>LR991081.1:18974042-28974042 GCA_905163515.2 Lymantria monacha
AATAGGATAGATGAAGAAGTTAGTACGTATTATAATAGACATAGTGGGGGCATAGTCCGGAGCGTGCTCGTTCGCGTCCCCTGCCAGTCTAATTAGACTGCTAATCCGGCTCGATATGCGTACCGCAATGCGGGTTAGGGTGTCCCCCGGAGGCGACGCGTACCGACCCGCCCCCGTCGGTACGAACATCGGCAGTTGCGGCGATGGGGGCCGCCACCCATCACGCCTTGCCCAGTTAGGCGAGTCGAGGAGAACGGAGTGCCGGGTGGGCACGTGGAATGTAAGAGGTTGTGTGGAAGGTAAGTTGCACGAGCTGATATCCGTCATGGCAGACAAACAGCTAGACGTGCTCTGTGTAACAGAGACCAAGCGAAGGGGCAGCGACGCCTGCGATCTTCCTGGTGGCGGGATGGCTCTGCGGGCTGGTGTACCACAGAGCGATCGAGCCAGCATGGGGGTAGGAGTGCTGTTGTCCTCTCGCTTGGCCTCAGGTGTGAAGGATTACGGAATGTATGATCCCAGACTTCTCTGGGTCCGTATAAAACTAGGTGTCACCAAGGTATTCATGGTTGTAGCATATGCTCCCGTAGGATCCTCGGTGGCATCAGACCTAGAGAAGTTTTGGGACAATGTTAGGGAAGTTCTGGATATGGCAGAAACCAGTGAACGCGTGATTGTATGCGGAGATTTGAACGGATGGGTGGGGACCAAGCGTCCCGACTATGAGGACGTACTTGGTCCATTTGGTGATAAGAGAGTGAACGACGCAGGTAGGCTCATAGCGGATGTATGCATGGAGAGAAACCTTATTGTGTCAAACACATTTTTCCAACATAAGTACATCCATATGTATACATGGAGAAGGAATGAACAGAAAAGCATAATAGATTTAATTTTGGTAGACAGTCGCCTCCGAAGCAAAATATTGGACGCAAGAGCCTACAGGGGCCCCACAGTCGACACGGACCACTATCTCGTTATTGCGAGATTTAGTGGTCTGTTCAGAAAGTGGAGGCACTGGCGAGAGCGTGTCCACTTCGGAGGGCTTGAAAGAATAAACGTTGAAAGGTTGCAAGAAGAGTGTGTAAGAGAAAAGTATGCAGAGGGTGTCCGAGAACGGCTGACGATGGCAAGCCATCCGCAATCGGACATTGAAGAATGCTGGAGAGTATTGAAAGAGAGTATGGTAGATACAGCGAAAGAAGTATGTGGAAGTTCAAAGAAGCATAGAAAAACAAATGGTGATGCATGGTGGGATGCGGAAGTGGCAGCTTCCGTAGAGCAAAAGAAGAAAGCGTGGCTGGACTATGTCTCTTCTTTGAATCTGAATGACAGTATGACCGAACAGAAGAAAGAAATATATCGGCAATGTAAGAATGACACCAAGGCCTTAGTGAAAGAGAAACGGGATAGAGCAAGTATGAGTGCAGAAGATAGGCTGACTAAAAACTTCGAGGGTAACACCAAACTCTTTTGGAGGGAGGTGAAGAAGTCTCGGGGTGGTTGGTCAGCCTTCAGAATGAATAAAATAAGGTCTAAAGGTGGAGACATTCTTACACAAACACAAGACGTGTTAAGCCGATGGAGTGAATATTTTGGCGATATGTATGCGGATGCTACGGTTGGCGCCGGTGTTGGATGTGGTTTGGTAGATCAACATTCGACAACGGCGTCCTCCGATGGCATCAGTATGGATGAAGTTGAATGGGCGATAAGAAGTTTGAAAAATGGTAAGGCAGCGGGCATTGATATGGTGTCTGCCGAGATGATCAAGCTTGGTGGCTCTTGTGTCTGGGAGGCGTCCCTGTTGCTCCTCAATCTATGTTGGAGCTCGGGAATGGTTCCCAGGGACTGGAGTAGCGCAGTCATTGTGCCTTTGTTTAAAAACAAGGGTTCACGTTATGACTGCGCAAATTACAGAGCCATAAGCTTGACCAGTTTGGCAGCAAAAGTGTATGGAAAAATTATTGAAAGTAGAATGAGGATGGTGTCCGATGGTTTACTGTGTGAGACACAAGGAGGTTTCAGGAGTGGAAAGGGATGCATGGATCAAGTGTCCTCTCTGCGCAACATTGTGGAGAAGCATCTGGCCCTAGGCCAGAGGGTTTTCTGCAGTTTTGTGGATCTGGAGAGAGCTTTTGACACGGTTGTACGAAAGGAACTTTGGGACATTTTACCGGAGTATGGTATTAGCGGTAAACTGCTACAGGCTGTGCAGTCCAGTTATATGGGCTGTAGAGCCTGTGTGCGGCTGGATGATGGAATGTCGCCTTGGTTTGACGTCAATATCGGCGTTAAGCAG
Organism: Lymantria monacha; assembly: GCA_905163515.2. Taxonomy (NCBI): domain Eukaryota; kingdom Metazoa; phylum Arthropoda; class Insecta; order Lepidoptera; family Erebidae; genus Lymantria; species Lymantria monacha. The sequence goes on from LR991081.1 coordinate 18,976,345, forward strand.
GGGTGCGTTCTGTCAGCCAGGCTGTTTATCATATATATGGATAAATGTCTCCAAAGGTTGAACGATATGAATGTGGGAGTCCAGATGGGCGACTCAGTGGTCACTGCTCTGCTTTATGCAGATGATGCAGTCCTGCTGGCACAGTCAGCGACTGACCTGCAGACCCTAGTCGACACAATGACAGAAGATTGTAAGAAAAGGGGTCTACGCGTGAATGTGAGCAAAACTAAAATAATGGTCTTTGAAAGAGATAAAACCAGAACAGATGTAAGAGTAACAATAGGTAATGATGTACTAGAGCAAGTGGATGAATTTGTATATCTTGGATGTGGATTTAGCCGAGATGGAAGGTACACCACTGATATAGAACGAAGAGTGAATGCGGGAAATAGAGTGAACGGAGCGTTGGGGCAACTTCTCGGCAGCCACCACCTCAGCCAGAAGGCACGTGTAGCAATACATAACGCAGTGGTTGTCCCAACATTACTGTATGAAAGCGAGAGTTGGGTATGCAGAAAAGAGTATGATAGTAAAATTAATGCGGTCGAAATGCGATCTCTGCGGAAAATCTGTGGAGTTAGGCTGACCGACCGCATTCGTAACGACGACGTAAGAGAGCTAGTAGGTATGAAAGAGAGTATTGGTGTAAAGATGCGAAAGGGAATGCTCCGATGGTTCGGACATGTGGAAAGAATGCCGAACGAACGCCTGGTTAAGAAGATATACAATGCGAAAGTGGAAGACCGAGACTAACCTACCTAGACCAGATCGGTCATGTACTGAAGGAAGGTGGAGTCAAGAGTCTCCGAAACCGGCGAGCGTGTATGAAGAGAATTATGAATGTTGAGGAAGCGAGTGAAGTATGCAGAGATAGAGTTCTCTGGCACTCTGTTCTCTCTGCCTACCCTGCAAGGGATATGGCGTGATGATATGTATGTATGTATGTATAATAGACATGGCGTCTCAGCCCCTGCTAGCGATGAATGTATTAGGAGGAGGAGCTTTCTGTAAAAGAAAAACGATCATTATAACACCCCACGAGACGTCACATATACACCAACATATATATTTTGCATATAAACATTAAATTACTTACATTGGCTGCTGAAGCAGACATCACGAGCAAAGTAACGCATAAGAAAATTATGACCTTGAAATTCATTATTGAAAGTTATTTAATTCTCTTGATTTAGTTTAATTTATGAGAGTGAGTCGACAAGTGATTCTTGAAATCATAAGTCGGCTTTATATACATTCAAATTCATAGATATGACAGGGGTTGAGACATCATGTCTATTATAAGACGTACTTACTTCTTTATCTATCCTGTTTACTTCCTTTATTCCTGTATTCTGTGCCCTCCATTCAATATTTGGTTCCAATACATTTGAAAAGAAGAATTTGTTAAGAAACAGAAGCACCAAAATATTATCTATACAAAATTTTATATTGTTTATGATCTGTTATTTATAAATAAATAATTTATGGTCAATTTTATTTATTTTATTGCTTATGGTGGTAAACGAGCAAGCAGCACACCTGATGGTAAGCGTCACTGCTGCCCATAGAACTTTGCTATACCAAGGACATAACTAGGCCGCTGTCTACCATTACAATCCCCAAACCCACCCAGTTGGGCTGCCGGGTCTCTCGCTCACTGAATGAAGCGCAATAGCACATTGCCATTATTCAGACTTCGATCTTCTGCGAGAGTGTGGTACTACCCCGGACGGGCCGGCCCGCGGCTGTAGATAGAGAACTGTCAACAGCATGGTCTTATCACTATTAAGCATGGTCCTACCAATATTAAGCAAGTAATTATTATATTATGTCTATTTACCAGTTTAAATAAAATACTAACAAATCTATTAAGCTATCACCGGATCGGAAGACGGCTACACTGAGATAGAACCGGCAAGAAAAGTCAAAGAACATAGATGGTACTATTCGTTGATTTTTGTATCATTTTCTGTATCCTCTTCTCACCTTCAAATGTAGTGTTCTGTGACGTCATTAATTTTATCGATTTTTACTCTTTAAGCTCCTTCAATTGATAGCCATATTAAGGCGGTTGAAAATAAAAATGCAATCCACCATTTTGTAGCGGCGGTCATATAGAATTTAATATTATTGGCATACCACCAACTTTATCGTTTTCTACTTTTCGAAAATTTCATTTCATATCTATATTATGGAGAGTTGAAAAGAAATTTTACTTACCATTTTGGGTACGGCAGTGACATTAAATATAGTCTGACGTCATTATTTTTATCAATTTTAAGCCCTTTAATTTTTAAACTAAAACTCCCACCATATTAAAATCATTATGATGTTGAGTATTGAATATTATATGTAATGATTCGAATTTAAAGTGGAGGATAGGGATCGCAGATACACCGTGGCAGGTGAAACTGAATGAGCTTGTAAAAAGTATTAATTTAAAAATATAACCAGCTGTCTAGTTACTTTTGCTAGGTGTTCTCTTTGTTAACCTCATTCCAATCTAGTGGTAGAGTTTTAAGATAACAGTAGATAATATTAGAATAAAAATCCCTGTGGTGACGGAGTAAGAATATAATTATTTAATTTCGTAAGTTACCCCCTGTATTTTACTTGTGGAAATTAAAAAGTAAAGCAAACCATCCTCAGAACCGTCCTAAGGATGCCTTGTTTAGAGGCGAAACACGTGTCGAATCATATCATAATAAATAGTTTATTAATAATAAATCATTTGAATTTGAATTTAATATAATGACTTCTAATGTTTACGCGAGTATTACACATTTGAAATAAAACTACTTTTACGGATTCTATCGCGTTTGTATTTGATTTATAATTTCCCGACGTTTCGAACACTTTACAGTGATCATGGTCACGGGAGGACTGAGGTGTCTTACGTCCAATAACAATGACATATTGGACGTAAGACACCTCAGTCCTCCCGTGACCATGATCACTGTAAAGTGTTCGAAACGTCGGGAAATTATAAATCAAATACAAACGCGATAGAATCCGTAAAAGTAGTTTTATTTGAATTTAATATTTATTTACACATTTTTTATTATAAATTGAATTTGAATATTCAAGAAAATAAATGTTAGATGTGAACATCTAAAATCTTATCAATATCTTAAAAGATACAGCAAATTTATTAGGTAATAGCCCAAAATATAATGATATAAAAAAGTCAACAAATTTTTTAGAGTACTTGACGAAGATGGCGTTAGAATTTAATACCCAAAAATTTCTTTAATCTCGCTATTTCTTCCGGCTGTAAAATAATACATTTGTATAAGTAGATCGTTAACACTAAATGCTAGAAAGTTCTCTTGCTGCATAGTTGGGTGTGGAAAGCCAATATAAAGAATACAAGAGAAATAGTACATTACTGCAGCGGCCAGTAAAAGAGGTATTGATGGACGAACGTATAAATATGGGCCGAGGCGTAGCCGAGGCATACATACGTACGTCCATCAATTCCTAGTTGTAGCCAAGGCTTGTATAGTGCTTTTCTCAAATAATGCGTGGAAATTATAACTAAGTAGTACTAAGTAGAACTGTATACATGACGAACAACGAACAACATTTTTCACGTGCTAAAGGGTTCATTTGTTTTTTTCATTATCAAACAGGTTTCTTTTTCAAGTCAGTTTGAAATTTAAATAAAACTCTGATAAGTTACCTATTTAGTTGCAATGTTTTGAAGTAACAAATCGTTCCATTTTTAAAAACACGATAGATATGAATTTACATATATATTTATTTGGCCGCTATAACACGACAGATATGGATATTCATAAATTTTTTTGCCGGCCGCTGCTCATGTACATGCGTATTTGGTCAGTACAGCAATATCGATTAACTCGAAGAAGGTTGTCAAAATAATGCTCAAATTTCCAAGTATGTTTGAGAAAAACACATTAATATCCACACTTAATAAGTTGAATACGAGAGGAGACGACGAAAATTAACAAAAAACAATTATATATACCTATGCAGCGTTTATGAATTCAAATTTTGTTACGAAATTTTAACACCACCATGGCGAGTGGCGACGGAATAAGAATACAAATGTCACCCTCCTCCGGTCACCCTTTACTTTGACAGATAAGTAAAATGAGGAGTCATAAAAATCGGCTGAAGTTCTCACCGGAGAAGTGACCAGCAGAGATCTCCTGAGAAGCTTATAACACCTACTGTAATCGCCAATTTATCTGCCAAACGTGGTGATTATGGCATCAAACCCTCTCAAAAAATTTGAATGCAAATAAATTTACGGTCCCAAGTAACGAGATATCCGCCATTCCATTAATTAAGGTCCGTTTTTGGCAGGGCTGAGGGTGCTAAGGATCTGAGATATCTCAAAAGATGCCTTTGTCAGTGGCAGGTTCGAGTGAACTCCTACCGTCTTATAGATGGAGAGAAGAACACCACATGTTGTTATATTTATGTATTTTTCTTAATATCTTTATTTCCCCAATTGACATTAAATGATGGAAACTTGTCTGTGTGATAAACGAGTAAGAATGACATGGTCACCATCACTTGGTTTCTCATAGATGATCGTAAAAGAGGACTAACGGATGCAAGCAGATAACATCAATGTAAGAATAGAAAAAAAAACAACAGGCAGTCATGGGGACTGCCGATAGAGGTGAAAACTATTAACTTAAGACAAATTGAAATATTAATAATTTTCAAATTTTTATATAAAAATAAAAAATATTATCGAACATCTAGGACTCGGTTTATCACGCTAGTAAGATAACCTTTAAACCACATTAATACTCATTTCATGACATAAAGGTTAAATATTAAAAATACAATTAAAAATAAATAATGCCATACTTTTAAATGCAAATATTGATATGAATATTGAAAATATTTGAAAATAAATTCTTTATTTTCATTATTCATTTATCTATATAAAAACACTACTCACAGCTATAGATTATACTATTAGCATTAGCATGTCGGTGACGCGAACCTATAAGTTTTCCCCCTCCAAAAACGCTCAACGCGCCTAAAGAAGTTTTCATATAGCTATAGATATATAATACTATTAGCATTAGCATGTCGGTGACGCGAACCTATAAGTTTTCCCCTCCAAAAACGCTCAACGCGCCTAAAGAAGTTTTCACTTCAAAAATCTCGGAAAAAAACTCTACGTCAACCCATCTGAATACTGTGATATTACATATCTATTTTTCATCACTGCGGAGGACGCACGAGCCCAATAGTGGAAGAAATATGAGATGAGAAAATCATATAAATACTGAATGAATGAATCTAGGTGTCTCGAACACAAATAGAACTAAAGAAGTTTCAGTAAGAAATATGAACACAGTCAGAATGCTAATGACAGCTTAAGTTACTGTGAAGAGTTTAAATTATTATACAAAATTTTAACAAAAAAATTCCGACTTCAAAACAAAAAGGTCCAGAACTCGCACTAAGTTTTGCTATCACAGAGTTCATTGCAAAAATGCAGACGCATAAGAAAATTGCAACTTTAGTATTCATTGTTATATTTATATTCTTAAACTTATTAATTCAAACTTAATAATTGAAAATTGAATACGTAAGTGACTGCTAGAAATGAAAAAGACCATTATATATACTTCTTAAAACGTTAATAATAAGTATATTTAATTTAGAAATAAAGAAATAAGGGTAATTAATTAAATTTAAATTTAATACGGTGTAATTGTATTAAATATTTTTTTTTACTGTCATTAATAAAATATGTTAATGAAATTATAATGTTTTTTAAAGTATTTTGTTATCTAAATACATTATGATATATATTTTTTTTTTGGTACTCATCAATCCATTAATTAGTTAGAAAATTAAGGATTTATTATTTTATTATTGATCAAAATATTTTAATGATTTTTTTCTAACGTGATATATTAGATATTAACCATAATGCGAAAGAGCCGGAAGCCCAACTGGGTGGGTTTGGGTGGTTTGGGTTAATGGTAGGCAGCGGCCTAGCTATAGCTTTGGTTATAGCAAAGGTCCATAGATGGCAGTGACTTACCATCAGTTGTGCTGCTAGCTTGTTTGTCACCATAAGCAATAAATAAAATAATGATAATATATAAATTGCACCTAGTTATTATACTTCGTTATTGACGAAAGGTTGACGGGAAGAAAATGATTGTAGAATCAAAAAACACCTATACAGCAAATTGTGTGCGGTCATTAAATAATAAAACAACTATAAAAAGAGAAAAAAGGCTATTTATTCATAAAATCTTACATAGCATAGACAATATGAAATATATCAGGATGAAAGAAACAGCTTCATGACAATAGAAGTCAACAAACTTTTTATAGTACATGACGAATATGAAATTAGGCTTTCATTCCAAACAATTTCTTAAATTGCGCTATTTCTTCTGCCTGTGAAAATATGTTTTTGTATTAATCATCATCATCATCACAGCCTCCTCCGTAATGGGAGGGAAATTAACCTACTATATCGCGCTAGTTAGGCGTGTTAGCATAGGGTTTTGTTTCGAGTTTTCCTTCTCTTGCACAGATTTTATAATGCATTTTATATCCCTTAGTCGTCTCTTACGATCACCAACGGGTAAGATAGAGGGTGGTGAATTGTATTCTTACTCCGTCATCACGCGGATAATTTGTATTCCATAATACTACTCAAATGCTAGATAGTTCTCATGCTGCATAGTTGAGTTTGAACATTAAGAGCTACACATTTATATCCAGAGCAGAGATAATATAAACGATATCATCATCATCATCATAGCCCATAAATGTCCCACTGTTGAGCTCGGGCCTCCTCCGTAATGGGAGGAAAATTAACATACTATAACGTGCTGGTCATACGTGTTGATATTGAATTTTGTTTCGAGTTTTCCTTCTTTTGCATAGATGTTAAAAGGATTTTATATCCCTTAGTCGTCTCTTACGGTCACCCATGGATAAGATAGAGGCAGCGAATTGTATTTTGACTCCGTCACCATACGGATAGCAATATAAAGAATATAACAGAAAAAAAAGCATTTTAATATCCACAGTTAATATGATGAATAGGAAAGAAGAATGTTGAATGCTGTGTGGTGGTGGCTGCGAATACTACCAACCCTTACTTTGCTCGTGGATGTCGTAAAAGACAACTAAGGACCTTATAACGACCTGTTGCTGTGTGGGTCACACCAGTAGTTATCTCCTAGGAACCTTATAATACCAATTCACCTGCCAAGCGTGGCAATTATGGCATTAATGCTCTTCAAAAAAATCATCATCATCTTAGCTCATACATGTTCCACTGTTGGGCTCGAGCCTCCTCCGTAATGGAAGGGAAATTTACTTATATCATGCTAGTCAGACGTGTTGGTATTTTTATTTCGAGTTTTCCCTCTCTTGCATAGAAGTTATATGCGTCTTATATCTCAGTCATCTCTTACCACGGGTAAGAAACTGATGAATTGTATTCTTATTTCGTTACCATAAGAAACTGGGACAAGAGCAGGAGAATGATAATGATGAGTGAAGAGCGCTGACGATAGCAAAATTACTGTGAAGAATTTGAATTATGATACAAATTTTGACAAATATAAAAATAGGCTTCAAAACAAAAAAAAAAAGTCAATAACTCACGCTAAGTTTTGCTGTCACAGAGTTCATTGCAAAAATGCAGACGCATAAGAATATTACAACTTTAGTATTCATTGTTATAATTATATTCTTGAACTTAATTAATTCAAACTCAATAATTGAAGACTGAGTGAGCAAGTGACTGTTTGATATGAAATAGGCCCTTATATATTTCTTAAAATATTAAAAATATGTATTTTTACGTTATAAATATGGTTAATTAATTAAAGTTGAATAAAATTCTGCGGTGTTATTGTATTAAATATTTTCTTTGTATAATGAATAAAATATGTTAATGGAATTATAATGTTTTTTAAACTATTATTTTCATTAAATACGAGTACCTACATATGATATTATAGTTTTTCGGAACCCATTAATTCATTTAATAGCTAAAAGTCTACCCAGCTGTGTGGTAGCGGCTACGAATACTACCAACCCTTACTTTGCTCGTGGATGTCGTAAAAGCCGACTAAGAGCCATATAACGACCTGGGTCAACGCCAACTGATGCCATTTGGTCAACAATTACATTCCCAAGGAGGGTTGACGTCTGGCAGGCGGCCGGTCATAAAATTATTGCCAAAAACTTGTAAATATGTGCTATGAAAAAAGAGTACATATTGTATCGACCCCAAGCAATTAGGATAAGAGTAGGAGAATGATGAGCTAAAAGTCTACCATCAGACGGAATCCTTCTTAAAAAGAGCAATATTACTATAATCGACAAGTTTGGCGTCAAGATTGGTACATGGGCACATTTATGGGCTGTGATGATGATGATGATGATTATATTGTGGCAATTTACAAATTTAGAAAACTAAGAAATCAGATTTTCTGATAATGAAGATTTTATGGTAAATTACAAATGTTAATTATTACTGGCATTACCAATAAGATGCTTCTTGATTTATTAGTTTGAGGTTCAAAATTGATTTTAAGTTAATACCACAGATAACTGTGTGGCAGCGGCTAAGAATACTACCAATCCTTACTTTGCTCGTGGGTGTCGTAAAAGCCGACTAAGAGCCATATAACGACCTGGGTCAACTCCAACTGATGCCGTTTGGTCAACAATTACATTCCCAAGGAGGGTTGACGTCTGGCAGGCGGCCGGTCATAAAACTATTGCCAATAACTTTTACAATATGTACTATGAAAGAAGAGTACATATTGTATCGACCCCAAGTAAATGGTAATCTTTAATTGCCCTACATTTCGAACATTTTACAGTGATTATGGTCACGGTGGTCCTGCCGTGACCATGAACATTATAAAGTGTACATCGTACCAAATGTAATATATATAACTAGCTTCTGCCCGCGGCTTCGCCCGCGTAAAAAGTTACTTTCCTAAAGTTTTTCATCCCCTATTTTTATTTTACCCCTTAAGGGTAAATTTTTACAACAAGTTAATGTCATATTTATTTATATCAAATCAATAGCCTAAAAATAAGTTTCAAGCTTCTGGCTTTAAAAATGACGATACTTCCTTACAACTTTTCATCCCCCTTTACAATCCTTTTTTGCATTAAAAAGTAGCCTATATCCTTTATCAGGCTCTAGACTATCTGTGTTCCAAATTTCATTTAGATCGGTTAAGTAGTGTTGGCTTGAAAGAGTGACAGACAGACAGAGTTACTTTCGCATTTATAATAGATATTAGTAAGGATTTAATGTCACACTTATGTTAGACAGCTACAGCTGTCATACGCGCGCACACACAAATGAATAGAGAATAGCGGCGTAGTATCACGGCATGACCACATTTGCCTTAGTACCTAGTCCAGTAGTCGACATAATTTTACTGTCATGGCGCGTAAAAAGATGTTTCATATCACAAAATTTCAATACCTATCTATTATATACAGGTATACTATGTTATTATCAAATCGATAGTGGTGTCAAAAATACAACAATCATCAACGATGACTGCTCTCACGTCTTTACTTGTGTTCGGGTCGCACAATCGGCGATCATAGATTTCTTGCCACATTTCTGTAGTGCGCCCGGTTGTTACCTGACCACAGCACTGCGCACTCTTATCGTTCTAACTTTTGAAACATTGTACCAAACGACACGCGGTAAAAAGTAAAAAATATGTACTTTAAATATCAAAAGCAATAAAAACATTTGTTTGCATAAGAATCAATTTGTTACTATAAAATGTGCATCGGCAATAAATACCAAATTATTTTGAATTTTTAATTTACTATTTTAACGATAAATGCTTAAATATTAAAAATAGATATATGCTGTCGCGGATTTTTTTGTAAAACTATTTAAGAGGTACATTTCCACAATACAATAATTTTAAATAAATTAATTAAATCTAAGGAAAGAAAAGATATTGTAAGATTGTCTGTTGAACGTGTTATTGAAATTGCTTGTGTAGAGTCTGAGCAGTTCATAGTTGTATGCGTATACAGACCCCCATGCTCCCCATATGATGATTTTGAGAAATTAATGGAAGATATCTTACTCAAAACCTCAGCCTCGAATAAAACAGTTGCTGTTTGTGGGGATTTTAACATTAATTTATTATACAATAATAATATAACACAAAAATTTAAAAATTTAATGAATTCTTATAACTTATATAATGCTTGCCTGGAACCTACTAGGATAACTACTGGGAGTGCAACTTGTATAGATAATATTTTTATAAATGCTAAACTGATTAGTAAATCCATTATAAACACATTAGAATCAGATCACTGCGGACAACTTGTTGTACTTCCTAGAGCTAATAGGATTCCACGAGAATGCATTACCTTTGTTCCTATTAATGTCAGCCGCTTAGAGCACTTTAAACACAATTTGAGTATGAAAGTACCACTAGTGCCTATTCATGATAACCCCAATGAATTGTATACATCCCTATTTCACATAATAGATGATGAATTTAGTAAAATATTTAAACCTAAAACTGTAACGATTGGAGTACCTGCTGGCTTTAGTGAATGGGCAACTTGTGGTATCTACAAGAGTAGACGAAGGTTATATGATCTTTATGACGAAAAGTCTTATAACCATAGTCCAGTGTTCCTAGAATATGTGAAAAAATATTCTAAAATATTCAAACGTGCCTGTTCCTCTGCTAAAGCAATTTATCTGAGAAATACAATCAAACGATCTAGTGATGTAATTAAAATGACTTGGAACGTGATAAATAGTGAAACTGGTAGAAATACTGTACGGAAGAAGGACTTCAATTTAATTATTGATGATAAAAATATATGGGCGGACGAAGAAGTGGCAACCGAATTTGAAAAATATTTCAGTAATATTCCTTTACTGACAACTAAATCATTGATGTGTTCTCCTATTTTAGCCGAGTCACTCTTGAAACAGTGTATTGTAAAATGCGACACATCCTTTGAGTTCTCAGATGTCAGTAGGAATGATATCATAAACTCTTTTAAAAATCTTAATGTTAAGAAGACAGCTGATTTATGGGGCTTTTCTGTAAAGACAGTTAATTCTATAATTGATATTATTGCCCCCCACCTGGCATCTGTGTTTAATGGTTGTGTTGCTCGAGGCGTATTTCCTGATCTCATGAAAATTAGTAGAGTGATTCCTTTGTTTAAAGCGGGTAGTATGTCTGATCTTAATAATTTTCGACCAATTTCCATATTACCCACACTTAGTAAAGTTTTTGAAAGACTTACGCTTAGTCAAATGTTGCATCATTTTAAGAGACATGATATATTTCACAAACAGCAATTTGGCTTCACTAAGAATTGCTCTACTACTGATGCGGGTGTAGAATTATTAAAAAATATCTTTACAGCCTGGGAGAAATCGCATGATGCTTTAGGTATATTTTGCGATTTATCCAAGGCGTTTGATTGTGTACACCACGAAATTCTCGTCAAGAAATTATACAACTATGGGATCAGGAATAAGGCTCTCGAACTTTTAACATCATATTTGTACAACAGAATTCAGAGGGTCGATGTTAATGGTGTACGATCATCTGGTTCTGTTATAAAAATGGGCGTTCCACAAGGATCCATTCTGGGGCCATTTCTGTTCCTTGTATATATTAATGACTTACCTTATTATGTAGGGGATAACCAAAACATAGTGTTGTTCGCAGATGATACCTCCTTATTGTTTAAAATTAAAAGACAAAAGATTAATTATGACGATGTGAACAACACTCTGTCAAATGTTGTTCATTGGTTCAGTACAAACAACTTGGTTCTTAATGAAAAGAAAACCAAATGTATTAAATTTAGCACACCTAATGTGAGACTAGTGGAAACCAATGTTCAAATGAATGGTGTGGCCCTGGAGCTTGTGGAGTCCACGGCATTTTTGGGTATTACCATCGATACTAAACTCCATTGGGGTCCTCAGATTGAAAAATTATCAAGTAGGCTAAGCTCAGCGGCTTATGCGGTAAAAAAAAATCGAATGTTAACCGATATTGAAACGGCTAGAATTGTTTATTTCGCCTACTTCCATAGTCTTATGTCTTATGGCATACTGCTTTGGGGTTGCTCTGCAGATTTGAATAACATCTTTGTTCTTCAAAAACGGGCTGTCCGCGCGATTTATAATCTAGGGCCAAGAGCTTCACTGAGAGAAAAATTTAGGGAAATAAACATTCTAACCGTTGTATCACAATTCATATTCGAAAACATATTATATGTAAAAAAAAATATTAATGAATTTGATAAATATAGTGATATTCACCGTGTGAACACTAGGAATAAGGATAATCTAGTTATCTATCATACTCGCCTACAAAAAATTAGTAGGTCTTTCATGGGGCAATGTATACGCTTTTACAATAAACTGCCTAAAGATATCCGAGATATGCCAATGAATAAGTTCAAAAAGGCTATCAAAAACAGACTGTGCAGAAAAGGATATTACAGCATTTCGGATTATCTAAATGATAATACGGAATGGTTATGAGCAGCTCCTCTCTCAGCAATTGCCCTTTTAATGTTTATCTCTTACTCTTAATCTTGTATTATTTGTATTGTCTTAATTGTACAGTGTAGCGTGTTTTGCCTAACGAGTTATGTATTTATTTATCCAAGCTATCTGTTTCAAATTTATAGATTATGGTGTGGTCATGCTCACTGAAAAGGTCTCTGCTTGCGGTAGCTACGTGGAGCGGGTCTCTCCCTTCCCTCCAATGTGGTTGAGGGGCGTGATGGCTGCTCTAATAGTTAACTCGTGATCGGGTGCCACTTGTGGGATCTGGTCCAGCCATTTTTAATCGTTTTTGTTTATAAATATTCTTAGTTTAATTTTGTATTATATACAAAATTTAAAAAAATGAATCTTTACTCGAAGGGCATATCACTGGAGTTAACATAAATTAACCATGTAACCAAACTCTTTTGTGAAAAAATATAATGATAAGAGAAGCTTAGAGAGAACGTAAGTCTTTCAAAAACTTTACTAAGTGTGGGTAATATGGAAATTGGTCGAAAATTATTAAGATCAGACATACTACCCGCTTTAAACAAAGGAATCACTCTACTAATTTTCATGAGATCAGGAAATACGCCTCGAGCAACACAACCATTAAACACAGATGCCAGGTGGGGGGCAATAATATCAATTATAGAATTAACTGTCTTTACAGAAAAGCCCCATAAATCAGCTGTCTTCTTAACATTAAGATTTTTAAAAGAGTTTATGATATCATTCCTACTGACATCTGAGAACTCAAAGGATGTGTCGCATTTTACAATACACTGTTTCAAGAGTGACTCGGCTAAAATAGGAGAACACATCAATGATTTAGTTGTCAGTAAAGGAATATTACTGAAATATTTTTCAAATTCGGTTGCCACTTCTTCGTCCGCCCATATATTTTTATCATCAATAATTAAATTGAAGTCCTTCTTCCGTACAGTATTTCTACCAGTTTCACTATTTATCACGTTCCAAGTCATTTTAATTACATCACTAGATCGTTTGATTGTATTTCTCAGATAAATTGCTTTAGCAGAGGAACAGGCACGTTTGAATATTTTAGAATATTTTTTCACATATTCTAGGAACACTGGACTATGGTTATAAGACTTTTCGTCATAAAGATCATATAACCTTCGTCTACTCTTGTAGATACCACAAGTTGCCCATTCACTAAAGCCAGCAGGTACTCCAATCGTTACAGTTTTAGGTTTAAATATTTTACTAAATTCATCATCTATTATGTGAAATAGGGATGTATACAATTCATTGGGGTTATCATGAATAGGCACTAGTGGTACTTTCATACTCAAATTGTGTTTAAAGTGCTCTAAGCGGCTGACATTAATAGGAACAAAGGTAATGCATTCTCGTGGAATCCTATTAGCTCTAGGAAGTACAACAAGTTGTCCGCAGTGATCTGATTCTAATGTGTTTATAATGGATTTACTAATCAGTTTAGCATTTATAAAAATATTATCTATACAAGTTGCACTCCCAGTAGTTATCCTAGTAGGTTCCAGGCAAGCATTATATAAGTTATAAGAATTCATTAAATTTTTAAATTTTTGTGTTATATTATTATTGTATAATAAATTAATGTTAAAATCCCCACAAACAGCAACTGTTTTATTCGAGGCTGAGGTTTTGAGTAAGATATCTTCCATTAATTTCTCAAAATCATCATATGGGGAGCATGGGGGTCTGTATACGCATACAACTATGAACTGCTCAGACTCTACACAAGCAATTTCAATAACACGTTCAACAGACAATCTTACAATATCTTTTCTTTCCTTAGATTTAATTAATTTATTTAAAATTATTGTATTGTGGAAATGTACCTCTTAAATAGTTTTACAAAAAAATCCGCGACAGCATATATCTATTTTTAATATTTAAGCATTTATCGTTAAAATAGTAAATTAAAAATTCAAAATAATTTGGTATTTATTGCCGATGCACATTTTATAGTAACAAATTGATTCTTATGCAAACAAATGTTTTTATTGCTTTTGATATTTAAAGTACATATTTTTTACTTTTTACCGCGTGTCGTTTGGTACAATGTTTCAAAAGTTAGAACGATAAGAGTGCGCAGTGCTGTGGTCAGGTAACAACCGGGCGCACTACAGAAATGTGGCAAGAAATCTATGATCGCCGATTGTGCGACCCGAACACAAGTAAAGACGTGAGAGCAGTCATCGTTGATGATTGTTGTATTTTTGACACCACTATCGATTTGATAATAACATAGTATACCTGTATATAATAGATAGGTATTGAAATTTTGTGATATGAAACATCTTTTTACGCGCCATGACAGTAAAATTATGTCGACTACTGGACTAGGTACTAAGGCAAATGTGGTCATGCCGTGATACTACGCCGCTATTCTCTATTCATTTGTGTGTGCGCGCGTATGACAGCTGTAGCTGTCTAACATAAGTGTGACATTAAATCCTTACTAATATCTATTATAAATGCGAAAGTAACTCTGTCTGTCTGTCACTCTTTCAAGCCAACACTACTTAACCGATCTAAATGAAATTTGGAACACAGATAGTCTAGAGCCTGATAAAGGATATAGGCTACTTTTTAATGCAAAAAAGGATTGTAAAGGGGGATGAAAAGTTGTAAGGAAGTATCGTCATTTTTAAAGCCAGAAGCTTGAAACTTATTTTTAGGCTATTGATTTGATATAAATAAATATGACATTAACTTGTTGTAAAAATTTACCCTTAAGGGGTAAAATAAAAATAGGGGATGAAAAACTTTAGGAAAGTAACTTTTTACGCGGGCGAAGCCGCGGGCAGAAGCTAGTTATATATATTACATTTGGTACGATGTACACTTTATAATGTTCATGGTCACGGCAGGACCACCGTGACCATAATCACTGTAAAATGTTCGAAATGTAGGGCAATTAAAGATTACCATTTACTTGGGGTCGATACAATATGTACTCTTCTTTCATAGTACATATTGTAAAAGTTATTGGCAATAGTTTTATGACCGGCCGCCTGCCAGACGTCAACCCTCCTTGGGAATGTAATTGTTGACCAAACGGCATCAGTTGGAGTTGACCCAGGTCGTTATATGGCTCTTAGTCGGCTTTTACGACACCCACGAGCAAAGTAAGGATTGGTAGTATTCTTAGCCGCTGCCACACAGTTATCTGTGGTATTAACTTAAAATCAATTTTGAACCTCAAACTAATAAATCAAGAAGCATCTTATTGGTAATGCCAGTAATAATTAACATTTGTAATTTACCATAAAATCTTCATTATCAGAAAATCTGATTTCTTAGTTTTCTAAATTTGTAAATTGCCACAATATAATCATCATCATCATCATCACAGCCCATAAATGTGCCCATGTACCAATCTTGACGCCAAACTTGTCGATTATAGTAATATTGCTCTTTTTAAGAAGGATTCCGTCTGATGGTAGACTTTTAGCTCATCATTCTCCTACTCTTATCCTAATTGCTTGGGGTCGATACAATATGTACTCTTTTTTCATAGCACATATTTACAAGTTTTTGGCAATAATTTTATGACCGGCCGCCTGCCAGACGTCAACCCTCCTTGGGAATGTAATTGTTGACCAAATGGCATCAGTTGGCGTTGACCCAGGTCGTTATATGGCTCTTAGTCGGCTTTTACGACATCCACGAGCAAAGTAAGGGTTGGTAGTATTCGTAGCCGCTACCACACAGCTGGGTAGACTTTTAGCTATTAAATGAATTAATGGGTTCCGAAAAACTATAATATCATATGTAGGTACTCGTATTTAATGAAAATAATAGTTTAAAAAACATTATAATTCCATTAACATATTTTATTCATTATACAAAGAAAATATTTAATACAATAACACCGCAGAATTTTATTCAACTTTAATTAATTAACCATATTTATAACGTAAAAATACATATTTTTAATATTTTAAGAAATATATAAGGGCCTATTTCATATCAAACAGTCACTTGCTCACTCAGTCTTCAATTATTGAGTTTGAATTAATTAAGTTCAAGAATATAATTATAACAATGAATACTAAAGTTGTAATATTCTTATGCGTCTGCATTTTTGCAATGAACTCTGTGACAGCAAAACTTAGCGTGAGTTATTGACTTTTTTTTTTTGTTTTGAAGCCTATTTTTATATTTGTCAAAATTTGTATCATAATTCAAATTCTTCACAGTAATTTTGCTATCGTCAGCGCTCTTCACTCATCATTATCATTCTCCTGCTCTTGTCCCAGTTTCTTATGGTAACGAAATAAGAATACAATTCATCAGTTTCTTACCCGTGGTAAGAGATGACTGAGATATAAGACGCATATAACTTCTATGCAAGAGAGGGAAAACTCGAAATAAAAATACCAACACGTCTGACTAGCATGATATAAGTAAATTTCCCTTCCATTACGGAGGAGGCTCGAGCCCAACAGTGGAACATGTATGAGCTAAGATGATGATGATTTTTTTGAAGAGCATTAATGCCATAATTGCCACGCTTGGCAGGTGAATTGGTATTATAAGGTTCCTAGGAGATAACTACTGGTGTGACCCACACAGCAACAGGTCGTTATAAGGTCCTTAGTTGTCTTTTACGACATCCACGAGCAAAGTAAGGGTTGGTAGTATTCGCAGCCACCACCACACAGCATTCAACATTCTTCTTTCCTATTCATCATATTAACTGTGGATATTAAAATGCTTTTTTTTCTGTTATATTCTTTATATTGCTATCCGTATGGTGACGGAGTCAAAATACAATTCGCTGCCTCTATCTTATCCATGGGTGACCGTAAGAGACGACTAAGGGATATAAAATCCTTTTAACATCTATGCAAAAGAAGGAAAACTCGAAACAAAATTCAATATCAACACGTATGACCAGCACGTTATAGTATGTTAATTTTCCTCCCATTACGGAGGAGGCCCGAGCTCAACAGTGGGACATTTATGGGCTATGATGATGATGATGATATCGTTTATATTATCTCTGCTCTGGATATAAATGTGTAGCTCTTAATGTTCAAACTCAACTATGCAGCATGAGAACTATCTAGCATTTGAGTAGTATTATGGAATACAAATTATCCGCGTGATGACGGAGTAAGAATACAATTCACCACCCTCTATCTTACCCGTTGGTGATCGTAAGAGACGACTAAGGGATATAAAATGCATTATAAAATCTGTGCAAGAGAAGGAAAACTCGAAACAAAACCCTATGCTAACACGCCTAACTAGCGCGATATAGTAGGTTAATTTCCCTCCCATTACGGAGGAGGCTGTGATGATGATGATGATTAATACAAAAACATATTTTCACAGGCAGAAGAAATAGCGCAATTTAAGAAATTGTTTGGAATGAAAGCCTAATTTCATATTCGTCATGTACTATAAAAAGTTTGTTGACTTCTATTGTCATGAAGCTGTTTCTTTCATCCTGATATATTTCATATTGTCTATGCTATGTAAGATTTTATGAATAAATAGCCTTTTTTCTCTTTTTATAGTTGTTTTATTATTTAATGACCGCACACAATTTGCTGTATAGGTGTTTTTTGATTCTACAATCATTTTCTTCCCGTCAACCTTTCGTCAATAACGAAGTATAATAACTAGGTGCAATTTATATATTATCATTATTTTATTTATTGCTTATGGTGACAAACAAGCTAGCAGCACAACTGATGGTAAGTCACTGCCATCTATGGACCTTTGCTATAACCAAAGCTATAGCTAGGCCGCTGCCTACCATTAACCCAAACCACCCAAACCCACCCAGTTGGGCTTCCGGCTCTTTCGCATTATGGTTAATATCTAATATATCACGTTAGAAAAAAATCATTAAAATATTTTGATCAATAATAAAATAATAAATCCTTAATTTTCTAACTAATTAATGGATTGATGAGTACCAAAAAAAAAATATATATCATAATGTATTTAGATAACAAAATACTTTAAAAAACATTATAATTTCATTAACATATTTTATTAATGACAGTAAAAAAAAATATTTAATACAATTACACCGTATTAAATTTAAATTTAATTAATTACCCTTATTTCTTTATTTCTAAATTAAATATACTTATTATTAACGTTTTAAGAAGTATATATAATGGTCTTTTTCATTTCTAGCAGTCACTTACGTATTCAATTTTCAATTATTAAGTTTGAATTAATAAGTTTAAGAATATAAATATAACAATGAATACTAAAGTTGCAATTTTCTTATGCGTCTGCATTTTTGCAATGAACTCTGTGATAGCAAAACTTAGTGCGAGTTCTGGACCTTTTTGTTTTGAAGTCGGAATTTTTTTGTTAAAATTTTGTATAATAATTTAAACTCTTCACAGTAACTTAAGCTGTCATTAGCATTCTGACTGTGTTCATATTTCTTACTGAAACTTCTTTAGTTCTATTTGTGTTCGAGACACCTAGATTCATTCATTCAGTATTTATATGATTTTCTCATCTCATATTTCTTCCACTATTGGGCTCGTGCGTCCTCCGCAGTGATGAAAAATAGATATGTAATATCACAGTATTCAGATGGGTTGACGTAGAGTTTTTTTCCGAGATTTTTGAAGTGAAAACTTCTTTAGGCGCGTTGAGCGTTTTTGGAGGGGAAAACTTATAGGTTCGCGTCACCGACATGCTAATGCTAATAGTATTATATATCTATAGCTATATGAAAACTTCTTTAGGCGCGTTGAGCGTTTTTGGAGGGGGAAAACTTATAGGTTCGCGTCACCGACATGCTAATGCTAATAGTATAATCTATAGCTGTGAGTAGTGTTTTTATATAGATAAATGAATAATGAAAATAAAGAATTTATTTTCAAATATTTTCAATATTCATATCAATATTTGCATTTAAAAGTATGGCATTATTTATTTTTAATTGTATTTTTAATATTTAACCTTTATGTCATGAAATGAGTATTAATGTGGTTTAAAGGTTATCTTACTAGCGTGATAAACCGAGTCCTAGATGTTCGATAATATTTTTTATTTTTATATAAAAATTTGAAAATTATTAATATTTCAATTTGTCTTAAGTTAATAGTTTTCACCTCTATCGGCAGTCCCCATGACTGCCTGTTGTTTTTTTTTCTATTCTTACATTGATGTTATCTGCTTGCATCCGTTAGTCCTCTTTTACGATCATCTATGAGAAACCAAGTGATGGTGACCATGTCATTCTTACTCGTTTATCACACAGACAAGTTTCCATCATTTAATGTCAATTGGGGAAATAAAGATATTAAGAAAAATACATAAATATAACAACATGTGGTGTTCTTCTCTCCATCTATAAGACGGTAGGAGTTCACTCGAACCTGCCACTGACAAAGGCATCTTTTGAGATATCTCAGATCCTTAGCACCCTCAGCCCTGCCAAAAACGGACCTTAATTAATGGAATGGCGGATATCTCGTTACTTGGGACCGTAAATTTATTTGCATTCAAATTTTTTGAGAGGGTTTGATGCCATAATCACCACGTTTGGCAGATAAATTGGCGATTACAGTAGGTGTTATAAGCTTCTCAGGAGATCTCTGCTGGTCACTTCTCCGGTGAGAACTTCAGCCGATTTTTATGACTCCTCATTTTACTTATCTGTCAAAGTAAAGGGTGACCGGAGGAGGGTGACATTTGTATTCTTATTCCGTCGCCACTCGCCATGGTGGTGTTAAAATTTCGTAACAAAATTTGAATTCATAAACGCTGCATAGGTATATATAATTGTTTTTTGTTAATTTTCGTCGTCTCCTCTCGTATTCAACTTATTAAGTGTGGATATTAATGTGTTTTTCTCAAACATACTTGGAAATTTGAGCATTATTTTGACAACCTTCTTCGAGTTAATCGATATTGCTGTACTGACCAAATACGCATGTACATGAGCAGCGGCCGGCAAAAAAATTTATGAATATCCATATCTGTCGTGTTATAGCGGCCAAATAAATATATATGTAAATTCATATCTATCGTGTTTTTAAAAATGGAACGATTTGTTACTTCAAAACATTGCAACTAAATAGGTAACTTATCAGAGTTTTATTTAAATTTCAAACTGACTTGAAAAAGAAACCTGTTTGATAATGAAAAAAACAAATGAACCCTTTAGCACGTGAAAAATGTTGTTCGTTGTTCGTCATGTATACAGTTCTACTTAGTACTACTTAGTTATAATTTCCACGCATTATTTGAGAAAAGCACTATACAAGCCTTGGCTACAACTAGGAATTGATGGACGTACGTATGTATGCCTCGGCTACGCCTCGGCCCATATTTATACGTTCGTCCATCAATACCTCTTTTACTGGCCGCTGCAGTAATGTACTATTTCTCTTGTATTCTTTATATTGGCTTTCCACACCCAACTATGCAGCAAGAGAACTTTCTAGCATTTAGTGTTAACGATCTACTTATACAAATGTATTATTTTACAGCCGGAAGAAATAGCGAGATTAAAGAAATTTTTGGGTATTAAATTCTAACGCCATCTTCGTCAAGTAGCTTATCTGCTATATATATCTAAGTTCTCTCCCGAGCTTAAACAAAGCTTTGATTAATATTTTAGGTTAAGGTAATTGCAGGTCACTGAAGAAAAAGACCGCGTTCCAGTGACCCACTCGCATGGCGTGGAGACTTATATGCAGTCCGAGTCTACGGGGTCTCGGTCGCCCCGGACGGATTAGCGGGGGTGACAAACCGTAGCTCGCCGTCAAAAAAAGGACAAGATAATTGCTGAAATAGATAGAAAATTGGATGCCCTAAACGATGAGGTATAGTTTATAAGCGTACCTTTCGTTCGCGAAATTTTTGTTCATAACTAAAACTATTCTGTTTTAGTTATGAACAAAAATTTCAATAAAATTAGCTAAAAATAATTGGCAGAATATGCCATCACTTCGGTGCTATATTACTGCGGCTCTCGTTACGGTAAAGTTTCGATGTACTTAAGCGATACAATATGACTGTGATCTCTCTCATATTTTAGTATTAAAATTATCGTGAGTTTGACACATATTAAACAGTTGTATTTCCGGCAATACTCACGCGTTAGAGTCAATCTCTCATATTGGCCAAAAAAAGAGAAAAGCGAGAGAAAGAACTTGGATCAAAGAACATGTGCCAGATGAGACACCTTTATTTTTGATTTTAAATTAAATACTCTTGAAACTATTAAATAAGGGTTTATTGGCTATATGTGAACAGAACATATACGAGTAGTTGATGTGTAACGCCACCGTCATACTAAGTCCGTAGTCAGAACCACGCCTATCATCACATTAGGTTTGATAAACTACAAACACTGGCAAAAGAACATCGATTCTGCATGGGATGGTTCTCAAGGATATAAAAATTAAAAAAAGCATCAAAATTTCAATTGAAAAGATGGCTGGATATTGTCATGAAGCTTGGATCCTATCATTTACTTGATTAAAAGTAAAACAAAGATAATCACCACAAGACGGCAAGACAATGTGAGCAATTATTGTATAGATTTGACCCACAATTATAGTTAAATATTAAAACTTGGTTACGGGCGAAAAATGATTGTCACATATGGGACTCAAACCCACACTTCGAATCCATTCCAATCGTGTTATCACTTACACCAACGTGAACTGTTGTATGACATTCAATTCGTATTGTATTGTAAACAATTTCGGGTAGATGGCACACGTCTCCTTAACCCGGACAGGGGCTCGAATTCTCGAGTTCCCTGGGGCCGAGGGCGCCAAGGCGGCTGATAGTGTGGCGCCAAGGCGGCTGAGGGGGCTGTTCGGGCCGGAGGATGGAGTCCGAATCGCCAGGCCCGTCAAGTGCGCAGAGATGCGCCTCACGGGTCTGGACGATTCCGTGACGGTGGAGGACGTCCGGGAGGCCATTATGGTGCGTACCGGATGTGCCTCGGACACCTTCCGGATTGGCACCGTCCGTCCTGGTCCAGGCGGCGTCGGTGCTGTCTGGGTGCAGTGCCCGGTGGAGTCGGTCAAGAAATTGGCCGACTCAGGCAGGCTCCTCGTGGGCTGGAGTTCGGCGCGGGTAACTGTGCTGGAGCTCCGGCCCGCGAGGTGTTACAAATGCATGGCGGTCGGGCATACCCGACCGACGTGTCACAACTGCTTTGACTGCAGCGGGCTATGCTTCCGCTGCGGTCAGGCTGGGCACCAGGCAGCATCGTGCTCTGCGGTGCCCCACTGCCCCGCTTGTGCGGCGGGCAATAGGCCTGCCAAGCACCGCATGGGCTCTGGGGACTGCAGACCCCCGGCATCGGCCCCAAAGGGGCGGGGCGGCTCATCGACCGGGCCCGCTCCCGCTCCGATCGCGACCCGATCGCCCGTTAGCGCGGAGGAGGAGACGATGGATACGGCCCGTTAATGGACCACGAAGCCATCCGTCTCCTCCAAGCCAATCTCAACCACTCCGCCGGTGCGCAGGACGTTTTCCTGCAAGCCATGGCGGAGTGGTTGATAGCAGTAGCCGTAGCCACAGAGCCGTACGTGGTGCCCGACCGACCTAACTGGCTGGGTAGCACCGACGGCACTGTGGCAATCGTCGCCTCCACGTCGTGGCCTTCGTCGTCCCTGACCCTTAGGGATAGGGGCGTCGGATACGTCGCGGCGGACTGGGGAGAGATTACGCTTTTCGGAGTCTATCTCTCCCCTAACAGGAGCGTGACTGATTTTGGGGCCTCCCTCACCATCTTAGGGGCCTCGTTACGGCGATTGGCACCGCGCCAAGTCTTCGTTCTGGGGGACTTCAACGCCAAGTCCATGGCGTGGGGGTCCCCCAGGACGGACGACCGAGGACGGGCGGTCGAGGAGTGGGCGGCGGCACTGGGCCTCTGTTTGTTGAACAGGGGCTCGGTGCATACGTGCGTTCGGCAGCGGGGCGGGTCGATAGTGGACTTGTCGTTCGCTAGCCCCATTGTCGCCGCACGCGTGAGGAGCTGGTGCGTCGCGGAGGAGGTTGAGACCCTATCGGACCACCGGTATATCCGGATGGAGGTCTCCCAGACCCTCCCGACGCCCGGCAGGGGTCATCAGGCGGACGGACGTCCCGCGTTCCCGCGATGGGCTGTGGGTCGTTTGGACCGGGACCTGCTGGCGGAGGCAGCCATCGTTCACTCGTGGCTGTCCTCTGCCCACCAGTTGGACGGGGTGGACGCCGAGGCTGGCCGCATCCGCAATGCGTTGACGCAGATCTGCGATGCGGCCATGCCCCGTGTACGGTGTCTGCCCCCAAAAAGGGCTGTCCACTGGTGGTCCCGGGAGCTGGCGGATCTTCGGGCCGCATGTATATGCGCCCGGAGGGCTTACACCCGCAGCCGGCGGCACCATCGTGATGAGGAGCGGGAGGGCCGGCTTTATGAGGGCTACCGCAATGCGCGGTCGGCCTTCAGGCTGGCCGTCCGTACCGCCAAGGACGTCAGTCGGCAGGAGATGCTGGACGGTCTCGATCGAGACCCCTGGGGTCGCCCCTATCGCGCGGCGCAGAGTAAGCTCCGCGCGCGGGCCCCCCCCCCCTCACCAAGACCCTCCAGCCCGGCCTCCTCACCAGGGTCATCGAGGACCTGTTCCCGCGACGGGCGGAGCACACGCCGCCGATCATGGCTTCGCCAGACACTGACCGGGAGGCCGACGATGACAGTGTTCCGCCCATCACGGCAACCGAGATGGGGGTGGCGGTGGCGCGCATGCGCAGCAAATCCACTGCCCCCGGGCCCGACGGTGTTCCCAACCGCGTGCTGGCCCTGGTCCTCGACCACCTGTGTCCCCGCCTCAGGGGGCTGTTCGACGCGTGTTTAGCGTCCGAGCGGTTCCCTGGGTGCTGGAAGGAGGGGAGGCTGGTGCTCCTGCCGAAGCCGGGACGGTCTCCAGAGTTGGCCTCGGCCTACAGGCCTATCGTGCTGCTCGACGATGCGGGCAAGCTATTGGAGAGGGTGCTGGCTGCCCGCATCGAGCGGCACCTCGTTGGCACGGGGCCCGATCTGTCGGACGCCCAGTTTGGGTTCAGGAGGGGTCGTTCGACGATCGCGGCTCTGCTGCGCCTGAGGGCCGTGGCGACTGAGGCCGTCGCCGGCGGAGGAGTGCTGCTGGTGGTGTCCCTGGACATCGCCAACGCATTCAATAGTCTGCCATTTAGCTGCATCAGGGAGGCGCTCCGATACCACGGAGTGCCAGTTTACCTGAGGCGGCTAGTGGCAGACTATCTGGAGGGGCGCAGCGTCCTCTACACCAACCGAGTAGGGGACGTTGTGCGAACGCCCATGACGTGCGGTGTCCCACAGGGGTCGGTCCTTGGACCCACCCTGTGGAACATCGGCTACGACTGGGCGTTGAGAGGGAGCCTCCCACCCGGGCTGGGCGTGATCTGTTACGCCGACGACACGCTCGTCACAGCCCGCGGCGGGACGCTGGAGGAGGCGGCAGGCCTGGCGACTCTCGGCACCGAAGAGATCGTCAGGCGGATCGAGGCGCTGGGGTTGAGGGTGGCCCTGGACAAGACGGAGGCCCTCTTGTTCCATGGGCCCCGCATGGGCCCTCCCATCGGCGTTTCGATCACCGTCAATTCGGTTGACATCAGCATCCGGGCCCATATGAGGTATTTGGGCGTGGTGCTCGACGGGCATTGGTGGTTTCGGGACCATTTCCGCAGGCTCGCTCCGCGGCTCGTCGGCGCGGCGTCCGCCCTTTCATGGCCAATGCCGAATGTGGGCGGACCGAGCGCTACGTGCCGACAGCTGTACACGGGGGTCGTCCGGTCGATGGCCCTGTACGGCGCACCGGTGTGGGCGGGGTCCCTGACCGTCCGACTCAGGGCTCTTCTGTGGCGACCACAGAGGGCCATGGCGGTCAGGGCTGTACGCGGGTACCGCACGGTGGCCACGGAGGCAGCGTGCCTGTTGGCCGGGAGTCCCCCGTGGGACCTGGAGGCGGAAATGCTCGCCGATTTGTATCGGCGGGTGTCGGGGGTGCGCGCGGAGGGCGGTGTGGTCTCTTTGAGGGAACTCACCGCCTGGCGCGTTGACGCCCGCCTAGATGTCATTGCCCGTTGGGCAGTCCGGCTGGAGAGGCCTCGGTTCGGTGTGCGGACCGTAGAGGCCTTCCGGCCGGTGCTGATGCAGTGGTTGGAACGGCGGCACGGGGTGCTCTCCTTCCGACTGGTGCAGGTTTTGACGGGGCATGGATGCTTCGCCAAATACCTGCACAAGGTCGTCAGGAGGGAGAGTACACCATCCTGCCACCACTGCTATTGCGACGAAGACACGGCGCAGCATACGCTCGAGGTTTGTGCCGCTTGGGCAGAGCAGCGTCGTGAACTCGTTGCAATCATCGGTGCCGACCTGACGCTGCCGACCATCGCCAGGGCGATGCTCGACAGCGTCAGGAACTGGGACGCGGTCGCAACCTTAAGCCAAGGCCGCGGGTGACTGGATCGGGGAATTAGTCCGTCACCCGCCGAGAGGCCGACCGCGTGAGGAAAGACCGACATCCTACCCGAGGGGGGGATGTCGGTCGAGGAGAGGGTACTCCTCAGGGGTATTCCGTCGGGCCGACCACTGACGTCAAGTCACTCTGCTCCGGTGGTCGGCCCAACGACGAAGGCGACGTCACGGGTGGGTTACGGGTGTGCGCGCTTACGCCCCTCTGTCACCCCGGATGGAGTGGTGCGAGGAGTGCGCCGACCGTAGCCCACCCCCCAAAAAAAAAAAAAAAACACGTCTCCTTAAAGACCAAAATATGCAGTTTTAGGACCACGCTGTTGACAGTTCTCTGTCTGCAGCCGCGGGCCGGCCCGTCTGGGGTAGTATCATACTCTGGCAGAAGATCGACATATGAGTAATGGCAATGTGCTATTGCGCTTCGTTCTGTGAGCGAGAGAGCCGGAAGCCCAATTGGGTGGGTATTGGGTTTATATTGGTAGGCAGCGGCCTAGCTGTACCTCTGATATTTCATAGGTCCATGGGCGGCAGTGACACTTACCATCAGGTGTGCGGCTTGCTTGTTTGCTACAACTAGCAATGAAAAAAAAATTTTGTATCAAAATATGGGTCAAAATTTAATAACAAAAACTGTAGCGGATAGATATAAATTTCTATAATAATCATGACTTATTAAAAGTCTCGTGACCACCGTTAAGTGTTCGAAAGGTGTTCGGTAAATTAAAAATCGAATACATACGCGATAGAATCCGTAAAAATAGTTTTGTTTAAAAAGCGCGTAATACTAGCATAAACATTTGAAATAAAACTACTTTTACGGATTCTATCGCGTTTGTATTTGATTTTTGGACTCAGGAGATAGTCCTCCCGTGTGATCATGGACGCGCCATGATCACTGTAAGTGTTCGAAACGTCGGAAATTAAAAAAATAAATTCAAACGCGATAGAATCCGTAACAGTAGTTTTATTCAAATGTGTAATACTCGCGTAAACATTAGAAATCATTACTCGCGTAAACGTCAAAATTCATTATAGTTGACAATTATTTCTCCCATTGTCAAGAAAGTAATGCCTATTAGGCATTACCTTCTTGACATAAGACATAACATAAGACATAACATAAGACATAACATAAGACATAACATGACATAAGACGTTTCTAGACTAATAACGAAAAAGAATCAACAAACGGTTACGGAATAAATATAGGTCCAGATTGATCTTAATTGCCACGCAACTAATCACCATTATCAACATCATCACAGCCCATATATGTCCCACTATTGGGCTCGGGCCTCCTCCGTAATGGAAGGGAAGTTAACCTACTATACCGTGCTGGTCAGACGTGTTGGTATAGGGTTTTTTTGAGTTTTTCTTCTCTTGCATAGATGTTATATGCGTTTTATATCCCTTAGTCGTCTCTTACGATTACCCACGGGTATGACAGGGGGTGGTGAATTGTATCTTTACTCCGTCACCACATGCAACTATGAAAAGGAAATACATCTGTGCAAATCATTCATCATCATGCCATTTCATACTATAATAATTTAAAAAAAAATTAGCACCAGTATGTTTACTTCTTTTCATTTCATTTCATTGTTATCTTTTTTTTTTAAGGAAGGCGGAGTCAAGAGTCTCCGAAACCGGTGAGCGTACCTATATGAAGAGAATTATGAATGTTGAGGAAGCAAGTGAAGTATGCAAGGATAGAGTTCTCTGGCACTCTGTTCTCTCTGTATACCCTGCAAGGGATATGGCGTGATGATATGTATGTTATCTTTTTTTTTGGCTACTATAAGTAATTATTTTATTACATAAAGCAATATATATATATATATTAATTGTATTTTTATTCTAATAACTAGGTATATAAAGACGAATTTAGTTAGTGATTAGCATCATTTGTGATTTTTCTCTTTTTCAAGCGTAATTTTCGAGTCAGTCAAATAAATAAAAATGAATTCAGACATATTATTATTCGTGTGCTTCTGCTTTTTTGCTGTAACCATGGCAGAACCAAGTGCTATTGTAAGCTATTTTTTGATTTAAATTTGATTTTTCTTCTCTTTTATTTTGGTTATTTGTTATAATTACAAACCACATTTTTCTCCTTATCATCATTCATCATTCAGCCTTTCATCATCCACTGCTGTACGTAAGCCGCCCACATTTCACCACAAAGTGTGGTCTTGTGCCGCCCGCACCCAACGACTCCCAGCAATGTTCACCAGGTCGTCGGACCACTTGGTAAGAGGGCGACTATCACTACGATGTCGATGTCCAATAAGCGGTCGCCAATCGAGTACCTTTCTTCCCTAACGGTTATCAGTTCGTCCAGCGATGTGGCTTGCCCCTTGCCACTTCAGCGTGCTAATTTTTCGTGCTATGTCGATTACACCCATTCTTCTACGGATTGCCGTAATATGGATTCTATTAAGCAGAGAAATTTTGAGCATAGCCTGCTCCATAGCACGCTGAACTACTCTGAGCTTGGTTATGAGGCCAAAGGTAAAGGACCATACTTCGATGCCATAAGCCATCACTGGTAACACACACTGGTCAGAGACCTGTGTTTACATACACTGAGGTATATCGGATGAGAAGATCCTCTAAGTTTCCCGAACGCTGTCCAGCCGATTAGAATTCGTCGGATGACCTCTTTCTCGAAATTGTATCTACCTAACTGGACTGTTTGTCCAAAGTAAATATAATGATCGACATACTCGAGAATCCCATTGCTAACTAGAACCGGTATTGGAATCACATGGGTATTAGACATGACTTTGGTCTTGTGCATGTTCATTTGTAAACCCATTCATTGTATAATAGTGTCGAGTCATCGTTTAATACAATTCTAACTGTAAACATAGAGTATTAAATCTGTATAATGTGTAAACATTATCGGATAGATGGCACACGTCTCCTTTGAAAGACGAAAATATAATACGAGCCGAAGATTGAATGTCATACAACAGCTCACGCTGGTGTAAGTGGGAGCACGATTGGAACGGATTTTCAATAGGTGTGGGTTTGACTCACATGTGTGACAATAATTTTTCGCTCGTAATCAAGTTTTTATAAATAATTTAGCATGTTTTTTTTTATTGCTTATGGTGACAAACGAGCAAGCAGCATACCTAATGGTAAGTGTTACTGCCGCTAATGGACCTTTGCAATACCAAGGGTATAGCTAGACCGCTGCCTACCAGTACAAACCCCATACCCACTCAGTTAGGCTTCCGGCTTTCTGGCTCACCGAACGAAGCGTAATAGCACATTGCCATTACTCAGACGTCGATCTTCTGCGAGGGTGTGGTACTACCCCGGACGGTCCGGCCCGCGGCTGTAGATAAAGAACTGTCAACAGCGTGGTCCTACCACTACTAATGTTAAATGCTAAATTTCAGTAATTTTAATAACAGAGTCGTGTCATCGTTTAATACAATTCTTTATTGGGTATGGTAGGATTTTATAAATTAGAAGTTAGATGATAAATAGCTCTCGTCTTGTACATATTTAAAGTATTGCGGGGCCTAATCCACAACCCAGCTATACTGCAGGAGATTCAGCTGTATGTACCAGACGAATACGTGGGACGGCGGCGGCAGCCACCGCTCCTGAGGGTGCCGCGCGCTCGCACCAACTTGTTACAGCACGCGCCATTCACGCGCGCTCTACGTGTGCGCTCAACGAGGTCTCAACACGAAGAGATTTATTCTCGTGTTCACTGAACGAATTAACACTGACCGCTATTTTAATTTTAAGTACATAGAAATAAGAAATTTGTAATGTTTAGAATTATCGTAATATATACTTATGTACTAATACTGTCTTCCGCTATCGAATTGGGTTGTATTACCTGTAATGGTAGTTGTGTGTCGAAATAAATAAATAAATAAACTGTAAAGATAGAGTATTAAATCTGTATAATGTGTAAACATTATCGGGTAGATGGCACACGTCCCCTTTTGCTAAGCGATAAAACCTTTTATTATATTAAAAATAATTATTGTTTTTTTTACAGTCTCCAGAAAAACTAAAAGAACTCTTAGGCTGAACGAGATTACGAAGGCGACGTCACGGGTGAGTTACGGGTGTGCGTGCTTACGCCCCTCTGTCACCCCGGACGGAGTGGTGCGAGGAGTGTGCCGACCGTAATCCGCCCCCAAAAAAAAAAAAGGCTGAACGAGATTATCTAATTTAAAATAACTTACTAATGCCAAAGGCCTACTTTGTGTCCTTTTTATAATCTGACAGCATGGTAAAAGTTATTAATTATTATTATTATTTATCCATCCCTTAATTAAATTGAAATATATATTGTGCTATTCGTTTATATTCATATATGTAATAAATCTATTAAAAAATAAATGTATAATCTTGTTTGATTTTTTTGATATGCCGATTATGTTAAAACTATTGAACACGTAAATAGTCCCCATACGAAATAGTCGGACCACTCCACAAGTCCAAAGCAATTAATAGATAATTATAGTTCTCTATAATGGACTTATCAGAAAAATTATTTTTTGTCATAATATTTTTCCAATTTCCTTGATTTTCCTATGTAACCCCAATGTGGTGGCACGGACTTGTGAACAAAAATTGATGTGACCCACTTAACTTCCTTCTATACTTTTATCAGTTTTGCTCTATACACCAGCTCTTTTTAACCCTCCAGTTCAACTTCGAGGCATTTCCTTATCGATTTATCGAAATTGCCAAGAAAAATAAAAAACCATAAGAGATGCATCGGCTGTTACAAAAAGCTAATATCTGAAAGAAAATCTTCAACATTGTCGGCAAAATGTCTATCAAACTTCATCAAGAATTTAAAAAAAGTTATTGCCTTTCATATTTACAAATACAAGTATTTTTAAAATAAGTTTTATGATTCCTTACCAATTGTAGACCTAACTTTAAGATAATCTATATTGTTTTCACGGTTTTTGTATGACCCTTCCCTCATAAGTCCATAAAATTAGAAAAACCACATTCATAAGTTCGCTTCAAAATCGATGAAGAAATAAACTAGGTCCTATTAGCCCATATGGGGTCATGGACGTCTGGCTATAAACTGCTGTGACCCCATATGGGTTCATAGGACTGTTAACGTGTTAAAATAGGTTGATTTATATTACATCATGTTGTAGTACCTGAATGATCTGGATAAATTTAGCTCGATGTATTTTTTCTTGGTAAAATGTGTTTTCTTAGAAAATATATTTAAATATTAAAAGGTTATTATGTACAGAGTTCCGGACAATATTTAAAATACAAATTACTTTGGCTCGAATATCAAGAAAGCGGTAGCAGTGGCCGGCCCAATGCCGATGGGGAGGGAATACGGTGGATTATGGAGTCACGCGCGGCCATCTGAGTAATGGCAATCTGCTTTTGTACTTCATTCAGGGAACGAGAGAGTCGGAAGCCCAACTGGGTGGGTTTGGGATTCATATTGGATTGGTAGGCAGCGGCCTAGCTATACCCTTGACATGGCAAAGATCCATAGGTGGCAGTGACACTTATCATGAGGTGTGCTGCTTGCTAGTTTGCCACCAAATGGAATAAAAAAAAATATGTTAACAAATGCTGAAGCATGTGTTTATTAATTATTTCTGAAAGGAATTTGTGCTTAATTTGAAGACGAATGGATTAAGATTTTTCTTACCATATTACCTCTCACCGAAGATAAAGAACCCGGTTCCGATGGCCCGCTGGCTTGGCGAAGAGAGGTACTTATAAGACGGGTCTATGGGGTCACGCGCCTCTTTTATCTGTCGCCCCAGACTTCGGTAGTGGGGTGTCACCATTACATATCCCGCCGTCAAAAAAGAAACCATATTAACTCTATCACTGTATTTCACTTTCTTCGGAGTTGAATTTCGTAAAATTTTATCAGAACGTATATACTTAATAAGAGTTTCTTAGTTACAAAATGAAACTACTGTTATAATTTCTTGTTTTCAATTTTTCAAAAATTAAAAGAGTGTATTTGGATTACCCATGTGGTGACGGAGTAAGTATGCAATTCACCACACGTTTTTTTTTTACCTGTGAGTATCGTAAAAGACGAACTAGAGATATGAAATGCAGATGATATCTATGCAGGCGAAGGAAAAATCTAAATAAAATATTTAGGTCATCTTCCCTCTCACTGTGAAAGCTGAACTTATATGCGCTAAAATAATAATAATTGATATGCAGACTTATAAATATACAATTAAATCTAATGTAAAATAATTTCGACAATAATCGAGTCTTAAAATAATAAAATCAACGTAATATTGTCTGAATATATTTATTACATGGTATCAAATACATAAATAGCAACAATCGTTAACAAAAAAAATGTATTAAAACATAATAACATTTTTTTTTATTTATTTAAAAACAATCTTATACAATTTCTTTAACATTTAACTTCTAAATACGAACAAATGTTGGTTTATACGCGTATTTGATTCATCTTAGCAATTACAATAAATACAACAATGTTTTAAAATTAAGATAAATATGTCCTCATAAAAACAGCAAAACACAAAAAAATTGAGAGGCTAGTTGAAAAAAATAATCTTTGTATTATAGATCTTTGTGTGATTTGAATCTTTGATAAAGAATGTTAATACAGGTTGTTTCAATTAATGTTTTAAGAATTTATAATTCAAGCAGTACATAACCACATACGTAATATTTAATTGTAATTATAATATAGATATATATTAAAATACAATGCGAAAGTGGAAGAATGTAGGTACCGGGGGAGACCGAGACTAACCTACCTATACCAGATTGGTCACGTACTGAAAGAAGGTGAAGTCAAGAGTCTCCGAAATCGGCGAACATGTATGAAGAGAATTATGAATGTTGAGGAAGCGAGTGAAGTATGCAAGGATAGGGTTCTCTGGCACTCTTTTGTCTCTGCCTACCCTGCAAGGAATATGGTGTGATGATATGCATGTATGTATATATTAAAAAGAAAATCCAAATACAGATAATTAAATTTAAACAGAAGACTTCATTAATATTTAATGGATTATGCAGTCATGCGTTGAAAAAGATTACAAAGACAAAATTTAGTATGTCAAATAACTAGTTTGGTATGTGCCCATAACAGAGTTCGTGCGTATTGAAAAGTATCCAGTCGTCCCTTCAGCCAGCAAGTGACATTAAAAGATCTTCACTCTGTAAGAAAACAATAAAAACAATTATAAATATTCTTTTTTTCATTTATTGAAGAAAAAGAAGACGGTCTATCTCACTTAGCGCCATTGTCGTCCAAAAAAAAATATCTTAATTATTAAATCTAGCACTGTAATTATATAATTGGAGTTTTGGCGGCAATATGAAAATAACATGTGACGCTCTTAAATAATAATCAAAAATCTTGTGTTATATTAAATAATTTTTATCCGTATGGTGACAGAGTAAGAATACATATCACCACCCCCTATCATACCCGTGAGTAATCGTAAGAGACGACTAAGGGATATAAAAGCATATAACATTTATGCGAGAGAAGGGAAAACTCGAAACAAAACCCGATACCAACATGTCTGACCAGCGTGGTTTAGTAGAGGCTCGAGCCCAACAGTGGGACATATATGAGCTGAGATGATGATAATGATTATTATCATTGTAACTTCTATAAATAAATAAAAAAAAACATTAAAATATCTTACTATTGGAGCTGGTGCCGCCATAGATATGACGAAAAAGCAGAAACAAACGAAAATTAAAATTTCAGAATTCATTATTATTTACTTGATCAACACGAACTGAACGCTTGAAAAGAGTAACGCAAATGGATATTTCTCACTAATTAAATTTACCTTTATATACCTATTTTTTAGAATAAAATTAATTATTATGTTTTTATACTTTATATAATTATGTATGGCTGTGTGGTAGCGGCTAATAATACTGCCAACTTTAACTTTGCTCGTGGATGTCGTAAAAGACGACTAAGAGCCTTATAACGACCTGGGCCAACTCCATCTGATGCCGTTTCGTCAACAATGACATTCCCAAGGAGGGTTGACGTCTGGCAGGCGGCCGGTCATAAAACTATTGCCAATAACTTTTACAATATGTACTATGAAAGAAGAGTATTGGATCGACCCCCAAGTGATTGGGATAAAAGTAGGAGAATGATGATAATTATGGAATTTACTTATTACAAACAAAAAATAATAGCTGATTCCAAGTTGTTGGAACCTTTTGTTAAATGAGTCTTATGTAAAATACCGGTATTATTTTTATATATTATTTTTTTTTTAATAAAAAGAAATATTTAATATATCTAAATATTAGCATATTTTTTTTTATAATTGGCGTGATGATATGTATATATGTATGTTTTTATAAAGTAAATAAGACTTATTTATTATAATGCGTTTATTTTTGATAAATTATAATAACATTATAAATAATTAATATAAATTCGAAATATTTATTTTATATTTTTAATATTTATAACTAAAAATGTTATATTTCTCATCTAATTCATTACCCGACTGCGCGACGCAAAGGAGTGGTATTGTGTTTAACAGTCTATGTATGTATGTATGTTTGTATGTTCCTTTGAAGCACTATATAGACCAAACGCCTGGGCCGATTTTAATGATTCACACATCAATCGATTCCTCTTAATTCGGCGAGTGTCATTAAAGACATGAAGTTAGTGAAAATTCAATATGGCGACCACTGGACACCATTTTGTGTAAATGATAAAAATGAAAATCAACAAACTATGTCGAGTGGGGTATTGTTGAATATGTATTTAAAAATCATTCTTAGTTTTCTTATAACATTTTTCGATTTGACATACCGTTTAGGATCTATATCGATTTAAAGTTGCGTAACAACCAATCTCACATATAGGTCTTTAGACAGTAGAAATTTACAATGAAAAGACGAAAACTTCGTATGACTGTGCATGTGTGTGTGGATGGACATATACTAAATTATCTACTAGATACCTACTATTTTGGATTGGACTACCTAAAGTATCTAATGTCTGACACGGTCGCCCATCTCGAACTTCAAACGATTTAGTACTCAACTTAAGTCAAAAAGCTATATATAGGTAGGTAACTACTCATTAATAAATAAAATAACTGTAGCCTAGCTAGATACTTATGACTAAAAAGTATAAAATAAATAACAATAATTCAAAAAATCAAAAACCCTGACTGTGTAAAAAGTGAACCAAATTACGTACACAATAAAAAAAACTGAAAAGAAATAAAACAAGCACTTAGTTGTCCGGTGGTCTATAATTCTATAATATATTATTGAATGAATACTATTGAAGAAAATAAAATATATTCTAGTAATGGAACATAACAACTGAACAGTCGGGATTCATTGAAAAATTAGATTCGCTGTCGAATAATGATTAATACATTGTAAAATTAGATTTGCTGTCGAATAATGATTAATGCATTGAAAAATTAGATTTGCTGTCGAATAATGGAGTTAGAAAATGAGGTATTGGTAGCAAGTTTTTTTAAAGTCTATATTTAATTTTAATATTTTTTTTACTTTTTGTTTTTGAATTTAATACTAAAAATAAATTAACATTCATTGCTAATTGACATGTTATTAACGAGAAGACATTGTGATAATAAAGAAAGATCGTTTGGAAAATCCAAAAGTGCACGCCTCATAAATAGTCAATGCCATAACTGAAAGAAAAAAAAATACTTTCGAAATTTCGCGCCATTTTCGACGTAACGAAAAACGTAGCTTGCAAGCATTGTAAACGAACTCAACTTTCATAACGTATAAATACACTAAAAACTAAGCAGTTTCGTTTTTTATTATGTGCAATTAAATGACAAAGAATTATCAAGCCATTTTCAAAAGGAAACAGCACGTTGCAATTATGAAGCTTTTAAAAAAGAAATACTTCGATACATTAATTTTTACGGTCGTGAGAGTGCCAGATTCATATGACACACATCCGGACGTCTTCAAATTTGTTTTTAATGAACTTTAAACAAATAATTGCATTTTAAAAATGTCAAATACGTTTAAACGAATGATTTTCTTGACATATGTCATCATCAACTTGCTCTTATCCCAATTTATTTAACCCGGCGTCATTGTGGTACTAAATTGTTACACGGATGTTGAGGTGGGTCAATATAACCCGTGTATATAAAGTATGACATCTTCATGTTTTTTTTTAATATATTTGCAATTTTTATCATTATAATGCATATTTACACTCTGATCTTAGGAATAAAAGAAAAAAAATATTAATCACAAAGTATTTATTCAAAGTATCTAAATATTTACTTAAATTCTCGCAAAATTAACAATATTGAGATCCCTTAGAGTTTTATCACGTTACTATTCCAAAATATAGTCATTTCAATCACATAAAAAAAAAAAAAAATTATATAAAAAATAAAGATATAAGTGCTATACTTATATCTTTAGAAAAAAGTTTAACAAATATAATTAGTCCTCATTATTTACACAATCACTGCAGAAAGGTATAATATGCTCAGGGCAAATATATTTGTCACAACCTCGACATGAGTGTTGGTTATACGATCCCTTTGTACAGGGCATACTTGGCATCTTTTGCGGGCATTGGGTATTTTTGCAGGAGGCTCTTCAGGTGATGCACCAGAGAACTCTCTGATTCTCTTACA
The DNA here is from genome assembly GCA_905163515.2 of Lymantria monacha. NCBI lineage: Eukaryota > Metazoa > Arthropoda > Insecta > Lepidoptera > Erebidae > Lymantria > Lymantria monacha. The sequence goes on from LR991081.1 coordinate 19,013,084, forward strand.
CATTTCTCGTGGCAGGCGATTCAAATTCTGACGATTTTTCAAATGATAACTGACGAGCGCAAGACTGCAGCGTTTCAAAAAATGAAGTTTTTTTTCTGTTGGCTTATTGTTGTGGATCCAGTGTAATATAAGAATAAAATCATAAATATGAACATAAGAAAAGAAAAACTTAAATAAACACCAAAAAACAAAATTCAGTAATAAAAAATTATACAAAAATAAGGTACGAAATTGTTACGATAATTGTGAGGATGGGTCATATTTACCTTTTTGACAAATACACGCGTTGAGATCCCAGCGCGGTCACCGCTTGACTGATTTCTTTTCGAAAACGTTTAGAACACAACATTGGCTCCAGCTACTGAGAAGAATGGCAAAGTCGCGCGCGCACGTACAATAATATTAACATTCTTAAGCACACTGGGTCATTTTGACCCAACCTCAATGACGCCGGGTTAAGGTCGACGCAATATGTCTTCTCCTTCCATACAACTCTATCAGACGTCATTTCTGTGGTCACTCCTTGTCTATCCATGTCATGTTTCACGCAGTCTATCCATCTTTTCTTCGGTCTTCCCTTACACTTTAAGCCTTCAACACTCACAGTAAAACTTTCCTCACAACATTACTTTCATCCCGTCTCATCACATGTCTATACCATGTCAATCTTTCACTCCTTAACTTTTCCGTCACTGGCGCAACTTTCAAACTCCTTCTTATATGTTCATTTCTTATTTTATCCATTCTTGTCACACCACCCATCCATCTCAACATTCGCATCTTCGCTACATGCAGTCGTCTCTCATCCGTCGCTTTTGTCGCCCAACATGCTAATCGATACAGTACAGCAGATCTTATTAGGCTTTTATATATTTGGCCCTTTCTTTATATATGTATGATAATATTATCCTATAAGTGCAATGTGAGAAAAATATAGTCATTTTTAGTTTTGAAATGTCCTTGATTTTCATATATCGGGAGTAGAGCACGACCTCAACGCTAAGCTTACGAGACGTGCAATATGTCAACATATAATGTGACTGGCTTTAAAATCAAAACACAGGTATTTGTTTCTATGTGGAGTGATTGGTTTTTATTTTTACATACACATACATACATATCATCACGCCATATCCCTTGCAGGGTAGGCAGAGAGAACAGAGTGCCAGAGAACTCTATCTCTGCATACTTCACTCGCTTCCTCAACATTCATAATTCTCTTCATACACGCTCGCCGGTTTCGGAGACTCTTGACTCCACCTTCCTTCAGTACATGACAGATCTGGTCTAGGTAGGTTAGTCTCGGTCTCCCTCGGTACCTACATCCTTCCACTTTCGCATTGTATATCTTCTTAACCAGGCGTTCGTTCATTCATTCTTTCCATTTTTTCTTTGGCATTCTTTCCACATGTCCGAACCATCGGAGCATTCCCTTTCGCATCTTTACAGCAATACTCTCTTTTTTATTTTTACATCTTTATTTTTTATTTAATATAATAGAAATTATCATATATTATGTTTTTGTTCATTTTTCTGATATCTGTATAGTTACTCTGCGTCATCGTTTGTTAGTTTTATTGCTTTATGGATTATGGTCGCACCGTCGTTTCATTCTATCGGCCATCCACCTACCGTCATTCTGTCGCAGCTAAGGATGTTTTACTTCAATGACTGTATAATCTACATCATCATTATTCTCCTATTCTTATCCTAATTACTTGGATACAATATATACTTTTCTTTCATAGATATCATACATATTGTAAAAGTAATTGGCAATAGTTTGATGACCGGCTACCTACCAGATGTCAACACTCTTTGGAAATATAAATGTTGACCAAATGGCATTAGATAGAGTTGGCCCAGGTCGTTATATGGCTCTTAGTTGTCTTATACGACATCCACGAGCAAAGTAAGGGTTGGTAGTATTCGTAGCCGCTACCACACAGAATCCGCAATACCTACTATTATTGTTTTATTGGGATAGTAAAATATTAGTAGGTATTTCGTCAATAGGTAATTTGTATCTAAATAATGATCAAAACTCCCAAAACTTTAATATCTGAATATATTTAAAAACTAGCTTTCGCCCGCGACTTCTTCTACGCAGAAATCATCTCTGACGGAGTTAAATAGAAAAAGCAATGCAAGTTGTTGAAGGTTTGTCGCTAGGACGATGATCAACAGCGTCAGAAACTGGGATGCCGTCGCCGCCTTCTGCGTGTTAGTTGTCTAACGGAATTAGGCAATAGGGTGGGTCCAAGAGAAAATACTCTACGTTGACACGCTCTACCGTCAGTGCTTTGGGCGGTGCAAGCGTGAGTATCTGTATTGAGGTTCACTGCATGAGGGCTTCGACTCGAGATGATACCCGGTTGCGGTGGCTCACCCGCACGGCGTAGATCTACGTGTACGGCGCGCTTTGGGGTCACGCGTCACCTTGGATGGATTGGGCGCGGTATGTCTATATACCATAGCCGGTGACTAAAGAAAAAGGGTGTTTAAAAGTTCTATTCATTCTAAAAATTATATTGCCTTTATACACGGTATGGCCATGGGATAAGAATACAATTATCGCCGCCCATTATTTAACTGTTTTGTTTCATCAGCAGAGTTGCGACCTCGTTAGATGTGATTTATTATTTCAGTTATAGAGTGAACATTTTTGAACTTAACTTAACCTGTATCTTAAACCCTTAAGCAAGCACCTATTGCCGTCTACTATGTGTATCGTGTGAGCGCTTACGCCGGCACTGGTAGTCACGATGGCACTGTTGTGGGGTTGATGGAGAGGGAGAGAGAACACGTGTTTATTGGAACGAAGTTCCTTATCGCGAGTTGCAAAAGGGGGCTAGACGGAAAAAATTAAGACCAAAAATTGTAACGACACAACAAAGTTGTAACGACACAACATAAAACAAAGTCGCTTTCTCTGTCCCTATATCCCTATTTATGCTTAAATCTTTAAAACTACCCAACGGATATTGATGCGGTTTTTTTTTTATGGATAGAGTGATTCAAGAGGAAGGTTTATATGTATAATATATGCATAATGTAGTAGAGAAACACTGATAATTTTAGAAGTTTCTAATGTGATGTCGTAAATAAACACATTATTTTGCGCTTACATTGCAAACGCTGGCTGAACACTACGAAAAAGATCAAAATAAAGTACTACAGTATTATACAGCTTAAAAAGGCCTACAAAAAAGTCCGTAATGGTATATGTCTATCTCTTAAGGATAACATACTATATCCATTTTAATCAACCCGTTTCACAGGCCTAATTTACACAACCAGAGGGTGAAAATTGACAAATGCTGGATATTACCCTAGAATATTTGATTCGACTCGTAATTTGAAAAGAATCAATAAAGATTTTTTTTCTCTCCATACAAACTTTGCCACTCTGCTCCACCCCCTTAGGGGTATAATTTCGTAAAATCCTTTCGTAGTAAATCTCTACGTCATATAAAGTAACCACTATCAACATCGTCGTAACGACGACGTAAGAGAGCGAGTAGGTATGAAAGAGAGTATTGGTGTAAAGATGCGAAAGGGCATGTTCCGATGGTTCGGACATGTGGAAAGAATGCCGAACGAACGTCTGGTTAAGAAGATATACAATGCGAAAGTGGAAGGATGTAGGTACCGAGGGAGACCGAGACTAACCTACCTAGACCAGATCAGTCATGTACTGAAGGAAGGTGGAGTCAAGAGTCTCCGAAACCAGCGAGCGTGTATGAAGAGAATTATGAATGTTGAGGAAGCGAGTGAAGTATGCAGAGACAGAGTTCTCTGGCACTCTGTTCTCTCTGCCTACCCTGCAAGGGATATGGCGTAATGATATGTATGTATGTGAGTATGTATGTATATATGTATGTATGTATGAAAATATACGTGAACAGTTATCTATACATATAATAAAAATGTAACGGATCGCTGTCTGTACATGGAAGATATATGGGAAAAATATTACTAGGACCTTGTGATGATGATTTTTAAAATTTTGGGGTGTTTATCTGTTTGTCTGTGCGTTTGTGCACGCTAATCTCAGAAACGGCTTTTCCGATTTAGACGCGGTTTTCACTAATATATTGTGGTAAGCTACACTTAACTATTCTATCTCTTCATACACGCTTGCCGGTTTCGGAGACTCTTGACTCCACCTTCCTTCAGTTCGTGACCAATTTGGTCTAGTCAGGTTAGTCTCGGCCTCCCCCGGTACCTTACATCATTATTTTATATATATTTTCTACATCTATATTTTCATATTTCAACAAAACGCCTATGGGAATCGCTAATTTGATTGTCAGGTCATTTCTGGGAAATTAAGATGGAGTGTGACTGAACTACAGTATAGAATTTGCTCGGTAATGAAATCCAATTATAATATAAGGGAAAATTAATTTTAACCTTGTAATTATAAAAAATAACCAAAATAAGAAACAAATAAATAAATTTTAAATAGCAAAATAGCTTACAATTGGCGCTGGTTCGGCCATAACTACAGCGAAAAGGCAGAAACACGTGAATGAACACATGAAATTCCAGAATTCATTTTTATCTACTTGACCGACTCGAAAAGAATACTTGAAAAGAAAAAAAATCTCTAATGATGCTAGTCACTAAATAAATTTGCCTTTATATATCTCTAATTATTAGAATAAAAATACAATTAAAATGTATTTATACTTCATATAATAAAATAATTATTTATGGTTATATAATAACCTTTATCATAATAAAAAAAAAATGGATGAAATGGAAATAGATAAACACTGGCGTTCGAAGTATTTTTTTTTTAATTAGTATTGTGTAAAATAATATATTATTTTTAACTTTTCAGTCCTATTTTTAAATTTGACATCATTCTCTTACTCTCATCCCATTTCCTTGGGGTCGATACAATATGTACTCTTCTTTCATAGTACATATTGTAAAAGTTATTGGCAAAAGATTTATGACCGGCCGCCGCGCTGTCAGTAAGCTTTTGTAGTGTACGAGTATAATCCAGAGAAGCAAGTCAGCTGAATATTAGGTCTGTCATGTATTAAAAACGAACTGTAAACTTTATAAGTAGTAAACAAAAGCACCTCAAGGCGAACAACTTATGACATGGTTGTTCATGCAGGAACATAAATAAAATTGATGTCTTGATATAATTGAATTATATTTCTTGCGAATTACTTTACATGCGAAAAAATGGTGTATTGTATGGAACGTGAGTTGTTAGCAAGGGTTCGTGCTGGTTCGGTTAAGTGCGGCTCTCCGCTGACCCCGCTTCCCCTGTTAGCTGTAGGTGGCGCTAACAACGGTAGCTAAAAAAAGGCTGTATAGTTTTAATTAAACTTAGAATAATAATAACTGAGAAAGGATAAAGGAATTTGCGTTTTCGAAATTGCAATAAATAATAGCTTTTATCTAATAACACAGATGGATTTTTAACAAATTAAAATCGTTCCTCTTAATAAAACCATAGTCAATTGTTGATAAATTATAGACTTTTAATTATTATGTTCTTATAAACCAGCAATAAATAATCGTAACGACGACATAAGAAGGCGAGTAGGTATGAAAGAGAGTATTGGTGTAAAGATGCGAAAGGGAATGCTCCGATAGTTCGGACATGTGGAAAGAATGCCGAACAAACGTCTGGTTAAGAAGATATACATTGCGATAGTGGAAGGATGTAGGTACCGGTGGAGAACGAGACTAACCTGCCTAGACCAGATTGGTCACGTACTGAAGGAAATCAAGAGTCTCCGAAACCACCGAGCGTGTATGAAGAGAATTATGAATGTTGAGGAAGCGAGTGAAGTATGCAAGGAGAGAGTTCTCTGGCACTCTGTTTTCTCTTTCTGCAAGGGATATGACGTGATAATATGTATGTAATAAATAATAAATAATTGCTACATGTAACCACAAAAACCTTCCGTCGTCAAGGTGACGTTTACTTGAATATTTTGCTCTGAAAACTGCATTCACTCTCCAATTACTGTATTTTAGAAAATAGACTAGTGTCTTAATTGGTAAAAGAAGAGAGGTCTTAATTGTTGATAAAGAGTCTTAAATATTTGTAAATATTATTAATTGCAACGTATAATAAAACTGGATCTCTTTATAATACTTTTCATCATTCATCATCATCATCATCATTCTCCTACTCTTATCCCAATTGTTTGGGGTCGATACAATACGCACTCTTCTTTCATAGTACATTTTATAAAAGTTATTGGCAATAGTTTTATGACCGGCCGCCCGCCAGACGTCAACCCTCCTTGAGAATGCAATTGTTGACCAAATGGCATCAGATGGAGTTGGCCCAGGTCGTTATAAGGCTCTTAGTCGTATTTTATGACACCCACGAGCAAAGTATTATACAAGTATAATACTTATAAGTAAATACTTTTATTTATTTTTTTTATGATTAGGAATTTACTTTTGTAATTTTAATAATCATGCTTTTGGCTTCTGTACGCTATTACTGTCTTTGTGTTAGGATTAAAACTTTCCGTGTGGTGACGGAGTAAGAATACTATTCACCATCCCATATCTTACCCGTGGGTGATCGTACGAGACAACTAAAGGATATAAAACGCATATAACATCTATGCGAGAGAAGGAAAACTCGAAACAAAAACCTATACCAACACATCTGACCAGCGCGGTAAAGTAGGTTAATTACCCTCCCACTGTGGAGGAGGCCCGAGCCCAGCAGTGGGACATTTATGGGCTGTGATGATGATAATGATGATGAGCATTAAAACTACTACAATTGATATGAGACGTCATTATTATTACGAGACTAATTCGCTATTTGTAGTCAAATTATAATTATTTTTATAGTTTTTACTATCTTTCATTAATTATTAATTAATATACTTATAATTATTACCTATATACACTGTTCAAATATAAATAGTTTCTATTATAGTTAAGATACAAAAAAATAACTAAAAACTATTAAAAAAATTAAATACATTTTTTTATCATAATTTCAACATTTGCGTAAGCATCAACAGTGGTTAAGGAAATTAATAATCAGTTAAAAATGCTAATAATATTTAATTTGTTTTGGTTCAAGAAATAGGTAATGAGACGAATAAGAGCTCTTCATAATTACGATATACATTTAAATTTTTCCGTGTGGTGACGGAGTAAGAATACTATTCACCACCCCATATCTTACCCGTGGGTGATCGTACGAGACGACTAAGGGATATAAAACGCATATAACATCTATGCGAAAGAAGGAAAACTCGAAACAAAACCCTATACCCGTCTGAGCAGCGCGGTATAGTTGGTTAATATCCCTCTCATTACGAAGGAGGCCCGAGTCCAACAGTGGGACATTTATGGGCTGTGATGATAATGATGAAAGGAAATATAACAACTCAATGCTCATTTAATATAATGTGTAAATGTGAATATTTTGAATAATATGTAGGTTCATTTTCTTTGGCAGGCTATGGCCCGGACAATCTTCGCTCATTCCATCCAGGGTGACGGCATGATGGTGTGCGGCCCTATAACCCACCGTGTCCCTTCCCCAGTACTTTTAGACTAACCACTGATATCGTTTTCCTGACATTCGTGGCAATTTATAGGTACATGTGCTTCTTAGAGACTTATTTTGCGACATTTGTACGTTATCAGTCGTGCTTGTACTTATGTAGCAACTTTAGCGGCTAAGCGCACATTGGCTGAACCATGAGCATGGTGATTTCAAAAAACTATCTCTGATGTCCCATTAACATCAAATATTGCCCGATTTACTAACATATAGATACACTAATCTTATCCTACTTATCGTGGTACTTTGTATCAAATCAAACCATTTAATATGCATAAGCCCCCGTAGAGGCACTTACATATTGTCAAGTATACATGTTTATTTAAATTATTTTTTTTTAATCCATCACCGGATCGGAAAGCAGCCACGAACTGAAAAGATCCGGCAAGAAACTCAGCGAGATCGTCATTTTTTTAATTATATATTTTCACGAAAGTGATTGGCTCATCATCATTCTCCTACTCTTATCCCAATTACTTGGGGTCGATAGAATATTATGTACTCTTCTTTCATAGTACATATTGTAAAAGTTATTGGCAATAGTTTTATGATCGGCCGCCTGCCAGATGTCAACCCTCCTTGGGAATGTAATTGTTGACCAAACGGCATCAGATGGAGTTGGCCTAGATCGTTATAAGGCTCTTAGTCGTCTTCTACGACACTCGCGAGCAAAGTGAGGGTTGGTAGTATTCGTAGCCGCTACTACACAGCTTACGAAAGTGATTGGTTACATGTTTAATTTATATTAGCTCCAGTGAGATGCCCTTCGAGTAAGGATTAATTTTTTAAAAGTTATATACAAAATTAAATCAAGAATACATTTAAACCAAAAAAGAAACAAAAATGACTGAAACCAAATCCCACTAGCATATTATAACTTATCTCAATAAGTTGGCTATAGTACAAAAAAAAAAGACTTTTACAATTTATAAAAACCCGATTACGAAACGAAAAATGATGTCACAAGTTTTTATAAATAATTAAGCATTTTAAATGCTAAATTTCAGTAATTTGAATAACAAGGTTGTGTCATCGTTTAATACAATTCTAACTGTAAAGTTTGAAGTATTAAGCCTATACAATGTGTAAACATTGTCCGGTAGATGGCACACGTCACCTTAAAAACGTAAATATGATACGAAGCGAGATTTGCATGTCCTATAATAGTTCACGGTGGTGTAAATGGCAGCTCGATCAGGCTGGACTCCCAATAGGTGCGGGTTCGAACCCCGCTTGTGACATCATTTTTCGTTTCGTAATCGGGTTTTTATAAATAATTAAGCATATTAAATGCTAAATTTCAGTAATTTGCACTTTTACAATCCTAAAGTAAGTAAGTACCAGCACGAATATAATGTTTTTTTCGGTACCTATCAGTTTATATTTTTTTTATCTAACCCTAATTATTTGCCCAGAATAAAAATGACTTGAATTTATTCTCGTAACAACAGCTCAATCATAATCAGTCGAAACATTTCAGATATTGGTAATAATTTTATAGAACACAGTACTTTATAGTACTGGGAACTGTAATTTCGACATTAAAAACAGATATCTGTATAGATTGTTGTTCAAATTCAAATTCATTTAATAAGTATAAACCCTGCGAGGGCACTTACATATTGTCAGTATTAACATTTTAATTGAATCTAATAAACTACCACCGGATCGGAACTAGACCACTACTGAGAAGATCCGGCAAGAAACTCAGCGGGTTTGTCTATTATTGTTATTTATTTTAATTTTTTATATATATAAAAAGAATGGTACATGAAAGAAATAGTTCCAGTGTTATGTTCAAGTAATAGGTAATGAGATGCTAAACCATAACCTACATTTTAGGGTAATATGAATTAAAAGAAATTTATTTAGATGACAAAAATGAACATTTATTTTATAATAATCTATGTTCCAGCTATGAAATAAGACGGAACGGCTTAAATAATGAAGACATATTAATATTTTTGTAGGTAGACCCTATGTACGTATTTAAAATTGTATCTCATTCAGCCAGCAAGCGATGCCAAAGCAGCAGAACTCTGCAAAAAATAGATATTAATATTAAATATTATAATACCATAGTTTATCTTTTTTTTTTTTTTTTTTTTGCGGTGGGCTATGGACGTCGCACCCCGCCAAATCAGTCCGGGGTGACGGAAGAGGCGGCGCGCAACCCCGTCGACCCACCCTGCAAGCACCTCTTCTTCGCCGTGCGAGCGGGCCACCGGTACCCGATCTTTGTCTTCGGTGGCCCGCTCGGCGGTATGCCCTCTCGGGCTCCTCTCCTGTCGACGCCCCGACAGCTTTCGCCGTCGAGGCGTCGTCCTCACGCGGTGGCCTCACGTCGGGTGACCGGACAATTCCCCGGTCCGATCACCCGAAGCCTCGGTTAGGGCGGCATCAGGCGCAGCTACTCGCGCCTGCGCCGCCCCGGCCGCGGGCGGCGGCCCGGGTCGCGGGAATCCTCCCAGGCCCGTTCCGCCGCCTACTTCTGCGAGATGACAGCCTCGCAGAAGGCTGCGACCGCGTCCCAATTCCTGACGCTGTCGACCATCGCTCGCGCAACAGCCGGCAGCGTCAGGTCGGCACCGATGACAACGACTATACCACGCTGGTCAGACGTGTTGGTATAGTGTTTTTTTTTTTAAGTTTTCTTTCTCTTTCATAGATGTTATATGCGTTGTATATCCCTCAGTCGTTTTATAACCCGCGGGTAAGATAGAGGGTGGTGAATTGTATTCTTACTCCGTTACCAACCGATGACTTTTATATTTATAGTAGGGGTGTGCGAATATCGTTCGAATCGAATCGAATCGAATATTAATATTCGATTCGAAATTCGAATCGAATAATTCGAATTTTCGAGTTATTCGAAATTCGACGAATAATTCGAAAAAAATCGAATAATTCGAAAAATTTCGAATAATTCGAAAAAATTCGAATAATTCGAAAAATTTCGAATAATTCGAAAAAAATAAATATCCCCGATTGTCACTTATGGCGAGAAGATATTTAGGAATACCTTGTACTTCTGCTGAAAGTGAAAGATTATTTTCCACTGCTGGTGATATTGTATCTGATAAACGAACTTCATTATCACCAGATTCAGTATCGTATTTATTATTTTTAAACAAAAAATTGTAGCAACTGTTCATACTCATTGATCTATTCATGTAGTTATATTTCATGGTTTAAATAAAATATTTATTAATTAAATTATTAATGTCATATTTGAATATCGAACATAACAAACTCCGAATTTAAAATACAATAAAAATTTGCGAATAATATTATAATTCGGAAAAATTCGAAATTATTCGAATAATTCGAAATTTTTCGAATAATTCGAAATTATTCGAATAATTCGAAATTTTTCGAATTATTCGAAATTTTTCGAATTATTCGGGAACTTTCGAATAATTCGAAATTTCGAATTATTCGATTCGAGTTTCGAATCGAATATGAATATTCGATTCGGAACGAATAATTCGTAAGTTCGAATTATTCGCACACCCCTAATTTATAGATACGTAATACTCGAGTAAACATCAAAAACCTTTAGCTTTTGATTAGTTTAGATTGATCAGTAGGCTGGAACACTTTTTAGTATGGAAAAAAAAAGTTGAGAAAACAAATTCTAATAGTATATATTATGTTGTGCTGGACTATAACAAACAGTATGGTAATTGATCTATATTCTTTAATTATACTTGCATTTTTGTTATGTGAATAGCGTAAAACTGAAATGATATTAAAGTGAACAAAAAATATATGAAATAAACAATACTGTCGTAGGAACTGGATTAATTTAATTCAAATGTATTTAATTTTTATTTTACGGATTATTAAAAATAATTAAACATATGTGTTTCTTTTTAATTGAGTGGTGACGGAGTAAGAATATAATTCACCACCCCCTATCTTACCCGTGGATGATTGTAAGAGACGACTAAGGGTTATAAAAAACATATAATATCTACGCTAGAAAATGAAAATTCGAAACAAAACTCTATACCATCACGTCTGGTTGCGTGGTATAGCAGTTCATTTCCCTGCTGTTATGGAGGAGGCTCGAGCTCAACAGTGGGACATAGGCATATGAACTGAGATGTTAAATATAATGAAAAATGTACGTGCTTTATTTTAAATGCAAAAATTAACTTACTATTGGAGCTGGTTCTGGTGCTGCCGAAGCTATAACGAAGAAGCAGAAGCACACGAAAATTAAAATTTCGGAATTCATTGTTATTTAATTTACTTGAACGTTTCAAACCAAATGGAAGATTAGAACTGGATGTTAGTCACTAAATTTGCCCTTATATATCTCCTACTTAAAATAAATAATACATTATTATGTATTTATACATTATAAGATTAGTTAATTTACTCGAATCTAATAAAAAAAAATAACTCTAGCGTAACAAACCTTTTATTATATTATTTAGTGTGTTTTTTTTTTGTGTAACTTTTTTTTTTTTTTTTTTAGGACACCACCCTGCACTAAGGAAGTAAACCTTGTATTGCGGGGGACTTCACAAACATGCAATTAACGCAGACAAATTACACCCAGACTCAGAACAACACTTTGTGGATCACACAAAGTAATGTCCTGCGTGGGAATCGAACCCACGGCACTAGCACCGAATGTCGGTATCTTAACCACTACACCATCTGTGCAGTCAAAGCTGTTAGCCGCAGATGGCTATGACAACTAAGTTACCCGGACTGTGAGTGGGTGCTGAAGGTCATCAACCCGAAATGTACAGTGTAATGTTACCTCTAGTTTTATCGGTGACTTAGAAACAGACAATTAATAAGAGAAAATTACCTTAATATACATACATACATATGTACATACCATCACGCCATATCCCTTGCAGAGGAGGCAGAAGAACAGAGTGCCAGAGATGCCTATCCTTACATACTTCACTCGCTTCCTCAACATTCATAATTATCTTCATACATGCTCGCCGGTTTCGGAGACTCTTGACTCCACCTACCGATAATACCTTAATATAAAATTTATAAAACAAACTTTTTATATTAGTGACATTGCCTTCACACTTAGTAAAGAAGAATTCACTTATATAAGGTTCAAGATGTTTGGACCATTTATGAACTGTAAAATATTTTAATAAATACTAGCCATATGAGCAGATTTCTTTGTTATTGCTAATGCTATGGAAAAAAAAAACTAGAAAAGATAGCCATTTATAGAAATTATTCTACCGAGACCGAGACTCACCTACCTAGACCAGATTGGTCACGTACTGAAGGAAGGTGGAGTCAAGAGTCTCCGAAACCGGCGAGCGTGTATGAAGAGAATTATGAATGTTGAGGAAGCGAGTGAAGTATGCAAAGATAGAGTTCTCTGGCACTCTGTTGTCTCTGCCTACTCTGCAAGGGATATAGCGCGATGATATTTATGTACGAGACAAGAAATAAAACAACCGATTAAATTGAAAATTTATGTATTCGAGAACATATTTTCAATTCTATAATTCCTTCAGCCAGTCATTGTTTTCAATGTAGACAGCTTCTGCAAGAGAATAAATAATAACTATAAAAGATATTCCAATTACGCGAGTATTAGAATTGCCACCGACGACAAAGACCAGGTTCTGATGGCCCACTCGCACGAAGAGAAGAGGTTCATTGCGGGACTTAGCGAGGTGTGACCAGACCATAGCCCACCGCAAAAATAACATACATACATATCATCATGCCATAACCCTTGCAGGGTAGGCAAAGAGAACAGAGTGCCAGAGAACTCTATCCTTGCATACTTCACTCGCTTCCTCAACATTCATAATTCTCTTCATACACGCTCACTAGTTTTGGAGACTCTTAACTCCAACTTCCTTCAGTACGTGACCCATTTGGTCTAAGTAGGTGAGTCTCGGTAAATTTGCAATAAAACGCAAAAATAAAAAGGGTTAATATAATTAGATTTGCATAATAAACAGCTAAAATGTTATATTATAGGGTTATATATTTTTGTACAAGTAATACTTGTATATTTCTACATTTTCTGAACAGAAAATATAATGTCAGCACCAACGGTAACCGTAAAATTTAAATATGCAAAGGATTTCGACAAATCGATCTAACTAGGTTTCATCTATATAAAATATCATTTTGTCAGTGTTGAAAAAACTGCCATGCACACATATTAGTGATAGAACCACGCTGTTGACAGTTTTTCTGTGTACAGCCGCGGGCTGGTCCGTCTGGAGTATATATATACTCTCGCAGAAGATCGACGTCTGAGTAATGGCAAAATGCTATTGCGCTTCGTTCGGTGAGCGAAAGAGCTGGATGCCCAACTGTGTGAGTTTATATTGGTAGGCAGCGGCCTAGGTATACCCTTGGTATTGCAAAGGTCCATGGGCGGCAGTAACACTTACCATCAGGTGTGCTGCTTGCCACCATAAAATAACAAAAATAAATATACCCATGAAAAATATATTTTAAATATATAGGTAAATTTGGTCTCAAGAAGATTAGAAATAACTCTTTTGGACAATTGAGTAGTCTCATCCAACAGCTTTGGTGCCATCCCTGCTTTTAGCCGTTATTGGTTTTCCCTTTTTTTTATTTTAATTATTTATTTTCACTATTGTCACTTATTACACTTTGGTCACGTACTGAAGGAAGGTGGAGTCAAGAATCACCCAAACCGGCAAGCGTGTATGAAGAGAATTATGAATGTTGAGGAAGCGAGTGAAGTAGGCAAGGATAAAGTTCTCTGGCACTCTGTTCTCTCTGCCTATCCTGAAAGGATTTATGGCGTGATGATATGTATGTATTTTCACTAGTTTATTATTTTATTAATGTCCAAATATATTTTCCAAAAACACATTTGCCACCATTTGTGTAAGAGAAAAGTATGCAGAGGGTGTCCGAGAACGGCTGACGATGGCAAGCCAGCCGCAATCGGACTTTGAAGAATGCTGGAGAGTATTGAAAGAGAGTATGGTAGATACAGCGAAAGAAGTATGTGGAAGTTCAAAGAAGCATAGAAAAACAAATGGTGATGCATGGTGGGATGCGGAAGTGGCAGCTTCCGTAGAGCAAAAGAACAAAGCGTGGCTGGACTATGTCTCTTCTTTGAATCTGAATGACAGTATGACTGAACAGAAGAAAGAAATATATCGCCAATGTAAGAATGACACCAAGGCCTTAGTGAAAGAGAAACGTGATAGAGCAAGTATGAGTGCAGAAGATAGGCTGATTAAAAACTTCGAGGGTAACACCAAACTCTTTTGGAGGGAGGTGAACAAGTCTCGGGGTGGTTGGTCAGCCTTCAGAATGAATAAAATAAGGTCTAAAGGTGGAGACATTCTTACACAAACACAAGACGTGTTAAGCCGATGGAGTGAATATTTTGGCGATATGTATGCGGATGCTACGGTTGGCGCCGGTGTTGCATGTGGTTTAGTAGATCAACATTCGATAATGGCGTCCTCCGATGGCATCAGTATGGATGAAGTTGAATGGGCGATAAGAAGTTTGAAAAATGGTAAGGCAGCGGGCATTGATATGGTGTCTGCCGAGATGATCAAGCTTGGTGGCTCCTGTGTCTGGGAGGCGTTCCTGTTGCTCCTCAATTTATGTTGGAGCTCGGCAATGGTTCCCGGGGACTGGAATAGCGCAGTCATCGTGCCTTTGTTTAAAAACAAGGGTTCACGTTATGACTGCGCAAATTACAGAGCCATAAGCTTGACCAGTTTGGCAGCAAAAGTGTATGGTAAAATTATTGAAAGGAGAATGACGATGGTGTCCGATGGTTTACTGTGTGAGACACAATGAGGTTTCAGGAGTGGAAGGGGATACATGGATCAAGTGTTCTCTCTGCGCAACATTGTGGAGAAGCATCTGGCTCTAGGTCAGAGGGTTTTCTGCAGTTTTGTGGATCTGGAGAGAGCATTTGACACGGTTGTACGAAAGGAACTTTGGGACATTTTACCGGAGTATGGTATTAACGGTAAACTGCTACAGGCTGTGCAGTCCAGTTACATGAGCTGTAGAGCCTGTGTGTGGCTCGATGATGGAATCTCGCCTTGGTTTGACGTCAATATCGGCGTTAAGCAGGGGTGCGTTCTGTCAGCCAGGCTGTTTATCATATATCTGGATAAATGTCTCCAAAGGTTAAACGATATGAATGTGGGAGTCCAGATGGGCGACTCAGTGGTCACTGCTCTGCTTTATGCAGATGATGCAGTCCTGCTGGCACAGTCAGCGACTAACCTGCAGACCCTAGTCGACACAATGACAGAAGATTGTAAGAAAATGGGTCTACGCGTGAATGTGAGCAAAACCAAAATAATGGTCTTTGAAAGAGATGAAACCAGAACAGATGTAAGAGTAACAATAGGTAATGATGTACTAACTCGTGGGATTCACAATGGATACGCAAAATTTAAAAACTTTAAACTCTGACGGGAATCCTTGTGATTCTCACACCACGGCCTTGTCAAGCCAAAGAAAAACTGACAACGACGCCTCGTCCCCTAGACTTGAGGCGTCCGCCGAGGGCCCGGCACAAATCGTGGAGGCCCAAAAGAAGAAGAGGAAGTCGCCTCGAAAGACTCGGGGCAACGGCCTGAGCCACAAAAGGCGGATGCAGGAGCGGCGAGCGCGCAGAGAGGCTGCCGCCGCTGAAAAGGAGGACGGTGGAAGAATTGCTGCAGAGCCGTCTAAGGACGAGGGCGACAGTGACGTCGCAGAGCCGTCCGGAGACGAGGGCAGCAGACCTGCCACTAAGATGGACGAGGGTGGTGTATCCGCAGGGCCGTCCAGAGGAGATAGCGGATCAGAAGCTAAAGACTCCGCTAAGCCATCGTCGCGTCCTGCGGCGGCGGCTGCGAAGACCAGGGAGGAGGCCCTCCCTTCGCAGGTGCGAAAGCGCCCCCTGAGCAAGGGAGGCAGCTCGGGCGCCGACTCCGAGGGGAGCGGGACCATTATGCCTCCACCGAAGGTGCCGGCTTCTTGCAGGGGGCGAGGGGCCGCAGTAGCAGGAGGAAGGTCGGCGACCCATCGGCGTGAGGCAGCGCCTGCTGTGAGCGACGGCCCCTGGACTTGCAGGCTGAAAATGCCCGCCTTAGTGGCGAGGTTTCAGGCCTGCGGGACCTGAACCGCCAGTTGGGGTCCGAGCTGGAGGCGGTGCGGCGGGTGAACTGCTTGTTGGCCAAGGATATGGCCGACCTGCGGGCCCAAGTGGACCACTGCCTGCCGCCTGCGCCACAGCCGACGATAAGGCCGCCCAAAAAGGCCGCTGCGGCGAAACCCGTCCCTGCGGCGAGGAGGACGCCTCCCGCTGCGGAGGGCACGCGGCCGGCCGAAGCTGTCACGGCCCCCGAGCCGACACCCGTCCCTGTGGCGAGGAGGACGCCTCCCGCTGCGGCGACGAAGTCGCCAAGCGTCCCGGAGCGGGCCCCGGTGGAGGTTCAACCGGAGGCGCCGAACCCGCTGCCCGCGGTGGGGGGACTGCCGGACGAGTCCCTGCGCGCCATCATCGACGCAGTCGGAAAAATCGTCGATGCGCGCTTCGCCGCTCTGGAGGCAAGGCTGCCTCCAGAACCACGTGTCCGGCCGCCTCTTGCCGCAGACAAGCGGCCACACACGGCACCAGTCCCCGCCCCGCTGCCTTGTCAGGGTGGCCGCGTGGGGAGTTACGCCGCGGCCGCGGCCGGACCTAAGCCCAAAGGCCCTGACCCAGCTCCGAAGGGACCTGCCCTGAGGAGGAAGACGGCGCCGGCTCCTGCCGGACCGCTGAAGTCGCCCGCAACGACACCGCCGGCGACGACCAGCGAGGCTGCGACAAGGCCTTCCGCGTCTGGCACGACTGCCGCACCCGAACAGGGTTGGCAGGTAGCCGAGCGTGACAGAAGGAGTCGCGGCCAAAGAAGGAGAGCGGAGGCCAAGCGCGCCGCTGAGGTCTCCGCTCCCAAGGCAGGAGCTGGCGACAAAAAGAAGAGGTCGCGCAACGGGCTCAAGCCGCCGAAGACAGCCGCAGTGGTGATCACTGTGCTGCCTGAGGCGGCCGAGAAGGGCCTCAGCTGCGAGGCCGTCTTGAGGAAGGCCCGGCGGGAGCTAGACGTCTCCGATATTGGAGGCGTCGAAGCCAGGACCCGCAAGGCCCGGACGGGGGCTCGAATCCTCGAGTTCCCAGGGGCCGAGGGCGCCAAGATGGCTGACAGCGTAGCTGAGAAGCTGCGAGGTTTGTTCGCCGATGAGGGTGGCATCAGGATCGCCAGGCCCGTCAAGTGCGCCGAAATGCGCATCTCGGGTCTGGACGACTCTGTGACGGTGGAAGACATCCGGGAGGCCATAGTCTCCAAAACCGGGTGTCCCATAGACACCGTCCGGGTTGGTGCCATTCGTCCCAGTCCGGGCGGCGTAGGTGCTGCCTGGGCGCAGTGCCCGGTGGAGTCGGTCAGGCAACTGGCCGGCTCAGGCAGGCTCCTCGTGGGCTGGAGCTCGGCGCGGGTAACCGTGCTTGAGCACCGGCCTGCGAGGTGCTATAAGTACATGGCGGTCGGACACACTCGACCAGCGTGCACTAACTGCTTCGACTGCGGCGGATTGTGTTTCCGCTGCGGTCAGACCGGGCATGTGGCGGCATCTTGCGCCGCCCCGCCCCACTGCCCCGCGTGTGCGGCGGGCAACAAGCCCGCCAAGCACCGCATGGGCTCTGGGGCGTGCACACCTCCAGCTTCGGCCCCAAAGGGGCGGGGCGGCCTTTCGACCACGGCCGCTCCCGCTCCTAGCGCGGCCCGATCGCCCACTGGCGAGGCGGAGGTGATGGATACGGCCCACTAATGGCTGCAGAATCCATTCACCTCCTGCAGGCCAACACCAACCACTCCGCCGGTGCGCAGGATCTCCTCCTGCAATCCATGGCGGAGTGGTCGATTGGTGCAGCCGTAGTCGCGGAACCGTACGTCGTGCCTGATCGCCCCAATTGGGTGGTCAGCCGAAACGGAACTGCGGCAATCGTCGTCTCAACGCAGCGGCACTTCCCGTCCTTATACCTTTTGGATAGGGGCGAAGAATTTGTCGCTGCGGAATGGGGAGGGGTCACACTCTATAGCGTTTACCTCTCCCCTAACAGGAGAATGGACGATTTCGAGGCCTCCCTCACCACCTTGGAGGCTTCGATACGGCGACTGGCACCGGGCCTCGTCCTGGTCCTGGGGGACTTCAACGCCAAATCCACGGCGTGGGGGTCCCCTATGACGGACGACCGCGGGCGGGCGGTCGTTGAGTGGGCGGTTTTACTGGGCCTCTGTGTTGTTAACAGGGGATCAGTGAACACGTGTGTGCGGCAGCAGGGGGGTCGATAGTGGACTTGTCATTCGCTAGCTCCGCTGTCGCCCACGGGTGAGGAACTGGAGTGTCCTGGAGGAGGCGGAGACCCTGTCGGACCACCGGTACATCCGGATGGAGGTCTCCCCCCGGGAACCCAGGAGGGGTCACAGGGCGGACGGAGCTCCCGCGTTTCCGCGGTGGGCTGTGGGTCGTCTTGATAGGGACCTACTAGCGGAGGCGGCCATCGTTCACACGTGGCTGTCCTCACCGCCCCCAGCGGACGGAGAGGACGCTGAGGCTGTCCGCATCCGCAGTGCGTTAACGCAGATCTGCGATGCGGCCATGCCCAGGGTGCGGCGTCTACCTCCGAGGCAGGGGGTCTACTGGTGGTCCCCAAGACTGGCGGACCTTCGTGCGGCGTGTATCAGTACCCGAAGGTCCTACACCCGCAGCCGGCGGCGTCATCGCGATGGCGAGCGGGAGGGCCAGCTGCACGAGGCGTACCGCAGTGCGCGGACTGCCTTTCGGCTGGCCATCCGAGCCGCCAAGGATGCGAGTTGGCAGGAGATGCTGGACGGTCTCGACCGTGACCCCTGGGGTCGCCCGTATCGCGCTTCGCTGAACAAGCTTCGCGCGCAGGGCCCCCCCCCTCACCGAGACCCTCCAGCCCGACTTCCTCTGTAGGGTGGTCGAGGAGCTGTTTCCACGGCAATCGGGACACACGCCCCCGGTCATGGCTTCGTCAGATCAAGACCGGGAGGCCGACGACGAGAGTGTTCCGTCTGTGACGGAGTCGGAAGTCGGGGCAGCAGTGGCACGGATTCGTTCCGCCACCGCGGCCCCCGGCCCGGACGGAATACCAGTCCGGGTGTTGACGTCGCTCCTCGAGCACTTCGAGCCTCGCCCCAGGCAACTGTTCAACGCCTGTCTGACGTCTGGACGGTTCCCTGAATGCTGGAAGGAGGGGAGGTTGGTTCTCCTGCCAAAGCCGGGACGGCCCCCGGATATGCCGTCGCCCTACAGGCCCATCGTGCTTCTCGACGATGTGGGTAAGCTGCTGGAGCGTGTCCTCGCTGCCCGCATCGTCCGACACTTGGAGGAGGTGGGGCCCGATCTGTCGGACGCTCAATATGGGTTTCGGAGGGGGCGTTCGACCATCGGGGCCCTGCTAAGCCTGAGGCAGACGGCCGCAGAGGCTGTCGCCGGCAAGGGAGTGCTGTTGGCGGTGTCGTTGGACATCGACGGGCGATGGTAGTTCCGGGAGCATTTCCGACAGATTGCTCCCCGGCTGGTCGGCGCGGCGTCCGCCCTTTCTCGGCTCATGCCGAACGTAGGCGGACCCAGTTTCAAGGGCCGACGGCTGTATGCGGGGGTGATCTGCTCGATGACCATGTATCCGTGTGGGCGAGAGCTCTAAACGCCCAGCTGAGGGCGGTTCTGTGGAGGCCACAGAGAGCCATGGCGGTCAGAGTCATTCGCGGGTACCGCACGGTGTCGACAGAGGCGGCGTGCCTATTGGCCGGGACACCCCCGTGGGACCTAGAGGCGGAGATGCTCTCCGACCTCTACCGGCGGGTTACCTCAGTGCGCGACGAAGGTGGCTCCCCATCGTTGAGCGAGATAGCCACCTGGCGCGAGGACGCCCGCCGAGACGTCATCGCCCGTTGGGTTACGCGGCTGGAGAGGCCTAGACACGGTGTCGTTACCGTCGAGGCCCTCCGGCCCGTACTGATGGAATGGATGGAGCGGCGGCACGGAGTCCTCACCTTCCGACTGGTGCAGGTGTTGACGGGGCACGGGTGCTTCGGGAAATACCTGCACACGGTCGTGTGCAGGGAATGGACTCCGGCCTGCCATCATTGCAGTAGTGACGAGGACACGGCGCAACATACGCTCGAGGATTGTTCGGGCTGGGACGGGCAGCGCCGCGACCTCGTCGCTATTATCGGTGCCGACCTGACGCTGCCGGCTGTCGCGAGGGCGATGGTTGACAGCGTCAGGAATTGGGACGCGGTCGCCGCCTTCTGCGAGGCTGTCATCTCGCGGAAGGAGGTGGCGGAACGAGTCAGGGAGGACTCCCGCGACCCGGGCCGCCGCCAGCGGCTGGGGCGGCGCAGGCTCGAATACCTGCGCCTGATGCCGCCCTAACCCAGGCCTCGGGTGATCGGACCGGGGAATTATCCGGTCACCCGACGCGAGGCCACCGCGTGAGGGCGACGCCCCGACGGCGAAATCTGTCGGGGCGTCGACGAGAGGAACCCGTAAGGGTAAACCGCCGGGCGGGCCACCGAAGACAAAGATCGGTTACCGGTGGCCCGCTCGCACGGCGAAAAGAGGTGTTTGCAGGGTGGGTCCATGGGGGTTGCGCGCCGCATCTTTTTTCGCCTCGGATCCTTTTGTCGGGGCGCGACCACATCCATGGCCAACCCTGCGGAAAAAAAAAATAAGGGTCGACGTAATATGTCCTTTTCTTCCACTCAATCCTATCCGATGTCATTTCCGCGTTCATTCCCTTTCTATTCATATCATGCTTCACGCAATCCATCCATCTTGCCTTCGGTCTTACAACATTACTTTCATTTCGTCTCATCACATGTCCATACCAAGTCAGGCGTTCACGTTTCAATATTTCCGTCACTGGCGCCATATTCAAACTTTCTCTTATATGCTCATTTCTTTTCTCTCTCTCTCTCTCTCTCTCTCTCACTCCCTGTCTCCCTCCCTGTTTCTCTCCCTGGCATCCTCTCTCCCTGCCTCTCTCCCTCCCTCTCCCTCTCTCTCCAAAATTCGTGAAGTGCGAAATATAGCATAATAAGAAATTATATACATGATAATAAAAAGTATTGAAAAAAAAGTTGTATAGCAGCCGCTGTGGACCTTGAATATCTTTAATCATTCACTTCTTTAGTGACATGTTCCTTTTTTACCTAATTCTTGTATTTTATCCTGTAATAAAAGATATATACGTTTACTAGATTGTACGCGAGCAAAATAAAATCATTTAAAAAACGCCAAGTAGTTTTATTTAGCTTGACTTATTTGTTTTTTTTTGTCGAGATCAAATTTACTACGATGAATTATTAGATTAAATTTATTAAACAATCTAGCATATTTTTATGTTAAAGTTTCTTACTCTTGCATCAATATCTTTATATCCTTTAATCGGTTTTTACGACGGACACGAGCCAATTATAAAAATATTTTAGTAGTTAGGACCGAACTTGGCTCGACTTTTTTTTTTGAAATTTGTATTTTTTATAGAATTGGTTTTAGGTTTTAAAAATAATTTATGTAATAATGAATAAAATATATGTAAAATTAAAAAAAAAGAAAAGCGAAGAATCGAAAAGAGAGAAGAGGCTGTCTGGATTAAACGACGATTTCTCAACTGAACTATTTCAATTCTTGGTCACAGTGGCTAAAATCTTCATATTCTAATTATATTTTTTCATTGTATAAAAATACTGACTAAAGGATAAAGGATAAAACATTATAAATTAACTTAGATCTCCCGAAGCCGCAAGTTACATAAATACATTTATATAAATATTTTGTATAGAACTTAGCTCGGTTTTTTTAGAAAATTGTATTTTTCGACAAACGTATTTTAGATGTTGAAAATAATTGAAGAAATAATAAAAAAAAATATTTGAGAAATTGAAAAAGACCTTACACCAACGTGAACTATTGCAGGACATTCAATTTTCGCAAAAAAAAAATAAAAGGTTTGGCTCTTTTTAAGATGGGGTACCGGTGGCCCGCTCGCACGGCGAAGAGAGGTAGGCTTGCAGGTTGGATCTATGGCGTTGCGCGCCGCCTCTTCCGTCGTCCCGAACCATTTTGGCGGGGCGCGAGCACGGCCATAGCCCACCATATGAAAAAAGGAGGTTACTTTTAAAAAAAAAAAATAATTAACGTACACGACGGTTGCTACACGATTTTTTCATATTATATACGATTTTTTCTTTTGATCCTTAGTATTTTGATCATCTATTTTGTTAAGAGTACTTTAATGTATAAGACAGGGAAATTTTATAACTACTAATCTGTTCTTCACTGCATTGGAATAGATCTTTCAGTTTTTAGGCTGATTATTATTTGTTATTAACATCAATTATGATATAATCGACAGCACAGATGGCTAAGCTACCTTCCGTGCCAGTGCCGTGGGTTGAATTCATACGCAGGAAAATACTTTTATGCTAAAGTACATAGGACAAATACTATAAATAAATAGTTAAAACAATCATCTCATCTCATCTCAGCTCATATATGTCCCAATGTTGAGCTCGAGCCTCCTCCATAATGGAAGGGTAATTGACCTACTATACCACGCTGGTCAGACGTGTTGGTATTAAAGATCGGGTACCGGTGGCCCGCTCGCACGGCGAAGAGAGATGTTTGCAGGGTGGGTCTATGGGGTTGCGCGCTACCTCTTCCGTCGCCCCGGACCAATTTTGCGGAGAGCGAACGCCTCCATAGTCCAACACAAAAAAAAAAAAGATGTGTTGGTATAGGATTTTGTTTCGAGGTTTCCTTCTCTCGCATAGATGTTATATGCATTTTATATCACTTAGTCGTCTTGTGCGATTACCCACGGGTAAGATAGGTGGTGGTGAATTGTATTCTTACTCCATCACCACACGGTTAAAATAATTAAGGATAAAAAAAATAAAATCAAACATTAACATATATTTATTATAATATGTATTTAAATGAATCTAAGTACATACATTGCAATTTAATCAGGAGATAAAAGAAAATTATTAATTATTAGTACATGCAAAAAGGCTGAAAAAATAAAATAAAACTTAAGTTATTAAGTTATTTTCAACTTAGATAGCCATTTAGCCGTTTAGGAGCTTAGCCAATTCTTCCATAGTCTGCAAGAAAATAAACAATAATTATTTTGAAATATAATAAAAGTTTTCGCTTATATATAACGTCTAGTTTCACTGCAATTTACGCTATATAGAAGTTTTGGCGGGAACATAACTATGGGATGTGCTCTTAAATAATGTTAAGAACTTTAGTATTTTATGCACTTGTTTTTATTTTATTGTTATTCAGAGAAAATGCTACAGTGTAGGTAACATTATATAACAGCGGTTATATAAAATTAACTACACTTTAGCACTTTCTCTGTGTAACATACATATATATTCATGCTATGATGTTTTATTCTGGGAAAAAATGTATTGAGTATTAACGCCTAATATTTTGAAAGTCTTGATCTTCTAATGCCCAATCGTTATATGAACGAGTTAATTGATATGAAGAAGTATAAAAATGAATGAGTCGATTGTTTTAAGCTTATAATGTATTCCACTGAAGGTTTTTATATCCCTGGTCATGATTAAATATTATTATTAAAAGAAATACACTCCCTCATAACTAATTCATATAACTGCAACGCCTGGCTTGATAGTAGTGACAAGAGAAGAGAATTACGAGTAGAGAGAGATAGCAGAGAAATACAAATGCACTCAAAAGCCACTTCTAATCTGAATGGAATCATTGCGGAATTGTATTTACTATTACAATATTTTAACAGATTCGTTTCAAGTTGAGAACATGTTATTGGCATTGGTAGGTATAGCGAATCAGAAGCCAGGGTGGTGACCGTGCCACCGAGCATAAGGATAAAAGGTTGTGACGGTAGTTTAGTTTATGACAAGTACGCTTTTGTTAGGTGTATTGCGTGAAGTTTAAATTCTAGAGACTGCAATTGAATAATAATACAATAAAATACATTTCAATACAATATTAATATAGGAAATAGTACATTACTGCAACGGCCAGCAAAACAGGGATTAACGGACGAACGTATAAATGTGGGCCGAGGCGTAGCCGAGGCACATATACGTAAGTCCGTCAATTTCTAGTTGCGGCCAAGGCTTGTATAGTGCTTTTCTCAAATAATGCGCGGCAATTAAAACTAAGTAGTACTAAGTAAAACTATATACATGACGAACAACGAACAACATTTTTCACGTGCGCACGTAAAGGATTCATTTCTTTTTTTTTCATTATCGAACAGCTTTCTTTTCAGGCCAGTTTGAAATTTAAATAAAACTCTGATAAGTTGTCTCATCGGTGGCTATTTTTTGAAATAACAAATCGTTCTATTTTAAAAATACACGATAGATATGAATTATATATATATATTTATTTGGCCGCTAAAACACGACAGATATGGATTTTCATACATTTTTTTCCGGCCGCTGCTCGTATGTATTTGGTCAGTACAGCAATATTGATTTATCTCGAAGAAAAGAAAGATTGTCAAAATAATGCTCAAATTTCCAAGCATGTTTGAGAAAATAATGATAATATAGGAAACAAGAGATGAACAGAACATTTTAATTGACAATAAAAAGAAAAATAGATAGAATTCAAATATCAGATATATACAAAGATTACCATTGGTGCTGGTTCTGCCATCGTTATAGCGAAAAAGCAGAGGCACGCGAAAATCAAAATTCCGGAATTCATTTTTATTTCCTTGACTGACTCGAAAAGAACGCTTGAAAAGAAAGAATACACAACTGATGCTAGTAACTAACTAAATTTACCTTTATATACCTTTATATTACAATAAAAATACAATTTATATGTATTTATTCGTTATAGAATAAATTAATTACTTATGATAACCAAAAAAAAAAAAATTCAAATGACTGAAATTGAAATAAGTGAACCAACTGCTGTTCAACGTTTTGTTAAATTAGTATTGTGCGAAATAATATAATATTATTTTAAAAATTAAAATCGCTTCCTTTAAACGAAATATATTTCATTTACGTTTACTTTATTCCACGCCTCATAAGCGAAGCGTTGAGGTCTTGCTCTACTCTCGACATATGAAAATCAAGCACTTTCCAAACATAAAAATGATTGTATTTTTCTCATATTGCACTTACAGGATAATATTATAATACATATGTCAAGAAAAACATTCGCTTAAACATATTTGATATTTTTAAAAAGCAATTATTCTGTTTAAAGTAAGAAAATAGTTGATTAAAAAAAATATTCGAGGACGTCGGATAATTTTTTTTTTTGTATTTGGCAGGATTTACGACCGTAAAACTTAATGTATCATAATATTTATTTATTTAAAAGCTTCATAATCGCAACGCGCTGTTTCCTTTCGAAAATGGCTCGGTAATTCTTTGTCGTTTAATTGCAATTAATAAAAAACTAAACTGCTTAGTCATTAGTGTATGTATACCTTATGAAAATTGGGTTCGTTTACATTTTTTTGTTCGACCATTCTGCCAGGCAAAGGAAATAAATCCCATTCAGCCTATAGCTATGTTTAGCTTAACGTCGAGAATGGCACAAAATTTCAAAAGTATTTCTTTTCTTTCATTACAAGCTTATACTTAGTTTCACTTGTCCCATTGTCTGTAATCAAATCTTGCAAGTTAAATTTGATCCACTACCCGGTTTCTGATTGAGCTGAAATTTGGCATGCATATATAAATCGGATGACAATGCAATATTATTGTGACATAGAGCTGATCTGATGATGGATCTGGAAGCTGGCCATAGGAACTCCGTAATTAAACGACGCAACCCTTTTGAGTTTGGCCTCATTTGATTTTTCTTGACGATTACTTTAATACTATATGGTAACCAGGGTCTGACGATGGACCTGGAAGCTGGCCATAGAAACTTCGTAATTAAACAACGCAACCCCAACGATATTGGGCTTATTTGATTCGTCTTGGTGAGTACTTTGATACTATATGGAAACCAGGGTCTGATCATTGACCTGGAAGCTAGCCATAGGAACTCCGTAATTAAACGATACAACCTCATCGAGTTTAGCCTCGTTCGATTTGTCTTGTCGAGTACTTTGAGACTATATGGTAACCAGGGTCTGAAGATGGACCTGAAACCCGGCCATAGGAACTCCGTAATTAAACAACGCAACCCCACCGAGTTTGGGCTCGCTTGATTCGTCTTTTAAGAACAAGAATAAGAATCATTTATTTTGTCTTTATGAGTACTTTGATACTATATGGCAACCAGGGTCTGATCATGGACTTGGAAGCTCGCCATAGGAACTCCGTAATTAAACGACGCAACTCCATCGAGCTTGGACTCGTTTGATTCGTCTTGACGAGTACTTTGATACTATATGGTAATCTGATGTTGGACCTGGAAGCTGGGCATAGGAAAAAGAAGGTGCTAAATGTTCTTAATCATACCATCAATATGTAACACGCTTTTATTTATAAAATTGGGTCTGTGATAGAAACGGGAAGATTTAATAATTATGGTGTAAAGTTTGAGTGTTAAAAATATATAATTATGTACGATATTGAATTATTTTGTCGTAGACGAAGAAGCTTAATTATCGTTAAAGGTTACAATGAACTTATAAAGTGTTATATGTCTTATTAGAGTTAATTTATTTTTACCTTTTTATTTTATTAGCAAATAATAAAAGGATGTTTTTAAAAAAGGCCTTCTCTTTAATTTTATTTTTATTTCTGGCATTGACTAATAGTAAAAGATAAATAATATAAAAATTATGAGGCGTGCACTTTTGGATTTTCCAAATTATTTCTTACATTGCACTAATATAGGATATTATTATCATACATATGTCAAGAAAAAACATTCGTTTAAACGTATTTGTTATTATCAAAATCAATTATTTTGTTCGCGTTAGAGCGATCCAGCCAGCATAGGGGTAAGAGTGCTGTTGTCCTCTCGTTTGGCCTCAGGTGTGAAGGATTACGGAATGTATGATGCCAGACTTCTTTGGGTCCGTATAAAACTTGGTGTCACCAAGGTATTCATGGTTGTAGCATATGATCCCGTAGGATCCTCGGTGGCATGAGACCTAGAGAAGTTTTGGGATAATGTTAGGGAAGTTCTGGATATGGCAGAAACCAGTGAACGCGTGATTGTATGCGGAGATTTTGAACGGATGGGTTGGGATCAAGCGTCCCGACTATGAGGACGTACTTGGTCCATTTGGTGATAAGAGAGTGAACGACGCAGGTAGGTTCATAGCGGTTGTATGCATGGAGAGAAACCTTATTGTGTCAAACACATTTTTCCAACATAAGGACATCCATATGTATACATGGAGAAGGAATGAACATAAAAGTATAATAGATTTAATTTAGGTAGACAGTCGCCTCCGAAGCAAAATATTGGACGCAAGAGCCTACAGGGGCCCCACAGTCGATACGGACCACTATCTCGTTATTGCGAGATTTAGTGGTCTGTTCAGAAAGTGGAGGCACTGGCGAGAGCGTGTCCACTTCGGAGGCCTTGAAAGAATAAATGTTGGAAGGTTGCAAGAAGAGTGTGTAAGAGAAAAGTATGCAGAGGATGTCCAAGAACGGCTGACGATGGCAAGCCAGCCGCAATCGGACATTGAAGAATGCTGGAGAGTATTGAAAGAGAGTATAGTAGATACAGCGAAAGAAGTATGTGGAAGTTCAAAGAAGCATAGAAAAACAAATGGTGATGCATGTTGGGATGCGGAAGTGGCAGCTTCCGTAGAGCAAAAGAAGAAAGCGTGGCTGGACTATGTCTCTTCTTTGAATCTAAATGACAGTATGACTGAACAGAAGAAAGAAATATATCGGCAATGTAAGAATGACACCAAGGCCTTAGTGAAAGAGAAACGTGATAGAGCAAGTATGAGTGCAGAAGATAGGCAGACTAAAAACTTCGAGGGTAACACCAAACTCTTTTGGAGGGAGGTGAAGAAGTTTCGGGGTGGTTGGTCAGCCTTCAGAATGAACAAAATAAGGTCTAAAAGTGGAGACATTCTTACACAAACACAAGACGTGTTAAGCCGATGGAGTGAATATTTTGGCGATATGTATGCGGATGCTACGGTTGGCGCCGGTGTTGCATGTGGTTTAGTAGATCAACATTCGACGACGGCGTCCTGCGATGGCATCAGTATGGATGAAGTTGAATGGGCGACAAGAAGTTTGAAAAATGGTAAGGCAGCGGGCATTGATATGGTGTCTGCCGAGATGATCAAGCTTGGTGGCGCCTGTGTCTGGGAGGCGTTCCTGTTGCTCCTCAATTTATGTTGGAGCTCGGGAATGGTTCCCGGGGACTGGAATAGCGCGGTCATCGTGCCTTTGTTTAAAAACAAGGGTTCACGTTATGACTGCGCAAATTACAGAGCCTTAAGCTTGACCAGTTTGGCAGCAAAAGTGTATGGTAAAATTATTGAACGGAGAATGAGGATGGTGTCCGATGGTTTACTGTGTGAGACACAAGGAGGTTTCAGGAATGGAAGGGGATGCATGGATCAAGTGTTCTCTCTGCGAAACATTGTGGAGAAGCATCTGGCCCTAGGTCAGAGGCTTTTCTGCAGTTTTGTGGATCTGGAGAGAGCATTTGACACGGTTGTACGAAAGGAACTTTGGGACATTTTACCGGAGTATGGTATTAACGGTAAACTGCTGCAGGCTGTGCAATCCAGTTACATGGTCTGTAGAGCCTGTGTGCGGCTGGATGATGGAATGTCACCTTGGTTTGACGTCAATATCGGCGTTAAGCAGGGCTGCGTTCTATCAGCCAGGCTGTTTATCATATATCTCGTGTCTCCAAAGGTTGAATGATATGAATGTGGGAGTCCAGATGGGTGACTCAGTGGTCTCTGCTCTGCTTTATGCAGATGATGCAGTCCTGCTGGCACAGTCAGTGACTGACCTGCAGACTCTAGTCGACACAATGACAGAAGATTATAAGAAAAGCAGTCTACGCGTGAATGTGAGCAAAACCAAAATAATGGTCTTTGAAAGAGATGAAGCCAGAACAGATGTAAGAGTAACAATAGGTAATGATGTACTAGAGCAAGTGGATGAATTTGTATATCTTGGATGTGGATTTAGCCGAGATGGACGGTACACCACTGATATAGAGCTTTACTTGTCGTCTTTACTTGTGTTCGGGTCGCACAATCGGCGATCTTCTTTCTTGCCATATTTCTGTAGTGCGCCCGGTTGCTGCCTGACCACAGCACTGCGCACTCTTATTGTCCTAACTTTTGAAATACTGTACCAAACGACACACGGTAAAAGGCAAAAAATATGTACTTTAAATATCGAAAGCAATAAAAGCATTTGTTTACATAAGAATCAATTCGTTACTATAAAATATGCATCGGCAATAAATACCAAATTATTTTGAATTCTTAATTTACTATTTTAACGATAAATGCTTACATATTAAAAATAGATATATGCTATCGCGGACTTTTTTGTAGAACTATTTAAGAGGTACATTTCCACAAAACATAAAATTCGTCTGAGTTTCAAGATTTTTGCAGCGTATGCAAAAATAGCTCGCAGATGGGCGTTTTTTTCTGACTTGAGCAATTTTTATCGTTATATTTTAGCCTATTTACAAAATATCTCTATAAGTTATAGCCTATGTGTTATTCTGATGTGTAAGCTATATTACTATAAAGTTTCATCAAAATCCATTCGCTAGTTTTTGCGTGAAAGAGCAACAAAGATGTTCACATCCATACATTATTACAAACTTTCGCGTTTATAATATTAGTAGGATGTTTCGTTGGTTACTATATAATTTCTTTTATTTAATGTTTTGTTAATTTTATTATATCTCTTAAATGGCAGTTGTAAAGAGGGCAGTATTTTTTTTTTAACATATTCTAAGTAGGTTACTTGATTACCTTGAAGATCTTCGTCGATTGTTCTAGATTTTAACAACGCTTAAATAAAATTAATTAAAATATATTAATAATAAAAACTTAGCGGTATATAAAATACTAAGGTAATTTAGTAAAATTAACGACCAAATCAAAAATACTACATATTGTATAAAATAACTGCAATTATAAAAAGTAGCTCGAGCTGAAAGTTTTCGGGGTTATTGGACATGTACTCGTATAGGTCGTAGGGTACACTTCATCAAGTCTGATCGCTCGTATTTTGCGTGGATATTTAATGTGACTCATAGTATGTGGTGATCACTCTCAGTTTTATTCCAACTGATCTCTAAGATATCATTAAATATCTGTCGTTTGTTTGACAAAACAAAGTACATATATCTCATTTTCTGTTGAACCATCATAATGCTAATCCAGTTCCATTTTCCAATTTTTTGGCTAATCCATTTCCACTTTCTTTGTGGCTGCTTTCTGAAGAAGGAATTCAACATAAAGAGGCTTTCCCTCTCCAGAAAGTTAGTCGGTTACTGGCCTCTCTGGTTTCTTTTCTATATCCATATTTCCCCATCCTCAACTCATCGTTACTTCCTTTGCATAGTTTTAATTTAAGGTCTCCCACAACCGCTGTGAAGTAGGTTTTGGACGAGTGCTTGGCTTTCGAGATGTCATCGTAAAAGTCCTCCACTTTGTCGTCGGAATATGTCGAGGTTGGTTCGTAAAACTGTATGACCTGCAACGAATACCGTTTGGTAATTCTGAGTATAAGGTACACTACCCTTGTCGACGCACTTTCGATCCATTCCACGTTGTCTATGAGAGACTTACAAATAATAAACCCTATACCGCATTGGGATAGGTGATCACCCTCCCAGTAGAAGAGCAAGTTTCCAGACCAGAGGATTATCGTGCCCTTACACTCTCTTTGCACTTCTGATAATTCTACAATGTCGATAATACTCTGATCAGTCCTGAGCATCTGAATGTTGTGTTACCAGTCCAAGGCTCGTTTTTTATAGCCACCGGATCACTGCCTAAGATTCTTCGCACCCTATACTCCATCGCTACCGGGACCGCTGTCACAGTAAACCCGTAGAATAGCAGAGCTACCGTGACTGGGGGGACCGTTTTAATATTTGTACTCCACATATTAAGGGTTAAAGCCCTGCTATTTGGCAGACGAGTTGGATGTTGTTGGTGTTATACGTTTTCCAGGAGAGAGCTGCAGCCCACTGCCCTGGTGGACCCTTAGTCGATTTTTACGAAGCCCACGGGTAAGTAAGAGGTGACTATTATTGTATTCTTATTCCATGTCGGTCACTCTTGACTGTTAACCCCGTTCACCGCGAATTGGGTTTTCATTTAATTACCATTGAGGTTGATCCCTTTTTAAAATATAATTATCGAGAGATGGGTATGCAGAAAAGAGTATGAAAGTAAAATTAATGCGGTCGAAATGCGATCTCTACGGAAAATCTGTGGAGTTAGGCTGATCGATCGCATTCGTAACGACGACGTAAGAAAGCGGGTAGGTATGGAAGAGAGTATTGGTGTAAAGATGCGAAAGGGAATGCTCCGATGGTTCGGACATGTGGAAAGAATGCCGAACGAACGTCTGCTTAAGAAGATATACAATGCGAAAGTGAAAGGATGTAGGTACCGGGGGAGACCGAGACTAACCTACCTAGACCAGATCGGTCATGTACTGAAGGAAGGTGGAGTCAAGAGTCTCCGAAACCGGCGAGCGTGTATGAAGAGAATTATGAATGTTGAGGAAGCGAGTGAAGTATGCAAGGATAGAGTTCTCTGGCACTCTGTTCCCTCTGCCTGCCCTGCAAGGGACATGGCGTGATGGTATGTATGTATGTATGTAACAAGTTTAAATTATATAGATGTTTATACGGTTATATAATTTATGTAAATCTAACAAAACAAACAAGTGATTCAATTGAACAACAACATCTGAATCATTTGTTTTTTTTTTCTTAACTTTGCTAAATTATTATTAATTCAAATGTAAAAAAATGTAGCCATCCTGTAGATTGGTATATCATCCACATATTGATTGGTAGGCATCTACTGACACCTGTATAGTAATTTTTCAGCATTTCATATTTTGTAGGCAAATCATAAAGGACACCAGATGATCTGCAATCATATCTCGTCTTCGTAAATATTAATTCATACTATTTTCAACATATTCATTGCCTACTCTCTTCACCTATTTATGCACTACAGATAATAACGTAACATATAATATTTTATTATTTATAACTGTGATAATGGTTAAGTGCTTGGGCTATGAGAAATTCATTGCCTCTAAAGGGCTTGCTGCATGCCATAGTCGCTACAATAAATTCCATATTGGTTGTATGCATCTTAAAGATTTGCTAAAGGCGAATAGTGAATGGCAATGCCGGGAATGCAAAAAAAGTTATCGATAAGTAATGCTTCTAATGACCTGCCTCTCCCCAGCTCAACAAACACTACCGTCAATTCGGTTCCCATCAGTATCCGGGCCCATATGAGGTACTTGGGCCTGGTACTCGATGGGCGATGGTGGTTCCGGGAGCATTTCCATCGGCTTGCTCCACGGCTTGTCGGCGCGGCGTCCACCCTATCCTGGCTTATGCCGAATGTGGGCGGACCCAGTGCTACGTGCCGACTGCTGTACGCGGGGGTGGTCCGGTCGATGGCCCTGTACGGCGCACCCGTGTGGGCGGGGTCCCTGACCGTCCGACTTAGGGCTCTACTGTGGCAACCACAGCGGGCCATGGCGGTCATGGTCATACGCGGATACCGCACGGTGGCGACGGAGGCAGCATGCCTGTTGGCCGGAACACCCCCATGGGACTTGGAGGCGGAGATGCTCGCCGAACTGTACCGGCGGGTGTCAGCGACGCGGGCAGGTGGCGGCACCGTCTCGCTTAGTGAGATGGCCGCTTGGCGGGGCGACGCCCACCGTGACGTTATTGCTCGTTGGGCAATCCGGTTGGAAAGGCCTCGTTTCGGTGTTCGGACCATCGAGGCCTTCCGGCCGGTGCTGATGGAGTGGTTGGGTCGACAGCACGGGGTCCTTCCCTTCCGACTGGTGCAGGGCTTGACGGGGCATGGTTGCTTCGGCAAGTACCTGCACACGGTCGTGAGGAGGGAGAGGACACCGTCCTGCCACCACTGCGATTGCGACGAGGACACGGCGCAGCACACGCTCGAGGTCTGTGTGGCCTGGGCAGAGCAGCGCCGTGAACTCGTCGCGATCATCGGTGCCGACCTGGCGCTGCCGACCATCGCTAAGGCGATGCTCAACAGCGTCAGAAACTGGGACGCGGTAGCCGCCTTCTGCGAGACAGTTGTCTCGCGGAAGGAGGTGGCGGGGCGACTCCGAGAGGAAATCCTCTTCGGTGAGACGCTCCGTCACCGGCGCCTGGGGCGGCGGAGGCGCGAGTATCTGCGCCTAATGCCGCCCTAGCCGAGGCCGCGGGTGACTGGACCGGGGAATAGTCCTTCACCCGCAGAGAGGCTGACCGCGTGAGGGCGACGCCCCGGCAGTTAGCTGGGGCGTTGACGGGGGATGGTACCCGAAAGGGTAACCCGCCGGGCTGGCCACGGAAGGCAAGGAAGCGGTACCAGTGGTCGGCCCAATGGCGATGGGGAGGGAATACGGTGGGTTATGGGGCCACGCGCTGCCCTTCCGTCGCCCCGGACGGTACGGGCGACGTGTGACCGGGCCATAGCCTACCAAAAAAAAAAAAGCTCAACAAACACTGTTGTCTCTTTTAGAGATGCACAGGCAATTAATACATACATACATACATACATATCATCACGCCATATCCCTTGCAGGGTAGGCAGAGAAAACAGAGTGCCAGAGAACTCTATCTCTGCATACTTCACTCGCTTCCTCAACATTCATAATTCTCTTCATACACGCTCGCCGGTTTCGGAGACTCTTGACTCCACCTTCCTTCAGTACATGACCGATCTGGTCTAGGTAGGTTAGTCTCGGTCTCCGTCGGTACCTACATCCTTCCACTTTCGCATTGTATATCTTCTTAACCAGACGTTCGTTCGGCATTCTTTCCACATGTCCGAACCATCGGAGCATGCCCTTTCGCATCTTTACACCAATACTCTCTTTCATACCTACTCGCTCTCTTACGTCGTCGTTACGAATGCGGTCGGTCAGCCTAACTCCACAGATTTTCCGCAGAGATCGCATTTCGACCGCATTAAT
Source organism: Lymantria monacha (assembly GCA_905163515.2). Classification (NCBI taxonomy): domain Eukaryota; kingdom Metazoa; phylum Arthropoda; class Insecta; order Lepidoptera; family Erebidae; genus Lymantria; species Lymantria monacha. The sequence goes on from LR991081.1 coordinate 19,047,893, forward strand.
TTTACTTTCATACTCTTTTCTGCATACCCAACTCTCGCTTCCATACAGTAATGTTGGGACAAGCACTGCGTTATGTATTGCTACACGTGCCTTCTGGCTGAGGTGGTGGCTGCCGAGAAGTTGCCCCAACGCTCCGTTCACTCTATTTCCCGCATTCACTCTTCGCTCTATATCAGTGGTGTACCTTCCATCTCGGCTAAATCCACATCCAAGATATACAAATTCGTCCACTTGCTCTAGTATATCATTACCTATTGTTACTCTTACATCTCAGCTTCGTCTCTTTCAAAGACCATTATTTTGGTTTTGCTCACATTCACGCGTAGACCACTTTTCTTACAATCTTCTGTCATTGTGTCGACTAGGGTCGGCAGGTCAGTCGCTGACTGTGCCAGCAGGACTGCATCATCTGCATAAAGCAGAGCAGTGACCACTGAGTCGCCCATCTGGACTCACACATTCATATCGTTCAACCTTTCGAGACATTTATCCAGATATATGATAAACAGCCTGGCTGACAGAACGTACCCCTGCTTAACGCCGATATTGATGTCAAACCAAAGCGACATTCCATCATCCAGCCGCACACAGGCTCTACAGCCCATGTAACTGTATATTTTATTAAATATAATATACCTATATGTGTGCAATATACACAATATATTTCAATCAAAATTATTTTCATTGTTATATACACTCACAGACATACACATTGTTATACTAGACATGTTTTCATAATTTTGTTAAAATATACCAGGTGTTGGCATAATATCAGCGCTATTTTATAAGAACAAAGTAGCATAAGCTGTTGGATCAACTTAGCTTTTTATTTCTCGTAGGTATTTATATTGTTGCCAGAAGTTATTTTCTTTATGTTTATTTTTATTAGCTTTTAACAAGACCAAACTAGATGTTTTTCTTTCTTTTCTTTCACAACACGGTAGATTGATTTCTTTATTTTTATTTAAGACTAATTCTACCACATATTTCCTCTATTGTCACACCTATAAGTCCTGGCATATAGATCCTGATACACGACGGTCTCTATAGATGATACCAATTTAGATTTTAGGCAGTTCCAGAAAAACATTTAACTATCTGCGGTTCTCAAACGCATAAAATTTAACTTAAACGGTCTAAATTTGTAAGCAAAGAATGACTAATTCCATTTCCCTTCTATGTAATGTAGGTCGGAGTAAGAATCTGTACCAAAGCTGGGCCTAATAGTGACGGGGAGGTGTTTCCTCCCCACTAGTGGGTTACGGAGTCACATGCTGCCCTTCTGTCACCGCGGAAGGAACGGACGAAGTCTATTCAGATGTGTGCATGCCTAGAAAAAAATAAAAGAACGATGTTCATAAATTTATTTCCAATACATTTGCAATATGTACAATATAAAAAGGACCTAATATCTGAACCCAAGTGATTGGGATAAAAACAGGATGATAAAGATGAATTAACATAATACAGACTATACAGACTGCTTTTCCGTGTGGTGACGGAGTAAGAATATCGTAAAAAGAGACTAAAAGTTTAAATACGCCTATAAGATCTATACAAGAAAGGGAAAGCTCGAAAGAAAACTCTATTCTAACTAGTTTGACCATCGTGATATAGTAAGTCAAATTGAAACCATAAAAAACGGTTTTTCAATGTTCGGGTCTCTTAGAAAAATCTTTCTACTTAATGACCCACATTTTCTGAAGACACAGGTCTAGTGTGTGATACTAGAAAATGATCTACGGAACAGAAATGTGATATTTAAATGTCGGCGTCATAACTAAGCTCAAAGTCGCTCAGCGTTTTATGAAACGGGATCTGCACAGGATTTCTCTGTGAGATAGAATCTGAAATATCGAAATCCATCAAACAATGGTTTTAACTGATATAATACCAAAAATTAGTGCTCTGACGTGGTAATAGGCAGGTTATGTCGCTTGAAGAACCAATAGCCGTCAGGGAAGAAAGGTTCTTAAGTGGCATTCACAAATCTGACGTCGCAAGGTTGTATGCTTTTCCGCCAGCTTGACCTACTACTTGATGAAAATCGTTGGAAATCGCCTTGTGGCGATCTATGGCGGAAATTTACGTCAATCAATGGATGGTAATAAGTTGAATAAAGATGATGAACTGTTACATACGTAGTAACTTGATCTAAGGTACAGTAAATTATTTAAAATAGTTTCTATAATTTTATTGATATAAAAATAAATAATAAACATAAGTTTGGATTAAGAAATAGATTTATTTCATAGTCAAAATACTTGCTTAAACATTATAAAGCGTCGAAAACCAACATTTATTATTAAAACTATAGCTGTTGTTATTCAAACTATAGGTATTTTCATACATAACCTATAAATTTTAAGGTTAACATACATTTAAATGAATTTAAGTACATTTAAATGAGTTTAATCAAGTGATAAAAGAAAATTATTCATAATAATCTAGGTCACAAATAGCACAAGCTATATATACATACAAGTACTTAAGTTAAAATCAAAAAATGTTTGGTGCGTATTTAAAATAATGCAGTTGCTTCTTTAGCCAGCAAGAGATGCTATAGCAGCCGAACTCTGAAACAAAATAAATAATAATTATGAATAATGATCAATTTATTGATCAGAACACTAACATTGTGAAAGACACTTGTGTCTAATCATTCCTCGAGTGTATTTGTGAATTTTTGTTATAAGAAGAGAATGAAACTGAAATTTTAACCTAAAAAATAAATAATATAAGAAACAAACAATACTGTCGCAACCAATGCCTTAACTAAAATATCAAGTATTTATTACTTTACGAATCCATCCATGCATCCATCAGCCCGTAAAAGGCCACTTTTAGACATAGCAACGAGAATGCCTTAGAAAGGACCTGCATCCAACAGGTTCCTGTGACTTGCGAGATGTCGTCACTCCTACGCTGGATCGCTATCGTCCGATTTGTGGTCGCCACTCTAGAATTTTGCTTCCCAATGGTTGTGATTGTTTGACGAGCCAAGTAGCCTGCCTATTGCCACTTCATTGTACAAATTCTTCAGGCTATATATATGCCGCGTGGTCAACAATTACACTCCCAAGGAGAATTGATGTTAAGCGGCCAGTCATAACACTATTGCCCATAACTTTTGCAATATGTACGTGTGTATATTGCGTCAACCCCAACTATTTAGGATAAGAGATAATGAGATTGATGATGATATTTCAGTGTCGTAAGTCATCGTAGGCAACACACACTGGATATAAATCATTGTTTTCAGACAGTGCGTAATATTGGATGAGAAGATCCTCCTAAGTTTCCCGAATGCTGCCCAGCCGAGATCGTCCACTAACCTCTCAAAATTGGATTTACCTAATTGGATGATTTGTCCTAGGTAAAAATAGTGATGCAACTAAACATGCAAATATCAAGGATTCTAAACCAGTGGTCGACCTAATGACAATTAACATGGTGGGTTATGAGGCCACACTCCGCCTTTCCGTCGCTCCGGACGAAATGTGTTGAGGCCATAGCCTGCCAATGAAAAGGGGAACATATTAAGCAACAACTTCGAGAATTGCATTCCCAACCAGGACAATTACAAAAATGAAAAGAGCATTAGTCATGATTTTCGTCTTGTTCATATTCATTTGCAGACCTACTAGTTGGAAAACCTTGCTGAAGTCGTTGAGCATGACGTCAGGGTCATCTAGGTGAATGATGCATTCAGCGTTAATGTTGATACCAAGTTCAATTCAGTCTAAGAGATTTGAAGACATCCTCCAGCGTTGTGGTGAACACTTTTGGAAAGATTGAGACCGACATAGTGTTTCTATAAAAACATTACAGCACTCACATGTATCGACAATCAATTTGACACCACTAAAAGGACTGTAGCATAGTAATATTAAATAAAGTATAAACTTTTAATTGTGTTTCAATATAAAAAAATAACTTACAATTGGTGCTGGTGCTGCTGAAGTTATGACAAAGAAGCAGAAGCACACGAAAATAAAAATTTCGGAATTCATTTTTATATACTTTGGTTGACTGACTCGTACCGAACGCTTGAGATGAGAGAATAGAATTAGATGATAGTCATAAAATTTGCCTTTATATATCTCTTAGTTTTGAATAATTAAAACATTATTATGTATATATGCGTTTCATGGTTGGCTAATGTACTAATTTAAACAAAAAAATCCTTCGGTGAATCTAACGTTTTATTGATTTAATATAATACAATATACGGCAACATTTAGCTTTCTCGAGGGCTTAGAAACAAATCACTAATTAGGGTAAGCAGAAAACGTTACTATAAGAGAAAGAAAACTCAAAATAAAATTCTATTCAACGCAACCATCTTTGTATAGTGCAGATTATCCTACCATTATATAATATAATGGTTCATATGCAATAGCTGGCAGATCTCCTGCTGTAATGCTAGCAAGACATTTTAAAATAGTTAGTTTTTTAAAATAATAGCTGTGTTGCAGCGGCTACGAATACTACCAACCCTTATTTTGCACGTGGGTATCATAAAAGACGACTAAGAGTTAATATCAACCTAGGCCAACTCCACCTGATGCCGTTTAGTCAACAATTACATTTCCAAGGGGAGTTGACGTCAGGAAGGCGGCCGGTCATAAAACTGATACCAATAACTTTTATAATATGTAAGAAGAGGAGTACATATTGCTTCGACCCCAAATAATTGGGATAAGAGCAGGAGAATAATAACTATGCAAAATTGCTGGTGCAGCAACGAATAATATCAAACCTTATTTCGTTCGTGGATATCGTAAAAGATGACTCAGAGCTTTTTATTGACCTGGGCCAATTCCGCCTGGTGCTATCAGGTCAACAATTACGTTCACAAGGAGAATTGACATTAGGCAAGCAGCCGATCATAAAATTATTGTCAGTAACTTTTGCAGTATTTACGTTGGAATTAAAGAACAAACAAAGAATACTACTCACCTCCTATTTATCGCGGGTTTTATAATATACCTACATACCGTTGGTTGTAACCAACGGTATATATAGCCTTGATAAACAGACTAGATCCTATAAAATAAGATTTTTGGAATCTATATGATAGTACCTAAAATTGGAAAGTTTACATAAACAAACAAACTCATAAGTTTCTTTTTTTCTTGGTAGGCTATAGTCTGTACACACGCCGTCCGTTCCATCTGGCATCCATCAACCACTGACGTCAAGTCACTCTGCTCCGGTGGTCGGCCCAACGACGAAGGCGACGTCACGGGTGGGTTACGGGTGTGCGTGCTTACGCCCCTCTGTCGCTCCGGACGGAGTGGTGCGAGGAGTGCGCCGACCATAACCCACCCCAAAAAAAAAAAAGGACAATACTTTATGGGTCCCCTAAATTGTTGTTCTAAACCTAGATGTAATTTATGTTCTTTAATTTTATACTTTTCCACGTGGTGACGGAGAAGGAATACATTTCACCACCCTTCTTATCCGTGGGTGATCGTAAGAGACGACTAAGGGATATAAAACGCTTATAACATCTATGCAAGAGAAAGAAAACTCAAAACAAAACCCTATACCAACACGTCTGACCAGCGTGGTATAGGGGGTCAATTTCTCTCCCGTTGTGGAGGAGGCTCGAGCCTAATAGTGGGACATGTGTGAGCTGAAAGGAATTTTATACTTATAAAGTTATTATAAAATTTATTCCTAGTACAGTGTGTTATCTTTAAAAAATATTTTACTTTATCACATATACGCAAAATGAATTAAAATAATTTCAACATACGATTCAATAACATATCAAGTCAAAATTTTTTGAATAAACTTTTTTTTTGATTTTAAGAAACTAACAAATAACAACAATAACAATGATGCAGTCCTGCTGGCACAGTCAGCGACTGACCTGCAGACCCTAGTCGACACAATGACAGAAGATTGTAAGAAAAGGGGTCTACGCGTGAATGTGAGCAAAACCAAAATAATGGTCTTTGAAAGAGATAAAACCAGAACAGATGTAAGAGTAACAATAGGTAATGATGTACTAGAGCAAGTGGATGAATTTGTATATCTTGGATGTGGATTTAACCGAGATGGAAGGTACACCACTGATATAGAGCGAAGAGTGAATGCGGGAAATAGAGTGAACGGAGCGTTGGGGCAACTTTTCGGCAGCCACCACCTCAGCCAGAAGGCACGTGTAGCAATACATAACGCAGTGCTTGTCCCAACATTACTGTATGGAAGCGAGAGTTGGGTATGCAGAAAAGAGTATAATAGTAAAATTAATGCGGTCGAAATGCGATCTCTGCGGAAAATCTGTGGAGTTAGGCTGACCGACCGCATTCGTAACGACGACGTAAGAGAGCGAGTAGGTATGAAAGAGAGTATTGGTGTAAAGATGCGAAAGGGAATGCTCCGATGGTTCGGACATGTGGAAAGAATGCCGAACGAACGCCTGGTTAAGAAGATATACAATGCGAAAGTGGAAGGATGTAGGTACCGAGGGAGACCGAGACTAACCTACCTAGACCAGATCGGTCATGTACTGAAGGAAGGTGGAGTCAAGAGTCTCCGAAACCGGCGAGCGTGTATGAAGAGAATTATGAATGTTGAGGAAGCGAGTGAAGTATGCAGAGATAGAGTTCTCTGGCACTCTGTTCTCTCTGCCTACCCTGCAAGGGATATGGCGTGATGATATGTATGTATGTATGTATGTAACAAATAACAAAAAAAAAAAATAAAGATAAACACTATAAATCTAAATAAATTAAATTTATTCATATATTTAATATACACATTCATATTCTTAATAATTACGTAAACATTATACGTCATTGACAAAAACCTTATTGGGTTAGAATTACGTAATTATAGTAATTGGTGTTAAAACTTCTTGGTAAAAAAAATGTTCAGTAATATGAATGTAAGATTAACATATATTTAAATGAATTGAAAGAATACATACATACATATATACCATCACGCCATATCCATTGCAGGGTAGGCAGAGAGAACAGAGTGGCAGAGAAGTCTACCCTTGCATACTTCACTCGCTTCCTCGACATTCATAATTCTCTTCATACAGGCTCGCCGGTTTCGGAGACTCTTGACTCCGCCTTCCTTCAGTACGTGACTAATCTGGTCTAGGTAGGTTAGTCTCGGTCTCCCTGGTATTTACATCCTTCCACTTTCGCATCGAAAGATATTTAATTCTATATAATCAAGGAATAATTGAGAACATTAATTTATTCTAACTGTACTACAGTAAACATCGCTGTGAGGTAGCGGCTACGAATACTATCAGCCATTATTTTGCTCGTGGATGTCGTAAAAAACGACTAAGAGCTTTATATCCACCTTTGACATTACCTAATGCTGTTCGGTCAACAATTACATCCCTTTTTTTGGGGCTGGGTTACGGTCGGCGCACTCCTCGCACCACTCCGTCCGGGGCGACAGAGGGGCGTAAGCACGCACACCCGTAACCCACCCATGTCATGTAGCCTTCGTCGTTGGGCCGACCACCGGAGCAGGGTGACTTGACGTCAGTGGTCAGCCCAACGGAATACGGCGGTCCGTCGGGCCGACCACTGACTGTCATACGCAAACTGTCATACATACCATCACGCCATGTCCTTTGCAGGGTAGGCAGAGAGAACAGAGTGCCAGAGAACTCTATCCTTGCATACTTCACTCGCTTCCTCAACAACTATTTTTTACCTACTTACCTATTTTTCTATTTAAGAAATATATAAAAAGTTAATTAAGGCTCGAAATTACTTTTTTTGTAAAAGTAATTAATTCGTGTACTTGAGTTTTGTATTGTATAAATTATTAAAATCATCTCAGCTCACACACGTTCCACTGTTGGGCTCGAGCCTCCTCCATAATGGGAGGGAAATTGACCTACAATACCAAGCTGGTCAGACGTATTGGTATAGGGTTTTGTTTCGAGTTTTACTTCTCTTGCATAGATGGTCGTGTTTTATATCCCTTAGTAGTCTCTTACGATCACCCAAGATAAGGGGTGGTGCATAGGGAAGATGTATGTTTTTTTTTAATTTTTTAAACGTTTCTACTAGTTATTATATTTCCAAAAATAAATATAACACATCCAAAATACATAAAAGAAGGACATAAAAGAATCATTTTTGCCTAATTACATGCAGGTACTTATTTTGTTCACAAACTTCGGCGTACACCGTACTACGTGTACCTAGTTTACTTAAAGTTCTTATTAAAGATATTCTCAATATCTAATAGGCACATGGGTCTTTATTCATAAAAGTAATACATTTTTAGTCATCTATGATACCTATGAATGAAAACATGTAACTTATTAGAGTAAGAGAAAAGTTCGAAATTATTTATTATTTATCTTTCCATTGGTTTTCAGATAGAAAAGAATATAGAAAATTATATGCAATACAAAATAATGTCATTAGAACAGGGACAAAAGTGACATTTGTTACGTCTTTCATTTACAAGGATTAATACTTGAACACAGAAAACTAATAACCTATGCAATAACTGGATAACAATACAAAATAATCACTAGAAGCACCTTGATACCAGAAAACTCGAGTGTACGATGACGTCAGGTTTTGAACAACCAATCACGTCGCGTTTTAAAAATTTGCGAGTGAAACTCAAAAAAGCCACTTTTTGATAATTACACTATTAAATAATGTCATCCATCCATCCATCCATCCATCCATCAGCCCGTAAACGTTCACTGTTGGACATAGGCCTCCCCACGAGAATGCCATCTATAACGGTCCTGTGCCACCTGCATCCAGCGGTTTCCTGCGACCTTGATGAGGTCATCAGTCCACCGAGCGGGGGGTCGTCCTACGCTGCGTCGTCCGATTCGTGGTCGCCACTCGAGAACCTTTTTTCCCCAACGGTTGTCGGTTCATCGAGCGATGTGGCCTGCCCATTGCCACTTCAACGTGCTAATCCTTAGCGCTATGTCGGTTACACCCGTTCTTCTACGGATGTCCGTATTTCGGATTTTATCACGTAGAGAAATACCGAGCATAGCCCTCTCCATAGCACGCTGAGCGACTTTGAGCCTTTTTATGAGGCCGACATTTAGAGACCACGTTTCAGTGCCGTAAGTCATCGCTGGTAACACACACTGGTTATAAACCTTTGTTTTCAGACACTGCGGAATATTAGACGAGAAAATCCTCCTAAGTTTCCCGAACGCTGCCCAGCCGAGTTGGATTCGTCGGCTGACCTCTTTCTCGAAATTGGATCTACCTAATTGGACTGTTTGTCCTAGGTAAACATAAATGGTAGTAATAAATAATGTAGAATTTCAAAAATAATTGTATAGTTACATTTTTTAAACAATAAAGATTACAAATAAAATTATTTTGTTCATTTTGGAGTCACGTACATATTCACTATTGTATTCTTATTCCGTCACCATACAGAGTAAATAAATTAAATAAATTTACACAATAACTACTAGTCGTTACGCTTGAAACATTTTTTTTTACATTGTTTTAAAACTTCAAAGTAAATTAATATTTATTTATTAAAAATAGAATTGAATTTTATAATACACACACTTTTATTTTATTTTTTATCTAATCTTATAAAATTATAAGGAGTATATAAAGGCATCTTTCTTAATGAAAAGTAGCTTCAGTACTATTATTTAGTTAATAAAGTAACAAAATAAATTACAACAATGAATTTCAAACTTTTCATTTTCTTCTGTATATGTTCTCTTATAATATATACAGCATCAGCAAGTTTATTTGTAAGTTATTTTTTTCTATATTTTTATATGAATTCATCATGCTCTTCATTATAACTTGACCATGTCAACTATTACTGTACATTGTTATACATAACATAAGCGATTTTTTTTCTCGTATGGTGACGAAATAAAAATAAAATTGTGAACAACCATTAGTTGCTAGTGGAAGTGTCAAAAAATGGTTAAAAGTATCTTACAGTGGAAGGGCCGCTGTTGACAATTTTCTGTCGACAGCCCCGGCCTGTCTGTCCGGGGTAGCAGAGCAGGCAATGTGATTCTTTGCTTCGTTCGGTGAGCGAGAGAGCAGGAAGCTCAACTTTGTGGTTGGTTTTAAGGTTTTTGTTATACTGCTGGTATTACAATGGTCCATAGGCGAGGCAGCAGTAACATTTACCATCATCGTGCAGTTTGCTCGTTTTTCACCAAAACCAATAAAAAACAAACAAAAGAGAGTGGGTTATCTATTATGTCTTGTGAAATATATAACAGCGATTACTAACGTGTATACCAAACATGGTTATTTTGGTATTAATCTTTCCATATCATCATTCCCCTACTCGTATTCCAATTATTCGGGGTCGATACAATATGTAGTCTTATTTCATAATACATATTGTAAAAGTTATTGGTAATAGTTTTGTAACCGGCCGCCCTGCCAGACGTCAACCCTCCTTGGTAATGTAATTGTTTGACCAAACAGCATCAGATGAAGTTGATTCAGTTATAAGGCTCTTAGTCGTCTTTTACAACATCCACGAGCAAAGTAAGGGTTGGTAGTATTCGTAACCGCTACCACACAGCATAAATATTACCCTTTCGATATAAAATAGTATATTCCATTGAGGAAGTCTAAATCTAGAATCTTACGGTGCAAAGCTGAATGATAGAGTGATTTGAACTGGAATCTTACATGTTATGTTCCGTCAACTTCTGATTAGTTAAATTACGGATATTACTCATCCTAAACACTTATCCTAAACACTCGATCGATATGCATTGCTTGTTTTTATAGAAACACTAGCTGACCCGGAACACGTTGTTTTGCCAAATACATTATTTCTATTAAATATTTTTTAAAGTAAATTGTAATTATAAACTATACATAATTTTTTTTCTGTCTGTGCTTAGTTGGACGGTAGATCCGTGGTTATATCCATAGTATTATAAAAATCTGTGAGAAATTACCACTTAATATCGGGTATACATTTTGCTAGTTTACCACCAAAGATAATAAAAAAAGAGTAGAAATCTTCTTCAACTGACTTTCAATTGGTTTTTATTATTTTCCACGGAAGCTAAATTAAGTAAGAGCTAGTGACTTGTATTCTTATTGACTTGTATATTCACGGAAAAGGAAAGAGTATTATTCTAATATATTTTTAATTTGTCATCACACGAAAAAAGGTAGATCTATAAGTGAGTTAGTTGATAGTATTAATAAAAGAATTTTTTTTTCTTTTCAGGATGACATACCTAAGAGGACAAAGCCTACTTCACCTTTCCTAGCAATCCTAAAAAGTAGAAAAGCCGGCTAATATGCACTTATACAGCGGACGACTATAAATATTTTTATGTATTAGCTATTTATAATATTGGATTCTCTGTTTAATTATTCATTTGCAACCAAGAGATGTCAGCACTAAAAAAGAATACAATTAAAATTAGCCTAACTTGCTCTTTATATTGGCTATCTGATAGTGGAAGGCACAACTGAATTGGTCCAGCATTTTTAAAGATTTATAGGTAGATGAAAAAGCAAAAATGCAAAACCAAAAAAAAAACATTACTGATAGAATATTTATCAATTGTAAGCTGATACTTAATTTTTTTAACTTCTGACGCAAAAAGACTGGTGTTATAACATTTGAAATAAAACTATTTTTACATATATAATTGCGTTTGTATTTCAATTTTTTATTTCCTTACGTTTTGAACTTTACAGCGCTTACGATAACGGGAGAACTAAGGTCTCATGCCCCATAAGTCATCGTTATTACAGAGATTTATATCTACCTGATATAGTATTAGTTATTAGTATTAGTTATTATTTTTTGCTGTTAGTTTTCTGTCTACAGCCGCGGGCGGGTCCGTCTGGGGTAGTACAATACTCTCGCAGAAGATCGACGTTTGAGTAATAGCATTGTGCTATTGCGCTTCGTTCGGTGAGCGAGAGAGCCGGAAGCCCAACTGGGTGGGTTTGGGGATATTATTAGTAGGCAGCGGCCTAAGCAAAACCCTTGGTATTGCAAAGGTCTATAGGCGGCAGTGACACTTACCATCGGGTGTGCTGCTTGCTCGTTTGCCGCCATAAGCAATAAAAATAAACTTAATGTTTAATAATAACTGACCATAATCTATATACATTATATAGATTTTGGTCAGTTATTATTAAACATTAAGTTTATGGCAATTATTGATTCCTGAACGATCTTGGAACTATGCTCAACGATCTCAGCAAGGTTTTTCAACTAGTAGATCTGCAAATGAACATGAATAAGACAAAAGTCATATCTAATGCCCGTATTATTTCTGCACCGGTTCTGATAGGGAATGCAATTATTGAAGTTGTGGACCACTATGTTTACCTAGGATAAAAAATCCAAACAAGTACATTCAATTTCAAGAAAGAAGTCAGTTGATGAACATAACTCGGCTGAATAGTGTTCGAGAAATTTAGGAGGTTCTTTTTGTCGAATATGCCGCAGTGTCTGTGAACAAAGGCTTATAACCAGTGTGTGTTATCAGGGATAGCTTACGGCACTGAAACGTGATCTCTTAAGATCGGCCCCATAAAAATGCTCAAAGTCGATCAACGTACTTTGAATAGAGTTGTGCTCGGTATTACTCTACAGGATAAAATCTGGCATACAGCCATCCGTAGAAGAACAGATGCTATCTACACAATCCGAAAAATTTGTACGTTGAAATGGCAATGGGTAGGCCCCATAGGTCGTCGAACTGACAACCGTTAGGGAAGAAAGATTCTGAAGCGGCGACCACAAAAAGGATCATACGTCGTAGAATGGCTCCCCACTAGGTGGACTCACGACATCTTGGAAGTCGCAAGAAGTCATTTGATTGACTTTGTTTAACAGTGGACGTTTACGGGCTGATGGATGGATGAATGAATAGAACCATTATTACCATATGGGTCGATGAACATTATATCAATGTAGACCTAATAAGGTCAGGTAGATTTTAAATTAATTAATTATTTTAACGATTAGGATAGTTATCTGAATTCTTCTTTGGTGTGAAGATTAAAAAAAAATACAACGATTGTATGGTCTTATGAAACCACGGTAAAAGTGAAACTTTTTTTCATATTGTAGACATTTAACTAAATCTTTTTGGAAAAATATTCGATTTAAGGTATTAAAATCACATCATTAAACACTGATAAAATCAAACAAATAGCGTGGAGCACCGGCACAAATGAGTAATAGTCTATACACTACACGATTAGCTGATGCGAACCCTAGACGCCGCCATAATTGCCTCGGCTGCTCTATCGAGCGCCTTTCACTTTACCCAACGCCGCGGCCGACCGTCACGCGACATGCAATAGATGGGCGAAAAAGTTTGAGGCGATGTAATAAAAATTTAACTTACATAATATATTATCATCATTATTCTGTTCTTATCCCAACTTGGTGTCGCTCTAATATGGATTTTTCTGCTATAGTACCTATTTGGCAATATTTTTATGATCGGCTACTTGTCTGAAATCAACCCTCTTCGGGAATGTAATTATATTCCCGAAGAGGGTTTTGAATTGACAAGATAGCATTAGATGGAGATGGCCCAGGTCATTGTGACCACCGAAGACAAAAATCGGGTACCGGTGGTCCGCTCGCACGGCGAAGAGAGAGGAGTTTTACGGTGGGCCTATGGGAGTCACACGCCGCCTTTTCGTCACCCCGGACCGATTTGGCGGCGCGAGACGCATCCATAGCCCAACAAAAAAAAAAAAAGTCATTATAAAGTTCTCAGTTGTCTTTTATGACAAACACCAGCAATTTAAGAGTTGGTAGTATTCGTACTCACTACTACATGGCAAGTAATCATCTCATCTGATCATCATCTCAGGTCATATATATCCCACTGCTGGGTTCGATCCACTTCCATATTAGGAGGCTTTATATACTTCACCACGCTGGTCAGACTTGTTGGACTGTTGGTATAGGGTTTAATTTCTTGTTTCCCTTCTCTTGCATAGATATTACATATTGGCATATTTTATCCCATAGTCGTCTTTTACGATCACCTACAGGAAGTGGTGAATTGTATTCTTATTTCGTCACCACACGGAAAGCAAGTAATAATAATGATAACTTTAATAAATTTTTTTTGTAGTTCTAGATTTCAACATTTTGTCATTGCTGCATAACTTGTATTTTTTTCTATTGTTCTTTTTTATATAATATCTCAATGATAACTTTTTTTTCTAATCAATTTTTAATGTTTATTAGAAAAATTGTCGGTGACAATGTTAATATATATCTTTCCGTGTGGTGACGGAGTAAGAATACTATTCACCAACATATATCTTACCCGTGGGTGATCGTACGAGACGACTAAGGGAATTAAAACGCATATAACATCTATGCGAGAGAAGGAAAACTCGAAACAAAACCCTATACCAACACGTCTGACCAGCGCGGTATAGTAGGTTATTTTCCCTCCCATTACGGAAGAGGCCCAAGCCCAACATTTATGGACTGTGATGATGATGATGATGAATGTTAATATAATTTTTCCTTATAAATTTGTTCTTAATATTATAAGTTTCTTTGAACATAATAATTAAATAAATAAATATAAATAAGGCAGCAGTAAAATACAATATGCGTTGCAACTATTGTATTTTAAAGATGGGTAAGAGAGATATAAGTAATATATAAAAAACAGCTGACAATCGTAAACCCTCGTATACTTTTTACAATACCAAAGCCGTGTACAGTAAGTAGCTATAAAGCAAAAAAAAAAACCGTATGAAACTAGTGGTAGGACTACATTGTGGACAGCTCTCTGCCTGCAACCGCGGGCCGGTACGTCCGAAGTAGTACCACACTCTCGCAGAAGATCGACGTCTGAGTAATGGTAATGTGCTATTGCGTTTCGTTCGGTAAGTGAGAGAGCTGGAAGTCCAACTGGGGTGGGTTTGGGCTTTGTATTGGTAGGCAGCGGTATAGCTATGCCCTTGGTATTGCAAAGGTCAATGGGCAGCAGTGACACTTACTATCAGGTATGCCGCTCCTCGTGTGCCACTATAAGCAATAAAAAAAAATGAAAATCGAGAATTTTGATTTCTTTTTGCCCCTAATTAAACGCTTAAAAAGAGAGAATAATAATGTATAATATACATTAAAACTGCCATTGTATGTGTACTTAAATTTGTAGAATAATAAAAACATTATTTATTTATTATATGAATTTATGATTCTAGACTTTATTTATTTACATAATTCACACATATAAATAAGATAATAAATAAATAAGACTGCGCAGATAGCGTAGTGGTTACAGGTTGAGAGCCCTCAGCGCTCACCCACAGTCCGGGTAAAGTTGTCATAGCCCTCTGAGGCTAACAACTAAGAAACACAAAAAAAAAGAAAGGCGTAGTGGTTATGATATCTACTTATCATGCCAGTGTTATGGGTTCGATTCCCGTGCAAGACAATACTTTATGCGTTCTACAAATTGTTGGTCTAAGCCTGGCTGTAATTTGTATCCGTTAAATTATATGTTTGTAAAGCCCCTACAATGTATGCCGGTTGAAAATAAATACGCTTAAAAAAATTAAATTTAATAGAAGACCTAACTAAAAAAGCAAAAAGAATTATTAATTTTTATTTAATATTATAAAATAAATTAAAAAATGATATTATTTACAAAAAAATATGTAGGGTACACTATTGTAGGAATCGTAACGTAAAAATTAAAAAAATAAAACCTTTAGTTAAAAATTTAAACAAAACGTAATAAATAATGATTCACGAATTTAAATCTAGAAAATATAGTGGAAAAGATTCATTGGATGCTCGATTCGAACAATCGACGGGAACGGTATCCGAAAGGATAAACCACCGGGCTGGCTACCGAGATCATGGAATCGTTACCAGTACCTAGGCCAATGGTGATAGGGAAGTAATATGGTGGACTCCATTGTCCCAGTATGTAAGTCCATGGTTTCACTCCTTTTGTAGCCTCGGATAGGGACCACAACAAAGAGAGGGATTGTAAGGAATTTTAAAGTTTTCTTTTTCTCACAAACTTGGTGTTTTTTTTTGACAAACTGCATATAGTGACTATTACAAATATCAAGTAATCATTTAAAAAGGCGTAGTTAATTATTTTTTGACAAACTGCATATGGTGACTATTACAAATATCAAGTAGTCGTTTACAAAGGCATACTTATTTTTTTTTTGACAAACTACATATCGTGACTATTACAAATATCAAGTAATTGTTTACAAAGACGTAGTTATTTTTTTTTTGACAAACTGCTTATAGTGACTATTACAGATATCAAGTAATCATTTAAAAAGGCGTACTTAATTTTTTTTTGACAAACTGCATGTAATGACTATTACAAATATCAAGTAATCGTTTACAAAGGCGTAGTTATTTTTTTTTTGACAAACTGCTTATAGTGACTATTACAGATATCAAGTAATCGTTTACAAAGGCGTAGTTAAAAATTTTTTGAAAAACTGCATATAGTGACTATTACTAATATCAAGTAATCGTTTACAAAAGCGTGGTTAATTTTTTTTTGACAAATTGCATATGGTGACTATTACAAATATCAAGTAATCGTTTACAAAGGCGTAATTAAAATTTTAAATACACGTCAGAATTATATTATTCTCAAAAAAAAAAAGAGAAAACGAACTATGATTGTATGAAATAAAACTATTGGTACAATTTTTATAGCATTTGTATTTTGACCTAATCCTACTAAATGTGATAAATAGATTCTATGCTGAAATAATTAAATTTGATTTAGTACTAATTTAGCACTTAATTTGTTAATCACCTTTTTTTGAAAAATAAAAAAAATAAACCGATTATTAATTATAAGGAATCAATATCGATTTCTCAGTAAAAGCGGATATTTTCGATAGCGATTGTTTGGTTCACATATCTAGACAACTTACTCCGACAGCTGTCAAAGTCCACTTCTTAGATTAGATAGACTATAAAATAGATTGAATTAAAGCGAAAGGGAATGCTCCGATGGTTCGGACATGTGGCAAGAATGCCGAACGAACGTCTGGTTAAGAAGATATACAATGCGAAAATGGAAGGATGTAGGTACCGAGAGAGACCGAGACTAACCTACCTAGACCAGATTGGTCACGTACTGAAGTAAGGTGGAGTCAGGAGTCTCCGAAACCGGCGAGCGAGTATGAAGAGAATTATGAATGTTGCGAGTGAAGTATACCAGGATAGAGTTCTCTGGCACTCTATTCTCTCTGCCTACCCTGCAAGGGATATATGTATGTATGTATGTAAAATAGATTGAAACATACAAATAAAATCGACGGAAGATAGTTTAAGTAGGAACATAGGTATATTAATTCGTTAAAACATTGTATATTTTTTTTAAGAGACCACACCACGGAGACGTGTGCCATCTACCCGACAATGTTTACACATTTATTAAGTGTAAGTGGCAGCACAATTGGGCTGGACTTCCAATAGGTGTGGGTTCGAATCCCACTTGTGACATAATTTTTCGCTTCGTAATCGGGCTTTTATAAACACACTATGTATTCGTAAGGTAAAAAAAACCCGAATATAGACGTTTACAGTATATGTGGTTATTCAAATTACTGAAATTTAGCATTTAATATGCTTGATTATTTATAAAAAACTCGATTACGAGCGAAAAATGATTGTCACAAGTGGGATTTGAACCCACAATTCTAACTGCAAAGTTTGAGTATTGAGCCTGTACAATGTGTAAAAATGTCGGGTAGATGGCACACGTCTCCTTAAAACACGAAAATATAATACGATGTGAGATTTGAATGTCCTACAATAGTTCACGGTGATGTAAGTGGTAGCACGATTGGGCCGGACTCCCAACAGGTGGAACGGATTTCCAATAGGTATGGGTCCGAATCGCACTAGTGATAATTATTTTTCGCTCGTAATCGGGTTTTTATAAGTGGTTATTGTTCCGCATTTCTATACTCGAGGTTTTCCTGTTGGTTATTGTGATAGAATTACAAACAAAAACTACATTTCTCATCTTAAAATTGATATTACAAAATTTAACCTTATCGCAAGTATTTAAAATCCAATTTTCCATACAGATTTTAAGAAAACACAAAAATATTATAGTACATTTTTCAAGCATAGCAAGTATAGTAACTGCTAATTATGATGATAGTAAATTTATTCTCTCTGCCTACCCTGCAACGAGCATTCTTAATTAATTGATACTGTTTAATATCATTGACCTCATTTGATATGCTTATCAAAATAGTTAACTAAACTATGTTAAAACACTAATTAACAAATAAGTTTGGTGGAAAATACTAAGACTGCATTAAAGAAATGACAAAAATAAATAATAAACTTACTTATGAACTTCGAAAGAGTTATAGTATATGCCTACAATACGTTAATTATAGGCTTAGTCTCTAGTGTTGCTATATGACTGATCGCCACGACCGCCAACGAACAAGTGTCCTGCAACAAGAAAAATAGTCCAATAAGGTAGATCCAAATTACTGAAATTTTTAGCATTTAATATGCTTAATTATTTATAAATACCCGATTACGAAGCGAAAAATGATGTCACAAGCGGGATTCGAACCCGTGCCTATTGGGGTTCCGGCCCAATCGTGCTGCCACTACACCACCGTGAACTTTTGTAGGACATGCAAATCTCGCTTCGTATCATACACGTCTTAAGGTGACGTATGCCATCTACCCTTAGATGGCATACGTCACCACGTCATCATACATGTCTTAAGGTGACGTATGCCATCTACCCTTAGATGGCATACGTCACCTTAAGACGTAAATATGATACGAAGCGAGATTTGCATGTCCTACAATAGTCCACGGTGGTGTAGTGGCAGCACGATTGGGTCGGCATCCCAATAGGCGCGGGTTCGAATCCCGCTTGTGACATCATTTTTCGCTTCGTAATCGGGTATTTATAAATAAGGTAGATCCAGTTTTGAGAAAGAGGTCAGTCGACGAATACATCTCGGCTGAATTCATTTTCGTTCAGGAAACTTAGAAGGGTTTTCTCGTCCAATATTCTGTAGTGTCTGTGAGCTGTGCTAAATGGACTATCGTACTTTGAAGTTCTGAAGTTGAAGTATTTATTTAACGCTACTATTTCAATTCGGATCTGGAATAAGAATCATTATCATCATCATTTCAGCCTATTGCCGTCCACTGCTGGACGTAGGCCTCCCTCATACGCCACAGAGTTCGGTCCTGTGCCGCTTGCATCCAACGTCGCCCAGCAACCTTCACCAGGTCGTCTGTCTACCTAGTGGGGGGCGTTCTACATTGCGTCGTCCGGTACGTGGTCGCCACTCTAGAACCTTTCTCCCCCAGTGGTTGTCGGTTCTTCGAGCGATGTAACCTGTCCATTGCCACTTCAGCGTGCTTATTCTTTGTGCTATGTCGGTTACACCCGTTCTTCTGCGGATTTCCGTATTTTGGATTCTATCTCGCAGGGAGAGATAAAAATATGAATACGAAATATGAATACAAAATGAATCTAGTTACAAAATAGTGTGAGGAGATATCAGGGAGATATCATCTTTCCGAAACTGTTCACTACTGCACTGAAAAATGTCTTCCAATGCATAGACTGGACCAGAATCGGCATCAACATCAACAGCGAATTACTCACCTTTGCTTTGTTGATGATATCGTAGTCATGACAAAATCTTTGGAGAACCTTGGCATCTTGCTCTACGTTAGTGAAGTTAGGCAACTCAAATTCACAAGGAGGGTTGACGTCAGGTAGGCGGCCGGTCGTTAAACTATTGCCAATATCCTTTGCAATATGTATAACGGAAGAGGAGTACATATTGCGTCGACCTCAAGTAATTGGGATAAGATCAGAATTTTTTTTTTGGCGGTGGGCTATGGAGACGTCACTCCCCGCTAATTCGTCCGGGGCGACAGAAAAAGCGGCGTGCGACCCCATAGACCCGTCCTACATGTACCTCTCTACGCCGAGCGAGCGGGCCACCGGAACCCGGTCTTTGCTTTTGGTGGCCCGCCCGGCGGTGATAAGATCAGGATAATGATGATAATATAAAAAAATATTTCATATATTACAATAATCTACTGTAAATTATTTGAATAAATTATCATAATAATTACGAATAACTATAGTCGAAATTTGTATATAAATATTTATGTCATTTAAAACTCCGAATTAATATTTTATGTAATTATTATTAAAGATAGAGTTAAATTTTCTATATCATCGTTATTTTTAAAATAATAACTAATACATATATAAGAACTATATAAAGGCACGCTTGTTGCCCAAAAGTAACTTCAGTGTTATTGTCGATATAATAAAGTGAAGCAAAGCGACAAGTTAAAACAATGAGCTCAAAACTTTTTATTTTCTTATGTGTATGCTTTTTGGTAATGTCTACGGCATCAGGGAGCATATTTGTAAGTCATTTTAAAACACTTTTTTATTAGATTCACCTGTCTGTATGTATTTTTATAATTTTTGATTCACTTAACTGTATTTTTGTAACGGCATTTTTGAACGTGAACTTTACATATGTAATAATTGAAAGATTTGCGCAACAAAGAACGATGATAATCTGATAATGGAATCAAGAGGTAGACAGTTGAACTCTTCACTGGCTGTAAATATGTACTTCAAGTTTGGTCTTTATATAAAATATATTATACATGTTTATACAAAGATTAATTCTTATTCTAAATTATTAATTAATTACGAATTAATTGTCAATTTAACAATAAAATAAAAACAAAAATAATAATCGTTAATAAAAAACTAAACAAGACGCTTCAAAGTGACCGAAAGTAGAAAGTAGAAAATAATTTTCAGTAAGTTTAAAAAATAAAAGCAATTTTGAGATACTATAGTAATTATTATACTTTTACTGATATCATCTAGCGAAATATTTATATCAATTGAAATCAAGAACTCCCTCCATCCTTATTTTCACCGTTTTTAACTTATTGAAAATGATTTTCTTCTGTTTAATTTGATGTTATGGAAAACCATGTTTTTATTTTTTATCTATTATTTTTCATCATTATCATCATCACAGCCCATATATGTCCCTCCATTAGGTTGGGGCCTCCTCCGTAATGGGCGGGAAATTAACCTACTATACCGCACTGGTCCGACGTGTTGGTATAGGGTTTTGTTTCGAGTTTTCTTTCTCTTGCATAGATGTTATATGCGTTTTATATCCCTTAGTCGTCTCGCACGATCACCCACGGGTAAGATAGGGGGTAGTGAATTGTATTCTCACTCCGTCACCACACGGACAAAGCTATTATTTTTACATTTGAAATATTTACTTTTTAATTTAATTTAATTAAGAAGCACATTATTATTGTATTTTTAAATTGTTAAATTTAATATTTGAAGAATTTATTACCACCATCATCTTAGCATAAGTACGTCTCACTGCTGTACCCAAGCTTCCCCCAAAATGCTAGGGAAATTGTCCTACTATATACCATACTGGTCAGCCAGATTGCCATGGGACTTTCTTTCAAGTCTTCTCTCGAACATATATTTTATAAGATAAAAATTCTTTGTTTATAAGAAAAATATATATATAAGATATGAATATTATCATATATATGATATCCCTTAGTCGTCATACGACACCCACAGACGAGAAATAGTTTAGTGATAAATATATTCTTACTCTGTTATAACCTAAAATAAGTATTTAACTGGTATAGCTAATAGATAATTAACAAAATGGTATGTATTTTACAGGATGGCATGCCTACAAGAAAAAGACGTCCAGTATTTCTATAGACTAATACGTGTATACGGTGGACCAGATTAAGAACGAAATACAATTTCACTGTTTATATAAATAAATAATTATATAAATCTGCCTATATTTTAAAACTTTACCCATACTGTCAAATATGTTTTAAATGCATAGTGATCATACAGGATAATTCAAAGAGACTGTCATCATCATCCTCATCTCAGCGCACATATGTCTCACTGTTGGGCTCGAGCCTCCTCCATAACGGGAGGGAAATTGATATATCACGCCGGTCAGACGTCTTGGTACAGGGTTTAGTTTACAATTTTCCTTCAATTGCATAGATATTATATGCGTTTTATACCCCTTAGTCGTCTCTTACGATCACTCACGGATAAGATATGGGGTGGTGAATTATATTCTTACTCCAACACGACACGCAAGAATAAGTCAAAAAGATTGTAATCTTATTCAATTTGGTTTATTTTCTTTTCAAAAAATCTTTTATTTGATTCGCCATCGTCGTTGCTGTTATGTAACAATTCACTGATTTTGTAACTTTGTGATCATCACCCTGGACCGATTTGGCAGGGCGAGACCACATCCATAGTCCACCGCAAAAAGGGGCATTTACATATTGCCAATTTTAGGTTTTGTATAAAATTAATTCAATAATCTACCATCGGATTCAAATGCAACCGCAGCTGAGAAGACCTAAGAAGAAGCTTGGCGGTTATGTCTATTTTATTTTAAATTATTCCTTTTATATAAAAAAACGAGAGGTGTCAAGAAACACCCGGATGGAACTTTAATTATATAATTTTTTTCAGCCTTTAGCGATTTTTATCGTTATATTTTAGCCAATTTGCAAAATATCTTTATAAATTATAGCCTATATGTTATTCTGATGTGTAAACTATATTACTATAAATTTCATCAAAATCCATTTGGTAGTTTTTACGTGAAAGAGCAACAAACATGTTCACATCCATACATTATTACAAACTTTCACGTTTATAATATTATAATAGGATATACAATTCCACTACACTACCAAAACTTTTGGGCCCCGAGCTCGAACGCGAGCCGGCCGCGCGACGACACGAAATTAATTTCGTTGCGCATTATTTTGATATTGCTATATCTCTTAAGGTATTGATTTAATTTGCATGGTCTGAAGGAAAAAAAATATCTTCATGAAATGCTCAAGCCAACTAATGTATTTAAAATGATAAGGATTAATACAGTATTTGTGGAAATAGCTTTTCAATTATCGTATTATAATAGGCCATTTTTTAAAGTATTAAAATGGATATAGTATGTTATCCTTAAGAGATAGACATATACCATCGCGAACTTTTTTGTAGGCCTTTTTAAGCTGTATAATACTATAGTACTTTATTTTGATCTATTTCGTAGGGTTCAGCCAGCGTTTGCAATGTAAGCGCAAAATAATGTGTTTATTTACGACATCACATTAGAAACCTCTAAAATTATCAGTGTTTCTCTACTACATTATGCATATATTATACATATAAACCTTCCTCTTGAATCACTCTATCTATAAAAATAAACCGCATCAATATCCGTTGCGTAGTTTTAAAGATTTCAGCGTAAATAGGGATATAGGGACAGAGAAAGCGACTTTGTTTTATGTTGTGTCGCTACAACTTTGTTGTGTCGTGACAACTTTTGGCCTTAATTTTTTTCCGTCTAGCCCCCTTTCGCAACGCGCGATAAGGAACTTCGTTCCAATTACAAACAAACATGTTTAGTATTAGGTTCAGAGTTATGCGCTTTGAATTAGAATATTATTTTTTAATTTGATGAAGAAGATTATGGTTGGACCATGTACCACAAGTGGTGACTGATTACGAGGTCACAAAGTGGAGCAACCATCATGCCTCTTAACTACACTACACGTAAGGGCGCGGTTTACTTCACATAGCTACTGCAAGCAGAAAACTATCAGAGAGCATAAAAAAATCGTAATCCACAAAAGTAAACCAGAGACTAACATTAAAATAATAAAAACCTACATTTGATAAGACGATCTAAGCATCATCATTCTCCTACTCTTATCTCAGTCCAGGACTGCGGCAGTTATCGAGGAATAAACCTCTTGTCGCACAGTATGAAAGTGTGGGAAAAGTTATTGAGAAGCGATTGCGAGAAGAAAGTGAGATAACGCAAAACCAGTTCGTATTCGTTGACCTCGAGAAGGCTTTTGACCGAATCCCGAGAGTGGTTTTGTGGTTGTCTCTGAAAGAGAGAGTGTGCCTGTGAAGTATATTAGGTTAATCTGTGCAATGTACTGGCAATCCAGGTCGTATATAAGATCTGCTGTTGGAGACTGCGACGGGTTCAACGTTGAGATGGGCCTGCACCAAGGGTCGGCGCTAAGTCCCTACCTCTTCCTGTTTATAATGGATGTTTTAACATCGGAGATACAGGAAGAGGCACCCTGGTGCATGCTGTTCGCTGAGGACGTTGTTCTCGTCGGAGAAGATTGGCTTGAGGTCCAGAGCATGCCGGAAAAGTGGCGCTGTAAGTTGAAGAATGTTGGCTTGAAAATCAGCAGACCTAGAACAGAATACATGTTCTGCGCTTATCCAAAGCAGCGGCGACCTGGATCGTACGGTGAAGCATAGAGTTGATGCGGGATGGATAAAATCGCGGCAAGTCACGGGTACAATATGTGATCCCAGAGTACCCCTTAAATTAAAGGGAAAAAATTACAAAACTTTAATAAGACCTGCTGTATTGTATGGATCAGCATGTTGGGCGACAAAAGCGACGGATGAGAGACGATTACATGTAGCGGAGATGCGAATGTTGAGAAGGATGTACGGCGTGACGAGAATGGATAAGATAAGGAATGAGCGTATAAGAGAATGTTTGAAACATAACGCAGTGCTTGTCCCAACATTACTGTATGGAAGCGAGAGTTGGGTATGCAGAAAAGAGTATGAAAGTAAAATTAATGCCGTCGAAATGCGATCTCTTCGGAAAATCTGTGGAGTTAGGCTGACCGACCGCATTCGTAACGACGACGTAAGAGAGCGAGTAGGTATGAAAGAGAGTATTGGTGTAAAGATGCGAAAGGGAATGCTCCGATGGTTCGGACATGTGGAAAGAATGCCGAACGAACGTCTGGTTAAGAAGATATACAATGCGAAAGTGGAAGGATGTAGGTACCGAGGGAGACCGAGACTAACCTACCTAGACCAGATCGGTCATGTACTGAAGGAAGGTGAAGTCAAGAGTCTCCGAAACCAGCGAGCATGTATGAAGAGAATTATGGATGTTGAGGAAGCGAGTGAAGTATGCAGAGATAGAGTTCTCTGGCACTCTGTTCTCTCTGCCTACCCTGCAAGGGATATGGCGTGATGATATGTATGTATGTATGTGTACTCTTCAAGACGAATCAAGCGAGCCCAAACACGATGGGGTTTCGTTATTTAATTACGGAGTTCTTATGGCCAGATTCCAAGTCCATCGTCAGACCCTGGTTACCATATAGTCTCAAAGTACTCGTCAAGACGAATTAAACGAGCCCAAACTCGATGGGGTTGCGTTGCTTAATTACGGAGTTCCTATGGACAGCTTCCAGGTCCATGATCAGACCCTGGTTTTCATATAGTATCAAAGTGCTCATCAAGACGAATCAAACGAGCCCAAACTCGATGGGATTGCGTCGCTTAATTACGGAGTTCCTATGGACAGCTTCCAGGTCTATGATCAGACCCTGGTTTCCATATAGTTTCAAAGTACTCGTCAAGACGAATCAAATAAGCCCAATTTGGTTGGGGCTGCTTTATTTAATTACAGAGTTCCTATGGCCAGCTTCCAGGTCCATCATCAGGTCAGCTCTATGTCACAATAATATTGCATTGTCATCTAATTTATGCATGCAAAATTTCAGCTCAATCGGAAACCGGAAAAGGGATCAAATTTAACTTGCAAGATTTGATTACAGGCAACGGGACAGGTGAAACTAAATAAAAGCTTGTACATAATCGTAATGAAAGAAAAGAAACTACTTTTGAAATTTCGTGCCATTCTGGACGTAGAGCTAAACATAGCTGTATAGGCTGAATGGGATTTATTTCCTTTGCCTGTCTGAATGGACGAATAAAAAATGTAAACCATCCCAATTTTCATAAAGTGTATACATACACTAACGACTAAGCAGTTTAGGTTTTTATTAATTGCAATTAAACGACAAAGAATTACCAAGCCATTTTCGAAAGGAAACAGCGCGTTGCGATTATGAAGCTTTTAATAAAAGAAAAACATGTATACATTCATTTTTACGGCCGTTATAATGCCAGATACTTACGGTAACATCCGGACGGCCTCGAATATTTTTTTTAATCAACTATTTTCTTACTTTAAACAAAATAATTGCTTTTTAAAAATATCAAATACGTTTAAACGAATGTTTTTTCTTGACATATGTATTATAATATTATCCTATAAGTGCAATGTGAGAAAAATACAGTACTTTTTATGTTTGAAAGTGCTTGATTTTCATATATCGAGAGTAGAACAAGACCTCAACGCTTCGCTTATGAGGCGTGCAATAAAATTTAAAGAATAATAAATATATATGACATTCAAATTACTGAAATTTAGCATTTAATATGCTTAATTATTTATAAAAACCCAATTACGAAGCCAAAAATGACGTCACAAGCGGGATTCGAACCCGCACCTATTGGGAGTCCGGCCCAATCGTGCCTTTAAAACGTTAATATGATACGAAGCGAGATTTGAATGTCCAACAATAGTTCACGGCGGTGTAAGTGGCAGCACGATTGGGACGGACTCCCAATAGGCGCGGGTTCGAATCCTGCTTGTGACATCATTTTTCGCTTCGTAATCGGGTTTTATATGTATATATATGACATAATTTGTACTAAATATTAGAAGATTCTTAATTTGAAATATATGTAGCCGAATCGCGTCAGTCACGAGGAATATAAATACGGATATAAGGTTGCAAATGACCATCCTGCAAGTAATCGCAATTACTTTTACACCTATATACCAATCACAACTCACACCTTAATTGAACTCACAGGACAGACCCAGGCAATCGCATTTGTCCAAACAACTATATAGTATGGATGAATGACACAGGATAGTCTTTCTCGTACGACCAACACAAGACCACAACCGGCGCCACCCCTTTACCTGCCGTGTATTCCTCAACCAAATCGCCCAAGGGTTCACCAAGAGAACGAGCAACAGCTCTTCTCCGGGAAACGTACAACACCCTCCGCTACCGCCAGTCCACCTGCCAAGCGCGACAACCATGGCACCACTCTCTCACAAGAGTGACAGCATGAGAGAGGCCCAAATGGCCGACGTAAGTTAGTTTGCGATATACGATAAACGCAAATACCGTCGTATTTATTATTGATTATTTAATATTTTAAAAGTAAATAAATTTTAATAATAAATTCATAAATTGAATTTAAAAATATTATTTTTTTTAATATTTATTATTTTTCTTAATAATAATATTCACTTTTAATTTTTATCAAAAAGTTTTCATTAGAATAGTTCATGTATTTTTATAAATATTTATTCATTTTAATAATAAATATTAAAAATTAATATTTTAATTGGATGAACATCAGATTGTTTATCACAATTTTTTTATTAAATGTTTTATTAAATTTATTTCTTTATTTTTTTAATATTAAATAACCCATATGAATATTTAACATTAATAATATAATAATATTTAGTATTAATTATATTAAATAATAATATATTAATTTATATCAATAAATAAAACATACGGATAGTTAACATCAATTATATTGGAGCACTTGAAAAAGTACATAAGCACAATTTTTTTGCACTAATATTTACGAATATTAAATAATATTAAGTAAAATATTCAATTTAAATCACTACAGAATATAATTTATTCATCCATCCATCAGCCTGTAAAGGTCCACTGTTGGACATAGGCCTCCCCACGAGAATGCCATTTGCAACGGTCCTATGCCACCTGCATTCAACGGTTTCCTGCGACCTTGATAAGGTCATCAGTCCACCGAGTGGAGGGTCGTCCTACGCTGCGTCGTCCGATTCGTGGTCGCCACTCGAGAACCTTTCTTCCCCAACGATTGTCGGTTCGTCGAGCGATGTGGCCTGGCCATTGACACTTCAACGTGCTAATTCTTCGGGCTATGTCGGTTACACCCGTTCTTCTACGGATTTCCGTATTCCGGATTTTATCACGTAGAGAAATACCGAGCATAGTCTCCTCTCCATAGCATGCTGAGCGACTTTGAGTCTTTTTATGAGGCCGACATTTAGAGACCACGTTTCAGTGCCGTATGTCGTCGTTGGTAACACACACTCGTTATAAACCTTTGTTTTCAGATACCGCGCTTTGGCTCCTCTGAAGGGACTGTAGTACTGCCCAAGTTTCGACAGAATCAAAGGCTTTCTCATAGTCCACAAACGCTAGACACAGAGGCTGATTATACTCCTCGGCCTTCTGTATAATCTGGCGTAGCATGCGGATGTGGTCTATGGTACTATAACCTTTTTGGAAACCGGCTTGTTCGGGCGTCGTCTAGCTTGCGCGCGATTCGGTTCGTAATAACTCTTGAAAACAATTTGTACACGTGACTCAGGATCACTCCTGAGTCACGTGTACATGATGGGCCTGTAATTCTTTAACCCTGGAAAGATAGTTTGCGTAAAATTTACGCATGCGT
The DNA here is from genome assembly GCA_905163515.2 of Lymantria monacha. Taxonomy (NCBI): domain Eukaryota; kingdom Metazoa; phylum Arthropoda; class Insecta; order Lepidoptera; family Erebidae; genus Lymantria; species Lymantria monacha. The sequence continues at coordinate 19,076,388 of LR991081.1, forward strand.
TTTCGAATAATTGCTGTTTCTTTCTAATTAGCGCGAATCCATAGCTGTGCATTTAGGACATCTCATTTGTCGCTGGGAGCTGCTACGTGGCATAAGTGTCAATAAGGTAAGTGCCACCGATTTTGAAATATAGCGACCGCGTGAGTCAAAATTACGCGTGATTGTCTTTAACGTGACGTTTACGATTTTGGCTTATATGACAGTTTTATAGTACTTAATATCATAACTAATATTATAATTTAAATTTTATAGATATTGAAGCAAATATATAACATAATGGGGAGTAGAAATTTATACGAAGACCATATCCTGGGCGCTCTTAGGCAAAGTGAGGACGAGCTTCTATGGGAGGACACCGACGGTGAAGTAGCGGACCACGAAAGTGAAAATGATGTGCAGAGCGACACAGAAGAAAGTTTTGTAAACGAGGTACAAGAAGAACAGCCGACGCCAAGTGGAAATGAAATCTTAGAAGGGAAAGCAGTACTGAACAACCAGTCTCCTCAACGGCCTCTCGTTGATATGTGCCAAAGCTGTTTGTAACTTATTTTTATATAACTTTATGTTCATAAATTATAGGATAAGCTAACTGTTGATTTTCTACTAAAAAGTGACTGAATAGTAAAATAAAGAATAAGTTTTCATTTGAAAGAGTAAGTGTTATAAAATTTCATTGATTTAAAGAGGAAGTTGAAACTTTTGTTTTTTTATAATATAAATAAATTAATATAAAAAAATTTCTGCAGTATTAATTATTCAATTATATGTGTATATATAATACCATACAATTCATTGAAATAAACTAATAAACCTTTTTTTTTTTTTTTTTTTTTTTTTTTTTGTAGTGGGCCATGAACGTCGCACCCCGCCAAATCGGTCCGGGGTGACGGAAGAGGCGGCGCGCAACCCCATTGACCCACCCTGCAAGCACCTCTTCTTCGCCGTGCGAGCGGGCCACCGGTACCCGATCTTTGTCTTCGGTGGCCCGCTCGGCGGTATGCCCTCTCGGGTACCTCTCCTGTCGACGCCCCGACAGATTTCGCCGTCGAGGCGTCGTCCTCACGCGGTGACCTCGCTTCGGGTGACCGGACAATTCCCCGGTCCGATCACCCGAAGCCTCGGTTAGGGCGGCATCAGGCGCAGGTAATCGCGCCTGCGCCGCTCCGGCCGCGGGCGGCGGCCCGGGTCACGGGAATCCTCCCGGGCCCGTTCCGCCGCCTCCTTCTGCGAGATGACAGCCTCGCAGAAGGCGGCGACCGCGTCCCAGTTCCTGACGCTGTCGACCATCGCCTTCGCGACAGCCGGCAGCGTCAGGTCGGCACCGATAATAGCGACGAGGTCGCGGCGCTGCCCGTCCCAGCCCGAGCATTCCTCGAGCGTATGTTGCGCCGTGTCCTCGTCACTACTGCAATGATGGCAGCCCGGAGTCCATTCCCTGTATACGACCGTGTGCAGGTATTTCCCGAAACACCGTGCCCCGTTAACACCTGCACCAGTCGGAAGGTGAGGACCCCGTGCCGCCGCTCCATCCATTGCATCAGTACGGGCCGGAGGGCCTCGACGGTAGTGACACCATGTCTAGGCCTCTCCAGCCGCGTAGCCCAACGGGCGATGACTTCTCGGCGGGCGTCCTAGCGCCAGGTGGCTATCTCGTTAAACGATGGGGAGCCATTGAGGTAACCCGCCGGTAGAGGTCGGAGAGCATCTCCGCCTCTAGGTCCCACGGGGGTGTCCCGGCCAATAAGCACGCCGCCTCTGTCGACACCGTGCGGTACCCGCGAATGGCTCTGACCGCCATGGCTCGCTGTGGCCTCCACAGCACCGCCCTGAGCTGGGCGTTTAGAGCCCTCGCCCACACGGGTGCGCCGTACATGGCCATTGAGCGGATCACCCCAGCATACAGCCGTCGGCCCTCGAAACTGGGTCCGCCCACATTCGGCATGAGCCGAGAAAGGGCGGACGCCGCGCCGACCAGCCGGGGAGCAATTTGGCGAAAATGCTCCCGGAACCACCATCGCCCGTCGAGCACCAGACCCAAGTACCTCATATGGGCCTGGATACTGATGTGGATGGAGTTGACGACTAACGAGGCGCCGATGGGCAGCCTCACACGGGGCCCATGGAATAGCAGGGCCTCCGTCTTGTTTAGGGCCACCCTGAGCCCCAGCGCCTCGATTCGCCTGACCATCTCCTCGGTGCCGAGAGTGGCCAGGCTCGCCGCCTCTTCAAATGTCCTGCCCCGGGCTGTGACGAGCGTGTCGTCAGCATAGCAAATAACGCTCAACCCGGGGGGGAGACTCCCTCTCAACGCCCAGTCGTACCCGATGTCCCACAGAGTCGGCCCCAGAACCGACCCCTGCGGAACACCGCACGACATGGGCGTCCGCACAATGTCCCCTGCGGGGCTCGCGTAGAGAACACTGCGCCCCTCCAAATAGTCTGCCACCAGCCGCCTGAGGTACAGGGGCACTCCGTGGAACCGGAGCGCCTCCCTGATGCAGCTGAATGGCAGACTATTGAAGGCGTTGGCGATGTCCAACGACACCGCCAACAGCACTCCTTTGCCGGCGACAGCCTCCGCGGCCGTCTGCCTCAGGCGTAGCAGGGCCCCGATGGTCGAACGCCCCCTCCGAAACCCAAATTGAGCGTCCGACAGATCGGGCCCCACCTCCTCCAGGTGCTGGACGATGCGGGCAGCGAGGACACGCTCCAGCAGTTTACCCACATCGTCCAGAAGCACAATGGGCCTGTAGGCCGACGACGAATCCGGGGGCCGTCCCGGCTTTGGCAGGAGAACCAACCTCCCTTCCTTCCAGCACTCAGGGAACTGTCCAGACGTCAGACAAGCGTTGAACAGTCGCCTGAGGCGAGGTTCGAGATGCTCGAGGAGCAACGTCAACACCCGGACTAGGAATCCGTCCGGGCCGGGGGCCGTGGTGGCGGAACGAATCTTCGCCACGGCTGCCCCCACTTCCGACTCCGTCACGGGCGGAACACTCTCGACGGCCTCCCGGTCGTGATCTGGCGAAGCCATGACCGGGGGCGTGTGCTCTGACTGCCGCGGGAACAGCTCCTCGACCACTCTACGAAGGAAGTCGGGCTGGAGGGTCTCGGTGAGGGGGGAGCCCTGCGCGCGAAGCTTATTCAGCGACGCGCGATACGGGCGACCCTAGGGGTCACGGTCGAGACCGTCCAGCATCTCCTGCCAACTTGCGTCCTTAGCGGACCGGATGGCCAGCCGAAAGGCGGTACGCGCACTGCGGTACGCCTCGTAAAGCTGGCCCTCCCGCTCAACATCGCGGCGACGCCGCCGACTGCGGGTGTAGGACCTTCGGGCACTAATGCACGCCGCACGAAGGTCCGCCAGTCTTGGGGACCACCAGTAGACCCCCTGCCTAGGAGGTAGACGCCGCACCCTGGGCATGGCCGCATCGCAGACCTGCGTTAGCGCACTGCGGATGCGGACAGCCTCAACGTCCACTCCGTCCGCTGGGGGTGGTGAGGACAGCCACGTGTTCACGATGGCCGCCTCCACCAGTAGGTCCCTATCCAGCCGCCCCACAGCCCACCGCGGAAATGCGGGAGCCCGGTCCGCCCTGTGACCCCTGCTGGGGTCCCGGAGAGGGGAGACCTCCATCCGGATGTATCGGTAATCCGACAGGGTCTCCGCCTCCTCCAGGACACGCCAGTTCCTCACTCGTGGTGCGACAGCGGGGCTAGCGAACGACAAGTCCACTATCGACCCACCCTGCTGTCGCACACACGTGTTCACTGAGCCTCTGTTTAGGACACAGAGGCCCAGTGACGCCGCCCACTCCACGATCGCCCGCCCGCGATCGTCCGTCATCGGGGACCCCCACGCCGTGGATTTGGCGTTGAAGTCCCCCAGGACCAGGACGAGGCCCGGTGCCAGTCGCCGTATCGAAGCCTCCAAGGTGGTGAGGGAGGCCCCGAAGTCGTCCATTCTCCTGTTAGGGGAGAGGTATACACTGTAGAGCGTGACCCCTCCCCAATCCGCCGCGACAAATTCCTCGCCCCTATCCAAGAGGGATAAGGACGGGAACTGCCGCTGCGTGGAGGTGACGATTGCCGCGGTTCCGTTCCGGCTGACCACCCAATTGGGGCGATCAGGCACGACGTACGGTTCCGCGACTACGGCTGCACCGATCGACCACTCCGCCATGGATTGCAGGAGGAGATCCTGCGCACCGGCGGAGTGGTTGGTGTTGGCCTGCAGGAGGTGAGTGGACTGGGCAGCCATTAATGGGCCGTGTCCATCATCACCTCCTGGCTTGCGGCGGGCGATCGGGCCGCGCTAGGAGCGGGAGCGGCCGGAGTCGAAGGGCCGCTCCGCCCCTTTGGAGCCGAAGCCGGAGGTCTGCACGCCCCAGAGCCCATGCGGTGCTTGGCAGGCTTATTGCCCGCCGCACACGCGGGGCAGTGGGGCGGGGCGGCGCAGGATGCCGCCATATGCCCAGTCTGACCGCAGCGGAAACAAAGTCCGCCGCAGTCAAAGCAATTAGTGCATGTTGGCCGGGTGTGCCCGACCGCCATGCACTTGAAACACCTCGCAGGCCGGTGCTCCAGCACGGTGACTCGCACTGAGCTCCAGCCCACGAGGAGCCTGCCTGAGTCGGCCAGTTGCCTGACCGACTCCACTGGGCACTGCACCCAGGCGGCACCTACGCCGCCCGGACCGGGCTGGATGACGCCAACCCGGACGGTGTCCAGGGGACACCCGGTTTTCGAGGCAATGGCCTCCCGGATGTCTTCCATCGTCACGGAGTCGTCCAGACCCGAAATGCGCATTTCGGCGCACTTCACGGGTCTGGCGATTCTAACGCCACCCTCCTCGGCGAACAGACCTCTCAACTTCGACGCCACGCTATCGGCCATCCTGGTGCCCTCGGCCCCAGGGAACTCTAAAATCCGAGCCCCTGTCCGGGCCTTGCGGGTCCTGGCTTCAACGCCTCCTATGTCGGAGACGTCGAGCTCCCGCCGGGCTTTCCGCAGAACGGCCTCATAGCTGAGGCCCCTTTCTGCCGCCTCAGGCAGCACAGTGATCACCACTGCGGCTGTCTTCGGCGGCCGGAGCCCCTTGCGCGGCCTCTTCTTTTTTGTGCCGCCTCCTCTGGCTCCTGCCTGAGGAGCGGCGACCTCAGCGGCGCGCTTTGTCGCCGCTCTCCTTCTCTGCCCGCGACTCTTTCTGCCGCGCTCGGCAACTTGCCAACCCTGTTCGGGCGCAGTGGGTGTGTCAGGCGCGGAAGGCGCGGTCGTGGGTGCGCTAGTCGTCGCCGGCGGTGTCGGTGCGGGCGACGACTGCGGTCCGGTAGGAGCCGGTGCCGTCTTCCTTTTCGGAGCGGGCCCCTTCTTCTTTTGCCCAGCCGCGGCCGCGGCGTAGCCTACACGGCCACCCTGACAGGGTAGCGGGACTGGGGCTGGTGCCGCATATGGCCCCTTGTCCGCGGCGAGAGGCGGCCGAACACGTGGTTCTGGTGGCAGCCTTGCCTCCAGAACGGCCAAGCGCGCATTGACCATGTTGCCTACGGTGTCTATTATGGCGCGCAAGGCCTCGTCCGGCACGCCCCCCACCGCAGGCAGCGGGGTCGGAGCTATCGGCTGGGCCGCTGTTGGAGCCTGCTCCACGGCATTGGGTGGGCTGGCGCTGGTCGGCGGCGCGCGCTCCTCTGTTGGAGCCGTATTCGATGCGGGGGCAGCCACTGGACGGCCACCACCTCGGGGCGGCTTCGGAGCGACGACGACGGCGGTTCCTCCGCGGCGGGCACTGGCCGGCGGCGCAGGTGGCACGAGCCGCGCCATTTGGGCCCGTAGCTCAGCCACATCCTTGGTGAGGGTGCGGTTGGCCCTCCGCACCGCGGCCAGCTCCGACTCTAGCCGGCGGTTCTGGGCCCGCAGGCCTGACACCTCGCCACCAAGGCGGGCGTTTTCGGCCTGCAGGGCCTCCATATTTGTGGCTGGGGCGCTCGCGCGGGCACCAGCGGCCGCCATTTCGGTGGGAGGGATGCCAGACAACACCCCCAGAACCCTCGCGGCGGCCGCCTTGTTCTCGGCCTGCCTGCCGGTCTCCGCGCCCCCGCGCACTCCGCCGGCCGGGGAGTGAGTTGCCCGACCCGAAGCCGCGGCCCCTCGCCCTCTGCGAGAGGCCGGCACTTTGGGGGGAGGCATGATTGTCACGCTCCCCTCGGAATCGGCGCCCGAGCTGCCATCCCTGTTCAGGGGGCGCTTCCGCACCTTCGAGGGGAGGGCCTCCTCCCTTGTCGTCGGAGCCGCAGCTGCAAGACGCGGCGACGACCTGGCGGCGGCGGTTTCCTGCGCCGACCCGCTAGCCTCTTTGGACGGCTCTGCGGAACTACCACCCTCGTCCATTATATCGGCAGATCCACTGCCCTCGTCTCTGGACGGCTCTGCGACACTACCGTCGCCCTCGTCCATAGACGGCTCTGCAGTAGATCTGCCGCCGTCTTCCTCCCGTTTGGTGGCAGCGGCCTCCTTCTGCGCCTTCCGCTCCGCCATACGCTTCTTCTCTGTGGAAGCCTTTGCCGTCGACCAGTTGCCCCGTTTTCGGTACCTCCTCGGCTTCTTCTTTGGGGTCTCCGTGGTTTGTGCCGGGCCCTCGGCGGGCGCCTCAAGTCCTAAGGACGAGGCGTCGTTGTCAGTTTTACGTTGGCTTGACAAGGCCGTGATGTGGGAATCCGTGGGATTCCCGTCTTCTTGGTGTGGTAAAAGTTTAGGTGAATCTATCTGGTTCCCACGAGTATGGGAGAAAAACCGTCGACCCGGGCAGAGATCCCTGTACCCGGGCAAGCCTACATTTACCAACCAGGGGGTCAGCCGGTACCCTGGCTGGAGCGTGCTAACGACAGAACAACCCATCTGCCATGCATCTTCTCGCCGCACGCCAGAACTTAAGATTCTGGGTGATTTCCGAATTCGAATGTCAATTCGAATTCTTTATAGAGGTTGTCTTCCTCGCGGTCCGGGCGGTTAAGCCAAGACCCTCGCTCCTGATACTACGCCTCACGACAACTTGTCTTGAAGCAAGATATCAGGTTTACGATATGTCGGCGGTGGCATAAGCCTGCCCAGTCCTCAAATTAATGAGCGACCGGGCCCGTCCGAAATTTCGCCTCCTGTACCCTCTACAAATAGAGGGTCAGGAGCGAATTGGGGCTCAACCCATCACTGGGGAACCCCCCCTCGCGCCAGAGATTCGCTACGGGCGACAATTCGACAGAGGGATCTGGGGGACTGTCGCCCGCACCCAGGGTACACCACGCGGAGGTTTCTGGCGTCGTACCCTAAACTAATAAACCTAGACTTACAGCTAATTCAAATACATGCGTCAATTTTACGCATGAGTATCATTACGGTACTACAAAATATGATAATCTTTCTAGGGTTAAAGGCGTTTTATCACCCTTCTTGAAAAAAAAAAAAAAAAAAAAAACAGCACCACCACACTCCCGGTCCACGACTCTGGAACGTCGCCCCCGAGAATGACAGAAGTAAACAGCTTCTGTAGGTTTAAAAAAAAAAAAAAAAAAAAAAAAAAAAAAAAAAAAAAAAAAACCGGCTTGCCGCCTGCCCTCAGGAGCTCTGTGGTAATTCCGTTATCTCCCAGTGTCTTTCCGTTCTTTAACTTTTTTAGAGCCATTTTGATCTCGTACGAGCTGACGTCCGGGATCTCTTCGGTATAGTGTCGAGTTAGCTTGGATCTGGGGTCTTGGACCAAGCTGACAACAGCATTCAGGGATGATTTGTACAACTGCCCAAAGAACCTTACGTCCTCTCCCTAGATGTCACTCTGGGATGAAATGAAAGTACCGTTATCGGTCTTCAGCTTAGTCATTTGGCTCTGCCCAATAGACAAATATCGTGCAAACACTTTAGAGCCTCGATTTCGCTCTATCGCCTCTTCAATATGCAGTGTATTGAATCGACGAATATCGCGTCGCATTTAGAGATTTGTCTATTAAACTGCCTGAGTTCGGGCCAATCGGCTGAAGACTGTACCGTCAGTTGAGTCTGGTCAGAAAACTTTTTTGTTCTAGTAGCGCGACGGGCCTTAGAGAATTTTGACCCGACCGCGTGGACAGTTTCGACGAACCTGTTGTTTATATCGTTCGAAGATTCGCACTCTTCCAGGTATTGGAAGCGATTATGTAATTCGAGTTGAAAGTTATCGGGCTTCTGGTATTGGGCAGGTGTAGCTCGGAGTGTAGACTTCATCAAGCGGGTCCACTCGACTTTCGTACGATGATTCAATCTGCCTCGAACCTTCCGGTGATCACTCTCAGTTTTAATCCTGCTGATCACAGAGACATCATTGAATATTTGTCGTTTGTCCCTCAAGATGAAGTTTGTCTCATTTATAGTGGATCCATCAGGGCCAATCCAGACCCACTTCCTTTATGGTCGCTTCTTGAAAAAGGAATTCATCATGAATTGGTTTACACTCATCAAAAAGTCGGCCAGTTTTTTCACTTGTAAGAAACTAAAACACTTGTTTATTTATTTATTTATTGAGAAGTAGCAATTACAATACCTTTACAGGATTTAAACCTAATGCGATATTGTAAGTAAGCAATATTAATTTTAAAATTAATAATAAAATATGTTTAAACAAATAATTATAACAATAAACTAAATAATAAAACATAATATCAAAATATTAATATAGCTTAATATTATATTTTATCATATTCAATACTACTAACTAAATATATTTACTAATTATACGCAACGCACTTGTATGCAACGTCTGTGAATTCACGCAGGTTGCAGTGGTAAATATCTACTGTATAATTTATTGTATTTATTAATTTAATAGCACGTGTCAGGGGGGCGTAAGTGAGCATTATTAGTTCTGGCCGCTGGCACGCTTAGTGCGGGCCGCTGGCCCCTTATAACCATATGGCCTGCTGGTGTACACAGGTTTAGCATAGCCAGTATGGCAGGGTGGTGTAGCTGGCCACGTAGTATACGCCAAACATAGCACGCTAATGACATATCGCGGCGCACGCTCAATCGATCGTAACCAACCATACCCAGCACAAAGAGACTTGGATACATAAGCGGATAAAATGGATATACTCCGTACTGTTTCATGTATAAAAAACGGTTGTTGTGAATGTATAAACTAGAAAGAGGTTCTGTTTTATTGGTAGCTTTTTTTCCTTGCTGCTCACTTCCTTGAACCGTTAGTCTGTCTCTACGACTACCATGGGGAAATAAGGGGCTATGAAAATAAGGGGCGGTTATAAGAATACAATTTAAAAATATAAATACAATGTTGTTGTTGCTCAGATGGCGTAGTGGTTAAGATATATATATACGACCTTCCGTCTCAGTGCCTTAGGTTCGATTCCCACGCAGAACAATACTTTGTGCGATCCACAAAGTGTTTTTCTGAGTCTGGATGTAATTTGTCTGCGTGTCTTGTTTTTTTTTTTTTTTTTTTAAAGTCCCCCGCAATACAGGGATTATTTCCTTAGCGCAGGATGGTGTCACCGAAGACAAAGATCGGGTACCAGTGGCCCGCTCGCACGGCGAAGAGAGGTGTTTGCAGGGTGGATCCATGGGGTTGCGCGCCGCCTCTTCTGTCGCCCTGGACGGATTTGTCGGGGCGCGACCACGTCCATTGGTCCACCTTATTGGTCCACCAAAAAAAGTGTGTGTCAGCTCCGACGCAAACTGCTTATCAAAACAGGCGCCAAAAAAGCTTATTTGACTAAAAATAATATATATATTTTTATTTACATTTATTAAAACTGTTCAGTGAAGTATTATCTCACGTCAGAAAGTGAAAGGTGCGCAGAATAGGTTGCGCACTAAAACGTAACGAGGTCATTCGATCACTAGATTTTACTCCTCATTTTTTTCTGATACCGGGCGCCTTATATGAAAATCGATTCTTAAGGAGTAAACGGCCCGGCCCTGCTGTCATCCTAACAATAGCAGGCCTGTAACGGCAACACCGAAGTTAAAATCGAGTACCGGTGGTCCGCTCGCACGGCGAAGAGAGAAGGTTTTACGGTGGGTCTATGGGGTCACGCGCCGCCTTTTCCGTCACCCCGGACCGATTTGGCGGGGCGAGACAAATCCATAGCCCACCAATAAAAAAAAAAAAAAAAAAAGGCCCGTAACGGCAATGCGCACATGTTCCATGCACGACTCTTTGAAGGAGGGCTGGGCCCTCTTATATCTGTGGCACTGCTAATATGGCAATCAATCTGCCAGGGGTAGAGGAATAAATGCGGTGAGCGTAATGTCCCCAGCAACAGATACACGAAGGAACACTGCGAGATTTTAACAAGTAAACCAAGTCAAGGACAGTTCAGCATAACCTATACTTGCCTGCCCGGTAATAGTTTCCCCTAAAGGATTTCCTCGCGTAAAAAATAATACCAAAGTTAGAAAAAAAAAACTTATTATTTAAATTAATTGATAATTAATCTATTATTGAGAACATTTTTTTTTTGTTTTCAGGCGAAGTCGTCGTCCAATAAATTTTATGCTATGAGGGGTTGATCCACTAATATATAAACTACTACCACTACACAATGGGTACTCCAAATACATTAACTTTTTCTTTTTCTTATTTTCATTTTTGATCTGTATATTTACTTACATTTTATACATTTTAATTCTGTTTACTGTTAATTCAATTTTTTAATTAAATTTCAATAAATATTAATTCAATAATTTCTAATTTAATGAAACATAAAAACAAATTGACAAAATATTACTAATTTATAAAAAAAGGATTTTTATTTGTGTTTACCTTATATCATTCATCATCATATTTAGCTCATATATGTTTTACTGCTGGGCTCGGGCCTCCTTTACAATAGGAGGGAATAGACCTACCACCTGGTACCTACTTACCTTGTTACTCACACGCGTTGGTAAAGGGTTTTAGTTCAAATTTTCCCTCCTTCATCATCATCATCTCAGCTCATATATATCCCATAGTTGGGCTCGAGCCTCTTCTATAATGGGACGGCAATTGACTTACTATATCACACTAGTCAGACGTGTTGGTATAGGGTTTTGTTTGGAGTTTTCCTTCTCTTGCATAGACATATTACATGCGTTTTATATCTCTTAAGATCATCGACGGATGAGATAGGGGGTGGTGAATCGTGTTCTTACGTCGTCATATAGATATTATATGCATATTGTATCCTTTACATGTATTTTTATATCGGAGTAGTAATTACTAAAAATGTATTTGCACGGGTTTTTCAACAAGAACTTTGTTGAAAACCCGTGCAAATACATTTTTAGAGTTTGTACCTAAAAGCGTAACCCATCGCACGGGTCACCGAATACCGATAATCCATATGGCGCTGGAGAGGTACGTGTACAGCAGGTGATAGATTTCGCTTGCCGTCGCTCCAGATGGATTGGGCGTGAAGGAACTGTACCATAGACAACCTCCAAACAGAAAAAAAAGGCTAAACGCTGAGAACTAAATAAATCTTTCTTCTGATTCTTTTTAGATCATACTAGCTATTGCCCGCGATTAGATTAAGAAAGGATAAGGGAAAATGATATTTTCGTTCAAATCGCGCCTCAGTAGCATACGATATCTTCATAAAATGTTAGAAAATTTGAAAGACTTCAAAAAACTAACATCACTATAAATAAAAGACTCAAACGAATGGGGCTATTACTGATACGGGCCTCCTTAAAGATATGGACTCAGTGCTGATTAATTTCAGGCAGTCGAAGTGCTCTGCAAACTGCTTGAAATACTCTATTATAAAAATGTAAAGGAGGTAGACCCTCGCGCAATATGCAGTTACAGGCGTAAGGCATTTGCTAGGGCGCACTGTGCATATTCACCCCAAAGTAGTGTCTTACCTAAGAACGTACGTTTTTTATACTCTGTGCTATGTACCTTTACTTTTATATTTCGTATGTGACTTGGTTGTTAGCCGCAGAGACTTCTCCCGGACCGTTGGGTGAGCACTGAGGACTTTCAACTCGAGTTCCTTTACTAATTTCAAGGAGTTAATAGGTATAATAGTTTTGAAAATACTACGAAAGGATGGTTCAAATAAAATTATAGTGCCATCTATAGTTACTTTAACAAACTAAATAAACCATATATTTTATTATTTTATAGCTAAACTAAATATTATTAATTTACCTTTTTTTTACTTTGTGGCTACGAATTTGCTCGGAGATGTCGTAAAAGACGATTTAGAGCTTTATGTCGACCTGAACTAACGCCACTTGATGCCGTTTGGTTAATAATTACATTGCCAAGAAGAGTTGACGTCAGGCATATATGCATAAACAAAAAAAAAATGAAAAAAGAAGGGCGTATTTTAAGTCTCAGTGTAAACCAACTAAGGGGCCATTCATAAATTATGTAAGACGTTTGTGCGTTGACTGAATATTATAACTTATTACTATAGGCAGGGGGAGCAGTGAACCTCACCGAAGACAAAGATCGGGTACCGGTGGCCCGCTCGCACGGCGAAGAAGAGGTGCTTGCAGGGTAGGTCAATGGGGTTGCGCGCCGCCTCTTCCGTCACCCCGGACCGATTTGGCGGGGTGCGACGTCCATAGCCCACCGCAAAAAACAAAAAAAAAAAAAAGGGGTGGGAGCAGTGAACCTGACATTACGTAAGATATTAAATTGAAAATTACTTATTTTAGTCAAGAGTCTCCGAAACCGGCGAGCGTGTATGAAGAGAATTATGAATGTTGAGGAAGCGAGTGAAGTATGCAGAGATAGAGTTCTCTGGCACTCTGTTCTCTCTGCCTACCCTGCAAGGGATATGGCGTGATGATATGTATGTATGTGTGTATGTATGTATGTGATGGCGTAAAGATACAAATCACCAACTCCCTATCTTACCCGTCGGTGATCGTAAGGTATATATAACGCATGTAACATGTCTTTGCAAGAGTAGAAAAACTCGAAACAAAACCCTATACCAACACGTCTGACGAGCGTGGTATAATAGGTCAATTTTTTTCTCATTATAGAGGAGGCACGAGCCCAACCGTGCGACATACATGAGCTGAGAATATATGTATGCTGAGATGATGGTTATGATGAAGAGATGGCAAATTTTAACTAAAACCCTTTACCAACGCTTGTGAGTAGCAAGGTAAGTAGGTGCCAGGTAGTAGGTCTATTCCCTGCTATTGTGAAGGAGGCCCGAGCCCAGCAGTAGAATGTTTATGATGATGAATGCTATAAGGTAAACACAAATTTAAAAAAAACATTTTTTTTTATAAATTACAAGAATGTATATGAGCTAAGTATAATGGTGAATGTTATAAGGTAAACACAAATAAAAAACCTTTTTTATAAATAAGCAATATATTTGTCAATTTATTTTTACTTTTTATTACATTACGAATTATTAAATTAATATTAATTGAAATTGAATGAACAGTAAATAGAATTAAAATCTATAAAATGTAAGTGAACATTGGAATTATTCTTAATGAAAATAAGAAAAAAAAGAAGCTAATGTATTTAGAGTAGCCATTGTGTAACTATATATTAGTGGATCAACCCCTCATAGCATAAAATTTATTTGGCGGCGGCTTCTGAAAACAAAAGGAAAAAGCTCTTAATAATAAATTGTTAATTGCATTTGAGAGTCTTCTTTATTTATAAATATCAATTAATTTAAATAGTAAGTATTTTTTTAGCTATGTGGTAGAGACTACGAATACTACCAGCCCCTACTTTGCTTGTGGATATCGTAAAATACGACTAAAAGCCTTATAACGACCTGGGCCAACTCCATTTGATGCTCTTTGTTCGACAATTACATTCCCAAGGAGTGTTGACGTCTGGCAGGCGGCCGGTCATAAAACTATTGCCAATAACTTTTACAATATGTACTATGAAAGAAGAGTACATATTGTATCGACCCCAAGCAATTAGGATAAGAGTAGGAGAATGATGAATAAGTATTTCTTGTAACTTTGGTACTTATTTTTTTTTACATAAGGAAATCCTTTGGGGAATCTATTACCAGGCAGGCAAGTAGAGGCTGTGCTGGACTCTCCTTGACTTGGTTTATTCGTTAAAATCTCGCATTGTTCCTTCGTCTATCTATTGCCGGGGACGCTATGCTTACTACATTGATTCCTCTACCCCTAGCAGATTGATTGCCATATTAGCAGTGCCACAAAATTTAGAGGACGCAGCTTCCTTCAAAAAGTCGTGCACGGAACATGTGCGCATTGCCGTTACAGGCTACCGCTAGGGTGACAGCAGGCAAGTCAGACCGCCTAATGCTTATGAGGACCCGAGATTTTTCAGTGCAATTTTGCTTAAAAAATAAACACCAACGACAACAACAACATTCCCAAATCCAAATTGTAACATAGCCAGACCTCTGGCGACATCTTCTAGAGGAGTATACTTATATATACGAGGTTATTTATATATGGAATCATTTTCTCCTACTGGCAATGAATTTGTATTAAAAATGTTGGTCAAAATTGAATAATTGATACTGTAGAAGGTAGATATAAATCTCTGTAATAACGATGACTTATTTTACGTGAGACTCTTTAGTCCTCCCGTGACCATGAACGCTGTAAAATGTTCGAAAAGTCGGGAAATTAAAAATCAAATGCGATAGAATCTGTAAAAATAGCCAGAATTCTGGTCACGTCTCGCTTTGATTTGGTGTTTATTTAAATCTTAAAAGATAAAGTATTTGTCAGACCCCTTTTTTTGTTTTGCGGTGGACTATGGACGCGGTCGCACCCCACCAAATCGGTCCGGGGCGACGGAAGAAGCGGTGTGGAACCCCATAGACCCACCCTGCAAACACCACTCTTCACCGTGCGAGCGGGCCACCGGTACCCGATCTTTGTCTTCGGTGGCCCGCCCGGCATTTGTCAGACCCCTTTTTTTTTTTTTTTTTTTCTTTGCGGTGGGCTATGGACGTCGCACCCCGCCAAATCGGTCCGGGTGACGGAAGAGGCGGCGCGCAACCCCATTGACCCACCCTGCAAGCACCTCTTCTTCGCCGTGTGAGCGGGCCACCGGTACCCGATCTTTGTCTTCGGTGGCCCGCTCGGCGGTATGCCCTCTCGGGCTCCTCTCCTGTCGACGCCCCGACAGCTTTCGCCGTCGAGGCGTCGTCCTCACGCGGTGGCCTCACGTCGGGTGACCGGACAATTCCCCGGTCCGATCAACCGAAGCCTCGGTTAGGGCGGCATCAGGCGCAGGTACTCGCGCCTGCGCCGCCCCAGCCGCGGGCGGCGGCCCGGGTCACGGGAATCCTCCCGGGCCCCTTCCGCCGCCTCCTTCTGCGAGATGACAGCCTCGCAGAAGGCGGCGACCGCGTCCCAATTCCTGACGCTGTCGACCATCGCTCGCGCAACAGCCGGTAGCGTCAGGTTGGCACCGATGACAGCGACGAGGTCACGGCGCTGCCCGTCCCAGCCCGAACATACCTCGAGCGTATGTTGCGCCGTGTCCTCGTCGCTACTGCAATGGTGGCAGGACGGAGTCCACTCCTTCCGCACGACCGTGTGCAGATACTTGCCGAAGCAACCATGCCCCGATAAGGCCTGCACCAACCGGAAAGAAAGGACTCCGTGCCGCCACTCCATCCACTCCATCAGTACGGGCCGGAGGGCCTCAACGGTAATAACACCGTATCTAGGCCTCTTCAGCCGCGTAACCCAACGGGCGATGACTTCTCGGCGGGCGTCCTCGCGCCAGGTGGCTATCTCGTTGAACGATGGGGAGCCACCCTCTTCGCGCATTGAGGTAACCCGCCGGTAGAGGTCGGAGAGCATCTCCGCCTCTAGGTCCCACGGGGGTGTCCCGGCCAATAGGCACGCCGCCTCTGTCGACACCGTGCGGTACCCGCGAATGGCTCTGACCGCCATGACTCTCTGTGGCCTCCACAGAACCGCCCTGAGTTGGGCGTTCAGAGCCCTCGCCCACACGGGTGCGCCGTACATGGCCATTGAGCGGATCACCCCCACATACAGCCGTCGGCCCTGAAAACTGGGTCCGCCCACGTTCGGCATGAGCCGAGAAAGGGCGGACGCCGCGCCGACCAGCCGGGGAGCAATTTGACGAAAATGCTCCCGGAACCACCATCGCCCGTCGAGCACCAGACCCAAGTACCTCATATGGGCCTGGATACTGATGTGGATGGAGTTGACGACTAACGAGGCGCCGATGGACAGCCTCACACGGGGCCCATGGAATAAAAGGGCCTCCGTCTTGTTTAGGGCCACCCTGAGCCCCAGCGCCTCGATTCGCCTGACCATCTCCTCGGTGCCGAGAGTAGCCAGGCTCGCCGCCTCTTCGAATGTCCTGCCCTGGGCTGTGACGAGCGTGTCGTCAGCATAGCAAATAAGGCTCAGCCCGGGGGGGAGACTCCCTCTCAACGCCCAGTCGTAACCGATGTCCCACAGAGTCGGCCCCAGAACCGACCCCTGCGGAACACCGCACGACATGGGCGTCCGCACAATGTCCCCTGCGGGGCTCGCGTAGAGAACACTGCGCCCCTCCAAATAGTCTGCCACCAGCCGCCTGAGGTACAGGGGCACTCCGTGGAACCGGAGCGCCTCCCTGATGCAGCTGAATGGCAGACTATTGAAGGCGTCTGTGATGTCCAACGACACCGCCAACAGCACTCCATTGCCGACGACAGCCTCCGCGACCGTCTGCCTCAGGCGTAGCAGGGCCCCGATGGTCGAACGCCCCCTTCGAAACCCAAATTGAGCGTCCGACAGATCGGGCCCCACCTCTTCCAGGTGCTGGACGATGCGGGCAGCGAGGACACGCTCCAGCAGCTTACCCACATCGTCCAGAAGCACAATGGGCCTATAGGCCGACAGCCAATCCGGGGGCCGTCCGTCCTTTTTTTTTTTTGTCAGACCCCTACGGTCCTAGAAAAAAATTGCATATACAAATAAATATTATATTTTACTTACTTTTTTATCGTCTGCAGCAACAGACATAACGAGCATGGCGACGCATAAAACAACGATGGATTTGAAATTCATTGTTGCTGTGTATTTAATTTACTTGATTGATCAGTATTCGCAGCTAGGGGAGTGAGTCCAGCAGTGTATTTTGAAAACTTAAGCCGTTGTTATATACTGTTTAGTACAAATAAAATATGTATTTAAATTTCTTAATTATGAGTAATTAATTTAATGTATTATAATTTTATGGTTCTTAGAATAATATTAGCATAGTTTCATATCTAATACCTTTAACGGTTTTTTTTTGTATTTTCTGTATATTAAGAATCTAGGAAAAGACTCAAAAGATTTCCATAAAATTTAGCGGACAGGAAGGTTTCGGGTGCTATAAATGTTTCTATTTAGTTTATATTTACAGAAAAATAATTTACCAGGATTTTTAGGCAATGTAAAAATATGATTAAATGCATAATCTAAATTAATAAATCTAGCCTTTGTCTTCAGGTATAAAAATAGTTGCAGTTGAGAAATCCCCTAATCCAGATATATTCATTTTGAGTCTTGAACGTACCTACTTTACTTTTCCCTCATCTTTTCTTTGAAGTGAAAACTTCTTTTGACGCACCGTACACAGATTTTTTCCTAGGCTGTAAGTGAAGCTGATCCGTCACGCTCTGAGATGAAAGGCTCGATCGGGTGAACTCGGGACCGCCGACTGTACCCGACTGAAAAAAATTCAGTCAGCTGCTCTTCACTGCTGTGTCGCTGTGTTTACGATATTTAATTTACATATAATTATTGTTATTATTAATTATCAATTATTCAATAGTTTTTAATAGTTATCATCGATACGTAATAATAAATATTTTAACAATCATTTTTATGGTTTACATTGAGAGGTTAGTGTATATAGTTAGTGGTTTATCGTGCTAATATTATATAGTGAAAAAATATTAAAGATAATAAAAAAGAATTTTTTTTTCTATAATTTTCAGTTTTCACTTGTGTCGGCGATTCTCATGAGTGTTTTATTTTTATTCATTATTTCATCAATTATCTTTAAATTTCAGTAATTTGAATAATAAGGTTGTGTCATCGTTTAATACAATTCTAACTGCAAAGTTTGAAGTATTAAGCCCATACAATGTGTAAACATTGTCGGGTAGATGGCCGTGTGCCATCTACCCGACAATGTTCAATGTTCAATCCTTATAGATGTAAATATAATACGAAGCTAGATTTGAATGTCCAACAATAGTTCACGGTGGTGCTTACACCACTTATGGCAGCACGATTAGGACGGATTTCTAATAGGTGTGGGTTCTCCGTGTGGTGACGGAGTAAGAATACTATTCACCACCCCATATCTTACCCGTGGGTGATCGTACGAGGCGACTAAGGGATATAAAAGGCATATAACTAAAATGTGAGAGAAGGAAAACTCGAAACAAAACCCTATACCAACACGTCTGACCAGCGCGGTATAGTATGTTAATTTCCCTCTCACTGCGGAGGACGACGTTTATGGGCTGTGATGATGATGATGATGACGTGGGTTCGAATCCCACTTGTGACATCATTTTTCGCTTCGTAATCGGGTTTTTTTTAATAAATAATTAACCATATTAAATGCTAAAATTTCAGTAATTTGAATTATCTTTTATTTATTTTACTATTTAAATAACTAATTTACATTATTATAAGGTCAATAAGATATAAAAATATTATTATTTATTCAGTTAGTAATTTGTATACAATTAAACTGCAAAATTCTATAATAACCATTTATAATAATATCCAAATATAATTTCCAAAAAAGAACAATATATTTTTTAACCGACTTCAAAAAAGGAGGAGGTTCTATGTTTCATTGTATGTATTTTTGTTTTTTTATGTATGTTCAGTGATATTTTTGTCAATTGTGGGCCGATTTTCAAAATACTTTTTTCTTTCTAAAGGGTATATTTCAGAGGTGGTCCCATTGCCACCAAGTCATGATCTGATGATGGGAAGTCATAGAAATTGAGGGCAACCCTCAAATTTTATAGGCACATATTACGTGTTTCATATATTTTCATAAGCTCTTTAAATATCTGCATCTGGCAGTGATAAACTCATTTAGGTGAGCTGATGATGGAAGGTACATCTCCTTAAGAGTTAGGAGTTGGAGGATAATTCTTTCAATATCATACGTCTGCATAGACTTTTAGCTGTATTCTTTCAAGTTAACTCCCGAGATGGTCCCATTGTCACCAAATCATGATGTGATGATGGGAATTCTTGGAAATCGAGGGCAACCCTTAAATTTTATATGCACATATTACGTGCCTCGTGTATTTTTCAAAGCTATTCAAATATTTGCATCTGGCAGTTAACAATTTATTTAGGTAAGCTGGTGATGGAAGGTACATCTCCTGAACGGTTAGGAGTTGGAGCATAATTCTTTTAATATCATACGCACCCATAGACCTTTAGCTGTAATCTTTCAAGTTAACCGCCGAGGTGGTCCCATTGTCACCAAATCATGATCTGATGATGGGAATTCTTGGAAATCGAGGGCAACCCTTAAATTTTATAGGCACATATTACATGCCTCGTGTATTTTTTAAAGCTATTCAAATACATATTTGCATCTGGCAGTGACCATTTCATTAAGGTGCGCTAGTGATGGAAGGTACATCTCCTTAGCAGTTAGGAGTTGGAGGATAATTATTTTAATATCATACGCACGCGTAGACCTTTAACTGTATTCTTTCAATTTAATTCCCGAGGTGGTCCCATTGTCACCAAATCATGATCTGATGATGGGAATCCATGGAAATCGAGGGCAACCTTCAAATGTTATAGGCACATCTTATGTGTCTCATATATTTTCCAAAGCTATTCAAATATTTGCATCTGGCAGTGATAATCTCATTTAGATGAGCTGGTGATGGAAGATACATCTTCTTAGCGGTTAGGAGTTGGAGGACAATTCTTTCAATATCATATGCACGCATAGACCTTTAACTGTGTTCTTTCAAGTTAATCACGAAAGCTAATAATTGAAGGTACTACTCCATAACGATTAGGAGTTAGGTAATTCTTTATGTTGCCGATATATGATCTTTGTTACGTAGGTAGAAAATAACATACTAAGCTGGAAAGATGGACCTTTTTCAATTCGCCTTTCTCAAAGTCGAACTGTTGTAAATATATATACATATTTATTATCATCTTAAGCTTCTCTCATATTTCGCCACAAATTGCCAAACTTTTATTCTCCAGCAATTATCAGTTCGTTGAGCAATGTGGCCTGCCCATTGCCGCTTAGTGTGCTAATTCTTCGTGATATGTGGATTACACCCGTTATTCTATGGATTAGCATATTTCGAATCCTATCTCGTACAGAAACGTGCTCGTTTCTGTATGGTTCTGTATATATTCTGGGGTATGCTTACCCCGCTCCATAGTACGCTGAGCGGCTTTGAGTTTTGTTACGAGACCCATATATAGGGCCTACATTTTCATGTCATAAACCATGACTGGTCATAGACTTGTGCCTTCAGATACTGAGATATGTTGGGTGAGAAGATTCTCTTAAGTTTCCTAAACGCTGTTCAGCCATATTGGATAATTGTATGGCATTTTTTTAATTTAAATACGTACCTATTTAGAACCGTCTTATTCTTTGGCTTACGCTTTCTCCTGGTATAGTCTTTTGAGTAGTTTATTAGACCTTAAGTCGCAAAAAGCTGCCCTTTAGAGTCTTTACACAGCTCAGTGCAATATATAACTGATCATTGGCAATTTTATTTTTGCCTAAATCAATGACAGCTTTGTTTCAGGCTTTGTAAAGTACCCTGGAGTTTATATACCGTAACCGCCTAACAAAAGATTAGCGCAAGCATTGACCGTTCATTATCCCGTATCCTTTCGTTGCCTGATATATTGTTGACACAGGCACTATGGCAACTAACCCGTCACTGTCTTTCACTTTTGTGCCAATAGTGTCGTCATTAAATTTTATAAAAACTAAATCAGGTAATTAGCCTGTTTCAATTTGGTCACAACGAAGGGGGAGGCTACAAGTTTGGATATTATGCCCATTGCCCGCTTACCAAGCCATTAATGACAGAGATATTGCATCTTACCATGACTCTGGAGCCTATGTCTAGTTTTAACAATTGCATCAAACTGTCACAATTATTTATATCACTTGGATGTTGGTAGTATCTCATACCTAAGTTGCTGCCTCACGTGACGCATCAATAGCACATATGGTGTATACACGAATTGATTGAAACAGTGAAATTTAAACCATTGGCAATGAGATACAGCATTTCATTTCCATTTTTTCGAAATACGTTCTTTATTTTTTTATTTGGATTCCCTACTTCTATTCTTTCTCGTACCACGTGCATTTTTAGTCTATCTACTCATAGTGCTATATTTAATAAATAATTTAATTTATATGAACTAGTTAAATTTATTACTTAACTACGATTATTTACACTAAAAATTAAAAAATAATTAAACTTTAAAAAAAAAGATGTAAACCGACTTCAAAATAAGATCAGCCAAAAACCATACTTACTTAAAACACTAAAAACCGAAAAATAAGATGAACTATTTCATTTTTGTCTAATTCTAGTTATGTATTAATTTTTATAAAATATAATTACAATGTATGCTAGAAATCCACTAACACGATTTGAAGTCGGTGCCAAGCTTAAATTAACAAAAAACAATAGGTTTAATATAACAACAATAAGTTTAATATAATACACACAGGATGAAAAATTAATAAAATCAAATTGTTAAAGGAAATGAGAATTAAAAGATGTATTCAGAACACTATAACGTCACAAATTTAATACCATTTGACACAACCGTGAACGACGTCTGCCCGTATGGATTAAATCGCTTAACCGCTTGCGCGTTCAGATCACTTCAGTCACAAAGCGTGGCGTGGTTTGAATGCGATATAGTATACCTATTTGGCACCGACTTCAAATCGTGTTACTGGATTTCTAGCATACATTGTAATTATATTTTATAAAAATTAATACATAATTATAATTAGACAACAATGAAATAGTTCATCTTATTTTTCGGTTTTTAGTGTTTTAAGTAAGTATGGTTTTTGGCTGATCTTATTTTGAAGTCGGTTGAAATTGTTTTTAAAGTTTAATTTTTATTGCTGTTGATGGTAAGTGTCAATGCTGGCCATGAATTTTTGCAATACCAGGTGTACAGCTAGGCCGTTGCCAACCAATAATCCCAAACCCACCCAGTTGGACTTCCGGCTCTCACGCTCACCGAACGAAGCACAGCAGCACATTGCTATCGCTAGCGCTTAGGCATAGATTTTCTACGAGAGTGTGTTATCACCCCGGACGGACTGGCAGAGAACTGTCATTACTATTTTTTTTTTGGCGGCGGGCTATGGAGTATTCACACCCTGCTAAATCCGTCCGGGGCGACAGAAGAAGCGGCGCGCGACCCCATAGACTCGCCCTATATGTACCTCTCTACGCCAAGCGAGCGGGCCACCGGAACCCGGTCTTCGTCTTCGGTGGCCCATCATAAAACTATTTACCAAAAGGAAATACCTAAATTTGGATATTATTTAGTAAGAGACCACTAGTATAAATATGCACAGAACAAGCACCAAATATATAGCCAAATAAAACCAAATATAGCCTTTGAGTTAGTTTTCTTATCTATAAATATATAAGAGATGTTTCCCACGGCTTCGCCTGCGTGGATATGTGTATATTAAAATATAGCTAGTTGTTTAGTGGTAAAAAATATCAGGTCGGTGTAATATATATTCCTTTTCCGTCGTATAAGTTGAACAAAATATTGGCAATAGTTTTATGATCGGCCGCTTGTTTGAAGTCAATGTTCTTTATGAATTTATTTACACTTGACGATGACGATTTTCATACAAAATATAACCTCTAGCTTTGTTCCTGTAGGGGTAGATTTAAAATACTGAGACATGCCTTTCTTTATTTTTATACAACAATATTTTACAAATAAAAATAAGTTTCTTACAAATGTATAAACCCCACATCCTTGTTGATATTGCAAATGTACTGAAGCACGTATTTTGTCTTTTATACCAAAGAGCCCAATAAAAATTTTCATGAACATAACTTCAAAACTGACAAAATTTAATAAAAATCTTGCAACCCCCATTTTACACCTTTAGGTAAGAAATTGCCAAAAACGCTATCAAACGCAACTCTTATTTATTATTAAATTTGCAAATACATAAAAAACTAACAAAGCTAGCTAGCTGCTGCAGGAAAACTAACAACGCTAGCAAAGGTTGCTGAATTGAGTTGAGTTTTGTTAGTTTTTTTAAATTTGTAAATTGCCACAACAATAATTATCATAAATTAAATGCTTTAACAATAACAAATCATAAACAATATAAAATTTTATATAAAGAATCATTTTCTTTTTGTAATGGCAAAGAATTTGTATTAATAATGTGGGTCAAAATTGAATATCTTATAGGGTAGATAAAAAAATCTGTAATAACAATGAATATTGGACGTAAGACAGCTTAGTCTTTCCAATGTATTATATTACTCTATGGCTTAGTCCTCCCGTGATCACGATTACTGTAAAGTGTTGAAACGTCGGGCAATTAAAAATCAAATACAAAAGCGATAGAATCCGTAAAAGTAGTTTTATTTCAAAAGTGAAAACTTCTTTAGCAGCGAAGTGCACTTTTTTGGGATGGGTAAAAAATATTAAACTTGCGTCAGGACTCGTGACCTGATCAAAAATTCGCACGACGTAAGACGAAAATATCCCTCTTTCTATCGCGCGACGAAAATGTATGCCTGCTGCTGCTGTTTCGTTTAAGCGGCGCAGGGCGTTTGCGCGAGTGTACGTATGTGTCTCTTAATTGAATTTTTCATTAATAAATTTGGTTTAACGATGTGTCAAATGATCGCAATCTTAGCACATCGAAATACAAAACTACTATTGATGCGGTCTTTATTAGACATTTAAATAGATTCGAATCAAAATTGTTCGTTTATTACTTCAGCTACCATAAACCCATTGTATTAGTTTTAGAGATTGGTGATGATGATGCTTGTAATGATGATGGTGAAAGAGTCGTTGAAATTATGGATGAAGGTTGATTTTTCTGAGAGATAAACTTTTTAATATAAAATAATTGTAATAGTTCTGAAGCGTTAATTTTTATATGTAATTTAAATTTTCATGTTTGTGTAGGATGGCACAATAAATGAATATTGTATTTAACCACATAAATTATAGTACTTTTATATTTTTTTGGTAATATATGGTCTCGACACACGTCGTTCGTTCCGTCCGGGGCAACAGAAGCGTGCTAACAAAAATGCTGAAATAGGTGTTTATTTATTTCATTTTAAATAGGCAAATACAAATTTTAACGGTTCTAACTTCAAAAATGACAAAGTTTCATAAAAAAGCTTGCAATCTCCATTCCCTCCCTCTCCCTTAGGGAAGAATTTCCAAAAATGCTGAGACTGGTAAATTTTTATTTAACATTATATAGCTAATAACAAATTTTCAAGGTTCTAACTTCAAAACTGACGAAGTTTCATACAAACTTGCAACCCCTTATTTTTCACCCTTAGGGGAGGAATTTCCAAAAAAAACTGAAACATGTGTTTATTTATTTAATATTAAATATCTAAAAACTAATTTTCAGGGATCTAACTTAAAAATTGACGATTTTTCATACAAACTTGCATCTCCTATTTTTTACCCTTAGGGATGAAATTGCCAAAAATGCTGAAACAGGTCTTTGTTTATTTAATATTAAACAAACAAATACAAATTTTAACGGTTCTAACTTCAAAAATGACAAAGTTTCATTAAAAAACTTGCAACCCCTATTCTACTCCTTTAGGGGAGAATTTCCCAAAATACTGAGACAGGTACATTTTTATTTAACATTATATAGCTAATAAAAAAAATTCAGGTCTCTAACTTCAAAACTGACGAAGTTTCATACAAACTTTTAACCCCTTACTTCACCCACCCTTTAGGAAAAAAATTCAAAAGTGTTGAATTACGTTTTTATTTCATCACCGCCTATAAATGTCCCACTATTGGGCTCGGGCCTCCTCCGTAATGGGAGGGAAATTAACCTACTATACCACGCTGGTCAGACGTGTTGGTATAGGGTTTTGTTCCGAGTTTTCCTTCTCTCGCATAGATGTTATATGCGTTTTATATCCCTTACTCGTCTCGTACGATCACCCACAGGTAAGATATGGGGTCGTGAATAGTATTCTTACTCCGTCACCACACAGATAACGTTTTTATTCATTTAATATTAAATAGACGAATACAAAGTTTTACGAATCTATCTTCAGAACTGACGAAGTTAGATACAAACTTGCAACCCCTATTTTCCACCCTTAGAGGAGAAATTTCCAAAAATCCCTTCTTAGTGAGCGCCTGCAATATAAAAGGCAGCAACTGTTAAAATTTCATGTAATTACCGCCAGCGGTTTAGGCTGTGCGATGATGAATCAGTCAATCAGGACAAGCTCTTTTATATATATGTATATAGATTTCCACCTATGTATTGACTCATCACGATATCTCTGAAACCATAAGGCCTACAGACTTTAAATTTGGTAGGAATATATCTTTCACCGAGTAGAGATCAGCTAAGAACGTATTTTACGAAATTCCACCCGCAAGAAGGGTTGCTGGGGTATAAAATTTATTTTTTTAAATACAGCTCCTACAGTCTTGAATTTCGGTAGGCCTATTTGTGTTACGATACAGAAGTAAACTAAGAACGGCTTTTTAAAAATTCCATCCCTAAAGGGGACTGCGTAGGTGTCAACTCAAAAAATCACATTTTCCAACACTGCCCCTACGGATTTGGAATTTGGTGTGGACATTCTTCCTACCCTGTAAAGGTGAAGATAAAGTAGGATTTTAAGAAATTCCTTCTCCGAGAGAAATTCTATGTAGCGAAAGTAAACTACACAACTAAACTTACTTAACCGAAGCGAAGCGAGGGCGGGTCGCTAGTGATTATATAAATCGCTATGTGTTAGCTGCTTCGAGTATTACCAATTCTTACTTTACTCGTAGATATTACACGAGCCAAAGAGCCTTACCTTTTTTTTGGAGTTGTTCACGCCCCTCCAAATTGGTCCGTGGTGACGGAAGAAGCGTCGCGCGACTCCATCGCATCCATCGCGGCAAGTGGCCGGTTATAAAATTATTGTCAATATAAGTTTTAAGTTGTGTAGTAGTGGCTACGAATACTACCAACTCTTACTTGCTCGTAATATGAATATAAATAATATTCATAATATAATATGAATAATCAAAATAATGAAAACAGCTATCACAAATAGATTACAGGAAAAAAAAAAACAATTTATCTGAATTATAGTAAAGACTAATGGGGGTAGATGTGCTTATGTTGTATATTATTGTATATTGATTATGCCTGGAACCACACTTTTTATTATTTTTTGCATTATTATGTATCTCCTTTTTTCACGGGATCTTCCATAGGGAAGATGCCCGGTCTTTGAGAGGCTTTCATGGGGATATGGATCCAACACGTAGAGGCCTTTGGAGAAATTTAATCTAAATATTGGGATGGGACATCTACCGATGACATTCCACGTCTGCACATAACATACGTGGACTGCCAGCGGTAAGTGTAAAACTATTGTGTGATTATGGTAGCTAATATCTGATTATGGGAGTGGGTGCTTAGTGAACTGGTTCTATCTTAAATCTATGAATTTTTAACTGTTGTCTGCCTTCAAACCCATATTGAGAGATGAACGGTGGCAGACGGTGACTCGCCAACTCACTGAATGGGCCCCCTAAACAGTCGCCACAGGCGCACAAGCCATAAAGCCAACAGGGGGGCAACATTGGTGCAAGTGGCTAGGGGTGTCGAGCGGTGCGGCGCCGGTTTCACCATTGAGTCTGTGATAAACAGAGCCATGGTTTCCCAGTAGTTATGCTCTTGAAAATGACACTTCCATCCCCGAGAATATAGCTCTGGCGACCCCTCTCTGACCAGCTGTTTAAGGCAAGCCAGAGCTGAGAGTCCTTCGGGCACTCTTCGGTTTCCACTCTAGCAAGCCAATGAAAGCCAGCTGGAGACGAGGCCCTGATCGACTCTCTGGAGTATTCGGGACCGCAGTGTCGCTACTCACATTCAGCTCGCCACAAGCTGCCCTGCGGTTTATTGGCTTTCCTGTAAATCTTGTGATACATTTTTTAACCGACTTCCAAAAAGGAGGAGGTTCTCAATTCGAACGCTATTTTTTTTTTTTTTGTATGTGTGTTACGCGATAGCAACCCCAATTATGGATGGATTTTAATAATTCTTTCTTTGTTAGAAAGAGGATACTCTAAGGGTGGTCCCTTATGCAAGGTCTAATGCTGGGATCTAATGCTGGGATCCTGGGAAAATCGAGAGTAATTCCTTAAAATGAAGGGCAAAAATGCTGTTTCTAATGCCTCTATACACAATTTATAGTTCATCTAATTTAAGAAGTGCATTTTGTCGTTTTGCATTTTTTAATACACAATTACCTCGGTCAAACGTATACACATGATTGTAAGCACTAAATCTGAAATTTTAAACAACTATTAAGTTATTTACATAATTAACATTGCGGGTGACTTTCTTGTACAATAATCTAATGTTGAAACTCGTAAAACTAATTTAAAATAAATATAACATGGTAAATAGTAATTGTTATTGACGATCTAACAATGTCACGTCATCACGTTCTATACAGTAGTGCTTGACAACTTCCAATTCACGAATATCCAAATAATCGGTAAAAATATTAGAATAATACAATTAATCGAATAGAGATTTTGACAGAGATGTACATTTCGACACTTTGATTGATGAGGAAATAATTATTAATGTTCGCGACGCTGATAATTCAAGTAATAGTAGTAATTCTTAATAAATAGCTATTTTCAAATCCAGTTTTTGTTTTTAATTAACCTAATCCTACTAAATATGATGAATAGATTCTATTCTGAAATAATTAAATTTGTTTAGTACTAATTTAGCACTTAATTTATTCATCACCTTTTTGAAAAATAAAAAATAAACCGATTATTAATTATATAGAATCAATATCGATTTCTCAGTAAAATCGGATATTTTCGATAGTGATTATTTGGTTCACATACCTAGACAACTTACTCAGACAGCTGTCAAAGTGCACTTCTTAGATTAGACAGACTATAGTTTGATTATTTGTGTATGGAGATTATCTTTATGAGCTTTAGCTGATGGTAAAACAACAATGTTACTAAGGGGTAAAATAACGGTCACAGGATGAACATTTATATGGAAGTTTATCATTTTCAAAGATAGAAGTACGAAATTTCGCACACCTGCATCTTTTTAGAAATAAAAGAATATGTGTGTTAGCGTTTTCAAAATTTCACTACTAAGGGGTAGGTAAATAGCACTATTAGTATAAGTAGTATAAATAGGTAAAAACAAGTGAAAAAAAATATTTTTTTTTAATGAATATTAATTATTTTTTTTAAATATTATATATTTTTTTTTAATTTTGTTAAACATTCGTGTATTAAGCCAATACGTTGAGATCATTGCTCCTGGATTTAGTTTGATAACGTTCGCGAATCAAACTGAGTCGCTGAGAATGACTTTTTTTTGGTATGTGCCCATAACAGAGTTCGTGCGTATTGAAAAGTATCCAGTCGTCCCTTCAGCCAGCAAGTGACATTAAAAGATCTTCACTCTGTAAGAAAACAATAAAAACAATTATAAATATTCTTTTTTTCATTTATTGAAGAAAAAGAAGACGGTCTATCTCACTTAGCGCCATTGTCGTCCAAAAAAAAATATCTTAATTATTAAATCTAGCACTGTAATTATATAATTGGAGTTTTGGCGGCAATATGAAAATAACATGTGACGCTCTTAAATAATAATCAAAAATCTTGTGTTATATTAAATAATTTTTATCCGTATGGTGACAGAGTAAGAATACATATCACCACCCCCTATCATACCCGTGAGTAATCGTAAGAGACGACTAAGGGATATAAAAGCATATAACATTTATGCGAGAGAAGGGAAAACTCGAAACAAAACCCGATACCAACATGTCTGACCAGCGTGGTTTAGTAGAGGCTCGAGCCCAACAGTGGGACATATATGAGCTGAGATGATGATAATGATTATTATCATTGTAACTTCTATAAATAAATAAAAAAAAACATTAAAATATCTTACTATTGGAGCTGGTGCCGCCATAGATATGACGAAAAAGCAGAAACAAACGAAAATTAAAATTTCAGAATTCATTATTATTTACTTGATCAACACGAACTGAACGCTTGAAAAGAGTAACGCAAATGGATATTTCTCACTAATTAAATTTACCTTTATATACCTATTTTTTAGAATAAAATTAATTATTATGTTTTTATACTTTATATAATTATGTATGGCTGTGTGGTAGCGGCTAATAATACTGCCAACTTTAACTTTGCTCGTGGATGTCGTAAAAGACGACTAAGAGCCTTATAACGACCTGGGCCAACTCCATCTGATGCCGTTTCGTCAACAATGACATTCCCAAGGAGGGTTGACGTCTGGCAGGCGGCCGGTCATAAAACTATTGCCAATAACTTTTACAATATGTACTATGAAAGAAGAGTATTGGATCGACCCCCAAGTGATTGGGATAAAAGTAGGAGAATGATGATAATTATGGAATTTACTTATTACAAACAAAAAATAATAGCTGATTCCAAGTTGTTGGAACCTTTTGTTAAATGAGTCTTATGTAAAATACCGGTATTATTTTTATATATTATTTTTTTTTTAATAAAAAGAAATATTTAATATATCTAAATATTAGCATATTTTTTTTTATAATTGGCGTGATGATATGTATATATGTATGTTTTTATAAAGTAAATAAGACTTATTTATTATAATGCGTTTATTTTTGATAAATTATAATAACATTATAAATAATTAATATAAATTCGAAATATTTATTTTATATTTTTAATATTTATAACTAAAAATGTTATATTT
The DNA here is from genome assembly GCA_905163515.2 of Lymantria monacha. Taxonomy (NCBI): domain Eukaryota; kingdom Metazoa; phylum Arthropoda; class Insecta; order Lepidoptera; family Erebidae; genus Lymantria; species Lymantria monacha. Next base: position 19,106,446 of record LR991081.1, read on the forward strand.
CTCATCTAATTCATTACCCGACTGCGCGACGCAAAGGAGTGGTATTGTGTTTAACAGTCTATGTATGTATGTATGTTTGTATGTTCCTTTGAAGCACTATATAGACCAAACGCCTGGGCCGATTTTAATGATTCACACATCAATCGATTCCTCTTAATTCGGCGAGTGTCATTAAAGACATGAAGTTAGTGAAAATTCAATATGGCGACCACTGGACACCATTTTGTGTAAATGATAAAAATGAAAATCAACAAACTATGTCGAGTGGGGTATTGTTGAATATGTATTTAAAAATCATTCTTAGTTTTCTTATAACATTTTTCGATTTGACATACCGTTTAGGATCTATATCGATTTAAAGTTGCGTAACAACCAATCTCACATATAGGTCTTTAGACAGTAGAAATTTACAATGAAAAGACGAAAACTTCGTATGACTGTGCATGTGTGTGTGGATGGACATATACTAAATTATCTACTAGATACCTACTATTTTGGATTGGACTACCTAAAGTATCTAATGTCTGACACGGTCGCCCATCTCGAACTTCAAACGATTTAGTACTCAACTTAAGTCAAAAAGCTATATATAGGTAGGTAACTACTCATTAATAAATAAAATAACTGTAGCCTAGCTAGATACTTATGACTAAAAAGTATAAAATAAATAACAATAATTCAAAAAATCAAAAACCCTGACTGTGTAAAAAGTGAACCAAATTACGTACACAATAAAAAAAACTGAAAAGAAATAAAACAAGCACTTAGTTGTCCGGTGGTCTATAATTCTATAATATATTATTGAATGAATACTATTGAAGAAAATAAAATATATTCTAGTAATGGAACATAACAACTGAACAGTCGGGATTCATTGAAAAATTAGATTCGCTGTCGAATAATGATTAATACATTGTAAAATTAGATTTGCTGTCGAATAATGATTAATGCATTGAAAAATTAGATTTGCTGTCGAATAATGGAGTTAGAAAATGAGGTATTGGTAGCAAGTTTTTTTAAAGTCTATATTTAATTTTAATATTTTTTTTACTTTTTGTTTTTGAATTTAATACTAAAAATAAATTAACATTCATTGCTAATTGACATGTTATTAACGAGAAGACATTGTGATAATAAAGAAAGATCGTTTGGAAAATCCAAAAGTGCACGCCTCATAAATAGTCAATGCCATAACTGAAAGAAAAAAAAATACTTTCGAAATTTCGCGCCATTTTCGACGTAACGAAAAACGTAGCTTGCAAGCATTGTAAACGAACTCAACTTTCATAACGTATAAATACACTAAAAACTAAGCAGTTTCGTTTTTTATTATGTGCAATTAAATGACAAAGAATTATCAAGCCATTTTCAAAAGGAAACAGCACGTTGCAATTATGAAGCTTTTAAAAAAGAAATACTTCGATACATTAATTTTTACGGTCGTGAGAGTGCCAGATTCATATGACACACATCCGGACGTCTTCAAATTTGTTTTTAATGAACTTTAAACAAATAATTGCATTTTAAAAATGTCAAATACGTTTAAACGAATGATTTTCTTGACATATGTCATCATCAACTTGCTCTTATCCCAATTTATTTAACCCGGCGTCATTGTGGTACTAAATTGTTACACGGATGTTGAGGTGGGTCAATATAACCCGTGTATATAAAGTATGACATCTTCATGTTTTTTTTTAATATATTTGCAATTTTTATCATTATAATGCATATTTACACTCTGATCTTAGGAATAAAAGAAAAAAAATATTAATCACAAAGTATTTATTCAAAGTATCTAAATATTTACTTAAATTCTCGCAAAATTAACAATATTGAGATCCCTTAGAGTTTTATCACGTTACTATTCCAAAATATAGTCATTTCAATCACATATAGCACTTATATCTTTAGAAAAAAGTTTAACAAATATAATTAGTCCTCATTATTTACACAATCACTGCAGAAAGGTATAATATGCTCAGGGCAAATATATTTGTCACAACCTCGACATGAGTGTTGGTTATACGATCCCTTTGTACAGGGCATACTTGGCATCTTTTGCGGGCATTGGGTATTTTTGCAGGAGGCTCTTCAGGTGATGCACCAGAGAACTCTCTGATTCTCTTACACATTTCTCGTGGCAGGCGATTCAAATTCTGACGATTTTTCAAATGATAACTGACGAGCGCAAGACTGCAGCGTTTCAAAAAATGAAGTTTTTTTTCTGTTGGCTTATTGTTGTGGATCCAGTGTAATATAAGAATAAAATCATAAATATGAACATAAGAAAAGAAAAACTTAAATAAACACCAAAAAACAAAATTCAGTAATAAAAAATTATACAAAAATAAGGTACGAAATTGTTACGATAATTGTGAGGATGGGTCATATTTACCTTTTTGACAAATACACGCGTTGAGATCCCAGCGCGGTCACCGCTTGACTGATTTCTTTTCGAAAACGTTTAGAACACAACATTGGCTCCAGCTACTGAGAAGAATGGCAAAGTCGCGCGCGCACGTACAATAATATTAACATTCTTAAGCACACTGGGTCATTTTGACCCAACCTCAATGACGCCGGGTTAAGGTCGACGCAATATGTCTTCTCCTTCCATACAACTCTATCAGACGTCATTTCTGTGGTCACTCCTTGTCTATCCATGTCATGTTTCACGCAGTCTATCCATCTTTTCTTCGGTCTTCCCTTACACTTTAAGCCTTCAACACTCACAGTAAAACTTTCCTCACAACATTACTTTCATCCCGTCTCATCACATGTCTATACCATGTCAATCTTTCACTCCTTAACTTTTCCGTCACTGGCGCAACTTTCAAACTCCTTCTTATATGTTCATTTCTTATTTTATCCATTCTTGTCACACCACCCATCCATCTCAACATTCGCATCTTCGCTACATGCAGTCGTCTCTCATCCGTCGCTTTTGTCGCCCAACATGCTAATCGATACAGTACAGCAGATCTTATTAGGCTTTTATATATTTGGCCCTTTCTTTATATATGTATGATAATATTATCCTATAAGTGCAATGTGAGAAAAATATAGTCATTTTTAGTTTTGAAATGTCCTTGATTTTCATATATCGGGAGTAGAGCACGACCTCAACGCTAAGCTTACGAGACGTGCAATATGTCAACATATAATGTGACTGGCTTTAAAATCAAAACACAGGTATTTGTTTCTATGTGGAGTGATTGGTTTTTATTTTTACATACACATACATACATATCATCACGCCATATCCCTTGCAGGGTAGGCAGAGAGAACAGAGTGCCAGAGAACTCTATCTCTGCATACTTCACTCGCTTCCTCAACATTCATAATTCTCTTCATACACGCTCGCCGGTTTCGGAGACTCTTGACTCCACCTTCCTTCAGTACATGACAGATCTGGTCTAGGTAGGTTAGTCTCGGTCTCCCTCGGTACCTACATCCTTCCACTTTCGCATTGTATATCTTCTTAACCAGGCGTTCGTTCATTCATTCTTTCCATTTTTTCTTTGGCATTCTTTCCACATGTCCGAACCATCGGAGCATTCCCTTTCGCATCTTTACAGCAATACTCTCTTTTTTATTTTTACATCTTTATTTTTTATTTAATATAATAGAAATTATCATATATTATGTTTTTGTTCATTTTTCTGATATCTGTATAGTTACTCTGCGTCATCGTTTGTTAGTTTTATTGCTTTATGGATTATGGTCGCACCGTCGTTTCATTCTATCGGCCATCCACCTACCGTCATTCTGTCGCAGCTAAGGATGTTTTACTTCAATGACTGTATAATCTACATCATCATTATTCTCCTATTCTTATCCTAATTACTTGGATACAATATATACTTTTCTTTCATAGATATCATACATATTGTAAAAGTAATTGGCAATAGTTTGATGACCGGCTACCTACCAGATGTCAACACTCTTTGGAAATATAAATGTTGACCAAATGGCATTAGATAGAGTTGGCCCAGGTCGTTATATGGCTCTTAGTTGTCTTATACGACATCCACGAGCAAAGTAAGGGTTGGTAGTATTCGTAGCCGCTACCACACAGAATCCGCAATACCTACTATTATTGTTTTATTGGGATAGTAAAATATTAGTAGGTATTTCGTCAATAGGTAATTTGTATCTAAATAATGATCAAAACTCCCAAAACTTTAATATCTGAATATATTTAAAAACTAGCTTTCGCCCGCGACTTCTTCTACGCAGAAATCATCTCTGACGGAGTTAAATAGAAAAAGCAATGCAAGTTGTTGAAGGTTTGTCGCTAGGACGATGATCAACAGCGTCAGAAACTGGGATGCCGTCGCCGCCTTCTGCGTGTTAGTTGTCTAACGGAATTAGGCAATAGGGTGGGTCCAAGAGAAAATACTCTACGTTGACACGCTCTACCGTCAGTGCTTTGGGCGGTGCAAGCGTGAGTATCTGTATTGAGGTTCACTGCATGAGGGCTTCGACTCGAGATGATACCCGGTTGCGGTGGCTCACCCGCACGGCGTAGATCTACGTGTACGGCGCGCTTTGGGGTCACGCGTCACCTTGGATGGATTGGGCGCGGTATGTCTATATACCATAGCCGGTGACTAAAGAAAAAGGGTGTTTAAAAGTTCTATTCATTCTAAAAATTATATTGCCTTTATACACGGTATGGCCATGGGATAAGAATACAATTATCGCCGCCCATTATTTAACTGTTTTGTTTCATCAGCAGAGTTGCGACCTCGTTAGATGTGATTTATTATTTCAGTTATAGAGTGAACATTTTTGAACTTAACTTAACCTGTATCTTAAACCCTTAAGCAAGCACCTATTGCCGTCTACTATGTGTATCGTGTGAGCGCTTACGCCGGCACTGGTAGTCACGATGGCACTGTTGTGGGGTTGATGGAGAGGGAGAGAGAACACGTGTTTATTGGAACGAAGTTCCTTATCGCGAGTTGCAAAAGGGGGCTAGACGGAAAAAATTAAGACCAAAAATTGTAACGACACAACAAAGTTGTAACGACACAACATAAAACAAAGTCGCTTTCTCTGTCCCTATATCCCTATTTATGCTTAAATCTTTAAAACTACCCAACGGATATTGATGCGGTTTTTTTTTTATGGATAGAGTGATTCAAGAGGAAGGTTTATATGTATAATATATGCATAATGTAGTAGAGAAACACTGATAATTTTAGAAGTTTCTAATGTGATGTCGTAAATAAACACATTATTTTGCGCTTACATTGCAAACGCTGGCTGAACACTACGAAAAAGATCAAAATAAAGTACTACAGTATTATACAGCTTAAAAAGGCCTACAAAAAAGTCCGTAATGGTATATGTCTATCTCTTAAGGATAACATACTATATCCATTTTAATCAACCCGTTTCACAGGCCTAATTTACACAACCAGAGGGTGAAAATTGACAAATGCTGGATATTACCCTAGAATATTTGATTCGACTCGTAATTTGAAAAGAATCAATAAAGATTTTTTTTCTCTCCATACAAACTTTGCCACTCTGCTCCACCCCCTTAGGGGTATAATTTCGTAAAATCCTTTCGTAGTAAATCTCTACGTCATATAAAGTAACCACTATCAACATCGTCGTAACGACGACGTAAGAGAGCGAGTAGGTATGAAAGAGAGTATTGGTGTAAAGATGCGAAAGGGCATGTTCCGATGGTTCGGACATGTGGAAAGAATGCCGAACGAACGTCTGGTTAAGAAGATATACAATGCGAAAGTGGAAGGATGTAGGTACCGAGGGAGACCGAGACTAACCTACCTAGACCAGATCAGTCATGTACTGAAGGAAGGTGGAGTCAAGAGTCTCCGAAACCAGCGAGCGTGTATGAAGAGAATTATGAATGTTGAGGAAGCGAGTGAAGTATGCAGAGACAGAGTTCTCTGGCACTCTGTTCTCTCTGCCTACCCTGCAAGGGATATGGCGTAATGATATGTATGTATGTGAGTATGTATGTATATATGTATGTATGTATGAAAATATACGTGAACAGTTATCTATACATATAATAAAAATGTAACGGATCGCTGTCTGTACATGGAAGATATATGGGAAAAATATTACTAGGACCTTGTGATGATGATTTTTAAAATTTTGGGGTGTTTATCTGTTTGTCTGTGCGTTTGTGCACGCTAATCTCAGAAACGGCTTTTCCGATTTAGACGCGGTTTTCACTAATATATTGTGGTAAGCTACACTTAACTATTCTATCTCTTCATACACGCTTGCCGGTTTCGGAGACTCTTGACTCCACCTTCCTTCAGTTCGTGACCAATTTGGTCTAGTCAGGTTAGTCTCGGCCTCCCCCGGTACCTTACATCATTATTTTATATATATTTTCTACATCTATATTTTCATATTTCAACAAAACGCCTATGGGAATCGCTAATTTGATTGTCAGGTCATTTCTGGGAAATTAAGATGGAGTGTGACTGAACTACAGTATAGAATTTGCTCGGTAATGAAATCCAATTATAATATAAGGGAAAATTAATTTTAACCTTGTAATTATAAAAAATAACCAAAATAAGAAACAAATAAATAAATTTTAAATAGCAAAATAGCTTACAATTGGCGCTGGTTCGGCCATAACTACAGCGAAAAGGCAGAAACACGTGAATGAACACATGAAATTCCAGAATTCATTTTTATCTACTTGACCGACTCGAAAAGAATACTTGAAAAGAAAAAAAATCTCTAATGATGCTAGTCACTAAATAAATTTGCCTTTATATATCTCTAATTATTAGAATAAAAATACAATTAAAATGTATTTATACTTCATATAATAAAATAATTATTTATGGTTATATAATAACCTTTATCATAATAAAAAAAAAATGGATGAAATGGAAATAGATAAACACTGGCGTTCGAAGTATTTTTTTTTTAATTAGTATTGTGTAAAATAATATATTATTTTTAACTTTTCAGTCCTATTTTTAAATTTGACATCATTCTCTTACTCTCATCCCATTTCCTTGGGGTCGATACAATATGTACTCTTCTTTCATAGTACATATTGTAAAAGTTATTGGCAAAAGATTTATGACCGGCCGCCGCGCTGTCAGTAAGCTTTTGTAGTGTACGAGTATAATCCAGAGAAGCAAGTCAGCTGAATATTAGGTCTGTCATGTATTAAAAACGAACTGTAAACTTTATAAGTAGTAAACAAAAGCACCTCAAGGCGAACAACTTATGACATGGTTGTTCATGCAGGAACATAAATAAAATTGATGTCTTGATATAATTGAATTATATTTCTTGCGAATTACTTTACATGCGAAAAAATGGTGTATTGTATGGAACGTGAGTTGTTAGCAAGGGTTCGTGCTGGTTCGGTTAAGTGCGGCTCTCCGCTGACCCCGCTTCCCCTGTTAGCTGTAGGTGGCGCTAACAACGGTAGCTAAAAAAAGGCTGTATAGTTTTAATTAAACTTAGAATAATAATAACTGAGAAAGGATAAAGGAATTTGCGTTTTCGAAATTGCAATAAATAATAGCTTTTATCTAATAACACAGATGGATTTTTAACAAATTAAAATCGTTCCTCTTAATAAAACCATAGTCAATTGTTGATAAATTATAGACTTTTAATTATTATGTTCTTATAAACCAGCAATAAATAATCGTAACGACGACATAAGAAGGCGAGTAGGTATGAAAGAGAGTATTGGTGTAAAGATGCGAAAGGGAATGCTCCGATAGTTCGGACATGTGGAAAGAATGCCGAACAAACGTCTGGTTAAGAAGATATACATTGCGATAGTGGAAGGATGTAGGTACCGGTGGAGAACGAGACTAACCTGCCTAGACCAGATTGGTCACGTACTGAAGGAAATCAAGAGTCTCCGAAACCACCGAGCGTGTATGAAGAGAATTATGAATGTTGAGGAAGCGAGTGAAGTATGCAAGGAGAGAGTTCTCTGGCACTCTGTTTTCTCTTTCTGCAAGGGATATGACGTGATAATATGTATGTAATAAATAATAAATAATTGCTACATGTAACCACAAAAACCTTCCGTCGTCAAGGTGACGTTTACTTGAATATTTTGCTCTGAAAACTGCATTCACTCTCCAATTACTGTATTTTAGAAAATAGACTAGTGTCTTAATTGGTAAAAGAAGAGAGGTCTTAATTGTTGATAAAGAGTCTTAAATATTTGTAAATATTATTAATTGCAACGTATAATAAAACTGGATCTCTTTATAATACTTTTCATCATTCATCATCATCATCATCATTCTCCTACTCTTATCCCAATTGTTTGGGGTCGATACAATACGCACTCTTCTTTCATAGTACATTTTATAAAAGTTATTGGCAATAGTTTTATGACCGGCCGCCCGCCAGACGTCAACCCTCCTTGAGAATGCAATTGTTGACCAAATGGCATCAGATGGAGTTGGCCCAGGTCGTTATAAGGCTCTTAGTCGTATTTTATGACACCCACGAGCAAAGTATTATACAAGTATAATACTTATAAGTAAATACTTTTATTTATTTTTTTTATGATTAGGAATTTACTTTTGTAATTTTAATAATCATGCTTTTGGCTTCTGTACGCTATTACTGTCTTTGTGTTAGGATTAAAACTTTCCGTGTGGTGACGGAGTAAGAATACTATTCACCATCCCATATCTTACCCGTGGGTGATCGTACGAGACAACTAAAGGATATAAAACGCATATAACATCTATGCGAGAGAAGGAAAACTCGAAACAAAAACCTATACCAACACATCTGACCAGCGCGGTAAAGTAGGTTAATTACCCTCCCACTGTGGAGGAGGCCCGAGCCCAGCAGTGGGACATTTATGGGCTGTGATGATGATAATGATGATGAGCATTAAAACTACTACAATTGATATGAGACGTCATTATTATTACGAGACTAATTCGCTATTTGTAGTCAAATTATAATTATTTTTATAGTTTTTACTATCTTTCATTAATTATTAATTAATATACTTATAATTATTACCTATATACACTGTTCAAATATAAATAGTTTCTATTATAGTTAAGATACAAAAAATAACTAAAAACTATTAAAAAAATTAAATACATTTTTTTATCATAATTTCAACATTTGCGTAAGCATCAACAGTGGTTAAGGAAATTAATAATCAGTTAAAAATGCTAATAATATTTAATTTGTTTTGGTTCAAGAAATAGGTAATGAGACGAATAAGAGCTCTTCATAATTACGATATACATTTAAATTTTTCCGTGTGGTGACGGAGTAAGAATACTATTCACCACCCCATATCTTACCCGTGGGTGATCGTACGAGACGACTAAGGGATATAAAACGCATATAACATCTATGCGAAAGAAGGAAAACTCGAAACAAAACCCTATACCCGTCTGAGCAGCGCGGTATAGTTGGTTAATATCCCTCTCATTACGAAGGAGGCCCGAGTCCAACAGTGGGACATTTATGGGCTGTGATGATAATGATGAAAGGAAATATAACAACTCAATGCTCATTTAATATAATGTGTAAATGTGAATATTTTGAATAATATGTAGGTTCATTTTCTTTGGCAGGCTATGGCCCGGACAATCTTCGCTCATTCCATCCAGGGTGACGGCATGATGGTGTGCGGCCCTATAACCCACCGTGTCCCTTCCCCAGTACTTTTAGACTAACCACTGATATCGTTTTCCTGACATTCGTGGCAATTTATAGGTACATGTGCTTCTTAGAGACTTATTTTGCGACATTTGTACGTTATCAGTCGTGCTTGTACTTATGTAGCAACTTTAGCGGCTAAGCGCACATTGGCTGAACCATGAGCATGGTGATTTCAAAAAACTATCTCTGATGTCCCATTAACATCAAATATTGCCCGATTTACTAACATATAGATACACTAATCTTATCCTACTTATCGTGGTACTTTGTATCAAATCAAACCATTTAATATGCATAAGCCCCCGTAGAGGCACTTACATATTGTCAAGTATACATGTTTATTTAAATTATTTTTTTTTAATCCATCACCGGATCGGAAAGCAGCCACGAACTGAAAAGATCCGGCAAGAAACTCAGCGAGATCGTCATTTTTTTAATTATATATTTTCACGAAAGTGATTGGCTCATCATCATTCTCCTACTCTTATCCCAATTACTTGGGGTCGATAGAATATTATGTACTCTTCTTTCATAGTACATATTGTAAAAGTTATTGGCAATAGTTTTATGATCGGCCGCCTGCCAGATGTCAACCCTCCTTGGGAATGTAATTGTTGACCAAACGGCATCAGATGGAGTTGGCCTAGATCGTTATAAGGCTCTTAGTCGTCTTCTACGACACTCGCGAGCAAAGTGAGGGTTGGTAGTATTCGTAGCCGCTACTACACAGCTTACGAAAGTGATTGGTTACATGTTTAATTTATATTAGCTCCAGTGAGATGCCCTTCGAGTAAGGATTAATTTTTTAAAAGTTATATACAAAATTAAATCAAGAATACATTTAAACCAAAAAAGAAACAAAAATGACTGAAACCAAATCCCACTAGCATATTATAACTTATCTCAATAAGTTGGCTATAGTACAAAAAAAAAAGACTTTTACAATTTATAAAAACCCGATTACGAAACGAAAAATGATGTCACAAGTTTTTATAAATAATTAAGCATTTTAAATGCTAAATTTCAGTAATTTGAATAACAAGGTTGTGTCATCGTTTAATACAATTCTAACTGTAAAGTTTGAAGTATTAAGCCTATACAATGTGTAAACATTGTCCGGTAGATGGCACACGTCACCTTAAAAACGTAAATATGATACGAAGCGAGATTTGCATGTCCTATAATAGTTCACGGTGGTGTAAATGGCAGCTCGATCAGGCTGGACTCCCAATAGGTGCGGGTTCGAACCCCGCTTGTGACATCATTTTTCGTTTCGTAATCGGGTTTTTATAAATAATTAAGCATATTAAATGCTAAATTTCAGTAATTTGCACTTTTACAATCCTAAAGTAAGTAAGTACCAGCACGAATATAATGTTTTTTTCGGTACCTATCAGTTTATATTTTTTTTATCTAACCCTAATTATTTGCCCAGAATAAAAATGACTTGAATTTATTCTCGTAACAACAGCTCAATCATAATCAGTCGAAACATTTCAGATATTGGTAATAATTTTATAGAACACAGTACTTTATAGTACTGGGAACTGTAATTTCGACATTAAAAACAGATATCTGTATAGATTGTTGTTCAAATTCAAATTCATTTAATAAGTATAAACCCTGCGAGGGCACTTACATATTGTCAGTATTAACATTTTAATTGAATCTAATAAACTACCACCGGATCGGAACTAGACCACTACTGAGAAGATCCGGCAAGAAACTCAGCGGGTTTGTCTATTATTGTTATTTATTTTAATTTTTTATATATATAAAAAGAATGGTACATGAAAGAAATAGTTCCAGTGTTATGTTCAAGTAATAGGTAATGAGATGCTAAACCATAACCTACATTTTAGGGTAATATGAATTAAAAGAAATTTATTTAGATGACAAAAATGAACATTTATTTTATAATAATCTATGTTCCAGCTATGAAATAAGACGGAACGGCTTAAATAATGAAGACATATTAATATTTTTGTAGGTAGACCCTATGTACGTATTTAAAATTGTATCTCATTCAGCCAGCAAGCGATGCCAAAGCAGCAGAACTCTGCAAAAAATAGATATTAATATTAAATATTATAATACCATAGTTTATCTTTTTTTTTTTTTTTTTTTGCGGTGGGCTATGGACGTCGCACCCCGCCAAATCAGTCCGGGGTGACGGAAGAGGCGGCGCGCAACCCCGTCGACCCACCCTGCAAGCACCTCTTCTTCGCCGTGCGAGCGGGCCACCGGTACCCGATCTTTGTCTTCGGTGGCCCGCTCGGCGGTATGCCCTCTCGGGCTCCTCTCCTGTCGACGCCCCGACAGCTTTCGCCGTCGAGGCGTCGTCCTCACGCGGTGGCCTCACGTCGGGTGACCGGACAATTCCCCGGTCCGATCACCCGAAGCCTCGGTTAGGGCGGCATCAGGCGCAGCTACTCGCGCCTGCGCCGCCCCGGCCGCGGGCGGCGGCCCGGGTCGCGGGAATCCTCCCAGGCCCGTTCCGCCGCCTACTTCTGCGAGATGACAGCCTCGCAGAAGGCTGCGACCGCGTCCCAATTCCTGACGCTGTCGACCATCGCTCGCGCAACAGCCGGCAGCGTCAGGTCGGCACCGATGACAACGACTATACCACGCTGGTCAGACGTGTTGGTATAGTGTTTTTTTTTTTAAGTTTTCTTTCTCTTTCATAGATGTTATATGCGTTGTATATCCCTCAGTCGTTTTATAACCCGCGGGTAAGATAGAGGGTGGTGAATTGTATTCTTACTCCGTTACCAACCGATGACTTTTATATTTATAGTAGGGGTGTGCGAATATCGTTCGAATCGAATCGAATCGAATATTAATATTCGATTCGAAATTCGAATCGAATAATTCGAATTTTCGAGTTATTCGAAATTCGACGAATAATTCGAAAAAAATCGAATAATTCGAAAAATTTCGAATAATTCGAAAAAATTCGAATAATTCGAAAAATTTCGAATAATTCGAAAAAAATAAATATCCCCGATTGTCACTTATGGCGAGAAGATATTTAGGAATACCTTGTACTTCTGCTGAAAGTGAAAGATTATTTTCCACTGCTGGTGATATTGTATCTGATAAACGAACTTCATTATCACCAGATTCAGTATCGTATTTATTATTTTTAAACAAAAAATTGTAGCAACTGTTCATACTCATTGATCTATTCATGTAGTTATATTTCATGGTTTAAATAAAATATTTATTAATTAAATTATTAATGTCATATTTGAATATCGAACATAACAAACTCCGAATTTAAAATACAATAAAAATTTGCGAATAATATTATAATTCGGAAAAATTCGAAATTATTCGAATAATTCGAAATTTTTCGAATAATTCGAAATTATTCGAATAATTCGAAATTTTTCGAATTATTCGAAATTTTTCGAATTATTCGGGAACTTTCGAATAATTCGAAATTTCGAATTATTCGATTCGAGTTTCGAATCGAATATGAATATTCGATTCGGAACGAATAATTCGTAAGTTCGAATTATTCGCACACCCCTAATTTATAGATACGTAATACTCGAGTAAACATCAAAAACCTTTAGCTTTTGATTAGTTTAGATTGATCAGTAGGCTGGAACACTTTTTAGTATGGAAAAAAAAAGTTGAGAAAACAAATTCTAATAGTATATATTATGTTGTGCTGGACTATAACAAACAGTATGGTAATTGATCTATATTCTTTAATTATACTTGCATTTTTGTTATGTGAATAGCGTAAAACTGAAATGATATTAAAGTGAACAAAAAATATATGAAATAAACAATACTGTCGTAGGAACTGGATTAATTTAATTCAAATGTATTTAATTTTTATTTTACGGATTATTAAAAATAATTAAACATATGTGTTTCTTTTTAATTGAGTGGTGACGGAGTAAGAATATAATTCACCACCCCCTATCTTACCCGTGGATGATTGTAAGAGACGACTAAGGGTTATAAAAAACATATAATATCTACGCTAGAAAATGAAAATTCGAAACAAAACTCTATACCATCACGTCTGGTTGCGTGGTATAGCAGTTCATTTCCCTGCTGTTATGGAGGAGGCTCGAGCTCAACAGTGGGACATAGGCATATGAACTGAGATGTTAAATATAATGAAAAATGTACGTGCTTTATTTTAAATGCAAAAATTAACTTACTATTGGAGCTGGTTCTGGTGCTGCCGAAGCTATAACGAAGAAGCAGAAGCACACGAAAATTAAAATTTCGGAATTCATTGTTATTTAATTTACTTGAACGTTTCAAACCAAATGGAAGATTAGAACTGGATGTTAGTCACTAAATTTGCCCTTATATATCTCCTACTTAAAATAAATAATACATTATTATGTATTTATACATTATAAGATTAGTTAATTTACTCGAATCTAATAAAAAAAAATAACTCTAGCGTAACAAACCTTTTATTATATTATTTAGTGTGTTTTTTTTTTGTGTAACTTTTTTTTTTTTTTTTTTAGGACACCACCCTGCACTAAGGAAGTAAACCTTGTATTGCGGGGGACTTCACAAACATGCAATTAACGCAGACAAATTACACCCAGACTCAGAACAACACTTTGTGGATCACACAAAGTAATGTCCTGCGTGGGAATCGAACCCACGGCACTAGCACCGAATGTCGGTATCTTAACCACTACACCATCTGTGCAGTCAAAGCTGTTAGCCGCAGATGGCTATGACAACTAAGTTACCCGGACTGTGAGTGGGTGCTGAAGGTCATCAACCCGAAATGTACAGTGTAATGTTACCTCTAGTTTTATCGGTGACTTAGAAACAGACAATTAATAAGAGAAAATTACCTTAATATACATACATACATATGTACATACCATCACGCCATATCCCTTGCAGAGGAGGCAGAAGAACAGAGTGCCAGAGATGCCTATCCTTACATACTTCACTCGCTTCCTCAACATTCATAATTATCTTCATACATGCTCGCCGGTTTCGGAGACTCTTGACTCCACCTACCGATAATACCTTAATATAAAATTTATAAAACAAACTTTTTATATTAGTGACATTGCCTTCACACTTAGTAAAGAAGAATTCACTTATATAAGGTTCAAGATGTTTGGACCATTTATGAACTGTAAAATATTTTAATAAATACTAGCCATATGAGCAGATTTCTTTGTTATTGCTAATGCTATGGAAAAAAAAAACTAGAAAAGATAGCCATTTATAGAAATTATTCTACCGAGACCGAGACTCACCTACCTAGACCAGATTGGTCACGTACTGAAGGAAGGTGGAGTCAAGAGTCTCCGAAACCGGCGAGCGTGTATGAAGAGAATTATGAATGTTGAGGAAGCGAGTGAAGTATGCAAAGATAGAGTTCTCTGGCACTCTGTTGTCTCTGCCTACTCTGCAAGGGATATAGCGCGATGATATTTATGTACGAGACAAGAAATAAAACAACCGATTAAATTGAAAATTTATGTATTCGAGAACATATTTTCAATTCTATAATTCCTTCAGCCAGTCATTGTTTTCAATGTAGACAGCTTCTGCAAGAGAATAAATAATAACTATAAAAGATATTCCAATTACGCGAGTATTAGAATTGCCACCGACGACAAAGACCAGGTTCTGATGGCCCACTCGCACGAAGAGAAGAGGTTCATTGCGGGACTTAGCGAGGTGTGACCAGACCATAGCCCACCGCAAAAATAACATACATACATATCATCATGCCATAACCCTTGCAGGGTAGGCAAAGAGAACAGAGTGCCAGAGAACTCTATCCTTGCATACTTCACTCGCTTCCTCAACATTCATAATTCTCTTCATACACGCTCACTAGTTTTGGAGACTCTTAACTCCAACTTCCTTCAGTACGTGACCCATTTGGTCTAAGTAGGTGAGTCTCGGTAAATTTGCAATAAAACGCAAAAATAAAAAGGGTTAATATAATTAGATTTGCATAATAAACAGCTAAAATGTTATATTATAGGGTTATATATTTTTGTACAAGTAATACTTGTATATTTCTACATTTTCTGAACAGAAAATATAATGTCAGCACCAACGGTAACCGTAAAATTTAAATATGCAAAGGATTTCGACAAATCGATCTAACTAGGTTTCATCTATATAAAATATCATTTTGTCAGTGTTGAAAAAACTGCCATGCACACATATTAGTGATAGAACCACGCTGTTGACAGTTTTTCTGTGTACAGCCGCGGGCTGGTCCGTCTGGAGTATATATATACTCTCGCAGAAGATCGACGTCTGAGTAATGGCAAAATGCTATTGCGCTTCGTTCGGTGAGCGAAAGAGCTGGATGCCCAACTGTGTGAGTTTATATTGGTAGGCAGCGGCCTAGGTATACCCTTGGTATTGCAAAGGTCCATGGGCGGCAGTAACACTTACCATCAGGTGTGCTGCTTGCCACCATAAAATAACAAAAATAAATATACCCATGAAAAATATATTTTAAATATATAGGTAAATTTGGTCTCAAGAAGATTAGAAATAACTCTTTTGGACAATTGAGTAGTCTCATCCAACAGCTTTGGTGCCATCCCTGCTTTTAGCCGTTATTGGTTTTCCCTTTTTTTTATTTTAATTATTTATTTTCACTATTGTCACTTATTACACTTTGGTCACGTACTGAAGGAAGGTGGAGTCAAGAATCACCCAAACCGGCAAGCGTGTATGAAGAGAATTATGAATGTTGAGGAAGCGAGTGAAGTAGGCAAGGATAAAGTTCTCTGGCACTCTGTTCTCTCTGCCTATCCTGAAAGGATTTATGGCGTGATGATATGTATGTATTTTCACTAGTTTATTATTTTATTAATGTCCAAATATATTTTCCAAAAACACATTTGCCACCATTTGTGTAAGAGAAAAGTATGCAGAGGGTGTCCGAGAACGGCTGACGATGGCAAGCCAGCCGCAATCGGACTTTGAAGAATGCTGGAGAGTATTGAAAGAGAGTATGGTAGATACAGCGAAAGAAGTATGTGGAAGTTCAAAGAAGCATAGAAAAACAAATGGTGATGCATGGTGGGATGCGGAAGTGGCAGCTTCCGTAGAGCAAAAGAACAAAGCGTGGCTGGACTATGTCTCTTCTTTGAATCTGAATGACAGTATGACTGAACAGAAGAAAGAAATATATCGCCAATGTAAGAATGACACCAAGGCCTTAGTGAAAGAGAAACGTGATAGAGCAAGTATGAGTGCAGAAGATAGGCTGATTAAAAACTTCGAGGGTAACACCAAACTCTTTTGGAGGGAGGTGAACAAGTCTCGGGGTGGTTGGTCAGCCTTCAGAATGAATAAAATAAGGTCTAAAGGTGGAGACATTCTTACACAAACACAAGACGTGTTAAGCCGATGGAGTGAATATTTTGGCGATATGTATGCGGATGCTACGGTTGGCGCCGGTGTTGCATGTGGTTTAGTAGATCAACATTCGATAATGGCGTCCTCCGATGGCATCAGTATGGATGAAGTTGAATGGGCGATAAGAAGTTTGAAAAATGGTAAGGCAGCGGGCATTGATATGGTGTCTGCCGAGATGATCAAGCTTGGTGGCTCCTGTGTCTGGGAGGCGTTCCTGTTGCTCCTCAATTTATGTTGGAGCTCGGCAATGGTTCCCGGGGACTGGAATAGCGCAGTCATCGTGCCTTTGTTTAAAAACAAGGGTTCACGTTATGACTGCGCAAATTACAGAGCCATAAGCTTGACCAGTTTGGCAGCAAAAGTGTATGGTAAAATTATTGAAAGGAGAATGACGATGGTGTCCGATGGTTTACTGTGTGAGACACAATGAGGTTTCAGGAGTGGAAGGGGATACATGGATCAAGTGTTCTCTCTGCGCAACATTGTGGAGAAGCATCTGGCTCTAGGTCAGAGGGTTTTCTGCAGTTTTGTGGATCTGGAGAGAGCATTTGACACGGTTGTACGAAAGGAACTTTGGGACATTTTACCGGAGTATGGTATTAACGGTAAACTGCTACAGGCTGTGCAGTCCAGTTACATGAGCTGTAGAGCCTGTGTGTGGCTCGATGATGGAATCTCGCCTTGGTTTGACGTCAATATCGGCGTTAAGCAGGGGTGCGTTCTGTCAGCCAGGCTGTTTATCATATATCTGGATAAATGTCTCCAAAGGTTAAACGATATGAATGTGGGAGTCCAGATGGGCGACTCAGTGGTCACTGCTCTGCTTTATGCAGATGATGCAGTCCTGCTGGCACAGTCAGCGACTAACCTGCAGACCCTAGTCGACACAATGACAGAAGATTGTAAGAAAATGGGTCTACGCGTGAATGTGAGCAAAACCAAAATAATGGTCTTTGAAAGAGATGAAACCAGAACAGATGTAAGAGTAACAATAGGTAATGATGTACTATCTCGTGGGATTCACAATGGATACGCAAAATTTAAAAACTTTAAACTCTGACGGGAATCCTTGTGATTCTCACACCACGGCCTTGTCAAGCCAAAGAAAAACTGACAACGACGCCTCGTCCCCTAGACTTGAGGCGTCCGCCGAGGGCCCGGCACAAATCGTGGAGGCCCAAAAGAAGAAGAGGAAGTCGCCTCGAAAGACTCGGGGCAACGGCCTGAGCCACAAAAGGCGGATGCAGGAGCGGCGAGCGCGCAGAGAGGCTGCCGCCGCTGAAAAGGAGGACGGTGGAAGAATTGCTGCAGAGCCGTCTAAGGACGAGGGCGACAGTGACGTCGCAGAGCCGTCCGGAGACGAGGGCAGCAGACCTGCCACTAAGATGGACGAGGGTGGTGTATCCGCAGGGCCGTCCAGAGGAGATAGCGGATCAGAAGCTAAAGACTCCGCTAAGCCATCGTCGCGTCCTGCGGCGGCGGCTGCGAAGACCAGGGAGGAGGCCCTCCCTTCGCAGGTGCGAAAGCGCCCCCTGAGCAAGGGAGGCAGCTCGGGCGCCGACTCCGAGGGGAGCGGGACCATTATGCCTCCACCGAAGGTGCCGGCTTCTTGCAGGGGGCGAGGGGCCGCAGTAGCAGGAGGAAGGTCGGCGACCCATCGGCGTGAGGCAGCGCCTGCTGTGAGCGACGGCCCCTGGACTTGCAGGCTGAAAATGCCCGCCTTAGTGGCGAGGTTTCAGGCCTGCGGGACCTGAACCGCCAGTTGGGGTCCGAGCTGGAGGCGGTGCGGCGGGTGAACTGCTTGTTGGCCAAGGATATGGCCGACCTGCGGGCCCAAGTGGACCACTGCCTGCCGCCTGCGCCACAGCCGACGATAAGGCCGCCCAAAAAGGCCGCTGCGGCGAAACCCGTCCCTGCGGCGAGGAGGACGCCTCCCGCTGCGGAGGGCACGCGGCCGGCCGAAGCTGTCACGGCCCCCGAGCCGACACCCGTCCCTGTGGCGAGGAGGACGCCTCCCGCTGCGGCGACGAAGTCGCCAAGCGTCCCGGAGCGGGCCCCGGTGGAGGTTCAACCGGAGGCGCCGAACCCGCTGCCCGCGGTGGGGGGACTGCCGGACGAGTCCCTGCGCGCCATCATCGACGCAGTCGGAAAAATCGTCGATGCGCGCTTCGCCGCTCTGGAGGCAAGGCTGCCTCCAGAACCACGTGTCCGGCCGCCTCTTGCCGCAGACAAGCGGCCACACACGGCACCAGTCCCCGCCCCGCTGCCTTGTCAGGGTGGCCGCGTGGGGAGTTACGCCGCGGCCGCGGCCGGACCTAAGCCCAAAGGCCCTGACCCAGCTCCGAAGGGACCTGCCCTGAGGAGGAAGACGGCGCCGGCTCCTGCCGGACCGCTGAAGTCGCCCGCAACGACACCGCCGGCGACGACCAGCGAGGCTGCGACAAGGCCTTCCGCGTCTGGCACGACTGCCGCACCCGAACAGGGTTGGCAGGTAGCCGAGCGTGACAGAAGGAGTCGCGGCCAAAGAAGGAGAGCGGAGGCCAAGCGCGCCGCTGAGGTCTCCGCTCCCAAGGCAGGAGCTGGCGACAAAAAGAAGAGGTCGCGCAACGGGCTCAAGCCGCCGAAGACAGCCGCAGTGGTGATCACTGTGCTGCCTGAGGCGGCCGAGAAGGGCCTCAGCTGCGAGGCCGTCTTGAGGAAGGCCCGGCGGGAGCTAGACGTCTCCGATATTGGAGGCGTCGAAGCCAGGACCCGCAAGGCCCGGACGGGGGCTCGAATCCTCGAGTTCCCAGGGGCCGAGGGCGCCAAGATGGCTGACAGCGTAGCTGAGAAGCTGCGAGGTTTGTTCGCCGATGAGGGTGGCATCAGGATCGCCAGGCCCGTCAAGTGCGCCGAAATGCGCATCTCGGGTCTGGACGACTCTGTGACGGTGGAAGACATCCGGGAGGCCATAGTCTCCAAAACCGGGTGTCCCATAGACACCGTCCGGGTTGGTGCCATTCGTCCCAGTCCGGGCGGCGTAGGTGCTGCCTGGGCGCAGTGCCCGGTGGAGTCGGTCAGGCAACTGGCCGGCTCAGGCAGGCTCCTCGTGGGCTGGAGCTCGGCGCGGGTAACCGTGCTTGAGCACCGGCCTGCGAGGTGCTATAAGTACATGGCGGTCGGACACACTCGACCAGCGTGCACTAACTGCTTCGACTGCGGCGGATTGTGTTTCCGCTGCGGTCAGACCGGGCATGTGGCGGCATCTTGCGCCGCCCCGCCCCACTGCCCCGCGTGTGCGGCGGGCAACAAGCCCGCCAAGCACCGCATGGGCTCTGGGGCGTGCACACCTCCAGCTTCGGCCCCAAAGGGGCGGGGCGGCCTTTCGACCACGGCCGCTCCCGCTCCTAGCGCGGCCCGATCGCCCACTGGCGAGGCGGAGGTGATGGATACGGCCCACTAATGGCTGCAGAATCCATTCACCTCCTGCAGGCCAACACCAACCACTCCGCCGGTGCGCAGGATCTCCTCCTGCAATCCATGGCGGAGTGGTCGATTGGTGCAGCCGTAGTCGCGGAACCGTACGTCGTGCCTGATCGCCCCAATTGGGTGGTCAGCCGAAACGGAACTGCGGCAATCGTCGTCTCAACGCAGCGGCACTTCCCGTCCTTATACCTTTTGGATAGGGGCGAAGAATTTGTCGCTGCGGAATGGGGAGGGGTCACACTCTATAGCGTTTACCTCTCCCCTAACAGGAGAATGGACGATTTCGAGGCCTCCCTCACCACCTTGGAGGCTTCGATACGGCGACTGGCACCGGGCCTCGTCCTGGTCCTGGGGGACTTCAACGCCAAATCCACGGCGTGGGGGTCCCCTATGACGGACGACCGCGGGCGGGCGGTCGTTGAGTGGGCGGTTTTACTGGGCCTCTGTGTTGTTAACAGGGGATCAGTGAACACGTGTGTGCGGCAGCAGGGGGGTCGATAGTGGACTTGTCATTCGCTAGCTCCGCTGTCGCCCACGGGTGAGGAACTGGAGTGTCCTGGAGGAGGCGGAGACCCTGTCGGACCACCGGTACATCCGGATGGAGGTCTCCCCCCGGGAACCCAGGAGGGGTCACAGGGCGGACGGAGCTCCCGCGTTTCCGCGGTGGGCTGTGGGTCGTCTTGATAGGGACCTACTAGCGGAGGCGGCCATCGTTCACACGTGGCTGTCCTCACCGCCCCCAGCGGACGGAGAGGACGCTGAGGCTGTCCGCATCCGCAGTGCGTTAACGCAGATCTGCGATGCGGCCATGCCCAGGGTGCGGCGTCTACCTCCGAGGCAGGGGGTCTACTGGTGGTCCCCAAGACTGGCGGACCTTCGTGCGGCGTGTATCAGTACCCGAAGGTCCTACACCCGCAGCCGGCGGCGTCATCGCGATGGCGAGCGGGAGGGCCAGCTGCACGAGGCGTACCGCAGTGCGCGGACTGCCTTTCGGCTGGCCATCCGAGCCGCCAAGGATGCGAGTTGGCAGGAGATGCTGGACGGTCTCGACCGTGACCCCTGGGGTCGCCCGTATCGCGCTTCGCTGAACAAGCTTCGCGCGCAGGGCCCCCCCCTCACCGAGACCCTCCAGCCCGACTTCCTCTGTAGGGTGGTCGAGGAGCTGTTTCCACGGCAATCGGGACACACGCCCCCGGTCATGGCTTCGTCAGATCAAGACCGGGAGGCCGACGACGAGAGTGTTCCGTTTGTGACGGAGTCGGAAGTCGGGGCAGCAGTGGCACGGATTCGTTCCGCCACCGCGGCCCCCGGCCCGGACGGAATACCAGTCCGGGTGTTGACGTCGCTCCTCGAGCACTTCGAGCCTCGCCCCAGGCAACTGTTCAACGCCTGTCTGACGTCTGGACGGTTCCCTGAATGCTGGAAGGAGGGGAGGTTGGTTCTCCTGCCAAAGCCGGGACGGCCCCCGGATATGCCGTCGCCCTACAGGCCCATCGTGCTTCTCGACGATGTGGGTAAGCTGCTGGAGCGTGTCCTCGCTGCCCGCATCGTCCGACACTTGGAGGAGGTGGGGCCCGATCTGTCGGACGCTCAATATGGGTTTCGGAGGGGGCGTTCGACCATCGGGGCCCTGCTAAGCCTGAGGCAGACGGCCGCAGAGGCTGTCGCCGGCAAGGGAGTGCTGTTGGCGGTGTCGTTGGACATCGACGGGCGATGGTAGTTCCGGGAGCATTTCCGACAGATTGCTCCCCGGCTGGTCGGCGCGGCGTCCGCCCTTTCTCGGCTCATGCCGAACGTAGGCGGACCCAGTTTCAAGGGCCGACGGCTGTATGCGGGGGTGATCTGCTCGATGACCATGTATCCGTGTGGGCGAGAGCTCTAAACGCCCAGCTGAGGGCGGTTCTGTGGAGGCCACAGAGAGCCATGGCGGTCAGAGTCATTCGCGGGTACCGCACGGTGTCGACAGAGGCGGCGTGCCTATTGGCCGGGACACCCCCGTGGGACCTAGAGGCGGAGATGCTCTCCGACCTCTACCGGCGGGTTACCTCAGTGCGCGACGAAGGTGGCTCCCCATCGTTGAGCGAGATAGCCACCTGGCGCGAGGACGCCCGCCGAGACGTCATCGCCCGTTGGGTTACGCGGCTGGAGAGGCCTAGACACGGTGTCGTTACCGTCGAGGCCCTCCGGCCCGTACTGATGGAATGGATGGAGCGGCGGCACGGAGTCCTCACCTTCCGACTGGTGCAGGTGTTGACGGGGCACGGGTGCTTCGGGAAATACCTGCACACGGTCGTGTGCAGGGAATGGACTCCGGCCTGCCATCATTGCAGTAGTGACGAGGACACGGCGCAACATACGCTCGAGGATTGTTCGGGCTGGGACGGGCAGCGCCGCGACCTCGTCGCTATTATCGGTGCCGACCTGACGCTGCCGGCTGTCGCGAGGGCGATGGTTGACAGCGTCAGGAATTGGGACGCGGTCGCCGCCTTCTGCGAGGCTGTCATCTCGCGGAAGGAGGTGGCGGAACGAGTCAGGGAGGACTCCCGCGACCCGGGCCGCCGCCAGCGGCTGGGGCGGCGCAGGCTCGAATACCTGCGCCTGATGCCGCCCTAACCCAGGCCTCGGGTGATCGGACCGGGGAATTATCCGGTCACCCGACGCGAGGCCACCGCGTGAGGGCGACGCCCCGACGGCGAAATCTGTCGGGGCGTCGACGAGAGGAACCCGTAAGGGTAAACCGCCGGGCGGGCCACCGAAGACAAAGATCGGTTACCGGTGGCCCGCTCGCACGGCGAAAAGAGGTGTTTGCAGGGTGGGTCCATGGGGGTTGCGCGCCGCATCTTTTTTCGCCTCGGATCCTTTTGTCGGGGCGCGACCACATCCATGGCCAACCCTGCGGAAAAAAAAAATAAGGGTCGACGTAATATGTCCTTTTCTTCCACTCAATCCTATCCGATGTCATTTCCGCGTTCATTCCCTTTCTATTCATATCATGCTTCACGCAATCCATCCATCTTGCCTTCGGTCTTACAACATTACTTTCATTTCGTCTCATCACATGTCCATACCAAGTCAGGCGTTCACGTTTCAATATTTCCGTCACTGGCGCCATATTCAAACTTTCTCTTATATGCTCATTTCTTTTCTCTCTCTCTCTCTCTCTCTCTCTCACTCCCTGTCTCCCTCCCTGTTTCTCTCCCTGGCATCCTCTCTCCCTGCCTCTCTCCCTCCCTCTCCCTCTCTCTCCAAAATTCGTGAAGTGCGAAATATAGCATAATAAGAAATTATATACATGATAATAAAAAGTATTGAAAAAAAAGTTGTATAGCAGCCGCTGTGGACCTTGAATATCTTTAATCATTCACTTCTTTAGTGACATGTTCCTTTTTTACCTAATTCTTGTATTTTATCCTGTAATAAAAGATATATACGTTTACTAGATTGTACGCGAGCAAAATAAAATCATTTAAAAAACGCCAAGTAGTTTTATTTAGCTTGACTTATTTGTTTTTTTTTGTCGAGATCAAATTTACTACGATGAATTATTAGATTAAATTTATTAAACAATCTAGCATATTTTTATGTTAAAGTTTCTTACTCTTGCATCAATATCTTTATATCCTTTAATCGGTTTTTACGACGGACACGAGCCAATTATAAAAATATTTTAGTAGTTAGGACCGAACTTGGCTCGACTTTTTTTTTTGAAATTTGTATTTTTTATAGAATTGGTTTTAGGTTTTAAAAATAATTTATGTAATAATGAATAAAATATATGTAAAATTAAAAAAAAAGAAAAGCGAAGAATCGAAAAGAGAGAAGAGGCTGTCTGGATTAAACGACGATTTCTCAACTGAACTATTTCAATTCTTGGTCACAGTGGCTAAAATCTTCATATTCTAATTATATTTTTTCATTGTATAAAAATACTGACTAAAGGATAAAGGATAAAACATTATAAATTAACTTAGATCTCCCGAAGCCGCAAGTTACATAAATACATTTATATAAATATTTTGTATAGAACTTAGCTCGGTTTTTTTAGAAAATTGTATTTTTCGACAAACGTATTTTAGATGTTGAAAATAATTGAAGAAATAATAAAAAAAAATATTTGAGAAATTGAAAAAGACCTTACACCAACGTGAACTATTGCAGGACATTCAATTTTCGCAAAAAAAAAATAAAAGGTTTGGCTCTTTTTAAGATGGGGTACCGGTGGCCCGCTCGCACGGCGAAGAGAGGTAGGCTTGCAGGTTGGATCTATGGCGTTGCGCGCCGCCTCTTCCGTCGTCCCGAACCATTTTGGCGGGGCGCGAGCACGGCCATAGCCCACCATATGAAAAAAGGAGGTTACTTTTAAAAAAAAAAAATAATTAACGTACACGACGGTTGCTACACGATTTTTTCATATTATATACGATTTTTTCTTTTGATCCTTAGTATTTTGATCATCTATTTTGTTAAGAGTACTTTAATGTATAAGACAGGGAAATTTTATAACTACTAATCTGTTCTTCACTGCATTGGAATAGATCTTTCAGTTTTTAGGCTGATTATTATTTGTTATTAACATCAATTATGATATAATCGACAGCACAGATGGCTAAGCTACCTTCCGTGCCAGTGCCGTGGGTTGAATTCATACGCAGGAAAATACTTTTATGCTAAAGTACATAGGACAAATACTATAAATAAATAGTTAAAACAATCATCTCATCTCATCTCAGCTCATATATGTCCCAATGTTGAGCTCGAGCCTCCTCCATAATGGAAGGGTAATTGACCTACTATACCACGCTGGTCAGACGTGTTGGTATTAAAGATCGGGTACCGGTGGCCCGCTCGCACGGCGAAGAGAGATGTTTGCAGGGTGGGTCTATGGGGTTGCGCGCTACCTCTTCCGTCGCCCCGGACCAATTTTGCGGAGAGCGAACGCCTCCATAGTCCAACACAAAAAAAAAAAAGATGTGTTGGTATAGGATTTTGTTTCGAGGTTTCCTTCTCTCGCATAGATGTTATATGCATTTTATATCACTTAGTCGTCTTGTGCGATTACCCACGGGTAAGATAGGTGGTGGTGAATTGTATTCTTACTCCATCACCACACGGTTAAAATAATTAAGGATAAAAAAAATAAAATCAAACATTAACATATATTTATTATAATATGTATTTAAATGAATCTAAGTACATACA
Source organism: Lymantria monacha (assembly GCA_905163515.2). Taxonomy (NCBI): domain Eukaryota; kingdom Metazoa; phylum Arthropoda; class Insecta; order Lepidoptera; family Erebidae; genus Lymantria; species Lymantria monacha. Next base: position 19,132,198 of record LR991081.1, read on the forward strand.
TTGCAATTTAATCAGGAGATAAAAGAAAATTATTAATTATTAGTACATGCAAAAAGGCTGAAAAAATAAAATAAAACTTAAGTTATTAAGTTATTTTCAACTTAGATAGCCATTTAGCCGTTTAGGAGCTTAGCCAATTCTTCCATAGTCTGCAAGAAAATAAACAATAATTATTTTGAAATATAATAAAAGTTTTCGCTTATATATAACGTCTAGTTTCACTGCAATTTACGCTATATAGAAGTTTTGGCGGGAACATAACTATGGGATGTGCTCTTAAATAATGTTAAGAACTTTAGTATTTTATGCACTTGTTTTTATTTTATTGTTATTCAGAGAAAATGCTACAGTGTAGGTAACATTATATAACAGCGGTTATATAAAATTAACTACACTTTAGCACTTTCTCTGTGTAACATACATATATATTCATGCTATGATGTTTTATTCTGGGAAAAAATGTATTGAGTATTAACGCCTAATATTTTGAAAGTCTTGATCTTCTAATGCCCAATCGTTATATGAACGAGTTAATTGATATGAAGAAGTATAAAAATGAATGAGTCGATTGTTTTAAGCTTATAATGTATTCCACTGAAGGTTTTTATATCCCTGGTCATGATTAAATATTATTATTAAAAGAAATACACTCCCTCATAACTAATTCATATAACTGCAACGCCTGGCTTGATAGTAGTGACAAGAGAAGAGAATTACGAGTAGAGAGAGATAGCAGAGAAATACAAATGCACTCAAAAGCCACTTCTAATCTGAATGGAATCATTGCGGAATTGTATTTACTATTACAATATTTTAACAGATTCGTTTCAAGTTGAGAACATGTTATTGGCATTGGTAGGTATAGCGAATCAGAAGCCAGGGTGGTGACCGTGCCACCGAGCATAAGGATAAAAGGTTGTGACGGTAGTTTAGTTTATGACAAGTACGCTTTTGTTAGGTGTATTGCGTGAAGTTTAAATTCTAGAGACTGCAATTGAATAATAATACAATAAAATACATTTCAATACAATATTAATATAGGAAATAGTACATTACTGCAACGGCCAGCAAAACAGGGATTAACGGACGAACGTATAAATGTGGGCCGAGGCGTAGCCGAGGCACATATACGTAAGTCCGTCAATTTCTAGTTGCGGCCAAGGCTTGTATAGTGCTTTTCTCAAATAATGCGCGGCAATTAAAACTAAGTAGTACTAAGTAAAACTATATACATGACGAACAACGAACAACATTTTTCACGTGCGCACGTAAAGGATTCATTTCTTTTTTTTTCATTATCGAACAGCTTTCTTTTCAGGCCAGTTTGAAATTTAAATAAAACTCTGATAAGTTGTCTCATCGGTGGCTATTTTTTGAAATAACAAATCGTTCTATTTTAAAAATACACGATAGATATGAATTATATATATATATTTATTTGGCCGCTAAAACACGACAGATATGGATTTTCATACATTTTTTTCCGGCCGCTGCTCGTATGTATTTGGTCAGTACAGCAATATTGATTTATCTCGAAGAAAAGAAAGATTGTCAAAATAATGCTCAAATTTCCAAGCATGTTTGAGAAAATAATGATAATATAGGAAACAAGAGATGAACAGAACATTTTAATTGACAATAAAAAGAAAAATAGATAGAATTCAAATATCAGATATATACAAAGATTACCATTGGTGCTGGTTCTGCCATCGTTATAGCGAAAAAGCAGAGGCACGCGAAAATCAAAATTCCGGAATTCATTTTTATTTCCTTGACTGACTCGAAAAGAACGCTTGAAAAGAAAGAATACACAACTGATGCTAGTAACTAACTAAATTTACCTTTATATACCTTTATATTACAATAAAAATACAATTTATATGTATTTATTCGTTATAGAATAAATTAATTACTTATGATAACCAAAAAAAAAAAAATTCAAATGACTGAAATTGAAATAAGTGAACCAACTGCTGTTCAACGTTTTGTTAAATTAGTATTGTGCGAAATAATATAATATTATTTTAAAAATTAAAATCGCTTCCTTTAAACGAAATATATTTCATTTACGTTTACTTTATTCCACGCCTCATAAGCGAAGCGTTGAGGTCTTGCTCTACTCTCGACATATGAAAATCAAGCACTTTCCAAACATAAAAATGATTGTATTTTTCTCATATTGCACTTACAGGATAATATTATAATACATATGTCAAGAAAAACATTCGCTTAAACATATTTGATATTTTTAAAAAGCAATTATTCTGTTTAAAGTAAGAAAATAGTTGATTAAAAAAAATATTCGAGGACGTCGGATAATTTTTTTTTTTGTATTTGGCAGGATTTACGACCGTAAAACTTAATGTATCATAATATTTATTTATTTAAAAGCTTCATAATCGCAACGCGCTGTTTCCTTTCGAAAATGGCTCGGTAATTCTTTGTCGTTTAATTGCAATTAATAAAAAACTAAACTGCTTAGTCATTAGTGTATGTATACCTTATGAAAATTGGGTTCGTTTACATTTTTTTGTTCGACCATTCTGCCAGGCAAAGGAAATAAATCCCATTCAGCCTATAGCTATGTTTAGCTTAACGTCGAGAATGGCACAAAATTTCAAAAGTATTTCTTTTCTTTCATTACAAGCTTATACTTAGTTTCACTTGTCCCATTGTCTGTAATCAAATCTTGCAAGTTAAATTTGATCCACTACCCGGTTTCTGATTGAGCTGAAATTTGGCATGCATATATAAATCGGATGACAATGCAATATTATTGTGACATAGAGCTGATCTGATGATGGATCTGGAAGCTGGCCATAGGAACTCCGTAATTAAACGACGCAACCCTTTTGAGTTTGGCCTCATTTGATTTTTCTTGACGATTACTTTAATACTATATGGTAACCAGGGTCTGACGATGGACCTGGAAGCTGGCCATAGAAACTTCGTAATTAAACAACGCAACCCCAACGATATTGGGCTTATTTGATTCGTCTTGGTGAGTACTTTGATACTATATGGAAACCAGGGTCTGATCATTGACCTGGAAGCTAGCCATAGGAACTCCGTAATTAAACGATACAACCTCATCGAGTTTAGCCTCGTTCGATTTGTCTTGTCGAGTACTTTGAGACTATATGGTAACCAGGGTCTGAAGATGGACCTGAAACCCGGCCATAGGAACTCCGTAATTAAACAACGCAACCCCACCGAGTTTGGGCTCGCTTGATTCGTCTTTTAAGAACAAGAATAAGAATCATTTATTTTGTCTTTATGAGTACTTTGATACTATATGGCAACCAGGGTCTGATCATGGACTTGGAAGCTCGCCATAGGAACTCCGTAATTAAACGACGCAACTCCATCGAGCTTGGACTCGTTTGATTCGTCTTGACGAGTACTTTGATACTATATGGTAATCTGATGTTGGACCTGGAAGCTGGGCATAGGAAAAAGAAGGTGCTAAATGTTCTTAATCATACCATCAATATGTAACACGCTTTTATTTATAAAATTGGGTCTGTGATAGAAACGGGAAGATTTAATAATTATGGTGTAAAGTTTGAGTGTTAAAAATATATAATTATGTACGATATTGAATTATTTTGTCGTAGACGAAGAAGCTTAATTATCGTTAAAGGTTACAATGAACTTATAAAGTGTTATATGTCTTATTAGAGTTAATTTATTTTTACCTTTTTATTTTATTAGCAAATAATAAAAGGATGTTTTTAAAAAAGGCCTTCTCTTTAATTTTATTTTTATTTCTGGCATTGACTAATAGTAAAAGATAAATAATATAAAAATTATGAGGCGTGCACTTTTGGATTTTCCAAATTATTTCTTACATTGCACTAATATAGGATATTATTATCATACATATGTCAAGAAAAAACATTCGTTTAAACGTATTTGTTATTATCAAAATCAATTATTTTGTTCGCGTTAGAGCGATCCAGCCAGCATAGGGGTAAGAGTGCTGTTGTCCTCTCGTTTGGCCTCAGGTGTGAAGGATTACGGAATGTATGATGCCAGACTTCTTTGGGTCCGTATAAAACTTGGTGTCACCAAGGTATTCATGGTTGTAGCATATGATCCCGTAGGATCCTCGGTGGCATGAGACCTAGAGAAGTTTTGGGATAATGTTAGGGAAGTTCTGGATATGGCAGAAACCAGTGAACGCGTGATTGTATGCGGAGATTTTGAACGGATGGGTTGGGATCAAGCGTCCCGACTATGAGGACGTACTTGGTCCATTTGGTGATAAGAGAGTGAACGACGCAGGTAGGTTCATAGCGGTTGTATGCATGGAGAGAAACCTTATTGTGTCAAACACATTTTTCCAACATAAGGACATCCATATGTATACATGGAGAAGGAATGAACATAAAAGTATAATAGATTTAATTTAGGTAGACAGTCGCCTCCGAAGCAAAATATTGGACGCAAGAGCCTACAGGGGCCCCACAGTCGATACGGACCACTATCTCGTTATTGCGAGATTTAGTGGTCTGTTCAGAAAGTGGAGGCACTGGCGAGAGCGTGTCCACTTCGGAGGCCTTGAAAGAATAAATGTTGGAAGGTTGCAAGAAGAGTGTGTAAGAGAAAAGTATGCAGAGGATGTCCAAGAACGGCTGACGATGGCAAGCCAGCCGCAATCGGACATTGAAGAATGCTGGAGAGTATTGAAAGAGAGTATAGTAGATACAGCGAAAGAAGTATGTGGAAGTTCAAAGAAGCATAGAAAAACAAATGGTGATGCATGTTGGGATGCGGAAGTGGCAGCTTCCGTAGAGCAAAAGAAGAAAGCGTGGCTGGACTATGTCTCTTCTTTGAATCTAAATGACAGTATGACTGAACAGAAGAAAGAAATATATCGGCAATGTAAGAATGACACCAAGGCCTTAGTGAAAGAGAAACGTGATAGAGCAAGTATGAGTGCAGAAGATAGGCAGACTAAAAACTTCGAGGGTAACACCAAACTCTTTTGGAGGGAGGTGAAGAAGTTTCGGGGTGGTTGGTCAGCCTTCAGAATGAACAAAATAAGGTCTAAAAGTGGAGACATTCTTACACAAACACAAGACGTGTTAAGCCGATGGAGTGAATATTTTGGCGATATGTATGCGGATGCTACGGTTGGCGCCGGTGTTGCATGTGGTTTAGTAGATCAACATTCGACGACGGCGTCCTGCGATGGCATCAGTATGGATGAAGTTGAATGGGCGACAAGAAGTTTGAAAAATGGTAAGGCAGCGGGCATTGATATGGTGTCTGCCGAGATGATCAAGCTTGGTGGCGCCTGTGTCTGGGAGGCGTTCCTGTTGCTCCTCAATTTATGTTGGAGCTCGGGAATGGTTCCCGGGGACTGGAATAGCGCGGTCATCGTGCCTTTGTTTAAAAACAAGGGTTCACGTTATGACTGCGCAAATTACAGAGCCTTAAGCTTGACCAGTTTGGCAGCAAAAGTGTATGGTAAAATTATTGAACGGAGAATGAGGATGGTGTCCGATGGTTTACTGTGTGAGACACAAGGAGGTTTCAGGAATGGAAGGGGATGCATGGATCAAGTGTTCTCTCTGCGAAACATTGTGGAGAAGCATCTGGCCCTAGGTCAGAGGCTTTTCTGCAGTTTTGTGGATCTGGAGAGAGCATTTGACACGGTTGTACGAAAGGAACTTTGGGACATTTTACCGGAGTATGGTATTAACGGTAAACTGCTGCAGGCTGTGCAATCCAGTTACATGGTCTGTAGAGCCTGTGTGCGGCTGGATGATGGAATGTCACCTTGGTTTGACGTCAATATCGGCGTTAAGCAGGGCTGCGTTCTATCAGCCAGGCTGTTTATCATATATCTCGTGTCTCCAAAGGTTGAATGATATGAATGTGGGAGTCCAGATGGGTGACTCAGTGGTCTCTGCTCTGCTTTATGCAGATGATGCAGTCCTGCTGGCACAGTCAGTGACTGACCTGCAGACTCTAGTCGACACAATGACAGAAGATTATAAGAAAAGCAGTCTACGCGTGAATGTGAGCAAAACCAAAATAATGGTCTTTGAAAGAGATGAAGCCAGAACAGATGTAAGAGTAACAATAGGTAATGATGTACTAGAGCAAGTGGATGAATTTGTATATCTTGGATGTGGATTTAGCCGAGATGGACGGTACACCACTGATATAGAGCTTTACTTGTCGTCTTTACTTGTGTTCGGGTCGCACAATCGGCGATCTTCTTTCTTGCCATATTTCTGTAGTGCGCCCGGTTGCTGCCTGACCACAGCACTGCGCACTCTTATTGTCCTAACTTTTGAAATACTGTACCAAACGACACACGGTAAAAGGCAAAAAATATGTACTTTAAATATCGAAAGCAATAAAAGCATTTGTTTACATAAGAATCAATTCGTTACTATAAAATATGCATCGGCAATAAATACCAAATTATTTTGAATTCTTAATTTACTATTTTAACGATAAATGCTTACATATTAAAAATAGATATATGCTATCGCGGACTTTTTTGTAGAACTATTTAAGAGGTACATTTCCACAAAACATAAAATTCGTCTGAGTTTCAAGATTTTTGCAGCGTATGCAAAAATAGCTCGCAGATGGGCGTTTTTTTCTGACTTGAGCAATTTTTATCGTTATATTTTAGCCTATTTACAAAATATCTCTATAAGTTATAGCCTATGTGTTATTCTGATGTGTAAGCTATATTACTATAAAGTTTCATCAAAATCCATTCGCTAGTTTTTGCGTGAAAGAGCAACAAAGATGTTCACATCCATACATTATTACAAACTTTCGCGTTTATAATATTAGTAGGATGTTTCGTTGGTTACTATATAATTTCTTTTATTTAATGTTTTGTTAATTTTATTATATCTCTTAAATGGCAGTTGTAAAGAGGGCAGTATTTTTTTTTTAACATATTCTAAGTAGGTTACTTGATTACCTTGAAGATCTTCGTCGATTGTTCTAGATTTTAACAACGCTTAAATAAAATTAATTAAAATATATTAATAATAAAAACTTAGCGGTATATAAAATACTAAGGTAATTTAGTAAAATTAACGACCAAATCAAAAATACTACATATTGTATAAAATAACTGCAATTATAAAAAGTAGCTCGAGCTGAAAGTTTTCGGGGTTATTGGACATGTACTCGTATAGGTCGTAGGGTACACTTCATCAAGTCTGATCGCTCGTATTTTGCGTGGATATTTAATGTGACTCATAGTATGTGGTGATCACTCTCAGTTTTATTCCAACTGATCTCTAAGATATCATTAAATATCTGTCGTTTGTTTGACAAAACAAAGTACATATATCTCATTTTCTGTTGAACCATCATAATGCTAATCCAGTTCCATTTTCCAATTTTTTGGCTAATCCATTTCCACTTTCTTTGTGGCTGCTTTCTGAAGAAGGAATTCAACATAAAGAGGCTTTCCCTCTCCAGAAAGTTAGTCGGTTACTGGCCTCTCTGGTTTCTTTTCTATATCCATATTTCCCCATCCTCAACTCATCGTTACTTCCTTTGCATAGTTTTAATTTAAGGTCTCCCACAACCGCTGTGAAGTAGGTTTTGGACGAGTGCTTGGCTTTCGAGATGTCATCGTAAAAGTCCTCCACTTTGTCGTCGGAATATGTCGAGGTTGGTTCGTAAAACTGTATGACCTGCAACGAATACCGTTTGGTAATTCTGAGTATAAGGTACACTACCCTTGTCGACGCACTTTCGATCCATTCCACGTTGTCTATGAGAGACTTACAAATAATAAACCCTATACCGCATTGGGATAGGTGATCACCCTCCCAGTAGAAGAGCAAGTTTCCAGACCAGAGGATTATCGTGCCCTTACACTCTCTTTGCACTTCTGATAATTCTACAATGTCGATAATACTCTGATCAGTCCTGAGCATCTGAATGTTGTGTTACCAGTCCAAGGCTCGTTTTTTATAGCCACCGGATCACTGCCTAAGATTCTTCGCACCCTATACTCCATCGCTACCGGGACCGCTGTCACAGTAAACCCGTAGAATAGCAGAGCTACCGTGACTGGGGGGACCGTTTTAATATTTGTACTCCACATATTAAGGGTTAAAGCCCTGCTATTTGGCAGACGAGTTGGATGTTGTTGGTGTTATACGTTTTCCAGGAGAGAGCTGCAGCCCACTGCCCTGGTGGACCCTTAGTCGATTTTTACGAAGCCCACGGGTAAGTAAGAGGTGACTATTATTGTATTCTTATTCCATGTCGGTCACTCTTGACTGTTAACCCCGTTCACCGCGAATTGGGTTTTCATTTAATTACCATTGAGGTTGATCCCTTTTTAAAATATAATTATCGAGAGATGGGTATGCAGAAAAGAGTATGAAAGTAAAATTAATGCGGTCGAAATGCGATCTCTACGGAAAATCTGTGGAGTTAGGCTGATCGATCGCATTCGTAACGACGACGTAAGAAAGCGGGTAGGTATGGAAGAGAGTATTGGTGTAAAGATGCGAAAGGGAATGCTCCGATGGTTCGGACATGTGGAAAGAATGCCGAACGAACGTCTGCTTAAGAAGATATACAATGCGAAAGTGAAAGGATGTAGGTACCGGGGGAGACCGAGACTAACCTACCTAGACCAGATCGGTCATGTACTGAAGGAAGGTGGAGTCAAGAGTCTCCGAAACCGGCGAGCGTGTATGAAGAGAATTATGAATGTTGAGGAAGCGAGTGAAGTATGCAAGGATAGAGTTCTCTGGCACTCTGTTCCCTCTGCCTGCCCTGCAAGGGACATGGCGTGATGGTATGTATGTATGTATGTAACAAGTTTAAATTATATAGATGTTTATACGGTTATATAATTTATGTAAATCTAACAAAACAAACAAGTGATTCAATTGAACAACAACATCTGAATCATTTGTTTTTTTTTTCTTAACTTTGCTAAATTATTATTAATTCAAATGTAAAAAAATGTAGCCATCCTGTAGATTGGTATATCATCCACATATTGATTGGTAGGCATCTACTGACACCTGTATAGTAATTTTTCAGCATTTCATATTTTGTAGGCAAATCATAAAGGACACCAGATGATCTGCAATCATATCTCGTCTTCGTAAATATTAATTCATACTATTTTCAACATATTCATTGCCTACTCTCTTCACCTATTTATGCACTACAGATAATAACGTAACATATAATATTTTATTATTTATAACTGTGATAATGGTTAAGTGCTTGGGCTATGAGAAATTCATTGCCTCTAAAGGGCTTGCTGCATGCCATAGTCGCTACAATAAATTCCATATTGGTTGTATGCATCTTAAAGATTTGCTAAAGGCGAATAGTGAATGGCAATGCCGGGAATGCAAAAAAAGTTATCGATAAGTAATGCTTCTAATGACCTGCCTCTCCCCAGCTCAACAAACACTACCGTCAATTCGGTTCCCATCAGTATCCGGGCCCATATGAGGTACTTGGGCCTGGTACTCGATGGGCGATGGTGGTTCCGGGAGCATTTCCATCGGCTTGCTCCACGGCTTGTCGGCGCGGCGTCCACCCTATCCTGGCTTATGCCGAATGTGGGCGGACCCAGTGCTACGTGCCGACTGCTGTACGCGGGGGTGGTCCGGTCGATGGCCCTGTACGGCGCACCCGTGTGGGCGGGGTCCCTGACCGTCCGACTTAGGGCTCTACTGTGGCAACCACAGCGGGCCATGGCGGTCATGGTCATACGCGGATACCGCACGGTGGCGACGGAGGCAGCATGCCTGTTGGCCGGAACACCCCCATGGGACTTGGAGGCGGAGATGCTCGCCGAACTGTACCGGCGGGTGTCAGCGACGCGGGCAGGTGGCGGCACCGTCTCGCTTAGTGAGATGGCCGCTTGGCGGGGCGACGCCCACCGTGACGTTATTGCTCGTTGGGCAATCCGGTTGGAAAGGCCTCGTTTCGGTGTTCGGACCATCGAGGCCTTCCGGCCGGTGCTGATGGAGTGGTTGGGTCGACAGCACGGGGTCCTTCCCTTCCGACTGGTGCAGGGCTTGACGGGGCATGGTTGCTTCGGCAAGTACCTGCACACGGTCGTGAGGAGGGAGAGGACACCGTCCTGCCACCACTGCGATTGCGACGAGGACACGGCGCAGCACACGCTCGAGGTCTGTGTGGCCTGGGCAGAGCAGCGCCGTGAACTCGTCGCGATCATCGGTGCCGACCTGGCGCTGCCGACCATCGCTAAGGCGATGCTCAACAGCGTCAGAAACTGGGACGCGGTAGCCGCCTTCTGCGAGACAGTTGTCTCGCGGAAGGAGGTGGCGGGGCGACTCCGAGAGGAAATCCTCTTCGGTGAGACGCTCCGTCACCGGCGCCTGGGGCGGCGGAGGCGCGAGTATCTGCGCCTAATGCCGCCCTAGCCGAGGCCGCGGGTGACTGGACCGGGGAATAGTCCTTCACCCGCAGAGAGGCTGACCGCGTGAGGGCGACGCCCCGGCAGTTAGCTGGGGCGTTGACGGGGGATGGTACCCGAAAGGGTAACCCGCCGGGCTGGCCACGGAAGGCAAGGAAGCGGTACCAGTGGTCGGCCCAATGGCGATGGGGAGGGAATACGGTGGGTTATGGGGCCACGCGCTGCCCTTCCGTCGCCCCGGACGGTACGGGCGACGTGTGACCGGGCCATAGCCTACCAAAAAAAAAAAAGCTCAACAAACACTGTTGTCTCTTTTAGAGATGCACAGGCAATTAATACATACATACATACATACATATCATCACGCCATATCCCTTGCAGGGTAGGCAGAGAAAACAGAGTGCCAGAGAACTCTATCTCTGCATACTTCACTCGCTTCCTCAACATTCATAATTCTCTTCATACACGCTCGCCGGTTTCGGAGACTCTTGACTCCACCTTCCTTCAGTACATGACCGATCTGGTCTAGGTAGGTTAGTCTCGGTCTCCGTCGGTACCTACATCCTTCCACTTTCGCATTGTATATCTTCTTAACCAGACGTTCGTTCGGCATTCTTTCCACATGTCCGAACCATCGGAGCATGCCCTTTCGCATCTTTACACCAATACTCTCTTTCATACCTACTCGCTCTCTTACGTCGTCGTTACGAATGCGGTCGGTCAGCCTAACTCCACAGATTTTCCGCAGAGATCGCATTTCGACCGCATTAATTTTACTTTCATACTCTTTTCTGCATACCCAACTCTCGCTTCCATACAGTAATGTTGGGACAAGCACTGCGTTATGTATTGCTACACGTGCCTTCTGGCTGAGGTGGTGGCTGCCGAGAAGTTGCCCCAACGCTCCGTTCACTCTATTTCCCGCATTCACTCTTCGCTCTATATCAGTGGTGTACCTTCCATCTCGGCTAAATCCACATCCAAGATATACAAATTCGTCCACTTGCTCTAGTATATCATTACCTATTGTTACTCTTACATCTCAGCTTCGTCTCTTTCAAAGACCATTATTTTGGTTTTGCTCACATTCACGCGTAGACCACTTTTCTTACAATCTTCTGTCATTGTGTCGACTAGGGTCGGCAGGTCAGTCGCTGACTGTGCCAGCAGGACTGCATCATCTGCATAAAGCAGAGCAGTGACCACTGAGTCGCCCATCTGGACTCACACATTCATATCGTTCAACCTTTCGAGACATTTATCCAGATATATGATAAACAGCCTGGCTGACAGAACGTACCCCTGCTTAACGCCGATATTGATGTCAAACCAAAGCGACATTCCATCATCCAGCCGCACACAGGCTCTACAGCCCATGTAACTGTATATTTTATTAAATATAATATACCTATATGTGTGCAATATACACAATATATTTCAATCAAAATTATTTTCATTGTTATATACACTCACAGACATACACATTGTTATACTAGACATGTTTTCATAATTTTGTTAAAATATACCAGGTGTTGGCATAATATCAGCGCTATTTTATAAGAACAAAGTAGCATAAGCTGTTGGATCAACTTAGCTTTTTATTTCTCGTAGGTATTTATATTGTTGCCAGAAGTTATTTTCTTTATGTTTATTTTTATTAGCTTTTAACAAGACCAAACTAGATGTTTTTCTTTCTTTTCTTTCACAACACGGTAGATTGATTTCTTTATTTTTATTTAAGACTAATTCTACCACATATTTCCTCTATTGTCACACCTATAAGTCCTGGCATATAGATCCTGATACACGACGGTCTCTATAGATGATACCAATTTAGATTTTAGGCAGTTCCAGAAAAACATTTAACTATCTGCGGTTCTCAAACGCATAAAATTTAACTTAAACGGTCTAAATTTGTAAGCAAAGAATGACTAATTCCATTTCCCTTCTATGTAATGTAGGTCGGAGTAAGAATCTGTACCAAAGCTGGGCCTAATAGTGACGGGGAGGTGTTTCCTCCCCACTAGTGGGTTACGGAGTCACATGCTGCCCTTCTGTCACCGCGGAAGGAACGGACGAAGTCTATTCAGATGTGTGCATGCCTAGAAAAAAATAAAAGAACGATGTTCATAAATTTATTTCCAATACATTTGCAATATGTACAATATAAAAAGGACCTAATATCTGAACCCAAGTGATTGGGATAAAAACAGGATGATAAAGATGAATTAACATAATACAGACTATACAGACTGCTTTTCCGTGTGGTGACGGAGTAAGAATATCGTAAAAAGAGACTAAAAGTTTAAATACGCCTATAAGATCTATACAAGAAAGGGAAAGCTCGAAAGAAAACTCTATTCTAACTAGTTTGACCATCGTGATATAGTAAGTCAAATTGAAACCATAAAAAACGGTTTTTCAATGTTCGGGTCTCTTAGAAAAATCTTTCTACTTAATGACCCACATTTTCTGAAGACACAGGTCTAGTGTGTGATACTAGAAAATGATCTACGGAACAGAAATGTGATATTTAAATGTCGGCGTCATAACTAAGCTCAAAGTCGCTCAGCGTTTTATGAAACGGGATCTGCACAGGATTTCTCTGTGAGATAGAATCTGAAATATCGAAATCCATCAAACAATGGTTTTAACTGATATAATACCAAAAATTAGTGCTCTGACGTGGTAATAGGCAGGTTATGTCGCTTGAAGAACCAATAGCCGTCAGGGAAGAAAGGTTCTTAAGTGGCATTCACAAATCTGACGTCGCAAGGTTGTATGCTTTTCCGCCAGCTTGACCTACTACTTGATGAAAATCGTTGGAAATCGCCTTGTGGCGATCTATGGCGGAAATTTACGTCAATCAATGGATGGTAATAAGTTGAATAAAGATGATGAACTGTTACATACGTAGTAACTTGATCTAAGGTACAGTAAATTATTTAAAATAGTTTCTATAATTTTATTGATATAAAAATAAATAATAAACATAAGTTTGGATTAAGAAATAGATTTATTTCATAGTCAAAATACTTGCTTAAACATTATAAAGCGTCGAAAACCAACATTTATTATTAAAACTATAGCTGTTGTTATTCAAACTATAGGTATTTTCATACATAACCTATAAATTTTAAGGTTAACATACATTTAAATGAATTTAAGTACATTTAAATGAGTTTAATCAAGTGATAAAAGAAAATTATTCATAATAATCTAGGTCACAAATAGCACAAGCTATATATACATACAAGTACTTAAGTTAAAATCAAAAAATGTTTGGTGCGTATTTAAAATAATGCAGTTGCTTCTTTAGCCAGCAAGAGATGCTATAGCAGCCGAACTCTGAAACAAAATAAATAATAATTATGAATAATGATCAATTTATTGATCAGAACACTAACATTGTGAAAGACACTTGTGTCTAATCATTCCTCGAGTGTATTTGTGAATTTTTGTTATAAGAAGAGAATGAAACTGAAATTTTAACCTAAAAAATAAATAATATAAGAAACAAACAATACTGTCGCAACCAATGCCTTAACTAAAATATCAAGTATTTATTACTTTACGAATCCATCCATGCATCCATCAGCCCGTAAAAGGCCACTTTTAGACATAGCAACGAGAATGCCTTAGAAAGGACCTGCATCCAACAGGTTCCTGTGACTTGCGAGATGTCGTCACTCCTACGCTGGATCGCTATCGTCCGATTTGTGGTCGCCACTCTAGAATTTTGCTTCCCAATGGTTGTGATTGTTTGACGAGCCAAGTAGCCTGCCTATTGCCACTTCATTGTACAAATTCTTCAGGCTATATATATGCCGCGTGGTCAACAATTACACTCCCAAGGAGAATTGATGTTAAGCGGCCAGTCATAACACTATTGCCCATAACTTTTGCAATATGTACGTGTGTATATTGCGTCAACCCCAACTATTTAGGATAAGAGATAATGAGATTGATGATGATATTTCAGTGTCGTAAGTCATCGTAGGCAACACACACTGGATATAAATCATTGTTTTCAGACAGTGCGTAATATTGGATGAGAAGATCCTCCTAAGTTTCCCGAATGCTGCCCAGCCGAGATCGTCCACTAACCTCTCAAAATTGGATTTACCTAATTGGATGATTTGTCCTAGGTAAAAATAGTGATGCAACTAAACATGCAAATATCAAGGATTCTAAACCAGTGGTCGACCTAATGACAATTAACATGGTGGGTTATGAGGCCACACTCCGCCTTTCCGTCGCTCCGGACGAAATGTGTTGAGGCCATAGCCTGCCAATGAAAAGGGGAACATATTAAGCAACAACTTCGAGAATTGCATTCCCAACCAGGACAATTACAAAAATGAAAAGAGCATTAGTCATGATTTTCGTCTTGTTCATATTCATTTGCAGACCTACTAGTTGGAAAACCTTGCTGAAGTCGTTGAGCATGACGTCAGGGTCATCTAGGTGAATGATGCATTCAGCGTTAATGTTGATACCAAGTTCAATTCAGTCTAAGAGATTTGAAGACATCCTCCAGCGTTGTGGTGAACACTTTTGGAAAGATTGAGACCGACATAGTGTTTCTATAAAAACATTACAGCACTCACATGTATCGACAATCAATTTGACACCACTAAAAGGACTGTAGCATAGTAATATTAAATAAAGTATAAACTTTTAATTGTGTTTCAATATAAAAAAATAACTTACAATTGGTGCTGGTGCTGCTGAAGTTATGACAAAGAAGCAGAAGCACACGAAAATAAAAATTTCGGAATTCATTTTTATATACTTTGGTTGACTGACTCGTACCGAACGCTTGAGATGAGAGAATAGAATTAGATGATAGTCATAAAATTTGCCTTTATATATCTCTTAGTTTTGAATAATTAAAACATTATTATGTATATATGCGTTTCATGGTTGGCTAATGTACTAATTTAAACAAAAAAATCCTTCGGTGAATCTAACGTTTTATTGATTTAATATAATACAATATACGGCAACATTTAGCTTTCTCGAGGGCTTAGAAACAAATCACTAATTAGGGTAAGCAGAAAACGTTACTATAAGAGAAAGAAAACTCAAAATAAAATTCTATTCAACGCAACCATCTTTGTATAGTGCAGATTATCCTACCATTATATAATATAATGGTTCATATGCAATAGCTGGCAGATCTCCTGCTGTAATGCTAGCAAGACATTTTAAAATAGTTAGTTTTTTAAAATAATAGCTGTGTTGCAGCGGCTACGAATACTACCAACCCTTATTTTGCACGTGGGTATCATAAAAGACGACTAAGAGTTAATATCAACCTAGGCCAACTCCACCTGATGCCGTTTAGTCAACAATTACATTTCCAAGGGGAGTTGACGTCAGGAAGGCGGCCGGTCATAAAACTGATACCAATAACTTTTATAATATGTAAGAAGAGGAGTACATATTGCTTCGACCCCAAATAATTGGGATAAGAGCAGGAGAATAATAACTATGCAAAATTGCTGGTGCAGCAACGAATAATATCAAACCTTATTTCGTTCGTGGATATCGTAAAAGATGACTCAGAGCTTTTTATTGACCTGGGCCAATTCCGCCTGGTGCTATCAGGTCAACAATTACGTTCACAAGGAGAATTGACATTAGGCAAGCAGCCGATCATAAAATTATTGTCAGTAACTTTTGCAGTATTTACGTTGGAATTAAAGAACAAACAAAGAATACTACTCACCTCCTATTTATCGCGGGTTTTATAATATACCTACATACCGTTGGTTGTAACCAACGGTATATATAGCCTTGATAAACAGACTAGATCCTATAAAATAAGATTTTTGGAATCTATATGATAGTACCTAAAATTGGAAAGTTTACATAAACAAACAAACTCATAAGTTTCTTTTTTTCTTGGTAGGCTATAGTCTGTACACACGCCGTCCGTTCCATCTGGCATCCATCAACCACTGACGTCAAGTCACTCTGCTCCGGTGGTCGGCCCAACGACGAAGGCGACGTCACGGGTGGGTTACGGGTGTGCGTGCTTACGCCCCTCTGTCGCTCCGGACGGAGTGGTGCGAGGAGTGCGCCGACCATAACCCACCCCAAAAAAAAAAAAAGGACAATACTTTATGGGTCCCCTAAATTGTTGTTCTAAACCTAGATGTAATTTATGTTCTTTAATTTTATACTTTTCCACGTGGTGACGGAGAAGGAATACATTTCACCACCCTTCTTATCCGTGGGTGATCGTAAGAGACGACTAAGGGATATAAAACGCTTATAACATCTATGCAAGAGAAAGAAAACTCAAAACAAAACCCTATACCAACACGTCTGACCAGCGTGGTATAGGGGGTCAATTTCTCTCCCGTTGTGGAGGAGGCTCGAGCCTAATAGTGGGACATGTGTGAGCTGAAAGGAATTTTATACTTATAAAGTTATTATAAAATTTATTCCTAGTACAGTGTGTTATCTTTAAAAAATATTTTACTTTATCACATATACGCAAAATGAATTAAAATAATTTCAACATACGATTCAATAACATATCAAGTCAAAATTTTTTGAATAAACTTTTTTTTTGATTTTAAGAAACTAACAAATAACAACAATAACAATGATGCAGTCCTGCTGGCACAGTCAGCGACTGACCTGCAGACCCTAGTCGACACAATGACAGAAGATTGTAAGAAAAGGGGTCTACGCGTGAATGTGAGCAAAACCAAAATAATGGTCTTTGAAAGAGATAAAACCAGAACAGATGTAAGAGTAACAATAGGTAATGATGTACTAGAGCAAGTGGATGAATTTGTATATCTTGGATGTGGATTTAACCGAGATGGAAGGTACACCACTGATATAGAGCGAAGAGTGAATGCGGGAAATAGAGTGAACGGAGCGTTGGGGCAACTTTTCGGCAGCCACCACCTCAGCCAGAAGGCACGTGTAGCAATACATAACGCAGTGCTTGTCCCAACATTACTGTATGGAAGCGAGAGTTGGGTATGCAGAAAAGAGTATAATAGTAAAATTAATGCGGTCGAAATGCGATCTCTGCGGAAAATCTGTGGAGTTAGGCTGACCGACCGCATTCGTAACGACGACGTAAGAGAGCGAGTAGGTATGAAAGAGAGTATTGGTGTAAAGATGCGAAAGGGAATGCTCCGATGGTTCGGACATGTGGAAAGAATGCCGAACGAACGCCTGGTTAAGAAGATATACAATGCGAAAGTGGAAGGATGTAGGTACCGAGGGAGACCGAGACTAACCTACCTAGACCAGATCGGTCATGTACTGAAGGAAGGTGGAGTCAAGAGTCTCCGAAACCGGCGAGCGTGTATGAAGAGAATTATGAATGTTGAGGAAGCGAGTGAAGTATGCAGAGATAGAGTTCTCTGGCACTCTGTTCTCTCTGCCTACCCTGCAAGGGATATGGCGTGATGATATGTATGTATGTATGTATGTAACAAATAACAAAAAAAAAAAATAAAGATAAACACTATAAATCTAAATAAATTAAATTTATTCATATATTTAATATACACATTCATATTCTTAATAATTACGTAAACATTATACGTCATTGACAAAAACCTTATTGGGTTAGAATTACGTAATTATAGTAATTGGTGTTAAAACTTCTTGGTAAAAAAAATGTTCAGTAATATGAATGTAAGATTAACATATATTTAAATGAATTGAAAGAATACATACATACATATATACCATCACGCCATATCCATTGCAGGGTAGGCAGAGAGAACAGAGTGGCAGAGAAGTCTACCCTTGCATACTTCACTCGCTTCCTCGACATTCATAATTCTCTTCATACAGGCTCGCCGGTTTCGGAGACTCTTGACTCCGCCTTCCTTCAGTACGTGACTAATCTGGTCTAGGTAGGTTAGTCTCGGTCTCCCTGGTATTTACATCCTTCCACTTTCGCATCGAAAGATATTTAATTCTATATAATCAAGGAATAATTGAGAACATTAATTTATTCTAACTGTACTACAGTAAACATCGCTGTGAGGTAGCGGCTACGAATACTATCAGCCATTATTTTGCTCGTGGATGTCGTAAAAAACGACTAAGAGCTTTATATCCACCTTTGACATTACCTAATGCTGTTCGGTCAACAATTACATCCCTTTTTTTGGGGCTGGGTTACGGTCGGCGCACTCCTCGCACCACTCCGTCCGGGGCGACAGAGGGGCGTAAGCACGCACACCCGTAACCCACCCATGTCATGTAGCCTTCGTCGTTGGGCCGACCACCGGAGCAGGGTGACTTGACGTCAGTGGTCAGCCCAACGGAATACGGCGGTCCGTCGGGCCGACCACTGACTGTCATACGCAAACTGTCATACATACCATCACGCCATGTCCTTTGCAGGGTAGGCAGAGAGAACAGAGTGCCAGAGAACTCTATCCTTGCATACTTCACTCGCTTCCTCAACAACTATTTTTTACCTACTTACCTATTTTTCTATTTAAGAAATATATAAAAAGTTAATTAAGGCTCGAAATTACTTTTTTTGTAAAAGTAATTAATTCGTGTACTTGAGTTTTGTATTGTATAAATTATTAAAATCATCTCAGCTCACACACGTTCCACTGTTGGGCTCGAGCCTCCTCCATAATGGGAGGGAAATTGACCTACAATACCAAGCTGGTCAGACGTATTGGTATAGGGTTTTGTTTCGAGTTTTACTTCTCTTGCATAGATGGTCGTGTTTTATATCCCTTAGTAGTCTCTTACGATCACCCAAGATAAGGGGTGGTGCATAGGGAAGATGTATGTTTTTTTTTAATTTTTTAAACGTTTCTACTAGTTATTATATTTCCAAAAATAAATATAACACATCCAAAATACATAAAAGAAGGACATAAAAGAATCATTTTTGCCTAATTACATGCAGGTACTTATTTTGTTCACAAACTTCGGCGTACACCGTACTACGTGTACCTAGTTTACTTAAAGTTCTTATTAAAGATATTCTCAATATCTAATAGGCACATGGGTCTTTATTCATAAAAGTAATACATTTTTAGTCATCTATGATACCTATGAATGAAAACATGTAACTTATTAGAGTAAGAGAAAAGTTCGAAATTATTTATTATTTATCTTTCCATTGGTTTTCAGATAGAAAAGAATATAGAAAATTATATGCAATACAAAATAATGTCATTAGAACAGGGACAAAAGTGACATTTGTTACGTCTTTCATTTACAAGGATTAATACTTGAACACAGAAAACTAATAACCTATGCAATAACTGGATAACAATACAAAATAATCACTAGAAGCACCTTGATACCAGAAAACTCGAGTGTACGATGACGTCAGGTTTTGAACAACCAATCACGTCGCGTTTTAAAAATTTGCGAGTGAAACTCAAAAAAGCCACTTTTTGATAATTACACTATTAAATAATGTCATCCATCCATCCATCCATCCATCCATCAGCCCGTAAACGTTCACTGTTGGACATAGGCCTCCCCACGAGAATGCCATCTATAACGGTCCTGTGCCACCTGCATCCAGCGGTTTCCTGCGACCTTGATGAGGTCATCAGTCCACCGAGCGGGGGGTCGTCCTACGCTGCGTCGTCCGATTCGTGGTCGCCACTCGAGAACCTTTTTTCCCCAACGGTTGTCGGTTCATCGAGCGATGTGGCCTGCCCATTGCCACTTCAACGTGCTAATCCTTAGCGCTATGTCGGTTACACCCGTTCTTCTACGGATGTCCGTATTTCGGATTTTATCACGTAGAGAAATACCGAGCATAGCCCTCTCCATAGCACGCTGAGCGACTTTGAGCCTTTTTATGAGGCCGACATTTAGAGACCACGTTTCAGTGCCGTAAGTCATCGCTGGTAACACACACTGGTTATAAACCTTTGTTTTCAGACACTGCGGAATATTAGACGAGAAAATCCTCCTAAGTTTCCCGAACGCTGCCCAGCCGAGTTGGATTCGTCGGCTGACCTCTTTCTCGAAATTGGATCTACCTAATTGGACTGTTTGTCCTAGGTAAACATAAATGGTAGTAATAAATAATGTAGAATTTCAAAAATAATTGTATAGTTACATTTTTTAAACAATAAAGATTACAAATAAAATTATTTTGTTCATTTTGGAGTCACGTACATATTCACTATTGTATTCTTATTCCGTCACCATACAGAGTAAATAAATTAAATAAATTTACACAATAACTACTAGTCGTTACGCTTGAAACATTTTTTTTTACATTGTTTTAAAACTTCAAAGTAAATTAATATTTATTTATTAAAAATAGAATTGAATTTTATAATACACACACTTTTATTTTATTTTTTATCTAATCTTATAAAATTATAAGGAGTATATAAAGGCATCTTTCTTAATGAAAAGTAGCTTCAGTACTATTATTTAGTTAATAAAGTAACAAAATAAATTACAACAATGAATTTCAAACTTTTCATTTTCTTCTGTATATGTTCTCTTATAATATATACAGCATCAGCAAGTTTATTTGTAAGTTATTTTTTTCTATATTTTTATATGAATTCATCATGCTCTTCATTATAACTTGACCATGTCAACTATTACTGTACATTGTTATACATAACATAAGCGATTTTTTTTCTCGTATGGTGACGAAATAAAAATAAAATTGTGAACAACCATTAGTTGCTAGTGGAAGTGTCAAAAAATGGTTAAAAGTATCTTACAGTGGAAGGGCCGCTGTTGACAATTTTCTGTCGACAGCCCCGGCCTGTCTGTCCGGGGTAGCAGAGCAGGCAATGTGATTCTTTGCTTCGTTCGGTGAGCGAGAGAGCAGGAAGCTCAACTTTGTGGTTGGTTTTAAGGTTTTTGTTATACTGCTGGTATTACAATGGTCCATAGGCGAGGCAGCAGTAACATTTACCATCATCGTGCAGTTTGCTCGTTTTTCACCAAAACCAATAAAAAACAAACAAAAGAGAGTGGGTTATCTATTATGTCTTGTGAAATATATAACAGCGATTACTAACGTGTATACCAAACATGGTTATTTTGGTATTAATCTTTCCATATCATCATTCCCCTACTCGTATTCCAATTATTCGGGGTCGATACAATATGTAGTCTTATTTCATAATACATATTGTAAAAGTTATTGGTAATAGTTTTGTAACCGGCCGCCCTGCCAGACGTCAACCCTCCTTGGTAATGTAATTGTTTGACCAAACAGCATCAGATGAAGTTGATTCAGTTATAAGGCTCTTAGTCGTCTTTTACAACATCCACGAGCAAAGTAAGGGTTGGTAGTATTCGTAACCGCTACCACACAGCATAAATATTACCCTTTCGATATAAAATAGTATATTCCATTGAGGAAGTCTAAATCTAGAATCTTACGGTGCAAAGCTGAATGATAGAGTGATTTGAACTGGAATCTTACATGTTATGTTCCGTCAACTTCTGATTAGTTAAATTACGGATATTACTCATCCTAAACACTTATCCTAAACACTCGATCGATATGCATTGCTTGTTTTTATAGAAACACTAGCTGACCCGGAACACGTTGTTTTGCCAAATACATTATTTCTATTAAATATTTTTTAAAGTAAATTGTAATTATAAACTATACATAATTTTTTTTCTGTCTGTGCTTAGTTGGACGGTAGATCCGTGGTTATATCCATAGTATTATAAAAATCTGTGAGAAATTACCACTTAATATCGGGTATACATTTTGCTAGTTTACCACCAAAGATAATAAAAAAAGAGTAGAAATCTTCTTCAACTGACTTTCAATTGGTTTTTATTATTTTCCACGGAAGCTAAATTAAGTAAGAGCTAGTGACTTGTATTCTTATTGACTTGTATATTCACGGAAAAGGAAAGAGTATTATTCTAATATATTTTTAATTTGTCATCACACGAAAAAAGGTAGATCTATAAGTGAGTTAGTTGATAGTATTAATAAAAGAATTTTTTTTTCTTTTCAGGATGACATACCTAAGAGGACAAAGCCTACTTCACCTTTCCTAGCAATCCTAAAAAGTAGAAAAGCCGGCTAATATGCACTTATACAGCGGACGACTATAAATATTTTTATGTATTAGCTATTTATAATATTGGATTCTCTGTTTAATTATTCATTTGCAACCAAGAGATGTCAGCACTAAAAAAGAATACAATTAAAATTAGCCTAACTTGCTCTTTATATTGGCTATCTGATAGTGGAAGGCACAACTGAATTGGTCCAGCATTTTTAAAGATTTATAGGTAGATGAAAAAGCAAAAATGCAAAACCAAAAAAAAAACATTACTGATAGAATATTTATCAATTGTAAGCTGATACTTAATTTTTTTAACTTCTGACGCAAAAAGACTGGTGTTATAACATTTGAAATAAAACTATTTTTACATATATAATTGCGTTTGTATTTCAATTTTTTATTTCCTTACGTTTTGAACTTTACAGCGCTTACGATAACGGGAGAACTAAGGTCTCATGCCCCATAAGTCATCGTTATTACAGAGATTTATATCTACCTGATATAGTATTAGTTATTAGTATTAGTTATTATTTTTTGCTGTTAGTTTTCTGTCTACAGCCGCGGGCGGGTCCGTCTGGGGTAGTACAATACTCTCGCAGAAGATCGACGTTTGAGTAATAGCATTGTGCTATTGCGCTTCGTTCGGTGAGCGAGAGAGCCGGAAGCCCAACTGGGTGGGTTTGGGGATATTATTAGTAGGCAGCGGCCTAAGCAAAACCCTTGGTATTGCAAAGGTCTATAGGCGGCAGTGACACTTACCATCGGGTGTGCTGCTTGCTCGTTTGCCGCCATAAGCAATAAAAATAAACTTAATGTTTAATAATAACTGACCATAATCTATATACATTATATAGATTTTGGTCAGTTATTATTAAACATTAAGTTTATGGCAATTATTGATTCCTGAACGATCTTGGAACTATGCTCAACGATCTCAGCAAGGTTTTTCAACTAGTAGATCTGCAAATGAACATGAATAAGACAAAAGTCATATCTAATGCCCGTATTATTTCTGCACCGGTTCTGATAGGGAATGCAATTATTGAAGTTGTGGACCACTATGTTTACCTAGGATAAAAAATCCAAACAAGTACATTCAATTTCAAGAAAGAAGTCAGTTGATGAACATAACTCGGCTGAATAGTGTTCGAGAAATTTAGGAGGTTCTTTTTGTCGAATATGCCGCAGTGTCTGTGAACAAAGGCTTATAACCAGTGTGTGTTATCAGGGATAGCTTACGGCACTGAAACGTGATCTCTTAAGATCGGCCCCATAAAAATGCTCAAAGTCGATCAACGTACTTTGAATAGAGTTGTGCTCGGTATTACTCTACAGGATAAAATCTGGCATACAGCCATCCGTAGAAGAACAGATGCTATCTACACAATCCGAAAAATTTGTACGTTGAAATGGCAATGGGTAGGCCCCATAGGTCGTCGAACTGACAACCGTTAGGGAAGAAAGATTCTGAAGCGGCGACCACAAAAAGGATCATACGTCGTAGAATGGCTCCCCACTAGGTGGACTCACGACATCTTGGAAGTCGCAAGAAGTCATTTGATTGACTTTGTTTAACAGTGGACGTTTACGGGCTGATGGATGGATGAATGAATAGAACCATTATTACCATATGGGTCGATGAACATTATATCAATGTAGACCTAATAAGGTCAGGTAGATTTTAAATTAATTAATTATTTTAACGATTAGGATAGTTATCTGAATTCTTCTTTGGTGTGAAGATTAAAAAAAAATACAACGATTGTATGGTCTTATGAAACCACAGTAAAAGTGAAACTTTTTTTCATATTGTAGACATTTAACTAAATCTTTTTGGAAAAATATTCGATTTAAGGTATTAAAATCACATCATTAAACACTGATAAAATCAAACAAATAGCGTGGAGCACCGGCACAAATGAGTAATAGTCTATACACTACACGATTAGCTGATGCGAACCCTAGACGCCGCCATAATTGCCTCGGCTGCTCTATCGAGCGCCTTTCACTTTACCCAACGCCGCGGCCGACCGTCACGCGACATGCAATAGATGGGCGAAAAAGTTTGAGGCGATGTAATAAAAATTTAACTTACATAATATATTATCATCATTATTCTGTTCTTATCCCAACTTGGTGTCGCTCTAATATGGATTTTTCTGCTATAGTACCTATTTGGCAATATTTTTATGATCGGCTACTTGTCTGAAATCAACCCTCTTCGGGAATGTAATTATATTCCCGAAGAGGGTTTTGAATTGACAAGATAGCATTAGATGGAGATGGCCCAGGTCATTGTGACCACCGAAGACAAAAATCGGGTACCGGTGGTCCGCTCGCACGGCGAAGAGAGAGGAGTTTTACGGTGGGCCTATGGGAGTCACACGCCGCCTTTTCGTCACCCCGGACCGATTTGGCGGCGCGAGACGCATCCATAGCCCAACAAAAAAAAAAAAAGTCATTATAAAGTTCTCAGTTGTCTTTTATGACAAACACCAGCAATTTAAGAGTTGGTAGTATTCGTACTCACTACTACATGGCAAGTAATCATCTCATCTGATCATCATCTCAGGTCATATATATCCCACTGCTGGGTTCGATCCACTTCCATATTAGGAGGCTTTATATACTTCACCACGCTGGTCAGACTTGTTGGACTGTTGGTATAGGGTTTAATTTCTTGTTTCCCTTCTCTTGCATAGATATTACATATTGGCATATTTTATCCCATAGTCGTCTTTTACGATCACCTACAGGAAGTGGTGAATTGTATTCTTATTTCGCCACCACACGGAAAGCAAGTAATAATAATGATAACTTTAATAAATTTTTTTTGTAGTTCTAGATTTCAACATTTTGTCATTGCTGCATAACTTGTATTTTTTTCTATTGTTCTTTTTTATATAATATCTCAATGATAACTTTTTTTTCTAATCAATTTTTAATGTTTATTAGAAAAATTGTCGGTGACAATGTTAATATATATCTTTCCGTGTGGTGACGGAGTAAGAATACTATTCACCAACATATATCTTACCCGTGGGTGATCGTACGAGACGACTAAGGGAATTAAAACGCATATAACATCTATGCGAGAGAAGGAAAACTCGAAACAAAACCCTATACCAACACGTCTGACCAGCGCGGTATAGTAGGTTATTTTCCCTCCCATTACGGAAGAGGCCCAAGCCCAACATTTATGGACTGTGATGATGATGATGATGAATGTTAATATAATTTTTCCTTATAAATTTGTTCTTAATATTATAAGTTTCTTTGAACATAATAATTAAATAAATAAATATAAATAAGGCAGCAGTAAAATACAATATGCGTTGCAACTATTGTATTTTAAAGATGGGTAAGAGAGATATAAGTAATATATAAAAAACAGCTGACAATCGTAAACCCTCGTATACTTTTTACAATACCAAAGCCGTGTACAGTAAGTAGCTATAAAGCAAAAAAAAAACCGTATGAAACTAGTGGTAGGACTACATTGTGGACAGCTCTCTGCCTGCAACCGCGGGCCGGTACGTCCGAAGTAGTACCACACTCTCGCAGAAGATCGACGTCTGAGTAATGGTAATGTGCTATTGCGTTTCGTTCGGTAAGTGAGAGAGCTGGAAGTCCAACTGGGGTGGGTTTGGGCTTTGTATTGGTAGGCAGCGGTATAGCTATGCCCTTGGTATTGCAAAGGTCAATGGGCAGCAGTGACACTTACTATCAGGTATGCCGCTCCTCGTGTGCCACTATAAGCAATAAAAAAAAATGAAAATCGAGAATTTTGATTTCTTTTTGCCCCTAATTAAACGCTTAAAAAGAGAGAATAATAATGTATAATATACATTAAAACTGCCATTGTATGTGTACTTAAATTTGTAGAATAATAAAAACATTATTTATTTATTATATGAATTTATGATTCTAGACTTTATTTATTTACATAATTCACACATATAAATAAGATAATAAATAAATAAGACTGCGCAGATAGCGTAGTGGTTACAGGTTGAGAGCCCTCAGCGCTCACCCACAGTCCGGGTAAAGTTGTCATAGCCCTCTGAGGCTAACAACTAAGAAACACAAAAAAAAAGAAAGGCGTAGTGGTTATGATATCTACTTATCATGCCAGTGTTATGGGTTCGATTCCCGTGCAAGACAATACTTTATGCGTTCTACAAATTGTTGGTCTAAGCCTGGCTGTAATTTGTATCCGTTAAATTATATGTTTGTAAAGCCCCTACAATGTATGCCGGTTGAAAATAAATACGCTTAAAAAAATTAAATTTAATAGAAGACCTAACTAAAAAAGCAAAAAGAATTATTAATTTTTATTTAATATTATAAAATAAATTAAAAAATGATATTATTTACAAAAAAATATGTAGGGTACACTATTGTAGGAATCGTAACGTAAAAATTAAAAAAATAAAACCTTTAGTTAAAAATTTAAACAAAACGTAATAAATAATGATTCACGAATTTAAATCTAGAAAATATAGTGGAAAAGATTCATTGGATGCTCGATTCGAACAATCGACGGGAACGGTATCCGAAAGGATAAACCACCGGGCTGGCTACCGAGATCATGGAATCGTTACCAGTACCTAGGCCAATGGTGATAGGGAAGTAATATGGTGGACTCCATTGTCCCAGTATGTAAGTCCATGGTTTCACTCCTTTTGTAGCCTCGGATAGGGACCACAACAAAGAGAGGGATTGTAAGGAATTTTAAAGTTTTCTTTTTCTCACAAACTTGGTGTTTTTTTTTGACAAACTGCATATAGTGACTATTACAAATATCAAGTAATCATTTAAAAAGGCGTAGTTAATTATTTTTTGACAAACTGCATATGGTGACTATTACAAATATCAAGTAGTCGTTTACAAAGGCATACTTATTTTTTTTTTGACAAACTACATATCGTGACTATTACAAATATCAAGTAATTGTTTACAAAGACGTAGTTATTTTTTTTTTGACAAACTGCTTATAGTGACTATTACAGATATCAAGTAATCATTTAAAAAGGCGTACTTAATTTTTTTTTGACAAACTGCATGTAATGACTATTACAAATATCAAGTAATCGTTTACAAAGGCGTAGTTATTTTTTTTTTGACAAACTGCTTATAGTGACTATTACAGATATCAAGTAATCGTTTACAAAGGCGTAGTTAAAAATTTTTTGAAAAACTGCATATAGTGACTATTACTAATATCAAGTAATCGTTTACAAAAGCGTGGTTAATTTTTTTTTGACAAATTGCATATGGTGACTATTACAAATATCAAGTAATCGTTTACAAAGGCGTAATTAAAATTTTAAATACACGTCAGAATTATATTATTCTCAAAAAAAAAAAGAGAAAACGAACTATGATTGTATGAAATAAAACTATTGGTACAATTTTTATAGCATTTGTATTTTGACCTAATCCTACTAAATGTGATAAATAGATTCTATGCTGAAATAATTAAATTTGATTTAGTACTAATTTAGCACTTAATTTGTTAATCACCTTTTTTTGAAAAATAAAAAAAATAAACCGATTATTAATTATAAGGAATCAATATCGATTTCTCAGTAAAAGCGGATATTTTCGATAGCGATTGTTTGGTTCACATATCTAGACAACTTACTCCGACAGCTGTCAAAGTCCACTTCTTAGATTAGATAGACTATAAAATAGATTGAATTAAAGCGAAAGGGAATGCTCCGATGGTTCGGACATGTGGCAAGAATGCCGAACGAACGTCTGGTTAAGAAGATATACAATGCGAAAATGGAAGGATGTAGGTACCGAGAGAGACCGAGACTAACCTACCTAGACCAGATTGGTCACGTACTGAAGTAAGGTGGAGTCAGGAGTCTCCGAAACCGGCGAGCGAGTATGAAGAGAATTATGAATGTTGCGAGTGAAGTATACCAGGATAGAGTTCTCTGGCACTCTATTCTCTCTGCCTACCCTGCAAGGGATATATGTATGTATGTATGTAAAATAGATTGAAACATACAAATAAAATCGACGGAAGATAGTTTAAGTAGGAACATAGGTATATTAATTCGTTAAAACATTGTATATTTTTTTTAAGAGACCACACCACGGAGACGTGTGCCATCTACCCGACAATGTTTACACATTTATTAAGTGTAAGTGGCAGCACAATTGGGCTGGACTTCCAATAGGTGTGGGTTCGAATCCCACTTGTGACATAATTTTTCGCTTCGTAATCGGGCTTTTATAAACACACTATGTATTCGTAAGGTAAAAAAAACCCGAATATAGACGTTTACAGTATATGTGGTTATTCAAATTACTGAAATTTAGCATTTAATATGCTTGATTATTTATAAAAAACTCGATTACGAGCGAAAAATGATTGTCACAAGTGGGATTTGAACCCACAATTCTAACTGCAAAGTTTGAGTATTGAGCCTGTACAATGTGTAAAAATGTCGGGTAGATGGCACACGTCTCCTTAAAACACGAAAATATAATACGATGTGAGATTTGAATGTCCTACAATAGTTCACGGTGATGTAAGTGGTAGCACGATTGGGCCGGACTCCCAACAGGTGGAACGGATTTCCAATAGGTATGGGTCCGAATCGCACTAGTGATAATTATTTTTCGCTCGTAATCGGGTTTTTATAAGTGGTTATTGTTCCGCATTTCTATACTCGAGGTTTTCCTGTTGGTTATTGTGATAGAATTACAAACAAAAACTACATTTCTCATCTTAAAATTGATATTACAAAATTTAACCTTATCGCAAGTATTTAAAATCCAATTTTCCATACAGATTTTAAGAAAACACAAAAATATTATAGTACATTTTTCAAGCATAGCAAGTATAGTAACTGCTAATTATGATGATAGTAAATTTATTCTCTCTGCCTACCCTGCAACGAGCATTCTTAATTAATTGATACTGTTTAATATCATTGACCTCATTTGATATGCTTATCAAAATAGTTAACTAAACTATGTTAAAACACTAATTAACAAATAAGTTTGGTGGAAAATACTAAGACTGCATTAAAGAAATGACAAAAATAAATAATAAACTTACTTATGAACTTCGAAAGAGTTATAGTATATGCCTACAATACGTTAATTATAGGCTTAGTCTCTAGTGTTGCTATATGACTGATCGCCACGACCGCCAACGAACAAGTGTCCTGCAACAAGAAAAATAGTCCAATAAGGTAGATCCAAATTACTGAAATTTTTAGCATTTAATATGCTTAATTATTTATAAATACCCGATTACGAAGCGAAAAATGATGTCACAAGCGGGATTCGAACCCGTGCCTATTGGGGTTCCGGCCCAATCGTGCTGCCACTACACCACCGTGAACTTTTGTAGGACATGCAAATCTCGCTTCGTATCATACACGTCTTAAGGTGACGTATGCCATCTACCCTTAGATGGCATACGTCACCACGTCATCATACATGTCTTAAGGTGACGTATGCCATCTACCCTTAGATGGCATACGTCACCTTAAGACGTAAATATGATACGAAGCGAGATTTGCATGTCCTACAATAGTCCACGGTGGTGTAGTGGCAGCACGATTGGGTCGGCATCCCAATAGGCGCGGGTTCGAATCCCGCTTGTGACATCATTTTTCGCTTCGTAATCGGGTATTTATAAATAAGGTAGATCCAGTTTTGAGAAAGAGGTCAGTCGACGAATACATCTCGGCTGAATTCATTTTCGTTCAGGAAACTTAGAAGGGTTTTCTCGTCCAATATTCTGTAGTGTCTGTGAGCTGTGCTAAATGGACTATCGTACTTTGAAGTTCTGAAGTTGAAGTATTTATTTAACGCTACTATTTCAATTCGGATCTGGAATAAGAATCATTATCATCATCATTTCAGCCTATTGCCGTCCACTGCTGGACGTAGGCCTCCCTCATACGCCACAGAGTTCGGTCCTGTGCCGCTTGCATCCAACGTCGCCCAGCAACCTTCACCAGGTCGTCTGTCTACCTAGTGGGGGGCGTTCTACATTGCGTCGTCCGGTACGTGGTCGCCACTCTAGAACCTTTCTCCCCCAGTGGTTGTCGGTTCTTCGAGCGATGTAACCTGTCCATTGCCACTTCAGCGTGCTTATTCTTTGTGCTATGTCGGTTACACCCGTTCTTCTGCGGATTTCCGTATTTTGGATTCTATCTCGCAGGGAGAGATAAAAATATGAATACGAAATATGAATACAAAATGAATCTAGTTACAAAATAGTGTGAGGAGATATCAGGGAGATATCATCTTTCCGAAACTGTTCACTACTGCACTGAAAAATGTCTTCCAATGCATAGACTGGACCAGAATCGGCATCAACATCAACAGCGAATTACTCACCTTTGCTTTGTTGATGATATCGTAGTCATGACAAAATCTTTGGAGAACCTTGGCATCTTGCTCTACGTTAGTGAAGTTAGGCAACTCAAATTCACAAGGAGGGTTGACGTCAGGTAGGCGGCCGGTCGTTAAACTATTGCCAATATCCTTTGCAATATGTATAACGGAAGAGGAGTACATATTGCGTCGACCTCAAGTAATTGGGATAAGATCAGAATTTTTTTTTTGGCGGTGGGCTATGGAGACGTCACTCCCCGCTAATTCGTCCGGGGCGACAGAAAAAGCGGCGTGCGACCCCATAGACCCGTCCTACATGTACCTCTCTACGCCGAGCGAGCGGGCCACCGGAACCCGGTCTTTGCTTTTGGTGGCCCGCCCGGCGGTGATAAGATCAGGATAATGATGATAATATAAAAAAATATTTCATATATTACAATAATCTACTGTAAATTATTTGAATAAATTATCATAATAATTACGAATAACTATAGTCGAAATTTGTATATAAATATTTATGTCATTTAAAACTCCGAATTAATATTTTATGTAATTATTATTAAAGATAGAGTTAAATTTTCTATATCATCGTTATTTTTAAAATAATAACTAATACATATATAAGAACTATATAAAGGCACGCTTGTTGCCCAAAAGTAACTTCAGTGTTATTGTCGATATAATAAAGTGAAGCAAAGCGACAAGTTAAAACAATGAGCTCAAAACTTTTTATTTTCTTATGTGTATGCTTTTTGGTAATGTCTACGGCATCAGGGAGCATATTTGTAAGTCATTTTAAAACACTTTTTTATTAGATTCACCTGTCTGTATGTATTTTTATAATTTTTGATTCACTTAACTGTATTTTTGTAACGGCATTTTTGAACGTGAACTTTACATATGTAATAATTGAAAGATTTGCGCAACAAAGAACGATGATAATCTGATAATGGAATCAAGAGGTAGACAGTTGAACTCTTCACTGGCTGTAAATATGTACTTCAAGTTTGGTCTTTATATAAAATATATTATACATGTTTATACAAAGATTAATTCTTATTCTAAATTATTAATTAATTACGAATTAATTGTCAATTTAACAATAAAATAAAAACAAAAATAATAATCGTTAATAAAAAACTAAACAAGACGCTTCAAAGTGACCGAAAGTAGAAAGTAGAAAATAATTTTCAGTAAGTTTAAAAAATAAAAGCAATTTTGAGATACTATAGTAATTATTATACTTTTACTGATATCATCTAGCGAAATATTTATATCAATTGAAATCAAGAACTCCCTCCATCCTTATTTTCACCGTTTTTAACTTATTGAAAATGATTTTCTTCTGTTTAATTTGATGTTATGGAAAACCATGTTTTTATTTTTTATCTATTATTTTTCATCATTATCATCATCACAGCCCATATATGTCCCTCCATTAGGTTGGGGCCTCCTCCGTAATGGGCGGGAAATTAACCTACTATACCGCACTGGTCCGACGTGTTGGTATAGGGTTTTGTTTCGAGTTTTCTTTCTCTTGCATAGATGTTATATGCGTTTTATATCCCTTAGTCGTCTCGCACGATCACCCACGGGTAAGATAGGGGGTAGTGAATTGTATTCTCACTCCGTCACCACACGGACAAAGCTATTATTTTTACATTTGAAATATTTACTTTTTAATTTAATTTAATTAAGAAGCACATTATTATTGTATTTTTAAATTGTTAAATTTAATATTTGAAGAATTTATTACCACCATCATCTTAGCATAAGTACGTCTCACTGCTGTACCCAAGCTTCCCCCAAAATGCTAGGGAAATTGTCCTACTATATACCATACTGGTCAGCCAGATTGCCATGGGACTTTCTTTCAAGTCTTCTCTCGAACATATATTTTATAAGATAAAAATTCTTTGTTTATAAGAAAAATATATATATAAGATATGAATATTATCATATATATGATATCCCTTAGTCGTCATACGACACCCACAGACGAGAAATAGTTTAGTGATAAATATATTCTTACTCTGTTATAACCTAAAATAAGTATTTAACTGGTATAGCTAATAGATAATTAACAAAATGGTATGTATTTTACAGGATGGCATGCCTACAAGAAAAAGACGTCCAGTATTTCTATAGACTAATACGTGTATACGGTGGACCAGATTAAGAACGAAATACAATTTCACTGTTTATATAAATAAATAATTATATAAATCTGCCTATATTTTAAAACTTTACCCATACTGTCAAATATGTTTTAAATGCATAGTGATCATACAGGATAATTCAAAGAGACTGTCATCATCATCCTCATCTCAGCGCACATATGTCTCACTGTTGGGCTCGAGCCTCCTCCATAACGGGAGGGAAATTGATATATCACGCCGGTCAGACGTCTTGGTACAGGGTTTAG
Organism: Lymantria monacha; assembly: GCA_905163515.2. Classification (NCBI taxonomy): domain Eukaryota; kingdom Metazoa; phylum Arthropoda; class Insecta; order Lepidoptera; family Erebidae; genus Lymantria; species Lymantria monacha. The sequence continues at coordinate 19,165,451 of LR991081.1, forward strand.
TTTACAATTTTCCTTCAATTGCATAGATATTATATGCGTTTTATACCCCTTAGTCGTCTCTTACGATCACTCACGGATAAGATATGGGGTGGTGAATTATATTCTTACTCCAACACGACACGCAAGAATAAGTCAAAAAGATTGTAATCTTATTCAATTTGGTTTATTTTCTTTTCAAAAAATCTTTTATTTGATTCGCCATCGTCGTTGCTGTTATGTAACAATTCACTGATTTTGTAACTTTGTGATCATCACCCTGGACCGATTTGGCAGGGCGAGACCACATCCATAGTCCACCGCAAAAAGGGGCATTTACATATTGCCAATTTTAGGTTTTGTATAAAATTAATTCAATAATCTACCATCGGATTCAAATGCAACCGCAGCTGAGAAGACCTAAGAAGAAGCTTGGCGGTTATGTCTATTTTATTTTAAATTATTCCTTTTATATAAAAAAACGAGAGGTGTCAAGAAACACCCGGATGGAACTTTAATTATATAATTTTTTTCAGCCTTTAGCGATTTTTATCGTTATATTTTAGCCAATTTGCAAAATATCTTTATAAATTATAGCCTATATGTTATTCTGATGTGTAAACTATATTACTATAAATTTCATCAAAATCCATTTGGTAGTTTTTACGTGAAAGAGCAACAAACATGTTCACATCCATACATTATTACAAACTTTCACGTTTATAATATTATAATAGGATATACAATTCCACTACACTACCAAAACTTTTGGGCCCCGAGCTCGAACGCGAGCCGGCCGCGCGACGACACGAAATTAATTTCGTTGCGCATTATTTTGATATTGCTATATCTCTTAAGGTATTGATTTAATTTGCATGGTCTGAAGGAAAAAAAATATCTTCATGAAATGCTCAAGCCAACTAATGTATTTAAAATGATAAGGATTAATACAGTATTTGTGGAAATAGCTTTTCAATTATCGTATTATAATAGGCCATTTTTTAAAGTATTAAAATGGATATAGTATGTTATCCTTAAGAGATAGACATATACCATCGCGAACTTTTTTGTAGGCCTTTTTAAGCTGTATAATACTATAGTACTTTATTTTGATCTATTTCGTAGGGTTCAGCCAGCGTTTGCAATGTAAGCGCAAAATAATGTGTTTATTTACGACATCACATTAGAAACCTCTAAAATTATCAGTGTTTCTCTACTACATTATGCATATATTATACATATAAACCTTCCTCTTGAATCACTCTATCTATAAAAATAAACCGCATCAATATCCGTTGCGTAGTTTTAAAGATTTCAGCGTAAATAGGGATATAGGGACAGAGAAAGCGACTTTGTTTTATGTTGTGTCGCTACAACTTTGTTGTGTCGTGACAACTTTTGGCCTTAATTTTTTTCCGTCTAGCCCCCTTTCGCAACGCGCGATAAGGAACTTCGTTCCAATTACAAACAAACATGTTTAGTATTAGGTTCAGAGTTATGCGCTTTGAATTAGAATATTATTTTTTAATTTGATGAAGAAGATTATGGTTGGACCATGTACCACAAGTGGTGACTGATTACGAGGTCACAAAGTGGAGCAACCATCATGCCTCTTAACTACACTACACGTAAGGGCGCGGTTTACTTCACATAGCTACTGCAAGCAGAAAACTATCAGAGAGCATAAAAAAATCGTAATCCACAAAAGTAAACCAGAGACTAACATTAAAATAATAAAAACCTACATTTGATAAGACGATCTAAGCATCATCATTCTCCTACTCTTATCTCAGTCCAGGACTGCGGCAGTTATCGAGGAATAAACCTCTTGTCGCACAGTATGAAAGTGTGGGAAAAGTTATTGAGAAGCGATTGCGAGAAGAAAGTGAGATAACGCAAAACCAGTTCGTATTCGTTGACCTCGAGAAGGCTTTTGACCGAATCCCGAGAGTGGTTTTGTGGTTGTCTCTGAAAGAGAGAGTGTGCCTGTGAAGTATATTAGGTTAATCTGTGCAATGTACTGGCAATCCAGGTCGTATATAAGATCTGCTGTTGGAGACTGCGACGGGTTCAACGTTGAGATGGGCCTGCACCAAGGGTCGGCGCTAAGTCCCTACCTCTTCCTGTTTATAATGGATGTTTTAACATCGGAGATACAGGAAGAGGCACCCTGGTGCATGCTGTTCGCTGAGGACGTTGTTCTCGTCGGAGAAGATTGGCTTGAGGTCCAGAGCATGCCGGAAAAGTGGCGCTGTAAGTTGAAGAATGTTGGCTTGAAAATCAGCAGACCTAGAACAGAATACATGTTCTGCGCTTATCCAAAGCAGCGGCGACCTGGATCGTACGGTGAAGCATAGAGTTGATGCGGGATGGATAAAATCGCGGCAAGTCACGGGTACAATATGTGATCCCAGAGTACCCCTTAAATTAAAGGGAAAAAATTACAAAACTTTAATAAGACCTGCTGTATTGTATGGATCAGCATGTTGGGCGACAAAAGCGACGGATGAGAGACGATTACATGTAGCGGAGATGCGAATGTTGAGAAGGATGTACGGCGTGACGAGAATGGATAAGATAAGGAATGAGCGTATAAGAGAATGTTTGAAACATAACGCAGTGCTTGTCCCAACATTACTGTATGGAAGCGAGAGTTGGGTATGCAGAAAAGAGTATGAAAGTAAAATTAATGCCGTCGAAATGCGATCTCTTCGGAAAATCTGTGGAGTTAGGCTGACCGACCGCATTCGTAACGACGACGTAAGAGAGCGAGTAGGTATGAAAGAGAGTATTGGTGTAAAGATGCGAAAGGGAATGCTCCGATGGTTCGGACATGTGGAAAGAATGCCGAACGAACGTCTGGTTAAGAAGATATACAATGCGAAAGTGGAAGGATGTAGGTACCGAGGGAGACCGAGACTAACCTACCTAGACCAGATCGGTCATGTACTGAAGGAAGGTGAAGTCAAGAGTCTCCGAAACCAGCGAGCATGTATGAAGAGAATTATGGATGTTGAGGAAGCGAGTGAAGTATGCAGAGATAGAGTTCTCTGGCACTCTGTTCTCTCTGCCTACCCTGCAAGGGATATGGCGTGATGATATGTATGTATGTATGTGTACTCTTCAAGACGAATCAAGCGAGCCCAAACACGATGGGGTTTCGTTATTTAATTACGGAGTTCTTATGGCCAGATTCCAAGTCCATCGTCAGACCCTGGTTACCATATAGTCTCAAAGTACTCGTCAAGACGAATTAAACGAGCCCAAACTCGATGGGGTTGCGTTGCTTAATTACGGAGTTCCTATGGACAGCTTCCAGGTCCATGATCAGACCCTGGTTTTCATATAGTATCAAAGTGCTCATCAAGACGAATCAAACGAGCCCAAACTCGATGGGATTGCGTCGCTTAATTACGGAGTTCCTATGGACAGCTTCCAGGTCTATGATCAGACCCTGGTTTCCATATAGTTTCAAAGTACTCGTCAAGACGAATCAAATAAGCCCAATTTGGTTGGGGCTGCTTTATTTAATTACAGAGTTCCTATGGCCAGCTTCCAGGTCCATCATCAGGTCAGCTCTATGTCACAATAATATTGCATTGTCATCTAATTTATGCATGCAAAATTTCAGCTCAATCGGAAACCGGAAAAGGGATCAAATTTAACTTGCAAGATTTGATTACAGGCAACGGGACAGGTGAAACTAAATAAAAGCTTGTACATAATCGTAATGAAAGAAAAGAAACTACTTTTGAAATTTCGTGCCATTCTGGACGTAGAGCTAAACATAGCTGTATAGGCTGAATGGGATTTATTTCCTTTGCCTGTCTGAATGGACGAATAAAAAATGTAAACCATCCCAATTTTCATAAAGTGTATACATACACTAACGACTAAGCAGTTTAGTTTTTTATTAATTGCAATTAAACGACAAAGAATTACCAAGCCATTTTCGAAAGGAAACAGCGCGTTGCGATTATGAAGCTTTTAATAAAAGAAAAACATGTATACATTCATTTTTACGGCCGTTATAATGCCAGATACTTACGGTAACATCCGGACGGCCTCGAATATTTTTTTTAATCAACTATTTTCTTACTTTAAACAAAATAATTGCTTTTTAAAAATATCAAATACGTTTAAACGAATGTTTTTTCTTGACATATGTATTATAATATTATCCTATAAGTGCAATGTGAGAAAAATACAGTACTTTTTATGTTTGAAAGTGCTTGATTTTCATATATCGAGAGTAGAACAAGACCTCAACGCTTCGCTTATGAGGCGTGCAATAAAATTTAAAGAATAATAAATATATATGACATTCAAATTACTGAAATTTAGCATTTAATATGCTTAATTATTTATAAAAACCCAATTACGAAGCCAAAAATGACGTCACAAGCGGGATTCGAACCCGCACCTATTGGGAGTCCGGCCCAATCGTGCCTTTAAAACGTTAATATGATACGAAGCGAGATTTGAATGTCCAACAATAGTTCACGGCGGTGTAAGTGGCAGCACGATTGGGACGGACTCCCAATAGGCGCGGGTTCGAATCCTGCTTGTGACATCATTTTTCGCTTCGTAATCGGGTTTTATATGTATATATATGACATAATTTGTACTAAATATTAGAAGATTCTTAATTTGAAATATATGTAGCCGAATCGCGTCAGTCACGAGGAATATAAATACGGATATAAGGTTGCAAATGACCATCCTGCAAGTAATCGCAATTACTTTTACACCTATATACCAATCACAACTCACACCTTAATTGAACTCACAGGACAGACCCAGGCAATCGCATTTGTCCAAACAACTATATAGTATGGATGAATGACACAGGATAGTCTTTCTCGTACGACCAACACAAGACCACAACCGGCGCCACCCCTTTACCTGCCGTGTATTCCTCAACCAAATCGCCCAAGGGTTCACCAAGAGAACGAGCAACAGCTCTTCTCCGGGAAACGTACAACACCCTCCGCTACCGCCAGTCCACCTGCCAAGCGCGACAACCATGGCACCACTCTCTCACAAGAGTGACAGCATGAGAGAGGCCCAAATGGCCGACGTAAGTTAGTTTGCGATATACGATAAACGCAAATACCGTCGTATTTATTATTGATTATTTAATATTTTAAAAGTAAATAAATTTTAATAATAAATTCATAAATTGAATTTAAAAATATTATTTTTTTTAATATTTATTATTTTTCTTAATAATAATATTCACTTTTAATTTTTATCAAAAAGTTTTCATTAGAATAGTTCATGTATTTTTATAAATATTTATTCATTTTAATAATAAATATTAAAAATTAATATTTTAATTGGATGAACATCAGATTGTTTATCACAATTTTTTTATTAAATGTTTTATTAAATTTATTTCTTTATTTTTTTAATATTAAATAACCCATATGAATATTTAACATTAATAATATAATAATATTTAGTATTAATTATATTAAATAATAATATATTAATTTATATCAATAAATAAAACATACGGATAGTTAACATCAATTATATTGGAGCACTTGAAAAAGTACATAAGCACAATTTTTTTGCACTAATATTTACGAATATTAAATAATATTAAGTAAAATATTCAATTTAAATCACTACAGAATATAATTTATTCATCCATCCATCAGCCTGTAAAGGTCCACTGTTGGACATAGGCCTCCCCACGAGAATGCCATTTGCAACGGTCCTATGCCACCTGCATTCAACGGTTTCCTGCGACCTTGATAAGGTCATCAGTCCACCGAGTGGAGGGTCGTCCTACGCTGCGTCGTCCGATTCGTGGTCGCCACTCGAGAACCTTTCTTCCCCAACGATTGTCGGTTCGTCGAGCGATGTGGCCTGGCCATTGACACTTCAACGTGCTAATTCTTCGGGCTATGTCGGTTACACCCGTTCTTCTACGGATTTCCGTATTCCGGATTTTATCACGTAGAGAAATACCGAGCATAGTCTCCTCTCCATAGCATGCTGAGCGACTTTGAGTCTTTTTATGAGGCCGACATTTAGAGACCACGTTTCAGTGCCGTATGTCGTCGTTGGTAACACACACTCGTTATAAACCTTTGTTTTCAGATACCGCGCTTTGGCTCCTCTGAAGGGACTGTAGTACTGCCCAAGTTTCGACAGAATCAAAGGCTTTCTCATAGTCCACAAACGCTAGACACAGAGGCTGATTATACTCCTCGGCCTTCTGTATAATCTGGCGTAGCATGCGGATGTGGTCTATGGTACTATAACCTTTTTGGAAACCGGCTTGTTCGGGCGTCGTCTAGCTTGCGCGCGATTCGGTTCGTAATAACTCTTGAAAACAATTTGTACACGTGACTCAGGATCACTCCTGAGTCACGTGTACATGATGGGCCTGTAATTCTTTAACCCTGGAAAGATAGTTTGCGTAAAATTTACGCATGCGTTTTCGAATAATTGCTGTTTCTTTCTAATTAGCGCGAATCCATAGCTGTGCATTTAGGACATCTCATTTGTCGCTGGGAGCTGCTACGTGGCATAAGTGTCAATAAGGTAAGTGCCACCGATTTTGAAATATAGCGACCGCGTGAGTCAAAATTACGCGTGATTGTCTTTAACGTGACGTTTACGATTTTGGCTTATATGACAGTTTTATAGTACTTAATATCATAACTAATATTATAATTTAAATTTTATAGATATTGAAGCAAATATATAACATAATGGGGAGTAGAAATTTATACGAAGACCATATCCTGGGCGCTCTTAGGCAAAGTGAGGACGAGCTTCTATGGGAGGACACCGACGGTGAAGTAGCGGACCACGAAAGTGAAAATGATGTGCAGAGCGACACAGAAGAAAGTTTTGTAAACGAGGTACAAGAAGAACAGCCGACGCCAAGTGGAAATGAAATCTTAGAAGGGAAAGCAGTACTGAACAACCAGTCTCCTCAACGGCCTCTCGTTGATATGTGCCAAAGCTGTTTGTAACTTATTTTTATATAACTTTATGTTCATAAATTATAGGATAAGCTAACTGTTGATTTTCTACTAAAAAGTGACTGAATAGTAAAATAAAGAATAAGTTTTCATTTGAAAGAGTAAGTGTTATAAAATTTCATTGATTTAAAGAGGAAGTTGAAACTTTTGTTTTTTTATAATATAAATAAATTAATATAAAAAAATTTCTGCAGTATTAATTATTCAATTATATGTGTATATATAATACCATACAATTCATTGAAATAAACTAATAAACCTTTTTTTTTTTTTTTTTTTTTTGTTTTTTGTAGTGGGCCATGAACGTCGCACCCCGCCAAATCGGTCCGGGGTGACGGAAGAGGCGGCGCGCAACCCCATTGACCCACCCTGCAAGCACCTCTTCTTCGCCGTGCGAGCGGGCCACCGGTACCCGATCTTTGTCTTCGGTGGCCCGCTCGGCGGTATGCCCTCTCGGGTACCTCTCCTGTCGACGCCCCGACAGATTTCGCCGTCGAGGCGTCGTCCTCACGCGGTGACCTCGCTTCGGGTGACCGGACAATTCCCCGGTCCGATCACCCGAAGCCTCGGTTAGGGCGGCATCAGGCGCAGGTAATCGCGCCTGCGCCGCTCCGGCCGCGGGCGGCGGCCCGGGTCACGGGAATCCTCCCGGGCCCGTTCCGCCGCCTCCTTCTGCGAGATGACAGCCTCGCAGAAGGCGGCGACCGCGTCCCAGTTCCTGACGCTGTCGACCATCGCCTTCGCGACAGCCGGCAGCGTCAGGTCGGCACCGATAATAGCGACGAGGTCGCGGCGCTGCCCGTCCCAGCCCGAGCATTCCTCGAGCGTATGTTGCGCCGTGTCCTCGTCACTACTGCAATGATGGCAGCCCGGAGTCCATTCCCTGTATACGACCGTGTGCAGGTATTTCCCGAAACACCGTGCCCCGTTAACACCTGCACCAGTCGGAAGGTGAGGACCCCGTGCCGCCGCTCCATCCATTGCATCAGTACGGGCCGGAGGGCCTCGACGGTAGTGACACCATGTCTAGGCCTCTCCAGCCGCGTAGCCCAACGGGCGATGACTTCTCGGCGGGCGTCCTAGCGCCAGGTGGCTATCTCGTTAAACGATGGGGAGCCATTGAGGTAACCCGCCGGTAGAGGTCGGAGAGCATCTCCGCCTCTAGGTCCCACGGGGGTGTCCCGGCCAATAAGCACGCCGCCTCTGTCGACACCGTGCGGTACCCGCGAATGGCTCTGACCGCCATGGCTCGCTGTGGCCTCCACAGCACCGCCCTGAGCTGGGCGTTTAGAGCCCTCGCCCACACGGGTGCGCCGTACATGGCCATTGAGCGGATCACCCCAGCATACAGCCGTCGGCCCTCGAAACTGGGTCCGCCCACATTCGGCATGAGCCGAGAAAGGGCGGACGCCGCGCCGACCAGCCGGGGAGCAATTTGGCGAAAATGCTCCCGGAACCACCATCGCCCGTCGAGCACCAGACCCAAGTACCTCATATGGGCCTGGATACTGATGTGGATGGAGTTGACGACTAACGAGGCGCCGATGGGCAGCCTCACACGGGGCCCATGGAATAGCAGGGCCTCCGTCTTGTTTAGGGCCACCCTGAGCCCCAGCGCCTCGATTCGCCTGACCATCTCCTCGGTGCCGAGAGTGGCCAGGCTCGCCGCCTCTTCAAATGTCCTGCCCCGGGCTGTGACGAGCGTGTCGTCAGCATAGCAAATAACGCTCAACCCGGGGGGGAGACTCCCTCTCAACGCCCAGTCGTACCCGATGTCCCACAGAGTCGGCCCCAGAACCGACCCCTGCGGAACACCGCACGACATGGGCGTCCGCACAATGTCCCCTGCGGGGCTCGCGTAGAGAACACTGCGCCCCTCCAAATAGTCTGCCACCAGCCGCCTGAGGTACAGGGGCACTCCGTGGAACCGGAGCGCCTCCCTGATGCAGCTGAATGGCAGACTATTGAAGGCGTTGGCGATGTCCAACGACACCGCCAACAGCACTCCTTTGCCGGCGACAGCCTCCGCGGCCGTCTGCCTCAGGCGTAGCAGGGCCCCGATGGTCGAACGCCCCCTCCGAAACCCAAATTGAGCGTCCGACAGATCGGGCCCCACCTCCTCCAGGTGCTGGACGATGCGGGCAGCGAGGACACGCTCCAGCAGTTTACCCACATCGTCCAGAAGCACAATGGGCCTGTAGGCCGACGACGAATCCGGGGGCCGTCCCGGCTTTGGCAGGAGAACCAACCTCCCTTCCTTCCAGCACTCAGGGAACTGTCCAGACGTCAGACAAGCGTTGAACAGTCGCCTGAGGCGAGGTTCGAGATGCTCGAGGAGCAACGTCAACACCCGGACTAGGAATCCGTCCGGGCCGGGGGCCGTGGTGGCGGAACGAATCTTCGCCACGGCTGCCCCCACTTCCGACTCCGTCACGGGCGGAACACTCTCGACGGCCTCCCGGTCGTGATCTGGCGAAGCCATGACCGGGGGCGTGTGCTCTGACTGCCGCGGGAACAGCTCCTCGACCACTCTACGAAGGAAGTCGGGCTGGAGGGTCTCGGTGAGGGGGGAGCCCTGCGCGCGAAGCTTATTCAGCGACGCGCGATACGGGCGACCCTAGGGGTCACGGTCGAGACCGTCCAGCATCTCCTGCCAACTTGCGTCCTTAGCGGACCGGATGGCCAGCCGAAAGGCGGTACGCGCACTGCGGTACGCCTCGTAAAGCTGGCCCTCCCGCTCAACATCGCGGCGACGCCGCCGACTGCGGGTGTAGGACCTTCGGGCACTAATGCACGCCGCACGAAGGTCCGCCAGTCTTGGGGACCACCAGTAGACCCCCTGCCTAGGAGGTAGACGCCGCACCCTGGGCATGGCCGCATCGCAGACCTGCGTTAGCGCACTGCGGATGCGGACAGCCTCAACGTCCACTCCGTCCGCTGGGGGTGGTGAGGACAGCCACGTGTTCACGATGGCCGCCTCCACCAGTAGGTCCCTATCCAGCCGCCCCACAGCCCACCGCGGAAATGCGGGAGCCCGGTCCGCCCTGTGACCCCTGCTGGGGTCCCGGAGAGGGGAGACCTCCATCCGGATGTATCGGTAATCCGACAGGGTCTCCGCCTCCTCCAGGACACGCCAGTTCCTCACTCGTGGTGCGACAGCGGGGCTAGCGAACGACAAGTCCACTATCGACCCACCCTGCTGTCGCACACACGTGTTCACTGAGCCTCTGTTTAGGACACAGAGGCCCAGTGACGCCGCCCACTCCACGATCGCCCGCCCGCGATCGTCCGTCATCGGGGACCCCCACGCCGTGGATTTGGCGTTGAAGTCCCCCAGGACCAGGACGAGGCCCGGTGCCAGTCGCCGTATCGAAGCCTCCAAGGTGGTGAGGGAGGCCCCGAAGTCGTCCATTCTCCTGTTAGGGGAGAGGTATACACTGTAGAGCGTGACCCCTCCCCAATCCGCCGCGACAAATTCCTCGCCCCTATCCAAGAGGGATAAGGACGGGAACTGCCGCTGCGTGGAGGTGACGATTGCCGCGGTTCCGTTCCGGCTGACCACCCAATTGGGGCGATCAGGCACGACGTACGGTTCCGCGACTACGGCTGCACCGATCGACCACTCCGCCATGGATTGCAGGAGGAGATCCTGCGCACCGGTGGAGTGGTTGGTGTTGGCCTGCAGGAGGTGAGTGGACTGGGCAGCCATTAATGGGCCGTGTCCATCATCACCTCCTGGCTTGCGGCGGGCGATCGGGCCGCGCTAGGAGCGGGAGCGGCCGGAGTCGAAGGGCCGCTCCGCCCCTTTGGAGCCGAAGCCGGAGGTCTGCACGCCCCAGAGCCCATGCGGTGCTTGGCAGGCTTATTGCCCGCCGCACACGCGGGGCAGTGGGGCGGGGCGGCGCAGGATGCCGCCATATGCCCAGTCTGACCGCAGCGGAAACAAAGTCCGCCGCAGTCAAAGCAATTAGTGCATGTTGGCCGGGTGTGCCCGACCGCCATGCACTTGAAACACCTCGCAGGCCGGTGCTCCAGCACGGTGACTCGCACTGAGCTCCAGCCCACGAGGAGCCTGCCTGAGTCGGCCAGTTGCCTGACCGACTCCACTGGGCACTGCACCCAGGCGGCACCTACGCCGCCCGGACCGGGCTGGATGACGCCAACCCGGACGGTGTCCAGGGGACACCCGGTTTTCGAGGCAATGGCCTCCCGGATGTCTTCCATCGTCACGGAGTCGTCCAGACCCGAAATGCGCATTTCGGCGCACTTCACGGGTCTGGCGATTCTAACGCCACCCTCCTCGGCGAACAGACCTCTCAACTTCGACGCCACGCTATCGGCCATCCTGGTGCCCTCGGCCCCAGGGAACTCTAAAATCCGAGCCCCTGTCCGGGCCTTGCGGGTCCTGGCTTCAACGCCTCCTATGTCGGAGACGTCGAGCTCCCGCCGGGCTTTCCGCAGAACGGCCTCATAGCTGAGGCCCCTTTCTGCCGCCTCAGGCAGCACAGTGATCACCACTGCGGCTGTCTTCGGCGGCCGGAGCCCCTTGCGCGGCCTCTTCTTTTTTGTGCCGCCTCCTCTGGCTCCTGCCTGAGGAGCGGCGACCTCAGCGGCGCGCTTTGTCGCCGCTCTCCTTCTCTGCCCGCGACTCTTTCTGCCGCGCTCGGCAACTTGCCAACCCTGTTCGGGCGCAGTGGGTGTGTCAGGCGCGGAAGGCGCGGTCGTGGGTGCGCTAGTCGTCGCCGGCGGTGTCGGTGCGGGCGACGACTGCGGTCCGGTAGGAGCCGGTGCCGTCTTCCTTTTCGGAGCGGGCCCCTTCTTCTTTTGCCCAGCCGCGGCCGCGGCGTAGCCTACACGGCCACCCTGACAGGGTAGCGGGACTGGGGCTGGTGCCGCATATGGCCCCTTGTCCGCGGCGAGAGGCGGCCGAACACGTGGTTCTGGTGGCAGCCTTGCCTCCAGAACGGCCAAGCGCGCATTGACCATGTTGCCTACGGTGTCTATTATGGCGCGCAAGGCCTCGTCCGGCACGCCCCCCACCGCAGGCAGCGGGGTCGGAGCTATCGGCTGGGCCGCTGTTGGAGCCTGCTCCACGGCATTGGGTGGGCTGGCGCTGGTCGGCGGCGCGCGCTCCTCTGTTGGAGCCGTATTCGATGCGGGGGCAGCCACTGGACGGCCACCACCTCGGGGCGGCTTCGGAGCGACGACGACGGCGGTTCCTCCGCGGCGGGCACTGGCCGGCGGCGCAGGTGGCACGAGCCGCGCCATTTGGGCCCGTAGCTCAGCCACATCCTTGGTGAGGGTGCGGTTGGCCCTCCGCACCGCGGCCAGCTCCGACTCTAGCCGGCGGTTCTGGGCCCGCAGGCCTGACACCTCGCCACCAAGGCGGGCGTTTTCGGCCTGCAGGGCCTCCATATTTGTGGCTGGGGCGCTCGCGCGGGCACCAGCGGCCGCCATTTCGGTGGGAGGGATGCCAGACAACACCCCCAGAACCCTCGCGGCGGCCGCCTTGTTCTCGGCCTGCCTGCCGGTCTCCGCGCCCCCGCGCACTCCGCCGGCCGGGGAGTGAGTTGCCCGACCCGAAGCCGCGGCCCCTCGCCCTCTGCGAGAGGCCGGCACTTTGGGGGGAGGCATGATTGTCACGCTCCCCTCGGAATCGGCGCCCGAGCTGCCATCCCTGTTCAGGGGGCGCTTCCGCACCTTCGAGGGGAGGGCCTCCTCCCTTGTCGTCGGAGCCGCAGCTGCAAGACGCGGCGACGACCTGGCGGCGGCGGTTTCCTGCGCCGACCCGCTAGCCTCTTTGGACGGCTCTGCGGAACTACCACCCTCGTCCATTATATCGGCAGATCCACTGCCCTCGTCTCTGGACGGCTCTGCGACACTACCGTCGCCCTCGTCCATAGACGGCTCTGCAGTAGATCTGCCGCCGTCTTCCTCCCGTTTGGTGGCAGCGGCCTCCTTCTGCGCCTTCCGCTCCGCCATACGCTTCTTCTCTGTGGAAGCCTTTGCCGTCGACCAGTTGCCCCGTTTTCGGTACCTCCTCGGCTTCTTCTTTGGGGTCTCCGTGGTTTGTGCCGGGCCCTCGGCGGGCGCCTCAAGTCCTAAGGACGAGGCGTCGTTGTCAGTTTTACGTTGGCTTGACAAGGCCGTGATGTGGGAATCCGTGGGATTCCCGTCTTCTTGGTGTGGTAAAAGTTTAGGTGAATCTATCTGGTTCCCACGAGTATGGGAGAAAAACCGTCGACCCGGGCAGAGATCCCTGTACCCGGGCAAGCCTACATTTACCAACCAGGGGGTCAGCCGGTACCCTGGCTGGAGCGTGCTAACGACAGAACAACCCATCTGCCATGCATCTTCTCGCCGCACGCCAGAACTTAAGATTCTGGGTGATTTCCGAATTCGAATGTCAATTCGAATTCTTTATAGAGGTTGTCTTCCTCGCGGTCCGGGCGGTTAAGCCAAGACCCTCGCTCCTGATACTACGCCTCACGACAACTTGTCTTGAAGCAAGATATCAGGTTTACGATATGTCGGCGGTGGCATAAGCCTGCCCAGTCCTCAAATTAATGAGCGACCGGGCCCGTCCGAAATTTCGCCTCCTGTACCCTCTACAAATAGAGGGTCAGGAGCGAATTGGGGCTCAACCCATCACTGGGGAACCCCCCCTCGCGCCAGAGATTCGCTACGGGCGACAATTCGACAGAGGGATCTGGGGGACTGTCGCCCGCACCCAGGGTACACCACGCGGAGGTTTCTGGCGTCGTACCCTAAACTAATAAACCTAGACTTACAGCTAATTCAAATACATGCGTCAATTTTACGCATGAGTATCATTACGGTACTACAAAATATGATAATCTTTCTAGGGTTAAAGGCGTTTTATCACCCTTCTTGAAAAAAAAAAAAAAAAAAAAAACAGCACCACCACACTCCCGGTCCACGACTCTGGAACGTCGCCCCCGAGAATGACAGAAGTAAACAGCTTCTGTAGGTTTTAAAAAAAAAAAAAAAAAAAAAAAAAAAAAAAAAAAAAAAAAACCGGCTTGCCGCCTGCCCTCAGGAGCTCTGTGGTAATTCCGTTATCTCCCAGTGTCTTTCCGTTCTTTAACTTTTTTAGAGCCATTTTGATCTCGTACGAGCTGACGTCCGGGATCTCTTCGGTATAGTGTCGAGTTAGCTTGGATCTGGGGTCTTGGACCAAGCTGACAACAGCATTCAGGGATGATTTGTACAACTGCCCAAAGAACCTTACGTCCTCTCCCTAGATGTCACTCTGGGATGAAATGAAAGTACCGTTATCGGTCTTCAGCTTAGTCATTTGGCTCTGCCCAATAGACAAATATCGTGCAAACACTTTAGAGCCTCGATTTCGCTCTATCGCCTCTTCAATATGCAGTGTATTGAATCGACGAATATCGCGTCACATTTAGAGATTTGTCTATTAAACTGCCTGAGTTCGGGCCAATCGGCTGAAGACTGTACCGTCAGTTGAGTCTGGTCAGAAAACTTTTTTGTTCTAGTAGCGCGACGGGCCTTAGAGAATTTTGACCCGACCGCGTGGACAGTTTCGACGAACCTGTTGTTTATATCGTTCGAAGATTCGCACTCTTCCAGGTATTGGAAGCGATTATGTAATTCGAGTTGAAAGTTATCGGGCTTCTGGTATTGGGCAGGTGTAGCTCGGAGTGTAGACTTCATCAAGCGGGTCCACTCGACTTTCGTACGATGATTCAATCTGCCTCGAACCTTCCGGTGATCACTCTCAGTTTTAATCCTGCTGATCACAGAGACATCATTGAATATTTGTCGTTTGTCCCTCAAGATGAAGTTTGTCTCATTTATAGTGGATCCATCAGGGCCAATCCAGACCCACTTCCTTTATGGTCGCTTCTTGAAAAAGGAATTCATCATGAATTGGTTTACACTCATCAAAAAGTCGGCCAGTTTTTTCACTTGTAAGAAACTAAAACACTTGTTTATTTATTTATTTATTGAGAAGTAGCAATTACAATACCTTTACAGGATTTAAACCTAATGCGATATTGTAAGTAAGCAATATTAATTTTAAAATTAATAATAAAATATGTTTAAACAAATAATTATAACAATAAACTAAATAATAAAACATAATATCAAAATATTAATATAGCTTAATATTATATTTTATCATATTCAATACTACTAACTAAATATATTTACTAATTATACGCAACGCACTTGTATGCAACGTCTGTGAATTCACGCAGGTTGCAGTGGTAAATATCTACTGTATAATTTATTGTATTTATTAATTTAATAGCACGTGTCAGGGGGGCGTAAGTGAGCATTATTAGTTCTGGCCGCTGGCACGCTTAGTGCGGGCCGCTGGCCCCTTATAACCATATGGCCTGCTGGTGTACACAGGTTTAGCATAGCCAGTATGGCAGGGTGGTGTAGCTGGCCACGTAGTATACGCCAAACATAGCACGCTAATGACATATCGCGGCGCACGCTCAATCGATCGTAACCAACCATACCCAGCACAAAGAGACTTGGATACATAAGCGGATAAAATGGATATACTCCGTACTGTTTCATGTATAAAAAACGGTTGTTGTGAATGTATAAACTAGAAAGAGGTTCTGTTTTATTGGTAGCTTTTTTTCCTTGCTGCTCACTTCCTTGAACCGTTAGTCTGTCTCTACGACTACCATGGGGAAATAAGGGGCTATGAAAATAAGGGGCGGTTATAAGAATACAATTTAAAAATATAAATACAATGTTGTTGTTGCTCAGATGGCGTAGTGGTTAAGATATATATATACGACCTTCCGTCTCAGTGCCTTAGGTTCGATTCCCACGCAGAACAATACTTTGTGCGATCCACAAAGTGTTTTTCTGAGTCTGGATGTAATTTGTCTGCGTGTCTTGTTTTTTTTTTTTTTTTTTTAAAGTCCCCCGCAATACAGGGATTATTTCCTTAGCGCAGGATGGTGTCACCGAAGACAAAGATCGGGTACCAGTGGCCCGCTCGCACGGCGAAGAGAGGTGTTTGCAGGGTGGATCCATGGGGTTGCGCGCCGCCTCTTCTGTCGCCCTGGACGGATTTGTCGGGGCGCGACCACGTCCATTGGTCCACCTTATTGGTCCACCAAAAAAAGTGTGTGTCAGCTCCGACGCAAACTGCTTATCAAAACAGGCGCCAAAAAAGCTTATTTGACTAAAAATAATATATATATTTTTATTTACATTTATTAAAACTGTTCAGTGAAGTATTATCTCACGTCAGAAAGTGAAAGGTGCGCAGAATAGGTTGCGCACTAAAACGTAACGAGGTCATTCGATCACTAGATTTTACTCCTCATTTTTTTCTGATACCGGGCGCCTTATATGAAAATCGATTCTTAAGGAGTAAACGGCCCGGCCCTGCTGTCATCCTAACAATAGCAGGCCTGTAACGGCAACACCGAAGTTAAAATCGAGTACCGGTGGTCCGCTCGCACGGCGAAGAGAGAAGGTTTTACGGTGGGTCTATGGGGTCACGCGCCGCCTTTTCCGTCACCCCGGACCGATTTGGCGGGGCGAGACAAATCCATAGCCCACCAATAAAAAAAAAAAAAAAAAAGGCCCGTAACGGCAATGCGCACATGTTCCATGCACGACTCTTTGAAGGAGGGCTGGGCCCTCTTATATCTGTGGCACTGCTAATATGGCAATCAATCTGCCAGGGGTAGAGGAATAAATGCGGTGAGCGTAATGTCCCCAGCAACAGATACACGAAGGAACACTGCGAGATTTTAACAAGTAAACCAAGTCAAGGACAGTTCAGCATAACCTATACTTGCCTGCCCGGTAATAGTTTCCCCTAAAGGATTTCCTCGCGTAAAAAATAATACCAAAGTTAGAAAAAAAAAACTTATTATTTAAATTAATTGATAATTAATCTATTATTGAGAACATTTTTTTTTTGTTTTCAGGCGAAGTCGTCGTCCAATAAATTTTATGCTATGAGGGGTTGATCCACTAATATATAAACTACTACCACTACACAATGGGTACTCCAAATACATTAACTTTTTCTTTTTCTTATTTTCATTTTTGATCTGTATATTTACTTACATTTTATACATTTTAATTCTGTTTACTGTTAATTCAATTTTTTAATTAAATTTCAATAAATATTAATTCAATAATTTCTAATTTAATGAAACATAAAAACAAATTGACAAAATATTACTAATTTATAAAAAAAGGATTTTTATTTGTGTTTACCTTATATCATTCATCATCATATTTAGCTCATATATGTTTTACTGCTGGGCTCGGGCCTCCTTTACAATAGGAGGGAATAGACCTACCACCTGGTACCTACTTACCTTGTTACTCACACGCGTTGGTAAAGGGTTTTAGTTCAAATTTTCCCTCCTTCATCATCATCATCTCAGCTCATATATATCCCATAGTTGGGCTCGAGCCTCTTCTATAATGGGACGGCAATTGACTTACTATATCACACTAGTCAGACGTGTTGGTATAGGGTTTTGTTTGGAGTTTTCCTTCTCTTGCATAGACATATTACATGCGTTTTATATCTCTTAAGATCATCGACGGATGAGATAGGGGGTGGTGAATCGTGTTCTTACGTCGTCATATAGATATTATATGCATATTGTATCCTTTACATGTATTTTTATATCGGAGTAGTAATTACTAAAAATGTATTTGCACGGGTTTTTCAACAAGAACTTTGTTGAAAACCCGTGCAAATACATTTTTAGAGTTTGTACCTAAAAGCGTAACCCATCGCACGGGTCACCGAATACCGATAATCCATATGGCGCTGGAGAGGTACGTGTACAGCAGGTGATAGATTTCGCTTGCCGTCGCTCCAGATGGATTGGGCGTGAAGGAACTGTACCATAGACAACCTCCAAACAGAAAAAAAAGGCTAAACGCTGAGAACTAAATAAATCTTTCTTCTGATTCTTTTTAGATCATACTAGCTATTGCCCGCGATTAGATTAAGAAAGGATAAGGGAAAATGATATTTTCGTTCAAATCGCGCCTCAGTAGCATACGATATCTTCATAAAATGTTAGAAAATTTGAAAGACTTCAAAAAACTAACATCACTATAAATAAAAGACTCAAACGAATGGGGCTATTACTGATACGGGCCTCCTTAAAGATATGGACTCAGTGCTGATTAATTTCAGGCAGTCGAAGTGCTCTGCAAACTGCTTGAAATACTCTATTATAAAAATGTAAAGGAGGTAGACCCTCGCGCAATATGCAGTTACAGGCGTAAGGCATTTGCTAGGGCGCACTGTGCATATTCACCCCAAAGTAGTGTCTTACCTAAGAACGTACGTTTTTTATACTCTGTGCTATGTACCTTTACTTTTATATTTCGTATGTGACTTGGTTGTTAGCCGCAGAGACTTCTCCCGGACCGTTGGGTGAGCACTGAGGACTTTCAACTCGAGTTCCTTTACTAATTTCAAGGAGTTAATAGGTATAATAGTTTTGAAAATACTACGAAAGGATGGTTCAAATAAAATTATAGTGCCATCTATAGTTACTTTAACAAACTAAATAAACCATATATTTTATTATTTTATAGCTAAACTAAATATTATTAATTTACCTTTTTTTTACTTTGTGGCTACGAATTTGCTCGGAGATGTCGTAAAAGACGATTTAGAGCTTTATGTCGACCTGAACTAACGCCACTTGATGCCGTTTGGTTAATAATTACATTGCCAAGAAGAGTTGACGTCAGGCATATATGCATAAACAAAAAAAAAATGAAAAAAGAAGGGCGTATTTTAAGTCTCAGTGTAAACCAACTAAGGGGCCATTCATAAATTATGTAAGACGTTTGTGCGTTGACTGAATATTATAACTTATTACTATAGGCAGGGGGAGCAGTGAACCTCACCGAAGACAAAGATCGGGTACCGGTGGCCCGCTCGCACGGCGAAGAAGAGGTGCTTGCAGGGTAGGTCAATGGGGTTGCGCGCCGCCTCTTCCGTCACCCCGGACCGATTTGGCGGGGTGCGACGTCCATAGCCCACCGCAAAAAACAAAAAAAAAAAAAAGGGGTGGGAGCAGTGAACCTGACATTACGTAAGATATTAAATTGAAAATTACTTATTTTAGTCAAGAGTCTCCGAAACCGGCGAGCGTGTATGAAGAGAATTATGAATGTTGAGGAAGCGAGTGAAGTATGCAGAGATAGAGTTCTCTGGCACTCTGTTCTCTCTGCCTACCCTGCAAGGGATATGGCGTGATGATATGTATGTATGTGTGTATGTATGTATGTGATGGCGTAAAGATACAAATCACCAACTCCCTATCTTACCCGTCGGTGATCGTAAGGTATATATAACGCATGTAACATGTCTTTGCAAGAGTAGAAAAACTCGAAACAAAACCCTATACCAACACGTCTGACGAGCGTGGTATAATAGGTCAATTTTTTTCTCATTATAGAGGAGGCACGAGCCCAACCGTGCGACATACATGAGCTGAGAATATATGTATGCTGAGATGATGGTTATGATGAAGAGATGGCAAATTTTAACTAAAACCCTTTACCAACGCTTGTGAGTAGCAAGGTAAGTAGGTGCCAGGTAGTAGGTCTATTCCCTGCTATTGTGAAGGAGGCCCGAGCCCAGCAGTAGAATGTTTATGATGATGAATGCTATAAGGTAAACACAAATTTAAAAAAAACATTTTTTTTTATAAATTACAAGAATGTATATGAGCTAAGTATAATGGTGAATGTTATAAGGTAAACACAAATAAAAAACCTTTTTTATAAATAAGCAATATATTTGTCAATTTATTTTTACTTTTTATTACATTACGAATTATTAAATTAATATTAATTGAAATTGAATGAACAGTAAATAGAATTAAAATCTATAAAATGTAAGTGAACATTGGAATTATTCTTAATGAAAATAAGAAAAAAAAGAAGCTAATGTATTTAGAGTAGCCATTGTGTAACTATATATTAGTGGATCAACCCCTCATAGCATAAAATTTATTTGGCGGCGGCTTCTGAAAACAAAAGGAAAAAGCTCTTAATAATAAATTGTTAATTGCATTTGAGAGTCTTCTTTATTTATAAATATCAATTAATTTAAATAGTAAGTATTTTTTTAGCTATGTGGTAGAGACTACGAATACTACCAGCCCTTACTTTGCTTGTGGATATCGTAAAATACGACTAAAAGCCTTATAACGACCTGGGCCAACTCCATTTGATGCTCTTTGTTCGACAATTACATTCCCAAGGAGTGTTGACGTCTGGCAGGCGGCCGGTCATAAAACTATTGCCAATAACTTTTACAATATGTACTATGAAAGAAGAGTACATATTGTATCGACCCCAAGCAATTAGGATAAGAGTAGGAGAATGATGAATAAGTATTTCTTGTAACTTTGGTACTTATTTTTTTTTACATAAGGAAATCCTTTGGGGAATCTATTACCAGGCAGGCAAGTAGAGGCTGTGCTGGACTCTCCTTGACTTGGTTTATTCGTTAAAATCTCGCATTGTTCCTTCGTCTATCTATTGCCGGGGACGCTATGCTTACTACATTGATTCCTCTACCCCTAGCAGATTGATTGCCATATTAGCAGTGCCACAAAATTTAGAGGGCGCAGCTTCCTTCAAAAAGTCGTGCACGGAACATGTGCGCATTGCCGTTACAGGCTACCGCTAGGGTGACAGCAGGCAAGTCAGACCGCCTAATGCTTATGAGGACCCGAGATTTTTCAGTGCAATTTTGCTTAAAAAATAAACACCAACGACAACAACAACATTCCCAAATCCAAATTGTAACATAGCCAGACCTCTGGCGACATCTTCTAGAGGAGTATACTTATATATACGAGGTTATTTATATATGGAATCATTTTCTCCTACTGGCAATGAATTTGTATTAAAAATGTTGGTCAAAATTGAATAATTGATACTGTAGAAGGTAGATATAAATCTCTGTAATAACGATGACTTATTTTACGTGAGACTCTTTAGTCCTCCCGTGACCATGAACGCTGTAAAATGTTCGAAAAG
The DNA here is from genome assembly GCA_905163515.2 of Lymantria monacha. Lineage (NCBI taxonomy): Eukaryota > Metazoa > Arthropoda > Insecta > Lepidoptera > Erebidae > Lymantria > Lymantria monacha. Next base: position 19,186,498 of record LR991081.1, read on the forward strand.
TCGGGAAATTAAAAATCAAATGCGATAGAATCTGTAAAAATAGCCAGAATTCTGGTCACGTCTCGCTTTGATTTGGTGTTTATTTAAATCTTAAAAGATAAAGTATTTGTCAGACCCCTTTTTTTGTTTTGCGGTGGACTATGGACGCGGTCGCACCCCACCAAATCGGTCCGGGGCGACGGAAGAAGCGGTGTGGAACCCCATAGACCCACCCTGCAAACACCACTCTTCACCGTGCGAGCGGGCCACCGGTACCCGATCTTTGTCTTCGGTGGCCCGCCCGGCATTTGTCAGACCCCTTTTTTTTTTTTTTTTTTTCTTTGCGGTGGGCTATGGACGTCGCACCCCGCCAAATCGGTCCGGGTGACGGAAGAGGCGGCGCGCAACCCCATTGACCCACCCTGCAAGCACCTCTTCTTCGCCGTGTGAGCGGGCCACCGGTACCCGATCTTTGTCTTCGGTGGCCCGCTCGGCGGTATGCCCTCTCGGGCTCCTCTCCTGTCGACGCCCCGACAGCTTTCGCCGTCGAGGCGTCGTCCTCACGCGGTGGCCTCACGTCGGGTGACCGGACAATTCCCCGGTCCGATCAACCGAAGCCTCGGTTAGGGCGGCATCAGGCGCAGGTACTCGCGCCTGCGCCGCCCCAGCCGCGGGCGGCGGCCCGGGTCACGGGAATCCTCCCGGGCCCCTTCCGCCGCCTCCTTCTGCGAGATGACAGCCTCGCAGAAGGCGGCGACCGCGTCCCAATTCCTGACGCTGTCGACCATCGCTCGCGCAACAGCCGGTAGCGTCAGGTTGGCACCGATGACAGCGACGAGGTCACGGCGCTGCCCGTCCCAGCCCGAACATACCTCGAGCGTATGTTGCGCCGTGTCCTCGTCGCTACTGCAATGGTGGCAGGACGGAGTCCACTCCTTCCGCACGACCGTGTGCAGATACTTGCCGAAGCAACCATGCCCCGATAAGGCCTGCACCAACCGGAAAGAAAGGACTCCGTGCCGCCACTCCATCCACTCCATCAGTACGGGCCGGAGGGCCTCAACGGTAATAACACCGTATCTAGGCCTCTTCAGCCGCGTAACCCAACGGGCGATGACTTCTCGGCGGGCGTCCTCGCGCCAGGTGGCTATCTCGTTGAACGATGGGGAGCCACCCTCTTCGCGCATTGAGGTAACCCGCCGGTAGAGGTCGGAGAGCATCTCCGCCTCTAGGTCCCACGGGGGTGTCCCGGCCAATAGGCACGCCGCCTCTGTCGACACCGTGCGGTACCCGCGAATGGCTCTGACCGCCATGACTCTCTGTGGCCTCCACAGAACCGCCCTGAGTTGGGCGTTCAGAGCCCTCGCCCACACGGGTGCGCCGTACATGGCCATTGAGCGGATCACCCCCACATACAGCCGTCGGCCCTGAAAACTGGGTCCGCCCACGTTCGGCATGAGCCGAGAAAGGGCGGACGCCGCGCCGACCAGCCGGGGAGCAATTTGACGAAAATGCTCCCGGAACCACCATCGCCCGTCGAGCACCAGACCCAAGTACCTCATATGGGCCTGGATACTGATGTGGATGGAGTTGACGACTAACGAGGCGCCGATGGACAGCCTCACACGGGGCCCATGGAATAAAAGGGCCTCCGTCTTGTTTAGGGCCACCCTGAGCCCCAGCGCCTCGATTCGCCTGACCATCTCCTCGGTGCCGAGAGTAGCCAGGCTCGCCGCCTCTTCGAATGTCCTGCCCTGGGCTGTGACGAGCGTGTCGTCAGCATAGCAAATAAGGCTCAGCCCGGGGGGGAGACTCCCTCTCAACGCCCAGTCGTAACCGATGTCCCACAGAGTCGGCCCCAGAACCGACCCCTGCGGAACACCGCACGACATGGGCGTCCGCACAATGTCCCCTGCGGGGCTCGCGTAGAGAACACTGCGCCCCTCCAAATAGTCTGCCACCAGCCGCCTGAGGTACAGGGGCACTCCGTGGAACCGGAGCGCCTCCCTGATGCAGCTGAATGGCAGACTATTGAAGGCGTCTGTGATGTCCAACGACACCGCCAACAGCACTCCATTGCCGACGACAGCCTCCGCGACCGTCTGCCTCAGGCGTAGCAGGGCCCCGATGGTCGAACGCCCCCTTCGAAACCCAAATTGAGCGTCCGACAGATCGGGCCCCACCTCTTCCAGGTGCTGGACGATGCGGGCAGCGAGGACACGCTCCAGCAGCTTACCCACATCGTCCAGAAGCACAATGGGCCTATAGGCCGACAGCCAATCCGGGGGCCGTCCGTCCTTTTTTTTTTTTGTCAGACCCCTACGGTCCTAGAAAAAAATTGCATATACAAATAAATATTATATTTTACTTACTTTTTTATCGTCTGCAGCAACAGACATAACGAGCATGGCGACGCATAAAACAACGATGGATTTGAAATTCATTGTTGCTGTGTATTTAATTTACTTGATTGATCAGTATTCGCAGCTAGGGGAGTGAGTCCAGCAGTGTATTTTGAAAACTTAAGCCGTTGTTATATACTGTTTAGTACAAATAAAATATGTATTTAAATTTCTTAATTATGAGTAATTAATTTAATGTATTATAATTTTATGGTTCTTAGAATAATATTAGCATAGTTTCATATCTAATACCTTTAACGGTTTTTTTTTGTATTTTCTGTATATTAAGAATCTAGGAAAAGACTCAAAAGATTTCCATAAAATTTAGCGGACAGGAAGGTTTCGGGTGCTATAAATGTTTCTATTTAGTTTATATTTACAGAAAAATAATTTACCAGGATTTTTAGGCAATGTAAAAATATGATTAAATGCATAATCTAAATTAATAAATCTAGCCTTTGTCTTCAGGTATAAAAATAGTTGCAGTTGAGAAATCCCCTAATCCAGATATATTCATTTTGAGTCTTGAACGTACCTACTTTACTTTTCCCTCATCTTTTCTTTGAAGTGAAAACTTCTTTTGACGCACCGTACACAGATTTTTTCCTAGGCTGTAAGTGAAGCTGATCCGTCACGCTCTGAGATGAAAGGCTCGATCGGGTGAACTCGGGACCGCCGACTGTACCCGACTGAAAAAAATTCAGTCAGCTGCTCTTCACTGCTGTGTCGCTGTGTTTACGATATTTAATTTACATATAATTATTGTTATTATTAATTATCAATTATTCAATAGTTTTTAATAGTTATCATCGATACGTAATAATAAATATTTTAACAATCATTTTTATGGTTTACATTGAGAGGTTAGTGTATATAGTTAGTGGTTTATCGTGCTAATATTATATAGTGAAAAAATATTAAAGATAATAAAAAAGAATTTTTTTTTCTATAATTTTCAGTTTTCACTTGTGTCGGCGATTCTCATGAGTGTTTTATTTTTATTCATTATTTCATCAATTATCTTTAAATTTCAGTAATTTGAATAATAAGGTTGTGTCATCGTTTAATACAATTCTAACTGCAAAGTTTGAAGTATTAAGCCCATACAATGTGTAAACATTGTCGGGTAGATGGCCGTGTGCCATCTACCCGACAATGTTCAATGTTCAATCCTTATAGATGTAAATATAATACGAAGCTAGATTTGAATGTCCAACAATAGTTCACGGTGGTGCTTACACCACTTATGGCAGCACGATTAGGACGGATTTCTAATAGGTGTGGGTTCTCCGTGTGGTGACGGAGTAAGAATACTATTCACCACCCCATATCTTACCCGTGGGTGATCGTACGAGGCGACTAAGGGATATAAAAGGCATATAACTAAAATGTGAGAGAAGGAAAACTCGAAACAAAACCCTATACCAACACGTCTGACCAGCGCGGTATAGTATGTTAATTTCCCTCTCACTGCGGAGGACGACGTTTATGGGCTGTGATGATGATGATGATGACGTGGGTTCGAATCCCACTTGTGACATCATTTTTCGCTTCGTAATCGGGTTTTTTTTAATAAATAATTAACCATATTAAATGCTAAAATTTCAGTAATTTGAATTATCTTTTATTTATTTTACTATTTAAATAACTAATTTACATTATTATAAGGTCAATAAGATATAAAAATATTATTATTTATTCAGTTAGTAATTTGTATACAATTAAACTGCAAAATTCTATAATAACCATTTATAATAATATCCAAATATAATTTCCAAAAAAGAACAATATATTTTTTAACCGACTTCAAAAAAGGAGGAGGTTCTATGTTTCATTGTATGTATTTTTGTTTTTTTATGTATGTTCAGTGATATTTTTGTCAATTGTGGGCCGATTTTCAAAATACTTTTTTCTTTCTAAAGGGTATATTTCAGAGGTGGTCCCATTGCCACCAAGTCATGATCTGATGATGGGAAGTCATAGAAATTGAGGGCAACCCTCAAATTTTATAGGCACATATTACGTGTTTCATATATTTTCATAAGCTCTTTAAATATCTGCATCTGGCAGTGATAAACTCATTTAGGTGAGCTGATGATGGAAGGTACATCTCCTTAAGAGTTAGGAGTTGGAGGATAATTCTTTCAATATCATACGTCTGCATAGACTTTTAGCTGTATTCTTTCAAGTTAACTCCCGAGATGGTCCCATTGTCACCAAATCATGATGTGATGATGGGAATTCTTGGAAATCGAGGGCAACCCTTAAATTTTATATGCACATATTACGTGCCTCGTGTATTTTTCAAAGCTATTCAAATATTTGCATCTGGCAGTTAACAATTTATTTAGGTAAGCTGGTGATGGAAGGTACATCTCCTGAACGGTTAGGAGTTGGAGCATAATTCTTTTAATATCATACGCACCCATAGACCTTTAGCTGTAATCTTTCAAGTTAACCGCCGAGGTGGTCCCATTGTCACCAAATCATGATCTGATGATGGGAATTCTTGGAAATCGAGGGCAACCCTTAAATTTTATAGGCACATATTACATGCCTCGTGTATTTTTTAAAGCTATTCAAATACATATTTGCATCTGGCAGTGACCATTTCATTAAGGTGCGCTAGTGATGGAAGGTACATCTCCTTAGCAGTTAGGAGTTGGAGGATAATTATTTTAATATCATACGCACGCGTAGACCTTTAACTGTATTCTTTCAATTTAATTCCCGAGGTGGTCCCATTGTCACCAAATCATGATCTGATGATGGGAATCCATGGAAATCGAGGGCAACCTTCAAATGTTATAGGCACATCTTATGTGTCTCATATATTTTCCAAAGCTATTCAAATATTTGCATCTGGCAGTGATAATCTCATTTAGATGAGCTGGTGATGGAAGATACATCTTCTTAGCGGTTAGGAGTTGGAGGACAATTCTTTCAATATCATATGCACGCATAGACCTTTAACTGTGTTCTTTCAAGTTAATCACGAAAGCTAATAATTGAAGGTACTACTCCATAACGATTAGGAGTTAGGTAATTCTTTATGTTGCCGATATATGATCTTTGTTACGTAGGTAGAAAATAACATACTAAGCTGGAAAGATGGACCTTTTTCAATTCGCCTTTCTCAAAGTCGAACTGTTGTAAATATATATACATATTTATTATCATCTTAAGCTTCTCTCATATTTCGCCACAAATTGCCAAACTTTTATTCTCCAGCAATTATCAGTTCGTTGAGCAATGTGGCCTGCCCATTGCCGCTTAGTGTGCTAATTCTTCGTGATATGTGGATTACACCCGTTATTCTATGGATTAGCATATTTCGAATCCTATCTCGTACAGAAACGTGCTCGTTTCTGTATGGTTCTGTATATATTCTGGGGTATGCTTACCCCGCTCCATAGTACGCTGAGCGGCTTTGAGTTTTGTTACGAGACCCATATATAGGGCCTACATTTTCATGTCATAAACCATGACTGGTCATAGACTTGTGCCTTCAGATACTGAGATATGTTGGGTGAGAAGATTCTCTTAAGTTTCCTAAACGCTGTTCAGCCATATTGGATAATTGTATGGCATTTTTTTAATTTAAATACGTACCTATTTAGAACCGTCTTATTCTTTGGCTTACGCTTTCTCCTGGTATAGTCTTTTGAGTAGTTTATTAGACCTTAAGTCGCAAAAAGCTGCCCTTTAGAGTCTTTACACAGCTCAGTGCAATATATAACTGATCATTGGCAATTTTATTTTTGCCTAAATCAATGACAGCTTTGTTTCAGGCTTTGTAAAGTACCCTGGAGTTTATATACCGTAACCGCCTAACAAAAGATTAGCGCAAGCATTGACCGTTCATTATCCCGTATCCTTTCGTTGCCTGATATATTGTTGACACAGGCACTATGGCAACTAACCCGTCACTGTCTTTCACTTTTGTGCCAATAGTGTCGTCATTAAATTTTATAAAAACTAAATCAGGTAATTAGCCTGTTTCAATTTGGTCACAACGAAGGGGGAGGCTACAAGTTTGGATATTATGCCCATTGCCCGCTTACCAAGCCATTAATGACAGAGATATTGCATCTTACCATGACTCTGGAGCCTATGTCTAGTTTTAACAATTGCATCAAACTGTCACAATTATTTATATCACTTGGATGTTGGTAGTATCTCATACCTAAGTTGCTGCCTCACGTGACGCATCAATAGCACATATGGTGTATACACGAATTGATTGAAACAGTGAAATTTAAACCATTGGCAATGAGATACAGCATTTCATTTCCATTTTTTCGAAATACGTTCTTTATTTTTTTATTTGGATTCCCTACTTCTATTCTTTCTCGTACCACGTGCATTTTTAGTCTATCTACTCATAGTGCTATATTTAATAAATAATTTAATTTATATGAACTAGTTAAATTTATTACTTAACTACGATTATTTACACTAAAAATTAAAAAATAATTAAACTTTAAAAAAAAAGATGTAAACCGACTTCAAAATAAGATCAGCCAAAAACCATACTTACTTAAAACACTAAAAACCGAAAAATAAGATGAACTATTTCATTTTTGTCTAATTCTAGTTATGTATTAATTTTTATAAAATATAATTACAATGTATGCTAGAAATCCACTAACACGATTTGAAGTCGGTGCCAAGCTTAAATTAACAAAAAACAATAGGTTTAATATAACAACAATAAGTTTAATATAATACACACAGGATGAAAAATTAATAAAATCAAATTGTTAAAGGAAATGAGAATTAAAAGATGTATTCAGAACACTATAACGTCACAAATTTAATACCATTTGACACAACCGTGAACGACGTCTGCCCGTATGGATTAAATCGCTTAACCGCTTGCGCGTTCAGATCACTTCAGTCACAAAGCGTGGCGTGGTTTGAATGCGATATAGTATACCTATTTGGCACCGACTTCAAATCGTGTTACTGGATTTCTAGCATACATTGTAATTATATTTTATAAAAATTAATACATAATTATAATTAGACAACAATGAAATAGTTCATCTTATTTTTCGGTTTTTAGTGTTTTAAGTAAGTATGGTTTTTGGCTGATCTTATTTTGAAGTCGGTTGAAATTGTTTTTAAAGTTTAATTTTTATTGCTGTTGATGGTAAGTGTCAATGCTGGCCATGAATTTTTGCAATACCAGGTGTACAGCTAGGCCGTTGCCAACCAATAATCCCAAACCCACCCAGTTGGACTTCCGGCTCTCACGCTCACCGAACGAAGCACAGCAGCACATTGCTATCGCTAGCGCTTAGGCATAGATTTTCTACGAGAGTGTGTTATCACCCCGGACGGACTGGCAGAGAACTGTCATTACTATTTTTTTTTTGGCGGCGGGCTATGGAGTATTCACACCCTGCTAAATCCGTCCGGGGCGACAGAAGAAGCGGCGCGCGACCCCATAGACTCGCCCTATATGTACCTCTCTACGCCAAGCGAGCGGGCCACCGGAACCCGGTCTTCGTCTTCGGTGGCCCATCATAAAACTATTTACCAAAAGGAAATACCTAAATTTGGATATTATTTAGTAAGAGACCACTAGTATAAATATGCACAGAACAAGCACCAAATATATAGCCAAATAAAACCAAATATAGCCTTTGAGTTAGTTTTCTTATCTATAAATATATAAGAGATGTTTCCCACGGCTTCGCCTGCGTGGATATGTGTATATTAAAATATAGCTAGTTGTTTAGTGGTAAAAAATATCAGGTCGGTGTAATATATATTCCTTTTCCGTCGTATAAGTTGAACAAAATATTGGCAATAGTTTTATGATCGGCCGCTTGTTTGAAGTCAATGTTCTTTATGAATTTATTTACACTTGACGATGACGATTTTCATACAAAATATAACCTCTAGCTTTGTTCCTGTAGGGGTAGATTTAAAATACTGAGACATGCCTTTCTTTATTTTTATACAACAATATTTTACAAATAAAAATAAGTTTCTTACAAATGTATAAACCCCACATCCTTGTTGATATTGCAAATGTACTGAAGCACGTATTTTGTCTTTTATACCAAAGAGCCCAATAAAAATTTTCATGAACATAACTTCAAAACTGACAAAATTTAATAAAAATCTTGCAACCCCCATTTTACACCTTTAGGTAAGAAATTGCCAAAAACGCTATCAAACGCAACTCTTATTTATTATTAAATTTGCAAATACATAAAAAACTAACAAAGCTAGCTAGCTGCTGCAGGAAAACTAACAACGCTAGCAAAGGTTGCTGAATTGAGTTGAGTTTTGTTAGTTTTTTTAAATTTGTAAATTGCCACAACAATAATTATCATAAATTAAATGCTTTAACAATAACAAATCATAAACAATATAAAATTTTATATAAAGAATCATTTTCTTTTTGTAATGGCAAAGAATTTGTATTAATAATGTGGGTCAAAATTGAATATCTTATAGGGTAGATAAAAAAATCTGTAATAACAATGAATATTGGACGTAAGACAGCTTAGTCTTTCCAATGTATTATATTACTCTATGGCTTAGTCCTCCCGTGATCACGATTACTGTAAAGTGTTGAAACGTCGGGCAATTAAAAATCAAATACAAAAGCGATAGAATCCGTAAAAGTAGTTTTATTTCAAAAGTGAAAACTTCTTTAGCAGCGATGTGCACTTTTTTGGGATGGGTAAAAAATATTAAACTTGCGTCAGGACTCGTGACCTGATCAAAAATTCGCACGACGTAAGACGAAAATATCCCTCTTTCTATCGCGCGACGAAAATGTATGCCTGCTGCTGCTGTTTCGTTTAAGCGGCGCAGGGCGTTTGCGCGAGTGTACGTATGTGTCTCTTAATTGAATTTTTCATTAATAAATTTGGTTTAACGATGTGTCAAATGATCGCAATCTTAGCACATCGAAATACAAAACTACTATTGATGCGGTCTTTATTAGACATTTAAATAGATTCGAATCAAAATTGTTCGTTTATTACTTCAGCTACCATAAACCCATTGTATTAGTTTTAGAGATTGGTGATGATGATGCTTGTAATGATGATGGTGAAAGAGTCGTTGAAATTATGGATGAAGGTTGATTTTTCTGAGAGATAAACTTTTTAATATAAAATAATTGTAATAGTTCTGAAGCGTTAATTTTTATATGTAATTTAAATTTTCATGTTTGTGTAGGATGGCACAATAAATGAATATTGTATTTAACCACATAAATTATAGTACTTTTATATTTTTTTGGTAATATATGGTCTCGACACACGTCGTTCGTTCCGTCCGGGGCAACAGAAGCGTGCTAACAAAAATGCTGAAATAGGTGTTTATTTATTTAATTTTAAATAGGCAAATACAAATTTTAACGGTTCTACCTTCAAAAATGACAAAGTTTCATAAAAAAGCTTGCAATCTCCATTCCCTCCCTCTCCCTTAGGGAAGAATTTCCAAAAATGCTGAGACTGGTAAATTTTTATTTAACATTATATAGCTAATAACAAATTTTCAAGGTTCTAACTTCAAAACTGACGAAGTTTCATACAAACTTGCAACCCCTTATTTTTCACCCTTAGGGGAGGAATTTCCAAAAAAAACTGAAACATGTGTTTATTTATTTAATATTAAATATCTAAAAACTAATTTTCAGGGATCTAACTTAAAAATTGACGATTTTTCATACAAACTTGCATCTCCTATTTTTTACCCTTAGGGATGAAATTGCCAAAAATGCTGAAACAGGTCTTTGTTTATTTAATATTAAACAAACAAATACAAATTTTAACGGTTCTAACTTCAAAAATGACAAAGTTTCATTAAAAAACTTGCAACCCCTATTCCACTCCTTTAGGGGAGAATTTCCCAAAATACTGAGACAGGTACATTTTTATTTAACATTATATAGCTAATAAAAAAAATTCAGGTCTCTAACTTCAAAACTGACGAAGTTTCATACAAACTTTTAACCCCTTACTTCACCCACCCTTTAGGAAAAAAATTCAAAAGTGTTGAATTACGTTTTTATTTCATCACCGCCTATAAATGTCCCACTATTGGGCTCGGGCCTCCTCCGTAATGGGAGGGAAATTAACCTACTATACCACGCTGGTCAGACGTGTTGGTATAGGGTTTTGTTCCGAGTTTTCCTTCTCTCGCATAGATGTTATATGCGTTTTATATCCCTTACTCGTCTCGTACGATCACCCACAGGTAAGATATGGGGTTGTGAATAGTATTCTTACTCCGTCACCACACAGATAACGTTTTTATTTATTTAATATTAAATAGACGAATACAAAGTTTTACGAATCTATCTTCAGAACTGACGAAGTTAGATACAAACTTGCAACCCCTATTTTCCACCCTTAGAGGAGAAATTTCCAAAAATCCCTTCTTAGTGAGCGCCTGCAATATAAAAGGCAGCAACTGTTAAAATTTCATGTAATTACCGCCAGCGGTTTAGGCTGTGCGATGATGAATCAGTCAATCAGGACAAGCTCTTTTATATATATGTATATAAATTTCCACCTATGTATTGACTCATCACGATATCTCTGAAACCATAAGGCCTACAGACTTTAAATTTGGTAGGAATATATCTTTCACCGAGTAGAGATCAGCTAAGAACGTATTTTACGAAATTCCACCCGCAAGAAGGGTTGCTGGGGTATAAAATTTATTTTTTTAAATACAGCTCCTACAGTCTTGAATTTCGGTAGGCCTATTTGTGTTACGATACAGAAGTAAACTAAGAACGGCTTTTTAAAAATTCCATCCCTAAAGGGGACTGCGTAGGTGTCAACTCAAAAAATCACATTTTCCAACACTGCCCCTACAGATTTGGAATTTGGTGTGGACATTCTTCCTACCCTGTAAAGGTGAAGATAAAGTAGGATTTTAAGAAATTCCTTCTCCGAGAGAAATTCTATGTAGCGAAAGTAAACTACACAACTAAACTTACTTAACCGAAGCGAAGCGAGGGCGGGTCGCTAGTGATTATATAAATCGCTATGTGTTAGCTGCTTCGAGTATTACCAATTCTTACTTTACTCGTAGATATTACACGAGCCAAAGAGCCTTACCTTTTTTTTGGAGTTGTTCACGCCCCTCCAAATTGGTCCGTGGTGACGGAAGAAGCGTCGCGCGACTCCATCGCATCCATCGCGGCAAGTGGCCGGTTATAAAATTATTGTCAATATAAGTTTTAAGTTGTGTAGTAGTGGCTACGAATACTACCAGCTCTTACTTGCTCGTGGATGTCGTAGAAGACAACTAACTTAATAGTACACTATATTGTCATCCCACATTTTGCAATGGACGATAAAGTAATCATCATTCTCCTACTCTTATCCCAATCACTTGGAGTCGATACAATATGTACTCTTCTTTCATAGTACATATTGTAGAAGTTATTGGCAATAGTTTTATGACCAGCCGCCTGCCAGGTGTCAACCTTCCTTGGGAAAGTAATTGTTGACTAAACGGCATCAGATAGAGTTGGCTCAGGTCGTTATAAGGCTCTTAGTCGTCTTTTACGACATCCACGAGCAAAGTAAGGGTTGGTAGTATTCGTAGCCGCTACTACACAGCCGCCTAGGATCTAGTTATGATGTCTAAATATTTTGCCGGTACACTACAATATTTTCCCGAGTGCAGTGTAGTTGCACCCTGCTTTTCGTTAAGCGATAAATTGATTATCACTGTGAATCCGACCAAATTTTATATTCACGAAATATAAGATTTTTATATTCACGAAATATGAGATTAAATCATAATTGTATTTCCACTCATAAAAATATTTTAAATGATCGAAGACACAGTCTTACCACTGAACATTTAGAAAAATACCTGATTGTTTCACGTTTACAAAAATCCTTACTAATATTATAAATGTGAATGTAACTCTGTTTGTCTGTCGCTCTTTCACGCCAAAACTATTAAACCGATCTAAATGAAATTTGGTACACAGATAGTCTAGAGCCTGATAAAGGACATAGGCTATTTTAATGCAAAAAATGGTTGTAAAACGGGATGAAAAATTGCAAGGAGGTATCGTCATTTTTAAAGCCAGAAGCTTCAAACTTAGGCTATTTATTAGATAAAAATAAATATGACATTAAAAGTTTGTAAAAAAATTACCCTTAAGGGGTAAAATAAAAATAGGGGATGTAAAATTTTAGGAAAGTAACCATTTACGCGGGCGAAGCCGCGGGCAGAAGCTAGTATTAAATAATTTAATGTCATATAATGTTATTGAACCTATTATCGCCTCTCAAAGGATTATTTACTAAATGTATGCTGATTTCGAAATAAAAAAAAATACATGTTATGTCAATTTTCGTGCATACTTGCATGCACATAATAAGATTTGTTTGTTGCATATAATCTGGTCCCTACTAATTATGCACATCTTCTCGCATCCTCTCTTTTTTAATACCCAACAATTAAATCAATACAGAGAGACGGAACTAATAACACTTTAAACATTTTTTCTTTAATTTCAAAGTTCATTTAATATCTATATAAAAATAACTTTAAACATGTAACACATATAATGTATTAAATATAGGAGCAAAAAAAAACAACAGCAAAAATGGAGTTTATATCTGTAATGAAGACACTGCGTATATTGTATATATTACTGGATCAACGTTTGCTGGTAATAGGTCTAGAAGGTTTCGGGTACGTCTGCAAAAAAACCATAAACATATTTCTAATTTTATCGCAGAAGTTAACTTATCTGATGACATCATTATCTTCTTTTAACTTTTTACTGTACGTATAGACGTGGGCGGTTCTCAAAAATGATGGGCGAAGTGCCATAATCTACACGCTGCACGCTGATTAGACGAGTTAGCGATCACGGTGATGTTTCTCAGGGAACACCGTCGGCACCGATAAGAGCGACGAGGTGACGGCGCTGCCCGTCCCAACTCGGACACACCTCCAGTGTGTGTCTCGCCGTGTCCTCGTCACTGCTGCAATGGTGGCAGGCCGGAGTCCACTCCCTATACGCGACCGTGTGCAGGTACAAACCGAAACACCCGTGCCCCGACAATACCTGCACCAGCCGAAAGGAGAGGACTCCGTGCCGCCGCTCCATCCATTCCATCAGTACGGGCCGGAGGGCCTCGACGGTAACGACACCGTGTCTTGGCCTCTCCAGCCGCGTAACCCAACGGGCGATGACGTCTCGGCGGGCGTCCTCGCGCCAGGTGGCTATCTCGCTCAACGATGGGGAGCCACCTTTGTCGTGCACTGAGGTAACCCGCCGGTAGAGGTCGGAGAGCATCTCCGCCTCTAGGTCCCAGGGGGGTGTCCCGGCCAATAGGCACGCCGCCTCTGTCGACACCGTGCGGTACCCGCGAATGGCTCTGACCGCCATGGCTCGCTGTGGCCTCCACAGCACCGCCCTGAGCTGGGCGTTCAGAGCCCTCGCCCACACGGGTGCGCCGTACATGGCCATTGAGCGTATCACCCCCGCATACAGCCGTCGGCCCTCGAAACTGGGTCCGCCCACATTCGGCATGAGCCGAGAAAGGGCGGACGCCGCGCCGACCAGCCGGGGAGCAATTTGTCGAAAATGCTCCCGGAACCACCATCGCCCGTCGAGCACCAGACCCAAGTACCTCATATGGGCCTGGATACTGATGTGGATGGAGTTGACGACTAACGAGGCGCCGATGGGCAGCCTCACACGGGGCCCATGGAATAGTAGGGCCTCCGTCTTGTTTAGGGCCACCCTGAGCCCCAGCGCCTCGATTCGCCTGACCATCTCGTCGGTGCCGAGAGTGGCCAGGCTCGCCGCCTCTTCGAATGTCCTGCCCCGGGCTGTGACGAGCGTGTCGTCAGCATAGCAAATAACGCTCAGCCCGGGGGGGAGACTCCCTCTCAATGCCCAGTCGTACCCGATGTCCCACAGAGTCGGCCCCAGAACCGACCCCTGCGGAACACCGCATGACATGGGCGTCCGCACAATGTCCCCTGCGGGGCTCGCGTAGAGAACACTGCGCCCCTCCAAATAGTCTGCCACCAGCCACCTGAGGTACAGGGGCACTCCATGGAACCAGAGCGCCTCCCTGATGCAGCTGAATGGCAGACTATTGAAGGCGTTGGCGATGTCCAACGACACCGCCAACAACACTCCTTTGCCGGCGACAGCCTCCGCGGCCGTCTGCCTCAGGCGCAGCAGGGCCCCGATGGTCGAACGCCCCCTCCGAAACCCAAATTGAGCGTCCGACAGATCGGGCCCCACCTCCTCCAGGTGCTGGACGATGCGGGCAGCGAGGACACGCTCCAGCAGCTTACCCACATCGTCGAGGAGCACGATGGGCCTGTAGGCCGACGGCAAATACGGGGACCGTCCCGGCTTTGGCAGGAGAACCAACCTCCCTTCCTTCCAGCACTCAGGGAACTGTCCAGACGTCAGACAGGCGCTGAATAGTCGCCTGAGGCGAGGTTCGATATGCTCGAGGAGCAACGTCAACACCCGGACTGGGATTCCGTCCGGGCCGGGGGCCGTGGTGGCGGAACGAATCTTCGCCACGGCTGCCCCCACTTCCGACTCCGTCACAGGCGGAACACTCTCGACGGCCTCCCGGTCGTGATCTGGCGAAGCCATGACCGGGGGCGTGTGCTCCGACTGCCGCGGGAACAGCTCCTCGACCACTCTACGAAGGAGGTCGGGCTGGAGGGTCTCGGTGAGGGGGCCTGCGCGCGAAGCTTATTCAGCGACGCGCGGTACGGGCGACCCCAGGGGTCACGGTCGAGACCGTCCAGCATCTCCTGCCAACTTGCCTTGGCGGACCGGATGGCCAGCCGAAAGGCGGTACGCGCACTGCGGTACGCCTCGTACAGCTGGCCCTCCCGCTCAACATCGCGGCGACGCCGCCGACTGCGGGTGTAGGACCTTCGGGCACTAATGCACGCCGCACGAAGGTCCGCTAGTGTTGGGGACCACCAGTAGACCCCCTGCCTCGGAGGTAGACGCCGCACCCTGGGCATGGCCGCATCGCAGACCTGCGTTAACGCACTGCGGATGCGGACAGCCTCAGCGTCCACTCCGTCCGCTGGGGGTGGTGAGGACAGCCACGTGTTCACGATGGCCGCCTCCGCCAGTAGGTCCCTATCCAGACGCCCCACAGCCCACCGCGGAAATGCGGGAGCCCGGTCCGCCCTGTGACCCCTGCTGGGGTCCCGGAGAGGGGAGACCTCCATCCGGATGTATCGGTGATCCGACAGGGTCTCTGCCTCCTCGAGGACACGCCAGTTCCTCACTCGTGGTGCGACAGCGGGGCTAGCGAACGACAAGTCCAATATCGACCCACCCTGCTGTTGCACACACGTGTTCACTGAGCCTCTGTTTAGGACACAGAGGCCCAGTGACGCTGCCCACTCCACGATCGCCCGCCCGCGGTCGTCCGTCATCGGGGACCCCCACGCCGTGGATTTGGCGTTGAAGTCCCCCAGGACCAGGACGAGGCCCGGTGCCAGTCGCCGTATCGAAGCCTCCAAGGTAGTGAGGGAGGCCCCGAAATCGTCCATTCTCCTGTTAGGGGAGAGGTAAACGCTGTAGAGTGTGACCCCTCCCCATTCCGCAGCGACAAATTCCTCGCCCCTATCCAAAAGGGACAAGGACGGGAAGTGCCGCTGCGTGGAGACGACGATTGCCGCGGTTCCGTTCCGGCTGACCACCCAATTGGGGCGATCAGGCACACAGTACAGTTCCGCGACTACGGCTGCACCGATCGACCACTCCGCCATGGATTGCAGGAGGAGATCCTGCGCACCGGCGGAGTGGTTGGTGTTGGCCTGCAGGAGGTGAGTGGACTGGGCAGCCATTAATGGGCCGTGTCCATTATCACCTCCTGGCTTGCGGCGGGCGATCGGGCCGCGCTAGGAGCGGGAGCGGCCGTGGTCGAAAGGCCGCTCCGCCCCTTTGGAGCCGAAGCTGGAGGTCTACACGCCCCAGAGCCCATGCGGTGCTTGGCAGGCTTATTGCCCGCCGCACACGCGGGGCAGTGGGGCGGGGCGGCGCAAGATGCCGCCATGTGCCCAATCTGACCGCAGCGGAAACAGAGTCCGCCGCAGTCAAAGCAATTAGTGCATGTTGGCCGGGTATGCCCGACCGCCATGCACTTGAAACACCTCACAGGCCGGTGCTCCAGCACGGTGACTCGCGCTGAGCTCCAGCCCACGAGGAGCCTGCCTGAGCTGGCCAGTTGCCTGACCGACTCCACTGGGCACTGCACCCAGGCGGCACCTACGCCGCCCGGACCGGGCCGGATGGCGCCAACTCGGACGGTGTCCAGGGGATACCCGGTTTTCGAGGCAATGGCCTCCCGGATGTCTTCCACCGTCACGGAGTCGTCTAGACCCGCGATGCGCATTTCGGCGCACTTTACAGGTCTGGCGATTTTGACGCCACCCTCCTCGGCGAACAGACCTCGCAGCTTCGACGCCACGCTATCGGCCGTCCTGGTACAATCGGCCCCAGGGAACTCTAAAATCCGAGCCCCTGTCCGGGCCTTGCGGGTCCTGGCTTCGGCGCCTCCTATGTCGGAGACGTCGGCCCCTTTCTGCCGCCTCAGGCAGCACAGTGATCACCACTGCGGCTGTCTTCGGCGGCCGGAGCCCCTTGCGCGGCCTCTTCCTCTTCCTCCCGCCTCCTTCGGCTCCTGCCTGGGGAGCGGCGACCTCAGCGGCGCGCTTGGCCGCCGCTCTCCTTCTCTGGCCGCGACTCTTCCTACCGCGCTCAGCCACCTGCCAACCCTGTTCGGGCGCAGCGGGCGTGCCAGGCGCGGGAGGCGCGGTCGCGGGCGCTCTAGTTGTCGCTGGCGGTGTCGGTACTGGCGACGACTGCGGTCCGGCAGGAGCCGGTGCTGTCTTCCTCTTCGGAGCAGGCCCCTTCTTCTTTGGCCCAGCCGCGACTGCGGCGTAGCTCACCCCCACGCGGCCACCCTGACAAGGTAGCGGGGCGGGGGCTGGTGCCGCATATGGCCGCTTATCCGCGGCGAGAGGCGGCCGAACACGTGGTTCTGGAGGCAGCCTTGCCTCCATAACGGCCAAGCGCGCATCCACCAGATTACCGACGGTGTCGATAATGGCGCGCAAGGCCTCATCCGGCACGCCCCCCACCGCGGGCAGCGGGGTCGATGTTATCGGCTGGGCCGCTGTAGGGGCCTGCTCCACGGCGTTGGGTGGGCTGGCGCTGGTCGGCGGCGCACGCTCCGTAGTCGGAGGTGTCTTCAGCGCAGCGGCGACCACTGGGCGGCCAGCGCCTCGGGGCGGTTTCGGAGCGGCGACAGCTCGGCGGCCAGCACTGGCCGGCGGCGCAGGTGGCGTAGGCGGCACGAGCCGCGCGATTTGGGCCCTCAGATCGGCCACATCCTTTGAGAGGACGCGGTTGGCCCTCCTTGGACAGGACGCGGCGACGACTTGGCGGCAGCGGCTTCCTCAGCCGACCCGCTGGCCTCCTTGGACGGCTCTGCGGAATTACCGCCCTCGTCCATTAAATCGGCAGATCCACTGCCCTCGTCTCTGGACGGCTCTGCGACAGTACTGTCGCTCTCGTCCATTGACGGCTCTGCAGTTGATCTGCCGCCGTCCTTCTTCAGTTTGGCGGCATCCCGCTCCTGCTTTTTTGCCGCTGCCCGCTGCCTCTCGTGAGGGTTCACTTTCCCCCATGTGTACCGGGTCCGGCGGTTCTTCTTCTTCGAGAGGGGGGCCTCTGTGGTCGGTGCCAGGCCCTCGGCGGACGCCTCCAGTCCTAAGGACGAGGCGTCGTTTTGGTCAGTTTTACATTGGCTTGACGAGGCCGTGATGTGGGAATCCTCTGGATTCCCGTCTTGAGTTGGTGTAGGTGTAAAAGAAGTAATATCCATATTGATTCCCACGATTATGGGAGAAATAGAGCGTCGACCCGGGCAGAGATCCCTGTACCCGGGCAAGCCTACATTTACCAACCAGGGGGTCGGCCGGTACCCTGGCTGGAGCGTCCTAAGAACAGAACAGCCCATCTGCCATGCATCTTCTCGCCGCACGCCAGAACTTAAGATTCTGGGTGATTTCCGAATTCGAACGTCGAATTCTTTATAGAGGTTGTCTTCCTCGCGGTCCGGGCGGTTAAGCCAAGACCCTCGTTCCTGAAACTATGCCTCACGACAATTTGTCTTGAAGCAAGATATCAGGTTTACGATATGTCAGCGGTGGCATAAGCCTGCCCAGCCCTCAAGTTAATGAGTGACTGGGCCCGTCCGAAATTTCGCGTCCTGTACCGTCTACAACTAGAGGGTCAGGAGCGAATTAGGGCTACCCATTGCTGGGGAACCCCCCCTCGCGCCAGAAATTCGCTACGGGCGACAATTCAACAGAGGGATCTGGGGGACTGTCGCCCGCACCCAGGGTACACCACGCGGAGGTTTCTGGCATCGTACCCCAAAAGACAATACCCTGCACTAAGAATATAATCCTTGTATTGCGGGGGACTTTACAAATATTCAATTTAACGAACACGAATTATACCCAGACTTAGAACAACAATTCTTAAATTCAATCAAAATTACCATGGCTTTGAATTACAATATTCTGCTTAGAAAATTACCGTCCAATCATTTCAAAGTCTACCTTCATATGAGGCCATGTCCTAAAAGTATATGACCTCTCTAAAGCTTAGAAACCTATAAACACCGTAGATACTAATATAGTGCGGTGACATTCGAGACAGTTCAATTTTAAAAAGTATTTGCATTGTACCAAACGTTTATGTGGGACTTTTGACGGGAATTTGAAAACGTCATGTGGTGCTCTTGTATTATATTCGATGTCTTAGTGTTTTAATGTGTTACATTAGACAATGTAAACAGATGTAAGAGAAAACAGATGTAAGAGTAACAATAGGTAATGATGTACTAGAGCAAGTGGATGAATTTGTATATCTTGGATGTGGATTTAGCCGAGATGGACGGTACACCACTGATATAGACCGAAGAGTGAATGCGGGACATAGAGTGAACGGAGCGTTGGGGCAACTTCTCGGCAGCCACCACCTCAGCCAGAAGGCACGTGTAGCAATACATAACGCAGTGCTTGTCCCAACATTACTGTATGGAAGCGAGAGTTGGGTATGCAGAAAAGAGTATGAAAGTAAAATTAATGCGGTCGAAATGCGATCTCTTCGGAAAATCTGTGGAGTTAGGCTGACCGACCGCATTCGTAACGACGACGTAAGAGAGCGAGTAGGTATGAAAGAGAGTATTGGTGTAAAGATGCGAAAGGGAATGCTCCGATGGTTCGGACATGTGGAAGGAATGCCGAACGAACGTCTGGTTAAGAAGATATACAATGCGAAAGTGGAAGGATGTAGGTACCGAGGGAGACCGAGACTAACCTACCTAGACCAGATCGGTCAGGTACTGAAGGAAGGTGGAGTCAAGAGTCTCCGAAACCGGCGAGCGTGTATGAAGAGAATTATGAATGTTGAGGAAGCGAGTGAAGTATGCAGAGATAGAGTTCTCTGGCACTCTGTTCTCTCTGCCTACACTGCAAGGGATATGGCGTGATGATATGTATGTATGTATGTGTACTCTTCAAGACGAATCAAGCGAGCCCAAACACGATGGGGTTTCGTTGTTTAATTACGGAGTTCCTATGGCCAGATTCGAAGTCAGACCCTGGTTACCATATAGTCTCAAAGTACTCGTCAAGACGAATTAAACGAGCCCAAACTCGATGGGGTTGCGTTGCTTAATTACGGAGTTCCTATATGTATGTGTACATTAGATAATTTTGATGGTATTTTATGTAATGTGATGCGGCGGAACTACTGGGATGTAGTGAATATCATATAAAAGTGCTTTACAACGTTTTTGTTTTCCATCAAAATTCCCACAGGATACCATTAACAGTGTGGCCATAGCACTGTTGATGGTGACAATTTGACTTAGACAATGACTAACCTGAAAGACTAAAAACATAAAAATAATTATAACTTGACACTGGCACTAATAGCTCGTATAAGTAGCTGATTGCCAATACACAAAGAGAAGAAGAAGAACGTTTATGTGACATCAACCTTTTTAGAGTTCCATACCCAAAAGATAAAACAGGACCCTATTACTAAGATTCTGCTGTCCGTCCGTTGCTTCGCCTGTCTGTCACCAGGTTGCTCTCATGAACCGTGATAGTTGGACAGTTGAAATTTTCACAGATGATGAATTTCTTTTACCGCTACAACAACAAATACTAAAAAAACAATTAAATAATTATTTAAAGGGGGCTCCCACACAACAAAGGTAATCTTTTTGCTCGTTTTTACTCGATATTGATAACATAAAAAGGTAGACGTTTGAAATATTCTCAGAATAATTAGTAATATATTCAATTTAGAAATAAATAATTAAATTAAAATAAAACAAATAGAGAATTTAAGAGGGGCTCCCATACAACAAACATGATTATTTTGACATTTATAGATAATGTCACGAAACCCTTCGTGCGCGACTCCGAGACGCTCTTGGCCGGTTTTTTGAATATAATCAAATTGAGTTTTCAAACATGTGTCAAAATAAAATGTCTTTTAAGTCATAATCACTAAGAAGTATTAATATCAACTTTAAAGCAAATCACCTCTAAAATAACTTTCCACCCCTTTTTAACCCAGTTAGAAGATAAATCTCAATAAAATATGAACCACGTCTTTCATCAATTCTGTTAAAGAATGTTTATGCAAAATTTGAATCCCCCTTAGGGATATAATTTCGTAAAATCCGATCTTAGCTGACCTCTACTTGGCGAAAGAAATATTCCTACCAAATTTAAGGTTTGTAGGCTTTATGGTTCCAGAGATATCGTGATGAGTCAATACATAGGTGAAAATCTCTTATATATATGGATTTGGAAAACATAGAAGTGCTTTGGCATTCGTTCTAGGGGGTACCCTAAATTCGTGACATAGGGTACTATGTCACGAATTCCGTCACCTTCCTTCGTAATCCACTATCCAAGTAAACATACCTTAGATATTTTAATTAAATTACAATTTAATATTTGCATAACTTGCTATGTACATATGTATATCTAATTATTCGCTCTACTGAATAAAATAGATTTTTAATATGAATATAAATAATATTCATAATATAATATGAATAATCAAAATAATGAAAACAGCTATCACAAATAGATTACAGGAAAAAAAAAACAATTTATCTGAATTATAGTAAAGACTAATGGGGGTAGATGTGCTTATGTTGTATATTATTGTATATTGATTATGCCTGGAACCACACTTTTTATTATTTTTTGCATTATTATGTATCTCCTTTTTTCACGGGATCTTCCATAGGGAAGATGCCCGGTCTTTGAGAGGCTTTCATGGGGATATGGATCCAACACGTAGAGGCCTTTGGAGAAATTTAATCTAAATATTGGGATGGGACATCTACCGATGACATTCCACGTCTGCACATAACATACGTGGACTGCCAGCGGTAAGTGTAAAACTATTGTGTGATTATGGTAGCTAATATCTGATTATGGGAGTGGGTGCTTAGTGAACTGGTTCTATCTTAAATCTATGAATTTTTAACTGTTGTCTGCCTTCAAACCCATATTGAGAGATGAACGGTGGCAGACGGTGACTCGCCAACTCACTGAATGGGCCCCCTAAACAGTCACCACAGGCGCACAAGCCATAAGGCCAACAGGGGGGCAACATTGGTGCAAGTGGCTAGGGGTGTCGAGCGGTGCGGCGTCGGTTTCACCATTGAGTCTGTGATAAACAGAGCCATGGTTTCCCAGTAGTTATGCTCTTGAAAATGACACTTCCATCCCCGAGAATATAGCTCTGGCGACCCCTCTCTGACCAGCTGTTTAAGGCAAGCCAGAGCTGAGAGTCCTTCGGGCACTCTTCGGTTTCCACTCTAGCAAGCCAATGAAAGCCAGCTGGAGACGAGGCCCTGATCGACTCTCTGGAGTATTCGGGACCGCAGTGTCGCTACTCACATTCAGCTCGCCACAAGCTGCCCTGCGGTTTATTGGCTTTCCTGTAAATCTTGTGATACATTTTTTAACCGACTTCCAAAAAGGAGGAGGTTCTCAATTCGAACGCTATTTTTTTTTTTTTGTATGTGTGTTACGCGATAGCAACCCCAATTATGGATGGATTTTAATAATTCTTTCTTTGTTAGAAAGAGGATACTCTAAGGGTGGTCCCTTATGCAAGGTCTAATGCTGGGATCTAATGCTGGGATCCTGGGAAAATCGAGAGTAATTCCTTAAAATGAAGGGCAAAAATGCTGTTTCTAATGCCTCTATACACAATTTATAGTTCATCTAATTTAAGAAGTGCATTTTGTCGTTTTGCATTTTTTAATACACAATAACCTCGGTCAAACGTATACACATGATTGTAAGCACTAAATCTGAAATTTTAAACAACTATTAAGTTATTTACATAATTAACATTGCGGGTGACTTTCTTGTACAATAATCTAATGTTGAAACTCGTAAAACTAATTTAAAATAAATATAACATGGTAAATAGTAATTGTTATTGACGACCTAACAATGTCACGTCATCACGTTCTATACAGTAGTGCTTGACAACTTCCAATTCACGAATATCCAAATAATCGGTAAAAATATTAGAATAATACAATTAATCGAATAGAGATTTTGACAGAGATGTACATTTCGACACTTTGATTGATGAGGAAATAATTATTAATGTTCGCGACGCTGATAATTCAAGTAATAGTAGTAATTCTTAATAAATAGCTATTTTCAAATCCAGTTTTTGTTTTTAATTAACCTAATCCTACTAAATATGATGAATAGATTCTATTCTGAAATAATTAAATTTGTTTAGTACTAATTTAGCACTTAATTTATTCATCACCTTTTTGAAAAATAAAAAATAAACCGATTATTAATTATATAGAATCAATATCGATTTCTCAGTAAAATCGGATATTTTCGATAGTGATTCTTTGGTTCACATACCTAGACAACTTACTCAGACAGCTGTCAAAGTGCACTTCTTAGATTAGACAGACTATAGTTTGATTATTTGTGTATGGAGATTATCTTTATGAGCTTTAGCTGATGGTAAAACAACAATGTTACTAAGGGGTAAAATAACGGTCACAGGATGAACATTTATATGGAAGTTTATCATTTTCAAAGATAGAAGTACGAAATTTCGCACACCTGCATCTTTTTAGAAATAAAAGAATGTGTGTTAGCGTTTTCAAAATTTCACTACTAAGGGGTAGGTAAATAGCACTATTAGTATAAGTAGTATAAATAGGTAAAAACAAGTGAAAAAAAATATTTTTTTTTAATGAATATTAATTATTTTTTTTAAATATTATATATTTTTTTTTAATTTTGTTAAACATTCGTGTATTAAGCCAATACGTTGAGATCATTGGTCCTGGATTTAGTTTGATAACGTTCGCGAATCAAACTGAGTCGCTGAGAATGACTTTCTGTAGTTTGATTACGCCTAGATAAGTTTGTGTATGCCCTCATCTGAGAAAGCCTATTGACCCGCTGCTCGTCACTCTCATTTGTAATATTTATCCCATTTCCCAACCCCATTTTTCTTTGAACGAGTGTCTCTCTCGTCACTCGTTTCTTCCAAACGGTGCTGTCTCATTTGAGCAGCCCGTTTACTAGGTCTACCTATTAATAAAAATCTGAACTTACTTATTTTCCACTAAAAACCGGCAAATAAAAAAATATTTAAAAAAAAAACAAAAACCGACTTCAAAACTATACCTACGATAAACGATATACAATAAACTTACACTAAAAAGTAGAAAATAATCATTTTAATTAGTTTAATCTCAAAAGAATAACAGAACAATTTACGAAATTATAGTATACCTACCTATTTACAGGTATGTATGTAAAAACTTATATTATGTCAAGAAAAATGGATAATAATATTATATTTTGTATTTCAAAGCAAGGAGCATTGATATATAATAAACGAAATTATTAATATTTATTTATAAGTACTATTTTTTTGGAGTCGGTGCCAGCTAAATCAAAATTTAATTCTAGGGCTATCGCCCTATTCGCAGTGATCGTCCATCTTTGTGTAGGTCAGGTAGGTACAGCGTGAGCCGCGTGATGTTCGCAAAGTAGAAAAACTGTCCTTGACACATCAGGTGTGCTGCTTACTCGTTTGCCACCATAAGCGATATTAGCATAGCAATAATTATCTATATATATATATATATATATATATATATATATATATATATATATATATATATATATATATACAAGGTGGAGACGACCATACGACAATAATTTTAATCTAGTGTATCTGATGACTTGCCCAGCCTGTATACAAACTTTGAATACAATATGTCGTATAGTTTAGTCGCAGCACATTACTTTGTATTATTAACAATTTCCACACTCTGTATAAAAATTAAAATTATTCGCCTATCAATGAGCTCCCGCGCCGCATCGGTATAAACCAATATCAAACTAGTACCTACATATCGCCATGTTTACCAGTTCAAGTCTTCCCCAAACGTAATACAAATCAATGCATATTATACCTTATTCCTAAATCTTAAGATCCATACATATAAACCGTGTCATCAGACTTAGATGAGAAATTTAAAACTACCTAATGCGGCTTAATGAAAGAAGACCTCGGTCTCATGTTCAAAACTATTATAATAGGTCTGTAGGTCAGTGTGCCATCGTGATCCTGTGACGTGAATGTGCGTAATTAGACGCTTACTTTGTGTTAGAATAGTATTTCTTTCTCATTTACAATGCCTCGTTATAATTACACAGCTTCGGGTATACAGATATGATTTTAATTTATGGAGAATATCACGGCAATGCAGCTTTAACCATACGTACGTACCGAAAGAGGTATGGAAACACACGTGTTTGTACTACCAATGGCCGGACTATTGTGCAAGCTGTCCAGAGGTTACGGGATAATCAATCCTTACTGCCTCATATGGATAGTGCTCCTTCGCGTGTAAGAGTCACCCTAGATGAACAAATTTTAAATTATTTTTCTCGCAAATTTGACACAGGTTGATAATGTAGAGAACTTAAAAAAAGGAATTGTACGATCTTTCGACAAGTTAAAATACATCGCCGTCAATGGCGACCTGTTAACAAGAGTTCGAAATAATATTTTAAGACGATATAATTTGTGCGTTCGGGTCCATGGCGCACATATCGAAAATTTAAGTTTAACGACCAAGTGAATTATTAAAGTTATCGTGATTATTTTAATAAAATAATCAAGTGAGAATGAATAGTATAGCGCCCAATGTATTTACCTACGTTTCGAAGTTGTAACATATGATACCACAACGTCACTCGCCGCTTGCCGACCACAGGTTAGTGAACTAATATTTACAAACGGTGTTCTATTTTGTTTCAATATTTATGATAAAAAGTTTGTTTGAAAAAATTGTTTTTTAAATATGCATGCGAGGACTTTTTTAATAGTTTCAAAATACTCCTATACACTAGTATTGACGGTGTTTTCATTTATTGTCGTATTGACGTCTCCACTCTGTATATATTTGGGTAGCAGTAGAACCACGCTGTTGACAGTTTTCTGTCTGCAGCCGCGGGTCGGTCCGTCCGGGGTAGTACCACACTCTCGCAAAAGGTCGACGTCTGAGTAATGGCAATATGCTATTGCGCTTCGTTCGGTGAACGAGAGAGCCGACAGCCCAACTGGGTGGGTTTGGGGCTTGTATTGGTAGGTAGCAGCCTTAAAGGTCCAATACGGCAGTAATACTTACCATCAAGTGTGTTGTTTGTTCATTTGCCACCAAAAGCAATAAAAAAAGGCACGGAAGTTAAGCAGTGCTATTTTGTCATATCCCGGGATTCCCTGACGATCAAACTTCGGTGTCATTTTTGGAGACTATTGTGGATCCTGGCTTACAGAACTTACAATGGTGGGAATGTGTGGTGGGATTAGTGCCATTCAAAGTCGCAACGCTGTCAGCATTCTCGAAACGTTTACCACTATCAGTGGATTTATTTGAATAGGGGTGTTTTGATAATTATTATTTTTGGTTCTCATTTATTTTGTTTTGAATTGTATTTTATAATAATATTTATTTATAACACTTCTTTTAAATGAAATTATTTTGGAATAAAAAATAGTGTATATAAGTTCTTCCACCGATAAATTTGATGGTTTGATTTTTTTTTAATTTTTTGTCTTGTATTTAACTTTTTAAAAAATAAATCTTTACTCGAAGGGCATCTCACTGGAGCTAATATGGACTAAACATGTATCCAATAATATTTAAGAAAATATATAATTTAAAAAAAATTACGAGCTCGCTGAGTTTCTTGCCGGATCTTTTCAGTTTGTGGCGGTTTTCCGATCCGGTGGTAGATTAATTTAAAAAAATATGTAAAATTATTATTATTATATCTCCATTTATTCACGGGATCTACCGTAGGGAAGATACCCGGTCCTTTGGTAGGCTTACATGGGGATAAGGATCCAACACGCAGAGGCCTTTAGAGAAATTTAATCTAAATATTGGGATGGGACACCTACCGATGACATTCCACGTCTGCACATAACATACGTGGAATGCCAGCACTAAGTGTAAAACTATTGTGTGATGATGGTATCTAATATATGAATATGGGAGTGGGTGCTTAGTGGACTGGTTCATCTTATATCTATGAAATTATAAACTGTCGTCTGCCTCAAACCAATGTTAAGAGATGAACGGTGGCAGACGGTGACTCGCCAACTCACTGAATGGGCCCCCTAAATAGTCGCCACAGACACACTAGTCATACGGGCAACAGAGGGCAACATTGGTGTAAGTGGCTTGGAGTGTCGATCGGTGCGGCGCCGGTTTCACCATTGAGTCTGCGATAAACAGACCCTTGGTTTCCCCGTAATTATGCCCTTGAAACTTCCACCCTCGAGCATATAGCTCTGGCGACCCCTCTCTGACCAGCTGTTTAAGGCAAGCCAGAGCTGAGAGTCCTTCGGGCACTCTTCGGTTTCCACTCTAGCCAGCCAATGAAGGCCAGCTGGAGACGAGTCCCTGATCGACTCTCTGGAGTATTCAGGACCACAGTGTCGCCACTCACATTCAGCTCGCCACAAGCTGCCCTGCGGTTTTATTTTATTTATATATATTTATTTTATTTATTATTATTATTATTAACTTATAGGGCTTATGCATAATAAATGATTTGATTTGAATTAATTTGAATTGATTTGAATTGATTTGATCTGATTTGATCTGATTTAATCTGATTTGATCTGATTTGATCTGATTTGATCTGATTTGATCTGATTTGATCTGATTCGATTCGATTCGATTCGATTTGATTTGATGTGATTTGATTTGATGGTTTATTGATCTTGGCGTTTTCTATTGTAGAAGTACCCGCCTCCTGATATATTTAGCGCTAGCAGAGGTTGAGCCGTTATTACAATAACAACATACAAGATGGCTACAATATAGTAGCTGCAATATATACACAAAGTCACCTGTTATCTTCCAATTATATGTGTTAGCCATTTGAAATTTGTTTTTGATATTAAATATTTTTTTTTAAAATATTAATATTTTTTTTATTGCTTTTGGTGGCTTGCTGTGTGGTAGCGGCTACGAATTACCAACCATTATTTTGCTCGTGGATGTCATAAAAGACGACTAAGAGCCTTATAACGACCTGGGCCAACTCCATTTAAGGCTGTTTGGTCAACATTTATATTTCCAAGGTGGGTTGACGTTTTGCAGGCGGCCGGTCATAAAACTATTGCCAATATTTTTTACAATATGTACTATGAAAAAAGAGTACATATTATATCGACCCTAAGTAATTGGGATAAGAGTAGGAGAATGATGATGATGATGATGATGGTGGCAAACGAGCAAGCAGCACACTTGATGATAAGTGTTACTGCCGCCCCTAGACCTTAGCAATACCAGGAGTATAGCTAGATCACTGCCTACCTATATTAATATCCCAAACCCACCCAGTCGGGTTTCCGGATCTCTCGCTCACTGAACGAAGCACAACAGCATATTACCATTGCTTAGACGTCGATCTTCTGCGAGAGTGTGGTACTACCCCGGAGGGACCGACCCGCGGGTGCAGACAGAAAACTATCAACAGCGTGGTCCCACCACTATTAAAATATTAATTATGATGACAACTATGATATTTAAATCTACAAATATCACTTCAAATGGAATTTAGATCAGGAGAAATGTAATATTTAAGAGAATGAAACATGTAGTCACATTCTCATACTTGGTACAATCATTATCTTTTATATAAAGTATGCTATACTTTGTACATGGGAGATTATAAAAGTAACTTAAACAAACCTTTCTCTTTCTTTTACTCTCCTCAATTTACATAGAAAAGTATATACAACCGAAACTCTTCTACAATGAGACGTAAATTCATGTAATATAGGTATTGCTGGTCCTTAATATTTTTTGACTTATTTTCCCACCAAAAATAATCTCATCATTCATCATCATTTCAGCCCATCGCCGTCCACTGCTGGACATAGGCCTCCCTCATGGTATGCCACAGAGTGCGGTTCTGTGCCGTCTGCATCCATCGACGCCCAGTAATTTTCACTAGATCGTCTGTCCACCTAGTGGGGGGGCGTCCTACACTGCGTCGTCCGGTACGTGGTCGCCACTCTAGAACCTTTTTTCCCCAGCGGTTGTCGGTTCTTCGAGCGATGTGGCCAGCCCAT
Source organism: Lymantria monacha (assembly GCA_905163515.2). Lineage (NCBI taxonomy): Eukaryota > Metazoa > Arthropoda > Insecta > Lepidoptera > Erebidae > Lymantria > Lymantria monacha. The sequence continues at coordinate 19,215,661 of LR991081.1, forward strand.
TGCCACTTCAGCGTGCTAATTCTTCGTGCTGTGTCGGTTACACCCGTTCTTCTGCGGATTTCCGTATTACGGATTCTATCACGCAGAGAAATCCCGAGCATAGCTCGCTCCATAGCACGCTGAGCGACTTTGAGCTTGGTTATGAGGCCTACATTTAGGGACCACGTTTCCGTGCCGTAAGTCATCACTGGTACCACACACTGGTTGTAGACCTGTGTTTTCAGACATTGAGGTATGTTGGACGAGAAGATCCTCTTAAGTTTCCCGAACGCTGCCCAACCGAGTTGGATTCGTCGGCTGACCTCTTTCTCGAAATTGGATCTACCTAACTGGACTGTTTGTCCAAGGTAAACATAATGATCGACAATTTCGAGAATCGCATTGCCAACTAGGACCGGTACAGGAATGACATGGGCATTTGACATGACTTTCGTCTTGTCCATGTTCATTCGTAACCCCACCAGTTGGGATACCCTGCTGAGATCGTTGAGCATGGTGCCAAGGTCCTCCATGGATTCTGCCATAACGACGATATCGTCTGCAAATCGAAGGTGAGTGATGTATTCGCCGTTAATGTTAATACCTAGTCCGGTCCAGTCTAAGAGCTGGAAGACATCTTCCAGTGCAGTGGTGAACAGTTTCGGAGAGATGACATCTCCCTGTCTCACGCCTTTCTGCAACTGGATCGGTTTCGTACTCTTATCCCGGATACGGACTGACATTGTGGCGTTCCTATACAAACACTTCAGCACTTCTATATAACGATGGTCGATTTGGCACCGCTAAAGGGACTGCAGCACCGCCCAAGTTTCGACTGAATCAAAGGCTTTCTCATAGTCCACAAACGCTATACACAGAGGACGATTGTACTCCTCGGTCTTCTGGATAATCTGCCGATGCGTGAGAATATGGTCTATGGTGCTATAGCCTTTTCGGAAGCCAGCTTGTTCGGGCGGCTGGAAGTCATCAAGCTTGCACGTGAGTCGATTGGTAATGACCCTCGAAAATAACTTGTAGACGTGGCTCAAGAGTGAGATGTCTGTAGTTCTTTAGAAGAGCTTTGTCGCCCTTCTTGAAGAACAGCACCACCACACTCCTGGTCCACGACTCTGGAACGTCGCCCCCGAGGATAACGGAATTAAATAGCTTTTGAAGGCCTTTTAAGACCGGCTTACCGCCTGCCTTCAGTAGCTCTGCCGTAATTCCGTAATCTCCCGGTGCCTTACCGTTTCGTAGTTGTTCGAGAGCCATTCTGATCTCGCACAACCTAATGTCCGGGATTTCTTCGGTATAGTGCCGAGTTAGCTTGGATCTGGGATCTTGGACCAAGCCGACAACAGGACTTCGGGATGATTTATATAACTGTCCATAGAACCTTTCGACCTCTCCCAAGATCTCACCCTGGGATGAAATGACAGTGCCGTCATCGGTCTTCAGCTTAGTCAATTGGCTTTGCCCAATAGACAGATCTTGTGCGAACACTTTTGAGCCACGATTCCGCTCTACCGCTTCTTTAACACGGAGCGTATTAAATTGGCGAATATCGTGACGCACAGACCTGGATATCTGCCTATTAAGCTGCATGTGTTCGGACCAATCGGCTGAAGACTGTACTGTCATTTCTTTTCTCCGCTCCATGAGCCTGAGAGTCTGGTCAGAAAGTTTTTTAGGTCTATTGCCGCGGTGAGCCTTGAAAAACTTCGACCCAACCGCGTGGACAGTTTCCACGAACCTGTTGTTCATATCGTTCGGAGATTCGCACTCGTCTAGACATTGGAAGCGATTGTGTAGTTCGAGTTGAAAGCTTTCGAGGTTCTGATATTGGATAGGTGTAGGTCGGAGGGTAGACTTCATCAAGCGTGACCGTTCGACTTTTGTATGGATATTTAATGTGCCTCGTACTATTCGGTGATCGCTCCCAGTTTTAATCCTGCTGATCACTGAGACATCACTAAATATATATCGCTTGTCCGACAAGATGAAGTCTATCTCGTTTTTTGTTGAACCATCGCGGCTAATCCAGGTCCATTTCCTTTGTGGCTGCTTTCTGAAGAAAGAATTCATCATAAAGAGGCTTTCCTTCTCCAGAAATTCAGCCAGTTTCTGGCCCCTCTGGTTTCTCTGCCCATATCCATGTTTCCCCACTCTCAACTCATCATCACTCCTTTTGCCTAGTTTCGCGTTAAAGTCATCATAACCACCGTGAAGTGGGTTTTGGACGCGTGTATTGCTTTCGAGATATCCTCGTAAAAGGCCTCCACCTGGTCGTCGGAGTATGCCGAGGTCGGTGCGTATACCTGTATGACCTTCAACGAATACCGTTTGGTAATTCTGAGTATAAGGTACGCTACCCTTGTCGACACACTCTCGATCCTCTCCACGTTGCCTACGAGAGACTTGCGAACGATAAACCCTATACCGCCTTGGGACGGGAGATCTCCCTCCCGGTAGAAGAGCAAGTTTCCAGACCGGAGGATTATCGTGCCCTCGCCCTCTCTTCGCACTTCTGATAATCCTACAATGTCCCAGCGGATTTTGCTCAATTCCTCTTCCAGCTCGATGACCTTTTCGTCGGTCCTGAGTGTCCGAATGTTGTGTGTTACCAGGGCCATGGGTCGTTTTGATTGGTAGACGGATCGCTGCCGGGGATTCTTAGCACCCCTTACTCCATCGCTACCAGGCCCGCTACCACAATGAGCCCGTAGGATAGTGGAGCTGCCGTGACTGGAGGCCGTTTTTTTATTTGTGCTTATCATTAGGGGTTTTGAGCCATAATCGCCACGCTTGGCAGGCGGGTTGGCGATCGCAGGGTGGTGTTATACGTATCCCAGGAGAGAGCTGCTGCCCTCTCTCCTGGTGGACCCTTAGCCGATTTTTACGACTCCCACGGGCAAGCAAGGGGTGGCGACACTTGTATTCTATCCCGTCGCCACACGGGAAAAATAATCTACAATCCATTATTACTGTCTTGTGTAATGCACAAATGTTATCACCACTCAGTATGGCAAAATGGTTTGTCCAATCTGTTCCTTAGTCATTTCCAATTCCGATGGATAAACCAAAAGTAGATAAAGTTATAATAAAATGCTCTACGACATATTTTAAAAGAACACCTGGCCAACTCTTTCTAATGCCGTTTGGTCAACAATTACATTCCCAAGGAGGGTTGACGTCACCGAAGACAAAGATCGGGTACCGGTGGCCCGCACGCACGACGAAGAGAGGTGTTTGCAGTGTGGGTCCATGGGGTTGCGCGCCGCCTCTTCTGTCACCCCGGACCGATTTGTCGGGGCGCGACCACATCCATGGTCCACTTTGCGAAGAAAAAAAAAAAGGAGGGTTGAAGTCTGACAAGCGGCCAGTCATAAAACTATTGCCGATAACTTTTAGAATATATACTAAAAAACAAGAGTACATATTATATAGACCCCAAGTAATTGGGATAAGAGGGGAGAATGATGATATGTTTAATGTCTGTCAACTGTATTTTTTATTTGTTGCGTGAACATAATTAAAATTAAAATGTTTATATCAATAGTTTTAGTTTTTCCGTGTGGTGACAGAGTAAGAATACAATTCACCACCCCCTAACTTACCCGTGGGTGATCGTTAGAGACGGCTATGGAATATAAAATGCATATAACATCCTATGCAAGAGAAGGAAAACTTGAAACAAAACCCTATATCAACACGTCTGACCAGCGGGGTCAATTTCACTCCCATTATGGAGGAGGCTCAAGCCCAGGTCGACATATATAAGTTGAGATGATGATGATGATGATGATATCAATAGTTCTTAATAATACTGTGATTTGAAAATAATCTGGCCTTGCTCTTATTAGATAAACGATTTTTGTTCTTAATTTTTAGTAATATAAAAAATATCAATTATGACGCGACGTTGTTTGGGCTGCTGCAGCGAAAGCTGTCGGAGTATCCACTCGAAAGGATGCCCGTGAGGCTGAACCACCAGGAGGGCCACCGAAGACAAAGACCGGGTTCCTGGGGCTCTGCTCGCTCGCCAAAGAGAAGTACTTGTAGGGCGGGTCTAAGGGGTCGCGCGCAGTTTTATTTTTGGCCCCAACTGGGTGGGTTTGGGGATTTTATTAGTAGGCAGCGGCCTAAGCTATATCCTTGGTATGGCAAAGGTCCATGTGCGGCAGTGACACTTACCATCAGGTGTGCTGCTTGATCGTTTGCCACCATAAACAATAAAAAACGAGAGGTGTCAAGGGACACCCGGATGGAACGAAGTTCCTTTCGATTAATTAGTGAAGAAGGTGTATTTTTATTTTATTACGAAGAAAAGCATGAAGTGTTCTGTTTTATCATGTAAAAACTACTCCGATAAACGTTCAGATGCTATAGAAGGAATCATATTTCATATCGTGATATTTTCACAAATATTGAAATCTACATTAAATATTGAAAGCGACAAATATGACTATTTAGATGAGAATGACCTAAATACTATAATTCCGCGTGGTAACGGAGTAAGTTGAACGCATGAAGCTACATTTGATCTCTATGGGTCAACTGACCTCTTCCCCCTGCTCCCCCTTGGCGAAGCCCTTGACCCCCCGTACCTGTGGGAGATCATAAAAGATGACTGAGGGATAAAAAACGCATATAACATCTATGCAAGAGAAGGTAAACTCAACTAAATTACCTTATACCAACACATCTAACCAGCGTGGTGTAGTAGGTCAATTTCTCTTCTAGTGTGAAGGAAGCTCGAGCCCAATAAAGGGACATGTATGAGCTTATAATTTAGGATATATTGGCTTCCACATAAAGAGTAAACTGTAGCTATTTTTTGTTCAGAACTATTTATGTTACGTTATCTTCGTGTGAATTCTACAGTTTAGGTAGCGCTCGCTAATGTAATTCAGATGGCAAGAATGATAACTATTTCTTAATAAAAAATAGGTATTATTGTAAATATTAAAAAGAAAAAATAAACTAAAAAGAAAAATAAAGCTCGTCTCTAAAGGTAACTTGTTATTTTTGTTTATTATTATAATTGACATTTTAAATATAAAAAAGAGTGAATATTAATTAACAATTGAATTTAAGATTATGTAATATTTAATTATTTAATGTCACACTTATGTTAGACAGCTATCGATGTCATACTCACGCACACACAAATGAATATAGAATAGCGGCGTAGTATCACGACATGACCACGTTTGCCTTAGTACCTACCCAATGTATCATTTGCAGTAGTCGACACAATTTTACTGCCAAGGCGCGCAAAAAGATGTTTCACATCACAAACTTTCAATACCTATCTACTATATACCTACAGGTATAGTATGTTATTAACAAATCGATAGTGCTGTTAAAATACAACAATCATCAACGATGACTGCCCTCACGCCTTTACTTGTATTCGGGTCACACAATCGGCGATCATAGATTTCTTGCCATATTTCTGTAGATCTGTAGTGCGCCCGGTTGCTGCCTGACCACAGCACTGCGCACTCTTATTGTCCTAACTTTTGAAATATTGTACCAAACGACACACGGTAAAAGGCAAAAAATATGTACTTTAAATATCGAAAGTAATAAAAGCATTTGTTTGCATAAGAATCAATTCCTTACTATAAAATGTGCATCGGCAATAAATATCAAATTATTTTGAATTTTTAATTTACTATTTTTATTATATAATTTTTTTCTGCCTTAAGCGATTTTTATCGTTATATTTTAGCCAATTTGCAAAATATCTTTATAAATTATAGCCTATGTGTTATTCTGAGGTGCAAGCTATATTATTATAAAGTTTCATCAAAATCCATTCAGTAGTTTTTACGTGAAAGAGCAACAAACATGTTCACATCCATACATTATTACAAACTTTCACGTTTATAATATTAATATGTAATAGGATATACAATTCCACTAGACTACCAAAACTTTTGGGCCCCGAGCTCGAACGCGAGCCGGCCATGCGGCCCGGTCACGGGCGAAAATAATTTCGTTGCGCATTATTTTGATTTTGCTATATCTCTTAAGGTATTGATTTAATTTGCATGGTCTGAAGGAAAAAAATTATCTTCATGAAATGCTCAAGCCAACTAATATTTAAAATGATAAGTATTTAAAATGATAAGGATTAATACAGTATTTGTGGAATAGCTTTTCAATTATCGCTTTATAATAGGCCATTTTTTAAAGTATTAAAATGGATATAGTATGTTATCCTTAAGAGATAGACATATACCATCGCGGACTTTTTTGTAGGCCATTTTAAGCTCTACAATACTGTAGTACTTTATTATGATCTATTTCGTAGGGTTCAGCCAGCGTTTGCAATGTAAGCGCAAAATAATGTGTTTATTTACGACATCACATTAGAAACCTCTTAAATTATCAGTGTTTCTCTACTATATTATGAACCTTCCTCTTGAATCACTCTATCAACCTTCCTCTTGAATCACTCTATCTATAAAAAAAAACCGCATCAATATCCGTTGCGTAGTTTTAAAGATTTAAGCATAAATAGGAATATAGGGACAGAGAAAGCGATTTTGTTTTATGTTGTGTCGTTACAACTTTGGTGTGTCGGTAGTATTTTTTTCCGTCTAGCCCCCTTTCGCAACGCGCGATAAGGAACTTAGTTCCAAAAATTAAAAGTTTATTGACTTACACATTTTTTTTTATTATATGCTACCATTTCTTTTGGGCATCAGAAATATATTTTTATGAAAATTCAAATAAAACTTTATTTTGTAAATTGCATATTTATTTATTTTGTCCTATTGTGTCTTCAACGGTACTAAAGTTCACGATTTAAGATTAAAGATTTATGTGATGATGTTGACAGGAGTGACAATTAATAATTTTATCACAAATATCACCTGTGTTTCACAATTCTTTACGTTACCATTATGGCTGTAAAACGATGAAGTTGGTGGTATGTCACTAAATGCAATTAGGCCGCCAACCAAATGGTACTATATCTTGTCATCTCTCCATAATATAGATATATAATGAAGCTTTCGAAAAGTAGAAAACGATGAAGTTGGTGGTATGTTACTAAATACAATATGGCCGCCGCTACAAGATGATGGATTGCAATTTTCTTTTCAACCGCCTTAACATGGATATAGATTGAAGGACCTTAAAGAGTAAAAATCGATAAAATTAATGACGTCACAGAAGACTACATTTGAAGGTGAGAAGAGGATACAGATAATGATACAAAAATCAACGAATAGTACTACCTATGTTCTTTGAGTTTCCTCGTCGGCTCGTTCTCAGTGTAGTACCCTACTTGAGAATATATTTACTGACAAACATATAACTGAGTTCTTAGTCATATTTTACGACACTCAGGAGCAAAGTAATGGTTGATAGTTTTTGTAAACGCTATTTATTACACAGCCGAAATTTTTTATTTCTTTTAAATTATAGTATACATTTTGCGTGTACATATATACTTTGAAGTATAGGGCTTATTGAAAACTAGTATTTTTTTAATCTAATCAATAGTTTACCGATATTAAAAATAAGTCAGGGAAAGGACAGAAACTAAACTTATTAAACTTAGTTTTTTGGATATAAATTTTATTATTTCACGAAACCTCGTAATGTAATCCTCGTATATGGAGTTGCGGTTTTTTTTAACATTTAATGCAACAGTAGAAAAAGAAATTAATAAAATTTAATAATGAATTTATTAGTATTTTATTGCTTATGTTTCTTAACAAATTATTCCTTTCAAATATATTGAAAATAAATATTAAATGGAGAGCACCGAAGACATAAACAAATGAAGTAAACAGGATAGATGAAGTAGTTAGTATGTCTTATAATAGACATGGTGTCTCAGCCCCTGCTAGCGATGAATGTATTAGGAGGAGGAGCTTTCTGTAAAAGAAAAACGATCATTATAACACCACGTGAGACGTCACATATCATCATCCTCGCAGCCTATATATGTCCTACTGTTGGGCTCGGGCCTCCTCCATAATGGGAGGGAAATTAACGGAGACGTCACAAATACACGAACAGATATATTTTTCATATAAACATTATATTACTTACATCGTTTGCTGAAGCAGACATCACGAGCAAAGTAACGCATAAGAAAATTATGACTTTGAAATTCATTATTGAATGTTATTTAATTCTCTTGATTTAGTTAAATTAACGAGAGTGAGTCGACAAGTGATTCTTGAAATCATAAGTCGGCTTTATATACTGTCAACTTTATAGATATGGCTCATTGATTTAATGTATTCATGATAATAATTTGATTATAGTTGAAAACACATTAGAATTATAATTATTTGATATTATTAATTAATTTGTATGACATTAGCATCATTTCAATAAATGTATCTTTTATTTATACTTTTGTGTTGAATATTTTTAGTATAGAAACAAATGATAAATGAAAATAGATTTTATTTCTAAATTAGCTATTGAGTAGATACTTTCTTATCAATATTTTGGTTTAAGTGAGCTAATGTGGTGATTTAAAATTATACATCTGCGCTTCACTATTACCTCTTCAGGGGCGATTTTTTTAAAGTACAAAAATCAGAAGAAATTTAGGAAATTATTCTATTATATCTTAAAGTGATATAGTATCTTTTAACACATTCTACGCTCACCACTCGGATCCGAGTGGGGCGGGGCTATAGTATCGGCGCCACCCACTCGGATCCGAGCAAGCGTCTCGTTCATTTTGGAGTAGAAGGATCCGAGTGTTCGGTACCCAGTGTGCTGTGTGCCGACCACTCGGAGCCGAAAAATGTGTTTTTTTATTGAAATAATAATAATATACATTTATCCCTATTTTCAAACATTCATATGTACTAAATCAAATTCGTCTTAAAAAGTTTTGGCACCCAGCTATTATTTTTTATTTACTTTGTAGGCACTGAATGTGTTAAGATTTAAATAAAGACCTCATTGAGGAGACACGTAACCAGAATTCTGGCAATTACTTGGCAAAGAGGCCATTGCCATTGAATGTGATAATGCTGCCAGTATTCTGGACCTCCACCTTGCTACCATAAGCAATAAAAAAATCGGCCAAGTGCGAGTCGGATTCGCGCACGAAGGGTTCCGTACTATTAACTATAAAAAACCAAGTTTGTTGTGTGGGAGCTCCCCTTAAATATTTTTTTATTTTATTTTTAGTATTTGTTGTTATAGCGGCAACAGAAATACATCATCTTTTTTTTTTTCTTTTGTGGGGTGGGCTACGGTCGTCGCGCTCCTCGCACCACTCTGTCCAGGGCGACAGAGGGGCGTAAGCACGCACACCCATAACCCACCCATGAACCTCGCCTTCGTCGTTGCACCGGCCACCGGAGCAGCGTGAACTTGTCGTCAGTGGCCGGCCCGACGGAATACCTCCCGAGGGGTACCCTCTTCTTGAGCGACATCCCCTCCCTCGGGGAGGACGTCGGTCTTTTCCTCGCGGTCAGACTCTTGGCGGGTGATGGACTACTTCCCCGTTCCAGTCAGCTGCGGCCTCGGCTAGGGCGGCATAAGGCGCAGGTAATCGCGCCTACGCCGCCCCAGTAGCCGGCGACAGCTCGCGTCGTCGAGGAGACGCTCCTCGCGCACGCGCTCTGCCGCCTCCTTCCGCGAGACTACTGCCTCGTAGGAGGCTGCGACCGCGTCCCAGTTCCTGACGATGTCGAGCATCACCCTGGCGATGGTAAAATATACATTTATCCGTATTTTCAATCATTCATATGTACTAAATCAAATTCGTCTTAAAAAGTTTTGGCACCCAGCTATTATTTTTTATTTACTTTGTAGGCACTGAATGTGTTAAGATTTAAATAAAGACCTCATTGAGGCGACACGAAACCAGAATTCTGGCAAGTACTTGGCAAAGAGGCCATTGCCATTGAATGTGATAATGCTGCCAGTATTCTGGACCTGGATACTATTGATAAGAAAGTATCCACTCAATAACTAAATTTGAAATAAAATCTATTTTCATTTATCATATGTTTTTACACTAAAAAAAAAATCAACACAAAAGTATAAACAAAAGATACATTTATCGCAAAGATGCTAATGTCATACAAATGAACCAATAATATCAAATAATTATAATTCTAATGTGTTTTCAACTATAATCAAATTATTATCATGAATACATTAAGTTAATGAGCCATATCTATAAAGTTGACAGTATATAAAGTCGACTTATGATTTCAAGAATCACTTGTCGACTCACTCTCGTAAATTTAACTAAATCAAGAGAATTAAATAACTTTCAATAATGAATTTCAAAGTCATAATTTTCTTATGCATTACTATGCTCGTGATGTCTGCTTCAGCAGACGATGTAAGTAATATAACGTTTATATGAAAAATATATCTGTTGGTGTATTTGTGACGTCTCCGTTAATTTCCCTCCCATTATGGAGGAGGCCCGAGCCCAACAGTAGGACATATATAGGCTGCGAGGATGATGATATGTGACGTCTCATGTGGTGTTATAATGATCGTTTTTCTTTTACAGAAAGCGCCTCCTCCTAATACATTCATCGCTAGCAGGGGCTGAGACACCATGTCTATTATAAGACATACTAACTACTTCATCTATCCTGTTTACTTCATTTGTTTATGTCTTCGGTGCTCTCCATTTAATATTAATTTTCAATATATTTGAAAAGAATAATTTGTTAAGAAACATAAGCAATAAAATACTAATAAATTCATTATTAAATTTTATTAATTTCTTTTTCTACTGTTGCATTAAATGTTAAAAAAAACCGCAACTCCATATACGAGGATTACATTACGAGGTTTCGTGAAATAATAAAATTTATATCCAAAAAACTAAGTTTAATAAGTTTAGTTTCTGTCCTTTCCCTGACTTATTTTTAATATCGGTAAACTATTGATTAGATTAAAAAAATACTAGTTTTCAATAAGCCCTATACTTCAAAGTATATACAGGGTGTCCCAAAATTCAACGATAAGCCGGCACCAGCAGGTGGACCTACATATGACTACTCGAGAACAAAAAAGAAAAAAATTCTACCTTGATTTTTTTTTTCATTACGACAAAAAAACCGATTTCTTTAAAAATCGACATCTTTTATTATATTATTAAGTGCCATTGCTACAATTTTACAAGTAATTCTGTGATTTTTTTTGTATTGGTAAGGTAAGTAGCACTACTATCGATCACAACTATTAAAAATTCCAGAATATCTATAGTTTTTACACAAAAATCAACCAAAACTATGTTTTTTTCATAAATTATGTAAGATTTTGACTTTCAGCTCACTTTCACTCATCACAGTGAAAAAAAAAAGTATGGACACTACTGTGGCAAATAGTATTAAAAATTGGCGCAACTAACTACAATTCTAAAATGGTATAACATTCTAGGCAAACTAGCCACAAAAATATACTTAGGTGTACTATTTCAAAATAACAACCATATTTCGAAAATTGTTAGTGTTGATAGTAATCACTTTTACTATGTAGCCCAAATGTTTTTGTTGCAAGTTCTCAGAATTTGAATGAGACATGTGCGTAGTCCATAAGATAACATAAGTTAGACAGAGATAGAGAGATTATACGTTAGAGGGAGATAGATAGATGCTAATTGTTTAGTAACATTAATGCAGGTAGAGAAGTAATTAATGTCCTCAGCAGCACAGCAAGTCAGTACGCTCTACTTCTTTGTTTACTGCACACCGTTCTGTTTTAATTAAAGTGGCTCTGATACTAACGACTTTGGATTGAATTAAGTGACCTGGAAATTGACCTGACTTGGCATTATTTTAGACTGTGATTTTGTGTTTTTTTAAAGAAGTTTTGCCTTATTTTCAAGTGTTTAGCATTCATTATGCCGCTACCATATACAGCGTTAGAATACGCTAATATGCACCTAATTTATGGAGAATGCCGATGCAATGCCAACGCTGCTAGCAGATTATATCGAGCAAGGTACCCTACTCTTCAAAGGTATCCGGATTATCGCGTATTTATTAACGTGCATCAAGCATTTTCGGAGGGTCGTATACCATCTGACAGGAGAAACGCTGGAAGACCTAGATCGGAACACGATGAAGAAGTTCTCAATGAAATAGAAAGCGATACAACTACCTCTGTACGTGGCATACAAGTAGCAACGGGAATTCCAAAAAGTACTGCACATAGAATTTTAAAACGTCACCAGTTTCATCCATATCATTACAGGCGCGTGCAGGCGTTATTACCGCGGGACTATCCACTGCGGGTCGCATTTTGCCGTGTAATGCTGCAAAAACACAGGGAAGATCCCCAATTCTTAGACAAAGTTTTATGGTCGGATGAAACAACCTGCAAGAAAGATGGCTATTTAAATCTTCACAATCTTCATAGCTGGAACAATGAAAATCCGCACCTGGTGAGAGAAGACAAATCCCAATATCAATTTAAGGTTAACCTATGGACGGGCATAATAAATGGAAAAGTGATAGGGCCCTTTGAGTTACAAGGAAACATAGATGGCAATAGCTATTTGAACTTCTTACAAAATGAGTTACCAGGATTATTAGAAGACGTGCCCTTAAGTGATTTGCAAAACATGTGGTTTCAAAACGATGGTTGCCCAGCTCACTATGCCCGCCCTGTGCGAGAGTACTTAGACCAAGAGTACCCAGGGCGTTGGATCGGGCGACTTGGTCCTATCTTATGGCCACCCCGTTCACCCGATCTAAATCCCCTGGATTTTTTCTATTGGGGTTGTCTAAAGGACAGAGTCTACTCAAAACCCATTGCAACCTTGGACGAGCTTCGCCAAAAAATAATTCAGGCTGTGGATCACATGAACAGAATCAGATATGCAAGAAAAATAAAACGTTCATTTTTAAGGCGATGTCGTGCCTGCATTACTGCCAATGGCAAACAATTCGAACATTTATTGTAATTTTAATAATATAGTAAATTCTAATCTCTCTATATCTATCTCTGTCTAACTTATGTTATCTTATGGACTACGCACATGTCTCATTCAAATTCTGAGAACTTGCAACAAAAACATTTTGGCTACATAGTAGAAGTGATTACTATCAACACTAACAATTTTCGAAGTATGGTTGTTATTTTGAAATAGTACACCTAAGTATATTTTTGTGGCTAGTTTGCCTAGAATGTTATACCATTTTAGAATTGTAGTTAGTTGCGCCAATTTTTAATACTATTTGCCACAGTAGTGTCCATACTTTTTTTTTTCACTGTGATGAGTGAAAGTGAGCTGAAAGTCAAAATCTTACATAATTTATGAAAAAAACATAGTTTTGGTTGATTTTTGTGTAAAAACTATAGATATTCTGGAATTTTTAATGGTTGTGATCGATAGTAGTACTACTTACCTTGCCAATACAAAAAAAATCACAGAATTACTTGTAAAATTGTAGCAATGGCACTTAATAATATAATAAAAGATGACGATTTTTAAAGAAATCGGTTTTTTTGTCGTAATGAAAAAAAAAATCAAGGTAGAATTTTTTTCTTTTTTGTTCTCGAGTAGTCATATGTAGGTCCATCTGCTGGTGCCGGCTTATCGTTGAATTTTGGGACACCCTGTATGTACACGCAAAATGTATACTATAATTTAAAAGAAATAAAAAATTTCGGCTGTGTAATAAATAGCGTTTACAAAAACTATCAACCATTACTTTGCTCCTGAGTGTCATAAAATATGACTAAGAACTCAGTTATATGTTTGTCAGTAAATATATTCTCAAGTAGGGTTGACATCAAGCAGACGACCAGTTTCAAAACTATTACCAAAACCTGTGCAGTATGTACGACACTGGAAATGAAGAGAACAGGGTTAGATAGTACTTCGCAGGTGACGAGAATGGATAAAATAAGCAATGACAGGACAAAGTTTGAAAGTTCCATTAGTGACTGATAAGTTAAAGAACTTTCCGTGTGGTGACGGAGTAAGATACAGTTCACCACCCCCTTTCTTAGCAGTGAGTATCGTAAAAGACGATTAAGGGATATAATATGCATATATCATTTGTGCAAGAGAAGGGAAACTCGACATAATCCCCTATATAAACATATCTAGCCAGCACGTTATAGTGGGTCAATGTCCCTTCCATTATGGAGGAGGCCCGAGCCCAACAGTGTGACATATGTGGGCTGAGATGATGGAGTTAAAGAGTAAATGTCTGACCTAGACATTTGATGAGACGAGATAAAAGTAATATTATGAGGCAAGTTTGATGAATATTGAAAGCTTTAGGAGTAAGAAAAGACCGAAGAAATATTAATGTATGCGTGTAGTTTGACATGCATAGAAAGGGACTGAATGCAGAGATAATATCTGATAGGATTGTAGACAAACTAAGTAATTGGGTAAGAGCAGGGTGATGGTGTCAGATAAAAGTATCTAACCGTTCACAATTCTATATTGCTTGTCTAAGCGGTTATCATCAATTATTTACACCTAACATGCATGTTTTGCAGAACCTGTTTCAAAATTTGGTCCCACTTCCGATTGACCATTAATTAAAGATACATTTTGTTTTAATATAGACCATTTCCCACTACTGTGTTCTTTTAAAAAATGTCGTAGGGCATTTTATCATAACTTTATCTACTTTTGGTTTATCCATCGGAATTGGTATTGACTAAGAATCACCTTCAGGAACAGATCGGACAAACCATATCATAAGTGGTTGGACCACGCTGTTGACAGTTTTCTGTCTACAGCCGCGGGCCGGTCCGTCCCGAGTAGTACCACACTCTCGCAGAAGATCGACGTCTGAGTAATGGCAATGTACGCAATGTGCGCTTCGTTCGGTGAGCGAGAGAGCCGGAAGATCAACTGGGTGAGTTTGGGGATTTTATTGGTAGGCAGCGGCCTAGGCCTAATACCCTTGGTATTGCAAAGATCCTTGGGCGGTAGTAACACTTACCATCAGGGTGCTGCTTGCTCGTTTGCCACCAGCAGCAATAAAAAAATCGGCCAAGTGCGAGTCGGCTTCGCGCACGAAGGGTTCCGTACTATTAACTATAAAAAACAAAGTTTGTTGTGTGGGAAGCCTCCCTTAAATATTTTTTTATTTTATTTTTAGTATTTGTTGTTATAGCGGCAATAGAAATACATCATCTTTTTTTTTCTTTTGTGGGGTGGGCTACGGTCGTCGCGCTCCTCGCACCACTCTCTCCGGGGCGACAGAGGGGCGTAAGCACGCACACCCATAACCCACCCATGAACCTCGCCTTCGTCGTTGGACCGGCCACCGGAGCAGCGTGAACTTGTCGTCAGTGGCCGGCCCGACGGAATACGCCCCGAGGGGTACCCTCTTCTTGCATCCCCTCCCTCGGGGAGGACGTCGGTCTTTTCCTCGCGGTCAGACTCTCGGCGGGTGATGGACTACTTCCCCGTTCCAGTCAGCCGCGGCCTCGGCTAGGGCGGCATAAGGCGCAGGTAATCGCGCCTACGCCGCCCCAGTAGCCGGTGACGGCTCGCGTCGTCGAGGAGACGTTCCTCGCGCACGCGCTCTGCCGCCTCCTTCGGCGAGACTACTGCCTCGCAGAAGGCTGCGACCGCGTCCCAGTTTCTGACGCTGTCGAGCATCGCCCTGGCGATGGTCGGCAGCGTCAGGTCAGCACCGATGATTGCGACGAGTTCACAGCGCTGCTCTGCCCAAGCGGCACAAACCTCGAGCGTATGCTGCGCCGTATCCTCGTCGCAGTCGCAGTGGTGGCAGGACGGTGTATTCTCCCTCCTAACGACCGTGTGCAGGTATTTGGCGAAGCATCCATGCCCCGTCAAAACCTGCACCAGTCGGAAGGAGAACACCCCGTGCCGCCGTTCCAACCACTGCATCAGCACCGGCCGGAAGGCCTCCATGGTCCGCACACCGAACCGAGGCCTCTCCAGGTGGACTGTCCAACGGGCAATGTCTGTAATCCTTATGCTCCACGTTCAATTTGACACATTAAATATAATGTTCAATACTCAACAATACAATAATTTTAATATGGCAGCAGTTTCAGGATCAAATAATGAAAGGGCTTAGATAGCAGAATTTGTTAAATATAATGACGTCAAACTAAAATTAATGTATGGCTCGGACACACGTCACTCGTTCCGTCCGGGGTGATGGAAGGGCAGCGCGTGGCCCCATAACCCACCGTGTTCCCTCCCCATCGCCATTGGGCCGGCCACTGTTACCGCTTCCTTGCCATCCGTGGCCAGCCCGTGGGGATACCCTTTCGGGTACCATCCCCTGTCGACGCCCCAGCTAACTGCCGGGACGTCGCCCTCACGCAGTCAGCCTATCTGCGGGCGACGAACTATTCCCCGGTTCAGTTACCCGCGGCCTCGGCTAGGGCGGCATCAGGCGCAGATACTCGCGCCTACGCCGCCCCAAGCGCCGGCGGCAGAGCGTGTCACCGAAGAGGGTTTCCTCTCGGAGCCGCTCGCAGAAGGCGAAAATTAATGTAACTGCCATAACCAAATGGTACTAATTCTTGTCATCTCTCCATAATATAGATATATAATGAAGCTTTCGAAAAGTAGAAAGCGTTGAAGTTGGTGGTATGTCACTAAATGCAATATGGCCGCCGCTACAAGATGATGGATTGCAATTTTATTTTCAACCGCCTTAACATGGATATAGATTGAAGGACCTTAAAGAGTAAAAATCGATAAAATTAATGACGTCACAGAAGACTACATTTGAAGGTGAGAAGAGGATACGGATAATGACACAACAATCAACGAATAGTACTACCTATGTTCTTTGAGTTTCCTCGTCGGCTCTTTCTCAGTGTAGCCGTTGTTAGTTTTTAAACTAGTAAATAGACATAATACAATAATTACCATAAAATATTTATTTAATAATAACTGATCATTAACAATAGAAAATTTTGTATAGATAATATTTTGTTGCTTGTGTTTCTTAACAAATTATTCATTTCAAATGTATTGGAAACAAATATTGAATGGAAGGCACAGAAGACACGAACAAATGAAGTAAACAGGATAGATGAAGTAGTTAGTATGTCTTATAATAGACATGGCGTCTCAGCCCCTGCTAGCGACGAATGTATTAGGAGGAGGAGCTTTCTGTAAAAGAAAAACGATCATTATAACACCACATGAGACGTCACATATCATCATCCTCGCAGCCTATATATGTCCTACTGTTGGGCTCGGGCCTCCTCCATAATGGTAGGGAAATTAACGGAGACGTCACAAATACACGAACAGATATATTTTTCATATAAACATTATATTACTTACATCGTTTGCTGAAGCAGACATCACGAGCAAAGTAACGCATAAGAAAATTATGGCTTTGAAATTCATTATTGAAAGTTATTTAATTCTCTTGACTTAGTTAAATTAACGAGAGTGAGTCGACAAGTGATTCTTGAAATCATAAGTCGGCTTTATATACTGTCAACTTTATAGATATGGCTCATTGATTTAATGTATTCATGATAATAATTTGATTATAGTTGAAAACACATTAGAATTATAATTATTTGATATTATTAATTAATTTGTATGACATTAGCATCATTTCAATAAATGTATCTTTTATTTATACTTTTGTGTTGAATATTTTTAGTATAGAAACAAATGATAAATGAAAATAGATTTTATTTCTAAATTAGCTATTGAGTAGATACTTTCTTATCAATATTTTGGTTTAAGTGAACTAATGTGGTGATTTAAAATTATACATCTGCGCTTCACTATTACCTCTTCAGGGGCGATTTTTTTAAAGTACAAAAATCAGAAGAAATTTAGGAAATTATTCTATTATATCTTAAAGTGATATAGTATCTTTTAACACAATCTACGCTCACCACTCGGATCCGAGTGGGGCGGGGCTATAGTAGCGGCGCCTCCCACTCGGATCCCAGCAAGCGTCTCGTTCATTTTGTAGTAGAAGGATCCGAGTGTTCGGTACCCAGTGTGCTATGTGCCATCCACTCGGAGCCGAAAAATGTGTTTTTTTATTGAAATAATAATAATATACATTTATCCGTATTTTCAAACATTCATATGTACTAAATCAAATTCGTCTTAAAAAGTTTTGGCACCCAGCTATTATTTTTTATTTACTTTGTAGGCACTGAATGTGTTAAGATTTAAATAAAGACCTCATTGAAGCGACACGTGACCAGAATTCTGGCAATTACTTGGCAAAGAGGCCATTGCCATTGAATGTGATAATGCTGCCAGTATTCTGGACCTGGATACTATTGATAAGAAAGTATCCACTCAATAACTAAATTTGAAATAAAATCTATTTTCATTTATCATATGTTTTTACACTAAAAAAAAATCAACACAAAAGTATAAACAAAAGATACATTTATCGCAAAGATGCTAATGTCATACAAATGAATTAATAATATCAAATAATTATAATTCTAATGTGTTTTCAACTATAATCAAATTATTATCATGAATACATGAAATTAATGAGCCATATCTATGAAGTTGATAGTATATAAAGCCGACTTATGATTTCAAGAATCACTTGTCGACTCACTCTCGTAAATTTAACTAAATCAAGAGAATTAAATAACATTCAATAATGAATTTCAAAGTCATAATTTTCTTATGCATTACTTTGCTCGTGATGTCTGCTTCAGCAAACGATGTAAGTAATATAATGTTTATATGAAAAATATATCTGTTCGTGTATTTGTGACGTCTCCGTTAATTTCCCTCCCATTATGGAGGAGGCCCGAGCCCAACAGTAGGACATATATAGGCTGCGAGGATGATGATATGTGACGTCTCATGTGGTGTTATAATGATCGTTTTTCTTTTACAGAAAGCTCCTCCTCCTAATACATTCATCGCTAGCAGGGGCTGAGACACCATGTCTATTATAAGACATACTAACTACTTCATCTATCCTGTTTACTTCATTTGTTTATGTCTTCGGTGCTCTCCATTTAATATTTATTTTCAATATATTTGAAAGGAATAATTTGTTAAGAAACATAAGCAATAAAATACTAATAAATTCATTATTAAATTTTATTAATTTCTTTTTCTACTGTTGCATTAAATGTTAAAAAAAACCGCAACTCCATATACGAGGATTACATTACGAGGTTTCGTGAAATAATAAAATTTATATCCAAAAAACTAAGTTTAATAAGTTTAGTTTCTGTCCTTTCCCTGACTTATTTTTAATATCGGTAAACTATTGATTAGATTAAAAAAATACTAGTTTTCAAAGTATATATGTACACGCAAAATGTATACTATAATTTAAAAGAAATAAAAAATTTCGGCTGTGTAATAAATAGCGTTTACAAAAACTATCAACCATTACTTTGCTCCTGAGTGTCGTAAAATATGACTAAGAACTCAGTTATATGTTTGTCAGTAAATATATTCTCAAGTAGGGTTGACATCAAGCAGACGACCAGTTTCAAAACTATTACCAAAACCTGTGCAGTATGTACGACACTGGAAATGAAGAGAACAGGGTTAGATAGTACTTCGCAGGTGACGAGAATGGATAAAATAAGCAATGACAGGACAAAGTTTGAAAGTTCCATTAGTGACTGATAAGTTAAAGAACTTTCCGTGTGGTGACGGAGTAAGATACAGTTCACCACCCCCTTTCTTAGCAGTGAGTATCGTAAAAGACGATTAAGGGATATAATATGCATATATCATTTGTGCAAGAGAAGGGAAACTCGACATAATCCCCTATATAAACATATCTAGCCAGCACGTTATAGTGGGTCAATGTCCCTTCCATTATGGAGGAGGCCCGAGCCCAACAGTGTGACATATGTGGGCTGAGATGATGGAGTTAAAGAGTAAATGTCTGACCTAGACATTTGATGAGACGAGATAAAAGTAATATTATGAGGCAAGTTTGATGAATATTGAAAGCTTTAGGAGTAAGAAAAGACCGAAGAAATATTAATGTATGCGTGCAGCTTGACATGCATAGAAAGGGACTGAATGCAGAGATGATATCTGATAGGATTGTGGACAAACTAAGTAATTGGGTAAGAGCAGGGTGATGGTGTCAGATAAAAGTATCTAACCGTTCATAATTCTATATTGCTCGTCTAAGCGGTTATCATCAATTATTTACACCTAACATGCATGTTCTGCAGAACCTGTTTCAAAATTCCCCGTTCCAGTCAGCCGCGGCCTCGGCTAGGGCGGCATAAGGCGCAGGTAATCGCGCCTACGCCGCCCCAGAAGCCGGCGACGGCTCGCGTCGTCGAGGAGACGCTCCTCGCGCACGCGCTCTGCCGCCTCCTTCCGCGAGACTACTGCCTCGCAGAAGGCTGCGACCGCGTCCCAGTTCCTGACGATGTCGAGCATCACCCTGGCGATGGTCGAGCGTATGCTGCGCCGTATCCTCGTCGCAGTCGCAGTGGTGGCAGGACGGTGTACTCTCCCTCCTAACGACCGTGTGTAGGTATTTGGCGAAGCATCCATGCCCCATCAAAACCTGCACCAGTCGGAAGGAGAGCACCCCGTGCCGCCGTTCCAACCACCGCATCAGCACCGGCCGAAAGGCCTCCACGGTCCGCACACCGAACCGAGGCCTCTCCAGGCGGACTGTCCAACGGGCAATGTCTGTAATTCTTATGCTCCACGTTCAATTTGACACATTAAATATAATATTCAATACTCAACAATACAATAATTTTAATATGGTAGCAGTTTCAGGATCAAATAATGAAAGGGCTTAGATAGTAGAATTTGTTAAATATAATGACGTCAAACTAAAATTAATGTATGGCCCGGACACACGTCGCCCGTTCCGTCCGGGGTGACGGAAGCCCAGCGCGTGGCCCCATAACCCACCGTGTTCCCTCCCCATCGCCATTGGGCCGGCCACTGCTACCGCTTCCTTGCCATCCGTGGCCAGCCCGGCGGGATACCCTTTCGGCTACCATCCCCTGTCGACGCCCCAGCTAACTGCCGGGACGTCGCCCTCATGCAGTCAGCCTCTCTGCGGGCGACGAACTATTCCCCGGTTCAGTTACCCGCGGCCTCGGCTAGGGCGGCATCAGGCGCAGATACTCGCGCCTACGCCGCCCCAAGCGCCGGCGGCGGAGCGTGTCACCGAAGAGGGTTTCCTCTCGGAGCCGCTCGCAGAAGGCGAAAATTAATGTAACTGCCATAACCAAATGGTACTAATTCCTGTCATCTCTCCATAATATAGATATATAATGAAGCTTTCGAAAAGTAGAAAGCGTTGAAGTTGGTGGTATGTCACTAAATGCAATATGGCCGCCGCTACAAGATGATGGATTGCAATTTTATTTTCAACCGCCTTAACATGGATATAGATTGAAGGACCTTAAAGAGTAAAAATCGATAAAATTAATGACGTCACAGAAGACTACATTTGAAGGTGAGAAGAGGATACAGATAATGATACAACAATCAACGAATAGTACTACCTATGTTCTTTGAGTTTCCTCGTCGGCTCTTTCTCAGTGTAGCCGTTGTTAGTTTTTAAACTAGTAAATAGACATAATACAATAATTACCATAAAATATTTATTTAATAATAACTGATCATTAACAATAGAAAATTTTGTATAGATAATATTTTGTTGCTTGTCTTTCTTAACAAATTATTCATTTCAAATGTATTGGAAACAAATATTGAATGGAAGGCACAGAAGACACGAACAAATGAAGTAAACAGGATAGATGAAGTGGTTAGTATGTCTTATAATAGACATGGCGTCTCAGCCCCTGCTAGCGATGAATGTATTAGGAGGAGGAGCTTTCTGTAAAAGAAAAACGATCATTATAACACCACATGAGACGTCACATATCATCATCCTCGCAGCCTATATATGTCCTACTGTTGGGCTCGGGCCTCCTCCATAATGGTAGGGAAATTAACGGAGACGTCACAAATACACGAACAGATATATTTTTCATATAAACATTATATTACTTACATCGTTTGCTGAAGCAGACATCACGAGCAAAGTAACGCATAAGAAAATTATGACTTTGAAATTCATTATTGAAAGTTATTTAATTCTCTTGACTTAGTTAAATTAACGAGAGTGAGTCGACAAGTGATTCTTGAAATCATAAGTCGGCTTTATATACTGTCAACTTTATAGATATGACTCATTGATTTAATGTATTCATGATAATAATTTGATTATAGTTGAAAACACATTAGAATTATAATTATTTGATATTATTAATTAATTTGTATGACATTAGCATCATTTCAATAAATGTATCTTTTATTTATACTTTTGTGTTGAATATTTTTAGTATAGAAACAAATGATAAATGAAAATAGATTTTATTTCTAAATTATCTATTGAGTAGATACTTTCTTATCAATATTTTGGTTTAAGTGAACTAATGTGGTGATTTAAAATTATACATCTGCGCTTCACTATTACCTCTTCAGGGGCGATTTTTTTAAAGTACAAAAATCAGAAGAAATTTAGGAAATTATTCTATTATATCTTAAAGTGATATAGTATATTTTAACACATTCTACGCTCACCACTCGGATCCGAGTGGGGCGGGGCTATAGTAGCGGCGCCTCCCACTCGGATCCCAGCAAGCGTCTCGTTTATTTTGTAGTAGAAGGATCCGAGTGTTCGGTACCCAGTGTGCTATGTGCCAACCACTCGGAGCCGAAAAATGTGTTTTTTTATTGAAATAATAATAATATACATTTATCCGTATTTTCAAACATTCATATGTACTAAATCAAATTCGTCTTAAAAAGTTTTGGCACCCAGCTATTATTTTTTATTTACTTTGTAGGCACTGAATGTGTTAAGATTTAAATAAAGACCTCATTGAAGCGACACGTGACCAGAATTCTGGCAATTACTTGGCAAAGAGGCCATTGCCATTGAATGTGATAATGCTGCCAGTATTCTGGACCTGGATACTATTGATAAGAAAGTATCCACTCAATAACTAAATTTGAAATAAAATCTATTTTCATTTATCATATGTTTTTACACTAAAAAAAAATCAACACAAAAGTATAAACAAAAGATACATTTATCGCAAAGATGCTAATGTCATACAAATGAATTAATAATATCAAATAATTATAATTCTAATGTGTTTTCAACTATAATCAAATTATTATCATGAATACATGAAATTAATGAGCCATATCTATGAAGTTGATAGTATATAAAGCCGACTTATGATTTCAAGAATCACTTGTCGACTCACTCTCGTAAATTTAACTAAATCAAGAGAATTAAATAACATTCAATAATGAATTTCAAAGTCATAATTTTCTTATGCGTTACTTTGCTCGTGATGTCTGCTTCAGCAAACGATGTAAGTAATATAATGTTTATATGAAAAATATATCTGTTCGTGTATTTGTGACGTCTCCGTTAATTTCCCTCCCATTATGGAGGAGGCCCGAGCCCAACAGTAGGACATATATAGGCTGCGAGGATGATGATATGTGACGTCTCATGTGGTGTTATAATGATCGTTTTTCTTTTACAGAAAGCTCCTCCTCCTAATACATTCATCGCTAGCAGGGGCTGAGACACCATGTCTATTATAAGACATACTAACTACTTCATCTATCCTGACTTCATCTATCCTGTTTACTTCATTTGTTTATGTCTTCGGTGCTCTCCATTTAATATTTATTTTCAATATATTTGAAAGGAATAATTTGTTAAGAAACATAAGCAATAAAATACTAATAAATTCATTATTAAATTTTATTAATTTCTTTTTCTACTGTTGCATTAAATGTTAAAAAAAACCGCAACTCCATATACGAGGATTACATTACGAGGTTTCGTGAAATAATAAAATTTATATCCAAAAAACTAAGTTTAATAAGTTTAGTTTCTGTCCTTTCCCTGACTTATTTTTAATATCGGTAAACTATTGATTAGATTAAAAAAATACTAGTTTTCAAAGTATATATGTACACGCAAAATGTATACTATAATTTAAAAGAAATAAAAAATTTCGGCTGTGTAATAAATAGCGTTTACAAAAACTATCAACCATTACTTTGCTCCTGAGTGTCGTAAAATATGACTAAGAACTCAGTTATATGTTTGTCAGTAAATATATTCTCAAGTAGGGTTGACATCAAGCAGACGACCAGTTTCAAAACTATTACCAAAACCTGTGCAGTATGTACGACACTGGAAATGAAGAGAACAGGGTTAGATAGTACTTCGCAGGTGACGAGAATGGATAAAATAAGCAATGACAGGACAAAGTTTGAAAGTTCCATTAGTGACTGATAAGTTAAAGAACTTTCCGTGTGGTGACGGAGTAAGATACAGTTCACCACCCCCTTTCTTAGCAGTGAGTATCGTAAAAGACGATTAAGGGATATAATATGCATATATCATTTGTGCAAGAGAAGGGAAACTCGACATAATCCCCTATATAAACATATCTAGCCAGCACGTTATAGTGGGTCAATGTCCCTTCCATTATGGAGGAGGCCCGAGCCCAACAGTGTGACATATGTGGGCTGAGATGATGGAGTTAAAGAGTAAATGTCTGACCTAGACATTTGATGAGACGAGATAAAAGTAATATTATGAGGCAAGTTTGATGAATATTGAAAGCTTTAGGAGTAAGAAAAGACCGAAGAAATATTAATGTATGCGTGCAGCTTGACATGCATAGAAAGGGACTGAATGCAGAGATGATATCTGATAGGATTGTGGACAAACTAAGTAATTGGGTAAGAGCAGGGTGATGGTGTCAGATAAAAGTATCTAACCGTTCATAATTATATATTGCTCGTCTAAGCGGTTATCATCAATTATTTACACCTAACATGCATGTTCTGCAGAACCTGTTTCAAAATTCCCCGTTCCAGTCAGCCGCGGCCTCGGCTAGGGCGGCATAAGGCGCAGGTAATCGCGCCTACGCCGCCCCAGAAGCCGGCGACGGCTCGCGTCGTCGAGGAGACGCTCCTCGCGCACGCGCTCTGCCGCCTCCTTCCGCGAGACTACTGCCTCGCAGAAGGCTGCGACCGCGTCCCAGTTCCTGACGATGTCGAGCATCACCCTGGCGATGGTCGGCAGCGTCAGGTCAGCACCGATGATTGCGACGAGTTCACAGCGCTGCTCTGCTCAAGCGGCACAAGCCTCGAGCGTATGCTGCGCCGTATCCTCGTCGCAGTCGCTGTGGTGGCAGGACGGTGTACTCTCCCTCCTAACGACCGAGTGTAGGTATTTGGCGAAGCATCCATGCCCCGTCAAAACCTGCACCAGTCGGAAGGAGAGCACCCCGTGCCGCCGTTCCAACCACCGCATCAGCACCGGCCGGAAGGCCTTCACGGTCCGCACACCGAACCGAGGCCTCTCCAGGCGGACTGTCCAACGGGCAATGTCTGTAATCCCTATGCTACACGTTCAATTTGACACATTAAATATAATATTCAATACTCAACAATACAATAATTTTAATATGGCAGCAGTTTCAGGATCAAATAATGAAAGGGCTTAGATAGTAGAATTTGTTAAATATAATGACGTCAAACTAAAATTAATGTATGGCCCGGACACACGTCGCCCGTTCCGTCCGGGGTAACGGAAGGGCAGCGCGTGGCCCCATAACCCACCGTCTTCCCTCCCCATCGCCATTGGGCCGGCCACTGCTACCGCTTCCTTGCCATCCGTGGCCAGCCCGGCGGGATACCCTTTCGGGTACCATCCCCCGTCGACGCCCTAGCTAACTGCCGGGGCGTCGCCCTCACGCATTCAGCCTCTCTGCGGGTGACGGACTATTCCCCGGTTCAGTTATTAGGCTACGCTAGGGTGGCATCAGGCGCAGATACTCGCGCCTACGCTGCCCCAAGCGCTGTCGGCAGAGCGTGTCACCGAAGAGGATTTCCTCTCGGAGCCGCCCCGCCGCCTCCTTCCACGAGTCAACTTTCTCGCAGAAGGCGAAAATTAATGTAACTGCCATAACCAAATGGTACTATTTCTTGTCATCTCTCTATAATATAGATATGTAATGAAGCTTTCGAAAAGTAGAAAACGATGAAGTTGATGGTATGTCACTAAATGCAATATGGCCGCCGCTACAAGATGATGGATTGTAATTTTCTTTTCAACCGCCTTAACATGGATATAGATTAAGGGAGCTTAAAGAGTAAAAATCGATAAAATTAATGACGTCACAGAAGACTACATTTGAAGGTGAGAAGAGGATACAGATAATGATACAACAATCAACGAATAGTACTACCTATGTTCTTTGAGTTTTCTTGTCGGCTCTTTCTCAGTGTAGCCGTGTTCTGATCCGGTGGTAGTTGTTAGTTTATAAACTAGAATATTGACATAAAATAATAATTACCGTAAATTATTTATTTAATAATAACTGATCATTAACAATATAAATTTTTGTATAGATAATATTTTGTTGCTTGTGTTTCTTAACAAATTATTCTTTTCAAATGTATTGGAAATAAATATTGAATGGAAAGCACAGAAGACAGGAACAAATGAAGTAAATAGGATAGATGAAGAAGTTAGTACGTATTATAATAGACATAGTGGGGGCATAGTCCGGAGCGTGCTCGTTCGCGTCCCCTGCCAGTCTAATTAGACTGCTAATCCGGCTCGATATGCGTACCGCAATGCGGGTTAGGGTGTCCCCCGGAGGCGACGCGTACCGACCCGCCCCCGTCGGTACGAACATCGGCAGTTGCGGCGATGGGGGCCGCCACCCATCACGCCTTGCCCAGTTAGGCGAGTCGAGGAGAACGGAGTGCCGGGTGGGCACGTGGAATGTAAGAGGTTGTGTGGAAGGTAAGTTGCACGAGCTGATATCCGTCATGGCAGACAAACAGCTAGACGTGCTCTGTGTAACAGAGACCAAGCGAAGGGGCAGCGACGCCTGCGATCTTCCTGGTGGCGGGATGGCTCTGCGGGCTGGTGTACCACAGAGCGATCGAGCCAGCATGGGGGTAGGAGTGCTGTTGTCCTCTCGCTTGGCCTCAGGTGTGAAGGATTACGGAATGTATGATCCCAGACTTCTCTGGGTCCGTATAAAACTAGGTGTCACCAAGGTATTCATGGTTGTAGCATATGCTCCCGTAGGATCCTCGGTGGCATCAGACCTAGAGAAGTTTTGGGACAATGTTAGGGAAGTTCTGGATATGGCAGAAACCAGTGAACGCGTGATTGTATGCGGAGATTTGAACGGATGGGTGGGGACCAAGCGTCCCGACTATGAGGACGTACTTGGTCCATTTGGTGATAAGAGAGTGAACGACGCAGGTAGGCTCATAGCGGATGTATGCATGGAGAGAAACCTTATTGTGTCAAACACATTTTTCCAACATAAGTACATCCATATGTATACATGGAGAAGGAATGAACAGAAAAGCATAATAGATTTAATTTTGGTAGACAGTCGCCTCCGAAGCAAAATATTGGACGCAAGAGCCTACAGGGGCCCCACAGTCGACACGGACCACTATCTCGTTATTGCGAGATTTAGTGGTCTGTTCAGAAAGTGGAGGCACTGGCGAGAGCGTGTCCACTTCGGAGGGCTTGAAAGAATAAACGTTGAAAGGTTGCAAGAAGAGTGTGTAAGAGAAAAGTATGCAGAGGGTGTCCGAGAACGGCTGACGATGGCAAGCCATCCGCAATCGGACATTGAAGAATGCTGGAGAGTATTGAAAGAGAGTATGGTAGATACAGCGAAAGAAGTATGTGGAAGTTCAAAGAAGCATAGAAAAACAAATGGTGATGCATGGTGGGATGCGGAAGTGGCAGCTTCCGTAGAGCAAAAGAAGAAAGCGTGGCTGGACTATGTCTCTTCTTTGAATCTGAATGACAGTATGACCGAACAGAAGAAAGAAATATATCGGCAATGTAAGAATGACACCAAGGCCTTAGTGAAAGAGAAACGGGATAGAGCAAGTATGAGTGCAGAAGATAGGCTGACTAAAAACTTCGAGGGTAACACCAAACTCTTTTGGAGGGAGGTGAAGAAGTCTCGGGGTGGTTGGTCAGCCTTCAGAATGAATAAAATAAGGTCTAAAGGTGGAGACATTCTTACACAAACACAAGACGTGTTAAGCCGATGGAGTGAATATTTTGGCGATATGTATGCGGATGCTACGGTTGGCGCCGGTGTTGGATGTGGTTTGGTAGATCAACATTCGACAACGGCGTCCTCCGATGGCATCAGTATGGATGAAGTTGAATGGGCGATAAGAAGTTTGAAAAATGGTAAGGCAGCGGGCATTGATATGGTGTCTGCCGAGATGATCAAGCTTGGTGGCTCTTGTGTCTGGGAGGCGTCCCTGTTGCTCCTCAATCTATGTTGGAGCTCGGGAATGGTTCCCAGGGACTGGAGTAGCGCAGTCATTGTGCCTTTGTTTAAAAACAAGGGTTCACGTTATGACTGCGCAAATTACAGAGCCATAAGCTTGACCAGTTTGGCAGCAAAAGTGTATGGAAAAATTATTGAAAGTAGAATGAGGATGGTGTCCGATGGTTTACTGTGTGAGACACAAGGAGGTTTCAGGAGTGGAAAGGGATGCATGGATCAAGTGTCCTCTCTGCGCAACATTGTGGAGAAGCATCTGGCCCTAGGCCAGAGGGTTTTCTGCAGTTTTGTGGATCTGGAGAGAGCTTTTGACACGGTTGTACGAAAGGAACTTTGGGACATTTTACCGGAGTATGGTATTAGCGGTAAACTGCTACAGGCTGTGCAGTCCAGTTATATGGGCTGTAGAGCCTGTGTGCGGCTGGATGATGGAATGTCGCCTTGGTTTGACGTCAATATCGGCGTTAAGCAGGGGTGCGTTCTGTCAGCCAGGCTGTTTATCATATATATGGATAAATGTCTCCAAAGGTTGAACGATATGAATGTGGGAGTCCAGATGGGCGACTCAGTGGTCACTGCTCTGCTTTATGCAGATGATGCAGTCCTGCTGGCACAGTCAGCGACTGACCTGCAGACCCTAGTCGACACAATGACAGAAGATTGTAAGAAAAGGGGTCTACGCGTGAATGTGAGCAAAACTAAAATAATGGTCTTTGAAAGAGATAAAACCAGAACAGATGTAAGAGTAACAATAGGTAATGATGTACTAGAGCAAGTGGATGAATTTGTATATCTTGGATGTGGATTTAGCCGAGATGGAAGGTACACCACTGATATAGAACGAAGAGTGAATGCGGGAAATAGAGTGAACGGAGCGTTGGGGCAACTTCTCGGCAGCCACCACCTCAGCCAGAAGGCACGTGTAGCAATACATAACGCAGTGGTTGTCCCAACATTACTGTATGAAAGCGAGAGTTGGGTATGCAGAAAAGAGTATGATAGTAAAATTAATGCGGTCGAAATGCGATCTCTGCGGAAAATCTGTGGAGTTAGGCTGACCGACCGCATTCGTAACGACGACGTAAGAGAGCTAGTAGGTATGAAAGAGAGTATTGGTGTAAAGATGCGAAAGGGAATGCTCCGATGGTTCGGACATGTGGAAAGAATGCCGAACGAACGCCTGGTTAAGAAGATATACAATGCGAAAGTGGAAGACCGAGACTAACCTACCTAGACCAGATCGGTCATGTACTGAAGGAAGGTGGAGTCAAGAGTCTCCGAAACCGGCGAGCGTGTATGAAGAGAATTATGAATGTTGAGGAAGCGAGTGAAGTATGCAGAGATAGAGTTCTCTGGCACTCTGTTCTCTCTGCCTACCCTGCAAGGGATATGGCGTGATGATATGTATGTATGTATGTATAATAGACATGGCGTCTCAGCCCCTGCTAGCGATGAATGTATTAGGAGGAGGAGCTTTCTGTAAAAGAAAAACGATCATTATAACACCCCACGAGACGTCACATATACACCAACATATATATTTTGCATATAAACATTAAATTACTTACATTGGCTGCTGAAGCAGACATCACGAGCAAAGTAACGCATAAGAAAATTATGACCTTGAAATTCATTATTGAAAGTTATTTAATTCTCTTGATTTAGTTTAATTTATGAGAGTGAGTCGACAAGTGATTCTTGAAATCATAAGTCGGCTTTATATACATTCAAATTCATAGATATGACAGGGGTTGAGACATCATGTCTATTATAAGACGTACTTACTTCTTTATCTATCCTGTTTACTTCCTTTATTCCTGTATTCTGTGCCCTCCATTCAATATTTGGTTCCAATACATTTGAAAAGAAGAATTTGTTAAGAAACAGAAGCACCAAAATATTATCTATACAAAATTTTATATTGTTTATGATCTGTTATTTATAAATAAATAATTTATGGTCAATTTTATTTATTTTATTGCTTATGGTGGTAAACGAGCAAGCAGCACACCTGATGGTAAGCGTCACTGCTGCCCATAGAACTTTGCTATACCAAGGACATAACTAGGCCGCTGTCTACCATTACAATCCCCAAACCCACCCAGTTGGGCTGCCGGGTCTCTCGCTCACTGAATGAAGCGCAATAGCACATTGCCATTATTCAGACTTCGATCTTCTGCGAGAGTGTGGTACTACCCCGGACGGGCCGGCCCGCGGCTGTAGATAGAGAACTGTCAACAGCATGGTCTTATCACTATTAAGCATGGTCCTACCAATATTAAGCAAGTAATTATTATATTATGTCTATTTACCAGTTTAAATAAAATACTAACAAATCTATTAAGCTATCACCGGATCGGAAGACGGCTACACTGAGATAGAACCGGCAAGAAAAGTCAAAGAACATAGATGGTACTATTCGTTGATTTTTGTATCATTTTCTGTATCCTCTTCTCACCTTCAAATGTAGTGTTCTGTGACGTCATTAATTTTATCGATTTTTACTCTTTAAGCTCCTTCAATTGATAGCCATATTAAGGCGGTTGAAAATAAAAATGCAATCCACCATTTTGTAGCGGCGGTCATATAGAATTTAATATTATTGGCATACCACCAACTTTATCGTTTTCTACTTTTCGAAAATTTCATTTCATATCTATATTATGGAGAGTTGAAAAGAAATTTTACTTACCATTTTGGGTACGGCAGTGACATTAAATATAGTCTGACGTCATTATTTTTATCAATTTTAAGCCCTTTAATTTTTAAACTAAAACTCCCACCATATTAAAATCATTATGATGTTGAGTATTGAATATTATATGTAATGATTCGAATTTAAAGTGGAGGATAGGGATCGCAGATACACCGTGGCAGGTGAAACTGAATGAGCTTGTAAAAAGTATTAATTTAAAAATATAACCAGCTGTCTAGTTACTTTTGCTAGGTGTTCTCTTTGTTAACCTCATTCCAATCTAGTGGTAGAGTTTTAAGATAACAGTAGATAATATTAGAATAAAAATCCCTGTGGTGACGGAGTAAGAATATAATTATTTAATTTCGTAAGTTACCCCCTGTATTTTACTTGTGGAAATTAAAAAGTAAAGCAAACCATCCTCAGAACCGTCCTAAGGATGCCTTGTTTAGAGGCGAAACACGTGTCGAATCATATCATAATAAATAGTTTATTAATAATAAATCATTTGAATTTGAATTTAATATAATGACTTCTAATGTTTACGCGAGTATTACACATTTGAAATAAAACTACTTTTACGGATTCTATCGCGTTTGTATTTGATTTATAATTTCCCGACGTTTCGAACACTTTACAGTGATCATGGTCACGGGAGGACTGAGGTGTCTTACGTCCAATATGTCATAACTGTAATAACAATGACATATTGGACGTAAGACACCTCAGTCCTCCCGTGACCATGATCACTGTAAAGTGTTCGAAACGTCGGGAAATTATAAATCAAATACAAACGCGATAGAATCCGTAAAAGTAGTTTTATTTGAATTTAATATTTATTTACACATTTTTTATTATAAATTGAATTTGAATATTCAAGAAAATAAATGTTAGATGTGAACATCTAAAATCTTATCAATATCTTAAAAGATACAGCAAATTTATTAGGTAATAGCCCAAAATATAATGATATAAAAAAGTCAACAAATTTTTTAGAGTACTTGACGAAGATGGCGTTAGAATTTAATACCCAAAAATTTCTTTAATCTCGCTATTTCTTCCGGCTGTAAAATAATACATTTGTATAAGTAGATCGTTAACACTAAATGCTAGAAAGTTCTCTTGCTGCATAGTTGGGTGTGGAAAGCCAATATAAAGAATACAAGAGAAATAGTACATTACTGCAGCGGCCAGTAAAAGAGGTATTGATGGACGAACGTATAAATATGGGCCGAGGCGTAGCCGAGGCATACATACGTACGTCCATCAATTCCTAGTTGTAGCCAAGGCTTGTATAGTGCTTTTCTCAAATAATGCGTGGAAATTATAACTAAGTAGTACTAAGTAGAACTGTATACATGACGAACAACGAACAACATTTTTCACGTGCTAAAGGGTTCATTTGTTTTTTTCATTATCAAACAGGTTTCTTTTTCAAGTCAGTTTGAAATTTAAATAAAACTCTGATAAGTTACCTATTTAGTTGCAATGTTTTGAAGTAACAAATCGTTCCATTTTTAAAAACACGATAGATATGAATTTACATATATATTTATTTGGCCGCTATAACACGACAGATATGGATATTCATAAATTTTTTTGCCGGCCGCTGCTCATGTACATGCGTATTTGGTCAGTACAGCAATATCGATTAACTCGAAGAAGGTTGTCAAAATAATGCTCAAATTTCCAAGTATGTTTGAGAAAAACACATTAATATCCACACTTAATAAGTTGAATACGAGAGGAGACGACGAAAATTAACAAAAAACAATTATATATACCTATGCAGCGTTTATGAATTCAAATTTTGTTACGAAATTTTAACACCACCATGGCGAGTGGCGACGGAATAAGAATACAAATGTCACCCTCCTCCGGTCACCCTTTACTTTGACAGATAAGTAAAATGAGGAGTCATAAAAATCGGCTGAAGTTCTCACCGGAGAAGTGACCAGCAGAGATCTCCTGAGAAGCTTATAACACCTACTGTAATCGCCAATTTATCTGCCAAACGTGGTGATTATGGCATCAAACCCTCTCAAAAAATTTGAATGCAAATAAATTTACGGTCCCAAGTAACGAGATATCCGCCATTCCATTAATTAAGGTCCGTTTTTGGCAGGGCTGAGGGTGCTAAGGATCTGAGATATCTCAAAAGATGCCTTTGTCAGTGGCAGGTTCGAGTGAACTCCTACCGTCTTATAGATGGAGAGAAGAACACCACATGTTGTTATATTTATGTATTTTTCTTAATATCTTTATTTCCCCAATTGACATTAAATGATGGAAACTTGTCTGTGTGATAAACGAGTAAGAATGACATGGTCACCATCACTTGGTTTCTCATAGATGATCGTAAAAGAGGACTAACGGATGCAAGCAGATAACATCAATGTAAGAATAGAAAAAAAAACAACAGGCAGTCATGGGGACTGCCGATAGAGGTGAAAACTATTAACTTAAGACAAATTGAAATATTAATAATTTTCAAATTTTTATATAAAAATAAAAAATATTATCGAACATCTAGGACTCGGTTTATCACGCTAGTAAGATAACCTTTAAACCACATTAATACTCATTTCATGACATAAAGGTTAAATATTAAAAATACAATTAAAAATAAATAATGCCATACTTTTAAATGCAAATATTGATATGAATATTGAAAATATTTGAAAATAAATTCTTTATTTTCATTATTCATTTATCTATATAAAAACACTACTCACAGCTATAGATTATACTATTAGCATTAGCATGTCGGTGACGCGAACCTATAAGTTTTCCCCCTCCAAAAACGCTCAACGCGCCTAAAGAAGTTTTCATATAGCTATAGATATATAATACTATTAGCATTAGCATGTCGGTGACGCGAACCTATAAGTTTTCCCCTCCAAAAACGCTCAACGCGCCTAAAGAAGTTTTCACTTCAAAAATCTCGGAAAAAAACTCTACGTCAACCCATCTGAATACTGTGATATTACATATCTATTTTTCATCACTGCGGAGGACGCACGAGCCCAATAGTGGAAGAAATATGAGATGAGAAAATCATATAAATACTGAATGAATGAATCTAGGTGTCTCGAACACAAATAGAACTAAAGAAGTTTCAGTAAGAAATATGAACACAGTCAGAATGCTAATGACAGCTTAAGTTACTGTGAAGAGTTTAAATTATTATACAAAATTTTAACAAAAAAATTCCGACTTCAAAACAAAAAGGTCCAGAACTCGCACTAAGTTTTGCTATCACAGAGTTCATTGCAAAAATGCAGACGCATAAGAAAATTGCAACTTTAGTATTCATTGTTATATTTATATTCTTAAACTTATTAATTCAAACTTAATAATTGAAAATTGAATACGTAAGTGACTGCTAGAAATGAAAAAGACCATTATATATACTTCTTAAAACGTTAATAATAAGTATATTTAATTTAGAAATAAAGAAATAAGGGTAATTAATTAAATTTAAATTTAATACGGTGTAATTGTATTAAATATTTTTTTTTACTGTCATTAATAAAATATGTTAATGAAATTATAATGTTTTTTAAAGTATTTTGTTATCTAAATACATTATGATATATATTTTTTTTTTGGTACTCATCAATCCATTAATTAGTTAGAAAATTAAGGATTTATTATTTTATTATTGATCAAAATATTTTAATGATTTTTTTCTAACGTGATATATTAGATATTAACCATAATGCGAAAGAGCCGGAAGCCCAACTGGGTGGGTTTGGGTGGTTTGGGTTAATGGTAGGCAGCGGCCTAGCTATAGCTTTGGTTATAGCAAAGGTCCATAGATGGCAGTGACTTACCATCAGTTGTGCTGCTAGCTTGTTTGTCACCATAAGCAATAAATAAAATAATGATAATATATAAATTGCACCTAGTTATTATACTTCGTTATTGACGAAAGGTTGACGGGAAGAAAATGATTGTAGAATCAAAAAACACCTATACAGCAAATTGTGTGCGGTCATTAAATAATAAAACAACTATAAAAAGAGAAAAAAGGCTATTTATTCATAAAATCTTACATAGCATAGACAATATGAAATATATCAGGATGAAAGAAACAGCTTCATGACAATAGAAGTCAACAAACTTTTTATAGTACATGACGAATATGAAATTAGGCTTTCATTCCAAACAATTTCTTAAATTGCGCTATTTCTTCTGCCTGTGAAAATATGTTTTTGTATTAATCATCATCATCATCACAGCCTCCTCCGTAATGGGAGGGAAATTAACCTACTATATCGCGCTAGTTAGGCGTGTTAGCATAGGGTTTTGTTTCGAGTTTTCCTTCTCTTGCACAGATTTTATAATGCATTTTATATCCCTTAGTCGTCTCTTACGATCACCAACGGGTAAGATAGAGGGTGGTGAATTGTATTCTTACTCCGTCATCACGCGGATAATTTGTATTCCATAATACTACTCAAATGCTAGATAGTTCTCATGCTGCATAGTTGAGTTTGAACATTAAGAGCTACACATTTATATCCAGAGCAGAGATAATATAAACGATATCATCATCATCATCATAGCCCATAAATGTCCCACTGTTGAGCTCGGGCCTCCTCCGTAATGGGAGGAAAATTAACATACTATAACGTGCTGGTCATACGTGTTGATATTGAATTTTGTTTCGAGTTTTCCTTCTTTTGCATAGATGTTAAAAGGATTTTATATCCCTTAGTCGTCTCTTACGGTCACCCATGGATAAGATAGAGGCAGCGAATTGTATTTTGACTCCGTCACCATACGGATAGCAATATAAAGAATATAACAGAAAAAAAAGCATTTTAATATCCACAGTTAATATGATGAATAGGAAAGAAGAATGTTGAATGCTGTGTGGTGGTGGCTGCGAATACTACCAACCCTTACTTTGCTCGTGGATGTCGTAAAAGACAACTAAGGACCTTATAACGACCTGTTGCTGTGTGGGTCACACCAGTAGTTATCTCCTAGGAACCTTATAATACCAATTCACCTGCCAAGCGTGGCAATTATGGCATTAATGCTCTTCAAAAAAATCATCATCATCTTAGCTCATACATGTTCCACTGTTGGGCTCGAGCCTCCTCCGTAATGGAAGGGAAATTTACTTATATCATGCTAGTCAGACGTGTTGGTATTTTTATTTCGAGTTTTCCCTCTCTTGCATAGAAGTTATATGCGTCTTATATCTCAGTCATCTCTTACCA
Source organism: Lymantria monacha (assembly GCA_905163515.2). Lineage (NCBI taxonomy): Eukaryota > Metazoa > Arthropoda > Insecta > Lepidoptera > Erebidae > Lymantria > Lymantria monacha. The sequence continues at coordinate 19,251,901 of LR991081.1, forward strand.
CGGGTAAGAAACTGATGAATTGTATTCTTATTTCGTTACCATAAGAAACTGGGACAAGAGCAGGAGAATGATAATGATGAGTGAAGAGCGCTGACGATAGCAAAATTACTGTGAAGAATTTGAATTATGATACAAATTTTGACAAATATAAAAATAGGCTTCAAAACAAAAAAAAAAAGTCAATAACTCACGCTAAGTTTTGCTGTCACAGAGTTCATTGCAAAAATGCAGACGCATAAGAATATTACAACTTTAGTATTCATTGTTATAATTATATTCTTGAACTTAATTAATTCAAACTCAATAATTGAAGACTGAGTGAGCAAGTGACTGTTTGATATGAAATAGGCCCTTATATATTTCTTAAAATATTAAAAATATGTATTTTTACGTTATAAATATGGTTAATTAATTAAAGTTGAATAAAATTCTGCGGTGTTATTGTATTAAATATTTTCTTTGTATAATGAATAAAATATGTTAATGGAATTATAATGTTTTTTAAACTATTATTTTCATTAAATACGAGTACCTACATATGATATTATAGTTTTTCGGAACCCATTAATTCATTTAATAGCTAAAAGTCTACCCAGCTGTGTGGTAGCGGCTACGAATACTACCAACCCTTACTTTGCTCGTGGATGTCGTAAAAGCCGACTAAGAGCCATATAACGACCTGGGTCAACGCCAACTGATGCCATTTGGTCAACAATTACATTCCCAAGGAGGGTTGACGTCTGGCAGGCGGCCGGTCATAAAATTATTGCCAAAAACTTGTAAATATGTGCTATGAAAAAAGAGTACATATTGTATCGACCCCAAGCAATTAGGATAAGAGTAGGAGAATGATGAGCTAAAAGTCTACCATCAGACGGAATCCTTCTTAAAAAGAGCAATATTACTATAATCGACAAGTTTGGCGTCAAGATTGGTACATGGGCACATTTATGGGCTGTGATGATGATGATGATGATTATATTGTGGCAATTTACAAATTTAGAAAACTAAGAAATCAGATTTTCTGATAATGAAGATTTTATGGTAAATTACAAATGTTAATTATTACTGGCATTACCAATAAGATGCTTCTTGATTTATTAGTTTGAGGTTCAAAATTGATTTTAAGTTAATACCACAGATAACTGTGTGGCAGCGGCTAAGAATACTACCAATCCTTACTTTGCTCGTGGGTGTCGTAAAAGCCGACTAAGAGCCATATAACGACCTGGGTCAACTCCAACTGATGCCGTTTGGTCAACAATTACATTCCCAAGGAGGGTTGACGTCTGGCAGGCGGCCGGTCATAAAACTATTGCCAATAACTTTTACAATATGTACTATGAAAGAAGAGTACATATTGTATCGACCCCAAGTAAATGGTAATCTTTAATTGCCCTACATTTCGAACATTTTACAGTGATTATGGTCACGGTGGTCCTGCCGTGACCATGAACATTATAAAGTGTACATCGTACCAAATGTAATATATATAACTAGCTTCTGCCCGCGGCTTCGCCCGCGTAAAAAGTTACTTTCCTAAAGTTTTTCATCCCCTATTTTTATTTTACCCCTTAAGGGTAAATTTTTACAACAAGTTAATGTCATATTTATTTATATCAAATCAATAGCCTAAAAATAAGTTTCAAGCTTCTGGCTTTAAAAATGACGATACTTCCTTACAACTTTTCATCCCCCTTTACAATCCTTTTTTGCATTAAAAAGTAGCCTATATCCTTTATCAGGCTCTAGACTATCTGTGTTCCAAATTTCATTTAGATCGGTTAAGTAGTGTTGGCTTGAAAGAGTGACAGACAGACAGAGTTACTTTCGCATTTATAATAGATATTAGTAAGGATTTAATGTCACACTTATGTTAGACAGCTACAGCTGTCATACGCGCGCACACACAAATGAATAGAGAATAGCGGCGTAGTATCACGGCATGACCACATTTGCCTTAGTACCTAGTCCAGTAGTCGACATAATTTTACTGTCATGGCGCGTAAAAAGATGTTTCATATCACAAAATTTCAATACCTATCTATTATATACAGGTATACTATGTTATTATCAAATCGATAGTGGTGTCAAAAATACAACAATCATCAACGATGACTGCTCTCACGTCTTTACTTGTGTTCGGGTCGCACAATCGGCGATCATAGATTTCTTGCCACATTTCTGTAGTGCGCCCGGTTGTTACCTGACCACAGCACTGCGCACTCTTATCGTTCTAACTTTTGAAACATTGTACCAAACGACACGCGGTAAAAAGTAAAAAATATGTACTTTAAATATCAAAAGCAATAAAAACATTTGTTTGCATAAGAATCAATTTGTTACTATAAAATGTGCATCGGCAATAAATACCAAATTATTTTGAATTTTTAATTTACTATTTTAACGATAAATGCTTAAATATTAAAAATAGATATATGCTGTCGCGGATTTTTTTGTAAAACTATTTAAGAGGTACATTTCCACAATACAATAATTTTAAATAAATTAATTAAATCTAAGGAAAGAAAAGATATTGTAAGATTGTCTGTTGAACGTGTTATTGAAATTGCTTGTGTAGAGTCTGAGCAGTTCATAGTTGTATGCGTATACAGACCCCCATGCTCCCCATATGATGATTTTGAGAAATTAATGGAAGATATCTTACTCAAAACCTCAGCCTCGAATAAAACAGTTGCTGTTTGTGGGGATTTTAACATTAATTTATTATACAATAATAATATAACACAAAAATTTAAAAATTTAATGAATTCTTATAACTTATATAATGCTTGCCTGGAACCTACTAGGATAACTACTGGGAGTGCAACTTGTATAGATAATATTTTTATAAATGCTAAACTGATTAGTAAATCCATTATAAACACATTAGAATCAGATCACTGCGGACAACTTGTTGTACTTCCTAGAGCTAATAGGATTCCACGAGAATGCATTACCTTTGTTCCTATTAATGTCAGCCGCTTAGAGCACTTTAAACACAATTTGAGTATGAAAGTACCACTAGTGCCTATTCATGATAACCCCAATGAATTGTATACATCCCTATTTCACATAATAGATGATGAATTTAGTAAAATATTTAAACCTAAAACTGTAACGATTGGAGTACCTGCTGGCTTTAGTGAATGGGCAACTTGTGGTATCTACAAGAGTAGACGAAGGTTATATGATCTTTATGACGAAAAGTCTTATAACCATAGTCCAGTGTTCCTAGAATATGTGAAAAAATATTCTAAAATATTCAAACGTGCCTGTTCCTCTGCTAAAGCAATTTATCTGAGAAATACAATCAAACGATCTAGTGATGTAATTAAAATGACTTGGAACGTGATAAATAGTGAAACTGGTAGAAATACTGTACGGAAGAAGGACTTCAATTTAATTATTGATGATAAAAATATATGGGCGGACGAAGAAGTGGCAACCGAATTTGAAAAATATTTCAGTAATATTCCTTTACTGACAACTAAATCATTGATGTGTTCTCCTATTTTAGCCGAGTCACTCTTGAAACAGTGTATTGTAAAATGCGACACATCCTTTGAGTTCTCAGATGTCAGTAGGAATGATATCATAAACTCTTTTAAAAATCTTAATGTTAAGAAGACAGCTGATTTATGGGGCTTTTCTGTAAAGACAGTTAATTCTATAATTGATATTATTGCCCCCCACCTGGCATCTGTGTTTAATGGTTGTGTTGCTCGAGGCGTATTTCCTGATCTCATGAAAATTAGTAGAGTGATTCCTTTGTTTAAAGCGGGTAGTATGTCTGATCTTAATAATTTTCGACCAATTTCCATATTACCCACACTTAGTAAAGTTTTTGAAAGACTTACGCTTAGTCAAATGTTGCATCATTTTAAGAGACATGATATATTTCACAAACAGCAATTTGGCTTCACTAAGAATTGCTCTACTACTGATGCGGGTGTAGAATTATTAAAAAATATCTTTACAGCCTGGGAGAAATCGCATGATGCTTTAGGTATATTTTGCGATTTATCCAAGGCGTTTGATTGTGTACACCACGAAATTCTCGTCAAGAAATTATACAACTATGGGATCAGGAATAAGGCTCTCGAACTTTTAACATCATATTTGTACAACAGAATTCAGAGGGTCGATGTTAATGGTGTACGATCATCTGGTTCTGTTATAAAAATGGGCGTTCCACAAGGATCCATTCTGGGGCCATTTCTGTTCCTTGTATATATTAATGACTTACCTTATTATGTAGGGGATAACCAAAACATAGTGTTGTTCGCAGATGATACCTCCTTATTGTTTAAAATTAAAAGACAAAAGATTAATTATGACGATGTGAACAACACTCTGTCAAATGTTGTTCATTGGTTCAGTACAAACAACTTGGTTCTTAATGAAAAGAAAACCAAATGTATTAAATTTAGCACACCTAATGTGAGACTAGTGGAAACCAATGTTCAAATGAATGGTGTGGCCCTGGAGCTTGTGGAGTCCACGGCATTTTTGGGTATTACCATCGATACTAAACTCCATTGGGGTCCTCAGATTGAAAAATTATCAAGTAGGCTAAGCTCAGCGGCTTATGCGGTAAAAAAAAATCGAATGTTAACCGATATTGAAACGGCTAGAATTGTTTATTTCGCCTACTTCCATAGTCTTATGTCTTATGGCATACTGCTTTGGGGTTGCTCTGCAGATTTGAATAACATCTTTGTTCTTCAAAAACGGGCTGTCCGCGCGATTTATAATCTAGGGCCAAGAGCTTCACTGAGAGAAAAATTTAGGGAAATAAACATTCTAACCGTTGTATCACAATTCATATTCGAAAACATATTATATGTAAAAAAAAATATTAATGAATTTGATAAATATAGTGATATTCACCGTGTGAACACTAGGAATAAGGATAATCTAGTTATCTATCATACTCGCCTACAAAAAATTAGTAGGTCTTTCATGGGGCAATGTATACGCTTTTACAATAAACTGCCTAAAGATATCCGAGATATGCCAATGAATAAGTTCAAAAAGGCTATCAAAAACAGACTGTGCAGAAAAGGATATTACAGCATTTCGGATTATCTAAATGATAATACGGAATGGTTATGAGCAGCTCCTCTCTCAGCAATTGCCCTTTTAATGTTTATCTCTTACTCTTAATCTTGTATTATTTGTATTGTCTTAATTGTACAGTGTAGCGTGTTTTGCCTAACGAGTTATGTATTTATTTATCCAAGCTATCTGTTTCAAATTTATAGATTATGGTGTGGTCATGCTCACTGAAAAGGTCTCTGCTTGCGGTAGCTACGTGGAGCGGGTCTCTCCCTTCCCTCCAATGTGGTTGAGGGGCGTGATGGCTGCTCTAATAGTTAACTCGTGATCGGGTGCCACTTGTGGGATCTGGTCCAGCCATTTTTAATCGTTTTTGTTTATAAATATTCTTAGTTTAATTTTGTATTATATACAAAATTTAAAAAAATGAATCTTTACTCGAAGGGCATATCACTGGAGTTAACATAAATTAACCATGTAACCAAACTCTTTTGTGAAAAAATATAATAAAAAAAAAATGACGAGCCCACTGAGTTTCTTGCCGGATCTTCTCAGTATGTGGCTGCTGTCCGATCCGGTGGTAGATTAATTAAATTTAATTTAAAACACATTGTAAAATTGACAATATGTAAGTGCCCCTATGGGGCTTATGCAAAATAAATGATTTGATTTGATTTGAATAAAGACCTCATTGAAGCGACACGTGACCAGAATTCTGGCAATTACTTGGCAAAGAGGCCATTGCCATTGAATGTGATAATGCTGCCAGTATTCTGGACCTGGATACTATTGATAAGAAAGTATCCACTCAATAACTAAATTTGAAATAAAATCTATTTTCATTTATCATATGTTTTTACACTAAAAAAAAATCAACGCAAAAGTATAAACAAAAGATACATTTATCGCAAAGATGCTAATGTCATACAAATGAATTAATAATATCAAATAATTATAATTCTAATGTGTTTTCAACTATAATCAAATTATTATCATGAATACTTTTAATTAATGAGCCATATCTACAAAGTTGACAGTATATAAAGCCGACTTATGATTTCAAGAATCACTTGTCGACTCACTCTCGTAAATTTAACTAAATCAAGAGAATTAAATAACTTTCAATAATGAATTTCAAAGTCATAATTTTCTTATGCGTTACTTTGCTCGTGATGTCTGCTTCAGCAGACGATGTAAGTAATATAATGTTTATATGAAAAATATATCTGTTCGTGTATTTGTGACGTCTCAATTAATTTCCCTCCCATTATGGAGGGAGGCCCGAGCCCAACAGTAGGACATATGTAGGCTGCGAGGATGATGATATGTGACGTCTCATGTGGTGTTATAATGATCGTTTTTCTTTTACAGAAAGCTCCTTCTCCTAATACATTCATCGCTAGCAGGGGCTGAGACACCATGTCTATTATAAGACATACTAACTACTTCATCTATCCTGTTTACTTCATTTGTTTATGTCTTCGGTGCTCTTCATTTAATATTTATTTTCAATATATTTGAAAGGAATAATTTGTTAAGAAACATAAGCAATAAAATACTAATAAATTCAATATTAAATTTTATTAATTTCTTTTTCTACTGTTGCATTAAATGTTAAAAAAAACCGCAACTCCATATACGAGGATTTCATTACGAGGTTTCGTGAAATGAGTAATAAAATTGATATCCAAAAAACTAAGTTTAAAAAAATACTAGTTTTTTAATAAGCCCTATACTTCAAAGTATATATATATACGTACACGCAAAATGTATACTATAATTTTAAAGAAATAAAAAATTTCGGCTGTGTAATAGCGTTTACAAAAACTATCACCCATTACTTTGCTCCTGAGTGTCGTAAAATATGACTAAGAACTCAGTTATATGTTTGTCAGTAGGGGTACTCAAGTAGGGTTGACATCAAGCAGACGACCAGTTTCAAAACCTGTGCAGTATGTACGACACTGGAAATGAAGACAACAGGGTTAGATAGTACTTCGCAGGTGACGAGAATGGATAAAATAAGCAATGACAGGACAAAGTTTGAAAGTTCCATTAGTGACTGATAAGTTAAAGAACTTTCCGTGTGGTGACGGAGTAAGATACAGTTCACCACCCCCTTTCTTAGCAGTGAGTATCGTAAAAGACGATTAAGGGATATAATATGCATATATCATTTGTGCAAGGGAAGGGAAACTCGACATAATCCCCTATATCAACATATCTAGCCAGCACGTTATAGTGGGTCAATGTCCCTTCCATTATGGAGGAGGCCCGAGCCCAACAGTGTGACATATGTGGGCTGAGATGATGGAGTTAAAGAGTAAATGTCTGACCTAGACATTTGATGAGACGAGATAAAAGTAATATTATGAGGCAAGTTTGATGAATATTGAAAGCTTTAGGAGTAAGAAAAGACCGAAGAAATATTAATGTATGCGTGCAGCTTGACATGCATAGAAAGGGACTGAATGCAGAGATGATATCTGATAGGATTGTGGACAAACTAAGTAATTGGGTAAGAGCAGGGTGATGGTGTCAGATAAAAGTATCTAACCGTTCACAATTCTATTATACTTGTCTAAGCAGTTATCATCAATTATTTACACCTAACATGCATGTTCTGCAGAACCTGTTTCAAAATTTGGTCCCACTTTCGATTGACCATTAATTAAAGATACATTTTGTTTTAATATAGACCATTTCCCACTATTGTGTTCTTTTAAAATATGTCGTAGAGCATTTTATCATAACTTTATCTACTTTAGGTTTATCCATCGGAATTGGTAATGACTAAGAATCACCTTCAGGAACAGATCGGACAAACCATATCTTAAGTGGTAGGACCACGCTGTTGACAGTTTTCTGTCTACAGCCGCGGGCCGGTCCGTCCGGGGTAGTACCAAACTCTCGCAGAAGATCGACGTCTGAGTAATGGCAATGTACGCAATGTGCGCTTCGTTCGGTGAGCGAGAGAGCCGGAAGATCAACTGGATGAGTTTGGGGATTTTATTGGTAGGCAGCGGCCTAGGCCTAATACCCTTGGTATTGCAAAGATCCTTGGGCGGTAGTAACACTTACCATCAGGTGTGCTGCTTGCTCGTTTGCCACCATAAGCAATAAAGAAAATCGGCCAAGTGCGAGTCGGATTCGCGCACGAAGGGTTCCGTACTATTATTTATAATAAAACAAGTTTGTTGTGTGGGAAGCCCCCCTTAAATATTTTTTTATTTTATTTTTAGTATTTGTTGTTATAGCGGCAATAGAAATACATCATCTTTTTTTTTCTTTTGTGGGGTGGGCTACGGTCGTCGCGCTCCTCGCACCACTCTGTCCAGGGCGACAGAGGGGCGTAAGCACGCACACCCATAACCCACCCATGAATCTCGCCTTCGTCGTTGGACCGGCCACCGGAGCAGCGTGAACTTGTCGTCAGTGGCCAGCCCGACGGAATACCCCCCGAGGGGTACCCTCTTCTTGAGCGACATCCCCTCCCTCGGGGAGGTCGTCGGTCTTTTCCTCGCGGTCAGCCTCTCGGCGGGTGATGGACTACTTCCCCGGTCCAGTCAGCCGCGGCCTCGGCTAGGGGTTAATCATTCTTAATATCCACACATAACTAAAAATATAATACATTGAAAAAAAAAGTCTGATAAATAGACGCTCTTAAGTTTGTCTGATATGCAACGGTATTGTTCCCAACATGCCTACGACATAGCATTCGAATTAAATCGCAATGATAGGTAAAAAAATATTTAGGCACTGTAGCTCGTAGCCCGCCCGCGTCCCGCACGCACCCATTGCTTTTGATGCGCCCGAGCCGCGCGACCTTGGTCTATGTTTTAATACTTTTAATAGGTCAGTTTGCAATTTTTTGCCAAACGGCTTAGCCGTATATTATATGTTTATAACAAATCCCGAACGCGAGTGCTAGTAAGTGCGAAAAAATGACAAGTCATTACCAGTATTCTGACGTAGAGTGGTTAGACATGGTTCGTTTTTATGCGATTGCTGGAGACAACTTGGCGAAGGCTAGATGCCTGTATGCTCAGCCAGAACACCTGGATTCGTTACGCAGATGTGGCATTATAAATCCGCCTGTGCTTACAACAGCGATAATTAAATCAGCCACATAACGCCTACTAACCCACAGGCAGTTTTGAGTGCTCACACGTGCTCAGGCTAGAGGTAGGTGTCGCCGACATTCTGCTCGATTAGAAGAAGAAATTCTTGAGAAAATGGAGGCATGGTTTTAAAGTAATTAAAGAAAGTAGGTAACCAAGGTAAGAGCATTGACCGTAGGTTGATAGCTACGGTCGATGCTCTCAAACGACCGTAGGTATAACAAAATTATTAGACAAAACATGTTACAGTTATGCAAAAATGATATTTTAAGAAAACGTCCGGGATTGCAAATGACTAGAATTTATGTTTTTATTTTATTGAAAAAATGCTATATTATGGTTCTATGTCATTAACTGAGTATATACGTTTCGGGAAAACAGCCAATTAGATTCCACGCTGTATAATGAAGCTTTCGAAAAGTAGAAAACGATGAAGTTGGTGGTATATAACCAGACGTTCGTTCGGCATTCTTTCCACATGTCCGAACCATCGGAGCATTCCCTTTCGCATCTTTACACCAATACTCTCTTTCATACCTACTCGCTCTTTTACGTCGTCGTTACGAATGCGGTCGGTCAGCCTAACTCCACAGATTTTCCGAAGAGATCGCATTTCGACCGCATTAATTTTACTTTCATACTCTTTTCTGCATACCCAACTCTCGCTTCCATATACTAATGTTGGGACAAGCACTGCGTTATGTATTGCTACACGTGCCTTCTGGCTGAGGTGGTGGATGCCGAGAAGTTGCCCCAACGCTCCATTCACTCTATTTCCCGCATTCACTCTTCGCTCTATATCAGTGGTGTACCTTCCATCTCGGCTAAATCCACATCCAAGATATACAAATTCATCCACTTGCTCTAGTACATCATTACCTATTGTTACTCTTACATCTGTTCTGGCTTCATCTCTTTCAAAGACCATTATTTTGGTTTTACTCACATTCACGCGTAGACCCCTTTTCTTACAATCTTCTGTCATTGTGTCGACTAGGGTCTGCAGGTCAGTCGCTGACTGTGCCAGCAGGACTGCATCATCTGCATAAAGCAGAGCAGAGACCACTGAGTCACCCATCTGGACTCCCACATTCATATCGTTCAACCTTTGGAGACATTTATCCAGATATATGATAAACAGCCTGGCTGATAGAACGCAGCCCTGCTTAACGCCAATATTGACGTCAAACCAAGGCGACATTCCATCATCCAGCCGCACACAGGCTCTACAGCCCATGTAACTGGATTGCACAGCCTGCAGCAGTTTACCGTTAATACCATACTCCGGTAAAATGTCCCAAAGTTCCTTTCGTACAACCGTGTCAAATGCTCTCTCCAGATCCACAAAACTGCAGAATACGTAAGTGACTGCTTGAAATGAAAAAGGCCATTATATATACTTCTTAAAACGTTACTAATAAGTATATTTAATTTAGAAATAAGGGTAATTAATTAAATTTAAATTTAATACGGTGTAATTGTATTAAATATTTTTTTTTTACTGTCATGAATAAAATATGTTAATGAAATTATAATGTTTTTTAAAGTATTTTGTTATCTAAATACATTATGATATATATATATTTTTTTTGGTACTCATCAATCCATTAATTAGTTAGAAAATTATTGATCAAAATATTTTAATGATTTTTTTCTAACGTGATATATTAGATATTAACCATAATGCGAAAGAGCCGGAAGCCCAACTGGGTGGGTTTGGGTGGTTTGGGTTAATGGTAGGCAGCGGCCTAGCTATAGCTTTGGTTATAGCAAAGGTCCATAGATGGCAGTGACTTACCATCAGTTGTGCTGCTAGCTTGTTTGTCACCATAAGCAATAAATAAAATAATGATAATATATAAATTGCACCTAGTTATTATACTTCGTTATTGACGAAAGGTTGACGGGAAGAAAATGATTGTAGAATCAAAAAACACCTATACAGCAAATTGTGTGCGGTCATTAAATAATAAAACAACTATAAAAAGAGAAAAAAGGCTATTTATTCATAAAATCTTACATAGCATAGACAATATGAAATATATCAGGATGAAAGAAACAGCTTCATGACAATAGAAGTCAACAAACTTTTTATAGTACATGACGAATATGAAATTAGGCTTTCATTCCAAACAATTTCTTAAATTGCGCTATTTCTTCTGCCTGTGAAAATATGTTTTTGTATTAATCATCATCATCATCACAGCCTCCTCCGTAATGGGAGGGAAATTAACCTACTATATCGCGCTAGTTAGGCGTGTTAGCATAGGGTTTTGTTTCGAGTTTTCCTTCTCTTGCACAGATTTTATAATGCATTTTATATCCCTTAGTCGTCTCTTACGATCACCAACGGGTAAGATAGAGGGTGGTGAATTGTATTCTTACTCCGTCATCATGCGGATAATTTGTATTCCATAATACTACTCAAATGCTAGATAGTTCTCATGCTGCATAGTTGAGTTTGAACATTAAGAGCTACACATTTATATCCAGAGCAGAGATAATATAAACAATATCATCATCATCATCATAGCCCATAAATGTCCCACTGTTGAGCTCGGGCCTCCTCCGTAATGGGAGGAAAATTAACATACTATAACGTGCTGGTCATACGTGTTGATATTGAATTTTGTTTCGAGTTTTCCTTCTTTTGCATAGATGTTAAAAGGATTTTATATCCCTTAGTCGTCTCTTACGGTCACCCATGGATAAGATAGAGGCAGCGAATTGTATTTTGACTCCGTCACCATACGGATAGCAATATAAAGAATATAACAGAAAAAAAAGCATTTTAATATCCACAGTTAATATGATGAATAGGAAAGAAGAATGTTGAATGCTGTGTGGTGGTGGCTGCGAATACTACCAACCCTTACTTTGCTCGTGGATGTCGTAAAAGACAACTAAGGACCTTATAACGACCTGTTGCTGTGTGGGTCACACCAGTAGTTATCTCCTAGGAACCTTATAATACCAATTCACCTGCCAAGCGTGGCAATTATGGCATTAATGCTCTTCAAAAAAATCATCATCATCTTAGCTCATACATGTTCCACTGTTGGGCTCGAGCCTCCTCCGTAATGGAAGGGAAATTTACTTATATCATGCTAGTCAGACGTGTTGGTATTTTTATTTCGAGTTTTCCCTCTCTTGCATAGAAGTTATATGCGTCTTATATCTCAGTCATCTCTTACCACGGGTAAGAAACTGATGAATTGTATTCTTATTTCGTCACCATAAGAAACTGGGACAAGAGCAAGAGAATGATAATGATGAGTGAAGAGCGCTGACGATAGCAAAATTACTGTGAAGAATTTGAATTATGATACAAATTTTGACAAATATAAAAATAGGCTTCAAAACAAAAAAAAAAGTCAATAACTCACGCTAAGTTTTGCTGTCACAGAGTTCATTGCAAAAATGCAGACGCATAAGAATATTACAACTTTAGTATTCATTGTTATAATTATATTCTTGAACTTAATTAATTCAAACTCAATAATTGAAGACTGAGTGAGCAAGTGACTGTTTGATATGAAATAGGCCCTTATATATTTCTTAAAATATTAAAAATATGTATTTTTACGTTATAAATATGGTTAATTAATTAAAGTTGAATAAAATTCTGCGGTGTTATTGTATTAAATATTTTCTTTGTATAATGAATAAAATATGTTAATGGAATTATAATGTTTTTTAAACTATTATTTTCATTAAATACGAGTACCTACATATGATATTATAGTTTTTCGGAACCCATTAATTCATTTAATAGCTAAAAGTCTACCCAGCTGTGTGGTAGCGGCTACGAATACTACCAACCCTTACTTTGCTCGTGGATGTCGTAAAAGCCGACTAAGAGCCATATAACGACCTGGGTCAACTCCAACTGATGCCATTTGGTCAACAATTACATTCCCAAGGAGGGTTGACGTCTGGCAGGCGGCCGGTCATAAAATTATTGCCAAAAACTTGTAAATATGTGCTATGAAAAAAGAGTACATATTGTATCGACCCCAAGCAATTAGGATAAGAGTAGGAGAATGATGAGCTAAAAGTCTACCATCAGACGGAATCCTTCTTAAAAAGAGCAATATTACTATAATCGACAAGTTTGGCGTCAAGATTGGTACATGGGCACATTTATGGGCTGTGATGATGATGATGATGATTATATTGTGGCAATTTACAAATTTAGAAAACTAAGAAATCAGATTTTCTGATAATGAAGATTTTATGGTAAATTACAAATGTTAATTATTACTGGCATTACCAATAAGATGCTTCTTGATTTATTAGTTTGAGGTTCAAAATTGATTTTAACTTAATACCACAGATAACTGTGTGGCAGCGGCTAAGAATACTACCAATCCTTACTTTGCTCGTGGGTGTCGTAAAAGCCGACTAAGAGCCATATAACGACCTGGGTCAACTCCAACTGATGCCGTTTGGTCAACAATTACATTCCCAAGGAGGGTTGACGTCTGGCAGGCGGCCGGTCATAAAACTATTACCAATAACTTTTACAATATGTACTATGAAAGAAGAGTACATATTGTATCGACCCCAAGTAAATGGTAATCTTTAATTGCCCTACATTTCGAACATTTTACAGTGATTATGGTCACGGTGGTCCTGCCGTGACCATGAACATTATAAAGTGTACATCGTACCAAATGTAATATATATAACTAGCTTCTGCCCGCGGCTTCGCCCGCGTATAAAGTTACTTTCCTAAAGTTTTTCATCCCCTATTTTTATTTTACCCCTTAAGGGTAAATTTTTACAACATGTTAATGTCATATTTATTTATATCAAATCAATAGCCTAAAAATAAGTTTCAAGCTTCTGGCTTTAAAAATGACGATACTTCCTTACAACTTTTCATCCCCCTTTACAATCCTTTTTTGCATTAAAAAGTAGCCTATGTCTTTTATCAGGCTCTAGACTATCTGTGTTCCAAATTTCATTTACATCGGTTAAGTAGTGTTGGCTTGAAAGAGTGACAGACAGACAGAGTTACTTTCGCATTTATAATAGATATTAGTAAGGATTTAATGTCACACTTATGTTAGACAGCTACAGCTGTCATACGCGCGCACACACAAATGAATAGAGAATAGCGGCGTAGTATCACGGCATGACCACATTTCGATGCGGCCATGCCCCGTGTGCGGTGTCTGCCCCCGAAGAGGGCTGTCCACTGGTGGTCCCGGGAGCTGGCGTATCTTCGGGTCGCGTGTATACGCGCCCGAAGGGCCTACGCCCGCAGCCGGCGGCACCATCGCGACGAGGAGCGGGAGAGCCGGCTTTACGAGGGCTACCGCAATGCGCGGTCGGCCTTCAGGCTGGCCGTCCGTACCGCCAAGGACGTCAGTCGGCAGGAGATGTTGGATGGTCTCGATCGTGACCCCTGGGGTCGCCCCTATCGCGCAGCGCTGAGTAAGCTCCGCGCGCGGGGCCCTCCCCTCACCGAGACTCTCCAGCCCGGCCTCCTCACCAGGGTCGTCGAGGATCTGTTCCCGCGACGGGCGGAACACACGCCCCCGGTCATGGCTCCGCCAGACACCGACCGGGAGGCCGACGATGACAGTGTTCCGCCCATCACGGAACCCGAGATGGGGGCGGCGGTGGCGCGCATGCGCGGAAAATCCACCGCCCCCGGGCCCGACGGTGTTCCCAACCGCGTGCTGGCCCTGGTCCTCGACCACCTGGGTCTCCGTCTCAGGGGGCTGTTCGACGCGTGTTTAGCGTCGGGGCGGTTCCCTGGGTGTTGGAAGGAGGGGAGGCTGGTGCTCCTGCCGAAACCGGGACGGTCTCCAGAGTCGGCCTCGGCCTACAGGCCCATCGTGCTGCTCGACGATGCGGGCAAGCTATTGGAGAGGGTGCTGGCTGCCCGCATCGAGCGGCACCTCGTCGGTACGGGGCCCGATCTGTCGGATGCCCAGTTTGGGTTTAGGAGGGGTCGTTCGACGATCGCGGCTCTGTTGCGCCTGAGGGACGTGGCGACTGAGGCCGTCACCGGCGGGGGAGTGCTGTTGGTGGTGTCCCTGGACATCGCCAACGCATTCAATAGTCTGCCATTTAGCTGCGTCAGGGAGGCGCTCCGATATCACGGAGTGCCAGTTTACCTGAGGCGGCTAGTGGCAGACTATTTGGAGGGGCGCAGCGTCCTCTACACCAACCGAGTAGGGGACGTTGTGCGAACGCCCATGACGTGCGGTGTTCCGCAGGGGTCGGTCCTCGGACCCACCCTGTGGAACATCGGCTACGACTGGGCGTTGATGGGGAGCCTCCCGCCCGGGCTGGGCGTGATATGTTACGCCGACGACACGCTCGTCACAGCCCGTGGTGGGACGCTGGAGGAGGCGGCAAGCCTGGCGACTCTCGGCACCGAGGAGATCGTCAGGCGGATCGGGGCGCTGGGGTTGAGGGTGGCCCTGGACAAGACGGAGGCTCTCTTGTTCCATGGGCCCCGCATGGGCCCTCCCATCGGCGTCTCGATCACCGTCAATTCGGTTGATATCAGCATCCGGGCCCATATGAGGTATTTGGGCCTGGTGCTCGACGGGCGATGGTGGTTCCGGGAGCATTTCCGCAGACTCGCTCCACGGCTCGTCGGCGCGGCGTCCGCCCTATCATGGCTTATGCCGAATGTGGGCGGACCCAGCGCTACCTGCCGACAGCTGTACGCAGGGGTCATCCGGTCGATGGCCCTGTACGGCGCACCGGTGTGGGCGGGATCCCTGACCGTCCGACTCAGGGCTCTTCTGTGGCGACCACAGAGGGCCATGGCGGTCAGGGCCATACGCGGGTACCGCACGGTGTCGACGGAGGCAGCGTGTCTATTGGCCGGGACCCCTCCATGGGACCTGGAAGCGGCAATGCTCGCCGGTTTGTATCGGCGGATGTTGGGGGTGCGAGCGGAGGGCGGTGTGGTCTCGTTGAGGGAGCACACCGCCTGGCGCGTCGACGCCCGCCGCGACATCATTGCCCGTTGGGCAGTCCGGCTGGAGAGGCCTCGGTTCGGTGTGCGGACCGTGGAGGCCTTCCGGCCGGTGCTGATGCAGTGGCTAAATCGGCGGCACGGGGTGCTCTCCTTCCGACTGGTGCGGCGCAGGCGCGATTACCTGCGCCTGATGCCGCCCTAGCCGAGGCCGCGGGTGACTGGATCGGGGATTTAGTCCGTCACCCGCCGAGAGGCCGACCGCGTGAGGAAAGGCCGACATCCTACCCGAGGGGGGGACGTCGGTCGAGGAGAGGGTACTCCTCAGGGGTATTCCGTCGGGCCAACCACTGACGTCAAGTCACTCTGCTCCGGTGGTTGGCCCAACGACGAAGGCGACGTCACGGGTGGGTTACGGGTGTGCATGCTTACGCCCCTCTGTCACCCCGGACGGAGTGGTGCGAGGAGTGTGCCGACCGTAACCCGCCCCCAAAAAAAAAAAAAAAAAAAAAAAATGACCACATTTGCCTTAGTACCTAGTCCAGTAGTCGACATAATTTTACTGTCAAGGCGCGCAAAAAGATGTTTCATATCACAAAATTTCAATACCTATCTATTATATACAGGTATACTATGTTATTATCAAATCGATAGTGGTGTCAAAAATACAACAATCATCAACGATGACTGCTCTCACGTCTTTACTTGTGTTCGGGTCGCACAATCGGCGATCATAGATTTCTTGCCACATTTCTGTAGTGCGCCCGGTTGCTACCTGACCACAGCACTGCGCACTCTTATCGTTCTAACTTTTTAAACATTGTACCAAACGACACGCGGTAAAAAGCAAAAAATATGTACTTTAAATATCAAAAGCAATTAAAACATTTGTTTGCATAAGAATCAATTTGTTACTATAAAATGTGCATCGGCTATAAATACCAAATTATTTTGAATTTTTAATTTACTATTTTAACGATAAATGCTTAAAATTAAAAATAGATATATGCTGTCGCAGATTTTTTTGTAAAACTATTTAAGAGGTACATTTCTACAATACATAACATTTGTCTAACTTTCAATATCTTTGCAGCGTATGCAAAAATAACTCGCAGACGGGCGATTTTTTCTGTCTTAAGCGATTTTTATCTTTATATTTTAGCCAATTTACAAAATATCTTTATAAATTATAGCCTATCTGTTATTCTGATGTGTAAGCTATATTACTGTAAAGTTTTATCAAAATCAATTCGGTAGTTTTTGCGTGAAAGAGCAACAAAGATGTTCACATCCATACATTATTAAAAACTTTCACGTTTATAATATTAGAAGGATTACAAATACTCGAGTAAACATCAAAAATCGTTCGTAATAATAGTTTTATTAAGTTTTTATTTAATATCTGGAATCTTTGTATGTCATTTGAATAAGGTGAACTTTATTACCGTTAAAGTGGTTTTAATAGTGGTAGGACCACGTTGTGGACAGTTACCTGTCTACAGCCGTGGGCCAGTCCATCCGGGGTAGTACCACTCTCTCGCAGAAGATCGACGTCTGGCGTAATGGCAATGTGTTATTGCGCTTCGTTCGGTGAGCAAGAGAACCGGAAGCCCAACTGGGGAGGGTTTGGTTTTGTATTGGTAATCAGCGACCTAGCTATACCCTTGGTATTGCAAAGGTACATAGGCGGCAGTGACACTTACCATCAGGTGTGCTGTCTGCTCGTTTGCCACCATAAGCAATAAAAATAAAAAATACGAGAGGAAAAATAAACATATGTAATTTATATTTAAATTTTATTTCAATATTCATTTAAATATATTTCTGCTGAAAATGCTTGATTCATCAAGAGAATTTTAAATTAATTTTTGTTTGTATGATTACGTATTAGTTTTTTAACCCTTCTTACGAAAACCTTTGATGAACCTCATGATTTGCTCCTCCTGTAAAAAAAATGTTCGTATTATTAGATCAATTACTACATTGGATCTCGTTTTATAATATTACATAAATGCTAAAATAATCTCTTATATATATTGGCTGCATATGAATATAAAAATCACCATATTTCTTCTCACTGATTATGTAAAGAATGCTGTGTGGTAGCGGCTAAGAATACTACCAACCCTTACTTTGCTCGTGGATTGCGAAAAAGACGACTAAGAGAGCCTTATAACGACCTTTTTCTTTTTTTGTTTACGCTGTGGAAATGCTTTTACGCACTGTCCCCCGCCAGTGACAGACGGGAGGGGGGGGGGGTGGTATTGCCATTCGCCGGCCATAGATGTTGGCGACCGGAATACCCACTAAAACCAGCAGCGGGCCCTTCCGCGCTTTTACGGGATGCCGGGGAGATCGTCTAATGACATTCTATCCCCGACACACCTACGCTTGGCCATCTGGCCACGACCAGTCAGCCGTCAAGGCGGTGGGACTCTTAGTTGTCTTTTACGGCATCCACGAGCAAAGTAAGGGTTGGTAGTATTCGTAGCCGCTACCACACAGCCTTGTTTTGAATTCAAATATAACTTACAATAATTTGCCCACTCGCAAAGTTTATTGCAAATAAGTAGACGGCTAATAAAATAACTTTGGAATTCATTGTAATAATTATTCTACTTAATAATTTTATTAATTTCACTACTACATTTGAAGATTAAAGTCACAACTGACTGTAGAGAATGAAATATGCCTTTATATTCTTCGTAGCGCGTTAAGATTTAGTATGGAGTAATTATAAAAATAGTTAATTAACTTAAGATGAATTTTATTTAATACTAGCTTCTGCCCGCGGCTTCGCCGGCGTAAAAGGTTACTTTCCTAAAGATTTTCATCTCCTATTTTTATTTTACTCCTTAAGGGTTCTTAATGACATGTTTATTTATATCTAACCAATGGCCTAAAAATAAGTTTCAAGCTTCTGGCTTTAAAAATGACGATAATTCCTTACAACTGTCCATCCCCCTTTACAACCATTTTTTGCATTAAAAAGTAGCCTATGTCCTTTGTCAGGTTCTAGACTGTCTGCGTACCAAATTTCATTTAGATCGGTTCAGTAGTTTTGGCGTGAAAGAGCGACAGACAGGCAGACAGAGTTACTTTCGCATTTATAATATTAGTAAGGATGAAACTGTAGAATTTATTATTTAATTTAATTTTATTGTTATTAAAAATATTTTAATGAATGTTTTTCTCGTGGTAAATTTTTATAGTGTTAGGGGCATATTGTTGATAGTTTTCTGTCTACAGCCACGGGCTTACCGTCCGAAGTAGTATCACAATCTCTCAGAAAATCAATGTCTGAACAGTGGCAATGTGCTGCTGTGCTTCGTTTGGCGAGCGATAGAGCCAGAGGCTCATCTTTCTGGGTGGGTTTGAGGTTTTCATTGTGAGGCAGACGCCAAACTATAGCGTAGCATTGAAAAGGTCCATGGGCGGCAGTAACATTTATCGTCAGGTGTGATGCTTGCTCGTTTGCCAGCAAGAGCAATAAAAAATAATGTTTCAAAACTGTTTATTTCTTGAAATATAAGGAATTAAATTTTATGAATCTATAAAAGCAAAAAAAAAATTGTTATAAAACTGATGATAAATTACCATAAAAACACGAAGTAATAAACCAAGCTATAAAAAGCTATATAATGTGTAAACATTGTCCGGTAGATGGTACACGTCTCCCATAAAGACGACAATATAATACAAGTCGCGGTGGTGTAGTGGCAGCACGATTGGACCGGAATCCCAATAGGCGCGGGTTCGAATCCCGCTTGCGACATCATTTTTCATTTCGTGATTGGATTTTATAAATAATTAAGCAAATTAAATGCTAAATTTCAGTAATTTAAATAACAAGGTTGTGTCATCGTTTAATACAATTCTAACTGTAAAGTTTTAAGTATTAAGCCTATAATAATGTGTAAACATTGTCGGGTAGATAGCATACCGTCACCTTAAGACGTAAATATAATACGAAGTGAAATTTGCATGTCCTACAATTAGTCGCGGTGGTGTAGTGGCAGCACGATTGGGCCGGAATCGCAATAGGCGCGGGTTCGAATCCCGCTTGCGACATCATTTTTCATTTCGTAATCGGATTTTATAAATAATTAAGCATATTAAATGCTAAATTTCAGTAATTTAAATTTTAATTCAATTCCTATATTTGACATTACACCAATGATTAATTTTTATTCAATTCCTATATTTGATATTACACTTATGATTAATTTTAGTTCAATTCCTATACTTGACATTACACCAATGATTAATTTTAATTCAATTCCTATATTTGAAATTACACCAATGATTAATTTTAATTCATCCTATATTTGACATTACACCAATAATTAATTTTAATTCAATTCCAATATTTGACATTACACCAATGATTAATTTTAATTCAATTCCTATATTTGCCATCGTTACAATTGTTAACTCAATTTAAATCTAATGAAGTATGATTTTAATGATTTTTATATTTAAACTAGCAGACCGGGCCACGCGTTGCTGTGGCTTAGGTTAGCCTCAGTAACACTTTTTTTTATTCTAACAAATTTTAGCTTATATGAAGCGTTTGTATATTTAACATAGCGCTATCTATTAAATACTTACTGAATCCAGTCAACAGATTCCGCCATCTTTTAAAATCCTTTTGATATAACATATGATTTTGACTGTCAAATATTAGACAAATATTTTGCAATAAAATAATATTACTATAAATTGAGATTTAAGCTAACCTAGCTTTTAAGTTGGATCAAACTACACATGCTGTGCAAATTTGGTTAAAATCGGTTAAGTACTTTATGAGTCCATCGCGGACAAACAACGTGACACGTAATTTATATATATTAAGATTTTAATCTAATTTAGCAATAATGTAATGACTGTTACTGCTTTCTCTTAAATTTGTATGCCTTAGCATGAGACTGAACATGACAAGATCATTGTACGCTATCTCATATTTTGCATTTATATGTATACTACGAGTATATTCAAACAAATAAATTCTTATCTTATCTTAACTTGGAATACTGGTTTTTCTTATTACTATGCGAATTTAGTTGACTATTAGGTAAAATGCATTATCGGCACTTCGTGATTTGTTGAAACTTATAAGGATTTAATCCTTAATTAATCCTAACCGAAATTGATACCTACTTAATAACTAAATATTTTGATAACATTTCCCCCACCACTTCTCTGAGCTGAAGGTTCTTAATAAACATCTTAATAATAACTTAGGTATTCTATTAATATTTTAATAAAATGCAATATTATTATAATCTCGTATATTGATTAATATACAATGAAACAAATGTTATATTGACCTGGGCCAACTCTACCTGATACCGTCTTGTCAATAATTACATTCCTAAGGCAATTTGACATCAGGCAATTTGACATCAACTGATCATAAAGATATTGGCAATAACTTTTATAATATGTACAATGGATGATAAGTACAAATTGAGTCAACCCCAAATAATTAAAATAATAGCAGGATAATAATGAACGATGATAATAATAAAATAAAAAATGTTGCAAATGATTCATTTAAATCTATTTTGAGTAGTTGAAACCTAGATATTACTAACAATGTTTACGTCGATTTTTTTTTAATCCTGATGATTTCTCATGTTTACGCTAGATATTACACATTTGAAATAAAATTACTTTTACGGATTCTATCACGTTTGTATTTGATTTGTAATTTCCTGACGTTTCGAACACTTTACAGTGATCATGGTCACGGTAGGACTTTTTTAAATCCTGTTGTAGCAAACGAGCAAGTAGCTCAACTGATGGTATCACTGCCGCCCATGGACCTTTGTAATACCAAGGGTATAGCTAGGCCAAACCCACCCAGTTAGGCTGCCAACTCTCCGCGGAGCGAGAACGCGAAGCACTCGCGTCTGCGAACTCGCTCCGCCGGCGGCGACCAGGGAGTGGGAGGCGCCGCTACGCGCACCTCCTCCCACCGCCTTGACGGCTGACTGGTCGTGGCCAGATGGCTAAGCGTAGGGGTGTCGGGGATAGAATGTCAATAGACGATCTCTCCGGCATCCCGTAAAAGCGCGGAAGGGACCGCTGTTAGGTTTTAGTGGATATTCCGGCCGTCAATCTCATGGCCGGCGAGTCCCACACACCCCCCCGTCTGTCACTGGCGGGGGATGTGCGCAAAAGCATTTCCACAGCGTAAACAAAAAAAAAAAAAAAGGATGCCAACTCTCTCGCATTAAATATTTAGCAGTCGGTTAATAATTATGAACGCTAAAAACTATCCGAATCATTGAACTAATAAAAACAAAATCGTCAAAATTTATTTTGTGCTATGCTACATGATTGTCACTCGAAAAACTTTCTTTCTCAATGGTTGTAGGTTCTTTGAGCGATATGGCTTGTCTCTTGTCAATTCAACACGGTTCGAACTTTTAGGTGAAGTCCGTTATTTTATGTATTTTGGTATTCCGGATTTTATGAGATACACTGACCATAGCCTTTTCCGTAATATCTATATTTTTATGAGGCTAAGATGAATAATATGAAATCTGTTTAGTGACAGAGAAACAAGCACGTCTTCCTTTGCCACGGGAGTACAAGACGACGAATGAGGAATATAAACAGATAACGCTAATATAAGCGAAATAATAATAGATAATTGCTGTGTGGTAGTGGCTACGAATACTACCAACCCTTAGATTGGTCGTGGATGTCGTAAAAGACGACTGAGAGCCTTATAACGACCTGGGCCAACACTATCTAAGGGGATGTCAATTAATCACGTGATCTTTTTTTAGCATTTTTTAACCCCCCTCCCCCTTGGTGATACGTGGTGAGGTTTAAGACTATGAACGTTTAGGACTTCGTGATTTTTGTGAAAAGAATTTTGAAATCTGGTATGAAGCAACATCTTATAGCACAGATAAAGGAAAAATTGTGAAAACGGTAAATTTTTAATTACATTATGTATATAAAGTATTTTTAATAATTTTAAATTCGCTACCCCTTTCTACCTGAACGTGTAGAAGTAATAAATTGAAATTCATATCAAATACTTAGATCTATAATACCTTTAAGCTGTAATAAAATGAAACTTCGTCAATGCAATCAAAAGAAACAGCAATAACATGTAGTTGTCGTAAAAGCCGATTAAGAGATATAATATATAATAAAAATATTTAATAGACTAAGAGATATATATATACATAATATAATATTATTGCAAGAGAAGGATAATTCGAAATAAAACACTATGCCATCGCGTCTGACGAGCTTGGTATATTAGTTATATGATCATCATGACATATAAATGTCACCTAGTTCTTATATTCCATCATTAATCAAAGGCAGTCAACCAACTTGTAACAAAAAGCTTGTTGAATCAAGAACCACCTACAGTAATCTATGTGCGATCATTAAATAAATAAATAACTATAAAAAAAAAAACAGAAAAAGGCAATTTATTCATAAAATATCACTAAGCATATACAATATGATGTAGCAAGATACTAGCAACAGCTTCATGATAGTAAATCAATTTCACTGTGAAGCTGTGTATTCTATATCTGTTGGCCATTTAGCCTCCCATGGCAAGCGATGCTAGAGCAGCTGAACTCTGAAAGAAATAAAGCAAATAATGATACGGTTTCCTTTCCTTTGTGATAGAAATGATCATTCAGCAGTAGGTTGTATATAGATTGTAATGTTGTATAGATTGTAATCATCCGTGTGGTGACGGAGTAGGAATACAATTCACCACCCCATATCTTACCCGTGGGTGATCGTACGAGACGACTAAAGGATATAAAACGCATATAAGATCTATACAAGAGATAGAAAATTCGAAACAAAACCCTATGCCAACACGTCTGACCAGCGTGGTGTAGTAAGTTAATTTCCCTCCCATTACAGAGGAGGCTCAAGCCCAACAATGGGACATATATGAGCTGAAATAATGATGATAACTATCCAAGAAAGGATTATATGCTATTAGAATAGATTTTCTACAATAACAGAAACAACTAATGAATGGGTTATTAAATATCATTCTGGGATCGTTGTTTTACGCTCTCATAAATTATAAATTGCTGTATGCCTATGATTGATGTCTCTCTAAGCTAGTTATAATTTTATTCCTTCGTGTCTCCTGCTTTGCATAGGAAGGAATGTGGGTTGTTTTTAAGTATTTTTTCTTCGGTAATTAAATTTGTTTAGGATGCCAAGATAATTAAAAGCGTTTCCCCTTACTTCCCGAGGGTTAAACCTCGATGTTTTACATGAAGACTTTTGTGTATCTTGGCTTATGGCAATTACAGTAGTGGGATTAACCCCAAAAATGCTAGTTATAATCAGCAAATTCTAGAATAGCCTTTCATTACGCAGTTATTGAAACATCACTACATAGTATAAAACAAAGTCGCTTTTTCTATCTTCTTGTCCCCTTGTATGCTTAAATCTTTAAAACTACGCAACGGATTTTGATGTGGTTTTTTTAATAGGTGGAGTGATTGAAGAGGAAGGTTTATATGTATAATAACATTCATTAAATAGTGGAGAAATACTGTTATTTTTGAGGTTTCTAATGTGATATCGTAAATAAACACATTATTTTGCGCTTACATTGCAAACGCTCGCTGAACCCTACGAAATAGATCAAAATAATGTACTACAGTATTGTACAACTTAAAAGGGCCTACAAAAAAGTCCGCGATGGTATATGCTTATCTCTTAAGGATAACATGCTATATCCATTTTAATACTTTAAAAAATGGTCTATTATATAACGATAATTGAAAAGCTATTTACACAATTACTGTATTAATCCTTATCATTTTAAATACATTAGTTGGCTTGAGTATTTCACGAAGATATTTTTTTTACTTCAGACCATGCAAATTAAATCAATACCTTAGGAGATATAGCAAAATTAAAATAATGCGCAACGAAATTATTTTCGTGTCGCCACGCCGCCGCCTGTGATTCAACCGAGCCGCGGCCGCCTCACGTTCGAGCTCGGGGCCCAAAAGTTTTGGTAGTGTAGTGGAATTGTACGAGTATATCTTATATATGCCTACAAAAAAGTCCGCCATGGCATAAATGTCTATATGATCAAGATGTAGCCGGGCCACCAAAGACAAAGATCGGGTATCGGTGGCCCGCTCGCACGGCGAAGAGAGGCCTATAAAGGTCAGATGAAGTAGGGTTTTAAGAAATTCCTTCTTCGAAAGGAATTCTATGTAGGAAAAGTAAACAACACAACTGAATTAACGTAACTGAAGCGAAGTGAGGGCGGATCGCTAGTTAAGTATATAGAAAACATGTTTAACCTAATTAGCAAACGCTTTATGATTAATTGATGAAGTTTATTGATTGTACATACATACACACATATCATCACGCCATAGCCCTTGCAGGGTAGGCAGAGAGAACAGAGTGCCAGAGAACTCTATCTCTGCATACTTCACTCGTTTCCTCAACATTCATAATTCTCTTCATACACGCTCGCCGGTTTCGGAGATTCTTTATTGATTGTAAATATAAAAAAATAACTTACAAGACTAGACGTTGCTGCCGAAGATATTACGAAAAAGCAGAAGCATACGAATAATACGATTTGTGAATTCATTGTTAAGACTTGATAAAGTAATGTTCCATTATACAAAGACAAGTGTAATTCAGCCTGGAAAAGCTCAGCTTTATATAGATATAGACATCTAAGAAGATGATGTTCTTAGAAGATGTACTATTTATTGTTCAGGAACGGGGGTCTTCGGGTCTACTCCAATGAAATGATTTCTTCGTTTAAGTACGTTTAATATTGAATTTGAAACAATGATTACATGAGATGTGTTATAACAGCCGTTAACAATGTGAAGGTATAGATCGTAAAAATATATAATATTCGATTAAATTGTTCACTCGGTTTTTATTCGTTTTTCATTCGAATCTCACTCAATAAGATTCGAGTGCTTTATTAAGATGCCACTAGATGGCGGAAGACGTATGTGGCGTCGACATGCCCCCGGCCTTGGAAGCTCCATCTTCCAAAGTTGGCAGGTGAGACGTCTTAGTCGCGTACTCTCCATCTGTCACTAATGGGCATATTTTGGAGAATGCCCTCCTGATGATGATACCATTCGCAGTAAGTATATCAGCAACTCGTGTGACACCATCAGCGCCCGGGTATATCTGGGTAACACGCCCCATTCGCCACTTAAGTGGTGGTAAGTTGTCCTCTTTGACTAAGACCAAACTCCCCAAGGCAATATCGTTCGCCTGTGATTTCCACTTCGTCCTTTGTTGAAGCTCCGACACGTACTCCTTTGACCACCGCCGCCAGAAATGTTGACGTAATTGCTCAACGCGATGATATCTGGTGAGCCTTGACGCTGTAATGTGTGTTAAGTCATCTACTGGTGGAGCAGTCAACGGTCGGCCTATGAGGAAATGACCAGGTGTGAGAGGAGTGAGATCAGTGGGATCAGGAGACAAGGGTAACATAGGACGGGAATTAAGAACAGCCTCGATCTGTGTTAAAACAGTACTCAGTTCCTCGTACGTTAAATTAGCGTTACCCATGATACGTCTAAGGTGATGTTTACATGACCTGACCCCACTCTCCCATAAGCCTCCAAAATGTGGTGAATGAAATGAAATTTAATACCGTCGTTAGCGGTAGAATCGATTATATTTTTCGCATTATTATTAATGAACGTAGATAATTCATTTGAGGCACCAACAAAATTCTTACCATTATCTGAATAAATATCACTTGGTTTACCTCGCCGATTTATAAAACGCTTAAGTGTTAAAAGAAAGTCGCAAGTAGACAGACCGGTAACGAGTTCTAAATGTATGGCCCGTGTAACCAAACAAATAAAGAGACAAACGTAACATTTAGCCAACCGAGCGCCTCTGCCTTTGCGATTTAAAATCATAATAGGGCCAGCATAATCTACGCCCGTACGTGTAAACGGAAACCCACAGTCCAAACGTGCGGACGGCAAGTTACCCATAATAGGAGTCAAAGTCTTACCTCTAACTCTCGTACAAGTAACACATTCACGTATTACTTTCCGAACTAAATTTCTTGCATTCAACACCCATAACGTTTCACGCAAGCTGGACAAAACATGCTGCGGACCGGCGTGAAGTAATCGTCTATGCTCTTGTCTAACCAGTAACACTGATAACTCATGTTTACTACACATTAAGATGGGATGGTTCTTATTGTAATTAAAATTTAATGAATTGTTTAATCTACCACCAACACGAATCAAATTCTGATTGTCCAAAAACACATTTAACCCGGATATACGATTCATTTCTTTCGAATTTGTTTTTATTTGCACCTTGTTTAACAAACATTCGTAAAGCTTCGGGAACGACTGTCTCTGCGCATATTTATACAACATTCGTTCGGATTCTTTTAAATCGTTCACAGATAAGAAACCGGTTTGTTGTATCGGCGAGCTACTGCACGTTATACCTTTGCGTATATTATGTATAAAACGCAATACGTATGCCCATATGCGTTTAAGTTTATTAAATGAGGAATATTTATTGAAATGAATGAAAGAATATGAATGAGTGCAAATTAAATTGGATGTATGAGATTTTAATTCGGGCAAATTATCTAAACTTATTATATTATTATGGATTATATCATTATAAAAATTATTATTATTGTATTTAAGATAAGACGGACCGTGGCACCATAAATCGCAGTGAATTAATGAATCGATATTCTGTCCCCTAGACAGTAAATCGGCTGGATTATCTTTACTCGCAACATGTCACCAACTACAACCACCCGTTATTTCGTTTATTTCGGCAATTCGATTCTGCACAAAAGTTTTTAGTAGATGTGGTGACATGCTTACCCAACCAATGACAATAGTCGAGTCCGTCCAGAAGGTGACGCTGGTGAACGTCAATCCCAGGGAGTCGACTACCCTTTTATAAAGTCGCGCGCCTACTAGTGCACCACAGAGTTCCAACCTGGGTACGCTTATGGATTTTAAGGGTGCGACGTTACTTTTTGCACATAGTAGGTGTACAGTGGCCGATGAATTATCATCACTAAAGGTACGGATATAGGCACATGCCCCATAAGCCTTTTGAGAAGCGTCAGCAAATATGTGTAGTTCTTTATACTGTATATAATCACTCATTACATGACGCGGAATCTTCAATCGGCAACACTCTCATGATCAAAGCACTCTAATGATTTCACGAGTACCGCCCACTTCGCAGCAATATCCGACGACACCTGGGTATCCCAATTAAGTTTACTAAGCCATAAATCCTGCAATAATATTTTGGCAATAATTACGGCAGGAGAAAGTAAACCCAGTGGGTCAAATATTTGGGATATGGTGGATAACATTACGCGTTTAGTTAGCATCGATACGTCAATAGACTCCTCGATTTTCGTAGTGTAGCATAATTCGTCACTCTGGTTATGCCAACCTATACCTAAAGTTTTATTTTGTGTATGTTCTGTAACAAACAAATCACTAGGAACACTATGAGTGATATCTGAGCTGAACGTCCATTTACGAAGATAAAAGCATCCGGATTGTAAAACCTTTGAGGTTTTCTCACAAATACTTAAAAGTCGCTGGTAATCATCGTGCCCTGTGATCAAGTCATCGACAAAGATGTCTTCAGTTATAACGCGTGCTATAATCTCATCGTTACACTCCAACGCTAACTGCTGTATACAGCGCATACTGAGGTATGGCGCCGATGCAGTCCCGTACGTTACAGTGTTGAGCTGATATACTCCCAGAGGTTCATCTGGCTTCTCCCGCCAAAGGATCAGCTGCAATGGTCTTTGATCTGTTTGGATCAAGACTAGTCTGAACATTTTTTCTACGTCGGCACAAGCTACGTACTTCCACTGTCGAAATCGTAAAAGTATAGAAAAAACGTCGTTTTGCAAAGCAGGACCTGGCCATTGAATGTCGTTTAACGACTTACCAGATGATGATGCGGCACTGGCGTTAAAAACTACTCGTAATTTCGTTGTAGTACTACTTTCCTTAAGCACACCATGATGCGGTAGGAAGTAGTTTGGCTTATCGATTATATTAATACGCGTCATATGACCCAAAGTTTCATACTCGTTCATAAAGTCATGGTACAAACGTTTATACCCTGCTGAATGTTCGAGTTTACGTTCTAACGAAAGAAACCTATTTTTCGCTAAATTATACGATTCACCTAATGTTTGAGGTAATTCCCTTAATGGTATGCGGACAGAAAATCTTCCCTCATTGTCTCGTGTTGTCGTTTCAGTAAACAACTCTTCACATATTCGCTCATCAAGTGAATAAGTCCTGTTGCTTGACTGAGGTACATTTTCTATCTCCCAAAATCGTTTTAATTGTTCGTCTATAGATTGATTAAAATTACAGTGAGATTGATAACATTTTTTATCAATACTCGAGTTTTGCAAGTTTAACGGTCCCGACAATAACCAACCTAACTTTGACTCCTGGAGATATGGGCCGTTTAATACTTGAATTCGATTATCGCCCATAAGTTCCCAGAAGTGATCTGCACCAATTAATATATCGATTTCAGAAGGAACATAATAGGTGGGATCTGCAAGTTGGATATAATCTGGTATACGTATATTATCGGTATTAATTATTGTCAAAGGCAAACTAGATGTTATGCACGGCAAGACAAAGCATTGAATATTTTTTATAAAATTATTTAATTTTGAACGTATAATAATTTCGCAACATTGATTCGTTTGTGTCACGGTCTGCGCGACACCTGAAATACGTATGGTGGACTGTATACTAGGCGTATTTAAACGTTTTCTTAATTTAGCGGATATGAAACTATGCTGACTACCGCTGTCTAATAGCACGCGCGCTGTTTGTACACAATTATCATTATCAATTATATCGACCAACGCGGTGCACAATAACACTGGATTCATAAGCTGCGCGCATAATGGATCATCATTCCCTAAAGCGTGGTAGTTATCTATAGTTATAGAATGAAGCGCAGTCGACGAGCTAGCAACGCGTGACGTATTAGTCCGATCAGCTGTGCGGTCGGTAGATACATACGTATTGCTATTATGCGAGCCAGCTTGGTGTAGCAAAGTATTATGTTTACTTTGACATAACTTACAGGGTCCGAATCGGTACTCGGCAATCGGATGTCCTGCCCGTAAAGAATTACGACACAATTGTTTTTCGTCGACTAATTTAACCCTATCTTTAACTGACAAATTTAAAAATCGCCGACATGTAAAAAGTCCATGACTTTCATTACAAGAAGGACAGGTGTATGTAACGGTATATTTATTATTAGTTAATATGAGATTTACCCATTGAACGTGTACTACTTGTTGATATATAACTATGTACCCGCATCTTATTTTTATTAAGAGACGATTTATTATCGGTTATCGTTATTTTATTTTGTAACTTATTTTGATTTGTATTTATAGTATCTAACATATCTGCTTTGTTTCTAAGGAAATTGAGTAAATGTTCTAATTTCAATTTGTCATTTGTAGCGGGAAAGAAAGTACCTTTGTGATTTTCCCAGTCACGCTCAGTGGATGAATCCAACTTTGAAATTACTAAATAAATAATTATTGTATCCCATGAATCGGTGGGTTCGTCTAACGTTTTAAGAGCACGTAGATTTCTTAATACGATATCTATTAGTTTCCTAATTTGTATGTTGGACTCTTGCCGTAACGTAGGTATGTTAAATAAGGCTTGAATATGATTGTGCACTAAAAGTCGGGAGTTGTGAAATCTATTCTCTAGTAAGTCCCACGCATGTTTATAATTTGAGGGCGTAAATTCTAACGCGCCTTTTACTTGTAGTGCACTGCCGCTGAGAGAAGAGCGCAGGTAGTGAAATTTTTGAATTTCATCTAAGTCTGTACGGTTGTGAATCATCGTAACGTACGAATTTTTGTATTCCAACCACTGATCGAATGATCCATCGAAACAAGGCAGTTTTATTTCAAGTAGCTTGACTTTCACTCCACTTTGAGAATGACCGTTACATTTTGAATCGTGTAAACAATCTGAACTGATACCAGTCTGTCCACCCTCGATTATACTCTCGGCTATTGCTAAAACGCTAAAATATAGTGACTCAAATGATTCTACATACTCGGCATTAGAAGAAGCTTCTGCTTCTGAAGAAAGTAACTCAATTTGACTTTCTATATCATTGAAGTTTTTAAAATGATCTATAGCAGCCTGAATTCTAAATTTAACCTGTTTCACTTGTAATTGGGAAATAACAATGCCTTCAAGTGAATCTAGATATTTTTGAAACTGAGTTAGTCTACATCTTAGGTTTCCTCTTTGTTTCCTAAGATCAGAAAGGTCACCTATTCGCTTTTTTAACGGAGAAACAGAGGAAACAGTTGAAGGTGGTGCTAATTTATCTTCACCACCCATTTTCAAAGCTTATGTAATAGAATAGGTAAGGTACTCACGATTTTCTGAAGATTCGACCGTTACGCATATAAATGTAGCACACGTCTTCTGGAATGCACAAATTACACGATTTTAACACAGATTCGCATAGGATGGGAGTAGACGGGCTCAAATACCTGACCGTTGTACTGATGTTGAAGATTTGATGACTCGGCCAGACAAATCTTCTTTTTCCGTTTATATTCGCTTAATTCGGCTCGTAGGACCATATGTTCAGGAACGGGGGTCTTCCGGCCTACTCCAATGAAATGATTTCTTCGTTTAAGTACGTTTAATATTGAATTTGAAACAATGATTACATGAGATGTGTTATAACAGCCGTTAACAATGTGAAGGTATAGATCGTAAAAATATATAATATTCGATTAAATTGTTCACTCGGTTTTTATTCGTTTTTCATTCGAATCTCACTCAATAAGATTCGAGTGCTTTATTAAGATGCCACTAGATGGCGGAAGACGTATGTGGCGTCGACAACTATATATATGTAAATTATAATAACAACATTAAAGTAATTAAATTTATATGAATATAAAAAAATATATTAATTCACACTTTTATTACATTATTTTTAATAAAATTATTATTTGAACAGATAAAAATTTGAAATTATTGAATAGTATTAAGCAGAGAATAGGAAAAATAAAACAAATATTCAAATTACTGAAATTTTTAGCATTTAATATGCTTAATTATTTATAAATATCCGATTACGAAACGAAAAATGATGTCACAAGCGGGGTTCGAACCCGCACCTATTGGGAATCCGGCCCAATCGTGCTGCCACTTACACCATCGTGAACTATTTTAGGACATGCAAATTTCGCTTCATATTATATTTTACGTCTTCAAGGTGACGTATGCCATCTACCGGACAATGTTTACACATTGTATAGGCTTAATACTTCATACTATCCCAGAAACCTCCACGCGGTGTACCCTGGGTGCGGACGGCGGTCCCCAGTTCTTCTGTTGTACTGTCGTCCGTAGCAAATATCTGCGCGATTTCGCTCCTTACTATACTACAGTCGTAGTAGAGGTTATAGGACGCGAAACATTGGGACGGGCTCAGTCACTCATTCATTTGAGGGCTGGGTAGGCACATGCCACCGCCCACACATCGTAAACCTGATATCTTGCTTCAAGACACGTTGTCTTGAGGCGTAGTATCAGGAGCGAGGGTCTTGGCTTAACCGCCCGGACCGCGAGGAAGACAACCTCTATAAAGAGTTCGAAGTAACATTCGGACTCGGAAATCACCCAGAATCTTAAGTTCTGGCGTGCGGCGAGAAGATGCATGGCAGATGGGTTGTTCTGTCGTTAGCACGCTCCAGCCAGGGCATCGGCTGACCCCTGGTTGGTAAATGTAGGCTTGCCCGGGTATAGGGATCTCTGCCCGGGTCGACACAATGTATCTCCCATTCTCGTGGGAATCAAATGGATACTCAAAATTTACTTAAAACCGACGGGAATCCAAGTGATTCTCACCCCAAGGCCCGGTCATGCCAACGTAAATCTGACCAAAAGGCCGCCTCGTCCTCTGAACTTGAGGTGTCTGCCGAGGGCCCGGCACAAATCGTGGAGGCCCCAAAAGCAAAGCGGAGGTCGCCAAGAAAGACTCGGGGCAACGGCCTGAGCCACAAAAGGCGGCTGGAGGAGCGGAGAGCGCGCAGGGAGGCTGCCGCCCCTGAAGAGAAGAAGGACGGTAGACTCGCAGTAGAGCCGTCGACGGACGAGGGCGACAGCGATGTCGCAGAGCCGTCCGAAGACGAGGGCGGCGGATCTACCGCCAGAATGGACGAGGGCGGTGATATTCCCGCTGGGCCGTCCAAACAAGACAGCGGGTCGGCCTGTGAAGGCCCCACTAGGTCGTCGGCCGCTGTCGCGCCACGGGTGAGGAACTGGAGTGTCCTGGAGGAGGCGGAGACCCTGTCGGACCACCGGTACATCCGGATGGAGGTCTCCCCCCGGGAACCCGGTAGGGGTCACAGGGCGGACGGAGCTCCCGCGTTTCCGCGGTGGGCTGTGGGTCGTCTTGACAGGGATCTACTGGCGGAGGCGGCCATTGTCAGCATGTGGCTGTCCTCACCATCCCCAGCGGACGGAGTGGACGCTGAGGCTGTCCGCATTCGCAGTGCGTTAACGCAGATCTGCGATGCGGCCATGCCCAGAGTGCGGCGGCGTCCACCTCCGAGGCAGGGAGTCTACTGGTGGTCCCCAAGACTGGCGGACCTTCGTGCGGCGTGTATCAGTGCCCGAAGGTCCTACACCCGCAGCCGGCGGCGTCACCGCGACGTCGAGCGGGAGGGCCAGCTGTACGAGGCGTACCGCAGTGCGCGGACTGCCTTTCGGCTGGCCATCCGAGCCGCCAAGGGTGCGAGTTGGCAGGAGATGCCGGACGGTCTCGACCGTGACCCCTGGGGTCGCCCATATCGCGCGATGCTAAACAAGCTTCGCGAGCCCCCCCTCACCGAGACCCTCCAGCCCGACTTCCTTCGTAGGGTGGTCGAGGAGCTGTTTTTACGGCAGTCGGAACACACGCTCCCGGTCATGGCTCCGCCAGATCAGGACCGGGAGGCCGACGACGACGAGAGTGTTCCGCCCGTGACGGAGTCGGAAGTGGGGGCGGCCGTGGCGAAGATTCGTTCCGCCACCACGGCCCCCGGCCCGGACGGAATTCCAGTCCGGGTGCTGACGTCGCTCCTCGAGCACTTCGAGCCTCGCCTCAGGCAGCTGTTCAACGCCTGTCTGACGTCTAGACGGATCCCTGAGTGCTGGAAGGAAGGGAGGTTGGTTCTCCTGCCAAAGCCGGGACGGTCCCCGGATTTGCCGTCGGCCTACAGGCCCATCGTGCTCCTCGACGATGTGGGTAAGCTGCTGGAGCGTGTGCTCGCTGCCCGCATCGTCCGACACCTGGAGGAGGTGGGGCCTGATCTGTCGGACGCTCAGTATGGGTTTCGGAGGGGGCGTTCGACCATCGGGGCCCTATTACGCCTGAGGCAGGCGGCCGCGGAGGCCGTCGCCGGGAAGGGAGTGCTGTTGGCGGTGTCGTTGGACATCGCCAACGCATTCAATAGTCTGCCATTCGGCTGCATCAGGGAGGCGCTCCGGTTCCATGGAGTGCCCCTGTACCTCAGGCGGCTGGTGGCAGACTATTTGGAGGGCCGCAGTATCCTCTGCGCGGGTCCCGCAGGGGACATTGTGCGGACGCCCATGTCGTGCGGCGTTCCACAGGGGTCGGTTCTGGGGCCGACTCTGTGGGACATCGGGTACGACTGGGCATTGAGAGGGAGTCTCCCCCCCGGGCTGAGCTTGGTGTGCTACGCTGACGACACGCTCGTCACAGCCCGGGGCAGGACACTCGAAGAGGCGGCGAGCCTGGCCACTCTCGGCACCGAGGAGATGGTCAGGCGGATCGAGGCGCTGGGGCTCAGGGTGGCCCTAAACAAGACGGAGGCCCTACTTTTCCATGGGCCCCGTGTGAGGCTGCCCATCGGCGCCTCGATAGTGGTAAACTCCATCCACATCAGCATCCAGGCCCATATGAGGTACTTGGGTCTGGTGCTCGACGGGCGATGGTGGTTCCGGGAGCATTTCCGACAGATTGCTCCCCGGCTTGTCGGCGCGGCGTCCGCCCTTTCTCGACTCATGCCGAACGTGGGCGGACCCAGTTTCGAGGGCCGACGGCTGTATGCGGGGGTCATCCGCTCGATGGCCATGTACGGCGCACCCGTGTGGGCGAGGGCTCTGAACGCCCAGCTCAGGGCGGTTCTGTGGAGGCCACAGAGAGCCATGGCGGTCAGAGCCATTCGCGGGTACCGCACGGTGTCGACAGAGGCGGCGTGCCTGCTGGCCGGGACACCCCCGTGGGACCTAGAGGCGGAGATGCTCTCCGACCTCTACCGGCGGGTTATCACAGCGCGCGAGGAAGGTGGCTCCCCATCGTTGAGCGAGATAGCCACCTGGCGCGTGGATGCCCGCCGAGACGTCATCGCCGGTTGGGCTACGCAGCTGGAGAGGCCTAGGCACGGTGTGGAGACCGTTGAGGCCCGCCGGCCCGTATTGATAGAGTGGATGGAGCGGCGGCACGGAGTCCTCACCTTTCGGCTGGTGCTGGTATTGACGGGGCACGGGTGTTTCGGGTTGTACATGCACAGGGTCATGTATAGGGAGTGGACTCCGGCCTGCCACCACTGCAGGAGTGACGAGGACACGGCGCAACACACGTTGAAGGTGTGTCCGGGATGGGAGCGGCAGCGCCGTGACCTCGTCGCTGTCATCGGTGCCGACCTGACGCTGCCGGCCGTCGCGAGGGCGATGGTCGACAGCATCAGGAACTGGGACACGGTCGCCGCCTTCTGCGAGGCTGTCATCTCGCAGAAGGAAGCGGCGGAACGGGCAAGGGAGGATTTCCGCGCACCGGGCCGCCGGCGGCCGGGGCGGCGCAGGCGCGAATACCTGCGCCTGATGCCGCCCTAACCGAGGCTTCGGGTGATCGGACCGGGGAATTGTCTGGTCACCCGACGTGAGGCCACCGCGTGAGGGCGACGCCACGACGGCGGAATCTGTCGGGGCGTGGACGAGAGGAACCCGCGAGGGTGAACCGCCGGGCGGGCCACCGAAGTTTAAAATCGGGTCCCGGTGTCCCGCTCACACGGCGAAGAGAGAGGAGCTTTCACGGTGGGTCTATGGGGTCACGCGCCGCCTCCTTCGTGACCCCGGACCGATTTGGCGTGGCGAGACTAATCCATAGTCCACCAAAAAAAAAAAAAAAAAAAAGGCTTGATACTTCAAACTTTACAGTTAGAATATACAACGATGACACAACCTTGTTATTCAAATTACTGAAATTTTTAGCATTTAATATGCTTAATTATTTATAAATACCCGATTACGAAACAAAAAATGATGTCACAAGCGGGGTTCGAACCCGCACCTGTTGGGAATCCGGCCCAATCGTACTGCCACTTACACCATCGTGAACTATTTTAGGGCATGCAAAT
Organism: Lymantria monacha; assembly: GCA_905163515.2. Lineage (NCBI taxonomy): Eukaryota > Metazoa > Arthropoda > Insecta > Lepidoptera > Erebidae > Lymantria > Lymantria monacha. Next base: position 19,288,526 of record LR991081.1, read on the forward strand.
TTCGCTTCATATTATATCTTACGTCTTCAAGGTGACGTATGCCATCTACTGGACAATGTTTACACATTGTATAGGCTTATACTAATCACAAAATATAATTTGGAAAATCCAAAAGTGTACGCCTCATAATTTTTATATTATTTATCATTTACTATTAGTCAATGCCAGAAATGAAAATAAAATTAAAGAAAAAAATACTTTTTTAAAAGCAAGCTGTTTATTATTTGCTAAAAAATGCAACATACTTTTATTTATAAAATTGGGACTGATAAAAACGAGCAGATTTAATAATTATGGTGTAAAGTTTTAGTCTTAAAAATATATAATTATGTAGGATATGGAATTATTTTGTTGTTGAAGATTAATAAAAATATTGTTAAAGGTTACAATGAACTTATAAAGTGTTATATGTCTGATTAGAGTTAATTTATTTTTAACTTTTTAGTTTATTATATTAGCAAATAATAAAAGCTTGTTTTTAAAAAAATATTTTTCTTTAATTTTATTTTTAACTTTTTAGTATTTTTATTATTCGTGTTGTTCCCACAAATATAGGACAAAAAGGGTTCATCACCCCAGAGGTCCATTGTAGGGGGATAAGGGCATCCACTTGCTCTAGTAAATCATTACCTATTTATACTCTTACATCTGTTCTTTCAAAGACCATTATTTTGGTTTTGCTCATATTCACGCCTAGACCCCTTTTCTTACAATCTTCTGTCATTTTGTCGACTAGGGTCTGCAGGTCAGTCGCTGACTATGCTAGTAAGACTGCATCATCTGCATAGAGCAGACCAGTGACCACTGAGTCGCCCATCTGGACTCCCACATTCATATCGTTCAATCTTTGGAGACATTTATCCAGATATATGATAAACAGCCTGGCTGACAGAACGCACCCCTGCTTAACGCCGATATTGACGTCAAACAAAGGCGACATTCCATCATCCAGCCGCACACAGGCTCTACAGCCCATGTAACTGGACTGCACAGCCTGTAGCAGTTTACTGTTAATACCGTACTCCGGTAAAATTTCCCAAAGTTCCTTTCGTACAACCGTGTCAAATGCTCTCTCCAGATCCACAAAACTGCAAAAAACCCTCTGACCTAAAGCCAGATGCTTCTCCATAATGTTGCGCAGAGAGAACACTTGATCCTTGCATCCCTTTCCACTCCTGAAACCTCCTTGTGTCTCACACAGTAAACCATCGGACACCATCCTCATTCTCCTTTCAATAATTTTACTGTACACTTTTGCTGCCAAACTGGTCAAGCTTATGACTCTGTAATTTGCGCAGTCATAACGTGAACCCTTGTTTTTAAACAAAGGCACGATGACTGCGCTATTCCAGTCCCTGGGAACCATTCCTGAGCTCCAACATAAATTGAGGAGCAATAGGAACGCCTCCCAGATACAGGAGCCACTAAGTTTGATCATCTCGGCAGACACCATATCAATGCCCGCTGCCTTACCATTTTTCAAACTTCTTATCGCCCATTCAACTTCATCCATACTCATGCCATTGGAGGACGCCGGTGCTGAATGTTGTTCTACTAAATCACATGCGACACCGGCGCTAACTCCAGTATCTGCATACATATCGCCAAAATATTCACTCCATCGCCTTAACACGTCTTGTGTTTGTATAAGAATATCCTCCACCTTTAGACCTTATTTTATTCATTCTGAAGGCTGACCAACCACACCGAGACTTCTTCAACTCCCTCCAAAAGAGTTTGGTGTTACCCTCAACATTTTTAGTCAGCCTATCTTCTGTACTCATAATTGCTCTATCACGTTTCTCTTTCACTAAGGCCTTGGTGTCATTCTTACATTGACGATATATTTCTTTCTTCTGTTCAGTCATACTGTCATTCAGATTCAAAGAAGAGACATAGTCCAGCCACGCTTTCTTCTTTTGCTCTACGGAAGCTGCCACTTCCGCATCCCACCATGCATCACCATTTGTTTTTCTATGCTTCTTTGAACTTCCACATACTTCTTTCGCTGTATCTACCATATTATTGAATTTACTTGATTAATATAATTGCAACGTGTGATATAGAAGTACACAAGTGATTATTGTAACTTAACGTGCCTTTATATATGATTTAGAACAATAATTTAAATAATCTATTTATTTAGGTCATGCGTACATGAATAATTTATACATGAATAATATTCAAAATAGAAACTAATTTCATTTAAATTTTAATCGTTTTATTTTTTTATAAATACTAGTTACAATAAAATTGCTTTTGGTAATGGGTTATTTAGTTGTTTTTTTTTTACTGTTATATCTACGCAGTTTATACTAGCGACCCGCCCTTGCTTTGCTTCAGTTTTCGTTCTATCCCTGCATTTTAAATATCTGATAACTTCTGCAATTTTCATTTTAATAATATCTTATATAACCATTTTTTTCTACTGTAATATGCATGTGTTATATTATATAAACCTTCCTCTTAAATCACTTTATTTATTGATACGAATCTCATTAAAATCTGTTTATTAGTATAAACGATCTAAGCGTACAGACAAAATTATCGACTTTATTTTATGATAGATATATATACAATAACACTAAGACGTATATAAAGACACGCCTCGTTACAATATTCACTTGTATACAACTTCAACCATTGAGTTAGTATTAACCAAGCGAATTCAATAATCTCATTGCGGCAATGAACTTCAAACTTATGATTTTTCTTTGCGCCTGCTTTCTAGCAGTGTCTATGGCGGGCAAATATGATAGTTGGTCCGTGAGTATATTTTTACAAGTTTTCATTTCTATTTAATTTATTTTCTACTCAATTATACAATTTTGTGTAATATAGAGAGTTCTGTCTCGAATATGGTTTATCTGACAGTGGAAATCGCGGGGCTGATTTATGGAAGGTCAAAGATATATGGTTTTTCAATTCTTCATTTCTAAACTTTACCGTTAAAAAGAACCTATCAAATAATCCTGAGAAGAAAATTTTTGGTAGTATAAACAATATTCTATTAATAATAACATTTTTCTTACAGGATAAAGACGAGGAGTACATTAAAAAGCTTTTCCGAATTAAAGACTAGCTCTTAATATACACAAAATGAAAAAAAAAACCTTGAACTTAAGTCCAGTTGTTACTCTCTTTATTCTATAATCTTTTACATTTTTTTTATTATTTAACTGCTTAAGTCGAACTTTTTTGCTAATTAAGTATTAGCTCGAATTTTAAAATTTGTTTATATTATAACTTCTAAATATTGTTATCCAATCCTGATCACAATATAACGAAAAAAACCGTCGCATGCCGAAAAAAAAACTATTTTTGTAATATTTAAATTTACTGAAATTTTAGCATTTAATATGCTTAATTTTATAAAATCCGATTACGAAATGAAAAATTGATGTCGCAAGCGGGATTCGAACCCGCGCCTATTGGGATTCCGGCCCAATCGTGCTGCCACTACACTACCGCGACCAATCCCGCTTGCGACATCTATTTTTGTAATATCTAAAGAAATACAATATTATGTATATAAATTTGTCTTGGTTTTTTATTTTAATTGAACATACATACGTAGATACATATCGTCACGCTATATCCCTTTCAGGGTAGGCAGAGAGAACAGAGTGCCAGAGAAGTCTATCCTTGCATATTTCACTCGCTACCTCAACATTCATAATTGTCTTCATACACGCTCGCCTGTTTCGGAGACTCTATTTTAATTGTCTTCTCTATTATCGGCATTGTTATCTGAGCTCATAAATCTTTTAACGTGTTGATCTTTTAATGTGGAATACACTTAACTTTAATGATGTTATAATAGCTACACGATAGACCAATAATTTTAGAATCGCAAAAATTATCCTTTCTGGAAATGGAGCACATTGCACGTGGCACTATAAGTTAGCATCTTAACTTAAATCATCTGTGCGGTCAATTCATATTGGTTAATTATAATTATGATTAAAAAAGGAACTGTTGATCCTCATTTGGTTAGGTATTTAAAGATAACCAAAAGAGGTAAACAAAAGCTTATCTATCTCTCCTCAAAGAAATGGTGAGCTATACTGATTTGGTATATTTAACCTTTACATGCCAGTCTTTCAGCCAAAGCGTGATATCATTGCTGCAATTTAGCCGAAACTTCACTGGAAAGTATTCCGCCTATTACACTACCTTTTTTTTTTGGCGGGTGGGTTACGGTTGGCGCACTCCTCGCACTACCCCGTCCGAGGCGACAGAGGGGCGTAAGCACGCACACCCGTAACCCACCCGTGACACCTCGCCTTCGTCGTTGGACCGACCACCGGAGCAGAGTGACTTGACGTCACTGGTCGACCCGACGGAATACCCCGTGAGAAGTACCCTCTCCTCGACGGTCGTCGGTCTTTCCTCACGCGGTTGGCCTCTCGGCGGGTGACGGACTAATTCCCCGATCCAGTCACCCACGGCTAAGGCGGCATCAGGCGCAGGTAATCGTGCCTGCGCCGCCTCAGTCGCCAGCGGTGGCTCGCGTCGTCGAGGAGACGCTCCTCGCGTACGCACTCCGCCGCCTCAGTCGCCGGCGGTGGCTCGCGTCGTCGAGGAGACGCTCCTCGCGCACGCACTCCGCCGCCTCCTTCCGCGAGACTACTGCCTCGCAGAAATCTCCGTATATCCGCCGTATCCTCGTCGCAGTTGCAGTGGTGGCAGGACAGTGTCCCTCTTGACGATCGTGTGCAGGTATTTGGCGAAGCATCTATGCCCATCAAAATCTGTACCAGTCGGATGAAGAGCACCCCATGCCGCCGGTTTAGCCACTGCATCGGTACCGTTCGGCAGGCCTCCACGGTCAGCATACCGAACACCCGAAGCCTATTACACTACCTTGTGGAACATTCGTTCTTGTTTCATGAAGGCTTGTAGTAATATTACCATATTTAACATATAAATTTTTAACATTTATTTTGATAAGAGTAATTTGACGGTAATATTTTGTAAAAATAAATAAAATATTCGCAACCGCTCAAAAGTAATCGACCACCTGTATTTTAAGTTACAAATAATACATTTTAAAGAGGTCATTTACTAGGTTTGTGTTTGTTTGTATAACGCCGCAAAATTATCTACAGTACAATCGTAAACAGCTTACTGTCATTTGCCAACTCTAATAGTGTTATTGTCGGAAATTATTTGAAGTTAATCTTTGAAATCGCAATTTTGTATGGATTTAGTTATTGAGAGATAAACAGAAGTAGTATATAAAATAACAAATATTTTTACGCTAGTTATCTGATGTCATTTGACTAGAAAACACGCTCTACATAGTAGAGTACTACACGTAGAGCATAGTTGAGCGTAGTACACGCTCAATACTTAAAGTCTACCACTCTGACGTACCCATCACTTCCTGGATGTACTTGACTCACTCTTCCCATAGCTCATTTCCCTGGTGGTAAAATGGCGTCATGAATTAATATCAAATCACCCACCTTTATGTTCTATTCAGGACGTCTCCATTTACTTCTTGTAATTAATTGTGCCAAATATTCGTTACGCCAACGCTACCAAATATCTTGATACACTCTTTGAGAAAGATTCCATCCATCTAACAATTTATTATCCGCGTGATCACGAAGTAAGAATACAATTCACCACCCCCTATCTTAACCGTGGGTGATCGTAAGAGACGACTAAGGGATAAAAATTACATCTATATATTACACCCATGCAAAAGAAGGATATCTCGAAACAAAACTCTATACAACATGTCTGACCAACGTGATATAGTAGGCCAATTTCCCTCCTTTTGTGGAGGAGGCTCGAGCCTAGCAGTGGGACATATATGAGCTGATATGATGATGATGATTACGATATCTACCCATGAAAGTATTCGTTATTAAATTTTGAACCAAATTTTTGATGAAAATTCAGCAACATAGTGAATTGAATATTTGGATTGATTTGAGTAATGTTGAATGAAGAGAGAATCCAGTTTCATTGTGAATTGAATTTTTGGTTTGATAGAGTTAAGATGGTTTAGGGCTACTTTGTTTACTTAGGTTACTTTGTTTGATGGTAATATTGCGAATGTGTCATCTACGTACCGTATGTCTAAACACATCGAAAATTTTCGCTGAAATGAAAAACGCTAGTCTGACCACAGAGCGTGATATATTGGCGCGCTAAAACCCTTTGACTTCGCGCCACCCAAGCGATAACGCACTCGAAACCCGAATGTTCGCGACGATAGCCAATAATGACCGGTCACATATGCGTATATCGTCTCATTGCACGAAGCTTCGTGACGATACACACAGATGCGGCCCTAGCATAAGACTAATATATAAACATACAATGGTAACTAAAATTTAGGTATTTAATTTTGTGAAAAATTAAATTTTAGTTAGCGATCAGCAAAAAATATCGAATGCTAACTAAAATAAAGATATTTCATGTTGTGAAAAATTTTATATAAAATGACACGTTGTAAAGACCGGTGGTGGCACTGTTCGTTTAACTGTTTTCATGTCATCGGCGCTGGATAAAGTATATTCCAAGTTAAATGATCTAACTGCCACAATTTTATTGTAGAAGAAATTATTGGCGGTAATAATTCATGTTCACGGGGGACAGTACGTGAGATACCTATCTCACGTACAATAAGTCATCGTTATTACAAAAATTTATATCTACCCGCTATAGTATTAGTTATTAAATTTTGACCCACATTTTAATACAAATTCATTACATATATACATACATTAGTACAAAAAGAAATTGATTCTATATATAAAGTTTTATATTATTTATAGACAGTTACACTGGTCGGAAAATAAAAAAAAAACTTGGGGGCAAGATCTTTGTTATGTGATCTTAATTGACTACAGTATGTTGAATCTAAAACTGTTTACAGATTGTTTCTATCACGTCTAGTTTTTGAGTTTTTATTATTTAAATAAAATAGTAAAATCGACATATTAAATACGTATTTATTACTACCTGACTAACAAGTGTGTATATCATGCCTAAAATTACCTATTTTTAATGGTTGTCATCGCAAAGCTAATGAATATATTTTAAATGGTTTTTTTAATTGTCTATGAGATGGATACATAATTATTAGATCCAATGATAGTGGGGGCAATGGAGGGGCGGCGTGCAATCCTTATATTACTTCTTACTCGCCAGGTTACTTTCCCATCGCCAATGGGGTTAACTAAAGTTACCGATTCCTCGACTTTGGTGGCCCGACCAAAAGGTTACGCATTCGTGTAAAATCTACTGTCAACAATCCAGCAAAGCTCAACACATACTAGGTTAATAAAACATTCTCAATTTACCTATGTACAGAATGACAGAAGTAAAAAAAAAAAAATACTCAAATTAAAACATAGAATTATTAATATATTTTGTACATTACAAATTATAGTTTTTGAATATATAGCTCATATAAATAGAAAGCTGTATCTTCAATTTGTTGACGCAGTAAAAATACAAATCATCACTCGTGGGTGTCATAAAAGACGATCAAGAGAAATGACATGCTGGATAGCATGTATTTCTTTTCTATTGTGAAAGCAGCTTAAGGCGAATAGTGAATATATGAATGATGGTGCATTTAAGTTAACAGAAGATAAAGATAAGGACAATGAAATTAAGTTAATCGAAGACATTCGTTTATATTGTACAGTCGTGTCGAGAGTATTACTTATTAGTGAATCAGCCTCTGACAGCAATAAATCATCCCTGCCTCTTAACTCTTGTCAGTAAATCATCCTGCAAAAAAAAGAAGTGTTTATATTAACAGAGAACCTATTTTCTGCCGCTTCTATAAGGCTAATCTAATAATTGGCATTTTTACGTGTTAGGATAGCCTTCGCTGTAAAGATAAAGTAGGAAATATTTTACTTCTTGCTATCATTAGTACTATTTTTTTTAAATGTAACAAACACTCTACAACTAATGAAATAAGCCTTGCGATAAATATATTATACATCATCATTCTCCTACTCTTATCCTAATTACTTGGGGTCGATACAATATGTACTCTTCTTTCATAGTACATATTGCAAAAGTTATTGGCAATAGTTTTATGACCGGCCGCTTGCCAGACGTCAACCCTCCTTGGGCATATAATTGTTGACCAAACGGCATCAGATGGAATTGGCCCAGGTTAATAGAAGCCTCTTAGTCGTCTTTTACGACATCCACGAGCAAAGTAAGGGTTGGTAGTATTCGTAGTCACTACCACATAGCATCAGCACCAGATAAATATATAAGTAACATTCACAAATTACAACAGACATATAATTATAATTTATCGATTGTACAAAGTATTTGTCCTATGCGGGGATTGAACCACACGTAGATTAGTTTCTTAACCACTACGCTATCTGTACCGTCATATAAATTATAGTCAATAACTATAACTTCATAAAAAAGCAGGAAATCGTTCGATTTAGATAACACAAGGCCGATAGAGTGATAATTAAGTGGGGAGGCTTATATGTAGCAAAAGACGTTGTCAGTTTATTAGATGGATGGATACAATTGCAAATATTTTAAATATAATAGAACAGATGATTACAACTGCAAATATTTTAAATATAATAGAACAGATGGATACAGCTGCAAATATTTTAAATTTAATCGAAAAAATAAACTTACGCTTTCGTCCTCTACTATAGCAGACACAGCCATTACAAAATAGCAAACACATAAGAAAATCATGAGCTTGGAATTCATTGTATTGAGAAGATTATAGTAGGTATTTGAATAAATTGAACCTGAAGCTTGAGGAATTAGAATACAAGAGACTCTTGTAAACTGAACTTATCTTTATATACTTAAATGGAAGATAATAATAATATTTATGAAATTGTAAATAATATTTATGTAAATAAAAAAAAAATATAATAATAAAACTAATTATTTTTAATAATCATATTATAATGATTTGACTGTAAATAAAAAACTATTAGATATATTTTACATATTAAATATTTGATGTTCATTAAAAGTTTTTTTTTATACTTCTAGCCATAAATAGAATATTCTTAATACTCTATACAAGTATATTGCTGTGTAGCAGCGGCTACGAATACTACCCACCCTTGTTTTGCTCGTGGATGTTGATGAAACATCTAAGAGCTTTATATCGACCTGGACCCACTCCATCTATGCCTACAATGACATTCCCATCCCTTGCCTATGTCAACAATGACATTCCCAAGGAGGATTGACGTCAATCAGGCGTCCGGTCATAAAACTATTGCCAGTAACTTTTGCAATATGTACGTGTGCATATGTTAAATATATCTTTTATTACAGGATCTGCTGTCCAGACTTTAAGAGATTACGAAAATTTATTATTGCCAGAATTTATTATTGAAATTGCCAGAATTTATTATTGGATGAATTTGTATATCTTGGATGTGGATTTAGCCGAGATGGAAGGTACACCACTGATATAGAGCGAAGAGTGAATGCGGGAAATAGAGTGAACGGAACGTTGGGGCAACTTCTCGGCAGCCACCACCTCAGCCAGAAGGCACGTGTAGCAATACATAACGCAGTGCTTGTCCCAACATTACTGTATGGAAGCGAGAGTTGGGTATGCAGAAAAGAGTATGAAAGTAAAATGAATGCGGTCGAAATGCGATCTCTTCGGAAAATCTGTGGAGTTAGGCTGACCGACCGCATTCGTAACGACGACGTAAGAGAGCGAGTAGGTATGAAAGAGGGTATTGGTGTAAAGATGCGAAAGGGAATGCTGCGATGGTTCGGACATGTGGAAAGAATGCGGAACGAACGTCTGGTTAAGAAGATATACAATGCGAAAGTGGAAGGATGTAGGTACCGAGGGAGACCGAGACTAACCTACCTAGACCAGATCGGTCAGGTACTGAAGGAAGGTGGAGTCAAGAGTCTCCGAAACCGGCGAGCGTGTATGAAGAGAATTATGAATGTTGAGGAAGCGAGTGAAGTATGCAGAGATAGAGTTCTCTGGCACTCTGTTCTCTCTGCCTACCCTGCAAGGGATATGGCGTGATGATATGTATGTATGTGTATGTATGTATTATTGCCAGAGGCTGATTGATGCTAATAAGTAGACTGATTGCTAATAAGTAACATTTACAGGAGGATTCTTAATATCTCAAAGTGTCTTTAATTATTTGTAATATATTTAAGTATAAAAGTAAACTGACAGAAAAATTATATGATTCGGCTGATATTACTGATATGGAAGAATTATGGAAGGCTTTTAAAGAAAATGTGGTAAATATTGCTACAGAAACGTGTGGCGTGACCAGAAGAAGGAAAGTAAATAAGATGAAGAACATATGGTGGGATAAAGATGTGCAGAGTGCAGTTTGTAAGAAGAAGAAAGCTTGGATAGATTGGCTTGCTATCAGAGCCACTGAGAGGATAGAGAAAGCAACGATTCATGATATAGACATAGCTAAAGATGAGTACAAGAGAAGAAAAAGAGAAGTGAAAGAAATTGTCTGAAAAAAGAAAGAGGATCAGAAAGACGAGTACGATAGAAGATTATCGCAGGATTACCAATCTAATTTAAAGATCTTCTGGAAATCCATAAGATCAGCTCGAGGTAAAGTTCAAAGTACAGAGCTTGCCTCGATCAGGGATAAGCATGGCAGGATAGTGAATAGAGAAGAATGTGTACTAGAGAGATGGAAGGAGTATTTTGAAAGCCTATTTGAAAGAGTAGAGCCACAAGATCTATCATTTGAGAGTGAAAGAGATCTTGAGGATGGAGAATGTGTTACTATGGTGGAAATTATGAACGCACTGAAAGGTATGAAAGCGGGTAAATCTGCAGGATACGACAGGATTACAGTTGAGATGCTGACAGCTGGACCGGATATCATAGCTAACATGCTATACCAGCTCTTCAATCTCTGCTGGACTAATGGCCAAGTACCTGACGACTGGTGTAAGGCTGTAATTGTACCTTTGTACAAAGGGAAAGGTTCGCAGCAAGATTGTAGGAACTACAGGGGCATAAGCCTCCTTAGCATAGTCGGCAAACTGTATGCGAAAGTATTGATTGAAAGAGTAGTGAAAGTAACCGACAAGAAAATATGGGATGGACAAGCAGGTTTTCGAAAAGGTATGGGTTGTACGGATCAAGTCTTCTCCTTACAATGCATGGCGTAGAAATTTTTGGCTAAAGGTCAGAACATCTTTTGTGCATTCATTGATTTGGAGAAAGCTTATGACAAAGTGAGGAGGAATGAACTGTGGTCGGTACTGTCTATGTATGGGATGGACAGCCATCTTATTCACGCGCTGAAATCCATCTATAAGGATTCCAGGGCATGCGTAAGAATAAACGGAGCCTACACGGAGTGGTTTAATATCGATAAAGGTGTTAGACAGGGATGTGTAGCGTCCCCGTGGTTGTTTAACCTATTCATGGATAGCTGTTTGAAAGATCTGAAAAATAATGATTGTGGTTTACGAATGAATGAGTTACTTATCAAATGTCTTCTTTATGCCGATGATCAGGTATTACTTGCATCATCGGCAGAAGATTTGCAGGCGATGGTAACTACTACGCATGAAGCTTTTGAAAGAAAAGGTATGAAAGTAAATGTAAGTAAGACGAAAATTATGGTTTTTGAAAAGGATAAATGTATGACGGAATGTAAGATTTTTATAAATGGTGAGGAACTGGAACAGGTGAAAGAATTTTTGTATTTGGGTGTTTTGTTTACTAGAGATGGTAAAAATGATGATGATGTTGAAAGAAGAGTAAATGCTGGTAATAGAGTGAATGGGGCACTATACACCTTTATGAAAAGCAGAAACGTGTCCAAAAAGGCACGTTTAGCTGTACATAAGGGAGTATTAGTACCTACTCTCATGTATGGTAGTGAAAATTGGATTTGGCAGGGAAGACATGAAAGTAGAATAAATGCTGTAGAGATGAGAGCTCTTCGTAGTATGTGTGATGTAAGTATGAAAGATAAAATTAGGAATAATGTTATAAGAGAGCGCTGTGGTGTGAACAAGGACCGCACAACCCCGCTTAAGGGTTAACCCTTTCGACAGGGTAACCCGTACATGGGGTCACCCATATCGCAGTGTAACCCTTTGTTTGGGTTACATCGGCAAAACCCAGCAATGGGGTTAACCCCTTTATTACGGTAACCACTTGAAGGGGTCCCTTCAATGACTTAAGTCTTTGAAGAGGTTACCTTTATGAAAAGCCTTTATTCGGGTTACCTTGTATTACCTACCGGCTGGTCGGCGTGGCGTCCGCCCTTTCACGGCTTATGCCGAATCTGGGTGGACCCAGCTTTGAAAGTCGACGGCCGTCCGCCTTAGGGCTATTCTGCGGCGACCGCAGAGAGCCATGGCGATCAGGGCTATCCGCGGATACCGCACGGTGGCGACCGAGTCAGCATGCGTATTGGCCGGAACGCCCCCTTGGGACTTGGAGGCGGAAATGCTCGCCGGAATATATCGGCGGGTGTCTTCTACTCGCGAGGAAGGTGGCGAGGTTTCGCCTAACGAATTGGCCACCTGGCGCGAAGACGCCCGCCGGGAAGTCCTTGCCTGTTGGGCGACGCGGCTGGAGAGGCCTCGATTCGGACTTCGTGTCATCGAGGCCGTCCGGCCCGTACTGATGGAGTGGCTGGAGAGGCGGCACGGAGCCCTCTCTTTCCGGCTGGTGCAGGTCTTGTCGGGACATGGTTGTTTCGGCTAGTACCTGTACACGGTCGCAAGGAGGGAGACGACTCCGTCCTGCCAGCAGTGCGGCGACGACGAGGACACAGCGCAGCATACGCTCGAGGTCTGCGTGACCTGGGCTTCGCAGCGCTCTGCCCTCGTTGCCGCCATCGGTGCTGACCTCTCGCTGCCGGCCGTCGTGAAAGTGATGGTCGACAGTGAGAGCAATTGGGACGCGGTCGCCGCCTTCTCCGAGAGCGTCATCTTGCAGAAGGAAGCGGCGGGGCGAATCCGGGAGGATCTCCTCTTCGAGGATTCGCGCCGCCGCCGGCGACTGGGGCGGCGAAGGTGAGAATACCTCCGCCTTATGCCGCCCTAGCCGAGGCAGCGGGTGACCGGACCGGGGATTAGTCTGGTCACCCTTGGAGAGAGGCCACCGCGTGAAGACGACGCCCTGACATCGAGACATAATATTAGTCGAGATGGCAGGGCGTCGACCCGAGAGGATACCCGTGAGGGTAGACCGGATGGGCCACTGAAGAAAAGAACGCATACCAGTGGCCCACCCGCAATGCGTAGAGAGGTACATTGTAGGGCGGGTCTACGGGGTCGTGCGCCGCTTCTCCCGTCGCCCCGGACGGATTAGCGGGGCGTGACCGTAGCCCGCCGCCAAAAAAAAAAAAAAAAAACCTTGTATTACCTAATAAAATTGAGCAACATGTAGGTGTAGGTATATTTTGCACCCAGCGGCGCCTCTTTGTCTTACTATTTGCTATTTGGTTATTACGAATTTGACAACAAACGGCGGCAGATAAGTGAGCTAATATGTAATTGGGGTGAGTAACACAGGTGCAGGCGTTGTAAGTGATTATTATTTAAGGTACTGAGTTATCTTAAAGTTAATATTGTGACATGTACGTAATAATATTTGTTAAATAATTATTGTTATTATGCCAAGTTATAACTGAATTACAGTCTTGTAATTATTTAGTAAAATATACTTATATTTTTACTTAATTACTCATTTATTGATTGTGTTTCAGGTGATACGATAATGATGTACCACTCAAAAATAATCAGCTGATTTTTGTTGTGAATCTAGGTGAACTCACGAGTTCGATTATTAGCACAGGCGGCAATGATGGTGGGTAATTGTTAATAACAAATAGATTAATAGTCAGTATATATAGCATATTGGGTTCGATGCAAACTTGGTGGCGATTTCGACCTGTTAAAATTTGTAAAGAATTGCCTCCCGACACGACGCCGTGCAGCGTGCTGCATAGTTCCAAATTTTAGATAGGTATTATTAGATATTATACTCACTGCACTCGCACAGAAGACTTTACATTTTGTAAGTAGTTGTAGCTACTGTAGTTAAACTTCAATAATCATTTAATAATATTAGTTATTTTTAACCGACTTCAAAAAGGAAGAGGTTCTACGTTTCCTTGTACGTATTTTTTTTTATATATGTTCAGCGATATTTCTGTCAATTGTGTGCCGATTTTCAAAATTCTTTTTTTATTCTAAAGGGTATACTATATACTATACAGGGTGGAAGTGGACCGCTCCCGAAAACAAAGACAGGTGACCCTACTAGTCCTACTTGTAATGATAGGCTAGAAACAAAATCGATTCGGATGAAAAAAAAAGTTTTACAACGAATTTTAAGTTTTTTCACATTCCATCATATTAGGACAGTGCCATGTAACGATAATGCCATAAAAAATACGTAACTTTACTCAGATGATAAAAGACGCAATCTATTCAAAACTCACGATCATATGTTCAAGAGTTGGTACAACGACCTCGCGTGGTGCAAAAAATATTTTTTTTTTCATCCGAATCGATTTTTTTTCTAGCCTATCATTACAAGTAGGACTAGTAGGGTTACCTGTCTTTGTTTTCGGAAGCAGTCCCCTTCCACCCTGTATACTATATACTATATACGGATATACTCTCGAGGTGGTCCCATTGTCACCAAGTCATGATCTGATGATGGGAAGTCATGGAAATCAAGGTCAACCCTCAAATTGTATATCATCGTCTGTCTCATATTTTTTCCAAAGCTATTCAAATATTTACATCTGGCAGTTATAATCTCAATTAGGTGAGCTGGTGATAGAAGGTACCATCTCCTTAGCGGTTAGGAGTTGGAGGATAATTCGTTCAATATCATATGCACGCATAGACCTTTAGCTGTATTCTATCAAGTTAATCACGTAAGCTGATAATGTAAGGTACTAATCCATAACAATTAGGAGTTAGGTAATTCTTTATGTTGCCGATATAGTAATCTTTGTTCATCATCATCATCATCACAGCCCATAAATGTCCCACTGTTGGGCTCGGGCCTCCTCCATAATGGGAGGGAAATTAACCTACTATAACCACGCTGGTCAGACGTGTTGGTGTAGGGTTTTGCTCCGAGTTTGCCTTCTCTCGCATAGATGTTATATATAGCGTTTTATATCCCTTAGTCGTCTCGTACGATCCACGGGTAAGATATGGGGTGGTGAATAGTATTCTTAATCCGTCACCACACGGATAATTTTTGTTACGTAGGTAGAAAATAACATACCACGTTGGAAAGATGTACCTTTTTCAATTCACTTTTCTCGAAGTCTAACTGTTATAAATATGTATTATCATCTGGACTTAAGCTTTTCTCATATTTCGCCACAAAATGCCAAACTTTTATTCTCCAGCAATTATCGGTTCGTCGAGCGATGTGGCCTTCCCAATGCCTCTTAGGGTGTTAATTCTTCGTGATATGTCGATTACACCCGTTATTCTATGGATTAGCGTATTATATATTCGAATCATATCTCGCACAGAAATGAGCGAGCATTCCCCGTTCCATAGTACGCTGAGTGGCTTTGAATTTTATTACGAAACCCACATTTAGGGACCACCACATTTTTATGTCATATCACTGGTCATAGACTTGTGCCTTCAGACACTGAGATATGTTGGGTGAGAAGATCCTCTTAAGTTACCTAAATGCTGTCCAGCCGTATTGGATAATTGTATCAAATTTTTCTAATTTAAATACTTACTTAGTTAGAACCGTCTTATTCTTTAGCTTACGCTTTTTCCTGGTATAGTCTTTTGAGTAGTTTATTAGACTCTAAGTCGTAAAAAGCTGTCCTTCTAGTCTTTGCACAACTTAGTGCAATATAAAACAGATCACTGGCAATTTTATTTTTGCCTAAATCAATGACAGCTTTGTTTAAGGCTTTGTAAAGTACCCTAGAGTTTATATAGCGTAACCGCCCAACAGAGGATTAGCAGAAGCATTTCCGTTCAATATCCCGTAACCTTTTGTTGCCTGATATATGGTTGACACAGGCCCTATGGCAGCTAACCCGTCACTGTCACTTCACTTTTGTGCCAATAGTGTCGTCATCAAATTATATAAAAGCCAAATCAGGTAACTAGCCTGTTTCAATTTGCTCACAACGAAGGGGAAGCCCACAAGTTTAGATATTAACCCTATTGCCCGCTTACGAAACCCTTAATGACAGAGATATTGCATCTTACCATGACTCTGGAGCCTATGTCTAGTTTTAACAATCGCATCAAACCGTCACAATTATTTACTTGGATGTTGGTAGTATCTCATACGAGGGAATCCGTCCGGACTCCTCGTTCCGCCGCCTCCTTCTGCGCGATGACAGCCTCGCAGAAGGCAGCGACCGCGTCCCAGTTCCTGATGCTGTCGACCATCGCTTTCTCGACAGCCGACAGCGTCAGGTCGGCACCGATGATAGCGGCGAGGTCACGGCACTGCTCGTTCCAGCTCGTACAAACCTCGAACGTATGTTGCGCCGTGTCCTCGTCACTACCGGACAGGTGGCAGGACGGAGGCAACTTCCTCCTCGCGACCGTGTGCAGGTACTTGCCGAAACAACCGTACCCCGACAAGACCTACACCCTGACCTTAACCCGCCGGTAGAGGTCGGAGAGCAATTTCGCCTCTAGGTCCCATGTGGATGTTCCGGTCAATGCAAATGCCGCCTCGGTCGACACCGTACGGTACCCGCGGATGGCTCTGACCGCCATGGCTCTATGTGGGCGCCACAGAAAAAGCTCCCTGAGCTGAACAGTCAGAGACCTCGCCCACACGCGAGCACCATATATGGCCATTGAGCGGATAACCCCCGCATACAGCCGTCAGCCCTCGAAGCTGGGTCCGCCCACGTTCGGCATATGCCGTGATAGGGCTGACGGCGCACCGACCAGCCAGGGAGCAATCCTGCGGAAATGCTCCCGGATATATCTATCTCCTAAGGATAACCCACAGAAACCATGTTTATTTTTACATATTAGGTACTAAAAAATAATGAATTATTTGGGAAGCTATTTTTAACAATACAGTAATAATTCATTTCCAATTATTAGATAAGTAGTGCATTTATTGTACATTAAATTTGCCCTTTACAGTAAATCATTAAAATGAATAACCTAGAAGTTATAAGAGATTTAAAATACGGGGCAGCGCGACCGGCAACTGAAGCGAAACGAGCGCGGGTAGCTAGTAATATCATAATAAAGTACACATACTCTTAAAAAAATACCTACTATTAAATTGCTTTGAATTAAGTACATATTATAGTTCTTCCAAATTTCGTTCGAGTTCCAAATGAAATGACGAATGATGGGAATAAACATGTTCAGACACGAAAAAAGGAATATTGCAATTAAATATTATATTTTTTTTGTGTCTATACAATTGTACATGTTTATCTATATATGTACATGACAAGCAATTGCGACAAGCAAAATTGAACTTTAAAATCACATCATCAATAATTATTATTACATTTTTATGAGTCGCTCGATACATGTTCACTGTCGCCGTCGGGTAGGTAAGATGTTACGTGTGGTCGTGGTTACGCGATTTTCAAACTAGTTTCTATTGAAAAAGGTTGTATATTCAATGTCTTTGGCTGGAATGGCTTACCCTGTTACAGTGTTACAGAATGAAAGGGTAGTTAACCCATTCGGAAGGGGTTACACTGCACCCGTTCGAGGTGTAACATGTGTCAATGGGTTTATTTTTTAAGCGCTTAAAAAAACCCCTTCAAAAACCCTTTCAACGAGTATCCGAATGGTCCTTGGGTGTGAATGAAGAAGTAGTGACAAAGATCAAAAAGAGTATGCTGAGGTGGTTTGGACATTTAGAAAGAATGAGTGACGAGAGGTTGACGAAGCAAATATATAAAGCAAGCGTGAATGGGACGAATACAAGGGGAAGACCACGTCATACTTTTCTGCACCAAGTTGGAGATGTGTTGACGAGAGGTCTTATTAAGAGTATGCGTAATCGTAGAGCATGCATGAAGACTATTATGAGTGTGGATGAAGCGATGGAAGTATGCCAGGATCGTGGTTTGTGGCAATCCGTAGTCTCTGCCTACCCCTCTGGGAAACAGGCGTGAGGCTATGTATGTATGTATATTTAAATATATCTTCCAAGCTGTGTGGTAGCGGCTAAGAATACTATCAACCCTTACTTTGCTCGTGGATGTCGTAAAAGACGACTAGAAGCCTTATAACGACCTGGGCCAACTTCATCTAATACCGTTTGGTCAACAATTAAATTGCCAAGGAGGGTTGACATCTGGCAGGCGGTCGGTCATAAAACTATTGCCAATAACTTTACAGTATTAAAGAAGAGTACATATTGTATCGACCCCAAGTGAGAACGATGATATCTTCCAAAACAAAAGAAAATACCGGTAAACCAGATATTAACTAATATTATAATAGACAGATATTTTATGTAATAACGATGAAGTTGTAATAATGATGTTGTTGTTGCGTATAACACGTTAGTCCTCCCGTGATTATGAACGATATTAAGTGTTCAAAATATCGGGCAATCAAAATCAAAAATAAACTTAATAGAATCCGTAAAAATAGTTTTATTTCAAATGTATGTACATGCAGTCGTCTCTCATCCGTCACTTTTGTCGCCCAACATACTGATCCATACAGTACAGCAGGTCTTACTAGGGTTTTATATATTTTGCCCTTAAATTTAAGAGGTACTTTGGGGTCGCATGTTGTACCCGTGAGCTGCCGCCATTTCATCCATCCCGCATCAATTCTGTGCTTCACTGCACGATCCAGGTTGCAATCGCTTTGGATAAGAGAACCGAGGTATCGAAAATCCGAGCATACTGGTATAGGTACTTCATCTAGGGATATGGGTATAAAATTGGAGAGATCGCAGAATATGTACTCTGTTTTAGGTCTGCTGATTTTCAAGCCGACATTTTCCAATTTACAGACACTGCTCCAGCATGCTCTGTACCTCAAGTCCTTCTTCTCCGTCGTGAACAATGGCATCAGCGAATAGCATACACCAGGGTGCCTCTTCCTGACCACCGAAGACAAAGATCGGGTACCGGTGGTCCGCTCGCACGGCGAAGAGAGGTGTTTGCAGGGTGGGTCCATGGGGTTGCGCGCCGCTTCTTTTGTTGCCCCGGATGGATTTGTCGGGGCGCGACCACATCCATGGTCCACCCTGCGCAAAAAAAAGGGTGTCTCTTCCTGTATCTCCGATGTTAACGCATCCATTATCAAGAGGAGGAGGTAAGGACTTAACGCCGACCCTTGGTGTAAACCCACCTGCTCACTTAACTCGTCGGAGTCTCCAGCCACTGATTTTACGCACGACCTAGATCATTGGTATATATCATTGATACATGGCACAGATTAACCTACTATACTTCACAGGCACACTTTTCTCTCTCAGTGCCCACCACAAAACCGTTCTCGGTATTCTGTCAACGTATACCATATGCAAGTTTTTATGTGCACCACGATATGTTTCGCACAGTTGGCGCAGTGCAAATATAGCATCCGTTGTCCCGCAGCCCGGCATAAAACCGAACTGGTTTTGGGTAATCTTGCTTTCTTCTCGCAATCGCTTCTCAACCACCTTTTCCCACACTTTCATACTATGTGACATGAGCTTTATTCCTCGATAACTGCAGTCCTGAACATCACCCTTGTTTTTAAAAATGGGCGCTACCGAACTGCTGCACCATTCATCGGGAATTACTTCATCCTACAGCAACTTATTGAGGAACAAAGTCAGCCACATATATCCATCCTCACCCAAAACTTTCATACTTTCACTGGTAACCGTCTGGCCCTACAGACTTGCCGTTTTTCATGCTTATCACTGCCTTTTTTACCTCATCTATTGTAATTTATTTTACTAATCCGACATTCTCAGGCACATCTTTTAACACTTCACTCCATAAATTCTCTTCATTCATTAATCTTTCAAAATATTTCTTCCAATGCTGCCTTATTTCCTTGTCTTTTATTAAAACTTTACCATCTCCATCTTTCATGCACTTGAGGCATGCCTAATATCTCTCGTTAGTTCCTCTCGGGCTTTGGTAATATGGTACAGCGCGTTTTGTCCTCGAGGCTCCTATTTATCCTCAAAATCAGGCTTTTAGTTAGTAAAATATGCCAAAAAATTGTTGTTAGAAAATAAAGTTGTGTCGCAATTTAAATAACAGGGTTGTGTCATCGTTTAATACAATTCTAACTGCAAAGTTTGAGTATTAAGCCTATACAATGTGTAAACAATGTCGGGTAGATGGCACAGGTCTCCTTAAATACGAAAATATAATACGATGAATGAACCCTATTGCCCGCTTACGAAACCCTTAATGACAGAGATATTGCATCTTACCATGACTCTGGAGCCTATGTCTAGTTTTAACAATCGCATCAAACCGTCACAATTATTTACTTGGATGTTGGTAGTATCTCATACGAGGGAATCCGTCCGGACTCCTCGTTCCGCCGCCTCCTTCTGCGCGATGACAGCCTCGCAGAAGGCAGCGACCGCGTCCCAGTTCCTGACGCTGTCGACCATCGCTTTCTCGACAGCCGACAGCGTCAGGTCGGCACCGATGATAGCGGCGAGGTCACGGCACTGCTCGTTCCAGCTCGTACAAACCTCGAACGTATGTTGCACCGTGTCCTCGTCACTACCGGACTGGTGGCAGGACGGAGGCAACTTCCTCCTCGCGACCGTGTGCAGGTACTTGCCGAAACAACCGTACCCCGACAAGACCTACACCCTGACTTTAACCCGCCGGTAGAGGTCGGAGAGCATTTTCGCCTCTAGGTCCCATGTGGGTGTTCCGGTCAATGCATATGCCGCCTCGGTCGACACCGTACGGTACCCGCGGATGGCTCTGACCGCCATGGCTCTATGTGGGCGCCACAGAAAAAGCTCCCTGAGCTGAACAGTCAGAGACCTCGCCCACACGCGAGCACCATATATGGCCATTGAGCGGATAACCCCCGCATACAGCCGTCAGCCCTCGAAGCTGGGTCCGCCCACGTTCGGCATATGCCGTGATAGGGCTGACGCCGCACCGACCAGCCAGGGAGCAATCCTGCGGAAATGCTCCCGGATATATCTATCTCCTAAGGATAACCCACAGAAACCATGTTTATTTTTACATATTAGGTACTAAAAAATAATGAATTATTTGGGAAGCTATTTTTAACAATACAGTAATAATTCATTTTCAATTATTAGATAAGTAGTGCATTTATTGTACATTAAATTTGCCCTTTACAGTAAATCATTAAAATGAATAACCTAGAAGTTATAAGAGATTTAAAATACGGGGACAGCGCGACCGGCAACTGAAGCGAAACGAGCGCGGGTAGCTAGTAATATCATAATAAAGTACACATACTCTTAAAAAAATACCTACTATTAAATTGCTTTGAATTAAGTACATATTATAGTTCTTCCGAATTTCGTTCGATTTCCAAATGAAATGACGAATGATGGGAATAAACATGTTCAGACACGAAAAAAGGAATATTGCAATTAAATATTATATTTTTTTTGTGTCTATACAATTGTACATGTTTATCTATATATGTACATGACAAGCAATTGCGACAAGCAAAATTGAACTTTAAAATCACATCATCAATAATTATTATTACATTTTTATGAGTCGCTCGATACATGTTCACTGTCGCCGTCGGGTAGGTAAGATGTTACGTGTGGTCGTGGTTACGCGATTTTCAAACTAGTTTCTATTGAAAAAGGTTGTATATTCAATGTCTTTGGTTGGAATGGCTTACCCTGTTACAGTGTTACAGAATGAAAGGGTAGTTAACCCATTCGGAAGGGGTTACACTGCACCCGTTCGAGGTGTAACATGTGTCAATGGGTTTATTTTTTAAGCGCTTAAAAAAACCCCTTCAAAAACCCTTTCAACGAGTATCCGAATGGTCCCTGGGTGTGAATGAAGAAGTAGTGACAAAGATCAAAAAGAGTATGCTGAGGTGGTTTGGACATTTAGAAAGAATGAGTGACGAGAGGTTGACGAAGCAAATATATAAAGCAAGCGTGAATGGGACGAATACAAGGGGAAGACCACGTCATACTTTTCTGCACCAAGTTGGAGATGTGTTGACGAGAGGTCTTATTAAGAGTATGCGTAATCGTAGAGCATGCATGAAGACTATTATGAGTGTGAATGAAGAATTGAATGTCCTATAATAGTTGACGGTGGTGTAAGTGGCAGCACGATAGGTGTGGGTTCGATTCCCACTTGTGACAATCATTTTTCGCTCGTAATCGGGTTTTTATAAATATATAACGTTTTTTTTGGTAGGCTATAGTTTGGGCACACCCTGTCATCCGGGACGATAAAAGGGCGGCGTGTGGCCCCAAAACCCATTTTGTTCCCTTCCCATCGCCATCGGGTGGGCCACTGGTACCGATTCCTGCCGTTGGCACGTACCGCTTGGTCCCACCTATATTCGGCATAAGTCAGTAGAGTGTGGACGCGGCGTCAACAAGACGCAGAGCAAGTTGGCAGCGCCAGACACATGCTTTAATCTGGGCCCGAATTCTAATCGGGACTGAATTGACTGTGATTGAGGCCACCATGGGTGGATCGTGGTGGTGCCCTCAATAACAGAGTCTCCATCATATTGAGGGCCACCCTAAGCTATATTGCCTCGATTCACCCGAGAATCTCCTGGGGTCTCGAGAGGCCAGGCATGCCACCTCTTCTAATATCACACTCCGGGCTGTAACGAGCGCAGCGTGGGCGTGCTAAATTATGCCCAGCCCTGGAATAAAGATACCCCCCAGTTGCAGCTGATAATTCACAGGGTCGGACCTAAGACTAGCCCCTGTGGATCACCGCACGTCATGGGTGTCCGCATAATATCCCTACTTTGTCCACATAGACACGCTGCGTACGTCCAAATAATCTGCCATTGGCCGTCTCAGGTATAGGCATCCCACGATAACGTAGAACCTTCTCTATTCAGCTGAATAGTAGACTATTGAATGCGTTGGTGATGTCCAAAGATACCAACAGCACTCCTCCCCATTTGCAATGCTTGTTTCCGCGGTTCTTTAGCGTCTACATACATACATACATATCATCACGCCATATCACTTGCAGGGTAGGCAGAGAGAAATAGTAAATAATAAATATAATATATATATATATAATAATCTTTAGCGTCTATCTTACTAAAAATATTTGCCTCAAAAATTTCCACATAAACAAGTCGGCAAGGCTGCAATACCCTCTCTGGTGTCAGCCGTGAAATCTACATATAAATGTATTTTTTTGAAATGATTAGTGTTTTTGGTGATAATTAAATTTCTATCTAGAATTTTATGCGAAAATAAATGTGCAATGATAATAATTTAATAGTGAATTTATACTTACTATTTCTTAATTTTTCTTAATTAAATGTGCCAAGGAACAGCGATAATCTAGAAACCTAATTTGGCATTGTTATCAAATGGATACATCGAGTAAAACAATAAAATTAAGACTAAACATTTGAAATGTTTAAGTTCTAATATACATAAGTTAGAATGAGGTTTAATTCAGCTGTGTGGTAGCGGCTACGAATACTACCAACTTTTACTTTGCTAGTGGATGTCGAAAAAGACAACTAAGAGATTTATAGTGACCAGAGCTATCTCCATTTGGTGATGTTTGGTCAAGAATTACATTCCCAAGGAGGGTTGACATCTGACAGGCGGCCGGTCATAAAACTATTTCCAATAACTTTTACAATATGTACTATGAAAGAAGAATACATATTGTGTCGACCCCAAGTGATTGGGATAAGAGTAGGAGAATTATGATGCTTATTTATAGCTTCTAAAACTAAAACTACTTCTTCTATTACTTCTATTACTACTTCTATCCTACAGTAGCATAAGTAGACAATAATTGATAATCGATGGCGTTTAAATTCAGGTTCATATAAAAAAAGTATTAGCTTTAACTAATTTTAAATTTAATGGCTCGTCACCTCCTAAATAGGATTACAGATTACATAAAATATTGGCCTGGAAAAAGTTTAGTTCATTTGGAAAAAAATAATATAAAAGGTAACAAAAATATCTTTTCACTTTATTAGGCTTCGTCAGCCACATAAAATATCTTGTTACGGTTTGATTACGGAATACTACTATATCCTACTCGATATCATAAAATGTATTTCCGCGCATAACTTCCGATTGACTGAATCAAATTACATAATTCTTTTTCTCTGTCGGGTTTGGCACAAGATTAGAATACGAAAATCGCATCTTAAAGTTTTAAGTCTTTTAATATGAAACGTTATTGAGTAGCTAATTTGAAGACATTGGACAGTCTTTATTAGTGGTAGGATACTGTAGATAGTTTTCTGTCTACAACTGTGAATAGGTCTGTCACATTCTCGCCGAAAATCGACGCCTGAGTCATGTGCTCCTGACTTCGTTCGATGAGCTAGAGAGCTGAAAATCCAAATCTCTGGGTGGGTATTGGTTGTTAGATAGTAAAGCAGCTATGCCTCTGTTATTATTAAGGTCCACGGGCAGCAATAATACTTACTATCTAGTGTGCTGTTTGCTCATTTGCCACCATCATCACTATCATCATTCTCCTCCTCTTATCCCAATTATTTGGGGTCGATGCTCTATGTACTCCACTTCCTACATATTGCAACAGTTATTGGAAATAGCTTTATGAACGGTTGCTTGTCTGATATTAACTCACCTTGGGAATGTAATTGTTGACCAATCGGCATCAGATGAAGTTAGAAGTTAGTAAGCCGTTATAAGGCGCTTAGTCGTCTTATACGACAAAGTAAGGGTTAGTAGTATTCGTAGCCGCTACCACACAGCCATTTCATTGGCCACCATAAGCTATAAAAAGTCTTCAACATACGGATAAAATATTGACAAATTCATGTATATTTATATAGTCAGGGTCTGATAATTTCAAAAATATTTGGAAGGAAGGTAACTATCATAAGCAGAGACCTTGTTTAATAGTTCTTATCAGCTTCTCTATTGCTAGAATAAATTATTTTCTTTATAGTAAATGCAGTATATAAAGACAATTCTAGTCATCATAAGTCTTTATTTAATTATATTTCCAACAGCAACAATAACGGAAAAGTTTCTAGTCATTCTTGTAACAATGAATTTCAGTTTTATAATTGACTTATGTATTAGTTTTTTTATATCTTTTGTAGCATCAGCTGGAATAGGAATATTTGTAAGTTATCTAATATTTCTATTTTTCTAATCTTGTAGATCAGTATGCTGCCTCTTATATTTGATGTGTCTTGAAAATTGATCACCACTAGCTAAGCTAAAGCTGGACAATAATGCTCTTCTGTGAAAATCATAGTAATTAACTTCCTTCGATAATTCACCTGCTAAGACTGACAAGCCAATTGGGTGGGTTTGGGGATTGTAATGATAGGCAGTGACCTGGCTATACCCTTGGTATTGCAAAGGTAAATGGGTGGCAGTGACACTTACTATCAGATCTGTTGCTTGCTCGTTTGCTACCATAAGAAAAAAATATGCTGTTTTTCCAAATATCCTGGAAAGGCTTTATTTAACAGTAGTCAATGAGCTAATGGGTGGATATTTTTTTACTTATTATTGACTGTTTCTAAATAATATCTAAACGAAAAGTGAACTGTGTCTGAATAATTGAAATAACAGCATTTTGAATCATTTATATTTATAACTTTAACATTTGATTTGTTAGTTTCAGATACTAGTCATTTACTATACATATACATAGATAATCTACTTATCATTTTAATCTTGTATGTCAGCATCATCATCATCCTGCTCTTATTCCAATTACTTGGAGTCGATGCAATATGTACTCCTCTTCCGTCTTACATATTGCGAATGTTATTGGCAATCTGTTAATAGATAATTACGAGATTTACCTACTATGACGTCATCAACCCAATATTTCCGTTAAACGTTTTCATTCTTTTTTCAATATTATTTATAAAAGCAATTTCACCGCCAACTTTACAAACGTTTAGAGGGTGAAGATTAATAAATACCGAAACAAGTGTTTATATTTGGAACAAGTACGGAACAGTACAAGTATGGTGCAGTAAGGTATTTGCAATCTTATTGCAAATAATTTTACATTATTTTTTTTTCTTTCAGAGTATTATACCAGACTTTAATGCTAAAATTGCAAATGAAGCTGACAAAATTGCGAGTATATTAGCGAAGGATTCGAAATTAAGTTTTTAAATGTGAAATTAACATATGTAAAATTAACATGGTTACATAGACAAAATTAAATGTAATAATTATATCTTTTTTTTTATTGTTCTATACAGTTATATAATATAATAATGATTCATTACACTCATAACCCGAAAACTATTGTTAATTGAACTATTTTTTTTAGTTTATAATTATAAATATTAAAAACACGTAAGTAGATAACACAACTATAAGGTGAATTGGAAATAAAGCAGTATATCAAACCGGTCTGATCGTTTGGTTCAGACCGATCAATAAGGTGTGATAGATCAATCTCCTTCCCGCTATATAGGAAGCTCAAATCTGACAATGGGACATGTATAAGTTGTAATGATGATGACGAAGTATGTTATCCGGTCAGGTTTTTTGAAGTTATACTTCTTTTGGTGCGTTAGAGAAAAATGATGAGAGTAAATTTTTACGATGCGCGCGCACACCGTCACGAAAAACCGACATCCTGAAGTTAGCTATAGTCAGGGGTACTATCCCAGAAACCTCCACGCGGTGTACCCTGGGTGCGGGCGGCGGTCCCCAGTTCTTCTGTTGTACTGTCGTCCGTAGCGAATATCTGCGCGATTTCGCTCCTTACTCTACTACAGTCGTAGTAGAGGGTATAGGACGCGAAATATTGGGACGGGCTCAGTCACTCATTCATTTGAGGGCTGGGCAGGCACATGCCACCGCCCACACATCGTAAACCTGGTATCTTGCTTCAAGACACGTTGTCTTGAGGCGTAGTATCAGGAGCGAGGGTCTTGGCTTAACCGCCCGGACCGCGAGGAAGACAACCTCTATAAAGAGTTCGAAGTAACATTCGAACTCGGAAATCACCCAGAATCTTAAGTTCTGGCGTGCGGCGAGAAGATGCATGGCAGATGGGTTGTTCTGTCGTTAGCACGCTCCAGCCAGGGTACCGGCTGACCCCCTGGTTGGTAAATGTAGGCTTGCCCGGGTAAAGGGATCTCTGCCCGGGTCGACGTTGTGTATCTCCCCTACTCGTGGGAATCATATGGATACCTTAAAATTAAATATATTTACCGACGGGAATCCCTGTGATTCTCACACCACGGCCTTGTCAAGCCAAAGAAAAACTGACAACGACGCCTCGTCCTCAGGACTTGAGGCGTCCACCGAGGGCCCGGCACAAATCGTGGAGGCCCAGAAGAAGAATAGGAGGTCGCCTCGAAAGTCTCGGGGCAAAAGCCTGAGCCACAAAAGGCGCCTGGAGGAGCGGCCCATATGAGGTACTTGGGTCTGGTGCTCGACGGGCGATGGTGGTTCCGGGAGCATTTCCGACAGATTGCTCCCCGGCTTGTCGGCGCGGCGTCCGCCCTTTCTCGACTCATGCCGAACGTGGGCGGACCCAGTTTCGAGGGCCGACGGCTGTATGCGGGGGTCATCCGCTCGATGGCCATGTACGGCGCACCCGTGTGGGCGAGGGCTCTGAACGCCCTGCTCAGGGCGGTTCTGTGGAGGCCACAGAGAGCCATGGCGGTCAGAGCCATTCGCGGGTACCGCACGGTGTCGACAGAGGCGGCGTGCCTGCTGGCCGGGACACCCCCGTGGGACCTAGAGGCGGAGATGGTCTCTGACCTCTACCGGCGGGTTATCACAGCGCGCGAGGAAGGTGGCTCCCCATCGTTGAGCGAGATAGCCACCTGGCGCGTGGATGCCCGCCGAGACGTCATCGCCGGTTGGGCTACGCGGCTGGAGAGGCCTAGGCACGGTGTGGAGACCCTTGAGGCCCACCTGCCCGTATTGATAGAGTGGATGGAGCGGCGGCACGGAGTCCTCACCTTTCGGCTGGTGCAGGTATTGACGGGGCACGGGTGTTTCGGGTTGTACATGCACAGGGTCATGTATAGGGAGTGGACTCCGGCCTGCCACCACTGCAGGAGTGACAAGGACACGGCGCAACACACGTTGAAGGTGTGTCCGGGATGGGAGCGGCAGCGCCGTGACCTCGTCGCTGTCATCGGTGCCGACCTGACGCTGCCGGCCGTCGCGAGGGCGATGGGCGACAGCATCAGGAACTGGGACACGGTCGCCGCCTTCTGCGAGGCTGTCATCTCGCAGAAGGAAGCGGCGGAACGGGCAAGGGAGGATTTCCGCGCACCGGGCCGCCGGCGGCCGGGGCGGCGCAGGCGCGAATACCTGCGCCTGATGCCGCCCTAACCGAGGCTTCGGGTGATCGGACCGGGGAATTGTCTGGTCACCCGACGTGAGGCCACCGCGTGAGGGCGACGCCACGACGGCGGAATCTGTCGGGGCGTGGACGAGAGGAACCCGCGAGGGTGAACCGCCGGGCGGGCCACCGAAGTTTAAAATCGGGTCCCGGTGTCCCGCTCACACGGCGAAGAGAGAGGAGCTTTCACGGTGGGTCTATGGGGTCACGCGCCGCCTCCTTCGTGACCCCGGACCGATTTGGCGGGGCGAGACTAATCCATAGTCACCAAAAAAAAAAAAAAAAAAGGCTTGATACTTCAAACTTTACAGTTAGAATATACAACGATGACACAACCTTGTTATTCAAATTACTGAAATTTTTAGCATTTAATATGCTTAATTATTTATAAATACCCGATTACGAAACAAAAAATGATGTCACAAGCGGGGTTCGAACCCGCACCTGTTGGGAATCCGGCCCAATCGTACTGCCACTTACACCATCGTGAACTATTTTAGGGCATGCAAATTTCGCTTCATATTATATCTTACGTCTTCAAGGTGACGTATGCCATCTACTGGACAATGTTTACACATTGTATAGGCTTATACTAATCACAAAATATAATTTGGAAAATCCAAAAGTGTACGCCTCATAATTTTTATATTATTTATCATTTACTATTAGTCAATGCCAGAAATGAAAATAAAGTTAAAGAAAAAAATACTTTTTTAAAAGCAAGCTGTTTATTATTTGCTAAAAAATGCAACATACTTTTATTTATAAAATTGGGACTAATAAAAACGAGCAGATTTAATAATTATGGTGTAAAGTTTTAGTCTTAAAAATATATAATTATGTAGGATATGGAATTATTTTGTTGTTGAAGATTAATAAAAATATTGTTAAAGGTTACAATGAACTTATAAAGTGTTATATGTCTGATTAGAGTTAATTTATTTTTAACTTTTTAGTTTATTATATTAGCAAATAATAAAAGCTTGTTTTTAAAAAAATATTTTTCTTTAATTTTATTTTTAACTTTTTAGTATTTTTATTATTCGTGTTGTTCCCACAAATATAGGACAAAAAGGGTTCATCACCCCAGAGGTCCATTGTAGGGGGATAAGGGCATCCACTTGCTCTAGTAAATCATTACCTATTTATACTCTTACATCTGTTCTTTCAAAGACCATTATTTTGGTTTTGCTCATATTCACGCCTAGACCCCTTTTCTTACAATCTTCTGTCATTTTGTCGACTAGGGTCTGCAGGTCAGTCGCTGACTATGCTAGTAGGACTGCATCATCTGCATAGAGCAGACCAGTGACCACTGAGTCGCCCATCTGGACTCCCACATTCATATCGTTCAATCTTTGGAGACATTTATCCAGATATATGATAAACAGCCTGGCTGACAGAACGCACCCCTGCTTAACGCCGATATTGACGTCAAACAAAGGCGACATTCCATCATCCAGCCGCACACAGGCTCTACAGCCCATGTAACTGGACTGCACAGCCTGTAGCAGTTTACTGTTAATACCGTACTCCGGTAAAATTTCCCAAAGTTCCTTTCGTACAACCGTGTCAAATGCTCTCTCCAGATCCACAAAACTGCAAAAAACCCTCTGACCTAAAGCCAGATGCTTCTCCATAATGTTGCGCAGAGAGAACACTTGATCCTTGCATCCCTTTCCACTCCTGAAACCTCCTTGTGTCTCACACAGTAAACCATCGGACACCATCCTCATTCTCCTTTCAATAATTTTACTGTACACTTTTGCTGCCAAACTGGTCAAGCTTATGACTCTGTAATTTGCGCAGTCATAACGTGAACCCTTGTTTTTAAACAAAGGCACGATGACTGCGCTATTCCAGTCCCTGGGAACCATTCCTGAGCTCCAACATAAATTGAGGAGCAATAGGAACGCCTCCCAGATACAGGAGCCACTAAGTTTGATTGCCTTACCATTTTTCAAACTTCTTATCGCCCATTCAACTTCATCCATACTCATGCCATTGGAGGACGCCGGTGCTGAATGTTGTTCTACTAAATCACATGCGACACCGGCGCTAACTCCAGTATCTGCATACATATCGCCAAAATATTCACTCCATCGCCTTAACACGTCTTGTGTTTGTATAAGAATATCCTCCACCTTTAGACCTTATTTTATTCATTCTGAAGGCTGACCAACCACACCGAGACTTCTTCAACTCCCTCCAAAAGAGTTTGGTGTTACCCTCAAAATTTTTAGTCAGCCTATCTTCTGTACTCATAATTGCTCTATCACGTTTCTCTTTCACTAAGGCCTTGGTGTCATTCTTACATTGACGATATATTTCTTTCTTCTGTTCAGTCATACTATCATTCAGATTCAAAGAAGAGACATAGTCCAGCCACGCTTTCTTCTTTTGCTCTACGGAAGCTGCCACTTCCGCATCCCACCATGCATCACCATTTGTTTTTCTATGCTTCTTTGAACTTCCACATACTTCTTTCGCTGTATCTACCATATTATTGAATTTACTTGATTAATATAATTGCAACGTGTGATATAGAAGTACACAAGTGATTATTGTAACTTAACGTGCCTTTATATATGATTTAGAACAATAATTTAAATAATCTATTTATTTAGGTCATGCGTACATGAATAATTTATACATGAATAATATTCAAAATAGAAACTAATTTCATTTAAATTTTAATCGTTTTATTTTTTTATAAATACTAGTTACAATAAAATTGCTTTTGGTAATGGGTTATTTAGTTGTTTTTTTTTTTACTGTTATATCTGCGCAGTTTATACTAGCGACCCGCCCTTGCTTTGCTTCAGTTTTCGTTCTATCCCTGCATTTTAAATATCTGATAACTTCTGCAATTTTCATTTTAATAATATCTTATATAACCATTTTTTTCTACTGTAATATGCATGTGTTATATTATATAAACCTTCCTCTTAAATCACTTTATTTATTGATACGAATCTCATTAAAATCTGTTTATTAGTATAAACGATCTAAGCGTACAGACAAAATTATCGACTTTATTTTATGATAGATATATATACAATAACACTAAGACGTATATAAAGGCAAGCCTCGTTACAATATTCACTTGTATACAACTTCAACCATTGAGTTAGTATTAACCAAGCGAATTCAATAATCTCATTGCGGCAATGAACTTCAAACTTATGATTTTTCTTTGCGCCTGCTTTCTAGCAGTGTCTATGGCGGGCAAATATGATAGTTGGACCGTGAGTATATTTTTACAAGTTTTCATTTCTATTTAATTTATTTTCTACTCAATTATACAATTTTGTGTAATATAGAGAGTTCTGTCTCGAATATGATTTATCTGACAGTGGAAATCGCGGGGCTGATTTATGGAAGGTCAAAGATATATGGTTTTTCAATTCTTCATTTCTAAACTTTACCGTTAAAAAGAACCTATCAAATAATCCTGAGAAGAAAATTTTTGGTAGTATAAACAATATTCTATTAATAATAACATTTTTCTTACAGGATAAAGACGAGGAGTACATTAAAAAGCTTTTCCGAATTAAAGACTAGCTCTTAATATACACAAAATGAAAAAAAAAACCTTGAACTTAAGTCCAGTTGTTACTCTCTTTATTCTATAATCTTTTACATTTTTTTTATTATTTAACTGCTTATGTCGAACTTTTTTGCTAATTAAGTATTAGCTCGCATTTTAAAATTTGTTTATATTATAACTTCTAAATATTGTTATCCAATCCTGATCACAATATAACGAAAAAAACCGTCGCATGCCGAAAAAAAAACTATTTTTGTAATATCTAAAGAAATACAATATTATGTATATAAATTTGTCTTGGTTTTTTATTTTAATTGAACATACATACGTAGATACATATCGTCACGCTATATCCCTTTCAGGGTAGGCAGAGAGAACAGAGTGCCAGAGAAGTCTATCCTTGCATATTTCACTCGCTACCTCAATATTCATAATTGTCTTCATACACGCTCGCCTGTTTCGGAGACTCTATTTTAATTGTCTTCTCTATTATCGGCATTGTTATCTGAGCTCATAAATCTTTTAATGTGTTGATCTTTTAATGTGGAATACACTTAACTTTAATGATGTTATAATAGCTACACGATAGACCAATAATTTTAGGATCGCAAAAATTATCCTTTCTGGAAATGGAGCACATTGCACGTGGCACTATAAGTTAGCATCTTAACTTAAATCATCTGTGCGGTCAATTCATATTGGTTAATTATAATTATGATTAAAAAAGGAACTGTTGATCCTCATTTGGTTAGGTATTTAAAGATAACCAAAAGAGGTAAACAAAAGCTTATCTATCTCTCCTCAAAGAAATGGTGAGCTATACTGATTTGGTATATTTAACCTTTACATGCCAGTCTTTCAGCCAAAGCGTGATATCATTGCTGCAATTTAGCCGAAACTTCACTGGAAAGTATTCCGCCTATTACACTACCTTTTTTTTTGGCGGGTGGGTTACGGTTGGCGCACTCCTCGCACTACCCCGTCCGAGGCGACAGAGGGGCGTAAGCACGCACACCCGTAACCCACCCGTGACACCTCGCCTTCGTCGTTGGACCGACCACCGGAGCAGAGTGACTTGACGTCACTGGTCGACCCGACGGAATACCCCGTGAGAAGTACCCTCTCCTCGACGGTCGTCGGTCTTTCCTCACGCGGTTGGCCTCTCGGCGGGTGACGGACTAATTCCCCGATCCAGTCACCCACGGCTAAGGCGGCATCAGGCGCAGGTAATCGTGCCTGCGCCGCCTCAGTCGCCAGCGGTGGCTCGCGTCGTCGAGGAGACGCTCCTCGCGTACGCACTCCGCCGCCTCAGTCGCCGGCGGTGGCTCGCGTCGTCGAGGAGACGCTCCTCGCGCACGCACTCCGCCGCCTCCTTCCGCGAGACTACTGCCTCGCAGAAATCTCCGTATATCCGCCGTATCCTCGTCGCAGTTGCAGTGGTGGCAGGACAGTGTCCCTCTTGACGATCGTGTGCAGGTATTTGGCGAAGCATCTATGCCCATCAAAATCTGTACCAGTCGGATGAAGAGCACCCCATGCCGCCGGTTTAGCCACTGCATCGGTACCGTTCGGAAGGCCTCCACGGTCCGCATACCGAACACCCGAAGCCTATTACACTACCTTGTGGAACATTCGTTCTTGTTTCATGAAGGCTTGTAGTAATATTACCATATTTAACATATAAATTTTTAACATTTATTTTGATAAGAGTAATTTGAAGGTAATATTTTGTAAAAATAAATAAAATATTCACAACCGCTCAAAAGTATTCGACCACCTGTATTTTAAGTTACAAATAATACATTTTAAAGAGGTCATTTACTAGGTTTGTGTTTGTTTGTATAACGCCGCAAAATTATCTACAGTACAATCGTAAACAGCTTACTGTCATTTGCCAACTCTAATAGTGTTATTGTCGGAAATTATTTGAAGTTAATCTTTGAAATCGCAATTTTGTATGGATTTAGTTATTGAGAGATAAACAGAAGTAGTATATAAAATAACAAATATTTTTACGCTAGTTATCTGATGTCATTTGACTAGAAAACACGCTCTACATAGTAGAGTACTACACGTAGAGCATAGTTGAGCGTAGTACACGCTCAATACTTAAAGTCTACCACTCTGACGTACCCATCACTTCCTGGATGTACTTGACTCACTCTTCCCATAGCTCATTTCCCTGGTGGTAAAATGGCGTCATGAATTAATATCAAATCACCCACCTTTATGTTCTATTCAGGACGTCTCCATTTACTTCTTGTAATTAATTGTGCCAAATATTCGTTACGCCAACGCTACCAAATATCTTGATACACTCTTTGAGAAAGATTCCATCCATCTAACAATTTATTATCCGCGTGATCACGAAGTAAGAATACAATTCACCACCCCCTATCTTAACCGTGGGTGATCGTAAGAGACGACTAAGGGATAAAAATTACATCTATATATTACACCCATGCAAAAGAAGGATATCTCGAAACAAAACTCTATACAACACGTCTGACCAACATGATATAGTAGGCCAATTTCCCTCCTTTTGTGGAGGAGGCTCGAGCCTAGCAGTGGGACATATATGAGCTGATATGATGATGATGATTACGATATCTACCCATTAAAATATTCGTTACTAAATTTTGAACCAAATTTTTGATGAAAATTCAGCAACATAGTGAATTGAATATTTGGATTGATTGAGTAATGTTGAATGAAGAGAGAATCCAGTTTCATTGTGAATTGAATTTTTGGTTTGATAGAGTTAAGATGGTTTAGGGCTACTTTGTTTACTTAGGTTACTTTGTTTGATGGTAATATTGCGAATGTGTCATCTACGTACCGTATGTCTAAACACATCGAAAATTTTCGCTGAAATGAAAAACGCTAGTCTAACCACAGAGCGTGATATATTGGCGCGCTAAAACCCTTTGACTTCGCGCCACCCAAGCGATAACGCACTCGAAACCCGAATGTTCGCGACGATAGCCAATAATGACCGGTCACATATGCGTATATCGTCTCATTGCACGAAGCTTCGTGACGATACACACAGATGCGGCCCTAGCATAAGACTAATATATAAACATACAATGGTAACTAAAATTTAGGTATTTAATTTTGTGAAAAATTAAATTTTAGTTAGCGATCAGCAAAAAATATCGAATGCTAACTAAAATAAAGATATTTCATGTTGTGAAAAATTTTATATAAAATGACACGTTATAAAGACCGGTGGTGGCACTGTTCGTTTAACTGTTTTCATGTCATCAGCGCTGGATAAAGTATATTCCAAGTTAAATGATCTAACTGCCACAATTTTATTGTAGAAGAAATTATTGGCGGTAATAATTCATGTTCACGGGGGACAGTACGTGAGATACCTATCTCACGTACAATAAGTCATCGTTATTACAAAGATTTATATCTACCCGCTATAGTATTAGTTATTAAATTTTGACCCACATTTTAATACAAATTCATTACATATATACATACATTAGTACAAAAAGAAATTGATTCTATATATAAAGTTTTATATTATTTATAGACAGTTACACTGGTCGGAAAATAAAAAAAAAACTTGGGGGCAAGATCTTTGTTATGTGATCTTAATTGACCACAGTATGTTGAATCTAAAACTGTTTACAGATTGTTTCTATCACGTCTAGTTTTTGAGTTTTTCTTATTTAAATAAAATACTAAAATCGACATATTAAATACGCATTTATTACTACCTGACTAACAAGTGTGTATATCATGCCTAAAATTACCTATTTTTAATGGTTGTCATCGCAAAGCTAATGAATATATTTTAAATGATTTTTTTAATTGTCTATGAGATGGATACATAATTATTGGATCCAATGATAGTGGGGGCAATGGAGGGGCGGCGTGCAATCCTTATATTACTTCTTACTCGCCAGGTTACTTTCCCATCGCCAATGGGGTTAACTAAAGTTACCGATTCCTCGACTTTGGTGGCCCGACCAAAAGGTTACGCATTCGTGTAAAATCTACTGTCAACAATCCAGCAAAGCTCAATACATACTAGGTTAATAAAACATTCTCAATTTACCTATGTACAGAATGACAGAAGTAAAAAAAAAAAAATACTCAAATTAAAACATAGAATTATTAATATATTTTGTACATTACAAATTATAGTTTTTGAATATATAGCTCATATAAATAGAAAGCTGTATCTTCAATTTGTTGACGCAGTAAAAATACAAATCATCACTCGTGGGTGTCATAAAAGACGATCAAGAGAAATGACATGCTGGATAGCATGTATTTCTTTTCTATTGTGAAAGCAGCTCAAGGTGAATAGTGAATATATGAATGATGGTGCATTTAAGTTAACAGAAGATAAAGATAAGGACAATGAAATTAAGTTAATCGAAGACATTCGTTTATATTGTACAGTCGTGTCGAGAGTATTACTTATTAGTGAATCAGCCTCTGACAGCAATAAATCATCCCTGCCTCTTAACTCTTGTCAGTAAATCATCCTGCAAAAAAAAGAAGTGTTTATATTAACAGAGAACCTATTTTCTGCCGCTTCTATAAGGCTAATCTAATAATTGGCATTTTTACGTGTTAGGATAGCCTTCGCTGTAAAGATAAAGTAGGAAATATTTTACTTCTTGCTATCATTAGTACTATTTTTTTTAAATGTAACAAACACTCTACAACTAATGAAATAAGCCTTGCGATAAATATATTATACATCATCATTCTCCTACTCTTATCCTAATTACTTGGGGTCGATACAATATGTACTCTTCTTTCATAGTACATATTGCAAAAGTTATTGGCAATAGTTTTATGACCGGCCGCTTGCCAGACGTCAACCCTCCTTGGGCATATAATTGTTGACCAAACGGCATCAGATGGAATTGGCCCAGGTTAATAGAAGCCTCTTGGTCGTCTTTTACGACATCCACGAACAAAGTAAGGGTTGGTAGTATTCGTAGTCACTACCACATAGCATCAGCACCAGATAAATATATAAGTAACATTCACAAATTACAACAGACATATAATTATAATTTATGGATTGTACAAAGTATTTGTCCTATGCGGGGATTGAACCACACGTAGATTAGTGTCTTAACCACTACGCTATCTGTACCGTCATATAAATTATAATCAATAACTATTACTTCATAAAAAAGCGTTAGCGGAAATCGTTCGATTTAGATAACACAAGGCCGATAGAGTGATAATTAAGTGGGGAGGCTTATATGTAGCAAAAGACGTTGTCAGTTTATTAGATGGATGGATACAACTGCAAATATTTTAAATATAATAGAACAGATGGATACAACTGCAAATATTTTAAATATAATAGAACAGATGGATACAGCTGCAAATATTTTAAATTTAATCGAAAAAATAAACTTACGCTTTCGTCCTCTACTATAGCAGACACAGCCATTACAAAATAGCAAACACATAAGAAAATCATGAGCTTGGAATTCATTGTATTGAGAAGATTATAGTAGGTATTTGAATAAATTGAACCTGAAGCTTGAGGAATTAGAATACAAGAGACTCTTGTAAACTGAACTTATCTTTATATACTTAAATAGAAGATAATAATAATATTTATGAAATTGTAAATAATATTTATGTAAATAAAAAAAAAAATATAATAATAAAACTAATTATTTTTAATAATCATATTATAATGATTTGACTGTAAATAAAAAACTATTAGATATATTTTACATATTAAATATTTGATGTTCATTAAAAGTTTTTTTTTATACTTCTAGCCATAAATAGAATATTCTTAATACTCTATACAAGTATATTGCTGTGTAGCAGCGGCTACGAATACTACCCACCCTTGTTTTGCTCGTGGATGTTGATGAAACATCTAAGAGCTTTATATCGACCTGGACCCACTCCATCTATGCCTACAATGACATTCCCATCCCTTGCCTATGTCAACAATGACATTCCCAAGGAGGATTGACGTCAATCAGGCGTCCGGTCATAAAACTATTGCCAGTAACTTTTGCAATATGTACGTGTGCATATGTTAAATATATCTTTTATTACAGGATCTGCTGTCCAGACTTTAAGAGATTACGAAAATTTATTATTGCCAGAATTTATTATTGAAATTGCCAGAATTTATTATTGGATGAATTTGTATATCTTGGATGTGGATTTAGCCGAGATGGAAGGTACACCACTGATATAGAGCGAAGAGTGAATGCGGGAAATAGAGTGAACGGAACGTTGGGGCAACTTCTCGGCAGCCACCACCTCAGCCAGAAGGCACGTGTAGCAATACATAACGCAGTGCTTGTCCCAACATTACTGTATGGAAGCGAGAGTTGGGTATGCAGAAAAGAGTATGAAAGTAAAATGAATGCGGTCGAAATGCGATCTCTTCGGAAAATCTGTGGAGTTAGGCTGACCGACCGCATTCGTAACGACGACGTAAGAGAGCGAGTAGGTATGAAAGAGGGTATTGGTGTAAAGATGCGAAAGGGAATGCTGCGATGGTTCGGACATGTGGAAAGAATGCGGAACGAACGTCTGCTTAAGAAGATATACAATGCGAAAGTGGAAGGATGTAGGTACCGAGGGAGACCGAGACTAACCTACCTAGACCAGATCGGTCAGGTACTGAAGCAAGGTGGAGTCAAGAGTCTCCGAAACCGGCGAGCGTGTATGAAGAGAATTATGAATGTTGAGGAAGCGAGTGAAGTATGCAGAGATAGAGTTCTCTGGCACTCTGTTCTCTCTGCCTACCCTGCAAGGGATATGGCGTGATGATATGTATGTATGTGTATGTATGTATTATTGCCAGAGGCTGATTGATGCTAATAAGTAGACTGATTGCTAATAAGTAACATTTACAGGAGGATTCTTAATATCTCAAAGTGTCTTTAATTATTTGTAATATATTTAAGTATAAAAGTAAACTGACAGAAAAATTATATGATTCGGCTGATATTACTGATATGGAAGAATTATGGAAGGCTTTTAAAGAAAATGTGGTAAATGTTGCTACAGAAACGTGTGGCGTGACCAGAAGAAGGAAAGTAAATAAGATGAAGAACATATGGTGGGATAAAGATGTGCAGAGTGCAGTTTGTAAGAAGAAGAAAGCTTGGATAGATTGGCTTGCTATCAGAGCCACTGAGAGGATAGAGAAAGCAACGATTCATGATATAGACATAGCTAAAGAAGAGTACAAGAGAAGAAAGAGAGAAGTGAAAGAAATTGTCAGAAAAAAGAAAGAGGATCAGAAAGACGAGTACGATAGAAGATTATCGCAGGATTACCAATCTAATTTAAAGATCTTCTGGAAATCCATAAGATCAGCTCGAGGTAAAGTTCAAAGTACAGAGCTTGCCTCGATCAGGGATAAGCATGGCAGGATAGTGAATAGAGAAGAATGTGTACTAGAGAGATGGAAGGAGTATTTTGAAAGCTTATTTGAAAGAGTAGAGCCACAAGATCTATCATTTGAGAGTGAAAGAGATCTTGAGGATGGAGAATGTGTTACTATGGTGGAAATTATGAACGCACTGAAAGGTATGAAAGCGGGTAAATCTGCAGGATACGACAGGATTACAGTTGAGATGCTGACAGCTGGACCGGATATCATAGCTAACATGCTATACCAGCTCTTCAATCTCTGCTGGACTAATGGCCAAGTACCTGACGACTGGTGTAAGGCTGTAATTGTACCTTTGTACAAAGGGAAAGGTTCGCAGCAAGATTGTAGGAACTACAGGGGCATAAGCCTCCTTAGCATAGTCGGCAAACTGTATGCGAAAGTATTGATTGAAAGAGTAGTGAAAGTAACCGACAAGAAAATATGGGATGGACAAGCAGGTTTTCGAAAAGGTATGGGTTGTACGGATCAAGTCTTCTCCTTACAATGCATGGCGTAGAAATTTTTGGCTAAAGGTCAGAACATCTTTTGTGCATTCATTGATTTGGAGAAAGCTTATGACAAAGTGAGGAGGAATGAACTGTGGTCGGTACTGTCTATGTATGGGATGGACAGCCATCTTATTCACGCGCTGAAATCCATCTATAAGGATTCCAGGGCATGCGTAAGAATAAACGGAGCCTACACGGAGTGGTTTAATATCGATAAAGGTGTTAGACAGGGATGTGTAGCGTCCCCGTGGTTGTTTAACCTATTCATGGATAGCTGTTTGAAAGATCTGAAAAATAATGATTGTGGTTTACGAATGAATGAGTTACTTATCAAATGTCTTCTTTATGCCGATGATCAGGTATTACTTGCATCATCGGCAGAAGATTTGCAGGCGATGGTAACTACTACGCATGAAGCTTTTGAAAGAAAAGGTATGAAAGTAAATGTAAGTAAGACGAAAATTATGGTTTTTGAAAAGGATAAATGTATGACGGAATGTAAGATTTTTATAAATGGTGAGGAACTGGAACAGGTGAAAGAATTTTTATATTTGGGTGTTTTGTTTACTAGAGATGGTAAAAATGATGATAATGTTGAAAGAAGAGTAAATGCTGGTAATAGAGTGAATGGGGCACTATACACCTTTATGAAAAGCAGAAACGTGTCCAAAAAGGCACGTTTAGCTGTACATAAGGGAGTATTAGTACCTACTCTCATGTATGGTAGTGAAAATTGGATTTGGCAGGGAAGACATGAAAGTAGAATAAATGCTGTAGAGATGAGAGCTCTTCGTAGTATGTGTGATGTAAGTATGAAAGATAAAATTAGGAATAATGTTATAAGAGAGCGCTGTGGTGTGAACAAGGACCGCACAACCCCGCTTAAGGGTTAACCCTTTCGACAGGGTAACCCGTACATGGGGTCACCCATATCGCAGTGTAACCCTTTGTTTGGGTTACATCGGCAAAACCCAGCAATGGGGTTAACCCCTTTATTACGGTAACCACTTGAAGGGGTCCCTTCAATGACTTAAGTCTTTGAAGAGGTTACCTTTATGAAAAGCCTTTATTCGGGTTACCTTGTATTACCTACCGGCTGGTCGGCGTGGCGTCCGCCCTTTCACGGCTTATGCCGAATCTGGGTGGACCCAGCTTTGAAAGTCGACGGCCGTCCGCCTTAGGGCTATTCTGCGGCGACCGCAGAGAGCCATGGCGATCAGGGCTATCCGCGGATACCGCACGGTGGCGACCGAGTCAGCATGCGTATTGGCCGGAACGCCCCCTTGGGACTTGGAGGCGGAAATGCTCGCCGGAATATATCGGCGGGTGTCTTCTACTCGCGAGGAAGGTGGCGAGGTTTCGCCTAACGAATTGGCCACCTGGCGCGAAGACGCCCGCCGGGAAGTCCTTGCCTGTTGGGCGACGCGGCTGGAGAGGCCTCGATTCGGACTTCGTGTCATCGAGGCCGTCCGGCCCGTACTGATGGAGTGGCTGGAGAGGCGGCACGGAGCCCTCTCTTTCCGGCTGGTGCAGGTCTTGTCGGGACATGGTTGTTTCGGCTAGTACCTGTACACGGTCGCAAGGAGGGAGACGACTCCGTCCTGCCAGCAGTGCGGCGACGACGAGGACACAGCGCAGCATACGCTCGAGGTCTGCGTGACCTGGGCTTCGCAGCGCTCTGCCCTCGTTGCCGCCATCGGTGCTGACCTCTCGCTGCCGGCCGTCGTGAAAGCGATGGTCGACAGTGAGAGCAATTGGGACGCGGTCGCCGCCTTCTCCGAGAGCGTCATCTTGCAGAAGGAAGCGGCGGGGCGAATCCGGGAGGATCTCCTCTTCGAGGATTCGCGCCGCCGCCGGCGACTGGGGCGGCGAAGGTGAGAATACCTCCGCCTTATGCCGCCCTAGCCGAGGCAGCGGGTGACCGGACCGGGGATTAGTCTGGTCACCCTTGGAGAGAGGCCACCGCGTGAAGACGACGCCCTGACATCGAGACATAATATTAGTCGAGATGGCAGGGCGTCGACCCGAGAGGATACCCGTGAGGGTAGACCGGATGGGCCACTGAAGAAAAGAACGCATACCAGTGGCCCACCCGCAATGCGTAGAGAGGTACATTGTAGGGCGGGTCTACGGGGTCGTGCGCCGCTTCTCCCGTCGCCCCGGACGGATTAGCGGGGCGTGACCGATCCGTAGCCCGCCGCCAAAAAAAAAAAAAAAAAAAACCTTGTAACCTACCTTGTACCTAATAAAATTGAGCAACATGTAGGTGTAGGTATATTTTGCACCCAGCGGCGCCTCTTTGTCTTACTATTTGCTATTTGGTTATTACGAATTTGACAACAAACGGCGGCAGATAAGTGAGCTAATATGTAATTGGGGTGAGTAACACAGGTGCAGGCGTTGTAAGTGATTATTATTTAAGGTACTGAGTTATCTTAAAGTTAATATTGTGACATGTACGTAATAATATTTGTTAAATAATTATTGTTATTATGCCAAGTTATAACTGAATTACAGTCTTGTAATTATTTAGTAAAATATACTTATATTTTTACTTAATTACTCATTTATTGATTGTGTTTCAGGTGATACGATAATGATGTACCACTCAAAAATAATCAGCTGATTTTTGTTGTGAATCTAGGTGAACTCACGAGTTCGATTATTAGCACAGGCGGCAATGATGGTGGGTAATTGTTAATAACAAATAGATTAATAGTCAGTATATATAGCATATTGGGTTCGATGCAAACTTTGTGGCGATTGCGACCTGTTAAAATTTGTAAAGAATTGCCTCCCGACACGACGCCGTGCAGCGTGCTGCATAGTTCCAAATTTTAGATAGGTATTATTAGATATTATACTCACTGCACTCGCACAGAAGACTTTACATTTTGTAAGTAGTTGTAGCTACTGTAGTTAAACTTCAATAATCATTTAATAATATTAGTTATTTTTAACCGACTTCAAAAAGGAAGAGGTTCTACGTTTCCTTGTACGTATTTTTTTTTATATATGTTCAGCGATATTTCTGTCAATTGTGTGCCGATTTTCAAAATTATTTTTTTATTCTAAAGGGTATACTATATACTATACAGGGTGGAAGTGGACCGCTCCCGAAAACAAAGACAGGTGACCCTACTAGTCCTACTTGTAATGATAGGCTAGAAACAAAATCGATTCGGATGAAAAAAAAAGTTTTACAACGAATTTTAAGTTTTTTCACATTCCATCATATTAGGACAGTGCCATGTAACGATAATGCCATAAAAAATACGTAACTTTACTCAGATGATAAAAGACGCAATCTATTCAAAACTCACGATCATATGTTCAAGAGTTGGTACAACGACCTCGCGTGGTGCAAAAAATATTTTTTTTTTCATCCGAATCGATTTTTTTTCTAGCCTATCATTACAAGTAGGACTAGTAGGGTTACCTGTCTTTGTTTTCGGAAGCAGTCCCCTTCCACCCTGTATACTATATACTATATACGGATATACTCTCGAGGTGGTCCCATTGTCACCAAGTCATGATCTGATGATGGGAAGTCATGGAAATCAAGGTCAACCCTCAAATTGTATATCATCGTCTGTCTCATATTTTTTCCAAAGCTATTCAAATATTTACATCTGGCAGTTATAATCTCAATTAGGTGAGCTGGTGATAGAAGGTACCATCTCCTTAGCGGTTAGGAGTTGGAGGATAATTTGTTCAATATCATATGCACGCATAGACCTTTAGCTGTATTCTATCAAGTTAATCACGTAAGCTGATAATGTAAGGTACTAATCCATAACAATTAGGAGTTAGGTAATTCTTTATGTTGCCGATATAGTAATCTTTGTTCATCATCATCATCATCACAGCCCATAAATGTCCCACTGTTGGGCTCGGGCCTCCTCCATAATGGGAGGGAAATTAACCTACTATAACCACGCTGGTCAGACGTGTTGGTGTAGGGTTTTGCTCCGAGTTTGCCTTCTCTCGCATAGATGTTATATGCGTTTTATATCCCTTAGTCGTCTCGTACGATCCACGGGTAAGATATGGGGTGGTGAATAGTATTCTTAATCCGTCACCACACGGATAATTTTTGTTACGTAGGTAGAAAATAACATACCACGTTGGAAAGATGTACCTTTTTCAATTCACTTTTCTCGAAGTCTAACTGTTATAAATATGTATTATCATCTGGACTTAAGCTTTTCTCATATTTCGCCACAAAATGCCAAACTTTTATTCTCCAGCAATTATCGGTTCGTCGAGCGATGTGGCCTTCCCAATGCCTCTTAGGGTGTTAATTCTTCGTGATATGTCGATTACACCCGTTATTCTATGGATTAGCGTATTATATATTCGAATCATATCTCGCACAGAAATGAGCGAGCATACCCCGTTCCATAGTACGCTGAGTGGCTTTGAATTTTATTACGAAACCCACATTTAGGGACCACCACATTTTTATGTCATATCACTGGTCATAGACTTGTGCCTTCAGACACTGAGATATGTTGGGTGAGAAGATCCTCTTAAGTTACCTAAATGCTGTCCAGCCGTATTGGATAATTGTATCAAATTTTTCTAATTTAAATACTTACTTAGTTAGAACCGTCTTATTCTTTAGCTTACGCTTTTTCCTGGTATAGTCTTTTGAGTAGTTTATTAGACTCTAAGTCGTAAAAAGCTGTCCTTCTAGTCTTTGCACAACTTAGTGCAATATAAAACAGATCACTGGCAATTTTATTTTTGCCTAAATCAATGACAGCTTTGTTTAAGGCTTTGTAAAG
This sequence comes from Lymantria monacha, assembly GCA_905163515.2. Taxonomy (NCBI): domain Eukaryota; kingdom Metazoa; phylum Arthropoda; class Insecta; order Lepidoptera; family Erebidae; genus Lymantria; species Lymantria monacha. Next base: position 19,333,273 of record LR991081.1, read on the forward strand.
TACCCTAGAGTTTATATAGCGTAACCGCCCAACAGAGGATTAGCAGAAGCATTTCCGTTCAATATCCCGTAACCTTTTGTTGCCTGATATATTGTTGACACAGGCCCTATGGCAGCTAACCCGTCACTGTCACTTCACTTTTGTGCCAATAGTGTCGTCATCAAATTATATAAAAGCCAAATCAGGTAACTAGCCTGTTTCAATTTGCTCACAACGAAGGGGAAGCCCACAAGTTTAGATATTAACCCTATTGCCCGCTTACGAAACCCTTAATGACAGAGATATTGCATCTTACCATGACTCTGGAGCCTATGTCTAGTTTTAACAATCGCATCAAACCGTCACAATTATTTACTTGGATGTTGGTAGTATCTCATACGAGGGAATCCGTCTGGACTCCTCGTTCCACCGCCTCCTTCTGCGTGATGACAGCCTCGCAGAAGGCAGCGACCGCGTCCCAGTTCCTGACGCTGTCGACCATCGCTTTCTCGACAGCCGACAGCGTCAGGTCGGCACCGATGATAGCGGCGAGGTCACGGCACTGCTCGTTCCAGCTCGTACAAACCTCGAACGTATGTTGCACCGTGTCCTCGTCACTACCGGACTGGTGGCAGGACGGAGGCAACTTCCTCCTCGCGACCGTGTGCAGGTACTTGCCGAAACAACCGTACCCCGACAAGACCTACACCCTGACCTTAACCCGCCGGTAGAGGTCGGAGAGCATTTTCGCCTCTAGGTCCCATGTGGGTGTTCCGGTCAATGCATATGCCGCCTCGGTCGACACCGTACGGTACCCGCGGATGGCTCTGACCGCCATGGCTCTATGTGGGCGCCACAGAAAAAGCTCCCTGAGCTGAACAGTCAGAGACCTCGCCCACACGCGAGCACCATATATGGCCATTGAGCGGATAACCCCCGCATACAGCCGTCAGCCCTCGAAGCTGGGTCCGCCCACGTTCGGCATATGCCGTGATAGGGCTGACGCCGCACCGACCAGCCAGGGAGCAATCCTGCGGAAATGCTCCCGGATATATCTATCTCCTAAGGATAACCCACAGAAACCATGTTTATTTTTACATATTAGGTACTAAAAAATAATGAATTATTTGGGAAGCTATTTTTAACAATACAGTAATAATTCATTTTCAATTATTAGATAAGTAGTGCATTTATTGTACATTAAATTTGCCCTTTACAGTAAATCATTAAAATGAATAACCTAGAAGTTATAAGAGATTTAAAATACGGGGACAGCACGACCGGCAACTGAAGCGAAACGAGCGCGGGTAGCTAGTAATATCATAATAAAGTACACATACTCTTAAAAAAATACCTACTATTAAATTGCTTTGAATTAAGTACATATTATAGTTCTTCCGAATTTCGTTCGATTTCCAAATGAAATGACGAATGATGGGAATAAACATGTTCAGACACGAAAAAAGGAATATTGCAATTAAATATTATATTTTTTTTGTGTCTATACAATTGTACATGTTTATCTATATATGTACATGACAAGCAATTGCGACAAGCAAAATTGAACTTTAAAATCACATCATCAATAATTATTATTACATTTTTATGAGTCGCTCGATACATGTTCACTGTCGCCGTCGGGTAGGTAAGATGTTACGTGTGGTCGTGGTTACGCGATTTTCAAACTAGTTTCTATTGAAAAAGGTTGTATATTCAATGTCTTTGGCTGGAATGGCTTACCCTGTTACAGTGTTACAGAATGAAAGGGTAGTTAACCCATTCGGAAGGGGTTACACTGCACCCGTTCGAGGTGTAACATGTGTCAATGGGTTTATTTTTTAAGCGCTTAAAAAAACCCCTTCAAAAACCCTTTCAACGAGTATCCGAATGGTCCCTGGGTGTGAATGAAGAAGTAGTGACAAAGATCAAAAAGAGTATGCTGAGGTGGTTTGGACATTTAGAAAGAATGAGTGACGAGAGGTTGACGAAGCAAATATATAAAGCAAGCGTGAATGGGACGAATACAAGGGGAAGACCACGTCATACTTTTCTGCACCAAGTTGGAGATGTGTTGACGAGAGGTCTTATTAAGAGTATGCGTAATCGTAGAGCATGCATGAAGACTATTATGAGTGTGAATGAAGAATTGAATGTCCTATAATAGTTGACGGTGGTGTAAGTGGCAGCACGATAGGTGTGGGTTCGATTCCCACTTGTGACAATCATTTTTCGCTCGTAATCGGGTTTTTATAAATATATAACGTTTTTTTTGGTAGGCTATAGTTTGGGCACACCCTGTCATCCGGGACGATAAAAGGGCGGCGTGTGGCCCCAAAACCCATTTTGTTCCCTTCCCATCGCCATCGGGTGGGCCACTGGTACCGATTCCTGCCGTTGGCACGTACCGCTTGGTCCCACCTATATTCGGCATAAGTCAGTAGAGTGTGGACGCGGCGTCAACAAGACGCAGAGCAAGTTGGCAGCGCCAGACACATGCTTTAATCTGGGCCCGAATTCTAATCGGGACTGAATTGACTGTGATTGAGGCCACCATGGGTGGATCGTGGTGGTGCCCTCAATAACAGAGTCTCCATCATATTGAGGGCCACCCTAAGCTATATTGCCTCGATTCACCCGAGAATCTCCTGGGGTCTCGAGAGGCCAGGCATGCCACCTCTTCTAATATCACACTCCGGGCTGTAACGAGCGCAGCGTGGGCGTGCTAAATTATGCCCAGCCCTGGAATAAAGATACCCCCCAGTTGCAGCTGATAATTCACAGGGTCGGACCTAAGACTAGCCCCTGTGGATCACCGCACGTCATGGGTGTCCGCATAATATCCCTACTTTGTCCACATAGACACGCTGCGTACGTCCAAATAATCTGCCATTGGCCGTCTCAGGTATAGGCATCCCACGATAACGTAGAACCTTCTCTATTCAGCTGAATAGTAGACTATTGAATGCGTTGGTGATGTCCAAAGATACCAACAGCACTCCTCCCCATTTGCAATGCTTGTTTCCGCGGTTCTTTAGCGTCTACATACATACATACATATCATCACGCCATATCACTTGCAGGGTAGGCAGAGAGAAATAGTAAATAATAAATATAATATATATATATAATAATCTTTAGCGTCTATCTTACTAAAAATATTTGCCTCAAAAATTTCCACATAAACAAGTCGGCAAGGCTGCAATACCCTCTCTGGTGTCAGCCGTGAAATCTACATATAAATGTATTTTTTTGAAATGATTAGTGTTTTTGGTGATAATTAAATTTCTATCTAGAATTTTATGCGAAAATAAATGTGCAATGATAATAATTTAATAGTGAATTTATACTTACTATTTGTTAATTTTTCTTAATTAAATGTGCCAAGGAACAGCGATAATCTAGAAACCTAATTTGGCATTGTTATCAAATGGATACATCGAGTAAAACAATAAAATTAAGACTAAACATTTGAAATGTTTAAGTTCTAATATACATAAGTTAGAATGAGGTTTAATTCAGCTGTGTGGTAGCGGCTACGAATACTACCAACTTTTACTTTGCTAGTGGATGTCGAAAAAGACAACTAAGAGATTTATAGTGACCAGAGCTATCTCCATTTGGTGATGTTTGGTCAAGAATTACATTCCCAAGGAGGGTTGACATCTGACAGGCGGCCGGTCATAAAACTATTTCCAATAACTTTTACAATATGTACTATGAAAGAAGAATACATATTGTGTCGACCCCAAGTGATTGGGATAAGAGTAGGAGAATTATGATGCTTATTTATAGCTTCTAAAACTAAAACTACTTCTTCTATTACTTCTATTACTACTTCTATCCTACAGTAGCATAAGTAGACAATAATTGATAATCGATGGCGTTTAAATTCAGGTTCATATAAAAAAAGTATTAGCTTTAACTAATTTTAAATTTAATGGCTCGTCACCTCCTAAATAGGATTACAGATTACATAAAATATTGGCCTGGAAAAAGTTTAGTTCATTTGGAAAAAAATAATATAAAAGGTAACAAAAATATCTTTTCACTTTATTAGGCTTCGTCAGCCACATAAAATATCTTGTTACGGTTTGATTACGGAATACTACTATATCCTACTCGATATCATAAAATGTATTTCCGCGCATAACTTCCGATTGACTGAATCAAATTACATAATTCTTTTTCTCTGTCGGGTTTGGCACAAGATTAGAATACGAAAATCGCATCTTAAAGTTTTAAGTCTTTTAATATGAAACGTTATTGAGTAGCTAATTTGAAGACATTGGACAGTCTTTATTAGTGGTAGGATACTGTAGATAGTTTTCTGTCTACAACTGTGAATAGGTCTGTCACATTCTCGCCGAAAATCGACGCCTGAGTCATGTGCTCCTGACTTCGTTCGATGAGCTAGAGAGCTGAAAATCCAAATCTCTGGGTGGGTATTGGTTGTTAGATAGTAAAGCAGCTATGCCTCTGTTATTATTAAGGTCCACGGGCAGCAATAATACTTACTATCTAGTGTGCTGTTTGCTCATTTGCCACCATCATCACTATCATCATTCTCCTCCTCTTATCCCAATTATTTGGGGTCGATGCTCTATGTACTCCACTTCCTACATATTGCAACAGTTATTGGAAATAGCTTTATGAACGGTTGCTTGTCTGATATTAACTCACCTTGGGAATGTAATTGTTGACCAATCGGCATCAGATGAAGTTAGAAGTTAGTAAGCCGTTATAAGGCGCTTAGTCGTCTTATACGACAAAGTAAGGGTTAGTAGTATTCGTAGCCGCTACCACACAGCCATTTCATTGGCCACCATAAGCTATAAAAAGTCTTCAACATACGGATAAAATATTGACAAATTCATGTATATTTATATAGTCAGGGTCTGATAATTTCAAAAATATTTGGAAGGAAGGTAACTATCATAAGCAGAGACCTTGTTTAATAGTTCTTATCAGCTTCTCTATTGCTAGAATAAATTATTTTCTTTATAGTAAATGCAGTATATAAAGACAATTCTAGTCATCATAAGTCTTTATTTAATTATATTTCCAACAGCAACAATAACGGAAAAGTTTCTAGTCATTCTTGTAACAATGAATTTCAGTTTTATAATTTACTTATGTATTAGTTTTTTTATATCTTTTGTAGCATCAGCTGGAATAGGAATATTTGTAAGTTATCTAATATTTCTATTTTTCTAATCTTGTAGATCAGTATGCTGCCTCTTATATTTGATGTGTCTTGAAAATTGATCACCACTAGCTAAGCTAAAGCTGGACAATAATGCTCTTCTGTGAAAATCATAGTAATTAACTTCCTTCGATAATTCACCTGCTAAGACTGACAAGCCAATTGGGTGGGTTTGGGGATTGTAATGATAGGCAGTGACCTGGCTATACCCTTGGTATTGCAAAGGTAAATGGGTGGCAGTGACACTTACTATCAGATCTGTTGCTTGCTCGTTTGCTACCATAAGAAAAAAATATGCTGTTTTTCCAAATATCCTGGAAAGGCTTTATTTAACAGTAGTCAATGAGCTAATGGGTGGATATTTTTTTACTTATTATTGACTGTTTCTAAATAATATCTAAACGAAAAGTGAACTGTGTCTGAATAATTAAAATAACAGCATTTTGAATCATTTATATTTATAACTTTAACATTTGATTTGTTAGTTTCAGATACTAGTCATTTACTATACATATACATAGATAATCTACTTATCATTTTAATCTTGTATGTCAGCATCATCATCATCCTGCTCTTATTCCAATTACTTGGAGTCGATGCAATATGTACTCCTCTTCCGTCTTACATATTGCGAATGTTATTGGCAATCTGTTAATAGATAATTACGAGATTTACCTACTATGACGTCATCAACCCAATATTTCCGTTAAACGTTTTCATTCTCTTTTCAATATTATTTATAAAAGCAATTTCACCGCCAACTTTACAAACGTTTAGAGGGTAAAGATTAATAAATATCGAAACAAGTGTTTATATTTGGAACAAGTACGGTACGGTACAAGTATGGTACAGTAAGGTATTTGCAATCTTATTGCAAATAATTTTACATTATTTTTTTTTCTTTCAGAGTATTATACCAGACTTTAATGCTAAAATTGCAAATGAAGCTGACAAAATTGCGAGTATACTAGCGAAGGATTCGAAATTAAGTTTTTAAATGTGAAATTAACATATGTAAAATTAACATGGTTACATAGACAAAATTAAATGTAATAATTATATCTTTTTTTTTATTGTTCTATACAGTTATATAATATAATAATGATTCATTACACTCATAACCCGAAAACTATTGTTAATTTAACTATTTTTTTTAGTTTATAATTATAAATATTTTTTTTAGTTTTATAATTATAAATATTAAAAACACGTAAGTAGATAACACAACTATAAGGTGAATTGGAAATAAAGCAGTATATCAACCCGGTCTGATCGTTTGGTTCAGACCGCTCAATAAGGTGTGATAGATCAATCTCCTTCCCGCTATATAGGAAGCTCAAATCTGACAATGGGACATGTATAAGTTGTAATAATGATGACGAAGTATGTTATCCGGTCAGGTTTTTTGAAGTTATACTTCTATTGGTGCGTTAGAGAAAAATGATGAGAGTAAATTTTTACGATGCGCGCGCACACCGTCACGAAAAACCGACATCCTGAAGTTAGCTATAGTCAACATTTTAATTTATTTTGTGATATTAAATATTTTATTATAACTTTATTTAACTAGCTAATGCGTTATAATAAAACTTTCAATGTATTAAATACATTTTTCTAAACGTAGAAAAAAGCGAAATATAACATTTTTGAATAGATTCATATCTTGTTACGCCAAAGAAGTATAACTTCTAACGCGTGTACATAAGCACATATACACTTTTTTTTTGGATATAACTATAATTAAAACACGATACTAATAATTGTAAAATTTATTACAAATATCAAAATTTTAGTAGGTATATTTGTTTACAATAATGTTTATAAATACCCGATACGAAACGAAAAATGATGTCACAAGCGGGGTTCGAACCCGCACCTCACACTCATTTTTCGTTTCATATCGGGTATTTATAAATAATTAAGCATATTAAATGCTAAAAATTTCAGTAATTTGAATAACAAGGTTGTGTCATCGTTTAATACAATTCTAACTGTAAAGTTTGAAGTATTAAGTCTATACAATGTGTAAACATTGTCCGATAGATGGCATACGTCACCTTGAAGACGTAAGATATAATATGAATCGAAATTTGCATGTCCTAAAATAGTTCACGATGGTGTAAGTGGCAGCACGGTTGGGCCGGATTCCCAATAGGTGCGGGTTCGAACCCCGCTTGTGACATCATTTTTCGTTTCGTATCGGGTATTTATAAATAATTAAGCATATTAAATGCTAAAAATTTCAGTAATTTGTACAATAATGTTGTTATAAAATAATGAAAATTTATAAATAAAATAAAAATTGGAAACTTGTGTGTTTGATTTCGTACATTTTTTGTAATTAGCTTCCAAGAACATATGCAATATTTAAGGTAATAAATAAATATTATTTAACTTTGAAAGCTGACGTGAATGTTTTTATTTTCATATTTTATATGCATATTCGAAATTAAAAAATATATTTATAATTAAATTTTGTATTCTTTTTTATTTTTAATGGAGTTTGGTGTAAGAAAAACTTGATTTAGGTACCTTATTGTCTAAGCACATTCTTGTTCATGAGCATACGCTCATGAACAAGAATGTGCTTAGACAATAACAAAACCTGCAAATTAGCCATACGGCTAATTTGCAGGTTTTGTTGAAATCACTCCATAATCCATAATCGATCCATTTTTGTGGGAGGACCACGCTGTTGACTCTTCTCTGTCTACAGCTGCGACCCGGTCCGTCCAGGGTAGTACTACACTCTCGCAAAAGATCGAGGTCTGAGTAATGGCGAAGTCGGAAGTGTGGGCGGCCGTGGCGAAGATTCGTTCCACCACCACGGCCCCCGGCCCGGACGGAATTCCAGTCCGGGTGTTGACGTCGCTCCTCGAGCACTTCAAGCCTCGCCTCAGGCAGCTGTTCAACGCCTGTCTAACGTCTGGACGATTCCCTGAGTGCTGGAAGGAAGGGAGGTTGGTTCTCCTGCCAAAGCCGGGACGGTCCCCGGATGTGCCATCGGCCTACAGGCCCATCGTGCTCCTCGACGATGTGGGTAAGCTGCTGGAGCGTGTCCTCGCTGCCCGCATCGTCCGACACCTGGAGGAGGTGGGGCCCGATCTGTCGGACGCTCAGTATGGGTTTCGGAGGGGCGTTCGACCATCGGGGCCCTACTACGCCTGAGGCAGGCGGCCGCGGAGGCCGTCGCCGGAAAGGGAGTGCTATTGGCGGTGTCGTTGGACATCGCCAACGCATTCAATAGTCTGCCATTCGGCTGCATCAGGGAGGCGCTCCGGTTCCATGGAGTGCCCCTGTACCTCAGGCGGCTGGTGGCAGACTATTTGGAGGGCCGCAGTATCCTCTGCGCGGGTCCCGCAGGGGACATTGTGCGGACGCCCATGTCGTGCGGCGTTCCGCAGGGGTCGGTTCTGGGACCGACTCTGTGGGACATCGGGTACCACTGGGCGTTGAGAGGGAGTCTCCCCCCCGGGCTGAGCTTGGTGTGCTACGCTGACGACACGCTCGTCACAGCCCAGGGCAGGACACTGGAAGATGCGGCGCGCCTGGCCACTCTCGGCACCGAGGAGATGGTCAGGCGGATCGAGGCGCTGGGGCTCAGGGTGGCCCTAAACAAGACGGAGGCCCTACTTTTCCATGGGCCCCGTGTGAGGCTACCCATCGGCGCCTCGATAGTGGTAAACTCCATCCACATCAGCATCCAGGCCCAAATGAGGTACTTGGGTCTGGTGCTCGACGGGCGATGGTGGTTCTGGGAGCATTTCCGACAGATTGCTCCCCGGTTTGTCGGCGCGGCGTCCGCCCTTTCTCGGCTCATGCCGAACGTGGGCGGACCCAGTTTCGAGGGCCGACGGCTGTATGCGGGGGTGATCCGCTCAATGGCCATGTACAGTGCACCCGTGAGGGCGAGGGCTCTGAACGCCCAGCTCAGGGCGGTTCTGTGGAGGTCACAAAGAGCCATGGCGGTCAGAGCCATTCGCGGGTACCGCACGGTGTCGACAGAGGCGGCGTGCCTGTTGGCCGGGACACCCCCGTGGGACCTAAAAGCGGAGATGCTCTCCGACTTCTACCGGCGGGTTATCACAGCGCGTGAGGAAGGTGCGGGCGCGTGGATGCCCGCCGAGACGTCATCGCCCGTTGGGCTACACGGCTGGAGAGGCCTAGGCACGGTGTGGAGACCGTTGAGGCCCTCCGGCCCGTATTGATAGAGTGGATGGAGCGGCAGCACCTAGTTCTCACCTTTCAGCTGGTGCAGGTATTGACGGGGCACGGGTGTTTCGGGTTGTACCTGCACAGGGTCGTGTATAGGGAGTGGACTCCGGTCTGCCACCACTGCAGGAGCGACGAGGACACAGCGCAACACACGCTGGAGGTGTGTCCGGGATGGGAGCGGCAACGCCGTGACCTCGTCGCTGTCATCGGTGCCGACCTGACGCTGCCGGCCGTCGCGAGGGCGATGGTCGACAGCATCAGGAACTGGGACGCGGTCGCCGCCTTCTGCGAGGCTGTCATCTCGCAGAAGGAAGCGGCGGAACGGGTCAGGGAGGATTCCCGCGCCCCGGGCCGCCGCCAGCGGCCGGGGCGACGCAGGCGCGAATACCTGCGCCTGATGCCGCCCTTACCGAGGCTTCGGGTGATCGGACCGGGGAATTGCCCGGTCACCCGACGTGAGGCCACCGCGTGAGGGCGACGCCCCGACGGCGAAATCTGTCGGGGCGTCGACGAGAGGAACCCGCAAGGGGGAACCGCCGGGCGGGCCACTGAAGTTCAAATTGGGTCCCGGTGACCCGCTCGCACGGCGAAGAGAGAGGAGTTTTTACGGTGGGTCTATGGGGTCACGCGCCGCCTTCTCCGTCACCACGGACCGATTTGGCGGGGCGAGACGCATCCATAGTCCACCAAAAAAAAAAAAAGGTCTAAGTAATGGCAATGTGTTATTGCGCTTCGTTCGGTGAGCGAGAGAGTCGGCAGCCCAACTGGGTGTGTTTGGGGTTTGTATTAGTAGGCAGCGGCCTAGCCTTGGTATTGCAAATGTAAAATATGTATAAAACGGCAGTAGTACTTACCATCAGGTGTGCTGCTTGCTCGTTTACCGTCATAAGCAAAAAAAAAATAATAACCTTTTGATATCCAATATCTGCATTGGATTAGGGCTATAATATTAGTTATTTCCACAGATTCGATTTCTACATATTGTCAAGTAAATTAAGAATATTTCTATCAATTTTACTACGGTGAAATTTATACTATATAACTTTGAGATTTATACTATACTAGCTTCTGCCCGCGGCTTCCCCCGCGTAAAAGGTTACTTTTCTAAAGTTTTTCATCCCCTATTACAACTTTTACGATACTTACAACTTTTCATCCCCCTCTACAACCCTTTTTTCGCATTAAAAAGTAGTCTTTATTCTTTGTAAGACTCTAGACGATCTGTGTACCAAATTTCATTTAGATCGGTTCAGTAGTTTTGGCTTGAAAGAGCGACAGACAGAGTTACTTTCGCATTTATAATATTAGTAAGGAAGTAAGGATTACTATAAATTTAAATATATATTTTTTAATCTGTGTGGTGACGGACTGAAATACGATTCACCACCCCGTATCTTACCCGTGGGTTATCGTACGATACGACTAAGGGATATAAAACGCATATAACATCTATGAGAGAGAAGGAAAACTTGAAACAAAACCCTATACCAGCACGTCTGACCAGCGTGGTGTAGTAGGTCAATTGCCCTCCCATTATGGAGGAGGCTCGAGCCCAACAGTGGGACGTGTATGAGCTGAGAAGAATATATATTTTTATCGTGAATGTGGTGAATAATATGTCCTCTTAATTTAACGTGACTGTCTTTAAACTGGCTGAAGGAGCACCTGGAGAAGATTCAATTACAATATCTCCTGGGAAATTTCTACCACAAACTACAATCGCTGGCCCCTATTCAGGTATATATATCATGTATTCATCATATATTCATTCAGTTAAAGATGACTCAGAGGTATAATAATTGTTGCTAACAATTATTCAAGAGAGACAAAACTTGAAACAAAACCCTATACCAAACCATTTGACCAGCGGTGGTATATTAGATCACATATCTTCCTATTGTATGCAATAATGGAACTTACATGATGACTGGCGATGATATCCATTGCTTGGCGTTGCTCAGAGCAATAAAAAAAAAATTGAATTCCTAGAAATTCATCGCATCACTAACTGCTGGGTCTAATTGTTTATTATATTCTAGAATCCAGGTGGATTCCGAGTTTGATGCGGTTTTTTTATGTAATCAGATGATTACACAAAAAAGCTCATTAAACTCGGTTTCGTCATTTAGGATAAGTTCAGACACATACATATGTATAAAAGATTAATATACACAAAAAAATACGTGCGTACTAGGTACACATATTAGAAGTAAAACTTTGGCAAACTAATTTATAAATCTCGTTTACATACATCAACCAATAGCGAGTATTCTCTCTCTATTTCTCTCTCTCTCTCTCTTTCTCTCTCTCGTGTCGCATTTGTCGTGTCGCGTTTCATCTGTAAAAATTTCACTTCAAAATAAATATGGCGCGTAAAGGAAAAATGTGATTTAGAAATAAAGATGGCGCCGTAGCAGAAAAACGTTACAATATAAAATCTGTCCCATACGTCGATGTAAAAGTTTTACTTTAATAATCTAAGAGAGAATTTGATAAGAAAGATACCTACAACGTAGTTGATGAAAATTCTTGTAATAATCATGTCATCATATTTAGTAGATTTATTAGTAAAGTCATGCGAATTGTCTCTATTTCTTTATAGAGAATATATAGATTACACAAAACAGCATTAAAAAAATACTATCAAGTGTACAAAAATTAGATTAAATAGTTTCTAGTAAACACTTTAAATAAAATTTCAATATTATCTTGAATAAAAATATTTTTATTGCTATTAGTTCAGCCAAGCGTTTTATTAAAGACTTCAAACTACATATAAACTTTTATTAACCGTAAAAAAATACAAAAAGAAAACTTTTAAACGAGTCATTTTCAATAAAAAAATGTGTTATATATGCAATAAGATTTAAGTTATGTGATATTTGAAAATATCGTATTTTTATTTTAATTAAAAAAAATATTTACTATCATATTTCCGTGTGGTGACGGAGTAAGAATACAATTCACCACCTCGTATCTTACCCGTGGGTGATTGTACGAGATGACTAAGGGATATAAAACGCATATAACATCTATGCGAGAGAAGAAAACTCGAAACAAAACCCTATACCAACACGTATGACAAATTCCCTTCGTTTATGGAGGAGGTTCGAGCCCAACAGTAGGACACATATGAGCTGAGATGATGATGATGACTATCACATCAATTTGTATTGCTTATTTAGATAAACGAATTTAGGAAATAAAACTACCTTTATGGCTCGTAATGCGTTTTAATCCTATTATTATATCCTAGCATTTAGAATACATTATAATATCCTACTCCAAAATAGAAAGGAAAATGATCTACTATAACCACGCTGGTCAAATGGGTTTGTAGAGTGGTCCTTCTATTCGAACCAGATAACTGAACAGAGACTTAGTAGCTAATATTTTTAACTGTTCTAGTCCATTCCAAAATTACATTTGGTTTTGCAAAAGTCTTTACAATTTGGATGTCAAGAGCGTGGTTACTATGAAGCGAAGAAGAATATGAATTTACCATGTGTGTAAAGTAAATTATTGCAATCCAACATCTGCAATGATAGCAGGGGTGCAGTCCACGCAAGGAGAATACTTATAGATGCGGCATCAATTCGTGACGACTCCCACACTTGCTATATGCAAGCTGCACTGTTGAGCAATCTTTTTTTTTTTGGAACTAATCCCACCACACATTGCCACCATTGTAACTCCTGTAAGCCAGGATCCACAATGGTCACTATAAATGACACCAAGGTTTGACCCTCAGGCAGTCCCGGGATATGATTTTAATTGTCTTGGGACCCGCAACAAATTTAATTAGAAAAGGTTAAAGAGGAGGAGTTGGAAAGAGTGATTCCACTTCCCTCCTAGGCAAAGCGGGAGACAGGAAAACAAAAGGACTAGTCAGCCAATAATTAAAGAGGTGTACGGCTACGGCACCACGGAAGAGCTTAACGGGGCCTATATGTGAGCGTTAAGATTGATTGCTACAGTAGGTATGGCAGAAACGCATGAACGCACGGAAATTTTCTCTAGTTGCCACAAGGTCCGTATAGTATACTACTCCACAGGTAACTTGCAAACTGTTTAACATAAGGTTACGCTGTTGAGCAATCTACCACTTATATGAATTTAATTTTTATTATTCATAAGCGAGCACAAGCCAGCAGTTAGAAATACAGTCCACTTATTCTTTTAACGTCCTAACATAATCCTTGTTCCACGGCTGTCATTATGGAAAAAGGCGTGAGAATGGTCTTTACACTGTATCGTAATCTATTCTTGCACAAAAATTTTTAAAATCTTTTTTGTGCTTATAAATTAATTGTAATAATTCAATGGAGTATTCTGTCTATTTCTGATTTATGAATATCTTGTGCTCGATCCGTATTTCATATTTATTAAGCACAAGTAAAAATATATAATTGATTACCACATCTTATTTTCTTATGAGACTGGTAAAAATCAAGTAAGGGAAGTAGCGCAACGAGTTATTATTAACATAACAATATTACATCTTTACAAATTCCTGATGAGAAATAGTTTGGTTTACTTTCCTATTTTGATTAATTACCGGTATTGCTGTAAAAACAAATATTTTTTCCTTCATTTTTTCTGATGTATTTTTTGTCATCATCTTCGTATTCTACTTTTCTTTCTCTTTATTTAATAGCGGTAGGACCACGCTGTTGAAAGTTCTCTGTCTACAGCCACGGGCTGTTTCGTCCGAGGTAGTACCACACTCTCGCAGAAGATCGATGTCTGAGTAATGGCTATGTGCTATTGCGCTTCGGTCGGTGTGCGAGAGAGCCGGAAGCCCAACTGGGTGGGTTTGGGGTTTGTATTGGTAGGTAGCGGCCTGACTATACCCTTGATATTGCAAAGATACAAGGAACCATTTGTTTTTATACAGTTCTGATAAATGTATAAATTTACATTAAAAATATAATTTATTTTACAAGAACTAACCTTATTGTTAATTAATAAACATTGATCATCTCAGCTTATATATGTCCCACTGTTGGGTTCGGGCCTCCTCCATAATGGAAGGGTAATTGACCTACTATACCACGCTGGTCAGACGTGTTGGTATAGGGTTTTATTTCGAGTTTTCCCTCTCTCGCATATATGTTATATGCGTTTTATATCCCTTAGTCGTCTCGTACGATCACCCACGAGTATGATAGGGGGTGGTGAATTGTATTCTTACTCCGTCACCACACGGAAAACATTACATAAATATTAATTTGCTATATGATAGCGGATACGAGTACTACCAACGCTTAATTTGCTCGTAGATGTCGTGTCGTGCAGTCGTCGAAAGACGACTAAGAGCCTTATAATGACCTGGGCCAAATCCATCTGATGCCGTTTGGTCAACAATTACATTCTTCCCAAGGAGGGTTGAAGTCTGGCAGGCGGCCGGTCATAAAAATATTGAATGATGACGTAAATATTAAGAACACAGAAACAAAGTATGGTATATACTTCATGCATAGCGACTGTCAATTAATAGATTAATTTATGCAGAATAATATAAATAGACGAATTAATTTTACCGACATGTAAATAAATAATTATTTTTTTAATGTTCATATACATACATATATATATATATATATATATATATATATATATATATATATATATATATATATATATATATATATATATATATATATATATATACATATCTCCTGCGATATTGAGGTAGTAGGTTCATTAGCCTATAGTAGATCGTCTGTAGACATATTTAACAATTTCTGAGGTAGTCATTTAGGGCAATTAGGTCATTCATCATCATTTGCTTGCCCTCACTCCACGCTAAGTAGGGTCGGTACAACACGTTATTGCCTTCCACAAACTTCCTTCAGCTGTCACCTGTGCCTGCATTTACATTCTTTTATGTACATATCCTCGTTTATACAATTCGTTCATCCCGCTTTCACTAATCTTGCATACTTCCCAGGCATTCCTTTTTCTTTCAAAGCTCACCACATAACTTCCCTGGAAACTATGTCATGCGCATGCGCCTTCTATAGGTCTATGAATACCATGTGCAGGTTTTTATGTACACATTAGTATTTTTTTTATAAGTTGGCGTAAGACAAAAATTGCGTCAGTGGTACCCAGTCCTGGCATAAAATCAAATTAGTTCTGGGATATCCTACAGTCCTCTCTCATTCTTTTGTCTATTACTTACTCCCAAATCTTCATGCTATGTGACATAAACTTTATTCCTCGGTAGTTATGGCATTTTTGTACTTTTAATGATAGGCACCAGAGAACTGTAACATTATTCCTTCGGGATAGATCTCTTCATGCAACAACTTGCCGAAGAACAAAGTCAGTCAGTTCCATCCGTCTGCTTTCAGAAATTTCCATATCTCCACAGGTATACTATCTGTGCCAGCTTCTTTACCATTTTACATACTCTGGACAGCCTTTTTTACTTCATCTATACTTACTTCTTCTACCAAAGCCTTTTTTTTTTTTTTTTTTTTTTTTTGTGGACTATGGATTAGCCTCGCCCCGCCAAATCGGCCCGGGGTGACGGAGAAGGCGGCGCGTGACCCCATAGGCGGTTCACCCTCGCGGGTTCCTCTCGTCGACGCCCCGACAGATCTCGCCGTCGGGGCGTCGCCCTCACGCGGTGGCCTCACGTCGGGTGACCGGACAATTCCCCGGTACGATCACCCGAAGCCTCGGTTAGGGCGGCATCAGGCGCAGGTATTCGCGCCTGCGCCGCCCCGGCCGCTGGCGGCGGCCCGGGGCGCGGGAATCCTCCCTTGCCCGTTCCGCCGCTTCCTTCTGCGAGATGACAGCCTCGCAGAAGGCGGCGACCGCGTCCCAGTTCCTGATGCTGTCGACCATCGCCCTCGCGACGGCCGGCAGCGTCAGGTCGGCACCGGTGACAGCGACGAGGTCACGGCGCTGCCGCTCCCATCCCGGACACACCTCCAGCGTGTGTTGCGCCGTGTCCTCGCCACTCCTGCAGTGGTGGCAGGCCGGAGTCCACTCCCTATACACGACCCTGTGCAGGTACAACCCGAAACACCCGTGCCCCGTCAATACCTGCACCAGCCGAAAGGTGAGGACTCCGTGCCGCCGCTCCATCCACTCTATCAATACGGGCCGGAGGGCCTCAACGGTCTCCACACCGTGCCTAGGCCTCTCCAGCCGCGTAGCCCAACGGGCGATGACGTCTCGGCGGGCATCCACGCGCCAGGTGGCTATCTCGCTCAACGATGGGGAGCCACCTTCCTCGCGCGCTGTGATAACCCGCCGGTAGAGGTCGGAGAGCATCTCCGCCTCTAGGTCCCACGGGGGTGTCCCGGCCAACAGGCACGCCGCCTCTGTCGACACCGTGCGGTACCCGCGAATGGCTCTGACCGCCATGGCTCTCTGTGGCCTCCACAGAACCGCCCTGAGCTGGGCGTTCAGAGCCCTCGCCCACACGGGTGCGCCGTACATGGCCATCGAACGGATGACCCCCGCATACAGCCGTCGGCCCTCGAAACTGGGTCCGCCCACGTTCGGCATGAGTCGAGAAAGGGCGGACGCCGCGCCGACAAGCCGGGGAGCAATCTGTCGGAAATGCTCTCGGAACCACCATCGCCCGTCGAGCACCAGACCCAAGTACCTCATATGGGCCTGGATGCTGATGTGGATGGAGTTTAGCACTATCGAGGCGCCGATGGGTAGCCTCACACGGGGCCCATGGAAAAGTAGGGCCTCCGTCTTGTTTAGGGCCACACTGAGCCCCAGCGCCTCGATCCGCCTGACCATCTCCTCGGTGCCGAGAGTGGCCAGGCTCGCCGCCTCTTCGAGTGTCCTGCCCCGGGCTGTGACGAGCGTGTCGTCAGCGTAGCACACCAAGCTCAGCCCGGGGGGGAGACTCCCTCTCAACGCCCAGTCGTACCCGATGTCCCACAGGGTCGGCCCCAGAACCGACCCCTGTGGAACGCCGCACGACATGGGCGTCCGCACAATGTCCCCTGCGGGACCCGCGCAGAGGATACTGCGGCCCTCCAAATAGTCTGCCACCAGCCGCCTGAGGTACAGGGGCACTCCATGGAACCGGAGCGCCTCCCTGATGCAGCCGAATGGCAGACTATTGAATGCGTTGGCGATGTCCAACGACACCGCCAACAGCACTCCCTTCCCGGCGACGGCCTCCGCGGCCGCCTGCCTCAGGCGTAATAGGGCCCCGATGGTCGAACGCCCCCTCCGAAACCCATACTGAGCGTCCGACAGATCGGGCCCCACCTCCTCCAGGTGTCGGACGATGCGGGCAGCGAGCACACGCTCCAGCAGCTTACCCACATCGTCGAGGAGCACGATGGGCCTATAGGCCGACGGCAAATCCGGGGACCATCCCGGCTTTGGCAGGAGAACCAACCTCCCTTCCTTCCAGCACTCAGGGAACCGTCCAGACGTCAGACAGGCGTTGAACAGCTGCCTGAGGCGAGGCTCGAAGTGCTCGAGGACCGACGTCAGCACCCGGACTGGAATTCCGTCCGGGCCGGGGGCCGTGGTGGCGGAACGAATCTTCGCCACGGCCGCCCCCACTTCCGACTCCGTCACGGGCGGAACACTCTCGTCGTCGTCGGCCTCCCGGTCCTGATCTGGCGGAGCCATGACCGGGGGCGTGTGTTCCGACTGCCGTGGAAACAGCTCCTCGACCACCCTACGAAGGAAGTCGGGCTGGAGGGTCTCGGTGAGGGGGGGTGCCCGCGCGCGAAGCTTGTTCAGCGCCGCGCGATATGGGCGGCCCCAGGGGTCACGGTCGAGACCGTCCAGCATCTCCTGCCAACTCGCGCCCTTGGCGGCTCGGATGGCCAGCCGAAAGGCAGTCCGCGCACTACGGTACGCCTCGTACAGCTGACCCTCCCGCTCGACGTCGCGGTGACGCCGCCGGCTGCGGGTGTAGGACCTTCGGGCACTGATACACGCCGCACGAAGGTCCGCCAGTCTTGGGGACCACCAGTAGACCTCCTGCCTCGGAGGCGGACGCCACCGCACTCTGGGCATGGCCGCATCGCAGATCTGCGTTAACGCACTGCGAATGCGGACAGCCTCAGCGTCCACTCCGTCCGCTGGGGGTGGTGAGGACAGCCACGTACTGACAATGGCCGCCTCCGCCAGTAGATCCCTGTCAAGACGACCCACAGCCCACCGCGGAAACGCGGGAGCTCCGTCCGCCCTGTGACCCCTACCGGGTTCCCGGGGGGAGACCTCCATCCGGATGTACCGGTGGTCCGACAGGGTCTCCGCCTCCTCCAGGACACTCCAGTTCCTCACCCGTGGCGCGACAGCGGGGCTAGCGAACGACAAGTCCACTATCGACCCGCCCTGCCGCCGCACACACGTGTTCACCGAGCCTCTGTTCAGAACACAGAGGCCCAGTGAAGCCGCCCACTCGTTGACCGCCCGCCCGCGGTCGTCCGTCGTAGGGGACCCCCACGCCGTGGATTTGGCGTTGAAGTCCCCCAGAACCAGGACGAGGCCCGGTGCCAGTCGCCGTATCGAGGCCTCCAAGGTGGTGAGTGAGGCCCCGAAATCGTCCATGCTCCTAGTGGGGGAGAGGTATACGCTGTAGAGCGTGACCCCTCCCCACCCCGCCGCGACAAATTCCTCGCCCCTATCCAAAAGGGACAAGGACGGGAAGTGCCGCTGCGTTGAGACGACGATTGCCGCAGTACCGTTTCGACTGACCACCCAATTGGGGTGATCAGGCACGGCGTACGGTTCCCCGACTACGGCTGCACCAATCGACCACTCCGCCATGGATTGCAGGAGGAGATCCTGCGCTCCGGCGGAGTGGTTGGTGTTGGCCTGCAGGAGGAGGTGCATGGCTGGTGTACCCATTATCGGGTTGTGTCCATGACCTCCTCGCCAGCGGGCGATCGGACCGCGCTAGGAGCGGGAGCGGCCGTGGTCGTAGGGCCGCCCCGCGCCTTTGGGGCCGAAGCTGGAGGTTTGCATGCCCCAGAGCCCATGCGGTGCTTGGCGGGCTTATTGCCCGCCGCACACGCGGGGCAGTGGGGCGGGGCGGCGCAAGATGCCGCCACGTGCCCGGTCTGACCGCAGCGGAAACACAATCCGCCGCAGTCAAAGCAATTAGTGCACGTCGGTCGAGTGTGTCCGACCGCCATGCACTTGTAGCACCTCGCGGGCCGGTGCTCAAGCACGGTTACCCGCGCCGAGCTCCAGCCCACGAGGAGCCTGCCTGAGCCGGCCAGTTGCCTGACCGACTCCACCGGGCACTGCGCCCAGGCAGCACCTACGCCACCCGGACCTGGACGAATGGCACCGACCCGGACGGTGTCTATGGGACACCCGGTTTTCGAGGCAATAGCCTCCCGGATGTCTTCCACCGTCACCGAATCGTCCAAACCCGAAATGCGCATTACGGCGCACTTGACGGGCCTGGCGATCTTGATGCCACCCTCCACGGCGAATAAACCTCGCAGCTTCTCGGCCACGCTGTCGGCCGTCTTGGCGCCCTCGGCCCCTGGGAACTCGAGAATTCGAGCCCCCGTCCGGGCCTTGCGGGTCCTGGCTTCGACGCCTGCAATATCGGAGACGTCTAGCTCCCGCCGGGCCTTCCTCAAGACGGCCTCGTAGCTGAGGCCCTTCTCGGCCGCCTCGGGCAGCACAGTGATCACCACTGCGGCCATCTTCGGCGACTAGAGCCCCTTGCGCGGTCTCTTCTTCCGTCCGGCTCCTGCCTGTGGAGCGGGGACCTCAGCGGCGCGCTTGGCCTCCGCTCTCCTTCTTTGGCCGCGACTCCTTCCGTCGCGCTCGGCCACCTGCCAACCCTGTTCGGGTACGGCAGTCGTGCCAGACGCGGAAGGTCTCGTCGCAGCCTCACTGGTCGTCGCCGGCGGTGTTATTGCGGGCGACTTCAGCGGTCCGGCAGGAGCCGGAGCCGTCTTCCTCCTCAGGGTTCTTCTACCAAACCCAAGATGATCGATAGATTCTCTATTTTACCAGTCCAAACGCTCTCATCTTCCAGCGCCCTTTTATTTCTTCATCATTTATTAAAACTCTTCCATTACAATCTTATATATATTTATTAACATGCACAATATCTCTAGCATTCCTTTCTCTCGCTTTCGCTAGATGGTATAATTCTTTCTGTCCATTGAGACTATCGAGACTTTGATAAAGTCATCTTTTTTTTTTTTTTTTTTTTTATTTTTTTTTTTTTTTTTTTTTTATTTTTTTTTAAAAGACACCACCCTGCACTAAGGAAATAAACCTTGTATTGCGGGGGATTTTACAAACATGCATTTAACGCAGACAAATTACACCCAGACTCAGAACAACACTTTGTGGATTGCACAAAGTAATGTCCTGCGTGGGAATCGAACCCACGGCACTGGCACGGAAGGTCGGTATCTTAACCACTACGCCATCTGTGCAGTCATATTCACCATACATGCACCATACATCACTTTGATATAGTTTGATATAGTATATAGTCTCTAGCAATCTCGACACCTTTTTTACCTTTTTTCTTACATTCCACATAGGCTACTCTTTTTTGCTCTTTCTTTTTGGTGTTGAAACACTCACACTTCTTTAAAAGCGTTCTTCTTTTCTTTCAAAGCCTTTTGTAAACTATCATGTCACCACCATGCATATATCATTCCTTTACCATTCGTCTCACCAAGAATATCCTTCGCTGCTTCCTTTACATAAGAAGCCATCTCATTCCAACATTCCTTTACAATCCTTTTTTTATTCTTTTTTTTTCATCTTAATCATTCTATGAACTACTTTCTTCCTGCAGTAGAGTTTCGCCTACCGCGTTTCGCCTCCCTAAGCTCCATCCTCCATATACTCTCTCAGACGCTGCTTTCATCCTTCCTACGCGATTTTCTCACTATGTGGAAATCCAAACCAAATCCTCCCAAAACTTACTCTTCGCTACATCATTGCATCCAACCTATAGCGCATACACACATATAAAGTTCAATATTAGATTTTCCAAAGCACTTTAATTAATATAATTCTGTCATTCATTATCTTTATATCCGTCACACATTTTTTCAATTCCTTATCCAACACTGTACCCACTCTATTTCTCTTACCAGCGCCTCCAGAATAGAAAAATTTAGAACCCATTCCAATCTCTAGCTCTCATACCCTTCCACCTTGTCTCCACACACATGCTACATTCACTCATCTTCTTTCTAGAACATCATCTAGCTCTCCTCCCCTTTCAGCATCGTAGGTACCTATATTCCAGCTTACCATCCTGGTGGTCATTTCATTTTCAAATTTTTATTTGAATTGTCGAAGAGATTCAAGCCCAACAGTGGGATGTTATATGATCGAATATGAATGTTATATATATATTTTTATTAGTGGTAGGATCATGCTCTTGATAGTTTTCTTTCTACAGCCGCGGAACGGTCCGTCCGGGGTGGTACCCACGGAGCAAATACAAAGAGGAGCTGTTGTAATGAATATTTTCTATGAAACAATGCGTGTCATTTACAGGGGTGAGGGGAACGCTGCTAATGAAGAAAGTGAGACAAGTAATAGTACTTGTCTCACTCCCTCCTTTATGTCCATCTACCGGCTATTAGCACAACTACTAATTTCGTATATTGTATGCAGTTGAGCTATCTTGCATTAGATGGCAGTAAATGTATGGTATAACAGGGACGTACTCAGAATTTACCTATATCAAGGAGTGTTAATTTTTTTTATTTCAAAGATACAAACAAATCTTATTAGCTGTTTGCTCTATTCAAATACAAATGTAAACATTTGTAACACACACACACACACACACACACACACATTTATAATCAAATAATTCTGCATAGCGAGTAGGTGTACGACTACTGTTTTTAACCGAAAATTTCTTTATAAGGCTTGTCAGCATTGTTCATAATGTTAATATTTTATGAAAAATCCATCTTTTCTTTACTGTCATTCTGATAAAAAAAATTTTCTAGTAAAATTATTTCTGAACATGATACCGTCAAAAGAACTTTCTAGAAATTATTTTGATAAATTATGAATAAATATACTTACAAATGGAATGTGATTCTTTCCATAGCATCTGTACATTTATTGGAGTAGTTTTTACATGATAAAACACAACACTTCATGGTTTTCTTCATAATAACATAAAAATACACCAAAAATATAATTTTATGCACCGTACGAACACCGTCAGCGACGACAGAAGACTAATAGGCCACGCCTACTATTGATGTTAACGTGATGACGTCAGGGCCTACTTGAGAATCACAGTGCACAGTTACTTAGGCCGTCTCCTCTTTGTATTTGCTCCGTGGTGGTACCACACTCTCACAGAAGATCAACGTCTGAGTAATGGCAATGTGCTATTGCGCTTTGTTCGGTGAGCGAGAGAGCTAGAAGCCCAAGTGGGTGGGTTTAGGGATTTTATTGGTAGGCAGCGGCCTAAACTATAATCTTGGTATTGCAAAGGTCCATGGGCGGCAGTGAAACTTACCATCAGGTGTGCTGCTTGCTCGTTTGCACACAATAAAGAAAATAGCGCATTGGCCGGCTCGCTCACCGAACGAAACACAGCAGCACGTTGCTACTGCTCAAGCGTCGATTTTCTGCGAGAGTGTGGTACTACCCCGTACGGGCCGGTCAGTGGCTGTAAACAGAATACTATCTATATAGAAATCTATATACTAGGAGTCAAACCTATAGTGTTTATTATAAAACATATCAAAGTACGAATGTGTGGTAACGATTACGAATAATTATCTACACTAATATATTACGTGGGTGTTGTACAAGACCATTAAGAGCTTTACATGGACTTGATCAACATTATCTGATACTGTCTGATCAACAATAATATTCCTAAGGAGGATGAACATCAGCCAGACAGGCGATCGTAAAACTTATAATAGCTATTTACAATATGTACGATAATAATACACATACAAGATATATGTCCACCGCCAGCTTTTCTCCTTTCAGGTTAGGTAATCACCAACATATCATGTACTAAAACCTTCTCCAAAACGAATTGCATCTTATGTGATACGTATTATTCCTATCAGTTCAGTAGTTTTCGTAATAAAACGAAAAAAATAAACGAGAGAGAGAGAGAGAGACATACACGCTATTGGTTGATGTATGTAAACGATATTTAAAAATTAGTTACGTGTACTTTTTATTTTGTGTAGTGTACTTTATACGCACGCAATTTTTTTTTTGTTGTAATAATATTTGAAAATGTTCAGTACGATACTTAACGTTTTGCATAAATTTAGTATTGTATACAACAAAAACGTTTCTACACTATGGAAGCAGAGTTCAGTTTTATGTAGCAGAGTATTTACTTATTATTTTATTGCTTGGTAATGTGTAATATATATAAAGACTTTTTCGTTCAAGTAGACTCATTGTTTTTTTAAGTATCTAGTATTGAGGATTTTATAGAAGTTAGCAATTATTATTGTAACAATGAAATCAAATCTATTAATATTTTTGTACGTCTGCTTTATTATATTTTCTGCAGCATCATGTGTAAGTAGTGTTTAATTTAAATTTGTACCATTTTTTCTTTCTCTTCATAATCATTACCGCTCATATTAATGTCACTGCTTGATTCGATACTTTCTTTAGTAGAAGGGCTATTAGATTTCTATTGCAAAGAGTATATGTGAATATAATAATCTCTAATCGTATTTCTAAAATGGTAAATTATATTTTTGATCACCAGACGATTGCTTTCTTCTCTTTCATTGGTATTATTCACCAAAAAGTTATTTGAGAAACTTGTAGAAATGCTCTTCTTAAGAAAGTGAAATAATAATTGATTATTTCTTTGCTTACAGGCTAATCAACGAAGCGCCAGATCCTTAGGTGGTGGAGTGGGTGGAAATGGTGCTATTGAAACGTAATTTAATGATAATACACCACGTAAACATTTGAACGAATTTGTCAATATACCAAATTAAATTATATTATTTTATTATTATTTTTATCATTTTATTTCATTTTCTATTTAGCTTCTTTTCAAATTATAATTTATTCAGACGAAAATCATTTGATTTTGTTTTTAGGAATTAACCCCACCACACATTCTCATTCCTATACTATCAATAAGCCAGGGCTCTAACGGTATTCATAGATGAAACCCAGGTTTAACTTCAAAGCAAACCCGGAAAATACTTTTGGAATAGCCTTAGGGCCCGCTACAAATTAAATCAGTACAATTAAATAGGAGATGTTGGCAAATATTATTTCTACTTCTCTTCTATACCTTGAAGGATCAGGCAACGATATTGACTAGGCATAAGAGCACGATAGTATAGTACAGTACCACGCATATGGGAGAGCTTAACGAAGATTGTATTTCAGCCTTAAGATTGATTGCAATACCAGTTGTGGCAAAAATGCTTGAAGGCAAGAACTATAAAAAAGTGTCATGCTTCTCCTGAACTGAGTATGCAAACGACAGCGCGGTCGTTCAGCCTTTTTTTTTTGTGGCGGGTTATCGATCAAGCACTGTGAAGTTAACAACGTTAATAATTATTATAATAATGCATTCGAATATATTAATTTATTTGTGTATATGCTTTCTTATATTCTCTTCGGTAACCTGCCAAGGAGGAGGAGTATTTGTAAGTAATTTTGACTGAAATAAAACTTGTTTGCATACTGTAAATAATATGTAAATGGTAACAGCAGAAAGTGCCTAGCAACATTTAATTTTAGTATTAATATCGGGACAATTCACATTTATATTTTTCTTTCTTCTTTTCTTGTTATGTCTTTGGTGGGTATTATCTTTGGTGTTAAATCAGCAGGCAACCCATCTGATTATAAGTAATAACTAATGCTCATGGAACTATGTAAAAATCAGGGACACCACAAAGTGGGATTTGAACTCCGGTTATCTTGCTCATCAAATGAAGTGAAACTAAGTGGCGTATTGCGAGAGTGTTTTTACTCCTTATAGCCAACCAGCCATTTATGGCTTCAAAGAGGAAACTATAAGCAACCTTAGTCTACTAACTCTGTATATTAATAAAACATATGCATGCATGGTATAACATTTGATTCTAGGATTTCCTTTCTTTATAACACTAAATACCTTACAAGAAATATTAAGTTTTTTTGAAAAACTTCTTGAAAATCTTGACTTTCGTAAAAATAATTCTGTAATGTTCGATAATTTTCAGACTGTTAACGATGAGGCCCTTTTGGGATCGTTCCCTGACGCCTTGAGTGGAGCAGGAATTAAGACATGAAAAGATGATAATTGTATGTATTAGCTGCAAACACAAAGCCGTTTATTTCATAAATTATGTTATTTAGTTTTATTGATTTTGATCATTTACCGTTTCACCATCCACTGCTAAGCATAAGGCTTCCCAAAAGAACACTACATGGCATAGAATAGAAGACCCATTAGCATTCCCCCGTATCAATTAAAGGTACTAGAGCGGATGGTCTACAATCAAAAAAATGGCAAAAGCATAGCTCTGATCGAAAAAAGAAAAATAAAATATTACTTACTGTAATATTTTGGAAGTTCGTGACTGCGGCGAATAAATAATACTCACTTGTTCGGTTTACTCTAGGTCATTTGATGCGATATATATATATATATATATACATCCTTTTTCGATATGCGTACCGCAATGCGGGTCAGGGCGTCCCCCGGAGGCGACGCGTACCGACCCGCCCCCGTCGGTACGAATTTAGGCAGTTGCGGCGACGGGGGCCGCCACCCATCACGCCTTGCCCAGTCAGGCGAGTCAAGGAGAGCAGAGTGCCGGGTGGGCACGTGGAATGTAAGAGGTTGTGTGGAAGGTAAGTTGCACGAGCTGATATCCGTCATGGCGGACAAACAGCTAGACGTGCTCTGTGTTACAGAGACAAGCGAAGGGGCAGCGACGCCTGCGATCTTCCTGGTGGCGGGATGGCTCTGCGGTCTGGTGTACCACAGAGCGTTCGAGCCAGCATGGGGGTAGGAGTGCTGTTGTCCTCACGCTTGGCCTCAGGTGTGAAGGATTATGGAATGTATGATCCCAGACTTCTTTGGGTCCGTATAAAACTAGGTGTCACCAAGGTGTTCATGGTTGTAGCATATGCTCCCGTAGGATCCTCGGTGGCATCAGACCTAGAGAAGTTTTGGGATAATGTTAGGGAAGTTCTGGATATGGCAGAAACCAGTGAACGCGTGATTGTATGCGGAGATTTGAATGGATGGGTGGGGACCAAGCGTCCCGACTATGAGGACGTACTTGGTCCATTTGGTGATAAGAGAGTGAACGACGCAGGTAGGCTCATAGCGGATGTATGCATGGAGAGAAACCTTATTGTGTCAAACACATTTTTCCAACATCTCCGCCGTTCAGCCGCAATCGGACATTTGAAGAATGCTGGAGAGTATTGAAGGAAAGTATGGTAGATACAGCGAAATAAGTATGTGGAAGTTCAAAGAAGCATAGAAAAACAAATGGTGATGCATGGTGGGATGCGGAAGTGGCAGCTTCCGTAGAGCAAAAGAAGAAAGCGTGGCTGGACTATGTCTCTTCTTTGAATCTGAATGACAGTATGACTGAACAGAAGAAAGAAATATATCAGCAATGTAAGAATGACACCAAGGCCTTAGTGAAAGAGAAACGTGATAGAGCAAGTATGAGTGCAGAAGATAGGCTGACTAAAAACTTCGAGAGTAACACCAAACTTTTTTGGAGGGAGGTAAAGAAGTCTCGGGGTGGTTGGTCAGCCTTCAGAATGAATAAAATAAGGTCTAAAGGTGGAGACATTCTTACACAAACACAAGACGTGTTAAGCCGATGGAGTGAATATTTTGGCGATATGTATGCGGATGCTACGGTTGACGCCGGTGTCGCATGTGGTTTAGTAGAACAACATTCGACAGCGGCGTCCTCCGATGGCATCAGTATGGATGAAGTTGAATGAGCGATAAGAAATATGAAAAATGGTAAGGCAGCGGGCATTGATATGGTGTCTGCCGAGATGATCAAGCTTGGTGGCTCCTGTGTCTGGGAGGCGTTCCTGTTGCTCCTCAATTTATGTTGGAGCTCGGGAATGGTTCCCGGGGACTGGAATAGCGCAGTCATCGGCCTTTGTTTAAAAATAAAGGGTTTACGTTATGACTGCGCAAATTACAGAGCCATAAGCTTGACCAGTTTGGCAGCAAAAGTGTATGGTAAAATTATTGAAAGGAGAATGAGGATGGTGTCCGATGGTTTACTGTGTGAGACACAAGGAGGTTTCAGGAGTGGAAGGGGATGCATGGATCAAGTGTTCTCTCTGCGCAACATTGTGGAGAAGTATCTGGTTCTAGGTCAGAGGGTTTTCTGCAGTTTTTTGGATCTGGAGAGAGCATTTGACACGGTTGTACGAAAGGAACTTTGGGACATTTTACCGGAGTATGGTATTAACGGTAAAATGCTACAGGCTGTGCAGTCCAGTTACATGGGCTGTAGAGCCTGTGTGCGACTGGATGATGGAATGTCGCCTTGGTTTGACGTCAATATCGGCGTTAAGCAGGGGTGCGTTCTGTCAGCCAGGCTGTTTATCATATATCTGGATAAATGTCTCCAAAGGTTGAACGATATGAATGTGGGAGTCCAGATGGGCGACTCAGTGGTCACTGCTCTGCTTTATGCAGATGATGCAGTCCTGCTGGCACAGTCAGCGACTGACCTGCAGACCCTAGTCGACACAATAACAGAAGATTGTAAGAAAAGGGGTCTACGCGTGAATGTGAGCAAAACCAAAATAATGGTCTTTGAAAGAGACGAAGCCAGAACAGATGTAAGAGTAACAATAGGTAATGATATACTAGAGCAAGTGGACGAATTTGTCTTGGACGTGGATTTAGCTGAGATGGAAGGTACACCACTGATATAGAGCGAAGAGTGAATGCGCGAAATAGAGTGAACAGAGCGTTGGGGCAACTTCTGGCCAGCGACCACCTCAGCCAGAAGGCACGTGTAGCAATACATAACGCAGTGCTTGTCCCAACATTACTGTATGGAAGCGAGAGTTGGGTATGCAGAAAAGAGTATGAAAGTAAAATTAATGCGGTCGAAATGCGATCTCTGCGGAAAATCTGTGGAGTTAGGCTGATCGACCGCATTCGTAACGACGACGTAAGAGAGCGAGTAGGTATGAAAGAGAGTATTGGTGTAAAGATGCGAAAGGGCATGCTCCGATGGTTCGGACATGTGGAAAGAATGCCGAACGAACGTCTGGTTAAGAAGATATACAATGCGAAAGTGGAAGGATGTAGGTACCGAGGGAGACCGAGACTAACCTACCTAGACCAGATCGGTCATGTACTGAAGGAAGGTGGAGTCAAGAGTCTCCGAAACCGGCGAGCGTGTATGAAGAGAATTATGAATGTTGAGGAAGCGAGTGAAGTATGCAGAGATAGAGTTCTCTGGCACTCTGTTCTCTCTGCCTACCCTGCAAGGGATATGGCGTGATGATATGTAATGTATGTATGTATGTATATCCTTTTTACTGTCTAAATTAGTACACTATGACTTCGATGGGGATGCTATTAAATGTTTGAATATCTAATATATAAAATTCTCGGGTCACAGTGTTAGTTACCATACTCCTCCAAAACGGCTTGACCGATTTTTATGAAACTTTATATGCATATTCAGTAGGTCTGAGAATCGGCTACTATCTATTTTTCATACCCCTAAGTGATAAGGGTTGTCCACCCCTAACATTTTTTTTTAAATTTTTTGGACAATTTTTTTTATTTTTTATAATGTGGCATTAAAAAATACATACAACCCTAAATTTTCACTAGTATATCACCAACCCCTATTTTTTAACCGACTTCAAAAAGGAGGAGGTTCTATATTTCATTGTATGTATTTTTTTTTATTTATGTTCACCGATATTTTTGTCAATTGTTGGCCGATTTTCAAAATTTTTCTTTCTTTCTAAAGATTATACTCCAGAGGTGGTCCCATTGTCACCAAGTCATGATCTGAAGGGAAGTCATAGAAATAGAGGGCAACCCTAAAATTTTATAGGCACATATTACGTGGCTCATATATTTTCAAAAGCTCTTCAAATATCTGCATCTGGTAGTGACAAATTCATTTAGGTGAGCTGATGATGGAAGGTACATCTCCTTAACAGTTAGGAGTTGGAGGATAATTCTCCCAATATCATATGCACGCATAGACTTTTAGCTGTATTCTTTCTAGTTAACTCCCGAGGTGGTCCAATTGTCACCAAATCATGATCTGTTGATGGAAATTCTTGGAAATCGAGGGCAACCATTAAATTTTATAGGCACATATTACGTGTTTCATGTATTTTTCAAAGCTATTCAAATATTTGCATCTGGCAGTGATCATTTCATTTAAGTGAGCTGGTGATAGAAGGTACATCTCCTGAACGGTTAGGAGTTGGAGGATAATTCTTTCAATATCATACGTAATAGACCTTTGGCTGTTTTCTTTCAAGTTAACTCCCGAGGTGGTACAACAAATGGTTGGCTGTGCAACGGTACGCGATTATTCTTTCAAAAATTATGAAAAACGTTATGAAGCCAGCATTTTAAATGGAAAGTTCCGAGGTGAATATATATGTATACCACGAATCCCTATTATCCCTACAGACGTGCCAATTCAGTTTAAATGTATTCAGTTTCCGATTAGATTGGCGTTTGCAATGAGTATTAATAAATCCCAAGGTCAAACGATGTCTGTTTGTGGTTTAGATTTGAGCACACCATGTTTTTCACACAGACAATTACACGTGGTATGCTCTCGAGTGGGTAAACCATCCAGTTTGTTTGTATTAGCTAAAGATGGGCTAACAAAAAATATTGTTCATGCTTATAGCATTAAGAGATTAATATTATTTATTAGTATTCCTGTCGTAATCAATTAATCTAATATATAATTTTAAAAAATAAATTATAATAAATTAATGTTTGGTGTTTTGTTATTTTTATGTCCCCATCGTTTATAGCGCTCCATGCCTCTTTCCCTCATATACCAGATCCTTATACACTTACAGTGCGTTAGATATTTTTTTTCTACACTAGAAATTCCCTAGAATTCATTTATATGGCAAAACAACGTTTGCCGGGTCAGCTAGTATATCTATAAAATAGAATGCGCTATATCGAAATACACACAGGTGACGGGTCTAGCATATATTCGACAAGAGCCTGTAACTAGAGGTATTCTCCAAGGATATCTGCCGGGACTCTATTATACATAATTTATAGTGCAAGTGTATATTAGAGTGCAAATATTAAATGTTTTTTTTTTTTTTGGGGGTGGGCTACGGTCGGCGCACTCCTCGCACCACTCCATCCGGGGTGACAGAGGGGCGTAAGCGCGCACACCCGTAACCCACCCGTGACGTCGCCTTCGTCGTTGGGCCGACCACCGGAGCAGAGTGACTTGACGTCAGTGGTCGGCCCGACGGAATACCCCTGAGGAGTACCCTCCCCTCGACCGACGTCCCCCCCTCGGGTAGGATATCGGTGTTTCCTCACGCGGTCGGCCTCTCAACGGGTGACGGACTAATTCCCCGATCCAGTCACCCGCGGCCTTGGCTAGGGC
This sequence comes from Lymantria monacha, assembly GCA_905163515.2. Taxonomy (NCBI): domain Eukaryota; kingdom Metazoa; phylum Arthropoda; class Insecta; order Lepidoptera; family Erebidae; genus Lymantria; species Lymantria monacha. The sequence continues at coordinate 19,364,260 of LR991081.1, forward strand.
GGCATCAGGCGCAGGTAAATATTAAATGTTTGCAGATTATTTTGATAATAAATAAATACGTATAAATTTCATATTATAATTAATTATGTAAATTTATTATTAACTTAAAACATTAGGAATCAACAAATTAATTGATCATGATAGTTTGAAATCCTATAAAATTAAACAAATACATTTATATCAGAAAATAAGAAAAAAAAATATACAAAGCAAAAGGATTTCGGATCAAATGTTTCTATCATTGCAAAACAGTAGGTTTTGAGCAGCCAATAACAGATCATTGCGCCATGTTATTATATAATAATAGTTCTAAAATAGCAAGACAGGGTATTGTACATAACAAGGTTATTACTGACTACAAGAAAATCAAAAATTTACTTAGTAAGGCATCCTGGGACAATCTTTATAAAGTTACCAATACTACCGTTGCAGCAGAAATAATAACTAGTAAACTGTTAAATACCGTTAATAATAATACTTATGTCATAATAAACTCCAATCGGTTAAGACCATTGAAACCGTGGATAATAAAAGGGATAGTGAAATGCATTATAAAAAGAGACAAATTACATAAAGCTATAGTAAGAGAGCCAAATGATGTATTCTTAATTAATAAATGCCATAAATATAGAAATACTTGTCATTCTATTATTAAAGCATTGAAAAAGCAATAAGGATAAACTAAACATATGCAAAGGTAATATTAAAGAATCATGGCAAATTATAAAGCACGTTTGCCATATGAATAACTCCAAGTAAACCTGTGTAGATTTATTAAATATTGACAACACACCAGTGCAGTCTCTAAATAAGTTAAATGAGTACTTCACAGGTGTTGGACATACACTTGCAAATGACTTGCTTAGTAGGATGAATAAAACAGAACAAGAACAATGACGCAAAGCTACTATGGATATGTCACCACTACACTCATTCTTATTGATGCCTACATATACACATGAATTGAGAGGAAGTATATCAGGACTCAGAACCCTCAGCGCTCCTGGCTGGGACAAAATTACAACAAAAATACTAATAAAAAAAAACATTAATTCGCTTGTACCACTTATCACATACGTGTGTAATCTGAGTCTGGAAACTGGTACATTCCTTGCTATATTTAAAAGAGCTATTGTTTGTCCTGTCCACAAAACTGACAACAGAAACGAGCCAAAGAACTACCGTCCCATATCTCTACTTTCAAAATATCTAAAATTTTAGAGAAAATTGTAAATCTGAGAGTAGTTAAATATTTACAAAATAATAACTTCCTTAGTAATTTTCAATTTGGCTTTAGAAAGAAAAAGTTAACTGAGGATGCTGTCTTGGCAGTAACATAAAGTATAGTATCGTATATAGATAGAGGTGATAAATGTTTGGGTGTTATTTTAGACCTCCAAAAGGCATTTGAAACGCTTGGAAAACGTCGGTATAAAGAAGTGGCCCTTAACTGGTTCCTAGCTCTTCCCTACTACTTGACCAATAGATGCCGACGTGTTAAGGTGGATGGTAATGAAAGTACTGAATTAATATGCAAATATGGTGTCCCAGAGCAGTACGCTGGGACCGACGTTATTCCTTATTTATATCAATGACTTTTCTATGATAGCTACCCAGACATACCTTGATCTATATATGTTTGCTGATTGTACCGTGCTCATTTTTCATGGTCATGGAACATAGTATTTAAATTGGCAGAAATCGGTTTAGCCAAAGTCTCGTTCTGGCTAGAGAACAGTCTTCTATCTTTAAATACCAGTAAAACAAAATAAGGATGTAGGTACCAGGGGAGACCGAAACTAACCTACCTATACCAGATTGGTCATGTACTGAAGGAAGGTGGAGTCAAGCGTCGCCGAAACCGGCGTGCGTGTATGAAGAGAATTTTGAATGTTGAGGAAGCGAGTGAAGTATGCAAGGACAGAGTTCTCTGGCACTCTGTTCTCTCTACCTACACTGCAAGGGATATGGCGTGATGATATGTATGTATGTAAAACAAAATATGTCTGCTTCAGTAAAACGTCTGTAGAAAAACCTACTGCATCGCTTAGTCTCAAAATACATACCTTTCCGTACAATATAAATACAATCCAAGGTAACTGTAAATGTGCAACACTTTCTCGAGTGGACTGTGTCAAGTACTTGGGTGTTGCTGTCGTACGACCCTCCCGTTAACTGCGATACATAGAACAGCTTAACAGCTCCAGCTATTGAGAAGAACGGCAAATTTGCACACTTAGTAACCGAGCTAGAAACGAAATAAAATGTGAAGGGTCTCACAGACCCAACCCCCAACACGCCGGGTTAATATTGATATAGTTATACTTCGCATTTATTTCTTTGTCTTTTCTTGGTATGATGTGTATTACTTGGTATGTTGGTGGTAAATAAGCAGGTAACCCACCTGATAGCAAGTAATGTTTAACACTCATCGACTTACATAAATATCAAGTGCACCATAAAGTGGGATTAAAACTGCGGCTATCTTGCTCATCAAATGAAACGGAGTAGCATATTGCTACTAAGTCGCTTGCTGCAAGAGTGTGTTTCTGCTCCAGATGAGCTAGCCGTTTATGGCTTCAAAGAAAACTATAAACAACGCGAGTCTATTACTCTGTAACATCAATAAAACCTATGTTTTGGGAGCTTCTTCTGTAGATGGTAAAGCATTTAATTTCAGGGTTTCATTTCTTTATGCGTTTAAGCACCTTAGGAGAAACAAAATGACTTTCGTAAAAGTAATTATAAAAATCGATAATTTTCAGACTATTAGCGAAGAAGGCCATTCAGGATCGTTAAGTGACGCCTTGGGTTAAACAGGAAATAAGACATGTAAAGATGTTAATTAAATACACTGTCTGCAACACAAATCCGTTCATTTAATAAATTATGTTATTTAGTTTTATTGTTTTTTTTTTAATTATACATTTTCTATATTTATCATGATCAGTCACAATTTTTCCATCTACTTCTAAACATAAGGCTTCCCAAAAAGCATTCGGCCGTTTCAATTAAAGGTACTAGAGCGGGTGGTCAACAGTCAAGTTATGGCCCACTTAGAGGTCCTGACTTGCAATCCGCGTTTCGGTTGGGACGACGCAGCTCTGGTTGAAATGGTAAGTAATATTTTGGAAGTTCCTGACTGCGGCGAAGGAATAGTACTCACTTTTTCAGATTATTCCAAGGCATTCGATGCGATAAATATTTTCTTTCTACTATGTGAGTACTATGATTATTCGACGCCTTGTCCTCTGGACTTGAGGCGTCTGCCGAGGGCCCAGCACAAATCGTGGAAGCCCAAAAAGCAAAGTGGAGGTCGCCCAGGAAGACTGGGAGCAACGGCCTGAGCCACAAAAGGCGGCTGGAGGAGCGGCGAGCGCGCAGGGAGGCTGCCGCCGCTGAAGAGAAGAAGGACGACGGTAGACTCGCAGCAGAGCCGTCGACGGACGAGGGCGACAGCGATGTCGCAGAGCCGTCCGAAGACGAGGGCGGCGGATCTACCGTCAGAATGGACGAGGACGGTGATATTCCCGCAGGGCCGTCCAGAGAGGACAGCGGGCCGGCTGCTGAAGGCACCGCCAGGTCGTCGGCGCGTCTTGCAGCGAAGACCCCGCCGGCGGCCGCGACTAAGAAGGAGGAGGCCCTCCCCTCGCAGGTGCGAAAGCGCCCCCTGAGTAAGGGAGGCAGCTCGTGGGAGGCTTGTCGGACGAGGCCCTCGCCAAAATCATCAACGCAGTTGGCAAACTCGTTGATGCGCGTGGCCGTTCTGGAGGCAAGGCTGCCTCCAGAACCACGTGTCCGGCCGCCTCTAGCCGTGGACAAGCGGCCGCATGTGGCACCAGCCCCCGCCCCGCTGCCTTGTCAGGGTGGCCGCGTGGGGAGCTACGCCACGGCCGCGGCCGGGCCTAAGCCCAAAGGCCCCGGCCCAGCTCCGAAGGGACCCACCCTGAGGTGGAAGACGGCTCCGGCTCCTGCCGGACCGCTGAAGTCGCCCGCAACGACACCGCCGGCGACGACCAGCGAGACTGCGAGGAGGCCTGCCGCGTCTGGCACGACTGTCGTACCCGAACAGGGTTGGCAGGTAGCCGAGTGCGACAGAAGGAGTCACAGCCAAAGAAGGAGAGCTTAGGCCAAGCGCGCCGCTGAGGTCCCCGCTCCACAGGCAGGAGCCGGACGGAAGAAGAGACCGCGCAAAGGGCTCAAGTCGCCGAAGACGGCCGCAGTGGTGATCACTGTGCTGCCCGAGACGGCCGAGAAGGGCCTCAGCTACGAGGCCGTCTTGAGGAAGGCCCGGCGGGAGCTAGACGTCTCCGATATTAGAGGCGTCAAAGCTAGGACCCGCAAGGCCCGGACGGGGGCTCGAATTCTCGAGTTCCCAGGGGCCGAGGGCGCCAAGACGGCCAACAGCGTGGCCGAGAAGCTGCGAGGTTTGTTCGCCGAGGAGGGTGGCATCAAGATCGCCAGGCCCGTCAAGTGCGCCGAAATGCGCATTTCGGGTTTGGACGATTCGGTGACGGTGGAAGACATCCGGGAGGCTATTGCCTCAAAAACCGGGTGTCCCATAGACACCGTCCGGGTCGGTGCCATTCGTCCCGGTCCGGGTGGCGTAGGTGCTGCCTGGGCGCAGTGCCCGGTGGAGTCGGTCAGGCATCTGGCCGGCTCAGGCAGGCTCCTCGTGGGCTGGAGCTCGGCGCGGGTAACCGTGCTTGAGCACCGGCCTACAAGGTGCTACAAGTGCATGGCGTTCGGACACACTCGACCGACGTGCACTAATTGCTTCGACTGCGGCGGATTGTGTTTCCGCTGCGGTCAGACCGGGCACGTGGCGGCATCTTGCGCCGCCCCGCTCCACTGCCCCGCGAGTGCGGTGGGCAATAAGCCCGCCAAGCACCGCATGGGCTCTGGGGCATGCAAACCTCCAGCTTCGGCCCCAAGGTGCCGGGCGGCCCTACGACCACGGCCGCTCCCGCTCCTAGCGCGGTCCGATCGCCCGCTGGCGAGGAGGTCTTAGATACAACCCGATAATGGGTACACCATCCATGCACCTCCTTCTGGGGGACTTTAACGCCAAATCCACGGCGTGGGGGTCCCCTATGACGGACGACCGCGGGCGGGCGGTCACCGAGTGGGCGGCTTCACTGAGCCTCTGTATTCTTAACAGGGGCTCGGTGAACACGTGTGTGCGGCGGCAGGGCGGGTCGATAGTGGACTTGTCGTTCGCTAGCCCCGCTGTCGCGTCACAGGGCGGACGGAGCTTCCGCGGTGGGCTGTGGGTCGTCTTGACAGGGATCTACTGGCGGAGTCGGCCATTGTCAGCATGTGGCTGTCCTCACCACCCCCAGCGGACGGGGTGGACACTGAGGCTGTCCGCATTCGCGGTGCGTTAACGCAGATCTGCGATGCGGCCATGCCCAGAGCGCGGCGGCGTCCACCTCCGAGGCAGGGGGTCTACTGGTGGTCCCCAAGACTGGCGGACCTTCGTGCGGCGTGTATCAGTGCCCGAAGTCCTACACCCGCAGCCGGCGGCGTCACCGCGACGTCGAGCGGAAGGGGCAGCTGTACGAGGCGTACCGCAGTGCGCGGACTGCCTTTTGGCTGGCCATCCGAGCCGCCAAGGGTGCGAGTTGACAGGAGATGCTGGACGGTCTCGACCGTGACTCCTGGGGTCGCCCGTATCGCGCGGCGCTGAACAAGCTTCGCCCCAAGAGACCCTCCAGCCCGACTTCCTTCGTAGGGTGGTCGAGGAGCTGTTTCCACGGCAGTCAGAACACATGCCCCCGGTCATGGTTCCGCCAGATCAACACCGGGGGGCCGACGACGACGAGAGTGTTCCGCCCGTGACGGAGTCGGAAGTGGGGGCGGCCGTGGCGAAGATTCGTTCCGCCACCACGGTCCCCGGCCCGGACGGAATTCCAGTCCGGGTGCTGACGTCGCTCCTCGAGCACTTCCAGCCTCACCTCAGGCAGCTGTTCAACGCCTGTCTGACGTCTGGACGGTTCCCTGAGTGCTGGGAGGAAGGGAGGTTGGTTCTCCTGCCAAAGCCGGGACGGTCCCCGGATTTGCCGTCGGCCTACAGGCCCATCGTGCTCCTCGACGATGTGGGTAAGCTGCTGGAGCGCGTGCTCGCTGCCCGCATCGTCCGGCACCTGGAGGAGGTGGGGCCCGATCTGTCGGACGCTCAGTATGGGTTTCGGAGGGGGCGTTCGACCATCCATACGCCTGAGGCAGGCGGCCGCGGAGGCCGTCACCGGGAAGGGAGTGCTGTTGGCGGTGTCGTTGGACACCGCCAACGCATTCAATAGTCTGCCATTCAGCTGTATCAGGAAGGCGCTCCGGTTCCATGGAGTGCCCCTGTACCTCAGGCGGCTGGTGGCAGACTATTTGGAGGGCCGCAGTATCCTCTGCGCGGGTCCCGCAGGGGACATTGTGCGGACGCCCATGTCGTGCGGCGTTCCACAGGGGTCGGTTCTGGGGCCGACTCTGTGGGACATCGGGTACGACTGGGCGTTGAGAGGGAGTCTCCCCCCCGGGCTGAGTTTGGTGTGCTACGCTGACGACACGCTTGTCACAGCCCGGGGCAGGACACTCGAAGAGGCGGCGAGCCTGGCCACTCTCGGCACCGAGGAGATGGTCAGGCGGATCGAGGCGCTGGGGCTCAGGGTGGCCCTAAACAAGACGGAGGCCCTACTTTTTCATGGGCCCCGTGTGAGGCTACCCATCGGCGCCTCGATAGTGGTAAACTCCATCCACATCAGCATCCAGGCGCACATGAGGTACTTGGGTCTGGTGCTCGACGGGCGATGGTGGTTCCGGGAGCATTTCCGACAGATTGCTCCCCGGCTTGTCGGCGCGGCGCGGGCGTCCGCCCTTTCTCGACTCATGCCGAACGTGGGCGGACCCAGTTTCGAGAGCCGATGGCTGTATGCGGGGGTCATCCGCTCGATGGCCATGTACGGCGCACCCGTGTGGGGGAGGGCTCTGAACGCCCAGCTCAGGGCGGTTCTGTGGAGTCCACAGAGAGCCATTCGCGGGTACCGCACGGTGTCGACAGAGGCGGCGTGCCTGTTGGCCGGGTCCGACCTCTACCGGCGGGTTATCACAGCGCGCGAGGAAGGTGGCTCCCCATCGTTGAGCGAGATAGCCACCTGGCGCGTGGATGCCCGCCGAGACGTCATCGCCCGTTGGGCTACGCGGCTGGAGAGGCCTAGGCACGGTGTAGAGACCGTTGAGGCCCTCCGGCCCGTATTGATAGAGTGGATGGAGCGGCGGCACGGAGTCCTCACCTTTCGGCTGGTGCAGGTATTGACGGGGCACGGGTGTTTCGGGTTGTACCTGCACAGGGTCGTGTATAGGGAGTGGACTCCGGCCTGCCACCACTACAGGAGTGACGAGGACACGGCGCAACACACGCTGGAGGTGTGTCCGGGATGGGAGCGGCAGCGCCGTGACCTCGTCGCTGTCATCGGTGCCGACCTGACGCTGCCGGCCTTCGCGAGGGCGATGGTCGACAGCATCAGGAACTGGGACGCGGTCGCCGCCTTCTGCGAGGCTGTCATCTCGCAGAAGGAAGCGGCGGAACGGGCGAGGGAGGATGCCCGCGCCCCGGGCCGCCGCCAGCGGCCGGGGCGGCGCAGGCGCGAATACCTGCGCCTGATGCCGCCCTAACCGAGGCTTCGGGTGATCGGACCGGGGAATTGTCCGGTCACCCGACGTGAGGCCACCACGTGAGGGCGACGCCCCAACGGCGAAATCTGTCGGGGCGTCGACGAGAGGAACCCGCGAGGGTGAACCGCTGGGCGGGCCACCGGAGTTAAAAATCGGGTCCCGGTGACCCGCTCGCACGGCGAAGAGAGAGGAGTTTTACGGTGGGTCTATGGGGTCACGCGCCGCCTTCTTCGTCACCCCGGACCGATTTGGCGGGGCGAGACGAATCCATAGTCCACCAAAAAAAAAAATGTACTATGATTATTCAAATTACTAAAATTTAGCATTTAATAGGCTTGATTATTTATAAAAACCCGATTACGAGCGAAAAATGATTGTCACAAGTGGGATTCGAAGCCATGCCTATTGGAAATCCGTTCCAATCGTGCTGCCACTTACACCACTGTGAACTGTTGTAGTACATTCAATTCTCGCATCGTATTATATTTTCGTCTTTTTTAAGGTGACGTGTGTCATCTAACCGACATTGTTTATACATTGTACAGACTTAATACCCAAACTTTGCAGTTAGAATTGTATTAAACGATGACACAACCCTGTTATTCAAATAGTTATGAGACCACAGCCTGCCTTGTGGCATATTTTTTTCAATAGTATTATAATTTTATTATAAATGTTTCTATTTCACTATTCTATGAAGTGAATTCTAGTATTGTTTCCAAGTTACTAGTTTGTTGTATGGTTACGATTACTTTCAACTGTTACATTACATTTGGGTATAGTAAAATATCACTAAATGCTTACCGAACTGATTCAACTTCATCTGATAATGTATGGTCAATATTTACGTTTGCCAAGGAGGGTTTAAATCAGGCAGACGGTTGGTCATGCGCCTGATGCCGCCCTAGCCTAGTCGCCCAGAGTGAAGCCACCGCGTGAGGATGACGCTCTGACGGTGAAAGCTGCCGGGGCGTCGAATCGAAAGGATACTTGCGAGGGTAGACCACCGGGTGACCTATTGAAGCCAAAGACCGTGTTCCGCTGGCCTACTCGCACGGCGTCAATAGGTACGTTGTTGGGTGGGTCTACTGTGTCGCGCGCCGCTTCTTCCGTCACCCCGGATGGATTAGCGGGGCATGACCACACGGTCGGTCATAAAACTACTACATACATAGAGAACTCTTACATAGAGAACTCTTAGAACGCCTGGTAGTTCCTCGCCTATTACCTGGTAGCCCAATTTTAAATCTTGGACAATTTGGATTTACCCTGGGGAAATCTACTGTCGACGCGGTCATTATCGTTAAAAAAACTATTACGACTTCAGCTTTTAAATATGTACTAGGCATCTTCCTTTTTTTTTTTTGACCCGCCCTGCAAGCACCTCTTCTTCGCCGTGCGAGCGGGCCACCGGTACTCGATCTTTGTCTTCGGTGGCCCGCTCGGCGGTATGCCCTCTCGGTCTCCTGCCCGAGAGGGCATACCGCCGCGAGAAGAGGACTCCTGTCGACGCCCTGACAGCTTTTGCCGTCGAGGCGTCGACCTCACGCGGTTGCCTCACGTCGGGTGACCGGACAATTCCCCGGTCCGATCACCCGAAGCCTCCGTTAGGGCGGCATCAGGTGCAGGTACTCGCGCCTGCGCCGCCCCGGCCGCGGGCGGCGGCCCGGGTCGCGGGCATCCTCCCGTGCTCGTTCCGCCGCCTCCTGCTGCGAGATGATAGCCTCGCAGAAGGCGGCGACCGCGTCCCAATTCCTGACACTGTCGACCATCGCTCACGCAACAGCCGGCAGCGTCAGGTCGGCACCGATGACAGCGACGAGATCACGGCGCTGCCCGTCCCAGCCCAAACATACCTCAAGCGTATGTTGCGCCGTGAGAACACTGCGCCCCTCCAAATAGTCTACCACCAGCTGCCTGAGGTACAGGGACACTCCATTGAACCGGAGCGCCTCCCTGATGCAGCAGAATGGCAGACTATTGAAGGCGTTGGCGATGTCCAACGACACCGCCAACAGCACTGCTTTGCCGGCGACCGCCTCTGCGGCCGTCTGCCTCAGACGTAACAGGGCCCCGATGGTCGAACGTCCCCTCCGAAACCCAAATTGAGCATCCGACAAATCGGGCCACACCTCCTCCAGGTGCCGGACGATGCGGGCAGCGAGGACACGCTCCAGCAGCTTACCCACATCGTCCAGATGCACAATGGGCCTGTAGACCGACGGCCAATCCGGGGGTCGTCCCAGCTTTGGCAGGAGAACCAACCTCCCTTCCTTTTAGCACTCAGGGAACTGTCCAGACGTCAGGCAGGCGTTGAACAGTCGCTGAACAGTCGCCTGAGGCGAGGTTCGAGATGCTCGAGGAGCAACGTCAACACCCGGACTGGCACTCCGTCCGGGCCGGGGGCCGTGGTGGCGGAACGAATCTTCGCCACGGCTGCCCCCACTTCTGACTCCGTCATGTGCGGAACACTCTCGATGGCCTCCCGGTCGTGATCTGGCGAAGCCATGACCGGGGGCGTATGCTCCGACTGCCGCGGGAACAGCTCCTCAACCACTCTACGAAGGAGGTCGGGCTGGAGGGTCTCGGTGAGGGGGGGGCCTGCGCGCGAAGCTTATTCAGCGACGTGCGATACGGGCGACCCCACGGTCGAGACCGTCCAGCATCTCCTGCCAACTCGCGTCCTTGGAGGACCGGATAGCCAGCCGAAAGGCGGTACGCGCACTGCGGTACGCCTCGTACAGCTGGCCCTCCCACTCAACATTGCGGTGACGCCGCCGACTGCAGGTGTAGGACTTTCGGGCACTAATGCACGCCGCACGAAGGTCCGCCAGTCTTGGGGACCACCAGTAGACCCCCTGCCTCGGAGGTAGACGCCGCACCCTGGGCATGGCCGCATCGCAGACCTTTTTTTTTTTTTTTTTTTTTTTTTGTGGTGGGCCATGGACGTCGCACCCCGCCAAATCGGTCCGGGGTGACGGAAGAGGCGGCGCGCAACCCCATTGACCCACCCTGCAATCACCTCTTCTTCGCCATGGCCTTCGGCCGCATCGCAGACCTGCGTTAACGCACTGCGGATGCGGATAGCCTCAACGTCCACTCCGTCCGCTGGCGGTGGTGAGGACAGCCACGTGTTCACGATGGCCACCTCCGCCAGTAGGTCCCTATCTTCCTGGATATCTCAGTTGCTTTTAACAACACCTGGTGGCCGATGTTACTACTTAAACTAAAGGCTCGTCGATGCTTCAGAAACATTCACCAACTCCTACAGTCAGAATTTTTACAAGGTTTAAAAACATTGAGACTCGCTCACCATGCTGTGTCTAAATCTCTGACGATAGGCTGCCCTCGGGAATCCGTGTTAAGCCTATATCTGTGGAATTTAGGGTTTAATGACTTTCTTGAGCTACCTCTACCACAAAATTGCTCATTGATCGGTTACGCTGACGACGGGCTTCTACTCGTACAATTTAATACTAGGGACGGACTTGAAAAATTGACGGATATGAGTCTTAATTTAATAGTTAAATTTTGCATTATGCTTTGTCTATTTCTGTATTCGTGCAGAATTTAAGACGTTAGTTACTTTGATTATTTCCTTACCTTTGGCGTCTAGTTTCATTATATAAAGCATGTTAAGCGCTAATCATCCTTAGCATGTATTGAATTTGCCATGTCTTGGTTATTGAATTGCCATGTATAGCATCTGTACGTTAAACACGGTAAAAAAAGACGTGAGTTCATAATTTTGGTTAAGAATCAGAACTGGCATCCTCGTCACTGGGTGGGATTGTGAGAGACGCTCTGAGCGCTCGCCGCTCCTTCCACTCCAACTAGCAGTTTTTGTGCTGGAAGTCTTTCCACGAAGCATTCTCGAAAGTTTTCGGTGCCTCTTTGCGTTTATCCAGGGACTTTTCGCTAGGCTTCCGGTGTAGGTGACATTGGACATCTGACTCCTCTCAACTACATCAAAATTGTATGAACTCTAATTTATACTGTTCCCACGAGTATACGAGATACCCAGGCAAGTGTATATTTGTCACCCAATACAGGAAAGGCGAAGAGATCCTCACTTTTAAGACTGAGCCTGAAGACATGATCATGACTCGAAGTAAATATCGCGTTTACGATCTGTTGCATTTGCCTTCCCAGTACTGAAATGAATGAGTGAGTGGGCCTGAGATATAATTTACCACAAGCAACATTATAAGATACTGTAGATTATACTTAAGATCTACTAGCCCCATAGCTGAAAGCAGCAATTGAGCAACTTGGGGAGAGCTATTGAGCCTTGAGTGACTTTTAAAATAGAATATACGTATATTAAATGAACTACCTAATTTGTGATCTTATCGCTAGTTTGAATATATTCTCTCTCATAGTGACATAAAAACATATTGACATACTAATATAATTCTTCATGATAACCGCATAAACTATTATGCTACAATTACCCTTAATACTAGATAAAGCAGAATACACGTTTCATCAGGCCTACTTTTATTTTTATGGAAAACATTAATAGTAAACACGTGGCTATATGATTTTAAGGTTATTTTTCATAAGATTAATTATTGTCGAATAAAACTTCATAAGTGTGTTCTTATGTAATTTTAGTAAATATTAGACAGGTAAGTAGCCCTTTCCTCTTTTTTTTTGGCTGACTATGTTTTGCTCAGATCGGCGGCGTGCGGTCCCGTAACGTACTGTGTTCTTTTCCCAACGCGATTGAACCGACTTTTGTTACTGCATCCTTTATATATGTGACCGATACCCTGGGTTACACTTTCGGGTTACTCTTCTGCGAAGCATTCGTCTCGCAGAAGATGGTGACCACGTTCATGAGAGACGGAACGTGGAACCTAAAATTAAGAAAAGTAAAAAAAATCTACTTCTCTTAATTTTAGGTTCCACGTTCAGTCTCTCATTTAAGCTCTATTCTAAAACCAAAACCAGAATAAACTGTTGAATTAATCTAATAAACAACATATTCAAAGAACAGATTAGATTGTTTTGAAAACCATCTAATTGGTTTAAATAATTAATTAACTTACTATGGTTTTCAATACGATGCTGTGAAAATGATAAAGATATTTTATTTGTAATAATTTATTTTGTCACAAAAATTCCCGAATTTTTCCACAAATAATATGCAAAGAATATTGATAATAAAGATAAGCAAATAAATAAAACCGCCAAATATATGCATATGGGTGAATTTTCATATAATTATGATATACTTCTCAACCTAAGAAGAGCTATGTACAACAATGCACGTAAATAACTGAAGGATGAATTTGATAAGAAGATTATATTCTGCTATTTTTTTTTCAAGTACTGTATTACCCAAAGACTCTGGTTCTGGCTTGGCGTACAGCTCCATCATCATGAATAGGAATCTGTAAAATAAAAAGAATTTACCATCAAACTTTCATTATTCTATCGGATCGATAGAAATAGTATTTTATTTCTATAATTAAAAATATCATATATTAAAAATCTATATATTAATATATCTATATAATAATATCTATATATTAAAAATCGGATCCCGGTGACCCGCTCGCACGGCGAAGAGAGAGGAGTTTTACGGTGGGTCTATGGGTTCACGCGCCGCCTTCTCCGTCACCCCGGTCCGATTTGGCGAGGCGAGACGAATCCATAGTCCACCAAAAAAAAAAAAATGGTATAAAATTATTTTCGTGTGGTGACGGAGTAAGAATACAATTCACGACCCCCTATCATAATCGTGGGTGATCGTACAAGACGACTAAGGGATATAAAACGCATATATAACATCTATGCGAGAGAAGGTAACCTTGAAACAAAACCCTATACCAACACGTCTGATCAGCATGGTATATTAGATCAATTACACTCCCATTATGGAGGAGGCTCGAGCCCAACAGTGGGACATCTATGAACTGAGATGATGATGATGATGAAAATTATTATTGCCACAAAAACATTTTTTTTCTTTATACACTGACGCATTAAGTAAATCTATATTTAATACCATAGGTACTCTACAAAAAAAAAACTTAATGCTTTGAAATACAGAGCAGGTTATTCAAAGAAGAAAAAGTTATGATTTGCACCAACTATATGTTGGTTGATTTGTATGGCTTGTTAAATATGTATAAAGGTTCTAATTTACAAAAGAATACTTACATCTATACCATCTAGAATATTGCAGAATATCGCAGGAAAGCCGACACAGAAGAATATTAAGAAACTCGAAAACATTGTTTTAATAATTATTATTACTTTTAATAAACTGACAATGCCAAGCACTTGACACGATAATGATAACACATGATCCAATTTGGCTTATATATATATATATTGTAAACAATTATGCAATTATAATTAAAATAATATATTTAAACTCTATCTCTACAGTCTACTAAAGATTTCCCCTTATATAATTTAAAACAACAAACTTAATACATTATTTAGCAGCAAAATATTATAATCAACAAAAAAATCAAGTATTAATTTGAATTCTGTTAAATTTATCATTTAATTATTTAATCCTTATTATTTTAATATAGTAAAAAAATGGAATACGGTTTACAAAATTAATTAATTATAATAAATTTAATTCAAGTGATTATCTGATTTGTTTAATGAAATTATTATAAGAAAATTGCGACTAATAAAAATATTATTCTAAATTATTATTTATATATTCATAAATATAATTCTTACCAACAAATAAAACTGTATGTGACAACACACACACACACACACACAAATAAAACTGTATAAGAAACACAAATATACAATTTAAAATTATAATGTAAGCAATTAATAAAACAGTAAGTGTTGACAATTATATTGTTGACGTATAATATACTCATAATTAAACTTTAAAAAAAAATGTAAACTGACTTCAAAATAAGATCAGCCAAAAACCATACTTACTTGAAACACTAAAAACCGAAAAATAAGATGAACTACTTCATTCTTGTCTAATTCTAATTATGTATTCATTTTTATAAAATATAATTACAATGTATGCTAGAAATACACTAACACGATTTGAAGTCGGTGCCCAGCCAAATAGGTATACTATATCGCATTCAAACCACGCCACGCTTTGTGACTGAATTGATCTGAACGCGCAAGCGGTTAAGCGATTTAATCTATACGGGCAGACGTCGTTCACGGTTGTGTCAAATGGTATTAAATTTGAGGCGTTATAGTGTTCTGAATACATCTTTTAATTCTTATTTCCTTTAATAATTTGATTTTATTAATTTTTCATCCTGTGTGTATTATATTAAACTTATTGTTTTTTGTTAATTTAAGCTTGGCACCGACTTCAAATCGTGTTAGTGGATTTCTAGCATACATTGTAATTATATTTTATAAAAATGAATACATAATTAGAATTAGACAAGAATGAAATAGTTCATCTTATTTTTCGGTTTTTAGTGTTTTAAGTAAGTATGGTTTTTGGCTGATCTTATTTTGAAGTGGGTTTACATTTTTTTTAAAAGATTACTTATTTTTTTTATTTTTTAGTGTAAATAATCGTAGTTAAGTAATAATTTTAACTAGTTCATATAAATTAAATTATTTATTAAATATAGCAGTATAAGTAGATAGACTAAAAATGTACGTGGCATAAGGAAGAATAGAAGTAGGGAATCAAAATAAAAAAATAAAGAACCTACCTATTTCGAAAAAAATGTAAATGAAATGCTGTATCTCATTGCCAATGGTTTAAATTTCACTGTTTCAATCAACTCGCGTATACACCATATATGTGCTATCGATGCGTCACGTGAGGCAGCAACTTAGGTATGAGATACTACCAACATCCAAGTGATGTAAATAATTGTGACGGTTTGATGCAATTGTTAAAACTAGACAAGGGCTCCAGAGTCATGATAAAATGCAATATCTCTGTCCTTAATGGCTTGGTAAGCGGGCAATGGGGATAATATCCTTGCCAATGATCAGTTTTATATTACATTGAGTTGTGTAAAGACTCTAAGGGGACAGCTTTTTGCAACTTAAGGTCTAATAAACTACTCAAAAGACTATACCAGGAGAAAGCGTAAGCCAAATAATAAGACGGTTATAAATAGGTACGTATTTAAATTAAAAAAAAAATGATACAATTATCCAATACGGCTGGACAGCGTTTAGGAAACTTAAGAGAATCTTCTCACCCAACATATCTTAGTGTCTGAAGGCACACGTCTATGACCAGTCATGGTTTATGACATGAAAATGTGGGCCCTAAATATGGATCTCGTAACAAAACTCAAAGCCGCTCAGCGTACTATAGAGCGGGGTAAGCTCGCTCGTTTCTGTACGAGATAGGATTCGAAATATGCTAATCCATAGAATAACGGGTGTAATCGATATATTACGAAGAATTAGCACACTAAGAGACAATGGGCGGGCCACATCGCTCAACGAACTGATAATTGCTGGAGAATAAAAGTTTGGCAATTTGTGGCGAAATATGAGAGAAGCTTAAGTTCAGATGATGATACATATGTATATATATTTACAACAGTTCGACTTTGAGAAAGGCGAATTAAAAAAGGTTCATCTTTCCAGCTTGGTATGTTATTTTCTACCTACGTAACAAAGATCATATATCGGCAACATAAAGAATTACCTAACTCCTAATCGTTTTGGAGTAATACCTTCAATTATTAGCTTACATGATTAACTTGAAAGAGCACAGTTAAAGTTCTATGCATGCATATGATATTGAAAGAATTGTCCTCCAACTCCTAACCGCTAAGGACATGTACCTTCCATCACCAGCTCATCTAAATGAGATTATCACTGCCAGATGCAAATATTTGAATAGCTTATGAAAATATATGAGACACGTAATATGTGCCTATAAAATTTGAGGGTTGCCTTCGATTTCCACGACTTCCCATCACCAGATCATGAATTGGTGACAATGGGACCACCTCTGGAATATACCCTTTAGAAAGAAAAAAGAATTTTGAAAATCAGCCCACAATTGACAAAAATATCACTGAACATACATAAAAAAAAAATACATACAATGAAACATAGAACCTCCTCCTTTTTTGAAGTCGGTCAACAATAGCAGCACTGCACTAGTTTCAACAGAATCAAATACTTTCTCAGAGACTACAAATACTATACACATAATTCGATTGCACTTCTCGGACTTCTGGATAATCTGCCAAAGCGTGCACATATGTTCTATTCTATTATAGGCTTTTCGTAAATCCGCTTATTCAGGCAGCTGGAAGTCATTAAGCTTGCATGTGAGTCGGTTTGTAATGACATTCGAAAACCACTAGTATACGTGGATATATATCACCATACTCCTGATTTATGGTTAATTATTATTTTTAATTGGGATAAGAGTATGCGAATGATGAGTTCTGATTTGAGGCTCTGAAAGATCACCCCCGAGAACGATGATATTAAATAACCTCTGAAAAACTTTTAGGACCGGTTTTCCGTTTGCCTTCGTAAGTTATGCAGTAATTCCGTCGTCTTTCGATGGCTTATCATTTTTAAGATATTTGAGAGCCATTCTGATTCATATATGCTTATATCCTTTTTGTGTATGCTTGTTTGTCTACTTGTTTTCAAAATGTCAAGACCACAAGTGGAGTAGTAAATGTCCAAAACCATAATATATCTACTTTTTGACGTAGGTAACTTCAAGATGGGATAATGTAATAATAGCTATACTTGGTAGTCAAGCTTGCGATAGCATTTTTTATTATGAGTTTCCTCAGGATTGTTGGGTTGCATTCACTTAATGATTCCTCAGTCGTTTTTAAAAACTTTTACAGGCTATTTAGGCATGGTGATAAATAGTATTCTAAAATCGTTGCCATATAAGTTAATAGTATATTACTGTAGCGGCCAGCAAAAGAGGGATTGATGGTCGAACGTGTAAATGTGAGTCGAGGCGAAGCCGAGGCACACATACGTAAGTCCCTCAATTCCTAATTGTTGCCAAAGCTATAGTACTTTTATCAAATAATGAGCGGAAATTAAAACTAAGTAGTACTAAGTAGAACTGTATACATGACGAACAACAAACAACATTTTTCACGTGCTCATCGTGGTTCATTTGTTTGTTTTTTCATGATCAAACAGGTTTCTTATTCAAGCCAGTTCGAAATCTAAATAAAACTCTGATAAGTTGCCTATTTGGTTGCTATGTTTTGGAGTAGCAAATCGTTCCATTATATGAATTTACATGTATACTTATTTGGCCGGTAAAACACGACAGATATGGATTTTCTTACAATTTTTGCCGGCCGCTGCTCGCGTGTATTTGGTCAATACAGCAATTTCGATTTAGCTCGAAGAATGTTGTTAAAATAATGGTCAAATTTCCAAGCATGTTTGAGAAAACATTATTTAGTAATAACTAAAATGTGAATTTCCAGTTGAAGTAAGAGTGACTAAAATAAAATGATAGCCGGCGATAAATTTTGAAATCTTATTTATTGTATTTATCATATTCTAGCCGACCCGGCACACTTTGTTCCGCCTAACGGTGTATGAATGAGCAGATTTCGATTAATTTAAAATTATTAAGTTATTTTTTTTATTATGATAGTAAATATGGATGAATGGATGAAAACTAGACACTTGGAGCTACAAATACCTTTTTTGTTTTGATTTCCTGTACGACCATTTGTCTCGAAGTTACGGCCTGTTGAAAATTGCCCAAAAATTTTTTTTTTTTTGATCCCTTAATTTTTCCAGTAGTGTATATAAATTTAAAAATCAAGTATATGCCAGCAATACGAAGAAGAACCTTGTATTTTAAGAAATTTTTCTTCATGAACGTTGAAAATTATCTAAGTATATTGATCACTGAGATTTGCTCGACGATTTCGCATTGTCAACCGAGCCGTTTTAGGGGCTGTCTCGCTTTGCTTTTGTGATAGAGAAGCACGAAGTTGGGTCATATTAACGCGGCGGTCTTCCCTTGCAATATCTTATTCTTCTGCTGTGGTTACATTCGTGATGTGTCCAATTCTAATTGCGTTACGGTTTTGTCGGGATAGATTTGATCTTCTTAGTTGCGACATTGTTAATGACAAAATAGACACAAATATGATTTATTATATATATATATATATATATATTTATATATATATATATATATATATATATATATATATATATATATATATATATATATATATAT
Organism: Lymantria monacha; assembly: GCA_905163515.2. Lineage (NCBI taxonomy): Eukaryota > Metazoa > Arthropoda > Insecta > Lepidoptera > Erebidae > Lymantria > Lymantria monacha. The sequence continues at coordinate 19,383,116 of LR991081.1, forward strand.
ATTCTTACAAGACAGTTGGTTCCCCCCACCCGGCAGCAGCCGAAACGTATAAATAGCCGGCGCAAAGCGGGTAGCGGGTCATTTCGCTATCGGATTCGGACCGGCTAACTACCTCGTGTTGTTATATTTAATTTAAATTCATTGCGTTATTTGTTCATTTGTCAGATTTCTTTATTAAAAGTGATTTTCCCTTAGATAATATTATTCTTCTTTTTAAAAAATTAAATCCACTTCTGGTTCGTAAAATCAGAAGTGGGATTACCACGCGTTTCAGTGTCGCTTTTGCTATCATTCCTGACAGTAAGTTAAGTTACTCAGTAAGTGTTATTTTAATTCATTCACTAAAGTGCCATTTTAAATCATATCGCTAAACGTTTTATTTCTTTTGTTGGGACTACCGTCACTTTGTTAAAAAAAATGTCGGGTCACTCATTTAAATCTAGACAAATGGACAAAGAATCGCACCGTTGATTTTGCTACTATACTTTTTCAAGTTAAGAGTACTGACTCTAACCAGTTTTCTACCTATGCCTAGTATGCGCGTAAGTCTCTATTGGCTCTTAGCATTATTAAAAGTCTATCCGACGAACTAAGAACTATCGTTTTGCGGGGTATTTGCGACCCCCAACTTAAAATGGCGGCAACTAACGCAAAATTGCAGTCCAAAGAATTACTTGCCGAAAAGAGTGTAATCAGTTGGTGTTAAACAATACCGTGAAGTACGTCTCGGAGAAGCTCTCGGCATCGCGATCGCGTATCGTATCGATAGGTCGCGTCGTTCTCATGTTATTTCATTCCGGTTTAATCAAATCCGTACCAGACTACGTAGTTCGAAACGAAGGAGTAACCACAGTCGAAATCGAGATAGATTAACCCCCAGATCACCGTAAATTGGAGCGTTAACAGCGCTCTGATCACCGAGCCGAGCATCGTAGCGTCAAAGTCATAGTCGTTATAATTTTTCACCCTACGGTAACTGACAAGATTGTTGATGCCATCAGGTTGATCAACATCATGGTAAGGTTGAACCAAAGTTTTTATATTTCGAGGTCTGAGACAGATTTACATAATACAGACGACTGGTGCTCATAGGTTGATCATGTGAAATCTCTGAATAATTTGAGTGATCATGAATACCTTCGCCGAATAGGAAAGTAGACTTCTCTAAAAGAGAGTTTCACTTTAGACTATATTCGTTTATCTAATGAGTAACCAATGATCATTTGTGCTCATGGACACGCAATATGGCGAATAACATATGCGGTGTTTTTGTGAAAGTTTTGATGAATACTCTACGTAACCGCATATTACGCATTGTTCTTTATTTTCATCTACGAATTGTGGGCACTCTGCGATCGATTACTAACGACTATTGTGATTTATATTACTGACCCACACACCTAAGCATTTGATATCAATCATTTGAACTCAAATAACATGTCCTGATGGTAATCGTAGATCAAATTTTGATTTTGTACCAATGGTGTTCGAGCTCTGTTCCTTCTATAAATATCTTGGACACAAAATGCATGTGTTTTACGACATATGTCTGAAGGATGTAGTTCGAATGTCGCAAAGATTACTTTGCTTTGACTACATTGGTTATTCTGTCAGTGTTAGTTAATTATAACATAAAAATACTGGATTCTTAGTATTACTTCTAGTCAGGCATGACCGAGTCAGTTTTACAAGTTTTTAGATGTAGCATAACAGTCAGAATGGAGATGAAAACTTCCTCGTGACATTAATTTCAACTGACTTGCCCACACGAATGGCGTAGTGGTTGAGATATCGATCTGCCGTGCCGGTGTCGTGGATTTGACTTCCACGCATGACAATACTTTGTGTAGTTTGCTTATCACATAAAAAAAAAAGTCCCTAGAGCTCCATCTCAGCTGATTTAATCATGAACAAAACCAGACATACATTTTTCAATAATTCATAGCAACGTTTTAAGTCGTTTACCGGCGTTAAATGGTCATAAATTTGTTTTAATTATTATTGAATTTTTTTACTAAATTTTCTTTATTATGTCCAATATATTGAATCAACATCATGGATTGGGTAAGTGACATAGCAAGCTCCCTGCACTATATTGCACCAGGTATTCACAGGTAAAACGGCCAAGTTGATAGATATTGTCGTACAGTGCTTAATATGCTACGAGTTAAGGTTGGAAACAAGGGAGTACAATGGTCAGAGGTATTATGGGAGGTCCAACTGACCATTAGAAGATAGGACACCACCCGGTGTTCAGCATTGCAACTGCTTATTAGTGTAGAAACCGCAACACCTGTTATTAAATCTCTTGTGAGAGGTATTGCTTTTCAGGATTTCAGTTCCAGCAATTTTAATCAAGGAGTTCATGATGACACTAAGACGACTGCGCGCTGCTGGCAATTTGTCAGCAAATCAATTACGTCAAGACGCGTGAGTGTTTGAGAATAGACGTGAACCCCACACATACTCTGTGGGAGATCTTGTCTTAGTATGTAAGAATTCTCATAGTACCGGCAAATTGAATTTAGGCATGTGCGGCCCGTGCAAGGTGATTACTGCATTGCCGCATCACCGAAACGAACTCGAGCTTTTGAGAGGGTCGTATAGAAAAAGACCCACGCAGCCGCATATATTATGGTGCTGTGCCCGATGAATGGACGCTGAAAACCTGTGAAGTCTTCTTCCAAACTGGTGACTTACCATGATAATGTCATGCGAACCGCCTAAGTAGCATGCCTCTGAACATTATCATCTTCATTTTTCTGATGTCATGCTAACCGCCTTTGTAGCATGCCTCTGACATCACGTTATTTCAATGATGTCATGCTAACCGCCTTTGTAGCATGCCTCTGACATCACGTTATTTCAATAATGTCAAGCTAACCGCCTTTGTAGCATGCCTCTGACATCACGTTATTTCAATAATGTCAAGCTAACCACCTTTGTAGCATGCCTCTGACATCACGTTATTTCAATAATGTCAAGCTAACCGCCTTTGTAGCATGCCTCTGACATCACATTATTTCAATAATGTCAAGCTAACCGCCTTTGTAGCATGCCTCTGACATCACGTTATTTCAATAATGTCAAGCTAACCGCCTTTGTAGCATGCCTCTGACATCACATTATTTCAATAATGTCATGCTAACCGCCTTTGTAGCATGCCTCTGACATCACATTATTTCAATAATGTCAAGCTAACCGCCTTTGTAGCATGCCTCTGACATCACATTATTTCAATAATGTCATGCTAACCGCCTCTGTAGCAGTGCCTCTGATATCCATGTAACTAATAATTTTATTTTAACTTTCAGCACTATCCTTAAATTATATGTAAATATGCACATGGTGCCTTATACGGTGATAGCTCCACCGCCCATGGCGTGATTAACTTTGTTTCATTTTTAGGAATGTCTAATTGAATTCATATAACTTATGTCTCTAAAGTAATTAGAACTTAGATAATCATAGCGATTCCTAGGATGATATTGAGGGGCTGGGTGGTAAAGGTGATCCACTCATTGGAAGACCAGCGGTCGAGGACGCCCCGCAATCAGGAACGGCCGTCTTACAAGACAGTTGGTTCCCCCCACCCGGCAGCAGCCGAAACGTATAAATAGCCGGCGCAAAGCGGGTAGCGGGTCATTTCGCTATCGGATTCGGACCGGCTAACTACCTCGTGTTGTTATATTTAATTTAAATTCATTGCGTTATTTGTTCATTTGTCAGATTTCTTTATTAAAAGTGATTTTCCCTTAGATAATATTATTCTTCTTTTTAAAAAATTAAATCCACTTCTGGTTCGTAAATATATATATATATATATATATATATATATATATATATATATATATTAAAGACACCTCCCTGCACTAAGGAACTAATTTTGCGGGGGACACAAACATGCAATTAACGCAGACAAATTACTTTCAGACTCAGAACAACACTTCGTAGATCGCACATATATATATACATATATATATATATATAGACGAAGCCAGAACAAATGTAAGAGTAACAATAGGTAATGATATACTAGAGCAAGTGGATGAATTTGTATATCTTGGATGTGGATTTAGCCGAGATGGAAGGTACACCACTGATATAGAGCGAAGAGTGAATGCGGGCAATAGAGTGAACGGAGCGTTGGGGCAACTTCTTGGCAGCCACCACCTCAGCCAGAAGGCACGTGTAGCAATACATAACGCAGTGCTTGTACATACCTACATTACTGTATGGAAGCGAGAGTTGGGTATGCAGAAAAGAGTATGAAAGTAAAATTAATGCGGTCGAAATGCGATCTCTGCGGCAAATCTGTGGAGTTAGGCTGACCGACCGCATTCATAACGACGACGTAAGAGAGCGAGTAGGTATGAAAGAGAGTATTGGTGAAAAGATGCGAAAGGGCATGCTCCGATGGTTCGGACATGTGGAAAGAATGCCGAACGAACGTCTGGTTAAGAAGATATACAATGCGAAAGTGGAAAGATGCAGGTACCGAGGGAGACCGAGACTAACCTACCTACACCAGATCGGTCATATACTGAAGGAAGGTGGAGTCAAGAGTCTCCGAAACCGGCGAGTGTGTATGAAGAGAATTATGAATGTTGAGGAAGCGAGTGAAGTATGCAGAGATAGAGTTCTGTGGCACTCTGTTCTCTCTGCCTACCCTGCAAGGGATATGGCGTGATGATATGTATGTATGTATGTATATATATATATATATATATATATATTTAGTTGTATATAAGATATATGTACTAGCGTGTCCCCAAAAAAATAAAAGTTGTTTTTTTGTAATGCATACCCTCTAATTATTTTTCAATCGTGTTAAAACACGTATAAATAAATTTTCATGTACCTAGGACCACAGCAACTCGTGCCGACTTGCATTGATAGATACCTACATGTCAGTACTTGTAGTAGTTGTGTACTTCGGCGCGTCGTAAATATCGTATCGGTGTTCAGTCATTACTTGTTTGTTTTCTTAGTGAACGCATTATTTTCGTTTAGTCAAGATGTCAGTGGAATTACGCAGTTCTAGAAAAGGCATATTCTTAATAGGCGATGTAAAACATTAAATTACCGGTTCAAAATTACCCTCTAATGGCCAAGTATTGGCGGTTCTGTTTTATAATATTCGTTAAGTGAATTTAAGTGTTAATGAAAGCTCGAATCTGACTATAAGAGAGTGTATTATTTACTGGGAAAAGGTCCGTATACCGACTAAAGCTTTACCTAACTGTGTTAAGAAATTAGTTGCCTTATACCAAGTCTGGAGAGATTGACAAAAAAAATGCGAACAAAACACAACCCATATTCGCACAGCGTCGCCAAGAGTTCATTACAAGCTTGGACAATTTGTTCAACATTGCGCATGCCGATGCCCTTCAATTAATAAAAATAAATGAAGATAGAATATTCTTGGAGCGGCCAAGAGAGCCAGGCAGACACCAGCCAAGTGACCAGCACTTGGCTGGAGTGGATAAAAAGTTGACCGATAAAGAGGAAAAATCGCGCCTTAGAAATATCCAGGAACAAAAACGTCGATCGAGTTACCATGCATCCCTTACTGCATTGACTTCATTTTATCAAGAAAAATCATCTTCTGATTCTGAATTGATCGAAGTAATGAATTTGCAAGACGATTTGTCCACCCCAACCGAGATTGCATTGTCCGATATTAAGAAACGCCAACGAGCAAAAATTTTATAACGCCAAAATTAGTGGCAGCTTTGGACAGGTGTCAGTTAAGTATGAGAAATTCTGTGTATATTATCGAAGCTACTATCGAGGCACTAGGACTCAATACTGACGATTATCCTATAAGTAAGTCGACCATTCAAAGAATTCGTAAAGAAAAAACGAAAAGAGCGGGCAGAAGCTATTAAAAACGATTTCCAAAACCACCTACCAGATGCTGTAACTGTTCATTGGGATGGAAAACTGTTGCCAGCTTTAGACTTGCGCAAATGTAAAGAAGAACGCCTTCCGATAGTCATTTCATATGGCGATAAAGAACAACTGATTGCGGTGCCAAAGTTGGACAACTCCACTGGAAGTGAACAAGCACAAGCAGTTTGAAATGCGGTTACAGACTGGAATCTCGAAGATAAGGTCCAAATTCTTTGTTGTGACACCACTGCTTCCAATACTGGTTGTATTGATGGTGCCTGCGCGCTTTTGCAACAAAAATTTAATAGGGATATGCTTATTTTTACTTGCCGTCATCACATCTATGAATTAGTATTGAAAGGAGTATTTGAAGCTAAAATTAGCCATGTGAATAACAACCCTGATATTCCATTATTAAAAAAATTCCGAGATAACTGGCGGAACATTGATTCCACGTAAATACAAAGTCCTGCAGAAAAGTTATCACACCTGAATGTTTCAGAAAATGACAAACTGTTAGAGTTTTACCGGACTGAATTGACGAAGGGAATTATTAGGGATGATTACAGAGAATTAATAGAACTATCCATCATATTTCTTGGCGGAGATACGGAAAGGAAATATAAGATTCGGCCACCAGGTGCCATGCACCAGGCACGATGGATGGCAAGAGCAATTTATTCATTAAAATATCATTACTTAGTTCTCAATTTAAAATTACTAACAAAGACAAAGTGGCACTGTTAGAAGTCTGCATGTTCATCGTTACATGCTATGTTAAGCCTTGGATGCAATGTATTGCAGTGAAGGCATCAAGATGTGTTTTTTAAAAACTATGAAAGCTTATGAAACAGTCGATAAAACGATCTCCAAAGCAGCTTTACAAAATTTCTGTCAGCATTTATGGTATTTGGTTGATGAAGTAGCTGTTTTATCTCTATTTGACGATGATGTAGACCAAGAAACAAAAATAAAGATACTTAAAAGTCTATCTAAGGAAAATCCATCAGTTTACAGTAAACGCTACAGTCCTTCCAAAGAAAACCTGTGTGGTTTACTTTACGAGAAAGACATCGATGACTTTATTTCTAATAAAAGCAAGACCTTGTTTCATCGTTTCAAAATTGATGACAGTTTTCTCAACGACTGTCCTTTTTTATGGCCTAGTAATGCTTCTTTTCTGCAAGTTAAGGAACAGATGATGACATTGAGAGCCGTTAATGATACAGCAGAAAGAGCAGTTAAATTGATGCAAGATTTCCATCGAAAAATTACCGTGGAAGAGGAACAAAAGTAATTTTTACTGCGTTGCGTTCAGGAGCACAGACTCATATACCCTGACTGTAAAAAGAAAACTTTAAAAAGAAAATATAATAAATAATGTTCTTTTAATAATAAATAATCTTCTTTTATTAAAAAATATTTAATACATGTTAAATAGTTGTTTAATTTAATATTAAAAAAAATAGTTCTAAAATTTTCCCCTACAATCTCCATACAATTTTTTTTCTAAAAAGTTTGGCATCAAGTCGGCACGGATTACCGTTATCTGATTTCAATAATATTTTATATTTTAATTATTAGAGTCAATTAGAAAAAATATAAAGGGTATGCGTACTCAAAATCGAAAAAAAAAATTTCGCCCTTATACGCTGGGACACCCTAATATGTACGTAACATATTATGTTACGTAATCATTTATTAAAGACCTCCCTGCACTAAGGAAATAATCCTTGTATTACGGGGGACACAAACATGCAATTAACGCAGACAAATTACTTCCAGACTCAGAACAACACTTTGTAGATCGCACAAAGTATTGTCCCGCGTAGGAATCGAACCCACGGCACTGGCACGGAGGGTCAGTATCTTAACCACCACGTTACCCGTGCAGTCAATTTAAATGCTCTAATTCCACAATAAAAAAGAATTAAATACATTGGGAAATCCAAAAGTGCACGCCTCATAATTAGTCAATGCCATAAATGAAAGAAAAAAAATACATTGAAATTTCGCGCCATTCTCGACGTAGCGCAAAACATAGCTTGCAAGCATTGTAAACGAATATACTAAAGACTAAGCCGTTTAGTTTTTTATTAATTTCAATTAAACGACAAAGAATTACCAAGCCATTTTCGAAAAAAAAACAGCGTGTAGCGGTTATGAAACTATAAAAAAAATAATTTAATACATTATTTGTTTCCGACCGTGAGAGTACAAGATCGATACGTACAGACATCCAGACGTCCTCGAATACTTTTTTAATGAACTTTTTTCTTAAACAAAATAATTGCTCTTTAAACATAATATAATATATAATGGTTCGCCCGCGACCATGATCACTGCAAAGTGTTCAAAACGTCGAGGAATTAAAAATCAAAACCAAACGCCATAGAATCTGTTAAAGTAGTTTTATTTCAAATTAATGGTATATTTAGGTATTACTAATGGTATGTTTTTGTAAGTCTCTCTAGGCTTTTGTACATTTTTTTGCAACACATTTTGGTAGTGGTAGCAGCATTTCTTCTGGTTTCTCCCACAGGACAAACTCCCACAGGATATGGTCTCTGGAAATCTCTGCACTGCTAAATCTGAATGATTAAACTACGATATCACATTAAAACCCTTAGTCTGTTTGCCGGATAGAGAACAATGCTAAAATCACCGCACTTATTTTAAAACTTGTTCTTTTTTGCACACCAAAGTATGTAAATTATGTAAACGTTTATGAAAATTCTTAATATAATTTTGCGAGGTTAAAAATGTTTTCTATAAAATAAAATTAGAAGGTAGTATGAAAATTATTATATTTTTAAATGAAGGAAGTAAGGAAGCCCCACTACTTTCCCATGATTAATCAATATACCATACATCTCAAAAAATGAAGGAATATGGGATAGAATCAAGATGGAATAGGATATAAACAACTCTTACCAGTCATCTTGATCCACGCATGAACGTTGCACCTACGCGGTAGGCCTAATTGCTGATGGTAGACTTCCATTGGTCTGTGTGCCTCAGCTTAGAGTGACACCTAAATGTACATGCTGATGATGACGCCTAGATGTACAATGTACATGCTCCCGTCTACACCACACCATGCATTTGAACCAAATAGATTTGCCTCTAAGGCACGCCTTAGGATGGTCGCTCATGAAATATTATATTGGGTACCGGTGGCCCGCTTGCACGGCGAAGAAGCGGTGCTTGCAGGGTGGGTCAATGGGGTTGCGCGCCGCCTCTTCCGTCACCCCGGACCGATTTGGCGGGTTGCGACGTCCATAGCCCAACGCAAAAAAAAAAGGGTCCATTTAATAACTGCGAATGATAGTGGTGAATTGCATTAAAATCAGTTCAGAATTTTTTCACGTAACAAAATAATAAACTAATAAATATGTTTTGTGTAATCTCATTATTATGTAAATGGATTATAATTGTAATAAAATTTTAATTAAAGATTAAGCATCCATGCGTTACGTATTTACTCTTAAATAATGTATGAACTATAAAATTAAAAACAATTACCTTTTTGGAAGTATAAATAGGGTAGATTGAGTCTTAAGAGTCACTTCTCTCTTTTCAAGCTTTGGCTTCAGATCATTAAAGTGAAGTAACTTATAACACTATAACAATGAGTCCTAAATCATTAATTTTCTTGGGTGTCTGCTTTTTCGCTGTATCTACAGCATCAGCAGGTTTTATGGTGAGTTAATTTTGTCTGAGAACAGTATAATTTAAATTGTATTACTTTCAATATATTTTATGATCAGCCAGCCGACCCAAAAAAGAATTAGTATATATTGTAAGAATTTTGGCCGACTCGAGCCTATTCAGTTTCATATCGATTCTGGACGCACTCATTGCTACCTGCCAGTCTTACGTGAGTTTGCTATAGTCCATCACTTTATAACGTAGCGATGTAGGTAGCATTTCTAGCAGCGGGTAAGAGGACTACTGTGGAGACTATAGAGAAACATGAAAGTCAGCAACATATGCAGATGTCGCGTGATGTTAACCGAAGTGGGACGGATATAAGTTTAACACCCCGTGGAACAGGTGCGGTGGTGTTTGTTAAAGTATTTAGGTTGATGTTAGCGACCCAGGTAGAAAGCGGCAGAATAACTAGTTGGCAGACATAACAAAGCCCGCTGATTGCTGTCGTTAGGGCTATTATTATATCACCAGCGTCAAAAACTAAAATACGGCCATAGCCTCATACGAGGTTATTATCAGAATAAAGAAGGCAGGGAAGGGGCTAACTTGATCTACCGCATACTCATAAAGCAGGAGATATAGAAGTACTTACGCCTAGTGCCACTACAGTTAAGATGATGGGTGGTAAGTCAGGATAGTTATACTGCCAGTTTTCCAACTGGCTTCCGCCAATCATAGAATTTCTCAAATTTAGTTGCTTTTTAGAACTACCATAAGATAGTGTTTATTGCCTTATCATACCTTATAATTTGTGTTACATCAAAATATTTTAATAAGACCATTGCATTCTTGTTGAAGGCTTATAAAAATCTTGTGAAGGCCTACTGATGAGTGAAGTTCTTCTGCAAATATGAAGATAATCAATTACGAATACTAGTACAGGAGTAGATTCACAGACATAAAATTAATGCTACATTATTATTTTTTATTACAGGATAAACTTAAAGAGGCGTTGAAAAAGATTATGAAGGAGTAACAAACATATTATATCAAGCGCATGCACATATTTTTTCTAATATAATTGCCCCCATTGCCTATGACCTTTAAACTATCTCTGTTATTTAAATTAATAAGAATACAAATTCTCTACCTTATATTTATACTTATTAATGAAAGATGAACTATAAATTATGACAGGATATTTTAAGAAATGATATTAAATTTGTATATAAATTATTTTGTTATGCAGTTTTAATACTGTCTTTCCTCCTATCTATCCATCTAATCAACGACTCCTTGACAACAAATATTGGAGATCGATATCTCCATGATTAAAATTATAACAAACTAGCTGTCCCGGACGACGTCGTCCTGCCCGAAAAAACTTTAAGCGATATGCCAACAGCAGCGCTATCTACCGGGTCCAAAGGTGTATTGAAATCTTCCAGGGAACCATTGGAATACACTTAGACAATTTCATCACAATCGGTCCAGCCGTTTGACATACCAACAACAGCGCCACCTACCGGGTCAAATTGCGAATCTAAAACATTCTCGAATCCCGTCGAACACACACAAAAAAATTCAAGAAAATCCATAAGATTCACTGAAGACTCTCTTAGTATTCCTTCAATCGGTTTTTACGATTTAATAAGAAAGAAAGGGAACAAAATGTATAAAGAAATCAGACCGAGTTACTATTTTTATGAAAATATAATATAAAAGATTCTATTTAGATTTCGATAGTTGGTTCTATCTGCATTGTATAAGGAACTTAGTTATAGAGAAAATTTGTACTAATTCGCCATTTTTTGTTGACTATAATTTTCTTAAAATAAGACAATTTTTTTTTTTCTGTATTACCTTTCATAACAGATGAATAATCATTTCACTTGATAGTACGCGGTAACATAACATGGATTTCAGTAATGACAGAGCTATCATCAAGTGGCTGCTAACGTAGGGCGTCGTTACAGGAAATATTTATAAGGTCAGAACAGGGGGGTGAGGTGACTTATAAGCAATAGACAATTAAGACTATACTAATGATAACATATGCCACATTGTCATATATTTCAGCCTATTAAAACAGGTTAAGCTATAAGGGTCCTATATCATTCGCTAAGTTCTAGTCCATCTTTGTACATACATACATACGTACATACATACCATCACGCCTTATCCCTTGCAGGGTAGGCAGAGAGAACAGAGTGCCAGAACTCTATCCTTGTAAACTTTCTATTTGCGTATTTTTTTTCTTTGTACATAATTTCACCAAAATCAGTTCAGCGGTTTAGACGTGAAACCGTAACAGACAGACAGAGCTTATTACTTTAGGATTTATATTATTAGTAAAGATAGAAATATAAAAGGATTGCTCATTTAAAGACTGGCAGATTAGACAGATAATAACTGTTTCTAGGTTACATTCTTTCGAATGAATTTTTGCTTTTTTTTTTTTGTTTAAATATTTAGTTAATTTATTTTCTTCGTCTAGAATAGGTACGCGCTCAATAGCGAAACTTACATGAGGTGAGAAATAGAAGAAAAAGATAATAACGGACAGACAATAATGTGAAAAAAAGATGATGACATACGACCCATTTTTGTGACTTCTTCTTCTTCTTGAATAAATCAAATTGGAATATTTTTGTATATCTATTTTAAATGATTTAAAATATGTATATTATTTATATATGCTGAGATGGATGTGTGGTGTGACGAAATTGGATAAAATAAGAAATGAACATATAAGAGGAAGTTTGAAAGTTGCGCCAGTGACGGAAAAGTTAAGGAGTGAAAGATTGACATGGTATGGACATGTGATGAGACGGGATGAAAGTAATGTTGTGAGAAAAGTTTTAAATATGAATATTGAAGGCTTTAGGGGTAAAGGAAGACAAAGAAAAGATGGATATACTGCGTGAGACATGACATGGATGGACAGTGAGTGACTGCAGAGATGACGTCTGATAGGACTGTATGGAGGCAGATGACATATTGCGTCGACCCCAAGTAATTACGATAAGAGCAAGATGATGATGATGACTTTAAATGATTTCAAATAGTATATTACATACATACATACATACATATCATCACGCCATATCCCTTGCAGGGTAGGCAGAGAGAACAGAGTGCCAGAGAACTCTATCTCTGCATACTTCACTCGCTTCCTCAACATTCATAATTCTCTTCATACACGCTCGCCGGTTTCGGAGACTCTTGACTCCACCTTCCTTCAGTACATGACCGATCTGGTCTAGGTAGGTTAGTCTCGGTCTCCCTCGGTACCTACATCCTTCCACTTTCGCATTGTATATCTTCTTAACCAGGCGTTCGTTCGGCATTCTTTCCACATGTCCGAACCATCGGAGCATTCCCTTTCGCATCTTTACACCAATACTCTCTTTCATACCTACTCGCTCTCTTACGTCGTCGTTACGAATGCGGTCGGTCAGCCTAACACCACAGATTTTCCGCAGAGATCGCATTTCGACCGCATTAATTTTACTATCATACTCTTTTCTGCATACCCAACTCTCGCTTCCATACAGTAATGTTGGGACAAGCACTGCGTTATGTATTGCTACACGTGCCTTCTGGCTGAGGTGGTGGCTGCCGAGAAGTTGCCCCAACGCTCCGTTCACTCTATTTCCCGCATTCACTCTTCGCTCTATATCAGTGGTGTACCTTCCATCTCGGCTAAATCCACATCCAAGATATACAAATTCATCCACTTGCTCTAGTACATCATTACCTATTGTTACTCTTACATTTGTTCTGGTTTTATCTCTTTCAAAGACCATTATTTTGGTTTTGCTCACATTCACGCGTAGACCCCTTTTCTTACAATCTTCTGTCATTGTGTCGACTAGGGTCTGCAGGTCAGTCGCTGACTGTGCCAGCAGGACTGCATCATCTGCATAAAGCAAGGCAGTGACCACTGAGTCGCCCATCTGGACTCCCACATTCATATCGTTCAACCTTTGGAGACATTTATCCAGATATATGATAAACAGCCTGGCTGACAGAACGCACCCATGCTTAACGCCGATATTGACATCAAACCAAGGCGACATTCCATCATCCAGCCGCACACAGGCTCTACAGCCCATGTAACTGGACTGCACAGCCTGTAGCAGTTTACCGCTAATACCATACTCCGGTAAAATGTCCCAAAGTTCCTTTCGTACAACCGTGTCAAATGCTCTCTCCAGATCCACAAAACTGCAGAAAACCCTCTGACCTAGAGCCAGATGCTTCTCCACAATGTTGCGCAGAGAGAACACTTGATCCATGCATCCCCTTCCACTCCTGAAACCTCCTTGTGTCTCACACAGTAAACCATCGGACACCATCCTCATTCTCCTTTCAATAATTTTTCCATACACTTTTGCTGCCAAACTGGTCAAGCTTATGGCCCTGTAATTTGCGCAGTCATAACGTGAACCCTTGTTTTTAAACAAAGGCACGATGACTGCGCCATTCCAGTCCCTGGGAACCATTCCCGAGCTCCAACATAAATTGAGGAGCAACAGGAACGCCTCCCAGACACAAAAGCCACCAAGCTTGATCATCTCGGCAGACACCATATCAATGCCCGCTGCCTTACCATTTTTCAAACTTCTTATCGCCCATTCAACTTCATCCATACTGATGCCATCGGAGGACGCCGTTGTCGAATGTTGATCTACTAAACCACATCCAACACCGGCGCCAACCGTAGCATCCGCATACATATCGCCAAAATATTCACTCCATCGGCTTAACACGTCTTGTGTTTGTGTAAGAATGTCTCCACCTTTAGACCTTATTTTATTCATTCTGAAGGCTGACCAACCACCCCGAGACTTCTTCACCTCCCTCCAAAAGAGTTTGGTGTTACCCTCGAAGTTTTTAGTCAGCCTATCTTCTGCACTCATACTTGCTCTATCACGTTTCTCTTTCACTAAGGCCTTGGTGTCATTCTTACATTGCCGATATATTTCTTTCTTCTGTTCAGTCATACTGTCATTCAGATTCAAAGAAGAGACATAGTCCAGCCACGCTTTCTTCTTTTGCTCTACGGAAGCTGCCACTTCCGCATCCCACCATGCATCACCATTTGTTTTTCTATGCTTCTTTGAACTTCCACATACTTCTTTCGCTGTATCTACCATACTCTCTTTCAATACTCTCCAGCATTCTTCAATGTCCGATTGCGGCTGGCTTGCCATCGTCAGCCGTTCTCGGACACCCTCTGCATACTTTTCTCTTACACACTCTTCTTGCAACCTTTCAACCTTTATTCTTTCAAGCCCTCCGAAGTGGACACGCTCTCGCCAGTGCCTCCACTTTCTGAACAGACCACTAAATCTCGCAATAACGAGATAGTGGTCCGTGTCGACTGTGGGGCCCCTGTAGGCTCTTGCGTCCAATATTTTGCTTCGGAGGCGACTGTCTACCAAAATTAAATCTATTATGATTTTCTGTTCATTCCTTCTCCATGTATACATATGGATGTCCTTATGTTGGAAAAATGTGTTTGACACAATAAGGTTTCTCTCCATGCATACATCCGCTATGAGCCTACCTGCGTCGTTCACTCTCTTATCACCAAATGGACCAAGTACGTCCTCATAGTCGGGACGCTTGGTCCCCACCCATCCGTTCAAATCTCCGCATACAATCACGCGTTCACTGGTTTCTGCCATATCCAGAACTTCCCTAACATTATCCCAAAACTTCTCTAGGTCTGATGCCACCGAGGATCCTACGGGAGCATATGCTACAACCATGAATACCTTGGTGACACCTAGTTTTATACGGACCCAGAGAAGTCTGGGATCATACATTCCGTAATCCTTCACACCTGAGGCCAAGCGAGAGGACAACAGCACTCCTACCCCCATGCTGGCTCGATCGCTCTGTGGTACACCAGACCACAGAGCCATCCCACCACCAGGAAGATCGCAGGCGTCGCTGCCCCTTCGCTTGGTCTCTGTTACACAGAGCACGTCTAGCTGTTTGTCCGCCATGACGGATATCAGCTCGTGCAACTTACCTTCCACACAACCTCTTACATTCCACGTGCCCACCCGGCACTCCGTTCTCCTCGACCCGCCTAACTGGGCAAGGCGTGATGGGTGGCGGCCCCCATCGCCGCAACTGCCGATGTTCGTACCGACGGGGGCGGGTCGGTACGCGTCGCCTCCGGGGGACGCCCTAACCCGCATTGCGGTACGCATTTCGAGCCGGATTAGCAGTCTAATTAGACGGGCAGGGGACGCGAACGAGCACGCTCCGGACTATGCCCCCCTAAATTATTTTTTATTTATTAAAACACTGTATTAATATATTATAAGTTAATGGTATTTTATTTAAATTGTTATGTTTGTATATAATCGTATTTTTTTGGTTATATATGATTGTATATATTACAGAACTAAATATCATTTATATTTTAATATGTTTATTATACTTATGCATATTAATTGATGAATGTTAATTACTTACTATAATTACTTACTATTATATTACTTACTATAAACTTATTATAATATTGACAGATTATTTAGAATTTTTAAATTCTTTTATATCAATTGTCGCTTTAGTACGGTCTGTAAGACTTCAAATGACCACCAATACGGGTTCCAACGAAATCATTCAGCTGTGTATGTTCACTCATATTGCTTATTTTAAATATATATATATATATATATATATATATATATATATATATATATATATATATATATATATAAATATATGTATAATAGTATATGTTTGTTTACTTATATTTAGAATAAGCCTTTAGAATAAAAATTCCTGAACTAATATCTACCAGGTCCTCGAAAGGGTAAAATATGCTGATCTTATTTTTAAGCGCTCTTCATCAACTCAGCTCATATATGTCCCACTGTTGGGCTCGAGCCTCCTCCATAATGGGAGGGAGATTGATCTACTATACCATTCTGTTCAGACGTGTTGGTATAGGGTTTTGTTTCAAGTTTTCCTTCTCTCACATAGATGTTATATGCATTTTATATCACTTAGTTGACTTTTAAGATCACCCACGGGTAGGATAGGGTGTGGTGAATTATATTCTCACTCCGTCACCACACGGAAAGTTAATTAAGCATGTGTTTGCATTTTATTTATTTCATTCTATGCCATCGCGTTTATTATATTGTATGAGCATGTTGACGTTCGATGAGCTAGAGAGCCAGAGAATCAAACTCCGTCTATTATGGTTGGTGGTAGCTTAATTGCGTCCCTGGTATTCCAGAGATTCAGTAGCGATAGGTACTACTTATCATTTATCAAAAGCAATGATGCAAGGACTTTATTTTAATTGTCTTTAATCATTGCATTACTTGCAATTACATACATACATAGCCTCACGCCTGTTTCCCGGAGGGGTAGGCAGAGACTACGGATTTCCACAAACCACGATCCTGACATACCTCCATCGTTTCATTCACACTCATCACAGTCTTCATGCATGCTCTACGGCTACGCGTACTCTTAACCTGGCCTTTCACTAACACATCTTCAATTTGACCCAGAAAAGTACGACATTGTCTTCCCCTTGTAATTGTCCCACTCACACTCGCTTTGTATACTTGCTTAGTCCCCCTTTCTTCACTCATTCTTTCCACGTGGCCACACCACCTCAGCATTCCCTCTTTTATCTTTATCGCTACTTCTACATTCACACCACAGCGCTGTCTTATAACACTATCCCTAATTCTATCTTTAAGACTTACACCAATACTTGCAATTAATAGAAACAATATTAATTTTTCTAGCTCCTATTAGAGTCAACCACATTGGGTCAACTTTCTAGCTTAATCGGTTTCAGTAGAACGGACGGACTAAAAGAACGGAACTCATGGAAGCGTCCTGTATATCTTCGCAACCCATAAATATATGCGACAACGGCAACATCGACTTCTTGTTTATCTGCCATCATGGTCCTTGCCTCATGCCGCGAGTAGTCCTACGGGAAGAGATGTCGAGCTTATAAACAGTTTTCTACAGGCTGATCTTGATATATTCATTGATGCCATAATCCAATGGCTAATAGAATCCTATCGTATTTGAATAGCGTTTAAGTTAGAATTGTTGTATTCTGTGTCATATAATTTATTTTTGTTGTTTTATTTTTGTGTTAAAATTTTTGTTTGATTTATAGCTGATTTTTTTTTTGTTTTTTACGTTTTCTTAATTTCTTAGTTATATAAGTAGACCTAAGTAGCATAGCATTATTAGCGTTTTGGTTATACTGTAAGCTTATATTGTTTATATGAATGATTAATTAAATAAATCATCATCATCATAATTTCAGCCCGTCGCCATCCACTGCTGGACGTAGGCCTCCCTCATCGTAAGCCACAGAGTGCGGTCCTGTGCCGTCTGCATCCATCGACGCCCAGCTACTTTCACCAGCTCGTCTGTCCACCTAGTTTGGGGCGGCGTCGTCCTACACTGCGTCGTCCGGTACGTGGTCGCCACTCTAGAAGCTTTTTTACCCAGCGGTTGTCGGTTCTTCGAGCGATGCGGCCTGCCCATTGCCACTTCAGCGTGCTAGTTCTTCGTGCTATGTCGGTTACACCCGTTCTTCTGCGGATTTCCGTATTACGGATTCTATCACGCAGAGAAATCCCGAGCATAGCACGCTGAGCGACTTTGAGCTTGGTTATGAGGCTTACATTTAGGGACCACGTTTCCGTGCCATAAGCCATCACTGGTAACACACACTGGTCGTAGACCTGTGTTTTCAGACATTGAGGTATGTTGGACGAGAAGATCCTCCTAAGTTTCCCGAACGCTGCGCAGCCGAGTTGGATTCGTCGGCTGACCTCTTTCTCGAAATTGGATCTACCTAACTGAACTGTTTGTCCAAGGTAAACATAATGATCGACAATTTCGAGAATCGCATTACCAACTAGGACCGGTACAGGAATGACATGGGCATTTGACATGACTGTCGTCTTATCCATGTTCATTCGTAACCCCACCAGTTGGGATACCCTGCTGAGATCGTTGAACATAGTGCCAAGATCCTCCATGGATTCTGACATAACGACGATATCGTCTGCAAATCGAAGGTGAGTGATGTATTCGCCGTTAATGTTAATACCGAGTCTTAAGTAATGAAATGTCAATTTCTAAAATTCATTACACGTATTATATACTCGTATATATGAATTACAGATAGGTAGTTTAATAATGGATATATCTATACCGGCTGTAATAGAGAATGGAGCAGCTGGTCAGAAAGTGGTGGGTAATGATAGTAGGAACCCATTACAAAAAATTTATGAAAGATATCGATTCGTTAATGAATTAGAAGCATTTAAAGTATTCAGTCTTATCATCGCTTTTTCTTTGAAACTGAATAAAATGTACCAAGTAAATGATAAATAATCTGCTACATACTTACTCATACTTTCTTAATTATTCATTAGAACCTAAATAAATCAATGATTACGTTTGCTACAGTATGACAATCGTCTCCTTTACAAACAGCTGATGAATTAATGACCTTCACATTTTCTCTTAAAATTTTTGTTATGGGTTCCTACCATCATTACCTATAACCCTTCTGACCAGCTGTTCCATTCTCTGTTTCACCCGGTATATACTTCTTGTATATGATTGACATTACTTACTTTTTCCAAATATTACAAAACTGGATATACTACATACATACACATCATCACGCCATATCCCTGCAAGGGATATGGCGTGATGATATGTATGTATGTATGTATGGATATACTAAGGCTACGTCCTAATTGACAAGTCGATCTACGACAAATTCGGTTGTTCGCATTGCCGTGTAACAAGTTGGTAGTACGATAATATCATTGTGTCCAAATTGCATTGTCGTCAGTCGTCAAGATACGATATCTATCAAAGGCTGCAGGAGCTTTACTTAAGTGAAAATTGTTGTTTGAAATATTTATTAGCGGAAAAGCAAAATAAGATGAAATTTGGCGAATTTCACCACCTATACTGTCCGCTATGATGAAACAACAATTTATTTTACCAGTACATTAGAATGAAGACGGATTCATTTGATTATATTCTTGAAACGTTTACTATATAAGAAATACTAATTTATTGATCTTCCAAACACTTTAGTTTTGTAAAAAACAAATAAAACGGCATATCTACGCAATATGACCATAACGGTAAAAGTAATAAACAATAAAGTAGGTACTTAGTCTTTTTTTTAATGTTTATTAACCATTTTTGTCGATCAAAAGACGATATTTTTAGTTTTAGTTCTATTTTGTTAACGCAAAACACGTGTTGCCCAGACGACCAACACGACAAAATAGAACAGGTCTGAATTTAAAACTCAACGACCAACAAATACGATGTCGCACGTCTTTGTGAGTGGTCAGTTAGGACAGCTCCATTCAAAAGAATGTGTTTAAATTTTGTCGCGTTTGTTGGTCGGTTGGACAACAAAAATCGTGTCGTATTGCGACAGCCAATTAGGACGCGTTATAGCGTTACGTGAGATTCTCATAAACTTGATTTATAATAATCAAAATTCTAAGTCAAATTTTGTGCATATAAGTCATTGGAATGTAAAGTGCGCTTACCATAATATCCACAAATGACACACGCATAATACTCTGCGTTAAGAGATTAATCTTTATATTGCAGGGGACATTACAAAGATATCATTGACGGACACAAATGACGCCCAGACTCGAAATAACAATTTGTGGATCGCAGAAAGTGATCATAGGGATGCCAGATTTTGTATAGAAATTTGCACATGACGTTCGTTAAAGGCTTATGATAGAACACCAAGAACGATTTTGTGGTGAGCACAGAACTCTTTCTGTAAAAGTCTGCCTATCAATTATATAAAGTTAATCTGTGCTATATATCAACGACCTAGGTTGTACGTAAAATCAGCTACTGGATACTCCGACAGGTTCAACGTGGAGGTGGGTTTTCATCAAAGGTCAACGTTAAATCCCTACTTCCTCCTGTTGATAATAGCCGGATTATGCTTTAAGATGGGAGTGCATGATATTCGCTAATGACGTCATTCTCATCGGAGAAGAGGGATTGGAGGTCTAGAGTGCACAGATAGTTTTGTGGTTAAGATACCGACCTATCGTGCCAGTCCAGTTGGCTCGATTCCTACGTAACGCAATAACCTTGTACGATCCACAAATTCTTATTCTAAATCTGGTTGTAAAATATTTCCGTTAAATTGAATGTTTATAAAGTCCCCCGCAAATTAAGGATTTTTTTTTCGAAAAGGGCGTTTTCTTACCGTAAAAAAAAAAAATTTGCTAGAGTATGCTGAGCCAGAGTATGCCAAGTAAGAGATTTCTTTAAAGAAATTGGAATTCGGCGTCGCTCTAATGTTGCACAGTAGTTACACAGTAACCTATACAGTGTGATCGAATTTTCGATAACTTGTTTCGCTTATCCAAATTGATGGAGATTTGGATTAGGCGGTGATTGCACAGAATTGATACGGGCTGGATAAAATGGCAGCAGGTCACGGATGCAACATGAAATCCCCGAGTACCTCTTAATTTAAAGGGAAAATTTATGAAAACTTAATAACGCCTGCTGTTATATGGATTCACATATTTGGCTACAAAAGCGATGGACGAGAGAAGCAGCGAATTTTGGTATGGATGTGCAGCGTGACGAGAATGGATTAAATAAAGAATTAATGTATAAGAGAACGTTTATAGGTTGTGCCAATGACGGAAAACATAATGAGCGAACGACGACGAACGCTGGACATGGTGTAGACATGTGATGAGATCAGATGAAAGTAATACAATACAATAACTTTTTATTGCACGCCAATTTTAAGTGCATTAATAAAATTAAAAATATAATAATTTTACGTTAGAACAACGGTTTTTATTTTATTTTCTTAATATAAATGACATTTTTAATTTGATGTACCTAAATAATATTTAATTATATATTATGAAATGTAACAACAGTGACATGTAAGAAACCTTTATGAATAAATCAGTTATGAGTTACAATTAGGCGGTCTTATCGCATACTGCAATTTCGTCCAGACAATCACAGTATGGATTTGTATTTGAAGATGAAATAACTTAATAATACAAAGTATATCTATATATACATATATTACTTATCATATATACATATCATCCTCATTATCCTAAACTTATTCCAATTGCTTGGGGTCGATACAATATGTATTACTTTTTCATAGTACATATTGTAAAAGTTATTGGCAATAGTTTTATGACCGGCCGCCTGCTAGACGCCAACCCTCTTTGGGAATGTAATTGTTGACCAAACGGCATCAGATGGAGTTAGCCCCAGTCGTTATATAGCATTTTTTTATCATTATTTAATTAATTATTTTTATTTTCGCACGGGCAAGTAAGGGGTAACGACCATTGTGGTTATATGCCGTCGCTCGATGGGAAACTTATATTGGTTATTCTAAATATAAGTAGACATATATAAGTATATTATGTACGTCTAATTATATCTATAATAAGCCTTTGGAACAAAAATTCTTGAATTGATATCTACAAGGTCCTCGAAAGGGTCTAGTCTGCAAACCTTTCTTTAAGTGCTCTTTTAGATCAAAGTCTTTGTTCTGATTGACTACGTAAAAAATCTTATGAATAAGGACGGAATCCTTGTGATCTTTACCTACATTAGGTATGAACGCCAGGATAAATTAATCGTGTATTTGTATTTTTCTATTCCACTGTATTGGATCATCTTTATTATATTGTACGAGCTTGTCAATGTTCGGTGAGCAAGATAGCCGGACAATCAATCTCCGGCTATTATAATAGGCAGCGAATTAGCCTGGTATTGCAGAGGTTCATAAGCGACAGTTACCATTTACCATTTGCCACTAAAAGTAAGAATGAAAGGTCTTTATATGAATTATGTTCAACGATTGCTTTATATGTAATCCCAATTATTTGGGGTCGATACAATATGTACTCTTCTTTCATATTATATATTGTAAAAGTTATTGGCAATAGTTTTATGACCGGCTGCCTGCCTGACCTCCTTGAGAATGTAATTATTGACCAAACGGCATCAGATGGAGTTGGCCCAGATCGTTATAAGGCTCTTAGTCGTCTTTTACGACATCCACGAGCAAATTAAGGGTTGGTAGTATTCGAAGCCGTATTTACGTGAATATTACAAATTTAAATAAAACAATCTTTACGGATCCTATCGCGTTTTTAATAGCTTTGTATAATCTGTACTAACTAATTTTGGTAAAAAAATAAGTACTAATAAATAATTTATGTAAGGAGAAATTATCCGTGCGGTGACGGAGTAAGAATACCCGTGGGTGATCGTAAGATACGACTAAGGGATATGAAATGCATATAACATCTATGCAAGAGAAGGAAACCTCAAAACCAAACTCTATACCAAAACATCTGACCAGCGTGGTATAATAAGTCAATTTCCCTCCCATTATGAAGTAGGCTCGAGCCCAGCAATGGGGCGTATATGAATTAAAATGAAATGATAAATGCTCTAAAGAGAAATGACTTTTAATGATTAAAATTTTCTTTATATCTTCATATGCATAGAGTAAATTGAGGTTAATAGATAATTAATTTAGATTACAAAACTAAAATATTCGCAGAAAATACTTTTCATTACATATTCTACAAACATATCAAATGAGGTTAGTAGTTTAATTAATTGTCAGATAATATAAAAGAATTTAAGAAATAGCAAAAAAATCGTATACCTTAGCTTTCATTTATATGCTGTGTGGTAGCGGTTACGAATACTGGCAACCCTAACTTTGCTCGTGGATGTCGTAAAAGACGACTAAGAGCCTTATAATCACTTAGGCCAACTCCATCTGATGCTATTTGGTCGATAATTACATTCCCAAGGAGAGTCGATGTCTGGCAGGAGGCCGGTCATAAAACTAATGCCAATAACTTTTACAATATTTATGTACTATGGAAGAAGACTATATATTGTATCGACCCTAAGTAATTGGGATAAGAGTAGGAGAATGATGATTAGCTTTCATTTCCCTAAAAAAGTACCGTTGGCAGTAAAATTTTTTCATATAACTAGAGCATTTGATATAAAGATTTCTCATGTTTATATGAGTATTACACATTTGAAATAAAACTATTTTTAAGGATTCTATCACTTTTGATTTTTAAATTCTCGATGTTTCGAACTCTTTACAGAGTTCATGGTCACGGGTTGACTAAGGTGTAATACAAATTTATTAATATAAGAAAATTATTCTATAAAATTTTATATTGTTTATGATCTGTTTTTATTAAACATTTAATTTATTTTACAATAATATTGTGTAATGTACATTTACCGCTAAGTTCTAAATTAAAATATTTAACGGAAAATAGAATAAAATAGAAAAAGGAATGAAAAAAAAAAAACAAAAAGCGCAATCAGGCATCGAAAATAATTATTTAATTTATGAGCGAGTCGGTATGAAAGAGAGTATTGGTGTAAAGATGCGAAGGGGAATGCTCCGATGGTTCGGACACGTGGAAAGAATGCCGAACGAACGTCTGGTTAAGAAGATATACAATGCGAAAGTGGAAGGATGTAGGTAGGTACCGAGGGACACCGAGACTAACCTACCTAGACCAGATCGGTCATGTACTGAAGGAAGGTGGAGTCAAGAGTCTCCGATACCGTCGAGCGTGTATGAAGAGAATTATGAATGTTGAGGAAGCGAGTGAAGTATGCAGAGATAGAGTTCTATGGCACTCCGTTCTCTCTGCCTACCCTGCAAGGGATATGGCGTGATGATATGTATGTATGTACATATGTATGTATATAATTTATGATATTTAAAGCATTTGATTTTGTGGATCACTTCGTGACTCTAACTTCATATCGCGGTTGCTTTAGTGTCAGATGTTGTATGTGTTGCATACAATACGAAGGACGTATAAAATGTTATATATACATACATATGTAAATTTTTATGAGTTTAAGAAATAGCAAAGTTAGCTGTGTGGTAGCGGTTAAGAATACTACCAACCCTTACTTAGTTCGTGGATGTCGTAAAAGACGACTAATAGCCTTATAACGACCGAGGCTAACTCCATATGATGCCGTTTGGTCAACAATTACATTCACAAGGAGATTTGACGTCTAGCAGGCGGCCGGTCATAAAACTATTACCAATAACTTTTACAATATGTACTTTAATTGAAGAGTACATATTGTATCGACCCCAAGTAATTGGGATAAGAGTAGGAGAATGATGATGTAAATTTTTATGAGTATAATAGTTTATGCTATTAATTAGCTAGTTTTCACAATACATAAAATTAAGGTGTGGTAAGCATTCCCTTTCGCATCTTTACAACAATACTCTCTTTCATACCTACTCGCTCTCTTAGTTTTATTTTAAATCTAAATATTGTAACCTTTAGCTGTCTTTTATTACACCCACAGGCAATAAAGGGTGCGGTGAATTCCATTCTTACAGCGATCTTTTTACACAAATTCTATTCTTACTACACAAAGGAACGAGGAATAGCTTATTAACTAATGTAAAAAAAAAAGTCACAAATTAGCAGAGCCATTGCTTAATTCCGGTTAAGGCAAGAGGAGAGCAGTAACTGAACGCTTCGCGTTAAGACTTACAATTGACAAGAATTTAATTATATTATAAAATTCCTAAGCAGACAGATATCAGTCAAGTAATTATTCTAAAATAATCTATTGAGTATTAAATTGTTCTAATTCTTAGTATTCAATTAAATAACAGTGTTCTAATTGTTAGCAGTATAAAAGAGTTGTTTTGAAAAATAAAATTCACATATATCTCTTCAGGCATTAGCTTTGGATCACTGAAATTAACAATTTATAGAATTATAACAATGAGTTCCAAATTATTAATATTTTTGGGCGTATGCTTTTTTGCCTTCTCTACAGCATCAGCAGATGTCTTGGTAAGTTATTTTTGTAATTCAATTTTAAAGGACTGAGAGTCTCTGTTGTTGCTATATACTGATGAGTTAGAATATAATGTTTCAGCAGCCCTTACATCCCTGTGCGAGACTTTAGGCAAATAAGTAACAGCACTTTCCTGATGCGATCTCCAAAAGCGATCTCCAAGACACAGTCAATTATGGCGTTGTTCCCATTCTTTTTGTCAGGCCTAGTTCTGGACCGCCTGCTCGTTCTGTCCGGGACGATGAAAGGGTAACGAGCGGCTCGTAATATATCGTGTTCCCTCTCCGTCGCCATTGGGCCGAGTATGGACACTGATTCCTTGACACCCCTGGCTGGCTCGGAGGGTTACCTTTCGGGTAACTTCCTTCTCGACGCTCCGGAAACAAATAATAATTCTGCCAGGGCGTCGCCCGCGCGTGAGGGCATTATTCTCATGCAGGATTTGCAGTAAATGATTTTTAACTTGAATTGGATCTGCTCCACGGTTTACCGACGCGGCCTCGTTGTCTGTCTATATGCACATCTAATCTCGGTTAATCATAGCACAGTTTTCTGTCTACAGCCGCGGGCCGGACCGTCTGGGTTAGTACGACACTCTCGCAGAAGATTGATGTCTGAGTAGTGGCAATGTGCTATTGCGCTTCGTTCGGTGAGCAAGAGAGCCGGAAGCCCAACTGGGTGGTTTTGGGGATTTTATTGGTAGGCAGCGGTTTAAGCTATGCCCTTGATATTGCAAAGGTCCATGGGCGGCGGTGACACTTACCATCATGTGTGCTGCTTACTCGTTTGCCACCATAAGCAATACAAAAAAAACAATAGGCAGGCGGGTTGATGATTGCCGGAAGTATTATAAATATGACAAAAAATAATATTATTGCCTATAAAACTTGTGTACGAGCGAAAAATGAATATTACACGTGGGACTCGAACCGATATCTATTGAAAATCTACTCCAATCGTCCTACCTCTCAAATTTAGCACTATAAATAGTTTTCATAAAAAACTTACTACGTTAAATTATAATTTCAGTAATTTGGATGATAGGTCATGTCAGCGCTGTGTGGTAACGGCTACGAATAGATACTACCAACCCTTACTTTGCTCGTGGATGTCGTAAAAGACGACTAAGAGCCTTATATCGACCTAGTCCAACATTACCTGACGCCATTTTGTCAGCAATTGCTGATACCTGATGTCAGGTAGGCGGTCGCTCATAAAACTATTGCCAATAACCTTTGCAATATGTAGGAAGAAGGGTACATAATGCGTCGACCTTGAGTAATTGGGACAAGAGCAGGAGAATGATGAGCGTCATGTCATCGTTTAATACAATTCTAACTGCAAAGTTAGAGTGTTCAAATCTGTATAATGTGTAAATATTATCGGGTAGATGGCTCACATCTCCTATAAAGACGACAAAATAATACGAGTCGCAAATTGAATGTCACTTAATGTACGACAGCTCATACTTGTGTCATAAGACAGCACATACCAGTTCTGAGTCCCACCTGTGATATTCATTTTTGGGCGTAAACAACTTTTTGTAAATAACTTAGTATGTTAGCTGATATTTTTTTTTTTAATGCTTATGGTGGCAAACGACCAAGCAGCACACCAAATGGTAAGTGTCACTGCTGCCCATGGACCTTTGCTATACTAAGGATAAAGCTACGCCGCTGCCTACCATTACAATCCCCAAACCCACCCCAGTTGGTCTCCCGGCTCTCTCGCTCATTGAACGAAGCGCAATAGCACATTGTCATTACTCAGACGTCGATCTTCTGCGAGCGTGTGGTACTACCCCGGATGGATTGGCCCGCGGCTGTAAACAGAAAACTGTCGACAGCGTAGTCCTACGACTATGAAAGATTTACTTTTAATTCATCATTATCATATCAGCTCATATATTTCCCACTGTTAGGTTCGAGCGTTCTCCATAATGGGAGGGAAATTAGCGTACTATACCACGCTGGTCAGGCGTATTAGTATAGTGTTTTGTTTCGAATTTTCCTTCTCTTGCATAGATGTTACATGCGTTTTAAATCTTTTAGTATCCACAGTAAAGATAGGTGGTGGTGAAAGGTTTTACTCCGTCACCACACGGAATAAAATTGTTTGAATATTATTGTCAATTTTCCTTTTTATATATGAGCCGATTTATATGACTCCCTCAGAAAAGGAAGGGATGGTAATACCTTATATTCTCACCGCTTAGCTATACAATGATTATAATATGAATGCACTACATTTTTGTTTTCTGTTACAGGGTGAATTCAAAAAGGCAATGGAATTGGCTAACTTCCCGGGATAAGTGTTTATTTGTTACTCTCTTTACTGTTTAAATAAATAAAAATAAATATTCCCTCTGCACGCCTCATAAGCGAAGCGTTGAAGTCTTGCTCTACTTTCGATATATAAAAATCAAGAATTTTTGAAACCTCAAAGTATTTTTCTCACATTGCACTTATAGGACAATATTATCATACACATGTCAAGAAAAAACATTCGTTTAAACTTATTTGATATTTTTAAAAAGCAATTATTTTGTTTCAAGGAAGAAAATAGTTGATTAAAAGAATATTCGAGGACGTCCGGATTTTAGTTCTGGATCTGTCACGATTACGACCTTAAAAATTAATATATATATTTTTTTTAAAGCTTCATAATCGCAACGCTATTTCCTTTCGAAAACGGCTTGGTAATTCTTTGTCGTTTAATTGAAATTAATAAAAAAACTAAACTGTTAGTAGTAGTAGTAGTGTATGTATACCTTATGAAAATTGGGTTCGTTTACATTTATTTGTTCATCCATTCGAATAGGCAAAAGAAACTAATCTCACACAGTCTATTGTAAACGAACAGCTATGTCAGCACTACGTCGAGAATGGCACCAACTTTCAAAAGTATTTTTTAATAAATAATATAAAAATTATGAGGTGTGCTTTTGGATTTTCCAAATTATTTATTTATATTTGTATCTAATAGTAATGTATATTAAACCTATATTTTGCAACAGAACATTTTAAGAAATGATATTAAATTTGTTTAAGTATTATTTTTATGGAGTTTTACTTTCATTATATCCATCTATTCATTGGCATATCAAAGGTTCAACGAGGGACATAGACCTTTACGCGACTTTTGGCGAGCGGGATAGTATTTCATTTGGTGATAAAATTATAAAATTCTCACAATAGCGTTGCTTTTCGCTCCCCCTTTTTTTTTGTTGTGTAGGCTCACAAGCCGCCCGTTTAGTCCCGGGCGACAGATGCAGGCAGCACGTGGCACCATAACCCACCATAATCCCTTCCCATCGCCATTAGGCCGGCCACTGGTACCACTTCCTTGCCATCCGTGGCCAGCCCGGCAGGTTACCCTTTCGGTTACCATTCCCCGTTGACGCCCCAGCTAACTGCCAGGTTAGCCCCGCTAACTGCCGGGTCAGCCTCGCGGTTAGCTTCTCTGCGGGTGACGAACTGTTCGCCGGCCAGTCATCCGCGGCCTCGGCTAGGGCGGCCACAGGCGCAGATACTCGCGCCTACGCCGCCTCAGGCACCGGCGGCAGTGCGTGTCACCAAGGATTTCCTCTCGGAGTCGCCGTCCCGCTGCCTCCTTCCGTGAGACAACTGTCTCACAGAAAGCGGATACCGTGTTCCAGTTCCTGACACTGTAGATCATCGCCTTAGTGATGGTCGGCAGCGCAGGGTCGGCACCAATGATTGCGACGAGTTCACGGCGCTGCTCTGCCCAGGCCACACAGACCTCGAGCGTGTACTTTACCGTGTCCTCGTCGCAATCGCAGTGGTGGTAGGACGGTGTCCCCTCCCTCCTCAAGACCGTGTGCAGGTACTTGCCGAAGCAACCATGCCCCGTCAAGACCTGCACCAGTCGATCGTTTCCCTTCGAAGTTTTGTTATGGGTTCCTACCATCATTACCTATCATCCTTCTGACCAGCTGTTCCATTCTCTGTTACACCCAGTATATATTTCTTGTATATGATTGATATTACTTACTATTTTCAAATATTATAAAACTGGATATACTACATCTCACTAAAACTCTTATAAACTTGATTTATAATAATAAAAATTCTAAGTCAAATTTTGTGCATATAAGTCATTGTAATATAAAGTCCTTTTACAATAAAATCCACAAATGACACACGCATAACGCGTTAAGGGATTAATCTTTATATTGCAGGGGACTTTACAAAGATATGATATCTTTGTAAAGTGCCGAACACAAATTACGCCCAGACTCAAAACAACAATTGATGGATCACAGAAAGTGATCACAAGGATGACTGATGATTTGTAACGTGCCAATTATATGAAAAAGATCATGGTGTACATAGAAACTTGCACATGACGTTCGTTGAACTCGAGGCTTATGACAGAACACCAAAAACGGTTTTGTGGTGAGCACAGAACTCTTTCTGTAAAATTCTGTCTATGAATTATATTAGGTTAATCTGTGCTATATCGACGACCTAAATTGTACGTAAAATCAGCTACTGGACACTCCAATGAGTTCAAAGTGGAGGTGGGTTTTTCTCAAGGGTCAGGGTTAAATCCCTACCTCCTCCTGTTGATAATCGCCGGATTATGTTTTAAGATGGGAGTGCATGATATTCGCTAATGACATCATTCTCATTGGAGAAGAGGGATTGGAGGTCTAGAGTGCACACATGGTTTTGTGCCAGTGCCAGTGCAGTGGGCTCGATACCTACGTAACACAATACCTTGTGTGATCCACAAACTCTTGTTCTAAGTCTGGTTGTAAGATGTGTCCGTTAAATTGAATGTTTATAAAGTCCCCCGCAAATTAAGGATTTTTTTTAAATATCGGGCGTTGTCTTTAAAAAAAAAAAAAACAGGCAGTCATGGGGACTGCCGATAGAAGTGAAAACTATTAACTTTTTTTTTTCTGGGGGCGGGTTACGGTCGGCACACTCCTCGCACCACTCCATCCGGGGTGACAGAGGGGCGTAAGCACGCACACCCGTAACCCACCCGTGACGTCGCCTTTGTCGTTGGGCCAACCACCGGAGCAGAGTGACTTGACGTCAGTGGTTGGCCCGACGGAATACCTCTGAGGAGTACCCACTCCTCGACCGACGTCCCCCCCTCGGGTAGGATGTCGGTTTTTCCTCACGCGGTCGGCCTCTCGGCGGGTGACGGACTAATTCCCCGATCCAGTCACCCGCGGCCTCGGCTAGGGCGGCATCAGGCGCAGGTAATCCCGCCTGCGCCGGCCCAGTCGCCGGCGGCGGCTCGCGTCGTCGAGGAGACGCTCCTCGCGCACGCGCTCCGCCGCCTCCTTCCGCGAGACTACTGCCTCGCAGAAGGATGCGACCGCAACCAAATTGGCGGTGATCGAGACGCCGATGGGAGGGCCCATGCGGGGCCCATGGAACAAGAGGGCCTCCGTCTTGTCCAGGGCCACCCTCAACCCCAGCGCCCCGATCCGCCTGACGATCTCCTCGGTGCCGAGAGTCGCCAGGCTTGCCGCCTCCTCCAGCGTCCCACCACGGGCTGTGACGAGCGTGTCGTCGGCGTAACATATCACGCCCAGCCCGGGCGGGAGGCTCCCCCTCAACGCCCAGTCGTAGCCGATGTTCCACAGGGTGGGTCCGAGGACCGACCCCTGCGGAACACCGCACGTCACAGGCGTTCGCACAACGTCCCCTACTCGGTTGGTGTAGAGGACGCTGCGCCCCTCCAAATAGTTTGCCACTAGCCGCCTCAGGTAAACTGGCACTCTGTGATATCGGAGCGCCTCCCTGACGCAGCTAAATGGCAGACTATTGAATGCGTTGGCGATGTCCAGGGACACCACCAACAGCACTCCCCCGCCGGTGACGGCCTCAGTCGCCACGGCCCTCAGACGCAACAGAGCCGCGATCGTCGAACGACCCCTCCTAAACCCAAACTGGGCATCCTACAGATCGGGCCCCGTGCCAACGAGGTGCCGCTCGATGCGGGCAGCCAGCACCCTCTCCAATAGCTTGCCCGCATCGTCGAGCAGCACGATGGGCCTGTAGGCCGAGGCCGAGTCTGGAGACCGTCCCGGCTTCGGCAGGAGCACCAGCCTCCCCTCCTTCCAACACCCAGGGAACCGCCCGGACGCTAAGCACGCGTCGAACAGCCCCCTGAGGCGGAGACCCAGGTGGTCGAGGACCAGGGCCAGCACGCGTTTGGGAACACCGTCGGGCCCGGGGGCTGTGGATTTTCCGCGCATGCGCGCCACCGCCGCCCCCATCTCGGTTTCCGTGATGGGCGGAACACTGTCATCGTCGGCCTCCCGGTCGGTGTCTGGCGGAGCCATGACCGGGGGCGTGTGTTCCGCCCGTCGCGGGAACAGATCCTCGACGACCCTGGTGAGGAGGCCGGGCTGGAGAGTCTCGGTGAGGGGAGGGCCCCGCGCGCGGAGCTTACTCAGCGCTGCGCGATAGGAGCGACCCCAGGGGTCACGATCGAGACCATCCAACATCTCCTGCCGACTGACGTCCTTGGCGGTACGGACGGCCAGCCTGAAGGCCGACCGCGCATTGCGGTAGCCCTCGTAAAGCCGGTTCTCCCGCTTCTCGTCGCGATGGTGCCGCCGGCTGCGGGTGTAGGCCCTTCGGGCGCGTATACACGCGACCCGTTATAAGGCTCTTAGTCGTCTTTTACGACATCCACGAGCAAATTAAGGGTTGGTAGTATTCGAAGCCGTATTTACGTGAATATTACAAACTAGCTGACCCGTGCCCACTTCGTTGGGCATAATGTTAATAATCCTTTTTTAGTACAGAGTGTTATGTTTTAATTTCTAACTGCCAAAAGGAGGGTTATACGTAGGTATAGTTTGTATTTGCATGCTAATACAAAATTCGAAAGTAACTCTGTCCGAAAGAAAAAACATTTTTTGCGAGATTTGCGATAAACGAATTCAATGTGGACCAAGTCGCGGGCAAAGTTAGTTTGGTTATGGTAATTTTAATTGTTCAAAACTTTTCTGTAAACTATATTGGATGTAATGTTATCATTTGGTAGCAAAATCTATTGTCTATCAGGAGTTCCGACCCGAGATAAGCCAACATATAACTGCCCATGGGAAAAACACGGCTTTCTCAGGTCAATGCCCACCAGAGAGAATGTTTGACCGGGACTTGTTAATAGTGAGGGCAAAAGAGATCTTCACTGGAAACTGTAGTCTTTTAAACGGTATGTGTAAATCAGTGGGAATCATGCGTATCCGCGGAATATAAGCCAGTTGTCCCACTGTTGGCCCTGTGAGAATGGTTGCCACGATTATATTGTCCCGTAACTCTTTTGTAAGCACCCTTGTCCCATTACACATGTGGGGGGGGTCAAGTTTCTTAATAGCATGATAGGAATGCCAACTTTTAACACAAGGTCGTGAGGAGGTAAGCCAGAAGGGTTCAAAGAATTTAAAAATTCTTGGGGATAGTGCACTGTATCCTCAATATTACACACCGTATCAATAGACTTATAGTGTTTGACCTGACCGGGAATTTTCTCTAAAATGAGCTTATTTATTTCATTCACTGTATCGTTTCTGGGTGACACTATTGTCCTAGAACAAAGCCCATGATAATCTCTCTCCAATAAATTTTCAAGACCGGGATATATTGCGTCAATAAGATTCAAATTTAGTTGCTTTTTAGAACTACCATAAGATAGTGTTTATTGCCTTATCATACCTTATAATTTGTGTTACATCAAAATATTTTAATAAGACCATTGCATTCTTGTTGAAGGCTTATAAAAATCTTGTGAAGGCCTACTGATGAGTGAAGTTCTTCTGCAAATATGAAGATAATCAATTACGAATACTAGTACAGGAGTAGATTCACAGTCATAAAATTAATGCTACATTCATCATCATCAATTCAGCCTATTGCCGTCCACTGCTGAACGTAGGCCTCCCTCATTTTACGCCACAGAGTGCGGTCCTGTGCCGCCTGTATCCAACGACGCCCAGCAACCTTCACTAGGTCGTCTGTCCACCTAGTGGGGGGGCGTCCCACACTGCGTCGTCCGGTACGTGGTCGCCACTCTAGAACCTTTCTTCCCCAGCGGTTGTCGGTTCTTCGAGCGATGTGGCCTGCCCATTGCCACTTCAGCATGCTAATTCTTCGTGCTATGTCGGTTACACCCGTTCGTCTGCGGATTTCCGTATTTCGGATTCTATCTCGCAGAGAAATCCCGAGCATAGCCCGCTCCATAGCACGCTGAGCGACTTTGAGCCTGGTTATGAGGCCTACATTTAGGGACCACGTTTCCGTGCCGTAAGTCATCACTGGCAACACACACTGGTTATAGACCTGTGTTTTCAAACACTGAGGTATGTTGGATGAGAAGATCTTCTTAAGTTTCCCGAACGCTGCCCAACCGAGTTGGATTCGTCGGCTGACCTCTTTCTCGAAATTGGATCTACCTAACTGGACTGTTTGTCCAAGGTAAACATAATGATCGACGATTTCGAGAATCGCATTGCCAACTAGGACCGGTACAAGAATGACATGGGCATTTGACATGACTTTCGTCTTGTCCATGTTCATTCGTAAACCCACTAGTTGGGATACTCTGCTGAGATCGTTGAGCATGGTGCCCAGGTCCTCCATGGATTCTGCCATGACGACAATATCGTCTGCGAATCGAAGATGAGTGATGTATTCGCCATTGATGTTGATGCCGAGTCCGGTCCAGTCTAAAAGCTTGAAGACATCTTCCAGTGCAGTGGTGAACAGTTTCGGAGACATGACGTCTCCCTGTCTCACGCCTTTCTGCAACTGGATCGGTTTCGTACTCTTATCCCGAATACGGACTGACATTGTGGCGTTCCTATACAAACACTTCAGCACTTCGATATAACGATGGTCGATTTGGCACCGCTGAAGGGACTGCAGCACCGCCCAAGTTTCGACTGAATCAAAGGCTTTCTCATAGTCCACAAACGCTATACACAGAGGCCGATTGTACTCCTCGGTCTTCTGGATAATCTGCCGAAGCGTGAGGATATGGTCTATGGTGCTATAGCCTTTTCGGAAGCCAGCTTGTTCGGGCGGCTGGAAGTCATCAAGCTTGCACGTGAGTCGATTGGTAATGACTCTCGAAAACAACTTGTAGACGTGGCTCAATAGTGAGATGGGTCTGTAGTTCTTTAGAAGAGCTTTGTCGCCCTTCTTGAAGAACAGCACCACCACACTCCTGGTCCACGACTCTGGAACGTCGCCCCCGAGGATAACGGAATTAAATAGCTTCTGAAGGGCTTTTAAGACCGGCTTGCCGCCTGCCTTCAGGAGCTCTGCCGTAATTCCGTCATCTCCCGGTGCCTTACCATTTCTTAGTTGTTCGAGAGCCATTCTGATCTCGCACAAGCTAATGTCCGGGATTTCTTCGGTATAGTGCCGAGTTAGCTTGGATCTGGGATCTTGGACCAAGCCGACAACAGGATTTCGGGATGTTTTATATAACTGTCCATAGAACCTTTCGACCTCTCCCAAGATCTCACTTTGGGATGAAATGACAGTGCCGTCATCGGTCTTCAGCTTAGTCATTTGGCTTTGCCCGATAGACAGATCTTGTGCGAACACTTTTGAGCCACGATTCCGCTCTATCGCTTCTTTAATACGGAGCGTATTAAATTGGCGAATATCGCGACGCACAAACCTGGAGATCTGCCTATTTAGCTGCCTGTGTTCGGACCAATCGGCTGAAGACTGTACTGTCATTTCTTTTCTCCGCTCCATTAGCTTGAGAGTCTGGTCAGAAAGTTTTTTAGGTCTATTAGCGCGGTGAGCCTTGAAAAATTTCGACCCAACCGCGTGGACAGTTTCCACGAACCTGTTGTTTATATCGTTCGGAGATTCGCACTCGTCTAGACATTCGAAGCGATTGTGTAGTTCGAGTTGAAAGTTTTCGAGGTTCTGGTATTGGACAGGTGTAGGTCGGAGGGTAGACTTCATCAAGCGTGACCGTTCGACTTTTGTGTGGATATTTAATGTGCCTCGTACTATTCGGTGATCGCTCCCAGTTTTAATCCGGCTGATCACTGAGACATCATTAAATATATGTCGTTTGTCCGACAAGATGAAGTCTATCTCGTTTTTTGTTGAACCATCGGGGCTAATCCAGGTCCATTTCCTTTGTGGCTGCTTTCTGAAGAAGGAATTCATCATAAAGAGGCTTTCCTTCTCCAGAAATTCAGCCAGTTTCTGGCCCCTCTGGTTTCTCTGTCCATATCCATGTTTCCCCACTCTCAGCTCATCATCACTCCCTTTGCCTAGTTTCGCGTTAAAGTCTCCCATAACCACCGTGAAGTGGGTTTTGGACGCGTGTATGGCTTTCGAGATATCCTCGTAAAAGACCTCCACCTCGTCGTCGGAGTATGCCGAGGTCGGTGCGTATACCTGTATGACCTTCAACGAATACCGTTTGGTAATTCTGAGAGTGTGTCGGCAAGGGTAGCATACCTTATATGCTACCCTTGCCGACACACTCTCGATCCTCTCCACGTTGCCTACGAGAGACCTTCGAACGATAAACCCTATACCGCCTTGGGACGGGTGATCTCCCTCCCGGTAGAAGAGCAAGTTTCCAGAACGTAGGATTATCGTGCCCTCGCCCTCTCTTCGCACTTCTGATAATCCTACAATGTCCCAGCGGATTTTGCTCAATTCCTCTTCCAGCTCGATGACCTTCTCATCGGTCCTGAGTGTCCGAATGTTGTGTGTTACCAGGGCCAAAGGTCGTTTTGATTGGTAGCCGGATCGCTGCCGGAGATTCTTCGCACCCCCTACTCCATCGCTACCAGGCCCGCTACCACGATGAGCCTGTAGGATAGCGGAGCTGCCGTGACTGGGGGCCGTTTCTCTATTTGTGTTGCTCATAAGGGGTTAAAGCCGTAATCGCCACGCTTGGCAGGCGGGTTGGCGATCGCAGTGTGGTGTAATACGTTTCCCAGGAGAGAGCTGCTGCCCACTCTCCTGGTGAACCCTTAGTCGATTTTTACGACTCCCACGGGCAAGCAAGGGGTGGCGACACATGTATTCAATCCCGTCGCCACACGGGTAATGCTACATTATTATTTTTTATTACAGGATAAACTTAAAGAGGCGTTGAAAAAGATTATGAAGGAGTAACAAACATATTATATCAAGCGCATGCACATATTTTTTCTAATATAATTGCCCCCATTGCCTATGACCTTTAAACTATCTGTGTTATTTAAATTAATAAGAATACAAATTCTCTACCTTATATTTATACTTATTAATGAAAG
Organism: Lymantria monacha; assembly: GCA_905163515.2. Lineage (NCBI taxonomy): Eukaryota > Metazoa > Arthropoda > Insecta > Lepidoptera > Erebidae > Lymantria > Lymantria monacha. The sequence goes on from LR991081.1 coordinate 19,419,924, forward strand.
ATGAACTATAAATTATGACAGGATATTTTAAGAAATGATATTAAATTTGTATATAAATTATTTTGTTATGCAGTTTTAATACTGTCTTTCCTCCTATCTATCCATCTAATCAACGACTCCTTGACAACAAATATTGGAGATCGATATCTCCATGATTAAAATTATAACAAACTAGCTGTCCCGGACGACGTCGTCCTGCCCGAAAAAACTTTAAGCGATATGCCAACAGCAGCGCTATCTACCGGGTCCAAAGGTGTATTGAAATCTTCCAGGGAACCATTGGAATACACTTAGACAATTTCATCCCAATCGGTGCAGCCGTTTGACATACAACAACAGCGCCACCTACCGGGTCAAATGTTGACTATAATTTTCTTAAAATAAGACATTTTTTTTTTCTGTATTACCTTTCATAACAGATGAATAATCATTTCACTTGATAGTACGCGGTAACATAACATGGATTTCAGTAATGACAGAGCTATCATCAAGTGGCTGCTAACGTAGGGCGTCGTTACAGGAAATATTTATAAGGTCAGAACAGGGGGGTGAGGTGACTTATAAGCAATAGACAATTAAGACTATACTAATGATAACATATGCCAAATTGTCATATATTTCAGCCTATTAAAACAGGTTAAGCTATAAGGGTCCTATATCATTCGCTAAGTTCTAGTCCATCTTTGTACATACATACATACGTACATACATACCATCACGCCTTATCCCTTGCAGGGTAGGCAGAGAGAACAGAGTGCCAGAACTCTATCCTTGTAAACTTTCTATTTGCGTATTTTTTTTCTTTGTACATAATTTCACCAAAATCAGTTCAGCGGTTTAGACGTGAAACCGTAACAGACAGACAGAGCTTATTACTTTAGGATTTATATTATTAGTAAAGATAGAAATATAAAAGGATTGCTCATTTAAAGACTGGCAGATTAGACAGATAATAACTGTTTCTTGGTTACATTCTTTCGAATGAATTTTTGCTATTTTTTTTTTGTTTAAATATTTAGTTAATTTATTTTCTTCGTCTAGAATTGGTACGCGCTCAATAGCGAAACTTACATGAGGTGAGAAATAGAAGAAAAAGATAATAACGGACAGACAATAATGTGAAAAAAAGATGATGACATACGACCCATTTTTGTGACTTCTTCTTCTTCTTGAATAAATCAAATTGGAATATTTTTGTATATCTACTTTAAATGATTTAAAATATGTATATTATTTATATATGCTGAGATGGACGTGTGGACGAAATTGGATAAAATAAGAAATGAACATATAAGAGGAAGTTTGAAAGTTGCGCCAGGGACGGAAAGTTAAAGAGTAAAAGGTTGACATTGTATGGACATATGATGAGACGGGATGAAAGTAATGTTGTGAGAAAAGTTTTAAATATGAATATTGAAGGCTTTAGAGGTAAAGGAAGACAAAGAAAAGATGGATATACTGCGTGAGACATGACATGGATGGACAGTGAGTGACTGCAGAGATGACGTCTGATAGGACTGTATGGAGGAAGATGACATATTGCGTCAACCCCAAGTAATTACAATAAGAGCAAGATGATGATGATGACTTTAAATGATTTCAAATAGTATATTAAAACACTGTATTAATATATTATAAGTTAATGGTATTTTATTTAAATTGTTATGTTTGTATATAATCGTATTTTTTTGGTTATATATGATTGTATATATTACAGAACTAAATATCATTTATATTTTAATATGTTTATTATACTTATGCATATTAATTGATGAATGTTAATTACTTACTATAATTACTTACTATTATATTACTTACTATAAACTTATTATAATATTGACAGATTATTTAGAATTTTTAAATTCTTTTATATCAATTGTCGCTTTAGTACGGTCTGTAAGACTTCAAATGACCACCAATACGGGTACCAACGAAATCATTCAGCTGTGTATGTTCACTCATATTGCTTATTTTAAATATATATATATATATATATATAATGTATGTATATATACTATTATAGTATATGTTTGTTTACTTATATGTAGAATAAGCCTTTAGAATAAAAATTCCTGAACTAATATCTACCAGGTCCTCGAAAGGGTAAAATATGCTGATCTTATTTTTAAGCGCTCTTCATCAACTCAGCTCATATATGTCCCACTGTTGGGCTCGAGCCTCCTCCATAATGGGAGGGAGATTGATCTACTATACCATTCTGTTCAGACGTGTTGGTATAGGGTTTTGTTTCAAGTTTTCCTTCTCTCACATAGATGTTATATGCGTTTTATATCACTTAGTTGACTCTTACGATCACCCACGGGTAGGATAGGGTGTGGTGAATTATATTCTCACTCCGTCACCACACGGAAAGTTAATTAAGTCTGAATTTTTACAACAAGTTAGTGTCATATTTATTTATATCTAATCAAGAGCCTAAAATAAGTTTCAAGCTTCTTTTTTGCTTTAAAAATGACGATACTTCCTTACAACTTTTTATCCTCCTTTACAACCCTTTTTTGCATTAAAAAGTAATCTACGTCCTTTATCAGGCTCTAGACTACCTGTGTAGCAAATTTCATTTAGAGCGGTTCAATAGTTTTGGTGTGAAAGAGCGACAGACAGACAGAGTTACTTTCGCATTTATAATATTAAGTAAGAATTATAGCCAAATTACATAAAATATTTAAAATTTGTAGCCTATGTATTATTTTGATGTATAAGCAATATTAATGTAAAGTTTTATCACAATCTGTTTTGTATTTTTTGCGTGAAAGAGTAACAAACATGCATACAAACTTTTGTATTTATAATATTAGTAGAATTATACGTATATATTTGGGTTATATATGTTTAAATATTGCGGTACTATTATCAATATAATTTTATTATTATTATGCATAATAATTTATGAAGATTAATTACTAATTATAATTTTGATAGACGATTTATAATTTTTATATTTTTTCATGTCCTTGGATCATCATTCATCATTCTCCTACTCTTATCCCAATTACTTGGGGTCGATACAATATGTACTCTTCTTTCATAGTACATATTGTAAAAGTTATTGGCAATAATTTTATGACCGACCGCCTGCCAGACGTCAACCCTCCTTGGGAATATAATTGTTGACTAAACGACAACAAATGGAGTTGACTCAGGTCGTTATAAGGCTCTTAGTCGTCTTTTACGACATCCACGAGCAAAGTAAGGGTTGGTAGTATTCGTAGCCGCTACCACACAGTTTTGGGTATTTCTCTATATTTTATTATAAGAGTTTATAAAATATATTAAAATGTACATAAATACATATCATCACGCCATATCCCTTGCAGGGTAGGCAGAGAGCACAGAGTGCCAGAGAACTCTATCTCTGCATACTTCACTCGCTTCCTCGACATTCATAATTCTCTTCATACACGCTCGCCGGTTTCGGAGACTCTTGACTCCACCTTCCTTCAGTACATGTCCGATCTGGTCTAGGTAGGTTAGTCTCGGTCTCCCTCGGTACCTACATCGTTCCACTTTCGCATTGTATATCTTCTTAACCAGGCGTTCGTTCGGCATTCTTTCCACATGTCCGAACCATCGGAGCATTTCCTTTCGCATCTTTACACCAATACTCTCTTTCATACCTACTCGCTCTCTTACGTCGTCGTTACGAATGCGGTCGGTCAGACTAACTCCACAGATTTTCCGCAGAGATCGCATTTCGACCGCATTAATTTTACCATCATACTCTTTTCTGCATACCCAACTCTCGATTCCATACAGTAATGTTGGGACAAGCACTGCGGTATGTATTGCTACACGTGCCTTCTGGCTGAGGTGGTGGCTGCCGAGAAGTTGCCCTAACGCTCCGTTCACTCTATTTCCCGCATTCACTCTTCGCTCTATATCAGTGGTGTACCTTCCATCTCGGCTAAATCCACATCCAAGATATACAAATTCATCCACTTGCTCTAGTCCATCATTACTTATTGTTACTCTTACATCTGTTCTGGTTTTATCTCTTTCAGAGACCATTATTTTGATTTTGCTCACATTCACGCTTAGACCCCTTTTCTTACAATCTTCTGTCATTGTGTCGACTAGGGTCTGCAGGTCAGTCGCTGACTGTGCCAGCAGGACTGCATCATCTGCATAAAGCAGAGCAGTGACCACTGAGTCGCCCATTTGGACTCCCACATTCATATCGTTCAACCTTTGGAGACATTTATCCAGATATATGATAAACAGCCTGGCTGACAGAACGCACCCCTGCTTAACGCCGATATTGACGTCAAACCAATTCGACATTCCATCATCCAGCCGCACACAGGCTCTACAGCCCATGTAACTGGACTGCACAGCCTGTAGCAGTTTACCGCTAATACCATACTCCGGTAAAATGTCCCAAAGGTTCTTTCGTACAACCGTGTCAAATGCTCTCTCCAGATCCACAAAACTGCAGAAAATCCTCTGACCTATAGCCAGATGCTTCTCCACAATGTTGCGCAGAGAGAACACTTGATCCATGCATCCCCTTCCACTCCTGAAACCTCCTTGTGTCTCACACAGTAAACCATCGGACACCATCCTCATTCTCCTTTCGTATTTTAAGGTATGCCCATTCTCTGGCTGTTAATAAAATTTTCTGGCTCTTATACCCTATTATTTCTCAACGTACAGTCCAATTTTAAGGGTAAAAGACATTTGTAGATAAAAATCTATTGCTAACTGACCACATATACGCTTTTCTGTACAATTAAATAAAATAGAATTCCTTAAAATCGATTGCAGCGCCGTGTTTCAGATCCTATGCAGTGTGTTAGTGGTCAAAAATATCTTCGCATTATTACTCTTCTAATGACTTTTGGAACGAAGTTCCTTATCGCGCGTTGTGAAAGGGGGCTAGACGGAAAAAATTCTTACGAAAAGTTGTCACGACACTTTTTGCTATAGTAAGCTATTGTAAGCTGTGCGGCGTCGCTCGTCGGTTCTCTTATAGAAAGCAAGCCAGATATTTTCATTTCTATTTCGCATTGAACAGTGTGGTGTCGCGACGATTTTTTTTATAGATAGAGTGATTCAAGAGGAAGGTTTATATGTATAATATATGCATAATGTACTAGAGAAACACCGATAATTTTAGAGGTTTCTAATGTGATGTCGTAAATAAAAACATTATTTTGCGCTTACATTGCAAACGCTGGCTGAACCCTACGAAATAGATCAAAATAAAGTACTACAGTATTATACAGCTTAAAAAGGCCTACAAAAAAGTCCGCGATGGTATATATCTATCTCTTAAGGATAACATACTATATCCATTTTAATACTTTAAAAAATGTTCTATTATAAAACGGTAATTGAAAAGCTATTTACACAAATACTGTATTAATCCTTATCATTTTAAATACATTAGTTGGCTTGAGCATTTCATGAAGATATTTTTTTTCCTTCAGACCATGCAAATTAAATCAATACCTTAAGAGATATAGCAAAATCAAAATAATGCGCAACGAAATTATTTTCGCCCGTGACCGGGCCGCGTGGCCGGCTCGCGTTCGAGCTCGGGGCCGAAAAGTTTTGGTAGTCTAGTGGAATTGTATATCCTATTATTAATATTATAAACGTGAAAGTTTGTAATAATGTATGGATGTGAACATGTTTGTTGCTCTTTCACGTAAAAACTACTGAATGGATTTTGATGAAATTTATAGTAATATAGCTTGCACATCAGAATAACACATAGGCTATAATTTATAAAGATATTTTGCAAATTGGCTAAAATATAACGATAAAAATCGCTTAAGGCAGAAAAAAATTATATAATTAAAATAGAACTTCGTTCCATCCGGGTGTCCCTTGACACCTCCGGATTTTTTTTAACTTATGGTGGCAAACGAGCAAGCAGCTCACCTGATGGTAAGTGTTACTGCCGCCCATGGCCCATTGCAGTACCAAGGGTATAGCTAGACCGCTACCTACCAATATAAAACCCAAACCCACCCACTGGGCAAAACTGGTTTGGTGTATATCGTTTAGATGCTTTTAACACTAGAAGGGGCGCGCATCATACTACACCTTTAAAGACCGCAGCGGTCAATTTGGCGGTATTAGAGATTCAGTCAGAATACTTATGAGATTATTCTGTATATTGCATTAAAATAAAATAAAAATAATATCTATTTATTTTTTAATAATAATAAACAACTTTAGCACTTAAACTGAGTAACAATTGTGAACGGTAATAGCTTTTTTCTTAAAGTTTTATACATTTTCCACAAACAGCTTTTTACAAATTGTGCAGTTTTCATACGGGTTATTTTTTTTCACAATTACGATTGACTTGACATTGCCGCCTCTTATTGTTTGTAGTACATCGTTCACTTGTTTCAGAGTTAGTTTCTCGTCTTTAAGTCGCAGTGGAAGTACGTTTTTCTTCACATACTTTGCACGTAGATCACTCACTTGAAGGATAAAATCATGGCAAAAAAAAATATTCTGTGACTTTTCGGTATAGAATCCACGAGTTTATAGCTGCTAAATCAAGTTTATCGTAAAAAACGTGAACAAGCCATCTCCGACTTTCAGCTCTTACGGTGTACTTGCGTGCCATTTGATCGATGATGTCTACACCAATTTTTTTTCATTATAGAATTCAATTGTCTCAGGCAGCTTTTTTAATACTACTTATGCTCACGTTGGGGTGCAGAATACTCAAAAAAATATTTTTTTTAAGGAAGGGTTGTATCAGCCTCGGTTTTTATTATAAAAGTTTTATATCTTGTAGTACAAATACCTCTACAGCGGCGAGGCTCTATCGGCGGTACTTCTCGTCTTGCACACCGCATTGTTCCAATAATGCTAGTCTTTCCAACTATTAAATTTTTAGACAAATTTTAGACATGAAAAAGTTGTCAGCCTTACCACGTTTCGGCCTTTTTTGAAATAGGGTTATACCAGTTTCAAAACCACATATTCGGGTAATGAAATATCGTTTGAACGGTTCTCGTCTTTACCTAGATGCGGAAATCCACCATATAGGTATTTACTCTTGACATCCACAATCAGCCAAAACTTTATGCCAAATTTAACATAAATAAATACAAAAGTACCTTCATTAGTTTGAAGAAATCGTTGTTTACTTAACTAATCTAACTAATCGTTGTATTCTTATATGCCGTCAAATTGACGATGTTCGGTCTTAGTAGGTATTTGTGAAAGAATCTCATATACAACATATAGTTTAATATATTTTTATTTAGATTTAATCTAATAATAGCAAATTAGGAAAAGTCATAAAATATGAAAAGAAACAAGAACATAGTTTGTAAAATATTTAAGAATGAAGTCGCCGTGGGGTCAAATTGACGGTCTTGGTCTTTCTAGTGTTAAATGCTATTACCGATAGAACCTCTTCTCCATGATATATCTTACCCGTGAGTGATCGTACGAGACGACTAAGGGCTATAAAACATACATAACATCTATGCAAGAGAAGGAAAACTCGAAACAAAACCCTATACTAACACGTCTGACCAGCGTGGTGTAGTAGGTCAATTTCCCTCCCATTATGGACGAGGCTCGAGCCCAACAGTGGGACATATATGCGCTGAGATGATGATGATGACGATGATGATGAACCCATATATAAACCTATTTTGTGTTTTATCTGAATATTTGTTAACTTTATTTTTGCAAGAATTTTTACAAAAATTGCGACGTAAATACATAAAAAATATATAAAACCTCAACCGTTAAATTAAATTACAAATATATATGTATATTTGTAATTTAATTTAACGGTTGAGCACCTCTTTCATGTTTTTACTTATATATAATATATGAAGTGTAAAATTATAGAAAATTATTATCTCATTGGAAGTATAAAAAGAGTTAGTTCGAGATCTAAAAGTCACTTCTCCCTTTTCAAGCATTTGTTTCGGATAACTAAAGTGAAGTAACTTATAAAACTACAATAATGAGTCCCAAAACATTATTTTTCTTGGGTGTCTGCTCTTTAGCAGTATCGACAGTATCAGCTGGATTCTTCGTAAGTTATTTTTTAATTGAAATTTTAGTTAAATAATGTATAAATTACCTTCAAATAAAATAATTTTAATAAAATAATGTAAGTCACTCGCCGCATTGTTTGCGAAATGAGATGTGATGTCTTGTAAAAAAACTACTAATGTATTAAGTACCCATATAAATATTAAGTGAATGAATAATGAATACTGCAGTAGACATTAGTACAACAGTTGATTTACAGCCTTGTAACATTAATGCTGTGTGATTTTATTACAGGGTAAACTTGTAGGTGCAATAAAAAAAGCAAGTAGTGCAGCTGATTTTGCCAATCTTCTTGGGTAGAACCAAACGACATGTGGTAGACAGGAAGAAATCTATTTTTAAGGAACTTGTTTACACATACATATATTAAAACGTAATTAAGATCTAAATATATAAGTATACAATTTTGTAAGAAGAAATATCCTAATTAATATGTTGAAAAGGAAATCAGAGAATACTTATCAACATCAGTGGATCTGAATCTGAAGATAATATAAATTAAATCTAATGTCATTATAATAGTCTTTTGTAATAAAATCATATAGCGTTTCAGAAAAATAGCACATCGCCATCTAGCGACGCAAGAAATAATCATCGTCAATTGCAACATTTATAAAAAATAAGGATTTAATAACGCCTCTATATATTTCATGTAATATTATATAACTGCTCTTCCTGATCTTTAAGCTATCCTTGCCGTTTAGATTATAAGAATATAGCTTCTAAACCTTATATATTTATGTAATAATAATGTGTAATAATAAACTAAAATTTATAAACGTAACATACTTTTATAATTTAAACTTAATGATTTCTGATGTTTACTCGAATATTACATATTTGAAATAAAACTATTTTACAGGTTTTATTGCATTTGTATTTAATTTTTAATTTCCTTTGCACACTTTATATTATTCAAGCATACGTCGCACAATTTTGCGCATTTCACGGGTATGGTAATTTTAACGATAACCTCCACGACAAACCTGGCCAACTTAACGGCTGTTATGGCGCAATCAAAGAACTCAAGTATTCGAGCTCCTGTCAAAGTATTACGGTTACTCATTTTAACGTGTGACTCATTTTACAAACGATGTTATATACTTAGATATATTCAGACGTTTATTTGATATAATCTCATCATTCTCTTGCTCTTATCCCCACTACTGGGAGTTGACGCAAAATATCCTCTTCTGCCATACAACCCTATCAGACGTCGTCTCTGTAGTCTCTCCCTGTCTATCCATATCATGCTTCACGCATTCCATCCATCTTTTTTTTGGTCTCCCTTTACCCCTAGTGCCTTCAACATTTGTACTTAAAACCTTCCTCGCAACAATAGTTTCATCCCGTCTCATCACATGTCCATACCAGGTCAAACGTTCACTCCTTAACTTATCCGTCACTGGTGCCACTTTCAAACATTCTCTTATACGCTCATTCTTTATCCTTTCCACTCTCCTCACGCCATACATCCATCTCAACATTCGCATCTCCTCTACACTTAATCGTCTCTCATCCGTCGTTTTTGTCGCCCAACATGCTGATCCATACAATACAGCAAGTATTATTAAAGTTTTGTAATTTTTTACTTTTAATTTAAAGGGTATTCTGGGACCACATATTGTACCCGTGACCTGCCACCATATCCCGTCCATCCCGCCATCCATCCATCCCGCATCAAATCTGTGCCTTCGCCGGACGATCCAGGTCACCACTGCTTTGGATAAGCAAACCGAAGTATCGAAAGTTCGCGCATACTGGTATATGTACTCCATCTAGAGCTTAGGTGTAACATTGGACAGACCGCCGAAATCGCAGAACATGTATTCTATTTTAGTTCTGCTGATTTTCAAGCCAACATTCTCCAACTTGCAACGCCACTTTTCCAACATGCTCTGCTCAAGCCCATCTTCTCCGACGAGAACAACGTCATAAGCGAATAGTATGCACCAGGGTGCCTTTTCCTCAATGGTCGACAGCGTCAGGAACTGGGACGCGGTCGCCGCCTTTTGCGAGACGGTCATCTCGCAGAAGGAAGCGGCGGGGCGTGCCCGTGAGGAACTCCTCTACGGCGACACGCACCGCCGCCAGCGCCTTGGGCGGCGCAGGCGCGAGTGCCTCCGCCTGATGCCGCCCTAGCTGAGGCAGCGGGTGACCCGACCGGGGATTAGTCTGGTCGCCCCGAAGTGAGGCCACCGCGTGAGGACGACGCCCCGACGGCGAAAGCTGCCGGGGCGTCGACTCGAGAGGATACCCGCGAGGGTAAACCGCCGGGCGGGACACCGAAGACAAAGACCGGGTTCCGGTGGCCCGCTCGCACGGCATAGAGAGGTACTTGTAGGGCGGGTCTATGGGGTCGTGCGCCGCTTCTTCTGTCGCCCCGGATGGATTAGCGGGGCGTGACCACTACATAGCCCGCCGCCAAAAAAAAAAAGGGTGCCTTTTCCTAACTCGCCGCCAAAAAAAAAAACGACCTGGAGCGCCATTACATAGCACAGATTAACCTAATATACCTCACAGGCACACTTTTCTCTTTCAGAGCCCACCACAAAACCGCTCTCGGGATTCTGCCATAAGCCTTCTCGAGGTCAAGGAATACCATGTGCAAGTTCCTATGTTCACCCGATATTTTTTGCACAGTTGACGCAGTGCAAATATGGTATCCTTTGCTCCTCGGAGCGACATAAATCCGGACTAGTTTTGGGTGATCTCACTTTCTTCTCGCAATCGCTTCTCAATAACTTTTCCCACACTTTCATACTGTGAGACAAGAGCTTTATTCCTCGATAATTTAAAAAAGGGCACTAGCGTACAATTGCACCATTCACGGGGGATTACTTCCTCATGCAGCAGCTTATCGAAGAACAAAGACAGCCACATATATTCATCCTCTTCCAAAACTTTCCATACTTCAAATGGTATACGGTCAGGCCCTGCAGATTTTCAATTTTTCATGCTTCTCGCTGCTTCTCTTACCTCATATTTTGTAATTACCTTTACCAAGCCGACGTTTTCTGGCACATCTTCTAGCACTTCACTCCATAAATTTACTTCGTTCATTAATCTTTCAAAATATCTCTTCCAACGTTCTTTTATATCCTCTTCTTTTATCAAAACTTGGCCTGTTTCATCTTTTTTACATCTGATATACCTAATATATCTCGTTCTTTCATCTCGGGCTTTAGTTATGTAATATAACGCTTTTTGTTCTCGAGGCCCATCTCACGACTTATAAATTTTGTCTTCGATCTGAGCTCTCGCAGTAGCTATCACTCGTTTAGCTTTTCTCTCATACTCCTTATATTCAGTCTTTTTTGCTTCCTTCAATCTTTCGTTATTTTCTTTTTGCCATTCCTTAAATATATTCTTCTTTTCTTTCAAGATCTGTTGCACATTCCGATTCCACCACCATGTATCCCTATCAATTATACCTTTTATTTTTGTTTCTTCTTGTATTCCTTTAGCTGCATTTCTAATACAGCTAGCCGTTTCATCCCAACATTCATTCATAGATTTATCCTTCGTATCATTGATTTAAATATTTTTATCTATCACAACTTCTTTAAACCTACTTGCATACACTTTTCTTTCCAGCATACTCCATCTTATCTTAGGAGGGGGCCGGTTTCTGGTGATAATGGAGGTTTATTTTTATGCGCATTTCTAGTATTAAAAGACGATGCTGATGTACCAGTGCCTCACATGGCCGAACCTTACAATCTCTTACACAGGCTTGACTTGACTTTTCTTAATAAGAAAGTAATCGATCTGCGTACTGTGGTTGCTACTTTTATAGGTGATTAGGTGCTCCTTTCTTTTTTCGAACTTATTTGCAATGGCCAGGTGAAATGATGAAACTACTTGGAACAGCGTCTCACCTCCAACGTTTCGTTTGCGGTGCCCCTATCCTCCATGAACACTCTCATGTAAGTTGGATGTCAAAAAACAGCAAGCATTATTTGCAGATACTTCCTAAATAACTGACTTTGTGAATAACTTTCTTAAATAACTCATTTAGTATTTTAAATTAGCTAAACACAATAAATAAAACTTAAATACTAAATTAGCCGTTAAATCAAGGAAAAAGATAAATTAATCGAGATATTTAAAAATATTGTAGGCAATGTGACCATTTTCCGAAAAAGTTATAGTCAATTTAATTAACCTTTAATTAAATACTTTATCCTTTACACTGTATGTATCTTTATTTAATGGTTTTACAGAACATTAAGTATTATGGGGTAAGCGATTATTATAATTTTTATAAACTTGTATTTAATGACATTGTATTTGACAATAAGATGAAAAAAGGCAGTAAATTCCCAAATGGCAAAGTCTACTTTTTTATGTTGCCGGTGTTGGCGAACGAACAAGCAGCACACCTGGTGATAAGTGCTACTGCTGCACATGGACCTTAGCAACAACAAGAGCACAACTAAGCCGTTGCATATTGTGAAGGAAGTACTCTTCTTAAACCTCGTTTGAAGAAGGACAATTGTCATAAAGCTCGGGAAACACAACAACAGGTAGTTCATTCCAGATCTTGTACGTACGTGGGAGAAATGTTTGCTGAAAACGTACAATCGAGGACCGTATCGTTTCCAGGTGAAATGGATGAACCCAGCTATGGTGTCGAGTGGTACGATGGTAAAACGGTGACGGTGGTAACAAATAAATAGTTCCTCAAGTAAACAGTCAAACAATTCCTCAGAGCACTCCCCGTGGAAGAGCCGATAGCGTACGCAGAGTGACCCAAAGTCTCACCGCTGTTCCAGCGACTCTAATCTGTTCGCGAGATTGGGATCATCAACGATTCGAACAACACGCTTTTGCAGGGAGTCAAGTGGGTCCAGCTGATATTTAGGTACGCCTGCCCAGAGATGAGAGCAGTACTCCACATGAGGACAAACTTGTGATTTGTCGTCGGCGTAAAGTACCACCTAGCTCAGTAGAGCTAGGTGGTACAAACTAGTGGCCATCGCATCATTACACCACCACATTATGTTAGGATAAGTTAGGTTTTATATACAGATGGGCACTAGTATAAAAAAGTTGTAAACTTTCTATCACTTCTAGCGTTGCTTTGCTTTTCCTTGCCAATTAACAGATCCTTCTTCGGAGAGAACGTACAATCTTATGTCTTAGTGGGATTGAACTGGTCTAAGTGCCGATCACTCCATTCCGAGGCCCACCCTGCAGAACGCTCGACTTCTGACACAAGCTGAGCCTGTCTTTGCTATAACATACTCTGAGGGACATTCTGATGCTCGGGGTATCGCTCGTCACCCATGCTGTCATCCGCATATCAACGTATACTCTCTATAGAGAGCGTGTCGTTGATATGCAGAATAAACTACTTCGGGAAGAGCACCGAGCCCTGTGGTACACCAGCATTAATGGTCACGGTCTCAGAGAAGGAGCCGTCGTTGACCGCGTTTATGCTCCGACCATCCAGAAAGCTGGTGATCCAATTACAGAGTCCCTTAAAAACACTCAAGTAAAATATTATATCAATACGTTTAATGAGAGCGGCATAGTCTGTCAGTTCCATTTCCAATCAGGGGGAGGTTCGTGCTCAAGGTTTACTTTTAGGCATCAGCGAAAGCACGTTTTGGCACGAACAAAAAAAAAAGAAAATGCTATTAACTTTTGCCTTTAAAAGACGCCCACATTGACTGATAAAAGATTTTTATGTAAAATATTTTTTTGAAGCCATAATAAGCCATTGCTAAAGAAGATTAGGCCTCAGATTTGTAAACAAATGCAAATTATATTTTTTACAAATTAGATTAAGCATGTGCAATTTAACTGGCATTATCAGATAAGATGCGGCCAGGTCGAGTAGGGTACTACTCGTGGTCAGCTTGATAGATAATAAGGAGATAATACGATAGATTATGAAAGTATACACCATTCTCATGATCCCCTGATAGATTACGCAGAGTATGACCTGATCATACCATAAGCATAATAAGGAGAATGAAAACCTTATCAATTGAAAAATGATGCTTTTTTGGGAAGTACAAGGGAGATAATAGAAAAATAACTTGATATAAAATATATCGCTTTTAATCATTGACATATTATTATAATTATTGAAAATATCAGTGTATTATCTATTGAAATTAATTTAGTATTAAATGTTCACAAAAATTATATAAACTTTGAAACTAAAGTAAAATACAGTAAAAAAAGACCGATATAGTTTGTGGGAAAAAGAAGCAGTTTTACTTTTCTTCTCTATTCACCAACAAGATCTTTTAGTTCTTTGAGGTCCTCGTCCTGCAAAAAAAATATTTATATTAATAGATTTACAAATTTTGTTAACAACGATTTACTTTATAAAGACACATTTACCAACACAAATTACACTCATCCAATAAAATCTATAAAATCAATTATATCCTATGTACTCGCGTAATTATTAGAAATCATTGTGAATGTCACTTCTTTTAAGTTCGTTATTGTGATGATATCACGATCAGTTACTTAAAACCAAATGACATTATTGCTCACAGCTAACATTACCTACAGTATCTACTACAACCATGCCGTAAAACTATTGTTGTATGAATATTCTCTAACGTATTTGAATAGAACACCTTTTTTTCTGTTGGTTTTAAGGATAATGATGTATCTAGTTAGAACAATATCTTTTACATCCTCATTTTTATATTGACTAAAATTAACTTAGAAACAACCACATGTTTTTCTTGTGATCAAATCTCTTGTTGAATCATCTTTGTTAATATCATGTCATGTAAGTAGGACTTCAATATTGAGCTTTTTTTATTTAATTGTATTATCACCGGGATTGAATAATTGTGCAAAAATATAGAGTCGTATATCTAAATAAAGTGATTCTTATAAGGCTTGTTTAATTTGATCACTTATAACAAATATTTGCAATGTTCGTTGTAACTGATCATATTAAATATCAATATGTAAAATAACTTACGGTAAGTTCGTCATCAGCCATAGACACTGCTACAAAGTAGGCACAAAATAGAAGAACAATTTTGAAATTCATTGTCGCAATTAGGTTATTGAATTTTCTTGATTAAACCAAGTATAAGGGCTGGAGAGTGAGTATACAATTGTACATAAACTTGACTTTTATATACATATTAAAACAGTAATTATATGTAAAATAGGTAAATATGAATAATGTGATGTAGTTATGAATAATATTCGTGGATTATATACTTAATATATTTTTATTACTACTTATTATATTATATTTGTATTAATCATCACCAACCTACTTTTGTCCCAATTACTTGTGATCGACACATTATGTGCTCCATTTTCACCGTACATATTGCAAAAGTTTTGGTAATTGTTTTATGCTCGTCTGCCTACCTAACGTTACTAACTGTCTAACTCTGGAAACGTAATTGTGGAACAGACAGCTTAGCCATCTAAGCTGTCTGGTCTGCTGGTCCAGATTTATCTTAGCTCTTAGTCATCTTTTGCAACGCCCACGAGCAATATAATGGTACTACCAATATTTGTAGCCACCACCAAATGACAAATATCATATTAATATTACATGTTCATTAAAACGGAGCATTAGCCCACTAAAATCAGAATTCGAAGGCTATTTCACTCGAAGAACTGATGAGGAAGAAAGGTTCTCGAGTGGCAACCGTGTATTGGACGACGCAGTGTTGGACAGCCCCAACAGATAGACCGACGACATAATGAAGGTTGCCGGGCGTCAGTGGAAGCAATGGACTGCACTTTATGTCAAAGTATGAGGGATGCCTACGTCCAGCAGTGGACGGTAAGAGGCTGAATGATGATGGTGATATTTTTATTAATAATTTAGATAAATTATATAATAGAAATAGATTTTTCACTTATAAAAAAATCCTAATTGAGGACTCATCATCATCATCATTATCTTAGCCCATATACGTCCCACTGTTGGGCACGAGCCTCCTCTGTGATGGGAGGGAACTTGACCTACTATACCACGCTGGTCAGACGTGTTGGTAAAGGATTTCGTTTCGAGATTTCCTTCTCTTGCAAAGATGTTATATGCGTTTTATATCCCTTAGTCGTCTCTTACGATCACCCACGGGTAAGATAGAGGGGTGGTGAAATGTATTCTTACTCAGTCACCGCACGGATAGTGAGGACTCATTGTTAGTTGCTATTATTGTAACATTATACCTCCCCATTGTCATTGCACCGATCATCAATACCGATTCCATAAATCTGGTGACCCATGCGGCGGGTTCATCTTTCGGACACCAACCTTCATCGGTGATTCGGTAACAAAAAACTTTGTTATCGGCCTCTTAGCAAGTGATAGGCAAAATCCCCGTCCGAAAATGTGTGTTCTCAGCTAGGACTTTCTAGGAATAATCAATAACAACGGTGGTGCGCATACACGCGCGCAAGAATGTTTAAATTCTATAGTTTAAATTAATTTTAAAACTTACAGAGGATTATAGTTAGTTACTTTCATTTTATAATAATAGAAGAATTTTACTTTTTTGGGTTTCAAAGTTAGAAAAATATTAATAAGATTCTGCTTAAGCTTCGTTAAGTCTTTGAAATAGTTTGCAATTTATCATTACAAAATACTTGTTCTGTTATCAATAACAGCATGTGTGTATATACAGCATGTATGTATATACATACATGCTGTTATTATAAATAGAGTGGGGTGCAAGATACTGCCTTGGGGTACTCCAAATTTTATGACATATGTGAACCAACAATGGTGTGAATTTTGATAGATTGTTTTATACTATTTGGGTGTGGTGTTTTGTACTTTTTCAAACGCTATAAAAGGCAATCTAATGCATAGTGGTTCAAGCTCACATAAAAGAATTTCCACAGACGTGATATCAAAAACTTTTGATAACTGTAGTAAAACACGTTTTATCACTGAAAAGTTCAAAGATAATCTCATTTCATTGAGTAAAGCCTTTTATTGTAATTTCTTGGAAGCTCTTTAGTGGAAACTCAAATTGGTGACAGATTTACTTTTACAGTACATAAGGGGCAATGATGTATCGACACACGGTTGTTCGGCCCACGACTCTGTGTGGCGCAACCGTGTAGGTGGAGTCACTGACCACCCAACCTATCGCTGTATTGTGGCGACCGTTGCTGCTAATTAATCCACCCACAGGACTGTAACTGACGATCACAGGGCTTCATGATACAACTCTCTAAAAAAATCTTACCAAATATCACCCGAGAGGTAATTCTGAGTAAATTTGACCCTGGTTTGTGAATAAGAATTTTAGAAAACAAGACGATACATATTAATCATCTGTTGGTCAAGCAAATAGTTGCCCTGGATTGACATCGAAGCCACAACCCAGTGTTATTTTATGTGTTCAATAGTTTTACTATCTTACTTGTTTTTATTATCATTTCTCACTCTAACTTTCATATACTTTATTTTTTTTTAAATAGCAACGTTTTATTAAACGGATAGCCATAGATATCAATAGCAATATTAAATATATAGCATATTATTCTCTCATTTAATAGCTGCGGTAAAAAAAAATGTCACAATCGGTTCATAAACTTTTGATGTTATAAAGTAAAAAATTAACAAAAATAAATTAATTAAAGATTGAGTTTAATATATTTATATATATTATTGATATAAAATTAATTATCATAATATAATAATAATCATAATATAATAATAAATAATATCATAATCTTTTTTAGAGTATAAAAGGGTTAGTTTGGCACTTATCCAGTCATATCGCACTATTCAAGCTTTCGCTTCACATTACTAAAGTGAAGTAACTTATTAAACTATAACAATGAGTCCCAAATCATTAATTTTCTTGGGTGTCTGCTTTTTCGCAGTATCTACAGCGTCAGCAGGTTTCATGGTGAGTTATGTTTGTAACTAAATTTCTCTCTTAGATCGCTAGTGATTTTTTTTTTATATTGCGCCTATAATGTATACATATATTGATCGCTTCTATCATTTGTCATCCTGCGGACAATATACTCACATTATTTGTCTATGCTTAATATACATATTTTATAACCAGCTGCATGACTTATCATCTTCCTTATACAAAGAAAATTGTCTACGATATAAGAGGTCTGGCTAAGTTATATTAGCGGACTGGCTGTACGGCTCACTGATGCGGGGTTGGCACTGTCCAGATCCATATCAATTAGCGACATAGCTAGCTATCCATGAGGTGGCTTTGGTTCATCGCCTTGTGAGTTACAGCGCTGTCGGTGATGTCCTTAACTATCGGTAACTTGTTCTATGGTGGCAATTACACAGACGCGTGGCAATTAGGGCTTCAGATACCATACGGTGTTGAACGAAGCGGGACGCCTAATAGTTTAAATTATCTGTGACACTATGATGTTCACTAATATTTGGGGGTTGGTGAGGTGGTATAACTGTAATTGTTCCGATTTATTTCCCTTTTAGCACCGCCCCAACATGTAGTTCTTATTGCACAGTAATAACTTAAAATTTGTCTCGAATTAAGATATTGTAATAAGTTAACTGCAGTATTTATGCAATTAAATTGTAGATCTTGTAAAGGCCTAATCGTATGTGCAGTGCCTACTTAAATAGAAAGTTAATCAATAACAAATTCTGTATGAGAGTTTAGTATTTTGGGGCACGCCGTGGTATGGTCACACCCCACACGAAATGTTCTGAGCGATGGAACGGATGGGCCGTGGATAATCTGCTGTCCACGTACCTCTCTGATGCCATCTGGATGGACCACTTGTATATTATAGATTAGTATAAGAGTATATTCACAGTCTTATAACATATTCATGTTGTACTGTATTATTATTTATTTCTTTTACAGGATAAACTAAAAGAGTTAGTCAAAAAGGTTATGAAGGAGTAACAAACATGATATCAAGCGCATATATTGCTTCTATATAAGTAACCCCTTTTCCAAAAACTAGGTATATCTCATATTCACATCTAATAATGAAAGATAAATAATTAATTATAACTTATGTCAAGATTTTTTAAGAAAGGATATTAAATTTATATATACATTATTTTGTTACGGAGTTTTACTTCTGCTTTTCCTTTATCTACCCCTACATTCAACGGCATACTGAAGTACAATATTATATTGCAGGGAGGCCTATTCCTTACCGGTGGCCCGCTCGCACGGCGAAAAGAGGTGTTTGCAGGGTGGGTCCATGGGGTTGCGCGCCGCCTCTTTTGTTGCCTCGGATGGATTTGTCGGGGCGCGACCACATCCATGGTCCACCCTGCGGAAAAAAAAAGGGAGGCCTATCCCTGGTTGGAATTATAACATATGCCCCGACACATTTCATTTCATTGATACAGAAGAAAAGCGCTGAGATAATGTCTTTAATATCACTATATTGATGTGCTGACATAGCTCTTGTTTTATGCAAGGCTATGGTGCGGGCTCATGTCGTCCTCCTCATCTGGGGCGACGGAAGGGCGACCTGTGGCTCCATAACCTACCGTATCTCCCCCAACGCCATTGTGTACCGCTTCCTTGATATCTGTGACCAGCCCAGGGAGTTTTGGGTACCATCTCCGTCGATGCACCATCCTGTGGCCAGGGCGTCATCCTCAGACGGTCAGGCGCACTGCAGGTGACGGCATATTCCCAGGTCTAGTCACCCGCTGGCTGACATAGCTCTGGGCTAAAAAGATCACATATATTGGTAGTAGGTAGCGATTGATGAGTGACAGTAAGAGACTTGAACTCAGAATTTCAATATCATCTTATTGGATTGTATTTGAAAGGTCTGAAGGTGAGATACTGAATGGAGTAGTGAAAAAGCAAATAAATTAGGGTCCATGGTCTCCATTATATTAATTGCGAATTCAAAGCCAATCGATCAATTGATCTGGATCACGATATCTCTGGAACCATAAAGCCTCATCATCATCACAGCCCATAACTGTCCTACTGTCCTCCTCCGTAATGGAAGGGAAATAAACCTACTATACCACGCTGGTCAGACGTGTTGGCATAGGGTTTTGTTCCGAGTTTTCCTTCTCTCGCATAGATGTTATATACGTTTTATATCCCTTAGTCGTCTCGTACGATCACCCACGGGTAAGATGTGTGGTGGTGAATAGTATTCTTACTCCGTCACCACACGGAAAACCATACGGCCATACAACCATAAGGCCTACAGACTTTAAATTTAGTAGGAATATTGCTTTCGCCGAGTAAAGTCCAGCTAAGAACGGATTTTACGAAATTCCACCCGCAAGGGGGCTTGCTGAGGTGTATAAATTAGTTTTTAAATATAACTCATACAGACTTGAATTTCGGTAGACATATTTGTCTTACGATACAGAGGTAAACTAAGAACGTCCATTTAAAAAATTCCACCCCTTAAGGGGATTATGTAGGTATTAACTCAAAAAATCTACATTTTCCAATATTGTCCCTACAGGCTTGGAGTTTGGTGGATTTTCTTTTTGCTCTGTAAAGGTTGGATGAAGTAGGATTTTAACAAATTCCATTGCCGAAAGGAATTCTATGTCGTGAAAGTAAACTACACAACTGAATTGATGTAACCGAAGCGAAGCGAGGGCGGGTCGCTAGTATTAAAATAAATGAACAAACTATGGGTACTGAAGCTTTACTAAATTCGTTAATACCTAACGATAAGGTAACAATTGATACCGAACATTATACACAGACAAGAATATGGGCCGCCTTTATCTCCTATATTTGATCTGCCCTCTTTAGTTAAAGTCTTGAATACCGTTAGAGTCCTCTAAATAGTCCCGCCAGTAAAGTTGAAATATCAAATAAAATAATGAAAGAAGCTAATTGAACGTCAGCAGATTTAATTTCAACTGTTGGCATTGATTAGCAGCGTCAGGGCATCGTCCTGTCATGCGTCGTGGCCTCGCTCCGGGCGACCAGACTGGTTAGTCTGGTCGGATCACGGATTCCTGATCCGGTCACCCACTGCCTCGGCTATGGCGGCATACTTGCTCCTGCGCCGTCCAAGGCGCCGGCGGCGGTGCGTGTCATCTTAGAGGAGTTCCTCACGCGCCCGCTCCGCCGCCTCCTTTTGCGAGATGACTCTCTCGCAGAAGGCGGCGACCGCGTCCCAGTTCCTGACGCTATCAACCATCGCTTTCACGAAAGCCCAGCGTCAGGTCGGCATCGATGGTTGCAATGAGTTCACGACGCTGCTGTACCCAGGTCACGCAGACTTCCAGCGTATACTGCGCCGTGTCCTCGCTGCATCCGCACTGGTGGCAGGACGGAGCCGTTTCGCTCCTTACGATCGTGTACAGGTATTTACCGAAGCATCCACGTCCCGACAAAACGTGCACCAGTCGGAAAGAGAGGGCTCCATGCCGCCACTTCATCCACTCGATAAGCACCGGCCGAAGGGCCTCCACGGTATGTACACCTAATCGAAGCCTCTCCAGCCATGCTGTCCTGCACATGGAACTTATTCAGCACCGCACGATACGGGCGACCCCAGGGTTCATGTTTGAGACCGTTTAACTGCCACCAACTCTTTTACTTGGCAAAGCGGATGACCAACCTGAAGGCAGACCGCACATCGCGGTAA
Organism: Lymantria monacha; assembly: GCA_905163515.2. NCBI lineage: Eukaryota > Metazoa > Arthropoda > Insecta > Lepidoptera > Erebidae > Lymantria > Lymantria monacha. The sequence goes on from LR991081.1 coordinate 19,441,557, forward strand.
GCTTCATACAGCTGACCCTCCCGCTCAACAGTGATCCTACCGATTGCAGCTGTAGAATCTTAAGGCACTAATGCATACCGCACGAAGATCCGCCATCTTTGGGGACCACCGGGAGACCCCCTGCCTCGGAGGTAGACGCCATGCCCTGGGCATGGCCGCATCGCATATCTGTGTCATCACACTGTGAATGCGGACAACCTCAGCGTCCACTCCATCCGCTGGGGGTGGTGAGAACAGCCATGAATATACAATGGTCGACTCCACCAGCAGGTTTCCATCCAGGCGCCCCACTGCCCACCGCGGAAAAGCGGGAGCTTTGTTGGCCGCAGCGGAAGCAAAGCCCGCCGCAGTCAAAGCAATTCATGCACGTCGGTCGGATGTGCCCAACCGCTATGCACTTCTAACTCCTCGCAGGTCAGTTGTCCAGCGCGGTTACCCACACCGAACTCCAGCCCACTATGAGCCCGAGTCGGCCAGTTTCCTGACCGACACTCACGCCACCTGGGCTGGGGCGGATGGCGCCAACCCGGACAGTGTCGAGGGTGCACTCGGTTCTCGAGTCATCATTAACCTGCTTCTGTCCCAATTACTTCGGGTCGATACAAAATTTAAACCATTTGCGTAGTACATATTGCAAAACTTTTGGCAACAGTTTTATGACCGTGTGCCTGCCGAAGGTCAACTTTCTTTGGAAATGTAAATATTTATTATATATAATAATTAGATAGAGCTGGTCCAGGTCCATCTTAGTTTTTAGACATCTTTTACAACATCCAGGACCAATTTAGTATTTGTAGCTATAACCATATAGCAGATATTATTAATATTATATTCTCAAATATTTTTATTATTAAAAAATATAAACTTAATACGATATTTAAATTACTGAAATTTAGCATTTAATATGCTTAATTATTTATAAAACCCGATTACGAAATGTGACAATTTACATTTCGTACAAAAACATTTTTCATTTCGTAATCGGGTATTATAAATCAATACGATATTTTTATTAGCACATAGATTTATCATGGTGAAGTGGCAATGGGCTGACCACAGCACTCTTCGAACCGATAACCGATGGGGGAAAAAGGTTCTCGAGTTACTATAGACTAGTAGGCTACTACGACGTAGTGTTGGACGCCTCCCTACCACGTGGACCAACGACTTGGTGAACGTTACCGGGAGTATAAGAGAGGCCTACGGCCAGCAGTGGACGGAAGAAGACTGAATAATGATGATGATATTTTTATTAATAATTTCTTATAATAGTTTCGTATTATTCAATTCACGTATAAAAAGGAATTCCTTATTGAGGAATCCTTGCGAATTGTTATTACTTTAATATTACCTCTCCATAGCCGTTACGCTCACCACTGGCGACAATTCCTTGCCTCTGGCTAAGTTAACCCGTCGACGACGGGTTAACTTTTCAGACACCAACCTCCGTCAATGTTTCGGCAACAAACTACATTGTTGTCGCCCTATCTGCAGCTTATAGACAAATTCACGTTTCCGATAAGGTGTGTCCTGAGCTAGGGATTGCTAGACATAATAAATCATAACGTGTGTGCGTGTGTGCACGCGGGAATATTTATTTTCCACAGTTTTAATTAATTTTCAAAATCACAGGGGATTATAGGTTCAGTTACTTTAATTTTTGGTAATTGATAAATTTTATTGTTTTGGGTTACCTTAAGCTATAATTTTGCTTAAACTTCATCTTTAAAATAGGGTAAGCTTTTCTATAATTTTGCTTAAACTTCATCTTTTAAATAGTTTCCGATTTATCACCACAAAATGGTGTAGTATCATCTGCATAAAAATATATTTCTTTCGTCATCAATAACGGCATGTATGTCTATTGTAAATACATTGGAGTCCAAGATACTGCCTTGGGGTACTCCAAATTCAATCACATATATGTTAATGACTGCTGACAATGGTGTTAATTTTGATAGATTGTTTTGTATTAGTTGGGAATTTTTCCAATCACTGTAAAGATAATTCTTTTTATTTATATAAATGGCGTTCACAAGATTTCGCCAATAACTCAATTTAGATTGACAGTTATAGGAGTTAGGAAAGTACACTTTAAGTAAATTCAAAGATAATTCTTACTATAAAGTAGTTCAAACTCACGTCAATGAATTTTCACAGACTTACGTCTATTGTGTGCATGTACCAAAAACTTTTGATATTGTAGTAAAATACTTTTTTTTTTACCACCCAAAAGGTTAAATAAAACCGCAATTCAATTAATAGAGCCTTTAGCAGAACTGCATGTGGGAGTGATGAGTCCTTGACTGCTATTTAATCAGCGCATCGGATTACAGCTGATGATCAAGTGAAAATTGTACGAATTATCACTCGATATAAAATGATTGATACAATGTGAACATGGCTCCTGGTCTAGAAGTTCAGAAAAGAAAAGTACGCGACACGTCTTAAATGTTTGTGGGTAGCTCAAATAGTTGTCCAGGTTCAGAATAATTATTTGTGAATCTCGCAAATAATTTAAGTTACTGAAATTTTGCATTTAATATGCTTAGTTATTTATAAAACCCGATTACGAAGCGAAAAATGATGTCACAAGCGGGATTCGAACCCGCGCCTATTGGGATTCCGGCCCAATCGTGCTGCCACTACACCACCGTGACTCATTGTAGGACATGCAAATTTCGCTTCGTATCATATTTACGTCTTAAGGTGACGGTATGCAATCTACCCGACAACGTTTACACATTGTTATAGGCTTAATACTTCAAACTTTGCAGTTAGAATTGTATTAAACGATAACACAACCTTGTTATTTAAATTACTGAAATTTTTCATTTAATATGCTTAATTATTTATAAAACCCGATTACGAAGCGAAAAATTATAGGCGCGGGTTTGAATCCCGCTTGTGACACTTCGTAATCGGATCGCAAATAATTGCTCTGCATTGAAATCGAATTCACAATCCATTATTATTTTGCTATCTTACGTATTTATATTATCATTTCTTACTAGTGTAAAAAAAATAAAGATCTTAACCCTTAAGATTAGAAATAACGCTTAAGATTATTCTTTTTTAAATTAATAATGTATTTCTAAACACTAATAGCCGTAGAAATTAATAAAAATATTTGTGTGAACAAACAATTGAAATCAAATTTTCTATATCGATATAGGGCTCATTTAGTAACTGTAAAAATTTTGTCATAATCAGTTCATAAATTTTTATTATAAAGTAAAAAATAAATTAACATAAATAAACTAATTAAAGATTTATTTTAATATATTTATATATTTACTATTGATATATGTGAAAACCATAAAATTAAATACAATTGTCTTTTGGAAGTATAAAAGAGTTAGTAAAACTTATCTAGTCACTTCTCTCTTTGCAAGCTTTCGCTTCATATCACTAAATTGAAGTAACTTATAAAACTATAACAATGAGTCCCAAATCATTAATTTTCTTGGGTGTCTGCTTTTTCGCAGTATCTACAGCATCAGCAGGTTTCATGGTGAGTTATGTTTGTAACTAATTTTCTCTCTCATATCTCTGTAAGGTAAATTTCTTATATTGAGTCTATAATGTACTAACTTATTTTTTTTCTCGAAGTAAGCTAATTTGCAACAACTGCATTCTTTATGCAATTAAATTCTAAATCTTGTAAAGGCTTATTCATCTGTGCAGTGACTTTTTTAATATGAAGTTATTCTATAACAAATTCTACATGAGAGATTAGTATTTTGGTTTGGGGCACACCGTGGTATGGTCACACCCCGCCCAAAGTGTTTGGAGCGATGGAACGGATGGCCCGAAATCCCCTAACCTGACGTCCACGTACCTCTCTAGTGCCATCTGGATGGACCATTGGTATAGTAAAGATTAGTTTAAGAGTATATTCATGGTCTTATAATGTGAATACTGTATTATTATTTTTCTATTACAGGATAAACTGAAAGAGTTAATCAAAAAGGCTATGAAGGACTAAATAACATATTATATCAAGCGAAAATGTTTCTTCTAATATAATTACATCTTTTGCCTATTATCTTTAAACTATCGTTGTCATTTAAATCAATAAGAATATAAATTCTCTATCAAATAATGCAACACAAATAATTAATTATAACTTATGTCAGGCAATTTCAAGAAAGGATATTAAATTTATATATACATTATTTTATTATTTTATTTAATGGTGATGCATGGTGGGATGCGGAAGTGGCAGCTTCCGTAGAGCAAAAGAAGAAAGCGTGGCTGGACTATGTCTCTTCTTTGAATCTGAATGACAGTATGACTGAACAGAAGAAAGAAATATATCGGAAATGTAAGAATGACACCAAGGCCTTAGTGAAAGAGAAATGTGATAGAGCAAGTATGAGTGCAGAAGATAGGCTGACTAAAAACTTCAAAAGTAACACCAAACTCTTTTGGAGGGAGGTGAAGAAGTCTCGGGGTGGTTGGTCAGCCTTCAGAATGAATAAAATAAGGTCTAAAGGTGGAGACATTCTTACACAAACACAAGACGTGTTAAGCCGATGGAGTGAATATTTTGGCGATATGTATGCGGATGCTACGGTTGACGCTGGTGTCGCATGTGGTTTAGTAGAACAACATTCGACAGCAGCGTCCTCCGATGGCATCAGTATGGATGAAGTTGAATGGGCGATAAGAAGTTTGAAAAATGGTAAGGCAGCGGGCATTGATATGGTGTCTGCCGAGATGATCAAGCTTGGTGGCTCCTGTGTCTGGGAAGCGTTCCTGTTGCTCCTCAATTTATGTTGGAGCTCGGGAATGGTTCCCGGGGACTGGAATAGCGCAGTCATCGTGCCTTTGTTTAAAAACAAGGGTTCACGTTATGACTGCGCAAATTACAGAGCCATAAGCTTGACCAGTTTGGCAGCAAAAGTGTATGGTAAAATTATTGAAAGGAGAATGAGGATGGTGTCCGATGGTTTACTGTGTGAGACACAAGGAGGTTTTAGGAGTGGAAGGGGATGCATGGATCAAGTGTTCTCTCAGCGCAACATTGTGGAGTAGCATCTGGCTCTAGGTCAGAGGGTTTTCTACAGTTTTGTGGATCTGGAGAGAGCATTTGACACGGTTGTACGAAAGGAACTTTGGGACATTTTACCGGAGTATGGTATTAACGGCAAACTGCTACAGGCTGTGCAGTCCAGTAACATGGGCTGTAGAGCCTGTGTGCGGCTGGATGATGGAATGTCGCCTTGGTTTGACGTCAATATCGGCGTTAAGCAGGGGTGCATTCTGTCAGCCAGGCTGTTTATCAAATATCTGGATAAATGTCTCCAAAGGTTGAACGATATGAATGTGGGAGTCCAGATGGGCGACTCAGTGGTCACTCCTCTGCTTTATGCAGATTATGCAGTCCTGCTGGCACAGTCAGCGACTGACCTGCAGACCCTAGTCGACACAATGACAGAAGATTGTAAGAAAAGGGGTCTACGCGTGAATGTGAGCAAAACCAAAATAATGGTCTTTGAAAGAGACGAAGCCAGAACAGATGTAAGAGTAAAAATAGGTAATGATATACTAGAGCAAGTGGCAGAATTTGTATATCTTGGATGTGGATTTAGCCGAGATGGAAGGTGCACCACTGATATAGAGTGAAGAGTGAATGCGGGAAATAGAGTGAACGGAGCGTTGGGGCAACTTCTCGGCAACCACCACCTCAGCCAGAAGGCACGTGTAGCAATACATAACGCAGTGCTTGTCCCAACATTACTATATGGAAGCCAGAGTTGGGTATGCAGAAAAGAGTATGAAAGTAAAATTAATGCGGTCGAAATGCGATCTCTGCGGAAAATCTGTGGAGTTAGGCTGACCGACCGCATTCGTAACGACGACGTAAGAGAGCGAGTAGGTATGAAAGAGAGTATTGGTGTAAAGATGCGAAAGGGCATGCTCCGATGGTTCGGACATGTGGAAAGAATTCCAAACGAACGTCTGGTTAAGAAGATATACAATGCAAAAGTGGAGGGATGTAGGTACCGAGGGAGACCAAGACTAACCTACCTAGACCAGATCGGTCATGTACTAAAGAAAGGTGGAGTCAAGAGTCTCCGAAACCGGCGAGCGTGTATGAAGAGATTTATGAATGTTGAGGAAGCGAGTGAAGTATGCAGAGATAGAGTTCTCTGGCACTCTGTTCTCTCTGCCTACCCTGCAACCCTGCAAGGGATATGGCGTGATGATATGTATGTATGTATTATTTTATTACAGAGTTTACTTATGCTTTTTCTTTTATCTACGCCTACATTCAACGGCATACTGAACTACAATATTATATTGCAGGGAGTCCTCTACCTAATTGAAATTATAACATATACCTGACAAATTTTATTTCATTGGTACAGAAGAAAAGCTCTGAGATAATATCATACTCTTTAATATAGTGCGCCGACATAGCTCCAGGCAGTCTATCTTCGAGACGTCATTGCCCGGCCCGGCAATTCGGCTGGAGAGGCCTCGGTTTGGTGTGCGGACCGTGGAGGCCTTCTGTCCAGTGCTGATGCAGTAATTGGAACGGCGACATGGGGTGCTCTCCTTCCGACTGGTGCAGGTTTTGACGGGGCATGGATGCTTCACCAAATACCTGCACACAGTTGTCAGGAGGGAGTTTAAATCATCCTGCCACCATAGCGATTGCGACGAGGATACGGCGCAGCATACGCTTGAGGCTTATGCCTTATAAAGGGTGGCAGCTCGGGTGCCGACTCCGAGGGGAGTGCGACCAACATGCTTCCACCTAAGGTCCCGGCCTCTCGAAAAGGGCGAGGGGCCTTAGCAGAAGAAAGGGCGGCGGCGGTTGCTGCCCGTGCCAACGGCAACTCCCCGGATCTACAGGCCGAAAACGTCCGCCTTAGTGGCGAGATGTCAGGCCTGCGGACTCGGAACCGGCAGCTGAGGATATGCTGGCCGGGATGCGGCGGGCAAACCGCCAACTACTAAATGATGTGGCCGACCTGAAGGTGCAAATGGCGCGGCTTGTGCAGCCTGCATCAATTGCGCCACCAGCCAAGGCCAGCTGCTCTGCGGCCGTTGCAGCGCCAAAGCCGCCTCGCGCTGCGGTGCCGATGACGTCGGGTGATGGCGTCTCGGTCACGCCCGTCCCCGCGGCGAGAAAGAGGCCTGCGCCGCGAAGCGCGCGTTGCCGGCTGACGCTGGCGCGGTCGCCGCGGCGAAACTCCCCGTCCCGGTGGTGAGGTTGACGCCTCTCCCTGCGGACCGCTTGCCGCCGGCTAGCCACCCTGCGGCGCCAAAGCCGCCAGGTATCGCAGAGCGGGTCCCTGGAGAGGCTCAGCCGACCCCGACGCTGGAGGTGGGAGGCTTGTCGGACGGGGCCCTCGCCAAAATCATCAACGTAGTTGGCAAACTCGTTGATGCGCGTGTGGCCGTTCTGGAGGCAAGGCTGCCTCCAGAACCACGTGTCCGGCCGCCTTTAGCCGCAGACAAGCGGCCGCATGTGGCACCAGCCCCCGCCCCGCTGCCTTGTCAGGGTGGCCGCGTGGGGAGCTACGCCGCGGCCGCGGCCGGGCCTAATCCCAAAGGCCCAGGAAGACGGCTCCAGCTCCTGCCGGACCGCAGTCATCGTCGACAACAACACCGCCGGCGACGACTAGCGTGGCAACGACTGCGCCTTCCGCGCCTGTCGCGCCTGCTGCGCCCGACGGTTGGCAGGTGGCCGAGCACGACCGGAAGAGTCGTGGCCAGAGGAGGAGAGCGGAGGCCAAGCGCGGCGCTGAGGCCCCCGCTCCACAGGCAGGAGCCAGCAAGAAGAAGAGGCCGCGCAAGGGGCTCAAGTCGCCGAAGACAGCCGCAGTGGTGATCACTGTGCTGCCTGAGGCGGCCGAGAAGGGCCTCAGTTACGAGGCCATCTTGAGGAAGGCCCGGCGGGAGCTAGACGTCTCCGATATTGGAGGCGTCGAAGCCAGGATCCGCAAGGCCCGGACTCGAATTCTCGAGTTCCCAGGAGCCAAGGGCGCCAAGACGGCCATCAGCGTGGCCGAGAAGCTGCGAGGTTTGTTCGCCGAGGAGGGTGGCATCAAGATCGCCAGGCCCGTCAAGTGCGCCGAAATGCGCATTTCGGGCTTGGACGATTCGGTGACGTTGGAAGACATCCGTGAGGCTATTGCCTCGAAAACCGGGTGTCCCGTAGACACCGTCCGGGTCGGTGCCATTCGTCCCGGTCCGGGTGGCGTAGGTGCTGCCTGGGCGCAGTGCCCGGTGGAGTCGGTCAGGCAACTGGTCGGCTCTGGCAGGCTCCTCGTGGGCTGGAGCTCGGCGCGGGTAACCGTGCTTCAGCACCGGCCTGCGAGGTGCTGCAAGTGCATGGCGGTCGGACACACTCGACCGACGTGCACTAATTGCTTCGACTGCGGCGGATTGTGTTTCCGCTGCGGTCAGACCGGGCACGTGGCGGCATCTTGCGCCGCCCCGCCCCACTACCCCGCGTGTGCGGCGGGCAATAAGCCCGCCAAGCACCGCAAGGGCTCTGGGACGTGCAAACCTCCAGCTTCGGCCCCAAAGGCGCGGGGCGGCCCTACGACCACGGCCGTTCCCGCTCCTAGCGCGGTCCGATCGCCCGCTGGCGAGGAGGTCATGGACACAGCCCGATAATGGGTACACCAGCCATGCACCTCCTCCTGCAGGCCAACACCAACCATTCCGCCGGAGCGCAGGATCTCCTGCAATCCATGGCGGAGAGGCCGATTGGTGCAGCCGTAGTTGCGGAACAGTACGCAGTGCCTAACCGCCCCAATTGGGTGGTCAGTCGAAACGGTACTGCGGCAATCGTCGTCTCAACGCAGCGGCACTTCCCGTCCTTGTCCCTTTTGGATAGGGGCGAGGAATTTGTCGCGGCGGAGTGGGGAGGGGTCACGCTCTACAGCGTATACCTCTCCCCCACTAGGAGGATGGATGATTTCGGCGCCTCACTCACCACCTTGGAGGCCTCGATACGAGTGGGGAGGGGTCACGCTCTACAGCGTATACCTCTCCCCCACTAGGAGGATGGACGATTTCGGGGCCTCACTCACCACCTTGGAGGCCTCGATACGGCGATTGGCACCAGGCCTCGTCGTGGTTCTGGGGGACTTGAACGCCAAATCCACGGCGTGGGGGTCCCCTATGACGGACGACTGCGGGCGGGCGGTCACCGAGTAGGGGGCTTCACTGGGCCTCTGTATTCTTAACAGGGGCTCGGTGAACACGTGTGTGCGGCGGCAGGGCGGGTCGATAGTGGACTTGTCGTTCCCTAGCCCCGCTGTCGCGCCACGGGTGAGGAACTGGAGTGTCTGAAGGATATAGGATCAGACAGGATCAATAAATGATGTAACGTACTACAACGGTTAACAGGTATATTGCGTCTGCAAGATAGTTTGACAAATTGTTACTTACATATAATTAAACCTACCCACACACATAAAATAATAAATCAATGCACATACATTACACCTCCCAACTTAATTTTTATATTATATACCTATATATAAAGAATATTAACTAATAAAAAGGTAACATGTGAAAGTTACAATAATCTATACAAACAATAATATATCTTAAGACAATAACATATTTTACAACGGAAACCTTATGATTGGCTTACGAGTACGTTTGGGACGGATCGCCGGTGGCGGTGATGGTGCATGTACAGGCGCTGTAACAACCTGTGGAACAGCATCATCCTCTACTCTCCCCTTTTCATTATCAAATAATGATTCGGCGGTATCTAAATCCCCTGGCATATTCGTCCCCGGTAATGGATCCTCACCTCCTGAGGTGGAAGGTGGAACGATGGGTGTTGTTACACTTGAAGATGTACTATCAGAACCTATGAAATCCGATAAACGAGACTTACGTTTTATATGATCTATGTGCCTCCTATTTAATCGACCGTTCTCATCATCCACGAGGTATTCGCGTGTACCTGCTCTGCCCTGAATTACACCTTTCAACCATTTGTCTCCTTTAGCACCATTCCTTATCCACACTTGGTCATGTGGGCCTAACTCGCGTATTACACCGCCTGCGTTTCGTACTTGCCGGTTCTGTGCCGTGCGCACACTATCCTCTACCGCGCGGCCCGCCCTTAACAAATCCAAACGATTGCGTAACACTCGTCGCTGTAACAACATCGCAGGCGATTCACCCGTTGTACTATGTGCCGTGTTCCTATAAGCTAATAAAAATGTTTGTAAGGCCGTATCTACGTCAATGTTATCACGGTATGCCTTCTTAATAACCGACTTGCACAGTTTAACGGCGTTTTCAGCGGCGCCATTTGACGAGGGGTGGTAGATTGGAGAATGACATTGGCATATACCATTGTTTTTTAAAAATTCTTTAAATTCTATACTCGTAAAAGGCGGGCCCTGATCTGATACTATTTCTTTAGGGAGACCAAATCTAGCAAAGGTGGCTCGTAAAATAACGATTACCTGCTTAGCGTTAGTTTTTGACATTTCGAAAACTTCCAACCATTTTGAACTGGCATCGATAAGTACCATGAACGTCCTACCACGAAAGGGACCTAAAAAGTCAATGTGTACCCTGCTCCAGGGTTGTGTGTGATACGGCCAGGGTTGTGGAGGCGCTCGCGGCGGCGCGGCGCCTTCCACCGCACACGTCTCACAATTCTGACATAACGCTTCAATATCACTATCGATCCCCGGCCACCATACATAACTACGTGCCAACGATTTGGTTTTGACAATACCCATGTGACTACTGTGCAACTGTTTCAGTATATCTTTTCGCAAGCTAAGCGGAATTACCATCCTGTAACCCCACATTAAACAACCGCAATCAACGTACAGTTCGTTACGCCTCAAATAATAAGGTTGTAATTGTTCATCGTGGCATGAATGGGGCCAACCTGATTGAATATATAATAGCATACGATTTAAAAATAAATCTTTCGCGGTATGTTTTCGAACTTCTTTATTTGTCACAGGCAAGAAATCCTCTACAAAACTTAGGTAAGTTATTTCAGTTTTTTTATTCATTGGCTGGCTGGGCTGTGGCAATCTAGATAACGCATCAGCACAATTTTTTTTTGACGACACATACTCGATATCGTAGTTGTAACCCGACAGTAAAACGGCCCACCGCTGTAGACGTGATGCTGCCATGATCGGTATCCCTACCTTATCGCCTAAAATATGTGTTAACGGTTTATGGTCTGTACGCAAGATGAACTTACGCCCGTACAAATATTGATGATACTTCCTCACACCAAATATAATAGCGAGTGCCTCTCTGTCTATTTGTGAATAAGCGCGCTCGGCGGCGCTGAGCGAGCGCGATGCGTACGCGACCGGCCGCTCGCCCGCTGCAGTGAGGTGCGACAACACCGCTCCCACCCCTACGGCGCTCGCGTCCGCCGTCAGTACGAGCGGCAGCTCCGGCGTGTAATGTACCAACACTTCACTGGAAGACAGTGAACGCTTCACGCGACTGAATGCATCCTCACACTTACCACACCATTTGAATGGTACATCTGCTCTTAATAAATTATATAGGGGTGATAATATGGTGCTAACATTCCTTATGAATTTAGCATAGTACATGGTCATACCTATGAATGCTCTTAATTCAGATACGTTTGTGGGCGCTGGTGTGCCCACTATTGCTTTTACTTTGTCGGCACATGTTTGTAATCCATGTTTACTAATTACATGACCCAAATACGTTATTTTTTTGCAAAAAAAATTACATTTTTCTTTTTTTACTTTTAGACCATTAGACTGCAAACGATCAAAAACTTTGTTTAAATTATTAATATGTTCCTGTGTCGTTGACCCTGTAATAATAATATCGTCTAAGAATACCCCTACCCCGGGTAAGTCCGCGAATAATTGTTCTAAGCGTCTCTGAAATATACCGGGGCTAGATGACAAACCGTACACTAACCGATTAAACATGAACATACCTTTATGAGTATTTATCACTGTATATTTTTTTGATTGGTCTAATTCAAATTGCGCATAAGCCTGGGATAGATCAATCTTACTAAAACGATCACCACCATGTAACCGAGCTAATAAATCTTCTACACGCGGTAAAGGGTAACGGTCGACTTCTAACACTTTATTTAAAGTTAGTTTAAAATCTGCACAAATTCTGATAGTACCATCCTTTTTAACCACCGGCACGATGGGTGTGGCCCAATCCGAGCGGTCCACCGGGGTGAGTATGCCATCGCTCACGAGTTGCTCGAGAGCGCGCTCAACCGGCGCGCGAAGCGCGTACGCCAAGGGGCGCGCACGCATGTACACCGGCCGCGCGCCTGGCTTAACGTGAATGCTGACCTGGCCACCGGTGAAACATCCCAGCCCGTCTTCGAACACCTTACAATATCTGGAACTAAATTTACAGATATCAAATGCCTCGCTACTTAAATTATTAACATACATTCTTCTACAACTCAATTGTGATAATACTGGAATATTTAATTCGGACATCCATTGTCTACCAATTAATAAAGTTTTACCATTTTTAATTACGTACAAATCTAATTTTTGAACAATATTTTTATACATTACCGTGGGTTTAATTATACCCATAGGCTTTACAGTTTCTCCGGTATAATACCTTAAAGCTATATTACATGATTCTATTCGTAAATCCTTAAATAGCTTTTCATATGTTTCGTAATTAATACAAGAAATAGCACTACCCGTATCACATTCCATATGAATATCTTTGCCGTGTACTTTTAACGATATATAAATTGGTGGGTATTTATCTAGTGCTAAGTTATTTATATTAACATAAATTACCTCGTCATTTTCCTCCTCATCTGACGCACTTGTCATAGTCGACACCCCTTCCAAATGGTATTGGTTTATATTGAATGGGCATACACGCTGGAGGTGGCCCTGCTTATTACATACACGACAAACGTATCGCGTAAATTTGCACCGGGCTGCGTCATGTACTCCCCCGCACGCCGAGCACTGGTCATTAGGTCGAGACCAACCTCCAGGCGCTGATGAATTTGTTGCACGCCCTCCTCTCACACGCCACTGTACGTTACGTCTGCCCACTCCTCTGCCCCTACGTGATGCTGTCACGTAAGGGGTGTTACTGTTACTCGTCGTGGTCATTAAACAATCGCTCGCTGCGCTGTGAGCTACGGCCTTTGAACTGCCTTCTACCATCGCTGCGTTCTTCTCGGCCGCCTCCATGCTCATTGCCATGCTATAAGCTTTTGCAAAATCTAGATTATCCTCCGCAAATAATCGCTGCCGTATTATTTCACTACTGATTCCACACACGAACTGATCCCTAATACTTTCTTCTAGCCATGTACCAAATTCACAAAACTTTGACATTTGTTTTAAAACGGCCATATATTCTGATATGCCTTCACCTTCATTTTGTTTACGTTGTCGAAATTTAAAGCGTTCCGCTAAAACGCTGGGTTTGGGTTGTAAATGTTTTTCCATGACCGTTACTAAATATTCAAATGGCTTAGTGTTTGGTTTATGTGGTGTACACAAGTTTACTAGTAGCGCGTAACTTTCTGCACCCATAACTGTTATTAGCGTTGCTACCCATAATTCGTCTGTTATATCGTTGACTAAAAAATAATTTTCCAAACGTTCAACATATAATTTCCAATCATCCGATTGTACATTAAACTCACCAATTTTTCCGATTGGCATTATGGCAGTTTGTCGTATTATACCACTAAATATTACACACACGCAGATTACTATAATCCTCGTCGCCACTGAAGGATATAGGATCAGACAGGATCAATAAATGATGTAACGTACTACAACGGTTAACAGGTATATTGCGTCTGCAAGATAGTTTGACAAATTGTTACTTACATATAATTAAACCTACCCACACACATAAAATAATAAATCAATGCACATACATTACAGTGTCCTGGAGGAGGCGGAGACCCTGTTGGACCACCGGTACATCCAGATGGAGGTCTCCCCCCGGGAACCCGGTAGGGGTCACAGGGCGGACGGAGCTCCCGCGTTTTCGCGGTGGGCTGTGGGTCGTCTTGACAGGGATCTACTGGCGGAGGCGGCCATTGTCAGCACGTGGCTGTCCTCACCACCCCCAGCGGACGGAGTGGAAGCTGAGGCTGTCCGCATTCGCAGTGCGTTAACGCAGATCTGCGATGCGGCCATGCCCAGAGTGCGGCGGTGTCCACCTCCGAGGCAGGGGGTCTACTGGTGGTCCCCAAGACTGGCGGACCTTCGTGCGGCGTGTATCAGTGCCCGAAGGTCCTACACCCGCAGCCGGCGGCGTCACCGCGACGTCGAGCGGGAGGGCCAGCTGTACGAGGCGTACCGCAGTGCGCGGACTGCCTTTCGGCTGGCCATCCGAGCCGCCAAGGGTGCGAGTTGGCAGGAGATGCTGGACGGTCTCGACCGTGACCCCTTTTTTTTTTCGCAAGGTGGGACCATGGATGTGCTCGCGCCCCGGCAAATCGGCCCGGGGCGACGGAAGAGGCGGCGCGCAACCCCATGGACCCACCCTGCAAACACCTCTCTTTGCCGTGCGAGCGGACCACCGGTACCCGATCTTTGTCTTCGGTGGCCCGCCCGGCGATATACTCTCTCGGGTTCCTCTCTCGTCGACGCCCCGACAGCTTTCGCCGTCGAGGCGTCGCCCTCACGCGGTGGCCTCACGTCGGGTGACCGGACAATTCCCCGGTCCGATCACCCGATGCCTCGGTTAGGGCGGCATCAGGCGCAGATACTCGCGCATGCGCCGCCCTGGCCGCGGGCGGCGGCCCGGGTCACGGGAATCCTCCCGGATTCGTTCCGGCGCCTCTTTCTGCGAGATGACAGCCTCGCAGAAGGCGGCGACCGCGACCCAATTCCTGACGCTGTCGACCATCGCTTTCACGACAGCCGGCAGCGTCAGGTCGGCTCCGATGACAGCGACGAGGTCAGGGCGCTGCCCGTCCCAGCCCGAACATACCTCAAGCGTATGTTGCGCCGTGTCCTCGTCGCTACTGCAATGGTGGCAGGACGGAGTCCACTCCCTCCGCATGACCATGTGCAGGTACTTGCCGAAGCAACCGTGCCCCGACAAGACTTGCACCAACCGGAAGGAGAGCACTCCGTGCCGCCGCTCCATCCACTCCATCAGTACGGGCCGGAGGGCCTCGACGGTAACAATACCGTGTCTAGGCCTCTCCGGCCCGTATCCCAATGGGCGATGACTTCTCGGCGGGCGTCCTCGCGCCAGGTGGCTATCTCGTTGAACGATGGGGAGCCACCCTCGTCGCGCATTGTGGTAACCCGCTGGTAGAGGTCAGAGAGCATCTCCGCCTCTAGGTCCCACGGGGGTGTCCCGGCCAATAGGCATGCTGCCTCGGTAGACACCGTGCGGTACCCTCGAATGGCTCTGACCGCCATGGCTCGCTGTGGCCTCCACAGTATAGCCCTGAGCTGGGCGTTCAGAGCCCTCGCCCACACGGGTGCGCCGTACATGGCCATTGAGCGGATCACCCCCGCATACAGCCGTCGGCCCTCGAAACTGGGTCCGCCCACGTTCGGCATGAGCCGAGAAAGGGCGGACGCCACGCCGACCAGCCGGGGAGCAATTTGACGGAAATGCTCCCGGAACCACCATCGCCCGTCGAGCACCAGACCCAAGTACCTCATATGGGCCTGGATACTGATGTGGATGGAGTTGACGACTAACGAGGCGCCGATGGGCAGCCTCACACGGGGCCCATGAAATAAAAGGGCCTCCGTCTTATTTAGGGCCACCCTGAGCCCCAGCGCCTCGATTCGCCTGACCATCTCCTCGGTGCCGAGAGTAGCTAGGCTCGCCGCCTCTTCGAGTGTCCTGCCCCGGGATGTGACGAGCGTGTCGTCAGCATAGTATATAACGCTCAGCCCGGGGGGGAGACTCCCTCTCAACGCCCAGTCGTAACCGATGTCCCACAGAGTCGGCCCCAGAACCGACCCCTGCGGAACACCGCACGACATGGGCGTCCGCACAAGTTCGCGCATTCAATAGTCTGCCATTCAGCTGCATCAGTGTGGCGCTCCGGTTCCATGGAGTGCCCCTGCATCTCAGGCGGCTGGTGGCAGACTATTTGGAGGGCCGCAGTATCCTCTGCGCGGGTCCCGCAGGGGACATTGTGCGGACGCCCATGTCGTGCGGCGTTCCACAGGGGTCGGTTCTGGGGCCAACTCTGTGGAACATCGGTTACGACTGGGCGTTGAGAGGGAGTCTCCCCCCCGGGCTGAGCTTGGTGTGCTACGCTGACGACACGCTCGTCACAGCCCGGGGCAGGACACTCGAAGAGGCGGCGAGCCTGGCCACTCTCGGCACCGAGGAGATGGTCAGGCGGATCGAGGCGCTGGGGCTCAGGGTGGCCCTAAACAAGACGGAGGCCCTACTTTTCCATGGGCCCCGTGTGAGGCTACCCATCGGCGCCACGATAGTGGTAAACTCCTTCCACATCAGCATCCAGGCCCATATGAGCTACTTGGGTCTGGTGCTCGACGGGCGATGGTGGTTTCAGGAGCATTTTCGACAGATTGCTCCCCGGCTTGTCGGCGCGGCGTCCGCCCTTTCTCGACTCATGCCGAACGTGAGCGGACCCAGTTTCGAGGGCCGACGGCTGTATGCGGGGGTCATCCGCTCGATGGCCATGTACGGCGCACCCGTGTGGGCGAGGGCTCTGAACGCCCAGCTCAGGGCGGTTCTGTGGAGGCCACAGAGAGCCATGGCGGTCAGAGCCATTCGCGGGTACCGCACGGTGTCGACAGAGGCGGCGTGCCTGTTGGCCGGGACACCCCCGTGGGACCTAGAGGCGGAGATGCTCTCCGACCTCTACCGTTGGGTTATCACAGCGCGCGAGGAAGGTGGCTCCCCATCGCTGAGCGAGATAACCACCTGGCGCGTGCATGCCCGCCGAGACGTCATCGCCCGTTGGGCTACGCGGCTGGAGAGGCCTAGGCACGGTGTGGAGACCGTAGAGGCCCTCCGGCCCGTAATGATAGAGTGGATGGAGCGGCGGCATGGAGTCCTCACCTTTCGGCTGGTGCAGGTATTGACGGGGCACGGGAGTTTCGGGTTGTACCTGCACAGGGTCGTGTATCGGGAGTGGACTCCGGCCTGCCACCACTGCAGGAGTGACGAGGACACGGCGCAACACACGCTGGAGGTGTGTCCGGGATGGGAGCGGCAGCGCCGTGACCTCGTCGCTGTCATCGATGCCGACCTGACGCTGCCGGCCGTCGCGAGGGCGAAGGTCGACAGCATCAGGAACTGGGACGCGGTCGCCGCCTTCTGCCAGGCTGTCATCTCGCAGAAGGAAGCGGCGGAACGGGCCAGGGAGGATTCCCGCGCCCCGGGCCGCCGCCAACGGCCGGGGCGGCGCAGGCGTGAATACCTGCGCCTGATGCCGCCCTAACCGAGGTTTCGGGTGATCGGACCGGGGAATTGTCCGGTCACCCGACGTGAGGCCACCGCGTGAGGGCGACGCCCCGACGGCGAAATCCGTCGGGGCGTCGACGAGAGGAACCCGCGAGGGTGAACCGCCGGGCGGGCCACCGAAGTTAAAAATCGGGTCCCGGTGACCCGCTCGCACGGCGAAGAGAGATGAGTTTTTACGGTGGGTCTATGGGGTCACGCGCCGCCTTCTCCGTCACCCCGGACCGATTTGGCGGTGCGAGACGCATCCATAGCCCACCAAAAAAAAAAAAAAAAAAGTCATATTTATTTATATCTAATCAATAGCCAATTATGAATGTTGAGGAGGCGAGTGAAGTATGCAGAGATAGAGTTCTCTGACACTCTGTTCTCTCTGCCTACCCTGTAAGGGATATGGCGTGATGATAATATCATTATGTATGTATGTATGTAATAGCCTAAAATATCTTGCTGTATGATAGCGGCTACGAATACTACCAACACTTACTTTGCTCGTGGATGTCATAAAAGACGACTAAGAGCTATATAATGACCTGGGCCAATTCCATCTGATGCCGTTTTCCAACAATTACATTCCCAAGGAGGGTTGACGTCTGGCTGGCGGCTGCTCATAAAACTATTGCTAATAACTTTTACAATATGTACTATGAAAGAAGAGTACATATTATATCGACCCCAAGTAATTGGGATAAGAGTAGGAGATTGATGACATTGTTTTAATCTGACACAATTTGTAATATTGTTTTATTATAAAATTATGGTTCGGATATGTGGAAAGAATGCCGAGCGAATGTCTGGTTAAGAAGATATACAATGCGAAAGTGGAAGGATGTAGGTACCGAGGGAGACCGAGACTAACCTACCTAGACCAGATCGGTCATGTACTGAAGGAAGGTGGAGTCAAGAGTCTCCGAAACCGGCGAGCGTGTATGAAGAGAATTATGAATGTTGAGGAAGCGAGTGAAGTACGCAGAGATAGAGTTCTCTGGCACTCTGTTCTCTCTGCCTACCCTGCAAGGGATATGGCGTGATGATATGTATAAAAATATGTATGTAAAAATTTTATTATAAAAATACTCCATATCATTAAACATAGGGATGTTGTAGAACTGTAGATAATACCAAGAAACAGACACATAAGAAAATGAATGATTTGGTACACATTGTTCTAGTTTCATATAGTGCTTCACTATAATGATCAAAGTTAAAGTTTGAAAAAAAAGAAGTGATTCTTAAGCCTTCAACTATTTTTTTTATACTTCCAAGGAGACTTTCAAAGAGATTAATTTTATTTTTAAATTTATACTTTAAATATTATCTAAGAGTAAATAGATAACACATGGGTGCTCAACCGTTTCATTAAATTACACATTTAATATACATTTTTTTTTCTGTGTGGTGACAGAGTAAGTATACAATTCACCACCCCCTATCTTACATGTGGGTGATAGTAAGAGACGACGAAGGGATATAAAAGGCATATAACATCTATGCGAGAGAAGGCAAACTCTCACTATGGGCGGTGGACGAATTTTCTAGCCACCCGTGGCCTTGCCTAAGGTAGCATCAGGTGCAGGTACTGACTCCTGCAGCACCCAGTGTGCTGGTGGCGGAGCTTGTCACCGTAGAGGAGTTCTTCTTGGATCCGTTCCGCCACCTCTTTGCACGAGACGATTGTCTTGCAGTTTGCTCAGCCGCCATGCTCTTGTAACAAGTCGCAAACTGGTACTCCAGCATGGTCACCTGTGTTGAGGTCCAGCTTATGAGGAGCTTGCCTGAGTCGGCCAATTTCTGACCATTGGTTTTGCACCTAGACAGGACTGATGCCGCCCGAACCGAGGCGGATTGCGCCAATATGAGTGGTGGTGATAAATTTATCGACTTACTTACTTGTTGCTTATAGTAATAGTAGCTTCTTCCCGCGGCTTCGCCCACTTAAAAGGTTACTTCCCTAAAGTTTTTCATCCCCTATTTTTATTTTAACCCTTTTTTTTTTTTTTTTTTTTTTGGGGGCGGGTTACGGTCGGCACACTCCTCGCACCACTCCGTCCGGGGTGACAGAGGGGCGTAAGCATGCACACCCGTAACCCACCCGTGACGTCGCCTTCGTCGTTGGGCCAACCACCGGAGCAGAGTGACTTGACGTCAGTGGTTGGCCCGACGGAATACCCCTGAGGAGTACCCTCTCCTCGACCGACGTCCCCCCCTCGGGTAGGATGTCGGCCTTTCCTCACGCGGTCGGCCTCTCGGCGGGTGACGGACTAAATCCCCGATCCAGTCACCCGCGGCCTCGGCTAGGGCGGCATCAGGCGCAGGTAATCGCGCCTGCGCCGCCCCAGTCGCCGGCGGCGGCTCGCGTCGTCGAGGAGACGCTCCTCGCGCACGCGCTCCGCCGCCTCCTTCCGCGAGACTACTGCCTCGCAGAAGGATGCGACCGCGTCCCATTTTAACCCTTAAGGGTAAATTTTTACAACAATTTAGTGTCATATTTATTTATATCTAATCAAGAGCCTAAAATAAGTTTCAAGCTTCTTTTTTGCTTTAAAAATGACGATACTTCCTTACAACTTTTTATCCTCCTTTACAACCCTTTTTTGCATTAAAAAGTAATCTACGTCCTTTATCAGGCTCTAGACTACCTGTGTAGCAAATTTCATTTAGAGCGGTTCAATAGTTTTGGTGTGAAAGAGCGACAGACAGACAGAGTTACTTTCGCATTTATAATATTAAGTAAGAATTATAGCCAAATTACATAAAATATTTAAAATTTGTAGCCTATGTATTATTTTGATGTATAAGCAATATTAATGTAAAGCTTTATCATAATCTGTTTTGTATTTTTTGCGTGAAAGAGTAACAAACATGCATACAAACTTTTGTATTTATAATATTAGTAGAATTATACGTATATATTTGGGTTATATATGTTTAAATATTGCGGTACTATTATCGATATAATTTTATTATTATTATACATAATAATTTATGAAGATTAATTGTGTGAATGATTATACTAATTATAATTTTGATAGACGATTTATAATTTTTATATTTTTTTATGTCCTTGGATCATCATTCATCATTCTCCTACTCTTATCCCAATTACTTGGGGTCGATACAATATGTACTCTTCTTTCATAGTACATATTGTAAAAGTTATTGGCAATAATTTTATGACCGACCGCCTGCCAGACGTCAACCCTCCTTGGGAATGTAATTGTTGACTAAACGACAACAAATGGAGTTGACCCAGGTCGTTATAAGGCTCTTAGTCGTCTTTTACGTCATCCACGAGCAAAGTAAGGGTTGGTAGTATTCGTAGCCGCTACCATACAGTTTTGGGTATTTCTCTATATTTTATTATAAGAGTTTATAAAACATATTAAAATGTAAAAGGATTTATACTGAAAGAGCTTTGAAAATGAATAAAATAATGGTTTAGGGTGCATCAGTTGAGAGGTTAGCAGTAGTCTCTTAGGACACTCAGAACACTAATTCGGATCTGCTTGCTGAATACTTTTATTTTAGCATAATAATTTCATCGTGGGGAGACGCTTACATGCCAAGGTGAACGCCGATAAACTGATGGATAATTAAAGGGATCAGTATTTTAAGGTATGCCCATTCTCTGGCTGTTAATAAAATTTTCTGGCTCTTTTACCCTATAATTTCTCAACGTACAGTCCAATTTTAAGGGTAAAAGACATTTGTAGATAAAAATCTATTGCTAACTGACCACATATATGCTTTTCTGTACAAATAAATAAAAATAGAATTCCTTAAAATCATTGGCATTGGATTGCAGCGCCGTGTTTCAGACCCTATGTGTTAGTGGTCAAAAATATCTTCGCATTATTAGTCTTCTAATGACTTTTTTTTTTACTTATGGTGGCAAACCAGCAAGCAGCACACCTGATGGTAAGTGTTACTGCCGCCCATGGCCCATTGCAGTACCAAGGGTATAGCTAGACCGCTGCCTACCAATACAAAACCCAAACTCACCCAGTTGGGCAAAACTGGTTTGGTGTATATCGTTTAGATGCTTTTAAATGCTATAACCGATATAACCACTTCTCCATGATATATCTTACCCGTGAGTGATCGTACGAGACGACTAAGGGCTATAAATCATAAATAACATCTATGCAAGAGAAGGAAAACTCGAAACAAAACCCTATACTAACACGTCTGACCAGCGTGGTGTAGTAGGTCAATTTCCCTCCCATTATGGACGAGGCTCGAGCCCAACAGCGAGACATATATGAGCTGAGATGATGATGATGACGATGATGATGAACTGATATATAAACATTTTTTGTGTTTTATCTGAATATATGTTAAATTTATTTTTGCAAGAATTTTTACAAAAATTGCGACGTAGATACCTACATAAAAAATATATAAAATCTCAACCGTTAAATTAAATTACAAATATATAAATTACAAATGTATATGAATTATATTTGTAATTTAATTTAACGGTTGAGCACCTCTTTCATGTTTTTACTTATACATAATATATGAAGTGTAAAATTATAGAAAATTATTATCTCATTAGAGGTATAAAAAGGGTTAGTTTGAGATCTAAAAGTCACTTCTTCCTTTTCAAGCATTTGTTTCGGACTAGAAGTGAAGTAACTTATAAAACTACAACAATGAGTCCCAAAACATTATTTTTCTTGGGTGTCTGCTCTTTAGCAGTATCGACAGTATCAGCTGGATTCTTCGTAAGTTATTTTTTAATTGAAATTTTAGTTAAATAATGTATAAATTACCTTCAAATAAAATAATTTTAATAAAATAATGTAAGTCACTCGCCGCATTGTTTGCGAAATGAGATGTGATGTCTTGTAAAAAAACTACTAATGTATTAAGTACCCATATAAATATTAAGTGAATGAATAATGAATACTGCAGTAGACATTAGAATAACAGTTGATTTACAGCCCTGTAACATTAATGCTGTGTGATTTTATTACAGGGTAAACTTGTAGGTGCAATAAAAAAAGCAAGTAGTGCAGCTGATTTTGCCAGTCTTCTTGGGTAGAACCAAACGACATGTGGTAGACAGGAAGAAATCTATTTTTAAGGAAATTGTTTACAAATACATATATTAAAACGTAATTAAGATCTAAATATATAAGTATACAATTTTGTAAGAAGAAATATCCTAATTAATATGTTGAAACAGAAATCAGAGAATACTTATCAACATCAGTGAATCTGAATCTGAAGATAATATAAATTAAATCTAATGCCATTATAATAGCCTTTTGTAATAAAATCATATCGCGTTTCAGAAAAATAGCACATCGCCATCTAGCGACGCAAGAAATAATCATCGTCAATTGCAACATTTATAAAAAATAAGGATTTAATAACACCTCTGTATATTTCATGTAATATTATATAACTGCTCTTCCTAATCTTTAAGCTATCCTTGCGGTTTAGATTATAAGAATATAGCTTCTAAACCTTATATATTTATGTAATAATAATGTGTAATAATAAACTAAAATTTATAAACGTAACATACTTTTATAATTTAAACTTAATGATTTCTGATGTTTACTCGAATATTACATATTTGAAATAAAACTATTTTTACAGGTTCTATTGCATTTGTATTTAATTTTTAATTTCCTTTGCAAACTTTATATTATTCAAGCACACGTCGCACAATTTTGCGCATTTCACGGGTATGGTAATTTTAACGATAGCCTCCACGACAAACCTGGCCAACTTAACGGCTGTTATGGCGCAATCAGAGAACTCAGGTATTCGAGCTCCTGTCAAAGTATTACGGTTATTCATTTTAACGTGTGACCAAACCGTCAACTTCTCCAGACGTCGTTTGATTCTGGCAGTCTTGCGGCCCTTCATTCTCGGCAGTTTTCTCCTCATTTTACAAACGATGTTATATACTTAGATATATTCAGACGTTTATTTGATATAATCTCATCATTCTCTTGCTCTTATCCCCACTACTTGGAGTTGACGCAAAATATCCTGTTCTGCCTATCAGACGTCATCTCTGTAGTCACTCCCTGTCTATCCATATCATGCTTCACGCAGTCCATCCATCTTTTCTTTGGTCTCCCTTTACCCCTAGTGCCTTCAATATTCATACTTAAAACTGTCTTCGCAACAATACTTTCATCCCGTCTCATCACATGTCCATACCAGGTCAAACGTTCACTCCTTAACTTATCCGTCACTGTGCCACTTTCAAACATTCTCTTATACGCTCATTCTTTATCCTTTCCACTCTCCTCACGCCATACATCCATCTCAACATTCGCATCTCCTCTACACTTAATCGTCTCTCATCCGTCGCTTTTGTCGCCCAACATGCTGATCCATACAATACAGCAAGTTTTATTAAAGTTTTGTAATTTTTTTCTTTTAATTTAAAGGGTATTCTGGGACCACATATTGTACCCGTGACCTGCCACCATATCCCGTCCATCCCGCCATCCATCCATCCCGCATCAAATCTGTGCCTTCGCCGGACGATCCAGGTCACCACTGCTTTGGATAAGCAAACCGAAGTATCGAAAGTTCGAGCATACTAGTATATGTACTCCATCTAGAGCTTAGGTGTAACATTGGACAGACCGCCGAAATCGTAGAACATGTATTCTATTTTAGGTCTGCTGATTTTCAAGCCAACATTCTCCAACTTACAACGCCACTTTTCCAACATGCTCTGCTCAAGCCCATCTTCTCCGACGAGAACAACGTCATAAGCGAATAGTATGCACCAGGGTGCCTCTTCCTAACTCGCCGCCAAAAAAAAAACGACCTGGATCGCCAGTACATAGCACAGATTAACCTAATATACCTCACAGGCACACTTTTCTCTTTCAGAGCCTACCACAGAACCGCTCTCGAGATTCTGCCATAAGCCTTCTTGAGGTCAAGGAATACCATGTGCAATACCATGTGCATGTCCTATGTTCATCCGATATTTTTTGCACAGTTGACGCAGTGCAAATATGGTATCCTTTGCTCCTCGGTGCGACATAAATCCGGACTAGTTTTAGGTGATCTCACTTTCTTCTCGCAATCGCTTCTCAATAACTTTTCCCACACTTTCATACTGTGAGACAAGAGCTTTATTCCTCGATAATTTAAAAAAGGGCACTAGCGTACAACTGCTCCATTCACGGGGGATTACTACCTCATGCAGCAGCTTATCGAAGAACAAAGACAGCCACATATATTCATCCTCTTCCAAAACTTTCCATACTTCAAATGGTATACCGTCAGGCCCTGCAGATTTTCAATTTTTCATGCTTCTCACTGCTTCTCTTACCTCATATATTGTAATTGCCTTTACCAAGC
This sequence comes from Lymantria monacha, assembly GCA_905163515.2. Lineage (NCBI taxonomy): Eukaryota > Metazoa > Arthropoda > Insecta > Lepidoptera > Erebidae > Lymantria > Lymantria monacha. Next base: position 19,466,355 of record LR991081.1, read on the forward strand.
CGACGTTCCCTGGCACATCTTCTAGCACTTCACTCCATAAATTTTCTTCGTTCATTAACCTTTCAAAATATCTCTTCCAACGTTCTTTTATATCCTCTTCTTTTATCAAAACTTGGCCTGTTTCATCTTTTTTACATCAGATATGCCTAATATATCTCGTTCTTTCATCTCGGGCTTTAGTTATGTAATATAACGCTTTTTGTTCTCGAGGCCCATCTCACGACTTATAAATTTTGTCTTCGATCTGAGCTCTCGCAGTAGCTATCACTCGTTTAGCTTTTCTCTCATACTCCTTATATTCAGTCTTTTTTGCTTCCTTCAATCTTTCGTTATTTTCTTTTTGCCATTCCTTAAATATGTTCTTCTTTTCTTTCAAGATCTGTTGCACATTCCGATTCCACCACCATGTATCCCTATCAATTATACCTTTTCTTTTTGTTTCTTCTAGTATTCCTTTAGCTGTATTTCTAATACAGCTAGCCGTTTCATCCCAACATTCATTCATAGATTTATCCTTCGTATCATTGATTTCAATATTTTTATCTATCACAACTTGTTTAAACCTACTTGCATACACTTTTCTTTCCAGCATACTCCATCTTATCTTAGAAGGGGGCCGGTTTCTGGTGATAATGGAGGTTTATTTTTATGCGCATTTCTAGTATTAAAAGACGATGCTGAGGTGCCAGTGCCTCACATGGCAGAACCTTACAATCTCTTACACAGACTTGATTTGACTTCTCTTATTAAGAAAGTAATCGATCTGCGTACTGTGGTTGCTACTTTTATAGGTGATTAGGTGCTCCTATCTTTTTTGGAACAAATTATTTGCAATGGCCAGGTGAAATGATGAGGCTACTTGGAACAGCGTCTCACTTCCAACGTTTCGTTTGCGGTGCCCCTATCCTCCATGAACACTCTCATGTAAGTTGGATGTCAAAAAACAGCAAGCATTATTTGCAGATACTACCTAAATAACTGACTTTGTGAATAACTTTCTTAAATAACTCATTTAGTATTTTAAATTAGCTAAACACAATAAATAAAACTTAAATACTAAATTAGCCGTTAAATCAAGGGAAAAGATAAATTAATCGAGATATTTAAAAATATTATAGGCAATGTGACCATTTTCCGAAAAAGTTATAGTCAATTTAATTAACCTTTAATTAAATACTTTATCCTTTACACTGTATGTATCTTTATTTAATGGTTTTACAGAACATTAAGTATTATGGGGTAAGCGATTATTATAATTTTTATTAACTTGTATTTAATAACATTGTATTTGACAATAAGATGAAAAAAGGCAGTAAATTCCCAAATGGCAAAGTCTACTTTTTTATGTTGCCGGTGTCGGCGAACGAGCAAACAGCACACCTGATGATAAGTGCCACTGCTGCACATGGACTTTAGGAAAAACAAGAGCACAACTAAGCCGTTGCATATTGTGAAGGAAGTACTCTTCTTAAACCTCGTTTGAAGAAGGACAATTATCATAACGCTCGGGAAACACAACAACAGGTAGTTCATTCCAGATCTTGTACGTACGTGGGAGAAATGTTCGCTGAAAACGTACAGTCGAGGACCGTATCATTTTTAGGTGAAATGGATGAACTAGAGCTATGATGTCGAGTGGTACGATGGTAAAACGGTGACGGTGGTAACAAATAAATAGTTCCTCAAGTAAACAGTCAAACAATTCCTCAGAGCACTCCCCGTGGAAGAGCCGATAGCGTACACAGAGTGACCCAAAGTCTCACCGCTGTTCCAGCGACTCTAATCTGCTCGCGAGATTGGGATCATCGACGATTCGAACAACACGCTTTTGCAGGGAGTCAAGTGGGTCCAGCTGATATTTAGGTACGCCTGCCCAGAGATGAGAGCAGTATTCCACATGAGGACAAACTTGTGATTTGTCGTCGGCGTAAAGTATCAGCTCAGTAGAGCTAGGTGGTACAAACTAGTGGCCAAATTGGCAAGCAAAAAATTCGAGCACGTCTAGCTTTACTTTGCTTTTGCTTGCTAATTTGACTTTGTTCTCCAAATCACTCTACAACTGGACTTTGCTCGACAGTGCGACGTCGAGGAGCCCATTGCTCTCTGTAATTTGGAGAGTTACTAATTGGAACTGAACGTTATGATTAACAGATCCTTCTTTGGAGAGAACGCACAAACTTATGTCTTAGTGGGATTGAACTGTACTAAGTGCCGTTCACCCCATTCCGAGGCCCACCCTGCAGAACGCTCGACTTCTGACACAAGCTGAGCCTGTCTTTGCTATAACATACTCCGAGGGACATTCTGATGCTCGGTGTATCGCTCGTCACCCATGCTGTCATCCGCATATCAATGTATACTCTCTATAGAGAGCATGTCGTTGATATGCAGAATAAACAACTTCGGGAAGAGCACCGAGCCCTGTGGTACACCAGCATTAATGGTCACGGTCTCAGAGAAGGAGCCGTCGTTGACTGCGTTTATGCTCCGACCATCCAGAAAGCTGGTGATCCAATTACAGAGTCCCTTGAAAACACTCAAATAAAATATTATATCAATACGTTTAATGAGAGCGGCATAGTCTGTCAGTTCCACTTCCAATGAGGGGGAGGTTCGTGCTCAAGGTTTACTTTTGGGCATCAGCGAAAACACGTTTTGGCACGCACAAAAAAAAAAGAAAATGCTGTTAACTTTTGCCTTTAAAAGACGCCCACATTGACTGATAAAAGATTTTTTATGTAAAATATTTTTTTGAAGCCATAATAAGCCATTGCTAAAGAAGATAAGGCCTCAGATTTGTGAACAAATGCAAATTATGTTTTTTACAAATTAGATTAACCATATGCAGTTTAACTAGCATTATCAGATAAGATGCGGCCAGGTCGAGTAGGGTACTACTCGTGGTCAGCTTGATAGATGATAAGGAGATAATACGATAGATTATGAAAGTATACACCATTCTCATGATCCCCTGATAGATTACGCAGAGTATGACCTGATCATACCATAAGCATAATAAGAAGAATGAAAACCTTATCAATTGAAAAATGATGGTTTTTTGGGAAGTACAAGGGAGATAATAGAAAAATAACTTGATATAAAATATATCGCTTTTAATCATTGACATATTATTATAATTATTGAAAATATCAGTGTATTATCTATTGAAATTAATTTAGTATTAAATGTTCACAAAAATTATATAAACTTTGAAACTAAAGTAAAATACAGTAAAAAAAGACCGATATAGTTTGTGGGCAAAAGAAGCAGTTTTACTTTTCTTCTCTATTCACCAATAAGATCTTTTAGTTCTTTGAGGTCCTCGTCCTGCAAAAAAAATATTTATATTAATAGATTTACAAATTTGGTTAACAACGATTTACTTTATAAAGACACATTTACCAACACAAATTACACTCATCCAATAAAATCTATAAAATCAATTATATCCTATGTACTCGCGTAATTATTAGAAATCATTGTGAATGTCACTTCTTTTAAGTTCGTTATTGTGATGATATCACGATCAGTTACTTAAAACCAAATGACATTATTGCTCACAGCTAACATTACCTACAGTATCTACTACAACCATGCCGTAAAACTATTGTTGTATGAATATTCTCTAACGTATTTGAATAGAACACCTTTTTTTTCTGTTGGTTTTAAGGATAATGATGTATCTAGTTAGAACAATATCTTTTACATCCTCATTTTTATATTGACTAAAATTAACTTAGAAACAACCACATGTTTTTCTTGTGATCAAATCTCTTGTTGAATCATCTTTGTTAATATCATGTCATGTAAGTAGGACTTCAATATTGAGCTTTTTTTTATTTAATTGTATTATCACCGGGATTGAATAATTGTGCAAAAATATAGAGTCGTATATCTAAATAAAGTGATTCTTATAAGGCTTGTTTAATTTGATCACTTATAACAAATATTTGCAATGTTCGTTGTAACTGATCATATTAAATATCAATATGTAAAATAACTTACGGTAAGTTCGTCATCAGCCATAGACACTGCTACAAAGTAGGCACAAAATAGAAGAACAATTTTGAAATTCATTGTCGCAATTAGGTTATTGAATTTTCTTGATTAAACCAAGTATAAGGGCTGGAGAGTGAGTATACAATTGTACATAAACTTGACTTTTATATACATATTAAAACAGTAATTATATGTAAAATAGGTAAATATGAATAATGTGATGTAGTTATGAATAATATTCATGCATTATATACTTAATATATTTTTATTACTACTTATTATATTATATTTGTATTAATCATCACCAACCTACTTTTGTCCCAATTACTTGTGATCGACACATTATGTGCTCCATTTTCACCGTACATATTGCAAAAGTTTTGGTAATTGTTTTATGCTCGTCTGCCTACCTAACGTCACTAACTGTCTAACTCTGGAAACGTAATTGTGGAACAGACAGCTTAGCCATCTAAGCTGTCTGGTCTGCTGGTCCAGATTTATATTAGCTCTTAGTCATCTTTTGCAACGCCCACGAGCAATATAATGGTACTACCAATATTTGTAGCCGCCACCAAATGACAAATATCATATTAATATTACATGTTCATTAAAACGGAGCATTAGCCCACTAAAATCACAATTCGCACGCTAAAATCACAATTCGTAGGCTATTTCACTCGAAGAACTGATGAGGAAGAAAGGTTCTCGAGTGGCGACCGTGTATCGGACGACGCAGTGTTGGACAGCCCCAACAGATAGACCGACGACATAATGAAGGTTGCCGGGCGTCAGCGGAAGCAATGGACTGCACTTTATGTCAAAGTATGAGGGATGCCTACGTCCAGCAGTGGACGGTAAGAGGCTGAATGATGATGGTGATATTTTTATTAATAATTTAGATAAATTATATAATAGAAATAGATTTTTCACTTATAAAAAAATCCTAATTGAGGACTCATCATCATCATCATTATCTTAGCCCATATACGTCCCACTGTTGGGCACGAGCCTCCTCTGTGATGGGAGGGAACTTGACCTACTATACCACGCTGGACAGACGTGTTGGTAAAGGATTTCGTTTCGAGATTTCCTTCTCTTGCAAAGATGTTATATGCGTTTTCTTCTTAGTCGTCTCTTACGATCACCCACGGGTAAGATAGAGGGGTGGTGAAATGTATTCTTACTCAGTCACCGCACGGATAGTGAGGACTCATTGTTAGTTGCTATTATTGTAACATTATACCTCCCCATTGTCATTGCACCGATCATCAATACCGATTCCATAAATCTGGTGACCCATGCGGCGGGTTCATCTTTCGGACACCAACCTTCATCGGTGATTCGGTAACAAAAAACTTTGTTATCGGCCTCTTAGCAAGTGATAGGCAAAATCCCCGTCCGAAAATGTGTGTTCTCAGCTAGGAATTTCTAGGAATAATCAATAACAACGGTGGTGCGCATACATGCGCGCAAGAATGTTTAAATTCTATAGTTTAAATTAATTTTAAAACTTACAGAGGATTATAGTTAGTTACTTTCATTTTATAATAATAGAAGAATTTTACTTTTTTGGGTTTCAAAGTTAGAAAAATATTAATAAGATTCTGCTTAAGCTTCGTTAAGTCTTTGAAATAGTTTGCAATTTATCATTACAAAATACTTGTTCTGTTATCAATAACAGCATGTGTGTATATACAGCATGTATGTATATACATACATGCTGTTATTATAAATAGAGTGGGGTGCAAGATACTGCCTTGGGGTACTCCAAATTTTATGACATATGTGAACCAACAATGGTGTGAATTTTGATAGATTGTTTTATACTATTTGGGTGTGGTGTTTTGTACTTTTTCAAACGCTATAAAAGGCAATCTAATGCATAGTGGTTCAAGCTCACATAAAAGAATTTCCACAGACGTGATATCAAAAACTTTTGATAACTGTAGTAAAACACGTTTTATCACTGAAAAGTTCAAAGATAATCTCATTTCATTGAGTAAAGCCTTTTATTGTAATTTCTTGGAAGCTCTTTAGTGGAAACTCAAATTGGTGACAGATTTACTTTTACAGTACATAAGGGGCAATGATGTATCGACACACGGTTGTTCGGCCCACGACTCTGTGTGGCGCAACCGTGTAGGTGGAGTCACTGACCACCCAACCTATCGCTGTATTGTGGCTACCGTTGCTGCTAATTAATCCACCCACAGGACTGTAACTGACGATCACAGGGCTTCATGATACAACTCTCTAAAAAAATCTTACCAAATATCACCCGAGAGGTAATTCTGAGTAAATTTGACCCTGGTTTGTGAATAAGAATTTTAGAAAACAAGACGATACATATTAATCATCTGTTGGTCAAGCAAATAGTTGCCCTGGATTGACATCGAAGCCACAACCCAGTGTTATTTTATGTGTTCAATAGTTTTACTATCTTACTTGTTTTTATTATCATTTCTCACTCTAACTTTCATATACTTTATTTTTTTTTAAATAGCAACGTTTTATTAAACGGATAGCCATAGATATCAATAGCAATATTAAATATATAGCATATTATTCTCTCATTTAATAGCTGCGGTAAAAAAAAATGTCACAATCGGTTCATAAACTTTTGATGTTATAAAGTAAAAAATTAACAAAAATAAATTAATTAAAGATTGAGTTTAATATATTTATATATATTATTGATATAAAATTAATTATCATAATATAATAATAATCATAATATAATAATAAATAATATCATAATCTTTTTTAGAGTATAAAAGGGTTAGTTTGGCACTTATCCAGTCATATCGCACTATTCAAGCTTTCGCTTCACATTACTAAAGTGAAGTAACTTATTAAACTATAACAATGAGTCCCAAATCATTAATTTTCTTGGGTGTCTGCTTTTTCGCAGTATCTACAGCGTCAGCAGGTTTCATGGTGAGTTATGTTTGTAACTAAATTTCTCTCTTAGATCGCTAGTGATTTTTTTTTTATATTGCGCCTATAATGTATACATATATTGATCGCTTCTATCATTTGTCATCCTGCGGACAATATAATCACATTATTTGTCTATGCTTAATATACATATTTTATAACCAGCTGCATGACTTATCATCTTCCTTATACAAAGAAAAATAGTCTACGTTATAAGAGGTCTGGCTAAGTTATATTAGCGGACTGGCTGTACGGCTCACTGATGCGGGGTTGGCACTGTCCAGATCCATATCAATTAGCGACATAGCTAGCTATCCATGAGGTGGCTTTGGTTCATCGCCTTGTGAGTTACAGCGCTATCGGTGATGTCCTTAACTATCGGTAACTTGTTCTATGGTGGCAATTACACAGACGCGTGGCAATTAGGGCTTCAGATACCATACGGTGTTGAACGAAGCGGGACGCCTAATAGTTTAAATTATCTGTGACACTATGATGTTCGCTAATATTTGGGGGTTGGTGAGGCGGTATAACTGTAATTGTTCAGATTTATTTCCCTTTTAGCACCGCCCCAACATGTAGTTCTTATTGCACAGTAATAACTTAAAATTTGTCTCGAATTAAGATATTGTAATAAGTTAACTGCAGTATTTATGCAATTAAATTGTAGATCTTGTAAAGGCCTAATCATATGTGCAGTGCCTACTTAAATAGGAAGTTAATCAATAACAAATTCTGTATGAGAGTTTAGTATTTTGGGGCACGCCGTGGTATGGTCACACCCCACACGAAATGTTCTGAGCGATGGAACGGATGGGCCGTGGTCTCATAATCTGCTGTCCACGTACCTCTCTGATGCCATCTGGATGGACCACTTGTATATTATAGATTAGTATAAGAGTATATTCACAGTCTTATAACATATTCATGTTGTACTGTATTATTATTTATTTCTTTTACAGGATAAACTGAAAGAGTTAGTCAAAAAGGTTATGAAGGAGTAACAAACATATGATATCAAGCGCATATATTGCTTCTATATAAGTAACCCCTTTTCCAAAAACTAGTTATATATGTCATAAATAAAAAAATTCTATCTCATATTCACATCTAATAATGAAAGATAAATAATTAATTATAACTTATGTCAAGATTTTTTAAGAAAGGATATTAAATTTATATATACATTATTTTGTTACGGAGTTTTACTTCTGCTTTTCCTTTATCTACCCCTACAGTCAACGGCATACTGAAGTACAATATTATATTGCAGGGAGGCCTATTCCTTACCGGTGGCCCGCTCGCACGGCGAAAAGAGGTGTTTGCAGGGTGGGTCCATGGGGTTGCGCGCCGCCTCTTTTGTTGCCTCGGATGGATTTGTCGGGGCGCGACCACATCCATGGTCCACCATGCGGAAAAAAAAAAGGGAGGCCTATCCCTGGTTGGAATTATAACATATGCCCCGACACATTTCATTTCATTGATACAGAAGAAAAGCGCTGAGATAATGTCTTTAATATCACTATATTGATGTGCTGACATAGCTCTTGTTTTATGCAAGGCTATGGTGCGGGCTCATGTCGTCCTCCTCATCTGGGGCGACGGAAGGGCGACCTGTGGCCCCATAACCTACCGTATCTCCCCCAACGCCATTGTGTACCGCTTCCTTGATATCTGTGACCAGCCCAGGGAGTTTTGGGTACCATCTCCGTCGATGCACCATCCTGTGGCCAGGGCGTCATCCTCAGACGGTCAGGCGCACTGCGGGTGACGGCATATTCCCAGGTCTAGTCACCCGCTGGCTGACATAGCTCTGGGCTAAAAAGATCACATATATTGGTAGTAGGTAGCGATTGATGAGTGACAGTAAGAGACTTGAACTCAGAATTTCAATATCATCTTATTGGATTGTATTTGAAAGGTCTGAAGGTGAGATACTGAATGGAGTAGTGAAAAAGCAAATAAATTAGGGTCCATGGTCTCCATTATATTAATTGCGAATTCAAAGCCAATCGATCAATTGATCTGGATCACGATATCTCTGGAACCATAAGGCCTCATGATCATCACAGCCCATAAATGTCCTACTGTCCTCCTCCGTAATGGAAGGGAAATTAACCTACTATACCACGCTGGTCAGACGTGTTGGTATAGGGTTTTGTTCCGAGTTTTCCTTCTCTCGCATAGATGTTATATACGTTTTATATCCCTTAGTCGTCTCGTACGATCACCCACGGGAAAGATGTGGGGTGGTGAATAGTATTCTTACTCCGTCACCACACGGAAAACCATACGGCCATACAACCATAAGGCCTACAGACTTTAAATTTAGTAAGAATATTGCTTTCGCCGAGTAAAGGCCAGCTAAGAACGGATTTTACGAAATTCCACCCGCAAGGGGGCTTGCTGGGGTGTATAAATTAGTTTTTAAATATAACTCATACAGACTTGAATTTCGGTAGACATATTTGTCTTACGATACAGAGGTAAACTAAGAACGTCCTTTTAAAAAATTCCACCCCTTAAGGGGATTATGTAGGTATTAACTCAAAAAATCTACATTTTCCTATATTGTCCCTACAGGCTTGGAGTTTGGTGGATTTTCTTTTTGCTCTGTAAAGGTTGGATGAAGTAGGATTTTAAGAAATTCCATCGCCGAAAGGAATTCTATGTCGTGAAAGTAAACTACACAACTGAATTGATGTAACCGAAGCGAAGCGAGGGCGGGTCGCTAGTATTAAAATAAATGAACAAACTATGGGTACTGAAGCTTTACTAAATTCGTTAATACCTAACGATAAGGTAATAATTGATACCGAACATTATACACAGACAAGAATATGGGCCGCCTTTATCTCCTATATTTGATCTGCCCTCTTTAGTTAAAGTCTTGAATACCGTTAGAGTCCTCTAAATAGTCCCGCCAGTAAAGTTGAAATATCAAATAAAATAATGAAAGAAGCTAATTGAACGTCAGCAGATTTAATTTCAACTGTTGGCATTGATTAGCAGCGTCAGGGCATCGTCCTGTCATGCGTCGTGGCCTCGCTCCGGGCGACCAGACTGGTTAGTCTGGTCAGATCACGGATTCCTGATCCGGTCACCCACTGCCTCGGCTATGGCGGCATACTTGCTCCTGCGCCGTCCAAGGCGCCGGCGCCGGTGCGTGTCATCTTAGAGGAGTTCCTCACGCGCCCGCTCCGCCGCCTCCTTTTGCGAGATGACTCTCTCGCAGAAGGCGGCGACCGCGTCCCAGTTCCTGACGCTATCAACCATCGCTTTCACGAAAGCCCAGCGTCAGGTCGGCATCGATGGTTGCAATGAGTTCACGACGCTGCTGTGCCCAGGTCACGCAGACTTCGAGCGTATACTGCGCCGTGTCCTCGCTGCATCCGCACTGGTGGCAGGACGGAGCCGTTTCGCTCCTTACGATCGTGTACAGGTATTTACCGAAGCATCCACGTCCCGACAAAACGTGCACCAGTCGGAAAGAGAGGGCTCCATGCCGCCACTTCATCCACTCGATAAGCACCGGCCGAAGGGCCTCCACGGTATGTACACCTAATCGAAGCCTCTCCAGCCATGCTGTCCTGCACATGGAACTTATTCAGCACCGCACGATACGGGCGACCCCAGGGTTCATGTTTGAGACCGTTTAACTGCCACCAACTCTTTTACTTGGCAAAGCGGATGACCAACCTGAAGGCAGACCGCACATCGCGGTAAGCTTCATACAGCTGACCCTCCCGCTCAACAGTGATCCTACCGATTGCAGCTGTAGAATCTTAAGGCACTAATGCATACCGCACGAAGATCCGCCATCTTTGGGGACCACCGGGAGACCCCCTGCCTCGGAGGTAGACGCCATGCCCTGGGCATGGCCGCATCGCATATCTGTGTCATCACACTGTGAATGCGGACAACCTCAGCGTCCACTCCATCCGCTAGGGGTGGTGAGAACAGCCACGAATATACAATGGTCGACTCCACCAGCAGGTTTCCATCCAGGCGCCCCACTGCCCACCGCGGAAAAGCGGGAGCTTTGTTGGCCGCAGCGGAAGCAAAGCCCGCCGCAGTCAAAGCAATTCATGCACGTCGGTCGGATGTGCCCAACCGCCATGCACTTCTAACTCCTCGCAGGTCAGTTGTCCAGCGCGGTTATCCACACCGAACTCCAGCCCACTATGAGCCCGAGTCGGCCAGTTTCCTGACCGACACTCACGCCACCTGGGCTGGGGCGGATGGCGCCAACCCGGACAGTGTCGAGGGTGCACTCGGTTCTCGAGTCATCATTAACCTGCTTCTGTCCCAATTACTTCGGGTCGATACAAAATTTAAACCATTTGCGTAGTACATATTGCAAAACTTTTGGCAACAGTTTTATGACCGTGTGCCTGCCGAAGGTCAACTTTCTTTGGAAATGTAATTATTTATTATATATAATAATTAGATAGAGCTGGTCCAGGTCCATCTTAGTTTTTAGACGTCTTTTACAACATCCAGGACCAATTTAGTATTTGTAGCTGTAACCATATAGCAGATATTATTAATATTATATTCTCAAATATTTTTATTATTAAAAAATATAAACTTAATACGATATTTAAATTACTGAAATTTAGCATTTAATATGCTTAATTATTTATAAAACCCGATTACGAAATGTGACAATTTACATTTCGTACAAAAACATTTTTCATTTCGTAATCGGGTATTATAAATCAATACGATATTTTTATTAGCACATAGATTTATCATGGTGAAGTGGCAATGGGCTGACCACAGCACTCTTCGAACCGATAACCGATGGGGGAAAAAGGTTCTAGAGTTACTATAGACTTGTAGGCTACTACGACGTAGTGTTGGACGCCTCCCTACCACGTGGACCAACGACTTGGTGAACGTTACCGGGAGTATAAGAGAGGCCTACGGCCAGCAGTGGACGGAAGAAGACTGAATAATGATGATGATATTTTTATTAATAATTTCTTATAATAGTTTCGTATTATTCAATTCACGTATAAAAAGGAATTCCTTATTGAGGAATCCTTGCGAATTGTTATTACTTTAATATTACCTCTCCATAGCCGTTACGCTCACCACTGGCGACAATTCCTTGCCTCCGGTTAAGTTAACCCGTCGACGACGGGTTAACTTTTCAGACACCAACCTCCGTCAATGTTTCGGCAACAAACTACATTGTTGTCGCCCTATCTGCAGCTTATAGACAAATTCACGTTTCCGATAAGGTGTGTCCTGAGCTAGGGATTGCTAGACATAATAAATAATAACGTGTGTGCGTGTGTGCACGCGGGAATATTTATTTTCCACAGTTTTAATTAATTTTCAAAATCACAGGGGATTATAGGTTCAGTTACTTTAATTTCTGGTAATTGATAAATTTTATTGTTTTGGGTTACCTTAAGCTATACTTTTGCTTAAACTTGATCTTTAAAATAGGGTAAGCTTTTCTATAATTTTGCTTAAACTTCATCTTTTAAATAGTTTCCGATTTATCACCACAAAATGGTGTAGTATCATCTGCATAAAAATATATTTCTTTCGTCATCAATAACGGCATGTATGTCTATTGTAAATACATTGGAGTCCAAGATACTGCCTTGGGGTACTCCAAATTCAATCACATATATGTTAATGACTGCTGACAATGGTGTTAATTTTGATAGATTGTTTTGTATTAGTTGGGAATTTTTCCAATCACTGTAAAGATAATTCTTTTTTTTTATATAAATGGCGTTCACAAGGTTTCGCCAATAACTCAATTTAGATTGACAGTTATAGGAGTTAGGAAAGTACACTTTAAGTAAATTCAAAGATAATTGTTACTATAAAGTAGTTCAAACTCACGTCAATGAATTTTCACAGACTTACGTCTATTGTGTGCATGTACCAAAAACTTTTGATATTGTAGTAAAATACTTTTTTTTTTACCACCGAAAAGGTTAAATAAAACCGCAATTCAATTAATAGAGCCTTTAGCAGAACTGTATGTGGGAGTGATGAGTCCTTGACTGCTATTTAATCAGCGCATCGGATTACAGCTGATGATCAAGTGAAAATTGTACGAATTATCACTCGATATAAAATGATTGATACAATGTGAACATGGCTCCTGGTCTAGAAGTTCAGAAAAGAAAAGTACGCGACACGTCTTAAATGTTTGTGGGTAGCTCAAATAGTTGTCCAGGTTCAGAATAATTATTTGTGAATCTCGCAAATAATTTAAATTACTGAAATTTTGCATTTAATATGCTTAATTATTTATAAAACCCGATTACGAAGCGAAAAATGATGTCACAAGCGGGATTCGAACCCGCGCCTATTGGGATTCCGGCCCAATCGTGCTGCCACTACACCATCGTGACTCATTGTAGGACATGCAAATTTCGCTTCGTATCATATTTACGTCTTAAGGTGACGGTATGCAATCTACCCGACAACGTTTACACATTGTTATAGGCTTAATACTTCAAACTTTGCAGTTAGAATTGTATTAAACGATAACACAACCTTGTTATTTAAATTACTGAAATTTTTCATTTAATATGCTTAATTATTTATATAACCCGATTACGAAGCGAAAAATTATAGGCGCGGGTTTGAATCCCGCTTGTGACATCATTTTTCGCTTCGTAATCGGATCGCAAATAATTGCTCTGCATTGAAATCGAATTCACAATCCATTATTATTTTGCTATCTTACGTATTTATATTATCATTTCTTACTAGTGTAAAAAAAATAAAGATCTTAACCCTTAAGATTAGAAATAACGCTTAAGATTATTCTTTTTTAAATTAATAATGTATTTCTAAACACTAATAGCCGTAAAAATTAATAAAAATATTTGTGTGAACAAACAATTGAAATCAAATTTTCTATATCGATATAGGGCTCATTTAGTAACTGTAAAAATTTTGTCATAATCAGTTCATAAATTTTTATTATAAAGTAAAAAATAAATTAACATAAATAAACTAATTAAAGATTTATTTTAATATATTTATATATTTACTATTGATATATGTGAAAACCATAAAATTAAATACAATTGTCTTTTGGAAGTATAAAAGAGTTAGTAAAACTTATCTAGTCACTTCTCTCTTTGCAAGCTTTCGCTTCATATCACTAAATTGAAGTAACTTATAAAACTATAACAATGAGTCCCAAATCATTAATTTTCTTGGGTGTCTGCTTTTTCGCAGTATCTACAGCATCAGCAGGTTTCATGGTGAGTTATGTTTGTAACTAATTTTCTCTCTCATATCTCTGTAAGGTAAATTTCTTATATTGAGTCTATAATGTACTAACTTATTTTTTTTCTCGAAGTAAGCTAATTTGCAACAACTGCATTCTTTATGCAATTAAATTCTAAATCTTGTAAAGGCTTATTCATCTGTGCAGTGACTTTTTTAATATGAAGTTATTCTATAACAAATTCTACATGAGAGATTAGTATTTTGGTTTGGGGCACACCGTGGTATGGTCACACCCCGCCCAAAGTGTTTGGAGCGATGGAACGGATGGCCCGAAATCCCCTAACCTGACGTCCACATACCTCTCTAGTGCCATCTGGATGGACCATTGGTATAGTAAAGATTAGTTTAAGAGTATATTCATGGTCTTATAACGTGAATACTGTATTATTATTTTTCTATTACAGGATAAACTGAAAGAGTTAATCAAAAAGGCTATGAAGGACTAAATAACATATTATATCAAGCGAATATGTTTCTTCTAATATAATTACATCTTTTGCCTATTATCTTTAAACTATCGTTGTCATTTAAATCAATAAGAATATAAATTCTCTATCAAATAATGCAACACAAATAATTAATTATAACTTATGTCAGGCAATTTCAAGAAAGGATATTAAATTTATATATACATTATTTTATTATTTTATTTAATGGTGATGCATGGTGGGATGCGGAAGTGGCAGCTTCCGTAGAGCAAAAGAAGAAAGCGTGGCTGGACTATGTCTCTTCTTTGAATCTGAATGACAGTATGACTGAACAGAAGAAAGAAATATATCGGAAATGTAAGAATGACACCAAGGCCTTAGTGAAAGAGAAACGTGATAGAGCAAGTATGAGTGCAGAAGATAGGCTGACTAAAAACTTCGAGGGTAACACCAAACTCTTTTGGAGGGAGGTGAAGAAGTCTCGGGGTGGTTGGTCAGCCTTCAGAATGAATAAAATAAGGTCTAAAGGTGGAGACATTCTTACACAAACACAAGACGTGTTAAGCCGATGGAGTGAATATTTTGTTGATATGTATGCGGATGCTACGGTTGACGCCGGTGTCGCATGTGGTTTAGTAGAACACTATTCGACAGCAGCGTCCTCCGATGGCATCAGTATGGATGAAGTTGAATGGGCGATAAGAAGTTTGAAAAATGGTAAGGCAGCGGGCATTGATATGGTGTCTGCCGAGATGATCAAGCTTGGTGGCTCCTGTGTCTGGGAAGCGTTCCTGTTGCTCCTCAATTTATGTTGGAGCTCGGGAGTGGTTCCCGGGGACTGGAATAGCGCAGTCATCGTGCCTTTGTTTAAAAACAAGGGTTCACGTTATGACTGCGCAAATTACAGAGCCATAAGCTTGACCAGTTTGGCAGCAAAAGTGTATGGTAAAATTATTGAAAGGAGAATGAGGATGGTGTCCGATGGTTTACTGTGTGAGACACAAGGAGGTTTTAGGAGTGGAAGGGGATGCATGGATCAAGTGTTCTCTCAGCGCAACATTGTGGAGAAGCATCTGGCTCTAGGTCAGAGGGTTTTCTACAGTTTTGTGGATCTCGAGAGAGCATTTGACACGGTTGTACGAAAGGAACTTTGGGACATTTTACCGGAGTATGGTATTAACGGCAAACTGCTACAGGCTGTGCAGTCCAGTTACATGGGCTGTAGAGCCTGTGTGCGGCTGGATGATGGAATGTCGCCTTGGTTTGACGTCAATATCGGCGTTAAGCAGGGGTGCATTCTGTCAGCCAGGCTGTTTATCAAATATCTGGATAAATGTCTCCAAAGGTTGAACGATATGAATGTGGGAGTCCAGATGGGCGACTCAGTGGTCACTCCTCTGCTTTATGCAGATTATGCAGTCCTGCTGGCACATTCAGCGACTGACCTGCAGACACTAGTCGACACAATGACAGAAGATTGTAAGAAAAGGGATCTACGCGTGAATGTGAGCAAAACCAAAATAATGGTCTTTGAAAGAGACGAAGCCAGAACAGATGTAAGAGTAAAAATAGGTAATGATATACTAGAGCAAGTGGCAGAATTTGTATATCTTGGATGTGGATTTAGCCGAGATGGAAGGTGCACCACTGATATAGAGTGAAGAGTGAATGCGGGAAATAGAGTGAACGGAGCGTTGGGGCAACTTCTCTGCAACCACCACCTCAGCCAGAAGGCACGTGTAGCAATACATAACGCAGTGCTTGTCCCAACATTACTATATGGAAGCGAGAGTTGGGTATGCAGAAAAGAGTATGAAAGTAAAATTAATGCGGTCGAAATGCGATCTCTGCGGAAAATCTGTGGAGTTAGGCTGACCGACCGCATTCGTAACGACGACGTAAGAGAGCGAGTAGGTATGAAAGAGAGTATTGGTGTAAAGATGCGAAAGGGCATGCTCCGATGGTTCGGACATGTGGAAAGAATTCCGAACGAACGTCTGGTTAAGAAGATATACAATGCAAAAGTGGAAGGATGTAGGTACCGAGGGAGACCAAGACTAACCTACCTAGACCAGATCGGTCATGTACTAAAGAAAGGTGGAGTCAAGAGTCTCCGAAACCGGCGAGCGTGTATGAAGAGATTTATGAATGTTGAGGAAGCGAGTGAAGTATGCAGAGATAGAGTTCTCTGGCACTCTTTTCTCTCTGCCTACCCTGCAACCCTGCAAGGGATATGGCGTGATGATATGTATGCATGTATTATTTTATTACGGCGTTTACTTATGCTTTTTCTTTTATCTACGCCTACATTCAACGGCATACTGAACTACAATATTATATTGCAGGGAGTCCTCTACCTAATTGAAATTATAACATATACCTGACAAATTTTATTTCATTGGTACAGAAGAAAAGCTCTGAGATAATATCATACTCTTTAATATAGTGCGCCGACATAGCTCCAGGCAGTCCATCTTCGAGACGTCATTGCCCGGCCCGGGCCATTCGGCTGGAGAGGCCTCGGTTTGGTGTGCGGACCGTGGAGGCCTTCTGTCCGGTGCTGATGCAGTAATTGGAACGGCGACATGGGGTGCTCTCCTTCCGACTGGTGCAGGTTTTGACGGGGCATGGATGCTTCACCAAATACCTGCACACAGTTGTCAGGAGGGAGTTTAAATCATCCTGCCACCATAGCGATTGCGACGAGGATACGGCGCAGCATACGCTTGAGGCTTATGCCTTATAAAGGGTGGCAGCTCGGGTGCCGACTCCGAGGGGAGTGCGACCAACATGCTTCCACCTAAGGTCCCGGCCTCTCGAAAAGGGCGAGGGGCCTTAGCAGAAGAAAGGGCGGCGGCGGTTGCTGCCCGTGCCAACGGCAACTCCCCGGATCTACAGGCCGAAAACGTCCGCCTTAGTGGCGAGATGTCAGGCCTGCGGACCCGGAACCGGCAGCTGAGGATATGCTGGCCGGGATGCGGCGGGCAAACCGCCAACTACTAAATGATGTGGCCGACCTGAAGGTGCAAATGGCGCGGCTTGTGCAGCCTGCATCAGTTGCGCCACCGGCCAAGGCCAGCTGCTCTGCGGCCGTTGCAGCGCCAAAGCCGCCTCGCGCTGCGGTGCCGATGACGTCGGGTGATGGCGTCTCGGTCACGCCCGTCCCCGCGGCGAGAAAGAGGCCTGCGCCGCGAAGCGCGCGTCGCCGGCTGACGCTGGCGCGGTCGCCGCGGCGAAACTCCCCGTCCCGGTGGTGAGGTTGACGCCTCTCCCTGCGGACCGCTTGCCGCCGGCTAGCCCCCCTGCGGCGCCAAAGCCGCCAGGTGTCGCAGAGCGGGTCCCTGGAGAGGCTCAGCCGACCCCGACGCTGGAGGTGGGAGGCTTGTCGGACGGGGCCCTCGCCAAAATCATCAACGTAGTTGGCAAGTTGTTGGCTCGTTGATGCGCGTGTGGCCGTTCTGGAGGCAAGGCTGCCTCCAGAACCACGTGTCCGGCCGCCTCTAGCCGCAGACAAGCGGCCGCATGTAGCACCAGCCCCCGCACCGCTGCCTTGTCAGGGTGGCCGCGTGGGCTACGCCGCGGCCGCGGCCGGGCCTAATCCCAAAGGCCCAGGAAGACGGCTCCAGCTCCTGCCGGACCGCAGTCATCGTCGACAACAACACCGCCGGCGACGACTAGCGAGGCAACGACTGCGCCTTCCGCGCCTGTCGCGCCTGCTGCGCCCGACGGTTGGCAGGTGGCCGAGCACGACCGGAAGAGTCGTGGCCAGAGGAGGAGAGCGGAGGCCAAGCGCGGCGCTGAGGCCCCCGCTCCACAGGCAGGAGCCAGCAAGAAGAAGAGGCCACGCAAGGGGCTCAAGTCGCCGAAGACAGCCGCAGTGGTGATCACTGTGCTGCCTGAGGCGGCCGAGAAGGGCCTCAGTTACGAGGCCGTCTTGAGGAAGGCCCGGCGGGAGCTAGACGTATCCGATATTGGAGGCGTCGAAGCCAGGATCCGCAAGGCCCGGACTTGATTTCTCGAGTTCCCAGGAGCCAAGGGCGCCAAGACGGCCATCAGCGTGGCCGAGAAGCTGCGAGGTTTGTTCGCCGAGGAGGGTGGCATCAAGATCGCCAGGACCGTCAAGTGCGCCGAAATGCGCATTTCGGGCTTGGACGATTCGGTGACGTTGGAAGACATCCGTGAGGCTATTGCCTCGAAAACCGGGTGTCCCATAGTCACCGTCCGGGTTGGTGCCATTCGTCCCGGTCCGGGTGGCGTAGGTGCTGCCTGGGCGCAGTGCCCGGTGGAGTCGGTCAGGCAACTGGTCGGCTCAGGCAGGCTCCTCGTGGGCTGTAGCTCGGCGCGGGTGCTTGCCGTGCGTGCAACCGTGCTTCAGCACCGGCCTGCGAGGTGCTGCAAGTGCATGGCGGTCGGACACACTCGACCGACGTGCACTAATTGCTTCGACTGCGGCGGATTGTGTTTCCGCTGCGGTCAGACCGGGCACGTGGCGGCATCTTGCGCCGCCCCGCCCCACTACCCCGCGTGTGCGGCGGGCAATAAGCCCGCCAAGCACCGCAAGGGCTCTGGGACGTGCAAACCTCCAGCTTCGGTCCCAAAGGCGCGGGGCGGCCCTACGACCACGGCCGTTCCCGCTCCTAGCGCGGTCCGATCGCCCGCTGGCGAGGAGGTCATGGACACAGCCCGATAATGGGTACACCAGCCATGCACCTCCTCCTGCAGGCCAACACCAACCACTCCGCCGGAGCGCAGGATCTCCTGCAATCCATGGCGGAGAGGCCGATTGGTGCAGCCGTAGTTGCGGAACCGTACGCAGTGCCTAACCGCCCCAATTGGGTGGTCAGTCAAAACGGTACTGCGGCAATCGTCGTCTCAACGCAGCGGCACTTCCCGTCCTTGTCCCTTTTGGATAGGGGCGAGGAATTTGTCGCGGCGGAGTGGGGAGGGGTCACGCTCTACAGCGTATACCTCTCCCCCACTAGGAGGATGGATGATTTCGGGGCCTCACTCACCACCTTGGAGGCCTCGATACGAGTGGGGAGGGGTCACGCTCTACAGCGTATACCTCTCCCCCACTAGGAGGATGGACGATTTCGGGGCCTCACTCACCACCTTGGAGGCCTCGATACGGCGATTGGCACCGGGCCTCGTCCTGGTTCTGGGGGACTTGAACGCCAAATCCACGGCGTGGGGGTCCCCTATGACGGACGACTGCGGGTGGGCGGTCACCGAGTAGGCGGCTTCACTGGGCCTCTGTATTCTTAACAGGGGCTCGGTGAACACGTGTGTGTGGCGGCAGGGCGGGTCGATAGTGGACTTGTCGTTCGCTAGCCCCGCTGTCGCGCCACGGGTGAGGAACTGGAGTGTCCTGGAGGAGGCGGAGACCCTGTTGGACCACCGGTACATCCAGATGTAGGTCTCCCCCCGGGAACCCGGCAGGGGTCACAGGGCGGACGGAGCTCCCGCGTTTTCGCGGTGGGCTGTGGGTCGTCTTGACAGGGATCTACTGGCGGAGGCGGCCATTATCAGCACGTGGCTGTCCTCACCACCCCCAGCGGACGGAGTGGAAGCTGAGGCTGTCCGCATTCGCAGTGCGTTAACGCAGATCTGCGATGCGGCCATGCCCAGAGTGCGGCGGTGTCCACCTCCGAGGCAGGGGGTCTACTGGTGGTCCCCAAGACTGGCGGACCTTCGTGCGGCGTGTATCAGTGCCAGAAGGTCCTACACCCGCAGCCGGCAGCGTCACCGCGACGTCGAGCGGGAGGGCCAGCTGTACGAGGCGTACCGCAGTGCGCGGACTGCCTTTCGGCTGGCCATCCGAGCCGCCAAGGGTGCGAGTTGGCAGGAGATGCTGGACGGTCTCGACCGTGACCCCTTTTTTTTTTCGGCAGGTGGGACCATGGATGTGGTCGCGCCCCGGCAAATCGGCCCGGGGCGACGGAAGAGGCGGCGCGCAACCCCATGGACCCACCCTGCAAACACCTCTCTTTGCCGTGCGAGCGGACCACCGGTACCCGATCTTTGTCTTCGGTGGCCCGCCCGACGATATACTCTCTCGGGTTCCTCTCTCGTCGACGCCCCGACAGCTTTCGCCGTCGAGGCGTCGCCCTCACGCGGTGGCCTCACGTCGGGTGACCGGACAATTCCCCGGTCCGATCACCCGATGCCTCGGTTAGGGCGGCATCAGGCGCAGATACTCGCGCATGCGCCGCCCTGGCCGCGGGCGGCGGCCCGGGTCACGGGAATCCTCCCGGATTCGTTCCGGCGCCTCTTTCTGCGTGATGACAGCCTCGCAGAAGGCGGCGACCGCGACCCAATTCCTGACGCTGTCGACCATCGCTTTCACGACAGCCGGCAGCGTCAGGTCGGCTCCGATGACAGCGACGAGGTCAGGGCGCTGCCCGTCCCAGCCCGAACATACCTCAAGC
This sequence comes from Lymantria monacha, assembly GCA_905163515.2. Classification (NCBI taxonomy): domain Eukaryota; kingdom Metazoa; phylum Arthropoda; class Insecta; order Lepidoptera; family Erebidae; genus Lymantria; species Lymantria monacha. The sequence continues at coordinate 19,487,425 of LR991081.1, forward strand.
GTATGTTGCGCCGTGTCCTCGTCGCTACTGCAATGGTGGCAGGACGGAGTCCACTCCCTCCGCATGACCATGTGCAGGTACTTGCCGAAGCAACCGTGCCCCGACAAGACCTGCACCAACCGGAAGGAGAGCACTCCGTGCCGCCGCTCCATCCACTCCATCAGTACGGGCCGGAGGGCCTCGACGGTAACAATACCGTGTCTAGGCCTCTCCGGCCCGTATCCCAGTGGGCGATGACTTCTCGGCGGGCGTCCTCGCGCCAGGTGGCTATCTCGTTGAACGATGGGGAGCCACCCTCGTCACGCATTGTGGTAACCCGCTGGTAGAGGTCAGAGAGCATCTCCGCCTCTAGGTCCCACGGGGGTGTCCCGGCCAATAGGCATGCTACCTCGGTAGATACCGTGCGGTACCCTCGAATGGCTCTGACCGCCATGGCTCGCTGTGGCCTCCACAGTATAGCCCTGAGCTGGGCGTTCAGAGCCCTCGCCCACACGGATGCGCCGTACATGGCCATTGAGCGGATCACCCCCGCATACAGCCGTCGGCCCTCGAAACTTGGTCCGCCCACGTTCGGCATGAGCCGAGAAAGGGCGGACGCCACGCCGACCAGCCGGGGAGCAATTTGACGGAAATGCTCCCGGAACCACCATCGCCCGTCGAGCACCAGACCCAAGTACCTCATATGGGCCTGGATACTGATGTGGATGGAGTTGACGACTAACGAGGCGCCGATGGGCAGCCTCACACGGGGCCCATGAAATAAAAGGGCCTCCGTCTTATTTAGGGCCACCCTGAGCCCCAGCGCCTCGATTCGCCTGACCATCTCCTCGGTGCCGAGAGTAGCTAGGCTCGCCGCCTCTTCAAGTGTCCTGCCCCGGGATGTGACGAGCGTGTCGTCAGCATAGCATATAACGCTCAGCCCGGGGGGGAGACTCGCTCTCAACGCCCAGTCGTAACCGATGTCCCACAGATTCGGCCCCACAACCGACCCCTGCGGAACACCGCACGACATGGGCGTCCGCACAAGTCCGCGCATTCAATAGTCTGCCATTCAGCTGCATCAGTGTTGCGCTCCGGTTCCATGGAGTGCCCCTGCATCTCAGGCGGCTGGTGGCAGACTATTTGGAGGGCCGCAGTATCCTCTGCGCGGGTCCCGCAGGGGACATTGTGCGGACGCCCATGTCGTGCGGCGTTCCACAGGTGTCGGTTCTGGGGCCGACTCTGTGGGACATCGGGTACGACTGGGCGTTGAGAGGGAGTCTCCTGACTCTCTCTCTCTCCTGGGGACGGCCCCTGGATTCGCCGTCGGCCTACAGGCCCATTGTGCTTCTGGACGATGTGGGTAAGCTGCTGGAGCGTGTCCTCGCTGCCCGCATCGTCCGCCACCTGGAGGAGGTGGGGCCCGATCTGTCGGACGCTCAATTTGGATTTCGGAGGGGGCGTTCGACCATCGGGGCCCTGCTACGCCTGAGGCAGACGGCCGCGGAGGCTGTCGCCGGCAAAGGAGTGCTGTTGGCGGTGTCGTTGGACATCGCCAACGCATTCAATAGTCCGCCATTCAGCTGCATCAGGGAGGCGCTCCGATTCCATGGAGTGCCCCCGCACCTCAGGCGGCTGGTGGCAGACTATTTGGAGGGGCGCAGTGTTCTCTACGCGAGCCCCGTAGGGGACATTGTGCGGACGCCCATGTCGTGCGGTGTTCCGCAGGGGTCGGTTCTGGGGCCGACTCTGTGGGACATCGGTTACGACTGGGCGTTGAGAGGGAGTCTCCCCCCCGGGCTGAGCTTGGTGTGCTACGCTGACGACACGCTCGTCACAGCCCGGGGCAGGACACTCGAAGAGGCGGCGAGCCTGGCCACTCTCGTCACCGAGGAGATGGTCAGGCGGATCGAGGCGCTGGGGCTCAGGGTGGCCCTAAACAAGACGGAGGCCCTACTTTTCCATGGGCCCCGTGTGAGGCTACCCATCGGCGCCTCGATAGTGGTAAACTCCTTCCACATCAGCATCCAGGCCCATATGAGGTACTTGGGTCTGGTGCTCGACGGGCGATGGTGGCTTCAGGAGCATTTTCGACAGATTGCTCCCCGGCTTGTCGGCGCGGCGTCCGCCCTTTCTCGACTCATGCCGAACGTGAGCGGACCCAGTTTCGAGGGCCGACGGCTGTATGCGGGGGTCATCCGCTCGATGGCCATGTACGGCGCACCCGTGTGGGCGAGGGCTCTGAACGCCCAGCTCAGGGCGGTTCTGTGGAGGCCACAGAGAGCCATGGCGGTCAGAGCCATTCGCGGGTACCGCACGGTGTCGACAGAGGCGGCGTGCCTGTTGGCCGGGACACCCCCGTGGGACCTAGAGGCGGAGATGCTCTCCGACCTCTACCGTTGGGTTATCACGGCGCGCGAGGAAGGTGGCTCCCCATCGCTGAGCGAGATAACCACCTGGCGCGTGCATGCCCGCCGAGACGTCATCGCCCGTTGGGCTACGCGGCTGGAGAGGCCTAGGCACGGTGTGGAGACCGTAGAGGCCCTCCGGCCCGTAATGATAGAGTGGATGGAGCGGCGGCATGGAGTCCTCACCTTTCGGCTGGTGCAGGTATTGACGGGGCACGGGAGTTTCGGGTTGTACCTGCACAGGGTCGTGTATTGGGAGTGGACTCCGGCCTGCCACCACTGCAGGAGTGACGAGGACACGGCGCAACACACGCTGGAGGTGTGTCCGGGTTGGGAGCGGCAGCGCCGTGACCTCGTCGCTGTCATCGATGCCGACCTGACGCTGCCGGCCGTCGCGAGGGCGAAGGTCGACAGCATCAGGAACTGGGACGCGGTCGCCGCCTTCTGCCAGGCTGTCATCTCGCAGAAGGAAGCGGCGGAACGGGCCAGGGAGGATTCCCGCGCCCCGGGCCGCCGCCAGCGGCCGGGGCGGCGCAGGCGTGAATACCTGCGCCTGATGCCGCCCTAACCGAGGTTTCGGGTGATCGGACCGGGGAATTGTCCGGTCACCCGACGTGAGGCCACCGCGTGAGGGCGACGCCCCGACGGCGAAATCCGTCGGGGCGTCGACGAGAGGAACCCGCGAGGGTGAACCGCCGGGCGGGCCACCGAAGTTAAAAATCGGGTCCCGGTGACCCGCTCGCACGGCGAAGAGAGAGGAGTTTTTACGGTGGGTCTATGGGGTCACGCGCCGCCTTCTCCGTCACCCCGGAGCGATTTGGCGGTGCGAGACGCATCCATAGCCCACCAAAAAAAAAAAAAAAAAAGTCATATTTATTTATATCTAATCAATAGCCAATTATGAATGTTGAGGAGGCGAGTGAAGTATGCAGAGATAGAGTTCTCTGACACTCTGTTCTCTCTGCCTACCCTGTAAGGGATATGGCGTGATGATAATATCATTATGTATGTATGTATGTAATAGCCTAAAATATCTTGCTGTATGATAGCGGCTACGAATACTACCAACCCTTACTTTGCTCGTGGATGTCATAAAAGACGACGAGAGCTATATAATGACCTGGGCCAATTCCATCTGATGCCGTTTTCCAACAATTACATTCCCAAGGAGGGTTGACGTCTGGCTGGCGGCTGCTCATAAAACTATTGCTAATAACTTTTACAATATGTACTATGAAAGAAGAGTACATATTATATCGACCCCAAGTAATTGGGATAAGAGTAGGAGATTGATGACATTGTTTTAATCTGACACAATTTGTAATATTGTTTTATTAAAAATTTATGGTTCGGATATGTGGAAAGAATGCCGAGCGAATGTCTGGTTAAGTAGATATACAATGCGAAAGTGGAAGGATGTAGGTACCGAGGGAGACCGAGACTAACCTACCTAGACCAGATCGGTCATGTACTGAAGGAAGGTGGAGTCAAGAGTCTCCGAAACCGGCGAGCGTGTATGAAGAGAATTATGAATGTTAAGGAAGCGAGTGAAGTATGCAGAGATAGAGTTCTCTGGCACTCTGTTCTCTCTGCCTACCCTGCAAGGGATATGGCGTGATGATATGTATAAAAATATGTATGTAAAAATTTTATTATAAAAATACTCCTTATCATTAAACATAGGGATGTTGTAGAACTGTAGATAATACCAAGAAACAGACACATAAGAAAATGAATGATTTGGTACACATTGTTCTAGTTTCATATAGTGCTTCACTATAATGATCAAAGTTAAAGTTTGAAAAAAAAGAAGTGATTCTTAAGCCTTCAACTATTTTTTTTATACTTCCAAGGAGACTTTCAAGGAGATTAATTTTATTTTTAAATTTATACTTTAAATATTATCTAAGAGTAAATAGATAACACATGGGTGCTCAACCGTTTCATTAAATTACACATTTAATATACATTTTTTTTTCTGTGTGGTGACAGAGTAAGTATACAATTCACCACCCCCTATCTTACATGTGGGTGATAGTAAGAGACGACGAAGGGATATAAAAGGCATATAACATCTATGCGAGAGAAGGCAAACTCTCACTATGGGCGGTGGACGAGTTTTCTAGCCACCCGTGGCCTTGCCTAAGGTAGCATCAGGTGCAGGTACTGACTCCTGCAGCACCCAGTGTGCTGGTGGCGGAGCTTGTCACCGTAGAGGAGTTCTTCTTGGATCCGTTCCGCCACCTCTTTGCACGAGACGATTGTCTTGCAGTTTGCTCAGCCGCCATGCTCTTGTAACAAGTCGCAAACTGGTACTCCAGCATGGTCACCTGTGTTGAGGTCCAGCTTAGACTACCTGTGTAGCAAATTTCATTTAGAGCGGTTCAATAGTTTTGGTGTGAAAGAGCGACAGACAGACAGAGTTACTTTCGCATTTATAATATTAAGTAAGAATTATAGCCAAATTACATAAAATATTTAAAATTTGTAGCCTATGTATTATTTTGATGTATAAGCAATATTAATGTAAAGTTTTATCATAATCTGTTTTGTATTTTTTGCGTGAAAGAGTAACAAACATGCATACAAACTTTCGTATTTATAATATTAGTAGAATTATACGTACATATATATTTGGGTTATATATGTTTAAATATTGCGGTACTATTATCGATATGCCCGTGTGGCGACGGGAATAGAATACAAAGGTCGTCACCCCTTACTTGCCCGTGGGAGTCGTAAAAATCGGCTAAGGGTCTCACCGGGAGATTGGGCAGCGGCTATCTCCCGGGAAACTTAATAACATCTACCGCGATCGCCAATCCGCTCGCCAAGCGTGGCGATTATGGCATTATTACCCCCCCAAAATAAATATGAATGCACAAAAAGTCACGGCCCCCAGTCACGGCAGTTCCGCTGTTCCACGGGCTCATTTTGGTAGCGGGCCTGTTGGTGGCGGGGCAGGGGGTGCTAGGAATCTCCGGCCGCGATCCGGCTACCAAAAAAATCGACCCTTGGCCCTGGTAACACACAACGTTCGGACGCTTAGGACCGACGAGAGGGTCATCGAACTGGAAGAGGAATTGAGCAAAATCCGATGGGACATTGTAGGATTATCAGAAGTGCGAAGAGAGGGGGAGGGCACGATAATCTTCCGGTCTGGAAATTTGCTCTTCTACCGGGAGGGAGATCACCCATCCCAAGGCGGTGTAGGGTTTATCGTTCGTAAGTCTCTCGTAGAGAACGTGGAGAGGATCGAAAGTGTGTCAACAAGGGTAGCGTACCTTATACTCAGAATTACCACACGGTATTCGTTGAAGGTCATACAGGTTTACGCACCGACTTCGACATACTCCGACGACGTAGTGGAGGCCTTATACGAGGATATCTCAAAAGCCATCCACACGTCCAAAACCCACTTCACGGTAGTTATGGGAGACTTCAACGCAAAACTAGGCAAAAGGACAGACGATGAGTTGATAGTGGGGCAATATGGATTTGGACAGAGAAACCAAAGGGGCCAAAAACTGGCCGACTTTTTGGAGAAGGAAGGCCTCTTCATGATGAATTCCTTCTTCAAGAAACGGCCACAAAGGAAGTGGACCTGGATTAGCCCTGATGGATCCACTAAAAATGAGATAGACTTCATCTTGACGGACAAACGACAAATATTCAATGATGTCTCTGTGATCAGCAGGATTAAAACTGGGAGTGATCACCGCATGGTTCGAGGCACATTGAATCTTCGTACGAAAGTCGAGCGGTCCCGCTTGATGAAGTCTACACTCCGACCTACACCTGTCCAATACCAGAACCCCGATAGCTTTCAACTCGAATTACATAATCGCTTCCAATGCCTGGAAGAGTGCGAATCTTCGAACGATATGATCAACAGGTTCGTGGAAACTGTCCACGCGGTCGGGTCAAAATTCTTTAAGGCCCATCGCGCTACTAGAACAAAAAAGCTTTCTGACCAGACTCTTCAACTCATGGAGAGGAGAAAGGAAATGACGGTACAGTCTTCAGCCGATTGGTCCGAACTCAGGCAGCTTAATAGACAAATCTCTAAATCTATGCGACGCGATATTCGCCGATTCAATACACTGCGTATTGAAGAGGCGATAGAGCGAAATCGAGGCTCCAAAGTGTTCGCACGAGATTTGTCTATTGGGCAGAGCCAAATGACTAAGCTGAAGACCGATGACGGTACTGTCATTTCATCCCAGAGTGAGATCTTGGGAGAGGTCGAAAGGTTCTATGGGCAGTTGTACAAATCATCCCTGAATCCTGTTGTCAGCTTGGTCCAAGACCCCAGATCCAAGCTAACTCGGCACTATACCGAAGAAATCCCGGACGTCAGCTTGTACGAGATCAGAATGGCTCTAAAACAATTAAAGAACGGAAAGGCACCGGGAGATGACGGAATTACCACAGAGCTCCTGAGGGCAGGCGGCAAGCCAGTTTTAAAAGCCCTACAGAAGCTGTTTAATTCTGTCATTCTCGGGGGCGACGTTCCAGAGTCGTGGACCAGGAGTGTGGTGGTGCTGTTTTTCAAGAAGGGCGATAAAACGCTCTTAAAGAATTACAGACCCATCTCACTCCTGAGCCACGTGTACAAATTGTTTTCAAGAGTCATTACGAACCGACTCGCGCGCAAGCTAGACGACTTCCAGCCGCCCGAACAAGCCGGTTTCCGAAAAGGTTATAGTACCATAGACCACATCCACACGCTACGCCAGATTATACAGAAGACCGAGGAGTATAATCGGCCTCTGTGTCTAGCGTTTGTGGACTATGAGAAAGCCTTTGATTCTGTCGAAACTTGGGCAGTGCTGCAGTCCCTTCAGAGGTGCCAAATTGACTATCGATATATCGAAGTGCTGAAGTGTTTGTATAAAGACGCTACTATGTCAGTCCGCATCCAGGATAAGAGTACGAAACCGATCCAGCTGCAGAAAGGCGTGAGACAGGGAGACGTTATCTCTCCGAAACTGTTCACCACTGCGCTGGAAGATGTCTTCAAGCTCTTAGACTGGACCGGACTCGGCATCAACATCAATGGCGAATACATCACTCACCTTCGATTCGCAGATGATATCGTAGTCATGGCAGAATCCCTGGAGGACCTTAGCACCATGCTCAATGACCTCAGCAAGGTCTCCCAACTAGTAGGGCTGCAAATGAACATGGACAAGACGAAAATCATGTCTAATGCCCATGTCATTTCTGTACCGGTCCTGGTTGGGAATGCGATTCTCGAAGTTGTCGATCACTATGTTTACCTAGGACAAACAGTTCAATTAGGTAGATCCAATTTCGAGAAAGAGGTCAACCGACGAATCCAACTCGGCTGGGCAGCGTTCGGGAAACTTAGGAGGATCTTCTCGTCTAATATTCCGCAGTGTCTGAAAACAAAGGTTTATAACCAGTGTGTGTTACCAGCGATGACTTACGGCACTGAAACGTGGTCTCTAAATGTCGGCCTCATAACAAGGCTCAAAGTCGCTCAGCGTGCTATGGAGAGGGCTATGCTCGGTATTTCTCTACGTGATAAAATCCGAAATACGGAAATCCGTAGAAGAACGGGTGTAACCGACATAGCCCTAAGGATTAGCACGTTGAAGTGGCAATGGGCAGGCCACATCGCTCGACGAACCGACAACCGTTGGGGAAAAAAGGTTCTCGAGTGGCGACCACGAATCGGACGACGCAGCGTAGGACGACCCCCCACTCGGTGGACTGATGACCTCATCAAGGTCGCAGGAAACCGCTGGATGCAGGTGGCACAGGACCGTTATAGATGGCATTCTCGTGGGGAGGCCTATGTCCAACAGTGGACGTTTACAGGCTGATGGATGGATGGATGGATTATCGATATAATTTTATTATTATTATACATAATAATTTATGAAGATTAATTACTAATTATAATTTTGATAGACGATTTATAATTTTTATATTTTTTTATGTCCTTGGATCATCATTCATCATTCTCCTACTCTTATCCCAATTACTTGGGGTCGATACAATATGTACTCTTCTTTCATAGTACATATTGTAAAAGTTATTGGCAATAATTTTATGACCGACCGCCTGCCAGACGTCAACCCTCCTTGGGAATGTAATTGTTGACTAAACGACAACAAATGGAGTTGACCCAGGTCGTTATAAGGCTCTTAGTCGTCTTTTACGACATCCACGAGCAAAGTAAGGGTTGGTAGTATTCGTAGCCGCTACCATACAGTTTTGGGTATTTCTCTATATTTTATTATAAGAGTTTATAAAACATATTAAAATGTAAAAGGATTTATACTGAAAGAGCTTTGAAAATGAATAAAATAATGGTTTAGGGTGCATCAGTTGAGAGGTTAGCAGTAGTCTCTTAGGACACTCAGAACACTAATTCGGTTCTGCTTGCTGAATACTTTTATTTTAGCATAATAATTTCATCGTGGGGAGACGCTTACATGCCAAGGTGAACTCCGATAAACTGATGGATAATTGAAGGGATCAGTATTTTAAGGTATGCCCATTCTCTGGCTGTTAATAAAATTTTCTGGCTCTTTTACCCTATAATTTCTCAACGTACAGTCCAATTTTAATGGTAAAAGACATTTGTAGATAAAAATCTATTGCTAACTGACCACATATACGCTTTTCTGTACAAATAAATAAAAATAGAATTCCTTAAAATCGATTGCAGCGCCGTGTTTCAGACCCTATGCAGTGTGTTAGTGGTCAAAAATATCTTCGCATTATTAGTCTTCTAATGACTTTTTTTTTACTTATGGTGGCAAACCAGCAAGCAGCACACCTGATGGTAAGTGTTACTGCCGCCCATGGCCCATTGCAGTACCAAGGGTATAGCTAGACCGCTGCCTACCAATACAAAACCCAAACTCACCCAGTTGGGCAAAACTGGTTTGGTGTATATCGTTTAGATGCTTTTAAATGCTATAACCGATATAACCACTTCTCCATGATATATCTTACCCGTGAGTGATCGTACGAGACGACTAAGGGCTATAAAACATAAATAACATCTATGCAAGAGAAGGAAAACTCGAAACAAAACCCTATACTAACACGTCTGACCAGCGTGGTGTAGTAGGTCAATTTCCCTCCCATTATGGACGAGGCTCGAGCCCAACAGCGAGACATATATGAGCTGAGATGATGATGATGACGATGATGACGAACTGATATATAAACATTTTTTGTGTTTTATCTGAATATATGTTAAATTTATTTTTGCAAGAATTTTTACAAAAATTGCGACGTAGATACCTACATAAAAAATATATAAAATCTCAACCGTTAAATTAAATTACAAATATATAAATTACAAATGTATATGAATTATATTTGTAATTTAATTTAACGGTTGAGCACCTCTTTCATGTTTTTACTTATACATAATATATGAAGTGTAAAATTATAGAAAATTATTATCTCATTGGAGGTATAAAAAGGGTTAGTTTGAGATCTAAAAGTCACTTCTTCCTTTTCAAGCATTTGTTTCGGACTAGAAGTGAAGTAACTTATAAAACTACAACAATGAGTCCCAAAACATTATTTTTCTTGGGTGTCTGCTCTTTAGCAGTATCGACAGTATCAGCTGGATTCTTCGTAAGTTATCTTTTAATTGAAATTTTAGTTAAATAATGTATAAATTACCTTCAAATAAAATAATTTTAATAAAATAATGTAAGTCACTCGCCGCATTGTTTGCGAAATGAGATGTGATGTCTTGTAAAAAAACTACTAATGTATTAAGTACCCATATAAATATTAAGTGAATGAATAATGAATACTGCAGTAGACATTAGAATAACAGTTGATTTACAGCCCTGTAACATTAATGCTGTGTGATTTTATTACAGGGTAAACTTGTAGGTGCAATAAAAAAAGCAAGTAGTGCAGCTGATTTTGCCAGTCTTCTTGGGTAGAACCAAACGACATGTGGTAGACAGGAAGAAATCTATTTTTAAGGAAATTGTTTACAAATACATATATTAAAACGTAATTAAGATCTAAATATATAAGTATACAATTTTGTAAGAAGAAATATCCTAATTAATATGTTGAAACAGAAATCAGAGAATACTTATCAACATCAGTGAATCTGAATCTGAAGATAATATAAATTAAATCTAATGCCATTATAATAGCCTTTTGTAATAAAATCATATCGCGTTTCAGAAAAATAGCACATCGCCATCTAGCGACGCAAGAAATAATCATCGTCAATTGCAACATTTATAAAAAATAAGGATTTAATAACACCTCTGTATATTTCATGTAATATTATATAACTGCTCTTCCTAATCTTTAAGCTATCCTTGCGGTTTAGATTATAAGAATATAGCTTCTAAACCTTATATATTTATGTAATAATAATGTGTAATAATAAACTAAAATTTATAAACGTAACATACTTTTATAATTTAAACTTAATGATTTCTGATGTTTACTCGAATATTACATATTTGAAATAAAACTATTTTTACAGGTTCTATTGCATTTGTATTTAATTTTTAATTTCCTTTGCAAACTTTATATTATTCAAGCACACGTCGCACAATTTTGCGCATTTCACGGGTATGGTAATTTTAACGATAGCCTCCACGACAAACCTGGCCAACTTAACGGCTGTTATGGCGCAATCAGAGAACTCAGGTATTCGAGCTCCTGTCAAAGTATTACGGTTATTCATTTTAACGTGTGACCAAACCGTCAACTTCTCCAGACGTCGTTTGATTCTGGCAGTCTTGCGGCCCTTCATTCTCGGCAGTTTTCTCCTCATTTTACAAACGATGTTATATACTTAGATATATTCAGACGTTTATTTGATATAATCTCATCATTCTCTTGCTCTTATCCCCACTACTTGGAGTTGACGCAAAATATCCTGTTCTGCCTATCAGACGTCATCTCTGTAGTCACTCCCTGTCTATCCATATCATGCTTCACGCAGTCCATCCATCTTTTCTTTGGTCTCCCTTTACCCCTAGTGCCTTCAATATTCGTACTTAAAACTTTCTTCGCAACAATACTTTCATCCCGTCTCATCACATGTCCATACCAGGTCAAACGTTCACTCCTTAACTTATCCGTCACTGTGCCACTTTCAAACATTCTCTTATACGCTCATTCTTTATCCTTTCCACTCTCCTCACGCCATACATCCATCTCAACATTCGCATCTCCTCTACACTTAATCGTCTCTCATCCGTCGCTTTTGTCGCCCAACATGCTGATCCATACAATACAGCAAGTTTTATTAAAGTTTTGTAATTTTTTTCATTTAATTTAAAGGGTATTCTGGGACCACATATTGTACCCGTGACCTGCCACCATATCCCGTCCATCCCGCCATCCATCCATCCCGCATCAAATCTGTGCCTTCGCCGGACGATCCAGATCACCACTGCTTTGGATAAGCAAACCGAAGTATCGAAAGTTCGAGCATACTGGTATATGTACTCCATCTAGAGCTTAGGTGTAACATTGGACAGACCGCCGAAATCGTAGAACATGTATTCTATTTTAGGTCTGCTGATTTTCAAGCCAACATTCTCCAACTTACAACGCCACTTTTCCAACATGCTCTGCTCAAGCCCATCTTCTCCGACGAGAACAACGTCATAAGCGAATAGTATGCACCAGGGTGCCTCTTCCTAACTCGCCGCCAAAAAAAAACGACCTGGATCGCCAGTACATAGCACAGATTAACCTAATATACCTCACAGGCACACTTTTCTCTTTCAGAGCCTACCACAGAACCGCTCTCGAGATTCTGCCATAAGCCTTCTTGAGGTCAAGGAATACCATGTGCAATACCATGTGCATGTCCTATGTTCACCCGATATTTTTTGCACAGTTGACGCAGTGCAAATATGGTATCCTTTGCTCCTCGGTGCGACATAAATCCGGACTAGTTTTAGGTGATCTCACTTTCTTCTCGCAATCGCTTCTCAATAACTTTTCCCACACTTTCATACTGTGAGACAAGAGCTTTATTCCTCGATAATTTAAAAAAGGGCACTAGCGTACAACTGCTCCATTCACGGGGGATTACTACCTCATGCAGCAGCTTATCGAAGAACAAAGACAGCCACATATATTCATCCTCTTCCAAAACTTTCCATACTTCAAATGGTATACCGTCAGGCCCTGCAGATTTTCAATTTTTCATGCTTCTCACTGCTTCTCTTACCTCATATATTGTAATTGCCTTTACCAAGCCGACGTTCCCTGGCACATCTTCTAGCACTTCACTCCATAAATTTTCTTCGTTCATTAACCTTTCAAAATATCTCTTCCAACGTTCTTTTATATCCTCTTCTTTTATCAAAACTTGGCCTGTTTCATCTTTTTTACATCTGATATGCCTAATATAATATTATAAAGCGGAAGAGTTTGTTTGTTTGTTTGTTTGTTTGTTTGTTTGTTTGTTTAAACGCGCTAATCTCAGGAACTACTGGTTCGATTTGAAAAATTCTTTTTTTGTTGAATAGTCCATTTATAGAGGAAGGCTTTAGGCTATACAACATTACGCTGCGACCAATAGGAGCAGAGCAACAATGATGAATGTGTAAAAATCGGGTTTTTGTTTCCTTTTGAGAGCTTCCGCTGCGTAAACGGTTAAAGTTGTGCAAAAATTATGTACTACATAATTGTTCCCCTTTCAAAGTTCTAAATAAAAGTCTGCGACAGCATATGTCTATCTTTTAAGATTGGCTCACTATAACCTTTTTTATGCTAATCAAATTTGTTTTAAAATAATATGATATTTTCGAAGGTGTTTTTATAAACATAATATTAATCCTTATCCAAATAAATGAGTTATTCATCACAAGTATTTAATTTAAAACATAATTGCTCTTTACATTATTTGATTTCAATGAATATCTTAGGAAATATCGCAGTTTAAAAATAACATCGCAGCAAAATAATGATCAAGTACTGGGCGCGCATTTACGAAAAAAATACTGGGTCTTATAATCTTATATTAAAAAAAAACTCAAACTAATGTTATTTCAAAGTACTTCTGCACACACTACATTTTTAGTTTCGTTTTCTTCTCATGACCTTCCGTCGGCTTTACACATTCTAAATAATAATAATAAGTATAGGAAGTATTAGTGCCTGCCCTCATGTATGGCAGTGAAAGTTAGATTTGGCGGAGAAGACATGAAAATAGAATAAATGCTGTAATGCTGACAGCTCTTCGTAACGTGTGTGATGTAAGTCTGAAAGATAAAATTAGGTACCTATAATGTTATAAAAGAGCGCTGGTATGCTGAGGTGGGTTGGACACGAAGTGGAAGAAATAATGAGTGGGCAGAGGTTGACGAAGCAAACATATAAAGCAATCGTGAATGGGACGAATACAAGGGGAAGACCACGTCATACTTTTCTGGACCAAATTGGAGATTTGTTCACGAGAGGTCATCATCATCATCATTCTCCTACTCTTATCCCAATTACTTGGGGTCTATACAATAAGTACTCTTCATTCATAGTACATATTATAAAAGTTATTGGCAATAGTTTTATTACCGGCCGCCTGCCAGACGTCAACCCTCCATGGGAATGTAATTGTTGACCAAACGGCATCAGATGGAGTTGGCCCAAGTCGTTATAAGGCTCTTAGTCGTCTTTTACGACATCCACAAGCAAAGTGAGGATTGGTAGTATTCATAGCCGCTACCACACAGCGATTTCATACACATTAAAAGTATGTGTAATCGTAAATAGGCGTAAGTGTATGTATGTATATATGTATAATATACATACATTGTATATGGTATATCTATAGAAAGTATAGATAAGACCCAATACTTTTACTTAAGGTTTAATGTTCTACTCTTACTAATAAAAGGGTCATGTAGGTACCTAAAACAGCTTTAAAGTATGTATTATTTAAAAATATTTCCACCTTTTACGTAAACGAATTCGCGAGTTGAAGTTAACGTTAGCCCAAAGTAACCATTCCACGCGGACGAAGTCGCGGGCGAAAGCTAGTGCCTAATATATCTCGTTCTTTCATCTCGGGCTTTAGTTATGTAATATAACGCTTTTTGTTCTCGAGGCCCATCTCACGACTTATAAATTTTGTCTTCGATCTGAGCTCTCGCAGTAGCTATCACTCGTTTAGCTTTTCTCTCATACTCCTTATATTCAGTCTTTTTTGCTTCCTTCAATCTTTCGTTATTTTCTTTTTGCCATTCCTTAAATATGTTCTTCTTTCCTTTAAGATCTGTTGCACATTCCGATTCCACCACCATGTATCCCTATCAATTATACCTTTTCTTTTTGTTTCTTCTAGTATTCCTTTAGCTGTATTTCTAATACAGCTAGCCGTTTCATCCCAACATTCATTCATAGATTTATCCTTCGTATCATTGATTTCAATATTTTTATCTATCACAACTTGTTTAAACCTACTTGCATACACTTTTCTTTCCAGCATACTCCATCTTATCTTAGAAGGGGGCCGGTTTCTGGTGATAATGGAGGTTTATTTTTATGCGCATTTCTAGTATTAAAAGACGATGCTGAGGTGCCAGTGCCTCACATGGCAGAACCTTACAATCTCTTACACAGACTTGATTTGACTTCTCTTATTAAGAAAGTAATCGATCTGCGTACTGTGGTTGCTACTTTTATAGGTGATTAGGTGCTCCTATCTTTTTTGGAACAAATTATTTGCAATGGCCAGGTGAAATGATGAGGCTACTTGGAACAGCGTCTCACCTCCAACGTTTCGTTTGCGGTGCCCCTATCCTCCATGAACACTCTCATGTAAGTTGGATGTCAAAAAACAGCAAGCATTATTTGCAGATACTACCTAAATAACTGACTTTGTGAATAACTTTCTTAAATAACTCATTTAGTATTTTAAATTAGCTAAACACAATAAATAAAACTTAAATACTAAATTAGCCGTTAAATCAAGGGAAAAGATAAATTAATCGAGATATTTAAAAATATTATAGGCAATGTGACCATTTTCCGAAAAAGTTATAGTCAATTTAATTAACCTTTAATTAAATACTTTATCCTTTACACTGTATGTATCTTTATTTAATGGTTTTACAGAACATTAAGTATTATGGGGTAAGCGATTATTATAATTTTTATTAACTTGTATTTAATAACATTGTATTTGACAATAAGATGAAAAAAGGCAGTAAATTCCCAAATGGCAAAGTCTACTTTTTTATGTTGCCGGTGTCGGCGAACGAGCAAACAGCACACCTGATGATAAGTGCCACTGCTGCACATGGACTTTAGGAACAACAAGAGCACAACTAAGCCGTTGCATATTGTGAAGGAAGTACTCTTCTTAAACCTCGTTTGAAGAAGGACAATTATCATAACGCTCGGGAAACACAACAACAGGTAGTTCATTCCAGATCTTGTACGTACGTGGGAGAAATGTTCGCTGAAAACGTACAGTCGAGGACCGTATCATTTTTAGGTGAAATGGATGAACTAGAGCTATGATGTCGAGTGGTACGATGGTAAAACGGTGACGGTGGTAACAAATAAATAGTTCCTCAAGTAAACAGTCAAACAATTCCTCAGAGCACTCCCCGTGGAAGAGCCGATAGCGTACACAGAGTGACCCAAAGTCTCACCGCTGTTCCAGCGACTCTAATCTGCTCGCGAGATTGGGATCATCGACGATTCGAACAACACGCTTTTGCAGGGAGTCAAGTGGGTCCAGCTGATATTTAGGTACGCCTGCCCAGAGATGAGAGCAGTATTCCACATGAGGACAAACTTGTGATTTGTCGTCGGCGTAAAGTATCAGCTCAGTAGAGCTAGGTGGTACAAACTAGTGGCCAAATTGGCAAGCAAAAAATTCGAGCACGTCTAGCTTTACTTTGCTTTTGCTTGCTAATTTGACTTTGTTCTCCAAATCACTCTACAACTGGACTTTGCTCGACAGTGCGACGTCGAGGAGCCCATTGCTCTCTGTAATTTGGAGAGTTACTAATTGGAACTGAACGTTATGATTAACAGATCCTTCTTTGGAGAGAACGCACAAACTTATGTCTTAGTGGGATTGAACTGTACTAAGTGCCGTTCACCCCATTCCGAGGCCCACCCTGCAGAACGCTCGACTTCTGACACAAGCTGAGCCTGTCTTTGCTATAACATACTCCGAGGGACATTCTGATGCTCGGTGTATCGCTCGTCACCCATGCTGTCATCCGCATATCAATGTATACTCTCTATAGAGAGCATGTCGTTGATATGCAGAATAAACAACTTCGGGAAGAGCACCGAGCCCTGTGGTACACCAGCATTAATGGTCACGGTCTCAGAGAAGGAGCCGTCGTTGACTGCGTTTATGCTCCGACCATCCAGAAAGCTGGTGATCCAATTACAGAGTCCCTTGAAAACACTCAAATAAAATATTATATCAATACGTTTAATGAGAGCGGCATAGTCTGTCAGTTCCACTTCCAATGAGGGGGAGGTTCGTGCTCAAGGTTTACTTTTGGGCATCAGCGAAAACACGTTTTGGCACGCACAAAAAAAAAAGAAAATGCTGTTAACTTTTGCCTTTAAAAGACGCCCACATTGACTGATAAAAGATTTTTTAATGTAAAATATTTTTTTGAAGCCATAATAAGCCATTGCTAAAGAAGATAAGGCCTCAGATTTGTGAACAAATGCAAATTATGTTTTTTACAAATTAGATTAACCATATGCAGTTTAACTAGCATTATCAGATAAGATGCGGCCAGGTCGAGTAGGGTACTACTCGTGGTCAGCTTGATAGATGATAAGGAGATAATACGATAGATTATGAAAGTATACACCATTCTCATGATCCCCTGATAGATTACGCAGAGTATGACCTGATCATACCATAAGCATAATAAGGAGAATGAAAACCTTATCAATTGAAAAATGATGGTTTTTTGGGAAGTACAAGGGAGATAATAGAAAAATAACTTGATATAAAATATATCGCTTTTAATCATTGACATATTATTATAATTATTGAAAATATCAGTGTATTATCTATTGAAATTAATTTAGTATTAAATGTTCACAAAAATTATATAAACTTTGAAACTAAAGTAAAATACAATACAAAAAGACCGATATAGTTTGTGGGAATAAGAAGCAGTTGTACTTTTCTTCTCTATTCACCAATAAGATCTTTAAGTTCTTTGAGGTCCTCGTCCTGCAAAAAAAAATATTTATATTAATAGATTTACAAATTTTGTTAACAACTATTTACTTTATAAAGACACATTTACCAACACAAATTACACTCATCCAATAAAATCTATAAAAACAATTATATCCTATGTGCTCGCGTAATTACTAAAAATCATTGTGAATGTCACTTCTTTCAAGTTTGTTATTGTGATGATATCACGATCAGTTACTTAAAACGAAATGACATTATTGATCACAGCTAATATTACCTACAATATCTACTACAACAGAGTTGGATATAATAAAATGTTGTATTATAACGATATGAATCGTCATTAGTGCCTCGAGAGCTATGTAAAACTGATGATTGTGACCTCAAAATCTAAGATTGTAGTAGTAATAGTACGTTTCTCACGAAAGTCAGCCATAAAATTAATAATAATTAATATTATTGTATTAGAAAAAAATATTATTAGAAAAAAGGTGTTCTATTCAAATACGTTAGAGATTACTCATAATCTCTGACGTATTTGAATAGAACAACTTTTTTTCTATTGATTTTAGGGAGAATGATGTATCTACTCAGAACAATATCTTTTCCATTCGTATTTTTTATATTAACTAGAATTAACTTAGAAACAACCAAATGTTTTTCTTGTGATCAAATCTCTTATATCATCTTTGTTAATATCATGTCATGTAAGTAGAACTTTTATATTGAGCTTATTTTTATTTTGTATTGTATTATCACCAGAATTAAATAATAGTGCAAAAATATAAAGTCTTATATCTAAATAAAGTGATCCTTATAAGACTTGTTTAATTTGATCACTTATAACAAATATTTTTGCATTATTCATTGTAACTAATTATATTAAATATCAATATGTAAAAATAACTTACGGTAAGTTCGTCATCAGCCATGGACACTGCTACAAAGTAGGCACAAAATAGAAGAACAATTTTGAAATTCATTGTCGTAATTAGGTTATTGAATTTTCTTGACTAATCCAACTATAAGGGCTGGAGAGTGAGTATACAATTATAAATAAACTTGACTTTTATATACATATTAAAACAGTAATTATATGTAAAATAGGTAAATATGAATAATGTGATGTAGTTATGAATAATAATCGTGGATTATATACATAATATATTATTATTATACGTAATATATGTTTTGTTGTGTTTTGTTTTGTTTACTAGAGATGGTAAAAATGATGATAATGTTGAAAGAAGCGTAAATGCTGGTAATAGAGTGAATGGGGCACTATACACCTTTATGAAAAGCAGAAACGTGTCCAAAAAGGCACGTTTAGCTGTACATAAGGGAGTATTAGTACCTACTCTCATGTATGGTAGTGAAAGTTGAATTTGGCAGGGAAGACATGAAAGTAGAATAAATGCTGTTGAGATGAGAGTTCTTCGTAGTATGTGTGATGTATGTATGAAAGATAAAATTAGTAATAGTGTTATAAGAGATCGCTGTGGTGTGAATGAAGAAGTAGTGACAAAGATCAAAAAGAGTGTGCTGAGGTGGTTTGGACATTTAGAAAGAATGAGTGACGAGAGGTTGACAAAGCAAATATATAAAGCAAGCGTGAATGGGATGAATACAAGGGGAAGACCACCTCATACTTTTCATCACCAAGTTGGAGATGTGTTGACGAGAGGTCTTATTAAGAGTATGCGTAATCGTAGAGCATGCATGAAGACTATTATGAGTGTGAATGAAGCAATGGAAGTATGCCAGGATCGTGGTTTGTGGCAATCCGTAGTCTCTGCCTACCCCTCTGGGAAACAGGCGTGAAACTATGCATGTATGTATGTATATTATTATTACTACTTACTATATTATATTCATATTAATCATCACCAACCTACTTCTCTCCTAATTACTTGTGATCGATACATTATGTACTCCATTTTCACCGTGCATATTGCAAAAGTTTTGGTAATTGTTTTATGCTCGTGTGCCTGGCTAACGTCACTAACTAAAACTCTGGAAACGTAATTTTGGACCAGACAGCTCAGCCATCTAAGCTGTCTGATCTGCTGGTCCAGATTTATCTTAGCTCTTAGTCATCTTTTGCAACGCCCACGAGCAATATAGTGGTACTACAGATACTTGTAGCCGCCACCAAATGACAAAAATCATATTAATATTACATGTTTATTAACACGGAACATTAGCCCACTAAAATCACAAATCGCACGCTACAATCACAATTCGTATGCCATTTCACTCGAAGAACTGATGAGGAAGAAAGGTTCTCGAGTGGCGACCGTGTATCGGACGACGCAGTGTTGGACAGCCCAACAGAAGCACCAACGACATGGTGAAGGTTGCCGGGAGTCAGTGGAAGCACTGAACCGCGCTTTGTGGCAAAGTATGAGAGGCCTGTGTCCAGCAGTGGACGGTAAGTGGCTGAATGATCATGGTGATATTTTTATTAATAATTTAGATAAATTATATAACAAAAATAGATTTTTCGCTTATAAAATAATCCTAATCGAGGACTCATCATCATTATCATTATCTTAGCCCATATACGTCCCACTGTTGGGCACGAGCCTCCTCAGTGATGGGAGGGAACTTGACCTACTATACCACGCTGGTCAGACGTGTTGGTAAAGGATTTCGCTTCGAGATTTCCTTCTCTTGCAAAGATGTTATATGCGATTTATATCCCTTAGTCGTCTCTTACGATCACCCACGGGTAAGATAGAGGGGTGGTGCATTGTATTCTTACTCAGTCACCACACGGATAGTGAGGACTCATTGTTAGTTGCTATTATTGTAACATTATACCTCCCCATTGTCATTGCACCGATCATCAATACCGATTCCATGAATCTGGTGACCCATGCGGCGGGTTCATCTTTCGGACACCAACCTTTATCGGCGTTTCGGTAACAAAAAACTTTGCTATCGGCCTCTTAGCGAGTGATAGGCAAAATCCCCGTCCGAAAATGTGTGTTCTCAGCTAGGAATTTCTAGGAATAATCAATAACAGCGGTGGTGCGTGAATGCGCGCAAGAATTGATTGATTGATTTCTGCAGTTTAAATTAATTTTAAAACTTACAGAGAGACTTAAAATATATACACTCATTTGCAAAAAAAACGGGCACCTAAGCAATGAACCATTTCAAATGTTAATGTTTCTTTGTTTGATAATTATAGGTAGTTTTATCCACACAGTTTGGTAAATTAATAAGAAAATAATCGTTTTCATCAGTATTTCATAAAATTTAGATACAATTTATGGGAAATAATGCTAAACCTCGCTAGTAGTGTATATTCGCTAGTAGTGCATATGCTCATGAAGTAAAAATAAAAAAGTTTTTTTGTTTGTTTTTCTTTAATAAAGTAAAAGCAGATAAATGTTTAGTATCGAGTGTGACCCCCTCTAGCTAAAATCACAGCTTGAATTCGTCTGGGCATGCTAGCGAGTATATCCCGGATACTTGCTTGCGGAATACGTTCCCACTCCGCAGTAATCACATTCTTCAGCTCTCTGATGGTCTGCGGAGCCGGGTGTACTGATCTCACACGCCGTTTCAGAACGTCCCAGACATGCTCTATGGGATTGAGGTCGGGACTTCGAGCTGGCCAATCCAAACGACGAATGCCGACCTCTTGCACATACGCATTAACATCGCGGGATCGGTGGGCGCGAGCATTGTCGTCCATAAAAATCGAGTCTTCACCTAGAGCGGCCAATGCGGGTTGTGCATGAGAAATTAGAACTTCCGTTATGTATCGATGCCCAGTCAGTGAGCCGTTTTCAATGAAGACTAACTCTGTACGATCCATTGAATTTATTCCTGCCCAAAACATAACAGAGCCCCCACCATAAGGTGTGATTTCTTCGAAACATGCCTCTGCAAAGCGTTCTCCTTGTCTTCTTAGCACTCGCCGACGTCGATCTTCACCGAACAGAGATATCCTGGCTTCATCAGAGAACAAAACCCTATTCCAATCGTCTTGAGTCCATGATTCACAATTTCTAGCGAACCTAAGCCTGTGAACTCTGTGCTCACGGAGTAATTTGGGGCCGCGGACCGGGCGGTGACTGCGTATATTGGCAGCGAGAAGCCTCCTCCTGACCGTCCATAGACTAATATGCACATTTCTTACTTCTTGGAGGTTGTTCTTAAGATCCACATACGAAGATTTGCGATTTCTCAATGCGCGACTCACAAGAAAACGATCATCCCGTGGTTGGGTACATGGTTTTCTTCCAGAACCAGGCCTTCTCTCGACGGAACCAGTCTCCTGATATCGCTGCCAGGTCCTTTGGAGTGTCGAGCGACTAACATTTAGCCTCCTAGCCACGAAACATTGGCTGCAACCCTCTTCAAGCAGCGCGATAATTTTGGTAGCTTTTACCACTTTATCTACCATTTTTGATACAGCCAAACAGCATTAAATAAAGCTTTGACAGTCAAGGATATGAAATTAATCGATAAAAATTGAATAAAAGTTATGAAAGTCGATGTTAACTTCTGGAACTTCGCGCCAAAAATGTAGGATAAAAAGGGGTTTTCTGTAAAAATGAACATCAAATGAAAAATTGAATTTAGAACGTACTTTTTTAAATACCACAGCATTTTTAAAACCGGCCAGTAACGTGTACAAACGATTGAAACCTTTTTGGTATATGTATCTTTTTAAATATGAATGAAAATCAAAACCGCCCGTTTTTTTTGCAAATGAGTTTATATATATATAATAGTTTGCAATTAATCATTACAAAAAAAAAATACTTGTTCTATTCTCAATAACAGCATGTATGTATATACATAACAGCATGTATGTATTTATATACATACATGCTGTTACTATAAATAGAGTGGGGTGCAAGACACTGCCTTGGGATACTCCAAATTTTATGACATATGTGAACCAACAATGGTGTGAATTTTGATAGATTGTTTTATACTATTTGGGTACTTTTCCACACGCTATAAAGGGCAATCTAATGCATAGTGGTTCAAGCTCACATAAAAGAATTTACACAGACGTGATATCAAAAACTTTTGATAATTGTAGTAAAATACGTTTTATCACCGAAAAGTTGAAAGATAATCTAATTTCATTGAGCTAAGCTAATCTAATTTCATTGCCTTTTATTGGAATTTCTTGGAAGCTTTTCAGTGAAAATTCAAATTAGTGAAAGATTTAATTTTACAGTACATAAGGGGCAATGATGTATCGACAAATGCACGTGGGGGTTGTTCGGCCCACGACTCTGTGTGGCGCAACCGTGTAGGTGGAGTCACTGACCACCCAACCTATCGCTGTATTGTGGCGACCGGTACTGCTAATCAATCCACCCACAGGACTGTAGCTGACGATCACAGGGCTTCATGATACAACTCTCTAAAAAATCTTACCAAATATCACCCGAGAGGTAATTCTGAGTAAATTTGACCCTGGTTTGTGAATAAGAATTTTAGAAAACAAGATGATACATATTAATGATCTGTTGGTCAAGTAAATAGTTGCCCTGGATTGACATCGAAGCCACAACCCATTGTTATTTTATGTGTTTAATAGTTTTACTATCTTACTTGTTTTTATTATCATTTCTCACTCTAACTTTCATATACTTATTTTTTTTTTTAAATAGCAACGTTTTATTAAACGGATAGCCATAGATATTAATAGCAATATTAAATATATAGCATATAATTCTCTCATTTAATAGCTGTTGTAAAAAAAATGTCATAATCGGTTCAAAAACTTTTGATGTTATAAAGTAAAAAATTAACAAAAATAAATTAATTAAAGATTGAGTTTAATATATTTATATATTTACTATTAAATTATGTGAAAACCATAAAATTAATTATCATAATATAATAATAAATAATATCATAATCTTTTTTAGAGTATAAAAGGGTTAGTTTGGCACTTATCCAGTCATATCGCACTATTCAAGCTTTCGCTTCAGATCACTAAAGTGAAGTAACTTATTAAACTATAACAATGAGTCCCAAATCATTAATTTTCTTGGGTGTCTGCTTTTTCGCAGTATCTACAGCGTCAGCAGGTTTCATGGTGAGTTATGTTTGTAACTAAATTTCTCTCTTAGATCGCTAGTGATTTTTTTTTTATATTGCGTCTATAATGTATACATATACTGATCGCTTCTATCTTTTGTCATCCTGCGGACAATATAACCACATTATTTGTCTATGCTTAATATATTTTATAACCAGCTAGCAGGACTAATCATCTTCCTTATACAAAGAAAAATAGTCTACGTTATAAGAGGTCTGGCTAAGTTATATTAGCGGACTGGCTGTACGGCTCACTGATGCGGGGTTGGCACTGTCCAGATCTATATCAATTAGCGACATAGCTAGCTATCCATGAGGTGGCTATGTTTCATCGCCTTGTGAGTTACAGCGCTATCGGTGATGTCCTTAACTATCGGTAACTTGTTCTATGGTGGAAATTACACAGAGGCATGGCAATTAGGGCTTCAGTTACCACACGGTGTTGAACGAAGCGGGACGCCTAATAGTTTAAATTCTCTGTGACATTATGATGTACGCTAATATTTGGGGGTTGGTGAGGTGGTATAACTGTAATTGTTCAGATTTATTTCCCTTTTAGCACCGCCCCAACATGTAGTACTTATTGCACAGTAATAACTTAAAATTTGTCTCGAATTAAGATATTGTAATAAGTTAAATGCAGTATTTATGTAATTAAATTGTAGAACTTGTAGAGGCCTACTCATATGTGCAGTGCCTACTCAAATAGGAAGTTAATCAATAACAAATTCTGTATGTGAGTTTAGTATTTTGGGGCACGCCGTGGTATGATCACACCCCACACGAAATGTTCTGAGCGATGGAACGGATGGGCCGTGGTCTCATAATCTGCTGTCCACGTACCTCTCTGATGCCATCTGGATGGACCACTTGTATATTATAGATTAGTATAAGAGTATATTCACAGTCTTATAACATATTCATGTTGTACTGTATTATTATTTATTTCTTTTACAGGATAAACTGAAAGAGTTAGTCAAAAAGGTTATGAAGGAGTAACAAACATATGATATCAAGCGCATATATTGCTTCTATATAAGTAACCCCTTTTCCAAAAACTAGGTATATATGTCATAAATAAAAAAATTCTATCTCATATTCACATCTAATAATGAAAGATAAATAATTAATTATAACTTATGTCCAGATTTTTTAAGAAAGGATATTAAATTTATATATACATTATTTTATTACGGAGTTTTACTTCTGCTTTTCCTTTATCTACCCCTACATTCAACGGCATACTGAAGTACAATATTATATTGCAGGGAGGCCTATCCCTTATCGGTGGCCCGCTCGCACGGCGAAAAGAGGTGTTTGCAGGGTGGGTCCATGGGGTTGCGCGCCGCCTCTTTTGTTGCCCCGGATGGATTTGTCGCGGCGCGACCACATCCATGGTCCACCCTGCAGAAAAAAAAAAAAAGGAGGCCTATCCCTGGTTGGAATTATAACATATGCCCCGACACATTTCATTTCATTGATACAGAAGAAAAGCGCTGAGATAATATCTTTAATATCACTATATTGATGTGCTGACATAGCTCTTGTTTTATGGAAGGCTATGGTGTGGGCACATATCGTCCTCCTCATCTGGGGCGACGGAAGGGCGACCTGTGGCCCCATAACCTACCGTATCTCCCCCAACGCCATTGTGTACCGCTTCCTTGATATCTGTGACCAGCCCAGGGAGTTTTGGGTACCATCTCCGTCGATGCACCATCCTGTGGCCAGGGCGTCATCCTCAGACGGTCAGGCGCACTGCATGTGACGGCATATTCCCAGGTCTAGTCACCCGCTGGCTGACATAGCTCTGGGCTAAAAAGATCACATATATTGGTAGTAGGTAGCGATTGATGAGTGACAGTAAGAGACTTGAACTCAGAATTTCAATATCATCATATTGGATTGTATTTGAAAGGTCTGAAGGTGAGATACTGAATGGAGTAGTGAAAAAGCAAATAAATTAGGGTCCATGGTCTCCATTATATTAATTGCGAATTCAAAGCCAATCGATCAATTGATCTGGATCACGATATCTCTGGAACCATAAGGCCTCATCATCATCACAGCCCATAAATGTCCTACTGTCCTCCTCCGTAATGGAAGGGAAATTTACCTACTATACCTCGCTTGTCAGACGTGTTGGTTATACCAAACCCTATAGGGTTTTGTTCCGAGTTTTCCTTCTCTCGCATAGATGTTATATGCGTTTTATATCCCTTAGTCGTCTCGTACGATCACCCAAGGGTAAGATATGGGGTGGTGAATAGTATTCTTACTCCGTCACCACACGGAAAACCATACATCCATACAACCATAAGGCCTACAGACTTTAAATTTAGTAGGAATATTGCTTCGTCCGTCCTTTTAAAAATACCATCCATCCCTAAAGGGGATTATATAGGAGGTATTAACTCAAAAAAGCCACATTTTCCAATATTGTCCCTACAGGCTTGGAGTTTGGTGGATTTTCTTTTTGCCCTGTAAAGGTTGGATACCTACCGAACATTATACACAGACAAGAATATGGGCCGCCTTTATCTCCTATATTTGATCTGCCCTCTTTAGTTAAAGTGTTGAATACCGTTAGAGTCCTCTAAATAGTACCGCCAGTAAAGTTGAAATATCAAATAAAATAATGAAAGAAGCTAATTGAACGTCAGCAGATTTAAGTTCAACTGTTGGCATCGATTATCAGCGTCAGGGCATCGTCCTGTCATGCGGTGTGGCCTCGCTCCGGGTGACCAGACTGGTTAGTTTGGTCGGATCACGGATTCCTGATCCGGTCACCCACTGCCTCGGCTATGGCGGTATACTTGCTCCTGCGCCGTCCAAGGTGCCGGCGGCGGTGCGTGTCATCTTAGAGGAGTTCCTCACGCGCCCGCTCCGCCGCCTCCTTTTGCGAGATGACTCTCTCGCAGAAAGCGGCGACCACGTCCTAGTTCCTGACGCTGTCAACCATCGCTTTCACGAAAGCCCAGCGTCAGGTCGGCAACGATTGTTTCAACGAGTACACGACGCTGCTGTGCCCAGGTCACGCAGACTTCGAGCGTATACTGCGTCGTGTCCTCGCTGCATCCGCACTGGTGGCAGGACGGAGCCGTTTCGCTCCTTACGATCGTGTACAGGTATTTACCGAAGCATCCACGTCCCGACAAAACGTGCACCAGTCGGAAAGAGAGGGCTCCATGCCACCACTTCATCCACTCGATCAGCACCGGCCGAAGGGCCTCCACGGTATGTACACCTAATCGAAGCCTCTCCAGCCATGCTGTCCTGCACATGGAACTTATTCAGCACCGCACGATACGGGCGGCCCCAGGGTTCATGGTCGAGACCGTTTAACTACTGCGACCAACTCTTTTACTTGGCAAAGCGGATGGCCAACCTGAAGGCAGACCGCGCATCGCGATAAGCTTCGTACAGCTGACCCTCCCACTCAACAGTGATCCTACCGATTGCAGCTGTAGAATTTTAAGGCACTAATGCATGCCGCACGAAGATCCGCCATCTTTGAGGACCACCAGGAGACCCCCTGCCTCGGAGGTAGACGCCGTGCCCTAGGCATGGCCGCATCGCATATCTGTGTCATCACACTGTGAATGCGGATAACCTCAGCGTCCACTCCATCCGCTGGGGGTGGTGAGAACAGCCATGAATGTACAATGGTCGACTCCATCAGCAGGTTTCCATTCAGGCGCCCCACAGCCCACCGCGGAAAATCGGGAGCTTCGTTGGCCGCAGCGGAAGCAAAGCCCGCCGCAGTCAAAGCAGTTCGTACACGTCGGCCGGATGTGCCCAACCGCCATGCACTTCTAACACCTCGCAGGTCAGTTGTCCAGCACTTTTACCCACACCGAACTCCAGCCCACTATGAGCCCGAGTCGGCCAGTTTCCTGACCGACACTCACGCCACCTGGGCTAGGGCGGATGGCGCCAACCCGGACAGTGTCGAGGGTGCACTCGGTTCTCGAGTCATCATTAACCTGCTTCTGTCCCAATTACTTGGGGTCGATACAAAATGTAAACCATTTGCATAGTACATATTGCAAATCTTTTGGCAACAGTTTTATGACCGTGTGCCTGCCGAAGGTCAACTTTCTTTGGAAATGTAATTATTAATTATATATAATAATTAGATAGAGCTGGTCCAGGTCCATCTTAGTTTTTAGACGTCTTTTACAACATCCAGGACCAATGTAGTATTTGTAGCTGTAACCATATAGCAGATATTATTAATATTATATTCCCAAATATTTTTATTATTAAAAAGTATAAACTTAATACGATATTTTTATTAGCACATAGATTTATCATGGTGAAGTGGCAATGGGCTGACCACAGCACTCTTCGAACCGATAACCGATGGGGAAAAAAAGGTTCTCGAGTTACTATAGACTAGTAGGCTACTACGACGTAGTGTTAGACGCCTCCCTACCACGTGGACCAACGACTTGGTGAACGTTACCGGGAGTATAAGAGAGGCCTACGGCCAGCAGTGGACGGAAGAAGACTGAATAATGATGATGATATTTTTATTAATAATTTCTTATAATAGTTTCGTATTATTCAATTTACGTATAAAAAGGAATTCCTTATTGAGGAATCCTTGCGAATTGTTATTACTTTAATATTACCTCTCCATAGCCGTTACGCTCACCACTGGCGACAATTCCTTGCCTCTGGTTAAGTTAACCCGTCGACGACGGGTTAACTTTTCAGACACCAACCTCCGTCAATGTTTCGGCAACAAACTACATTGTTGTCGCTCTATCTGCAGCTTATAGACAAATTCACGTTTCTGATAAGGTGTGTCCTGAGCTAGGGATTGCTAGACATAATAAATAATAACGTGTGTGCGTGTGTGCACGCGGGAATATTTATTTTCCACAGTTTTAATTAATTTTCAAAATCACAGAGGATTATAAGTTCAGTTACTTTAATTTTTGGTAATTGATAAATTTTATTGTTTTGGGTTACCTATAAGCTTTTCTATAATTTTGCTTAAACTTCATCTTTAAAATAGTTTCCGATTTATCACCACAAAATGGTGTAGTATCATCTGCATAAAAATATATTTCTTTCGTCATCAATAACGGCATGTATGTCTATTGTAAATACATTGGAGTCCAAGATACTGCTTTGGGGTACTCCAAATTCAATCATATATATGAGCTGACAATGGCGTTAATTTTGATAGATTGTTTTGTATTAGTTGGGAATTTTTCCAATCACTGTAAAGATAATTCTTTTTTTTTTCACCGAAAAGTTGAAAGATAATCTAATTTCATTGAGTAAAGCCTTTTATTGTAATTTCTCGGAAGCTCTTTAGTGGAAACTCAAATTGGTGACAGATTTACTTTTAAAGTGCATAAGGGGCAATGATGTATCGACAAATGTATGTGGGGGTTGTTCGGCCCACGACTCTGTGTGGCGCAACCGTGTAGGTGGAGTCACTGACCACCCAACTTATCGCTGTATTGTGGCGACCGTTACTGCTAATTAATCCACCCACAGGACTGTAGCTGACGATCACAGGGCTTCACTCTCTAAAAAAAATCTTACCAAATATCACCCGAGAGGTAATTCTGAGTAAATTTGTCCCTGGTTTGTGAATAAGAATTTTAGAAAACAAGATGATACATATTAATCATCTGTTGGTCAAGTAAATAGTTGCCCTGGATTGACATCGAAGCCACAACCCATTGTTATTTTATGTGTTTAATAGTTTTACTATCTTACTTGTTTTTATTATCATTTCTCACTCTAACTTTCATATACTTAATTTTTTTTTTAAATAGCGACGTTTTATTAAACGGATAGCCATAGATATCAATAGCAATATTAAATATATAGCATATTATTCTCTCATTTAATAGCTGCTGTAAAAAAAAATGTCATAATCGGTTCATAAACTTTTGATGTTATAAAGTAAAAAATTAAGAAAAATAAATTAATTAAAGATTGAGTTTAATATATTTATATATTTACTATTGAATTATGTGAAAACCATAAAATTAAATATCATAATATAATAATAATCATAATATAATAATAATCATAATATAATAATAAATAATATCATAATCTTTTTTAGAGTATAAAAGGGTTAGTTTGGCACTTATCCAGTCATATCGCACTATTCAAGCTTTCGCTTCAGATCACTAAAGTGAAGTAACTTATTAAACTATAACAATGAGTCCCAAATCATTAATTTTCTTGGGTGTCTGCTTTTTCGCAGTATCTACAGCGTCAGCAGGTTTCATGGTGAGTTATGTTTGTAACTAAATTTCTCTCTTAGATCGCTAGTGATTTTTTTTTTATATTGCGTCTATAATGTATACATATACTGATCGCTTCTATCTTTTGTCATCCTGCGGACAATATAACCACATTATTTGTCTATGCTTAATATATTTTATAACCAGCTAGCAGGACTTATCATCTTCCTTATACAAAGAAAAATAGTCTACGTTATAAGAGGTCTGGCTAAGTTATATTAGCGGACTGGCTGTACGGCTCACTGATACGGGGTTGGCACTGTCCAGATCTATATCAATTAGCGACATAGCTAGCTATCCATGAGGTGGCTTTGGTTCATCGCCTTGTGAGTTACAGCGCTATCGGTGATGTCCTTAACTATCGGTAACTTGTTCTATGGTGGCAATTACACAGACGCGTGGCAATTAGGGCTTCAGATACCATACGGTGTTGAACGAAGCGGGACGCCTAATAGTTTAGATTCTCTGTGACACTATGATGTTCGCTAATATTTTGGGGTTGGTGAGGTAGTATAGCTGTAATTTTTCAGATTTATTTCCCTTTTAGCACCGCCCCAACATGTAGTACTTATTGCACAGTAATAACTTAAAATTTGTCTCGAATTAAGATATTGTAATAAGTTAACTGCAGTATTTATGCAATTAAATTGTAGATCTTGTAAAGGCCTAATCATATGTGCAGTGCCTACTTAAATAGGAAGTTAATCAATAACAAATTCTGTATGTGAGTTTAGTATTTTGGGGCACGCCGTGGTATGGTCACACCCCACACGAAATGTTCTGAGCGATGGAACGGATGGGCTGCGGTCTCATAATCTGCTGTCCACGTACCTCTCTGATGCCATCTGGATGGACCACTTGTATATTATAGATTAGTATAAGAGTATATTCACAGTCTTATAACATATTCATGTTGTACTGTATTATTATTTATTTCTTTTACAGGATAAACTGAAAGAGTTAGTCAAAAAGGTTATGAAGGAGTAACAAACATATGATATCAAGCGCATATATTGCTTCTATATAAGTAACCCCTTTTCCAAAAACTAGGTATATATGTCATAAATAAAAAAATTCTATCTCATATTCTCATCTAATAATGAAAGATAAATAATTAATTATAACTTATGTCAAGATTTTTTAAGAAAGGATATTAAATTTATATATACATTATTTTATTACGGAGTTTTACTTCTGCTTTTCCTTTATCTACCCCTACATTCAACGGCATACTGAAGTACAATATTATATTGCAGGGAGGCCTATTCCTTACCGTTGGCCCTCTCGCACGGCGAAAAGAGGTGTTTGCAGGGTGGGTCCATGGGGTTGCGCGCCGCCTCTTGCCTTGGATGGATTTGTCGGGGCGCGACCACATCCATGGTCCACCCGGCGGAAAAATAAAAAAGGGAGGCCTATCCCTGGTTGGAATTATAGCATATGCCCCGACACATTTCATTTCATTGATACAGAAGAAAAGCGCTGAGATAATATCTTTAATATCACTATATTGATGTGCTGACATAGCTCTTGTTTTATGCAAGGCTATGGTGTGGGCACATGTCGTCCTCCTCATCTGGGGCGACGGAAGGGCGACCTGTGGCCCCATAACCTACCGTATCTCCCCCAACGCCATTGTGTACCGCTTCCTTGATATCTGTGACCAGCCCAGGGAGTTTTGGGTACCATCTCCGTCGATGCACCATCCTGTGGCCAGGGCGTCATCCTCAGACGGTCAGGCGCACTGCGGGTGACGGCATATTCCCAGGTCCAATCACCCGCTGGATAACATAGCTCTGGGCTAAAAAGATCACATATATTGGTAGTAGATAGCGATTGATGAGTGACAGTAAGAGACTTGAACTCAGAATTTCAATATCATCTTATTGGATTGTATTTGAAAGGTCTGAAGGTGAGATACTGAATGGAGTAGTGAAAAAGCAAATAAATTAGGGTCCATGGTCTCCTTTATATTAATTGCGATTTCAAAGCCAATCGATCAATTGATCTGGATTACGATATCTCTGGAACCATAAGGCCTCATCATCATCACAGCCCATAAATGTCCTACTGTCCTCCTCCGTAATGGAAGGGAAATTAACCTACTATACCACGCTGGTCAAACGTGTTGGTATAGGGTTTTGTTCCGAGTTTTCCTTCTCTCCCATAGATGTTATATACGTTTTATATCCCATAGTCGTCTCGTACGATCACCCACGGGTAAGATATGGGGTGGTGAATAGTATTCTTCCTCCGTCACCACACGGAAAACCATACGGCCATACAACCATAAGGCCTACAGACTTTAAATTTAGTAGGAATATTGATTTCGCCGAGTAAAGGCCAGCTAAGAACGGATTTTACGAAATTCCACCCGCAAGGGGGCTTGCTGGGGTGTATAAATTAGTTTTTAAATATTGCTCATACAGACTTGAATTTCGGTAGACATATTTGTCTTACGATACAGAGGTAAACTAAGAACGTCCTTTTAAAAAATTCCACCCCTGAAGGGGACTATGTAGGTATTAACTCAAAAAATCCACATTTTCTAATATTGTCGCTACAGGCTTGGAGTTTGGTGGATTTTCTTTTTGCTCTGTAAAGGTTGGATGAAGTAGGATTTTAAGAAATTCCATCGCCGAAAGGAATTCTATGTCGTGAAAGTAAACTACACAACTGAATTGATGTAACCGAAGCGAAGTGAGGGCGGGTCGCTAGTATTAAAATAAATGAACAAACTATGGGTACTGAAGCTTTACTAGATTCGTTAATACCTAACGATAAGGTAACAATTGATACCGAACATTATACACAGACAAAAAAAAGGGGCGCCTTTATCTCCTATATTTGATCTGCCCTCTTTAGTTAAAGTCTTGAATACCGTTAGAGTCCTCTAAATAGTCCCGCCAGTAAAGTTGAAATATCAAATAAAATAATGAAAGAAGCTAATTGAACGTCAGCAGATTTAAGTTCAACTGTTGACATTGATTATCAGTGTCAGGGCATCGTCCTGTCATGCGTTGTGGCCTCGCTCCGGGCGACCGGACTGGTTAGTCTGGTCGGATCACGGATTCCTGATCCGTTCACTCACTGCCTCGGCTATGGCGGCATACTTGCTCCTGCACCGTCCAAGGCGCCGGCGGCGGTGCGTGTCATCTGAGAGGAGTTCCTCACGCGTCCGCTCCGCCGCCTCCTTTTGTGAGATGACTCTCTCGCAGAAGGCGGCGACCGCGTCCCAGTTCCTGACGCTATCAACCATCGCTTTCACGAAAGCCCAGCGTCAGGTCGGCACCGATGGTTGCAATGAGTTCACGACGCTGCTGTGCCCAGGTCACGCAGACTTCGAGCGTATACTGCGCCGTGTCCTCGCTGCATCCGCACTGGTGGCATAACGGAGCCATTTCGCTCCTTACGATCGTGTACAGGTATTTACCGAAGCAAAACGTGCACCAGTCGGAAAGAGAGGGCTCCATGCCGCCACTTCATCCACTCGATAAGCACCGGCCGAAGGGCCTCCACGGTATGTACACCTAATCGAAGCCTCTCCAGCCATGCTGTCCTGCACATGGAACTTATTCAGCACCGCACGATACGGGCGACCCCAGGCTTCATGGTCGAGACCGTTTAACTACTGCCACCAACTCTTTTACTTGGCAAAGCGGATGGCCAACCTGAAGACAGACCGCACATCGCGGTAAGCTTCGTACAGCTGACCCTCCCGCTCAACAGTGATCCTACCGATTGCAGCTGTAGAATCTTAAGGCACTAATGCATGCCGCACGAAGATCCGCCATCTTTGGGGACCACCAGGAGACCCCCTGCCTCGGAGGTAGACGCGTGCCCTGGGCATGGCCGCATCGCATACCTGTGTCATCACACTGTGAATGCGGACAACCTCAGCGTCCACTCCATCCGCTGGGGGTGGTGAGAACAGCCATGAATATACAATGGTCGACTCCACCAGCAGGTTTCCATCCAGGCACCCCACAGCCCACCGCGGCAAAGCGGGAGCTTTGTTGGCCGCAGCGGAAGCAAAGCCCGCCGCAGTCAAAGCAATTCGTGCACGTCGGTCGGGTGTGCCCAACCGCCATGCACTTCTAACACCTCGCAGGTCAGTTGTCCAGCACGGTTACTCACACCGAACTCCAGCCCACTATGAGCCCGAGTCGGCCAGTTTCCTGACCGACACTCACGCCACCTGGGCTGTAGCGGATGGCGCCAACCCGGACAGTGTCGAGGGTGCACTCGGTTCTCGAGTCATCATTAACCTGCTTCTGTCCCAATTACTTCGGGTCGATACAAAATTTAAACCATTTGCGTAGTACATATTGCAAAACTTTTGGCAACAGTTTTATGACCGTGTGCCTGCCGAAGGTCAACTTTCTTTGGAAATGTAATTTTTAATTATATATAATAATTAGATAGAGCTGGTCCAGGTCCATCTTAGTTTTTAGACGTCTTTTACAACATCCAGGACCAATTTAGTATTTGTAGCTGTAACCATATAGCAGATATTATTAATATTATATTCTCAAATATTTTTATTATTAAAAAATATAAACTGAATCCTATATTTAAATTACTGAAATTTAGCATTTAATATGCTTCCATCCATCAGCCCGTAAACGTCCACTGTTGGACATAGGCCTCCCCACGAGAATGCCATCTATAACGGTCCTGTGCCACCTGCATCCAATGGTTTCCTGCGACCTTGATGAGGTCATCAGTCCATCGAGTGGGGGGTCGTCCTACGCTGCGTCGTCCGATTCGTGGTCGCCACTCGAGAACCTTTTTTCCCCAACGGTTGTCGGTTCGTCGAGCGATGTGGCCTGCCCATTGCCACTTCAACGTGCTAATTCTTCGGGCTATGTCGGTTACACCCGTTCTTCTACGGATTTCCGTATTTCGGATTTTATCACGTAGAGAAATACCGAGCATAGCCCTCTCCATAGCACGCTGAGCGACTTTGAGCCTTTTTATGAGGCCGACATTTAGAGACCACGTTTCAGTGCCGTAAGTCATCGCTGGTAACACACACTGGTTATAAA
Organism: Lymantria monacha; assembly: GCA_905163515.2. Lineage (NCBI taxonomy): Eukaryota > Metazoa > Arthropoda > Insecta > Lepidoptera > Erebidae > Lymantria > Lymantria monacha. The sequence goes on from LR991081.1 coordinate 19,522,403, forward strand.
CCTTTGTTTTCAGACACTGCGGAATATTAGACGAGAAGATCCTCCTAAGTTTCCCGAACGCTGCCCAGCCGAGTTGGATTCGTCGGCTGACCTCTTTCTCGAAATTGGATCTACCTAATTGGACTGTTTGTCCTAGGTAAACATAGTGATCGACAACTTCGAGAATCGCATTCCCAACCAGGACCGGTACAGAAATGACATGGGCATTAGACATGATTTTCGTCTTGTCCATGTTCATTTTCAGCCCTACTAGTTGGGAGACCTTGCTGAGGTCATTGAGCATGGTGCCAAGGTCCTCCAGGGATTCTGCCATGACTACGATATCATCTGCGAATCGAAGGTGAGTGATGTATTCGCCATTGATGTTGATGACGCCATTGATGTTAATATGCTTAATTATTTATAAAACCCGATTACGAAATGTGACAATTTCCATTTCGTACAAAAACATTTTTCATTTCGTAATCGGGTATTATAAATTAATACGATATTTTTATTAGCACATAGATTTATCATGGTGAAGTGGCAATGGGCTGACCACAGCACTCTTCGAACCGATAACCGATGGGGGAAAAAGGTTCTCGAGTTACTATAGACTAGTAGGCTACTACGACGTAGTGTTGGACGCCTCCCTACCACGTGGACCAACGACTTGGTGAACGTTACCGGGAGTATAAGAGAGGCCTACGGCCAGCAGTGGACGGAAGAAGACTGAATAATGATGATGATATTTTTATTAATAATTTCTTATAATAGTTTCGTATTATTCAATTCACGTATAAAAAGGAATTCCTTATTGAGGAATCCTTGCGAATTGTTATTACTTTAATATTACCTCTCCATAGCCGTTACGCTCACCACTGGCGACAATTCCTTGCCTCTGGTTAAGTTAACCCGTCGACGACGGGTTAACTTTTCAGACACCAACCTCCGTCAATGTTTCGGCAACAAACTACATTGTTGTCGCCCTATCTGCAGCTTATAGACAAATTCACGTTTCCGATACGGTGTGTCCTGAGCTAGAGATTGCTAGACATAATAAATAATAACGTGTGTGCACGCGGGAATATTTATTTTCCACAGTTTTAATTAATTTTCTAAATCACAGGGGATTATAGGTTCAGTTACTTTAATTTTTGGTAATTGATAAATTTTATTGTTTTGGGTTACCTATAAGCTTTTCTATAATTTTGCTTAAACTTCATCTTTTAAATAGTTTCCGATTTATCACCACAAAATGGTGTAGTATCATCTGCATAAAAATATATTTCTTTCGTCATCAATAACGGCATGTATGTCTATTGTAAATACATTGGAGTCCAAGATACTGCCTTGGGGTACTCCAAATTCAATCACATATATGTTAATGACTGCTGACAATGGTGTTAATTTTGATAGATTGTTTTGTATTAGTTGGGTATTTTTCCAATCACTGTAAAGATAATTCTTACTATAAAGTAGTTCAAACTCACGTCAATGAATTTTCACAGACTTACGTCTATTGTGTGCATGTACCAAAAACTTTTGATATTATAGTAAAATACTTTTTTTTTACCACAGAAAAGGTTAAATAAAACTGCAATTCAATTCATAGAGCGTTTAGCAGAACTGTATGTGGGAGTGATGAGTCCTTGACTGCTGTTTAATCAGCGCATCGGATTACAGCTGATGATCAAGTGAAAATTGTACGAATTATCACTCGATATAAAATGATTGATACAATGTGAACATGGCTCCTGGACTAGAAGTTTAGAAAAGAAAGGTACGCGACACGTCTTAAATGTTTGTGGGTAGCGCAAATAGTTGTCCAGATTCAGAATAATTATTTGTAAATCTCGCAAATAATTGTTCTGCATTGAAATCGAATTCACGATGCATTATTATTTTGCTATCGTATGTGTTTATATTATCATTTCTTACTAGTGTAAAAAAATTAAAGATCTTAACCCTTAAGATTAAAAATAACGCCTAAGACTATTATTTTTTAAATTAATAATGTAATTCTAAACACTGATAGCCGTAGAAATTAATAAAAATATTTGTGTGAACAAACAATTGAAATCAAATTTTCTATATCGATCTAGGGCTCATTTAGTAACTGTAAAAATTTCGTCATAATCAGTTCATAAATTTTTACCATAAAGTAAAAAATAAATTAACATAAATAAAATAATTAAAGATTTATTTTAATATATTTATATATTTACTATTAATATATGTGAAAACCATAAAATTAAATACAATTATCTTTTGGAAGTATAAAAGAGTTAGTTTAAAACTTATCTAGTCACTTCTCTCTTTGCAAGCTTTCGCTTCAGATCACTAAATTGAAGTAACTTATAAAACTATAACAATGAGTCCCAAATCATTAATTTTCTTGGGTGTCTGCTTTTTCGCAGTATCTACAGCATCAGCAGGTTTCATGGTGAGTTATGTTTGTAACTAATTTTCTCTCTCCTATCTCTGTAAGGTAAATTTCTTATATTGAGTCTATAATGTACTAACTTATTTTTTTTCTCGAAGTAAGCTAATTTGCAACAACTGCATTCTTTATGCAATTGAATTCTAAATCTTGTAAAGGCTTATTCATCTATGCAGTGACTTTTTTAATTAAAGTTATTCTATAACAAATTCTACATGAGAGATTAGTATTTTGGTTTGGGGCACACCGTTGTATGGTCACACCCCGCCCAAAGTGTTTGGAGCGATGGAACGGATGGCCCGCAATCCCCTAACCTGACATCCACGTACCTCTCTAGTGCCATCTGGATGGACCATTGGTATAGTAAAGATTAGTATAAGAGTATATTTACGGTCTTATAACGTGAATACTGTATTATTATTTTTCTATTACAGGATAAATTGAAAGAGTTAATCAAAAAGGCTATGAAGGACTAAATAACATATTATATCAAGCGAATATGTTTCTTTTAATATAATTACATCTTTTGCCTATTATCTTTAAACTATCTTTGTCATTTAAATCAATAAGAATATAAATTCTCTATCAAATAATGCAACACAAATAATTAATTATAACTTATGTCAGGCAATTTCAAGAAAGGATATTAACTTTATATATACATTATTTTATTACGGAGTTTACTTCTGCTTTTTCTTTTATCTACCCCCACATTCAACGGCATACTGAAGTACAATGTTATATTGCAGGGAGTCCTCTCCCTAATTGGAATTATAACATATACCTGACACATTTCATTTCATTGGTACAGAAGAAAAGCTCTGAGATAATATCATACTCTTTAATATAGTGCGCCGACATAGCTCCAGGCAGTCCATCTTCGAGACGTCATTGCCCGTTGGGCATTTCGGCTGGAGAGGCCTCGGTTCGGTGTGCGGACCGTGGAGGCCTTCTGTCCGGTGCTGATGCATTAATTGGAACGGCGGCACGGGGTGCTCTCCTTCCGACTGGTGCAGGTTTTGACGGGGCATGGATGCTTCACCAAATACCTGCACACGGTTGTCAGGAGGGAGTTTAAATCATCCTGCCACCATTGCGATTGCGACGAGGATACGGCGCAGCATACGCTTGAGGCTTGTGCCGCTTGGGCAGAGCAGCGCTATGAACTCGTCGCAATCATTGGTGCCGACCTGGTGCTGCCGACCATCGCCAGGGAGATGCTCGACAGCGTCAGGAACTGGGACGCGGTCGCAGCCTTCGGTGAAGCAAAAGTCTCGCGGAAGGAGGCGGCGGAGCACGTGCCCAAGGAGCGTCTACTCGACGACGCGAGCCGCCATCGGGAACTGGGGCGGCGTAGGCGCGATTACCTGCGCCTAATGCCGCCCTAGCCCAGGCCGCGGGTGACTGGACTGGGGAATTAGTCCCTCACCCGCCGAAAGGCTGAACGCGAGGAAAAGACTAACATCTTATACCCCTTAGGGGGTATTCCGTTCAGCCGGCCACTGACGACAAGTTCACGCTGCTCTGATGGCCGGTCCAACGACGAAAACGAGGTTCACGGGTGGGTTACGCGTATGCGTGCTTACGCCCCTCTGTCACCCCGGACGGAGTGGTGCTAGAAGCGCGCCGACCGTAGCCCGCCCCCTCCAAAAAAAAAGGCCGTACATCTTTTTCCATTACTATAAAGTGTTTATTGATAGAAAAAATAACTGGCTGATGCTATACGGTTTTGAAAAGCATGTAGGAAGTAATATAAACCCAAAAAATCAAGTATATTGAGAATAGTCAACTCACTGTCACTCATCAAAAGTTTGAGTGACAGCGAGAGACTTGCACTTAGAATTTCAAGATCTTTATCGAATTGCATTTGAAAGCTTTTAAAGTGAGTTTACTGATTAGAGTTGTGGAAAAACAAATTAATTAGTGTCAATGGTCTCCCTTATATTATGAATTTAAAGCCAATCAATCAGTTGATCTATCTTATATGCAATACGTTAAAATAAATGAACACGCTATGGGTATAGAAAAGACTACTGAGGTTTTAATATCTAACTAAAACGTTAATACCAGAGACGTTAATACTAACGTTAATACCAGAGAATAACGTAACAATTGATCCCGAACATTATTCACAGATAAAAACGTGGGCCAAATTGCCTATTTAGCTAAAGTTTTGAATACCATAAGAGTCGTATCAATAATACACCAGTTAAAATATCAAACAAAATAATCTAACAAGCTAGTTGAACGCCAGCAGATTCAAGTTCAACTGTTGGCATTCACTAGCAGGCTAAAGCATATCTCTACATCAATACAGTCAAATCAAATCATTTATTATGCATAAGCCCCATACACTTAGATATTGTCAATTTTACATTTCTTTTTTAAATTAATTTTAATTAATCTGCCACCGGATCGGAAAGCAGCCACATACTAAGAAGATCCAGCAAGAAACTCAGTGGGCTCGTCATTTTTTTTTTATATATTTTGTGATTGGTTACATGTTTAATTTATGTTAGCTCCAGTGAGATGCCCTTCGAGTAAAGATTTTTTTTTTTTATTTTGTATATAATATATATTATTGTGTACATATATTCTTGTGTGGGTAGTTGAGGTGTCAACAAGTAAAAAATTTTTACTCTGCAATTACAAGTGAATATAAAATAAAACCAATTGTTTCACAAACGGATGGCTGATTTTGAGGCTGAGCTGCCAATAGCACAAGGTACACCTTCCATAACAGATGTGAAAACTGAATATGCATCTTTTAAAAAAATCATTTTGGAACTTATGAGCCAATTCCAACAGCAATTAGATTTGGTAGTACGCTCTGTTGACAATATTGAGATGAGAAGCCGTAGAAAAATGCTATTGCTTCATGGCATACCTGAAGAGGAAAGAGAAATTACTTCTGATGTAGTATTTAAGCTAGTGAATCAACATCTTAAGCTATCAAACTTCAGTAATGTGGACATTAGGCGATGCCACAGAATGGGGCGATCTTCATCATCTCACAAGCCAAGACCTATTGTAGTTAAGTTTCAAACAAATACAATTCGAGATGGCTTGTGGTACGCCAAAACTAAACTAAAGGGTTCTGGCATCACTATATCAGAATTTCTCACAAAACAGCGGCATGAGACCTTCATGGCAGCACGGCAACTTTTTGGTATATCTCAGAGCTGGACTAAAGAAGGTACCATATATCTAATCGGGGTTGATGGTGTTCGACACCGTGTTACAAATCTGGGCGAGTTGCACAAACTCAAACAACAGGTTTCAGACAAATCCACTACTACTCCCATTGCTACTACAGTTACTGTTAAACCAGCGGCGAAATCTAAGCGGATTATTAGTCAGAAGAAACATTGAGTTATTGTCTAATGGTCGATTAATGTCATATATCTGGACTCGGAATACTCTTGGTTCTATATCCACTACCAGCGTTCGGAACCGTACGATAATTATCGTACATGTGGGATAATTTCATAACTACGTACGATGTACGATGGTACACGGCTATCGTACGCAGATTGTACGATAATGTCCATTATGATGAAAAATTTGATAATTAAACCGATAGCCAATGGTCCAATGACAATTACAGTTTTTTTTTTACTGTCAGCGCCATCTATTGGCTCATTTTTTTCTTAGGAGTATTAGCATATTAGGAACACATGTTGCTGCTTCATGGCGCAGGCGCAATCTTTTTATTGGTTGCTACTGTCTTCCAATCAGCGATCATGATTTTTCATGAATTATAGCCATTTTTTGATGGATACGATAATTTTGATCCATATACGATAATTTTACGGCCCTGGTACGATAGCTGCCTGGCTTCAGGCTGTTAACACTGTCCACTACATGTATACGCCAACACTGGCTTGTAAGTTTCATGCTGTAAACCATTGCCTCCGTAATCGCTTAAATATTACATTTTTACAACTGTGGGGGTACAGATGTCTTTATAGTTTCGTCGGTAGCTACACTTGTATAATTCATATAATCAGAACTGGGGTAAGGATACGTATTAAGATTTTTTTGAAATGTAGATTATCCGACAATGTCAAACGTCACTGCTTTGGTAGTGTAATTTTTTTTATTTTTGTTTTGTTATGTTTTTACTATAAAAGTATTGGCGTGGATATACGTCTTATGAGGCATCTTTGCCTACAAGTCTCTTTTTTTTTCAACCGCGTGGACAGTTTCCACGAACCTGTTGTTTATATCGTTCGGAGACTCGCACTCGTCTAGACATTGGAAGCGATTGTGTAGTTCGAGTTGAAAGTTTTCGAGGTTCTGGTATTGGACAGGTGTAAGTCGGAGGGTAGACTTCGTCAAGCGTGACCGTTTGACTTTTGTGTGGATATTCAATGTGCCTCGTACTATTCGGTGATCGCTCCCAATTTTAATCCGGCTGATCACTGAGACATCATGAAATATATGTCGTTTGTCCGACAAGATGAAGTCTATCTCGTTTTTTGTTGAACCATCGGGGCTAATCCAGGTCCATTTCCTTTGTGGCTGCTTTCTGAAGAAGGAATTCATCATAAAGAGGCTTTCCTTCTCCAGAAATTCAGCCAGTTTCTGGCCCCTCTGGTATCTCTGTCCATATCCATGTTTCCCCACTCTCAACTCATCATCACTTCCTTTGCCTAGTTTCGCGTTAAAGTCTCCCATAACCACCGTGAAGTGGGTTTTGGACGCGTGTATGGCTTTCGAGATATTCTCGTAAAAGACCTCCACCTCGTCGTCGGAGTATGCCGAGGTTGGTGCGTATACCTGTATGCCCTTCAACGAATACCGTTTGGTAATTCTGAGTATAAGGATTATCGTGCCCTCACTCTCTCTTCGCACTTCTGATAATCCTACAATGTCCCAGCGGATTTTGCTCAATTCCTCTTCCAGCTCGATGACCTTCTCATCGGTCCTGAGTGTCCGAATGTTGTGTGTTACCAGAGCCAAAGGTCGTTTTGATTGGTAGCCGGATCGCTGCCGGAGATGTTTCGCCCCCCCTACTCCATCGCTACCAGGCCCGCTACCACGATGAGCCTGTAAGATAGCGGAGCTGCCGTGACTGGGGGCCGTTTCTCTAATTGTATTGCTCATAAGGGGTTAAAGCCGTAATCGCCACGCTTGGCAGGCGGGTTGGCGATCGCAGTGTGGTGTAATACGTTTCCTAGGAGAGAGCTGCTGCCCACTCTCCTGGTGAACCCTTAGTCGATTTTTACGACTCCCACGGGCAAGTAAGGGGTGGCGACATATGTATTCTATCCCATCGCCACACGGGCTTGGATTTACCTTGGGCAAATCGACTGTCTACGTGTTCAAAGCCGTTAGATTTACGCTATTACGATATCAGCTTTGAAGTGTATTAGGCATCCTCCTAGATATTTCAGGTGTTTTTGACAACTCCTGGTGACCGATGTTACTACTTAGGCTAAAAGCTCGTGGATACTTCAGTAACATCTATATAATCATACGGTAATATCTCCTACAAAGTTTAGTTACATTGAGACATGGTCACCATGCTATATTTAAATCAATGACGATGGACTATGCTCATAGATGCGTAGACTAGATTCATTTACCATAGTAAAGATAATCAAAGAATGCAAGAAATAACTAAAATTAATTAGAGCAACATTGTACGTCAATTTGACATCAAATCTGAAGGAGGCTCATGCTCAAGGTTTACTCTTAGGCACTAGCGAACGCAGCAAGTCTAGAGCAAAAACAAAAATTCAAAAAAAAAAGTTAAATACTATCTACTTTTGCCTTAAAAGAACGCCAACATTGACCAACAAAATATGTTTCATATATAAAATATTTTTTTAAAGCCAATGTTGATGAAGTTAAATCCACCTCCATTTTCAACAAATACAAAGTTTATTTATTTAAGATTAAGGTCAGTTTATATGTTGTTTTCTTAAATAAATTATTATTATTATATTATTTTTTTTTATTAATTAGATTATCAATATGTAACTTGACCGACATCAGTAGACTAAGGTAATGTCAGGTTGACTTGATAGGCGATAGAGGGGTAAAGCGATAGGTTATGAAAGTTTGCGAACTTTAAAGAGTAGTGCGACTACTCTCACGAAGTCCTTGACAGTTCACGCAGGGTATAACTAGAATTTCTATCTAAAAAGGAGGATAAAAATCATATCAATTCAAAAATAAGCATATTTTTGGAGTACAAGGGAGACGGTGGAAAAAAGAAACATGATATAAAATATGATATCGTTTTTAATCATTGGTATATTATTATAAAAAATATCAATGAAATTAATTTAGTATCAAATGTTCACAAAAATCATATAAACTTTGAAACTAAAGTAAAATACAGTAAAACAAGTAAGGTGACCGATATAGTTTCTGAGAATAAGAAGCAGTTGATATTTTCTTTTTTATTCACCAATAAGATCCTTGAGTTCTTTGAGGTCCTCGTCCTGCAAGAAAAATGTTTATATTACTAGATATACTAACTCTGTTACCAACAATATACTTTATAAAAAAAAACATTTACCAACACAAATTAAACTTATCCGATAAAATCTATAAAAGCAATTATTTCCTATGTACTTGCATAAGTTTTAGAAATCATAGTAAATGTTACTTCTTTTAAGTTTGTTATTGTGATGATATCACGATCAGGTACTTAAACAGAAGTGACATTATTAACCAACAGTAACTACTACTACAGAGTTGAATACGATAAAATGAAAATTATGATAACATTTTTAGAGCCACACAGCAATGAAAATACGTTTATGACCTCAAAATCTAAGACTGTTGTAATAGTACGATTCTGACGCTAGTTTGCTGTAAATGATTTTATTGTATGGATATTCATAGAACACATTTTTTCTCTTGATTTCAGAGCAGGTGATGTATGCACTCAGAAAAAGATTCTCTTCATTCATGGAGCTCTTTTATTTAATTTTACTGTCGTATATCTAAGTGAAGTGATTTTTATACAGCTTGCAATATTTGATCATCTATAACAAATATTTATTTTGCAATGTTTTTTTTTATAACTGATTATATTAAATGTAAATATGTATAAACAACTTACGGTAAGTTCATCATCAGCCATGGACACTGCTACAAAATAAGCGCAAAACAAAAAAACAATTTTGAAATTCATTGTCGTAATCAGATTATTGAATTTTCTTTACTAAATCAACAGCAAGCTTAAGAGTGAGTACACAATTATAACTAAACTTGACCTTTATATACATTTTAGAATTGTAATTATATGTATACTGCGTAGATATGAATACATGAATAATATTCGTGGATAATTACTTAATATATTATTGTTACTGGCCATCTTATTTTCGTATTAATCATCATTAACCTGCTTCTGTCTCAATTACTTGGGGTCGATTGATAATGATGATATTTTTATTAATAATTTCTTATAATAGATTCGTATTATTAGCTCTTAAGGATACCCTTAAGTTTATTTTTTTTTATTAATAATATATTTCTAAACACTGATAGCCGTAGAAATCAATAACAATATTTGTGTGAACAAACAATTTGAATCAAATTTTCTATATCAATTTAGGGCTCATTTAATAACTGTATTGAGTTTTGTCATAATCGGTTCATAAATTTTTATTATAAAATAAAAAATAAATTAACAAAAATAAACCAATTAAAGATTAAGTTTAATATATTTATATATTTACTATAAAATTATGTGAAAATCATAAAATTAAATATAATTATCTTTTTAGAACTATATAAGGGTTAGTTTGAAACTTATCGAGTCACTTCTCTCTTTTCAAGCTTTCGCTTCAGATCACTAAAGTGAAGTAACTTATAAAATTATAACAATGAGTCCCAAATCATTAATTTTCTTGGGTGTCTGCTTTTTCGCAGTATCTACAGCGTCAGCCGGTTTCATGGTGAGTTATGCTTCTAAAAAAGATTTTCTATTAGATGTCTGTAGTGAAATTTTCTTATGTTGCGTCGATAATGTACACATATACCGATCGCTTTTAACTTTTGTCTGCCTGAGGACAGTATACTTACCTTGTTTCTCTATGCTGAATATATTTTATAACGCATCAGCAGATTTTATCTTATTCTTTATGCAAAGAGAAAAGTAGTCTACATTATAAGAGTTCTGGCTAAGTTATACAAGCATGCTCCATGCCTCACTGACGCGAGGTTGGCATTGTTAAGGTTCATGTCAATTCGCGCCATATTTAGCACTATCAGCCAGCTAGCTATTTACTAGATAGCTGTGGTTCATCACCTTGTAAGGTACATAAGTATAAGTGGCATCCTTGACCCTCGATAATATGGTGGTTCATCACCTTGTAAGGTACATAAGTATAAGTGGCATCCTTGACCCTCGATAATATGATCTATGGTGGAGAAATGGTATATTAGGGATTGGTATAAGAGTATATTCACAGTCTTATAACATGTACACTATATTATTATTATTTTTTTACAGGATAAACTGAAAGAGTTAGTCAAAAAGGTCATGAAGGATTAACAAACATATTATATCAAACCCATATGTTTCGTCTAATGTAATTGCCTCCTTTTCCTGTTACCTCTCAACTATCTCAATCATTTATATCAATAAGAATAAAAATTCTCTATCTTATATCTATATCTAATAATGAAAGATAAGTAATTAATTATAATTTATGTCAGGATTTTTTTTGAAATGTTATTAAATTTATATATACTTTACTTTGTTATGGAGTTTTACTTTTACTTTTCTTTTATCTACCCATCCCTTCAGCAGTGTATTGAAGTACATTATTATATTGGAGGAAGGCTTCTCCCTAATTGGAATTATGACAAATGCGCTGACATATTTCATTTCATTGATACAGAATAAAAGCGCTGAGAAAATATCTTTAATATAGTATGTCGACATAGCTCTGGGCTGAAAATATGAGAGAGAGAGAGAGAAGAGTGGAAAATCAAATAAATTAGGGAAGTCTCCTTTATATTAAGAATTTAACGCCACACGATCAGTTGATCTAGCTTAGATGCAATATATTAAAATAAATGAATACACTATGGGTATAGAAAGGACTACTGAGGATTTACTAAATACGTTAATACGGGACGATAAGATATCAATTGATACCGAACATTATACACAGATAATAACGTGGGCCACCTTTATCTCTATAACTGATCTGCCCTCTTTAGTTGAAGTCTTGAATACCGTAAGTGTCCTCTAAATCATGACGTCGGTAAAATTGAAATATCAAATAAAATAATCAAAGAAGCTAATTGAACGTCAGCAGATTTAAGTGCAACTGTTGGCATCGATTGTCAGCCTAAATAAAGTATATTCCTTCGTTTATGGCAGTGCGTAACGCCTTGTTCGTCATGGCTTCCCAGGTAGCTCCACAATCTTACACAACTTTGATTTAGTCCGGGAAAATCGACTATCATAGCCATTAGAAAAACTGTTACGATATCAGCTTTGTGTGTGTTTCTAACAAAAGCATCTACAGACTCGTACAGTAATACTTCTTGCAAAGTTCAGTTACATTGAGACTTGATCATCATGCTGTATTAAAATCATTGACGATGGGCTATACTCAAACATCTAAAGACTAGGTAAATTGTAGGATATATGCTTAAACTTAACAGTAAACTGCTCGCTCCTTATAAAGCTTACCACCTCTTACTAAAATGTAATTTAATTAAGTTTAAAAGTGGCAGTGGGTGGTTTAAAAGTGGTAAAACTTGGCATATTTATAAATTTATTTCTGAAGCAAATTGACTTTTCATTCAGAGCATTTTATGTTTAAGTTATATATTTAGTCATATATATTTAACAATCTGATAACATATATATATATAATGTATCATCATCATTCACCATTACAGCCCATAAATGTTCCACTGTTGGGCTCGGGTCTCCTCTGTAATGGGAGGGAAATTAACCTACTATACCGCGCTAGTCAGACGTGTTGGTATAGGGTTTTGTTTAGAGTTTTCCTTCTCTCGCATAGATGTTATATTCGTTTTATATTCCTTAGTCGCCTCGTACCATCACCCATGGGTAAGAAATGGGTGGTGAATAGTATTCTTACTCCGTCAACACACGGAAAATTATTATTAGTTGTTAATTATAAAAAATTGGGGGGCATAGTCCGGAGCGTGCTCGTTCGCGTCCCCTGCCAGTCTAATTAGACTGCTAATCCGGCTTGATATGCGTACCGCAATGCGGGTTAGGGCGTCCCCCGGAGGCGACGCGTACCGACCCGCCCCCGTCGGTACGAACTTCGGCAGTTGCGGCGATGGGGGCCGCCACCCATCACGCCTTGCCCAGTCAGGCGAGTCGAGGAGAGCAGAGTGCCGGGTGGGCACGTGGAATGTAAGAGGTTGTGTGGAAGGGAAGTTGCACGAGCTGATATCCGTCATGACGGACAAACAGCTAGACGTGCTCTGTGTAACAGAGACCAAGCGAAGGGGCAGCGACGCTTGCGATCTTCCTGGTGGCGGGATGGCTCTGTGGTCTGGTGTACCACAGAGCGATCGAGCCAGCATGGGGGTAGTAGGAGTGCTGTTGTCCTCTCGCTTGGCCTCAGGTGTGAAGGATTACGGAATGTATGATCCCAGACTTCTTTGGGTCCGTATAAAACTAGGTGTCACCAAGGTATTCATGGTTGTAGCATATGCTCCCGTAGGATCCTCGGTGGCATCACCTAGAGAAGTTTTGGGATAATGTTAGGAAAGTTCTGGATATGGCAGAAACCAGTGAACGCGTGATTGTATGCGGAGATTTGAACGGATGGGTGGGGACCAAGCGTCCCGAGTATGAGGACGTACTTGGTCCATTTGGTGATAAGAGAGTGAATGACGCAGGTAGGCTCATAGCGGATGTATGCATGGAGAGAAACCTTATTGTGTCAAACACATTTTTCCAACATAAGGACATCCATATGTATACATGGAGAAGGAATGAACATAAAAGTATAATAGATTTAATTTTGGTAGACTGTCGCCTCCGAAGCAAAATATTGGACGCAAGAGCCTACAGGGGCCCCACAGTCGATACGGACCACTATCTCGTTATTGCGAGATTTAGTGGTCTGTTCAGAAGATGGAGGCACTGGCGAGAGCGTGTCCACTTCGGAAGGATTGAAAGAATAAAGCTTGAAAGGTTGCAAGAAGAGTGTGTAAGAGAAAAGTATGCAGAGGGTGTCCGAGAACGGCTGACGATGGCAAGCCAGCCGCAATCGGACATTGAAGAATGCTGGAGAGTATTGAAAGAGAGTATGGTAAACACAGCGAAAGAAGTATGTAGAAGTTCAAAGAAGCATAGAAACACAAATGGTGATGCATGGTGGGATGCGGAAGTGGCAGCTTCCGTAGAGCAAAAGAAGAAAGCGTGGCTGGACTATGTCATAACTCATTATATATCATAACTATGTCGTAACTCATCCAGGCCCATATGAAGTACTTGGGTCTGGTGCTCGACGGGCGATGGCGGTTCCGGGAGCATTTTCGCCGAATTGCTTCCCGGCTGGTCGGCGCGGCGTCCGCCCTTTCGCAGCTCATGCCGAACGTGGGCGGACCCAGCTTCGAGGGCCGACGGCTGTATGCGGGGGTGATCCGTTCTATGGGCATGTACGGCGCACCCGTGTGGGCGAGGGCTCTGAACGCCCAGCTCAGGGCTGTTCTGTGGAGACCCCAGAGAGTCATGGCGGTCAGAGCCATTCGCGGGTACCGCACGATATCGACCGAGGCGGCATGCCTACTGGCCGGGACACCCCCGTGGGACCTAGAGGCGGAGATGCTCTCCGACCTCTACCGGCGGGTGACCTCACTGCGCGACGAAGGTGGCTCCCCATCGCTGAGCGAGATAGCCACCTGGCGCGAGGGCGCCCGCCGAGACGTCATCGCCCGTTGGGCTACGCGGCTGGAGAGGCCTAGACACGGTGTCGTCACCGTCGAGGCTCTCCGGCCTGTACTGATGGAGTGGATGGAGCGGCGGCACGGAGTCCTCTCCTTTCGACTGGTGCAGGTGTTGTCGGGGCACGGATGCTTCGGCTTGTACCTGCACACGGTCGCGTATAGGGAGTGGACTTCGTTCTGCCACCATTGCAGCAGTGACGAGGACACGGCGCAACACACGCTGGAGGCGTGTCCGGGCTTTGACCGGCAGCGCCGTGACCTCGTCGCTGTTATCGGTGCCGACCTGACGCTGCCGGCTGTCGCGAGAGCGATGGTCGACAGCGTCAGGAACTGGGACGCGGTCGCCGCCTTCTGCGAGGCTGTCATCTCGCAGAAGGAGGCGGCGGAACGAGTCCGGGAGGATTCCCGCGACCCGGGCCGCCGTCAGCGGCCGGGACGGCGCAGGCGCGAATACCTGCGCCTGATGCTGCCCTAACCGAGGCCTCGGGTGATCGTACCGGGGAATTGTCCAGTCACCCGACGTGAGACCACCGCGTGAGGGCGACGCCCCGACGGCGAAATCTGTCGGGGCGTCGACGAGAGGAACCCGCGAGGGTAAACCGCCGGGCGGGCCACCGAACTTAAAATCGAGTACCGGTGGTCCGCTCGGACGGCGAAGAGAGAAGGTTTTACGGTGGGTCTATGGGGTCACGCGCCGCCTTGCCGTCACCCCGGACCGATTCAGCGGGGCGAGATGTACCCATAGCCCACCAATAAAAAAAAAAAAAAAAAAGGGTGATACCAAACTCTTTTGGAGGGAGGTGAAGAAGTCTCGGGGTGGTTGGTCGGCCTTCAGAATGAATAAAATAAGGTCTAAAGGTGGAGACATTCTTACACAAACACAAGACGTGTTAAGCCGATGGAGTGAATATTTTGGCGATATGTATGCGGATGCTACGGTTGGCGTCGGTGTCGCATGTGGTTTATTAGATCAACATTCGACAACGGCGTCCTCCGATGGCATCAGTATGGATGAAGTTGAATGGGCGATAAGAAGATTGAAAAATGGTAAGGCAGCGGGCATTGATATGGTGTCTGCCGAGATAATCAAGCTTGGTGGCTCCTGTGTCCGGGAGGCGTTCCTGTTGCTCCTCAATTTATGTTGGAGTTCGGGAATGGTTCCAGGGGACTGGAATAGCGCAGTCATCGTGCCTTTGTTTAAAAACAAGGGTTCACGTTATGACTGCGCAAAGTACAGAGCCATAAGCTTGACCAGTTTGGCAGCGAAAGTGTATGGTAAAATTATTGAAAGGAGAATGAGGATGGTGTCCGATGGTTTACCGTGTGAGACACAAGGAGGTTTCAGGAGTGGAACGGGATGCATGGATCAAGTGTTCTCTCTGCGCAACATTGTGGAGAAGCATCTGGCCCTAGGTCAGAGGGTTTTCTGCAGTTTTGTGGATCTGGAGAGAGCATTTGACACGGTTGTACGAAAGGAACTTTGGGACATTTTACCGGAGTATGGTATTAACGGTAAACTGCTGCAGGCTGTGCAATCCAGTTACATGGGCTGTAGAGCCTATGTGCGGCTGGATGATGGAATGTCGCCTTGGTTTGACGTCAATATCGGCGTTACGCAGGGCTGCGTTCTATCAGCCAGGCTGTTTATCATATATCTGGATAAATGTCTCCAAAGGTTGAACGATATGAATGTGGGAGTCCAGATGGGTGACTCGGTGGTCTCTGCTCTGCTTTATGCAGATGATGCAGTCCGGCTGGCACAGACAGCGACTGACCTGCAGACCCTAGTGGACACAATGACAGAAGATTGTAAGAAAAGGGGTCTACGCGTGAATGTGAGCAAAACCAAAATAATGGTCTTTGAAAGAGATGAAGCCAGAACAGATGTAAGAGTAACAATAGGTAATGATGTACTAGAGCAAGTGGATGATCTTGTATATCTTGGATGTCGATTTAGCTGAGATGGAAGGTACACCACTGATATAGAGCGAAGAGTGAATGCGGGTAATAGAGTGAACGGAACGTTGGGGCAACTTCTCGGCAGCCACCACCTTAGCCAGAAGGCACGTGTAGCAATACATAACGCAGTGCTTGTCCGAACATTACTGTATGGAAGCGAGAGTTGGGTATGCAGAAAAGAGTATGAAAGTAAAATTAATGCGGTCGAAATGCGATCTCTTCGGAAAATCTGGGGAGTTAGGCTGAACGACCGCATTCGTAACGACGACGTAAGAGAGCGAGTAGGTATGAAAGAGAGTATTGGTGAAAAGATGCAAAAGGGAATGCTCCGATGGTTCGGACATGTGGAAAGAATGCCGAACGAACGTCTGGTTAAGAAGATATACAATGCGAAAGTGGAAGGATGTAGGTACCGAGGGAGACCGAGACTAACCTACCTAGACCACATCGGTCAGGTACTGAAGGAAGGTGGAGTCAAGAGTCTCCGAAACCGGCGAGCGTGTATGAAGAGAATTATGAATGTTGAGGAAGCGAGTGAAGTATGCAGAGATAGAGTTCTCTGGCACTCTGTTCTCTCTGCCTACCCTGCAAGGGATATGGCATGATGATATGTATGTATGTATGTAATTATAAAACAAACATACAAAAATCTTTCAGGACTTCGAAGATATGAGATTTGTAGGGTTTGCCCGATAATTTCTTCATAGAATCCTTAATATTACCCTGATATCATTATCATATATTTGAAATAAAGCTGTTTTACAGATTCTCGTTTCGAACACTTTACAGCGTTCATGATTAAAGAAGACCAAGGTGTCTCACGTCCAATAAGTCATCTTTATTGCAGAGATTTACATCTAGTCGCTACATATTATTACGTTACGCTAAGTATTAGTTATTAAATTTAGAACCGAATGTTTTTGACACAATAAACCACCCTATCTTTTGATTCATATTTTTTTGTGAGCCAAAATTTATCACTTTATTTATGTTTCAAATATATATGACGGTACTTGCGTTTATCGTACATGCTAAGCGGAAACATGTTAACAAAGTATTCACTAATCGCGCCTCCTAGCGCAAACTTGTTATAAGACACGTATAAAAAAAACGAGCAAGCTCGGTTGGTTAAACTACTATTATATACGAGTACTAACTTACTAATGTGAGCAAAACCAAAATAATGGTCTTTGAAAGAGATAAAACCAGAACAGATGTAAGAGTAACAATAGGTAATGATGTACTAGAGCAAGTGGATGAATTTGTATATCTTGGATGTGGATTTAGCCGAGATGGAAGGTACACCACTGATATAGAGCGAAGAGTGAATGCGGGAAATAGAGTGAACGGAGCGTTGGGGCAACTTCTCGGCAGCCACCACCTCAGCCAGAAGGCACGTGTAGCAATACATAACGCAGTGCTTGTCCCAACATTACTGTATGGAAGCGAGAGTTGGGTATGCAGAAAAGAGTATGATAGTAAAATTAATGCGGTCGAAATGCGATCTCTGCGGAAAATCTGTGGAGTTAGGCTGACCGACCGCATTCGTAACGACGACGTAAGAGAGCGAGTAGGTATGAAAGAGAGTATTGGTGTAAAGATGCGAAAGGGAATGCTCCGATGGTTCGGACATGTGGAAAGAATGCCGAACGAACGCCTGGTTAAGAAGATATACAATGCGAAAGTGGAAGGATGTAGGTACCGAGGGAGACCGAGACTAACCTACCTAGACCAGATCGGTCATGTACTGAAGGAAGGTGGAGTCAAGAGTCTCCGAAACCGGCGAGCGTGTATGAAGAGAATTATGAATGTTGACGAAGCGAGTGAAGTATGCAGAGATAGAGTTCTCTGGCACTCTGTTCTCTCTGCCTACCCTGCAAGGGATATGGCGTGATGATATGTATGTATGTATGTATGTACTAACTTACTAACGTGGTTGCCACGATGCGCAGGTGGGCTGGCGATTTTTAATTTGACGGCAGGCTACGGCACGTGAAACCCCGCTAATCCGTCCGGGGCGACAAAAAAAGCGGCGCAAGACCCCGTAGACCCGCCTACAACATACCTCTGAACGCCGTACGGGTGAGTCACTGGGACGCGTTCTTTTCTTTAGTGACCGGGCTGGCAGTAGCGGTAGGTGTTGTGCGATTCCCGGGGAAGAGCTGTTACTCGTTCTCTTGGTGAACCCTTGGGCGATTTGGCTGAGAAATCCACAGGCAGGTAAAGGGGTGGCGCCGGCTGTAGTCTTGTCCCATGGTCGCACGGGAATAACTATCCTGTATCATCCATCCATACTATATAGTTGTTGGTACTAAGGCGATTGCCTAAATCTGCTCTCTGTGAGTTCACTTGAGGTGTGAGCTGTGATTGGTATATAGCAGTGAAAGTAATTGTGATTACTTGCAGTACGGTCATTTGCAATTTTATATCCGTAGTTTTGTTTATTATATTTTACCAAATTTTTATTATATTATATCTATATCTATATACATATATAAAAGAAAGTTGTGTTAGTTACAACACTTATAACTCGAAAGCGGCTGAACCAATTTTTATTATTTTTATGTTTTTGAGTTTGTTGTTGTCGGGAATAGGATATAGGATATTAAAATATAATATTAATAAACAAAAAAAATCATTAAAAAACATCAATTCTAAATGTTCATTTTAAAAATAAATATATTTTTGGAATACAAGAGAGACGGTGGAAAAAAAACTTGATATAAAATATGATATCGTTTTTAATCATTGATTTATTATTATTATTGAAAATATCAATGTAATATCTATTGAAATTAATTTAGTATCAAATGTTCACAGAAACGACATTTGATCTTCTCTTCTTTATTCACCAATAAGATCCTTGAGTTCTTTGAGGTCTTCGTCCTGCAAGAAAAATATTTATATTAATAGATTGACTAATTCTGTTAACAACGATTTACTTTATAAAGAAATATTTATCAACACAAATTACACTCATCAAATAAAATCCATAAAAGCAATTATTTCTTAGTTCTCGCGTAAGTATTAGAAATCACTGTGAATGTCACTTCTTTTAAGTTCGTTATTGTGATGCTAACACCAATATTATCACCATTTGGATACGATAAATCGTACGATATGAAACTTATTTAGAGGCAATCAGAGCTATGAAAAACTGATGATTTATCATCATCACAGGCCATATATGTCCCGTTGTTGGGCTTGAGCCTCCTCCATAATGGGAAGCAAATTAACCTACTATACTGCGCTGGTCAGACGTATTGGTACAGGGTTTTGTTTCGAGTTTTCCTTCGCTTGTGTTATGTTATATGCGTTTTATATCCCTTAGTCGTCTTTTACGATCACCCATGGGTAAGATAGGGAGTGGTGAATTGTATTCTTACTACGTCACCACATGGCTACAGTGACAATTGTGACCTCAAAATCTAAGATTGTTGTAATAGTACGGTCCTCATGATAGTCTGCCATAAAATTTATATTGTATGTATATTCACTAATGTATTTGAATAGAGGATGGAATAAACGTTCAAAATTATAATGTCGTATGTCTAAATAAAGTGATTCTTATTACAACGTTAGCAACGTTTGTTATATCTGATCATATTAAAAGTCATCATTCCCCTTCTCTTATCCCAATTACTTGGGGTCGATACAGTATGTACTCTTCTTTCATAGTACATATTGTAAGAGTTGTTGGCAATAGTTTTATGACCGGCCGCCAGCCAGACGTCAACTCTTCTTGAGAATGTGATTGTTGACCAAACGGCATCAGATAGAGTTGGCCCAGGTCGTTATAAGGCTGTTAGTCGTCTTTTATGACATCCACGAGCAAAGTAAGGGATGGTAGTATTCGTAGCTGCTACCACACAGCAAGATCATATTAAATGTAAATATGTAAAAATAACTTACGGTAAATTCGTCATCAGCCATAGACACTGCTACAAAGTAGGCGCAAAACAGAAGAACAATTTTGAAATTCATTGTGGTAATTAGATTATTGAATTTTCTTTACTATATCAAAGGCAAGGGCTGCGTAGTGAGTATATCAATGGAACTAAACTTGGCCTTTATATACATATTAGAACAGTAATTATATGTAAACTACGTAAATATGAATAATTACATATGAATAATATTCATGGATAAATACTTAATATATTATAATTATTTATTGTATAATATTCGTATTAATCATTATTTATCCATGTGGTGACGCAGTAAGTATATAATTTAACCTCTATCTTACCCGTGGGTAATCTTAGGAGATATAAAGGAAATATATAATGCGTGTAACATTTTTACAAGAGAAGTAAAACTCGAATATAACCCTATACCAATATGACTGATCAGTATGGTATAGTAGGTCAATTTCTCTCCCTTAAAGGAGGAAGCTCGAGCCCAACAGTGGAACATATATGAGCTGAGATGAGATGATAAATCATCAGTAACCTACTTCTGTCCCAATTACTCGGCGTCGACAAAATATGTACCCTATTTCCAACGCACATATTGCAAAAGTTTTGATAACAGCTTTAAGCCCGTGTGCCTACCTAAGGTCAACCCTCCTTGGGAATGTAATTGTTGACCAAACAGCTTAGATAGGGCTGATTCATCCAGTTGTAGTTATAATAAACAGCATGTTATTATGGTTCCAAGAAACTGCCTTGGGGTACTCCAAATTCAATAACACAATATGAACTGACAGTGGTGTTAATTCTGATAGATTGTTATGTATTAGCTGGCTATTTTTCGATTACTGTAAAAATACCAATAAAAGAAGAAAGCGTGGCTGGACTATGTCTCTTCTTTGAATCTGAATGACAGTATGACTGAACAGAAGAAAGAAATATATCGGCAATGTAAGGATGACACCAAGGCCTTAGTGAAAGAGAAACGTGATAGAGCAAGTATGAGTGCAGAAGATAGGCTGACTAAAAACTTCGAGGGTGACACCAAACTCTTTTGGAGGGAGGTGAAGAAGTCTCGGGGTGGTTGGTCAGCCTTCAGAATGAATAAAATAAGGTCTAAAGGTGGAGACATTCTTACACAAACACAAGACGTGTTAAGCCGATGGAGTGAATATTTTGGCGATATGTATGCGGATGCAGTGAAGAAAGGTTGACTAAACAAGTATACAAAGCGAGTGTGAGTGGGACGATTACAAGGGGAAGACCACGTCGTACTTTCCTGGATCAAATCGAAGATGTGTTAGTGAAAGGTCAGATTAAGAGTACGCGTAATCGTAGAGCATGCATGAGAACTGTGATGAGTGTGAATGAAGCGATGGAGGTATGTCAGGATCGTGGTTTGTGGCAATCCGTAGTCTCTGCCTACCCCTCAGGGAAACAGGCGTGAGGCTATGTATGTATGTATGTATGTATGCGGATGCTACGGTTGGCGCCGGTGTCGCATGTGGTCTAGTAGATCAACATTCGGCGACGGCGTCCTCCGATGGCGTCAGTATGGATGAAGTTGAATGGGCGATAAGAAGTTTGAAAAATGGTAAGGCAGCAGGCATTGATATGGTGTCTGCCGAGATGATCAAGCTTGGTGACTCCTGTGTCCGGGAGGCGTTCCTGTTGCTCCTCAATTTATGTTAGAGCTCGGGAATGGTTCCCGGGGACTGGAATAGCGCAGTTATCGTGCCTTTGTTTAAAAATAAGGGTTCACGTTATGACTGCGCAAATTACAGAGCCATAAGCTTGACCAGTTTGGCAGCAAAAGTGTATGGTAAAATTATTGAAAGGAGAATGAGGATGGTGTCCGATGGTTTACTGTGTGAGACACAAGGAGGTTTCAGGAGTGGAAGGGGATGCATGGATCAAGTGTTCTCTCTGCGCAACATTGTTGAGAAGCATCTGGCCCTAGGTCAGAGGGTTTTCTGCAGTTTTGTGGATCTGGAGAGAGCATTTGACACGGTTGTACGAAAGGAACTTTGGGACATTTTACCGGAGTATGGTATTAACGGTAAACTGCTGCAGGCGGTGCAATCCAGTTACATGGGCTGTAGAGCCTGTGTGCGGCTGGATGATGGAATGTCGCCTTGGTTTGACGTCAATATCGGCGTTAAGCAGGGCTGCGTTCTATCAGCCAGGCTGTTTATCATATATCTGGATAAATGTCTCCAAAGGTTGAACAATATGAATGTGGGAGTCCAGGTGGGTGACTCAGTGGTCTCTGCTCTGCTTTATGCAGATGATGCAGTCCTGCTGGCACAGTCAGCGACTGACCTGCAGACCCTAGTCTACACAATGACAGAAGATTGTAAGAAAAGGGGTCTACGCGTGAATGTGAGCAAAACCAAAATAATGGTCTTTGAAAGAGATGAAGCCAGAACAGATGTAAGAATAACAATAGGTAATGATGTACTGGAGCAAGTGGATGAATTTGTATATCTTGGATGTGGATTTAGCCGAGATGGACGGTACACCACTGATATAGATCGAAGAGTGAATGCGGGAAATAGAGTGAACGGAGCGTTGGGGCAACTTCTCGGCAGCCACCACCTCAGCCAGAAGGCACGTGTAACAATACATAATGCAGTGCTTGTCCCAACATTACTGTATGGAAGCGAGAGTTGGGTATGCAGAAAAGAGTATGAAAGTAAAATTAATGCGGTCGAAATGCGATCTCTTCGGCAAATCTGTGGAGTTAGGCTGACCGACCGCATTCGTAACGACGACGTAAGAGAGCGAGTAGGTATGAAAGAGAGTATTGGTGTAAAGATGCGAAAGGGAATGCTCCGATGGTTCGGACATGTGGAAAGAATGCCGAACGAACGTCTGGTTAAGAAGATATACAATGCGAAAGTGGAAGGATGTAGGTACCGAGGGAGACCGAGACTAACCTACCTAGACCAGATCGGTTAGGTACTGAAGGAAGGTGGAGTCAAGAGTCTCCGAAACCGGCGAGCGTGTATGAAGAAAATTATGAATGTTGAGGAAGCGAGTGAAGTATGCAGAGATAGAGTTCTCTGGCACTCTGTTCTCTCTGCCTAACCTGCAAGGGATATGGCGTGATGATATGTATGTATGTAAAAATACCTCTAATGTATAGTGGTTCAAGTTCACATAGAAGAATTTGCACAGACATGATATGAAAAACTTTTAATTATTTTAGTAAAATACTTTTTTTATCATCAAAAATGTTAAAGTTAATCTTAATTCAATGAGGAGAGTCTTTAGCACAACATTACAGATGTAGTCCCTGACCACCCATCCCTTGTGGCGACCGTTACTGCTGTTTAATCAGCGCACAAGACTACAGCTGACGATCACGGGGCTTCATGATAAAATGTCCGAAACATTTTAGGAATTATCATCCGAGGTGAAATGACTAATATAATGTGAACCTGGTTCCTGGACCAGAATTACAGAAAATAAAGGTCCAAATAATAATTTTTTGTGGGTAGCGCAAATAGTTATCCAGCTTCAGAATAATTTATCGTGGATCTCGCAAATAATTGTCCTACATTGACATCGAACCCACGATCACTTAATATTTTAATAGTTGTAGTTTTGCTATCTTACGAGTTTATATTATCATTTCTTACTAGTGTAAAAACAATTACTTTTTTAATTAAATATTTCTAAACTGATAGCCGAAAAAACCAATAACAATATTTGTGTGGACAAACAATTTAGATCATATTTTCTATATCAATCTTATTATTTAATAACTGTAGAGAATTTTGTCATGATCGGTTCATAAATTTTAGATATTATGAAGTAAAAAAGAAATTAACATAAATAAACTAATTAAAGATTAAGTTTAATATATTTACTATTCAATTATGTGAAAATCATAAAATTAAATATTAATTATGTTTTTGGAAGTATAAAAGGGTTAGTTAGAAACTTATCGAGACACTTCTCTCTTTTCAAGCTTTTGTTTCAAATCACTAAAGTGAAGTAACTTATAAAATTATAACAATGAGTCCCAAATCATTAATTTTCTTGGGTGTCTGCTTTTTCGCAGTATCTACAGCGTCAGCAGGTTTCATGGTGAGTTATGTTTGTAACAAAATTTATCTCTTAGATCGCTAGTGATTTTTTTTATTATTGCATCTATAATGTTCACATATACCGATCGCTTCTATTTTTTATCATTTTGAGTACAATATACTTAGCCAGCGAAGACAAAGATCGGGTTCCGGTGGCCCACTCGCTCGACGAAGAGGTGCACATTGCCAGGCGAGTCTATGGGGTCGCGTCTCACCTCTTCTGTCGCCCCAGACGGATCTGGCAGGGTGTGATCAGATCATAGCCCGTGGCAACAAAAGATAAAAGAAGGACAATATACTTACATTATTTGTCTAATGCTTAATGTATTTTATAACCAGCCAGCAGGATTTAAAATCTTCCATAAACAAAGAGAAAAATAATCTACCTTATATGAGTTCTCGCTATGTTATACTAGCGGACTTGCTCCACGGTTCACTGACGCGGGGTTGGCACTATCCAGGTCCATATCAATTCAGAACATAGCTAGCTATGCATGAGGTAGCTATGGTTCATCACCTTGTGAGTTACACGGATGGGCCGCGGTCTTATAACCTGCTGTCCATGTACCTCTCTAGCGCCATCTGGTTGGACCACTGGTCTATTAGATATTAATATAAAAGCATATTCACTGTCTTATATCATATATTATTATTTATTTCTTTTACAGGATAAACTGAAAGAGTTAGTCAAAAAGGTTATGAAGGAGTAACGAACATATGAAATCAAGCTCATATGTTGCTTCTAATATAATTAACACCTATTCCTAAAACTAGGTATATATGTCATAAATATTTTTTTTCTATCTCATATTTACATCTAATAATGAAAGATAAATAATTAATTATAACTTATGTTAAGAAATTTTAAGAAAGGATATTAAATTTATATATACATTATTTTCT
Source organism: Lymantria monacha (assembly GCA_905163515.2). NCBI lineage: Eukaryota > Metazoa > Arthropoda > Insecta > Lepidoptera > Erebidae > Lymantria > Lymantria monacha. Next base: position 19,547,611 of record LR991081.1, read on the forward strand.
TACGGAGTTTTACTTCTGCTTTTTCTTTTATCTACCCCTACATTCAACGGCATACTGAAGTACAATATTATATTACAGGAAGGCCTATCCCTGGTTGGAATTATAACATATACCCCTTTTCTTTTAACGGTGGACTATGGACGTGGTCTCGCTTCGCCAAATCGGTCCGGGGCGACGGAACATGCGGCGGACACGTTTCATGTCATTAGTACAGAAGAAGCGCTGACATAATATCTCTAATATAGTGTGCTGACTGTTATCTTTTTACCCCAGAGGTATCTGGACTAAAAAGATCCACAGATATTTGGTAGTAGCGATTGATGAGTGACAATAAGAGATTTGCACTCAGAATTTTAATATCATCTTATTGAATTTTATTTGATAGGTTAGAAGTAGAGATGCTGAATAGAGTGGAGAAAAGCAAATAAATAAGGATCCACGGTTTTCTTTATATTAGAAATTCAAAGCCAGCTGATCAATTGATCTAACTAAGATACTATATATTAAAATAAATAAACATATTATAGGTATAGAAAGGACTACTGAGGCTTTACTATATACATTAATATCGGAAGAGAAGGTTATAATTGATACCGAACATAATACACAGACAAAAACAAGGGCCGCCCTTATCTCTGATCTGTTCTGTATAGTTGAAATCTTGAATACCGTAAGAGTCCTCTAAATAATGCCGTCGGTAAAGTTGAAATATCATATAAAATAATGAAAGAAGCTAATTGAACGTCAGCAAATTCAAGTTCAAGTTTTGGCATCGATTGCCAGACTAAAGCATATTTCTAGGTTTATGGCATTGCGTAACGCCTTTTAACATCTACAAATTGTTAGAGTAATACTGCCTGCAAAGTTTAGTTACTTTGAGACTCGGTCACCATGCTGTATTTAGATCATTGACGATGAGCAAAGATCCGTAGACTAAATAAATTGGCGGATATATGCTTCAAATTAATAGTCAAATACGTACCCGACGTTTCGAACACTTCATGATCATGCATGGAACGCATTCATAGTCACGGAAGGACCAAGGTGTCTTATGTCCAATAAGTCATCGTTATTGCAGAGATTACTACTGCTAGTAGTAATCTATGTAGCTTTCATATTATTACATTACGCTACGTCATTATTCTCCTACTCTTATCCCAATGACTTGGAGTCGATACAATATGTACTCTTCTTTCATAGTACTTATGGTAAAAGTTATTGACAATAGTTTTATGACCGTTCGCCTGCCTGACGTCAATTCTCCTTGGGAATGTAATTGTTGACCAAACGGCATTAGATGGAATTGGTCTAGGTCGATATTTTTATTTATTTTTAACTCAATATCTCTTTTTTAATCCTATCTTTTGACCCATTTTTTGTGAGTCAAAATTTATCACTTTATTTATGTTTTATATATGTATCATTTTATTTATGTTTTACAAGTTAAATATATTTAGACCAAGTTTAGTCTTTTTAAGTTTTACAAGTTATATTTATAACTAGCGAGCCGCCCTCGCTTTGCTTCGGTTACGTCAGTTCAGTTGTGTAGTTTACTTTTGCTACACAGAATTCCTTTCAGAAAAGGATTTTCATAAAATCCTACTTCATCTGACCTTTACAGGGTAGAAAGAAAGTCCAAACTAACTTCCAAGTCTGTAACGGCAATATTTGAAAATATGGATTTTTTGGGTTAACACCTACGCAATATCCTTTTGGGGTGGCATCGTAACACAATAAATATGCATACCGAAATTTAAGTCTGTAGAAGCTTTAGTTCTTTTTTTGCTTTCAAAATCTCATTTGTTTAACAAATGAGGTTTTAAAAATTTTTAAAAATTGTGATTTTTACACTCAGCAACCCCCCCTTGCGGGTAGAATTTCATAAAATCTATTCTTAGCTAACCTCTAATCGACGAAAGGAATATTCCTACCAAATTTGCAGTCTTTAGGCCTTTTGGTTCCAGAGATATCGTGATTAGTCAATACATAGGTGGAAATCTCTTATATATATAACTAGCGGACCCGGCACGCTTCGTTCCGCCTAACAGTTAATGAATGAGATGAGCAGATTTCGATTAATTTGAAATTATTAAGTTATTTTTAGCTCTGTGGTGGCGGCTACAAATACTACCAACTCTTACTTTGCTCGTGGATGTCGTAAAGGACAACTTAGAGCCTTATAACGACCTCGGCCAACTCTATCTGATGCCTTTAGGTCAATAATTACATTCTCAAGGAGGGTTGACGTCTGGTAGGCGGCCGGTCATAAAATGATTGCCAATAACTTTTACAATATGTACTATGTAAGAAGAGTACATATTGTATCGACTCCAAGTAATTGGGATAAGAGTAGGAGAATGATGAATAAATATGAATCCTTACTAATATTATAAATGCGAAAGTAACTCTGTCTGTCTATCTGTCGCTCTTTCACGCCAAAACTACTGAACCGATCTAAATGAAATTAGATACACAGCTAGTCTAGAGCCTGATGAAGGATATAGGCTACTTCTCATCATCTCATTTCAGCTCATATATGTCCCACTATTGGGCTCGAGCCTCCTCCTTAATAATAATAATAATATAATAATAATAGGAGGGTAATTGACCTACTATACTACGCTGGTCAGACGTGTTGGTATAGGGTTTTATTTCAAGTTTTCCTTCTCTCGCATAGATGTTATTTGCATTTTATATCCCTTAGTCGCCTCGTACGATCACCCACGGGTAAGATAGGGGTTGGTGAATTGTATTTTTACTCCGTCACCACACGGAAAACTTATTAATCCAAAAAAAGGGTTGTAAAGGGGGATGAAAAGTTGTAAAGAATTATCGTCATTTTTAAAGCCAGAAGCTTGAAACTTATTTTTAGGCTATTGGTTAGATATAAATAAATATGACATTAATTACCCTTAAGGGATAAAGTAAAAATAGGGGTTGAAAATCTTTAGGAAAGTAACCTTTTACACATGTGAAGCCGCGGGCAGAAGCTATTAATATATAAATTCAAAAAATCAAGTATTTTAATAACGTGCCAGCAAGACAAAGAATTACCTTGTGTTATACGACATTATCCTTCATGTGCGTTGAAAATTAACTAATTGTTGATTTTTGAGATTTGCTCGACGATTTCGCATTGTCACCAGCAGGCCGTGCTGTTGACCTTGCTTACTCCCTCGGCCTCCCTTTACTCTTGTGATTAAGAATCACGGAGGTGGGCCATATTAACGCGGTGGTCTTGCCGTGCAATAAATTGTTCTTCTGCCGTGGTTACATTCGTTATGTTTCAAATTCTAACTGCGTTACGGCTTTGTCGGGCAAGATTTGATTTTATTGGTCGCGCATTGTTGATAATAATATAGACATAATATATTTTATTATAACAATATTCGTAAAAAGTCGTAACACTCGCACAAAACGAACGCTGACCGGTCAAATTTAATTTCAACTTTTCGCGGTATTTTCGAAACAAACCATTAGACCACGTAATGACGTGAGCTGTCAGTTGCCATTGGTTACATCATCAACAAATGAACGTTTAGAACTGATGTTATTTTAACATATTTTTTTTTGTTTATTAATATCATATTTTAATATCCTATTCTCGACTACAACAAACTCAAAAACATAAAAATCATAAAAATTGGTGCAGCCGTTCTCGAGTTATAAGTGTTGTAACTAACACAACTTTCTTTTATATGTATAGATTAGCAACCCGCCCTCGTCTCGCTTCGGTTACATCAGTTCAGTTGCGAAGTTTACTTTTGCAATATAGAATTCCTTTCGGAGAAAGAATTTCTTAAAATACTACTTCATACAACCTTTACAGGGCAGAAAGAAAGTCCACCGAATGTCAAGTTTGTAGGGACAGTATTGGAAAATGTGGATTTTTTGAGTTAACACCTACGTAATCCCCTTTTAGGGGAGGATTTTTTTTTTACCTGGAGACGGAGATGCTCGCCGAGCTTTACCGGCGAGTGTCTAGCATACGCGAGGAGGGCGACATTGTGTCGCCCAGCGAGTTGGCCGCCTGGCGCAAAGACGCCCGCCGAGGGGCCATCGCCCGTTGGGCAGCACAGCTGGAGAGGCCTCGATTCGGTGTACGTACCATGGAGGCCCTCCGGCCGGTGCTGATTGAGTGGATGGAGCGGCGGCACGGAGCCCTCTCGTTCCGACTGGTACAGGTTTTGTCGGGGCATGGATGCTTCGGCAAATACCTGTACACGGTCGCAAGGTGCGAGTCAACTCCGTGCTAGCACCAGTGCGGTTGCAGCGATGACACGGCGCAGTATACGCTTGAGGTCTGCGTGACCTGGGCACTGCTGCGTTGTGAACTCGTTGCAACTATCGGTGCCGACCTGTCGCTGCCGGCCGTCGTGAAAGCGATGGTCGACAGTGTCAGGAACTAGGACGCGGTCGCCGCCTTCTGCGAGACGGTTATCTCGCAAGAGGAAGCGGCGGGGCGTGCCCGTGAGGAACTCCTCTACGGCGACACGCACCGCCGCAAGCGCCTTGGACGACGTAGGCGCGAGTACCTCCGCCTGATGCCGCCCTAGCCCAGGCAGCGGGTGACCGGACCGGGGATTAGTCTGGTCGCCCCGAAGCGAGGCCGCCGCGTGAGGACGACGCCCCGACGGTGAAAGCTCCCGGGGCGTCGACTCGAGAGGATACCCGCGAGGGTGGACTGCCGGGCGGGCCACCGAAGACAAAGACCGGGTTCCGGTGGCCCGCTCGCACGGCGTGGAGAGGTACTTGTAGGGCGGGTCTATGGGGTCGTGCCGCGCTTCTTCTGTCGCCCCGGATGGATTAGCGGGGCGTGACCAATCCATAGCCCGCCGCCAAAAAAAAAGGGGTGGAATTTAAAAAAAATCCGTTCTTAGTTTACCTCTGTATCGTAACACATATATGTCTATCGAAATTCAAGTCTGTAGGAGCTATATTTAAAAACTGTGATTTTTACACCCCAGCAACCCCTTTTGCGGGTAGAATTTCATAAAACCTATTTTTAGCTGACCTCTAATCGACGAAAATAATATTCCTACCACATTTGAAGTCTTTTTTTGGCCTTATATTATCGAGAGATATCGTGATTAGTCAATACATAGGTGGAAATCTCTTATATATATTGATAATCTATGTTGTATTCACTACCTTAACGGCGTATATATATGTATCACCTGTCCTTGCAGTCGTGTGTATTACATATATTTCACCTATATATTTTTGTTGTGGTTTTGAACATACAATATTTTATATTATTATTCTTCACATATTGACTACTTTTCCGTATGGTGATGGAGTAAGAATACAATTCTGCACCCCCTATTTTACCCGTGGGTGATCGTACGACTAAGTGATATAAGACGTATTAATATCTATGTGAGAGAAGGGAAACTCGAAACTGTACTATATCAGCACGTCTGACCAGCGTGATATAGTAAGTCAGTTACACTCCCAATATAGAGGAGACTCGAGTCCAACAGTGGGATATGTGCAAGCTGAGATGCTGATGATGATGATTGTCTGCTTTAATTACATTTGTATTTTATTGCTGTGGCTGGTGACGAATAGGTCGCTGCTACCACACAGCTAACCCTTACTTCGCTCGTGGATATCGTAAAAGACGACTAAGAGCTTTATCGACCTGGACTAATCCCACCTGATGCCGTTAGATCAACAATTATAATGACCACCCATCCCTTGTGGCGACCGTTACTGCTGTTGAATCAGCGCACAAGACTACAGCTGACTATTACGGTGCTTCATGATACAACTGTCCGAAACATTTTACTAATTATCACCAGAGATAAATTGAGTGATACGATGTGAAACTGGTCCCTGGAATAGAATTTCAGAAAAGAAAGGTCCGCGATTCATGTTAATTGCTTGTGAGTAGCGCAAATAGTTGTCCAGGTTCAGAATAATTATTTGTGGATCCTGTATTGACATATCGAACCCACGATCCATTATTATTTTGCTATCTTACATGTTTATATATCATTTCGTACAAGCGAAAAAAAAATTGACTCGAGCCAATTTTTGGACATAGAGGTTAATACTGTGGTGGATACTGACCTTCCGTATCAGTGCCGTGTGTTCGATTCTCACGCAGGACAATACCTTGTGCGATCCACAAAGTGTTGTTCTTTATCTGGGAGTAATTTGTCTGCCTTAATTGCATGTTTGTAAAAATTCTCGCAAAAAAAGGATTATTTCCTTGGAACAGAGTCGTCTTTTAAAAAAAATAAAAATAAAAAAAAAACGTTAAAAAAATAATTAAAGCTCCTAAGGCCTTATTATAAATCAAATTTTCTATATCAATCTAGGGCTTATTTAATAACTGTAAAGAGTTTATTCATAATCGGTTCATAAATTTTTAATATTAAAAAAAAACTAATAATAATAAACTCATTAAAGATTAATTAATATATTTATATATATTTACTATTAAATTATGTGAAAACCATAAAATTAAATATAATTATCTTTTTGGAAGTATAAAAGGGTTAGTTTGCAACTTATCGAGACACTTCTATCAAGCTTTCGCTTCAGATCACTAAATTGAAGTAACTTATAAAATTATAACAATGAGTCCTAAATCATTAATTTTCTTGGGTGTCTGCTTTTTCGCAGTATCTACAGCATCAGCAGGTTTTATGGTGAGTTATGTTTTTAACTAACTTTCTCTCTTAGATTTTTTTTTTTTTTTTTTTTTTTTTTGGTGGACTATGGATTAGTCTCGCCCCGCCAAATCGGTCCGGGGTGACGGAAAAGGCGGCGCGTGACCCCATAGACCCACCGTAAAAACTCCTCTCTCTTCGCCGTGCGAGCGGGTCACCGGGACCCGATTTTTAACTTCGGTGGCCCGCCCGGCGGTTCACCCTCGCGGGTTCCTCTCGTCGACGCCCCGACAGATTTCGCCGTCGGGGCGTCGCCCTCACGCGGTGGCCTCACGTCGGGTGACCGGACAATTCCCCGGTCCGATCACCCGAAGCCTCGGTTAGGGCGGCATCAGGCGCAGGTATTCGCGCCTGCGCCGCCCCGGCCGCTGGCGGCGGCCCGGGGCGCGGGAATCCTCCCTTGCCCGTTCCGCCGCTTCCTTCTGCGAGATGACAGCCTCGCAGAAGGCGGCGACCGCGTCCCAGTTCCTGATGCTGTCGACCATCGCTCTCGCGACGGCCGGCAGCGTCAGGTCGGCACCGATGACAGCGACGAGGTCACGGCGCTGCCGCTCCCATCCCGGACACACCTCCAGCGTGTGTTGCGCCGTGTCCTCGTCAGTCCTGCAGTGGTGGCAGGCCGGAGTCCACTCCCTATACACGACCCTGTGCAGGTACAACCCGAAACACCCGTGCCCCGTCAATACCTGCACCAGCCGAAAGGTGAGGACTCCGTGCCGCCGCTCCATCCACTCTATCAATACGGGCCGGAGGGCCTCAACGGTCTCCACACCGTGCCTAGGCCTCTCCAGCCGCGTAGCCCAACGGGCGATGACGTCTCGGCGGGCATCCACGCGCCAGGTGGCTATCTCGCTCAACGATGGGGAGCCACCTTCCTCGCGCGCTGTGATAACCCGCCGGTAGAGGTCGGAGAGCATCTCCGCCTCTAGGTCCCACGGGGGTGTCCCGGCCAACAGGCACGCCGCCTCTGTCGACACCGTGCGGTACCCGCGAATGGCTCTGACCGCCATGGCTCTCTGTGGCCTCCACAGAACCGCCCTGAGCTGGGCGTTCAGAGCCCTCGCCCACACGGGTGCGCCGTACATGGCCATCGAGCGTATGACCCCCGCATACAGCCGTCGGGCCTCAAAACTGGGTCCGCCCACATTCGGCATGAGTCGAGAAAGGGCGGACGCCGCGCCGACAAGCCGGGGAGCAATCTGTCGGAAATGCTCCCGGAACCACCATCGCCCGTCGAGCACCAGACCCAAGTACCTCATATGGGCCTGGATGCTGATGTGGATGGAGTTTACCACTATCGAGGCGCCGATGGGCAGCCTCACACGGGGCCCATGGAAAAGTAGGGCCTCCGTCTTGTTTAGGGCCACCCTGAGTCCCAGCGCCTCGATCCGCCTGACCATCTCCTCGGTGCCGAGAGTGGCCAGGCTCGCCGCCTCTTCGAGTGTCCTGCCCCGGGCTGTGACGAGCGTGTCGTCAGCGTAGCACACCAAGCTCAGCCCGGGGGGGAGACTCCCTCTCAACGCCCAGTCGTACCCGATGTCCCACAGAGTCGGCCCCAGAACCGACCCCTGTGGAACGCCGCACGACATGGGCTTCCGCACAATGTCCCCTGCGGGACCCGCGCAAAGGATACTGCGGCCCTCCAAATAGTCTGCCACCAGCCGCCTGAGGTACAGGGGCACTCCATGGAACCGGAGCGCCTCCCGGATGCAGCCGAATGGCAGACTATTGAATGCGTTGGCGATGTCCAACGACACCGCCAACAGCACTCCCTTCCCGGCGACGGCCTCCGCGGCCGCCTGCCTCAGGCGTAATAGGGCCCCGATGGTCGAACGCCCCCTCCGAAACCCATACTGAGCGTCCGACAGATCGGGCCCCACCTCCTCCAGGTGTCGGACGATGCGGGCAGCGAGCACACGCTCCAGCAGCTTACCCACATCGTCGAGGAGTACGATGGGCCTGTAGGCCGACGGCAAATCCGGGGACCGTCCCGGCTTTGGCAGGAGAACCAACCTCCCTTCCTTCCAGCACTCAGGGAACCGTCCAGACGTCAGACAGGCGTTGAACAGCTGCCTGAGGCGAGGCTCGAAGTGCTCGAGGAGCGACGTCAACACCCGGACTGGAATTCCGTCCGGGCCGGGGGCCGTGGTGGCGGAACGAATCTTCGCCACGGCCGCCCCCACTTCCGACTCCGTCACGGGCGGAACACTCTCGTCGTCGTCGGCCTCCCGGTCCTGATCTGGCGGAGCCATGACCGGGGGCGTGTGTTCCGACTGCCGTGGAAACAGCTCCTCGACCACCCTACGAAGGAAGTCGGGCTGGAGGGTCTCGGTGAGGGGGAGGGCCCGCGCGCGAAGCTTGTTCAGCGCCGCGCGATATGGGCGACCCCAGGGGTCACGGTCGAGACCGTCCAGCATCTCCTGCCAACTCGCGCCCTTGGCGGCACGGATGGCCAGCCGAAAGGCAGTCCGCGCACTGCGGTACGCCTCGTACAGCTGGCCCTCCCGCTCGACGTCGCGGTGACGCCGCCGGCTGCGGGTGTAGGACCTTCGGGCACTGATACACGCCGCACGAAGGTCCGCCAGTCTTGGGGACCACCAGTAGACCCCCTGCCTCGGAGGCGGATGCCGCCGCACTCTGGGCATGGCCGCATCGCAGATCTGCGTTAACGCACTGCGAATGCGGACAGCCTCAGCGTCCACTCCGTCCGCTGGGGGTGGTGAGGACAGCCACGTGCTGACAATGGCCGCCTCCGCCAGTAGATCCCTGTCAAGAAGACCCACAGCCCACCGCGGAAACGCGGGAGCTCCGTCCGCCCTGTGACCCCTACCGGGTTCCCGGGGGGAGACCTCCATCCGGATGTACCGGTGGTCCGACAGGGTCTCCGCCTCCTCCAGGACACTCCAGTTCCTCACCCGTGGCGCAACAGCGGGGCTAGCGAACGACAAGTCCACTATCGACCCGCCCTGCCGCCGCACACACGTGTTCACCGAGCCTCTGTTCAGAACACAGAGGCCCAGTGAAGCCGCCCACTCGTTAACCGCCCGCCCGCGGTCGTCCATCATAGGGGACCCCCACGCCGTGGATTTGGCGTTAAAGTCCCCCAGAACCAGGACGAGGCCCGGTGCCAGTCGCCGTATCGAGGCCTCCAAGGTGGTGAGTGAGGCCCCGAAATCGTCCATCCTCCTAGTGGGGGAGAGGTATACGCTGTAAAGCGTGACCCCTCCCCACTCCGCCGCGACAAATTCCTCGCCCCTATCCAAAAGGGACAAGGACGGGAAGTGCCGCTGCGTTGAGACGACGATTGCCGCGGTACCGTTTCGACTGACCACCCAATTGGGGCGATCAGGCACGGCGTACGGTTCCGCGACTACGGCTGCACCAATCGACCACTCCGCCATGGATTGCAGGAGGAGATCCTGCGCTCCGGCGGAGTGGTTGGTGTTGGCCTGCAGGAGGAGGTGCATGGCTGGTGTACCCATTATCGGGTTGTGTCCATGACCTCCTCGCCAGCGGGCGATCGGACCGCGCTAGGAGCGGGAGCGGCCGTGGTCGTAGGGCCGCCCCGCGCCTTTGGGGCCGAAGCTGGAGGCTTGCACGCCCCAGAGCCCATGCGGTGCTTGGCGGGCTTATTGCCCGCCGCACACGCGGGGCAGTGGGGCGGGGCGGCGCAAGATGCCGCCACGTGCCCGGTCTGACCGCAGCGGAAACACAATCCGCCGCAGTCGAAGCAATTAGTGCACGTCGGTCGAGTGTGTCCGACCGCCATGCACTTGTAGCACCTCGCAGGCCGGCGCTCAAGCACGGTTACCCGCGCCGAGCTCCAGCCCACGAGGAGCCTGCCTGAGCCGGCCAGTTGCCTGACCGACTCCACCGGGCACTGCGCCCAGGCAGCACCTACGCCACCCGGACCGGGACGAATGGCACCGACCCGGACGGTGTCTATGGGACACCCGGTTTTCGAGGCAATAGCCTCCCGGATGTCTTCCACCGTCACTGAATCGTCCAAACCCGAAATGCGCATTTCGGCGCACTTGACGGGCCTGGCGATCTTGATGCCACCCTCCTCGGCGAACAAACCTCTCAGCTTCTCGGCCACGCTGTCGGCCGTCTTGGCGCCCTCGGCCCCTGGGAACTCGAGAATTCGAGCCCCCGTCCGGGCCTTGCGGGTCCTGGCTTCGACGCCTCCAATATCGGAGACGTCTAGCTCCCGCCGGGCCTTCCTCAAGACGGCCTCGTAGCTGAGGCCCTTCTCGGCCGCCTCGGGCAGCACAGTGATCACCACTGCGGCCGTCTTCGGCGACTTGAGCCCCTTGCGCGGTCTCTTCTTCTGTCCGGCTCCTGCCTGAGGAGCGGGGACCTCAGCGGCGCGCTTGGCCTCCGCTCTCCTCCTTTGGCCGCGACTCCTTCTGTCGCGTTCGGCTACCTGCCAACCCTGTTCGGGTACGGCAGTCGTGCCAGACGCGGAAGGCCTCGTCGCGGCCTCGCTGGTCGTCGCCGGCGGTGTTGTTGCGGGCGACTTCAGCGGTCCGGCAGGAGCCGGAGCCGTCTTCCTCCTCAGGGCGGGTCCCTTCGGAGCTGGGCCGGGGCCTTTGGGCTTAGGCCCGGCCGCGGCCGCGGCGTAGCTCCCCACACGGCCACCCTGACAAGGCAGCGGGGCGGGGGCTGGTGCCACATGCGGCCGCTTGTCCGCGGCGAGAGGTGGTCGGACACGTGGTTCTGGAGGCAACCTCGCCTCCAGAACGGCGAAGCGCGCATCGACGAGCTTGCCCACTGCGCCGATGATTTTGGCGAGGGCCTCGTCCGATATGCCTCCCACCTCAAACGGGGTCGGCTGAGCCTCCTTAGGGGCCCGTTCTACGGCGCCTGGCGGCTTTGGCGCCGCAGGGGCGCTAGCCGGCGGCAAGCGGTCCGCGGGGAGAGGCGTCAACCTCACCACGGGAACAGGGAGTTTCACCGCGGTGACCGCGCCAGCGTCAGCCGGCGGCGCGCGCTTCGCGGCGGCAGGCGTCTTCCTCGCCGCGGGGACGGGTGTGACGCTGACGCCATCACCCAACGTCGTCGGCGCCGCAGCGCGAGGCGGCTTTGGCGCCGCAGCGGCCGCCGAGTATCCGGCCCTGGCCGATAGCGCGGCTGGCGCGGGTGACACGAACAGCGCCACCCGCGCCTTGAGGTCGGCCACGTCTATCAACAGCTGGCGGTTTGCGCGACGCATTTCCGCCAGCATGTCGCCCAGGTTCCGGTTTCGGGTCCGCAGGCCTGACATCTCGCCTCTAAGGCGGACATTTTCGGCCTGCAGATCCGTGGCCTCGCCGGCGCGGACAGCGACCGCCGCCGCCCTTTCCATGACCGAGGTCCCTCGCCCTCTTCGGGAGGCCTGGATCTTGGGTGGAGGCATGTTGGCCACGCTCCCCTCGGTTTCGGCGCTCGAGCTGCCTCCCTTACTCAGGGGGCGCTTTCGCACCTGCGAGGGGAGGGCCTCCTCCTTCTTAGTCGCGGTCGCCGGCGGCGTCTTTGCTGCTAGACGCGCCGACGACCTAGTGGGGCCTTCACCAGCCGACCCACTGTCCTTTTTGGACGGCCCTGCGGGAATATCACCGCCCTCGTCCATTCTGACGGTAGATCCGCCGCCCTCGTCTTCGGACGGCTCTGCGACATCGCTGTCGCCCTCGTCCGTCGACGGCTCTGCTGCGAGTCTACCGTCCTTCTTCTCTTCAGCGGCGGCAGCCTCCCTGCACGATCGCCGCTCCTCCAGCCGCCTTTTGTGGCTCAGGCCGTTGCCCCGAGACTTTCGAGGCGACCTCCTCTTCTTCTTCTGGGCCTCCACGGTTTGTGCCGGGCCCTCGGCGGACGCCTCAAGTCCTGAGGACGAGGCGTCGTCTTGGTCAGTTTTTGATCGGCTTGACCGGGCCTTGGGGTGAGGATCGTTACAATCCCCGTCGGTTTTATTTAAATTTTGAGTATCCATTTGATTCCCACGAGAATGGGAGATACATTGCGTCGACCCGGGCAGAGATCCCTTTACCCGGGCAAGCCTACATTTACCAACCAGGGGGTCAGCCGGTACCCTGGCTGGAGCGTGCTAACGACAGAACAACCCATCTGCCATGCATCTTCTCGCCGCACGCCAGAACTTAAGATTCTGGGTGATTTCCGAGTCCGAATGTTACTTCGAACTCTTTATAGAGGTTGTCTTCCTCGCGGTCCGGGCGGTTAAGCCAAGACCCTCGCTCCTGAAACTAAGACAAGCAAAGAATCAGGTTTACGATGTGTGGGCGGTGGCGTGTGCCTGCCCAGCCCTCAAATGAATGAGTGACTGAGCCCGTCCCAATATTTCGCGTCCTATACCCTCTACTACGACTGTAGTAGAGTAAGGAGCGAAATCGCGCAGATATTTGCTACGGACGACAGTACAACAGAAGAACTGGGGACCGCCGCCCGCACCCAGGGTACACCGCGTGGAGGTTTCTGGGATAGTACCCCAACTTTCTCTCTTAGATCTCTGTACTGTAAATTTCTTATATTGTGTCTATAAGTACACATATACCGATGGCTTCTTTCTTTTGTCATCATGAGGACATTATACATATATTATTTGTCTATGCTTAATATATTTTATAACTGGCGAGCTGGCACTGTCCTCTTCTTTGAGAAAAGAAGTTTACATTATAAAAGTTCTGGCTAAGTTATACAAGGGGACATGCTCCACGGCTCACAGACGCGAGATTGGCACTGTCCAGATCCATTTCAATTCAAGACATATTTAACGCTACTAGCCAGCTAGCTATCCATTAGATGGCTATGGTTCATTCTCTTGTGAGTTATAGCAGTATAGGTGACGTCCCTGACGAAGAGTAACATGATTTATTGTAAAGAATGCAGAAAGCCGTGGCAATCAGGGCTGCTTGCAGATACCACACGGTGTCGAAACGGGATGCGTATAAGTTTAAATTCTCCGTGAGACTTACGCTATGGTGTACGCTATTGTATAGGTGGTGGTAAGGCAGGATAACTCTAATTTCTCAAATTTAGCCCCCTTTTGGCACCGCTCTAACATGTAGTACATATGCACGGTAATAACTTAAAATTTGTCTCCAATTAAGATATTGTAACAAGTCAACTGCAGTCTTTATGCAATTAAATAGTAGATCTTGTAAAAGCCTACTTATATGTGCAGTGCCTACTTAAATAGAAAGTTAATCAATAACAAATTCTATATGAGAGTTTAGTATTTTGATTGGGGGCACGCTGTGGTATGGGCACACCCCACACGAAGTGTTTTCAGCGATGGAACGGATAGGTTGCGGTCTCATAACCAGCTGTCCCCGTACCTCTCTAGTGCCATCTGGATTTTGAGATTTAGTTCCTTTATAGCACTTCCTTAAGCACCTATCTAGTGTTTATTGCTTGGTAATAACTTAAAATTTGTCTGTCGAATAAGAGTATATTTACAGTCTTATAACGTGAATACTATATTATTATTTTTTATTACAGGATAAACTGAAAGAGTTAGTCAAAAAGGTTATGAAGGATTAAATAACATATTATATTAAGCGAATATGTTTCTTCTAATATAATTGCCTCCTTTTCCTATTACCTTTAAACTATCTTTGTCATTTAAATCAATTAGAAAAAAAATCTCAGAAATTGTATTTATATCTAAGATTGAAAGATAAATAATTAATTATAACTTATGTTAGAAAATTTTAAGGATGGATATTAAATTTATATATACATTATTTTATTACGGTGTTTTACTTCTGCCTTTTTTAAATCTACTCAACCATTCAACGGTATATTGAAATCTCAGTGGTGGCAGCATGATCTCGGGTCTATGAGGTCACCCGCCGCTTCTTAGTCACCCCAGATGGATTTAGCGGTGTGTCACCGTTTCATAGCCCGCCCCCAAAGAAAAAAATCCCATCATAACATGGCTAATAAAATGAGAGCCAAATTCAATATTATAATAATTATTGTCTATCTGTCAACTGCTTTGACGAAAGACTTCAGATCTAAATGATTGCCAAATTCTGTAGATAATCTAAAAGTTTATTTATTAGAAGAATGTATAACATTTTTAACCCCCGACGCAAAAAGAGGGGGGTTATAAGTTTGCCATGTCCATCTGTGTGTGTGTCTTTGTGTCTGTGTGTCTCTCTGTCTGTGGCATCATAGCTGCCAAACGATGAAGCGATTTCAATTTGTTTTTTTTTGTATTAAAGGTGACTTACGTTCGAGTTTTCTTAGACATGTTTAATCAAAATCGGTTGAGCCGTTTTAAAGTTTTTTGTGATTGGGGGCTGAAAGAAGAAATTGATATACGAGTAAATATTTTTTTTAATTTTTTTTTATTATAAACATATGAACCTTGTTTATTTAAAACAGTATAATACATAAAAAATATATTGCTACACAAATATGTTAATAATAATAATTCCTAAATATATATTTCTTAAGATTCAGATTAAGAGTACGCGTTACCGTAGAGCATGCATGAGGACTGTGATGAGTGTGAATGAAGCGATAGAGGTATGTCGGGATCGTGGTTTGTGGCAATCTGTAGTCTCTGCCTACCCCTCTGGGAAACAGGCGCGAGGCTTTGTACATACATAAATTCAAAATTGTTAAGAATACATACATATGCATGTATATTTCTTAACAATTTTGAAATGGAGCTCAGAAAGTGTGCTCATTATTTTTATTGCCTATGGTGGCAAACGAGTTAGGGGGGTACGACGCCAGAAACCTCCGCGTGGTGTACCCTGGGTGCGGGCGACAGTCCCCCAGATCCCTCTGTCGAATTGTCGCCCGTAGCGAATCTCTGGCACGAGAGGGGGTTCCCCAGCGATGGGTTGAGACCCAATTCGCTCCCGACCCTCTATTTGTAGAGGGTACAGGAGGCGTAATCTCGGACGGACCCGGTCACTCATTCATTTGAGGGCTGGGCAGGCTTATGCCACCGCCGACATATCGTATCTTGCTTCAAGACAAGTTGTCGTGAGGCGTAGTATCAGGAACGAGGGTCTTGGCTTAACCGCCCGGACCGCGAGGAAGACAACCTCTATAAAGAGTTCGAATTTACATTCGAACTCGGAAATCACCCAGAATCTTAAGTTCTGGCGTGCGGCGAGAAGATGCATGGCAGATGGGTTGTTCTGTCGTTAGCACGCTCCAGCCAGGGTACCGGCCGACCCCCTGGTTGGTAAATGTAGGCTTGCCCGGATACAGGGATCTCTGCCCGGGTCGACGATTTATTTCTCCCAGACTCGTGGGAACCATATGGATTTATCTAATTTACCTACACCAGACGGGAATCCAGCGGATTCCCACATCACGGCCTTGTCAAGCCAACGTAAAACTGACAACGACGCCTCGTCCTCAGGACTTGAGGCGTCCGCCGAGGGCCCGGCACAGACCACGGAGGCCCAAAAGAAGAAGCCGAGGAAACGGAAACGGACCAACTGGTTGATGGGAAAGGCTTCTCCGACAAGAAGGAAGCGTATGGCGGAGCGGAGGGCGCAGAAGGAGGCCGCCGCTGCCGCCAAACTGGAGGAAGACGGCGGCAGATCCATTGCAGAGCCGTCAACGGACGAGGGCGACAGTAGTGTCGCAGAGCCGTCCAAAGATGAGGGCAGTGGATCTGCCGAAAAAATGGACGAGTGCGGTGGTTCCGCGGAGCCGTCCAAAGAGGTCGCCGAGATAATGACGGCAAGGGAGGAGGCCCTCCCCTCGAAGGTGCGGAAGTGCCCCCTAAATAGAGAGGGCAGCTCAGGCGCCGATTCCGAGGGGAGCGTGGTCATCATGCCTCCTCCTAAAGTGCCGGCCTCTCGCAGAGGGCAAGGGGCCGCGGCGTCGGGAAGGGCGACCCACTTCCCGGCCGGCGGAGTGCGTGGAGGGGCTGAGGCTGGCAGGCGGGCCCATAACGAGGCGGCCGCCGCGAGGGTGCTGGGGGTGTTGTCCGGCATCCCTCCCACCAAAGTGGCGGCCGCTGGTGCCCGCGCGAGCGCCCCAGCCGCAAATATGGAGGCCCTGCAGGCCGAAAACGCCCGCCTTGGTGGTGAAGTGTCAGGCCTGCGGGCCCAGAACCGTCGGCTGGAGTCGGAGCTGGCCGCGGTGCGGAGGGCCAACCGCGTCCTCGCAAAGGATGTGGCCGAGCTGAGGGCCCAAATGGCGCGGCTCGTGCCGCCCGCGCCACCTGCGCCGCCGGCCAGTCCTGGCCGTCGAGGAGCTGTCGTCGCTCCAAAACCGCCCCGAGGCGCTGGCCGCCCTGCGATCGCCGCCGCGCCAAAGACGCCTCCGTCCACGGAGCGTGTGCCGCCGACCAGCGCCAGCCCGCGAAACGTCGTAGAGCAGGCCACGGCAGAGGTCCAGCCGGTGACACCGACCCCGCTGCCCGCGGTGGGGGGTGTGTCGGACGAGGCCTTGCGCGCCATTATCGACGCCGTCGGTAATATGGTCAATGCGCGCTTGGCCGTTCTGGAGGCAAGGCTGCCTCCAGAACCACGTGTTCGGCCGCCTCTCACCGCGGACAGGCAGCCGTATGCGGCACCAACACCCGCCCCTTCTACCCTGTCAGGGTGGCCGCGTGGGGGGGAGCTACGCCGCAGCCGCGGCTGGACCCAAGCCCAAAGGGCCCGCTCCAACGAGGAAGACGGCACCGGCTCCTGCCAGAACGCAGTCGTCGCCCGCACCGACACCGCCGGCGACGACTAGCGCGGCCGCGACTACGCCCTCAGCGCCCGGCACGCCCGCTACGCCCGAACAGGGTTGGCAGGTGGCCGAGCGTGGCAGAAAGAGTCGCGGCCAGAGGAGAAGAGCGGCGGCCAAGCGCGCCGATGAGGTCGTCGCTCCCCAGGCAGGGGCCGGAAGAGGCGGCACGAAGAAGAAGAGGCCGCGCAAGGGGCTCCGGCCGCCGAAGACAGCCGCAGTGGTGATCACTGTGCTGCTTGAGGCGGCAGAAAGGGGCCTCAGCTATGAGGCCGTTCTGAGGAAAGCCCGGCGGGAGCTCGACGTCTCCGACATAGGAAGCGTCGAAGCCAGGACCCGCAAGGACCGGACAGGGGCTCGGATCTTAGAGTTCCCTGGGGCCGAGGGCACCAGGACGGCCGATAGCGTGGCGTCGAAGTTGCGAGGTCTGTTCGCCGAGGAGGGTGGCGTCGAAATCGCCAGACCCGTAAAGTGCGCCGAAATGTGCATCGCGGGTTTGGATGACTCCGTGACGGTGGAAGACATCCGGGAGGCCATTGCCTCGAAAACCGGGTGTCTCATGGACACCGTCTGGGTTGGCGCCATCCGGCCCGATCCGGGCGGCGTAGGTGCTGCCTGGGTGCAGTGCCCAGTGGAGTCGGTCAGGCAACTGGCCGACTCAGGCAGGCTCCTCGTGGGCTGGAGCTCAGCGCGAGTCAACATTCTGGAGCACCGGCCTGCGAGGTGTTTAAAGTGCATGGCGGTCGGGCACACCCGGCCAACATGCACTAATTGCTTTGACTGCGGCGGACTCTGTTTCCGCTGTGGTCAGACTGGGCATATGGCGGCATCTTGCGCCGCCCCGCCCCACTGCCCCGCGTGTGCGGCGGGCAATAAGCCTACCAAGCATCGCATGGGTTCTGGGGCGTGCAGACCTCCGGCTTCGGCTCCAAAGGGGCGGAGCGGCCCTTCGACTCCGGCCGCTCCCGCTCCTAGCGCGGCCCGATTGCCCGCCGCAAGCCAGGAGATGATGATGGACACGGCCCATTAATGGCTGCCCAGTCCACTCACCTCC
The DNA here is from genome assembly GCA_905163515.2 of Lymantria monacha. Taxonomy (NCBI): domain Eukaryota; kingdom Metazoa; phylum Arthropoda; class Insecta; order Lepidoptera; family Erebidae; genus Lymantria; species Lymantria monacha. Next base: position 19,566,052 of record LR991081.1, read on the forward strand.
TGCAGGCCAACACCAACCACTCCGCCGGTGCGCAGGATCTCCTCCTGCAATCCATGGCGGAGTGGTTAATCGGTGCAGCCATAGTCGCGGAACCGTACGTCGTGCCTGATCGCCCCAATTGGGTGGTCAGCCGGAATGGAACCGCGGCAATCTTCACCTCCACGCAGCGGCACTTCCCGTCCTTATCCCTCTTGGATAGGGGCGAGGAATTTGTCGCGGCGGATTGGGGAGGGGTCACGCTCTACAGTGTATACCTCTCCCCTAATAGGAGGATGGACGATTTCAGGGCCTCCCTCACCACCTTGGAGGCTTCGATACGGCGACTGGCACCGGGCCTCGTCCTGGTCCTGGGGGACTTCGACGCCAAATCCACTGCGTGGGGGTCCCCGATGACGGATGATCGCGGGCGGGCGATCGTGGAGTGGGCGGCGTCACTGGGCCTCTTTGTCCTAAACAGAGGCTCAGTGAACACATGTGTGCGACAGCAGGGTGGGTCGATAGTGGACTTGTCGTTCGCTAGCCCCGCTGTCGCACCACGAGTGAGGAACTGGCGTGTCCTGGAGGAGGCGGAGACCCTGTCGGATCACCGATACATCCGGATGGAGGTCTCCCCTCTCCGGGACCACAGCAGGGGTCACAGGGCGGACCAGGCTCCCGAATTTCCGCGGTGAGCTGTGGGGCGTCTAGATAGGGACCTACTGGCGGAGGCGGCCATCGTGAACACGTGGCTGTCCTCACCACCCCCAGCGGAGGGAGTGGACGTTGAGTCTGTCCGCATCCGCAGTGCGTTAACGCAGGTCTGCGATGCGGCCATGCCCAGGGTGCAGCGTCTACCTCCGAGGCAGGGAGTCTACTGGTGGTCTCCAAGACTGGCGGACCTTCGTGCGGCGTGCATTAGTGCCCGAAGGTCCTACACCCGCAGTCGGTGGCTTCGCCGCGATGTTGAGCGGGAGGGCCAGCTGTACGAGGCGTACCGCAGTGCGCGTAATGCCTTTCGGCTGGCTATCCGGTCCGCCACGGATGCAAGTTGGCAGAAGATGCTGGACGGTCTCGTCCGTGATCCCGTTTTTTTTTTTTTTGTGGTGGACTATGGATGCATCTCGCTCCGCCAAATCGGTCCGGGGTGACAGAGAAGGCGGCGCGTGACCCCATAGACCCACCGTAAAAACTCCTCTCTCTTCGCCGTGCGAGCGGGTCACCGGGACCCGATTTTTAACTTCGGTGGCCCGCTCGGCGGTTCACCTTCGCGGGTTCCTCTCGTCGACGCCCCGACAGATTTCGCCGTCGGGGCGTCATCCTCACGCGGTGGCCTCACGTCGGGTGACCGGACGATTCCCCGGTCCGATCACCCGAAGCCTCGGTTAGGGCGGCATCAGGCGCAGGTATACGCGCCTGCGCCACCCCGGCCGCTGGCGGCGGCCCGGGGCGCAGGAATCCTCCCTGGCCCGTTCCGCCGCTTCCTTCTGCGAGATGACAACCTCGCAAAAGGCGGCGACCGCGTCCCAGTTCCTGATGCTGTCGACCATCGCCCTCGCGACGGCCGGCAGCGTCAGGTCGGCACCGATGACAGCGACGAGGTCACGGCGCTGCCGCTCCCATCCCGGACATACCTCCAGCGTGTGTTGCTATACACGACCCTGTGCAGGTACAACCCGAAACACCCGTGCCCCGTCAATACCTGCACCAGCCGAAAGGTGAGGACTCCGTGCCGCCGCTTCATCCACTCTATCAATACTGGCCGGAGGGCCTCAACTGTCTCCACACCGTGTCTAGGCCTCTCCAGCCGCGTAGCCCAACGGGCGATGACGTCTCGGCGGGCATGCACGCGCCAGGTGGTTATCTCGCTCAGCGATGGGGAGCCACCTTCCTCGCGCGCTGTGATAACCCAACGGTAGAGGTCGGAGAGCATCTCCGCCTCTAGGTCCCACGGGGGTGTCCCGGCCAACAGGCACGCCGCCTCTGTCGACACCGTGCGGTACCCGCGAATGGCTCTGACCGCCATGGCTCTCTGTGGCCTCCACAGAACCGCCCTGAGCTGGGCGTTCAGAGCCCTCGCCCACACGGGTGCGCCGTACATGGCCATCGAGCGGATGACCCCCGCATACAGCCGTCGGCCCTCGAAACTGGGTCCGCCCACGTTCGGCATGAGTCGAGAAAGGGCGGACGCCGCGCCGACAAGCCGGGGAGCAATCTGTCGGAAATGCTCCCGGAACCACCATCGCCCGTCGAGCACCAGACCCAAGTACCTCATATGGGCCTGGATGCTGATGTGGATGGAGTTTACCACTATCGAGGCGCCGATGGGTAGCCTCACATGGGGCCCATGGAAAAGTAGGGCCTCCGTCTTGTTTAAAGCCACCCTGAGCCCCAGCTCCTCGATCCGCCTGACCATCTCCTCGGAGCCGAGAGTGGCCAGGCTCGCCGCCTCTTCGAGTGTCCTGCCCCGGGCTGTGACGAGCGTGTCGTCAGCGTAGCACACCAAGCTCAGCCCGGGAGGGAGACTTCGAGTACGACTGGGCGTTGAGAGGGCTCAACGCCCAGTCGTACCCGATGTCCCACAGAGTCGGCCCCAGACCCGACCCCTGTGGAACACCGCACGACATGGGCGTCCGCACAATGTCCCCTGCGGGACCCGCGCAGAGGATACTGCGCCCCTTGTTACTCCTTGGAACTGAGACGCCATGATAATTGGATAATTATTCCCAGTCAATGCGCAAGCTGATGTCTTAGCGAGGTTGGACATGAATCAATAATATCATCATCAATCAATAAAATCATCATCATCAATATCATAAAAGATGCTTCGATCGGTGCGCGAGGGGGCCGGAAGCCCAAGTGGGTGGGTTTGGGGGTATGCATTGGTAGGCAGCGGCCTAGCTATGCCCTTGGTATTGTAAAGGTCTGTGGATGATAGTAACACTTACCATCACCTGTTGGCAATACACATGTATTGCTTATTCGTTTGCCACCAAAAGTATTAAAAAAATAGAAATAGTTTATAACTAATTTAACCTAGCATGTTAAATGATAAATTTCAGTAATTGGACAATAAATATTATGAGTGATTTCTTTTTATATTAAATTAACTCAATTTATTTATTTTATACAGTAATTATTTGTTGTAATTTAAAAAAAATATTTTAAAAGTTTTATATTATAGGTAATCGTTATGAAATATCTCATCTCAGCTCATATATGTTCCAATATTGGGCTCGAGCCTCCTTCACAACGGGAGGGAAATATATTCTATATGCGGGTAAGATATATGTTTACGAAATATAGTTATAAATAACTTAATAAGAATTGGTTATCAATTTACGTTTATATTCCATCTCTTTATTATTCTGTCTTGTATAACCTTGTACGTGCGTAAGTATCATCATCATTATCATCACAGCCCATAAACGTCCCACTGTTGGGCTTGGGCCTTCTCCGTAATGAGTGGGAAATTAACCAACTATACCGCGCTGGTCAAACGTGTTGGTATAGGGTTTTGTTTCGAGTTTTCCTTCTCTCGCATAGATGTTATATGCATTTTATATCCCTTAGTCGTCTCGTACGATCATCTACGGGTAAGATATGGGGTGGTGAATAGTATTCTTACTCCGTCACCACACGGAAAAGCATCATATTTTTATAAAATTATTATTAGGCTGTCGTACAGCGTTTTGAGCTGTCGCACACGACTGCTTTAAAGATGAAATTATAATATTAGACGAAAATTCAATGTCATGCGACAGCTCACGCTGATGAAAATGGTAGCACGATTGGAACGGATTTCTAATAGGTGTTAGTTCGAATCCCATATGTGACAATAATTTTTCGCTCGTAATCAAGCTTCTTTTGTAAGACTAATATCCGCTAATTTATCTAGTCCATTTAACATGGATCCTTGACGACAGCTCATTGTCAGTGATTTAAATATTGGATGATGACCAAGCCTCAGTGTGGCTGAACGTTGCGGAAAGTATGAGTTAGTAGATATTTCTGAAGTATGCCCGAACCTTTTAGTTTAAATGGTAAGATCAGCCAAACAGATTTTGTCGAGAACACCCAAAATATGCGAGAAGATGCTTAACATATTATAAAAAAAACTGATATCGTAACAGTTTCTCTAACCTCTATGACCAAGTCAATGGTTAATTTCTCCAAACTAAATCCAAATAGTATAAGATTGAGTGGGGGCTACCCAGTAACCAACGAGCATCAATTAGGCATTCCGCAATGCTATAAGCGAGGAAAGATGCTTTGGCTGCCAGCTGATTGATGCTCTTAGCTCTCTGATGATTTTAACTTCATTGGCAGCTTTATTTAGAAGAATAACTTTTACAGATTCAAGCTATTATTATACCGTTCTCCCGAAGAAGATCTTACAATTCTGAGTGTTAGTGAGAACTCATCAGACGTTTATTTCTCCTATACGTGACGATTTGCGTTCTGATATTTCTTACGTACTCTTCAAAAGAGTCTGCAAAGTTCAGGCAGTTCAAGATTTCACCAATTACACCTGGTATTAGGTAGAGATGTTCGGCTCAGAGCCGTGTACGTCGGCATACTATATTAGAGAATATGATATTATCTCCGCGCTTTGCGAGAGAAATGTGTTATAATTCCAGTTATGGAGAGACTTCCCTCCAAAATTTGACGTCGATACTCCGTTGAATGGATGGCTTGATAAAAGAAAATGTTAAGTAAAACTCCGTAACATAATAAAGTATATACAAATTTAATATCTTTTCTTAAAATATCCTGATATAAGTTACAGTCTATTATTTATCTTTTATTATTAGATATAAATATAAGGTAGGAATTGTTTATTCTTGTTGATTTAAATGTCTGTAGTCATAGGAAAAGGAGGCAATTATATTAGAAGAAATATATACATGTGTATGCGCTTGATATAATGTCATTTACTCCTTCATAGCTTTTTTGATCATCTCTTTTATTTTATCCTGCAATAAAAAATAATAATATAGCATTAATGTTATAATACTGAATATATTCTAATCATCATCATCATCATTTCAGCCCATCGCCATCCACTGCTGGACGTAGGCCTCCCTCATGGTACGCCACAGAGTGCGGTCCTGTGCCGTTTGCATCCATCGACGCCCAGCAACTTTCACTAGATCGTCTGTCCACCTAGTGGGGGGCCGTCCTACACTGCGTCGTCCGGTACGTGGTCGCCACTCTAGAACCTTTTTTTCCCCAGCGGTTGTCGGTTCTTCGAGCGATGTTTTTATATACTTATACTAATCTCTAATTTACCAGTAGTCCGCCTAGATGGCGCTAGAGAGGTTCGTGTATGGCAACTTATGGGATTGCATGCCATCCGTTACATCACCCCGAAGGGATTGGTAGGGGTGTCACCAAACCATAGCATGCCGCCAACCAAAATACAAATCTCTCATATATAATTCGTTATTGACAAACTTTCTATTTAATTGTATAAAGACTGCAGTGGACTTGTTACAATATCATAAAGCGACACAAATTTTAAGTTGTTACAATCAAATAATTACTAGATGTTAGAGCAGGCCTTGAAAAAGAACTAAATCTGAGAAATTGCAGTTATTCTGCCTCACCAGTCCCCAGAGAGTTGAAACTAACGTGCGCGCGCTGAATCTGTCCCGAATTGACATGGATCTAGGCAGGATAATAACCCCGCATCGGTAAGCCATAAAGCAAGTCGGCTAGTATGACTCAGCCAAAACTCTTATAATATAGCCTATATAAGAAGAAGGTACGTCCTGCTAATAATAATAGTAATTCTAGTGTTCTCAACACGACAGAAGAGAAGCGATCGGTATATGTGTACATTATAGACGTAATATAAGAAATTTACACTACAGAGATCTAAGTGAGAAATTTAGTTACAATAATTACTTACCATAAAACCTGCTGATGCTGTAGATACTGCGAAAAAGCAGACACCCAAGAAAATTAGTGATTTGGGACTCATTGTTATAGTTTTTTTATAAGTTACTTCACTTTAGTGATCTGAAGCTAAAGCTTGAAAAAAGAGAAGTGACTAGATAAGTTTCTAACTAACCCTTTTATACTGACAAAAAGATTATTAATTATATTTAATTTTATAGTTTATATAAATTAGTAGTAAATACATAAACTCAATGTTTATTTAAATTTATATTATAATCATAATGGTGAGATATGAGAAGTGCTTATTGGTTTATTTTTTACTTTATTACGTTAAAAATTTATGAACCGATTAAATTGTTCAAAGTTATTATTAAATGAGCCCTAGATTTATATATCTACAAAATTTTATTTAAATTATTTGTTCACCTTAATATTGATGTTGATTTCTACCGCTATGAAAATACATTATTAATTAAAAAAATAAATAAAACTCTTAAGGATAAATGTAAGAAATAATAATATATAGCCATAAATAAGATAGCAAAATTAATGATTACATTTAATAAAATAATAATAGATTGTGGGTTTGATGTCAATACAGAACTCTTTGCGTGAATGATTGAACCGTACGTGAATGATGTACGAGTAATTTGAATGATTGATCCACAATGATTTATATGTATTGCGCTATTGACCTTTTTTTCTAAAATTTTAGTCCACTAACATAGCTTCAAATTATGTCAGTTATTTCCTCTCAAATATACTACGGATATTCCGTATAATATTTCAAAAATTGTATTATGAAACTGCGTGATCGTCAGCTATAGTCCCGTGGGCGGATGAGAAAGCAGTAAAGGTTACCACAAAAGGGCTCTAATGTGGCTGGTAATGCCATGGCCATAGGTCGACCCACCCCCGCGTACAGATGTCGATAAAGCACTGCCTCTTATATTCAAATGTAAAAGTAAATCTCTGCCCAATTTGGCTTTAAAAGGTCTATTCCACTAAAGGCTCCACTCATTGAATTGGGATTAACTTTAAGCTTTTCGGTGATTATTTTTTTTTACAATTATCAAAGGTTTTTGATACAATGTCTATGCAAATTCTCCTGTGAAAGTTTGAACTATTATGCATTTAAGCTACTTCTACAATGGTTTGGAAAAATATCCAACTAATACAAAACAATCTACCTAAATTAACACTACTATTAGCTCATATATGATATTGAATTTGGAGTACCCCAAGGCAGTATCATAGACCCCCTCTATTTATAATATATGTATATACACGGTGTTATCGATAACAGACCAAATATATTTTTATGCCGATAATACGAAACTATTTTGTTATTATAAATCGGAAACTATTTTAATGATTCTTAAGCCAAAACTTAAGCAAAACAAAATCATAACAGCAACCTTAATCATATTAATATTTTCCTTGCTTTAAAACCCAAAACACTAAAATGTTTTTATTAACAAAAATCAAAAATAACTGAATCTAAAAAGTAAGTGAACCCTGTAAGTTTTAAAATTAATTGCAATTGTAGAAAACAAACGCGCACGTAGACATACGCATATGATTATTCATTATTAATGTTAAATGTACTGGGACCAATTTGACGATGATAGCAACTTATTATGTTTTTATAATTAAATGTTTTCGTATATTTATACTATTTCATATTATTTTATTTATGTGTGTAGCTTCTATTAAACCCCAACGCAAAAAAAAGGGAGTTCATTCTTCGTTCTTCAATTAGGTTTATTCTCAGTCTAAGTAAAGTAAAGAATTCATTATGCCCTGTTAAGACACCAAAGCAAAGAATAGTGATGCAGCCACAACGCTGATAGATTTCTGTCTGCATTCATAAATGAGCTGGCTCGCTCGGGACAATTATCTCTTGCAAAATCAATATTTGAGTAGTAGCAATTTGTTGTTAGGCATCATTCGGAGACCCAATCTCTACTCTATGATATACGGCTACCTAATTCTGAGTATACACCGCCTTGGAACGGGTAATTTGTGTGTGTGTAACGAGTAACCACTGTGCTTAACCGTACGATTCAGGTCGTCATTGCTTTGAACAAGCGAACTGATGTATCGAAAGGTTTAAATATACTCCGCAGAAATTGCAGAACATGTATTCTGTTTTACTGTTGGTCTGCTGATTTTCAAGCTTACACTCTCTAATTTACAGCGTCACTTTACCATCATGTTGTCCAAGTCAATCTTATTCGACGGAATAATGTCATCAGCGAATAGCATCAGAGTGCCTCTTTCTATATATCAGATGTTAAAGCATCCATAATCAACAGGAAGAGGTAAGGACTTAACGGGAATCCTTGGTTCAGATCCCCCTCCACATTGAACGCGTCGAAGTCTCCACCAGTCAATCTATCTATATCATCAGTCTATACATAGCACAGATTAACCTTATATACTTCACATGCACGCTTTTCTCTTTCAGTACTCACCACAAAATCGTCTTTGGTTTTTTGTCATAAGCCTTTTCGAAGTCAAAGAATACAATGTGCAATTTCTATGTATACCACGATATTTTTCGCATAGTTGGTGCAGTGCAAACATGGCATTCGATGCCCCGCGGCCCGACATAAATCGATCCTCATATTTTCCTTCATCATTCTCCTACTCTTATCCCAATTACTTGGGGTCGATACAATAGTACTCTTCTTTAATAGTAGATACATATTGTAAAAGTTATTGGCAATAGGCATATGACCAGCCGTCTGCCTGACGTCAATCCTCCTTGCGAATGTAATTGTTAACCAAACAGCATCAGACGGAGTTGGCCCAGGTCGTTATAAGGCTCTTAGTCGTCTTTTACGACATCCATAAGCAAAGTAAGGTTTGGTAATATTCGTAGCCACTACCACACAGCTACATCCTCATATTTTCCCTATAGTTATTAAATTATAGTTTGATCTCTGTGACTGTTGTCACCAGTGCTACACACTTACGACCAAGACCATATTTTTGTCGATAAAAATCTTTATTTTTTATAGTAATTTGCGATCACAATTCAAAAACAATGTATTAAAATCTTATTAAATTTAAATCAATGGATTTTATTTAAATCAAACAACTCTTATTTTTTTTTATTATAAAGCAGTACATACAAGTTCATTGTCACTATTATCATCATCTAACCATTCTTGTCGATTTTTGACTATAACTTCTTGGTCACAAATTATATCAAAATGCTTATGACGCTCCCAATCCTTTTGTGTGTGACTTTTTTTTGTTTTGGTAATAATATTCTTCCAGTCGTTCGGTGTAACATGTTCACAAGCAATATTTAATAACGTGAACACCTTATTTGCAGTAAAAGTCGGTGTTTTGTTGTGTCTAGTATATAAGCCGAAGCTGAGAGGTAAAGCGCGTCCGGGTTGAGAGCCCTCAGCGCTCACCCATAGTCCGGGTTAAGCTATGACAGCAATCTGCGGCTAATAGCTAAAAAACAGACACAAAAAAGCGCATTTTCCTATCGGGTTGAGAGCCCTTAGAGCTCACCCACAGTCAGGGTAAAGTTGTTGAGGCTAACAACTAAGACACACAAAAACAAACGTTAACCACCAAGGATCCGCAGGTTACAATCTCACACGGACAATCATATGTTGCCCTGTCACGTGTAACGTCTAAACACAATATGTTCGTTTTTACACGTAATCGGGAAGAAGTTATAAATGTTGTATACAAAGACATATTTTAGATTATTATGTATATCTTTTATTTTTTAAATATTTTCAGGACTAGAAATAAAATTAATTAAAATACATCGAGTATGACGACTCGACGCAACCAGAGAATTCGACTATATGACAAAAAAATCATTAGGAATGTATACATTGCTCCCCGTGCGAAGCCGGGGCGGGTCGCTAGTGTAAGAAATAATAATAATCATCATCATCATATCAGCCCATCGCCGTCCACTGCTGGACGTAGGCCTCCTTCATGGTACGCCACAGAGTGCGGTCCTGTGCCGTTTGCATCCATCGACGCCCAGTAACTTTCACTAGATCGTCTGTCCACCTAGTGGGGGAGCGTCCTACACTGCATCGTCCGGTACGTGGTTGCCACTCTAGAACGTTTTTTCCCCAGCGGTTGTCGGTTTTTCGAGCGATGTGGCCAGCCCATTGCCACTTCAGCGTGCTAACTCTTCGTGCTATGTCGGTTACACCCGTTCTTCTGCGGATTTCCGTATCGTAATACGGAAATCCGCAGAAGAACGAAGATAAAAAAGAAATAATAATATAAAGGTATAAATAAGATAGAAAAACTAATGACTACATCAAATAAAATAGATAGTGGGTTTAATGTCAATGCAAGACTATTTGCGTGAATGATTGAACCGTACGCGAATGATGTAACTTGAATGATTGATTTACAAATGATTAATATGTATCGCGCTGTGGATTTTTAAGCTATTGCATAGCTTCTATCGCAGACCTTGAGCGTGGAGACCGAATCCAGAAATTCCGTAACGAAAATAACCTAACACCCCCCACTCCGACCGGCACAGCGGTGATACTTTTTAGTTTTGCCATATATCGATGAATAGCAGAACTTTTAATGACTTTTTTGAAATATCACGCTTGTCTCTTTAGTTCAGCAACTCGCCTCTAGGTGGCTTTAGTTGTATCGGCGTTACTGCGCATGCGTAATCCCCCTCTTCGCCCCGCAATCTGGTTACTCATGCCTGCTTAGAGTTTCGGCGTTAGGGCACCTCTTCTTTGTATTTACTTCATGGTACGACTCTACGAAGCTCGCACGAATCGAGACGAGCTGCTCCGAAATCGGACGAATACGTAATCAGCTGTTTGTGAGAAAGTATATAGGTGTATAGGTATTTATCATCTATGTACAACAGTGAATATCTGTACCCGTATAATTTGTGTACAAAGTGTTTTAAATATGAATAAATGATCCACATGAATCCACAACAAAATATGGGACCACCATTGACGCGGTTTTTTACAGATATTTAGAAGATATCAAGTCTCAAACTTATGTTTCTTATTTCAGTTACCATAAACCTATAGTTTCAATGATAAATATTCCTGAATAACCTACATGTATTGTAAGATAACAAAAATATTTTGAATAATAGGTATTAACTTCTCATTTATTTAATAAAAGAAAAATATTTGTTTTCTTATCGGTCACCACGCTCAAAAAGTGTAACTTGAATTAATATCAAAGAAAAAAAAACAAAGGAAAAAAATACTGCATTAATAAAATAAATAAATAAAATTATAATTGCATAAGTTGATAAAAATTGCTATGCAATAGCTTTACCGCGGCAGTCCCCGAGTGCCATTTTTGCCCCCTAAATCTAGTATACAAACGGAGCTCAAATTTTGTCAGTTATTTGCTTTCGGACATACTACGGATATTTCGTAAAATATTTCAAAAATTGTATTGTGAAGCTCCGTGATCGTCAGCTATAGTCCCGTAGGCGGATGCGAAAGCAGTAACGGTTGCCACAAGAGATCCCTTATTTGGCTGGTAATGCCATGGCCATGGGTCGACCCACCCCCGAGTACAGCCGTCGATAAAGCACTGCCGCTTATATTCAACTGTAAAAGTAAATCTCTGCCCAATTTGGCTTTAAAAAGTCTATTCTACTAAAGGCTCTACTTATTGAATTGAGATTAACTTTAAGCTTTTCAGTGATAATTCTTTTTTAAAATTATCAAAAGTTTTTGATACAATTTCTGTGCATATTCTCCTGCGTACGTTTGAATTACTATGCATTAGAGCTACCATTACAGTGATTTGGAAAAATATTCAACTAATACAAAACAATTTACTAAAATTAACACCACTGTTAGCTCATATATGTTATTGAGTTCTGGGGTACCCCAAGGCAGTATCATGGAACTCACTATATTTATAATATACATACAAGGCGTTATTGATAGCAGAATAAATATATTTTTATGCCGATGATACGAAACTATTTTGTTATGATAAATCGGAAAGTATTTTAAAGATTTTTAAGACAAAACTTAAGCAAAATCATCAATCATATTAATATTTTCCTTGCTTTGAAACCCAAAATACTAAAATGTTTTTATTACCTATTATATAAAAAGCTATTTTTTATATTGCCCTATTTATTTTTATTATATTGCCCTATTATATAAAAAGCGAAAGTAACTGAATCTAAAAAGTAACTAAACTGACAACAAACGCACACGTGGACATACGCATATGACTATTCATTATTAATGTTAAATGTACTGGGACGGAATTGACGATGATAGCAACAGTTATGCACAACAACTTATTATGCTTTTATAATTAAATGTTTTCGTAAATTTATACTATTTGATATTGTTTTATTTATGTGTGTAGCTTCTATTAAAACCTCAACGCAAAAAGGGAGTTCATTCTTCGTTCTTCAATTAAGTTTATTCTCAGTCTGAGTAAAATAAAGAATTCATTATGCTCTGTTAAGACACCAAAGCAAAGATTAGTGATGCAGCCACAACGCTGATAGATTTCTGTCTGCATTCATAAATGAGCTGGCTCGCTCGGGGCAATTATCTCTCGCAAAATCAATGTTTGAGTAGTAGCAATTTGTTATTAGGCTTCGTTCGGAGATCCAATGTCAACTCTATGATAGACGGTTACCTGGCTATAACTACGACATATACCTGGCTCAACGAATAGCGGTGTGGTAATTCTGAGTATACACCGCCGCGGAACGGGTAATGTGTGTGTGTGTAATTATATAGGATTTTTTTATATTATACTAATGTGTCTAATCGAAAATAGGCTATGGACAATAAGTACATACGTAAGTAACAAAAAAATAACAATTCTCAGTTGTCAGATGTTTGAAGAACAGGACAAAATGGCAGTTAAATTTGAACAACCAATATGTGGGTGGCGCGACTACCAGTAAAAATAAATAATATTTTAACTGTACACCCAGGTGGAACCCAAGTAATTGGGACAGAAACACGTTAATGATGATTATATATATATATACGAATATAATAATAATACATTAAGTAATTATCGACGAATATTATTCATGTATCATATCAACATATTTTAGATATAATTACTGTTATAATCCTTACTAATATTATAAATGCGAAAGTAACTCTGTCTGTCTGTCGCTCTTTCACGCCAAAACTACTGAACCGATCTAAATGAAATTTGGTACACAGATGGTCTAGAGCCTGATAAAGAACATATGTTACTTTTTAATGCAAAAAAAAGGTTGTAAAGCGGTATAAAAAGTTGTAAGGAAGTATCGTCATTTTTAAAGCCAGAAACTTGAAACTTATTTTTAGGCTATTGAATAGATTCAAGACACGTTGTCTTGAGGCGTAGTATCAGGAGCGAGGGTCTTGGCTTAACCGCCCGGACCGCGAGGAAGACAACCTCTATAAAGAGTTCGAAGTAACATTCGGACTCGGAAATCACCCAGAATCTTACGTTCTGGCGTGCGGCGAGAAGATGCATGGCAGATGGGTTGTTCTGTCGTTAGCACGCTCCAGCCAGGGCACCGGCTGACCCCCTGGTTGGTAAATGTAGGCCTGCCCGGGTATAGGGATCTCTGCCCGGGTCGACGTAATGTATCTCCCATTCTCGTGGGAATCAAATGGATACTCAAAATTTATTAAAACCGACGGGAATCCAAGTGATTCTCACCCCAAGGCCCGGTCATGCCAACGTAAATCTGACCAAAACGACGCCTCGTCCTCTGGACTTGAGGTGTCTGCCGAGGGCCCGGCACAAATCGTGGAGGCCACAAAAGCAAAGCGGAGGTCGCCCAGAAAGACTCGGGGCAACGGCCTGAGCCACAAAAGGCGGCTGGAGGAGCGGCGAGCGCGCAGGGAGGCAGCCGCCGCTGAAGAGAAGAAGGACGGTAGACTCGCAGCAGAGCCGTCGACGGACGAGGGCGACAGAGAGATGCTGGACGGTCTCGACCGTGACCCCTGGGGTCGCCGATATCGCGCGGCGCTGAACAAGCTTCGCGCGCGGGGCCTCCCCCTCACCGAGACCCTCCAGCCCGACTTCCTTCTGACTTTTAAATTTTTTGTCTATTTATCTGCTTGTCTGTGTGTTTGTGCACTCTAATTTCAGGAACGGCTTATCCGATTTAGATGTGGTTTTCATTAATATACTGTGGCTTAACATTTAGTTTTTAATTTGTTGGTAATTTTAGTTTGTAAGCTTCACATAACTTTAGCTTTTGTTTCATTTCAATTGGTTTATAAATAAAAAAGTTATTTAAAGAATGATGCCGAGCATTTGTTAATAAACTATCTTCTTCTATATCCATCTATATACTTTCTCTATTCAATAGCATTGACTGATACTTTATTAAACTTCATAATAATGATCTATATAAAATTATGATTATATGATAATAATAATAATAAGTAGAAGTTAAATATGTCAGTTTCGGCAACTTTAAAAATCCAATGAAAGTTGACCTTTGGTCAATATCTTCTCGGTCGCAAGGTGGGAGATTACTCCCTCCTACTTACAGTGCGGGAGTAGGTAGATGATGACACCTGATGCTGCCCTAGCCGAGGCATCGGGTGACTGAACCGGAGATTAGTTCGGTCCTCCGGAGTGAGAACGATGTCCCGACGGCAAAAGCTGCCGGGGCATCGATTCAAGAGGATACCCGCGAAGGTAGACCGCCGGGTAGGCCACCGAAGACAAAGACCGGTTTCCGGTGACCCACTCGCACAACGTTGAGAGTTACATTGCGGGGCCGTGCTATTGCGTCGCACGCCGCTTCATCTGTCGCCCCGGACGTTTTAGCGAGGTGTGATCAGACCATAACCCGCCGCAAAAAAAGAGGTCTATATCATCAATCATATGAAATAGGGTTAGGTGCGGAGTAGGTGATAGTGTTTTTTTTCCTCAGATTCCTCTCATCCTAAACAATTTTCTGTTTAGTTTTAAACGAGTCCAGATTCCAATGAGCCTATGTTTTGCGATGATAATTAATTAGGCCCAAAGTCAGACGTTAAAAGTTGTGGGTGTGATTCTGAAATATTAGCTGTTTTTCGCATGTTCAGCTTTATGTGGCTCAATTAGGTTAGGTTAGGGGTCTATGTCATCAATCATATGAAATAGAGTTAGGTGCGGAGTAGGTGATAGTGTTTTTATTCCTCAGATTCCTCTCATCCTAAACAATTTTCTGTTTAGTTTTAAACGAGTCCAGATTCCAATGAGCCTATGTTTTGCGATGATAATTAATTAGGCCCAAAGTCAGACGTTAAAAGTTGTGGGTGTGATTCTGAAATATTAGCTGTTTTTCGCATGTTCAGCTTTATGTGGCTCAATTAGGTTAGGTTAGGGGTCTATATCATCAATCATATGAAATAGGGTTAGGTGCGGAGTAGGTGATAGTGTTTTTATTCCTCAGATTCCTCTCATCCTAAACAATTTTCTGTTTAGTTTTAAACGAGTCCAGATTCCAATGAGCCTATGTTTTGCGATGATAATTAATTAGAACCAAAGTCAGACGTTAAAAGTTGTGGGTGTGATTCTGAAATATTAGCTGTTTTTCGCATGTTCAGCTTTATGTGGCTCAATTAGGTGCTAGCAGCCCTAGCAGCCTGTATACTTTGATCCCCGATAGCTATGCGTCTAAAATCGTGTATACATAAGCGCTACTGTAACGTAGTTTCTTTTTTAAATATTTAAAGGACGGTGTTTATATTCCAAAATAAACCAAGAGATATATCCCAAAAATACTGCCAAAAGTTACTGTTCCACGTGGTCAAAGCCGCAGCCACAGCTAATTTATAAATGCTGCAACAGAAAATTGTTTCTTGCGTCGATAGATGGCGATTGTTTCAGCTTTCAGTCTGGCTTTAGGTAGGATAGAAAGGTACTCACGCATCAGCTAAACTCGATTTTTCTTGTATATTCTACACACACATAACTTTTGCGACCGTCGGCTCGCGGCGTTAAATCGTTACTTTTTTGTTTTGGTGGCGCCACAGTCAATTTCAAATGTTTTCGTGTTTGAAAAGTGGATTAGGATTGGCTTAGGGCAGGACAACGTTCAGGAATGACTCTGAAGCCTTAACAGCGATGTATAATCTTTTTGAAACGCGATATGGTTAAATTATACAAAGTGACATTATAATGGCATTACATTTATTTTGTAGTTACATCAGATAAGAACATGCATACAAAGTATATAATTTTATCTAATTGTTTGGTTCTCTATTTCTTCTTCTTATTGGTTATGATATATCTTCACTTATAAAATTGTGTACTTAAATACTTAGACTGTAATTATAATCACGTTTTAATTAGCTCCTTAGAAATAGATTTATTTTTGTCTACTTCATGTCGTTAGGATCTATCCTAGAAGAGCAGCAAGCGCAGCTACCTTACCTGCTACTTTTACAGCACCTTTAATTTTACCCTGTAATAAGACAATAATATAATATTAATATTACGAGACAGTCAGTCAGGTCAGTCTTATATTAATCTTTATTCTCTACCATAGTATTCGTTATTCATTAACTTCATATTTATATGGACACTTAATACACTTTTTTTGACGGCGTGCTACAGTACGTCATGCCCCGCTTATGCGTCTGGGGCGACAGGGAAGTGGCGTACGACTCCCTAGATCCGCCCTACAGTATACCTCTTGACGTCGTGCGGTTGGGTCACTGGAACGCGGTTTTTTCCTTCAATGACCCATTCGGCGATCTACTCTCGCGGGTATCCTTTCGAGTCGACGCCCCGTCATCTCAACCCACAAAATGGATCTCGATATTAGGGCGTCATCCTCACGTGGTAGCCTCGCACTGGGGCGACCAGACTAATCCTCGGATGGATACTTAATACACTAGTATGCTTTTACAAGATATCTGATTACATTCCACAAACAATACGACGAGTGATTTACATTATTTTAATTTCATTATTATATTTGTTCCCAATTTGTAAATCACCTAATTAAATAAACTAATTTTGTTAAAAAAGTAGCTTACCATAACACCAGCTGATACTGTTGATACTGCCAAGCAGTAGACGCACAAGAAAATTAATGTTCTAGGTCTCATTGCTGTAATTTTATAAACTTCAATTTAGTGATCCGAAGCAAATGTTTAAAAAGACAGAAGTGATTCTCAGATTTTAAACTAACCGTTTTATACTTCCAAGGAGATAATAATATTCTATAATTTTATGCTTCATATATTATGTATAAGTAAAAACATAAAAGTGGTGCTCAACCGTTAACTTAAATTACAAATATAACATATATATATATATATACTGACTCGTATATATTTATATTTTAATTTAACGGTTGAGATTTTATATATTTTTTTCATGTGTTTACGCCTTAATTTTCTTTAAAATACTTGCATAAATAGATTTTGAACTCCAACTCTGCGTAATAAAATATAAGATATGCACATTTATATCCATCCATCAGGATCCATCCATCCATCAGCCTGTAAACGTCCAATATTGGACATAGGCCTCCCCACGAAAATGCCATTCTCAACGGTCCTGTACCACTGGATGCAGGCGTCCAACGGTTTCCTGCGATCTTCTTGATGTCGTCAGTCCAACTAGTGGGGGGTCGTCCTACGATGCGTCGTCCGTGGTATGGATTCGTGGTCGCCACTCTAGAACCTTTTTTCCCCAGCGGTTGTCGGTTCGTCGAGCGATGTGGCCTGCCCATTGCAACTTCAACGTGCTAATTCTTCGGACTATGTCCATTACACCCGTTCTTCTACGGATTTCCGTATTCCGAATTTTATCACGTAGAGAAATACCGAGCATAGCCTTGTGCATAGCACTTTGAGCGACTTTGAGCCTTTTTATGAGGCCAACAATTAGAGACCACGTTTCAGTGCAGTAAGTCATCGCTGGTAACACACACTGGTTGTAAACCTTTGTTTTCAGACACTGCGGAATATTAAATGAGAAGATTCTTCTAAGTTGCCTGAACGCTGCCCACCCGAGTTGGATTCGTTAGCTGACCTCTTCCTCGAAATTGGATCTACCTAATTGGACTGTTTGTACAAGGTAAACATAGTGATCGACAACTTCGAAAATCGCATTCCCAACCAGGACCGGTACAGAGATGACATGGGCAATGGGCATTAGACATGACTATCGTCTTGTCCATGATCATTTATAGCTCTACTAGTTGGGAGACCTTGCTGAGGTCATTGAGCATGGTGCCAAGGTCCTCCAGGGATTCTGCCATATTTATATAAACACAAAAAAAAAAAACATTAAGTTGGTTAAAAACCTTCTAATCATCCAAACGATGTGCTCCACAGTAATTTCATTAAAAGAGAAATAATGCGAAAGTGGTTTTAGACCAATAAAAAACTGCTTAGAATCTGGAAAATGGCGCTGCGATCGATTTCAAGGAATTTTATTTTTTTTATTTGTGCAGAAGAGCGTCTAAGTGGTCAGCTAGTAGTATATTTATGATATTAATGTTTATGGTCCTTAAAATTAAATTGAATGGTGATAAACAATAGAGTGACAGAGTCCAGAAAGTTATGGACGGTCAGAGAATTGCCACGCATTTAAAAATACTCAGCTATGCAATTATACATTAGCTTATTGTTGCCTACAAGCCTCTCCCCACAATTATGCTTATTATGCTATAACCAAGAGTGTTTCATAAGCAGATTAGTATTGGTATTCTAAGTATCTATGGAAAATACTGCTGTCTACTTACCTGATGCGTCTCACATGATCCCCAAAACCTCAGGATGAATACTCTATTAGATCTCGTGGATGTCTCAAAAGACAACTAAGAGCTTTATATCGACCTGAGTCAACTCCACCTGATGCCGTTTGGTCAACAATTACATTCCCAAGGAGGTTTGACGTCAGGCAGGTTGCCGGTAATTAAATTATTGCTAGTAACTTTTGCAATTTGTTTGAGATAAGAGCAGGGTAAAGATGATGGATACTTCACTCATCATCATCACAGCCCATATATGGTCCAACTGTTGGGCTCGGGCCTCCTCCGTAATGGAAGGGAAATTAACCTACAATACCGCGCTGGCCAGACGTGTTAGTATAGGGTTTTGTTTTGAATTTTCCTTCTCTTGCATAGATGTTATATGCGTTTTATATCCCTTAGTCGTCTCATACGATCACCCACGGGTAAGATAGGGGGTGGTGAATTGTATTCATACTCCGTCACCACATGGATACTCCATTAGATGAGTAGAAACAATGTGTAAACAATGTCGGGTAGATGGCACACGTCTCTTTAAAGACGAAAATATAATATGATACGAGAATTGAATGTCTTACACGTTCACGGTGGTGTAAGTGGCAGCACGATTGGAACGGATTTCCAATAGGCGTGGGTTCGAATCCCACTTGTGACAATCATTTTTCGCTCGTAATCGGGTTTTTATTTTATTTTTATATGATATTTAAGTGTATTTAGTGTTTTAAATAAAAAAAAACAGTAATTGCTTATTTGGTTAGATCACATAGCCAACACTTTGATACACTTTAATTTTTTATATTTTTTTAGAAGTTATTTGCAATAGTTTTATGACCGGCAGCCTGCCAGAGGTCAACCCTCCTTTGGAATGTAATTGTTGACCAAATGGCAGATGGAGTTGGCCTAGGTCGTCGCTCTTAGTCGTCTTTTACGACATCCACGAGCAAAGTAAGGGTTGGTAATATTCGAAGCCACTACCACAAAGTTAAAAATAACAATTAATATGAAACTGATTTGTGAATTACAATAAGAAAAATGTTCCAAATATATGATTTACTTATAAAAACTAGCTAGTAGCTATAAACACGATAAAACAACCATCCACAATAGAACTTACTGTCCTGCAAAGAAGACAAGGTTTTGAGAACCTTGTCTTCTGGGTTTCTTCTAAATAAAAGAGATATAAAATTCTACAGCTGACTAATTTCGGTGGATCCTATATTGAAATTAACTAAGGCCTAAGAGGCCATATTGAGGCGACCAAGGACGTAATCCTTACTAATATTATAAAGGCGAAAGTAACTCTGTCTGTCTGTCGCTCTTTCACGCCAAAACTACTAAACCGATCTAAATGAAATTTAATGTACACAGATAGTCTGGAGCTTGATAAAGGACACTTTTTAATACTACTTTTTAATTAAAAAAAAGGGTTGTAAATCGTAAAGAGACAGGCTACTTTTTAATTCAAAAAAAGGGTTATAAAGGGGGATGAAAAGTTGTGAGGAAGTATCGTCATTTTTAAAGCCAGAAGCTCGAAACTTATTTTTGTAAGCTATTGATTAAATATAAATAAATATGGCATTAACATTTTGTAAAAAGGGGTAAAATAAAAATAAGAGATAAAAACTTTAGGAAAGTAACCTTTTAGGAGGGCGACGCCGCGGGCAGAAGCTAGTATAATATAAAAATAATAAATAGTCTATCAAAATTATAATAAGTAATTAATATACTCAAATGAATATGTATAAGTACAGTAAAATTATTAAAATAATATTGCAAGTAGTTCTGTAATATTAAATATATCGTATATACCTACCTAACCCAAATTTTTCGTGTGGTGACGAAGTAAGAATACAATTCACCACCCCCTATCCTACCCGTGGGTGACCGTACGAGACGACTAAGGGATATAAAACGCATTTAACATCTATGCAAGAGAAGGAAAACTCGAAATCACCTCGATAAAATCCTATACCAACACGTCTGTCCAGCACGGTATAGTAGGTCAATTTCCCTTCCAGAGGATGCCCGAGCTCAACAGTGGGACATATATGGGCTGTGATGATTATTATGACCTAACCCAAATTTTCCGTGTGGTGACGAAGTAAGAATAGATTTAATTTCCTATCTTACCAGTAAGTGATCATAAGAGACAACTAAGGGATATATAACACATATAACATCTATGCAAAGAGAAGAAAGACTCTAAACAAAACCTTATATCAACACGTCTGACCAGCGCGGTTTAGTAGGTCAATTTCTCTCCCATTACTAAGGAGGCCCGACCCTAACAGTGGGACATATATGAGCTGAGATGAAATGAGATGAGATATAACCCCAATATATGTGTATACTCCTATCTAATCTATCTAATATTATAAGAATGTTTGCTACTTCAATTAAAAATACGAAACAGATTTTAATAAAACTTTGCATTAATATACATCAGATTTTGTTTTGTTTCTACTTTTTTCGGTAAAAGTTATATTCGATATTGCCTCTGACGGTATTAGGGTGACAATTTGTCGGTGATGACTGAAGTATGTTACAAAAGTATTAGACAACAAATTAATTAATTAAAATGAATATAAATGAAATGGTTAAGATAAAATAAATCTAAATTATTATTATTAAGACCAATAATAACATTATTTTAATACAAAAATAATAATTTATTTCAATATTAAATGTAATATTATTTATTTCTGGTTGTACTAACCATGAGCAGGACAAATACGAGTAACATACAATAGTATGACAATAAAACGTATAGGTAATATAACGTTAAATATATAAAATAGTAAAATATACCTTTTATTAATTAATCCCGGCAATGTACAATTATAACATAATATATAATAGATTAAATAAGTATATAATAAATAACATGTATATAAAATAAAAAAAATAAATTAAAATGTACTTATATATAAAATATACATACATACATATCATCACGCCATATCCCTTGCAGGGTAGGCAGAGAGAACAGAGTGCCAGAGAACTCTATCTCTGCATACTTCACTCGCTTCCTCAACATTCATAATTCTCTTCATACTCGCTCGCCGGTTTCGGAGAGTCTTGACTCCACCTTCCTTCAGTACCTGACCGACCTGGTCTAGGTAGGTTAGTCTCGGTCTCCCCCGGTACCTACATCCTTCCACTTTCGCATTGTATATCTTCTTAACCAGATGTTCGTTCGGCATTCTTTCCACATGTCCGAACCATCGGAGCATTCCCTTTCGCATCTTTACACCAATACTCTTTTTCATACCTACACGCTCTCTTACGTCGTCGTTACGAATGCGGTCGGTCAGCCTAACTCCACAGATTTTCCGCAGAGATCGCATTTCGACCGCATTAATTTTACTTTCATACTCTTTTCTGCATACCCAACTCTCGCTTCCATACAGTAATCTTGGGACAAGCACTGCGTTATGTATTGCTACACGTGCCTTCTGGCTGACGTGGTGCCTGCCGAGAAGTTGCCCCAACGCTCCGTTCACTCTATTTCCCGCATTCACTCTTCGCTCTATATCAGTGGTGTACCTTCCATCTCGGCTAAATCCACATCCAAGATATACAAATTCATCCACTTGCTCTAGTACATCATTACCTATTGTCAGTCGCTGACTGTGTCAGCAGGACTACATCATCTACATAAAGCAGAGCAGAGACCACTGAGTCACCCATCTGGCTGGCTGGCATCAGCCCTGCTTAACGCCGATATTGACGTCAAATCAAGGCGACATTCCATCATCCAGCCGCACACAGGCTCTACAGCCCATGTAACTGGACTGCACAGCCTGCAGCAGTTTACCGTTAATACCATACTCCGGTAAAATGTCCCAAAGTTCCTTTCGTACAACCGTGTCAAATGCTCTCTACAGATCCACAAAACTGCAGAAAACCCTCTGACCTAGGGCCAGATGCTTCTCCACAATGTTGCGCAGAGAGAACACTTGATGCATGCATCCCCTTCCACTCCTGCAACCTCCTTGTGTCTCACACAGTAAACCATCGGACACAATCCTCATTCTCCTTTGTATACATGTGGATGTCCTTATGTTGGAAAAATGTGTTTGACACAATAAGGTTTCTCTCCATGCATACATCCGCTATGAGCCTACCTGCGTCGTTCACTCTCTTATCACCAAATGGACCAAGTACATCCTCATAGTCGGGACGCTTGGTCCCCACCCATCCGTTCAAATCTCCGCATACAATCACGCGTTCACTGGTTTCTGCCATATCCAGAACTTCTCTAACATTATCCCGAAACTTCTCTAGGTCTGATGCCACCGAGGATCCTACGGGAGCATATGCTACAACCATGAATACCTTGGTGACACCTAGTTTTATACGGACCCAAAGAAGTCTGGGATCATACATTCCGTAATCCTTCACACCTGAGGCCAAGCGAGAGGACAACAGCTTTCCTACCCCCATGCTGGCTCGATCGCTCTGTGGTACACCAGACCACAGAGCCATCCCGCCACCGAGAAGATCGCAGGCGTCGCTGCCCCTTCGCTTGGTCTCTGTTACACAGAGCACGTCTAGCTCTTTGTTCGCCATGACGGATATCAGCTCGTGCAACTTCCCTTTCACACAACCTCTTACATTCCACGTACCCACCCGGCACTCTGCTCTCCTCGACTCGCCTGACTGGGCAAGGCGTGATGGGTGGCGGAACCCATCGCCGCAACTGCCGAAGTTCTTACCGACGGGGGCGGGTCGGTACGCGTCGCCTCCGGGGGACGCCCTAACCCGCATTGTGGTACGCATATCGAGCCGGATTAGCAGTCTAATTAGACTGTCATATAAAATATATAATTTAATAATATAATATAAATAAATAATTATCAATAATATTGTAAATCAGAAATATTTTTATATTTTTTTATCATTACAAAAATATTTTATATAAATTAAAATAATGATCATAATATAGAGAAAAATAAAATATTTAAATTAAAAAAAATATTAAATATTTTAATTATTAATACATACATACATACATATCATCACGCCATATCCCTTGCAGGGTAGGCCGGGAGAACAGAGTGCCAGAGAACTATACCCTTGTATACTTCACTCGCTTCCTCAACATTCATAATTCTCTTCATACACGCTCACCGGTTTCTGATACTCTTGACTCCACCTTCCTTCAGTACGTGACCAATCTGGTCTAGGAAGGTGAGTCTAGGTCTCCCCCGGTACCTACATCCTTCCACTTTCGCATTCTATATCTTAACCAGACGTTCGTTCGGCATTCTTTCCACACGTCCGAACCATCGGAGCGTTCCCTTTCGCATCTTTACACGAACATAATATATAATAGATTAAATAAGTATATAATAAATAATAAGTATATAATAAATAATAAGTATATAATAAATAATAAGTATATAATAAATAATATGTATATAAAATAAAAAGAAATAATTAAAATGTATCTATATAAATTTATAATTTAATAATATAATATAAATAAATAATTATCAATAATATTGTAAATTAGAAATAATTATATATACAACATAATCATTATAAAAATATTTTAAATAAATGATCATAATATAGAGAAAAATAAAATACTTAAATTAAAAAAAATATATTTTAATTATTAATTAATTTATATTATTCGCTCAGTGCGGTGAGAAAAATAGCGCACAGTGGCTTGCGCATGACATCGCGTCGCCACGTCTCACACACTACAACGTATAGTACCTACTATACGTTGTAGTGATAGATTGCATCATACAGCGTGGCGGTGCATCTCCACAGCCTGTATCACCACGCCAACAATCAGTTTAACCCTCGCCTATAGATGTTTCACATCAACAAACGTAAATAATCTTTCTTTCTTTCATCTATTACCGCTTGATCTAACATCAAATTCCCAAGGAGGGTTTTTTTTTAATGTTTACCACACATTTTCACCGCTGTAATTTGCTACATAGTGGTTAATTTTCAGCCATATTTTCTCTAAGCGCGTGCAAATAGATAAAAAACTATCCTTTCCATCTACTGGTAAACGTAATCCAGTTACCAACGAGGAGCAACCAGGTTAAGGTTTTACCTTTAATTTTTTTAGCTTCCTTTAAATGAGGAAATATGATTTCAGCTGCCAACTGATGTCAACAATTGAACAATTTTATTGAATCTGCCGACGTTCTAAAAGATCTTAAAGTTTTCAAGAGTTCAGGTAATGAAGGAAAATCATCATCATTCATTCATCATGATTTCAGCCTATCGCCGTCCATTGCTGGACGTAAACCTCCTTCATGTTACGCTACTGAGTGCGGTCCTGTGCCGCCTGCATCCAACGACGCCCAGCAACCTTCACTAGGTCGTCTGTCTACCTACCTAGGGGCGGGGCGTCCTACACTGCGTCATATAGTATGTGGTCACCACTCTAGAACCTTTTTTCCCCAGTGGTTGTCAATTCTTCGAGCGATGCGGCCTGCCCATTGCCATTTCAACGTACTAATTCTTCAAGCTATGTCGGTAACACCCGTTCTTTCGCAGATTTCCGTATTAAGAATTCTATCACGCAGAGAAATCCCGAGCATAACTCACTCTATAGCTCGTTGAGCGACTCTAAGCTTGGTTATGTAGCCTTCATTTAGGGACCAAGTTTCCGTGCCGTAAGTAAAGAGAAGATTTGAAAGTAGCGCTAGTGACGGATAAGTTAAGACCGCGTACCAGTGACCCACCCGCACGGCGTCGAGAGGCATATTGTAGGGCGGATCTACGGGGTCTTGCGCTACTTTTCCTGTCGCCCCGGACGGATTAGCGGGGTTTGACGTACCGTAGCACGCCGCCAAAAAAAAAAGTGACGGATAAGTTAAGGAGTGAACGTTTAACCTGGTATGAACTTGTGATGAGACGGGATGAAAGTAATGTTGCGAGGAAGGTTTTAAGTATGAATGATGAAGTCTTTAGGGGTAAAAGGAGACCAAAGAAAAGATGGATGGACCGCGTGAAGTATGACATAGATAGACAGGGAGTGAGTACAGAGATAACGTCTGATAGGGCTGTATGGAAAAAGAGGACATATTGCGTCGACCCCAAGTAGTTGGGATAAGAGCAAAAGAATGATGATGTTTCCGTGCCGTAAATTATCACTGGAAACACTCACTGGTCGTAGACCTGTGTTTTCAGATATTTAGGTATGTTGGACTAGAAGACCCTCTTAAGTTTCCCGGATGCTACCCAGCCGAGTTCGATTCGTCGGCTGACCTGTTTCACGAAATTGGATCTACCTAACTGGACTCTTTGTCCAAGGTAAATATAATGATCGACAATTTCGGGAATCGCATTGCTAATAGGACCGGTACAGGAATGACATGGGCATTTGACATGACTTTCGTCTTGTCCATGTTGATTCGTAAACCCACCAGTTAGGATACCCTGCTGAGATGTTGAGCATGGTGCTAAGGTCCTCCATTGATTCTGCCATAACGACGATATCATAATAATTAACATTGTAATTATACTGTTGCCTGCCAAAAGATAAAAACGATCGGTGTATGTGTAGTCTAGCAGTCATTTATTTACTGTAAAGAATTTTGTCATAATCGGTTCATAAATTTTTGACGTAATAAATTGAAAAATAAACAAACTATTACATCTTAAGTTTCACTATTATGATTATAATATCGTAGTTTATATATTTACTATTAAATTATGTAAAAACTATAAAATTAAATATAATTATCTTTTTGGAAGTATAAAAGGATTAATTTGAAACTTATCGAGACACTTCTTTCAAGATTTCGATTCCGATCACTAAATTGTAGTAACTTATAAAACTATAACAATGAGTCCCAAATCATTAATTTTCTTGGGTGTGTGCTTTTTCGCAATATCTACAGCGTCAGCAGGTATTATGGTAAGTAATGTTTGCAACTAAATTTCTCTCTTAGCTCTTTGAATATTTTTATATTGTGTCTATAATGTACACATATACCGATCGTTTTTATCTTTTGTCATGCTGAAAACAGTATAATTACATTGTTTATCTACGCTCAATATACTTTATAACCTGCCAGCAGGTCTTATCTTCTTCTTCATGAGAAGATAAAAATACTCTATATTATAAGAGTTTTGGCTAATGTGTATAATTCAATTTATGGCTCAATAACGCTCGGTTGGCCCTATCCGGGTCCATGTTAATAAGGGATAAACTTTAGTGCTACTAGCCAGCTAGCTATCTGTTGGTGGCTATAATTTTTACCTCAATTTGTGTCGAACTAAGATATTGTAACAAGTCCACTACAGTCTTTATGGAATTAAATTTGAGATCTTGTAAAGGTGTAGCCCTTAGGTAGTGCCTACATAAATAGGAAGGTTGTTAATAACGAATTCGATATGAGAGATTCGCATTTTATTTGGCAACACGCTATGGTGTGGTCACATCCCGGCTGATCTGTTCTAGGCGATGGAACAGATGACGCGCTATTCCGTAAGCTGCCGTACTTTTACCTCTCTAGCGCCATCTAGGCGGACCACTACTGTTATATATTATTCATATGTATAAGAGCATACTCAGTCTTATAATATTAACACTGTATTATTATTTTTTATTACAGAATAAACTGAAAGAGTTAATCAAAAAGGCTATGAAGGAGTAAATAGCATATATCAAGCACATATACGTGTATATATTTCTTCTAATATAATTGCCTCCTTGTTTTTAAACACAGTCATTTAAATCAATCAACATTTTCCTACTCTTATCCCAATTACTGAGGGTCGATACAATGTGTACTCTTCTTTCATATTATATATTGTAAACGTTATTGGCAATAGTTTTATGACCGGTCAGTCGTCAAACCTCCTTGGGAATGTAATTGTTGACTAAATGGCATCAGATGGAGTTGGCCCAGGTCGATATAGAACTTTTAGTCGTCTTTTACGACATCCACGAGCAAAGTAAGGGTTGGTAGTATTTGTAGCCGCTACCAGACGTCTTTTAAATCAATAAGAATAAAAGTCCGTATCTTATATCGAATAATTAAAAATAAATAATAAACTATAACTTACATCAAGATATTTTAAAAAAATATATTAAATTTGTATATACATTATTTTGTTACGGTGTTTTATTTCTGATTTTTTCTTTATTTACCCATCCATTCAACGGCATGCTGATGTCCAATATTATATTGAAAGGATGCCCCTCCCTAGCTAAGATTATAACATATGCCCTGACACTTTTCGTTTCACTTGTTAAGAATAAAATCACTATTTTTTCTGGTCTGGTCACACCCCGCTAAATACATCCGGGGCGACAGATGAAGCGGCGTGCGACCCCATAGACCCGCCATGCATTGGACCTCTCCACGCCATGCGAGTGGGTTATCAAAACCCGGTCTTTGTCTTCGGTGGCCCACCCGGCAAGAATAAAAGCACTAAGGTAATATAGCACTATCTAATATAGTAGGCCGACTTAGCTCTGGGCGTATATTCCATACATACATACATACATCATCACGCTATATCCCTTGCAGGGTAGGCAGAGAGAACAGAGTGCCAGAGAACTCTATCTCTGCATACTTCACTCGCTTCCTCAACATTTATAATTCTCTTCATACACGCTATATGTATATTCCATCTCTACCCTATACCAAAAACTATTACCTACTGGTGGAATAATGCGCTGGCGTAACTTCAGATACGCTTTTGAAAAGCATGTAGGAAATATATCATCATGCTCTTGCTCTTATCCCAATTTACATGGGGGTAACGTAACATGTACCCTCTTTTTACCCGACTACGCAACGCAAAGGAGTGGTATTGTGTTTAACAGTCTATGTATGTATGTATGTTTGTATGTCCCTTTGAAGCACTATATAGACCAAACGCCTGGGTCGATTTATATGATTCACATGTCAATCGATTCCTCTTAGTCCGGTTCGGTCCTCATTATTCGACAGAAAATCTAATTTTTCAATGGATCCCGACTGTTCAGTTGTTATGTTCCATTATTAGATTATATTTCATTTTCTGCAATAGTATTCATTCAATAATATATTATATAATTCTAGACCACCGGACATCTAAGTGCTTGCCTTTTCTTTTCAGTTTTTTATTGTGTACGTAATTTGGTTCACTTTTTACACAGTCGGGTTTTTGATTTTTTAAATATTTTTTTTATTTGTTGTCGCTGTGGAAACGCATTTTCGCGCTATCCCCCGTCGGTGACAAACAGGGAGGAGTGTGGGACTCACCGGTTAGCAGAAGCTTGACCGAAATATCCATTAAAACCACAGCGGCCCCTTCCGCGCTTTTACGGGGCGCCGGAGAGATTGTCTACTGACTTTCGATCCCCGGCATCGCAACACTTTGTCTTTTGGCCACGTCCCATCATCTCTCAAAACTGGAGGAGCTGCGCATAAAGGTGCCTCCTCCTCCACGGTCACCGGTGGCGGAGTGAATCAGCGGATGCGAGCACCTTGCGTTCCCGCTCCGCCGCCTCCTTCTTTTTCATAATGACCTCACAAAAGGAGGCCATTGACGACCAACACCGTAATATGTACCTCTGGTCCACGGTATATATTGCAAAAGTTTTATGAGCAATAGTTTTATGATCGACCACCTGCTTGACGTCAACCCTCCTTGGGAATATAATTGTTGACTTAACAGGCATCAGGTGGTGTTGGCCCAGGTCGATATAAAGCACTTAGTGGTTTTTTGCCGAACATCTGCAAAGAAAAGCACCATTGGTTTTTTATTACGATGAATATCTCGTAGTCTGAGCGATGAGTTATTTTCGCTTCGTTCGATGAGCGAGAAAGCCGGAAGCCCAAATTTTGGTTGGCAGTCAACAGTCTAGTTTTACCCCTGATACTAGGCCTGGTATTAGTTACATGAGTGGCAGTAACATTAACCACCAGGTGTGCTGTTTGCTCATTTACCACCGTAAATAATAAAACAAAAATACTTTGAATTTATTACAGTACCGTGTGATTAAACATCTCAGTGTTTTATTGCTCTCTAAATCGATCGGGTCTTAAACACTGTGTGAGCTGTTTTACCGCCAGGAAGCAATGGAGATGCAGATTCTGACAAAGCCACTGTCAAAACTATTTTATGCTGTCTTCTGATTTCGGTATTATTGCTCTGCTCAGATAAGTCTTTCCTGAGATGCCTGGGGTATCAAAAAAAAAGGGATTTGTTAGAAAAACATACACATACATACATGCATATCATCACGTCATATCCCTTGCAGGGTAGGCAGAGAGAACAGAGTGCCAGAGAACTTTATCCTTGCATATTTCACTCACTTCCTCAACATTCATAATTCTCTTTATACACGCTTGCCGGTTTCGAAGACTCTTGACTCCACCTTCCTTCAGTACGTGACCAATTTGGTCTAGGTAGGTGAATCTCGGTCACCCCCGGTACCTACATCCTTCCACTTTCGCATTGTATATCTTCTTAACTAGACGTTCGTTCGGCATTCTTTCCACATGTCCGAACCATCGGAGCATTCCCTTTCGCATCTCTTCTACATCAGCATCATATTTCGAGCGTTTGTTGTTATTGGAAAAAAGTTGCAAAAGGGGGCTAGACTGATAAAATTAAGACCAAAAGTTGTCACGACACAACAAAGTTGTAACGACACAACATAAAACAAAGTCGCTTTCTACAGAGAAAGCGACTTTGTTATATTAGAGACTTTGCTATTTAAGCATAAATAGGGATATAGGCACAGACCTATATCCCTATTTATGCTTAAATCTTTAAAACTACGCATCGGATATTGATGCGGATTTTTTCATAGATAGAATGATTTAAGAGGAAGGTTTATATGTATAATATATGCATAATGTAGTAGAGAAACACTGATAATTTTTGAGGTTTCTAATGTGATGTCATAAATAAACACATTATTTTGCGCTTACATTGCAAACGCTGGCTGAACCCTACGAAATAGATCAAAATAAAGTACTACAGTATTATACAGCTTAAAAAGGCCTACAAAAAAGTCCTGTATGGTATATGTCTATCACTTAAGGATAACGTACTATATCCATTTTTAATACTTTAAAAAATGGTCTATTATAAAACGATAATTGAAAAGCTATTTACACAAATACTGTATTAATTCTTATCATTTTAAATATATTAGTTGGCTTGAGCATTTCATGAAGATATTTTTTTTCCTTCAGACCATGCAAATTAAATCAATATCTTAAGAGATATAGCAAAATCAAAATAATGCGCAACGAAATTAATTTCGTGTCGCCGCGCGGCCGTCTCGCGTTCGAGCTCGGGGCTCAAAAATGTTGGTAGTCTAGTGGAATTATATATCCTATTAATCCTATTAATATTATAAACGTGAGAGTTTGTAGTAATGTGTGGATGTGAACATGTTTGTTGCTCTTTCTCGTAAAAACTACCGAATGGATTTTGATGAAACTTTATAGTAATATAGCTTGCACATCAGGATAACACATAGGCGCATATAATTTATAAAGATATTTTGCAAATTGGCTAAAATATAACGATAAAAATCGCTTAAGGTAGAAAAAAATTATATAATTAAAATAGAACTTCGTTCCATCCAAGTGTCCCTTGACACCTCTCGTTTTATTTTTCATTAATATAGGACCTGGTTCTATGAGCCATACCGGCAAAGATTCTCCATTTGCAGTTCGACGTGGATGATTGAAGAATCTCTCATGAGGTGTTGCATTAGTGGCAGTACACAATAATGATCGAATCGAATGGAGAGCAGACGGTAACACCTGTTCCCAATGAACAGTGTCGATATCTCGCGCACGAAGAAATAATGGAATGGTCTTCCAAAGAGTTCCATTAAGACGTTCTGCTTGGCCATTTCCCTGTGGGTTATATGGGATAGTTCTATTACACGCAACCGCATTAGAAAGTAAAAATCGTTTAAGCTTATCTGACATAAACGCAGTTCCTCGGTCCGTGTGAATATATTGCGGAGCACCATAGGTCGCAAATAGATCAGTTAAACATTTGATTACAGATCCTGCGGACAAATCTTTACAGGCATATGCAAAAGGAAAACGTGAATATTCATCTATTATGGTTAGTATATAGGAGTTTCGAGTGTTAGTTGGCAGAGGTCCTTTTAAGTCCATGTTGAGCCTCTCCCATGGCCACAGCTCTAATAAGTTTACCTTGCGTTTTTAAAAATCTTAGTTTGACTTCAGCGCAGACACGACAACGTTCAATCATAGACTCAGTTTGATCTGATGAGTAAGGTAAATTTTTAGATCGGATCCAATGTGTCATTCGTAGGATACCAGGATGCCCCATTATATTATGTAATTCATTCAATTTTTCGATAGTATGTATGGTAGAGCAAACTCGTGACAGAGTGTCAGCAGTAACATTTTCTTTCCCACGGCGATAAACTATATCATATTTAAAGCTTGACAATTCAAGTCGCCATCTTTCAATTTTTCTCGCTTTTTATCTTACTATTGTGATGCTGATTAAACATGAATGAAACAGAATGTTGATCTGTTATTAATAGAAAGCGTCGTGAAATAAGATAGTGTCGCCATTTTCTTAAAGATTCAACAATAGCACTTGCTTCTTTTTCTATAGATGAACGTCGACGTTCTGAATCGTTTAGAGTCCGGGAGAAAAAAGCTACAGGTCGACCATTCTGCGAAAGAGAAGCTGCTATAGAGTGTTCTGAGGCATCGGTTTCTACTGTAAATGTCTCATGTGGATTAATTACAGTCAAAGCTGACTTTGCGATGTCAGACTTTATCTGTTGAAAGGAGTTAATCTCGTATTTGTTAAGTGGAAAATTTGATACGGACGTGAGAGGATAAATCTTCTCAGAGAAATTTCTTATCCATTTAGCATAATGTGCGAGCATACCCAAGGCTCTTTTGAGAGATTGAGAGTCAACTGGTATAGGCAAATTTATTAGAGGATTAAGACGGTCTTCATCAGGTTGTATAGAATTATTTTTAATTCTGTATCCAAGTAATTTTATAGAATTTTGCTTGTATAAGCATTTTTCTTCATTCAATGTTAAGTTATATTTAGTAACAGCTTCTTTAAACCATTTTAGATTTAGCTCATGCTCTTCATCTGTTTTACCACATATGGTGACGTCATAAAGGTATGCGTAGGTGCCTTTTAGTCCCTCTTTAGCTATTATATAATGTAAGGTTCTCTGAAAAGCAGTGACTATATTAGTTACTCCAAATGGTATACGAGTAAATTGGTATAAATTTTCACAAGCTTCAAATGCAGTATAAACTCCCTCATGTTTCAAAATCGGCACTTGATGGTAAAACAAAACGTACATCTGACGACTGTAACGTTTCCAGGTGAAATGGATGAATCCTGCTACTACGTTGAGTGGTACGGTGATAAAATTGTGAAGGTGGCTAAGAAAAACAGTTCCTCAGAGCACTCCCCGCGAAAGAGCCTGTAGAGTACGCAGAGAGACCTCCGCCTCTAGAACGACTCTAATCTGTCCGTGAGATTGGGATCACTGACAATTCGAACAGCACGCCTTTGTAGGGAGTAAAGTGGGTCTAGTAGATATTTAGGCGCACCTACTCAGAGATGAGGTGAGAGCAGTAGTCCACGTGAGGTACCGCCTAGCCCTGCTCAGCACGCACATAAATTGTACATAGGTACCTAAATAATCGCTGTTTAAAGTCTATATTTAAATATATAATTATTGTCCCATATAAGATTTGTTTTATTTTTCTCTTTATAGTCATCCTGTAAAAAAAAACAATATTAATGTTATAGGACTGTGAATCTATCCTACTCTCTTATCCTAATCTATACTACATTATTCATTAATAATTTAATTAAATTCCTGTGGGCATTGCACATATGAAAAGACGTCGGCATGACAACGAACGAGGACAAGAAGAGATCTCGATTTTTATCCCTCAAGTGATGCAGTGAGTTATTTGCTTAATCTTAAATTGATACAATTGTTAGAATCAATATTATTCAAGCGCCTTCTTGAATATCACCCGCAACAATATGCAGTTCAAACTTCGGGTATTATAAATACTCAAGCGCATAAATTAATTTTAACTCTCACTCTCATTGTCGGTAATGTGCTGTACAGTCGCAATATACGCAAATCAATTTACAAAGCTTTTTATTTAATTATACAAACTTAAAGACCCCAACATATGGTCCAGCGATCCGGATTAATTGCTATATATGAAGATTAGCGCAAATAATCAAGAATATTAATAATTGTTGGCATTTTTCTGCAAGTTAACTGACACACGACGAAGTTACCAGTGGACGCTGAAAAGTGGTTTGGCTATTGGATCTTATTCAAATTAACTTGAAATTAACCCAACACTCTTTAAAGTTTCTATTTAAAGCTTTTATGTTCTTAATAAGGTCAGTATATACACCTATATAACGTAATTAACTGTGAGCCATAGTGTCAATCTGCAAGTGACGGTGAATTTAAATAAAATTTATGTTCTAGTTACTATTTGTAATTATTATTTTAGTTAATTTAATTTGTAATTATTACAGTTGTTATTTAGGCAACATAAATTAACTAACTTCCATAGTTTTATTTCGTCCTTGCTCATTTATATCTCGACAAATAGGCCCATGTAAGGTATTTGTTAATTACATTTATATTTTATTTTAACGAATCTTGTTAATTTAATTATGTTATTGCATTGTATTCATTAGTTATTCAACGTAGATAAATTTAATATTTAATTAATTTAATTGTAATAGTTGCCATTTCGATTCCAACACACATTAGGTACCTGACGATTATTATATTATAATTAGTATTCAATTATTCCTGTATATAATTCCAGGATATAGCAGTTGCCTCCCATAATGTCAACAAAGGATGAATTTGCAATGGAAGTGCAAAAGGAAATTACCGATTTCACTAAAAAACGCAGTAGCTTCAAAGGTCGTATTACAATATTTAGTAGTTATTTAAATTCATTAAATCTTTCGTTTTTAACGTCTAAGGATGTAAGCGAGTTACAGTTACGTATAAGGAAGCTTGAATCATTGTATGCTCAATTTCACGAAGTACAGATCCGATTGGAATGCTTATCGGATAATCTCGAGACTCAAATGGCTCATAGAGAGAATTTTGAGTCTAAATACTATAAAGTTCTCTGTCAGGCACAGCAGTTAGTGGATAGTCACAAACAAGCTCTTAGTGCAGCACCCAGCGAGTGTGGTTCTCGTAGTGGTAATAAACCCGTCAAGTTACCTACCATACAGCTCCCTAAGTTTAGTGGATCTTATTCTAATTGGCTAGAATTTCGCGACACCTTTGATAGCCTTATACACTCTAATGAGGATATAGATGTAGTAAATAAATATCACTACTTACGTGCCTCATTAGGGGCTCAGCTGCTGTGGTAATTCAATCCATTCAGTTCTCTGCGGCTAATTACAACATAGCTTGGGCATTGCTGTGCGATCGGTTTGATAATAAACGATTATTAACACAAAATCACGTCACAGAATTATTTAACATAGAACCGATCGTACGTGAATCCTCTAGCAATTTAAAACGTCTATTGGACCAATTTAATAAAAATATTCGTGCACTGGCATCCTTAGGCGAACCTATACATCACTGGGATACACTTCTCATTCATATCCTTACACATAAGCTGGACAACAAAACGTTCCGTGAGTGGGAAGAGTTTAAAGGACGTTTAGACACGCAAGAGACCATTATTATTAAACACTTTATTGAGTTCATAAAGGTTCGCACTGACTTATTAGAAACTATTGAATTATCACGTTATACACAGCACAATAACATTATGTCAAATAGTAAACCGACAAAATATAAGGCGATGGTTTCATTGGACAATAATAACACATCTCTCAGTTCGAGTTCGACTAGTACATGTCCTAAGTATAATGGCGATCACAAGCTTAACCATTGTCCTCAATTTCTTGATTTAAGTAATGAAGCACGACTTCAAATATTACCTAGTTTTAAGATTTGTTTTAATTACCGACAGGATGTCGGTAATTAACCCGAGGGGGGGATGTCGGTCGAGGAGAGGGTACTCCTCAGGGGTATTCCGTCGGGCCGACCACTGACGTCAAGTCACTCTGCTCCGGTGGTCGGCCCAACGACGAAGGCGACGTCACGAGTGGGTTACGGGTGTGCGCGCTTACGCCCCTCTGTCACCCCGGATGGAGTGGTGCGAGCAGTGCGCCGACCGTAGCCCACCCCCAAAAAAAAAAAAAAAAAATTTGTTTTAATTGCTTTCGCAGCGGTCACTACGCGAATAAATGTAGGAAGTCTGGATGTAAATTATGTAAACGGCGTCATAATACTTTAATACATGTTGCAAATAGTAAACAAACATCAGTAGTGCATAGCGGGCGAGCTGATAGCAGCGCGCTCCCCGCCACCATCGATACGAATCATTCTTTATCTCTGTCGGCGAGCGTCGCTGCCTCAGGTAACTCGGGACACGGTCATCATGTAGACGTCCTGCTATCGACAGTATTAATTAAGTTATACGATTCTCATAATCGCGAGCATATAGCGCGTGACCTTCTCGATAGTGGTAGCACATCATGTATTATGACAGAAGATTTGTTTTGTCGTTTAGATTTGCATTGTATTCGTATAGATAAATCTATACTAGGCATTAATAATATCATGTCACACATTAGTAAAATGTGTCATGTGCCTATGAAGTCATTAGACGAAAGCTAATTTACGTTGTTATGTTTTGCCGTCGATTGTAGGCGACTTACCGAGCAGTTCAATTGATTTATTGAACCTTAACATACCTACTAATGTATGCTTGGCCGATCCCAACTTACATACGCCCGCGTCAGTGGACATGATAATAGGCGCTGATATCTTTTGCGATATATTGGGATCGATAAGGATTATTTTAGGCACAGTTAAACCAATTCTACATGAAACTAGGTTAGGTTGGATAGTTTCTGGCCCTATGTATAGTAATACTGCGAATTCTGTCGTATGTAACTATGTACATGTCGATGCATCGACTGATAACTTTAATGCGCAGATTCAGCAACAGCACTCACGGTTATCGAGCTTAGAACAGGTAAATGATTGTTCTACTTATTCACCAGAACATAAATTATGTGAAGAAAATTTTATAAATAATACTAGCGAGCGTTTAAGTAATGGTCATTTCTGTGTGAGGATTTCAATAAAAGATTCTCCAAGCATATTAAGCGAATCTTTACATCGCGCTAAACAATGTTTTTTTTTCTTTAGAACATGGATTGAGAGGTCAGCCACGTCTTCGCCAGTTGTATCGTGAATTTATGTGTGAATACAAGGTGTTAGGTCACATTGCGGACTGTGAGTTTAGTTCTAAGAATAATACTACTTTTATTCCTCATCATAGCGTTCTACGTAAAAGCAGTGTCGCTATTAAATTAAGAGCAGTATTTAATGCGAGCAGCCTTACTACTACCGGTGTCACTTTGAATAATATTCAAATGGTAGGTCCCGTTGTACAGGATGATCTGTTGTCAAAGAAAATGTATAGGCAGATCCTCGTTCATCCTGATGATAGATATTTACAACGAATAATGTGGCGCGATGATCCAAAGATATCAATAAAAGCATTTCAATTAAATACTGTTACTTATGGGACAGTTAGTGCCCCGTTGTTAGCCACTAGATGCCTTAAGCAATTAAGTCATGAGTGTAAGGATAAAAAGGTTGCCGAAATCATTCTGCATGATTATTACCTTGACGATTTATTGAGTGGAGGGGATGATTTTTCTGAAGTACAAGTCTTACATAATAAGCTTACTTCAATTCTTGCTTCGGCTTGCTACCCACTCAGAACATGGAAGTCAAATGATCCTCGGCTAGTCTTAGACTCATATCAATATCCTCTTGGTTCAAATATAAGTAGCGATGAGCATAGTAAAACCTTAGGCGTGGGATGGCAGACCGTATCTGTAAGTGGTATTTTTCAATGAATACATATAGTGATATCGCACGTATTTCTAGCACAAAGCTTATTAAACTGTCAACAGTATTTCAAATTGTATTAAACTGTCAACAGTATTTCAAAGCACTTGTATTCCCCATATTTTTGTACGCTGCAGAAACGTGGACCCTGCGGGAAGTAGAGAAAAAGAGGATAGACGCTCTAGAGATGTGGTGCTGGAGAAGAATGCTTGGGGTATCGTGGACTGAATTCCGTACCAACGAATCTATTATTCGAGAACTCGGCATCAAACAGCGCTTATCATCTTTGGTACAGTCTCGTATCCTCACCTTTTGACGTGACAACGTCTTATAAATTGGTTTGCCGGGTGACACTTCAAGAAACTGCGTTACGCTCCGCTCACGTTATGCGCTCACAATGAGAGCGAGTGAGAGGCACGCGTCCCTTCCACAAGTTATTGTATGTATATTTGTATATAAATACGTATGTATGTGTAAAGGTAAAAATAAAATTTTGTTAATATGAAATTCAGTGCGAGATTCTTTGTATAAATTAATGTTTTAAATATAATTCTTTGTATAAATAAATGTTTTAAATTGTTACTATTATTTCATCCTTCTTCCTACTATACGAATGAATATTCACATTAAAATTATTTTACCACTCAAAGTCGTTGTCACGTAAAACTTTCGCCCGTATACCGACTTTACAGGCAACCAATATTTTTTTGGTCACGTATGCCGCCGAGGTGAGGTGGCTATAGAGCGACTTGTGATCCAAGGTAAGGTTGAGGGTACCAGGCCACGAGGAAGATCGCCTATGAGATGGACTGACCAGATAAAAGCGGCAGTACACGGTTCATCATCGCTACATGAATGCACAAGGAAGGCGGCCATCAGAGAGGAGTGGCGACGTGTTGTGAAGCGTAGCACTAATACCTAAAATGATGACCACGACCACTCTGTCAAGAGTGATACCGACAAAGAAGATTTCAAATATTTGATCCTCTAGGTCTTGTCTCTCCTGTAGTCATTACTATAAAAATATTATTACCAAAATTATGTCTACACAAGTTATCTTGTGATGGTCCGTTAGCACCAGACATTAAACTGTTTGGATATAATTCGTATAATTTACATTTAGTATATTAAACATTATTAATAAAATATCTAGAATAAAATATAAAATATATAGAATCATTTATGGAATATAATTTATTAATTAAAGGACAAAACTAACCAAGTAAAGGTCCTTTGTTTAAATTTCATGTATTTTAGATATTTAAAATATAATGCGGGTAGGTGGTCGTCATGAGAATTCCGCCTTTGTTTATGACAAAAAGCTTACTATTATAATACAGTCCACACATCGATTTACTAAGTTGCTTTTTGAGTATGAGCATGCGAGACTCATGTACGCTGGGCCACAATTATTATTAGCTTCTATTAGAGAAGTGTACTGGCCAATAGGTGGCCGTAATTTGGCGAAAGTTTGCTACCGTCGCTGCATTAAATGTTCGCGGATGAAGGGAAAGGTTGTGACACCTCTGATGGGTAATTTACCACAGCAGCGGCTTAAGCCGTGTGGGTTTCCCTTTAGACCGTGGGTGTAGACTACGCGGGACCTATATCCTCTGTTAGTCGTCAAAGGCGTGGTTGTCGTATCGTAAAGGTGTATATCGCATTATTTATTTGTTTTACTACCAAAGCGATACACTTGGAGTTGGTAGGTAATTTGACGAGCAATAGTTTTACATTAGCCTTGCGTAAGTTTTAGGCTCATCGCAGTAAACCTAGTGACCTTTATTCCGATAACGGTAAGACGTTTATCGGGGCATACAATGATCTTGCTAGGTTCTTAAAGGGTAATTTGCATTCAATCTCTTAATAGCGACCTTTCAAGTGATGGTATTAGATTCCATTTTATACCAGCATATTCCCCATACTTTGGTTGGTATATGGGAGGCGGATGTAAAATCCGTAAAATATCATTTGCAAAGAGTGTTGGGACATTGTCATTTGAGTTATGAAGAACTCAATTCCATCCTAGTACAGATTGAAGCCATTCTAAATTCCCAGCCACTTACACCACTGTCATCGCAGCCTGAAGACATGACACCGTTGACACCTGGTCATTTTTTAATTGGTCGTCATTTAAATTCATTGCCAACAAAGGACCTCCGGGACTATGACACTGCGCACATTAGTCTTCGGCAACATTTCTGGACAAGTTGGAGCAAGGAATATATTTCGGAGCTCCAGCAAAGGACTAAATGGCGAACCTCCAATGAGACATGAAGCTTGACACTCTTGTCCTGGTGAAGGAAGACTCCTTGCCACCTCTTAAGTGGAAGCTTGGTCGTGTCGTCGCAATTTATCCTGGGCTAGATCAAATCGCTCGTGTTGCGGAT
The DNA here is from genome assembly GCA_905163515.2 of Lymantria monacha. Classification (NCBI taxonomy): domain Eukaryota; kingdom Metazoa; phylum Arthropoda; class Insecta; order Lepidoptera; family Erebidae; genus Lymantria; species Lymantria monacha. The sequence continues at coordinate 19,606,034 of LR991081.1, forward strand.
GTCAAGAGCACTACTGGTGTCGTTCGACGGTCCTTCAATAAACTGTGTCCACTGTCTATTATTGAAGATTAATATATACCTGGTTTGTTGAAAGGCAAGCATTCAACGCCCGCCAACAATACGCAGTTCAAACTTCGGGTATTATAAATACTCAAGCGCATAAATTAATTTTAACCCTCACTCTCATTGTCGGTAATGTGCTGTACAGTCGCAATATACGCAAATCAATTTACAAAGCTTTTTATTTAATTATACAAACTTAAAGACCCCAACAAATAAAAAAAACAAATTTATAACCTGCGGACACTGTTCATATTGCAGAAAGCACCCAAGAAAATTACTGATTTAAAACTCGCTACCGTAGTTTTAAATTCTTTTCGACTAAAGGTCTCATCATGTGATTAGGTATCATCAGAACGGAGAAATGCTGAATGAATCATATTTTTTTTTCTATATTCAATAAAATTGAATATTAGTATTTTTTTTTCTATTTCTTAAACTCTTTTATATTATCTGGCAGTGAATTAAATAACCTCATTTGATATATTTCTAGAACATGTAATGACAAACATTTATATTTTAAATTTATAATCTAAATTTTATCTTTTAACCTCAATTCGTTCTATAAATATATAAAGTAAATTTGGATCATTAAAAGGCATTCCTCTTTAATTAAATTTATCATGCGCAATGTTTGTTTTTTCAACAAATTTAGCTAGTGATTGCAATAGTGAGATTAAAGTTTTTGATTAATGAATGTGTATGACCATCGTTCTGATTAGTCACTACCCTCAAATATATTGACATACAGAGTAGAAGTGTACCGCTCCCGAAAACAAAGACAGGTGACCCTACTAGTCCTACTTGTAAAGATAGGCTAGAAGAAAATCGATTCGGAAAAAAAAAAAATTTTTTACACAACGAATTTTAAGGTTTTTTCACATTCCATCGTATTAGGACAGTATCATGTAACGATAATTCCATAAAAATACGTAACTTTACTCAGATGAGAAAAGACGCAATCTATTCAAAACTCACGATCATATGTTCAAGAGTTCGACGACCTCGCGTGGTGAAAAAAAAAATATTTTTTCATCCGAATCGACTTTTGTTCTAGCCTATCATTAAAAGTAGGACTAGTACGGTTACCTGTCTTTGTTTTCGGGAGCGGTCCCCTTCCACCCTTTTTTTTTTTTTTGCGGTGGGCTATGGACGTCGCACCACGCCAAATCGGTCCGGAGTGACGGAAGAGGCGGCGCGCAACCCTATTGACCCACCCTGTGAGCACCTCTTCTTCACCGTGCGAGCGGGCCACCGGTACCCGATCTTTGTCTTCGGTGGCCCGCTCGGCGGTATGCCCTCTCGGGCTCCTCTCCTGTCGACGCCCCGACAGCTTTCGCCGTCGTCCTCCCGCGGTGGCCTCACGTCGGGTGACCGGACAATTCCCCGGTCCGATCACCCGAAGCCTTGGTTAGGGCGGCATCAGATGCAGGTGCTCGCGCCTGCACCGCCCCGGCCACGAGCGGCGGCCCGGGTCACGGGAATCCTTCCGGGCCCGTTCCGCCGCCTCCTTCTGCGAGATGACAGCCTCGCAGAAGGCGGCGACCGTGTCCCAATTCCTGACGCTGTCGACCATCGCTCGCACAATAGCCGGCAGCGTCAGGTCGGCACCGATGACAGCGACGAGGTCACGGCGCTGCCCGTCCCATCCCGAACATACCTCGAGCGTATGTTGCGCCGTGTCCTCGTCGCTACTGCAATGGTGGCAGGACGGAGTCCACTCCCACCGCACGACCGTGTGCAGGTACTTGCCGAAGCAACCATGCCCCGACAAGACCTGCACCAACCGGAAAGAGAGGACTCCATGCCGCTGCTCCATCCACTCCATCAGTACGGGCCGGAGGGCCTCAACGGTAGAAACACCGTGTCTAGGCCTCTCCAGCCGCGTAGCCCAACGGGCGATGACTTCTCGGCGGGCGTCCTCGCGCCAGGTGGCTATCTCGTTGAACGATGGGGAGCCACCCTCTTCGCGCATTGAGGTAACCCGCTGGTAGAGGTCGGAGAGCATCTCCGCCTCTAGGTCCCACGGGGGTGTCCCGGCCAATAGGCATGCCGCCTCGGTAGACACCGTGCGGTACCCGCGAATGGCTCTGACTGCCATGGCTTGCTGTGGCCTCCACAGCACCGCCCTGAGCTGGACGTTCAGAGCCCTCGCCCACACGGGTGCGCCGTAAATGCCATTGAGCGGATCACCCCCGCATACAGCCCCTTCCACCCTGTAAATTCAAATTCTTTCAGTTTAGTAACGGAGTAAGAATACAATTCCACACACCCGCTTCTGTATTTTGCCCATCGTCGTCATTTAATGACTTATAACACTTGATGATATGCAGATAATAATAAAAAAAAATCTTTTCTTAATGGGTCTCTTCTTCATAATAAGAAATTACTAACACAAATTCATGGTTCTAACTGTAGTAGTGTCGGCTCAGCGCTAGTCACCCATTCAACCAGCTTCTTAGGCCTAATTTACATCCCCAGAGGGTGAAAATTGACAAATGTTGAAAGCCGTTCTTAGGGATAGATAGATAGATCTCTACGTTACAAAAATAAATACTGTCATAATTGCATGTTTCTCGCTTCAGTAGTTACAGTTCGGAGTTGATAGGTCAGTTATTCAGTCAGATATTCCGTACGCAAAGGGTAAAACGAGACATTATTGCTAAGGGGCGGCATTTCGTAAAATCCTTTTTAGTGAACCCTCTACGTTATGAAAAGAAATTACTATCAACATTAAAAAACGAAGAATATTTGTACGTAATTGGAAAAGAATGGATAAAAATATTTTTTTCTCTTCATACAAAATTTGCCACACTGTTACGCCCCCTTAGAGGCGCTATTTCGTAAAAGACGTTCTGGGAGGATCTCTACGTTACAAAAAGAAATACTGTCAAAATTTCGCAGAAGGCGGCAACCGCGTTCCAGTTTCTGATGCTGCCGAGCATCAATTTGACGATGGTCGGTCGCGGCAGGTCGACCTCGATGACTGCGACGAATTCACGGCGCTGCTCTGCCCAGGCCACACAGACGTCGAGCGTTTACTGCGCCGTGTCTTTGTCGCAATCACAGCGGTGTCAGGGTGGTGTCCTTTCCCTCCTCAAGGCCGTGTGCAGGTATTTGCTGAAGCAACCATGCACCGGCCCGAACGCCAAACCGAGGCCTCTCGAGCCGGTTTGCCCAACGGGCAATGACGTCGTAGGCAGAGAGAACAGAGTGCCAGAGAACTCTATCCTTGCATACTTCACTCGCTTTCCTCAACATTCATAATTCTCTTCATACACGCTCGCCCGTTTCGGAGACTATTTTACTCCACCTTCCTTCAGTACGTGACCAATCTGGTCTAGGTAGGTTAGTCTCGGTCTTCTCCGGTACCTACATCCTTCCACTTTCGCATTGTATATCTTCTTAACCAGACGTCCGTTCGGCATTCTTTATACATGTCCGAACCATCGGAGCATTCCCTTTCGCACCTTTACACTAATACTCTCTTTCATGCCTATTCGCTCTCTTACGTCGTCGTTGCGATTGCGGTCGGCCAGCCTAACTCCACAGATTTTCCGCAGAGATCGCATTTCGACCGCATTAATTTTAGTTTCATGCTCTTAAATTTTACTTGTGTTAAAATTCTTTTTGTTTAGTATTGCTCCTAATACCTATCGCCCGTAAACGCTGTGTGCTAGCAGCTACGAATACTATCAACCCTTACATTACTCGTGGATGTTGTAAAAGACGACTAAGAGCCTTATAATGACCTGGGCCAACTCCATCTGATGCTACGGGTTGAGAGCCCTCAGCGCTCACCCACAGTCCGAGTAAAGTTGTCATAGCCATCTGAGGCTAACAACTAAGACACACAAAAAAAAAAAAAAATCCATCTGATGCCGTTTGGTTCAACAATTACATACCCAAGGAGAGTTGACGTCTGGCAAAAAGTACTGCCAATAGCTTTTACAATATGTACTATGAAAGAAGAGTACTTATTGTATCGACCCCAAGTAATTGGGATAAGAATAATAATGAAGAATGATGATGATGACCTATTGCTCGTAATTTTATTTATATAGAGTATTAATAAAAAAAAATGTATTATTAAAAAGTAGTTTTAAAAGCAATTTAAATAGATAATGTTCTGTGATAACCGTTTCGGTGATTGTTCACAGAACTATTTTCTTATTTTTGAAACATATTAAGTTATTCCTTGTAACCAAAGCTATCTAAAACAAAACCTTATACCAACACGCCTGACTACGTCTGACCATCATTTCCCTCCTATTATGGAGGAGGCTCAAGCTCAACAGTGGGACATATATAAGCTGAGATGGTGATGAAAGCTATCTAAGAGTGAAAATCCTGTGAAATCAATCCTACCATTCTGGAATCTGCTTATAATTGTATGAGTTTATATGTTTAATGCCAAAAAAAAAAAATGGTGGAGTACCTATACCAGTATGCTCGAACTTTCGATACCTAGGTTCGCTTATCCAAAATAATGGCGACCTAGACCGTGCAGTGAAGCACAGAATTGATGCGATATGGATGAAATGATGGCAGGATATGGGTGCAATATGTGAATCCAGAGTACCCCTTAAATTAAAGGAAAAATTTAGAAAACTTCAATAAGACCTTGTATGGATCAGCATGTTGGGCGACAAAAGCGATGGATGAGAGACGATAACATGTAATGGAGGTGCGAATGTGCGAAGGATGTACGGCGTAACGAGAATGGATAAGATAAGGAATGAGCGTATAAAAGAATGTTTGAAAGTGGCGCCAGTGACGGATAAGTTAAGGAGTGAACGTTTGACCTGGTATGGACATATGACGGGATGAAAGTAATGTTGCAAGGAAGGTTTTAAGTATGAATGTTGAAAGCGCTAGGAGTAAAGGGAGACCAAAGAAAATATGGATGGACTGCGTGAAGCATGATATGGATAGACAGGGAGTGAATACAGAGATGATATCTGATAGGGCTGTATGTAAAAAAGGACATATTTCGTCGACCTCAAATAGTTGTGATAAGAGCAAAAAAATGATGATGTTTTTTTGATGAACTCTAATTCTCTTTCTGAAGCTACTTGCGGTATAAGGTCTTAACCTGTTTAAGTTTCATTTAGATCTGTCCAGCCTTTTCGAAGATTAGCCAAAATAAACACACATGCAAAAATATCAATAAATATAATTCCTTTTTAGGTATACATTCAAATGTTCAACAATAGAAATAAATGCTTCAATTTTGTCTATTTGTATTTTGTATACATAATATCGATATAACACCAATAGCGATCTATTGGTGTTCTACAAACCTACATTCTATTATCATTACATATGAGGCATTATAAGAAATTAGAATAGAAGAAGAAAATAATATAACTTAAATGTGTCATCATCATCACAGCCCATATATATCCCACTATTGGGCTCGGGCCTCTTACGTAATGGGAGGGAAATTAACCTACTATACCACGCTGGTCAGACGTGTTGGTATAGGGTTTTATTTCGAGTTTTCATTCTCTTGCATAGATGTTATATGCATTTTATATCCCTTAGTCTTCTCTTACGATCACCCACGAGTAAGATAGGGGGTGGTGAATTGTATTCTTACTCCGTCACCACACGGATAATATTTGGATAATGATACTTAAGTGTGTAATATAATTTTAATCCTAGAATTTGATAGGTATGGCTTTGTGGTAGCTGGCTACGAATACTACCAACCATTCTTTGTTCGTGGATGTCGTAAAAGACGTCTAAGAACTTTAGACTAAACCTTAGACCTATGCCATTTTCAACTGGGCAGCCATTTTGTAGATTAGATGTCTGCATCCACGCTATATAAAGATTGCTACTGCCCTTTATTCCTCAGCTGGTTTTTGGAGCTTCTGCCGCTAAAAGAATGTAAATCAGTAAACTGTTCATTGAACTCGTATCACAAGTTGCCTTGGCTCACTGAAATGTACTTCTATTTCAAATCATTAATTTGAAACAGAAGCATGCTTCAATATAACTTTATATAGCCTACTATAATTAAGATTATTTCTTATTTGTTGCCCTATTGAGAATACAATCCACCCCTTACTTCATCGGGGATCTTTTTTTTTATTGTTCTAAGTCATCACGAACTTAGTCTAAGTTACCTCTGACATGATCAGGGGCCTAAATTTGTTGCAAAAATTTATTAGCAGTTACAATAACTTAATCGGGGATCATAAAAAATGACTAATGGATATGATACAAAAAAAATACGATGAAAACATTTATTTTATTTCTCTTGGTGGCAAACGAGCAAGCAGCACACTTGATGAGTTATTGCCGCCCGTGGACCTTTGCTATACCAGGATTACAGCTAAGTCGTAGCCTACCAATAAAAATCCCAAAACCCACCCAAAAAGTTGGGCTGCCGGCTTTCTCGCTCACAGTGAAGCACAGCAACAAATTGTCACTGCTCAGACGTCGATTTGCGAGTGTGTGGTGCTACCCCGAACGGACCGGCTCATGGCTATAGATAGAAAATTATCACCAGTATTGTCATACCACTATTAAACATATCAGCATTTCGGATTATCTAAATGATAATACGGAATGGTTATGAGCAGCTCCTCTCTCAGCAATTGCCCTTTTAATGTTTATCACTTACTCTTGTATTATTTGTATTATCTTAATTGTACAGTGTAGCGTGTTTTGCCTAACGAGTTATGTATTTAATTATCCAAGCTATCTGTTTCAAATTTATAGATTATGGTGTGGTCATGCTCACTGAAAAGGTCTCTGCTTGCGGTAGCTACGTGGAGCGGGTCTCTCCCTTCCCTCCAATGTGGTTGAGGGGCGTGATGGCTGCTCTAATAGTTAACTCGTGATCGGGTGCCGCTTGTGGGATCTGGTCCAGCCATTTTTCTTTCTTTTTTGTTTTATAAATATTCTTAGTTTAATTTTGTATTATATACAAAATTTTAAAAATGAATCTTTTCTCGAAGGGCATATCACTGGAGCTAACATAAATTAAACATGTAACCAAACTCTTTATATATAGAAAAAATATAATAAAAAAAAATGACGAGCCCACTGAGTTTCTTGCCGGATCTTCTCAGTATGTGGCTGCTTTCCGATCCGGTGGTAGATTAATTAAATTTAATTATAAAAAAACAATGTAAAATTGACAATATGTAAGTGCCCCTATGGGGCTTATGCAAAATAAATGATTTGATTTGATTTGATTTGATTAAACATCGATGCAAGAGAAGGAAAACTTGGTATAAAAACACAAAGCAAAATGTTTGACGATATTAACGTCAACGTTTGGCGAGGTTTTATAATTGGCCTATTCCCGCCGTCAGGCCCAAGATCTGCTGAACTATTGTGGTAGGACAGTAACAATTAGTGGTAGGACCACGCTGTTAACAGTTTTCTGTCTACTGCCGCGGGCTGGTCCGTCCGGGGTAGTACCGCACTCTCGCAGAAGATCGACGTCTGATCAATGACAATATGCAGTTGCGCTTCGTTCGGTGAGCGAGAGAGCCGGAAGCCCAATTGAGTGGGTTTGGGGTTTGTATTGGTAGGCAGCGGCTTAGCTGTAGCCTTGGTATTGCAAAGGTCCATAGGTGGCAGTGACACTTACCATCAAGTGTGCTGCTTGCTCGTTTGCCAACATCAGCAATTAAAAAAAACACTATTTTAGTAGATATGAGTTGGGAAAAGAAGACGTTTTTATCTCCGAAATAATGTGCAGAATATTCTTTATTATAATAGGTTAGATTTCAATATTCAATATGTTTTAGAATATTTGTAGTTCAAATTATTATGTTTGTGTTGATTATTTAGGTATTTTGAGATTTATTGTTGTTTTGAGTGATGTAGGGGAGAAAAATATTGTAACGTTATTCTGTTACGCGATCTTTATATCTAAGTCACATTTTTACATTAAGCGCCATATTTATTTTGAAGTGAAACTTTTTTGCGCGCATTAGGGTATATTTTTTCCAGATGAAACGCGACACGAGAAACGCGGCACGAGAGGGAGAGAGAGAGGGAAAGAGAGAGAGCGAGAGAGAATACTACTTCTGATATGAGTACTTTGTACGTACGCACATTTTTTTTTTATTTTAGATTTCACCACGCATCATCGTTCTTCGTACACATTGCAAAAGTTATTGACAATAGTTTTATGACCCTCAAACCCTCCTTGAGAATGTAATTAATGACCAAATGGCATCAGGAGAAGTTGGCCCAGGTTGATATAAAGCTTTTAGTCGTCTTAAACGATATCCACGAGCAAAGTAAGGGTTGGTAGTATTCGTAGCCGCTACCAGACAGGAAAATTTTATTATACGCATAGATACAAATAATGGTTAAGTGTTACTTAATTCTTATATTATTTGAATTTATTTAAGTATATGAAGCGTAAAATATATACATATATATTAGAAGATATATAAAATATAGGGAAATAGAGTGAACGGAGCGTTGGGGCAACTTCTCGGCAGCCACCACCCCAGCCAGAAGGCACGTGTAGCAATACATAACGCAGTGCTTGTCCCAACATTACTGTATGGAAGCGAGAGTTGGGTATGCAGAAAAGAGTATGAAAGTAAAATTAATGCGGTCAAAATGCGATCTCTGCGGAAAATCTGTGGAGTTAGGCTGACCGACCGCATTCGTAACGACGACGTAAGAGAGCGAGTAGGTATGAAAGAGAGTATTGGTATAAAGATGCGAAAGGGAATGCTCCGATGGTTCGGACATGTGGAAAGAATGCCGAACGAACGTCTGGTTAAGAAGATATACAATGCGAAAGTGGAAGGATGTAGGTACCGAGGGAGACCGAGACTAACCTACCTAGACCAGATCGGTCATATACTGAAGGAAGGTGGAGTCAAGAGTCTCCGAAACCAGCAAGCGTGTATGAAGAGAATTATGAATGTTGAGGAAGCGACTGAAGTATGCAGAGATAGAGTTCTCTGGCACTTTGTTCTCTCTGCCTACCCTGAAAGGGATATGGCGTGATGATATGTATGTATATATGTATGTAAAATATATACACATATATTTTTAGTATGGTGACGGAGTAAGAATACAATTCACAACCCCCTATCTTACGACGATTAAGGGATATAATATGCATACGGCATCTGTGCAAAAGCAGGAAAACTTGAAATAAAACCCTATACCAACACGTCTGACCAGCATGGTATAGTAGGTCAATTTCCTTCTCATTGTGAAGGAGGACTGAGCCCAACAGCGGGACGTACGTGGGCTGAGATGATGATGAGATGATTAGAAGATAAGCTCTTGGCTTCATTCGTTTCGATGTAATACTTGTCATTTAACCTATCAGGAATATTTTTTGAAGATTGATTATTAAATAATTGTATTTACCCATAATCATAGGTCACCGAGTAAGAATACAATGTGTCATCACGCCTTCCTTTCACTTGGATTGTCACAGAAAAAAAATCAATAAAAAAAACATTGATATATACAACAAACAAACCAAACATTCACATTTTTATATTAATTAAGATTTTTTTGTTGTTATATGAATAGTATAAAGGCAAGTTTAATCTATAAAAGTTATTCACGTATTTGCTCTTCACAAGTTTAGTTCGAATCAATAATAATAAACGAAAATGAATTCTAAATTATCGATGTATTGCTGCGTATCTCTTTTCGTAGTGTATACGTTCAATTTAATAGTAAGTTATATTTATATTCTAATTCAAATGTACGTTGTAATCACCGTGTGCTGAGGGCTTAAGAATATATGCACATTACGCCTTCATCATCATCATCACAGCTCATAAATGTCCCATTGTTGGGCTCGGGCCTCCTCCGCAGTGGGAGGGAAATTAACCTACTATACCGCGCTGGTCAGACGTGTTGGTATAGGGTTTTATTTCGAGTTTTTCTTCTCTAGCATAGATGTTATATGCGTTTTATATCCCTTAGTCGTCTCGTACGATCACGGAGTCATCACCTTCGTAAGGCGAAGGTGATGACTCCGTGTGGTGACGGAGTAGAATACTATTCACCACCCCATATCTTACCTGTGGGTTATCGTACGAGACGACTAAGGGATATAAAACGCATATAACATCTATGCTACCTGTATAACTTATAATAATAATAAAGTTTATCATGTAGTGAGGAAGTAATATCATAATTCACCATTTCCTATTTTTTCATTGCTTATGGTGGCAAACGAGCTGACAGCACACCTGATGGTAAGTGTCACTACCGCGCATGGACCATTGTAATACCAAGGGTATAGCTAGGCCGCTGCCTACTAATACAAACCCCAAACCCACCCCAGTTGGGCTTCCGGCTCTCTCGCTCAACGAACGAAGCGCAACAGCACATTGCTATTACTCAAACGTCGATCTTCTACGAGAGTGTGGTACTACCCCGGACGGACCGGCCCACAGCTGTAGACAGAGAACTGTCCATAGCGTGATCCTACCACTATTAAAATTTATCCTGCCCATAGTTGACATAAAAGATGATTAAGGGATATAATTTGAAATAATACTATTTTTACGGATTCTATCGCATTTGTATTTTGATTTTTAATTGCCCGAAGACCCTCGTGGATAATGATTGAAGATGAACTACAGATCTCTGCGTATTATACCTTTTAATCCTGTGTCACGACGCACATTCCCAAGAAAGAGAGCGGTGATTCGTTTTCTTTTCTTTTATTTCGTATGTAAAAATGAACTTCAATATTTATAAAAACCCGTAATTAGATTTTTATAAATAATTAGGCACATTATATGCTAAAAATTTCTGTAATTTAAATAACAAGGTTGTGTCATCGTTTAATACAATTCTAACTGCAAAGTTTGAAATATTAAGCCCATACAATGTGTAAACATTGTCGGGTAGACGGCACACGTCTCCTTAAAGACGTAAATATAATACGAACCGAGATTTGAATGTCCTACAATAGTTCACGGTGGTGTAAGTGGCAGCACGATTGGGAGGGAATTCCAATAGGAGTGTGACATCATTTTTCGCTCGTAATCGGGTTTTTATAAATAATTAACCATATTAAATGCCAAAAATTTCGGTAATTTAATTTCATTTTTTTTTTTGGCAGATGAAACTACAGAAACTAAGCAATAAAACAGTTGAAGGATAAAAGAGATATCTGGATAATACATGCGTCAGTCACATCTTTTTCAGCAGTTTAACTTTCTTTTTTTGTTTTATTTTTAAATCAACATTACGCAGTAAATAAATAATCTTTGCTACTGCAGATTTTGAAAATATACGATTAATAGTTACGAATTACATTTAGAATCAGAACAATTAGTATAACACATTAAAACCTCCTGTTTGGATTTTTAAATGTTTATACAATTTTTTTTATATTAACATTTTTAATATTTTATTTTTATATTTCGCACTTTATAATTATGTAGTAAAAAATAAATAATAAATTATGAAATAAAACATTTTTTAAAGATTTTATTGTGTTTGAATTTTAGTACTGCTACAGCTGTCGGTGTGGTGACCGAGTAAGAATATAATTCACCACCCCCTATCTTATCCGTGGATGATCGTAAGAGACGACTAAGGGATATAAAACGCATATAACATCTATGCAAAAGAAGGAAAACTCGAAACAAACCCTATCATCATTACAGCTCATATATGTCCCATTGTTGGCCACGGGCCTCCTCCATAATGAGGGGGAAATTAACCTACTATACCGCGCTGGTCAGACGTGTTGGTATAGGGTGTTTTACGAATTTCCCTTCTCTCGCATAGATGTTATATGCGTTTTATATCCCTTAGTCGTCTCATATGATCACTCACGGGTAAGTTAGAGGGTGGTGAATAGTATTCTTACTTCGTCACCACACGGATGTGGTGCATTATTTCATATCAATGGGATAGAATCTTAAGCGATTCGCTTAATATCAGCTGATTTTTTTTAGATTAACTAGTGAATATCTAAGGGTAGGCTAGGATTGCAGCTAAAAAGGGGGTGGTCTCGACTGTGATAGTAGTTTTGCTGAAAATCAACATCGGAGTAGTAATAATTTGCTTCTGCGTTTCATTCAATAAACAAGACATCTAGCCCATACCCCACTTTGTTAGAGGTAGTGCTGTGCTCCTAATATTCCATCGCTCCCTGACTGCCAGCTATCAATAGCTATTAAATGGGCTGCTTTCTCGTTTACACCCATAACTCAAGTTTAATCTTAGCTCGGGAACCCGATAATTAAATACAAAAAAAACCTTATATTTTAAATAAACTCAATTTGTGAAAAATATTGTATATAATTTTTTGCTAAATAAAGTTATAGTCACTATTCTGTTCTATTTAGTGAACTTCTCTTTAGATCTTAACTTTTCTACATGCTTTCTTTTGAACCTTGTTGTAACACGTGAAATCACCCAAGAATATTATTGATAGTTATGTTTCTAAAAATTACTGTCTGATAATTTAAATCTTTAAAAAAAAAAAAGAAAAGATACCATCCTGCTCTAAGGAAATAATCCTTGTACGGGGGACTTACCAAACATGCAATTAACGCAGACAAGTTACACCCAGACTCAGAACAACACTTTGTGGATCGCACAAAGTGTTGTTCTGCGTAGGAATCGAACCCATGTCACTGGCACGGAAGGTCGGAATCTTAACCACTACACCATCTGTGTAGTCAATCGGTGAAGAATCTCATAATTCGTTCATCATAATAGTGTTACCTAAATTTTAATTGAATATCAAGATAGAAGAATGCTATTATAATTTGTTTAGGCGCTCTATATGTGTTGGAGTATTAAGGCTATTTATGTGCGCCTAGTACTCGAACTGATCGCCAATCAAGTCATTTCTATTTTATTTAGATAAGTAGACACAATGCCTTCATTTTCTTCTTTAATCTTTATAGATCCCGCTATTGAGCCAGTGCTTCTCTATAATATGAGGGTTCAACGATAATGTCAGCAAAAATAATTATGGCGGAAGGTGCATAATGAAACTAATCGCACCATATATTCCTTTAAAAAAAAACAATACCACACATTCCTACCATTGCAACTTCTGTAATCCAGTATTCACAGTGGGCTTCATAAATGACACCAATGTTTGATCCTGGGGAATTCCCGGGCAATACTTTTTTTATTATTGCTTTAGGTGGCAAACGAGCAAGCAGCACATCTTATGGTAAGTGTCACTGCCACCCATGGACCTTGCAATACCAAAGGTATAGCTAGGCCGCTGCCTACCAATGCAAACCCACCCAGTTGGACTTCCGGCTCTCTAGCTCACCGAACGAAGCGCAATAGCACATTGTCATTACTCAGACGTCGATCTTCTGCTCAATGTGGTACTACCCCGGACGGACCGGCCCGCGGCTGTAGACAGAAATCTGTCAACAGCGTGGTCCTACCACTACTGTATATTTACTTTGTCACCATGCGGTAATTATCATTATGTATGTAAATTACATTAATAATATTAATGTAGTTTATGGTTGGGCTTCCAAGTGTCAGTTGATTTTTTTTATTTGCCTTCAGTCAATTATTTAAGTCTATGGAGTGTGAACGTATATATTTTTATTTTTATTATAATAATTATATAAAGTCAAGAGTCTCCGAAACCGGTAAGCGTGTATGAAGAGAATCATGAATGTTGAGGAAGCGACTGAAGTATGCAAGGATAGAGTTCTCTGGCACTCTGTTCTCTCTGCCAACCCTGCAAGGGATATAGCGTGATGATATGTATGTATGTATGTAATTATACGAAAGTATGTATAGTTTGAAATAAAACTATTTTACGGAATCAATGAACGCTATAACGTGTACGAAACGTCGCGTAATTAAAAAAAAACAAATAATGTGTACTACTCGAGTAAATCTCAGAAATCAGAATGTCTTTAAAATTTTGGTAAAGTTTAAAGAGGTATTATAAATACCTCTTTAAACGTTTGCTTCAAGTCATGTTTCTCCTACTCTTATCCAAATTAATTGTGGACGTTGCAATACGTAGTTGTAAATATTGCAAATAATATTGGCAATAGTTTTATGACCGGCCACCTGCCTGATATCAACTCTCCTTGGGAATAGGAAAACGTTTGCTTCAAGTCATATAATAATTACAATAAAATCTCAATTTTAAATGTATTTTTGGCTATTTTTCTTAGTTTTTAGGGTTTCATACCCAAAGGGTAAAAACAGGACCCTATTACTGAGACTTCGCTGTCTGTCCGTCCGTCCGTCTGTCACCAGGCTGTATCTCAAGAACAGTGATAGCTAGACAGTAGAAATTTTCACAGATGATGTATTTCTATTGCCGCTATAACAACAAATACTAAAAATAAAATAAATATTTGAGGTGGGCTCCCATACAACAAACTCATTTTTTTTAGTTTTACGGAACCCTTCGTGCGCGAGTACAACTCGCACTTGGTGGATTTTTTATAGATTTAATTTTATGGTAAATCACTTTTATATTTAAATTCAAATGAAACATGAACCACACATACAAGAAGATATAATAGTCTTCACAATTACATTCTTGATATTATTCTTGTATTATGTTTTATTTATTTAGTGAAAGTTTTTATTTATTTAGTTTGGTAACAGCTACGAATGCTATCAACCCTTATAATGCTCGGGGGTATTGTAAAAACAAGTAAAAGCTTTATATAGAGATGGGCTTTCTGGTCAACATTTACATTTCTAAGGAAAATTGACGTTAGGCAGGGTGGCGGCCGATCGTAAAACAATTGCCAAAACTTTGAAATATCTGCGATGGAAAAGTATTGTTTCGACCACAAATAATTGGGATAAGAGCAAGATGATGATGATGATGATGATGATTATAATGATAATTATGACTAAAAGGTTTTCCTGTTGCCTTACAAAAAATGCACGCATAACAATTGATTCTTATGAAGATGTAATGATAGAATACAACGAATTTCAATTATACCAAAACTCAGAATGATCATTTTATCACACTATTGATTATTATTTTATATTTAAGAGAAATAAGTTATACAATAATACCAATTAGGTTTTCCTTTTATATTTTTTTTTGTAAAATATTTCGGAACTCTTCAATTCATATATGTTTCCCAATGTTAAACATGCAGAGCTACAGAAAAAAAAAAGGAATTTAGCTTACTGCACCACGCTGACCAGAAGATTGACATAGATTTTTAATAGAAGCTTTTCTTCTCATGCATCGATATCATCTGCCTACATTCACAAATCGGTTTAAACGATACACTTGAGTAAAAAAACAGTATAGACTATTATATTCTTAATCTATAACCACATTCACGAAATTTTGAATTATACACTAAATTACGCATTAGATGCTTTTCTAGAAGTGTTAGCTGTGTGGTAGCAGCTACGAGTACTACCAACACTTACTTTGCTCGTGGATGTCGTAAAAGATGACTAAGAGGCTTATAACGACTTAGGCCAACTCCATCCGATGCCGTTTGGTCAACAGTTACATTCTAGGAGGGTTGACGTCTGGCAGGCGGCCGGTCATAAAATTATTGCCAATAACTTGTACAATATGTATTATGAATGAAGAGTACATATTGTATCGACCCCAAGTAATTGGGATAAGATTAGGCGAATGATGATGGTTTTCTAAACGAACATTAATTTTCGGCGTTCCCTTTCTATTAATTATGTTTATAAACTCTCTTTACAATTGTTTATATACACTCATGTATCATATTTATGTGGTGACGGAGTAAGAATACGATTCATCACCCCCTATTTTACCCGAGGGTGATCGTAAGAGACGACTAAAGGGTATAAAATGTATATAACATCAAGCAGCAAGAGAAGGAAAACTCGAAACCCTATACCAACAAGTCTGACCAGCGTTGTATAGTAGGTCATTTTCCCTCCCATTATAGAGGCGGTTCGAGCCCAACAGTGCGACATATATGAGCTAAGATCACGGAGCAAATACAAAGAGGAGACGGCCTAAGTAACTGTGCACTGTGATTCTCAAGTAGGCCGTGACGTCATCACGTTAACATCAATAGTAGGCGTGGCCTATTAGTCTTATGTCGTCGCTGCCGGTGTACGTACGGTGCATAAAATTATATTTTTGGTGTATTTTTATGTTATTACGAAGAAAACCATGAAGTATTGTGTTTTATCATGTAAAAACTACTCCGATAAACGTACAGATGCTATGGAAAGAATCACATTTCATTTGTAAGTATTTTTATTCATAATTTATCAAAATAATTTCTAGAAAGTTCTTTTGACGGCATCATGTTCAAAAATAATTTTACTCAACGTTAGATGGCACCACTTTGCGTAATAGGACCTAGAACAATAAAAGCACATACAGTTCAAACTATTAAGATTATTGTAATAACTAATAACCATGAGTATTAAAATTTATACCCAAAGCCTTTTACCTCGACAAAATATGAGTTTTATATGTAGTTAATAATTATTTTGTAAGCAATACGCCAGCTGTCGTTAACTATGAAGAACTATAAAAGTGTCAAAAATCCAGGGTCGTAATTAGAATATAATTATAACATTCGGATTTTTCATCAAAGAAAAATATTTTTTACACTACTTTAAATGAACCTATTATAATTAAATTGTAATTGTTGTATGTTTTAGAATACCGTCCAATGACGATGTTCGTGCGTCGGTCCAGTAGAGGGTGCTCCTCAGGGACCACAGACGTCGAGACACTCTGCTCCGGTGGCCGGCCCAACGACGAAGGCGACATGTCAGGAGTGGGTTACGGGTGTGCGTGCTTACAGACAAAACAGAGAGGCTCTGTCGCCCCGGACAGAGTGGTGCGAGCAGTGCGCCCACCATGACCCACCCCTCAAAAAAGAAAGAGGCTGCTAATTTCATATTTTTTTATTATTTATGTTGTAGCTTAGAAAGAAGTTACCGGAGCCGGCTCATAAAGCTCGGTCTACGCAGTCTTAGCTAGAAACATATGTTTTGGATTTCATCAGAACTGAAGACTGACCATCATCTAGTCCCGATCTTAATCCGCTGGATTATGATTTATGATCAGTTTTAGAGAGTACGGTTTGCACTAAATGCCATGATAATTTGGAGTTCCTAAAACAATCCATACGATTGGCAGTGAAGAATTTTCCCATTGAAAGAGTGCGTGCTTCTACAACTGGCCTCTACGTTTAAAGGACTGTATTGCAGCCAATGGAAACCACTTCAAACAAGCTTTTTATATTTTAAATTGTTTTATATTTATGTATTAAACTAACACTGTAAAAGTAATAAATATTTTTTGCAATAGAAAAAGGTTTTTCTTTGTTACAGTATTTAGGGCAAGACTAGGTATAGCTCAAGAAATATATGATACAAAAGAGTATTTCATTTTTATTATTGGAACCAATGTCACCCTTTTTCCTTTATTTATTAATAATGTAATTGCAGTCGATGCAATTTCTTGATAAGATTAACAAGGTTGAGTACGTCACAAAAATATTCAAAATGGTGGTGGCGTCGAAGACCGGGCTGCCTTTGGCATGGCTAAGTTTTAAATGGCCTGTGCGTCAATCAAACGGCTGCTACCAGGGGGGGCTGGTCTGCTCGCTTGAAATACTCTTTTACATGTCTTGGTCATTGACACTATTGTTGCATTATCAATTGTATAAAGCCTTATTTTAATAGAGTGGTTTGATTCTTTTTTATATGGAAAAGACAAAAAGGAAGGAAATAATGCCGTGTAACTAACATATTTACTAAAAGTCCAACTACTTTCATTCGACAATTTGTTAGAAACCCAAAAAAATAATTGTATTATTTGGTCGTATGAAAAGGATACAAATATGAAGAAAAAAAAGGTTTCTAAACTTCTAAGTTTATCAGAATGACAGTAAAGAAAAGATGAATTTTTCATAAAATATTAACATTATGAACAATGCTGACAAACCTTATAAAGAAATTTGCGGTTAAAAACAGTAGTCATTCACCTATTCGCTGTGCAGAATTATTTGATTATAAACATTTGTATTTGAATAGAGCAAACAGCTAATAAGATTTGTTTGTATCATGGAAATAAAAAAATTAGCACTCCTTGATATAGGTAAATTCTGAGTACGTCCCTGTTACACCATACACTTACTGACATCTAATGCAAGATAGCTCAACTGCATACAATATACGAAATTAGTAGTTGTGCTAATAGGCGGTAGATGGACATAAAGGAGGGAGTGAGACAAGTACTATTACTTGTCTCACTTTCTCCATTAGCAGCGACCCCCTCATCCCCTGTAAATGACACGCATTGTTTCATAGAAAATATTCATTACAACAGCTCCTCTTTGTATTTGCTCCGTGGCTAAGATGATGATAATAATGACTCAAGCACCTATATGCGATTCTAATTACTACGTTTTCATAATCAGGGAATTTTTATGGTTGGTTATTATATTAATATTTATTATTATTAAACTATTAACTACAACAGCAATCTTGAAGTTGAAAAATACAGTTCTGGTTTTGGATTGCATTTCGTCGGTCCCTGGAGCTGGATATGAAACATATAAAAAAACTTATGTTTTATTTTACACTAGCTTCTGTCGCGTAAAAGGTTACTTTCCTAAAGTTTTTCATCCCCTATTTTCATTCTAACCCCTTAAGGGTAAATTTTTTACAAAATTTTAATGTCACATTTATTTATATCTAATCAATAGCCTAAAAGTAAGTTTCTAGCTTCTGGCTTTAAAAATGACGTTACTTCCTTACAACTTTTCATCCCCCTTTATAACCCTATTTTTGGATTAAAAAATAGCCTGTGTCCTTTATCAGGCTCTAGACCATCTCTGTACCAAATTTCATTTAGATCGGTTCTGTACTTTTCACGTGAAAGAACGACAGACAGACAGAGTTACTTTCGCATTTACAATATTAGTAAGGATTTATTGGTATTACTAATCTAAATCTAAGTAAAATAGTGTAATAGTAGGTTAGAAATATATTGTGTCACAACCCATTACCTAACTGAAGCATCACCATGTAAATAGTCAACTACTTTTTTCTGGCAAGTTCATAGCATGAACTTCGATCATCGACCTATTTGACAATCGTGGCAGTTATGACTTTACCACCTACCCCTCGTGAGGGGGCATTTATTCAACAGTGAATTCACTATGTCCATGTTTTAATAAATTCAATATTTTCATCCATCCATCAGCCCGTAAACGTCTATTGTGTTTAAAGATCTTTATTTCTCATACAAACTTAATGACAGTTCACTTATAATGAGATACAAAATAAAGTTAGGTACAATATTATTATTATTCTTCCGCCTCTGAATCATCTATAACTTACATATTTCTTAAATATTCCTTTAAATTCTTTTTGTAGATATACATACCATCACACTCTTTTATACTGTTAGGCAGTTGGTTGTACAGCTGTGCTCCCTCGAACAATATCGTCCTCACACCATAGTTAGTTTGCGGGTGAATTAATTGCAACTTATTTTTATTTCTAAATTTATAACTAGCTGTCTATTATTGAATATAGGCCTCCCCAAGAGAATGCTATTCAGAATGGACTTGTCCTTGTCATTGATACTTTTCCCTGGGTAGCACGATTCTAGATCGGAGAATTTGTGATCGAGAATGCGAGTTTCAGGGCCAAGGGATAGTTTTCTTAGTAGCTGATGGCGGCTGGAGAACTGAAGATTCCTGGCATCGCCTACCCTACTATCAATAAGGCCGCTACCACGATAAGCTAGGACCCCGTTAATTTTTTTACTGTGCTGTTTTAAGTGCACTAACGACATCTTAAAAGTCGCAAGAAGTGGTAAATACAGGTGGCATAGGACCTTTCTGAGTGGCATTCTCATAGAGAAAGATACGTCCAACATTAGGCGTCTACGGGAAGACGAATGGAACTTTTTTTCGGGTAATAATGCCATTACTGCCATACGTAGCAGATGGGTTGGCCACTGCGTTAGATTTTATAAAGTGTCTAAGAGATAGGTGCTGCTCACTTTCCTAGTCTGTCCCTTAGCCGATTTTTACGACACCAACGGTCAAGCAAGAAGTGACAACTTACCCAGTCGTCACACAAGGAAAATAAATATTTATTTAAATAAAGATTGAATATTTAAATGCCTTAAAATATTCCGTACAATATTAAATCAGAAATCATATAGTAATGTCGGAATACAAACTAGTACATTATTAAAAAATATAAGTAAAGGTTTGCCGTGGGTGATCGTACGAGACGACTAAAGGGTACAAAACGCATATAACATCTATGTGAGAGACTGAAAACTTGAAACAAAACCCTATACCAACACATCTGACCAGCGCGGTATAGTAGGTTAATTTCCCTCCCATTACTGAGGAGGCCCGAGCCCAACAGTGGGACATTAAAGGCTGTGATGTTATGTAAAAGAATTGAAATATGATAAGTAAAAGAAATTGAAACAGAAATTTGATAGAGCCGGAAGCCCAACTGGGGATTTGGGGTTTGTATTGGTAGACACCTGCTTAGCTATACATTTGGTATTGTAAAGGTCCATGGGCGGTAGTGACCCTTTGCATCAGGTATGCTGTCAGCTTGTTTGGCACCATAAGCAAATAAAAACCTTTTAACTGTTTAATTTTAATACCTATATACAGGGTGGAAGAGAACTGCTCCCGAAAACAAAGACAGGAAACCCTACTAGTCCTACTTGTAATGATAGGCTAGAAAAAAAATCGATCAGGATAAAAAAAATTTTTTTTTTCGCAAATGTTTTTAAGTTTTTTTCACATTCCATCATATTAGGACAGTGCCATGTAACGATAACTCGATAAAAAATACGTAACTATACTCAGATGAGAAAAGACGCAATCTATTCAAAACTCACGATCATATGTTCAAGAGTTCAACGACATCGCGTGGTGAAAAAAAAATTTTTTTTCATCCGAATTGATTTTTTTTCTAGCCTATCATTACAAGTAGGACTAGTAGGGTTACCTGTCTTTGTTTTCGGGAGCGGTCCCCTTACACCCTGTATACTTGGCCCTTGCCCTTACCCATGGCAAATATAATACTACTGATGAATTATCGGGCAATTTAAGTTTTTGTAAGAGTATGTTTACTATCCTTCACCATAGTAGTAATTTGAAAATAAAATACGATACCTATATCTTATTATTTACAATTAAGTAAATAAATAGGCGCATTTTTATTTTCACTTATATAGCGATATTTTCAAAGAAAAGCAATTTCTTTCTAATTTACTAGCAACATTAATTAAGTATTGATTAATATTATTGAACATAATTACGTTATCCATCAAGTTTAAATCTAATTACAATTTATATAATTAGTTGAGTACGTAATAAGATTTTAATTAGAATGAATTTGACAGAAATTTTGTGTGGTGACGTCATAAGAATACAATTCACCACCCCCTGTCCTAAAGCTGTAGGTATTGTAAATGCGACTAAGGACTTATAATATGCACAACATCTATGACAGATATTCTGTCTCGAGAACAAAATTAATAATAGTATAATTCCATGCAATAGTATAAATATATTTTCCGTGTGGTGACGGAGTAAGAATACAATTCACCACCCCCTATCTTAACCGTGGGTGATCGTAAAAGACGATTAAGGGATATCACATGCATATGGCATCTGTGCAAGAGAAGGAAAACTAGAAATAAAAGCCTATATCAACACGCCTGACCGGCGTGGCATTATAGTTCAATTTTCTTTCCTTTGTGGAGGAGGCCCGAGCCCAACAGTGGGACATATGTAGGCTGAGATGATGATAATGATAATCTATGCATAGCTGGCGGAGTATTGTAAGTAATAATCTTTCGTACTGTCAGTCTCAATTCGGACGGTGGTCTTATCATCATCAACATATCAGCTCATATACATCCCATTGTTGGACTCGAGCCTTCTTTGTAAGGGGAGGGAATGCTATCTTATACTCAGTTCAAATAAATACGGTCTCGATGAAGGTGTTATACCAATTTCGGCAACTGAACCTCACCTTTTTAGCACTTAGACTAATATCAAGACTATAATCTGTGTATGTCTTCGGTTTCAATATAAAACTGTATATGCCTGGGAATTTACAGCAAATTATATTTTAGTGTTCTCAAACTCTTAAGATACAATATCATACTTTTACTTTAGGTAAAATCATCTGCCTATGTTTTAAGACATCGCATGTTTTGTGGTCATAAAAGGATCGCCATTACAATTGAGGGTGCTTCTTCGACATTACATGCATACATACCTACCATCACGCCGTATCCCTTGCAGGGTAGGCAGAGAGAACAGAGTGCCAGAGAACTCTATCCTTGCATACTTCACTCGCTTCCTCAACATTCATAATTCTCTTCATACACGCTCGCCGGTTTCGGAGACTCTTGACTCCACCTTCCTTCAGTACATGACTGATCTGGTCTAGGTAAGTTAGTCTCGGTCTCCCCCGGTACCTATATCCTTTCACTTTCGCATTGTATATCTTCTTAACCAGACGTTCGTTCGGCATTCTTTCCATATGTCCGATCCATCGGAGCATTCCCTTTTCCATCTTACATAGAATAAAGGATAGTATTTACATAAAATAATGGAAATTTTTCTTCGTAGAATGTGTATTTAATAAAAAAAAGAAGATACTTAAAACTAATCGAAATAAGGCTTTTCAACAAATATTAGTACTTTGCGTTTTGGGCTCATAAAAACGCACAGTACAATATTATTAGTACAATATAGAATATTTACAAGTAAAATGATTTATCTAACACTTCGAAATTAAAGGAACTTCGTACGACATAACACTATATAAATTGACACTTATAGTTTTTTCATATGCTTTGTATTTCTACACTTGTGTGTTCTTGCTATTTAAAGCAAGTTTTTAGTCAGAAAATCTGTGAACATTGAGATGTCTTCGTATTAGCTGTAACCGTATGTTCTAACTGCGCTAATGCAGTCAACTCTGTATCCATTTTCCTGCTTTTTATTCTTGTACCTTTTGTTATCTGTCTGCTTTTACAACAGCATAATATCTCTTCAAATTCTTTTCTGAAATTATCATTCAACCAACCATATAATAATGGGTTTGATACAGCACTAGACATTCCAAACATGTGACATATAGCATAAGTTATTGTCATTGTATTTTCATCTTTAAATGGTTGTACACTAAAATCTGCTACTAAATTGAAAACATTCAATGGTAACCAACTTATAACGTATGTTGCTGCTATAGCTATAAGGATAGCTGGTGTTTTCCTCGTTGTCCGTCTTCTACCTCTCAATCTTCTATGAATTTGTACGTGGGCCATAACAACCACGAGAACGGGTAGTAAATATTGGAAAATAAGACTAAATACTGAGTATAATGCTCGTCCATTTTGGACGGGCCAATCTTCAATGCAAAAACTTAGAGAGTTCATGCCAATAAGGCCGAGGTAGTGAGTTTTGAGACTTCTGAAAATATATAGGGGTGATGCGAGGAAGAAGGCTGTGAACCAGATGAACAACATCGTTGTCAGCGCACCCATTGTTTGTAGACCATGTCGCGTTGGATACACAATTAACTGTAACAGAAAGAAATTATTGTTGACATTTTATTATTACAATAGCAAAAAGCTGAGCTTTGTGAGGGCTTGCGTATTTTTTTTAGCGGCTAATATTTTTTAAGATAGTTTTTTAATTTTTATTTTTTTGTATAGTGTTATTGATTTTGTCTTCGGTAAATAATTCATACGACCAAAAATTTTCACATATTTTATTATTTTTGAAACAGTAATTATAATTCTGTGCCATGACTGGGTATATAAATATAATCATTTCATAATTTTCCTACTCTTATCCCAATTACTTGGAGTCGATAAAGTATGTACTCTTCTTTCATAGTATATATTGTAAAAGATATTGGCAATAGTTTTATGACCGGCCGCCTGCCAGACGTCAAAATTTTCCCTTCCTGGGAATGTAATTGTTAACCAAACGGCATCAGATGGAGTTAGCCCAGGTCGATATAAGGCTCTTAGTCGTCTTTTACTACATCCACGAGCAAAATAAGGGTTAGTAATAATTGTAAGCGCTACCACACAGCATATGACTGGGTATATGAATAATTGAATATTTGATTTATTTTTACTGCAGCGATATTTACTCTTTAGTTTTCTAACAGTTGGCGTTAGTAGTACAATAACATTATCTAATCAACACAAAATTATCAATGTTAACTTTTTCTAATGGTTATATTTTTTTTTGACAAATAACACATCTAGATATGAAGTTAAATGACTATGTTAAAGCATAAATCTATGGGCCTGATAGTTTTTCAGTAAAGTGTACCACAAAAAAGCTCAGGTTGTGGGACAGTGTTATATATAATACTAGCTTCTGCCCGCGACTTCGTCCGCGTGGAATGGTTACTTTGGGCTAACGTTAACTTCAACTCGCGAAATCGTTTACGTAAAAGGTGGAAATATTTTTAAATAATACATACGTTAAAGCTGTTTTAGGTACCTACATGACCCTTTTATTAGTAAGAGTGGAACATTTAACCTTAAGTAAAATAATAATAATAATAATAATCTTTATTGAAAACTAAATACATATGACAGTTGACATAGATGTCTTTGCCTCTTGAATTAGGTAATACCTGTGTTTCAAGAGACAGTTCCTTCCCGAAATACATAAATCTTGAACATCAAATTATTTTACAGTAACATACATTATAAATAATGAATATATATATCTTACGTAATAAAGACTAATGATAAAGAAATCTATAATAAATGAATGAGTGAGAATTAACGTGTTAGTGAGCGCGCTCACACGTTGTGTGTGTGTGTGTGTGTGTGTTGTGCGTTTGTTTGTTTGTGTGGTGTGCGTGTGTTTGTGTGTGTGTGTGTGTGTGTGTGTGTGTATGTGTGTGTGTGTGTGTGTATGTGTGTGTGTGTGTGTGTGTGTGGTGTGCGTGTGTTTGTGATGTAGTGTGCGTGCATGTATGTGTTTCTTTTTTTTTGTATGTATTTGTAGTTACGCGAAATAAGTATTTAAAAGTGATTCAAGTTTGACGTAATCCATATAATGCAATGTAGTACCATATAAAGTAATGCAAGTAAAAGTATTGGGTCTTATCTATACTTTCTATAGATATATTCAATGTATGTATATTATACATACATACATACACTTACGCCTATTTACGATTACATATACTTTTAATGTGTATGAAATCGCTGTGTGGTAGCGGTTATGAATACTACCAATCCTCACTTTGCTTGTGGATGTCGTAAAAGACGACTAAGAGCCTTATAACGACTTGGGCCAACTCCATCTGATGCCGTTTGGTCAACAATTACATTCCCAATTAGGGTTGACGTCTGGCAGGCGGCCGGTCATAAAACTATTGCCAATAACTTTTATAATATGTACTATGAATGAAGAGTACTTATTGTATCGACCCCAAATAATTGGGATAAGAGTAGGAGAATGATGATGATGATGACCTCTCGTGAACAAATCGCCAATTTGGTCCAGAAAAGGTCTTCCCCTTGTATTCGTCCCATTCACGATTGCTTTATATGTTTGCTTCGTCAACCTCTGCCCACTCATTATTTCTTCCACTTCGTGTCCAACCCACCTCAGCATACCAGCGCTTTTTTATAACATTATACCTAATTTTATCTTTCATACTTACATCACACACAGCTTACGAAGAGCTGTCAGCTCTACAGCATTTATTCTATTTTCATGTCTTCCCGCCAAATCTAACTTTCACTGCCATACATGAGGGCAGGCACTAATACTTCCTATACTTATTATGATTATTTAGGATGTGTAAAGCCGACGGAAGGTCATGAGAAGAAAACAAAACTAAAAATGTAGTGTGTGCAGAAGTACTTTGAAATAACATTAGTTTGAGTTTTTTTTTAATATAAGATTATAAGATCCAGTATTTGTATCGTAAATGCGCGCCCAGTACTTGATCATTATTTTGCTGCGATGTTATTTTTAAACTGCGATATTTCCTAAGATATTCATTGAAATCAAATAATGTAAAGAGCAATTTTGTTTTAAATTAAATACTTGTGATGAATAACTCATTTATTTGGATAAGGATTAATACTATGTTTATAAAAACACCTTCGAAAATATCACATTATTTTAAAACAAATTTGATTAGCATAAAAAAGGTTATAGTGAGCCAATCTTAAAAGATAGACATATGCTGTCGGGGACTTTTATTTAGAACTTTGAAAGGGGAACAATTATGTACTACATAATTTTTGCGCAACTTTAACCGTTTACGCAGCGGAAGCTCTCAAAAGGAAACATAAACCCGATTTTTACACATTCATCATTGTTGCTCTGCTCCTATTAGTCGCAGCGTAATGTTATATAGCCTAAAGCCTTCCTCTATAAATGGACTATCCAACAAAAAAGAATTTTTCAAATCGGACCAGTAGTTCCTGAGATTAGCGCGTTTAAACAAACAAACAAACAAACAAACTCTTCCGCTTTATAATATTAGTATAGATAATATTTATTTTAAATTTTTATTTTTTGATAACTGGCCGCTGGTTTGGCTTGACTTTCCTTGTGAATGTAATTGTTGACCAAACCGTATCATTTGGAGTTGGGCCAGGTCAATATGAAACTTTTAATCGAATTATACGACATCCTCGAGTAAAGTAAGGGTTGATAGTAAGAGCGTAGCGAGGTACGGACTGAGAGGGGCACGTGGCTGAGGTCTACGATGACCGAAAACCTTTTAAACGGGCTGTGTATATTAAGCGTACACCGGAAAATTATTCAAGAAAAAAAAGATGAAATTGTATAAGAAGTTTTAAATAGATTTTATGAAAAACCGCGCAGATTACTCGTCAAGTAATAAAGCTGTTTCTGGTTGTTATATTTTGTTTTTAATTTTTACCTCACCTCTACTACTAATGTGAGATACTCATACGTTAAAAACCACGATTAAAATAATATAGTCTAGGATTTTTTTTTATCTGTATCTATACAGAATCCTGGCTAGGCCCTTGATTGATAGTATTCGTAAGCACTACTACACAACAATATAATTTATTAGTACCCACAAATACTAATACATGGAAACAAAGCTAGTTATGTATATTTATCAATGTATTAATTGTATTAAAGTGCTTTTATCGTTGAAGTGTGACATGCAATATTATTATGACGGTCAATAGATAAAGAAAGTTCTATAGATATGAATGAAAAATTCTGATTTCAATAACATGTTTAAAATCAATATATTTGTAATAAGCAATTTGGTTACTAATAATATCGTGGTTACTTTATTAAGACAACACCTTTTCTTATAGTAAGAAAACAAGAAAGAAAGAAAAACATTTATTTTGTTCTCGTTAAAAACTAATGACAATAAACAGACTAAAGAAAACAACATCTGGTTTAAAATGACATTAACAAGAAACAAAAAAGGCTATTGGCTCAGCTATGGCTATTTTATTAGCAGGTTATGGTCTTTCTTTTTTTTTTCTGGCGTTGGACTATGGAGGTGGTCGCGCCCCGCCAAAACGGTCCGGAGCAACGGAAGAGGCGGCACGCAACCCCATAGACCCACCCTGCAAGCACCTCTCTTCGTCGTGCGAGCGGGCCACCGGTACCCAATCTTTGTCTTTGGTGGCAGGTTATGGTCTAAAGGAACTCCTGTTTCGTTAGCCTGGCAGGTTGCCCTTTGGAGTACCATCCAAGTTGATGGCCAGGCAATAAATAACAGTGTGTTACCTATCTACGGGTGGCAGATTATTCCCTGATTCAATAGACAACACTTTTCACTAAGGAAGTAATCATTATATAACGAGTTACTTTATAAACAAATAATTAATTAATACATATTACACCCAGACTCAGAACTGTCATTTGTGGGTAGCACAAAGAACAGTGCTGTGTGGAAATCGAACCTATAACACTTGTTACTAGTAGTCGTATTTAGAAGTTTTAATACCTTTGCCCGTCTATCACAACCAGCAAAATGGTAAGCGGTAACAGCTCATTAACCTCTGAGAGGGTAACGTAAACCACCAATCTGGGTAAGATCAAAGATGCCAGTTCAATCACTTATCAAACTAAATCTGATATCAAATTGTTATTACTTAAATGTCGATTGCCTGAGAGTGTATTACTACTCTACACCAACCGAGCCACTTATAATTAGAAAACTGCCACGTCACTGTACTGAAGAAAAAGACCGCGTTCCAGTGACCCACCCGCACGGCGTCGAGACGTATATAGTAGGGCGGGTCTACGGGGTCGTGCACCGCTTGTCTGTCACCCCGGGCGGATTAGCGGGGAGTGACGTACAGTAGCCCACCGCCAAAAAAAAAAAACTCACGTTATTTTACTATTGGAGATAAAAAGCACCTCAATATTATTATTTACACAGTAATACTTTAGATATATGAATAAAATTATGTCTATGTATACGATGGAGACATCAAGGTAACATAAAAAAGAACTTAAGATACTCCTGACAATAATATGTAAAAGAAATATGGCTCAATTCAAGCTCTCAAGTATTATGAAATATTTTATGTTCGAATGTTTCTGGAGTATATTCCTATTAGGTAAATATGAAAGAAATGTACGTAATTCTAAACATTTAAGCTTTTTAGTATTAAAATGCCCGTTTCATGGTTGAACATTAAATGTATTATTATAATATAAAACATATTAAAGAGATTATTTATAAAACATATTTTTTTATTGCTTATGGTGGCAAATAAGCAGACAGCACACCTGATGGTAAGTGTCACTACCGCCAATAAACCTTTGCAAGGGTATAGCTAGTTGGGTTGCCGGCTCTCTCGCTTACCGAACGAAGCGCAATAGCACATTGCCATTACTCAGACGTCGATCTTCCCTGAGAGTGTGGTACTACCCCGGACGGACCGGCCAGCAGCTGTAGACAGAGAACTGTCCACAACGTAGTCCTACCACTATTAAAATAAGTGGTTGTCATAAAAGACGACTAAGAATTTTACATAGATTTGGAACAATTCCATCTGATGCCGTCTGATCTAGATGTTAATGATTATGACCTCTTTAAACCCCATCTGCCTGTGACAGTAGCACTCCCTTGGGGAATTTATAATATGGACTACATTTGCTAACCAGCTTATCAAGCTTGGTAATTATGGAGTTACTGCTCCCTATGAAGACAGCTGTGTCGAACAGTGAACGTGGATCGGTTGATGATGATTTTTACTGAAATTGATCATTATTATTTAACACTATAGTCTCTAACCTTGCACGAACCATTTGAGGTGATGAAAGGGAGACCTGAGGCCCCATACCAGACTTGTAACCTTCCCATCGCCATTTACGCTGACTATTTTCGATATACGTGTCCATCAAAACAATGGACTTCAAATACCAAAAGATTTCTAAACTCTATTGGGATTGCGGCCCAATCGTGCTGCCGCGGGTTCGAATCCCGCTTGTGACATCATTTTTCACTTCGTAATCGGGTTTTATAAATAATTAAGCATATTAAATGCTAAATTTCAGTAATTTAAATAACAAGGTTGTGTCATCGTTTAATACAATTCTAACTGTAATGTTTGAAGTATTAAGCCTATAACAATGTGTAAACATTGTCGGGTAGATAGCATATCGTCACCTTAAGACGTAAATATGATACGAAGTGAAATTTGCATGTCCTACATTAAGTCACGGTGGTGTAGTGGCAGCACGATTGGGCCGGCATCCCAATAGGCGCGGGTTCGAATCCCGCTTGTGACATAATTTTTCACTTCGTAATCGGGTTTTATAAATGTTATTAACATTTCAATATGCTCACTTCTAGAGCTTTGTCGTTAGACCTATTCTTCTACGAATTTCATCAAGTAGAAAAAGTTGAGAATAGCGCACACCATAGCATTCTACACGATATTAATCATAGTTATAAAAGCAACATTTGGAGACTATATTTCAGAATCATATGCCATCGCTTGTGACACATTAGTCATAGATCAGAGCTTTCATACTTAATAAAAATTTGTTCATCCATCAATTGTATAGTAATGCGTATTGTGGAATATAAAGTTACCCATAAAGACAGATATTGCAATAATAGTCACGCTTAGCAGATGATTTGAGGATCGCAGTTGGTGTTATGTTTCTGGAGAACATTGTTATCCACTGCTATGGAGCTCTCTTTAGAGATTTATAAAAATACCGACATAAAATTAGCAGATATTAACTCAACCTTATATATGAATATCTCGTACATTTCTATATGAATATCTCGTATATCTTTACTTTTTATCTTTTAGTAAAATTGTATAATAACTTAAAAATACAACAAAATCCCTTTCAAGGGTATACATGAGATAGAATAAACTTTGTACCATAAAAATATCCAAACATTTTGTTGGTTTCATAAATTATTCAAAAGCAAACCGAAGCGTCTTTGATCTTCGTACAACGCAAGTATTTTCAAACATATGTACGTGTTTAGTGATGAAATGAATGAGCCCGTAATGCTAATTCTAAACATTGTACGCATTCTGGGAAAACCATTTTATTCCCCTAAATTTTCAGTATCAAATTCAGATATAATTCTATACGATGGGTTTAATATATTGTATTTATTTATTTTATAAGATTAAAGGCTTCATGGCTTCATGGGTAAAGTCGATTCAATTCCTACACATAATATATAATTTTATGTATGGTAGCGGCTACAAATACTACCAACCCTTACTTTGCTCGTGGATGTCGTAAAATACGTCTAAAAGCCTTATAAAATACATACATACATATCATCACGCCATATCCCTTGCAAGGTAAGCAGAGAGAACAGAGTGCCAGAGAACTCTATCCTTGCATACTTCACTCGCTTCCTCAAAATTCATAATTCTCTTCATACACGCTCGCCGGTTTCGGAGACTCTTAACTCCACCTTCCTTTAGTACGTGACCAATCTGGTATAGGTAGGTGTCTCGGTCTCCCCCGGCACCTACATCCTTCCACTTAGCCTTATAACGACCGAGACTAACTGCATCTGATGCCATTTGGTCAACAATTACGTTCCCAAGGAGGGTTGACGTCTGGCAGGCGGCCGGTCATAAAACTATTGCCAATAACTTTTACAATATGTACTATGAAAGAACAGTACATATTGTATCGACCCCAAGTAATTGGGATAAGAGTAGGAGAACGATCGAGAAAATATCATCACACTACTATCTAGTTTTCATTCCAATTACTTGGGGACGTCATCGCTATGGTAATTATCATCTTAGCTCCTGAGCTCAAACCTATTCCACAATCTGAGGGAAATTGACCTACTATAACACGCTGGTGAAAAGGGAGAGGACATCACATAGTGCTTTATGTTTAGTTAAACTTCTCCCTTATAAATGCTATCTACGTATTATGTCCCTTAATCGACTTTTATGACCCCCATAGCAAAGAGAGAAGCGGCAAATTATATTCTTACTCACTCACCACGCGAGAGACCATACAAACATACAATTAACAAACACAAATTACAACTAATTATTTGTTCAATTATTTTCTCCTCATTGTAGTAATTGTATTTAACTATAACAGCTTTTCTGTGTGGTGACGAAGTAAGAATACAATTCACCACCTAACTTACCCGTGGGTGATTGCAAGAGACGAATAAGGGATATAAAACGCATATATCATCAATCTAAGAGAAGGAATTCACGTTATGACTGCGCAAATTATAGAGCCATAAGCTTGACCAGTTTGGCAGCAAAATTGTATGAAAAAATTATTGAAAGGAGAATGAGGATGGTGTCCGATGGTTTACTGTGTGAGAGACAAGGAGGTTTCAGGAGTGGAAGGGGATGCATGGATCAAGTGTTCTCTCTGCGCAACATTGTGGAGAAGCATCTGGCTCTGGGTCAGAGGGTTTTCTGCAGTTTTGTGGTACTGGAGAGAGCATTTGACACGGTTGTACGAAAGGAACTTTGGGACATTTTACCGGAGTATGGTATTAACGGTAAACTGCTACAGGCTGTGCAGTCCAGTTACATGGGCTGTAGAGCCTGTATGCGGCTGGATGATGGAATGTCGCCTTGGTTTGACGTCAATATCGGCGTTAAGCAGGGGTGCGTTCTGTCAGCCAGGCTGTTTATCATATATCTGGATAAATGTCTCCAAAGGTTGAACGATATGAATGTGGGAGTCCAGATGGGCGACTCAGTGGTCACTGCTCTGCTTTATGCAGATGATGCAGTCCTGCTGGCACAGTCAGCGACTGACCTGCAGACCCTAGTCGACACAATGACAGAAGATTGTAAGAAAAGGGGTCTACGCGTGAATGTGAGCAAAACCAAAATAATGGTCTTTGAAAGAGATAAAACCAGAACAGATGTAAGAGTAACAATAGGTAATGATGTACTAGAGCAAGTGGATGAATTTGTATATCTTGGATGTGGATTTAGCCGAGATGGAAGGTACACCACTGATATAGAGCGAAGAGTGAATGCGGGAAATAGAGTGAACGGAGCGTTGGGGCAACTTTTCGGCAGCCACCACCTCAGCCAGAAGGCACGTGTAGCAATACATAACGCAGTGCTTGTCCCAACATTACTGTATGGAAGCGAGAGTTGGGTATGCAGAAAAGAGTATGATAGTAAAATTAATGCGGTCGAAATGCGATCTCTGCGGAAAATCTGTGGAGTTAGGCTGACCGACCGCATTCGTAACGACGACGTAAGAGAGCGAGTAGGTATGAAAGAGAGTATTGGTGTAAAGATGCGAAAGGGAATGCTCCGATGGTTCGGACATGAGGAAAGAATGCCGAACGAACGCCTGGTTAAGAAGATATACAATGCGAAAGTGGAAGGATGTAGGTACCGAGGGAGACCGAGACTAACCTACCTAGACCAGATCGGTCATGTACTGAAGGAAGGTGGAGTCAAGAGTCTCCGAAACCGGCGAGCGTGTATGAAGAGAATTATGAATGTTGAGGAAGCGAGTGAAGTATGCAGAGATAGAGTTCTCTGGCACTCTGTTCTC
Source organism: Lymantria monacha (assembly GCA_905163515.2). NCBI lineage: Eukaryota > Metazoa > Arthropoda > Insecta > Lepidoptera > Erebidae > Lymantria > Lymantria monacha. The sequence goes on from LR991081.1 coordinate 19,639,111, forward strand.
TCTGCCAACCCTGCAAGGGATATGGCGTGATGATATGTATGTATGTATGTAAGAGAAGGAAAGCTCAAAGCAAAACCCTATACCAACACACCTGACTAGCGTGGTATAGTAAGTCAATTTCCCTCCCATTATGGAGTAGGCTCGAGCCCAACAGTGGGAAATCATATATATGAGCTGAAATGATAACGAATAATGAAATAATTTAACTATAGAACATGAATAGGTTAATAATTCTATAATATTAATATTTAATCAGAATTATTTGAATTTTAAAAATATTATGCGAACTCAAACGCCAAATAATACTGCGAGGAATAACAAAATTTAACAATAGCAGTAACGAGCTTCATAGATCGCCCAAAGCGATATTCAACATTATAATTTGAAACGAAGTAAATTTCAATGCTTCATAATTACCATAGGAATCATAAGTTATATCACTGTTAGTTAGTATTCTGAATAGCATACGATTTTTGGTTGGGGTGTTTTCTTTTTTGCCTTTTGTGACTAACGAGCAAGTGGTGAACCTTTTAGTAAATGTCACTCAGAGACTTTGTATCAAATAATTCTTATTAGTCCGGGGTAGTACCACACTCACGCAGAAAATTACGTCTGAGTAATGGCAATGTGCATCGTTCGGTGAATGAGAGAGCCGGAAGTCCAACTGGGTGGGTTTGGGATTTGTATTGGTAGACAGCGGCCTGGCTATACCCTTGGTATTGCAAAGGTCCATGGGCGGCAGTAACACTTAACATCAGGTGTGCTGCTCTCTCGTTTGCCACCATTAGCAATAAAAAAAAAGAAAAAAAGATACAGAAATGGGGTTTGATTGTTTATAAATTACTAGTTTTTTCCCGTGCTCCGTAAACAAGGTCATACCGAATCATTACCAAACGACATTCATCATCATCATCACAGCCCATAAATATCCCACTGTTGGGCTCGGGCCTACTCCGTAATGGGAGGGAAATTAACCTACTATACCACGCTGGTCAGCCGTGTTGGTATAGGGTTTTGTGGCGAGTTTTCCTTCTCTCGCATAAATGTTATATGCATTTTATATCCCTTATTCGTCTCGTACGATCACCCACAGGTAAGATATGGGGTGGTGAATAGTATTCTTACTCCGTCACCACACGGATATAAAAGACATTACCTACCTGATATCTATCCAAGGCTATAGCCGTAATGGATATAGTTGACACGAATATTGATATAGCCTGTATAGCTCCACAAGCTTTACAAAGGCTTGGCCAATCTGGTAACGGCCAATGTTTGGTCAAAAGTTCCATCAATGTCAAAGGCGTACCAACGCAGCAAACTAAAGCATCGGATACAGCCAGATTCACTATGAACATGTTTCTTGCTGTTCTCATCACAGGTTTTCGTACTACCTGCAACAAAAAAAATATGAAATTTATATTAGTAGAATAAAGAACTTTAGCTACACAGTGGCTTAGTGATTAAGATATGAAACTACCATACCACCAAGTGGGTTAAAACATAGGATATATACATACATACATATCATCACGCCATATCCCTTGCAGGGTAGGCAGAGAGAACAGAGTGCCAGAGAACTCTATCTCTGCATACTTCACTCGCTTCCTCAACATTCATAATTCTCTTCATACACGCTCGCCGGTTTCGGAGACTCTTGACTCCACCTTCCTTCAATACATGACCGATCTGGTCTAGGTAGGTTAGTCTCGGTCTCCCTCGGTACCTACATCCTTCCACTTTCGCATTGTATATCTTCTTAACCAGGCGTTCGTTCGGCATTCTTTCCACATGTCCGAACCATCGGAGCATTCCCTTTCGCATCTTTACACCAATACTCTCTTTCATACCTACTCGCTCTCTTACGTCGTCGTTACGAATGCGGTCGGTCAGCCTAACTCCACAGATTTTCCGCAGAGATCGCATTTCGACCGCATTAATTTTACTTTCATACTCTTTTCTGCATACCCAACTCTCGCTTCCATACAGTAATGTTGGGACAAGCACTGCGTCATGTATTGCTACACGTGCCTCCTGGCTGAGGTGGTGGCTGCCGAGAAGTTGCCCCAACGCTCCGTTCACTCTATTTCCCGCATTCACTCTTCGCTCTATATCAGTGGTGTACCTTCCATCTCGGCTAAATCCACATCCAAGATATACAAATTCATCCACTTGCTCTAGAATATCATTACCTATTGTTACTCTTACATCTGTTCTGGCCTTGTCTCTTTCAAAGAGCATTATTTTGGTTTTGCTCACATTCACACGTAGACCCCTTTTCTTACAATCTTTTGTCATTGTGTCGACTAGGGTCTGCAGGTCAGTCGCTGACTGTGCTAGCAGGACTGCATCATCTGCATAAAGCAGAGCAGTGACCACTGAGTCGACCATCTGAACTCCCACATTCATATCGTTCAACCTTTGGAGACATTTATCCAGATATATGATAAACAGCCTGGCTGACAGAACGCACCCCTGCTTAACGCCGATATTGACGTCAAACCAAGGCGACATTCCATTATCCAGCCGCACACAGGCTCTACAGCCCATGTAACTGGACTGCACAGCCTGTAGCAGTTTAACGTTAATACCATACTCCGGTAAAATGTCCCAAAGTTCCTTTCGTACAACCGTGTCAAATGCTCTCTCCAGATCCACAAAACTGCAGAAAACCCTCTGACCTAGAGCCAGATGCTTCTCCACAATGTTGCGCAGAGAGAACACTTGATCCATGCATCCCCTTCCACTCCTGAAACCTCCTTGTGTCTCACACAGTAAACCATCGGACACCATCCTCATTCTCCTTTCAATAATTTTACAATGCACTTTAGGACAACATAGGATATTTTATAGCTTTATGAGATCCACAGAGAATTATTCTGAATTTGGGTATCATTTAATTCTGTTAATTACATGTGTATCCGTGTGGTGACGAATTAAGAATACAATTCACCACCCCCTATCTTACCCGTAGGTGATCGTAAGAGACGACTAAAGAACATACAATGCATATAACATCTATGTAAGAGAAGGAAAACTCGAAACAAAACCCTATACCAACACGTCTGACCAACGTGGTATAGTAGGTTTATTTCCCTTTCATCATGGAGGAAGCCTGATCCCAACAGTGGGATATATATGGGATGTGATGATGATGATGATGATGAATTACATGTTTGTAAAGTCTCCTGTAACACAAGGATTATTTCCTTAGTGCAGGATGTGGTCTTTTTCTGATAAATTGCCCACATAGTGAGGTAATGTATGTGTGTGTATACGGCAGGTTATGTCTCCGTCATCGGTTACGACTGGGCGTTGAGAGGGAGTCTCCCCCCCGGGCTAAGCGTTATTTGCTATGCTGACGACACGCTCGTCACAGCCCGGGGCAGGACACTCGAAGAGGCGGCGAGCCTGGCCACTCTCAGCACCGAGGAGATGGTCAGGCGAATTGAGGCGCTGGGGCTCAGGGTGGCCCTAAACAAGACGGAGGCCCTACTATTCCATGGGCCCCGTGTGAGGCTGCCCATCGGCGCCTCGTTAGTCGTCAACTCCATCCACATCAGTATCCAGGCCCATATGAGGTACTTGGGTCTGGTGCTCGACGGGCGATGGCGGTTCCGGGAGCATTTTCGTCAAATTGCTCCCCGGCTGGTCGGCGCGGCGTCCGCCCTTTCTCGGCTCATGCCGAACGTGGGCGGACCCAGTTTCGAGGGCCGACGGCTGTATGCTGGGGTGATCCGCTCAATGGCCATGGACGGCGCACCCGTGTGGGCGAGGGCTCTAAACGCCCAGCTCAGGGTGGTGCTGTGGAGGTCACAGCGAGCCATGGCGGTCAGAGCCATTCGTGGGTACCACACGGTGTCTACCGAGGCGGCATGCTTATTGGCCGGGACACCCCCGTGGGACCTAGAGGCGGAGATGCTCTCCGACCTCTACCGGCGGGTTACCTCAATGCGCGAAGAGAGTGGCTCCCCATCGTTCAACGAGATAGCCACCTGGCGCGAGGACGTCCGCCGAGAAGTCATCGCCCGTTGGGCTACGCGGCTGGAGAGGCCTAGACACGGTATTTTTACCGTTGCGGCCCTCCGGCCCGTACTGATGGAGTGGATGGAGCGGCGGCACGGAGTCCTCTCTTTCCGGTTGATGCAGGTCTTGTCGGGGCATGGTTGCTTCGGCAAGTACCTGCACACGGTCGTGCGGAGGGAGTGGACTCCGTCCTGCCACCATTGCAGTAGCGACGAGGACACGGCGCAACATACGCTCGAGGTATGTTCAGGCTGGGACGGGCAGCGCCGTGACCTCGTCGCTGTCATCGGTGCCGACCTGACGCTGCCGGCTGTTGCGCGAGCGATGGTCGACAGCGTCAGGAATTGGGACGCGGTCGCCGCCTTCTGCGAGGCTGTCATCTCGCAGAAGGAGGCGGCGGAACGGGCCCGGGAGGATTCCCGTGACCTAGGGCCGCCGCCCGCGGCCGGGGCGGTGCAGGCGCGAGTACCTGCGCCTGATGCCGCCCTAACCGAGGCTTCGGGTGATCGAACCGGGGAAATGTCCGGTCACCCGACGTGATGCCACCGCGTGAGGACGACGCCTCGACGGCGAAAGCTGTCGGGGCGTCGACAGGAGAGGAGCCCGAGAGGGCATACCGCTGAGTGGGCCACCAAAGCCAAAGATCGGGTACCGGTGGCCCGCTCGCACGGCGAAGAAGAGGTGCTTGCAGGGTGGGTCATTGGGGTTGCGCGCCGCCTCTTCCGTCACCCCGGACCGATTTGGCGAGGTGCGACGTCTATAGCCCACCGCAAAAAAAAAAAAAAAAAGGTTATGTCTCCGCGCGCCGTCCCTTCTATTGCCCTGGACGGATAGAGGGTGGTATAAATATACCGTAGATTAGTCCAAAAAAAAAACGGTTGTTGTCTGTAGAAGGAAAACAAGCTCTGTGTATTCTATATGCTCATAGTTTAAGAATGCAACGTATTACCGTGCCGTATTTGCCCGTTAGTGTCGAAAACTAGGTCAAGAAACAGGGCATACATCCTTATGGAGGCTAAGCCCGTAAACACACCATCGCACTTCTTTGCAAGGGTAACCCTTCGAGCTACCAAATTCAGAGCGTTAGTTCCTTTGGCCAGTTAACAAATGGTAGGAAAAATATAGTAGTTTATAGAGTATACTATTCTTGGGTTACTCAAGACATTTTAGATTAGTTGTAGCCAAACCATAGCTTATTAAAGGAAATAAAATGTGTAGTGTATGTCTTCTATTAGTATTTTCAAGTTGTGATGGCTTAAGAATATGAACTACCACTTTCTTCTTGGCTGTAGGTAACTTAAAATATGGCTAAAACACAAATACTGATAACGTCTATGCAATAAAGGAAAAACTTGAATTAAACTTTTACACTAAACTGTCTAACTGTCGTGGTATATCAGGTCAATATCCTTTCCATCTAGAAGAAGCGAGAGGCTATCAATGGAATGCGCTGAAATAATGGTGATGATATATCTATTCAGCAGCCTATTGTCCTGGGCTGTCCAATAGCGTACGCGACGCTATTGGACAGCCCTCTCCAAAGGGAGAATATACCATAAAAGCCACGCTAGGTGTTCATATTTGTTATTATAGGTTATATCATGTTATCCAGGCGAGTTCTGCTGTCTCAACTAGACGTGGCCAGATGGCCTAGCGTTGAGGTGTCGGGGATAGAATGTCAATAGACGATCTCTCCGGCATCCCGTAAAAGCGCGGAAGGGACCGCTGTGGTTTTAGTGGGTATTTCGGTCGAACCAGCTGACCGGCGAGTCCCACACACCCCCTCGTCTGTCACCGGCGAGGGCTAGTGCATAAATGCATTTCCACAGCGTGAACAAAAAAAAAAAAAAAAAAAAGGAGAATTCTGCTGTCTACTCCTTGGTAATGTAATTGTTGACCAAACGCCATTAAGTAGAGTCCCAGGTCTACATAATGCTGGGCCACCGAAGACAAAGATCAGGTACCGGTGGCCCGTTCACACGGCGAAGAGAGGTGTTTGCAGGGTGGGTCTATGGGGTTGCGTGCCGCCTCTTCCGTCACCCCGGACCGCCACCTCGGACTGATTTGGCGGTTCGAGACGCATCCATAGCCCACGGCAAAAAAAAAGAAAAAGGTCTATATAACGCTTTAAGCAATATATATAAACATTACAGGATGTAGGTACTGAGGGAGACTGAGACTCACCTACCTAGACCAGATTGGTCACTTACTGAAGGAAGGTGGAGTCAGGAGTCTCCGAAACCGGCGAGCGTGTATGAAGAGAATTATGAATGTTGGGGAAGCGAGTGAAGTATGCAAGGATAGAGTTCTCTCACTCAGCACTCTGTTCTCTCTGCCTACCCTGCAAGGGATATGGCGTGATGATATATATGTATGTATGTAAACATTACACATCTAGATTATATTACACCAAAACTAAAACCAATATGTTGCAGATAACATTGAAATGTTATCAGTAATTCATTTGTGTTATGGAAATGAAATACTTTCGATAAAACAACAGACAATTGTTACAAATGGAAATTTATCTAGACATGTGTCCGTTTTATCTGTTGGTTGAGTCACCAAATATAAAGATATTTTGTCGTTAAGCAAACTGTTAGCTACATATTATTTGCTTTTTAATAATAGCTATTATTAGTCGCCAACGCAAAAAGAGGAGTGTTTTATATTTAACGTGTCTGTTTCTCTACGTATATGTGTGTTTTTACGTCTGTCTCTGGCAAAATATCTCGTAAAGGATTAGACCGATTATGATGTGGTTTCTTTCATTTGAAAGCTGACCTGATTGAAATGATTCTCCACTACAATTTATAAATGTCTGTTTAGTCGTTTCAAGGTCATCATTTCAAATTCATTCGCTCAAAATTTCAAGGTCATTCGCGCGCCCAAAGCCTTGAAGTTAGGAGACAAAATCTTGGATCACCTGTTGGTAAACCCATTAAATTCGAGTCTATTGGATTTGTTTCAATTAGGTCTGTACTTTTTTTGACATTTTATTGACAGGTTTCTTTATGCAGCTCTAAATGGGCTAACTTATTTTTGATAGTGTCATACTTTTGCAATTAATCGACATCTGAGTAGAAGCAATTTGCTAATACGCTTCATTCGATAAACCTCCAAAATAGGAGGGAAATTAATTTACTATACCATGATGATTTTCCGTGTGGTGAAGGAGTAAGAATACTATTCACCACCCCATATCATTCCTGTGGGTGATCGTACGAGACGACTAAGGGAAATAAAAACGCATATAGCTATGCGAAAGAAGAAAAACTCGAAACAAAACCCTATACCAACACGTCTGACCAGCGTGGTATAGTAGGTTAATTTCCCTCCCATAACGGAAGAGGCCTGAGCCCAGCAGTCGGACATTTATGGGCTGTAATGACGATACCATGATAATGGCTAAATAAGTTGGTATTTTTATTTTATTTTTTTCGTGGGATGGGCTACGGTCGTCGCGCTCCTCGCATCACACTGTCCGGGGCGACAGAGGGGCGTAAGCATGCTCACCCATAATCCACCCGTGAACCTCGCCTTCGTCGTTGGACCGGCCACCGGAGCAGCGTGAACTTGTCGTCAGTGGCCGGCCCGACGGAATACCCAAATAAGTTGGTATAGGGTTTTCTTAGTCGTCGCTTAGTCGTTTCTTACGAAACCCACAAGCTAGATAGGGGTTGGTGAATTGTATACGGTCAGTATACACAAAACTCACCGAGTCATTAAAAGCAATAAAAATATAAAAAAGGTATTATAAATACTAAAGTTTGAGTTGTTTAATGACAAATAGTAAGCCACAAAATATTTGCCCCTAGAGAATTCCACCACTAATGCCGTTCTATTTTTGTCCCTTGGGTATCGAATGTTAGATCTATAAAATGATATGAACAACACATTACTTGTGTTATTAGATACTGAGTGTCAATTATTGAAATGTAAGTCTGAATGAATTTATTATAGACTAGCTTCTGCCCGCGGCTTCGCCCGCGTAAAAGGTTTTATTCCTAAAAATTTTCATCCCCTATTTTTATTTTACCCCTTAAAGATAAATTTTTACAACATGTTAATGTCATATTTATTTATATCTAATCGACTGCCTAAAAATAAGTTTCAAGCTTCTGGTTTTAAAAATGACGATACTTTCATACAACTTATCATCCCCCTTTACAACCTTTTTTTGCATTGAAAAGTAGCCTATGTCCATTGACAGATTTTAGACTATCTGTGTATCAAATTTTATTTAGATCGGTTCAGTAGTGTTGGCGTAAAAGAGCGACAGACAGACAGACAGAGTTACTTTCGCATTTATAATATTAGTAAGGATTAAAAACGAACGTCTGGTTAAGAAGATATACAATGCGAAAGTGGAAGGATGTAGGTACCGAGGGAGACCGAGACTAACCTACCTAGACCAGATCGGTCATGTACTGAAGGAAGGTGGAGTCAAGAGTCTCCGAAACCGGCGAGCGTGTATGAAGAGAATTATGAATGTTGAGGAAGCGAGTGAAGTATGCAGAGATAGAGTTCTCTGGCACTCTGTTCTCTCTGCCTACCCTGCAAGGGATATGGCGTGATGATATGTATGTATTCATTTGTTGTACATTGTTTGGTCTTACATTAAAATAACTAAAATAAATTTATTGTGAACGAAAAATTGGGATCAATTGGTCAATCACCTCATTATTATCTTAGCCCATACATGACCCACTGCTAGGCTCGAGCCTCCCTCACAATGGGAGGGAAAATGACCTATTATACCACGCTGGTCAGACGTGTTGGTATAAGGTTTTTTTTTTTCGAGTTTTCCTTTTCTTGCATAGATGTTATATGCGATTTATATCCCTTAGTCGTCTCTTACGATCACCCACGGGTAAGATAGGGAGTCTGAATTGTATTCTTATTTAGTCACCACACGGAAAAATCACTTAGGGTTTACGCAAGATGTAGAGTAATTACTGCAGGTTTTTTTTATTGCATAATCCTATTATAAGGATGCTCTATGTCCTACAGTAGACGATGATAGGCTGTACTATGACGATGACGATGAAGTACAGTTACACACTTGCTAAGTAATAAATAAGTTCGAAAATTAAAATCACGAGATTTGTCTATTGGGCAGAGCCAAATGACTAAGCTGAAGACCGATAACGGTACTGTCATTTCATCCCAGAGTGAGATATTGGGAGAGGTCGAAAGGTTCTATGGGCAGTTGTACAAATCATCCCTGAATCCTGTTGTCGGCTTGGTCCAAGATCCCAGATCCAAGCTAACTCGGCACTATACCGAAGAAGTCCCGGACGTCAGCTTGTACGAGATCAGAATGGCTCTAAAACAATTAAAGAACGGAAAGGCACCAGGAGATGACGGAATTACCTCAGAGCTCCTGAGGGCAGAATATTAATAAATATATATATATATATATATATATATATATATATATATATATATATATATATATATATATATATATATACGATATTATGTAATATGCAATAAATAGAAACAGTGGCTCAAATCGGATGCAATAAAGCAACAATGTGTATCAAGTGTTCTGTGCGGTGGCTGTTGTCATAGAGACTGCTAAGATAACAACATTCGATTGATGTATTGTGAATATAAATAAGACTGATATTATCACTGATAACGCATTGACATCGTACGATAAAAAATAAGCAAAATAAATAAGTAAAGCTGCTGAAACAGCTAGTATATTTTATAATCAATGTGATTTTAAGAAAAAAAATTGAATATTAGTAATAATCTAAATTTTGAAAAAATAATTAACCATGTTTTTATAACTGATTAAATAATATAAAATAACTTTTCATAGTATGTACCTCAAATAGTTTTTATTTATTATTATTTTCTAGATTTTTAGAATTAAGTGGATGACATTTTGGCATAGATTTTTTTTTTTATATATTTTCATTATTGTTGTTTTTCTTTCTTTTTATATATATTTTTATGCATTTCCATCTATTTCTGAGATTTGATCCAAATTTTAAGTATCTATCTTAGAGATCTATCTAGAACGTTACTTCAAAATCAACTACGAAAATTCACTGGGACAGATATGCAAAAAAGCGAGTTGATAAAAAGAAATAGTAATAAAATACAGACAATTAAAGAAGTTACGAGCTTTTAAATTAATATTTCTTTTCACCCATCGGCTTATTCACATCACTATTATACATAAACATCCACAATGGGGGATTATGTTCATAATCGCTACGTTTATCAGTTGACGATCACAGTTAATGTTAAAAACCCTCAGCCGGTTTTAACGTTCCCATGGACAAAATGGTCAACATTATATTCTAAGTTCACTGGGAAGTTATTAAATAACGTATAATACTTTTCCTATCTTCCCTTTCCTTACCTGAAGAGAAGGAAAACTCGAAACGAAACACGTCTGACTAGCGTGGTATATTTGGTTAATTTCCCTCCCATTACGGTGGAGGCCCGAGCCCAACAGTGAGACATATATGAGCTGTCATGATGATGATGATGATGATGATCCTCCCTTTTCCCACCTACGTAGTTAGTAACAACTATATCAGTCCAACTTCATTAGTCACTTCGACACTTTCGACACTGCGAACAGCCTCTGTATTATAAAAGATATTCATAAACCCAAGATATAAGTTATAACTACGTTTTATGATGTGAGATATAACTTTTTTTTATCTTAATTATGACGTTAATTATATTTTCACCCTCATTAAGAGTGTTTTCAGGCGTTAGGCCCAGGGACGGTCGGTTCTCGAGAGATATTGTCGAAGATTTTTTTGATATTAATGTGGGTTGTACCTTTTTTTATCTTATTCAATTTTATTATTTAGGCAAACATTTCTGTAGTGTTTATGAAATAATTATATCCCTGTAAATACTCTTGCAATTGATATATTATTTATGTAACCATTTTTGTATTTTTTTTTCATTTTATTTAGAATATAATGTAATAGCTATAATTTTCATTCTTAAATTCAAATTAATATGTACATTTAAAGCTAAGTTTTGAATTAAAATATTTACAGAGAAATAGAAGAAAATAAAATAAGGATAAAACAAAATAACTAAAAAATAACAAAAGACGCAATCAGGCATCGAAGAATTCCTCCGCATCGCTGTCCACCAGTAATGAGCCCAGAAGGCTAGCAGCATTGCCACGTTGAATGGCAATGCTAACCTTTTGTGCAAAATATAGGCCAGCCCTCTGATCACGTGAAGCAGCAATTATTTTTTTAGCGATCTCTTTAAATAAAATGTGCGCATTTGGACCTCAAGGCCCATGCGTTTCGACCCCAAACGGCTCGAAAATATAATTTCCAATAAGGTTATTATTACCATTTTTGTAGTTTTATCAGTCAATTTTAATTTTAGTTTTAAGGTCATTGTGTTTCAGTAGAGGTGGTTTGGATACATAGAAAGAATGAATGAGCACTGAGGAGAGACGAAATAAATATATAAAGCAAACGTGAATGGGCCGAACACAAGGGGAAGACCACGTCATACTTTTCTGGATCAAATTGGAGATGTGTTGATGAGAGATCATATTAAGATTATGAGTAATTGTAAAGCATGCATGAAGACTGTTATGAATGTGAATGAAGCGATGGAGATATGCTATGATCGTGGCTTGTAGCAATCTGTAGTCTCTGTCTACCCCTCTGGGAAACAGATGTGAGGTTATGTATCTATGTTTCAATAAGTCAACACGTCGATTTTAATATAATAATAAAACATTATTAAAAGTTATCCTGGGAATTTTCTGAAGAACGTGAATATGTGCGTACTTTTATTTTATAATTATTAAACATATATGAAGAGAATTATGCATGTTAAAGAAGCGAGTGAAGTATGCAAGAATAGAGTTCTCTGGCACTTTGTTCTCTCTGCCTACCCTGCAAAGGACATGGCGTGATGGTATGTATGTATGTATTATTAAACATTAACGCTTTTCCTGTATTATATTGTATAAAATACTGTAAAAATTATTTAATAATACGCTGAAACATTATAATATTTAGTTGCAATTTCTTGAAGAAAAGCTTGTATTAACGGTTGACTGCAACCTTTGCCAATATCACCTAAAATATTTAATTCAAAATCTTAATAAGGTATATACACGTTTTCGCCAAAACTTATTTATGTTATCTAAACCATAAAGTTTACTAATGACATGATATAAACATGCATTTAATCGTGGTCGGAGAAAATTTTATTATACTTTCTCGCAAAGCAATTCTTAGAAAATCTTTGCACGTAGGCGTGCGGTAGCTTAATTTGTTAAATCACTTGAAATATATTTCTAAGAACAGCGTGAGTAAGTCGCTTAATGATCACATTATCTACACGGAAACTAATGTTTTTAAGATGTTTCACCACTCCTGTCTTTCCCCTGGGAGTCGTTTACATCGGAAAAGGAACTCCAGGGCAATGAGCAATAGTAATCCCCTGGAAAATTTATAACACCATCAGCATACAAAGTGTGGTTATTATATCACCGGAAACGATGCGTGCTCCTGAAGAGAATCAAGTCCAACAATGGATATCTGCTAGCTGATTATGATGGCATTATTAGCATCGTGTCAATACTTTTGGTAATTTTCCACCTAAGAATAAAATTTTCACTCCCTATCTTGTCCAAGGGTGTCATAAAAGGCTACTACTATACAATATTTATATAAAATTTGTGCAAAAGAAAGACAACTTCATATAAAACCCTAAGACAACCCGTTTGACCAGCGGGTAATAATTTTCTCATATCGTGGAGTAGGCTAGAGCCTTTTTTTTTTTTTTTTTTTTATTGGTGGGCTATGGGTGCGTCTCGCCCCGCCAAATCGGTCCGGGGTGACGGAGAAGGCGGCGCGTGATCCCATAGACCCACCGTAAAATCCTCTCTCTTCGCCGTGCGAGCGGGCCACCGGTACCCGATCTTTGTCTTCGGTGGTCCGCTCGGCGGTTTACCCTCGCGGGTTCCTCTCGTCGACGCCCCGACAGATTTCGCCGTCGGGGCGTCGCCCTCACGCGGTGGCCTCGCGTCGGGTGACCGGACAATTCCCCGGTCCGATCACCCGAGGCCTGGGTTAGGGCGGCATCAGGCGCAGGTATTCGCGCCTGCGCCGCCCCGGCCGCTGGCGGCGGCCCGGGTCGCGGGAGACCTCCCTGACTCGTTCCGCCGCCTCCTTCCGCGAGATGACAGCCTCGCAGAAGGCGGCGACCGCGTCCCAATTCCTGACGCTGTCGACCATCGCCCTCGCGACAGCCGGCAGTGCCAGGTCGGCACCGATAATAGCGACGAGGTCGCGGCGCTGCCCATCCCAGCCCGAGCATTCCTCGAGCGTATGTTGCGCCGTGTCCTCGTCACTACTGCAATGATGGCAGCCCGGAGTCCACTCCCTGTACACGACCGTGTGCAGGTATTTCCCGAAGCACCCGTGCCCCGTCAACACCTGCACCAGTCGGAAGGTGAGGACCCCGTGCCGCCGCTCCATCCATTTCATCAATACGGGCCGGAAGGCTTCGACGGTCACGATACCGTGTCTAGGCCTCTCCAGCCGCGTAACCCAACGGGCGATGACGTCTCGGCGGGCGTCCTCGCGCCAGGTGGCTATCTCGCTCAACGATGGGGAGCCACCCTCCTCGCGCACTGAGGTAACCCGCCGGTAGAGGTCGGAGAGCATCTCCGCCTCTAGGTCCCACGGGGGTGTCCCGGCCAATAGGCACGCCGCCTCTGTCGACACCGTGCGGTACCCGCGAATGGCTCTGACCGCCATGGCTCGCTGTGGCCTCCACAGAACCGCCCTGAGCTGGGCGTTCAGAGCCCTCGCCCACACGGGTGCGCCGTACATGGCCATCGAGCGGATGACCCCCGCATACAGCCGTCGGCCCTCGAAACTGGGTCCGCCCACATTCGGCATGAGCCGAGAAAGAGCGGACGCCGCGCCGACCAGCCGGGGAGCAATCTGTCGGAAATGCTCCCGGAACCACCATCGCCCGTCGAGCACCAGACCCAAGTACTTCATATGGGCCTGGATGTTGATCTGGATGGAGTTGACGACTAACGAGGCGCCGGTTGGCAGCCTTACGCGTGGCCCATGGAATAATAGGGCCTCCGTCTTATTTAAGGCCACCCTGAGCCCCAGCGCCTCGATTCGCCTGACCATCTCCTCGGTGCCGAGAGTGGCCAGGCTCGCCGCCTCTTCGAGTGTCCTGCCCCGGGCTGTGACGAGCGTGTCGTCAGCATAGCACACCAAGCTCAGCCCGGGGGGGAGACTCCCTCTCAACGCCCAGTCGTACCCGATGTCCCACAGAGTCGGCCCCAGAACCGACCCCTGTGGAACACCGCACGACATGGGCGTCCGCACAATGTCCCCTGCGGGGACCCGCGCAGAGGATACTGCGCCCCTCCAAATAGTCTGCCACCAGCCGCCTGAGGTACAGGGGCACTCCATGGAACCGGAGCGCCTCCCTGATGCAGCTGAATGGCAGACTATTGAATGCGTTGGCGATGTCCAGCGACACCGCCAACAGCACTCCCTTGCCGGCGACAGCCTCCGCGGCCGTTTGCCTCAGGCGTAGCAGGGCCCCGATGGTCGAACGCCCCCTCCTAAACCCATATTGAGCGTCCGACAGATCGGGCCCCACCTCCTCCAAGTGTCGGACGATGCGGGCAGCGAGGACACGCTCCAGCAACTTACCCACATCGTCGAGAAGCACGATGGGCCTGTAGGCCGACGGCAAATCCGGGGGCCGTCCCGGCTTTGGCAGGAGAACCAACCTCCCCTCCTTCCAGCACTCAGGGAACCGTCCAGACGTCAGACAGGCGTTGAACAGTTGCCTGAGGCGAGGCTCGAAGTGCTCGAGGAGCGACGTCAACACCCGGACTGGTATTCCGTCCGGGCCGGGGGCCGTGGTGGCGGAGCGAATCCGCGCCACTGCCGCCCCCACTTCCGACTCCGTCACGGGTGGAACACTCTCGTCGTCGGCCTCCCGGTCTTGATCTGGCGAAGCCATGACCGGGGGCGTGTGTCCCGACTGCCGTGGAAATAGCTCCTCGATCACCCTACAAAGGAAGTCGGGCTGGAGGGTCTCGGTGAGGGGGGGGCCCTGCGCGCGAAGCTTGTTCAGCGACGCGCGATACGGGCGACCCCAGGGGTCACGGTCGAGACCGTCCAACATCTCCTGCCAACTCGCATCCTTGGCGGCTCGGATGGCCAGCCGAAAGGCAGTACGCGCACTGCGGTACGCCTCGTACAGCTGGCCCTCCCGCTCAGCGTCGCGGTGACGCCGCCGGCTGCGGGTGTGGGACCTTCGGGCACTGATATACGCCGCGCGAAGGTCCGCCAGTCTTGGGGACCACCAGTAGACCCCCTGCCTCGGAGGTAGACGCCGCACCCTGGGCATGGCCGCATCGCAGATCTGCGTTAACGCACTGCGAATGCGGACAGCCTCAGCGTCCACTCCGTCCGCTGGGGGCGGTGAGGACAGCCACGTGTGAACGATGGCCGCCTCCGCCAGTAGGTCCCTATCAAGACGACCCACAGCCCACCGCGGAAACGCGGGAGCTCCGTCCGCCCTGTGACCCCTACCGGGTTCCCGGGGGGAGACCTCCATCCGGATGTACCGGTGGTCCGACAGGGTCTCCGCCTCCTCCAGGACACTCCAGTTCCTCACCCGTGGCGCGACAGCGGGGCTAGCGAACGACAAGTCCACTATCGACCCGCCCTGCTGCCGCACACACGTGTTCACTGAGCCCCTGTTAACAACACAGAGGCCCAGTGAAGCCGCCCACTCAACGACCGCCCGTCCGCGGTCGTCCGTCATAGGGGACCCCCATGCCGTGGATTTGACGTTGAAGTCCCCCAGGACCAGGACGAGGCCCGGTGCCAGTCGCCGTATCGAAGCCTCCAAGGTGGTGAGGGAGGCCCTGAAATCGTCCATTCTCCTGTTAGGGGAGAGGTAAACGCTGTAGAGTGTGACCCCTCCCCATTCCGCAGCGACAAATTCTTCGCCCCTATCCAAAAGGGATAAGGACGGGAAGTGCCGCCGCGTTGAGACGACGATTGCCGCAGTTCCGTTTCGGCTGACCACCCAATTGGGGCGATCAGGCACGACGTACGGTTCCGCGACTACGGCTGCACCAATCGACCACTCCGCCATGGATTGCAGGAGGAGATCCTGCGCTCCGGCGGAGTGGTTGGTGTTGGCCTGCAGGAGGTGAATGGATTCTGCAGCCATTAGTGGGCCGTATCCATCACCTCCGCCTCGCCAGTGGGCGATCGGGCCGCGCTAGGAGCGGGAGCGGCCGTGGTCGAAAGGCCGCCCCGCCCCTTTGGGGCCGAAGCAGGAGGTCTGCACGCCCCAGAACCTATGCGGTGCTTGGCGGGCTTATTGCCCGCCGCACACGCGGGGCAGTGGGGCGGGGTGGCGCAAGATGCCGCCACGTGCCCGGTCTGACCGCAGCGGAAACACAATCCGCCGCAGTCGAAGCAACTGGTGCACGTCGGTCGAGTGTGTCCGACCGCCATGCACTTATAGCACCTCGCAGGCCGGTGCTCAAGCACGGTTACCCGCGCCGAGCTCCAGCCCACGAGGAGCCTGCCTGAGCCAGCCAGTTGCCTGACCGACTCCACCGGGCACTGCGCCCAGGCAGCACCTACGCCACCCGGACCGGGACGAATGGCACCGACCCGGACGGTGTCTATGGGACACCCGGTTTTCGAGGCAATAGCCTCCCGGATGTCTTCCACCGTCACGGAGTCGTCCAGACCCGAAATGCGCATTTCGGCGCACTTGACGGGCCTGGCGATCCTGATGCCACCCTCCTCGGCGAACAGACCTCGCAGCTTCTCAGCTACGCTATCAGCCGTCTTGGCGCCCTCGGCCCCTGGGAACTCGAGGATTCGAGCCCCCGTCCGGGCCTTGCGGGTCCTGGCTTCGACGCCTCCAATATCGGAGACGTCTAGCTCCCGCCGGGCCTTCCTCAAGACGGCCTCGTAGCTGAGGCCCTTCTCGGCCGCCTCAGGCAGCACAGTGATCACCACTGCGGCTGTCTTTGGCGGCTTGAGCCCCTTGCGCGACCTCTTCTTCTTGTCGCCAGCTCCTGCCTTGGGAGCGGAGACCTCAGCGGCGCGCTTGGCCTCCGCTCTCCTTCTTTGGCCGCGACTCCTTCTATCGCGCTCGGCCACCTGCCAACCCTCTTCGGGTACGGCAGTCGTGCCAGACGCGGAAGGCCTTGTCGCAGCCTCGCTGGTCGTCGCCGGCGGTTTCGTTGCGGGCGGCTTCAGCGGTCCGGCAGGAGCCAGCGCCGTCTTCCTCCTCAGGGCAGGTCCCTTCGGAGCGGGGCCGGGGCCTTTGGGCTTAGGCCCGGCCGCGGCCGCGGCGTAGCTCCCCACGCGGCCACCCTGACAAGGCAGCGGGGCGGGGGCTGGTGCCGTATGTGGCCGCTTATCTGCGGCAAGAGGCGGCCGGACACGTGGTTCTGGAGGCAGCCTTGCCTCCAGAACGGCGAAGCGCGCATCGACAATTTTGCCCACTGCGTCGATTATCGCGCGCAGGGACTCATCCGGCAATCCCCCCACCGCAGGCAGCGGGGTTGGCATCGGGGTCGGCAGCGGGGTCGGCGCCTCCGGTTGAGCCTCCACCGGGGCCCGCTCCGAGACGCTTGGCGACTTTTTCGCCGCGGCGCGAGTCGTCCTCCTCGCTACCGGGACAGGTGTCGGCTCGGTGGCCGTGACGGCTTCAGCCGGCGGCGTGCCCTCCGCAGCGGGGGGCGTCCTCCTTGCCGCAGGGACGGGTTTCACCGCGGCAGCTGTTTTGCGCGCCTTGGCCGACGGCTTTGGCGCAGGCGGTAGGAACTGCGCCATCTGGGCCCGCAGGTCGGCCATGTCTTTGGCCAACATGCGGTTTACCTGACGCAGCGACCAGACCAGTGTCCAGCTCGGACCCCAACTGGCGGTTCAGGTCCCGCAGGCCTGAGACCTCGCCACTAAGGCGGGCATTTTCAGCCTGCAGGTCCAGGGGGCCGTCGCTCGCAGCAGGCGCCGCCTCACGCCGAGGAGTCACCGACCTTCTTCCTGCTACTGCGGCCCCTCGCCCCCTGCGAGAAGCCGGCACCTTCGGTGGAGGCATGATGGTCCCGCTCCCCTCGGAGTCGGCGCCCGAGCTGCCTCCCTTGCTCAGGGGGCGCTTTCGCACCTGCGAGGGGAGGGCCTCCTCCCTGATCTTCTCAGCCGCCGCCACAGGACGCGGCGACGACTTAGCGGGGGCTTTAGCGTCCGTCCCGCTATCTCCTCTGGACGGCCCTGCGGATATACCGCCCTCGTCCATCTTAGCGGCAGATCTGCTGCCCTCATCCACGGACGGCTCTGCGACGTCACTGTCGCCCTCGTCCGTAGACGGCTCTGCAGCATTTCTGCCACCGTCCTCCTTTTCAGCGGCGGCAGCCTCTCTCCGCGCACGCCGCTCCTCCATCCTCCTCTTGTAGCTGGAAGCCTGCCCCCGGCTCTTCCTGGGCGACTTCCGCTTCACTTTTTGGGCCTCCACGATTTGTGCCGGGCCCTTGGCGGACGCCTCAAGTCCTGAGGACGAGGCGTCGTTGTCAGTTTTTCTTTGGCTTGACAAGGCCGTGGTGTGAGAATCACAAGGATTCCCGTCGGTTTTTAAATGTTTTAAAGTTTGCGTATCCATTGTGAATCCCACGAGAATGGGAGATACATTACGTCGACCCGGGCAGAGATCCCTATACCCGGGCAAGCCTACATTTACCAACCAGGGGGTCAGCCGGTGCCCTAGCTGGAGCGTGCTAACGACAGAACAACCCATCTGCCATGCATCTTCTCGCCGCACGCCAGAACTTAAGATTCTGGGTGATTTCCGAGTCCGAATGTTACTTCGAACTCTTTATAGAGGTTGTCTTCCTCGCGGTCCGGGCGGTTAAGCCAAGACCCTCGCTCCTGAAACTAAGACAAGCAAAGAATCAGGTTTACGATGTGTGGGCGGTGGCAAGTGCCTGCCCAGCCCTCAAATGAATGAGTGACTGAGCCCGTCCCGATATTTCGCGTCCTATAACCTCTACTACGACTGTAGTAGAGTAAGGAGCGAAATCGCGCAGATATTCGCTACGGACGACAGTACAACAGAAGAACTGGGGACCGCCGCCCGCACCCAGGGTACACCGCGTGGAGGTTTCTGGGATAGTACCCCAGTAGACTAGAGCCTAGCAGCGAGACATATATGAGCTAAGATGAGAGATAATAAGTTATTTATTTAATCAGTATGAAAGATTTAATATATAGATAGATGAAATTATTGTGGTAGGATCACGCTGTTGACAGTTCTCTGTCTACAGCCGCGGGCCGGTCCGTCCGGGGTAGTACCACACTCTCGCAGATCAACGTCTGAGTAATGGCAATGTGCTATTGCGCTTCGTTCGGTGAGCGAGAGAGCCAGAAGTCCAACTAGGTGGGTTTGGGGATTTTATTGGTAGGCAGCGACCTAAGCTATACCCTTGGTATTGCAAAAGTCCATGGGCGGTAGTGACACTTATCATCAGGTGTGCTGTTTGCTCGTTTGCCACCATAAGTAATAAAAAAAAAAAGATGGGTCTATAGCAAATAACATTCTAATATGCCTGTATTTATTCCTAAAGATTTTTACACATACATACATACATATCATCACGCTATATCCCTTGCAGGGTAGGCAGAGAGAACAGAGTGCCAGAGAACTCTATCCTTGCATACTTCACTCACTTCCTCAACATTCATAATTCTCTTCATACACGCTCGCCGGTTTCGGAGACTCTTGACTCCACCTTCCTTCAGTACATGACCGATCTGGTTTAGGTAGGTGAGTCTCGGTCTCCCCCGGTACCTACATCCTTTCACTTTCGCATTGTATATCTTCTTAACCAGACGTTCGTTCAGCATTCTTTCCACATGTCCGAACCATCGGAGCATTCCCTTTCGCATCTTTACACCAATACTCTCTTTCATACCTACTCGCTCTCTTACGTCGTCGTTACGAATGCGGTTGCTCAGCCTAACTCCACAGATTTTCTATAGAGATCGCATTTCGACCGCATTAATTTTACTTTCATACTCTTTTCTGCATACCCAACTCTCGCTTCCTTACAGTAATGTTGGGACAAGCACTGCGTTATGTATTGCTACACGTGCCTTCTGGCTGAGGTGGTGGCTACCGAGAAGTTGCCCCAACGCTCCGTTCACTCTATTTCCCGCATTCACTCCTCGCTCTAAAGATTTTTAACATTTAATAAAGTTGAAAGCATTTATCAGCGAGAGGATATTTCTATTTACTCATCTGTATACAATATATATTAGAGATTTCCCCCTATGTATTGACTCATCACGATATCTCTGGAACCATAAGGCCTGCATACTTAAAATTTGGTAGGAATACTCCTTTCGCCAGTTAAGGGTCAGCTTAGAACGGATTTTGTGAAATTCCACCCGCAAAGGGGGATGATGGGGTGTAAAAATCACATTTTTTAAATATAGCTCCTACAGACTTGAATTTGGGTAGGTATATTTGTGTCACGATACAGAGGTAAACTAAGAAAAGCTTTTTAAAAATTTCACCCCTAAAGAGGATAGGTGTCAACCCAAAAGATCACATTTTCCAATACCGCCCTACAGACTTGGAATTTGGTGTAGACTTTGTTTCTGCCCTGTAAAAGTCAGATGAATTAGGATTTTAAGAAAATCCTTCTCCAAAAGGAATTCTATCTAGCAAAAGTAAACTACACAACAAAAATGATGTAACCGAAGCGAAGCGAGGGCGGGTCGCTAGTATACTATAAAAGTTATTTTCAGCAGAACATAGTTTCCCAGCGTGGGCCTGTTATCCCCGCATACAAAGCGCGAATCCTTTGTTACTTTAACATAGTGAATCTATTATGGGCTATCCGTCTCACATAATCTCATCTCCTACGAGGAACTCTGTGGCGTGCCGGCCTTAAGATTATCCCTACTAATATATAAATGTGAATGTAAGTTTGTTTGTTACGCTTTCACGCTAAAACTACTCAACCGATCATCATGAAACATTGTACACATATTCTTGGAGGTATTAAAAGTAACATAGGATACTTTTTATTAAAAAAAAATCAAAATTTTTATATAAAAAATAAAAAAAATTGTTTGTCAAACAATCTCAAAATTTAGCTTCTTCAACGCCATCTAGCAGTCCAGTAATGAAGTTCCAACCCTGAGTATTGTAATACCGTTGCACTGTATTACCGACGGTCAAAAATAAAAATAGGGGATCAAAAACTGTAGGAAAGTAACCTTTTACGCGGCCGAAGCCGCGGGCAGAAGCTAGTACTATATAAATACAGCATATAGACGCAGCATCCCATGGCTACTATTTTGTATGAAAATATATTATTACTGATATTTGGATTTTTATACATACATATCATCACGCCATATCCCTTGCAGGGTAGGCAGAGGGAACAGAGTGCCAGAGAACTCTATCCTTGCATACTTCACTCGCTTCCTCAACCTTCATAAATATATATATATCATCATCATCATCATCACAGCCCATAAATGTCCCACTGTTGGGCTCGGGCCTCCTCCGTAATGAGAGGGAAATTAACCTACTATACCGCGCTGGTCAGACGTGTTGGTATAGGATTTTGTTTCGAGTTTTCCTTCTCTCGCACAGATGTTATATGCGTTTTATATCCCTTAGTCGTCTCGTACGATCACCCACGGGTAAGATATGGGGTGGTGAATAGTATTCTTACTCCGTCACCACACGGAGAGCGAAGAGGATATATATATATATATATATATAATCTCTTCATACACGCTCGCCGGTTTCGGAGACTCTTGACTCCACCTTCCTTCAGTACGTGACCAATCTGGTCTAGGTAGGTTAGTCTCGGTCTCCCCCGGTACCTACATCCTTCCAGTTTCGCATTGTATATCTACTTAACCAAACGTTCGTTCAGCATTCTTTCCACATGTCCAAACCATCGGAACATTCCCTTTCGCATCTTTACACCAATACTCTATTTCATACCTACTCCCTCACTTACGTCATCGTTGCGAATGCGATCGGTCAGCCTAACTCCAGAGATTTGATTTGGATTTTTATCTTATATTATATATATAAGAGATATTCACCTATGTATTGACTCATCCCAATTTCTCTGGAACTATTACATTAATATCTCTGGAACTATTACATTATTATTTCTGTTTGAACTATTACACTATTTTGACTTTAAAGGTAGGAATATTCCTTTCGCCAAATAGAGGTCAGCTAAGAACGGATTTTACGAAATTCAAAATTTTCTGGGGTGTAAAAATCACATTTTTTTTTAATATAGCTCCTACAGACTTAAAATTTGGTTTGAACATTTTGTTTCTGACTTATAGGGATCAGATGATTACTGGTTTTACAAAATTCTATTCCCAAAAGGAAATGCATTTTGTTAACCATAAAAATTATTTTTAACTAGCTTCTGCCCGCGGCTTCGCCCGCGTAAAAGGTTACTTTCCTAAAGTTTTTGATCCCCTATTTTTATATTTGACCGTCGGTAATACAGTGCAACGGTATTACAATACTCAGGGTTGGAACTTCATTACTGGACTGCTAGGTTGCGTTGAAGAAGCTAGATTTTGAGATTTATTGACAAACAATTTTTTTTATTTTTCATATAAAAATTTTGATTTTTTTTAATAAAAAGTATCCTATGTTACTTTTAATACCTCCAAGAATATGTGTACAATGTTTCATGATGATCGGTTGAGTAGTTTTAGCGTGAAAGCGTAACAAACAAACTTACATTCACATTTATATATTAGTAGGGATAAAGCTCCTACAGACTTGAATTTTGGTAGGCATATTTATATTAGGATGCAGAGGTAAACTAATAAACGGCTTTTCAAAAATTCCACACTTAAAAGGGATTACGTAGGTGTTCACCGAAAAAAATCCACATTTTTCAATACTGCCCCTACAGACTTGGAGTTTAGTGTGGACTTTTTGCCCTGTAAAGGTCAGATGAAGTAGGATTTTAAGAAATTCATTCTCCGAAAGGAATTTTATGTCGCGAAAGTAAACTACACAACTGAACTCACGTAATCGAAGCGAAGCGAGGACGGGACGCTAGTTTTGTATAATAGCATAAATTATTAGAATGTAAGTAATATAAGAGTTCCTTGAAATAATAGCTCGATGCTTATCTGCTGAGATAATTCCAGCCCTTTGTAAGTATTTATCTACGATATTATTATTCTCGCGTACATACATACATACATATCATCGCGCCATATCCCTTGCAGGGTAGGCAGAGCGAACAGAGTTCCATAGAACTCTATCCTTGCATACTTCACTCGCTTCCTCAACATTCATAATTCTCTTCATACACGCTCGCCGTTTTCGGAAACTCTTGACTCCACCTTCCTTCAGTACGTGACCAATCTGGTCTAGGTAGGTTAGTCTCGGTCTCCCCCGGTACCTCAATCCTTTCACTTTCGCATTATTTCATTCTCGCGTATTAAGCATGATTCCTATATCTTTCTCTTACTGGTCACGACAAGTTACGAGTAGTAATTGTTTTCTACTTATAAAGCCCTTTCCTTGGAAATCTATATTAAGAGAGCATACATAAAAAAATAACCGATCATTTCGTATTTAATGATTGGATTTAGTGTAATTTTGTATAAAGTTGTTATTTTTTGTGTAAACCATATTATTTCATACTCATATTAAAGAGTTCTAAACAAAAAACCTAAAACCACCATCTTAGAACGACAAAATTAGAATATTAATCCATACTAATATTATAAATGCGAAAGTAACTCTGTCTGTTTGTCTGTCTGTCGCTTTTTCACGCCAAAACTACTGAACCGATCTAAATGAAATTTGGTACGCAGATAGTCTAGAGCCTGACAAAGGACATAGGCTACTTTTTAATGCAAAATAAGGGTTGTAAAGGGTATGAAAAGTTGTAAGAAAGTATCGTAATTTTTAAAGTCAGAAGCTTGAAACTTATTTTTAGGCTATTGATTAGATATAAATAAATATGTCATTGACATGTTGTTAAAATTTACCCTTAAGGGGTAAAATAAAAATAGGGGATGTAAAACTTTAGGAAAGTACCCTTTTACGCGGGCGAAACCGCGGGCAGAAGCTAGTATGTTATATAGCCACAAGATTTAAAGGTATATGGAAAGTTACAGCACACTCGAACATGTTACGTCAAATTTGACGTACAAGAAATGATTAGACATAAACGATGAGACATATGGGTTTATAGAAAAACTATTATTATATACAAGGGCATATGTTATTTATTTTAACACACAAGATTTTCATATCGACGGCTGACACTACGCAGAGTAAATGAAATAAATGCCAAGGGCTTCGAATATGTTTGAACTATTACACCATTTCCGCTGTATAAATTTAATATATATGAATTTCTTTATAAATAATATTAAAAAAACATTTCCTTGTCTATAAATCAGAAATTTGTTTAAATAATTTTATAATTTTACTGTATAGATGGCGGAGTAATCTAAATATGTAACTTCCGTGAATGTAGTGAGTTTGATCTCATCCATGATAGTTTCTGTGTCTGGCTGTAATTTGTGACGGACAATTGTGTTAGGATATCCCCCACAATACAAGTATTTTTCCTTAGTATAAAATGCTTTTTTTTAATGGTTGTGTGGCTGCAAATACTACCAACTCTTGCTTTGCTCGTGGATATCGTAAAAGATGACGGGCTAGAGCTCTAGGTCGTCTTTGTAATTGATTACCTGAGCCAACTCCATCTGATGTCGTTCGGTCAACAGTGACATTTCCAAGGAGACGTCAGGCAGGTCACCGGTCATAAAGCCAATAAAGAAGAATATATAAAAAAGAATGATGATGAGAGTGGCTTTTTAAAATAGTTTTCATTCCAGCGTACCTATGGTGTGTACCTACATTTATCCTATAAATTAAATAAATTATTGTTATGGAAGATATACGAGTATAAAGTTAAAGACGACGGCATAGAAGGCGTAGTGCTTAAAATACCGGCCACCCATGCCAGTACCGTGGGTTCGATTCTCACGCAGCACAATACTTTGTGCAATCTACAAAATGTTGTTTCGAGTCTGAATGTAATTTTTCTGCATTAATTGAATTTTTGGAAAGTACCCCGCAAATCACAATACAAAGATTATTTCCTTAGTGCAGGGGTTTTTTTTATTACTCTTGGTGGCAAACGAGCAAGCAGTACACCTGATGGTAAGTGTTACTGCCGCCCATGGACCTTTAGGGCCGCTGCTTATCAATACAAACCCCAAACCCACCCAGTTGGGCTGCCGGCTCTCTCGCTCACCGAACGGAACATAGCAGCATATTGCCACTGCTCAAGCGTCGAATCTGCGAGAGTGTGGTACTAACCCGGACGGACCGGCCCGCGACTGCCGACAGAGAACTGTCAACAGTGTGGTCCTACCACTAATGGGCGGTATCATTTATAAAAAAAGAAAGAGAAAAGTAAAATCAATACCTGACGTGTTATAGATATGTGATGGGACGCAATAATTATTATTATTATTATGAAAAAAGTTGTAAGTATCGGCTTTAGGAGTAAGAACAAGAAAAAGATAGATGGACTGCTTGAAGCATAAAACGAATAAGCGAATACATCTGACAGAGGAAAAGACGACGTATTACTTCGATCCCAAGTAATTGGAATAAGAACAAGATGATGATGTATAGATAGATAGATATTTATCTAAATAATAGAGGGCGAACCGAAACACTTTTTGCCGATAACCATTTGTAAAGTATATAGTGCTCTTTACTGATGAAAAAAAGTTTTATGATTGAGATATGTATGTATGTAAAAGCACTTTATAGATAAAATGTATACAGATACTTAATAGTTATTTTTTAAAAAAATTTGTCTTTCTGTTAATTTTTTAACAATTTTTAACACTCCTGCGGAAAAAGAAGGGATGATAAAAGAATATATCGCCTCATTGCTTCAAAAATGTGTTATCTTGAAAAATTAAATTTTAAAGGAGTGTTTTTGAAGTTTCATAAAATAATTGTTTCGAAACGAAATTTTATCGTAAATCTGATTTAAATCATAAATGATTTAATTATAGAATAATTAAATATTATTTGTTGGAACTTGAAAAACACTTCTCTAAAATTTCTTCTTTCAAGATAAGACATTATTGAAGCAAAGAGGCGATATATTCGAATTACTAAGATTAAGCATTTAAAAAGCCAGATTATTACTAAAAACTTGTTAACAAAAGGAAAAGTGGTTGACACTTGAGGAACACGAATCCACACCTATTGAAAATCCATTCCAATCGTCCTACCATATAGACAAGTGTGAGTTTTCGTATACAATCAATTTAGTGCTCGTATTATTTTGTCGTCTTTATGGGTAATGTGTGCCATCTACTATATTGTATATTTCAACTCTCACCACCCTGTGACCTAAAAGGGGGTTTCACGACTTCGCTATCAATATCTTAAATATATAACTTAATATTTTTATTAAGGTGTGCACACAAGAAAAGTAAACTAACACAATAAAATTGATAAAAGATTGATAGTGGAATTTTGTTTGCGGATTATTATTTTGTGTTCCTAACGACATTGTGTGGCATAAATATTTTGCTTTTCTTTCTTCTTATATAAGAAAAAGCTTATACAATTTTCTTTTTACGATAGTAAAATATTTTTGATATTATTTAGTGATATATGTTAGCTGTATGATAGCGGCTACGAATACTACCAACCATTACTTTGCTCGTGGATGTCGTAAAAGACAACTAAGAGCCTTATAATGACCTGGGCCAACTCCATCTGATGCTGTTTGATCAAAAATTACATTCCCAAGGAGGGTTGGCGTCTGGCAGGCGGTCGGTTATAAAACTATTGCCAATAACTTTTACAATATGTACTATGAAACAAGAGTTCATAGTGTATCAACCCCAATTGGGATAAGAGTAGGAGAATGTTAATTTACCGAAATATTTTTATGGATTGGATGAGAAAGAAAACTCGGCTAGAGGATTGGTAGTAGAGGTCCAATATTCAACAGTGGGATTTAATATGATCCTCAGTTGACTCTAATGCGACCTAGCGTTACTCAGGTCAAGCTGCTCTTCAGAATTTATACAACTAATCCAAAGTTTTCTCCACTATCTTAACGACTCCATGCTCTATCCCGTATCTTAGATTCCTATCTGTGATATTGTGAATGAACAAGTTTAGCAACAGGGCATTGTTAGGAGTGAATTGGTTCGAGCTGATATTTGGGCGGGCCCGCCTAGAGTTGTAAGTAGTATTCTACTTATGAAAGCACGGCTTGTCATGAAGTATCGCTAAACTGTTTATGATTATCAGCTTTTTGCTCGCAATTTGGCTTTGTTTTCCAAATGCCTTGTATAACAGAACTTTGGGTAATATATGAACTCCGAGGATCCTCTCCTTACTCTCTCGTAGATTTTAATAGTTACTTCCTAGAGTAGTGCGGCTACGATAAATGGGTTTTCTTTAGTGTGAACTTGTGGACACACGTTCAACTGCACAGATGGCGTAGTGTTTAAGATGCTGACCTTCCGTGCCAGTGGCGTGACTTAGGTTCCTATGCCGAACAATACCTTGTCCGATCCACGAAGTGTTGTTTTCAGTCTGATTGTAATTTGCCTGCGTTAGTTGCATGTTTGTGATGTATCTCGCAATGCAAAGATTATTTCCTTAATGCAAGGTGGTGTCTCAAAGGCCACCGAAGACAAAGATCGGTTATCGGTGGCCCGCTCGCACGGCGAAGAGAGGAGTTGCACGGTGGGTCTATGGGGTCACGCGCCGCTTCTTCCGTCACCCGGACCGATTTGGCGGGGCGAGACGCATCCATAGTCCACGGTAACAAAAAAAAAAAAAAAAAAGGATGGTCTTAAAAAAAAAAAAACACAAAGAAATAATTTATGGGTGATATTTTTTTTATTTGAAAATATATGTGTTGCATGACTCTGAGTTGAATCTATGATTCAATCCAAGCAATTTTTCCAAAGGTCCGGTTGCCTGGCTTAAGTATGTAAGGAAAACTACCAATATAAAGGAGATACAAAATGGGTACTTACAGATATAACAACTAGAGCATTTCCGACAGCGCCAATAACCATCAAGATACCATAGAAAGTCAGCAGGAGAGCTCGTGTTGGATCGTCGACTTTTTTGTTCTGTGAGAATTTTTCGAGAAGAATGTTAGGATCCTGGATACCTCTTGACGCTTCAATCAGCCATTTCGCTGACATATTTAGCGTCACGTTCATATTATAATCCAGCCCCTGTAACAAGAGAAAAGAATATTTTACGTAACTCATCATCATCATCATTCTTCTACTCTTATCCCAATTACTTGGGGTCGATACAAGATGTACTCTTATTTCATAGTACATATTGTAAAAGTTATTGGTAATAGTTTTATGACCGGCCGCCTGCCTGACGTCAGCCCTCCTTGGGAATGCTTCACCAAACGGCATAAGATGAAGTTAGCCCAGGTCGTTATAAGGCTCTTAGTCGTCTTTTATGACATCCACGAGCAAAGTAAGGGTTAGTAGTATTCGCAGCCGCTACCACACAGCTTTAACGTAACTGAAATCATTTAATCGATAAAAATGTAAACAGTGACAACCTTAAAGAACTTCAAAGAAGTAACAATTCAGCATTTCCATGATTTATCTATCTTTATATATATAATTCTTCTGTACGTGTGTTGACAGTGAACTCCTCCTAAATGGCTGGACGGATTTTCGTGAATTTTTTTATGTGTATTCGAGGGGATTCGAGGATGGTTTAGATTCGCGATTGGACCTGAAAAGTAGTGCCGTTGTTGGTATGTCCAAAGGCTGGATAGGAATCAACTTTTCTATGTATATTCCAATGTATCCCTGGATGATTTCAAAACGCAATTGGACCGGTTTCGGAGACTCTTGACTCCACCTACCTTTAGTATGTGACCAATCTGGTCTAGGTAGGTTAGTCTCAGTCTCCCCCGGTACCTATATACATTTATAGAATTATCCAGGATTTGGCAATCATAGTTGATATTGCCTTAGTAAGCGTCCCAAGAGAACTTTGTCTATTGGTGGTCTGTTAGATCATTTTGACAACTCAGTAAGGGCTGATAACATTTTTATAAAATTGTCTAATTTATTTTCTTGGTTATCATCTCAACTCATATACTATTTAATATTTAATAGTGGTAGGACCACACTGTTGACAGTTTTCTATCTACAGCCGCGGGCCGGTCCGTCTGGTGTAGTATCACACTCTCGCAGAAGATCGACGTCTGAGTAATGGCAATGTACTATTGCGCTTCGTTCGGTGAGCGAGAGAGCCGGAAGCCCAAATGGTGTGGGTTTGGGGTTTGCATTGGTAAGCAACGGCCTAACTAAACCTTATAATTTTGGTATTGCAAAGGTCCATGGGTGGCAGTGACACCACCAGGTATGCTGTTTGCTCGTTGGCCACCATAAACAATAAAAAAAAAATAAAAAAATATACCGCCACTGCTGGGCAGAAGACTCCTGCATATTAAGAGAGAAATTGACTTACCACACCACGCTTATCGGATTGGTTGGTATAAGGTTGAATTCTAGTTTTCCTTAAAATGATATTATATGCATATTTTATGTCTTAGTAGCTTTTATGATCAAGTTTGGTTAATAATATTCTTATTCCATCATCAGAAGGAAATAAACATGTTTTAAATGTCAATAAAAAGACGAAATGCTCAAAACGTCGGGCAATTAAAACTCAAATACAAATCTATACAAATAATTTCAAATCGTCAAATCAAATTCAAATCAAATACCATAAAAAGAATCCGTAAAAATAATTTTATTTTAAATGTGTAATACTCGCTTAAACATAATACATAATAACCAAACATAATAAAAAGACGAATCTTAAAAAAAAGATTAAAAAATAAAAGATTGTAAAACTATTTATTTTGAAATGTGTCTGGATTAGTACGGAATAAACCTTGCGAGATCTAGTTTTTATTAAGTCATTTATTACGTTTTTAAAAATAAAATTATGTTCGGCGTTGGGGTCCGGAAATTCGTTTACCTGAAGCGTGACGAGGTAACCAAACATAATAAAAAGACGAATCTTAAAAAAAAGATTAAAAAATAAAAGATTGTAAAACTATTTATTTTGAAATGTGTCTGGATTAGTACGGAATAAACCTTGCGAGATCTAGTTTTTATTAAGTCATTTATTACGTTTTTAAAAATAAAATTATGTTCGGCGTTGGGGTCCGGAAATTCGTTTACCTGAAGCGTGACGAGGTAACTAACTATTCATGAAATTGGTTTATTTAAGGTTAAATTTTCTTTTTTTTTTTTTTACCAATTCCATTATCTACCTGTATAACTAGACCGGAAGAATAGCATATACCTATGTATATACTCACTATACAGTTCTGGGCTTAATGTAATAATAAGTTTGAAATTCTGTAGAATGTTTTGTTTTCAAATGTTTAATACAATTCATAGCACTTGAGAAAATAAATACTAAACAATGATTTTTGTAGTTTGTATGTATAAAACTTGGAATATGTATAGAGATTAGATATATAATATGTCACGTCCCCTTAATTTCAAATATGAGTCGCAAAAACCGACTGGTAATACCTTATCCTTCTGTTATTACGGAGTAAGAATACAACAGGCATGGTGACTGATTTTGAAAAATGACTCCACGGTGTTAAACATTATTTACTTTAACGAAAATAAATCTAATTTCCGTAGAAAAAGTTATTTTTTGTATAAACAACCACCTTTTTAAAATCAATCTTAAATTTCGCTCAAAAACCGTGTAAAAGTAATGGCGTCTGTTTATGACGTCACGCTTTCGTATGCACTCGCAAGTAGCGTTGTTTTTGTTTATTGTAATCTTTAATTTCTATAATTTTGTGCAATTATGAATGAATAAGATGAATTTTAATGTGTTTATAGAAGGTGTGCAGTTCCTCTATGTAATAATACATCAGTAAAATCTCTAACTAAGTTGTTTATTAACTTTTCGATGAAGAAAAATGTGAGAAATACTTGGTTAAATCTTAAAAAATAGATATGCCTATGCATGTTAACTGTTGCAATAATAAATATTGTATTTATTATTAATTTATCTACCTAAGTTTTTATAAAACTAAAAACCCATTTGTAAAGTTACGATATCAATCAATTTTCACTAGGAAAACATGAACAAATAGGGCATTATAAGTCACTAGCTAAAATTACCGTAAACCCTAACCAATTTAGATAAATTATATACTTTTGTATATTAACTTTAGCTGAAGGTTCTAATATAAATAAATATAGGTTATAAGGTTAATATTTTAAAAGATAGACTTAGTTTTTATTGTGTTGTCTTATTGGCTCTATTAGATCGATTGAAGAAAAAAACGTAGAATACTACTAACTTTTTGAAATGTACAAAGTTTTTGAAATGAATATTTTTTTTTTTAAATGTTATATTTCACTATTATATAATACTGAATATACCCATTTTTTTCCACCGACCCAATAATAGTTTCAGAAAATCAGATATGTAAGCGTCATCGTACATAATACTTATGATCATAACTTTTTTTTTATTTATTAATGTTGTAGTTGTTGTCTGCTACACAGAAGTAGCTTTTTTGTAGCCCTGTAAAATACATTTGTATCTGCATCTGTAATTATGGTATTTGAGTTCTATAATGTGTTTAAGTTCATAAATTAAACAATACATACATGGAAGTTCCAATATTTCGAAAATCTGCTTAACAAAAATCATTGCTTGATGAAAAAAACTTGCCCAGTATCGACAAGTCGATTCTCGGCAAATTTGAGCTATTAGCGTTGATAAATCCTAGTTCCATCGCTAAAATTTATATATAACTAGCTTCTGCCCGCGGCTTCGCCCGCGTAAAAGGTTACTTTCCTAAAGTTGTTGATCCCCTATTTTTATTTTTGACCGTCGGTAATACAGTGCAACGGTATTACAATACTCAGGGTTGGAACTTCATTACTGGACTGCTAGATGGCGTTGAAGAAGCTAGATTTTGAGATTTTTTGACAAACACTTTTTTATTTTTCATACAAAAATTTTGATTTTTTTTAATAAAAAGTATCCTATGTTACTTTTAATACCTCCAAGAATATGTGTACAATGTTTCATGATGATCGGTTAAGTAGTTTTAGCGTGAAAACGTAACAAACAAACTTACATTCACATTTACATATTAGTAGGGATAGCACAAAAGTAAGATATCCTTTATAAGTTTTTACCACAAAATATCTGGTAAACGAAGTAATAATACGATAACAAGCTCAGTGCGAACTAAAATGCTAGCAAAATTTACTAATAAACGAAAGCGTGACGTCACTCACTTCTGATTGGTATTCGAGCCAATATGGCGAAATCTTTTGAATTTTTTATTTTTAATATTTTAATGTTAATCGCGCTTGCTATTTCGAAACAAGAGCTTCTTTACAATCTTTGTATCCTATATTAGTAAAATAAATCACAATTTTAGTGATTCTTAGTTACTGTCATCGTGCCTATTCATCACCCCCCTATCTTACGTGGTTGTCGTAAAAAAAGACTAAGGGATATAATATGCAGATTATATTTAGAAAGAAAACTGTAAATGAAACACCACCGATATCCTGGTATAGTAGGTAAATTTCCCTCTCTTTATGGAGGAGGCTCGAACCCATCATTCAACTACTCTTATTCCAATCACTTGGAGTCTATACAACTCTTTTATAGTACATAATCCTTTTTCATAGTACATATTGTAAAGGTTACCGGCAATAGTTTTATGACCGGCCGCCTGCTAGACGTCAGCCCTCCTTGGGAATGCAATTGTGGACTAAACAGCATCAGATGGAATTGGCCCAGGTCGTTATAAAGCTTTTAGTCATCTTTTATGACATCCACGAGCAAAGTAAGGGTTAGTAATATTCGTAGCCGCTACCACACAGCTTTGGAAGAGGCTCGAACCCAACAGTATGAATTACATAAACTGCGATGCTGATAATGTTGATACCGTATCGATAGGAGAATAAATATCTGCATTCTATTAGGAAATGTTTATACATTCACCGTGGTGTTATCACCAAAGATTCTGGTATTATCCCATCTGAGCTTAAATCGGGTAGTGGATATCAATTGATTGATGGATATTTGGAGATATGTCAAGGAAATTGAATCGACCCTATTCGCTTATCTCAAATACTAAAACAGATGATGAGAAGGCTGACCTATATTTTGTACAAAAGATTAGCGTTGCTATTCAAAGTGATAGTACTGTTAGCCTTCTAGGCACATTACCGGTAGACAGCGATTCGGAGGATTTTTTTTAAGCCTCATACCCCAAGCTTTTATTTTTCATTTCGTAAATATTTTATTATTCTGTTACTGTTAAACATAATAAAAATATTACTTTAACCTCAGTACATTATATATATTATAAATTATTCCCAAACGGCATTCCCAGCTCCATGAACCTTAAATCTAATCACTTAAAACCTCTGAAAGTAGGCCCTTTCTTTTATTGCTATCTTTATTTTCATTTGCTATTCAATCCCTCGGGATAAATGCCTATGTTTACATCCAAATTCGACGTTAAATGTTCTATTTACTTCAAGATGCGATGGGTAGATGCTACATTTTTTATCTAATCAATCTATCTATCTAATATCTATAAACGAGCATATATATGTATTATCATTTCAGCACGGGGCACGAGCCTCCTCCATAATGGGAGGGAAATTGATCTATTATATCACGCGGGTCAGACGTGTTGGTATAGGGTTTTGTTTGGAGTTTTCCTATTCTTGTATAGATATATATATCCCTTAGTCGTCTCTTACGATTACCCGCGGATATGATGTAGGTGGTGAACTTATAACTATTCTTACTCCGTCACCATACGGTAACAAGCTATACTCAGGATTTATCTGTGAGATAGAAATCGAAAGACGAAAATCCGTAGAAAAACGAGTACAACTTATATAGCTGAAGAATTAGCCCAAAGAATTGGCAGCGCCAATTCTTTGGGCGTAGGCGACATCGCTCTATTAATCGATAATCGTTGCAGAAGAGAAGTTCTCGAATGACAATTACATAGACACCTTGTGGAAACTCCTGAACCTAGGAATAGTCCATTATCCATAGAGAGATAGACCCCGTGAGGGCGTCGAGGGGGGATGGTACCCAAAAGCGTGACCCGCTGGACTGACCACGGACGTCAAGGATTCGGTACTAGTGGCCGTCTCAATGGCGATTAGGAGGGAATACGGTGGATTATGGAGAAACGTGCCACCCTTCCGTAGCCTCGGACGCAACAGACGGCGTGTGCACAAACCATATCCAGCCAAAAAAAAAGTGTGGAAACTCCTCTCTACTAGATAGACAAATGATGTGGTGAAACTTACAGGGAGTTTTTAGATATGAGCAGTACAGGACCGTACCTGGTAACATTCTCTATGAGAGGCTTATGTCCTACAATGTCCTACACTGAACGTGAAAAGACTTAATGATGAGATGATGACAGGCATAATACTTTTTACTTTATTATAATCTAATAGCGTCATCTTTCACACTCTATATTTATCTCAATTTTGGGATTAAAGCTTCTCAAATACGAGAGATATATTAACAAAGATAGTGGATTGGTCTAAATACCGAACTTTTGTGACGAGTGGGTTCGATTTGCAAGCAAAATAACTTTTTGCACGAATATAAATGATTATTTTGTTCTTGAATTTTTGATGTTAACTAATAATATTCCTCTGTCGTTTTTTACAGTAAATGCATAAAAAGAAGATGCAATAAATTATATTTTCACTGTGTCATTGAAAGCAATTTCTTAATAATAACTGAATGACGCTAATAACTGTAACTTTTTAATGACCCATATTTTCAGATATTGCAAAGCTTTAGACAAGAAGTGTCCAAGAATAATGCCTATTCGAATTAGATACGTTTGCAGATCTCTTTTTCTAAATTATATAATAAATTACTGTCATTTATAGAAGGGTCCAATATATATTCGAAGATATTAATCAAATCTCCACGAAAAATCGAGAGAACAAAAGTTAATCATCTTTATTGGAGTCAAAATTGATGATCATAGCTATGAGCAAACTTTACATTAAGAAAAATAGCCTTGATGATTTACTTGACGAATGATTTACTATTAATAAAAGAAGGACTGTCTTCCCGTGATCATAAACGATGCAAACTGTTCGAAACGTTGGGAAATTAAAAAAAAATGTATAAGCGATAGAATTCGTAAAAATAGTTTTATTCCGAAAATAGCCTTGTTCCGCAGCGCTTTCATTATCATCATTTGCTCGTATTTTTGTACCACTTAGTGGGGGGGCATATAGGAACTTAGGAGTTCAGGTGTTCTCCACAATGTGGGGGAAATTAATCTAATATACCAGGTCAGATACCTATCTTTTATACAACATATATATATATATATATATATATATATATATATATATATATATATATATATATATATATATATATATATATATATTCAACCTAATATACCTATATTAGGTTGAAAAAGTTAGTGTAGGATTCAATTTAATTTAGTTGAGTATTTTTTCTTATAGATTTGATTTGCTTATGCCCCTGTTTATGTCGTGGCTGACCAGTATATAGCTAGATTAAGATATTTATTACAATGGATGTATATTAATATTAGACCTATTGACGTTTTTACCCAAATTTATAAGTTAAACCTAATGTAATATAATAATCATAACATTAATTAATTTATTTTTACTGATGTCAATTGAAATTAAACAAGACTAAAATTTTAGCTAACACCCAAGGTCATAATTTCTATGACCTTGGGTATCATTAACAAAATATTA
This sequence comes from Lymantria monacha, assembly GCA_905163515.2. Classification (NCBI taxonomy): domain Eukaryota; kingdom Metazoa; phylum Arthropoda; class Insecta; order Lepidoptera; family Erebidae; genus Lymantria; species Lymantria monacha. The sequence continues at coordinate 19,675,101 of LR991081.1, forward strand.
AGTTTATATCATTTATATTGACACACATTTAAGTGATATCTAATATTTTGGAGTATTTGGTGACAATATTTATAATTAGTAAGTGTAGTATTTATAGATGAAAGTATAGACTTTTTGTTGAGGGTTTGATTTGGTGCTTTTAATTCTACGTCGTTTTTCTTATGTATTCGAAATTAAATATTTGTGATTTGGAAAATCCAAATCATCATCCAAATCATCATCCAAATTTATTAATGTTAATTAATGATAACTAATTATTAATGTTAATCAAGAGAAGGAAAGCTCGAAACAAAACCTGGTATAGGGTTTTGTTTCGAGACACGTCTGACCAACGCGGTATGGTAGCTTAATTTGCCTCCCATTACAGAGGAGGCCCGAGCCCAACAGTGAGACGTATATGGGCTGTGATGATGATGATGATGATGAATGTTAATTCTGTATATTAAGCCTTATGTAACAAGTTATTTTTTTACATTTATTTATTTGTATAAACCGCGATCAGTGTATGAATCGTCAATCTTTAACTAATTGAGCATCATACATCTAAAATATTCAATAATATAAATAAAATAAAATGAATAAAAAATTATATATATTAATTAAAATACGGTCAAGAGTATCCTCCTATAGTAAATAATCTAAATTTATCAATATACGTACAATAACAACGTTGATATGTAAAGCAATAAATTCTTCAATGATAAAGTACTCGTTGTCGGTCATCATGGAGTGCGAGTGAAATTATCGTAAAAATTTATGGCAGAGCAAAATGGCGAGAAATATGGCCGTTAAATATTGAATCATAAAATTTATGTGGCAATTTCAATTAAGTAACGTTAAGGTGAACTATTGTAGGATATTCAAATCTCGCTTCGTATCATATTTACGTCTTTTAAGGAGACGTGCGCCATCTATCCGACAATGTTTATACATTGTATAGGCATAATACTTCAAACTTTGCAGTTAGGATTGCGTTAAACGATGACACAACCTTGTTATTCAAATTACTGAAATTTAGCATTTAATATGCTTAATTATTTATAAAAACCATTATATTATTTTTCATTTATAAAAAAAAGTGAAAAATGATGTCACAAGTGGGGTTCGAACCCACACCTATTGAGAGTCCAGTCCAATCCTGCTGCCACTTACACCACCGTGAACTATTGTAGGATATTCAAATCTTGCTTCGTATCATATTTACGTCTTTTAAGGAGATGTGCGCCATCTATCCGACAATGTTTACACATGTGACATTTTTTTTTCGCTTCGTAATCGTGTTTTTATAAATAATTAAGCATATTAAATGCTAAATTTCAGTAATTTGAGTATCCACTTTGTGTTATCATGTTGTCAGTTTTCTGTATACAGTCGTGGGCCAGTCCGTCTGGAGTACAACACTCTCACAGAAAATCGACACCTGAGCAATGGCAATGTGCTGTTACGCTTCTTTTGGTGAGCGGGAGAGCTCGTAGTACAATTATTTGCGTGGGTTTGGGGTTTTCATAGGTAGGCAACATCCTAGCTGTACCTCAGGCATTGTGAAGGTGCACGGGGTGGCAGTAGCACTTACCATGCTACTTACTCGTTTGACACCATAATAATATTAATAATGTAATGGTTTTATCAACGTCAGCCCCTTGTAAAAGTTCAAAGTCGATCGGTATGCTAAGGATAGCCGTCTCTTGCTCGATATTTCCCTATGTGATAAAATTTGAGATACGGAAATACGTTGAAGAAGGGGTGTAACAAACATTAGCACGTTGAAATTGCAATATGCAGGCCACATTACTCGCCCCGTGTGGGCGAGAGCTCTGAACGCCCAGCTCAGGGCTGTTCTGTTGAGACCACAGAGAGCAATGACGGTCAGAGCCATTCGCGGGTACCGCACGGTATCGACCGAGGTGCCATGCTTACTAGCTGGGACACCCCCGTGGGACCTAGAGGCGGAGGTGCTCTCCGAACTCTACCGGCGGGTTACCTCAGCGCGCGATGAGGGCTCCCCATCGTCCAGCGAGATAGCCACCTGGCGCGAGGACGCCCCCCGAGACGTCATTGCTCGTTGGTTTACGTGGCTGGAGAGGCCTAAACACGGTGTTGTTACCGTTGAGGCCCTCCGGCCCGTACTGATGGAGTGGATGGAGCGGCGGCACGGGGTCCTCTCTTTCCGGCTGGTGCAGATGTTGTCGGGGCACGGTTGCTTCGGCAAGTACCTGCACACGGCCTTGGGGAGGGTGTGGACTCCGTCCTGCTACCATTACGGTAGTGACGAGGACACGGCGCAACATACGTTTGAGGTGTGTTCGAGCTGGGACCGGCAGCGCCGCGACATCATCGCTGTCATCAGTGCCGACCTGACGCTGCCGGCTGTCGCGAAGGCGATGGTCGACAGCGTCAGGAAGTGGGACGCGGTCGCCGCCTTCTACGAGGCTGTCATCTCGCAGAAGAAGGCGGCGGAACGAGTCCGGGAGGATTCCCGTGATCCGGGCCAGGCGTGAATATCTGCGCCTGATGCCACCCTAACCAAGGCTTTGGGTGATCAGACCGGGGAATTGTCCGGTCACCCGACGTGAGGCTACCGCGTGAGGGCGACGCCCCGACGGCGAAAGCTGTCGGGGCATCGACACGTGAGGAACCCGCAAGGGTATACCGCCGGGCCGCCTACCGAAGACAAAGATCCGGTACCGGTGGCCCGCTCGTACGGCGAAGAGAGGTGTTTGCAGGGTGGGTCCATGGGGTTGCGCGCCGCCTCTTCTGTCGCCCCAGGCCGATTTGCCGGGGCGCGACCAGCAACCACATCCATGGACCACCTTGAGAAGAAAAAAAAAAAAAAGGCCACATTACTCGCAAGTCAACAACTAGAGGAGGAAAGAAAAGTTCTAGAGAAGCAACCACAAATCGGGCGACTCAGCATAAGACGACCATCCACTAAGTGGACTGAAGAAATTTCAAGTCTTGAGTACCGTTGGAGTCAAGTGGTACAGGACCGTTCTGTATTGCTTTCTTGTGGGAGACGTATGCCCAACAGCGGACGTCTACGGGCTTCTTTATATTTGCTTTAAATTATTTTTATCCTTGTGGTGATGGAGTAAGAATACAATTCATCACCCCCTAATTTTACCCATGGGTGATCGTAAGAGACGACTAAGGGATATAAAACGCATATACCGTCTAAGCAAGAGAAGGAAAACGTGAAACAAAACCCTACAACAACACGTCTGACCAGCGTGGTATAGTAGGTCAATTTCCCTTCCATTCCGAAGGAGGCCCGAACCTAACAGTGAGGCATATATGAGCTGTGATGATGACGATGATTTGCTTTGAAAAAGAAGTATTATAAAACATATGGGTTTTATTTCTAATTAAATTAGAAAGTTGAAAAATGTTTTTAACATCAACATTTAATATTTTTGTGATATTTAAATAAACTTTATTTAACTAGATAATGCGTTATAATAAAACTTTCAATGTATTAGATACCTTTTTTCTATTGCTAGTGTCGTTTTTTCTACAAACGTAGAATAAGGCGTAAGATAAAATTTTTTAAAAGATTTTTATCTTGTTACGCCAAAGAATTATAACTTCTAATGCGTGTACATAGGTACACACACACTTTTTTTAATAATATTTAACTGCTGTGCTATATAGAAGAAAATATACATACAAGACAACTTTTATAATTGCTTCAAATACCAAGCTAATTCGTTGTTCTATTCCATAACAAAAATACAAGCACTATTAATGCTATCAAGGCTTCATCTTAATTAAACATCCATTGTTTGCTTGCAAAGGTCGATTGCAATGTCAAACAAATGAGGTTATCATTTAAATAGGGAGTGAGGCTTTCTTTATTTTAGCCTTTTTATAGCAGGGGTGCTTTCTTTTAGCCTTGCGATTGCTTTCCGTGTGGTGATTGTGAAAGAATACAATTCATCTTACCCGTGGGTGATCGTAAAAGACGACTAAGGGTTAAAATATGCATATAACATCTATGTAAAAAATAATGATAGGACTATGTTGTACACAGTTCTCTGTCTACAGCCGCGGGCCGGTCCATCCGGGGTAGTACCTCGCCGAACGCCACCAGAAGATCGACGTAATGGCAATGTGCTATTGCACTTCGTACGGTGAGCGAGACACCAACAAGCCCAACTAGGTGGATTTGGGGTTTGTATTGGTAGACAGCGGCCTATCTATACCTTTGGTATTGCAAAGGTCCATGGGCGGCAGTGACATTTACCACCAAGTGAGCTGCTAGCTCGTTTCCCATCATAAGCAATAAAAAAATGCAAAAGAAGGGAAATACGAAATAAAACTTAACACGTCTGATCAGCGTGGTGTAGAAGGTAAGTATCCCAGTGTGAAGGAGGCTCGAACCCAATAGTGGTACATATATGAGCCGAGATGATGATGATGATGATTGCAGTGGTGGTTTAAGATTTGTACACCAATCTCATACTTTCATATTTGAAATCACCAATCAACCATTACACAATTCATAACAATTCAGTTGAAGAGCCATTAGGTAATAGTTTCTCATTAGGAACAATTAATAAAATCATCTAATATAAAATTGTCAACGAAGCGTAGCCATTATGAAAATTATAGGAATTAAGGCGTGGTAATTAAGGTGGTCTTACTAATCATAATATTTTTAATTGACTAAATTATTATTTCTTTTAATTATCATACAACAAATGAATACCAATATATTCAAGATTTTTTGGAGTTTACTCCTTAAGAATCGATTTTCATATAAGGCGCCCGGTATGAGAAAAATTTGAGGAGTAAAATCTAGTGATCGAATGACCTCATTACGTTTTTGGTGCGCAACCTATTCTGCGCACCTTTCACTTTCTGACGAGAGATAATACTTCACTGAACAGTTTTAATAAATGTAAATAAAAATATATACATTATTTTTAGTCAAATGAGCTTTCTTTTTGCCTGTTTTGATAATCGTACTTAAGGAATATACTCCAGTCGTGCGTCGGAGCTGACACACACACTTTTTCTTTGTTTTTTTAGGCTAGACACACGCCGCCCATTACGTCCGGGTTGACAGAGGGGCAGCGCGTGGCCACACAACCCACCGTATTCCCTCCAAATCGATATTGGGCCGGCCACTGGTACCGCTTCCTTGCCATCCGTTCATCGACCTCACGCGGCCAGCCTCTCTGGGGTTGACGGACTATTCCCCGGTCCGGTCACCCGCGGCCTCGGTTAGGGCGGCATCAGGTGCAGATACTCGCACCTACGCGGCCCCAGGCCCCAGCGGTGGAGCGTGTCACCAAAGAGGATTTCCTCTCGGAGCCGGCCGTATATAATCAAGCTAAAATGAGATTGATTTTGGTATTTTGTTTTAGGATTATCTGTTTTGTGTTCGACTTTGTAAAGAATTAAAAAAAAAATCTTTTTTAACTTCTTATATTCACTTCATAGATAGTAAGTGATTAAGATACAGAACTTTTTTTTATTGCTTATGGTGTTAAACGAACATACAGCACATTTAATGGTAAGTGTTACTGCCGCCCATGGACCTTTAAAAAACCAAATGTATAGCTAGGCCGCTGCCTACCAATAACCCACACAGTTGGGCTTCCGGCTCTCTTACTCACCGAACGAAGCGCAATAGGAAATCACCATTACTCAGGCGTCGATTTTCAGCAAAAGTGTGGTACTATCCCGAATGGACCGTCCCGCGACTGTAGACAGAAAACTGTCAACAGCGTGTTCCTACCACTAAAAAACTACTATGCCAATATGCAATAAACTACAATGCTAATATGTGTGTTTTAGCTTTGAAAAAAAAAATATCAGAACTTGTACGAGAAAATCTAATATGTGTTTTAGCTTTAAAAAAATATATAAATTGAAAGGAGAATGAGGATGGTGTCCGATGGTTTACTGTGTGAGACACAAGGAGGTTTCAGGATTGGAAGGGGATGCATGGATCAAGTGTTCTCTCTGCGCAACATTGTGTAGAAGCATCTGGCTCTAGGTCAGAGGGTTTTCTGCAGTTTTGTGGATCTGGAGAGAGCATTTGACACGGTTGTACGAAAGGAACTTTGGGACATTTTACCGGAGTATGGTATTAACGGTAAACTGCTCCAGGCTGTGCAGTCCAGTTACATGGGCTGTAGAGCCTGTGTGCGGCTGGATGATGGAACGTCGCCTTGGTTTGACGTCAATATCGGCGTTAAGCAGGGGTGCGTTCTGTCAGCCAGGCTGTTTATCACATATCTGGATAAATGTCTCCAAAGGTTGAACGATATGAATGTGGGAGTCCAGATGGGTAACTCAGTGGTCTCTGCTCTGCTTTATGCAGATGATACAGTTCTGCTGGCACAGTCAGCGACTGACCTGCAGACCCTAGTCGACACAATGACAGAAGATTGTAAGAAAAAGGGTCTACGCGTGAATGTGAGCAAAACCAAAATAATGGTCTTTGAAAGAGATGAAGCCAGAACAGATGTAAGAGTAACAATAGGTAATGATGTACTAGAGCAAGTGGATGAATTTGTATATCTTCGATGTGGATGTAGCCGAGATGGAAGGTACACCACTGATATAGAGCGAAGAGTGAATGCGGGAAATAGAGTGAACGGAGCATTGGGGCAACTTCTCGGCAGCCACCATCTCAGCCAGAAGGCACGTGTAGCAATACATAACGCAGTGCTTGTTCCAACTTTACTGTATGGAAGCGAGAGTTGGGTATGCAGAAAAGAGTATGAAAATAAAATTAATGCGGTCGAAATGCGATCTTTTCGGAAAATCTGTGGAGTTAGGCTGACCGACCGCATTCGTAACGACGACGTAAGAGAGCGAGTAGGTATGAAAGAGAGTATTGGTGTAAAGATGCGAAAGGGAATGCCGAACGAACGTCTGGTTAAGAAAGTAATGCCGAACGAACGTCTGGTTAAGAAGATATACAATGCGAAAGTGGAAGGATGTAGGTACCGAGGGAGACCGAGACTAACCTACCTAGACCAGATCGGTCAGGTACTGAAGGAAGGTGGAGTCAAGAGTCTCCGCAACCGGCGAGCGTGTATGAAGAGAATTATGAATGTTGAGGAAGCGAGTGAAGTATGCAGAGATAGAGTTCTCTGGCACTCTGTTCTCTCTGCCTACCCTGAAAGGGATATGGCGTGATGATATGTATGTATGTATGTATATAAGAACTTGTACGAGAAAATTATGAGCTTAATATTAGATATATAACTAATTTGTACCGCAATACGAGAATTATTTCCTTAATGTAGTTGTCTTCAGATTTGGCGGGGCATGACCACGTCCATAGCCCATCGCAAAAAAAGTGCAGTTTTCTTAAAAAAAAAAATGTTTTATTGGTATGTTAGATAGTATCAAGTACCTATATATTAAATTTTGGAAATATTTTAACCTCTTTCAAAGTGTATGAAACTGAAATTAATACCTGCTCTTAACATTTTGTACCCAGATAATTTTATAATAAAAATAACTCATTAAAAAAAAAGCCTACAACGTTTTTTGTCGGCTCTTCTAAATGGCGGCCGCGATTCAATCCGGTGGTGAATTATTGTATAAATTTAAGATCAAATGTAAAATTGACAATTTACAATTGCCCCTGAAGATTTTACATGTAATGTGAGCCACAGATGACAAAGACCGGGTTCCAGTGGCCCAGTCGCACAGCGTTGAGAGGTACATTGTAGGACGGGTCTATGGAGTCGCGTACCGCTCTTTTGTCAAACGGATTTAGTGGGATGTGACCACTTCATAATCCGCTGCCAAAAAAAAGTTTTATACGTAATATATCTTTGTTTAAATTCAAAATAGATATAAAATAGATATTATATTTCTGGTTAATGGGTGGCTGCTTTGTGGTAGCGGCTACGAATACTATCAACCCTTACTTTGCTCGTGGATGTCGTTAAAGACGAATAAGAGCTTTATAGTGACCTGGGCCAACTCCATCTGATGCTGTTTAGTTAATAATTACCTTTCCAAGGAGGGTTGACGTCTGGCAGCCGGTCATAAAACTATTGCCAGCAACTTTTACAATATGTACTATGAAACTAGAGTACATATTATATCGACCCCAAATAATATAAGAGTAGGAGAAGGATGATGATGATGATGTGTGGCTGTAACATTTACCATCAGATGTGCTACTTGCTCGTTTGCCACCAAGGGCAATAAAAAAATGTTTATAATTATACGTACAATATTTATCACTAAAAAGTTCAAGGTTAGGTGAACTTGTACGTTCCGTCGTTTGCAATAAAAATAATGAATTAAAAACGAGTTTGTAGTTATAGGTACTATATTTATCCCTAAAAAAGTCCAAGGTTAGGTGGAATTCTACGTTCCATCATTTGCAATAAAAATAATGAATTAAAAACGATTACATCTTTAGTAATTGGTTAGGTAATAAATTGTTTTATAACTCCATGTCACATTTCGCTGAATCACTTAATTGGTGGTACCATTAACTTTATATACAAACAAGGTATATTGAGCCGGCAGTAATGGAAACTACCTTTCGTGCCAGTACCTTGGGTTCAATTCCTATCCAAGACAACTACTCTGTGCGATCCACAGGGTGTTGTTCTAACTCTGAGTGTAATTTGTATGCGTAATGTTTGTAAAGTCCCCCGTATTACAATCCCCTGCAACATAAGGATTGTTCCCTTAGTTCATGATGGTGTTTAAAAAAAAGTTTTATTAATTTGGGTAATATAATAAAATTTCCGTGTGGTGACGGAGTAAGAATACAATTCACCACCCTCTATCTTACCCGAGGGTGATCATAAAAGACGACTAAGGGATATAAAATGCATATAACATTTATGCAAGATGTTCGGTACCAAACATTTTTATTAGAGTTTAGTTAATATTATGTAGGGTAGTTCATAATTTTTTGGTTCGCGGTTGGCTCGCAGCTGGCAAAAACTTGCGTTGGAAGAAACGGTCACGAATGCATATATTTTGTAATTGCTACGCCTTTTGTTCACTAAAGCCGTGGAATCTTGGTATTATAATCTCGCGCGCCCCCTTTTGTTTTGTGTGCCGTTAATGTACGCGAATTGATTAGAACTACATATTTGTGAACATTTATAATAAGTCGTGTATGCAAGTAGCAAGCCCGAAGCCCTGAGTTGGACGAGGCCGCTGTCGCCGCCGTGCTTTTGGATACAAAGCAAAGTGACCCCTCAGTTAGGTTCTATTTGTCTGGCCAGACCGAACGCTGAGTTAGGTTACGTTATAGCTATCTCCGCGGTACCTACTTGTAAGTTTTACAATTATCGGTTTTTGTACTATTATATTTAACAGAACTTTAAATAGCCTTGTGTAATCGCAAGCCGTTGTTATTACCCATTTCTTATCCTCACTGGCCTGGTGTTCTCTTCCACTGCGCATCCTAGGTCAGTGGGGGACGGTAATGAACACAAGAGAAGGAAAACTCGAAACAAACCCTATACCAACACGTCTGATCAGCGTGGTATAGTAGGTTAACTTCCCTCCCATTATGGAGGAGGCCCGAGCCCAACAGTGGGACATATATGGGCTGTGATGATGATGAGTAAAATTTATAATGAATTTCTGATAATTTCACAAGTTTTTATATATTTTAAATAAAAATTATATTTACTATAAAAGGGAGGACAAGAGACGGGAAATCCTCCAATGACTATAAACGCTGTAAAGTTTTCAAAATGTTGGTCAAATAAAAATGAAATACAAACGAAATATTATTTTTTAAATTTATGATAATATTTTCTTTTTTGTTGATAGAGTAAGAATACGATCCAGCATCTCTTTTAACAGTTTTCCATTGTAAAAGCCGAGAGGGATATGAAACTGTAGAAGAAGATAAACTCTCAATAAATCCATATACGAATCCGTCTAACCGATAGTGAGGGCGATTTACAAATGTTTGTTCTAAGTCTGAGTGTAATTTGTGTTTGTTAAATTCCATGTTTGTAAAATCCCCGTAAGATAAGGATAGTTTCCTTAGTGCCGGGTGTTATATTTAAAGAAAAAAAAAACACAAAGCAATTACAAGGACTGCCGAGAGAGGTGAAACTTAAACCTATGACAAAAAAAAACAAATGCAAAAAAATAAAAAGCGTGCTCCAGGGAGTATATTGTATACATACATACATACAATATTAAATATATTATATTATACACATATATTATACTAGCTTCTGTCCGCGGCTTCACCCGCGTAAAAGGTTACTTTCCTAAAGCTTTTTATCTCCTAGTTTTACTTTACCCCTTAAGGGTAAATTTTTTACAAAATTTTAATGTCATATTTACTTATATCTAATCAATAGCCTAAAAATAAGTTTCAAGCTTTAAAAATAACGATACTTCCTTACAACCTTTCATCCCCCTTTACAACCCTTTTTTTGCATTAAAAAGTAGCCTATCTCCTTAATCAAGCTCTAAACTATCTGTGTACCAAATTTCGTTTAGATCGGTTCAGTAGTTTTGGCGTGAAAGAGCGACAGACAGACAGAGTTACTTTCGCATTTATAATATTAGTAAGGATATTATTATTTCCCCTCCTCCGGTGTACTCTCCCTCTGTTTTACGAATTTTCGATCAGGACGCATGACCTGACGCGAGTTTAACATTTTTTAGCCATCCCAAAAAGTGCACATAAAATTGCGGATTGCACAAAGTATTATCATACGTGGCAATCGAACCTACAGTATCTTTGATCTTAACCACTATGACATCTGTGTAGTCATATCTTATCTTACTATATCTTTAAACGAGCAATTCTTGTATATATATATATATATATATATATATATATATATATATATATATATATATATATATATATATATATATATATATATATATATATATATATATATATATATATACATATATATATAAAAATTTTAAGTTGGTTTGTGTATGCTTCAAAAACTCAAAATGGTTTGCATCAATTCAGCTAAAATTTTACCATGATATACAACACGCTATAAAGATTGTTTTTATCTATTTTTCACGTTACTAACATAACCCTAACTGCGCCATCTGTCGGAAGCGAGAGGAAGTCTCGCCATATTAGGTAACGACAACCGCAGTCGCCTGTAAAACGTTACCTATTCTCAATGACATTGTTTATTAACAACCAAAAAACGTATGTTCACTTGCATATCATCCAAATTATTATAAAATCTGAATTACACATTCGAAGTATTTTTGTGTGATTGTGTCGTGATTGAGCTACACCGTTCGCCAAATCGTAAGTAGAGGTTATGTTTTGTATAAAAAATAGACAGAAAAAAAATGTTATTATTATCAATTATTAATGATTGTTATATATTATACTAGCTTCTGCCCGCGGCTTCGCCCGCGTAAAAGGTTTCCTAAATTTCTTTAATCCCCTATTTTTATTTTTCCCCTTAAGGGTAAATTTTTACATGTTAATGTCATATTTATTTATATCTAATCAATAGCCGAAAAATAAGTTTCAAGCTTCTGGCTTTAAAAATGACGATAATTCCTTACAACTTTTTATCCCCCTTTATAACCCCTGTATTACCTAACCCCCCTATTAACCCCTGTATTAAAAAGTAGCCTATGTCCTTTATCAGGCTCTAGACTATCTGTGTACCATATTTCATTTAGATCGGTTCAGTAGTTTTGGCGTGAAAGAGCGACATACAGACAGAGTTACTTTCACATTTATAATATTAGTAAGGATTTAATGTCACACTTATGTTAGACAGCTACCCCTGTCTTACGCGCGCACACACAAATGAATAGAGAATAGCGGCGTAGTATCACGGCATGACCACATTTGCCTTAGTAGCTACCCAATCTATCATTTTCAGTAGTCGACAGAATTTTACTGCCAAGGCGCACAAAAAGATGTTTCATATCACAAACTTTCAATACCTATCTATTATATACAGGTATAGTATGTTACTTACAAATCGATAGTGCTGTCAAAACTACAACAATCATCAACGATGACTGCTCTCACGTCTTTACTTGTGTTCGCGTCGCACAATCGGCGATCTTCTTTCTTACCGTATTTCTGTAGTGCGCCCGGTTGCTGCCGGACCACAGCACTGCGCACTCTTATTGTCCTAACTTTTGAAATACTGTACCAAACGGCACACGGTAAAAGGAAAAAAATACATACATACATACATATCATCACGCCATATCCCTTGCAGGGTAGGCAGAGAGAACAGAGTGCCAGAAAACTCTATCTCTGCATACTTCACTCGCTTCCTCAACATTCATAATTCTCTTCATACACGCTCGCCGGTTTCGGAGACTCTTGACTCCACCTTCCTTCAGTACATGACCGATCTGCTCTAGGTAGGTTAGTCTCGGTCTCCCTCGGTACCTACATCCTTCCACTTTCGCATTGTATATCTTCTTAACCAGACGTTCTTTCTGCATTCTTTCCACATGTCTGAACCATCGGAGCATTCCCTTTCGCACCTTTACTCCAAAAAGAAAAAAATACGTACTTTAAATATTGAAAGCAATAAAAGCATTTGTTTGCATAAGAATCAATTCGTTACTATAAAATGTGCACCGGCAATAAATACCAAATTATTTTGAATTTTTAATTTACTATTTTAACGATAAATGCTTACATATTAAAAATAGATATATGTTGTCGCGGACTTTTTTGTAGAACTATTTAAGAGGTACATTTCCACAATACATAACATTCGTCTGAGTTTCAAGATTTTTGCAGCGTGTGCAAAAATAGCTCGTAGATGGGCGTTTTTTTCTGACTTAAGCAATTTTTATCGTTATATTTTAGCTTATTTACAAAATATCTCTATAAATTAGAGCCTATGTGTTATTGTGATGTGTAAGCTATATTACTATAAAGTTTCATCAAAATCCATTCGCTAGTTTTTGCGTGAAAGAGCAACAGTTAGTTAAACACGGCTCTATGCAAACATTTAAAGTCCAGGGACAGGTTTACCACCTTGCAGGTAGTCTTCTTCCGCATCAACCTGATGACCATAAGTTCTTGCAGATTTATTTTATTGCTGATCCAGAAATTCAAACAGCTACGCGATGTAATACAATCGACGCAACCAGCGAATATGACTATATGACAAAAAAAAACTTTAGGCATGCATACTCTGCTCCCCGTGCGAAGCCGGGGCGTGTCGCTAGTATATATATATATATATATATATATATATATATATATATATATATATATATATATATATATATATATATATATATATATATATATATAATAATAATATATACTAGCTAGGTTTCATTTATAGAAAATATTGTTTTGACAGTATTTTTCGTTGTATTGAAATTATTAGAATATGAAGGTTTCAAATTTTGACGCTGTCATTAAGAATAGACATTTAGCTCAGTTGGAAAATCAAGTAGTCTAATCCAAACTAACCGGAGCTCGGTTCGGATCCTTACTTTTCTTATTTACTTTTTGGCCTTTTTTTATTATTTTATTAATTATTATCATTTGCCCGCATCTTTGTCTGCGTAGAAGTCGAAAATGGTTCTAATAGGATTTTTGTTTGTTTTTTACGTTATTTTATTGTTATTTATAAATTATTATGTATAAATGTTTACATACTTATATAGTATAACAACCTTTATTATGGTGTAGGGAAGGTTTAATAAACATTAAAATAAAATGAAATTTTTGTTATATATTATGGACACGAGGCTCTTTTCTTAACAGTCTATGTTTTGAACACACCGCCCCATAAGCCACCGCCTTTTCCATCGAAATTAGGCCGACCACCACTTCTTGACATCCACTCGCGATACTACACCTGTTACAGTATTTCTTTGTAAGCAATATCTTTTGTTTTTCTTTCGGATGCTAGAATTACCAGGCTAGTCTGTGAGCTTACTCTGAAGCATGTCACATACAATTGCCCATGGGAGAAGCAGTTTACTCTCAAGTCTACTCCCGCTACCTTAAAAATTTGACCTCGAGCTTTGTTTATGATTATTGCGAAACAGACTTTAATGGCAAACTGCACTCTCTGAAATTCAAAGGAGTAATTTGATGGTAGATATTCAGAGAATCCTAGGTCAGTATAGTTGACACGATTACATTGCAATGCAGTGTTTTTTCTTGCAAACTGGTGGTATTGTATAATTTTGGCGCACCAGCTCTCAATTTAAAGATATGAGTTGGGAGACCGGGAGCCTGCAGAGTATTCAGTATCTCATGAACCATAATAGTTAGACAGCAGCCAGACAAAAATTTTCACTGATAATGTTTTTCTGTTGCCGCTATAATGACAAATACTAAAATACAAAATAAAATAAATATTTAAGGGGTGCTCCCATACAACGAACGTGATTTTCACTTCTTTTTGCTCGATATATTTTTTAGTTTATATTTTTACTTTTTGATTTTTAATTTAAATTTTATTATTCTTATTATATTTAAATATATCTTCCAAAACGCACTAACAAGAAAATACCGAGCAAGGCTCGGTCATCCAGATATTTAAATTTTAAAGCCAATATTTTAGTGAGCAAGCTGATTTGAAATTTTATTCGTTATTGAGAGATTTCATTGAAAATGCGTCATATTCAAGATATGTGACCTAAATTCCGAGTAACGCTTATGAAAGAGATATTATTGTTTGAAGTAAAGTTTCGCGAATGGGGGAAATATTATTAGTGAAATAAAGTTGAGCATATTTTAAGACTTTGGTTATTAATCTCCCTTATCTTTTTCTTGCATGGAAACTGTGGATGGACTGTAGATGGAATGGATAAGAATACTAGAAACTGTGGATGGACTGTAGATGGAATGGATAAGAATACTATTGTTATCAATCCTTACTTCCTCCTAGTAGACGTAAAAATCGGTTCAGAGTACCACTAAGAGTATACCAACAGTATTTTTCTGGAAAATCTTTATTAATGGTAGGACCACGCTGTTGACAGTTATCTGTCTGGGGCCGGCCCGTCCGGTGTAGTACCACACTCTCGTATAAGATCGACGTCTGAGTAATGGCAATGTGCTATTACCATTCGTTCGTAGAGCGAGAGAGCCGGAAGCCGAACAAGGTGGGTTTGGAGATTGTAATGGTAGGCAGCGGCCTAGCTATAGCCTTGGTTATAATAAAGGTCCATGGGCGGCAGTGATACTTACCATCAGATGTGCTGTGTGCTGTACATTACTATGATTGCCAACCCTCCTGCCATACATAGCGGTTGTAACAATAACACCAATAAAAGTTAATCAGATCATCTGGTGGAAGTCCTACTACCAGTAATAGACGGCCAAAAGCTTAATGATTATTAATTTTACATATAAGAATTAGTGCCCGGATGCATTATCTTAACATACCGATGTCATTCTCCTACTCTTATCCCAATTACTTGGGGTTGATACTATATGTATTCTTCTTTCATAGTACATTTCGCAGAAGTTATTGGCAATAGTTTCATGACCAGCCGCCTGCCAGACGTCAACCCTCCTTTTTTTTGCGGTGGACTATGGACGTGGTCGCGCTTCGCCGAATCGGTCCGGGGCGACGGAAGAGGCGGCGCGCAATCCTATAGACCCACCCTGCAAATACCTCTCTTCGCCGTGCGAGCGGGCAACCGGTACCCGATCTTTGTCTTCAGTGGCCCGCCTGGCGGTTTACCCTCGCGGGAACCTCTCGTGTCGACGCAGAAAGTCGCGCCTGCGCCGGCCGAGGCGCCGGCGGCGGCCCGAGTCCGCATGGAGAGAATCCTCCCGGACTCGTGCCGCCACCTCCTTCTGCGAGATGACAGCCTCTCAGAAGACGGCGACCGCGTCCCAGTTCCTGACGCTGTCGACCATCGCTTTCACGACAGCCGGCAGCGTCAGGTCGGCACCGTTGACAGCGACGAGGTCACGGTGCTGCCCGTCCCAGCTCGTACATACCTCGAGCGTATGTTGCGCCGTGTCCTCGTCACTACCGCACTGGTGGCAGGACGGAGTCAACTCCCTCATCACGACCGTGTGCAGGTACTTGCCGAGGCAAACGTGCCCCGACAAGACCTGGACCAACCGGAAGGAGAGGACTCCGTGCCGCCGCTCTATCCATTCCATCAGTACGAGCCGGAGGGCCTCAACGATAACAACACTGTGTCTAGGCCTCTCCAGCCGCGTAACCCAACGGGCGATAACGTCCCGGCGGGCGTCCTCGCGCCAGGTAGCTATCTCGCTAAGCGATAGTGAGCCACCTTCGTCGCGTGCTAAATTAACCCGCCGGTAGAGGTTGGAGAGCATTTACGTCTCTAGGCCCCATGGGGGTGTTCTGGCTAACACATGCCACCTCGTTCGACACCGTTTGGTATCCACGGATGGCTCTGACCAACATGGCTCTCTGTGGGCGCCACAGAAAAGCCCTGAGCTGGACGGTCAGAGACTGGATTGGCCATTGAGCGGATCACCCCCGCATACAGCCGTCGGCTCTCAAAGCTGGGTCCGCCCACGTTCGGCATGAGCTGTGATAGGGCGGACGCCGTGCCGACCAGCCAGGGACGAATCCTGCGGAAATGCTCTCGGAACCACCAACGCCCGTCGAGCACAGGCCCAAATACTTTATATGAACCTGGATACTGATGTGGATGGAGTTGACGACTAACGAGGCGCCGATAGGCAGCCTTATGCGGGGCCCATGGATTAAAAGGGCCTCCGTCTTATTTAGGGCTACCCTGAGCCCCAGCGCCTCGATTCGCCTGACCATCTCCTCGGTGCCGAGAGTGGCCAGGCTCGCCGCCTCTTCGAGTGTCCTGCCCCGGTCTGTGACGAGCGTATCGTTAGCATAGCATATCAAGCTCAGCCCGGGGGGGAAGGACTCACTCTCAACGCCCAGTCGTAACCGATGTCCCACAGAGTCGGCCCCAGAACCGACTCCTGTGGTACACCGCACGTCATGGGCGCTCGCACAATGTCCCCTGCGGGACTCGCGCAGAGGGTACTGCGCCCCTTCAAATAGTCTGCCACCAGCCGCCTCAGGTACAAGGGCACTCCTTGAAATCGGAGCGCCTCCCTGATGCAGCTGAATGGCAGACTATTGAATGCATTGGCAATGTCCAACGACACCACCAACAGCACTCCTGCGCTGGCGACAGCCTCCGCGGCAATCTGTCTCAGGTGTAGCAGGTCCCCAATGGTCGAACGCCCCTTCCGAAAATCGAATTGAGCGTCTGACAGGTCGGGTCCCACCTCGTCCAGGTGCTGGACGATGCGGGCAGCGAGGATGCGCTCCAGCAGCTTACCCACATCGTCCAGGAGCACGATGGGCCTGTAGGCCAAAGGCGAATTCGGGGGCTGTCCCAGCTTTGGCAGGAGAACCAACCTCCCCTCCTTCCAGCACTCAGGGAACTGTCCAGACGCCAAACAGGCGTTGTACAGTCGCCTGAGGCGTAGACGTCAACCCTCCTCGGGAATGTAATTGTAGACCAAACGGCATTAGATGGGGTTGGCCTAAGTCGTTATAAAGCTCTTAGTCGTCTTTTACGACATCCATGAACAAAGTAAGGGATTGTGGTATTCGTAGCCGCTGCCACAAAGCAAATAGTAGATTTATATCCCTCCTATTGTGGATGAGGTTTGTGCTCAGTAGTAGGTAATTTATGAGCTGAGATGATGATGAGAATGAGATGATTATATGTAAGAAAAATAAATCTATATTTTTATAAACTTTAAAAGTGTAATAGTTTTTGTTAGGTTTTTAAACTAGTAAATTGCCACAATATAATAATTATCATAAATTAAATCTATACTAATATTATAAAGCGGAAGAGTTTGTTTGTTTGTTTGTTTGTTTAAACGCGCTAATCTCAGAAACTTCGGGTCCGATTTGAAAAATTCTTTTTTTATTGGATAGTACATTTATAGAGAAAGGCTTTAGGCTATATAACATTACGCTGCAACCAATAGGAGCAGAGCAACAATGATGAATGTGTAAAAATCGGGTTTATGTTTCCTTTTGAGAGCTTCCGCTGCGTAAACGGTTAAAGTTGCGCAAAAATTATGTACTACATAATTGTTTCCCTTTCAAAGTTCTAAATAAAAGTCTGCAACAGCATATGTATATCTTTTAAGATTGGCTCACTATAACCTTTTTTATGCTAATCAAATTTGTTTTAAAATAATGTGATATTTTCGAAGGTGTTTTTATAAACATAATATTAATCCTTATCCAAATAAATAAGTTATGCATCACAAGTATTTAATTTAAAACAAAATTGCTCTTTACATTATTTGATTTCAATGAATATCTTAGGAAATATCGCAGTTTAAAAATAACATCGCAGCAAAATAATGATCAAGTACTAGGCGCGCATTTACGATAAAAATACTGGATCTTATAATCTTATATTAAAAAAAAACTCAAACTAATGTTATTTCAAAGTACTTCTGCACACACTACATTTTTAGTTTTGTTTTCTTCTCATGACCTTCCGTCGGCTTTACACATCCTAAATAATAATAATAAGTATAGGAAGTATTAGGGCCTGCCCTCATGTATGGCAGTGAAAGTTAGATTTGGCGGGAAAGACATGAAAATAGAATAAATGCTGTAGAGCTGACAGCTCTTCGTAAGCTGTGTGTGATGTAAGTATGAAAGATAAAATTAGGTATAATGTTATAAAAGAGCGCTGGTATACTGAGGTGGGTTGGACACGAAGTGGAAGAAATAATGAGTGGGCAGAGGTTGACGAAGCAAACATATAAAGCAATCGCGAATGGGACGAATACAAGGGGAAGACCTTTTCTGGACCAAATTGGCGATTTGTTCACGAGAGGTCATCATCATCATCATCATTCTCCTACTCTTATCCCAATTACTTGGGGTCGATACAATAAGTACTCTTCATTCATAGTACATATTATAAAAGTTATTGGCAATAGTTTTATGACCGGCCGCCTGCCAGACGTCAACCCTAATTGGGAATGTAATTGTTGACCAAACGGCATCAGATGGAGTTGGCCCAAGTCGTTATAAGGCTCTTAGTCGTCTTTTACGACATCCACAAACAAAGTGAGGATTGGTAGTATTCATAGCCGCTACCACACAGCGATTTCATACACATTAAAAGTATGTGTAATCGCAAATAGGCGTAAGTGTATGTATGTATGTATAATATACATACATTGTATATATCTATAGAAAGTATAGATAAGACCCAATACTTTTACTTGCATTACTTTATATGGTACTACATTGCATTATATGGATTACGTCAAACTTGAATCACTTTTAAATACTTATTTCGCGTAACTACAAATACACACAAAAAAAAAAGAAACACATACATGCACGCACACTACATCACAAACACACGCACACCACACACACACATATACACACACGCATACACACACAAACACACGCACACCACACATACACACACACACACACACACAAACAAACGCACAACACACACATACACACGCACACACACACACACACAACGTGTGAGCGCGCTCACTAACACGTTAATTCTCACTCATTCATTTATTATAGATTTCTTTATCATTAGTCTTTATTACGTAAGATATATATATTCATTATTTATAATGTATGTTACTGTAAAATAATATGATGTTCAAGATTTATGTATTTCGGGAAGGAACTGTCTCTTGAAACACAGGTATTACCTAATTCAAGAGGCAAAGACATCTATGTCAACTGTCATATGTATTTAGTTTTCCATAAAGATTATTATTATTATTTTACTTAAGGTTAAATGTTCTACTCTTACTAATAAAAGGGTCATGTAGGTACCTAAAACAGCTTTAACGTATGTATTATTTAAAAATATTTCCACCTTTTACGTAAACGAATTCGCGAGTTGAAGTTAACGTTAGCCCAAAGTAACCATTCCACGCGGACCAAGTCGCGGGCAGAAGCTAGTGTTTAAATATAACTGATCATAAACAATATAAAAATTTTAACATATGAAATCATTTTCGTTTTGTACTGGCAATAAATTTGTATTAAAATGTGGGTCAAACTTTTAATAACTGATACTGTAGCAGGTAGATATAAATTTCTGTAATAACGATGACTTTTGTACGTAAGACACCTTAGTCCTCCCGTGACTATGATCACTGTAAAGTGTTCGAAACTTTGGGAAATTAAAAATCAAATATAAACGCGATAGAATTCGTAAAAGTAGTTTTATTACGAATATTGTTAATGTTGATAATGTTACTATTATCGCATTATGACTTAAAATAAGTAAACAATTCATGCACGGAAAGCTAAGGGAAACAACTAGTAAATTAGATAAAGAGAAAATTGGATAGAGGTCTAAAAAACAACGTTATGGCTTCATAAGCAAAAACTTCTATACAAAAGCTTTCCTGAGGGCTTTTCAGGTACATAATAAGGGTAGGTTTTTGTTTTAATCTTAAAAGCCATTGCTTGACAAAATTGCATTCTATTCTAAAACAATTCAGTCTTAGATGCTAAGGCAAGGCTTTTAAATATATATTTCAATTAGTATTATAGAGAAAAGTGAGCTGAGTCTTATGGCGATTAATTAAGGCGAGCTAATCAACATGTTATGGATATGACACTGTAAATATCATAGAAAAACGTTTTATGTAGGCGGCAATGGACCTTTTAATATGATATTCTCGTCGTAAGTATTAAGTCCAGGGGTAAACATTAACGCTCGCACGGCGAAGAGAGGTGTTTGCAGGGTGGGTCCATGGGGTTGCGCGCCGTCTCTTCTGTCGCCCCGGACCGATTTGCCGGGGTGCGACTACATCCATGATCCACCTTGCAAAAAAAAAGAGGGTAAACATTAATGGGATGGTACAACTTGTACCCTTAGTCTCTTCGTATGCATTGTGCCGATGCATGAGGCTTTTAAAGTCGATATTGCTTAAATAGATTTTTATATAATAAGTGATCTATTTATTTTTGATCTGATCTTTTGAAATGACTTCAAAAACGGAGGCGGTTCCACTGTATGTATTTTTTTTAGAGTGTGTAATGTTAACGTTTCATCATTATTATTACCAACTTATCAAACGTTCACTGTTCTATATATTTATAACTAGCTTCTGCCCGCGGCTTCACCCGCGTAAAAGGTTACTTTTCTAAAGTTTTTCATCCCCTATTTTTATGTGACCCCTTAGGGGTAAATTTTTTACGAAATTTTGATGTCATATAAATTTATATCTAATCAATAGCCTAAAAGTAAGTTTCAAGCTTCGGACTGTAAAAATAACGATAATGCCTTACAACTTTTCATCCCCCTTTATAACCCTTTTTAGCATTAAGAAGTAGCCTATGTCCTTTGTCAGGTTCTAGACTATCTGTGTACCAAATTTAATTTAGATCGGTTCAGTAGTTTTGGCGTGAAAGAGCGACAGACTGACAGACAGACAGAGTTACTTTCGTATTTATAATATTAGTAAGGATTTAACTAAAACATCATTTACTATTAGTCAATGGCATGTATGAAAGAAAAAAAATGCTTTTGAATTTCGCGCCATTCTCGACGTAGCGCAAAACATAACTTGCAAACATTGTAAACGAACCCATGGCTGTATGGGATTTTTCCCCTTTGCCTATCCGAATGGACGAACAAAAAAAAATGTAAACGAACAATTTTCATAAGGTATACATACACAAAAGACTAAGTAGTTTAGTTTTTTATTAATTGCAATTAAACAGCAAAGAATTACCAAGCCATTTTTGAAAGGAACTTTAAAAAAAAGTTCCTTTCAAAAATATAAATTAGTATATATAAATATTATATAAATTAGTTTTTACGGTCGTATGAGTGCTAGATCCATACGCACAGACATCCAAACGTCCTCGAATATTTTTCTTAATCAACTTTTTTCTTACTTTAAACAAAATAATTGCTTTTTAAAAATATCAAATACATTTAAAGGAATGTTTTTCTTGACATATGTATGATAATATTATCCTATAAGTGCAGTGCGAGAAAAATACAGTCATTTTTGTTTTGAAAAGTCCTTGATATTCATATATCGAGTGTAGAGCATCACCTCAACGCTTCGCTTATGAGAAGTGCAGTAGAATTAATTTACCATAAAGAAAATACGGAGTTAGAATCAAACATATTTTAATACGTATTGTAACAGATATTATAATTTTTACATGAACAAATAAGTTATATATATGTATGTGCATATTTTGTTTCTGTTTTATTTTTTTAGGACAAGGAAAACATATTCAAGGAAAACAATAAGGGAGAGTGAACAATTGACATGAACAAAGTAAAAATACATCACAAATTATTATCCATTTGGAATACCCGCCGCAAAGGTCGGGTAAAAAAAATACAAAATACAATCCACTATAGTCTATCTAATCTAAGAAGTGCACTTTGACAGCTGTCGGAGTAAGTTGTCTAGGAATGTGAACCAAATAATCGCTATCGAAAATATCCGATTTTACTGAGAAATCGATATTGATTCTTTATAATTAATAATCGATTTATTTTTTATTTTTCAAAAAGTTGATGAATAAATTAAGTGCTAAATTAGTACTAAACAAATTTAATTATTTCAGCATTGAATCTATTCATCATATTTAGGAGGATCAGGTTAATTAAAAACAAAAACTGGATTTGAAAATAGCTATTTATTAAGAATTACTACTATTACTTGAATTATCAGCATCGCGAACATTAATAATTATTTCCTCATCAATCAAAGTGTCGAAATGTACATCTCTGTCAAAATCTCTATTCGATTAATTGTATTATTCTAATATTTTTACCGATTATTTGGATATTCGTGAATTGGAAGTTGTCAAGCACTACTGTATAGAATGTGATGACGTGACATTGTTAGATCGTATATAACAATTACTATTTACCATGTTATTTTTATTTTAAATTAGTTTTACGAGTTTCAACATTAGATTATTGTACAAGAAAGTCACCCGCAATGTTAATTATGTAAATAACTTAATAGTTGTTTAAAATTTCAGATTTAGTGTTTACAATCATGTGTATACGTTTGACCGAGGTTATTGTGTATTAAAAAATGCAAAACGTCAAAATGCACTTCTTAGATTAGATGAAATATAATTCTATTGAGTTTGAATGAGTATGAAAAATACTTCGCAATAGAATACTTAACATTTTTTTTTGTTGGCGTCTAACGTTTACGCGCGTATTACATTTGGTATAAAATTATTTTTAAGGATTTTATCATGTTTTATTTTATTTTTTTAATATACCGATATTTCGAATACTTTTAGCGTTTAGTCAAGGGAAGGGACTCCCTCCATACCTTTGACATTCAGCACGTGTGAGACACGACAGTGACATTTAGAGTCAAAGAATGTCTGCAGATTTTGAAAAAAAAAATTTTACAATTCTTAGTTCAAATGGCATCCTACTCGATTAGCTAATACTTTTTAAATTTTAAAATAATTTTATTTAAAATAAGTCACTTAATAAATTTAAAGTGATTATTTTTTAAATAAAAGAAGTCCACTGAATATTTTGCCGAATTTTCTCAGATTTCGATCGAATTCAGTTCCGGTTATTAGAGTAATTTTATAGAAAATGTAAAAATTCACATAATGTAAATATACTCGCAGGCTTATATGTAATTCCACCGAAGACAAAGATCAGATACCGGTAGCCCCCTTGCACGGCGAAGAGAGTCGCTGTCGCTGGGTGGTTCTATGGGGTTCCGCCCCGCCTCTTCCGTCGCCCCGGACCGATTTGGCGGGGCGAGACCACTCCATGGCCCGCAGCAAAAAAAGGCTTATTCGTAATTACCATGAACGTTAAGGATTCGATACTAGTGGCAACCCCAAGTGCAAGTGGAGAGGGAATACGATAGATTATGTGGCCACACGCCACCCTTTTATCGCCCCCGGAAAGAATGGGCGCAGTGTCTCCAGACCATAGCTTGCCAAAAAAAGCTTATACGTAATGAATGTTTTGATTTGAAGAATATAATAGGGTATAAATTGATCACCGGGTGCCCGGACTGGGGATTAGTCTGGTCGCCCCGAAGCGAGGCCACTGCATAAGGATGACGCTCCGACGGTGAAAGCTGCCAGGGTGTCGACTTGAGAAGATACCCGCGAGGGTAAACCGCCGGGCGGGCCACCGAAGACAAAGACCGGGTGCCGGTGGTCCGCTCGCACGGCGTGGAGAGGTACTTGTAGGGCGGGTCTATGGGGTCGTGCGCCGCTTCTTCTTTCGCCCCAGACGGATTGAGCGGGGCGTGAACACTCCATAGCCCACCGCCAAAAAAAAAAAAAATAAAGATGGTATAAATTGAACTATGTGAGGTCAAATATACATACTTAATGTATTTGTTAGTCATTTGAGAGATGAAAAAAAAATTACTTACAAAGTAGGTAATAATCCTTTTTTAAAAAAAGGAAAAAGGCAATTCATGTAAATAAGTATAAAGGGTTGTATAAGAATTGCTAAAGCAGGAAAACCACTGGAGACCCTTCAAGTATATGAAATTATAATGTATTTATTTGATGTTAGTGGAATGGATTTTTTTTTGTTGTATTTTATAATAATTTTATTTCAAAGTAACGAATGGTTTGAATTCGGTATTTTTTTTTTCCTTTTTACCCGACTGCAAAGGAGTGGTATTGTGTTTAACAGTCTATGTATGTATGTATGTTTGTATGTTCCTTTGAAGCACTATATATACCAAACGCCTGGGCCGATTTTTATGATTCGCACCTCAATCGATTCCCATTAATCCGGCGAGTGTCACTAAAGATATGACGTTATTGAAAATTCAATATGGCGACTACTGGACGCCATATTGTGAAAACTAAAAAAAATAAAGTCAACAAACTATATCGAGCGGGGTATCGTTGAATAGGTACCTATTTATAAATCATTTTTAGTTTTCGCTCAACATTTTTAGATTTGACTGGCCGTTTAGGATCTATATCGATTTAAAGTTTCGTAACAACCTTTCTCACATATAGGTTTTATAGACAGTAGAAATTTACGATGAAAAGACGAAAAATTCATATAACTGGATGTGGATGGACATATACTGAAGAATCTAGTAGGTATATTGTCCAATATACCATAGATAGTTCTACCTAAAGTATCTAATGTCTGACGCGGTCGCCCATCTCCAATTTCTAACGATCTAGTACTCAACTTCAGTCGAAAAACTATATATAGTTAGGTACTTACCTACTTATTAATAAATAAGATAACTATAGCTACCTAGGTATTTATAACTAAAAAATGTAAAATAAAAAAAATGATTAAAGAAATCAAAAAACCCAACTGCGTAAAAAGTCACCAAAACTACGTACATAATAAGAAAAAACTGAAAAGAAAAATACAAGCACTTAGATGTCCGGTGGTTTAGAATTCCATAATATATTATTAAATAAATACTATTGCAGAAAATGAAATATATTTAAATAATAGAACATAACAACTGAACAGTCGGGATCCTTTATTCGACAGCAAATCTAATTTTTCAATGGATCCCGACATTTCAGTTGTCATGTTCTATTATTAAAATGTATTTCATTTTCTGCAATAGTATTTATTCAATAATATATGTATTATGGAATTCTAAGCCACCGGACATCTAAGTGCTTGTTTTTTTCTTTTCAGTTTTTTTTATTATGTACGTAGTTTTGTTGACTTTTTACGCAGTCGGGTTTTTTGATTATTTTAATCATTTTTTTTATTTATTATTTGAAGCATTCACTTTTACATACATACATACATACATATCATCACGCCATTGCCCTTGCAGGGTAGGCAGAGAGAACAGAGTGCCAGAGAACTCTATCTCTGCATAATTCTCTCGCTTCCTCAACATTCATAATTCTCTTCATACACGCTCGCCGGTTTCGAAGACTCTTGACTTCACCTTCCTTCAGTACATGACCGATCTGGTCTAGGTAAGTTAGTCTCGGTCTCCCTCCGTACCTACATCCTTCCACTTTCGCATTGTATATCTTCTTAACCAGACGTTCGTTCGGCATTCTTTCCACATGTCCGAACCATCGGAGCATTCCCTTTCGCATCTTTACACCAATACTCTCTTTCATACCTACTCGCTCTCTTACGTCGTCGTTACGAATGCGGTCGGTCAGCCTAACGCCACAGATTTTCCGCAGAGATCGCATTTCGACCGCATTAATTTTACTTTCATACTCTTTTCTGCATACCTAACTCTCGCTTCCATACAGTAATGTTGGGACAAGCACTGCGTTATGTATTGCTACACGTGCCTTCTGGCTGAGGTGGTGGCTGCCGAGAAGTTGCCCCAACGCTCCGTTCACTCTATTTCCCGCATTCACTCTTCGCTCTATATCAGTGGTGTACCTTCCATCTCGGCTAAATCCACATCCAAGATATACAAATTCATCCACTTGCTCTAGTATATCTTTACCTATTGTTACTCTTACATCTGTTCTGGCTTCGTCTCTTTCAAAGACCATTATTTTGGTTTTGCTCACATTCACGCGTAGACTCCTTTTCTTACAATCTTCTGTCATTGTGTCGACTAGGGTCTGCAGGTCAGTCGCTGACTGTGCCAGCAGGACTGCATCATCTGCATATAGCAGAGCAGTGGCCACTGAGTCGCCCATCTGGACTCCCACATTCATATTTAATTGATTCACTTTTAATGTTATTATTTTATTTTAACACCTACGCTTTCTAAATTTATTAGAAATAATATCAATATTAATGCTATCTATTATGCAACAATTTTTCCGTGTGGTGACGGAGTAAGAATACAATTCACCACCCACTGTCTTACCCGTGGGTGATCGTAAGAGATGACTAAGGGATATAAAACGCATATAACATCTATGCGAGAGAAGGAAAACTCGAAACAAAACCCTGTACTAACACGTCTGACCAGCGTGGTATAGTAGGTCAATTGCCCTCCCATTATGGAGGAGGCTCGAGCCCAACAGTGGGACGTGTATGAGCTGAGATGATGAGATGAGAAGATGCATTAATTATTATCTTGTTATTATGACAACAGTTTTTATGATAACGGGGACTACACAGAACGCTTAGCGGCTATTGTTATTATAGTTTCGCTTAGTTTACTAATATATATTGGCGAAAGGTCAGATTAAGAGTACGCGTAACCGAAGATCATGGATGAAGACTGTGATGAGTGTGAATGAAGCGATGGAGGTATGAAATAAAGTATATGTCATCTGAAGCTATTATATCTTATGAGTTGCCTCAAGGCAGAGTTTTGGGATGACGAAAATTCGCGTAAACATTATAAAACACGATTTTATCGTATTATTTTTCGATTTGAAACAGTAGCGAGGAAGAAAATACTATGTTTCATAAAATACAAGTTGAATTTGTCAATTGAAAGGTCAAGGACTCATTGTTTTAGTCCCCTTAAAAGACACCCAAGTGAATGAAGTAAACTAAGCAAAATTATATTACTCTTGTATAAAATTTTTAGAATACTTAAGAGTTCCTACGTTTGCGTCAAGTTTTTGAGGTTTGTTTTGAAGGTTCGCCTAATTTGTAAATAGATCTTAATAACTTTTAAAAGTTTTCTTTTTTTTAAGACATAAGTAAAAGAAATAAGTCCTTGAATTCAGAAATTAATTATTAAATACAACACTGAACACAGATTACACTCAGAATAGTAATTCGTGAATCACATAAAGAATTTTCCCGTGCGGGGATTGAGCCCAGGACTCTTGGCTTGAAATGTCAGTATTTAGATCAATCCATAATTTGAGCAGCAATTAGTTTCTACTATACATACATCATCTTAATTCTAGTTCATATTTGTCTTACTGCTGGACATGAATCTATCAAAATAAGGAGATAAATTAACCTACTATGCTGACCAGACGGGCTGGTACAGAGTTTTATTTCAAGATTTCCTTCTTGTGCTAGAGATGTTATCTGCATACCATAATTCTAGTGGTCTTTTACAACAACCACAGATAATATAGGTGATGAATTGTATTCTTATTCCATCGCCACACGATAAGCATAGACACAGTATCAAAAAATCTGTATATGATGATAGAATGATACTCTTCATTGGTAGAGACGGCTCCTATTACAAAAATAAAAATAAATTCTATGTTCTATCCTAAAAAGAAAATAATAGAAATAAATAGATACTACGTATGTTCCTGTATAAGATTCAAAAGCTAACATTCTTCACATTTTTTTTATTTGCTTAAAAAAAAGGTGGCAAACGAGTAAGCAGCACACCTGATGGTAAATGTTACTGCCGTCTATGGACCCATAGGTCCATGGTCATAGCATAGCTATTGCATAAGTCCATGGATGGTACCAAGGGTATAGCTAGGCCGCTGCCTACCAATACAAACCCCAAAGCCATCCAGTTGGACTTCCAACTCCATCGCTCACAGAACGAAGCGCAATAGCACATTGCCATTACTCAGACGTCGATCTTCTGCGAGAGTGTGGTACTACCCCGGATGGACCGGCCCAGGGCTGTAGACAGAAAACTGTCAATAGCGTGGTCCTACCAATATTAAAAAAATTTAAACGATTGATAGAAGCATTATATCTTCACTTGACAATCCTCAGAGAACAATGCTATCTTGTAATAGGAATCGAATTGCCAGGTGAGCGAAGGTAACGCAGAACCTACACCTAGCAGGTTCGATTTAGCAGGCCACCGAAGACAAAGATCGGGTACCGGTGGCCCGCTCGCACAGCGAAGAGAGTTCTTACAGGGTGAGTGTATGGGCTTGTGCGCTGCCTCTTCCGTCGCCCCGAACCGATTTGGGGGGCGCGACAACATCCATAGTCCCACCGCAAGAAAAAAAAACAGGTTCGATTTAGCACATTTCCAATTTATACTATTTTAGTGAATAAATATGGACTCGCAAATGAGATACGAGTTAGTTCAATAATAGAACTAATAGTTAATAACAAAATCCACTTACTACATACAACCTTATCAATAAAGCCGTAACAATATTTAATCCTTACGGATTGTAATAAATTACCTTTATCTCTCATTATCAGTACTATGAATAAACTTTATAAAATGTATGGAAGAAAAGTTAAGACTTTAATGAAATTCTATACGAGCAGTGTAATCTGTCCTTATTCAGCTCTTATTCCAATTAGTTTGGATCGATGCAATATTTAGTCTTCTTCGTAATAATTATACAATATGTACTGTTTTTTTTTTACTGCCGGTGGTGGCAAACGAGTAGGCAGTGTAGTATACCCATAATTAATATAATTTCTAAATGTGGGTAGATCGAATAATATGTGGGTATAAAAGCTCGATAGAGACGTGTCGATACGTTTTAGTGGGTATTCTAGCCCCGAGGCTAGCGAGTCCCACACTCCCCGTTCCGGGGGGTGGTGCGTAAAAGCATTTCGGACCATTGCGTAATCAAAAAAAAAAAAGAAATATGTCGCAGGGCACTTATGCGTTGCGGGTCGTGGAAAACAGTCGTGTAACTATTCTAGAAGTTAAGCGTGTGATTATAATATTACAGGCATACACTACAGGCAGCACATCTGATGGTAAGTGATACTATGAACATGAACCTCATCAACACCAGGGGCACAACCTGGCCGCTGCCTACCGCGAAGAAAGTGCTCTACTTAAACCTCGTTTAAAGAAGGACATGTCATAGCGCTTGGGAAACACAGCAGCAGGTAGTGCATTCCAGATCTTGCACGTACGTGGAACAAATTATTACCGAAAACATACAATCGAGGTCCATACAGTTTCTAGGTGAAATGAATTAACCCTTTATTTTTACGGCGGGCTATAGGTCATACTAGATCCGCCCGGGGCGACAGAAGAGGCGGCACGCGACCCATAGACGATGAGATGCAAGACTTGCGAGGCTCGTAAGAGTTTTGCATTTGAACAAAACTAAATAGAACAAACAGGGTACGCCCAGCTTTTTTTTCACGGTGGACTATGGATGCGTCTCGCCCTGCCTAATCGGTCCGGGGTGACGGAAGAGACGGCGTATGACCCCATAGACCCACCATGCACACTCTTCTCTTCGCCGTGCGAGCGGGCCACCGGTACCCAATCTTTGTCTTCGGTAGTCCGCCCGACGGTTTACCCTCGCGGAATACGCCCAGCTGTTAAATAACAAAGCACGTCTATGCCTTTGATGAAAGACATGTATATAGAAAAAGGGATTTGTATATATATTGAGTATATAAACAAAACCTTATTTACGATATTATAATCAAAAGCTAACACATGGTTATATAAATTTCTATGTATTACATGAGTTAACAGTATATAATCAATACAGGAACTAATGTGCTAACAACAAGGCCAAAGTTTATTTACTTTAAGTTCGTGATTGAATATTGCAAATAATAAACACGTGAGTTTTGGTTTACGCCTTTATTAGTTAATACTTGTGTTTGACCGCGGCTTTGCCAGCCTGTTTTATTAATAAACATACATATACATACATACGCCATCATCACGCCATATCCCTTGCAGGGTAGGCAGAGAGAACAGAGTGCCAGAGAACTCTATCCTTGCATACTTCACTCGCTTTCTCAACATTCATAATTCTCTTCATACACGCTCGCCAGTTTCGGAGAGTCTTGACTCCACCTTCCTTCAGTACGAGATCAATCTGGTCTAGGTAGGTGGTTAGTCTCGGTCTCCCCCGGTACCTACATCCTTATTAATAAAAGGCAGCTTATACCCTTCCTCAGGCTTCGGTGTCACTTAGTCCGTCTCAATGGTTTTAATTTTATTTTTGCGGTACTCTATATATTTATTTTATAAAATAAAAGTAGCTTAAATTACTGCTTATAACATCAGCTATCTGCCAGTGAAAGCCCTATTAAAATCGATCCGGCCGTTTCAGAGATTAGCTGGAACAAGTAGACAGCCAGACAGAGCAAAATTTTAAAATAGTTTTTATGTAAGTACCTACTGTATATACTTACATATGCATTTAGTGATAAGTTGTTTATTTGGAATAACAATCAGATACTTCAATTTTATTTATATATAATATGTATAGATGCATAGATAATAAGCTGCCTATGTGGTAGCGGCTACGAATAATATCCTAATATTGCTTGTGAGTATCGCAAAAATTAATTAAGAGCTTTACGTGTAGACCAACTTTATCTGAGGCTGTTTGGTCAACAATTACATTCTCAAGGAGGGTTGACATAAGGTATGCGCTGGGCCCGCGGGCTGGTGGAAAAACTATTGTAAAATGTTCATAATAAATACGATAAAATTATGGATAATGACAGACTTATGATTATGATAATATTAGCTCCTTCCTAGGCCTACTAGTTACTGCACCGAAGACAAAGATCGGGTACCGGTGGCCCGCTCGCACGGCGAAGAAGAGGTGCTTGCAGAGTGGGTCAATGGGGTTGCGCGCCGCCTCTTCCATCACCCCGGACCGATTTGGCGGGGTGCGACGTACATAGCGCACCGCAAAAAAAGAAAAAAAAAAGTCCTATTAGTTACTGCTCGTAAGTTACTTTATAATAAAAGTAATTTACGAGCGAAAAATTATAATAAAACCTGGAAATACCTACTATTAGAAATTTATTTCAATCGCCTCAGTAATCAGATCGGTACATGTTGGTATGATAACCAAATTATAACTCTTCTTTCTAATTTTTTTTTTACTAATAGCCTAGTCCATAGAGTAAAATAATACGTTGGAAAGCCTAGTCAGTCAAATGCTAAATCTCAGTGATTCCATTATACAGACAAAAATTACACTCAGAATCAGAATGTTTATTTATGGGTAGCAGTAAAAATTGTCTTGCATAGAGATGAAAGCAAGAAAGAAAGAAAGAAAATAATTATTTATGGATAGTAGCAACAATTGTCTTGCATAGAGATGAAAGCAATAAAGAAAGAAAGAAAATAGTTATTTATGTATAGTAGCAAAAATTGTCTTGCATAGAGATGAAAGCAATAAAAAAAAAGAAAGAAAAATGAAAATCTGCTCTCCCTTTAAAATATTTTAATTTCTTAAATAGTGGTAGGACAGTGACGGTGGACAGTTTTCTGTCTACAGCCGCGGGCCGATCCGTCCAAGGTAGTACCACACTCTCACAGATGATTGACGTCTGAGTAATGGCAATGTGCTATTGCGCTTCGTTCGGTGAGCGAGATTATTTTTTTTTTATTTTATATTCTGAATAAATTTAATTCATAATGGAATGGGTTAGTTTCTTTTGATAAATATGTTTTCATTTGTGTCTCATATATGTACCACTGTTGGGCTCGAGCCTCCTCCATAACGGGAGGGAAATTGACCTACTATACCACGCTAGTCAGACGTGTTGGTATAGGGTTTTGTTTCGAGTTTGCCTTCTCTTGTATTGGCGTTATATATGTTTTATATCCCTTAATCCTCACTTACAATCACCCACGGGTTAAGATAGGGGGTGATGAATTATATTTTACTCCGTTACTACACGGAAAACATCTTGATGTTTTCCGTGGTTTAGAGTCTACTCTGAAAACCAAATATTTGTAAAGTAAATAATAATACCATCGAAGAAAATGGCTCGATACTACCTTCACCCAAATGGTAGTAGAAAGTAGAAGAAGAAGAGACAGCACTGCAGATTATTGGGTTATCGCTCCGAATAGTTTGCGCAAGTTGAAATAGGACGAGTAACAAAAATAGGATAACAAATGATGCAATTTTCCGTATGGTGATGTAGTAAGAATACAATTCACCACCTAGGAGATGATTGGTAGTGGTCTTGTCCGTGGGTGATCGTAAGAGACGACTAAGGGATAATGAAAAGCATATGACATATAAGACGCAAGAGAAGGCAAACTCTAAACAAAACCGTATATCAACACATCTGACCAGCATGGTATAGTAGATTAATTTCCCTCTCATTATGGAGAAGGCTCGAGCTCAACAGTGGGACATATATGAGATACAAATGAAAACATATTTATCAAAAGAAACCAACCCATTCCATTCTGAATTAAATTTATTCAGAATATAAAATTATTATGATACGTGTCCCATATTATATGTAATATCGAATTGGAACGATGCCATTATTATCGAACCGCAAGCTTAAGGCGAGTATATACAACAAGGTATGGGTATTTTCAAAGAGTAACATTCATAGCACGTGTCTAAAACGTCGTACCTACGAGTACTTTACTATATAGTTAGTGCTATTTATTCTAATTTATCAACCGTATGACTGCATAAAATGGCGCAGGCGTTAGGATTTTTGTGCCAATTCTGTGTATTTGATTCCTACGTAGGACAATACTCGATTCACGAAGTCTTGTTCTGAGGCTGGGTGTAATTTATCCGCGTTCATTGCATATTTGTAAGATCCCCGCAATACAAGGATTATTTCCTTAGTCTTTTTATTAAAAAAAAAACTATAATAGATAATTCAATATTAGCTTAGATCCTAATACTGAACTGAAGGAAAACGCCAATAATACTTTCTAAAGAAAAACATAATACCAAGTGATCATCACGATTGTGGCATTGTTTCTCCCTTTCTGTGAGCAATATCAAAAATCGATAAGTATTAATGAATGAAACAGTTTTTTATTTGACGAAAGTATAAAAAAATACTTTTGATAAATCTTATATGATGGTATAAGCACTTTTTTTTGACAGCGGGCTACGTA
This sequence comes from Lymantria monacha, assembly GCA_905163515.2. Taxonomy (NCBI): domain Eukaryota; kingdom Metazoa; phylum Arthropoda; class Insecta; order Lepidoptera; family Erebidae; genus Lymantria; species Lymantria monacha. The sequence goes on from LR991081.1 coordinate 19,708,729, forward strand.
GTCATGCCCCGCTATTTCGTCCGAGGCGACTGGAAAGACTTGCTCTACAACATACCTCTCAACGCCGTGCGGATGGGTCACTGGAACGCGGTTTTTCTTCAGTGGATGATGGTAATAGTACTAAGGCTTTTATGGAAAACTTTAATTACTACTTATTTTATCTTTTATATAAAATGAGGTAAAATAAACAAAAGACTGTTTATACTTCGCAAAATAAGAAAAAAAAAAACTCCCGATTATATTATAAACCAAACCAAAAAAAAAATTACCACTTAATTAATAAAAAAAAAACTACGCTTCATTTGTTTCAAAGTATCGTTCCTTTTTTTTAAAGTATGAATTATTTTCTGTAATGAGAACAGTTAATAAATAACTATAAAATAACAACATTAAGATATATTTCTTTGTTATCTTGTAAGAGCTTGTTTCTTGCCAAATTTTAGTATTTGAGGTCATGAGAACATTCTTATAGAGTTTCATGAGTGAATTTGCGGGTAATAATAGAATAATATGAATACAAATGGATGTATTATGATTGCTTTGACCCTATTTATATATACGTAAAAAAAATATTGAGGACCTAATAGAATATTTTTTATTAGGGGCCCAGAACGAGACAAAAATATTCCCACTAGCTTATATGAATATACAATAATCGCTACTAATTTTATAAATGTAAATGTAGTAAATTTGTTTGTTACACTTTCACGCCAAAACTACTTAATCGATTATCATGAAACTTTGTACACATAGTCTTGAAGGTATTAGAAAGGACATAGGATACTCATTATTAAAAAAAAAATACGAAGTGTAACTATATAGTGGTAGGACTACGCTGTTGACAGTTTCCTGTCTACAGCCGTGAGCCAATCCGTCCGGGATAGTACCACACTGAGCAGAAGATCGACGTCTGAGTAATGGCAATATGATATTGTGCTTCTTTTGGTGAGCGAGAGTCCGGAAGCCCAACTGGATGGGTTTGGAGTTTGTATTGGTAGGCAGCGGCCTGGCTGTACCCTTGGTATTGCAAAGGTCCATAGGCAGCAGTAACACTAACCATCAGGTGTGCTGCTTGCTCATTTGCCACCATATGCTATAAAAAAAATCATTATAAATAGTAATTTTTAAATACTGAATCACATTGATTCTATTGTATTGGAATGTATGATCTTTCATATTTATGTAAAGGCTTCGACACATGCGAAGCCGCGCGTAAAAGCTAGTATCTAATAATCTACTAAATATAAATGGTATAAGAAGAAACAAAAATATTATAGGAGTAAATACAGTTATTTCTGTGAAGATGAATCAGTTATTGGTTTGATAAACAGCTCATAGGCTTAATGTTAAAAGCGTATCGGCTCTTGGATGTCAGATCTAGAGAGGAGGATTTTCCATATATGAACAGTATATATGAAACATAAATAATATCCAGTCATATGTCTATTGAATATACAGAAAATTATTATTAATAAAGTAAAACTTTAATTTATACATACATACATATCATCACGCGGCAGAGAGAACAGAGCGCCAGAGAACTCTATCCTTGCATAGTTCACTCGCTTCCTCAACATTCATAATTCTCTTCATACACGCTCGCCGGTTACGGAGACTCTTGACTCCACCTTCCTTCAGTACGTGACCAATCTGGTCTAGTTAGGTGAGTCTCGGTCTTCCCCGGTACCTACATCCTTCCACTTTCGCATTGTATATCTTCTTAACCAAACGTTCGTTCGGCATTCTTTCCACATGTCCGAACCATCGGAGCATTCCCTTTCGCATCTTTACACCAATACTCTCTTTCATACCTACTCGCACTCTTACGTCGTCGTTACGAATGCGGTCGGTCAGCCTAACTCCACAGATTTTCCGTAGAGATCGCATTTCGACCGCATTAATTTTACTTTCATGCTCTTTTCTGCGTACCCAACTCTTGCTTCCATATAGTAATGTTGAGACAAGCACTGCGTTATGTATTGCTGCACGTGCCTTCTGGCTGAGGTAGTGGCTACCGAGAAGTTGTCCTAACGCTCCGTTTACTCTATTGCCCGCATTTACTCTTCGCTCTATATCAGTGATGTACCTTCCATCTCGGCTAAATCCACATCCAAGATATACAAATTCATCCACTTGTTCTAGTACATCATTACCTATTTTTACTCCAGTACATCATTACTTATTGGAAATATTTTATAATAAAGTGTTCTGAATGTTTTGTGTTTTATAGGCTAATGTCCAGTGTCGATTTTAAGTTTATTAATTCTGTTTGTAAACTACGTGTTATTTATTACGAACATTGTTTAGATTAAAATTGGATTGTCCTTGCCTTTGGTTGTTGCCTAAAAGTTAAAATCACCGAGCGAGCTATAGTACTTAAAGTTTTTATAGTCCGTGGCAAGTTTAATTACTGGTGAGACTTAATACGGAGCAGGTGTTTACCAAACATGGGGTCTACGGTAAGTTCCTTCACAAATTGAAAGAGAAGGGGACTCATAATGCCATGAATATGTCGTGCAAATGGAGTATGCGCGACATACATTGGATGTATGCTCTATTTAGAAGCCCTGGGGCCCACGTCCTATTGAAGAAAATTGGAACAGAGCTGTTGTTATCGGACATCATCTTAAAGATGGTCGGTAACGATTGGTCCTGGTCGTTGATGGCCTTATTTAGTGAGATCATCATAATGAGGAAGAAGGTCACGTAATGGGAACGAATGGTGATTGCATTCACTGATTCACTCTGCCGGCGGTGTCTCGGGTGGACAAAGCACTGCTATACTCCACTCTCTTCTGCACTCCGTAAAATCCTGGTAAGGACCATTGTGGTTTTAGTGATTATGCTGGTCGCCGGCCAGCAAGTCCCGCACACCCCGCCATAAACCACTCTTGATAATGAGTAAATGCATTTCCATAGTGGGAATAAAAATTATTAATACGTTAGCTTTTAAGGCCATACACGACCTTGCTTCACTTTGGATGGTTTAGGTGGCTGATGATCAGACCATAAGACTGACCTATTTTTTTTAAAGACACTCTGCATCATAGAAATAATCCTTGTATTGTGGTGTACTTTACAAACGTATAATTAACGCATAAAAATCACACCCAAACTCAGAAGAATAGTTTGTGGATGGCACAAAGTAATGTCCTGCGTGCAAATCGAACTAAGAACATTGATATGGAAGGTCAGTATCTTAACCACTACGCCATCGTGCAATCAATTAACAATTATTAATAAATAAAATCTTTATACCACTCTATGTCCATTATGTAATTATATAATTTCAATACAAAACTTATTGCGCAGTAAAATCTAATCGTATATTGTAGCTGACAGGCACCATTTTTTATCTACTACCAGACCTATTCAAGTACATCGGATCGTGAAAACCCATTGAAAGTGACTCGTTACATTGACCAGCACTTGCCTCAAGAGCCGATTGACCTAGTTCTGAAGTATGCAACCCACAACTGACGCCAGCCTTTATAAACGGACAAAATTATAAAGCACAGCTGATTATACCACAAACAGGCAATGAATATCAAATCAAGTTAGTCGGGTAATATGTACTTTGAAAGTTACTAGGTATTTCTATATTTTGTTTTTTGTTTCAGATTACTTGTTGACTTTTTAAAATGTACATACCTTTTGTTGGTTTGTATTCATTTATTTTTCGCCTAAACAATAATGTCTCGTCGAATTGAAACTGTTCATGAATATATAAAACAAACACTTTCAATAAAATATTTTGTAAAATTGATTTTTTCCGGGTGGTGACGGAGTAAGAATACTATTCACCACCCCATATCTTACGTGTGGATGATCAGTAAGAGACGACTAAGGAATATAAAATGCATATAACATCTATGCGAGAGAAGGAAAACTCGAAACAAAACCCTATATCAACACGTCTGACCAGCGCGGTATAGTAGTTTAATTTCCCTCCCGTTACGAAGTAGGCCCGAGCCCAACAGTGGGACATTTATGGGCTGTGATGATGATGATGTTTTTTTTTTTAATATTTTCTTACTTTTTATTTGCAACGGAATATTCGAAGGTCTTGCCACTAGGTTATCACTATTGAATGAATGTACTAAATTATATTCATCCATCAGTTTATTTTTTACGTTGACATACCTGGCTGGTCTGGCAGGTTACTCATCTCCATCTATGTCTCGGTGACAAACAACTGCGTGGAGGATCGCCCTCACACGATTGGTCTCTCTGCGAATTACGGACTAATCCTCAGTTCTTCTACTTGATAGACAAACACTCAACACTAAGACATCATTCTTGTTCGCGAGGTATCTTAAAAATATACAATTTATGGACACAAATAATTTTGCAGATTTGGACAAATATTTGTGCCAATATGCTAATCATTTTTGAATCACCAATACGTCTGCCCATCATAGTGATAACGTTATTATTCTCTCCAGCAAAGATTTACACGTTGACTATAACCCAAAATTAAATGTGACGCTTTAGGAATTTTCATAAGTAGAAATGTTACTATGTGGATGATACCAGCAGTCATTGTATAACAGATAATAAGATCTTCGGTACCATCTGGTAAGGTGGCAACTCCCTGAATAATATCTTAATGTATAAATATCAATAGAAGTAAAGCGCATACTATTCTTGGAGTTATATGGTTTCCACGAAGACCTTCAGTTTTCGTTTAAAAATGTAATACCTTTACATGTAGTACCAATCATCAAGGGTTCATTAAGGGGTTTTACGAAATTGCCGTCGTCATTACAATAGTTGGGATAACAAAACTAATGATTGATGTATTATGAAAGTTATTAATGTCGATATTATTATTAATGTGACATGAAAATGTAGATGCTTAAACAAACTAATAAATTGATATGTTACTCAAGAAAATTGTACAACGACCTTTCCACTTCTTTGAATTTAGACATTTATGGTGATAATTTTCGTCATTTTAAGACTAAACTCTATGAATATTATATGTACAAATGATATATATATGTGTACGTATGTCTATGTTTAAATATATATATGTATGTAGGTATATAGTTTGTATATTGATATTTTTATCATTGTGTTTTCCTTTTTAAAAAATTAGGAAATGGATATTTTGTTTTAAAGAGTTTAAGTAACATTTAGTTATTTGTGGTTACCTGTAAATGAAAGAGCACAAAACATGATCCATGTGATTCTTTTTTTACTATATTGTATGTTTATGTATTTTTTATTTGGTAATCCTAAAAATAAATAAATAAATGAAACGAAACTGTTGAAAACAGCAAATAAACTAAATTAAGATAAATTAAGACGTTACATTCAACAAATGATTCAAAAATAGGTCAATTACCAGCATTTGTGTTGACAGATACTCAGTTTATAACGTTAGATACTCTTTTCAAAATCACTCGGCAAGGAGCTTGGACTCTTGAGAAATGAAGACGAGAATACTTAAAGGATCACTTTATTTGTAATGGAATGATATGACATTTTTAATGATGTTAAAATAAATAATAAATAAAATAATACATCATCATTATCATCATCATCACAGCCCACAAATGTCCCACTGTTGGGCTCGGGTATCCTCCGTAATAGGAGGGAGAATTAACCTACTATACCGCGCTGGTCAGACGTTTTGGCACCACGTACCCACGAGTAAGATATGGGGTGATGAATAGTATTCTTACTCCGTCACCACACGGAATAAATAAAATAATACTTATAATCCCTACTAATATATAAATGTGAATGTAAGTTTGTTTGTTACGCTTTCACGCTAAAACTACTCAACCGATCATCATGAAACATTGTACACATATTCTTGGAGGTATTAAAAGTAACATAGGATATTTTTTATTAAAGAAAAACCAAAATTTTTATATGAAAAATAAAAAAATTGTTTGTCAAAAAATCTCAAAATCTAGCTTCTTCAACGCCATCTAACAATCCAGTAATGAAGTTCCAACCCTGAGTATTGTAATACCGTTGCACTGTATTACCGACGGTCAAAAATAAAAATAGGGGATCAAAAACTTCAGGAAAGTAACGTTTTACGCGGGCGAAACCGCGGGCAGAAGCTAGTATATAATAATAGATATAATATAAATAACATAATACAATTCACCACCCCCTATCTTACCCGTTGTTGATCGTAAGAGACGACTAAGGGATATAAAACGCATATAACATCTATGCAAGGGAAGGAAAACGCGAAATAAAACCCTATACCAACACGTCTGACCAGCGTGGTATAGTAAATCAATTTCCCTCCCATTATGGAGAAGCTCAACAGTGGGATATATATATGAGCCGAAATAATGATGAAAATAAATAATAAATAAACAAAATAAAAATAACTCATACCTTACAAATAATATTTAAAACAGTTTGTATATATGACATCGCTTAACTCAGATACTATTTGACCGATCACTATGAAAATTGGTATGTATACGTATTTTTTCATGGAGAATGTTTATATGAGAACCTTATTGATGTAACTCACCACCAGGTGGCGCTGTGATATATCGACTTCTACAAAAAACCAACGGACTAGGTTTGCTAGTATAACTATATAAAAAAACATAAAGAACAATTGTATTTTCAGTCATTCGAGTTTGCCGGGCCGGCCACTGATGTCTAGTGAGCAGTATTAGTAGTCGATCTAGTGGCGATGGGCAAAGAATATGATGGGTTATGGGGCCGTAACTTGCATCGCCCTGGTCAGGCTGTGTCCCAACCATCATTCTCTTACTCTTATCCCAATTACTTGGGATCGATACAATATGTTCTCTTATTTCATAGTACATATTGTAAAAGTTATTGGCAATAGTTTTATGACCGGCCGCCTGCCAGACGTCAACCCTCCTTGGGAATATAACTGTTGACCAAATGACATCAGCTGGTGTTGGCCCAGGTCGTTTTAATAGTTGTATATAAGTTTGGGTCCCGACCAACGCCTGCCAAATAAAAGCATTCGAGTTTAGTTTTAAACTATATTTATTTACTTGTTTATCGATAAAGATTATGAGTTATAAATTCTAACGTTGCTATATATAAAAGCGAAGTTGTGACTATAAATTTCAGCAAAACAGGAAGAAATAGCGTCCCGACGTGACGTTAGAAAGTGACGTCATCTGATTGCTACCTAGACATTGTTAGAATAATAACTGTCTTAATAACAAATTTAAAATACCTTTTAATCCAACGCAATAGAAACAAACGATTTATGAATAATTTGGCATATTTCCAGATGTCAAGCTTATAATTAAGAAGCTATTTAAAAGAAATAAGATCAAATTCCAATAAAATGCGTCGTTTTTGAGGATAGGCTATGGTATCACAACCGACCTTCACATGACCCCACCTTTAGTGCATGTACCCCTCTATGCCATGTGAATAAGGGGAACTCCATCTTTGTCATCGGTGGCTAAGACTATGATAATGGAAACCATGCACTCCATTCGTCATTCATCACCATCATTACAGCCCATAAATGTCCCACTGTTGGGCTCGGGCTTCCTCCGTAATTGGAGGGAAATTAACCTACCGCGCTGGTCAGACGTATTGGTCTAGGGTTTGTTTCGAGTTTCCTTCTCTCACATAGATGTTATATGCATTTTATATCCCTTAGTCGTTTTACGGGTACCCACGGGTAAGATAGGGGATGGTGAATTGTATAATTGCACACGGATTATTGGTCATTGTTTTAAATTTATCCCAAATTTAATTTCAATTATTGATGAATTAATATTATTTTTTTTTACAAAATATCGTTATCTCATATATGTGTATGAATTAATAGGTAAATTACTGTTTGTATTATAATTATATGATTATTTTGACATTTATTTTTATTTATTTAATTACATATAATCAAAAATAATAAGGAAGCTTCTATAATACTTGTTAGTGACCAAACATTTTAAGTTTCTTCCTTAGAAAATATATAATTACTGTAATTGCATTTTGTATTATAAATATTTAATTATAGAATAAATAGCTTCTGCCCGCGGCTTCGCCTATGTATAAGGTTACTTTCCTAAAGTTAAACTATTATCCATGGAGACTTACCTACGAGGCATGGTACCTCGCAGAGCTACCGACAGCAGCTGGTCAACATAATGCCATGTTGATTTATATCTAATCAAAAGCCAAAAAAAAATGTTTCGTCAATATAGCTTCTAAAATAACCAATTTCCATATAAACTGTTATCCCCTATTTTTATTTTACCCCTTAAGGGTAATTCTTTTTACAAAATTTTAATGTCCTATTTATTTATATAGAAATAAGTTTCAAGCTTCTGGCTTTAAAAATGACGATACTTCCTTACAACTTTTTATCCCCCCTTTAAAAACCTTTTTTTGCATTAAAAAGTAGACTATATCCTTTGTCAGGTTCTAGACTATCTGTGTACCAAATTACAGTTACATCGGTTCAGTAGTTTTGGCGTGAAAGAGCGACAGACAGACAGAGTTACTTTTGCATTTATAATATTAGTAAGGATTATAACTTTAAAACAATGCAATAAAATCTATGTTAAATTAGTTGTAATTTAAAATATCTTACCACAAGTAACTAATCAGTGGTTTATCTTATTTAAAAGTCAACGTTGTAAACGACCAGTCAAATTTATCCTTATCTGCAAATATTTTGTTCATTCATTCATTCATTCATCTCAGCTCATATAATTCCCACTGCTGGGATCGAGCCTGCTCCACTCTAGGAGAGAAATTAATTTACCACATTTACTTACTACATACCAGTGTATCATCATCATTCTTCTGCTCTTATCTCAATCCCTTGGGGTCGACGCAATATGTACTCCTCTTCCTACATATTACATAAATTATTGGCAATAGTTTTATGACCGGCCGCCTACCTGACATTAACCCTCCTACGGAAAGTAATTGTTGGCAATGGGGCTCAGGGTGGCCATAAACAAGACGGAGGCCCTTTTATTCCATGGGCCCCGTGTGAGGCTGCCCATCGGCGCCTCGTTAGTCGTCAACTCCATCCACATCAGTATCCAGGCCCATATGAGGTACTTGGGTCTGGTGCTCGACGGGCGATGGTGGTTCCGGGAGCATTTTCGTCAAATTGCTCCCCGGCTGGTCGGCGTGGCGTCCGCCCTTTCTCGGCTCATGCCGAACGTGGGCGGACCCAGTTTCCAGGGCCGACGGCTGTATGCGGGGGTGATCCGCTCAATGGCCATGTACGGCGCACCCGTGTGGGCGAAGGCTCTGAACGCCCAACTCAGGGCGGTTCTGTGGAGGCCACAGAGAGTCATGGCGGTCAGAGCCATTCGTGGGTACCGCACGGTGTCGACAGAGGCGGCGTGCCTATTGGCCGGGACATCCCCGTGGGACCTAGAGGCGGAGATGCTCTTCGACCTCTACCGGCGGGTTACCTCAATGCGCGAAGAGGGTGGCTCCCCATCGTTCAACGAGATAGCCACCTGGCGCGAGGACGCCCGCCGAAAAGTCATCGCCCGTTGGGCTACGCGGCTAGAGAGGCCTAGAAACGGTGTCGTTACCGTCGAGGCCCTCCGGCCCGTACTGATGGAATGGATGGAGCGGCGGCATGGGGTCCTCACCTTCCGACTGGTGCAGGTGTTGACGGGGCACGGGTGCTTCGGGAAATACCTGCACACGGTCGTGTATAGGGAATGGACTCCGGGCTGCCATCATTGTAGTAGTGACGAGGACACGGCGCAACATACGCTCGAGGAATGTTCGGGCTGGGACGGGCAGCGCCGCGACCTAGTCGCTATTATCGGTGCCGACCTGACGCTGCCGACTGTTGCGAGGGCTATGGTCGACAACGTCAGGAATTGGGACGCGGTCGCCGCCTTCTGCGAGGCTGTCATCTCGACGCGAGGCGGCGGAACGGGCCCGGGAGGATTCCCGTCACCCGAGCCGCCGCCCGCGGCCGGGACGGCGCAGGCGCGAATACCTGCGCCTGATGCCGCCCTAACCGAGGCTTCGAGTGATCGGACCGGGGATTTTTTCGGTCACCCGACGCGAGGCCACCGCGTGAGGACGACACCTCGACGGCGAAAGCTGTCGGGGCGTCGACAGGAGAGGAGCCCGAGAGGGCATACCGCCGAGCGGGCCACCGAAGACAAAGATGGGGTACCGGTGGCCCGCTCGCACGGCGAAGAAGAGGTGCTTGCAGGGTGGGTCAATGGGGTTGCGCGCCGCCTCTTCCGTCACCCCGGACCGATTTGGCGGGGTGCGACGTCCATAGCCCACCCGCAGAAAAAAAAAAAAGAAAAAAAAAAGAAAAGGGAAAGTAATTGTTAGCCAATTGGCATAAGGTGCTGTTGGCCCAGGCCGATATTAAAACTCTTAGTCGTCTTTTACGACATCCACGAATAAAGTTGGGTTGGTAGTATTCGTAGTCGCTACCACACAGCGACATTTCAATGTATGTATAAATTAAACTCTAGACCAATAAGTCTCAATTAATACCGAGAGAGAGTTTATTTTCTATCATATCCCTCTCTATTATATCCCTTAGTCATCTCTTACGATCAACCACTGGATAGATAGGAGGGTGGTGAATTATATTCTTACTCCGTCACCACAGGAAAAGTTACTCCGTTGTAATTGTATCGTGTATACTCTAAGACTTAGAGAAAAAATAAACCAGGTTCGTGAAGTATTGTAACTTACTATTTCACCGAGATGGAATTCTGTTTACTCAATAAAATAAACGTGGATAAATATAGTGAGATATTCTTATAATAATTAAATGAATCACAGTTCGAGCAAAACTTATATTTTAAGCATTTGTTATGGTTATTAATTTTAACGATTCTTCTGTAACTTTTTGATATTTTTCCACTAACGTCAACATAGAAGTAGTACTCTGAGAACGCAAACATTTGCACAGAGCAAGAAAATATGATTGTAATTTAAACTTGCTAAACTATATTAACGAACAAGTTCCGTGTGGTGACAGAATAAGAATACAATTGACTGCACAAATGGCGTAATAGTTGCCCTTTCGTGCCAGTGCCGCAGGTTCGATTCCCATGCGGGACAATACTTAGTACGATCAACAAAGTGTCGTTCTGAGTTTGGGTGTAATTTGTCTGCGTTAATTATAAGAGAGCGCGGTGGTGTGAAGAAATAGCGACATAAATAAAAAAGTGTATGCTGCAGTGGTTTGGACACGTAGAAAGAATGAGTGAAGAAAGGTTGACTAAGCAAGTATACAAGACAAAGACCGAGTACTGGTGGCCCGCTCGCTCGGCGAAGAGAGGTACATATAGGGCCGGTTTATGGGGTCCCGCGCCGCTTTTTCTGTCGCCTCGGACGGATTTAGCGGGGTGTGACTAATGCATAGCTCGCCGCCAAAAAAATAATAAAAGGAACTATACAAAGCGAGTGTGAGTGTGACGATGACAAGGGGAAGACCACGTCGTACTTTTCTGGATCGAATAGAAGATGTGTTGACGAAAGGTTAGATTAAGAGTACGCGTAATCGTAGAGTATGCATGAAGACTGTAATGAGTGTGAATGAAGCGATGGAGTTATGTCTGGATCCTGGTTTGTGACAATCCGTAGTCTCTGCCTATCCCTCTGGGAAACAGGCGTGAGGCTATGTATGTATGTAATTACATGTTTGTAAAATCCACCGCAATATAAGGATTATTTCCTTAAGGTTTTTTTTTTTGTGATGGGCCATGGTCGGCGTACTCCTCGCACCACTCCATCCGGGGCGACGGAAGGGCGTAAGCACGCATACTCGTAAACCACCCGTGACACGTCGCCTTCGTCGTTGGGCCAACCACCGGAGCAGAGTGACTTGACGTCAGTGGCCGGCCCAATAGAACACCCCCTGGGGAGTACCCTGTACTTGACCGACGTCCCCCCCTCGGGGAGGTCGTCAGTCTTTCCTCACGCGGTCAGCCTCTCGGTGGTGGACGGACTAATTCTCCGATCCAGTCACCCGATTTCCTTAGTGATGGGAAGTCATTATTAAAAAAAGTATTAACTTTAGGAAATCAATATCAATTTTCATTATTTTTTAAGGTATGAATTCACTGAATCAAGTAGAAGCTTAAAAAAAAATCTAATAGAAAAATCCTGTGAGAAAATTCATTTTGCACGGTATCTTATCATTACAGAAATATTACAACGCGTCAGTAAATCAATTTTCTTACATCCCTCATAAAGTTCATCTGCTCAGGTCAGCGAATTTAGGGTTCGTAGGTTTTCTTATTAAGAGGATCAACATTGCCTTGCCCTATCCTAAATTATGTACTGGATTATTTAAGAGAATATTGCAATCTGAAATTTTTATATATTTATTATTTTGATATAATCTTAGTAAATATCATCATCATCATCATCATAGCCCATAAATATCCCACTGGTTGGCTTGGGCCTCCTCTGTAATAGGAGGAAAATTAACCTACTATACCGCGCTGGTTAGATGTTTTGGTATAGGATTTTGTTTCGAGTTTGCCTTCTCTCGCATTGATGTTATATGCTTTTTATATCCCTTAGTCGTCTCGTACGATAACCCACGGGTAAGATAGGGGATGGTGAATTGTATTCTTACTCCGTCACCACATAGAAAGTAGATATTAGTATAATTACTGCATATACAAATAAAGGAGTAATCTAAGAAATGATATAGTATTCTGAGTTACCTGGGTTCCAATTCCTACACAAAACAGTTTTTAGGATCCACAAATGTAAGAGTTTTTGCGTTATTTTGATTTTTAATTTGCCGACATTTCAAACACTTTACAGCGTTCATGGTCAAGAAATAACTAAGGTGTCTCAAGTCCAACAAATCATCGTTATTACAGAGATTTATATCTACCCACTATAGTATTAATTATTGAAATTTAACCTACATTTTTTATACAAATTCATAGCCGCACTGGCTATGAATTTGTAAATAATTTAAAAAAAGTAAATAAATTTATTTTAAAAAGTAAGAAATAGTAAATAATTTTATTTTAAAAAAGGTATATATTGTTTATAATCAGTTATTATTAAACATTAAATTTATAGTATTAATTATATTATGGCAATATTCTAGTTATTCCGAATTACTATTCACCACCCCATTTCTTACCCGTGGGTGATCGTACGAGACGACCAAGGGATTTAAAACGCATATATTATCTATGCAAGAGAAGGAAAACTCGAAACAAAACTGTATATCTATAAACAGTGTGATCAGCGTGGTATAGCAGGTCAATTTCCCTCCCATTATGTAGGGGGCTCGAGCCCAAGAGTGGGACATATATGAGCTGAGATGATGATGATGATGATGAATATACTAGTTTAGTAAAACTAATAAATCTATTAAGTTATTACCGTATCGTATCGCTCCTCGAGAATGAGACGGCAAGAATATAAAAAAACAATTGAAGAGTTCAAAACTCTCAGATGAAGCGTACATATATGAACGAGAGCAGTCATAATAAACAAAATACATCTCTTTAACTTTATCATTCAAGGAAATGCGTAATAACATCCTTACGATCGTGACTTAAGGGCATGTAAAACCAACTCATAAAATGCAGTAGGTACTTCTTATCGTGAAATGACGTAACTTAAATATTGTCTCAAACGAAAGCAAGCAGAAGAATTTTTTTGAAATATTTTCGATGATCTTTTTAGTAAATGAACTGTGATTTTCACATGGTGAAGCAGATAAACGCCCTAGCTGAGGCATCGGGTGACCGGACCGGGGATTAGTCCGGTCACCTGAAGTGAGGCCACCGCGTGAAGAGAGTAAACCGCGAGGGTAAACCACCGCGCTACCGAAGAGAAAGATCGAGTTCTGGTGGCCCGCACGGCTCGCACGGCGAAGATAGGCGCTTTGCAGGGTGAGTCTTCCGTTGCCCCGGATGGATTTGGCGGGGCGTGTACACCTCCATAGTCCACCGCAAAAAAAAATGGTGAAACATATAGAAGAGTATCAATATTGTCTAAAAACAAGGATCGGAGAGAGTTTTTTTATTGCTTATGATGGCAAACGAGCAAGCAGTATATACAATGGTAAATATTACTACTTCTATTGGACCTTTACAAGCAAAACCCACTAATAAATTTTAGAACAAAGCGCAACAGCACTTTGCCACTGTTCATACGTTGATTTTCTGCTAAAATATGGTACTTTTAAGACGGTTCAGCCCGCGGCTGTAGACAAAAAACTGTCTACAGTGTAATAGGATCACCTATTGTTAAACTGCTTTCTTTATATGACGGAATCAGAGAACCCTCTTCTCTTTTCTTCCTGCCTTTATTTAATTTCTACATCTATGTACGTTAAGTAGCTACTTGAATTTAAGCCTGATATTGTGGATGTGATATTGGAGTCAATTACTGGCAGTTTATTTGAAATTCTTGTTGCTAGTCAACCAATAAATTCTTAAAAAAAAAACAATAGGCAGTCATGGGGACTGCCGATAGAAGTGAAAACTATTAACTTAAGACTAATTGAAATAATAATAATTTTCTAATTTTTATATAAAAATAAAAAATATTATCGAACATCTAGGAATCAGTTTTACCACGCTAGTAAGATAACCTTTAAACCACAATGATACTATAGATATACTATTAGCATTAGCATGTCGGTGACGCGAACCTATAAGTTTATCCCCTCCAAAAACGCTCAACGCGCCCAAACAAGTTTTCACATAGCTATAGATATACTATTAGCATTAGCATGTCGGTGACGCGAACCTATAAGTTTTCCCCCTCCAAAAATGCTCAACGCGCCTAAAGAAGTTTTCACTTCAAAAATCCTCCACTTTTCTGGCAAATCTCAGTAGACTGCTCGAGAGTTTGAAACTGTACGCTTAGTGGCAATAGAAATACGTGATTCATTATCAAACTAACATAACAGACAAAAATTTCTAAAATCTTGGGCAAGTGTTCTGCTGATAATTCAAACATATATACCATAAGGAATTTTATTTATTCTGTTTCGTCAAAATATCACACACACTGCTACGACGGCATAGATATGAGAGTGGTCTAAGTACCCACTTATCGTGCTGGGCGTTTGTGTTTTCAACCCGCGTAAGAAAATTCTTTGTACAATCTACAAAGGATTTTTCCTTAGATATAAATTCTATTCAACAATTGCATATCTTGAAATGGGGGCAAAATAGAGATTTATTCCTTAGTGTGGAATGCCTGAAAGAAATATCGAAGGTTAAGTTTCTCTACTCTTTTATTGTAACTATTAATTTCCAGATTTTTATTAACATTCTTCTAGCAAAAAAATATGAAGAAAATAAGTTAATATAAACAATATTCGATTAAAAAACTCGTAGCTTTAGATTTTGAAATGGATGGTACTATAAAATGAATATGTTACAGTAAGCGTGTAAAACATTTACATACAGTTCTTCACATCATTCAAAATATATAAGGTGCCATTTGCTATTTACATGACCATACAAGATACTTTTATTTTTTCTAATATAAATTCTCTTTAAATATTTCAAAAAGTAAATGAATAAAGTATAATAACCTTATTGGAAATTATATTTTCGAGCCGTTTGGGGTCGAAACTCTTGGGCCTTGGGGTCCCAATGCGCGCATTTTATTTAAAGAGATCGCAAAAAAATTAATCGCTGCTTCACGTGATCAGAGGGCTGGCCTATATTTTGCACAAAAGGTTAGCATTGCCATTCAACGTGGCAATGCTGCCAGCCTTCTGGGCACATTACCAGTGGACAGTGATGCGGAGGAATTTTTCGATGCCTGATTGCGCCTTTTGTTTCTTCTTTTATTTATTTATTTTTTATTCCTTATTCTATTTTCTTCTATTTTTCTGTAAATATTTTAATTTAAAACTTAGCTTTAATTTAAGATTAAAATAGTAATTTAGTAGTTATTTACTTATAAAACTCAATTCAAAATTATGATAATTGTTCAAAATAATCAGACACTTGAAATAAAATTATTTTTATGGATTCTATCGTGTTTGTAATTGTTTTTTTTATTTGCCCGTTATTTCGACACGATTCGATTACAGTGTTCATGGTTACGATAAAATGTCAGAAACGTCGAGAAATTAAAAATCAAGTACAAATTTCATAAAATTTGAAAAAAATAGGTTTATTTCAAATATATAATACTTGCGTAAACATCAGACATCGTTAAATAACTACTTTATTATGAACTACTTAACAAACTCAACAACAACTCTTCGAGCAATTCTTTTTTCATTGGCAAAGAGGTTCCTCAACAATGGTTCTATTTATTAGCGTTGGATATTTTTTGTGGTAGGCTATGGTCTAGATATATCTCGTTCGGTTCGTTCGGGGTGACTTAAGGATCTGCGTATGGCCTTATTACCATCTGTCCTATTAGGTTAACCAATAGTACCGGTTTTTTTACCTCAGTGTAGCGTTGGATTTCAGATTTCACAGACAGAGGAAATAAATACAGATAGATATAAATATATATCTATCTATCTATCTATCTAATATCTTTAAACGAGCAATTCTTGTGTATATATATATATGTAATCTGAATCTCGGTAATGGCTCCAACGATTCTCTTGAAATTTTGCACACAAGGTGTTCAGGGGGCAATTAATCGATCTAGCTAGGTTTCATTTATATAAAATATTGTTTTGTCAGTATTTTTCGACTACAAAAAATATCATTTTTCGTTGACTTAAAACTATTAGAATACTAGCGGACCCGGCACACTTCGTTCTGCCTAACAGTTAATGAATAAGATAAGCAGATTTCGATTAATTTAAAATTATTAAGTTATTTTTAGCTGTGTGGTAGCGGCTACAAATTTTGCATTGTCAACAGCACGGCCTGCCTCGCTTTACTCTTGTTATTTAGAAGCACGGAGTTGGGCCATATTAACGCGGTGGTCTTCCCGTGCAATAAATTGTTCTTCTGCCCTGGTTACGTTCGTTATGTTTCGAATTCTAACTACGTTACCGTTTTGTTGGGAAAGATTTGATTTTATTGGTCGTGGCATTGTTGATGACAATATAGACATAATATGTTTTATTATAACAATATTCGTAAAAATTCGTAACACTCGCACAAAACGAACTCTGACCGGTCAAATTTTGCACGCCTCATAAGCGAAGCGTTGAGATCTTGCTCTACTCTCGATATATGAAAATCAAGCACTTTTCAAACCTAAAAATGATTATATATTTCTCACATTGCACTTATAGGATAATATTACCATACATATGTCAAGAAAAAACATTCGTTTGAACGTATTTGATATTTTTAAAAAGCAATTATTTTGTTTAAAGTAAGAAAATAGTTGATTAACAAAAATATTCGAAGACGTCGAAAAAAAAATATTCCGTATCTGGCAAGAATACGAGCGTAAAAATTAATGTATCAAAATATTTCTTTTTTAAAAGCTTCATAATCGCAACGCGCGGTTTCCTTTTGAAAATGGTTTGGTAATTCTTTGTCGTTTAATTGCAATTAATAAAAAACTAAACTGCTTAGTCATTAGTGTATGTATACCTTATGAAAATTGGGTTCGTTTACATTTTTTTGTTCGTCCATTAAGACAGGCAAAAGAAATAGATCCCATACAGCCTATTGTAAATGAACAGCTATATTTAGTACTGCGTCGAGAATGGCACGAAATTATTTTCCTTTTTCATTTATGGCATATACTAATAGTAAATGATAAATAAAATAATGAAAAATTGTCACATGTCTGTTAACTGCAGTAGGTATCTTATGCATATTTAAAAAAAAAAAAAGCAAAATTGAAATTATTTATTTGTTTCACTAACTTTTTGAAGTAAAACTTTTTTATCGACGTATGGGAGAAATTTTATATTGTAACGTTTTTCTGTTACGCGCCATATTTATTTTGAAGTGTAAAGCGCATGGGAGGGTTATCCGTGTGGTGACCGTAAGAGACGACTAAGGTAAGGGATATAAAACGCATATAACATCTTTGTAAGAGAAGGAAAACTTGAAACAAAACCCTATACCAACATGTCTGACCAGCGTGGTATAGTAGGTCAATTTCCCTCCCATTATGGTGGAGGCGCGAGTCCAATAGTGGGACATATATGAGCTGAGATTATAAGCGAACGAAGGTAGAGAGAAGAGAGAGAGAGGGAGGAGAGAAGGAGAGAGGCATAAAGTAAAAGAGGGAGAGAGGCAGAAAGTGAAAGAGGCAGAGACAGAGAGAGGGGCGGGAGGGAGAGAGAGAGAGAGAGAAGGGGAGACAGAGAGAGGGAGACAGAGAGAGGGAAACAGAGAGAGGGAGACAGACAGAGGGGGGACAGAGAGGGAGAGAGAGATATAGGGGGGAGGGAGAGAGAGAGGGAGACAGAGAGCGGGAGAGAGAGAGAGAAAGCGAGAGAGAGACAGAGAGAGTTGTTAGCCAAAGTTTCACTTCTGATATGTGTACGTACAATTTTTTTTTTTTTAAAGCGCAATTTTATTTAATATTACTACCAGATCTTGCTCAATGAAATTATTAAGGCGCTTTATTTACCGTGCATATTATAGCATTGATTAATATTAAATGCTAAATAATATAAAAATTATGAGGCGTGCACTATTGGATTTTCCAAATTATAATTTTAACTTTTCGCGGTATTTTCCAAACAAACCATTAGAACACGTACTGACGTGAGCTGTCAGTTGCCATTGGTTACATCATCAACAAATGGCCGCTTAGAATTTATGTGTTGTTAATTTTCTTTTTTTTTGTTTATTAATATTATATTTTAATATCCTATATCCTATTCCCGACGACAACAAAGTCAAAAACATAAACATCATAAAAATTGGTGCAGCCGTTCTCGAGTTATAAGTGTTGTTACTAACACAACTTTCTTTTATATATAGGTATAGATGAATGTTTTCAAATTTTGACGCTGTCATTAAGAATAGACATTTAGCTGAGTTGGAAAACCGAGTGGTCTAATCCAAGCAAACCGGAGCTCGGTTCGGATTCTTACTGTCTCTTATTTACTTTTTGGCCTTTTTTATTATTTTATTAATTATTATCATTTGCCTGCATCTTTGTCTGCGTTGACGTCAAAAATGGTTCTAATAGGATTTTTGTTTGTTTTTTACGTTATTAATTTTATTGTTATTTTTAAATTATTATGTATAAATATTTGTATACTTATATAGTATAACAATCTTTATTATAGTGTAGGGAAGGTTTAATAAACATGAAAATAAAATGAAATTTTGTTATATATTATGGACACGAGGTATTTTTCTTAGCAGGCAATGTTTTGAACACACCGCGCCCATTTCGACCGAGGCGACGGAAGGGTAGTGTGCGGCCCAATAACCCACCGTCTTTTCCATTGAAATTAGGCCGACCACTGATACCGCCGACCAGGTAGGTCACGGCATCTTGCGACCAATCTAATCAGCATTAACATCCTGTCTTCCTATCGTATCTTACTGATTGTTTCTAATATAACTCAGCCCCTCCGTCTCGATTATTACAAATATGTTAATTAAACGCTGGCTAAACAGTGAACAAAAATATAGTAAATGACTATCTCTCTTTCCTAATCATTATGCGGTAAAAATACCTTCGCCAGAGTAAAATAAAAACGGATAATACATCTTAAGAGCGATGGATTTCAGTTATTCGGTGCAATGTATTATCATGTCTCTCAATTACAATATTCGGCTTAGAAAATTGCTGTCCAACAATTTTAAATTTCAAACTCTACGTTCCTATGACGCCGTGTCCTAAAAGTATATGACCTCTTTATAGCTTAGAAACTTTCAAATGCCGTATTAATATACAGTAATGTGACTTTCGAGACATTCCAATTTTAAAAAGTATTTCCATTGTACCAAGCTTTTATGTGAGTTCAACTTTTTTAGGATTCCGTACCCAAAGCGTAAAACGGGACCCTATAACTAAGACTTCTCTTTCCGTCCGTCCATCTGTCTAGCACCAGACCATGAACCATGATAGTTAGACAGCAGTCAGACAGAAATTTTCACAGAGGATGCGTTTCTGTTGCCGCTATAATGACAAATACTACAAAAATAAACAATATTTAAGGGTTGCTCCCATACAACAAACGTGATTTTAGCCCATCTTTGCTCGATATATGTTTTGAGTTTCTATTTTTACTTTTTGCCTTTTAAATTTATTTTTTCATTATTTTTATTATATTTACTTTTTGTAAAGATGCGAAAGGGAATGCTCCGATGGTTCGGATATGTGGAAAGAATGCCGAACGAACGTGATACGAAACGAACGCAATGCGAAAGTGGAAGGATGTAGGTACCGGGGGAGACCGAGACTGACCTACCTAGACCAGATCGGTCATGTACTGAAGGAAGGTGGAGTCAAGAGACTCCGAAACCGGCGAGCGTGTATGAAGAGAATTATGAATGTTGAGGAAGCGAGTGAAGTATGCAAGGATAGAGTTCTCTGGCACTCTGTTCTCTCTGCCTACCCTGCAAAGGACATAGCGTGATGGTATGTATGTATGTTATTATATTTAAATGTATCTTCCAAACAAACTAACAAGAAAATACCAGCAAGGCTCGGTCATCCAAATATTTGTAATTACACCTCTTGTAACTCCTTAAAAGCAGACAGAGAAAATTGAATAAGATGTAGGTAGTTTCAGTTACTGTAGAAGTATATGCATACAGGTACGTGCATACTTTTCTGCCACCAGAGACAATAAAAACAATGGTGGGTATTTGAAATTTGCTTATTACGTTAAAAAATGTTATTCATGTTTCAATTTACAAATTATTTAGTGATCATTATTTTTGTAATATTATACTTTTTTTTTTAAAGTTATACCATATAGTTTATACACACGTTATTTTATATTTAAAACTAACCACTTAATAGAATATACCTTATATAGAGTCTAGATTCTCATTTACTCTGTAGGTACATTGTTAGATATCAACCTAATATTGAGATCTGCTTGTTTCACTAATTCTTAGATTTCGTTGAAAAAACCTAATGAGGGATCACAGAAGCTGTATTCTCCTAAAAATCTCATAAAATCCATTGCCCAAAAACCTATCATTATTTTCATTAGTGAGATATATATTCTTCAACAGATGGATGATATAATAAGCTGATAGATAAATGAATTTTTTGATAAAAAATCAATTAACTTCAGATCAGTTTTATATTCAAACATCATTAATAACATAATTAATTTACCTATATCCAGCATAAAACCACAATTCTAGGACCATGTACCATTTCATATATCATTATTATCATCCCTGCACTGTCTTCATCTTAATTTATGTGGGTCTTAAGGCTAGGACTGATTTCATTAGCTTATGAGGTTAAAGATAGATCGCTAATGTCAATTGACAATATAGAAATAGGTGCCTTATCTTCCATCATTTATGATTCATCGTTATTTTAGTTGATTTACAATTCATAGCATGGCTTTCAGCATCTTCCATAGTAGAAGAAAGAGAGATTCACTTTCAAGTTTTCCTTCTATTGAACTGATGCTATCTGCTTGTATTCTTGTTCCGTACATCGTCATAATTCTCTTGTTTTTATCCGAATTCCTTGGGGTTGACGCAATATGTACAGCTTTTTTATCATGCATATTAAGAAAGTTATGGGCAATGGTTTAATGACCGATCCCCTACCTAACGTCAAACCTCATTGGGAATGTAATTTTTGACAAAATGGAATCAAGTGGAGTTGGTTCTGGCCGATATTTATATCTTCGTCGTGTTTCATCCACGAGTAAAGTATGAATTGGTAATATTCGTGACCTCTGCCACATAACAAGTCCATCACCACGTATCCACTCATATATCAGAGGTCCCTTAATAGCTTTTATGTATACTTTTCCGTTCTTCCAATTCCGGTGACCAGCGAAAAGAGTCTGTAAAAAAAAAATTGACCTAGAAATAATCTTAATTTCTACGTTAATTTCTAATTGAAGATCTGTCTAGACATTTTTTTTTCATATTTTAATTAAATCCGAGATCTAGCTATACTTTTTCTTCATCCTCTATTTGATCTGCAGGGATCACTTTCACTTCATACATTTCTTCTTAAATTTCATTGCTATTTTGACTTTCGTTATAAAAACTTGGGGGATCTCATTATCCCATGCCATTTAAAATTAAAACAAAGTTGACTATTAAATAGCCCTTAAATTAACCTTGAGTTAGATGATCGCCTTTTTTTTTTGCTGGCGGGCTATGATGTGGTCACACCCTATTAAATCCGTACGGGGCTATAGAAAGAACGGGGCACGACCCCATAGACCCGCTGTACAAGTACCTATTAACGCCGTGCTAGAAGGCCCTGCGGTACCTGGTCTTTGTCTGGTGGTTACTCTTGCGGGTATTTTTTTTCGCCGTCGGGGCGTCGTACTTATATGGTGGCCTTACCTCGAGCGATCGAACACACTGACAGTCTAAGTGAAACTCGAAAAAAAAAACTTCATAGTTTTTTTTTGCTGATACTAAACCTTTTTCATATGATTTTTTACAAGCGTGTAGTAATATTTTACACAAGCAGCGGGCTGTGAGTATGATGATAGGTGCAAATATTCGATGTGTGTGGTTGGTTTTTATGACTTTAAGAGGAAAGTTATGTGAGTTACGTGTCCCTACAAACTGCCAAATAGAAAAAGCATTTTTATATTAACCATTTTTATTGGTACGCTGGTTTAAACCATATGCCGTTATATAAAATATAAGAGCAAATAAAAGCGTTTTATATACTATGTTATTTCTACAGAGATGGTCTATGAACCAATGGGGTATATGCATGATTTTTTTTTATTTTTTTAAACGTTTCTACTAGTTATCACATTACCAAAAATAAATATAACACATCCAAAATATTAACCATTAAGCTAAAAAAAAATTATTAAAATCACTATCATTTTTGGGCGATGTAAACGCTGCTATTATGGCGCGCTTCTGTGACGTCAGAATACACACACAAGTTAGATGTCAACAACGAAATGTTTGGTTCACGAAGTTATTGAAAATTAAAAAAGTGAGTGTAAAGTCAACTTATTAACATGTAAAAGAACAGAAAACCGTATTATAAATATTGTGCTGCAAAAATATTATAAACATAGGAATGATCCTATGTGCCAAAATATTATCAAAACTAAACCTAACAAAGTATATTTCCTTATGCCAAGAAATGTAATAAATAAGAAAAAAATTATGCAAGGCGATGAGAAGAGACAATGTGTCGTGTTTGAGCAGTTTATACTGTTGTGAAGATCATTTTAACGTAAGTAAACACATTAGAGAAATTATGAAGTACATAAAAGAATCATTTTTCCTTAATTTCACGCACATACCTACTTGTTTTGTTTGCAAACTTCGACGTACACATACCTACCTAGTTTACGTAAAGTTCTTAAAGATATATTCTCAATATCTACTAGGTACATGGGCCTTTATCCATAAAAGTAATATACATTTAGTCATCTATGATACCTATGAATGAAAACATGTAACTTTAATATTAGAGTAAGAAAAAAGTTTGAAATTATTTATCTTTCTATTGAGTTTCAGATACAGAGAATTATATGCAATACAAAATAATGGCATTAGAACAGGGACAAAAAGTGACGTTTGTTAAGTCTCTCATTCACAAAGATTAATACTTGTACACAGAAAACTAATAACTCATGAAATAACTGGGTAACGATACAAAATAATCACTAGAAACACCTTGATACCAGAAGACTCGAGTGCACGATGACGTCACGTTTTGAACAACCAATCGCGTCACGTTTTAGAAATTTGCGAGCGAATTTTAAAAAAGCCAATTTTTGATAATTAAATTTCACTATTAAATAATGATGAATTTCAAAAATAATTGTATAGGTATGTTTTTTAAGCAATAAAGATTACAAAAAAAAATATTTTGTTTATTTTGGAGTTAGGTGCATATTCCCTATTGCTTGAATCGAATTGTAGGTTAATTCCTACGCAAAAAAAAAAATGATATATTTTTGCGGAATCTATAAATGATTGTTCCGAAATTGAATGTGATTTCTTCGTTAAATGTATGTTTGTGAAATCTGTCGCTATATAAGACATTTTTCCTCTTCTTTTTTAAGTAGGCATGAAATTTGGCTTACATAAGAAGTCCGAGTATGTCAGTGGGACGTTATTTTCTGAAAAGGAAATTACATTTCCTTTTCGGATCATAATGAATGTTTATAAAGTTTTGGCGGATACGAAAAAATATATATTTCAATGTTACGTTGGATTAAAATTTGGAACGAACACGAAAAATGCCCTTTAAAATGTAGAAAAGAAAACGGCTATTCTTTTTTCTTATTGACTTTCGTGGCAGTTAAGTAAACAGTTCACCTAATATCAAATGGCAACTAAATATGTACTGCAAAAATATAAGCATAGACACAGGTCATAGTTTATTATAGAGGTGGACCTCAGACTCTCAGTAAATTTAAAGTACTGAAATTTTGCATTTTAACATGCTTAATTCCGAAGATTCCGAGATCCTTGATTTGAAGCGAAAAAATTATTGTCACATATGGGATTCAAACCCACGCTCATAAAGTCGTTCCAATCGTGCTACCACTTACACCAACGTGAACTGTTGTATGATATTAAATCTTCGACTCGTATTATATTTTTGTTTTTAAATTAGACGTGTGCAATCTACTCGTCAATGTTTATACATTCTACAGATTTAATACTTTAACTTTACAATTAGAATTGTATTAAACGAAATCACGAACTTGTTATTCAAATTACTGAATTTCATTTAACATGCTTGATTATTTATAAAAACTTGATTACAAGCGAAGAATTATTTAAACAATCAATTTAAATTATTACTATTGAAACAATATTTTTCTCTCGTAATCAAGTTTTAAAGTGGTTTGGTTTGAAAGGTTCTAGAGTGGCGACCACGTACCGGACGGCGCAGTGTAGGACGCCCCCCCCCACTAGGTGGACAGACTCCTGGTGAAGGTTGCTGGGCGTCGTTGGATACAGACGGCAAAGGACCGCACTCTGTGGCGTAACATGAGGGAGGCCTACGTCCAGCAGTGGACAGCAATAGGCTGAAGTGATGATGATGATGATGATGATGAATCAAGTTTATAAAACCCGATTACGAAGCGAAAAATGTTGTCACAAGCGGGATTCGAACCCGCGCCTATTGGCATATTTGCATGTCCTACAATTAGTCACGGTGGTATAGTGGCAGCACGATTGGGCCGGAATCCCAATAGGCGCGGGTTCGAATCCCGCTTGTGACATCATTTTTCGCTTCGTAATCGGGTTTTATAAATAATTAAGCATATTAAATGCTAAATTTCAGTAATTTAAATGAATCAAGTTTTTATAAATAATCTAAGCAAATTTCCTAAAACTCAAACATCAATTTTCTGCGAGAATATAGTATTACTATTTGTAACGGTCCAATCCGTTTATAGATACAATCCAAAAAGAAAACTGTCAGAAGCATGACCCTGTCGCTTTTTACTATTCTATAGATTTTTTTTCTATAGCAAAGAATTGCATAGTAAGGAGTTTTATTCATAATGTATCTTTGAATCGAAATGATTTTATATGGAAAATTCTATCGCTGCTATTAGCTAATTTCAAAAAAAAATCTATCGGATTTTACGTATTGCGTTTATATTTCTTTTTAGGGTGCCGTACCCAAAGGGTAAAAACGGTACCCTATTACTGAGACTTCGCTGTCCGTCCGTCCGTCCATCTGTCACTAGGCTTTATCTCAAGAACGGTGATAGCTACACAGTTGAAATTTTCACAGATGATGTATTTCTATTGCCGCTATAACAAATACTAAAAATAAAATAAAATGAAATGAAATGAAATAAAATAAAATAAATATTTAAGGTGGGCTCCCATATAACAAACTTGATTTATTTTTAGTTTTACCGAACACTTCGTGCGCGAGTACAACTCGCACTTGGCCGATTTTGATTATTTATTTTTAATTTTCCGAATTTCGGACAGTATTTATGATCATGGTAGGACTATTTTGAACAATAAAAAATAAAAATGAAATACAAATGCTATAGATTTCATAAAAATAATTTTATTTCAAACATATAGTACTCGCGTAAACATAAGAGAGTTTTTAGATATTAATCTTTACAAAAGCTATAATAATATATTACAATCTAAAAGCAATTTCATTCTTTGCAATATTTTTTCTATTGGCTATAAAAGGCAAAACTTATGAGATGTTTTGGATTCTTATACCTTTCTCAAACTTTTGACTATATGCACATGACTACCCAATAAAGATAAAAGGCCAACAAGAAAATTACTCAATGAACTTTAACAAAATTTCAATATAAAATTTAATTTGCCAAAACTATTAAGCAAGGGAAAACTTAAATTATTTCTCCGATACTTTCGAAATATGTAAGAAAACGGTGAAACTTTGAAATTTCTTTGACTAAACTTTGATCAAACCTAGAAATTCAGAACAATAATATAGTTATCTCAAATGGATTACGAATAAACGTCGAAAGAAAAGTTTAAATATAAATAAAAAATGTAGACTTATAAATTGCTTATAAAACTTACAGTGGTTCGATAAGGAATTCTTAAGAAAAAAGCTTTTCAGTGTTGTAGCGAAGTAAGAATACAGCACCTAGTTAAAAACCCTTTCTACGTATTATGTATCTATTTGTATATTGTACCGCTCTATACAATTCTAACAAGAAAGTTAGAATACTAAATCGATACAATATACGATCATTGCCCGGTAGATGGCTGTGTGGTAGCGGCTACGAATACTACTAACCCTTACTCTGCTCGTGGATGTCGTAAAAGACGACTAAGAGCCTTATAACGACCTGGGCCAACTTTATCTGATGCCGTTTGGTCAACAATTACATTCCCAAGGTGGGTTGACGACTGGCAGGCTGTCGGTCAATAAAACTATTGCCAATAACTTTTACAATATGTGCTATAAAAGAAGAGTGCATATTGTATCGACCCCAAGTAATTGGGATAAGAGTAAGAGAATGAAGATGCCCGGTAGATGGTTCACGTCTCCCATAAAGATGACAAAATAATACAAGTCATAAATTCATTGTCATTCGACAACTCAAACTTATTTTAATGATAGGATGATTAGAACAGATTTCTAACAGTTGTGCCTAACATGTTTTTATAAAGACACCACACATTCATAATTTTCTTCAAACGCAATTTTAACCGACTTCAAAAATGGAGAACGTTCTCAATTCGATTGTATTTTTTTTATGTTTGTTACCTCAGAATGTTCGATTGGGTGAACTGATTTTAATGATTTTTTTTCATTTGAAAGCTGTTGCTTCCCGTGTAGTACTATTTCAATTTAGTCCACTGGTTAAAAGTAGAAAAAATTCTGTGTTTAATTATTGACCCCGAAGTTTTCTCTTAGAAATAAAAGGTTTAATCTATAGACAAGTATGTTCGGCTAATATATGTAGGCTAATTTCTCGTGCCATTGAAAATTCCTTATAATGAGGTGATCCCTCGCTCTTTATTCATCCTGTTATTAAACCACTATGAATTATTTAAATTACTGAAATTTAGCATTTAATATGCTTAATTATTTATAAAATCCGATTACGAAATGAAAAATGATGTCGCAAGCGGGATTCGAACCCACGCCTATTGGGATTCCGGCCCAACGTGCAACGTGATTTTATAAATAATTAAGCATATTAAATGCTAAATTTCAGTAATTTAAATAACAAGGTTGTGTCATCGTTTAATACAATTCTAACTGTAAAGTTTGAAGTATTAAGCCTATAACAATGTGTAAACATTGTCGGGTAGATAGCATACCGTCACCTTAAGACGTAAATATAATACGAAGTGAAATTTGTATGTCCTACAATTAGTCGCGGTGGTGTAGTGGCAGCACGATTGGGCCGGAATCCCAATAGGCGCGGGTTCGAATCCCGCTTGCTACATCATTTTTCATTTCGTAATCGGATTTTTATAATCAATTAAGCATATTAAATGCTAAATTTCAGTAATTTAAATAACAAGGTTGTGTCATCGTTTAATACAATTCTAACTGTAAAGTTTGAAGTATTAAGCCTATAACAATGTGTAAACATTGTCGGGTAGATAGCATACCGTCACCTTAAGACGTAAATATAATACGAAGTGAAATTTGCATGTCCTACAATTAGTCGCGGTGGTGTAGTGGCAGCACGTTGGGCCGGAATCCCAATAGGCGCGGGTTCGAATCCCGCTTGCGACATCATTTTTCATTTCGTAATCGGAATTTATAAATCACTATGAATTATTATTAAATACGTTCAAAATACTCCTATATCATTCAAAAGCCCTCGGGTTACCCTTGAGCTTTCAAAATTGTCTAGGGAGATACATCATAGACGATATTTTTATTAAATATATATATTTTCTTGTAAAGTATAACTTTGATGTTTTTACCTCATTACCTTTGGTTTTTTAGTTTTTACCCTTTTTAATATTATAATCTTTGTTGTTTAACTCGTTCAAAAACAAAAAAGGATTTTGAAATGTATACTTTTATGAAAATATTCATTTAATAATGTTGATTATTTATGAAAATATTAAGCTGTGTGGTAGCGGCTAAAAATACTACCAACCCTTACTTTGCTCGTGGATGTCGTAAAAGACGACCAAGTGCCTTATAACGTCCTGAGCTAACTCCATCTGATGCCGTTTGGTAAACAATTACATTCCCAAGGAAGGTTGACGTCTGGCAGGCAGCCGGTCATAAAACTATTGCCAATAACTTTTGCAATGTATGCTGTGAAAGAGGAGTGCATGTTGTGTCGACCACAGATAGTTGGGATAAGAGTAGGAGAATGATGATGTTATTTATTATTTATTGTAAAGATATTTCTTTACTTTATATTGCAGGGAACTTCACAAACATATAATTAATGGAGACAAATTATACCCAGACTCAGAACGACAGTTTGTGGATCGCACAAAGTATTGTCCTGCGTGGGAAACAAATCCACGACACTAGCATAGAAGGTTGAAATCTTAGCCACTACAATATCTGTGCAGTGGTTACATTGTTCTTGGGTTTTGCAAAAATTTAATAAAAGTTTTATATCGATCTGGGCCAACAATTATATTCCTAAAGACATCATCATCATCATCTCAGCTCATATATGTCCGACTGTTGGGCTCGAGCCTCCTCCATAATGGGAAGATAATTTACCTACTATACCACGCTGGTCAGACGTGTTGGCATATGGTTTTGTTTCGAGGTTTACTTCTCTCTCATATATGTTATATGCATTTTATATCCCTTAGTCGTCTCGTACGATCACCCACGGGTAAGATAGGGGGTGGTGAATTGTATTCTTACTCCGTCACCACACGGAGACATAATTTATTGAATTAGGCGATACGTGGCGAAAATTCATTATTGTCTTTAAATGGAGTTTCTGTTTTTGTTTTCATTCCTTTCCTCCATTTTAAAATTTCTAAAGACAGTTGACGTCAAGCTAGCAGGCTCTCTTAAAACTGTTGCCAAACTGCAATATGTACGATGGAAGAAAAGTATACATTGCATCGACACCAAGTTCATGGGATAACAGCAGAATGATGATGATGATATTCATTTAATAAAAGCTGGTGGTTCGTATGTTTATTAAATATAAAAAATAAAATATAATTTTGACTACGTTCTTTTTCTTACGCAATATGTCTTCTCCTTCCATACAACTCTATCAGACGTCATCTCTGTGGTCACTCCTTGTCTATCCATGTCATATTTCACGCAGTTCATCCATCTTTTCTTCGGTCTTCCCTTACCCCTTAAGCCTTCAACATTCATACTTAAAGCTTTCCTCACAACATTACTTTCATCCCGTCTCATCACATGTCCATACCATGTCAATCTTTCACTCCTTAATTTTTCCGTCACTGGCGCAACTTTCAAACTTCCTCTTACATGTTCATTCCTTATTTTATCCATTCTTGTCACACCACACACCCATCTCAACATTCGCATCTCCGCTACATGCAGTCGTCTCTCATCCGTCGCTTTTGTCGCCCAACATGCTGATCCATACAGTACAGCAGCATATATATATATATATATTGGGTTTGAAGCCGAGCCGTCCTGAGGATGATTCGTTTACAGACTTAACAAGGGCCGAATAATTATTGCGGCAAATCGCAAGTTAAAGTTTCGGAGGCTGCTCATCACAGGTGTAAATTTTCCTTATATCCTAATTTATATTTCACCTTGATCCCATCCCGTATTCTTTCCTTTCTCGAGGCGTGCGGTATATTGATTAACCGTAGGAAAGTGGTCCTTTCTTTTCTGCATTTTAAAATAATAATAGATTTCCGCCATGTATTTCAATCAATAATAGCACAAAAAAATTACATCTGGAGATAATTGAATCCTAAATTCTGAATAATACAATTATCGCTTGTTATCAAACATCAAAGAAAATAAAAATAAACTTTTTCATTCATGCATGTGAAATGGAAATTACCAAAAATGTAATCTAATCATACGATTACATCGTGTAATAATATCACTATCAAAATTTCAAGTGTCAAGGTTGATGATGAATGATGTATGATCATAAATAATAATAATCATCACCCTTTACGATCCACCTTCTAATGGATCATATAAATTGGCTGCGGGATCATCGCAATGAATGGATGGACGTTGGTTTTGGGTGCCATGCGCTGTAAATTCAACCGCTTGAGAGTGACCCATAAGCTACATTGTTGTTTGTTGATGGGGAATTGTACCTGAAAGGGTAATCTGCAGTGCTGTTCATCAAGGTCAAAGAATCAAAACAACGGGTCAACGCATTAGCGATCTGGGGCAATATGGCATTTAATGGGGGAGGCTTACCTAAGAAGTGGAGAACCAAAGGCTTAATAATAATGTTGACGAAATAATATCCATTTACCATATTTTGCCTGGTTGCTGCGATCTTGATATTATGAGAGGTTTTAATCCGGGTTAGTTGCGGATTTTTTTGTTCGATTTTCAAGAATATTTACAGCAAATTTTCAGCGTCAAACCGAAAGATTTACCGAGTACAATCCACAATAAAATTGATCTATCTTGCGTGATAATGAAGATAGTGTGTTATCTTTGTGATGACTTTTTCACTAATGGAGGTCTTAAAGGCGACTAAGGTAACTGACATGTGAATAACATCGTAGCAAGAAAAGAAAAACTCAACATACGCCTTTATGCCAAATCTGACTAGCGTGGTGTTGTAAATAATTTTCTGCCACAGTGAAGGATACCCGAACCGTTTTTTTTATGTAAGACACACACAAGTTGTTAGCCTCAGATGGCTATGACAACTTTACCCAGAGTGTGGGTGAGAGCGCTGAGGGCTCTCAACCTGAAATACCCGAACCCAAAAGCGAAACATCTATGAGTTGAGAAGAAGAATAAATATACTGAAATGCATATTAAAACCTCTATTTACACCTAGATTCATAAAGCTGTGAATATATTAGTTTATATAAAAATTAACAGAGAAAAAAACGAACTGTTTTTTTTTAACACATAGATAATTCTGATGAAAGAAAGTATCAATTTTGATTCTAAAGTTTAAATTTTAAATGTAACAACAAATAAAGTACGTAATTTATTCGACATTTTAATATAAAAATCTTATTATACATAGCTGATGTTTCTACGAATTGGAAGTGATATTTATATGTAGGCGTTTTATAGCTGATTCAAAGGTCAGGTGGGCTCAGGTAAACATTTTGTATAATGATCAAAACAATAAGGTGAGAACGTAAATAGCTTTTTAGGAAAATCAATGGATTAAGATAAAACAGTCAGTTATACATCTTTCAGCCTGATTCAGTCTTTCAGTTGATAATAGTGATAGTCTGTTTTAACAGTTTTTTTTGGGAAGCTCATTACACCAATGGACGGAGGATATAGGATGTAGGTACCGGGGAGACCGAGACTCACCTATCTAGACCAGATTGGTCATGTACTGAAAGAAGATGGAGTCAAGAGTCTCCGAAACCGGCGAGCGTGTATGAAGAGAATTATGAATGTTGAAGAAGCGAGTGAAGTATGCAGAGATAGAGTTCACTGGCACTCTGTTCTCTCTGCCTACCCTGCAAGGGATATGGCGTGATGATATGTATCTATGTATGTGTCATAACACCAACTAGGATCGAAATCTGGTCTGCCAATTTTCGCTCTATCCCTTTTATGCCTATTTGCAATAGTAGATAATAATTCAATATTGTTAGGATCACACTGTTGACAGTTCTCTGTCTAGAGCCGCGGGCCAGTCGATCCGGTGTAGTACCGCACTTTCGTAGAAAATCGACGCCTGAGCAGTGGTAATGAGCTGCATACTTCATTCGGTGAGCAAGAGAGCCAGCAGCCCATATTTCTGGTTGGGTTTGAAATTATTGGTAGGTAACAGTAGGCCTTGCAGTACCTCTGGTATTGCAAAAGCTGATGGGTGGCAGTAACACTTGCCATCAGGTGTGCTGCTTGCTGGTTTACCACCAAGAGCAATAAAAAAAATAAGCTGGTGATAAATAACTATCAATCTATAGAAGTTGGATGTAGGTCTCCCCAAGACAGGATAATGGCATATTAAGTAATGGAAGGGCGACACTGTTGATAGTTATTTACCTACAGGCTGGTTCGGCCGAGGTAGTACATAACTTTCACAAGAAATCGAGGTCTTAGCAATGCTCTGCTGCTTTATTTAATGAGAGAGCCGGCAGGCAAATTATCTGGGTGGGTTGGGAGTTTTCATTGGTAGGCAGTGGCCTAGCTATTACCCTTGGTATTCCAAAGATATATAGGTGGTAATAATACTTACCATAAGTTGTTCTACTTGCTCGTTTGCCACCGCAAGCAATAAAAAATCTGCCAAGTGCGAGTTGTACTCGCGCGCGAAGGGTTTCGTACCATTATATATAAATAAAACTAAATATTCTGTGAAGTTAAAGCGCCTAAAAATCAAGTTTGTTGTATGTATATATTTAAGGGAGGCTCCTCCCACTTAAATGTTTTATTTTTTTAATTTTAGTATTTATTGTTATAGCGGCAATAGAAATACATCATCTGTGAAAATTTCAACTATCTAGTGTTCACCGTTTTTGAGATACAGCCTGGTAACAGACGGACGGATGGACAGCGAAGTCTCAGTAATAGGGTCCCGTTTTTACCCTTTGGGTACGGAACTATAAAAAGAAACACAACAAGCGGGTTGGTAATAGCAGTTGGTGTAATGGGTTTCTGGAAAGAGAGCTCCTGCTCTGGTACCTACTCGGTTAAGAAAAACAAAGGTCGGCCAAATGATCTTCAAAATAGCAAAATAATATTAATATTGATTTATTATTATTACGTTTTTAGATATTTCAGAATAACAGAAAAATGCTTTTACGAAATAATGAATATAAGATGTAACTGCCAAATAATAGTTTCGTTCTCGTTAAATAAAAAAATATAAGCTCATTGCTTGAACATATGGATGATATAAAAAAAGAAAATATTTGAGATGATAGATATATTTTGACGAGCGCTTTACGTTCTTATATCTTTTAAGTTGATATAGAATCGATATGGTTATAGCTGTGGAATCGTGACGAATACTGTAATAGCTAATTCGTGATCTTCGCTTGTGGCATCCAGCCCAGTTATATTTTTATTATATTATATCGTGATGTAAAAATCATCACGCTGAGGCATTGGCCTCAGTGTGATGACTTTTGATGATACATATTCAGTTAGTGTTGATTTACAGAATATGGATATTTGTTTATAAAAAAAGATGTCACCATCATCCTCTTGCTCTTATCCTAAATACGCAGTAATTAATATTAAAAATAATAGATAAACCCGCTGAGTATTTTGGCGGATCTACTTAGTAGCCGCGTTTTGATCCGATGATATTGTCGAAGAGCTGGCACCAATTTTTGGGTAGGTATTTGAGACAAGCTGAAAACTTGTCACATTCCCCTCCAATTATACCCCAATACGGAATAGCAGACCTGCCTGGTGAGTAGTGGGGCTAAGTCACCCCCTGATTTTTTATAAATATTTTTTTTATCCTCCAAAATATATTTGAGGCAATATGCAATTTTTATATCTTGCAGTTTAATGTTTAATAAATACAAAAATAATTAACCAGACGAGCGCAAAAATATTTTTCAAAAAATTATAAAAAATGTATTTGAGCCAGCTAATTAAAAACTAAGATTCTCAAAAAGACAGATTATTTAGGCGTGACTTTCTACCTGCCACGTGATCCAACAAATTATAGATAGGTACGAGTCTGTAGAGGCAAACTGTAATGTGAGAGAGAGTGTATAGCGGCAGCTATCTTCGTTCTTGCTTGCCGCATTACTATTTGCTCTGGTAAGGCCGGTCATAAAACTATTTCTAATAACTTTTGCAATAAGTATATTTACATTTTGCATCGACCCAAAATAATTGAGAAAAGAGCAAGAGAATGATGAAAATTACCGGTATAAGTGAGACTAAATAAAAAACTTGTGAGAAAATTTCGGCGACTTCATATGAAGTGATCAAAACAAAATTCCAGTCTGCAAAATGTAGTAATCAACACATTAAACATTTTTATTTCGTCTACCAGCTGTTCAGATAATTCTAATAAACCAACTATAAATAAACGCAAGGAAAGTACGCCATGTTTTATAGATCCATTAATTGTAGCTAAAATAATGAGCTGTAAATTATTCTGCGGAATGGTTAACGTTTTATTAGCAATATTTATTATTCGTTTGTCAAATGGTAGCAAACAAATAGCAAATTAGTTTGCCTAATAATTTAAATGAAATTATTTAGTTACTAGTCTTTTTACTGTTTTATTATTATTAACGTATTATTTTACATACATACATACATACATATCATCACGCCATATCCCTTGCAGGGTAGGCAGAGAGAACAGAGTGCCAGAGAACTATTATTTTAATACGTTTTTATTAACCTGCTGTCTTGAATTTTGTAATTAATTTTAAACTAACTTTCCGTTTAGCGAAATACTTGAGATCTGGTGCAGAAGTGGATGGTAATACATGAAAAGTGAATAAAAAAATCCGCCAAGTGCGAATAACTCGCGCGCGAAGGGTTCTGTACCATAATATATAAAAAAAATATGTGATGTAACTAAAAATTTAGGGTTTTCGGAAAAATTTCCTTTATATGTATTATAAATCATTGCTTTATGCCAAATTTCAAAATTATAGATCGACTGGAAGTACCCTTTAGATTTTGATTCCCTTGCGAGTAGTTGCATGTTTGAAAATATGCGGCTTAAATTGCTGTTTCTTTAGATTGCGTTGACATAGAAGTTTGATTTTGTTACAGCTTAAAAGTCTTATAGATCTGAGTATTTGATATGAATTTCAATTTAATATCACTACGTTCTCATGAGGAAAGGGGTAGTAAGTTTAAAATTATTAACAATATTTTTATTATATGATGTAATTAAAAATATACAGTTTTCGCAATTTTTCCTTTATCTGTGCTATTAGATCTTACTTCTTACCAAATTTCATGATTCTGAGTTTACGGGCAGTACCCTGTAGGTTTTGATTCCCTTGCGAGTGTCGAAAATTTGCGGAAATTTGCGGCATAAACGTCTGTATCTTTTGATTGCATTGGCTTAGAAGTTTAATTTTTTCACAGCTTTAAGGGGAGGACAGTAGACTTGAGTATTTGATATAAATTTCAGCTTGACACCTCCACGCGTTCCCGAGAAAAAGGATCGTGACAGACAGACAAACGGACAGACGGACGGACGCACAACAAAGTGATTATAAAAGGGTTAAGTTTTTTCCTTTTACATACATACATACATACATATAATCACGCCATATCCCTTGCAGGGTAGGCAAAGAGAACAGAGTGCTAGAGAACTCTATCTCTGCATACTTCACGCGCTTCCTCAACATTCATAATTCTCTTCATACACGCTCGCCAGTTTCGGAGACTCTTGACTCCACCTTCCTTCAGTACATGACCGATCTGGTCTAGGTAAGTTAGTCTCGGTCTCCCTCGGTACCTACATCCTTCCACTTTCGCATTGTATATCTTCTTAATCAGACGTTCGTTCGGCATTCGTTCCACATGTCCGAACCATCGGAGCATTCCCTTTCGCATCTTTACACCAATACTCTCTTTCATACCTACTCGCTCTCTTACGTCGTCATTACGAATGCGGTCGGTCAGCCTAACTCCACAGATTTTCCGCAGAGATCGCATTTCGACCGCATTAATTTTACTTTCATACTCTTTTCTGCATACCCAACTCTCGCTTCCATACAGTAATGTTGGGACAAGCACTGCGTTATATATTGCTACACGTGCCACTCTATTTCCCGCATTCACTCTTCGCTTTATATCAGTGGTGTACCTTCCATCTCGGCTAAATCCACATCCAAGATATACAAATTCATCCATTCGTTTTTTTCCTTTTGAGGTACGGAACCCTAAAAAAATAAGATAATTATGCTCCCTGAGGATTCTTGCTGGCTTTTTCTCTGTGTGCCAGCGTTCCGTTTCTTTTTAAACTTAAAAATTGTCATAA
Organism: Lymantria monacha; assembly: GCA_905163515.2. Lineage (NCBI taxonomy): Eukaryota > Metazoa > Arthropoda > Insecta > Lepidoptera > Erebidae > Lymantria > Lymantria monacha. Next base: position 19,745,306 of record LR991081.1, read on the forward strand.
TATAACAATTGTAAATTTGATGTAATAACAGACCGTAAGCAATATAAAATATTTTATATAGAATCATTTTTTAGGGTTCCGTAACTCGAAAGGAAAAAACGGAACTCTTATAGGATTACTTTGTTGTCCGTCCGTCCGTCCGTTCATCCATCTGTCCGTCCGTCCGTCTGTCCCTCCGGCCGTCCGTCCGTCTGTCTGTCTGTCAAGATCCTTTTTCTCAGGAACGCGTGGAGGTATCAAGCTGAAATTTATATCAAATACTCAAGTGTACTGTTCCTTGGAGCTGTGAAAAACCAAACTTCTAAGCTAACGAAATCAAAAGATACAGCTGCTTATGTCAATTAAAGGTATTAAATTGAAATTCATATCAAATACTCAGGTCTATAATACCTTTAAGCTGTAACAAAATCAAACTTCTATGACAACGCAATCAAAACAAAAAAGCAATTTCAGCCGCATATTTTCAAACTTGCAGCTACTTGCAAGGGAATCAAAATCTAAAGGGTACTTCCAGTAGTCCTAGAATCTTAAAATTTGGCATGAAGCAATGTTTTATAGTACATATAAAGGAAAAATTCAGAAAACCTTAAATTTTTAGTTACATCACATATTTTTTTTAGTTCTACGGAACCCTTCGTGAGCGAGTACAACCCACACTTCACCGATTTTTTTCTGTACTGGCAACGAATCTGTATCAAGAATGAGAGTCAAAATTTAATAACTAATACTGTAACGGGTAGATATAAATCTTTATAATAACAATGATTGGTGAGACGTGAAACAGTTTGACTTATTCAGGTCAAGATGACGGGACGTCGACTCGAGAGGATACCCGTGAGGGTAGACCGCCGGGTGGGCCACCGAAGAATAAGACCGCGTACCAGTGACCCATCTGCACGGCGTCGAGAGGTACATTGTAGGGTGGGAATACGAGGTCATGCACCGCTTTCCTTGTTGTCCCAGATGAATTTGACGGACCAGACAGTAGCCCGCCGCCAAAAAAAAAATACAAAAAAAAATGACGTACGACACCTTAATCCTCCAGTGACCATGAACGCTGTAAAGTGTTCGAAACATCAGAATATTTTAAAATCCAATACAAATGAGATGGTATCAGTAAATACAGTTTTATTTCAAAATTATAATTGATTTTATTAAATCTTAAGTCATTACATACTCTTTGATGCTGCGACTGTTACTTGTTGCCTAAGATTTTTAAAACATGAAATTCTCTTTTCTCATGCCGTTTAATGTATGGCCTAATTATTTACTTTCAAGTACTTTCGAGTGGGGTATGAAAATAAAAAGCTTTAAAAATTGAATATGGAGTAAAAGAAGGCATAAGTATGGAGTAATATATGTACATCATCTATATGGCTTTTCTAAAGCAGTCAAGTTTATTCAATGAAAATTGTTTTAATACTAAAATAGTTTAAACATTAACCAATCTAAAAGATATCCCACGCATTCAAATAAATCTAGTATCAGATATGATTCTATTCATAGATTCATAAAACCTCATACTAAAACACGAGTTGTAGAATTAACATAAAGTTGTAAAAATATTGCTGGCTCACGTTAGGTTAGCTTACGTTGCGTATCTATAAAATTATTCTGCAATACTAGCCATTTTAAATAAAAAGTATTTTTATGTGGCTATAAATATAAAAATATAGCTGTGTACTGCTTACTTTGCTTGTTGATGTCGTAAAAGACGACTAAGAGCCTTATAATGACCTGGGCAAACTCTATCAGATGCCGTTTGCAACAATTACATTCCCAAGAAGGGTTGACGTATCTAGCAGGTGGCCGGTCATAGAACAGTTGCCAATGACTTTTACAATATGTACTATGAAAGAAGAGTCATCATAATACATATTGTATCGACCCTATGACATGACCCATGGAACAACGGTTTGCATTTTCTCATCCAAAAATACCTCGGTGTTTGAAAATACAGATGCTGTTGAGACTAATGTGTGTTACCAGTGATGAATTATGGTATGAAAACGTGTAGTCGAAGTGTAGGCCTCAAAGTCGCTCAGGGTGCTATGGAGTTGCCACCGAAGATAAAGATTGGGTACCAGTGGCCCTCTCGCACGGTGAAGAGAGGAGAGTTGCATGGTGGGTCTATGGGGTCACGCGCCGCCTCTTCCGTCACCCCGGACCGTCTTGGCGTGGCGAGATCACGTCCATAGTCCACCGCAACAAGAAAAAGAAAAAGGGGGTGCTATGGAGTTGGCTATGCTCTGGATTTCTCTACGAGATAAAATCCACAAAACGAAAATCTGCCAGAGAAGGGATGTAACCGACACAGCATGAAGAATTAGTACGCTGGCAATAGGCGCGCCACATTGCATGACGATTCGATAACCGATTAGGATGAAAGATTCTCGAGCGGTGACCGCGTATTAGACAATGCAGGGTAGAACAACCCCTGGTAGAAAATCGAGTAAACTCGACTACATATATCTTTTATTTATTTTTTTGGCATCGGGCTACGGTGCGCTCACGCCCCGCTAATCCGTCCGGGATCCGTCTTCAGGATCCGTCTTCAGTGAACAAAATCGACATAACATGAAGTTAAAGGGATAACGGGCAGGCCAATTATCGAACCTACAATCGTTCAGTAAGAAAGGTTCTAAAGTGGTGACTATGAATCGGATGACGCTGCTTAGATCAACCTACCAATTGGCAGCCTAACGATACGTTAAAATTTACAAGCAACCATTGGATTTAACTGGCTTAAGACCTTTCTGAGTAGCGTTCTAGTGGGCAAGCCTATGGCCAATAGTGGACCTCTATGGACTGATGGATAGTGATCGAATAAACAATGAAACAGAAAAGTAGAAGAATAAATAACTAAAACATGATATAAAGCAAAGATGCACTGCACATATGGCGTAGTGATTAATATAACGATTTACTGTGCCAAGTAACGTGGGTTCGATTCCAATTTCTTTTTATATGTTTTTCTGAATCTCGCTGCAATTTGTGTCGGTTAATTGTATCTGTAAAGTCCCCGGCAATACTAAATCTATTTTAGTGCAGGGAGTTTTTTTTTAAACATAAAAAAATATGAATGAAATAAAAATAAAGAAAGATCTTACCTTATACAGGCAAGATATCCAAACATTTAATCATTATCACTACAAACTTATTACGTGGCGTTTTTTTTTTTGATAGCAATGATAAAAATTATTGATAAATAAAATAAGATATAACTAAGAATTTAACAAGATACTAAAATGTTTAGAATAACGTTTAGATATCGCGAATAAGTAGCTGCGAATAAATACATTGAGATATATTTATTCCATTATCAATTTTATATTATCGTATTATGATCATTGTTATTTTATCATTTTCAATTTTATTGTATATTCAATATTCAGTTGTAACTAGATTTGATAGATTTGCATTTCTAAATACTAGACCCGAATTTCTCTATTGTAGATGACTTTACGAACATATGACGGATAATATATTTTAAATAGTATTACCATGGTAAAGAACCCTTTGTAGTGAAAAGAATATAATGGTATGATCATCATCATCATCGTCTTCACAGCCCATAAATGTCCCACTGTTGGGCTCGGGTCTCCTCCATAATGGGAGGGAAATTAACCTACTATACCGCGCTGGTCAGACGTGTTGGTATAGGGTTTTGTTTCGAGTTTTCCTCCTCTCGCATATATGTTACATGCATTTTACATCCCTTAGTCGTCTCGTACGATCACCCACGGGCAAGATATGGGGTGGTGAATAGTATTCTTACTCCGTCACTACACGGAAATGGTATGATAACTCTTAAATTCTCGATGAAGTCATAAAAATAGATTAAGTCAAAACTTCTCTAGGATAGAAATAGACTTGCCGCCGAAGATAAATATCGGGTACCGGTGGCCCGCTCGCACGGCGAAGAGAGGCGCTTTGCAGAGTGGGTCTATGTGGTCGCGCGGCATCTCTTCCGTCGCCCTGGACCGATTTGGCGGGGCGTGTTCACATCCATAGTCCACCACAAAAAAAGGATACAAATAGACTTAAGCTAGTCAGACATGTTGGTTTACGATTCTATATCAAGTTTTCTTTCTTTTTCATAGATGTTATATATGCATATTACGCATATTGTGTCCTTTAGCCGTCTTTAGTCATTGATATTTAGAGTATCGATAATCCTCAATATATCATAATCGAAAGTTTAACAACCCACGGGGCTAGCCACGCACGTTAAGGATTCGATTTCGGATCGCCTTGGATGGAACGGAACAGTCAGTCTAGATCATAGCATCATCATTCCCCTACTCTTATCCCAATTACTTGGGGTCGATACAATATGTACTCCCGGCAACTGAGAGGGTTTGGGGTTTATATTAGTAGGCCGCTGCCTACTAATATAAACCCGAAACCCTCTCAGTTGAGCTTCCAGCTCTCTTGCTCACCGAAGCGCAATAGTACATTGCTACTACTGAAACGTCGATCTTCTGCGAGAGTGTGGTACTACCCCGGACGGACCGGCCCGCGGCTGTAGATAAAGAACTGTCAACAGCGTTGTCCTACTACTATTGATTATATATATACCATGTGGATTCAAATCCAAACAGAATCTTTATTTTAGTACGATTTACATATTTTTTTAAGTATTCATTTATTTTGTACGTTAGATTTATATGTATAAATACTTAATGGAAGTATTTATTTCTTAATGCGAGTTGTTTTTATTGAAAAAGTAAAAGTGAGTTCATACCTGAAACGAGTTGTTGTCCATGTTGTTTGGAGGCTGCAACAAGAAAAAGGTTAATAAATATTGTATCAAATTTAAATATACATAAATATTTATTAAAAAAATAATAGTGGTAGGACCACGCTGTTGACAGTTCTCTGTCTACAGCCACGGGCCGGTCCGTCCGGGGCAGTACCACACTGGGCAGAAGATCGACGTCTGAGCAATGGAAATGTACTATTGCGCTTCGTTCGGTGAGCGAGAGAGCCGGAAGCCCAACTGGGTGGGTTTGGAATTATAATGGTAGGTAGCGGCCTATCTACACCCTTGGTATAGCAAAGGTCCATGAGCAGCAGTGACACTTTCCATCAGGTGTGCTGCTTGCTCGTTTGCAACCATAAGCAATAAAAAAAAATAACATTTAACATTCTTGATTATTTGTAAAAACTTGATTACGAGCAAATAAATGATTGTCACACATGGGATACGAATCCACACCTATTAGAAATCCGTTCCAATCGTGCTACCACTAACACCAGCGTGAGCTGTCGTATGATATTCAATTTTCGGCTCGTATTATATTTTCGTCTTTAAAGGCGACGTGTGCCATCAACCTGACAATGTTTATTTATTTTTATAAATAATCAAGCATATGAAATGCTAAATTTCAGTAATTTGAATAACAGGGTTGTGTCATCGTTTAATACAATTCTAACTGCAAAGTTAGAGTATTGAATCTGTACAATGTGTAAACAATGTCGGGTAGATGGCACACGTCTCCTTTAAAGACCAAAATATAATACGAGACGAAAATTGTCATATGACAGTTCACGCCGGTGTAAGTGGTAGCACGATTGGAACGGATTTCCAATAGGTGTGGGTTCGTATCCCATGTGTGGCAATAATTTTTCGCTCGTAATCAAGTTTTTATATATAATTTTCTTAATGGTAGGACCACGCTGTAAACAGTTCTTTGTCTAAAGCCGCGGGGCGGTCCCTCCGGGGTAGTATCACACTCTCGCAGAAGACCGACTTCAAAAGCAATGTGCTATTGCGCTTCTTTCGGTGAGCGACAGAGCCGGAAGCCCAACCGGGGTGGGTTTGGGGTTTGTATTGGTAGGCAGCGGCCTAGCTATACCCTTGGTACTGTAAAGGTCCATTGGCGGCAGAGAAACTTACCATCAGGTGCGCTGTCTACTCGTTTGCCACCATAAGCAATAAAAAAAAATATATTTTGTTTCATAAATTAATTTCTAGTAAACAAAAGATAATGTCACGTTGTTTTGATTACATGCATTAATATCTGAATGCTGTCGTTTATGATAAAAGTGTGACGAATTTATCAAAGTATTTGTAATTACAGAGGTATTACAGAGGTCGAATATACGCCATGTGTTTTTTTTTTTATAATATGAGTCACGTAATGTATCTATTGATGTTTTTGTAATTAAATATTTATATATATATATATATGACCTCGTTACGTTTTTAGTGCGCAACCTATTCTGCGCATCTTTCACTTTCTGACGTGAGATAATACTTCACTGAACAGTTTTAATAAATGTAAATAAATATATATATACATTATTTTTAGTCAAATGAGCTTTTTTTGCGCCTGTTTTGATAATCGTACTTAAGGAGTAAACTCCAGTCGTGCGTCGGAGCTGACACACACACTTTTTTTATTAAAGAACTAGCTTCTGCCCGCGGCTTCGCCAGCCTAAAAGGTTACTTTCCTAAAGATTTTCACCCTCTATTTTTATTTTACGCCTTAAAGGTCTGTCAAAATGTCATATTTATTTATATCTAACCGATGGCCTAAAAATAATTTTCAAGCTTCTGGCTTTAAATATGACGATAATTGCTTACGTTTCATTCCCCTTTACAACCCTTTTTTTGCATTAAAAAGTAGCCTATATCCTTTGTCAAATTCTAGACTGTCTGTGTACCAAATTTCATTTAGATCGGTTCAGTAGTTTTGACGTGAAAGAGCGACAAACAGACAGACAGACAGAGTTACTTTCGCATTTATAATATTAGTAAGGATTTGTTTTTATTGGTTATATGTACAGCTGATGGTAAGGGTTACTTACTGTTCATGAAACTTTGCAACACTAGCAGTACTGCAACTGCCTACCAATTAAAAGCCATTCATAAAGTTATGCTTCTGACTCTTTCGCTCACCGTAGAAAGGACAGTACGCATTGTCACTAAGTAGACGTCGATTTTTTGCGAGAGTATCTTACTATCCGGCTCACGGATTGTAGACGGAAAACTGTTTACTATGTAGCTCCACCATTACTGGTAAGGTTTAAAGGTTTTATTCCGATTCACAACCCTCTTTTGTGAGGAATAGTTAACAAGAAAAAGAGCTTAAGCGACAGCTATGTGGCATTTACATGTATTCGTCGTACACCATTAAATAGCTGAAGAGTTTTAAAATCTCGCTTGTCTTTAATCGTCAAAGAAAATATAGACATACGCTAATACTTGTTCTCTTTATAATTTTATCAAAATAAATTAATGGTAATCAAAATCTATGCTATACAAAGTGATTAATAAATAATGAGAGAAGGGAAACTCGAAACAAAACCCTATACCACTGACCAGCGGGTATAGTAGATTAATTACCCTCCCAATATGGAGCAGGCTCGAGCCCAATAGCGAGCCATATATGAGGTAAGATGTTGAGATAATGATGAAAAAATAATTGAAATATTTTATAGTGAAATAAAAAATATATTATCAGTGTTAATTATTGTTACTTATAACCTTTTTTAATAAATGTCCGAGACAATAAGACGTTTTGTAATCCAGTTAAATAATATATCGTTCCATCAAAAATATAAATAAACTTCGTCTAATGTAATTTATCTAAATACGTAAGTTCTTTTTACCCGACTGCAAAGGAGTGGTATTCTGTTTAACAGTCTATGTATGTATGTATGTTATTTGAAGCACTATATATACCAAACGCCTGGGCCGATTTTTATGATTCGCACGTCAATCGATTCCTCTTAATCCAGCGAGTGTCACTAAAGATATGACGTTATTGAAAATTCAATATGGCGACTACTGGACGCCATATTGTGAAAATTAAAAAAAATTAAAGTCAACAAACTATATTGAGTGGGGTATCGTTAAATAGGTTTTTAAAAATAATTTTTAGTTTTCTCTCAACATTTTTCGATTTGACTGGCCGTTTAGGATCTATATCGATTTAACGTTTCGTAACAACCTTTCTCACATATAGGTTTTTTAGACAGTAGAAATTTACGACGAAAGGACGAAAAATTCATATAACTGGATCTGGATGGACATATACTGAAGTATTTAGTAGGTATATTGTTTAATATACCATAGGTAGTCCTACCTAAAGTATCTAATGTCTGACGCGGTTGCCCATCTCCAATTTCTAACGATTTAGTACTTAACTTCAGTCGAAAAGCTATATATGGTTAGGTACTTACCTACTTTTAATAAATAAGATAACTATAGCTACCTAGGTATTTATAACTAAAAAGTGTAAAATAAAAAAAAATGATTAAAAAAATCAAAAAACCCGACTGCGTAAAAAGTCACCAAAACTACGTACATAATAAAAAAACTGAAAAGAAAAAAACAAGCACTTAGATGTCCGGTGGTCTAGAATTCCAAAATATATTATTGAATAAATACTATTGTTGAAAATGAAATATATTTTAATAATAGAACATGACAACTGAACAGTCGGGATCCTTTGTTCGACAGCAAATCTAATTTTTCAATGGACCCCGACTGTTCAGTTGTCATGTTCTATTATTAAAATATATTTCATTTTCAGCAATAGTATTTATTCAATAATATATTATGGAATTCTAGACCACCGGACATCTAAGTGCTTGTTTTTTTCTTTTCAGTTTTTTTATTATTTACGTAGTTTTAGTGACTTTTTACGCAGTCGGGTTTTTGATTTTTTTAATAATTAATATCATTAGACAATATCTCGTAAAAGCCATTCCAAAAACAATCATTCTGGAAAAACTATTTGTATACTAAACTATCATCATTCTCCTCCTCTTTTCTTAATTACTTGGATTCGATACAATATGTACTCTTCTTTCATAGTACATATTGTAAAAGTTATTGGCAATAGTTTTATGACCGGCCGTCTGTCAGACATCAATCCTCCTTGGGAATGTAATTGTTGACCAAACGGCAGATAGAGTTTGCCCAGGTCATTATAAGGCTCTTAGTCGTCTTATACGACGTCCACGAGCAAAGTAAGGGTTGGTAGTCGAAGCCGCTGTCACACAACTCTAATACTAAACTATGTACTATGTAATAAAATCGGCCAAGTGAGAGATGTACTCGCGCACGAAGGGTTCTGGAAAACTGAAAAAAAAATCAAGTTTGTTGTATGGGAGCCCTCTTAAATATTTATTTTATTTTATTTTTTGTATTTGTTGTTATAGCGCAATAGAAATACATCATCTGTGAAAATTTCAACTGTCTAGCTATCATCACTGTTCTTGAGATACAGCCTGGTGACAGACGGACGGACAGACGGACGGACAGACGGATGAAGTCTCAGTAATAGGGTGCCACTTTTACTCTTTGGGTACGGAACCCTTTTTTTTTTTTTTCTTTACAGGGTGGACCATGGATGTGGTCGCGCCCCGACAAATCGATCCGGGGCGACAAAAGAGGCGGCGCGCAACCCCATGGACCCACCCTGCAAGCACCTCTCTTCGCCGTATGAGCGGGCCACCGGTACCCGATCTTTGTCTTCAGTGGCTTGGGTACGGAACCCTAAAAATAATGTTATACTAAAACCCGTAACCTAATTTTGGACTTTATCTTGCAGCTCTATTTAATGAAGATATAAAACTTTAGTGTTAGAATTTAATTCAAACTAGAACACAAGTAATTACTCTTAATACATACGACACTAAATAGATTATTGGCTGTAATTTGTGCTTGGAATTCTTTGGTTGACTAAATCATTTGAGATAAAGCGTTAAGGCTTCTCTGTTAGATGATTCTCGTTAATTACCCCTTTAAGATTCAAATTACTTTTGGCGCATTTCTATAAATAACAAAGTCTTGTCATCTCAAAGCTATTCATTATTATTTTATCTTGTTCTCTTTAGTTAAAACTAGCTTCTGCCCGCGGCTTCGCCCGCGTAAAAGGTTACTTTCCTAAAGTTTTTGATCCCCTATTTTTATTTTTGACCGTCGGTAATACAGTGCAACGGTATTACTATACTCAGGGTTGGAACTTCATTACTGGACTGCTAGATGGCGTCGAAGAAGCTAAATTTTGAGATTTTTTGACAAACAATTTTTTTATTTTTCATATAAAAATTTTGATTTTTTTTTAATAAAAAGTATCCTATGTTACTTTTAATACCTCCAAGAATATGTGTACAATGTTTCATGATGATCGGTTGAGTAGTTTTAGCGTGAAAGCGTAACAAACAAACTTACATTCACATTTATATATTAGTAGGGATTACGACAATCCTTACTAATATTATAAATGCGAAAGTAATCCTGTCTGTCTGTCTATCTGTCGCTCTTTCACGCCAAATCTACTGAACCGATCTAAATGAAATTTTGTACACAGATAGTCTAGAGTCTGATAAAGGACATAGGCTACTTTTTAATGTAAAAAAAGGTTGTAAAGGGGGATAAAAAGTTGTAAGGAAGTATCGTCATTTTTAAAGCCAGAAGCTTGAAACGCTATTGATTAGATATAAATAAATATGACATTAACATGTTGTAAAAATGTACCCTTAAGGAGTAAAATAAAAATAGAAAATGAAAAATTTTGAGAAAGTAACCTTTTACGCGGGTGTAGCCGCGGGCATAAGCTAGTTTAATATATTTTGACAAATATTATATAGGAAATAAAATATTTTTAATCGTGTTGACTATTTATATATTCTTGTTTATTTCTATATTTTCAAAATCTCTGCCATGGTATAAATGATTTTCATGAAAATTAGTGTGCAGACGGTTTCGCGGACCATAAATCGATCTAGCAAGGTTTCATTCATAGAAAATATTGTTTTATCAGTATTTTTATTTAACGAAACAAAATTTTTTTTTCATTGGCTGAAAGTTATTAGAATATGAATACTCAGTTGTAAAATCGACCAGTCTATTCCAAACAGCTTCGGTTACATCCTGTACATGTCCATTTCATCCTTTTTATTATTTTTCAATATTTCATCAATTTTTGAATAGGTATATAAATATATATTTATGAATATCTTCTTAATATATATTAAGATTACGCGTCACGTTGTTTGTCCGCGATGGACTCTTAAAGTACTTAACCGATTGGCACAGCATGTGTAGGTTGATCCAACTTAAAAGATAGGATAGCTTCCATCTCAATTTATTGTCACAATAATATTTTATTGACAATTATTTGTCTATTACTTGACAGTCACAATTACCTGTTATCTCCAAACGATTCTAACAGATGGCGGTATTTGTTGACTGGATTGAGTAAGTATTTAATAGATGGCGCTATGTTAAACGTCCAAACGTTTCATATAAGCTACAATTTATTAGCATAACCACTACGTGTTACTGAGGCTACCTTGGCCACAACAACGCGTGTCCGTGTCTGCTAGTATTTTGATAAATATAAATATATTTTTATAAATATTCAAGTATGTTAAATCCTAAATTTCAGTACTTTGAATAACAGGGTTGTGTCATCGTTTAATACAATTCTAATTGCAAAGTTATAGTATTAAATCTGTATAATATGTATACATTTTTGGGTAGATGGCACACGTCTGCTTTAAAACGAAAATATAATACGAGCCAGAAATTGAATGTCATACGATAGTTCACGCTAGTGTAAGTGGTAGCACAATTGGAACGGATTCCCATATGTGAAATTAATTTTTCGTTCGTAATCAAGTTTTTATAAATCAAGAAAGTTACATACATACATACATATCATCACGCCATATCCCTTGCAGGGCAGGCAGAGAGAACAGAGTGCCAGAGAACTCTATCCTTGCATACTTCACTCGCTTCCTCAACATTCATAATTCTCTTCATACACGATTGCCGGTTTCGGAGACTCTTGACTCCACCTTCCTTCAGTACGTGACCAATCTGGTCTAGGTCGGTGAGTCTCGGTCTCCCCCGGTACCTACATCCATCCACTTTCGCATTGTATATCTTCTTATCCAGAAGTTCGTTCGGCATCATCAAGCATGTTAAATACTAAATTTCAGTAAATTGAATATCTAAATATAGTTTCCAAAAAATACTAAAATAAAAAGCTAAGTTCGATCATCCAGATATTATTCACATATATTAAAAGCGTGTTGGTATACTGGTATAGAAAGAGGTTTTGTTTTCGGTTGGTAAACTTCAAAGACGATCATTTTCTCACAAAGCACGTCGTATCCAGTAACACTGCCTTCTACGTGAGCAATCTAACTACCCTTATCCGTCTTCTCAGCCCACATGTCAGCAACTCTGAGCGTTCTAATTTAATGTTTATTATTTGTATGTTAATTATTAATCTAACTATTTAAAAGGTATTATATGTATCAACGTGCCGAACGAACGTCTGGTTAAGAAGACATACGTGCGTAGCGTGTATGAAGAGAATTATGAATGTTGAGGAAGCGAGTGAAGTATGCAAGGATAGAGTTCTCTGGCACTCTGTTATCTCTGCCTACCCTGCAAGGGATATGGCGTGATGATATGTATGTATGTATTATATATGTATCATACTCAGTCAGCCTTTTAGCCTCACGCCTTGCTAAACATGTCAAATATTTGGAAAGATCATCATCATTCATTATTTCACCTCATATTAGCCCTTTTTCTGGGATCGAGAGATTCTCTATAATAGTGTGAATGAGGCGATGGAAGTATGCTAGGATCGTGGTTTGTGGCAATCCGTAGTCTCTGCCTACCCCTTTGGTAAACAGGCGTGAAGCTATGTATGTATGTACGTATTATTATAGTACTAGTTACTATTTACGACTGATTTTACTCTTGCAAAGATTACCTCTGTTATTGCAAAGGTCTTATTAGTGATAGGACCACCCTGTGGACAGTTCTCTGTCTGCAGCTGCGGGCCGGTCCGTCCGAGTACTAGTACCACACTCTCGCAGAAGATCGACGTCTGAATAATGGCAATGTGCTATTGCGCTTCGTCCGGTGAGCGAGAGAGCGGAAGCCCAACTGGGTGAGTTTGAGGATTGTAATGTTAGGCAGCGGCCTAGCTATACCCTTGATATAGTATAGGTCTCTGGGCAGCAGTGACACTTACCATCAGGTGTGCTACTTGCTCGTCTGCCATCATAAGCAATAAAAAAAATAATAGAAAAATTCTCTAAATTATCATATCCAAAAAAAAAGTTACCGATTTTAACCACAGTTTCATATTTCTCTTTTATCCGAAAAAAAAAGTATTGTATGACTCTTATAAGAAAAGTCTTTTGAAATACATTATCGAGATGAACGAAGTTTCAAAGCTATAGAATTTATATCAAAGGTAATCGCCATTGCTAGCGGCCTGTTTGGAAAACTTTTGCAATAAAATGTAATACGCTCTGTAAATAACTCTTAACATTTTTTTTATTATACACAAGCTTTTATAATAGATGGAAACGCATAGTGAAATTATATTCTGACTATATATTTTTGTATCTACATAGCTTTAGCTCGTGATTCCGGCGGTGTAGAAATCATATGTAACGACCCTATTAAATATCATTTCATTATTTGTTTTGCATAGTCAAAAATATCTAAACGAAATTCACGTTCTATTTTAAATGCTTAAAGGATTACCTACTCTAGATATACCCTCTGATTTATTTGCTGAATATTCCTTTTTAGTCAGTCTCTAGTCAACACAATAGTTAAGTAGTAAAAAGTAAAGTAGTAGGTTAGGTTATACGCATAAATGCAGAGGTGGTGATTAGGTTAAGATACCAATCTTCCGTGCCAGTGTCCTGGGTTCGATTTCTAGGACAATACTTTGGGTGATCCACAAAGTGTTGTTCGCAGTCTGGGTCCACAATATAAAGATTATTTCCTAAGTGCAGGGTAGCGTCTTGTAAAACATAAGAAAAACTATACATAACATTAAAAGTTTATTGAACATAAATGAATCTCAATATTATTTTATTGTTAATCAGGAGTTGGAAAAAATTGCTGTTTTATTAGAACCAAATAATTCAAGCTGAGCCCATAGCTTTTTCATTTCTCATTAAAATTAGATCATTTTATGGTAGAAGTTATTTCCTATAGTTTTGTTTGTTTTCTTGTTTATTATTTTTCAACGAACTAAAATAAAGAAATACAACAAAACCGCACTCCTCAAGGTAATGCTTTTGTTGAAAAAATAGCGGCAACAGAGGGGCAATAGCGCGTAGCCCTATAATACACCGTATTCCCTCTTACCATTGGACTGGTACCACTTCCTTGATATCCGAGGTGAGCCCAGTAGGTTACCCTTTCGGGTACCATCCCCCGTCGACGACGTCCCTGTCTGCTGTGTCTTTGCGGGTGACTGACTATTACCCGGTCCAGTCACTCGCGGCCTCGGCTAGAGCCCAGGTCGTTATAGGCTCTTAGTCATCTTTTACAACATCCACGAGCAAAGTAAGGGTTGGTAGTATTATTAGCAGCTACCACCCAGCTTTAAAGGATACAATTATTTAGATTAATATGTCATGTTATACTTCACAGCCACAGCTCACATGATAGCGGCTACGAATACTACTAACCCTTACTTTGCTCGTGGATGTTGTAAAAGACGACTAAGAGTATTATCACGACTTGGGCCAACTCCAGCTGAACCTGTTTGGTCAACAATTACATTCCCAAGGAGGGTTGGCGTCTGGCAGGCGCCCGGTCATAAAACTATTGCCAATAACTTTTACAATGTGTTCTATGAAAGAAGAGTACATATTGTATCGACCCCAAGTAATTGAGATAAGAGTAGGAGAATGATGTTATAGTTCAGTACAATTCTATCTGAAAAGTACTAGGTATTATTCCTAAACAATTTGTATACATTTTTTATAGATGGCGTGATTAATACATATCTTGTTAAAACGAGAATACGACCGATAATTTGGTTACTATACGCCTTTGATCAAACTAGCTGAATTGCGTTTGGAATGGATTCCCAATAAGCGAAAATTCAAACTCCCGCTACAATATTTTTTTTATTTATTTCACAAATATGATTTTACAATCTACATTTTTTTTTACACATAGCAACCGATCGCGTGAAATTTTACCGGGCAGCTAGTAAAACCAATAATTCTACAGCTACAAAAGCAACTCACCACAAATCACTATAATGATAAACAGATTTCAAAAATAACGAAACGAGCCATCTACGAATGGATAGTTTGATTCTTTACAGAAATCACATCAAAATGTTTACAGGAACTCTTCAAAGCATTGCAGATTAGATTGTGTAAACCAAAATGAAAATTACTTCAGTTGTTTCATTCATAAACACCGTGTTCAATGAAGCGGATGAATTTGTTTTTTTTTTTAAATACAGACGACCAAATTTCCATGTGGTGATGGAGTAAGAATACAATTCACCACGCCCTATCTTACCCGTGGGTGATCATAAGAGACGACTAAGGGATATAAAAGCCATATAATATCTATGCAAGAGAAAGAAAACTCGAAACAAAACTCTATACCATTACGTTTGACCAGCGTGGTATAGTAGGTCAATTTCTTCCCAAATTACAGAAGAGGCTCGAGCCCAACATTGTGACGTATATGAGCTGAGATGATGGTGATGATGACGATTTTTATTGCCAGAAAATACGGAAAAAAAGATATTGTCTATAAATAAAACGTAGCTAGATCGGAACCGAAAACGCTTGCATGCAAAATTTTATGGAAATCGCAGATGGTGTTACCGAGATTCTAAATATATTGAAATATTAAAATATAGAACTGCACGTTTAAAGATTTTATTTTAAGACACCATCTTCCTCTAACTAAATAATCTTTGTAATGCATAAACTTTACAAACATATAATGAACGCAGACAAATTACACCCAGACTCAGAACAACACTTCGTGAATCACACGAAATGTTGTACAAGTATAGGAATCGAACCCACTGCATTAGTACGGCAGTTCGGTATTTTAATCGCTACGCCATTTATGCTATATATATATATATATATATATATATATATATTCCATTTTCTTTATGAACTCGTAGAAGTCATAGGGGCGGTTAATTTATTTTTATTGCTTATGGTGGCAAACGAGCAAGCAGTACACCTGATGGTAAGTGTCACTGTCGCGCATGGACCTTTGCAATACTAAGAATATAGCTAGGCCGCCTATCAATACAAACCCCAAACCCACTCAGTTGGGCTTCCGACTCTCTCGCTCACTGAATGAAACCAAATAGCACATTGCCATTACTCAGACGTCGATCTTCTACGAGAGTGTGTATTACTCCGGATAGTAAATAATAATGAAATACTAATTGCATGTAAAAACTTCTAACACAATTCCATTTAACACTTCACTTATAATTTTAAATTAAGCCATTAATTTTTTTACAATACACATGCCCTTGTATAATTATTTTACAATTACAAAACATTTTACCTAAGGTTTGTAAGTAACGCGTTAACCGGTCTGTGACCTCCATAATTTCACCCTCGCGTGCTATAAATTACAGAGACCTATAATAACAATGATTGTTCAAATTATAAGCTATATATTTTGAAATAAAAATTTTCTTAGCAGCTTACATACCTTTGGTTATTATTAATGACCTTGGGCTAAATTAGTTCATGTAAATATAAAATTAATTACTAAAATAAATACAATCATATATTTTTAGTAGTCAATAGTATTTTGGCTGAACCTATATCAGAAGCAACGCAGCAAATATATTACCCGTTGGTTTCAGCGGCTCTATTTCATTCTTCAACATAAGAGTTATTTGAAGATGTTTGTTAGGTTAGGGAACGATGAGGCTAACATGCTCTAGGAGCTTTTGGCTCCTAGAGCATCTCAGCTTCATCGTTCCAGCCCTTCATAAAAAAAATAAGAATAAAACCATTTTTTTTTTATTTTTATTAGTAGGTAAATCGTAATTATGTAATATCGATTGCATATGTGGCGTAGTGGTTAAGATACCGCGTGCCAGCGCCGGTTCGATCGTTATGTAGGACCATTAGGACCGTAGGATTGTTATACTTTGTGACAAAGATCGGGTACCGGTGGTCCGCTCGTACGGCGAAAAGAGGAGTTCTTGCAGGGTGGGTCTATGGGGTTGTGCACCGCCTCCTCCGTTGCCCTGGACCGATTTGGCGGGACGCGACCACATCTATAGTCCACCGCAAGAAAAAGAAAAGGACAATACTTTGTGCTATCCACAAAATGTTGTTCTGAAGTTCTTTATAGGAAAATAGTGTTGTTCTGAGTCTGAGTGTAATTTGTCTGCGTTAATTATATGTTTGTAAAGTCCCCCTCCAATGCAGGGTCTTTAAAAAAAAAAATTTAAATATGCAGTTTTATATTTTAGTATTTCTATATATTCAGAATCTCAAAAACGCCATATGCGATATCCATGAAATTTAGTATGCAGGAGGTTTCAAGACCAATAAATATATCTAGCTACGTCTTTTTTTTCACTACACAACTATCACCTCAGCCCACATTTGTCCCACTGTTGGACTCGGGCCTCCTCCATAATGGGAGCGAAATTGACCTACTATATCGCGCTGGTCAGACGTATACGGTTTTATTTCGAGTTTACCTTCTCTTGCACAAATGATATATGCATATTATATCCCTTAATCGTCTTTTGCGATACCCACGGGTAAAAGAGGAGGGGTGGTGAATTGTATTCTTACTCCGTCACCACACGAATTTTATTTTTTTAATATTTGGGTGTTTGTTACTCAACCACGCTGAAACCGTTTAACAGGTTTGGATGAAACTTGGCAGATATATAAATCATATCGTGGGTTAACACACAGAATACTTTTTAGCCTGGTAACGTGTTCCCTCAGCTTCCGTTACAAGTACGGCGCTAATTTTCAGCCATTCCCGTGAATCTATTATATGTGTGTGCGTGCGTGTGCGTGTGTGTGTTTGTGTGTGTGTGTGTGTGTGCGTGACTAAAACCTAATCGTGAAACATCACGAATAATATCAATAACAATAAAATCAATCTATTTTAGTATACAAATATTTAAGCTTAAGATGCTCACCCAATTAATTTGGCCAATGAACCGACATTAGGTCTGTGAAAACGACATTATACAGACGTATAATCTAATCCTATGTCTAATAAATAGGCCCCGATAAACCTCAAAATACTTATACTCTTCGGCTTCGGCATTAATCTCGGTATTAGATCCTACTTTCTGTAGAAATAAATGCAGGACCAAAGGATTTTGGTGAGCCAATTGAACTAAATTACCAACGACTTCAGATGAAGAAAGATTTTATTTAGTATTTTTCCAGTTAAGTCGTCAAAGTAATTCTGAGGATTTGATAGCATATAAATTACTAAAGATAATAAACAATTTAATTAGATTTTTGAAGTGAAACTTCTAATGCGACTTCCAATAAGATTGCGTTAAACGTTTAACGCAATGGCACTCGAACGCATGCGCGTAGTATACCTGTTACAGGTGAGCGCAAGCGTTAGCAACGAGTAGCGTCCAATATTCCAACGCAAGAGAAAGAGAGAGAAAGAAAGATGCACATAGGTAGAAAGTAGGAGAGAGAAAGAGTGTGAGTCGGTAGATCCCAAGCACATGCGCGTGGTATTAATGCTATGCAGCGAAGTAAACAATGTGAGCATCTTGAAATTAGCTGAAATACATACTTGTTGTACTATTTTAATTTATAATATTCATTATTTTCATAGGTTTAAGTTTTCACTTCTGTCGGCAATCCTCATGACTGCTTTGTGTTTTTTTTTTTTTTTTTCATTTGAAAGCTAGTGGTTTCCGTGTGGTCCCATTTCAATTTACTCCACTAGTTATTAGTTGAAGTCGGTTTTTTTTTTTTTTATGTTTAGGGTATATATTAAATATATAATACATAACTTCTTTGTTTAAATTTTATTCTCTAACTTAGAAATAGCCTTCAAATTCTACTCTTGAATTAAGAATTTGGTTTTAATTTTATATGTAGTGTTGAATGGTATTGATATACCATTCATAATAAACATGTCTTTCAAATTCTGCTTTTGAACTCAGAAACCTTGAACTCAAAAAACTCCTTAAAATTTTCCTCTTAGACTAGAAAATACCAACAAAATTTCTAGATTCTTAAATACAAATATGTTTAATATGTTTTTTGATAATTTACTTTTGGAACTTAGATATGAATTTTAAATTTCGTTCTTAAACTAAAAATGGTCTTAAAATAATACTGTTTTAGAAAAGAAATGGCTTTAAGGTTTAATAATTGAATACAGAAAACCGCTTCAGATTTTAACACCACACTCAGAAAATGTAATAAATATCCTAAATAAAAAAGTGATATTTAGACTCCTATGAGATCTGAAATAAAAACTTTCATAGAATCAACCTTTCGGATAAAATGTAGCGTAATAAAGGATTGAAATAATTTATTTAATACAAAATAATTTAGGCGTAAAAGTATTTCGAAGGTTATGTAGATTTATTAAATATTTATTTGAAACAGTCGAATAATTTACATTTTAGGTTACATTTTGACGTAAGTATTATATTGAGCGCTAGACTCTTATATAAAGCATCCAAATATATGCTTCAAAGCTTGGTTTTACGTAATTAATCCTAATAGTGGACCACACTGTTGACAGTTTTGTGTCTACAGCCGCGGACCAGTCCGTCCGGGGTAGTACCACACTCTCGCAGAAAATTAACGCCTGAGTAGTAGCATTGTGCTGCATTTTTTTATTAACTTTTGTAAATATAAATATATCTTGTGAACTGATTCAATGTTCTCTATGATGATAGCACTAACTTTTCACGCCTTTTTTTTATTGCTCTCTTAGTGGCAAACGAGCAAGCAACACACCTGATGATAAGTGTTACTACCACCCATGGACCTTTGCAATACCAGGGGTACATCTAGGCTGCTGCTTACCAATAAAAATTCCAAAGCCACCCAAAAAGTTATTCTTCCGGCTGTTTTGTCTCAGACGTAGATCAGCCCACAGCTGTAGACAGAAAAATGTCCACAGCATGGTCCTACCACTAAAAGTTATATTAATAAGTTATTAATTTAAGAAATTATAGTATATTATTCATTTATTATATGATTAATTATAATTCACCAACGCATTACTTAGAATGTATTAAAAATACGGTAAATAGACAAAATTAATGCATAAAAATCAAATCTAAATATAAAATCATAGGACAACATTTTCATTCATCATCATCACATCCCATAAATGTCTCACTGTTGGACTCGGGCCTCCACCGTAATGGGAAGGAAATTAACCTACTATACCGCGCTGGTCAGACGTGTTGGTATAGGGTTTTGTTTCGAGTTTTCCTTCTCTCGCATAGATGTTATATGCATTTTATATGCCTTAGTCGTCTCGTACGATCACCCACGGATAAGATATGGGGTGGTGAATAGTATTCTTACTCTGTCACTACACGGAAAAACATTTTCATTAATAATATATAATATCTGAGATAAATAATAAAATGAATAGTTTTCAATACACCATCTGTCATCAAAGTTATAAGATTAAGCACCCAAAAACACCATCAACCACCACAACTATAAGATTAAGCACCATGAGAAACAAACAATTTCCTAACAAATAAAATATCGTTCTTTGTCATAAAACATTTTGTACAAGTGTAAGGGGACAAAAGATTTATATTACACGCTTCAACTAACACAACCATTCGTCCACTTTCATATAAATTTATTTTCATCTATTTTATCTTCATTGTGTGCAAGTATAAAAAAAATTTCAGTAGGTATTATTTTACAAAAGGTAGGAGACCCTTATTTTCACAAACAATTAGACAACTGTGTGAGCTTTTAGCGTCGCCGTTTCTTGTTTTATATAAAGAATTCACGCCTTATGCCTCACGTCCCCAAAGGAGTAACCCCAGGCTATACGTGTACACATTAGACATGTAATTTTCAGTATATAAAGTAATATTAGGTACATTATCGCTTTGTTTTATAAAGTTTTTATAGGTGTACTTTTATTTGTTACTGGTTCAATGCTAGTGATGATTTTTTTGGTTGCAACCATAATGGGACAGTGATGTACTATCACTGTCCCACTATTACAGAAAATTGACATTTGATTTTTATCAACTACCAGCTGATCCTCGCAACTTATTAATTAAGAGAGACAGAGAAAAAGTTAGAGAGTATGACGAAGAAAAAACTCTTAACAAGAATATTTTCCCCGTTTTACATTTTTTTTTATTCTTGCTTCGTTTATATTCATCGTAGCGTGATCAGCCTTTAATTTTCCTCGTAATGCTCTGTCTATCTGACACTTAAATAATTTTTCAATTGAAACCTAGTAATTCTTGAGATTAAAGCGTAAAACTAAACAAACTTTTCAGTTTATAATACATTCAGCAGTAATGACTTAATATCTAAAGAACTGCTTCTTCATCAACAATTAAAAGTAATTGTACAAAGTTAGAGCTTAAACTCTGTCATATCAGTGATGCTATACTACTGCACTTCTCGTAGCTGTACATCTTCTTATTCTTTGGCTTAGTCAACTTTGCTACATGTCTCCCGCTTTGCATAGGACGAAAGTAGAATTAGTTAACTCCTCTTGTCCTCTGCGGTTCCCTAGATGATTAAAATAATTACCCAGGACTTTTTGTCAAATCTCTGTGATCTATAGTGGTGGGAATTTGTGATGGGATTAGTCTCAATTGGAAAAAGATATACATTTTCTAAAAATATTGGACTTTCCTTTTGACAGTATATATATATATATATATATATATATATATATATATATATATATATATATATTACATTCTTCTTTCAACACTAATCGAAAGTGATTATTTCTAAATAAAAGCTTTTCTGCAAATATTTCCAGTCCAACTTTTCCTCATCCATTAAAAACGAACCAACTATTTCGTGATTCAAAAGCTATTACAAAAACTATTATTCCGCACAACTTTAATCTAAAGTTGTTTACAGATAACGATACAAAGTACTATAGTTGACAAAGTCCCTCGTCAAGAAAGACTAGGGGTCTCTTATGGTGCTATTAAAACTGATGTGTGACAGGGGTCATGTTCAAAGTATGTTAACTTTTTGTCTGAAACATGACTTTCTATTAAGTACAAGCGGGTTTTTGTTGAAGACAGCATATTATGAATTACGCATTATATACTTGGCTTATAACGGGTTGCTTTTTTTCTCGTTATTATCCGTACTATTTTGTATGTATAATTTTTTTCTTTTTTCTTTGTGTGACTTAGTCGTTAGCCTCAGATGGCTATGACAACTTTACCCGGACTGTGGGTGACAGCTGAAGGTTCTCAACCCGAAGTATGCACCATAATAAAAACGTCATTTTATTGCCTTTTTTTTTTACTTGCTTAACTTTTTTCACCCTTGTTATTACTTCTTTTATGAATCATAATTTTAGTGGCAGGACTATGCTGTTGACAGTTCACTGTATACAGCCGCGGGCCGGTCCGTCCGGGGTTATATAATACCACACTCTTTTTTTTTTTTTTTTTTGGGGTGGGTTATGGTCGGCGCTCTTCTTGCACCACTCCGTCCGTGGCGACAGAGGGTCGTAAGCACGCATACCCGTAACCCACCCACGAACCTCGCCTACGTCGTTGGACCGGCCACTGGAGCAGCGTGAACTTGTCGTCAGTGGCCGGCCCGATGGAATACCCCCTGAGAGGTACCCTCCCCTTGGGCGACGTCCCCCCTTCCGGGGCGGACGTCGTTCCCTCCTCGCGCGGTCAGCCTCTCGGCGGGTGACGGACTAATTCCCCGGTCCAGTCACCCGCGGCCACGGCTAGGGCGGCATCAGGCGCAGGTAATCGCGCCTACGCCGCCCCAGTGGCCGGCGGCGGTTCGCGTCGTCGAGGAGACGCTCCTCGCGCACGCGCTCCGCCGCCTCCCAGTTCCTGACGCTGTCGAGCATCGCCCTGGCGATGGTCGCAGCGTCAGGTCGGCACCGATGATTGCGACGAGTTCACGGCGCTGCTCTGCCCAAGCGGCACACGCCTCGAGCGTATGCTGCGCCGTATCCTCGTCGCAATCGCAGTGGTGGCAGGACGGTGTACTCTCCCTCCTGACGACCGTGTACAGGTATTTGGCGAAGCATCCGTGCCCCGTCAAAACCTGCACCAATCGGAAGGAGAGCACCCCGTGCCGCCGTTCCAACCACTACATCAGCACCGGCCGGAAGGCCTCCACAGTCCGCACACCGAACCGAGGCCTCTCCAGCCGGACTGCCCAACGAGCAATGACGTCTCGGCGGGCGTCGACACGCCAGGCGGTGAGCTCCCTCAGTGAGACCACACCGCCCCCCGTTCGCACCCCCGACACCCGCCGATACAAATCGGCGAGCATTTCCGCCTCCAGGTCTCACGGGGGAGTCCCGGCCAACAGGCATGCTGCCTCCGTCGCCACCGTGCGGTACCCGCGTACAGCCCTGATCGCCATGGCCCTCTGTGGTCGCCACAGAAGAGCCCTGAGTCGGACGGACAGGGATCCCGCCCACATCAGTGCGCCGTACAGGGCTATCGACCGGACAATACCACACTCTAAACGAAGATCGACATATGAGTAATGGCAATATGCTATTGCGCTTCGTTTGGTGAGCGAGGGAGCCGGAAGCTCAACTGGGTGGGTTTAGAGCTTGTATTAGTAGGCAGTGGCCTAACTATATCCTTGGTATTGCAAAGGTCCATGGACGGCAGGGACACTTACCATTAGGTATGCTGCTTGCTTGTTTGCCACAATTAGCAATAAAAAAATGGGCTAAGGAAGCCCTGTAGTTAGTTCTACTCCCTTGGGAAATTTGTCTGTTTGACCCGATCGCATATATGGTGCACTGGTTAAAATATCGACCCATTATTCCAAGTGTCGCTAGTTCAAATTTTAAGATCCCAATTTTGCAAAGGGTTTTTTAATTTTTCTTTGTCATTCATATATTCATGATTTCTTATTCAATTAATAATCAACGCAAATGAGTACTTTAACTGTACTGTAGACTCACAAAAAACTCAATGTTAAGGGTAAAAAAGAGGGTAAATTTTGCTTTCACATTTTCCATTCTACAACATTGAAAATTATATTTAGGGGGAGAGTCGCGATGATTTTTATTCGAAGCTAATTTGAAGTGTCGGGCCAAAGGCAGTATTTATATATAATATATACATATGTATATCAAATTTATAAAATAAAGGTAAGATAAATCTTCAAACACTCATTTTATTTTCTCATTGAACGTATAAAATTCACTCAAGTAGAAATTATTAGGTGGGCTCTACATTTTGGTACAAAAAATACATTTCAGCAAAATCTATGTGTTGTACTTAATAGGATCAAAGCGATACCATATTTTTTATATGAAGATAAAACACTCGATTCTTTTCAACTGAAACCCTTATTATTTACTTATTGTATACCACTTGTTGATTCTTCATCATTCTCCTGGTCTTATCCCAATCACTTGGGGTCGACGCTATATGTACTCCTCTTCCTACATATTGCAATAGTTTTATGACTGGCCGCCTGACTGACGTCAACCCTCCTTGGGAATGTAATTGTTGACCAATCGGCAACAGGTGGGTTTGGCCCAGGTCGATATTAAAACTTTCAGTCTTCTTTTACGACATTAACAAACAAAGTAAGGGATGGTAGTATTCGTAGCCGCTACCACAGAGTGATTGAAGTTGAAGTTGATTGTTATGATTATAAATTTGAACGGCAAGGAATAGATTTTTTATTGATATGGTGGCAATGATACCCCCTACTTGCCGTAACAATCTTTATGTATCTCAGCTAGTATATATCTACTCGTATATGCTGGTCTTGCTTCTTTTCCTCTTTAGGTGCCTCCCAATTATCGTCGTACCATCATAGGTTTATTTTGGAGTTTTTCTTCTCTTGCATCAATATCTATCAATAATATATAATAAATAATCAATTTTAAAATTTGACACGACTTTTTAAAGATTTTGACATCTCCTCATCGTTATCACAGCCCATAAATGTCCCACTGTTGGGCTCGGGGCTCCTCCGTAATTGGGGGGAAATTTACCTACTGTACCATGCTGGTCAGACGTGTTGGTATAGGGTTAGGTTTCGAGTTTTCCTTCTCTTGCATAGAGGTTATATGCATTTTATGTCCCTTAGTCGTCTCGTACGATCACCCACGGGTAAGACATGGGGTGGAGAATAGTATTCTTACTTCGTCACCACACGGTAATTGTCACCTAACTAACGGATTTTGTCGTCTAATTACGAATAATAGTTAAAATATTTGGATGATAATAATGCTTGTCTTCTAAAAATCTGTTAATTCTTTCTGCTTGAGTTAATTTTCCACTTCCTAATCTACAGATAATTATTTCTGCTTTTCCCCATAACAATATCATATTATCAACTTTTATTAACATGCTGGATTACAGTTATAAATGTAATAAAATCTACATTAAGTGTGCGAAGTAATTAGCTCGCGAAATACACGAGTCTTTTAGGCTATAACTGTACTTTATCAGTAATTTAAAAAAAAACCCTAGTTATGGAGTAAAAATTTAATTCATAAACCCCTAGTTTTTCTTGAATCTTGTAAAAGACGACGAAAATATATGCTATTTCTATAACATTTGTTTAAAAGAAGGAGAACTCGTAATGAAATTCGTGTATGTGCTCAGATAATGATAATTATGATGAAAACATCTTAGAAAGTATTATTTTAAACAATTGTATTTTATGGCAATACTCACGCGTTAGAGTCAATTATGTCGAACCGGGTTTCGAGCATGCTTCGAGCAGTCAGACGCAGCTGCGTACTCGCTCTGATGATGAGCATCGGACATGCTCGAAACCTGGGTCAACATAATCGACTCTAAGGCCTGAGTATTGCCGAAAAATACAATTGTTTAATATTTGACACATATTAAACAATTGTATTTTTCGATAATTTTAACACTAAAAAAGTATTATTTTATTAAAAATGGTAATTCATTTTTATATCTTAACAAATATCCTATTTTAATAGCGAAGTATTTATCAATTCATTATTTCAATCATTAAACCTATATTCTCACAAACAACTATTAAATAATAAACACAAATTCAAATCAATTAATCAATTTAAAGCGATCAACATTTTTATCAGCAATAAAATCTTTTAGTACATCGTAAAATATACTATCTCATCGCTTTAAAAGCGTTCCAAGACATCAGAAGACTAAGATTAATGAAGGTGGTATAAACTGAAACCTGATTTACATGCCGCACCACAAAAATACGATAAAGTACAGATGGCGTTGTAATTGATGACTTGTAACATTAGTATTAAGCTAAAAGAAAACCAGAACAAAGTTATTTAAGCAAGTGTATTATTTAAGTATGTTATCCTCGTTATTTTCGAATGATTTCATCGTTATAGGTTTGATTTCCATAGCAGGATAATACTTTGTGTGATTGTGAGTTATGAAATTATGTTTGTAAAGTCCCTACAAGGCACGGATTAATTGTTTAGTGTTGACAATTCTCTTTTAAATAAAGAAGACAAAAAGATAACTACAAAATTTTAAGGTACATATTTATTTATACATCAGACAATACTAAGGCATACATTCTTTCGTTAGCCTTATTTCAACACGTGTATTCTGTTATTCTAAATAAACTATTGCACTGTATTGCACGCCTCATAAGCGAAGCGTTGAGGTGATGATCTACTCCCGATATATGAAATTCAAGAACTTTTCAAAACTAAAAATGATTGTATTTTTACCCGACTGCGCAACGCAAAGGAGTGGCATTGTGTTTAACAGTCTATATATGTATGTATGTATGTTCCTTTGAAGCACTATATAGACGAAACGCCTGGGCCGATTTTTATGATTTATACGTCAATCGATTCCTCTTAGTACAAGTAAAGATATGACGTTAGTGAAAATTCAATATGGCGACTACTGGACGCCATATTGTGAAAATTAGAAATGATGATAATCGAAACTCTGTACCAACACTTTTTTTTTTAATTTTATTGCTGATGCTGGCAAACGAGCAGACAGCACATCTGATGGTAAGTGTGACTGCCACCGGACCTTTGCAATACCAAGAGTATAAGCTAGGCTATTGCCTACCAATACAAACCCAAGCTCTCCCTAGTTGGGCTACCGGCTCTCTTGCTCACCGAACGACGCGCTATAGCACATTGCGATTACTCAGACGTCGATCTTCTGCTAGAGCGTGATACTACCCCGGACGGACTGGCCCGAGGCTGTAGACAGAGAACTGTCCACAGCGTGATCCTACCACCACTAGTAATAATAAAAAAAAATGTAAAATCGACATTATTAGTGCCCCAACGATATTAATTCGTAGTTTATTAGCACATTAGCCTCAGAAAGAGAGAATAATAGCATAATCGGACTGGACCTATATACATTTAGCAAGTTATTTTTAGAGAGACAACATGAAATACAAATATCATTTAACATATTTTCATACCATCTGACAAGATAGCTATGTATACAAATGATATCAAAGTTATATATACGTATGTTTTATCAATAATCAACTTTATTCCATATATAATTAGAATTTAAAAACGTATAGCAGAATGTATTCTATCTCTATAATCTATCTTTTAAGAGGTATTGACAAGGAATTTACAAGATACGGTTGTAGATATTATCTCCCATATATACATCTCCGGTAATATATTTTTTATCTTTAAATAGTATAATACATTCTATTTGCCAAGCTGTGTGTTAGCGTTTGAATACTACCAACCCTTACTTTGCTCGTGGATGTCGTAAAAGACGACTAAGAGCTTTATAACGACATAGGCCAACGCCATCTGATGCCATTTGGTCAACAATTACATTACCAAGGAGGGTTGACGTCTGGCAGGCGGCCGGTCATAAAACTATTGCCAATAACTTCTACAATATGTACTATGAAATAAGAGTATATATTGTATCAACCCAAAGTAATTGGAATAAGAGTACGAGAATGATGATGATGATGACATTCTATTTGCCTAGATTTTAAGTACCTTATTACATATATATTTTGATAATTCTATCCATTGGACAAAGATTAATAATTTTAAGAATTTTTAATACGTAAAATATTAGTTTCCGTATGGTGATGGAATAAGAATACAATTCACCACCCCGTATCTTACCCGTGGATGATCGTACGAGACGACTTAGGGACTTATAAAACGTATATAACATTTATGCGAGAAAAGGAAAACTCGAAACAAAACCCTATACCAACACGTCTGACCAGCGTGGTATAGTAGGTCAATTTCCCTTCGTTTATGGAGGAGGCTCGAGCCCAACATTGGGACGCATATGAGCTGAGATGATGAGATGAAAATATTAGTTTCTGATATTTAAGCGAGTATTACACATTTGAAATAAAACTACTTTTACGCATTATATCAATTTCGTATTTGATTTTTAATTTCCTGACGTTTCGAACACTCATCCTGTGACCATGATCACTGTAAAGTAGCGAAGGAACAGTAAAAATCAGCTATCGGGTCATCAGCAGAGTGATTCATTATATTATATACTAGCTTCTGCCCGCGGCTTCGCCCGCGTAAAAGGTACCTTTCCTAAAGTTTTTCATCCCCTATTTTAATTTTACCTCTTAAGGGTAAACTTTTTACGAAATTTTAATGACATATTTATTTATATCTAATCAATAGCCTAAAAATAAGTTTCAAGCTTCTGGCTTTAAAAATGATGATAATTGCTTACAACTTTTCATCCCCATTTCTAACCCTTTTTTGCATTAAAAAGTAGCCTATGTCCTTTATAAGGCTCTAGACTATCTGTGTACCAAATTTCATTTAAATCGGTTCAGTAGTTTTGGCGTGAAAGAGCGACATACAGACAGACAGAGTTACTTTCGCATTTATAATATTAGTAAGGAATTATCTTTTACAGCAAACCATGGGAAAAGAAGGATTATTTACCAATATCTATATTTATTCTGTCAAAAACATATAGCTCTATTAACACTCAGAAAATACAAAAAACTCCAGTAGCGTTCTCAATGGCCACCGAAGACAAAGATCGGGTACCGGTGGCCTACTCGCACGGCGAAGAGAGGTGTCTGCAGGGTGGGTCCATGGGGTTGCGTGCCGACTCTTCTGTCGCCCCGAACGATTTGTTGGGGCGCGACCACATCCATGGTCCACCTTGCGAAGAATAAAAAAAAAAAGAAATATCGTTCTCAATCGATCATACACTGTCGTTGATTTAGTAAATTGCTATAAATCTTTACCCAACAAATGTGTACCGATAGAGGCTGACATCAAAATCATTTGTCATAAGAAAATGTGTATACATAGTCAGCATTGACATCTAAAGTGTAACCATACTTTTTTTCTTTATAAAAGCTTTTTCATTCTTGTAAGCGCTAGAGATTTGTCCGTGACGTTTTAATTTTCATATACAGGGTGTAAGGGGACCGCTCCCGAAAACAAAGACAGGAAACCCTTTTTTTTTGGTGGACTATGGATGCGTCTCGCCCTGCCAAATCGGTCCGGGGTGACAGAAAGGCGGCGCGTGACCCCATAAACCGACCGTAAAACACCTCTCTTCGCCGTGCCAGCGGCCCACCGGTACCCGATCGAGACAGGTAATTCTACTAGTCCTACTTGTAACGATAGGCTAGAAAAAAAATCGATTCGGATGAAAAACAATTTTTTTTTCACCACGCGAAGTCGTTGAACTCTTAAACATATGATCGTGAGTTTTGAATAGATTGCGTCATTTCTCATCTGAGTATAGTTATGCATTTTTTATCGAGTTATCGTTACATGGTGCTGTCCTAATACGATGGAATGTGAAAAAAACTTAAAAATATTTGTGAAAAAATAATTTTTTTTTTCATCCTGATCGATTTTTTTTCTAGCCTATCATTACAAGTAGAACTAGTAGGGTCACCTGTCTTTGTTTTAGAGAGCGGTCCACTTCCAACCTGTATATATATATTTCTTTCTACAAAAGTGTCATTAGACCTGTCGTTATGGTTTTTTTTATTCTTTATGGTGACAAACGAGCAAGCAGCACATCTAATGGTAAGTGTCACTGCCGCCCATGGACCTTTGCAATACCAAGGATATAGCTTCGGCCACTGCCTACCGATAAAATCCCCAAACCCACCCAGTTGGGCTTATGTATGGATCTGAATGTTGGGCATTTAAAAGGACAGATGAGAGACGATTGCATGCTACTGAGATGTTAAGATGTATGTGTCGGATGATATGATTAGATAAGATACGAAATGAGTATATTAAGGGAAGTCATAGAGAAGATTAGGAGCGCGAGATTGTCTTGGTATGGATAAGTGATGAAGAGGGACGGAGGGTATGTGACAAGGAGGGTTATCAATATGCGTGTGAGACCCAAAAAGAGATGAATGGATTGTGTAAACGAGGATATGTGTATGAAAGTCGTGAATACAGATATGATGGCTGATAGAAGTTTGTGGAAAGCAAGAACATGTTGTGCCGACTCCACTTAGCGTGGGATGGGGCAGGAAAATGATGAGAATATATCTTTTAATAAAGAAACAACACAGTTGTAGTAACATTCAAGTGGGTTCAAGTGGTAGCATCCAAAACTCAGTGGGTTAGTTTATTTTTAATATTTTATTTAAAATTTTATACAATATGTTTATTAACTCTGTTTGTGTGTATGTTTATGGCTGTGTGATAGCGACTTAGAATACTATCAACCCTTACTTTCCTCGTGGATGTCGTAAAAGACGACTAAGAGCCTTTTAATGACCTAGGTCAACTCCATCTGATGCCGATTGAATTATATTCCTAAGGAGGGTTGACGTCTGGCAGGCGGCCGTTCATAAAATTATTGCCAATACAATATGTACTATGATAGAAGAGTACATATTGTATCGACACTAAGTAATTCGGATAAGAGTAGGAGAATGTATATCATCATCATCATCACAGCCCATAAATGTCCCACTGTTGGGCTCGGGCCTCCTCTGTAATGGGAGGGAAATTAACCTACTATACCGCGCTGGTCAGACGTGTTGGTGTTTTGTTTCGAATTTTCCTTCTCTCGCATAGATGTTATATGTGTTTGATATCCCTTAGTTGTTTCTTACGATCACCCACAGTCAAGATACGGGGTGGTGAATACTATTCTTACTCCGTTACAACACGGAGGAGAATGTATATATGTTTATTAAATATTAGATCTAGTGTGATGCCTTTCGAACTTCAATAAAATTATTTTTTTAAAGTTAATGCAAAAGATTATAGCAGAACTAGGCTCCACAAGCAGCACCCGATCAAGAGTTAACTACTAGCGCAGCCATCGCTACCCTCAAGCACCTTGAACGTAAGAAATCTGCACCACATAGCATTCATATAATGAACTTAATCTTTTTTTTTAAATTCTTATGGTGACAAACGAGCAAGCAGCACACATGGTAAGTATCACTGCCGCCCATGGACCTTTGCTATAACCAAGGCTATAGATGCCGCTGCCTACCATTATAATCCCCAAACCCACCCAATTGGGCTACCAGCTCTCTCGCTCACCGAACGAAGCGCAATAGAAAATTCTGCGAGAGTGGAGTCCGGACGGACCGGCCCGCAGCTGTGGACAGATAACTGTCAACAGCGTGGTGCTACCACTATTAAAAGATTTTTCTATTACTTTCTTTTAATATTTTTTTTTATATATAAAAAAATTCAATCCATCATTCTATGAGCAACGAGTCTTTTAGCATTAATACGTAATCGGATTTTAATTGAACTATTTAATCCCAATCGTCTTGGTAAGAAATTTCAAAGCAAAATTGAAATTCAGTAACTAATCAGCGAGTAGTTATAGTTAATTATAACAATCAAACTGATACTATGTTCGCGTTCATCATCATCATCATCACCTCAGCTCATATATGTCCCATGTTGGGCTCAAACCTCTTCTATAATGGAAGGGTAATGATCACTAGCGGGCCTGGTAGCGATTGAGTAGGGGGTGCGAAGAATCTCCGGCAGCGATCCGGCTACCAATCAAAATGACCTTTGGCCCTGGTAATACGCAACATTCGGACACTCAGGACCGATGAGAAGGTCATCGAGCTGGAAGAGGAATTGAGCAAAATCCGCTGCGACATTGTAGGATTATCAGAAGTGCGAAGAGAGGGCGAGGGCACAATAATCCTACGTTCTGCAAACTTGCTCTTCTACCGGGAGGGAGATCACCCGTCACAAGGTAGTATAGGGTTTATCGTTCGCAGGTCTCTCGTAGGCAACGCGGAGAGGATCGAGAGTGTGTCGGCAAGGGTAGCATACCTTATACTCAGAATTACCAAACGGTATTCGTTGAAGGTCATACAGGTATACGCACCGACCTCGGCATACTCCGACGACGAGGTGGAGGTCTTTTACGAGGATATCTCGAAAGCCATACACGCGTCCAAAACCCACTTCACGGTGGTTGTGGGAAACTTTAACGCGAAACTGGGCAAAGGGAGTGACGATGAGTTAAGAGTGGGGAAACATGGATATGGACAGAGAAACCAGAGGGGCCAGAAACTGGCTGAATTTCTGGAGAAGGAAAGCCTCTTTATGATGAATTCCTTCTTCAGAAAGCAGCCACAAAAGAAATGGACCTGGATTAGCCCCGATGGTTCAATAAAAAACGAGATAGACTTCATCTTGTCGGACAAACGACATATGTTTAATGATGTCTCAGTGATCAGCCGGATTAAAACTGGGAGCGATCACCGAATAGTACGAGGCATATTAAATATCCACACAAAAGTCGAACGGTCACGCTTGATGAAGTCTACCCTCCGACCTACACCTGTCCAATACCAGAACCTCGAAAACTTTCAACTTGAACTACACAATCGCTTCCAATGCCTAGACGAGTGCGAATCTCCGAACGATATAAACAACAGGTTCGTGGAAACTGTCCACCCGGTTGGATCGAAATTTTTTAAGGCTCACCGCGCTAATAGACCTAAAAAACTTTCTGACCAGACTCTCAAGCTCATGGAGCGGAAAAAAGAAATGACAGTACAGTCTTCAGCCGCATGGTCTGAACACAGGCAGCTAAATAGGCAGATCTCCAGGACTGTGCGTCGCGATATTCGCCAATTTAATACTCTCCGTATTAAAGAAGCGATAGAGCGGAATCGTGGCTCAAAAGTATTCGCACAAGATCTGTCTATCGGGCAAAGCCAAATGACTACTCTAAAGACCGATGACGGCACTGTCATTTCATCCCAAAGTGAGATCTTGGGAGAGGTCGAAAGGTTCTATGGACAGTTATATAAAACATCCCGAAATCCTGTTGTCGGCTTGGTCCAAGATCCCAGATCCAAGCTAACTCGGCACTATACCGAAGAAATCTCGGACATTAGCTTGTGCGAGATCAGAATGGCTCTCGAACAACTAAGAAACGGTAAGGCACCGGGAGATGACGGAATTACGGCAGAGCTCCTGAAGGCAGGCGGCAAGCCGGTCTTAAAAGCCCTTCAGAAGCTATTTAATTCCGTTATCCTCGGGGGCGACGTTCCAGAGTCGTGGACCAGGAGTGTGGTGGTGCTGCTCTTCAAGAAGGGCGACAAAGCTCTTCTAAAGAACTACAGACCCATCTCACTCTTGAGCCACGTCTACAAGTTGTTTTCGAGAGTCATTACCAATCGACTTAGGTGCAAGCTTGATGACTTCCAGCCGCCCGAAAAAGCTGGCTTCCGAAAAGCCAGCACCATAGACCATATTCTCACGCTTCGGCAGATTATCCAGAAGACCGAGGAGTACAATCGGCCTCTGTGTATAGCGTTTTTGGACTATGAGAAAGCCTTTGATTCAGTCGAAACTTGGGCGGTGCTGCGGTCCCTTCAGCGGTGCCAAATCGACCATCGTTATATCGAAGTGCTGAAGTATTTGTATAGGAACGCCACAATGTCAGTCCGTATTCGGGATAAGAGTACGAAACCGATCCAGTTGCAGAAAGGCGTGAGACAGGGAGACGTCATCTCTCCGAAACTGTTCACCACTGCACTGGAAGATGTCTTCAAGCTTTTAGACTGGACCGGACTAGGCTCAACATCAATGGCGAATACATCACTCACCTTCGATTCGCAGACGATATTGTCGTCATGGCAGAATCCATGGAGGACCTGGGCACCATGCTCAACGATCTCAGCAGGGTATCCGAACTAGTGGGTTTACGAATGAACATGGACAAGACGAAAGTCATGTCAAATGCCCATGTCATTCCTGTACCGGTCCTAGTTGGCAATGCGATTCTCGAAATTGTCGATCATTACGTTTACTTTGGACAAACAGTTCAGTTAGGTAGATCCAATTTCGAGAAAGAGGTCAGCCGAAGAATCCAACTCAGTTGGGCAGCGTTCGGGAAGCTTAAAAAGATCTTCTCATCCAACATACCTCAGTGTTTGAAAACACAGGTCTATGAGCAGTGTGTGTTACCAGTGATGACTTACGGCATGGAAACGTGGTCCCTAAATGTAGGCCTCATAACCAGGCACAAAGTCGCTCAGCGTGCTATGGAGCGGGCTATGCTCGGGATTTCTCTGCGAGATAGAATCTGAAATACGGAAATCCGCAGACGAACGGGTGTAACCGACATAGCACGAAGAATTAGCACGCTGAAGTGGCAATGGGCAGGCCACATCGCTCGAAGAACCGACAACCGCTGGGGAAGAAAGGTTCTAGAGTGGCGACCACGTACCGGACGACGCAGTGTGGGACGCCCCCCCACTAGGTGGACAGACGACCTAGTGAAGGTTGCTGGGCGTCGTTGGATACAGGTGGCATAGGACCGCACTCTGTGGCGTAAAATGAGGGAGGCCTACGTTCAGCAGTGAACGGCAATAGGCTGAAATGATGATGATGATGATGAATGATCTACTATACTACGCTGGTCAAACGTGTTGGTATAGGATTTAGTTTTGAGTTTTCTTTCTCTTGCATAGATGTTATATACCTTTCGTATCCCTTTTTCGTCCCTTACGATCACCCATGAGTAAGGTAAGGGGTGGTGAATTATATTCTTATTTCATCACCACATGGAAAATATTAGCGTTAGTTTCTAATATGTAAGAGTAACAATAGGTAATGATGTACTGGAGCAAGTGGATGAATTTGTATATCTTGGATGTGGATTTAGCCGAGATGGAAGGTACACCACTGATATAGAGCGAAGAGCGAATGCGGGAAATAGAGTGAACGGAGCGTTGAGGCAACTTCTCGGTAGCCACTACCTCAGCCAGAAGGCACGTGTAGCAATACATAACGCAGTGCTTGTCCCAACATTACTGTATGGAAGCGAGAGTTGGGTATGCAGAAAAGAGTATGAAAGTAAAATTAATGCGGTCGAAATGCGATCTCTTTTTTTTTTTTTTTCTGGGGGCGGGTTGCGGTCGGCACACTCATCACACCACTCCGTCCGGGGTGACAGAGGGGCGTAAGCACGCACACCCGTAACCCACCCGTGACGTCGCCTTCGTCGTTGGACCAACCACCGGAGCAGAGTGACTTGACGTCAGTTGTTGGCCCGACGGAATACCCCTGAGGAGTACCCTCTCCTCGACCGACGTCCCCCCCTCGGGTAGGATGTCGGTCTTTCCTCACGCGGTCGGCCTCTCGGCGGGTGACGGCCTAATTCCCCGATCCAGTCACCCGCGGCCTCGGCTAGGGCGGCATCAGGCGCAGGTAATCGCGCCTGCGCCGCCCCAGTCGCCGGCGGCGGCTCGCGTCGTCGAGGAGACGCTCCTCGCGCACGCGCACCGCCGCCTCCTTCCGCGAGACTACTGCCTCGCAGAAGGATGCAACCGCGTCCCAGTTCCTGACGCTGTCGAGCATCGCCCTGGCGATGGTCGGCAGCGTCAGGTCAGCACCGATGATAGTGACGAGTTCACGACGCTGCTCTGCCCAAGCGGCACAAACCTCGAGCGTATGCTGCGCCGTGTCCTTGTCGCAATCGCCGTGGTGGCAGGATGGTGTACTCTCCCTGCTGACGACCTTGTGTAGGTATTTGGCGAAGCATCCATGCCCCGTCAAAAACTGCACCAGTCGGAAGGAGAGCACCCCGTGCCGCCGTTTTATTTACTTTTATTTTATAATTATTAAACATGTATGAAGAGAATTATGAATGTTAAGGAAGCGAGTAAAGTATGCAAGGATAGAGTTCTCTGGCACTCTGTTCTCTCTGCCTACCCTGCAAGGGATATGGCGTGATGATATGTATGTATGTACGACCTCGTTTGACCAGCGTGGTGTAGTAGGTAATTTTTCCTCCTATAAATTTCTCTTCTATTGTGAAGGAAGCTTGAGTACACCAGTGGGACAAATATGAGCTGCTAACAAAGATGGTTTGGTTGCTAATAATGATGGTTTTAGTAAGTAACCAAATGACACATTCAAAATTAAATTATATTTATTTTTATTTTACCACAAATTGGGCAATTTTTTTTTTCGGGAAAGCTATGATCTAGACACCACCAATCTATTTCGGCTGGCAACACCGCAAGCAAAAGGGTAAGGTGGGTAAGTTTGTTAAAAAAACAATCCAGTAATTATATGCTATAGTCGTTAAAATAATAATCTTAGTATCACGGGGACCTTCATCGGCATGCAATGTGCGAACAAAAATCACACACAAACTTAGAAAAAAGTTAAGAAATAATTGTCCTCCGGACGATCAAACTTATGGCATTCGGCACAAGAGGCCGTTACTTACACCATCCGGCAATCTGAGCAGTCAATATTTGACCCAGATCCAATTTCATATCGGCTGCATGATATCCAAACAATTGACATGTCATATGAAGAAGTTTATTGGGTCATACGTTCAAATAAAGGACGAAAGTCAATAGATTTTTATGGTATTTTAGGACCTGAAGGGGTCAAAGAGTTTTTCACCGGATATTACAATGGAACCGAGGTCGTAGAACTTATTAAATATTAGTTGATACAGACCTTTACGGTCATGCGATCGTAAAAATAAATGTAGAAAAAATGATTTAAGTTAACAAATATTACGTAGATGGCATAGTAGTTAAGATACCGACCTATCCTGCCAATGTTATGGGTTTGATTTTCACGCAGGAAATGTGATTCATAAATTCTTGTTCTGAGTTTGTGTGTAATTTGTGTCCGTTAATTATATGTTTGTAAAGTCCCCGATACACGGATACTTAGTGCTGGATATTATCTTTCTGATATAAAAAATTAAAACAGAGCTTGGCCAATTAACTACGTGCGCTGTTGATTTTTATATTTTTAATTTTACAAATTTTTAAAAACAAGAGAAAATCACTTTTTAAGTAAGAGATTTTTTTTTTATCACAGCAATGCTTGATACTTTGAAGTAAAGTACGTGTAATTTGTAATAGAGAGATTTTTCAAGATTTTAAAGAATATTTTTTTTTCTTTATAATTAGTTGAATTAGGCGATGCATGACGGAAAATCATTACTATTTTAAAATGTAAGTTCAGTTCATATAACGCATACCTCAAGAAAGGAAGGAATATCGGATAGGATTAAGGTAGAATAGAATATAAAGAAATGATTCTTTAATGAACAGCCTCAACGTCAACCAATATTTTTCTTGCTTTTTCTTAGCTTTTCCCAAACACATATCTAATTAGGCACCCATATAGAATAATTTAAAACGCATATTCTGTATAACACAAAATTCAATATTTTTTTTTTAAATTTTATAACTGATACTGTAGCGAGTAGATATAAATCTTTTTAATAATGATAACTTGTTGGACGTGTGACATCTTAGTCCTCCCGTGATCATAAACGCTGAAAAGTATTCGAAACTACGGGAAATTAAAAATTAAATACAAACGCAATAGATTCTATGAAAATAGATTTATTTCAAATACTAAAAATACATTTATTTAAAAATAGATAGTGTGATTATTTATTTCATAAATG
Organism: Lymantria monacha; assembly: GCA_905163515.2. Taxonomy (NCBI): domain Eukaryota; kingdom Metazoa; phylum Arthropoda; class Insecta; order Lepidoptera; family Erebidae; genus Lymantria; species Lymantria monacha. Next base: position 19,783,207 of record LR991081.1, read on the forward strand.
ATTATTCTGATAAAAATAGACACAGAACACATGAGAGAAGGAAAATGCGAAACAAAACCCTATGCCAAGCTGTCTTGACAGATTGACAGTAGCAGGGCAGATATATTTGGAAATATAATACAATCACGTTACGTTCTCGTATTTAAGTGATTCCCCGATGTCACAGTAAGGATTAATAAGTTGATGGATTGCTTTGACAATTGTAACATGGAAATCAAAATTAGACATTAATCTATACATATAATCAGTAGATATTGCGTGTCTTTGTGATTTAATGAAATGATATAGATGCATTCAGCACTAATGTACATAGGTGATAAGGAAATTGCAATAGAACACTAAAATAAAATAATTTGTAAAAAAATCATTTGTAGAATGATTTTTTACAAATTATATATTTATTGTAATTGTATATTTTCATTGCCTGAAAATATTGATAATACAATATATATATATATATATATATATATATATATATATATATATATATATATATATATATATATATATATATATATAATAATTGTAAAATCGAACAAATGTAATGTGGTAGGATCAGACTGCTGACAGTTTTCTGTCTACAGTTGTGGGCTGGTCCGTTCGGGGTAGTACCACATTCTCACAGAAGATCGACGTCTGAGTAATTGTTATATGCTATTGCGCTTCGTTCGGGGAACGAGAGAGCCGGTGGCCCAACTGGGTGGGTTTGGGGTTTGTATTGGCAGCGGCCTAGCTATACCCTTGGTATTGCAAAGGTCCATGGGCGACAGTAACACTTACCATCAGGTGTGTTGCTTGCTTGTTTGCCGCCATAAGCAATAAAAAAATGTGATCCAGAGAAACTGGATCTTGGTTCGATTTCTGAGCCTCCCTTTTTTATTATTTTTTTGGCCTTTTAATTATTTTTTATTATGTTATTAATTACGAAATATACTATCTTTTTAAACACCCTAAAATGAAAATACCGAGCAAAGTACGGTCATCCGGTATTATGTTGAAGAAAGAAGGAAAACTCAAAAATATATATAGTTTGCTTATATAGTTGGTATATGCGTGTATTCCCTTTCCCTTAGTCGTCTTTTACAAGGTACACCAATGGGAAAGACGGCATGTGATTAATTGTATTCTTAAGCCGTCACCACACGAATTATAAAAATATATCTTAATTCACCTTGTGATGACAAAATATATATAATAAAATATCAAATAGAATGTGTCATCACCTCTTCTTTTTCTATGGGCATTATAAAATACGGCTGAGCAATTAAAAAGAGAATGGACAGAAGCATTTTTTTTTTGTTGGCTTCAGATGGCTATGACAACTTTACCCGGACTGGCTGAGCGCTGAGGGCTCTCAACTCGAGGATAGAAGCATTTTCTAGGGAATCTTATAATATCATCTGTATCACCAAGGCGCCTATGCAATAGGAACTTTTCCCCTTCATAGTAAGGCTTATGTCGCCAAGAAAATTATATAATTATTATATTAGCATTTTTTTTTTTCAAAATCATCATCATCGTCATTCTCTTACTTTTATCCCACTTACTTATGATCGACGCCATATGTACTCGTACATATTGCAATAGTTATTAGCATTAGTTTAATTATCGGCCGCCTGCCTGACGTCAAACCTCCTTGGAAACGAATTGTTGATCATACGGCATCAGATGGAGTTGGCCCAGGTCTATATGAATCTGCGACTGGCACCGGGCCTCGTCCTGGTCCTGGGGGACTTCAACGCCAAATCCACGGCGTGGGGGTCTCCGATGACGGACGATCGCGGGCGAGCGATCGTGGAGTGGGCGGCGTCACTGGGCCTCTGTATCCTAAACAGAGGCTCAGTGAACACGTGTGTGCGACAGCAGGGTGGGTCGATAGTGGACTTGTCGTTCGCTAGCCCCGCTGTCGCATCACGAGTGAGGAACTGGCGTGTCCTGGAGGAGGCGGAGACCCTGTCGAGGCCCCCTCCGAGGCAGGGGGTCTACTGGTGGTCCCCAAGACTGGCGGACCTTCGTGCGGCGTGCATTAGTGCCCGAAGGTCCTACACCCGCAGTCGGCGGCGTCGCCGCGATATTGAGCGGGAGGGCCAGCTGTACTAGGCGTACCGCAGGCGCGTACCGCCTTTCGGCTGGCCATCCGGTCCACCAAGGACGCAAATTGGCAGGAGATGCTGGACGGTCTCGACCGTGACCCCTGGGGTCGCCCGTATCGCGCGTCGCTGAACAAGCTTCGCGCGCAGGCCCCCCCCCTCACCGAAACCCTCCAGCCCGACCTCCTTCGTAGAGTGGTCGAGGAGCTGTTCCCGCGGCAGTCGGAGCACACGCCCCCGGTCATGGCTTTGCCAGATCACGACCGGAAGGCCGTCGAGAGTGTTCCGCCCGTGACGAAGTCGGAAGAGTGGGGGCAGCCGTGGCGAACATTCATTCCGCCACCACGGCCCCCGGCCCGGACGGAGTCCCAGTCCGGGTGTTGACGTTGCTCCTCGAGCATCTCGAACCTCGTCTCAGGCGACTGTTCAATGCCTGTCTGACGTCTGTACAGTTCCCTGAGTGCTGTAAGGAAGGGAGGTTGGTTCTCCTGCCAAAGCCGGGACGGCCCCCGGATTTGCCGTCGGCCTACAGGCCCGTTGTGCTTCTGGACAATGTGGGTAAACTGGTGGAGCGTGTCCTCGCTGCCCGCATCGTCCAGCACCTGGAGGAGGTGGAACCCGATCTGTCGGACGCTCAATTTGGGTTTCGGAAGGGGCGTTCGACCATCGGGGCCCTGCTACGCCTGAGGCAGACGGCCGCGAAGGCTGTCGCCGGCAAAGGAGTGTTATTGGCAGTGTCGTTGGACATCGCCAACGCCTTCAATAGTCTGCCATTCAGCTGCATCAGGGAGGCGCTCCGGTTCCATGGAGTGCCCCTGTACCTCAGGCGGCTGGTGGCAGACTATTTGGAGTGGCGCAGTGTTCTCTACGCGAGCCCCGCAGGGGACATTGTGCGGACGCCCATGTCGTGCGGTGTTCCGCAGGGGTCGGTTCTGGGGCCGACTCTGTGGGACATCGGTTACGATTGGGCGTTGAGAGGTAGTCTCTCCCCCGGGCTGAGCGTTATTTTCTATGCTGACGACACGCTCGTCACAGCCCGGGGCAGGACACTCGAAGAGGCGGCGAGCCTGGTCACTCTCGGCACCGAGGAGATGGTCAGGCGAATTGAGGCGCTGGGGCTCAGGGTGGCCCTAAACAAGACGGAGGCCCTACTATTCCATGGGCCCCGTGTGAGGCTGCCCATCGGCGCCTCGTTAGTCGTCAACTCCATCCACATCACTATCCAGGCCCATATGAGGTACTTGGGTCTGGTCGAGCACCGGGCGCTGCTCGATGGTGGTTTCGGGAGCATTTTCGTCAAATTGCTCCCTGGCTGGTCGGCGCGGCGTCCGCCCGGCTTTATCGGCTCATGCCGAACGTGGGCGGACCCAGTTTCGAGGGCCGACGGCTGTATGCGGGGATGATCCGCTCAATGGCCATGTACGGCGCACCCGTGTGGACGAGGGCTCTGAACGCCCAGCTCAGGGCGGTGCTTTAGAGGCCACAGCGAGCCATGGCAGTCAGAGCCATTCGCGGGTACCGCACGATGTCTACCGAGGCGGCATGCCTATTGGGCGGGACACCCCCATGGGACCTAGAGGCGGAGATGCTCTCCGACCTCTACCGGCGGGTTACCTCAATGCGCGAAGAGGGTGGCTCCCCATCGTTCAACGAGATAGCCACCTGGCGCGAGGAGACCCGCCGAGAAGTCATCGCCCGTTGGGCTACGCGGCTGGAGAAGCCTAGACACGGTGTTTTTACCGTTGAGGCTCTCCGGCCCGTACTGATGGAGTGGATGGAGTGGCGGCACGGAGTCCTCTCTTTCCGGTTCGTGCAGGTCTTGTCGGGGCATGGTTGCTTCGGCAAGTACCTGCACATGGTCGTGCGGAGGGAGTGGACTCCGTCCTGCCACCATTGTAGTAGCGACGAGGACACGGCGCAAAATACGCTCAAGGTTTGTTCGGGCTGGGACGGGCAGCGCCGTGACCTCGTCGTTGTCATCGGTGCCGACCTGACGCTGCTGGCTGTTGCGCGAGCGATGGTCGAGAGCGTCAGGAATTGGGACGCGGTCGCCACCTTCTGCGAGGCTGTCATCTCGCAGAAGGAGGCGGCGGAACGGGCCCGGGAGGATGCCCGCGACCCGGGCCGCCGCCCGCGGCCGGGCCGGCGCAGGCGCGAGCACCTGCGCCTGATGCCGCCCTAACCGAGGCTTCGGGTGATCAGACCGGGGAATTGTCCGGTCACCCGACTTGAGGCCACCGCGTGAGGACGATGCCTCGACGGCGAAAGCTGTCGGGGCGTCGACAGGAGAGGAGCCCGAGAGGGCATACCGCTGAGCGGGCCACCGAAGACCAAGATCGGGTACCGGTGGCCTGCTCGCACGGCGAAGAAGAGGTGCTTGCAGGGTGGGTAAATGGGGTTGCGCGCCGCCTCTTCCGTCATCCCGGACTGATTTGGCGGGGTGCGACGTCCATAGCCCACCGCAAAAAAAAAAAAAAAAAAAGGTCTATATAAATCTCTTTTACAACATCCACGAGCAAAGTAAGGCTTGTAACAATTCTAAGCCGCTACCTCACAACACTATATTTTCTTTTTCAAAATATTGTACGAAAGATACGAAAAGATTTAATAGTGGTAGGACGACGCTGTTGACAGTTCTCTGTCTACAGCCGCGGGCCGGTCCGTCCGGGGTAGTACCACACTCTCGCAGAAGATCGACGTCTGAGTAATGGCAATATTCTATTGTGCTTCGTTCGGTGAGCGAGAGTGCCGGCAGCCCAACTGGGTGAGTGAACTGGGTGATTTTATTGGTAGGCAGCGGCCTAGCTTGGTATTGCAAATGTCCATGGGTGGCAGTGACATTTACCATCAGGTTTGCTGCTTGCACGTTTCCCACCATAAGCAATAAAAAAAAAGATTGGATAAGATCTCTTAAGCAGTTAACCACTAGAGCAGCTATTTCTCTCCTCATTGCTACCACAGATAGAGAGAAAAATATTAAGATTATGATTTAATAATAAAATGCCCAGTGAAACCAAAAACAAAAGTGTACTATAAATTCACGCGAATAGCTCGCTATGTTTTGACTAAAATTAATATCATAAATGTGAAAGCTTCCAGCAATGTTTTGTAAATCTGTCCACCATAATTCAAACGCATTAACGTAAGCACTGATCGTTTTAAACGCGTTTTATTTAACATTTTTAAAAACACTAAATTATAAACTAGACTAATGTTTGATCTAAAAATATTTAGTGAATCATAATAGTTTCTAACTGTATATTGTAACTACTTGTAATCGCTAATTGAATATTCGTATCTGCTCAGCGTACAATAGCTGGTCAAAATAGTATCTGTTGACTGGATTAAGTAAGTATTTAATAGATGCCGCTATGTTAAACGTACAAACGTTTCATATACGAGTAAGCTACAATTTATTAGCATAACCTCCACGTGTTATTAAGGCTACCTTAGCCACAGCAACGCGTGGCTGAGTCTGCTAGTCTTTATATATACAATTCTTCTGTACGTGTGTTGACAGTGAACTCCTCCTAAACGGTTAGATGGTATTTTTTTGAATTTTTTCTGTGTGTTCGAGAGAGGGGATTCGAGAGAGGGGATTCGACAATGGTTTAGATTCACAATTTGACACGGCAAGTGGCGCTGTTGTCTGTATGTCAAATGGTTGGACCGATTAGGATGAAATTTTCTATGTACAGTCCAATGGATCCCTGAATGATTTCAAAACACAATTGGACCCGGTAGGTGGCGCTGCTGTCAGGATATCGCTTAAAACTTTTTCGAGCAGGACGACGTCTGCCGGGACAGCTAGTATCTCTATAAAAGAGGATGTTTGTATATATGACATCGCTAAACTAAGATATTAATTGACCGATCATTATGAAAATTGGTATGTATATGTATTTTTTGACGGAGAAGGTTAATATGATATCCTCATTGATATAACTCGCCACCAGGCGGCGCTTAATCAACTTCTACAAACAAACCAATGGGCTGGGTTTGCTAGTATTTTATAAAGTTGTCCACATAATTCGTAAATATTAACGTAAGCACTGATTGGTTTTAAACGCCAAAAAGCACTTTATTTTAGATTAAAAAAACGAATGAGAAGAATATTTTTTTTTTAAAATCACCACCCGGTACAAAGGAAATAAACCTTGTGGGAGATTTTACAAATATATAATTAACACAGACAAATTACATACAGAATCAAAAAACACTTTGTGGATCGCACAAAATATCTGCGTAAGAATCGACCCCACGGCACTGGCATAGAAGGTCGGTATCTTAACCACTACGCTATCCATGCATGTGATTTAAAGTTTGATTTAAAATATCTACCTAGTAAACGAAAATAATAATTGGCTATACCAACCTGGTTAGAGGTGTTATCATAGTGTTTTTTCAAGTTTTCTTTCTATTGCAACGATATTATCTGTACATTATATGCCTTTAGTCGATTTTTTTTGTGAGTTTATGGCTTGGTTACTAAGATCTTTAAGCCAAAACTTGACTTATGAATTTACTTCATTTAGTCATCGTTCGTCAGTGAGCCAAATTGTCACCTGCAACAGTGCCATGGCCACATTGTTACATACATTGGTACATACATACATACACACATACCATCACGTCCAGGCAGAGAGAACAGAGTGCCAGAGGACTCTATCCTTGCATACTTCACTGGCTTCCTCAACATTCATAATTCTCTTCATACACGCTCGCTGGTTTCGGAGACTCTTGACTCCACCTTCCTTCAGTACATGACCGATCTGGTCTAGGTAGGTTAATATCGGTCTCTCCCGATGCCAACATCCTTCTACTTTCGCATTGTATATCTTCTTAACCAAACGTTCGTTCGGCATTCTTTCCACATGTCCGAACCATCGGAGCATTCCCTTTCGCATCTTTACACCAATACTCTCTTTCATACCTACTCGCTCTCTTACGTCGTCGTTACAAATGCGATCGATCAGCCTAACTCCACAGATTTGCCGTAGAGATCGCATTTCGGTCGCATTAATTTTACTTTCATACTCTTTTCTGCATACCCAACTCTCGTAAAAGGTATCTACTACTCTTGTAAGCGGTATCTTTTGGGAATTCTGGTGGAAAACGAAAACGTATGTAAGGCACTGTTATATCATATTCATTACACCTAAATACTGCCTGCGTATTAAATTACATAAAATGCCATCAAAATTATCTAATATAACACGTTAAAACACTAAGATATTGAATATAATACAAGAGCACCACATGTCATTTTTCCTTTCCGCTAAAAATCCGCCTTTAGTCCACTTTAACGATAACCACAGACATGATAGATGGTGGTGAATTGTATTCTTATTCCATCACCATATGGAAAATTATTTAATTATCTGGGAATAAATAATTATACTGAATTTATTAGTATAACATTTTCTTTTTAAAGGCACCACCCGGCACTAAAAAAATAAATATGAAATTAAATTAAATTAAAGGTATATTAAAATTAAGGCATAAAATCACTAAGAAAATAATCCTTGTATTGTGGGTGACTTTACAAATATTTAATTAATGCAGACAAATCACACCCAGACTCAGAACAACACTTTGTGGATCACACAAATTATCCTGCGTCCGTGTGTCCTGCGTAGGAATCGAATCCACGGCACTGACACGGAAGGTCAGTATCTTAACCATTACGCCATCTATGCAGTCAATCTTCATTAGATAGGCTTAAATTCTCGTATAATTTAGGTACATCTCTCACTATGTTTTATGAAGGAGGAAAATAATAGACGATACTATGAGAAAGATAAAAGTATTAAGTCTAATATGATTACTAATCTTGCCATAAAGAAAACGTGAATGTGGCAGATTTGTGCGTTCACGTATATAGAATTATTACAGATTCTTATCTTATAATTCATCGTTCATTTATATAGAAAATTCAGCAAATTATTTGTCGTATTTTTTGCGCAGATGCCATAATGGTTGAGATACTTACTTTAGCCGCTGAGTTTCTTGCCGCATCTTCTCAATATTCCGATTCAGTGGTAGTTTATTGAATTAATTTTAAATTTATAAAAACCCAATTAAGAAGCGAAAAATGATGTCACAAGCGAGATTCGACCCCGCACCTATTGGAAGTTCGGCCCAATCATGCTGCCACTTACACCACCGTGAACTATTGTAGGACATTCAAATCTCGCTTCGTATCGTATTTACGTATTTAAGGAGACGTGCGCCATCTACCCGACAATGTTTACACATTGTGTACGCTTAATACTTCAAACTTTGCAGTTAGAATTGTATTAAACGAACACAACCTTGTTATTCAAATTACTGAAATTTAGCATTTAATATGCTTAATTATTTATAAAAACCCGATTACGATGCGAAAAATGATATTTGAACGTCCTACAATAAATAGTTCACGGTGGTGTAAGTGGCAGTACGATTGGGCCGGACTCCCAATAGGTGCGGGTTCGAATCCCGCTTGTAACATCATTTTTCGCTTCGTAATCGGGTTTTTATAAATAATTAAGCATATTAAATGTTAAATTTCAGTAATTTTTATTTAAAATGTTAAAACTGACAATATGAAAGTGCCCTCGAAGGATTTATACATAATACAATGAATTTGAATTTGAACTGATCTATGGTGCTAGTGTTATGGGTTCAATTATACAATACGTTAGACATAAATTGTTGTTCTGAGTCTGGTTGTAATTTGTGTCTGTTAATTGTATGTTTACCTAGTACAAAGACTATTTTTGAAATGATAATATGTAATGCCCCTTCCAACAAGATTGCGTTAAACGTCTAACGCAATGGCACTTGAACGCATGCGCGTAGTATAGTCCTCATGACTACTTTGTGTTTTTGTAAAAGAATACCCAGAATCCTACGATTTCTTTATGTTGTTTTTAACTATGCGCTACGCTTTTCAATATCAGTCATTACTAGCTATAGTCTTAGATGACTCGATAGATGGCGCTGTCTGTCAAAGCTATTTAAAAAGAATGATGATTTTTATTCTATGGTCCACCATCTTTAATAATTCAAATAATTATTATAAAATCGACAAATTAACTTTAAATGTCGTTTTTTTAAGACATCATTATCATCTCAGCTCATATATGTCCCACTGTTGGGTACGAGCCTCCTCCGTAATGGGAGAGAAACTGACCTACTATACCACGTTGGTCAGACGTATTAGTATGAGGTTTTGTTTAGAGTTTTCCATCTCTTGCATAGATGTCATATGCGTTTTATATCCCTTAGTCGTCTCTTATGATCACCCACAGGTAAGATAAGAGGTGGTGAATTGTATACTTACTCCGTCACCACATTGGCAACTTTAAGACATATATCTTTCTAGAAGTTTATGATCATAAATATATATTTTTTTTAATTGCTTATAGTGGTAAACGAGCAAGCAGCACACCTGATGGTAAGTGTCACTGCCACCCATAGGCATTTGCAATACCAAGGGTAGGCCACTGCGTACCAATAGACGCCCCAAACCCACCCAGTTGAGCTGCCGACTCTCTCTGTAAATTTGGTAGAGAGCTCAAAATATATGTTTTTAAAAGAAACTCTCTTTTGGGTATAGATGACCTTCTGTAAATTGAGCTAAACTTTCTGCACATTATATCCATAACTTCCATAAATATATTCTCAAAGAAGTTCGAACAATAGTTTGGATAACAACCTTAGGCTGTCGATCAAGGCTTATGCAAACTTTGGTAATGATCAATATAAGGAGTCAAGTACTCTCAAATATCTTGACATTTGGGTGTAATCCTACAATATTATTATCCCTTTGGGTTGATGGAGTCTTATAACAATCGTTTTCTAGAAAACTGATATTTTATCTAACTTTATTTAATTCAGTACATTTTTTTTTATTGCTTATGGTGGCAAACGAGCAAGGAGCACACACATGTGATGGTAAGTGTCACTGCTACCCATGGACCTTTACTATACCAAGGGTATAGCTAGGCCGCCTACTATTACAAACCCCAAACCCACCTAGTTGGGCTCTCCGGCTCTCTCGCTCACCGAACGAAGCACAATAGCACATTGCCATTACTCAGACGTCGATCTTCTGTTAGAGTGTGCTATTACGCCGGACGGACCGACCCGCGGCTGCTGACTGAGAACTGTCAACAGCGCAGTCCTACCACTACAAATGGGAATAATAAGTGCTTGGACGTTATATATATATATATATATATATATATATATATATATATATATATATATATATATATATATATATATATATATATATATATATATCTGTATGTATGTATGCTCATATTAAATCTGAAATGTGTTTCTTGTGATTACGAAATGTCTTCCATAGCACTGCATCAACATTAATATTGAATAAAAAGAATTCATCAATCTCCTACTCTTATCCTAATTACTTAGGATCAATACAATATATACTTTTCTTTTATAGTACATATTGTAAAAGTTACAGGCAATATTTCATGATCGGCTGCCCGCCGGACGTTGATCCTCTTTGGGAATGTAATTGTTGACCAAACAGCATCAGATGGAGCTGGCCCAGGTCGTTATAAGGCTCTTAGTCGTTTTTTTACGAGATTCACGAGCAAAGTAAAGGTTGGTAGTATTCGTAGCAGCTACCACACAGCAAATATTTTTTTTAAAGATTATTACAAGCTATCCATCCATCCATTAACACGTAAACGTCCACTGTTGGATATACTACACACCTCCCCACTATTGCCATTCAAAACCATCCTATACCACCTGCCTGCAAATTCCAAGGTGTGGTCAGACCATCTAGTGGGAGATTATCTTACACTGCGTAGCCGGATTATGGTTGGAAATTCTTAGCACCCCTGCCGCACCACCAATCCGCCAGCTATCAATATGAGCCCACGAAATGACTGGACTACCGTGACCAGAGCCTAGTTATATAGTATATATATTTTCTTGAGGGTAAATAATCGTAACATGTGTTATAAATTTCTTAGAAAATAGCTGCTCTCTTGGAATCTCTCTTGGAGTGACACTCAGCCGATTTTAATGACTCCCACGTACAGGTATTCCAAAATAAATATTTTCTTTAAAAAACTACTCATAAAACTAACATTTTATATTCTTGTATTACTTTGTTCACTTTTTTTTATAATATCAAATACAAAATATCATTTAGAAAAATGTCAAAAGAGAAAGGGTCAAACCATGGTCGGTCTTTCATAGAAATCTTTTTGGATCATGGCTTATATGAGTTAAAGTAGTGGGAATGAATATCATCATGATGATGATGATGATGATGATATTCATTCAATTTGCTCTTATCCCAATCTATTTGGGGTCGACGCAATATGTCTTCTCCTTCCATACAACTCTATCAGACGTCCTCTCTGTGGTTACTCCTTGTCTACCCATGTCATGTTTCACGCAGTCCATCCATCTTTTCTTCGGTCTTCTCTTACCCCTTAAGCCTTCAACATTCATACTTAAAACTTTCCTCACAACATTACTTTCATCCCTTCTCATCACATGCCCATGCCATGTTAATCTTTCACTCCTTAACTTTTCCGTCACTGGCGCAACTTTAATAAATAAATAAAATAATAATAAACAACAATAATAATAAATAACAATAAATAACAACTTTAATAAACCGAATATATGAGTTAAAATAGGAGGAACGCCTCAGCAATGAACAACAGTATTGCTGAGACGGCTTCTTCACGCAGTCGTCTTATCTACTACCCCCTTCACTAAATACTAGAGTCTATAAAAACAAAGTGTAAGTAACTTAAGATAATTTAACTTAAACAAAGATCTTGTCACGATTATAAGTAATCTTATTTAAGCGACCTTTATTTATTGTTCTTATTTTATTATCTTTAAAGCAATTTTTTCTAGCGTGTTCTCTGTCTCTGGTACATGCTATGGGTCCATGATTGATCGTAATTGGATTTACTCTGGCCGATAGAGTATGGTATGCGATATACGTTTAACGGTTAAATAGCTGGAAAAGATAAATAAAGATTTTTATTGATCTCTGATAAATAACAATTTTTTAAAATAAAAAAATATTCGTGTGCTGATGGAGTAAGAATACAATTCACCACCTCATATCTTATTCGTGGGTGATCGTAAAAGACGACTAAGGGACAAAATATGCATGTAACATATATTCAAGAAAAGGAAAACTCGAAATAAAACCCTATACCAACACGTCTGATCAACGTGGTATATATAGTAGGTCAATTTCTCTCTTACTCGTAGTAATAAGGATAGTCAAGCCCAGCAGTGGGACGTATATAAACTGAGATGATGATGATAATGATGACAAATTTGTAAATATTACTATTTTACCAATTCTATCGCGTTTATATTTAATTACCCGACGTTTTTGTATATTTTACAGCATTCATGGTCACAGGAGAAGTAAAGCGTCTCACGTCCAACAAGTCATCGTTATTACATAGATTTATATCTAAACTTTACAGTATTAATTATGGTGGGTCACTGTAGAAAAAGACCGTGTTCCAGTGACCCACTCGCACGGCGTCGAGACGTTTATGTAGGGCGTGTCTACGGAGTCGCGCGCTGCTTCTCTGTCGCCCCGGATGGATTAGCGGGGCCTGACTTACCGGAGCCCGCCGCCAAAAAAAGGATTATTTATACATATTTTGATAGACATTAATTGCCAGTTAATATGGTTTTATCTATTTTAATTATTATTAAACATAAAGTTAGAGTAATTATTATAGTAAGCTAATTTATGACACAAGTTTAATAATATAAACAAACAAATAAATATGGCGCATTAACGGATTTTAGTGCAGCTACATTAAAATATCTGAAAAGAAAACTTAGAGGGCATAGTATTTGATTAATTAGTTTTATAACGCCAGATAATTTAGCAGACTATATTATAGGTAGTACACGTCTTTAAATAAAACTACTTTAACGGATTCTATCGCGATTATATTCAATTTTTAGTTTACCGACGTTTCGAACACTTTACAGTGATCATGGTTACGGGAGGACTAAGGTGTCTGATGTTCAACAAGTCATCGTTATTACAGAAATTTATATCTACCCACTATCGTATTAGTTATTAAATTTCGAACTAATGTGAGTCAAAATCTTATCACTGTAAAGTGTTCGAAACGTTGGTAAAGTAAAAATCAAATACAAACGCAAAGAATCTAAAAAGTAGTTTAATTCAGACCATATTATATTAAACCACCATTTTGATAAACGAAGAAAATCCTTAGATACGGGTACTGTAAAATTTGGTCTTTTAGAATAATGGCAGTTTTCTATTTAACCGACGATATATAAAAATCTTCTTAATATATACAAATTACGCATCACGTTGTTTGTCCGCGATGGACTCCTAAAATACTTAATCAAATTTTCACAGCATGTGTAGTTTGATCCAACTTAGAAGATAGGATAGCTTCCATCTAAATTTATAGTCGCAATATTATTTTATTGCAAATTATTTGGCTATTATTTAACAGTCACAATTATTGTCTGTTATCTCCAAAAGATTCTAACAGATGACGGTATCTGTTGACTGGATTGAGTAAATATTTAATAGATGGCGCTATGTTAAACGTACAAACCCTAGCCACAGCAACGCGTGACCGGATCTGCTAGTATATATATATATATAAAGAAGTTGAGAACCTCATTTGAAGTCAATTTTTAAATTAATACAATTGATATACAAAGGTTTGGGCGACGTACGACAACGGATACATCACTTAACTCGTTCTAAAATACTGTCCCACAACAGATTTATTATTATTTTTATTAAAATGATACTTCTTAACTTCGCGCGCCGACCCATTCTTTTCTTTCTTCTGTCGCCCCGAACGGATTTAACGGGGTATGAACACTCCATTGACCGGCGCCAAAGAAACAAATAAATACAGAGACCAACCCGTCTTATTGGCGTGATATAGGATTAGATTTCTCTCGTATATGAATTTAAATGGTGACGAATAAATGTCATCAGATCAAATCATGTTATAATACTTAAGAAAATAGATGCGTTGCGACAGAATTTCTTTGATACATTTACATTTTTTTAAATTTAGATTCTTACACACTTGCGCACACTATGTCATTTCATTAGATTCATTAATGAAAACTATAAATAGGAGTATGAGGTTTTGTTTAGAGTTTTCCATCTCTTGCATAGATGTCATATGCGTTTTATATCCCTTAGTCGTCTCTTATGATCACCCACAGGTAAGATAAGAGGTGGTGAATTGTATACTTACTCCGTCACCACATTGGCAACTTTAAGACATATATCTTTCTAGAAGTTTATGATCATAAATATATATTTTTTTTAATTGCTTATAGTGGTAAACGAGCAAGCAGCACACCTGATGGTAAGTGTCACTGCCACCCATAGGCATTTGCAATACCAAGGGTAGGCCACTGCGTACCAATAGACGCCCCAAACCCACCCAGTTGAGCTGCCGACTCTCTCTGTAAATTTGGTAGAGAGCTCAAAATATATGTTTTTAAAAGAAACTCTCTTTTGGGTATAGATGACCTTCTGTAAATTGAGCTAAACTTTCTGCACATTATATCCATAACTTCCATAAATATATTCTCAAAGAAGTTCGAACAATAGTTTGGATAACAACCTTAGGCTGTCGATCAAGGCTTATGCAAACTTTGGTAATGATCAATATAAGGAGTCAAGTACTCTCAAATATCTTGACATTTGGGTGTAATCCTACAATATTATTATCCCTTTGGGTTGATGGAGTCTTATAACAATCGTTTTCTAGAAAACTGATATTTTATCTAACTTTATTTAATTCAGTACATTTTTTTTTATTGCTTATGGTGGCAAACGAGCAAGGAGCACACACATGTGATGGTAAGTGTCACTGCTACCCATGGACCTTTACTATACCAAGGGTATAGCTAGGCCGCCTACTATTACAAACCCCAAACCCACCTAGTTGGGCTCTCCGGCTCTCTCGCTCACCGAACGAAGCACAATAGCACATTGCCATTACTCAGACGTCGATCTTCTGTTAGAGTGTGCTATTACGCCGGACGGACCGACCCGCGGCTGCTGACTGAGAACTGTCAACAGCGCAGTCCTACCACTACAAATGGGAATAATAAGTGCTTGGACGTTATATATATATATATATATATATATATATATATATATATATATATATATATATATATATATATATATATATATATATATATATATATATATATATATATATATATATATATATATATATATATCTGTATGTATGTATGCTCATATTAAATCTGAAATGTGTTTCTTGTGATTACGAAATGTCTTCCATAGCACTGCATCAACATTAATATTGAATAAAAAGAATTCATCAATCTCCTACTCTTATCCTAATTACTTAGGATCAATACAATATATACTTTTCTTTTATAGTACATATTGTAAAAGTTACAGGCAATATTTCATGATCGGCTGAAAAAATCAAAGAATCTAAAAAGTAGTTTAATTCAGACCATATTATATTAAACCACCATTTTGATAAACGAAGAAAATCCTTAGATACGGGTACTGTAAAATTTGGTCTTTTAGAATAATGGCAGTTTTCTATTTAACCGACGATATATAAAAATCTTCTTAATATATACAAATTACGCATCACGTTGTTTGTCCGCGATGGACTCCTAAAATACTTAATCAAATTTTCACAGCATGTGTAGTTTGATCCAACTTAGAAGATAGGATAGCTTCCATCTAAATTTATAGTCGCAATATTATTTTATTGCAAATTATTTGGCTATTATTTAACAGTCACAATTATTGTCTGTTATCTCCAAAAGATTCTAACAGATGACGGTATCTGTTGACTGGATTGAGTAAATATTTAATAGATGGCGCTATGTTAAACGTACAAACCCTAGCCACAGCAACGCGTGACCGGATCTGCTAGTATATATATATATATAAAGAAGTTGAGAACCTCATTTGAAGTCAATTTTTAAATTAATACAATTGATATACAAAGGTTTGGGCGACGTACGACAACGGATACATCACTTAACTCGTTCTAAAATACTGTCCCACAACAGATTTATTATTATTTTTATTAAAATGATACTTCTTAACTTCGCGCACCGACCCATTCTTTTCTTTCTTCTGTCGCCCCGAACGGATTTAACGGGGTATGAACACTCCATTGACCGGCGCCAAAGAAACAAATAAATACAGAGACCAACCCGTCTTATTGGCGTGATATAGGATTAGATTTCTCTCGTATATGAATTTAAATGGTGACGAATAAATGTCATCAGATCAAATCATGTTATAATACTTAAGAAAATAGATGCGTTGCGACAGAATTTCTTTGATACATTTACATTTTTTTAAATTTAGATTCTTACACACTTGCGCACACTATGTCATTTCATTAGATTCATTAATGAAAACTATAAATAGGAAGGCAAATACAATTGATTAGCCAAAAGTTGTTGGTACTTCTAGCATTTGAATCAACATTACTCATTAAGTTTTCAATTTGTTGAAAAAGTTAAATTGACATTCACGTTCCTATACTTCTCATTCATCATTCTTCTCCTCTTATCCCAATTATTTGGGGTTGATACAATATGTACTCTTCTTTCATAGTACATATTGTAAAAGTTAATGGCAATAGTTTTAATGACCGGCCGCCTACCAGACGTCAACCTTATTGGGAATGTAATTGTTTATCAAACGGCATCAGATGGTTGTTGGCCCTGGTCGTTATAAGGCTCTTAGTCGTCTTTTACGTAAGAGTTGGTGGTATTCTTATCCGGTACCACACAGCATTCTAGTTCCTATACTTCTCATTGGCGTCATAAAGTACAAGTTTTTATCACCCCAGGATCTCTGATGGCTATATATCTGAAGTTTATACTGCTAAAGTTATTTTATATACCATGTCGTCACAGACAATCAGATTCTATGTACGACACTATCATAAAAAATCAACGTCTAGGTTAGTAGTAATTTATTTCTCTATCTTAATCCCCCAAATAGTGGACAGCTATCTGGCTATACTCCTGATATAATAAAGATATAGTAGGTAGGCTAGGTATAGTAGTTATATATGTGAGAGTAAACCACCGGGTGGGCCACTGAAGACAAAGACCGAGTTGCGATGGCTCACTCGCACGGCGAAGAGAATTACAAGTAAGGCGGGTCTAAGGGGTCGCGCGCTGTTTCTTCTGTCGCCCTGGACGGATTTAATGGGATGTGACCACTCTATAACCCATTTGGGTTGAGAGCCCTCAGCGCTCATCCACAGTCCAGGTAAAGTTGTCATAGCCATATGAGGCTAACAACTAAGGCACACAAAAGAAAAAAATCTATAACACGCCATCAACAAAAAAAAAGGGGTATGTTAGTTCTTAGTTACCATTAGGTGCGCTTGTTCGTCAGCCATCAAAGGCAATATACATAATGCTAATAAGTTTGATTCAGCTTTTAATTCTTTGCCAAAATTCGACTATCTGTCGTTCCTACCATATACTATGTTATACTGTTTTTATTCCAATATTATATAATTAGAAATTTCCCCATGACTGCTAAGAATCAGCTTTACAAGACTTTAGGTTAAGTTAACCAAGTTATAATGTACCAGCGACGAGCCGTCGCTTCACTTTGGTATTCGGTCTCTCTGTCTCCGCATTTTAAATCCCTATTATCTTCTAGTATATTCATTTTAATGATATTCCTGTACATGACTATTTTAATGTATATTAAATAAATTACGTATCTAATGTATTTAATTGGAGGATTAATATTGGATTATTAAAAATAGCTTCGTAAAATAATCCTTTTATTTTCAATTATTATGTAAAGATAGATGGTTACTGTGGGTTATCCTTAAGAGATAGACATATGGCCACCGAAGACAAAGATCGGGTACCAGTGGCCCGCTCGCATGGCGTAGAGAGACGCTCTGTAGGGTGGGTCTATGGGGTCGCGCGCCGTCTCTTCCGTCAACCCGGACCGATTTGGCGGGGCGTCACCACCTCCATAGTCGAACGCAAATAAAAAAAAATATAGACATATATCATCCCGGACTTTTTCGTAGACATTTTTAAAATATACAATTTTGTAGTATATTATTTTGATATATTTTGTAAGGTTTAGGCAGAATATACAATGTAGGTTCGGGTGAATATATATTTTTACGACATTACATTACATATCTTTGAAAATCTTGGCTTTTTCTACTATAATCATCATTCTCCTATTCTTATCTCAATTACTTGGGGTAGATACAATAATATGTACTGTTCTTTCATAGTACATATTGTAGAAGTTATTGGCAATAGTTTTATGACCGACCGCCTGCCAGACGTCAACTCTTCTTGGGAATGTAATTGTTGATCAAACGTCATCAGATGGAGTTGGCCCAGGTCGTTATAAGGCTTTTAGTCGTCTTTTACGACATCTACGAGCAAAGTAAGGGTTGGTAGTAATCGTAGCCGCTACCACACAGCTCTTTTTTCTTAGCTTTTTTACTATAATATGTACTCGTATATATTATACATATAAACCTTAATCTTGCATCACATTGTCTATTGACGAAAATAATATTAAAATCCGTTGCGTAATTTAAAAGATCTAATCGCACAGACCAAGGCGGCGACTCTAGTTTATAGTATGTACAGAAAGCTAAATATTTTTGGTAAAAACCATTCGTCCAAAAGAAATTTAAAGTTATATTAATAACACAAACAAATAATTATTGACGTAATGTCTTATTTTTTATATACATTCTTCATCTCAGCTAATATAGGTCCCACTGTTGGGCTTGAGCCCTTCTTCTTAGTGGGAAATTGGCCTACTATACCACGCTGGTCAGACGTGTTGGTGTAGGGTTTTGTTTAGAGTTTTCCGTCTCTTACTTAGATGTTATATATATATACGTTTTGTATCCTCTAGTCATCTCTGACGATCATCCACAGGTAAGATAGGGAGTGGTGAATTGTATTCTTACTCCGTCATCACACGGATTATTAAATTATTATTAATTTCTAATATTAATTCTAGATTAATTTTAATTTAAAAAGTCCATTATGTTAAAAAGGTAACTTTATGCTTTAATAGGTGTAATTATTAATGGTTAATGAATCTATAAATATGTATTTTGATACTAAACTTTAAAATAATTAACGGAAGCTAAAACTATCTTATCCGTGTGGTGACGGAATAAGAATACAGTTCAACACCCCCTATCTTACCTGTAGGTGATCGTAAAAGTCGACTAAGAGATATGAAACGCATATAACATCTATGCAAGGCAAGGAAAATGCGAAACAAACTCTATACCAATACGTTTGATTAGCGTGGTATAGTAGGTCAATTTTCCTCCCATTATGAAGGAAGCTTGAGCCCAATATAAGTTAAGATGATGATGATGAAAACTATTTGAGTTTTGTTATTTTATTGATATTAATGGATCCTGAAATACACACATACATGATATAACAAAAAGCCCGCTAAAAGAGAGGTATATTAAGAAAATAATGTAGGTGGTTTTATTATAAAGCAACAAAATGCCAAAAGAAAACCACTTCAAGTAACTTTAACGATTTCTCAACAAAGTGTGAAATTTAACAATGTTTATTTTATTACTTTTTCTTTTGTAACCCTATATATATATATATATATATATATATATTAATTATATATATATACATATATTACTTCTTTGATACGTTCTGTAATAAATTCTTGGTAGAAAATAGATACATATATTATATTCATCATCATCACAGCCCATATATGTCCCACTGTTGTGTTGGGCTCGTGTCCCCTCCGTAATGGGAGGGAAATTAACCTACTACACCGCGATGGTCACGATGGACGTGTTGGTATAGGTTTTTGTTTCGAGTTTTCCTTCTCTTGCACAGATGTTATATGCATTTTATATCCCTTAGTCGTCTCATACGATCACCCACGGGTAAGATAGGGGGTGATGAATTGTATTCTTACTCCATCACCACACGGATATTATATTATTTTTATATTACTTTTATATTAATATAAAAAGAGGCAATAAATAATAAAAAATACTTACCATAACATCATAAAAAGGCATCAGGATGGCTATTATGCGCTGGATATGATAATAGCATAACGTCCAGTTCACATCAGTACCGCTACACGAAGGCAGGGTGGGTCTATGACCATGATGAACACCTATCTTGAAAGTTTAACATATCACCATCATAAAAATAAAACACTTTAAATACACAGCACTTATAAATTAATACTTAAAAATAACTTTATAAATTCTTAAAAATATAATTTTTCAAATTTGGAAATTTTTTAAAAAGCCCACGAAAAAAATAATATTTTTCAGATTGTTTTTTTGACTAATTTTAATGTTATTATCGGTGATATTTTAACGTATAAGGGAATGTTTTCTGTGTAATATCTCATATGAAAGTTTCGTAAGATTTGATTTTAGAAGACGCGTGGCCTCGCGGCAGCTGCTGAAACCGAACTGAACTACTGAAGCGACTGAGTGAGCCATACTGAAAACGAACTTCGCCGTACTCGATGCTAGTAATTTTGTAATATTTGGAAATTATTTGAATTTGTTATATTTTTGATACGAGGCAATACTATTCAATATATTACTTAGACAATATGGTGACGAAATAGTGATATAATTCACACTACCCTTTCCCTTGCATTACATATATCGTGAAAAATGAAGGCATATATATATAATATGCAAAAAACGTCCATAAAAAACAAGAAACAATTTAAATCAGAACCTATATCAACTCTTCTTATCAGCGTGCTATAGAAGCTTAAATTTATTACCATTGCGGAGGGAACTCTAGCTTCTTAGTTCTTAGGTCATATGAGCTGAGCTGAATAAGAAATGCATCCAGATAATAACAATGCAAAAATAAGGCAACTATTCCTCCATCATCATCGTCATTTCAGCCTATTGCCGTCCACTGCTGAACGTAGGCCTCCCTCATGCTACACCACAGAGTGTGGTCCTGTGCCGCCTGTATCCAACGACGCCCAGTAACCTTCACTAGGACGTCTGTCCACCTAGTGCGGGAGCGTCCCACACTGCGTCGTCCGGTACGTGGTCGCCACTCTAGAACCTTTCTTCCCCAGCGGTTGTCGGTTCTTCGAGCGATGTGGCCTGCCCATTGCCACTTCATTGTGCTAATTCTTCGTGCTATGTCGGTTACACCCGTTCGTCCATATAACTCATCAATGTTGACTTTTGAATATACAACTAGAAGAGAGGTAGCCTCAAGAATCACGTCTATTAGGTAGATAAATTGACGTTCGCAATCGCTTTTACCAGTTTTAAACTAACACTGCAGTCAACTCCCTTGAGGCCATTTTAATTGACTTTTACGAGTTCTAAAATCTGTACCAAAGTTCCACCTAATTTTTTTGTATTTAAACCAAATCATGCTCATGGGAAAATGATATTTTTCAGTCTAATATAAATTTACTTGCAAGAATAGCTGACATTTAGACATTGATTGAAGGTTGAATATTAATTTCGGATGCCAGCTCGGGGCTACTTCCTGCCCTATCCTCTTTTCTAGGGAGGTATGGGGTGGTATAATTGTGTATTCTACGTCTGAACTCACGCGAGCATTAATCTTTCACTTACAGTTAATTAAATTATGATTTAGTTGCTGAAGCTAACGAAATTGCTATTGAAATACTTTATAGAGAAACATTTTTTTTTCTTAATTTTTTTTTTTGGTGAAATTAAACGGAGATTTTTTTTTTGTATTGGAAATTACAAATATTTTTTGGAGTTTACTCCTTAAGAATCGATTTTCATATAAGGCGCCCGGTATGAGAAAAATTTGAGGGGTAAAATCTAGTGATCGAATGACCTCGTTACGTTTATGGTGCGCAACCTATTCTGCGCACCTTTCACTTTCTGACGTGAGATAATACTTCACTGAACAGTTTTAATAAATGTAAATAAATATATATATATATATATATATATATATATATATATATTTATTTACATTTATTAAAACTGTTCAGTGAAGAAGAAGAACAGTTTTAATAAATGTAAATAAATATATATATATATATTTATTTACATTTATTAAAACTGTTCAGTGAAGTCGTGCGTCGGAGCTGACACACACATTGTTTTTTTTATTCATATAAATTCTGGTAGTGTCTTCAAAAATTAACGTCGATCTCCTGATAAATTAAAGAGTGGGTGGAATATCATAGAAAGTGCTGTTACTCCTTGATGATTTCTCTTAGCCGGGTTTTACTACTCCCACGGGCAAATAAGTGGTGGTTGAATATTATATTCTTAATCCACACAATATCTGTTATAACCTGTTTAACTGTAAAGATGACGTAGTACTATAGAGCAACCGTCCATGCAAGTGTATTGGGTTCGATTCCTACACCGTGCATTTATGCAAATGATTCCGAGTCTGAGTGTTGTTTTTATTATTTGTAGGTTTGTAAAGTTCATCGTGATACAAGGATTAATGCCTATGAGTTTTGTCTTTTATAACGACTTATTAACGACCTGGCCCAGCTCCATCTGATGCCGTTTGGTCAACAATTACATTCCCAAGGAGGGTTGACGTCTGGTAGGCGGCCGGTCATAAATCTATTGCCAATAACTTTTACAATATGTACTATGAAAGAAGAGTACATATTGTATCGACCCCAAGTAATTGGGATAAGAGTAGGAGAGTGATGATGAGTGTTGTCTTTTATAAAAAAAAAGAAATTTATTAAATAATTTTATAAATTTGTACAGTAATATATATAGCTTTTTATTAATTTATCTTAGCTCATAAACATCCCACTATTAAGCTTGAGCTTCCTTTACAATAAATAGGGGGGAAAATAAAAACAATAATACAAATAATAATTTATTGCCTTACCAGAAATTGAACTTAAAACAAGCAATTATAATAAAAGAATATTAAATCTAGAAGGCAAAAAGATATGGGTTCAGCTTCTGCTGTCACTAAATCAAGCGCTAATTTTCAGCCATCCCTGTTAAAATAAAAATAACCTACAGTAATGAATAAATAGTAAAGTAATAAATAAATACATACATACCATCACGCCATGTCCTTTGCAGGGTAGGCAGAGAGAACAGAGTGCCAGAGAACTCTATCTTTGCATACTTCACTCGCTTCCTCAACATTCATAATTCTCTTCATACACGCTCGCCGGTTTCGGAGACTCTTGAGTCCACCTTCCTTTAGTACATGACCGATCTGGTCTAGGTAGGTTAGTCTCGGTCTCCCCCGGTACCTACATCCTTTCACTTTCGCATTGTATATCTTCTTAACCAGACGTTCGTTCGGCATTCTTTCCACATGTCCGAACCATCGGAGCATTCCCTTTCGCATCTTTACAATTTTTTTATAATTTTCTTATTTATAAATAAATACAATAACAAACTAACCTATTTCCTAGTACCACATTGATCAAACGGGTTGGTATAGGGTTTACCTATACCAACCCTTCTGATGAACGTGTTTTATTCCGAGCTTTCCTTCGTATAGACGTTTTATGATATATATCCTTTATTGGTATTTTTTTTTTTTGCGGTGGGCTATGGGGTGGTCACGTCCCGCCAAATCAGTCCGGGGCGATGGAAGAGGCAGCGCGCAACCCCACAGACCCACCCTGCAATACGCGTCTCTTCGCCGTGCGAGCGGACCACCGGTAATCAAAGAAACACTAAGGTTAAACAAACAAATATTTCTTGTAATCTGGTTAAACTATAAATACATTTCAATTACAAGATACTTGGTAAGTCTTATAATAATAGGGCATTTTTAATTCGGTGCTACTATAGCTGAGAAAGCAACGCATATAGTCATGACCACTAATCTCATAATAAATTCGAAAAAAGAATATCAATGAATTTTTATTTGTCTGCTTTCTTTTCCCAATTACTTGGATTCAATGCAATATGAACCTTTATTTGGCAATATTTTTATGATCGGCCGCCTGAAGTCAACCCTCTCTTTTCCCAAGGGTAATAGTTGACAGATGGCATCAAATTGTCTGTCTGTCAGTCTTTTACGACACCTACGAGCAATGTAAGATGTACACAAAAAGTTATATAGAAGCTACATATTTTATATATAGTATGTATATGTCCTGTGCGAGTAAGAACGTCATCAACCTTTTTATATAATATATTATATTATAATGCCGGGTCGGGTCACCATGTAGTAAATTATTAATGCCATAATATTTCTCAAAAGATTTCTCTCTCGTGAAATATCATCCAAAATTCTGCATGAATATTAATATTTAATGCAAGACATTTTAAATATTATTTTACCCTGAAAGTAGAATAAATAAAAATACCCTGAATGAAAATATTAATATTTTACTAATTTTAGAACATATTTTATTTAGTAAATTATAAATGCAAATTAACTAAAATATAATAACCAGGAAATAATTTAGCTCAATTGATATAAAATCTATATAAGCAAACTTAGCTTTGTAGTTTCTCTTTGGTGTTATTTTTTTGTTTTGGAAAATATATTTAGACATTACAAAAATAATTAATACAATTCTAGAAAAACATAGAAAAGGTAAGTTTAATAAATAAAAAATACGTGTGGCACTCGGGGAATGCCGCGGTAAAGCTATTGCATAGCATTTTTTATAAATTTATGCAATTATAATTATTTATTTATTTTTAATTTATGCAGTATTTTTTTTTTTATATTAATTCAAGTTACACCTATTTATTAAAGCTACTAATTTATTAAAACATTTAAAGTACACGTTTTTAAATTGTTTTATTTATAATATTATTAAATTATTATAAATAAATTTTGCAAAAATAAATTGCAAAAATAGTTTGACGGCGGTGAGATTCGAACCCACGCCTAAGGTGCCTAAACCAGCGCCTTAAACAACTCGGTCACGTTGCCTGCTATAGTCAGCGCAAAATTAACTGCTGCTTTTCAACCATAGAATCTTACGGCATTTCTTGATTCGGTCGCCGCGCTCAAAGCCCGCGATAAAAGCTATGCAATAGCTTAAAAAGGAGAAAAGCAAGGACCAAACAGGAGCTATCTGGATTAGACTGTTAAACTCTATTAAGATATATCTGTTCAACGACAGCGGCCAAATTTGCCTTCATATCCTAATAGTTTTCAGCCGATGAAATATATATTTTTTCGTTGGCTAAAAACATTAACTAAACAATATTTTATATAAATGAAACATAGCTAGATTGATTTATTACTTCAAAAACCTCCTGTATACTTTTGATGGAAACTTTTATTGTTGCTGAGATTCTGGAAATATAGATCATCATTCATCATCATCATTTCATAGACGTCCCACTTTTGGACCCGAGCCTCCTTCGTAATGGGAGGGAAATTGATCTACTGTACCACGCTGGTCAGACGTGTTAGTATAGGGTTTGGTTTCGAGTTTTCTTCTCTTCCATAGATGTTATATACGTTTTATATCCCTTAGTTGTTTCTTACGATCACCCACGTGTAAGATAAAGGATACAATAGATAAATATAGATATGTAGAAATAAACAAAAAAATATCGTTTAAAGATCCTTTATTGTGGTAGGACCACGCTATGGACAGTTCTCTGTCTACAGTCGCGGGCCGGTCCGTCCGGGGTAGTACCACACTCTCGCAGAAGATCGACGTCTGAGTAATAGCAATGTGCTGTTGCGCTTCGTTCGGTGAGCGAGAGAGCCGGAAGCCTAACTGGGGTGGGTTCAGGGTTGTATTGGTAGGCAGCGGCCTAGCTATACCATTGGCAAAGGTCCATGGGCGGCAGTGACACTTACCATCAGGTGTGCTGTCTGCTCGTTTGCCGCCATAAGCAATAAAAAAAAAAAAAAAAAAAAAAAAAAAAAAGATAAGATTGATTGGTCTAGGATTTTTGTTTTGACTACTTCGATTTTAGTTTAACTTTTAATGAAATTAAATAAATAACAATAGCTTTTAAAGCTATAATTATGCAATTATACTACAAAAATATTATCCAAAATGTTGAAAAAACAATTATATTTTTAACTAGCAATTAGGAGGATTCTCCTTGTGATGAAGGAGTAAAAAAATATAATATTGCTTTCTTACTCATGTGTGTCCTAAAAGGTGACTAATACGCATATAAGATCTATACAAGAGAAGGAAAACTTGAAACCAACTTATCTGAACAGGATGAAATAGGTTAATTTTCTTCTCAATATGGAAGAGTTTTGTGCCGAGAAGTGGAACATATACGCTCAAATTATGACAATGAGGATGATGATAATTATAATCAATCCATTATCTTTTAAGACACACATGGACAAAAGTGGAGGGTGGCGGATTTTATTGTTTCTCCGTCACTGCAAGGAAAAGATACTTAATATTTTAGATTGCACTCGAAAAAGGCAGGGATGGTGACTAAGTGTTTCTTTAATCCGTCATCAAATAGATATTCATCATTTCCCTGCTGATACAATCAATTAGAATTTAATTTCAAATAATGCCAATATAAAACCGAATTTAATGACATAATCCTTGTACTGTGGAGGACTTTACAAACATATAATTAACGCAGACAAATTACACACAGATTCAGAACAGTTTGTGGATCTCACAATGTATTGTCCTGCGTAGGAATCGAACCTACGGCAGTGGAATGAAGGTCGATGTCTTAAGCACTACGTCATCTGTGCAGCATTTATATGTGTATTAAATTTAAGTATTCTAGATTTATAAAAACCCGATAATATTAAATGCTAAATTTCAGTAATTTCAGTATTATATATAGATTTTCTTGGAAATTTTAATCTTCTAATTAGACCTTTTTTCTCGAAACTCTCTTGAAAGATTAATACAACAGTTTCATAAAACCTTTTAATTATGATGGCCTTATTACTGTGTATAATTAATTTTCAGAATTAAACTATTCTCGCAGATTTAAAATCTAAAACTAGCTATGTAGGCAGATTGCTTGCATAGATATTTACTGCTATTATTTTCTTTGTAGACCCACGCCATCCTTGATCCCTCCATAGCCAGCCGCCAAAAAAAAAATTTCCTAAACGCTATACAAAATATTTACTTTTAAGACTTTTCAATATTTTTTGACGTGATAACGTCTTTTAAATCGGTGAACACCGGCTGCACGCAATAAGAAGTTTCACGTTCCGCGTGAGGTGAACGTGCAAGCAAGAGCGCGAAACAAGCGATAGAGAGGTACGATCGGTCTAAGAAGGGTTCTTGCATTTTAAGAATTACGTTCTTAAAATGCAAGAAACTGTTTAGTGTTAAAGTGAAAAGAAAAGTTAATGTGTTTTTTTTTTCTATTGCATATGGTAGCAAACGAGCATGCAGCACACCTGATGGTAAGTGTCACCACCGCCCATAGACACTTGCAACACCAAGGGCATAGCCAGGCCGCCGCCTACCGGTACAAATCCCAAACCCCACCCAGTTGGGCTTCCGGCTCTCTCGCTCATCAAACGAAGCGCAATAGCACATTGCCATTACTCAGTCGTCGATCTTCTGCTCAGTGTGGTACTACCCCGGACGGACCCGGGCTGTAGACAGAGAACTGTCATAAGCGTGGTCCTACCACAATTGCCATTGTTTATATTTGTTTAATTCATAAAAGTATGTATATATGTATATGTTCATCAATGTTTTTTTTATGACATTATCACGTAAAATTATAGTTTGTAAACCGAATTTACAGACAACCATCTGTTTTTAAACATTTTGCTTTTAATTTATTTGATCACGGCTCTTAGGCTGTCTAATATAATTAGGTTTTTTGACATCCAACTGTGATATATGTATATATATATATATATATATATGTTCTTAAGATTATTGCCTGAGGCACACGTACAGTTATTAAAAAATATATAAATTTAGTTTTTGCTATATTAATCCTGTCTGAACCGGTGATGACCTATATTTTTGTAATCTTGGTATTATAAAATATTTGTAATAACGAAATAGTAAATATTAAATATTATATGGCCTATCGTACAGAGTGTCGCAGGTACGATGCGCACACAAGACAATATTTTGCAATCCACACATTTATCTCTGAGTCTGGGTATAATTTGAGTTCTCTAACTATATGTTTGTAAAATACTACGCAATACAGGGGTTATTTTATTAGAGAAAAGTCTTTAAAACGTAATCCGTGTTTTAATGGATTAATTCTGTTTTTATCCCAATTACTTGGGATCGAAGCAAATTCTTGTTTCATGGTACATATATCATTTTAATAGTGGTAGGACCACGCTGTTGACAGCTCCCGATCCGTCCGGGGTAGTACTACACTCTCGCAGAAGATCGACGTCTGAGTAATGGCATTGTGCTATTGCGCTTCGTTCGGTGAGTGACAGAGCGGGAAGCCCAACTGGGTGGGTTTTGGGGATTGTAATGATAAGTATCGGCCTAGATATAGTCTTGGTATTGCAAGGTCTATGGGCGGCAGTAACACTTACCATCAGGTGTACTGCTTTTGCCACCTAAAGCAATACAAAAAAAAATATCGCAAATAGTTTTGACAGTAATTTTATGACCTTCCTCCTGAGAAACTTCAACCCTTCTTGGGATAATAAGATAATCGTTGTTCCTTCGTTGTCGTTAACACTTAATAAGATAATCGTTGACTATACGTCATCAGATGTAACTGGCCCAGGTCGATCGCTGATCCCGCAGGGGACATTGTGCGGACGCCCATGTCGTGCGGTGTTCCACAGGGGTCGGTTCTGGGGCAGACTCTGTGGGACATCGGTTACGACTGGGCGTTGAGAGGGAGTCTCTCCCCCGGGGGTCTCTCAATGGGGTTGCGCGCCGCCTCTTCCGTCAACCCGAACCGATTTGGCGGGGTGCGACGTCCATAGCCCACCGCAAAAAAAAAAAAAGGTCGATCGCTGATCAGCTCTTTATCGTCTTTTACGATACTCACCTGCAATGTAAGGAATTGTAGTATTCGTAACCGTCACCACATAGGTAAAAACTTAAATATGGTATATTAATAACGTATATGATAGCGACTACAAATACTACCAACGCTTACTTTGTTCGTTGGTAGCATAAAAGACAACTACGAGCTTTATATCGACCTGGGGCAACTGCACCTAATGACTTTTAGTCAATAATTACATTCCTACGTAGGATTGACGTCAGTCAAGCGACTGATCGCAAAACTATTGCCTATCATATATTCATAGTGGTAGGACCATGCTGTTGACAGTTATCTGCAGCCGCGGGCCGGTCCGTCCGGGATAGTACCACACTCTCGCAGAAGATCGACGTCTGAGTAATGGCAATGTGTTATTGCACTTCGTTCGGTGAGCGAGAGAGCCGGCAGCCCAACTGGATGGGTTTGGGGATTGTAATGGTAGGCAGCGGCCTAGTTATAATACCCTTGGTATAGCAAAGGTCCATGGGCAGCAGTGACACTTACCATCAGGTGTGCTGCTTGCTCGTTTGCCACCACAAGAAATAAAAAATATATATCGTATAACTTTTGCAATATGTACGAGTACATATTGCCTAGTTTCTGTATGGTGACGGAGTAAGAATACTATTCACCACCCCATATCTTACCCGTGGGTGATCGTACGAGACGACTAAGGGATATAAAACGCATATTACATCTATGCGAGAGAAGAAAAACTCGAAACAAAACCTTATACCAACATGTCTGACCAGCGTGGTATAGTAGCTTAATTTCCTTCCCATTACGGAGGAGGCCCGAGCTCAACAGTGGGACATTTATGGGCTGTGATGATGATGACATATTGCGTCGACCACAAGTAATTGAGATAGAAGCAGAGGAATGATGATAATGATGATGATCTTAATAATGTTAAAATACATTAATGGGGAAGATATTCAAGTCTTCAAATAAAATGTAAATTATTCTGAACACATTTTACCTATTAAATCTTAAAAGCACGTGATGTTTAAAACTCTTGAGACACATAAGGATTTCTTAGAGCCGAGAGTCGTCATTAAGAAATCTTTAAGTATTTTAATTGTACTTTAATGGCTACCTTTTTTTTTCTTTTTTTGCGGTGGGCTATGGACGTGGTCGCAACCCGCCAAATTGGTCCGGGGCGACGGATGAGGCGGCGCGCAACCACATAGACTGACCCTGCAATCACCTCTCTTCGCCGTGCGAGCGGGCCACCGGTACCCGATCTTTGTCTTCGGTGGCCCGCCCACTTTAATGGCTACCTAAACCATATACAATTCGCTTTATTTTAGATTTTATTAGCTAATCCAAAAGATGCGGCGCACTATAAATTAAGAAACATAAATGAAATGCATGAAATCAATCACAGCATCACTTATCAGATTTTAAGACATTGTTTTAGTGGTAAAAAGACGACGATGTAAGAGAGCGAGTAGGTATGAACGAGAGTATTGGTGTAAAGATGCGAAAGGGAATGCTCCGATGGTTCGGACATGTGGAAAGAATGCCGAACGAACGTCTGGTTAAGAAGATATACAATGCGAAAGTCGAAAAAAAGATTTAGGTACCGGGGGAGACCGAGACTAACCTACCTAGACCAGATTGGTCACATACTGAAGGAAGGTGGAGTCAAGTGTCTCCGAAACTGGAGAGCGTGTATGAAGACAATTAAGAATGTTGAGGAAGCGAGTCAAGTATGCAAGGATATAGTTCTCTGGCACTCTGTTCTCTCTGCCTACCCTGCAAGGGATATGGCGTGATCATATGTATGTATGTATGTACAAGCTTTCAATCAATGTATTTCTGATACGTCCCATCAATAGGCTTTTTAAATCAATTTGTATCAATCATTTTGAGCGTATATATTCAAATATTGTTGACGTATTTTATTTTCTTTCATAGCTTTCAATTTGGTGGATAAATAAAAAAAGGAAAACCGTTTTGGTAAAGCTAAATTGATGCACATACAATTTTTAAATATTTTCTTTCACAATCATCAATGGCGTTAAATAATGTAATTTTTTTGTGATAGGACCACGCTGTTGACAGTTCTCTGTCTACAGCCGCGGGCCGGTCCGGCAATGTGCTATTGCGCTTCGTTCGGTGAGCGAGAGAGCCGGCAGCCTAACTGGGTGGGTTTGGGGATTGTAATGGTAGGTAACGACCTAACTATAGCCTTGGTTATAGCAAAGGTCCATGGGTGGCAGTGACACTTACCATCAGGTGTGCTGCTTGTTCGTATGCCACCATTTTTTTTTTATTGTTATATTTTGCAATTGTATAGTTTAATGTGGTTTTTGACCTTATATTCGACAACTTTATGTAAATTTTGTGTAAGCTTATTACTCCGAGACCGAAATAAATGTATTTTCTTTCTTTCTTCTTTCATAAGCAATAAAAAAAATGCTTGTTAACGTAACGTATTTATTCATAATTTATGTCTAGTATTAGATCTAAGTATTCTCAATATCCGTATCTTTCAGTGTGGTGACGGAGTAAGAATACATTTCACCACCCCCTATCTTACCCGTGGGTGATCGTAAGAGACAACTAAGAGATATAAAACACATATAACATCTATGCAAGAGAAGGAAAATTTATAACAAAACCCTATGCCAACACGTCTGACCAGCGTGTTATAGTAGGTCAATTTCGCTCCCAATACGTAGGAGGCTCGAGCCCTACAGTGGGACATATATGAGCTGAGATTGATTGGGCCCTTTGCTAAATTCGAATTTTCTCTACAATGGTTTTACTAATACCACGTTGGATAGACAGGTTAGTAAAGAATACACCTCAAAAATAGGATATTATCATTCTCTCAAATTCCGTTATTCTGTAACTAATTTTCAAGAATTTTGCTGACAAAAAGAAATTGTTCACATTGAGGTAAGGGTATACTGTAGCCATCACAACATCGGAGTTACCAATTATAATAATTTAATAGAGACCTTCAAAAAGTAGCAAAATTAAGATCTCTGACTAACATTTTAAACCTAACCTAACCTAACCTTGCCGGTAGTAGCGCTCACAGAAGACAACCATGGAGACGGCACCGACAATACTTGCGCTTCCTACATCTGCTGTCGTAGAACAATACGACACGTTTTGGTATTCTTTTGTCTGACCGATAGGACGCTTTTGTCATATTTGATAGGTTACCCAATAGGCCCTGTTTCGTACAAATCTTAAAAAAAAAATAGAATTTTATGAAATCGACCACAACACCCATTTTTAATATAAATCATTCGTGAATCTATCTGAACACATGCAAAATATTTCATCCAAATCTGTCAAATAGTTTAGAAGTGCAATCACATATACATATACAGAAATTACATACAAAGATACCTTACCTTAATATACCTATACCTATACCCATACCTTTCAGTGTTAGGGCTTTAGAAGTGGTCATCCTTATGGTGACGAAGTAAGAACACGGCACAAGAACAGTGGCCCGCTCGCACGGCGTAGAGAGGAGAGTTGCATGGTGGGTCTATGGGGTCACGCGCCGCCTCTTCCATCACTCCGGACTGACTTGTCGGGGCGAGACCACGTCCATAGTCCACCGCAACAAAAAAAAAATGGTGACGAAGTAAGAATATAATTTACCATCCCATATCTTGTCCGTGGATGTCGTAAAAGACGACTACGTTCACGATTGACTACGTTCAATCGACAATTAACTAGCGAATAGAGTGCAGTACTTTTGAGAATCGTTTATCGCAAACCTGTCTGCCACATATAGCAATTAAGACATTTTAAATCATAATGACTTCTAATGCTTACGTGAGTATTACACATTTAAAGTGTTCGAAACGTCGGGAAATTAAAAATCAAATACAAACGCGATCGAATCTGTAAAAGTAGTTTTATTTTAAACATTATAAATCAGATGAGGTGTTTACAAACCCCATTTACATGTGGTAACAGAATAAGTCACAACTTTCTTTCTTACCCGGTAAGAGTACCCGGAGACTGAGACTAACCTACCTAGACCACATCGGTCATGTATGAAGGAAGGTGGAGTCAAGAGTATCCGAAACCGGCGAGCGTGTATGAAGAGAATTATGAATGTTGAGGAAGCGAGTGAAGTATGCAAGGATAGAGTTCTCTGGCACTCTGTTCTGTCTGCCTACCCTGCAAAGGACATGGCGTGATGGTATGTATGTATGTTCTTTCTTACACTTGAGAATCATAAAGTCTATAGGATGCCAGCAAACAACAATAGTGCAAGCGAAAACTTGTAATAAAACTCTACTAACACATTTGACTAGTACGTTATGGTAGGTAAATTCCACTGTGGAAGAGATTCGGGCTCCGCAGTGGGATGAAATTCAACTATGGTCATGATGAGGAATGAAGATCTAATAGAGAACTATAAAACTGATTAAAAGTATAATATATTTAAATAAGTTACCATGATTTAATTAGCACATTGTCTTTAGATAATTTTCTGACCTAATGTTTGTTTCAAATTTCATTCCGCACTACATTGCTTGTCTTGAACATTTACAGTTTAAATTTTAGTGTACTATGTAGACTGCCATCTTGGGTATCTCTGACCATTAGCTAGTTTCACAAACTCCATAACAAAACAATCTAAACTAGTCCGCATTATTTTGTAGAATATCAACAACTTTTAATGCGATTGAGAGTGAAGTAAATATGTTTAACGATCTAGTTCTTAATTGAAAGATTTTGTTCTCATCGCTAAATCTATGTGATGTGACCTTTAATTACATAAACTTACACCATTTTTTTTTTATATAATTAAGATTTCTGTTGTTATTTTTACCACCCGAAGCAAATAGGGCTGCTAAAAATAAACATGTTCAACTTGGACGTGTTTTTGTGTTTATCTGTGTGTGTGTCTATTTGATATAATATGAGTGATATAAATGAGATATGAGTGAGAACAAGAGTGGTAGGACCATGCTGTTGACAGCTGTCTACAGTTGCGGGCCGGTCCGTCCGGGGTAGAACCACACTCTCGCAGAAGATCGACGTCTGTGTAATGGCAATGTGCTATTGCGCTTCATTCCGTGAGAGAGAGAGCCGGAAGCCCAACTGGGGAGGTTTGGGGTTTTTATTGGTAGGCAGCGACCTAGCTATACCTTTAGTATTGCAAAGGTCCATGGGCGCCACTAACACTTACCATCAAGTGTGTTGCTTGCTCTTTTGCCACCATAAGCAATAAAAAAAAATATGTTTTTTTTTGTTTGTGTTGTTTTTGTCGAAAACCATTTTAGGTACAATTTATTAATATTTGTTTAGGCGTTGCAAGGTCATTAACTCTTACTTAGTCTTATCTTAAATTTAATTGATCTTTATTTCACGTTCAGACATATAAGTGACTTAAAATTTGAAACGCTCGTGTATAATAATAGTACCACTGATCTACTATTATGATGAACCTCGAAGGCAGGAGACGAAATCCTTGATTGTCTATTAGTGCATCAAAATTGGCTCATTGGATTAATTTAATTTAATTTTCATTTGAGATTTTTTATTTCCGGGATTATTTTTATAAGTATTAAGTTTAATTTTAAGTTTTTTATGACATTATATATTTTTAATGTATCAACTACAAGATCATCATCATCATCATTCCGATCTTATCCTGATTACTTGTAATCGAAGTAATATTTACCAATTCCTCTTCCATCGTACATATTGGCTAGTTGTAGGACCCCGCTGTGGATAGTTCTCTGTCTACAGCCGCCGGCCGGTCCGCCCAGGGTAGTACCACACTGAGCAGAAGGTCGACGTCTGAGTAATGGCAATGTGCTTTTGCGCTTCGTTCGATGAGCGAGAGAGCCGGCAGCCCATCTCGGTGGGTTTGGGGTTTGTATTAGTAGGCAGCAGCCTAGCTATACCCTTGGTATTTGCAAAGGTTCATGGGCGGCAGTAATACTTACCATCAGGTGTGCTGCTTGTTCGTTTGCCACCATAAGCGATAATAAAAAAGTTGCAAAGTTATTGGCAATAGTTTTATGACCGCATTTACGCATCTAAGGATTTTAAATTGACCAAACAGTGTCATATGGAGTTATGCCAGCTTGATCTAAAACTCTTAGTCTTCTTTTAAGACACCCACGAGTTAAAAAAAGATTAGAAATATTCGTAGCCGCTACTAAACAGCATTTAAAGATCAATTACAATTTCTTAATAAAAAAATAAATGCAAGCATATATAAAAGCAACTCAAAACATTTACGAAACATAAAACTCCTTGAATATTCAGTATGAACTAACTATTCAAGTTGCTTGCTACTAATCAGAGCCAGGGGAAAATGAACAAAAAATATATATGTAAAAGGCAAAAGGCCTTTCAAATATTTTTGTGCATTTGGTCAGATTAAAAAAATATTTCGCTGAGATTTTGTAAAGTTTGCTATGAATGCTGTATGGTTGCGCTTGTCTATTGCTTTCCGGAAATGAGCTGAAAAATGTATCTTCAACAAAAATTTTAAAGGAAATAAATAAATAAAAATTGTAGATTTAAGTATCTCTTTACTTAGGCGGTACCTATTCTTTCAGTGCTTCAACTTTTTTTTCTCCTCTAAATTTTACTGATGTAATATTGGAAAGATACATTATATTAAATTTTTTGTCTCCATTATAAATTTTAATTATTATAATAATATCTTTCATCATAATCATCATTATTCTCCTGCTCTTATCTCAATTACTTGGTTTCCACACACAATATGTACTTTGGGGGGCATAGTCCGGAGCGTGCTCGTTCGCGTCCCCTGCCAGTCTAATTAGACTGCTAATCCGGCTCGATATGCGTACCGCAATGTGGGTTAGGGCGTCGTACGAACTTAGGCAGTTGGGGCGATGGGGGCCGCCACCCATCACGCCTTGCCCAGTTAGGCGAGTCGAGGAGAGCAGAGTGCCGGGTGGGCATGTGGAATGTAAGAGGTTGTATGGAAGGTAAGTTGCACGAGCTGATATCCGTCATGGCGGACAAACAGCTAGACGTGCTCTGTGTAACAGAGACCAAGCGAAGGGGCAGCGATGCCTGCGATCTTCCTGGTGGCGGGATGGCTTTGTGGTCTGGTGTGTACCACAGAGCGATCGAGCCAGCATGAGGGTAGGAGTGCTGTTGTCCTCTCGCTTGGCCTCAGGTGTGAAGGATTACGGAATGTATGATCCCAGACTTCTTTGGGTCCGTATAAATCTAGGTGTCACCAAGGTATTCATGGTTGTAGCATATGCTCCCGTAGGATCCTCGGTGGCATCAGACCTAGAGAAGTTTTGGGATAATGTTAGGGAAGTTCTGGATATGGCAGAAACCAGTGAACGCGTGATTGTATGCGGAGATTGGAACGGATGGGTGGGGACCAAGCGTCCCGACTATGAGGACGTACTTGGTCCATTTGGTGATAAGAGAGTGAACGACGCAGGTAGGCTCATAGCGGATGTATGCATGGAGAGAAACCTTATTGTGCCAAACACATTTTTCCAACATAAGGACATCCACATGTATACATGGAGAAGGAATGAACGGAAAAGTAAAATAGATTTAATTTTGGTAGACAGTCGCCTCCGAAGCAAAATATTGGACGCAAGAGCCTACAGGGGCCCCACAGTCGATACGGACCACTATCTCGTTATTGCGAGATTTAGTGGTCTGTTCAGAAAGTGGAGGCACTAGCGAGAGCGTGTCCACTTCAGAGGGCTTGAAAGAATAAAGGTTGAAAGGTTGCAAGAAGAGTGTGTAAGAGAAAAGTATGCAGAGGGTGTCCGAGAACGGCTGACGATGGCAAGCCAGCCGCAATCGGACATTGAAGAATGCTGGAGAGTATTGAAAGAGAGTATGGTAGATACAGCGAAAGAAGTATGTGGAAGTTCAAAGAAGCATAGAAAAACAAATGGTGATGCATGGTGGGATGCGGAAGTGGCAGCTTCCGTAGAGCAAAAGAAGAAAGCGTGGCTGGACTATGTCTCTTCTTTGAATCTGAATGACAGTATGACTGAACAGAAGAAAGAAATATATCGGCAATGTAAGAATGACACCAAGGCCTTAGTGAAAGAGAAACGTGATAGAGCAAGTATGAGTGCAGAAGATAGGCTGACTAAGAACTTCGAGAGTAACACCAAACTCTTTTGGAGGGAGGTGAAGAAGTCTCAGGGTGGTTGGTCAGCCTTCAGAATGAATAAAATAAGGTCTAAAGGTGGAGACATACTTACACAAACACAAGACGTGTTAAGCCGATGCACGGTGGTTCAGGTTTCAAGTAAGGGCGGTCTTAGGGAATGCGCGCGGTTAATAACTATTTCATTGTATGCTAATGCATGTAATTAAACTATGTTATGCTTAATTAAGGTAAACAATAATATAATAACTCAATTTCATTAAAATATTAATAATTTATATTAAAATATTAATATTAATATATTAATAATTTACATACATACATACATACATACATATCATCACGCCATATCCCTTGCAGGGTAGGCAGAGAGAACAGAGTGCCAGAGAACTCTATCTCTGCATACTTCACTCGCTTCCTCAACATTCATAATTCTCTTCATACACGCTCGCCGGTTTCGGAGACTCTTGACTCCACCTTCCTTCAGTACATGACCGATCTGGTCTAGGTAGGTTAGTCTCGGTCTCCCTCGGTACCTACATCCTTCCACTTTCGCATTGTATATCTTCTTAACCAGGCGTTCGTTCGGCATTCTTTCCACATGTCCGAACCATCGGAGCATTCCCTTTCGCATCTTTACACCAATACTCTCTTTCATACCTACTCGCTCTCTTACGTCGTCGTTACGAATGCGGTCGGTCAGCCTAACTCCACAGATTTTCCGCAGAGATCGCATTTTGACCGCATTAATTTTACTATCATACTCTTTTCTGCATACCCAACTCTCGCTTCCATACAGTAATGTTGGGACAAGCACTGCGTTATGTATTGCTACACGTGCCTTCTGGCTGAGGTGGTGGCTGCCGAGAAGTTGCCCCAACGCTCCGTTCACTCTATTTCCCGCATTCACTCTTCGCTCTATATCAGTGGTGTACCTTCCATCTCGGCTAAATCCACATCCAAGATATACAAATTCATCCACTTGCTCTAGTACATCATTACCTATTGTTACTCTTACATCTGTTCTGGTTTTATCTCTTTCAAAGACCATTATTTTGGTTTTGCTCACATTCACGCGTAGACCCCTTTTCTTACAATCTTCTGTCATTGTGTCGACTAGGGTCTGCAGGTGAATCGCTGACTGTGCCAGCAGGACTGCATCATCTGCATAAAGCAGAGCAGTGACCACTGAGTCGCCCATCTGGACTCCCACATTCATATCGTTCAACCTTTGGAGACATTTATCCAGATATATGATAAACAGCCTGGCTGACAGAACGCACCCCTGCTTAACGCCGATATTGACGTCAAACCAAGGCGACATTCCATCATCCAGCCGCACACAGGCTCTACAGCCCATGTAACTAGACTGCACAGCCTGTAGCAGTTTACCGTTAATACCATACTCCGGTAAAATGTCCCAAAGTTCCTTTCGTACAACCGTGTCAAATGCTCTCTCCAGATCCACAAAACTGCAGAAAACCCTCTGACCTAGAGCCAGATGCTTCTCCACAATGTTGCGCAGAGAGAACACTTGATCCATGCATCCCCTTCCACTCCTGAAACCTCCTTGTGTCTCACACAGTAAACCATCGGACACCATCCTCATTCTCCTTTCAATAATTTTTCCATACACTTTTGCTGCCAAACTGGTCAAGCTTATGGCTCTGTAATTTGCGCAGTCATAACGTGAACCCTTGTTTTTAAACAAAGGCACGATGACTGCGCTATTCCAGTCCCTGGGAACCATTCCCGAGCCCCAACATAAATTGAGGAGCAACAGGAACGCCTCCCAGACACAAGAGCCACCAAGCTTGATCATCTCGGCAGACACCATATCAATGCCCGCTGCCTTACCATTTTTCAAACTTCTTATCGCCCATTCAACTACATCCATACTGATGCCATCGGAGGACGCCGTTGTCGAATGTTGATCTACTAAACCACATCCAACACCGGCGCCAACCGTAGCATCCGCATACATATCGCCAAAATATTCACTCCATCGGCTTAACACGTCTTGTGTTTGTGTAAGAATGTCTCCACCTTTAGACCTTATTTTGATATTATTATTTTACACAATTAATAATTTGTTAAGATAAAATATGTGTTTGGTAATTACAGGTAATGATAGCGATTAACAAACCAATTGGATTATCATTTTATTTAATTAGCATAAAAAACTATTGGGATAATACCCATAAACTAAAATATTTAACAACAAACACAAAAATACAACGAAAACTTATTTCTTTTACATTTAAATACATTACTTTCTATTATATATATTCGGGGAGATAGGCCTCGTTAGCATTGGGCTGCAACTTATCTAGGAGAAGGAAAACT
Organism: Lymantria monacha; assembly: GCA_905163515.2. NCBI lineage: Eukaryota > Metazoa > Arthropoda > Insecta > Lepidoptera > Erebidae > Lymantria > Lymantria monacha. Next base: position 19,822,764 of record LR991081.1, read on the forward strand.
CCGAAATATAACCCGAGGAGATAGGCCTCGTTAGCATTGGGCTGCAACCTATCTAGGAGAAGGAAAACTCCGAAATATAACCTGGGGAGATGAGCCTCATAAGCATTGCGCTGCAACTTATCTAGGAGAAGGAAAACTCCGAAATATAACCTGGGGAGATGAGCCTCATAAGCATTGCGCTGCAACTTATCTAGGAGAAGGAAAACTCCAAAATATAACCCCCGATCTAAGGTGTAAACCGACCCGTGCTGAGGGATTCGCGGCCAGAGGGTAAGCTGGTCAAAAACGGAGGGTGCATGTGTTGGTGGTCACAGGGCACAGCGGTGATTCCACCTTGCCTCCACACAAGGGCTCTGTGGGGGTGGATCGTTTAATACCCTACTACTCGTGGGAACGCTATGGATTGTATAAAAAATTTTAAAAGTCCAAATGACGGCGATGCGGTTCGCAACCCTTCACGTCTCGATCCCAATGAGGGCGAAAAGCGGTCTACGGAGTGCCGTTTTGCCACGTTGAATGTAGGAGGAGGAATGAAAGAGAAATTAAATGAGGTATGTCAAATGATGGATGATAAAAAGATTGATATTCTTTGTGTGAATGAAACGAAGCGAAAGGGATGTGAGATAGCTAGTCATGGACCTTATACGGCATACTGGTCCGGGGTACCAATGACTACTAGAGCCTGCCAGGGAGTTGGTCTCCTTCTTTCTGCTCGAATGGCTCAATGTGTGAAAGAGTATGATTGTGTGAATGCTAGATTAGTATGGTTAAGAATGAAAGTGGGTCTGACCCGTATTTTTGTTGTAGGAGTATATGCTCCTGTAAACACGGGTTTGACTAAAAATAAATGTGAGCAGGATGGAAGAGAAAAGTTTTGGGAGGAACTAAGAGATGTTTTAAGATTATGCCAGTTAAATGAAAGGTTGATTTTGCTAGGTGATTTTAATGGATGGGTGGGAGTAGGCCGAAAAGGATTCGAAAACGTTTTAGGAAGGTTTGGTGATGAAAGTGTGAATGAAATGAATGAAATGAAATGAATGAAATGAAAAAAAGTCTGCTAGAGGTGTGCTTGGAATGGAACCTTTGTGTTACAAACACTATGTTTGAACACAAAAAGATCCATATGTATACACGCGAAGCAAAGAATGTAAGAAAGAGTATGATTGATTTTATAATAGTAGACGAAAGACTCAGAAACAAAGTTCTAGACACCAGGGTGTATCGCGGTACTGGTATCCATACAGACCACTTTCTAGTAATGACTAGAATAAGTGGTCTCATAAAAACGTGGCGAAACCGGATACATAACACGACAAGTGTACTAGAAAGGATAAAAGTAGAGAATTTGCAAGATGAGATTGTTAGAGAGAAGTATAAAAGTAAACTGACAGAAAAGTTGTATGGTTCGGTTAATATTAATGATATGGAAGAATTATGGAAGACTTTTAAAGAAAATGTGGTAAATGTTGCTACAGAAACATGTGGCGTGACCAGAAGAAGGAAAGTAAATAAGATGAAGAATATATGGTGGGACAAAGATGTGCAGAGTGCAGTTTGTGAGAAGAAGAAAGCCTGGATAGATTGGCTTGCTATCAGAGCCAGTGAGAGAATAGAGAAAGCAACGATTCATGATATAGACATAGCCAAAGAAGAGTACAAGAGAAGAAAAAGAGAAGTGAAAGAAATTGTCAGAAAAAAGAAAGAGGATCAGAAAGACGAGTATGATAGAAGATTATCGCAGGATTACCAATCTAACTTAAAGGTTTTCTGGAAATCCATAAGATCAGCTCGAGGTAAAGTTCAAAGTACAGAGCTTGCTTCGATCAGGGATAAGTATGGAAGGATAGTGAATAGAGAAGAATGTGTACTAGAGAGATGGAAGGAGTATTTTGAAAGCTTATTTGAAAGAGAAGAGCCACAAGATCTATCATTTGAGAGTGAAAGAGATCTTGAGGATGGAGAATGTATTACTATGGTGGAAATTATGAACGCACTGAAAGGTATGAAAGCGGGTAAATCTGCAGGATACGACAGGATTACAGTTGAGATGCTGACCGCTGGACAGGATATCATAGCTAACATGCTATACCAGCTCTTCAATCTCTGCTGGACTAATGGCCAAGTACCTGACGACTGGTGTAAGGCTGTAATTGTACCTTTGTATAAAGGGAAAGGTTCGCAGCAAGATTGTAGGAACTACAGGGGCATAAGCCTCCTTAGCATAGTCGGCAAACTGTATGCGAAAGTATTGATTGAAAGAGTAGTGAAAGTAACCGACAAGAAAATATGGGATGCACAAGCAGGTTTCCGAAAAGGTATGGGTTGTACGGATCAAGTCTTCTCCTTACGATGCATGACGCAGAAATTTTTGGCTAAAGGTCAGAAAATCTTTTGTGCATTCATTGATTTGGAGAAAGCTTATGACAAAGTGAGGAGGAATGAACTGTGGTCGGTACTGTCTATGTATGGGGTGGACAGCCATCTTATTCACGCGTTGAAATCCATCTATAAGGATTCCAGGGCGTGCGTAAGAATAAACGGAGCCTACACGGAGTGGTTTAATATCGATAAAGGTGTTAGACAGGGATGTGTAGCGTCCCCGTGGCTATTTAACCTATTCATGGATAGCTGTTTGAAAGATCTGAAAAATAATGATTGTGGTTTACGAATGAATGAGTTACTTATCAAATGTCTTCTTTATGCCGATGATCAGGTATTACTTGCATCATCGGCAGAAGATTTGCAGGCGATGGTAACTACTATGCATGAAGCTTTTGAAAGAAAAGGTATGAAAGTAAATGTAAGTAAGACGAAAATTATGGTTTTTGAAAAGGATAAATGTATGACGGAATGTAAAATTTTTATAAATGGTGAGGAACTGGAACAGGTGAAAGAATTTTTATATTTGGGTGTTTTGTTTACTAGAGATGGTAAAAATGATGATAATGTTGAAAGAAGAGTAAATGCTGGTAATAGAGTGAATGGGGCACTATACACCTTTATGAAAAGCAGAAACGTGTCCAAAAAGGCACGTTTAGCTGTACATAAGGGAGTATTAGTACCTACTCTCATGTATGGTAGTGAAAGTTGGATTTGGCAGGGAAGACATGAAAGTAGAATAAATGCTGTTGAGATGAGAGCTCTTCGTAGTATGTGTGATGTAAGTATGAAAGATAAAATTAGGAATAGTGTTATAAGAGAGCGCTGTGGTGTGAATGAAGAAGTAGTGACAAAGATCAAAAAGAGTATGCTGAGGTGGTTTGGACATTTAGAAAGAATGAGTAACGAGAGGTTGACGAAGCAAATATATAAAGCAAGCGTGAATGGGACGAATACAAGAGGAAGACCACGTCATACTTTTCTGCACCAAGTTGGGGATGTGTTGACGAGAGGTCTTATTAAGAGTATGCGTAATCGTAGAGCATGCATGAAGACTATTATGAGTGTGAATGAAGCGATGGAAGTATGCCAGGATCGTGGTTTGTGGCAATCCGTAGTCTCTGCCTACCCCTCTGGGAAACAGGCGTGAGGCTATGTATGTATGTATGTATGTACTTTCTATTATTATAACTAAATAAAAATATAATCTAAATTACGCTACTGTTATTTATCTCAAAACTTATCACTTATCACAAAACATTCCTATAATTAAATCATTAATATATTTAGAACCGCGATTGGTAGAACGGACTTCTTCTTCCGTGGTAATTTTCTTAAACTAGAAATGTATGGATCAGAATTAAGAAGGAGTCTGTTCATAAGATCAGTGTTTGTGACAACTCGAGACATATTTTTTGTGTTGTCACGTCTAAATTGCCTAACTAATTTATTACAAGATTCGGCGGCCTCTTCTGAGAGTTCACCGATAGACACTAAAGCATGATCAATCACTTCCGATCCATGAATCAACACTTTATGGACCAAAAGAAGGTAAGTTGTACCACGGATATGCTTCCACAAGCTTACGCGCGGTTTCTAAAGAATAGTTTTTAAACTCTAGGCTGTTAATTTTATAACCCGTCGGAAGACACAGCAGCAGGTGATGACATCGGTCAAGAAGTGTTTTGTCCAATCCGGTTATTGCCGCTGAAATAGCTCAATTAGAGAAAAAGTTCTTGCAGTGTTGCCGTCGTTGGATGTGCCACTTCCTCCACTTCGGGGTTTATCATTAATAAGACCTAATCGTTTTCTAAATATCTGTTGTACAAATGATTTTTTCTGTGCAAGAAGGGCTTTGTCTTCTACTGAACTCGCCTGCCATTTATTAAAATCTCATCTATAAGAAATATGAATAAAATATTCGAAGAAACGAATCCATGAATGAAGTGGGGATAAGCCAAACTGATATTTACAGTACAGATCTGCTGGTTTACTTAATTACTTGTCAATATCATTCATCTCTTTTGGTGTTGCACCACAAATATAGCACCTACTACAGGATGTGTCACTAAGAGAACTGCAGACTTTACCATCAACCATCTTGCTACGAGCGTGCCAGTACTCACAGCTGCAGCTCAATGCAGCTAAATCCTCTTTAATTTGACTAAAGAGACATTAAATCACATTCCTGAAAAATTTATGCATGAAACTTTATGCAAAAATTTTAAAATCTACAATAAAGGAACATACAAAAAATAAAACATCAGTTTAAATGCATTCTCGTAGCACTATATTTTTAGATATACACAATTATGAAAACGAAAAAAAAATGTGTTTTTAAATCATACATACCTTCAACTTGAATATCCATCACAAAAAAATAACTCACAAATAACAAATTCTTAGAAATCACGAGTTACGTAATGACTAATTAGCACTTCGTAGTAACGTTATTAGAGAACGCGTGGGATGCGTTCACTTCCGATGCACAAAAAGAAATGTAATTAATAATTAATTTCAATTCCTTTTATACCCCTAAGTAGTATCACTTACAGTAAGTAACTGGGAGAGTTATCACTGCATAATTTAAACATCGTGTTTGAAGTCAAATGTCCTACTATGGAACCACCGTGCGATGGAGTGAATATTTTGGCGATATGTATGCGGATGCTACGGTTGACGCCGGTGTCGCATGTGGTTTAGCAGAACAACATTCGACGGCGGCGTCCTCCGATGGCATCAGTATGGATGAAGTTGAATGGGCGATAAGAAGTTTGAAAAATGGTAAGGCAGCGGGCATTGATATGGTGTCTGCCGAGATGATCAAGCTTGGTGGCTCCTGTGTCTGGGAGGCGTTCCTGTTGCTCCTCAATTTATGTTGGAGCTCAGGAATGGTTCCCAGGGACTGAAATAGCGCAGTCATCGTGCCTTTGTTTAAAAACAAGGGTTCACGTTATGACTGCGCAAATTACAGAGCCATAAGCTTGACCAGTTTGGCAGCAAAAGTGTATGGTAAAATTATTGAAAGGAGAATGAGGATGGTGTCCGATGGTTTACTGTGTGAGACACAAGGAGGTTTCAGGAGTGGAAGGGGATGCATGCATCAAGTGATCTCTCTGCGCAACATTGTGGAGAAACATCTGGCTCTAGGTCAGAGGGCTTTCTGCAGTTTTGTGGATCTGGAGAGAGCATTTGACACGGTTGTACGAAAGGAACTTTGGGACATTTTACCGGAGTATGGTATTAACGGTAAACTGCTACAGGCTGTGCAGTCCAGTTACATGGGCTGTAGAGCCTGTGTGCGGCTGGATGATGGAATGTCGCCTTGGTTTGACGTCAATATCGGCGTTAAGCAGGGGTGCGTTCTGTCAGTCAGGCTGTTTATCATATATCTGGATAAATGTCTACAAAGGTTGAACGATATGAATGTGGGAGTCCAGATGGGCGATTCAGTGGTCACTGCTCTGATTTATGCAGATGATTCAGTCCTGCTGGCACAGTCAGCGACTGACCTGCAGACCCTAGTCGACACAATGACAGAAGATTGTAAGAAAAGGGGTCTACGCGTGAATGTGAGCAAAATCAAAATAATGGTCTTTGAAAGAGACGAAGCCAGAACAGATGTAAGAGTAACAATAGGTAATGATATACTAGAGCAAGTGGATGAATTTGTATATCTTGGATGTGGATTTAGCCGAGATGGAAGGTACACCACTGATATAGAGCGAAGAGTGAATGCGGGAAATAGAGTGAACGGAGCGTTGGGGCAACTTCTCGGCAGCCACCACCTCAGCCAGAAGGCACGTGTAGCAATACATAACGCAGTGCTTGTCCCAACATTACTGTATGGAAGCGAGAGTTGGGTATGTAGAAAAGAGTATGAAAGTAATATTAATGCGGTCGAAATGCGATCTCTGCGGAAAATCTGTGGAGTTAGGCTGACCGAGCGCATTCGTAACGACGACGTAAGAGAGCGAGTAGGTATGAAAGAGAGTATTGGTATAAAGATGCGAAAGGGCATGCTCCGATGGTTCGGACATGTGGAAAGAATGCCGAACGAACGTCTGGTTAAGAAGATATACAATGCGAAAGTGGAAGGATGTAGGTATCGAGGAAGACCGAGACTAACCTACCTAGACCAGATCAGTCATGTACTGAAGGAAGGTGGAGTCAAGAGTCTCCGAAACCGGCGAGTGTGTATGAAGAGAATTATGAATGTTGAGGAAGCGAGTGAAGTATGCAGAGATAGAGTTCTCTGGCACTCTGTTCTCTCTGCCTACCCTACAAGGGATATGGCGTGATGATATGTATGTATGTATGTATATGTACTTTGAAATATTGTAAAAGATAAAATAGTTTTATGACCGGCCATCTTTTTTTTTTTTTTTTTTCGCAAGGTGGGACCATGGATGTGGTCGCGCCCCGGCAAATCGGCCCGGGGCGACGGAAAAAGCGGCGCGCAACCCCATGGACCCACCCTGCAAACACCTCTCTTCGCCGTGCGAGCGGACCACCGGTACCCGATCTTTGTCTTCGGTGGCCCGCCCGGCTTTATGACCGGCCACCTGCCTGACGTCAACCGTCCGTTAGTAGTACTCGAGCGGCTACCACACAACATTTATAATAATAATCATCATCATCATCATCTCAGCCCATATATCGCTTGCCCGGAAGAATATTGACACAATTCAAAAAAGCTAAATTTTTCAAAAGGGTCATACTTACTTAAGTATTTAATACTTATTTAAGTATTTCCTTTTTTTCAACTCGGTTCAGCAGTGATTCCAAATACAGGAACGTCAGCATAATATCCTTAAAAATGACGATGAAGAATTGATAGATTGAACTTATAATATTAACACCCCTCCACCATCAAAATTTGAAATATAATGAAAATCGTAATTTTTAGAGTTGTGACACTATTCTGCCGGGCAAGCGATACGTCCCACTGTTGAGATCGGGCCTCCTCTATATTGGAAGGGTAATTGGCCTACTATACCACGCTGGTTAGACGTGTTGGTATAGGGTTTTATTTTGAGTTTTTCTTCTCTCGCATAGATGTTATATGCATTTCATATCCTTTAGTCATCCCGTACGATCACCCACGGGTAAGATAAGGGGTGGTGAATTGTATTCTTAAACCGTCACCACACATATTAATAATAATAATAATAATTTACATATTATAATAATAATAATTTCGACCAATGGTCTAATCGCCAAGAGCCTCGTTGAACACCTCTTTGGAGCCCTAACCACCGGCGGCTTGGTCCCTGTATTCGCTGTCGGTGGGTCAATACGCTTTTTATATTTTTAAATACATTATTTTTTATATTATATTTAGAAATGTATTAAGTAGGTGTAAGTTTAAATAAAGTGAATAATAATAACGTCTTAATTGGTTCAAAAATATAAATACAATTGATATTCCAAAAAAAAAAGAAAAGACAAACTACTTACTTGTCGGTTAAGTACATAAGAATTAGATCACCCCCTGTTTATAACATTAGGCTACCCTTGAAATACCTCATAATATATATATTTATTTGGTTATGATACTGCTAATTAAAATTAAGTATAAATAAGTTTTATAGGCCTAAAGCTCAAAGACAAAAATAAACAAAAAAGCAGTAATATAAGACGCAAAACCAAAGTTATAAATGCGGAAAAGCATGCACAGCAGTTGAAGTGGAAATGGGCTTGCCACATGATACGAACGACGGGTGAACGATGGACAAAACTGGTCACAACATGGAAAGGTCCAAAGGGTAAGAGAGCCAGGGGCAGACCTATAGACCATGGGTCTGATAACCTACGAAAGATAGCAGGAGACAATTGGATGAAGACAGCAGATAGAGTACAATAGAAACAGTTGGAGGAGGAAACAGTTGGAGGAGTTACACCCTAGAGGGGCCATGACTTAATATTATTTCTCTATAATCTTTTTTACATACCTTTAAATTTTATTGTATTTTATTATGTAAGAATTAAGTCAAGGAACAAATAAAGGCTTCTTATTATTATTATTATTATAAATAAGTAATCACACAGTAATCATAATAATAGATTACCAACATCTTAAATATCATAATCATCCTACTCTTATCTTAATTACTTGTGGTCATCACAATACAAAACTTTCATCTAACGTGAATATTGGAAATAGTTATTAGTATATAGTTTTATGACCGTCCGTCTGCCTGATATCAACCCTCATTGTATGTAATTGTTGACCAAACGGCATCATATAGAGTTGCTACAAGTCATTGTAAAGGCTTTAGTCGTCTTTAATGATATTCACGAATAATGTAAGGCTTGATATTAATGTATTCGTAACAAACAAGAAGTTTATGTTCTAAAAAAGTTTATGTTCTAAAGTGTGCGTTAATAATCAAATAATTTGGAAAATCCAAAAGTGCACGCCTCATAATTTTTATATTATTTATCATTTACTATTAGTCAATGCTATAATATACACGATAAATAAAGCGCCTTAATTATTTCATTGAGCAAGATCTGGTTCTAATATTAAATAAAATTGCACTTAAAAAAAAACAAAAAAAATATGCTCTCTCTCTCTCTCTCTACCTACCTACCTCCCTCCCTCCCTCTCTCTCTCCCTCTCTACCTCGCTCTCTCTCTCTCTCTCTCTCTCCCTCCCCCCTTTCTCTCTCTCTCCCTCCACTCTTTCTATTTCTCCCTCCACTCTTTCTATTTCTCCCTCCACTCTTTCTCTCTCTCCCCCCTCTCTCTCTCTCTTCCCCCTCTCTCTCTCTCTCCCCCAAATCACTCCCTTCCTCTCTCTCTCTCTCTCTCCCTCTCTCCTCCTCTCTCACTCTCTCTCTCTCCCACCTTCCCTCGTGTCGCGTTTCATCTGTAAAAATTTTACCTTCATGCGCTTATAATCTCAGCTCATGTATGTCTCACTATTGGGCTCGCGCCTCCACCATAATGGGAGGTAAATTGATCTACTATACCACGCTGGTCAGACTTGTTGGTATAGGGTTTTGTTTCAAGTTTTCCTTCTTTTATAAAGATGTTATATGCGTTTTATATCCCTTAGTCGTCTCTTACGATCACCCACGGTTAAGAGAGGGGATGGCGAATTGTATTTTTACTCCGTCACCACATGGATAACCCTTCCGTTCGCTTTACACTTCAAAATAAATATGGCGCGTAACAGAAAAACGTTACAATATAAAATTTATCCCATACGTCGATAAAAAAATCTCACTTCCAAAAGTTAGAAATTTTTTATTATTTTATTTATCATTTACTATTAGTCAATGCCATAAATGAAAAAGAAAAATAATTTCGTGCCATTCTCGACGCAGTACTAAACATAGCTGTTCGTTTACAATAGGCTGTAGAGATATATTTCCTTTGCCTGTCCGAATGGACGAACAAAAAAATGTAAACGAACCCAATTTTCATAAGGTATACATACATTAATGACTAAGCAGTTTAGTTTTTTATTAATTTCAATTAAAGGACAAGAAATTACTAAGCCATTTTCGAAAGGCAACCACGCGTTGCGATTATGAAGCTTTTAAAAAAGGAAATATTTTGATACATTAATTTTTACGGAATATTTTATCCGACGTCTTTGAATTTTTTTTTAATTAACTATTTTCTTACTTTAAATAAAATAATTGCTTTTTAAAAATATCAAATACGTTTAAACAAATGGTTTTTGTTGATAATATTATCCTATAAGTGCATTTTCATATATCGAGAGTAGAGCAAGACCTCAACGCTTCGATTATGAGGCGTGCAAAAGATTAATCGATTTAATAGTAATCTATTTGACCTACAATTAATATAATTATATCTACGGTTGGATATAACGATCGTTACAAGCGAATAGCTCGGTTAGCTCCCTCGATAGCTATATCGCTAGTTTCAAACATAATGTTAATGGATTCAGTCATTAGCAGACTATTTGAGTCGGGGGACTATTTTCCTTGATAAGTGTATACTGTAACTTATCTGGTGACGTTTAATTGAACACTCATATAGATGATGATAAATTAAATGATAGACAGATATACAGGGTGGAAGTGGACCGCTCCCGAAAATAAATACAGGTAACCCTACTAGTCCTACTTGGAATGATGGGCTAGAAAAAAAATCGATTCGGATGAAAAATATTTTTTTTTACATTTTTTGGAAGTTTGCCACACACCATCGTATTAGGACAGTGCCTTGTAACGATAATTTAAAAAAAAATACGTGACTTGACTCAGATGAGAAAATACGCAATGCATTCAAAACTCAGATCAGCTGTTCCTGAGGTGATACCTACATGCCCGCGGTGAATGATCGCGGTATCGGCCGAACAGATGTTTTAATTATTTAATACATTGCGTTTTTTCTCATCTGAGTAAAGTTACGTTTTTTTTGTGAAATTATCATTACACGGTACGGTCCTAATATGATAAAATGTAGAAAAACGCAAAAAATGCTGTAAAAAAATATACAAAGGACGGCCTTATGGCTTCAAGCGATCTCTTATAAGGTAACCTTTTTTTTGCGATGGAATATGGATGTGGTCTCGTCCCGCCAAATCGGTCTGGGGTGTCAGAAAAGTTAGCGTGTGACCCCATAGACCCACCATGCAAAACTCCTCTCTTCGCCATGCGAGCGGGCCAACGGTACCCGATATTTGTCTTCAGTGGCCCGCCCGGCCCCTTATAGGCAACCTCAGGATTGAACAGACAGAAAAGAGAGATGATAGGTAGTTTGCTACTAGTGATACTAGTTATCATATACATGTATTAATTTGTAAAAAATGTATTCATTCAACTTTACTTACTTTTTTTTAAAAAACGTCATCCTACGCTAAGAAAATATTTCTTGTATTGAGGAGGACTTTACAAATATATAAATTACAAATTACATTCATACTCAGAATAACAATTTCTGGAATGCATAAAATATTGTCCTGCATCGGAATCAAACCTATATAACTTAAATAACAAAAAAGAGTAAGAGAGGACATTCATGGCAAAGACACATTAAAATGTTTAAAAATATTAAGAACTACTGAAAAATATATAGAAGCACTGATAATTATTATAGTTAGATAAATTAAAAAGCCACAAAAAAAATAAACAGAGCAGCAGTTATAAATAAGGATAGTGGCACCCCCTCCACTTAAATGAGGAAAGTATAGCTGCACCGCATAATATTCCAGTATATAAAGAAAATGATACCACAAAGCTGCTATTCTGCAGCATCCTACTATATCAGTTAGCCATGTAGAAGTAGCAATAAGAAAATAAATAATAGGCTATTCATTATTTCCATACAGAGACAGCTTATTTGAAAATATGTAAAATAAAAAATACAAAGCAGTCACGAGGACTGCCGACAGAAGTGAAAAGTTAAACCTATGAAAAAAAACAAATACAAAAATAAAAAGTGTGCCCCAGGGAGTATGTATGGGTGTGACCATATAAAAAATACACATTAAATATATATTATCATCCATCCATCAGCCCGTAAACGTCCACTGTTGGACATAGGCCTCCCCACGAGAATGCCATTCAAGACGGTCCCGCACCACCTGCATCCAGCGGTTTCCTGCGACCTTAATAATGTCGTCAGTCCACCTAGTGAGGGGTCGTCCTACGCGGCGCTGTCCGATTCGTAGTCTCCACTCGACAACCTTTCTTCCCCAACGGTTGTCGGTTTGTCGAACGATGTGGCCTGCCCATTGCCACTTCTTCGTGCTAATTCTTCGGGCTATATCAGTTACACCCGTTCTTCTACGGATTTCCGTATTTCGGATTCTATCACGTAGAGATAAATATGTATTATACACATATTATATTATTACTTTCTCTCTTACAGTCTACTCTCCCACCGTCTTACGAATTTTCGATCAGGCGACGCGCGACGTGTCCTGACGCGAGTTTAAACATTTTTTACCCATCCCAATAAAGTGCACAATGCCACTATAGAAGTTTTACCTCAAAAATTTTTTAAAACATATATAGGCAACTGTTAACTGGGCACTGAGTGAAAAAAATTAATTGCCTTTACACTCAACATAGTTACGTAAAAAACAATTAAAAAAACTTTCGCGCTGAAGTTATTAATTATTTGAACATTCTTGTCGAATTCAGTGAAAATTAAAATATTTGTTTGAACTGCCGTTTCAAATATTCTTTATAACATATACCTACTTTTTTGCTGTCATCATCATCACAGCCCATAAATGGGCTCGGGCCTCCTCCGTAATGGGAGGGAAATTAACCTGGTATACCGCACTGGTCAGACGTATAGGTATAGAGTTTTGTTTCGAGTTTTCCTTCTCTCGCATAGATATTATATGCGTATTTATATCCCTTAGTCGTCTCGTATGATCACCCACGGGTAAGATATAGGGTGGTGAATAGTATTCTTACTCCGTCACCACACGGAAAATATTTTTTGCTGTGTTAGAAGATAATTAGAATGATCAGCAAAAATTATGTAATGTAATTGATTAGTTTTTACCTGCGACTTGATCCGCGTAGAAATTATAAGTATGACTCTGTTTGCCAGAAAATGGTGTGCAGGGTATTCAAGGTCCCTTGGAGGTTGAATTTCGTAAAATCCTTTTTGATGGACTCTAAGTCATAAAAAGAAACTACTATCAAAATTTCATGTTTCGTTGATCACTCCTTCAACCAGCTTATTTGTCACATCGTCATTATCATCATCGTTACCCTGCTCTTGTCTTAATTACTTGGGATCGATGCAATAAGTACTCATGATTCATACATACTTATTGCAAGGAATAGTTTTATGACCAACAGACTGCCTGACGTCAAACCTCCTTGGAAATGCAATTATTGATTAGATGCGCGGTTCAATAACCTACGTCCTCCTCATCACCATTGGACTGACCTCGGAGGCTTTTTAAACCACTTTAAAGAATAATTCGAAGAATATTCTAAAATCTCAACAACGCCCCATTTGTTTAGGATCCTCTATAGTCCTTGAAACTCTCAAGTGTCCACAATGCCGTGTTATCGTCCATATTGAGAATTTATGCTTCGAAAAGTTACTGCTTGGAAAGGCAACTAAGACAAGTGGTGTTTTTTATAATACTCATAATTTCACCAACAACCAGCTTGACTTAATAAATTTTCAACTCATTTTAGTCCTTAACTATGACTTGTATGCGAATCAATTTTAATCTTTATTAAATAAGTAATAGCTCGTATACTTTTATTTGATTTTTTTTATTATGATTTATTTGATTATTTTTATATGGTGGCAAACGAGCAGCCCGACTAGAAATTTTTTCGTCTTCCTTATCAGGACCGGACCGGGCATGCCCGATCTGGACCGGACTGGATAAGTTATGTAACGCAGAAGATATATCGGGTCCAGATCAGGCATTCCTGATCGGGTCCGGATGAAATTTTACTGATCGGATCCAAATTAATCATTGCGTTATATATCTTGCCTGATCCGAAATGAGTATGCCCAGTCCGATCCTTTTAAAATACATGAATATCTTAAAAAACATGTTTAATAAATAAAAATATAAATTAATATATGACGTAGGCAGCGAATGCAGTGCTATATTCTTATCATAGAGAGTAGAGAGTCCCAGTGAGCTGTTCCAATTAGGGCGCAACCACCAGATGCTAACGACTTCTACTGTCACCTGAATTTCTCATTTATGACCCGATCGATCTGTTTTGATCTGATTCGATAACAACTAATTTAATATTAGGCGATGTCATTACGCTTCGGAGAATCTTAACACCGCGATTTAGATAATGACGTCATTTTACTAACGCCATCAACAATTTATTATGACCCAAAACATTAAATGTTAGAATGGTTGTTACAATATTATTATATTCATTTTATCTATGTTTTCAAATGTGCCTATTATTTATTTTTGTTTTTACTTTAAATATACATACATACATACATATCATAACGCCATATCCCTTGCAGGGTAGGCAGAGAGAACAGAGTGCCAGAGAACTCTATCTCTGCATACTTCACTCGCTTCCTTAACATTCATAATTCTCTTCATACACGCTCGCCGGTTTCGGAGACTTTTGACTCCACCTTCCTTCAGTACATGACCGATCTGGTCTAGGTAGGTTAGTCTCGGTCTCCCTCGGTACCCACATCCTTCCACTTTCGCATTGTATATCTTCTTAACCAGACGTTCGTTCGGCATTCTTTCCACATGTCCGAACCATCGGAGCATTCCCTTTCGCATCTTTACACCAATACTCTCTTTCATACCTACTCGCTCTCTTACGTCGTCGTTACGAATACGGTCGGTCAGCCTAACTCCACAGATTCTCCGCAGAGATCGCATTTCGACCGCAGTAATTTTACTTTCATACTCTTTTCTGCATACCCAACTCTCGCTTCCATACAGTAATGTTGGGACAAGCACTGCATTAGGTCAATACCTATGTAGCAATCTACACGTGACTTCTGGCTTAGGTGGTGGCTGCCGAGAAGTTGCCCCAACGCTCCGTTTACTCTATTTCCCGCATTCACTCTTTGCTCTATATCAGTGGTGTACCTTCCATCTCGGCTAAATCCACATCCAAGATATACAAATTCATCCACTTGCTCTAGTACATCATTACCTATTGTTACTCTTACATCTGTTCTGGTTTCATCTCTTTCAAAGACCATTATTTTAGTTTTGCTCACATTCATTTAAATATAAATTAATTAACATACTTTAAATATAAATTATTTTTATATTATTAATTAAACGTTATTATTTTTATTATTAAATAAATATGATTAATTAAAGATTTCAGATTAATCTCCCCTGATTCAAATACAATTTACACCGTGGCATAAATATGACAAGATATTTCTTTTGTGTTACGAAAACTGTTGCTGGTCCTGATATACTACATGCCTTACCATATACTTGATTATATTTTACATCAGGCTGCCCTTATTTGGTCTAGACCTGGTCCTGATCTGGTATGCCTTACCATACTTGATGATATTTCATATCAGGCTATCCTTATTTGGTCCTGATCCGATATGCTTTACGATATTTGATGATATTTCACATCAGGCTATCCCTATTTGGTCCTGATCTGGTCCTGATCCGGTATGCCTTACCATACTTATTGATATTTCACATCAGGCTATCCTTATTTGGTCCTGACCTGGTCCTGATCCGGTATGCCTTACCATACTTGATGTTATTTCACATCAGGCTATCCTGATCTGGTCCTGATAGGGTTTGCCGGATTCCCATGCCTCATTCTGTCCTGATCAGGTCCAGATACATGATCTGGTTGAACCATACTTTTTTTCTAGTCGAGTGATAGCACACCTGATGGTGGTGACACTTAGTCATCGCCGCCCATGGAGCTATGGACTTTTGCAATACCAAACGCATTCCTAGGCTGCTGCCTACCAATACAAACTCCAATCCCACCCCGATTGGGCTTCCAGCTCTCTCGCTCACCGAACGAAGCGCAATAGCACATTGCCATTATTCAGAAGTCAATCTTCCGCGAGAGTGTGGAGGACCGACCCGTGGCCGCACACATGAAACTGTCCACAGCGTGGTCCTACCACTATTATCCTACCTCTATTATGAATACGCTAAACTTAAAAAGTCCGCATTAATTCCAAAAAGTAAAACTTTCCGTGTGAGATGGTTAATCAAAAAAGTAATTAAGTTTGTATAAATAATCAAAAAAAAAGTTACCAATCAGAAGCATACCAGTATCTAGAAAAATATATAATTATAGTTTGAAGGATTTTGAGCTGGCATTGTTATAATAGCAACAGCTGAGATAACAGATAGCTGATCTAATATGGATAAGATTAATATTAACTATGTTACGTATGCAAACAAAATCATCATCATCATTTCAGAAAGACGAGGTGAATGCAATATTTTTCTGTGTATGTATATATTTTTATTTTATATAAAAGATTATTTTTTAATTTTTAAAAAGTGCTAAAGAAATTGTAAGTGTATTGCGAGGGACTTCACAAACATAATATATAATTAAGGTATCATCATCACAGCCCATATATGACCCATTGTTGGGCTCGGGCCTCCTCCGTAATGGGGGGGCAATTAACCTACAATACCACGCTGGTCAGACGTGTTGGTATAAGGTTTTATATCTCTTTGTCGTCTCTTACGATCACTCACGGATAAGATAGGGGGGTGGTGAATTGTATTTATGGGCGCAAATCGCACTCTATCGGCAGTACTTGTCAATTATTGGTCTGTGTTGCCAATTATAGTTTAAATGATTATTATATTATTATTTGTAATGACAACACTGCTATTTACTATGCTATGATATTTAAAAGATACTGTTTTGACTGTTTTCTAGAAATGTTTGATTTAATTGTTTAAATATTAAAATTATTATGTAAATGTTCAAAATAAATCTATAAATATTAATGTAATTATTTGTAACCATGTTTAGTTGTTTTTACGTAATAAACATCTCAATTTATTTCTACTCACAGCGCCATTTGTTGAACAATATGTAAGAATAATATTTCCTTTAATTACACGAATGTAAATTGCGTAAAATAGACTATTTGGAATAATGTTAAATGTATTAAAATGTTTGTCATTATTATTTAGATATATTTCGATAATTATTTTAAAGAAGATTTATTCGTTTATTATTAAAAGTAGTTGTAGTTACTAAGACAGTGACCATTTCATTATAAAGTTGTAAGATTGGAATAGAATTCTGTTCACTTCACTTCACTTCACCGAGTTCTCCGGCAGCCATTCCTAAATAAATACCTTGAATTGCATATTCGCTATTTTATTATGGACATCCAATTTCCTGGCGAAACGCCGACATATTCTTACTTCGTCACCACACAAAATATATATATATATATATATATATATACATATATATATATATATATATATATAGAGAGAGAGAGAGAGAGATATTACGACCTGGGTCAACTCCATCTGATGCCATTTGGTCAATAATTACATTCCCAAGGAGGGTTGCCAGACGTCAACCCTCCTTGGGCAGGCGGCCGGTCATAAAATTATTGCCAGTAACTTTTACAATAATGTGTGCTATGAAAGAAGAGTACATATTGTATCGATCCCAAGCAATTGGGATAAGAGTAGGAGAATGATGATATATATATATATATACACATATATATTATATAAACCCATTGCTCACCGCCCTCATACAGTATTCAAACAAAATCATAGCTTTAAATAATGATCCACGTAAACAAAGCTGGAGCGGCAAGTCAATTATATTTTTCCTATCTCAAATTTTCCCAGGTCAATGGCGTACTAACATTGAACTTTTGGAGTATTCTACGAATCAAACTACGTTTTTCAACCAAATTTTATTGCTTCAAATCCGGTGTTAGTTGTAAACATACTGGTACAACGAAGGTATTAAATTTGCCTTTGAAATTATCGGTTTTCAATGAATTTAAACTGTTTTTATTTATACTTCTAACAATGTCATTGAATGAAAATAGTACAAATACTTGCGAATTGCGAATTTTTTTCCTGTTGTTTCTATAAGAATTTGAAACTTTACCTATTAGAATTATTTAGATGTACATAGGTATTACTTTGTTGTAAATTTTACACCCCTGTGAATAAATTTTACACCATTTTTTTTTTTTTTTTTTTTTGGTGGACTATGGATTAGTCTCGCCCCGCCAAATCGGTCCGGGGTGACGGAAAAGGCGGCGCGTGACCCCATAGACCCACCGTAAAAACTCCTCTCTCTTAGCCGTGCGAGCGGGTCACCGGGACCCGATTTTTAACTTCGGTGGCCCGCCCGGCGGTTCACCCTCGCGGGTTCCTCTCGTCGACGCCCCGACAGATTTCGCCGTCGGGGCGTCGCCCTCACGCGGTGGCCTCACGTCGGGTGACCGGACAATTCCCCGGTCCGATCACCCGAAGCCTCGGTTAGGGCGGCATCAGGCGCAGGTATTCGCGCCTGCGCCGCCCCGGCCGCTGGCGGCGGCCCGGGGCGCGGGAATCCTCCCTTGCCCGTTCCGCCGCTTCCTTCTGCGAGATGACAGCCTCGCAGAAGGCGGCGACCGCGTCCCAGTTCCTGATGCTGTCGACCATCGCTCTCGCGACGGCCGGCAGCGTCAGGTCGGCACCGATGACAGCGACGAGGTCACGGCGCTGCCGCTCCCATCCCGGACACACCTCCAGCGTGTGTTGCGCCGTGTCCTCGTCACTCCTGCAGTGGTGGCAGGCCGGAGTCCACTCCCTATACACGACCCTGTGCAGGTACAACCCGAAACACCCGTGCCCCGTCAATACCTGCACCAGCCGAAAGGTGAGGACTCCGTGCCGCCGCTCCATCCACTCTATCAATACGGGCCGGAGGGCCTCAACGGTCTCCACACCGTGCCTAGGTCTCTCCAGCCGCGTAGCCCAACGGGCGATGACGTCTCGGCGGGCATCCACGCGCCAGGTGGCTATCTCGCTCAACGATGGGGAGCCACCTTCCTTGCGCGCTGTGATAACCCGCCGGTAGAGGTCGGAGAGCATCTCCGCCTCTAGGTCCCACGGGGGTGTCCCGGCCAACAGGCACGCCGCCTCTGTCGACACCGTGCGGTACCCGCGAATGGCTCTGACCGCCATGGCTCTCTGTGGCCTCCACAGAACCGCCCTGAGCTGGGCGTTCAGAGCCCTCGCCCACACGGGTGCGCCGTACATGGCCATCGAGCGGATGACCCCCGCATACAGCCGTCGGGCCTCAAAACTGGGTCCGCCCACATTCGGCATGAGTCGAGAAAGGGCGGACGCCGCGCCGACAAGCCGGGGAGCAATCTGTCGGAAATGCTCCCGGAACCACCATCGCCCGTCGAGCACCAGACCCAAGTACCTCATATGGGCCTGAATGCTGATGTGGATGGAGTTTACCACTATCGAGGCGCCGATGGGCAGCCTCACACGGGGCCCATGGAAAAGTAGGGCCTCCGTCTTGTTTAGGGCCACCCTGAGCCCCAGCGCCTCGATCCACCTGACCATCTCCTCGGTGCCGAGAGTGGCCAGGCTCGCCGCCTCTTCGAGTGTCCTGCCCCGGGCTGTGACGAGCGTGTCGTCAGCGTAGCACACCAAGCTCAGCCCAGGTGGGAGACTCCCTCTCAACGCCCAGTCGTACCCGATGTCCCACAGAGTCGGCCCCAGAACCGACCCCTGTGGAACGCCGCACGACATGGGCGTCCGCACAATGTCCCCTGCGGGACCCGCGCAGAGGATACTGCGACCCTCCAAATAGTCTGCCACCAGCCGCCTGAGGTACAGGGGCACTCCATGCAACCGGAGCGCCTCCCTGATGCAGCCGCATGGCAGACTATTGAATGCGCGCGCGAAGCTTGTTCAGCGCCGCGCGATATGGGCGACCCCAGGGGTCACGGTCGAGATCGTCCAGCATCTCCTGCCAACTCGCGCCCTTGGCGGCACGGATGGCCAGCCGAAAGGCAGTCCGCGCACTGCGGTACGCCTCGTACAGCTGGCCCTCCCGCTCGACGTCGCGGTGACGCCGCCGGCTGCGGGTGTAAGACCTTCGGGCACTGATACACGCCGCACGAAAGTCCGCCAGTCTTGGGGACCACCAGTAGACCCCCTGCCTCGGAGGCGGACGCCGCCGCACTCTGGGCATGGCCGCATCGCAGATCTGCGTTAACGCACTGCGAATGCGGACAGCCTCAGCGTCCACTCCGTCCGCTGGGGGTGGTGAGGACAGCCACGTGCTGACAATGGCCGCCTCCGCCAGTAGATCCCTGTCAAGACGACCCACAGCCCACCGCGGAAACGCGGGAGCTCCGTCCGCCCTGTGACCCCTACCGGGTTCCCGGGGGGAGACCTCCATCCGGATGTACCGGTGGTCCGACAGGGTCTCCGCCTCCTCCAGGACACTCCAGTTCCTCACCCGTGGCGCGACAGCGGGGCTAGCGAACGACAAGTCCACTATCGACCCGCCCTGCCGCCGCACACACGTGTTCACCGAGCCTCTGTTCAGAACACAGAGGCCCAGTGAAGCCGCCCACTCGTTGACCGCCCGCCCGCGGTCGTCCGTCGTAGGGGACCCCCACGCCGTGGATTTGGCGTTAAAGTCCCCCAGAACCAGGACGAGGCCCGGTGCCAGTCGCCGTATCGAGGCCTCCAAGGTGGTGAGTGAGGCCCCGAAATCGTCCATCCTCCTAGTGGGGGAGAGGTATACGCTGTAGAGCGTGACCCCTCCCCACTCTGCCGCGACAAATTCCTCGCCCCTATCCAAAAGGGACAAGGACGGGAAGTGCCGCTGCGTTGAGACGACGATTGCCGCGGTACCGTTTCGACTGACCACCCAATTGGGGCGATCAGGCACGGCGTACGGTTCCGCGACTACGGCTGCACCAATCGACCACTCCGCCATGGATTGCAGGAGGAGATCCTGCGCCCCGGCGGAGTGGTTGGTGTTGGCCTGCAGGAGGAGGTGCATGGCTGGTGTACCCATTATCGGGTTGTGTCCATGACCTCCTCGCCAGCGGGCGATCGGACCGCGCTAGGAGCGGGAGCGGCCGTGGTCGTAGGGCCGCCCCGCGCCTTTGGGGCCGAAGCTAGAGGTTTGCACGCCCCAGAGCCCATGCGGTGCTTGGCGGGCTTATTGCCCGCCGCACACGCGGGGCAGTGGGGCGGGGCGACGCAAGATGCCGCCACGTGCCCGGTCTGACCGCAGCGGAAACACAATCCGCCGCAGTCGAAGCAATTAGTGCACGTCGGTCGAGTGTGTCCGACCGCCATGCACTTGTAGCACCTCGCAGGCCGGTGCTCAAGCACGGTTACCCGCGCCGAGCTCCAGCCCACGAGGAGCCTGCCTGAGCCGGCCAGTTGCCTGACCGACTCCACCGGGCACTGCGCCCAGGCAGCACCTACGCCACCCGGACCGGGACGAAGGGCACCGACCCGGACGGTGTCTATGGGACACCCGGTTTTCGAGGCAATAGCCTCCCGGATGTCTTCCACCGTCACTGAATCGTCCAAACCCGAAATGCGCATTTCGGCGGGCCTGGCGATCTTGATGCCACCCTCCTCGGCGAACAAACCTCTCAGCTTCTCGGCCACGCTGTCGGCCGTCTTGGCGCCCTCGGCCCCTGGGAACTCGAGAATTCGAGCCCCCGTCCGGGCCTTGCGGGTCCTGGCTTCGACGCCTCCAATATCGGAGACGTCTAGCTCCCGCCGGGCCTTCCTCAAGACGGCCTCGTAGCTGAGGCCCTTCTCGGCCGCCTCGGGCAGCACAGTGATCACCACTGCGGCCGTCTTCGGCGACTTGAGCCCCTTGCGCGGTCTCTTCTTCTGTCCGGCTCCTGCCTGAGGAGCGGGGATCTCAGCGGCGCGCTTGGCCTCCGCTCTCCTCCTTTGGCCGCGACTCCTTCTGTCGCGTTCGGCTACCTGCCAACCCTGTTCGGGTACGGCAGTCGTGCCAGACGCGGAAGGCCTCGTCGCGGCCTCGCTGGTCGTCGCCGGCGGTGTTGTTGCGGGCGACTTCAGCGGTCCGGCAGGAGCCGGAGCCGTCTTCTTCCTCAGGGCGGGTCCCTTCGGAGCTGAGCCGGGGCCTTTGGGCTTAGGCCCGGCCGCGGCCGCGGCGTAGCTCCCCACGTGGCCACCCTGACAAGGCAGCGGGGCGGGGGCTGTTGCCACATGCGGCCGCTTGTCCGCGGCGAGAGGTGGTCGGACACGTGGTTCTGGAGGCAACCTCGCCTCCAGAACGGCGAAGCGCGCATCGACGAGCTTGCCCACTGCGCCGATGATTTTGGCGAGGGCCTCGTCCGATATGCCTCCCACCTCAAACGGGGTCGGCTGAGCCTCCTTAGGGGCCCGTTCTACGGCGCCTGGCGGCTTTGGCGCCGCAGGGGCGCTAGCCGGCGGCAAGCGGTCCGCGGGGAGAGGCGTCAACCTCACCTTGGGAACAGGGAGTTTCACCGCGGTGACCGGGCCAGCGTCAGCCGGCGGCGCGCGCTTCGCGGCGGCAGGCGTCTTCCTCGCCGCGGGGACGGGTGTGACGCTGACGCCATCACCCAACGTCGTCGGCGCCGCAGCGCGAGGCGGCTTTGGCGCCGCAGCGGCCGCCGAGTATCCGGCCCTGGCCGATAGCGCGGCTGGCGCGGGTGACACGAACAGCGCCACCTGCGCCTTGAGGTCGGCCACGTCTATCAACAGCTGGCGGTTTGCGCGACGCATTTCCGCCAGCATGTCGCCCAGGTTCCGGTTTCGGGTCCGCAGGCCTGACATCTCGCCTCTAAGGCGGACATTTTCGGCCTGCAGATCCGTGGCCTCGCCGGCGCGGACAGCGACCGCCGCCGCCCTTTCCATGACCGAGGTCCCTCGCCCTCTTCGGGAGGCCTGGATCTTGGGTGGAGGCATGTTGGCCACGCTCCCCTCGGTTTCGGCGCTCGAGCTGCCTCCCTTACTCAGGGGGCGCTTTCGCACCTGCGAGGGGAGGGCCTCCTCCTTCTTAGTCGCGGTCGCTGGCGGCGTCTTTGCTGCTAGACGCGCCGACGACCTAGTGGGGCCTTCACCAGCCGACCCACTGTCCTTTTTGGACGGCCCTGCGGGAATATCACCGCCCTCGTCCATTCTGACGGTAGATCCGCCGCCCTCGTCTTCGGACGGCTCTGCGACATCGCTGTCGCCCTCGTCCGTCGACGGCTCTGCTGCGAGTCTACCGTCCTTCTTCTCTTCAGCGGCGGCAGCCTCCCTACGCGCTCGCCGCTCCTCCAGCCGCCTTTTGTGGCTCAGGCCGTTGCCCCGAGACTTTCGAGGCGACCTCCTCTTCTTCTTCTGAGCCTCCACGGTTTGTGCCGGGCCCTCGGCGGACGCCTCAAGTCCTGAGGACGAGGCGTCGTCTTGGTCAGTTTTGATCGGCTTGACCGGGCCTTGGGGTGAGGATCGCTACAATCCCCGTCGGTTTTATTTAAATTTTGAGTATCCATTTGATTCCCACGAGAATGGGAGATACATTGCGTCGACCCGGGCAGAGATCCCTTTACCCGGGCAAGCCTACATTTACCAACCAGGGGGTCAGCCGGTACCCTGGCTGGAGCGTGCTAACGACAGAACAACCCATCTGCCATGCATCTTCTCGCCGCACGCCAGAACTTAAGATTCTGGGTGATTTCCGAGTCCGAATGTTACTTCGAACTCTTTATAGAGGTTGTCTTCCTCGCGGTCCGGGCGGTTAAGCCAAGACCCTCGCTCCTGAAACTAAGACAAGCAAAGAATCAGGTTTACGATGTGTGGGCGGTGGCATGTGCCTGCCCAGCCCTCAAATGAATGAGTGACTGAGCCCGTCCCAATATTTCGCGTCCTATACCCTCTACTACGACTATAGTAGAGTAAGGAGCGAAATCGCGCAGATATTTACTACGGACGACAGTACAACAGAACTGGGGACCGCCGTCCGCACCCAGGGTACACCGGCGTGGAGGTTTCTGGGATAGTACCCCACTAAAAAATTTTACACCAACGGAATTTGACAAATTATTTATAATTTGAAAAACATCGATTAAGATTTTTTTCTGCACATACTTTGGTACTCCATTTCACCTCTTTAGGGACGAAATTTCATATTTCTAGCTTCAATAGTTTCAGTTTGGCGCTGATGGGTCAGTGAACCAATAGTTTTCAATATATAATATAGATAGAGGATAAATTTGACAAGATTATTTGTTTCAACTTACCGATATAGAAAATCAATTCAATTTAAAAGAAAGATATATACAAATTACTGAAAGTTAGCATTTAATATGCTTAATTATTTATAAAATCCCGATTACGAAGCCATTACGAATTAAAAACAATTAAACATATTAAATGCTAAATTTCAGTAATTTGAAAAACAAGGTTGTGTCATCGTTTTTTTTTTTTTTTATTGGTGGGCCATGTCTCACCTCGCCAAATCGGTCCGGGGTGACGGAAAGGGCGGCGCGTGACCCCATAGACCCACCGTAGAACCTTCTCTCTTCGCCGTGCGAGCGGGCCACCGATACCCGATTTTTGACTTCGGTGGCACGCCCGGCGGTTTACCCTCGCGGGTTCCTCTCGTCGACGCCCCGACAGATTTCGCCGTCGGGGCGTCGCCCTCACGCGGTGGCCTCACGTCGGGTGACCGGACAATTCCCCGGTCCGATCACCCGAAGCCTCGGTTAGGGCGGCATCAGGCGCAGGTATTCGCGCCTGGGCCGCCCCGGCTGCTGACGGCGGCCCGGGTCGCGGGAATCCTCCAGGACTCGTTCCGCCGCCTCCTTCTGCGAGATGACAGCCTCGCAGAAGGCGGCGACCGCGTCCCAGTTCCTGACGCTGTCGACCATCGCCCTCGCGACAGCCGGCAGCGACAGGTCGGCACCGATAACAACGACGAGGTCGCGGCAATGCCGGTCAAAGCCCGGACACACCTCCAGCGTGTGTTGCGCCGTGTCCTCGTCACTGCTGCAATGGTGGCAGGGCGGAGTCCATTCCCTATACGCGACCGTGTGCAGGTACTAGCCGAAGCATCCGTGCCCCGACAACACCTGCACCAGTCGAAAGGAGAGTACTCCGTGCCGCCGCTCCATCCACTCCATCAGTACGGGCCGGAGAGCCTCGACAGTGACGACACCGTGTCTAGGCCTCTCCAGCCGCGTAGCCCAACGGGCGATGACGTCTCGGCGGGCGTCCTCGCGACAGGTGGCTATCTCTCTCAGCGATGGGGAGCCACCTTCGTCGCGCAATGAGGTCACCCGCCGGTAGAGGTCGGAGAGCATCTCCGCCTCTAGGTCCCACGGGGGTGTACCGGCCAGTAGGCATGCCGCCTCGGTCGATACCGTGCGGTACCCGCGAATGGCTCTGACCGCCATGACTCTCTGGGGTCTCCACAGAGCAGCCCTGAGCTGGGCGTTCAGAGCCCTCGCCCACACGGGTGCGACGTACATGGCCATCGAACGGACCAGCCCCGCATACAGCCGTCGGCCCTCGAAGCTGGGTCCGCCCACGTTCGGCATGAGCCGCGAAAGGGCGGACGCCGCGCCGACCAGCCGGGGAGCAATTTGGCGAAAATGCTCCCGGAACCACCATCGTCCGTCGAGCACCAGAACCAAGTACTTCATATGGGACTGGATGCTGACGTGGACGGAGTTGACGACTAGCGAGGCGCCGATTGGCAGCCTTACGCGTGGCCCATGGAATAATAGGGCCTCCGTCTTATTTAGGGCCACCCTGAGCCCCAGCGCCCGACCATCTCCTCGGTGCCGAGAGTGACCAGGCTCGCCGCCTCTTCGAATGTCCTGCCCCGGGCTGTGACGAGCGTATCGTCAGCGTAGCATATCACGCTCAGCCCGGGACTCCCTCCGGAGACTCCCTCTCAACGCCCAGTCGTACCCGATATCCCACAGAGTCGGCCCCAGAACCGACCCCTGTGGAACGCCGCACGACATGGACGTCCGCACAATATCCCCTGCGGGACTCGCGCAGAGGACACTGCGCTCCTCCAAATAGTCCGCCACCAGCCGCCTCAGGTACAAGGGCACCCCATGAAATCGGAGCGCCTCCCTGATGCAGCTGAATGGCAGACTATTGAATGCGTTGGCGATGTCCAGCGACACCGCCAACAGCACCTCCCCGCCGGTGACAGCCTCCGCGGCCGTCTGCCTCAGTCGTAGTAGGGCCCCGATGGTCGAACGCCCCTTTCTAAAACCGAATTGAGCGTCCGACAGATCGGGCCCCATCTCCTCCAGGTGCTCCTCCAGACCTCCTGCAGACGATGCGGGCAGCGAGAATGCGCTCCAGCAGCTTACCCACATCGTCGAGGAGCACGATGGGCCTGTAGGCCGACGGCGAATCCGGGGGCCGTCCCGGCTTTAGCAGGAGAACCAACCTCCCCACTCACACACGACGACACACTCTCGTCGTCAGCCTCCCAGTCTTGTTCTGGCGAGGCCATGACCGGGGCCGTGTGTTCCGACTGCCGCGGAAACAGCTTCTCGACCACCCTACAGAGGAAGTCGGGCTGGAGGGTCTCGGTGAGGGGGCGGGGGGCTGCGCGCGAAGCTTGTTCAGCGACGCGCGATACGGGCGACCTCAGGGGTCACGGTCGAGACCGTCCAGCATCTCCTGCCAACTCGCATCCTTGGCGGCTCGGATGGCCAGCCGAAAGGCCGTCCGCGCATTGCGGTACGCCTCGTACAGCTGGCCCTCCCGCTCAGCGTCGCGGTGACGCCGCCGGCTTCGGGTGTAGGACCTTCGGGCTCTGATACATGCCGCACGAAGGTCCGCCAGTCTTGGGGACCACCAGTAGACCCCTGCCTCGGAGGAAGACGCAGCCGCACTCTGGGCATGGCCGCATCGCAGATCTGCGTTAACGCACTGCGGATGCGGACAGCCTCGGCGTCCACTCCGTCCGCTGGGGACGGTGAGGAGAGCCACGTGTGAACGATGGCAGCCTCCACCAGTAGGTCCCTGTCACGATGACCCACAGTCTACCGCGGAAACGCGACAGCTCCGTCCGCCCTGTGACCCCTAACGGGGTACCGGAGAGGGGAGACCTCCATCCGGATGTACCGGTGGTCCGATAGGGTCTCCGCCTCCTCCAGGACACTCCAGTTCCTCACCCGTGGCGCAACAGCGGGGCTAGCGAACGACAAGTCCACTATCGACCCGCCCTGCTGCCGCACACACGTGTTCACTGAGCCCCTGTTAAGAACACAGAGGCCCAGTGAAACCGCCCACCCGATGACCGCCCGCCCGCGGTCGTCCATCATAGGGGACCCCCACGCCGTGGATTTGGCGTTGAAGTCCCCCAGAACCAGGACGAGGCCCGGTGCCAGTCGCTGTATCAAGGCCTCTAGGTTGGTGAGGGAGGCCCCGAAATCTTCCATTCTCCTGGTAGGGGATAGGTATACGCGGTAGAGCGTGACCCCTCCCCACTCTGCCGTGACAGATTCCTCGCCCCTATCCAAAAGGGACAAGGGCTGGAAATGCCGCTGCGTTGAGACGACGATTGCCGCAGTACCATTTCGGCTGACCACCCAATTGGGGCGATCAGGCACGCAGTACGGTTCCGCGACTACGGCTGCACCAATCGACCACTCCGCCATGGATTGCAGGAGTAAATCCTGCGCACCGGCGGAGTGGTTGGTGTTGGCTTGCAAGAGGTGGTGCATGGATTGTGTACCCATTAATGGGCTGTATCCATGACCTCCCCCTCGCCGGCGGGCGATCGGACTGCGCTAGGAGCGGGAGCGGCCGTGGTCGGAGGGCCGCCCTGCCCCTTTGGGGCCGAAGCTGGAGGTTTGCACGCCCCAGAGCCCATGCGGTGCTTAGCGGGCTTATTGCCCGCCGCACACGCGGGGCAGTGGGGCGGGGCGGCGCAAGATGCCGCCACGTGCCTGGTCTGACCACAGCGGAAACACAATCCGCCGCAGTCGAAGCAATTAGTGCACATCGGTCGAGTATGTCCGACCGCCATGCACTTATAGCACCTCGCAGGCCGTTGCTCAAGCACGGTCACCCGCGCCGAACTCCAGCCCACGAGGAGCCTGCCTGAGCCGGCCAGTTGCCTGACCGACTCCACCGGGCACTGCGCCCAGGCGGCACCTACGCCGCTCGGACTGGGGCGAATGGCACCAACCCGGACGGTGTGCATGGGACACCCGGTTCTCGAGGCAATGGCCTCCCGGATGTCTTCCATCGTCACGGAGTCGTCCAGACCCGCGATACGCATTTCGGTGCATTTGACAGGCCTGGCGATCCTGATGCCACCCTCCTCGGCAAACAAACCTCGCAGCTTGTCCGCTACGCTGTCGGCCGTCTTGGAGCCCTCGGCCCCGGGGAACTCGAGGATTCGAGCCCCTGTCCGGCCCTTGCGGGTCCTGGCTTCGACGCCTCCAATATCGGAGACGTCTAGCTCCCGCCGGGCCTTCCTCAAGACGGCCTCGTAGCTGAGGCCCTTCTCAGCCGCCTCAGGCAGCACAGTGATCACCACTGCAGCTGTCTTCGGCGACTTGAGCCCCTTGCGCGGCCTCTTCCTTTTACAGGCTCCTGCCTGTGGAGTGGGAGCGGGGACCTCAGCGGCGCGATTGGCCTCCGCTCTCCTCTTCTGACCGCGACTCTTCCGGTCGTGCTCGGCCACCTGCCAACCCTCGGGCGCAGCAGGTGCGACAGGCGCGGAAGGCGCAGTCGTTGACGCGCTAGTCGTCGCCGGCGGTGTTGTTGCCGACGATGACTGCGGTCAGGCAGGAGCCGGTACCGTCCTCTTCTTTGGCTTTGGCGCGGGCCCCTTGGGCTTGGGCGCCGCCGCGGCCGCGGCGTTGCTGCCCCCCCACGCGACAACCTTGACAAGGCAGCGGGGCAGGGGCTGATGGCGTATGCGGCCGCTTGTCCGGGGCGAGAGGCGGCCGGACACGTGGTTCTGGAGGCAATCTTGCCTCCAGAACGGCCACACGCGCATCGACGAGTTTGCCCACTGCGTCGATGATTTGGCGCAGGGCCTCGTCCGGTAAGCCTCCCACCGCAACTATCGGGGTCGGCGGAGCCTCCTCAGGGGCCCGTTCTGCGCCGCCTGGTGGCTTTGGCGCCGCAGGGGCGCTAGCTACGGAGACCACCGGTTTGGCCGCGGCGACCGCGCCAGCGTCAGCCGGCGACGCGCGCTTCGCGGCGGCAGGCGTCTTTCTCGCCGCGGGGACGGGTGTGACTGTTACGCCAGTGCCCAACATTGTCGGCACCGCAGCGCGAGGCGGCTTTGGCGCTGCAGCGGCCGCCGAGCAGCCGGCCTTGGCCGACGGCGCAACTGACGTAGGCGGCACGAGCCACGCAATCTGCGCCTTAAGTTCGGCCACGTCCTTCATCAATTGGCGGTTTGCCCGCCGCAATCCCGCCAGCATGTCCCCTTGCTGCCTATGCCGGGTCCGCATGGCTGACAACTCGCCGTTAAGGCGGGCATTTTCGGCCCGCATGTCCGGAGGGTCGCCGTTAGCGCGGGCAGCCGCTGCCGCCGCCCTTTCTTCTTCCGAGGCCCCTCGCCCTCTTCGGGAGGCCGGCACCTTAGGTGGGGGCCGGGGGGGGGGGTAGTATGT
Source organism: Lymantria monacha (assembly GCA_905163515.2). Classification (NCBI taxonomy): domain Eukaryota; kingdom Metazoa; phylum Arthropoda; class Insecta; order Lepidoptera; family Erebidae; genus Lymantria; species Lymantria monacha. The sequence continues at coordinate 19,852,227 of LR991081.1, forward strand.
TGGCCACGCTTCCCTCTGAGTCGGCACCCGAGCTGCTACCCTTACTTAGGCGGCGCTTCCTCATCTGCTAGGAGAGGGCCTTCTCCTTGGTCGTCACTGTCGCCGCCGAGCTCTTTACCACAAGACGCGCTGACGACCCTGCGGGAATGTCACCGCCCTCGTCCATTCTGGCGGTAGAACCGCCACCCCCGTCTTCTCCGGACTGCTCTGCAACATCGCTGTCGCCCTCATCCGTCGACGGCTCTGTTTCGGCTCTACCGCCGTCCTTCCTCGCTTCCGCGGCGGCAGCCTCCCTGCACGCTCGCCGCTCCTCCAATCGCCTTTTGAAGCTAGAGGTCTTCCCCCGGCTCCTCCTGGGCGACCTCAGCTTCGATGTTTGGGCCTCTGTGTGTTGTGCCGGACCCTCGGCGGACGCCTCAAGTCCCGAGGACGAGGCGTCGTTTTGGTCAGTGTTGCGTTGGCATGACCGGGCCTTGAGGTGGGAATCATCATGATCCTCGTCGTAAAAAAGTTTTAAATTTTGAGTTTCCATGATGAATCCCACGAGCATGAGAGAAACTATGACGTCGACCCGGGCAGAGATCCCTTACCCGGGCAAGCCTACATTTACCAACCAGGGGGGCAGCCAGTACCCTTGCTGGAGCGTGCTAAGAACAGAACAACCCATCTGCCATGTATCTTCTCGCCGCACGCCAAAACTTAAGATTGTGGGTGATTTCCGAATTCGAATGTACATTCGAAATTCTTTATAGAGGTTGTCTTTCTCGCGGTCCGGGCGGTTAAGCCAAGACCCTCGTTCCTAAAACTAAGACAAGCAAAGAATCAGGTTTACGATTTGTCGACGGTGGCCCATGCCTGGCCAGCCCTCAAATGAATGAGAGACTGAGCCCGTCGAGGATTCGCGTCCGGTCACCTTCTACGGATAGAAGGCTAGGAGCGAAGCACCAGATATTCGCTACGGAAGACAATCCTACAGAATGATCTGAGGGACTGCCGCCCGCACCCAGGGTACACCGCGTGGAGGTTTCTGACATCGTACCCCTTGAAGTATTAAGCCTACACAATGTGTAAACATTGTCAGGTAGATGGCACATGTCTCCTTAAAGACGTAATTATAATACGAAGCGAGACTTGAATGTCCTACAATAGTTCACGGTGGTGTAAGTGGCAGGACGATTGGATTTCCAATAAGTGTGGGTTCGAATCCCATTTATATATATATATATATATATATATATATATATATATATATATATATATATATATATATATATATATATATATATAGTAGATATAGTAGTAGAGTAATATCACACTCGCAAAAAATCAACTTGAGCAGTGGCAATATGCTGTTGCACTTCATTTGGTGAGCGAAAGAGTCGGCAATCTAACATTCTGGATGGATTTCGGTTGGTATGCAGTGATCTAGCTTGTACCCTTGGTATTGCAATTATCCATGAGCAATAGTACCTCATTTGCTATCATAAGCAAAAAAGAAAATCAACTGAAGGAGCAGAAGAAAGAAACCAACATTTTTTTGAATAAAGAACAACAGAGATATTAAAGCCAAGTATTGCGATAATGAAATTAAGCATTAGACAAATCTATGTCAAACTATGTGCTTAAATTTTTTTAAAGTTAGATAACTATTAAACTCGGCATACTGTAAAAATCAACCATCATCATCATCATTCTTAGGAGCTTCTCTTTCTTATCCCAATTACTTGGGGTCGATACAATATGATCTTTTTTTTTTTGATAGTACATATTGTAAAAGTTATTGGCAATAGTTTTATGACCAACCACCTGTCAGAAGTCAACCCTCTTTGGAACGCAATTGTTGACCAAACGGCATCAGGTGAAGTTGGTTTAGGTCGTTATAACGCTCTTAGTCGTCTTTTACGACATCCACGAGCAAAGTAAGGGTTGGTAGTATTCTTAGCCGCTACCACACAGCTGTTGTAAAAATCAACCAATAACAATATATATACGAATAGAGTATACTGAGCTTAATTCCGTTTAAATAACAGCCCAGCAATTTATAATAAACGTTATATATAAATCACTTAAATAAATTGCAGTCACGAGTTTTATATTAAATAAGAGATACATGTTTTATGAAACTATGTTACGAAAATTGATGAAGAAAATAAAACAGATACTCATATGTAAACATTTGTTGTAAATAATTACAATAACGATACCGAACAGCTGTGAAAACACTGAAGATGAATATGCCTTATAATATTTCTATATTATTAAGACATTATTAACGACTAGCAATGTTGCTAATACAAATTTTGCTTTTGTGGATTATAATTTAAATTACATACATACATACATATCATCACGCCATATCCCTTGCAGGGTAGGCAGAGAGAACAGAGTGCCAGAGAACTCTATCCTTGCATACTTCACTCGCTTCCTCAACATTCATAATTCTCTTCATACACGCTCGCCGGTTTCGGAGACTCTTGACTCCACCTTCCTTCAGTACTTGACCAATCTGGTCTAGGTAGGTTAATCTCGGTCTCCCCCGGTACCTACGTCCTTCCACTTTCGCATTGTATATCTTCTTAACCAAACGTTCGTTTGGCATTCTTTCCACATGTCCGAACCATCGGAGCCATCAGCCATAATTTAAATTCATATTGAAATTTGAAATAAAAGTACTTTTACAAATTCTATCGCGTTTATATTGCACGCCTCATTGCACTTATAGGATAATATTATAATACATATGTCAAGAAAAAACATTCGTTTAAACGTATTTGATATTTTTAAAGAGCAATTATTTTATTTAAAGTAAGAAAATAGTTGATTAAAAAAATATTCGAGGACGTCGGATAAAATATTTTTTGTATCTGGCAAGATTATGCCCGTAAAAATGAATGTATCGAAGTTTTTCTTTTATTAAAAGCTTCATAATCGCAACGCGCTGTTTCCTTTCGAAAATGATTTGGTAATTCTTTGTCGTTTAATTGCAATTAATAAAAAACTAAACTGCTTAGTCTTTAGTGTATGTATACTTTATGAAAATTGGGTTCGTTTACATTTTTTTGTTCGTCCCTTCGGACAGGCAAAGGAAATAAATCCCATTCAGCCTATACAGCTATGTTTAGCTCTACGTCGAGAATGGCACGAAATTTCAAAAGTATTTCTTTTCTTTCATTACACGCTTATATTTAGTGTCACCTGTCCCGTTGTCTGTAATCAAATTTTGCAAGTTAAATTTGATCCACTTCCTGGTTTCCGATGGAGTTGAAATTTATCATGCATATATAAATCGGATGACAATGCAATATTATTGTGACATAGAGCTGATCTGATGATGGACCTGGAAGCTGGCCATAGGAACTCCGTAATTAAACGACGCAATCCTTTCGAGTTTGGGCTCATTTGATTTGTCTTGACGATTACTTTAATACTATATGGTAACCAGGGTCTGACGATGGACCTGGAAGCTGGCTATAGGAACTCCGTAATTAAACGACGCAACCCCATCGAAATTGGGCTTGTTTGATTCGTCTTGGCGAGTACTTTGATACTATATGGAAACTAGGGTCTGACCATGGACCTGGAAGTTAGCCCATAGGAACTCCGTAATTAAACGACGCAACCTCATCAAATTTAGACTTGTTTGATTTGTCTTGTCGAGTACTTTGAGACTATATGGTAACTAGGGTCTGACGATAGACCTAGAAGCTGGCCATAGGAACTCCGTAATTAAACGATGCAAATCCATCGAAATTGGGCTAATTTGATTCGTCTTGGCGAGTATTTTAATATTATATGGAAAATAGGGTCTGATCATGGACCTGGAAGCGGGCCATAGGAACTCCGTAATTAAACGACGCAACTCCATCGAGTTTGGACTCGTTTGATTCGTCTTGACGAGTACTTTGATACTATATGGTAACCAGGGTCTGATGTTGGACCTGAAAGATGGCCATAGGAAAAGGAAGATGCTAAATGTTCTTAATCATGCCATCAAAATGTAACACGCTTTTATTTATAAAATTAGGACTGTGATAGAAACGGGAAGATTTAATAATTATGGTGTAAAGTTTTAGTGTTAAAAATATATAATTATAAACGGTTTTGAATTATTTTGTAATAGACGACGAAGCTTAATTATAGTTAAAGGTTACAATGAACTTATAAAGTGTTATGTCTTATTAGAGTTAATTTATTTTTAACTTTTTATTTTATTTTATTAGTAAATAGTAAAAGCTTGTTTTTAAAAAAAGGCTGTTTTCTTTAATTTTATTTTTACCTTTGGCATTGACTAATAAACAGTAAATGATAAAAAATATAAAAATTATGAGGCGTGCACTTTTGGATTTTCCAAATTATTCGATTTTTAATTTCCCGACGTTTCGAATATTTTACAGTGATCATGGTCACGGGAGAATTATGGTGTCTTACGTCCAAAAAGTCATTGTTATTACAGAAATTTATTTTAGAAAGTCATTGTTATTACAGAAATTTATTTGTTATTACAGAAATTTATTGTTATTATATATATTTATTTTATGTTGTTTATGATCTTTTTGTACTGGCAATGAATTTGTATTAATTTAAAATGTGGGTCAAAATTTAACATCTTATAGGGTAGATATAAATTTCTGTAATAACAATGACATATTGGACGTAAGACACCTTAGTCCTGCCGTGACCATGATCACTGTAAAGTGTTCGAAACGTCGGGAAATAAAAAATCAAATACAAACGCGATAGAATCCGTAAAAGTAATTTTATTTCAAATGTGTAACACTCGCGTAAACATTAAAAGTCATCATATTCAAATGTGATATAAAATTATTTTTACGAATTCTATCGCTTTTATATTTGATTTCTAAATTTGCCTACGTTTCGAACACTTTACAGCGTTAATGATCACGGGAGGACTAAGGTGTTTATTATTATTTTCTTTTTTTAATTGCTTTCGGTGACACACAAGCAAACAGTACGCCTAATGGTAAGTGATACCGTTGCACAAAGACTCAACAACACCAGGGGTACAACAAAACAAACAAAGGCCTTGTTTTAACTATAGAAAAGTTCCATAAGCAGCGCTAACATTTATCATCAGGTATGCTGCGTGCGAGTTTGCCACCATGAACAATAAACAAGTAAAACATCAAAGATATTTATATTTAATGTCTTCAAAGGCAAACTGTGGGTTCGATTCCTACGAACTATAATATTTTGAGTGATCCACAAATTGTTATTCTAAGTCTGGGTGTATTTTTTTTAAATATGTTATTAAGTTAATTGCCTTCTATTAAAAAAGGAGGTTTGAGCCCAACAGCAGCATATGAGTTGGAAAGAAAATGCTATGGCAAATTCCATAATAAAATCATTCTCCTACTCTTATCGCAATTACTTGGGGTCGATACAATATGTACTCTTCTTTCATAGTACATATTGTAAAAGTTATTAGCAATAGTTTTATGACCGACCGCCTGCCAGACGCTAACCCTCCTTGGGAATATAATTGTTAACCAAATGGCATCAGATGGAGTTGGCCCAGATCGTTATAAGTCTCTTAGTCGTCTTTTACGACATCCACGTGCAAAGTAAGGGCTGATATTATTCGTAACTGCTACCACACAGCAAAATACCAAAATATGATTTATTATTTCAAAATTTAATTTAAATATATTTTATATTATATCTAAAAGTCATCGTACACTCCCTCAAGAAGACTTCACTTTAATAATTTATATTTCTTAGTATTAATAAAATCTAATAAAGTTAGTACTTATAGAGAAATTTATCACTAAATTTAATAATATCACTAAATAAGTTATATTACGATTAATCTACGCGAATACGTGCCTAGTCAATGGTACTTCATTCGACTGCCACTTCAATGCTCTTGACCTTTTAACTTCAGCTGTTAGCACAAATTATAGTCGTGAATATATACCACTAATAAAGTAGAAATATTATAACTCAGATTTATAATTATCATAAAATTTTAACAGAAATACTTACAAAATATTTTTTATTCATGTGGTGAATAAAAATATTCGTGTGGTGACGGAGTAAGAATACTATTCACCACTCCCTATTTTATCCGTGGGTAATCGTAAGAGACGACTAAGGGATATAAAACGCATGTATAATGTCTATGCAAGAGAAGGAAAACTCGAAACAAAACCCTACTATACCGCGCTGGTCAGACGTGTTGGTATAGGACCAACACGTCTGACCAGCGCGGTATAGTAGGTTAATTTCTCTTCCATTATGGAGGAGGCCCGAGCTCAACAGTGGGACATATATGGCTGGTGATGACTTACAAAATAGAGGCACACAGATGGCGTAGTGGCTAATATGATGATCTACAGTTCTAAGTCTGAATGTAATTTGTGTCCATTGAACTATATAGTCTATACTATATCATCATCATCATCGTTTCAGCCTATTACCGTCCACTTCTGAACGTAGGCCTCCCTCATGTTACGCCACAGAGGGTGGTCCTGTGCCGGCTTGCATCCAACGATGCCCAGCAACCTTCACCAGGTCGTCTGTCTACCTTGTGAGGGGCGTCCTACACTGTCCGGTACGTAGTCGCCACTCTAAAACCTTTCTTCCCCAGCGGTTGTCGGTTCTTATAGCGATGTGGCCTGCCCATTGCCACTTCAGCGTGCTAATTCTTTGTGCTTATAGTGTATAAATGCCAATAAAAATGGTAATCTTGTGAGGAGACCTATGTCCAATTGGGAACGTCTACGGCCTGATAGATGGATGGATGAAACTATATATTTGAAATAAAACTAGTTTTTCGGATTCTGTCGAGTTTGTGTTTGATTTTTAATTGCCCGACGTTTTGAAAACTTTATAGCGTTCATGGTCACGGGATGACCACGTCCTTGAACTTCCAATAGTAAATATAATATGACCATAAAAATAATTTTATTTTCATCATCATCACATCCCATATATGTCCCACTGTTGGGGTCGGGCCTCCTCCGTTATGGGAGGGAAATTAACTTACTATACCGCGCTGGTCAGACGTGTTGGTATAGGGTTTTGTTTCGGGTTTTCCTTCTCTGGCATATATGTTATATGCGTTTTATATCCCTTAGTCGTCTCTTACGATCACCCACGGGTAAGATAGGCAGTGGTGAATTGTATTCTTGCTCCGTCACTACACGGATGAGTTTTGTTTTAAATGTGTATTACTTACGGAAACATTAGAATTCATTATCTATATATATATATATATATATAAGAGATTTCCACCTATGTATTGACTCATCACGATATCTCTGGCACCATAAGGCCTACAAACCTCAAATTTGGTAAGAATATATCTTTTGCCGGGTAGAGGTCAGCTAAGAACGGATTTTACGAAATTATATCCCTAAGGGGGTGAAAAAGCAGTGCAAAGTTTGTATGGGACAACGTGATTCCTTGGTCCAATCTATTTGAAATTTTGCATAAACATTCTTTAACAGAATTGATGAAAGATGTGATTCATATTTTATTGAGATTTATCTTCTAACTGGGTTAAAAAGGGGTGGAAAGTTATTTTAGGGGTGATTTGCTTTAAAGTTGATATCACTACTTCTTAGTGATTTTGATTTAAAAGACATTTTATTTTGACACATGTTTGAAAACTCAATTCGATTATATTAAAAAATCCGGCCGAGGGCGACTCGGAGTCGCGCACGAAGGGTTGCGTACCATTATCTATAAATGGCAAAATAATCATGTTTGTTGTACGGGAGCTTAAATTCTCTATTTGTTTTATTTTAATTTAATTATTTATCGCTAAAGGGAATATATTACTAAATATTTTGTGAATATTTCAAACGTCTACCTATTTTTGTTATCAATATCGAACAAAACCGAGCAAAAAGATTACCTTTGTTGTGTGGGAGCCCCCTTAAATATTTATTTCATTGCTTTTTAGTATTTGTCGATGTAGCGGCAAAAGAAATTCATCATCTGTGAAAATTTCAAGTGTCCAACTATCACGGTTCATGAGAGCAACCTGGTGACAGGCAGGCGAAGCAACGGATGGACAGCAGAGTCTTAGTAATAGGGTCCTGTTTTATCTTTTGGGTATGGAACTCTAAAAAGGTTGATGTCACATAAACGTTCTTCTTCTTCTCTTTGTGTATTTGCAATCAGCTACTTATACGAGCTATTGATTCCAGTGTCAAGTTATAATTATTTTTACGTTTTTAGTCTTTCAGGTTAGTCATTTTCTAAGTCAAATTGTCACCATCATCAACAGTGCTATGGCTACACTGTTAATGGTATCTTGTGGGAATGTTCATGGAAAACGAAAACGTTGTAAAGCGCTTTTATATGATATTCACTACATCCCAGTAGTTTCGCCGCATCATCATCACAGCCCATATATCATCCATGCATTCTTAAAGTACTTAACCGATTTTAATCAAATTTGCATAATATGTGTAGTTTTATCCAACTTAAAAGATAGGATAGCTTCCATGTCAATTTATAGTCACAATATTATTTTATTGCAAATTATTTGTCTATTATTTGACAATCACAATTATCTGTTATCTCCAAACGATTCTAACAGATGGTAGTATCTGTTGACTAGATTAAGTATTTAATAGATGACGCTATGTTAAACGCAGAAACTTTTCATATAAGCTACAATTTATTATCATAACCACCACGGGTTACTGAGACTACCTTAGCCACAGCAACGCGTGGCCGGGTCTGCTAGTGTTAAATATATATATGTAAAATACTTCGCAATGTAAGGATGATTTACTAGGTACCGAGTTTTGCCTTTAGGAAATAAAAGAAAAGATATAATTCGACAAATTCGAATTCATATATTATGTATAAACCTTTTTTTTTTCCTTGCGGTAGGCTATGGATGTGGTCGCGCTCCGCCAAATCGACCCTTTTTTTTTCCCCTGCAGGGTGGACCATGGATGTGGTCGCGCCCCGCCAAATCGGTCCGGGGCGATGGAAAAGGCGGTACGCAACCCCATAGACCTACCCTGCAAACACCTCTCGCCGTGCGAGCGGGCCACCGGTACCGATCTTTATCTTCAGCGGCCCGCCCGGCGCCGGCGGTTCACCCTCACGGGTTCCTCTCGAGTCGGTGCCCCAACAGCTTTAGCCGTCGGGGCTTCATCCTCACGCGGTGGCCGCACTTCGGGTGACCGGACTAATACCTGGTCTGATCACCCGATGCCTCAGCTAGCGATATTATGTATAAACCCTGCGAGAGAACTTATATACAGGGTGTAAGGGGACCGCTCCCGAAAACAAAGACAGGTAACCCTACTAGTCCTACTTGTAATGATAGGCTAGAGAAAAAATCGATTTGGGTGAAAAAAACATTTTTTTTTCACTACGCGAGGTCGTTCAACTCTTGAACATAATATGATCGTGAGTTTTGAATAGATTGCGTCTTTCTTCATTTGAGTATAGTTACGTATTTTTTATCGAGTTATCGTTACATGGCACTGTCCTAATACGATGGAATGTGAAAAAAACTTAAAAATATTTGTGAATAAAAAAATATTTTTTCATCCTTATCGATTTTTTTCTAGCCTATCATTACAAGTAGAACTAGTAGGGTCACCTGTCTTTGTTTTCGGGAGCGGTCCACTTCCACCAATTGTTGTCAATTTTACAATTTTGAATTAATCCAATAAATTACTAACTGATCGGTATATTTGATACTGATAAGATTTGCCAAAAAACTCGGCGGATTTGTCTATTATTATTATTGCACGCCTCATAAGCGAAGCGTTGAGGTCTTGCTCTACTCTCGATATATGAAAATCAAGCACTTTTCAAACCTAAAAATGATTGTATTTTTCTCACATTGCACTTATAGGATAATATTATTATTCACATGTCAAGAAAAAACATTCGTCTAAACGTATTTGATATTTTTAAAAAGCAATTATTTTGTTTAAAGTAAGAAAAAAGTTGAATAAAAAAAATATTCGAAGATGTCCGGATGTTATTGTAAGTATCTGGCATTATCACGACCGTAAAAATGAATGTATCGATGTTTTTCTTTTCTTAAAAGCTTTATAATCGCAACGCGCTGTTTCCTTTCGAAAATGACTTGGTAATTCTTTGTCGTTTAAATGCAATTAATAAAAAACTAAACTGCTTAGTCATTAGTGTATGTATACTTTATGAAAATTAGGTTGGTTTACATTTTTTGTTCGTCCATTCAGACAGGCAAAGGAAATAAATCCCATTCAGCCTATACAGTTATGTTTAGTTCTACGTCGAGAATGGCACGAAATTTCAAAAGTACATAGTTTCTTTTCTTTCAATACGAGTATGTACAAGCTTTTATTTAGTTTCACCTGTCTCGTTGTCTGTAATCAAATCTTGCAAGTTAAATTTGATCCCTTTCCCGGTTTCCGATTGAGCTGAAATTTTGCATGCATGTATAAATTAGATAACAACGCAATATTATTGTAACACAGAGCTGACCTGATGATGGACCTGGAAGCTGGCCATAGGAACTTTGTAATTAAATGACGCAACCCCATCGAAATTGAGCTTATTTGATTTGTCTTGACGAGTACTTTGAAACTATATAAAACCAGGGTCTGATCATGAACCTGGAAGCTGTCCATAGGAGCTCCGTAATTAAACGACGCAACCCCATCGAAATTGGGCTTATTTGATTCGTCTTGACGAGTACTTTGATACTATATGGAAACCAGGGTCTGATCATGGACCTGGAAGCTGTCCATAGGAACTCCGTAATTAAGCGACGCAACCTCATCGAGTTTGGGCTCGTTTGATTCGTCTTGACGAGTATTTTGAGACTATATGGTAACCAGGGTCTGTCGATGGACTTCGAATCTGGCCATAGGAACTCCGTAATTAAACAACAAAACCCCATCAAGTTTGGGCTCGCTTGATTCGTCTTGAGGAGTAATTTGATACTATATGGTAACTAGGTTCTGATGATGGACCTAGAAGCCGGCTATAGGAACTCCGTAATTAAAAGACGCAACCCTACCGAGTTTGGGCTCGTTTGATTCGTCTTGACGAATATCTTGGTTGGCGTGAATATGCAACGCCAACAAATTGGAGAAAAAAGTTCGTTCCGCTTATTATGAATGTGGATTATGTCTGATTGATTAGATGGATGACCCAATTCCAAAGTAAGCACGTACCGAGAGCTGAATGGTATGAGGGTGTATAAACATTTCATATCGCTTACGTTGCGCCTCAGAGTACCAGGGCGAGCCCTGTTATACGGAAGCCCTTCTCCCTCCACAATGGACCTCTGGGGCTATGAACCGTTTTTGTCCTATATTTGTGAGAACAACCCGAATAATAAAAATACTAAATAAATAGTTAAAAATAAAATTAAAGAGAAATATTTTTTTAAAAACAAGCTTTTATTACCAATAAAATAAACTAAAAAGTTAAAAATAAATTAACTCTAATCAGACATATAACACTTGTAACGTTATACGTTATAAGTAATCTTTAACGATAAATAAGCTTCTTCGTCTACAACAAAATAATTCCATATCGTACATAATTATATATTTTTAACACCATAATTATTAAATCTGCCCGTTTTTATCACAGTCCCAATTTTATAAATAAAAGTGTGTTGCATTTTTAGCAATTAATAAACAGCTAGCTTTTAAAAAAAGGATTTTTTTCTTTAATTTTATTTTCATTTCTGGCATTGACTATGATAAATAATATAAAAATTATGAGGCGTGCACTTTTGGATTTTCCAAATTATTTCTTCACTTTTCTATAAAAATATATTAAGATTAGCTAGCAACGAAATACATAACAAAAAGTTCACCACTGTTCTTAATATATTATTTACTTTATTTCGATAATAAAAAGTCGATCATGGAGTTCGTTACTTACACAATACATAGTTTCTATTTCTATATAAAAAAAGGACGGAACCCTCGTCTCCAAAATTTCAAGTTAATCAATCATCGAAAGAAAAAAGAACTAAACGATCTTGTGTAGTCTTGTGCACCATTTCTTTTGACGTAAAACAAAACTGACTTAAGTGCATACAGTTTTATTTTAAAGGATGGTGACACTTTTGACTCCTAAGCCATCTTGGGGATAATTTCCATTCCATTCTCACTTGGGGATAATTTTAGTCGTGCCGAATTTCTATCCATAGTACTGTATTTTTTTTTTTGAAAAAGGTAGAAATACAATTTTATAATCACACATCAGAAGTGGAAGGGGATGCATGGATCAAGTGTTCTTTCTTTTCTTCTTGTTCGTCTACCTCCGAGGCAGGGGGTCTACTGGTGGTCCCCAAGACTGGCGGACCTTCGTGCGGCGTGCATTAGTGCCCGAAGGTCCTACACCCGCAGCCAGCGGCGTCGCCGCGATGCTGAGCGGGAGGGCCAGCTGTATGAGGCGTACCGCAGTGCGCGTACCGCCTTTCGGCTGGCCATCCGGTCCGCCAAGGACGCGAGTTGGCAGGAGATGCTGGACGGTCTCGACCGTGACCCCTGGGGTCGCCCGTATCGCGCGTCACTGAACAAGCTTCGCGCGCAGGGCCCCGCTCTCACCGAGACCCTCCAGCCCGACTGCCTCTGTAGGGTGGTCGAGGAGTTGTTTCCGCAGCGATCGGAGCACACGCCCCCGGTCATGGCGTCGCCAGATCAAGACCGGTAGGCCAACGATAGTGTTCCGCCCGTGACACGGAGTCGGAAGTGGGGGTGTCTGTGGCGAGGATCCGTTCCGCCAACACACACCAGACACCAGTCTGGGTGCTGACGTCGCTCCTCGAGCACCTCGAGCCTCGCCTCAGGCAATTGTACAACGCTTGCTTGTCGTCTGGACGGTTCCCTGAGTGCTGGAAGGAGGGGAGGTTGGTTCTCCTGCCAAAGCCGGGACGGCCCTGGATTCGCCGTCGGCATACAGGCCCATCGTGCTCCTTGACGATGTGGATAAGCTGCTGGAGCGCATCCTCGCTGCCCGCATCGTCCAGCATCTGGGTGAAGTGGGGCCCGATTTTAATTCGGCTTTAGAAAGGGGCCCTCGACCATCAGGGCCCTGCTACGATTGAGGCAGACGGCTACGAAGGCTGTCGCCGGCGAAGGAGTGCTGTTGGCGGTGTCGTTGGACATCGCCAACGCATTCAATAGTCTGCCATTCAGCTGCATCAGGGAGGCACTCCGATTTCATGGGGTGCCCTTGTACCTGAGGCGGCTGGTGGCGGAGTATTTGGAGGGGCGCAGTGTCCGCTGCGCGGGTTCCGCAGGGGACATTGTGCGGACGCCCATGTCGTGCGGCGTTCCACAGGGGTCGGTTCTGGGGACTACCTCTGTGGGACATCGGGTACGACTGGGAGTTACGAGGGAGTCTCCCCCCAGGCTGAGCTTGATATGCTGTGCTGACGATACGCTCGTCACAGCCCGGGGCAGGACACTCGAAGAGGCGCCGAGCCTGGACACTCTCGGCACCGAGGAGATGGTCAGGCGAATCGAGGTGCTGGGGCTCAGGGTGGCCATAAACAAGACGGAGGCCCTCTTATTCCATGGGCCCCGTGTAAGGCCGCCTATCGGCGCCTCGATAGTCGTCAACTCCATCCACATCAGTATCCAGGCCCATATGAAGTACTTGGGCCTGGTGCTGGAAGAACGATGGGCCTTCTGGGAGCATTTCCGCCGAATCGCTCCCCGGCTGGGCGTCCGCCCTATCACCACCCTATCATGAGCCGTCATGCCGAACGTGGGTGAACCCAGCTTTGAGGGCCGACGACTGTATGCGGGGGTGATCCGCTCGATGGCCATGTACAGCGCACCCGTGTGGGCGAGGTCTCTGACTCTGCGGCTGAGGGCTTTTCTGTGGCACCCTCAGAGAATCATGACGGTCAGAGCCATCCGCGGATACCGCACGGTGTCGACCGAGGTGGCAAGCGTGTTGGCAGGGACACCCCCGTGGGACATAGAGGTGGAGATGCTCTCCGACCTCTACCAGCGAGTGACCTCAGTGCGCGACGCAGGTGGCTCCCCATCGCTTAGCGAGATAGCCACCTGGCGCGAGGATGCCCGCCGAGACGTCATCGCTCGCTGGGCTACGCGGCTGGAGAGGCCTAGGCATGGTGTTCTTACCGTAGAGGTTCTCCGGCCCGTATTGACGGAGTGGATGGAGCAGCGGCACGGAGTCCTTTCTTTCCTGTTGGTGCAGGTGTTGTCGGGGCACGGGTGCTTCGGCAAATACCTGCCCAAGATCGCAAGGAGGGAGTCGACTCCGTCCTGCCACCAGTGCGGCAGTGACGAGGACACGGCGCAACACACGCTGGAGGTCTGCGTGACCTGGGCCGGGAAACGCTGTGACCTCGTCGCTGTCATTGGTGTCGACCTGACGCTGCCGGCTGTCGCGAAAGCGATGGTCGACAGCGTCAGGCGTTGGGACGCGGTCGCCGCCTTCTGCAAGGCTGTCATCTCGCAAAAGAAGGCCGTGGAACGGGTCCGGGTAGATTCCCGGACCCGGGCCGCCGCCAGCGGCTGAGGTGGCGCAGGCGCGAGTATCTGCGCCTGATGTCGCCCTAACCGAGGCTTCGGGTGATTGGACCGGGGACTTGTCCGGTCAACCGACGTGAGGCCACCGCGTGAGGACGACGCCCCGAAGGCGAACGCTGTTGGGAATCGACAAGAGAGGAACCCGCAAGGATATACCGCCGGGCGGGCCAACGAAGTCAAAGATTGGGTACCGGTGGCCCGCTCGCACGGCGAAGAGAGGTGTTTGCAGGGTGGGTCCATGGGGTTGCGTGCCGCCTCTTCTGTCGCCCCGGGCGTTTTGTAGCGGTGCGACCACATCCATGGTCCACCTTGCGGAAAAAAAAAACTTTAACGCGGCACGATTTCCGTCCCCGGCACGGCGGCGGCAGCGGGGTGTGAACTATACTGCAAAGTCCGATACGCGCGTCGTAATTCGCTTAAATAAAATTTTCTTAAGTCAGCGAAAAGTAATAAATACTTTTATACCTTCCTTAATAAGTTCTCTTATATAAATAAAACTATTTTCTAAAACCCCTATAGATCCATAATAAGCACAGAACCCTTCAACTGACAACTAATACAAGGCTTAAAACGTTTAGTGCGGATAAATAGGATATCAACAACCAAAGGATGTACGGAATACTTATCATTCGCCGTATTACATAGGATTTCCTCCTCAAGTTTAGAGCTTGAGGGCTTCGCATGAAATTAACTCGTGTAACATATCCCTTTTGTGCGAACTTTACCCATTTCTAGCGAAACTAATATTTTTGAAGTGAAAACTTCTTTAGGGGCATTGTGCACTTTTTATGATGGGTAAAAAATGTTAAGTTCGCGTCAGGACACGTGACCTGATCGAAAATTCGTAAGACCGAGGGAGAGTAGATCGTAGGAGAAAAATACATTAATGGTAGTACTAATAATAAATAAAGCAATTCAATGTGATAAAAAAAATAATGTGAACTAATTTTAACTGGGAAAAAAATTTTAACAAAAAAAAAACCCGATTTCATTGTATTTAAGACTTGTATGGTATTCTCATGGATGCCATTGTCAGAACTATAACTTCAAAAAAAAAAATATCGCCAAAATCAGTTCACCCAATCGTAAGTACTGAGGTAGAAAACAAAAAAATGTTTAGTAGTAGGACCACGCTGTTGACAGTTTTCTGTATCCGCCCGGGGTAGTACCACAGTCTCGCAGAAAATTGACGTCTGAGTAATGGCGATTTGCTATTTGAAAGCCCAAATAGGTGGGTTTGGCCTTATTGGTAGGCAGCGGCCTAGCTATACCTTTAGTATTGCACAGGTCCATGGGCGGCAGTAACACTTACCGACAGGAATAGGCATGCCCGTTTGTCACCATAAACAATAAAAACAATAATCTATTCAATATACTCCTTTTTTGAAGTCAATTAAAAATTATTGCCACACGTGAGATTTGAACCCATATCTACTGGAAATCCAGTCCAATGATCTTACTAATTGTATCATGTAGTAAGTAGAATAAGGCAATTTCCCAAGGCTGGTCAGACGAGTATAGTGTGTGATTTTGAGTTTGCCTTCTCTTGCCTTGCTTCTATATATGTACATATTATATCCTTATTCGCATTTAATGAAACTTAATGGGAAGATGGAGGTTGGTAAATTGTATTCTTACTCCATTTAAAGGACATAATATTCTATATATTCCGCTGCATCAGGGAGGCGAAATTTGGCGAATAAAATTAATAAAAAAAGTTATAGTCTCAAATATTTCAAAACTTTAATTTGACTTATTTTATGGCAGAGAAGACATGAAAGTAGAATAAATGCTGTTGAGATGAGATCTCTTCGTAGTATGTGTGATGTGAGCCTGAAAGATAAAATTAGGAATAGTGTTATAAGAGAGCGCTGTAGTGTGAATGAAGAAGTAGTGACAAAGATCAAAAAGGGTATGCTGAGGTGGTTTGGATACTTAGAAAGAATGAGTGAGGAGAGGTTGACAAAGAAAATATATAAAGCAAGCGTGAATGGAACGAATACAAGGGGAAGACCTCGTCATAATTTTTTGGATCAAATTGACGATGTATTGACGAGAGTTCATATTAAGAGTATGCATAATCATAGAGCATGCATGAAGACTATTATGAGTGTGAATGAAGCGATGGAAGTATGCAAGGATCGTGGTTTGTGGCAATCCGTAGTCTCTGTCTACCCCTTTGGGAAACAGGCGTGAAGCTATGTATGTATGTATTTTATCAAAGCTATTTATTTTTACGTCTTTACTGCAATTTATAGAGTATGTTGATATCAGAACAGAATTTAAACCAAATTACAACGTCAAATTTAATAAAAATATTCAATTGCCGAAAAAAATAAGACATAAGGCAAATTATTAAATGACAAAGCCAATTCCACTGACGATTTTATTGAGTTATAATAATTGACTCAACATTTCTCCCGTTTGAAAACGTGCCAATCTGTAACAAAAAGGAAATTTATCTACCTTTATTTTATTTTTCAATAATTTTTACTTGGCATTTTTATTACTTAAATTTTTTTTTTATTGCTTATGGTGGCAAACGAGCAACTAGCGCAGGTGCGCTACCATCAGGTGATGGTAAGTGTCACTGCCGCCCATGGACCTTTGCAATAACAAGGGTATAGCTTAAGCCGCTGCATACCAATAAAATCCCCAAAACCACCCAGTTGGGCTGCCGGCTCTCTCGCTCACCGAACGAAGCGCAATAGCAAATTGCCATTACTCAGACGTCGATCTTCTGCGAGAGTGTGGTACTACCCCGGACGGACCGTCCCGCGGCTGTAGATAGAAAGCTGTCAACAGCGTGGTCCTACCACTATTTATATTTATACTGACTCCTTTTTTTATAGCTTACTAGGAAACCTATCTCATTGGTTTGTTTGTAGAAGTCTATATATCGCAGTGCCACCTGGTGGCGAGTTATATCAATGAGGATAACATATAAACTTTCTCCGTGAAAAAATATACATAGAAAAAAGATACCAATTTTCATAATGATCGTTCAAATAGTTTCTGATTTTAGCAATATGTTTTATACACCAACATACACTTTTACTGATACAGATATATAGACTAAAAACATATCGATTTGTAAAAATAACCTAAAATTTATTTTTATATTGAGCTAGTTATAAGCGTTTCGATTTTTTATAGTTAGATAAGGAACGCAATACAAATATTATGACGTCAACGTTACAGTTTGTATACTAATATGCGTCTGCCTACTAAAGTAATTGTGAGAGAAAGGGGTATAATACAGGGTGGAAGGGAACCGCTTCCGAAAACAAAGACAAGTGACCCTATTAGTCCTACTTGTAATGATAGGCTAGAAAAAAAAAATATTCGGATGAAAAATATTTTGTTTTTCACCACGAGAGATCGTTGAACTCTTGAACATATGATCGTGAGTTTTGAATAGATTGTCGTCTTATCTCATCTGAGTATAGTTACGTATTTTTATGGAATTATCATTAGATGGCACTTTTTAATACTTACTTAGAAGACTTTACGTAATAAATTTCTTGTTTTATCATCATCATCATCTCAGCTCATACATGTCCCACTGTTGGGCTCGAGCCTCCTCCAGAATGGGAGAGTAATTGACCTTATATATATACCACGCTGATCAGACGTGTTGGTATGGGGTTTTGTTTCGAATTTTCCTTCACCCGCATAGATGTTATATGCGTTTTATATCCCTTAGTCGTCTCGTACGATCACCCGCAGGTAAGACGGAGGGGTATTGAATTGTATTCTTACTCCGTCACCACACGGAAGAACCTCTTAATTATTGTGTAGTAATTAATAGATTGAATAATTATAGTATCTCTACTAGCTATACCAGCGGCTTCGCTAGTATTAATAAGTGTATGTGAAAATGTAACTAACAAACAAACTCACATTTATATTCATAATATTAGCTAAGATAAACTAGGACTGTACAGATGGCGTAGTGGTTAAGTTACCGATCCAGTGACGTGAGTTCGATTCCTAAGCGATAAAAACACTTTGTGCGATCCATAAAGTATTGTCCTGAGTCATCATTCTCCTACTGTTATCCCAAATCATTTTGGGTCGATACAATATGTACTCTTCTTTCATTAGTTTTAGTACATATTGTTGTATGACCGGTCGCCTGCCAGACGTCAACCCTCCTTGGGTATGTAATTGTTGACCAAACGGCATCAGATGGAGTTGGCCCAGGTCGTTATAAGGCTCTTAGTCGTGTTTTACGACATCCACAAGTAAAGTAAGGGTTGGTAGTATTCGTAGCCGCTACCACACTGCGGGTATTAAAAGTATTGTCCTGAATCTGGGTGTAATTTATTTACATTAATTGTATGTTTATAAAGCTCCTCCCCAACACCTTGATGCTGGGTGACGTCTTAAAAAAAAAATTACATACATACATACATATAATCACGCCATATCCCTTGCAGGGTAGGCAGAGAGAACAGTGCCAGAGAACTCTATCCTTGCATACTTCACTTGCTTCTTCGACATTCATAATTCTCTTCATACACGCTAGCCGGTTTCGGAGACTTTTGACTTTTGTAGGTGAGTCTCGGTCTCCCCCAGTACCTACAACCTTCTACTTTCGCATTGTATATCTTCTTAACCAGACGTTCGTTCGGCATTCTTTTCACATGTCCGAACCATCGGAGCATTCCCTTTCGCATCTTTACACCAATACTCTCTTTCACACCTACTCGCTCTTTTACGTCGTCGTTGCGAATGCGGTTGGTCAGCCTAACTCCACAGATTTGCCATAGAGATCGCATTTTGACCGCATTAATTTTACTTTCATACTCTTTTCTGCATACCCAACTTTCGCTTTCATATAGTAATGTTGGGCTATAATAATAATATTCTTCATTGAAATTTAGACTTACTTCAATCTATAGAGAACTAGCTTCTGCCAGCGGCTTCACCCGCCTAAAATGTTACTTTCCTAAAGTTTTTCACCCCCTATTTTTATTTTAGAGGGTATTTGTTTTTACGAAATTTTAATGTCTAATTTATTTATACCTAATCAATAATAGCCTAAAAATAAGTTTCAAGCTTCTGGCTTTAAAAATGACGATAATTCCTTACAACTTTTCATCCCCCTTTACAACCATTTTTTTGCATTAAAAAGTAGCCTATGTCCTTTATCAGGCTCTAGACTATCTGTGTACCAAATTTCATTTAGAACGGTTCAGTAGTTTTGGCGTGAAAGAGCGACAGACAGAGTGAGTTACTTTCGCATTTATAAAATTAGTAAGGATTAATAAGAATATTGTAAAAAAACACAAACTTTGTAGAAAAACTAACAAAGTCCAGATTCAGTAAATTTAATATAAGTAGCCCAAATATCGATGGGAAGTAATACTTCAGGTTTTGGAACTGTACATTATCTTTGGTGGTTCGAATAGAATTTGTCTAGAGCATAGAAAAAAGGGTGGACAATAACAGTTATATAAATAAAATGAATACAAACTTTTCCAAGTGTTGCAATTCTCGTATTGCATCTCGCAGTAATTCGCAAAGTTCTGGAAAAATCCATCGTAGTTTTGCGCACAAATAAATTGATACCTGTGACATATAATATTATATTTATTTATAGAAAACTAGCTTCTGCCCGCAGCTTCGCCCGCGTAAGATGTTGCTTTCCTAAATTTTTTCATCCCCTATTTTTATTTTACCCCTTAAAAGTATTTTTTTTCACAAAATGTTAATGTCATATTTATTTATATCTAATCAATAGCCTAAATATATGTTTCAAGCTTTTGGCTTTAAAAATGACGATACTTCCGTACAAATTTTCATCCCCTTTTACAACCCTTTTTTGCATTAATATGTAGCCTATATTCTTTCTCAGGCTCTAGACTATCTGCGTACCAAATTTCATTTAGATTGGTTCTGTAGTTTTGGCGTGAAAGAGCGACAGACAGACAGACGAGTTACTTTCGCATTTATTATATTAGTAAGGATATAACATTTTATCTGGACAGCCTTTGGCCCAGCATATCAGGTCTAGCCATTCTAAGCTATAATAATAGTTCCTTTTTTTTTTGGTGGCGGGCTTTAGCGTGGTCGCACTCCTCTAAATTCGTCCGGAGCGACAGAATAAAACGGCACGCGACCCTATAGGACCGCCCTTCAATACCGATGCCGTGCGAATGGGCCACCGGAATTCAGTCTTTGTCGTCGTCGGCTCACCCGGCAGAATAGTCCCATAAACCACTTGCCGTTCTAATAAATATTGTTGACTTCAATTAACTATCAATATAATATCACGAAAGCAGTTCATATAATGTCTCACTGCTGGGCTCAAACGTCTACCATAATAGGTGGGAAATTGGCCTATTATACCACGCCGCTCGAACTTGTTGGCGTAGAGTTTTATTTCGAGATTCTCCTCTTGCATATATATATATTATCTACGTATCCATTTTTAGGCGTCTTTTACGACAGCCTTGGGAAAGAATAGGGTATGTTGATTTTTATTCTTATTCCCTTTTTGTTTTCAGTTTTTTGAAATTAATTGTCACAATTCGCAATCGAATTAGTTATCATAATTGGTGTTAGGAAATTGATGCTGCACTTTTTTCTGGTGATCTCTTAATCATCTTATACGTAACATCACACCTGTTTCCCAGAGGGGTAGGCAGAGAGTACGGCTTGCCACGATTCTGACATATGTACCTCCATCGCTTCATTTATACTCATCACAGTCTTCATACATGCTCTACGGTTACGCGTGCTCTTAATTTTTATTTTTTCATGATTTGTGAAAATAAGCGTGTTAGTATATTGTATTCTTAATCTATCACTTTAGTGGATAACTTGTAACAAACAGTGTCAGAAGTTAGTAGCTCTGGTGATTAAAATGCTACTTACCTGTACACTTTAGGACAATTATCTAAAAAATTCCGACAGCCTCTTACGAAAAAATCAGTCACCCAAAACTGTGTATCTTGTGGGTATTTTAGAACTTTCTTTCTATATAACCCATGACATTCTGAAGCAGGTAATAGTTCTAAGCCGAAGATGAAAATGAAATAAGCTGTAAAAAAAAAAATATTATTTAATAAATAATTGTAAGATTTTTGTGAATGGTTTTTTTTTTTGCTAATGGTGGCAAACGAGCAAGCAGCACACCTGATGGTAAGTGTCACTACCGCCAATGGACCTTTGCAATACCAAGGGTATAACTAGGCCGCTGCCCACCAATATAAATCCCAAACCCACCCAGTTGGGCTTCCGGCTCTCTCGCTCACCTAACGAAGCGCAATAGCACATTGCTATTACTCATACGTCCATCTTCTGCGAGAGTGTGGTACTACCCCGGACGGAGCGGCCCGCGGATACAGACAGAGAACTGTCAACAGCGTGGTCCTACCACTATTATATTAGTTATTACTGGCATGGGGACTGCATAGATGGAAGTAGTTGAAATGCCGACATATGCCGACGTATCAAGTGCGTGGGTTTGATTCATATGCAGGACAATAATTTTTGAGAATCATAAATCTTTTATTTTCTGCCTAATTTTTTTTTTGTGGCAGTCTTTCTTAACCATTAGCGGCAGTGTTAAACGCTTCACTTAATCCGTCCGAGGCAACAACCACGTCTGACTAGTATTATATAGTAAATTAATATCCTTCATAATTTGGAGGCGGCTCAGGAGTGGGATGAGCTGATAGGAAGACGTATATCAAAACAAAGAAAAGAACAATGAAGACAATATTTTTTATAGCTAGTCTTTAGTGTTCCTATGCTGATTCACAAACGTAGAGGTTACTATATTCGTACAGCCAACTATTCATGAGTTCTTCAGTTTTACCGAAATGAAATGATGCTTCTGTATCCCAGTACATTATCATAATAATAATAGTGATGTGCTATATATATATATATATAAATATAAAAAAGGTCATACATTACCCACCGTACGCCTCATAGCTACAATCTTGAGGAGTGTAAACTATTCTCGAACGGATTCATAAATTTAACTGTATGGCGTAAATGCATTGTAAAGTTTGTTGTACAATGAAAGCGATATGCGTGAAATAATATTATTGAATTTTTATTTTATAATGATTTTTAATGTTTACGCGAGTATTACACATTTGAAATAAAATTACTACTTTAACGGATAGAATCCGTAAAAGTAGTTTTTTTATTTTATTAAAAATAAATTCCGTGTGGTGACGGAGTAAGAATACAATTCACCACCCCAAATCTTACCCGTAGGTGATCGTGCGAGACGACTAAGGGATATAAAACGCATATAGCATCTATGCAAAAAAAAGAAAACTCAAAACAAAACCCTATATCAATACGTCTGACCAGCGTGGTGTAGTAGGTCAATTTCTCTTCCATTATGAGGGAGGCTCGAACCCAACAGTGGGACATATATAAGCTGAGATGATGATTAAGAAAATATGGAAATGTAATTGTACAAAATAATTTTATTTTATTGATATAGAATCCTTAATACGGAAATTCGCAGAAGAACGGGTGTAACCAACATAGCACGAAGAATTAGCACGCTGAAGTGGCAATTGGCAGGCCACATCGCTTCGCGAACCGATAACTGTTGGTTAAAAAAGGTTCCCAAATGGCGACCTCGTAACGGACGTCGCAGTGTTGGTCGCCATATGCTTCCACCCCAGGCTTATATTTCACATTGAACTTTGCTAAGCTGATAGATTAATATAGTTTATAGTTTATTATGTACACTGTACCTTATTAATCGCCATAAATTTCGTTATTATAATAAAATAAACATTTAATGGTTTATTGCAATTCTTTTTTTTTATGTTTATCAAAACTGTTTTATATCACACATTTTAAAGTAAAATTCTTTTATCAACATCTATAATTTTGAATGTAAGCAATTTTAAAATATCAGAAAAAAATATTAAATTTTAAATTGACAGAAAAATCTATCTTTGAGTCAGGCTCTTTCAACAAGCCTCAGGCTGATCACGGATATCAATCATGCAGTACTAGTGACCAGCTCAATGGTGATGGAGAATACGGTGGGGAATAGGGTCACGCGCCGCTCTTCCGTCGACCTGGACGGAACGGACGGCGTGTGTCCAGACCATAGCCTGCTAAAAAAAAGACTCATTCAACAATTATTACATTCATCGCAAGACCTATTATATCTTCCGCAGAAAAATATGAACACTAATTTCAGATTTAGTTGCAGATCAGATTTCAAGATTTTTCTTTAAAAATATCACGTTAAAAAACCAAATATGTTTTAATTGCAAGCAACATATTCATCTTATAGATTTGTTCCTTTTTTTATTGCTTATGGTGGCAAACGAGCAAGCAGCACACTTGATGGTAAGTGTCACTGCTGTCCATGGAACGTTGCTATACCAAGGCTATAGCTAGACTGCTGCCTACCATTGCAATTCCCAAACCCACCCAGTTGGGCTGCCAGCTCTCTCGCTCACCGAACGATGCGCAATAGCACATTGCCATTACTCAGACGTCGATCTTCTGCGAGAGTGTGGTACTACCCCGGACGGACCACCCCGCGGCTGTAGACAGAGAACTGTCCACAGCGTGATCTTACCACTAATAATTGTTTATCTACTTTTCACTTATAATTAGGTATAATAATTATGCCATCATCATTATCATCATTCTCAGGACAATATGAGGTCTTTGTACCATTCACAGAGTGTTGTTCTGAGTCTGGGTGTAATTTGTCTGCGTTAATTGCATGTTTGTAAAGTTCCCCGCAACATAAGGATTATTTCCTTAGTGCAGAGGTGTGTTTAAAAAATATATATTGTATACAGGGTGGAAGTGGATCGCTCCCGAAAACAAAGACAAGGAGACCCCACTAGTCCTACTTGTGATGATAGGCTAAAAAAAAACGATTCGAATGAAAAATATTTGTTTTTGTCACCACGCGAGGTCGTTCCATTCGAAAACATATGATCGTAAGTTTAGAGTATCGTAAGAATAGATTGCGTCTTTTCTCATCTGAGTAAAGTTACTTATTTTTATGGAATTATCGTTACATGGCACTGTACTAATGTAAGGGAGAGTGGAAAAATTCAAAATGCGTTGTGAAAAAAAATTATTTTTTTCGTCTGAAGCTATTTTTTTTTTCTAGCCTATTATTACAAGTAGGACTAGTAGGGCCACCGGTCTTTGTTATCGGGAGTGGTCCACTTCCACCCTGTATATTCCAAAAAAAAGTTTATTTGATTTTAATTTATTTCAATTCTAAGGTTTATCTTAGTTCGGAGTGGAAAAATACTTAAATGAATACACAACAGTAGGTGTAACCAATTAAAAAGACGACCTAAAAGCCTTATTCATCATCTCAGCTCATATAATTCCTACTGTTCGGCTCGAGCCTCCTCCTTGACAAATTGACCTACTATACCATACCGGTCAAATGTGTTCGTATAGGGTGTTATTTCGAGTTTCGATAAATATTATATGCATTTTATATCCCCTTTTTTTTGTTTGGGGTGGGCTACGGTCGGGCACTTCTCCCACAACTATGCCCGGGGCGACAGAGAGGCGTAAGCACGCACACCCGTAACCCACCCGTGATACCTCGCCTTCATCGTTGGACTGGCCACCGGAGCAGCGTGAACTTGACGTCAGTGGCCGGCCCGGCGGAATACTCCCTGAGAGGTACCCTCTCCTTGACTTAGTCTTTCCTCGCGCGATCAGCCTCTCGGCGGGTGACGGACTAATTCCCTGGTCCAGTCACCCGCGTTCATTGTATTCTTAACCAGTCACCACATGGATAAACATTATTGTTATAAGTATATTATCTTAAAGACCAAAGATAGAACTCTGAAATAATTTCTACAGGCACTTTAATATATAAAAAGGGATTGGGTGAATTCTTATCTTATTGAATACAATGACATTTGTTTGGAAAAACCCACTCCCGTGGGAAAAATATATTTGCCTGTCTCATTGTTCCGAATTTGTTTATACAGCGTGATCGAAAATCGAATATTTGTCAAGATAGGGAATGTAAATCTTTTTTATAGGGTCGATCTATAAAATACTTTATTTATGAATATAATATATCACTCTTAAGCAATTTAACTGTTAATTTCTTAGATATACAGAGTGGAGATGACCATGTGATAATAATTTTAATTTAGTGTATCTGATGACTTGCCCAGCCTGTTTAGAAACTTTGAATATAATATGTCGTATAGTTTAGCCACAGCAAAATATTTTGTATTGTATGTACTAGAGCAAGTGGAAGAATTTGTATATCTTGGATGTGGATTTAGCCGAGATGGAAGGCACACCACCGATATAGAGCGAATAGTGAATGCGGGAAATAGAGTGAACGGAGCGTTGGGGCAACTTCTCGGTAGCCACCACTTCAGCCAGAAGGCACGTGTAGCAACACATAACGCAGTGCTTGTCCCAACATTACTTTATGGAAGCGAGAGTTGGGTATGCAGAAAAGAGCATGAAAGTAAAATTAATGCGGTCGAAATGCGATCTCTACGGAAAATCTGTGGAGTTAGGCTGATCGATCGCATTCGTAATGACGACGTAAGAGAACGAGTAGGTATGAAAGAGACTGTTGATGTAAAGATGCGAAAGGGAATGCTCCGATGGTTCGGACATGTGGAAAGAATGCCGAACGAACATCTGGTTAAGAAGATATACAATGCAAAAGTGGAAGGATGTAGGTACCGGGGGAGACCGAGACTAACCTACCTAGACCTGATTGGTCACGTACTGAAGATAGATGGAATCAAGAGTCTCCGAAACCGGCAAGCGTGTATGAAGAGAATTATGAATGTTGAGGAAGCGAGTGAAGTATGCAAGGATAGAGTTCTCTGGCACTCTGTTCTCCCTGCCTACCCTGCAAGGGATATGGCGTGATTACATGTATATATGTATGTATAATATTTACATTTAGGTATGTTATTAACGGGTGATCGGACCGGGGACTAGTCCAGTCACCCGAAGTGAGTATAGAGTAGAGAGAGAGTAGCCACCGTGTGGTAACCCGTAAAGGTAAACCGCCGGGCGGGCCACCGAAGACAAAGATCGGGTACCAGTGGCTCACTCACACGGCGAAGAGAGACGCTTTGCAGGGTAGGTCTACAGTCTGCGTGACCACTCCATGTCCCACCGCAAAAAAAAATAAAAAGGTGTGCTATTAAAAATAATAGGTATAAATTATTAAAAAAAAAATCATACACAAGAAAATCACCACCATATTTTCTAAGATTGCACGTATAATATTATGAACAAATTGCTCTATATTTATGTAGTTACAGTAATACGTGATCTCTTAAGTTGAAATCGATGCGACAGTATAGAAAGTTTGAGAAAATTTTATTGCTTATAGAGTTTGCCCTGATGATTTAAGTTATATTAATAGATAGTTATTTCTCGTTTCATTTGCGGTAGCCCTGTGGGTTTTGCTTTAATATCCATTTAAAATATAAATAAAATTATTATCTAGACATGCGGCAGCGTGTCAAGCCAAGTTCAAGCAAAGGAACTGGCAAGCCAGCGCCGAGTATACACCTTTTTTTTTTCTTTGCAGAGTGGACCATGGATGTTGTCGCGCCCCGACAAATCGATCCGTGGCGACAAAAGAGGGGCGCGCAAATCCCATGGACACACCCTGCAAGCACCTCTCTTCGCCGTATGAGCAGGCCACCGGTACCCGATCTTCACAGCGCCGAGTATACACCTACAAAATCTAACCTACTTTAAGATCTCACATTTTTTTAATAACAGCAATTGTTATAGGTATCCAATAAAGCAAAGAAATAGAGTTTAATACTTGTTCATAGTGTTATTTTGTTCCTATAAATACATATTTGGATTTTGCATAGAATTTGGCACTCATTTAGATCTCCATTCTTTTTGCGGCGAAGACAAAATAATAGACTTTTAATTCAAGTTTTTGTTAAATATCATCTATAGATTATATCCATTATTGGACTTTTACGATACTCATGGGAAAGATAAGCGACCGTTTAGATTCTCTGTGAGATACATAAATAATTATTTTGAATCTGGGTATAATTTGTGTACGTTTATTGCGTTTTTATAAAGTACTTTGAAGTTGAAGTGGCAATGGGCATTCCACATCGCTCGACGAATCGACAACCATTGTAGAAGAAACGTTCGACGGTGAAAGCTGTCGGGGCGTCGACTCGAGAGGAACCCGCGAGGGTAAACCGCTGGGCGGGCCACCGAAGACAAAGATCGGGTACCGGTGCACTCGCACGGCGAAGAGAAGTTTGCATGGTGGGTCTATGAGGTCACGCACTGCCTCTTCCGGCACCCCGGACCGATTTAGCGGGGAGAGACGCATCCATAGCCGACTGCAAAAAAAAAAGGGAGGCCTATGTCCAACAGTGGACGTTTATGGGCTGATGGATGGATGGATGGAAAGTACTTTGTGTGTTGTCTTAAACAATTAATTAAAATATCGCTTTATATAATGAAGAAAATATGGTGAGAGAAAACTTGCATGTCTGAATAATTTGATCTATAGTGATACTAGAAGTAATTTAAGACAATGATTTAAAACTTGTTCTTAATGGTAGAACATGGTTATAATGACTGCAGAGATAGCGTAATGGTTAAGATACCTTCTGTGCCAGTGGCTTGGGTTCGATTCATATACAGGACAACAATAAGTATTGTTCTGAGTCTCGGTGTCAATTATCTTTTTAGAAACATTACATCCCGTATTAAGGATTAAATCATTATCTCTTAAGGGATTTTACAAACATGCCATCAACGGATACTAATTACGTCCAGATTCATAATTTCTTCGGGCCATAGCCAATCGATGTGACCAACCCATTGCCAGTTCAAAGTGCTAATTCTTTGATCTATGTCCATTACATCTGATTTTTATGGATGGCATTATTCCTTCTTTTATTATGGAGAGAAATACTAACCATAGCCCTTTACATAGTTGCCCCGATGGCGAAAGCTGCCGAGGTATCGACTCGAGACTCGTTACCAGTGAGGGTAAACCGCCGGGCGGGTCACCGAAGACAAAGACCGGATTCCGGTGGCCCGCTCACTCGGCAAAGAGAGTTACATGTAGGATGATAGATCTATGGGGTCGCGCGCCGTTTCTTCTGTCGCCCCAGAAGGATTTAGCGGGGTGTGAACACCATAACCCGCCACAAAAAAAGAAAAGCCCTTTACATAACATGTTGAGCGACTTTAAACCTATTTATGAGGCTAATATTTAGAGACCACGTTTCCCGTTCTTTTTAATGTTTTTAATTATAATATAGGCATAAAAAAAATATATGGAGGAAAGTAATTTACTACTGAACAACTTCCACTTATACTAGCATTAGACAAAGGGTCACTTAAGTTTGACCTTGGCTTTATTTTCATTAAAATTATATTACAGTGGTACTAAAAGTTCAAGGTCGATAACAGTTTACACGTACAATAATTTATTGCCTAAGAATGGAGGATTATTTTTATTATAATAGCGTTTTGTTTTCACTGATATATAAATTCTATTCACCACCATATATCTTACCCGCAGGTGATCGTACGAGACAACTAAGGGATATAAAATGCATATAACATCTATGCGAGAGAAGAAAAACTCGAAACAAAACCCTATACCAACACGTCTGACCAGCGCGGTACAGTAGGTTAATTTCCCTCCCATTACGGAGGAGGCCCGAGCCCAACAGTGGAAGATTTATGGGCTGTGATGATGATGATGATGAATATATTACTCGGGTAAGATGGCTTAAGAATACCATAGCATAGTGGTTAAGATAATTCCCTTCAGTGTTGTGGGTTCAATTTTTATACACGATAGGATTTGCGCATAAAAATTGAACCTCAACTCATTAATTAATAATTATTATATTGCGGGAGACTTTACAAATATATAATTAACAGATACAAATTGCACCCAGACTCAGAACAATAATTTAAAGATACCCAAGGTATTATCGTTCGGCGGAATCGAATTCACAATATTGACATGGTATAATAACCAATATATAATCAATAATATATTAGATGTGTGGTAGCGGATACGAATACTACCAACCCTTACTTTGCTCGTGGACGTCATAAAAGCCGACTAAGAGCCTTATAACGACCTAGGCCAACTTCATCTGATGCGTTTTGGTCAACAATTACATTACCAAGGAGGGTTGACGTCTGGCAGGCCGGTCATAAAATGATTGCCAATAACTTTTACAATATGTAGTATGAAAGAAAAGTACATATTATATCGACCCCAAGTAATTGGTATAAGAGTAAGAGAATGATGATAGTCAATAGTATATCAATTTCCCTCCTCTTGTGGCAGTTCCGTGTGGTGACGGAGAATGTATACAATTCACCACCCTCTTTGTTACCCGTGGATGATCGTAAGAGATGACTAAGGAATATAAAATGCATATTAGGTACATTTATGCAGGAAAAGGAATACATACATATATAGATATCATCACGCCATATCCTTTGCAGGGTAGGCAGAGAGAACAGAGTGCCAGAGAACTCTATCCTTGCATACTTCACCCACTTCCTCAACACTCATAATCCTCTTCATACACGCTCGCCGGTTTCGGAAACTCTTGACTCCACCTTCCTTCAGTACGTGACCAATCTGGTCTAGGTAGGTGAGTCTCGGTCTCCCTCGGTACCTACATCCTTCCACTTTCGCATTGTATATCTTCTTAAACAGACGTTTGTTCGGCATTCTTTCCACATGTCCGAACCATCGCAGCATTCCTTTTCGCATCTTTATACCAATACTCTCTTTCATACCTACTCGCTCTCTTACGTCGTCGTTGCGAATGTAGTCGGTTAGCCTTGCTCCACAGATTTCCCGTAGAGATCGCATTTCGACCGCATTAATTTTACTTTCATGCTCTTTTCTGCATACCCAACTCTCGCTTCCAAGAGAAGAAATGCTTGAAACTAAAGCCTGTATGGGCCTATATCAACACGCCTGGCTAGCGTGGTAAAGTAGGTAAATTTCCCTTACATTATGGAGGAGGCTCGAGTCCAACAGATATGATATGTATGAGCTGAGATGTTTGGTTGATGATGTAAAAGACGCTCGAACTCGTCACTGGCATGTATAATAGTTGAAATTAGATGATTATATATAAACGACATGGTATCCTTACCCATCTACGATATTCAATAGTAGTAGGACTACGCTGTCGACAGTTCTCTGTCTATAGCCGCGAGCCGGTCCGTCTGGGATAGTACTACACTGAACAGAAGATCGACGTCTGAGTAATGGCAATGTGCTATTGCCCTTCGTTCGGTAAGTGAGAGAGCCGGAAGCCCAACTGAGTAGGTTTGGGGTTTGTATTGATAGGCAGCGACTTAGCTATACCCTTGGTATTGCAAAAGTCCATGGGCGGCAGTGACACTTACCATCAGGTGTGCTGCTTGCTCGTTTGCGACCATAAGCAATAAAAAAAATGAGATAAACGTTTACTGTTGAACGTGATACCTATATAGACCTCTGCAAAGGGGTTTAATGGCTATGTTTTGCTGGTGATTAATATAACTTGTGCTGCCATCAAAATACGTGATCTATATTGACGATTCCTATAATAAAATAAAGACAGAGGACATGATCTATTATAAATATCTTATATTCTTGGTTTAATTTTGTATATAACTTTAAAAAAAACAATTCTTACTCGAAGGGCATCTCATATAAATTAAACATGTAACCAATCACTTTCGTAAAAAAAAAATACAATTTAAAAAAAAATGACAAGCCCATTGAGTTTCTTGCTGGATTTTCTCAGTTTGTGGCTGCTTTTTGATCCGGAAGTAAATAGATTAATTAAAATGAATTTTAAAACATAATGTTAAATTTGCAATATGTAAGTGCCCCTATTGGGGCTTATGCATAATATATGATTTGATTTGACACAAAATACTATATAAATAACAATAGTTTTTTAAAGATACAAGACTACTTACAAAAATGAGTACAACAAAATACAGAGAAAACTTTTCGTTTCTTTCGGTATATTAAATTATCCTTAAAGCTTGTGTCATGTTTATTAAAAACGTGTACGTTATATATGATACATCTTTTAGACGCAATAGTTGTGAAAGATTTTTATGTTGAGCAGTCCTATACTTTCTTTATTATGTGCTGTGTTCACTTTATTTTTATCTATGTCACGCTTTATGCAGTCCACTTTCTTCTCTTTGGTCTGTATTTCTAAAACCTTTAAGACATTCATATATTTAAAACATCATTGATTTTTGATGCTCGTGAGTATTGCACTTTTTAAATAAAACTATTTATTATAAAAACCGATTACGAAGTGAAAAATGATGTCACAAGCGGGATTCGAACCCGCGCCTATTGGGATTCCGGACCAATCGTGCTGCCACTACACTACCGTGACTAATTGTAGGACATGCAAATTTCACTTCGTATCATATTTACGTCTTAAGGTGACGGTATGCTATCTACCCGACAATGTTTACACATTGTTATAGGCTTAATACTTAAAACTTTACAGTTAGAATTGTATTAGACGATGACACAACCTTATTATTTAAATTACTGAAATTTAGCATTTAATATGCTTAATTATTTATAAAAACCGATTACGAAGTGAAAAATGATGTCACAAGCGGGATTCGAACTATTTTTAGTCACTATCGCGTGAGACACTTTAGTCGTAAATAGATACGATAGAATGAGTAAATAACAGTTTTATTTCAAATAAAACATTATTTGCGTTGAGAGGGAGCCTCCCACCCGGGGTGGGCGTAATCTGTTACGCCGACGACACGCTCGTCACAGCCCGCGGTGGGACGCTGGAGGAGGCGGCAAGCCTGGCAACTCTCGGCACCGAAGAGATCGTCAGGCGGATCGAGGCGCTGCGGTTGAGGGTGGCCCTGGACAAGACGGAGGCCCTCTTGTTTCATAGGCCCCGCATGAGTCCTCCCATCGGCGTTTGGATCACCGTCAATTCGGTTGACATCAGCATCCGGGCCCATATGAGGTATTTGGACCTGGTGCTCGACGGGCATTGGTGGTTTCGGGAGCATTTCCGCAGGCTCGCCCCACGGCTCGTCGGCGCGGCGTCCGCCCTTTCGTGGCTTATGCCGAACGTGGGCGGACCGAGCGCTACGTGCCGAAAGCTGTACTCGGGGGTCGTCCGGTCGATGGCCCTGTACGGCGCACCGGTGTGGGCGGGATCCCTGACCGTCCAACTCAGGGCTCTTCTGTGGTGACCACAGAGGGCCATGGCGGTCAGGGCCGTACGCGGGTACCGCACGGTGGCGACGGAGGCAGCGTGCCTGTTGGCCGGGACTGCCCCGTGGGACCTGGAGGCGGAAATGCTCGCCGATTTG
Source organism: Lymantria monacha (assembly GCA_905163515.2). Lineage (NCBI taxonomy): Eukaryota > Metazoa > Arthropoda > Insecta > Lepidoptera > Erebidae > Lymantria > Lymantria monacha. The sequence continues at coordinate 19,885,112 of LR991081.1, forward strand.
TATCGGCGGGTGTCGGGGGTGCGAGCGGGGGGTGGTGTGTTCTCACTGAAGGAGCTCACCGCCTGGCGTGTCGACGCCCGCCGAGACGTTATTGCTCGTTGGGCAGTCCGGCTGGAAAGGCCTCGGTTCAGTGTGCGGACTGTGGAGACCTTCCGGCCGGTGCTGATGCAGTGGTTGGAATGGCGGCACGGGGTGCTCCTTTTCTGACTGGTGCAGATTTTGACGGGGCATGGATGCTTCGCCAAATACCTGTACATGGTCGTCAGGAGGGAGAGTACACCGTCCTGCCACCACTGCGATTGCGACGAGGATACGGCGCAGCATACGCTCGAGGCGTGTGCCGCTTGGGCAGAGCAGCGCCGTGAACTCGTCGCAATCATCGGTGCCGACCTGACGCTGCCGACCATCGCCAAGGCGATGCTCGACAGCGTCAGGAACTGGGACGTGGTCGCAGCCTTCTGCAAGGCAGTAGTTTCGCGGAAGGAAGTGGCGGAGCGCATGCGCGAGGAGCGTCTCCTCGACGACGCGAACCGCCGCCGGCGACTGGGGCGGCGTAGGCGCGATTAACTGCGCCTGATGCCGCCCTAGCCGAGGTAGCGGGTGACTGGACCGGGGAATTAGTCCGTCACCCGCCGAGACGCTGACCGCGCGAGGAGGGACCAAAGTCCGCCCCAGGGGGGCCTCGCTCAAGGGGAGGGTACCTCTCAGAGGGTATTCCGTCGGGCCGGCCACTGACGACAAGTTCACGCTGCTCCAGTGGCCGGTCCAACGACGTAGGCGAGGTTCGTGGGTGGGTTATGGATATGCGTGCGTACGCCCCTCTGTCGCTCCGGACGGAATGGTGCGAGAAGAGCGCCGACCATAACCCACCCCTAAAAAAAAAAAACATTATTTAAAATAAAAGAGGGCGGTTGGCCTACGCGGCCTAAACTCCGAATCGATGTATCTTCAGTCAAACTGCGTTACAAACAATCACGTTCTGGCTCGCCCCGCCAAGCGATCAACTCGTTGAGTGAGTCGTACCGGCTCCCTTCCAGCGTCCATACATCCGGCGTTAATGTATGGCTTGCACCGCCGTTTTCAAATCTCAGGAGAGCTCCGGCCGATTAGCAGCAAGAGGAACTGTCAGGTATTCCGCCTATACGAGTGCTTGCCCTGCATGAGTATAGATACCATGATCGGCAAGGACAATTTTGCGATTCATGGACATATGAGTACAAGGTAAATGGTATTTTAATTCCTTCTCTATTTGGAAAATTTTGCTTAGAGTAACGCACCCAAACAAATAAACAAACTTTTTAGTTTTATAATGACAATACTGATGACTATATTTATCATCATCATGTCCCACTGTTGGGCTCCAGCCTCCTCCATAATGGAAGGGAAATTAACATACTATAGTACGCTAGTCAGACGTGTTGATATAGGGTTCTGTTTAGAATTTTCCATCTCTTGTATGTTATCCGTGTGGTGACGGAGTAAGAATACAATTCACCACCCCATACCTTACCCGTGGGTGATCGTACGACACGACCAAGCGATATAAAACGCATATAACATCTGCATGCGAGAGAAGGGAAGCTCGTAACAAAACCCTATTCCAACACGTCTGACCAGCGTGGTATAGTAGGTTAATTGTCCTCCTATTACGGAGGAGGCCCGAGCCCAACAGTGGGACATTTATGGGCTGTGATGATGATGATGATTTTGATGATGATGATCTCTTGTAAAGATGTTATCTGCGTTTTATATTCCATATTACTCTTACAGTCACCCACGGGTAAGATAAGTGTTAAATTGTATTCTTACTCCGTCACCACACGGATATTATTCCTATAAATAATTAGATTGAAAGGTAACAATAATCCAACCTTTGAAAAATCTTCCTTAAACGTATAACTCTATTTCATCTCTTTGATAAAATATTCATACGAAATCTTTAGGTTTATGTATGTTTATGAAAATAAAAGCTTATTACAATTTTCTTATCTTGTTGATGTCTTCAGGTGGTTTGAGCTTACAAAATATGAAAGTTGAACTTGTTTTCTATATTTAAGCCAAATAATCCGTGGCATTTTATAAACACAATAAATGATGTAGCTAAAACGATTCTTGCAAAAAAAAAAACTAAGAAAAATAGCAAACGTTCAGACCTCAGTGAACAGAATCATGTTGGTTTTTATGCGATAAAGTAAGATAGTGCTGGCATTGTAATATCCGAAAGTCGTATATTTGATTCTATCGCGCGATTCAATATATTCGTTTTTAACATGCCTGTATTAGCTTGGTTTATATGTTACCGAATTTTTCTACGTGATTTTCAATCCGACGGTATATTAATTTAAAACTTTGCACATTTATCAAGGGTGGATGATAATGTAATAATTGAATCAGTTTGTCTCGTTATACCTACAGGTTTAACGATTTTTTTTTGTGTTCGTTGCTGAGGTTCTGGTGTGGCCCAATAGATGTCACTGTTCTTATTTTCTGTATCGCAACCATGTGACCAAAATTGATTATCCTTACTAGTATTATAAATGCGAAAGTAACTCTGTCTGCCTGTCTCGCTTTCACGTCAAAATTACTGAACCGATTTAAATGAAATTTTGTACACAGATAGTCTAAAGCCTAAAAAAAGACATAAGTACACCTTTTAATTGCAAAAAGCATTGTAAAGGGTTGAAAAGCGGGATGAAATATTGTAGGAGGAATAGTTATTTTGGATTAACGCTAACTAACGACTATTCCACGCGGACGAAGTCGCGGGTAGAAGCTAGTTATCTATATACCTATTTTGTATTAGAAAAGGTGGCTTTAAACTGCAAAAGAGACAAGCCAAGCAGATAATATTCCAACATTAAATTTATAATGATACCATTTTATCAACAAATTTTGTCGTTTTTCTTGTTGTAAGTTTTTGTGATATGGCTCGGATACAAAAGTTTTCTACCTGCAACCATAAATGGGTAAGCTTTTTTCGATATAGTAATATATACTTGCAGATGATCTATGAAAAATGTTTGACTTAGCCTCAATATAAATAAAAATAACCATAATAAATTAATTAAGAACTATCAACGAGTAATATCACTAATATATAAAACTTCTATTGTCATCACTGTAGTTGTAGATATACGAAATAAGTACTGGTATACTGATTAGGTGACGTCCATTAATTACGTGATATTATTTTGAGCATTTTTAACCCTCCTTGTTGATTTTGTCAAACCGCAATTTTTTTCAAACCTCACGTGATTAATGGACGGCTTCTGACTGTATAACGTACCATTTGGTATCATAATTCGTTCTAAAACAAAAAAAAAACATCAGTATAAGTATGATCGAGTCTTAAAACATTTATTTGAATAAAACTTGTTTAGATACTTTGGTGTTTTATTACTATTCAACGTTTCATGTGCCTAGCAACACCCATTATTAGGTGTTCCTATGAGGAAACATGACGCAATTGTTACCATACTTAACATCACATTTAGCACATTAGCATTTTCTTGGGTAGTCTTTAAAAATCGCCTGAAAAATGTATCTCAATATTTTGTTGATTTATTCCCGATATATAGCACTTTTAGGACTTCCAAAATTGCCCACGTTTTCCTAGCCATCATTCATCATCATCGTTATTATCCTGCTCTTATCCTAATTATCTTTGGGATCGACACAATATCTACTTCTCTTCCTACATATTGCAAAAGTTATGGTCAACCATCCTTGGGAATGTAATTGTTGACCAAACGGCATCAGATGGTGGCGGCTCAAGTCGAAATAAGGCTCTTAATCGTCTTTTACGACATCCACGAGCAAAGTAAGAGTTTGTAGTATTCGTAGCCACACAGTTTTCCTAGCCGTAATTATAAGGTACTAATTTTTCAAACAGTAAAATTATAAAAAATATTTGCGCAATAGAATTCGTAAAAAAAAGGTTTTATATAAATTACTGAAATTTAGCATTTAATATGCTTAATTATTTATAAAACCCGATTACGAAGCGAAATATGATACGAAGTGAAATTTGTATGTCCTACAATAAGTCACGGTGGTTTAGTGGCAGCACGATTGGGCCAGAATTCCAATAGGCGCGGGTTTGAATCCCGCTTGTGACATCATTTTTCGCTTCGTAATCTGGTTTTATAAAAAAAAAATAGTTAAAAAAAAAGTTGTTTTATTTTAAAAGTGTTAATGTGTAATATTCGCTTAAACAGATTTTTTTTAAAGACATCATGCACTAAGGAATCCTTGTAATGCGGGGGACTTTACAAATATGCAATTAACCCAGACTCAAAACAGAACTTTGTGGATCGCACAAAGTATTCCTACGTGGGAATCTAACTCACGGATCTATCCTACGTGGGAATCTAACTCACGGAACTGGCAGGAAGGTCGGTATCTTAACTACCACGCCATCTGTGCATTCAAGTTATTAAAAGGAATATTCATTTATTCAAGTCATTAGAAAGAATATTAAAAATTATAAATTAGGCTTAAATAACGTAATCAAATAACTAATACATTCATTCATTCATTCATTAATATCATCACGCCATATACCTTGCAGGGTAGGCAGAGAGAACAGAGTGCCAGAGAACTCCATCCTTGCATACTTCACTCGCTTCCTCAACATTTATAATTCTCTTCATACACGCTCGCCGGTTTCGGAGACTCTTGACTCCACCTTCCTTCAGTACGTGACCAATCTGGTCTAGGTAGGTGAGTTCTTCCAGTTTCGCATTATATATCTTTTTAACCAGACGTTCGTTCGGCATTCTTTCCACATGTCCGAACCATCACAGCATTCCCTTTCGCATCTTTAGCGAATGAAGTATGAAGCGAGTAGGTATACGAAGTAGGTATATGAGTAGCAAGTATGAAGCGAGTAGGTACTCGCTCTCTTACGTCGTCATTGCGAATGCGGTCGGTCAGCCTAACTCCACTGATTTTACGTAGAGATCGCATTTCGACAGCATTAATTTTACTTTCATGCTTTTTTCTGCATACCCAACTCTCACTTCCATATAGTAATGTTGGGACAAGCACTGCGTTATGTATTGCTACACGTGCCTTCTGGCTGAGGTAGTGGCTACCGAGAAGTTGTCCCAATGCTCCGTTCACTCTATTTCCCGCATTTACTCTTCGCTATATATCAGTGGTGTACCTTCCATCTCGGCTAAATCCACATCCAAGGTATACAAATTCATCCACTTGTTCTAATACATCATTACCAATTGTTACTCTTACATCTGTTCTGGCTTCATCTCTTTCAAAGATCTTTATTTTGGTTTTGCTGACATTCATGCGTACATCACCAATACATAATATAAATATATACCTATCTACCAAAGTGGAAACTGAGGAATATAATATTATTGCGGCAGGTAGAGAAAAACAAAAGAGGAAAAATCTTTCTAAAGGGAAACTATAGGTTTTTCTTAACGTTTACGATAAAAAATATATGGACGAATTACACCCTCCAACAAAGGCCGTATACCACTAATTGACAAGTATGGAGTGTGACATTGACGAATTTCTAATAAACGTTTTCTATTAAAGAAAAAAGTTCCATTAGAAGATTAAAAATATTGCATGGAACTGATTTATTTTCCTCCTGCTAGGTCATTTAAGAGACGACTTTACCAACACTATACTATGTCATCTAATCAGCATAGTACAGCTGGTCGATTTCTTTCCTAAGGGGCCGTCCATTAAACACGTGAGGTTTGAAAGGTGATCACCAAGGGGAGAGGGGGTGTAGTAAGATATCATGTGTATTATTGTTTCGTCAAGCGCTGAGATGTCTAAATTGAAAATCGGCGTGTAGTGTGACTTTGACTTGCCGTTATCAGGAATGAAATGGTTTAAAGTAGGTGATCTGTATAAAGATCTTTTTACAAAGTATAATATAAAAGAATAAAAAACCGAAAATATAATGAGCTGTAAGCTACTTCTGTGTAGGTACTAAAAAATCAAGTGATGTTGGTGAGGGAGGGAGGTCATAGACTAAACCTCACCATGGTTAATATGCTAAAAAAATATCACGTGATTAATGGACGTCCCCCAATGAAGAGATAGCTCGAGCCCAGAAGTTGGACTTATATGAGATGATTGTAATAATATCCAATTATTATGGGTTTAGTGCAACATAGTTTCTTATAACAATAAAAAAACTGATTAAATCATTACAAAGGGAATCGGGAAAGTTATACCAGTACCTGTAATCGTCAAGCCACTTGGCAAATGTGGTGATTATGGGATTATTATTTGGAGAGATCTATATACAATAGTAGATTCCAATAGGCCAATGAATGGATGAATGAAATACCTTTGGGTCTATAAAAAAAAAGTAAACTGAAACACCCCGCACTAACTAACAATAATCCTTGTATTGCGCGGGACTTTACAAATACCCCGCACTAGCGCAATAATCTTTGTATTGCGGGGGACTTTACAAAAATATAATCAACAGTCAAAAATTATTAGTGGTGAATTGTATTTTTACATAAAGTAAAAACCACAGGCAAATTGAATTCAATAAAAGTAATAATCTAAATGTGTTATTTATTTAAGGAACAAACAAAATAAATCAATTAAATAAATATCCGAAAATATCCGAACGTCATTAGCGGACCATCACTAAAGTTGACGTTTTGTTTACACGCTACCTGAAACCCGCTTCTTAAACGCACATTTCAAACACATTACCAAATAAATAATTCAGAACGATACGCTTGGAATGGGTTTAACGTTCACATTTTTGTTTACCGACTTGTCTGTTTGCGTTACAGTCAAGGTTAAATTATAACAGTTTTTTTTCTCTCTCTCGTTTTAATTGAAGTGGATTTGGGTTAATTTTGTTTTGGGATTGAAAGATATATTAACTATTCTTGCGTAGATATTTATAAGTGAGTATTTTTTTTTCTTAGTAGTATCTGTAGAATATTAAGCTTTTAGTAAATATTAACATGTTAGTGCTGTGTGGTAGCAGCTACGAATACTACCAACCCTTACTTTGCTCGTGGATGTCGTAAAAGACGACTAAGAGCCTTATAACGACTTGGGCTAACACTACCTGATGCCATTTGGTCAGCAATTGCATTGCCAAGGAGTGTTGATGTCAGGCAGGTGGCCGGTCATAAAACTATTGCCAATAACCTTTGCAATATGTAGGAAGAGGGGTACATATTGCGTTGATCCCAAGTAATTGGGACAAGAGCAGAAGAATGATGAGTAAATATTAATATAATATACGTTATTTTTAATGTTATACTTCTTTAGGCGCGTTTTGAAAAAATGGTAAGAATGAAATTTTAAGATGCGCAAAACTGCTCATTAAGCCTTGAGAAAAGCTACCAACAAAACAGAAATACTGTTTCTAGTTCTACATTCACTATCCGTGTTTTAGTTTCATACAGGTGCGAATATATAAATACACATGCACATATATAAATATGTGCTAATAAATTATATGCAGTAGTGATTTATATTAAATATTATGATTAATATTATTTATTACTAGCTTGTGCCCGCGGCTTCGCCCGCGTAAAAGGTTACTTTCCTAAAGTTGTTGATCCCCTATTTTTATTTTTGACCGTCGGTAATACAGTGCAACGGTTTTACAATACTCAGAGTTGGAACTTCATTACTGGACTGCTAGATGGCGTTGAAGAAGCTAGATTTTGAGATTTTTTGACAAACAATTTTTTTATTTTTCATATAAAAATTTTGATTTTTTTTTTAATAAAAAGTATCCTATGTTACTTTTAATACCTCCAAGAATATGTGTACAATGTTTCATGATGATCGGTTGAGTAGTTTTAGCGTGAAACCGTAACAAACAAACTTACATTCACATTTATATATTAGTAGGGATTCGTAAATATTAGTGACAAAATTATCCTATCCTTTTCGAATCCTTTTATTATTTTATTGTAATTAATTATTTGCATGCAGTTATAAACTATTTTTTAATGATGCCAAAGAATTATAATTGTTCAAGCACGTACATAATTACACGCACCCATTTCTTTTTTTTTTTTTGCTTATGCCGCCCTTTGCAATACCTCCCTTTACTAGAACGCTGCCTACCAATACAAATCCTAAACCCACCCAGTTGGGTTTCTGGTACTATCGCTCACCGAACGAAGCGCAGCAACATATTGTCATTATTCAGACGTCGATCTACTGAAGAGAGTGATACTACCCAGGACGAACCAACCCATGACTGTAGACAGAAAACTATCAACAGCGTGGTCCTACCACTTAAATATGGCTACATACATAGTACATAGATGTCATAGTGGTTAAGATGCCGACCTTCCGTACCAGTGTCGTGGGTTTGTTACCCGCGCTGGACAATACTCTGTGTGATCCACAAACTGTTGTCTGAATCTGAGTGTAATTTGTCAATAGATTTATGAGTTACCACCTGCCTGACGCTAACCTTTTTTTAGGAATATAATTATTGACCTGAAGACATCTAATGCAGTTGGTACAGTGCTATATTAAAATTTTATTCGTTTTTTACGATATCATGAGCAATAATGGTTGGTGATATTCATGGCCGTCACTACATATTCATGTCATATTCGGCCCATAACCAAAGAATGTATACCATAAAAAAATAAATATTTTTCGTTGACTGCAAACTATTAGAATATGAAGACAAATTTGGCAGCTATCATTGAAAATAGACATTATGCCCTCTTGATAAATTGTGTACAGACAGATCCAGTTCAATCCTTTGAATATCCTTTTTTTTATTTTTTTTTGTTTTATTGTTTATGGTGGCCAACGAGCAAGCAGCACATCTGATGGTAAGTGGACCATGGACCTTTGCAATACCAAGGGTATAGCTTAGGGCGCTGCCTACCAATAAAATCCCTGTACCCACCTAATTGCGCTTCCGGCCTTTTTATTATTTACCTACGTTAATTATTTCACCTTTTTCATTATTCATAATTATTTCACCTTTTTATTATTTTATAACCTTTTTAAATATTAAACACTATAAAGAAAATAACTAAATAAACTTAGTCATATCCATCACACTCAGATAAATCAGATGTTATTTATAACAAATTACACCCAAAATTAAAATAATTATTTGTGTATAGTTCTAAAAAATATCCTGGATCGAACCTACGATTATGGCTATCGTGAACTATTCTTATCTCATAATTTTCCTACTCTTATCCCAATTACATGGGGTCGATAATATATGTACTCCTCTTTCATAGTATGTACATATTGTAAAAGTTATTAGCAATAGTTTAATGACCGGCCTCCTGCCAGACGTCAACCCTCGTTGGGAATGTAATTGTTGACCAAACGGCATCAGATGAAGTCGGCCCAGGTCATTATAAAGCTCTTAGTCGTCTTTTACGACCTCCACGAGCAAAGTAAGTGTTGGTAGTATTCGTAATCACTACCACACAGCTGGTTAACTATTCTTATCCATTACTAGCTTCTGCCTGCGGCTTCGCCCGCGTAAAAGATTACTTTCCTAAAGTTTTTAATCCCCTATTTTTATTTTACCCCTTAACGATACATTTTTTATGAAATTTTATGTCATATTTATTTATATCTAATCAATAGCCTAAAAATAAGTTTCAAGCTTCTGGCTTTAAAAATGACGATAATTCCTTATAACTTTTCATCCCCCTTTACAACCCTGTTTTTGAATTAAAAAGTAGCCTATGTCCTTTATCAGGTTCTAGACTATCTCTGCACCAAATTTCATTTAGGTCGGTTCAGTAGTTTTAGCGTGAAAGTGCGACAGACAGATAGACAGAGTTACTTTCGCATTTATATTATTAGTAAGGATAAGAAAAAGTTGTCCATTATATGTCTCAATGAGGGTATATTAGACTTAATTCGGCATAAAGACTCGAAATCAAAAAAACAAAAATTCCTCGAAGGCTTACACATGAATTAGGATGTAAGATTTCAGGATACGCTGATCAAAGGCTTAAATTCTTCTCATTCTTAAAGTATTGAATATCAATAACGCAGTAATTCGAGCCTTTATTAAGGAAAACGAAAGTGGAAATACTATGTAAATGAGAGAAATCTTAGTGTACGAGTATTATTACTTAAATGAAAGTAGTTTCTATTTTATAAATTTACGTAAATTCAAATTACTGAAATTTAGCATTTAATATGCTTAATTATTTATAAAAACCCGATTACGAGCGAAAAATGATTGTCACAAGTGGGATTCGAAACCACACCTATTGGAAAGCCGTTCCAATCGTGCTGCCACTTACACCACCGTGAACTATTGTAGGACATTCATCGACATCAGGCATCGAATATATTGGAAAAGTTATTGGCAATAATTTTATAACCGGCCGAATTCCTGAAGTCAACTCTCCTTGGGAATGTAATTTTTGATCAAACAACATCAGGTGGTGTTGGACCAGGTCGATATAAAGTTCTAAGTCATATTTTACGACACCCATGGTCAAATTAAGGGTCGGTAGAATACTTACCGCTGCCACACAGCATAATTTTCTTTTTACTAACTTGACATTTTAAATAATTTAACATTTAGTGGTATTTTTCTTCAGGCGATGAAAACTTCACCGTTAAAAGCTTTCTCCATAATGAGAACCACCTCTTATTCTTAGTTACACAAGTTTCTTTTTCTAAGTCACAAATTATGTTACCAAGAATTGTTTAAAAATTTAAAGAAAATGAAAATTAATTTTAATTAATCCTGTCAAAATAACTGTGGTAATATTTATCACAGAATAAATCACGATTGATTAAAGAATGATAATTAAATTATTATTCTTTTTATGTAACTTGAAGATTGAGGCAAATTTATAATAAATTTCCTTGTCTCTATACATTATTCAGTCAATCAATTCAGCGATATTCACTGTTGGAGGACATAACCCTCAAAAGATAATTATGATACCACAACTGCCACTATCGGCAGGCGAGTTGGTGATCGTAATTGCCACCATAAGCTTTCCAGAAAACTTATCTGTTCTACCGATACTCATTTCATCATCATCTAAGCTCATATATGTCCGATTTTTAGGCTCGAGCCTCCTCCGTAATGAGAGGGAAATTAATCTACTATACTACACTGATGGGTATAAGGTTTTTTTCTTCGAGTTTCCCATCACTTGCTTAAATGCTCTATGCGTTTTATATCCCTTAGTTGTCTTTTACGATCACCCACGGGTAAGATAGGGGGTGGTGAATTGTATTCTTACTCCATCACCACACGGATATCTACCTATCCTGGTACAGATATAAATCTCTGTAATAACGATGACTTGTTGGAAGTGAGATACCTTAATCTTCTCGTGACTATGAACTCTATCATTATCATCATTCTCCTACTCTTATCCCAATCACTTGGGGTCGATACAATATGTACTCTTCTTTCATAGTACATATTGTAAAAGTTATTGACAATAGTTTTATGACCGGCCGCCTGCCAGACGTCAACACTCCTTGGGAACTATGAACTCTATAAATATTCAATACAACGAGACATTAATAATATAATCAAACATAAATGCAATAACACCTGTAAAAATAGTTTTATTTCAAACGTTTAATACCCGCATAAACATCATAAATTGTTATACATGTTCTCCTGTTGATCCCACAGCTTGATAGTGGTAGTACCACGCTGTTGACAGTTCTTTGTCTACAGCCGCGGGCCGGTCTAACCGGGGTAGTACCACACTGAGCAGAAGATCGACGTCTGAGTAATAGCAATGTGCTATTGTGCTTCGTTCGGTGAGCGAGAGAGCCAAAAGTCCAACTGGGGTGGATTTGGGGTGTGTATTGGTAGGCAGCGGCCAAGCTGTACCTTTGGTACTGCAAAGATCCATGGGCGGCGGTGACACTTACCATCAAGTGTGCTGTTTGCTCGTTTGCCACCATAAGTAATAAAAAAAAAGTGTGTGTGTCAGCTCCGACGCACGACTGGAGTTTACTCCTTAAGTACGATTATCAAAACAGGCGCAAAAAAAGCTCATTTGACTAAAAATAATATATATGTTTTTATTTACATTTACTAAAACTGTTCAGTGAAGTATTATCTCACATAAGAAAGTGAAAGGTGCGCAGAATAGGTTGCGCACCAAAAACGTAACGAGGTCATTCGATCACTAGATTTTACTCCTCAAATTTTTCTCATACCGGGCGCCTTATATGAAAATCGATTCTTAAGGAGTAAACTCCAAAAACGGCTAGTATATTTTTTAAATCGTACGTGAAAGTAATGAGTGGTGACGCAATTTATTCTAAATCCGTTATCACACGTGATATTCAACAAATATGAAAACTAAAAAAGAAAAAGTTAATGAAACCACAGTTGAGTATTTGTTACGCATTTTTCAATCTATATAGCATCGATTCTAGAGCGTTTAAATAGCGAATCAGGAGCAATCTAGTGACATTGATCTAACTGCCATCGGAGAGTGCGCAGTTATTTTTGCAATATTTTTTTTTAATAATTCTAATAATATTTCGTTTATTTTTTATAAGTGAAGTGTTGTTGTGTGTAACGTGGTTATAATGAAAAGTAAGTTTTTAAAATATATCATTTTAAAAATTGTTTCGAAATTCTAATATATTCACTAAATAATTTCTCTAATATCATCATCATTCTCCTACTCTTATCCCAATTACTTGGGGTCGATACAATATGTACTCTTCTTTCATAATACATATTGTAAAAGTTATTGGGAATACTTTTATGACCGGTCACCTGCCAGACATCAACCCGCCTTGGGAATGTAATTGTTGACCAAATGGCATCAGATGGAGTTGTCCTAGGTCATTATAAAGCTCTTAGTCGTCTTTTACGAGATCCACGAGCAGAGCAAGGGTTGGTAGTATTCGTAGCCGCTACCACACAGCAATATATGACTTTTAAATGTAGTATTTTATAAAAAACTTGATTACGAGCGAAAAATCACTATCACACGTGGGGCATTATTATCATGACACGACATCATGACATATACCGTGTGTGACAATCATTTTTCGCTCGCAATCAAGTTTTTATAAATAATCAAGCATGTTAAATGCTAAATTTCAGTAATTTGTTGTATTTTAATTTTATTATAATATAAATTTTCTGGGTAATGATGGAGAAAGAATATAACTTACCACTGTCTTTCTTTGCCTCCACTTTCCTTTTCCGTGTGATGAAGGAGTAAGAATACAATTCACCACCCTCTATTTTACCCGTCGCAGATAGTAAGACACGACTAAAGGATATAAAACGCATATAACATATATACAAGAGAATGAAATTCGGAACAAAACGCTGTAATAATATGTCTGATAAGTGTGGTACAGTAGGTCCAATTTATTTTCATTATAGACGAGACTCGCGCCCAACAGTGGGACATATATGAGCAAGGATGATAGATGATAATGAATGCCTTTCTTGTACGTGGGTATAGTAAAACTATCGTCCACCGTTTTTTTTCTTACGGTAAATATTTTACGCATGTCCGGGTTGGTTATGGATGTCAAGGAATCATTACCAGTCGTCGACGCAAAGGTGGTAGAGCGGGTATACGAGCTCACAGACCGCCATTTCGAGCAGTCAAGGTGTAATCAGACCAAATTCGTTCATTTCATGAGAATCGGATATCGACTCTGACTTACTATTGCATCATTCATTATCCTGCTCTTATTCTAATTACTTGTGGTTGTAAAATATAAGCTAAACATACAAAATAAAAAAGAAACATCGCCTCTTTTGATAAAGTTGACGTACATTATGAGGGATAAGAAAAAAATATAATAATTTTATTCAGAATCAAAGATATTTGCTCTTTTTCCTAATTTTCTTGTCCGTGGGTATCGTAAAACTATCGTCAACTGTTTTTTTTTACGGTAAATATTTTACACATGTCCCGGTTGGTTATGGATGTCAAGGAATCATTACCAGTCGTCGACCCAAAGGTGGTAGAGCGGGTATACGAGCTACGTGGCCACAGACCGCCATTTCGAGCAGTCAAGGTGTAATCAGACCAAATTCGTTCATTTCATGAGAATCGGATATCGACTCTGACTTACTATTGCATCATTCATTATCCTGCTCTTATTCTAATTACTTGTGGTTGTAAAGCCAAACATACAAAATAAAAAAGAAACTTCGCCTCTTTTGATAAAGTTGACGTACATTATGAGGGACAAGAAAAAAATATAATAATTTTATTTAGAATCGAAGATATTTGCGCTTGTTCCTAATTTTGACTGCCGATAATAAATTTTCCAATAATTATATTATCTCTCTAAAAGTTATGGCGGATGCGCAAAAAAAAATAATTAAATCGCCTATTATGATTTTTTTTTCTTCATTTTATGAATTTGTGAGTACGTATTATTGAAATTCGGGAGTTTTCAGAACAATATCAGTTGTTTCTCTATTTGATAAATGGTCTTTTCCATCTAAACAATGAAAGCGCTAAATATTATAAAAAATATATTTCTTAAGAAATTTTTTATTTTTTGTTGTTTAATTTTTATTATAATACTGTAGGTAAATTATTAAACTCCTTCAGGTTGGACACCGAGATAAACGAATAGTAGTCTTACATTAGGTCCCGCACGCCGAACTTCAGTCGCCACGGATGGGTCGGATAGGACTTGCCTAAAATAAGGAAAGACACTAAAGTCCTCCTAAACGACTGTATTGATTTGATCTCATTTTTGTATGTCAGGTTGTATTGCCCAAATACAAGACCGAGACTTGCTGCAAGAGTTAATAGTCGTAGGGTCGAGTAGATCGACGTCTGAGTAATGGCAATGTGCTATTGCGCTTTGTTCGGTGAGCGAGAGAGCCGGAAGCCCAACTGGGGTGGGTTTGGGGTTTGTAATGGTAGAAAGTGGCCCAGCTATACCTTTAGTATTGCAAAGGCCCATTGGGGGCAGTGACACTTACCATCTAGTGCTGCCTGCTCGTAAGCAATAAAAAAAAGAGTCTCGCATTTCTCTCTTAGACAGCATTTTAAGACGCCTTTAGCAAAGCATGGGTTGACATCTCTTTGTATTCTTACTACCACTACACTTGGAAATAATTTGATGTTATTTTAAACAGTCTCATGATAGATAGGTGTGATTACAACCCCCGGCTTAGCTTCAGAGTAAGTGATATGTACCTGATTATAGATAGCTACACAGTTAGCGTCGCTAGATGAATGGAATTTTATTAATTTAGTTGGCATTTTCATTTCTATGGCATGTGCTCAAAAAAAATGACTTTGTGTTATTCTAATAGCAAAAATTGCAAGGCTTGCTAGACTTTTGTTTCAGGTCTTGGTCATAGATTTGGGCAACACTAGTGTCAGGAGGATTTAAGTATAGATTAGTTTGAAAATTAAACCCAGTAGGTGGTGCTACCCTCTATTCAAAGGAAATTAATTTTTAGCAATTGTATACAATAGATTTTCCGTGTCGTGATGGAGTAAGAATACAATTCATTACCCCTTATCATACTCATGGGTGATCATAAAAGACGACTATGGGATATAAAATGCATATAACATCTATGCAAGAGAAGGCAAACTCGAAAAAAAACCCTATTTGTACCTACACGTCTGACCAGTTTGGTATAGAACATCAATTTCCCTCCTATTATGGAGGAGGCTCGGGCCCAACAGTGGGACATATATGAGCTAAGATGTGTAAAATAAAATTTCATATACTTCTCTGAACAAAAAATAAATAAGATGCGATGTTTTTTTCTTACAAAAATTAAAAAAAAAACTTTTTAATTATTTGCTGTTTATCCCTTTCGTCGATTTTATTAATGTTGGACACATTTCCATGAATAAAACACGTCTTGCATTTATATTTCTTTTGAATTGCTCATATTTCTTTGTTCTACAAAGAAGTATGAGCAATTCAAAAGAAATACACATTCTGAGTTTCGAATAAAACCATATTTCGGTATGTTCAGTCATATGAAAATATTCATATTGTCTGGAATATAGGATCGTTGATGGAATTCGTTAAGCAGCTTGAGATACAAATGATATAATATATTTGGATTCTCATCAAATTTGTAAGAGGCTGTCTACCATGGAATTTACGAAGGGTTGTCCAATAAGATGTCAAGTTAGGGTTATCTCCTCTCGCCACCGTAAACATGAATTCGACAGCGGTCCGCCCAAATAAAGATTAGACACATAATTATCCGTGTGATGACGGAGTAAGAATACAATTTACCACCCCCTATCTTACCCGTGAGTGATCGTAAGAGACGACTAAGGGATATAAAACGTATATAACATCTATGCAAGAGAAGGAAAACTGAAACAAAACCCTATACCAACATGTCTTACCAACGTGGTATAGTAGGTAAATGTCCTTCCCATTACGGAGGAAGTCCGAGCTCAACAGTGTGACATATATGAGCTGAGATGATGATGATATAAAATATCTGGTCATCAACTCGAGGGGATAGACGCGATGTGGGCCACTAAAGACCAAGACCGAATTCAGGTGGCCCAATTGCACTGCGTCAAAAGGTACGTTGTTGATTGGGTTTATGGGGTCGAGGAACGTTTTTTTCATCACCCCTATATAGCTATCTCCTCTCGCCACTGAAAACAAGGGCAGTAGTCCCAAATTGAGAAGGACAGCCAATATATGACAGGTTTTCATTCGCCAGACTGATGATAACTGGTTCTCAGAAAAGTCTATGTTATGTAAGGTCCAAGTCCACATAACGTTACATACCAACGCAATAAACCACCGTTGCAGTCGGTGACCCAACCATCATGAACTCCCACCACAACAAAGATCTATTCAAAATACAGATACGGAGAGCTGGTATACTGCCAGCTTGATATAGTAATTTTCCTTCCTATTATAGAAGATGATATTGACGATTAGTTAGAATAAAGAAAGAGCAATAGAAACAGTGGTAAAGCCACACTATTGGCCGGCACTGCCCCGTGGATCCTGGAGGCAGAGATGCCAATGCCGAGATCACCGGACTATACCAGCGGATGTCGGCGACGCGGGCAGGAGGCGGCATAGTATTGCCCACCGATATGGTCGCCTGGCGAAGCGAAGCCCTCTGTGACTTCATTGCCGATTTGGAAATCCAGCTGGAAAGCTCTCGGTTCGGTGTTCGACCGTTGAGGACTTTCGGCTAGTGCTGATGGAGTGGTTGGATCGGCAGCACGGGGTCCTTTACTTCCGACTGGTGCAGGTCGACGGGACATGGTTATTGTACCTGCACAAGGACGTGAGGAGGGAAAGAAAACCATCTTGCCACCACTGTGATTGCGATGATAACATGGCGCAATACACGCTCAAGGTCATATTGTCAATTTTACTTTCTATTGCAACGAATTCAAATAATCTTTTACGGTAGGCAGCGGCCTAGCTATGCCCTGGTATTGCAAGAATCCATGAGCGGCAGTGTCACTTACCATCAGGTGTGCTGCTGGCTCGTTTGCCACCACTAGCTATAAAAAAAAAAATCTACCACCGGATCGGAACGCAGTCACAATCATAGAAGATACGGCAAGAAGTTCAGCGTTATCGTCAGGCAATTAGGATTTTCAAAAAAAATGATATGTTTTATTCATTTCAAAACTTTTTCATTAATTATATTGATATTTAATGCGGAAAACTTAAAAACTTTTTTTTTCAATTAATTATAAACAATTAAATATTGATAAAATTAAAAAAAAATCACATGACAGTGAACGCGCCATGATTGGTCACCATACTTGTGACGTCATAATGTTAAAGCAATTCCTTATAGATAATATTGGGTGAAAACTAACATTATGACGTCACACGCGCTCGAGTTCGTGCGGGAGTTATCGGCGGCTCTTCTGTACTGGATTGAAAATTAATTTTTATTTTGATATAACTTTTTAATTAGTGCGAAAAAAAATTAAAAGTAGTTTTGTTATTAAACTTATATATGATCTTTCCATTTATTACAAAAAAAAATAAATCAAGAACCCAATTATGAAACATTCCTCGTGCATAATTATTATGTTCCAAACATATAATTTCGTATTATGTTCGAAAATAATTACAAATATATAATTAATTCAATATTATCACATACCACATACCTCAGTTAAATACGCTTTCTAAAAGCAATCATTTTTAAAAGAATGTTATCATTTTCTTTGTGCTATAATATTATAAAGAAAATCGCGTGACAATACTGAAAGTTATTAAGTTAATATAATAATAAGTTAACACGTACACTATTGTAGTAACTTAACTTCATAAGAATATTATTAGCTGTATGGTAGCAGCTACGAATACTACAGACACTTACTTTGCTCGTGGATGTCGTAAAAGACGACTAAGAGTCTTATAACGACCTGGTCCAACTCCATCTGTTGCCGTTTGGTCAACTATTGTATTCCCAAAAATGGTTGACGTCTGGCAGGCGACCGGTCATAAAACTATTGCCAATAACTTTTGCAATGTGTACCATGAAAGAAGAGTACATATTGTATCGACCCGCAAGTAATTGGGATAAGAGTAGGAGAATGATGACATAGTATTGTTTTACATAGGAATCAAACACACACATTGATCAACCCTAACTTCTATGCAATATGTGCAATCAAAGATTATTATGTATTTTTTTTTAATAAAATCATCATCATCTCTGCTCATATTCGTCCTGCTGAGTTTGAGCCTCCTCCACACTAGGAGGGAAATTGACCTACTATACCACGTTGGTCAAACGTGTTGGTATGGCCACCGAAGACAAAGATCGGGTACCGGTGGTCCGCTTGGACGGTGAAGAGAGGCGCTTTGCAGGGTGAGTTTATGGGGTTGCGCGCCGCCTCTTCCGTCGCTCCAGACCGATTTGGCGGGGCGTGTCCACTCCATGGCCCACCGCAAAAAAAAAATAAAAAAGGACGTGTTGGTTTAGGATGTTTTTTCGAGCTTTCTTTCTCTTACATAGATGTTATACGCATATTTTATCTCTCAGACGTCTGTTACGATCACCCTCTGGTAAGATACGGTGGTGAATTGTATTTTTACTCCATCACCATAGGGAAAATAGAGTGATTACCTATTATTTAGTACCACACAACTATTATTACAAGTAGTAGGTACTTAATTCAATATATCGTTGTATCCGTTATCACATGGAAAGACATAAAAAAAAATTATACCTTTAGTTGTTTAACTATTAAATATATAAAATGCATATATTTCGCGTACGTCCTTTCGAATGCGTGCGTCTAGATAATTTTTTTCTATATCCTAATTTCTAATCACAATATTTATCATTTTACTCTCACGAAGTATAAATGAGAACTTATTTTCCAATTAGGTCTCTGATTGTAGATAGATTTTCTATCTTTATAATAACATATTTTCCCTCTTTAGCGACTCGTATTAAATCATAGTGTCTGCTTGCGTGTTTGGACATAATAATAGTATATATATGTTATGAATAAGGCTTTCAACAAATTACTACATGTTCTTAAGTGCTTGTTATACTTGTTAACGGTAAAAGTGGGTAAAAGCATCTGGGTAATTATATAAATCTTTATTATTCTTAATCTTAATATTATTTCTTTAATTCTAATATCATCTTAGCTTATACCGGGTGTAACAGAGAATGGAGTAGTTGGTCAGATGGGAAGTAGGTAATGATGGTAAAAACCCATAACAAAATAGCGTTCGAATTGAGAACCTCCTCCTTTTTGGAAGTCGGTTAAAAATTTTAAGAGAAAATGTCAAGGGTCATTGACCCATCAGCTGTCTGTAAAGGCGATATTTGTCATCTGTAGCAAACGTAATCATTGATTTATTTAGGTTTTAATGAATATTTAAGAAAGTATAAGTATGTAGCAGATTATTTATCATTTACTTGGTACATTTAATTAAGTTTCAAAGAAAAAGCGATGACAAAATTGAAAACTTTAAATGCTTCTAATTCATTAACAAATCGACATTTTCCGTTCAAATTTTTGTTATGTGTTCCTACCATTATTACCTATCACCCTTCTGACCAGCTGCTTCATTCTCTATTACACCCGGTATACGGCGTACTGGATTCAAGCCTTCTAAAAGAAAGAAGAAAGAAAAATATTTATTTTGCTCTCGTTCAAAAATAAATTAATGAAAATAAACAGAACTAAAGAAAATAACTTCTGGTATAAAATGACATTAACGAGAAACAAAAAAGGCTAATGGCTCAGCTTTGACTATTTTATTTTATAACATAGCGCTGATATCCTGCCAACACCTGGAATTTCTGCCAACCAACATTTCTACGTAATAGTACAAAAATTTATCTAATATACCACGCTGGTTTGACGGGTTGGTATAAGGTTGTTTTTTGATTTTTGCTTCTCCTCTACAGATGTCACCTCAATAATCTGAATAATATATCCTTGCAGTACAGAAAGAAAGAAAAGGGGTGGTGAAATGTATTCTTACTCTGTCACCACACTGATGGGTTTAGAACTTGAATAAGAATATTATCAACGCCTTGACTGCACAGATGGCGTAGTGGTTAAGATACCAACATACCATTCCAGTGTCATAGGTTCGATTTCTTAGTAGGAAAATGCTTTGTACGATTCACAAATTATTAATTTAAACACAAATTGTTAATTTTACCGGCTCGAATGCGTACCGCAGTGCGGGTTAGGGCGTGCCCCGGAAGCGACACGTACCGAACCGCCTCGTCGGTATGGACATCGGTAAATGCAGCGATGGGGGCCGCCACCCATCATGGCTTGCCCAGTAAGGCGAGTCGAGGAGAGCAGAGTGTCGGATGGGCACGTGGAATGTGCAAAGATAGAGTTCTCTAGCACTCTGTTCTCTCTGCCTACCCTGCAAGGGATATGGCGTGATGATATGTATGTGTATGTATGTTAATTTAAATCTGGGTATAATTTGTTTCCTTTAAATTGAATGTTTGCAAAGTCCTCCGTAATACAAGAGATTGTATCCTTAATGTCGGGTGTTGTCTTTTATAAATGGATACAAAAACACCATCCACACAACTTGCTAACAGTTGGAGCCTGCTGACGTCCACTTTTGAACGTAGGCTTTCTCAACATCATTCTCTTACTCTTATCCTAATTACTTGGGGTCGATACAATATGTACTCTTCTTTCATAGTACATATTTTAAAAGTTATTGGCAATAATTTTATGACCGGCCGCCTGCCAGACGTCAACCCTTCTTGAACATGTAATTTTTGACCAAACGGCATCAGATGTAGTTGGCCCAGGTCGTTATTAGGCTCTTAGTCGTCTTTTACGACATCCACGAGCAAAGTAAGGGTTGGTAGTATTCTTAGCCGCTACCACATAGCTGAACGTAGGCTTTCTCAAGGATGGGTGGGAGATAATGCGATAATCGCCACACATGATAGCAAGGTTGATCCTAGTCGCTATTATGTTTCTTATGAAAATATATCTCAACAAATTATGTTTTAACCCTGTCACCATAAACGCATATAATAAAAATAATGTTGATAATTTTTGGGACCAATCCCACCCCGCATTTTCATCACTATAACACCTATAAGCTAGGATTTACAATGGTCTACATAAATTAAACCAAGGCTCAAGCCTTGATGTAATTTTGATTCTGACTGAGGGTCAACCCTCGGTGGGTCCCGTGAAAGGCCTTTAATTGTCTTAGAACCCGTAATACATTTAATAAACCATTCAAATATACTCGCCTTGTAAGCGAAGTGAAATAAGCTGGGTCAAGATTACTATGAAACTCAAGACGAACTTTAATAGTTTCTTCGGATTAATATTGTTCAGATTATTTCGTTTTTTTTTTAATAAACTATAATCAGATTACATACCGTTTGAAACATCTAGACCAGTGGTTATGAACCAGCGGTGGTCCTTAAAGGCATGCCAAGTGGTCCACTAAACCATCGTAATAATGATGTGAAGTGACGTAATAAGTCAAGTAAACACAACGCAAATCGCGGGGTGAGAGACACAGATACTTAATAGTACATTACTGCAGCGGCCAGCAAAAGAGGTAGTGATGGACGAACGTGTAAATGTTGGGCGAGGCGTAGCCGAGGCACATATACGTAAGTCCGTCAAGTCCTAGTTGTGGCCAAAGCACTATATAGCTTTTCTCAAACAATGCGCGGAAATTAAAACTAAGTAGTACTAAATAGAACTGTATACATGGCAAACAACGAACAACATTTTTCACGTGCTAAAGGGTTCATTTGTTTTTTTTTTCATTATCAAACAGGTTTCTTATTCAAGCCAGTTCAAAATTTAAATAAAACTCTGATAGTTGCCTATTTAGTTAACATGTTTTGAAGTGACAAATTTTTCCATTTTTAAAATACACGATAGATATGAATTTACATGTATATTTATTTGGCCGCTAAAACACGACAGATATGGAATTTCATACATTATTTGTCGGCCGCTATTTGGTCAGTACAGCAATTTCGATTTATCTCGAAGAAGGTTGTCAAAATAATGGTCAAATTTCCAAGCATGTTTGAGAAAAGTTTATACATATACATATATAACCAGCTGGGTGGTCCCTGGTAAGACAGAAACTTTATAAAATAGTCTCTCATGACTTAAAGGTTAAGAATTACTAATCTAGAGCAAAGGACAGGAAGCCCCCTCATAAACTGCTATATTGCACCTTACCGTATATTAAGGGGTACACCGGTGCTATTTACGTCATAGACTTTTAATAAAAACAAACCACAACTTTTCTATAATATGCTTTTCATAATTATAGATTGCGGCTATTTATCTCTGTTTATAGATATATAATTAGATTGTAATTGAAATATTAAACCTGTTTCAACCTTAGGTTATATCTAAGATCGGACCGGGGAATAGTTCAGCCATCCGAAGTGAGGCCACTGCGTGAGGACGACGTCGACTCGAGAGGAACCTACGAGAGTAAACCGCCGGGCGGGCCACCGAAGACAAAGATCGGGTACCGGTGGCTCGCTCAGCGCCGGTTGCGCGCCGCCTCTTCTGTCACCCCGGACCGATTTGGCTTGGCGGGGCGCGACTTCATCCATAGTCCAGCGCAAAAAAAAAAGGTTATATCTAAGAAATTAAATACTGAAATAGATCTTATGCAGATCATCGTCACTGCCCATAAATATCCCACTGTTGGGCTCGAACTTCCTCCGCAATGGGAGGGAAATTAACCTACTATAACACGCTAGTCAGACGTGTGAAGTATCGTCTGAACCTGAAAACACTTCAGTCACTAATAGTGAATCACCGGTACTTCGACGGTCGTCTAGAATTAGGCAACCTCCAATGCGCTTCCAATTTCCAAACTTGTAATTAGTACATTCATCCTTAACGGGGGGTGAATGTGGTGTAAATACTCTTTGTTTAACTTTAGAGTTTATATACTTAAAAACTATATTGACACTTGTCATTATATTACAATGATTTTATTGGAATACATTGATATAAATAAGGACAAAACCAATGTAATTTGGTTTTATTCCAATAAAATCATCGTAATATAATGACAAGTGTCAATATAGTTTTTAAGTATATAAATTCTAAAGTTAAACAAAGAGTATTTACACTACAATAGGATTTTGTTTCGAATTTTCCTTCTCTCTCTGCATATATGTTATATTCGTTTTATATCCCTTAGTCGTCTCGTATGATCACCCACGGGTAAGATATGGGGTGGTGAATAGTATTCTTACTCCGTCACCATACGGAAAATATTATAATAATTTATGCAGATAGAATTAATGATCATGAATGATGATAAGAATATAATGATCATAAAAGAAGAGACTTGCCCATCATTAATTATAAAAGGTTAGCAGAATATCAGTGCTAATTTAATAAAGAGAAGTAGCACAGACTAAATCAAATAGCCTTTTTTGTCTCACATTAAACTTAGATAAATTTAGTTGTAGGAAGTTTCGTGTTTGTATATATATTAGCTTCTACCCGAGTAACTAACTTCGAGTAACTTTCTTAAAGTTAAACTATTATCCTAAGTGAATATGTTACTAGCATAAAAAGTATCTTATGTGTTAATGCAGGAATTGTTCTATCTATGTGCTAATTTTCATCAAAATCTGTTTAACCGTTGCCGCGTGAGTGAGTAACAAACATTTAAACATCTTCACAAATTTTCACATTTATAATATTAGTAGAATAATATATATTTTTTCTTTCATTTTCAATTACGTTTTGGAATACTTACAAATTGTAAAATTTCAAAACTATAGCTGTATCTTTATTTATTACCTGCGCCTGATGCCGCCCTAGCCGATGCCACGGGTGACTGGATCAGGCAATTAATCTGTTACCCGCCGAGAGGCCGACCGCGTGGGGAAAGACCGACGTCTTCCCCGAGGGTGGGACGTCGGTCGAGGAGAGAGTCCTGAGGGGGTATTCCGCCGGTCGACCACTGACGTCAAGTCACTCTGCTCCGGTGGTCGGCCCAACGACGAAGGTGAGGTGGGTTACGGGTGTGAGTGCTTACGCCCCTCTGTCGCCCCGGACGGAGGGGTGCGAGGAAGGCGCCGATCTTAACCCACCTGCAAAAAGAATATCTATATTTCTTTCTTTCTTTAAAAGACTAAAGAAGATAATAACTGTAAAACAGAAGGTTAAATTCGAAATAAAATACTGTACCAACGAGTGATATAGCAGATCAATATCATTCTTACTATAGTGAAAGATTAAGGCCAGAAATATCACCTATATGAGTTAAGATACTCGATAATTGATCGATTTTTAAAGTTTTCGAATAATCTTGCCGGATCTTCTCAATATATCTCAATATTCCGCGTTCCGAACCGATGGTAACTTATAGTGTATTACTGTAGCAGCCAGCAAAAGAGGAATTGATGGACGAACGTGTAAATGTGGGTCGATACACATACGTAAGTCCATCAATTTCTATATAGTACTTTTCTCAAATAATGCGCAGAAATTAAAACTAAGTAGTACTAAGTAGATTTTTTCTTTTCATTTGAAAACGCAATTATTGAATGTACAATTATTGAAATGTAAAGTGAACTTTTTGGGGATTACGTTGGTTTGGGATAATTATAACAAGGCCGAAGATTGTTGCATAGTAACCTCTTCTGTGTGATTCTGTATTTCAAAGCTTTGTGGAGATTTGATACTTTCGTTGATTTAAGTATAATGTTAATAGATATGAATAAAAATGTTCGAAATTTAAATAAAATTCTGATAAGTTGTCTATTTGGTTGACATGTTTTGGAGTAACAAATCGTTCCATTTTTAAAATAAACGATAGATATGAATTTAGATGTATATTTTTTTGACCGCTATAACACGACTATTATGGCTTTTCTTACATTTTATGCCGGCTACTGCTCGCATGTTTTTGATCAGTATAGCAATTTTGATTTATCTCGAAGAAGGTTGTCAGAATAATGCTCAAATTTCCAAGTATGTTTGAGAAAATAGTTTTATTAGATTTTTAAAATAGTAAATTGTTAAATTAATAATTATCATAAATTAAATGTTTAATAATAAATTATCATGAACCATATAAAAGTTTATAATATAGAATCATTTTATTTTTGTACTGGCAATGAATTTGTATTAAAAATGTGGATTAAAATTTAATAACTAATCTTGTAGCGAGCAGATATAAATCTGTGTAATAACGATGACTTATTGTGCGTGAGACGTCTTAGTCTTCGTGTGACTATAACCGCTGTAAAATGTTCAAAACTTCCGGAAATTATAATTCAAATAAAAACGCGATAGAATCCGTAAAAAATAGTTTCATATCAAAATGTATTAATAATACGAAGTTTTAATGTCTAAATTAAACTTATTTTGTTTGTCAACAGTTTATTTTACATAATACTTTCACTTGCTTATTTATTATTCTACTCTGATCTTTAGATTTTGCATTTGATTTCATCTTTCTCAGTCTGTATGTGCTTATCCCCCCGGGTTGGCTACGGAGGTCAAGAAAGCGGTACCAATGGCCGGCCCAATTGCGATGGAGAGGGAATACGGTGTGTTATGGGGCCACGCGCCGCCCTTCCGTCGCCTCGGACGGAATGGATGGCACGTAACTAGACCATAGATTGCCACAAAAAAAATGTTGATATGGGGCTAAAAAAAGGATAGGTAAATAGCAAGTACAGCAGTTTTTTAATCGAATCATGTTTATCATTAACCATAAATAAAGGAAATGTTACAAGGATAAACTTTTGAAATAATTGTTATACTTGGGATAAATAGTTCAATTTTGTGTTCCATTAATCTCTTGAATGCCTAAACTTAGACAATACAGTTGTAATGGTCCATGAATAATGAACAAAGACGCTTACTAAAGAGATAAAATGTAATTCAAGCCAACATGTATTGTTATTTTGTGGTAAACAAATCTACCTGTATTCGGTCATCACCCCTTTCCATTCCCGTTGGTAATCGGAAAGACGACTATGGAATACAAAAAGATTTATTAGTGGTAGGACCACGCTGTTGGCAGTTCTCTGTCCACAGTCAGTCCATCTTGGTATTGCAAAGATCCATGGGCGGCAGTGACGCTTACTTTCAGGTGTGCTGCTTGCTCATTTGCCACCATAAGCAATAAAAAAATATAACATCACCGTATCTGAAGTAAATTCGAATTAAACCTTAACTCGTTTGAATAGCATGGAATAATTGTGGCGGAGACTGCAGACTGACTATAGCAGGTGCATGAGCTAACTAAGAGAGTTATTTAGAAGCCCAACTGGGGTGGTTTAAGGTTTTTATTGTTGGGCAGCGGCCTAGCTATAGCCTAGCTAGCCCTTGTTATTGCAAAGGTCCATGGGCGGCAGTGACGCTTACCATCAGGTGTGCTGTTTATTCATTTGCTACCATAGGCAATACAAACAAATTATAGAAAATATAGGATTTATTTTATTCTCTTCATCATATTCCTGCTCTTATCCCAATTACTCGGGGTTGAAATAATATGTACTCCGCTTTCATCATATATATCGCTCTTTTATCATTTATATCGTAAAAAAGTTTTGCAATAGTTTTATGACCGGTCGCCAACTTGACATCAAGAATATAATTGTTAAACAGACAGTGCTTTTAATCATCTTTTACGACACCTTAAAGCAATGTAAAAGTTGGCAGTATTCGTATCTGGCCCACACTGCATTAGATTACCAAACATACAGTTAACTATAAGAAAGACTGTGTATTTGACATAAAACTACTTTTTCTCAAACGTGCTTGGAAATTTGATCAATATTTTGACAACCTTCTTCGAGATAAATCGAAATTGCTGTACTGACCAAATACATGCTAGCAGCGGCCGGCAAAAAATGATTGAAAATCCATATCTGTCGTGTTTTAGCGGCCAAATAAATATACATGTAAATTCATATCTATCGTGTATTTAAAAAATGGAACGATTTGTTACTTCAAAACATGGCAACCAAGGAGGCAACTTATCAGAATTTTATTGAAATTTTGAACTGGCATGAAAAAGAAACCTGTTTGATAATGAAAAAAAAAAAATTAACCCTCTAGCACGTGAAAAATATTGTTTGTTGTTCGTCATGTATACAGTTCTACTTAGTACTACTTAGTTTTAATTTCCACGCATTATTTGATAAAATTACTATACAAGCCTTAGCCACAACTAGGAATTGATGGACTTACGCATGTGTACCTCGGCTACGCCTCGTCCCACATTTACACGTTCGTCCATCAATTCCTCTTTTGCTGGCCGCTACAGTAATATACTATTACGGATTTTATCGCGTTTGTATTTGATTTTTAATTTACCGACGTTTCGAACACCTTACAGTGATCATGGTTTCGGGAGGACTAGTCCTCCCGAAACCGTATCTCACGTCTAATAAGTTTATTCATGTTTAGTCATTATTACAAATGTGTAATACTCGCGTAAACATTAGAAAACATTGAATCCTCTAGTAGCATAGAATCCGTAAATGTAGTTTTACTTCAAATGTGTAATACTCGCGTAAACATTAGAAATCATTGAATCCTCTTGTAGTATAGAATCCGTAAAAGTAGTTTTACTTCAAATGTGTAATACTCGCGTAAACATTAGAAATCATTGAATCCTCTTGTAGTATAGAATCCGTAAAAGTAGTTTTACTTCAAATGTGTAATACTCGCGTAAACATTAGAAATCATTGAATCCTCTAGTAGTATAGAATCCGTAAAAGTAGTTTTGCTTCAAATGTGTAATACTCGCGTAAACATTAAAAATCATTGAATCCTCTAGTAGTATAGAATCCGTAAAAGTAGTTTTACTTCAAATGTGTAATACTCGTGTAAACATTAGAAATCATTGAATCCTCTAGTAGTATAGAATCCGTAAAAATAGTTTTGCTTCAAATGTGTAATACTCGCGTAAACATTAAAAATCATTGAATCCTCTAGTAGTATAGAATCCGTAAAAGTAGTTTTACTTCAAATGTGTAATACTCGCGTAAACATTAGAAATCATTGAATCCTCTAGTAGTATAGAATCCGTAAAAGTAGATTTGCTTCAAATGTGTAATACTCGCGTAAACATTAAAAATCATTGAATCCTCTAGTAGTATAGAATCCGTAAAAGTAGTTTTACTTCAAATGTGTAATACTCGCGTAAACATTAGAAATCATTGAATCCCCTAGTAGTATAGAATCCGTAAAAGTAGTTTTACTTCAAATGTGTAATACTCGCGTAAACATTAGAAATCATTGAATCCTCTAGTAGTATAGAATCCGTAAAAGTAGTTTTGCTTCAAATGTGTAATACTCGCGTAAACATTAAAAATCATTGAATCCTCTAGTAGTATAGAATCCGTAAAAGTAGTTTTACTTCAAATGTGTAATACTCGCGTAAACATTAGAAATCATTGAATCCTCTAGTAGTATAGAATCCGTAAAAGTAGTTTTGCTTCAAATGTGTAATACTCGCGTAAACATTAGAAATCATTGAATCCTCTAGTAGTATAGAATCCGTAAAAGTAGTTTTACTTCAAATGTGTAATACTCGCGTAAACATTAGAAATCATTGAATCCCCTAGTAGTATAGAATCCGTAAAAGTAGTTTTACTTCAAATGTGTAATACTCGCGTAAACATTAGAAATCATTGAATCCCCTAGTAGTATAGAATCCGTAAAAGTAGTTTTACTTCAAATGTGTAATACTCGCGTAAACATTAGAAATCATTGAATCCCCTAGTAGTATAGAATCCGTAAAAGTAGTTTTACTTCAAATGTGTAATACTCGCGTTAACACTACTCTAGTAGTATATAATCCGTAAAAGTAGTTTTATTTCAAATGTGTAATACTCGCGTAAACATCAAAGACTATCTATTCTAGTAGTATATAATCCGTAAAAGTAGTTTTATTTCATATGTGTAATACTCGCGTAAACATCAAAGACTATCTATATAAAGCATTTCAAGTTTTGGTTTTTGTTTCAGATAATACAATGTCCACACTTCTGGTCAAATGCTTTTTACTCTTCACCGCTTTGCAGTACACACATTCAATCGAAGATGGTTATCTAAGGTTTGTTAAAGATGGCTGCTTTATTAGAGGTGAAGCTTTATCTTGTGTCAAATATAAAGCTGTGAAAATTATTAAAAAATCTGTATTCGGCGATGTTTTAAGTAGAAATGAAACAATAAAAGCTAATAAATATATCAGCATAGTACCATTAGATGAAGATACTATTAAAAAAATAGGTATTACTAAAGATATTGCTACAAGTAAAGTTGAAAATGAACCAAGGGGCTTTCTCTCAGAATGGACTGAACTAGCTAAATATTTTATGAAACTTGTTCAAGATTTTTTTAAAGTTAAAGGACTAAGAGTGAATTTACCTGAAGGTGCAAGAACTGTTGAAGAGGAAGTTGATGAAAATGGTAAGTTATTGTTTTTAATTTATTTTTTTAAAATGAACACTCTAGAATAAATATTAATGCCGCGGGGGATTTTACAAACGTACATTTTGAATACACATTTATGTGTTTTATTTAAAAATATTTTTGTAAGGGAATCAAATACAAAATACATACAACAGGTGCTTAAAACAATATGAAGTATTCAAAAGTTCAAATTTATATTTTAACTAGCAAACCCAGTCCATTGGTTTGTATATAGTATTCGATATATCGCAGCGCTGCCTGGTGGCGAATTACATCAATGTGGATAACATATAAACCTTCTCGGTAAAAAAATACATACATACCAATTTTCATAATGTTCGGTCAAATAATTTCTGAGCTTAGCGATGACATCTATACAAACATACTCTTCTAAAGATATAGATTATGCATCATATTTAGTAGTGGTAGGACCACTCTGTTGACAGTTTTCTGTCTACAGCCACGGGCCGGTCCATCCAGGGTAGTACCACACTCTCGCAGAAGATTGACGTCTGAGTAATGGCAATGTGCTATTGCGTTTCGTTCGATAAGCGAGAGGACCGGAAACCCAACTCGGTGGATTGATATTGGTAGGCAGCGGCAGCGGGTATAGCTAGCTATACCCTTGATATTGCAAAGATCCATGGGTGGTAATAATACTACTCGCTCGTTTTCCACGGCGAGCACAAAAAAAAATTAGGAAATATATAGTCATTGATTGAATCTCAGAAAATCCAGATTTTGGATAATTTTTGAATGAGGAATAAGGTACAAATATATTTTCGAGGTTAATGATGTTAAACTCTTCAAGTAGTAGGATTTCTGGAAATAAGGAGGCAGAATAAAGAATATGAAACTAAAAGAACTGATTTAATTCCACAGATCTCTTTGTAGTCATCCCCCATATTGAGTTTCGCAAGTTTAATTCCGCGGAAGACGATTCTTTATACGATCCACAAAATATGGTCTTGAATCTGAATGTTATTTTTGTTTGTTTATTATGTATTTGTACATTCTCCACCATCAAGATCTATTTTGGGAGACGTGCTGACTTACTTCCTTCAAAAAAAAAATTCTTCATTGTAACGAGCATTCTAAAATCTAAGCACGAATTCTGCCGCAAAATAATGATGAAACATATTTCTAAACGTGTTTCGCCTTTGAACGAGACATCTACAAAGCGGTCAGGTAGAAAATGCAGCTGGGATATAATTATAAAAATGATTGTTAAAATGATAATATATTTCCTTCATTGACTTCTTAGACAATTATATGTTTAAATGAATACTTTATTGCAACATTACGTAATTATTTCTAAAGGAATTGATATACAGATAATCCTTACTAATATTATAAATGCGAAAGTAACTCTGTCTGTCTGTCACTCTTTCACGCCAAAACTACTGAACCAATCTAAATGAAATTTAGTACACAAATAGTTTAGAGTCTGATAAAGGTATGTCCTTTATCAGACTCTCTGTTACTTTTTAATGCAAAAAAAAGGGTTGTAAAGGGGGATGAAAAGTTGTAAGGAAGTATCGTCATTTTTAAAGCCAGAAGCTTGAAACTTACTTTTAGGCTATTGATTAGATATAAATAAATATGACATTAATATGTTGTAAAAATTTACCCTTAAGGGGTAAATAATAACAGGGGATGAAAAACTTGAGAAAAATAACTTTTTACGCGGGCGAAGCCGCGGCCAGAAGCTAGTATCTTTATAAAATAAGTAGAAATTGATATTGCACTCATCATGATTACTGAATACTGTTCCAAACATTAGGAAAGTAATAAATAAATAACAAAGGTAATGAAATTGGTGAAATTAAGTTGCATTATATATATGTAATACCTGAGTTATCATCATCATCATCTCAGCTCATATATGCCCCACTTTATTGGTATAAAGTTTTCTGTCTCTTGCATAGATGTTATATGCATTTTATATCCCTTAGTCGTCTGTTAAGATCACCTATTGATGATGGGGGTAGTGAATTGTATTCTTACTCCATCACCACACGGAATGATAAAGCTTATAGACTAATTTTACAACAACCTTTTTTTTTCCTTGCGGTCGGCTATGGATGTGGTCGCGCTCCGCCAAATCGGTCCGAGACGACGGAAGAGACGGTACGCAACCCCACAGACCCACCGTGCAAGGACTTCTCTCTTCGCTGTGCGAGCGGGCCACCGGTACCCGATCTTTGTCTTTGGTGGCCTTCTTTTACGACACCCAAGATATGGACGAATGATAGTATTCGTAGCCGTTACTACAGAGTAAAATTATCATTTTCAATTTATATAATACTAGCAGACCCGGCCACACGTTGCTGTGTAGCTGTAGCTTCAGTAACACGTGATAGTTATGCTAATAAATTGTAGCTTTTATGAAACTTTTGTACGTTTAACATAGCGCCATCTATTAAATACTTACTTAATTCAGTCAATAGATAACAGATAATTGTGACTGTCAAATAATAGACAAATAATTTGCAATAAAATAATATTGCGACTATAAATTGAGTTGAATGCTATCCTATATTTTAAGTTGGATCAAACTACACATGCTGTGCAAATTTGATTAAAATCGGTTAAGTACTTTGGGAGTCTATCGCGGACAAACAACGTGA
The DNA here is from genome assembly GCA_905163515.2 of Lymantria monacha. Taxonomy (NCBI): domain Eukaryota; kingdom Metazoa; phylum Arthropoda; class Insecta; order Lepidoptera; family Erebidae; genus Lymantria; species Lymantria monacha. Next base: position 19,917,636 of record LR991081.1, read on the forward strand.
CGCGTAATTTATATATATTAAGATTGTAATTAATTGCCAACTTGTACGAGTAAACGTCTGGCGCCGTGATGAAAGTGATAAAACTAAATATAAACATTTATTAATAGGTCATTACGTCGACAATCATGTGCTTGCCATAAGTTAAATATTAAGACGTAATTAATTAATTTTGAATATTGCACTAATAAATATATTTTACAGATATTTATACGCTTTTAATTAAAATTAAGTGAAAGTGGAAGGATGTAGGTACCGGGGGAGACTGAGACTAATCTACCTAGACCAGATTGGTCACGTACTGAAGGAAGGTGGAGTCAAGAGTCTCCGAAACCGGCGAGCGTGTATGAAGAGAATTATGAATGTTGAGGAAGCGAGTGAAGTATGCAAGGATAAAGTTCTCTGGCACTCTGTTTTCTCTGCTAACGCTGAAAGGGATATGGCATGATGATATGTATGTATGTTAATTAAAATTTGATAGAGATAAAATTCGTAAAATAATTTGGCTGATTGGGCTCAGGCCTCCTCCGTAGTGGGAGGGAATTAACCTACTATACCTCACTAGTCATACGTGTTGGTATAGGGTTTTATTTCGAGTTTTCCATCTCTTAAAATAATTTAAATTCTTTCGTTATCATGAATGAATAAATGGCGAAGTGGTTACGAAACCTACTTACTGGGCTTAGTGTCGCAGTTTTAATTATCATGTAGGATCATAGTTTGTATAGTCATATTGTAGTTCTGAGTCTGGATGTAATTTATATCGGTTATTTATATATTTGTAAAGTCCCTCACAATATATGGATTATTTGTAAAGTCCTCCGTAATACATGGACTAAATAAATAAGCCCCGTATTTTCGGCGGCTATACAAACATGCAATTTATTTTAATGATCATTAATTTATATGTTGGTAGTGGTAGGACCACTCTGTTGACAGTTCTCTGTCTACAGCCGCGGGCCGGTCCGTCTGGGGTGGTACCACACTCTCGCAGAAGATCGACGTCTGAGTAATGGCAATATGCTATTGCGCTTCGTTCGGTGAGCGAGAGAACCGGAAGTCCAATTGGGTGGGTTTGGGGTTTATATTGGTAGGCAGCGGTCTAGTTCATCATCACAGCCCATAAATGTCCCACTATTGGGCTCGGGCTGCCTCCATAATGGGAGGGAAATTAACCTACTATACCACGCTGGTCAGACGTGTTGGTATAGGGTTTTGTTTCAAGTTTTCCTTCTCTCAAGGAAGCGGCCTAGTTATACCCTTAGTATTGCAAAGGTCCATGGGCGGCAGTGACACTTACCATCAGGTGTGCTGCTTGCTCGTTTACCATTAGCAATAAAAAAAAAATACCAGGTTTTATCACAACAATTATTGGGTCGCATGAAGTATTGTCCCGTGTGGAAGTCGAGCATATATAGTTTAGCACAGTAGTTCCATTTCTTAACCACTACGCCATCCTGGCAGTATGAATTTTAAACAAATTTGAAATAACGTTCATGGTGATGAGAGGACAGTGTTTCATAAATGTTGTAAAGTGTTCAAAATGTCGGCAAATTAAAAATAAAATATAAACGGCGGTAGGATTTGTAAAAATAGTTTTATTTCAAATGTGTAATACTTGCGTAAATAACAAAGTATTATATATATATGTCAGCACGTAGACCTTGTGAGGTAATTTTTTCAATCTTCAAAGACACTTCCCTTCAGCACAGAGTGATCTGTGCTGAAGGGAAGTGTCACCAAATAGCAATTGCCACTTTGATCAAAGCGAAATGTTTGATTGCATTTCATTGCTATAGGAATATTTTGGAAAAAATATTATTACATTATTTTTTCTTCATTTGTATAAGAATCGAATTTGTATAATACTTTTTAACTGATACAGAAAAGGGGAAATATCTCGTTTCGTTGCAAATTTTTTTTAGAATCAAAAGTAATTAACCCTTTATTTTTTTTTATTTTTTAAAAGTCGAATAACTTTGAAAGGAGTGAATTTGATAAAAAATGTTAAAAGGCCTTTTTTGTAGAGCATGAAATTTTACTTAAGAATAATTATTTGCTATATAAAAATATTGATATTTATAGTGGTTAAAAAGATCCAGAATCCAAATAAAAAAATAAAAAAAAATATATCAATGTTTAAGGCTTGATTAGAAGGGAACGGCTCGTCCTACGTTAATTTATTAAGAGAGCTTTATTGTAGGGAATTTAATTTCCTTCAAAGATATGAAATGGAAAAATTTTTAAAATTCACGATGTCCGAATTTTGTGTGAAAAATTCAGTAGCTGTTCAAAAATCGATAATCATAATGATGCACCTCTTAATATTAATATTAAGGGCTCAAGTTTTCAGAATAATTTTCTTTTGTCATCATGAACAATATTTTCACAGTACTAAAAAAAATTGTTCGTTTTTTTGGTCCAGTCTAATACTCATAACTGCCTTCTTCCATCTTTATGATTACCCATACTCTTAATTGTGACCTTTGGTCAATACATCTTCAATTTGGTCCAGAAATGTATGACGTAGTCTTCCCCGTGTACTTGTCCCATTCAGGCATAATATTGCATATTTTTATATTTCCGTCTCATGATTTATTTCTCCAATACAGGAGCTAAGTATGACCAAATTTAATAAACTCATCAGACAATTAAGCAGGTTTTAATGACACTATCGTATTGTGATGTTGAGTGTCTTGGATTCAATCCTTCCGGCAAATAATTCATTGTAAGATCCACAAATAGTTTTTAGTCTGACTACAATTTATATCCATCAATTTGCATGTTTCTAAAGTTTCCACTATTTTCCACATTACAAAAAGTTATTGGTTACAAAATTACATTATAAAAATTTTGGCCTTGGTTTGGGCAAAAACGAGTTTCCAAAATTTGCTTAATTTGTGGCATAAACGACTGTATCTTTTGTTTGCTTTGGCTTGGAAGTTTGAATTTTTTACAGCTTTAATCCCTTAAAGCTGTGAAAAAAATCAAACTTCCAAGCCAAAGGGATGAAGGGGCAGTACACCTGATTTGTTATATACACCTGTATTTGATATAAATTTCAGTTCGATACCTCCACGCGTTCCTGAGAAAAAGGGTCTTAATAGACAGAGAGACATACAGACAGACGGACGGACGGACGGACGGACAACAAAGTGATCCTATAAGGGTTCCGTTTTTTCTTTTGAGGTACGGAACCCTAAAACATATTCCTTTATTCATCACCATCGTGGCACTCATATAACCCACTGCTGGGTTCAAGCCTCCTTCATAACGGGAGGGAAATCGACCGATTATATCAGACTGCTATAGGTTTTACATACATACATACATATCATCATTCCATATCCCTTGCAGGGTAGGCAGAGATAACAGAGTGCCAGAGAACTCTATCCTTGCATATTTCACTCGCTTCCTCATTATTCATAATTCTCTTCATACACGTTCGCCGGTTTCTGAGACTCTTCACTCCACATTCCTTCAGTACGTGACCAATCTAGTCTAGGTAGATTAGTCATATTATAGGTTTTAACAGGTTAAATTCAGATTTTCCCTCTCTTGAATATATTTTATCTGCATATCATATCAAATCCTTTTATAACACAAGCAAAATAAAGCATCAATTGTATATCAACCAACACACGGGGATCCAATTTCATTATTTCACAAAGGAACATTATCTAATATCTAAAATGAGAAAAAAAAAGATGAAACGATTCATTTTTAATAAATAAAAATCAAATCATATATATAAATAAACCTTTAGTTCAAAGAAACCAAACATAATAATGATGTTATATTTATTTTCACCAATATAAGGTGAAAGTCATTGTTGCGGTCGTAAGAATAAACAGAGCAAATAACCGCAAACTATAACGAATTCAGTAACACCATTCTATACTTAGATTAACCTTAGCAAAATTTGCTATTATACTACTTCTTGCACACGTCTTTTTTAGGTAATATATTTTGATAATTTATAAATAGTTAGCTAATTTATAAAAACCTGATTACGAGCGAAAAATGATTGTCACAAGTGGGATTGGAACCCACACCTATTGGGAATCCGTCCCAATCGTGCTGCCACTTACACCACCGTGAACTATTGTAGGACAGTCAATTCTCGCACCATATTATATTTACGTCTTTAAGGAGACGTGTGCTATCTACCCGATAATGTTTACACATTGTATAGGCTTAATACTTGATACTTTGCAGTTAGAATTATATTAAATGATGACAGCACGATTGGGACGGCTTTGCAATAGGTGTGGGTTCGAATCCCACTAGTGACAATCATTTTTCGCTCGTAATCGGGTTTTTATAAATAATCAAGCATATTAAATGCTAAATTTCAGTAATTTGAGTAGTTAGCTAAGTTTGAAAGTTGCGCCAGTGATGGAAAAGTTAAGGAGTGAAAGGTTGATATTATATAAACATGACATAGATGAGACGGGATGAAAGTAATGTTGTGAGGAAAGTTTTAAGTATGAATGTTGAAGGCTTTAGGGGTAAAGGAAGACCAAAGAAAAGATGGATGGACTGCGTGAGGCACGAGATGGATAGACAGAGAGTGACTGGATGATGGATAGACAGGAAGATGACATATTGCGTTGACCCCGAGCAATTGGGATGAGAGCAAGATGATGATAATGATATTTTAATAATTTATATATTTTCCTTGTGGTAACGAAGTAAAAATACAACTCACCACCCCTATCTTACCCGTGGGTGATCGTAAGAGACAATTAAGGAATATAAAATACATATAACATCTATGGAAGAGAAGAAAAATTCGAAACAAAACCCTATACCAACACATCTGACTAGCGTGGTATAGTAGGTTAATTTCCCTCCCATTATGGAGGAGGCTCGAGCCCAACAGTGGGACATGTAGGAGCTGGGATGATTTTGATAAAATCTTTCTGTCCTTGTTCAAATGGCATCCCATTAGAGCGAATGCTTAGTAAACGTATTTTATACAATTTCTTTTAAAATAACTAAGTTAATTAACTTAAAAATAAAGAAAACCGTTGAGTTTCTTGCTGGGTCGTCTGATCTTGTGGGAGAGTGCCGAAGTATAGTTCTGTTTTGAATTACGACAGTTGTCATAAAATATCGCTACTTAGGCCACTGCGGTATCTATCTAATATCTGTCTGTGCCAACAATTTGTAGATATTAAAATTATTTAGAGATAATTTCAGTACATTTCTATTTGGAATTGACATTCTTGATAGCTCAAACACGGCTGTAGATGATGTTTACTTTGAAGAAAGTCATTTCAAAGTATGATTGGCATCAGAATGAAATGATCCTAAAACTTATTCAAACCCTTAACGTCTATTCTAGAGTATGTTTTTGATTGGTAATACAATATTATTCTCTTCAGAATAATATATATTAAATATTCTGAAGAGAATTAGCTCAAAAACTTAATAACTACCTAAGTAGGGTCAAATAAAGATATTAAGTTTCAGCTCGCATCCATAAATTCTGACGTTTCGAAATGAAGTTGAATAAACTGTTAATTTATACATTACTTCAATTGTTGTTTTATGGAAATTAGGTACAAATTGCGACTATTAGGAAACTTCAAAATTTAAGCCAATCGCGCTAAAACCCAAAATAAGAGATTTTTTTTTTTAACACCACTCTTTTTTTCTTTTCTTGTGATGGACTATGGAGGTGATCGCGCCCCGCCAAATCGGTCCGGGACGACGGAAGAGGCGGCGCGCAACCCCATAGACCCACCCTGCAAGTACCTCTCTTCACCGAGCGAGCGGGCTACCGGTATCAGATCTTTGTCTTCGGTGGCTTTAAACACCACCCTGCACTAAGGAAATAATCCCTGTATGGGATACTTTACAAACATTCAATTAACGCAGACAAATTACACCCAGACTCAGAACAACACTTTGTGAATCGCACAATGTATTGTTCTGCGTAAAAATCCATTGGCACGGAAGGTCTTACCTTATTTTAACCACTACGCCATATATGCAGTTTCCATTGACCTGTGTGTATGTTTGCTTGTTTCTATAAACACTCGTAACTAGTCAACGACTTATCATTACATTCGTTTTATTTGCACAAGCATCAGTCGTTTCTCAGCTCATATATATATATATCCCACTGCTCAGTTTGAGTCTCTTAAACAATAAGAAGAACATTGACGAATTACACATCCCTAGTCAGACGGATTTGTATAGGGTTTTATTTCGAATTTACTTTCTCTTATGTAGAAGTAATCAAAATTCAAATCGCTTATCTACCTATATTCTATATATATATATATATATATATATATAAGAGATTTCCACCTATGTATTTTGAATTTGGTAGGAATATTCCTTTTACCAAGTAAAGGTCAGCTAAGAACGCATTTTACGAAATTCCACTTGCAAGGGTGGTTCCGTGCTGCGGTGTAAAATCACAATTTTTAAATATAGCTCCTACAGACTTGAATTTTAGTAGGAATATTTGTGTTACGACACAGAGATAAACTAAAGGATTTCTTTCTGCCCTGTAGAAGTTAGATAAAGTAGAATTTTAGAAATTCCTTCTCAGAAAGTAATTCTATGTACGCATTTTACGAAATTCCACTTACAAGGGTGGTTCCGTGCTGCGGTGTAAAATCACAATTTTTAAATATAGCTCCTACATACTTGAATTTTAGTAGGCATATTTGTGTTACGACACAGAGATAAACTAAAGGATTTCTTTCTGCCCTGTAGAAGTTAGATAAAGTAGAATTTAAGAAATTCCTTCTCAGAAAGTAATTCTATGTAGCTAAAGTAAACTACACAACTCAACAGACGTAACCGAAGCGAAGCGAGGATGGGTCGCTAGTTATGTATAAATTCCACAGAGAGTCATGACGGTCAGAGCCATCCGCGGATACCGCACGGTGTTGACCGAGGCGGCATGCGTGTTGGCCGGGACACCCCCGTGGGACATAGGGGCGGAGATGCTCTCCGACCTCTACCGGCGGGTGACCTCAGTGCACGACAAGGGTGGCTCCCCATCGCTTAGCGAGATAGCCACCTGGCGCGAGGACGCCCGCCGAGACGTCATCGGGAGAGGTCTAGGCACGGTGTTCTTACCGTAGAGGCTCTCCGGCCCGTATTGACGGAGTGGATGGAGCGGCGGCACGGAGTCCTCTCTTTCCGGTTGGTGCAGGTGTTGTCGGGGCACGGGTGCTTCGGCAAATACCTGCACAAGATCGCAAGGAGGGAGTCGACTCCGTCCTGCCACCAGTGCGGCAGTGACGAGGACACGGCGCAACACACGCTGGAGGTCTGCGTGACCTGGGCCCGGCAACGCTGTGATCTCGTCGCTGTCATCGGTGCTGACCTGACGCTGTCGGCTGTCGCGAAAGCGATGGTCGACAGCGTCAGGAACTAGGACGCGGTCGCCGCCTTCTGCGAGGCTGTCATCTCGCAAAAGGAGGCCGCGGAACGAGTCCGGGAGGATTCCCTTAACTCGGGCCACTGCTGGCGGCCGGGGCGGCGCAGGCGCGAATATCTGCGCTTGATGCCGCCCTAACCGAGGCTTCGGGTGATCGGACCGGGGAATTGTCCGATCACCCGACGTGAGGCCATCGTGTGAGGACGACGCCCCGACAGCAAAAGCTATTGGGGCATCGACACGAGAGGAACCCGCAAGGGTATATCGCCGGGCCGGCCACCGAAGACAAAGATCGGGTACCAGTGGCCCGCTTGCACGGCGAAGAGAGGTGTTTGCAGGGTAGGTCCTTGGGGTTGCGTGCCGCCTCTTCTGTCGCCTCGGACGATTTGTCGGGGCGCGACCACATCCATGGTCCAACTTGCGGGAAAAAAAATTAAAAGTTATGTATAAATCCTGCGAGAGCATATATGTCAGTTTTAACATTTTAAAATAATCCAATGAACTACTACCGGAAAGGTACGTAACTGCTACTGAGAAAATCCGGCAAGCAATTCAGCGGGTTCGTCTTTTATTATCATTTTATGTTTACTGATTTTTATAAAAAAAATAGTACAACATGTTTAGTAAGGATTAGCTCCAGTGTGGTGCCCTTCGAACCACGATATAACGTAAAATTTAAATACAACTTATAATTCAATAGTAGCAGCACTACTCCGTTAACAGTTTTCTGTCTACAGCCACGAGACGGTCCGTCCGGGGTAGTACCACACAAAATCGACGATCGAGGGTAAATATGCTGCTGTGCTTCGTTTGGTGAGCCAGAGAGCCGGCAGCCCAATTTTTCATAGGGGTTTGGGATTTCTATTGGATTTCTATTCTGGTATTTCAAAAGTCCATGGGCGGCAGTAAAGCTTACCATCAGATGTACTGCTTACTCATTTGCCACCAAGAGCAATTAAGAAAAAACACACAACGTATTAGATTATGATTGGAACCACTTGCATATTATATACCTTAGTTTTATTTTATATACCCACCGATAATAAAAGGGGCGGTGAATTATATTCATACTCTCTTACCACACGAAAAACTTAAGTACCAAGCAAATTGAGAACAAATATTTGAAGATCATTTAAATAAATACGTGGAAACCATACTAACTAAACTATCAAATCAAATTCTATGTACACAGTAGATCAAATACAATTAAATTTCAATTACGTTGAATGGAAATGATATGATTGTGTAATATTAATGAAATGTAAATTGCCAGGAACTGTGTAAATTCAGACAAGAAATGTTTTACTTTATAGATATTAAAAAACTCTTTCTTCATTATGTAAAATATACTCAATATATAATATAATTAATTACCAGTCGATGCCACACTAGAGTTCAATAATACTGGAGATAATTTCATCCTCAACTGTACGCGCAGGTATTGGAATGAACTACCTGCTGCAGATTCGAATAAACGCTATGATATAGTCTTCTTTAAAGAAGTTTAAGAAAATCTTTTGGACTAGTAATGCCGAGAAGAACCATGAGTGCCACTTATAAATAAATTGGCTGTTTGCTTCTTCTCTGCCACTGAAAGGCAATAGAGAAAAGGGTGGCAAATTATATATTTTTTTATTAATTCTTAAAAAATAAATATTATTATTCATAACCTAGTTATTTCTGTTTTCTTGGTTAAAGCTTTGGCTTGATTTTCGAAATCGTTGCCTTTTGGCATAACACACATGTAGTGTTGCCAAAATTGTTCCAATAACTTGTACTGAAAATGTACAGTTTAATTTGTTACTGCATTGTTAACTTTTGGCAAAATGTAGCTCTTAGTGTTTATTTTTTATGTTATACAGAGATATAATCTCATCGTGCCCCTAGACTTATCCCAATTACTTGAGGTCGATATAATATGTACACTTCTTTCATAATACATATTATAAAAGATATTGCCAATAGTTTTATGACCAGCCACCCGCCAGACGTCAACTCTCCTTGGGAATGTAATTGTTGAACAAACGACATCAGATGGAGTTGGCCTAGGTCGTTATAATGCTCTTAGTCGTCTTTTACAACATCCACGAGCAAAGTAAGGGTTGGCAGTAAGCAAAGAGGGTTAACGTATGCCAGGCGCCCGGTTGGCCACCGAAGTTAAAATCGAGTACCGGTGGTCCGCTCGCACGGCGAAGAGAGAAGGTTTTACGGTGGGTCTGTGGGGTCACGCGCCGCCTTTCCGTCACCCCGGACCGATTCAGCGGGGCGAGACGCACCCATAGCCCACTAATAAAAAAAAAAAAAAAAAAAAAGGCGCCCGGTCATAAAACTATTGCCAATAACTTTTACAATATTTACTATAAAAGAGGAGTACATATTGTATCGACCCCTAGTAATTGGGATAAGAGTAGAAGAATGATGATGATAATAATATAAGAATATATAAGCTTATTATCAAGCTATGTTTCCATGTCCAAATTACTAGCAGTGAAGTATCTACTGTCGCCAGATGCTCAACAGTCAAGAGCCTCGAACAACGTTTCAAGAGGCTCACGTTAGGTGATTGGGTTAATGGCCAGATGCCGAAGGTAGTTCTCCTCAACACAGTATGCACTATGAATAGATTTCTCTTTCTGGGATTCTCGCTGCATTGTATATTTATCCTATGTTGTAAACTATGGTCGTTTTTTTTTTATTTTCCCATATATTTAATAGTGGTAGGACCACGCTGTGGACAGTTCTCTGTCTGCAGCCGCGAGCCGGTCCGTCTGGGGTAGTACCACATTCTCGCAGAAATCGACGTCTGAGTAATGGCAATGTGCTATTGCGCATCGTTCGGTGAGCGAGAGAGCCGGAAGCCCGACCAAACCCGGGTTTGGGGTTTTTTATTGGAAGGCAAAGGTCCATGGGCGGCAGTGACACTTACCATCAGGTGTGCTGCTTGCTTGTTTGCCACCACAAACAATAAAAAAAATACATACATTTGTTTATACCTATTGAAATATTTAATTATAAATTATTAAATATTGAAATTATTATTAATAAAAACTATATACTTTATATAAAAAAATATTTAATTAATAGGATTGAATATTTAAATATCTACTAGTATGCATAGTTGCTGTTTTTAGCATTAACCTGATCCAAACTCAGCAAAAATATTGGTTATAAACAATCAAAGCTAATATAGAGAATTATGAATGTTGAGGAAGCGAGTGAAGTATGCAGAGATAGAGTTCTCTGGCACTCTGTTCTCTCTGCCTACCCTGCAAGGGATATGGCGTGATGATATGTATGTATGTATGTAAAGCTAATATAATTATAAGTTAAAACAAAATTTTAATATAATTATTATAAATTTGAATTTATACAATATAGGGTTAAACTTTATTTTATTATACGCTTGAATAAATTTAATAAAATATACTAGTTTTTAATCTGATTTAACGCCTACTAAATTATGAACATTTCGTTGAAATTCCCTGGGCGTGTTACAGCGGTGAAGGTTCAAATAGGAGTCTGCCCAGTTCACAGTTTTCTACTATAACCAATTACCACGCTAATAAGTTTCCAGACAAAGAAATATATTCCTTGCAATGAAAAGTATAAGACTATGTGCAATTCCGTCGCTGATCACCGTCGCGTACATGGACCGCCAATAATTATCAGCAAATATTTATTTGATATGTTCTATTGTTTTTTTTAGTGTGGTGACGGAGTAAGAATACAATTAACCACCCCTACTCTTGCTCGTGGATATCCTAAAAGATGATAAACGGATATAATATGCATATGGCATCTTCTCTCCTTATAATGACTTGGGCTAACTTCATCTGATGCCGTTTGTTCAACAATTACATTCCCAAGGAGCGTTGACGTCTGGCAGGCGGCCGGTCATAAAACTATTGCCAATAACTTTTACAATATGTACTATAAAAGAAGAGTAAATATTGTATCAACCCCAATTAATTGGGATAAGAGTAGGAGAATGATGATGGCATCTGTGCAAGAGAAGGAAATCTCGAAATAAAACCCTATATAAACACATCTGACCAGCGTGGTATAGTAGGTCAATTTGCCTCCCATTTTGAAGGAGGCCCGAGCCCAACAGTGCGACATATATAGGCTGAGATGATGATGGTGATAATGTTCTATTGGGTATTACAATATTCCATGATGTTTTGTTTCATACTTAAGATCTCACTATGAAAGACTAATGAGAAAGGATTCAATGGATCTTTCGTTAGTCAATAAGTAATTTATTGACTTTTTTTTTTTTTTTTATTATTATTTAATTAATATTTTTTATTATATTTAAATATATCATAAAAACACCAAAAAAGAAAATAACGAGCCAAAGCTCGGTCTTCCAGATATTATATATAAAAGAGGATATTTGTATATATTACATCGCTAAACTCAAAAACTATTTGACAGACCATTATGAAAATTGATATGTGTATGTATTTTTTTCGTCACGAAGAAGGTTCATAATATGTTATCCCTCTTGTTGTAGCTTACCACCAGGCGGCGCTTCGATATATCGAATTCTACAAATATACTAACTGGCTGGGTTTACTAGTTTTTGATAATAAACAGATTAGTTATAGATTCATAATGAAATGTAACCGCAATATTTTGGTGGTTAATATTTGATATCAAAAAAGTTAATTATTGACTTCCATACTACAACTTCTAAACATTCCAAACACAGTTATAGTTTCTTTTTTTTTCATTTATTAAAGGGCTTTATCGCTGAGCGACCACATCGCTCTATAAAACAATGACAAAATAATTAACAAATAATCATGTTGTAAATAGTAAATAACTATCTAAAACTATCTTTTTTTTTGGGGGTTGGGCTACGGTCGGGGCGCTCCTCGCACCATTCCGTCCGGGGCGACAGTGGAGCGTAAGCACGCACACCCTTAACCCACCCGTGAACCTCGCCTTCGTCGTTGAACCGGCCACCGGAGCAGCGTGAACTTGTCGTCAGTGGCCGGCCCGACGGAATAACTCTTGAAAAACTAACTATCTAGGGCTTTATTCCCTAATTTATATAATAATTTACATTTATTAGAAATAGAATCGACCAAAAGCGTGTTACAAATTTCGACAATCCTACTTGTCACAGCTGAAAAGTACCTAGATCCGTAGGTACTATTCCTTTTACATTCTAATAAAATGTACTGGACGTCCTTTACTACGCCACAGTCCTCACAATTTATAGATGAAACTTCGCCCATTAAAAATTAATTTTTTTTCAACGGTATGTGGCCAGACCGTAATCTAAATTCTGTCACTAATGTTTTTCTAGTCAACGAAATATACAGTTATAGTTTAAAACTTTGTAATGGGTATCCATTATATTTAATTTAGGGTCAATCAAATACTTATCAGTCAATCAAATGAGTACAATTAACAGTTGCAAATCATTCTCGTATAATCACAATTGTCATAGATTATGAGGTTATAATTATTGAGGTCACTCTGTGAGAAATGAACTCCAGATGTTACCGACGTTAAATAGCGTTATAATTGTATCGTTACAATTTGACTTGAGAATTTAGGGCGTGTAATAAGTATTTAAATTAAAAATCAGTCTAGTTTATTTAAGTAGTAATTTAAGTAGTCCTTAATAATGACATTGTAATTTATAATTAAAATTAGTTATTTTACGGGGAAAGTGCTGCATAGATGGCGTAGTGGTTAAATTACAGATCTGTCTTGCCAGTGAATTCTATTCCTACGTAGGACGTTTGTTATCTACGATCGACGTCTGAGTAATGGCAATATGATATTGCGCTTCGTTTAGTAAGCGAGAGAGCCGGAAGTCCAACTGGGGTGGGTTTGGGTTTTGTATTGGTAGGCAGCGGCCTAGCTATGCCCTTGGTATATTAAAGGTCCATAGGTGGCAGTGGAATTTAGCATCAAGTGTGCTATCAGCTCGTTGGCCACCAAAAGTAATAAGATTATTTACTTAGCAACAGGTGTTTCCATAAAAGAAGGAAAATAAAAGAAAACCTCAAAACAAAACCCTATACCAATACGTCTGATCAGCGTAGTATTGCAGGTCAATTGCCCGCTGATTATGGATAAGACTGGATATTGATTGCACAGATGGCGTAGTGCTTAAGATACTTCACCTTCCGTGCCAGTTTTGTGGTTCGATTCCTACATCATAATTCTTTGTGCGATCCACAAGTGTTATTCTGAGTTTTGGTCTAATTTTTCTGCGTTAATTATATTTTTGTAAAGTCCACCCGCGATTCAAAAATTATTTCTTTGGAACAGGGTGGTGTATTAATTAAAAGAAAAATTAAAAAAAATAATAAAGTATTCCGTGCCTAAAAATGAGATACACATAATTCTAAAATTAAGAAGAATACTTAGGTGATATCTTTTTATTAACTTTCAGCTCGTGGTAAACGCAAGAAGCTTGCCGTTGTTTTACCTCTACTCACTCTAATGGCCACTATCAAGACTAAATTACTGCTGATTCCTGTATTGCTATCTGTGATGTTGATCAAGAAGTTGCTACTTGTTGCTGCATTACTACTTCCAAGTGTATTGAGTACGCTGAAAGCATGCAAGGTATATTTCCTTATATTTTTTAGTTTTACATCTTCTAGAAGGAAGAAAGAAAGAAAAAAATATTAATATGATTTCATCACCTTTAACAAATGTATCAATATTTTTTTTATCTATGAATAAGTATTTGAAATATAGTGAGTAGGTAGATATAAATCTCTGTAATAACGGTGACTTGTTGGAAGTGAGACACCTTAATTCTCCCATGACCATGAATGCTGTAAAGTGTCCGAAATGTCGGGCAATAAAAAAATCTAACGATCTTTACGGATTATGTAAATACAAACGCGATAGAATCCGTAAAAATAATTTTATTTCAAATGTGTATTACTTGCGTAAATATCAGAAATCATTCAATTATGTTTCAATTATAATAACTTTTTTCAGTGATATTAGATTACAATGAAAGCAAGCCTGAATATTGCTCTAAGCAGATCTAAATTTATTCCTATTTTATAAGTTACGGTGGCAAACAAGCAAGCAGCGCACCTGCTAGTAAGTGCTACTGCCACTCATGGACCTTTGCAATACCTACCGGAGGTACAGCACATTTCCACTGCTCCGATGTCGATTTTCTATGACTGTGGTACTGCTACGGATAGACCGACTCGTAGATATGACACTCTCCGCACCGAGGAGATTGTCAGTCGGATCGAGGCGCTGAGCTAAGGGTAGCCCTGGATAAGACGGAGGCCTTATTATTCCATGGGCCCCACACCAGTCCACCCACCGACGCCTCGATCACCGTCAATTCGGTTCCCATCAGCATCCGGGCCCATATGAAGTACTTGGGCCTGGTGCTCGTTGGGCGATGGTGGTTCCGGGAGCATTTCCGTCGGCTTGTTCCACGGCTTGTCGGCGCGGCGTCCGCCCTATCCTGGCTTATACCGAATGTGGGCGGACCCAGCGCTACGTGCCGACTGCTGTGCGCGGGGGTGGTCCGCTCGATGGCCCTGTACGGCGCACCCGTGTGGGCGAGGTCCCTGACCGTCCGACTTAGGGCTCTACTGTGGCGACCACAGCTGGCCATGGCGGTCAGGGCCATACGCGGATACCGCACGGTGGCGACGGAGGCAGCATGCCTGTTGGCCGGAACACCCCCGTGGGACTTGGAGTCGGAGATACTCGCCGGACTGTACCGGCGGGTGTCAGCGACGCGGGCAGGGGCGGCACCGTCTCGCTAAGTGAGATGGCCGCTTGGCGGGGCGACGCCCGCCGTGACGTTATTGCTCGTTGGGCAATCCGGCTGGAAAGGCCTCGGTTCGGTATTCGGACCATCGAGGCCTTCCGGCCGGTGCTGATGGAGTGGTTGGGTCGACAGCACAGGGTCCTTTCCTTCCTACTGGTGCAGGTCTTGACGGGGCATAGTTGCTTCGGCAAGTACCTGCACACGGTCGTGAGGAGGGAGAGGACACCGTCCTGCCACCACTGCGATTGCGACGAGGACATGGCGCAGCACACGCTTGAGGTCTGTGTGGCCTGGGCAGAGCAGCGCCGTGAACTCGTCGCGATCATCGGTGCCGACCTGGCGCTGCCAACCATCGCTAAGGCGATGCTAGACAGCGTCAGGAACTGGGACGCGGTCGCCGCCTTCTGCGAGACAGTTGTTTCGCGGAAGGAGGCGGCGGGGCGACTCCGAGAGGAATTCCTCTTCGTTGAGACGCTCCGTCGCCGGCGCCTAGGGCGGCGTAGGCGCGAGTATCTGCACCTAATGCCGCCCTAGCCGAGGCCACGGGTAACTGGACCGGGGAATAGTCCTTCACCCGCAGAGAGGCTGACCGCGTGAGGGCGACGCCCTGGCAGTTAGCTGGGGCGTTGACGGGAGATGGTACCCGAAAGGGTAACCCGCCGAGCTGGCCACGGAAGGCAAGGAAGTGGTACCAGTGGCCGGCCCAATGGCGATGGGGAGGGAATACGGTGGGTTATGGGGCCACGCGCTGCCCTCCCGTCATCCCGGACGGTACGGGCGACGTATGGCCGGGCCATAGCCTACCAAAAAAAAAAAAAAAACAAAGATATGACACTCTCAACAATGTGAATGTCCTACCACTATTAAAGTACTATCTATCTGTAAAAGCCACTACATTATACGTCTAATATTTTTGGAGATTAGAGTGTACATACAAACTAAAAAATTTAAAAAGAAATCTATTTTTTTGTGTTCAATTACTCTTGTCATTCACAATACACGATTTCTACGACTTTTTCTGTGTAAAAGATATAAAGATTACACAATAGAATAAACAAGCTTCAGAAGTCATTATAAAAAAAAAACCAACTCTCGAATAGGATTAAATAAGAACCAGTGAAATCCTTGATAACGTAATCAGAATAAGCTATTCAGTATAATCATGTTTATTGAAACTCGCAATCAGCTTGAACAATCTCTTTGTACTACATAAAAGCTTAGTCCTATCAATTTTCGATGACGTTATATTCTTAAAATATTTACGATTCGATTTAATAGTACTTCAAATTGCCTTCGAGTTAAATCAAATGGTAAATTCACGTTTATATTCCAATTCTGATATTTTAACAATGAAAAATCCGATCAGCGCTTTCTGGCAATTTAATAAAGTGTCTCTCTTAATTAAAGCTATTTTTTTTAAGGTTGACAATACATATATTTTTTAATTTTATTTTTTCATAGGACCACGCTGTTGACAGTTTTCTGTCTACAGATGTAGGCCGGTCCGTCCGGGGTAGTACCAACCTCACGCAGAAAACGAAAACTAACGTCTGAGCAATAGTGATTTGCTATTGCGCTGTATACATATATATTTTTCATCAAGTTTTTTGAACGTTCTCAAAAAAACCTAATAAAAAATTAAATATAGTTCACAAAGATTGTAAAAGTTAGAATTAATTCATTTAAAATTAAAATAAAATAGCTATCTCTAAAATATTTAAACAAAATATCTCTAAAATTGAAGAATGAAGTGATAAATTCCCAAAAAGAATGCTCTACCTCCTGAAAGTATAGGACCAATATGTATAATTTACTCAGTGAGTTGAAAATATATCTGGAAACAGTTTCTCTGGTTTGCATCACACTTCGTACAGGAATTAGGAATAAAAAAACATTTAAATGTATAATAACCAAACATTGAAAAAAATAAGAGCATAATATATACTGGATAGATGAATTAATGTTAATCTGAAAACAATTAAAATATCCTATATTTAGTTATTTATGCGAGCTATAGTAGTTAATTATAATTCTTTTTCTGCTTGAATATGAACATTGCAAGTGCAATAATTGTGGTACTACGAATCTAATATTTTTCTTATCTTTAAACAATTTTAATAATGCTTCAAAATAAAAAGAAATAGAAAGTAAAAGCCGTGGCCCTCCTTCCTTGACATCTGTTTCGCGCAGGCCAAGCGCTACCCCCACATCGATCTTTCACTCGCTCATTAGAACTAGACGCGCACCCACGCGACGATTACTTGAATCAATATTAATACAGTTTCATATCGAACCTATGTCTCTATTAGTCTGCTGAGACCCCCAACATCAAACTGGAAAGCAACACTTAACACTTATAATATAGAATTTACTTACGTTAAAAATTAAAAATTTGATTAATCATTGAAAAGAACTAACTTACTCAACATTTAATTACCTCTGTTAATTAGTCGGCAAAAAAAAAACTACTAGTTTATTAAAAGTTATCTTCAACATAAATAAAAAGGTTCAAAAAATTCGGACTACAATTATATTTTTCAGAATATAGGTAGCTAATTATTAATAGTTTTTCTCCCTTTTTTGTGGCGAGCTATGGTCTGGTCACACCCACCAGATCCGTCCGGGACGACAGAAGAGGTGGCGCGCGACCTTATAGACCCATCCGGCAATGTGCCTCTCATCTTCGAGCGAGCGAGCCGACGGAACCCGCTCTTTTTGTCTCCGGTGGCCTGCCCGGCTGTTTACCCTCAAGGGTTCCTCTCGAGGTGATGCCCCGACAGCTATCGGGGCATCAACGTCTGTCGTCTATCTGTCTTCAAAGTTCTGAGTCTGAATGTAATTTGTCTGTGTTAATTGCATGATTAGGATTATTTCCTTAGTGCAGGATGGTGTATTAAAATAATAAAGAATATATGTTCTGCGCTTTTGGCGGTCCCTCCAATTTTATACCCATAACCCTGGAGGTAGTATACTCTAGCATCCTCTTATTTATCCAATTAAAATTTATCTTTGCTTCATGTCTTCCGCATTGTACAGGGGAAGTGGATTCAATATTTTCAAACACATTCTGTTTAACTTTTCTAATTAAAATAGTTGCGGGTCTCAAAATAATTAGAAGCAATTCCTGGGACTGTCTGAAAGTCAAACTTCGATGCCATCTATGATGACTATTGTGGATAACTGCCTTACAAGAATTCCAATGGAAAATATGTATGGTGGGAATAGTAACAGAGAAAAAGTTTTCTTATGTTCCCTCTTTATTTTCTCTTCTGTTCTCTTCTGTTCCCACTTTATTCGTACGTATTACACCTAATAGAAACCATTATTATATATACTGCAGGTAGTAAGTAGCAGGCAAGTGTAACAAGTAGAAAAGTTTAGGTATTAAATAGGAACAATGTGAAAACGTTTTCTGGTAGATGACGTGTGGAACGTGTCCCGTAAAGACAATACGAGTGAGAATTTGATTGTCATACATAGGCCTATACTCGTGTAATTGGTAAGATTTAGTTGAATTTAGTAGGGGCACACTGTTGACAGTCTTTTGCCTACAGCCGCAGGCTGGTCCGTCCTGGATAGTACCACACTTTCACATAAAATCGACATTAGAGCAGTGGTTAGTCGTGATTTCCATCGCTTTGAGGATCTACAGGACGTGGCCAGAAGACCAAGCGTTGAGGTGCCGGGGATCGAATGTCAGTAAACGATCTCTTCGGCGTCCCATAACAGCGTGAAAGGGGTCGCTGTGATTTTTTCGAGCCCATTAGTGGGACATATATGAGCTGAGATGATGATGATATCACTTAACAAGATTAAATGGATGGATTCATTATCATCTTAGCTCACATATGTCCCTCTGCTGGGCTCAAGCCTCCTCCATAACTGGAGGGAAATTGACCTACTAATACCACGCTGGTCAGACGTGTTGATATAGGGTTTTGTTTTGAGATTTTCTTGTCTCGCATAGATTTTGTATGCGTTGTACATCCTTTAGTCGTCTCTTACGATCACCCATGGGTTTTTTTTTTTTTTTTTTTTGCGGTGGGCTATGGACGTCGCACCCCGCCAAATCGGTCCGGGGTGACGGAAGAGGCGGCGCGCAACCCCATTGACCCACCCTGCAAGCACCTCTTCTTCGCCGTACGAGCGGGCCACCGGTACCCGATCTTTGTCTTCGGTGGCCCGCTCGGCTACGATCACCCATGGGTAAGGTAGGGCGTGATGAATTGTATTCTTACTCCGTCACCACACGGATATGGATGGATTATTTAAAACTAATACAAGTATAACGACTCTGCTTAATCTCATCGTTAAGTATACAGCTTAATATTGGCTGAACTAAGACTCCTTTAGTAAATACTATAATGAAAGTTTTCATTACCATACCACCCGGGTCCCTCGTTCCATTTATGGGGCGTGTTTAGTTTATAGTTTTATAGCTGTTGGTAATGACAGCGATTTATATGGCAAGTTTATATTAGGTAACTTATTTGAAGGTAGATTATTAGGGTATTCGTTTTGAACTACATGTGCCAGGCGTTTCGCTTGCTTGGATTTGTATTTAATGCTGTTGGTTTTGAAGTGAAACTTTTATTATCGACGTATGGAAAATTTTATATTATTGTAATGTTTTTACTGTTACGGCGCCATCTTTATTTCTAAGTCACATTATTCCTTTACGCGCCGTATTTATTTTGAAGTGAAACTTTTATGTGCGCATGAAGGTAAATTTTTTACAGATGAAACGCGACACGAGAGAGAGAGAGGGGGAGAGAGCGAGGGAGCGAGAAAGAGAGGGAGCGAGAGAGAGAGGGAACGAGAGAGAGTGAGAGAGCGCGGGGGAGCGACAGAAAGAGAGCGAGGGAGCGAGAGAGAGAGAGAGAGGGAGAGAGAGCGAGGGAGCGAGGGAGAGAGAGAGAGTTTTTAATATAATCGTCATGATATTAGAAATTATAACAACATTAATAATGCGTCTCTACAATTTTTGTTTTCAGTAGGATGGGATTTTTTTTTAAAAGCCTGCACCCTGTAGGTACTAAGAAAATTAACTTTGTATTGTGCAGCACTTTATATATTAGGGGAAGTTTGATAGTAGCATCAGTGATAGATAAGTTTAGGAGCGTGAGATTGTCTTGGTATAGACATGTGATGAGGAGGGATGAAAGACGTGTGACAAGGAGGGCTATCAATATGCTTGTGGATGAGCGTAAGAATTGTGGAAGACCCAAGAAGAGATGGATGGATAGTGTAAACGAGGATATGTGTATGAAAGTCGTGAGTGCAGATATAACGGCTGATAGAAGATTGTGGAAGGCAAGAACATGTTGTGCCGACCACACTTAGCGTAGGATGAGGGCAGGCAAATTGCGAAGGACTTTACAATTATTCAATTAAACTAGTTACACGCACACATAAAACAACAATTTGTGAGGCGAACAAAAAATTGTCATAGAGAATTAGATCTTAACCACTATGCCCATTGTAAGTATCATTACACTGGAACTAATACTTACCTAACATGTACTTCTTTTATTACAAAAAAAAAAAAATCCGTAGAGAGATAAAAATAAACAAACTCGTGGTTGCGTTCCGATCTGGTAGTAGTTTATTAGATTATCGGACAAAATGTAGTATTTTGTAAGATTTGCTAACGTTTATAGACACTGCCCCGCTGGATGCAGGTAGCGCGGGACCATGTTGAATGACATTCTTGTGGGGAGGCCTATGTCCAACAGTGGACATTTACGAGGTGATGGATGGATGGGTGGATGATAGTCATTGCTCCAATCATCTAATATATTAGCCATCTAATCCAATAAGATTTTAAAAATCAATTTATTAATTTAATGCATATGGTTCGTTAATTATCTCTGATGTTCTCGCGAGTATTACACATTTGAAATAAAACTATTTTTACGGATTTTGTCGCGGTTACAACGTTCTCATGATTACAGACTGTGTGCGTAAATCAAATATAAATGTCATAAAATCCGTATAAAAATTATTTCGTCCCGTAACCCGTAAATACTGTTAATTAGATAGTAATAATAGATATTTTTCGTTATATATAGTATAAATACCAATCACTAATTATTATTTTATTATATTTCAGCATCATCATCCAATGACCCATTACTCTTACTTCGGTAATAGTGATACCAGTGATTACAGCGCTGATTATGGAAGCAACTACGCTTATTCAGCCAGTGGAGGTTATGGAAAAGACTGGCCAACGAATCGGGCTTACAACTTGGCTAAACATAGAGCAACACAAGCACCAGCTTATATTACGGCTCCTGGGGCAGTTGTTTAAATATATGGACAATCATAATGTTAATTATTTTAAGTTTTATTTATTTTAAAATATTTAATATTATTTATAGCCGTTCGGTGGTTGAAAATTAATGATTAAATAAGTTTATTTTTTGTAAAAGGTTTATAATCACATATTTCTATCGTTATCTACTCTCGGCTCATAAGTTATATTAATGTGCTTGAGCCTCCTCTGGGTGGGAAGTTGACCTAGTATACCGAGCTATTCACACAAACCTTGTACCAGGTTTCATTTCGAGTTTGTTATTTCTTATCATCATCAAATTCTCCTACTAGCTTAATAAAAATAAAACACTAAATACATCATTATTATTATCCCAAAGACTTGAGATCGACGCAATTCCTGAATATACTTATTGTAAAATTTATTGGTAATAGTTTTAAGACCAGCCTCCTGCCTTATGTTAACCCTTCATCAATCATCATTACAGTCCATAAATGTCTCACTGTTGGGCTCAGGTCTCATCCGTAATGGGAGGGAAATTAACCTACTACACCGTGCTGGTCAGGCGTATTGGTATAGGGTTTTGTTTCGAAATTTCCTTCTCTCACTTAAATGTCATATGCGTTTTATATCCCTTAGTCGTCTCGTACGATCACCCACGGGTAAGATATGGGGTGGTGAATAGTATTCTTACTCCGTCACCACAGGGTAACCCTTATTGGAAATGTAATTGTTGACCAAACGGCATCAGCTGGCATTGCCCCAGGTTGATATGAAGTCGTCTTTTATAAGACCCACGAACAAAATAAGGGTTAGTAGTATTCTTAGCCGCTACCAAACTGCAAAAAAAACACAAGTTTTATTTTAATAATTAAAATATAATTTGAAACCCTTGAAACTACTCGCAGCGCCAATTATCCGGTCTTATGCTTTGTTTGAATAGTCTGAAAACATATTCTAATAATTTCTATTCTAATGGAATTGATTTTTTCTGTGTGGTGATGGAGTACGAATACTATTCACCACCCCATATCTTACCCGTGGGTGATCGTACGAGACGACTAAGGGATATATAACGCATATTACATCTATGCGAGAGAAGGAAAACTCGAAACAAAACCCTATACCAACACGTCTAACCAGCTCGGTATAGTAGGTTAATTTCCCTCCCATCACGGAGGAGGCCCGAGCCCAACAGTGGGACATTATGGGCTGTGATGATGATGGAATTGATTTGGTTGCAGCCTATCGATTTACAACATCACAATGTGTTGGTCTAAGTTGGTGTTCATAATTCCCCCACTAGGTGGACTAACGACATTACCAAGGTCGCAGGAAACTGATAGATGCAGGTGGCACGGGACCGTGTTAAATGGCATTCTCGTGGGGAGGCCTATGTCCAACAGTGGACGTTTACGGACTGATGGATGGATGGATGGATAGTGATCACAATTTGGAGATCTATGAAATAAAAATTACAGTATTTTTTGTAATTTAAATAGAATTTAGATAACATAATCGATTTTTTTAATATTTTATATGCCATTTTAAATATTATTTTTATCTGTCAAAAGGAAAAGAAAAATATTTTAAAATTAATGTTTTCACCACAAAAAAATCTTCTTGATTCTTTTTGTACATGATTTCTATATAAATTCACTGCAATATAAGAATTTATTTCTTAATATAGATCTATAAAAGGTATAATAATATATAAATTTTAATATAAAAATCTAGGAATTTTATAGAAACTCGTATGAGTTTAATAAAAAATAATTTTCATATTCTTATGATATTTATAAAATTCACGAAGCGTTATTATAATTTAATAAAAATTTCATATCCATTTATTATATTACTCAATACTATATTATATATGATAAGTTTTAATATCTTAATATATATAAATTACGCTTCACGTTGTTTGGACTCCTAAAGTACTTAACCGATTTTAATCAGATTTGCACAGCATGTGTAGTTTGATCCAACTTAAAAGATAGCTTTCATCTCAATGTATAGTCGCAATATTATTTTATTCCAAATTATTTGTCTATTATTTGACAGTTACAATTATCTGTCATCTCCAAACGATTTTAACAGATGGCGGTATCTGTTGACTGGATTGAGTTAGTAATTAATAAATGGCGCTATGTTAAACGTACAAACGTTTCATGTAAGCTACAATTTATTAGCATAACCACCACGCGGTGGTTACTGAGGGTACCTTAGCTACAGCAACGCGTGCCCGTGTCTGCTAGTGGAATATATATCAAGCGCCAATATAATTGAAGACAACTTGATGATGGTGACCTGCCCAAATATTGATAGAGAAGCACGGCAAATTTTGAGTGCACATCGCCCCTTCCCTACTTCCCTGAACAGTCTGTATCAATAGGCATACATCTAAGAAAAATAAAACTGTTGGACAATGTCTTGCTTGTTATTTATAAATCATTATAAATACATATATACATATACATATACCTACATATACATATACATATCATCACGCCATATCCCTTGCAGGGTAGGCAGAGACAACAGAGTGCCAGAGAACTCTATCTTTGCATACTTCACTTACTTCCTCAACATTCATAATTCTCTTCATACACGCTCGCCGGTTTCGGAGAGTCTTGACTCCACCTTCCTTCAGTACATGACCGATCTGGTCTAGGTAGGTTAGTCTCGGTCTCCCCCGGTACCTACATCCTTCCACTTTCGCATAGTATATCTTCTTAACCAGACGTTCGTTCGGCATTCTTTCCACATGTCTGAACCATCGGAGCATTCCCTTTCGCATCTTTACACCAATACTCTCTTTCATTATAAACTTACTTAAAATTATTTATGTATTTATAATTAATAATTTATTACATATTAATTTAAGCATAATTAATTTAATAATAAAATAATGTACAGTATTTAATTTAATAAATTATTATAAAATGATTCATTAGTATTTCTTATTATATAAATTTATTTACTTTTATGTTCCATTATATCTTTCATCATTATTATCGGCTGGGCTCGAGCCTCCTCCATACTAGAAGAGAAATTAACCTACCACATTACGCTGCTCAGACTAGGGTTCCCAATCGTACTATAATATACAGTATTGTACTATATTTTGGGTCTGCGACTGTTGGCAACCCTAGGTCAGACGTATTGGTATAGGCTTTTATTTTGAGTTTTCCCTTTCTTACATAGATGTTATATAAATTTTATATCCCTTAGTTCTCTTATCACCCACGGGTAAGATAGGGGTGGTGTATTGTATTCTTACTCCGTCACGACACGAATCGATTTGTACTACACCTTTTTGTTAAAATAATTTATTGATCAGGCAGCTGGTTATTATCATCGGCATCATCCCAGCTCATATATGTCCCACTGCTAGGAGCTTCGAGCTCCTTTCTTGCAAAAGAAGAGACATCAAACTCTACCACCATAGTCAGATAGGTTGATGTGTAGTTTGGAGTTTTCTTTCTATTCCATAGATTGTGTATGCATGTTATTTTCGTTAGTCTTTTACAAAACCAATGAACAAGAAGCGGAATGTGAATTGTATACTTCATAAAATATTCATATACATATATATATATATATATATATATATATATATATATATATATATATATATATATATATATATATATATATATATATATATTTATTGCTTATGGTAGCATACCTGATGATAAATATCACGGCCACCCATGGAGCTTTGCAATACCAAGAGTATAGCTTAGGCCGCTATCTACCAATACAAACCCCAAACCCACCCAGTTGGGCTTCCGGCTCTCTCGCTCACCGAACGAAACGCCATAGCACATTGCCATATACTCAGACGTTGATCTTTTGCATGAGTGTGGTACTACCCTGGACGGACCGACCCGCGGCTGTAGACAGAGAACTGACAACAGCGTGATCCTACCACTATTAAATATATTACCTATTTTCTTTTATGTTCGGCTTATATACTTATCAGATAGAGTGATATTTAAAGGACTATATTAATGGAATGTCAAGCAACCAGTGTCATTATTTTAGTTATCCTTTAGTTTATTAATTTTGATCATTGCTTGAGTGTGACGCCTCCCGCGCTGAGATCTGCAGCTCCCACTGAAATACTTATAACTAAAAAATAATGAGTATAATCTTGTACCTTACATGGGAGTAAAAATATTGACAGTTTTCTATCTACAGCCGCGGACCGATCCGTCCGGTGTAGTACCATTCAGTTGCAAAAAAGCAATGTCTAAGCAATTGCAATGTACTGTTGCGCTTCGTTCGAAGAGCGAAAGACCCGGCAATCTAATTTTGTGGGTGTGTTCTGGTGGATGAGCCGCGGCTAAGCAATAACTTTAATATTGCAAGAGTCTATGAGCTTCAATAACACTTACCATCAAGTGTGCTACTTATTCTTTTACCACAGTAAGCAATAATAAAAGACTAATTTATCTTTCTTTATCTCTTTACATATATACATATCATTACGCCATATCCCTTGCAGGGCAGGCAGAGGGAACAGAGTGCCAGGTTAGATTATCTCTTTATAGATAAAAAAATGAGTTTATATCGAGTAATACCATGATTAACGATTCTTACAAATTAGTGTCACATTTTTTTTCAAGTTGCTAACTTCGTAAGTCAAATTTAAAAGTCTGGCAACTTCTTTTCTCCATTATTGCTAGTAAAAATGTTAAAAGTTTTCTTTTATTTCTTTCACGAATTGTAGTAGCATAATAAACTTTTTAACATTATTTAAAGCGACCCTTTTTGGTTAAATAGATATATTCTGTTTTAAAAAAAATATTTTAGCTTGCTGTGCACGTGACTACATCCACGTTGATGTTTGATAAAGGGTAAAACTTGCCTGAACCGAGGCCGAACTGAACACAGGAGCCAACCGCATGAAGAAGACGGTACCCAGAAAAAGTTACCCGCCGATCTAACCACCGAGGTCAAGGAATGGATACCATTAGTCAACTCAATGGCAATGAGAAGATAATAAAATATTTTTTTTGCCCCAGATAGATCGGACGGGGTGGATCCAGACCATATCTTGCCACATAAAAAAACCCCGGTTTTGTCCGACCTTTAAATAATCTTCTAGTCCATACATACATACATATCATCACGCCATATCCCTTGCAGGGTAGGCAGATAGAACAGAGTGCCAGAGAACTCTATCTCTGCATACTTCAGTCGCTTCCTCAACATTCATAATTCTCTTCATACACGCTCGCCGGTTTCGGAGACTCTTGACTCCACCTTCCTTCAGTACATGACCGATCTGGTCTAGGTAGGTTAGTCTCGGTCTCCCTCGGTACCTACATCCTTCCACTTTCGCATTGTATATCTTCTTAACCAGGCGTTCGTTCGGCATTCTTTCCACATGTCCGAACCATCGGAGCATTCCCTTTCGCATCTTTACACCAATACTCTCTTTCATACCTACTCGCTCTCTTACGTCGTCGTTACGAATGCGGTCGGTCAGCCTAACTCCACAGATTTTCCGCAGAGATCGCATTTCGACCGCATTAATTTTACTATCATATTCTTTTCTGCATACCCAACTCTCGCTTCCATACAGTAATGTTGGGACAAGCACTGCGTTATGTATTGCTACACGTGCCTTCTGGCTGAGGTGGTGGCTGCCGAGAAGTTGCCCCAACGCTCCGTTCACTCTATTTCCCGCATTCACTCTTCGCTCTATATCGGTGGTGTACCTTCCATCTAAGCTAAATCCACATCCAAGATATACAAATTCATCCACTTGCTCT
The DNA here is from genome assembly GCA_905163515.2 of Lymantria monacha. Lineage (NCBI taxonomy): Eukaryota > Metazoa > Arthropoda > Insecta > Lepidoptera > Erebidae > Lymantria > Lymantria monacha. The sequence continues at coordinate 19,944,884 of LR991081.1, forward strand.
AGTACATCATTACCTATTGTTACTCTTACATCTGTTCTGGTTTTATCTCTTTCAAAGACCATTATTTTGGTTTTGCTCACATTCACGCGTAGACCCCTTTTCTAACAATCTTCTGTCATTGTGTCGACTAGGGTCTGCAGGTCAATCGCTGACTGTGCCAGCAGGACTGCATCATCTGCATAAAGCAGAGCAGTGACCACTGAGTTGCCCATCTGGACTCCCACATTCATATCGTTCAACCTTTGGTGACATTTATCCAGATATATGATAAACAGCCTGGCTGACAGAACGCACCCCTGCTTAACGCCGATATTGACGTCAAACCAAGGCGACATTCCATCATCCAGCCGCACACAGGCTCTACAGCCCATGTAACTGGACTGCACAGCCTGTAGCAGTTTACCGTTAATACCATACTCCGGTAAAATGTCCCAAAGTTCCTTTCGTACAACCGTGTCAAATGCTCTCTCCAGATCCACAAAACTGCAGAAAACCCTCTGACCTAGAGCCAGATGCTTCTCCACAATGTTGCGCAGAGAGAACACTTGATCCATGCATCCCCTTCCACTCCTGAAACCTCCTTGTGTCTCACACAGTAAACCATCGGACACCATCCTCATTCTCCTTTCAATAATTTTTCCATACACTTTTGCTGCCAAACTGGTCAAGCTTATGGCTCTGTAATTTGCGCAGTCATAACGTGAACCCTTGTTTTTAAACAAAGGCACGATGACTGCGCTATTCCAGTCCCTGGGAACCATTCCCGAGCTCCAACATAAATTGGGGAGCAACAGGAACGCCTCCCAGACACAAGAGTCTTCTAGTAAACAACTATAATATATCAAAAACTTCACATAACTTGTTAATTTATAAACTAATTGAAATAAAACAAACACTAAAAGTACCCGCGTGGTGACGGAGTAAGAATATAATTCACTACCCCATATCTTACCCGTGGGTGATCGTAAGAGACGACTAAGAGATATAAAACGCATATAACATCTATGCAAGAGAAGGAAAACTCAACAAACCCCTATACTAACACGTCTGACCAGCGCGGTATAGTGGGTTGACTTCCTCCCATTACGGAGGAGGTCCGACCTTAGTAGTGCGACATATATGCCCAGTGATGATGGTGATCAAATGTTACAAAAAGATGGTAGGTACCCAAAAAAAATATCAAGTTTGATCTCACTGTTTCGCCTTTCAGTCTCATATACGTATAGAAAAATTATGTAAATAAAGTTTAATATAGAGAGCAAGAATCAGAATTTTATTAATAAAATATCAATTTTAGCAAAAGTTTTAAAATTACTAATCTTAATATTTTAGCTAGACGTTGTGGCGCCTACAATGTTATTGTAATCTATACTAATATTATAAAGCGGAAGAGTTTGTTTGTTTGTTTGTTTGTTTGTTTGTTTTAACGCGCTAATCTCAGGAACTACTGGTCCGATTTGAAAAATTCTTTTTTTGTTGGATAGTCCATTTATAGTGGAAGGCTTTAGGCTATACAACATTACGCTGCGACCAATAGGAGCAGAGGAACTACGATAAATGTGTAAAAATCGGGGTTTTGTTTCCTTTTGAGAGCTTCCGCTGCGTAAACGGTTAAAGTTGCGCAAAAATTATGTACCATATAATTGTTTCCCTTTTAAAGTTCTAAATAAAAGTCCGCGACAGCATATGTCTATCTTTTAAGATTGGCTCACTATAACCTTTTTTATGCTAATCAAATTTGTTTTAAAATAATGTGATATTTTCGAAGGTGTTTTTATAAACATAATATTAATCATTATCCAAATAAATGAGTTATTCATCACAAGAATTTAATTTAAAACAAAATGGCTCTTTACATTATTTGATTTCAATGAATATCTTAGGAAATATCGCAGTTTAAAAATAAAATCGCAGCAAAATAATGATCAAGTACTGGGCGCGCATTTACGATAAAAATACTGGGTCTTATAATCTTATATTAAAAAAAAACTCAAACTAATGTTATTTCAAAGTACTTCTGCACACACTACATTTTTAGTTTTGTTTTCTTCTCATGACCTTCCGTCGGCTTTACACATCCTAAATAATAATAATAAGTATAGGAATTATTAGTGCCTGCCCTCATGTATGGCAGTGAAAGTTAGATTTGGCGGAGAAGACATGAAAATAGAATAAATGCTGTAGAGCTGACAGCTCTTCGTAACGTGTATCACACACGTAAGTCTGAAAGATAAAATTAGGTATAATGTTATAAAAGAGCGCTGGTATGCTGAGGTGGGTTGGACACGAAGTGGAAGAAATAATGAGTGGGCAGAGGTTGACGAAGCAAACATATAAAGCAATCGTGAATGGGACGAATACAAGGGGAAGGTCACGTCATACTTTTCTGGACCAAATTGGAGATTTGTTCACGAGAGGTCATCATCATCATCATTCTCCTACTCTTATCCCAATTACTTGGGGTCGATACAATAAGTACTCTTCATTCATAGTACATATTATAAAAGTTATTGGCAATAGTTTTATGACCGGCCGCCTGCCAGACATCAACCCTCATTGGGAATGTAATTGTTGACCAACGGCATCAGATGGAGTTGGCCCAAGTCGTTATAAGGCTCTTAGTCGTCTTTTACGACATCCACAAGCAAAGTGAGGATTGGTAGTATTCGTAGCCGCTACCACACAGTGATGTCATACACATTAAAAGTATGTGTAATCGTAAATAGGCGTAAGTGTATGTATGTATGTATGTATAATATACATACATTGTATATGGTATATTTATAGAAAGTATAGATAAGACCCAATACTTTTACGTAAGGTTTAATGTTCTACTATTACTAATAAAAGGGTCATGTAGGTAGCTAAAACAGCTTTAACGTATGTATTATATAAAAATATTTCCACCTTTTACGTAAACGAATTCGCGAGTTGAAGTTAACGTTAGCCCAAACTAACCATTCCACGCGGACGAAGTCGCGGGCGGAAGCTAGTAATTTAATAAAATATTTGCTATAGAATAACAACAGGTTTATTTGCCCTTCTAGATTGAAATCTTAGGATAAAATTTTATACTTAGGCGCCTGATGAAAATTGTTTAGCAATTTACTTATTAAACAAATATTGTTAAGTACTAGGCGCTTTTGATGTTATTGCTTTCAGATTGTTAAACAATCTGTAGAAAATAATTTGGATGATCGAGTACTTTCGGTATTTTGCTGTTAATGATTTTTGTTAATTAATTTAGAAATAAAAAAAAAAGATAAAATAATGAAAAAAAAGAACATTAAATGGGAAAATTATCGTCATTCTCCCTGATCTTATTCCGATTACTGGGGGTCGTCGTAATATGGGTTTATGACCGGCCACCTGCCTGACGTCACCCCTCCTTGGGCATCAGGTGGAGTTGGTCCAAGTCGAAATAAAAGCTCTTAGTTGTTCTTTTACGATATGCATGTGAGGACGAATTTGTGCTTTGCACAGCACAATACGATCTCTTGGCGTGAAGTAACGCCTACTTCTACTCCACACGCCTAGCATTCTGCTTGCCAATTTAGCTTTGTCTTGCAAATCAATACGAACTGTCAATAGCTGCCAAAAAATTTTTTTGGTTGCTGAAAACGCTATTGTCTAGACATAAAATGTAGCTAGATCGATTTAAGACCCCCAAAACTCCCAAATGTATGCTAAACTTCAAGAAAGCCCTAATGCTGTTGCTGAGATTCTAAAATTAAATATATAAACCGGCAGAAGATTTTAGAAAATAAAATCATATAAGTTTAATTTTGATATCAGCAAATGAAAAAGGCAATCCCAAAGTGTATAAAATATAGTTGTAAATTTGTTTGTCTTCAAATTAAGTATAAATATATATTGATCTTGTTTTTCAGCAGTTTACAATTTTCTTCTTATAAAAGTAAAAATAATTTTTTTTAAGACGATACCTTTACTTAACTTTTTGTTAAATTAAAAAGTTAAAAAAAATTATCACTTATCCGTATTTAGCGGATTCTTCGTTTTGTTATTTAGAAAATCACTAAACTTTACCGCACATATGGCGTAGTGGTTAAGATATCGACTTTCCGTGCCATTACCGTGGGTTCGATTCCTACGCAGGAAAATACTTTATGCGATCCACACGTTGTTGTTCTGAGTCTGGATGTAATTTGTCTGCGTTAATTACATGTTTGTAAAGTCCCCCACAATACAAGGATTATTTCCTTAGTGCTAAGTGGCCTTAAATAAACGAATATTTCAAAAATCAATTCATTTGATGATATGCCTTCTAAATGTGTAAAATTGTATAGATTTTTGCGTTAAAGATTTTCAGTATACAACACAAAAAAAATTAAATGAACGGGGATATAAGTTTTTACGGTTTTACAAAGTAAGGACATAGCGGCACTGCACTCAAACCCGTCACCACACATATAATAACAGACGAGTACATCTTATTAACATTTTATAAATGTTACACTTGTATTTAAGAGATAATTACAAGGGTAGGCTATGCTCGTTAAACTCTTCAAAATCCACTGTTCCTAAATTTACTTTAAAATGGACGCAGTTGGTTTATTACAAGAATAAATGACGACACTGACTTATATTTAAAAATACACTCAGAATTAAAAAAAACAACGAACACAAAGAATTTATAAATACTGTCCTTTTTCATAATGAGAGCACACATTTCATCATCATCATCATCACAGCCCATATATGTCCCACTGTTGGGCTCGGGCCTCCTCCGCAATGAGAGGGAAATTAACCTACTATCCCACGCTGGTCGGACGTGTTGGTATAGGGTTTTGTTTCGAGTTTTCCTTCTCTTGCATAGAGATATTATATGCGTTTTATATCCCTTAGTCATTTCGTACGATCACCCACGGGTAAGTTTTTTTTATTGCTTATGGTGGCAAACGAACAAGCAGCACACCTTATGGTAAGTGCTTCTGCCGCTCGTAGATCTTTGCAATACCAAGGTTAAGCTAGACCGTTGCCTACAAACTCTTCACCCCAATTCGGCTTCCGGCTCTCTCGCTCACCAAACAAAGCGCAATAGCATATGACTCAGACTCAGACGTCGATCTTCTGTGAAAGTGTGGTACTACCCCGGATGGACCGGCCCGCGGCTGTAGATAGAATACTGTCAACAGCGTGGTCCTACCAGTAAATAAAGCTATTTTGTATTTTTTTAGTGCTTATAGTGGCAAACGAACAATCACCTGATGTTAATATTACTGCCGCTCGTGGACCTTTGCATTACTCACAGCTGACAGCTAAGCCGTTCTCTACTAATCCAAACCCACCTAGAAAGTTAGGCTTCCGGCTTTCTCGCTCAGAGAACGAAGTGCAACAGCATATTGCTATTGCTTAGATGTCGATTTTCTGCGAGAGTATGGTACTATCACAGAGGGACTAGCAACCAGTGTGAGCTCTACCCTACAAAGGATGCCACTACAAAGTGGATATCGTAAAAGACAACTAAGAGCCTTAGATCAATCAACTTGGACCAACTATATGAAACGAGCGAGCCGGAAGCCCAACTGGGTGGAATTGGGGACTGTAATGGTAGGCAGCGGCCTAGCTATAGCCTTGGTTATAGCAAAGGTCCATGAGCGGCAGTGACACTTACCATCAGGTGTGCTTCTAGCTCGTTTGCCATCATAAGCAATAAAAAGAAAAAAAAAAGATTCTGTCTGGTCAACAATTACATTTACAAGGAGGTTTGATGCTAGATAGACGGCCGGCCATAACACAACCAGTGTTTGTATCACCCATTTTTTTTTCAATATATGCGATGGAAACAGAATATACATATATTTCGTCGACCCCAAGTTATTTGGAATATCACCAAAATTCTAATAATATTTTATCTGTTTTATCTTCCTTAGCTTTTTTTTCTCCACCCCTTATTTAGAGGAATCACAAGAGAATATCGCAATAACGCCAAGTGGCTTTCGGTATTGAGAAGCCTATATTCAGAAGTTGATGGCGAAATACTGAATGATGATGATAATAGCCCTTGTATGGTGATGAGGTAAGAATACTACAACATGTTACTATCAGACTCATATTCGGCTGTGGAATTGTCAGAAAAATGGCGTTATGAATTTGATAACTATTCAATTCAATTGCGGATCGCACAAAGGAATATTATGCATAGAAATCAAATTCGTAATACTCTACACAGAAGAACATTAATTAAAACACTACACTATCTGTGAAGTTGTCCAATAATATTTATATTTCTACACAATATTACTGTTGGGACTAAAATAATTTAGTCTTGTATATTATTCAAGCAAGATAACAGCAGCCCCGTTTGGAATTAAAAGTACAGTCAGCCACTAAGTAAAATTATAGTATTATATTATTCTACAGTTTTGGCTACTTTTCTGTAATCATGGAAGGAGCACATGTAAGTCACGAGATTAGGTAGGGCATAGGTCCAATTTTTTTTTGACGTAATTATTATGCCAGGGTCGTTAGAAATGACCACCGAAGACAAAGATCGGGTACCAGTAGTCCGCTCGCACGGCGAAGAGAGAGGATTTTACGGTGGGTCTATGGGGTCACGCGCCGCCTTCTCCGTCACCCCGGACCAATTTGGCGGGGCGAGACGAACCCATAGCCCACCAATAAAAAAAAATAAAAAAAAACGGTCGTTAGAAATGGCCACCGAAGATAAAGATCGGATTCCGGTGGCCCGTTCGCACGGCGAAGAGAGGAGCTTTGCAGGGTGGGTCTATGGGGTCGCGCGCCGTCTCTACCGTCGCCCCGAACCGATTTGGCAGGGCGTGGCCACCTCCAAAGTTAACCGCAAAAAAGGGTAGTTAGACATCTATAATATTAGCGGAGTTTGAGGTACCGTAGCCCGCCTCCAAAAAAAAAAGAAGAAAAAAGACATCAATAATAACCGAAAATTTAAACCGAATAAATTTTCATTAGATCAAGTGGAATGACAAGGTTATTTTGGTAGTATTATTTATTGCGATTGCCACGCTACGTCTGTTGGACTTTTTGATAGCGCCCAATAGAAAATCTATAATACAAACTAAATAATTTTTAAACGATTTTAATCCATACCTTCTCGTGGGTATTATAAAAAGTAGCTCAAGGGATTTTGAGGTGAAGGACAGCACTGCTTTCACATTTTTCATAAATATTAAATTGTAAATATGCTGTGTGGTAGCGGCTACGAATACTACCAACCCTTACTTTACTCGTGGATGTCATAAAAGACGAGTAAGAGCCTTATAACGACCTGGACCAACTTCATCTGACGACGTTTGGTTAAAAATTACATTCCCAAAGAGGGTTAACGTCTGGCAGGCGGCCGGTCATAAAACTATTGCCAATCACTTTTACAATATGTACAATGAAAGAAGAGTACATATTATAACGACCCCAAGCAATTGGGATAAGAGTAGGAAAATTAAATTGTAAATATGTTTCTCTCAGTGGAGAGAAAGAAGAAGTTAGTGAACTTCTTCGGAGGTACGAAATTACATTAATTTCTTCAATACATGAGAACTTAGACACATTTTACTTGCTACGTTGAGCCAATTTCTTGATCTAAATCACGAATGTGGTATATTTTATCAAAATTTTACCATCCATCAGCGAATTGTATGGAAGAAATGCTTGCCTATTCTGAGTGCGTAATGGTTTACGATCGTAAGTATGTAATAACTTGAAACACCCGCATGAATACTTCGGATTAAATTGAACAGTGATACAATAAAAGAATACCTAATGCAATTGCGATACACAAGTATCTTTTTGTATCTTTATCGCACGATCCTTTAATAGAAATAAAATATTTTTAATATTGATATTCGCGTTCAATTATAAATATCAGAAAATCGAAAGCTTTTAAGATATTAAATATATGTTTTATTACAAATGGTTATGTGAAATAAAATTTGAAAATATTTTAACACAAATTGCGAATTATATAAAAGAAAGAAATCTTTTATGCGACAGATTGAGTAATTTAATTCCTTTATATTTTGATAAATTTACAACTGCCATTTAATATTTTAATTAATATGTATAATTAAAGCTAAGTTTTAAATTAAAATATTTACAGAAAAATAGAAGAAAATAGAATAAGGAATAAAAAATAAATAAATAAAAGGAGAAACAAAAGGCGCAATCAGGCATCGAAAAATTCCTCCGCATCACTGTCCACTGGTAATGTGCCCAGAAGGCTAGCAGCATTGCCACGTTGAATGGCAATGCTAACCTTTTGTGCAATTGCAATGTAATTTAATTAATAATTAATATATCAAGACGTGTCAGCCATATATTATTTTTTCGAAAGACAAAATATGGGGTTGTATGTACATATTATGTGCAGTGTATGCTATCATACCTGCAAAGCCTTTGTCTCTATTCGAAATACTCTTTTACGAATTTGTACAGCCTTAGCTTTAATATTATATGTATTAAAAATGTCTTAACAGATAAAACTATTAACATTTTTAATAAAATGAAACCTCATACTGAGATTGGCGATCACGTGTTTAAATCACTAAACTAACCATTTATTTACATACTAGTGGTTATCCCCGCCCGCTTCCCTCCTTTTTGAATAAGTAATCACCACTATATCATATACTAAAGCTTCTCCGAAACACGCTGCATATTATGGTATAAATACTCTGATCGTAGATTAGTAGTTTTCGCAGCATAACCGAACACTGGGATCGAGCCTCCTCCATAGTGGGAGGGAAATTGACCTACTACACCACGCTGATCAGATGTGTTGGTATAGTTTTGTTTCGAGTTTTCCTTTTCTTGCATAGATGTTATATGTGTTTTATATCCCTTAGAGGTTTCTTACGATTACACACGGGTAAGTCGGTGGCGAATTGTATTCTTACTCCGTCACCACACCGGATAATATTTTTATTCATCATTCTCCTACTCTTATCCCAATTACTTGGAGTGGATACAATATGTACTCTTCTTTCATAGTACATATAGTAGAAGTTATTGGCAATAGTTTTATGATCGGCCACCTGCCAGACGTCTAACCTCCTTAGGAATGTAATTGTTGATCAAACGGCATCAGATGGAGTTTCCCTAGGTCGTTATAAGATATATTTTTATTATATTATTAAATAAACTTTTGCTTATGAAAGTACGTAATATAAAATACTTGTTATAGTTTATTACAAACCGAGAGATAAATGAAGATTCACTTCTTGTATATTTTAATCTAGGTTTCATTTTAAAGCTAATATAATATATTGAAATTATTTTATTCGTTTTTGTTTAAAAAGCATAAGGCACTAAGTAATTAATCCGCTCGTAGGGAAAAAGTGTAATAAATAACACCCAGACTCAAAACATAATTGGTGAATTTCACATGAAACCAGTGAGGCTGTGTGACAACGAGATGAAAATATAATTATTTTAAAAATAGAGGAAAGGAAGAAATATCCACCACTTTCCCGCGGTTAATCAATATACCACACACCTTAAGAAAGGATACAGGACAGGATCAAGGTGGAATAGGAGGCAAGTAAAACTTACTCTTGTGATCAGCACCTCCAGAACCTCAACATGCAATTTCCCGCAAAAATGATTCGACGCGTATTTCGCCTCTAAACGAAGCATCTTCAGGACGGCTCGGCTTCAAATTCGAGAATGTAATTGACGTCAACCCTTTTGTGGCTATGGAATACTTAAAAATTAGCTAAGGGTGAGGGTACCAGGAGCTCTATCCTGACATAGCATAGAACACTCAGTGCGACCACCAACCCATCATGCCAAGCGTAGCGATTCTGCCACTATCCGCCATCATTTGTGCGGGAGGCTTACGTTTAGTAGTGTTTGGCACTGCATGGTGATTGTATCATGAGAAATTAATACTTAGATTATTATCTAATCTAATGACTTCTAATGTTTACGCGAGTATTACACATTTGAAATAAAACTACTTTTACGGATTCTATCGCGTTTGTATTTGATTTATAATTTCCCGACGTTTCGAACACTTTACAGTGATCATGGTGAGTCATGAGTCCTCCCGTGACCATGATCACTGTAAAGTGTTCGAAACGTCGGGAAATTATAAATCAAATACAAACGCGATAGAATCCGTAAAAGTAGTTTTATTTCAATTATATAATCTGTTCAGCCGAAATTATAGAGATTCGTCCTGCTTTTTTTTTTATTTCAAATTTTATTGAGGGTGCCAAGACAATTAAAACCAAACTTCAATGTCATCTATGGAGACATTGTCGTTCCTAATTATAATGGTGGTAATTTATGTAGTAGGATTAGTCCCATTAAAAATACAGGCGACAATAACCACCACTTGGTGATAGAATAAGAATACAGCTATTGCCACCCCTTACTTGCTCGGTGTCCTAATTAGTTTTAGCGGGAATGTGAAAATTTTATGTAGTTCTTAAATTTATTAAATTACTTACAGATGGCGTAGTGGTTTTTTTTTGGCGGCGGCCTATATTGTGGTCACGCCCCGCCAATCCGTCCGCGTGGGACCCCATAGACCTGCTCTACATGTACCTCTCTACGCCCAGCGAGCGGACCACCGAAACCCGGTCTTTGTCTTCGGTGGCCTAGATGGCGTGGCCAGTGGCGAAGTTTCGATACCCACCCAAAACAATACTTTATGAGATCTAAAAACTGTCATTCTGATTCTGGGTGTAATTTGTCTGCGTTAATTGTATGTAAAGTCCCCCGCAATACAAGGATTATTTCCTTAGGTGGGTGGTGCTTTAAAAAGTAAAAAAATATTTAATATTACAAAAATCCAAAATTATTCAATATAACACTAACTAATAGTGTTATATTGAATAATTTTGGTTTTTTATATAATATAATACAGAGAAAGTCCTAAAGCGTAGTGAATATTATATAATAGTGGTTTACGTTTATTTTTATGTTCTGTCAAAATTCTCGGAGGAATCATTGAACAACAACATTTAATTAACGTTAACGCCTTGAATTACAGATAAACTATTATTATGAAATAACTACTAATTTGAAGAAGTATATAATGCTGTAAATTATGAAGAAAATTGTGCAAGACTTGGTTATATTTGAATTATTAAGCTAACAATTTATTAGACTCAAGGGCTCGGTATTTTTGGTCATGAAAAAATTTTCATCATCATCATCACAATCCATAAATGTCCCACTGTTGGGCTCGGGCCTCTTCTATAATGGGAGGGAAATTAACCTACTATACCCGCGCTGGTCATACATATTGGTATAGCGTTTTGTTTCGAGTTTTCTTTCTCTCGCATAGATGTTATATGCGTTTCATATCTCTTAGTCGTCTCATACCCACGGGTAAGATATGGGGTGGTGAATAGTATTCTTACTCCGTCACCACACGGAAAGAATAAATTTTATTAAAAAAAAATTACAAAGAAATCACCAAAATAAAGGGTGGCAGCACTCTTTTGAGATATATCTAACTCCTTACTGCGATCGCCAATCCGCTTACTAAACTTAGCGATTATAGATTACTCATCTAACTAATGACCGCGCGTTCAACATTGAATAGTTAAAACCTGAATGATGATGATTTTTGTCTAACTTCTCTGAAGAAGTAATAAGTACACAGATACTTCTTTAGTATAAAACATATATAACATCTATACAAGAGAAAGAAAACTCGAAAGAAAACCCTATACCAACACGTCTAACCAGCATGGTATAGTAGGTTAATTTCCCTCCCATTACGGAGGAGGCCCGAGCCCAACACTGGGCCATATATGGGTTGTGGTGATGATGAATAAAAGAGCGTAAATCTTTGTATAAAAAAAAATCGATGTAAAATAAGAAACTAATTTCAGTGAAACAAAATAAATTCTCGTAAAAATATGAGCCTCATTGTAACCTACTTGAAAGAAGGTTTATGACGTTGTTTACACGCAACTTGAGCAAATTCAGATGGCCATAAACAAATACCTAAATGATTCATAGTTTGAGCTCAGTAAATCTTCGTATAATATTTCTATCATAACGTTGTTAGCATGACCTATATTTTTTTTAAATTTGTTCGTTAAGCAATTTATAACACACACACATATATATATATATATATATACATCTATATCTTTAAATAAGTAATGCTTTTGTAGTCATATCATCATTCTCCTACTCTTATCCCAATTACTTGAGGTCAATACAGTATGTACACTTCTTTCATAGTACATATTGTAAAAGTTATTGGCAATAGTTTTATGACCGGCCGCCTGCCAGACGTCAACCCTCCTTGGTAATGTAGATGTTGACCAAACGGCATCAGATGGTGTTGGCCCAGGTCGTTATAAAGCTCTTAGTCGTCATTTACGACATCCACGAGCAAAGAAAGTGTTGGTAGTACTCGTAGCCGCTACCACACAGCTTATATAGTTATATATAACTAATTATCTGTCACAATCGCTCAAATTTCAAATCATGATAGTTAGTAATTTAATAGTTGCAAGACCATGTTGTTGGCAGTTCTCTGTCAACAGCGTTGGGCCGGTCCGTCCGGGATAGTACCACACTCTCGCAGAAGATCGACGTCTGAGTAATAGCAATGTGCTCGGTGAGCGCGAGAGCCGGAAACCCAATTGGGATGATTTTTTTTGTCTTCCAGTAGTTAAGTAGACGGCTACGTTACTTTTTAACAAAATTTTAAAATATGAAGGACTGACGACATCTTAAGAATCGTAGAAAGCCGTTTGAAGTGCCGCAGGATCGTTCTGAGTGGTATTCTCGTGAAGAAGGGCAACAGTGGACGTTCATGGACTTATGGATGAATAAAATATCAAATAATTTTTAAAAAAGATTCCAGCTGTAATACTTTTACGTATATATTACTTTTGTTCTAGTCACGACTGCAAAAAGCTTTCTCGTAATTAGATTGCTTAGGTACTATTGTGATATTCAGCCTCTGTTATACAGAAGAATGAATGGTCATTGTATAACAATATTATCTTTTATATACTAGTTGCTTTGACAAGTATTTTTTTGTTACTAGTAAGTCAAAGAGCTCTATTTTGTAATATATATCAATTAAAAAAGGATGTTTGTATATATGATATCGTTAAACTCAGAAATTATTTAACCGATCATTATGAGAATTGTTATATAGATTTTCACGGAGAAGGTTTATATGATATCCTCATTGATGTAACCCGCCACCAGGTGGCGTTGCGATATATATTTTTTTTTATTGTATTTGGTAGCAAACGAGTAAGCAGCACACCTGATGGTAAGTGTTACTGCCACTCATGGACCTTTAGGGCCACTGCCTATCAATATAAACTCGAAACCCACCTAGCTAAGCTTCCGGCTCTCTCCCTCACCGAACGAAGAGCAATAGTACACTGCCATTACTTAGTCCTCGATCTTCTGCGAGATAGTGGTAGTACCCCGGACGGACCGACCCACGGCTGTAGACAGAGAACTGTCAACAGCGTGGTCCTACCACTATTAATATTAATATATCGACTTCTAAAAACAAACCAACGAGCTGGGTTTGTTAGTACATACATACATACATACATATCATCACGCCATATCCCTTGCAGGGTAGGCAGAGAGAACAGAGTGCCAGAGAACTCTATCTCTGCATACTTCACTCGCTTCCTCAACATTCATAATTCTCTTCATACACGCTCGCCGGTTTCGGAGACTCTTGACTCCACCTTCCTTCAGTACATGACCGATCTGGTCTAGGTAGGTTAGTCTCGGTCTCCCTCGATACCTACATCCTTCCACTTTCACATTGTATATCTTCTTAACCAGGCGTTCGTTCGGCATTCTTTCCACATGTCCGAACCATCGGAGCATTCCCTTTCGCATCTTTACACCAATACTCTCTTTCATACCTACTCGCTCTCTTACGTCGTCGTTACGAATGCGGTCGGTCAGCCTAACTCCACAGATTTTCCGCAGAGATCGCATTTCGATCGCATTAATTTTACTATCATACTCTTTTCTGCATACCCAACTCTTGCTTCCATACAGTAATGTTGGGACAAGCACTGCGTTATGTATTGCTACACGTGCCTTCTGGCTGAGGTGGTGGCTGCCGAAAAGATGCCCCAACGCTCCGTTCACTCTATTTCCCGCATTCACTCTTCGCTCTATATCAGTGGTGTACCTTCCATCTCGGCTAAATCCACATCCAAGATATACAAATGCATCCACTTGCTCTAGTACATCATTACCTATTGTTACTCTTACATCTGTTCTGGTTTTATCTCTTTCAAAGACCATTATTTTGGTTTTGCTCACATTCACGCGTAGACCCCTTTTCTTACAATCTTCTGTCATTGTGTCGACTAGGGTCTGCAGGTCAGTCGCTGACTGTGCCAGCAGGACTGCATCATCTGCATAAAGCAGAGCAGTGACCACTGAGTCGCCCATCTGGACTCCCACATTCATATCGTTCAACCTTTGGAGACATTTATCCAGATATATGATAAACAGCCTGGCTGACAGAACGCACCCCTGCTTAACGCCGATATTGACGTCAAACCAAGGCGACATTCCATCATCCAGCCGCACACAGGCTCTACAGCCCATGTAACTGGACTGCACAGCCTGTAGCAGTTTACCGTTAATACCATACTCCGGTAAAATGTCCCAAAGTTCCTTTCGTACAACCGTGTCAAATGCTCTCTCCAGATCCACAAAACTGCAGAAAACCCTCTGACCTAGAGCCAGATGCTTCTCCACAATGTTGCGCAGAGAGAACACTTGATCCATGCATCCCCTTCCACTCCTGAAACCTCCTTGTGTCTCACACAGTAAACCATCGGACACCATCCTCATTCTCCTTTCAATAACTTTTCCATACACTTTTGCTGCCAAACTGGTCAAGCTTATGGCTCTGTAATTTGCGCAGTCATAACGTGAACCTTTGTTTTTAAACAAAGGCACGATGACTGCGCTATTCCAGTCCCTGGGAACCATTCCCGAGCTCCAACATAAATTGAGGAGCAACAGGAACGCCTCCCAGACACAAGAGCCACCGAGCTTGATCATCTCGGCAGACACCATATCAATGCCCGCTGCCTTACCATTTTTCAAACTTCTTATCGCCCATTCAACTTCATCCATACTGATGCCATCGGAGGACGCCGTTGTCGAATGTTGATCTACTAAACCACATCCAACACCGGCGCCAACCGTAGCATCCGCATACATATCGCCAAAATATTCACTCCATCGGCTTAACACGTCTTGTGTTTGTGTAAGAATGTCTCCACCTTTAGACCTTATTTTATTCATTCTGAAGGCTGACCAACCACCCCGAGACTTCTTCACCTCCCTCCAAAAGAGTTTGGTGTTACCCTCGAAGTTTTTAGTCAGCCTATCTTCTGCACTCATACTTGCTCTATCACGTTTCTCTTTCACTAAGGCCTTGGTGTCATTCTTACATTGCCGGTATATTTCTTTCTTCTGTTCAGTCATACTGTCATTCAGATTCAAAGAAGAGACATAGTCCAGCCACGCTTTCTTCTTTTGCTCTACGGAAGCTGCCACTTCCGCATCCCACCATGCATCACCATTTGTTTTTCTATGCTTCTTTGAACTTCCACATACTTCTTTCGCTGTATCTACCATACTCTCTTTCAATACTCTCCAGCATTCTTCAATGTCCGATTGCGGCTGGCTTGCCATCGTCAGCCGTTCTCGGACACCCTCTGCATACTTTTCTCTTACACACTCTTCTTGCAACCTTTCAACCTTTATTCTTTCAAGCCCTCCGAAGTGGACACGCTCTCGCCAGTGCCTCCACTTTCTGAACAGACCACTAAATCTCGCAATAACGAGATAGTGGTCCGTGTCGACTGTGGGGCCCCTGTAGGCTCTTGCGTCCAATATTTTGCTTCGGAGGCGACTGTCTACCAAAATTAAATCTATTATGCTTTTCTGTTCATTCCTTCTCCATGTATACATATGGATGTCCTTATGTTGGAAAAATGTGTTTGACACAATAAGGTTTCTCTCCATGCATACATCCGCTATGAGCCTACCTGCGTCGTTCACTCTCTTATCACCAAATGGACCAAGTACGTCCTCATAGTCGGGACGCTTGGTCCCCACCCATCCGTTCAAATCTCCGCATACAATCACGCGTTCACTGGTTTCTGCCATATCCAGAACTTCCCTAACATTATCCCAAAACTTCTCTAGGTCTGATGCCACTGAGGATCCTACGGGAGCATATGCTACAACCATGAATACCTTGGTGACACCTAATTTTATACGGACCCAGAGAAGTCTGGGATCATACATTCCGTAATCCTTCACACCTGAGGCCAAGCGAGAGGACAACAGCACTCCTACCCCCATGCTGGCTCGATCGCTCTGTGGTACACCAGACCACAGAGCCATCCCGCCACCAGGAAGATCGCAGGCGTCGCTGCCCCTTCGCTTGGTCTCTGTTACACAGAGCACGTCTAGCTGTTTGTCCGCCATGACGGATATCAGCTCGTGCAACTTACCTTCCACACAACCTCTTACATTCCACGTGCCCACCCGGCACTCCGTTCTCCTCGACTCGCCTAACTGGGCAAGGCGTGATGGGTGGCGGCCCCCATCGCCGCAACTGCCGATGTTCGTACCGACGGGGGCGGGTCGGTACGCGTCGCCTCCGGGGGACGCCCTAACCCGCATTGCGGTACGCATTTCGAGCCGGATTAGCAGTCTAATTAGACTGGCAGGGGACGCGAACGAGCACGCTCCGGTGGTTTGTTAGTCCACAATAAAAATTAATTATAAGGAGTGTACCCACGAAAAAAAAAAAAGTTGCATTTTAAAATTGCTATAAAGATATGTGTAGATATTTTTCAATTATTTTTAGGTGTACTTGCCTATTTACCATCATAAGCGAAAAAAAAAAAAATTAACCAATATATGCAACCTAGGCGAGTATGGTGCATATAGCATTACCCACTTAAGGCCTATGATGAACAGTAGACATGGTGGAGATTGTTTTTTTTTTTATGGCTTAGATGGTAAACTAGCAAGCAACACACCTGATGTTACTACTGCCCATGAACCAATGCAATACCAAGGGTATAGCTAAGCTACTGCCTACCAATACAAACTCCAAACCCACTCAGTTAGACATCCAGCTCTCTCGTTCACCAAACGAAGCGCAACAGTACATTGTCATTGATCAGACGTCGATCTTCCCCCGACACTCCCTAGCCAGGACTACGGGACGTATCAAAATTTCCGCTTCTAAATGTTGGAATGTTTTACTACCACCAACATATTCCAATTCTCATTTAAATTTCAAAGAATATTGTTATCGTCGGTTAATTTTGAAGCGTTCTCTGACTCTGACTACAGTATAACTAGAATGTAGGTACATAGTATAAGACTTGTAGGTACTATTGTTTGTGTTTAGGAGGGCAGTCATATTGTTGTGTTAAATTATTAATCATAGTGTGTAGTGTGTTTAGTTGTTAATCTTGGCTTGGGTTAAATATCAACGGCTGGATTATACCTGCATTCCTGGCCACAAGTTGAGCCCAATACCACTTTGTTTTTACTCCTTATTTGTTATTTTTTTTTTATTTCCATAATGTAATTTTATTTTTCCTTTGTAAAAACAAATAAAGACCTTTCCTTCTTTTTTTTTCTTTCTTTATTCTGCGAGAGTGTGGTACTACTCCAAACTGACCGGCCTGTGGCTGTAGACAGAGAACCGTCAACAGCATAGTCCTACTACAAATGTGTTTAGTTTCATCATTTGGCCATATATTAATAATGCATGTTAAATAATGCTTGTAATATGTAGCTGTACTGTCATAATGAATAATTAAAACACATAACATAGGGGAAACTTATGTAAAAAAAATATATCATACTCGCACGAACAATTCTTTTGTTCCGTACGTTGATTTTAATTTTTTATTTGTTGTCTAATGTTTCATCCGTGTGATGACGGAGTAAGAATACAATTCACCACCTCCTATCTTACCTGTGGTTGATCGTAAGAGACGACTAAGGGATACAAAAGGCATATAACATCTATACAAGAGATGAAAAACTCGAAACAAAACCCTATACCAACACGTCTGACCAGCATGGTATAGTATGTCAATTACTCTCCCATTATGGAGGAGGCTCGAGCCCAACAGTGGGACATATGTGAGCCGAGATGATGATGATGTCTAATGTTTATCTTAAAATCTGATGCAAGTGTTATTCTTCTTATAAAATAAAATTATTTTTAAAGATTTTATAGCATTTTTATTTAATTTTCTCCGTGTAGTGATGGATTTGGAATACAAATCAGAACCCTTTATCTTGCCAGTAAGTAAAATACAACAGCTGTGCAAGAGCGGGAGACCTTGAAATAAATCATATTTTACCAACTCGTCTGACCAGTTTAATATAGAAACTCATTTTCCTAATCTTTTTTTTTTTTTTTTGCGGTGGGCTATGGACGTCGCACCTCGCCAAATCGGTCCGGGGTGACGGAAGAGACTGTACAACATATTTTTATTTTATGTGTAATACTTGCGTAATGGCTATGTAGTAGCCGCTACGAATACTACCAATCCTTAATTCACTCGTAGATATCGTAAAAGACAAAGCTTCACATTAATCTGACCCAACGCCAAATCATGGTGTTTGATCAAGAATTACAATCCCAAGGAGGATTAACTTCGTACGCTGGTATGAATCCATCAATTCCCTCGTAACTTCTAAATTATTTATCATTATTTAATGAATGAGGTGTTATTAGTAGCGCCTTGATTGTCTGCTCATTATATTACATGTTTCAAGATACACATTTTTATATGGCGCCCTTAAATGGTGTAAATTGCAATTTAACTTACCGCGAGCTCAACTGGGTGGGTTTGGGATTTACATTGGTAGGCAGTAGTCTAGCTATACCTTTGGTATTGA
Source organism: Lymantria monacha (assembly GCA_905163515.2). Classification (NCBI taxonomy): domain Eukaryota; kingdom Metazoa; phylum Arthropoda; class Insecta; order Lepidoptera; family Erebidae; genus Lymantria; species Lymantria monacha. Next base: position 19,963,805 of record LR991081.1, read on the forward strand.
AAAGGTCCATGGGCGGCAGTAACACTTACCATCAGGTGTGCTGCTTGCTCGTTTGCCAGCAGAACCAGTAACAAAAAAAAATACTTAAAAAAAGATATTTTTGACTAATGACTGAATTTAAGTGAAAGAGCTTAATGAGCATATATAACAAAAATCGGGTACCGGGTTGCGCGCCACCTCTTCCGTCACCCCGGACCGACTTGACGGAGCGCGACCACATCCATAGTCCACCGCAAAGCAAATAAAAAACAAAGGCTTACAAAAGGAAACGTTAATTATAAAAGCCTTTACTTTTACAAACATATTATATTAATTATTTCACAAAATACTAATTTCAATAGAAATAATCCGTTTCCACGCCCAGTCAAACGGTTTTAAGATTGCCGATTGATTGTAAATAAAACTCTGAGAGGCCGCGAACTTGAAATCCTGTAATACAGCAGAGAACTCTAAAAATCTACTTTCAAGTAGCGTCAGTCTTAATATTTCACGTGGAAAGTAAGTCACGCTAGCCTTAACACGCAAGATTGGTATTCAAGCATTATAATGATTAATCCATTATTTGTTGGAATAAACATGATAGAAAATCATATGTCAATATATTTATACGACTATTTTCAATTGTACATCGAAAGTTATTAATCATTATACAATTTATTACACGTCTCCTTATAGACGTAAATATAATACGATGCGAGAATTGAATGTCCTACAATAGTTCACGGTGGTGTAAGTGACAGCACGTTTGGAACAGATTTCCAATAGGTGTGGGTTCGAATCCCACTTGTGACAATCATTTTTCGATCGTAATCAGATTTTTATAAATAATCAAACATATTAAATGGTAAATTTCAGTAATATGAGTTATTAATTATTAATATTTCATTTATTTGGTTTATATGTTATAAATTTCCCCAGAACATGGTTTGCAGCTCCATTCCTATTGATCTGTTAGCCTACTTTGGAGACTCCCACGGCTAAGTAAAGAGCTATGACGTAATGAATTCTAGACATCGCATGGAAAAAATATATCACAGTTTTACACTTTCTTAAAATTTGTTTACAAGTTTCAGGAGTTTAGGTCGTATGTGAAAGGACTAGGAATTAATACAAGGCTAACAGAGAAGATGATTACGTGAATTTGATACTCTGAACTTTATTACCAAGACATCAAACTACGGAATGATGTCCAAAACGGTAACCAATTAATATTAAGGAATTGATATTGGTGGTAAGTTGTGTGGTAGCGGCTACCAACCCTTACTTTGCTCGTGCATGTCGTAAAAGACGACTAAGAGCTTTATAACGACCTTTTTTTTCCTTCCCGCCGATGTCGGGATGGGAGGGAGTGTGGGACTCGCCGGTCGGCTAGCCATCAAATTACACAACCCAACCAATTATACGAAGTACTTTAATATTTTTTAAATTAGTAATGTAATCGCAAACATATAACGACCTGGGCCAACTTCATCTAATGGCCTTTGGTCAATATTACATTCCCAAAGAATAATCATCATAAAATCATAAAATTATTGTCAATAACTTTTACAATATGTACTAAGAAAGAAGAGTACATATTGTATCTGAAGAAATAAGAAAGAAGAGTACATATTGTGTGTATATATCAACCCCAAGTAATTGGGATAAGGGTAGGAGAATGATGATATTGGTGGTAAGCCTAATATGGCAGGTTATAAGGCAGCATGTCGCCTTTTAGTACCTCAGACGGAATGGGAGGAGTCTGCTCAGACATATAGTATAAAAAAAGAAAGTTCATTGTACGTTTCTCAAAAGAGTTTTAACAACACATTTTATATTAATACCCCCGAAGGCGGTATTATTAAAAAAATATTTACTTTTATAATAAAAATTAAAGCGTGGGAGGGCATTATTCTTTAAAAGTTAATAGAAATATATATTTAAAACAAATTATTAAAATAATAAGAGATTTTTCCTTAGTTTAACCTCACGAACCACTTAGGGATTTTTTTTTTGCTGCGGGCTATGATCTTGTCACACCCCGCATAATCCGTACGGGGTGATAGAATAAACGGCGCGCGACGCTATAGACCCACCCTGCAAAGTATCTCATTTCGCCGAGCGATATTGTATTGTATAGTGGTAGGACCACGCTGTTGACCGTTCTCTGTCTAGAGCCACGGGCCGGTCCGTCCGGGGTAGTACCACACTCTCGCAGAAGATCGACCTCTGAGCAATGGCAATGTGCTATTGCGCTTCGTTTGGTGAGCGAGAGAGCCGGAAGCCTAACTGGGGTGAGTTCGGGGTTTGTATTGGTAGGCAGCGGCCTAGCTACACCCTTGGCAAAGGTCAATGGGTGGCAGTGACACTTATCATCAGGTGTGCTGTTTGCTCGTTTGCCACCATAAGCAATAAAAAAAGCAAGCGCGCCACCGGAACCCGGTCTTTGTTTTCAGTGGTCCACCCGGCGGTTTACCCTCACGCGTTCCTCTTGAATTGATGCCCTGGCAGCTTTCGCCGTCGGGGCATCATTAGCACGCGATGCCTCAGCTAGGGCAAACCACTAAAAAAAAAAACGGTTGGCACTGAAGATCATTCATTGCCTAGACTTAACAAATATCTGTGCGCCCAGACTTCTACTGATTTATTAAGTTTATAAATGCCGGGATGGTATTCCTGACTGCCAAAATTTCCATAATAGTGCTGGAGCCTAATTTTAATTTTTTTTTGGTAACTATAATCTCAATTATTTTGTTTTTTTATTATTTATGATGGCCAACAAGCAAGTAGCATACCTGGTGGTAAATATTACCACTGCCCATAGACCTTTGCAGTATAAGAAAAACACTAAACCCACCCAGAAAGTAGGTCTGTATGCAAAGCACATTGACACTGCGAAGACGTCGATTTTCTGCGAGAGTATGGTAACACCCTGGATAGTTTCTATTTGCTATTAATTCCACAATCGCTACGTCTTATTTTTTAATTTTCGATATCTTTTTTTGAGATTTATTTTTCCTTTAAATTACTGAAATTTAGCATTTAATATGCTTAATTATTTATAGAACCCGATTACGAAATGAAAGATGATGTCACAAGCGGGATTCGAACCCGCGCCTATTGGGATGCCGGCCCAATCGCTAAATTTCAGTAATTTAAATAACAAGGTTGTGTCATCGTTTAATACAATTCTAAGTGTAAAGTTTTAAGTATTAAGCCTATAACAATGTGTAAACATTGTCGGGTAGACAGCATACGTTACCTTAAGACGTAAATATGATACGAAGTGAAAATTGCATGTCCTACAATTAGTCACGGTGGTGTAGTGGCAACACGATTGGGCCGGAATCCCAATAGGCGCGGGTTCGAATCCCGCTTGTGACATCATTTTTCATTTCGTAATCGGGTTTATTTTTCCTTTTAAAGTTCTCTGTACTAAATTCTGATTCACCATAGTTTTATGACCGACCGAATATCTGAGGTCAATGCTCCTTGGGAATATAATTATTGACAAAACGGTATCAGGTAGAGTTGGCATAGGTCGATATAAAACTCTTAATCGCTTTTTACGATATCCACGAGCAAAGTAAGGGTTGGTAGTATTTCTCGCCCGTCCATCCATCAGCCCGTAAACACACATAGGATAAAGGCCTCCCCATGAGAATGCCATTCACAACTGTCCTATGCCACCTTCATCCAACTGTTGCCTGCGACCTTGACAATATCATCAGTCCACCGAGTGGGGGGCGCCAGTACCACACAGCAATTATTAATTTTATAGTATTATTTACACGAGAAAAGAGAAAAACTTTGCAGGTACAATTCCACGCGAGTTTCTAGTACTTAGATGTGCATGAGTTGATAAGTACATATAAAAATATTTTAAAGTCTTCATAACATTATATTTTTATTTTAATCTATTGATTTTTTAAATAGCTAAGGGTATAAAAATAAGGGAAGAAAGATGACTAAATTATTAAATTATTACGCATTGAAGAAGCTCATTCATGATTTTGCATTTTATTACAGGGAGAATATTATTGAAATCGCTCGGTAATATTAATTTTATGCGGCCAATCATTCAAAGCTTTATTAAATTTTTTGGATAATTCATTTGTTAACGTAAAAATGGAAGCGAAGTGAGACTAAATGCTTTCTCTCGGGTGCTGTAAGAAATGATTAAAGGATTTTATTAAATGACACTACAAGGAAAGAAAATTTTAAAAGAAATCTCTGTGCCAGCTATAAAATATCATTGTATAATGCCAAATGTTATGCGAGTATTACACATTTGAAATAAGACTATTCATGGTCAGGAAGGACTAACGTATCTTACGTCCAATAAGTAAGTAAATTTAATAACTGATACTGTAGCAGATGAAATATAAATCTCTGCAATGACGATGACTTATTGGACGTGAGATTAGTCTTCCCGTGACCATGAATGCTGTAAAGTATTCGAAGCGTCGGGAAATTACAAATCAAATACAAACACGGTAGAATCCATAAAAGTAGTTTTATTTCAAAATATCATTGTAGTTATTTTTCAGCGGCTTGCCTCAGCACTGCATCCTTGCTGTTTAGAGTTCTATCGAGCAATATAATTCGTAGTCCTTGGCCTAAATATGTAACAAATGTTAAGTATTTTCAGAAAATTTGTATTCTATCCGCATAACCGTTGCTATAGTAACCAAATAATTATTACGCATAAAAACTTTATTATCAATTCTATAACAACTTCTTAAGCTTCAATTTTCCCTAAATACCGAAACAAAAATATAATCATCATAATTTAATTTGATGTATATGTCCCATTATTAAGCTCGAGCCTCTTTTTTTTTTCCTTGCGGTGAACTATGGATAGGTCCGCCAAATCGGTCCGAGGCGACGGAAGAGCCGGCGCGCGACCCAATAAACCCACCATGCAAGGACTCTTCCCTTCGCCGTGCAAGCGGGCCACCGGTACCACATCATTGTCTTCGGTGGCCCGCCCGGCGGTTTATCCTCGCACGTTCTTCTCGTCGACGCCCCGATAGCTTTCACCGTTGAGGCGTCGTCCTCACGCGGTGGCCTCATGCGGTGGCCTCACGTCGGGTGACCGAACTATTCCCCAGTCCGATCACCCGAAGCTTCGGCTAGGGAAGCTTGAGCCTCCTCCGCAATAAGAAGGACATAGATCTACATACCACGCCGTTCAAATGAATTGGTTTTATTTCGAATTTTGCTTTTCCTGCCTAGATTACCCACACATTATATCTCACAGTTGTTTATTACGACCCACGGGAAAGAATGGTGGTAGTCAACTGTATTCTTATCATAACATTTTTCTAATAATTACTTTCTGTCAATCTAATTTATTTTATTTATTAAAAAAAAAAATCTTTAGGATAAGGTATGATATGATATGGTACCTTATCCTAAAGAAAATTTAAAAAAAAATACTTTCTTAGTAAATATATACGCCGGTCAGTCGGGTTGGTATATGTTTTTATTTTGAGTTTTTCTTCTTTTACATAGATGTACATATAGTAGTAGTTTTTTTTTATTGCTTATGGTGGCAAACGAGCAAGCAGCACACCTGATGGTAAGTGTCACTGCCGTCCATGGACCTTTGCAATACCAAGGGTATAGCTTAGACCGCTGTCTACCAATAAAATCTACAAACCCACCCAGTGGGGCTTTTGGCTCTTTCGCTCACTGAACAAAGCGCAATAGCACATTACCATTACTCAGACGTCGATCTTCTGCGAGAGTGTGGTACTTCCCCGGACGGACTGGCCCGCGGCTGTAGACAAAAAACTGGCAACAGCGTGGTCCTACCACTATTAGTTAGTCCCTTAGTCGTTTTTTACGACTTACGGGATGAATGGAAGTAGTAAATTGTATTTTTTTCACAATTCACCACACGAAAAATTATCTTTATTAAAAATCAAATAAACAAAGCAATACTTACAAATTATCACAATAATATACCAAAGTTTATCAACCTTTAGACATTGACATCAAAAAAATACTGTAACTCCAACATGCGATAACAAAAACTGTTCTGCGGCTTTAATTATTGAACGTGGTCACGATTTGACGTTTAGTACGAGTATTTCCTGCTAAAAACATTTAAGAAATTTAAACACTAACATTATATAGAATTTATAATGTAATTATTTTTATAAATATGAAATTTCGCATATAACGCAGTGGTCTAAGCAACAGCCTGCTATGTGAAATGTACTGGATTCAATCTCTATGAAAAACCACTCTTTTTGCAATTGTAAAATAATTGTTTTGATTCTTATTTGTGTTAGTTAATTGTATATAGTATCCGCGAATTTTTTGAAGTGAAAACTTCTTTAGGCGCGTTGAGCGTTTTTGCAGGGGAAAAACTTATAGGTTCGCGTCACCGACATGCTAAAGCTAATAGTATATCTATAGCTATGTGAAAACTTCTTTAGGCGCGTTGAGCGTTCTTGGAGGGGAAAAACTTATAGGTTCGCGTCACCGACATGCTAATGCTAATAGTATACCTAAAAAGTATGGCTTTATTTATTTTTAATTGTATTTTTAATATTTAACCTTTATGTCATGAAATGAGTATCATTGTGGTTTAAAGGTTATCTTACTAGCGTGGTAAAACCGATTCCTAGATGTTCGATAATATTTTTTATTTTTATATAAAAATTAGTAAATTATTATTATTTCAATTAGTCTTAGGTTAGTAGTTTTCACTTCTATCGGCAGTCATGGGGACTGCCTGTTTTTTTTTTCTTAGAGTCTAAAATAATTTAAAAATAAGTGAAAATATATCATTTTATAAGTGGTAGAACCACGTTGCTCATAGTTCTTTGTGTACAGCCACGAGGCGGGTCGTTCGAGGTAGTACCATACTCTCGCAGAAGATCGACGTTTGAGTAATGGCAATGTGCTATTGCGCTCCGTTCGGTGAGTGAGAAAGCCGGAAGATCTACTGCGTGGTTTTGGGGTTTGTATTGGTAAGCAGCGGGTTTGTATTCGTAGGTAGCTAGCTATACCCTTGGAATGGCAAAAGTCTATGTGTGACAGTGACACTTACCATCAGGTGTGCGGTTTGTACGCTTGCCACCATTGCAATAAAAAAATATATTTGAACTTTTTTTGTGGTAAATTATTTCAATTATATTTTTATCAATATATTTTTAATCGTTACATAAAATTTAAGTGTAATTATTTCAGACAAAATTACTGTAAAAAATGACAAGTTTTAAATATCATTAGTTTTCGTATGAAGACGGTGTAGGAATAAAATTCACAAAACATTCTCTCCCGTACATACATACATACATATCATCACGCCATATCCCTTGCAGGGTAGGCAGAGAGAACAGAGTGCCAGAGAACTCTATCTCTGCATACTTCACTCGCTTCCTCAACATTCATAATTCTCTTCATACACGCTCGCCGGTTTCGGAGACTCTTGACTCCACCTTCCTTCAGTACCTGACCGATCTGGTCTAGGTAGGTTAGTCTCGGTCTCCCTCGGTACCTACATCCTTCCACTTTCGCATTGTATATCTTCTTAACCAGACGTTCGTTTGGCATTCTTTCCACATGTCCGAACCATCGGAGCATTCCCTTTCGCATCTTTACACCAATACTCTCTTTCATACCTACTCGCTCTCTTACGTCGTCGTTACGAATGCGGTCGGTCAGCCTAACTCCACAGATTTTCCGAAGAGATCGCATTTCGACCGCATTAATTTTACTTTCATACTCTTTTCTGCATACCCAACTCTCGCTTCCTACAGTAATGTTGGGACAAGCACTGCGTTATGTATTGCTACACGTGTCTTCTGGCTGAGGTGGTGGCTGCCGAGAAGTTGCCCCAACGCTCCGTTCACTCTATTTCCCGCATTCACTCTTCGCTCTATATCAGTGGTGTACCGTCCATCTCGGCTAAATCCACATCCAAAATATACAAATTCATCCACTTGCTCTAGTACATCATTACCTATTGTTACTCTTACATCTGTTCTGGCTTCATCTCTTTCAAAGACCATTATTTTGGTTTTGCTCACATTCACGCGTAGACCCCTTTTCTTACAATCTTCTGTCATTGTGTCGACTAGGGTCTGCAGGTCAGTAGCTGACTGTGCCAGCAGGACTGCGTCATCTGCATAAAGCAGAGCAGAGACCACTGAGTCACCCATCTGGACTCCCACATTCATATCGTTCAACCTTTGGAGACATTTATCCAGATATATGATAAACAGCCTGGCTGATAGAACGCAGCCCTGCTTAACGCCGATATTGACGTCAAACCAAGACGACATTCCATCATCCAGCCGCACACAGGCTCTACAGCCCATGTAACTGGATTGCACAGCCTGCAGCAGTTTACCGTTATTACCATATTTCGGTAAAATGTCCCAAAGTTCCTTTCGTACAACCGTGTCAAATGCTCTCTCCAGATCCACGAAACTGCAGAAAACCCTCTGACCTAGGGCCAGATGCTTCTCCACAATGTTGCGCAGAGAGAACACTTGATCCATGCATCCCCTTCCACTCCTGAAACCTCCTTGTGTCTCACACAGTAAACCATCGGACACCATCCTTATTCTCCTTTCAATAATTTTACCCTACACTTTTGCTGCCAAACTGGTCAAGCTTATGGCCCTGTAATTTGCGCAGTCATAACGTGAACCCTTGTTTTTAAACAAAGGCACGATGACTGCGCCATTCCAGTCCCCGGGAACCATTCCCGAGCTCCAACATAAATTGTGGAGCAACAGGAACGCCTCCCGGACACAGGAGCCACCACTTCTCTCCCGTGATTACCGTAAAAGACAATAAAGGGATAGTATTTCTATCTAGGAGTAAGAGGACTTTCATATATCTGACTCTACATTTATCGTATGCCGTATGCCCTCTTTTGAGGTGTATGAGATAACCGTGAGATATTGGTGAATCTTTCTCCCTTTTAAATTATATTGTTATAATTTTCAATAATCATTGCAGTTTATTTTTATTGGAAAACGAATGAGCAGCACAACTGATGATGAAGATTAAGGAGCACAACTAAGTCGCTGGCTATCGTAACGTGCTGTAGCATCCAGCCTTCTAGCTTACTGATCAAAGCGCAGGAATAAAATACTCATCATCATCATCACAGCCCATAAATGTCCCACTATTGGGCTCGGGCCTCCTCCGTAATGGGAGGGCAATTAACCTACTTTACCGCGCTGGTCAGACGTGTTGGTATAGGTTTTTGTTTCGAGTTTTACTTCTCTCGCATAGATGTTATATACGTTTTATATCCCTTAGTCGTCTCGTATGATCACCCACGGGTAAGATATGGGATGGTACTTAGTATTCTTACTCCGTCACCACACGGAAAAATAAAATACTACTACTCAGAAATCGATTTAATGTGAGACTGTGGTACTTACTATCTTGAACGAGTCGAATCATTTATGTGTGTAGGTATAAAATATTAGCAGTTAGTAGGCTAATACTAGTGAAGCCAAGGCATCGGGTGACCGGACCGGGGATCAATCCGGTCGCCCGGAGTGAGGCCACCGCGTGAAGACGATGCCCCGACGGCGAAAGCTGCCGGGGCATCGACTCGAGAGGAACCCGCGAGGTAAACCTTTGGGCGGGCCACCGAAGATAAAGACCAGGTTGCGGTGGCTCGCTCGCTCGGTGGAGAGCGATACATTGCAGGGCGGGTCTATGAAGTTGCGCGCCGCATCTTCTATCGCTCCGGACGGATTTAGCGAGATTTAAGTTTTATTATGAAACTAGCTTCTGCCCGCGGCCCTAGACCGCATGAAGGGTTACTTTTCTAAAAAATTCATCCCCTATTTTTATTTTCCCCTTAAGGGTTACGAAATTTTAATGTCATTTTTATTCATATCTAATCAATAACCTAAATATTAGTTTCAAGCTTATGGCTTTAAAAATGGCGATAATTCTTTATAACTTATCATCCCCCTTAACAACCCTTTTTTGTAATAAAAAGTAGCCTATGTCTTTTATCAAGCTCTAGGCTATCTGTGTACCAAATTTCATTTAGATCGATTCAGTAGTTTTGGCGTGAAAGAGCGACAGACAGACAGAGTTACTTTCGCATTTATAATATTAGTAAGGATTAAATATTTTTTGATAAAACCGTCTTCGGGGAAATTAGCATAATATGTATTGCTTAAAAGAATTTTGAGAATTGAAAAAAAAAATGGCTAAAAATAGTGAAATACTTTTCCAACTTTCATTTTTAACATCTAACAAAAAATGTTCAAAGAATAAAATGAAATGTTTCGACAATGCGTTAAAAATTATATAAAAATAAGGCAAATTTGAATTCTGTTTCGGCAAGTTCATAAAACTTTTGTTTTCTGTTAATTTAGATGCGGTAAGAACGTATAAAATATTATGAAAATGTGTAACTTGGACCCTATAACCGCCATTTATACATATAATACAAAGTGTATACCAATAAATATTAGAATTTTATACGAAAAAGCTTTTTCCTATGGTAAGACTTTAACGAAAAATATATTATATATTATGCCGTTTTTGTATCTTTGTAAGATAAAGGGACGCAATATATGACTTATAATTTGTTAATTTAGAATAGATTTAACGGACTACAATTCATCACCCAGTATCTCACTCGTAGGTGATCGCAAGAGGGATCATCATTCTCTTACTCTTATCCCAATTATTTAGGGTCGATACAATAAATAGGTACTCTTCTTTCATAGTAGGTACATATTTTAAAAGTTATTGGCAATAGTTTTATGACCGGCCGCCTGCTAGATGTCAACCCTCCTTGGGAATGTAATTGTGGACCAAATGGCATCAGATGGAGTTGGCCCAGGTCGTTATAAGGCTCTTAGTCGTCTTTTACGACATCCACGAGTAAATTAAGGGTTGGTAATATTCTTAGCCGCTACCACACAGCTGATAGTAAGAGGGATATAAAACGCATGTAATATATAGATATTACATGCGTTTTTGCATAGGCAAGAGAAGCTAAAATCTTAACAAAACCTTATACCAATACGTCTGACCAGCCTGGTATAGTAGGTCAATTTCTCTCCCATTCTATAGGAGGTTTGAGCCTAAAAGTGGGCTATAGATGAGCTGAAAGTATGATAGAATAGACAGTAGATTTGCAGTGTGGTGGCAGTTACGAATACTACCAACCATAATTTTGCTCGTGAATGTCGTAAGGCGATTAAGAGTCATACATAGACCTGGGTCAAATCCATCTCATGTTGTCTGGTCAACAATTATATTCCCAAAGAGGTTTGGCATCAGGCAGACGACGATACATAAAGCTATTGCCACTAAGTATTTGACTTTACTACCGGCATACTGTTTAAGATCCTTCCGTGCCAGTGTCATGGGTTCGATTCATACACAGGATAATACTATGTGAGACTTACAAAGTTCTGAGTCTGGGTGTAATTTGTCTGCGTTAATTGTATGTTCGTAAAGTCCCTCGCAATACAAGAATTATTTCCTTAGTGCAAGAAAATTATCTAAATTAAAAGTAAAAGGAAAAAAAATCACTAGGTTTACATATTGCAATAAGTAGTAATATGTAATGCGGACATGTCACATGGGACCCTAAAACTTGACTACAAGCGAAAAATGAATGTCACGCATAGGGCACGTGAGAAATGTGTCACATGGGACTTCAAAACTTGTTTGCCAGCGAAAAATGAATGTCACACATATCCCATGTGTGACATTCGTTTTTTGTTTGTATTCAAGTTTTTATAAATTTCCGTTTCTTGCCAACGGAGTGTCATAGAAGACAACTAAGGGATATGATATGCAGATAACATTGATGAAAGTTAAGGAACACTATACAAAACCCTATTCCAACCCGTCTGCCCAGCTTGATATAGTAGGTCAATTTCTATCCCATGGAAAAGAAGGTCTGACAGAGATAAATGACTGAAATTTAGCATTTAATATGCTTAATTATTTATAAAACCCAATTACGAAAATTAAACGCTAAATTTCAGTAATCGGGTTTTAGAGATAAATGAGACGAGAAGTAGACAAAACAGTATCATATTCTAGTCTTAACAAAAATATATCTTATCAAAAAAAATATTTCAAAAAGAAACTAAACTTTCGAAATGTTTCTCAGTAACCCTTAATTAGACAATGTTTTTAAATTTTAATTTGTTTTTTTTTTCTCAGTCAAAAATAACTTGGACCGATTGTTTTGACGTATCTCAGTTGTTAATTAAATATTTGATTTACAAAAGAAGTAACAAAATTTAATAAAATCTCTGTCACAAGATTGTTTCTGACATTATAGATGGAATTAGAATATCACAATTTGCTATGGAATTTTTGTGTGACAATAAAAAAAAAATCGACCAAGTGCGAGTTGTACTCGCGCACGAAGGGATCCGTAAAACTAAAAAAAAATATGTAATGTAACTAAAAATTTAAGGTTTTCGGAGTTTTTCCTTTATATGTGCTATAAAAAATTGCTTCATGCCAAATTTCAAGATTCTAGGTTGCCTGGAAGTAACCCTTTAGGTTTTGATTCCCTTGCGTTTGCGCGTGAGTAGTTGTGAGTTTGAAAATATTCGGCTTAAATTGCTGTTTTTTTTAATTGCATTGATATAGAAGGACGGACGGATAACAAAGTGATCCTATAAAGGGTTCCCTTAACGGTAACCCTAAAAACACCTTTTTATTTTTTAAATACATCAGCCTGCACTAAGGAAATAATCATTGTATTTTGGGGGACTTTAAAAACGTATAATTAAACGGATTACAAAGTAAAGTGTTCGAAACGTAGGAAAATTAAAAATCAAATACAAAACGCGATAGAATCCGTAAAAATAGTTTTATATCAAATGTGTAATACTTGCATAAATATCAAAAATCATTACTGCTTTGTCATTTCTATTAAACAATAAGAAATTAATCAATAATAAGTTAGCGTTTAAGATGTTATATATAAAAGAGATAAAAAAAAAGTGTGTGTGTCAGCTCCGACGCACGACTGGAGTTTACTCCTTAAGTACAATTATCAAAACAGGCGCAAAAAAGCTCATATGACTAAATATTAAAACTGTTCAGTGAAGTATTATCTCACATCAGAAAGTGAAAGGAGCGTAGAATAGGTTGCGCACCAAAAACGTAACGAGGTCATTCGATCACTAGATTTTACTCCTCAATTTTTTCCCATACCGGGCGCCTTATATAATAGTCGATTCTTAAGGAGTAAACTCTAAAAATAAATACATACAAGTGCAAATTATGCTGATATTATGCTGACAGAATGGCATCAGATGGAGTTAGCCCAGGTCGTAAGGCTCTTAGTCGTCTTTTACGTGATCCACCAGCAAAGTAAGGGTTGGTAGTATTCGAAGTCGCTACCACACAGTTCTAAAAATTTTATTACAAACATGATTAATAAATTTAACAAAAGAAATTTAAAAAAGAATTTTACCTTTTAAATTTTGTTAGGTATTTTAAGTTTGTATACATGTATGTATGTATGTATTTTAAGTTTGGAAAAGAAAAAGAGAAACAAAATAATTTGGTTCCCAAAAAAAATAATTTAAAATTTTCGTAACTTCCTATATTCTGACGCTTGTAAGAATATGCCGTTCTAGTTCCAGGTCTCACAAGCCTAAGACCTAACCAGTCACTACCCCCAACCATAAAAAAATTGTGCCTAAATATGTAGTGTCATCTTTAAAAAAGAACCAAATAATTATACATAACTGTGAAAACAGTAGCCCTTTCCATGACTTTTTACACGTTTTTTTTACAAGGCAATAATACAACATTTAAAAACAAATACTTGTCACGAGGTATTTTTCAAATAGGTATATAATTAATGAACTCAGAAAATAATACCCATCCTCAAAAAAGTTGTTGATACGTACTAAAATGTCTGTCAAAGTCAGCACAACTATATGGACGACAATAACAACAATTTTTCATTGAATTTTCCAATGATTAATAATAATTAATTATTAGCTGTTCACAGACAGTTAGTAGTATATCTACGCATATGTATGTACCCCACTTCGGGGCCTATTCAAGCGTTGTCGTATAAAACAGTAAACAAGTGTAATATTTCAAGCATTTGATTATTAACCCATCGCGATAAAGTGCGACAAATTTTAACGGTGAAAAGTGCAGTGAAAATTAATTGTGAGCGAAAATGAAATTCGTAATTTTATTCGCGTTTGCCTTATTCGGTGTCACGAAGGCCAATGAAATTAATAATGAGGTGAGTTGAGAACTTTTTAAAAATTGTGTCTTTTTGTTACATATTTTTGTTTTGGTTGATTTATTTTGTTAGGTAAAGGGAGTATAGCTTAAACAGCCAAGTCACTCTTTTAAAAGGCAGGGATAAATTAATTACTTTTAATTTGTATCTAAAAAATAATGGATACTAAATACAAATTTATATATTTTTATGATTATTCGTAACTTTTATTTATTTTATAGCTATTTCAATCATTTTTGTGTCTCATTAATTTTTTTTGTAATTAATCTTTAACTTCCAAAATATACTAGATATTTTAACAAAATGTAACAAGATTATTCGTTGAGATATTGGTAGAATTACATTTTAGAGGTGTTTGATGATTACGTGGTAGATTTTACTAAGTTATTCATCCATTAAAATTGTTTATCCATATATGATTCCTTTAATAAAACTATTCTTTGAATATTTTGATTTTACAATTTTAGAGCAAGTAGATGAATTTGTATATCTTGGATGTGGATTTAGCCGAGATGGAAGGTACACCACTGATATAGAGCGAAGAGTGAATGCGGGAAATAGAGTAAACGGAGCGTTGGGGCAACTTCTCGGCAGCCACCACCTCAGCCAGAAGGCACGTGTAGCAATACATAACGCAGTGCTTGTCCCAATATTACTGTATGGAAGCGAGAGTTGGGTATGCAGAAAAGAGTATGAAAGTAAAATTAATGCGGTCGAAATGCGATCTCTGCGGAAAATCTGTGAAGTTAGGCTGACCGACCGCATTCGTAACGACGACGTAAGAGAGCGAGTAGGTATGAAAGAGAGTATTGGTGTAAAGATGCGAAAGGGCATGCTCCGATGGTTCGGACATGTGGAACAAATGCCGAACGAACGTCTGGTTAAGAAGATATACAATGCGAAAGTGGAAGGATGTAGGTATCGAGGGAGACCGAAACTAACCTACCTAGACCAAATTGGTCATGTACTGAAGGAAGGTGGAGTCAAGAGTCTCCGAAACCGGCGAGCGTGTATGAAGAGAATTATGAATGTTGAGGAAGCGAGTGAAGTATGCAGAGATAGAGTTCTCTGGTACTCTGTTCTCTCTGCCTACCCTGCAAGGGATATGGCGTGATGATATGTATGTATGTACAAAATATTCAATCACATAAAAGGCACAGTTATATCATAATCACTAAATCTTGACGCTTCTTTTACTTTGCATTCATAACATGTCATAAGAATTATTTAACACGCGACATATTAAGGCTCTGAATGAATATTACCTTTTATATATATGTCACACATGACAAATGAGTTTCGAGGAACTGTAAACAATAATTTTCTTCTCTTTAGAAAGTTTCTTCATTTCAACGTCCACTATATATCTCACTATATCTTTAAACGAGCAATTCTTGTATATATATATATATATATATATATATATATATATATGTAATCTGAATCTCGGAAACGGCTCCAACGATTCTCTTGAAATTTAGCATACAAGGAGTTCTGGGAGCCATTAATCGATCTAGCTAGGTTTCGTTTATAGAAAATATTGTTTTGTCAATATTATTCGGCAACAAAATATATTTTTTTTTGTTGTATTAAAACTATTAGAATATGAAGGTTTTCAAATTTTGACGCTGTCATTAAGAATTGACATTTAGCTCAGTTGGAAAATCGAGTAGTCTCATCCAAACAAACCAGAGCTCGGTTCGGATCCTTACTTTCTCTTATTTACTTTTTGGCCTTTTTTATTATTTTATTAATTATTATCATTTGCCCGCGCCTTTGTCGGTCTAGAAGTCGATAATGTTTTAATAGGATTATTATTTGTTTTTTACGTTATTAATTTTATTGTTATTTATAAATAATTATGTATAAATGTTTGTATTCTTATATAATATAACAATCTTATCTACGTGGTGACGGAGTAAGAATACAATTCATCACCCCTATCTTACCTGTGGGTGATCGTAAGAGACGACTAAGGGATATAAAATGCATATAACATAAAACCCTATACCAACACGTCTGACCAGCGTGGTATAGTAGGTTAACTTCCCTCCTATTATGGAGGACGCCCGAGCCCAACAGTGAGACGTATATGGGCTGTGATGATGACGATGATAAGAATGTTTGTCAGAGTGTAGGGAACGTTTAATAAACATAAAAATCAAATGATTTTTTTTAATATATTATGGACACCAGGCTTTCTCTTAGCAGGTCATGTTTTGAACACACCGCGCTCATTCCGACCGAGGTGACGGCAGGGTATTGTGCGGCTCCATAACCCACCGTCTTTGCCATCGAAATTAGGCCGACCACTGGTACCGCTTCTTTGACATCCACCCGCGATACTACACCTATTACAGTATTTTTTTGTAAAAAATATCTGTTGTTTTTCTTTCGGATGCTAGAATTACCAGACTATTCTGTGAGCTTACTCTGAACCATGTCACTTACAACTGCCCATGAGAAAAGCAGTTTTCTCTCAAGTCTACTCCCGCTACTTTAAAAATTTGACCTCGAGCTTCGTTTATGGTTATTGCGAAGCAGAATTTAATGACAAACTGCACTCTCTGAAATTCGAAGGAGTAATTTTGATGGTATTTGGAGAATCCTAGGAATAAATACAGACTCTGCTCGAGAACAACCGGTCAGTATAGTTGACCCGATTACAATGCAATGTAATGCTTTTTCTTGCAAACTGGTGGCATTGAATAATTTTGGAGCGCGTCGTCATAGCAGATCAGCTATTATACTTACTACCTAATCGCTTAAGATCTTTACTATCATCATCATCATCACAATCCATATATGTTTCACTGTTGGGCTCGGGCCTCCTCCGTAATGGGAGGAAAATTAACCTACTATACCGCGCTGGTCAGACGTGTTGGTATAGGGTTTTGTTTCGAGTTTTCCTACTCTCGCATAGATGTCATATGCGTTTTATATCCCATAATCATCTCTTACGATCAAGCACGGGTAATATAGAGGGTGATGAATTGTATTATTACTCCGTCACCACACGGATAGGTGATCCTTACTAGTATCAATAAAACATTTTGCTGTATTGAAAAAATATCAAACGTAATTTTGAAAGACTGAATTGGTATAAAGAGAATTGTAATTCTTACTTTTAGTTATTTCATTTAAATATGTAATGTACTAATAAGTTAATATTTTAAATTAAAGGCTATTAATGGATCTATTAATGGTAAAAATGATAAATTATATTCATACTCCAACATCACACAGACAAACCTTTTTTTTTTTTTTTTTTTTTGGTAGGCTATGGCCTGGTCACACGTCGCCCGTACCGTCCGGGGCAACGGAAGGGGAGCGCGTGGCCCCATAACCCACCTTATTCCCTCCTCATCGCCATAGGGCCGGCCACTGGTACCGCTTCCTTGCCTTCCGTGGTACACAGACAAACCTAAACAAACCAATTGTCAATAAAAAACTTTTCAAATAATCTGTTTGAATGATCAAAGTGTAATTTATGTGATAGAAGAAACATCGCTTCAGAAATTAATTTACGGAAAAACAAAGAGTAAATAATGTTAAACAGTAAATTACTTCATCTAAACTCAAAGAATCTTTTTTTCCTAATCAAATACTGTATTTGTTTTAAAATAAATGTAACTTTATGTTTATTTTTCTGTAGAATACAATAGAATACAATTCGCCATCTGCTATCTTACCCGTGGGTGATCGTAAGAGACGACTAAGGGATATAAAACGCATATAACATCTATGCAAGAGAAGAAACACTTGTAACCCTAAACCAACACGTCTGACAGCGTGGTATAGTAGGTTAATTTCCCTACCATGATGGAGGAGGCTCAAATCCAACAGTGGGACATATATGAGCTGAGGTGATGAACCTTATTACGTTTACGACTACTACGTTTACGATTGTATTACCGATTTTAAATAATATTAAAGTGGTTCGTATAATTGGTTGGCTTGTGTAATTTGAGAAGTTATGGGCACTCTTGCCTATGCGTGACCCCAGATTAAATGGGTAGAGTTTGGTCAGACCGAAGCTTTTAAAAAAGTTCGTTAATCTTCAGTAACGTAATTTTATTAACTCTTTTTAGCATTACTATCATTTATATTAGAAGAGCAATTAGCCTCTTTTGTCACGATGGCGATATGTATTGGCAGAATACCTAATGTCATGGACCTTCTCTTACAGAAAAAAGAAATGTGAAATATTAAATAAATCTAATGTACATTATATACAAAATCTTCCAATTTATTTGATTTAAATATAAAGCAATGGAAAATTCTATTAGCATTTAAACCATAAATCTAATTATTTACACTTCTCAAACGTCTATTGACGAAAGCAAAAGAAAAAATATATTAAATAATTTCATCGCTTAAACTGTAATACCGATCCAATAAGCGATAATTCTCTCAATATATGAATAGGTTTTTACATGGATAAAAACCGTTTATTGGAAGATTATTGGGGAATATATCCCCTTATACGCTTAGCCTACTTAATAATGTGACAAAATGATAAATTGTTGAGTGGTTTAAGCGACTATCTATTCCATGTCAAGGGGTTTGCATCCCGAGCATAAATAGTAAAGTGGATGTATTTGTATCAGCCGAGATTTGAGTGTATAAAGTGTTATTCGTATTTTTAGTGTGCCAACGGAGTAAAAATACAATTTACCAACCTCATTGCTGTAAGTTGTCCAAAGGAGAGCTAATATAAATTTTAACGTGTGCTATTTTTAATACTCTCAATTAAAAATAAGAGTTTATAATATATAGAATTCACATATGGTGTAACGGTTAACCGACCTACCGTACTAAGTGTCGCGGCTTTGTTTCTTATGCAGGATAATACTTTGAGCGATCAACAAGTTGTTATACTAAGTTTAGATGCAATTTATGTCCATAAATTATACGTTTTTAAAATCCTTGCAAAAAAATCGCAGTACAAAAAGTGTTAAAAACATATTGGGCTTTCAACCCAAATAAAATAAGTCGATAACAGCATTTTCGTGCTAAATTTATAATACCATCTACAATCGCCAACCCGCCTTCTAAGCATGCATACAATATCTGCCCTTTGCAGGAGACCTAAATACAATAGCGGACTAATTGGTTGGCTGTATTGATGATGTAAATTAAAGGCTATGAATAACAATCTACCCTATTTTAAGTGTACAGAAGGTATAGTAATTAAAAATTCACCTATCGTGTCAGTAGGTTCGATTTCCATGTCGGACAATACTGTTACGGTCAACAAATTATTGTTCTGAGTCTTTGTGTTATTTGTGTTTATTAATTATATTATGATTTCTAATTTGAAATAAACTACTTTTACGGATTCTATCGCGTTTGTATTTGATTTTTAATTTCACTACGTTTCAAACACTTTATAGCGTTCGTGGTCACGGGAGTTCTTCCATATCAGTAAAAGTAGTTTTATACATACATACATACATAGCCTCACGCCTGTTTCCCTGAGGGGTAGGCAGAGACTACGGATTGCCACATATATGTTAGTAAAATCCCCTGCAAGACAAGAATTTCTGCCTTACTACAGAATCATAATTATCTGGCTTTTATCCCAATTATATGCTATATATACTCCCCTTTCACTGTATATACTGTAAATAATTTTGGTTAATATTTTCATATCTTTTCACCTGCTTGGGAATGAAAATGTTGACCGATTCATCAGTAATAATGGCAACATATTCAAGAGAAATGTAAGGTTTGTATTATTCGTAGCCGTTACCAAGCAGCAAATTGTTTTAGTACAGGAGATTGCGTTTAAATAAAATATATATACATAATATGCGATGTTATAATTATAGAAAATAATTGACTGGCATTGACGAAGTATAGAAAGTTATATTTACATTCATGCGTATCGGCATTTCACAGAAAGCGGGTGTTTTCATTAACGCGTGAGTAAACAAATGTGCGTTAATGAATTTTCTTCGTTAGCGTATATATATGTAGGTAGTAGCGATATTTTAATTATATAATTTGTAAACAACGACGCCCCATATTGTGAGTTTGACAAGTTTTCTATAATATACATTTGCTTATTCATGGTTCTATTGTAATTTTTAAATATTTTAAAGTCCCATATTTTACCAAAGAAAACAATTCGGTGTAAGTGGATCACTGACCGCTTTGACTGCGATAGAGAGGTACGAGACGTACGAGTATAGTACGCCGAGTTTTTGCGGTTTTGGAGTTGCATTGATCAAGGTGATCAGATTTGCCCCAAAAATTAAAAAAAAAAACAGTTCATTATTGGTTTATGCGAAATATAACCGACAGTTATTTAATTATTTTTTATTTTATTAAAAAGATACGGCGTTGCTTCTAAAGTTGTTGAATACTAATATAAATTTATTTATTTGTTTGTTTGTTACGCTTTCGCCAAAACTACGCAAAGAATTGTCTTAATCATCATTATTAGGGATACAAAATGTATTTATTATCATCTACAAAAAGAAGTTTTATTTATCAGAGATAGGAAAGTGTTGATAAAATCTACATTAACGCAAGCAAAGATTCAAACATAGCTAATAAGTGCCTATGCACTTATCACGATCCCTCTTCTCTGACCGCTTTTTGGGCGAACAAAAAGTGATTTGATATTACTGGCCCAACTATCTACTTACCTATTTGGGTACCTTTCATTCATCGGGTTCATTACCTGTACTATTTGAGGCCGCCTTGTTACACTGCTAGCCTTTTTGGAATAAATTGATAATTTATCTTTTAGTCTTTAAGGAGATTAATATTTTATAAGTAGCATTTGAATCAACGAAACTAGTTATCGCAACTTTTTTTAGACAACTATACAGTTTTAAATAGCTTAATCATTTTAAAATAGCTAAAGCTTAAAATATATTATTGGCTGTGAAAATTTTAATTTCCTTTCAATTCTAGATTTCAACGTATGTAACGTACCCGAGAATAATTTATTTCTATGTTTCTGATTTTTTTTTAAATACTAATTGAAAAGTAAATTTATTATGACAATGTAAATGAATTATTTAAAAATGTTATTAAGGACGCACCAAAATGTTGTAAGATGTTTCTAAATACACTGACTTAATTTCCAATTAAGGTGAAATTCATCCCCTTTGACCTTTCGTGAGCGTCATGGTGAGTCGATTCGCATAATCATTGTAAAGCCATCAATTTGAGTTTTTGCACAGACTCTAAATTTTTTTCCATGTAATAAAATAATAAAAAACACAATAATTACCATTTCTTCTTTACCCGTGGATAGCTTATACGTGGTAATAGTATATGGTGGCCCAGCCAATAGGCAAAGAAGGCAAATTCAAATTCATTTTTATTTATAAACCCTGCAAGGACACTTACTTTTTAATTTATCGAATAAACTACCACCGGATCGGAACGTAATCGCTACTGAGAAGATCTGGCAAGAAACTCAGCGGCTTTGTCAATTAATATTATTTTTGTCTGAATTTTTTGTAAAAAAAAGTAGTAAATCATCTCAGATCATATATGTCCCACCGCTGGGCTAGAGCCTGCTCCGTAATGGGAAGGAAATTGACCTACTACAACACGCTGGTCACTAGTGTTATTAGAGGGTTTTGTTTTGATTTTTCCTTCTCTTGCATAGCTGTTATATGCATTTTATATCCCTTAAAAGACGACCTCTTAGGATCACCCATGAGTAAGATAGAAGTTGGTGAATTGTATTCTTACTCCGTCACTATACGGACAATATTTGAAAATCATCATCGTTCTTCTACTCTTATCCTAATTGCTTTTTTTTTATTGCTTATGGTGGCAGACGAGCAAGCAGCATACCTGATGGTAAGTGTCACTGCCGCCCATGGACCCTTGCTATACCAAGAGTATAGCTAGCTACAATACTCAAACCCACCCAGTTGGGCTTCCGGCTCTCTCGCTCAGCGAACGAAGCGCAATAGCAATTGCCATTACTCAGACGTCGATCTTCTGCTCAGTGTGGTACTACCCCGGACGGACCGGCTCGCGGCTGCAGACAGAAAACTGTCAACAGTGTGTTCCTACCACAATAAAATGGCTTGGGGTCGATACAATATGTACTCTTCTTTCATAGCACATATAGTAAAAGTTATTGGCAATAGTTTTATAACATGACGTCAACCCTTCTTGGGAATGTTATTGTTAACCAAACGCCACCAGATAGAGTTGGCCCAGGTCGTTATAAGGCTCTTACACGTCTTTTACGACATCCACGAGCGAAGTAAGGGTTGGTAGTATTCCACACAGCATAATATTTGAAAATACTAAATCCAAATATCTGAAAATACTAAATTTCTAGTACTAAAGATTTACGCTTCATAGGTCAGAAAATCCATTCAGTCCTAATTTCCTGTTTGTGAGTGAAATACTCAAAGCATTCCTATACAACCCGAATAGCTCCATTAACTCCATTGTAGATTCGAAGATATGAGAATATGAGAAATTCTAAGAATATTATAACATATTTGTACAAAATCTGATTAAAAATCAAATACATATAAAATAGATAAAAAAAGCAAGCAAGTCAACATACATAAATACATATCATCACGCCATATCCCTTGCAGAGCAGGGAGAGAACAGAGTGCCAGAAATCTCTATCATTGCATACTTCACTGGCTTCCTCAACATTCATAATTCTCTTCATACACGCTCGCCAGTTTCGGAGACTCTTGACCCCACCTTCCTTCAGTACGTGACCAATCTGGTCTAGGTAAGTTAGTCTCGGTCTCCCCCGGTACCTACATCCTTCCACTTTCGCACTGTATATCTTCTTAACCAGACGTTCGTTCAGCATTCTTTCCACATGGTCGAACTATCGGAGCATTCCCTTTCGCATCTTTACACCAATACTCTCTTTCATACCTACTCGCTCTCTTACGTCGTCATTACGAACGCGATTGGTCAGCCTAACTCCACAGATTTTCTGTAGAGATCGCATTTCGACCGCATTAATTTTACTACAAGCAAGTAAACCTATCTATTATAGAAGAAAATTTGTCCTACTATAACACGCTACGACGACGTCAGTCAAAAAGAAAGATTCAGTTTGCTATCTTGGTCTAATCTTAGAAAAAAAAAATTCATTTGTCGAGCATATTAAAATTGTAGGTGAAAAAGCGAAACGAAATTTCTATGCGCTTACTAGAATATCAACGTCTACCTGGGGCCTTCGTTTTAATACACTGAAAACTATATATATGGCCACATATTTGGGGTGTATTTGTTACGCTGCATCCGTTTGGGCTGATAGGGCTACCATAGGGGCAGCTCGCCTTAAATGATTACAAAGCCAACGATTGGCCTTAATATTCTTGTGTAAAGCCTACAGGATGGTCAGTACCGAGGTCTTCCCAGTACTCGCGGGTGTACTTCCGGTTGACTTGGAGATTCAGAGACGGGCATCAATGGACACGACAACGGAAAATATGAACACAGATTTCCTTCTACCGCGCGACCGTAATAAAATCGCTCGATTGTTTGCACCGCAATCCGTTGTCTATGAAAAACTTTTAAATGAATGGCAAGAAAGATGGGATTCGCCGTCACCTCTATCTATTTTTTCCATGCGTCCGCGAGCGCCTAGAGAGAGTGTGGTTGGAGGTTGACCATTTTGTAGCCCAATTTCTAACTGGCCATGGCAACTTTAAAAGTAAATTATTTTCTTTTAAACTCGTACATTCACCACTATGTCAATGTTCTACACATAACCGCGAGTATGAACAATCAGCACATCACATTCTCTGGGAGTGCGATCTCTGGCGTAACGAGCGCGACCTTATGTTAGACAGTTTGCAAGTAACATCTGGAGTATTATACTATACGGATCTTGTAGCAACTCGAGAAAATTTCCGTGCGTTTAGGCGTTTCTGCCATACCTACTACTGCAACCAATCTTAAGGCTCACATATAGGCCCCGTTATGCTGCGCTTATCGTAGCTGTACAACCATTTACTTATTGGCTGACTAGTCAATATTGCTTTCTTTCTCCCGCTTTGCCTGGGAGGGAAGTGGAATCACTCTTTTCCAACTCCTCCTCTTTAACTTTTCTAATTAAATTTGTTGCGGCTTCCAAGACAATTAAAATCATTTCCCGGGACTGCCTGAGGGTCAAACCTCGGTGTCATTTATAGTGACCATTGTGGATCCTGGCTTACAGGAGTTACAATGGTGGGAATGTGTGGTGGGAGTAGTCCCAAAAAAAAAAATACCACGCTAGTCAGACGACTTAGTATAAGATTTCATTTCGAGTTTTCCTTCTTCCGCATACATTTTACATACTTATTATCACTGAGTCTTTCAATAGTGGTAGGACCACCCTGTGGACAGTTCTCTGTCTACAGCCGCGGGTCGCTCCGTCTGGGGTAGTACCACTCTCACAGAAGATCGACGTCTGAGTAATGACCATGTGCTATTGCGTTTCGTTCGGTGAGCGAGAGAGCCGGAAGCCCAACTGGGTAGTTTTGGGTTTTGTATTGGTAGGCAGTGGCCTAGCTATACCCTTGGTATTGCAAAGGTCCATGGGCGGCAGTGACACTTACCATCAGGTGTGCTGCATCTGCTCGTTTGCCACCATAGCAATCAAAAAAAAAACAATTAATGGATAATAATCACACTAAGATTTAGAATAATCTTTTATAGACATGAATATGCACCTTCAATTCCAATTACTCGCAGAACATCTGTCTGACAGTTAATATCACAGAATGTGACAAAAACTGTCTTTTTCCTTATTTCATTGCCTCTAGGCTCGTATACGAAAAATAAACATTTTCTACATTAAGGTCAACATTTTCATTAGAACAAGTAATAATAATAAGTATTTAGTTTTGTTGTCTCGTTGAAATAGTAATATTATTATGTAAGTAATAAAAATGTAGAGTTGGGTTTTAATGTTGGGTCGGAAAAGATGTTAATGAGGTTACTTACAATAAAAACTATGAAATGTTGGGATTCTATATTCCCTTTTATTATATTCTTCTAATCATTTGCAACAATGAATGTTAGATATATCAAATATAAGTAAACACACAACTTACACCCAGGTGCGGCACAACAATTTTCTTTAATGTCCTTCAGCTTCCGGCACTAAGGAAATAATCCTTGTATTGAAGGGGAATTTTTTCATCATCATCATCATCTCAGCTCATATTTATCCCACTGTTAGGCTCCGTAATGGGAGGGTAATTGTCTTACTATACCTTGCTGGTCAGACGTGTTGATATAGGGTTTTGTTTCGAGTTTTCCTTCTCTTGCATAGATATTATATACATTCTACATCCGTCACATTAGTAGTAGTTACATTAGTCATCTCGTACGATCACCCACGGGTAAGATAGGGGGTGATGAATTGTATTCTAACCCCGGATGGAAGGGGAATTTACAAACATTTAACTTTATGGACATAAATTATACTCAGAACCACAATTTGTACATACATACATATCATCACTCCATATCCCTTGCAGGGTAGGCAGAGAGAACAGAGTGCCAGAGAACTCTATCTCTGCATACTTCACTCGCTTCCTCAACATTCATAATTGTCTTCATACACGCTCGCCGGTTTCGGAGACTCTTGACTCCACCTTCCTTCAAAATTGTAGATCCACAATTTGTAGATCGCACAAAATTATTCTACATAGAAATCGAACTCATGACACTGCCATGGTAGGTCAGTATTTTAACCGCTACACTACCTGTGCAATTAAAATATTTCAGTGCTATCTAATAAGACGCGTTTATTACTCTATACATTCAAAATCTGCAGCAAATTAAAAAAAAAAATCTTACAAAAAATTTATGTTAAAAAAATGGATAATATAATTTTCTACAATAAGAATTAAACTAACGTAGTAATTACGAATATATAGCGTGATTTAATTAAAATAAATTTGCAAGTGAAGAACGACAAGCAATTTCATTGTAATGGAATGCGTATTAAAACAAGGAAGTGGAATGATTCGCCTCAGTGTTCCTGTCCAATTAATATCTTAGAGTATTCAAGTTATAAGAGAACAAACACTTATTTTAAAACTTTTAACGCCAACTATGGCGCCTTTCTTGAACGCAACTTTTATGTGTATCGAAAAATTCGGGAGTAAAATTAATTTAAGTGAATATTATGTCGCTTATGTACGCGTATTCATCCCATGTTTTTAAATAGTTATGTAGTTTTTTTTTATTGCTTATGGTGGCAAACGAGCAAGCAGCACACCTGATGGTAAGTGTCACTGCCAACCATGGACCTTTGCAATACCAATAGTAGTAGGGCTTATGTTAGGATTTTATTGGTAGGCAGCGGGCCTACCAATAAAATCCCCAGACCCACCCAGTTCGTCTTCCAGCTCTCTCGCTCACTGAACGAAGCGCAATAGCACATTGCCATTACTCAGACGTCGATCTCCAGCGATAGTATGGTACTACCCCAGAAAACTGTCAACAGCGTGGTCCTACCACTATTAAGTTAAGACTAAAGTCTGCCATATTTCCACCAGCCATAGGCGTTACTGTTGGATATAGGCCTCCCCACAAGATTGGCACTCAGAAACATCCTATGATACCTATATGCAACGGCTTTCTTCTTTTTATTTTTGATAGTGGCATTCGAACAAACAGCACACTTGATATTACTGCCACTCATGGACCTATGTAAAACCAAGAGTATAGCTGGGCCACTGCCTATCAACAAAAAACCCTAAAACTCCCCAAAAAGTTGAACTGCCGGCTCTCTCGCTTACCGAGCGACGCACAACAGCATATTGCCACTGCTTAGACATCAATTTTCTTCGAGAGTGTAGTACTACTCTGAAAGGGCTGGTCTGCGGCTGTAGATAGAAAAATGTCAATAGTTGTAGAGCCTTACAACTATCCTCTACTTTCGATGCCGTCAGTCCACCTAGTAAGGGGTAGTCCTACGCTATTACTATAGATTTATATTGCTTTTTTATAGACTTGCTCGCACATTTATATAATATACTAGCTTCTGCCCGCGGCTTCGCCCGCGTAAAAGGTTACTTTCTTAAAGTTTTTGATCCCCTATTTTTATTTTTGACCGTCGGTAATACAGTGCAACGGTATTACAATACTCAGGGTTGGAACTTCATTACTGGACTGCTAGATGGCGTTGAAGAAGCTAGATTTTGAGATTTTTTGACAAACAATTTTTTTATTTTTCATATAAAAATTTTGATTTTTTTTTAATAAAAAATATCCTATGTTACTTTTAATACCTCCAAGAATATGTGTACAATGTTTCATGATGATCGGTTGAGTAGTTTTAGCGTGAAAGCGTAACAAACAAACTTACATTCACATTTATATATTAGTAGGGATAGGGATATTACTGTTTATAATATTTAAAAGTGATTCCACAAACTTCCCTGTGTGAAGCTCTTGTAGTGTTTTACTGTTAGCCACTGAAGACAAAGATCGGGTACCGGGGGACCGCTCGCACGGCGAAGAGACGTGCTTGCATGGTGGGTCTATGGGATTGCGCGCCGCATCTTTCGTCGCCCCGGACCGATTTGGAGGGGCGCGATCATATCCATAGTCAACCGCAAGAAAAAAAAAGGGTTTCACTGTTAACATTTGTCGTAACTTAACGTAACTCTGTAATAACGATTATTTGCTGGACGTGAAACACCTTAATCTTATTATAACCTTACAAAACATTAGGTAAATGAAAATCAAATAAAAACCCAATAAAGTCCTCAAAATAATAGTTTTTTTTTCATATATCTAATAAACACGTAAACATAAATTGTTAGGTCAATAATTTTCTCTAATCAATAAATCACAATTATAAAAAAGAAAGTTTATACGCTTTCTCTTATGCATTGGGCGGTAACTCAATCCGTTGCCTCAGTCAAGTGGAAAGTAGGAATTTAGATCATAAGCGTGTGAAAGATACGTCAATGGGTTAAGGTGATGGACTTTTTGTTATTCATTATTACCTATATAACTTACTAGCTGTATAGGGAACTTGTATGAATTACTTTTAATTGAAAACAAACATGTGCGTCTCGATACACCCGACAGAAGTAATAAATAAAACTATATTGAAATTGTTTAACTTGTGAAAAGATTTGGTTATTACTTAAATTTACATACATACATATCATCACGCCATATCGCTTGCAGGGTAGGCAGAGAGAACAGAGTGCTAGAGAATTCTATCCTTGCATACTTCACTCGCACATTCATAATTCTCTTCATACACGCTCGCCGGTTTCGCAGACTCTTGAGTCCACCTTCCTTCAGTACATGACCAATCTGGTCTAGGTAGGTGAGTCTCGGTCTCTTCCGGTACCTACATCCTTTACTTTATTACTTAAATTTCATATATATAAAAAAGTTAAAAGTAAATTAATATTGCTAGTTATAACTTTTTATACTATATAAAAGTTTATAACTATATAAGTATAAAAAAGTTATAACTAACTTATAATTTTTAATTGTACAAATTAAAATTTCACTATTATTTTTAAAGTTTTCGTCTTTAATTAAAAGTATGAATTATTTATGTTTTAGAATAGTTTTAATTAAGATCCTATAGACATAAATATAAACGCTTGTTTACAATGAGAATATTTCACAATGCGAGTCTTTTTTTTTTATAGACAATATAAGGTCTTTTTTAAACAATAAACTGCATTAAATAAATAAACACATACATACAATTAACTGACACAAATCCAACTCAAGATTATTTTTCGTGACTGGCACATAGAACTGTCCTTCATTGGTTTTGTACCTACAGTACTTGGCATGGGAGGGAATCCCCATTATTATAGGACAGTACGTCATCTGTATTCATCTGAATATATTTATTTATCATATAAGTATGATATTCTCAAAAGAACTGAGAATATTTTTCTTTTGAAAATACTTTAAACGGTCCATTTCTCATCTAAAGGGAGCCTACTATTCATCTCATCTCAGCTCATATATGTCCCACTCTGTTGGGCTAGAGCCTCCTCCATAAAGGGAAGGAAGTTAACCTACTATCTCTACCACGGTGGTCAGACGTGTTGGTATAGGGTTTGGTTTTGAGTTTTTCTTCTCTTGTATAAATGTTATATGCCTTTTATATCCCTTAGTCGCCTTTTACGGTCAACCACGGGTAAGATAGGGTGTGGTGAATTTTATTCTTACTCCGTCACCACGCGGAAAGCCTGCTATTATACAACCAAGGAAATTGTGGTAGTCAAAGTATCCTTATTCTTTTTATCATCATTACTATCACAAACCTATGATATATGACCATATACGCCCAATGATAGTCTCGAACCTCCTCTACAAGGGGAGGGAAATTGACTATACCAAACTGATTAGATGTGCTGGTATAAGTTTTCTTTCTCTTGTATATTCATCATCATCATCATCACAGCCCATAAATGTCCCGCTGTTGGGCTCGGGCCTCCTCCGTAATGGAAGGGGAAATGAACCTACTATATCGCGCTGATCAGACGTGTTGGTATAGGGTTTTGTTTCGAGTTTTCCTACTCTCGCATAAATGTTATACGCGTTTTATATCCCTTAGTCGTCTCGTACGATCACCCACGGCTAAGATATGGGGTGGTGAATAGTATTCTTGCTCTGTCACCACACGGAGAATTTTTTTTTCTCTTGTATATTATCTTTAATTATTTTTGTATGCGTATTATATTCCTTTCCGTGTGGTGACGGAGTAAAAATACAATTCATTACCCCCTATCTTACCCGTGGGTATCGTAAGAGACTATTAAGGGATATAATATGCATATGGCATCTGTGCAAGAGATGGAAAACTTGAAATAAAACCCTATACCAGCACGTCTGACCAGCGCGATATAGTAGGTCAATTTCCCTCCCATAATGGAGGAGCCCGAGCCTAAAAGTGGGATATATTTAGGCTGAGATGATGAGATGATTATACCTCTTAATCATTATACCCATGAGTAAAAAGAGGACATTGAATTCTATTCTTACTTCGTTACACAAAGAATTATTATTCCTTTACTAAACAGGTATTCATTTAAGATGGAGTTTAGAAAATAATTGCTTCTTTAGAGCAAATAATGGGGTGAATTTCTAACGCTAAATGTATATAGTTATATTATTAAAAGGTTTCAATATAGAGCCAGGTTCACGGCGGGTGATAAGGGTGTAAACTGTCTTATATAATCATTTTGAATGACTGAGTGGCATGTAACGTGCAAAGGACTACGAATACAATTTATCACGCCCTATATTGCTTGTGGGACGTTCAGTGATATGCTATATGCATATATGTTTAAGAGAAGAAAAACTTGAAATCAAGCAGTCTGATCAGCATGATATAAACCGATTGGGCTCTTACTGTGAAGGATTACACTGTTGACAGTTCTCTGTCTACAGTCACGGGCCGGTCCGTCCGGGGTAGTGCCACACTCTCGCAGAAGATCGACCTCTGAGTAATGGCAATGTGCTATTGTGCTTCGTTTGGTGAGTGAGAGAGCCGGAAACTGAACTGGTTGGGTTAGGGGATTGTATTGGCAGCGGCCTAACTATAACCTTGGTATTCTAAAGGTCACTGGACTGTATTTTTTTTCGTCTTTTTTAAGTTTTTTACTTCAGAAATTTCGACTGGGTGAACCGATATTGATGATTCTCTTTTTATTTGAAATCTGGTGCTTGGTGCTTCCCGTGAGTCCCTTTCAATTTAGTCCACTGGTTACTATTTACAGTCGGTTTTCTTTTTGTTAAAAATTTTAATCGACTTCAAAAAGGAGGAGGTTCTATGTTTCATTGTATGTATTTTTTTTTGTATTATCTTTATTAATGGCACACGGTTTTTCTGTAAATTTAATTTACGACAGAAAATCTGATGAAAACCTTTTTGCGTTCAATAGCCGTTTAGAAGTACTTCCTATGTAATATAACCCTTAGTTAAATTATATTGTTGAAACTTTATCTTCGAATCAGGAGAACATTTTCTTACTTGCCAAAGACAAATTAGCCTTTCATTATAAACGCTGGCCTTTAAGTTTGTTCGAATATCTAAATCTTAGATTTGCTGTAGAGCCCTTATATTAAAAGTTAATTAATATTATTTACGAATGTTTTAATTGTTTTCAGTTTAGGAAATTTTATTTATATAGGTAAATCTTAAAAGTTATATTTTGTGTTTTTTTTTTAATATACTCTCATAATTCGATGGCTAAGAAGCCATCATCATCATCTCAGCATATAACAAATCCATGTTGGGCTCGAGCTTTCTCCATAATAGAAGAGAAATTAAGATACTAAACTGTAGTGGGTAATCTACAAAGAGAAGGAAAACTCGAAACAAAACTCTATACCAACACGTCTGACTAGCGCGGTATAATAGGTTAATTTCCCTCCAAAGCATTTGATTTTTATTTGATAATTTTATAGAGGAGACCAGAGCCCAACAGTGGGACATATATGAGCTGTGATGATGATGATGAAACTACACTAGGCAGGGTATTGTTTTGTTTTTTTTACGCATGGTGGCAAATGAGTATGCAGCACACCTGATGGTAAGTGTCACTGCTGCCCATGGACCTTGCTGTACCAAGGCTAGACTGCTGCCAACCATTACAAAATCATCACATCGGGTATCATAGGTTTGATTACCGCGATGAAATTTTTTTTTTGACCCACACATTACTGTTCCGAGATTGAGTATTTTATTTTTCATAATGATTTCCGATGTTGACGTGAGTATTAAACATTTCAAATAAAACTGGTTTTAAATTATTTTTTTTTCCTCAATGTTTATAAAAGTTTCCCATTTCTCACTCTTTAAAATGAATGAAAGCATCATCATCATTCTCCTACTCTTATCCTCCTCCGTAATGGGAGAGCAATTAACCTACTATACTGCGCTGGTCAGATGTGTTGGTATAGGGTTTTGTTTCGAGTTTTCTTTTTCTCATATAGATGTTATATGCGTTTCATATCCCTTAGTCGTCTCGTACAATCACCCACGGGTAAGATATGGGGTGGTGAATAGTATTCTTACTCCGTCACCACACGGATTTTTTTTTTGGTTAATATGTACATAAATTTGTAAAATACCCCACTTCTCACACTTTATAATTAATAAAAGCAAATGTTAACAAATCTTAAGCCATTAATTTTAATCTTAAACATACTAGGTAATATGTATAATAAAAAAGATGTTAAGATAATGTAATTATACAAAGTAAGGCTTACGCTTTTAATTCGCGCAACCTGAATTTAAAAGGGGATTCATAAAAAACACGTTAAGACCATAATTTGAATGCCCTTTGGTTGTAATTTTACTTTAAAATGCAACCAAAGTATGCTTTAATTTATACAATATTTAAGCATAAATTTACACATTTCACGTGGCTGATTTTATCCAAAAATATACAAAAGAATGAAGATGTATTTTTTTATATAGAAAATTTATTTTTTTATGTAAATTAGAATAAAGTTATTTATTGATATGGCGTAATGCTATGTATGTATGTAATCAATATACCCAATATTGATTACATACATACATACATACATATCATTACGCCATATCCCTTGCAGGGTAGGCAGAAAGAACAGAGTGCCAGAGAACTCTATCCTTGCATACTTCACTCGCTTCCTCAACATTCCTAATTCTCTTCATATACGCTCGCCGGTTTTGAAGACTCTTACCTTCCTTCAGTACGTGACCAATCTGGTCTAGGTAGGTAAGTCTCGGTCTCCCCCGGTACCTATATCCTACATCCTAATATATACAATGCGAAAGTGGAAGGATGAAGGATGTAAATTGATTAACAATATCATATATCTCTATAATAAATTGGACTAATGAATTAATAATAATAAGGCAGTTTTCCTCTATACGGCACGCATTGTGAGGTTGTTGAGGTTCCTTTCTCTGAATCCCTAAACACCAGTAGCTTGATCCGCTGCCAGTGCTAAACTATTTTTTCTTTTTTTAAATAGATTGTGAGCTTGTAGGTTTCTTTTTTTTCTTATATTGTATATATCGATATCTACACACAAGTGTGCGAATTTGTTTATCCCTTTAATCTATTTAAAAATAATAATGATAACATCTAGATTAAATTTCTCCAAAGGCCTCTGCTTGTTGAAAAGGACCGGCTATGTTCTCAGGAAGATCCCGTAAAAATAATCGTAAATACAATTAATAATAATGATTTATTTCGGACCATATATTCGTAGTAATTAATAATAATAATAATAGAAATAACCAAAAACAAAACAATAGTAACAATAATAAATAAAAATAACCACTAAAATAATAATTTAATTTAACAAGAATAATAATATTAACGTTTGATTTGACTTTTTGAGATACGATTTGAATATATATTATTACTTCTATATCTTATCTGAATTGATAACGCTTGTTAATTCTGCATTCCTATTTATCACAGCTTTTAGTAATACAGAGAATATTTTAAAACAATTCTAACTGCAAAGTTAGAGTATCAAATCGGTACAATGCGTAATCTTTATCCGGTAGATGGCACACGTCTCTCATAAAGACGAGAATTTAATACGAGCCGCAAATTAAATGTCACACAGCTCACACTTGTCTAAGTGGTAGTACGATTGGAATGGATTTATAACGGACGTGGGTTCGAGTCCCACATGTGACAATCATTTAGTAAACAAGTTTTTAATATAGAGTATATTAACAAAACTATATTTATGAGTCACTCTACTTCTACAAATTAAATGGCAGTAAAAATTATAATTACACTTTGCACTTACCCTTAAGATGGTAATTTGCATAAATAAAATAGAAATTGTTGAAACTCATCACAGCTTGAGTGCTATGTCATGTCCGCAATGAACGTTTGATAGCAATTTTCGCAACTCTTAAGCTCCTCTTGAGATGCGTTGATTATGAGGGTGTTTCGTAAATTTAATACACTTTCAAGTGTTGCTTTATTTAATTCAGTTTTATTTAATTTTAAAAGCATTGAAATTATCTATTTTTTTTTTTTTCATATTTTTCTAATTCTCTATCATACTTGTATATTTAGAATTTTGGAAAGTTTTTTTTTTATTGCTTATGGTGGCAAATGAGCAAGCAGCTCACCAGATGTTAAGTGTCACTGCTGTCCATGGACCTGTGCAATACCAAGGGTATAGCTAGGCCGCTGCCTACCATTACAAACACCAAACCCATCCAGTTGGGCTGCCGGCTCTTTCGCTCACCGAACGAAGCGCAATAGCACGTTACCATTATTCATACGTCGGTCTTTTACGAGAGTGTGGTACTACCGTACGGAGTGGCCCGCGGCTGTAGACAGAGAACTGTCAACAGCGTAGTCCTACCACTATTCAAACAACTATTTTCTACAACGAATCTAAATAATCTAAGTAACAATTTCCATGAAAATTAGTAAGAAATAGGTTTCGGAGACGAAAAAAATATCTAATTAGATTTTATTTATATAAAATCGTGTTTTGCAAATGTCTATAGCTCGTCATCATTCTCCTACTCTTATCCTAATTACTTGGGGTCGACAATATGTACTCTTCTCATAGGAGATATTGTAAAAGTTATTGGCAATAGCTTTATAACCTGCCGCTTGCCAGACATCAATCCTCCTTGTGAATGTAATTGTTGACCAGACGGCATCAGATGGAGTTGGCCCAGGTCGTTATAATTCTCTTAGTCATCCTTTACGACATCCACGAGCAAAGTAAGGGTTGGTAGTATTCGTAGCCGCTATCACACAGCAATATTTATTGCTAATGAAAAGAAATGTACTTAGAATATGAAGGTTGAATTTTAAGCTCAGTTAGGCAATTAAGCCATCCTTTAAAGCCTGGTTCAATTCTTGGATTGTCTTTCTATATATTTTCTTTTTTTTAATTTTCATCATATTTATTGGTATTTATTTAAATAACTAATTTATATCCTTTTTATATGTAAAAAAAGTTTGTTTTTATTCAAACATTAAATTTATTTGTTACAGAAAGCAGAAGAAACGCTAAAGCATGGTCTGACAAACAAATGCATGGCGAGGGAGACTTCTTCGTGTATCGCCATTGAGCTGGTCGGTTACGTAGACAGAATGCTGAGAACAGCATCCTTCCAGCTTGCTGATGACGTCATGATCGTTGATGAGAGGTAAATAGCCTGAATTACAATTTTATTGGCATTCGTTTTCTTCTTCTTCTTTTTTCTGTGTAATAGACCGATTTTCCGTGTTGTGAGTAAAATTACAACTCACTACCCCCTATCTTACCCGTGGGTGATAGTAAAAGACGATTAAAATATATAAAATGTATATGAGATCTATGCAAGAGACGTCTAACCAGCGCGGTGTAGTAGGTCAATATTCCTCCCATTATGGAGAAGGTTTGAGCCCAACAGTGGAATATATTTGAGCTGTGATGATGATGATGACCAATATCTCTTCCATCGTGAAATAGGTTCAAGCCCAATAATGGAATATAAAGTAGGAGTTGAGAATGATAATAATGATAGAAGTGCCCCGCAATACATTAGCGTAGTTGTCTTTTTTTAATATCAAATATTTCCCATCTTGGATATAAAAGTGTCAGAAAGCTTTAGCAAATTTCCAAAAACCTTTCCGGGCGTGCCGTAATAATTTTATGGACCTTTATATTAAAAGGTTTCTCATTAATGATGGCGTTAATTAAAAATATATCAAATACCCTTCAGGAAATTTTAGCACGACTGACCTTTTTTTTATTGTTTACAGATTTTCAATAATGATAATTAAGAATGATACGCTTATTGATTTTACTTCAGACTTATGTTAAATTTATACTACTGAAATTACTGAAAATTAAGACTAAAGGTTTTCATCCCAAATTTTTAAATTTTAGCCTTTAAGGATAAATTTTTACAACATATTAATGTCATATTTAATTATATCTAATCAATAGCCTAAAAATAAGTTTCAAGCTTCTGGCTTTAAAAATGACGATACTGCCTTACAACTTTTCATCGCCCTTTACAACCCTTTTTTGCATTAAAAAGAAGCCTATATCCTTTATCAGACTCTAGACTATCTGCGTACCAAATTTCATTTAGATCGATTCAGTAGTTTTGGCGTGAGCGTTTGGAAAGAGCGACAGACAGACATAGTTACTTTCGCATTTATAATATTAGTAAGGATAATCTGAATTTTTAACTTATTTTGCATTTTAACATTCTGATTTTTATTTTTTATGGCTTTTGGTGGCAGACGAACACAGCAATCTGATGGTAAGTGTTACTGCTGCCCATGGACCTTTGCAATACTAGAGGTATAGCTGGGTCGCTGCTTATCAATAAAAATCCTAACCCACCCGGAACATTAGGCTGCCGGCTCTGTCGCTCACCGAACAAAGCACTGCAGCACATTGCTTACCCGTCAATTTTCTGCGAGAGTGTGGTATTACCCCAAACGGACTGGTCTGTACTGTCTGGCCACAGCTGTAGACAGAAACTATCAACAGCGTGGTCCTACCACTATAACATTTTGATTAAAATTTTATTAAATACTAGCAGACCGGGCCACGCGTTGCTGTGGCTTAGGTTAGCTTCAGTAACAGTTTTTGTTTATTTCTAATAAATTTTAGCTTATATGAAGCGTTTGTACATTTAACATAGCGCCATCTATTAAATACTTACTGAATCCAGTCAAAAGATTCCGTCATCTTTTAAAATCCTTTTGATATAACATATGATTTTGACCGTCAAATATTAGACATATAATTTGCAATAAAATAATATTATTATAAATTGAGATTTAAGCTATCCTATCTTTTAAGTTGGATCAAACTACAAATGCTGTGCAAATTTGGTTAAAATCAGTTAAGTACTTTATGAGTCCATCGCGGACAAACAACGTGACACGTAATTTATATATATTAAGATAAGTCATGACTTAAATTTCGTATATTTTTTCATAGACAACATCCGATACTAAAGAAATAATCCTTGTATTACGAGGTCTTGACAAACATATAATTTAATAGACCCAAATTTCACCCAGACTCAAAAGACAATTTGTGTATCGCACAAATTTATTGTCCTACGTAGGCATCGAACTCACGACACTGGCATGGTAAGTCTGTACTTTATTTACTTCGCCGTCTAAGAATACAAATAGAAGAAAAAGTTTTAAGCGTTGGTGAAGCTTTCATACCGTGTCGTGAGTTTCATTCTTATACGTTATTTCAATCTACAAACGATATTGTGAGTCTGGGTTTAATTTTTCCATTAATTGTATGGTTTTGAATTGTTTCAAGACACAGAGAGATTACTGCGGGGTTTTTATATTAATGCGGGGGTGTTAAATTAAAAAAAAAAAATTATCTTAATATAATATTTTATTAATTTCAGTCATGGCACTGCTGCAGAGATCCCTATAAAATCAGAAACTCTTGCAAGATCTGGTACAGCAATTGAAGACCAAGCTCAGCAGCTGATTATTAGTAAACTGTGGAACTTCATTAGCTCTAGGTCATTGAGGTACAGGATGCTCAAGGATGCCGATTTAGTCATTGCCGGGAAACAGGAGAAGGATGGAAGCCTTGGAGTTGGTAAGAATTTCTATATATAATTATCATTCTCCTACTCTTATCCCAATTACTTGGGTTCGATACAATATGTACTCTTCTTTCATAGTACATATTGTAAAAATTATTGGCAATAGTTTTATGATCGGCCACCTGCCAGACGTCAACCCTCCTTGGTAATGTAATTGTTGACCAAAGGGCATCAGATGGAGTTGGCCCAGGTCGATATAAGACGCTTAGTCGTCTTTTACGATATCTACGAGCAAAGTAAGGGTTGGTAGTATTCTTAGCCGCTACCACTAGCTAATTTCTATATTTATATAGAAGTTATTATTTATTTCTGATAATTTAATTATAATGGGGGGCATAGTCCGGAGCGTGCTCGTTCGCGTCCCCTGCCAGTCTAATTAGACTGCTAATCCGGCTCGAAATGCGTACCGCAATGCGGGTTAGGGCGTCCCCCGGAGGCGACGCGTACCGACCCGCCCCCGTCGGTACGAACATCGGCAGTTGCGGCGATGGGGGCCGCCACCCATCACGCCTTGCCCAGTTAGGCGAGTCGAGGAGAACGGAGTGCCGGGTGGGCACGTGGAATGTAAGAGGTTGTGTGGAAGGTAAGTTGCACGAGCTGATATCCGTCATGGCGGACAAACAGCTAGACGTGCTCTGTGTAACAGAGACCAAGCGAAGGGGCAGCGACGCCTGCGATCTTCCTGGTGGCGGGATGGCTCTGTGGTCTGGTGTACCACAGAGCGATCGAGCCAGCATGGGGGTAGGAGTGCTGTTGTCCTCTCGCTTGGCCTCAGGTGTGAAGGATTACGGAATGTATGATCCCAGACTTCTCTGGGTCCGTATAAAACTAGGTGTCACCAAGGTATTCATGGTTGTAGCATATGCTCCCGTAGGATCCTCGGTGGCATCAGACCTAGAGAAGTTTTGGGACAATGTTAGGGAAGTTCTGGATATGGCAGAAACCAGTGAACGCGTGATTGTATGCGGAGATTTGAACGGATGGGTGGGGACCAAGCGTCCCGACTATGAGGACGTACTTGGTCCATTTGGTGATAAGAGAGTGAACGACGCAGGTAGGCTCATAGCGGATGTATGCATGGAGAGAAACCTTATTGTGTCAAACACATTTTTCCAACATAAGGACATCCATATGTATACATGGAGAAGGAATGAACAGAAAAGCATAATAGATTTAATTTTGGTAGACAGTCGCCTCCGAAGCAAAATATTGGACGCAAGAGCCTACAGGGGCCCCACAGTCGACACGGACCACTATCTCGTTATTGCGAGATTTAGTGGTCTGTTCAGAAAGTGGAGGCACTGGCGAGAGCGTGTCCACTTCGGAGGGCTTGAAAGAATAAAGATTGAAAGGTTGCAAGAAGAGTGTGTAAGAGAAAAGTATGCAGAGGGTGTCCGAGAACGGCTGACGATGGCAAGCCAGCCGCAATCGGACATTGAAGAATGCTGGAGAGTATTGAAAGAGAGTATGGTAGATACAGCGAAAGAAGTATGTGGAAGTTCAAAGAAGCATAGAAAAACAAATGGTGATGCATGGTGGGATGCGGAAGTGGCAGCTTCCGTAGAGCAAAAGAAGAAAGCGTGGCTGGACTATGTCTCTTCTTTGAATCTGAATGACAGTATGACTGAACAGAAGAAAGAAATATATCGGCAATGTAAGAATGACACCAAGGCCTTAGTGAAAGAGAAACGTGATAGAGCAAGTATGAGTGCAGAAGATAGGCTGACTAAAAACTTCGAGGGTAACACCAAACTCTTTTGGAGGGAGGTGAAGAAGTCTCGGGGTGGTTGGTCAGCCTTCAGAATGAATAAAATAAGGTCTAAAGGTGGAGACATTCTTACACAAACACAAGACGTGTTAAGCCGATGGAGTGAATATTTTGGCGATATGTATGCGGATGCTACGGTTGGCGCCGGTGTTGGATGTGGTTTAGTAGATCAACATTCGACAACGGCGTCCTCCGATGGCATCAGTATGGATGAAGTTGAATGGGCGATAAGAAGTTTGAAAAATGGTAAGGCAGCGGGCATTGATATGGTGTCTGCCGAGATGATCAAGCTTGGTGGCTCTTGTGTCTGGGAGGCGTTCCTGTTGCTCCTCAATTTATGTTGGAGCTCGGGAATGGTTCCCAGGGACTGGAATGGCGCAGTCATCGTGCCTTTGTTTAAAAACAAGGGTTCACGTTATGACTGCGCAAATTACAGAGCCATAAGCTTGACCAGTTTGGCAGCAAAAGTGTATGGAAAAATTATTGAAAGGAGAATGAGGATGGTGTCCGATGGTTTACTGTGTGAGACACAAGGAGGTTTCAGGAGTGGAAGGGGATGCATGGATCAAGTGTTCTCTCTGCGCAACATTGTGGAGAAGCATCTGGCTCTAGGTCAGAGGGTTTTCTGCAGTTTTGTGGATCTGGAGAGAGCATTTGACACGGTTGTACGAAAGGAACTTTGGGACATTTTACCGGAGTATGGTATTAACGGTAAACTGCTACAGGCTGTGCAGTCCAGTTACATGGGCTGTAGAGCCTGTGTGCGGCTGGATGATGGAATGTCGCCTTGGTTTGACGTCAATATCGGCGTTAAGCAGGGGTGCGTTCTGTCAGCCAGGCTGTTTATCATATATCTGGATAAATGTCTCCAAAGGTTGAACGATATGAATGTGGGAGTCCAGATGGGCGATTCAGTGGTCACTGCTCTGCTTTATGCAGATGATGCAGTCCTGCTGGCACAGTCAGCGATTGACCTGCAGACCCTAGTCGACACAATGACAGAAGATTGTAAGAAAAGTGGTCTACGCGTGAATGTGAGCAAAACCAAAATAATGGTCTTTGAAAGAGATAAAACCAGAACAGATGTAAGAGTAACAATAGGTAATGATGTACTAGAGCAAGTGGATGAATTTGTATATCTTGGATGTGGATTTAGCCGAGATGGAAGGTACACCACTGATATAGAGCGAAGAGTGAATGCGGGAAATAGAGTGAACGGAGCGTTGGGGCAACTTCTCGGCAGCCACCACCTCAGCCAGAAGGCACGTGTAGCAATACATAACGCAGTGCTTGTCCCAACATTACTGTATGGAAGCGAGAGTTGGGTATGCAGAAAAGAGTATGATAGTAAAATTAATGCGGTCGAAATGCGATCTCTGCGGAAAATCTGTGGAGTTAGGCTGACCGACCGCATTCGTAACGACGACGTAAGAGAGCGAGTAGGTATGAAAGAGAGTATTGGTGTAAAGATGCGAAAGGGAATGCTCCGATGGTTCGGACATGTGGAAAGAATGCCGAACGAACGCCTGGTTAAGAAGATATACAATGCGAAAGTGGAAGGATGTAGGTACCGAGGGAGACCGAGACTAACCTACCTAGACCAGATCGGTCATGTACTGAAGGAAGCTGGAGTCAAGAGTCTCCGAAACCGGCGAGCGTGTATGAAGAGAATTATGAATGTTGAGGAAGCGAGTGAAGTATGCAGAGATAGAGTTCTCTGGCACTCTGTTCTCTCTGCCTACCCTGCGAGGGATATGGCGTGATGATATGTATGTATGTATGTATGTGTAATTATAATTTGATATAACTAAGAAAAGGAGATTTATTTCATAGAATTTATTCTGTACATTGCCACCAAATATTTAGAGGTTGGTTTTCAATTAAAATATTAATAAAACTACTTTTTCTTTTTCCATAAAAATATAACAAATAATTGAAATTTAAAAAAGGTTAATACACTTTTAAAATTATACTATTTTTATAAAAAAGAGAGAGATTAAAAGAGAAGTTTAAAAGTTGCTGCTTGTCTGAAGAATTAAAGAAAACATACATCAGGCAGAGGATTACTCTTCAACATTTGTGATGTGATGAACAAGGAGAAATCTAATACTATGAGGAAAGTTTTAAGTATGAATGTAGAACGCCCTGGACAAGACGGAGGCCCTCTTGTTCCATGGGCCCCGCATGGGCCCTCCCATCGGCGTTTCGATCACCGTCAATTCGGTTGACATCAGCATCCGGGCCCATATGAGGTATTTGGGCCTGGTGCTCGACGGGCATTGGTGGTTTCGGGAGCATTTCCGCAGGCTCGCTCCGCGGCTCGTCGGCGCGGCGTCCGCCCTTTCATGGCTAATGCCGAATGTGGGCGGACCGAGCGCTACGTGCCGACAGCTGTACACGGGGGTCGTCCGGTCGATGGCCCTGTACGGCGCACCGGTGTGGGCGGGGTCCCTGACCGTCCGACTCAGGGCTCTTCTGTGGCGACCACAGAGGGCCATGGCGGTCAGGGCTGTACGCGGGTACCGCACGGTGGCGACGGAGGCAGCGTGCCTGTTGGCCGGGAGTCCCCCGTGGGACCTGGAGGCGGAAATGCTCGCCGATTTGTATCGGCGGGTGTCGGGGGTGCGCGCGGAGGGCGGTGTGGTCTCTTTGAGGGAACTCACCGCCTGGCGCGTTGACGCCCGCCTAGATGTCATTGCCCGTTGGGCAGTCCGGCTGGAGAGGCCTCGGTTCGGTGTGCGGACCGTAGAGGCCTTCCGGCCGGTGCTGATGCAGTGGTTGGAACGGCGGCACGGGGTGCTCTCCTTCCGACTGGTGCAGGTTTTGACGGGGCATGGATGCTTCGCCAAATACCTGCACAAGGTCGTCAGGAGGGAGAGTACACCGTCCTGCCACCACTGCGATTGCGACGAAGACACGGCGCAGCATACGCTCGAGGTTTGTGCCGCTTGGGCAGAGCAGCGTCGTGAACTCGTCGCAATCATCGGTGCCGACCTGACGCTGCCGACCATCGCCAGGGCGATGCTCGACAGCGTCAGGAACTGGGACGCGGTCGCAACCTTCTGCGAGGCAGTAGTCTCGCGGAAGGAGGCGGCGGAGCGCGTGCGCGAGGAGCGTCTCCTCGACGGCGCGAGCCGCCGCCGGCGACTGGGGCGGCGCAAGCGCGATTACCTGCGCCTGATGCCGCCCTAGCCGAGGCCGCGGGTGACTGGATCGGGGAATTAGTCCGTCACCCGCCGAGAGGCCGACCGCGTGAGGAAAGACCGACATCCTACCCGAGGGGGGGATGTCGGTCGAGGAGAGGGTACTCCTCAGGGGTATTCCGTCGGGCCGACCACTGACGTCAAGTCACTCTGCTCCGGTGGTCGGCCCAACGACGAAGGCGACGTCACGGGTGGGTTACGGGTGTGCGCGCTTACGCCCCTCTGTCACCCCGGATGGAGTGGTGCGAGGAGTGCGCCGACCGTAGCCCACCCCCCAAAAAAAAAAAAAAAAAAAGTATGAATGTAGAAAGTTTTTAGATTAAGAGAAGACCGATGAAAAAAGATATATAGGTATTACATGTCGAATGTCATTTAGAATAATCTTGAACCTTTGGATACAAATTATCCAACTGTTCTCTCTGTCTTTTGAGATGTTATTAGTCTACTTTGTGGGAGGTCGTCCTATGCTGCGCCCGATTCGTAGTAGCCTTTTTA
The DNA here is from genome assembly GCA_905163515.2 of Lymantria monacha. NCBI lineage: Eukaryota > Metazoa > Arthropoda > Insecta > Lepidoptera > Erebidae > Lymantria > Lymantria monacha. The sequence continues at coordinate 20,007,082 of LR991081.1, forward strand.
CCCAACAGTAATCGATTCGACGAATAATGTGACATACCCGTTACCAATTCAACGTGTTGATTCTTCGAGAAAATAATATATAGCAATATATTATTCTGATTATTAATACATTTAAAAATAAACATTAGAAAAAATCTTTCCGTATAGACATGGACAAGAATAAAATTTACCTCATTTCGTCAACTTATAGAATTCATAGAGGATATAGGCTTTTGCACAAGGCGATCATCATTCTCTTGCTCTTATCCTAATTACTTGGGGTCGAAGCAATATGTACTCCTCTTCCTACATATTGCAAAAGTTATTGGCAATAATTTTATGACCTGCCTGACGTCAACCCTCCTGGAGATTGTAATTGTAGACAAAGGGCAGGCATCAGGTGGTCTAGATTGATATAAAGCTCTCATATTTTACGACATCCACGAGCAAAGCAAGGGTTGGTAGTATTCGTAGACGCTACCACACAGCTTTTTCTCACAAGGCAGTATGTTGCCATAAATATCATATTTGACAAGCGAATTACCGATCGAAAATTGTATTATAAATTACCCAGGAAAATGCTACTATCCATTCAACTGATGATTCGTCAGCTCTACTCCCATAGGAAAATAAAAGGTTGACGCATTTTAGATTTAATCTATCACCAATCAAATCGTATCGAAAAAATGCAAGCCATTTTTTTAATAACGCTGTGCAAATCGTGATTAATTAAAAATAAATCATATTTCAAAATAATATACAAGATACTTCTATTTTTTATTGCTTTTGGTGGCAAACGAGCGAGTAGCACACCTGATGGCAAGTGTCACTACCGCTAATGAACCTTTGCAATACCAAGGATATAACTAGGTCGCTGCCTACCAATATAAACCCTAAACCCATGTGGTAGCGGCTACTAATACTACCAACCTAAGGGTTGTTCGTGGATGTCGTTAAAGATGACTACGAGTCTTATAACGACCTGGGCCAACTACATCTGATACCGTTTGGTCAACAATTATATTCCCGAGGAGGGTTGACGTCTGGGCGGCCGGTCATAAAACTATTGCCAATAACTTTTACACTCTGTACTATGAAAGAAGAATTGTATGGAAGGAGAAGACATATTGTGTCGACCCCAATTAGATCGGGATAAGAGCAAATTGATGATGATGATGACTATGAAAGAAGAGTACATACTGTATCGACCCCAAGTAATTGGGATAAGAGTAGGAAAATGATGATGATTAATAACTGTATTTTTTTATTAATATTTCTTTATCACATGAAATGTATTCCATTTAGTTGAATAAATTTAATAGCGCCTAATGAAAATTATTGTTAGAAGTTCTTTAGTCAAATCTCAAATAATATAGGCGCTTGCGAGTACTTGAATAAAACGCGAAAGTAAATTACGCGTACAACCAAATACAGTCATTTTTAAGGTCCCGTGCCTAAAGGGTGAAATGCGACGTTATTGCTAAAATTTGTCCGTCCGTCCATTTATCTGTTACCAGGCTGTATCTCATGAGCCGTGATAATGAGAGAATTGAAATATTCACAGATAATGTATTTCTGTTGCCGCTATAACAAAAAATGTTAAAAAATAGATTAAAATAAATATTAAAAGGGCTCCTATACAACAAACGTGATTTTTTTGCTTGTTTTTATAGATAATGGTACAGAAATCTTCATGCGCGAGTCCTACTCGCACTTGGCCGATTTTTATCTTTCCATAAGTCTTTTCATGACACATTTTTATCGAAAATGTATGGTTTGATAATAAGCTCTCAGTTCATATTCATCCAACTACTGGGCTAAAGACTCCTACAAAACAGAAGAGTAATTAACCTAATACTATACCAAGCAGACGGGTTCCTTTTATTTCGAGTTTTCTTTCTCTTATATAAGTTTGAGAAAGTGTACAGTGAAATGTATTCTTACTGCGTTACGACATGGAAAACAGAGATGAACGGAGAAATTTATAGAAAGAATACGTAAAAGAAAGAAGCAGTGATTAATAATATACCATCTTTATGTAAGTCTTTAAAAACCCTCTTATCAAAAGAATGGTGAAGAGCACTCACTAATTTTAAATATATGCCTCCTTATTCTTGTAATGGAATCAATACCACAATACATTCTCACTATTGTAACTCCTGTGAGCTATCTACAAAGATCTTATGTAATACCAAGGAAGTTTAATCCTGAGAAATCAACATCATCACTGCCCATATATGTTCCACTATTGGGCTTGGGCCTCTTCGGGAGGGAAATTAACCTACTATACCACGCTGGTCAGACGTGTTGGTATACGGTTTTGTTTCGAGTTTTCCTTCTCTTGCATAGGTGTTATATCCCTTAGTCGTCTCGTACGATCACCCACGGGTAAGATATGGGGTGGTGAATTGTATTTTTACTCCGTTACGACACAGATAATATAATAAAATAAAATATCCTGGGAAATACCGAGCTATAATTGTTTTGAAATCTCAAACAAAGTTAATTAGAAAAAGATGAGGAGGCGTCAGAAAGATTTCTGTAATTACGTCTGTAGAAAATAACAATTTTATCGTATAAAATTTAATCTAAATATAGACATAATTTATATATATTTTCCTGACAGGTGTAGCATTGAAACCACCAAAGGTATTCGAGAGCGGTAGAGGCCGTCAGAAGAACATTGGACCCGTTCTAGCACTGGTTGCATTGAAATTCGGTTTATTCGGAGCTCTTACATTCAAGGTTTTATCTCTCATGGTTGGGAAGGCCTTGTTAATCTCCAAAATAGCCCTCCTGTTATCCACCATCGTCGGATTGAGGAAGCTGTTCTCCACTCAGGTGACCGAATAAATTATGCATGATTAAATATTTTGTTGAATTTTCTTAAATATATATATATATATATAGGTATAGGTGTATCAAACCATGATACACTATCCAAATCAGTAAAAAAAATAGTACCTAAGTTTTGATTAAATTGCCATACTGATAACCGGTCAATACACTTGTACTATAAAAGTTCGATGTAGGCATATACTCATGCGTGTGACACTAAACTAGTAGGCAAATGGTCCCCGCTCTCGCTGCGCTCGCCGCCGCACAGCTGGGTTGAAATGTATACCGACAAATCTACTGTTTTGATAAGAAACAAATCACTTCATCTCGAGATTGGTCAGAGCTAGGAGTCTGCAACTAACTTTAATGTTTTATATGACGTCATTCCTAAACCTAGTTTAAGTTATTCTAGTAATAAAATCGCCACCCGTATATATACACTAGCTGACTTGAATGGTGTACTATTCATTTGTTTGATTTCTGTGATATTAAATTTGAAAGATTCAATGTATTATATGGCACTTAAAAATGGTAAATAATATTTTTAAGACTTTTTATTCACTGTACATAAGTAAATGCATGTTAATAGTTGTTTCGGATATGTTTTAAAGATGTGTTCGTGGAAATTCTAATGGTTTTATGTGAAAATATACGAGTAATCGTTTCATAGCGCTCATGTCAGTTTATTTTTATCTTGCTTCAACCTATTGTGAATACTTCTATTAAGAACAAGGTTCCTCTGTGATTAAAATAATTTGCTGGACTATATCACGCTGGTTAAAAAGATTACTCAAAGATTTTATATTCTTAATTTTCTTTTTATTGCAATGGTAGCAAACGAGCAAGCCGCACATCTGGTGGTAAATGTCACTGCCGCCCATAAACCTTTGCAATACCAAGGGTATAGCTAGGTCGCTGTCTACTAATACAAATCCCAAATCCACCCAGTTTGGCTGCCAGGTTTCTCGCGCACCGAACGAAGCGCAACAGCACTTTGTCATTACTTAAACGTCGATCTTCGATGAGAATGTGGTACTACACCAGATGGAGCTGCCCGCGGCTCTAGACAGAGAACTGTTAATAATGTGGTCGTACCTTTTTGGAACGAAGTTCCTTATCGCGCGTTGTGAAAGGGGGCTAGACGGAAAAAATTCTTACGAAAAGTTGTCACGACACTTTTTGCTATAGTAAGCTATTGTAAGCTGTGCGGCGTCGCTCGTCGGCTCTCTTATAGAAAGCAAGCCAGATATTTTCATTTCTATTTCGCATTGAACAGTGTGGTGTCGCGACGATTTTTTTTTATAGATAGAGTGATTCAAGAGGAAGGTTTATATATATAATATATGCATAATGTACTAGAGAAACACTGATAATTTTAGAGGTTTCTAATGTGATGTCGTAAATAAACACATTATTTTTCGCTTACATTGCAAACGCTGGCTGAACCCTACGAAATAGATCAAAATAAAGTACTACAGTATTATACAGCTTAAAAAGGCCTACAAAAAAGTTCGCGATGGTATATATCTATCTCTTAAGGATAACATACTATATCCATTTTAATACTTTAAAAAATGTTCTATTATAAAACGGTAATTGAAAAGCTATTTACACAAATACTGTATTAATCCTTATCATTTTAAATACATTAGTTGGCTTGAGCATTTCATGAAGATATTGTTGTTCCTTCAGGCCATGCAAATTAAATCAATACCTTAAGAGATATAGCAAAATCAAAATAATGCGCAACGAAATTATTTTCGCCCGTGACCGGGCCGCGTGGCCGGCTCGCGTTCGAGCTCGGGGCCGAAAAGTTTTGGTAGTCTAGTGGAATCGTATATCCTATTATTAATATTATAAACGTGAAAGTTTGTAATAATGTATGGATGTGAACATGTTTGTTGCTCTTTCACGTAAAAACTACTGAATGGATTTTGATGAAATTTATAGTAATATAGCTTGCACATCAGAATAACACATAGGCTATAATTTATAAAGATATTTTGCAAATTGGCTAAAATATAACGATAAAAATCGCTTAAGGCAGAAAAAAATTATATAATTAAAATAGAACTTCGTTCCATCCGGGTATCCCTTGACACCTCCGGTTTTTTTTTTTTTTTCTGTTGCGCGGACTATGGACGTGGTCTCGCCCCACCAAGTCGGTCCGGGGCGACGGAAGAGGCGGCGCGTGACTCCATAGACCCACTATGCATCTCTCCACTCTTCGCCGTGCGAGCGGGCCACCGATATTCGAAGTGGTCCTACCTACACTTTTTTCACCTTGACTTTTTTACAACACCTGTATTAGTTAAAACTATGGTCATCATCATCTCAGCTCATACATTTCTACTGTTGGATTCGAGCCTCCTCCATAATTGGAGAGAAATTGACCTGCTGTACCACGCTGGTCAGAACTGTTGGTATAGGGTTTTGTTTCGAGATTTCTTTCTTTCGCATACATGTTATATGCGTTTTATATCCCTTATTATGATAACCCACAGATAAGATAGGGCGTGATGAATTGTATTCTTTCTCCATCACCACATGGGAAAAAAATCTATGGTGATTTGTGTTATTTACTCAACACGAATCAAAATTTAATTATCAAATTATCTCAGCTCATACACGTGCCACTGTTAGGCTCGAGCCTCCTCCGTAATGGGAGGGCAATTGACCTACTATACCACGTTATTCAAACGTGTTGGTGTAGGGTTTTGTTTCGAGTTTTCCTTCTCTCGCATAGATGTTATATGCCTTTTATATCCCTTAGTCGTCTCGTACTATCACCCACGGGTAAGATAGAGGGAGGTGAATTGTATTTTTACTCCGTCACTACACAGCACACCACAATTATGCAATATTTTACTCATATTCCAGAAAAATCTTATAAAATAACAAATGGTATTTGTCTGCGGAGATTGCTGTCACCACAACGCTCACGCAATAAAATTATGCTCCAATATTTTCAAAAATAAATCACATAATATTCAAATTACTGAAATTTTTAGCATTTAATATGCTTAATTATTTATAAATTATTTATTACTCGATTACGAAACGAAAAATGATGTCACAAGCGGGGTTCGAACCCGCACCTATTGGGAATCCGGCCCAATCGTGCTGCCACTTACACCATCGTGAACTATTTTAGGACATGACAATTTCGCTTCATATTATATTTTACGTCTTCAAGGTGATGTATGCCATCTACCGGACATATAATATTCTTAATAGCTGTGTGGTAGCGGCTACGAATACTACCAACCCCTACTTTTCTCGTGAATATCGTAAAAAACGACTGAGAGCCTTATAAAGACCTGGGCCAACTCCATCTGATGCCATTTGGTCAACAATTACATTTCGAAGGAAGGTTGACGTCCGGCAGGCGGCCGGTCATAAAACTATTGCCAATCACTTTTAAAATATGTACTATAAAAGAAGAGCACATATTGTATCGACCCCAAGTAGTTGGTATAAGAGTACGAGAATGAATATTCTTAATTAATTAAGAGATTGAATACGTATTTTCCTTTTAAAAGTTATAAATAAAGAACGAGGATTACGTTGGTGTATTGAAGCGAATGAAAATTTGTTTGTTTCCTCACAAATTAGATGAAAGTACCAACCAAGTCTCGCCCGAAATAGCAATTAACAGCCTCGTTTACTTAAAAAGGACCGGGCTTAGACCTTGTCCCTTTAAAATCACTTTCAGTATTGCGCAACCTTTATTTGCTTCATTTCAAGCCCAAAAGTAATTTACAATTAACTACTTGTCAATAAATAAGTATCTATGTTATGTCCATGGAGAAAAAACATAAAATTACATTGAATTAAAAGAACAAGTTTATTGAACCGAGGGACTTTTGGCGGGTATTTAAAAACGTCATATGTCTTGTATTATATTCAATATCTTAGTGTTTTAACGTATAATCCTTACTAATATTATAAATGCGAATGTAACTCTGTCTATCTATCTGTTTATCGCTCTTTCACGCTAGAACTACTAAACCGATCTAAATTAAATCTGGTACACAGATAGTCTAAAGCCTGATAAAGAACATAGGCTACTTTTTAATGTAAAAACTGGTTGTAAAGGCGAATGAAAGTTGTAATTAAGTATCGTCATTTTTAAAGCCAGAAGCTTGAAACTTATTTTTAGGCTATTGATTAGATATAAATATGACATTAACTGTTTGTAAAAATATTACCCTTAAGGGGTAAAATAACAATGCGACCAAAACAAATGCAAAGCCGCGGGCAAAAGCTAGTAATAAATAATTTTGATGGGATTTTATATAATGTACATACATACATATCATCACGCCATAATTATATAATGTGATGTGACGGAACTGCTGGGATGTAGTAAATGTAATATAAAAGTGCTTTACAACGTTTCCGTTTTCCATCAAAATTCCATTCTTCTACAATAGTTCACGGTGGTGCAAGTTGCAGCACGATTGGAACAGATTTCCAATAGGTGTGGGTTCGAATCCCACTTGTGACAATCATTTTTCATAAATAAATAAAACTGATGAAAGTATCATAGCAACCCCGGTCCTAAATAAATTAGGTAACCACTCTTCAATCCACATTATTTTTTGCATCTTTTATATTATAAATGTGTAATATACGTACTTCAAATCTCACACACTCCTATTTCATGTCCGTGGCATAATAGGTTTTTTTTTTTTTTTTTTTGGGGGCGGGTTACGGTCGGCACACTCCTCGCACCACTCCGTCCGGGGTGACAGAGGGGCGTATGCATGCACACCCGTAACCCACCCGTGACGTCGCCTTCGTCGTTGGGCCAACCACCGGAGCAGAGTGACTTGACGTCAGTGGTTGGCCCGACGAAATACCCCTGAGGAGTACCCTCTCCTCGACCGACGTCCCCCCCTCGGGTAGGATGTCGGATGTGTGTAGGTATGATGTGACGGACTAAATCCCCGATCCAGTCACCCGCGGCCTCGGCTAGGGCGGCATCAGGCGCAGGTAATCGCGCCTGCGCCGCCCCAGTCGCCGGCGGCGGCTCGCGTCGTCGAGGAGACGCTCCTCGCGCACGCGCTCCGCCGCCTCCTTCCGCGAGACTACTGCCTCGCAGAAGGATGCGACCACGTCTCAGTTCCTGACGCTGACGCTGTCGAGCATCGCCCTGGCGATGGTCGGCAGCGTCAGGTCAGCACCGATGATCGTGACGAGTTCACGACGCTGCTCTGCCCAAGCGGCACAAACCTCGAGCGTATGTGGCATAATAGGTTAAGAATAAAATATGTCATCACCCCTTTACTTTCAAGTAGAAGTCGTTAACCTGTCCTCCAAAGATCTGTCCAGCAATGGGGGTTAATAAACTTATGGATTTTTTCAACTGAATTTATTCACAAAAATAACGAATAATTTTTTATCACCAAATAACCGTATATAGTAGCCATTCGTACGAAATGCAAAAATGTGTCAACGGTACGTGACAAAACTTCTAAATGGAGAAATATTATAAGACATTTCATAGAAGAAAAGCGAAATTATTGTAGTAAAAATAATGGATCTTTAAGTAAAATTGATGCCGTTATAATTTTAACTAAAGCAATACTAACTATTGCTATCCATCTACATTATTATATTAAAATTAAGAGACACTTTATCAAATTTTAGTTGATGGAGTGTATTTTTATGCTAAGTATGACCTCATTTCTGCCATAAGATTTTATAAAACTACCGTTTTAAAGTATTTTTCTATCTTTTGAGAACCCTACTTTTTAGCGTGGGAGTCATTCTATATATTTCTTTGCTTCCTCTGTTAACACACGCTTTTGGGACAACCGCTTGACCAAAAAAAAAAAATTGCTCAACGTGCTTTTATGACAGGTTTGGCCCAATTAAACGTTCTATAATTAGCAATTGCTTTTAGCACTGTATTTCACATTTTCTTGCAATATAGCAACAATAACAGTTCACGTAAAACCATAAAATTTACTGAACTTTTTCAATAAAATAAAGCGCGGGGGCACTCGAGAGCACTGCGAAGTTTAGCGAGTGAGGGGTTAATATGTATATAATAACTTAAGCACTGAGAAATATATTCTTGTATTGTATGGGAACCTCTTCCCACGCCTTCTAACTTTGCAAAATTGAACATGAAATTAATATCCTAAGACAAAATTACGCATTAATAGGATAAAAAAAAGTGTGTGTTTGTCAGCTCCGACGCACGACTGTAGTTTACTCCTTAAGTACGATTATCAAAACAGGCGCAAAAAAAGCTCATTTGACTAAAAATAATATATAGATATAATTTTATTTACATTTATTAAAACTGTTCAGTGAAGTATTATCTCACGACAGAAAGTGAAAGGTGTGTAGAATAGGCTGCGCGTAACGAGGTCATTCGATCAGTAGATTTTGCACCTAAAATTTTTCTAATACCGGGCGCCTTATATGAAAATCGATTCTTAAGGAGTTAAACTCCAAAAAGGTATCGTATATGTTAATCCAGAAAATAGTCTATTTGAATGCCAATTTTTATTTAAATCTGTTCAGAAATATCTGAATACGCGTGATTGAATAACAAACACCCAATCATTCAAGCATCCAAATATCTTTACAAACTTTCACATTTATAATATTTATAAGATAACTAAGGTCTTCTTAATGAAGGAAAAGAAGTGAGACCTGTCACTTTACCATGGTTAATCAATGCATCATCATCTCATCATCATAGCTCATATACAAGTATGTCCCACTGTTTAGCTCGAGTCCCCTCCATAATGGGAGGGATATTGATCTACTATTATTACCATTCTGGTCAGACGTGTTGGTATAGGGTTTTGTTTCGAATTTTCATTCTATTGCCTAAATGTTATTATATATGCGTTTTATAGCCCTTAGTCGTCTATTATGATCATCCACAGGTAAGATAGATAGTGAGGAATTCTATTTTTATTGCCTCACCACACGCAAAATACATCGCATATCTCAAATAACCCAGAAATAGGATAAGATTATTGTCATTCATGCCAAAGTTTTCAAATATCAATAAAATATTTAGTTTTGAACTGCATATATGGTCAGTTTTTTTTTTTCGTTAATTATACATTTGTAAAATCAACCGTAATACAAGGATTATTTCCTTAGTGCCGGGTGTTATCTTAAAAAAAATAATAAAAAATAGTTTCACAAAGGCATTGTAATTCTCCTGCTTTTATCCCAATTACTTAAGGTGGGCACAATACGCACTCGTATAAATTACAAAAGTTATTATCAATAGTTTTATAACTAGCCGGCTGTCTAACTTCAACTCTTCTTGTTATGTAATTATTGATCTGACGAACTTAGGTGGCATTGGGCCAGATCGATATAAAAGTTTTTTCTATTTTAAGACATCCACAAGTTCATTACAAAGGCATTCATTAAAAAGATAATATTTAATAATATAATAACCTTTTTTTTTTTTTTTTTGCTAAAACGGCCTTGTCTACATCGCACCTGACAGAAAATGACAATGTAATTTGCATAATGAAGCACAATGGCTTTATAAACGCCTATTCCCTCTCGCTTTGACGATAGCTAAATTAAAATTGGGACGGGAATACCAACGCTGGCAAATTATTCAATTGCCTTACCTTCACCATTATAAAAAGATGACGTACTCGTATATCTAATTTGGATAAACCTCTGCAATGTTCACAAAAGATCCCTATTTATCTGTTTTTCCTATGGTGGAGAGAAATGATTAATTTTATTATTTACCTTCGTACTTGCTCTTATATTATTAGGCAGTAAAATATTGCAGTAAACAGTAAACACTGGAGGATCTTTTCGTCTAATATTCCGCAGTGTCTGAAAACAAAGGTTTATAACCAGTGTGTGTTACCAGCGATGACTTACGGCACTGAAACGTAGTCTCTAAATGTCGGCCTCATAAAAAGTCTCAAAGTCGCTCAGCGTGCTATGGAGAGGGCTATGCTCGGTATTTCTCTACGTGATAAAAGCCGGAATACGAAAATCCGTAAAAGAACGGGCGTAACCGACATAGCCCGAAGAATTAGCACGTTGAAATGGCAACGGGCAGGCCACATCGCTCGACGAACCGTCAACCGTTGGGGAAGAAAGGTTCTCGAGTGGCGACCACGAATCGGACGACGCAGCGTAGGACGACCCCCCACTCGGTGGACTGATGACATTGTTAAGGTCGCAGGAAACCATTGGATGCAGGTGGCACAGGACCGTTTCGAATGGTATTCTCGTGAGGAAGCCTATGTCCAACAGTAGACGTTTTTGGGCTGATGGATGGATGGAAACTACTGCAACCATTTCAATTAATCTGTGTACTGTGTATTACTGAGCTCGGGCCTCTTCCATAGTGGAAGAAAATTGACTACGCTACCGCACATGTCATGATTTAAATTTGAATTTATATTTATTTGACAAATAAATTTAATCTCTGCGGAAAATCTGTGGAGTTAGTCTGACCGACCGCATTCGTAACGACGACGTAAGAGAGCGAGTAGGTATGAAAGAGAGTATTGGTGTAAAGATGCGAAAGGGAATGCTCCGATGGTTCGGTCATGTGGAAAGAATGCCGAACGAACGCCTGGTTAAGAAGATATACAATGCGAAAGAGGAAGGATGTAGGTACCGAGGGAGACCGAGACTAACCTACCTAGACCAGATCGGTCATGTACTGAAGGAAGGTGGAGTCAAGAGTCTCCGAAACCGGCGAGCGTGTATGAAGAGAATTATGAATGTTGAGGAAGCCAGTGAAGTATGCAGAGATAGAGTTCTCTGGCACTCTGTTCTCTCTGCCTACCCTGCAAGGGATATGGCGTGATGATATGTATGTATGTATGTATGTACAAATTTAAACCATACTTAGAACAAAAATTTTTGGATCGCAACAAAGTATTGTCCTTTTTTTTTGGGTAGGCTATGGTCCGCACACACTCTGCCCATAACGTCCGGGCGACGGAAGGGAGCGTGTGGCCCCATGACCCACCGTATTCCCTCCCCATCACCATTGGACCGGCCACTGGTACCACTTTCTTGTCATCCGTGACCAGCCCGGCGGAAGAAAGTATTGTCCTGCGTGGTAATCAAACCCGCACCCCACCCACTACGTCATCTGTGCTTTATTTTGTAGTTATGTTATCTGCTTGCACCCTTTAGTTGTCTGTTTTAGATCATGATTAAAATAGATTTAGTTATCATTGTATTCCTAGACCATGAAAAGGCGGATACATGCTGTATTCGTCATCATCATCTCAGGCTATATACGTTCCACTACAGTGATTGGAGCGGCTTCTACGATAGAAGAGAAATTAATCCTAACTAATATTATAAATGCGAAATTAACTCTGTCTGTCTGTCTCTTGCTCTTTCACGCCAAAACTACTGAACCGATCTATATGAAATTTGGTACCCAGATATTCTAGAGCCTGATAAATGACATAGGCTACTTTTTAATGCAAAAAAGGATTAATGTAAAGAGAGATGAAAAGTTGCAAGGAAGTATCGTTATTTTTAATGCCAGAAGCTTGAAACTTATTTATTGGCTATTGATTAGATATAAATAAATATGACATTAAAATTTTGAAAAAAAAAATAACCCTCAAGTAGTAAAATTTAAATAGGGGATGAAAAACGTATTCTTCATTCGTCATCACATTGAAAATATCCTTTTTCCCCAAATTACTAAGATTTATCATTTAATATACAAGGTTACTTATAAAATCTTGTTTACAAGTGAAAGATGATTGTCACACGTAAACAAGATTTTATAAATAGCCTAGCACATTAAATGCTAAATCTTAATCATTTGAATAATAGGGCCACGGCATTCTCCTACTCTTATCCCAATTACTTGGGGTCGATACAATATGTACTCTTCTTTCATAGTACATATTGTAAAAGTTATTGGCAATAGTTTTATGACCGGCCGCCTGCCAGACTTCAACCCGAGACGTCCTTGGTAATGTAATTGTTGATCAAACGACATCAGATGCAGTTGGTCCAGGTCGTTATAAGGCTCTTAGTTGTCTTTTAAGACATCCACGAGCAAAGTAAGGGTTGGTAGTATTCGTAGCCGCTACCAAATAGCTGAATTGAATAATAGGGTCATGATATTCTTGATTACAATTCTAACTGAAAAGATAGAGTATTAAACACAATATTAAATACGGTATAATGTGTAATAATTGTCCGAGTTATCCGATAGATGGCACGCATCTCCTATAAGCATGAGACAATAATAAGAGCCATAATTTGACAGTGATATGAAACGTAAGTGTCTAAGTGGAATGGCGATTGAAACGGATTTTCAATCATAAATATTTTGAATAAAAGATTAACACATACATACATATCATCACGCCATATCCCTTGCAGGGTAAGCAGAGAGAACAGAGTGCCAGAGAACTCTATCTCTGCATACTTCACTCGCTTCCTCAACATTCATAATTCTCTTCATACACGCTCGCCCGTTTCGGAGACTTTTGACTCCACCTTCCTTCAGTACCTGACCGATCTGGTCTAGGTAGGTTAGTCTTGGTCTCCCTCGGTACCTACATCCTTCCACTTTCGCATTAACAAAGAAAGAAATACCTAAATAATAACCTATATTAATCCGTGTGACCAGAGAGAGCAGTAGGTCAATTTTCCTTCTATTGTAGAGGAAACTCCAATCCAGTAGTGACATGTATATGGGCTGAGATATAAACAATGATGATGATGATGATGAAAACAAACGATGATTAACTCTATCCCATATGTCAATCTGCAAGTGTTTCTGCCTGTAAGTGCTTTAGTTCACTTTGAAAAGTTGTGAAGTTCGATAATTCTATGAGTTTGGACCTAAAATCTTAATCATCTTATAAGAGATTTATAAACAAAAATAGAACATGAATGATTTTTCGTTAACATTGCCTGACCAGCAAATATAAAAATACCAAATGCTAAAAACTATGTACGTTATTTTCGATTCAATTCACGTCTCCAAAAATGCTTGCAAGGGCAATTTAATATCGCAAGATGTTGACACGTATTCTATTACAATTTCCGTGGATCATTCATCATTCTTCTTCTATTTATATACAAATATTTCAATAAACAGTGAAAGGAACATTCTACTGACAGTTTTCTGCTCGCGGTAATATTGCCTGCACACAATAATTATAAAAAAAACGTCTAAAGGTAATTCCTTTTGTAAAAGATTTATTATAAATAAGTACTTAGGTGACTTAACATCAATTTAAAAGAAGGAAATCTTAAAATAAAGTCCAATACTAAACCGTCTAGTAAGAGGGATCATCATCATTTCAGCTCATGTATGTTCCATTATTGGATTTGAGACTCCTCGATATACCCCGCTAGTCAGACGTGTTGTATAGGGTTTTTTGAAGTGAAAACTTCGTTAGGCGCGTTGAGCGTTTTTTTGGAGGGGAAAAACTTATAGGTTCGCGTCACCAACATGCTAATGCTAATAGTATATCTATAGCTATATGAAAACTTTTATAGGCGCGTTAATCGTTTTTGGAGGGGGAAAACTTATAGGTTCGCGTCACCGACATGCTAATGCTAATAGTATAATCTATAGCTATGAGTAGTGTTTTTATATAGATAAATGAATAATGAAAATAAAGAATTTATTTTCAAATATTTTCAATATTCATATCAATATTTGCATTTAAAAGTATGGCATTATTTATTTTTAATTGTATTTTTAATATTTAACCTTTATGTCATGAAATGAGTATCATTGTGGTTTAAAGGTTATCTTACTAGCGTGATAAACCGATTCCTAGATGTTCGATAATATTTTTTATTTTTATATAAAAAATAGAAAATTATTATTATTTCAATTAGTCTTAAGTTAATAGTTTTCACTTCTATCGGCAGTCCCCATGACTGCCTGTTGTTGAGTTTTTCTTCTCTTGCATAGATGTTATATGCGTTTTATTTCCCTTAGACGTCTCTTACACTCACCCACGACTAAGATAACGGGTGGTGAATTGTATTGTCACTCCGTCACCACACGGGCAAGCATACTACCCATAAGCGACTAGCCAGAGGGATATAGTAGGTGAATTTCTATCCCATTATATTCAACAATGGCTCAAGATTCGAATCGAGCAGTAAAACATCTAAATATTGTATTAATAAAATCGCCATTTTGTAAAATATAATTTATCAAACCTAAATTAGTTGAAGATGAAATCTGCGAGTTTATATAATTGACCAACCTATTAAGTTCTAGACAAATTTTGTAGAATTGTCTCAAGGTTTATCTCAAATACAATGAAAGGTTAGATCAAATAAATAGTCTCTCATTTATCTAAGATTCAAGCACTTAGGGGCTCATAAACTTTATTGCGGATACAATGGTAATGTTACGTCTCTTTATATTTACTTAGCAGTTTATTTTTAACATATCTTTTTGGAAGAATAGCAGAATTAGTACAATAGTTTGATATAAATAAAATAGTAAGTATTTATATTATATTTCGCGATCTCTTCGGAAAATCTGTGGAGTTAGGCTGACCGACTGCATTCGCAACGACGACGTAAGAGAGCGAGTAGGTATGAAAGAGAGTATTGGTGTAAAGATGCGAAAGGGAATGCTCCGATGGTTCGGACATGTGGAAAGAATGCCGAACGAACGTCTGGTTAAGAAGATATACAATGCGAAAGTGGAAGGATGTAGGTACCGAGGGAGACCGAGACTAACCTACCTAGACCAGATCGGTCATGTACTGAAGGAAGGTGGAGTCAAGAGTCTCCGAAACCGGCGAGCGTGTATGAAGAGAATTATGAATGTTGAGGAAGCGAGTGAAGTATGCAGAGATAGAGTTCTCTGGCACTCTGTTCTCTCTGCCTACCCTGCAAGGGATATGGCGTGATGATATGTATGTATGTGTGTATATTATATTTGCCACATTTATTATATCTACTGTCAAAATCAATCGCTATAAGCTAAGCTATAGCAGTATCCGTAATGTACTGCTAAACTCTTTTTATTTATTGCCTAATCAATCAGTTTTGCTTATAACCTCTTTTATTGCCTAGGAAGGAAGTGGAATCAATCTTTTTCAATTTATTCGGTTTAATTTTTCTTACAAAATTTATTGCGAGCCACAAGGTAATTAAATGTATTTGTCGAGACTGCCTGAGGTGAATACTTTGGTGTCATCTATGAAGACCAATGTGAATTATGGCTTACAGGAGTAACAGTGGTGGAAATATTTGATTGGATTAGTGGTATCCTTTAGTCGTCTCTTACGTGGTGAATTGTATTCTTACTCCGTCACCACCATTTCTTTTTTTTTCTGATTTTATCAAATGCTCCAGATATCTAGACACTAACTTTAGTTCAATCTAAATACACTATATAAATGATCTTGATTTAATGAATCGAATTTCACTAATGCCATTTTGAATGTGCTTACGAAAATAAGTCCAAGTAGCAATATTGTAATGCATTTTCGTTCTTGTTTAATTAGTTTAAGTGCCTATATTATTCTTTACCAAACCAGATTTGTTTTTCTTTGATCGAATTCACTTGGCATATCTCACAATCGTGTCAGTCCATTATTACATAAACCACTTCATCATCTGTGTAAGTTTACTTACGTTAAGAAAGTAATTCACAACCTTATTCCTTTCCGGCAAAGGATTAAAAAAGATTTAAGTAAGCAAACAACGGCTCCAAAAGAAGGAAACTCGAAATAAGTCCATATGTCAACTCATTAGACTTAGAAAACTTAGAACTTAATGAAATTATCATTAAGTTCAACATAGCGATATAAAATCATTATTTTCCAAATACCATTGTAAATGAGATTTTTTCTTTATTGCTTGTGGTGGCAAACGAGCAAGCAACACTTTTAATAGTAAATGTTACTGCCACCCATGGACCTTCTCAATATAAGAGGTAAAGCTAAGCCACTGCCTACTAATGAAAACCCACCCAGAAATTAGGGTTGCCGGCTCTCTCGCTCACCAAATGAATCTCAGCAGCACATTGCAACTGCTGAAACATCGATTTTCTGCTAGAGTGGTACTATCCGGACCACCGACGTCAAATACCGAGTTCCGGCAGATCTCTCGCACGGCGTGGAGAGCTCTTCACTACTAATGTACCTACATTAATTTTAAAATTAAAATTATAATTATTTTTGTAAACAAACCACCATACACTTAAATTAAACATAAAAAGAGCACAGACAAAAGGTCGGTCGGTCTGTGGAATAGCTTAAAAAAATGTACCTACAATGTGGGGTGGGTTTATGGGGTTGCGTGCCGCTTCATCTGTCGCCACGGACAGATTCAGAGGGGTGTGACCAGACTATAGCCCACCGCAAAAAAGGGAGCGGATCTACCTCGGACAGGCCGCTTTTGTAGCCAGAAAAGTGCCAACAGAGTCTGTCATAATTCTTATATTTAGAACAATTTTTACCATATTCTTTTAAGAAACTAAATAAATAGTATTTGCGTTGCCTCAATATGTTACAGAAATTAATATTGTATTACGCCCACATATAATAATATACTTGGGGCTCTTGTTATTATTAATTGTCTTTACGTGTTCAGTATCTTACTTAGCTTCTAAGATTAAGTCGTTATCATTAATATAGAATAGGTTAAAAGGCTTATCGTGGTAGGGCCACAGTGTTAACTATTTTCTACCTACAACCGCGGGCTGGTCCGTTCAAGGTATTACTAAACTCTCGCAGAAAATCGACGTTATAGTAGTGATAATATGCTTAAATAGTGCTTAAATTCAGTGAGCGATAGAGCCAGCAGAACTTTCTACATGAGTTTGGGTTGATAGGCAACCTAGTTGTATCGATGCAAAGGCTTTTTGCAGTAAAACTTACCGCCATGTGTGCTGCTTGCTTGTTTGCCGACATATGCAATAAATAAGAACACCATATATTTATATGGTATATATAAAAAGTATTTACTTTATAAAAACCCGATTACGAAGCGAAAAATGGTGTCACAATTGGGATTCGAACCCACAACTATTGGGAATCCGGCCCAATCGTGCTGCCACTTACATCACCGTGAACTATTGTAGGACACTCAAATCTCGCTTCGTATCATATTTACGTCTTTAGAGACGTGTGCTATCTACCCGACAATGTTTACACATTGTATAGGCTTAATACTTCAAACTTTGCAGTTAGAATAGAATGTAGAGAAGGTGTGGGTTCGAATCTTACTTGTGACATAATTTTTCGCTTCGCAATCGGGTATTTATAAATAATTAAGCATATTAAATGCTCAATTTCAGTCATTTGAAGTATTTACTTTTTATAGTCAAAATATTTTTTATTGAAAGATGTTAATATTATTTGAAATTTGATTATTCTTTAATCGTTGTTCTATATGTTTATTTTACAATTATTGTAATTTTAAGTTGAAATATGATAACACTTATTAAGATTTATACAACTTTAACTTAATACTTGAACATTTTGATTACATTTGAACTTATATTAAGTTCTTGAATGTTATTAAACTTGAGATAATCAAGAGATTTTTATGAACAATAACATTAGCTTTAAATCTTCAATTATATTAAATGATTAGAGTGGAAATATGTAACCTAAAGAAATTCATTAGAGGGGGTGGGGGGAATACGTAATGACCAACAGAAAGTCAGAACCGAAAATGTGGCGAAAAATTAAGTGAAGAGTTGACTTCAAATGGGAGAAGGATAGGAAAAAGGATATTAGAGGGAGAATATAATTATAATGGCATAATAAACTTTAACTAATTAAAATTGTATATTAAACTTTAACTTTTTTTTTACTTCCGTGTAGTGACGGAGTAAGAATACTATTCACCACCCCATATCTTACCCGTAGGTGATCGTAAGAGACGACTAAGGGATATAAAACGCATATAACATCTAAACGAGAGAAGAAAACTCGAAACAAAACCTTATACCAACACGTCTGACCAGCGTGGTATATTAGGTCAATTTCCTCCCATTACGGAGGAGGCCCGAACCCAACTGTGGGAAATTTATGGGCTGTGATGATGATGATGATAATTAAACTTTAATATAACGATAACAAAATAAGCATTACAGTTATATATAAAACGTTCACTACATGCATAAAAAATATATCAAAAAATTAGACGCCACCGCTGTACAAATTATAAATTCGCTGTACATACTTACCGTACGCTGTATGCTGTCCGCACTTACCGTATACTGTCCGCACCGCATTGCGCACTTACCGTGCACTGTACAATTTCATTCACACTAATGCTGTATATATGTTTATTAACAAACTAACCAATTGTATATTCTTTTCTTTTCAGTCTGACGATTCCAGACAATCGTTTGGAACTGAGTAACATTTTTAACGAAGTACTCAATATAAAAATTAAAGTACGGATAATTTTCAGGCTACCACAAAGGAATAAATGAATATGGAATACTTGATACTGAATGCAGATAATGGCGTTTTTTTTTATTACATCAACTTTTTATTTAATAATGACACTTATTATACGACAAAATAAAATTAGTAGATGGCACAATCATGGTGAAATATAGTCCAAATAAAACGTGTGTGTGTACTTAGATACACTCGTTAGACATTATACTTCTTTGGCGTAATAAGATAAATATCTTTTCTAAAATTATATCTTTCACCTCATTCTACGTTTGTAAAAAAAAACGACACTAACAATAGAAAAAAAAAGGTATTTAATACATTGAAAGTTTTATTATAACGCATTGTCTAGTTAAAAAACTAAAATGTTGACGGTAGCTAACTTCAGGGTGTCGATTTTTCGTGACGGTGTGCGTGCGCATCGTAAAAATTTACTCTCATCATTTTCCCTATCGCA
Source organism: Lymantria monacha (assembly GCA_905163515.2). NCBI lineage: Eukaryota > Metazoa > Arthropoda > Insecta > Lepidoptera > Erebidae > Lymantria > Lymantria monacha. Next base: position 20,026,762 of record LR991081.1, read on the forward strand.
CCATAAGAAGTATAACTTCAAAATACTTGTATATTACGCGTAAACATTGATAATCACGAATTTTGCTGTATACAGAAGCTAAGTTAAATAATAACTTAAGAGTTTAAAAATACCATCATATAAGTAAAAGAAAGTTATAATTATATGAGTTTTCCAAGAGTTATATAAGAAATGGTTCCAAATCATTAATAATAAAATATAACGGTGAAAACTCCCGTGCAGAAGAAAAGTTAAAAGAGTGTAATAAGTTTTATTGAATAAAAGTTGACAAAACGTTCACCGAAGTATCGAAACTTAAACGTTATTATAAAATGTAAAAAAAAAAAGACAAAACAGCTGAAAATTCAACTTACTGCGTTTACTAAAATGATTAAATCTAGTAATCGTAATTAATTGAAATTCATTAATTTATTTATTTTTATATAATATAATTAAGATAATATTAACGATGTAAATAATAATAATATTTATTTAATTATTGTATAACTAAACTTGTTAACTTGTATAACTAATTTCGCATTTAAATCAACTAAGCATTTGATTTAATTATATTAATAATTTATTTATATTTATGTATTAATTATTTATTGTGAAATAAATTTGTTATACTTGATAATTTATTTATTTAACCCTAATAAATATATAATTTATTATGATTTTATGTTTCTATTATATTATGTATTAAACCTGTATTTATACCAGGGCTTTAGATCTTTAAATTGTTTAAATAAACTAACTAGTTAACTACATACATATATTCATAGCCCCACTGTGTGGTAGCAGCTACGAATACTACCACCCTTACTTTGTTCGTGGATGTTGTAAACGACTAAGAGCTTTATATCGACCTGGGCCAACTTCTCCTGATGCCAGTTTGGTCAACAAATACATACCCAAAGAGGGTTGACGTCTGGCAGGCGGCCGGTCATAAAACTATTGCCAAGAACTTTTATAATATATACTATGAGAGAAGAGTACATATTGTATCGAACCCAAGTAATTGGGTAATTTTGGTAAGAGAATGATGATGATACATAGCCTCACGCCTATTTCCCAGAGAGGTAGACAGAGACTAAGGATACCACGACCGCGACACAAACCACGTTTCTGATATACATCCATCGTCATTCACACTCATAACAATCTTCATGCATACTCTATGATTACGCAAACTCTTAATATGACGTAATGGTGATATTTCCTTTGATTATCATAAAAAAACATCTCACAATTATCCTATTATCTCAATATATTGGAGTCGACCAATAAGAATTCTTGCCCTATCGTACATATTACAAAAGTTTGACTATAGTTTTATAAGCGGCCGCCAGCGTGACATGTAGCCTCCATGGGAATATAATTTTTGACCACATCAGGTTAGTGTAAAGCTCTTAGTCATCTTTCATGACATCCATGAACAATATAAAGCTTGCTAGTATTCTTTACTTTATATCCGTGTGGTGACGGAGTAAGAATACTATTCACCATCCCATATCTTACCTGTGGGTGATCGTACGAGACTACTCAGTGATATAAAACGCATATAACATGTATGCGAGAGTAGGAAAACTCGGAACAAAACCCTATACCAACACGTCTGACCAGCGTGGTATAGTAGGTTAATTTTTCTCCCATTACGGAGGAGGCCCGAGCCCAACAGTGGAACATTTATGAGCGGTGATGATAGTAATCTTTACAACCACACAGCTTATTAATATCTATCTATCTATAATCCTAAACAGATATTTTATTACTAATGGCGGCAAACGAGCAAGCAGTACACCTGATGGTAAGTTTTACTGCTGTCTATAGACTTATGAAATACCAATAGTAGTACAGCTAGGTCGCAGCCTATCAATGAAAACCTTACACCCAGAAAGTGTAAGTAAGTGTGAGTTAAGCTGCCGGCTATTTCCTCACCGAACAAAACGCAACGGCAAATTGCCATTGCTCAGACGTCGATTTTCTGCGAGAGTGTGGTACTACCCCGGACGGACCGATCTGCCAACAAAAAATCTCAACAATGTGGCTCTATAATTACTTATATTGTATTTAAGTCAATTGATTCTATTAACCCTATATCTATTATAATATACCAATAATCCTAAAGGAAGGTGGAGTCAAGTGTCTCCGAAACCGGCGAGCGTGTATGAAGATAATTATGAATGTTGAGGAAGCGAGTGAAGTATGCAAAGATAGAGTTCTCTGGCACTCTGTTCTCTCTGCCTACCCTGCAAGGGATATAGCGTGATGTCTCTCTGCCTACCCTGCAAGGAATATGGCGTGATGATATGTATGTATGTATGTATGTAATAATCCTAATAATAATAAAAACATAAGTAATACATAATATATAAAAATTCATGATCATCATCATTCTCCTACTCTTATCCCAATTACTTGGCCGGACCGGCCGCCTGTCAGACGTCAACCCTCCTTGGGAATGTAATTGTTGACCAAATGGAATCAGATGGAGTTGGCCCAGGTCGTTACATCCATAAGCAAAGTAAGAGTTGGTAGTATTCGTAGCCGCTACCACATAGTTAGCACATAATATATAAGAATTACATACATACATACATATCATCACGCCATATCCCTTGCAGGGTAGGCAAAGAGAACAAAGTTCCAGAGAACTCTATCCTTGCATACTTCAGTCGCTTCCTCAACATTCATAATTCTCTTCATACACGCTCGCCGGTTTCGCAGACTCTTGACTCCACCTTCCTTCAGTACGTGACCAATCTGTTCAAGGTAGGTGAGTCTCAGTCTCCCTCGGTACCTACATCCTTCCACTTTCGCATTGTATATCTTCTTAACCAGACGTTCGTTCGGCATTATTTCCACATGTCCGAACCGTCGGAGCATTCCCTTTTGCATCTTTACACCAATACTCTCTTTCATACCTACTCGCTCTCTTACGTCGTAAGAATTAATATGGGATAATTAATTATACTCAGTGATTTATGACAAAAATCCATTATGATATCTAAATGAAAGATGTTTTGAACAATGTAATACATTTCCACGTTTCATAAATGACGTGTATATCAAGATATAAATGTATATAAAAAAAGTCATGATGGAATCTTTAATAAGAATAATTTAGAATCTTTATGATATATTTCTCATATACTTCATAACTTTATGTATGAAATGGCTCATCATAATTATGATTTCAACTCGTATACGTTCTACGTTTTCACTTCAAAAGAAATTTTTCCCTTTCCATATGAAATTCAAACAATACTTAATAAGAAAATCTTTAATAGTTAATATCGAGATTTATATTTGAAATGAAATATTTTTTTAAGTATTCTATTGCGTTTGTATTTATTTTTTTAATTTCTCGAAGTTTCGAACACTTTATAGTGTTTATGGTCACGGAAGAACTAAAGATTTAACTAGGGAAGGGAACTATTTAAGGGAAGGCTAAACTTAGCCTTCCCTTAAATCAAATAAAAAGGCGATAGAAACCTTAAAAATAGTTTAATAGTTTATTTTTAATACAAAATTAAATTCCCGGGTAAACATCAGAAATCTTCAAGACCTTTAGTTTATAAACTGCCAAAGTAATTTCTCAAACAGGTAAGAACCCTTCGTACACAAAATGCCAGATACACCTCGAGGGGTTCACGAGATTAAATCTACATAAGCTTGAATAGATTTTTGTACAAAAAAAATAATGGTTTGTATAATATCGTGACTTGTTAAAAAAAAGGCAATTGAATTAAATTTCACGTAAACTCCTTACTTTTTTTAAGGAAATGTTTACATCCTTTTTTGTTTTTTATACAGGCTTTTATCAAATATTAACTAGATGTTATAGCGTAGGTTGTGGCTCAGGTATAGAGAGTAGAGATAACCATGCGACAATAATTTTAATTTAGTGTACCTGATGACTTGCCCAGCCTGTATAGAAACTTTGAATATAATATGTCGTATAGATTAGCCACAGCACATTACTTTATATTATTAAAATCTTCCACACTCTGCATTTAAAATTAAAATTATTAGGCTATCACTAAGAGATCAAAGACCTCCCATGCCGCTTCGGTATAAACTGATATGAAGGTAAGTATCTACATATCGCCAGTTTACCACTTCAAGTCTTCGCCAAACGCAATACAAATTATACCTTATTCCGGAGTTATAAGATCCATATAAACTGTGTCATCAGACTTGATAAGAAAATTAAAAGTACCTAATGCGTGCGGCATAATGAAAAGATACCTACTCGGTCGGACCACAGGTTAGTGAACTAATTAATATTTACATACGATTTTTTTTTTTAATTTGCATGTGAGGACCTTTTAGATAGTTTCAAAATACTCCTATGCACTAGTATCGCCGGTGTTTTCATTTATTGTCGTATTGTCATCTTCACCTTGTATAAATTGTCGTTAAAATTTTGAAGTTAATAATTGATCTTTTTCAAATCCAGTGTAGGTGTATCTGTAGATGACGGTAAAATATACAAACGATAAATTAAAAAAAAATCGTGGGGTAAAATCTTTCTGCGTGGAATAAGAATACAATTCACCACCTATCCTATCTTATCTTAACCATGGGTGACCGTAAAAGATGACTAAGGTATATAAAACATACATAGCATCTATGCAATAGAAGGAAAACTTGAAACAAAACCATATATCAACACGTCTAAGCAGCGTGACTCTGTTGATCCATCACCCGGCTTTTACGACCTCCGTGGGTAAGTAAGGGGTGGAAATACATTGTATACTCTATCTCTACCCACCCGAGTTAGTTAAGGCTAATTATGTTTTTATAAAAACTTTCATAATATCAGCTTATTTACGTCACACTGCAGAGCTCGAGCCTCCTCCTCAATAGGAGGAAAATTGAACACACTAATTGATATTAGGTTTAATTTCAAGTTTTCCTCCTCTTACATGGATATTATATGCATATTTAAACCCATAATCAACTTTTACGATAACCACAGACAAGGTAAGATGGCGAATTGTATTCCTGCTCCATCAATATCAACTTTTTGAGACAAGCCTTTCAAAATATTTTCAACGGTTGACACGGCAACAGAGGCTTGCACGACGAAGATAGAGGGATCTTCAATGATTGGATTTAATGGAAATTCAATTTCTTCGTGTATGATACGATGCGTCAGTAAGATTTATTTATTACTTTTGAAGTATACTCAATATATTTTCATATCTCTTTCAAACGACAAACGTTAGATATGTTAGAGTCACTTTTATTAATATAGGAATAAAATACTTTTGGTAAAATACAAAATAAATTTTGGTATTTTTAAGTATCATTTATATTTTTTTTCGACTAACAAAATAAAAGCCTTATCTAACGAAAACGTCATGTTATCGTATGCGCTCAAGTCCATGTTACCTTTCATCTCTCTCACTCAGTCACTCCGTACCTTTCAATCCCACATTCATATCTTGTATATTTATGTGCAATATTTATTTATATACCTACTGCTGTATGATGATGGTTATGAATACAGCCCTCACACTGCTGGTAGATGTCGTAAAAGACGGCTAAGAAAGTTAGACCAACCTGGGCTAACTATATTTGATATCGCCTGGTCAACAATTATATGTCCAAGAAAAGTTGACGTCAAATAGGCGATACATACATATACATACATATCATCACGCCATATCCCTTGCAGGGTAGGCAGAGAGAACAGAGTGCCAGAGAACTATATCCTTGCATACTTCACTCGCTTCCTCAACATTCATAATTCTCTTCATACACGCTCGCCGGTTTCGGAGACTCTTGACGCCACCTTTCTTCAGTACGTGATCAATCTGGTCTAGGTAGGTGAGTCTCGGTCTCTCCCGGTACCTACATCCTTACACTTTCACATTAAATAGGCGATGATTCTAAAATTATTGCCACATAGATGGCGTAATGATTAAGATATCGGTCTACCTTGCCAATGTTACAGGTTCCCATTCAGAACAATACTATTGCGACCTACGAATTGTTATGCTTATTCTGTCTATAATTTTTATATGTTAATTATACGGTTGAAATGCCCGTAATACCAGGACTAGTTCCCTATGGAACTGGCACTAGTGCTAGGCAATTAATTAGGATAAGAGCTGGATGTTTATAAATTATTTATTATTAAACAATACTTATTTTGATTACAAGAATCTAGATATTGAATCCACATAGTAGTACTAATTAGAATTATTATTTTTTTATATATATTCTCCTACTCTTATCCCAATAACTTTGGGTCGATACAATATGTACTCTTCTTTCATAGTACATAATGTAAAAGTTATTGGCAATAGTTTTATGACCGGCCGCGTGCCAGACGTCAAACCTCCTTGGTAATGAAATTGTGGGCCAAACGGCATCAAATGAAGTTAGCCTAGGCCGTTATCAGGCTCTTAGTCATCTTTTACGACATCCACGAGCAAAGTAAGGGTTGGTAGTATTCGTAGCCGCTACCACACAGCTTATTTTTTTTCCGATACAAAAATATTTGTTCCAAATTACTGAAATTTTTAGCATTTAATATGCTTAATTATTTATAAATACCCGATTACGAAACGAGAAATGATGTCACAAGCGGGGTTCGAACCCCCATCATTTCTCGTTTCGTAATCGGGTATTTATAAAATTTCAGTAGTTTGAATAACAAGGTTATGTCATCATTTAATACAATTCTAACTGTAAAGTTTGAAGTGTTAAGCCTATACAATGTGTAAACATTGTCCGCTAGATGGCATACGTCACCTTGAAGACGTAAGATATAATATGAAACGAAATTTGCATGTCCTAAAATAGTTCACGATGGTGTAAGTGGCAGCACGATTGGGCCGGATTCCCAATAGGTGCGGGTTCGAACCCCGCTTGTGACATCATTTCTCGTTTAATAATCGGGTATTTGTTCCACGTTATAAGTTGTGCAATTTTCAAATATATTTATGAATAATTAAACAATGATGATTTAAGTCGTATAATAGCACAAATATTTTTTTATTGCTAATGGTAGCAAACGAGCAAGCAACACATCTGATGGTAAGTGTTACTGCCGCCCATGAACCTTTGCAATACCAAGAGTAGCACATTGCCATTACTCAGACGTCAATCTTCTGCGAGAGTGTGGTACTACCTCGGACGAGCCAACCCGCGGCTATAGACAGAAAACTGTCAACAGCGTGGTCCTACCACCAAATAATTAGTAATTATTCCAGAGAATTGTCTATATAAGAACCAATTTTCATTCAAATTTGTTTTACGGTTTACTTGTGATTGAGTTATAGACATATACACAAACTTTCCCATTTATAATATTATTGTAATTATTTCGTTCGTTCGTTCGGCATTCTTTCCACATGTCCGAACCGAATCTTCTTAACCGACCGAACGAACGTCTGGTTAAGAAGATATACAATGCGAAAGTGGAAGGATGTAGGTACCGGGGGAGACCGAAACTAACCTACCTAGACCAGATCGGTCATGTACTGAAGGAAGGTGGAGTCAAGAGTCTCCGAAACCGGCGAGCGTGTATGAAGAGAATTATGAATGTTGAGGAAGCGAGTGAAGTATGCAAAGATAGAGTTCTCTGGCACTCTGTTCTCTCTGCCTACCCTGCAAGGGATATGGCGTGATGATATGTATGTTATAATTATTTCAAAGACGTTTGAGAAATAACATATAGATATTTGTAGCAAAACTCGCGAATATACTACATTGTCTCTATTCGAGACAGAATGCCTTTGACAAATAACTAAACTTGTCTTTGAAAATCAATTATATTCTAATGAAGACATTGAATCCTAATTTAATATACTGCTTATTTGAACTTAATTGTATCGAATAACTTCTACCAAATACGACGAGTTATTGTGAGATATATTATTTTGAATTTTGCTATTTATGCTGATATTTTATATAATTCTCTTTGTTTTATTTTTAAGCTCAATCGATACATAATATTGATACAGAAAGAAAGCAATAAAATCATGGAATAGAATTTATTATGCGATATTATAGTACAAGATCAAGCTACTGGATTTTTAAATTCATCAAAATCTAATTTTTATATACATCTAGCCGCCCCGCAAATTTCATTCCGCCTAACAATCAATGCATAAGCAGATTTAAATTAATTCAAAATCTGCTCATTCATTGACATACGAAGTATTAAGTTATTTTTTTATTATGATAATATATAATCATTCTCCTACTCTTATCCCAGCTACTTGGGGTCAATACAATATGTACTCCTCTCTCATAGTACATATTGTAAAAGTTATTAGCAATAGTTTTATGACCGGCCGCCTGCAGGACGTTAACCCTCCTTGGGAATGCAATTGTTGACCAAACGGCATTAGATTGATTTTTCTCAGGTCATTATAAGGCTCTTAGTTGTCTTTTACGACATCCACGAGCAAAGTAAGGGTTGGTAGTATTTGTAGCCATTACCACACAGCGTATTTTCTTAGCGTATTATGATAATAATTTATTAGTGGTAGGACCACGCTGTTGACAGTTTTCTGTCTACAGCTGCAGGCCGGTCCGTCCGGGGTAGTACCTACTACACTCTTGCAGAAGATCGACGTCTGAGTAATGGCAATGTGCTATTGCCCTTCGTTTGGTGAACGAGAGAGCCGGAAGCCCAACTGGGTGTGCTTGGGGATTGTAATGGTAGGCAACGGCCGAGCTATAGCCTTGGTTATAGCAAAGGTCTATGGGCGGCAGTGACACTTACCATCAGATGTACTGCCTGCTCGTTTGCCACCTTAAGCAATAAAAAGAAAATTAATAATATATAAATTTAAAAAGCAAGTATTTCAATGACTGACTTGGCAAGACGATGAAGTACCTTGTGATATACGACATTTTTCCTTTTGTTATTAGGCGCAAGAATATTTCGCGTTGAAAATCTTTTAGTTGTTGATTATATCTTCTTGATCAAAGCATTGTTAATAATAACTTGGACACACTAAAGTTTATTATAATAAAACTCATAATACTCGTGACTCGCACTCACAAACACATCCACCGGTCATCTTAGTTTTAACGTTTTGTGGTATTTTCAAAACAAATCATAAACAATATTATGTGAACTGTCAGTTGCGTTTTGTTATATCATGAACAAATGAACGTTTAGACTGATGGTTTTTTAAGGATTTTGTTTTTGTTAATTAATACCATTTTTAATATATATTAAGCTATTTCCGAATATATATTATCCTATTTCCGACGAAGACATGCAAAAAAATAAAAATCATAAAAAAGGGTGCAGCCGTTCTTGAGTAACTAACACGACTTCGTTTTATATATACAGATTATAAATACTTTAGTTAATTATCCTGTGGTGAAGACGTAAAAATACAAGTCACCACCCTCCTTTTTCAGCGCCTAAGGGATGCAATCAGATAACATCACTGCAAGAAAAACTCGTAGTAAAACATTACAGCAACTAGTTTAACCAGCAGAGTTGATTAAATCCCCTATGATAAGGATTGCAAATAAGTGTTAATAATTGTTATAGTTGCCAAGATATTGCAAGTAAATATGCTACGGAAACCAACTCTTCCAAGCTAATATGGCTATTTTAATTAAAAAAAACGAGAGGTGTCAAGGGATACCCGGATGGAACGAAGTTCTATTTTAATTATACAATTTTTTTCTGCCTTAAGCGATTTTTATCATTATATTTTAGCCAATTTGCAAAATATCTTTATAAATTATAGCCTATGTGTTATTCTGATGTGCAAGCTATATTACTATAAAGTTTCATCAAAATCCATTCAGTAGTTTTTACGTGAAAGAGCAACAAACATGTTCACATCCATACATTATTACAAACTTTCACGTTTATAATATTAATAATAATAGGATATACAATTCCACTAGACTACCAAAACTTTTGGGCCCCGAGCTCGAACGCGAGCCGGCCACGCGGCCCTTTTTTTTTTTTTTTTTTTTTGCGGTAGGACATGAACGTCGCACCCCGCCAAGTTGGTCCGGGGTGACGGAAGAGGCGGCACGCAACCCCATTGACCCACCCTCCAAGCACCTCTTCTTCGCCGTGCGAGCGGGCCACCGGTACCCGATTTTTGTCTTCGGTGGCCCGCTCGGCGGTATGCCCTCTCGGGCTCCTCTCCTGTCGATGCCCCGACAGCTTTCGCCGTCGAGGCGTCGTCCTCACGCGGTGGCCTCACGTCGGGTGACCGGACAATACCCCGGTCCGATCACCCGAAGCCTCGGTTAGGGCGGCATCAGGCGCAAGTATTCGCGCCTGCGCCGCCCCGGCTACAGATGGCGGCGCGGGTCACGGGAATCCTCCCGGACTCGTTCCGCCGTCTCCTTCTGCGAGATGACAGCCTCGCAGAAGGCGGCGACCGCGTCCCAGTTCCTGACGCTGTCGACCATCGCCCTCGCGACAGCCGGCAGCGTCAGGTCGGCACCGATAACAGCGACGAGGTCACGGCGCTGCCCGTCCCAACTCGGACACACCTCCAGCGTGTGTTGCGCCGTGTCCTCGTCACTGCTGCAATGGTGGCAGGCCGGAGTCCACTCCCTATACGCGACCGTGTGCAGGTACAAACCGAAACACGTGCCCCGATAATACCTGCACCAGCCGAAAGGAGAGAACTCCGTGCCGCCGCTCCATCCATTCCATCAGTACGGGCCGGAGGGCCTCGACGGTAACGACACCGTGTCTTGGCCTCTCCAGCCGCGTAACCCAACGGGCGATGACGTCTCAGCGGGCGTCCTCGCGCCAGGTGGCTATCTCGCTCAACGATGGGGAGCCACCTTCGTCGCGCACTGAGGTAACCCGCCGGTAGAGGTCGGAGAGCATCTCCGCCTCTAGGTCCCACGGGGGTGTCCCGGCCAATAGGCATGCCGCCTCTGTAGACACCGTGCGGTACCCGCGAATGGCTCTGATCGCCATGGCTCGCTGTGGTCTCCACAGCACCGCCCTGAGCTGGCCGTTCAGAGCACTCGCCCACACGGGTGCGCCGTACATGGCCATTTACCGGATCACCCCCGCATACAGCCGTCGGCCCTCGAAACTGGGTCCGCCCACATTCGGCATGAGCCAAGAAAGGGCGGACGCCGCGCCGACCAGCCGGGGAGCAATCTGACGAAAATGCTCCCGGAACCACCATCGCCCGTCGAGCACCAGACCCAAGTACCTCATATGGGCCTGGATACTGATGTGGATGGAGTTGACGACTAATGAGGCGCCGATGGGCAGCCTCACACGGGGCCCATGGAATAGTAGGGCCTCCGTCTTGTTTAGGGCCACCCTGAGCCCCAGCGCCTCAATTCGCCTGACCATCTCTTCGGTGCCGAGAGTGGCCAGGCTCGCCGCCTCTTCGAATGTCCTGCCCCGGGCTGTGACGAGCGTGTCGTCAGCATAGCAAATAACGCTCAGCCCGGGGGGGCGACTCCCTCTCAACGCCCAGTCGTACCCGATGTCCCACAGAGTCGGCCCCAGAACCGACCCCTGCGGAACACCGCACAACATAGGCGTCCGCGCAATGTCCCCTGCGGGGCTCGCGTAGAGAACACTGCGCCCCTCCAAATAGTCTGCCACTAGCCGCCTGAGGTACAGGGGCACTCCATGGAACTGGAGCGCCTCCCTGATGCAGCTGAATGGCAGACTATTGAAGGCGTTGGCGATGTCCAACGACACCGCCAACAGCACTCCTTTGCCGGCGACAGCCTCCGCGTTCGTCTGCCTCAGGCGTAGCAGGGCCCCGATGGTCGAACGCCCCCTCCGAAACCCAAATTGAGCGTCCGACAGATCGGGCCCCACCTACTCCAGGTGCCGGACGATGCGGGCAGCGAGGACACGCTCCAGCAGCTTACCCACATAGTCCAGAAGCACAATGGGCCTATAGGCCGACGGCGAATCCGGGGGCCGTCCCGGCTTTAGCAGGAGAACCAACCTCCCTTCCTTCCAGCACTCAGGGAACTGTCCAGACGTCAGACAAGCGTTGAACAGTCGCCTGAGGCGAGGTTCGAGATGCTCGAGGAGCAACGTCAACACCCGGAATGGGACTCCGTCCGGGCCGGGGGCCGTGGTGACGGAACGAATCTGCGCCACGGCTGCCCCCACTTCCGACTCCGTCACGGGCGGAACACTCTCGACGGCCTCCCGGTCGTGATCTGGCGAAGCCATGACCGGGGGCGTGTGCTCCGACTGCCGCAGGAACAGCTCCTCTACCACTCTACGAAGGAGGTCGGGCTGGAGGGTCTCGGTGAGGGGGGGGCCCTGCGCGCGAAGCTTATTCAGCGACGCGCGATACGGGCGACCCCAGGGGTCACGGTCGAGACCGTCCAGCATCTCCTGCCAAATTGCGTCCTTGGCGGACCGGATGGCCAGCCGAAAGGCGGTACGCGCACTGCGGTACGCCTCGTACAGCTGGCCCTCCCGCTCAACATCGCGGCGACGCTGCCGACTGCGGGTGTAGGACCTTCGGGCACTAATGCACGCCGCACGAAGGTCCACCAGTCTTGGGGACCACCAGTAGACCCCCTGCCTCGGAGGTAGACGCCGCACCCTGGGCATGGCCGCATCGCAGACCTGCGTTAACGCACTGTGGATGCGGACAGCCTCAACGTCCACTCCGTCCGCTGGGGGTGGTGAGGACAGCCACGTGTTCACGATGGCCGCCTCCGCCAGTAGGTCCCTATCTAGACGCCCCACAGCCCACCGCGGAAATGCGGGAGCCCGGTCCGCCCTGTGACCCCTGCTGGGGTCCCGGAGAGGGGAGACCTCCATCCGGATGTATCGGTGATCCGACAGGGTCTCCGCCTCCTCCAGGACACGCCAGTTCCTCATTCGTGGTACGACAGCGGGGCTAGCGAACGACAAGTCCACTATCGACCCACCCTGCTGTCGCACACACGTGTTCACTGAGCCTCTGTTTAGGACACAGAGGCCCAGTGACGCCGCCCACTCCACGATCGCCCGCCCGCGATCGTCCGTCATCGGGGACCCCCACGCCGTGGATTTGGCGTGGAAGTCCCCCAGGACCAGGACGAGGCCCGGTGCCAGTCGCCGTATCGAAGCCTCCAAGGTGGTGAGGGAGGCACCGAAATCGTCCATCCTCCTATTAGGGGAGAGGTATACACTGTAGAGCGTGACCCCTCCCCAATCCGTCGCGACAAATTCCTCGCCCCTATCCAAGAGGGATAAGGACGGTAAGTGCCGTTGCGTGGAGGTGACGATTGCCGCGGTTCCGTTACGGCTGACCACCCAATTGGGGCGATCAGGCACACAGTATGGTTTCGCGACTACGGCTGCACCGATCGACCACTCCGCCATGGATTGCAGGAGGAGATCCTGCGCACCGGCGGAGTGGTTGGTGTTGGCCTGCAGGAGGTGAGTGGACTGGGCAGCCATTAATGGGGCTTGTCCATTATCACCTCCTGGCTTGCGGCGGGCGATCGGGCCGCGCTAGGAGCGGGAGCGGCCGTGGTCGAAAGGCCGCTGCGCCCCTTTGGAGCCGAAGCTGGAGGTCTACACGCCCCAGAGCCCATGCGGTGCTTGGCAGGCTAATTGCCCGCCGCACACGCGGGGCAGTGGGGCGGGGCGGCGCAAGATGCCGCCATGTGCCCAGTCTGACCGCAGCGGAAACAGAGTCCGCCGCAGTCAAAGCAATTAGTGCATGTTGGCCGGGTATGCCCGACCGCCATGCACTTGAAACACCTCGCAGGCCGGTGCTCCAGCACGGTGACTCGCGCTGAGCTCCAGCCCACGAGGAGCCTGCCTGAGCCGGCCAGTTGCCTGACCGACTCCACTGGGCACTGCACCCAGGCGGCACCTACGCCGCCCGGACCGGGCCGGATGGCGCCAACTCGGACGGTGTCCAGGGGACACCCGGTTTTCGAGGCAATGGCCTCCCGGATGTCTTCCACCGTCACGGAGTCGTCCAGACCCGCGATGCGCATTTCGGCGCACTTTACGGGTCTGGCGATTTTGACGCCACCCTCCTCGGCGAACAGACCTCGCAGCTTCGACGCCACGCTATCGGCCGTCCTGGTACCCTCGGCCCCAGGGAACTCTAAAATCCGAGACCCTGTCCGGGCCTTGCGGGTCCTGGCTTCGACGCCTCCTATGTCGGAGACGTCGAGCTCCCGCCGGGCTTCCCTCAGAACGGCCTCATAGCTGAGGCCCCTTTCTGCCGCCTCAGGCAGCACAGTGATCACCACTGCGGCTGTCTTCGGCGGCCGGAGCCCCTTGCGCGGCCTCTTCCTCTTCCTCCCGCCTCCTTCGGCTCCTGCCTGGGGAGCGGCGACCTCAGCGGCGCGCTTGGCCGCCGCTCTCCTTCTCTGGCCGCGACTCTTCCTACCGCGCTCAGCCACCTGCCAACCCTGTTCCGGCGCAGCGGGCGTGCCAGGCGCGGGAGGCGCGGTCGCGGGCGCGCTAGTCGTCGCTGGCGGTGTCGGTGCTGGCGACGACTGCGGTCCGGCAGGAGCCGGTGCTGTCTTCCTCTTCGGAGCAGGCCCCTTCTTCTTTGGCCCAGCCGCGGCTGCGGCGTAACTCACCCCCACGCGGCCACCCTGACAAGGTAGCGGGGCGGGGGCTGGTGCCGCATATGGCCGCTTGTCCACGGCGAGAGGCGGGCGAACACGTGGTTCTGGAGGCAGCCTTGCCTCCAGAACGGCCAAGCGCGCATCCACCAGATTACCGACGGTGTCGATAATGGCGCGCAAGGCCTCATCCGGCACGCACCCCACCGCGGGCAGCGGGGTCGATGTTATCGGCTGGGCCGCTGTAGGGGAGCCGGCCACGCGGCCCGGTCACGGGCAAAAATAATTTCGTTGCGCATTATTTTGATTTTGCTATATCTCTTAAGGTATTGATTTAATTTGCATGGTCTGAAGAAAAAAAATTATCTTCATGAAATGCTCAAGCCAACTAATGTATTAAAAATGATAAGGATTAATACAGTATTTGTGTAAATAGCTTTTCAATTATCGTTTTATAATAGAACATTTTTTAAAGTATTAAAATGGATATAGTATGTTACCCTTAAGAGATAGATATATACCATCGCGGACTTTTTTGTAGGCCTTTTTAAGCTGTATAATACTGTAGTACTTTATTTTGATCTATTTCGTAGGGTTCAGCCAGCGTTTGCAATGTAAGCGCAAAATAATGTGTTTGTTTACGACATCACATTAGAAACCTCTAAAATTATTAGTGTTTCTCTACTACATTATGCATATATTGTACATATAAACCTTTCTCTTGAATCACTCTATCTATAAAAAAAAACTGCATCAATATCCGTTGCGTAGTTTTAAAGATTTAAGCATAAATAGGGATATAGGGACAGAAAAAGCGACTTTGTTTTATGTTGTGTCGTTACAACTTTGTTGTGTCGGTAGTATTTTTTTCCGTCTAGCCCCCTTTCGCAACGCGCGATAAGGAACTTCGTTCCAATAACCACCTTTTTGATACCCAACTGAGATTTATGCCAAAAATTCAAGCACTACTAGGCTCCAGCCTCTTGGGCCACCGAAGACAAAGATCGGGTACCGGTAGCCCGCTCATACGGCGAAGAGAGTTGCTTGCAGGGTGGGTCCATGGGGTTGCGCGCCGCCTCTTTTTTCGCCCCGGATTGATTTGTCAGGGCGCGACCACATCCATGGTCCACCTTGCAAAGAAAAAAATAAATAAATAAAAGGCTCGAGCCTCTTACTTAATGCTTATACTGGCAAACGAGCAAACAACGCAAAAAGAGACATTTAGGCCAATTTCTACCAATGAAATAGGGTGATAAGTTGTATACTTAATCCGTTGATATAAATACAGTACCATTTATAATGATTTAATTCCTGAATCTAAATGAACAAAATAATCTAGCAGCCAGATCTTAAACTATTAGGTTTTATAGACATTCCATTATCTCGTTTGTCGTAAAACATTCGTATTTCATCGCCTCCTTATTATCTGTGTTTGTATAAACACATAAATATTTACGACAGTGTTAAAATATTATTTGTTTATATTTTCAACTGAATTATATAATTTATAGAAATTACGATTGGCAGTTGACATAAATTATATTTTTTATTATTTTTATTTAATATCTTTAAACGAGAATTGTAAGCGTGAATGGGACGACAACAGTGAAGAACACGTCGTACATTTCTGGACCAAATCGGAGATGTATTGATGAGAAGTATGCGTATTTGCGTAATCGTAGACTATGTATGAAGACTGTTATGAGTGTGAAAGAAGCGGTGATGGTAAGTCGGGATCGTGATTTATGGCAATCCGTAGTCTCTGCCTAACCCTCTGGGAAATAGGCGTGAGGCTATTGATGAATGTATTTACGTATCTTTAAACGAAAAATTCTTGTATATTTTTAGAACCTCGGTATCGGTATCAGAGATTTCTATGAAATTTAGTGTGCAGGAGGTTTCACGATATAATTAATTTTCATTCATAGAAAATATAATTTTATCAGTATTGGCTATTGTTAGCTGAAAATCAATGATAGCCATTGTTTTCCGTAATTAAAATATAAACGTAATGTTGATCACTATTTGTAAGAATATAAATAGCTCAGTTAGGGAATCAAACAGTCTAATCCAGATAGCTCCGGTTCGATCATTGGTATTTAATAATTTTTCCTTTTTATTATTTATTTCATTCTCTAGTCATTTTTTTTAATATCGTCTTAAAATGAAAATACTTAGCCAAGCTCGACCATCCAGATATTATTCTTCATCAGATACTACACTGTTATTAAACAACGTTTCTAATAGGATAACTGTAAAATTAGAGTATGTTCTCGCAGCGCTTTATTCTAATCTATGTAATCTTCTCTGTATGGTTCATTGACAACTCTTCTTGATCTCTATAGTTCTCTAATTACTGTAATGTTACTTTAGCGCTTTAGCTTTTATGATATATTCTAATTTAGACGAACTATATTGAGTCTTATGCACAGTAAGACACTTTCACGAACTTAGAATCTGAATAGTTGTGACAACCCGAATTAACGAATAAACGTTGCTAAAAGAAAAATATTCATAACTTAAAATACTATCATTTATATGTGCTATCTATTGACAGGTTTAAAATCGGTGCCAAGCTTTAAACAAAATTATAAACAGCTTACTTACTGTAATGAAAATCCTACACTAAAGATACCGTCATCGGCACCGAATTCAAACCTATCAATAGATAGCACATACAAATTATAGTATTTTAAGTTGTTTTTTACTTTTCAGTTTTTGAGGTCGGTTTTTATAAACATTATATTTACTTTTTAGTGTTACAGATACACATAGGTTGTTCTATTAGTAGCGGGGATTGAGTTACTCGTTCATTGTACTCACTCATTCAAAAAAAAAATCATTTAAATCGCTTCGCCCAGTCGAAAGTTATGAGGTAACAAATATTAAAAAAAAGTAACACAGACGAATTGAGAACCTCCTCCTTTTTTTAAGTCCATTAAAAATATCATTAATTTTGAATAAAAACGGTAATAGTACATACATACATACATATCATCACGCCATATCCCTTGCAGGGTAGGCAGAGAGAACAGAGAGCCACAGAACTCTATCTTTGCATACTTCACTCACTTCCTCAACATTCATAATTCTCTTCATACACGCTCGCCGGTTTCGGAGACTCTTGACTCCACCTTCCTATAGTACATGACCGATCTGGTCTAGGTAGGTTAGTCTCGGTCTCCCTCGGTACCTACATCCTTCCACTTTCGCATTGTATATCTTCTTAACCAGACGTTCGTTCGGCATTCTTTCCACATGTCCGAACCAACCACGAAAAACGGTAATAGTGATACTTAAAAGACAGAAAGCGGGCCAATAATAGTTTGTGAGGGTCTGACCGAATGATCTATGTGTAGTTATATTAAAGCCCGCCATAATTGGTCTACCATCCATAAGATTTTACTTTTGGCAACCTAAGAAAAGGAGAATTACGTATTTACGTAATTTTATATTTATGTTCAAAATCTAGCTCAACACTTATTTTTCTCTTACAGAAGAATGACGTCACATATCAAGTATTCACGCATTCAAAACTGTACTGGGACAGCTGGAAGAAGAGATATGAATGATTAATTATCTCAATAGTTATATAAATCTTATATTTTATGGTCATTATTATATAATTATATAATTTCCCTGTGGTGACGGAGTAAAAATACTACTCACCACCCCATATGTTTCCCGTGGGTGATCGTACGAGACGACTAAGGAATATAAGACGCATATAACATCTATGCGAGAGAAGGAAAACTCGAAACAAAACCCGATACCAACACGTCTGACCAGCGCGCTATAGTAGGTTAATTTCCCCCTCATTGCGGAGGAGGCCCGAGCCCAACAGTGGGACATTTATGGGCTGTGATGATGATGATTATTATATAATTCTTGTACTTGCTAAAAAAAATGCTGGACGAATTTTGATGAAAATTTTGTGAGGATAAAATGTATATCTAGATATTTCAGATTCATAACTAAATTTAGAACCCGGTGGCACTGGGAGCGAGTGTTAACAAACATCTTATTGTTTAAAAAATAAATATCGGGGCTACTATTTCATATAAATATCCTCGAAAGGATAGGCAAAGATGCTTTTTTTTTATAGCCTATGGTATAGCAAACGAGCAAGAAGCACACCTGACGGTATACGTTACTACCGCCGAGGTACAGCTGGATCGCTTCCTACTAAAGAGAACCCCAAAACCACCCAGAAAGTTGGGCTGTCGACTCTTTCGCTCACCGAACGAGGCGCAAAAACACTTTGCCACTGCTCAGATGTCGATTTTTCAAGAGTGTAGTAGTACCTGGCTCTCACGCTCACCGATCGAAGCCCTTTTTTTATTGCTAATGGTGGCAAACGATCAAGCAGCACACCTGATGGTAAGTATCACTGCCGACCATGGACTTTTGCAATACCAAGGGTATAACTAGGCCGCTGCCTACCAATATAAACTCCAAACCCACCCAATTGGGCTTCCGGCTCTGTCACTCACCAAATGAAGCGCAATGGCACATTGCTATTACTCATACGTCGATCTTCTGCGAGAGTGTGGTACTACGCCGGACGGACCGGTCCGCGGCTGCAGACAAAAAACTGTCAACAGCGTGGTCCTACCCCTATTAAAAGCCCTTTTCCACGAGAGAGTTAATTCCATGAGAGAGGGCCCTTCGGACTTTCTGATCCATTTATGTAGATAAAGAGCTATCACTGTGATACCTACGGTGGACAGTTTGTCTTAATAGTTATCCGATGAGTCAGCCGTAACATTAAAATCCTCCATTCCTTAGCTGGTCTTATATAGCTCTGATAAGAATAAGGGGTGGTGACATATGTATCCTTAAATAGTCACTACATTTACACCATACCCATTGCCACATATTTTATATGAACAGGTTTGTTTTTAAGAACAAGTAATTATCACATTGTTACAATAATTTATTAAAATGATCCAATTTCTAAACTAACTTTTCTTTTTCTTTCATTGCAAATCATATACGTACCTACTACTACTGGCAACCAAACTTACTTTTTGAAGTGAAACCTCTTTAGAATCGTTGTGATTTCAAACTCGATGAAACGAAAGAATAAGTCCATAGAGACACAAACACATAAATGTATAGGATTCAGCCGGCGAGAGAATGAGATAGAACACATTAGACGTTCTCGTTCTCCTCTTTGTGCGACTCTTCGTAGCATCCCCACTATCTGACCCCCCCCCACTAGAGATAGAGAGAGAGAGAGAGAGAGAGAGAGGGAGAGTAAGATAGAGAGAGGGTGGGGAGAGGGAGAGAGTACACGCTATTTTTTTATGTATGTGAAATAGATTTATAAAATAGTTTGCCAAAGTTTCACTTCTGATATGTGTACTTTGTAGGCACGCATATTATTTTTGGGAGAATATTGCCTTACTATACCATCGTCACCGGATAGATAGATTCGTCATTTCAACTCGTATACGTCCCACTGTTGGGCTCAATGCTGCAACAGAATAACAGGGCAATTGATATTTTCTAGCGGCAGGCCGGTCCATTCGGGGTAGTACCATACTCTCACAGAAAATCGACTTCTTGCAGTGACAATGTGGTTCTATACTTTGTTTGGTGAGCGAGAGAGCCGGCAGCCCAACTTGCTAGGAGGGTTTGGTATTTCTTATTGCTAACCAGCGGCCTAGCTGTACCCCTGGTATCGCAAAGGTACATAGACACCAGTGACATTTACCATCAGGTGTACTGCTAGCTCGTTTGCCATCAAAAGCAATAAAAAAAAATTATGCGTGCGTACAAAGTACATATATCAGAAGCGAAACTTTGAAATTCTCTCTCTCTCTCTCTTTCCTCCTCCCCCCCCCCCTTATTTTTCCAACGCCGATAAAAAAGTTTCACTTCAAAAATATTATGTGGACTGAATCAGACTAGACGCTACAAGATTTTATTTTATATTTTCCCTCTCATTGGTAAATGTGTTATGCATATTACATCCCCTGGTAAGCTATTACAATACTCATAGGCAAGAAAGAGGATAAATAATGATATTCTTAATCTATCACTACACGGAGAAATGTCAGATTAGCAAAGAGTTTTATTCCAATATTGCCTTTTTATCTTATATTATCTGCTAACAGTTCTCAGCTATTGCTCGTGAAGAAAAGAGATCAATACATATTGTCTTCTTCTGAGCTCCATCGTCATCATTATCATCTCAACTCACACACTCGTATTTCTCACTGTTGTGCTAGGGCCTCTTCTACAATGGCAGGGAAATTGACCTACTATACCACGCTAGTCAAACGTGTTGGTATAGGGTTTTATTTATTTTGAGTTGCCCTTGTCTTGCACAGAAGCCATTTGCATATTATATCCCTTAATCGTCTTTTACAATATCCATGGGTAAGAAAGGGGATGATGAATTGTATTTTTATTCCGTCACCACAAGGATTGTCTTCTTAGCTATCTATAATTTTTATTGACTGCTTGCTCGTTTACACCAGAACATAACTTTTACCTATCTCATGTTATATACGAGATACTTATGTAAATGTAGAATGAAATCGTTATAAATCTCTTTTATAGTAGTTAATGACTAATAAGGTATGAAAAATAAAATAATACGACTTTTATTTATTTTGTTTTATTTAACTAAGTGCTCAATAAATAAAACTTACCACTTAAAATAAATTAAATTAATTATGTAAATTAAAATTAAAGTCGACGGGCTCGCGCATTTCTAAAAAGGACATCAGTCTTATAAGATGGGGGATGCAATGTCTTAAAATTCAGATAAGCAACAACTTAAAGCTGAAATATGATTCAACAATCCAAAAAGTTAAAACATTGCTATAAATATTAAGCTAAATGCCAGACTGCCACGATTATTATAACAACTGGATCAAGCCACGTGGCAGCTGGCATTTAGCTTTGCTTTTTATATAGCAACTTGATCCCATAAATAATTTTGTTTTATTGTGATGGTGACATATTAATAGGAGGTTGATACATCATAGGCATTTGAGGCATCATAAGCATAGGCATAGTCATTGTCTGGGCTGGATTCAACGGTGGCGCCGATAAGCCGAAAAGGGTTCTGAAGTAGCGCGCGATTGTCCATAAGATATTGGGCGTCTCCGGAAGCCTATAACATAACGATCATAATTTCAATTTAAAAAAAATATAAAAGAAAATTTTACAAAAATTAAATTAGGCAACTATTAATAATTTTCTATATTTAGAAGCCTAATGTGTAGATGAAAAAAAGCTATTTTTATGGATTTCAACGACTTCAACAATTTGTTATTCCCCTTTAATCTATATAGATGTTAAGAAATATTTGAAACTAACCAAAATTAAATTTGGTAACTAAAAAACCGAAGTAAACATCAAAATTTTATCAAAAAAAATCCATTAAAATAGTTCTATTACATAAAATCAGATTATAAAAATTAAAAAAAAAAAAATTTATGTGTATAAAAGACGATAATTCAGCTTAAATTTTAAAAATAAGTAAATAACATAAAAATTAATTTGCGAATCCAAAAATAAAATCACACGTTAGGGGTTAAAACCATACCTATTGCAAAATTTATACCAACCGCTATATCAATTTAGCTGCGGTCATTATGTATGACAAAATTTTCGGTCGTATTCTTGTCTTTGAGCTAATATAACACTGCTTTATCTATCAAAAAATCTTTACATCATTTGTATTTTATGTTCTCAAGTTTTAGATTTAGTTTTTCAAGTTTCACAATTAGCTTAGCAAGTTATAAGTGCATTAACAAAACTTAATTAATTATTTAAAATAAATAACATTTGGAGGTACATAAAAATTAGCAACAAAGTATCACAACATATGACTATTTTTCAGTTGTAAAAATGTATGTTGATATAATTATAATTGATGTTAACAAAAGAACCTCCAATATATTAAGTACCACCATCACCACTGGTTCATAAAAAGTACAATAAATGCGTTTTAAATGCAAAACAGTTTCCCATTTATATTTATTTATTTGACTGGATATTTAATCTTGTAAGCCTCTACCATGACTTTCAACTCTCTGTTCAGCTTGTTTACAATTCGATTTGTATTTGATATCTGAGTTTTTCTTTTTCTTCTTCTTAATTTTTTTAGGTTTAGAGTCAGAAATTGGAATTAGTGCATCCATGAAATCAAGACACATCATTAACATGTTGTAAGCAATAGAATAATATGCAGGAGCCTTAGACTTTAACGAATTGTTAATTTTAGTCTCTGTATACTTAGATGATTGTGAAATCATTATACTTAATGGATCATTTTTAAGTAAAATACCAAGGAAATCTAAGAAGAATCTGCCAGTATCTTTATTTTGGTGTGATATCACGCTTACATTACGAAAACTTCTATAGTAGTCAATGCTTCTCTTAGACCTACTACGTTGCCGCTTATGGTGTTTTTTACGTAAATTTCTTTTATGTTTCTTTGTTATATTTTTTGGGAACGTGTGATTATAAAAAACAATAGGTCTCCATTCAGAATCATTAATAAGCTGAGGCGTAATTGTAGTATTCGGTAATTTATAATTTTCTTTATTATATGGAAGAAGCCTACTATTGTTTGGTTTTAAGAAGTTGTTTGGATTTACAAAATATTTAACTCTAGGGTAGAAACTTGTATTTGGATAGTTATACTTGTATTTTTTAGTCTTTATATAATCGTGAAGATCTTTATTGTTTTTTAAACTATTTAAATTTATTGTTAACTCTGTATATTTTTTTGGTCTATGCATATTTTTTATGTATGTCATTTTTCTTTGCGCTATATTTCTAGGCTGAGGTACAAGTATCTGTCGAGACTTTTTTACAATTTCTGATTCATTTAAATCTTTATCCAGATCGCTGTTCTTTGTCGTTGAAACATCAGAGCTGAGTCCTCGAAATGTTGCTGGTATTGCTCCGTAGACTATATTAGCAAGCGGGTCTATAATATTTCTGACGCTATTCAAAATTGGTTCGATTAATTTGAGCACTTTCGACTTACCATCCCATCTTTCTGCCGCTCTTGTTGAGTTTATTAAAGTAGGCGCCTGTTGCGACTGCTGAGCGGTCACGTCGCTGTGGTGTATTATTTCATTGGCTTGTGCTTGAACACCCATTCCCGTGGGGGTATACATCTCTGGTGACGCGAATTGTTGGCTCACTCCACTTACGGAGTATGCGTGCGAGGAGGCGCTTGGAAAATCGATCGGATATTGCGAATAAAGATATGGGTTGTTTTGTAAGCCGATGCTGTAATAAATAATTTTTCATGTTAAGCTTCATGTTATTCCTTATTGACTGTTTAACTCAAGGTCTTCTAAAACTTCAAATTTGTTTTCATCTCGTCATTGTCTTCAGTCAATTGTTTTACAGTCAGGTGTTAGTCAGGCAATTTCTTATTTTTTGTCAGTCAGGCAATCTCTTTTTCATATATCAATTTCAATCAGGCACTTTCAATGTCATGATGTCAGTCAGGCAATTTCTCAGAGTCATTATTTTTATCAAATTTTTGTTTCAAATTTTTATAAAAATTCATTATTTCATACTAAGAGTACATCAGAGATAACAGAATATAAATTGTTATTCCAAATTACATCTCATTAATTTTATTTATTAATTATATAGAAGAATGTGGGAAATAGAGTGAACGGAGCGTTGGGGCATCTTTTCGGTAGCCACCACATCAGCTAGAAGGCACGTGTAGTAATACATAATGCAGTGCTTGTCCCAATATTACTGTATGGAAGCGAGAGTTGGGTATGCAGAAAAGAGTATGAAAGTAAAATTAATGCGGTCGAAATGCGATCTCTACGGAAAATCTGTGGAGTAGGCTGATCGATCGCATTCGTAACGACGACGTAAGAAAGCGAGTAGGTATGAAAGAGAGTAATGGTGTAAAGATGCGAAAGGGAATGCTCCGATGGTTTGGACATGTGGAAAGAATGCCAAACGAACGTCTGGTTAAGAACATATACAATGCGAAAGTGGAAGGATGTAGGTAACGGGGGAGACCGAGACTCACCTACCTAGACCAGATCGGTCATGTACTAAAGGAAGGTGGAGTCAAGAGTCTCCGAAACCGGCGAGCGTGAATGAAGAGAATTATGAATGTTGAGGAAGGGAGTGAAGTATGCAAGGATAGAGGTCTCTGGCACTCTGTTCTCTCTGCCTACCCTGCAAGGGACATGGCGTGATGGTATGTATATATATATATATATATAGAAGAAGCAAAAGATCCTCACATATAGGTACTAATTTGAACATAAAAAATATTTTGAGTTTAATATTGATTCGACATCATGATAATTTTATAATATCTCATCAATTTAATCACAAAAATATTTATTTCAATACATCACAGCTACATAATTAAAGATCGCAATAATTCAATTGAAATCTTATTAAGATATGTACACGCTAGAAGATACCTTGGGTGTCATGATTTCCATTATTTTTAAGTCATAATAATTATTGGTCATTACAAATATTTGGTCATTAACTCATTAGTCTCGCTTACTCATTTTTAGTCAGTCAAGGGCACTATTAACTTATCATCATTCTCCTACTCATATCCCAATTATTTGGGGTCGAAACAATATGTACACTTCTTTCATAATACACATTGAAAAAGTTATTGGCAATAGTTTTATGACCGGCCGCCAGACGTCCAAACTAGACCAACCAAACAGCATCAGATGGAGTTGGCCCAGGTCATTATAAGTCTCTTAGTCGTCTTTTACGACATCTACGAGCAAAGTAAGGGTTGGTAGTATTCGTAGCAGCTACCACACAGCATGCACTAATAACTCTTAGATTTATATATTCTATCAGTATCCATCAGTCCCTGGGTATATAGATTTTAGGTTAGAATAGTTACGTCTGATAACTTGGCAATTGTATTAGGTGTTATAAGTTGTCCAAAAAACCTTGCTGCTTATTCTCCAGCTGAATAGCACAGCCGGTTATTATCACTCCAATGGAGAAGGAAGATACGTAAAGTATCATACTTTCCCGTAATAAATTTCATTCTTATCCCAGTCACCATGTGAGAGATTAATTTATTTTGTTTTATATTAATCCTTACTAATATTATAAATGCGAAAGTAACTTTGTCTGTCTGTCGCTCTTTCACACCAAAACTACTGAACCAATCTAAATGAAATTTGGTACACAGATGGTTTAGAGCCTGCCAAAGGACAATTAAAAAGTAGGAGGAGGATAGGACTGTTGCAAATGGCATTCTCGTGGGGAGGCCTATGTCCAACAGTGGACGTTTAAGGGCTAATGGATGAATGGACGGAACTGCATATGTATCCCATCACCACACGAGAAAAATAATCATACTTAAACTTATTTGATCGGCTAAATATTAATATCTAGATGACCGAGTTTTGATCGGTATTTTCTTTTTGTTTTATTTTGGAAGATACATTTAAATGTAATAAAAACAATTAAAAAATGTAATAAAAAAAATATTAAAAATGGAACAAATAATAAAAAATGGCAACTAAGGATCTGAAACCGTGCTGCCTGGATTAGATTGCTTGATTTTCTAACTGAGCTGTGTCTATTCTTAATGATAGTGTCATAATTGGCCTTCATATTCTAATATTTTTTAGTCAACGAAAAATTTTATTTTTCATTGTCTGAAAATAAGGATGAAACAACGTTTTCTAAAAATTAAGCTAGATCGATTAACGGCTACCAAAACCACCGGCATGATAAATTTTATGAAAATCGTTGGTACCGTTTTCAAGATTCAGATTACATAATATATATACAAGAATTGCCTGTTGAAAGCTATTAGATTTCGTACCATCTAAAAATAAATGAAATAATTAAACAAAAGCTTGTTTAACTGAAATATAAACTTACTTAACCTTTTCCTCATTTTGTACCTTTTTGTTTATAGATAAAGCAGTCATTATCGGACAAACTTACAACAAAGTTATATATTTAGATATTATAAAACTCTGGGTCGGGCATTTTTTTTAAAGATACTCTGCTTTAAGGTAATAATCCTTGTATTGCAGGGGACTTTACAAATATGCAATTAACACAGTCAAATAACACCCAGACACAGAACAACAGTTTGTGAATCGCACAAAATATTGTACTGCATAGGAATCGAGTTTACGGCACTGGCTCATAAGGTCGGTATCTTAACCACTACTGGTGTTGTGTGCCGTCAACAAAGTTATTTTATATTTGGTTATTATGAACCTCTGGACTCTTTGTAAAACTCGAAAATAATCCTTGTATTGCGGGGGACTTTACAAATATGCAATTAACACAGTCAAATAACACCCAGACACAGAACAACAGTTTGTGAATGGCTCAAAATATTGTATTGCATAGGAATCGAACTTATAGCGATGATTCTGAAGGTATGTATCTTAACCCCTAATGGCGTTTTGTGCCATCAACAAAGTTATTTTATATTAAGTTATTATGAAACTCTGGGCTCTTCGTAAAACTCATATCTTACAATATAAATGACCCATAATATTGTGAGAACATAAATACTCGAAGTTAGTTCCATATCAATAAATGGGTAAATTACATCATAACAGAAAAAAACAGAAATAACGATAACAGATAATAGTCATAATAGTAAAAAAAGAAATAAATATAGTAAAGGTAGGGCCATACTATTGACTGTTTTCTGGTATACAGCCGCGGGCCAGTCCGTCCAGGTTAGTACCACACTCTCGCAAAAATCGAAGTTTGGGCGGTGGCAATGTGCTATCGTGCTTCGTTTGGTGAGTGAGAGAGCGGAAGCCCAACTTTCTAGATGGGTTTGGGTTAATTAGCAACGGCCTAGCTTGTTATTATGGCCGAGGTCCACGAGCGGCACCTTTTTTTTTGGCGGCGGTCTATCGAGTGGTCACGCCCCGCAAAATCCGTCTGGGGTGACAGAAGAAACGGCGCACGACCCCATAGACCCGCCTTACAAGTCCCTCTCCACGCCGAGCGAGCGGGCCAC
Organism: Lymantria monacha; assembly: GCA_905163515.2. Lineage (NCBI taxonomy): Eukaryota > Metazoa > Arthropoda > Insecta > Lepidoptera > Erebidae > Lymantria > Lymantria monacha. Next base: position 20,054,279 of record LR991081.1, read on the forward strand.
CGGAATCCGGTCTTTGTCTTCGGTGGCCTGCCCGGCGGTTTACCCTCGCGGGTATCGTCTCGAGTCGACTCCCGAGCTTTCGCCGTTGGGGCGTCGTCCTCACGCGGTGGCCTCGCTTCGGGGCGATTAGACTAATCCCCGGTCCGGTCACCCGCTCCACGAGCGGCACTAACACTTAACATTAGGTGTGCTTTCTCTGGCTACCCCTAGAGAACTCTAACAAATATGGGAATACATGACCAGAATATTGTTAGGTACACTTTACACGTTTAAATTTCTCAAGGAAACTTCTTTGCAGGTTTGAACAGAAGTTGCAATACGGTACTACGAAGTAATAACATAGATAGCGTGACTAATCAACATAGGACGGAATCAACGGGCAAGATCAACATGGATATGAAAGAATATACCGAGGAATAGGAAAGATCAAAGCAGATAGTGGGATAGGTAACACCATGGGTTCAATTATGCTTTGAAGTTTTGGCGGGCATACGAAAGGTCATTTGTTGCTATTAAATTTTATTGTTTTGCGTTAGTGTTAATATTTTAGTGGTTCTTTGTGTTATATTGAATAATTAGCTGATATTTTGTGTAATGTCATACAGAAAATGTGCTGAAAGTATATTTCACAGTACACAAACTAAGAAGTATACTTCACAGTATACATTCTGCCCCTGTAGGTAAGTGTGTACGGCAATGCTCGGAGAAATCATTGATTTGGTTGTCAACACACAGATAGTGTTATTATTTTAAAGCCGCTTTTTTTTGTTGAATGTTTAAAGAGCTACATAAGAAATATATTTACATGTTTGTATTTAAACAATAATTTAAAGGTGTGTTCTACTTCCTAACATTCACTCAAATTAGTAGAATTTCATATAATAAAATAAACAAGTCTATTTTTTATTTCTAAACAAGGATTCAAATAAAATTATGAAATTCTATAATAGGTAGGTGTTTGTTCATAATTATTTATAGTATACAACAAAATAATAATGGAACCAAGATATACATTTAAATGAAAATTGAATTTTTGAAGAAAGTCTAACTGAAAATGCCAGTGTCTGTAGGAATAATAGTTTATGTGGGACGTATCCTATTAGTCAAATATCACTGAATAAATCCATCGTGTTTATTTTGAAACAACTTGGGTAGTTATAATACAGAATAATAAAAACAATAGCTATTATAATAACAATATAAATAAGAGCTAGGTTTTTTGACATTGTTAATACCCCACATTGAGGAATAACGAATACAAATTACACCCAGATTTAATCATTGGTGAATTGCACAAAGAATTATCCTGCGTGAAAAGCTATGATAAATCACATCAAGAATTGTCCTGCGTGGAAAGCTAGGGCCCTCAATAAGAAGCTACATTGCTCCACCATCTGTGATTCTTCATTTTTGGAACGAAGTTCCTCATCGCGCTTTGCGAAAGGGAGCTAGACGGAAAAAATGAAGACCAAAAGTTGCCACGACACAACAAAGTTGTAACGACACAACATAAAACAAAGTCGCTTTCTCTATCCCTATATCCCTATTTATGCTTAAATCTTTAAAACTACGCAATGGATATTGATGCGGTTTTTTTTATAGATAGAGTGATTCAAGAGGAAGGTTTATATGTATAATATATGCATAATGTAGTAGAGAAACACTGATAATTTTAGAGGTTTCTAATGTGATGTCGTAAATAAACACATTATTTTGCGCTTACATTGCAACGCTGGCTGAACCCTATGAAATAAATCAAAATAAAGTACTACAGTATTATACAGCATAAAAAGGCCTATAAAAAATCTGCAATAGTATATGTCTATCTCTTAAGGATAACATACTATATCCATTTTAATACTTTAAAAAATGGCCTATTATAAAACGATAATTGAAAAGCTATTTACACAAATACTATATTAATCCTTATCATTTTAAATACATTAGGTGGCTTGAGCATTTCATGAAGATATTTTTTTCCTTCAGACCATGCAAATTAAATCAATACCTTAAGAGATATAGCAAAATCAAAATAATGCGCAACGAAATTAATTTCGTGTCGCTGCGCGGCCGGCTCGCGTTCGAACTCGGGGCCCAAAAGTTTTGGTAGTATATTGTAAGGAAGGCAATATGATAGGCTCGAGCGGGATTGGATAGAACCATAGCTTAACAAAAACAAAAGAATTCAACTTTAATAATCAAACAACAAGTCTGGTTATAATTTAAGTCCGTTAATTTTATATTTGTAAAGTCCCCCGCAATACAAAAATTGCTTCCTTAGTGCTGGGTGTTGCTTTAATAAAAAAGAAAACCGTTGATAAAAATACGTTTCCCTTTATTAAGCATATTTAATATAAATGAGACAGATTAACATAAAAATTCAGTTAATTTTTTCGATGATTCTGAATTATCTCAGTAATAAAACGAGGTAACATTGTAGGTAATAATCCTTAAAATGAATTTTATGTTCAAAATGTTAATTAATGCAAAAAGCTATGGCGAAATCAGTTATAACTCTCCTTGGGATATATACTTTTATGAAATATGGATTTAGTTGAATTTTATATACCTATAAAATAAAAAGTCTTTAATGTAGCTTTTTTTATTGCTTATAGTGTCAAATGAGCAATTAACACATCTGATGGTAAGTTATAGAGGAAGCTCGAGCCCAACAGTGGGACATATATGAGCTGAGATGATGACAAATGGAAACCCACATTATCAGTGAATAACATAAACCATATTTTAACTCTGTACTCCCATAGCAATGGAATTGCGTGAAACGTGTGAACACGTCATTATTTTAAAAAGTTATTTACAAAAGTTTTTAATAGTGGTAGGACCATGCTGTTGACAGTTCTCTGTGTATAGCCGCGGTCCGGTCCATCCGGGGTAGTACCACACTCTCGCAGATCAACGTCTGAGTAATGGCAATGTGCTATTGCGCTTCGTTGAGCAAGAGAGCCGGAAGCTCAATTGGATGGGTTTGGGGTTTGTATTGGTAGGTAGTGGCCCTTGGTATTGCAAAGATCCGTGGGCCGCAGTGACACTTACCATCAGGTGTACTGTATGCTCATTTGCCATCATATGCAATAAGAAAAAAACTTAATTTGCTAGTTATAAATAAATAAACACCTAACTTTAAAAGCCCAAACATTGAGTAAGTAGAATATTTTTGTTAACCCAAACTAAAAATAGGTGTTTCAATAAATAAGTTATCCTTGTCATTTGTGAATTAATTTTGCGAATGAAATATCCATTCAGATCAAAGTGTTTAATTAATTCAAAATATATATGGATACTTCAAAGATATACTCGTATTCGTGTTACCAACGAACTAAGTTATTCAAGCAAATAACGCATTGTATTTCAGAGCACATGTTTCCTACACCATCAGCGATTTCTTTTGCATACGCATGAATTCCCAATATTCATCCTTAAAGGGGAATAATGAGGTTAGGGTAGCCTTAATGAGGAATAATGATATATGGCCATGATTGACAAATGATTTGGTGATTATAATTGACATTCTGTGTGGTGACGGAGTAAGAATACAGTTCACCACCCCCTCTTTTACCTGTGAGTATCGTAAAAGACGATTAAGAGATATAATTATGCATATATCATCTGTGCAAGAGAAGGAAAACTCAAAATAAAATCCTATACCAAAACGTCTGACTAGCGCGATATAGTAGGTCAATTTCTCTCCCCTTATGGAGGCGGCCCGAGCCCAACATTGGGAGGTATGTGGGCTGAGATGAGTAACATCGATCGACTTCACAGATGGCGTAGTGGTTAAGATACCGACCTTCCGTGACAGTGCCCTGGGTTCGATTTCCATGCAGAACTGTACTTTGTGCGATCAACAAAGTGTTTTTTTTTAATTTTAAACAGTATATTACATACATATCATCACGCCATATCCCTTGCAGGGTAGGCAGAGAGAACAGAGTGCCATAGAACTCTATCTCTGCATACTTCACTCGCTTCCTCAACATTCATAATTCTCTTCATACACGCTCGCCGATTTCGGAGACTCTTGACTCCACCTTCCTTCAGTACATGACCGATCTGGTCTAGGTAGGTTAGTCTCGGTCTCCCTCGGTACCTACATCCTTCCACTTTCGCATTGTATATCTTCTTAACCAGACGTTCGTTCGGCATTCTTTCCACATGTCCGAACCATCGGAGCATTCCCTTTCGCATCTTTACACCTTTCATATTTCATACTCTCTTTCAAACCTACTCGCTTTCTTCCGTCGTCGTTACGAATGCGGTCGGTCAGCCTAACTCCACAGATTTTCCGCAGAGATCGCATTTCGACCGCATTAATTTTACTTTCATACTCTTTTCTGCATACCCAACTCTCGCTTCCATACAGTAATGTTGGGACAAGCACTGCGTTGTGTATTGCTACACGTGCCTTCTGGCTGAGGTGGTGGCTACCGAGAAGTTGCCCCAACGCTCCGTTCACTCTATTTCCCGCATTCACTCTTCGATCTATATCAGTGATGTACCTTCCATCTCTGCTAAATCCACATCCAAGATATACAAATTCATCCACTAGCTCTAGTACATCATTACCTATTGTTACTCTTACATCTGTTCTGGCTTCATCTCTTTCAAAGACCATCCATTATTTAGGTTTTGCTCACATTCACGCGTAGACCCCTTTTCTTACAATCTTCTGTCATAGTGTCAATTAGGGTCTGCAGGTCAGTCGCTGACTGTGCCAGCAGGACTGCATCATCTGCATAAAGCAGAGCAGTGACGACTGAGTCATCCATCTGGACTCCCACATTCATATCGTTCAACCTTTGGAGACATTTGTCCAGATATATGATAAACAGCCTGGCTGACAGAACGCACCCCTGCTTAACGCCGATATTGACGTCAAACCAAGGCGACATTCCATCATCCAGCCGCACACAGGCTCTACAGCCCATATAACTGGACTGCACAGCCTGCAGCAGTTTACCGATAATACCATACTCCGGTAAAATGTCCCAAAGTTCCTTTCATACAACCGTATCAAATGCTCTCTCCAGAACCACAAAACTGCAGAAAACCCTCTGACCTAGAGCCAGATGCTTCTCCACAATGTTGCGCAGAGAGAACACTTGATCTTTGCATCCCCTTCCACTCCTGAAACCTCCTTATGTCTCACACAGTAAACCATCGGACACCATCCTCATTCTCCTTTCAATAATTTTACCATACACTTTTGCTACCAAACTGGTCAAACTTATGGCTCTGTAATTTGCGCAACGTGAACCCTTGTTTTTAAACAAAGGCACGATGACTGCGCTATTCCAGTACCCAGGAACCATTCCCGAGCTCCAACATAAATTGAGGAGCAACAGGAACGCCTCCCAGACACAGGAGCCACCAAGCTTGATCATCTCGGCAGACACAATATCAATGCCCGCTGCCTTACCATTTTTTGAAACTTCTTATCGCCCATTCAACTTCATCCATACTGATGCCATCGGAGGACGCTGTATATTACTCTTAGAAAAAGAACTCAAAGACGATATAATTGTATAGGGTCGAATTAGTAACGTTTTTGATGGAAATGCTTCATTAATTTGAAATGGAATGTTCCTTAATTTCCATTTCACATAGTAGTTTTATTATATTTAAACTATCCAATCCTATCGTTGTAAGGATATATCAGATATGCGTAGAGATTTGTGATCAGAGCTACAAATAAATTCATTTTGTATCAAACTGTCTTCAAGATTCTAAATTGAAGCAAATACGTGCCAATTCTATATTGGATATGATGGATTCTCTGAAATATTTCGGGCATAAATGTAAATAGGGTTCTTAAAATATTCAGCATATTAGAATAAATTGATTTTATGAATGAATTAAAATCAACATTTTTCACTATGTGAGCGATATTTCTTTCACTCATCATTCACCTACTCTTATCCCAATTACTTAGGGTCGAGACAATATGTACTCTTCTTTCACAGTATATATTGCAAAATTTATTGGCAAAAGTTTTATGACCGGCCACCTGCCAGACGTCAGCCCTCCTTGGGAATGTAATTGTTGACCAAACGGCATCAGATAGAGTTGGCCTAGGTCATTATAAGGCTACGACACCCACAAATAAAACAGGTAGTAATTTGAATTCTTACTCCGTCATCATATAATTTAAAAATACTTAGATTTTATTATTAATCCAAGTACCCATGTTCGGAGCGAATGTTGTGAGTTTGAAGCAAAATATTATTCCAATTTTTTTTTTCTTTGATATTAATTCAAGTTACACCTATTTATTAAAACTACTAATTTATTAAAACATTTAAAGTACACGTTTTTAAACTGATTTATTTATAATATTATTAAATTATTGTAATAAATTTTACAAAAATAAATTGCAAATAAAGTTTGACGGCGATGAGATTTAAACCCACGCCTACGGTGCCTAAAACCAACGCCTTAGACCACTCGGTCACGCTGCCTGCGTATGGTCAGTGCAAAATTAACTGCTGCTTTTCAAACATACAATCTTAGGTTTCATTTTCGTTACGGAATTTCATAATTCGGTCGCCGCGCTCAAAGCCCGCGATAAAAGCTATGCAATAGCTTAAAAATAAGCCTGCTCCGACTTTTTAAATTATTTTATTGTAGACGGCACCGTGATTATTTCTTCTTTATTGTTTTAATAAAGTTTTTACATTAAACCTATATATTAATAATTTTGATTACTAAACGACGAAGCCAGAACAGATGTAAGAGTAACGATAGGTAATGATATACTAGAGCAAGTGGATGAATTTGTATATCTTGGATGTGGATTTAGCCGAGATGGAAGGTACACCACTGATATAGAGCGAAGAGTGAATGCGGGAAATAGAGTGAACGGAGCGTTGGGGCAACTTCTCGGCAGCCACCACCTCAGCCAGAAGGCACGTGTAGCAATACATAACGCAGTGCTTGTCCCAACATTACTGTATGAAAGCGAGAGTTGGCTATGCAGAAAAGAGTATGAAAGTAAAATTAATGCGGTCGAAATGCAATCTCAGCGGAAAATCTGTGGAGTTAGGCTGACCGACCGCATTCGTAACGACGACGTAAGAGAGCGAGTAGGTATGAAAGAGAGTATTGGTGTAAAGATGCGAAAGGGCATGCTCCGATGGTTCTGACATGTGAAAAGAATGCCGAACAAACGTCTGGTTAAGAAGATATACAATGCGAAAGTGGAAGGATGTAGGTACCGAGGGAGACCGAGACTAACCTACCTAGAACAGATCGGTCATGTACTAAAGGAAGGTGGAGTCAAGAGTCTCCGAAACCGGCGAGCGTGTAAGAAGAGAATTATGAATGTTGAGGAAGCGAGTGAAGTATGCAGAGATAGAGTTCTCTGGCACTCTTTTCTCTCTGCCTACCCTGCAAGGGATATGGCGTGATGATATGTATGTATGTTGATTACTAAAAAGAAAATTCAAAGAAACTAAATTCATAAAGGATCTTCTATCATAATATCCTTCTATCAAATATTGTGAAGATTTGTTTGCCTCATAATATATTAATATGTATAGTAAATTCTTCAAGAAATACTTTGTCCTAATATTTTCATACTTATTTATATTAAACTTTGTGTTCTGTACAATTTTATTCAGGATATTTCAAAGTTATTCAAATATGAAGATTTATCTCTCATCTCATCTCATATATGGCCCACTGTTGGGCTCGAGCCTACTTCATAATGGGAGGGAAATTGATTTAATATACCACGCTGGTCAGACGTGTTGGTATAGGGTTTTGTTTCAAGTTACTCTTCTCTCGTGTAGATGTTATATGCGTTTTATATCCCTTAGTCGTCTCCTACGATCAATCACGGGTAAGATAGGATAGTGAATTGTATTCATACTCTGTCACCAAAATAAATGAAAAATCATGTTTATGAAATTTCATCTATGCGATGATTATTGTTTTTTTTTTTTACAAATTATTTCGTAACTTACCCAGCTCCATAACTTTCGTAAAGTTTCTTTGCAGCCATGCCAACGGTCACTAGTAAGGCTACCTTGCTAGCGAGCATTGCCTTCAATGTTAATACAGTAACCACTGCCATGCCGAACATCACCACACCAGCCGACTTCATGCCAAATAACATCGGGAGTAACATTTGCATAACTTTTTTCTTATGTCTCTTATGACCTGAAATAGTAAAAAGAATTATTTGAGTTTAAATAATCTTTTTTTTTTTTTGCGGCGGGCTATGGTCTATTAACACCCCCCTAAATCCGTCCGGGGTGACAAACAAAGCGGTGCGCGCCCTATAGAACCAACCCGCCGTGTACCTCTCTAGGCCGTGCGATTGGGCCACCGGCATCCGATCTTTGTCGTCGGTGGCGTGTTTAGATAATACAAGAAATTATTGAATTATTCTAAATATGTTAGATTAAATTTGAATGAACGAATTTAATTCAATAAAATCTAAGTAACTTTATATGGAGTTTTCAGAGTCAAATCTGTGTCTTCATAATCTCTGTGGACTGCCTATCTCGAAGGCCCAGTTATTAAAAAAACGATTAATAGATTTTACTACAAAGAAATTTATTTATTAGTACATGATTGCCTAGTATATACATTAGATATAGGCTAGGCCATACGCAGCAAGAATACCGAGATAACGTTTGGTTGGTATAATTAGTTTCCTATAAGAACATTTTACGCTAAGCTGATCACCTTTCAGGTGGGTTTTACGACTCCTACGAAAACGCAAGGGGTAGCGCCATTCATTATTAGTTTTTAGATAGATTCAAGAATGGTTTTAAATAAAATTAGAACTGTTTTTTTACGCTGTGGAAACGCATTTACGCCTCGCCGGTAACAGACGAGACGGAGTGTGGGATACGCCGGCCAGCTGCCTGACAGGAATATCCACAAAAAGCACAGCAGAAAATTAGACCTATATGGCGCTACGATTGTTTAAAAATTCTGTATTTTTAATCTTTGTCTAGATCAACCCTGCAGGGTCAATTAATAGACTACAAATAATTTATCATTTAGTTAAAGAATATTAGTGAAAAATAAATAATTATACCTCTTTAATTGATAATTTCTCGGACTTTAAATATCTTAATTCTCTCTTAAGTATATAGATTGGCTTTTATGTAACCCAAAATTATGAAAAATCCAATATGTAGTTTTATTTTCTTTGAAAGAGGTAGGACCGCACTGAGCAGAAGATCGACGTCTGAGTAATGGCAATGTGCTATTGCGCTTCGTTCGGTGAGCGAGAGAGCCGGAAGCCCAATTGGGTGGGTTTTGAGTTTATATTGATAAGCAGCGGCCTATAGTTATACCCTTGGTATTGCAAAGGTCCATGGGCGGCAGGGACACTTACCATCAGGTATGCTGCGAACTCGTTTGCCACCACTATCATTAAAAAAAAATGTACCAACACAGTAAAACAAATTTTTCATATATATTTTTATAATAATCTTTGTATTGCAGGGGACTTAATGGATATTAATTAAACCCAGACTTAGAATAACAGTTTGTGAATTATTCAAGATAATTTGTGGTTCAATGTTGGAATTGAATCCACTAGAGATAGGCACGGTAGTATCTTGGCCTTTACTTCATTTATGCAATCATTTATATAATTCTTTTTTATGTCGTGACAGAGTAAGAATACTATAACACATACACACACACACACAGCACACACACACACACACACAGCGCACGCACACGCACACACACACAGCGCACACGCACATACGCACACACACACATAATTAAATAATCTAAGATTAAGTTTATTACCTCAATATTGAAGTTGCCGTGTATATATTAATAAGTTTCTTTTAACTACTAAGTATCTTTATGTATCATAAAAAGAAGAGAGCCTGGAGATCTGTCATACAGGTTTCGAACCTACTTCAGACTCCAGCTCTCACAAGGTTAAACTAAGACAAATCGTGTACTGAGTATATTTAAGAAACCACTGTAACCTTTTGAGAGAAATAAATTATTTTTATTATTATTATTATTATTCACCACCTCTTATATTACCCGTGGATAATCGTAAAAGATGACTAAAGGATATTAAACGCATATAACATCTATACAAGAAAAGAAAACCTGGAAACAAAACCCTATACCCACACGTCTGACCAATATAATATAGTAGATTAATTTCCCTCCCATTATGAAGGAGGCTTAAACCCAACAGTGGGACGTATATGAGTTGAGATGATGATGATGATAATTATGTAATTCTAACAAAAGTATTTGTAAATATATAAGTAAACCGCTAGATGTTTTAGGTAAAATGAGAAACATGAAAAGAAATATTTTCAAATATAATTCTACATATGATACCTAATAATTCTATCCTTTATATTTATAAGGGTAGCCAAAATTTATATTCAGGCATCTAGATCTAGTCGTAAAATTATGAAGAAACGATTTTTGGATCTATTGGATGACGATTTGACTATCCAGCTATAAATTATTTCATCTTTATTACGAATAATAATATTTCTGAATAAAATGAAACAAATTCTTTGAATGTCAAATTTTTTTTGCTTATATTTTTATTATTGTTTTATTGCATATTGAAGCTTCTATGATTTATATTACCAAATGTTGTAAAAACTAAATAAAAATGACACCGTTCTTTTTTATTTTTATTTCCTTCGCAAGGTGGACCATGTATGTGGTCGCGTCCCGAAAAATCGGTCCGGGGCGACAGAAGAGGCGACGCGCAACCCCATGGACTCACCCTGCATAGGGGAGGTTGGTTCTCCTGCCAAAGCCGGGACGGCCCCCGGATTCGCCGTCGGCCTACAGGCCCATCGTGCTCCTCGACGATGTGGGTAAGCTGCTGGAGCGCATCCTCGCTGCCCGCATCGTCCAGCACCTGGAGGAGGTGGGACCCGATCTGTCGGACGCTCAATTCGGTTTTAGAAGGGGGCGTTCGACCATCGGGGCCCTGCTACGACTGAGGCAGACGGCCGCGGAGGCTGTCACCGGCGGGGGAGTGCTGTTGGCGGTGTCGCTGGACATCGCCAACGCATTCAATAGTCTGGCATTCAGCTGCATCAGGGAGGCGCTCCGATTTCATGGGGTGCCCTTGTACCTGAGGCGGCTGGTGGCGGACTATTTGGAGGGGCGCAGTGTCCTCTGCGCGAGTCCCGCAGGGGACATTGTGCGGACGTCCATGTCGTGCGGCGTTCCACAGGGGTCGGTTCTGGGGCCGACTCTGTGGGACATCGGGTACGACTGGGCGTTGAGAGGGAGTCTCCCCCCCGGGCTGAGCGTGATATGCTACGCTGACGATACGCTCGTCACAGCCCGGGGCAGGACACTCGAAGAGGCGGCGAGCCTGGCCACTCTCGGCACCGAGGAGATGGTCGGGCGAATCGAGGCGCTGGGGCTCAGGGTGGCCCTAAATAAGACGGAGGCCCTATTGTTCCATGGGCCACGCGTAAGGCCGCCAATCGGCGTCTCGCTAGTCGTCAACTCCGTCCACATCAGCATCCAGGCCCATATGAAGTACTTGGGTCTGGTGCTCGACGGGCGATGGTGGTTCCGGGAGCATTTTCGCCGAATTGCTCCCCGGCTGGTCGGCGCGGCGTCCGCCCTTTCGCGGCTCATGCCGAACGTGGGCGGACCCAGCTTCGAGGGCCGACGGCTGTATGCGGGGGTGATCCGTTCTATGGCCATGTACGGCGCACCCGTGTGGGCGAGGGCTCTGAACGTCCAGCTCAGGGCTGTTCTGTGGAGACCCCAGAGAGTCATGGCGGTCAGAGCCATTCGCGGGTACCGCACGGTATCGACCGAGGCGGCATGCCTACTGGCTGGGACACCCCCGTGGGACCTAGAGGCGGAGATGCTCTCCGACCTCTACCGGCGGGTGACCTCACTGCGCGACGAAGGTGGCTCCCCATCGCTGAGCGAGATAGCCACCTGGCGCGAGGACGCCCGCCGAGACGTCATCGCCCGTTGGGCTACGCGGCTGGAGAGGCCTAGACACGGTGTCGTCACCGTCGAGGCTCTCCGGCCCGTATTGATGGAGTGGATGGAGCGGCGGCACGGAGTCCTCTCCTTTCGACTGGTGCAGGTGTTGTCGGGGCACGGATGCTTCGGCTTTTACCTGCACACGGTCGCGTGTAGGGAGTGGACTTCGTTCTGCCACCATTGCAGCAGTGACGAGGACACGGCGCAACACACGCTGGAGGCGTGTCCGGGCTTTGACCGGCAGCGCCGTGACCTCGTCGCTGTTATCGGTGCCGACCTGACGCTGCCGGCTGTCGCGAGAGCGATGGTCGACAGCGTCAGGAACTGGGACGCGGTCGCCGCCTTCTGCGAGGCTGTCATCTCGCAGAAGGAGGCGGCGGAACGAGTCCGGGAGGAATCCCGCGACCCGGGCCGCCGTCAGCGGCCGGGGCGGCGCAGGCGCGAATACCTGCGCCTGATGCCGCCCTAACCGAGGCCTCGGGTGATCGGACCGGGGAATTGTCCGGTCACCCGACGTGAGGCCACCGCGTGAGGGCGACGCCCCGACGGCGAAATCTGTCGGGGCGTCGACGAGAGGAACCCGCGAGGGTAAACCGCCGGGCGGGCCACCGAAGTTAAAATCGAGTACCGGTGGTCCGCTCGCACGGCGAAGAGAGAAGGTTTTACGGTGGGTCTATGGGGTCACGCGCCGCCTTTCCGTCACCCCGGACAGATTCAGCGGGGCGAGACGCACCCATAGCCCAACAATAAAAAAAAAAAAAAATAAAAAAAAAAAAAAAAAATGGACTCACCCTGCAAACAACTCTCTTCGCCGTGCGAGCGGGCCACCGGAAAATAAAAATGACACCGACGATTTCTAAGTAGCATTACTTCTATATTTCAAATATTAGCGTAGTCGTCGAGCAGGTGGCCAATGCGTCAACGAGGTATCCAAAATTCTAATACGATAGGAACCTTGAAGACTAGAATCAATACCAATAATCCGCTCAATTGGTGATAAAAGGAAATATGACACTAGGTACCAATTTACGTTGACGCTGTGGAAAAATTAGCACTAACATTAAGGCATCACCCTCACGCAGCCGATATTTCTGCGGGCGATGGACTAATCCCCAGTCTAACCATCGAATACTATGTGTTAATCCTGCTTGTAATTATTTAGTGAAAATTAGGTGGTGAAATTAACCAATATTATAGTGGTAGGACCACGATGTTGACAGTTCTCTGTCTACAACCGCGGGCCGGTCCGTCCGGGGTAGTACCACACTCTCGTAGAAGATCGACGTATGAGTAATGGCAATGGGCTATTGCACTTCGTTCGGTGAGCGAGAGAGCCGGAAGCCCAACTGAGTGACTTTGGGGAATAAGATATACCCTTGGTATTGTAAAGGTCCATGCGCGGCAGTGACACTTGCTATCAGGTGCGCTGCTTGCTCGTTTGCCACCATAAGCAATAAAAAAAAATATTACCCCTTTTATCATATAGAACATCAAAAGTACTATTAAAAGTAGTGAATATATTTCACCTGAAACTTTAATCCCAAAGCTTTTAAGCTGCTGAAGATTGCTTTTTAAGCTGCTGATTCTACATAAATATAGTAATATGAAATACTTCGTATATTATATAACCGGATATTGCGAATATGTACATAAACTCTTATAGCGTACATATAAGATAGTTTAAACGGATTATATAAATTTAAATTATACATTCATTATAATTATAAATTTAGTAATTACGTAATAAATTTAGATAAGCTGTATGGTAGCGGCTAAGAATAATACCAACACTTACTTTGCTCGTGGACGTCGTAAAAGACGAATAACAGCTTTATAACCTGGACTAACTTCATCTGATGCCGTTTGGTCAACAATTACAATCCCAAGGACGGTTGACGTCTGGCAGGCGGCCGGTCATTGGCTATTGCCAATAACTTTTACAATATGTACTATAAAAGAAGAGTACATATTGTATCGACCCCAAATAATTGGGATAAGAGTAGGAGAATGATGACGTAATAAACTTAGATCGTCCTACAGGATGAATTTGCTAGGCAAATGAAGACAAAGATCGGGTACCGGTGGCCCGCTCGCAACGACGAAGAGAGGCACTTTGCAGTATGGGTCTATGAGGTCGCGCGACGCCTTCCGTTGCCCCGGACCGATTTGGCGGGGCGCGACCACAGCATAGTCCACCGTTAAAATAAAGGGATGAATTTACTAGTATGTGTCTCACACTGTTGACAGTTTTTATCCAAAGCCGCGGGCCGATCTGGAGTAACACACTATCACAGAAATTCGACGTCTATGTATTAGCAATATGCTGTTTCACTTCGTTTGGTGAGCAAGAGAGAGCTTTTGGGTGCGTTTGGGTTTGGTAGGCAGCGATTTAGCTGTACTTTTAGTATTGAAAAGGTCCTGACTTCGTTGTGGCAGTAACACTTACCATCATGTGTTATGTTTGCCTGCTCAGATGACGTAGTGATTAAGATACCGACATTCAATGCCATGGGTTCGATTCCCACGCAGAACAATACTTTGTGGGATCGACATCAATGAGTTGTTCTGAATCTGGGTGTAATTTGTCTGCGATAATTATGTTTGTAAAGTCTCCAACTGATCCCAAATGAATATTTCCTTAGTGCATAGTGGTGTATAAAAAAAAATATGAGGTGCCATTGGTTAGGTTACAGTTAAATGTAATAAATCTTCTTTCTGCTAATGGTGTAAAATGTTTGCACTGTTCTTCTACTACGCAATTGTTAAGTACATATATACATACATATCATCACGCCGTATCCCTTGCAGGGTAGGCAGAGAGAGCAGAGTGCCAGAGAACTCTATCCTTGCATACTTCACTCGCTTCCTCAACATTCATAATTCTCTTTATACACGCTCGCCGGTTTCGGATACTCTTGACTCCACCTTCCTTCAGTACGTGATCAATCTGGTCTAGGTAGGTGAGTCTCGGTCTCCCCCGGTACCTACATCCTTCCACTTTCACATTGTATATCTTCTTAACCAGACGTTCGTTCGGCATTTTTTCCACATGTCCAAACCATTGGAACATTCCCTTTCGCATCTTTACACCAATAATCTCTTTCATACCTACTCGCTCTCTCACGTCATCGTTGCAAATGCGATCGGTCGGTTTAATGCCTAACACTCCACAATTAGGGGTAACAATAATTAACACTCAAACGAACGATATCCCCTGAACCCTCCCCTCGTCTTTTGAAGAAACATCACCGTTATTATATGCGTTAAGCATATGAAGACAACCTTACAAATTAATCAAAACCGACACTGTCAAATCTTAAACAATTTTGTATAATCTAATTTTCAACTTTTTGGTACTCAAATTGCTTAACTACTAACGCCATCTACATTTCTGTTACAAAATTATTTATGTACATAAGTGACACACATTCCCATGTAAATTTAGGCACAACAAAGCTAACGAATGTTTGAATATTCAACAGAAATCGATACAACCGTCGTTTTCAATTAGGAAAGTGTATTTCAGTCCGCCATTAAACTCGTATATATTAAAATAATTGATACTTTCCAAATGGTTATAGAGAAAAGTGAAATTCTCTAAAATAATTGCATTTCGTGATTGCACGCGAATATGACAGAAATCATTCGCTTTACAGCTATGAAGATATATTGCTTAGTTTTTTTTATTTTAGATAAAATCAATCTATAAATTACTGAAATTAAACAATTAATATGCTTGATTATTTATAATAACCCGATTTCGAGCGAAAAATTATTGTCACAAGTGGAATTCCAACCCACATCTATTGTAAATCTGTTCCAATCGTGCTGCCACTTACACCATCACCATAATTTTTTGCTCGTAATCGGGTTTTTATATAATCAATCTATAAACTTGGATAATATGGTTTTTAGCAGATATGGTCTGGACACACGCCGTACATGCCATCCGGAGAGACGGAAGGGCACGTGGCCACATACCCCCATATATCAAATCAAATCCATTCAAATCATTTATTATACAGAAGACCCATAGGGGCACTTACATATTGTCAATTGTACATTATTTTTTTTAAATTATATTAATTAATCTACCACTGGATCGGAAAGCAGTCACATACTGAGTAGATCCGGCAATATTTTGTTTTGCTTTTAACAAGATCACATCCTTATTTTGCAGGTATGTTAAACACATCCTTATTACATCCTTAACACATCCTTATTTTGCAGGTATGTTATAGTCACACCTCGCCTAATCAGTCCGAGGCGACAAAAGAAACTGCGTGCAATCTCATAATCTGACATTCACGTTCTCTCTACGCCATGCGGATGGGCCATTAGAACCCGGTGTTTGTCACCGATGGCCGGCTCGGCGGAAGACAACTATATAAATAATATTTTAATAACTAACGGATTCATTTCTTGTATGGGAATTAAACCCGCGATATCTGGTAAGGTAGATTAGCATCTTAAACACAACACAGCTACAAACAAATTGTTACAACTATATCTTGATATAATATAATTATGTTTATAATTGTTATTGATTATTTTGAGTGGCTTCGATATATGAGGGGGTAATTGATCACTTGGCGTAAACCCCATTCGTTGTCCTACAAACGAGTATATTAAGGGTAGCAAATTGGATTTAGTAATCAATGGAAAACTAATAAATTAATTATATATATAATATTAGTTAATTAAATCTTCATGTATTATGTAAGGCTTTTTTTTTCTACGTGTTTCACATTCGTATTTGATTTTTACTATCGCTACGTTTCGAAAACGTCTTAGCAATCATATTCAAAACGTCGCGAAAATATAAAAAAAAAATACGAATTTAGTAAAATTCGTAATAGAATTATGAAATCTGAAATGTCGCATACATTTGTCGCACAAAACGTCAGTTCAAAAAAAAATACAAATGAGATAAAATTCGTGATATGAATGTGAAGGCTGTAAATTATCCGATATATGTATCGGAGCAAAAATAAAATACAAACTGGATAAAATCCATAATACGGATGTTGAAAAGTTTCCGGAACGTCGGTTAAACAAAAATCAAATACAAACTGGATAAAGTCCATAATATGTACATTAAAAAGGTCCGAAACGTCGGTTAAGCTAAAATAGAATAAAAACGGGATAATATGAAGGCTGATGAAACATCGATTAAGTAAAAATCAAATACAAACGATATAACATTTATATATAAATAAAATATATTGAAAGGAGAATGAGGATGGTGTCCGATGGTTTGCTGTGTGAGACACAAGAAGGTTTCAGGAGTGGAAGGGGATGCATGGATCAAGTGTTCTCTCTGCGCAACATTGTGGAGAAGCATCTGGCTCTAGCTCAGAGGGTTTTCTGCAGTTTTGTGGATCTGGAGAGAGCATTTGACACGGTTGTACGAAAGGAACTTTGGGACATTTTACCGGAGTATGGTATTAACGGTAAACTGCTACAGGCTGTGCAGTCCAGTTACATGGGCTGCAGAGCCTGTGTGCGGCTAAATGATGGAATGTCGCCTTGGTTTGACGTCAATATCGGCGTTAAGCAGGGGTGCGTTCTGTCAGCCAGGCTGTTTATCATATATCTGGAAAAATGTCTCCAAAGGTTGAACGATATGAATGTGGGAGTCCAGATGGGCGACTCAGTGGTCACTGCTCTGCTTTATGCAGATGATGCAGTCCTGCTGGCACAGTCAGCGACTGACCTGCAAACCCTAGTCGACACAATGACAGAAGATTGTAAGAAAAGGGGTCTACGCGTGAATGTGAGCAAAACCAAAATAATGGTCTTTGAAAGAGACGAAGCCAGAACAGATGTAAGAGTAACAATAAGTAATGATGTACTGGAGCAAGTGGATGAATTTGTATATCTTGGATGTGGATTTAGCCGAGATGGAAGGTACACCACTAATATAGAGTGAAGAGTGAATGCGGGAAATAGAGTGAACGGAGCGTTGGGGCAACTTCTTGGTAGCCACCACCTCAGCCAGAAGGCACGTGTAGCAATACATAACGCAGTGCTTGTCCCAACATTACTGTATGGAAGCGAGAGTTGGGTATGCAGAAAAGAGTATGAAAGTAAAATTAATGTGGTCGAAATGCGATCTCTGCGGAAAATCTGTGGAGTTAGGCTGACCGATCGCATTCGTAACGACGACGTAAGAGAGCGAGTAGGTATGAAAGAGAGTAGGTATTGGTGTAAAGATGCGAAACGGAATGTTCCGATGGTTCGGACATATGGAAAGAATGCCGAACGAACGTCTGGTTAAGAAGATATACAATGCGAAAGTAAAAGGATGTAGGTACCGGGGGAGACCGAGACTAACCTACCTAGACCAGATCGGTCATGTACTGAAGGAAGGTGGAGTCAAGAGTCTCTAAAACCGGCGAGCGTGTATGAAGAGAATTATGAATGTTGAGGAAGCGAGTTAAGTATGCAAGGATAGAGTTCTCTTGCACTCTGTTCTCCCTGCCTGCTCTGCAAGGTACATGGTGTGATGGTATGTATGTAAAATTTATAATATGAACCTTGAAAAGTTTTTAAAACATCGGTTAAGCAAAAATAAAATACAAACGGGATAAAAGCCGTGAAAAATGTGTAATTTTATTCGTGTAATACTCTCGTAAACATTTAATGTTTAGGCAAGTATTACACAGACAAATGATATTACAATTAAAGCTATCTTATTGACTCAACAGCTTAAATAGTTCTCTGCAATTATTCCTGGACTCGGCTCCTTAGTGGTTTTAAATATAAGATTGTTCTTCCTTCACTCACTCATCATTCTTCCTACTCTTATCTTAATTACTTGGGGTCGATACAATATATACTCTTTTTTTACAATACATATTGTAGAAGTTATTGGCAATAGTTTTATGACCAGCCGCCTGCCAGACGTCAACACTCCTTGGGAATGTAATTGTTGACCAAACGGCATCAGATGGAGTTGGTCTAAGTCGTTATAAGGCTCTTATTCGTCTTTTACGACATCCACGCGCAAAGTAAGGGTCGGCAGTATTCGAAGCCGCTACCACACTACTTCACTCAGTGAACGAAGAGAAATAAATTGTTACTATTCAGATGTCAGTAGGTATTTTGCAAGAGTATGGTTACTCTTCTTTTGTAGGCGTTATTCTGGACACATACTGACCAATCTATTTGAGTGACGAAAGAGCGGAACACAGCCCCATAATCTGATGTATGCCCTTCACATGGCCATCGAACAAACACTGATATCGATACCTTGACTTCGGTGGTAATGTGGTACAAGCCTGGACGTTTCAACCTATTTATGATAAAACTACTCTACTACTAAGCTACTAACTGCTACAAACTAGGTTAATGCTCGAAGTGAACCACTAGATATGACTAAACTATGCTTAACAGTAAGATATGTTAAGAAAAATAAAATTGACTTACGTATACCCACTCCTTTACCGGGAATATCTGAGGTTTTATCCTCCTCTTTCTCTTCATTCTTTGTGCTGGATTTCTTTCCATTTGGATCCGAAACATCTGAAAAATGAAATAGAGATATTTTTTTTATTGTTACTTTTTATTGGTAGGCGTTAGAAATTATTTAGATACTAGTTTCTGCCCGCAGCTTCGCCCACGTAAAAGGTTACTTTCCTTAAGTTTTTCATCCCCTATTTTTATTTTACCCCTTAAGGGTAATTTTTTTTTCATATTTATTTATATCTAATCAAAAGCCTAAAAATAAATTTTAAGTTTCTTTAAAAATAACGATACTTCTTTACAACTTTTCATCCAGCTTTACAACCCTTTTTTTCCATTAAAAAGTAACCTATGCCCTTTATCAGATTCTAGACTATTTGTGTACCAAATTTCATTTAGATCGGTTCAGTAGTTTTGGTGTGAAAGGGCGACAGACTGACAGACAGACAGAGTTACTTTCGCATTTACAATATTAGTAAAAATTGTATAATGTTTTCAATAAAAAAAAAATAACTTGCGAAAAGCTTAGTTTATTACTAAAATTTTATGTATATTAATATGATAATGTAAGCAAAGGTTATTTATTAATAAATCTTATAACATTACATCTTAATATGGCTAGCGTTGTGGGTTAGAGTGAGAGAGGAGGAGCCTGCCCAAAGCTGCCGTATGCGTGAGAGAAAAAGAAGCCAGACAGAGTGACGCTGTTACGCGTTAGATAACGAAGCAGTTTACCCTCTCATGAGAAGGTATCACTTCAAAATAAAACATTATAGTATAAGCATAGTATTAAAAAAAATATTTAAAAAGAAAAGCATAGCACATATATTTTTATATTTTTTTAAATATTTCTTTATAAACTGTGTGAACTGACTTCTAATTGGATCATCATCATTCGCTCACTTCTATACCAATTACTTGGGGCCGATACAATATGTACTCTTATTTCGTAGTATATATTGTAAAAGTTATTGGCAATAGTTTTATGACCGGCCGCCTGCCAGACGTCAACCCTTCTTGGGCATTCCCAAGAAGGGTTGACGTCTGAATTATTGACCAAACGGCATCAGATGGAGTTGGCTCAGGTCATTATAAAGCTCTTAGTCATCTTTTACAACATCCACGAGCAAAGTAAGGGTTGGTAGTATTCGTAGCCGCTACCACATAGCTTAGCTGACTTTTAGTTGGATATATTTTTATAATAGCAATATTACACTTTTTTTTTACTCAAGATTATTTCTTTCTAATTTATGCTCTGAATACAGGATACGTAAAAAAGACATTTATCCGTGTGATGACAGAGTAAGAAAACTATTCACCACCCCCTATCTTGCCCATGGGTGATCGTAAGAGACGACTAAGTGATATAAAACGCATATAACATCTATGCAAGAAAAGGAAAACTCGAAACAAAACCTTAAATCAACACGTCTGACCAGTTTGGTATAGTTGGTCAATTTTCCCTCCCACAGTGGACGAGGCTCGAGCCCAACAGTGGGATATATATGAGCTGAGATGATAATGATGAAAAAAGACATTTATCTTTACAATCTTATAATCATAATAAGAGTTCGAACTGAGAAATCTAATTCAAGATTACCATGAAAGTAATGAGTCCTCTTTAAGTAATCACGTACGTATAAAAAGTGCTGAAAACGTACAATCGAAAAACGAATTCGATTCAAGATGTCGGCTGAAAAGAACTACCGACCATAAATTAAATGGCACCTGCTGTTCTCTCAATATTAGTTTACAACTAATTAGATATACAATCTGAAGCTGTAACTTTAGTTAGCGATAAAACTTTCTGTAACAAGCTGTTAAAATAATATTGATAATGAAATGGAAAATGTTATGTCATCATCATCATCATCACAGCCCACATGCGTCCCACTGTTACCCCACTGAAATTAACTTACTATACTACGCTAGTCAGATGTGTTGGTATAGGGTTTTGTTTCGATTTTTCCTTCTCTTGCATAGATGTTATATGCGTTTTATATCCCTTAGTCGTCTTGTATGATCACCCACGGGTAAGATATGGGATGGTGAATAGTATTCCAACTCCGTCACCACACGGAAATGTTATATAACTAATAAATAATAACGATAATATAATAGAGATTTTCCGTATGGTGACGGAGTAAGAATACAATTCACCATCCCCTATCTTAGCCGTGGGTGATCGTAAAAGACGAATAAGGGATATAAAATGCATATAACATATATGCAAGAGAAGGAAAACTTGAAATAAAACCTTATACCAACACGTCTGATCAGTGTGGTATAGTGGGTCGATACCCCTCCCATTATGAAGGAGGTTCGAGCCCAATAGTGGGACATATATAATCTGAAATGATGACGATGATGAATATAATAGATCATCATCTCAGCTCATTATATCCCACTGCTGGGCTCATGCCTTCTTCATACTAGGAGGGAAATTGAACTACTATATCACGCTGGTCAGACGTGTTGGTATAGGGTTTTATTTCCTGTTTTCCTTCTCTTGTATAGAGATGTTATATGCATATTTTCTCTCTTACTCGTTATTTGCAATCACCTATGAGTAAAATAAGATATAGAATAAATTGTTAGATTTTTTTTATATCTTAACTAGCAGTCCCGGCCACGCGTTGCTGTGGCTAAGGTAGCCTCAGTAACACGTGGTGGTTATGCTAAATTGTAGCTTATATAAAACGTTTGTACGTTTAACATAGCGCCATCTATTAAATACTTACTCAATCCAGTCAACAAATACAGCTATCTGTTAGAATCGTTTGGAGATAACAGATAATTGTGACTGTCAAATAACAGATGGAGATGGCCCAGGTCGTTAAGGGCCGTTCATAAATCACGTAAGGGATTTTTTTTTTTTTTTGCAATAAAATCATATTGCGAATATAAATTGAGATGGAAGTTATCCTATCTTTTAAATTGAATCAAACTACATATGCTGTACAAATTTGATTAAAATCAATTAAGTACTTTGGGAGTTCATCGCGGGCAAACAACATGACGCGTAATTTACATATATTAAGGTGCCCATAATATGCTGTGTCGGCCACGAATGCTATAAACTCTACATATCGTAAAAGATTTACATCAACTTGAACCAATTCTAGCTACTCTATGTAAAGTGTTTGAAATTTCGGGCAATTAAAAAAAAATACAAACGCGATAGAATCCGTAAATAGCCGTATTTCAAAAGACGTAATATTTTTTTTGCGAACGAAATATTATTATCACGCGTGGTACTTGATTGAACCCATACAATGTCCAATTTGACCAAAGGACATGTACAACAGTACTTAATAGAATATAATATCGAATTAGCAATTTATACAACAAATTATGCTAGATATATAAATAATTTGCTGTGTGGTAGCAGCTACGAATACTACTAACCCTTACATTGCTCGTGGATGTCGTAAAAGACGACTAAGAGCCTTATAACGACCTGGTACAACTCGATCTAATGATGTTTGGTTAACAATTACATTCCCAAGGAGGGTTGACGTCTGGTAAGCGGCCGATCATAAAACTATTGCTAATAACTTTTACAATATTTACTATAAAAGAAGAGTATATATTGTATCGACCTCAAGTAATTGGAATAAGAGTAGGAGAATGATGAAAATGACGTTTCTTTGGACACAATAATTAAATAAATATCTGTATTCCATTTATATGCCCTAGATTCAAGACGTAAAGAACTTTTATAAGATCGTTTATACAGGGTGGAAGTGGACCGCTCCCGAAAACAAAGACAGGTGACCCTACTACCTATTTGTAATGATAGGCTAGAAAAAAAAGCGATCAGGATGAAAAAAAAATTTTTTTTCACAAATATTTTTAAGTTTTTTTCACATTCCATCGTATTAGGACAGTGCCATGTAACGATAACTCCATAAAAATACGTAAATATACTCAGATGAGAAAAGACGCAATCTATTCAAAACTCACGATCATATGTTCAAGAGTTCAACGACCTCGCGTGGTGAAAAAAAAATTTTTTTTTCATCCGTATCGATTTTTTTTCTAGCCTATCATTACAAGTAGGACTAGTAGGGTCAACTGTCTTTGTTTTCGGGAGCGGTCTCCTTACACCCTACCCTGTATACTAATGCTTAACAAATGAGTATTATTCATTCAATTATATTAATGTCAAGACAATACAGCTGTCTAAGTGTCTAAATCATTCAGTCAAAATAATTAATTCTGTAATAGATTAGCCCCATTACAAGCCTTCTAACGAATTGTTCTAGAATTAGATAGGTTTGTTATTACTAAAAATAAAACGATGCCTAACTCTAATAATAACAACGAAATGAAATAATTATTACTTTTACAAATGGTTACTAATCCACGACGAAAATAGTTTTAGAATCTAGTGTAGTACCTACTATTAAAGTTCTTGAAAACGAAGTAGTGTTTAAGTAAATTAAATAAATTTCGCAAAATACACAACCAACTGAAGCTATTTAGTACGCTCTTAAAAGCCTCAGACGTTGTATAATCTGAGTCGAGTCTTTCGTTTCAGTCTTTTTAGGAATAACTAGAATTGTGAATAGAATTTCGGGACTTCTAAGTACCACTAAATTACGAACTAGATACTGTTGGGAGTGGCTCTTATCTCAAAGAAAAGTGTTTATTATACCTTAGAGGCTAATAATTTTGACATTTACATGAGAATAAGATATACGAATATGTGTCGAAAATTAAGTACGAGTCCTTAAAAGAGTAGCAAATAAATATTAAAAAAAATATATATTAACCGACATCAAAAAATACAATTTTTATTTTCCATTTTTACCATTGATATAAGATGGTGATTGGAAGTTTTCGTGTGGTGATGGAGTAAGAATATCATTCACCATCGCAGTTTTATTCGTAGGTGTTGTAAGAGAGATTTCCACCTATGTATTGACTCATCACGATATCTCTGGAACCATAAGGCCTACAGACTTTAAATTTGGTAGGAATATTCCTTTCGCCGAGTAAAGGTCAGCTAATAACAGATTTCACGAAATTCCACCTGCAAGGGGGTTTGCTGGGCTGTACATTTTTTTTTTTAATATAGCTCCTACTGACTTAGAATTGGTGTGGACTTTCTTTCTACCCTTTAAAGGTCAGATGAAGTAGGATTTTAAGAAATTCCTTCTTCAAAAGGAATTCCATGTAATGAAAGTAAACTACACAACTGAACTGACGTAACCGAAGCGAAGCGAGGGCAGGTCGTTGGTATTATTATAATATCTATGTAAGAGAAGGTATGTATGAAAAATCAAACTAAAATCCTATACTAAGCCGTTTGTTGTTTGGCTAAGGGATACAAAACGCATATAACTTCAATATTGCATTCAAGAAAAATCTGAAAATAAAGCCTTATACCAACACATCTAATCAGCGTGGTATAGTAGGTCAATTTACATCCTATCGCGGAGGAAGCACTAGCCCAGCATTGGAACGTTGAGACATATAAAAACTGAAGTTACAAAGATAGATGACCTCAAATGCGATCAGCTAGACAAAAAAACAGATCATGATTACCTTGAAACCTACCCATGAGGGTCTTTTTTGGTAACCTATAAAGAAAAACCTATATTTTTTTTAATGCTTATAGTGGCAAACGGACAAGCAGCACACCATATGGTAAGTTTTACTGCCCATAGATTTTACCTTTACGATACCAAGGGCCGCTGCAATTTTTTTTTTTTTTGGCAGCGGGCTATGGCATTATCGCACCCCGCTAAATTCCGTCCGGGGCGACAGAAG
This sequence comes from Lymantria monacha, assembly GCA_905163515.2. NCBI lineage: Eukaryota > Metazoa > Arthropoda > Insecta > Lepidoptera > Erebidae > Lymantria > Lymantria monacha. The sequence goes on from LR991081.1 coordinate 20,079,518, forward strand.
AAGCGGCGCGTGACCCCATACACCCGCCTTACATGTACCTCTCATCGCCAAGCAAGCAGGCTCCCGGAACCCAATCTTTGTCTTTCTCACGAGTATCCTCTCGAGTCGATGCCCCGGCAGCTTTCGCCATCGGGGCATTGTCCTTGCGCGGTGTGACTTCGTTCCGGAGGGCCGCTACCTACCAGAACAAACCCCAACCCCACCCAGTTGGCTTCAAGTGTACATAGATCCAGTAGCCGTAGAATACGCTATTGTTTACATTATCCCTTATTAATTTAAACAAATAAAAGGCAACTGCAAAACATTTCCTAAAACATCCAGTTCATTATAACTAATACCTAAAATAAACAGAGTTGGGTACTTAGTGCTTTATATATTAATATAATCGCTTTAATATAATATTAGTACTTCCACGAACAATACGTAGCATAAAATCTAAATTTTCATACGCTATTATATAATATTTCAGGATATGTTCATGAAAACTTAAAGCGCTAAGGTTATATAATGGTTTTAATATATATACAGAGTGTATCAGAAAATGGAGCAGCTGGTTAAAAGGGTAGTAGGTAATGATGGTAGGAATCCATAACAAAAATTTGAACGGAAAATGTCGATTTGTTAATGAATTAGAAGCATTTAAGGTTTTAAATTTTGTCATCGCTTTTTCTTTGAAACTGAATGAAATGTATCAAGTAAATGATAAATAGTCTGCTTGCTACATACTCATACTTTCTTAAATATTAATTAGAACCTAAATAAATGAATGATTACGTTTGCTACAGTATGACAAACGTCATCTTTACAGACAGCTGACGACCCAATGACCTTGACATCTTGCCTTCAAATTTTTGTTATGGGTACCTACCATCATTACCTACCACCCTTCTGACCAGCTGTTCCATTCTTTGTTACACCCGGTGTATAATTATTTTAAGTTTGTTATGTATGTGTAATATAATAATAATAAATTTCTTTATTATCTCACCACAACTTAAGTTAAAACATATAGTTTTGAAAACATAAGACAAGAAGTAATTAAACTAAGTTGTGGATCACTAGTGCCTTTGGTGGGCATTAAAAATACCTGTGTTACAGGTCACCAGATCTCCACTCAGACAACTTAAAACTTACAGTTTAAAAACACTATCATTATCACACAGGAATGTGAGAAGTTTAAGCGTGTATGTTATGTGCACACGTGCGCGCTTATGTGTGTGTGTGTGTTTTGTGTGTGAGTGTGTGTTTGTGTATGTGGGTGTATATAGGTATGCATATGTAATATTGCTTTGTGGTAGCGGCTACGAATACTACCAACCCTTACTTTGCTCGTGGATGTCGTAAATGACGACTAAGAGCTTTATATTGATCGAGTCGGATTAAGAGCGTTCAAACCATAGCCTACCGAAGAAAAAGTATAAAAAATATATTGACTAGAAAAAATATATTACTTAATATGGTACTTTAAAGATTTTTAATCTAACTACGTAAAGCGAGCCTTTTAAAGTGTTTATCGAAAATAGCTATTATTATTAATATTTATATATACACAGACAGCTTACATTATTATAATCCGTGTGGTGACAGAATAAAAATACAATTCACTACCCCACATCTTACCCTTGGGTGACCAAAAAGACGACTAACGAATATTAAAACGCATATAATATCTATACAAGAGAAGACAAACTCGAAACAAAACCCGAATACGTCCGACCACCGTGGTATAGTAGGTCAATTTCCCTCGAGGCGGCGAGCCTGGCCACTCTCGGCACCGAGGAGATGGTCAGGCGAAATGAGGCGCTGGGGCTCAGGGTGGTTTAAATAAGGCGGAGGCACTTTTATTCCATGAGCCCCGCGTAAGGCTGCCTATCAGCGCCTCGTTAGTCGTCAACTCCATTCGGATCAGTATCTAGGCCCATATGAAGTATTTGGGCCTGACACTCGACGGGCGGTGGGGGTTCCGGGAGCATTTCCGACGAATTGCTCCTCGGCTGGTCGTCGCCGCGTCCGCCCTATCACGGCTGATGCCGAACGTGGGCGGATCCAGCTTCGAGAGCCGACGGCTGTATGCGGGGGTGATCCGCTCAATGGCTATGTACGGTGCACCCGTATATAACCTTTCATCTTCTCTGAGAGAGAGACCTTTCTCTGACCGTCAAGCTCAGGGCTTTTCTGTGGCGCCCACAGAGAGCCATGGCGGTCAGAGCCATCCGTGGATACCGCACGGTGTCGACCGAAGCGGCATGCGTATTGGCTGGGGCACCCCCGTGGGACTTAGAGGCGGAGATGCTCTCCGACCTCTACCTGCGGGTTACCTGAGTGTGCGACGAGGGTGGCTCCCCATCGCTTAGCAAGATAGCCTGGCACTGGATTACTGGAAATTCTTCTAGAGGGAATACTTGAGTTCAATTGAGAAGTACAAAATTATTTCAATTTACGTACAACTCCCAGTGGAGGCCTTATCTCAGCGTACTTAGGTAGACATAGGAATATATTTTACTACATATTTGTTAGCTAAATGGTACTTTTTATTGGTACGATAAAAATACAATTTGTCTAAGATTTAGTTGCAACATTACTAGCTATTTTTTTTTCCTTTAGATTTTAACGAAATAAACTCATTTGCAAAAAAAACGGGCGGTTTTGATTTTCATTCATATTTAAAAAGATACAATACCAAAAAGGTTTCAATCGTTTGTACACGTTACTGGCCGGTTTTAAAAATGCTGTGGTATTTAAAAAAGTACGTTCTAAATTCAATTTTTCATTTGATGTTCATTTTTACAGAAAACCCCTTTTTATCCTACATTTTTGGCGCGAAGTTCCAGAAGTTAACATCGACTTTCATAACTTTTATTCAATTTTTATCGATTAATTTCATATCCTTGACTGTCAAAGCTTTATTTAATGCTGTTTGGCTGTATCAAAAATGGTAGATAAAGTGGTAAAAGCTACCAAAATTATCGCGCTGCTTGAAGAGGGTTGCAGCCAATGTTTCGTGGCTAGGAGGCTAAATGTTAGTCGCTCGACAGTCCAAAGGACCTGGCAGCGATATCAGGAGACTGGTTCCGTCGAGAGAAGGCCTGGTTCTGGAAGAAAACCATGTACCCAACCACGGGATGATCGTTTTCTTGTGAGTCGCGCATTGAGAAATCGCAAATCTTCGTATGTGGATCTTAAGAACAACCTCCAAGAAGTAAGAAATGTGCATATTAGTCTATGGACGGTCAGGAGGAGGCTTCTCGCTGCCAATATACGCAGTCACCGCCCGGCCCGCGGCCCCAAATTACTCCGCGAGCACAGAGTTCACAGGCTTAGGTTCGCTAGAAATTGTGAATCATGGACTCAAGACGATTGGAATAGGGTTTTGTTCTCTGATGAAGCCAGGATATCTCTGTTCGGTGAAGATCGACGTCGGCGAGTGCTAAGAAGACAAGGAGAATGCTTTGCAGAGGCATGTTTCGAAGAAATCACACCTTATGGTGGGGGCTCTGTTATGTTTTGGGCAGGAATAAATTCAATGGATCGTACAGAGTTAGTCTTCATTGAAAACGGCTCACTGACTGGGCATCTATACATAACGGAAGTTCTAATTTCTCATGCACAACCCGCATTGGCCGCTCTAGGTGAAGACTCGATTTTTATGGACGACAATGCTCGCGCCCACCGATCCCGCGATGTTAATGCGTATGTGCAAGAGGTCGGCATTCGTCGTTTGGATTGGCCAGCTCGAAGTCCCGACCTCAATCCCATAGAGCATGTCTGGGACGTTCTGAAACGGCGTGTGAGATCAGTACACCCGGCTCCGCAGACCATCAGAGAGCTGAAGAATGTGATTACTACGGAGTGGGAACGTATTCCGCAAGCAAGTATCCGGGATATACTCGCTAGCATGCCCAGACGAATTCAAGCTGTGATTTTAGCTAGAGGGGGTCACACTCGATACTAAACATTTATCTGCTTTTACTTTATTAAAGAAAAACAAACAAAAAAACTTTTTTATTTTTACTTCATGAGCATATGCACTACTAGCGAATATACACTACTAGCGAGGTTTAGCATTATTTCCCATAAATTTTATCTAAATTTTATGAAATACTGATGAAAACGATTATTTTCTTATTAATTTACCAAATTGTGTGGATAAAACTACCTATAATTATCAAACAAAGAAATATTAACATTTGAAATCGTTCATTGCTTAGGTGCCCGTTTTTTTTGCAAATGAGTGTATATTGTCTTTTAAAACCATTTAAGATAGAATATATTTATGCTACGCTGCCTATCTATAATTGTTTGTTAGTACTTTTTATTAAAATAAAATGATTAATATAGTTTATATTAAATATTATTATAAATTGAAAAGAGGAAAGAAGAGACCCACCCATGATTAATCAATAATACCGCAGATACACGAATAATGATTATTCAAAATTCGAATAATTATTCGAAATTCAAACAATTATTATTCAAATTTCTGCGGCAAATTGCAACTTGAAGTTCTGGAGGCTGCTCATCACAGGAGTAAGTTTTCCTTAAAGCCCATTCCACCTTAATCCTATTCTATTTCTGTATCGTTTAATTAAATTAGTTATATTAACTTTTATTTTAAATAAAATATCATAGGTATAATATCACTTCACAACAATACAACTGAAAATACCTGGCTCCAACATCTCTGCAGCTATATTAGCTAGCACCTAAGCACCTACTATTTGCCACCAGCCTTATCAGTGTTTAGATTCAAATTTGCATAGGATGGTCCTGAGTCTAGTATTGGACGATAAGGATGAATATATTAATAAGATATATATATATATATATCTTCACCACTCTTATTACTCATAAAGCAAATGTCCATGGGCTGTTTGCTAGTTTTTTGATAAGCCTACCTGACATCAACTCTACTTGAGAATGTAACTGCTCAAGTAGATATAAATCCAAGTCGTCTTTTGCGACACCTACGAGCAAGTATTAATCATTATATATTACAACCAAATAATTCTGATCTAAGCCCACATCATATTAAGTATTCATATATGCTTAATCCCAAGTGTTCACTTAACCCTTTACTTTATATGTACGTTGAGAATTCAGACGCTAAGCTAAATAACTTGAGGCTTATTCTGTCAGAGGTTTATTTGTATTTTATGCCATCTATATTCTATTTACGTAGAGACAGATTTAAAATTTCCCTTTGACAATTTCGTAAAACACTAGGACTAGGACTAGTAGGGTTACCTGTGTTTGTTTTCGGGAGCGGTCTACTTCCACCCTGTATACTGATGCGTGTGACACTGAACTAGTAGGCAAATAGCCCCACGCTCGCTGCGCTAACCGCCGCACAGCTGGGTCGAAATGTACCTACAGGTCAATGTACGGTGACAAACCTACTGTTTTGATAAGAAACAAATCCCTTTATCTCGGGATTAGGCAGAGCTAGGAGTCTGCAACTAACTTTAATGTTTTTTATGACGTCATTCCTACACCTAGTTTAAGTTATTCTAGTAATAAAATCGGCACCCTGCATATATATATCTATACATATAATAAAAATGTAACGGGTCGCTGTCTGTACATGGAAGATATATGCAAAAAAAAATATTACTGGGACCTTTATCAACACTAATAGAACACAAAACAATAATTTTTAAAATTTTTGTCTGTTTATCTATTTGTCTGTTTGTCTGTGTGTTTGTGCACGCTAATCTCAGAAACGGCTTATCCGATTTAGACGCGGTTTTCACTAATATATTGAGGTAAGCTTCACTTAACATTTAGGCTTATTTTATGTCAATTGGTTTATAAAAAAAAAAAAATGTCAATTTAAAAAATGTTCAGAGAAAAAAATCTTTATCGATTTTTTTCAAATTACGTACAAATTATCTTCAGTAAAAATAAATAAACACGTGTTTCAGCATTTGTTGATTTTCACCTCTGGGGGTGTAAATTAGGCCTGCAAAGCGGGTTGGACGACTCATTAAATCATTAGCGCCAAGCCGATATTATTGAAGCTGGCAACTTGAAATGTTGACTGTGGTTTCTTTATATGACGTAGAGATTCACTAAGAAAGAATTTTACGAAATTATACCCCTAAGGGGGTGGAGCAGAGTGGCAAAATTTGTATGAAGAGAAAAAAATCTTTATTGATTCTTTTCAATTTACGAGTCGAATCAAATATTCTAGGGTAATATCCGGCAGCCTGTCTGACGTCTGGACGGTTCCCTGAGTGCTGGAAGGAGGGGAGGTTGGTTCTCCTGCCAAAGCCGGGACGGCCCCCGGATTTGCCGTCGGCCTACAGGCCCATCGTGCTTCTCGACGATGTGGGTAAGCTGTTGGAGCGTGTCCTCGCTGCCCGCATCGTCCGACACTTGGAGGAGGTGGGGCCCGATCTGTCGGACGCTCAATATGGGTTTAGGAGGGGGCGTTCGACCATCGGGGCCCTGCTACGCCTGAGGCAGATGGCCGCGGAGGCTGTCGCCGGCAAGGGAGTGCTGTTGGCGGTGTCGCTGGACATCGCCAACGCATTCAATAGTCTGCCATTCAGCTGCATTAGGGAGGCGCTCCGGTTCCATGGAGTGCCTCTGTACCTCAGGCGGCTGGTGGCGGACTATTTGGAGGGGCGCAGTATCCTCTGCGCGGGTCCCGCAGGGGACATTGTGCGGACGCCCATGTCGTGCGGTGTTCCACAGGGGTCGGTTCTGGGGCCGACTCTGTGGGACATCGGGTACGACTGGGCGTTGAGAGGGAGTCTCCCCCCTGGGCTGAGCTTGGTGTGCTATGCTGACGATACGCTCGTCACAGCCCGGGGCAGGACACTCGAAGAGGCGGCGAGCCTGGCCACTCTCGGCACCGAGGAGATGGTCAGGCGAATCGAGGCGCTGGGGCTCAGGGTGGCCTTAAATAAGACGGAGGCCCTATTATTCCATGGGCCACGCGTAAGGCTGCCAACCGGCGCCTCGTTAGTCGTCAACTCCATCCAGATCAACATCCAGGCCCATATGAAGTACTTGGGTCTGGTGCTCGACGGGCGATGGTGGTTCCGGGAGCATTTCCGACAGATTGCTCCCCGGCTGGTCGGCGCGGCGTCCGCCCTTTCTCGGCTCATGAGAAAGGGCGGACCCAGTTTCGAGGGCCGACGGCTGTATGCGGGGGTCATCCGCTCGATGGCCATGTACGGCGCACCCGTGTGGGCGAGGGCTCTGAACGCCCAGCTCAGGGCGGTTCTGTGGAGGCCACAGAGAACCATGGCGGTCAGAGCCATTCGCGGGTACCGCACGGTGTCGACAGAGGCGGCGTGCCTATTGACCGGGACACCCCCGTGGGACCTAGAGGCGGAGATGCTCTCCGACCTCTACCGGCGGGTTACCTCAGTGCGCGAGGAGGGTGGCTCCCCATCGTTGAGCGAGATAGCCACCTGGCGCGAGGACGCCCGCCGAGACGTCATCGCCCGTTGGACTACGCGGCTGGAGAGGCCTAGACACGGTATCGTGACCGTCGAGGCCTTCCGGCCCGTATTGATGAAATGGATGGAGCGGCGGCACGGGGTCCTCACCTTCCGACTGGTGCAGGTGTTGACGGGGCACGGGTGCTTCGGGAAATACCTGCACACGGTCGTGTACAGGGAGTGGACTCCGGGCTGCCATCATTGCAGTAGTGACGAGGACACGGCGCAACATACGCTCGAGGGATGCTCGGGCTGGGACGGGCAGCGCCGCGACCTCGTCGCTATTATCGGTGCCGACCTGACGCTGCCGGCTGTCGCGAGGGCAATGGTCGACAGCGTCAGGAATTGGGACGCGGTCGCCGCCTTCTGCGAGGCCGTCATCTCGCGGAAGGAGGCGGCGGAACGAGTCAGGGAGGACTCCCGCGACCCGGGCCGCCGCCAGCGGCCGGGGCGGCGCAGGCGCGAATACCTGCGCCTGATGCCGCCCTAACCCAGGCCTCGGGTGATCGGACCGGGGAATTGTCCGGTCACCCGACGCGAGGCCATCGCGTGAGGGCGACGCCCCGACGGCGAAATCTGTCGGGGCGTCGACGAGAGGAACCCGCCAGGGTAAACCGCCGAGCGGAACATCGAAGACAAAGATCGGGTACCGGTGGTCCGCTCGCACGGCGAAGAGAGAGGAGTTTTACGGTGGGTCTATGGGGTCACGCGCCGCCTTCTCCGTCACCCCGGACCGATTCGGCGGGGCGAGACGCACCCATAGCCTACCAATAAAAAAAAAAAAAAAAAAAAAGGTATTAAGGCAAATTTGGTCATGCCGTGATACTACGCCGCTATTCTCTATTCATTTGTGTGTGCGCGCGTATGACAAGGGTAGCTGTCTAACATAAGTGTGACATTAAATAATTAAATATTACCTAATATTTATACTTACTAATATTATAAATGCGAAAGTAACTCTGTCTGTCTTTCGCTCTTTCACGCCAAAACTACTGAACCGATCTACATGAAATATGGTACACAGATAGTCTAGAGCCTGATAAAGGACATATGTTACTTTTTAATACAAAAGAAAGGGTTGTAAAGGGGGATGAAAAGTTGTAAAGAATTATCGTCATTTTTAAAGCCAGAAGCTTGAAACTTATTTTAAGCTATTGATTAGATATAAATAAATATGACATTAACATGTAAAAATTTACCCTTAAGGGGAAAAAATTAAAATAGGGGATGAAAAACTTTAGGAAAGTAACCTTTTACGCGGGCGAAGCCGCGGGCGGGCAGAAGCTAGTATATATATATATATATATATATATATATATATATATATATATATATATATATATATATATATATATACATTCACAGATAATACCTATCCCTACGTTGCTTTTTTGTGGATGTCATACAAGCCGACTAAGAGTTTTGTATCGACCTAGATTAGCTGCATCTGATGCCATTTGGTAAACAATTACATTCCCAAGGAGGGTGGACGTCAGGTAGGCGGCTAGTCATTTGTGGTGATCGAATGTCAGTAGATAATCTCTCCGACTCTCTCCGTGGACGAGACCACTGTAGTTTAAGTATTCCGGTCGGGCAGCTGGCCGGCAATTACCACATACCCTGCTGTCTGTCAGCGGTGGGGCATAGTGCGGAAATGCATTTCTAGAGCATGAACAAAAAAATAATAAAAAAAACGCTGGTAATCAAACTATTGCCAATAACTTTTATGATATGTACGAATAGACCGATACAATATGTACCAGTCTATTCGTACATATACCGTAGTATGCGTAGACCTTAAGGAATTAAGAAGAGAGCAGTAGAATGATGATGATGATAGTATCTTTACATTACTAGCGTACCCGGCAGATTTTATCCTGCCCGGGAAAACAGCGCCACATTAAAAATTATATTTTATAACGCTTTCGATTATACTCAAACAAATCAAAGTTGAATATATATCGACAGCAGAGCCACCTACTTGATTTAATTGTGTTTTCAAACCATACAAGAATTAATTTAAATATGCACACGAAATTTCTTCTAAATCGATCCATCCATTTAGGAGGAGTTATGTGACAAACATACGCACTGAAGGTATGTATGGTGGAGTAAGGATGCTATTCACCATCAGCACCCATTCTTCGCCCATTCAGTCTGCCTAGATGTCTATGAGAACCATTGAGGATCCTGGCTTACAGAAGTCGCTAAGAAGAGAATTTTTATAGTCAAATAAGTCCCAATTAAAATAAAAATACCACTAACGTATACCTATGTCATCATTTTCCTACTCTTATCCCAATTACTTGGGGTCGATACAGTATGTACTCTTACTTCATAATACATATTGTAAAAGTTATTGGCAATAGTTTTATGACCGGCCACCTGTCAGACGTCAACCCTCCTTGGGAATGTAATTGTTGACCAAACGGCATTAGATAGAGTTGGCTCAGGTTGTTATAAGGCCCTTAGTTGTCTTTTACGACATCCACGAGTAAAGTAAGGGTTGGTAGTATTCTTAGCCGCTACCATACAGCAACGTATTACCTAGGTACCTCTAGGTATACCTAGATTATTTATTTTTATAACCACCTGTCCAATATTTTATGAGTATAATGGCTACAATGAAATTACCACAAAAACTGAATTACGTGCAATAAAAATATTATGGGTAATATTACTTAGCTACGTGAGTGTCCATAAACTATTTTGTAAACATACAATAAATAATTCTTCTTTGTCTTTGTGGGGTATCTGTTGTGTATTAGCGGCTACGAATACTACCAACACTTACTTTGCTCGTGGATGTCGTAAAAGACGACTAAGAGCCTTATAACGGCCTGGGCTAACTCTATCTGATGCCGTTTGTTCAACAATTACATTCCTAAGGAGAGTTGACGTCTGGCAGGCGGCCGGTCATAAAACTATTGCCAATAACTTCTGCAATATGTACTATATATGGTAAGAACAACGTGCCTAGGCCTCTCCAGCCGCGTAGCCCAGCGAGCGATGACGTCTCGGCGGGCGTCCTCGCGCCAGGTGGCTATCTCGCTAAGCGATGGGGAGCCACCCTCGTCGCGCACTGAGGTCACCAGCCGGTGGAGGTCGGAGAGCATCTCCGCCTCTATCCGTCGGGACACCCCCGTGTGTGTGGTCCCCACTGGGGTGTCCCGGCCCTACTTGGGCCTCGTTAATAATGTGAAGGAAATAAGAGTCAAAAACAGCTAAGATAATAGTACACTTTTTTGTGTAACCTCATAATGGAATGTCCACGTACATTTTTACCGCCATTTGATCGGATTATCGGTACCAAATCCTGCTCTTCGTTGACAAGTTGTGCCTATTTTTATGACTCTTACAGGAATGTAAAGGTTGATAGGTACTTTATATTCTTAACTCACCCCTACACAAGAGTGAAGTAATTAGGAATATATTATGTAAACGTAATTCGAAATAAAATCTGTGTAAAGTCGTTTCTTCCATACCTACTATCAATCTTAACTCTCACATATATAAATAAGCCTTGAGATCTGTTATACGTGGTACTGTACTGCTAAGCATAATGTAACTGTACATAATCTTATTAATCTATCTATACATATAATAAAAATGTAACGGGTCGCTGTCTGTACATGGAAGATATATGAAAAAAAATATTACTGGGACCTTTATCAACACTAATAGAATACAAAACAATAATTTTTAAATTTTTTGTCTGTTTATCTGTTTGTCTGTTTGTCTGTGTGTTTGTGCACGCTAATCTCAGAAACGGCTCATCCGATTTAGACGCGGTTTTCACTAATATATTGTGGTAAGCTTCACTTAACATTTAGGCTTTATTTTATGTCAATTGGTTTATAAAAAAACGTTATGTCAATTTAAAAAATGTTCAGAGAAAAAAATCTTTATCGATTTTTTTCAAATTACGTACAAATATTCTTCAGTGAAAATAAATAAACACGTGGTTCAGCATTTGTTGATTTTCACCCTCTGGGGATGTAAATTAGGCCTGCAAAGCGGGTTGGACGACTCATTAAATCATTAGCGCCAAGCCGATATTATTGAAGCTGGCAACTTGAAATGTTGACTGTGGTTTCTTTATATGACGTAGAGATTCACTAAGAAAGGATTTTACGAAATTATACTCCTAAAGGGGTGGAGCAGTGGCAAAGTTTGTATGAAGAGAAAAATCTTTATTGATTCTTTTCAAATTACAAGTTGAATCAAATATTCTAGGGTAATATCCGGCATTTGTCAATTTTCACCCTCTGGTTGTGTAAATTAGGCCTGTGAAGCGGGTTGAACGCCTCGTGGTAATGAGTCGTTCAAACGTTTAGCGGTAGCCCAGCCGAAACTATTAAAGCTAGAAACATTAAATTTTGAAGCACGTTTTTATTTATGACATAGAGATTCAATATGAAAGGATTTTATGAATTCCGACCCTAAGGGGGTGTAACAAAGCGGCAAAGTATGTATGGGGAGAAAATTTCTTTATCGATTCTTTTCAAATTACGTATAAATATTCTTCGGTAATAAAAATAAATAAACACGTGTTTCTCTCTCCCTCTCTATCAACCCCGCACCAGTGCCGTTGTGGCGACCATTTTCGGCGTGAGAGCTCACACGATACACATAGTAGACGACAATAGGTTCTTGCCTAACAGTTTAAGATACAGGTTAAGTTTAGCTTCAAAAATGTTCACTCTATAACTCAAATAATAAATCATATCTAACGAGGTCGCAACTCTGCTGGTGAAACAAAACAGTCAAATAAAGGGTGGCGATAATTATATTTGTATCCCATGGTCATACCGTAAATAGTATATTAATGGCAATATAATTTGTAGAATGAATAGAACTTTGAACCACCTTTTTCTTTAGTGACCGGCTATGGTATATAGACACACGCGCGCCGTACACGTACATCTACGTTGTGCGGGCGGGCCACCGCAACCGGGTATCATCTCGAGTCAAAGCCCTCATGCAGTGAACCTAAATACAGGTACTCACGCTTGCGCCGCCCAAAGCACCGACGGTAGAGCGTGTCAACGTAGAGTATTTTCTCTCGGACCCACCCTATTGTCTAATTCCGTTAGACAACTAACTCGCAGAATCAACACCTCAACGCATCCCAATTTCTGACGCTGTTGATTATTATCCTAGCGATAAACCTTCAACACCTTGCATTGCTTTTTCTATTTAACTCTGTCAGAGATGACTTCTGCGTGGACGAAGTCGCGGGCAAAAGCTAGTAATAACTAAATCAGTAGACCTATTAGCCAATTTACTCATGTCTCTCACTTTGTATAGAAGAGAATTTATTTCTTTCTAACTTTTCCTGTTCATCTCTTCAAATTAATTTTGTTGCGGGTCCTAAGGTTATTAAATGCGATTTCCAGGTGATTTCATTATCATGAAGTCTGTATATCTGTATATATAAAAGATGTGTTAGTTACACTACTTATAACCCAAGAATGCTTGGACCAATTTTTATGTTTTTGTGTTTCTCTTCGCCAGGAATAGGATATAGTATATTAAAATATGATATATATGAAAAAAAAAATCAATAAAAAACATCAGTCTAAGCGTTCATTTGTTCACGGTATAACAAAACGCAACTGACAGCTCATGTAATGTTGTCTATGGTTTGAAAATACCACAAAACGTTGAAATTAAAGTTGAATGTAACATGTGACGCCAAAGTACCCCTTAAATTAAAGGGTTTAAATTAAAATATATAAAAAACCCTAATAAGACCTGCTGTACTGTGTGGATCAGCATGTTGGGCAACAAAAGCAACGGATGAGAAACGACTGTATGGTATTTGACATTGACGACCAGCGTGGTCAATTTCCCTCCCACTATGGAGGGGGCTCGAGCCCAACAGTAGGACATATGTGGGCTGAGATGATGATGATAATAGAATCTTAGTGTACTTTTATTCAGTCATCATGTTGACATTTCTTTTATTAGTCGCCTGTCCATATATCACTCTATTTATCACAAACCTCAATACCATTAGAATAGACAATTGGACTGACAATTGATTTAATTACTAACATCATGCTGATCAGACGAGTTCTTCTAAAACAATATGAGGACAATTAACCTACTATAGTATGCTGGTCAGAATTTATGCCACTGTTGGGCTCGGGCCTCCTCCGTAATGGGAGGGAAATTAACCTACTATACCGCGCTGGTCAAACATGTTGCTATAGAGTTTTGTTTCGAGTTTTCCTTCTCTAGCATAGATGTTATATGCGTTTTATATCCCTTAGTCGTCTTGTACGATCACCCACGGGCAAGATATGGGGTGGTGAATAGTATTATTACTCCGTCACCACACGGAAAATTAATAATGTAATCTGATTTAATGCCTTTCTGATGTTTATGATTCTCATGAGTGAGGAAAGGTTAGTAACTATATATTCCTACTCCATCACTATGCAGATTAGACGAGTCAAGCTAAAAATATTATCACCTATAAAAAATGCGTGCGTACAAAGTACACATATCCGAAGTGAAACTTTGGCAAACTAATTTTTAAATGTCGTTTACATATGTGTGTGCTCTCTCTCTGTCTCTCTCTCTCCCTTTCGTGCCGCGTTTCTCGTGTCGCGCTTCATCTATAAAAATTTTATCCTCATACGCGCAACGAAGTTTTACTTCAAAATAAATAAGGCGCGTAACGTCGAAATATGACTTAGAAATAAAAATGCCGCATAATAGAAAAACATTACAATAATATAAAATTTCTCCCATACGTCGATAAAAAGATTCACTTAAATAAAAACAACGGGCAGTCATGGGGACTGCCGATAGAAGTGAAAACTGTTAACTTAAGACTAATTGAAATAATAATAATTTTCTAATTTTTATATAAAAATAAAAAATATTATCGAACATCTAGGAATCGGTTTATCACGCTAGTAAGATAACGTTTAAACCACAGTGAGTGAGTGAGTGAGAGTGAACCACATGAGTATCATACTCATGTCATGACATAAAGGTTAAATATTTAAAATTCAATTAAAAATAAATAATGCCATACTTTTAAATGCAAATATTGATATGAATATTGAAAATATTTGAAAATGAATTCTTTATTTTCATTATTCATTTATCTATATAAAAACACTACTCATAGCTATAGATTATACTATTAGCATTAGCATGTCGGTGACGCGAACCTATAAGTTTTTACCCTCCAAAAACGCTCAACGCACCTGAAGAACTTTTCATATAGCTATAGATATACTATTAGCATTAGCATGTCGGTGACGCGAACCTATAAGTTTTTCCCCTCCAAAAACGCTCAACGCGCCTAAAGAAGTTTTCACTTCAAAAATAGAAATGAAAATTGAAAATGAAAGGCAAATATCAACTCCTCTGCGGTGAAGATTCCAAAAATTTCAACTTATAAAATTGTTTAATATATTATTAAGATAAATTACAAAATTCATTTGCAATACATTATTTAAGCAACAAATTAAAACAAACTTTTTTAATTAAATTAATGATACGATATTGACAGCGAAGTGATCCGTATCTTTTGTCCTTAATATAATTCATTATGGGATTCATAAATTATCGTATTATAATTATTGTATTCATATTGTATTCTTTCGTATTTATGTAATTATCGTATTCATACTGAAGAAAGGTGGAGTCAAGAGTCTCCGAAACCGGCGAGCGTGTATGAAGAGAATTATGAATGTTGAGGAAGCTAGTGAAGTATGCAAGTATAGAGTTATCTGGCACTCCCTTCTCTCTGCCTATCCTGCAAGGGATATGGCGTGATGATATGTATGTATGTATGTCTGTAAATTATCGTTCTGAACGCGATTTGTGTTCTATAATTTTCACTATCATAATCATCTCAGCTCCTATATGTCCCACTATTGGGCTCGAGCCTCCTCCATAACGGGAGGGAAATTGACCTACTATACCACGATTTTCAGACGTGTTGGTTGGTTTTGTTTCGAGTTTTTCTTCTCTGGTATCCGTGATATATGCCCTTAATATCCCTTAGTCGTCTTTTACGATCACTCACGGGTAAGATAGGGAATGGTAAATTGTATTCTTATGCCGGATTCTCACACGGATAATAATTTTACTAATCTATAATTATGCTTTTTACTATTAAAAATTCTTCCTGCAATCAAAGATTTATCATTATAGAAAACTAGCAAAACCTTGTTTGGTTTATTTGTAGAAGTCGATATATTGCAGCGCCGCCTGGTCGCAAGTTACATCAATGAGAATATGAACGTTCTCCGTAAAAAAAATACATATACATATCAATTTTCCTAATGATCAGTCAAATAGTTTCTGAATTTAGCGATGTCATATATGACATATATTTCCGTGTGGTGACGGAGTAATAATACAATTCACCACCCTTTATCTTACGCATGGGTGATCGTAAGAGACTACTAAGGTACATAAAATGTATAAATAGGCTCTGCGAGAGAAGGAAAATTCGAAACAAAACCCTATACCAACACGTCTGACCAGCGTGGTATAGCTCAATTTCCCTCTCATTATGGAGGAGGCTCGACCCCATAGTGGGCTATATATGAGCTGAGATGATGATGACGATATAGAAACATCCTCTTTTATAGATCATCATCATTCTCCTACTCTTATCCCAATTACTTGGTGTCGATACAATATGTACTCTTCTTTCATAGTACATATTGTAGAAGTTATTGGCAATAGTTTCATGACCGGCCGCCTGCCAGACGTCAACCCTCCTTGGGAATGTAATTGTTGACCAAACGGCATCAAATGGAGTTGTCCCAGGCCGTTATAAGGCTCTTAGTCGTCTTTTACTACATCCACGAGCACAGTAAGGGTTGGTAGTATTCGTAACCGCTACCACACAGCTACTATCCTCTTTTATAGATATAGAAGATAAAATATTATATATTTGGGTTCACGAAAGATTTAAATTTCATGTCCCGTATGTTTTCAAAACATATTCGCTAACAACTATATATCTATTTTATTACTTTGTGATAATCCAACGTATTGTTTCACGTAAGCCATATAATTCAGAATTGTATTGTTTCTAACAATATATGACTTTTAGATATAAGTAATTATTAAGATGTAATTTTCAATGGGGTGACGGTGTTAGAATACGTTTCACCACTCCTTTCTCACTCGCGGATGATCGCAAGAAACGAGTAAGGGATTTTTATATCGATATAACATCTATGTAAGAGAAGAAAAACTTGATACGAACCCTATAGCAATAAATCTGACCATTAGTATAGTAGGTTTATTTCCCGCCCATAGTGGAGGAGGCTTGAGCCCAACAGTGGGACATAGAGAGCTGAGATGATGAATTATATTAAAACCTTAGAGTTTTCCGTGTTCTGTATAATTTACCTCAAATTTCTCTGCTTTTGTTCTCATTAAAGATGACTAATGGATACATATAAAATTACTACCAAGGAAGTCTTTAAATAAAAAAATATCAGACTGAATAGCTTTTAAAGTGGTATAGGGAGCCAGTTGTCATTATATTGTGGAGAAGGCCTATGTGAATAATACTACCAACCCTTACTTCACTCGTGGATATCTTAAAAGAAAACTAAAAGCTACTATATTAACTTCGAATCACCCGCGACGACTAGGGCGGTATCAAGCACAGGGACTCGCACCTGCGCAGCCCAGGGGCTGGCGGCGGAGCGTGTCATTGAAGAGGAGTTCCTCTCGGACCCGCCCCACCGCCTCCTTCTATGAAACGACTGTCTCATAGAAGGTGGCGACCGCGTCCCAGTTCCTGACTGAGCTGTCGAGCATCGCCTTAGCGATGGTACCCCTCTTCCAACATATTGCAAAGGTAATAGTTTTGTGACCGGCCGCCTACATGACATTAACCCTCCTTGGGAATGCATTTGCTGACCAAATGGCATCAGGTAGTGTTGGTCCAGGTTAATATATAAGACTCTTAGTAGTCTTTTACGACATTCACAAGCAAAGTAAGGGTTGGTAGTATTCGTAGCCGCTAACACACAGGATCTATTACGACACCCATGAGCATTATAAGCATTGTACGATTTGGTAGTATGACAGTTGCGAACACACAGTATTAGTACGATAAAAAGTTATTCTTAGATTTTTCATATATTTGCATGGTATAATGAGCTATTTTCACTACAATACCATGAAGCACAGCTTTATTTTTTCGGGAAATTCTATGGTCCGGTTACGTCGTACCTACAGAGCCCGGAGTGGCGGAAACGGCATGTGCAACCTCTATATCCTGCCGTATACTAGATTTTTTTTTTGCTTATGGTGGCAAACGAGCAAGCAGCACACCTGATGGTAAGTGTCACTGCCAGCCATGGACCTTTGCAATACCAAGGGTACAGCTTAGGCCGCTGCCTACCAATAAAATACCCAAACCCACCCAGTTGGGCTTCCGGCTCTCTCACTCACCGAACGAAGCGCAATAACACATTGCCACTACTTGGACGTCGATCTTCTATGAGAGTGTGGTACTACTCCGGACGGATCGGCCCGCGGCTGTAGACAGAAAACTGTCAACATTGTGGTCCTACCACAATTAAGCTGTTCCATCGCCTGTACCACAGTTCTGTACCGCCTTTTTGGTGGACCGCCTTAACCAAGCTCTTGTCTTCATTTGACCATAAAGTATATCATTTATAAATTTACCTCTGCCATTTTTCCCTAACGGTATTAACTTATAGTTGTTGATCACAAAGTCCTGAACTCAAATCTTATAATTAGAGAAAATAAAAATAAATAAATATCCCAGGAAACCACTGTTGCTTATTCTCGTGCTAATCATTCGGACAATTTTTAATACTCCCATGAGAAAACAAGTGTGAGCATGAATTTCAATTGATTAAATATCTTCCCGTACAATTTTCTCAATAACGAAAAGAAATCCATTAACATTTTACGCTTCAAGAATATCTAAAGTCGAACGAATATTAAACACGCTGAAATAAAGCACGCAATAGAAACGATTAATAATTAAACATGAAAAAGACATGAATTTCATAAATAATTCATTGATTCGCTAACGAACAATGTTTAAAAGAATTGTGTTAAGCTAAATTCTCACAAAGGAAAGCCGGAACATGATTTCACGGAAATAATTACTGCTGAACATGATAATATACTTACAGCTACGTATTCACACATATAAAGATCAGTATATAATACTATGGAATCTAATATGTAAATTAATACAATTTATATCACTATAGATAAATTATTTACTTAACAAATTAGTTATTAATATATTATAGTTCATAAAATTATTAATAATACAATAACACAAATAAATGGAAAATATAGAAATGTATAACGTGAAAAACAAGTAATTTTTATTTTAATTTTGGTAAAGTCATTATTTCATAATTCCCCATAGCAAACAAACATAAAAGTAAGCCCTTGTATGATGCTGGGCTTTACAAAGATCAAAAATATAAATTACTTGGACGTAAACAAGAAACTTGTGAATCGCAAAAAGAGCCCGTGATACGTACAACGTGATACAGTGCTATTTGTGAAATTATAATATTATCTGAGGGAAAAAAATTGGTGTGCATATTTTTAATATAAACAGACCTTTTGAAGACCTTTTAGGATTATTAAAAATAACTTTAAAAGATCATGTTTCAAATATAAATACATAGGTCAAGCTAATAAAAGCTTAGTATGTATGGATAAATATAATAATAAGTAAATATGATATAGAAATTGATGTATTTTGATGATAATAATTTTAGCAGCAACGTTATATCCGTTAATTAATACTTCAATAGGCTCTAAGTATTAATATTTAAGTTGACATGAAATTCTTACATATTTATTGTAATATGTAAAAAGTATTAGACAATATTAATGATATCAGAACAATGATAGCACTCATAAATGTAATTAACTAAGTTACATCAAGAATTACCGGTGATAAAACCGTAAACCATTGCTAAAAAAACTCATCAAACAATTATTTTAGAACTAAAGAATATTACTTTGATTAATATTGTATCTATTGTGGCTTTTGAAATAGCAGTATTTATAAAATTTAAATACAAGTCATTACTGCCTCAGTAACGTCATTTTATAGAGTAAAATATGAATGAAAAATTTAATGGAATAAGTGGTAATATAAAATTAAAAATACAGCTAATATAAGTAAATATAACTTAATGCCTTAATCGAATGTACATATTGTATACTTAGCCTTATAGATACTGTAACGGAATGTGTTGTTCAACGAAGCATGTATAGGTAGAATTAACACACACACTAAGAATTAATCTGATTGTGTGCTTTTGATAAATAATTGCTGTTTGTTCTAACTTTCTTTCTACAATATATACAGATAGATTTAAGAAAATTTTATTTAGGAGTTTACGTAATAATGTTAGTGAATCCAATATTTTGGATTTTTATCCTTAAATTTGTTACTCTGAATTATTCTTTAAATAAAATTACTAAAACCAGCATCGTCTGTTTATAAAGTTACTATGTATTTTACAAGTTTAAAATAGTATTAAAAAGCACACGCTTTTGAAACTAAATGATAGATTTTATGAGCTTATTAGCATTGACTTTTCACATTTGAAGTTATGTAAGATTATTATTCTTACCTTTAGCAGTTCTTCCTCGATATATTTCTAAATCTAGTGCGTTCTTATCATCTGCTTGCGACAATTTGAAGGTGTAATCATTCCAATCAAAACTGAAAGCGTTGCCATCGAGGAATGTCTCTAACCATGAATCCATCGACCTTGATTTTGCCATCTTCGCCTGTCTTGACTTCAGCGGTTCTATCGTTAACACATTGAATAGCTTCACAGTCCTTTGTTGTCTGACACTATGTATAATCTCCTTCGCCATATTATCGATACACGTAGCATTATCACTACAATCAAGTTCAATAATCGCTATAGCGTCCTTTGTTAAAATAACAACGATGAAAAGGATGAGGGGATTCATTTTCACATATGTCTTTCACAAACACTGCGTCACAGGTACCAATCCATTTGTGGGTCACGTTTTTCTTACCATCTACATCGATGGTTACTTCGTTAATGAGTCCTTGTATGGCTGCTTGATCATTTTTATCCAGCGTCACGCTGCACTGACCACAATGGACTGCGTATGCATTATTTTTTTTATCGAGTTCTTCACTTGCATGTGTATCGCTGTTTGCAGATTTTCTTTCTACTATGTCAGTTTTTATTGGATAATTTTCTGTAATTCAAACATTTAGAGCGCTTTATTGCATACTGTTTTAAGTATGATACAAAAAAATATCGTTTCGCTTTATTATACGTCGTTAATTGTGAATCAATATTTTACTTTCTTATGTACCGTTCGCATATTAATAGTCACATTGAGCAATGTTTTAGGAAGTATTACTTTGATTTAGATGGTTAGTAGTATCTGATGTATCTATAATATGTCATCTTCCTACTATTATAATTTAACAAGTATATTTACTTAAATAACTCGTTGTGTTCTAGTCTTAGTATTGACATAAAAGACAAACTAAAAATTTTGATATTACTTAAAATTTATTACATAAAATTAGTTAAGATAATAAGCAGATCATCATTATTCTCCTACTCTTACCCCAATTACTTGGGGTCGATACAATATGTACTCTTCTTTCATAGTAGATTATGTAGAAGTTATCGGTTATAGTTTTATGACCGGCCGTCTGCCAGACGTCAACCCTCCTTGGGAATGTAATAGTTGACCAAACGGCATCAGATGGAGTTGGTCCTGGTCATTATGAGACTCGTAGTCGTCTTTTATGACATCCACGAGCAAAGTACGGGTTGGTAGTATTCGCTACACATATTGTATCGACCCCAAGCAATTGGGATAAGAGTAGGAGAATGATGGGGCGCTTACATAATGAAAATTTTATAATTTTTGTTTGTTTATCTGAAATAGGCTATAATCTACCATGAAATTACAGGGCAGATGACGTACCGCAAATAAGGACAGACCACGTTCGTTATATCTTCAAATAGCCGAGTAGACAAATTAAAAAAAAAAGGATTTTTTTTTAACTGCGTCGTTTATGAGTGGCCAGAATATACAAAATCACAGATATATCACCGAGTTTGAGTTTTAACGAGTTTATGTACCAGCTGCGAGCGATTAATAAGCTTGACAGTTTAATTAATTACGCATATGATTAATAAAATATGACGCTTCAGATTAAATTAGTTTGCGGTTCTTTTAATGCTTGAATAAATTATTTTAAATTTGAAATATAAACGATAAACGTTTTTTTGGTTGCAAAATTACTGTGATCAAGAGAATTTTACATTATTTATGGTTAAATATAGTAAATTGTGGATAAATATCATCATCATCATCATTTCAGCTCATATATGTCCCTCTGTTGGGTTCAGGCCTCCTATATATTGGTAGGGAAATTGACATACTATACCATGCTGGTCAGACGTGTTGGTATAGACTTTTGTATCGAGACTTTCTTCTCTTGCATAGATGTTATATGCGATTTATATACCTGTTATGATCATCCTCGGGTAAGATAGAGAGTAGTGAATTGTATTCTTACTCCATCACCATACGGAAATATCATTAATCTGAAATCTATTGGTTTTGGCTGTATTTCTAACCTACTTGAGAGAGCCAGTCAGAGGTCTAAATTTACTTACGGTATCTAGACTTAGCTATGCCACTGACATTGTAAGGGTCCAGAACTTATCATCAGGTGAGCAGCCTGCTCGTCTGCTATCAAGTACAACAATAGGAATTAATAAAACTGATTTTTCATAAAGGTACCTACTTTCATAATTGTTTAGTATTGTATCATTATCCTTGAATAGTTTTAGCTTGTTGTTTTGCTTGTTTCATCAAAAAAAGAAAAGTTCATCTTATATTAACTCAAGGACTGAACCGTACCGGAATAGTTTTAAACGCCTTTAACAAACAAACCTTGCTTTATTCAAAATTTGAACCCAAAATCATATACTACCGCACCACTGGTCCTGATATTTTTTATATATGTATTTGTCTAATTACTTATACCGAAGCTACCTTTTATTTATTAGAATGATAAGTATCATCCGTTAATATAGATTAAGAGCCGATCCAACAGATTCTGTTCTATACAAATCTATTTAAAATATAAATAGAATTTCTTGATATCAATTGCAGCGCCACCTATTCAAATTGTTAATCTAAACCATTCTTGAATCCATAAGAATACATACTAAAAAAGTAATCAAAATCAATTGAGACATTTTTGATTGATGATGATACATAAATATATGTCTGCTGCTTAACCTTTTTAACCGACTTCAAAAAAAAGAGGAGGTTCTAAATTCGTCGGAATATTTTTTTTTTCATAATTGGCAGCTACCACGGATCTGAACTTTACACGCTCGATCCATCCAGAGTGACGAAGGGATGGCGTGTGGTTTATTAACTCGTTATATTCCCTACCTATTGCTATTAGGCTGACCCCTAGTATCGATACCTTGACATCCATGGCCGGCTAACTATTTAACCTAGTTATTTCTATTATAAATCGTTGAAATGAATAAACAGATAGATTATTACATATCATCATCAACTTGCTCTTATCCTAATTTATTTGGGGTTGACACGGCTTCTCCATCCATACAACTCTATCAGACGTCATCTCTGTAGTAACTGCTTGTTTATCCATGTCATATTTGACACAGTCCATCCATCTTTTCTTCGGTCTTCCCTTACCCCTAAAGCCTTCAACATTCATACTTAAACTTACCTCACAACATTACTTTGATCCCGTCTTATCACATGTCCATACCAAGTCAACCTTTCATTCCTTAAGTTTTCCGTCAGATAAATTATTTATATATACGTATATTAATACTACAGAGGAACTCAGAAGTTACAATTTTATTGTCTAACGCTACATACATATGAAAATTGTTTAGTTCCATTATGTAAATGCGACACGCCATTAAAACGGTACGGAACGCAAAATATGAAAAACTTAGAGAATAATGTCAGCCATTTTTGATAGTTATTTAAGTAATCAACAACTCTTAGAATTTACAGAATGCAATTAATGCAAGAATATTTCAAGATATAGCTACCTTTTCGAAAACTCTTTTATTTTTATTGCTTATGGTGGCAAACGAGCAAGCAATACACCTGATGGTAAGTATCACTACTACCCATGGACCTTTGCTATAACCCAGCCTATAGTTTAACCGCTACTTACCAATACAAACCGTAAACCCACCCAGTTGGGCTTCCGTGTTTCACACAAACTCCAAAATTTGCAGCATGATTACACGTAGAATCTGCTTGAGATCTTGCAGCTTTAGTATTTGTAAGTTCTTACCATCTGACCAGTGTCAGATCCTTCTACAGGATGAATGATTTTATAAACTGAACTGCGACCATATCTCTCTTCATCATCTCAGCTCATATATGTCCCACTGTTGGGCTAGACCCTCTTTCACAATGGGAGTGAAAATTAACCTACTATACCACGCTGGTCAGACGTGTTGGTATAGGGTTTTGTTTCGAGTTTCCCTTCTCTCCTCTCTCCCTGCATAGATGTTATATGCGTTTTATATGCCTTAGTCGTCTCTTACGATCACCCACGGATAAGATAGGGGTTGGTGAATTGTATTCATACTCCGTCACCACACGGAAAAATAATAATAATAATCTCTCTTACATTGGCCAAATGAAGGGATCGATAAGAACTTAGATTAAAGAATACATAGCTGATGTGAAGCATCGCCATCACACTAAGTCTGCAAGTCCATGAGCATATGCAGAACCGCGCACTCTAGTAAATTCGATTGATAAATCACATATCCTTACAAAAGAACACCGGAAAATTTGATTGATTTTGGTGCCGCTAACACGTGTTTGATAATTGTGAATTAATAATTCAAAGCAAAATTAATGCGATCGAAATGCGATCTCTACGGCAAATCTGTGGAGTTAGGCTGACCGATCGCATTCGTAATGACAACGTAAGAGAGCAAGTAGTTATGAAAGAGAGTATTGGTGTAAAGATGCGAAAGGGAATGCTCCGATGGTTCGGACATGTGGAAAGAATGCTGAACCAACTTCTGGTTAAGAAGATATACAAATGCGAAAGTGGAAGGATGTAGGTACCGAGGAAAACCGAGACTCACCTACCTAGACCAGATTGGTCACGTACTGAAGGAAGGTGAAGTCAAGAGTCTCCGAAACTGGCGAGCGTGTATGAAGAGAATTATGAATGTTGAGGAAGCGAGTGAAGTATGCAAGGATAGAGTTCTCTGGCACTCTGTTCTCTCTGCTTACTCTGCAAGGGATATGGCGTGATGATATGTATGTGTAATAATTTAATTTCGGTAATGACAGTTTCATTGAAGCAATCCAAACGATAGTGTATGAGAGACGGAGATTTTTTTTAAATAATTCATCATAAGACTGCAAGACACTGTAAGCATATTTTGTATAGATGTTATTCTGTGTATGTCATGTGTTAACCCACATCATTCTCCTACTCTTATCCCAATTACTTGGGGTCGATATAATATGTACTCTTCTTTCATAGTATATATTGTAAAAGTTATTGGCAATAGTTTTATGATCGGCCGCCTGCCAGACGTCAACCCTTCTTGGGCAAGTAATTGTTGACCAAACGGCATCAGATGGAGTTGACCCAGGTCGTTATAAGGCTCTTGGTTGTGTTTTACAACATCGACGAGCAAAGTAAGGGTTGATAGTATTCGTAGCCGCTACCACAGAGCTTATGTGTTAAGCCACAATAATAGTTAAAGTTTATTATTAAAGTTTATTATTGTATTCAATATTTATTTAGTAAAGTAAAATAAGTTGCTTCTTCAAAAGTTAATAATTGGTATTACGGTTGTATTCGTCTGTTAGGATAAGCAAAAGGAACAAAGACCATACAGCCAAGCCTTACTTAATTTTCTTGATATATAAAAATTCTAATTCTTCATATTGAATAGTCTACTAATAGTCACTGTCAATTTAGCCGCCAAGCGTGGTGATCATTTTAAAGATCGAGTACCGGTGACCCACTCGCACGGCGAAGAGAAGCGTTTTGCAGGGTGGGTCTATGGGATTGTGCGCCGCCTATTCCGTCGTCCCGGACCAATTTGACGGGGCGTAACGGGTGGTTACGCCCCCGGTCCCATTATGGTGTAGGCTCGAGCCCAACAGTGGGACGTGCATGAGCTGATATGATGATTAGATGATGATGTCGATTTTCTGCGCGAGTTTATTATCCCCGGACGGATCGGCCCGCGGCTGTAGACGGAAAACTGTCAACAGTGCGGCCTGACCACTATTTTTTTTTGTGTGTTTTAGTTGTACGCCTCGGATGGCTATGACAACTTTACCAGGACTGTGGGTGAGCGCTGAGGGCTCTCAACCCGACCCTTACCATTATACCATAACTAGCTTCTGCCCGCGGCTTCGCCCGCGTAAAAGGTTACTTTCCTAAAGTTTTTGATCCCCTATTTTTATTTTTGACCGTCGGTAATACAGTGCAACGGTATTACAATACTCAGGGTTGGAACTTCATTACTGGACTGCTAGATGGCGTTGAAGAAGCTAGATTTTGAGATTTTTTGACAAACAATTTTTTTATTTTTCATATAAAAATTTTGATTTTTTTTTAATAAAAAGTATCCTATGTTACTTTTAATACCTCCAAGAATATGTGTACAATGTTTCATGATGATAAGTTGTGTAGTTTTAGCGTGAAAGCGTAACAAACAAACTTACATTCACATTTATACAGGGTGTCCCAAAATTCAACGATAAGCTGGCACCAGCAGGTGGACCTACATATGACTACTCGAGAACAGAAAAGAAAAAAATTCTACCTTGATTTTTTTTTTCATTACGACAAAAAAACCAAAATCTTTAAAAATGGACATCCTTTATTATATTATTAAGTGCTATTGCTACAGTTTTACAAGTAATTCTGTGATTTTTTTTGTATTGGCAAGGTAAGTAGCACTACTATCGATCACAACCATTAAAAATTCCAGAATATCTATAGTTTTTACACAAAAATCAATCAAAACTATGTTTTTTTCATAAATTATGTAAGATTTTGACTTTCAGCTCACTTTCACTCATCATAGTGAAAAAAAAAAGTATGGACGCTACTGTGGCAAATAGTATTAAAAATTGGCGCATCTAACTACAATTCTAAAATGGTATAACATTCTAGACAAATTAGCCACAAAAATATACTTAGGTGTACTATTTCAAAATAACAACCATATTTCGAAAATTGTTAGTGTTGATAGTAATCACTTTTACTATGTAGCCAAAATGTTTTTGTAGCAAGTTCTCAGAATTTTAATGAGACATGTGCGTAGTCCATAAGTCCATAAAATAAGTTGGACAGAGATAGAGAGATTATACGTTAGAGGGAGATAGATAGATGCTAATTGTTTAGTAACATTAATGCAGGTGGAGAAGTAATTAATGTCCTCAGCAGCACAGCAAGTCAGATGCTCTACTTCTTTGTTTACTGCACACCGTTCTGTTTTAATTAAAGTGGCTCTGGTACTGACGACTTTTGGATTGAATTAAGTGACCTGGAAATTGACCTGACTTGGCATTATTTTAGACTGTGATTTTGTGTTTTTTTTAAAGAAGTTTTGCCTTATTTTCAAGTGTTTAGCATTCATCATGCCGCTACCATACACAGCGTTAGAATACGCTAATATGCACCTAATTTATGGAGAATGCCGATGCAATGCCAACGCTGCTAGCAGATTATATCGAGCAAGGTACCCTAATCTTCAAAGGTATCCGGATTATCGCGTATTTATTAACGTGTATCAAGCTTTTTCGGAGGGTTGTATACCATCTGACAGGCGAAACGCTGGAAAACCTAGATCGGAACACGATGAAGAAGTTCTCAATGAAATAGAAAACGATTTAACTACCTCTGTACGTGCTGTACAAGCAGCAAAGGGAATCCCAAAAAGTACTGCACATAGAATTTTAAAACGTCACGTCGTCGTGATGAAACAACCTGCAAGAAAGATGGATATTTAAATCTTCACAATCTTCATAGCTGGAACAATGAAAATCTGCACCTGGTGAGAGAAGACAATCTCAATACCAATTTAAGGTTAACCTATGGACTGGCATAATAAATGGCAAAGTGATAGGGCCCTTTGAGTTACAAGGAAACATAGATGGCAATAGTTATTTAAACTTCTTACAAAATGAGTTGCCAGGATTATTAGAAGATGTGCCCTTAAGTGATTTGCAAACCATGTGGTTTCAAAACGATGGTTGCCCAGCTCACTATGCCCGTCCTGTGCGAGAGTACTTAGACCAAGAGTACCCAGGGCGTTGGATCGGGCGACTTGGTCCTATCTTGTGGCCACCCCGTTCACCCGATCTAAATCCCCTGGACTTTTTCTATTGGGGTTGTCTAAAGGACAGAGTCTGCACAAAACCGATTGCAACCTTGGACGAGCTTCGCCATAAAATAATTCAGACTGTGGATCTACGGACTACGCACATGTCTCATTCAAATTCTGGGAACTTGCTACAAAAACATTTTGGCTACTTAGTAAAAGTGATTACTATCAACACTAACAATTTTCGAAATATGGTTGTTATTTTGAAATAGTACACCTAAGTATATTTTTGTGGCTAGTTTGCCTTGAATGTTATACCATTTTAGAATTGTAGTTAGTTGCGCCAATTTTTAATACTATTTGCCACAGTAGTGTCCATACTTTTTTTTTTCACTATGATGAGTGAAAGTGAGCTGAAAGTCAAAATCTTACATAATTTATGAAAAAAACATAGTTTTGATTGATTTTTGTGTAAAAACTATAGATATTCTGGAATTTTTAATGGTTGTGATCGATAGTAGTGCTACTTACCTTGCCAATACAAAAAAAATCACAGAATTACTTGTAAAACTGTAGCAATAGCACTTAATAATATAATAAAGGATGTCCATTTTTAAAGATTTTGGTTTTTTTGTCGTAATGAAAAAAAAAATCAAGGTAGAATTTTTTTCTTTTCTGTTCTCGAGTAGTCATATGTAGGTCCACCTGCTGGTGCCAGCTTATCGTTGAATTTTGGGACACCCTGTATATTAGTAGGGATTAAATATGCCCCTATTACGTAAATATACCCATAATTAGGAAGTCATTCTTATAAAAAAAGAAGAAATAAACTCAACACACAAGTAAAACCAACTATCGCATGTATTAATTAATTTCCTATAAGCATAGATTAATAATATAGATGTGTCTACTGAACTAAATAGTATTCTGCCTTCGTTTAATATATTGTGTGTGCTATAATTTATTGTGTGTGCTATTATGATCACGTTGCTGATAGTTTTCTGCCTGTAAGCATCACATGCTCGTAGAAAATCAAAATTTGAGTAATAGCTGTTACAACTTCTAATCAGATGTCGGTGAGGGAAAAGAGCTGGAGGCCGAAATCTCATCTTTATGATGTAGCAACCTAGCTTTGTCGCTGTTTTTAAGGAAATCTATGACTGGTGGTTATTACTTACAATCGAGTGAACATATTTGCTCACCTGTCAATAAAGGTAATAAATAAGTGTATTCATATGTTATTCGCCATATTTTCTTCTTCAATTCATAGTCTCATTGTTTAACTCCAGTTTACTTCACAATAGGAGAGCATTCGACCTAATAAAACATACTGATCAAATGATTGGCATAGGACTTTATTTCAAGTTTTCCTTGTCTTTATAGTGTTAATAGTAGTCTAAACAGACTACTACAGATAGTAGCCTAACAGACTAGAAGGACTGAGTGATGTAAACACACCGCTCAGTCCTTCTAATCTATTACGAAACTCATAAGAAAGGAAAGATTGGTGAATTGCATTCTCAATCTGTATTTCTGTGCGGTGACGGAGTAAGAATACAATGTATCACCACCCCTTTTTTTCTCATAAGTAATTGGCGAAACGACTATAGGATATAATCAGATTGCATCATTACAAGAAAAGAAAGCTCGAAATGCATAGCTCATCAATATCATCAACCCCTATGACCAACCATATCATGTTACCCATGTGGTCTAGTTGGTCAATTTTATTTCCATTATTGAGGAGGCTTAAATCTATGAGTAGGACATAGCTGATATGATGATTATTTCTACTCGTCATATGAAAGAGACACAATATAATAGTAAGGTATAGCATAAAAGTGGTGTATGGATTACTATAGATACTCTAGCATTAGCTAGAGTCACACTATTGCGACTTTCTGGATGTGTTTGGGTGGATAGCCATTGGCCTAGCTATGTCTGTGGTATTATAAAAGTCTATGAGCGGCAGTAATACTTTTCATAAGGTGTGCTATTCGCTCATATACCACCATAAGCAATGAAAAAAGGAACAGTTTTCTTTTTATTTTATGGAAATATATTATTATTATCTAACATTCCGAGAAAAATATCAAAGTTGTTCAACATTGGATTATTTTTTTGCTAATTAAATTAAACAAGGAACACC
This sequence comes from Lymantria monacha, assembly GCA_905163515.2. Taxonomy (NCBI): domain Eukaryota; kingdom Metazoa; phylum Arthropoda; class Insecta; order Lepidoptera; family Erebidae; genus Lymantria; species Lymantria monacha. The sequence continues at coordinate 20,109,517 of LR991081.1, forward strand.
GCAGCTGTAAGGATTTATTGTTAATTGCTATTAATGTAGACGGCGAGGAATAATTTTGCGAAATTCACACAAAGGCCATTGCGGTTTCTTGGGATTTTATTTTAAAAAGGTAAAGCGTTTATGCGAGTCAGAGTCACTAACAATATTAATATGATGAATAAATAAAGAAGCGTAAGGTCAGATTTATTATTATCATTCCTACTGAGCATAGACCTTCTCCAAATTATGAAAGCAAAAATAAGGCTATAGTTTTATTATTTCCGTGTGGGGACGGAGTAAGAATACAATTCACTACCCTATATCTTATTCGTGGGTGATCGTAAGAAACGACTATGGGATAAAAAATGAATATAACATCTATACGAGAGAAGGAAAATTCGAAACTAAATCCTTTAGCAACACGTCTGACCAGCGTGGTGTAGTAAATTTCCCTTCCTTTATGGAGGAGGCTCGAGCTCAACAGTGGAGCATATATGAGCTGAGATGATGATGATGACGATTAGTATTATAACCGGCCGCCTGCCTGGCGTCAATCCTCCTCGGGTATATAATTGTTGACCAGAAAGCATCAGAAGGAGTTGGCCCAGGTCAATGCAAAGCTTTTCAAGTCATCTTTAGCGATACCTACATGTAATGTTTAGTTGGTAATATTCGTTACAATACAGCATAGATGTTGTATATATTGTATCTCTTAGTCCTTTTATAGGACACTCACGGGCGAGAAATAATAGTAAATTGTATTCTTACTCCATCACGACACGTGGAGGCTAGATTGCTAGGAAAAAAGTCTTTAATATAAAAATGGCGCATCCTTCTCTTGGTTATAGGATATGATCTGGTCACACGCCACCCAAATCCTCAAGGTAGTAGAAAGCGCCATTCTGTACTTCACTATCACTATTTAGGTGGAAGACTAATACTGAGTCGTTGTTTTTTCATGGTTCGTAATTAGCGACGTATTAAATTGTCTGCTGCCAAATCATCGCGAAACGCTTATGGCGTATCTACGCATGCTTTGTCTTTGTCGATAACGGTAGGCACGTTGTACGACGTGAGCGAACATAATGATTATTGTTCGTCACTCGAGCGAGTTGCCATTTCCGTTATCATCAGGAAACTAGTTCAATGCATAAATATCCAACTGTTACTGTTATTTTCATTGATCATATAACGTACTAGTCTAAATGATAGTTTTAAAATTATTTATTTAATTGAAGGACCATTCATTAATTACGTAAAACTGATTTTGACGATTTTTGACTCTCACTACATACAACCATAAATACATAATATTTCTCGAAACCCCCTCCCTATTGTTACATAAAAATCAATCCCGTTTTTCTGAACAATAAAACGTTGTTAGAAAAGATTTGTTTCACTAAAAATTCACAGTTTGACGTAAATCATCTTTTTTTTATGATTTTTTTTTACCACAGTATGATATCCGTAGTTTTCCATGTGGTGACGGAGTAAGTAAACAATTCACCACCCCCTATTTTACCCGTGGGTGATTGTAAGAGACGACTAAGAGATATAAAACGTAAACCTATAACATCTATGCGAGAGAAGGAAAACTCGAAACAAAACCTTATACCAACACGTCTGACCAGCGCGGTATAGTAGGTTAATTTCCCTCCCATTGTGGAAGAGGCTCGAGCCCAACAGTGAGACGTGTATGAGCTGAGATGATGATGATGAATATTCATAGTTGTCTGCTAATCAGCTTATAAGATTTACTTAATGACAACATTTAATAAATTTTTCATTGAACCACATTTTGAAGTCGAAACCTCACTGTCAAAGGGCCTCATGGTCATGCCTATGAATTAGTAGTTAACCCATCATCGGGTGCCGCTTGTTGGATCTGGTTCAGCGATAATCTTTTTTGGATCTAGTTCAACCATAATATTTTACATTACATTTGAATTATATTATAATTTTATAATTTTAATATCTTGATTCGAAGGACATCATTCTGGAGCTAATTCTTACTTAAACATGTTGTATTATTATTTTATAAAATAGCCAGTAAATAAATAATAATAATAATAAACAAATACGCTAAGTTTCTTGCCGGATTTTTTTAGTAGCAGTTGCTTTCCGATCCGATTCTAGTTCCTTTGATTAATTTAAAATATTAAAGCTACTTTTGGAATCTAGTCCAGTCATAATCTCATACGTTGTATTTAAATTTTACATTATATCGAGGTTCAAAGGACATCATACTTAAGCTAATTATTACTGATTATGTACTATTTATTATAAAAAAGTCAGTAAAGAATTAACAATAATACGTACATACATACATACATACATATCACCACGCCATATCCCTTGCAGGGTAGGCAGAGAGAACAGAGTTCCAGAGAACTCTATACTTGCATACTTCACTCGTTTCCTCAACATTCATAATTCTCTTCATACACGCTCGCCGGTTTCGGAGACTCTTGACTCCACCTTCCTTCAGTACGTGACCAATCTGATCTAGGTAAGTTAGTCTCGATCTCCCCCGGTACCTACATCAATAATAATGTAAACCTACTAAGTTTCTTGCCGGATCTTCGCAGTAGCGGTTACGTTCCGATCCGGTGGTAGTTTATTGAATGTATTTGTGTTAAAACTAATAATATGTAAGTGCCCTCATAGAGTTTATTACGTAATAAATGAATTTGAATATTAACAATATAATTAACGAAGCATTACACCAAAAATAGCTTGGTGTATAATCTCTTTATAGTCTGGGTGTAATTTGTATGCGTTAATTATATATTTGTAAAGTCCCCCGCAATACAATGATTCATTCCTTAATACAGTCATCATCATCAACTTGCTCTTATCCCAATACATTTGGGGTCGACGCAATATGTCTTCTCCTTGCATACAACCCTAACAGACGTCATCTCTGTAGTCAGTCCTTTTCTATCCATGTCATGTTGCACGCACTCCATCCATCTTTTCTTCGGTCTTCCCTTACACCTAAAGCCTTCAACATTCATACTTAAAACTTTACTTACAACATTAAATACATCCCGTCTCATCACATGTCCATACCATGTCAATCGTTCACTCTTTAACTATTCCGTCACTCGCGCAATTTTCAAACTTCCTCTTATATGTTCATTTGTTATTTAATCAATTCTCTCATCTCTGACCAGCATGTTATAGTACCCAGGGCGTAGCTACGAAACCAACCGCTGGGACGTCAGAATCGTATGCCCAAAAGGTGAACCTTTCGCATCCCATTACCAGCGTGGATGTGGTACTGCTGCGGATTTTAATAAGTATTCTGACATAATAAAACTATACTGTGTCGAGCGAGTCCCAAATACTCTTTTGAGTGGTAGGGCCACGCTGTTGATAGTTCTTTGTCTACAGCCGCAGGCCGGGCCGTCCGGGGTAGTACCTACCCCTTACTCGCAGAAGATCGACGTCTGAGTAACGGAATGTGCTATTGCGCTTCATTCGGTAAGCGAGAGAGCCGAAAGCCCAACTGGGTGGGTTTGGAATTTGTATTGGTAGGCAGCCATCTAGCTATACCCTTGGTTTTGGAAAGGTTCATGGGCAGTAGTGACACTTACCATCAGATGTGCTGCTGGCTCGTTTGGCACCGTAAGCAATAAAAAATAAAAAAATGATATAGGTCAAATTACCTTTGATTACTTATGAAGGAATCTCGAGCCTAGCAAAGGTCACATATATGAGCTGAGATGATTATGATGATAATAAATCTTCTATTACCTAATTAATCGTTATTACTTCTTATATTTATTAATGTATAACCCAAATAAATTTTACAATTACGCAAATATCAAAAGTAAACCACAATATTATATTGAAAGAACATAATTATTATCACAAAGAAAACCAAAAAGAAAAACTACCCACATATTAGAAAACTATCAGAAAGAGAGAAATATATTAAATAGCATGAATAAGAAAGAGATAAATATAATTCAATCATGGCATGCTGAGAGTGAAAGTGCTATTAGAGTATAGAAAGCCTAAAATACTTCCAATACAATTCTCATTCCTTTTTTCGTGAATACAATGGCAACACTGAGACGTATATTTTTTTTTATTTTTTTTTTAAAGCGAAAGTCTATTATTGATCTGATGATAGTTGGACTTATAATAATATTGTGTATATAAATTATTTGATTGAACATTGATATCCCATTTTTTTAATGTATAATCGATATAGTAAAAGTTTGCTGTGTGGTAGCGGCTACGAATACTACCAACTCTTATTTTGTTCGTGGATGTCGTAAAAGACGACTAAGAGCATTATAACGACCTGGGCCAGCTTCATCTGATGCCGTTTGGTCAACAATTACATTCCCAAGGAGGGTTGACGTCTGGGAGACGGCCGGTCATAAAACTGTTGCCAATAACTTCTACAATATGTACTATGAAAGAAGAGTACATATTGTATCGACCCCAAGTACTTGGTATAAGAGTAGGAGAATAATGATATAATAATATATAATAATAATAATTTTTATTTCGGACAAGTGACATCCATAGAAGGTTACTAAATACAATCTTAGAAATTATGTTAGTAATATAAATACACTATTTGGTGACAAGTTTGGTGTTCGTGTGACATCGACGAACAATATCACAAAGAATGGGAGACTCGTACCTTCTAACAATTGTTGTCAGGATGGAGTTGGAACTGGCCCGCAGTCTGCCGAGCAGTGAGGCAGATTTCTGTCGTATGATGGCGTCCAAATCGTCTACGCGAGCCTGCGAATACATACCCGATGCACTGCAGGAACGAGACAGTCCCATCAACATCCTGAAGCCGTTATTATATTGGACCCGTAGGGCACTGATGGCACGCTGCGTATAATTAGTCCACAGGCTGCACGTGTAGAACACTTGACAGTAAGCTTTAAAAAGTGTTATTTTCACTTTTTCGCTACAACGTGCAAACCTCCGTTGCCAACATGTTACATCGAACCGCCAGCGCCCTACGTTCCCTCTCAATATCAGTCTGGTCCCCAAGGTTATCAGTGACGACATACCCCAGATATTTAAAAATTGATAGACCCGTTTCAACTGTTTACCATTTAATATAAATTCGGGTATTGTATCTGGACATTTGTCACCGTCCGCCTTAAAGATCAGGAGCTCGCTTTTTTTTGGTATTATATATTAGGCCATGAGTTTGAGCATAATGTTCACAATACCTGAGCAATTCCCTCATTGCCTTAACCGATGGGCTCACCATGTCGTCAGCGTAGCTGATGTTGTTGACACTTATATCGTCAATACGACAACCGATTCTCTTGCTGCTAAGCCCATCGATCAGGTCATTTAGATACAGGTTGAAAAGCTTAGGCGAAGTAATCCCGCCCTGTCCTACACCACAGCCCAACCGATATGGCTCAGAGAGCTTATCGCCCCACCTCACTCTATTCGTTTGGTTGTAATACCAATACTGGAATATACGCAATAGTTCTGCCAACACTTGTCACTCCCGAAGCTTTTTCCACGTACTATCATATATATATATATATATATATATATATATATATATATATATATATATATATATATATATATATATATATATATATATATATATATATATATATATATATAAATAGGTAGTAAAAATTGAGACTAGTATGCAAATTGGTTATTAGTAGGCAAGTGGTTGTCCATATACAGGACATCTTCAGAGGAGGAAGGTCTTGAAAAGTTCTACGCTTAAATAAAATTAGACCGTTTCTATGTACTAAAATGTGTATGTATGTGTATAATGTACTATGTAATAAAATGGGACACGTAGAAAAAAGCCAAAACTGATAAAATGTTAATGCCCCGCCAAATTCAAAAATACACACATAAATGACTTTGAATTTGTCTAGTAATGCTTTGTCACTCGATAAAATTATCATTAGTGGGCATTGATGTATTAAAAAACCCGGGGGTTTTTATATATCAATGTTAGTGGGGCTTAAATAGATATTTACTACACAGTTGTCAGTGTGATAATTGAACAAGTATAAAAATAGCCAAAGAGGGCTCCAAGTACAGAGGTAAGGGAGGAGTAAATGTCAAACCATTACAAAAAAAAAACTGTAATTATTATGGATACAAAAATATATCAAAATATAAAACATTATTAAGGGATTAAAAATCCAATCCCTGGATTGAGGTAATAATCCTTGTACGGGGGGACTTTGCAAATATACAATTAACAAAATTATACTTAGACTCAGACCAACAGTTTTAATGGTAGGACCACTCTGTTGATAGTTTTCTGTCAACAGTTGTGGACCGATCAGTATGGGGTAGTATCACACTCTCGCAGAAGATCGACGTCTGAGTAACGGCTTTTTTTTTTTTTGGTAACGCAGTGCCTAAAAATGCAGTTTTCGCATACCCGCCCATACGGGGTATGTGGGACTCGCAGGCCCTGAAGGGGAAACAGAATACCCACTAAAAACACCAATTGCGATAGCTATTAGCCGCAGATGGCTTTTACAGCTTTACGCGGACAATGGGTGAGCCCGAGGGCTCTCAACCCTTTGAGCAGAGCCGAATTAACCCAACGCGGGGCCTGTAGCAAAATCTGTCAAGGGGCCCCAGATTTGCTTTAGGTAAGCTAATTTAATAAAACAAACTGATACAAATAATCTTTTCTAAACTTAATATGGGCAAATTTAGAGCTAACACTTTCAATATTGACTTTTTTAAGCAAACCATGCTCTATATTCATCAAAGTAAGATAAAAATATTTTACTTTAAATTGAAGTTTTTTTACGATTACACTCCCGCGGTAGGAGTGCGGGGCCCTCTAATTCGCGGGGCCCGTAGCATTTGCTACTCTTGCTACGTGGCTAATCTGGCGCTGCCTTTGAGTAACGGCAATGTGCTATTGCGCTTTATTCGGTGAGCGAGAGAGCCGGAAGCGAAACTGGGTGGATTTGTATTGGCAGGTGGCCTAGCTGTACCCTCGGTATTGCAAAGGTCCATGGCAGTATTAACACTTACCATCAGATGTGCTGCTCGTTTGCCACAATAAGCAATAAAAAAAATATCAAAATTATATCGATCACACAAAATATTGTCCTAATTATGAACCCGTGACACTTCGTAAGGTAGACCAGTACGTTAACCACTGCGCCATTTATACAATCAATATGAAACTTCACACATATCGAAGCCCTTTATTTTTCCGTGTAAGTAAACAGCTGTAGTAACAACGAAAGAATGATCATTCTCCTGGGAGACTGAAAACAAGCAGTGTTTTCACATACTCGCAACCCAAGGATATCGTTTATAGCTTTATAATCCGTTAGGGAGGACTATGTTAAACATTGAATGTTGATACACTGATGGATGGGTTTACTTTCCTCGTGTCGTCTAAATAGACTAAAGGATTGCGTCCTTGACATATTTTGACTGCGATGTCTCAGATATGATTTTGAAAATTAAATCGCGATTATACACAATTTGATGTAATTTTAAAATATATTTTTTATTGTTTATGGAGGTAAAGAAACAAGAAGCATACTTGATGGTAAGTATTACAATTGCCAATGAATCTTTGCAATACTAATGGTACAATTAAGCCAACGAAAGCCCTAACCATCCAGAAAGCTAGGCTAGTGCTTCTCATCGGGTACCGGTGGCCCGCTTGCACGGCAAAGAAGAGGTGCTTGCAGGGTGGGTCAATGGGGTTACGCGCCGCCTCTTCCGTCACCCCGGACCGACTTGGCGGGGTGCGACGTCCATGGCCCACCGCAAAAAAAAAAGAAAAAAAAAAGGCTAGTGCTTCTCTCGCTCGCAGACTTGCTCACTTATACGTCGATCTTCTATTCACTGTGGTACTAACTCGAACGGACCAGTCCGTGGCTGTAGATAGAAAACTGTCAACAAAGTGGCCCTTACAGTATTGAATATAATAATATCTAAAGCAAAATAGAGTATTTTGCTTATATTTTGAACTCGAGGAGTAAGAATACAATTCACAATTCCTATCTTGCCCGTGATTGTTGTAAAAAATGAATAAGGAATGATATGTTTAAAATATTTATACTAGAGGACTCCAAATAATACCGTATACTAACTACGTGCCCACACCCAAAAAAAAAGAAACTAACTACGTACTAGGTTAATAAACTTAAGCCTATTCCAGAATAGGAAAAGGCTGAGCACTGCTGAAGGCTGCAGTCCTCAGCAGTGGGATATATACGAGCTGATATAATGATAATCAAATGAATGTCTAATTATAATAACATTGTTATTATTTAAGAAACAAAATTATCTAGATGAAATAAAAAGCGTTTCAAATGCGAGTCGAACTCTTTTACATTAGATTCCGTAACATCGATAAATGTTTTAATATTTAAATATTATTTTAACTTGTATGACTATATTAAGGCATGTTTTTTTATTAAATCATTTTCTTGTATGTCTGTTCGGTTGGAATTTTGTAATTGATTTTAAACTAACTTACCTATAAACTAGATACTTGAAATTTGGATCTAGGCTCAGAAGTTTTACTCATCATTTTTAACGCGAAAAACATAAGTAAAGCATAGTAAAAACATAAAAAAAATAACAAGTTGTAAGCATGGTAATAAAAGACGTGGTAAAAAAACATCACTAATCGATCATCATCGAATCGATTAGCGATTTTAGTTTGATATCCGTGGCTAAGATATTGGCGTCACTCGATAGATGTCGCTATCCTTATTTTCTACATCGCAACCACATGAAAAATAACAGATTTTGTTATTTTATACATGTTTTGTATTTGCTTCAGCATAATATTCCTATGATTATTAATAAGTATTACTTAAGATTCGTAACCGCTCATCCGCTGTCATACTTTAAATACGGAAACCTAAAAAAACTGCATTCAAAGTTTCTATAGTATTTTTTACAAGTCACACTCATTGCAAAATTACTTTTACAAGCTTAACAATACAATTGATTCGTATTACGTATTCAATACGTAACATTGCTTTTGCTTGACGTAATACTTTCAAATAGTTTAGGTGATTTAAAATACATTAAAGTTACAATTCTTATAGTTGAGACGCTCTTATTTTTTGTTCGTCTATATTCAAAACGGTTCTTTCCGTGTGATGACGAAGTAAAATGTTTAATTCGCTTACAATTCACCAACCTATATTGGTGTAAACATGCGTAAGGGAATGCTCCGTTGGTTCGGACATGTGGAAAGAATGCCGAACGAACGTCTGGTTAAGAAGATATACAATGCGAAAGTGGAAAGATGTAGGTACGGGTGGAAACCGAGACTAACCTACCTAGACCAGATTATAATAATAATAATAATAATAAGGAGGAACATTATATGGCTCCTTAAGTTCTTTTGATATAAAAAAAAAAATGTATCACAAGATTTACAGGAAAGCCAATAAACCGCAGGGCAGCTTGTGGCGAGCTGATTGTGAGTGGCGACACTGCGGTCCTGAATACTCCAGAGAGTCGATCAGGGACTCGTCTCCAGCTGGCCTTCATTGGCTGGCTAGAATGGAAACCGAAGAGTGCCCGAAGGACTCTCAGCTCTGGCTTGCCTTAAACAGCTGGTCAGAGAGGGGTCGCCAGAGCTATATGCTCGGGGGTGGAAGTGTCATTTTCAAGGGCATAATTACGGGGAAACCAAGGGTCTGTTTATCGCAGACTCAATGGTGAAACCGGCGCCGCACCGCTCGACACCCCTAGCCACTTACACCAATGTTGCCCTCTGTTGCCCGTATGACTAGTGTGTCTGTGGCGACTATTTAGGGGGCCCATTCAGTGAGTTGGCGAGTCACCGTCTGCCACCGTTCATCTCTTAACATGGGTTTGAAGGCAGACGACAGTTTATAATTTCATAGATATAAGATGAACCAGTCCACTAAGCACCCACTCCCATATTCATATATTAGATACCATCATCACACAATAGTTTTACACTTAGTGCTGGCATTCCACGTATGTTATGTGCAGACGTGGAATGTCATCGGTAGGTGTCCCATCCCAATATTTAGATTAAATTTCTCTAAAGGCCTCTGCGTGTTGGATCCATATCCCCATGTAAACCTACCAAAGGACCGGGTATCTTCCCTACGGAAGATCCCGTGAATAAATGGAGATACAATAATAATAATAATAGTTTATTGCAAAAACAAGTTTTACAAATCATCTAGACTAAAGACAATGTTATTATATCCTTACATCAGATCCTAGGTTTCCAGTGAGACCTAAACTAGATATTAGTCTGTATCTTGGGCCTCAGAGTACGACAGTTTACATAAGATATAATTACAATACCAATATAAGCGTGCGTGTGTGTGTGTGTGTGTGTGTTCATGTGCGTGTGTTTGCGACTGTGTATGTGTGTGTGTATGTGTGTGTGTGTGTGTGTGTGTATGTGTGTGTGTGTGTGTTATTGTGTTCACATGCGTGCGTTTGAGTAGTTTAAATCAAGCTCTCTGTGGAGTCATATGAAAGATCATATAACCAAGCTTTAATTACCTTGTTGCATTGAAAATTATTGCAGTATTTTATTTTCTTGAATTTACTTACGTTATTGTACACATTCAATAAAGAGTAATCAGGACTTCTTTTCGCGATTTGAGAATGAATATTAGGCAGTGGAATGTAGTATGTTCTTTTAGCCATTATATCAACATAATCTGCTCGAGTCTTTACAATCCTATGGATAGTGTTTACAGCTTTGAGTATGAAAAGCTGCCGAACACGATGAACTTTAAATTGATTATACAACTCATCAGTGGAGAAGCTGAAAGGCTTTCCCAGTGCTACTTTTAATAGGCCTCGCTGTGCTCTTTCTATTAATAGAAAATAGCTCTTCCCTGCGCTCCCCCACACCGAAATGCAATATTGAATTACCGACTGGCAGAGGGAGACATATACCATCCTTAAAATATTAAGTGGCATACAATCTCGAAGGTTCCTCATGACATAAATCAGTCTTCTCACTCTCCCAGACAGATCCATTATATGTTCTTTAAAGGTAATGTTACTATCAATCACAACACCCAAATACTTTATAGCATGAGTACGTCCTATCAAGCTGCAACTACAGTCTGAGTGATGTGGTTGCTTGATAATATTGGAGCACGTGTGAATTGTAAGGCTCATGATAGTAATAGGGTTTTTGGCAGCCGTTTTAGAGAAGCATAAGAATTTGGTTTTATCTGAATTAAGAGTAAGAAGACTTTCATGTAAGAGTTTGCCAATCAGAGACATTCCCCTTTCCGAGCGATTCCTTACTTGCTCCCAATCCTGCCCATAAAAAAGAACAGTAGTATCATCTGCATAAGCAACGATATCCGAGTTTTTTTATTTTTAGATTAACAATATCATTTATATAGAGCAAAAACAGCATAGGGCCGAGAATGCTGCCTTGCGGAACCCCAAATTCTATAGACAGTTCAGAACTAAGGTGGAGATTATCAAGTTTTACGCGCTGCTTTCTATTAGTCAGGTAACTTTCGAACCATTTAAGAGGTAATCCCCTGATACCAAAGGTCTCTAGTTTCTTTAAAAGAAGACCAATAGAGACTGTGTCGAATGCCTTAGCCAGATCTAAGAATACGCCAATACAGCATTCGTTATTATCCACATGAGAGCAAACTAGTTTGGTAAAAGTTGATACAGCATCTTCTGTTGATTTGCCCTGCCTAAAGCCAAATTGATTATTTGATAGGAGGTGGTGTTTCTCTATAAAAGAGGCTAAGCGTTTATATACGAGCCTTTCAAGAACCTTTGCAACAACGCTCAGAAGTGCAATAGGTCGGTAACTATTTGGGGATAGTTTTTGACCGCTTTTGTAAATAGGAGACACTATTGCCAATTTCCAGCAGTCTGGAAAGATTCCATTTTCTAAGCTCATGTTAAATATATAAGTTAAAGGGGTAGTCATACTAGGCAAGGTCTTCTTGAGAAGTGAGACAGGAAAATTATCGAATCCAGGAGAGCTGTCATTTTTTAAACTAAAAATAACTGTTTGTATCTCAGCTGGGTCCGTGGTAGAGAAAAAGAATGAGTGTGGTAAGTTACTGGCGGCGTGGTATGATTGAACAAGGTTCTCGTGTGTACAATTAATTTTTTTTAGAATTTAGTCTGCCATAGATTTACCAATAGACGCAAAATGAGAATTGCAGTAATCAAGGGAACTCATAATGTCATTTCTTGATTTCAACAACTCTGAAGTGCTATCTTTACGAATGAATTTTTGGCTTATAGATTTAATGCTGCGCCACAAGTTTTTAGGATTATCTTTCGTGCTTTCAATTAGATTACTATTATATTCAATCTTAATCTTACGGAGAAGTTTGCAAAAGAAATTTTTGTACCTAGTATAGATCATACGACGATTTTCGTCACCAGGATGACGCTTACAGTCGTTATGTAAATGATCACGGTGTTTCATGCATCTAATTAAGCCAGGCGTGATCCATGGCTTAAGGGTCCGGTATTTGCGACTTGATTTTACTAAGATAGTATGTTTTCTAATAATTTTGGTTAATGTGTCATTAAATGCAGAGGCCGCGCTGTTAACGTCTAGATTACCAATAATGTATGTCCAATCAATTAAGATAAGATCGGCTGCAACCGCCTCAATATCCAATCTTTCACGTACAAGATGTTGCCTAGACTTATTCGTTGCTGCAGGTATTCCTGCTATAATAATACTATGATCCGTAATACATGATTGACAAACAGCACCCATGGGCTTGATATGTGATTTTATAAATATATGATCTAAGCATGCTATTCCTCTTATAGGCTTAGAAATAACTGATAGATAAGAGTGTGAAGCCATAGTGCACAAATAATCCGATAACTTACCCTCTAATGGCTTGCAAAGGTCCAAGTTTAAATCACCAGCTTCTATGGAGACTGGTTTGCTATTTAACGCACCCAATAAAATATCCAAACTATTAAGAAACACATCAATTGATGAGATAGAAGGAGTGCGATATATGCCGAGAACTGCAGTATTATTATTTATAATAGCAAAGACACTATCGGTGTCGGCAAGAGACGACTCTCGGCACACTACATCATGAATGTTTTTTACGTACATAACTACACCGCTGTTCTTATTAACTTGTTGTTTTGACCAAAAGACTTGTCACGTACTAAAGGAAGGTGGAGTCAAGAGTCTCCGAAACCGACGAATGTGTATGAAGAGAATTATGAATGTTGAGGAAGCGAGTGAAGTATGCAAGGATCGAGTTCTCTGGCACTCTGTTCTCTCTGCCTACTCTGCAAGGGATATGGCGTGATGATATGTATGTATGTTCACCAACCTCTATCTTACCCGTGAGTGATCGTAATGATAGAGGGCTCTCTGGCACTCTAGCTGATACAAAGTTTTATGTTTAAAAAATCGGCGTCTTGTTTAAAGAGTGGAAGGGCTTCATCTGAGCTCACATATATCCCACTGTTAGACTCAAGCCTCCTTCATAATGGGAGAGAAATTAACTGTATACCACGCTGATCAGATGTACTGGTATAGGGTATTATTTCGAGTTTTACTTCTCTTGCATAGATGTTATATGCATTTTATATCCCTTAGTCGTCTCTTACGATCACCCACGAGTAAGATAAAGGGTGATGAATTGTATTCTTACTCCGTCACCACACGGAGAAGTGGAAAGGCTTAATGAGCAAGTTTTATAATAATATTTATTGCTCGCTGATTTGCTTGTGTTTGCTGATTTGTTACTAACATAATGGACGTATCATACTGGAAATAGAAAACGAAATATATTTATAATGTCAATTTTGGCGGGACAAGAATCAAAAATAGATGCGAAAGCGGCAGTATTAGTCAATTGAAAAAGAAATAGTAATAGCAGTGCTACACTGTTGACAGTTTTCTGTGTACAGCCGCGGGCTGGTCCATTCGGGGTAGTGCCACACTCTTGCAGAAGATCGACGTCTGAGTAATGTCAATGTGCTATTGCGCTTCGTTCGGTGAGTGAGAGAACCGGCAATCGAACTTTCTGAGCAGATTTCAGTTGGAAGGCAATGCGCTTGATATTCGAAATGATCATGAGTGACAATAACACTTACCATCAGGTATGCTGCTAGCAGGTTTGTCACCTTTTTTTTTTTTTTTTTTTGTGGTGGGCCATGGACGTCGCACCCCGCCAAATCGGTCCGGAGTGACGGAAGAGGCGGCACGCAACCCCATTGACCCACCCTGCAAGCACCTCTTCTTCGCCGTGCGAGCGGGCAGCAGGTTTGTCACCATACGCAATAAACAACATACTATCCTTAGTTCAGTTTATAAATAATTATAATTAGTGTCAATAATTAATTACACTGTGTGGTAGTTGCTACGAATACTACCAACACTTACTTTGCTCGTGAATGTCGTAAAAGACGACTAAGAGCTTTATAACGACCTGGGCCAACTCCATCTGATGCCGTTTGGTCAACAATTACATTTCCATGGAGGGTTGACGTCTGCCAGGTGGCCGGTCATAAAACTATAGCAAATAAATTTTACAATACCTATGTACTATGAAAGAAGAGTACATATTTTACCGACCCCTAGTTATTGGGATGAGAGTAGAAGAATGATGAGTTCAGGGTGTCAATGATAAGACAATAGTCATTGACCACGGATGTCAAAAAAGCGGTCCCAGTGGTCGGAAAATGGCGATAGGGATAGCACAAAGTGGGTTATGTAGCAGTGCGTCGCCCTTCAGACTTCAGCCAGCTAAAAAGGAGTGTTTTCTTTTTAAACAATAACTAGCATACCTAGTCCATTAGTTTCCAGAAATCGATATACCCTTGCAATATACACCTGGTGGCGAATTATATCAATGGAGATAGCATATAGACCTTCTTCGTGAAAAAATACATATGAATTTTCATAATGATCAGTCTAATAATTTCTGAGTTTAGCGCTGTCATATATACAAACATCCTTTTTAGGGTTCCGTACCTAAAGAGTAAAAACGGGACCGTATTACTGAGACTTCGCTGTCCGTCCGTCTGTACAGCTGTATCTCAAGAACGTTGATACCTAGACAGTTAAAATTTTCACAGATGATGTATTTCTACTGCCGCTATAACAACATATACTAAAAAAAAAATATTTAAGGGGGGGCTCCCATACAACAAACTAGATTTTTTACCGTTTCTTGCTTGATACTAATAACGGTGACAGGTAGACGCTTTAACTATTCACAGAATATTTAATTTTATGTTCTCTTTAAATATATTTAATTAAAATAAAATAAAATAAATAATTTAGTTTTACGGAACCCTTCGTGCGCGAGTACAATTCGCAATTGGCCGATTTATTTTATAGAAATAAAGATAATAAAAAAATGGGTGCGTGTACTTATTTATGTACGTGCGTGATAAGTGATACTTTGGCATCATTAAAAATAGTTTTTACCTGCATACAAATAATTAATTACTTATTGTAATTTATTAAAAAGAAACCTGAAAAAAGATAGGATAATTTTTTTCACTAAAATTCACATTCATAAATAATATTAATCAAAATATTCAATTTTTAATCACTACTGAATATAATTTATTAGCACATAATATAATTCGCACTTGTATGAAACTAAAACACGTGTTGTGAATGTAGAAGTGATGCGCGCGCATCTTATTTGCGGCCAACTTCAACCTGTTAATTTTGTGTTACAATGACATCAGCGCGCGCATCTTAAAATTTCACTCATCATTTTTTATAACGCGCCTAAAGAAGTCATCATCATCATCCTCCTACTCTTATCCCAATTACTTGGGGTCCATACAATAACTCTTCTTTCATAGTACATATTGTAAAAGTTTTTGGCAATAGTTTTATAACCGGCCGCAACCCTCCTTGGGAATGTAATTGTTTACCAAACGGCATCAGATGGAGTTGGCCCAGGTCATTATAAGACTCTCAGTCGTCTTTTACGACATCCACAAGCAAAGTAAGTATTGGTAGTATTCGTAGCCGCTACCACACAGCAACGCGTCTAAAGAAGTATAACTTAAAAAAAGGAAATTCACAACCATCAATCTCGCCAGCTATTTAATCATAAAATGCTTTCGCTTGATATTACAAACACAGACTATAAATTAATTAAATCCCTCCAAAACGTCCATTTCACACATGCTAACGGTAAACTTCAGCTGGCTGTGACATAATTGTGCTTCTATTAATAACAATTATAAATATGATTATCCTTCGCCATTATGTTGATATTTATATGACAGCTGAAACATTAGCATGTTATGAGGTGTTTTATTACGTTACTAGAATGGGCATCCAGTGACGTAATAAAACACGTCATATTCAGGTTTAAATGAGTAATTATGAAGAGTTTAAATAACAATTTTTTAACGTAATTGACGTGATTTTTCGGAGTGAGAATGCAACTTGTCTCCTATTTTCATGAACGTGGTTGTTTTAAGAGAAGAATAAGGGATTTAATATGTAAATCACATTACTTTAAGAGAAGGAAAACTTGAAATAAAACCCTGTGTCAATATATCTGAATAGTGTGGTATAGTAGGTCAATTTACCTCCTATTCTGGAAGGGGTTCTAGGCCAGCAGTGAGATATATACAGGGTGCCGATTTTATTACTAGAATAACTTAAACTGTGTGTAGGAACGTAGGACGTCATAAAAAACAATACAGTTAGTTGCAGACTCCTAGCTCTGCCCAATCCCGAGTTTTTTTTTTTTTTTTTTTTGTGTGTCTTAGTTGTTAGCCTCAGATGGCTATGACAACTTTACCCGGACTGTGGGTGAGCGCTGAGGGCTCTCAACCCGTAAAAGTTAAGCGACCGTTCCCGAGGGCACCCCCTGTGGGGTACGGACCTCGGCTCGGGGGGTCGCTGGCAAAGTGGGTTCTCCCACGTTTATGATTTGAACGCGACACGACTTCCGACCTCGACGGCGAGGGCGGAATCGTGGATAATTCTTTGTCAGGGCCGCGCGAGCTGTGTATGCCTCCGTTTGGGCGAGCGTAATAATGTCGTCGGGTTCGTCGAGTATTAATCGCGGTTGACGGATCGCGGATATTTTAGATGGGGTATAACTAGACGCCCTAACCACTATGGGATTAGGGTGAGTGGCGGCAGAGTCGAAGTAGCGGCGAGAGCACTGCTTCATGTACTGCGGGATGGTCGGCAGGCCGAGATCTATGTGAAGATCCACATTGCGCATATACCACGGTGCTCCCGTCGCACGGCGCATGAACCTATTCTGTAATGTTTACAAACGGTGTAACCGGAAGGGTTTCGCTTGTGTAAACACCACGCTAGCGTACGTCATGATGGGACGTACGCAAGCGGTGTATAATCTACCTTTACTACTAAGTGATAGCTTGGCTTTGGCATGCAGCAAGCTGTGAAGGCGTCCTAACACTAAAGCTGCGCGCGCGCGAACTCGCTTTATGTGAGGACCGAAGGACAGACGATTGTCAAGAGTGACGCCGAGATATTTGACCTGTTTGGTCCATGGGATGGACTGGTCGGACATTTTTATTGGAGGGAAGGAAGCCATTGGATGTAGGCGATCCGTCCACCGGTGGAACATGATCGCTTGTCTTTTTGTGGGGTTGATAGTAATTCTCCACTTCCTAGATCATTTATCTAGGGCGGTAGCCGCTCGTTGGAGATTACTGATCACTGTCTCTATAGAACGACCCACATAGAAGATGGCAGTGTCGTCGGCGAATAGTGCAGTTTGCACATTCTTAAGCTGTGGGATATCGCTGGTGTACAGCGTGAACAAGATTGGCGAGAGCACCGATCCCTGGGGGACGCCGGCTTTTAATGAATGCGGTGCGGAGAGAGTACCTTCTACCCTGTACCGGAAGCTACGATCGGTTAGAAAGTCCCTAACTATTATAACTAAGTAGCGGGGTATACCTAACTTGATTAACTTGAATATAAGGCCATTATACCAGACTTTGTCAAACGCTTTTTCTACATCGAATAGCAGCATACCAGTGAAATAGCTATGTTGTAGCTTAACACTGGCATACTCGACTATTCGATGTACTTGCTGTACGCACGAGTGTTGCGTGCGAAAGCCGAATTGAATCAGCGGGATAAGGGCGTTAGCCTCTGCGTATGTTCTTAGGCGGCTAAGAATTACGCGTTCATATATTTTGGCGAAACTATTAAGTAAGCTAATAGGGCGGTACGAGGAAGGTTCGGTACGCTTCTTGCCGGGTTTGTGTATACCAATTACCACGGCTTGTTTCCATTGAGATGGAAAGATACAGTTAGTTATTGCGGCGTTAATTATAGATGTTAATATAATGAGTAATGAGACGGGGAAGAGTTTAATTACTCTGTTTGAAATGCCATCCGAACCTGGGGATTTCCTAGGGAGGAAGCCCTTGACAATCGTTCCCACCTCGTCAGTTGTTACTGGCGGGGGGGGATCGTCGGGTATGTCGGTAATGGTGGGTGTACGCGACGTACAACGCTCCACCTCGCTATTTACTAGTTCGGTGTGTCGCGCGTCTATGTTTTGAGTGCTCGACGTACATTGCTGCTCAAGGCTAGCTGCCAAGCATTCGGACTTTTCTTCGTCCTCGAACGCAGGCTTGGTTAGGGCGGGTGAGTGGAGGCATAGTGGACACTGTGTCCTTTTTGAATGAACGAGCTAGTTGCCAGTAGGCGAGGTGAGACGGCTCAAGCTCGCTTAGCGTGGCATCCCATCTGTTTTGCCGAACTTCTTGGACGGCCTGTTTGACCGCCCTCTGCAGTGACCGCATTCGAAGGCGGTTGTCTTCACAGGGGAAGCGGTCATAGGCTCGGATTGCTGCGTTCTTTTGCCTTAACAGATCACGTACGTCAACGGGTAGGCGCCATAAACGATCGCTCGTGTCTGGGACCGTCCGTGAACAATCACTAACTAGTGATTGTACGTGATTTGTTAGGGAATCGATCGCGGACGTGACGTCCTCTTGGGAGTTTATATTGGTGGGGATTTGTTCTAGGTGTACTGACGAGGAAGACTGAAGTTTGACCTTCAGTTGATTCCAGTCTGTACACACTTTTGTGGTGGGAGGGTTTGGGCCTGAGGGGCCATAGCGCGGGGAGAGTTCTACTACCACCGGACGGTGGTCCGAGTTAAGCTCGTGAAGTACTTCTATCGAACTTAAACGTAGGTTTATGTTCTTAAGAAGGGCTATGTCTAACACGTCGGGCCTGTGCTCGATGTTGTAGGGGTAATGCGTTGGTTCAATAGGCGCTATGATATCGAAACCAAGCCGGGTGGCGTAAGTCTCCAGGGCCCTGCCCCTGGTGTTGGTGGTGTGGCTATTCCACGACTTACTCTTGGCGTTTAGATCGCCTGCTATGAGCACGGCGTCGCCGAGGTTTAGTAGCGCTTGTAAATCGCTTTCTAATAGAGGGTTGCTCCCGTTGTCACGCGATGGAGCGAGATAAACTGATGCTTCAATCAGTGGCTGGTGGCCCGTGAGGGCCAGCCGACAGACCGAGGCTTCAATGTACGTCAAGGGTGGGGTAGGGAGGGGCGTGCAGTGCAGCGACCTTTTGTAATAAATGAGAGTCCCGCCTAGGCGGGAGTGAACCCGATCGTCGCGCACTATATTATAGTTTGCGATTTTCGGGTCTTTGTGGTAGGGCTTTAGAAAGGTCTCCTGGACCAGAAGAAGGTCGAGCTGCTGGTCTTGTAGTAATGTACCTATTTCGTCTCTCTGTCGGGAGAGACCGTCCGCGTTAAAAATCCCTAATTTAAGGTGTCGTGTTTTGACTCTGCCTGGTGTGTGCCTATCCATTAGTACGCTCTAAAATTTCCAAGAGTCTCGAGGACGGACGAGAACTTCATGGGGGTGTTTAGCATCGCGAGGCTGTTGCCTTGATTTGTGTGCAGCTCGGCTGCGACTTCGCGGATTTGTTCAGCATTTATTATTTGCGCGAAGCTGGTCACCAGGGCGAGATCCGCATCAAAGCCCGGAGTGACTACCGCGTGTGTGGTAGGCGCTTTATTGCCCTGATGGGGCGTAGGTAGGCCCACGGTGGGCGGTTGGTTATGCCTTGCGGGTGGCGGTTTATATATGTTATTATTAGTAGACGGCGGTGTCGCGATCGCGGGTGCCGGCGCTACTTGTTTGGTTGGCAGTGGTGGGAACTCCACACTGCTCGAGGTTTTCACCCACGGGTTCTTAGGTGGGGTGTAGGGTTTTGGGGGGGGTTGCAGTACCGAGGGGTACCTTGGGGGGGTGGTTTCCTGACCACCGGCCGTGGTGCGCGTGGGCAGCCACGGTAGTTGGCAGGGTGTCCCACCTGACCGCAAAGAACGCACGACGCTGGGGTCGCGCTCTTGTTTGGGTCGTTGGATTTGGGTCTGGCACAATCCACCGTAGCGTGGTCCTCTAGGCACTTGACGCACCTGGGCCTCGCGTGGCAGTTGCGCGAATAATGACCGTAGAGCTGACACCGGTGGCATTGCGAGAGCATGCCTTTACGGTGTGGGGGTTCGACATGAATGCCGGAGAGTCCGCAGATGGTAGTTATGCGGTATATGTCCTTACCTGACTTGGTAAGGTCGAGTACGGCCATTACCATTTCGAAAGGGGCGCGGTTGTAACCCCGAACCATGCGGTGAACCTCGATCACCGGTAGGCCCTGGTCTAGGAGTGACTCCTTAATGGAGTCACTCGACAACTCGACGGGTACGCCGCGTATGACGACGCGTAATTTACGTTCCTCGGGTAGAGTGAACGTGTGGTAGGGAATTTTTTCCCGGAGGAGCATCGCAGTGAGTTTACGATGGTCGTCGGAAGTTGCAAGGTTAACGCGGATGCCCTCGGCGGTCGAGCGGGCAGTGTGGTTTGCGACGCGGTTGGTGTTACACCACGTTGATACTGGGAGCCACTTGTCCTTGTGGTGGTGTGGTGTGGTGGTGCGGTGTGGTGGGGGGCTTATAAGCCTGAGGTGCGAGTTGCGGGGAGGACTGCGGTAGCAGGGGCGCGCGCGGGGGGTGGGGGCCTTTCGGCCTAGGTGAGGCCGGGCGAGAGGAGGAGGCGGACACGCTCTCCTTGTCGACCCGGGGGGCCTTGTTTGGCGCGTCATTCGCGTCAAGGCGAGCCCTTTTTCGTGGGCCAACGATGGTGTACTCGGAGTCCGCCGAGGTGGACTCGGACTCCGAGGTGGACGGATCCGCAGAGGTTGCGGTCTCATCGTCCGATTCGAGCTCCTCCATCTCCGCCGTCTGAGATCATCATCAGAGTCATCTGCCGGTTGAGAATCCGGGGCGGGGGAGAAAGTGATGTGTTTCTTATCAAAATAATAGGTTTGCCAGCGTACATTGACCTGTAGGTACATTTCGACCCAGCTGCGCGGCGGTCAGCGTAGCGCGAGCGGGACTATTTGCCTACTAGTTCAATGTCACACGCATGAGTATATACCTACAACGAACTTTTATAGTTATCATTAGGGCAATTTAATCAAAAATTAGGTACTATTTTTTTTTCTGATTTGGATAGTATATCATGGTCTGATACACCTCCTTCAAGGATTCTACTAATTAAATCGGCAACCTGTATATGAGCTGAGATGATGATGAATGACATAATGTGAGTATATTTTTATCTATCCCACCGGGAGCCGGGACCCACACTGCAAAGCACCTCTCTTCGCCGTGGGAGCAGGCCACCAGTACCCGATCTTTGACTTCTGTGGCCCGCCCGGCGATTTTAAACACCACCATGCACTAAGAAAATAATACTTTTATTGCGGGGGACTTTACAAACATGCAACTAACGCAGACAAATTACACTCCAGACTGAAAACAACAATTTGTTGATCACACAAACTATTGTCCTGCATAGGGATCGAACCCACGCTACTGGTACGGAAGGTCGGTATCTTAACCACCACTACATCTATGCAGCTTATGCCATCAATGCAATATGCTTACATCTCTTAATCATCTTTTACAACACGGATGAATGGTGTGTGATTTTTTTTTTTTTTATTGCTTATGGTGGCAAACGAGCAAGTAACACACCTCATGGTAAGTGTTACTGCCACCCATGGACCTTTGGAATACTAAGGATATAGCTAAGCCGATAACTACCAATACAAATCCCAAACCCACCCGATTGGGTTCCCGGCTCTATCGCTCACCGAACGAAGCGCAATAGCACATTGCCATTACTCAGACATCGATCCTCTGCGAAAGTGTGGACCCCGGATGGACCGGCCCGTGGCTGTAGACAGAAAACTGTCAACAGCGTGGTTCTACCACTAAAAATAATACTTGATTTATAGATAAAAATATCTATCAAGAAATATCTATAATAAAAATGACCGCGTTTCTCAGCCCTTCATTACGGGGGCCTACTCTCACCGACTTTGAAAAATAAAAGAAAACTCTTACGCCGAAGGCGAAAATCGCTCAATACAAAATGTTATTTCACTATCTAATACAAAGATTTAGTAAGACTAGAAGCGGCAAGTAAAGTAACTACTTATATTATAAATTTAGGGTACAGATAGTTCGATTCCTTAGCAGAATAATCGTCTCAGCTCATATATGTCCCACTAGTCGGCTCAAGCTTTCTCCGAAACGGGATGAAAATTACTATACAACTACTGTACTAATAATTACTATACAACCTACTGTACCATGCTGGTCGGACGTATTGATATAGGGTTTAATTTCAAGTTTTCCATCTCTTGCACAGATATTATATGCATTTTATATCCCTTAGTCGTCTCTCACGATCACCCACGGGTATGATAGGGTGCGGTGAAATGTATTCTTACTCTGTCACTACATGGAAAAGTAATAAGTAAGAAACGAGTAATTTGTCTGTGTTAATTATATGTTTGTAAAGTACCCCGCAATACAAGAATTATTTCTTTAGTGCAGGGTGTTGCAAATTACAGTCAGACTCAAAATAACGATTTATGGATCGCACAAAGGATTATCCTGCGTAGGAATCGAATCTTAACAATAACGTCATTATGCAGATATTACTATTTATATTATGTATGTTTATCCTACTTCCTACTAATATTATAAATGTGAAATTTTGTAAAGATGTTTAGATGTTTATTACTCAATTACACGTAAACCGTTACACAACCGTTAAACAAATTTAGATAAAATTAGCACATATATAAAAACTACACATATACAAAAACATGGTGTAAAGATGCGAAAGAGAATGCTCCGTTGGTTCGGACATGTGGAAAGAATGCCGAACTAACGTCTGGTTATGAAGATATACAATGCGAAAGCGGAAGGATGTAGGTACCGGGGGAGACCGAGACTAACCTACCTAGGCCAGATCGGTCACGTACTGAAGTAAGGTGGAGTCAAGAGTCTCCGAAACCAGCCAGCGTGTATGAAGAGAATTATGAATGTTGAGGAAGCGAGTGAAGTAGGCAAGGATAGAGTTCACTGGCACTCTGTTCTCTCTGCCTAACCTGCAAGGTATATGGCGTATGTATGTATGTAAAAACATTTTTGGGTTAAAACATAGGATATTTTTATACTAGTAATATGTATGGATATTTTTATACAGGTAATAGGTATACATTAAAATAATTTAAGGATATTATACATTGTAAAAGTCAGAACTCAATTTTAATGAAGAATTATCACCATTCTCTTGATTTTATTCTGATTACTTAATTTCAACGCAATAGGTAAAGTATATATTCCCAAGGAGGGTTGACGTCTGGCAGGCAGCCGGTCATAAGACTATTGCCTTTTTTCCTTTGCCTTTTACAATATGTACTATGAAAGAATTGTATATTTTATCGACCCCAAGTAATTGGGGTAAGAGTAGGAGAATGATGATGAGTTGCGCCAGTAACGGATAAGGAGTGAACGCTTGACATGGTATAGACATGTGATGAGACGAAATGAAAGTAAAGAGAGTAAAAGAAAACTGAAGAAAAGAAGGATGGACTCCGTGAAGCATGACATGAATAGATAAGGAGTAATCACAGAGATGACGTCTGATAGGGTTCTATGGAAGAAAAATAGATATTGAGTTAAAGTATATATTGCAAAAATTTACCATCAGATATGTCCACCGTAGAGAGTCACATCTAGTTTTCCTAAATCTATAACCGTAAGTGTAAACTATTGTTTTATTTTTATTTGCGAATGGTTTCAATGTCTTGACTCTTGGTTAGGGTTATTCCCAAAGTATTTCATACTGGATTATATTTATTACAATAGAAACATTTTATAGTGGCAAGACCACACTGTTGACAGTTTTCTGTCTACAGCCGCGGGCCGGTTTATCCGGAGTAGTACCACACTCTCGCAGATAGTCGATGTCTGAGCAATGGCATTTCGTTAGGTGAGCGAAAGAGGCGACAGGTTAACTTATTGGTTTTAAAAGAGATTGGCTGAAACGTGCTTCTACAGAAAATATTTTAAGCCACTAAAGAGGATTAGTCAGTTCTTACCACCTGTCAAGTGCCAGATGCCTCTACAGGATGCAGGAGCATATATACTAGAGTATGACTGTGGCCTCTCTTATGTAGGTCAAGTAAAGAGATCCGTAAGTACTTGATTACAAGCGAAAGATGATTGTCACAGATGGGACTTAAACCACACCAAATCCATTCCAATCGTGCTACCACTTACACCAGCGTGAACTGCCATATGGCATGCAATCTTCGGCTCGTATTGTATTCTCTATATAAGCTGTATAATATGTAAACATTGACAGGTAGATAGCACGAAGACGGTTATGGTCTAGACTATGGTCACACGCGACAAAAGGGTGGCGTGAAGCCCCATAACTCACCGTATTCCCTCCCCACCGCTTCCTTGACATCCGTGGTCAGTCCGGCGGATTACCCTCTTGGGTAGCAACCCCCATCGACGCGCCGGACTACTGCTGGGGCGTCGCACTCATGTGGTCAGCCTCTCTGCGGGTGAACGACTATTCCCCGGTCCAGTCACCCGCGGCCTCAGCTAGGACGGTGTCAGGCGCAGGTACTCGTACCTGCACCACCCCAGGACCCGGCGGTCTAGCGTGTCACCAAAGAGGATTTCCTCTGAGACCCGCTCCGCCGCCTCCTTCCACGAGACGACTGTCTTGCAGAAGTCGGCAATTAGTATTATGCCTACTGAGTATTCTTACCGGATATTTCTCAGTGTGGCCGCGTCCCAATCTGGGGTCACTTAATAGATTTGTTAACTTTTTTTAAACTAGTAAATTGCAACAATATAGTAATTGTCATAAATTAAATGTTTAGAATGATCATCATTCTCCTACTCTTATGCGAATTACTTGGGGTTGATATATTATATACTCTTCTTTCATTGTACATATTGTAAAAGTTATTGGCAATAGTTTTATGAGCGGCCGCCAACCCTCTTTGGGAATGTAATTGTTGATCGAACAGCATCAGATGAAGTTGGCCCAGGTCATTATAAGACTCCTAGTCGTCTTTTACGACAAAAAAAATAGTAATAATTGGTATTAATTAATAATCCTACCGTCCTCTATATGATCCAGTGATGATGATGATGATAATATGTAATGGCTTAATCAAATATTTTATAAAGAATACTCTTAATATTAGCTACGTCACAGAAAGTTATTTTTTACACATAATTAAGTCTGCAAAAAAATAATTTATCTAATAAAAAAATAAATATATTTATAGACAAACAAACATCCAATTCACTCTCTCACTAAACATTGCAGAATGAGCCGTACAGTTTTTTTTTTACAACAATAACAAGCGACAGCATCAAAGAAATCGTTCGGTTATTTACTTATTTTTATGAAAGCAAGTATAAAAGCATCTATAGCTCCCTTTCTAGCTTATTGCGCGAAACGTTACCAACCAAAATGTATCGAAAACTTGTGATTATTGTGTCTCTATGTAGTGTTACACTATGCTCTTTACTTGATGGTGACATAGACTTAGCTCAAGGTGTAAAACTCGTGAAGATATCAACAAATACTATAGAAGATGAAGGCAGATCTTTTGGTGATAACTCACCTTTAACTCGTATGGCGAAATTTTTAGAAGGCCATGAGTTACATGTGAAATTACCTAATTTGATTGAAAAAGAACGTGTTACACAATTCTTAGCTGATTCATTGAAGCTTGTTGATAGCAGTTACAAGGAGAATGCAGGTTAGTAAGAGCAGAAAAAAAATTATTAATCTCGGCTCATATACGTCCAATACTCCCCAATATTGGTCTCGTGCCTCCCACTCCATTGAAAACCTTTGTACTTCAGCTTATGGTAAGGTAGAACCTTTTTGGTTTACTACAATACTGTTAAATGTGTTCTTTTTTATCCTTATTCCAGTTATTATTTTTGTTTGTTTTTTATAATAGTAATATATAGCAAATAAGTCAATTTTTAAGAAATCATGCTGTAGAATCCATAATACATAATTTGATTTCTTTTTTTGCACTATAGTAGGCAAATTGATTTAATATGCCTAGGTTTTCAGATGGCTTGAACCTGTTGAATAGTATTTTATATTAAATTTGCCTAAATTTTAATGGATAATTGTAAATATATAAATCTTTATTACGTATTTAAAAAAAGTCATTACATTTAAAATATAATTAAGTTTTTTGATAAAGCTTCTGACAACATTTTTATATAGCGAAATCAATGAATAAATTCCGCTCTTTGATTAGCAAAGCAGGGCAAGTTATGGAGCCTTGCCCAGAGAGCTTGAAAGCCAAAAGCTATCAAAAAAAGTTTAACTTTATTTTTTTTCTAATATTTACATAAAACAAAATTAACCTAATCTTATAAATGTTTTAATTACTTAAATTATTAGATATTACCTGCATTAGCTATTAGCATAAATCAAAATTATGTTTTCAAATTTATCTAAGAATCTTTACTGAAAATAAGGCATTTAATATATGTATAGCTTTACTGGCTCTTTCATATAATTGTCACCTATGTATCAAAAATATATGTGCTTCAATATCAGAAATTAATATTATAGCCAATAATTCAAATCTCCCTCTTAACATAAAAGGGAGCAATTTATTTCCAATACTTTCTGTTTTTCTTAAATTATACGTAGCAAACATCAAGACAAATAAAATCATGTTACGATTCCTTCTGAGAGTCAAAACTTCGTTGTCATTGATGAAGACCAATAAAAATGTGAGGAGAAATTAGTTCCAAAAAAAAAGACAGCGTATTCAGATTATAAATAAATCGCAATAAAGATATTTGTCATACTTTTCTCATTTATCCAAAAACCAGCTTATCAATGACTAATCTATCTATCTACCTAATATCTTTAAACGAGCGAATTCTTGTATATATGTACATATGTACCTATATATATTTTCTGAATTTCGGAAACGGCACCAACAATTTTCTTGAAATTTATGCATGTAGGGGGTGCCGGTAACGACTAATCGATCTAGCTAAGTTTCATTTGTAGAAAATATAATTTTGTGTTGGCTGACAACTATTAAAATATGAAGGCAAATTTTGACGTTGTCATTAAGACAACTCAATTGGATAATCGAGCAGTCTAATCGAGTCCGATTCGGAACATGTTTCTCTTCTTTATTGCTTTTTGACTTTTAATTTTTTTATTGTTAATTAGTTATTTTTATACACACATACATACATATCATCACGCCATGTCCCATGCAGGGTAGGCAGAGACAACAGAGCGCCAGAGAACTCTATCCTTGCATACTTCACTCGCTTCCTCAACATTCATAATTCTCTTCATACACGCTCGCGGGTTAAGATAACGGGTAAAGACAGGTAAGATACGGGATGGTGAATTGTATTCTTATTCCGTCACCACACGGCAAATTAGAGAACATCTTATGGAATATAAATATCGTTACATTAAGTGACACTTAATGTCAATTAAAGTTTGACTGCACTTATGGTGTAGTGGTTAAGATAACGACCTTCAATGCCAGTTCCGTGGGTTCGATACCTAAGTAGGATAATACTTTGTGGGATCCACATAGTGTTGTTCTAAGTCTGGGTGTAATTTGTCTGCGTTGATTGCATGTTTGTATAATCACGCGCAATACAAGAATTATTATTACCTTAGTGAAAGTGAAAAAAAAATAAACATTCATCATCATCATCATCACAGCCCATAACTGTCCCACTGTTGCGCTCGGGCCTCCTCTATGTCACAAGCGAGATTCGAACCCGCGCCTATTGTCCTACATCATTTTTCGCTTCGTAATCGGGTTTTATAGATAATGAATTTTCTTTAATATTTTTCACCCTTAGAAAATAAAGAATAAAAATCATATTTAACAAGGACCTCACATGTGGTTTTTACGCAGACAAACTTGCGGGTAAAAACTAGTATATAAATATTTTCGTATGATTTAACCACGTTCCCAACAAAACTCAGCCTATTCATGTTCCCATTTTTTTTTCAAAGAAAAATATATTGCGGGGTAAAATTCAGTACATAAATTGGGACTTAGTGACCGTGCAAAATAGCTGGCTGTCGGAATTTAGTGCCCGAAGCCGAGCGAACTAATAAAACTAAATTTCCTATACTTCGTTATTCTTTTTCACTATATCATCGTATTTATAGGAATTGGAGTAGAATGTTAGGCCTAAAATTTTTCTGCTTAATCACGTCTATTAAATTAAAGAAGTCAATATCTGAATGACCGAGCCATGCTCGGTATTCTCTTTTTGGTGTGTTTTGGAAGGAATATTTAAATATTATTATATAATGAAAATAATTAATAAAATTATTAAAAATGCAAAAAATAACAAAAAAGAAACTAAGGATCCGAACCGGAGCTGTCTTGATTAGACTGCCCAAGATTCCAATTAAGCTATGTCTATTGTTAATGACGGTGTCAAAATTTGCTTTCATATTTTAATTGTTTTCGCTAACGAAAAATAGATTTTTTGTTGACTGAAAAAACCGACTAGACAATATTTTCTATAAATGAAACCTAGCTAGATCGATTAATCGTCCCCGGAACCCCTTACATATATACAAGGGATTCTGGAGACGATTTATAGATATCATAGATATCAAATCGTCCCCAGATATTAGCTATATAGATAGATTAGTACAGCTGGATTTGCTTGGTTGGCCTGTCTAGCCAGTTCTGTTTATTTTGGTGATCTACCTCATGGACGTCACAATTTATAGTCTAACCAACTGCGGCTTTGGATAAAGCAGCATCATTGTGTACATCACGCTACATACTAGTGGCAGTAAGATGAGCGTTCACCTGCTTTTGCTTCTACAAGAGAACTGTTTCACTAAAAACGGTATAATAGTGGTAGGACCACGCTGTGGATAGTTTGCCGTCAACAGCCGCGGGCCGGTCCGTCCGGGGTAGTACCACACTTCTATCACCAAAGGGGATTAAAAAATGCTAAAAAAAAAGATCACATGATTAATGGACGTCCCCTTATGGAGGAGGCTCGAGCCAAACAGTGGGACATACATGAGCTGTGATGATGATGATGGCTATATTAGTTGTGCGAGAAAATTAAAGATCCAAACCCCCTCCCGTCCATTTCTGCCTCATTCTGTTACTTCCAATTACTATAGTCAACGACTTGGCTGTACAATGGCAATCATCACTCATCATTAAGTCAGTCGTTTCCTCGTTTGGCATAATAGCAATTATAAAAAAAAAGTGTGTGTGTCAGCTCCGACACACGGCTGGAGTTTACTCCTTAAGTACGATTATCAAAACAGGCGCAAAAAAAGCTCAATAGACTAAAAATAATATATATATATATATATATATATATATATATATATATATATATATATATATATATATATATATATATATATATATTATTTACATTTATTAAAACTGTTCAGTGAAGTATTATCTCACGTCAGAAAGTGAAAGGTGCGCAGAATAGGTTGCGCACCAAAAACGTAACGAGGTCATTCGATCGCTAGATTTTACTCCTCAAATTTTTCTCATACCGGGCTCCTTATATGAAAATCGATTCTTAAGGAGTAAACTCCAAAAAACTGTATAGGCTAATAATGGATGCAATTTTTATTATATTTATGTAATAATTAAATCTTTTTTTTCTAGCTACTGGAAGAGGTAAAGGCGGAGGAGGTGGTGGAGTCGCACTCATTGGCATGATGTTCGCTAAAGCACTCGGTGCCATGGGTATTGGAGGTCTCGGTCTGCTGACAATGAAGGTAACCAATTAAATAATCATTGAAAGAATAGATTAGAAGAAATATTATAAAATGTTTGATTGAATAATTTAGCTTAGAAAGCTGTGTGGTAGCGGCTACGAATACTACCAACCCTTACTTTGCTCGTGGATGTTGTAAAAGACGATTAAGAGCCTGATAACGATCTGGGCCAACCTCATCTGATGCCGTTTGATCAACGATTACATTCCCAAAGAGGGTTGACGTCTGGCAAGCGGCTGGTCAAACTAGTGGTTGAGATATCAACCTTCCGTGCCAGTGCTATACGATTCCGATGCAGGATAATACTTTGTGTGATCCACAAAGTGTTGTTCTAACTCTGGATGTAATTTCTCTGCATTATTTATATGTTTATAAGTCCCCCGTAATACAAGTATAGGATATTTTCTATGTGCAGGTGGTGTTTAAGAAAAACAATATTATAAAAATAAATGTTATGATAAAGTAAATATATGTATATAATAGTCCTGCTGTGACCATGATCACTGTAAAATATTCGAAACGTCGGGCAATTAAAAATCAAATACAAACGCGATAGAATGCGTAAAACTAGTTTTTTTTTTCAAATGTATAAATATAGTACATTACTGCAGCGGCCAGCAAAAGAGGCATTGATGGACGAACGTGTAAATGTGGGACGAGGCGTAGCCGAGGCACAAATACGCAAGTCCATCAATTCCTAGTTGTGGCCAAGGCTTGTATAGTGCTTTTCTCAAATAATGCGCGGCAATTAAAATTAAGTAGTATTAAGTAGAACTGTATACATGATGAACAACGAACAACATTTTTCATGCACTAAAGGTTTCATTTGTTTGTTTTGTTTTTCATTATTAAACAGGTTTCTTGTTCAAGCCAGTTCGAAATTGAAATAAAACTCTGATAAGTTGCCTATTTGGTTACTATGATAAGAAGTAACAAATTGTTCCATTTTTAAAATACACGATAAATATGAATTTACATATATATTTATTTGGCCACTAAAACACGACAGATATGGATTTTCATACATTTTTTGCTAGCCGATGCTCGCATGTACAGCAATTTCGATTCATTTCGAAGAAGGTTGTCAAAATAATGCTCTAATTTCCAAGCATGTTTGAGAAAAAGATATTAGTTCTACTTATTATCCATAAACATCTCGTATGATACCCGCAGGAGAGAAAGGGTTGATAACATCCTACTTATTCTGTTACATTTTACACATATATCTGCAGCCATAAATACACATCAACAATCTAACAGCACTTAAGACATAGTTTAACATAGATTAATAGTGTTAAAACTATGAGAAATTCAAAGTGTAATCGGCTTAGAATAAAATTAATGGTGTTGGTTTATCTATATTATTTTCAGTTCATATATTCACCATGCTCGAGCCTACTCCATAATATGAGGGAAATTGATTTACGACAGTTATGCGTGTTACTCCAAGGCTTAAATCTGCATATTATATCTCGTAGTCGTTTTTTACGACTCCTACGGGAAGAAATAGAGGGTTTTATATGCATAATTATTTAACATAATCATCATCTTTCGGCTGCTCTTAAACCAATTACTAGGGGTCGATGCAATATGTACTCGTACATTTTCATTACATTACATTTTCATGTGGTGATGGAGAAAGAATACATTTCAACACCCCATATCTTACTCGTGGGTGATCGTACGAGACGACTAAGGGATATAAAATGCATATAACATCTATGCAAGAGAAGGAAATCTCGAAATAAAACCCTATACCAACACGTCTGACCAGCGTGGTGTAGCAAGTCAATTTCCCTCCAATTATGGAGGAGGCTGGAGCCCAACAGTGGGATATATATGAGCTGAGATGACGATGATGACATATTGCAAAAGTTATTGGCTGAAGTTTTATGACTGGCCACCTGGTTGACGTTAACCCCTTCTTGAGAATCTAATTGTTAACCAAACAGCATCAGATGAAATTGACCCACGTCGTTATGAGGCTCTTAGTTGTCTTTTACGACATCCACGAGCAAAGTAAGGGTTGGTAGTATTCTTAACCGCAACCACACAGCACCTGTATTACCATAATACTAAACAATTTATTTACGTCTGTTTGAATTTGCTAATCTGAAGTGTTGGAAATTGTATTAGCAAAAGTTTTATATTTTATATTTAGAAATGTTACAGACTATAAAAAAAAACTTTATAACATGTATCAGCTGAGTTGCTAATATAAATAATAGAATATTAAATACATACATACATACCATCACGCCATGTCCTTTGCAGGGTAGGCAGAGAGAACAGAGTGCCAGAGAATTCCTTGCATACTTCACTCGCTTCCTCAACATTCATAATTCTCTTCATACACGCTCTCCGGTTTCGGAGACTCTTGACTCCACCTTCCTTCAGTACATGACCGATCTGGTCTAGATAGGTTAGTCTCGGTCTCCCCCGGTACCTACATCCATCTACTTTCGCATTGTATATCTTCTTAACCAGACGTATGTTTGGCATTCTTTCCACATGTCCGAACCATCGGAGCATTCCTTTTCGCATCTTTACACCAATAAAAAATATTAAAAAATATTTCAATAGAAAGCCATAAGCTTGACCAGTTTGGCAGTAAAAGTGTATGGTAAAATTATTGAAAGGAGAATGAGGATGGTGTCCGATGGTTTACTGTGTGAGACACAAGGAGGTTTCAGGAGTTGAAGAGGATGCATGAACCAAGTGTTCTCTCTGCGTAACATTGTGGAGAAGCATCTGGCTCTAGGTCAGAGGGTTTTCTACAGTTTTGTGGATCTGGAGAGAGCATTTGACACGGTTGTACGAAAGGAACTTTGGGACATTTTACCGGAGTATGGTATTAGCGGTAAACTGCTACAGGCTATGCAATCCAGTTACATGGGCTGTAGAGCCTGTGTGCGGCTGGATGATGGAATGTCGCCTTGGTTTGACGTCAATATCGGCGATAAGCAGGGGTGCGTTCTGTCAGCCAGGCTGTTCATCATATATCTGGATAAATGTCTCCAAAGGTTGAACGATATGAATGTGAGAGTCCAGATGGGCGACTCAGTGGTCACTGCTCTGCTTTATGCAGATGATGCAGTCCTGCTGGCACAGTCAGCGACTGACCTGCAGACCCTAGTCGACACAATGACAGAAGATTGGAAGAAAAGGGGTCTACGCGTGAATGTGAGCAAAACAAAATAATGGTCTTTGAAAGAGATGAAGCCAGAACAGATGTAAGAGTAACAATAGGTAATGATATACTAGAGCAAGTGGATGAATTTGTTTATCTTGGATGTAGTTTTAGCCGAGATGGAAGGTACACCACTGATACAGAGCGAAGAGTGAATGCGGGAAATAGAGTGAACGGAGCGTTGGGACAACTTCTCGGTAGCCACCACCTCAGCCAGAAGGCACGTGTAGAAATACATAACGCAGTGCTTGTCCCAACATTACTATATGGAAGCGAGAGTTGGGTATGCAGAAAACAGCATGAAAGCAAAATTAATGCGGTCGAAATGCGATTTCTACGGAAAATCTGTGGAGTTAGGCTGACCGACCGCATTCGCAACGACGACGTAAGAGAGCGAGTAGGTATGAAAGAGAGTATTGGTGTAAAGATGCGAAAGGGAATGCTCTGATGGTTCGGACATGTGGAAATAATGCCGAACGAACGTCTGGTTAAGAAGATATACAATGCGAAAGTGAAAGGATGTAGGTACCGGGGGAGACCGAGACTCACCTACCTAGACCAGATTGGTCACGTACTGAAAGAAGGTGGAGTCAAGAGTCTCCGAAACCGGCGAGCGTGTATGAAGAGAATTACGAATGTTGAAGAAGCGAGTGAAGTATGCAAGGATAGAGTTCTCTGGCACTCTGTTCTATCTGCCTACCCTGCCAGGGATATGGCGTGATGATATGTATGTATGTAAAAAATATTTCAAGAATATTAAATATTAATACGTAACTGGGCAATGACCGTTGTCATAACAACTAGTGAGATAATAAATTCATTTGGAATTATTATTGAATTATTATGTATTACACATAGTATTTTTTTTTTAATTGCACCCGTAGTCTATAACTGATAATGAATATAAAATTGTATTGGATAACGATTTGTATTCGATAACATATGAATGTGACCTGACATATTTCTGAACTCGCATTCTAGATCGACGCTTGGAAGTAGTGAACATTTAAAAAACTATCTTTTATCAATGTTATTAATTGAACTAATGCCTTGATCATCTACATGTCATACTTAAATTAATCAATCAGAGACTTTCTGTGTTAAGTAGCGCTTAGTTAAGTTCTTGCCAAAACATCTGATTATGACATTGCCAAATAATTACTCATCATTTATCCTGTCACGCCTGGGAGTTAGGTGGGGAAACGCTTTTGCTGTTATTGTTTTCCTAGGATATAATTGCTAATCATTTTCCAAGTACTGCTTTGCCCTGATTTTCTTGACATCCATGAAGATAAGTTGTAATAAACCTTTATATTTTTAACTCTAAAGCATAGGGTTTATTTAACTATCAAGTAATTACTTGCAATGTATTTTGTTCTTATTTCTCCATTATTATATAAAATAGAAGTGTTATACCCACTCCATATTAATATAGACATGAATTTGGTGATTATTAAACAAAAAGGAAACAGAAAAATGTCCTTCTTATTGTTAATTATGCATTATCATTTTACAAAAATAATAACTTACTTAAAATTATTAATTATAATTTATTAAATTTCGGATAATTTAATAACAAAATATAAATATTTTTTAAATTGCTCAGTGTAAGAATCAAACCTACGCCATTGGCAAGAACGGTGTCTTAACAACTACACCATATGTGCAGTATTCTTACACTAAAATCATACAGAAATTCAGTATGAAATTGTAATAATTTCATGAAATAATTATGACCGAATATCATCATCATCATCATTACCCTGCTTTTATCCCAATTACTTGGGGTCGACGCAATATGTCCTTTTATACCAATTACTTGGGGTCGACGCAATATGTCCTTTTCTCCCACACAAGCCTATCAGATATCATATCTGCGTTCACTCCCTTTCTATCCATATCATACTTCACACATTCAATCCATCTTTTCGGTCTTGCCTTTCCCCTCAAGCCTTCAACATACATACTTAAAACTTTTCTCACAACAATCCTGTCATCCCGTCTCATTACATGTCCATACCAAGTCTAGCGGTCACTTTCCAACTTCTTTTCCTTTTACCGTCATATTTACGACCGAATAATCATGAAATTATTACATTAATTTCATGAAATAATTATGATGTGGTAACAAAATTAATACATCATTATTTTAATGTACCAAAAGCCTCAGTTTACTGTTTAAGTAGTCAATAAAGACATATGATATATAATGGGCCCATTAACAGAATGTAATTTAATTATAGTTTTACGTATGCGTTTGGTTTAATTACGGTTTGTAATGGCTTATGTCGTGATATAAAGCTATTAGGTGTATTCTTGTTCACGCTATAGAAAGTGTATTTAAGAAACGTCGAGATCATTTCTATATATTTATAACTGATCAACTTTGATTTAATTGTTTCTGCTTAAAAAAATTCTTTAATCCTTTATTTCTTTGTATATTTTTTTTATTTCTGATTGCGTGTGCGAGGGTGTGGGAGGATAATTTACTACATTCTCTCTCACTCGTGAAAAGATGATTTATGATTTATTTAGATTATTTATTGGTATATACCTACGGATAATATCGATGATGTAATGGTAGGTCAATTTTCTTCCAATTGTAGAGGAGTTCCGAGACACAGAGAGCTTTGTTGTATTATTTTTAAAGATTATTTTTATCGTCATTCAAACTTTTACTATCAAGTTATCATAATCATTATCCTGCTTTTATCACCATCACCTGGGATCGACGTAATATGTACTTTTATAGTAGGTACATAAGCATCGCAAAAGTTTTGGTTTTTTATAATTAGCCACCTAATTAACATCAACTCTCCTTAGGTATGTATCCGTAACCAGATGGCATACGATAGATTTGGTCCAGGTCGATGTAAGGCTCGTAGTCATATTTTACGACGTCCACGAGCAATGTAAGGGTTCGTTAGTACGGCCAGCGAAGACAAAGATCGGGTACCGGTGACTCACTCGCACGGTGAAGAGAGGAGTTGCACAGTGGGTCTAAGGGGTCACGCGCCGCCTCTTCCGTTACCCCAGACCGATTTGACGGGGTGAGACGCATCCATAGTCCACTGCAAAAAAAAAGAAAAAAAAAGGGTTCTTTAGTACTCTGCTGATAAACTTATATAACTGCAATGGCCGACCCGCCTGACTAGCATGACAATTGTGGAATTATGCTTTATAATTATGCTTTACCTTTCAAGCCCTTTCATTTGATATCACCCATACTAATATGGTTGAAGAGAAAAATTAATCCGCCATCTTGGAGCAGCGCCTGTATACGTTTTTATGTAATATTACTAACTTAATCGTTATTCACTTTTCAAACCTATTTATTTGATACGCCTATCAAAAGAGTTTCGAAAAAATGTAATCCGCCATCTTGAAGTGGCGGCCATTTTGTGCTATATCGTTAACTTTGTAGTTCTCAAATGAAAGCATTTGATGCTGATATTGAAAAAGAAAATATAATCCGTCATTTGTAATGGTGGCCATATAGAATTTAGTGTTATATTCATGAACTGGTTTATGTTTACCAGTAGGCATAAAAACACTCATCATTCTCCTACTCTTATCCCGATTACTTGGGGTCGATACAATATGTACTCTTCTTTTATAGTACATATTGTAAAAGTTATTGGCAATAGTTTTATAACCGACCGCCTGCCAGACGTCAACCCTCCTTGGGAATGTAATTGTTGGCCAAACGGCATCAGCTGGAGTTAGCCCAGGTCGTTATAAGGCTCTTAGTGGTCTTTTAAAATGCGATCTCTACGGAAAATCTCTGGAGTTAGGCTGACCGACCGCATTCGCAACGATGACGTAAGAGAGCGAGTAGGTATGAAAGAGAGTATTGGTGTAAAGATGCGAAAGGGAATACTCCGATGGTTCGGACATGTGGAAAGAATGCCGAACGAATGTATGGTTAAGAAGATATATAATGCGAAAATGGAAGGATGTCAGTACCGGGGGAGACCGAGACTCACCTACCTAGACCAGATTGGTCACGTACTGAAGGAAGGTGGAGTCAAGAGTCTCCGAAACCGGCGAGCGTGTATGAAGAGAATTATGAACGATGAGGAAGCAAGTGAAGTAGGATAGAGTTCTCTGGCACTCTGTTCTCTCTGCCTACCCTGCAAAGGACATGGCGTGATGGTATGTATGTATGTATGTATGTAATATTTTTATTTATTATTTTCAGGCATTAGCTGTATCAGCGCTCGCCTTAATGCTGTCAGCGATCGTAGGTGTGAAGAAACTCACCTCTCATGAAGGTCATGATGAACATCAAGTTATCTATGCTGGCCATCATGGCCACCACAGGCGAAGGAGACACGTCACGCCTTTACCTTACAGAGGCTGGCAGGAATATAATCATGAGTAATATTTTTAGATATTAAGATATTTATTGTAATATTTATTGAAATTAAATTATTCTTTCTTTTTAAATTTCATGTATTATTTTCATCCGTACGGTGATGAAATAAGAATACAATTCATCACCGCCTTTATTTCATTTGAATGTCGTAAAGAACGACTAAGGGATCTGATGATAATTTAGCTCAGGAGAAGGAACTCGATACAAAATCTTCAACCAACCAACCCTTCTGGTATATTACCACCGAAGACAAAGATCGAGTACCGGTGGCCCGCTCGCACGGCGAAGAGAAGTGCTTGCAGGGTTGGTCTAAGGGGTTGCATGCCGCCTCTTCCGTCGCCCCGGACCAATTTGGCGGGGTGCGACCATATCCATAGTCCACTGCAAGAAAAAAAAAAGAGTGGTATAGTAAGTAATTCATCACCCTCTTTCTTACCCGTGGATATCACGAATGACTACTAAAGGATCCAAGTAGATAACATCACAGCAAGAGAAGTGAGAAGAAAAGCTTGACATATAACCCTTTTTGAGGTGAAAACTTCTTTAGGCGCGTTGAGCGTTTTTGGAGGGGAAAACTTATAGGTTCACGTCACCAACATGCTAATGCTAATAGTATATCTATAGCTATGTGAAAACTTCTTTAGGCGCGTTGAGCGTTTTTGGAGGGGAAAAACTTATAGGTTCACGTCACCGACATGCTAATGCTAATAGTATATCTATAGCTATGTGAAAACTTCTTTAGGCGCGTTGAGCGTTTTTGGAGGGGAAAACTTATAGGTTCACGTCACCGACATGCTAATGCTAATAGTATATCTATAGCTATGTGAAAACTTCTTTAGGCGCGTTGAGCGTTTTTGGAGGGGAAAACTTATAGGTTCACGTCGCCGACATGCTAATGCTAATAGTATATCTATAGCTATATGAAAACTTCTTTAGGCGCGTTGAGCGTTTTTGGAGGGGAAAACTTATAGGTTCACGTCACCGACATGCTAATGCTAATAGTATATCTATAGCTATGTGAAAACTTCTTTAGGCGCGTTGAGCGTTTTTGGAGGGGAAAACTTATAGGTTCACGTCACCGACATGCTAATGCTAATAGTATATCTATAGCTATATGAAAACTTCTTTAGGCGCGTTGAGCGTTTTTGGAGGGGAAAAACTTATAGGTTTTTATTTATATATAAAAATTAGAAAATTATTATTATTTCAATTAGTCTCTTCACTTCTATAGGTAGTCCCCATGACTGCCTGTATTTTTTTTTTTTTTTTTTTGTGGGGTGGTCGCACTCCTTGCACCACTCTGTCCGGGGCGACAGAGGGGCGTAAGCACGCACACCCATAACCCACCCGTGAACCTCGCCTTCGTCGTTGGACCGGCCACCGGAGCAGCGTGAACTTGTCGTCAGTGGCCGGCCCGACGGAATACCCCCCGAGGGGTACCCTCTTCTTGAGCGACATCCCCTCCCTCGGGGAGGACGTCGGTCTTTTCCTTGGGGTCAGCCTCTCGGCGGGTGACGGACTAATTCCCCGGTCCAGTCACCCGCGGCCTCGGCTAGGGCGGCATAAGGCGCAGGTAATCGCGCCTACGCCGCTCCAGTCGCCGGCGACGGCTCGCGTCGTCGAGGAGACGCTCCTCGCGCACGCGCTCCGCCGCCTCCTTCCGCGAGACTACTGCCTCGCAGAAGGCTGCGACCGCGTCCCAGTTCCTGATGCTGTCGAGCATCGCCCTGGCGATGGTCGGCAGCGTCAGGTCAGCACCGATGATTGCGACGAGTTCACGCCGCTGCTCTGCCCAAGCAGCACAAGCCTCGAGGGTATGCTGCGCCGTATCTTCGTCGTAGTCGCAGTGGTGGCAGGATGGTGTACTCTCCCTCCTAACGACCGTGTGCAGGTATTTGGCGAAGCATCCATGCCCCGTCAAAACCTGCACCAGTCGAAAGGAGAGCACCCCGTTCCGCCGTTCCAACCACCGCATCAGCACCGGCCGGAAGGTCTCCACAGTCCGCACACCGAACCGAGGACTCTCCAGCCGGACTGCCCAACGGGCAATGACGTCTCGGCGGGCGTCGACACGCCAGGCGGTGAGCTCCCTCAATGGAACCACACCGCCCTCCGCTCGCACCCCCGACACCCGCCGATACAAATCGGCGAGTATTTCCGCCTTCAGGTCTCACGGGGGAGTCCCGGCCAACAGGCAAGCTGCCTCCGTCGCCACCGTGCGGTACCCGCGTATAGCCCTGACCGCCATGGCCCTCTGTGACCACAAAAGACTCCTGAGTCGGACGGTCAGGGACTCCGCCCACACCGGTGCGCCGTACAGGGCCATCGACCGGACGACCCCCGCGTACAGCTGTCGGCACGTAGCGCTCGGTCCGCCCACATTCGCCATAAGCCACGAAAAGGCGGACGCCGCGCCGACGAGCCGTGGAGCGAGCCTGCGGAAATGCTCCCGAAACCACCAACGCCCGTCGAGCACCAGGCCCAAATACTTCATATGGGCCCGGATGCTGATGTCAACCGAATTGAGACATATAACCCTATGCCAACATAACTGATCAGCGAGGTATAATCATAAATTTCACTCTCACTGTGGTGGTGTTAACCCAGCATGCTTGATTATTTATAAAAATTTGATTACTAGCGAAAAATTACTTATATCAGCGGGAGCTGTCGTACGACATTCAATTTTCGTCTCGTATTATATTTTCGTCTTTTTTTTTTAAAGGAGACTTGTGTCAACTACCCGAAAACAAATATACAACTCACGCTGATGTATGTGGTAGCACAATAGAAACGGATTTTCAATAGGTGTGGGTTTGAGTACCATGTGTGACATTAACTTTTTGCTCGTAATCAAGTTTTTAAGCCCAGTAGTTCAACTTATATGAGCTGAGACGATGATGGCCACCGGTACCCGACCTTTGTCTTCGGTAGCCCACCTGGCGGCCAACACTTACCTTAAGCATCTTGTAGGGAACTGCGAGCCCCACTCTATGTAACTATGGAAAACAGACCAAGCGAGTGCGTTTAGTATTGATGGTACAAGCTTGCGTACCCTTAGTTATATTTTACGCTTATTGCGTAAGGAAATAATTGTAGAATT
Organism: Lymantria monacha; assembly: GCA_905163515.2. NCBI lineage: Eukaryota > Metazoa > Arthropoda > Insecta > Lepidoptera > Erebidae > Lymantria > Lymantria monacha. The sequence goes on from LR991081.1 coordinate 20,150,359, forward strand.
GTATTCCTATTCCGTCACGTAACAAAGGAATAAAATATCATATTTTTATTTAAGGAATACCTATTTGCAATAAAATAAATATGTGGTGACGGAGTAATAATACAATTCCCCAACCCCTATCTTACCTGTGGATGATCATAAGAGACAACTAAGGGATATAAAACACATATAACATCTATAGGTACAAGTGAACGTAACCTCGAAAAAAACCCTATACCAACACGTCCGACCAACTTGGTATAGTAAGTTAATTTCCCTCCTATTACGGAGGAGGCTCGAGTCCAACAGTGGAACATATACGAGCTGAAAGGAATATTACAATAAATAACAGAAATACGACAATTAAGAAAATAGCCACAGTTTTTATGTTTATCATTCTTGATTTAAATCTGCCATCTTGATTTCTGTTCAATTTCCCTTAAGATCATTTAATCAAGTCTCGTAGATTGTTCAATGTTCAAAACAACCGCGATTTATAAGCCCTTTGTCCGACTTCTATGTAGTAGCTAAAATATTGAAGCAAGATTTCTTTTAAATTGAATGCTTCAAATAATTTTCGGTAAAGATTGTTTGATTGTTTCGACGAAGGCGATTGGGACATGCGTCAAAATATTTTGAACAACATTCTAATAATGATCCTTTGGCTGGGTTCTATGTTTCTTTGCAATAAAAAGTACTAGACACAATATATTTTTAATCAAACATCGTACAAAGTAATAGGGATAGGTATAGAAATAAATAAGTGCATAAAGAGTATACCCAAGTTTCGTTGTATAATTTATAAAGTAAAAACTTTTTTAGCGGCTTTGTGCAATTTTTTGGGATGGGTAAAAAATGTTAAACTCACGTCAGGTACACGTGACCTGATCGAAAATTCGTAAGACAGAGGGAGAGTACACCGTAGGAGAGGAAGTAATCGGACGCGGCGGAGCGCGTGCGCGAGGAACGTCTCGTCGCCGGCGACTGGGGCGGTGCAGCAGTCGGCAGTCCTTGTGACTGCTTTATGTTTTTTTTTATTGGTTATGGTAGTCAACGCGGACGCAGCGTACCTAATGGTCTGATGGTAAGTGTTATTGTCGTTCGTGGACATTTGCAACACCAGGGATACAGTTTGGCCACTGCCTACTAACCAAAACTATTCCAAAAAGTTAGGCTTCCGACTCTCTCGCTCATCGAATGGAGGGCAAAAACATATTATCACTGCTCAGTCGTCAATTTTCTGTAAGAGTGTGGTACGAACCAGAATTGACCTGACTACAGCTGGAGAACTGTTGACAGTATAGCTCAACTACTACCAAGTCTCTTATAGATAGTCTTACCTAATTTTTGTCACGAGCTCTAAAGAACTCAAAAATTAGATAAGAAATATAAATATTTCAGATACCCAGACCAGCAAACTTTAAAATTTTGTTTATGGCTCGTTTAACAAATAACCTTTTAATGTGTGACTTCCATATATCATATCTATACGCTCCCTGTTGTAATGAAGAGGTAATATTGTAATGGCATTGACTTTTTTTTTCTCGCCCTGCCAAATCGGTCCGGGATGACAGAAGAGGCGGCGCGCGACCTTATAGACCCACCATGCAAACTCCTCTCTTCGCCGTGCGAGCGGTCCACCGGTACCCGATCTTTGTCTTCGGTGGCCAATGTCAATGACTAAAAGCACTACGTGGTATAAAGTGGATTCGGTATGTCTCTAGTGGTAGAATCTCTACGTGATAAAATCCGACAAATACGGATAGAAGAATGGGTGTGACCATTATTGTAGCAAACGAGCAAGTAGCACACCTGATAATATGTCACTGCCGCCCATGGACCTTTGCAATACCAAAGGTGTTGCTAGGCTGCCTACTAATACAAAACCTGCTCCATAATGGGAGAGGAAATGACCTACTATACCACAATGATCAAACGGGTTTTATTTCGAGTTTACCTTCTCTTGCATAAAAATTATATGCGTTTTATATCTCCTACCTCTTTTACGATTACCCACGGGTAAGATAGGGAGTGCGAATTGTATTCTTACTCCGACACCGTAAGGCAAAATTTAATTGTCTTACGTTTTGCATATAAATTGATTAGAAGAAAGAGAAAGGGAAGTTTGAGTCATCCCAAATCTTGGGGTAAAAAAAATATCTTTATTGTCGTAAAAGACTATTAAATAATATAATATTTATGCACTTATATTTTCTATCGAAGAGAAGTGAGATTGGAGTAGTATCCACTTCCGTGTTGTGACGGAGTATGAATACTATTCACCACCCCATATCTTACCCGTGGGTTGTATCGTACGAGACGACTAAAGGATATAAAACGCATATAACATCTATGCGAGAGAAGGAAAATTCGAAACAAAACCCTATACCAACACGTCTGACCAGCGTGGTATAGTAGGTTAATTTCCCTCCCATTACGGAGGAGGCCCAAACCCAATAGTGAGACATTTATGGGCTGTAATAATGATGATGATGATGATGATCCACTAAGCAAGTAGGAACCAACAGAAGTAGGTTGAAATTCAAATTATTCAAACCTAGTTAACGCTGATCTACGAGTGGGTATATGATTTATTTCGAATTTTATCCTCTTTCATTGGTGGCGGGTTTTGGAGCGGTCACACCCCGTTAAATCCATTGAGGCGCTAACAGAAACGGCGCGCACCCCATAGACCCACTCTACACGTACTTATCTTCGCCGTTAAAACGGGCCAATGGCATCCGATCTTTGTCTTTGGTACGAGTTTTTATTACCTAGTAAAAAATTATAGTATTTATCCCTTACTCAATTGTAAGATACTTACGGTTCAGATGTGGTGAATTGTATTCTTACTCAGTCAGCGTACGGGAAAATTCAGAGTAAACAATTTAAAATAAAACAACGCCATTTTGTTTCGAGCGAACAAATCACTTTCACTACCGATTTCAAGCCGCTTAATCGTTTTTGTTTTATTTTGTTACTTTCACTGTCGAATTACTTCAAACGCTCTATATATCTATGTATCTCGAATATAATAACCTGTTATAATAATATAGACTTAATATTAGGGCAACCATAAATTTTGATTATGCGTGGATATTACTATACAATTTACACATAATGACATCACTAAACTCAGAAAATATTTGACCGAAAATTATGATTTCTTTTTAATTTACACCACCCTGCACTAAGCATATAATCCTTATACTGCAAGGGACTTTACAAACATTCCATTAGCGCAGACAAATTACACCCATACTTTGTAGATCTCACAAAGTATTCTCCTGAATAGGAATTGAACCCACGGCACTGGCACGGAAGGTCGGTATCTTAACCATTACGCCATCTGTCAATTGGTAATCTATATGTATTTTTTTACGGAGAAGTTTTATATACCTATTAATGTAACTCGCCACTAGGCGGCGCTGCGATATATAAACTTCTACAAACAAATCAACGGGCTGTCTTTACTAATTTCTTATAAAACTCATCCAATTTTACAAAATCATGGTAACCCTAATGGTATTATAACGAAGAATCCCTACTAAGCTCCTGTTGAAGGTTTAGATTAAGAGTCTATTTATAAGTGTACTTTCAGATTTATTTTTCTCAGTAGTAGAAACCTTATAGCAGTCTTAGTGATGATACATACATACGTATCATCACGCCATATCCCTTGCAGGGTAGGCAGAGAGAACAGAGTGCCAGAGAACTCTATCCTTGCATACTTCACTCGCTTCCTCAATTTTCATAATTCTCTTCATATACGCTCGCCGGTTTCGGAGACTCTTGACTCCACCTTCCTTCAGTACGTGACCAATCTGGTAGGTTAGTCTCGGTCTCCCCCGGTACCTACATCCTTCCACTTTCGCATTGTATATCTTCTTAACCAGACGTTTGTTCGGCATTCTTTCCACATGTCCGAACCATCGGAGCATTCCCTTTGGCATCTTTACACCAATACTCTCTTTCATACCTACTCGCTCTCTTACGTCGTCGTTACGAATGCGATCGGTCAGCATAACTCCACAGATTTTTCGTAAAGATCGTATTTCGACCGCAGTAATTGTACTTAGTGATGATAAGTATGAAATAATCATCTAAGATGATAACAGATTTGATCATGATTGATGGCCATCACCACCCCATATCTTACACGTGGGTGATCGCAAGAGACGACTAAGGGATACAAAATGCATTTATATGCATTTAGATTTTATCATCTATGCAAGAGAAGGAAAACTCGAAACAAAACCCTATACCAACACGTCTGATCATCGTGGTATAGTAGGTCAATTTCCCTCCCATTATGGAGGAGGCTCGAGCCCAATAGTGGGATGTATATGGGCTGAGATGATGATGATGATAACGGATTGGCGTAAAGCATTTTGTTCTTCGAGTAGACCGTGATCCTGTATTTAAATGGTCCGATTGGAAAAAGATACCCTCGTCTGACCAGCGTGGTATAAGTAAGTCTTTTTCTCTCATTATGGAATAGGCTTGAATCTAGATCAGAGGTGTCAAATTCAATCTTGCAGAGAGCCATATATTAAATTTTGAATTCGTAGACGGGCCAGATTGAAAATAAAAAAAAATTACGTTATAACTTTGAATTATTATAACATTTTATTTATTAAATTATATAGTACCTATATAATATATGGTTGTTAAAATCGGGCCTTATTGATACGGCCCAGGAGTCGAATGCGACCCGCGGGCCGTATCTTTGACATGACTGATCTAGATGAACGTATATGATTTCAGATGATGATGAAATCCGTGTGGTGACGGAGTAAGAATACAATTCACCACACCCTATCTTTCCTGTGGGTGATCGTAAGAGACGACTAAGGGATATAAAATGCATATAACATCTATGCAAGAGAAGAAAAACTCGAAACAAAACCCTATATCAACACTTCTGACCAGCGTGGTATAGTAGGTTAACTACCCTCCAATTATGGAGGAGGCCCGAGCCCAACAGTGGAACATTTATGGACTGTATTGATGATGATGATCAAAATATATGTAAAATTACTTTTTTTCTAAATTATTTATTGAAAAAGGTACAAAATGGAATTCAAAATTTAGTTATTTTCATACTCGATTCACAGTTCTGTGATCTTTTTAATTATTTTTTTTTTATAACTTTACTTTACTACGCTACATTACTCTATCACACTATTCAATTTAAATAATAAATATATAAAATTTAAATAATATAACGTTTAATATGTTAAAATAATAAAAAAAAACATTACGTTGATTTTTTTTTTTCATTTTATAATCTCTAACTTATTTTGCTGTCGGACCTTGAAATCTTCTGTGAAATTTCATGAGTCACACCTCAATTTAAAGCTATGCAATATATAGTAACGGCTAAAGACGAAAAATATAACCACGACTCTAAATATGTGCAGTTTGCCTTCAATTTCAAGTTTAAATGTATCTAAAAACATATCCTGTAAGAGATGCGTCGATTTTTCAATAAATCTTAAAAAGGAATATCCACATGAAACATTGACGTTTACAGATTACATTTTTAAAATATTTTTTTCAATATTAAAAATTCATTGACAAGAAACGATTTGGTGCACACTGTGGCATTCCATACAGATCGACTAGCCATATTTTATACATACATACACATACATAACCTCAACACCTATTTCCTAGTTGGGTAGGTAGAGACTACGAATTGCCACAAACCATGATGCTGGCACATCTCCATTGCTTCGTTCACACTCATAGCGATCTTCATGGATGCTCTAAAAGAAAGAAAGAACAAAAGAAAGGGAAAGAAAAAGAAAGAAATACAGAAAGAAAAAAGTGAAAAAAGAAGAGAAATTAATGAAAGAAGGAAAAAAGAAAGACAGACAGGAAGAAAAGAAAGAAAGACGTTTCTTACAAAAAATCTTTCTTTAAAAAAGAAAGAAAGAAATTTTGTAAACCGCGCCCATTAATATAGAAACCAACGAAAGAAATAAATAGTAGCTAAAAACACGTAAGTCGAATATGTACGAGGCCAAAATATAGTGCTCTACGATTTAGAATCTTAATATGACCTCTTGTCAACACATTTTAATAAAATCATTAAATTAATTCAATTAGAAATACACAATTAGGCATAATAATTGAGTATAATATATATATATATATATCTATATATAATCTTACTAAATATCCTTATGGTACTGAAATTATAATAAACTAGTTTCTGCCCACGGCTTCGCCCGCGTAAAATGTTACTTTCCTAAAGTTTTTTCATAAAAATGACGATAATTCCTTACAACTTTTCATCCCCCTTTACAACCCATTTATTTGCATTAAAAAGTACCTAGCCTATGTTCTTTATAAGGCTCTCGACTATACAGATAGTCTAGTACACAGGTACTAAATTTCATTTAGATCGGTTCAGTAGTTATGGCGTGAAAGAGCGACAGACAGACAGAGTTACTTTCGCATTTATAATATTAGTAAGGATTAATATACCTACAGTATATTAATCCTTGAGCTCGAGCCCTCGAGGGCTCTTCCATAATAAGTGGGAGATTGACCTACTATACTACTCTAATCAGACTTGTTGGAATAGGATTTTGTTTCGAATGTTCCTTCTCTAGCATAGATGTTATATGCATTTTATATCCCTCAGTCGTCTCTTCCGATCACCCACGAGTAAGATAGAGGGTGGTGAATTATATTCTTACTCCGTCATCACAAGGAATAAAAAATATATAATATACTTATTAAAATTATTAATAGTTCCATATAATGAAAGAACAGGAATGCAATTCACTACCACTCTCTCTTGCCTATGGGTGACGTAAAATCTGACTAAGAAATATAACATACAAATAATATATATGGAAGAGAAGGTAAAGTTGAAATACAGCCCTATACCAACAAATCTGCCCAGCGTGGTATAGTAGATCAATTTATATTATTCAAATCGTTATATAATATAATCCTAGTCTTTTTTTTTTTGGTAGGCTATAATCTGCACCCACTTCGCCATTCCGTCCGGGGCGCGGAAGGTCGGCGGATAGCTCCATAAGCCACCGTGTTTCCACCCCAACGCAATCAGGCTGGTCACCAGTACCGTTTCCTTGACATCTGTGGCCGACTCTGTGTATATTCTGAGTCTGATCTGTTAATTAGATTTGTATAAAGTTTACAACACAAGAATAATTTCAAACATAGCTCAGTTGAGAAATCGAAGTCTTCAGACAGCTCCGGTTCGATTTTGGATTTCTCTTCTACAGCGACGCCCCAAGCTGAGGACCGTTTCTCACAGGGCAGCCCTTGGCTGATGTCGTTTAAAGATTTTTCTGAGTTGAGAGCTCTCACTCAAAGTTCTGGCATAGCTCTAAAAGCCATCTACGGCTAACAGCTAAAAGACATGACAAAAAATCAAAGAAATTATTTCTTTGGTGCATAGTGAGGTCGTTTAAAAAAAAATCAAGTGGAATCATTATTATTTATCCCGGTAGCAAACGATATAGCAAGGGCATCAACACGAAATGGTACTTGAAAATATAATTTGCAGATCGGGCCATCGAAGACAAATACGACGATGGCCTGCTCGGTAGATAGAGACGTCTTAAGATAGATTTTTGAGCCATGCGCCACCATTCCATCATCCTAGAGCCGGGTGTATTCAGACTGTCTAAAAGAAGCAAGAAACTATAACTTCAAACATAAAATAGAATTTATAAAACCTGATTATGAAATGAAAAATGATGTCACAAGCGGGATTCGAACCTGCGCCTATTGGGATTCCGGCCCAATCGTGCTGCCACTACACCACCGTGACTAATTGTAGGACATGCAAATTTCACTTCGTATCATATTTACGTCTTAAGGTGACGGTATGCTATCTACCCGACAATGTTTACACATTGTTATAGGCTTAATACTTAAAACTTTACAGTTAGAATTGTATTAAACGATGACACAACCTTGTTATATGCCAATAGGCGCGGGTTCGAATCCCGCTTGTGACATCATTTTTCACTTCGTAATCGGTTTTATAAATAATTAAGCATATTAAATGCTAAATTTCAGTAATTTAAATAAAATAGAATTATTGTTGTTCTGAGAAATATATAAAGACAAGTTTCGTTCTTAAGAATCATTTAGTGCTCACTTTTCACACTACTGCTTCAAGTCACTCAAGTGAAATAATTTAAATAATTATAACAATGAATACTAAATGTTTAATTTTCTCGTGCGTCTGCTTTTTTATAATATCTACGGCATCTGCCAGTTTATTGGTAAGTTTTTTTTTTTATTATTATTAGCTTTAATAAATAGATGGAAATTGATCGAGACTAACCTACCTAGACCAGATCGGTCATGTACTGAAGGAAGGTGGAGTCAAGAGTCTCCGAAACCGGCGAGCGTGTATGAAGAGAATTATGAATGTTGAGGAAGCGAGTGAAGTATGCAAGGATAGAGTTCTCTGGCACTCTGTTCTCTCTGCCTACCCTGCAAGGGATATGGCGTGATGATATGTATGTATTTATGTATGTAAACTAGATAAAATTTAGAAAAAATGACACAGTATATCATACGTTTTTTTTTATTGCTAATAGTGGCTAACGAGCAAACAGCGCACCTGATGGTAAGTGTTACTGCCGCCCATTGCAATACCAAGGGTATAGCTAGGCCGCTGCATACCAATACAAACCCTAAACCCACCCAGTTGGACTTCCGGCTCTCTCACTCATCCAACGAAGCGCAATAGCACATTGCTATTACTCCGACGTCGATCTTCTGCGAGGGCGTGGTACTACCCCAGATGGACCGGCCTGCGGCTGCAGACAGAAACCTGTCAACTGCGTGGTCCTACCACTAATAAACAACGTTTTGCACAATATCACACTTTTGAGATAATAAATTTGTATGACATGTTTTTAAAGTATTATTATTGCTGTAAATGTAGATATGACAATAAATTACATAAGTCTTCGAGAACTTTAATGGATGAAAAGTATCTTATACTTTTCTGTGTGCCATACATACATACATATCATCACGCCATATCCCTTGCAGGGTAGGCAGAGAGAACAGAGTGCCAGAGAACTCTATCCTTGCATACTTCACTCGCTTCCTCAACATTCATAATTCTGTTCATACACGCTCGCCGGTTTCGGCGACTCTTTACTATTTTTTTTCTGTGTGCCCTTGACTTAATTATTAGTTGAATAATATGTTTTGTACAGGGACAGCTGTCATAACAACTTCTGAGATAATAAATTCGCATGGCATATTTTTAAAGTATTGTGGTTATTTTTATTGGTTTAGATGTAGATATGACAAGAAATTTCTACAGCCTTCTAGAACTTTTATGAACGAAAAACGTCATATATTTTTCTCTGTACTTGTGACATAATTATTACATACATACATATCATCACGCCATATCCCATATGACATAATTATTAGTTGAATGATAATAGAAATAGCAAGAAATTGCAATGAACAAACTTTACTACTTATACTATTAGCCAATAAGTTTAGCTCTTCATTATATCTATATTATTCTTTTCTTTATTTCAGGATGTAGATCTGGTGGCAAGAGCCATTGCCAATATTGCTCACTGTGAATCATGCTTTAAGAAGACCTAAATATAATTTGGAATAAAAATATTTTTACGTATTCCATCGCGTATGTATTTTGATTTTTAATTGCCCGACGTTAAAAACACTTTATAGCCACGGGAGGACTCACCAGTCTTACGTGATATAATCCGTAAAATTAGTTTTATTTCAAATGTATAATACTCGTGTAAATAAACATTAGAAAACATAAATATCATTTACGTGATGGCTGCTCTACTAGTTCACCTGTGATCGTTTACCGTTTTTGGAAATATGACTTATTTTTTTTACTTTTTTTATTTTAACAAAATATACCCAAAGTATTTTGTATAGAATTTATATTATACTGTAAATGTTAGTACTTTATAAATACAGAATATAAATTTTGAAAAGAACACTTTCTTCATGGGAGACAGTGGCCTAGCTGTGCCCTGGTATTGAAAGCGCTATGAGCGGTAGTATCAATTACCTTCAGATGTGCTGTTCGCTTGCCACGACTATTTTCTTCATGGGAGGCAGCGGCCTAGCTGTGCCCTGGTATTGCAAAGCGCTATGAGCGGCAGTATCAATTGCCAGTAGATGTTCCCGCTTACTATTACGGGCAATAAAAAAAAATACAGAAAAGAAAACATGTGTCTCGGGACGGCTTAACTGATGTGACAACTTAAACTAATCTAAGTTGAACTATTTATTGAAATTGTTTTACTTGTGAAAAACTTAGGTTGTTACTTGAATATGTATAATAATATGACAATGTAAGGAAAGGTTATTTAGTAATAAAATCTTTTATTGATTATAAAATATATTTTATACTTATTATAGTTATAATACTTGAATATACAGAGTGTATCAGAGAATGGAGCAGCTGGTCAGAAGGATGGTATGTAATGATGGTAGGAACCCATAACAAAAATTTGAAGGGAAAATTTCAAGGTCATTGACTCGTCAGCTGTTTGTAAAGGTGACGCTTGTTATACTGTAGCAAACGTAATCATTGATTTATTTAGGTACTAATGAATATTTAAGAAAGTATGAGTATAATAGCTACATATGCTATTATCATTACTTGGTACATTTCATTCAGTTTTAAAGAAAAAGCGATGACAAAATTGAAAACTTTAAATGCTTGTAATTTATTAACGAATCGACATTTTCCCTTCAAATTTTTGTTATGGGTTCCTAGCATCATTACCTACCATCCTTCTGACCAGCTGCTCCATTCTCTGATACAGACTGTTCAGTTGTTATGTTCCATTACTAGAATATATTTTATTTTCTTCAATAGTATTCATTCAATAATATATTATAGAATTATAGACCACCGGACAACTGAGTGCTTGTTTTATTTATTTTCAGCTTTTTTTATTGTGTACGTAATTTGGTTCACTTTTTACACAGTCGGGTTTTTTGATGTTTTAAATTATTTTTATTAAATATATTATTTTTTATAATATATATTTAGAAATGTATTAAGTAGTTATAAGTCTTAATAAAGAGTATATAAATAATAAAAATATCCGTTGCCAAAACTAGCCTATTTGTCGTTATAGTACTTAAAAATATCGCCCAAGTTTCGATTTTCATCGTTTTTAGTAAAAAACACACAAAAGAATAAGTGTCTTTTATTTTTGTAGAGTCACCTACTACCCACTTACTGTTGGACGTTGAATTTTGGGACAAACTGTATATAACTAACAATTACATATTACCTGGACTCATAAAAAATATTTATGTATTAAGAACTACATACATACAAACATACCATCACGTCATGTCCTTTGAGAATTATTAAGAACTAGTTGGGTTATTATATGAGTATTGGACATACAAAGAATAACACTTGGCATTGCAAATAGCTATCTTGACGCAATTTGTAGGTACAGAATTACAGATGTAACGTTAAAAGTCATTGTAAAAATTTGATTACGAGTAAAAAATTTTTGTCACACATGTAATCCTATCGACGAATCCCATTTTTAGCTCGTAATCAAGTTTTTATAAATAATTAAGCACGTTAAATGCTAAATTTCAGTAATTTGAAGTCATTGTAACCCTATTTTATGGCCATAACAGGAAAATATTTATAAAAGGACCTGTAAATTATTATATAAAAGTACCTGCTAAAATTAATAGAGCAACTCACATAATTACTAAAATTTATAGTGAAGCCTCGGGCAGCTAAACTATAGAAACAAAATTAAAACTGAGTCTGAAGAAATAGGTACCTATGTGTGATGACGGAGTAAGAATACTATTCACCACCACATATCTTACCCGTGGGTGATCGTACGAGACGACTAAGGGATATAAAACGCATATAACATCTATGCGAGAGAGGGAAAACTCGAAACAAAACCCTATACCAACACATTTGACCAGCGCGGTATAGTAGATTAATTTCGGAGTTTTTCGAATTTATTACGGAGGAGGCCCGAGCCCAACAGTAGAACATTTATGGGCTGTGATGATGATGATGATTATGAAGCTTTAGTTCATCATCAGGTCAATGTTATGCTCTTGGTGTTAGGAGCTATAGCACCTAAAACAATGTAAAGGTTGATAATATCTAGTTGCCAACACAAAATGATATTACTATTTTGTCAGGCACTTTCATATAGTGTTAAACAATTAAGTTAGTTGTCAGTAAGTAAACTTGGAGTTTCCGTGTGGTGACGAAGTAAGAATACAATTCTCCTCCCTTTTACCCGTGGGTGATCGTAAGAAACGACTAAGGGATATAAAACAACAAGAAAAGGTAAACTCGAAACTAAACTATATGAATACGTTTGACCATCGTGGTAGGTCAATTTCCCTCCCATTATGTAGGAGGCTCAAGACCAACAGTAGGACGTATATGAGCTAAGATAATGATGAAACCTTGGAGTTTAATTTTAACTATTCTTTTAGTTTTGTCATATTTATCGTCATAAATAATTAAATATTACATAAATATCATCACGCCATATCCTTTGCAGGGTAGGCAGAGAGAACAGAGTGCCAGAGAACTCTATCCTTGCGTACTTCACTCGCTTCCTCAACATTCACAATCCCAGTAAATATTAGCTTTTCAAAAATACAGGAATGTTACCTGCAATAAAAAAAAAACAAATGATTTAAAACACTGCCATCTGTACGAATAAACGCGAACTAATACATAAAACCTTCACATTTGAAGTCTTGAGATGTGGTGAGTGTGATAATCTTGTTTCTATAGTTCAATAATAAATTGTTAGATGGCGTTGAGAAAAAGAAAAAGGCAAGTTCTAATGCTATTTGAATATTAGGACTAGATGTGCTCGTTATTTTGCTGGCATTTAAAACTTAGATACCTATATATTTATTATTATGGGAGAAATAATCCTATGTGGTAGCTTATAACTGATACCTCTAGCACTACAGCAGTAAAAATTGCATTCAATCTTATACATTAGTTTTTGTGAAATATGTAGATATGTATTTATTAACCGACTTCAAAAAGGAGGAGGTTCTATGTTTCATTGTATGCATTTTTTTTTTTATATATGTTCAGCGATATTTTTGCCAATTGTGGGCCGATTCTCAAAATTCATTTTTCTTTCTAAAGGGTATACTCCAGAGGTGGTCGCATTGTCACCAAGTCATGATCTGATGATGGGAAGTCATGGAAATCGAGGGCAACCCTCAAATTTTATAGGCGCATATTACGTGTCTCATATACTTTCAAAAGCTCTTCAAATATTTGCATCTGGCAGTGATAAAGTCATTTAGGTAAGCTGATGATGGAAGGTACATCTGCTTAACGGTTAGGAGTTGGAGGATAATTCTTTCAATACGCACGCATAGATTTTAGCCCTTTAGCTGTATTCTTTCAAATTAACTCCCGAGGTGGTCCCATTGTCACCAAATCATGATCTGATGATGGGAATTCATGGCAATCGAAGACAACCTTCAAATGTTATAGCCACATATTACGTGTCTCATATATTTTTCAAAGCTATTCAAATATTTGCATCTAGTAGTGATAATCTCATTTAGATGAGCTGGTGATGGAAGGTACATCTCCTTAGCGGTTAGGAGTTGGAGGCAAATTCTTCCAATATCATATGCACGCATAGACCTTTAACTGTATTCTTTCAAGTTAATTACGTAAGCTGATAATTAATGTAAGGTACTACTACTCCATAACGATTAGGAGTTAGGTAATTCTTTATGTTGCCGATATAGTAATCTTGTTACGTAGGTAGAAAATAACATACCAAGCTGGAAGGATGGACCCTTTATGTCTGGTTTTAACAATTGCATCAAACCAAATTATTTACATCACTTGGATGTTGGTAATATCTCATACCTAAGCTGCTGCCTCACGTGACGCATCGATAGCACATATGGTGTATACGCGAATTGATTGAAACAGTGAAATTTAAATCATTGGCAACGAGAGACAGCATTTCGTTTCCATTTTTTCGAAATACGTTCGTTATTTTTTATTTTGATTCCCTACTTCTATTCTTCCTCGTGCCATGTGTATTTTTAGTCGATCTACTCATAGTGCTATATTTAATAAATAATTTAGTTTATATGAACTAGTTAAAGTTATTACTTAACGACGATTATTTTCACTGAAAATTCAAAAATAATTAAACTTTTTAAAAAAAAATGTAAAACGACTTCAAAATAAGATCAGCCAAAAACCATACTTACTTAAAACACTAAAAACCACAAAATAAGATGAACTATTTAATTCTTATCTAATTCTAATTATGTATTAATTTTTATAAAATATAATTACAATGCATGCTAGAAATCCACTAACACGATTTGAAGTCGGTGACAAGCTTAAATTAACAAAAAACAATAAGCTTAATGACACACAGGGTGAAAAATTAATAAAATCAAATTATTAAAGGAAATAAGAATTAAAAGATGTATCAGAACACTTGCCACAAATTTAATACCATTTGACACAAACGTCAACGACGTCTGCTCGTATGGATTAAATAGCTTAACCGCTTGCGCGTTCAGATTACTTCAGTCACAAGCGCGGCGTGGTTTGAATGCGATATAGTATACCTATTTGGTTTGGCACCGACTTCAAATCGTGTTAGTTGATTTCTAGCAAACATTGTAATTATATTTTATAAAAATTAATACATAATTAGAATTAGATAAGAATTAAATAGTTCATCTTATTTTGTGTTTTTTAGTGTTTTAAGTATCTTATTTTGAAGTTGGTTTATTTAAATAAAATATCCTGCACTAAAAAAATAATCCTTGTATTGCAGGGTACTTTTAAGCACAAAAAAACAGAGTTACAGACATACCGGTGTCGTGGGATCAATTTAGAAGCTTTTTTTTTTTTTTTTGGGGGCGGGTTACGGTCGGCACACTCCTCGCACCACTCCGTCCGGGGTGACAGAGGGGCGTAAGCATGCACACCCGTAACCCACCCGTGACGTCGCCTTCGTCGTTGGGCCAACCACCGGAGCAGAGTGACTTGACGTCAGTGGTTGGCCCGACGGAATACCCCTGAGGAGTACCCTCTCCTCGACCGACGTCCCCCCCTCGGGTAGGATGTCGGCCTTTCCTCACGCGGTCGGCCTCTCGGCGGGTGACGGACTAAATCCCCGATCCAGTCACCCGCGGCCTCGGCTAGGGCGGCATCAGGCGCAGGTAATCGCGCCTGCGCCGCCCCAGTCGCCGGCGGCGGCTCGCGTCGTCGAGGAGACGCTCCTCGCGCACGCGCTCCGCCGCCTCCTTCCGCGAGACTACTGCCTCGCAGAAGGATGCGACCGCGTCCCAGTTCCTGACGCTGTCGAGCATCGCCCTGGCGATGGTCGGCAGCGTCAGGTCAGCACCGATGATCGCGACGAGTTCACGACGCTGCTCTGCCCAAGCGGCACAAACCTCGAGCGTATGCTGCGCCGTGTCCTCGTCGCAATCGCAGTGGTGGCAGGACGGTGTACTCTCCCTCCTTACGACCGTGTGCAGGTATTTGGCGAAGCATCCATGCCCCGTCAAAACCTGCACCAGTCGGAAGGAGAGCACCCCGTGCCGCCGATTTAGCCACTGCATCAGCACCGGCCGGAAGGCCTCCACGGTCCGCACACCGAACCGAGGCCTCTCCAGCCGGACTGCCCAACGGGCAATGATGTCGCGGCGGGCGTCGACGCGCCAGGCGGTGTGCTCCCTCAACGAGACCACACCGCCCTCCGCTCGCACCCCCAACATCCGCCGATACAAACCGGCGAGCATTTCCGCTTCCAGGTCCCATGGAGGGGTCCCGGCCAATAGACACGCTGCCTCCGTCGACACCGTGCGGTACCCGCGTATGGCCCTGACCGCCATGGCCCTCTGTGGTCGCCACAGAAGAGCCCTGAGTCGGACGGTCAGGGATCCCGCCCACACCGGTGCGCCGTACAGGGCCATCGACCGGATGACCCCTGCGTACAGCTGTCGGCAGGTAGCGCTCGGTCCGCCCACATTCGGCATAAGCCATGATAGGGCGGACGCCGCGCCGACGAGCCGTGGAGCGAGTCTGCGGAAATGCTCCCGGAACCACCATCGCCCGTCGAGCACCAGGCCCAAATACCTCATATGGGCCCGGATGCTGATATCAACCGAATTGACGGTGATCGAGACGCCGATGGGAGGGCCCATGCGGGGCCCATGGAACAAGAGGGCCTCCGTCTTGTCCAAGGCCACCCTCAACCCCAGCGCCCCGATCCGCCTGACGATCTCCTCGGTGCCGAGAGTCGCCAGGCTTGCCGCCTCCTCCAGCGTCCCACCACGGGCTGTGACGAGCGTGTCGTCGGCGTAACATATCACGCCCAGCCCGGGCGGGAGGCTCCCCCTCAACGCCCAGTCGTAGCCGATGTTCCACAGGGTGGGTCCGAGGACCGACCCCTGCGGAACACCGCACGTCATGGGCGTTCGCACAACGTCCCCTACTCGGTTGGTGTAGAGGACGCTGCGCCCCTCCAAATAGTCTGCCACTAGCCGCCTCAGGTAAACTGGCACTCCGTGATATCGGAGCGCCTCCCTGACGCAGCTAAATGGCAGACTATTGAATGCGTTGGCGATGTCCAGGGACACCACCAACAGCACTCCCCCGCCGGTGACGGCCTCAGTCGCCACGTCCCTCAGGCGCAACAGAGCCGCGATCGTCGAACGACCCCTCCTAAACCCAAACTGGGCATCCGACAGATCGGGCCCCGTGCCGACGAGGTGCCGCTCGATGCGGGCAGCCAGCACCCTCTCCAATAGCTTGCCCGCATCGTCGAGCAGCACGATGGGCCTGTAGGCCGAGGCCGACTCTGGAGACCGTCCCGGCTTCGGCAGGAGCACCAGCCTCCCCTCCTTCCAACACCCAGGGAACCGCCCCGACGCTAAGCACGCGTCGAACAGCCCCCTGAGGCGGAGACCCAGGTGGTCGAGGACCAGGGCCAGCACGCGGTTGGGAACACCGTCGGGCCCGGGGGCGGTGGATTTTCCGCGCATGCGCGCCACCGCCGCCCCCATCTCGGGTTCCGTGATGGGCGGAACACTGTCATCGTCGGCCTCCCGGTCGGTGTCTGGCGGAGCCATGACCGGGGGCGTGTGTTCCGCCTGTCGCGGGAACAGATCCTCGACGACCCTGGTGAGGAGGCCGGGCTGGAGAGTCTCGGTGAGGGGAGGGCCCCGCGCGCGGAGCTTACTCAGCGCTGCGCGATAGGGGCGACCCCAGGGGTCACGATCGAGACCATCCAACATCTCCTGCCGACTGACGTCCTTGGCGGTACGGACGGCCAGCCTGAAGGCCGACCGCGCATTGCGGTAGCCCTCGTAAAGCCGGCTCTCCCGCTCCTCGTCGCGATGGTGCCGCCGGCTGCGGGTGTAGGCCCTTCGGGCGCGTATACACGCGACCCGAAGATCCGCCAGCTCCCGGGACCACCAGTGGACAGCCCTCTTCGGGGGCAGACACCGCACACGGGGCATGGCCGCATCGCAAATCTGCGTCAAAGCATTGCGGATGCGGCCAGCCTCGGCGTCCACCCCATCCAACTGGTGGGCAGAGGACAGCCACGAGTGAACGATGGCTGCCTCCGCCAGCAGGTCCCGGTCCAAACGACCCACAGCCCATCGCGGGAACGCGGAACGTCCGTCCGCCCCGTGACCCCTGCTGGGCGTCGGGAGGGTCTGAGAGACCTCAATCCGGATATATCGGTGGTCCGATAGGGTCTCAACCTCCTCAGCGACGCGCCAGCTCCTCACGCGTGCGGCGACAATGGGGCTAGCGAACGACAAGTCCACTATCGACCCGCCCCGCTGACGCACGCACGTTTGCACCGAGCCCCTGTTCAACAAAGAGAGGCCCAGTGCCGCCGCCCACAATTCGACCGCCCGTCCTCGGTCGTCCGTCGCGGGGGACCCCCACGCCATGGACTTGGCGTTGAAGTCCCCCAGAACGAAGACTTGGCGCGGTGCCAGTCGCCGTAACGAGGCCTCCAAGATGGTGAGGGAGGCCCCGAAATCAGTCACGCTCCTGTTAGGGGAGAGATAGACTCCGAAAAGCGTAATCTCTCCCCATTCCGCCGCGACGTATCCGACGCCCCTGTCCCTAAGGGTCAGAGACGGCGAAGGCCACAACGTGGAGGCGACGATTGCCACAGTGCCGTCGGTGCTACCCAGCCAGTTAGGTCGGTCGGGCACCACGTACGGCTCCGCGGCTACGGCTACTCCTATCAACCACTCCGCCATGGCTTGCAGGAAAACATCCTGCGCACCGGCGCAGTGGTTGAGATTGGCTTGGAGGAGACGGATGGATTCGTGGTCCATTAACAGACCGTATCCATCGTCTCCTCCTCCGTGCTAACGGGCGATCGGGTCGCGCTCGGAGCGGGCGCAGGCCCGGTCGATGGGCCGCCCCGCCCCTTTGGGGCCGATGCCGGGGGTCTGCAGTCCCCAGAGCCCATGCGGTGCTTGGCAGGCCTATTGCCTGCCGCACACGCGGGGCAGTGGGGCACCGCAGAGCACGATGCCGCCTGGTGTCCAGCCTGACCGCAGCGGAAGCATAACCCGCTGCAGTCGAAGCAGTTGCGACACGTCGGTCGGGTATGCCCGACCGCCATGCACTTATAACACCTCGCGGGCCGGGTTTCCAGCACGGTTACCCGCGCCGAACTCCAGCCCACGAGGAGCCTGCCTGAGTCGGCCAATTTCTTCACCGACTCCACCGGACATTGCACCCAGACAGCACCGACACCGCCCGGACCAGGGCGGATGGTGCCAATCCGGACAGTGTCCGAGGCGCATCCAGTACACGCCACAATGGCCTCCTGAACGTCCTCCACCGTCACGGAATCGTCCAAACCCGTGAGGCGCATCTCTGCGCACTTGACGGGCCTGGCGATTCGGACTCCATCCTCCGGCCCGAACAGCCCCCTCAGCTTCAAGGCCACACTATCGGCCACCTTGACGCCCTCGGCCCCAGGGAACTCGAGAATACGAGCCCCTGTCCGAGCCTTGCGGGTCCTCGCCTCAACGCCTCCGATGTCGGAGACGTCCAGCTCCCGCCGGGCGCGTCTTAGGACGGCCTCATAGTTGAGGCCCCTCTCAGCCGCCTCAGGCAACACGGTAATGATGACCGCAGCTGTCTTCGGCGACTTGAGGCCCCTGCGCGACCTCTTTCCCCCTTTGCCGCCTCCCGCCTGGGGAGCGGCGGCCACAGCGGCACTCTTGGCCGCCGCTCTCCGCTTCTGGCCGCGCGCCTTCCTGCTGCGTTCAGCCACCTGCCAGCCCAGTTCGAGCCTGGCGGCAGCGCTGGGCGCAGCAGGCACAGTCGCGGGTGCGCCAGCCGGAGCCTGCAGTGTAGCCGCTGGCGCCGGCCACTGCCCGGCCATAGCGGGAGCCGGCACCGTGCCAGCCTTCCTCTTGGCCCCCTTGGGCCCGCCTACGGCCGCGGCGTAGGTCACCACGCGGCCACCCTGACATGGCAGCGAGGCGGGGGCTGGCGCCTGCGGGCGCTTCGCCTTGTCAGCGGCGAGCGGTGGTCGGAGGGGTGCCTCGGGCGGAAGACGATCCGCCACGGCCTGGATGCGCGCGTCCATCATCAACTCAATTTTGGCGAAGATGACGCGCATCGCCTCCTCCGGCACACCGTGCACCGCAGGCAGCGGCTCCTCCCCCTTCTTGGGCCTTCCGCGCTTCCTGGCGGCGCTCACGGCCGACGCCGCAGGCGCAACCGGCGCAGCAGGCACCACGGGCGCAGGCGGCGCCACGGACGTAGGTGGTACTACGAGCGCAGAGGACGGGCCCGCCCTCCCCGGCGAAACCCGTTTCGGCGGCGAAACCGGTGTCGGCGGCGCGGCTGGCACTAAAAGTGCAAATTGAGACCGCAGGTCAGCCATGTCCTTGGCCAACCCGCGGTTCTCCTTCCGCACCGCCGACAACTCCGACTCAAGTTTCCGGTTGCGCTCCCGCAGGCCGGAGACCTCCTTACTGAGGCGGGCGTTCGCGGCCTGCAGGGCCGCCACCTCACCTTGATCGGCTTGTCCCGGAACCGGCCTCGCCGCCACCGCCGACCCACGACCTCTACGCCCACGACGCGCGGTGGGGACCTTAGGAGGAGGCATGACGACACTCCCCTCCGAGTCGGAGCTGCCGCCCTTATGCAGGGGGCGCTTGCGGACACTCGGGGGGAGGGCCTCTTCCCTCTCCCTGACATTTATGGCCGCCGTCAGAGCCTTCGCCGCAGTGTGCGGCTCAGACTCCTCGGCGGCCTCAGCAGCCGAGCTGCCCTCCTCCATGCTAAACGGCCCCTCGTCCCGGCTTCGGCCGACCTCCTCGTCGGACGGCCCTTCGGCCTTCCCGCCCTCGTCCGAAGACTTTTCCAAGGCCGTGTCGGTGTCGGAGCTTCTGGCGCTCTCCGACGACGGCCCTGCGGCTTTACTGCCACCCTCACTCCGCGACGGCTCTGCGGTAGATCCGCCCTCGTCACTCGACAGCTCCGTTGAGCTGCCACTTCTCGTCCCCTCTTTGGACGGCTCTGCGACATCGTCGCCCTCGTCCCGGGACACACACCCGCCGCCGCTCTCCCTCCGCGGCAGTCCTGCGGCGCTACCACCATCCGTATGCGACGGCTCTGCGGCAATTGTGCCGCCCTCGTCGCTGGGAACGCTGGTCTCACGGCGTGCCGCGGCCTCCAGCGCCTCCCTCTCCTTCTTAAGGCGGTTGGCGCGCCGTTTAGCGCGCTCGCCAAGCGGAGTTAGCATCCGCCTGCTCTTCTTCCTCCTCTTTGGGGCCTCTTTTGCTGGTGCCGGGCCCTCGGCGGACGCCTCAAGTCGCGAGGACGAGGCGTCATTTGTGTCAGTTTTGCTTTGGCTTGACAAGGCCTTGAGGTGGGAATCATTATGATCCCCGTCGTTATTAATTTTTAAATGTCCAGTATCCATAATGAATCCCACGAGTATGGGAGATACATTCCGTCGACCCGGGCAGAGATCCCTGTACCCGGGCAAGCCTACATTTACCAACCAGGGGGGCAGCCGGTACCCTGGCTGGAGCGTGCTAAGAACAGAATACCCCATCTGCCATGCATCTTCTCGCCGCACGCCAGAACTTAAGATTCTGGGTAATTCTTTATAGAGGTTGTCTTCCTCGCGGTCCGGGCGGTTAAGCCAAGACCCTCGCTCCTGAAACTAAGACAAGCAAAGAATCAGGTTTACGATATGTGGGCGGTGGCATATGCCTGCCCAGCCCTCAAATGAATGAGTGACTGAGCCCGTCCCAGTATTTCGCGTCCTATAACCTCTACTACTATTGTAGTAGAGTAAGGAGCGAAATCGCGCAGATATTCGCTACGGGCGACAGTTCGACGCCCGCACCCAGGGTACACCGCGTGGAGGTTTCTGGGATCGTACCCCATCAATTTCAATTTAGAAGCTGCACAATATTTTGTGTGATTTATAAAATGTTTTAAGTCTGTGTCTAATTTGTATCCGATAATTGTTTGTAAAGTCAATACCCCGGCCATGCCGTCCGGGGCGACGGAAAGGTGGCGTGCGGTCCCATAACCCACCGTGTTTCCACCTAATCGTCATTAGAGCCGTGCCGTGGCAGTATTGTATACTAAATAAGCATTCAGACAACAATAAAAGAGTAGTTTTCATTTTCGAACTAAATAAATAAAACAATTTATATTCTGTTCCCATCACAACAATTTACCTACATTCTTAACAATTGTAATTTTTTTTAAATGTTGGCAGACATGCATCGGTAGTTTAGTGATATCAAAAGTGATGTTCGACGTTCGTCTCACATTGTGTAAAGCGGGTTAACGATCCCATAGTGATGCGAATGTGTCGATAAAATTTTCTAAAAAAAAATATTCATTTAATTACATATTTTTAAGTGTATTTCTCACTTAATATTTTGTTAATTGTCTTTTTAGTTTAATGCTATGTTTTTTTATTTTACATTTTATCTCGGCTAATAAAAGTTGCACTGCTGTGCTGAGCCTTAATAGGAAAAAATTTTTCTAGCGTGCTGGTTAGATGGGTTAATATAGAGTTTTATTTCGAGTTTTCCTTCTCTTGCGTGGACGTTATATGCATATTATATCTCTTAGTCATTTTTTATGATACCCACGTGTAACATAAGGGCTTATTTAAAAATACTGTTAGATATAGAAGATTGGTTATTAAAAAATATATATATTTTCTGTCTATATTATACATATTTTTTCATATAAATAATTTATGAGCATCCAACCTTTGTCGTTCCATGGTGATTAAAATGCCAATTGAAAGTGAAACATTATGATTTTTGATGTGAAATAGGTATAACATGTTGAACATTGCAAACTTTGGATTTTTATTCTTTTTTTATTATTGCTGATGGACAAGCCAGCAATTTACCTGGTGATAATGTTACTGCCGCCCATAGACCCTTGCGATACCAGAAGTACAGCTCGGCTGCTGCCTAGCATTGTTCCCCAAACCCACCCAGAACGTTGGCACAGATTACTTAATAAATAAACGTTGGGCTGCCGGCTCACTTACCGAACGGAACACAGTACTCGCACTTATCGATTTTCTGCGAGAGTGTGATACTATCCCGGACGGACCGGCTCGCGGCTGTAGACAGAAAACTACCAACAATGTATAGCCATACCGCAACGATTTTTATCAGATTTTCGGAAAAAAATAATCTAAATGATTATTAGCTATGTTGCGTGCAAATTTTATCCAGCTTTATTTTTTTAATAATTCATCTATTTTATTTATAATATATTCTATTAATTTTTTAAAGTTAATTCATCATCTCAGCTCTTTTATGTCCCACTATTGGGCTCGAGCCTCCTCCATAATGGGAGGATAATTGACCTACTATACCACGCTGGTCAGACGTGTTGGTATAGGGTTTTGTTTCGAGTTTTTCTTCTCTCACATAGATGTTAATGCGTTTTATATCCCTTAGTCATCTCGTACGATCACCCACGGATGGTAAAATGGATGGTAAAACACGGATGGTAAGATAGGGGGTGGTGAATAGTATTCTTACTCCATCACCACACGGAAAGTTAATTAGGGTCGACGCAATATGTACTTTTCTCTCATTGTATATATTGCAAAAGTTATGGCGGTACTTATATGACTGCTCGACTGCCTAATGTCAACAAGTAGGGGTTAGGACTATTCGTAACCTGAACCACAGCATAAATTAAAAATAACTAATCATCATTCTCCTACTCTTGTTCCAATTGCTTGGGGTCGATACAATATGTACTGTATGTAACAAATGTATGTAACAAATAAAAATCTTTTCTTTCTCTCTTACTCTTCTTTCTTTCTTTCTTACTCTTCTTTCATAGAACATATTGTAAAAGTTTTATGACCGGCTGCCTGCCCGACTTCAACCCTCCTTGGAAATGTAACTGTTGACCAAACGGCATCAGATGGAGTTGGCCCAGGTCGTTATGTGGCTCTTAGTTGTCTTTTAAGACATCCAGGTACAAAGTAAGGGTTGGTAGTACCTATTTGTAGCCGCTACCATACAGAGCACCCGATACCAACAATTTCCCTTCCATTTTTAAGGAGGCTCGAGCTCAACAGTGGGACATATATGAGCTGAGATGATGATGATGATGATTTTAATACTACCTAATAGTTACCATACTAGTATGGCCATAAGTTTGAAACTTTAGCAAAAAAAGCCTGTATTTATATTTCATGCCTTATTTGAACCCCCCTTTTTGGGAGGTTATGGTCTGGACATACCCCACCTAATCCATCAGGGACAACGGAAGGGTTACCCCATAACCTACCGTATTCCTTCCTTATTGCCATTGAGCCTGTCCGTTACCCTCCTTTACGGATGAGTAATCACCAACTATCCATTTATTAGTATTATCATCATCTCAGCTCATATATGTCCCACTATTGTGCTCGAGCTTACTTCATAATGGGAGGGAAATTGACCTACTATACCACTCTGGTCAGACGTGTTGATATAGAGTTTTGTTTCGAGTTTTCCTTCTCTTACATATATGTTATGAGCATATTATATCCCTTAGTCGTCTCTTACTATCACCCACGGGTAAGATAGGGGTTGGTGAAATATATCCTGACTACACCACACGGAAAATGGTATAATTTATTATGTATTAGTATAAATAATGGTATTATTTAACAGTTTAAAGCAATTGCATAGACCATTTGACATATAAATCTGAATCCCATTAACTCGCACGCTAAGGGGCTTTTCCCATAAGAACACTATTCCCGCCTTCTCACAATTACTACGTATATGGTGAAAGATTTCACGTCGAGCAACAAGCGGACGTCCTAAGTTGAAGGAAATGGTCATTATGTTAAAAGTTGTCTGCGAACCTGAGTGTGGTGCAGTCGAATAGAAAAGTGTTATAGCTTATTTTTTAAATTTTATTTTTATTATTTAATATCAACAGAGATATAAACGAATTGTTTTTATGCGAAGTAATTAATTTGTTATTTTATATATTGCTAAGATACTTTTTTACGGCTCATAGTGGAAAACGAGTACGTAGTACATCGATGGTAAGCGTTACTGCCACTTATGGACCTTTGCAATACCAAGAGTACAGCTAGGCCGT
Organism: Lymantria monacha; assembly: GCA_905163515.2. Taxonomy (NCBI): domain Eukaryota; kingdom Metazoa; phylum Arthropoda; class Insecta; order Lepidoptera; family Erebidae; genus Lymantria; species Lymantria monacha. The sequence continues at coordinate 20,175,032 of LR991081.1, forward strand.
TGCCTACCAATAAAAAACATCAAATCCACCCAGAAAGTTTGGCTGACAGCTCTTTCGCTCACCGAACGAAGCACTCAGACGTCAATTTTGTGCGAGAGTGTGGTACTACCCCGAACCGTACCGGCCCGTGGATATAGACAGAAAACTGTCAAGAGCGTGGTCCACTACCACTACTGAATTGAATTAGATGATACATGCCGGCAATATGTTGTTATTTTAAATTCAAAAGACAGAGAGACCCACCATTTTCGCATAGTTAATCAGCATAATGTATATCTCAAGAAAAAATATTAGATAGAACAAGATTTAAGGGATTTACTCCTAAATAATGAGTACTTTTCAGAACGTTCAACGTGCAATGTTCTACAGAACTTGGAACGTGTTTTTTTTTCATTTCTATCAAAACAACATTTTAATAGTGGTAGGACCATGCTGTGGACAGTTTTTGTCTACAGCCGCGGGTCGGCCCGTCCGGGGTAGTACCACACTCTCGCAGAAGATCGACGTCTGAGTAATGGCAATGTGCTATTGCGCTTCGTTCGTTGAGTGAGAGAGCCGGAAGCCCAACTGGGGTGAGTTTCCGGTTCTGCTTACCAAAACAAACCCCAAAGTTTGTATTAGTAAACAGCGGCCTAGTTATACCCTTGGTATTGCAAAGGTCTATGTGCGGCAAAGACACTTACCATCAGGTTTGCTGTCTGCTCATTTGCCAACATAAGTAATAAAAAAACAAATAAAAACAAGTGACTTTGTGTTATTCTAACAGTGAGAGTTGCGAAACTTGCGAGACTCTCAAGAGTCTTGCATTTGGGCAATACTACTAAAGAGGAAATACTACGGAATACTGCAAGTTATAGAGCCGTGTTCGGCCCTTCCATCACCCCAAAAGAATTGGGCACGGTGTGTCCAGACCTGCTTGCCCCAAAAAAAATAAGGAACAGTACTGACCATTGTTCTAGTAATCACTAACTAAAAGCCACCTAGGCTTTTTACCTTTTTTGACTCCCACGGGTTTTTACTTTTTTGGCTCCCTCATGAGGGATGGCAATAACTCTTAACTTGTCACAACATTGTTTTTTTTTCATACTTGTAATAATACACTTTTGGTTACAACAGTACTAGCTATTAGCCTGGTTTGTAATAGAAATTGCATATTGTAAACAGTGGAATGGTAGTTCTCTTGATTGTAAACATAACTGGAATTATACGTTTCTAATTTATATATACTTTAACTATATGCGTTTAGATTTTAATGTCATTACCCCTTACTTTAGCGTGGAATTTGAGTGAGCACCAGGAGAGCAGGAATTGCCGCTCACCGAAGGAACTAACACTCAACAGTAATTCCAGTAACTATGATTATTAACTTGATTTTGAAGCCTGTTTGTTATAGCAATATCTTAATATATATTTACTAGATATATATTTATATAGACTCTTAAAATGCTTAACAGATTTTATTTTTTGCACAGCATGTGTAGTTTGCTCCAACTTAAAAGATAGGATAGCTTCCATCTCAATTTATAGTCACAATATTATTTTATTGCAATTTATTTGTCTATAGAAGATATACAATGCGAAAGTGGAAGGATGTAGGTACCGAGGCAGACTGAGACTAACCTACCTAGACCAGATTGGTCATGTACTGAAGGATGATGGAGCCAAGAGTCTCCAAAACCGGCGAGCGTGTATGAAGAGAATTATGAATGTTGAGGAAGCGAGTGAAGTATGCAGAGATAGAGTTCTCTGGCACTCTGTTCTCTCTGCCTACCCTGCAAGGGATATGGCGTGATGGCGTGTGTATGTATTTGTCTATTATTTGACAGTCACAACTAATTGTTATCTTCAAACGATTCTAACAGATGGCGGTATTTGTTGACTGTATTGAGAAAGTATTTAATAGATGGCGCTATATTAAACGTACAAACGTTTCATATAAGCTACAATTTATTAGCATAACCACCACCATGTGTTACTGAGGCTACTTTAGCCACAGCAACATGTGGCCGGGTCTGCAAGTAACAATATAAATATAAAATAACTTTGATATAAGTAAAACAATATAAAGAGAGGTAACTGAATATATTTTGTTAGTTTTTCCAAAGTTATAAGTTGCCACAATATAATAATTACCATATTTTTTTTTTAATAATAACACATCATAAACAATATAATATTTTTACATATAGAATAATTTTCTTTTTGTACTGGCAATGAATTTGTATTAAAAATGTGGGTCAAAATTTAATAACTGATACTGTCGATGATAAATATGAATTTATGTAATAACGATGACTTATTGGACGTGAAACACCATGCATGCATGTATTCAATTCAGTTAAATATTTTACCATCATTTGGAAATCAAATACCATTTACTGCTTATTCGTTCACCGTACTAAAACCTAATCTAATCCGGAACAGATTACCAATTCACAAAGCATCTTCGTTCCGAAATAGGTACCGTTGCGTTCGTTAACTGAATACAAATCGAGCTTATATCCTGAGCTACACTGTACAATTTGTGACAATGATACAGAGTTCAGACGACAGTGAGGATCAGCACTAAAACAACGTAAAAGTTAAAATTATATAAAGTAATTGCTGAGAGAGGAGCAACTCATAACCATTCCGTATTATCATTTAGATAATCCGAAATGTTGTATTATCCTTTTTTGCAAAGTCTAGTTTTGATAGCCTTTTTAAACTTATTTATGGGCATATCTCGGATATCTTTAGGTAGTTTATTGTAAAAGCGTATACATTGCCCCATGAAAGACCTACTAATTTTTTGTAGCCGAGTATCATGTATAACTAGATTATCCTTATTCCTAGTATTCACGTGATGAATTTCACTATATTTATCAAATTTATCAATTTTTTTTTTTACATATAATATGTTTTCAAATATAAATTGTGATACAACAGTTAGAATGTTTATTTCCCTAAATTTTTCGCGCAGTGATGCTCTTGGGCCTAAATTATAAATCGCGCGGACAGCCCGTTTTTGGAGAACAAAGATATTATTAAAATCTGCAGAGCATCCCCAAAGTAGTATGCCATAAGACATAAGACTGTGGAAGTAAGCGAAATAAACAATTCTAGCCGTTTCAATATCGGTTAACATTCGATTTTTTTTTACCGCATAAGCCGCTGAGCTTAGCCTACTTGATAATTTCTCAATATGAGGGCCCCAATGGAGTTTAGCATCAATAGTAATACCTAAGAATGTAGTGGACTCCACAATTTCTAGGGCTACACCATGATCGGCCTTTTATTATGATCGGCCATTATGATCGGCCGCCTGCCAGACGTTAACCCTCTTTGGAAATGTAATTGTTGACCAAACGGCATCAGATGGAGTTGGCCCAGGTCATTATAAGGCTCTTAGTCGTCTTTTACGACATCCACGAGTAAAGTAAGGGTTGGTAGTATTCGTAGCCGCTACCATACAGCTCCGGATTAGAATCTAACATACATTAAAATTTATACCAAATTCTTATAGTCTGGTAACCCTACAACGACTGATCATATATCAAAGCGTCAATTGAAGTAGAAAGTTTATCTATTTACCTGGTAACACAGTAATATACTGACACGTGCCTGAACATATAAACGCATAAGTGATATGTGGTTCCTAATAGATTTAACTGGTTTTATCAGAAAGCTTTCCTTTTTTAATCAACTTCATAAAACCAATACGGTTTTCAATCCGATTGTATTTAGGAAACATCCATATTTATTGAAAATTTTATTAAAGATTAAGTTCATTAGATGGCGTTGTATCACCTTGCTAAATCAAGGCGTGGTTTCGTTATAAAGTTCATTGTAAACACTATATATAATATATAACATTAAATGATCAGGTTGAAGACCCTCAGCTCACCCACTGTCCGGGTGAAGTTATCATAGTCATAGCCATCTGCGGCCAACGAACAAATCACACATATAGAATAAAACATAATAAAAGACGTTGCTTAAATGTTTTGAGTTGAGAGTCTTCGGTAATGGAACATAGAAATAAAAAGTGACTCGTTCGATACATACATACACATACATATCATCACGCCATATCCCTTGCAGGGTAGACAGAGAGAACAGAGTGCCAGAGAACTCTATCTCTGCATACTTCACTCGCTTCCTCAACATTCATAATTCTCTTCAGACACGCTCGCCGGTTTCGGAGACTCTTGACTCCACCTTCCTTCAGTACATGACCGATCTGGTCTAGGTAGGTTAGTCTCGGTCTCCCTCGGTACCTACATCCTTCCACTTTCGCATTGTATATCTTCTTAACCAGGCGTTCGTTCGGTATTCTTTCCACTCGTTCGATATAAATTAGTATATTAAAATAGGCAAATAAATACAACGAAGGTGCATTCTAAGTTGCTATTATTAATCTTATTTATGCAAATAAATAAATAAATATGCGTTGTGGAGGTTGATCGGTGAGTGTTCGCGAGTGCGGTGCAGGTGCATAACAGCTGAGCGTCTTCCCCGCACTCTTTACTGAATCCGTGATCACCTTCATCATACTCTGCGGCTCGCCACTAATGCTCATAAGGATGTAACAGCCATCTGAGGTGAACATCCCTAGTTCAAATAATAAAAAAAAAGAGAAAAATAAACTTAATAAATGAGGAAAAAGGAGACTTAGATCTACGGAGTGGATCAAGTTGAACCAGCCACGAGATAAGAAAATATTGGTTTCATTTCAATTCCCTAGTATTCCCAAACAGTTGGAGTATTGTCCACTAGTTCAACAGTATCCATAGCTGTACTATACAAATTTAATTTTTAAAAATGTTTATTAATGTTTTTTTTGCCGCGGGATCTGGTCACACTCCGCCAGATCCATCCGGGGCAATAGAAGAGGCAGCGCACGACGCCATAGACCCGCCCGGCAATGCCTTTCTTCGCTGAGCGAGCGGGCCACCGGAACACGATCTTTGTCTTCGGTGGGACCAATTAAGTTTATTACCTCAGAATTTTTTTCTTATTTAAATAATTTTGATGATTATTTTTTTATTTGATATCTAGTGCTTCCTATATCCTATTTAAATTTGATCAATATCTGCCTAGTAGTTTTTAAGTTATATCAATTTTTGTTGGCCTTGAGTATATATATTTTTTCCACGTTATTGGGTAAACAAACAATATCACAATGAAGTTTAGTTATAATAAATGGTTTGAAGTTATATAATATTAAAAAAAGTCATACTCACACCGTTTACCACCGATTGGACAAATATACATATTCATATAAAAGTAGTACAGGGTGAGAGAAGAAGCCGGGCGGGCCACCGAAGACAAAGATCGGGTGCCGGTGGCCCGCTCGCACGGCGAAGAGAGGTTTTTGCAGGGTGGGTCTAAGGGGTTGCGCGCCGCCTCTTCCGTCGCCCCAGACCGATTGGTCGGAGCGCGACCGCGTCCATTGTCCAAGGCAAAAAAAAAATGGATGAGAGAAAAAGGCTTGCATGTATTTTTTTTTAATTATAGTTAAACATATATACCACACGCACGAACGCACGCATGCAATGTGCTTTGAAGTCCCATTTCCAACAATGGACTTTGATAGGCTGATACATGGATGGTTTTATTTCTTTACTTTCAACATATATATGTATATCATGCTATTTCGCTGTACATTCGACGTGGCAGTTAAGATACCAACCAACCTACTGTGAATAATTGTGGAATTTATACAAAAGTGTAAGTCAAAAATTAATAACTAATACTGCATTGGGTAGTTAAATAGCTGTGTAATAATGATGATTTGTTGGACGTGAAATATCATAGTCCTTCCGTGATGTCGGGGCGTTGATGGAGAGGATGCCCGAAAGGGTAGCGGTCACAGATATAAAGGCATCAATACCAGGGGTTGTCCCAATGGCGTTAGGGAGGGAAGGCGGTGGATTGTCGGGCCACACGCTGTCCTTCCGTTGCCTCGGATGGAATGGGCATCGTGAGCGCAGACCATAGCCTGCCAGAAATAAAATCATCAAAATGTTCGCAGTATCGTAGAGTATTTTTAGATTATTTTTTCGTACATTTTATTTTTCATTTAAACATTAGTAACTCCGAAATAATAATATTAAGTTTTAAGCTACAGATTTGTATGGCTTATGTTTTAGCCGTCCTAGTCAATTAAGTCAAGTATATTTACTCTTTTTTTTTACAAACAATAAGTTTATTGTTTGTTTATTTTTCAAAACACTAAATACCATTAGTTAAATATTCCTTTGTCGAGTTAATTGGCTATGCATTATGTCTTTCTATCATCAAGAATAATAGACAGTTTTGCAATTTTTAAGCAGTCCTTAAGTAAACTTTAAAAAAAAATTTTATTCATTACATAAATGGTGAAGTACTCTAGGTACTTATCTCTCATGTAGAGTATTATTAGTTCAAACCCCACCCAAGTAAATTTTTTGAGCAAAAGAAATTATGGTTCTGAGGCTGAACGTGATTTTTGTCTTAATTGTATATTTTTTATGTCCATGGGGAGTTTTTCGTATGCCTAGGTATACACAGGTTAATTTCTTAGTACGGTACGGGTTTCTTACGGAGTGACTGCGCTGATGGCGTAGTAATTAAAATAGCGACCTTCTCTATCAGTGCTATGGGTTTCATTCAAAGCAGGACAACACTTTGTGCGATCCAGAAAGTGTTGATCTGATTCTGAGTGTACTTTTCTGCGTTAGTTGCATATTTATAAAGTCCCACGCAATACAAGCATTATTTCCTTATTGCAGGGACCACCCTGCACGAGTAAAAGAAAGAAAAAAAGGGTTGTACTAAAAAGCCTATATTCCCAACATTATTCCCTTATATCTTGACTTTAAAAAGGTATCATCTTAGCTCATATATCTCTCATTGCTGATGTCAAGCCTCTCCCACAATTGGAGGAAAATAGGGGACTGGTCTTCAATATTTTTCTTTCTTTCTTCCTTTTTTCGTTCTATCATTCTTTATTTCTTTCTTTAAATATCAGAAATGATTATGATAAGTTACAAACATATTTATTTATACATGTATATATATATATATAACATATGTATGTGAGTTGAACTAATAAATGTCCCGTTTGGGCATTGTACCACGACCAAGCATAACACTTAGCATATTTTTTCTGGCGGCGGGTTAAGGTACGTCAAGCCCCGCTAAAAACCGCCGAAAAGCGGTGCAAGACCCCGTAGACCCGCCCTACAACATACTTCATTCACTACTTAAACGATAACATCATCATATTCATCTTCATCACAGCCCATATATGTCTCACTGTTGGGCTCGGGTCTAATCCGTAATGGTAGGGAAATTAACCTACTAAACTGCGCTGCTCAGATGTGTTGGTATAGGGTTTTGTTTCGAGTTTTCCTTCTCTTGAATCATAACGCCATCTGGAAACTAAATCTTAACTAACAACGATATTTTGAACCATCACAAACTCAAAAACAATAACAAAAGACCACATTTAAAAATACGCCATTACTGTGCCGCGTCGAATTCATGTAATATACCAAAATATCTGATAATTTCATCAGCTGCACGCGAACAATAAAATTTTGGAAGAGTACCGTGTGAAATGGCATGATATGAAAACGGACTTTCTACAAGTTTGTAATGTCATGTAATCTGTTTGATCGATAGGTTAGGTAACACTGACAGCGAGATAGCGGGCGAGCGCGTAGAATTATTATCTACTAGCTTTTACCCGCGACTTCGCTCGCCTTAAATAAATATTAAAGATCATAGATTCCAATAGAACTGAATCAATGTGATTCAATATTTCAAATATATATTACATACATACATACATACATATCATCACGCCATATCCCTTGCAGGGTAGGCAGAGAGAACAGAGTGCCAGAGAACTCTATCTCTGCATACTTCACTCGCTTCCTCAACATTCATAATTCTCTTCATACACGCTCGCCGGTTTCGGAGACTCTTGACTCCACCTTCCTTGAGTACATGACCGATCTGGTCTAGGTAGGTTAGTCTCGGTCTCCCTCGGTACCTACATCCTTCCACTTTCGCATTGTATATCTTCTTAACCAGGCGTTCGTTCGGCATTCTTTCCACATGTCCGAACCATCGGAGCATTCCCTTTCGCATCTTTACACCAATACTCTCTTTCATACCTACTCGCTCTCTTACGTCGTCGTTACGAATGCGGTCGGTCAGCCTAACTCCACAGATTTTCCGCAGAGATCGCATTTCGACCGCATTAATTTTACTATCATACTCTTTTCTGCATACCCAACTCTCGCTTCCATACAGTAATGTTGGGACAAGCACCGCGTTATGTATTGCTACACGTGCCTTCTGGCTGAGGTGGTGGCTGCCGAAAAGTTGCCCCAACGCTCCGTTCACTCTATTTCCCGCATTCACTCTTCGCTCTATATCAGTGGTGTACCTTCCATCTCGGCTAAATCCACATCCAAGATATACAAATTCATCCACTTGCTCTAGTACATCATTACCTATTGCTACTCTTACATCTGTTCTGGTTTTATCTCTTTCAAAGACCATTATTTTGGTTTTGCTCACATTCACGCGTACTTTTCTTACAATCTTCTGTCATTGTGTCGACTAGGGTCTGCAGGTCAGTCGCTGACTGTGCCAGCAGGACTGCATCATCTGCATAAAGCAGAGCAGTGACCACTGAGTCGCCCATCTGGACTCCCACATTCATATCGTTCAACCTTTGGAGACATTTATCCAGATATATGATAAACAGCCTGGCTGACAGAACGCACCCCTGCTTAACGCCGATATTGACGTCAAACCAAGGCGACATTCCATCATCCAGCCGCACACAGGCTCTACAGCCCATGTAACTGGACTGCACAGCCTGTAGCAGTTTACCGATAATACCATACTCCGGTAAAATGTCCCAAAGTTCCTTTCGTACAACCGTGTCAAATGCTCTCTCCAGATCCACAAAACTGCAGAAAACCCTCTGACCTAGAGCCAGATGTTTCTCCACAATGTTGCGCAGAGAGAACACTTGATCCATGCATCCCCTTCCATTCCTGAAACCTCCTTGTGTCTCACACAGTAAACCATCGGACACCATCCTCATTCTCCTTTCAATAATTTTTCCATACACTTTTGCTGCCAAACTGGTCAAGCTTATGGCTCTGTAATTTGCGCAGTCATAACGTGAACCCTTGTTTTTAAACAAAGGCACGATGACTGCGCTATTCCAGTCCCTGGGAACCATTCCCGAGCTCCAACATAAATTGAGGAGCAACAGGAACGCCTCCCAGACACAAGAGCCACCGAGCTTGATCATCTCGGCAGACACCATATCAATGCCCGCTGCCTTACCATTTTTCAAACTTCTTATCGCCCATTCAACTTCATCCATACTGATGCCATCGGAGGACGCCGTTGTCGAATGTTGATCCACTAAACCACATCCAACACCGGCGCCAACCGTAGCATCCGCATACATATCGCCAAAATATTCACTCCATCGGCTTAACACGTCTTGTGTTTGTGTAAGAATGTCTCCACCTTTAGACCTTATTTTATTCATTCTGAAGGCTGACCAACCACCCCGAGACTTCTTCACCTCCCTCCAAAAGAGTTTGGTGGTACCCTCGAAGGTTTTAGTCAGCCTATCTTCTGCACTCATACTTGCTCTATCACGTTTCTCTTTCACTAAGGCCTTGGTGTCATTCTTACATTGCCGATATATTTCTTTCTTCTGTTCAGTCATACTGTCATTCAGATTCAAAGAAGAGACATAGTCCAGCCACGCTTTCTTCTTTTGCTCTACGGAAGCTGCCACTTCCGCATCCCACCATGCATCACCATTTGTTTTTCTATGCTTCTTTGAACTTCCACATACTTCTTTCGCTGTATCTACCATACTCTCTTTCAATACTCTCCAGCATTCTTCAATGTCCGATTGCGGCTGGCTTGCCATCGTCAGCCGTTTTCGGACACCCTCTGCATACTTTTCTCTTACACACTCTTCTTGCAACCTTTCAACCTTTATTCTTTCAAGCCCTCCGAAGTGGACACGCTCTCGCCAGTGCCTCCACTTTCTGAACAGACCACTAAATCTCGCAATAACGAGATAGTGGTCCGTATCGACTGTGGGGCCCCTGTAGGCTCTTGCGTCCAATATTTTGCTTCGGAGGCGACTGTCTACCTAAATTAAATCTATTATGCTTTTCTGTTCATTCCTTCTCCATGTATACATATGGATGTCCTTATGTTGGAAAAATGTGTTTGACACAATAAGGTTTCTCTCCATGCATACATCCGCTATGAGCCTACCTGCATCGTTCACTCTCTTATCACCAAATGGACCAAGTACGTCCTCATAGTCGGAACGCTTGGTCCCCACCCATCCGTTCAAATCTCCGCATACAATCACGCGTTCACTGGTTTCTGCCATATCCAGAACTTCCCTAACATTATCCCAAAACTTCTCTAGGTCTGATGCCACCGAGGATCCTACGGGAGCATATGCTACAACCATGAATACCTTGGTGACACCTAGTTTTATACGGACCCAGAGAAGTCTGGGATCATACATTCCGTAATCCTTCACACCTGAGGCCAAGCGAGAGGACAACAGCACTCCTACCCCCATGCTGGCTCGATCGCTCTGTGGTACACCAGACCACAGAGCCATCCCGCCACCAGGAAGATCGCAGGCGTCGCTGCCCCTTCGCTTGGTCTCTGTTACACAGAGCACGTCTAGCTGTTTGTCCGCCATGACGGATATCAGCTCGTGCAACTTACCTTCCACACAACCTCTTACATTCCACGTGCCCACCCGGCACTCCGTTCTCCTCGACTCGCCTAACTGGGCAAGGCGTGATGGGTGGCGGCCCCCATCGCCGCAACTGCCGATGTTCGTACCGACGGGGGCAGGTCGGTACGCGTCGCCTCCGGGGGACGCCTAATTAGACTGGCAGGGGACGCGAACGAGCACGCTCCGGACTATGCCCCCCTATATTACTACATACAAACGAAATATCCTGCGTATATTTTTTTCCATCAATGTCTAGTTGTGTCCAAGGCTTGTATAGTGCTTTTCTCAAATAAGCCGCGGAAATTGAAACTAAGTAGTACCAAGTAGAACTGTATACATGACGAACAACGAACAACATTTTTCACGTGCTGAAGGATTCATTTGTTTTTTTTTTTAATTTTTTCATTACTAAACAGGTTTCTTTTTCAAGCCAGTTCGAAATTTAAATAAAACTATGATAAGTTGTCTATATGGTTACTATGATTTGAAGTAACAAATCTTTCTCTCAAAATTCCATTTTTAAAATACACGGCAGATATGAATTTACATATGTACCTATATATTTATTTGGCCGCTAAAACACGAGAGATATGGATTTTCATACATTTTTTGGAGGGCCGCTGTCCGCATGTATTTGGTCAGTACAGCAATTTCTATTTATCTCGAAGAAGGTTGTCAAAATAATGTTCAATTTTCCAAGCATATTTGAGAAAAAATATAATATATATTTTTTATCTTATTTTATAGTCAATAAAAGATTTTATTAAAAAATAATCCTTACTTATATTATAATATTAATATACATAAAATTTAAGTAATAACCTAAGATTTTCACAAGTTAAACAATTTCAATATTATAGAGTTCAACTTAGATTAGTTTATATATAGATGGTGTCCGATGGTTTGATGTGTGAGACACAAGGAGGTTTCAGGAGTGGAAGGGGATGCATGGATCAAGTGTTCTCTCTGCGCAACATTGTGGAGAAGCATCTGGCTCTAGATCAGAGGGTTTTCTGCAGTTTTGTGGATCTGGAGAGAGCATTTGACACGGTTGTACGAAAGGAACTTTGAGACATTTTACCGGAGTATGGTATTAACGGTAAACTGCTACAGGCTGTGCAGTCCAGTTACATGGGCTGTAGAGCCTGTGTGCGGCTGGATGATGGAATGTCGCCTTGGTTTGACGTCAATATCGGCGTTAAGCAGGGGTGCGTTCTGTCAGCCAGACTGTTTATCATATATCTGGATAAATGTCTCCAAAGGTTGAACGATATGAATGTGGGAGTCCAGATGGGCGAATCAGTGGTCAATGCTCTGCTTTATGCAGATGATGCAGTCCTGCTGGCACAGTCAGCGACTGACTTGCAGACCCTAGTCGAACCAATGACAGAAGATTGTAAGAAAAGGGGTCTACGCGTGAATGTGAGCAAAACCAAAATAATGGTCTTTGAAAGAGATGAAGCCAGAACAGATGTAAGAATAAAAATAGGTAATGATGTACTAGAGCAAGTGGATGAATTTGTATATCTTGGATGTGATTTTAGCCGAGATGGGAGGTACACCACTGATATAGAGCGAAGAGTGAATGCGGGAAATAGAGTGAACGGAGCGTTGGGACAACTTCTCTGTAGCCACCACCTCAGCCAGAAGGCACGTGTAGCAATACATAACGCTGTACTTGTCCCGACATTACTGTATGGAAGCGAGAGTTGGGTATGCAGAAAAGAGCATGAAAGTAAAATTAATGCGGTCGAAATGCGATCTCTACGGAAAATCTGTGGAGTTAGGCTGACCGACCGCATTCGCAACGACGACGTAAGAGAGCGGGTAGGTATGAAAGAGAGTATTGGTGTAAAGATGCGAAAGGGAATGCTCCGATGGTTCGGACATGTGGAAGGAATGCCGAACGAACGTCTGGTTAAGAAGATATACAATGCGAAAGTGGAAGGATGTAGGTACCGGGGGAGACCGAGACTCACCTACCTAGACCAGATTGGTCACGTGCTGAAAGAAGGTGGAGTCAAGAGTCTCCGAAACCGGCGAGCGTGTATGAAGAGAATTATGAATGTTGAAGAAGCGAGTGAAGTATGCAAGGATAGAGTTCTCTGGCACTCTGTTCTCTCTGCCTACCCTGCAAGGGATATGGCGTGATGATATGAATGTGTATGTATGTATGTAGATTAGTTTAAGTTATCATTTCTGTCGGGCGTCTCGAGACACGCGTTTTTCTTGTATTTTATCTACATACCGTTCTCTATTATACGTTATCGATCTCTTGCAATAATGTTAACTGTTTATACGCCTCAGTCATCTCTTAACGCTGACTATGACTGCACAGATAGCACAATGATCACTCCACATTTCAATTTCGTTGTCTCCTTGACAAAAATAATTAAAATAGTTTGGTAAACCCAAAAGTGCACTCCTCATATAAATTAGGCAATGCCATAAATGATAGAAAAATCTTTTTAAAATTTCACGCCATTCTCGATGAAACGCAAAACATAGCTTGCAAGCATTGTAAACGAATCCAATTTTCATAAGGTATACATTTTTTTTTTTGGTGGACTATGGATGCGTCTCGCCTCGCCAAATCGGTCCGGGGTGACGGAAAGGCGGCGCGTGACCCCATAGACCCACCGTAAAAACTCCTCTCTCTTCGCCGTGCGAGCGGACCACCGGTACCCGATTTTTGTCTTCGGTGGCTCACCCGGCGGTTTACCCTCACGGTTTCCTCTCATCGACAACCCGAAGATTGTCGGGAGGTCGTCCTCACGCGGTGGCCTCACGTCGGGTGACCGGACAATTCCCCGGTCCAATCACCCGAAGCCTCGGTTAGGGCGGCATCAGGCGCAGGTATTCGCGCCTGCGTGGCCCCGGCCGCTTACGGCGGCTCGGGTCACGGGAATCCTCCCGGTCTCGTTCCGCCGCCTCCTTCTGCGAGATGACAGCCTCGCAGAAGACGGCGACCGCGTCCCAGTTCCTGACGCTGTCGACCATCGCTTTCGCAACAGCCGGCAGCGTCAGGTCGGCACCGATGACAGCAACGAGTTCACGGCGCTGCCCGTCCCAGCTCAGACATACCTCGAGCGTATGTTGCGCCGTGTCCTCGTCACTGCTGCAATGGTGGCAGGCCAGAGTCCACTCCCTATACGCGACCGTGTGCGACAAGCCGAAGCACCCGTGCCCCGACAATACCTGCACCAGCCGAAAGGAGAGGACTCCGTGCCGCCGCTCCATCCACTCCATCAGTACGGGCCGGAGGGCCTCAACGGTAACAACACCGCGTCTAGGCCTCTCCAGCCGCGTAACCCAACGGGCGATGACGTCTCGTTCATAAGGTATACATACACTAAAGACTAAATTAGTTTTTTATTAATTGCAATTAAACGATTTGCCGTGTGGTGACGGAGTAAGAATACAGTTCACCACCCCCTATCTTACCCGTGGGAGATCGTAAGAGACGACTAAGGGATAAAGAATGCATATAAGATCTATGCAAGAGAAGGAAAACTCGAAACAAAACCCTATACCAACACGTTTGACCAACGTGGTATAGTAGGTCAATGTCCCTCTAGTTATGGAGGTAGCTCGAGCCCAGCAGTGAGACGTATATGAGCTGAGATGATTATGAATTAAACGAAGTGAGTTAAAGTATTATCAAGCCATTTTCGAAAGGAAACACCGCGTTGTAATTATGAAGCTTTTATAAAAAGGAAATACTTCGGTACATTAATTTTTACGATCATGAGAGTGCCAGATCCATACGATAGACATTCGGACGTCCTCGAATATTTTTTTAACCAACTCTTTTCTAACTTTAAACATAATAATTGCTTTTTAAAATATCAAATACGTTTAAAAGAATGTTTCTTCTTGATATAATGTACAATAATATTATCCTATAAGTGCAGTGTGAGAAAAATACAATCATTTTTAGTTTTGAATAGTCCTTGATTTTCATATATCGAAAGTAGAGCATCACCTCAACGCTTCGCTTATGAGGCGTGCAACACTTTATCTAAATCGCTAGTAATTTACAGTGAGACATTAGACCAATGGGAACTAAAGACCTGTCACGTCGCAATGAAACATCATATTTGAATCATTGTACTATTATTATTTTAATACTTTTACAGACATTGTATTAATGGCTTAGAGATTGGAGTAATGACCTCTTATATCTATTTATACTTATTATAGATGACGTAAAAATACTATTGATCCAACATCTTTACTTGGTTGTAAATGTCTTAAAAGACGACTCATCATACATCATTCTCCTACTCTTATCCGAAGTACTTGGGATCGATACAATATGTACTTTTCTTTCATAGTACATATTGTAAAAGTTATTGCCAATTTTTTGTTCAGTCCTCCCTTGACCATGATCTCTGTAAAGTGTTTGAAACGTTGGGCAATTAAAAATCCAATACAAACGCGATATCGCGGGTAAAATAAAAATAGGGGATGAAAAACTTTAGGAAAGTAACCTTTTACGCGGGCGACGCTGCGGGCAGAAGCTAGTATTGTATATATTTCACTATAAACTAGCCGCAGAGCATTAAAATCAAGATACTAAGAATCATACTGAAATATTTGGATAATTTGAAATTTAAATTTTTGATTGAAATATCTGTGTGGTGACGGAGTAAGAATTCATGATCATAAAAGATGATTAAGGAATATAAACGCATATAACATCTATGAAAAAGAAAGAAAACTCGAAACAAAACTCTATACCAACACATCTGACCAGCGCGCCAGCGTGGTATAGTAGGTCAATTTCCCTCCTATTACAGAGGAGGCTCGAGCTCAACATACATATGTGCGATAAAATCTGTAAAAGTAGGTTTATTTCAAATGTGTAACACTCGCGTAAACATTAGAAATAATTATTATTGGCAACAGTTTTATGATCGGCCGCCTGCCAGACGTCAACCCTCCTTGGGGATGTAATTGTTGACCGAACTGCATCAGATGGAGTTGGCCCAGGTCGTTATAATACTCTTAGTCGCCTTTTACGACATTCGCGAGTAAAGTAAACGTTGGTAGTATTCGTAGCCACTACCACACAGCGTTATTGTCTTAAAAGTCTACTAAGAATTATAATATGTAAGTGATATTGATGCAAGAGAAGGTAAAACTTGAATTAAAATCCTGTATTAACCCATCAAACCAATATAGTAGATCTTTTGGTTCTCTCTTTTTTTTTCCTAAAAAGACACTACTAAAGAAATATTTCGTGAATTGCGTGGAACTTTACACTTATGCAATTAACGCAGACAAATTACAACCAAACCCAGAACAACATTTTGTGGATCACACAAAGTATTATTCTGTGTGGGAATCCAAGCCACGGCACTGGCACGGTAGGTCGGTGTGTTAATTAACTATTGCACCATCTGTGCAGTCAATGAAAAGATCAATGTTCCTATTATTGTAGAGGAAACCTGACAGTGGGACGTAAATGAGATGATATGATTGCATTAGGGAGAAATGGACTTTATCAAGTACCTGTTATCTGTCAAATCGATTTGTTTTTATTTTCATCGAAAGTCCGGCCTGAGGATATAGACAAAAAAATGTCAAGAGAGTGGTCCCACCTCTATAGGCTGTGAAATATCTTCATTATACTGATAAAATCTTAACAGACTGAGGTTCAGTTGTTGATAACTACAATAATATTGACTGTAGGGATAAATTTACATTAATTCGATTGTGAAATGCAACTTAGCTTTAATTAAAATTAAAAAAAAAAAACAACTTCAACTAAGAATCAGTTAACTAAATTGAAATGGGACCACGCGGGTATTACCAGCTTTCAAATAAAAAAGAACTATCAAAAATTGGTTCACCAAGTTGAATGTTCTGAGGTAACAATCGAAAATCGAAGTCTGTGCACTGATCAATGTGCTGCTGTGCTTCGCTCGGTGAGCGATAGAGCCAGCAGCCCAACTTTCTGGGTGGGTTTGGGTTTTTTTTTATTGCTAAGCGGTCTAGCTGGCCCTGGTATAGAAAAGGGCGGCAGTAACACTTACCACCAGGTTATTTGCTTGCTCGTTTACCACCAGGAGCAATAAAAAATAATAAATATAAAAAAAATACAGTCGAATTGTGCACCTCCTGCTTTTTTTAAGTCGGTCAATAAAATAAAATTGAGATTTTGAATGGAAAAACCGCAGATGAAGTTGTGCAGGTCGGCTAGTGTATTTATAAATTCAATAGCATTCAATAAAATAATGTAAGCATGTATTGCTCTATTCTCCCAATTAACTTAGAAAAGGAAACTAGACACGCGATAGCTTGTCACGCGAAGTTCAAGTGAAGACAATTGGCGAACTGCACTGTTACATTGTAAACCATATCGAGCTACTTTTGTCCCCTTTAAAACTAAAAAACTATTTAACTTAAATATACTAGATGTAATTTTGACTACAGAGATGTCGTCGTGGTTAAGATACCGAACTTCCATACCAGTACCGTGGGTCCAAATCCATATACAGGCGAATAATTCGTGTGATCCACAAAATTTATTTCTGAGTCTTGGTGTAATTTGTCTGCGTTAATTGTATGTTTGTAAAGTCCTCAGCAATACTAAAATTATTTCCTTAGCTGGGTGGCATCTTGTAAAAAAAATATGGTACATTCTTCTAATAAATAAGTTTCAACAGAGCTTGGCACCCATTTAGACATCAAGTCTTTTATCGGTGAATTAGACTAAAACAATTATCATAATGCTTGACTGTACAGATGGCGTAGTGGTTAAGATACCGACGTTCCGTGCCAGTGCCGTGGGTCCGATTCCCACGCAGAACAATTCATTGTGCGATCCACAAAGTGTTGTTCTGAGTCTGGGTGTAATTTGTCTGCGTTAATTGCATGTTTGTAAAGTCCCCCGCAATACAAGGATTATTTCCTTAGTGCAGGGTGGTGTCTAAAATAATAATAAAAAGAAAAAAAAAAGAAAATATAATATCGAATTTGGCATCGACTTTCACACGCCGAACAAACGTCTGGTTAAGAAGATATACAATGCGAAACTGGAAGGATGTAGGTACCGGGGGAGACCAAGACTCACCTACCTAGACCAGATTGGTCACGTACTGAAGGAAGGTAGAGTCAAGAGTCTCCGAAACCGGCGAGCGTGTATGAAGAGAATTATGAATGTTGAGGAAGCGAGTGAAGTAGGCAAGGATAGAGTTCTCTGGCACTCTGTTCTCTCTGCCTACCCTGCAAGGGATATAGCGTGAAGATAGGTATGTATGTATTTTCACATTTACGTTTTTCTTTTTTGATGGAATAAAACCATTTCTCGCTATTTCATCATAATAATTCTCCTGCTCTTATATCAATTACTTGGGGATCGACTTAATATGTACACGTAAATATTGCAAAATTTATTATTCCCAAAGAGGGTTGACGTCAGGCAGGCGGCTGGTCATAAAACTATTGCCAATAACTTTTACAATATGTACTATGAAAGAAGAGTACATATTGTATCGACTCCAAGCAATTGGGACAAGAGTAGTCGAATGATGATAATGATATTGCAAAAGTTATTAGCAATATAGTTTTATGAAGGACTTCAATATTTCTTGTGAATGTAATTGTTGACCAAACGACATCACGTGGAGTTGGCCTAGGTCAATATAAAGCCCTTGGTTCGTCGTCATCCACAAGTAACGGCTGGTAGTATTCGTTGTCGCTACCACACAGCAATAAACCCTTTCTCTTTACGTATCATAACAATAACATTTCCAACTTGTATTAAGTTATACAATAAAATAATTAAGTTAACTATAAAAAACAATTAAAACCAATAACTATTACGAATTATAAATTTATCACGGATATTAATCAATAAACTTCTAAAGTCTTATGTTTACGCCAGTATTAAACATTTGAAATAAAACTATTTTTATGGATTCTATCGCGTTTATATTTGATTTTTAATTTCCTGACGTTTTGAATACTTTACAGCGCTCATTGTCACTGGAGGACTCAGTCTAGTCCTATATTTGTAAAGTCCTTCAAAATACAAGGATCATTTTCTTAGTGAAAGGGTTTAAAAAAAAAAAAAAAAAAAAGTTTATTTCATTAGCTCTGAGTCATCATTTCACTCATATATGTTCAACTGTTATACTTGAACCTCCTCTGTAATGGGAGAGAAATTAACCAACTATACCGCGCTCGTCAGACGTGTTGGTATAGGGTTTTGTTTCGAGTTTACCATCTCTTGCATAGATGTTATATGCGTTTTATATCCCTTAGTCGTCTCTTACGATCATCCACGGGTATGATAGGGAGTAGTGAATTCTATTCTTACTCCGCCATTCATCATTTCATTTCAGCTCATATATGTCCCACTGTTGGGCTCGAGCCTCATCCATAATGGAAGCGAAATTGACCTACTATAACATGCTGGTCAGACGTCTTGGTATAGGGTTTTGTTTTGAGTTTACCATCTCTTGCATAGATGTTATATGCGTTATATATCTCTTAGTTGTTTCTTACGATCATCCACGAGGAAGATATGGGGTGGTGAATTGTATTCTTACTCCGTCATCACACTGGATAAGTAGTAGTGCAGATTACTTTAAAAAAAATATCTTCATTAAATTCGATGTTAACATGAAAAATGTATTTAATCACCCATCCATATTTTTAAGCGAAAGTATGTGAAAGCAAAATCACTTGATTTACACATAAATAACACCGGATCTTGTTATATACGGTGATAATGATGTGGTGGGAATGATACCCTCATGTAATGTGTATGTGGTTACTGAATAATGATGGTTTATTAAATGGATAATGGACTCATGGTTTCGCACGCATCAATTTTCTCTACGATCATTGAGTTGGATTTTTTTATTTATTGCGTATAGTGGCATACGAGCAGAGCAGCACATCTGATGGTAAGTGCTACTGCCGCTCATGGAGCTTTGCAATACCAAGGATAGAGCCGCTGCCTACCAATACAAACCCCAAACCTACCCAGCTGGGCTTCCGGCTCTTTCGCTCACCAAACGAAGTGCAATAGCACATAGCCATTACTCAGACGTCGATCTTCTGCGAGAGTGTGGTACTACCCCGGACGGACCGGCCCGCGGCTGTTTACACAGAAAACTGCCAACAGCGTGGTCCTATCACTAATATCTCTATAGCTAACGTCTCTCGTTTGCTGAGTGATAACATTTTAAGGTATAATTAAAATTTATTATGTATAAAATCTACTTGTGCAACCAGAATCTCTAACAATAGTGACGAACAGCGCTGTTTACATTATTTTCCATCAAACGATTTCAATTGTTTTACGTGTCGAAACCTGTCGTGACTGAATTACCTTACTATGGAATTGAGGGCCATATTGGTGGGAATCTTCTATAAAGGTTTTGAGTTGACAAAATTCGTTAAATAGATTTATACTTTTTGGTAGTTGAAAATTCGTTATAAAGAGGTTGTTCGTGAAAATAATTGTAATGTAAAGGTATCATGTACTACTACTAGGGGTGCATAGTCCGGAGCGTGCTCGTTCGCGTCCCCTGCCAGTCTAATTAGACTGCTAATCCGGCTCGATATGCGTACCGCAATGCGGGTTAGAGCGTCCCCCGGAGGCGACGCGTACCGACCCGCCCCCGTCGGTACGAACTGCGGCAGTTGCGGCAATGGGGGCCGCCACCCATCACACCTTGCCCAGTCAGGCGAGTAGAGGAGAGTAGAGTGCCGGGTGGGCACGTGGAATGTAAGAGGTTGTGTGGAAGGGAAGTTGCACGAGCTGATATCCGTCATGGCGGACAAACAGCTAGACGTGCTCTGTGTAACAGAGACCAAGTGACGGGGCAGCGATGCCTGCGATCTTCCTGGTGGCGGGATGGCTCTGTAGTCTGGTGTACCACAGAGCGATCGAGCCAGCATGGGGCTAGGAGTGCTGTTGTCCTCTCGCTTGGCCTCAGGTGTGAAGGATTACGGAATGTATGATCCCAGACTTCTTTGGGTCCGTATAAAACGAGGTGTCACCAAGGTATTCATGGTTGTAGCATATGCTCCCGTAGGATCCTTGGTGACATCAGACCTAGAGAAGTTTTGGGATAATGTTAGGGAAGTTCTAAATATGGCAGAAACCAGTGAACGCGTGATTGTATGCGGAGATTTGATCGGATGGGTGGAGACCAAGCGTCCCGACTATGAGGACGTACTTTGTCCATTTGGTGATAAGAGAGTGAACGACGCAGGTAGGCTCATAGCGGATGTATGCACGGAGAGAAGCCTTATTGTGTCAAACACATTTTTCCAACATAAGGACATCCATATGTATACATGGAGAAGGAATGAACAGAAAAGTATAATAGATTTAATTTTGATAGACAGTCGCCTCCGAAGCAAAATATTAGACGCAAGAGCCTACAGGGGCCCCACAGTCGATACGGACCATTATCTCGTTATTGCGAGATTTAGTGGTCTGTTCAGAAAGTGGAGGCACTGGCGAGAGCGTATCCACTTCGGAGGGCTTGAAAGAATAAAGGTGGAAAGGTTGCAAGAAGAGTGTGTAAGAGAAAAGTATGCAGAGGGTGTCCGAGAACGGCTGACGATGGCAAGCCAGCCGCAATCGGACATTAAAGAATGCTGGAGAGCATTGAAAGAGAGTATGGTAGATACAGCGAAAGAAGTATGTGGAAGTTCAAAGAAGCATAGAAAAACAAATGGTGATGCATGGTGGGATGCGGAAGTGGCAGCTTCCGTAGAGCAAAAGAAGAAAGCGTGGCTGGACTGTGTCTCTTCTTTGAATCTGAATGACAGTATGACTGAACAGAAGAAAGAAATATATCGGCAATGTAAGAATGACACCAAGGCCTTAGTGAAAGAGAAACGTGATAGAGCAAGTATGAGTGCAGAAGATAGGCTGACTAAAAACTTCGAGGGTAACACCAAACTCTTTTGGAGGGAGGTGAAGAAGTCTCGGGGTGGTTGGTCAGCCTTCAGACTGAATAAAATAAGGTCTAAAGGTGGAGACATTCTTACACAAACACAAGACGTGTTAAGCCGATGGAGTGAATATTTTGGCGATATGTATGCAGATACTCGAGTTGGCGCCGGTATCGCATGTGGTTTAGAAGATCAACACCAGGGCACTGGGGTCCTCCGATGGCATCAGTATGGATGAAGTTGAATGGGCGATAAGAAGTTTGAAAAATGGTAAGGCAGCGGGCATTGATATGGTGTCTGCCGAGATGATCAACCTTGGCGACTCCTGTGTCTGGGAGGCATTCCTGTTGCTCCTCAATTTATGTTGGAGCTCGGGAATGGTTCCCCAGGGACTGGAATAGCGAAATCATCATGCCTTTGTTTAAAAATAAGGTTTCGCGTTATGACTGCGCAAATTACAGAGCCATAAGCTTGACCAGTTTGGCAGCAAAAGTGTACGGTAAAATTATTGAAAGGAGAATGAGGATGGTGTCTGATGGTTTACTGTGTGAGACACAAGGAGGTTTCAGGAGTGGAAGGGGATGCATGGATCAAGTGTTCTCTCTGCGCACCATTGTGGAAAAGCATCTGGCTCTAGGTCAGAGGGGTTTCTGCAGTTGTGTGGATCTGGAGAGAGCATTCGACACGGTTGTACGAAAGGAACTTTGGGACATTTTACCGGAGTATGGTATTAACGGTAAACTGCTTCAGGCTGTGCAGTCCAGTTACATGGGCTGTAGAGCCTGTGTGTGGCTGGATAATGGAATGTCGCCTTGGTTTGACGTCAATATCGGCATTAAGCAGGGGTGCGTTCTGTCAGCCAGGCTGTTTATCATATATCTGGATAAATGTCTCCAAAGGTTGAACGATATGAATGTGGGAGTCCAGATGGGTGACTCAGTGGTCTCTGCTCTGCTTTTGGCAGATGATGCAGTCCTGCTGGCACAGTCAGCGCCTGACCTGCAGACCCTAGTCGACACAATGACAGAAGATTGTAAAAAATGGGGTCTATGCGTGAATGTGAGCAAAACCAAAATAATGGTCTTTGAAAGAGATGAAGCCAGAACAGATGTAAGAGTAACAATAGGTAATGATGTACGAGAGCAAGTGGATGAATTTGTATATCTTGGATGTGGATTTAGCCAAGATGGAAGGTACACCACTGATATAGAGTGAAGAGTGAATGCGGGAAATAGAGTGAACGGAGCGTTGGGGCAACTTCTCGGCAGCCACCACCTCAGCCAGAAGGCACGTGTAGCAATACATAACGCAGTGCTTGTCCCAACATTACTGTATGGAAGCGAGAGTTGGGTATGCAGAAAAGAGTATGAAAGTAAAATTAATGCGGTCGAAATGCGATCTCTTCGGAAAATCTGTGGAGTTAGGCTGACCGACCGCATTCGTAACGACGACGTAAGAGAGCGAGTAGGTATGAAAGAGAGTATTGGTGTAAAGCGAAAAAAAAATGCGAAAGGGAATGCTCCGATGGTTCGGACATGTGGAAAGAATGCCGAACGAACGTCTGGTTAAGAAGATATACAATGCGAAAGTGGAAGGATGTAGGTACCGAGGGAGACTGCGACTTACCTACCTAGACCAGATCGGTCATGTACTGAAGGAAGGTGGGGTCAAGAGTCTCTGAAACCGGCGAGCGTGTATTAAGAGAATTATGAATGTTGAGGAAGCGAGTGAAGTATGCAGAGATAGAGTTCTCTGGCACTCTGTTCTCTCTGCCTACCCTGCAAGGGATATGGCGTGATGATATGTATGTATGTATGTATTATCTACGTTGACTCTTAAGGCAAATTCAAGGGAATTACGAAAAATTTGTTAAATCGAGGAAATCGTTAAATTGAGGTTCGTTATATTAAGGTTGCACTGTTTTATCAATAAATAATAATAAATTTAATATAGCCCTTAATTTTTTTTTATAAAATTTAAAATATATATATTTTTTTAATTTATCTAATATATTCCCTTAAAAATCCAATGAACTACCACGAGATCGGAATGCGACAATAGCAAAAAGATTCGACAAAAAATCTCAACGTTTTCGGCTATTATTTTTATTTAGTAGGATCACAATGTGGATAGTTTTCTGTTTACTGTCGCGGGCCGGTCTGTACAATTACCTCACTCACGCAGAAAATCCTACGCCGCGTCCTACGCTCGAAGTCATCACTCGATAACGTTTCTTTTCCAAACATTCGACGAGTAATATGGCCTACCCACTGCTACTACAACGTACTAATTCTACGAGCTATATTGATTACACCCGTTCTGCTAAAGATTTCTCTATTCCGGATTTTATCTCGCAGAGAAATACCTTTTTTTTTGTGGTGGACTATGAATACGTCTCACCCCGCCAAATCGGTCCGGGGTGACGGAAGAGGTGGCGCGTGACCTCATAGACCCACCATGAAAACTCCTCTCTTCGCCGTGCGAGCGGGCCACCGGTACCCGATCTTAATCTTCGGTGGCCCGCCCGGCTTGCAGAGAAATACCTATCATAACTCTCTCTATGGTATTCTGAGCGACTTTGAATCTTTTTATGAAGCCGAAATTTAAGGGCCACGTTATTTAAAAGAAACGGAAATGAAGAATTATGTATCTTTATAAATGCTCTACTGCTTTAAAAGTCACATAAGTATCTATAGTCCATTGTTGTCGTGTGAACTCTACTTAAAGTAAAGTCGGGTCATTAACATAATTATATATTTCTTTTTTAATTGAACCACTTGTTAACTGAGCAATGGGTTAATAGGTTACCGTGTGTATAATTTTCTCATACTTTTTATATAATTGACTTAGAAAAATTGTAGAATCCCTAGAGGTTTAGTACTATAATGATTTCTGATGTTTACGCGAGTAATACACATTTGAAATAAAACTACTTTTACGGATTCTATCGCGTTTATATTTCATTTTTAATTGGACGTTTGGTCAACTATTACATTTCCAAGGAGGGTTGACGTCCGGCAGGTGGCCGGTTATAAAACTATTGCCAATAACTTTTACAATATATACTATGAAACAAGAGTACATATCGAGCCCAAGTAATTGATTTAAGAGTAGGAGAATGATGATGAAACGCGATAGAATCCGTAAAAGTAGTTTATTTTCAAATGAGTCAACACTGTCAGTTGGTTTTTTGACTTACTAATTACCGCTGATCAGATGATCAGCTCAGCACTCACGGGTAAGATATGGGGTGGTGAATAGTATTCTTACTGCGTCACCACACGAAATATTTTTTTTGTTAATTGTCTTCAAATGTATTATATTAAAAGCATTTTAAATAACGAGAATTCCTTCTGAATCATGTTAAAGAGACTTCATTCAGAAGTGAAACGTGTGGAATTAATATGCGCAGTAAATACCTTGATATCAGACTCACAAGCAGACCACTTGATGGTCTGATCTTTTGTAATGTTAAGGACACAACATGAAGCGGGTAACTCCCTATCCTTTTTTTTTTTTTTTTTTGTGGTGGGCCATGGACGTCGCACCCCGCCAAATCGGTCCGGGGTGACGGAAGAGGCGGCGCGCAACCCCATTGACCCACCCTGCAAGCACCTCTTCTTCGCTATGCGAGCGGGCCACCGGTACCCGATCTTTGTCTTCGGTGGCCCGCTCGGCGGTATGCCCTCTCGGGCTCCTCTCCTGTTGACGCCCCGACAGATTTCGCCGTCGAGGCGTCGTCCTCACGCGGTGGCCTCGCGTCGGGTGACCGGACAATTCCCCGGTCCGATCACCCGAAGCCTCGGTTAGGGCGGCATCAGGCGCAGGTATTCGCGCCTGCACCGCCCCGGCCGCGGGCGGCGGCCCGGGTCACGGGAATCCTCCCGGTCCCGTTCCGCCACCTCCTTCTGCGAGATGACAGCCTCGCAGAAGGCGGCGACCGCGTCCCAATTCCTGACGCTGTCGACCATCGCCCTCGCGACAGCCGGCAGCGTCAGGTCGGCACCGATAATAGCGACGAGGTCGCGGCGCTGCCCGTCCCAGCCCGAGCATTCCTCGAGCGTATGTTGCGCCGTGTCCTCGTCACTACTGCAATGATGGCAGCCCGGAGTCCATTCCCTGTGCACGATCGTGTGCAGGTATTTTCCGAAACACCCGTGCCCCGTTAACACCTGCACCAGTCGGAAGGTGAGGACCCCGTGCCGCCGCTCCATCCATTCCATCAGTACGGGCCGGAGGGCCTCAACGGTAATGACACCGTGTCTAGGCCTCTCCAGCCGCGTAGCCCAACGGGCGATGACTTCTCGGCGGGCGTCCTCGCGCCAGGTGGCTATCTCGTTAAACGATGGGGAGCCACCCTCTTCGCGCATTGAGGTAACCCGCCGGTAGAGGTCGGAGAGCATCTCCGCCTCTAGGTCCCACGGGGGTGTCCCGGCCAATAGGCACGCCGCCTCTGTCGACACCGTACGGTACCCGCGAATGGCTCTGACCGCCATGGCTCGCTGTGGCCTCCACAGCACCGCCCTGAGCTGGGCGTTCAGAGCCCTCGCCCACACGGGTGCGCCGTACATGGCCATCGAGCGGATCACCCCCGCATACAGCCGTCGGCCCTCGAAACTGGGTCCGCCCACATTCGGCATGAGCCGAGAAAGGGCGGACGCCGCGCCGACCAGCCGGGGAGCAATTTGGCGAAAATGCTCCCGGAACCACCATCGCCCGTCGAGCACCAGACACAAGTACCTCATATGTGCCTGGATACTGATGTGGATGGAGTTGACGACTAACGAGGCGCCGATAGGCAGCCTCACACGGGGCCCATGGAATAGTAGGGCCTCCGTCTTGTTTAGGGCCACCCTGAGCCCCAGCGCCTCGATTCGCCTGACCATCTCCTCGGTGCTGAGAGTGGCCAGGCTCACCGCCTCTTCGAGTGTCCTACCTCGGGCTGTGACGAGCGTGTCGTCAGCATAGCAAATAACGCTCAGCCCGGGGGGGAGACTCCCTCTCAACGCCCAGTCGTACCCGATGTTCCACAGAGTCGGCCCCAGAACCGACCCCTGCGGAACGCCGCACGACATGGGCGTCCGCACAATGTCCCCTGCGGGGCTCGCGTAGAGAACACTGCGCCCCTCCAGATAGTCAGCCACCAGCCACCTGAGGTACAGGGGCACTCCATGGAACCGGAGCGCCTCCCTGATGCAGCTGAATGGCAGACTATTGAAGGCGTTGGCGATGTCCAACGACACCGCCAACAACACTTCTTTGCCGGCGACAGCCTCCGCGGCCGTCTGCCTCAGGCGTAGCAGGGCCCCGATGGTCGAACGCCCCTTCCGAAACCCAAATTGAGCGTCCGACAGATCGGGCCCCACCTCCTCCAGGTGCTGGACGATGCGGGCAGCGAGGACACGCTCCAGCAGCTTACCCACATCGTCCAAAAGCACAATGGGCCTGTAGGCCGACGGCGAATCCGGGGGCCGTCCCGGCTTTGGCAGGAGAACCAACTTCCCTTCCTTCCAGCACTCAGGGAACTGTCCAGACGTCAGACTGGCGTTGAACAGTCGCCTGAGGCGAGGTTCGAGATGCTCGAGGAGCAACGTCAACACCCGGACTGGGACTCCGTCCGGGCCGGGGGCCGTGGTGGCGGATCGAATCTTCGCCACGGCTGCCCCCACTTTCGACTCCGTCACGGGCGGAACACTCTCGACGGCCTCCCGGTCGTGATCTGGCGAAGCCATGACCGGGGGCGTGTGCTCCGACTGCCGCGGGAACAGCTCCTCGACCACTCTACGAAGGAGGTCGGGCTGGAGGGTCTCGGTGAGGGGGGGGGGGGGGCGCGTGCGAAGCTTATTCAGCGACTCGCGATACGGGCGACCCCATCGCGTTCTGGCGTCGTACCCCGTAACTCCCTATCCTGCAAGGTGTTTGAAGGAAGTGATTTAATTGACAATATGTACGAATGTGTCCCTATGGAGCTTATGCTTAATAAATGATTAGATTTTGGACAACAAAATCTAGAATGTAACTCATTATCGGGTGCCGCTTGTATGATCTAGTCTAGCCATAATCTTCGTGTATTATATCTGAAAGTCTTTGTGGTGATGGATTAAGAATACAATTCACCACCCCCTATCTTATCTGTGGGTGATCGTAAGATACGACTAAGTGATATACATACATACATACATACATATCATTACGCCATATCCCTTGCAGGGTAGGCAGAGAGAACAGAGTGCCAGAGAACTCTATCTTTGCATACTTCACTCGCTTCCTCAACATTCATAATTCTCTTCATACACGCTCGCCGGTTTTCGGAGACTCTTAACTCCACCTTCCTTTAGTACATGACCGATCTGGTCTAGGTAGGTTAGTCTCGGTCTCCCTCGGTACCTACATCCTTCCACTTTCGCATTGTATATCTTCTTAACCAGACGTTCGTTCGGCATTCTTTCCACATGTCCGAACCGTCGGAGCATTCCCTTTTGCATCTTTACACCAATGCTCTCTTTCATACCTACTCGCTCTCTTACGTCGTCGTTACGAATGCGGTCGGTCAGACTAAATCCACAGATTTTCCGTAGAGATCGCATTTCGGTCGCATTGTAATGACCACCCGACCATGTAATTCTACAAAATATAATATCCTTATAGCATAGAGAGAGACATAGTCCAGCCACGCTTTCTTCTTTTGCTCTACGGTAGCTGCCACTTCCGCATCCCACCATGCATCACCATTTGTTTTTCTATGCTTCTTTGAACTTCCACATACTTCTTTCGCTGTATCTACCATACTCTCTTTCAATACTCTCCAGCATTCTTCAATGTCCGATTGCGGCTGGCTTGCCATCCTCAGCCGTTAATCCTAAGTGATATAAAAAGCCTAAGTGATATAAAACGCATATAACATCTATGCAAGTTTTTTTTTATTGCTTTTGGTGGCAAACGAGCAAGCAGCACACCTAATGGTAAGTGTCACTGCCGCCCATGGACCTTTGCAATTACAAGGGTATAGCTAGGCAGCTGCCCACCAATATAAATCCCAAAGCCAATCAGTTGGGCTTCCGGCTCTCTCGCTCACCGAACGAAGCACAACAGCACATTGCCATTACTCAGACGTCAATCTTCTATGACAGTGTGGTACCACCCCGGATGGACCGGCCCGTGGCTGTAGACAGAAAACTGTCAACAGCGTGGTTCTAAAACTAATAAAGAAACAAGTGAAGAACAACTCTAAATAGAACCCTATACCAACAGGTCTGACCAGCGTAGTATAGTTACCTTGCCCTCCTATTGCGGAGGAGGCTCGAGCGCAACAGTCAAACGTACAGATATGAGCTGAAATGATAATTATATCTGCAAATTATATTATTTAAAACATTAAATCAGTAATAAAAACACACTAAGAAAAAAATCAAGCCCACTGAGTTCCTTGCCGATTCTTCTCAGTTGGATAACGTTCTGATCGGATGATGGTTTACTCGATTAATTTAAATTAAACTTTTAAAATCCTTACTTCCTTACTAATATTATAAATGCGAAAGTAACTCTGTCTGTCTGTCTGTCTGTCGCTCCTTCACGCCAAAACTACAGAACCGATCTAAATGAAATTTGGTACACAGATATTTTAGAACCTGACAAAGGACATAGGATATTTTTGAATGCAAAAAAGGGTTGTAAAGGGGGATGAAACGTTGTAAGGAATTATCGTAATTTTTATTTTTAGGCTATTGATTAGATATAAATAAATATGACATTAAAATTTCTCAAAAAAAAATATTACCTTTAAGGGGAAAATAAAAATAGGGGATGAAAAACTTTAGGATAGTAACCTTTTACGCGGGCGAAGCCACGGGCAGAAGCTAGTTAACCATATATAAATACCCCCACGAGATGAACAGACATATTAAATGATTTCTAATTTGAATCAGTCAGGTCGCTGTCGATTTAAAGTAGGTTTAGGGTCATTAGTTTTTTCGCTCACCGAATTAAGCGTAGTAGCAAATGCAAAAGTTCTTTTTTTTGCTAGATTGTAACTATTAAACTACTGGTTTTCATTGTAAAGATCGCGTAGTAGTCTAACTATTGACCTCTTATACCGAGGGCCGTGGGTTCGAATGCCACGTAGAACAATTCTGATCAGTCACAAATAATTGATCCCAGTCTAAGTTGTATTAAACCAGTTAATCTATTTTTGTAAAATCTTCCGCGAGACGAAGATTTCTATCTTAATACGGGGCGCCTTTTAAATTAAATTTTTTATCATAATCTCAGCTACTTCTCATTGCTATTCTCAAGCTTCCTTCGAGAATAAGAGGGAAATAGTTCTACTATAGCAACTGATCAGACGGGTTGGTATAGGTTTTTATTTCAAGTTTTCTCTCTCTTGCTGTATATGAATTTTATATCCCTGAGTCATCTTATACGATACTAATAGGTAAGATAGGGAGTTCTGCCATACCTACTGTTGCAATCAATCATAAAGCTTAGATATAGGCCCCGTTGAGCTCTTTCGTATCCGTGGCGTCGTACTACTGCGCTTATTGTAGCTGTACACCTCTTTACTTATTGGCTGACTAGTCAATTTTGCTTTCCTGTCGACTACTTTGCCTAAGAGGTAAGTAGAATCATTCTTTTCAACTCCTACTCTTTAACCTATTTCTAATTAAATTTGTTTCGGATCTCAAGTCCCAAGATAATTAACATCATTACGCGGCTTAGGGTCAAACCTCGGTGTTGTGTATGGAGATAATTGTAGACCATAGCTTATTAAGATGTTTCCAATCATTTCGATTAAAATATTTAATTTAAAAAATGACGAGCCCGCTGAGTTTCTTATTGGATCTTCTCAGTTTGTGGCCGCTATCCTATCTGGTGGTAGATTAATTTTAAATATTTAAAAAAAAAATGATGTAAAATTTACAATATGTAAGTGTCCTAAGGCTTATGCATAATAAGTATTATGGGGCTTATGCATCCACCGAAGATAAAGATCGGTTTCCGGTGGGAAACATTGCAGGGCGGGTCTATGGGCACACGAGTAAATAAACGTACAGAGACCAAGCTTCTAAGGAGAGAGCAAAATTGTTACCTATTCTGATAGGGTTGGCACATGAGGATGAAAATAAATACACAAAACATTTGTCAGATTTTTTATGTATGGATTTTTTTTTTGCAAATTGCTTACTCTAAATAGTTTTTTTTTTGTAATTTTTGATTTTTATTAATTTGTTATATCTCTTAATCGAATGATAAATTCTAAATCTAATATAAAGTTTTTTTAAATAATCAATGGGAAAGCACTTGCATGGCATATCAAATTTACAATCTTGTATACATTTCAGTATATCACTACCAATATTGATTTATGAATTTGTATATCTTGGATGTGGATTTAGCCGAAATGGACGGTACACCACTGATATAGAGCGAAGAGTGAATGCGGGAAATAGAGTGAACGGAGCGTTGGGGCAACTTCTCGGCAGCCACCACGTCAGCCAGAAGGCACGTGTAGCAATACATAACGCAGTGCTTGTCCCAACATTACTGCATGGAAGCGAGAGTTGGGTATGCAGAAAAGAGTATGAAAGTAAAATTAATGCGGTCGAAATGCGATCTCTTCGGAAAATCTGTGGAGTTAGGCTGACCGACCGCATTCGTAACGACGACGTAAGAGAGCGAGTAGGTATGAAAGAGAGTATTGGTGTAAAGATGCGAAAGGGAATGCTCCGATGGTTCGGACATGTGGAAAGAATGCTGAACGAACGTCTGGTTAAGAAGATATACAATGCGAAAGTGGAAGGATGTAGGAACCGAGGGAGACCGAGACTAACCTACCTAGACCAGATCGGTCAAGTACTGAAGGCATGTGGAGTCAAGAGTCTCCGAAACCGGCGAGCGTGTATGAAGAGAATTATGAATGTTGAGGAAGCGAGTGAAGTATGCAGAGATAGAGTTCTCTGGCACTCTGTTCTCTCTGCCTACCCTGCAAGGGATATGGCGTGATGATATGTATATATGTATGTGTACTACCAATATTAACAATATTTATTTCTAGATCGAAATATTTTCGATTGATTGATAAACTATAATTTACACCCTTTCTAATTAATTCAAATTTCAAATTTAAACACACACGCACGACGCGATGCACAGCGAGTGCTGAGTGAGCCTTTTGTTTGAGCACTGGCCGAACCAGCCTAAACAAGTTTCGTTCCGTATCACGTACGGAACGAAACCGAACCGCCAGTGCTCACGCGCACACGCGCATCATACTTGTAGTGACATCACTACCAAACATTCAAACAACCGCGCCACGATAGGTACATACCTATCGTGGCGCAGTTTTTTGAATGTTTGTCTCTGTACGTTTATCTACTCATGTGCTATGGGTTCGCACACCGGTTCTTCTGTCGGCCCGCCTGAAATTAGCGCAGTGTGACCGTTTCATAGCCCGTCGCAAAAAAGAGGCTTATTCATAATAATTGATTTGATTGGATATAATTTATAGGAGTTACAATGGTAAGAATATGTGGTGGGATTAGGCCCTAAAAAAAAAGTAAGATAGGGAGCGATGAATTATAATTTTACACAGAATAATATTATATGTAATATTATTTATAATACTTGATGTACTAATCATTTTCACTAAGCAAAAGTCTTTATATTAACTTTCAAAAGTGTTGTGATTTGACCTCCGCAAGTGTATTCAATGGTACTCGTCATATGTTCAGGAATGTACTAGTTATTATATAGTGAAAGTTTTATCATAATAATGTTGTCTATAAGCTAACTTTATACTTAAAGAATGACTTGCTAAATATGAAAAATATTCTTATATGGATATTGCAGAGGCCACCGAAGAACGGGTTCCGGTGGCCAGCTCGCTCGGCATAGAGAGGTACATGTAGGGCGTGTGTGTGGGGTCGCGCGTCGCTTCTTCTGTCGCCTCGGATGGATTTAGCGGGGCGTGACCACTCCACAGCCCGCCACAAAAAAAAAGGATATTGCAGAAGATTTGGTAAGTTTAACTTTACCAAATATCCTATACTTACCATCTTCCTATACTCATTTTTTTTTGGCAGCGGGCTTTGGTATCCTCACTTTCGCGCGACCCCATAGAGCGAGTCTATATCCGCCCTACATGTACATACATATTTACACCGTGCGAGCGTGTCTTCGGAACCCAGTCTTTGTCTTTAGTGGCCCGCTCGGTGATTAATCCTCGCAGTTATTCTCTCGAGTCGATGCCTCGTCAACTTTTGCCGTTGGGGCATTGTCCTCACGCTGTGGTAGACCCTATCCTCTACTTAGGTACCGAATCTCCTATATTTATTACCAAATATCATATAAAGATGATTATCATAAAATGTTAAGCAGTAAGGTTAAATAGTTAGAATACATTTCACCAACCCAGCTCTTGCCCGCTGGTGTCTTAAAGTACGAGAAAAACATATAATATGCAGATAATATTACTGCCAGTTTGGTCAACAATTACATTCCCAAGAAGGGTTGACGTTTGGCAGGCGGCCGTTCATAAAACTATTGCCAATAATTTTTACAATATGTACTATGAAAGAAGAGTACATATTGTATCGACCCCAAGTAATTGGGATAAGAGTAAGAGAATGATGATGATTCTTAATAAACATAGTATTCTTAGATATATTATAAACTATATTAATCAAATATAGTAATTATATTAATCAAATATATCATCATCATCATCATCACAGCCCATAAATGCCCCACTATTGGGTTGTGGCCTCCTGCGTAATTGAAGGGAAATTAACCTACTATACCACGCTGGTCAGACGTGTTGGTATAGGGTTTTGTTTCGAGTTTTTCTTCTCCCGCATAGAGGCTATTTATGCGTTTTATATCCTTTAGTCGTCTCGTACGATCACTCACGGATAAGAATATGGGGTAGTGAAAAGTATTCTTACTCCGTCACCACATAAAATATATAATGATGCACTTTTAAAACAATGTAAGTATGAACAAAAAAGTAAGAAAACATTCTATATTAATTTGCATACTCAAAACGATTTAAGTGATTGTTCAAACGGGCAGTTTACATTTTAATAGATTATTTATCAAGTTTATTAACTTCTATATACCTAATAATTTTAAAAATACTATGCTGATGTTACATAACGAATTCATAGTGTATATTTTATTAAGTTCTTGTGTAATACAATTGTCCATTTATCAAAAGCATGTTAACTTTCAAATGTTAATTACTATTTCAATTATTACTTTTATGTTCTTCCATTATGTTTTTACATATTAAGTAAAAGCAACATTCATCAGATTACTGAAATTTAGCATTTAATATGCTTGATTATTTATAAAAACCCGATTACGAGCGAAAAATAATTGTCACAAGTGGGAAACGAACCCACGCATATTATAGTCTTTAAGGAGACGTGTGTAATACGATGCGAGAATTGAATGTCCTACAATAGTATAGTCACGGTGGTATAAGTGGCAGCACGATTGGAAAGGATTTCCAATAGGTGTGGGTTCGAATCCCACTTGTGACAATTATTTTTCGCTCGTAATCGGGTTTTTATAAACATTCATCAGCTTTAAAATCATCATCTATTTTATACAGATTTAAGAAAATATTTATATAATTAACTATTAAATTAAAACATAATTATCTTGCTCTTATCCCAGCTTTTGTAGTGGTAGGACCACGCTGCTGATAGTTCTCTGTCTACAGCCGCGGGGTGGTCCGTCCGGGGTAGTACCACACTCTCGCAGAAGATCGACGTCTGAGTAATGGCAATATGCTATTGCGCTTCGTTCGGCGAGCGATAGAGCCGAAGGCCCAACTGGGTGGGTTTTGGGTTTGTATAGATAGGCAGCGGCCTAGTTATACCCTTGGTATTGCAAAGGTCCATGGGCGGCAATAGCACTTACCATCAGGTATGCTGTTTTCTCGTTTGCCACCAAAAGCAATAGGAAAAAAACTACTTGTCATGCAATAGTTTTATGATCGCACGCCTGCCTGATGTCAACCTTACTTGAGAATGTAATTGTTGACCAAACGATTTGAGGTGGAGTTGGTCCAGGTCCATAAAGCTCTTAATCGTCTTTTACGACATCCACAAGTGAGGATTGGTAGTATTCGTGGCTGCCAGTGTGCTAGCACAGCACTAACAGTTAACGATTAAGTCATCATCATCATCATCACAGCCCATATATGTCCCACTGATGGGCTCGGGCCTCCTCCTTAATGGTAGTGAAATTAACGTACTATACCACGCTAGTCAGATGTGTTGGTATAGGGTTTTGTTTTGAGATTTCCTTCTCTTGCATAGATGTTATATGCATTTTGTATCCCTTAGTCGTCTCTTACGATCACCCACGGCTAAGATAAGGGGTGGTGAATTGTATTAGATGATATTTTGTGTCGTATAAAGATTTTTCCTACATGAAAATCGTTTCTAAGATACATCTCCTATTTTCATAGATACTACTTATCTATTAATGATAAAAAGAATAGGGAAAACGGAAATTTTTTTCGTGACATTTTTGGTGTGCGAAATAATTTTTAATAGACGTGAACTTAGAAATTACATACGAATGTTAATTCTAAATTAGCAATGTTAAAAACTGTTTCAGATGTAGCTAACACATCACCTTAATACATATAAATCAAGTTATATTATGAGAAACATTTAATTATATTACAAACAATGATATCACTAAAAATCTAAAACAAAAACAGAACAGGTTCTTTTTCATCAAATGTATTATCGTGTGTAAACTTTCGCAAAAAAATGCACTATTCCACAAACATAGATTACACGACCTGCATTAACTAAACATTGTTTCATTTGAAGTTCACGGACCTCTACGAACGAGGCTTTCGTTACGAAACCTGGATTTACTTTTACTTCCAGACTGAGAAAGTCCAAATCGGTCGGTGTACTTGCTCAAGGCTATATAGGTACGGTTGAGATGCCGGGCGCGGCAGACGTTAAGCGCATTCACAATGAAACGGACTATCGTGTTGTTATTCATTGCGGCTTGTTATGCCCTACCCGCGCAAGATACATCGCATTCTGACAATGAACTCGATGGATTAACTGATTGCTTACGGAAAGAATCAACAACATGTTTGAAATATAAATTCTTCTCATTCGTAGACAAAATGATTGGACAAAAAGATTCATTTTCATTAATCGACGGTGTAACTGTTGTGAAATCTGCTGATGTGAGAACTGATACTGGAGCACCAAGAGCATTAGATCCTGTTTCAAGATTAAAGGATTACTTAGCAACGCATTCATTACGATTAGAAATCAAAGGTTCAGATGTGATTAATACTGTTTCAAGTGCCGGAAGAGCTTTGGAGGACACTGTTTCATATTTTACGGAAACTGAAGACAATGAAATTAGTGAAGGTAGAGGCAAGAAAAAGAAAGCTGCTAAAATTCTTGGACCTTTAATGATGGCTATGGCGTTAAAGATGATGGCAATAATGCCGTTAGCTATTGGTGGTATAGCTTTATTAGCTGGAAAAGCATTACTGATTGGTAAATTAGCTCTAGTATTATCAGCGATAATTGGATTGAAAAAATTAATGTCACAACAGAAGCATGTGACTTATGAAGTTGTAGCACATCCTCATCATACTTCAAGTCATGATTATAGTGGAACAAGTGGATATGGAGGTGATTCAGGTGGTTATAGTAGTAGTGGAAGCGGAAGCGGTGGCCACGGTGGTGGATGGGGTAGATCGATCGAAGCTCAAAACTTAGCGTACGAAGCGCAGAAACCTTAGCGCTCAACTCGACCTGGTTCCGTAGCCTCTTTCCTCTGATTTCTCCTGTGCAAAGTGTATAAACTTATTTATAGTGTTTGTGAATGTGTGCGTGTAATTTATTTGAACTTTTTTTATTCATTGAATGTCATGTTTATGACTAGTGATGTTACTTATCATTAATTTTTGTTTTTTCTATCTTTTTAGTCACTTCAAGTCAAAAAAAAATTAGAAAAGTTATTTATTTTTATTTAATTATCTTAAAATAGTAATTTATTTTATTTAAGTATTATTATTATTAGATGTATATTTATTATTAAACGAGTACCTGGCTTTAATATTATTAAGTATTATTTAAGATTTATGCTATTTTT
Source organism: Lymantria monacha (assembly GCA_905163515.2). Classification (NCBI taxonomy): domain Eukaryota; kingdom Metazoa; phylum Arthropoda; class Insecta; order Lepidoptera; family Erebidae; genus Lymantria; species Lymantria monacha. The sequence goes on from LR991081.1 coordinate 20,211,888, forward strand.
ATGTATTTTATGCCCCCACGAGTATTTTCAAAGATATATTTTATTTTATGTATTTTTTTTTAAATATATTGTTAGAATATTTTCTATTCGTTAATAATGATGATATTTTCGTTATTATTATATGTAACGAGTTATAAAAAAACATTATAATGTTTATATTTTAAATAAAAGTGATCTGAAAATTGTTTCGGCTATTATTTCCTTGTGGTCATGAAATAGGAATACAATTCCCCACTCCTTATCTTACCCATAGGTGTCGTAAAAGGCGACTAAGATATATAATATGCATACAACATCTATGCAAGAGAAGGGAATTTCTAAATAAAACCCTATATCGTTTGAACAGCGTGGTATAGTAGGTCAATTTCCCTACCATTGTGGAGAAAGCTCGAACTGTAGGATATAAATCAGCCGAGATGACGATAATTATTTCCATCCATCACCTTCTTGTCATCAAATGTCAGACAGAATCCTCTTTAAAGGCGAATAAGGACAACATAGAAACGAATCACTTATCACAACTGGTGTTCTAAATTTTCTAGAATAATAAGCAACAGTACAGCTACCTATTAAACCTGTCACATTCCAGTCAGTTCTTCTTCTTCTTCTTATGTATTGGCAATCAGCTACATATACGAGCTATTGGTGCCAGTGTCAAGTTATAAATATTTTTACGTTTTTAGTCTTTCAAGTCAGTCGTTGTCTAAGTCAAATTGTCACCATTAACAGTGCAATGGCCACACTGTTAATGGTATCTTGTGGGAATTTTGATGGAAAACGAAAACGTTGTAAACCAATTTTATATGATATTCACTACATCCCAGTATTTCCGCACAGCACATTACATAAAATGCCATCAAAATCATCTAATATAACACGTTAAAACACTAAGATATCGAATATAATACAAGAGCACCACATGACGTTTTCAAATTGCCGTCAAAAGTCTCCAGTCAGTTTGTAAATTTACCTTTTTTTTGTGGTGGACTATGGATGTGGTTGCATCCTGCCAAATCGGTCCAGGGCGATGAAAGAGGCGGCGTGTAACCCCATAGACCCGCCCTGCAAGCACCTCTCTTCGCCGTGCGAGTGGGCCATCAGTACCCGATCTTTGGTGGCCTTTGTAAATTTACCTACGGGAATACAAAGAGTGGTAGAGGCAGTGCGTTTTATACACATTGCTATTTCTCGTCATATTGACGGTGTGCTTTGAATAGTAACTAAGTGAGAAAGCGCCAATTCTCACGGCGGTCAAATGCTTTGTACAATCTAAAAACTCTTGATATAAGTATAGGATATATCGAATAACTTAGTGGTCTATTTATCAACTTTCCATATCGAATGTCATGGGTTCGATTACCATGTAGTTTTTTGTGTGATCCATAATTGATTGTTCTAAATGTATAATAGATTAGTTTTAATGTTGTTATTTGATATTTCTGATTTACCTACCTTTGTTTTCTATTTTTTTAAGACAACGCCCCCTATTAAGGCATTTATTAAAAGAAATGTACCCATAATGCATTCATACCCTGTTTAAGGGAAAATTTTAAACAATATTACTCTTTCCTGTATTATGACTCGTCACGCAGGGGGAAAAAAGGGGGTTAAAAAATTTCATAAGCGGATCACAAAATATGGGTACGTTCCATATTGAGGGAGAATTTATAAATACACAATTAACGGACACAAATTTTATCCAGACTCATCATTCTCCTACTCTTACCCCAACCACTTGACGTCGATACAATATGTACTCTTCTATCATAGTACATATTGTAAAAGTTATTAGCAATAGTTTAATGACCGGCCGCCTGCCAGACGTCAATCCTCCTTGGGAATGTTGACCAAACGGCATCAGATGGAGTTGGTTTAGATCGTTATAAGGCTCTTAGTCATCTTTTACGACATCCACGAGCAAAGTAAACGTTGTTAGTATTCGTAGGCGCTACCACACAGCTGTTCGCAGAGCCTAATTTAAAGTTATATTAATTACATAATACGTAATAAACAATACATTAAATATAGAAGGAAACCACCTCAATTTCATTTGCTGCTAGCATATTATTTATACATTATTATATCAACACTTTCCGTGTGGTGACGGAATAAGAATACTATTAACCACCCCATATATTACCCGTGGGTGATCGTACGAGACGACTAAGGGATATAAAACGCATATAACATCTATGCGAGAGAAGGAAAACTCGAAACAAAACCCTATACCAACACGTCTGACCAGCGCGGTATAGTAGGTTAATTGTCCTCCCATTACAAAGGAGGCACGAGCCTAATAGTGGAACATTTATGGGCTGTGATGATGATGATGATGATTATATCAACTGCTGGGTTAATCTAATGCCGAAGGAAGCCATACAAGCAAGCCACATACAATTGGCCCTATGAAACACATGAAATTCCTATATATAAGTCGGCACGGCGACAGTTAAAAAAAATGTTCATATCGATACTAAACTTTACATGATTCTTTGCTGGATTAATCTAAATATTATCTAAAAATTTCATTAAAATTGGTCCAGCCATTTCGAAGTTTATAAGGAACAGACATACAAACTTTCTCTTTTGTATATATAGATTGGTCCTATCCAAGAAGGTATGCCTTCAGCGCTCATTCAATACTTAGAGTTAAGATAGACGATGTCGCATTATATTCTATCTTGGAAACGAACCCGGCACGGCACTAGCACGTAAGGTACGGTATCTTAACCACTACGCCATCCTTGCAGAGTTAAAACATGAATTTATTTATGAATTCAAAACTCAGAGGCTACAATTCTCTGTAAACTAGTAGCATAGAAATATAAAAATTTAAATTTAATAATTCATAATTACCGTTGAATATGGTTTTTATTCATAGAACGATTATAATTGGCGTGTAAAAAACATTTGTTATCTCGATGTTAAAATCGTTGTATTAATTTTAATGCAATGTTAAAGTATTACGACTATTTCTTTCCATTTTAAACTTTTACTTTATATTTTAATGTTCATAATATACACGTAAATTAGGCTGTATAAAATAGTCGTAAGCGAAATACATAGTCTTGCCATAAATAGTGTAACAAAGAAAACATTTTTTTTTCTATTGCAAATAATATTTATTACTTTTACAGTGTTCTAGTGTAATACATAAATATAAAACGATTTAAAATATAAAAAGTTTATTCGAAATGATATCCATTGGCTGCAATACAGTCCTTTAAACGTTGAGGCCAGTTGTCAATACAAGCACGCAGTCTTTACATGGGAATATTCTTCAATGCTAATCTTATGGATTGATTTAGGGACACCAAATTATCATGGCGTTTAGTGCAAGCCGTACTCTCTAAAACAAAGCATAAGTCATAATCCAGCGGATTAAGATCGGGACTAAACGACGACCAGTCTACAGCTCTGATGAAGTCCGAACCGTTCGTTTCCAACCAAGACTGCATAGACCGACCTTCATTACCCGGCTCCGAGTCTTGCTGGAAGTACCATTCTTGGTTATTGAACATGGTGTTGTCAAAGGGCTTCACTTCCTCCTCAAGAATGGTATCTTGATACACTTGTGCCGATGTTTTGATACCTTTTTCACAAAAATATGGCTCAGTCATTCCTTCATAGCTAATAACCCACCAAACCATCACTGAAGTCGGATAATGCCCACGTTGCTCTATGTCGATTAATTGGGAATCTTCCTCAGAGCTTTGGGCGTAAATACGGTCATTTTGTTTGTTAAAATTTTGCCCAATTGTAAAAATTTTCATCTACGTTAACAAAATTTTTCAGTGACCTCCCTTTGCGTACCGCTTCAGTAGTCGTTTTGATTTTGCCACCCTATTCTTTTTTAAATTATCAATTAAGAAATGACCAGTACGTCTCTTAGGCTGTAAGTCCTAAGTCATCTTTTAAAATACGCGACATGGTTCTAGGTGCTATCTTCATCACCCAAGATAAAATCTTTTGCTTTCGGACAGGATTTCTTCGAATAATCTTACTGCTTTGACTACCTTTTTCGTACGTATACTACGTGGACGGCAAGATCTTTTTCTGTCACAAACAGAGGAGGTCTCATTATACTTATTAATATCCCAGTACACAAACATTTTACTAATATCAAGCATATAGGGAGTTTTAAAATTGCATTTGGCGCCATACCTACTTCGTGTAATGCAATCATATATAATATAATCATATATCGATTCGATTCTCTTTATCAACCCACTCCATTTTAATATCACAAAATATTGTACAATGTACTGGCGGCAACATGAGAAAACTCAATGAACAATCATATAAAAACAACCAAATTCAAATGTGATATTTTGTTTTATTTTTAATTATAACAGTATTTATGGCCAAACTACTTAGTCTATATCTCACGATATCTTTAAACGAGCAATTCTTGTATATATACATATATGTAATCTGAATCTCGGAAACGGCTCCAACGATTATCTTGAAATTTAGCATACAAGGGGTTTAGGGCAATTTAGCAACAATATATATATATATATATATATATATATATATATATATATATATATATATATATATATATATACTTATATATATGTGACTAGCTTTCAACTGCGGCTTCATCCGTATGGTTCGTTGATAAAAAGGTAGCCTCTGTCCATCCTCAGACTTAAATCGCGCATCGGCCACCGAAAACAAAGATCAGGTACCGGTAGCCCGCTCGCACGGCGAAGAGAGGAGTTTGCATGGTGGGTCTATGGGGTCATGCGCCTCTTCTTTCGTCACCCCGGACCGATTTGGCGGCGCGAGACGCATCCATAGTCCACCGCAAAAAAAAAAACTTAAATCACGCATTCGGTATAACTCGGAGTTTTTCAATGATTTTAATTTTGTTTTTGCAGTTACTCTATTTCCTGTTGTGTGTTTTTTTTTTTCTACATAAAAGTCTAAGTGACTCCTTATCATTAGCATAATATAAATGTAATAACATCAACTACCTGCCTGTGGAATTCCCGTTAAAATTGGTACAGCCATTTCAAAGATTAACCGTAACAAACAGATAGACTAAACGACAGACTGAGAAAAAAATTAAAAATAGTTATTTTTATGTTGATAGGTACATACTTTCATATACATTTAGCGAAAAGCTGTTATTTTGGAATAACAAACAGACACTTCAATTTTATTTATATGTCATCATCATCATTCTCCTACTCTTATCCCAATAACTCGGGGTCGTCATCATTCTCCTACTCTTATCCCAATAACTTGGGGTCGATACAATATGTACTCTTCTTTCATAGTACATATTGTAAAAGTTATTGGTAATAATTTTTTTTATTGCTAATGGTGGCAAATGAGCAAGCAGCACACTTGATGGTAAGTGTCACTGCCGCCCATGGACCATTGCAATACCTTGGGTATAGCTTAGGCCGCTGCCTACCAATACAATCCGCAAACTCATTCAGTCGGGCTTCGGACTCTCTCGCTCACCGAACGAAACGCAATAGCACATTGCCATTACTCAGACGTCGGTCTTCTGCGAGAGTGTGGTACACCGGACGGACCGGCCCGCGGCTGTAGACAGAAGATTGGCAACAACGTGGTCCTACCACTATTAGACCGGCCGCCTGCCAGACGCCAACCCTCCTTGAGAATATAATTATTGATCAAACGGCATCTAATGGAGTTTGGCCCAGCTCGTTATAAGGCTCTTAGTCGTTTTTTACGACATCTACGAGCAAAGTAAGGGTTCTTAGTATTCGTAACTGCTACCACACAGCTATCTATAGATATAATTTTATTTATATGTATAGATGAAATAAAAATACAATTCAGCACCACCTTCCTTTCTCGTCGGTGAGCGTAAGAAACGATTAAGAGAAAAGAAGGTAACCTTAAAATGAAACTCTACACTAACATTTCTGTTCCATCTTCTCTCAAGTCAATTTCTCTCCCATTGTATAGAAAGAATTTATCCGTGAGCAATTTATGAGTTGAGATGGTGAAACAAAATATATTCCTAAATAATAAGGATTTCTTTAATGTAAACAGTACAGGGATCAGCTATTTTTGACTGGGGTATGGAGTGATCACATCCCGTTAAATCAGTCTGGATCGTATTCTATGCAGTATCTACTTAACGGGACTGTTTGTCCAAGGCAAACATAATAATCGATAATTTCGAGAATCGCATTACCAAGTAGGAACGGTATTAGGAATAACATGGGAATTTGACATGATTTTCGTCTTGTCCATGTTCATTTGTAAAACCACTAGTTGGGATACACTGCTGATATCGTTGAGAATGGTGGTCCTCCATGGATTCTGCCATAACGATGATATCGTCTGCAAATCGAAGGTGACTGATGTATTCGCCATTGATGTTGATGTCAAGTCCGGTCCAGCCTAAGAGCAAGGCATCTTCCAGTGCAGTGCTGAACAGTTTCGAAGCGATGAAATCTCCCTGCCCCACGCCTTTCTGCTACTGGTTTCGTACTCTTATCCCGGATATGGACTAACATTGTGGCGTTCCTATACAAACAATTCAGCATTTCGTTATAACGATGGTCGATTTGGCACCGTTGAAGAGCACTGCTCAAGTTTCGAATGAATCAAAGTCTTTGTCATAGTACACAAATGCTATACACAGGGTTTTAAGACCAGCTTACTGCCTGCCCTCAGGAACTCTGCCATAATTCCGTCATCTTCCGGTGTAAGGCACCGAGTAAGCCGTTTCTTAGTTGCCTGAGAGCCATTCTGATCTCGCACAAGCTAATGTTCGCGATTTCTTCAGTATAGTGCCGAGTTAGCTTGGATCTGGGATCTTGGACTAAGCCGACAACAGGATTTAGGGATTAGTTATATAACTGTTCACAGACCCTTTCGACCTATCCTAAGATCCCACTTTGGGATGAAATGAGAGTGCCGTCATCGGTCTTCAGCTTAGGTTTTGCCTAATAGACAGATCTAGTGCGAACATTTTTGAGCCCCGGTACCGCTTTATCGCTTCTTTAATACGGAGCATAGTAAATTGGCGAATATCGTGACGCATGGAGATCTGCCTATTTAGCTACTTATGTTCGGACCAATCTGCTGAAGACTGCACCGTCTCTTCTTTTCTCCGCACCATGAGCTTGAGCTTTAATAATAATAATAATAATTCATTTATTTCAGACTTACTATTTTGTCTATATAAAAAACTTAACTATTACAGGTTTATTTGCTACTTATTATTTTCTACTTACTTATTAGGTTAATTTTAAACTAACTATACATGGTCTATAAAATTATTGTTTAGGAAATAAAACTATTAACTTACGGTTTATATTTTAAGCTTATAACGTTTAGAAATCCGTAAAAATAAATTTAATTCATATGTATATTATATACGCGTAAACATCAGAAATATTTTTTATTATGTAGACTTTTTTGTAAATATATTTATACATTTTATTTATTACTCACGGAGTTAAAAAACCGTCTAGTACTTTTAGCTAGGCTAGTTTGCTATTTGGTAGCGGCTACGAATACTACCAAACTTTACTTTGCTCGTAGATGTCGTTTACGACATGACAAACGATGGAGAGTTTTATTTTGAGCTAGGCCAACTCCACCTGATGCTGTCTGGTCAACAATTACATCCCAAGACGGATTGACGTTAGACAAGCAGCCGGTCATAAAACTATTGCCAATAATACCTTTGTTTTTTTTTTGCTTTGGTTTGATGGAAGAAGAGTACCTATATGTTGCGTCAACCCTAAGTAATTGGTTTTTTTTGCTTTGATTTGATGGAAGAAAAGTACATATTGCGTCAACCCTAAGTAATTGGGGTAAGAGACCATGGAATTAATCAAGCCATGGATAAAGTAAGTCCGTTTTGCAGATTTATACGAGATTCTCTCAGTAAATTTTTCAGTATATAATATTAATCAATGATGATGGATCGAAGAAGGGCGCGTAGTTTTCGCTACCTCTTCAGCGGACCAGCGTTGATATTTATCTCACACTACCACTACATAGCCTCCTTCTGTAATTTAAATGGACTTTTTTTATATTGTTGTTGGTGAGAAACGAGCAAACTTGATGGTGAACACTTGATGGTAAGTGTTATTGCCACCCATGGACCTTTGCAATACTAAGGGTTACAAAGGGGGCTGAGCCGCTGCCTATCAATGAAAATCCCAAACTTACCCAGAAAGTTTGGCTGTGGCTTTCTTACTCATCGAACAAAGGGCAACAGCATCGATTTTTAGCGAGAGTGTGGTACTACCCTGAAGGAACCAGCGGACAGAAAACTGTCAACAGCGTGGGTCTACCACTGTATATCCTCTATCGCAAAAGGCCTTGATCAAGTACCTCTTACCCGACGCTGCTTAATATTCTATAAGCTAATTGTAATAAATATTTTTCCGTGTGGTGACGGAGTAAGAATACTATTCACCACCCCATATCGTACCCGTGGGTGATCATACGAGACGACTGAGGGATATAAAACGCATATAACATCTATGCAAGAGCAGAAAAACTCGTAACAAAATTCTATACCAACACGTCTGACCAGCGCGGTATAGTAGGTTAATTTCACTCCCATTACGGAGGAGGCCCGAGCCCAACAGTGGAACATTTATGGGCTGTGATGATGATGATGAAGTTCACGTGAGTATTACCTACACATTTGAAATAAAACTATTTTTACGGATTCTGTCGCCGTTTATATTTGACTTTTAATTTCCCGACGTTTCGAACACTTTACAGCTTATATGCCTCTCGTGTCCATGAATGTTGTAAAGTGTTCGAAACGTTGGCAAATTCAAAATAAAAAACAAACACGATAGAATCCGTAAAAATAGTTTTACTTTACGCGGTTTGTTCCATTAGCGTAGGGTTTTTGTCTTTAAAAAAATGTTAATCCTCTAATACTTTTATATTCAAATTACTGAAATTTAGCATTTAATATGCTTGATTATTTATAAAAACCGAATATGAGTGAAAAATCGCATAAGTGGGATTCGAACCCACACCTATTGGAAATCCGTTCCAATCGTCCCAATCGCAATAGTTCACGGTGGCGATGGTGTAAGTGATAGCACGATTGGGACGGATTTCCAATAAGTGTGGGTTCGAATCCCACTTGTGACATTTTTCGCTCGTACTTTTATATTATCGATTTTACATTTTATTAATCTAACAAGTTATCATCGGATCAAAATGGGACTTCAATCTGAGGATATCTGGCGAGAAACTCAGCGGGATCTTTATTTTGAAAGTAATTGTTTTCAAAAGATAAAAATGGCTGGACCAGATCCTACAAGATTTCGAGTTTTCTATTCAAACATTCATCACTCTTCTCAGCCATATTGGAGAAAGACACGCTGTGTGTAAAGTTTTCACTGGTTTTCACAATTTCCTAGAGATTGTATTCCTTCCCTTTGTGAGATTGTATTCTAACTTATTAACTCTGAAGTAAACTTTTTCCTTATTAAAATTCCCTTAGTCATATCTCGATCCACAAACATATCTACAGTCTATAAAAAAGTACAACAAAAGCTATACTTTGCAATTTAGATCATTACGCAAAAAAGATAAAGAAATAAACAACTAAACTATTGAGTGATCTTACTTCATACAAAAGAAGAAAAGTACAAAGTAAACTATGTAACACAAATACTTACATAGTAACCGACATAATTGTGACAATAAAAGCAAAAAAAAAACGCCATCTAGACGCCGAGGCGTGCAACAAAACAAGTATCGTTCAATGGAGTTGCGCGCAAAAATAACCTTGGCCTTCTTGTTGAATGAATGAAAAAAATTACTATTTATTGAATTGCATCGTAATTATTTATAGTTTATAAAAGATATAATGTTTTTTTTTTCTATGTTAATCTAATATAATGCTTATGTGATGGTTTTATGTGATGTTAAAACTATTAATTAAATTAACATCGTAAAGAAAGCAAAGTATTCATTTTATGGTTATCTATATTTTATTAATTTAACTATTAAGTTTTATTTAATGTCTTGCATATAATAGAAATTACTATATGTAATATTAAAACATAAGAATAAATAAAACCGACGGTTCATCGACATTTAATTATTACGTTAGCGCTAACACCTTGAACTCATGTTTGCATTGTAAACAAACTTGGCCGTGAAAGTAGTTCTAACAACTATTCCTAGATGGCACGGTTACAAATAATATACGGTTCTTAATTCTTTCATTAATTTCATTAAATATTAGTGTTGAATTTTACTAATTTATTTTATTTTTGTTACAGTCAAATTTGTTACAATGTTGTTGAAAACATATCGTATAAACAATAAAATAGTGATTTTGGCGCCCAGTTATTGACTGAAATTGAGTTTTTAATTAATCTGTAAAACTACCTAACGTGGTCTAAAGTATAAAGTTAAAAGTTTTATCAACTTGTGTGACTGGTCATACACACTGGTCCATCATCAACTTGCTCTTATCCCAATTTATTTGGGGTCGCCGCAATATGTCTTCTCCTTCCATACAACCCTATCAGACGTCATCTCTGTGGTCACTCCTTGTCTATTCATGTCATGTCTCACGCAGTCCATCCATCTTTTCTTCGGTCTTCGCTTACACCTTAAGCCTTCAACATTTATATTTAAAACTTTCCTCACAACATTACTTTCATCCCGTCTCATCACATGTCCATACCATGTCAATCTTTCACTCCTTAACTTTGCCGGCACTAGCGCATCTTTCAAACCCCTCTTATATGTTCATTATTTATTTTATCATTCACATACTGGTATAAATAAACAAAGAGTAATTTGCCTTCTTTTATGTAGAAAACTCGAATTCAGCAGAAATACGTAAACAAGCCAAGATGAATGAGATTGAATGCAAAGCTATGACGTAAAAATATGAAGTTTTTTTTATTGCTACTAAAATAATACGAGTTAGATATAAAATGATTTCTACGGATGAACAAATAAATGTCGCTTCCAGTAATTACGTAATATGTCTGTCTAGCTTTCCCGTGTCGTTGAATATTAAAAAATGATATGTTAATGACCGCGTCATTTTGGTAGATTGTCATTATTATAGCGATAAAACTTCTTCGACGGACGGGCATTTGAAAACGTCATGTGGTGCTCTTGTATTATATTCGATATCTTAGTGTTTTAACGTGTTATATTAGATAATTTTGATGGCATTTTATGTAATATGATGCGGCGGAACTACTGGGATGTAGTGAATATCATATAAAAGTGCTTTACAACGTTATCGTTGTCCATCAAAATTCCCACAAGATACCATTAACAGTGTGGCCATTGCACTGTTAATGGCGACAATTTGACTTAGATAATGACTAACTTGAAAGACTAAAAACGTGAAGATATTATATTTATAACTCGACACTGGCACCAATAGCTCGTATAAGTAGCTGATTGCCAATACATAAGAAGAAGAAGAAAAAAATTCTATTTCGTTTATTATATTCTAATTCTAATCGTTTTTATTTCTATATTAATATTATAAAATCAACTGACGATTGCATTTAACGGAGATGTAAATGTTGAGATGGATGTGTGAATGAACATATTAGAGGTATTTTGAAAATTAATTATTGCAATGGTAATTGACAGTAGTTTTATCACCGTCGTCAACCCTTCTAGTGAATGTAATTGTTGACCAAACGGCATTAGATGGAATTGGCCAAGATCGATATAATTCATATTTTACTGCATTTAGGTAGGACCACGCTGTTGACAGTTCTCTGTCTATAGCCGCGGGCCGATCCTTCCGGGGTAGTACCACACTGAGCAGAAGATCGACGTCTGAGTAATGGCAATGTGCTATTGCGCTTCGTTCGGTGAGCGAAAGAGCCGGAAGCCCAACTGGGTGGGTTAAGGGATTGTAATGGTAGGCAGGGGCCTAGCTATACTCTTGTTATTTAAAAGGTCCATGGGCGGCAGTGACACTTACCATCAGGTGTGCTGCTTGCTCGTTTACCACCATAGGCAATAAAAAGTCCACGAGCAAAGTAAATGTTAGTAATATCCGTCGCCGCTACGATAAACCAGCTTACTTGCTAGCATGTCAAATGATAAATCTCGGTATTTTTTTTATTTCTTATGGTGACTAACGAGCAAGTAGCATACCTGATGGTAAGTGTCACTGCCGCCCATGGAGCCTTTGGAAATTAAAAAAAGTTGGTCTGCCGGCTCTCCCGGAACGAAGCGTAATAACACATTGCCATTACTCAGACGTCGGTCTTCTGCGAGAGTGTAATTTAGAGGGTATCCATTATTTTAAAAATCGACCCCATTCCTAAGCAAGAAATTTCTAGGTTATGAATTAAACAATCAAATTTCACTTTTATTTCGTAAACACCCGGATGCCCAAACGTATTGCATGTGGTCATGCATATGCGTGATTTCCTCAAGGTTATGTCGAGGAAGTGTACCGAACAAAATAATTGGTCCATACAATGATCTTTCATATAAACAGCACAGATGGTGTACTGGTTATGATATCGACCTTCAGTGCCAGTGGCATAGGTTCGATTCCCATGCGGGACAATACTTTGTGCGATCCAGAAACTGTTGTTCTGAGTCTGGGTGTAATTTATATGCGTTAATTATATGTTTGTAAAGTCCCCCACAATATACGACCTGGGCCAACTCCATCTGATGCTGTTTAGTCAACAATTATATTCCCAAGGAGTGTTGACGTCTGGCAGGCGGCCGGTCATAAAACTATTGCCAATAACTTTTATAATATGTACTATGAAAGAAGAGTACGTATTATATCGATCCTAAGCAATTAGGATAAGAGTAGGAGAATGGAATTTATATCAATAATTTGAGTCAAAAGTTAACAGTAATTCAACGTGAAGACTAATAATTCTCTTTTTATTACAGAGATTATTATGACTATTATTACGACGTAAGAGAGCGAGTAGGTATGAAAGAGAGTATTGGTGTAAAGGTGCGAAAGGGAATGCTCCGATGGTTCAGACGTGTAGAAAGAATGCCGAACGAACGTCTGGTTAAGAAGATATATAATGCGAAAGTAGAAGGATGTAGGTACCGGGGGAGACCGAGACTCACCTACCTAAACCAGATTGGTCACGTACTGAAGGAAGGTGGAGTCAAGAGTCTCCGAAACCGGCGAGCGTGTATGAAGAGAATTACGAATGTTGAAGAATCGAGTGAAATATGCAAGGATAGAGTTCTCTGGCACTCTGTTCTCTCTGCCTACCCTGCAAGGGACATGGCGTGATAATATGTATGTATGTTATTACAGAGATTATTTTGGATGATCGTTAGACGTTTAACGCTTCAGTCTAGCCGTGACCATGAATACTGTAAAGTTTTTAAAATGTCAGATAAATAAAAATCAAATACAAATATGATTATATCCTTTAAAAATCTATATACCACCATTCTGCTCTCATTCCAATTACATAAAATCGATGCAATATGTACTCCACTTCCAATGAACATATTGTAAAAGTTATTGACTCTAGGTTTGTGACTGGCCGCCTGCCTGACATTAACCCTCGTTGAGAATGTAACTGTAAACCAGATGGAGTTGACTCAGTAGGATATAAAGCTCTTAGTTATCCTTTACAACACTCACAAGAAATGTAAGGGTTGGTAGTAATTGTAGCCATTACCACACAGCAAAAATTAAAATAATAAAATCTTAATAATCTATGCTAGCAAGATGGTATGAATAAAATCTGCATCGCCGAAATGTAATGTTTGTGATGATGATAAAGATGTATATCATATTTTAATGCGATGTCTACGTAACGAAAACATGAGAAAACTATTAGGAGTACATAACAATTTATCTGAGCCCTTGTCCGACAAGACGTCAGACATACTAAGAATGGTTAAGTCTGCCCTTTTTTTTTTTTTTTTTTGGTGGACTATGGATGCGTCTTGCCCCGCCAAATCGGTCCGGGGTGACGGAAAAGGCGGCGCGTGACCCCATAGACCCACCGTAAAACCTTCTCTCTTCGCCGTGCGAGCGGGCCACCGGTACCCGATTTTTGACTTCGGTGGCCCGCCCGGCGGTTTACCCTCGCGGGTTCCTCTCGTCGACGCCCCGACAGATTTCGCCATCGGGGCGTCGCCCTCACGCGGTGGCCTCACGTCGGGTGACCGAACAATTCCCCGGTCCGATCACCCAAGGCCTCGGTTAGGGCGGCATCAGGCGCAGGTATTCGCGCCTGCGCCGCCCCGACCGCTGACGGCGGCCCGGGTCGCGGGAATCCTCCCGGACTCGTTCCGCCGCCTCCTTCTGCGAGATGACAGCCTCGCAGAAGGCGGCGACCGCGTCCCAGTTCCTGACGCTGTCGACCATCGCCCTATAGTTAAGCCTGCCCTGAAGAAAATGTAACATATTGTTCACCTAATTAAATATAAATAGCTAGTATTATTATGTTTAATCTACAGAGTGGCATATTCGCAATAGCGAATAAACTCTTAAAATAAAGAAAAAAAAATGGTAATAATAACAAGTACGTCAGATTTCATGACTACTGCTCGTTAGATATTTTGGTTTTAAAGTTATTGGGTTTATGATTATAAAATTCGATATAAACTGTATATAACATCTATGCGAGAGAAGGAAAACTTGAAATAAAACCCTATACCAACACGTCTGACCAGCGTGGTACAGTAGGTTAATTTCCATTATATTATGGAGGAGACTCGAGTTCGACAGTGATATATGAGCTGAGATGATGATGATGATGAAACAAGTTTTTATAAGAAAATTAGACACAATATATATTATCCTATTGTGGTAGGACCACGCTGTTGACAGTTCTCTGTCTACAGCCGCGGGCTAGTCCGTCCGGAGTAGTACCACACTGAGCAGAAGATCAACGTCTGATAACAATGGTAATGTGCCATTGCGCTTCGTTCGGCGAGCGAGAGAGCCGGAAGCCCAACTGGGGTGGGTTTGGGGTTTGTATTGGTAGGCAGCGGCCCTAAAGGTCCATGGGCGGCAGTAACTCTTACCATCAGGTGTACTGCTTGCTCGTTTGCCATCAAAAGCAAAAAAAAATATACATTAACAGTTCTGACGGTAATATTGTCAGTCAATTCCCCTCCCATTGTTGTAGAAGAAGCAAGTTCAACAGTGGAACTTGATTGAAATGGTGATAATAAAATAGTGGGACATATAATTCGTGACTAAATTAAATATTCACCTGTAAATCGCACATATGAAATTGAAAGGCATTGTTTTACAATCCATTGTTCAACAAAGCTCACTTTCTGTTTGTCTATGGTTGTGATATATTAGTCAATAGGGTTGACTTATTGTAATATAAATTAAAATCATCATCATCATCATCATCACAGCCCATAAATGTCCCACTGTTGGGCTCGGACCTCCTCCGTAATAGGAGGAAAATTAACGGGGGAGTTTTGGTATAGGGTTTTGTTTCAAGTTTTAGTTCTCTCGCATAGATATTATTTGCGTATTATTGCCCTTATTTGTCTCGTATGATCACCCACGGGTAAGATAATTGAAAATATTCTTTGTGCAATAATGATATTAGAAGAAAACATTGAGAAGAAAATTACCGTCCCTTACTTGTTCTTGCATTATTAATCTTTTTTTGCAGGCACACACCCCGACCACTATATCCAGAGCGATGGAAGAGCGGCGTACGGCTCCATAATCCATCTTGTTCCTTCTCCACCATTTTGATTCCTTGAAATCCGTGACCGGCATTATTAAACTCATTCCGCTCTCATTTCATGCTCAACGAGATCAACACAGCATGTTCTTAACTTCCATAGACTTCTGCAATCATCTCAGCTAATATATGTCTCACTGTTGGGGTCGAGCCTCCTCCATAATGGCAGGGAAATTGAGCTACTATACCACGCTGGTCCGACATGTTGGTATAAGGTATTTTCTTTCGAGTTTTCCTTCTCTTGTATAGATGTTATATGCCTTTAATATACCTTAGTCGTCTCTTACGATCACCAACGGGTAAGATAAGAGGTCATGAATTGTATTCTTGCTCCTTCATCACGTGGATTAGTTGAATTCTGTCAGCTATCATATTTGCATTCACTGTTTTATATAAGCTTATCCTCATTCACACAATCTATTTCTTTTTAGATTTATTAAGTTTCGTATATCCATCAGGATAGATAAAAGAAATTAGCAAAATATTATATTCTGTCAACCCTGTCAAAGTATAGCTTGATTGTGGCGTCTGCTATGAAGTAATTGTGAGAGGTTTTCTTATCTAATGGTCGATTGTTGTAAACTTTGTAACTTTAAACAAGAAAGCATCGTTACAGAATTTCTAAAATCTTTATACATATTCTTTCCCATGATATAGTAATGCTATAATTAAATTAAATTTAATATCCTACATGATGCTATGAATAGTATTTAAAGCTATATCAAGTTACACTCCCCTGGTTATTTAGCTGGTTCATCGAACTAGCTAAATATTTCTGTTGCTCTAGGTTAGATTAGGCTAGTGTGTGGCTCGGGTGAAGTTTTTTTTTTTAAATTCACCATCTTGCACCAAGGAAATAATCCTTGTATTGCGCGGGACTTTACAAACAATTAACGCAGACAAATTACACCCAAACTCAGAACAATACTTTGTGGTGCGCACAAAGTATTGTCCTAGGTGGGAATTGAACCCACGACACTGGCACGAAAGGTCGGTATCTTAACCATTGCGCCATCTCTGCAGTCAAAGTTGCGGTGCATGTGAAAATGTTCCCATGACTTTGTCGTAACCATGAGGAAGAAATAGCGTGTGGTTTTTAGCAGGTAATGGTACTAACTTGAGTTAGCGCCGAGCGCGGCATATCCTATTTTTCTCCTGAGAGGTGGGCATGCGTAAAGGTATTTTCCCACGCAAAAAACATAGGTTAGTATGTAGATGGACGGGGGATGGATCCACCATCCGGATAGAGCTTGACAGCGTGACGGTGAGAGTAATGGGCTGACAATAATAAATAACATAAAAATAGCCTTTATTTTAACCACAATCTTGTCTTAATAGTATTATAATAATAACTAATTTAAAAGTAATAGTATTAAACTTAACCTAGTTTTGTGGAAATCGCCTTTATGGCGTAGGCCTCCAACAGCTTCTTCCAGTTCTCTCTATTCTTAGCTTGCAGTCTCCAATTTAGGCCACAACTTTCCTTAAATATATTCTCCCATCGTGTTTTCGGTCTTACAATATGCCCTGATAATACTGTTGTTTATTAAGCGTCAATGGAGATGGTACCCAAAAGTGTAACCCATTGAGCTGACTGCCGAAATCAAGGAGTCAATGGGCAATAGGATAGGAATACGGTTATGCATTGCGTCGCCTTTTTGTCACCCGGTATTAGATAGAGTGTGAGTCCAGATTATAAACTGCCATAGAAAAAAAAATAGTGCAGGGAAAATTAAAAGTAAAGTAATTTTAGGAAGAAAAAGAAGTAGAATAGTTCTGGGAAACTCATAATATCTACTAATCTAATTCCCAAATATTAATAAGGACATGCCCAATTTTGTAGGTTTATCAAACAATGGACGTAAATAAGACAATATGGACAAATATGTGATTTTAATAGTATGTAATATTTAAAAGTAAACCTTCCTTGTGGTGACGGAGTAAGAATACAATTCACCACCCCCTATCTTACTTGTGAGTGATCGTACGAGACGACTAAGGGATATTAAACGCATATAACATCTATGCAAGAGAAGGAAAACTCGAAACAAAACCCTATACCAACACGTCTGACCAGCGTGGTATAGTAAGCCAATTACCCTCCTATTATGGAGGTAGTTTGAGCCCAACAGTGGGGACATATATGAGCTAAGATGATGATGATGAATTAAAAGTATGTTAAACTGGTTTCTTTTTCAGAAAAGTTAACGGAGTGAGAATACAATTCATCACCTCCTCTTTCCTCCTCTCCATCTTGCCTGTGGGTGTCGTAAAAAATGACTATGAGATACAGTCCATCCATCTATCCATCCATCAGCCCGTACACGTCCACTGTTGGACATAGGCCTCTCCACGAGAATGCCATTCGCAACGGTCTTGTGCCACCTGCATCCAACTGTTGCCTGCGACCTTCATGATGTCGTAAGTCCACCTAGTGGGGGTCGTCCTATGAGTAGATATTATATCTATGCAACAGAAAGAAAGCTTGAAATAATCACACGTCTGATCGACTGATCAATTTCCCTTCTATTGTGTAGGATCCTCGAGCCCAGCAGTGGTACATATACGAGCTGAGATGATGATAATGAAAGTCTTTTTCAACTTAAAAAAAAAACATTTTTTTATATTTATATCATCCACGTAAAATAAAAATATTTTATTATAATTTTCAACAGCTTTCATACGTCAAAATGAAGATAAAGACATTTTTTGTATATTTTTTTTATTTTATAAAAATTATCATTCAACAACATAATGATTTCATAATTATTACTCAGTATTTTCACTAAAATCGCTAGACATTTTGAAGTTTAGAAAATAATTTCATCAGACATTATTTTTTTTAACCGACTTCCAAAAAGGAGGAGGTTCTCAATTCGAACCATTTTTTTTTTGTATGTGTGTTACGCGATAGCAACGCCAATTATGGATGGATTTTTATAATTCTTTCTTTGTTAGAAAGAGGATACTCTAAGGGTGGTCCCATATGCAGGGTAACAGGATCTGATGCTGGCATCCTGGAAAAATCAAGAGTAATTCCTTAAAATGTAGGGCAAAAACGCTGTTTCTGGGCCTCTATACATAATTTATAGTTCATCTAATCTAAGAAGTGCATTTTGACGTTTTGCATTTTTTAATACACAATAACCTCGGTCAAACGTATACACATGATTGCAAACACTAAATCTGAAATTTTAAACAACTATTAAGTTATTTACATGATTGACATTGCACACGAAAGTCACCCAACTTTCTTGTACAGTAATCTAATGTTGAAACTCGTTAAACTAATTTAAAATAAAAATAATATGGTAAATAGTAATTGTTATTGACGACCTAACAATGTCACGTCATCACGTTCTATACAGTAGTGCTTGACAACTTCCAATTCACGAATATCCAAATAATCGGTAAAAATATTAGAATAATACAATTAATCGAATAGAGATTTTGACAGAGATGTACATTTCGACACTTTGATTGATGAGGAAATAATTATTAATGTTCGCGACGCTGATAATTCAAGTAATAGTAGTAATTCTTAATACATAGCTATTTTCAAATCCAGTTTTTGTTTTTAATTAACCTAATCCTACTAAATATGATGAATAGATTCTATGCTGAAATAATTAAATTTGTTTAGTACTAATTTAGCACTTAATTTATTCATCACCTTTTTGGAAAATAAAAATAAATCGATTATTAATTATAAAGAATCAATATCGATTTCTCAGTAAAATCAGATATTTTAGATAGCGATTATTTGGTTCACATACCTAGACAACTTACTCAGACAGCTGTCAAAGTGCACTTCTTAGATTAGACAGACTATAGTTTGATTATTTGTGTATGGAGATTATCTTTATGAGCTTTAGCTTATGGCAAAACAACAATGTTACTAAGGGGTAAAACAAGGGTCACGGGATGAACATTTATATGGAAGTTTATCATTTTCAAAGTTAGAAGAACGAAATTTTGCACACCTGCATCTTTTTAGAAATAAAAGAATATGTGTTTTAGCGTTTTTTCAAAATTTCACTACTAAGGGGTAGTATAAGTAGTATAAAATAGGTAAAAACAAGTGAAAAAAAATAAAATATATTTTTTTAATGAATATTATTTCTTTTTTTAAATATTATATATTTTTTATCAATTTTGTTAAACTTTCGTGTATTAAGCCAATACGTTGAGATCGTTGCTCCTCGATTTGGTTTGATAGCGTTCGCGAATCAAACTGAGTCGCTGAGAATGACTTTCTGTAGTTTCATTACGCCTAGATAAGTTTGTGCATGGCCTCATCTGAGAAAGCCTATTGACCCGCTGCTCGTCACTCTCATTTGTAATATTTATCCCATTTCCTAACCCCATTTTTCTTTAAACGAGTGTCTCTCTCGTGACTCGTTTCTTCCAAACGGTGCTGTCTCAATTGAGCAGCCCGTTTACTAGGTCTACCTATTAAATAAAATCTGAATTCACTTATTTTCCACTAAAAACCGGCAAGTAAAAAAATATTTAAAAAGAAAACAAGAACCGACTTCAAAGCTATACCTACGATGGCGGCGAAGGCGAGAATACCTCCGCCTTATGCCGCCCTAGCCGAGGCAGTGGGTGACCGGACCGGGGATTAGTCTGATCAACCTTGGAGAGAGGCCACCGCGTGAAGACGACGCCCTGACATCGAGACATAATATTAGTCGAGATGACAGGACGTCGACCCGAGAGGATACCCGTGAGGGTAGACCGGATGGACCACTGAAGCAAAGAATGCGTACCAGTGGCGCACCCGCAATGCGTAGAGATGTATATTGTAGGGCGGGTCTACGGGGTCGTGCGCCGCTTTTCCCATCGCCCCGGACGGATTAGCGGGGCGTGACCGTTCCGTAGCCCGTCGCCAAAAAAAAAATACCTACGATAAACGATATACAATAAACTTACGTAGAAAATAATTATTTTAATTAGTTTAATCTCAAAAGAATAACAGAAGAATTTACGAATTTATAGTATACCTACCTATTTACAGGTAGGTATGTAAAAACTTATACTATGTCAAGAAAAATGGATAATAATATTATATTTTGTATTTCAAAGCAAGGAGCATTGAAATATAATAAACGAAATTATTAATATTTCTTTACAAGTACTATTTTTTTGGAGACGGTGCCAGCTAAATCAAAATGAAATTCCGTTGCATAAATCTTGTAAGCGCATCATCAACGAAATCTGCCCGCGTTCGGGTAGTTCACTCAGTGACATCGCCTCTTCTTTCTCGCACCTGCCTCGCTACGGCTATCACCCTATTCGCAGTGATCGTCCATCTTTGCGTAGGTCAGGTAGATACTGCGTAAGCCGCGTGATGTTTGCAAAGTAGAATAACTGTCCTTGGATGACGACACCCAAGAACAAAGTAAGGGTTGTTAGTATTCGTAGCCGCTACCACACAGACTCTAGCTCACCAGTGCAATATATATCAATTGAAATAATAATGATATTCTAATGAACACAGTTTGTATATGATTTAATGGTTAGTAAAATTGCTATCAAATTAAATTTGTTACGCCTCGTTAGAACGATACGGTTCGGTGTGTTCGTGTATTAAATTCATTTGTAGCAAAATAGAATAAATAAAGTAAGCTTTTGCATATTGACCACTTAGAAGATTTACATATGCATATATAAGCACGTAAGAGACAAAAGGAGGAATGGGAGACCCTTAGCCCGCGGGGAAATTACCTGAAAAGATCAGCTGACATAAATTGGCGCTCCATAGCACAAGACAGACAAAAATGGGCGACATCTTTGGAGGAGGTCTTTACTCAAACCAGGGTTCCTGTCAATTTGTAAATATTTAAAACATATAGGTACTTATATTACTAAAATACATACATACATATCATCACGCCATATCCCTTGCAGGGTAGGCAGAGTGAACAGAGTGCCAGAGAATTTTATCTTTGCATACTTCACTCGCTTCCTCAACATTCATAATTCTCTTCATACACGCTCGGCGGTTTTGGAGACTCTTGACTCCATCTTTCTTCAGTACGTGACCAATCTGGTCTAGGTAGGTTAGTCTCGGTCTCCCCCGATACCTACTACTAAGTACCCCCGGTACTTTTTACTAACATAATCTAAGCTAACTTGCTAATACAAATCAAATTCATGTTTACTCTAATATAACTACCAACTATTATAAAACAAGAAATAAAAGGGCTTATTATTTGAAATAAAATTACTTTTACGTATTCTATCGTATTTGTATTTGATTTTTAATTTCCCGACGTTTCGAACACTTTACAGTGATCATGGTCACGGGAGGGCTGAGGTGTCTCACGTCCAAAAGTCATCGTTATTATTAATAATATAGTAAAAAAGGCTTATTATTATTATTTAAATAATCACAAGTTTACTTTCATTTTAATGTAGATATTGTCCATATAATCTATCCTATATCATAATGATTTTTGTTGTTCACGATTATCACGCATTTCAATTAAAATTTCATCAAAGAAGTATGTCCTTCCGTGACCATGAACGCTCTGAATATTTACAAAAGATCAGACATTTTTTTATTTATTTAAAAAAAGACTCCACCCTGCTCTAAGGAAATAATCCTTGTATTTAAAAACATGCAATTAACACAGACGAATCACCACCAGACTCAGAACGACACTGTGGACCGCACAAAGTACTATCGCGTGTGGGAATCGAACTCACGGTATTGACACGGAAGGTATCTTAACCATCCACCGAAGTTAAAATCGAGTACCGGTGGTCCGCTCGCACGGCGAAGAGAGAAGGTTTTACGGTGGGTCTATGGGGTCACGCGCCGCCTTTCCATCACCCCGGACCGATTCGGCGGGGCGAGACGCACCCATAGCCCACCAATAAAAAAAAAAAAAAAAAATAAGGTATCTTAACCACTACACCATTTATGCAATCAAATGCAAACTCGACAGAATCCATAAAAATATTTTTATTTCAATTATCTTAAACCATATACTTACCCTTACTGAAAGCAGTTTCTGTGATGAATTTACCAACGTTTCGAATACTTTACAGCATCCATAGTCACAGGAAGACGATACTGGAATGTATTGGACTTAATTCTATTAGTGGTAGGACCACATTGTGGACAGTTCTCTGTCTAAAGCCGCGGGCCGGTCCGTCCAGGGTAGTACCACACTGTCGCAGAAGATCGACGTCTGAGTAATGGCAATGTGCTATTGCGCTTCGTTCGGTGAATGAAAGAGCCGGAAGCTTAACTGGTTGGTTTTGAGATTCGTATTAGTAGACAGCGTCCTAGCTATACTCTTGGTATTGCAAAGTTCCATGGGTGGCAGTAACACTTACCATCAGCTTGCTCGTTTGCCACTATCAGCCATTAAAAAAATCTGTTTAGTAATTTCACGATGATTAAATAACAAATCTCAAACCATCAACTTTCGCATTCATAATATTATTAAGATAGAAAAAAAATATTCTACTCTCATTGCAAAATTTACCAACACTTAGGTATAAAAAAAGTAATTAAAAAAATCATCATTCACCGTTTTGCTGTCTACTGCTGGACGTAGGTCTTCCTCATATTCATAAGGGTGACAGTTCCGTAATTTTCACGCTTGGCAGGCGGGTTGATGATGGCAGCGAGTTATACGTTTCCCAGGAGGAGCAGCTACCCATTCTCCTGGGGAAACCCTTAGCTGATTATTATAATCCCATGGGCAAGGAAGAAGTATCGACAATTGTACCATTATCCCGTCCCCACAGGGGTAAGATAAAAATAACCAAAAAATATAAATAAAACTAAAAGAAAATGTATTATAGATAAACTAAATAACTTCCGACATAAATTAATTTTATTTTAACGAGAGAAAAAAAAAGGCTAATGACTCAGCTAGTTCTCAAAAGAAATAGCGCCGAATATTCTGATAATATCTGGATATAAATTGCATTCGAGTGGTGATATGATACAAGTACTTTCTACCCCCGTAACCTCCCAATCCATCCGGTGGGACTACTGCTATTTATTCCTCAAGGTCAATAAAGTGAAATACATAGGGTACCTAAGTTTTTGCTAACGCAACTTAAAGTGAGTTTTGCGGTTCCAAATGAACATACGACAGTCATAATTCAAATATGTATCATCAAAACATTTCGGTTATGATACATTCCATTACCGATACACAGCCAATTATGACACATTTTGTTTCCGATACATAGCCGATTATTATACATTTCGTTTCTGTTATATAAGTAGGTAATTATGATAAATTTCATTTCTCATGGAGAGCTAATTATGACGCATTTCGTTTTCAATACACAGCCAATTATGTTATATTTAGTCTCTTATGTCTGGTCAATTATCATATATTTAGTTTGTGTTACATATTCAGTTATGATACATTTGGTTGCCGAAAATGTCACATTTCGTTTCAGTAACAAATTTATTAAGAATTTTAATTTGAGATTTTCTTGTCTTAGTTATCTTTTCAATACTCCGGGGAAAGAAATCCATGCCGATGGCGAACTTTCAATCTATGATAAAGAACCTCATTATTTTCATTTTTTAATTGAGAACCTCAAATTGAATTCGAACTTGATAACTCAGTATTGACAGTAACAATTCTACCACGAAGCTGCTATTATTTAAGAAGAAAATAATCTAAGTAGCCAACGGAACTACAGTTGGAGCCATCAAGTGTTGAAAGTATCGTTCGAGTACCATAGGAGTGTAGAGTGGGTAGCGTTTATGCTTTTCGATGATTGTAATGTCAATATTGACTAAATTATAATGTCGTTTCAAACTAAATGTTTTGACTAAAGTGAAACTACGAATAGTTTGACTATAATTCATACATTTTATATCTATAACTTTACAGGGATAATCAGGGATTCGCGACGGTCGTAAGACTGAAGTCAAGAAAGCAATAATGAAACCACGTTTAATGTAAGCTTAATTTTTATGCCTCGAATGTTTTGACTGTGTTTGTCCAGACGTAAAGGGTTGAGTAGGATTAAAAAAAATTGTGGTTACAATATTTCGCTTGCAAATGAGTTTTTTTTTTTATAAATAGGTTAGCATTTCAAATGTTAAATGAATAAAATTAAAAGTGGTAGGACTACACTCACCGAAGACAAAGATCAGGTACCGGTGGTCCGCTCGCACGGCGAAGAGAGAGGATTTTACGGTGGGTCTATGGGGTCACGCGCCGCCTTCTCCATCACCCCGAACCGATTTGGCGTGGCGAGACGCACCCATAGCCCACCAATAAAAAAAAAAGGACTACATTGTTGACAGTTCTGTCTACAACCATGGGCCAGTCCATCCCGGGTAGTACCACACTCTCGCAGAAAATTGACGCCTGAGTAGTGGCAGTATGCTGCTGTGCTTCGTTCGGTGAGCGAGAGAGCCAGAAGCCTAACTTTCTGGTTTTGGGATTATTGGTAGGCAGCGGTCTAGCTATACCTCTGGTATTGCAAAGGTCCATGGGCGGCCGTAACACTTACCATCAGGTGTGCTGCGAGCTCGTCTGCCACCAAGAGCAATAAAAAAAAATGTTCATTTTACATCATTGAGTCGTATTACTAAACGGATCAATATGTTAGCATTATCTGCAAGATAGCATGATAAAACACTTCCCGTAAAAACGAAAATGCGAGTAACACTTTACAATTTTCATGGTCGTCTCGTCACCATGAACTCTGTAAAGTATTCGGTACGTCGGGAAATTAAAAATCAAATACAAACGGCGATAGAGACCGTGAAAAATAGTTTTATTTCAAATGTACAATACTCGGATATGTGGAAAGAATGCCGAACGAAAGAAGAAGTCTGTTTGGTTAAGAAGATATACAAAGCGAAAGTGGAAGGATGGAGGTACCGGGGGAGACCGAGACTAACCTACCTAGACTATATTGGTCACGTACTGAAGGAAGGTGGAGTCAAGAGTTTCCGAAACCGGCGAGCGTGTATGAAGAGAACTATGAATGTTGAGGAAGCGAGTGTAGTATGCAAGGATAGAGTTCTCTGGCACTCTGTTCTCTCTGCCTACACTGCAAGGGATGTGGCGTGAAGGTATGAAGGTATGTGTAATATTCACGTAACCATCAAAAATATACGAGTAACAATTTGGTATCTACAAATATCTTTCCATTTTGGCCTAATTCATAATAGTTGGGATATTCATTGAACATTTTCTAATAGATCATGAGCTCCTATATGTCCTACTGTTGAGTTTCAGCCTACTCCATAATGGGAAGGAAATGGACCTACTATACCACGCTTTTTTTTTTTTTTTTGGGTTGGGCTACGGTCAGCGCACTCCTCGCACCACTCCCCATCCGGGGTGACAGAGGGGCGTAAGCGCGCACACCCGTAACCCACCCGTGACGTCGCCTTCGTCGTTGGGCCGACCACCGGAGCAGAGTGACTTGACGTCAGTGGTCGGCCCGACGGAATACCCCTGAGGAGTACCCTCTCCTCGACCGACATCCCCACCTCGGGTAGGATGTCGGTCTTTCCTCACGCGGTCGGCCTCTCGGCGGGTGACGGACTAATTCCCCGATCCAGTCACCCGCGGCCTTGGCTAGGTCGGCATCAGGCGCATACTTATACCACGCTGGTCAAACGTGTTGGTATATGGTTTTATTTTGAGTTTATATAATATGCGTTTTATATCTCTTAGTCGTCTCTTAAGATCACCCACGAATAATATAAGGGGTGGTGAATTGTATTCCTACTCCGTCACCACACAAATAAATAATAATAAATAAAGAAAAAGATAATAAATAAGAATTTCTAATAGATGCACGTGTGCTAATAATTTTTCAATTTGTCTGCGTTAATTGCATGTTTGTAAAGTCCCCCGCAATACAAGGTTTATTTCCTTAGTGCGGGGTGGTGTCTTTCAAAAAAAAAAAAAAAAGAAAAAAAAAAAAAAAAAAAACACAAATGAGTTTTTTATAAAAAGTGTAGCATATAAAATCCTGAATTAACAAGAACCAATCTATAGAACTCCTTGTAATGAAGAAGTAAGAACATAAATCACCATCTCGTGTCTTACTCGTGACTGTTGTAAAAGACGACTGAGGAATATAATATGCATATACCTTATACAAGAAGGAAGGATATATTTGATCAATTTCCATCAAATTACGGAGGAGGCTCGAACCCACTAGTGGAACATATGTCGACTAATATGATGACGCTGAATCTATGAAAAAGACGTATGTATTCTTCTTTTGCCACCCATTCATCAGATTGGTAAGATCTGCCTAGTCTAAAATTCATTATATCATATTTAGTATTGCCGTGTGGTTATGGATTTAAAAACCAAAATGTTCTGTCACCACTTCCTTCTATATCAACCACGATGAGTGTGGCGTAGTAGAACGACTTCATTCCTATTACGGAGGAGAACAATACCCACTCATAGCATATACGCAGTATAAGTGAAGGATCTGGATAATAAGAGCGAGAGAGCCGGAATCCCAACTGGGTGGGTTTGAGTATTTTATTGGTAGGCCTAAGCTGTACCCTTGGTATTGAAAAGGTCTATGGGCATCAATGACACTTACCATCAGGTGTCCTGCTAGCTCGTTTGCCACCATAAGCAATAAAAAAAAATTAAAGTGAGAATTTTTATCTAAAATTCATTACTTTTCGTAATTTTTTTTAATACTTATGGTAGTAAACAAGATAGCAGCACACCTGACTATAAGTGTTTCTGCCGCTCATAGATCTTTGTATTTCAAGAGTACAGCTAATCCACTCTCTACGAATCCAAACTCACTCAGAAAGTTGGCCTTCCAACTCTTCTTGAACGAAGTGCAACAGCACATTGCGATTGTTCTGACATCGATTTTCTGCCAGAGTGCGGTGGTATTATCCCGGACGGATCGGTTCGCGGCTGTATACAGAAAATTGTCAACAGTTAGGACCTGCCACTACTAAAATATTATGATTAAAATTTCTATTGTTTCATTATCAATCTATTGGATACTGATAGAGCAGGAATAGTGAAATCATCTGCGTCTGAATAATAATAAGCTGGTAATTGTTAGGACTAGATAAGGTTACCAAAATCTTATAAGCGAGACATTGTAAATATTTTAAAATTCTTTAAATTTTAGGAGTAAACTACAATGCGAAAGTGGAAGGATGTAGGTATCGGTGGAGACCGAGACTAACTTACCTAGACCAGATTGATCACGTACTGAAGGAAGGTGGAGTCAAGAGTCTCCGAAACCGGCGAGCGTGTATGAAGAGAATTATGAATGTTGAGGAAGCGAGTGAAGTATGCAAGGATAGAGTTCTCTGGCACTCTGTTCTCTCTGCCTACCCTGCAAGGGATATGGCGTGATGATATGTATGTATGTGTGTGTGGGAGTAAACTAAAAGTAGAATTTAAAACAAACAACAATTATAACGATTTCATCAACCATTTATATACATTTATAGAAATGTACCTTGCATTTTATTGCCATTAAGATTTAGATATCAAAATTGTATTTGAATTTTTTATAACAATGCGAATGTATACGCATTTGTGTTAATGATTGTATAAATGTTTTTAATTAACTGTAGAAAGTTCATTTATTAAATTAAATGAGTTTATGTAATAATATTTTAAAGACATTTCACTTGTACAAATAATTAATTAATTAAGAGAAATGCGAACATATTAATTTTTTATATTATTAACCTTATTATGCGACCGTTTAATATTTGAAATTTTGGTTTTCAAATAAAAGTGATGTGATGTTTTAATAAACAGATTTAAAATTCAGATTTGGTGACAAAATTAATATCTGAGACATGGGAATTGAAAAGGAAACATCAACAGAATAATCAGAGCGTCGATTAGACATTTCATTTTTATCATCAACCATTTCGTTCATTCAATATTTGCTTTTCTTTTGAAAGAATTAAATCAGTATGTTGATTATCAGAATTGTCAGCGTCGAATTATCGTTGAAATATTATATTCACCTACTAAATAAAATATTTGCCCACATTTTTTTTTCGTAATGCTAAAAATAGCTTTTGAAATTATTTGTGATTATTCTATTAATATTTGTAACTTTCGTTTTTGCATTAGACTACAGTCTAAAGTTATAGATAGTGACATTTTTATCTGATTTGATTATAAGTTTATTTGATTTTGATTTGATTATAATCTAATGAATATGTATGATGATATTCAATATATGTCTTGACCTAGAAGATTAGTATTTAAAGAGTCTATTCAATATCCTGCAAAGGATAAGCCATATTTGTTATTTACTTTTTATTTAGTTTACTAAGTTTACTATCGCGAACTATATACAGTTTCAAATCTGCTATGATTGCTCACTTAGACAACGATATCCACAATATTTATGGGTGTATCTAAACAAAGAAATTAGGAAATAGATTCTGGGAAAAATAATAGACCTTTTTTTATAAAAAAACAACTGTTATATTTAATATATTTGGGTGGTTCATAATAAATAATAACAGCTAAAGAAGAAATATTTGTACACAAATGCATCACCTAAGAAATAAATATTTACAATAATAATATATAATATATATGATATGTATGATATATAATGATAATATAATAAATGAAGAGCAAAAAAAATCATTTTACATAAATATATCAATACGAAAAAAAATATTTACAAAAGCTAATATATATATATAAATATCAAATAAATATAAAACAAAAATGACTAGGAGGAAATGAACACATGATAATGTTGAAAAATGATATGGATCAAAATATAATAATAATAATTCAGAGGTAGTAGGCAAAATAAACAAAACAAAAACATATTATTAAAGCTATCGTAAATTGAATGTAATAGGTACATTTGTACTAAAAACAAGTATACTAATAATAAACAGGTACGTTGTAGTAAAAGATATAAATATAATCAAAGAAAGAAGTACGGCGATGCGTATGGAAATAACTAGACAAGATGCACTCGTCACTCATAAATTAATAAATAATTTAAATAAATTATTAAATAATAAATTAGAATCGTTACTTTGAGGTCCAAACTAGACTACGTAAGTGTTAACCATGGCCCCTTTGGACTTAGATTATCTTAGGTATTAGTTGGAGTAGGCGCTATAGGCCAAATCTTGGGCGTCCTGTGCGGATCTTCCCCAACCGCCGTGACCGCCGCCGTGACTGAAGTGTTCCTCATGGTGTGGGTGAGCAACTACTTCGTAGCTCTCATGATGTTCGCCTTTAGAGAGGAGCTTCTTGAGGAGGACTAAAGCAGAAGCCAAGAGAGCGGCCTTAGCGAGCATCAAACCCTTGACGGCTGCAAAAGCGATGATGCCGAGGAACAGAGGGATGAGTGACTGGATCTTGAGTTGGAGAAGAGCGAGGATGGGGAGGAGTTGCTTCAACTTCTTCTTCTTGCCACGGCCTGCAATTTAATAACAATAATTAAAATCGTTCTAGAAATAGAAGAAACAGGGCAAACGTATGAAATATACGTAGTAGAATAATAACCCTTATCACTTGAATTATGATTTGAAATTAAAATGGATAATAAGTACAGTTAAAACTCATATATTAATCTATCAGAGTTAAAAGAAAAGTTAAAATACTAATATAATATTTGATTATGAAATAATGTTCAATTGAAACAGAAATGTCGATGCAAGTTATATACTCAAGTTTCAGCCGTATTTTATGATGAAAGGCTAACATAACAATGTTTTAAATTGATCCAAAGTTAAGTAAGAGCAGACATAACAATCGAAGCAAAAGTTATTACTATCAATGTCATCCAAAGCGTCAACGTATAAATTCTAAATAACATATTACGCTTTCTAACATCAAGTCGTTGAATACATGATTGCAATTGAATAAATAGGAAAGGGTGTTTGTAGGCAAACAAAATGTTTTGAATTTAAAATTACCTCGTGTCTAGTTTAGATAATTTACTATATAAGTTCAAATGTTAATCGACCATGGAAACTTCATTGATATTCAATGTCCTTAACGTACGACTGAAATTGTAATTCTCTATGTTACGTCCAGTTTGCATAACCTCATTCACCTAGAAAGTGTTTCGTTTGGTACCAATTCGAAAGCTTCAAGCCTACATCCATATTTCGTTAGCAAGATTACGCCTGGAGCGTTACTTTTACTCATTTCTTGATAGAGATTTCGATCGCAAACCGTCTCAGCGGAACTGCAGAACTAGTTGACTACATACTAAGTGTATGTACTATGACCATCTAGCAAAAACCAGAAACAGTTTGTCCGCTTTCCACGATAATCAAGCTTCTTAATAGGTTAGAGAAACCCTCACTAGACTTGTTCTGACAACGTTTCTAGTATCACAGTATATTACGGATGTCCGTTTAGAATTTTCTCGATTTCGTAACTATGTTGCAAATAGTTTTATTATTAATTTCCTTCCTCGTCATGTATCAACCATCTGATTAATTTTTGACCGCACTTTCTATTTTAAAATTCTCAAGCGTACCAAAACAGGTTTTGGCATGTTTTAATTTATTTGGCGAGAGTTATGTGAAGTATATATACATGAACATGAATACAAGATTTTATATAACTACTTTATACTTTTATGATATTAATATGATAGAATACATCATGATTTATATTACGTTTATCATCATTGAGAACTTTTTATATCACGTTCACTACAAAGATGACTTGTGAAACGTTTTACAGCCTTTTTTTCTATACAATCGAATTTATCAAAAACCTGTTTCGCTTCAGAATCAGTTATATAATAACAACGGTGTCATAATTCGTGTAATGACCGGACAGAAAGAACTGTTAAACAACTTACAATTAGTCGTGAAATATATTTGCTTATATATAAACTTTTGCTAATATTTAAACTTGATTATTTGTTATAAAATTATGGGGTTTTTTTGATTGATCTCAAGTGAATATCGTTCGCCCTTTTAACAAGATACAATTGTGAATCTATTGGGGAATCATAAGTGATTATATTTTTTTTATACTTTCACTTGTTGAAATAATTTGATAGCTTATGAGAATTGTACGTTAATGATATACTATATACGTAAATACTGGTTTCAAGACTATAAATCTGGCCTTTTTTGTGTGTGCATCGTTATTTGACACGATGTATGTAATTATTTTTTTTTGTGAGAAATATTATGTATGAGTAACAGAAATATTATGGGAAGTGTGCTAAACAGTTTAGAAAATTATTTGCCGTTAAATTTACGTGTTAAATACTCGTTTTGTATGAGATTATGTTGTTCAAATATTTTTAAAACTCATACGTTTCGCTACTAAAATTTAATTGGATTGTTAGTGATTTGAATAAAATTGATTTTAAAATAAATGTTGTTTTCTATTGCAAATTTTATATTTCAAGCACTCTTCGAATGTAAATATTAATAAATGTGGAACCAATAAATTTTTATGTTTGCAAAGTATAAAATTGAAAACTTACCCTCTTCAAGAGACCTCTTCATGTCCTCGACAGTATTTTTAGGCATGCGGAGCTGGATCACATGATTTTCCATGAAGTCCGCAGCTGCATCCACTAGCCTAGCTTCAACTTGGTTTTCCCTAGCCTGAGGTTCATCAGGAAGGGGTTCATAGGACCTCGCTGAGCGTGTGCTTCCGACATTGTAGATTGTGAGCCCATCGGTCAATTTCAATTCGCGAGCTGCAGAAGCATTTTCAACGAATCGTAGGGATTTTTCCTGTAGAATAAATTTTTAAATTAGTTAAACATATATTTTTTAATGTTAGAACTACTAAAACTTGGCATATTCATGTAACTGTTTATAATGTTTTATAGGATGCTAGTAAAATAATTTTAGATAGTGTTACTCAGAAAATATTTATAACTGTTTATATGTATGTCATCTGCTTGTCTAGACATATTAATCTTTTGAACTTGAGGAGTATAATGTAGCTTTTTATAATAATTTGTTAGAAAAAATTAATATGAATTTAGTTGAGGTTAATAACTTCGACTTTACAGATTGCTAAAATAATATTTTTTTGTTAAAATTAAAAAATAACCTTAAGCACTTCGAAAACGAGAATATTAATGAGATTGACAACGAAATTAATTATTTAAGATTAATTTAGCATCCAATATATATTTAGGATTTTTAGTAAACTTTTACGGGAACGATATGTGAAATGATGGAGAAGTTCAAAAGATGTAACTATGAGCTGGTTCACACTAAACACAACACAACACACCTTGAGGCACGTCCAGGTATCTTCCTCGGAACAACTCTTGACGACTCCAACAACTGAACTGATGACGTCATCGTCTGAACTGGCAGGTTTGCAGCTAACTGCAGCTACACACACTAATAATACTATGAAGGTCTTCATTTTTGAGGTCCTATGCTCCTTGACGGTGGTAAGTGAAATGCTGCTAGGGACCTGTCAGAAAGCGGTTTTATTCAGCGAACCCCCACTTTGGGTTATCGTCCGAATTGCGCTGCCATAGCACGTGTTACGAATGTTATAGACGCGGCGCAGGTGGAATACTTTTAGTATAGGGTTAGGTTTTTAATTGACTATGGGAAATTTATTAGCGCACTTGATTATAGATTTCGGTGAAGCTTTTGATTGAGTTAATAATGTTGAGGTGTGGCATGGTATTAAAAAAAATGGACTTGTTTTTATGTTACAAAAGTATTCGGTTTACTTTAAATAAATATTATTAATTTGGCTTGGTATAAAAAAATATTTTCCATATGGCGATGGGGTGAGAAAAAAATCTTTCCCATGGATACTTTTACTAAAAGATAAAGGTATGCAATCAGATAACATGACTGCAAAGGAAGGAAAACTCTAAACAAAATTTTAGCTAATCTGTTGGAGTAGAATTGTATAGTAGGTCAAGTGCCCACTTATTGTGGCAAAGACTTAAACCCAATAGTGGGACGTATAAAAGCTATGATGATGTTTTTTAGATTTATAACATGAAATTCTAGAGATCGTTTTAGAATTAATTCTTATTGTTAATTTCAAATATTTTAAAGTTTATTTTGAAGATAATTTAATATTAATTTATTTGTTAATACTGTTAAAATATAATTAATTTGAATTATTATATAATATGAAAAACTAATCAGTGTTTTTTTGCATTTTTTCATATTAATGTGATTCTATATTGAGTTGTCTATTTTATTTATATAATTGTTATTTTATTTTATTTATGAATTATTATTATGACGTTGTGCCAGCTACCAGCTGATACTAATACTATCAACCTTCACTTTGTTCGTGGATGTCATATAAGGGCTTAATATCGACCTGGGCTAGCTCACCTGATGCAATTTGGTCAACAATTACATTCCCAAGAAGGGTTGATATCAGACAAATGATTGTTCATAAAACTATTGCTAATAACTTTTGGAATATACACGATGGAGAAGAAGTACATATTGCGTCGGCCATAACTAATTAGAATAAGGAGAATAAAGATTTATATTACTGTATAAAACATAATTATTTATTTATACGTGCTACTGTAGCGTATAAGTTTATTATAATATATTTTTGCCTATATCTTTTTTATTATTAATTTATCCATAAAGTAATTGCAATATAGTTCATAGAATGTCTAATCGATGTTTAAGCCGTGTATCATCATCATCATCATCACAGCTCATATATGTCCCATTGTTAGGCTCGAGCCTCCTCCGCAATGGGAAGGAAATTGACCTACTGTACCACGCTAGTCAGACTTGTTGGTATAGGGTTTTGTTTCGAGTTTTTCTTCTCTTGCATAGATGTTATATGCGTTCTATATCCCTTAGTCGTCTCTTACGATCACCCGCGGGTAAGATAGGGAGTAGTGAATTGTATTCTTATTCCGTCACCACACAGATAAAGCCGTGTATAATGATAATAATTGCATTTTATTAAATAAGATTATTATTAAGGGTTTATTATTTTTTAGACAAAAATAATCTTTGGGCTTATGATGACGCGGGACTGTTTAATCATGAGGCCGATAGGACTAGTCCTGGTTAAATCAAAAAGGTTGTTGTGCTAATAATAAAATATAGTTTGTATTTTTTTATAGCAAGCAACTATAGTTGCTGTTATTATTTCAATATTCCTTCCATCAGTCTATCCATCGGCTTATTCTTCGCCACTGTTGAATACAGATTTGAGTTGTTGGATTGGTGGTCATGTTGGTGTCATAGGGTTCAAAGAGAGAGTATTGATAACGATTCTCTTGGTAATCTTTCACCTGATAACGACTCCCACGGGAATGTGGGGTGATGAAACTTGATAATCATAATCGTCATCAATATGGTTAAAAGTTGCATAGTGAAATATTAGCATTCTATATCACAGATTTAAGAATAAGCCTTTATAGGAAAACCTTATAAAAACGGCATCGCACGTATTTTCAATATCATTGGCATTTCCATTACAGCTAATTCGTTTTCATAATTTATAGGAATATAACTATACTAGCTTCTGTCTGCGTCTTCGCCCGTTTAAAAAATAACTTTTTCCAAATTGAACTATTATCTCAAATGAACAAATTATTTGGGATTTAAAGTATCCTGTGTTAATCCAGCAAATAGTCTATTTATGTGCCAATTTCTATTCAAATCTGTTTAACAGTTTTCGCGTGATTGATTAATAAATATGAAAATATCTTCACAAACTTTCACATTTATAATATTAGTAGGATATCATTAAACTAGAATATTGTATTTTTTTTATAGTGTGTCGGTTATGAGTTTTAAAATTCCTTAATACGAAGTAACTTACGGATATGTCAAGTCTGCTTTCTACTCTTATATATCTGCCACTGCTGGACTTAAATCTTCTTCATAGTGAGAGAAAAATAGACCTAATATACCATGCCAGTCAAACGGGTCGGTGTAGAATTTTATTTCGAGTTTTCCTTCTGTAACTTAGAGGTTATCTTGAATATTATATTACTTAGTCGACCTTTATACCCACGAATAAGAAAGTGAGTAATACATACATACATATCATCACGCCATATCTCTTGCAGGGTAGGCAGAGAAAACAGAGTGCCAGAGAACTCTATCCTTGCATACTTCACTCGCTTCATAATTCTCTTCATACACGCTCGCCGGTTTCGGAGACTCTTGACTCCATCTTCCTTCAGTATATGACCGATCTGATCCAGGTAGGTTAGTCTCGGTCTGCCCCGGTACCTACATCCTTTCACTTTCGCATTGTATATGTTTTTAACCAGACGTTCGTTCGGCATTCTTTCCACATGTCCGAACCATCGGAGCATTCCCTTTCGCATCTTTACACCAATACTCTCTTTCATACCTACTCGCTCTCTTACGTCGTCGTTACGAATGCGGTCGGTCAGCCTAACTCCACAGATTTTCCGAAGAGATCGCATTTCGACCGCATTAATTTTACTTTCATACTCTTTTCTGCATACCCAACTCTCGCTTCCATACAGTAATGTTGGGACAAGAACTGCGTTATGTATCGCTACACGTGCCTTCTGGCTGAGGTGGTGGCTACCGAAAAGTTGCCCCAACGCTCCGTTCACTCTATTTCCCGCATTCCCTATTCGCTCTATATCAGTGGTGTACTTTCCATCTCGGCTAAATCCACATCCGAGATATACAAATTCATCCACTTGCTCTAGTACATCATTACCTATTGTTACTCTTACATCTGTTCTGGCTTCATCTCTTTCAAAGACCATAATTTTGGTTTTGTTCACATTCACGCCTAGACCCCTTTTCATACAATCTTCTGTCATTGTGTCAACTAGGGTCTGCAGGTCAGTCGCTGACTGTGCCAGCAGGACTGCATCATCCGCATAAAGCAGAGCAGTGACCACTGAGTCGCCCATCTGGACTCCCACATTCATATCGTTCAGCCTTTGGAGACATTTATCCAGATATATGATAAACAGCCTGGCTGACAGAACGCACCCCTGCTTAACGCCGATATTGACGTCAAACCAAGGCGACATTCCATCATCCAGCCGCACACAGGCTCTACAGCCCATGTAACTGGACTGCACAACCTGTAGCAGTTTACCGTTAATACCATACTCCGGTAAAATGTTCCAAAGTTCCTTTCGTACAACCGTGTCAAATGCTCTCTCCAGATCCATAAAACTGCAGAAAACCCTCTGACCTACAGCCAGATGCTTTTCCACAATGTTGCGCAAAGAGAACACTTGATCCATACATCCCCTTCCACTCCTGAAACCTCCTTGTGTCTCACACAGTAAACCATCGGACACCATCCTCATTCTCCTTTCAATAATTTTACCGTACACTTTTGCTGCCAAACTGGTCAAGCTTATGGCCCTGTAATTTGCGCAGTCATAACGTGAACCCTTGTTTTTAAACAAAGGCACGATGACTGCGCTATTCCAGTCCCTGGGCTCCAAGATAAATTGAGAAGCAACAGGAACGCCTCCCAGACACAGGAGCCACCAAGCATGTAATGAATTGTATATTTCGTCACCATAGGGAGGTTATCACCT
The DNA here is from genome assembly GCA_905163515.2 of Lymantria monacha. Taxonomy (NCBI): domain Eukaryota; kingdom Metazoa; phylum Arthropoda; class Insecta; order Lepidoptera; family Erebidae; genus Lymantria; species Lymantria monacha. The sequence continues at coordinate 20,249,084 of LR991081.1, forward strand.
TATGACGTTTAATCATCTTTTAGATCAGGAAATAGAGGGTGATGACCTTGGTATTTTTATTTCTTATCAATAGTGGTAGGACCACGCTGTTCACAGTTCTCTGTCTACAGCTGCGGGCCGGTCGCTCGCAGAAAGTCGACGTCTCAGTAATGGCAATGTGCTTTGTTCGTTCAGTGAGCGAGAAAGCCCGAAGCCCAACTGGGTGGGTTTGGGGTTTGTAATGGTAAGCAGCGACCGAGCTATACCTCTGATATTGCAAAGGTCCATGGGCGGCAGTAACACTTACCATCAGTAGTGCTACTTGCTCGTTTGTCACCATCAGTAATAAAAAAAATATAAAAGATAGCAAAGATGGCGCAGTGGTTAAGAAACCGACCTAATGTGCATATGGAATGAGTTCGATTACCACGCAGTACAATATATTTTGGGATTTACAAAATGTTGCCCGAGTCTCGATGCAATATGTCCATTTAAACCCGTTTATGTACTCTTCTTTTATACATATTGCAAAAGTTATTGGCAATAGTTTTATGACCGGCCGCCTGCCAGACGTCAACCCTCCTAGGGAATGTAATTGTTAACCAAACGACATCGGATGGAGTTGAATCAAATCTATAAAACTCTTAGTCATCTTTTACGACATCGACGACATCCATGGTAATATTCGTAGCCAATACCACACAGAAAATTTAGCTAACTAAAATTAGTTAAGTTTAATTTAGATTTTATTAAAGCCTTAAAAAAACTATAATCAGGAGATTATTCATCATCATCAACTCAGCTAATATATGTCCCACTGTTGGGCTCGAGCCTCCTTCATAATAGGAGGGATATTGACCTACTATACCACTCTGGTCAGACGTGTTGGTATAGGGTTTTGTTTTGAGTTTTCCTTCTCCTGCATAGATGTTATATGCATTTTATATCCCTTAGTCGTCTCTTAAGATCACCCACGGGTAAGACACGGGGGTGGTGAATTGTATTCTTACTCCGTTACCATCATTCTCCTACTCTTATCCCAATTACTTGGGGTTGATACAATATGTACTCTTGTTTTATAGTACATATTATAAAAGTTATTGGCAATAGTTTTATGACCGGCCGCCTGCTAGACGTCAACCCTCGGGGAATGTAATTGTTGACCAAACGGCATTAGATGTAGTTGGTCGTTATAAGCCTCTTAGTAGTCTTTTACAACATCCACGAGCAAAGTAGGGGTTGGTAATATTCGTAACCGCACAGCAATTCTTACTCCGTCACCACAAGAGATTATTATTTTTAATAAATATTATGCTAATTACATATAATTATTTAATATATTATAAACTTTCGATCAATATAAGTTAATATTAATATAATATATTCAATTTCTATTTTTTATTTTTTGGATTAATTTAGAAATTTGTATGATCTCTAATTTTGATATAATCCAAACGAATGAATGTCGCGTAAAAGTTTACTTGCATAATCATTAGATACGTTGATAGCTTTGCAAATCAATTAATTTAAACATTTTTAAATATCTCTTAGCGAATTATGTTAAAGATGCTAATATAAGCATGCGAAATAAATTTTGTATGTGTATATGATAATTTTGATGATTTTTTTTTCTGTGGTGACGGAGATAAAATACTGTTCATAGGGGATAGCCTATCATACCCGTGGGTAAGAGAAGATTAAGGGATATAAAACGCATTAATATATGATATATGCAAGTGAAGGAAAACTCGAAATAAAACTCTATATCAAGACGTCTTCGAGAGGAACCCGCGAGGGTAAATCGGGTACCGGTGGCCAGCTCGCATGGCGAAGAAAGACGCTTTGCAGAGTCTATGGGGTCGCGCGCCGCCTCTTCCGTCGCCCCAGACCGATTTGGCGGGCCGCGAACAACTCCATAGTCCACCGCAAAAAAAAAATACCAACACGTCTGATCAATATGATATAGTAGGCCAATTTCCCTCCCATTATGTGAAAGGCTCAAGCCTAACTGTGACATATATATGAGCTGAGTTGATGATGATGATGAATTCTGAAATTACAATATCAAGTTTTGGAGACTAATTATCATATAATATAATTCTTTTCCGTATATATTTCATTCTTATTCTATTCTGAATATATTTCTATTTATGTGCCTAATCATTAAATACATTGAAATTTGGAAAGCAATTAATTTTAAAGTTCTACCTATATTTTAGGGAACTAAACTTTGAAGACATCTCTTTAAGAGGAGAAGTAATTATTGATCAAATTATAGAAACTACTAGCGGATCCGGCAAACTTGTATGAAAAATAAAAATCCTACAATTCGGTCGCAGCGCCACTGGTTCCAATTGTAAATCTAAACCATTCTCGAAACCATTTGAACACACACAATAAATTTCAACAAAATCCGTCCAGCCGTTTAGGAGGAGTTCAGTGACATACACACATACATAAGAATATATATATATAAAGATTAGTACATACATACCATCACGCCGTATTCCTTGCAGGGTAGGCAGATAGAACAGAGTGCCAGAGAACTCTATCCTTGCATACTTCACTCGCTTCCTCAACATTCATAATTCTCTTTATACACGCTCGCCGGTTTCGGAGACTCTTCACTCCACCTTCTTTCAGAACGTGACCAATCTGGTCTAGGTAGGTTAGTCTCGGTCTCCCCCGGTACCTACATCCTTTCTTTAAAGATTAGTCATATAGCAGTAATAATCTTTCTTCCATATTTTGTCTTAATTCTATTCTGAATTTCCTTCTCTTGTTGTGTGAGAAAGTAAAGAAATTTATCGTAAAGACTGAAAGTCAAGAATTTCCTCTCTTTCACGCTTTAAAAAAAAAAATATTATGCCATTAAAAGCGCTATATGACGCTGACCAAATGGGGTAGCATAGATTTTTTTGCCATCTCTTACAATATTCCTAAAAAAAGGAAAATATGATGACACATCACATTATCAAAAAACACACGGACAATCATACTGACAGAAAGTGCAAAACTGGGCATGATAGGAAGACTGGTCTTATAATGGTCTTATAGGCTGGTCTCAACAGATATTAAGCAATTGGAGATTTTATGTTCGTATAGTTATTTGTAATCATCATCATCACAGCCCATAAATGTCCCACTGTTGGGCTCGGGCCTCCTCCGTAATGGGAGAGAAATTAACCTACTATACCGCGCTAGTCAGACGTGTTGGTATAGGGTTTTGTTTCGAGTTTTTCTTCTCTCGCATAGATGTTATACGCGTTTTATATCCCTTAGTCGTCTCGTACGATCACCCACGAGTAAGTTATGGGGTGGTGAATAGTATTCTCACTCTGTCACCACTCGGTATTTGTAACAGTTATTCTGTAATGTGTATATATACAAACCTACCTAGACCAGATCGGTCATGTACTGAAGGAAGGTGGAGTCAAGAGTCTCCAAAACCGGCGAGCGTGTATGAAGAGAATTATGAATGTTGAGGAAGCGAGTGAAGTATGCAAGGATAGAGTTCTCTGGCACTCTGTTCTCTCTGCCTACCCTGCAAGTGATATGGCGTGATGATATGTATGTATGTATATATAAAGCTGCTGTGGTAGCGGCTACGAATACTCTCAAACTTTACTTTGCTCGAGGATGTCGTAAAAGACGACTAAGAGGTTTATATCAACTTCGGCAACTTCATCTGACGCTGTTTGGTCAACAATTACATTTACAAGGAGGGTTGACATCAAACAGGCGGCTGATCATGAAAATATTGACAATAGATTTTGCAATATGTACGAGTATTTTGTCAACCCCAAGTAATTAGGATCAGACCAGGAAAATGATGATTCTGTAATGTGTATTAGAGTAAATTCTTCTTAAATAGTTACAACGATTTTGATAAAAATATTGTATTTGTTTGAACGTGTCTTTAAATGATTTAAATTTACAATTTGATGTAATAGATGGCGCCACAGTTTGCAGAACAAAATCGATTGTGTTAGCTACAGATTTATACGGATTCTATCGTGTCCACCCGTGACCACGAACGCTATAAAGTGTTAGAATCGTCGGCAAGTTAAATATCAAATACAAACGCGATGGAAACCGTGAAAATAGTTTTATTTCAAATGTGTTATACTCGCGTAATCATCAGAAATCATTCATCTACATAAGTTATCTAATCTAATATGATTTTATGAATAAATTCCTTCATTATTTTTTTACTTTTATAGATTTATAGAAAGATAATACTACAATTGAATGATACGCTATCAAAAGGAATGGGACTTGGAGTATAAAGTATTTATTTATTTATCATACACACAACTATCATTACAGGATTTGCCTAATGCAATAGCGTGGTAACAAAAAAATAAGTTATAATTATAACATATAACATTTTATAAATCTTTTATCAAATAAACTTCAATTATTTGTGTAACATATGATATGTAAAGCGGTTTTTGTAAATTCATTCAGAGAACAACAAAATATGTCTATTTCTTCAGAAACACTATTTATAGTTCGAACTGCACGCGACAGTGGCGCCACAAGCAGTAGGTTTGTACGGGCGCGAGGCACTGCTAGCAGGCGTGGTCGTCGTCTTCGCCACACATACCTATCAGGTACATATAGACCCACCCGCTGTAAAATATCAGCATTATATATCTTACCTCTTATTAATTTGAAAAGTACTTCAACATTCATCAAACATCGATCTCCAAAGGGGGTTTATTTCGATAATAATCGTTTGGCAGGCGGATTTGCGACCGCAGTTGTTGGCTGTTACAACCCTCCTTTTTTTGCAGTGGGCTATGGACGTGGTCACGTCTCGCCAAATCGGTCCGGGGCGACGAAAGAGGCCGCACGCAGCCCCATAGACCCACCCTGCAAACACCTCTCTTCGCCGTACGAGCGGGCCACCGGTACCCGATCTTTGTTTTCGGTTGCCCTGCTACATAACCCCCTGGTGAAAACTTAGCTGAATTATACTGGTATTCTAAACCTACATTTTAATACGCGTAAGAAACTTTGTAACCATGCCATAGAATACCTAAAAGAAAATATTTATGCTCATAACTTTTATTTATAAATTATATTCAAGTTTGACTCATAAAATTATTAAAACCGTAGATGATATATACAAGCATATTATGTATAACTATATATACATATACTTTCTTTTTAGCGGTCTGTGACGACGTATATATAATATATGGATAATGTTTTTTTTTTTTATTTTAACTTTTTTTTTTATTAATTTTAGTTGGTAAGTTCATTTTGAAATATTTATATTATTCGTATTATGAATGTCGTAAGAAGCGTCTAATGTAGACTTTCGAACGTATAAATCATACAAGAAAATGTCTATGGTTATTAGAGATCTGGATTTCGTATAGAAGAATTTCAGCAAACCTTTATTTTGGTGCTTGCACATCATCATCATCATTCTCCTACTGTTATCCCAATTACTTGGGGTCGCTACAATATGTACTCTTCTTTCATAGTACATATTGTAAACGTTATTGGCAATAGTTTTTATGACCGGCCACCTGTCAGACGTGAACCCTCCCTGGGAATGTAATTGTTGACCAAACGGCATCAGATGGAGTTGGCCTAGAACTTTATAAGGCCTTTTACGACATCCACTAGCAAAGTAAGGGTTGGTAGTATTCGTAGCCGCTACATATTATTACGTACATATTATTACGTTGTCGTTTTTAATTAATAACATCACAGCCCATAAATGTCCCACTTTTGGATTCGGGCCTCCTCCGTAATATGAGGGAAATTAACCTACCTATACCACGCTTGTCAGACGTGTTGGTATAGGGTTTTGTTTCGAGTTTTCCTACTCTCGTATACATGTTATATGCGTTTTATATCCCTTAGTCGTCTCGTACGATCACCCACGGTTAAGATATGGGGTGAAATTGTATTCTTACTCCGTCACCATACGGATAATACTGCATATATATTATATACATATTAGAATCCTTAATTGTCTTGTACGACACCCCAAAATAAGATAGGGAGTGGTAAACTTACTCCGTCACCGTACAGCAAATTCGGATTATTATTCCTATATTTGACATTATTCTAGAGTTTAATTTTAATCCAATTTATATATTTGACATTATTAAGTGCTTAATATTGATTTAATTTATATATCTGACTGTATTCAAATTATTAATTTCAATTCAATTTATATATTTGACATTATTCCAGTGATAAATTTTAATTCAATTTCCATATTTGACATTGTTACAAGTATTGACACAATTTGAATTTAATGGAGTATGGGTTTTAATTGTATTTAAATTTTAATGTAATTTAGTATCTACTAATATAATGACTGTTAGCGCTTCCTCACAAATTTGTACGCCTTTTTTTTTTTTTTTTTTTTTTCGCTGAGGAAACGCATTTGCGCGCTATCCCCCGCCGGTGACAGACGAGGGGGAGTGTGGGACTCACCGGCCATAGATGTTAGCGGCCGGAATACCCACTAAAACCACAGCGGCCCCTTCCGCGCTTTTACGGGGAGCCGGAGAGATCGTCTACTGACATTCGATCCCCGGCACCCCCAAGAAATTTGTACGCCTTAGCACGAGGCTGAACATGACACGACCATTGTACGCTATTCGATATCTTGCATTTATATGTATACTATGTTCAAACAAATAAATGATTATTATTATTATTATATTATATTCAATAGTGGTAGGACTACGCTGTTGACAAGTTCTCTGTCTACAGCCACGGACCGGTCCGTCCGGGATAGTACCACATTCGACGTCTGAGTACGGGCAATGTGCTATTGCGCTTCGTTCGGTGAGCGAGAGAGACGGAAACCCAACTGGGGTGGGTTTGTGGTTTGTATTGATAGGCAGCGGTCGAGCTATACTCTTGGTATTGCAAAGGTCCATGGGCGGCAGTAACATTTATCATTAGCTATGCTCTCTGCTCCATAAGCAATAAAAAGAAAATGGGTTGTAATTTACCTGGGTGAACAGAGATAAAAAATTTAATTAAGGACCTGTTTTCTTGGCTAATTAGTTTGACTTTCACAGACAAGAAAAACTTGTCTAATTTTCTTATTTTTTTTTTATTTTACAGTTCATTTATGCCTTCTATAGGCAGGATATAGTCACAGCCCGCTCTGTCCGGGACGATAGAAGGAACGGCGTCGCCCCTATAACCAACCATGTTCACAAACTACTCTACGCCATGCGAGCGGGCCTCCAACAACCAATCTTTTTTATTGGTTGCAGACTATGTGAGGTACCAAACCTTATAGTTCGATCATGCTCACTGAAAGGCGCTCTCCCTTCCCTCTTATATGGTAGAGGGGAATAATAGCTGCTTTAGTAGTTAACTCGTGATCAAGTGACGCTTGTGAAATTTGGTTTCGTTATAATATTATTTTATTATTATATTTTGAAAAAAAAAAGGAAGATAGATTCGGCTTCAAATGCAATGACATGTGGAAGCTAATTCTAATTCCTACTGATATTAGAAATTTGAAAGCTTGTGAAGATATTTGAATATTTGTTAATTCATCACGCGTAAAACGATAAACAGATTTGAATGAAAATTAACACATCGATACACCATTTCGTGGATTAACACAGAAGAAACGATCCCGATACTGTGGGGATAGTAGTTATATACTTTAGGAAAGTTAGTTTTTACGCGGGCGAAGCAGCAGATAGAAACAAGCACTAAAAATGTGATAGTTTATGAAGATATTTGATACTTAATTACGCGTCAACCGTAAAACGCATTTTGATGAAATTTAGCACATAGATAGAACAATTCCTGGACTAACATATAGAATACTTTTCATCCCGGTAATATCTTCCCTTAGGATAATAAACTAACTTTGGCAATGTAAGATGTTACGTGGGCTAAGCCGCTGGAGCACAAAGTGCGTCAGCAGTATATCAAATGAATAAGAATAGTATTTTAACGTATTCCGTAGTGTTTCCGATGACATAATCTCAGTTGAGATGCTGGCACATTGACAAAACTTTGATCACTCGCAATGCGTACTACGATTTCATTGAGAATTTCGAATACAATATAATCGTAAATGACTAATATTTGTTTTTTAAATATTATTTATTTAATGTAGTTTATGAATAAAATGTGGTAATGAAATATGGACGTTGTAAGTGAAAGAAAGAAAATATTTATTTAGCGACAAAAGCCAGCCACATAGTACAAATTCAAAATAAAATTAATACAAAAATATACACGATATTAGATATTGTCATCATCATTATTTTAGTTCATTCTCATCATTATCATTTCAGCCTATTGCCGTTCACTACTGGACGTAGGCCTCCCTCATATTACGCCACAGAGTACGGTCCTGTGCCGCTTGCATCCAACAACGTCCAATCTTCACCAAGTCGTCTGTTCACATAGTTCGTCCTACACTGCGTCGTCCGGTACGTGGTCGCCACTCTAGAACCTTTCTTCCCCAGCGGTTGTCGACTCTTCGAGCGATGTGGCCTGCTCATTCCCACTTCGGCGTGCTAATTCTTCGTGCTATGTGGGGTACACCCATTCTTCTTCGGATTTCGTATTTCGGATTCTATCTCGCAGAGAAATCCCGAGCATAGCCCACTCCATAGCACGCTGAGTGACTTTGAGCTTGGTTATGAGGCCTACATTTAAGGACCATGTTCCTATTAAACAGTTATAAAAAGAAAATTAACAAAAAGAATAAGTAAAATATATAAAAAATATACAGAAAGATTAAATATAATTTAAATAGATTAATTTATGTTGTCATTACCCCTTAATTGCCTGTGGGAGTCGTAAGAATCGGCTGAGGGTACACCAAGGAAGCCGTTAGCAACTTTGTCCTGGGTAACGTATTATACTCTCCCAGCGATCATCAAATCACCTTCCGGGCATAGCAATTACGGCACCATCCTCTCATATAAATAAAAAAGAACTAAATATCACTATCCTCTTATATGTATAAAAGAGAAAAGACGACCAAGAGCCTTATAACTACCTGGGCCAACTTCAGCTGATGCGATTTGGTCAACAAATACATTCCCAAGGAGGGTTGGCGTATGGCAGGCGGCCGGTCATAAAACTATTGCCAATAACTTTTACTACTAACTATATGTACTAAGAAAGAATAGTAGATATTGTATCGACCCGAAGTAATTAGGATAAGAGTAGGAGAATGATGATGACGGTTAAAAATTCTCTGTCAATCGCTGCGGACGGTTCGTACGGGTTAATACCACACTCTCGCAGAATATCGAGGTCTGAGTAGTGACAAAGTGCTGCTGTGGGGAGTAAAAAAGCCCAGTAGTAGCCCAACTTTTTGGTAAGTTTGGGGCTTTTTATTGGTAGATAGCGTAGCTGTAATCCAGATATTACAAAGATCCATGGGCGGCAGTAACACTTACCATCAGATGTGCTGCTTGGTTGTTTTCAATAAAAGAAAAAAAAAACATTAGGCCCGCTTTATATTTAATAAATATCAAAATTGCCCTTTAAAGTTTACTAATAAAATGAATATATTAAAAGTTTATCATCATTCTCCTACTCTTATCCCAATTACTTGGGGTCGATACAATATGTACTCCTCTTTCAGAGTACCATATAGTAAAAGTTATTGGCAATAATTTTATGACCAGCCTACCAGACGTCAACGCTCTTTGTGAATGTAATTGTTGACCAAACGACATCAGATGGAGTTGGCCCAGGTTGTTAAAGTCTCTTAGTCGTCTTTTACGATATCCACGAGCAAAGTAAGGGCTGGTAGTATTCGTAGCCGCTATTACACACATTATTAGACGTTGGTTATAAATTAGAAGTTACAAGATAATTAAAAAGCGATGTAGAGCTATCGAAACTGAACCAAACGAAGGCGTTATTTAAAATTGTAAAAAAAAATTACCTTAAAAAAAAAGAAGTAAAAAAAAGTGTATATATTAATACCAATTCGACTTACACAAGATCAAAATCAACATGATTATTAAAATTACTTTATGTCAAGTGAGCTTTAGACGGAACATGTCTGTTTTCTAATATTACGCAATAATGTGCCGTGCGAATATTATTAAACTAATAATATTTTGCGTGACCATATGTTTTATTTCTATGTTTACATAACATCCGGTATCTCACCTACAGGTCTACCAACTTTTAAATAATTATAATATGTAAATAACCTTAACATTCTTCCGTGTGGTGACGAAGGAAGAATATTATTCACAACTCCATATTTTACCCGTGGGTGATCGTACGAGACGGCTAAGGGATATTAAATGCATATAACATCTATGCGAGAGAAGGCAAACTCGAAACAAAACCCTATACCAACACGTCTGACCAGCGCGGTATAGTAGGTTAATTTCCCTCCCATTACGGAGGAGGCCCGAGCCCAATAGTAGGACATTGATGGGCTGTGATGATGATGATGAACCTTAAAATTAATACATAAATACATAGTCTCACGACCTTTTCCCAGAGGAGTAGGTACACATAAGCCACGATCCTGGCATACACCCATCGCTTCATTCACATTCCTAACACTCTTCACGCATGCTTTACGATTACGCATACTCTTAGTATGACCTCTCGTCAACACTTCTCCAATTTGGTCCAGAACACGACGTAGTCTTCCGCTTGTAGTCCCAGTCACGCTTCCTTTATATAACTTCGTCAACCTCTTGTCACTCATACTTTCTACATGTCCAAACCACCTCACATAGACTTTTTAATCTTTGTCACTACTTCTTCATTCACACCACAGCGCTCTCTTATAATATTATTCCTAATTTTATCTATCAGACTTACTTACTTTACCACACATTTTTGAAGTGAAAACTTCTTTAGGCGCGTTGAGCGTTTTTGGAGGGGAAAAACTTATAAGTTCGCGTCACCGACATGCTAATGCTAATAGTATATCTATAGCTATGTGAAAACTTTTTTAGGCGCGTTGAGCGTTTTTGCAGGGGAAAAACTTATAGGTTCGCGTCACCGACATGCAAATTTTTAATTGTATTTTTAATATTTAACCTTTATGTCATGAAATGAGTATCATTGTGGTTTAAAGGTTTTCTTACTAGCGTGGTAAAACCAATTCCTAGATGTTCGATGATATTTTTTATTTTTATATAAAAAATTAGAAAATTATTATTATTTCAATTAGTCTTAAGTTAATAGTTTTCACTTCTATCGGCAGTCCCCATGACTGCCTGTTATTTTTTTTTTAGGTGACGGGCTATGGAATGGTCACACATCGCTAAACCCGCACGGGGCGACAGAAGATGCGGTGTGCGACTCCATAGACCCGCTCTAAATGTACTTCTCTTCCCCGAGTGAGCGGGCCACTGGAACCCGGTCTTTGTCTTCGGTGGCCCGCCTGGGGGTATACTTTCACGGGTATCCTCTTGGATGCCCCGGCAGCTTTTGGGTGACCAGACTAATCCCCGATCCAGTCACCCGCTGCCTCGGCTAGACACCACGCATACCACAAAAAAAATATTATTAAATTTCCGTCCATGACCTCTAAAAGGTGCACACGATTGCTAGTAACCTTTGATGGTGTTGGTTCAAAAAATATATTCCCAAGTATGGTTGACGTCAAGCAAACGGCTGGTTATAAAGGTATTGATAAAATTTCAGCTATATATAGTTATATAATAACTAAAATAATAATAGAAAAAGAGTATCGCGTCGACCCTTAGTTTTCTATCTAAAACTACGGGTCTTGTCTGTAGGATTATACTACTCTCGCAGAAGATTGACTAACCTCTGCAGATGCAATGTTACGTTTCGTTCGGTGATCAAGAGTGCCGGCAGCTCCATTTCTTGAGTGGATTTGGGATTAACATAGTCATATCGGCTTAGCTGGACCCTTGGTATTGCTAATGTCCATGCGACAGTGACACTTACCATCAGATGTGCTGCTTGCTATTTCTCCACCAGTTTTTTTTTTTTTTTTTTTTTTTTTTGCCTTGGGCTATGGACGTCGCACCCCGCCAAATGGGTCCGGAGCGACGGAAGAGGCGGCGCGCAACCCTATTAATCCACCCTGCAAGCATCTCTTCTTCGCCGTGCGAGCGTGCTATTTTTCCACCATAAGCGATAGAAAAAAACTAAGCTATTTAACTTTAATTGCTGATACATCTATTTTAATAATATTATCATCATCTCAGCTCATATATGTCTCACTGTTGGGCTCGAATCTCCTCCACAATGGGAAGGAAATTGACCTACTATACCACTCTGGTCAGACATGTTGATATAGGGTTTTGTTACAAGTTTTCTTTCTCTGTCATAGATGTTATATGCGTTTTATATCCCATAGTAGTCTCTTATAGTACTGTCAGTCATAGTACTCTTACGATCAACCACGGGTAAGATGGTGGTGGTGAAATGTATTCTTACTTCATCACTACACGGAAATAATATAGTTGAAATAAATTAAGACTTTTTTATTGCTCTTGGTGGCAAACGAGCAAACAGCACACCTGATGGTAAGTGTAACTGCCGCTCATGGATCTTTGCAATATCAGGTTATAGCTAGACCGCTGCCTACCAATGAAAACCCCAAACCCACCCAGAAAGTTATGCCACCGGCTCTCTCACTCATCAAACGAAGCAGGGCAGCACATTGCTATTTCTCAGACGTCGATTATCTGCGAGAGTGTGGTACTACCCCGGACGGACCAGCCGGCGGCTGTAGATAGAAAACTGTCAAAAGTGTGATCCTTCCACTATTAAAAGACTTATAAAAATTTTTTGAAAGTAAAATTTAACGTAATGTTGGTAGAATATTTTAATACTAAAAAGTATTCTATTCCTTAACAATTTTTATTATGAAAGAAATTTGCATACTTATTATAATTATTATAAAGAAAATTATTACGTTTTAATGAATGATGATAAAAATATAATATTCTTTTTTATTTTATATTTATATAGTGACGGCGTAAAAAAAAATACTATTTTTATTTTTTATATTTTAATGAATACATTGCGGTACTTGAAAATATTGAAACGAATTAAAGTAGTCAAACCTTCAGCTCCGAGTAGAATATTATTTACTAGCTTCTGCCCGCGGCTTCACCCGCGTAAAAGGTTACTTTCCTAAAGTTCTTGATCCCCTATTTTTATTTTTGACCGTCGGTAATACAGTGCAACGGTATTACAATACTCAGGGTTAAAACCTCATTACTGGACTGCTAGATGGCGTTGAAGAAGCTAGATTTTGTGATTTTTTGACAAACAATTTTTTTATTTTTCATATAAAAATTTTGATTTTTTTTTTAATAAAAAGTATCCTATGTTACTTTTAATACCTCCAAGAATATGTGTACAATGTTACATGATGATCCGTTGAGTAGTTTTAGCGTGAAAGTGTAACAAATAAACTTACATTTACATTTATATATTAGTAGGGATCTATACCAGCGCCTTTATTAGTGTGGATTTCATATGTATGTAATGTATTTTTTTTCTTTTCATGTCATATAAATCCCACTATTGTAGCAGGCCTACTTCCAAATCTTCGAGTAGTTGTAGGACTACAGTATTGACAGTTTTCCGTCCGCCATTTTCGGTCCGCCTGGAGTAGAAGCACACTTTCACAGAAAATCAACGCCTGAGTAGTGGCAATGTGTTGCTGCGCTTCGTTCGGTGAGCGAGAAAGCTGGCAGTCCAAATTTCTGGGTGAGGTTTGCTTGATAGGCAGTGGTCTAGATTTACCTTTGTTAAGGTTTATGAGCGCTAGTAACACTTACCATCAGATGTGCTGCTGGCTCGTTTGCCATCATAAGCAATAAAATTCTCCATCATCCTTACTAATATTATAAATGCGAAAGTAACTCTGTCTGTCTGTCTGTCGCTCTTTCACGCCAAAACTACCGAACCGATCTAAATGAAATTTGGTACACAGTCTACAGTCTGATAAAGGACATAGACTACTTTTAAATGCAAAAAAAAAGGGTAGTAAAGGGGGATGTAAGGGTTGTAAATATAGTTGTAAGGAAGTATCGTTATTTTTAAAGCCAGAAGCTTGAAATTTATTTTTACGCTATTGATTAGATGACATTAAAATTTTGTAAAAAAAAATACCCTTAAGGGGTGAAATAAAAATAGGGGCTGAAAAACTTTAGAGAAGTAACCTTTTACTCGGACGAAGCCGCGGGCAGAAGCTAGTATAAAATAAATTATTTACTAGAAACCGGATCTATCAAGGCGCCTTTAACTTATTTACATTTAAGTTAACTAGTACTATGATAATTAAGTAGACGAGCGGAATCATAAGGGCTTCGTGTTATAGTAAGTTTACACTTACTAAGTAATAGAATTTCTCCCATATGAGGATGGGATAAGAATATAATTACCATCCACCTTAATCAGCCGTGGGAGTTATAAAAATGGCTAAGGGTCTCACTAGTGGAGTAGATAACAGATCCCTCCTTTTTTTGTGTAGTCTATAGTCCGGACATACGCCGCCCGTTCCCCTCTAGGGCGACGGAAGAACAGCGCATGGCCCTGTAACCCACCTTATTCCCTCAACTGGTACCGCTTCAACCGTGGGCAACCCGGCAGCCCGGTTGCCCTACCAGGCGGCCATCTCGCTAGGCGAGACAGTGGCGCCTCCTGCCCTGCAAAGTATTGCGGTTATGGAACTATGCCTTCAATTATATCTGTGAGGAATATTTACATCCAGCAGTGGAAAGCATAAGGAATTTTACTAAATAATTAGTTTTTTTTATTGATTTAGGATTGGACATACTAGATTGTGTATAGAAACCATTTTACAAGCAAAAACTTATTAACACATATAGGAATTTGAAATTATTACAATCAGAAATTCATTTCAACTACCTTATCAATTAGCAAACCGTGTGTAAGTACGAGTGAGAACAAAATTGTCACTGGAATTCTCGGCTTTCGGGTACCGTTTTATCATGGAATCTGTTAAAATAAGTTTACAAATTATCAGAGCTTAAGAATCCACCGAAGACTAAATAGTGGTAGGACCACGCTGTTGACAGTTCTTTGTGCACAGCCGCGGGCTGGTCCGTTCGGGGTAGTTAGTACCACACTCTAAAAAAAAGACAAAAATTCATTAAAACCGTCCGACCAACCTAAATTGCGAGAGAACAGGACAATATGACAGATTATGAGACCAAAATATCCAAAGTAACGGCTGCATATAGACATATGCAGCCGTTACTTTGGATATTTTGGGTACGGTGTAACCAGATCGTAGCATAACCAAATTAAAAAGTGCTAAAAATAGAAAAGTCACTTGCTCATGTTTCTTTTCGCGTGATTATTGTATGATTTTCTTTTAATTGTCTGTGTTAACGGTTGGTGACCCCATTAGAAGTTAGTATTTTTTTTTAAGTAGCAATACATACAAATCAATATTACATTAATTATAAATAGCTATTTATACATTATAATTTAATAAAATGTAAATAAATACGTACTCTTCCGTGTGGTTATGGAGTAAGAATACATTTCACCCTCCTATCTTACCCGTGGGTGATCGTAAGAGCCGACTGAGGGATATAAAACGCATATAACATCTATGCAAAGAGAAGGAGAATTTGAAATAAAACCTTATACCAACACGTCTGACCAGCGTGGTATAGTAGGTTAATTTCGCTCCCATTATGGAGGAGACTCCAGCTCAACAGTGGGACATATATGAGCTGAGGTGAAATAAATACGTACTAAATTCGCACGTGTAAATAGGCCTTAAGGCTGTATATTATAAAGCATGTCACGATTTCAGCGCCTGTCACTTTTAATAATTATTTTTGTTCTCTTTAAAATATTAAATCACATAATAGTACACTGGTTTGTATGTAAGATTGATAAAAAGAAAATAAAAGCTTGATTCGGTAATCAGTTAAGAAAACACCAGGAAAATAAATTCTGCCACGTAAGTAGAGTAAGATCTGAAATGTGTGACTACCTGCTGCTGTGTTTTCCGAGCGCTATAACATGTCCTTCTTCAAACGAGATTTAAGAAGAGCTCTTTCTTCATGGCAGGCAGCGGCCTGGCTGTGCCCCTGATGTAGCTAGGTCCATTGCAACAGTATCTCTTACCATTTTTTTTTGCAATGTGGACCATTTATGTGCTCGCGCCCCGACAAATCGGTACGGGGCGACAAAAAGAGGCGGCGCGTTACCCCATAGACCCACCCTGCAAGCACCTCTCTTCGCCGTGCGAGTGGCCGACCGGTACCCAACAGTGTCTCTTACCATCAAGTGCGTTCACTCATTTGCCACTATAGGGGCAATAAATTAATAGCAGCACAGTTCTAGAAGACTTGTAAAATGCAATCACCAACCACCTGCTAAGTGCTAATTATGGTTATGGTTCACCTATGTGGAAAGACCAATGTAATTCTATTATTTTATTTAAATATGCAAACCATTCCGTGGTAAATAATATAACAATCACAATTTTTGTAATCTAAGCAGTTGATATGACAACCGCTCTGATTTTGCTCTAAACGCTTTACGGCAATTTTTACTATGTTTTAAACGATTTTCTAAAAATATCTTACGTCTTCAAGGTGACGTATGCCAACTACCGGACAATGATTTAATATGAAGCGAAATTTGCATTCCTAAAATAGTTCACGACGGTGTAAGTGGCAGCACGGTTGGGCCGGATTCCCAATAAGTGCGGGTTCGAACCCCGCTTGTGACATCATTTTTCGTTTCGTAATCGGGTATTTATAAATAATTAAGCATATTAAATGCTAAAAATTTCAGTAATTTGAATATACACTTCACCAACTGCCTGATATCAACCCTCCTTGGGAATGTAACTGTCAACAAAACGGCATCAGATGGAGTTGCCCCAATTATGTGTTCACTTAGTTGTGTGTTTTGTTGTATCTCTGTGTTCTCTTACGAAACCCACATGCAATTTAACCATTAAAATACATTAATTATTAATTAAGAAAATTATTTTGTATTTTATAATTATTTTAATTAATAATCTCGATTAATTAATTAAAAGTAAAATTAATAAAATATCATGTTAATTTTTTTTTAATCGCTGTTTCATTCATTTAATAACATATGAAGTTAATTAATTAATTTAATAGCAATTTCTTTTCTGTTTTTAATTAATAGCTTTCTTTTGGTATTGCTATAACTTAAAATTTGAATTTAATTATTATTATCAGTTTAATGATGTCCCTTGTTGGACATAGGGTCTTGAAAACGCCATTCTCATACAAAACACGCGCGTTTTTTTTATTTTTTATATTTTTTATTGCTAGTGGTGGCAAACGAGCAAGCAGTACACCTGATGGTAAGTGTCACTGCCGCCCATGGACCTTTGCAATACCAAGGGTATAGCCCGCTGCCTACCAATATAAACCCCAAACCCACTCAATTGGGTTTCCAGCTCTCTCGCTCACCGAACGAAGCGTAATAGCACATTGCCATTACTCATACGTCGATCTTCTGCTCAGTGTAGTACTTACCACGGACGGACCGGCCCGCGGCTATAGACAGAGAACTGTCAACAGCGTAGTTCTACCACTATTAACGCGTTCCCCACGCGTGCCTCTTTCGGAGACGAGCGGTTTGTTAGGAGATTTCTTTTTGTATTGTTTGGGTCTCACTATAGACAGTTTTCAATCTACAGTCACGGGTACGTCTGAGGTAGTACCATATTCTTGCAGAAAATAGACATCTAAGTATCAATGTGCTGTTGCACTTCATTTGGTTAGCGAGAGAGCCGGCAGATCAATTTTAGCTGGGTTTTTGTTAAAGCGGTCTAGTTGTACCTTTTGTATTGCAAAGATACATAGGCGGCAATAAAACTTATCATTAGATGAGATGCTTGCTCGTTCGCCAACATAAGCAATAAAAAAAATTGTTATTAGAGTCTGGACATTGTATGAAATGTCTAAAGAATTCAGACGAATCTCGCCCATCTGGCAAGTATTGTTGCTAACTATTTATCTTATGATCTGAGTGTGATTTTTACAACGCTTGTGGGTAAGTAAGAGATGGTAAACTATTTCGAAGGTGATAAATATACTTACATCGTGTTAACGAGAGGTAATGCTAAAAATGTTACGCTCACTAATGTTACATCGAAAGGCAGACTGTAATGTGATAGACTCATAATTTGTCAAGTAAATTACAAATATATTTTATTGATCATTCATTTCTGTCTAAGAACTAAGAAGAAAATTATTCGACTCAACGAGAGGAACCACTGAAAAAGGAAGGTTCTCGAAAGACAACCACGTATAACACGACAATGTAGCATGCCTCACTAACGCTTGGTAGTCCACCGGTGATGCTGACGGCAGATGATTGTGCTTTGTGGCAGTGTATAATGGAGATTTACGCACAGCATTTGTCGGCAAAAGGCGGAATGATATGATGTAACATCATCATTCTCCTACTCTTATCCCAATTACTTGGGGTCGATACAATATGTACTCTTTTTTCATAGTACATATTGTAAAAGTTATTGGCAATCGTTTTATGACCAGCCGCCTGCCAGATGTCAACCCTCTTTGGGAATGTAATTGTTGACCAAACGGCATCAGATGGAGTTGGCCCAGGTCGTTATAAGGCTCTTAGTCGTCTTTTACGACATCCACGAGCAAAGTAGGGGTTGGTAGTATTCGTAGCCGCTACCACACAGCTATGATGTAACAATACTCGATAAATTACCTGCGCGGGCATTGAACTCTTTGTTTAAACATTATTATATAAACCAATGAGTCATACGAGATAATATTCTTAGTTTATGGTATTTACACAAGTGAATTAGCGTATAAGTGTGAATTTATATCACTCAAGTAATCTGACCTTGACTTACATCTTTTTTCTTTGTTATAGTGATAAGACCACGCTGTTGACAGTTTTCTGTCTACAGCCGCGGGCTGGTCCGTCCGGGGTAGTACCACACTGAAGCAGAAGATCGACGTCTGAGTAATGGCAATGTGCTGTTGCGCTTCGTTCGGTGAGCGAGAGAGCCGGAAGCCCAATTGGGTGGGTTTTGGGATTTTATTGGTAGGCAGTGGCCTAAGCTATACCCTTGGTATGGCAAAGGTCCATGGGCGGCAGTCACACTTATCATCAGGTGTGCTGCTTGCTCGTTTTTCACCATGAGCAATAAAAAAAAAATGTAATTGACGATTGGTTCGCGAGAAAAAGAGCTTAAATGTATTTATACGTCACAGATTTTGAAGAGAAAAGCCGCTGACGTATAAATACACATTACAGGACTCAAGTTCTATTTTTTTTTCGTGAATTTTAGAAGATTAAAATATACGCTGTTTTTTTTTGGCAAATTTGAGAAGATTAAAATATACGCTTGTGACATCATTTTTCGCTTCGTAATCGGGTTTTATAAATAATTGAGCATATTAAATGCTAAATTTCAGTAATTTGAATAACAAGGTTGTGTCATCGTTTAATACAATTCTAACTGCAAAGTTTGAAGTATTAAGCCTATAACAATGTGTAAACATTGCCAGGTAGATGCCGCATGTCACCTTAAAGACGTAAATATGATACGAAGCAAAATTTGCATGTCCTACAGTAGTTCACGGTGGTGTAGTGGCAGCACGATTGGGCCGGAATCCCAATAGGCGCGGGTTCGAATCCCGCTTGTGACATCATTTTTCGCTTCGTAATCGGGTTTTATAAATAATTAAGCATATTAAATGCTAAATTTCAGTAATTTGAATAACAAGGTTGTGTCATCGTTTAATACAATTCTAACTGCAAAGTTTGAAGTATTAAGCCTATAACAATGTGTAAACATTGTCGGGTAGATGGCGCATGGCACCTTAAAGACGTAAATATGATACGAAGCAAAATTTGCATGTACTACAATAGTTCACGGTGGTGTAGTGGCAGCACGATTGGACCGGAATCCCAATAGGCGCGGGTTCGAATCCCGCTTGTGACATCATTTTTCGCTTCGTAATCGGGTTTTATAAATAATTGAGCATATTAAATGCTAAATTACAGTAATTTGAATAACAAGGTTGTGTCATCGTTTAATACAATTCTAACTGCAAAGTTTGAAGTATTAAGCCTATAACAATGTGTAAACATTGTCGGGTAGATGGCGCATGTCACCTTAAAGACGTAAATATGATACGAAGCAAAATTTGCATGTACTACAATAGTTCACGGTGGTGTAGTGGCAGCACGATTGGACCGGAGTCCCAATAGGCGCGGGTTCGAATCCCGCTTGTGACATCATTTTTCGCTTCGTAATCGAGTTTTATAAATAATTAAGCATATTCAATGCTAAATTTCAGTAATTTTAATAACAAGGTTGTGTCATCGTGTAAAACAATTCTAACTGCAAAGTTTGAAGTATTAAGTCTATATCAATGTGTAAACATTGCCGGGTAGATGGCGTATGTCACCTTAAAGACGTAAATATGATACGAAGTAAAATTTGCATGTCCTACAATAGTTCACGGTGGTCTAGTGGCAGCACGATTAGGCCGGAATCCCAATAGGCGATGGTTCGAATCCCGCTTGTGACATCATTTTTCGCTTCGTAATCGGGTTTTATAAATAATTAAGCATATTAAATGCTAAATTTCAGTAATTTTAATAACAAGGTTGTGTCATCGTTTAATACAATTCTAACTGCAAAGTTTGAAGTATTAAGCCTATGCATGCGCCATCTACCCGACAATGTGTAAACATTGTCGGGTAGATGGCGCATGTCACCTTAAAGACGTAAATATGATGCGAAGCAAAATTTGCATGTCCTACAATAGTTCACGGTGGTTGTAGTGGCAGCATGATTGGGCCGGAATCCCAATAGGCGCGGGTTCGAATCCCGCTTGGGACATCATTTTTCGTTTCGTAATCGGGTTTTATAAAAAAAATAAACGCTGTTTTTTGTTTTTGGCGAATTTGAGAAACTAAAGTTACGCTGCTTTTTGCGAATTTGAGAAGACTAAAATATATGCTGTTTTCGCTTTCATAATTGTAGTTTTATATACCAGACAGCAGTAAAAACTGCTTTAAAAAATCAGTTTAAAAAAAATCACAATATAATCGGTCCCTTTGTTTAGGTGCTATAATGCCACAGACAGATAGATCAAACTCATCACACTCTTTATTTTTTGCTTTGAAGGTTTTAAAGTGATTAATGAATTAATAAATATCTCCTTGTAATATACAAAAAAAATGCTTCTATCGTTATTAACCATACATCCTGTCTAGATTTTTATTTAATTAAAAATCTTGTGGTAATCGCTAATTTAATTATCACATGATATTACAATTTATTATAATATATTATATAATTCCGTGTGGTGATGGAGTAAGAATACAATTCACCACCCCATATCTTACCCGTGAGTGATCGTACAAGACGACTAAGCGATATAAAACGCATTCATATCTATAGCTGTGTGGTAGCGGCTACGAATACTACTAACCCTTACTTTGCTCGTGGATGTCGTAAAAGACGACTAAGAGCCTTATAACGACCTGGGCCAACTTCATCTGATGCCGTTTGCTCAGCAATTGCATTCCCAAGGAGGGTTCATGTCTAGCAGGTGGCCAGTCATAAAACTATTGCCAATAACTTTTACAATATGTACTGTGAAAGAAGAGTACATATTGTATCGACCCCAAGTAATTGGGATAAGAGTAGGTGAATGATGATATATGTGAGAGAAGGAAAAATCGAAACAAAACCACATCGTCTGACCAGCGTGGTATAGTAGAACAATTACCCTCCCAATATGGAGGAGGCTTGAACCCAACAGTGGGACATATATGAGCTGAGATGATGATGATTGCAATTTAAATTTTAACGACAGAAGACAATCTATAAATATTAAAAAAAAAATAATGGAGGGGCCCACTGTTGACAGTTATAACTTGTCTATAGTCGCGGGCCGGTCCGTCTGGAGTAGTACCATATTCTCGCAAAAAATCGATGACTAGGTAGTCGTAATGTACTATTAAGGTTCATTCGGTGAGCGATAGAGTAGGCAGTTCTACCACTACCAAGCATTTTTGAGAAGTTGACGTGATCGAGATGGTCCTTAGCTAACATTCATCATCATTCTCCTACTCTTAACCCAATTACTTGGGGTCGATACAATATGTACTCTTTTTTCACAGTACATATTGTAAAAGTTATTGGCAATAGTTTTATGACCGGTCGCCTGACAGACTGTAGAAGAAATGTAATTGTTGACCAAACGGCATCAGAGGGAGTTGGCTCATCTGAGCGTTATAAGGCTCTTAGTCGTATTTTGCGACATCCACGAACAAAGTAAGTGTTGGTAGTATTCGTAGCCGCTACCACACAGCTATTGGTCCTTAGCTATCATTTACGTATATCTGTTCAGGTGTTTCAAGATCATTGGCTCTATGTTCGCTTAGACGCACAATAGGTATTTTCTTTTCTTTCGAGGGTTAATGTCTGGCAGTCTATCATAAAAGTATTGCCAATAACTTTTTTAATATGTACGATGGAAGTGAATATATTACATTTACCTCGAGCGATTGAGATAAGAGCAGTAGAATGATGATGTCAAGCAAGTTCTTACAGTGAGTAAGTAAATTCTCGTCCCACCTTTATCTACCTTAACGTGGATGAAAGAGTGAGAATATAAATGAATAAAAATATATATATATATATATATATATATATATATATATTATCACCCGTTAGACCGGCCTATTCGCCAACTTCATCATTATAAAAACCACTTTTACTTTTTTTCGATTATAATTTGCACAACTTGTTTCCAGCTCGCATATTATTTAAGAAAGTTGAATAATTCGTTGTTTGTATATCTCGAAAATTGTGCGAAGAATGAATGAAAAAATTAAAAAATATATAAATTTTTATTCTAATCTTGCTAAAGTTTTAACTCTATCGAATCTTTTCATTTTATATTAAAGACTAGCCAAACCGAGCTAAGTTTGGTAGTCTTTAAGTAGTTGGTTTATTTGTAGAAGTCGATATATCGCAGTGCCACCTGGTGGCGAGTTACATCAATATGGATAGCATATAAAACTTCTCCGTGAAAAAAAGAAAAAGCAGTCATGAGGACTGCTAACACAAGTGAAAACTTAAAACTATGAAGAAAAAAATGGTTTTATATAATGTTTAATGTTTTTTCATTATATAATATTAGTTCGATAAATCGTTAACTACATACCTACAACTAACCTCGCAATGTAAACCAAAATATGATTGTTAAAATAATTATTATTACGTATCAATAATAACTAATAAAAAAAAAAACTATCTATTGGAAAACGATAATAATTAATGATAACAATTATTATTTTTTATTGGGACTAATCCCACCTCACATTCCCACCACTGTAACTCCTGTAAGCCAGGATCCACAATGGTCTCCATAAAAGACGTCGAGGTTTGACCCTCAGGAAGTCCCGGGAAATGCTTTTAATTGTCTAAAACCCGCAACAAATTTAATTAGAAAAGAAAAACAGGAGGAGTTAAAGAATTTCCACTTCCCTCCTATGCGAAGCGAGAGACATGAAGCAAAATTTGCTAATAGGCCAATAGATAGGAGGATAAACTGATACGGGAAGCGTAGCAGTACAGCATCACGGATATGACAGAGCTTAAGGGGCCTATATGTGAGCCTTAAGTTTGATTACAATAGTAGGTATGGCAGAAGCGCCTAAACGCACGGCAATTTTCTCGAGTTGCTACAAGGTCCGTATAATATATAACCCCCGACACGACTTGCAGACTGTCTAACATAAGATCGCGCTCGTTTTGCCAGAAACTGCACTCCCAGAGGATGTGATGAGCTGTTTGTTCAAAATCGTGATTTGGTGAGGAACATCGACAAAATGGTGAATCTACTAGTTTAAAATAGAATAATTTACTTTTAAAATTACCAATACTTCTAAAATAATAATTATTATATATAAATTGAATATAATAAACACAGCGATACAGCAGTAAAGAGCAGCTGACCGTATCTTTCTCGTTTGGGTACATTCAGCGTTCCCGAGTTCACCCGAAAGCGTGACGGATCTCACTTACAGTCTACGAAAAAATCTGTCTACGGTGCGCCAAAAGAGGTTTTCACTTCAAAAATACATATGTACCAATTTTCATAGTGATCGGTCAAATAATGTCAGAGTTTAGTGATGTCATATATTATACAAACATTCTCTTATTTATATAAATTAATCGGTCTGATCATATATCAGTTCGTTTTCTTCTACATTTCTTTTTGAAGAGATAATGCCACAAACGCTATACTATGTCACGTCACAAATTATTCAAATATTAACATAAAAAAAAAATCATATATTTGTCTAGACATAACCTACTAACGGAGTTCTTATAAATTTGCATTTTACATATATTTTATAAATATTAAATTTATCAATAACATATTAAATTAAAAATTAACAATATATCATAAATTCCTCAAAAAAAAGTTCTCAAAAAAAAAATAAAAAAAAAAACAAATTATGCCTATATGTCATAAATTATCATCATCATCATTCTGCTGTTATCTCAAAACTGAGAAAGACCTGCGCCACCTGCATCTTATGCAAGCTTCAAAAAAAAAGAAAAAGGAATATGTATCATAAATTATCATTACTATCATTCTACTGTTATCTTAAAGGTGATAGCTATACGTCACCTACATCTGATACAGCCTTAAAAAAAAAATATCATAAATTATCATCATCATCATCATTCTGATGTTATATGAAAGGAGATAGACCTGGGCCACCTGCATCTGATGCAGTCTTCTCAATAATTATATTCCCAAGGAGGGTAGACGTTAAGCAAGCTGCCATAAATAAAACCATTTTTTTTTTGCGGCAGGCTATGGAGTTTCACACCCCGTTAAATCCTTCCGGGGCGACAGAAGAAGCGGCGCGCGACCCTATAGACCCGCACTACATGTAGGTACCTCTCTACGCCGAGCGAGCGGGCCACCGGATTCCGGTCTTTGTCTTCGGTTTCCCGCCCAGTGGTTTACCCTCGCGGGTATCCTCTCGAGTTGATGCCCCGGCAGCTTTCGACGTCGAGGCATTGTCCTCACGTGGTATGGCCTCGCTCCGGGCAACCAGACTAACCCCCGGTCCCATCACTCGAGTAATAATACCATTGCTAAAACTTTTACAATATGTACGATGTAAGAGTACATGCAGGACTTTTTTGAGTGGCATTCTCGTGGGGAGATCTAGTCAGGTCTGGCTGGACATAGTCTAGAAGTAGATCTTTATGTGTTGATGAATGGAATAGGAGTACATATTTAATCCAAGTAATAGAGATAACAACTGAATGACCAAGACTTAAATATTAATCCTTGTCAATAAAAGGTTTACCTTTCTTTCTTTTTTATCCATCATTCTATAGACGTCGTCTGTTGGATATCATATTGCTCAAGTGAGCGGCATTAATACAGAAATAGATTAGTTAAGAGACTAGTTGGCTGATGTAGTTGGTTTTATAAGAATAATGAAAAGAAATTACTGTAACTCTTGAGTAAAGGAATGCTGAGTGTGGCTTATGACGTCATCATTTTTCTGCAATAAGGCGCAAGTTATGTTTTATTTTTTGCCGCAAGCGACAAAAGAAATGGCGCGTGAACCCATGATCCCACCGAACAACGTACCGAGTGACGCACTTGGCGGCTTAACTTCACAGGAATCCTCTCGGGTCGATGCCCGACAGTTTTCACCGTCGGAGAATAAGGCGCAAGACTAAAAAATAGGGAGGCACTCTGCTCTACTCGACTCGCCTGACTGGGCAAGGCGTGATGGGTGGCGGCCCCCATCGCCGCAACTGCCGAAGTTCGTACCGACGGGGGCGGGTCGGTACGCGTCGCCTCCGGGGGACGCCCTAACCCGCATTGCGGTACGCATTTCGAGCCGGATTAGCAGTTCTCTGGCACTCTGTTCTCTCTGCCTACCCTGCAAGGGATATGGCGTGATGATATGTATGTATGTATGTACTAAAAATTAAAAAAAAAATGGAATTGGTGGGTACCTATATAATTACATTATTAATTAACGAAATTATTAATACGATTATATTTTTTCTATATTGATGCAGTAATAACCTGATTATCCGTGTGGTAATGGAGTAAGAATACTATTCACCATCCCATATCTTACCCGTGGGTGATCGTACGAGACGACTAAGGGATATAAAACGTATATAACATCTATGCGAGAGAAGGAAAACTCGGCACAAAACCCTATACCAACACATCTGACCAGCGTGGTATAGTAAGTTAATTTCCCTCCCAACACGGAGGAGGCCCGAGCCCAACAGTGGGACATATATGGGCTGTGATGATGATGATGAATAACCCTGATTGTCATTTCTATCGTACAAAAAAAAATTGTACGCTACCCTAGTCGAGGAGAGTCGATGTTACTTAAAAAAGCATTACATAGCCGAAGTGTGAAGGCATAGTGTCAGTTAACGTCAACAAAATAAAGTGCAACGTAGCCTAAAAAACTGTATAATGCCAAAAAATTTATATTTTTAAGCATTATTTTTGTAAAAACACATAATCTGTACAAATATACTTTTTTTTTATTGCTTATGTTGGCAAACGAGCAAACAGAACACCTGATGGTAAGTGTTACTGCCGCTCATGGATCTTTGCAATATCAAGGGTATAGCTTAGGCCACTGCCTACCTATAAAATCCCCAAACCCTCCCAATTGGGCTTCCGGTTCTCTCGCTCACCGAACGAAGCGCAATAGCACATTGCCATAACTCAAAATTTGATCTTCTGCTCAGTGTGGTTCTACCCCGGACCAGCTCGCAGCTGTAGACAGAAAACTGTCAACAGCGTGGTCCTAGAACTATTAAATACTGCACCTATAATTGCATAGTGGTTAAACAACAGATCTTCCATGCCAGTGCTATGGAACATTCGTGAGATCCACAAAGTGATGTTTCGAGTCTGGGTGTAATTTTTCTGCGTTAATTGCATGTTTGTAAAGTACCCCGCAATACAAGGATGATTTCTTTAGTGCGGGTGGTGTATTAAGAAAAAAAAAATGGCACAGCCGTTTTGTAGCCATCGATAATAGAATAAATGCGGTACAAAAATAAGAATTAATATTGGCTTGTTATCTTCAGTCACTTTTTTTATTATTTATCATCATGCAGCCCATATATGTCCCATTCTTGGGCTCGGGCCTCCTTCGTAATGGGAGGGAAATTAACCTACTATACCGCGTTGGTCAGACGTGTTGGTATAGGGTTTTGTTTCGAGTTTTCCTTCTCTCGCATAGATGTTACATGCGTTTTGTATTCCTTAGTCGTCTCTTACGATCACCCACGGGTAAGATAGGGGGCGGTGAATTATGTTCTTACTCCGTCACCACACGGATATTATTATTAGTGAATCCAAAACCGCGCTATCATATTTAGCCAGTATCAATAACATTTTAAATAAATTTTACTTAATTTCACAAGAATTACAACAATAAATATTTAAAAAAAAAGAAATCATTGTCTATGTGCCAATGAGCTATGTTTTTTTTTACTAGAGCGATGACTGTGCTATAAACTGTGTAAGTTTTGAAAAATCTCAAGTGCCGTTATACACTTTAGCACTTTCACTGCATTACATATATTTACATGTCATCAATGTAATTTATTATTATACCGCACTGTTTGTCGACCGATCGTTATCCGTGTAGTGTTAAGATTTAAAAAAAATGTCGCCATTTTTATTTGTACGAAGTCGTAAATAATAGCAAAGGGAAAAATTGTAATACGATACTTTATTTATTCTACCAGCCTCTGGGGCTTGGCGTATAATCAATTAAGTTAAGATAGAACTGCCTAAGGCTCTACGTGTGGTGACGGAGTAAGAATATAATTCAACACCATCTTACCCATGAGCGATCGTACGAGACGACTAAGGGATATAAAACGCATATAACATCTATGCGAGCGAAGGAAACCTCGAAACAAAACCTTATACTAACACGTCTGACTAGCGTGGTATAGTTGGTCAATTACCCTCCCATTATAAACCCTCCCAAATAAATCAATGATTAAGTTTGCTACAGTATGACAAGCGTTGCCTTTACAGACATCTGATGAGTCAATGACCTTGAAATTTTCCTGTTAATTTTTTGTTGTATGTTCCTACCATCATTACCTACCACCTTTCTGACCAGCTGCTCTATTCTCTGTTACACCCGGTATATACACACTAACCTGCACTAAGGAAATGATCCTTGCATAGCAGGAGACTTTACAAATATACCTATAATTACATATATATCATCACGCGATATCCCTTGCAGGGTAGGCAGAGAGAACAGAGTGCCAGAGAACTCTATCCTTGCATACTTCACTGACTTCCTCAACATTCATAATTCTCTTCATACACGCTCGCTGGTTTCTAAGACTCTTGACGCCACCTTCCTTCAGTACGTGACCAATCTGATCTAGGTAGGTGAGTCTCGGTCTCCCCCGGTACTTACATCCTTCCACTTTCGTATTGTATATCTTCTTAACCAGACGTTTGTTCGGCATTCTTTCCACGTGTCCGAACCATCGGAGCATTCCTTTTTGCATCTTTACACCAATACTCTCTTTACCTATAATTAAAACAGACAAATTACACCCAGATTAAGAATAACATTTTGTGAATCACACAAACTATTGTCCTAAGTATGAATCGAACTCACGGCAATCATCTTAACCATTACACCACCCTACAATCAAAACGATTCATTCAAAAAAACGAAAGTAAAAAACACGGTAATTACATCACTAGAATGACTTTTCTCTCACGTATATGTATCCTAACATACCATATATATATATATATATATACATACACACACACATATATATATATATATATATATATATATATATATATATATATATATACATATATCATATATATATATATATATATATATATATATATATATATATATATACCACCCTGCACTAAGGAAATAGACAATTTACACCCAGACTCAGAACAATACTGTGAATCGCACAATATTGTCCGAAGTGCAATCAAAACGATTCGTTCAAAAAAACGAAAGTCAAAAAATGGTAATTACATCACTAGAATGACTTTTCTCTCACGTATATGTATCCTAACATGGAATATATATTATGGATTTATTCGATACGACTTTCGTGTGACATAGCTATTAATGTATCGATTTGAATTGTAATCGGATGTAAGTGGAGCGCCATTTATATTGGTCAATATTCGATGTGGGTATATTTTATATCCGTATAACAACGCTATAGAATACATAGTGTTACCACCCAATAGAATTTTTAGGTGATAAATTCTTATGGGAGGTTAAATCGCTTCGTTGCGTAACGCGTAACGGCGCCAGTATATCTGGCCGCTTTATAAGATTAAATAATGATACTAATAATGTCATCATCATTCTCCTAATCGTATCCCAATTACTTAGGGTCGATACAATATGTATTCTTCTTTCATAGTACATATTGTAAAAGTTATTGGCAATAGCTTTATGATCGGCTGCCTGCCAAACGTCAACCCTCCTTAGGAGTTCGCCCAGGTCGTTATAAAGCTCTTAGTCGTCTTTTACGACATCCACGAGCAAAGTGTATTCGGAGCCGCTACCACACAGCGAATGATACAAATAATGTACATACACAAAATTCTAATGTACATATTCAAGAATTGTAACTAAGAATAAAATATATTTTATAATCAATAAAATATTTTATTAATAAATAACCTTTCCTTATGTTATCATATTTCATCTCAGCTCATATGCGTCCTAATACTGGACTCGAGCCTCCTCCATAATAGGAGGGAAATAAACTTACTATACTACGCTGGTTAGACGTGTTGGTATAGGGTTTTGTTACGAGTTTTTCTTCTCTTGCATAGATGTTATATGCATTTCATATCCCTTAGTCGTCTCTTACGATCACCCACGGGTAGTATAGGGGGTGGTGAATTATATTCTTACTCTGTCACCACACAAAAAACAATATGTTTATTAATATTAATCATATTAATAAACATAAAATTTATATAATAACCTAAGCTTATCTTAAGTTAAACAATTTCAATATTAAATAGTTCAACTTAAATTATTACTTGTAACGGGCGTCTCGAGTCTCACACGATTATTTTTATTGCTTTTGATGGCAAATGGACGACACAATTGATAGTAAATGTTACTGTAACCCATGGACCTTTGGAAAGTTAGGGGTGCAGCTAGATTACTGCGTGCCAATGAAAACCCTAAGCCCACCCGGAAAGTTGGGCTTTCGGCTCACTGAACGAAGCACAGCAGCAAATTGCCACTGTTCCGGCGTCAATTTTTTACGAGGGTGTGGCACTACCCAGAACGGATCGGCCCGCGGCTGTAGACAGAAAACTCAATAGTGACCACTGATCGTAGATGTCGCAATAAATTAATCTATATCTTTAAAAAGTGATGTTTGTATATATGACATCGCTAAACTCAGAAAATATTTGACCTATCATTATGAAAAATGGTATGTATATGTATTTTTTCACGGTGAATGTTGATATGTCATTGCTGTAACTCACCAGCAGGTGGCGCTGCAATATATCGCTACAAACATACTAACGGGCTCTGTTTGCTAGTAGGTTACAAAGTTTTAGCGGGTACGTGAAAAGATAATGTGGTGGTGGTTTTGTATTATATTAGATATATTAGAGTTTTAACTTCATATCATCATTCTCCTACTCTTATCCCAATTACTTGGCGTCGATACAATATATACTCTTCTTGCATAGTACATGTTGTAAAAGTTATTGACAAAAGTTTGACGCTGCAGAATAACAGCGTTGTGGTATTATATGGCTTTTAATGTTTCAGCCTAGGGCCCCGTGGATTCAAGGGACCACGTCTAAGTCAAGTCAAAGTTAAAAATAGACGATAATAATTTAAAGAACTTGCCAAAGCAAAGTGCAGCAAGGTTGTTTTATAATTTGTCAATTTATTTACGGATGTAAGTATTTAACAGACACTAAGGCGTACTTATCCGTGTGGTGACGGAGTAAGAATACTATTCACCACCCCATATCTTACCCGTGGGTGATCGTATGAGACGACTAAGGGATATAAAACGCATATAACACCTATGCGAGAGAATGAAAACTCGAAACAAAACCCTATGCCAACACGTCTGACCAGTGCGGTATAGTAGGTTAATTTCCCTCCCATTACGGAGGAGGCCCGAGCCCAACAGTGGGACATTTATGGGCTGTGATTGATGATGATATTTTTATTTTATGTGTTTAGTTTTTTGCTACTTGTGCATTGCTGCCGGACATCGCAGAACGCTTCAGAATAACATCCTTGTGGTATCACTTTTTGTAGTAGATACCACAACAATATGCTGACCAGAGACCTTTTCCTTATTTGTGGAGGGGGCGCCACTGCATTGATTTATAACTAATCTGTGTATTTTCTTTTCTTTTTAGAATTTTTATTTGAATAAAATTATTTTTTTTTTATCGTTTTTGGTGCCAAACGAACAAGCAGCACACCTGATGGTAAGTGTTACTGCCGCCCATGGATTTTCAGGGCCGCTGACTACCAATATAAACCCCAAACCCACCCAATTGGGATGCCGGTCACTTACCGAACGAAGCGCAATGTCACATTGCCATTACTCAGACGTCGATCCTCTGCGAGAGTGTGGTACTACCCCGGATGGACCGCACCGCGGCTGTGGACAGAGAACTGTCAACGGTGTGGTCCTATAACTATCATAATATATACTATTATATTTTTGTAAGTAGTTTAATATTTAAGCTCATTGTAATGTGTTTCAATGAGTGGAGATATAAATTAATTTTCGTTTCTTTAAAATTGTTGCCAACAAGTTCTAAAATATGTGCAATGAAAGAATAGTACATATTACATCAACTACAATTGAAATAAAAGTGTAACGATAATTTCTCGTGCCATAATTTATAGCTGGTAACACACTAGTTACAGACATTTGCTTTCATGTAACCGTTACAAAATTAATTGTTTACGAATTTGCATTTTAGCAACGCATTTCGTGTGTTGAATACTTCCTTTTATTATGTTATTATATTTACATAATATCAAAAGGTATATTATATATTAGCTGTATATTAGCGGCTTCGAATACTACCAAACCTTACTTTGCTCGTGGATATCGTAAAAGACGACTACGAGTATGATATCGACATTTTTTTTTTTTTTTGGAACGAAGTTCCTTATCGCGCGTTGTGAAAGGGGGCTAGACGGAAAAAATTCTTACGAAAAGTTGTCACGACACTTTTTGCTATAGTAAGCTATTGTAAGCTGTGCGGCGTCGCTCGTCGGCTCTCTTATAGAAAGCAAGCCAGATATTTTCATTTCTATTTCGCATTGAACAGTGTGGTGTCGCGACGATTTTTTTTATAGATAGAGTGATTCAAGAGGAAGGTTTATATGTATAATATATGCATAATGTACTAGAGAAACACTGATAATTTTAGAGGTTTCTAATGTGATGTCGTAAATAAACACATTATTTTGCGCTTACATTGCAAACGCTGGCTGAACCCTACGAAATAGATCAAAATAAAGTACTACAGTATTATACAACTTAAAAAGGCCTACAAAAAAGTCCGCGATGGTATATATCTATCTCTTAAGGATAACATACTATATCCATTTTAATACTTTAAAAAATGTTCTATTATAAAACGGTAATTGAAAAGCTATTTACACAAATACTGTATTAATCCTTATCATTTTAAATACATTAGTTGGCTTGAGCATTTCATGAAGATATTTTTTTTCCTTCAGACCATGCAAATCAAATCAATACCTTAAGAGATATAGCAAAATCAAAATAATGCGCAACGAAATTATTTTCGCCCGTGACCGGGCCGCGTGGCCGGCTCGCGTTCGAGCTCGGGGCCGAAAAGTTTTGGTAGTCTAGTGGAATTGTATATCCTATTATTAATATTATAAACGTGAAAGTTTGTAATAATGTATTGATGTGAACATGTTTGTTGCTCTTTCACGTAAAAACTACTGAATGGATTTTGATGAAATTTATAGTAATATAGCTTGCACATCAGAATAACACATAGGCTATAATTTATAAAGACATTTTGCAAATTGGCTAAAATATAACGATAAAAATCGCTTAAGGCAGAAAAAAATTATATAATTAAAATAGAACTTCGTTCCATCCGGGTGTCCCTTGACACCTCCGGTTTTTTTTTTTTTATTTTTTTTTTTTTTTTATTTTTTTTTCTTGTGGACTATGGATGTGGTCGCGCTCCCCCAAATCGGTCCCGGGCAACAGGAGACCCGACTA
The DNA here is from genome assembly GCA_905163515.2 of Lymantria monacha. Lineage (NCBI taxonomy): Eukaryota > Metazoa > Arthropoda > Insecta > Lepidoptera > Erebidae > Lymantria > Lymantria monacha. The sequence continues at coordinate 20,282,418 of LR991081.1, forward strand.
GAAAAGAAGTATGGTTCAACCAGATCATGTATCTGGACCCGATCAGGAGAGAATGAGGCATGCTGGATCCGGCAAACCCTATCAGGACCAGGTCTGGTCCTGATCAGGATAGCCTGATGTGAAATAACATCAAGTATGGTAAGGCATACCGGATCAGGACCAAATAAGGATAGTCTGATGTAAAATATCATTAAGTATGGTAAGGCATACCGGATCAAGACCAGATCAGGACCAAATAAGGATAGCCTGATGTGAAATATCATCAATTATGGTAAGGCATACCGGATCAGGACCCGATCATGATAGAATGAGGCATGCCGGATCCGGCAAACCCTATCAGGACCAGGTCTAGTCCTGATCAGGATAGCCTGATGTGAAATATCATCAAGTATGGTAAGGCATTCTGGATCAGGACCAGGTCTTTACCAAATAAGGACAGCCTGATGTAAAATATAATCAAGTATATGGTAAGGCATGTAGTATATCAGGACCAGAAACAGTTTTCGTAACACAATAAAAATATCAATCAAAATTCAAAAAAGTATCATATCATGATTGTCATATTTATGCCACGGTGTAAATTGTATTTGCATCAGAGGAGATTAATCTGAAATCTTTAATTAATCATATGTATTTAATAATAATGTTTAATTAATAATATAAAAATAATTTCTATTTAAAGTAAAAACAAAAATAAATAATAGGTACATTTGAAAACATAGATAGAAATAAATATAATAATATTGTAACAACCATTCTAACATTTAATGTTTTGGGTCATAAATTGTTGATGGCGTTAGTAAAATGACGTCATTATCTGAATCGCGGTGTTATGATTCTCCGAAGCGTAATGACATCGCCTAATATAAAATTAGTTGTTATCGAATCAGATCAAAACAGATCGATCAGGTCATGAATGAGGAATTCAGGCGACAGTTGAAGTCGTTTGCATCTGGTGGTTGAGCCCTAATTGGAACGGCTCACTGGGACTCTCTATGATAAGAATATAGCACTGCATTCGCTGCCTACGTCATTATATTTTTATCTATTAAACATGTTCTTTAAGATATTCATGTTTTTTAAAAGGACCGGACTGGGCATTCTCGTTTTGGATTAGGCAAGATATATAACGCAGATGATTGATTTGGTTCCGATCAGTAAAATTTTATCCGGACCCGATCAGGAATGCCTGATCTGGACCCGATCAGGAATGCCTGATCTGGACCCGATCAGGAATGCCTGATCTGGACCCGATAAGGTTTTCCTGATCGGGTCCAGATATATCTTCTGCGTTACATACCTTATCTGGTCCAGATCGGGCATGCCCGGTCCGGTTCTGCTAAGTAAGACGAAAAAATTTCTAGTCGGGGAGACGGTGCGCAACCCCATAGACCCAACCTACAAACACCTCTCTTCGCCGTGCGAGCGGGCCACCGTACCCGATCTTTGTCTTCGGTGGGGTATTATTTTGACTTAGGCCAATTCCATGTAAAGTCGTTTTTTGGTAAACGATTATATTTCCAAGGAGTGTTGATGTGTGGCAGGCGGCTTATCATAAAACTATTGCCAATAACTTTTGCATTTCTCCTATTCTTATCCCAATTGCTTGGAGTACAATATGTACTCTTCTTTCATTGTACATATAGTAAAAGTTTTTGGCAATAGTTTTATGACCGGCCGCCTGCCAGACGTCAAGCCTCTTTGGGAATGTGATTGTTGACCAAACGGCATCAGATGGAGTTGGCCCAGGTCGTTATAAAGCTCTTCGTCGTCTTTTACGGTATCCACGAGAAAAGTAAGGGTTGGTAGTATTCGTAGCCGATACCACACAGCTAAAAAAAACATCAACAATGTTTACTTTAATATATTACAGCGTCCTTAATGGAGTATAACACTTTAATTGCTACGCATAGTAGATAATTTGGCGATTGGTGTTATGCATTTCCTAGGAAGCGCCTGCTTCCTATACTCCTCGTAATACCACAAACGGTTATTATCACTCACATCACTCACAGAGTTTTCACCTCCCGCTCGTTTAGCGTAGAGAGGTACATGTAGGGCGGGCCTATTGGGTCGTGCGCCGCTTCTTCTGTCCCTACTCTTATCCCAATTACTTGGGCTTGATACAATTTGTACTCTTGTTTCATAGTACATATTGTAAAAGTTATTGGCAATAGTTTTATGACCAGCCGCCTGCCAGACGTCAACCCTCCTTGGGAATGTAATTGTTGACCAAACGGCATTAGATGGAGTTGTCTCAGGTCATCATAAGGTTCTTAGTCGTCTTTTACGACATCCACGAGCAAATTAAGGGTTGGTAGTATTCGTAGCCGCCACAACACAGCAGATATCTCAGATCTAAATTTTCTACGTATTAATCGTATATTACCTTCAACTTATTCATGATCATCTCATTCTCATCATTCTGTTCTTATCCAAATTACTTCGATAAATAAAAATAAAATAAAAAAGCCTTTAATTTCTTGAAAAAAAAATTAAAACGAACAACAAAGTAACTCGCTCGTAGTTAGACTAAATAAAAACAATATATATATATATATACTAGCAGACCGGGCCACACGTTGCTGTGGCTTACGTTAGCCTCAGTAACACTTTTTGTTTATTCTAACAAATTTTAGCTTAAATGAAGCGTTTGTACATTTAACATAGCGCCATCTATTAAATACTTACTGAATCAAGTCAACAGATTCCGCCATCTTTTAAAATCCTTTTGATATAACATATGATTTTGACTGTCAAATATTAGACAAATAATTTGCAATAAAAGAATATTACTATAAATTGAGATTTAAGCTATCCTATCTTTTAAGTTGGATCAAGCCACACATGCTGTGCAAATTTGATTAAAATCGGTTAAGTACCTTATGAGTCCATCGCGGACAAACAACGTGACACGTAATTTATATATATTAAGAGATATACATATATATATATATAAAGTTTATATATAAGTTTATAGAAAATATTTATAGTTTATTTTATTTCTAATTATAGTTTTAATAATTATTAGTTTGTCAATTTTTGAACTTATTCTTTCTCTTCTTCAAGAACCCAATTTTGGGTAAAGGCCTCCTCCAAAGACGTCCATTTCACTCGGTCTTGTGCAATTTGGATCCAATTTGTACCACCGAGTCTTTAAATCTCGTCTTCCGATCGTGTCTGTGGTTTTCTTTTACTTCTCTTACCTTGTGGGCCTCGCCAAAGAGTTGCTTTTATGTTCCATCTCTGGTCTGTAAGCCTTGCGATATGGCCTGTCCATTTCCACTTTAGCTTTAACGCATATCTTAAGGCATCAGTTCCTTTTGTTATTGCTCTAATTCTTGTGTGCCGTGTTTTGTCAATTTTCTTTATCTTGAGCATGCTTCGCTCCAGGCCTCGTTGGCAGGTGGTGATATTTTGCTCGGCTTTGGTGGTAAATTTCCATGTCTGGCATCCGTATGTCAAGCACGGTAAAAGACTAGAGTTCATGATCTTGGTTTTTATATCTCGATTCGATCGATCGAATTACTTCGATGCAATATGCAACCTTTTTCCATCCTATATATTGTATTTTTTTTTACAATAGATTTATGAGCACCTTCCTACCTTACATCAAGCCTCCATGGGAATGTAATTATTGACCAGATACCTTGTTATCTTGTACATGAAACAAGCAGTGTATAGTTGTATTCGTAGCCACCAGAATACAGAATATCAAAATATTACGTAAAAACAAGCATTAGATTAATAATTATTTGCAAATGTTTATAACTAAATCATTGTTAAACAAAGAAAGCGTAAACATTAAAATAAAACTTTCACTAATAATAGTTCTCATTACGAACCCTTTTTTTTAAAGTAAAAACTCTGTTATAATTAAACCATAGTAAATATCTCGCACATCTAACCTCCATATTCATCGTTTTAAACTAAAATATTTAAGTTATGCGTGGTCTCGTGAAAGCGATATGGCTGTGATTGTATACGGATGATATTTGCGTCGAGCTCTCTGCGACAAGCTTGTTGGGAAGTAAAAGTGAAAAAGTTCGATGTTAGCCTTTGATTTTGAAATATACAAGGAATTAGTAAGAATTCAATTCACTACCCTTTATCGTTCACGTAGTTGTAGTAAAATACGACTAAGGGATGTAATAGGCAGATAATACCTAAGTTGAAGAAGGAAAACTCAAAATAAAATCCATCTCAACCCGTCTAACCAGCGTATGTTAATTATCCTTCTGTTTTGAAGATGGCTCGAGTTCAACATTGAAATGTTTGTGAACGATGAGATGCTAAAATTATTTACATACAAAATTTTTGTGTTTCGAGATTTTTCACATATCGTTAACCTGCTATTATCCCAATTGCTTGGGGTCGACACAACGTGTACCCTACTTCTATTTTACATATTGAAATAGCTTCATGACTGGTCGCTTGTCTGACGTCAACTCTCCGTGGGTCCAATAAATAGCGGTAATAGTTGAAATTAACGTATATGTAGCTAGTATGATAAAAATAACCATGTGGTCTTGAACGATGAAAAGTATTCGAAATGTGGGAAAAATAAAAAATCCAATATGAACGATAAAATGTTTTAAGTTTTATTACAACTGTGTGATATTTCCGCTTCCCGTGTGGCCACGGGATAAGAATACAATTGTGGTTATCCTTTACCTACCTGTGCGAGTAGTAAAAATTGGCTTAAGGTCTCACCAGGTGAGTGGGCAACAGCTATCTCCTGGGTAACTTCAAAATACCTACTGCGACCGCTAATCCACCTGCCAAGCGTGGCGATTGTGGTATTATGGACTCCCCTCTCATAAAATACGGATGCTACTATTGTCACGGCCCCCAGTCACAGGCGGCCCAGGCCACAGTTCCGTCATTCAACAGCTCATATTGTTGTAGGAAGCCATTGGAGACAGGCACTTTACCATTCTGGGTGGCATTCTTATGAGCCTATTTGCCTCATTGGATGTCTACGAGCTGATACACGAATGAAATGCTACCATAGACATCAGAAACAATTTTATTACTATGTTTTTGTTTGCTTTTATTGCTCTTGGTGACGAACGAGCAAGCAGCACACATGATGGTAAGTGTTACTGCCACTCATGGACCTTTGCAATACCAGGTGTACAGCTAGGCTCCTGTCTACAAAAAACCTAAACCCAACCAGAAAGCTAAGCTGCCAGCTCTCTCATTCACCGAATGAAGCACAGCAGCACACTGATATTCCTCAGACGTCGATTTTCTGCGAGAGTGTGGTACTAACCTGGACGGAGCGGCCCGCAGTTTTAGATAGAAAACTATCAACAGTGTGGCCATACTACTAGAAAAATTACTCATATCCAACTTATCACCCAACATGTGCAGCAATTTTTAAACTCGTGTAATCAGTTATTTATTAGCGCATGTGACAAACCAGCCATATATAATAGAAATAAGTTTTATGATATATTGTCTCGTTTATATAACTTGTTAATGTGGTTAGTGACTTGTGGAAACTCCAACAAGAACTTCCGACTCTCTAAAAATCGATTTTAATAAAAAAATCTGGTTCTTTTGGCAGTCTATGATCTGAACGCAATGTCTGCTCGCTTCGGTTCGACGAAAAAAAGGCGCGCGGACTTAAGGCCGTTCATAAATGATGTAAGGGATTTTGACGAATGATTTGGTCCCCTAACCCCTTATTTTTTTTTTTGCCGTGGGCTATGGACGTGGTCGCGCCCCGTCAAATCGGTCCGGGGCGATGAAAGAGACGGCGCGCAACCCTATAGACCCACCCTGCAAACACATCTCTTCGCCGTGCGAGCGGGCCACCGGTACCCGATCTTTGTCTTCGGTAGCCGGCCCCCTACCCCCTACCGTACGACATCATAAAATTGCAACTACTTCCCCCCTGCTCTTTAATACGATTTTTCGTAAGTAAAGGCCCTATTGATCAAATATAACTCCGTTTATTCTGAAAATATCTTTTATTACAATCTTCTTACTACAAGTACCTACCTAATCACTAAACTCACTGCAATAGCATTAATCTTATTAATAATCTATCACAGTTTTGATCAAAATTATTAATTTTCAATTTAATGACTTAAGTAATGTGAACCTGATTCACTAACATTTTAAATTTTACCACATCAAGTAGGGTTCTTTGATGGCGGCGGGGGAGTGCTGTTGGCGGTGTCGCTGGACATCGCCAACGCATTCAATAGTCTGCCATTCAGCTGCATCAGGGAGGCGCTCCGATTCCATGGGGTGCCCTTGTACCTGAGGCGGCTGGTGGCGGACTATTTGGAAGGGCGCAGTGTCCTCTGCGCGAGTCCCGCAGGGGACATTGTGCGGACGTCCATGTCGTGCGGCGTTCCACAGGGGTCGGTTCTGGGGCCGACTCTGTGGGACATCGGGTACGACTGGGCGTTGAGAGGGAGTCTCCCCCCCGGGCTGAGCGTGATATGCTACGCTGACGATACGCTCGTCACAGCCCGGGGCAGGACACTCGAAGAGGCGGCGAGCCTGGCCACTCTCGGCACCGAGGAGATGGTCGGGCGAATCGAGGCGCTGGGGCTCAGGGTGGCCCTAAATAAGACGGAGGCCCTATTGTTCCATGGGCCACGTGTAAGGCCGCCAATCGGCGTCTCGCTAGTCGTAAACTCCGTCCACATCAGCATCCAGGCCCATATGAAGTACTTGGGTCTGGTGCTCGACGGGCGATGGTGGTTCCGGGAGCATTTTCGCCGAATTGCTCCCCGGCTGGTCGGCGCGGCGTCCGCCCTTTCGCGGCTCATGCCGAACGTGGGCGGACCCAGCTTCGAGGGCCGACGGCTGTATGCGGGGGTGATCCGTTCTATGGCCATGTACGGCGCACCCGTGTGGGCGAGGGCTCTGAACGCCCAGCTCAGGGCTGTTCTGTGGAGACCCCAGAGAGTCATGGCGGTCAGAGCCATTCGCGGGTACCGCACGGTATCGACCGAGGCGGCATGCCTACTGGCCGGGACACCCCCGTGGGACCTAGAGGCGGAGATGCTCTCCGACCTCTACCGGCGGGTGACCTCACTGCGCGACGAAGGTGGCTCCCCATCGCTGAGCGAGATAGCCACCTGGCGCGAGGACGCCCGCCGAGACGTCATCGCCCGTTGGGCTACGCGGCTGGAGAGTCCTAGACACGGTGTCGTCACCGTCGAGGCTCTCCGGCCCGTATTGATGGAGTGGATGGAGCGGCGGCACGGAGTCCTCTCCTTTCGACTGGTGCAGGTGTTGTCGGGGCACGGATGCTTCGGCTTTTACCTGCACACGGTCGCGCAAAGGGAGTGGACTTCGTTCTGCCACCATTGCAGCAGTGACGAGGACACGGCGCAACACACGCTGGAGGCGTGTCCGGGCTTTGACCGGCAGCGCCGTGACCTCGTCGCTGTTATCGGTGCCGACCTGGCGCTGCCGGCTGTCGCGAGAGCGATGGTCGACAGCGTCAGGAACTGGGACGCGGTCGCCGCCTTCTGCGAGGCTGTCATCTCGCAGAAGGAGGCGGCGGAACGAGTCCGGGAGGAGTCCCGCGACCCGGGCCGCCGTCAGCGGCCGGGGCGGCGCAGGCGCGAATACCTGCGCCTGATGCCGCCCTAACCGAGGCCTCGGGTGATCGGACCGGGGAATTGTCCGGTCACCCGACGTGAGGCCACCGCGTGAGGGCGACGCCCCGACGGCGAAATCTGTCGGGGCGTCGACGAGAGGAACCCGCGAGGGTAAACCGCCGGGCGGGCCACCGAAGTTAAAATCGAGTACCGGTGGTCCGCTCGCACGGCGAAGAGAGAAGGTTTTACGGTGGGTCTATGGGGTCACGCGCCGCCTTTCCGTCACCCCGGACCGATTCAGCGGGGCGAGACGCACCCATAGCCCACCAATAAAAAAAAAAAAAAAAGGGTTCTTTGATGGCATAGAGGATGGCTAAAAGCTGAATGATGTAAATCATAAAATAAATTTTAAATCATTTACGTAGTGCAAGATGAGATAACGAATGTGCTTGCATAGTGTTAAGAATACAATATGTCAGCACCCCCTTACTTTCTATGTGAATGGACCACAGTACTCTCCGAAGTGGCTTAAAATACGCTTTTCTCGATTGTATGGATTATTCTCTTTCATTATAGCCTTTATTCAATAAAGGATATTGACAATCTTGTAGCCGAATGAAAGAGAAGAATTCCAATAAGATAAAGATTTATCTTCTATCAATCAGTACAAGGGGAGTCCATCCACATACCTCCAGTATTTTAGAAAACTTTCATCTTCATTGGTCTAATGTTATTAAAATCTCTCCCTCCCGCTCCCTCTCTCTCTGCCTCCCTCTATCTCTCTCTCCCCCTTCCTCTATCTCTATCTCTCTCTCTCTCTCTCCATCTCCCTCTCTCCCTCTCTCTCTCTCTCTATCTCCCTACCTCTCTCAGCTCATATATATTCCACTATTGGGCTCGCGCTTCCACCATAATTGGAGGGAAATTGACCTACTACACTACGCTGGTCAGACGTGTTGGTATAGGGTTCTTTTTCAAGTTTTGTTTCGAGTTTTCTTTCTCTTACAAAGATGTTATATGCATTTTATATCGCTTAGTCGTCTCTTGCGATCACCCACGCATAAGATAGTGGGTGGCGAATTGTATTCTTACTCCGTCATCACACGGATAACCCTAATGCGCTTTATACTTCAAAATGAATATGGCGCGTAACAGAAAAACGTTACAATATAAAATTTCTCCCATTCGTCGATATAAAAAGGTTCACTTCAAAAAGTTAGAGAAACAAAAAAAAAATATTATTTTTTATGATACTGAAGTTAACAGACATATGACAATTTTTTATTTTTTATTTATCATTTACTATCAGTAAATGATATAAATGAAAATGAAAGAAAAATTTCATGCCATTCTCGACGTAGTACATATAACATAGCTGTTCATTTATAATAGGCTGTTTGGGATCTGATTGATTGATTGATCTGATCCTTTGCCTGTCCAAATGGACGAACAAAAAAATGTAAACGGACCCAACAAGCAAACAGCGCGTTGCGATTATTAAGCTTTTAAAAAAATAAATATTTTGATAAATTAATTTTTACGGTCGTGATCCTGCCAGATACAAAATATTTTATCCGACGTCTTCGCATATTTTTTAATCAACTATTTTCTTACTTTAAACAAAATAATTGCTTTTTAAAAATATCAAATATGTTTAAACGAATGTTTTTTCTTGACATATGTATGATAATATTATCCTATAAGTGCAATGTCAGAAAAATACAATCATTTTTAGGTTTGAAAAGTGCTTGATTTTCATATATCGAGAGTAGAGCAAGACCTCAACGCTTCGCTTATGAGGCGTGCCAAAACTAAACTTATTTTAATTATTATTTTTGTAGAACAACGCCATCTGTTGCATAGTTATAATATTAATAGGTCGCGCATAGAAGGCCAAGGTCATTGTTTTTAATGAGAGAGTAAATGCACATATGTAGTCGAGAACTTTCACTCGCAATGTCAAATTCACTTTTACTTAGGTTTATGATATGTTAAAACAGATATATTTATAGAGATGGCGCTTCATAGCTTATGTCGATAGCATAAGAATACTTAAGAATAAGTATAATAGATAAGGAACTTAATATTTTATATTTTTAATCCATCTTATTGAAAGTTGGATTGAGTATTGCAGTTGCAATCGTTTTGGAAGTTCTTGCAAACGTTTATTGTATTTTTTAGCATAGATAGAAAAGAAGAAAGAAAATATCCTTATTTGTTTTTAAAAATTCAAGAAAGATAACCTAATAAAAATAAAAAAAATAAAAAAATATATTAAAAAGTTAAAGTACCTAAAAAAAATGATAATGAGCTCAACATGTGGCCGGGAATGCAGAATATTTATTTATTTTTAATTCTACTGCTTATTATAGTTATTATGTTACAGACATCTCAAAATAATCTTTCTTTCTTATTTCCTTTAGATAGATTAAGTCATCATGATCATCTTGGCATATAAAAGTCCCATTTCTTTACCCCAGTCTCCTTCATAATAGGAGAAAATTGACCTGGAATACCACGTTGGTCAGATTCGTTATTATGGGATTTATTCCGAGTTTTCCTTATCTTATATAGAGGTTAACGTGTATTTTATACTTTGAGCGTGTCACCTACGGGTAAGGTTTGGGGTGGTAAATTAGATTCTTACTCCGTCACCACACGGAAAGTGATTTCGGTTCAAATGTTATGTTTTGAATTACTCTGAATAGTTCGTATCTGTATTACTCTGTAGAATCACGTTTCTGACAGTTTTCTGCCTGCAACCATAAATGTGTTGATTCATCTGGGTTAATACTACATTGAAACAGAATTTAGACGTCTGAAATAATAGTAATTAGATTCTACGGTGAATTTGAAAACGTCATGTGGTGCTCTTGTATTATATTCGATATCCTAGTGTTTTAATGTGTTATATTAGATAATTTTGATGGCATTTTATGTTTTATGATGCAACGGACTACTGGGTGTAGTGAATGCCATATAAAAGTGCCACAAGATACCATTAACAGTGTGGCCATAGCACTGTTGATGGTGACAATTTGACTTAGTCAATGACTAACATGAAAGACTAAAAACGTGTACATATTTATAACTTGACACTGGCACCAATAGCTCGTATAAGTAGCTGATTGCCAATACATAAGAAGAAGATTCTATGGTATCATAGTTATTACGAGCAAAAAATACGTCGAATGTAAACATTGTCCTTTCCGTGTGGTGACGAAGTAAGAATACTATTCACCACTCCATATCTTACTTGTGGATAATCGTACGAGACGACTAAGGGATATAAAATGTATACAACATCTGTGCGAGAGAAGGAAAACTCGAAACAAAAACCTATGCCAACACGACTGACCAGCGCGGTATAGTAGGTTAATTTCCCTCCCATTATGGCCCGAGCCCAACAGTGGGACATTTATGGGCTGTGATGATGATGATGATGATGACGAAACATTGTCGGGTAGATGGCACACGTCTCCTTTAAAGACGAAAGTGAGATAAGGGTGGTGAACTTTACCGTGTAGTGACGGAGTAAGAAACTCCGTCACTACACGAATAATGTTTTGTGTGTCTTAGTTGTTAGCCTCAGATGGCTATGACAACTTTACCCGGACTGTGGGTGAGCGCTGAGGGCTCTCAACCCGTAAACGAATAATGTGAAACCCACAAGTAATATAAGGATTTATCTTATCCGTAGCCTCCACTACATAGAAAATAATAATTACTTAAAATATATATCAGAGAGAGACGATTCGTTTACTATCATTTGAAAATATTAACAAGTTTTTTCCTTTTAATTTAAATTATTTAATTAAAGAGTAACATAATTGTATAATATAACTTTCTATATCATTATATTTTTAGTTATACTATAATATAATTAGATAATAAAAACTTTGTTTAGAGAATGGCTTTCAGCCGTTCACGATATATTACTTGGCTAAACGTTCATATTATCACCGTTCAAAACAAACAATAGCAAACTTAGTCCGTTGCTTTCTTTGTAGAAGTTGATATATCGCAGCGCCACCTGGTGGCGAGTGACATAAACAAGGATAGCATATTAACCGTGAAAAAATACATATAAGATACCAATTTTCATAATGTTCGGTCAAATAGTTTCTGAGTTTCATCATCTCAGCTCATATACATCCCACTGTTGGGCTCGAGCCTCCTTCGAAATGGGAGGGAAATTGACCTACTACACCACGCTGGTCAGACGTGTTAGTATAGGGATTTTTTTTGGGTTTTCCTTCTCTGGCATAAATGTTATATACGTTTTATATCCCTTAGTTTCTGAATTTAGCGATGTCATATATACAAATATCTTCTTTTATAGTTATAAATTAGGAACTTATTTATAAATTAACAATTCCATTAAGCTGATATCAGACGGTTCACTCGAGTGATTGTTCACTCGAGTGATGGTTCATTTTTCTTTCATTTTATGTTCACACGGCTAAATGATTTAAAAATGAACATTCACTATTTATTTCTTTCAATATATCATCGAATGAAGTCGTGCGTCTTGGAATTACTTTAATTTATGATCATTTAATCAATTTTTAATGATATTTTTTTTAGTGGTAGGACCACGCTGTTGACAGTTTTATGTCTAAAGCCGTGGGCCGGTTCATCCGGGGTATTACCACACTCTCGCAGAAAATCGTCGCTTGAGCAGTGGCAATATGCTGCTGTGCTTCGTTCCGTGAGCGAGAGAGCCGGAAGCCCATCTTTCTGGGTGGGTTTGGGATTATTGGCAGGCAGCGGCCTAGTTATACCTCTAGTGTGGTAAAGATCCATGGACGGCAGTAACACTTAACAACACCTGTTGTGCTGCTTACTCGTTTGCCACCAGAGCACTAAAAAAATCAAAGAGTTGACAAAAAAGAAGTAAAGGAAACGTCGACGGTGATGGGTGCTACCATGGATTGAAAGAAAAAAATATTAGCAGCATCAAATACATTGTTGAGAGAACTAGCAGTTGAAGATCCTGATTCATATTGTAATAATCTTTTTAAAGTTCTCCAAAAAATGTAATGTATTTTGATCGATCCACTCGATCGATCAACACACACACATACACACACATTTGCCGCGTGCGACCAGTGCAAAGCAGCGCAGAAAATTATCAACACGGGACGTCCTTCGGCTACAGAACTTGAAACAAAATAACCGGACCCGAATGAAAGTTCTCTCAGTGTTCAGACTGTTCATTTCTCGTTCACTCGGAGTGCGAGTGAAAGATGCCGAATGCCAATATCCAACACTGTTGGATCGTTTCACTAATGAATTCATTCGGCACTAATGTTTCATTTTGTGTTCAGATGCGTCACTTCGAGTGAAAGATGCAAAATGAAAGACAAAAATGAACAAAAAATGAACCGTCTGATATCAGCTTTAGAAATATTTTCAAAGTCTAATCTTTCTATGTGGTGATGGAGTAAGAATACAATTCACCACCCCTATCATACCCGTGGGTGATCATATGAAATAAATAAGGGATATAAAACACATTTAACATCTATGCAAGAAAAGAAGAACGCGAAACTAAACCCTATACCAATATTTCTGACCAGCGTGGTATAGTAGGTCAATTTCTCTCCCATTACGGAGGAGGCTCGAGCCCAAAAATGGCCAAAGTTAAAGTACATGTGTACTTTAACTTAAAAACATTGATTGATACTTAATGATGGTTGATATGACTAAAAGTGTATTGAAAATTATCTTCATTAACCACCGAATTGTACTTCTATATACTCATTTAAGCTAACCGCCAATAGCGATTCTTCTTCTTCGCTGACATACGTACTATACAGGGTGCCGATTTTATTACTAGAATAACTTAAACTAGGTGTAGGAATGATGTCATATAATGTATTTAAGTTAGTTACAGACTCCTAACTCTGCCCAATCCCGAGATAAAGTGATTTGTTTCTTATCAAAATAGTAGGTTGTTTGCGTACATTGACCCTTTATTCGACAGCAAATCTAATTTTTCAATGGATCCCGACTGTTCAGTTGTCATGTTCTATTATTAAAATATATTTCATTTTCTGCAATAGTATTTATTTAATAATATATTATGGAATTCTAGACCACCGGACATCTAAGTGCTTGTTTTTTTCTTTTCAGTTTTTTTTATTATGTACGTAGTTTTGGTGACTTTTTACGCAGTCGGGTTTTTTGATTTTTTTAATCATTTGTTTTTATTACTGATTTGGGTAGTGTATCATGGTCTGATACACCCCCTTCAAGGATTCTACTAATTAAATCGGCAACCTGTATAAGTATATATGTGTACATACATACATACATACATATCATCACGCCATATCCCTTGCAGGGTAGGCAGAGAGAACAGAGTGCCAGAGAACTCTATCCTTGCATACTTCACTCGCTTCTTCAACATTTATAATTCTCTTATACCCGCTCGCCGGTTTCGGAGACTCTTGACTCTACCTTTTTTCAGTACGTGACCAATCTGGTCTAAGTAGGTGAGTCTCGTTCTCCCCCGGTACCTACATCCTTCCACTTTCGCATTGTATATCTTCTTAACCAGACGTTCGTTCGTTCGTATATATGTGTCATTATTAATATTAATGAATGATACATCCGTTTGCACAATATTTGAATATTAATATAACAATGTAATGAAAGTGGTTTACACTTTTACTAACTTAATTTGCAATATGAATAATTCAATGTTTAATATTATATCATAAAATGTTGTTATAATATTTTTTATATAGACGCGTTCGTGAGAGTTTTTTTATATATATTTAATTAAGTTCAATGACCTAGTGATCATCATTCTCCTACTGTTATCCCAATTGCTTGGGGTCGATACAATATGTACTCTTTCTCATAGTACATATTGTAAAAGTTATTGGCAATAGTCTTATGACCGGTTGCTTGCCAGACGTCCACTCTCCTTGGGAATGTAATTGTTGTCCAAACGGCATCAGATAGATTTGGCCTAGGTTGTGATAAATCTCTTAGTCGTCTTTTACGACATCCACTAGCAAAGTAAGGGTTGGTAGTATTCGTAGCCGATACTACACAGCTTTTCAATGACCTAGTGATATCGACTTAAAATTATCAACCCTTATTTATTTTTTTAATAAAACTATTTATACTGATTATATCTCGTTTGTATTTGATTTTTAATTTCCCGAAGTTTGGAATATTTTACAGTGACATGATCACTGTAAAATAGTCACGGGATGACTATATGAATGAACGCTGTAGTATTCGAAACGTCGGGAAATTAAAAATCTAATACAAATGTGGTTGAATCCGTAAAAGTAGTTTTATTTTAAATGCGTATTAGTCTCGTTAATATCAAAAACTTTATTATTTTTTAAAGACATCTCCCAGGACTAAGAAAATAAACCTTGTATTGTGGGGGACTTTACAGAAATATAATTAACGCAGACAAATTACACACAGACTCAGGATAAGTCTTTATAAATCGCACAAAGTATTGTCTGGTGTAGAAACAGAACCCATTACAATGGAACTATAAGTTGGTATCTTAACCGTTAACCCATCTATGCAGTGAATTATATAGACTTTTTTTTTTTATTCTCTCTGTGGAAACGCATTTACGCGCTATCCCCCGCTGGTGACAGACGGGCGGGAGTGTGGGACTCAACGGCCAGAATTATATAGACGTGACTTTACCTGATTTTACAAATACGTTCCCATCATAGGTTGACGTCAGGCCGGTCATAAAATTATTGCCAATAACTTTTGTAATATGTACAAATATATATTGTATCAAGTAATTGCGAAGCAAGGGAAAAATAATGATGAATGTTTTAGAAATATTTTATCATATCAGCTTCATATACGTCCCAAGACCAGGCTTGGATATCCACCACAAGTTTCGTTAGCTTTCGTAGTTCCTCACTTATTTGATTTATTACGATTTCAACTGGAAAGTAGGTGGTGATTAAACATAGCATTATCAGTCTAGCACGTCATAAGTGGGGTCGCCACTTGGATAATAAAGATACAAGGAATGATGACCACAAATATCGTTATAAGATTATGTAATTATTATCAAATTTCACCAACACTTTTGTTCAATGAGAGATTTTTACTAACAATTGCTATTATTAAATAAGTTTGATGTGATTTTAATTAACTTTATGTTTCATGAAATTTACTGCTAATACGGGGCCTCATCTTACACCTTACATACAGTATTTGATCAAGATGTAATTTAGGCTTTAGGATTACAGAAATGCCGTTTACACATGCATACATACCTAAGTACATATCATCACGCCATATCCCATGCAGAGTAGGCAGAGAGAACAGAGTGCCAGAGAACTCTATCCTTGCATACTTCACTCAGTTCCTCAACATTCATAATTCTCTTCATACACGCTCGCCGGTTTTGGAGACTCTTGACTCCACCTTCATTCAGTACGTGACCAATTTGGTCTAGGTAGGTGAGTCTCGGTCTCCCCCGGTACCTACATCCTTCCACTTTCGCATTGTATATCTTCTTAACCAGACGTTCGTTCGGCATTCTTTTCACATGTCCGAACCACCGGAGCATTCCCTTTCGCATCTTTACACCATTACTCTCTTTCATACCTACTCGCTCTCTTACGTCGTCGTTGCCAATGCGGTCGGTTAGCCTAACTCCACAGATTTTCCGTGGAGATCGCATTTCGACCGCATTAATTTTGCTTTCCTGCTCTTTTATGCATACCCTACTCTCGCTTCCATACAGTAATGTTGGGACAAGCACTGCGTTATGTATTGCTACACGTGCCTTCTAGCTGAGGTGGTGGCTACCGAGAAATTCCTTATACTAATTGTAAATCTGACTATTCCTTTTCGATGTGTGTTTTTTTATAATTGTATAGAACATGGTACCTATGTTGGATGTGTAGTTATTTTCTTTCAATACAGTTTTTAAGTTCGAACTAGATAGTTCTTGTCTTAAGTGCTTTCGACACCATTTGATATTTAGAATCCATTTAGCTGCTGTGTGGTACCGGCTACGAATAATACCAACCCTTACTTTGCTTGTGGATCTCGTAAAAGACGACTAAGAGCCTTATAACAACCTGGGTCAACTACATCTGATGCTGTCTGGCAGGCGGCCGGTCATAAAACTATTGCCTATAATTTTTACAATATGTAATATGAAAGAAGAGTACACATTGTATTGACCCCAAGTAATTGGGATGGTAGAGAGATTTGGGATGGAAGAGTAGGTGAATGATGATAAGCCACTCAATTATGATAAATGATTATAAACTACACTGTTATATTTTTTTGTAAAATTACAATTGTTTTTCATAACTAATAAGAGCAGAAATCCAAATCAACGGATACTAATACAAAACATAATACAATTCGAGTAAAATTACAAGACATGTAAGTGAATGAGGGAAACTTACAATAGTGAGTTGTAATTTTAGAATCTTTTGGTAATAACCCTACACGTATTGTATAGTAAATTTACAAAACGGAATTATAGTATTACTTTCTTGTTGTGCGTAACCTTCCAACGTTTTTTGTAAAAAAATTGCCGAAATTTTTAACAGCGTAGTTAGAGAATTCTGAATATTTTGACAGTTAATTATAGTTGTATGCTAATTCCATGACTGCAATTATTACATTCAATTTTATAAAGCGTTTATTATCTGAACAAAGGGGTTCAATAATTCGATTGATAGATCGAAAGTTATCACCAATATGCCCTACCTTTGACCTGTTGAGA
The DNA here is from genome assembly GCA_905163515.2 of Lymantria monacha. Classification (NCBI taxonomy): domain Eukaryota; kingdom Metazoa; phylum Arthropoda; class Insecta; order Lepidoptera; family Erebidae; genus Lymantria; species Lymantria monacha. Next base: position 20,299,740 of record LR991081.1, read on the forward strand.
AAGCTATGTTCATTCAAATAGTTTGAAAGTGAGGTGTGTAGGAAAACGAAAGTTTTACCGGCCTGCCGTGTTAACGATGAGTCTTAAAAATTAACCATATTGATTTTTGTACTTTTATGATTAACGATTTTTTTTTATAATTACTGCTATCTATCATAGCAGATGGGTCACAGCACCGCCTTTTTTTTTTTTTTCGTCGAGGCGTCGTCCTCACGCGGTGGCCTCACGTCGGGTGACCGAACAATTCCCCGGTCCGATCACCCGAAGCCTCGGTTAGAGCGTCATCAGGCGCAGGTACTCGCGCCTGCGCCGCCTCGGCCGCGGACGGCGGCCCGGGTCACGGGAATCCTCCCGGGCCCGTTCCGCCGCCTCCTTCTGCGAGATGATAGCCTCGCAGAAGGCAGCGACCGCGTCCCAATTCCTGACGCTGTCGACCATCGCTCGCGCAACAGCCGGCAGCGTCAGGTCGGCACCGATGACAGCGACGAGGTCACGGTGCTGCCCATCCCAGCCCGAACATACCTCGAGCGTATGTTGCGCCGTATCCTCGTCGCTACTGCAATGGTGGCAGGACGGAGTCCACTCCCTCCGCACGACCGTGTGCAGGTACTTGCCGAAACAACCATGCCCCGACAAGACCTGCACCAACCGAAAAGAGAGGACTCCGTGCCGCCGCTCCATCCACTCCATCAGTACAGGCCGGAGGGCCTCAACGGTAAAAACACCGTGTCTAGGCCTCTCCAGCCGCGTAGCCCAACGGGCGATGACTTCTCGGCGGCCGTCCTCGCGCCAGGTGGCTATCTCGTTGAACGATGGGGAGCCACCCTCTTCGCGCATTGAGGTAACCCGCCGGTAGAGGTCGGAGAGCATCTCCGCCTCTAGATTCCACGGGGGTATCCCGGCCATCGCAGCACCGCCTAGCATGTCTAATTGTTAATATACTCGTATATCGCCTCTTTTCTTCAATTAAAAATCAAGGGTCGAACTAAGACTGCTTAGATTAGACTACTTGATTTCGCAACTGAATTATATCTATTCTTGATCATATCCACCAATTTTACCTTCAAATTCTAATTATATTAATTCATGGAAATCGTTGATACCATTATGCCGTTACATTTTGAATATATAGAAACATAAAAAAAATATTTCATAGATAGATAGATATTTATAAAACCCGATTACGAAGCGAAAAATGATGTCACAAACGGGATTCGAACCCGCGCCTATTGGGATTCCAGCCCAATCGTGCTGCCACTACACCACCGTAACTTATTGAGGACATGCAAATTTCGCTTCATATCATATTTATGTCTTAAGGTGACGGTATGCTATCTACCTGACAATGTTTACACATTGTTATAGGCTTAATACTTCAAGCCCGCGCCTGGTATAGTGTCAGCACGATTGGGCCGGAATCCCAATAGACGCGGGTTTGGATCGCGCTTGTGACATCATTTTTCGCTTCGTAATCGGGTTTTATAAATAATTAAGCATATTAAATGCTAAATTTCAGTAATTTAAAAATATAGATAGATATTGCTAATAATTATTATAGCACGTTAAAAAACATCACCCAAAATATCGAACCGATAAATCGTATAGTCTAAATCACTTTTAACGTCTCTCTGTCATCTATATTATAGCTTTCAATATCGATCGATTAATATAATGCCATCCTTTTCTAACACAACATATATATTTTCTATCTCACTCATAATCTATCGATACACCATTGATCACGTAATTGTCTTTCATTTAATGGCTTTCTAATGGCTATTAGAAATGTAACAGTAAATATGGTAATTGTCTTGTAATGGCAAATTATGTGGTCGGACCAAATATCAAGGAATTTAATAGTGGTAGGACTACGCTGTTGACAGTTTTCTGTCTACAGCCGCGGGCCCTTCTACCCGGGGTAGTACTACACTCTTGCAGAAGATCTACGTCTGAGCAATGGAAATATGCTATTGCGTTTCGTTCGGTGAGCGAGAGAGCTGGAAGCCCAACTGGGTGGGTTTGGAGTTTATATTGGTAGGCAGCGGCCTGGCTATATTTCTAGTATAGCAAAGGTTCATGGGCGGCAGTAACACTTAGCATCAGATGTGCTGTTTGCTCGTTTGCCACCAAAAGCAATAAAAAAAAATCAGTATCTGTAGTCGGCCTAAATGGTCGTCGCCCTTTTTTTTTTTTTTTTTTTTTTTTTACGGAGGCCTTTGGACGTCGCATCCCGCCAAATCGGTCCGGGGCCACGGAAGAGGCGGCGCGCAAACCCATTGACCCACCCTGCAAGCACCTCTTCTTCGCCGTGCGAGCGGGCCACCGGTACCCGATCTTTGTCTTCGGTGGCCCGCTCGGCAAATGGCCGTCGCCCTAGAGAATACGGACGAAAATCTTTTTCTATTGCTCTTGGTGGCAAACGAGCGGGCAACACATCTGATGATAAGTTTTACTGGCGCCCATGGACCTTTCATCATCATGTTATCATCTCAGCTCATTTATGTTCCACTGTTGGGCTCGAGCCTCCTCCATAGAAGGGAAATTAACCTACTATACCACGCTGGTCAGACATGCTGGTGGTTTTGTTTCGAGTTTTCCTTCTCTTGCATAGATGTTATATGCGTTTTATATCTCTTTGTCGTCTCTTACGATTACCCACGGGTAAGATAGGGGATAGTAAATTGTATTCTTACTTCGTCACCACACAGAAATTGACCATGGAACTTTGCAATTTTGAAAAGCTGCTACCTACCAACCTTAAATCCACCCAAAAAGTTGAGCACCCGCACCTGTAGATGCAAAACTATCAAAAGTGTAGTCCTTCTACTACTGAATAAAGTATCCAGATAAATGACCTATGAAATGAAAATGTTGGCAAAATTGGCTAATAACATTGCATTTCCCACTTTCCTTTGCCACAAGTGTATTAAAACTTGACCGAGAGAAATAAACAGGCAATTATGCCTTGCATTTACAACGTTAGAAATACATTTATAAAATTATCAATAGGCGTTTTTTTTTTAGGGGGGTGGGCTACGGTCGGCGCACTCCTCGCACCACTCCATCCGGGGTGACAGAGTCGACCGACATCCCCCCCTCGGGTAGGATGTCGGTCTTTCCTCACGCGGTCGGCCTCTCGGCGGGTGACGGACTAATTATCAATAGGCGTGGACACGCATTTTGTAACATAATACTAAGACAAAAAACAATATTGTAAAATATTTTTTTGCGGATTTACCAATCCTTACTTTACTCGTGGATGTTTTAAAATACGTCTAAGAGTCCAGTCCAACATTCCTCCCGTGACCATGATCACTGTAAAGTGTTCGAAACGTCGAGAAAAATAAAATACAAACGCGATATAATCCGTAAAAGTAGTTTTATTTCAAATGTGTTATTCGCTTAAACATTGGAAGTCATGACGTCTAAGAGATTTAGATCCTGGGCCAACATCATCTGATGCCTTCCTTCTATCAGGTAAGGTTTGATATCAGACAGGCCGGTCATAAACCTATTGCGAATAACTTTTGCAATGATAGATAGAAGAAGTGTAGATATAGCATCAACAGTAAGTAACTTGTTTTAAATGTATTATGTAGTAATAACGATGACTTGTTGGACGTGAAACACTTAAGTCTTTCCGTGAGCATGAAAGCTGAAGTGGTGAAAAAATCGTGAAAATTAAATTCAAATGGAAAAGAGAAAAATATATTTATTTTTTTCACATGTGTAACATCAGAAATCATTATGATATGTAGTCCATATTTTCATTGATGTCAACGATTCGCTATCAGTGTCTTATGTTGTTTATGATATAATAATTCAATAATTCAATTAGAAATAATAATTAAAATAATAAATCTCTTCTTCTTTATTGCATAGAGGTCTCAATTTTTTTTTTATTGCTTATAATGGCAAACGAGCAAGCAGCACACCTGATGGTAAGTGTCACTGCTGCCCATGGACCTTTCCAATAGCAAAGGTATAGCTAGGCCGCTGCCTATCATTACAATCCCCAAACCCAGTTGGGCTGCCGGCTCTCTCGCTCACCGAACGAAGTGCAATAGCACGTTGCCATTACTCAGACTTCGGTCTTCTGCGAGAGTGTGGTACTACCCTGGACGGATCGGCCCGCAGCTGTAGACAGAGAACTGTCAACAGCGTGGTCCTACCACTATTTATATAATTTAGGCCACTATGCATTTATGATGATATATATAATATTGAGTTGACATGACACCCAAAATGGTAACCTGTCGGTTCAGCAACGGATGTCAAGGAATCGGTAGTACTTGTCCTAATAGCAATAGAGAGAGAATTCGGTGGACTATAGGAGCCGTTCCGCCGTCGCCCGGACACTCCGTCTGTATGCCCATAACCTTCCAGGAAAAAAAAGGTTGAGTTATATTTCAGAATTACCGTCTTTATTCCTACTACCGTCTGTATTCTGTGTTATCCACGTAAAAGATATCCGTCATCATCATCTCTTGGTCTTATCCCAACTACTTGTGGTCGACGCAATATGTCCTCTTTTTCCATACAGCCCTATCAGACGTCATCCCTAGAGTCACTCCCTGTTTATACATATCATACTTCACGCAGTCCATCCATAGAGTCTTCAACATTCATACTCAAAACCTTCCTCGCAACATTACTTTATCGCGTCTCATCACATGTCCACACCAGGTCAAACGTTCACTCCTTAAATTACCCATCACTGGCGCTAGTTTCAAACATTCTCTTATACGCTCATTCCTTATGTTATCATCGTCGTCGTCTCTCATCCGTCGCTTTTGTCGCCCAATATGCTGATCCATACAATACAGCAGGTCTTATTACATACATACATATCATCACGCCATATCCCTTGCAGGGTAGGCAGAGAGAACAGAGTGCCAGAGAACTCTATCTCTGCATACTTCACTCGCTTCCTCAACATTTATAATTCTCTTCATACACGCTCGCCGGTTTCGGAGACTCTTGACTCCACCTTCCTTCAGTACATGACCGATCTGGTCTAGGTAGGTTAGTCTCGGTCTCCCTCGGTACCTACATCCTTCCACTTTCGCATTGTATATCTTCTTAACCAGACGTTCGTTCGGCATTCTTTCCACATGTCCGAACCATCGGAGCATTCCCTTTGGCATCTTTACACTAATACTCTTTTTCATACCTACTCGCTCTCTTACGTCGTCGTTACGAATGCGGTCGGTCAGCCTAACTCCACAGATTTTCCGCAGAGATCGCATTTCGACCGCATTAATTTTACTTTCATACTCTTTTCTACATACCCAACTCTCGCTTCCATACAGTAATGTTGGGACAAGCACTGCGTTATGTATTGCTACACGTGCCTTCTGGCTGAGGTGGTGGCTGCCGAGAAGTTGCCCCAACGTTCCGTTCGCTCTATTTCCCGCATTCACTCTTCGCTCTATATCAGTGGTGTACCTTCCATCTTGGCTAAAGCCACATTCAATATATACAAATTCATCCACTTGCTCTAGTACATCATTACCTATTGTTACTCTTACATCTGTTCTGGTTTCTTCTCTTTCAAAGACCATTATTTTGGTTTTGCTCACATTCACGCGTAGACCCCTTTTCTTACAATCTTCAGGTCTTATTAAAGTTTTGTAAATTGATTGTATGACGTAAAAGATATCCATTTCTAATAAAATTACTTGATATTAGAGATATATTAAATATTTCAGTTTAATTGTCTGAGGGTAAACTTATCTTACTCATCCGTGTAATGATGGATGGGGTAATTGTAAAAGACGACCAAGTGATATAAAACGCATATAACATCTATGCAAGAGAAGGAAAATTCGAAACAAACCCTATACCACTACGTCCGACTAGCGTGGTATTGTAGGTCAATTTCCCTCCCATTATGGAGGAGGCTCGAGCTCCCAACAGTGGGAAATATATGAGCTGAGATGATAATGATGAAACTTATCTTAGATATGCATGACTAAAAGACCATTAGAAGTATATCTAATGGACTATCTATAAGTAACGGTTATTTGTGACATGATAACAATCTTCTTCTTTAGATATAAAGCCGTTAGGTGACTGACCTATCAACGCCAAGACAAAACTAGTGATTCGAGACACATGAAATTTTGACCGTAGTTTCTTTTTATGACGTAAAGGTCCACTAAGAACGGATTTTACGAAATTCTGCCCCTAAGGGGGTGAAACAGAGTGGCAAAGTTTGTATGGGGAGAAACAAAAATCTTTATCGATTCTTTTCAAATTCCGTACAAATATTTTTTGGTAAAAATAAAGAAATGTTTGGTAAAAATAAAGAAATGTTTGATGATAGTTTCTTTTAAAGACGTAAGGGTCCACTAAGAAAGGATTTTATGAAATTCCGCCCCTGAGGAAGTAACAGAGTGGCAAAGTTTTATATGAAAAAAGAAACGTTTTATCGATTCTTTTTAAATTACGTACAAATATTCTTGGGTAAAAATAAATAAACATGTGTTGCAGTATTTATCAATTTTCACCCTTTGCATAAGAAGCTGGTTGAATGACTCATTACCGCTGTTTCAAAATAAATTCCTCCAAAAGTCAGATAGTTCTTGCACTGGGAGGTAATACTGTGAATGGTCTGTATAAAGAGGTGCTGCACTGATATGTCTACGTTAACATCTTTAAGCAACAAAAACAGGATATGCAAGGCAATATAGTTTATAGAATGAATTGAAATATAGCTTTCTGTTTACCTCTGTTACAGTTTTCATTCTCTGAAGGTGAAATAGGGAATTTTATTTTGCGGTGATACTTTTATTCGTATCTTATTGCATTAATAATTAGGACAGATAAGTATCAAACAGCCTTTTAATTTTATTATATTGAGACAGAAACACAGGTCTATACCCAGTGTGTGTTACCGGTGATGACTTATGGCACGTAGATACAAAAGACTGAATGATGAGACTCACTAAAAATATAATTTTTGAAAATGAGTGAGCAGCTAATGGTGTGAATGGGAGATGAAAATTGTTTTGATACTTCTGATATTTTCAACCTACAATACAAATAATGGAAATCATTTTGAACTTCATTTTCGCCAACAGTCAGTTAATTCTTGCACAGAGAAGTAACATCTGAGACTACACTAACACATGTACGTTAATCTTTTTTAATCAACAGAAACAGAACATATGCCGTTCACTATTGGACACAAGGCTTTCCCACAGATGAGATGAGGGCAGCAATCGCTACGCTTGGCAGGCGGGTTATCATAGCAGTGCGTCCTTATACGTTTCCCAGGAAGAGGCTGCAGCACATTCTGCTGGTGAAACCAACTCTGCTGTTGAAACAAAACGGTCGATGGCGATAATTATATTCTTATAACATCGTGACACGGTAAATAGGATATTAAAGGCAATATAATTTGCAGAATGAATAGAACCTTGAACAACCTATTTTCTTTAGTGACAGGCTATGTTATAAAGACACATCCCGCCCAATCCGTCCGAGACGACGCATGACCCCATAACCCGCCTCTACGCACCTCGTGTATGGTGGGTTACTCTTTCGGGTATCATCTCTAGTCGAAACCCTCTCGCAATGAACCTCACTACAGGTACTCACGCCTGCACCGACCAACGCACCGACGGTAGAGTATGTCACCATAGAGTATTTCTCTCCGACACGCCCTTTTGCCTAATTCCGCCAGACAACTAACTCGCAGAAGGCGGCGACCACAACCCAGTTTCTCACGCTATCGAGCATTGGCCTAGTGACAAACGTTCAACGCCTTGCATTGCTTTTTCTATTTGCCTCTGTTAGAGATGACTTGTGCGTGGACGAAGTCGCGGGCAAAAGCTAGTTCAAGTATATTCTTTGTTATTACGCGGTAGTTACGAACCTCTGTCATAACGATGACTTATTTAACATAGGATAGACCTTTGAATCCAAAACATCTTAGTTCTCTTGCGACCATGAAGGTTGAAAACTATTCGAAACTTCGTAAAAGTAAAATCCAAAAACATAATCCTTAGAAATAGTTCTAAGAAGAATATTCTCCATGATAGTCTATAAGACTCCCCGCTCAGTTATTGCCGCATTCCATGTCAGGTAATAAAAAAAAATATACTTTCTCAAGGTTGTTATTCTAGGTCAAATATTATATATATAATAATTCTATGCCTACATCAATTTTAAAGTAGGCTTCATAATTTAAATTTTATATTCAGCGAATTTAATATTCACTCGAGTGAAATGATAGTTTTAAATGACTTTGGTATTATTTTATTTTTTTCGGTTGGTGGGCTATGGTAAGATCGCGACTTGGGGCCGTAACTGTCCCACTTTTGAATGGTCCAAAAATATTTTATATGTACATATACATTTAATAATCGTAACAATGTGTAAATAGTTCCAATAGATGGCGTTTTAATTGTGTAGTAGGCTACGAATATAACTAACTCTTATATTATTCGTACATACATACATATCATCACGCCATATTACTTGCAGAGTAGGCAGAGAGAACAGAGTGCCAGAGAACTCTATCCTTGCATACTTCACTCGCTACCTCAACATTCATAATTCTCTACATACACGCTCGCCGGTTTCGGAGACTCTTGACTCCACCTTCCTTCAGTACGTGACCAATCTGGTGTAGGTAGGTGAGTCTCGGTCTCCCCCGGTACCTACATCCTTCCACTTTAGCATTGAATATCTTATTAACCAGACGTTCGTTCGGCATTCTTTCCACATGTCCGAACCATCAGAGTATTCCCTTTCGCTTTATATTATTTGTGGGTGTCTTAAAAGACGATTAAGAACTTTTTATCGACGGTTTTTTTTTTATATTGTTATCGCTGTGAAAACGTATTTTTGGGCTATCCCCATCAGTGACAGACGGGGGGTTGGGGTAAGTGTAGGACTCACCGGCCAGCTGAAGCCCGACTGGAATACCCACTAAAACTACAGCGGCCCCTTACGCACTTTTACGGGGCGTCGGAGAAATCGTTTACTGACATTCGATTCCTGGCACGCCAACGCCCTTCTAGTCACGTCTTATCGTCCCTCAAGGCGGTGGATAGAAGTGCGCATAATGGCGCCTTCTCCTATCCGGTCGGTGGCGGCGGAGCGAGTCAGCGAACGCAAGTGCCAGCGGGCAAGGGTGACCATATTATTATTTGAAAAGGTCAATACAAGGATTAAAAATATCATCATCATCGTCATCAACAGCCATATATATCCCAATGTTGGGCTCGGGCCTCCTCCGTAATGGGAGGGAAATAAACCTACTATACCACGCTGGTCAGACGTGTTGGTATAGGATTTTGTTTCGAGTTTTCCTTCTCTTGCATAGATGTTATATGCGTTTTATATCCCTTAGTCGTCTCTCACGATCACCCACAGGTAAGATAGGGTATGGTGAATTGTATTCTTATTCCGTCACCACACGGATAAAAATACAGTATCTACGTATTTAAATTGAAGAGAAGAATACAATTCACCACCTTTATTACGTGTCAGTGTCATAAATAGCTAGGGATGATTCCATGTCATATACATGCAAATAGATGTTCTATGCAAGAGAAGGAAACTTGAAAAGCCATTATGACCTGCGTAATTTAATAACATAATTTTCTTTCTATTGTGGAGGTGGTTATAAGCCGGCCACCGAAGACAAAGATTGGGTACCGGTGGCCCGCTCGCACGGTGAAGAGAGTTGCTTTGCATGGTGTCGCACGCCGCCTTTTCCGTCGCCCCGGACGGATTTGGCGAGGCGTGACCACAACATAGTCCACCGCAAAAAAAGGTGGTTAGAAGCCCAGGAAGCCCGTATATGAGTTAAGAGGATGATGATCTGATGAGCGACCTTGAAATTACGATTGCAAGAAAACCACTTATTCGTAGAAGTCATATACATATATCTAAGTCAAAAGTGTGTGACAAAATGAGTAATTACGCAATCTTACAATCACTTAAACCTTTTTCTCGCGACCTTGAAATTAATAATTTATACTCTTTTGTCTCTTTGGATAATCACCTATTATGTAGTAGCGGCTACGAATACTAGGTACAAACAATTTATTTGCTTGTGGATGTTGTAAAAACGACTAAGAGCTTTATAACGTCCTGGGCCAACTCCACTTGATGGAGTCTGGTCAACAATTACATTTCAACACGGAGGTTTGATGTCAGACAGAGCAGATGGCGCTCTTTTGCCTCCCCTTCTTGTTTTTATTATTTTACAGCAATATTATGATTTATATAATACTAGCTTCTGACCGCGGCTACGTCCGCGTAAAAGGTGACTTTCCTAAAGTTTATTATCACCTATTTTTATTTTACCCCTTAAAGGTAAATTTTTTACAAAATTTTAATGTCATATTTATTTATATTTAATCAATAGCCTAAAGATAAGTTTCAAGCTTCTGGCTTTAAAAATGACGATACTTCCTTACAACTTTTCATCCCTTTTACAACCATTTTTTTGCATTAAAAAGTAGCCTATGTCCTTTAGCAGGCTCTAGATCATCTGTGTATCAAATTTCATTTAGATCGGTTCAGTAGTTTTGGCGTGAAAGAGCGACAGACAGACAGACAGAGTTATTTCGCATTTATAATATTAGTAAGGATTATTATTTATTCAAATATTATTATTATTATTTAAAAATTATTAAACATTTTTTTTCAGCAGATTTTACATTTTAATATAAAATGTAAAAATCTATTGTCTTGACTGTCGTCAAAACAAACCATGACTGATTTTTTTTTCAATAAATACCCTTTTTTTTTTTTTTTTTTTTTTTTTTTTTTTTTTGGGGGGTGGGCTACGGTCGGCGCACTCCTCGCACCACTCCGCCCGGGGTGACAGAGGGGCGTAAGCGCGCACACCCGTAACCCACCCGTGACGTCGCCTTCGTCGTTGGGCCGACCACCGGAGCAGAGTGACTTGACGTCAGTGGTCGGCCCGACGGAATACCCCTGAGGAGTACCCTCTCCTCGACCGACATCCCCCCCTCGGGTAGGATGTCGGTCTTTCCTCACGCGGTCGGCCTCTCGGCGGGTGACGGACTAATTCCCCGATCCAGTCACCCGCGGCCTTGGCTAGGGCGGCATCAGGCGCAGGTAATCGCGCCTGCGCCGCCCCAGTCGCCGGCGGCGGCTCGCGCCGTCGAGGAGACGCTCCTCGCGCACGCGCTCCGCCGCCTCCTTCCGCGAGACTACTGCCTCGCAGAAGGTTGCGACCGCGTCCCAGTTCCTGACGCTGTCGAGCATCGCCCTGGCGATGGTCGGCAGCGTCAGGTCGGCACCGATGATTGCGACGAGTTCACGACGCTGCTCTGCCCAAGCGGCACAAACCTCGAGCGTATGTTGCGCCGTGTCTTCGTCGCAATCGCAGTGGTGGCAGGACGGTGTACTCTCCCTCCTGACGACCTTGTGCAGGTATTTGGCGAAGCATCCATGCCCCGTCAAAACCTGCACCAGTCGGAAGGAGAGCACCCCGTGCCGCCGTTCCAACCACTGCATCAGCACCGGCCGGAAGGCCTCTACGGTCCGCACACCGAACCGAGGCCTCTCCAGCCGGACTGCCCAACGGGCAATGACATCTAGGCGGGCGTCAACGCGCCAGGCGGTGAGTTCCCTCAAAGAGGCCACACCGCCCTCCGCGCGCACCCCCGACACCCGCCGATACAAATCGGCGAGCATTTCCGCCTCCAGGTCCCACGGGGGACTCCCGGCCAACAGGCACGCTGCCTCCGTCGCCACCGTGCGGTACCCGCGTACAGCCCTGACCGCCATGGCCCTCTGTGGTCGCCACAGAAGAGCCCTGAGTCGGACGGTCAGGGACCCCGCCCACACCGGTGCGCCGTACAGGGCCATCGACCGGACGACCCCCGTGTACAGCTGTCGGCACGTAGCGCTCGGTCCGCCCACATTCGGCATTAGCCATGAAAGGGCGGACGCCGCGCCGACGAGCCGCGGAGCGAGCCTGCGGAAATGCTCCCGAAACCACCAATGCCCGTCGAGCACCAGGCCCAAATACCTCATATGGGCCCGGATGCTGATGTCAACCGAATTGACGGTGATCGAAACGCCGATGGGAGGGCCCATGCGGGGCCCATGGAACAAGAGGGCCTCCGTCTTGTCCAGGGCCACCCTCAACCCCAGCGCCTCGATCCGCCTGACGATCTCTTCGGTGCCGAGAGTCGCCAGGCCTGCCGCCTCTTCCAGCGTCCTACCGCGGGCTGTGACGAGCGTGTCGTCGGCGTAACAGATCACGCCCAGCCCGGGTAGGAGGCTCCCTCTCAACGCCCAGTCGTAGCCGATGTTCCACAGGGTGGGTCCAAGGACCGACCCCTGTGGGACACCGCACGTCATGGGCGTTCGCACAACGTCCCCTACTCGGTTGGTGTAGAGGACGCTGCGCCCCTCCAAATAGTCTGCCACTAGCCGCCTCAGGTAAACTGGCACTCCGTGGTATCGGAGCGCCTCCCTGATGCAGCTAAATGGCAGACTATTGAATGCGTTGGCGATGTCCAGGGACACCACCAACAGCACTCCTCCGCCGGCGACGGCCTCAGTCGCCACGGTCCTCAGGCGCAGCAGAGCCGCGATCGTCGAACGACCCCTCCTGAACCCAAACTGGGCGTCCGACAGATCGGGCCCCGTGCCAACGAGGTGCCGCTCGATGCGGGTCAATAAATACCCTTAATTGTACCTCAAGTTGTATTATTGAAAGTAAAATAATTCAAGTAGTAAGTATACTATTATAATAGATGCACATGCAGAAACCAAGTCAACATACTATAATCTAGGTAAATAATCATGGGAAAGGGACCAACTTGACTTTCACAGCTATATTACTTTCTTATCAAAGACTATTATATTCTAAGGTACTGGAGATTTAGCATTTAATATACTAGGTTATTATCCGTGTGGTGACGGAGTAAGAATATTAATCACCACCCCATATCTTAACCGTGGGTGATCATACGAGACGACTAAGGGATATAAAACACATAGAACATCTATGCGAGAGAAGGAAAACTCGAAACAAAACACTATGCCAACACATCTGACCAGCGCAGTATAGTAGGTTAATTTCCCTCCCTCCTCCTGAGGAGGCCCGAGTCCAACAGTGGGACATTTATAGGCTGTGATGATGATGATGATTATACTACGTTATTTATAAAACTTGTTTAGGCGCATGTCTCCCATAAAGACGAGGCAAAATTTGATTGACATAAGTTAACTGACACTTTTTATGAGGAGGTCTATGTATATATACAAGGTGTCCAGAAAGGGTATCGGGTATTTGTAATTTCAATAAAACAAAAATTATCTGTAAGCAATAAAATAAAATATTGTTTATTGTTATTGGAGTTTACTCTTTAAGAATCGATTTTCTTTCACTTTCTGACGTGAGATAATGCTTCACTGAACAGTTTTAATAAATGTAAATAAAAATATATATTACTAGCTTTCGCCCGCGACTTGGTCCACGCAGAAGTCATCTCTGACAGAGTTAAATAGAAAAAGCAATCCAAAGTGTTGAAAGTTTGTCGCTAGGACAATGATCAACAGCGTCAGAAACTGGGATGCGGTCGCCGCCTTCTGCGAGTTAGTTGTCTAACGGAATTAGGCAATATGGTGGATCTGAGAGAAAATACTCTAGGCTGACACGCTCTACCGTCGGTGCTTAGGGCGGCGCAAGCGTGAGTATCTGTATTAAGGTTCACTGCATGAGGGCTTTGACTCGAGGTGATACCCGGTTGCGGTGGCCCGCCCGCACAACGTAGATGTACGTATACGGCTCGCTATGGGGTTACGCATCACCTCGGATGGATTAGGCGCGGTGTGTCTATATACCATAGCCGGTCACTAAAGAAAAAGGTGGTTCAAAGTTCTATCATTAGGCAAGAACCTATTGCCGTCTACTATGTGTATCGTGTGAGCTCTCACGCCGGCACTAGTCGCCTCGACAGCATTGGTGCGGGGTTGATGAAGAGGGAGAGAGAAACACGTGTTTATTTATTTTTACCGTAGAATATTTGTACGTAATTTGAAAAGAATCGATAATGAAATTTTCTCTCCATACACACTTTGCCACTTTGTTACACCCCTTAGGGGCGGAATTCATAAAATCCTTTCATATTGAATCTCTATGTCATAAATAGAAACGTGCTTCAAAATTTAAAGTTTCTAGCTTTAATAGTTTCGGCTTGGCGGTAATGAGTCGTTCAACCCGCTTCACAGGCCTAATTTACACAACCAGAAGGTGAAAATTGACAAATGCTGGATATTACCCTAGAATATTTGATTCGACTCGTAATTTAAAAGAATCAATAAAGATTTTTTTCTCCCCATACAAACTTTGCCACTCTGTTCCATCCCCTTAGGAGTCCTCCATCCTTTTTTAGTAAATATCTACGTCATAAAAAGAAACCACTGTCAACATTTCAAGTTGCCAGCTTCAATAATATCGGCTTGGCGCTAATGACTTAATGAGTCGTCCAACTCGCTTTGCAGGCCTAATTTACACCCCAGAGGGTGAAAATTAACAAATACTGAAACACATATTTATTTATTTTTACTGAAGATAATTTTTACGTAATTTGAAAAGAATCGATGAACATATTTTTCTCCAAACATTTTTTAAATTGACATAACTTTTTTATTTATAAACCAATTGACATAAAAAAAGCCTAAATGGTAAGTGAAGCTTACCGCAATATCGTAGTGAAAACCGCGTATAAATCGGATAAGCCGTTTCTGAGATTAGCGTTCACAAACGCACAGACAAACAGATAAACAGACAAAAATATTAACAATCATTGTTTTGGGTTCTATTTGTATTGATAAAGGTCCCAGTAATATTTTTTCTCATATATCTTCCATGTACAGACAGCGATCTGTTACATTTTTATTATATGTATAGATTTTTAGTCAAATGAGCTTTTTTTGCGCCTGCTTTGATAATCGTACTTAAGGAGTAAACTCCAGTCGTGCGTCGGAGCTGACACACACACTTTTTTTTTATCGCTAATGGTGGCAAACGAGCAAGCAGCACAACTGATGGTAAGTGTCACTGCCGCCCATAGACCTTTGCAATACCAAGGGTATAACTAGGCCGCTGCCTACCAATATACACCCTAAACCCACCCAATTGGGCTTCCGGCTCTCTCGCTCACTGAACGAAGCGCAATAGCACATTGCTGTTACTCATACGTCGATCTTCTGCGAGAGTGTGGTACTACCCCGGACGGACCGGCCCGCGGCTGTAGACAGAAAACTGTAAACAGCGTGGTCCTACTACTATTAAATTAGCATATAAATTGGAAAATTATTTGGAAAAGATGATGTTATCCAAATGATGACCGTTACTTTGCTGGCACTCTTCTAAACGGGAACGAAAATTGGCGATAACACGCTGACACATAGCTCTCGATATTGCTGCCATTTCTGACCTGATACATTGCTTCAATTGGATTAGGTACGTCGGATTATTTTGATAAACCTAACTTTTAAGGTATCCCCATTCAAAATAGTCAAGCGGGCTAAGGTCGGGGCTTCTGGGAGGCCAGTTGATGTTAACCCTTCGAAATGACTTTATTAGGGAATAATTTGTTAACAACTTCCATTGAGTCATATGAGGTATGACAAGTGGCCCCATCTTGTTGGAACCAGGTTCTTGAGTTGAAACCTGCAAACGCCTGCAACTCTGGGACCAACAAAAATTGCAACATATCGCAATAACGGTCACTATTCATATTGATTGCTCGGCCTCGTTGATATTGATGAAAATAAGGACCAATAACATTTTTTTTTATAATTAAAAAGAAATATATCCCTTTACTAGGCTAAGTTTAAATTTTGTGTTTTTAGAGTAGTAATCATAGAATTTTAAAAAAAAAACAAAGTGTACAAACAGTTTCAAAATTCATGTTTTAACTTTGAAATAAATGAAAATCGAGCAGAATTATCATGAATAATTTATTTCAAGAAATTTTCAAAAATTCACGAAAAACACTTATTATAAAAAAAGGACCCATGTTGGATAATTTGTCATAAAGTTACGGCTATTTAAAAAAAACTCCCGAAATTTTAAAATTCATATCTTCATTTCACATCTTTTTCTCTTTTCTAATTAAATTCATATCTCCGAAGTGGCTGGATAAAAAAATTCAAAAAAAATCACAGAAATCTTTTTCGAAGAGTACAAAAAGATGCCCATGTTTCAGCCAAATCGGCAATGCAAATTTAATTGGTAAGATGAGTTGACATGGAATGCTTCATACAGGGTGGAAGTGGACCGCTCCCGAAAACAAAGACAGGTGACTAGTCCTACTTGTAATGATATGCTAGAAAAAAAATCGGATGAAAAAACATTTTTTTTTATTCATTCATATATTAAAAATTATTTTCGATTGTATCCATAAAAATAGTTTTATTTAAAATTTGGGTGCACTGAAATTGTCTTAACTAGTTCTGTTTATTAAGGTTTCGTTTTTATATCATCTCAGCTCATATATATCCCACTGTTGGACTCAAGCCTCCTCCATAGTGGGAGGAAAATTGAACTACTATACCACAATTGTCAAACATTTTGGTATTGAAATTACTGAAATTTAGCATTTAATATGCTTAATTATTTATAAAATCCGATTACGAAATGAAAAATGATGTCGCAAGCGGGATTCGAACCCGCGCACTCATTTTTCATTTCGTAATCGGATTTTATAAATAATTAAGCATATTAAATGCTAAATTTCAGTAATTTAAATAACAAGGTTGTGTCATCGTTTAATACAATTCTAACTGTAAAGTTTGAAGTATTAAGCCTATAACAATGTGTAAACATTGTCGGGTAGATAGCACACCGTCACCTTAAGACGTAAATACAATACGAAAATGAAATTTGCATGTCCTACAATTAGTCGCGGTAGTGTAGTGGCAGCACGATTGGGCCGGAATCCCAATAGGCGCGGGTTCGAATCCCGCTTGCGACATCATTTTTCATTTCGTAATCGGATTTTGGTATTGGTTTTTATTTAGAGCTTTCTTTCTCTTTGGATAGATGGTATATGCGTTTTATATCCCTTAGTCGTCTCTTACCATCACTCACGAGTAAGATAGTGGGTGGTGAAATGTATTGTTACTCTGATAAATGTATTCTTATACGGATTAACTCCTCTGTAAGTATGTAGGAGACTCGATTCTTTCTAAGTAACTGGACCAATTGTGAGGAAAGTTTCTGTGTTTTCGATTTCTTGGAATTCTAATTTCTTTTCCTAAAGGGAACCTGGAGTTTATTTCTAAGATTCCACTGTCCGTCTGTCCGTCCATATGTCTATCATATCTCACGAACCGATAGTTAGAGAGCTAAAATTTTCACAGATGATGTATTTCTGTTGCCGCTAAACCAACAAATATTAAAAAATAAATATTTGAGAGGGCTCCTATACAACAAACGTGATTTTTTGACGTTTTCATAGAACGGGACACTTCGTGCGTGAAACCGACTCGCTCTTAGCTGGTTCGTCAGATTTGTACAGAACAGCGTTTGTTGAGTTAGTCAGTAATTTCTGTGTCAGAAATAGTTTAAAAATGATTGCGATTTAAAATATTGTTTTAGTAACTTTTGATATCCATATATGGGATCCCACTTGTGACAATCATTTTTCGCTCGTTATCGGATTTTATAAATAATCAAGTAAATTAAATGCTAAATTGCAGTAATTTGAATACATATATTTCATTTAACAAAGGTATTATTTTTTTGTAATTTAAAAATATATTTTATAGTATTAGATGAATATTAAAATTTTAAACGCCATTTTGATAATTATATCCTACTCGAATGACAAAAAATAAATGAACATTGAAAAAAAAAAATACGTAATAATAATTCCTAATAAACGTTATGCCTTTCACGAAAGCTTACGTAGTGATTGTACAAAAAGAGCAAGTAGGTACCTATTTAAAGAAAAAAAACTGATTTATAATTATTAATATAATTTACAAAAATATTTTGACTATGCGAAGTATTTGCAAGGTTTTTCTAAGTCTTATATCATTAAGATTTCTATATAAAATTCCCCGGCAATGAGATAAGATAGATACAAACGTCGCCACCTGGGGTGTTATACCACTTACCTGGGGTGTTATAAAAATGGAATATGGGTCTCATCAGAAAACCACCGCACCAGTCTGAAAGAAAGGACCCTATGTCACCGACCCAACCACTCCATCAGCACCGGCCGGAAGGCTTCCACGGTCCGAACGCCGAACCAAGGCCTCTCCAGTCTGACTGCCCAACGGGCGATGACGTCCAAGCGGGCGTAGTATCGCCAGGCGCCTCGCGGGGCCCGGGGAGATATTGTCGGCTAGCATTGCCGACACTCGCCGATAAATTCCGGCAAGCATTTTCGCCTTCAAGAGTTCCGGCCAACAGGCACTTTGCCTCCGTCGCGGTATTCGCGTATGACTCTGACCACCATGGTCTTCCGTGGGCTGTACCCCTGGTAATGCAAAGTTTCATGCAGCGTAACTCTTACGTGTGCTGCTTGAGCGTTTCCCACTATAAGCAATAAAAAAAATCGTAGCCACACAGCAAAGTAATATTAAAGATTTAAATATACATTTAATATTCTAAAAAAAAAGAAAATATAACTGAAAGTGTATAAAAAGTGTTATGTAATTATTATACGCTAGTAAATTATATAATAAATGAAATCAAAAATATATGTTACGACGTATAAAATTACCGTTAAAAGAAAAATTATAAAAAATGACTGGCAGATAACAGTTCAATGATGGATGATTCAATAACTAAATGAGTTTAGAAGCAACGGCGAGTTTTTTTCTTATCGACTTTTTATCATCGATCGTCTCGCGTATTTATTATATACTAGCTACTGCCCGCGGCTTCGCCCGCGTAAAAGGTTCTTTCCCTAAAGTTTTTCATCCCCTATTTTTATTTTCCCCTTAAGGGTAAAATTTTAATGTCGTATTTATTTACATCTAATCAATAGCCTTAATAAGTTTCAAGCTTCTGGCTTTAAAAATGACGATACTTCCTTACAACTTTCATCCCCCTTTACTACCTTTTTTTTGCATTAAAAAGTAGCCTATGTCCTTATCCCAGTCCTATCAGGCTTTAGACTATCTGTGTAAAAATTTCATTTAGATCGATTCAGTAGTTTCGGCGTGAAAGAGCGACAGACAGACAGACAGAGTTACTTTCGCATTTATAATATTAATAAGGATAAAAGATAGGATGTAATAAATAAATGCTGTGTGGTAGTGTCTACGAATACTACCAACACTTATCTTGCTCGTGGATGTCGTAAAATATAATTAAGATTAATTTTACGGATTCTATCGCGTTTGTATTTGATTTCTAATTTCCGACGTTTCGAACACTTTACAATGATCATGGTCACGGGAAGACTAAACTCTCTCACGTCCAATAAGTCATTATTATCATAGAAATTCATATCTAACCGCTAAAGTATCAGTTAATAAAGTTTGATTATTTAATAACTGATACTATAGCGTGTAGATATAAATTATATATTCTGTAATTCTGTAATAACGATGACTTATTGGACGTGAGACACCTTAATTCTCGCGGTCAGTCATAAAACTATTGCTAATAATATTTTCAATAAGTACGTTAGAAGAATTACTGTGTGGTAGCGGCTACGAATACTACCAACCCTTACTTCGCTCGTAGATGTCGTAAAAGACGACTAAGGGCCTTATAACGACCTGGGCCAACTCTATCTGATGCTGTTTGGTCAACAATTACATTCCTAAGGAGGGTTGCGTCTGGCAGGCGGTCGGTCATAAAACTATTACCAATAATTTTTACAATATGTACTATGAAAGAAGAGTATAAATTGTATCGACCCCAAGTAATTGGGATAAGAGTGGGAGAATGATGGCTCGCGTATTTATTATATTTAAAACATATGTATATAATATGTGTTGGCAACTATGAATACTACCAAATCTTATTTTGCTCGTGGATATCGTAAAAGATTATTAACAGCTATATTGCCCCGGGCCATTTTACGAATTACATTCTGACGGTTGATGTTAAGCAGGCGGCTTGACATAAAACTATTGCTAATAGCTTTTGATATATGTACGATGGAAGAGGAGTATACAGGGTGGAAGGAGACCGCTCCCGAAAACAAAAACAGGTAACCCTACTTAGTCCTACTTGTAATGATAGGGTAGAAAAATAAAATTTTTTTTCACCACGCGAGGTCCTTGAACTCTTGAACATATGATCGTGAGTTTTGAATAGATTGCGTCTTTTCTCATCTGAGTATAGTTACGTATTTTTTATGGAATTATCGTTACAAGGAACTGTCCTAATACGATAGAATGTGAAAAAAACTTAAAATTCGTTGTGAAAAATAAAAATTTCATCCGAATCGATTTTTTTTCTAGCCTATCATTACAAGTAGGGCTAGTAGGGTCACCTGTCTTTGTTTTCGGGAGTGGTCTACTTCCATCCTGTATATTGAATTGATTCTAAGTAATAAGGATAAGAGAGAGATAGTGATGATGATAAGGATGTAATAAATATAGTTTAAGAAAATAAAAAAATCACAAAACGACAAATAATTCTTAATATAGCAAAAAATCATAATTATCTTTTTTTATTGCTTATGGTGGCAAACGAGCAGACAGCACACCTGATGGTACGTGTCACTGCCACCCTTTGCTATACCAAGAGCATAGCTAGGCCGCTGCCTACCGCTACACACCCCAAACCCACCCCAGTTGGACTTCCGGGTCTCTCGCTCACCGAACGAAGCGCAATAGCACATTGCCATTACTCAGACGTTGATCTTCCACGAAAGTGTGGTACAACCCTGGACGGACCGGCCCGCGGCTGTAGACAGAAAACTGTCCATAGCGTGGTCCTACCACTATTAACATCATTCTCCTACTCTTAACTCAATTACTTGGGATCGATACAATATGTTCTCGAATTTCATAGTACATATTGTAAAAGTTATTGGCAATAGTTTTATGACCGGCCGCCTGCCAGACGTCAACTGTCCTTGGGAATGTAATTGTTGACCAAACGGCATCAGATGGAGTTGGCCCAGGTCGTTATAAGGCTCTTAATCGTCTTTTACGACATCCTCGAGCAAAGTAAGGGTTGGTAGTATACGTCGCCTCTACCACACAGCTCTAATATAGGATAAAATAATTAACGAAAATATAAGTGCTATTCTAAATAAAACGTGTAATTTTGTACTGATTTTAGACTAGTCGTAACGAACAAATAATTTCGAGATTTAATTTATCGAGCACCCCACGATTTTTTTCATAAAAGTATTAATATTTTCTGTTCATTCTTTTATTCTTACATTAGTAATTATCTTAATTTTTTTAATTTTTTAGTCCATTTAATTTAATGATTAAATGTGTGTTTCTTTCTATTCTAAAGAAGCCTTTATTTTGCCGAGTCGTGTATCCAAAACGGCAAGCATGCACAGATACGCTTGCTCTATCTCTCTTTTTCTCAGGCAAAGAATTTATGAGAAAATTTTTAACACTAGAGATTCTAATTAGGTTAATGAGATAACATTATCAAATTATTGTGTAGAAGTCAATACTTGATAAGTGTACAATGTTTAAATGTAATCTAACCGTGTAAAGTGGGTCAAAATCGAGTACAACAAATACTTACAATCAAACACTACCAATAAAAGAAGCTACAAATACTACCTTACTTGTAAGTGACTTAAAAAACGGCTAAGAGCTCTCAGTCAACGAACTCCATCTGATACCATTGGGTCACCAATTACATCACCAAATAGAGTAGATAACAGACAGGTGATCGATCATAAAACTATTGCTAATAACTTTTACAATATTTACGATTTAGAAGAATATATTATTACACCAAGTAATTGGACTAAGAGCAATGATTTAGATTAAAATTCGTAATATATGTAAGTTACTAGCGTAGCTGGTAGAAAGCAATTTACAATTTTAGTCCTTAATACTCCAATAACTATATAGGATAAGATATAAGTAGATACGTGCAAAGAAACCATCATACATTATAACAAGCTATAAATCTAACGTATAATTACTTACTATTCGAGCGGAACTGTATGGTTCCGTTAATAAATTATACTACTTCTGAATGAGGTTTAATTATATCAATGGGTTTCATGTTATATAAACAAAAAAATAAATACAAAATATTTTTTTTTCATGATAATTGATTACTGTTTGATTTTGATTAATCTAGATCTATAAAAGAAGATGTTTGTATATATGAAACTCAGAATCATTAAACTCAGAAACTATTTGACCGATCATTATAAAAATTGGTATGTATATGTATTTTTTCACCGCGGTTTATATAACTATTTGATGTTTCCCAAATTGATGGACCTTGCCATCAGGTGGCGCTACGTAAAAGAGAAAAAAAATACTCGAGATAAAACACTATAACTACACGGTCGAGATCTGTGTGGTCTGGGCAGAACAGCGCCGTGAACGCGGCACAGTCATCGGTGCCGTCCTGACGCTGACGACTATCGCTAAGGCGATGCTCGACAGCGTCAGGAACTGAGACGCAGTCGCCGCCTTCTGCAGCGGGACGGATCCGAGAAAAAATCATCTTCATGGCCATGCTTTGCCGCCGGCGCCTGTGGCAGCGCAGGTGCGAGTATCTGCGCCCCTAGCCGAGGCCGTCTGATCAAAGTGGTGTAGTTGGTCAATTTATCTCCTAGTGTGTACTCGACCCCAGCTGTGGAACACATACGAGCTGAGATGATGATGACTATCAGTAATATGGAAAAAAAGGATGTCACATAATAATAATCATAATCATAAAAATAACTCCAGGACAGTCATTATTTTACCACGAGACTAACATAGAACTTGGAGTATCATTATTCTTTAGATATAAAGAGAATGTATGAATTTACAAGATCTGTAGGGAAGCCAATGAACTTTAGGGCATGCTTGTGACGATCTGAATGTAAGCGGTGACATAGCGGCCCTGAATAGGCGAAAGAATCAGTCAGGGCCTCATATCCAACTCGCTTTCATTGCAAGGCTGAAGTGGAAATTGAAAAACTAATATTTTCAAGCCCGCATTTATGGGAAAGCCAGTTTCGGGACACTGTTTATCTAATATTTGCGTTGGTGACATCAGTGCTGCATTGCTCGACATCTCTCAATTAATCTTGTCTCCAGATGCTCCATAGCTTGTATGGCTATAGCGATTGCTTAGGAGAACCATTCAGTGAGTTATCGAGTCACCGTCTGTCATCGTTCAACACTACATATCGTATTGAGTTATTCTCGAATTGAATTATTTTCCAGCTTTTCATAGGAGGGAAGTTTTTCTCTATATGTTTCTTTTGTAATTAAATTTGTTGCGGATTCCAAGACCATTAAAAGTGTTAAGGGAGCTTGTTTTCTGCACGGGTCTACCGTGCAGACTGCCCAGTGCGCAGAACATAATTTTGAGTGGCATTAGTTTAAAAATTTAGGAGAAAATCAATTTAAAAATTTAATTTTAAAGCCTGATGTTTTACTAGTGGTAGGACCACGCTGCTCATAGTTCTCTGTCTACAGCCGCGGGCCGATCCATCCGGGGTAGTACCACACTCTCGCAGAAGATCGACGTTTGAGTAATGGCAATGTGCTTTTGCGCTTCGTTCGGTGAGCGAGAGAGCCGGAAGTCCAACTGGGTGGGTTTGGAATTTGTATTGGTAGGCAGCGGCCTAGCTATACCCTTGATATTACAAAGGTCCATGGGTGGCAGCGACACTTACCATCAGGTATGCTGCTTGCTCATTTGCCACCAAAAGCAAAAAAAAATATTTCAAGTGGATATCCAATGTGATATTTCATTCATTAAAGAACTTTTTTTAGATAATTTTAAATTTGAAATTTAAAAGAAGTGTAACATTTTTGACCGTGGGTGTATTTTTCGTCATTAGCCGACGCGATAAGCTTTAGGATGAGTGGGTATATCGTGGAATTAGATAAAGATCTCTAATGTTTACGCGAGTATTATACATTTGAAATAAAACTTAAAAAAAAAAGTTGTGTTTGATTTTTAATATCCCGAAGTTTCAATTTTTTTACAGCGTTCTGTTTGTCTTCCCGTGACCATGAACGCTATAATCTATTTCAAACGTGGGGCAATTAAAAATCAAATACAAATGCAATAATGTGTAACTTGTTTTTTATATGAAACTAGCAGACTCGGCCACGCGTTACTGTGGCTGAGGTAGCCTCAGTAACAAGTGGTGGTTATGCTAATAAATTGTAGCTTATATGAAACGTTTGTACGTTTAACATAGCGCCATCTATTAAATACTTACTCAATCCAGTCAACAGATACCACTATCTGTTAGAATCGTTTAGAGATAACAGATACAGACTGTTAAATAATAGACAAATAATTTGCAAAAAAATAATATTGCGACTATAAATTGAGATGGCCGCTAAGCTAAGCTCTTTTAAATTGGATCGAACTACACATGCTGTGCAAATTTGATTAAAATCGGTTAAGTACTTTAGGAGTCCATCGCGGACAAACAACATGACGCGTAATTTATATATATTAAGATTATAAGGAAGAACTTCTCTAGATCGACCGAAAAAACAGGCTAAAGTAATAAAATTTGAGATTATCATACTGGCAAGTTTTGTGTCTTCTAATCACATATACCACTCGCGTTCATCAAATATTTGTCCTTAGTATGAATATACTTTCTATGAACATCACGTAATGTTATTTAAGTACTTAGCGATGCAAGGTTTTTAATTTCGACCGTAATTTTAAAACAAATAAAAAGTCTCACGAATGAAAATAGATATCTATTAAAATTTTCAATTTGCATTATTATCTAATGCTTGTGGTTTTACAAGCATTCAATTAAAATAGAAATTTAACGTGGACTATATTTCACACTTACTAAATTCCACCAAAGCCTTTCAAATTTCGTTGGCAAATGGAGAATCTTTAAGCCGAGTCGTATACTACTTGAGAAGAATAAGAAGATATTATAAATATTATCATAACATAAACGGCTTAGTATTCTAAGAACTCTCCTTCCCATAAGGGGCTTTTCAGGGCTTAATTGATTGAACCCATTTCGGGGTCTTGATTGGTTAAACAAGTCTACGTAAGTCGATGGAATGGTCGCGATGGAAGAGGCGGCGCGCGACCCCATAGACCCATCCTACAAGAACACCTCTCTTCGTCATGCGAGCGGGCCACCAGTACTCGATCTTTGTCTTCGGTGGATATTTTTTCAGCCTAGATATGAAACATCATTAAAATGAGAATAGCGCTAAATTCATAACATGACCTTTACGTATGCTAGCATTATAGGTTCTTGTGTAAAGAGTACAGCTATCTACGATAGTCAATGAATAAAATAAATATATATCGTTTAATTAGAATAATCTTCCTTGTCGGAGTAAGAATACTATTCACCACCCCATATTTTTTTTACCCGTGGGTGATCATACGAGACGACTGAGGGATATAAAACGCATATAACATCTATGCGAGAGAAGGAAAACTCGAAACAAAACCCTATACCAACACGTCTGACCAGCGCGGTATAGTAGATTAATTTCCCTCCTATTACAGAGGAGGCTCGAGTCCAACAGTGGGACATTTGTGGGCTGTGATGATGATGATGATGATGATAAATTAGAATAATATCTCAAGTATTAAAAAAAAAGTTCTGCCGATAGAGTTGAGCTTTTGGCAAAAAAAAACACTATCATGGTGTCCAGATTATAAGCAAAAGTGGCCCACCCTACCTTACTCTCTAAGTCCAACAGAATCATCGCGATGGAAACTACATTGGCACTCATAAATCAGCTGATGATCAATTAGAAACTGTATCAGTTGAAGGCTTGATTCCATTTCGTGTTTCCTTTCTCTTACAAGTGTAAGTAAAAGAAATATCTGCTTTACTCCCCGAATGGAGTACATTCCACCCAATAGATGGCGCCCCATATATATACTTGACATTAAACGGTCTAAACATAGATGTCATATGCGTATTTTATCTCTTAGTTGTCTTTTACGACACCCACAAGCAAGAAAGAGATATAGGTATTTTTTTTTTTTTACAACGTCGTCCGCTACATAAATAAATCTTGTATGTGGGGGAGATTATTGTAGGAACTTCAATATTTTCAGTAAAAATGATGATAGCCTTTACACCAATACTCTCTTTCATACCTACTCGCTCTCGTCGTCGTCGTTACGAATGCGATCGGTCAGCCTAACTCCACAGATTTTCCGTAGAGATCGCAATAATTTTACTTTCATGCTCCATACCCAACTCTCGCTTAGATACTCTCGTATTGGTGTAAAGATGCGAAAGGGAATGCTCCGATGATTCGGAGATGTGGAAAAAATGGCGAACGAACGTCTGGTTAAGAAGATATACAATGTTAAAGTGGAAGGATGTAGGCACTGGGGGAGACCGAGACTAACCTACCTAGGCCATATTGGTCAATTACTGAAGCGAGTCAAGAGTCTCCGCAACCGGCGAGCGTGTATGAAGAGAATTATGAATGTTGAGGAAGCGAGTGAAGTATGCAAGGATAGAGTTCTCTGGCACTCTGTTCTCTCTGCCTACCTTACAAGGGATATGGCATGATGATATGATGTATGTATGTATGTAAAATGATGATGATGACAACAGCGTGGAGATTGAACCCACGACACTCGGCTTTGGAGGTAGGTACATATATTAATGAGAAATACACTCTACGATATTATAAGAAATATTTGGAAAAAAAATACGATGTTTTTGAAGATAATAATTTCTGATACCTATATAAATTAAAATCATTTTTATGGATTTATTCCAACTTATATATCTAACTGATTTTTATTTCCCGACATTTCGAAAAATTTTTATAGTGGTAATGTTCACGGGAAGACTTAAAGTTTTCTTACGTCTAATGAGTCACAGTTCTTACAGAGGTTTTAGTCTACCCACTACAGTCATCATTCATCACTCTCTTACTCTTATCCCAACTACTTGGAGTCGACGCAATATGTCCTCTTCTTCCATACAGCCCTATCAGACGTCATCTCTGTAGTCACTCCCTTTCTATACATATCATGCTTCACGCAGTCCATCCATATTTTTCTTTGGTCTTCCTTTACCCCTAAAGCCTTTAACATTCATACTTTAAACCTTCCTCGGAACATTACTTTCTGCCCGTCTCATCACATGTCCAACTAGGTCAAACGTTCACTCCTTAAATTACCCATCGCTGGCGCTACTTTCAAACATTCTCTTATACACTCATTCCTTATCTTATCCATTCTCGTCACGCTGTACACCCATCTCAACATTCGCATTTCTACATACAATTGTCTCTCATCCATTGTTTTTGTAGCCCAATATGCTGATCCATACAATACAGCAGTATTAGTTATTAAATTATGACCCATCTTTCATCATCATCATTATCACAGCCCAAAAATACCACTGTTGTGCTCGGGCCTCCTCCGTAATGGGAGGGAAATTAACCTACTATACCACGCTGGTCAGACGTGTTGATATAGGGCATGCGTTTTATATCCCTTAGTCGTCTCGTACGATCACCCATGGGTAAGATATGGGATGGTGAATAGTATTCTTACTCCGTCACCGCACGGAAAATATATTATAATAGAAAATAATTGCCCGTAAAAATCAGAAAATGATTCTATATAAAAAAGTATATTAAATTTTATCAATAATTATTAAACATCAAATTTATTGTAATATAAAGA
This sequence comes from Lymantria monacha, assembly GCA_905163515.2. Taxonomy (NCBI): domain Eukaryota; kingdom Metazoa; phylum Arthropoda; class Insecta; order Lepidoptera; family Erebidae; genus Lymantria; species Lymantria monacha. The sequence continues at coordinate 20,327,542 of LR991081.1, forward strand.
ATTATATTATAACAATGTATTAATTTAAAGAACAAATAATGATAAGCACGGCTTGAAACTATACAATTCAAATTTATTTACAAAAAATAATAATAATTAGAATTTACAAAAAATAAGAAGAAATTTTAATATTAATAAAATATGTTTGTTTCTGATGTCTACGCGAATATAAATTTGAAATTAAACTATTTTTGCGGATTTTATCGCGTTTACATATGATTATTAATTGCCCGACGTTTTGAAATTCGAACACTTTACAGCGTTCATGGTCACGGAAGGATCAAAGTTCACTAGTTTTAGTTGCCGGAAAATTCTAAATTCAAACAAAACACGATAAAATCCGTAAAAATATCATTTCAAATATGATTGTAAAAATAATGACCATTTAAGCATATCTATGATAGTTTTCTATAAAAATCTTTATAATAATTTTATTGACTGTCGAATAATATAACGATTCTATGTATACGAATATCATTGAATTATATGCGTGATTAAATAACATTATTATAATTAGGTAATATATTATAAAAGTGAAAATGGTGCGGTTGTTTATGCTAATATATATTATGTATAAATGTACTTGTTTTATTAACATACAACTTCCGGATTTGATGATATTTTGATATCATTAGTAATAATTATTATGTCAATATAGGTAGCGTAGTAACTTAGATACAAAACTTTTAATTGAAAAGGAAAAGAAAGAAGATTGTCGTTATAATTTTACTCATAGTGTTGTTATCCGCTACTAGAGTTTGCTCAGTTTTATAGTAGGAAAATTAATACATCATCATCATTCTTCTACTCTTATCCCAATTACTTGGGATTGATACAATATGTACTCTTCTTTCATAGTACATATTGTTAAAAGTTATTGGTAAAAGTTTTCTGAAGGAAGGTGAAGTCAAGAGTCTCCGAAACCGGCGAACGTGTATGAAGAGAATTATGAATGTTGACGAAGCGAGTGAAGTATGGAACGATAGAGTTCTCTGGCACTCTGTTATCTCTGCCTACCCTGCAAGGGATATGGCGTGATGATATGTATTTATGTATGTAATAGTTTTATGACCAGCCGTCTGCCAGATGTCAACCCTCCTTGGAAATGTAATTGTTGACCAAACGGCAGCAGATGGAGTTGGCCCAGTTCGTTATAAGGCTCTTAGTCATCTTTTACGACATCTACGAGCAGAGTAAGGGTTGACAGCATTCGTAGCCGCTACCACACAGGTAAAGCACACTCTTTCATAATAGTCATAAATATATTACTCCACATTAACCAGACAAATTGGCATAGGGATTTGTTTTTAATTTACATTTTCTACACTGCTCAAGATATTATCTGCTCGTGATGTTATCTTAACAAATTTATGAGACTATTGCCGTCTTAATTATATTGGGGTCGACTTTCTAGTTTTACTTGAATCTGTAGAACATAATTTTCTAATAAAGTGACTGTTATCTCATGTTAACACAAAGAGATAACGATTTTTTTTTAATATAATGTAAAACATAATATCAGCTCTTTAAAAAGATTTTGACGGGAACTGTTTAAAAAGATGTTGACGGGAACTGTTTAAAAAGATGTTGACAAGAACTGTTTAAATAGATGTTGACGGGAACTGTTTAAAAAGATGTTGATGGAATAAGATTACAGGTGTCGCTATCCCTTACTTACTCTTTAGAGTCGTAAAAATAGGCGATTAGTATTGCCCAAATGCAAGACTCTTCCGAATCTCGCATGCCTTGCAACTCTTTACTTATCCAAATTACTTGGGGTCGATACAATATGTACTCTTCTTTCATAGTTTATATTGTAAAAGTTTGTGGCAATAGTTTTATGACCGGCCGCCCGCCAGACGTCACCCCTTCTTGGGAATGTAATAGTTGACCAAACAGCATCAAATGGAGTTGGCCTAGGTCATTATAAGGCTCTTAGTCGTCTTTTACTGTCAGGTCTGTCAGAAAGGATGGATGAATTTTAAAATAACGGTACGCCCAAAGTAATTGCGATTGAAAAACGTTTAATATCTCAAAATGTGCACAAACATGGGAAGTTTGAATCATGAAAAAAATGTTGAAGTTTTGAAGACGACGTCATTCATGGAATGCCCTTGTGACGCGATGCACGATTCCAGGCGCTCTCGGAAAGAGCGGTTTGCATTGGAAACTTCTCCGACCGCTCGCTTGTTTTCCTCTTTCAATTCATCGAGTGTTCGTGGCTTATTGATGTAGACCTTCGATTTTAGGTTCCCCCACAAGAAGAAATCACATGAAGTAAGGTCGGGGGAGCGGGGGTGCCAAGCAATGTCACCGAATCGCGAAATTAATCGGCGCCGGGTGAACAACGACTGTCAATGCGAACTGATATGTGGATATGCTGACCAATTTCTTCTTTCCCGAACTTCGCCGTCGACATGTCAGTCTCAGGAGAACTTACTTTGAACAAGATGGTGCAACATCCCACACAGCTCGGAACTCAATGACAGTTGTGCGTCGTAAATTCCCAGGCAGATTAATTTCGCGATTCGGTGACATTGCTTGGAACCCCCGCTCCCCCGACCTTACTTCATGTGATTTCTTCTTGTGGGGGTACCTAAAATCGAAGGTCAACAAATCACGAACACTCGATGAATTGAAGGAGGAAATCAGGCGAGCGGTCGGAGAAGTTCCCAATGCAAACCGCTCTTGCCGAGAGCGCCTAGAATTGTGCATCGCGGCACAAGGCCATTCCATGAATGACGTCATCTTCAAAACTTAAACATTTTTTTCATGATTTAAACTTCCCATGTTTGTGCACATTTTGAGATATTAAACGTTTTTCAATCGCAATTACTTTGGGCGTACCGTTATTTTTAAAATTAATCCATCCTTTCTGACGGACCCTATACATGAAATCAAATCAAAACAATTTTATTTGAAACACAACACATTGCAAAAGGAAATAATCATTGTATTGGCAGAGACATTAAAAAGAAACATATACATATTTAATATAATTAAATGATCCAAGTTTCTCACAGTCTTAGAACAAGAATTTTTGGATCTCAGAGAGTATTGTTCTGCGTAGCAAACGAACCCGCGGCACTTGGCACGGTGGGTCAATATTTTAACCACTACATTACATTTGCAGTGTATTTATTATTTATAAGTCCCATACTTGATATGATAATTATATATTCGGTTCGGTTTGCAATTAATCTAATTATCTATCACCGGATCGGAACGCGGCCGCAAGCTGAGAGGATCCGGCAAGAAACTCAGCGGGCCAGACATTTTTGAAGTTAACTGTTGTAATGAAATTTCATACAAGATGTTTAATATCTTACACATCAGGATATAATATTATAGTTGGACCAGATACCACAAGCGGCACACGGAATTATTTTCTTTATAACTTTACTCCTTAATTTCCAGAAGAGTCGGCAGCTAAGTGATACTAGAATCAAAACCGGCAATCTGAAATTTTAGTAAGTATAGTAAATTCATAAATAATTAATGATTACTGAGATTTGATACTGTACTGTTATTTTAAACCCCAGGGTTTTGACAACATGCCACCGAAGACAAAGATCGGGTACCGGTGGTCCGCTCGCACGGCGAAGAGAGAGGAGTTTTACGGTGGGTCTATGGGGTCACGCGCCGCCTTTCCGTCACCCCGGACCGATTTGGCGGGGCGAGACGCATCCATAGTCCACCAATAAAAAAAAAAGGGTTTTGACAACATGCCACCGAAGACAAAGATCGGGTACCGGTGGCCCGCTCGCAGGTCGGAGACAGGAGTCCTTGCAGGGTGGGTATAAGGGGTTGCGTACCGTCAGCTAGGAAGAAGGAGCAGTCAAGGAAAAAAAAAGAAAAAAAAAAGGATTTCGACAACATATTACAGAATATAACATCAAAGAGGGAATGCTGTACACTTATTTTATATTTCTTAAGTGACCCTTATCATAATCTCATTTTTAATCCATTAGTTTTTTTTTATTCCATACGAGTCTAATCTAGCCTAACTATAATGATATAATTTTATTTTTTTGTTTAATAGCAAAAATGCTTAGTATTAAATGTATTTCATTTTGACGGGTTGATAATCTTCCCGTGACCATGAACCTTGAAAAGTGTTCGAAATATCAGGAAAGTAATAATCAAATTCATTGCGATAAAATCCGTAAAAATATGTAGTTTTAATTTAAATGTGTAATATTGTCGTAAAAATCTGAAAAAAAAAAAACATAATTGATGTATCATATTATACTTTCTTCGTTTTTTTTATACTTTCGTTATTTTGTCGAGCCTTAGATTTCATTAATCGATAGGTATTTTTGTTTGATTTAAAATTAATAAATTTAAAACGCGATAATATCTCTAAAAATGCTTTAATTTTACATCGTCGCCAAATTCCCGTAAACATCAGAAAACAATAGGCGAGTTGCATCTAAGAAGTAAAGTTATGAAGTTTATGATTCGTAATTTGCTGAATGAACAGGAACTAGGCTTCGATCATACGACCTCAAGATTAACAGAACAATTATAAGACTGAACCAGCGTCTAATAAAACAATTATTATAACAATTAAATAAATTAATTATAAAAATGATAACAGACAAATAAATTTTATTCATTCAATAAAAAAAACAATAAAAGCTTTTACTATATGTACATTTACTTCTTAATTATTCTTACAATAACATCGATAACCCACATAGTTTACAAGTTTTATGTAAATTACAAACGATTTACAAATATTTACAACTGTTCATTCAAGAAACCTGACCCTCGCAGTACAACAAAACCCCTCTTACATCACATGCACAAACAAAAAGAAACTCTTTACAGTACACATACAGTTTTAAATTAAATAAATCGCATCTTAACCTAGAAGGTATAACGTGCTTCATATAGAAAACAGGTGGGGAGAGATATAATAAAACTGTATAACCGATCGACCGCCTCACCACACATTCCATAACATCATTGGATGTCGGAAAAAAATATATACTAAAAAAAATAATAATTATTATAATTTAAAAAGTAGTAATATTATAGAACATAAAAATGAAGCTTCTCCTAGTGATTTTGGCGGCATCGGCCCTCGTCTCAGCTGAAGACAGTGATAACACATTTGAAACGGCGATTAATTTCATAAAGGACTGCAAAGGCGATTATATCGCATGTGTTAAGGTTATTACATTTTATTAATAAAAAAAAAGTGAAAGTGTATGTGATGTGATTACGCGTATTCTGTGTAAATTTCACTCAACAAGTGCGATTAATATGAATGCCAAACAAGTATACGGAATTAATAAGTGATTAAGTTAAAAATAAATTTTTGGTCAAATGATTAAAAAAAATATATCTTTTTTTTACAGGAGAAAATGCTTAGGATCGTTGACAATTTAAGAGCATCAAGAAGCATTACAATCGTTGATGGAGTGGTTTTCAAGGGCGAGCCTGAGCCAAGGTCGTCTAAGAAAAATGATCCGCTACCTGTCGATCCTTCTGCACGGGATGCAGAGGTCAATTACAGGCTTGTGGACGGCGTGGTGAGCCTATTCGAAACTCACGCCCTTGAGGTTAAGGTCAACGACGCTGATAAGCAATCTATCCAGAGGTCACTCGAAGAAGGTAAAAAAAAAAATATATTATAATTATACTTTAATTCATGTCATAATCAATAATTTATATAACTCGTTATCAAATTATATTCATAATCATATCAAATTAATTTAACGTAATAACAAATTAAGTAATAATACAATGAAAATTAATACGGATTGATCAAATTTAATTGGTATCAATTTTTGCCTAAAATGTATTCTATATGAGATGTCTTCTATTAGTCATCCTCGCATAAACCCTCAATCTACAAACGATAATATTATTTCTATTAAATACACGAACATAATTTAATAATATTTAAAAACATATTTAATCTTATGTACTATAAAGAGAACAAAGAAAATATTATTGATATTTTTGTCTGACAAAAATAACTAATTAAATATAAATATAACTACTATTACATATATTCTAATACTTGAGTCTTATCAATACAACGATATAATTAAAGGAACGCCTATCACTAGTTCCCGCCTTCGAATATTCTGTCGTAAAAAAACCCTTTGACTTTTCTATAGCCTCCCATATTACTTGAAATAAAAAGTTATGACGAATTATGAAATATTGGTAAATTAAATTCTATTAATCCATTCAAAAAGAAGGTTGTGACAATTTGAGAAGCATATTTCACGTTAATATATATCCAAATTCAAATAATGTAGATACTTATAATCTTCTTTTTGTTAACAGGTCGTAAGAAGAACAAAGGTGGTGGCGCTATGGCCTTGATGGGTCTTCTCGGAGCTAAAATGCTGTTTGGCAAACTCTTCATCGTCAAGTTAATAGCTCTCAAAGCCCTCGCAACCGCCAAAATAGCTTTAGTACTTGCTGCAGTTCTCTTCATTGCCTACTGTTTGAAACAAGAGCATACCAAGACCACATATGAGGTTATTCCACATGCTCACCATCATGAATCACACCACCCAGTCCATGTGGAACATGTTGCCCATGAGTCCGGCCATGGTGGCGGCTACTCCGGCTACGGCTCAGACTGGAACAAGAATCTCGATGAAGCCCAAAACTTAGCCTACAGCGGTTACTCGCACTCAAAATAATCTAGACTAATAATCCTCTAGAAAAATACCTCTGTTGTACAAAGTATTTATTTATTTTCTAATTTATTGCCATTAATTTATTGAATTTATTAAATAAAATTATTTATTATTATGATTAATTATTGTTTTCTTTTATTTATTAATATTTTGTTTATCAGCGAATTAATGTATAAATGTTTAGGTCAATAACATGCGAACATATTAGAAAACTGTTACATTTTACTTTCATTCGGCTATTGGTATTTTTATAATCGCCTGAGGCGATATTATAAGAACCGCAAACTTATGTATCTACTCTCGAATCGTAATCCAAATCTCTAATTATAATAAGACGTTATTACAATTATTAAAAATGATTACTGTAATTATATTTAAAAATTCAAACGTAATTATTTTAAATTATAACATATTTATTATTTGCTAGTAACCTTAACTATCTGAGATAATACATTTGACAGTTAACATAATCGTTAAAACAAAACCTAAGAATAAAGCTTGTTATAAATTCTCTATCAACTATTCTATTTATATCGCTGGCTTTGAAAACGATTAGTTAGTGAAATTATACCAAGCGTAACACGTTATTACCGAAGTATATTTTTTAACTACAATCATATTTTTGTTGTTATTATTTTACGATAATAATGAAACTAATAATAGTTATAACAACATTCTCAACACAACTAAAGTTATTATAACATCATATAATTTTAATGTGAATTCCATTCGAATTTTATATTAAATATAAATTACATTTCTAATAATAATAACGTATCTAATTAACAAAACGCTTTTTAACGTATATATATATATTTTTTAAACGAAAGCAAGAGACAGCTCTCTCTAATGTGATTATTTATATATTCTACATATTAATCAACTAATAGTTGACTCTCGAAAAACTGGTTAAAAACAGGTTAAATGAATATATATTATGTCCACTTTCTATGGACAGAGTTTCACGTGTTTTAGTCCAATTTCGTCTTCAACGAGAGTGAGGCCGGATAGTAAGGAGTGCCGTGTAGATTTACAACTTTTTGTTGATATACATATATAAATCGTTTTATATTAGAAAATTATTATCTAATACTTATATTTTAAAAAATAACAGCCGGGCCACAAAGGTACCTATTAATAGTCGCCGATTATATTATGCGACAATCCTACATTTTCGCATATATGTTTCATTATAAATAGATAATAATATCCTTCGTAATAGAATTCTGATGAATTTGATGATGAATTTATTCTATATTTGTTTTACATCTGAATAGATAACATTAAAGTTTCCTTATCAAGTTTTCATTTTTTATAGATATATTGATATATTTTGGTTATACTTAATATCCGAGGGAAAGGGTGTGAATTATATAGTATTTTTTTTACATGTAATCCTTAAACTCTATGTCTTAGTTAAATATTTATGGCATATTATCTTTATAATTTAACTCTGTGTGTTGTAATGTGAATGAAAAAGTAGTGACAAAGATCAAAATGGGTATGCTGAGATGGTTTGGATACTTAGAAAGAATGAGTGAGGAGAGGTTGACAAAGCAAATATATGAAGCAAGCGTGAATAGGACGAATATAAGAGCAAGACGTCATAATTTTAGGGACCAAATTGGCGATTTGTTGACGAGAGGTCATATTAAGAGTATGCGTAATCGTAGAGCATGCAAAAAGTTTGTTATGAGTGTGAATGAAGCGATGGAAGTATGCCAGGATCGTGGTTTGTGGCAATCTGTAGTCTCTAGTCATAAATAACGCAGACAAATAACAGACTCAGAAAACATTTTATAGATCGCACAACGTATTATCCTATAGGAATCGAATCTAAGGCACTGGTATGGAAGGAAACCAATCTTAACCATTACACCATCTATTATCTTTACCATTAATTGTTTATCCATTACGTAATATAACTGTTATAACATTACATTTAATTCGACGTTATTTTCATAACGAATTGTTATTGAATCAAAATGTTTAGAATCACGACTTCAATGATGGTGCAATTAATGTAACTTTAACAATATTAATATTACTTTCTAGGCTATCTAATTGTGCAATGAAATAGCCGAAAGACTGTTTATTAGAACTGATGTAGCATGTATTTTTGCGATATAGTTTTTGTAATAAATATTTCTCCGTGTGGCGACGGAGTAGAATACTATTCACGACACCATATCTTACCCGCGGGTGATCGTACGAGACGACTAAGGGATATAAAACTCATATAACATTTGTGCGAGAGAAGGAAAACTCGAAACCAACACGTATGACCAGCGCGTTATAGTAGATTAATTTCCCTCCCACTGCGGAGGAGGCCCGAGCCCAACAGTGGGACATTTATGGGCTGTGATTATGATGATGATGAATAAATATTTTGTATATACAAAATATATTATATATACTTATCCTAATTTATTGAAGCAATGCCATAATACATGGCATTGCCTCAATAAAGTAGGATAAGTATATAAATGCAATTATAAGTTTTTAGGTTTGAATTTTATCGCGTTTGTAAGTGATTGTTAATTTAGAGACGTTTCTAACATTTTACAGTGTTCATGGTCACGGCAGAACTATCCACCTGTGACCATGAACGTTGTAAAGTATTAAAAATCAATATTAAAAATTAAAAATCAATTATAAACGCGAAGAAATCCGTAAAAACAGTTTTATTTCAAATGTTTAATACTCGCGTAAACAACAGGAATCAATATTTTAGATTGGGAATAATTTTTATTGACTTCTTCTTTATTTTCTTTTTTTATATTTGAAGGAATTTAACAGCAACTTGTCAGCATTGAGTTATATTTTTTTTTTTTGTATTTGCCAAACATAACGTATACATAATACGTTATTTTTGGTACAAGCTATTTACAACATATTTATTAAAATTTTCATCTAGTGGCTAATTGATAGCGCTTTTAGCGATAATGAGAATACGCTTATTACTAAATGTACAATGAAATTATTTGACATTTTCAATTATACATATCTGTCTTTCATTGAAGAATAATCGTGTAAATTTTAATTATAATTAATATTCACTACACCTTCCTTTATTACGGAATCGTAAAAGCGATTAAACAATTTGTGCCAAATTGATCGGCCAATGTCAATTAGTAGGCTACTTATTTTTAATGAGTCATCATTCTTCTACTCTTATCCCGATTACTTGGGATCGATACCATATGTACTCTTCTTTCATAGTACATATTGTAAAAGTTATTGGCAATAGTTCTATTACGGGCTGCCTGCCAGACGTCAACGCTCTTTGGGAATGTAACTGTTGACCAAACGGCATCAGTTGAAGTTGGCTCAGGTCTTTATAAGTCTCTTTGTCGTCTTTTACGACATCCACGAGCAAAGTAAGGGTTGGTTTCGTAGCCGATACTACACAAGAAATATTTTATTGAATGTAATAAAGGCAAATAAGAAGAAAAAGGAAGAAAAAAACAATCATTAAGTAATTAAAAGAAATAGCGCAACTAACAAACAACTGATCCTCGCCCGTTTGTGTCTATATGCCTACAGAACCGGCTCCGCTGTAGGTACATACATGGATGTCTACCAACTTCTTTATTTAATGTATTAGCTTTTTAGTTTCCAGTTACGAAATAATTTCTTTTCACCGGACCTTGTTATGGTTTGTTATAATATACGAGTAGCTTATTTGTCGATTCCATATAAAGCATTTTTAGAAGAATCACTTATTTAGTAGGCATATAAAGAGTGGAAGTAGACCGCTCCCGAAAACAAAGACAGGTGACTCCACTAGCCCTACTTGTAATGATAGGCTAGAAAAAAAAACGATTCGGATGAAAAAAAAATGTTTATACAGATTTTTTTGCGTTTTTCAACATTTTATCATATTAGGACAGTGCCGTGTAATGATAATTTCATAAAAAATAACTATTACAATATGTACCTACTATGAAAGAAGAGTACATATTGTATCGATCCCAAGTAATTGGGATAAGAGTAGGAGAATGATGATACGTTTTATTTTTTGGCTACAAATTATGCCTAAACTTATAACAATCATTTCAGATATATAATTCTATATTCTGCTTAAGAATTACACCTAGGCGTTCATCATAGCATATAGCTGTTTAATTTACAGCGTCTTCTATCATCGCCGTCATTCTCCTGTATTCATCCCAATTACTTGGGGTCGACTCAATAAGCGGTAGGTACGCCTCTTCGTACATATTACAAAAGTTGAAATGAACAATTGCCCGCTTGATGTTAAACCTCCTTCGGCAAGTAATTTTTGAATAGACAGCATCAGACGGAGTTGGCTGAGGTTGATATAAAGCTCTTAGTAGTCTTTTAAAACATTCACGTGCAAAGTGACTGCACAAATGAAGTAGAGGTTAAGGTACCGGACCTAGTGGCCACCGAAGACAAAAATCGGGTACCGGTGGCCCGCTTGCACGGCGAAGAAAAGGTGCTTGCAGGGTGGGTTAATGGGGTTGCGCGCCGCCTCTACCGTCACCCCGAACCGACTTGGCGGGGTGCGACATCCATGGCCCACGGCAAAAAAAAAAAAAAAAAAGGTACCGGACCTAGTGTCCCAGTGCCGTTGGTTGGTTAATTAAACAATACAAGAATTATTTCCTTAGTGAAGAAATCGTCTTTACAAAAATTAAATAATAAATATTCGTAGTTTTCTCAATATCTCTGACTAAGGGATATAAGACGCATGTAATATCTACGAGTAAGCTAGAGAATGAAAACTCGAAAGAAAATCCTATACCAACATGTCTGACCAGCGTAGTATAATAGATCAATTTTCCTCCCATTTTGAAGGAGGTTCGAGCCCAACAATTGGACATATATCAGCTGAAATGATAAGACGATGAATTATTCATAGCTGCTACAATATAGCACTTAAAGCGTCTTCTATACAATTATATAACAAGAACGTACAATTTACGTATTAAAAAACATACAAACCACACCTAACGCTCACTGGAATGAGGCACCACTTAATCATTATTATGTATTTAGTTTTTCGCAATTCATTATGATAATGAGATAAGAGTTTTTTTTTTCGCATAAACTTTCGCTATCATATCGTTAATATATTCAGTTCAAACGTTCGGTATGCGATACGTCATTAGGTGTGCGAATTTTAACGGTTTTGGGTGACACACTTGTGTTATATTGAGACAGGAGGCTAGAAAACAAAACCGCAGTGCTTCTTGAAAGCGACAGTTATTGAATTGTAACTTCTAATGCGACTTCTAACAAGGTTGCGTTAAACGTTTAACGCAATGGCACTCGAACGCACGCGCGTTGTATACCTGTTATAGGCCAGCGTGAGCGTTAGCAACGAGTAGCGTCCAATATTCCAAAGCAAGGGGAGAGAGAAATAAAGACACACAACGGTAGAAAGTAGGAGAGAGAAAGAGTGAGTAGTCTTGCTATGCAGCGAAGTAAACAGTGTAAGAGTCGTAAAATTAGCTGAAATACTTACTTGTTGTTCTATTTTAATTTGTAATACTCATTATTTTCATAGGTTTAAGTTTTCACTTCTGTCGGCTGTCCTCATGAATGCTTTGTGTTTTTTTTTTATTGATTTTATTCAAGTTCAAAATCGATTATTATACATAAACGCCGCCGGGGGTACTAAAATATGTTTAATTTTAATATTTTATATAGTTGGCATTATTTAATAAAAATATCCGGAAAGACTAAACTAATGAAAATATCTGCAATGAAATTCAACGTGATTTGTCTATAATATATATTTTTTACAAACTATAAAATAATTAATATTTATAAATACCCGATTACGAAACGAAAAATGATGTCACAAGCGGGGTTCGAACCCGCACCTAATGGGAATCCGGCCCAACCGTGCTGCCACTTACACCATCGTGAACTATTTTAGGACATGCAAATTTCGATTCATATTATATCTTACGTCTTCAAGGTGACGTATGCCATCTATCGGACAATGTTTACACATTGTATACTAATCAAATATTACATTTAAATAACTACTAAATTACTATTTTAATCTTAAATTAAAGCTAAGTTTTAAATTAAAATATTTACAGAAAAATAGAAGAAAATAGAATAAGGAATAAAAAATAAATAAATAAAAGAAGAAACAAAAGGCGCAATCAGGCATCGAAAAATTCCTCCGCATCACTGTCCACTGGTAATGTGCCCAGAAGGCTAGCAGCATTGCCACGTTGAATGGCAATGCTAACCTTTTGTGCAAAATATAGGCCAGCCCTCTGATCACGTGAAGCAGCGATTAATTTTTTTGCGATCTCTTTAAATAAAATGCGCGCATTGGGACCCCAAGGCCCAAGAGTTTCGACCCCAAACGGCTCGAAAATATAATTTCCAATAAGGTTATTATACTTTCGCCGTTTGAGCTTCTCTGCAGATGCGGCAGCAGCGCCAGCACAACCTGACGTGTTTGGAAGATGTGATGGCGCAAGGGTGTCAACGCAGGTCGCGTCCCACACCAAAGGCCTACCCATCCTCCAGGGCAGCAAAGACATGCCGTCCGGTCTCTTACCATCGTCGCGTACCAAGCCGTTGGGTTCTTTAACAGCTGGTATACCGGCGGTGACAAGAGCTATTGTAGGTATTGTATAGGCTTAATACTTCAAACTTTACTGTTAGAATTGTATTAAACGATGACACAACCTTGTTATTCAAATTACTGAAATTTTTAGCATTTGATATGCTTAATTATCATTTTTCGTTTCGTAATCGGGTATTTATAAATAATTAAGCATATTAAATGCTAAAAATTTCAGTAATTTGAATAATTAATATTGTTTTATAAAATTTTAGATGTAATGTCAATAATGATTTGTTGCCATTAAAATTAACATAATCCAATTAATATTGAACAAATAATCAAATAAAATAACAATAATAAAAAATATGATTTAGAGCTTATCCATTATACTTACTTGGCAAGTAAGAAATTTCTCTTTTAATTTTTTTTTTGGGATATCAATACAAATAAATATAATTTTATAGATGCTACCTAATTTATATTCCATAGTAATATTGTATGGAATTTTTGTATTATACTTTTGATCAAATAAAATCATTATTATTATTAATTTAATAGTAAAATAATTCAGTAGTCACTAACTTAATATTTAGTAAGTCAATGATCCACATCTAAGAGCAAGTACGAACAATGAATACTTAGCATTCTCTTGGCGTACGAGATTTGCAACTAGTTTTAATAAATAATATTATTCGTGGTAGGACCATGCTGTTGATAGTTCTCTGTCTACTCCTGCGGGCCGGTCCGTCCGGGGTAGTATCATACTGAGCAGAATATCGACGTCTTAGTAATGGCAAAGTGCTATTGCGCTTCGTTCGGTGAGCAAGATAGCCAGAAGCCTGGATGGGTTTGTTTGGGGATTATATTGGTAGGCAGCGGCCTACCTATAACCTTGGTATTGCAAAGGGTAATGGGCGGCAGTGACCCTTACCGTCAGGTGTGCTGCTAGCTCGATGATCACCATAATCAATAAATAATATAATACGCAGCATTAAATATACCTATAATAATAATATTTCTACTTTTCGTGTAGTGACGATGAGTAAGAATACAATTCGCCACCCCCTATCTTACCCGTGGGTGATCATAAGAGACGACTAACGGATATAAAACGCATAAAACTTACATGCAAGTGAAGGTAAAATCGACACAAAGCCCTATACCAAAACGACCATGATCATGACCAGCGTGGTGTAGTAGGTAAATTTTTCTCCCATTATGGAGGAGGCTCGAGCCCACCAGTGGGACACATATGAGCTGAGATGATAATGATGATGAATATTATAACATAGAAATTTATAAAGTAATCACTATTAGAAATTATAGACAATTAGCTTCTGCCCGCGGCTTCGCCCGCGTAAAAGGTACAAAGGTACTTTCCTAAAGATTTAGATCCCCTATTTTTATTTTTGACCGTCGGTAATACAGTGCAACGGTATTACAATACTCAGGGTTGGCACTTCATTACTGGACTGCTAGATGGCGTTGAAGAAGCTAGATTTTGAGATTTTTTGACAAACAATTTTTTATTTTTCATATAGAAATTTTGATTTTTTTTTAATAAAAAGTATCCTATGTTACTTTTAATACCTCCAAGAATATGTGTACAATGTTTCATGATGATCGGTTGAGAAGTTTTAGCGTGAAAGCGTAACAAACAAACTTACATTCACATTTATATATTAGTAGGGATTAATATTATAGTTAACATCCTTTTATTTTTTGGCTATTAACAATCAAGAATAATATTTAAAAAAAAAAAAATCTATATGATGAAATTGCCCTTCAAGGAAGCGAGTCTCTGCCATCTATCCAAAGTGTTTTTTTTATTGCTTGTGATGTCAAACGAGCAAGCAGCACACCTGACAGTAAGTGTCTCTGCCGCCAATGGTCCTTTGCAATACCAAGGATATAGCTAGGCCTCTGCCTATCGATATAAACCCCAAACCCACCCAGTTGGGCCTGGTTTGAGAGGAGTGATGGCTGCTTGAGTAGTTAACTAGTTAACGGCTGACTCTTGTGAGACGTGGTCCAGTCTTTTGCATTATATTTCAAAATTATATCGTCGTTGAAAGCCTCCATTGAATCTAATAAGTACTGCACAGATAGCGTAGCGGTTTATATACCGACCTACTGCGCTAGTGTCATGGTTTCGATTTCTAAATCATAGAATGCTGTTCTAAGTCTGAATGTATTTAGTTTCCGTTAAATTATATGTTTGCGAATTCCCCGGATATACAAAGATTATTTCTTTATCACAGGATGGTGGTGGATGGCCACCGAAGACAAAGCTCATAGGGCAAAGAGAGGTGCTTGCAAGGTGGGTCCATGGGGTTGCGCGCCGTTTCTTTTGTCGCCTCGGATCGATTTGTCGGGGCGCGACCACATTCATGGTCCACCCTGCAAAGAAAAAAAAAAAGGATGATGGTGGATGGTTCATAAAAAAATATACTTACAATGTTGTCTATACTTTTATACAAAAGAAGTCGGTAAAACCAATTGAAGGAATAGACAAACTCGCTGAGTGTATAAAAACTTGATTACGAGCGAAAAATAAATGGCACACACGGGACTCGAATTCACATTTAATGGAAATCCGTTCCAATCGTCCTACTTAGACAAGTGTAAGCTGCCGTGTGATTGTTTGCGGCTCGTATTTTCGGGAAGATGGCAATAAACGTTGTCAGGTAGATGGCACAAGTCTACTTTAAAGATGAAAGTATAATACGAGCCTTAAATTGAATATCATACGATAGCTCATCATCATCACAGCTCATATATGTTCCACTGTTGGGCTCAGACCTCTTCCGTAATGGGAGGGATATTACCCTACTATACCGCGTTAGTCGGACGTGTTGGTATAGGGTTTTGTTTTAAGTTTTCCTTCTCTTGCATAAATGTTATATATCCCTTAGTCGTATCTTACGATCACCCACGGGTAAGATAGGAGGTGGTGAATTGTATTCTTACTCCGTCACCACACGGATAAGACACGATAATTCACACTTGTTTAAGTGGTAGGATGGATGATATTGGAACGGTTTTTGGGTTCGAGTCTCAAATGTGACAATCTTTTTTTTTTTTTTTTTTTTCCGCTCGTAATCAAGTTTTTATATATAATCTAGCATGTTAAATACTAAATTTCAGTAACTTGCTGAATTTGTTGCTGGTTCTTCTCAGTGGCGACCACATTTCGATCTGATGGTTTATTGAATTAATTTAAAATAATTATATATTTTTAAACGATCAAGCAACATACGTGATGGTAAGTGTTACTGCCGCCCACGGATCTTTGCAATACCAGGGGTATAGATATGCCGCTGCCTACCAACCAAACACCCATCCAAGTTGGGCTACTGGCTTTTTCGCTTACCGAACGAAGCGCAGCAGGGTATTGCCATTGCTCAAACGTCGATTTTCTGCGAGAGTGTGATGCTATCCCGGACGGACCGACCCGCGGCTGTAGACAGAAAACTGTCAACATAGTGGTTTTACTGCTATTAATTTACACTACTATTAAGAGTTGTAGGACCACGCCGTTGACAGTTCTCTGTCCGGGGTGGTCCCGCACTCTCACAGAAGATTGACGTCTGAGTAATGACAATGTGCTATTGCGCTTCGTTCGCTGAGCGCAAGAGCCGGCAGCCCAACTGGGGTGGGTTCGGTGTTTGTATTGGCACATGAGTAAATAAAAACACAAAAAAAAAAACAACCGCACCACGGTAGGTACATCACTACAAGTATGATGCGCGTGTGTGCGTGAGCACTGGCGGCTCGTCACGTACGGAACGAAACCTGTTTAGGCTGGTTCGGCCAGTGCTCAAACAAAGGGCTCACTCACCACTCGCTGTGCATCGCGTCGTGCGTGTTTGTTTAAATTTGAATTAAGTAGAAAGAGTGTAAATATGGTTTATTCTACTGTGTGCATGAACAAGTATCGAATTTTAAAAAATCAAAAAACTCGACTGCGTAAAAAGTGAACCAGACTACGTACATAATAAAAAAACTGTAAAGAAAAAAAACTAGCACTTAGATGTCCGGTGGTCTAGAATTCTATAATATATTATTGAATAAATACTATTGCAGAATATAAAATATATTTTAATGATGGAACATGACAACTGAACAGTCGGGATCTATTGAAAAATTAGATTGCTGTCGAATAATGGATGATTTTTTAAATTATTTTTGTTTATTTTATACTTTTTAGTTATGAATACCTAGGTAGCTATAGTTATTTTATTTATTAATAAGTAGGTAAGTACCTAACCATATATGGTTTTTCGACTGAAGTGGAGTACTATATCGTCAGAAGTTGGAGATGGGCGACCGCGTAAGACATTAGATACTTTAGGTAGGACTACCTATGGTATATTGGACAATATACCTACTAGATACTTTAGTATATGTCCATCCACATCCAGTTACATGAATTTTTCGTCTTTGCATCGTAAATTTCTACTGTCTAAAAAACCTATATGTGAAAAAGGTTGTTACGAAACTTTAAATCGATATAGATCCTAAACGGCCAGTCAAATTGAAAAATGTTGAGGAAAAACTAATAATGATTTTTAAATACCTATTCAACGATACCCCACTCGACATAGTTTAGTGATTTTATTTTTTTAATTTTCACAATATGGCGTCCAGTAGTCGCCATATTAAATTTTCACTAAAATCATACCTTTAGTGACACTCGCCGGACTAAGAGGAATCGATTGACGTATGAATCATAAAAATCGGCCCAGGCGTTTCGTCTATATAGTGCTTCAAAGGAACATACAAACATACATACATAGACTGTTAAATACAATACCACTCCTTTGCGTCGCGCAATCGGGTAAAAATAAAAACATATCTTTTTTAATTATATTAGATTTAGAATTTATCATTCGATTAAGAGATATAACAAATAATTAAAAATCAAAAAATTACAAAAAAAAACAATTTAGAGTAAGCAATTTGTAAAAAAATATCCATACATAAAAAAGCTGACAAACGTTTTGTGTATTTATTTTCATCCTCATGTGCCAACCCTATCAGAATAGGTAACAATTTTGCTCGCTCCTTTGAAGCTTGGTCTCTGTACATTTATTTACTCATGTGGTATTGATAGGCAGCGGCCTAGCTATACCATTGGCAAAGGTCCGAGGGTGGCAGTGACACTTACCATCAGGTGTGCTCTCGTTTGGCACCATAAGACAGTAATACCCCTACAAAGTTTATACATCCCTATCCCTACTAATATATAAATGTGAATGTAAGTTTGTTTGTTACGCTTACACGCTAAAACTACTCAACCGATCATCATGAAACATTGTACACATATTTTTGGAGGTATTAAAAGTAACATAGGAGCCTTTTTATTAAAAAAAAATCAAAATTTTTATATGGAAAATAAAAAAAAATTGTTTGTCAAAAAATCTCAAAATCTAGCTTCTTCAACGCCATCTAGCAGTCCAGTAAAGAAGTTCCAACCCTGAGTATTGTAATACCGTTGCACTGTATTACCGACGGTCAAAAATAAAAATAGAGGATCAAAAACTTTAGGAAAGTAACCTTTTACGCGGGCGAAGCCGCGGGCAGAAGCTAGTAATTAATAATTTTGAATTTGATTATTATGTTATGGCCCGAAAACGGTGCTCCACGTACAAATAACAAGCAACCGTAAACCATCGAAGCGTTTCGAGATTCTTAAATATTCATTTTGTTGTCTAAACGAAATACGTAAATATAATTATACTACATCCGTTTGTAATAAGATATTCTCGTAATTTAACAATTTCACTTTTAACATCGCTGTTGTTTTCACTAGAAATGCTAGGACAGGTATATTTAACTTGATAATTAGCTTAGGTACCATACTTTCAGTATGGTAGGTATGAAAGAGAGTATTGGTGTAAAGATGCGAAAGGGAATGCTCCGATGGTTCGGACATGTCGAAAGAATGGCGAACGAACGTCTGGTTAAGAAGATATACCATGCGAAAGTGGAAGGATGTAGGTACCGGTGGAGACCGAGATTAACTTACCTAGACCAGATTGGTCACGTACTGAAGGAAGGTGGAGTCAAGAGTCTCCGAAACCGGCGAGCGTGTATGAAGAGAAGTATGAATGTTGAAGAAGCGAGTGAAGTATGCATGGATAAAGTTCTCTGGCACTATGTTCTCTCTGCCTACCCTGCAAGAGATATGGCGTGATTATATGTATGTATGTATGTATAATTAACTTAGAGAGAATTTTCATTGTGAAGGGAACTCTATGTTACTGGGGCAAGAGTACTTTAACTTCTTTTTTTGTTATTTAAAACAAGCTCGTATTTAACTATATACTAATTTATAGAAAGTAGCACTACAATTACTATCTTCTTTTACTTTATCATCATCATCATCACAGCCCATAAATGTCCCACTATTGGGCTCCTCCGTAATGGGAAGGAAATTAACCTACAATACCGCGCTGGTCAGACCGATATGTTGATATAGGTTTTTGTTTCGAGTTTTCCTTCTCTCGCATAGATGTTATATGCATTTTATATTCCTTAGTCGTCTCTTACGATCACCCACGGGTAAGATATGTGGTGGTGAATAGTATTATTACTCCGTCACCACACGGATTACTTCTTTTATTTATATAATATGTTCTACTATGATACAGGCTCCGTAAAAATGGAAAGGAAAGTCATCTGGCACATTTCTCTGGTAAGAAAGGCTGGTATAGGATTTTATATCAAGTTTCCCATCTAGAAGCGAAGTGATGGTGACGTCATAGAAATAGAAATCGATTACTTTTTATACGAATTTAGATGAAATAATAACTACAATGAAAGCAACGATATACTTTTTATTAAACAACATGTATTCTATCCCTTTCTCACAAACGGTTTTGAGACGGATTAGTATGAAAATTGCAAGTATGACGTCATCTTCCAGTATTACTCTCTCTTTCTAATTATCAAAATTGAAATGTTTGTAACTAGTCATATAGCTACTCATTATGAAAGTAAATGCTATGTAGTTTTCACAAATGAGACGTAAAAGACGACCAAGAGTTTTATGTTGCCCTGGGTCACGTACATCTAATACCGTTTGGTCAATTATTACATTACCAAGAAGGATTGACATCAGGCAGGCGGGTGGTCATAAAACTATTGCCAATAACGTTTGCAATATCTATGAATAAGATTACATATTGCGTCGACCCCAAGGAATTGGGATAAGAGCAGAAAAATGATGGCGATGATAATACTTTTCACAAATTGATTCAATTTTAGTATATTTTAAATGTATGTTATTAAAATAAATAGGACGCCCCCCCACTAGGTGGACAGACGACCTGGTGAGAGTTGCTGGGCGTCGATGGATGCAGACGGCACGGGACCGCACTCTGTGGCGTACCATGAGGGAGGCCTACGTCCAGCTGTGGACGGTGATGGGCTGAAATGATGATGATGATGATGAAATAAATAGCCAACAGTCCCATAATGAAGTCATCATCATCATCTCATCATCTTTATGTCAGCTCATATATGTCCCACTGTTGGGTTCGAGCCTCCTCTATAATGAAAGGGAAATTGACCTTCTATGACACGCTGGACAGGCGTGTTTTCCTTCTCTTGCACAGATGTTATATGTGTTTTATATCCCTTAGTCGTCTCTTATGATCACCCACGGGTAAGATAGGGAGTGGTTAGTTATATTCTTACTCCTTCACCACACTTAAAATATCGTACTATTAACAGTGGATATTCTTTTCAAATAAAAAACTATTAAAACTAACTAGCTCTAACTTCAGATACATCTTGATGTAGACAATTAGTTACCTTTACTCATAGTGCTACTATAGAAGACGGAAAACTTAAAATAAAAACTTATTTCAACACAGCTAGTTCCATGTGGGTTATGCCACATTACTTTCTATTATTAAAGAGATCCATGATCTATAGTTTGATTTCACAGATGGCGAAGTGGTTAACATACCGACCTATAGTACAGTGGATTCGATTCCCAAGCAAGACAATAGTTCGTGTGATACACAAATTATTCTGTTGTGTTCGTTGAATCAAATGTTTGTAAGGTCCGCCGCAACACAAAGATTATTTCCTTAGTCTGGACTTAGGAGACCTAGCAAGATAATGAAGTATTTATTCGTTAAACTATTCACAAAACGCTAAATATAAACGAAAACTACTTATGCATTCTATTAATAGCGTGAAATTAAAAAGTAAAAAGCAATTTGCAATCATTAGCATCTATGTAGATCGTAGATAATACTTAATTTGCATGCGCTAATGTAACTTTACAACTTGTATTAAGTTAATGACTTAGATTACTGTAGTCCGGCAGCAAGTATAAAAAAAAAAAAAAAAGAAAATCCACCCGCTGTCCTCTTATACGTGGTCCGCGTATCCAGTGACGGATTATAAATACATTGAGTCCACCCGCTGACCTGAAAATCGTGGTAATTATGGTATCTTTCCTCTTAGTAATCTAAGATATTGATGAGCTGGTAGACTTATGGATGCAATGACTTGATTTTTATATATATATCAGTTCAGTAATTGATCGATTTTCTTGATAGACGATAGAGAGAATATTCATAGCCTGTTTTTTATGTTATATATCTCATCATCATCATCATCACAGCCCATATATGTCCCACTATTGGGCCTCCTCCGTAATGGGAGGGAAATTAACCTACTATATCACGCTGGTCAGACGTGTTGTTATAGGGTTTTGTATCGAGTTTTCCTTCAATTGCATAGATGTTATATACGTTTTATAGCCCTTGGTCGTCTCTTACGATCACCTACGGGTAATATAGGGGGTGGTGAATTGTATTCTTACTCAGTCACCACACGGATATATATCTATACTCGAACTATTGCTGGATATGGATCGCCTTCAAGTGAAAGAAATAAGTAAATTATTACCATGCTGACCAAGTGGATTAGCATTTGGTTTTAAATTGAAGTGTCTCTTCTTTTGCTACGATGTTCATTACTTACATGTAAAGTAAAGAGACTTAAATTATATTCATGTTTCGAAATTTTTCAAAAAAAATCTCATTAATGGATATTAATATTTTTACTAATAGTGGTAGGATCATGCTTTTGATAGTTTTCTGTCTATAGCCTCGGGCCGGTCCGTCCGGGGTGGTACCACACTCTTGCAGAAGATCGACGTCTGAGTAGTGGCTATGTGCTATTGCGCTTCGTTTGATGAGCGAGAGAGCCGGCAGCCCAACTGTATGGGTTTTGGGTTTGTATTGGTAGGCAGCGGCGTAGCTTGGTATAGCAAACATCCATGGGCGGCAGTGACACTTACCATTAGGTGGGCTATCTGCTCGTTTGCCACCATAAGCCATAAAAAAATATTAATGCAACCTACATCATAAACCCACAAGTATTTCTTTTTTATTTCTCATGAAAAAAAAAACGAATTAGTAGAGATCAATTTGGATAAAAATACTACAATGAATGTCTCAAAACTATTTAGAGATAACGATTTGTCACTTAATTAGTTACTTTTAAAACATCAACAGTAAAATAATACGAGAATTATTATTTTTATTTGATGTTTACATAATATTACACATATGAAAATTGAACTATTTTTACGGGTTTTGTGGCTATTTTTACGCGAAGGTGACGTTCGTGGTTTTTTCGTGAGATTGAAAAACGTTTGAAACGTCGATAAAGTTTATACAAATCAACAAAACGCTATAAAACCCGTAAAAATAATTTAATTTGAAATTTAAAAACATATAAAAATACATATTGTATGATAACTTTTTTTCAAACACCACATTAATTTCAAAGAAATTCACTATGAAATTTTAAAAATCGAGAATGTAGATAAATCATTCTACGATTATTATACATTCAATCGTTACGAGCATCGATATGTTACAATTTAAACACAGAGTGATTATAGTGAATTATACAACATTTTCTATTTTATATCACTTTCTCGATGTTGTATCGAATTAAACTCGATACATGTACGTAATTATTGATACTTAAAGGTAATTAAACTATAATTTATAATGTATAGACAATAAATACTTTCGACAGGAACAATTATAGTATTCAAGTTTCATTTCTATCTTCGTATTAAAAGAGTAAGAACACAATGAATAACTTTATTTAGCCGTAAATGTTTTTTTTAAATCTGATAGCAACAGAAGAAAATCTCAAGCCTTTACCAGCCAGTCTAAGTAGTGAGGTATAGGTCAATTAATATCAAATTAACTACAATTAAAATTAAAAAGAAGTAGTAGGATTTTACAGATGGTGTAGTGGTTAAGAAACTGTCGTGTCATTGCAATGCCCACGCAGAAAAATATTTATACGATCCATAAATTGTTGTTTTAAGTTTGTATGGAATTTGTGTTTCTTAATCTTTTTTTTTTTTCTGTAAAAACCTCTGTAATACAAGGATTATTTCCTTAGTGCTGCTATTTAATAAAACTGTCAACGTGAATGAGGCCAGAGTCCATTATTAATTAAGATGTATGTAGACTTCATCAGATTCAATATAAGATTCATACGATTCATTACAAAGCGTTAGTTTTTGCGTATAATACTTATTAAATCTGAAACATTGCTGAGTTAGAGCTTACTACAAAACTGGTGGAACATTGACTTAAAATAGGTACCATGCTGATCTAATAAGTTGATATACAATTATATTGCTAGTTTTACTTATCTAGTACTTATATTATCTTCCTGTTTCTTATAGTATATTAGCCGGGGTGGCCATGGATCTCAAGGAAGTGGTACCATTGCCCGACCCAATGGTGATGGGAAGGGAATACGGTGGGTTATTGGGCCACCCGCCGCCCTTCCATCAACCCGGATGGAACGGACGACGTGTGTTCAGACCATAGCCTATAAAAAAAGTATTATATTACGATTAACCAAAGGAAATGATTTCGTGATAACACTTTGTATTTCTACACGGAACATTCACCAACTTGCTAATAAAAAACCAGAACGAGAACAATATGATTATAAAAGACATATGCTTACCTGACAAATTAGAAAAGCGTGAAGATAGAGATTGTATGATAACATCAGTGTCAAAAATACTTTCCTCTTGGCAGCGAAGCGTGATACATAATATTATGTACACCCCAAATTCACTTTGAATGTACTTCATTAACTTAAAGTTTTATCATTTTATTTGGTCTTTCGCGTTTACTGTTCTTTGTAAGTCTCTAATAAAAAGGGATAGTGCCGTAATCACTATACCTTGCAGGCAGATCACCTACCCAATCACCTAGCGATCACAGTAAGGTTTTTTATCATTCCTGAGATGCCTATACTCCTTGTGGAAATCCTTAGCCGATCACTACGAGCAAGTAAAGAGTGAAGACGATGGTATTCATTTCCAATCCTCATAATTTTTATACATTACCATAAATTAATGAAATTTAAGTAATGATTCATGATATTAACGCGAGTAAAAGATAAAATCCGTAAAAATAGTTTTCTATTTCTTTCAAACGTGTAATATATTTGAAAGAAATAGAAATATATTTTTACGGATTTAATCTCGTTTGTATTGAAATTTTTTATTTCGTATAAATTCAACGTAAATGCCAATGCGATAAATTCTGTAAAAATTGATTTATTTCAAAGATTTTGTATCTTTTTTTTTTAATTGTCTTTGATGACAGACGAAAAAGAAAACCCAGCTGATGGTAAGTGATAATTGCTGCTTTTGGACTTCAGTATTATCCATGCCACAGTCAGGTTGCTGACGAATATAAGGTGGAGTTTGAGTTCTAGGTACTCTCGCAACTCTAACGAAGTGAATAAAAAATTGCTGCTACTCAGATGTTGGTGGGGTGTCGGGAGTATTGTGCCCCGGATAAGCTGACCCAGTTATACAGACGGAAAATCATCAATAGGCGAGAGAGCTGGAGACCCAAATACTTTTTCCTTCGTATACTCATTTCATTTGCTACAATCCTGCATTGACAGTACGCTGTAGCCTGGCTGTACCTAAAGTACTACCTAAGTTCATGGGGTGATAAATCCTTTTAACTACCCATGGTGTACCCGTTTTCCGTATGGTGACGGAGTAAGAATACAATTCACCACTCCCTATCTTACCTGTGGGTGATCGTAAGAAACGACTAAGGGATATAAAACGCATACATAACATCTATGCCAGAAAAGGGAAACTCGAAACAAAATCCTATACCAACATGTCTGACCAGCGTGGTATAGTAGGTCAATTTTCCCTCCCATTGTGGAGGAGGCTCGAGCCCAACAGTGGGACGCATATGAGCTGAGATGATGATGATGATGATGATGACCCATGGTGTAAAAACAGGTGATTAAATATTCAACTATTGTACTCCTGCTGGTATGTTAACCTTTCCCGTATCTACCTATTAAGCGGCCTCCCAAAGTAGCTACATCGTAGACCTTATTACTAGTTGACTGTTAATTTTTACTTTTATTTTTACATTTAAAAAGATCCGGCAACCCAATTGGTTTTGGGGATTTTATTGGTAGGCAGCGGCCTAAGCTATACCCTTGGTATTGCAAAGGTCCATGGTCGGCAGTGACACTTACCATCAGGTGTGCTGCTTGATCGTTTGACACCATACCGTCGGGAGGCTTAAAATACATATGCACACAAGTTAAACTACAAATCAGAACAATAATTTGCAATATACAAAATATTTTCCTGTGTGGGAATCAAAGTAGCGACACAGTACAGCAGATAGGTATCGCAACCATTTCGTTATCATTGCAGTCGATTCTAATTCGGTCACGATAACTTTATTGTGGTAGGACCACGCTGTTGACGATTCTCTGTCTACAGCCGCGGGCCGGTCCGTCCGGGGTAGTACCACACTCTCGCAGAAGATCGGCGTCTGAGTAATGGCAATGGGCTATTGCATTTCGTTCGGTGAGCGGGAGAGCCGGCAGCCCAACTGGGTGGGTTCGGGGTTTGTATTGGTAGGCAGCGGCCTAGCTATACCCTTGGCATGGCAAAAGTCCATGGGCGGCAGTGACACTTAACATCAGGTGTGCTGCTTACTCGTCTGCCAATAAAAAAAATAAAACTTTGACCGGAAAAGTATCAGGTAAAAAATTACTTAAAAGCCTGTATTATTGTTTGTACCTAGTAATGGCTAGGGCTGGCTAGGGTTAGGGCCATGTTGTTGACAATTTTCTGTCTACAGCCACGGGCTGGTCCGTCCGCAATAGTACCACACTTTCGCAGAATATCGACGTTTGATCAGTGGCAAAGTGTTGTTGCGCTTCGTTCGCTGAGCGAGAGTGCTCGAAAACCAACCTTCTGTGTGGGTTTTGGTAGGTAGGCAGTGGCCTAGCTATACTCATGATATTGCAAAGATCATTGAGCGGCAATAACACTAACCATCAGATGTACTGTTTGCTGATTTGACCACCATAAAATAGTATGACTGTATTATTTTCTATTCACATTTTCTTCATGCCTAAAATGATAGTATAATTTATTTAATTTCATATAATAAAATCCATGTTATTTTGATAATAAAGATTAACAACATAATAATAGTATAAAAATCAAACAAGCAGTTTAAATTAATAGTTTAATAATCAAATAATAACGCATAACAATATTAATTAATATATGTATTTTTATAATTACAATAAAGTTTTAATACATGTCATTGCTTTAAATATTATACAACTAGGCAATAAATCATCATTGACGAGAGAATAATAAAAAAAATACCATTGTATTTTATTTTAATGATATCGTTTTTAAATAAATATTTAAATAATATCATCATTTTCCTTTGGAAGGATGTAGGTACTGGGGGAGACCGAGACTAACCTACCTAGACCATTGGTCACGTACTGAAGGAAGTTGGAGTCGAGAGTCTCCGAAACCGGTGAGCGTGTATGAAGAGATTTATGAATGTTGAGGAAGCGAGTGAAGTATGCAAGGATAGAGTTCTCTGGCAATCTGTTCTCTCTGCCTACCCTGCAAGAGATATGGCTTGATGATATGTATATATGTATGTATCCTTTTCCAATTCTTGCCCTAATTAGGTACTTGGGGTCGACGCAATATGTACTACTCTCCAATAGTACACATTGTAAAAGTTATTGGCAATAGTTTTATGACCAGCAGCCTGCCTGACGTCAACCCTCCTTGGGAATGCAATTGTTGACCAGATGGCAACACATGGTAATGGCCCAGGTCTATATAAGGCTCTTAGTCGTCTTTTACAACACCCACGAGCGATGCAAGGGTTGGTAGTATTCGTGGACGCTACCACAAAGCGTAGAAACTAATAATAACTCATTAAATTTTCTCATTTAAATTTTGCATTACATTAAAATCCACAATAATTATAAAACTTAGAATATTGAATCAACCACGTACATAAAATATATGTAAATTGCAAATGAAGCGCCACATAAAACTTCTGTAGTTTTTGTGTACTAGAAGGCTTGCTTTTTACAGTATCTTCGTTTAAGTTCATTAGACAACCAATAGATGTCACTGTTATATTTCGTATACTATAAAGACTATTCAGAATTTGTCACTGATAGATGGCGCTCGACAACATTTTTGAAAACTGTATTATTTATATCAAGTTATGTCAACAGTTTCGCTTGTGTGAATTAAATACATATATATATATTTTTTATTTTATTTTAATTAAATACATATATATATATATATATTTTATACTTATATTTCAGGAATTTTGAAGGCTTTTGTAAAGTAAGACCGAAGAAAATACTGATTACGTGAAGCATGATATGGATACAAAGGGAATGAACGTGGAAACGGCATTTGATAGGATTGTGTGGAAGAAAAGAACATATTGGGTCGACCCCAAGTAATTAGGATAAGAGTAGGGTAATCATGATGATGATGATTATTTTTAAAATAACTATATTATCCATCCATCACCCTGTAGACTTCTACTGTTGGAGATAGCCCAACGAGAATTTGAACGATTTGGTACCAACAGCATCCAATGGCTCCTTTCGACTTTTGAAATTTGTTTTTTTTTATTGCTTATGGTGGCA
The DNA here is from genome assembly GCA_905163515.2 of Lymantria monacha. Taxonomy (NCBI): domain Eukaryota; kingdom Metazoa; phylum Arthropoda; class Insecta; order Lepidoptera; family Erebidae; genus Lymantria; species Lymantria monacha. Next base: position 20,355,829 of record LR991081.1, read on the forward strand.
GACGAGCAAGCAGCACAATTGATGGTAAGTGTCACTGCCGCCCATGGAGCTTTGCAAAACCAAGGATATAACTAGGCCGCTGCCTACCTTTACAAATCCTAAACCTACCCATTTGGGCTGCCGGCTCTTTCGCTCACCGAACGAAGCACAATAGCACATTGCTAATACTCATACGTCGATCTTCTGCGAGAGTGTGGTACTACCCCGTACGGACCGGCCAGCGGCTGTAAACGGAGATATGTCAACAGCGTGATCCTACCACTAATAAAATCCACAACACATCCACAATCCACCTAGTAGAGGGGTCGTCAAACTCTTATCTTAACTATCTACTTACCTAACATTTAAAAATATCAAGAAACATCCAGCAAAGTTCCTGAAGTAATAACTTAAGCAAAATACATAAATGCGAATACTTTCTAAAGAAAGTTTGCTAGTAGACCAATATTTTCATATACAACTACGAAATAATTGCTAAAAATAATTTTATAGGCGTATTTTGGCAATGCTGTGAATACCAACCCTTACTTTGCTCGTGGATGTTGTAAAAGATGACTAAGAGATTTTAAATAAAACTACTTTTACGGATTCTATCGCTATTGTATTTGATTTTTAATTGCCCGACGTTTCGAACACTTTACAATGATCATGGTCACGGGAGAATTAAGGTTTCTTACGTCCATTATGTCATTGTTATTACAGAAATTTATATCTACCCTTATAGGGTATTAAATTTTGACCCCCATTTTTAATACAAAATTAATACAAATTAATTTAATTAATACTCTGTTCTCTCTGCCTACCCTGCAAGGGATATGGCGTGATGATATGTATTTATATTGTGTTTTTCATAGCTTTACTATAATTTATATGGTTCGAATGTCAGTGATAAATATTTTTTTGCTCTTATGTCTTTATTTTTGAAGCGATAACTTCTTATGGGAGGGTAAACCGCTTCGTTACGTAACGCGTAACGGCGCCAATTTGTTTGAGCGCTTTTATAGGATTAAATAATGATACTAATAATGAACATACACAAAATTCTAATGTATATATTCAAGAATTGTAACTCAAAATACAATATATTTTATAATCAATAAAATATTTTATTAATAAATAACAGTTGCTTACATTATCATATAAAATTTAAATAATAACCTAAGCTTGCCTCAAGTTAAACAATTTCAATATTAAATATTTCAACTTAGATTAATTTATTTTTTTATCTATGGTTTATTCAGCCATATAGATATGACCGTATACTACTCGCTCCATCTGTTGCGACAGAATTGCCATGAGGCAACATAACTCACTTCACCCACAACTTTCTTCGCCTATTACACGAGAAATACTTTTTTACCGTGTACCACAACGGCTTTTTTAATGCTTAAGGTAACAAACGTGCGAGCAGTACTCCTAATGGTAAATGTTATTGCCGACCATGAATAGCCATACCAGGCGCATAGCTGCGCCGCTGACTATCAATGAAAATCTCAAACCCACCTAGGAATTTAGGCTTCCCACTCTTTCGGTTACCGAACGAAGCGTAACATCACATTGGTCAAATGGCGATTTTCTGCAAGAGTGTGGTGGACTGAAGTGGCCCACAACTTGCCGTACATGTACTTCTCTACGCTGTGCGGATTGGCTACTGATACACGACTGATAAATGTGCCTGGGATGTTATTCAATTCGTTAATTGTATATTTGTAAAGTCCCCCATATTACAAGGATTATTGTGCTGGGTTATTTAAGTACCTTAATCTCTATCACAAAAGAACCTCAATATAAGAGGAGGCTTGAGCCCAGCAGTGGGACATTAAACTTAGACAATAATTCTCTTAGTCTTTTAGGACATACGAGGGAGAGGAGAAAATAGTAAATGGTTTTCTAATGCCGTCATTGATTTGATATTTGATTTAAGTAAAAAAAAATATATATATTTTGACATTTGATTTGTATAAAAAAAGAATTTGATGGACTTTTGACGGGAATTTGAAAACGTCATGTGGTGCTCTTGTATTATATTCGATATCTTAGTGTTTTAACGTGTTATATTAGATTATTTTTGTAATATGAAGCGACTGAACTACTGGGATGTAGTGAATATCATATAAAAGTGCTTTACAACGTTATCGTTTTCCATCAAAATTCCCACAAGATACCATTAACAGTGTGGCCATTGCACTGTTAATGGTGACAATTTGACTTAGACAATGACTGACTTGAAAGACTAAAACGTGAAAATATTTATAACTTGAGATTGGCACCAATAGCTCGTATAAGTAGCTGACTGCCTATACATAAGAAGAAGAAGAAGAAGAATTTGACAGTACAGATAGCGTTGGTTATAATACCGATCTACTGCGCCAGTATCATGGGTTCATTTACCACGCGAGATAATACTAAATGCATAAATTATTGTTCCAAATCTAAGTTTATTTTATGTGCTTCAATTCGTTTGTTTATAAATTCCCCATTGTTTTTTTTTTTTTGCGGGGGCCATGGACGTCGCACCCTGCCAAGTCGGTCCGGGGTGACGGAAGAGGCGGCGCGCAACCCCATTGACCCACCCTGCAAGCACCCCTTCTTCGCCGTGCGAGCGGGCCACCGGTACCCGATTTTTGTCTTCGGTGGCCCGCTCGGCGGTATGCCCTCTCGGGCTCCTCTCCTGTCGACGCCCCGACGCGGTGGCCTCACGTCGGGTGACCGGAGAATTCCCCGGTCCGATCACCCGAAGCCTCGGTTAGGGCGGCATCAGGCGCAGGTATTCGCGCCTGTGCCGCCCCGGCTGCTGACGGCGGCCTGGGTCACGGGAATCCTCCCGGACTCGTTCCACCGTCTCCTTCTGCGAGATGACAGCCTCGCAAAAGGCGGCGACCGCGTCTCAGTTCCTGACGCTGTCGACCATCGCCCTCGCGATAGCCGGCAGCGTCAGGTCGGCACCGATAACAGCGACGAGGTCATGGCGCTGCCTGTCCCAACTCGGACACACCTCCAGCGTGTGTCTCGCCGTGTCCTCGTCACTGCTGCAATGGTGGCATGCCGGAGTCCACTCCCTATACGCGACCGTGTGCAGGTACAAACCGAAACACCCGTGCCCCGACAATACCTACACCAGCCGAAAGGAGAGGACTCCGTGCCGCCGCTCCATCCATTCCATCAGTACGGGCCGGAGGGCCTCGACGGTAACGACATCGTGTCTTGGCCTCTCCAGCCGCGTAACCCAACGAGCGATGACGTCTCGGCGGGTGTCGTAGCGTCAGGTGGCTATCTCGCTCAACGATGGGGAGCCACCTTCGTCGCGCACTGAGGTAACCCGCCGGTAGAGGTCGGAGAGCATCTCCGCTTCTAGGTCCCACGGGGGTGTCCCGGCCAATAGGCACGCCGCCTCTGTCGACACCGTGCGGTACCCGCGAATGGCTCTGACCGCCATGGCTCGCTGTGGCCTCCACAGCACCGCCCTGAGCTGGGCGTTCAGAGCCCTCGCCCATACGGGTGCGCCGTACATGGCCATTGAGCGTCACCCCCGCATACAGCCGTCGGCCCTCGAAACTGGGTCCGCCCACATTCGGCATGAGCCGAGAAAGGGCGGACGCCGCGCTGACCAGCCGGGGAGCAATTTGACGGCAATGCTCCCGGAACCACCATCGCTCGTCGAGCACCAGACCCAAGTACCTTATATGGGCCTGGATACTGATGTGGATGGAGTTGACGACTAACGAGGCGCCGATGAGCAGCCTCACACAGGGCCCATGGAATAGTAGGGCCTCCGTCTTGTTTAGGGCCAACCTGAGCCCCCGCGCCTCGATTCGCCTGACCGTCTCCTCGGTGCCGAGAGTGGCCAGGCTCGCCGCCTCTTCGAATGTCCTGCCCCGGGCTGTGACGAGCGTGTCGTCAGCATAGCAAATAACGCTCAGCCCGGGGGGGGGGAGACTCCCTCTCAACGCCCAGTCGTACCCAATGTCCCACAGAGTCGGCCCCAGAACCGACCCCTGCGGAACACCGCACGACATGGGCGTCCGCACAATGTCCCCTGCGGGGCTCGCGTAGAGAACACTGCGCCCCTCCAAATAGTCTGCCACCAGCCGCCTGAGGTACAGGGGCACTCCATGGAACCGGAGCACCTCCCTGATGCAGCTGAATGGCAGACTATTGAAGGCGTTGGCATGTCCAACGACACCGCCAACAACACTCCTTTGCCGGCGACAGCCTCCGCGGCCGTCTGCCTCAGGCGTAGCAGGGCCCCGATGGTCGAACGCCCCCTCCGAAACCCAAATTGAGCGTCCGACAGATCGGGCCCCACCTCCTTCAGGTGTTGGACGATGCGGGCAGCGAGGACACGCTCCAGCAGCTTACCCACATCGTCCAGAAGCACAATGGGCCTGTAGGCCGACGGCGAATCCGGGGGCCGTCCCGGCTTTGGCAGGAGAACCAACCTCTCTTCCTTCCAGCACTCAGTCCAGACGACAGACAGGCGTTGAACAGTCGCCTGAGGCGAGTGTTTATAAATTCCTCATGCGAATTAAAGACTTGAGTCATTTTTAACAATCGCAATTATCGAACCACCTCGGTGCATTTACCAACCTGTAGTATAAGAAAAAAGTCCAATACTGTTCAAGCTTAGTAACTACTTAAAAAAAAAACCCATAAAAGTCATGTGTAATGAGTACGTTTCCTTATTGCAAGTCATCTATACATATAAATAAAATTTAAGTGTCTGTTTGTTATTCCAAATTAACAGCTTTTCACTAAAGGCATATGAAAGTATATACGGTACTTAAATAAAACAATAAATTTTCAAAAAAAAACTCCGTCTGTCTGTTTATTCCGGCTAAACTCTGAAACGTCTGATTTTAACGGGAATTTCACTGGCTGATGTTATAAGGAGGGAGTAATTTAAGGAGTTACTTACACTTTAATTTATAAAAAAAATAGAGTATTTTCTTCTGTTGATAGTTTTCATGACTGTTTTGTGTTTTTTTCTTTATTTACTATTCTCAGTGATACTAAAATAACTATTAAGAAATGGAGGAAGAAGAAAGGAGATCTGCGACTTTCCTATGGTTAATCAATATATTTATTTGTATGTGATGAGCACCTTCCAGAACTTACAATTTGTTGAAGAACTTAGTTTAAAAGTTCGTGGTTCTGCCTTCCTCAATTATCAGTTTATCAATCACAACAGATGGCGAATTAATTAATTTGTGTCCGTTAAATTATATGTTTGTAAAATCTCCCAAAATATAAGAATCATTTCCTTAGTACAGGTTGTTTAAAAAAAATAAAAGAAAAATATCTACAAAACGGTAGCCACTAGTAGTACTATAGGTATACTACTTACTATAAAACGCAAGGGAAGCCGCGGGCATAACTAATATTTATGTAAAAAAAAATATTTTACTTAATGTAAATAAAACAAAAGTAACAATAATGGCTGTTTATTTTATTTATAAAACATAATAATACATTAACACGCATTCGAACATAAAAAGCACGCGTAGAATATAAAAAAGAAGTAATAAATAATACAATACAATTATTCAAATACATACTAATAACATAGAGATCATATTTAAGTTAACAAAAAAAAAGATAATTTTTAATAAATAAAATAATTACTTTAATTTTATTAAATGTTATAATAAATAATACATATTTATTAAGATTGTAAGAAGTATTTCTTTTTTAAATAATTACTCTCTTTTTTTTGGTATAATTACTTATATTATATGTATTTTTATGTTAATATTTTTTTACGAGTCCTTATATTATTATCTCTAATTTATACATAATTTAGAATATCATTGCAACCGACTATAAATAAAGATGTTTATATATATGGCCTCGCTAAACTCATAAAATATTTGACCAATCATTATGAAATTGGTACGTATAAGTTTTTTTTCACGGAGAAGTTTTATATGTAATCTTCATTTATATAACTCGTCACCAGGTGGCGCTGCGATATATCGATTTCTACAAACAAAGGGGTTGGGATTTTGAAGGCAAACTAACTGCAAAAACTACAGTATTAAATTCGAATGCAGTTTTTACCGATGCATTAATATTGATCTAATTTAGAATATAAAGTCATCAAGCAGTGTAAAACAGCGGTTATAATTTTGGTATGTATTTATCCGTAAGCTTGGTCAATCAGAATCAGAAATCTAAGAAAAATGTGGGGTAATACGGTCACTTCTTTGGAAACATCATAGAAGTGAAAAATAACGGTATACTGCTCTAAATACTGTCTCAGGTATAGAGTATTTTAGGTTCAATTTCGATTGTGAGATTTGTAAATGTTTGGTCTAATAATCTCATCATCATCTCAGTTTATATGTGTCCCATTGCTGGACTTGAGGCACCTCTTGAAGGAAAATTGTCCTACTATATCACGCTGGTCAGACAGGTTGGCATAAGATTATATTACGAGTTTTCCTTCCCTTGCTAGTTCTAAATTTGACTATAATTTGCAATTACTTTGATACCCAAAGATTAAGTTCGTTAGTTGTCCATTAGATTACTTCTTTCAGAAATCGTTAGCTTACTAAAAAAAAAATCTAATTACACCTATACGTGTAAATGAACAAAAATGAAGAAAATATAGTTATGTTTACGTATTCGAAGGTTTAACAGACTAAATAATATAAATAAATAATTAATACTACAAAAATAATATAACTAAATTCGTTCCTTTTCAGCCAAACTAACACATCACAGTATTATACGTGTAAAATGGCTGAAAAGAATTAATATATAAATAAAGAAAATCATTCATTCACACTTAAATACAATCATACAATAATTCTAATTAATATATTGGTGAATGAATATGATATTTGGTAATTAGCTAATTAAATTCCATAACCAGAATAAGCTAGGTTATTGGCTTCGTTTCTGGATCGAGACCAACCTCCTTCCCAACCGTGACCATGCTCTACGGGTACTGGATGATGTTCTGCATGAGGTTCCCAGGCCTGAGGTTGCCAAGCGATTTCTTCCTGAGCGTGTTTCTTAGCCAAGAGCTCCTTGAGGAGTGCGATCATTTTGATAATGAATGCGATCTTCGCGATCAGAGCTATTTTGAAGAGCGATGCTGCCATCACGATGAGAGATATTACTACCAAAACAACGGCTTTAGCTTTAGCCATGAGTATGAGAGGAATAAGTACTTTCAACTTCTTTTTGATTTCTTTCTTCTTCTTTCCACGTCCTTCTTCAACTGAAAATAATCGTATATTTTATTAATTATTTGGCATAAGCATTACATTAAAGATTTATTCAATTATGCAGATTTCCTCATGTTTCTTTAGTTTATCATCACCTCAGCTTTTATTTGTTCCACTACTGGGTTAGAACCTCCTAGGAGCACAATAGGAGAGAAATTGACCTACTATACCACGCTGGCAAGACATGTTGGCGTAGGCTTTTATTTCGAGTTTTCCTGCTCTTGTACAGATATAGAAATATCCTTAGTCATCATTTAGTCAATTCTTACTCTTCTCCGTCACCACACGGAAAATTTTTAGGTTCATTGTTTGAAACTTTAAATAACCATTTTCTTTTATTGGTATATTGTTCTCCCCCTTCACGGATATACCAATATCTAGTAATCGATATAAATACGCTAATGACTACACAGATGAAGTGCCAAGGGTTCGATTCCTAAGCAGGATAATACTTTATGCGATCCACAAAATGTTATCCTGAGTCTGGATGTAATTTCTCTGCGTTAATTGTATGTTTATAAAGTCCCTCGCAATACAAGGATTATTTCCTTAGTGCAGGATGGTTGCTTTGAAAAAAAAAACAACGAATGAAAAATAAATAGTATTAAAAAATTGTACCGTTAGCTTGAATAATAAAAAAAAGTGTGAAAAGAAACCTATTTTATCAAATGAAATTCGATTAACATGTTAAAATTCTATTTGATAACGAACCGGTAATATTTTAAGCAGGTTATACGAATATTAATTAGATATTGACTTTTCTCTTTCGAGACTCATAAATATACATGTCTATATAATTTTACAAATGTGAAAGTATCGGGCGTCCTAATTCCATAGTAGCAGGGTCACGATGCTGACAATTTTTCAACCTGCTGCCACAGATGAAATGAGACTCGAACGTCAAAAATCGGCAATTGTGTTACAGGAATATGACACTGCACCTCGAGCAAGATACCTATCTTCTCCTCCTGCATTCTCATACGTCAACACGCCTTTCTTTTTTTTTGCAGTGGACTACGGGTGTGGTCTCGCCCCGCCAAATCGGTCCGGGGTGACGGAAGAGGCGGCGCGTGACCCTATAGATCCACCATGCAAAACTCCTCTTTTCGAAGTGCGAGCGGGCCACCGATACCCGATCTTTGTCTTCGGTGGCTAACCACGTGCCTATCATAAGATTACGCCTCCAGTTATCTCAATAACCAAATAGAGCAAAAATAAATTGCTAGAATTAAGAAGTTGATTTTCTGCTAAAGTGGGCTACTTATGCTGGATGAGGCGAACTCATTTAGAGCTTCAGTGAGATAATTATTAGCAGAATGGCCAACAATTATATTTTTTTAATTAAACGTGAAGAAAACGGTCTACTGGGTGATATAGATTTATGATAATGATATCATCATAAACCTATTTTATCATCATCATCATCATCTCAGCTCATACAGATCTCACTATTGGGCTCGAGCCTCCTCCGTATTGGGAGGGAAATTAACCTACTACACCACGCTGGTCAAACGTGTTGGTATAGGGTTTTGTTTCGAGTTTTCATACATACATACATACATACATATCATCACGCCATATCCCTTGCAGGGTAGGCAGAGAGAACAGAGTGCCAGAGAACTCTATCTTTGCATACTTCACTCGCTTCCTCAACATTCATAATTCTCTTCATACACGCTCGCCGGTTTCGGAGACTCTTGACTCCACCTTCCTTCAGTACATGACCGATCTGGTCTAGGTAGGTTAGTCTCGGTCTCCCTCGGTACCTACATCCTTCCACTTTCGCATTGTATATCTTCTTAACCAGACGTTCGTTCGGCATTCTGTCCACATGTCCGAATCATCGGAGCATTCCCTTTCGCATCTTTACACCAATACTCTCTTTCATACCTACTCGCTCTCTGACGTCGTCGTTACGAATGCGGTCGGTCAGTCTAACTCCACAGATTTTCCGCAGAGATCGCATTTGGACCGCATTAATTTTACTTTCATACTCTTTTCTGCATACCCAACTCTCGCTTCCATACAGATTACTGTATGTTGGGACAAGCACTGCGTTATGTATTGCTACACGTGCCTTCTGGCTGAGGTGGTGGCTGCCGAGAAGTTGCCCCAACGCTCCGATCACTCTATTTCCCGCATTCACTCTTCGCTCTATATCAGTGGTGTTCGAGTTTTCCTTTTCTTTTATACTCAGTAAATATATGAAGGCGATCCTACCTTCTTCATCGATAGACCTGGATTCCGTCTCATCGTCTCCACTGTAACTAAGCTCCAAGTCTGTTGATTGTAGTAAATCCGAGGTGCTCTTCCATAGTCTTTCACTAACTTGTTTACTCCTCATGGCAGGATCTGTAGATAAGTTCTCAAGGCTCTTGCCTTCCTTAGGGTCATTGTTAAGAAGAGTGACACCTTCAATGATCTTCAATTTACGGGCAGCACTGAATCTTTCAGCTGCTTTCAGAGCATGTTCCTGAAAATATATATATTTTTTTTAACATGACTATAACTTGCATGAAATAACTAATCTTAATATTGCGGGGGACTTTACAAACATACAATCAACAGACACAAATTACACACAAACTCAGAACAACAATTTTTGGAACGCGAAATAGAACAGAGTCATGTTTCACCAGAAATCGAACCCATATTGTGTCTGGCAGCTGTGTAGTCATTATCTTTCATTAATAACTCTTTGGACGTCAACTTTTAGGCATGAACTTTGAGGTATGCCTACCAATCCTCAGAAAATTGGGCTTCTAGCTCTCCTGCTCACCGAACAATGCACAATAGCACATTGTCACTGCTTAGACGTCGATTTCTGCGAGAGTGTGGTTACTCCGAAGAGACTGGCTTGCGGCTATAGTCAGAAAACTGTCAACAGTGTTTCTCGCCCACTACTAAATTCCCTATCTTAACTTTCTCATGATTAAAACTTTAAAACTTCCAACGCAAACATCAAATTTGGGATTTTATAATCGGTCGTATTATGCTATTCCATCCATCCATCAGCCTGTAAACGTCCACTATTGGACATAGGCCTCCCCACGAGAATGCCATTCGCAACGATCCTGCGTCCAAAGGTTTCCTGCAACCTTGGTGATGTCATCATTCCACCTAGAGGTGGGTAGTTCCACGCTCTGTCGTTCGATTCGTGGTCGTCAAACGAGAACCTTTCTTCTCCACACGTGTTCGTCGCTTGTGCTATTAGCCTGTCTGAATAACTGGTATACACATGGATATGTACGAAGTATTTTTATGTGGCATTTAATTGGTTTATGTGAAAGTTAAATTACAACTTACACTTGACCTTTTAGTTAACAGTTAAGTAATAATCTTTATGTGAATTAAGTGAAGGAAAATACATCGGCACCAAGTTAAAGTATATATTATAATATAGAATGTTTTAAAAACTTATATAAATTTAAAATTAACTAGTTGTTTATTTAGATTGCTCGAGGGTGTCGTAAATGCGACTGAGATGTTATATCGAATTGGAACAACTTTACCTGATGCCATTTGGTCAGCAATTACATTCCCAAAGAGGTTTGACGTCTGACAGGCAGCGAGTCATAAAGGTATTACCAATAACTAATTGCAATATATACAATGAAAGTCAATATTGCACCGATCTCAAGTTATTTGGATAAGTGGGCGATAATAATGACCTACATTGTCCTATATCGTTAATAATATTAAAATTAATAACAATCAAAACTGTCACCACACAAATTAATAACGTAAAAACTAATTAAAAATCCTATTAGAAACATCTTTAACTTAGTTGGACGAAGTAGCGGGCAAAAGCTAGTAATATATCATCATTCTCTTACTACTTCACATACATCCCAATTACTTGGGGTGGATATAATATATACTCTTCTTTCATAGTACATATTGTAAAAGTTATTGGCAATAGTTTTATGACCGACCGCCTGCCAGACGTCAACCCTCCTTGGGAATGTAATTGTTGACCAAACGGCATCAGATGGAGCTGGCCCAGGTTATAAGGCACTTAGTCGGCTTTTACGACATCCACGAGCAAAGTAAGGGTTGGTAGTATTCGTAGCCGCTATATATAATAAATAATACTTAGATTTGTGGTTAAAAATTGCTTAAATGTATTTCTTTTTTTTTTTTTTTTTTTAAATACTAACTCTGCACTAAAATGTTGCCACGGATTTAATCGTGTTTTGCTCTTAATTTCTCCTACATTTCTAGCACTACAACGATCATGGTCACGGGAGGACTAAGGTGCTCACTTCGAACAGGGCATCGTAATTACAAAGATTTATATCTACCCGCTACAGTATTAGTTATAAAATTTTGACACAATGATACAATTTCATTGTTAATACAAAAAAAATGATTCTCTATATATATAAAAAAAAATATATTGGTTTTGGTTACTTATTATTAAACAATAAATTTATAGGAATTATTATATAGCTGTGTGGTAGCGGCTACAAATACTACCAACCCTTACTTTGCTCGTGGATATCGTAAAAGACGATAAAGAGCCTTATAACGACCGGAGCCAACTCTATCTGATGCCGTTTGGTCAACAATTACATTCCGAAAGAGTGTTGATGTCTGGCAGGCGGCCGGTCATAAAACTATTGCCAATAACTTTTACAATATGTACTAAGAAAGTAGAGTACATATTGTATCGACCCCAAGTAATTTTGATAAGAGTAGCAGAATGATGGTGATATTATATTATGACAATTTATTAATTAAAAACTAACAATTCTAGTAAGTTACCAGCAAATTGGCATGCATTGCATAAGATCAGACAAATAAGTTCAAAATATTCGCGTCAACATCAGAAATTATAAGGTAAAAAAATTAATAAAAACGCTTGCTAAGCTTGAGAACTACAACAGTATATATATATATATATATATATATACATCCTTATTATATATATATATACATCCCTAGAGACAGAAAGAATGGTGGACTCTGTTCCTATTCTACACAATTGTGGATAAATCTAAAAGAAATTTCCAATTGAACTTTAAGAGTTGTTAATCAAAATTTGTCTAAGTTGGTCATGTAAAGTAAATAGTAGTTATATTATATTTCTAATATAATTACCATAGTATTACATTGCATAGTGGTTAAGATTTACGGTTAAAATTCGATTCCCATACAGGACAATATTTTGTGCGATCAAAGAGTCTGTTGTTCTTGAGTTTTTTAATTGGCGTCAATTCAATTGTATGCTTTTAAACTCTGAATATATAAGGATCATATCTTTAGTACTCGATGTTGTCTTTACAGAGAAATAGTAACAATAATATTATACTAAATTCTTAAATGAAAATTAATATTAAAACTTAAAATATCAAATTTCCGTGTGGTGACGGAGTAAGAATACAATTCACCACCCTATATCTTACTCGTGGGTGATCGTAAGAAAGGACTAAGGGATATAAAACGCATATAACATCTATGCAAGAGAAGGAAAACAACATGTATGACCAGCGTGATATATTAAGTCAATTTCCCTCTAATTATAGAGGATGCTCGAGCCTAACAGTGGTACATATATGAGCTCAGATGATGATGGTAAAAATATCACAAATAAACACATCACGTACCTTCATACACAAAGCTAAATCACTATTACAATTGACAAAACTCCCAATAATCGAATGTAACACTGATTCTTCATTGCCAATAGGCCCACAATTGGCCGTAACGGCTAAACTTAATATCACTACAAATATTTTCATGTTTATTCGATTTTAAAACACGAATCAATAGAAGATCGCTCGCACTGTGTCTATAATTCAATCAGAACAGTTTTTTTTATTCGAGCTCTCCCCACTTATAACGTACCAAATTAACATTTTGATGTCAAACCCATAGTTAATCTCGTATATATAAAAGAGAATATGTCTGTCTGTTTATTTATTTTTAGGCCTAAATAGTTAAACTGAAATTCATTACGATTTTTTGTAGTATCTTCTATCTCTAAAGAAGGAATGTTTATAAGTTTTTTTTTTAATTTGAAAATTGTTAAGTTCATCATTATGAGGTAACTTCAATTTATTTCAACGCCATCTATTTCTCACTTTATGCAACTATTATAGTGTATTTTTTTTTCTTTCATCATCATCATCATCACAGCCCATATACGTCCCGCTGCTAGGTCCGGGCCGGGTATAGGGTTTAGTTTCGAGTTTACCATCTCTTGCATAGATGTTATATACGTTTTATATCCCTTACTAGTCTCTTACGATTACCCACGGGTAAGACTCCGTCACTACAAAGATATATATTTTTTTTATGTAAACGCATATTTTTTTTCCTTTATGTAAACGCTAAATCGCGTTGGATGCTAACGGCACGGGACTGCACTCTATGGCTTTACATGAGGGAGGTACGTCAAGCAGTGGACGGCAATAGGCTGAAATGTTGAAACGCTAAATCTGTTGTAATATTTTAAATGTATAATCATTGAGCGGCTCAACTAGCAAACGTAAAGATTTTTTAACGATTATAAAAGGTCTAAATAAGTTAAAACCAACCAAACTAAATCACTGAATTAGGTAGGTATGTACTACTTGTAAATAAATTAAAAAGATACATAAGCGTTGTCCTATTAAAAATTTAATATCTATGTTGGAATCATAATTGGAACATTATAAACAGCATAAAATTTATATTGTTATTTTTTTTTTTAAAGTACTAACCTGCGCTATCGAAATATAATAAAAAAAGCATCACCCAATGTTATGGAAATAATCCTCGTATTGTGGAATACTTTTCAAACATGCAAAGCAGACAAATTGCGCCCAGACTCAGAATAAAACTTTGTGGATCGCACAAAGTGTTGTCCTGCGTAGAAATCGAATCCATTGCACTGGCATGCAAGATCGGTATTTTAACCAATACGCCATTTGTGCAGTCAATAATAAAATAGAAAAAAAATATTATTGAATAAATATCAAAATAGTTTTACAGACCTTTTTTTTTCCGAATAATTTTAATTTTCTTAAATCATTATCAAATATTTTTCTCCTTTCAAGTCAAATATTCAAATCAATATAATTATAATTAAGTTAAAGAAAATGATAATTTTATAGTTTCTTAAGTACGAATTACATTTTACGTTAATCTTCATAATTATATGTATTTGTCATGCAAAGTTGGATGCAATCACTAGTATTACATAGAAACGTGACCATGGCATGTAGAACATACTTTGTTTTCATAAATATTTATAATTTTTCTTTCGTTTAACTTTTTCCCATTTTGTTTGAAGGTCGTCGTTAGATATTTGTCTAGGCGCTTTCTCTAGATTCCTGTTCACGTGTCATATTGGAATTCAAATTGCTCATTTATATTGGAACTTTAGCTTGGTAAAGACATATATGCTTATTTAGTTGTGTATTTGATGCAATGATTTTATTGTTTAAGCATTGATTTTATTTAAAATGAAAAGGTAAAATGTATTTAAGCGCATAACCTCTGAACGAGTACACCAAATTGGATAATTATTTTTTCTTTATGTTTATTATTATCAGGACTAAGTTTTTATAAAAGAAAATTTAAAATCTAATAGATTTTTTTTTAAATCTCATACAATGTAGAGTTAGTGAATGAGATAGAAGGCTGTGAGTGATTTTCAATATGTTGACAGAGCAATGACACATAGATGTATTATTAGTAAAATATCGATCAGTTGATAACTTCCAAAATATTCACAGTATTTTAATTGGTTTTTAATTTAAATTCATTTATAATTCGAGAAAACTACGATTAGGATCTTATATATATATATATATATATATATATATATATATATATATATATATATATATATATATATATATATATATATCCTCGTATGGCGACGGGAATAGAATACAAAGGTCGTCAGCCCTTACCCGTGGGAGTCGTAAAAATCGGCTAAGGGTCTCACCGGGAGATTGGGCAGCGGCTAACTCCCGGGAAACTTAATAACATCTACCGCGATCGCCAATCCGCTCGCCAAGCGTGGCGATTATGGCATTATTACCCCCCAAAACAAATATGAATACAAAAGAAGTCACGGCCCCCCGTCACGGCAGTTCCGCTGTTCCACGGGCTCATTTTGGTAGCGGGCCTGTTGGTGGCGGGGCAGGGGGTGCTAGGAATCTCCGGCCGCGATCCGGCTACCAAAGAAATCGACCCATGGCCCTGGTAACACACAACGTTCGGACGCTTAGGACCGACGAGAGGGTCATCGAACTGGAAGAGGAATTGAGCAAAATCCGATGGGACATTGTAGGATTATCAGAAGTGCGAAGAGAGGGGGAGGGCACGATAATCCTCCGGTCTGGAAATTTGCTCTTCTACCGGGAGGGAGATCACCCATCCCAGGGCGGTGTAGGGTTTATCGTTCGTAAATCTCTCGTCGAGAACGTGGAGAGAATCGAAAGTGTGTCAACAAGGGTAGCGTACCTTATACTCAGAATTACCAAACGGTATTCGTTGAAGGTCATACAGGTTTACGCACCGACTTTGACATACTCTGACGACGTAGTGGAGGCCTTATACGAGGATATCTCGAAAGCCATCCACACGTCCAAAACTCACTTCACGGTAGTTATGGGAGACTTCAGCGCAAAACTAGGCAAAAGGACAGACGATGAGCTGAGAGTGGGGCAATATGGATTTGGACAGAGAAACCAAAGGGGCCAAAAACTGGCCGACTTTTTGGAGAAGGAAGGCCTCTTTATGATGAATTCCTTCTTAAAGAAGCGGCCACAAAGGAAGTGGACCTGGATTAGATGGATCCACTAAAAATGAGATAGACTTCATCTTGACCGACAAACGACAAATATTCAATGATGTCTCTGTGATCAGCAGGATTAAAACTGGGAGTGATCACCAGATGGTTCGAGGCACATTGAATCTTCGTACGAAAGTCGAGCGGTCCCGCTTGATAAAGTCTACACTCCGACCTACACCTGTCCAATACCAGAACCCCGATAGATTTCAACTCGAATTACATAATCGCTTGCAATGCCTGGAAGAGTGCGAATCTTCGAACGATATGAACAACAGGTTCGTGGAAACTGTTCGCGCGGTCAGGTCAAAATTCTTTAAGGCCCGTCGCGCTACTAGAACAAAAAATCTTTCTGAACAGACTCTTCAACTCATGGAGAGGAGAAAGGAAATGACAGTACAGACTGTACTGTCATTTCAGCCGATTGGTCCGAATTCAGGCAGCTTAATAGACAAATCTCTAAATCTATGCGACGCGATATTCGCCGATTCAATACACTGCGTATTGAAGAGGCGATAGAGCGAAATCAAGGCTCCAAAGTGTTCGCACGAGATTTATCTATTGGGCAGAGCCAAATGACTAAGCTGAAGACCGATAACGGTACTGTCATTTCATCCCAGAGTGAGATCTTGGGAGAGGTCGAAAGGTTCTATGGGCAGTTGTACAAATCATCCCTGAATCCTGTTGACGGCTTGGCCCAAGACCCCAGACCCAAGCTAACTCGACACTATACCGAAGAAATCCCGGACGTCAGCTTGTACGAGATCAGAATGGCTCTAAAACAATTAAAGAACGAAAAGGCACCGGGAGATGATGGAATTACCACAGAGCTCCTGAGGGCAGGCGGCAAGCCAGTTTTAAAAGCCCTGCAGAGGCTGTTTAATTCCGTCATTCTCGGGGGCGACGTTCCAGAATCGTGGACCAGGAGTGTGGTGGTGCTGTTTTTCAAGAAGGGCGATAAAACGCTCCTAAAGAATTACAGACCCATCTAACTCCTGAGCCACGTGTACAAATTGTTTTCAAGAGTCATTACAAACCGACTCGCGCGCTAGACGACTTCCAGCCGCTCGAACAAGCCGGTTTCCGAAAAGGTTATAGTACCATAGACCACATCCACACGCTACGCCAGATTATACAGAAGACCGAGGAGTATAATCGGCCTCTGTTTCTAGCGTTTATGGACTATGAGAAAGCCTTTGATTCTGTCGAAACTTGGGCAGTACTGCAGTCCCTTCAGAGGTGCCAAATTGACTATCGATATATCGAAGTGCTGAAGTGTTTGTATAAAAACGCTACTATGTCGGTCCGCATCCGGGATAAGAGTACGAAACCGATTCAGTTGCAGAAAGGTGTGAGACAGGGAGACGTCATCTCTCCGAAACTGTTCACCACTGCACTGGAAGATGACTTCAAGCTCTTAGACCGGACCGGACTCGGCATCAACATCAATGGCGAATACATCACTCACCTTCGATTTGCAGATGATATCGTAGTCATAGCAGAATCCCTGGAGGACCTTGGCACCATGCTCAATGACCTCAGCAAGGTCTCCCAACTAGTAAGGCTGCAAATGAACATGGACAAGACGAAAATCATGTCTAATGCCCATGTCATTTCCGTACCGGTCCTGGTTGGGAATGCAATTCTCGAAGTTGTCGATCACTATGTTTACCTAGGACAAACAGTCCAATTAGGTAGATCCAATTTCGAAAAAGAGGTCAGCCGACGAATCCAACTAGGCTGGGCAGCGTTCGGGAAACTTAGAAGGATCTTTTCGTCTAATATTCCGCAGTGTCTGAAAACAAAAGTTTATAACCAGTGTGTGTTACCAGCGATCACTTACGGCACTGAAACGTGGTCTCTAAATGTCGGCTTCATAATAAGGCTCAAAGTCACTCAGCGTGCTATGCAGAGGGCTATGCTCGGTATTTCTCTACGTGACAAAATCCAGAATACGGAAATCCGTAGAAGAACGGGTGTAACCGATATAGCCCGAAGAATTAGCACGTTGAAGTGGCAATGGGCAGGTCACATCGCTCGACGAACCGACAACCGTTGGGGAAAAAAGGTTCTCGAGTGGCGACCACGAATCGGATGACGCAGCGTAGGACGACCCCCCACTCGGTGGACTGATGACCTCATCAAGGTCGTTACAGATGGCATTCTCGTGGGGAGGCCTATGTCCAGCAGTGGACGTGTACGGGCTGATGGATGGATATATATATATATATATATATATATATATATATATATATATATATATATATATATATATATATATATATATATATATATATATATATATATATATCCTTTACGATATATATACGGTCATAAAACTATCGCCAATAACTTCTACAATATGTACTATGAAAGATGAGTATATGTTTTATCGACCTCAAGCGATTGAGATAATAAGAGTCGGAGAATGATAATGACATCTAGTCTATATTAAACCTTTTAAATAAGTACAAACTGAAAAATAAAAAATCATACAACGCAGCAATATTGGTCTTCGAGCCCTCTCGCTCACCAAATGAAATACAATAGCGCATTGCCACTTCTTGTCTGTTGATTTTCTGCATGAGTGTGGCACTATCCTGGATGGACCAACCCGCGTAAACAGAAAACTGTCAAGAATGTGGCCTTACCACGACTATTAAATGACGTAGATATTTAATGTTGTCCGGCCCACCACAGATATTAAGGAATCGGTGGCAGTGGTCGGACCAATGGCGATGGTAAGAGAACTTGACTGAATTGTGAGGGCAAACGTTGACAGTTGAGTTGGTTGAAAGAAAACCATTTTCATTTATACTATTATCAATATGTTCATATCGAATCACTGACAGTTTCGGTTACGAAGTCCCATAACATGTCTAATATTAATCATTGTTTTTGTTATCTCAGCAATTATCATGCAAGGGTGACTGCACATAATACTTAATTCGCGATGTGTTACAAAATTTTACTAACATTTATGAATACTGCTCCACTTCTATCATTCTCAGTGTTATCAGTGTTTATAGCCAATAAAAAAAATCTTTCTCCATAAATAAGCTATTTTACAGGGGTGGCTTTACCTATAGTGCAGAGAGAGCGGTGCACCTGGGCACCAGGTGTTAGGGGGCGCCGAGAGCTGCTCGGGACACATAGAGCCTCCACTGCTCCGCACGGAGCGGGAGCACCTTACGCAGCGAGTGCCTAACCATTTATAAACGCTTTGGCGCCATGTTCACTGTATAATTCAATCCGATCGCGTTTACTTGATTTTGTGTCAAAACAATAAGATTAAGCATGCGATAACGCATTCCAGCGAGGTTCGGAGTTTAGTCGAACGTCTTGTTAGTATCAACCTTTAGCGGGGCATTACGTATAAAAAAAAAAAAATATATCAATCTATTCGATTTTTTTCACGCATTCTGATACAAGAGGGCGCCAGGTTATTGAATACAAGAGGGCGCCCGGGCGCTACATGTGCTAGAGCTGATTCTGCTATCTTACGCAATAAGATTTTATGGGTAATCTAATTGTAGTTAGTGACTAATTGGGCACGTATATACATACTATATGCCCCCTATTTTTTCCACATTTTAACTAATATAATAACAATCCCTATTATAAATTAAGAACAACTCCCCCTCTACATTTTTTTCCTATGTCTTATGATGGCAAACCAGGAAGTAGCCCATCTGATGGTAAGTGCTACTGCCGCCCATGATACAATGTAAAATGACTTAATTTCGGCAAATACAGAATAGCAACAACGTACAAGCTAGCAACGTGCTTCAAACGAGCAATCTTCGTACTACATCCTGTGGACCGTCTGCTTTGAAGAGCATGGCAAGCATGTGGTAAGCAAGGCAAAAACTGTTGGGTGATACGAAGGCGGTAAACTCGCTGACAGCGAGCTGTCTACAAATTTTTGTTGCTAATGTGAAGTGAGTCTACATAGGATGCTTAAAAGCTAACATTTCAATGAACAGTATTTTGCCATGTGGGTGCGGTGTTGGTGCGGTCGGCTACAACTTCCTTTTTTTGCGGTGAGACATGGAGTGCTCACGCCCCGCCAAATCGGTCCGGGACGACGGAAGAGGCGACGTTAAACCCCATAGTAGTAATAACAGTATTTTGCCATGTGGGTGCTGTGTTGTATAGGTCAGCTACAACCCCTTTTTTTGCGGTGAGCCATGAAGTGCTCACGCCCCGCTAAATCGATCCGGGACGACGGCAGAGGCGGCGTTTAACCCACCCTTTTTTTTTTTTTTTGTTTTGTGGTAGGCCATGGACGTCGCACCGCGCCAAATCGATCCGGGGTGACGGAAGAGGCGGTGCGCAACCCCATTGACCCACCCTGCAAGCACCTCTTCTTCGCCGTGCGAGCGGGCCACCGGTACCCGATCTTTGTCTTCGGTGGCCCGCTCGGCGGTATGCCCTCTCGGGCTCCTCTCCTGTCGACGCCCCGACAGATTTCGCCGTCGAGGCGTCGTCCTCACGCGGTGGCCTCGCGTCAGGTGATCGGACAATTCCCCGGTCCGATCACCCGAAGCCACGGTTAGGGCGGCATCAGGCGCAGGTACTCGCGCCTGCGCCGCCCCGGCCGCGGGCGGCGGCCCGGGTCACGGGAATCCTCCCGGGCCCGTTCCGCCGCCTCCTTCTGCGAGATGACAGCCTCGCAGAAGGCGGCGACCGCGTCCCAATTCCTGACGCTGTCGACCATCGCCCTCGCGACAGCCGGTAGCGTCAGGTCGGCACCGATAATAGCGACGAGATCGCGGCGCTGCCCGTCCCAGCCCGAGCATTCCTCGAGCGTATGTTGCGCCGTGTCCTCGTCACTACTGCAATGATGGCAGCCCGGAGTCCATTCCCTGTACACGACCGTGTGCAGGTATTTCCCGAAACACCCGTGTGCCGTTAACACCTGCACCAGTCGGAAGGTGAGGACCCCGTGCCGCCGCTTCATCCATTTCATCAGTACGGGCCGAAGGGCCTCGACGGTAGTGACACCGTGTCTAGGCCTCTCCAGCCGCGTAGCCCAACGGGCGATGACTTCTCGGCGGGCGTCCTCGCGCCAGGTGGCTATCTCGTTAAACGATGGGGAGCCACCCCCTTCGCGCATTGAGGTAACCCGCCGGTAGAGGTCGTAGAGCATCTCCGCCTCTAGGTCCCACGGGGGTGTCCCGGCCAATATGCACGCCGCCTCTGTCGACACCGTGCGGTACCCGCGAATGGCTCTGACCGCCATGGCTCGCTGTGGCCTCCACAGCACCGCCCTGAGCTGGGCGTTCAGAGCCCTCGCCCACACGGGTGCGCCGTACATGGCCATTGAGCGGATCACCCCCGCATACAGCCGTCGGCCCTCGAAACTGGGTCCGCCCACATTCGGCATGAGCCGAGAAAGGGCGGACGCCGCGCCGACCAGCCGGGGAGCAATTTGGCGAAAATGCTCCCGGAACCACCAGCGTTTAACCCACCCTGCAAAGCAGTTTTCTTCGCCGTGCGATCGTGCCACCGCAAACCGATCTTTGTGTTCGTTGGCCCGTTGCCTACGAGCCTAAGGGATATAAAACGCATATAACATCTGTGCAAGAGAATAAAAACTCGAAAGAAACCCCTATACTAACACGTCTTCCATTACTGAGGAAGCTCGAGTCCAACAGTGGCACAAATATGAGCTGAGATGATGATGAAACAGAAGACTTTATTTGGCTAAAATTTATCTTTACTAATATGACGTCTGCCGCATGATGCAAGGACTGTATATGTATTTAGACTTTTGTTCTTGGTGGCATATCCGCCGAGTTACCCTTTCGGGTACTGTCTCGGGTCAATGGCCTCACGCAGTCGGTCTTTCTGCGGGTTACAGACTAATCCTCGGTCCTAGCCGAGATCGCGATCTTTATTAAGACAGCATCAAGCACAGGTACTCATGTCTGCGCCGTTCGACGCGCTGTTGGCTGATAAAGAATGCATGATGAAGAACGACTGCATAGATGGCGTAATGATTAAGATACTGACCATACCGTGCCAGTGTCGTAAGTTTGATTCTTATGTAGAACAAATACTTTGTGCGATCCACATATTGTAGCTTTAAGTCTAGGTGTAATTCGTGTCCTGTAGTTATATGTTTGTAAAGTCCCCCGAAATACAAGGATTATTTCCTTAGTCTTATTTTATTTTAAAATGGAGGAGAGGAAGGGTAATCTACCACTTTTCCACGGTCAATCAATATACATTAAGAGACAGAGAGAGATTCAAGAAAGAAAGAAATACGGGATAGGATCGAGATGGAATAGGATATAAGGAAATCTTACTCTTATTATGAGCAGACACCAAAACTAACCTCCGGAGCTATATAAAAAAATACTACATAAATGGCGTAGTGGTTAAGATACCGACCTTCCGTGCCGTGCCAGTGGGGTTCGATTCCCACGCAGTACAATACTCTGTGCTATTCACAAAGTATTGCTCTGAGTCTGGGTGTAATTTGTCTGCATCAATTGCAGGTTTGTAAAGTCCACCGCAATACAAAGATTATTTCTTTAGTGCAGGGTGGTCTTTAAAAGCCGGGCCGGCCACCGAAGACAAAGATTGGGTACCGGTGGCCCGCTCGCACGGCGAAGAGAGGTGTTTGCAGGGTGGGTCCATGGGGTTGCGTGCCGCCTCTTCCGTCGCTCCGGGCCGATTTGCCGGGGCGCGACCACATCCATGGTCCCACGTTGCGAAGAAAAAAAAAATGGGTGGTCTTTAAAAAAAGAAATCTAGTTCTTTTTTTATTGAATAATCACTATTTATGCGAGGTAGTACCACACTGAGCAGAGCCAGAAGCCCAACTTGGTTTGGGTTTTGTATTTTTTTTTATTGCTTATGATGGCAAGTTGATGGTAAGTGTCACTGCTGCCCATGGACCTTTGCAATACCAAGAGTATAGCTAGGCCGCTGCCTACCAATACAAACCCCGAACCCACCCAGTTGGGCATCTGGCTCTATCAGTGGTGTTTAAATGAAACATAGAACCTCCTCCTTTTTTGAAGTCGGTTAAAAAATACAGCCGTTGTCTGTAGGTTTTAGATCTTTAAATGCAGTTCTTATTAATAATTAGCCTTACTCTTAAGACTTATATCGACCCTAGGCACTATAAAGGTAATATGTATTAGAATTGTACACTAGATTAGAAAAACACGTTTATTATTTCAATAAAAAAAATATTACTATCCTGTTTCAGAAACTAGAATTGTTCGACAACAAAAAATGAATGTATCATTTTTTTTTAATTTCATCTATTTTACATTTATTTTTTATTTTATGGATTGCTACGTTTATGTTTTCCTGCTTCTAAATGTATAATACATGCATATTTAATATAAAACATAATGGGCTACTAAAAAAACTATTTTTAACCGACTTCTAAAAGGAGGAGGTTCTCAATTCGATCGGTATTTTTTTTATGTATGTACACCGATTACACTGAGATTTATAATCTGATTTACGTGATTCTTGTTTAGTTTGGTGAAGAATAGCTGAACTACTACAGTAGTTTTCATTTTATGAATCTTTTTTATTTATGGTGTCGGAAGCGCCTATGTAAAACTACATAGCAAGATGTTGCGACAAGTGAGATTAGCCCGCTTCTAATTATAATGCCATATCATGTACTTTTTCATGTAACCTTCATTAAATTCATTAAACTTACTGCATTAGCGCATATCATATTCGTAGGCCTAACCATAGCTACTTAAAAAAAATACTAAGTATTTAATATATGACAATAAAAAGCAAAGACCTGATTAAAGTTACCTGATGTAATCTAGAAAAGTCCTACTGTAGTTTATAGAACAACCTATTACAGATACAAAAGGTAAAATAAAAATAAAACTACGTTTAAAAAAACTGACTTAAAAAACTAAAAAGTACAAAATAACTTAAAATACTATCATTTGTATGTGCTATCTATTGATAGGTTTTAAGTCGATGCCGGTGTCGGTATCTTTAGTGTAGGAATTTCATTACAGTAAGTAAACTGTTTATAATTTTGTTTAGAGTTTGGCACCGATTTCAAACCTATCAATAGATAGCACATACAAATGATAGTATTTTAATTATTTTGTACTTTTTAGCTTTTGAAGTCAGTTTTTTTTAAACGTGGTTTTTTTGTGATATGTATGTATGTTTTTTTTTTATTTTTATTAATATAGTATTACTTCTTATCCAACAAGAAAATTAGAAACATGGTGCATTTAATGTACACTAAAATTATCCTTTTGCGATTTCCGATTTCCGGAGGTAGAACACAATTCACCACCCCCTATCTTACCCGTGGGTGATCGTTAGAGACGACTAAGGGATATAAAACGCATATAACATCTACGCAAGAAAAGGAAAACTTTACACAAAACTTTATGCCAACACATATGACAAGCGTATAACGCCCAACAGTGGAAATATATATGAGTTAAGTTGATGAGAATTGTCCTATACAGCATAGCATTTTTTTTATTGCTTATGGTGGCAAACGAGCAAGCAGCACACCTGATAGTAAGTGTCACTGCTGCCCACGAACCTTTGCAATACCAAGGGTATAGCTTAGGCCGTTGCCTACTAATAAAATCCTTAAACCCATCCAATTGGGCTTTAATAGGATGTAAGACTGAAAACCAATGCGAAACAAAGGCGAGTCGCTGTTAAAAAAATAAAAACTAGAATATAAAATTGACCATAAATATTTATTTAAATAAATAAATTAAGACTTGAGGTACATGGTACATGGCATCATACATAAAAAAAAACATTCACACATAAATTACATACAACAAAAAAATCTCACACAAACAGAACGGTTTTAATTATTTAAATGGCCAGAGTACGCTAAATCAGCACCCTCGTTAGCTTGACGACCCCATCCTTGTGATTGAGCTGGTTCGTATGAATAACCTGGATGTTCATCCGTATGCTGTGGAGGAGCCCAAGAAATGCTTGATGATGATGAACCACCTCCGTTCTTCTTTGCCATAAGTTTTCTTATTAAGCTTATTGCATTCATAGCGAATGCGATCTTTCCGAGGAAGACGGCCTTCACAGCGACGATAGCGATGATACCGAGGAAAAGTGGGATGAGAGCGGCGAACTTCAGTTTCAAAAGGAGAAGGAGGGGCAACAGCTTCTTGAGCTTCTTCTTCTTGATCTTCTTGCCACGAGCTAGAAAAAAATATAAGAATTAATTAAAAATCATATATTCAAATCATCAGCTCTTCGACGTCCACTCTTGGCACATACATATACTGAAATAATCACCACGCTTGATAGACGGGTTGGTGATCGTATTCGGTGACAAAATATTTTTAGAAAAAAGTGTGTTACAAGTTTTGTAAGAAATAAAAGTTAATTCCATTTCCCGTCAAAAATGCCTTACATTATTTGGAAAAGAGCTGATACTCTTCAAACTACAAAATGGGTTTATACCAAACGTAGCTGAGAATCATTGCTAGGCCAGCTTTCAATAAAAAAAGAGTCGCATCGAATTCGGTCCATCCGTTCGAGAGCTACGATGCCACAGATAGACATACAGACACATAACGTCAAACTTATAATACCCTCTTTTTGCATTGTTGGTTAAACACTGCTACTCAACCAGTTCTCTTGACCTTCCTTCTTTAAACTTTTATGCTTAACTACCTAAGAAGATATTATTCTTTATTGAAAATATTTACTTTAGTATAATTCAATAAAATATGTCTATTTTTTTTTATATTTTGTTTTAAAATACAACACTGTGGACTAAAATATTTTTTGTATTACGGGGGACTCAGACTCAGAACGACAGTTGGTGGACCGTACAAAGTATTGCCCTACGTGGGAATCGAACCTATTGTCGCCATCTGTGCAGATAATTCACATTATATTTCTTTTTCAGTCTCGTTTATAAATACAGGATTTCTCTTTTTTAGATATAGATTTCAAAAATCCCTAAAATGCTCCCTTTTTTATATTTTATCTGTTATCTGAGATCATATACGAGATAAGTGGACATAATTTACTAAGACGAATACGGGTACACCAACCCGTTTGAACAGTTATTTTAAGTTTTCCTTCTTTTGTAATATAGGTTATAGGTAACAATACTTATAATATTATATCCCTAAATTATTTGCTTGCTTTCCGTGTAGTGACGGAGTAAGAATAGTATTCACCACCCTATATCTTACCCGTGGGTGATCGTACGAAACGACTAAGGGATATAAAACGTATATAACATCTATGCGAGAGAAGGAAAAATCGAAACAAAACCCTATACCAACACGTATGAGCAGCATAGACTATACTGCATAGTAGGTTAATTCCCCTCCCATTACGGAGTAGGCCCGAGCCCAACAGTGGGACGTTTATGGGCTGTGATGATGATGATGATTAGCTTGAAGGCTAGCTTATGGTGAAGGTTAGTTTTTAAATAACATGACAAAAGATATGTATATGTATTATCTCACTATATTATTACGTCACTGCTTATCCTTTCAAGAATAAATATGAGAGTCTATTTTATTTTGAGTAAAGAAATAATATATTAGTTAAATGGCTTTCAAGTATTGCTAAATGAATTACCAAACAAAATGCAAGCGAAAATATTGACCATTCAAAACACTTAGCACCTTCTAGGAAAGGGCTTTGTTTAACAACTATGTAAATATATGGGGAAGAGAAAGTTAAAGTGTAGGTGACCAACCGTCCCGTATTTTGTAAGACTGAGAAAAATTTAGTCCCAATTTTTTTTTTGTTTATGGAATCACAAAATCTCGCTATTGTAACTTCTGTATGTTAAGATCCGTAATAGATTCCATAAATGACGCTAAGGTTTTCCCTCGTCGGAGACGGCAGTGAATTTTTTTTTAAATATATTGGAACCCGCAACAAATTTAAATAGAATGAATAAACAGGAAGAATTTGCAAGGTAACTGTCACAATTTATATTTTTCTCGTGTCTATAAGAAAGCAATCTTTATCAGAAAGCGCAAAATGTTTAAATTATGTTTTCTATACAATGGAATGAAAATTACTTCTATTCTAGCATCCATTAATATAGCCACTCAATTGGTGTAAAAAGAGTTTACCATTTTCTATATGGTAATGCCTGAGTAGTGAGCTAGGTCTATAATATGTCACCGCTCTTTGCTTTCACTGGGAGTCTTAAATAGCTAAAGAACCGGCAGAAAATTGGGCAATAGAACTCTCTTGGGCAGGTTATAGCACTTCCAAACGTGGTGATCGTATCACCCATTTGTGGAGAAGGCAATATCTAATAGACCACGTTGATATGCTGATAGATGGATGGATAATTTATTGGAAAGAGAATTAAAAATTAAGTTATACATTAGTGTAGCTGTTGTAAAATTATTCAAATCCATTAGGATTTGAATAGTTATTCAAATCCATTAGGATTTAAATAATTTTTCCTTCATAACAGGGCCATATTAAAAAAGAGAGTATGTATTCCTTTTTTTATGATTAGCTAACTACATACTCTCTCTCTTTTTAAAGTAGAAGGATAAATAAGGCTGAATTTGATGATGATAACATAATAATACCAGACAATATCTAATCTTTCTCTCTCGCTCTTCATTTGTAGACTGTCTCGTATTCTTTTGTTACAAAGATGGTCACTTCAGCATAAAGTACCTAGGTTTCATTTCATTGTTCGAATCTCATTTGACACTTAGTTACGTAAAATCTCTCCGACATACAACAATAGCCACATTTACAGCCTTGCCAATGGCCTCTATAGATATATAAATTTAAATGTGCGATTCTATTAGTGACTAATGAGCGTTTTCACCAACAAAATCTACATTTTAAGTAACACCTAAACTAAGATGACAGATGTTAGTAACTGATTGATGTCAATTAACATGTAAAACTGATATTTAAATTGCCTTAAGCGATAGTTAAATTTTAAGTGTCGATGGTGAAATCGGGCATCACATTTCACACATTATTTCACTTAATTATAAGTGGCAATGAGATTTTTAATTCTACATATAGATTACAAGACTGTTTATCGTCGTCGATATAATCTATATTAGAGTTATAAAGAGAGGGGGGTATGACATAATGAAGGGGATGACATTTTGTCTTCGTCATTCCAGTATTAGCGTAAATATATAATAATCTAATGCATCTTTATTTTCATGAAATTACATATAAAATTAATGAACGATAGAAAATTCTGGGTATGGGGAAATTATTGAGATAAGTAATTATACAATTAGTAGAAAGATCCTCCTATTTTGGAGCAGCTTTAGCCCTGCATTGTGCCGTATATGAGAGTATGGTGTAGGGTACAAGTAGTGGCATAGTGTTGTAGGTTTGATACCAATACAGAACAGATTCTTTTTTTATGAGAAACACAACCGATTATTTTAAGCCTGATTATTATTTTTATCTATTAATGATAAACGTATTAATTGTCACCGAATTCAAGAGTTTACTTCTTAGTATGAACGCGTTCGCTGCAGCTATGTAAAAGTCCTCGATTTTATTACCCAACTATAGCTGACATCTTCATTGTGGATATGAATTTAGTACCAGAATTTTACTGTAGATATTATACTTATATTTCCAGCCCACTGCTGGGCATGGGACTTAAGGGAAAATAATGCTATAACCGCGATGCTTGGTAAGATTGGTAGTTATAGTTGGTCGGTTGGTTGGTTATTATCATGGTCTAAGAAGATTGCTTTTGCTATTCTTATTTTATTTTTTACAATACTCAACTAAAGTAAGAGGTGAAGTATGAAGAATAAAAAATGTTAGATTTTTTATTCTTCATACTTCAGAATCATCATCATCATCTCAGCTCATATATGTCCCACAGTTGGGCTCGAGTCTCCTTCACACTAGGAGGGAAATTAACCTATTATACCACGCTTGTCAGACGTGTTGGTATAGCGTTTTGTTCCAAGTTTTCCTTCTCTTACATGTACTATTAATATACTTGAGAATAGTAATATTTAAAGATAAATAAATATATATTTTTCAAATATACACTTTCTTTGTTTCTTTCCGTATGGTGACAGTAAAAATACATTTTACCACGTCTCTAACCTGTGAGTGTTATAAAAACGACTAAGGGATTTAATATGCGTGTAACATTTATGTAAGAGAAGGCAAACTCGAAATAAAAACCT
The DNA here is from genome assembly GCA_905163515.2 of Lymantria monacha. Lineage (NCBI taxonomy): Eukaryota > Metazoa > Arthropoda > Insecta > Lepidoptera > Erebidae > Lymantria > Lymantria monacha. The sequence goes on from LR991081.1 coordinate 20,385,024, forward strand.
ATAACTATCCTTCTGGCGATTGTAGCTCACTTTCTTTTGCATTTTGGAGGAGACTCGAGCCTAACAGTGGGACATATATGAGTCGAAATGATGAATAATAATAGATACACATAATAAAGTGCACCAAAATTCTTTCGGACATGTGGAAAGAATGCCGAACGAACGTCTGGTTAAGAAGATATACAATGCGAAAGTGAAAGGATGTAGGTACCGGGCGAGAACGAGACTCACCTACCTAGACCAGATCGGTCATGTACTGAAGGAAGGTGAAGTCAAGAGTCTTCGAAACCGGCGAGCGTGTATGAAGAGAATTATGAATATTGAGGAAGCGAGTGAAGTATGCAAAGATAGAATTCTGTGGCACTCTGTTCTCTCTAGCTACCCTGCAAGGGATACGGCGTGATGATATGTATGTATGTATGTAAAATTCTTTCAAGTTATAAATTATTGTTCTGAAGCTAAATATAATCTGTTCTTTAATCTGTTTTCGTCAGAACACACCCACATCAATGTATATATCCCTGAATGATGGAGACTTCATAAGCATATAATTAACAGACACAAATCACACTAAGATTCGGAACAAAAATTTATCAATCGCACTAAGAATTATTCTTAACAGAAATCGAACCTATGACAGTTGAAATACATATTGATAACTATACGCTTAAAAGATTGCGCGTAATTTAATTTATTTCTGAATTAAATGTTTAAGGATTATGTATGATATTGCATATTTTACAGATGCTTGTCTTACGAGGACATAGTTACAATACGATTCACCATCTTCTTTCTTTCCAATGTCGTTGAAGACGACTGGCAGTCATCTTAGCAGATAACATCTATACAAGAAAAGGAGGCGAAATAAAATCAGTTTCGTTCTATAATGAGGGGCTTGATCTCAGCATTGAGAATATTATAAGCTGAAACGATAATATCTAAAAGGGTAGCCAATTAACTAAAAATATAAATTAACTATTAAATTATTCCTAAATTAGAATCCTAGGACTGGCTGAAAATTGCTATGGAGTTTTTTTCTATTAGCTCAACCTTCATATCTAGAAATATTTCTAATATATAACAATGGGCTAAATAATTATTTTGATATCCTAAACATTGCATAACGAACACTTATCTTACGGATTTTTTTATTTAACATTTTTTTATTTTATTTAACAACACCACCCTGCACTAAGGAAATAAACCTTGTATTGCGGGGGACTTTACAAACATGCAATTAACGCAGAGAAATTACACCCAGACTCCGAACAACACTTTGTGGATCGCACAAAGTAATGTCCTGCGTGGGAATCGAACCCACGGTACTGGCACGGAAGATGGGTATCTTAGCCACTACGCCATCTGTGCAGTCGAATTCGTCGAGTTTCGATTAAATAGCATTACGAGATATATACTTGAAATTATACAAGGAATTGTGAATTTTATTCTATGTATAATAATATATAATAATGTAGCTAATAATATATATAAAAAACTATACAATATATATAAAAATATTTCAATTATTTATATTTTACTGTAAATGTCTTGATTAAAGTCTTGTCTAAGCAAATAACACCACTACGAAAGTAATATATTGAAAACTAATTCTATAACAGCGAGCGACAGTCGACTTGTCCATGGCGACTGAGGTTGGCAACGCTGACCAGGATTCAATACTAGAAAAAATACGAGCTGACTTGAATCAGCTTATAAGTCCCACTACTAAGGCCGTTCTTTATAATGGAAAATAAATTGGTTTATTGACTGTTGGTTAGACGAGTTGACATTGGGTTTTATTTCGAATTTTCCTTATTTTGCAGTGATATTATTAAGCTAACTTCATTTAATCGTATTTTATGATTAAACACGGGAAATGGAGAGGGTTATTAAAGAAATATAATAAAATATGTATTTATCAGATTTCTTACCTTCCTCATCAAGAGATCTGGATTCACCTTCAGGTTCAGTCAGACGCAACTGCAGTACGTGATTGTCTAAGAAATCTCCAACGTTGTCAGCTATTCTCTCGTTAATTTGAAGTTCTCTAGTCTGTGGATCATTGGCCAATGGTTCGTAGCTGCGAGCTGATCTTGCTGAACCAGTGTTCACCAACGATATACCATCGAAGATATCCAAATCTTTCAGTATAGAGAGGCGTTCAGTAAATTTTAATGCTTTTTCCTGAAAATAATTGTTAATTTTTAAAATTATTTGATTAATTAGCTCATATTCAGTGGCATATTATTTTTACCCTCTAAAATTGCATAGGAGAAATATTTTTCTATTAAAAATACTTTGTTTTTTTTTATAAAAAAGTTTAGGATTATATATAAGAAGTAATTAGATTTCATCTTATTACGTGAGGAAAAATATATAAAAAACTTATATAATATAAAAAAAAATCTAAATAAAATGTATATATCCCCCAAAGGATTGTATAGCTATCTACGGAAACTAATCAAAGACTTCTATTAAAAATTCCTTCTCTGGTGAATTTCAAATAATTAAACGATATAATCAGATAACTCAATTTGCAATAAATGGCTAAAAAGTTATAGTAGGCTTAATTGTCCACCATAGCCCACCGCCAAAAAAAAGAGGCTTAATTGTCAACAAATTTTAAAGAAGTCCTTATTGGCGCTGAATAATAACTATTATATTTTAAATTTATTATTGTCATTTTTTTTTATTATTCCCAATATTAATTCACTTTTATGATAAAAATATTACTAAAAGTAACAAGTCCTTTTAACAGTTAAAAGGCATATTGTAATGTTAAAAAAATCCTCTTCAATATTCAACTAGTTTAGTGAATTCATAAGAAATTCTTCAAACACTTCACAATCACTTGACAATCCACAATAATCACCTTCAAACATAAAGACGTATCAGTTTCTATACACTCGGTAACTGCACCAACTAAATTTTCAGCAACACCATTCTCTTGCACTGGACCACACTTCACTGAAGCCAATATGGCTAAAAAACCAACTGTTTTCCACATTTTTATTAAAATTATTTTATTAAAATGCAATATTTTTGTTGTTCCTCGATGGAACGTCGGCAAACTTATGATGATTTTCCAAAAAACAGATGGATTATATCCTTAGTCTCCCCACCAAGATTTTTTGACACTATGACGCAAAGAGCCGCTCTGTTTGAAGTTGTGCGCTAACTGATCGGCCGTAGATCTTGTAAGCTCACGTCAGGATAAGTAGGAAAATAAATATTGGATGTTAGAAAGCGAAGTTTACGCTTACAACGTATATAACCAACTTTTGTGAGCACAGTGCAAATTGAACTAAAGAAAAAGTACGACTATTTGATTTTTCGTAAGCCTATACCGGTAAAGTGAAAATGAATGGCGTAATTTCTAAAAAAACACGTTGTAACGTAAAATTTTATAATGTTGTAATTATATAATTATTAATATTAATGTTGTTTTTTTATGAAACTCATTGTTCACTCTCGCATAAACCCCATCTAATTTTATATGTAGCAATATTGTCGATATTTTAGTATATTCGATGTTCTAATGAAAACCGGATGGTTCGGTATCGCGTTCCCAATAACGTATTTCTTATCTAACTTATACAAATTTTATACTATTAATTTATATTTATACATAATTTATTTCTTTTTTTTTTTTTTTGAATTTGATTTACACATAACACCTCTATATAACACGCTCCGTGATATAGAAATGTATAAAAATCTGAATAAATAATTATTTTTGAATGTTCAATTTTGAATGTACACGTCACTTTCTTTTTCAATATATGAATTAGTTTTAATTCAATTACAAAGTGAAAATATTATGTAACAATTATATAGGAAATAGAATAATTTATTTTGAAATTTATTAGTTATATAAAATTATGTTTCAATAATTATATGTGTGCTTATCTCGGCCGTATTATTCAATGACCAAATAATCATAATCGTTAGAAACAATCTACAAAAAGTAAGAACACATTAATATCGTTTAGAAATTTCTAATATAAAACAAAACACATTACATTTTATTAATTTTCACTCTTTATTGTACATTTTATTAATTATTTCTTTTTTTTATCGTATTCATATTTACAATAATATAGTTTTGTTTGGCGTACAAATGAAAGATTTTATTACAAATCGAGATTTCTTTTAGACAATTAGTATTTTTTTTATATTTAAAAAAACGGTTATCCTGTTCAACCATTAGGTTAGGTTAGAGTATTAGAATATGAAGCGAATATTTTAGAATAATATGATATACTGATATTTAGCGAATGATGTACCTTCTTTTTACGGTTGACTATGGATGAATCTTGCCCCGCCAAATCGGTCCGGGGTGACGGAAGAGGCGGCGCGTGTCCCCATAGACCCACCGTGCAACTCCTCTCTTCGCCGTTCGAGCGGGCCACCGGTACCCGATAACGAATGATATACCTAATTAATGTAGAAAAATAAATCCAAATTACTATAATTTAGCATTTAACTAGCATAGTATATTTATAAAAAAAATATTTATAAAAATCAAAATTATTGCTCTTATGGACAATATTTTTTTTAATATATTCAAAATCATTTTTACGAGAGCATTACACATTTGAAATATAACCATTTTTACGCATTTCATTGTATATTTGCGCGCAATTTGTTTTTTGAAATTCCGACGTTTCATATACCTCAGCATTCATAGCTACGGGATGACTAGGATATTTCACGTCCTACCAGTCACCGTTATTATTATTTCATCCAGCTACTACAGTATTATAAATATTTTTAGTCCCAATTTTTTTATCCTATATAGGAATCTATTTATCAAATAGGATTTCCGTATGATGACGAAACAAGAATATAATTTGTTGACCCCGTTTCCTTTCCGGTATATGTCATATGAAACGATTATGTTAGGTAAGCAGATAACATCAGAAGAGAAAAACATAAATATAATCCTTTACTAGTGTGTAACTTAGGCGAGGACGTGGGTGTTCATCAACTATGGAGAGGCTGACCGTGTTACAGTGAGGTAATTTATTCGAAAAGGTAAACTATTAGACAAGCTTAAGAAAATAGACAATGAGTTTCGTTGGTCGAATTAATTGGCGGTGAATGCTACCACTGTATCCGTGTGGTGACGAAGTAAGAATACTATTCACCACTCCATATCTTACCCGTGGGTGATCGTACGAGATGACTAAGGGATATAAAATGCATAAAACATCTATGCGAGAGAAGGAAAACTCGAAACAAAACCTTATACCAACACGTCTGACTAGCGTGGTATAGTAGGTTAATTTCCCTCCCATTACGGAGGAGGCCCGAGCCCAACAGTGGGACATTCATGGGCCGTGATGATGATGAATGCTACTACAGACTAAGAGGTCTTATGCTACACTGCAACAAATACTTATATTCAAGAGTATATCTTAATAGTTAGATTAATTTATTTTCGTTTATTCGTTAGTTCACGAACACAGACATTCAAATTCTAATACTCGGGTTAGAGGTTCAAATCATGATATGATTATAGTATTATACAAGTTCAGTCATCATCATCATCACAGCCCATAAATGTCCCACTATTGGGCTCGGGCCTCCTCCGTAATGGGAGGGAAATTAACCTACTATTCCGCGCTGGTTAGACGTATTGGTATTGGGTTTCGTTTCGAGTTTTCCTTCTCTCGCATAGATGTTATATGCGTTTTATATCCCTTAGTCGTCTCGTACGATCACCCACGAGTAAGAAATGGGGTGGTGAATTATATTCTTACTCCGTCACCACACGGAAAGTTATTTTTAATGCAGGTTATTTTTCTTAAAAAAAAACTGAAGTAATTTAAAAGTCAACCTCACCTCCAGCATTAAGGATATTGGTAGCAGTGGTTGGTCTAATGGCGATGGGGAGGGAATATAGTGGATTATGGGATCATACGCCGCCCTTCAATTACCCCTGCTGGGCGGCCGGAGGGGATGGCGTGTGTCCAGACCTATAATATAGCCTGCCAAAAATAAAAAAAAAGACAAATTAAAAAATTACATCTATATTGCAATGGACTTTACCCGTAATGAACTCGTGATACTTGGTCTAGCATGTCGTTATTTTAACTACTCCATCTGTGCAATCAGCAGTGTTTATTTTCTACTACAAAATGATGATGGAGCAATAATACAATTTAATCTCTTTATCGTGACCTTTTGCTGCAACAGACGGCAAAAGAAAAACAAATAAATAACAGTCAGAGAGAAAATCTTGAAATAAAACTTAAGCCAATTCATTTAATGATTAATTAATTATTATTGCCGATTAATTTAATTTATCTTTTATTTACCGGCGAGCGTGTATAAAAAGAATTATGAATGTTGAGGAAGCGAGTGAAGCATGCAAGGATAGAGTTCTCTGGCACTCTGTTCTCTCTGCCTACCCTGCAAAGGATGTGGCGTGATGGCATGTGTGTATTTATTTAATTAACGTAATATCACAAATCACTTTTGACTTTTGACGGGTATTTGAAAACGTCATGTGGTGCTCTTGTATTATATTTGATATTTTAGTGTTTTAACGTGTTATGATGTAGATAATTTTGATGGCATTTTATGTAATATGAAGCGGTGGAGATACTGGGATGTAGTGAATATCATATAAAAGTGCTTTACAACGTTTTCGTTTTCCATCAAAATTCCCACAAGATACCATTAACAGTGTGGTCATTGCACTGTTAATGGTGACGATTTGACTTAGACAACGACTAACTTGAAAGACTAAAAACGTGAAAATATTTATAACTTGACACTGGCACCAATAGCTCGTATATGTAGCTGATTGCCAATATATAAGAAGAAGAAAACTTGTACAATATGTACTATGAAAGAAGTTTGTTATTAAGAGTTGTTATTAAGGGTTTATTCAGTAGAACTCAGCACTTTATAACTTTAATGTTCATTTAACCATTTTCAACACCCGCGGTTATGTGCCCAGACCCGCTCATATAACGATAGAAAAGGACATGTACTGCATGGTTATGGGGTTACACTCTCTTTCTCCTTGAGTGGCATGTAACTAACCATAGCCTGTTTAAAAAAAGAAGTAGAAAAAGTGTGATACGAGGATTGTGGTGAAATATGTACGTCTTATATCTCTGCTGTCCTATTCAAATTCATTTATTGTATAAACCCTGCGAGAGCACTTACATATTGTCAATTTTAACATTTTAAATGAATACAATAATCAAATACAATTCTAACTACAAAGTTAGAGTATTAAATCTGTATAATGTGTAAACAATGTCGGGTAGACGGCACACGTCTCCTTTAAAGACGAAAATATAATACGAGACGAAAATTGAATGTTATACGACATCTCACGTTGATGTAAATGGTAGCACGATTGGAACGGATTCCCAATAGTTGTGGGTTCGAGTCTCATGTGTGACATTATTTTTTCGCTCGTAATCAATTTATTATAAAGACAATAAACTAATAAGGGCTTGGTACGTAACCGCTACTGAGAAGATCCGGTAAGAATATTATTATTTCTTTATTGATTTTTTTATAAACAAAATATTACAATATGTTTAATAATAATTAGCTCTACTGTGCTATCCTTCGAACCAGGATATAATGAAAAATTCAAATTCAATATTTTTTATAAAAACTTGATTACGAGCGAAAAATAATTGTCACATATGGGATTCAAAGCCACGCCTATTGGATCTCATCACCTATCTGATCCAATCGTGCTGCCATTTACACTAACGTGAATTGTTGTATGACATTCACGTTGTGTGGGTTCGAATCACATATGTGACAAACATTTTTCGCTCGTAATCAAGTTTTTACAAATAATCAAGCATGTTAAATGCTAAATTTCAGTAATTTAAATGTTTTTTTAAATACACATATGGCGTAGTGGTGGTAGTGAAGATTCGACCTTCCGTGCCAGTGCTTTGGGTTAGATTCCTACACAGGACCATACTTTGTATCCAGAAATTGTAGTTCTGAGTCTGGGTGTAATTTGTCTGCGTTAATTATAAATTTGTAAAGTCCCCCGAAATACAAGGATTAATTTCTTAGTGCAGGGTGGTGTTTACAAGGCCACCGAAGACAAAGATCGGGTACCGGTGGCCCGCTCGCACGGTGAAGAGAGGCACTTTGCAGGGTGGGTCTATAGGGTTGCGTGCCACCTCTTCCATCGCCCCGGACCGTTTTGGCGGGGCGTGACCACCTCCATAGTACATCGCAAAAAATAAACAAAATCTTAAATGGTTGGACCAGAACCCACAAGCGCCACCTATCTTTGTAATGTAGAGAAAAATAATTACCACTTTCTTGCCCCTAGGTAACGTAAAAGACTTAGCAATAAGAAGAAATAGACGTAAAAAAATTCTATACTAGCGCACATTTTCAGTCTTATTTTTAAGGAGGCTTAAACCCGTAGTGGGGAAGTTTACGAGTTGAAATAATACTCCTCCAATTAATTTGCAAACTAGTTTCTTAAGTCAATAAAATAACCAAATAAACAGTGGCATTGACCATGATTTTGTACATTCAATAATTTGTTTATGGCCCTTAATAATACTTTATTTAAGTTTTTATAGTCATTATGGTTAAATGAGGCAGTCATTCACCTAACGGCATATGGTAATAACCGTTGCTTTACGCATTTGGCATTGAAATAAAGAAAGAACATAAAAATCTTTTTGTAATCATGTTCATTTAAAAAATCACGATTTTATAAAATTTCTTTATTATTTACTTTTATTATTCCTGGCGCATAAATCATCATTACTCATTCAGCCTTTTGTCATCTTCTTTTGGACGTGGCCCTTCCTTATATTTCCCTACAAAGTGGGGTCTTGTGCCGCCCACAACCAACGAACGTTGAAACGTTGTTTTAATGATGCTAAAAGGTTGAGTGAAAGTTTTATTCTTAATTTTTTTTTGAAATAATTTTTTGTCTCCTCAGTGATCCTCCGATGTGGGGTATATGCGACTCATTTTAAAAATATAAGTAAGTTCTTTTAATGAAGTTAAAAGGCTGAAGAAAATTTTATTTTTAAAATGTTTTAAAGGTCTTTTTGTGTCGGAGGTTTTGGAAATTTTGAATTTTATATTTATTTTCTTTTTTAAGAGTTATTACCTACTCTGTACTATGGAAATAATTCTTGTATTGTTAGGGTGACTCTTCAAACATACATTCCACGGACACAAATTACACCTCATCATCATCATCTCAGCTCATAATATGTCCCACTGTTGGGCTGGAATCTCTTCCGTAATGGGTTGGAAATTAATCTACTATATCACGCTCGTCAGACGTGTTGGTACAGGGTTTTGTTTCGAGTTTTCCTTCTCTTGCATAGATGTTATATGCCTTTTATATCCCTTAGTAGTCTCTTACAATCGCCCACGGGTAAGAGAGGGGGTGGTGATTTGTATTCTTACCCCATCACCACACGGATAAAAAAAAATACACCCACACTCAGAAAAAACCATATGTGAACTGCCACACTAGGCACGTTAGAATGCTTTTTTTTAAATAAAACTGATTTTACGGATTCTTGACTTCTTGATTTTTAATTTCCCTACGTTTCGAACACTTTACAGTGATCATGGTCACGGGAGGACTTCAGTCTTCCCGCGATGGGGAGAGAAAACGGTGTGTTATGCAACGTGTCGCTCTTACGCCGTCGCGCCGCCCCGGAACGAATGGACGGCGTGTGTTCAGAGCATAGCCTGTCGAAAAAATGGTATCTTATTTTCGAGTATCACTGGTTGATTCTCAGGTAGGATTCCAATGTGTCTGTATTTCATTTGTTCATCATCATAATTTCAGCCTATCGCCGTCCACTGCTGAACATAGGCTTCCCTCATGTCACGCCACAGAGTGTGGTCCTGTGCCGCTTGCATCTAACGACGCCTAGCAACCTCCACCCAGTTGTCTGTCTACTTATTGGTAGCGTCGTCCTACACTGCATCGTCTGGTACGAGGGCGCCACTCTAGAACCCTCCGCGGTTGTCGGTTCTCCGAGCGATGTGGCCTGCTCATTGCCACATCAGCGTGCTAATTTATCGTGCTATGTCGGTTACACCCGTTCTTCTGCGGATTTCCGTATTTTGGATTCTATCTCGCAGAGAAATGCCGAGCATAGCCCGCTCCATAGCACGCTGAGCGACTTCGAGCTTAGTTACTAGGCCTACGTTTAGAGACCACGTTTCCGTGCCGTAAGTCATCACTGGTAACACACACTGATCGTAGACCTGTGTTTTCAAACACTGAGGTATGTTGGATGAGAAGATACTCTTAAGTTTCCCAAACTAATTTAATTTGTTGAATAGTAACAATAGATAGAAATAATTTGGAAAATCCAAAAGTGCACGCCTCATATTTTTTATATTATTTATCATTTACTAATAGTCAATGCCAGAAATAAAAATAAAATTAAAGAAAAAGCCTTTTTTAAAAACATACTTTTATTATTTGCTAATAAAATAAAATAAAAAGTTAAAAAGTAAATTAACTCTAATAAGACATATGACACTTTATAAGTTCATTGTAACCTTTAACGATAATTAAGCTTCTTCGTCTATTACAAAATAATTCAATATCGTACATAATTATATATTTTTAACACTAAAACTTTACACCATAATTATTAAATGTTCTCGTTTCTATCACAGACCCAATTTTATAAATAAAATCGTGTTACATTTTGATGGTATGATCAAGAACATTTAGCACCGTCTTTTGACTATGGCCAGCTTCCAGGTCCAACATCAGACCCTGGTTACCATATAGTATAAAAGTACTCGTCAAGACGAATCAAACGAGTCCAAACTCGATGGAGTTGCGTCGTTTAATTACGGAGTTCCTATGGCCCGCTTCCAGGTCGATCGTCAGACCCTAGTTATCATATAGTATCAGAGTACTCGTCAAGACGAATCAAGTGAGCCCAAACTCGATGGGGTTGCGTTATTTAATTACGGAGTTCCTATGGCCAGTTTCCAGGTCCATCGTCAGACCCTGGTTACCAATAGTGTCAAAGTACTCGACAAGACAAATCAATGGAGGCTAAACTCGATGAGGTTGCGTCGTTTAATTACGGAGTTCGTATGGCTAGCTTCCAGGTCTATGATCAGACCCTGGTTTCCATATAGTAACAAAGTGCTCGCCAAGACGAATCAAATAAGCCCAATTTCGATGGGATTGCGTCGTTTAATTACGGAGTTCCTATGGCCGGTTTCCAGGTCCATCGTCAGACCCTGGTTACTATATAGTCTCAAAGTACTCGTCAAGACAAATCAAATAAGGGCAAACTCGAAAGGGTTGCGTTGTTTAATTACAGAGTTCCTATGGCCAGCTTCCAGGTCCATCATCAGATCAGATCTATGTTACAATAATATTGCATTGTCATCCGATTTATATATGCATGCAAAATTTCAGCTCAATCAGAAACCGGGAAGTGGATCAAATTTAACTTGCAAGATTTGATTACAGACAACGGGACAGGTGAAACTAAATATAAGCTTGTAATGAAAGAAATAGGTACTTTTGAAATTTCGTGCCATTCTCGACGTAGAGCTAAACATAGCTGTATAGGCTGAATGGGATTTATTTCCTTTGCCTGTCCGAATGGTCGAACAAAAAAATGTAAACGAACCCAATTTTCATAAGGTATACATACACTAATGACTAAGCAGTTTAGTTTTTTATTAATTGCAATTAAACGACAAAGAATTACCAAGCCATTTTCGAAAGGAAACAGCGCGTTGCGATTATGAAGCTTTTAAAAAAATAAATATTTTGATACATTAATTTTTACGGTCGTTATCCTGCCAGATACAAAATATTTTATCCGACATCCTCGAATATTTTTTTAATCAACTATTTTCTTACTTTAAACAAAATAATTGCTTTTTAAAAATATCAAATACGTTTAAACGAATGTTTTTTCTTGACATATGTATTATAATATTATCCTATAAGTGCAATGTGAGAAAAATACAGTCATTTTTATATTTGAAAAGTGCTTGATTTTCAAATGTCGAGAGTAGAGCAAGACCTCAACGCTTCGCTTATGAGGCGTGCAATATAATTAAAAAGTTCAGTTGATAAATAAATAAGATAATGGTTATCAACCATGCAACTCTGTCTCCATGGGATGTAAATTGATTGAAGAGAGGTGCTTTGCAGGGTAGGTCTATGGCCCCCTCTTCTCTCGTCCCAAATGGATTTGGCGGAGCGTGACTACCTCCATAGTCCACCGCAAACAAAAAGTGTTTTTTTTTAAATAAAAACATCAGTCTATTCTAGGAAGTAATCCTTATATTTTTTTAAAGATCCCAACCACCTAAGGAAATAATCCTTGTAATGCGTAGGGACTTTACAAACATGCAATTAACGCAGACAAATTACTCCCAGACTCAGAACAACACTTAATGGATCACACAAAGTATTGTCCTGCGTGGGAATCGAACCCACGGCACTGGCACAGAAGGTGGGTATCTTAACTGCTACGCCATCTGTGCAGTTAAGTGTTTATAAACATCTTATACGAGTATCGTGTAACGAGTAATTCTAGAGTATTTTTGCATTCCTATATCAGTTTAAATTTCTTTATTTTCAGAATTTTAGCAATGTCAAAAGCTATTTTCATGAAATTTACTTGCGCGCTTATATCGCAAAAGTTATTGGCAATAGTTTTATGACTGGCGGCCTGACAGATTTCGTCCTTCCTTGGGAATGTAATTGCTGACCTGAGCCTAGCATCAGATGAAGTTGGCTCACGTCGATGAAAAGCTCTTAGTCGTCTTTTACGACATTCATAGTGGAGTAGGGGTTGATAGCATTCTTTATATAAAAATATATAATTCTACTGCACGTGCGTATGGCACTGAAATACTCCTAAACGGCTGGACGGTTTTTCTTGAAATTTTTTGTGTATGTTCGAGGGGATTCGGGAGTGGTATAATTTTGCTATTCCAATGGGTCCCTGGATAATTTCAAAACACAATTCAACCCAGTAGGTGGCGCTGTGGTCGGCAAATCGCATAAATCTTTTCCTTTTATATATATATTTATATATATATATATTTTCTTATTAGTGTGTTTTGGCAGATATATTTAAATATAATTAAAATAATGAAAAAATAAATTAAAAAGGCAAAAGTACAAAAATAGAATAGTATCGAGCAAAAAGGAGCCAAAATCACGGTTGTCGTATGGGAGCACTCCTTAAATATTTATTTTATTTTGTTTTTTAGTATTTGACGATATAGCGGCAACAGAAACACATCATCTGTGAAAATTTATGTCTGACTGCTATCTAACTATCATGGTTCATGAGATATAGCCTGGTGATAGACAGATGGACGGACAGACGGACGGCGAAGTCTTAGTTATAGGGTGCCGTTTTACGCTTTTGGTACGGAACCCTGAAGAAGTTGAACTCACATAAAAGCTTGGTACAATGGAAATACTCTTTAAAATTGGATTGTCTCAAAAGTCACAATATTGTATTAACACGGCATTTGAAAGTTTCTTAGCAATAAAGAGGTCACTTTTAGGACACGGCGCCATAGGAACGTAGAGTTTGAAATTTTAAATTGTTGGACAGCAATTTTCTAAGCCGAATATTGTAATTGAGAGCCATGATAACACATAAATAATATTTACGATGGGGATCATGATGATTCCCACCTCAAGGCCCGGTCATGCCAACGCAAAACTGACCAAAACGACGCCTCGTCCTCGGGACTCGAGGCGTCCGCCGAGGGTCCGGCACAGCACATGGAGGCCCAAACAACACCGAAGCGGAGGTCGCCCAGGAGAAGACCTCCAGCTTCAAACGGCGATTGGAGGAGCGGCGAGCGCGCAGAAAGGCTGCCGCCGCGGAAGCGAGGAAGGACGGCGGTAGAGCCGAAACGGAGCCGTCGACGGACGAGGGCGACAGCGATGTCGCAGAGCCGTCCGGGGAAGATGGGGGTGGCGGTTCTACCGCCAAAATGGACGAGGGCGGTGACATTCCCGCAGGGCCGTCCGAGAAGGATAGCGGGCCGGCTGTTGAAGCCCCCACCAGGTCGTCAGCGCGTCTTGTGGCAAAGAGCCCGGCGGCGACAGTGACAACGCTGACGACCAAGGAGAAGGCCCTCCCCTCGCAGGTGAGGAAGCGCCGCCTAAGTAAGGGTGGCAGCTCGGGTGCCGACTCAGAGGGCAGCGTGGCCAGCATGCCCCCACCTAAGGTGCCGGCTTCCCGAAGAGGGCGAGGGGCCTCGGGAGAGGAAAGGGCGGCGGCGGTTGCTGCCCGCGCCAACGGCGACCCCCCCGACCTGCGGGCTGAAAATGCCCGCCTTAATGGCGAGATGTCGGCCATTCGGACCCGGAACCGGCAGTTGGGGGACATGCTGGCGGGGATGCGGCGGGCAAACCGCCAGTTATTGAAGGACGTGGCCGACCTAAAGGCGCAAATGGCGCTGCTCGCGCCGCCTGCGCCAGTTGCGCCACCGGCCAAGGCCGGCCACTCAGCGGCCGCTGCAGCGCCAAAGCCGCCTCGCGCTGTGGTGCCGACGACGTTGGGCACTGGCGTGACGGTAACACCCGTCCCCACGGCGAGAAAGACGCCAGCCGCCGCGAAGCGCGCGTCGCTGGCTGGCGCTGGCCCAGCCGCCGCGGCGAAACTGGTCCCAGTGGTGAGGATGACGCCTCTCGCTGCGGACCGCATGCCGCCGGCTGGCGTCCCTGCGGCGCCAAAGCCGCCAGGCGCCGCGGAACGGGCCCCCGAAGACGCCCAGCCGACCCCGATACTTGCGGTGGGAGGCTTACCGGACGAGGCCCTGCGCCAAATCATCGACGCAGTCGGGAAACTCGTCGATGCGCGCGTGGCCGTTCTGGAGGCAAGATTGCCTCCAGAACCACGTGTTCGGCCGCCTCTCGCCGCGGACAAGCGGTCGCATGTGGCATCAGCCCCCGCCCCGCTGCCTTGTCAGGGTGGCCGCGTGGGTGGCAGCTACGCCGCGGCCGCGGGTGCGCCCAAGCCCAAGGGGCCCGCGCCGAAACCTAGGAAGAGGACGGTACCGGCTTCTGCCGGACCGCAGTCATCGTCGGCAACAACACCGCCGGCGACGACTAGCGCGTCAACGACTGCGCCTTCCGCGCCTGTCGCGCCTGCTACGCCCGAGGGTTGGCAGGTGGCCGAGCGCGACCGGAAGAGTCGCGGTCAGAGAAGGAGAGCGGAGGCCAAGCGCGCCGCTAAAGTCCCCGCTCCCGCTCCACAGGCAGGAGCCGGTAAAAAGAAGAGGCCGCGCAAGGGGCTCAAGTCGCCGAAGACAGCCGCAGTGGTGATCACTGTGCTGCCTGAGGCGGCTGAGAAGGGCCTCAGCTACGAGGCCGTCTTGAGGAAGGCCCGGCGGGAGCTAGACGTCTCCGATATCGGAGGCGTCGAAGCCAGGACCCGCAAGGGCCGGACAGGGGCTCGAATCCTCGAGTTCCCCGGGGCCGAGGGCTCCAAGACGGCCGACAGCGTAGCTGACAAGCTGCGAGGTTTGTTTGCCGAGGAGGGTGGCATCAGGATCGCCAGGCCCGTCAAGTGCGCCGAAATGCGCATCGCGGGTCTGGACGACTCCGTGACGGTGGAAGACATCCGGGAGGCTATTGCCTCGAGAACCGGGTGTCCCATAGACACCGTCCGGGTTGGTGTCATCCGCCCCGGTCCGGGCGGCGTAGGTGCCGCCTGGGCGCAGTGCCCGGTGGAGTCGGTCAGGCAACTGGCCGGCTCAGGCAGGCTCCTCGTGGGCTGGAGCTTGGCGCGGGTGACCGTGCTTGAGCACCGGCCTGCGAGGTGCTATAAGTGCATGGCGGTCGGACATACTCGACCGACGTGCACTAATTGCTTCGACTGCGGCGGACTGTGTTTCCGCTGCGGTCAAACCGGGCACGTGGCGGCATCTTGCGCCGCCCCGCCCCACTGCCCCGCGTGTGCGGCGGGCAATAAGCCCGCCAAGCACCGCATGGGCTCTGGGGCGTGCAAACCTCCAGCTTCGGCCCCAAAGGGGCGGGGCGGCCCTCCGACCACGGCCGCTCTCGCTCCTAGCGCGGTCCGATCGCCCGCCGGCGAGGGGGAGGTCATGGATACAGCCCGTTAATGGCTACACCATCCATGCACCACCTCTTGCAAGCCAACACCAACCACTCCGCCGGTGCGCAGGATTTACTCCTGCAATCCATGGCGGAGTGGTCGATTGGTGCAGCCGTAGTCGCAGAACCGTACTGCGTGCCTGATCGCCCCAATTGGGTGGTCAGCCGAAACGGAACTGCGGCAATCGTCGTCTCAACGCAGCGGCACTTCCCGTCCTTGTCTCTTTTGGATAGGGGCGAGGAATTTGTCGCGGCGGAGTGGGGAGGGGTCACGCTCTACAGCGTATACCTCTCCCCTACCAGGAGAATGGACGATTTCAGGGCCTCCCTCACCAACCTGGAGGCCTCGATACGGCGACTAGCACCGGGCCTCGTCCTGGTTCTGGGGGACTTCAACGCCAAATCCACGGCGTGGGGGTCCCCCATGACGGACGACCGCGGGTGGGCGGTCATCGAGTGGGCGGCTTCACTGGGCCTCTGTGTTCTTAACAGGGGCTCAGTGAACACGTGTGTGCGGCAGCAGGGCGGGTCGATAGTGGACTTGTCGTTCGCTAGCCCCGCTGTCGCACCACGGGTGAGGAACTGGAGTGTCCTGGAGGAGGCGGAGACCCTATCGGACCACCGGTACATCCGGATGGAGGTCTCCCCTCTCCGGGACCCCGGTACGGGTCACAGGGCGGACGGAGCTCCCGCGTTTCCGCGGTGGGCTGTGGGTCGTCTTGACAGGGACCTACTGGCGGAGGCGGCCATCGTTCACACGTGGCTGTCCTCACCGCCCCCAGCGGACGGGGTGGACGCCGAGGCTGTTCGCATCCGCAGTGCGTTAACGCAGATCTGCGATGCGGCCATGCCCAGAGTGCGGCGGCGTCTACCTCCGAGGCAGGGGGTCTACTGGTGGTCCCCAAGATTGGCGGACCTTCGTGCGGCATGTATCAGAGCCCGAAGGTCCTACACCCGCAGCCGGCGGCGTCACCGCGACGCTGAGCGGGAGGGCCAGCTGTACGAGGCGTACCGCGATGCGCGGACGACCTTTCGGCTGGCCATCCGAGCCGCCAAGGGTGCGAGTTGGCAGGAGATGCTGGACGGTCTCGACCGTGACCTCTGGGGTCGCCCGTATCGCGCGTCGCTGAATAAGCTTCGCGCGCAGGGCCCCCCCCTCACCGAGACCCTCCAGCCCGACTTCCTCTGTAGGGTGGTCGAGGAGCTATTTCCACGGCAGTCGGAACACACGCCCCCGGTCATGGCCTCGCCAGAACAAGACCGGGAGGCTGACGACGAGAGTGTTCCGCCCGTGACGGAGACGGAAGTGGGAGCAGCTGTGGCGCGGATTCGTTCCGCGACCACGGCCCCCGGCCCGGACGGAATACCAGTCCGGGTGCTGACGTCGCTCCTCGAGCACCTCGAGCCTCGCCTCAGGCAGCTGTACAACGCCTGTTTGGCGTCTGGACGGTTCCCTGAGTGCTGGAAGGAGGGGAGGTTGGTTCTCCTGCCAAAGCCGGGACGGCCCCCGGATTCGCCGTCGGCCTACAGGCCCATCGTGCTCCTTGACGATGTGGGTAAGCTGCTGGAACGCATCCTCGCTGCCCGCATCGTCCAGCACCTGGAGGAGGTGGGACCCGATCTGTCGGACGCTCAATTCGGTTTTAGAAGGGGGCGTTCGACCATCGGGGCCCTGCTACGACTGAGGCAGACGGCCGCGGAGGCTGTCACCGGCGGGGGAGTGCTGTTGGCGGTGTCGCTGGACATCGCCAACGCATTCAATAGTCTGCCATTCAGCTGCATCAGGGAGGCGCTCCGATTTCATGGGGTGCCCTTGTACCTGAGGCGGCTGGTGGCGGACTATTTGGAGGGGCGCAGTGTCCTCTGCGCGAGTCCCGCAGGGGACATTGTGCGGACGTCCATGTCGTGCGGCGTTCCACAGGGGTCGGTTCTGGGGCCGACTCTGTGGGACATCGGGTACGACTGGGCGTTGAGAGGGAGTCTCCCCCCCGGGCTGAGCGTGATATGCTACGCTGACGATACGCTCGTCACAGCCCGGGGCAGGACACTCGAAGAGGCGGCGAGCCTGGCCACTCTCGGCACCGAGGAGATGGTCGGGCGAATCGAGGCGCTGGGGCTCAGGGTGGCCCTAAATAAGACGGAGGCCCTATTGTTCCATGGGCCACGCGTAAGGCCGCCAATCGGCGTCTCGCTAGTCGTCAACTCCGTCCACATCAGCATCCAGGCCCATATGAAGTACTTGGGTCTGGTGCTCGACGGGCGATGGTGGTTCCGGGAGCATTTTCGCCGAATTGCTCCCCGGTTGGTCGGCGCGGCGTCCGCCCTTTCGCGGCTCATGCCGAACGTGGGCGGACCCAGCTTCGAGGGCCGACGGCTGTATGCGGGGGTGATCCGTTCTATGGCCATGTACGGCGCACCCGTGTGGGCGAGGGCTCTGAACGCCCAGCTCAGGGCTGTTCTGTGGAGACCCCAGAGAGTCATGGCGGTCAGAGCCATTCGCGGGTACCGCACGGTATCGACCGAGGCGGCATGCCTACTGGCCGGGACACCCCCGTGGGACCTAGAGGCGGAGATGCTCTCCGACCTCTACCGGCGGGTGACCTCACTGCGCGACGAAGGTGGCTCCCCATCGCTGAGCGAGATAGCCACCTGGCGCGAGGACGCCCGCCGAGACGTCATCGCCCGTTGGGCTACGCGGCTGGAGAGGCCTAGACACGGTGTCGTCACCGTCGAGGCTCTCCGGCCCGTATTGATGGAGTGGATGGAGCGGCGGCACGGAGTCCTCTCCTTTCGACTGGTGCAGGTGTTGTCGGGGCACGGATGCTTCGGCTTTTACCTGCACACGGTCGCGTGTAGGGAGTGGACTTCGTTCTGCCACCATTGCAGCAGTGACGAGGACACGGCGCAACACACGCTGGAGGCGTGTCCGGGCTTTGACCGGCAGCGCCGTGACCTCGTCGCTGTTATCGGTGCCGACCTGACGCTGCCGGCTGTCGCGAGAGCGATGGTCGACAGCGTCAGGAACTGGGACGCGGTCGCCGCCTTCTGCGAGGCTGTCATCTCGCAGAAGGAGGCGGCGGAACGAGTCAGGGAGGAATCCCGCGACCCGGGCCGCCGTCAGCGGCCGGGGCGGCGCAGGCGCGAATACCTGCGCCTGATGCCGCCCTAACCGAGGCCTCGGGTGATCGGACCGGGGAATTGTCCGGTCCCTCGACGTGAGGCCACCGCGTGAGGGCGACGCCCCGACGGCGAAATCTGTCGGGGCGTCGACGAGAGGAACCCGCGAGGGTAAACCGCCGGGCGGGCCACTGAAGTTAAAATCGAGTACCGGTGGTCCGCTCGCACGGCGAAGAGAGAAGGTTTTACGGTGTGTCTATGGGGTCACGCGCCGCCTTTCCGTCACCCCGGACCGATTCAGCGGGGCGAGACGCACCCATAGCCCACCAATAAAAAAAAAAAAAAAAAAAAATGATAACACATTGCATCGTATAACTGAAATCCATCGCTCACAAGATATATTACCCATTTTAATTTTACTCTGGCGAGGGTATTTTTACCGCATAATGATTAGTTAAGAGAGATGGTCATTTTCTATCTTTTTTTTGCTCTTTAGTCAGGGTTTAATCAACATATTTGTAATAATTATTAGGAGGGAAGTTAATCTACTATACCGTGCTGGTTAGACGTGTTGGTATAGGGTTTTGTTTTGAGTTTTCCTTCTCTTGCATATGCATTTTATATCCCTTAGTTGTCTCTTACGATCACCCACGGGTAAGATAGGGGGTGGTGAATTGTATTCTTACTCCGTCACCACACGGATAAGATTGTTATACTATATAAGAATACACACATTTATATATAATTATCTATAAATAACTATATAAATAATAACGTAAAAAACAAACAAAAATCCTATTAAAACATTATCGATTTCTACTCAGAAAAAAACGCAGGCAAATGATAATAATTAATAAAATAATAAAAAATAATGCCAAAAAGTAAATAAAAAAAAGTAAGGATCCGAACCGAGCTCCGGTTTGTTTGGATTAGACCACTTGATTTTCCAACTGAGCTAAATGTCTATTCTTAATGACAGCGTCAAAATTTGAAAACCATCATATTCTAATAGTTTTAGTACAACGAAAAATTATATTTTTGTTGCCGAAATATACTGACAAAATAATATTTTCTATAAATGAAATCTAGCTAGATCGATTAATCGCCCCCGGCACCCTTATATGCTAAATTTCAAGAAAATCGTTGGAGCCGTTTCCGAGATTCAGATTACATATATATATATATAGATATAAATACAAGAATTGCTCGTTTAAAAATTTAGTGAGATATACCTATATATATATATATATATATATATATATATATATATATATATATATATATATATACAATGCGAAAGTGGAAGGATGTAGGTACCGAGGTCCAGACCAGATCGGGCATGTACTGAAGGAAGGTGGAGTCAAGAGTCTCCGAAACCGGCGAGCGTGTATGAAGAGAATTATGAATGTTGAGGAAGCGAGTGAAGTATGCAGAGATAGAGTTCTCTGGCACTCTGTTCTCTCTGCCTACCCTGCAAGGGATATGGCGTGATGATATGTATGTATGTATATATATATATATATATATATATATATATATATATATATATATATATATATATATATATATGTATATATATACATATATATTGATATAGTTATAGTATATTATAGCATTGAAATCTAACAGTAACATATGTCTAGGTCACTATTATTATATGATGATTAAATAATTGGGCTCAAGTGTGCCACAAATTGTGCCCGATGATGTAAGAACACTTTAGTATGCAAGTGAAAGTACTTGTGAATGATTTCGTAAAAGCAACATCGCTTGTCTTTGTAAGAAAAAGTCGCGTACCGACTTGCTAATTTAATGGACATACTATAAGTATGTAATGGCAAAAGTGAATGAATACAGTTTTTTTTTTTACTTAAAACACGTTTGACATATTAACTGTGTATTGCATCAGATTTTGAGTTGTAAATTCCGGTGTATAGAAAAGGATGAAAATAATTTTAACTGTACAGATGGCGTAGTGGTGAAAATACCAACCTTCCGTGCCAATGTTGTGGGTTCGATTCTTAAGCAGGACAATACTTTGTGCGATCGATAAAGTGTTGTTCTGAGTCTGGTTCTAACTTGTCTTCAATAATTGCATGTTTGTAAAGTCCCCAGAAATACAAGGGTTATTGCCTTAGTGCATGGTGGTGTCTTATATCACCGAAGACAAAGATCGGGTACCGGTGGTCCGCTCGCACGGCGAAGAGAGGTGTTCTCGCAGGGTGGGTCCATGGGGTTGCGTGCCGCCTCTTCCGTCGCCCCGGGCCGATTTGCCGGGGCGACGGAAGCACCAGGCCCAGGTACCTCTTATGGGCCCGGATGCTGATGGGAACCGAATTGACGGTGATCGAGGCGTCGGTGGGTGGACTGGTGCGGGGCCCAATGGTCCCACCTTGCGAAAAAAAAAAAAAAAAAAAAAAAAAAAATCAAATACAGACGCGATAAATTCCCTAAAAAAAAAAAAAAAAAAAAAAAATTGTTTTATTTTAAATGTGTAATAATCGCGTAACCATCAGAAATCATTAATTTTACTAACGTTTCGAACACTTTCCAATATTCATGCCAATGGGAAAACTAAGGTTTTCTCGCCAACAAATCATATTTATTAGAGAAGTTTATCTCTCTATGGTTTTAGTGTGGGTTCACCACAATTTGATACAAATTCAATGCTATTAAATAAATGAAATGATTCTATAAAAAAAGTTCTAAATATTACATTTGGTTTGTTATTAAATATCAAATTTATCGTAATTTTTATAAAATATCATTTTTTATATTTTTCCGTGTGGTAACGGAGTAAGAATACAATTCACCACCCATTATCTTGGCCGTGGGTAACCGTAAGAGACGACTAAGGGATATAAAAGGCATATAATATCTATGCAAAAGAAGGAATAGTCGAAACTAAACCCTATAACAACACGTCTAACCCGCGTAGTATAGTAGGTCAATTTTGTCCTACTATGAAGGAGGCTCAAGCCTAACAATGGAACATATATGAGCTGAGATGATATTAAATATCAAATTTATGGTGATTTTTATATTATAACATTTATTTATTATTTTAAACCTGATCTAAACCCGGCTACATTAAGACAGATACTACCAGAAAACTCAAAAGACATAATACTATCGATTGACTTTTGAAGTTAGAAAAAAAAAGCCAGAACCTACATAAATGCCGTAAAAACTGTTAAAATCCTTCCACTTTCGCATTGTAAATATTTCTACTTAAATTTTTTTTTTTTTTAAGAAGATATACAATGCGAAAGTGGAAGGATGTAGGTATCGAGGGGGACCGAGACTACCCTACCTAGACCAGATCAGTCATGTACTGCAGGAAGGTGGAGTCAAAAGTCTCCGAAACCGGCGAGCGTGTATGAAGAGAATTATGAATGTTGAGGAAGCGAGTGAAGTATGCAAGGATAGAGTTCTCTGGCACTCTGTTCTCCCTGCCTGCCCTGCAAGGGACATGGCGTGATGGTATGTATGTATGTATGTAATAATTTGGAAAAATTCGGGAAATAGCTTTCAACCGATGACAATCTGATAAAAAAAAACCAGTTGGATCTTGATTAAATTCATAAACATCGAATATACCAGCTTTCAAATAAAAAAAAAGAATCATAAAAATCTGTTTCACTTACAAAAAAAAAAGAAATACAAAAGGAGTACAGACGTTTGTGTTTTGAAACTGTTTTTGAAACTGTTAAAAGAAAATTGTAACGAAATAGTTTATTATAAGACTGTGATGTCATGATTCACTCTTCATTCATTCAGTCCATCATATAACGGATCTATAAAGTATTACAGTCAGGTATTTCTATTACGTCACTCCTCTGCGGTTTCCGCTAACATACCTTTACGTAAAACTACGTCATACATCCTCTAAATTTCTTTTTTTATACAACACACCTTTTTTTAAGGTGACTAGTTTGTCGTACATATTCTTCTCATCACCATTCAGGCCAATAGTACTCGATTTTGGTAGATTTTACAAAAATAAAATAGAAATAAATTGCACTCAGAATCGGCACAAAAAATTCTATTTAGGAATCAAGCCCACGATACTTGGAATGCTCCGTACAGATCAGATGGGGTAAGGCAAGTCCATAGACATCATCAAAAAAAAACCGATCGCAAGGAGAATTTTTTTTTGCAGTTGGCTACGGAGTGGCCACGCCCCGTCAAATCGGTCCGGGGCGACGGAAAAGGCGGCACGCAAACCCATAGACCCACCCTGCAAAGCGCCTCTCTTTGTCGTGCAAGTGGGCCACCGGTACCCGATCTTTGTCATCGGTGGCATCGCACAAAGCATCTGCAACAGTTCTCTCCTAGGAAATTTATAACAGCATTTGCAATCGCCAATGGCGTTATAATATTATCCAAATTGTGCAGGACGTGCGGACGGACGGATAAAATCATCACTTTCTTTTATTACTCTGTAATTAACAAAGTGCGTAGTACATAATTGGCTGTCATATTTATTATAATTTAACAGCAATTAAAACACATCGTATGACAAAATTTTACGAATATATTAAATTTCGATAATTTACGCCACGTTCCGTTATCTTAACCTTTTAGAGGCAACTTTTCTTTAGTTCTTTTGATATAAATACACGATATAACTTTAATGTCCAGAGTTTGAATGCCAGTTTGAGTAAAATTAGCTATACACAGATGACAGTACCGGTACTGAGCCTAGTGATATAGGTTCAAAACAAAACTTTGTGCGGTCCACATGTTTTTATTTATTTATTTATTTTTAGGATTACCAACGAAAAATACACAAACATACAATATAGTAAAAAAAGAATGACATGGATCATGTTTTGTGCTCTTTCATTTACAGGTAACCACAACTAACTAAATGTTACTTAAACTCATAAAAAACAAAATTTTGAAAAAAAAAATTTGTTTTGAGCATCGATGTAATTTGTTCCTGTGAATTTTATCGTATTCTATCCGTGTGGTGACGGAGTAAGAATATAATTAACTACTCCCTATCTTACCCGTGTGTGATCGTAATAGACGTCTAAGGGATATAAACGCATATAACATATATGCAAGAGAAGGCATACTCAAAACAAAACCCTATACTAATACATTTTACCAGCATGATATAGTAGGTCAATTTGCTACCCATTATGGAGGAGGCTCGAGCCCAACAGTGGGACATATATGAGCTGAGATGGTGATGATGATAAATTGTATCTTCGTAAAGTCTATCGCATTATAACGATTATTTCCTTAGCAAAACCATACCCAAAGAAAACTAATAGAATTGGGGATACTGAAGGCTCGGACGATTAGATTCTGTATTTGCCTCCATAGTTCCCGATAAATACCATTTAACAGCGTGGCCATAGCAGTGTTGAAGGTGATGATTTGACTTACCGTCAGACTGCTATGAAGAGACTTAAGACTTGAAGAAAATTATGACTCGCCTCAGGCCATAATGATTCATATAAGTAATTGATTGCCAATACAAAAATAAGAAGAATAATGTACGCTAAATTTCTTTTTTTTACACAATCCTAATCTAGAGCTTAGAATTAAAATTCTTTTAAAAACAAATGTGCTACAAAAAGTATCAAAAATATCTTTTTTTAAAAATAAAAAAAATAAACTAAATGATACACTAAACTCGTGATATTATTATATATACGTGATATTTTATTAGTCTGTATAATTTATTTATCTTTTTTGAAATCAGATAGACTATATCTGTTTTAATAAAATTTAATTGTGGTAGGACCACGCTGTTGATAGTTTTCTGTCTACAGCCGCGGGCCGGTCCGTCCGGGGTAGTACCACACTCTCGTAGAAGATCGACGTATGAGTAATGGCAATGTGCTATTGCACTTCGTTCGGTGAGCGAGAGAGTCGGAAGCCCAACTGAGTGAGTTTGGGGATTAAGATATATCCTTGGTATTGTAAAGGTCCATGGGTGGCAGTGACACTTACCATCAGGTGCGCTGCTTGCTCGTTTGACACCATAATCAATAAAAAAAAAAGCTGGCACCACTAATTACGCAGCGTAGGACGAGCCCCGTACCAGATGGAATGAGGACATTATGAAATTCGTAGGAAACCGTTGGATGCAGGGGCACAGGACCATTCTAAGTTGTATTCTCATGGGGAGGCATATCCCCAACAGTGGACTACGGGCTGACGAATGGATAGATAGAACCCTAATTACACCCAAATTGAGAAACTCATTTATTTTTTGGCAAGTACTCGGTCATCATCATTCTCCTACTCTTATCCCAATTAATTGGAGTCGTTACAATATGTACTCTTCGTTCTTGACGTCAACCCTCCTTGGGAATATAATTGTTGACCAAACGGCATCGGATGGAGTTTGCCTAGGCCGTTATAAGGCTCTTAGTCGTCTTTTACAACATTTACGAGTAAAGTAAGGGTTGGTAGTATTCTTAACCGCTACCACACAGTAAGTTTTTGGTACTCGATGTGACCTAAATAATTACATTAACGTTGTGGTAGGTACTAAAAGTACCATCAGAAGAAAGTGGCCGATGACTCAGTGGTACTCGTGATTGAGAACACGCGACCTTGAGCTAACGGTAATACGTCGCGACACACTAGTCGAATTTCTGACAAGCATTTTAATAAACCGGTCGTGATGGAATGCGTTTGTTTTCAATGATACATAGCTATTTTTACGTTCATTTTTAAATAAGATTTTCATCATCATCATTATCATAATTTATGCCATTTTTCTTCCAGAAATAAGGTGATAGTATTGACCACGCTTGACGCGTAGATTGGAGTGAGTGAGTTTAGAGTTTCGTAGAAAGGAGCTGCTCACCGCTCGGCTCGGAGTACCCATATTATATGACCCGTTCAGAGTGGAAAGAGGTCTTGAAAAATACCACGCTAAAATAAAATTTAGTCTTGTAGACCGTATACGAGTGAGGAGGGGGAGAAGAGAGATTAAAAAAAAATTGGTCTCGTAATGTTTGATGCGTTATTCCTACTCTTCTTAAGAGTATCAAATTAATACAAAGAATACAATTTATGTCATCATGAATCTTCAATTCTTCAAAATGTATTATATCATATCATTTGTGTGAATGACTGAATGACAGAAATGACTGAATTATAACGACCTGGGTTAACTCCATTCGATGCCGTTTAGTCAACAATTACATTCCTAAGGAGGGTTGACGTTTGGTAAACGGTCGGTCATAAAATTATTGCCAATAACTTTTACAATATTTATTATGAAAGAATAGTACATATTGTATCTACCCAAAGTAATTGGGATAAGAGTAAGAGAATGATAAAGATGATGACAGAAGTCATTACGTTACGATTCTTTGTATTGATTATTCGAATATTTCATTACTTTATTACTGATTAAAAGCTTTCCTAAGTCGAATAATGTTTATCTAAAACCGAAATTAATGAAGTTGGATATTAATTATAAATAAATTGTGGCACATTCTTATTATGTATAAAAACATCATTTTTTTACTGATGCTATAGTTATTTTATTTCACTTTTATTTGACCGAAGTTTTTAAAAGTTTTCAATGTTTGTGTTCACGGGAGGATTGAAACATTGCAATGGTCGAAGCGATAGCAATAGAAAAAAAAATACTAATGCGATAATAAGTAAAAAAGCTTTATTTAACAGGATAATACTCACATACTTAAACGTTAGAAATCATTACTACTATTTTAACACACGAAAAGTAAAAACGATTCAAAATCGGCTTTCAAGATAACAAGAAAAGAATGACAAATGATTGTAGCAAGTAGGATTCGAACCCACACCTATTGGAAATCCGTTGCAATCGTGCTGCCACTTACACCACCGTGAACTACTATTGTAGGACATTCAATTCTCGCATCGTATTATATTTTTTTTTTTGTATTGTGTGTGTGTGATTTTTCGCTCGTAATCGGATTTTTATAAATAATCAAGTATATTAAATGCTAAATTTCAGTAATTTGAATAAAAAGATGGTCAATTATATTTTTATTTTATTACACACACTCAAAAAAGGTAGTTTGTATAATAAACTAAAATTTAGTTTAAATAAAACAGCAACTCATTGCTTGTTATTCAAAGTAATAATAAAGTTTAAATACAACATAAATGTTAATAGGAAAGTGAAAGCAAGTTAGAATAAGCAATAAACATTCATATCCTAGATAGACTATAGAATTTTAAGCACACCGCAATGATTTTGTAAACTTTTTAATTTTATTATCAATAAGGTTATTGTTTCAACGGATTTTAATAAACACACAACCGTAAAGAAAGTTAGAAGTTTGTGTTCATGTCGGATATATTTATGAATAATATAACAAGACGAAATGATAGCTGTGTGGTAGCGGCTACGAATACTAACAACTCTTACTTTGCTTATGGATGTCACAAAAGACGACTAAGAGCTTTACAACGACCTGGGCCAACTCCTTTTGATGCAGTTTGGTCAACAATTACATTCCCAAGGAGGGTTGATGTCAGGCAGGCGGCCAGTTATAAAACTATTGCCAATAACTTTTATAATATGTACTAAGAAAGAAATGTACATATTGTATCGACTCCAAGTAATTGGGTTAAGAGTAGGTCTGATGATGATGATAAGACGAAATGCAAAAAGACTTGTAATCTATTTGCCGGGACTTAGGTACCTGAAAAGCTAAATCACAGCGCGGACCACTGACACATATCATACAAAAATATATATGAAAAGAAAACCACAACAATTCATTCTTCTTTACACAATATTCAGAAGCTAACAATATGCAATCTCACTCTATTACAAATGAGACTTTCTTAGGTCTGTTTATATCCTTTAGCACCACAAAAAAACTATTGTAAATATTCTCTAGAAATTTTGCAGACATAATTCAGATATCCCTGTAGAATAATCGGTGTGGTGATGGAGTAAGAATACATTTCACCAACCGTGGGTGAACGTAAGAGACGACTAAGGGATATAAAATGTATATAACATCTATGCAAGAGAAGAAAACTCGAAACAAAACCCTATACCAAAACGTCTGACGAATGCGGTATAGTAGGTTAATATCCTTTCTATTACGGTGGCTTAAGCCCAACAATGGGATATATATGAGCTGAGACGTTGATAAATCTATAACAACTTGGTTAATGCTTAGATTGTAAATCATGACTAATTATGTTAAGAGATCAGCACTGCTGACCTAATGAAAAATATCTGCATTATGTAATTGAAATCTTCAAGAACAATGTTACTAGTAAGATCATCTCAAATCAAATCGAATCAAATCATTTATTACCCATAAGCCCTATAAGGGCACATACATATTGTCAATTTTACACATTTTTTTTTCTATATTAATCAACCACCGGATCGGAAAGCGGCCACAAACTGAGAAGATCCGGAAAGAAACTCAGCGAGCTCGAGAAACTCAGTTTCTACATGTATCAATGCTAGGTTTAAACCTCAAATTCAATAGGAGACACATATGTGTTGGTATAGGCCTTCATTTTGAGTTTTCTTTTTATTCGTCTGTCACGATATCTACTGGAAAGAGATAGTGGTGAATTGTATTTCCACGTCACCACTTGATAAACTGTAAGAATGTTTTAGAAAATTTTTACTTATTTTGTCATATAACTATAGAAACTTTCACCCCGTGTGTACAGACGTATACGTAGGCGCGGCAGCCACTTTCACGGGCACACCTTCAACACCAACCTGTGCCGGAAATGAACTTGTATACCTCTATTGTGTTGTAACTATGACACGTTCGTGATAATCATTACCTTTTTACCCGACTGCGCAACGCAAAGGAGTGGTATTGTGTTTAACAGTCTATGTATGTATGTATGTATGTATGTATGTATGTATGTTTGTATGTATGTATGTTTGTATGTTCCTTTGAAGCACTATATAGACCAAACGCCGGGGCCGATTTTTATGATTCACACGTCAATGCATTCCTCTTAATCCGGCGAGTGTCACTAAAGACATGACGTTAGTGAAAATTCAAAATGGCGACTACTGGACGCCATATTGTGAAAATGAAAAAAATTAAAGTCAACAAACTATATCAAGTGGGGTATCGTTAAATAGCTATTTAAAAATCATTTTTAGTTTTCTCTCAACATTTTGCGATTCGACTGACCGTTTAGGATCTATATTGATTTAAAGTTTCGTAACAACCTTTTTCACATACAGGTCTTTAGACAGTAGAAATTTACGATCAAAAGACGAAAAAACCGTATGACTGTGCGTGTGAATGTAGATGGACATATAATAAAGTATCTAGTAGGTATATTGGACTACCTAAAGTATCTAATGTCTGACGCGGTCGCCCATCTTCAACTTCTAACGATTTAGTACTCAACTTCAGTCAAAAAGCTATATATTGTTAGATACCTACTTATTAATAAATAAAATAACTATAGCCACCTAGGTATTCATAACTAAAAAGTATGAAATAAAAAAAATAATTAAAAAAATCAAAAACCCAACTGCGTAAAAAATGAACCAAATTACGTACACAATAAAAAAAACTGAAAAGAAAAAAAACAAGCACTTAGATGTCCGGTGGTCTAGAATTGTATAATATATTATTGAATGAATACTATTGCAGAAAATAATATATATTTTAATAATGGAACATAACAACTGAACAGTCGGGATCCATTGAAAATTAGATTTGCTGTCGAATAATTGTTTTTTGATTTTTTTAATTTTTTTTTTTTGACGAATTATGATCTGACTTCCCCATGTAGCGAGCAAAACAAAAACTTGGTTGAGGATTCACCAGTAATACGAGTAGAAGCACCTTTCTAGGTAATTAATTGCTAATAACCGTACACATGGCGTAGTAGTGGTATCTACTACCATTCCAAGTGTCACGTATTCGATTCCCACGCAGTATAATACTTGTGCATAATTTACAAATTCTTGATCTCAGTTTGTGTGTAATATATTCATTAATTATATTTAGGAAAATCTAATGCTGTCTGGTAGCGGCTACGAATACTACCAACCCTTATATTACGCGTGGATATCGTAAAAGGTGACTAAGAGCTTTCTGATCCGGCGAAGAGAGAGGCCGCCTTGCCGTCACCCCGGACCGATTTGGCGGGGCGAGACGCATCCATAGTCCACCAAGAAAAAAAAAAAAAAGAACTTTCTGATCCCGTCCGGTCAACACTTACATTTCTGACGAGTGTTGACGCTAGGCAGGTCGGTTATAAAAGTATTGTTAAAACTTTTGCAATATATACCATGAAAGAAGAATATTGCTTCGTCCTTAAGTAATTGCGATAAAAGATGATGATGATAATTTATATATTTTTAAAGTAACCCCTAAAGTACAAGAATTAGTTCCTTAGTGTAAAGGGCCGTTCATAAATTACGTAAGGGATTTTGAAGAATGGTTTGACCTCCTCCTCCCTACCGTAAGACATCATAAGATTGCAACTACCCCCTGCCCCATAATAAGATTTTTTATAAGAAAAGGCTCTATTGCTCAAATACAACCCCGTCTATTCTGTAAATATCTTTTATTACAATCTTCTTACTACAAGTTTTACTAAAACGAGAAGTTATAATATTCAGTCAACACGCACACTAAACGTCTTAAATAATCTATGAATGGCCCTAAGACATTTTAAAGATATGATTAAAGGCTATCAAATGCCAAGCAGAACGATTACGGAATTTATCTCCCTTGAGCAGCCTGTCTAATTAGAACAGTTGGCATAATATTATTGCGAATTTTTCTGTTCTGTCTTTCTTCTAAACGTTATTGCGTTACCTAATTACATCACTTAATAGTTCATATCCTTTAATTTTACGTACTTAATACTCGTAGAAAGTGGTGAATTTACGAATTATATTCCTAATCTGTTACTATATATTATTAAATTTTTAAATCGCATTTATTATCATCAATGTTCTTAATGTTTATTTATTTCTGTTACTCGTCCAGTAAGTTATAAATACATATATAAGTAAAGAACCGAATTATTTATTTGAATAGGAGTATAGTTCTTTCATATAATTCATATATGATCAGATTTTTTTTGTATAGTTTTCTTTAAAACGTTTACTGTTAATAGCGACATCTAGTACGTCATAATGAAACTATGACAAGAATAGTATTGTGTGAAGCATTAAAGTATCTTTTGTTATAGCTGTACTAGCGACATCTTGTATATGATCGTGGAATTACATCACAACAATGAACTTTAATTTCAATGTTGGAGTGGAAATCCAGTGGCAACTCACAGTAGGTAATACTACTTTAATCCTTTAGAACTCCTTATTCCTTCAGAACTTAGAATTCGAACTCAAGGAGTTATAAGTACAGTAGAAATTTATATAAGTTAACTACTCATAACTAATCCAACAACGCCCACTGGTGGACACGAATGGAATAATGTTATAAATGGCGTTATAACTTGCTTTGAATATATCTTTTTTATTATTCTTTTATTTATTAACCAATTCCTTTACATTTATTTGAAACTTTGTTGGTTATAGAGTTAATATTTGTTCCATGAAAAATATTTCAATATAAGAGGAGGAACTGTTTATTGATTGGTTGATTTTATGATTATAGCAGGATTTCTTATTCTTTTAAGCACTTTTTATGCCTGCCGTGAAAAATTAGTGATTTTAGATTATATTCATAATAGAATGTGAGGATTATTGTCTTATGTGGCATGTTTTTTTTTTAATTATCTCAACTCGCACAAGTAAGTATCAATTCTGGGCTCAATTCTACTCTACATTAGAACAGAAATTGACGTACCATACCACGATGGTACGATGAGTTGTTATATGGTTTTATTTCAAGTTTTCCTTCTCTTGCATAGATATTTTTTTACACTAAGTTCACCAGGCAGCATATTGAGTGGGGAATTGTATTCTTAATCAGGTCAACATATGGATTTTTTTTACTATGAAAAGAAAAAAAGAAACTAAGAAACATCATAATTCTCCTACTCTTATCCCAATTACTTGGGGGTCGATACAATAAGTACTCTTCTTTCATAGTACATATTGTAAAAGTTATTGGCAATAGTTTTATGACCAGCCGCCTGCCAGACGTCAACGTGTGAATGTAATTGTTGACCAAACGGCATCAGATGGAGTTGGTCCAGGTCGTTAAAAGAAATAAAGAAACAATAGTTTTATAATTTAATTAATTAAATCAACGAGTCATTCCATTGTCATCACTCTCACATCGTACATATTTAAAATATTTTAAGTTCTAACAAATATTTGTATAACCCACTTGCACATATTTGTTCCGCTTTTTAGCGTTCGCTTTTGTAATATCTGGTTATTATACAAAATACATAGAATAGGCATGTTTTTTCTTTAGACTTTAGTATTTTTTAGTGTTTTATAATTGACTGGCTTCATGTCACTAATTATGAGGGACTAAGTTTTAAGGTGACTGTACAGATAGCGTAGTGGTTGAGATATCGACCTTCCGTGCGAGTTGTGTGGGTTCGATTTCCACGCAGGACAATACTTTGTGCGATCCACAAAGTGTTATTCTGAGTCTGGGTGTAATTTGTCTGCATTTATTGCATGTTTGTAAAGTCCTCCGCAATACAAGGATTATAATTAATTAAGTACATATTTTAATAATAGATATAAAATGCCTATTTATCTGAAAACAAAAAAAAAATAATTTTCGTAGGCAGATGCGATTGATTTTAAAGAATTCTCTTTTTATTTTCAGATCAACTAATTATTATACATACATACCATCACGCCACATGCCTTGCAGGGTAGGCAGAGGGGCCAGATTGTCAGAGAACTCTATCCTTGCATACTTCACTCGCTTCCTCAACATTCATAATTCTCTTCATACACGTTCGCCGGTTTCGGAGACTCTTGACTCCGCCTTCCTTCAGTACGTAACCAATCTGGTCTAGGTAAGTTAGTCTCGGTCTACCACGGTACATCCTTCCACTTTCGCACTAATTTTATTATAAATCTAAAGCATTGCATATTATTTGTAACTAATTTAATCAAGGGATCATACCTATATCATGTGACTGATTATTTTATAATTTTAAACCCCTCGCCCCTTCAGTTACTATAAATGTATGGTAAAACCAAAACCCAATATTGATCCAGCGTGGCATATTTTTTTTAAGACTCCTCTTTTGAACAAGTCATGGAGTATGGGTACATATTTCCTATACTATCTTTTTTTCAATAAACCCACCCGGGGGATTTTACAAACAGATCCATCCAGCGTGGCATATATTATTTTTAGACTCTTCCTTTGAACAAGTCATGGAGTACGGGTACGTATTTCTTAAACTGTCTTTTTTTCAATAAACCCACCCGGGGGATTTTACAAATAAAATTACACCCAGGCCCAGAACAAGATTTTGTGGATCGTACAAATTATTATTCTGTGCAACAATGGAACACATAACACTGATTCTGTAGGTCAGTATTTTAACTACTTCACTATTCGTGCGGTCTGATATATAAATATTAATACAAAACTAATCTGATTAAACATTTCTATTTAATTATTCTTAGAAAGTTTAATAATTGAAATCAATGGTTAAATATAAAAATTTATTAACTTTCTAATTTTATTACAGTATTTTAATTGATAGATATATATCAATATAACCTCAGAATTGAATGAAAAAGAGGTTTGTCGCAGAAATGTTGCCCGAGTGCTATGAGATATCCTTTTTTAAACGATGCTTAAGAAAGGCTGTTACAAAAGGCAGCGATTTAGTTTTGACCCTGGGATTCTGGGATTGGTGAGATCTAATTGCAGTGTTATGTGCTTCTGATGATCGAAAATAAACATTGAAGACACACGATAATTTTGGGATACAAAAAAAAACATTCGAAAAATGTTACGAATTTCTCAAGCGAATTGAGGACTCAAGCCGATGTCATCCGAGCGCTGTAATTGGTCTCCGAAGCATCAGCGATATTCGTTATGTTTAGTATATACCGCCATCTAGTTTCGCGTAGCAAAACATTCTGCGACATTGCAATATAATACATGTTTTTGTTCGCTTTGTTGCTTAGACCGTTGATGGAGATGCCATCCGAAGTAACCTACCGGCCCAGCCATGGATGTCAAGGAAATTGTAGCAGTGGTCGGCCCAATTGCGATGGAGAGGGAACACGGTGGGCTATAAAGCTGCACGCCGCCTGCCCTCCCGTCGCCCTGGACGGAATGGGTGGGTGTATTTAGACTATATGCTGCCCAAAAACAGGGCAGACGTCAGACGGCATAATAAAAAATCTTCATCATTCTCCTCTGATCCCCATTACTTGTAGTCGATGCAATGTGTACTCTATTTCTATTGTACATATTGCAAAAGTTATTAGGTTAATTGCAGTCGAAATATATGCCCTATGAAAATTTCAATTGTCTACATTTCCAAGTGGTAACGGATTAGAACATAAGTTACCATCCCCTATCATGCACGTGGCTGTCGTATATTTCTAGTAAGGGATTTATTTATTACTAGCTTTTTCTCGCGACTTCGTCCACGCAGAAGTCATCTCTGACAGAGTTAAATAGAAAAAGCAATGCAACGTGTTGAAGGTTTGTCGTTAGGACGATAATCAACAGCGCCAGAAACTGGGATGCGGTCGCCGCCTTCTGCAAGTTAGTTGTCTAACGGAATTAGGCAATAGGGTGGGTCGACATCAAGAACGCCTTCAACAGTCTCGTCAACTTGCACGAGACGTTGAAGGAGGCGCTTCGCTTTCATGAAGTGCCTCCGTATCTCCGGAGGCTGTTGGAGGCGTACCTCGAGGGAAGGTACGTGCTCTGGGAGGGGGGCGATGGGCGCATACATCGCCATCGGGTGGAGTGCAGCGTTCCACAGGGATCGGTCCTCGGTCCGGTCTTGTGGAACGTCGGATTCGACTGGCTCCTACGGGGTCGGCTTCTCTCCGGGATGGGTGCCATCTGCTATGCGGATGATACCCTCATCACGATGAGAAGGCCCGACTTCCACGGGGCTGCCCGATTGGCACAGGAAGGAGTCGCGCTCGTCGTGGACCGGATCGGCATGTTGGGCCTGAGGGTCTCGGTGGAGAAAACCGAGGTCCTCCTATTTCATGGCCCACGTCGAGGTCCCCCCCGAGGAGCACAAATCAGTGTGTCTGGGGTTGCCGTGCCGGTGCGGGCCCGGATGAAATATCTGGGTCTGCACCTAGATCCTAAATGGAATTTCGGGCCACACTTTGCCCAGCTCGTCCCGCGGCTTGTGAAGGCGGCCGCGGCCTTGGGTAGGCTTCTGCCAAATACTGGCGGTCCAGGGTCGTCCTGCCGGCGGTTGTACGCCGGAGTCGTGCGGTCCATGGCACTGTATGGTGCCCCTATCTGGTCGGAGTCCCTCACTACACGCAATAGGGCCCTCCTGCGACGTCCGCAGAGGGCCATGGCGGTGAGGGTCATTAGGGGCTACCGTACAGTGTCCTGGACTGCAGCGACACTGCTGGCGGGTGACCCGCCTTGGCCGCTCGCGGCTAAGGCTTTGGCAGAGACCTATCGGCTGCGCACTGCGGCGCGGGCCGGCGGCGAGCAGGTCTCCGCAAGGAGGCTGGGCAGAGATCTTGAAGTGGCCCGAAGAGGAATCATCCGGCGGTGGAGAGAGGATCTGGAGTCCCCCGTAGCAGGGCGGGGGACTGTGGAGGCGGTCGCACCACATTTCCACCGCTGGATCAGTAGGAGGCACGGCAGCCTAACCTTTAGGATGGTGCAGGTGCTTACCGGACACGGGGTCTTCGGTAAGTACCTGCATAGAATTGGAAGGGAAGGGGCCCCAGGATGTCACGAGTGTGGCGCGCCAGTAGATGATGCGCGTCACACTCTGGAGGTATGCCCCGCCTGGGGGCCCCAGCGCCACGTACTGTCGGAGGTCGTTGGAGGAGACCTGTCGCTGTCGACCATCATCTCCAGGATGCTTGACAGCGACAGGTGCTGGACGTCGATGACCTCCTTTTGTGAGGCCGTCATGGAGAGGAAGGAGGCTGCGGAGCGGGAACGCGAGGCACTTGCGTCCGCTGACTCGCCCCGCCGCCGGCGACCGGGGAGGAGAAGGCGCCGTTATGCGCACCTCCTCCCACCGCCTTGAGGACCGACTGGACGTGACCAAAAGGCCAAACGTTGGGGCGTCGGGGGTCGAATGTCAGTAGACGATCTCTCTGGCGTCCCGTAAAAGCGCGGAAGGGGGCTGCTGTGGTTTTAGTGGGTATTCCGGTGGAACAGCCTAACCGGCGAGTTCCACACTCCCTCCCGTCCACCAGCGGGTCGGGGGGGTTAGCGCGTAAACGCGTTTCCACAGCGTCAAAAAAAAAAAACAAAAAAAGGCCATAGGGTGGGTCCGAGAGAAAATACTCTAGGTTGACACGTTCTACCGTCGGTGCTTTGGGCGGCGCAAGCGTGAGTACCTGTATTGAGGTTCACTGCCTGAGGGCTTGGACTCGAGATGATACCCAGTTGCCGTGGCCCGTCCGCGCAACGTAGATGTACGTTTACAGCGCGCGTGTGTCTATATATCATAGCCGGTCACTAAAGGAAAAGGTGGTTCAAAGTTCTATTCATTCTACAAATTATATTGCCAATAATATACTATTTACGGTATGACCATGGGATAAAAATATAATTATCGCGACCCTTTATTTGACTATTATGTTTCACCAGCAGAGTTGCGACATCGTTAGATATGATTTATAGAGTGAACATTTTTGAAGCTAAAGTTAACCTGTATCTTAAACCATTAGGCAAGAACCTATTGCCGTCTACTATGTGTATCGTGTGAGCTCTCACGCCGGCACTGGTCGCCATAACGGCACTGGTGCGCGCTTGGTGGAGAGGGAGAGAGAAACACGTGTTTATTTATTTTTACCGAAGAATATTTGTACGTAATTTGAAAAGAATCAATAAAGAAATTTTCTCCCCATACACGCTTTTCCACTTGGTTACACCCCCTTAGGGGCGGAATTCATAAAATCCTTTCATATTGAATCATAAATAGAAACGTGCTTCAAAATTTAATGTTTCTAGCTTTAATAGTTTCGGCTTGGCGGTAATGAGTCGTTCAACCCGCTTCACAGGCCCAATTTGCACAACCAGAGGGTGAAAATTGATAAATGCCGGATATTACCCTAGAATATTTGATTTCACTCGTAATTTGAAAAGAATCAATAAAGATTTTTTTTTCTCCCCATACAAACTTTACCACTCTGTTCCATCCCTTAGGGGTATAATTTCGTAAAATCCTTTTTTAGTAAATCTCTACGTCATAGAAAGAAACCATAGTGGTTTCTTTCTATGACGTTAAAGAAACCACTATGGTTTCTTTCTATGACGTTTCTATGACGACAAACAGATAAACAGACTAAATTTAAAAAATCATTGTTTTGGTTCTATTTGTGTTGATAAAGGTCCCAGTAATATTTTTTCTCATATATCTTCCATGTACAGACAGCGATCCGTTACATTTTTATTATATGTATAGATTATTTTTTTTCCAATTAGAATATCTATAAAAGAAAGGTAAAACTCGAAATAATACTCTATACCAGTCTCACCAGGGTGTGATATAGTAGGTGCCACCAAAGACAAAAATCGGGTACTGCTGGCCTACTCGCACGGCGAAGAGAGGCGCTTTGCAGGGTGGATCTATGGAGTCGAGCGCCGCTTCTTCCGTTGCCCCGGATCGATTCGGCGGGGCATGACCACATCCCTAGTCCACTGCAAAAAAAAGGTGGTATAGTAGGTGATTTGTTCTATTATTGTGAAGGAGGCTCGAGCGTCTCGAGTCTAGTAGCGGACGTATATGAGCTAAGATCTCTTTAAGATTATCCGTGTGGTGACGGAGTAAGAATACAATTCACCACCCCCTATCTTACTTGTGGGTGATCGTAAGAGGCGACTAAACGATATAAAATGCATATAACATCTATGCAAGAGAAGGAAAACTTGAAACAAAACCCTATAGTATAGGGTTTTGGTATATAGCTTATACTAACAAGTCTGACGAACGTGGTATAGTAGGTTAATTTCCCTTACCTACCCTTATTTTCATTACGGAGGAAGGCTCGAGGCTCAAGCCTAACAGTGGGATATATATGGCCTGTGACGATGATGAGCTAAGATGATTATGCTGACGTATTAAACATCTTGAGACTTATTATTGAATATAAGTTAAATAATTTAGCAAATTTCTAATAAGATTAAGTAATATTAAATTATTGAATTCAAAACTAAGTACCATTAAGGTGAATTATTTGCATAGATGAAGTTGTCCAAGTATCGAATTTAGACTCCGAATATCACGGGTTGCCTCGCGCTGGCGCACAGCTTTTTGTACGATCGATATAGGAAAAAGGATTTTCTGAGTCTGGGTGTTATTTTCTCGTCATCATTCTCTTGTTCTCATCCCAATTACTTGTAGTCAAAGCAATATATATATATATATATATATATATATATATATATATATATATGTACATATTACAAAAGTTATTGGCAATAGTTTTATGAATAGCCGCCTGCCTGACTTCAACTGCGTGATGTCCATGTGGGTCATTATTTTCATTAGCTTGCTCTTATCTAAAATACTTGAGATCGATGAAATATTGTCTTTCATTATATACATTGCAAATAAATATACTGGTAATAGTTTTGTAAATTGCACCTGTCCGACTACAATCCTCCTTGGGAATGTAATTGTTGACCAAACGACATCAGGTGAAATTGGCCAAGGTCGATATAAAGCCTCTAGTCGTCTTTTATGATATCCACGAGAAAAATGAGTGTTGGTGTATTCGTAGCCACTAAACACTCTCCGTGTGCTGACGGGGTAACAATACAATTCACCACCTCCTATCTTACTCGTGAGTGATCGTAAGAGACGACTAAGGGATATAAAACGCATATAATATTTATGCAAGAGAAGTAAAAACTCGACACAAAACCCTAAACCAACACGTCTAACCAGCGTGGTATAGTAGATCAATTGCCCTCCCACTACGGAGGAGGCTTGAGCCCAACAGTAGAACATATATGAGATGATGATGATGATGAAAGACACTAGTTAATAATTAAATATTTGTGAAGTCCCCCATGACAAATATACATAAAAATAATATACCGTGTGATATTGAGTCGCAGACGGTTTTTAACCTTTGCAGGTCAAAATCATCGCTATAATGGAATGATATATGCTTTCACTTTCTTTTCGCTGATATATCAGGCTTTTGTTGAAAACCTGTACAAAGTGATTGAATTGTTATTACTTCTATTAAATATGAAAGTATTGAATTAAATCTACTGCGTAAGTGGCGTAGTGGTTAAGATAATGACCTCTCATGCGAGTGGGCTTCTATTCCCACGTAGGACTATATTTTGTGTGATTTACAAATTGCTCTTCTGTGTCTGGGTGTAATTTGTGTCTGTTAATTATATGTTTGTAAAGTCCCCCGCAATTCAAGTATTTTTCTTAGTACAGGGTGTTGGCTTTCAAGAAGAGGAATGAAGACTATAATGTTTAATGTTAGTGATCACCAACGGCATCTATATTTTAGATAACGCCTAATACCATTTAAACATTAATATTACTTGCAGAATAATACCTAATATGAAGCGATTGCTGATATCATATTAAATTTAATATAATTTTCTTATTCAATATTGCCATAGTTACCTAACATACGATACCTTCATTTAACATACCTAAAATATAGGTAACATTGGTACTAATTGCACTTACCACCTATCTGAGTTTTGAGTACGATTACTATGTAGGTAAATACTTTGTGCGATCCATAAATTGTCGTTCTGAGTTTGAGTGTAATTCGTGTCCGTTTTGTTTTTAGGTAGGGTGAACAATATCGCGCCACCGAAGACAAAGATCGGGTACCGCTGGCCCGCTCGCACATCGAAGAGAGGTGTTTTCATTGTGGGTGTATGGGGTCGCCCACTGCCTCTTCCGTCGCCCCAAACCGATTTGGCGGGGCGTGACTACCTGCATAGTCCACCGCAAAAGAAAAAAAAAGGGTTGACCAAAAATATCAAATCAAAATTTACTTATTATAATATTTTACACCCTTTTTTTTTTTTTTTTTGGGGGGTGGGCTACGGTCGGCGCACTCCTCGCACCACTCCATCCGGGGTGACAGAGGGGCGTAAGCGCGCACACCCGTAACCCACCCGTGACGTCGCCTTCGTCGTTGGGCCGACCACCGGAGCAGAGTGACTTGACGTCAGTGGTCGGCCCGACGGAATACCCCTGAGGAGTACCCTCTCCTCGACCGACATCCTCCCCTCGGGTAGGATGTCGGTCTTTCCTCAGGAATATTTTACACCCTTAGGATATATCGAGTATATTGCCCCAGAACAACTGCTTTTCAGAATATACGTTTCAGTGAAATGAAATTATTTGTGCAAATTTTTCATTAAATAAGAAATTAAGTAGAAGTCTTGACAAATTTAATCCCCCATTTTACACCCTTAGAGGATGCAAATTAACAAATGCTGTGATATTTTTTTTTACTGAAGAGTATTTGTGCTTCATTTGAAGACAATGTATTAAGTATTTTGTTTCTTTTATCAACTTTACCACTATTGTTCACTCCTTTTTGGGGGT
The DNA here is from genome assembly GCA_905163515.2 of Lymantria monacha. Classification (NCBI taxonomy): domain Eukaryota; kingdom Metazoa; phylum Arthropoda; class Insecta; order Lepidoptera; family Erebidae; genus Lymantria; species Lymantria monacha. The sequence continues at coordinate 20,425,918 of LR991081.1, forward strand.
TGAATTTCATTTTTTTTAGTGAGTCTTATATTGCAAAAAGAAAAAAATATCAAAATATTATGTTTCTATTTTCAGTAGATTAGGCTCGGCGATAATTCCTCAACCTACCAGCTCTTTTATATATAAAAATAGATTGCCGGTTTTCAATATACTCCATATTTCTTTTTAGCTGTATATACGAACATCACTCTTAAATATGTTTTTTCATTTGAGTTGATACCAATTTTATCATTTGTATGTTTAGTTAAATTATGTTTACTATATAATTATGTAAATTATAAAATTGTTATCATTATCCTAATCTTATCTCAATTAGAACGACGCAATATGACCTCACCCTCCATTCAACCAAATAAGATGTCCTCTCTGTAATCACTTTGGTCTTCCCTAAAGTTTACAACAGGCATACTTAAAACTCTCCTCACAACATTACTTTCATTCCATATTAATTGTTCATCAGGGTAAATAAAAAACATTAATTATATAAATAACACGTATCCTTTATTATATTTACGAGGATCCTTCGCAAAATAAATTAATTTTAACACACCATCCAACACTGTCTAACGTTCTTTGTATTAAATACAATTGCAATTGTAATATGACTCGAAACACCCATAAAAATAAAAATAATAATAAAAAATATCTAAACAAAAAGAAATACTATAAAAATACATACTTAAATAATATAAATAATATATAAATCTTTGGGAGCGTAGAAACTTAAAATAATAATATCTTAGTACCCGCTATCTTTATAAGAGAAGACGGGAAAACTAATTTTCATAATTAAATAAAAAATACTTATATACAAATAATGTAGACTAATATAATCAGTCAATGAAACTTATAAGTATAAAAATATATACAAAAAATATTCAAAAAAATTATAAAAAAAACTTAGCACGTGTCTTAAACGGTGGTCAATTTTTACAAGAAAAGAAAAAAGGAAAGATTAATAAGTTAATAACCTAAAATAAATAAATAAATAATTTAAAATTACGCCTCTTTAGCATGAGCGCCATACGCCATTTCTTGGGCATCCTGAGATCTACCCCAGCCTCCAGTGTTTTCCCATCCGTGATGTTCCTCATGAGGTGGCTCGGACCATCCACTGCTTTTCTTGGATTCCAACAGTTTCTTAAGGGCTCCAAATGCGGCCGCAATGAATGCAATTTTACCGAGGAGATAAGCCTTGAATACTGCGAAGGCAATGATACCGAGGAACAGAGGGATGAGAGCAGCAAGCTTCAGTTTGATGAGAGCCAAGAGGGGGAGAAGCTTCTTCAGCTTCTTCTTCTTCTTGCCACGGCCTGTTTGATAAAAAATATATATAATTTTTAAGAGACAAAGAAACATCATGCACTATATAATAAATCCTTTGTTGCAAAGGACTTTACAAACATACAATTAACAGACTCAAATCACACCTAGACTCATTAATCATAAGTGGTTAGCTCAGAATTAAGTAAGGAGCGAATCAACAACACTCAGCTCACGTCACAAATCTGTAAAGTTAATTTTAATATTCACCTATTCTTAAGACATGAAAGACGCTTTTAGATGACTAATTCTGAATAAAATCTTTTGTCCCTTCTCATTTTCCCATGAACTGACTAAGAGATCAACCAGGTGAATGAGCAACAGCATTTTCTTAAAAAATTGATAACGACAACTACGATCAACCCACAAAATATTATTGTGCATTCAGGATATCTGTATAAAACTATAAATAAATGAAAATCTTATAAAATTCCACCCTGTAATCGAATTTCTCCTCCATGTGGTGACGGAGTAAGAATACAATTCACCACCTCCGATCTTTCCCATGGGTGATCGTACGAGACGACTAAGGGATATAAAACGCATATAACGTCTAGAAGGAAAACTCGAAATCAAACCCTATACCAACACGTCTGACGGGCGTGGTATAGTAGGTCAATTTCGCTCCCATTATAGAGTAGGGTCGAGCCCAACAGTGGGACGTATATGAGCTGAGATGATGAATCGAACTTCTAATCTTTACACGAGTGTTACGTATTTGAAATATATAATATAGATATTGCTATCAGCGTTTTTGGTCACGGCAGGACTCCTGTGTAAAACTAATTTTATTTCAAAGCAATAATCGAAGTCACGTTTTCAAATTTAGGAGTCATAAGTATTACTATAGCCACTAGAATAGTTATATAGATCACTGATTTTGCTTTGAGAAATCGCTTTGTGTTCTCAGTTTGTATACAATACAAATGTTTGCGTGAATCACAAATAGTAATACCAATTTAGGATCGAAAGAGGACTTGGATGGACGAAGATAAATTACACGCTTTCATTTCACGTACGTACGTACCATCAATTGAATAGTGTGGAATTTATGTACAAACTCGGTTTAAATAATGGAAAGTTATAAACTGAAAATTATCCGGTATCAATTGCATATAAAAGTAGTGAATAATTAACTAAAAATAGTGGTTTAAACTGCCATTTATTATGTTAAGCTATTTATAAAAAAAAAAATATGAAAGCGGAAAATAATTACTGCGCGTTGCAATTGAACCAATATCAATTAGAAATCCGTTACAATTATACTGGTATTGTTCTTTTGTAGGATTCACAAATGATTGTCCCGAGCTGGATATTATTTGTATCTATTAATTGAATATTTGTAAAGTCCTCCGCGATACAAGGAAAACTTATATTGGGGTGTTGTTTTAAAAAAGTAATACCTATAATAAAACCCTATATCAATCTATAAATCTAGCGTTAGCTGATTGTTCAATCTGTAGTCTACAAAATGATTAACAATGAATTAATATAAATTGCAATAATATTTTAAATTTAAAATTAATTGAACCTTTTTTTTTATAAAACCCGATTAATTTAAAAATTAAGCATATTAAATGCTAAATTTCAGTAATTTAAATAATTGAACCTTTAAAAAAAAAATAAAAACAATATAATTTAAAAATAAATTCTTTTGCTGTCGGAAAAATAATTTATTTTTAAATTGTGTGAATTATATAAAATAAAATAATTTATTTAGATGACGTCTAGAATTCATTTAGTAACTACTTTATGAGTCCTAAGTTTGTTGTGTATATATGTTTTATAAAAAAATTACCGAACTAGTTTAAGATCTCTAGCTACTAAAGCATTGAAGTAATAATTGTTATAATACTGTTGGTTTATGCTAGTTTTTTTTTGCCTATATTAGCTCTGTGTATTTAGGCACATTTATAAGCAATTCAAAGTTTATAGTTATTTTATTCATCATTATAATTCTTACTTACAGTTAATTAATTAGGTTGTGCTCTAGTAAAATTAATTCTGAGAACCAAAAAAATATTTTAATACACATTAGAAACTAACTTGACCGCTTATCATGAATAAACAGTACTCAATTACCTTAGTGTGAATTAGAAGTTGAATTAAAAATAAAAAAAAATATTAAAGAGAATTTCATTTTTTTTACAAATGACTAAAATAAGTTATATATTGCGTGTTTTCATATAAGTCTAACGAATATGCTATATTTTTTGTGGCTTAATCTGTAATTGATAGTCAGAAAACTAATTATTGCCGACATAATTTAGAAAAATCTTAAAAAAATAAAATAGTATTTATACCACCATTAATAGAAGAAATTTTCTTCAAATTGTTTATAGCCTAATTAATATTGTACACTAATTAATATATTAAAACTCTAAATATTTTTATTTAGAAATAAGGAAACAAAAAACATTTTTTTAGATATTCAATAATATTGTTAGCATTCAAGCTATCTAGGCAACAAACAATCCTTCATATTTCCGTTAATTTCTCACGTGCCTCCAACATGTCTGTCGAAGAAACCGTTCATGTAATAATTCACACGGCGATGTTAAGAATCACAAGCGAAATCTCTTTCCCACAATCATAAAACCGACGGATCTCTTTGTAAAGTCATATCTGGCAATTAAAAGAAAGGCGCACCCTAGTTCTAACATTTATAGTTATTTCGCTATTATTTTAAATGATAAATTAACTGTAAAATTCAATGAAAAAAAAAAGCTATAAAATTTGTAGGCCTAGTAATCTTAAAAAAATATGCGCTGGTTTTGATTAAAAATAAAATTTAAGACAATAAAATAGTTTACAACAGGTTTTTTAACAAAGTTGCTATAGATGAATTATATTCATTTTTAAGTAAAATATGTTTATTGGTTTTATAAAAACGTATCAAAAATACTTTAATGGAAAGCTGTAATAATTTTTTAAAAGTTGCACTATAGGCTATAATAGCCCGCACCACAGCCAGACTATTATAATAAAATAATGATTAATAAAAAAGAAATAAAAACCGCGTTTAACAGATTTTGTATACAACTCAGCTTTGAATTACTATTTATTAGCAGTTTTTATTTTAACTACCAATCATTAATATATATTAAGAACCTTTTTTAAAACAAGACAGACGATTCGATCTAAGAAATAAATTCTTATTTGAGATGATATTTTTACAATTAACAGACACAAATTACGTATTGAATAAATATTATAATTATTTTCTACAGCAAGCCTGCTCGCTATAGGAACTCACTACTTGGACTATAATGGACATTTATATGTTAGTATCCATTTTTATTTAATCTTTTGTATACAATTTTTGCAGATTTTTTTTTTATTTTGCTTATATAAAGAAGAGTGTGGTGATGGAGTAAGTATAAATAGTAACTGTTTAATCACTAGTCATAATGATTTATGAGGTCATGAACGTATTCACGGATAATTGTTAAATAAATAAAATTATAATTTCTTTGAGAAAGCGCTCAGATGTATGTCGTGTTTAAAAGGTCGAGTGTGAGTTTCATTACCATATTTTTGATGGTTAGCGAATTTAAATTATTTAAACTGTTTACGAAACGGTAATTTCAAGAAGTAATATCCAGTGTTTTATATATTAAACTATTTATTTATTCTTTTGAAAAGAAAAATCCTCGTGTTGAGGAATAAATTCTAGAGTCATGGTGGATTTTATAAATATATAATTAACAGACACAAATTATAGTCAAAATTAAAAGAAGACTAGAAGATGTTGGAAAATTAATAATTATGGCTGAAAATTACTCCCAAGTTACATAAAATAAAACTACTTTTTTAAAGATTTTTGAAATTAATTTTTTTTTCAAAAATTGTGTTTTCAAACATTTTTCAGTATTCAACAATAATGAATGTCCATTAGTAAATTACGTGAGTAGTTCACATATAAAATAAATAGTTCTTTTTTCATATTTCTAATACTAGCGTTAACATCAAAAGTTATTCTCTGACAGTTTATGTGGGTTAATGAAAACATAATATGGTCATAATAATATTACGTCTTTGATATTTGCAACTTGTTTCAAAGAATAAAGCGTTGGTGTGGATAAAGAATATAATGGCTTGGTGAAATGTGATGAATCACTAGTTTCTTTAGAAGCGTTAGTTTCCCCATGCGACGATATGTTAAAAATGCAATGGGTTTATAATCTTTTAATAACATAGAAGCCATTAAAACCTGCTAAGCACCGAGTAAGCAACTAAAAGCAAGTCTCTATGACACTATTTGGCCATTAAAAAAGCGGTTAGATGTTACACTCTAAAATTCTATATCAAACTGTCATAATCTGGGTTAGTAAGCGTAGTGTGCTATTTCAGTATTCAAAAGTAAAGCGCAATTAGTTGAGATGTAATACAATTCATCAATCCTTAATTTCCTTTGGGTGTCCTAATATATGACTATTAGTCAGTATGTAAGCAGGATGTAAGACAAACTCGATATTAAATTAGTTTCTATGCTATTGTGGTATAGGTTCGCAACCATGGTACGTATTTGACTAGAGATGATGAAGATGGTGATGATGATGATATAATGAGTATTAAAATATTTCTGACGTTTACGGGGGGTATTAATTAAAATTCTAATCTGTTCCTAATTTTTACAACATCCATGCTTGAAAAAAGATAACTAAAATAATATATGCAATTGAAAACTATCAAAAATGTATATAGTAAAAACAAAATTATAGTTATGTTGAAAATATTGATTATTTGTAATGCAAATTCGTAAAAAAATGTTTATTTCAAAAACAAAAAATTCTAAAGACGTTATTTTTTTATTTAAACAGGAAAAAACATAATGTAATATTTTCGTCACGGAAATTAAAGTTAGATTAACTTATGTAATTCAGCGAAGATAAATTTTTATGAATTTTTTGCGTATTACATAAATTTTATTGAAATTAAATTATTACTACTATTATATCCATTAATTATATTTTTCTAAAGATACCGTCACATAAGGATATAAACATTCAAAAATGTTTAATGTTACATTTTATAACATATAATACGTAAAATAGAAAGCTAGCAAAAGTTCTATAAATATATCAAAAGTGTTTTACGATTATATCAGAGTTATATCATTGATGTGTTACTTGCTATATCTAGATTTGTAAGTTCGATAACCGTGCTAAATAAGTATTTGTATATTACACAATTATTTATTATATATGAGTACACTTTGTATTCTTTACTTTGAATTCTTTCTTTTTGTGTTTGTATAATTTGTATTATTTCTTTATTATTATTCATATTTGTATATAAAGAACATATTTGTCAAGCTTTTCGTTCCTTAGATGTATGAAAAGTCTGAACGATATTTAGTTTTAGATATAACAACGAATTGAAAATATTTTTTTTTGATAAATTATTAAAATTTTGATTGATTTCAGAATATAAAGTAACTAAATAATTAATTATAAGTGTATATAAGAGTGTTGGGATTACGATTTAGAGCCGAACGGGTGTGCACCTGTTTTATCCGTTTTAAATAATTTTGAGGCACTAAGGCGTGCTTTCAATAAGAGGCCAGAATAAAACGATAAAACATTTATATGAGGCAGCGTGTATGTAAATCAGGGATTGTTAAAGTATATTCTAAAGTACAACCATAAAATATAAAATTATTGACAGAGTTATGGACTTTAGTGGGACATTGAAGCTAACGCACGCCCCCGACCAGTAGCCCGCTTAAAAAATGGATAGTATGTGTGTAAAAAGGATTACCCTCCCCATGATAACTTGCTTCCTCTTCCTATAATCTAGCAATATCTAGCGAGTTAAAAATATAATTATTATCACGAAAACTTTTTTATGTTTTTTGTAACGATTATATACTGAAAACTAGTAGTAGTAATTATAAATTATAAGTACCAATTGATAGCGTTACTCGTCTACATGAGTACTTGTTAAAAAAAAAAACAAAGAAATCGAGTTCTGTGCTGGGTTAATTCTATTTTATGAAAGTACAAACTTTGTTGCACGACAGTTTCTAGCGTCTAAGTGCTAACGTGTACATATGTTGATAGATTTGTTTACAGTGTTGAAAGTGAGAATCAGTCATGATGAGTATAAACTTGAATATTTAAGGTAAAGCTATTTGTTTTGTCTATTGTGTTAATTATATTATTTATTATATCCGCTTTTATCCTCGTAAAACTAAATATCTGTTTATATGTATATACAATTTACTAATCGCTAGATCACAAATTTAAATCCAGCGTCTTTATATTTAGCGATGAGAAGTCCCTATGCCCGGAATTTTCTCATTTGCATTGGACTATAGTTGGCTATATATGCATATACGCTGTATTTCTATTGACTAATTTGGAGATGAACTCTATTTTAAATCAAAATATCAGTTTTTTTCTAAACAATTTAGTAAATTCAGTTAAAGTGGTAATCTTTTTGATTGTGATTCTTCGCTTACAATATTTTTTATCTTTTCATTCAGTTCTAAATTTTCTCTGACTTCAAATAACCTTTTTTATAAGGCTACGTATACTACTAAACCAGATAAATTTATTCCTAAGGAGATACGAGATAGAAAGCTAGCGACCAAGACGTTAATTATATTAATTTTGCAAATGAAGACATTTCAACGCATTAAGTAAATACAATTCGAAAACCTACTTATGTTGAGGAATTTGAACGCAGAAAAGGTGCGTCTAAAATACCGCGTGAAATTGAAATATTGTGATGAGATTATGAGCTGCATCGTGAGAAAAAAAAATCATACACATTTATCTCTAACTGACAAATTGTATGACTATTTGTCTCTTGGCGTGACGAATAAGTTTGGCGTGAATAATTGCTGTATGAATAAAAAATGAAGCTTTTAAATTGTGGTTTCATTTGAATTGGTTTGTACTTAATCGATCCAAATATTTGAAAACACGTAAACATTTTCATTAATTGTTCATTAAATTTATTAAATTCTAATTGTTGTGTGATTATACTTATATTTAATTGAGTATTAAATATAATCGTATTAGATCATTAATAATGAGTGTATTTTTTTTTCATTAATTAATAATTTAATTTTAATTAATAAGTTTTATTTTATTAATATAAAATTAAAACGTCAATGATTTAAATTTAGTAGTTTTTAAATGTATGTAAGATGCACTTTAACGTACCTTCTTCTTCTACGTCATTATCATCTTCAATAGCTTTTGGCATTCTGAATTGGACTACATGGCTGTCCAAGAAGTCCACTACATTTTCCATGATTCTTTCTTCTACTTTCAGCTCTCGAGCTTTAGGCTCTTCTGGTAGGGGCTCATAACTTCGTGCTGATCTGGTGTTTCCAGTATTTTTGAGAGCTACGCCATCAAGAATCTCTAAATTTGAGGACGCAGCTAATTTATCTGTAAATCTCATTGTTTTTTCCTGTAAATTAAAGAAATTATCTTAATTTTTATTTTTAAATTAAATAGATTCTTTTTTATTGAAATTTAATCTGAATGAAATAAATTAATGGTTAATTAAATAAAATGTTGTGCGTAATTTAAAGCTATTGAAGTTTTGAAAATATATCAAAATTGGGTTAACATTTTGCTTTAAAAATCCTTTGATGCAGCCACAAAGAATATCCAGCCACATTATTTTTTTTTTGCATTAAGATTGCTTAATGCAAAAAAAATTACGATGTAATTTTTGTTAAATTAAATCCACTAATAGAACCGCAATTATATTTCAAAGTCCTCAATAATTTTCATAATCACATCCCCTTGGTATCACAACACTGCACTTCACTTCACATCACAACACACCTTGAGACACAATGATGTATCCGTATCCAGACAATCCTTCAGCGCCGAGATGAATTTCTCAGCAACACCATCCTCCTTTGTCATGGGCAAGGCCCCTACGACCGCCACAGCACACAATAGTACTAAAGCTTTCATCTTTCACGATGACTAAACTCAAATTGTTGAAGATCAGTGTATGACGGTGAGTTTTATTTAGTATTCCCCTCCCCATATTTCCATATGTCACGCACCGTGCTGCTAGTGTGTGAGGCCTATGACGAAATACAAATATGCCTACGCTTAGCCTCCCGGCTATGTTTAGTTGATATAAAAAAAAACTTGTTAAAAGTTTTTTTTTTAAATGAAATTTTTGTGTTATGGCGGCATGGATAATACGGTCACACTTTTTAATTTTTATGAATACCGGATATCATATTTGTAATTAGATTTTTTTTAAATTTAATTTTATCATTGTGCGTTAAATGCTCTTATTATTAATTAATAATAACGGATTTTGCATTATTTTTTTGTAATTGTGATTTAATGTATTGAAGGGTTGAGAATATGTGTTAACCATTAGCCTTAGGAGAATTACAGCTTATATCAAGAGCTACCGCCAACCCGTCTATCAATGACGATTTTGGAAGAATCTTTTTTGGGGTAGAATATTTTAAAGAATGAAAAAAAAAAAAAAAAGAATGAAAGAAAGAATGAAAAAAAATGATAGGCATAATGAAAGATTATCGTGTAGTGTAACTCTTCTCAGTTTACTAAATAACTTTAATATGAGGAAAATTAAACCCTATACAAATACGTCTCACCAGCGTGGTATTGTAGGTCAACTGCCCTACCATTGTATTGGAAATGTATATGAGCTGAAATGAGAATGAATGACGAGTCTTTTCCCTAATAGAAAAAAAAAAATAACTACTATACCATGTATTATTATAGTAAAATGAATTATTTTAGTAGAATTCATATCGACATTAGTGTCTAATCATTTTCATGTCTAATCATTCACTGAAACTATCCATAAATATACAAAGTAGAACACAAAAAAAAAATTAATGAAGTTATGTTTTCATAAATGAAAATCATAACAGAAAATCTAAATCTATTTGGTTATTGGTAGTTTAAAAAAAAAATCCTTAAAAATTTGCGACCGAAATATTTGGAATACCACATACGTTTCCGGTTTTTGTCTTTGAGGGTTTCGCAAAAATCACTTTCTAAAACCCATCAATACACTTATATCATCGTTTGAATTTCTATATTTTTTTAACCATTTGTATTCTAAAGTAAATTGTTTAATAGTCCATTTATAAGGCATAGTTGTTGCACTAAGCGAAAGTTCTACTTACTTAGAAGCAAAAGAGATATATCTATTTGGCATATAAAGTGTAAAATTATGGGTATTTACTTTTATAGTTCATGCAAGACACCTTTATTTGATAACAATTTTAATTTGTCAAAAAGGTTAAACTTTATTATATTGCGTAAGGCATACTTTCTTTGATTCATGAATAATTACGTCATTGAGAATTTTTAATCATTACAAATTCAATCCTCCTTTCATTTTGCTCATATCAGGTCGAGACGCGTCGGAGACAACTCTTTTGCGGTTTTTTTTATTGCCAAAATTTTTAAATAGCGTTATATTAGATTACGGTTATATAAAATGTTAACCTTTTTTTTTGATATAATTATATTGCATTATATTTTGTTATAATGTGAATTTCAGTGCAAATGTAACTTTTATATATGCATTGTGTATTTTGATAACTATTTTTTTTTTTATTTTGAGTAAACTATAAATTCTAAATAATTAATCAAAATGAGTGTAATTAATTGCTATTATGTATAATATTATGGTGTATAATTTTCAATTAACATTTTACGATGTATCATTAGTGAGATGTTTTTTTGTTGGTATAACTATTAGATTTACGAGTTTCTTAAATATTTTTTTCCGTAAAATTAAAATAAGCACTATACACTTCAATTTTGTGTCAAATATTATATATAAATTATACCTGCAATTCATTTCTCGGCGATCTAAGTATTCAAAAATTTTATTTTAATTAAATCCTTAAAGGATAATTTGTTTTGCTCTTGATGATATCATATTTTTTGTTATTTTATGAAATTAATTTTAATTTCCATCAGCCGAAGCTCAATATTGGTGATATGTTATCACACAAATAGTGACAATGTAATAATTGTCACGCTTGAAAGACAATTTGCCGATTGCAGTTACTTTTATTAGTTTTCTCTTGCACACTATCCCGGTTATTGACTTAGTGGGATTTTTCAACTTACACAAGAAAATAAGTATATTCATACCAGGCTTGAAATTCCTCCGTAATTGGAGGGAAATTGACTAACTATAACCACGCTTGTCAAATGGATTGGTATAAGGTTTTGTTTGGTTAGTTTAAGAGAAGGAAAACTCGAAACAAAACCTTATATCAACACGTCTGATCAGCGTGATATAGTAGGTCAATTTCCCTCCCACCATGGAGGAGGTTTAAGCCCAACAGTGCGACATATGTGGGTTGAGATGATGATGATGATGAATATTTTATTTCGAGTTGCCCATCTTAATTACTTGCTGTATCCCTTAGTTCTTTTTTTCCACGGGCATTTTTAGGGTTTGTAAATCGTATTCTTTGACACCAAAAGAGAAGAGAGAACCAGGTGGAGAATAATTTACCTTATCCTAAAACCTACATTATTTAAATCTTAAGCATACTTATTCTAGTAAAGGATACGTATGTCCATAATTAACACGGTAAAGAAATTCGTCAGGAAAATTTCCCTTCACGCTTAAACATTCAATGGGTGAGTAGACGTGATTAAGTAATTCGTCCTCAGTGCCAACAATACTAGCTTAACTTTAAAATACAATTTAAATGTATTAAGAAATCTAATTCAATAGTAATAAGGTTGATTTTTTAATATACAGATTAAGATGTCAATAGCTTTGAACTCTCTCCGATTTGAGAATGTAATTGTGTACTTTTGTCAATAGAACCTTTTGTAGTTGTCATTCTTCAATAATGATTTGTTAAGATTTTATTTTATGAGAGACTATGGATGGGTCATACTTCGACTAAACCACCTGAGGCGGTAGGGACGACATGCAACGCCATAAACTACTGTAGAGTAAATTTACTATAGTCATTTAATAGACTATTTTTTTTTATTGGTTATTGGTGGCAAACGAGCACGCGGCATACCTGGTGATAAGTGTCCCTGCCACCCATGGACCTTTGTAATACCAAGCGTATAGCTTAGGCTACTGCCTACCAATAAAATCCCCAAACCCACCCAGTTGGGCTGCCGGCTCTCTCGCTCACCGAACGAAGCGCAATAGCACATTGCTGTTACTCAGACGTCGATCTTCTGCTCAGTGTGGTACTACCCCGGACGGACCAGCCCGCGGCTGTAGACAGGGAACTGTCAACAGCGTGGTCCCACCACTAACGGTATCCAATCCTTAGTTCAGGTGTAATGTATCGTTGATGAATTCTATTGAAAGATCTGTTTCATATGGGTATTATCATCATACGTTTGCCCTCTTTCCATGTAAAATGGGGTCGGATAAGATGTTCTAGTCTTCCATATACTTCTATCAACCGTTATATCTGTACTTACAACTTTCATACACATATATATCTATTTTTTGGTCACCCACGATTCTTTCGTCCATCTACAAACATATTATAACCAGTTTTATTTGGGTATATCTGTTTATATATCTATTTCATGGTTTTAGTCTATTTAAAGAGGCCGCGAAGAGATTAATTGATTGAGTAACCAAAAGGTTAACCTATATTTTGCTCAAAAGATTAACACTGACATTCAACGTGGTAATTTTTCGAGTTTACTAGGCGCATTATCAGTAGACAGTGATGCTGAGGTATTGTTTAATCCCCTTAACAAAAACCAAATATATAGACAACAATTTGCATGAATGCATTTTAAGGATTGACAGTTCTCTGTCCACAGCAACGGGCCGTTCCGTCCGTGGTAACTACTACACTCTCGCAATCGACGTCTGAGCAGTGGCATTATGCTGTTATGCTTCATTAGGTGATCGATCCGTGTGTAGAGTAAGTAATGAGTAAGAATACAATTCACCACCTATCTTACCCGTGGGTGATCGTACGAGACGACTAAGGGATATAAAACGCATATAACATGCAGCAACAAGAGAAGTACAACTCGAAACAAAACCCTATACCAACACGTCTGACCAGCGCGGTATAATAGGTCATTTTCCCTTGCATTACGGAGGAGGCCCGAACCCAACAGTGGCACATATATGGGCTGTGATTATGATGATAATGATGAGGTGATCGAAAGAGCCAAAACCCCATTAATTGGGTGGGTTTTTATTTGTAGGCAACGGCCTAGCTGTACTTCTGGTATTGCAAAGGTCCATGAGTGGCAGTAACGCTTACCATCAGGTGTGCATGTTTATTTGCGACCATAAAAAAAAAGCACTGAGTGTATGTGAATTAAACCATATTTTTGTTTGTGTTACTTAGTTGTTAGCCTCAGATGGCTATGACAACTTTACCCGGACTGTGGGTGAGCGCTGAGGGCTCTCAACCCGAATGAATTAAACCGCATGGAGGTGAAGTAAGAATACAGTTATTACTTCTTCCTTTCCTTCGTAAAAGATAACTTAAGGAAGGCAAGCAGATAACAACATAGGCAAAGAAAGAAGAATGGAAATAAAAACAATCTGATATGCGTGATATTTTAAATTAATTTCCTTCGACTCGAATTTGGTATTGGGGTGAATATTAACTGGGATGATAATGATACTATTTATCACTTTCCATTTTGTCTGTAGCTTTCGTAAAAGACAAATACAGGTAATCATTATTCATCACTCTTCTACTCTTATCTCTATTACTTGGGGTCGATACAATATGTACTCTTATTTCATAGTACATATTGTAAAAGTTATTAGCAATAGTTTTATGACCGGCCGCCTGCCAGACGTCAACCCTCCTTGGGAATATAATTGTTGACCAAACGGCATCAGATGGAGTTGGCCCAGATAGTTATAAGGCTCTTAGTCGTCTTTTACGACATCCACAAGCAAAGTAAGGATTAATAGTATTCGTAGCTGCTACCACACAGCTTACAATAATACATGTAATAAAAGATGGAAATCAAGAAATATAACCCTATATTCTAACCAGTTTGACCAGAGCTGGAGATACGAGCCCAGCAAAGTATGTATACTGAGCTGAGATGATGATGATGATGACGAATTATAATTTGCATTTACATCTGACTTGGGTACCGACAATGATTCTTGTAATAAATCATAATTTAGATCTTCTTTTTTTTTAAAGACACTACCCTGCACTAAAGAAATAAACCTTGTATTGCGGGGGACTTTACAAACATGCAATTAACGCAGACAAATTACACCCAGACTCCGAACAACACTTTGAGGATCGCACAAAGTAATGTCCTGTGTGGGAATCGAATCCGCAGACTGGTATCTTAACCACTACGCCATCTGTGCAGTCGGAAAATAAAAATTAGATCTTTGCTGTATTTGTAGTAATATTGAAATAACTGTTTGTATTTTTTTAAAGAATACTAGTGATACTTCAGATGGCTAATAAGCAGACGAATTGGCAGTACCAATATCCATTCTCCTGCTCTTATCCCAATTACTTTGGGTCGACACAATATGTACTCCTCTTCCTACATATTGCAAAAGTTATTGGCAATAGTTTTATGACCTGCCTGACGTTAATCCTCTTTGGAAATGTAATTGTTGACTAAACGGTATCAGGTGATGTTGACCCAGGTCGTTATAAGGATCTTAGTCGTTTTATACGACATCCGCGAGCAAAGTAAGGGTTGGTTGTATTCGTAGTCGCTACCACACAGTGGCAGTACCAATTTATGGATAAATTACAGCGTGATCATGCCACTATGCCACTTCTTGAGGTTTTATGGCTAATATTAGATGCTAGGTTAATGATTGAATTGATGACTGTAGATGTTCGATACCAGCAGTTTTGATTCACCAGTCCTTATTTTATTATATCATAGATGTTTTTCTATAGATTAAGGTCCTGCTATTCTTTCTTTATCTTTTTTAAACAGACACCACTCAACACTAAGGAAATAATTCTTGTACTGCAGAAGATTTTACATACATATAATTAACGCAGAAAAATCACAACTAGACTCAGAATAATAGTTTTTGGATCGCACAATGGGAATTGAACACATGACACTGGCATGGCAGATCGGTATCTTAACTACTATGCTATCTGTGCAGTAAAGTTTTTCTTCACTTGCATAGATTTTATGCATATTATATCTGTTAGTCATCCTTTAATATATTCATGCTATAACATTCGTAACGACGACGTAAGAGAGCGATTAGGTATGAAAGAGAGTATTGGTGTAAAGATGCAAAAGGGAATGCGCCGATAGTTTGGACATGTGAAAAGAAAGCCGAACGAAGATATACAATGCGAAAGTGGAAGGATGTAGCTACCGGGGGTGACCGAGACTAACCTACCTAGAGTAGATTGGTCACGTACTGAAGGAAGGTGGAGTCAAGAGTCTCCGAAACCGGCGAGCGTGTATTAAGAGAATTATGAATGTTGAGGAAGCGAGTGAAGTATACAAGGATAGAGTTCTCTGGCACTCTGTTGTCTCTTCTTACCTGCAAGGGATATGGCGTGATGATATGTATGTATGTTATAGAATGTCCTTCTTTAAACGAGGTTTACGAAGAGCTCTTTCATCACGGTAGGCAATGGCCTGGCTGTGCCCTTGGTGTTGCTAGGTCCATGTGCATCAGTTACATTTACCACTAGGTGTGCTGCTTGCTCGTTTGCCACCATTGTAATAAAGAAAATATCCACAGGTAAAGTGAATTGTATTTTTATTCCGATGTATCATGAAAAAGTCTTACGCATAATGATATCTTTACGTGATTATTACACATTTGAAATAAAACTACTTTTACGGGTTTTATCGCGTTTGTATTTGATTTTTAATTTCGCGTCTTTTCGAATACTTTACAGCGTTCATTGTTATAAGGGGACTAAGATGTTTCGACATCAATATCTGTAATAATTATCTGTGTGGTGACGGAATAAGAATACAATTCACCACCTCCTATCTTACCCGTGGGTGATCGTAAGAGACGACTAAGGGATGTAAAACGCATATAAAATCAATACAAGAGAAGGAAAGCTCGAAACAAAACCTTATACCAACAGTTCCCACTAGAAATTACTAGAAATTTTTTCGTCTTCCTTAGCAGGACCGGACCGGGCATGCCCGATCTGGACCAGATCAGGTATGTAACGCAGAAGATATATCTGGACCCGATCAGGAAAACCTTATCGGATCCAGATCAGGCATTCCTGATCGGGTCCAGATCAGGCATTCCTGATCGGGTCCGGATGAAATTTTACTGTTCGGAACCAAATCAATCATCTGCATTATAAACTCATTTGCTAAAAAAACGGGCGGTTTTGATTTTCATTCATATTTAAAAAGATACAATACCAAAAAGGTTTCAATCGTTTGTACACGTTACTGGCCGGTTTTAAAAATGCTGTGGTATTTAAAAAAGTACGTTCTAAATTCAATTTTTCATTTGATGTTCATTTTTACAGAAAACCCCTTTTTATCCTACATTTTTGGCGCGAAGTTCCAGAAGTTAACATCGACTTTCATAACTTTTATTCAATTTTTATCGATTAATTTCATATCCTTGACTGTCAAAGCTTTATTTAATGCTGTTTGGCTGTATCAAAAATGGTAGATAAAGTGGTAAAAGCTACCAAAATTATCGCGCTGCTTGAAGAGGGTTGCAGCCAATGTTTCGTGGCTAGGAGGCTAAATGTTAGTCGCTCGACAGTCCAAAGGACCTGGCAGCGATATCAGGAGACTGGTTCCGTCGAGAGAAGGCCTGGTTCTGGAAGAAAACCATGTACCCAACCACGGGATGATCGTTTTCTTGTGAGTCGCGCATTGAGAAATCGCAAATCTTCGTATGTGGATCTTAAGAACAACCTCCAAGAAGTAAGAAATGTGCATATTAGTCTATGGACGGTCAGGAGGAGGCTTCTCGCTGCCAATATACGCAGTCACCGCCCGGCCCGCGGCCCCAAATTACTCCGTGAGCACAGAGTTCACAGGCTTAGGTTCGCTAGAAATTGTGAATCATGGACTCAAGACGATTGGAATAGGGTTTTGTTCTCTGATGAAGCCAGGATATCTCTGTTCAGTGAAGATCGACGTCGGCGAGTGCTAAGAAGACAAGGAGAACGCTTTGCAGAGGCATGTTTCGAAGAAATCACACCTTATGGTGGGGGCTCTGTTATGTTTTGGGCAGGAATAAATTCAATGGATCGTACAGAGTTAGTCTTCATTGAAAACGGCTCACTGACTGGGCATCGATACATAACGGAAGTTCTAATTTCTCATGCACAACCCGCATTGGCCGCTCTAGGTGAAGACTCGATTTTTATGGACGACAATGCTCGCGCCCACCGATCCCGCGATGTTAATGCGTATGTGCAAGAGGTCGGCATTCGTCGTTTGGATTGGCCAGCTCGAAGTCCCGACCTCAATCCCATAGAGCATGTCTGGGACGTTCTGAAACGGCGTGTGAGATCAGTACACCCGGCTCCGCAGACCATCAGAGAGCTGAAGAATGTGATTACTGCGGAGTGGGAACGTATTCCGCAAGCAAGTATCCGGGATATACTCGCTAGCATGCCCAGACGAATTCAAGCTGTGATTTTAGCTAGAGGGGGTCACACTCGATACTAAACATTTATCTGCTTTTACTTTATTAAAGAAAAACAAACAAAAAAACTTTTTTATTTTTACTTCATGAGCATATGCACTACTAGCGAATATACACTACTAGCGAGGTTTAGCATTATTTCCCATAAATTGTATCTAAATTTTATGAAATACTGATGAAAACGATTATTTTCTTATTAATTTACCAAATTGTGTGGATAAAACTACCTATAATTATCAAACAAAGAAATATTAACATTTGAAATGGTTCATTGCTTAGGTGCCCGTTTTTTTTGCAAATGAGTGTATATCTTGCCTGATCCAAAACGAGTATGCCCAGTCAGGTCCTTTTAAAAAACATGAATATCTTAAAGAACATGTTTAATAGATAAAAATATAAATTAATATATGACGTAGGCAGCAAATACAGTGCTATATTCTTATCATAGAGAGTCCCAGTAAGCCGTTCCAATTAGGGCGCAACCACCAGATGCTAACGACTTTAACTGTCGCCTGAATTCCTCATTCATGACCTGATCGATCTGTTTTGATCTAATTGGATAACAACTAATTTAATATTAGATGATGTCATTATGCTTCGGAGAATCTTAACACCGCGATTCAGATAATGACGTCATTTTACTAACGCCATCAACAATTTATGACCCAAAACATTAAATTTTAGAATGGTTGTAACAACCATTCTAAAATTTACTTACCATTCTAATATATTATTATATTTATTTCTATCTATGTTTTCAAATGTACCTATTTTTTTTTTTTTTTACTTTAAATAGAAATTATTTTTATATTATTAATTAAACAATATTATTATTAAATACATATGATTAATTAAAGATTTCAGATTAATCTCCTCTGATGCAAATACAATTTACATTGTGGCATAAATATGACAATCAAAAAGTATCATAATACTTTTTTGAATTTTGATTGATATTTTTTTTGTGTTACGAAAACTGTTTCTGGTCCTGATATACTACATGCCTTATCATATACTTGATTATATTTTACATCGGGCTGTCCTTATTTGGTATAGACCTGGTGCTGATCCGGAATGCCTTACCATACTTGATGATATTTCACATCAGGCTATTCTTTTTTGTCCTGATCTGGTCCTGATCCGGTATGCCTTACCATACTTGATGTTATTTCACATCAGGCTATCCTGATCAGGACCAGACCTGGTCCTGATGGGGTTTGCCGGATCCGGCATGCCTCATTCTATCCTGATCGGGTCCAGATACATAATCTGGTTGAACCATACTTCTTTTCTAGTCGGGTCTGACCAGCGTGGTATAGTAGGTCAATTTCTCTCCCATTGTAGAGGAGGCTCGAGCCCAACAGTGAGACATATATGAGCTGAGATGATGTCTGTAATAACGATGACTTATTGGACGTGAGACACCTTAGTTCTAATGTTGGGAAATTAAAAATCAAATACAAACGCGATAGAATCCGTAAAATAATTTTATTTCAACACTTACTCAAAACACTAAACGATAAAAAGTATATTATAATAATATTATGAAAACTTCAATTAAATATATTTATAATACTATTCGTAATTTTATCGTGCAACCTTGACAGTGAACTTAATAAAAAAAAACTTATTACTTTATATTTAAATAAAAATAAAAAATATATAAAAAAAAGTAAATATACACAACGACGTATTGAAAATGCAGAATCATTCGATGACGATCATAAAAATTAATGACTTTTACTTATAAACGAGAGTATTACACCGCAACTTGATCACAGGTGTGCGAACTTTCAAAATAATACTATATTATCTATAAACTTGATGTTTGTGGTTTTTTTTCTAAGTATAGACCATTTTATAGAATTACTACTTACTAGCTTCTGCCCGCGGCTTCGCCCGCGTAAAAGGTTACTTTCCTAAAGTTTTTGATCCCCTATTTTAATTTTTGACCGTCGGTAATACAGTGCAACGGTATTACAATACTCAGGGTTGGAACTTCATTACTGGACTGCTAGATGGCGTTGAAGAAGCTAGATTTTGAGATTTTTTGACAAACAATTTTTTTATTTTTCATATAAAAATTTTGATTTTTTTTTAATAAAAAGTATCCCATGTTACTTTTAATACCTCCAAGAACATGTGTATAATGTTTCATGATGATCGGTTGAGTAGTTTTAGCGTGAAAGCGTAACAAACAAACTTACCTTCACATTTATATATTAGTAGGGATTTTATGATGTGTGGTAGCAGCTCCGAATACTATCAACGCTTATTTCGCTCGTAAATGTCGTAAAAGACGACTAACAGCCTTATAACGACCTGAGTCAACTCCATCTGATGCTGTTTGGTCAACAATTACATTCACAAGGAGGGTTGACGTCTGGCAGACGGCCGGTCATAAAACTATTGCCAATAACTTTTACAATATGTATCATGAAAGAAGAGTATATATTGTATCGACTCAAAGTAATTGGGATAAGAGTAGGAGAATTAATCAATGATGGTGGCAAACGAGTAAGCAGCTCTTCTGATGCTAAATATTACTGTCGCTCATAGACCTTTGCAATACCATGGGATACAGCTAAGTCGCTGTGTAACAATGAAAACTCCAAGACAGTTGGGTTGCCGTCTCTCTCGATCAAGAGCTCTGACCAAGGTGTTGGTATAGGATTCCATATCGAGTTTTCCCACTCTTCTTAAATTCAAGGCCGCGGATGACTGGATCGGGGAATTAGTCCGTCACCCGCCGAGAGGCCGACCGCGTGAGGAAATCCCGACATCCTACCCGAGAGGGGGATGTCGGTCGAGGAGAGGGTACTCCTCAGGGGTATTCCGTTGGGCCGACCACTGACGTCAAGTCACTCTGCTCCGGTGGTCGGCCCAACGACGAAGGCGACGTCACGGGTAGGTTACGGGTGTGCGCGCTTACGCCCCTCTGTCACCCCGGATGGAGTGGTGCGAGGAGTGCGCCGACCGTAGCCCACGCCCAAAAAAAAAAAAAAAAACTCTTATTAAATTATTTATTTTAAGTAAGCATAATTAGTTTTTCTTCTCTCTGTTCTTGCCGTGTGGTGACAGAGTAAGAATACTATTCACCACCCCATATCTTACCTGTGGGAGATCGTACAAGACGACTTAGGAATATAAAATGCATATAACATCTATGCGAGAGAAGGAAAACTCGAAACAAAAGCCTATAGTAACACGTCTGACCAGTGCGGTATATTAGGTTAATTTTCCTACCATTACGAAGGAGGCCCGAGCCTACCAGTGGGACATTTATGGGTTGTGATGATGATGGATTTTCAATCTGAATACATATTTTCTTTTTCAAAATATAATACCAAAAATTATTTCTGGATCAAATCACATAAGCGGCGGCCGATCGCGAGTCAATTACTAGGAAAGCCCAGAGTAATAATCCAGTATCTTCGTACCATATGACATTGCCACTAAGGAAATAATCTTTGTATTGCGGGGACTTTACAAACATAATTAACGCAAACAAATTACACTATAACTCAGAATAAAAGTTTGTGGATCGCACAGAGTATTATTCTGCGCACTACGTCACCTGTCCAGTCTATAGAGGAGTCCTACCTCTAGCAGGGGACGTGAAAAGGCTTACACATACATACATACCATCACGATATATCCCTTGCAGGGCAGAGAGAACAGAGTGCCAGAAAACTCTATCCTTGCATACTTCACTCGCTTCCTCAACATTCACAATTCATACACGGTCGCCGGTTTCGGAGACTCTTGACTCCACCTTCCTTCAGTATGTGACCATTCTGGTCTAGGTAGGTGAGTCTCAGTCTCCCCTAGTATCTACATCCTTCCACTATTGCATTTTATATCTTCTTAACCATACGTTCGTTCGGCATTCTTTCCACATGTACGAATTATCGAAGCATTCCCTTTCGCATCTTTACACCAATACTCTCATTCATACTTACTCGCTCTCTTACGTCGTCGTTACGAATGCGATCGGTCAGCCTAACTGCACAGATTTGACGTAGAAATCGCATTTCGACCGCATTAATTTTACTTTCATGCTCTTTTCTGCATACCCAACTCTCGCTTCCATATAGTAATGTTGGGACAAGCACTGCGTTATGTAAGTATTACTACACGTACCTTCTGGCGGAGGTGGTGGCTACCGAGAAGTTGTCCCAACGCTCCGTTCATTCTATTTCGCGCATTCACTCTTCGCTCTATATCAGTGGTGTACCTTCCATGTCGGCTAAATCCACATCCAAGATATACAAATTCATCCACTTGCTCTAGGAGATCATTACCTATGACATTATGATCATTACCTAACGACTCTTACATCTGTTCTGGCTTTATCTCTTTCGAAGACCATTATTTTGGTTTTGCTCACATACATATATTTATTTTTCTAAATGTAATACCAAAAAATATAGCTGCAGCAGATCATATAAGTGGCAAACGATCACAAATCAACTACTAGTCCAAAAAAAAATCCTCTTTTTTTTTTTTGGTTAGGTTACGGTCGGCGCACTCCTCGCACCACTCCATCCGGGGCGACAGAGGAGCGTAAGCACGCACACCCGTAACCCACCCGTGACACCTCGCCTTCATCATTGGACCGACCACCGGAGCAGCGTGAAAAGGACGTCAGCGGCCGGCCCGACGGAATACCCCCTCAGGGGTACCCTCTCCTTGATCGACGTCGGTCTTTCCTCACGCAGTTAGCCTCTCGGCGGGTGACCGGCTGATTCCCCAGTCCAATCACACGCGGCCTTAGCTAGGGCGGCATCAGGTGCAGATAATCGCGCCTGCGTCGCCCCAGTCGCCGGCGGCGGCTCGCGTCGCCGAGGAGACGTTACTCGCGCACGCGCTCCGCCGCCTGCTTGGCGAGACTACTACCTCGCAGAAGGTTGCGACCGCGTCCCAGTTCCTGACGATGTCGAGCATCGTCCTGGTGATGGTCAGCAGCGTCAGGTCAGCACCGATGACTGCGACGAGTTCACGTCGCTGCACTGCCCAAGCGGCACAAACCTCGAGCGTATGCTGCACCATATCCTCGCCGCAATCGCAGTGGTGGCAGGACGGTGTGCTCTTCCTCCGGACGACCGTATGCAGGTATTTGGCGAAGCACCTATGCCCCGTCAAAACCTGCACTAGTGGAAAGGAAAGCGCCCCGTGCCGCCGTTCTAACCACTGCATCAGCACTGGCTGGAAGGCGTCCACGGTCCGCACACCAAACCGAGGCCTCTCCAGCCGGACTGCCCAACGGGCAATGACGTCTCGGCGGGCGTCAACGTGCCAGGCGGTGAGCTCCCTCAGCGAGACCACACCGGCCTCCGCTCGCACCCCCGACACCCGCCGATAGAGGTCGGCGAACATCTCCGCCTCCACAGGGGAGTCCAGGCCAACAGGCACGCCGCCTCCGTCGCTACCGTGCGGTACCCGCGTATGGCCCTGACCGCCATGGCCCTCTGTGGTCGCCACAGAAGAGCTCTGAGTCGGACGGTCAGGGACCCCGCCCATACCGGTGCGGCGTACAGGGCCATCGACCGGACAAAATAATAATCCTTTAATGAATATCCGTACCATATGCCATTCTCTTTTTTTTAAGACACCACCATGCTCTAAGGGAGTAATCCTTGTATTACGGGGTACTTTACAAATATATAATTAACTCAAACAAATTACACTCAGACTCAGAACATCAGTTTATGGATCGCACAGAGATTGTTCCGCGTAGGAATTGAAACCACAGCACTGTTGCGGCAGGTGTCTTAACCTGTCATCTGTCCAGTCTATAAAGGAGTCCTACCTTCAGCAGGGGACGTCAAAAGGCTTAAAATATGATAGTAATTTGCCATAACAATATAAGGCAGACAAGTTTTCACTCTAAGTACATCATTGTAACAGTGGTATTAAAAAAATATCTAATGTTTTTGTTGAACTCTTATAGTGTTTGTGAGAACTTAGATCGTCAATCCTAGAAAAGTACGTTCGTATATTTTAATATATGGTTCTGTACATAATATTAGCTTCTAAATTATTCGTTTTTAAAAAGTAGCTGTCCTTAAATTGGATTATTATCCCAAGGAAACACATTACCGGGATAAAAAGTATTCTATCCAGAATTATAAAAAGAAATACTATACCCAGCACTTAGGAAATGAACTTTGTATTACGTGGGACTTTAAGAACACTTAATTTAACGGACACAAATTATGCCTAGGCTTAGAAAAACAATTTATGGATAATACAAAGTGTTGTCCTACGTAGGAATCAAACTCACCACACTGGCATAGTAAACCGGTATTCCAATCACTACGCTGGCTGTACAGTGAATTGGTATATCAACGTGTCAATTTTTATCTATTGATATTAATTTTTATCTAGAGAGAACAGATTGCTGTTCAACCGTTTACGCGTGATCGACTAACAAACATCCAAATATTGAAACTCCTTCACAAACTTTTACATTTAATATATTAGTAGGATTTTAATTTTCATGATAATAATAAATATATGTATTAAGCTAAAGAATTTGTTTGTTTGTATGATCGCGTTAATCTCGGGAACTATAATCTATTTTCTACAAATTCCTATTTTATAAGATAGCCTATTCATTGAGAAAGGTTTTAAACTGTATAACATACCGATGACAAGGACACCAGGTCCTTGTCGACCGGTGGCTCATCTACAAGGTGCTAGATAGATACGTGCACTGCAGGTTATAGGGTCGAGCCCCGTCCCTTTCTTCGCTCCGGATGTATTAAGAGAGGTGTGACTGCACCCTAAGCTGTCATCTATAGGATTCAAATAGGTTAATAACGTCATATAATTGTAAGTAGAGTTGCCGAAGGCCTAAACCTTTATAGTAGACCTCAACTATCTCTACCCCTAATATTATAGAGCGGTAGATACCACTTATCATCATGCGGGCAGCCTGCTCGTCTTACAACAAAAGTAACAATAAAATAATTTTATAACAAAAAAATCGGTCGATGAATAACTCAGTGAAATCAGTGAGTGAATTAAGTATTCATCCCCTATTTTTCTACTCTTATGGATAGATTTTTCTTTTTTGTTCAAAATTTTATAGGATTCGAAAAGTACGTAAGTATTCGGTCATGTACTGAAGGAAGGTGGAGTCAAGAGTCTCCGAAACCGGCGAGCGTGTATGAAGAGAATTATGAATGTTGAGGAAGCGAGTGAAGTATGCAGAGATAGAGTTCTCTGGCACTCTGTACTCTCTGCCTACCCTGCAAGGGATATGGCGTGATGATATATATGTATGTATGTAAAAGTACACTCTATTCATTAAAAAAAAATATTATCAAAATTGGTTTACTCTGTGTGGCGTGACATCTTTTTTTGCATATACTTTGGTCTGGACACAACCCATTCACTCCATCCGGGGCCCGTCTGGGGCGACGAACGGGCGGCGTGTGACTTATAACCCGCCGCATGTCCTCTCCATCGCCATCGGATTCGTCACCGTACCATTGGTACCGCTTCCTTGACATCCGTGGCCGGCCCGGCGGGTTACCCTTGAGCAAACAACAATTTCGCATATTTGGAGATTTGTTATGGGAGCTCCGGCAACAATACGTTGTTGAATCGCCCTCATGTGGAGTTTAACATATCTCAGAATTTACTATGAAATCAATATCAGTTAGTCAGTCAATCAGTATCAGTCTCAGTATTTTTAGGCTTTTCTCATGATTGCTGTCGAATTTCTCTCGTCGAATCTCAAAGTTTTTAGAACAAATTTACCAAAAATAATCTTATTCATAGGTTTTAGTAATCTATTGTCCTATTTATTATATAATCTATATATATTTATATATTTCCGTCTGGTGATGGAGTAAGAATACAATTCACCAACCCGTATTTTACCCGTGGATGAGCTTATAACTGAGAATTCAAATTCAAATTTTAATAACAATTTGACTATTTTATTCTTAAAACTATTTTTGGGAGATAACTCGCAAAGTATGATCATATCTCAGGATTTTCAATAAAAATCAATTTTTATATTTAGACTTTTTATAATTCCATGTGGTGACGGAGTAAGAATAATATTCACCACCCCATATGTTACCCGTGGGTGATCGAACGAGACGACTAAAAGATATAAAACGCATATAACATCTACGCTAGAGAAGGAAAACTCGAAACAAAACCCTATACCAACACGTATAATCAGCGTGGTATAGTAGGTTAATTTCCCTCCCATTACGGAGGAGGCCTGAGCCTAACAGTGGGACATTTATGGGCAGTGATGATGATGATGAATTTTCCATTTAGTAATCTTATCCTGGAATGATCCAGTCACCCGTAGCTTGGGCTAGGCCAGCATCAAGCACAGTGTACAGAACTCTAAAAAGACATTTACATTATAAGCATGAATTTGCTACTCCATAATTTAATTTCACACGTAATAAAAAAATGTTTTCTCTCAAACTTTTTATATTCACGACTATTGTTCACAGCTATGAACAGTTATTGACGTTCTAGTCTGTCAATAACGAACTTAAATTATAATAGGGGACTGACAGCTAGATAAGATACAATAAAAGAAAGCTGTTTCTGAAATATCTTGTTAAACACGAGGAAATTCACAAATTATTTTACCTACAAAAGCGCATAAGCTTTGGTGGTTGTTCTGAGTCTGGGTGTAATTTGTCTGCGTTAATGATATGTCTGTAAAGTCCCCCGCAATATAAGGATTATTTCCTTAGAGCAGGGTGGTGTTCAACCCGTGAGGGTAAACCGCTGGACGGGCCACTGAAGACAAAGATCGGGTACCGGTGGCCCGCTCATGGCGAAGAGAGGAGTCCTTGCAGGGTGGGTGTGTGGGGCTGCGCACCGCCTCTTCAATCGCCCCGGACCGATTTGGCAAAGCGCGACGACATCCATAGTCCACCGCAAGGGAAAAAAAGGGGGCAGGGTGGTGTTTAAAAAAAAAACTCTTCGGGTTTACTATAGAAATATAGATGCGGATTTGCAAGAATAAGAATTTTACATATATAGTGGTAATAGGGGGCTATACAGTTGAAAGATTTCTGTCTATAGCCGCCGTCCTATCTGTCCAGAATAGCCCACACTAACCATCAGTTGTGCTGTTTGCTCGTTTGATAGTATAAGCAATAAAAAACAACAAAATAGCAACAAGTATAAAGAAAGTAAAATTGCATTTATACGTACAATACATACAAAGTATTCATATAATTATTCTATAGACTTTATTGTTAGGGTTGTCTATTTTATGGTTCATTGATTTGGTATGTGGAATTATCATCAAATCAAATCATTCATTGTACATAAGCCCGGGGGGATAAGAGCACATAAATTTTTTTTATTATTGCTTTTGGTGGCAAACTAACAAGCAGCACACCTGATGATAAATGTTATTGCCGGCCATGGAACTTTAGGGCCGCTGCCTACCAATACTCTCGCTCACCGAACAAAGCGCAATAGTACATTGCCTTTACTCAGACGTCGACCTTCTTCGAGAGTGTGATACTATCCCGGATGGAACGGCCCGCGGCTGTAGACAGAAAACTGTCATCAGCGTGGTCCTACCACTATTAGATTTTACATTTTTTTCGCAATCAATTCAACTATATTTACGGATTCTAATCGCGTTTGTATTTGATTTTTAATTTATCAACGTTTCGAACACTTTACAGCGTTCATAGTCATGGGAGGAGTAAGGTATCTCACGTCCAACAAGTCATCGTTATTACCAATAATATAAGAATAAATAATAACGATGACTTATTGGATGTCAGACACCTTAGTTCTTCCGTGATCTTGAACGTGGTAAAGTGTTCAAAACGTCGAAAAATTAAAAATCAAATACAAACGCGATAGAATTCGTAAAAATAGTTTTATTTTCAAATATGTTATACTTGCGTAATCATTATATTTGAAAGTTGCTCAAATCAGAAACATAATTATCATACTACTTTTAAGCTGGACCAATTGTTTGATTCTTTATCCATTTTTTTTGCGTGTATCTGATGCATTGATGAATATTTTAGATTTCGTTCTTCGATTGATTTCAAATAATGTTATATTAATTTTTTTTATACATATTTATACGGAAGAACAATAAATTAACTTAGATTATAAAAAAATTGACAACCCTAACGTAAACGTCAAATTAAAAATTATTTCCACGTTCATTTCCTCATAGCTGCATGCCATATTTTAGTTTCGATTTGAATGCAAATAGATGTTACTTCATAACTTTGAATTATTTAGTGTTTTTTTTTTGTAAGGACCACATATATGCTATGACACTCGACATTATGATTACGAAAACTAAATCGTTGTCGTTTTCCAAGTTCAAACGTTCCACTAGTAAAATTTAAAAATATTTACATACATACATACATATCATCACGCCATATCCCTTGCAGGGTAGGCAGGGAGAACAGAATGCCAGAAAACTCTATCTTTGCATACTTCACTCGCTTCCTCAACATTCATAATTCTCTTCATACACGCTCGCCAGTTTCGGAGTCTCTTGACTCAAGTAGGTTAGTCTCGGTCTCCCCCGGTACCTACATCCTTCCACTTTCGCATTGTATATCTTCTTAACCAGACGTTCGTTCGGCATTCTTTCTACATGTCCGAACCATCGGAGCATTCCCTTTCGCATCTGCCCATTAATGCCCTAAAATAAGGTTTAGACGTAAATTTTTGTATTTTTTTTTTTAAATTTATGGTGGCAAACGAGCAAGCAGCACACCTGATGGTAAGTATTACGGCCGTCCATGGACCTTTGCAATACCAAGTGTATAGCTAGGCCGCTGTCTACCAATACAAACCCCAAGTCCATACCGTTGGGCTTCCTACTCTCTCGCTCAAAGAACGAAGCGCAATAGCACACTCCCCATTGCTCTTCTGCAAGAGTGTGGTACTACCCCGGCTGCAGACAAAAAACAGTTAACAGCGTGGTCCTATCACTAAAAACATAATCAATACCCCAAAGTCTGAGTAATGGCAATGTGCTATTGCGCTTCGTTCAGTGAGCGAGAGAGCCGGAAGCCCAACTGGGTGGGTTTGTGGTTTGTATTGATAGGCAGCGGCCTAGCTATATATTCTTGGTATTGGAAAGTTCCATGGGCAGCAGAGACACTTACCATCAGGTGTGCTTTTTGCTCGTTTGCCACCATAAACATTAAAAAAAAAAACACGTAAAATGAAACCTTCGGAGACAAAGACGCAAGAATATATAAAAAAAAAATTAACATCAATCTTAATTTTTTTAATATAATTGTATTATAATTTCACTTTTTAATTTCAGGTATTTTAATATCTTAATGTATAGCATAAGAGGCTGTTCCATCTCGTGATAATAAGCTATCAGTATCATCATCATTATTCAGCTCTTATCCCAATTTGCTTGTGGTCGACGTAATATCCACCGTATATTGAAAAAAATATTTACCATAGTTTTATGTTCACCTGACGTTTTTTTTGCGGCGTTTTACGGTCTGGTCACACCCCGTCAGATTCGTCCGGGGCGATAGAAGAGGCGGCGTACGAGCCCATAGAGCCGCCCCGCAATGCGCATCTCTTCGCTGAGCAAGCGGGTCGCCGGAACCCGAACTTTGTCTTCGGTGGCCTTGTTTGCCTGCCTGACGTCAACCCTCGTTGTGAATGTAATTGTTGATTAAACGGCATCAGAGTGTGTTGGTCGATGTTGAACTCTTAGCCATCTATTATGATGTCCACGAGCGAAGTAAGAGCTGGCAGTATTCGTAGCCGCTATCACACAGCAATAATAAACTAATGAATATTAAAAGAAAATAAAATAAAACAAACTTATCTCCAAATTTAGTCTAACACATTTTAAGTTCATAATAAAGTATAAAATAAAAATTAATACATAGTTATGCTGTATATAGTAATAGCTGTGTGGTAGCGGCTATGAATACTACCAACCTTTACTTTGCTCCTTATTATTTTTTTTTTGGTGAACTATCTCGCCCCGCTAAATCGGTCCGGGGTGACGGAAAGGCGACGCGTGATCCCATAGACCCACCGTAAAACTACTCTCTCTTCGCCATGCGAGCGGACCACCGGTACCCGATTTTTGTCTTCGGTGGACCTTTACTTTGCTCCTGGATGTCGTAAAAGACGACTAAGAGCCTTATAACGACCTGGGCCAACTCCATCTGATGCCGTTTGGTCAACAATTACATTGTCAAGGAGTGTTAGCATTTGACAGGCGGCCGTTCATAAAACTATTGCCAATAACTTTTACGATATGTGCTATGAAATAAGAGTACATATCGCCCCCAATTAATTAGGATGAGAGTAGGAGAATGATGAATGATGACATAGTTATACGAAATAAAACTATTTAACGAATTTTATAGCATTGTATTTAGCATTTTTAATTCGTCGACGTTTCTAACAATTTTAAGCATACACAGTCAAAGTTATCATTAATGGCACCATGAAGGATTCGACAGGTATCGTTAAAGGCAACCGGGTTGACCACGGATGTCAAGGGAGGGAGGAGAGTACCAGTGGTCGGCCAACACGGGAATCACCCTTGCAAGTGTCGAAAATTTGCGGTATAAACGCCTGTATCTTTTGATTGCATTGGTTTAGAAGTTTAATTTTATCACAGCTTTAAGAGACAGTAGAGTTGAGTATTTGATATAAATTTCAGCTTGATACCTCCACGCGTTACTGAGAAAAAGGGTCTTGACAGACAGACAGGCGGATAGACGGACGGACGGACAGACGGACGGACAACAAAGTGTTCTTATAAGGATTCCGTTTTTTCTTTTTGAGGTACGGAACCCTAAAAAAATAACAAATATAAAAAAATAAAAGCATGCCTCAGAGAATATGTATGGGTGTGACCATACAATAAATACACATATTTAATATATTATGTTATAAATATATTATATTATTACTTTCTTTCCTACAGTCTACTCTCACTCCGTCTTATGAATTTTCGATCAGGTCACGTGTCCTGACGCGAGTTTAACATTTTTTATCTATACCAAAAAAGTGCACAACGCCGCTAAAGGAGTTCTCACTTCAAAAACTAAAAAAGGTATCATTAAGTTCAACAATTTGAACAGTAGATAGTGCGGCGATACTATATAAAGAATTCATTTTTGGATTACTTATAGTGACAAACGAGCAAACAGCACACCTGATGGTTAATATTACAACTGCTCATGGAAATTTGCAATTCCAGTGATATAGTAAACTGCTACCAACCAAAACCCATCTAGAATGTTGGATTTCCAACACTCTCGCTTATCAAACGAAGCGCAATAGCACATTGCCATTGCTCAGACGTCGATTTTTGTGAGACTGTGATATTCCGGACGAACCGGTCTACGGTTGTAGACAGAAAACTGTCAAGTATGTGGGCCCTATCAATACAAATAAGATCTTTAATATTTACCAAAAGGTTAGTATGCGAATAAATTTAAGACATACGAGATATGAATCACATGTTGTGCAGGTTTCTTTTATAACTGTAGCAAGTTACGTCTGACTCAATTAATATAGGTAGGTATGTTATGTAGATGGTCACCGAAGACAAAGATCGGATACCGGTGGGCCGCTCGCACGGCGAAGAGAGGTGCTTGTAGGGTGGGTCTATGGGGTTGCGCGCCGGCTCATCCAACCATAGTCCAACGCAAGGAAAAAAATGTATGTTATGTAGATATTACCTATGTTGAGGTTTAAGATTACAATGCCCTATGGGTAAATAGGTAGGACGGTCTTTCTTTCGAAGTTAATGGTCATATAGATACCATGCTTTTCAGTAAGGAAGATGATGATTCTGCGTGTAGTGACGGATTAAAAATGCAATTTACCAACCTTTAACGTCTCTTTTTTTTTGTGGACTATGGAGTCGTCTCGCCCCGTTAAATCGGTCCGGGGTGACGGTAAGGCGGCGCGTGACCCCATAGACCCACCGTAAAACTCCTCTCTCTTCGCAGCGCGAGCGGACCACCGGTACCCGATTTTTGTCTTCGGTGGACCTCTAACGTCTCTGTGGAGATCGTAAAAAAAAAAAACCTCATCAAAGGTTATAAAATGCATACAACATCTATACAAGAGCTGTGTGGTAGCGGCTACGAATACTACCAACCCTTACTTTGCTCGTGGATGTCGTAAAAGACGACTAAGGGCTTTATAACGACCTGGGCCAACTCTATCTGATGCCATTTGGTCAACAATTACATTCCCAAGGAAGGTTGACGTCTAGCAGACGGCCGGTCATAAAACTATTGCCAATAACTTTTGCAATATCTACGGTGAAAGAAGAGTACATATTGTATCGACCCCAAGTAATTGGGATACGAGTAAGAGTGTGATTAAACCCTATATAAGGCCATCTAAAAAGCGAGGAGGAGTAAGAGAATTTCCATCTACCTGTCGGGGAGGCTCGAGCCTAGTAGTGGGACCTATATGAGCCGAGACGATGAGTCATGATGGATATATAAGGAAGATGTAGGTATTCGAAAAGGCAACTTATCGCGAGGACCACTAAAGTCAAGAAATCAATGGCGATGGTCCACTCGATTACCGATGAGGCCTAATACGGAAAATTAAGGACTTTGACACTATCGTTTCATACCACTATGACTTTAGCTGGGTAAGCCAGGCTAGACTAATCTGTCAAAAAATAAAGTTGAAATATAATGTAGCTATTGTATTAGTAATTGCATTTTTTTGTTTGTCTTAGTTGTTAGCTTCAGATGGCTATGATAACTTTACTCGGACTGTGGGTGAGCGCTGAGGGCTCTCAACCTGATAGTAATTGCAATATTATTACTTACTTTTATTAGCTGGCAGATCTGTATATATTGAGCTATCTCTCTCTGCTTTGTGAGGAGACCATTGCTTCCATCTTCGCTTAGTGGTTCCCTTCAAGCATCCTTTGATTGATGTTTTTTTTTGCTTTCATTTTCTCCTTTTCAGTATATCGCCTCCTGTACATATTTTTTTTACATATTTCCTTTTTTTCATATTTTCTGCACAATAATGTTTAAGCAAACACCTTGATAAGCTCTTTAGATTTATATATTTTATTTTATCTGTGAAAATAATGTAATAAGAATACAATGATCACCTCCTCTACTTTGCCCATCGGGTCATCGAAAAAAAACTGCTAATATCACTCAAGAGAAAAAGAAATGGCAATTAAATCAAATACTTTGACCAGCATAATATAGTAGGCCAATTTCCTTGAGGGAAGTGCGAGTCGAGGGACGTATATCAGCTATACTATGGTTTAGGTTTTCCCTGTGGTGACGGAGTAAGAATACAATTCATCACCCTCTATCTTTTTACCCATGGGTGATCGTAAGAAATGACTTAGGGATATAAAACGCATATAATATTTATACAAGAGAAGGACAATTTGAAAGAAAACCCTATAACAACACGTCTGATCAGCGTGGTGTAGTAGGTCAATTTCTCTCCCATTGTGTAAGAGGCTCGAGTCTAACAGTGGGACATATATGATCTGAGATGATGATGATGATGATGGTTTAGATAATAATACTTATATCTCCATTTATCCATCCATCAGCCGGTAGACGTCCACTGTTGGACATAGGCCTCCCCACGAGAATGCCATTTGCAACGGTCCTGTGCCACCTGCATCCAATGGTTTCCTGCGACCTTGGTAATGTCATCACTCCACTGACTGGGGGGTCATCCTATTTTGCGTTGTCCAATTTGTGGTCGCCAATCGAGAACCTTTCTTCCCCAACGGTTGTCGTTTCGTCGAGTGATGTGGCCTGCCCATTGCCACTACAACGTGCTAATTCTTCGGGCTTTGTCGGTTACACCCGTTCATCTACGGATTTCCGTATTTTATCACGTATATATATTTTATACATATATCTAGCTAGAGCTTAGCAAAAAAGAAAGCTGAACACCGAACTGGCTCGACTGCATTTGATGACGTCTAGTCAACGACTATACTTCCAAGGATAAAACAGGCGACCGGTCATAAAACTATTGTCAAAAACCATTGCAAAATGTACAATCAAAGAAGAGCACATATTGCATCAATCCCAAGTAATTTAGATTACCAGCAGAATGAAGAAGGATCAATGATGAAAACATGTTTTATAAGAACTTTTTTTGTAAGGCGTGTTGTGCGAAGTTACCAACGATTTACGATAGTGGCCCAGTTATGTAAAATTTGATAATTATGTAGCTATAGGACCTGTTTTGTGAGAGTTGGAACTTGACGACGCATAGTCTGGTGTGGCGAGATTTAAGATTGATATCGGGCTATACAGGTTTTAAATATTACGGTTCATGTACAATGTGTTTTTTTTTTTGGCTGACTGCACAGATGTTGAGGATTCAATTCCTACACAGAATAAAACCTTTTTTGAAGTGAAAACTTCTTTAGGCGCGTTGAGCGTTTTTGGAATGGAAAAACTTATAGGTTCGCGTCACCGACATGCTAATGCTAATAGTATATCTATAGCTATGTGAAAACTTCTTTAGGCGCGTTGAGCGTTTTTGGAGGGAAAAAACTTATAGGTTCGCGTCACCGACATGCTAATGCTAATAGTATATCTATAGCTATGTGAAAACTTCTTTAGGCGCGTTGAGCGTTTTTGGAGGGGAAAAACTTATAGGTTCGCGTTACCGACATGCTAATGCTAATAATATTTTTTATTTTTATTTAAAAATTAAATAATATTTTTATTTTTATATAAAAATTAGAAAATTATTATTATTTCAATTAGTCTTAAGTTAATAGTTTTCACTTCTATCGGCAGTCCCCATGGCTGCCTTTTGTTTTTTTTTTTTTAGCATTCCGTTGGGGGCGATAAAGGAAGGGGTTAGGATTGTATGCGCTCCCTATCGCCATTGAGGCCACTGGTATCCAATCCTTGACGAAAAACAGAAAAAAAAGGATAATACTTTGTGCGATCCACTAACTGTTGTTCTGAGTCTGGATGTAATTTGTCTGCGTTGATTATATGTTTGTAAAGTCCCCCGCAACATTAGGATTATCGCCCTGGTGCAGGGTGGTGTTAAAAAAATGTAGAATGTAGGTCTCATGCTAAGTGTAGGATTCGATTCTTTGGCTGATCTAGTAATTAAAATGTAATCGGGTGCCGATTGTCGGATCTTGTCCGGCCATAATATTTTTAAGTATATATAAAAAATATATTATTTAGTGTTTCAAAAGACATTATTTTGAAACAATTTTTTATTATTTTATTTATAATTTTTATTTAAAAGTTATAAAAATAACTACGTGTCCAAAAACTATAGTCAAAATTTCACAGTTTCTAAAGTCACTATGCTAGGCTAGGCTTACTGTTGATGAGTGTTGAGACTATTTTACACTTTTTTAGGATAAAAACTGACAAATGTCGAAAAACGTGTTTATTTATTTTTTATTATTGAAAAAAATATTTATGCGTAATTTGTAAAAGGAATAAGTATATTTTTTTTTCTAAATTTGACTGCTGCATTTCACTCGCTGTGGGGTTGATTTTCATAATATTGTGTGTCTAGTTAGTACCTATGTCACAAAAAGACACTACTATGAAAATTTCATATTTCTAGCCTCAATAGTGTCGTCTCGGTGTTTATGATTCTGTTAACCAGCTTCTTTATATATTTATATCTTCAAACTAGCAATTCTTATATTTATTTTCTTATTTGTCGCAACAACGAGGTAAGAGAGCGATTAGGTAAATAAGAGAGTATTGGTGTAAAGATGCGAAAGGGAATGCTCCGATGGTTCGGACATGTAGAAAGAATGCCGTACGAACGTCTGGTTAAGAAGATATACAATGCGAAAGTGAAAAGATGTAGGTACTAGTCATGCGCAATATAGATCACCGCGCTGAAAAGAGTGATACATATCTTTTGAGTGTAAAGATACATATCACTCATTTAGCTCATTTAGCTCACTTAGCTCAGCAGTCAACCACATTATTAAATCACTCCTCTAGCTCACTTTCAAAGATCGTTCACTTTAAATCTATCACTCACTTTAAATCTATCACTCACTTTAAATCTATCGCTCACTTTAAAACTATCGCTCAAACAAATCTATAACTCATATTTCGCATTAGCTTGATAATGTTTCGAATTTACTTTTCAGATAATTATATTTTTTAGAAGATTTTGTCAAATTCATCTATTTTCTAAAATCTATTTTCTAATAATAAATATTAATTATTAAACTTTATAGCTAAGGAAATAGAGTGTATTCTCTTTTGACAACTTAATTACATCAATACGAAAACAGCGTGAAATATCATTCTCGTCGGCCGGCCACGCAACGCACCTATCATCATTCTCCTACTCTTATCTGAATCACTCGGGGTCGATACAGAATGTAGGTACTCTTCTTTCATAGTACATATTATAGAAGTTATTGGCAATAGTTTTATGACCGGCTGCCTGCCAGACGTCAATCCTCCTTGGGAATGTAATTGGTGACTAAACGGCAACAGATGGAGTTGGACCAGGTCATTATAAAGCTCTTAGTCGTATTTTACTACATCCACGACCAAAGTAAGGCTTGGTAGTATTCGTAGTCACTACCACACAGCAACTGCTGACAACTATAAGAATATAAATGCAAATTTGGTCTCTATAATTGAGAATAGACATAGTTTAGTTGGGAAATCAGGCAGGCTAATACAGATAGCTGCGGTTCTATCCTTAATTTTTCCTTTTCCTATATCTTTTTAATCTTTTTTTTCGTATTTAAATATATTTTCCAAAAAAACATTAAACAGAAAATATCGAGCGAAGTTCGGTCATTCAGATATTATAGATACTGAAAGAAGACAATGTTTCAAGTTATTACATACATATATAATAAAATCATACATCCCAAGACAAAATTTCTACACACAAATTTACTAAAAAAAAATAATAATGTATGGTTCATAGCATCAGAATAATGTAAATTTCTCATAAAATATGAGACTAAAAATGGGGTCACAGCAACGTAATACGAATTGCGTAAACTGACGCTTTCTTTCTTTTTATATAGGAAGTTAATTTTTTATTAATATGCAGTCAAAAAAAAAATAATTAACATATTTTATTATAATACACATTTAAAATTAACAACCTGATCTGATTTTGTAATTTCCTTAGTTGTTTGATATTTATTTGAGATTTGGTCTATCTTTCATCAACTTTATGCTGGGGTCCTGGGGTCCGAATACTCACAATTTATATAAAGATATTGCAAAAAGATTAATCGCTGCTTGACGTGATCAGAGGGCTGGCCTATATTTTGCACAAAAGGTTAGCATTGCCATTCAACGTAGTAAGGGGTCCTTCATAAATTACGTAAAGGATTTTGAAGAATGATTTGGCCCCCTCCCCCTACCGTAAGACATGATAAGATTGCAACTACTCCCCTCTGCCCCTTAATAAGATTTTTTGTAAGAAAAGGTCCTATTGATCAAATATAACTTCGTTTATTCTGAAAATATATTTTATTACAATCTTCTTACTACAAGTAGGTATCATTAACTCACTGCAATAGCATTAATCTTATTAATCCCTCACAATTTTGACTGAAATAAGTAATTTTCAATTTAATATTTTCCTTAACGTCAGGTTCACTACCATACCTATAGTAAGAAGTTATATAATATTCAGTCATCCACAATCCTAAACGTCTTACATAATTTATGAATGGCTCCTTAAATACTGCCAGCCTTCTGGGCACGTTACTAGTAGACAGTGATGCGGAGAAATTTTTCGATGCCTGATAGCGCCTTTGGTTTTTGTTCCTTATTCTTTTTTTTTTTAATATTTTTCTTTTAATACTTAGCGTTAAATGTACATATTTAAATTATATATTTTAATTCATCGAAGTGCAATACTGAATATCTTCTACGTCATCTCAGCTCCGTACATTCCATTGCTGGCCTGGAGCCTCCTTCTATAGGATGGATATTCATCTACTGTATCATAGACGCTGTGGTGTGAATGAAAAATTAGCGACAAAGATAAAAAATGCTGAGGTGGTTTAGACACGTTTAAAGAATGAGTAAAGAAAGGTTGACTAAGCAAGTATACAAAGCGAGTGTGAGTAGAACGATTACAAGGGGAAGACCACGTCGTACTTTTCTGGATCAAATTGAAGATGTGTTACGAGTACGCGTGACCGTAGAGTATGCACGAAGACCGTGATGAGTTTGAATGAAGCGATGAAGGTATGTCAGGATCGCCGTTTGTGGCAATCCGTAGTCTCTGCCTACCTTTCTGGGAAACAGGAGTGAGGATATGTATGTATATACCATAGACAGCCTTTAATTTTTTCTAACAATATTACCTGCGTATTACATGCTTTAAAAGACGAATTTTACGGTACATGATCAATAAAATCGGTGATGAATTCTATTGTTCTATCAACAAACGTATATTAAGGTTAAATCATTATTATTAGCATTTATATGTTTTACTGCTGGTATCGAGCCTCATCACATCACAGTAGGGGTACTGTGATGGTGGTTAACTTACTATTTTCCGTGTGGTGACGGAGTAAGAATACAATGCCCCACATCCTATCTTACCCGTGGGTACCGTATAAGACGATTATGGGATTTAACATGCATATGGCATCTGTACAAGAGAAGGTAAACTCGAAAAAAAACCCTATACCAACACGTCTGACCAGCGTGGTATAGTAGGTCAATTTTTCTCCCGTTATGAAGAGAGATATGAGAAGGCCCGGACCCAAAAGTGGGGTATATGTGGGCTGAGATGACGACAATGATGATTATTTCAAGGGTATTAAATTTTTCATCATATGCCTTAAAAAAATGAATTTTACAAAACTCATGGTCAATAAGATCAGTGTTGAATTCTATTCTTCTATTACCACACGTGTAATAATCTTTATCAGCCTAGACTCGATCAAATATAACAGAAGGATAATTGGTTTATAGTAGGCTGCGCGGTATAATATATAACCACGCTGATAAAACAGGTTGATACAGGGTTTTAATTCGATTTTTCCTTCTCTTATATATTATATTTAATAATATTGCTGTATGGTTACGTTTTCCGTGTAATGACGGAGTAAGAACACAATTCACCCACCCCTATCTTACCCGTGGGTGATCGTACGAGACGACTAAGGGATATAAAATGCATATAACTTCTATGCGAAAGAAGGAAAATTCGAAATAAAACACTATACCAACACATCTGACCAGCGTGGTATAGTAGGTCAATTACCTTTCCATTATAGAGTAGGCCCAAGTCCAACAGTGGGACATATATGGGCTGAGATGATGATGCTGATGATGATCGTTACGTCTGCGAATACTACTGACTTTTACTTTGCTCTACGACTAAGATGATGATGGCGTTTGATCAACAATTATATTCCCAAGGAGGGTTGTCACGGAGAAGAACACATTTGTCCCTACAGTTGTAAAAATCGCCTCAATAATCAATTATAATATGAAACGTATAACATGATACTGCATAACGGGTTGATAATTATCAACCCGCTTGCCAAACGCGGTTATTTAAATAACACCAAAATAAATAAGTCGTATTCGTCCCATTAGATATGTCTCTATCATCATCACAGCCCATATATGTCCCACTGTTGGGCTCGGGCCTCCTCCGTAATGGGAGGGAAATTAACCTACTATATTGCGCTGGTCAGACGTGTTGGTATAGGCATTTGTTCCGAGTTTTTCTTCTCTCGCATAGATGTTATATGCGTTTATATCCCTTAGTCGTTTCGTACGATCACCCACGGATAAGATATGTGGTGGTGAATAGTATTCTTACTCCGTCACCACACGGAAAGTCTCCATAATAAATGGAAATTATCTTACCAATTCACTCGAACGTTTCAGACGGGTTGATAATAATTTATTTTTTAAAGACTCCTTTGGCAGGCCATTAATTATTTACGCGCCCCACCTATTCCATCTGGGGCGCCACAAGGGCAGCGTGCGACTGCACGGTTATGGGACTCCATAACTCACCGTATTTCCTTTCCATTGCCATTGTGCCAAGCATTAGATACCTTGAAATTCGTGACCTGCAGGGCAAAGAATAACGTTGCACTAAAGAAATAATCCTTTCTATTCGGGGCAATTTTCAAACATATATTTTAATAGACGCTAATTACACCCAGACATAGAATTACACTTTATATCGTACAAAGTGCTGTCCTGAGAATCGAACCTAGGTTACTTTGTACAGTAGATCAGAACCTTAACCAATACGCAATCTGTACACCGATTACTGAGATTTCGCATTTCACATAATATAAAAGAAAATGATTTTTTTTTATTCCTTATAGTGGCAGACGAGCAAGCAGCAGACCTGATGGTAAATGTCACTGCTGCCAATGGACCTTTGCTATACCCAGGGTATAACTAGGCCGCTGCCTACCATTACAACCCCCAAACCCACCTAGTTCGGCTTCCGTTTCTCTCGCTCACCGAACGAAGAGCAATAGCACAATGCTATTACTCAGACGTCGATCTTCTGCGAGAGTGTGGTACTACCCTGGACGGACCGGCCCGCGGCTGTAGACAGAGAACTATTAACAGCGTGGTCCTACCACTAAAATAATAGTGCGTGTTCTTAAGTACGTGTGCTAGAAGTTATACTTTACTATCTTTAGCTTCATTAAAAATAGTTTTTGATTGCATGATTTGCATGCAAATAATTAATTACAATAAAACGCCTAGAAGTAAATAACTAATATTAATCGAAATATTCAATTTAAATCACTACTGAATATAATTTATTAGCACATATATAATTCGTACTTGTCGTCATCATCATTCTCCTACTGTTATCCCAACTACTTGGGGTCGATACAATATGTACTTTTCTTTCATAGTACATATTGTAAAAGTTATTGGCAATAGTTTTGTGACTGGCCGCCTGCCAGACGTCAACCCTCCTTGGGAATGTAATTGTTGACCAAACGGCATCAGATAGAGTTGGCTCACGTACCAAAGCCTTGCCAGTGCTTGCAGGTTTACATCCGGTCGACTTGGAGATACAAAGGCGGGTCAATGTATTATTCTACCAGGGATAACATGAGCAACAATTTTCTTCTGCTCCGCGATCGTATTAAAATTTTTGCACCTTTTCGCACCGCAATCCGTCGTGTACGAAGAGCTCCTGACCGAATGGCAGGAAAGGTGGGACTTATCAAATAAGGGTTATCATTTCTATCTTTTCTTACCATTTATTTGAGAACGTTTAGAGAAAATATACCTAGAAATTGACCACTTTGTAGCACAATTCCTCACTGGTCATGGGAAGTTTAGAGGTAAATTATTTTATTTTAAACTTGTAGCTTCACCATTTTGTCAATGTCATCACCATTTTGTCATCTAACTGTGAGTTTGAACAAACAGCTCACTACATTCTCTGGGAGCGCAGCCTCTGGCGTAACGAGCGCAATCTCATGTTGGACAGTCTGAAAGTCACATCTGGAGTAGTATACTATACGGACCTTGTAGCAGCTCGAGAAAATTTCCGTGCGTTCAGACGCTTCTGCCATATCTACTGTTGCAATCAATGTTAAGGCTCACATATAGGCCCCATAAGCTTTGCCATATCCACGGTGCTGTACTGCTGCGCTTTACGTATCAGTACATCCTCTTTGCATAGGAGGGAAGTGGAATTTTTCCAACTCCTCCCGTGTTTCTTTTCTAATTAAATTTGTTGCGGGTCCCAAGACAATTAAATGCGTTTCCCGTGACTTCCCAAGGATCAAACCTCGGTGTCTTATACGGAGACCATTGTGGATCCTGGATTTCAGGAGTTACAGTGGTGGGAATGTGTGGTGCTATTAGTCCTATTAAAAAAAATATACAAGCAAATGCAAACATTTAGCACTATACAAATATTGCTAAATCTTTTGAGTAGTAATGACAATTTAATACAAGAAAAAGATCATTGAAACAAAAACATTTTGATTAAATCTAGCTTTTTTATTGTTTATGGTGGTATACGAGCGAGTAGCATACCTTATGGTAAATGTTACTACCGCCCATGTGCCTTTGCAAAACCAGGAGTTTGCTGCCTATCAATTAAAACACTTCCAAGTTAGGCTTCGTCATATTGTCAGACATCGGTGTTCGATTGATGACGACATCGATTTTCTACGAGAGTTTGGTATTACTCCGGACAGATCAGTCCGCGGCTGTGGACAAAAATCTATCAATATTGTGAGTACATTATTTATTTAAAGAAGCTGGTTGATGGATTTATTAACGACGAGCTGAAACTACTAAAACTAGAACGAAGAAATTTTAAAAATAGTTTTAATTTTGCGTCATAGAGATTCATTAAGAGTTTTATAAATATTAAGTCCAAAAGGTAGAGGGTTAAACGCATTAGTAAATTTAGTGAAACAGAAACCCTTTATCATCATCATCTCACTTCATATATGTATGTCCCACTGTTGGTCTCGAGCATCCTCCATAACGGGAGTGAAATTGATCTACTACACCACGCTTGTCAGACGTGTTGGTATAGAGTTTTGTTTCGAGATGTCCTTCTCTTGCATATATATGTTTAATATCCTTTAGCCGTCTCTTACTATCATCCATAGGTAAGAAAATCTGCATCAAAATTTATAAAAGAGGATGTTTGTATATATGACATCTGTAAAACTCAAAATCTATTTGACCGATCATTATGAAAATTAGTATTATATGTATTTTTTTCACGAAGAAGGTTTATATGATATCTCCATTGATGTAACTCGCCACTAGGTGGCACTGCGATATTTCAAGTTCTACGAACAAACCAACGGAATGTGTTTGCTAGTATAATTTAAAGATTTTACTGCTACTGCTTGTTTTTGATTTCTAATTTTCTAACGTTTTAAATATTTCTGTATGTTTGTTATCATGGAAGGATTATGGTG
Organism: Lymantria monacha; assembly: GCA_905163515.2. Taxonomy (NCBI): domain Eukaryota; kingdom Metazoa; phylum Arthropoda; class Insecta; order Lepidoptera; family Erebidae; genus Lymantria; species Lymantria monacha. The sequence continues at coordinate 20,468,786 of LR991081.1, forward strand.
TCTCACGTCTAATAAGTCATCGTTATTATAGTGTTGTTTATCTACCCACTGCAATATTATACTAAACTTTTATCACTGGTAATTGCATTCAATTATTAATATTCGATGTATGTAAAAGTTAGAAGCTACAATTATTAATGGATGCCTATTGGTATGTCTTTAGTATCTGTAATATACTTATAGACATCGGTGTGTTACAATATTATTATGTGACTGTAAAATGTAATGAACATGGTAGCGGTTACGAATACTACCAACACTTACTTAGATCGTGGATGTCGTAAAAGACGACTAAGAGCCTTATTTCGACCTGGGCCAACACCACCTGATCCCGTTTGGTCAACAATTATTATTATTCAATATATTCCCAGGGAGGGTTGACGTGAAGCAGGCGGCCGATCATAAAATTATTGCCAATAACTTTTGTAATATGTAGGAAGAGGAGTACATATTGCGTCGACCCCAAGTAATTGGGATAAGAGCAGGAGAACGATGATATGATGATTGCGGCTACGAATACTACCAAACCTTACATTGCTCGTGGATGTCGTAAAAGACGTTTAAGAGGTTCACGTCAATCTGGGTCAAATCCATCTGATGGCGTCTGGTCAACAATTATATTGCCAAAGAAATTTGCCATCAGGTACACCGGTCATAAAACTAAAGCCAATATTTTTTGCAATACGACCACAAGTAATTGGGATAATAGCAGGATTATGATGATATGAGGATAAATCTGGGATATTAATAATTACGTTATAGTATTTTTTTGTTGCCGAACGAACGTCTGGTTAAAAAGATATACAATGCGAAAGTGGAAGGATGTTGGTACCGGGGGAGACCGAGACTCACCTACCTAGACCAGATCGGTCATATACTGAAGGAAGGTGGAGTCAAGAGTCTCCGAAACCGGCGAGCGTGTATGAAGAGAATTATGAATGTTGAGGAAGCGAGTGACGTATGCAAGGATATAGTTCTCTGGCACTCTGTTCTCTCTGCCTAACCTGCAAGAGATATGGCGTGATGATATGTATGTATGTAGTATTTGTCACTAGGTGGACTGACGTGATCTTGAGAGTCATCGGAAACCATTAGATGCAGGTGATATAGGACTGACGGGTGGATGGATAGATGTAGATTTGTTAGTAATATTATCCAATCTTAATAGATATTTTAATTTATCCATTAAAAAATACATTAAATATCTAAATGAAACACAGATATTACATTACAGTTCTTTATTTGTACGAATCAATAAAAAAAACAATATTTACTTTATCAAATATGCATTTATATATATACATATAGTAAAATATAAAAATAATAAATCGTACATAATATTTGTACTAAATAAAAAAATAATAATAAATAAATATTATTTAACGGTGGTATTTATGAATTAAAAAAATGAAAATAATATATATATATATATATAAATATATATATACATAAATAATTATATAAATACGGCATAATATATCACATAATACATATATAATATAATTTATACAAAATAAATGAAAGTTATAATTATATAACTATTATATCACAAAAAATTAATAATACAAGTACATATACATATATTTATACATATATGCGGAAGCATTGCATTTTAGTTATATAAAGATAATTGTTATAAATAATAAGAACTTAGTAAGAAAAAGACTAGATGAATTAGGAGGTAATAATGAATTATAAAAAAAAATATAATAATCTTTTAAAAAAATAAAATACACAAATACGGATACCGTATAGGATGAAAACTACTAATACACAGTAGCTTAGTAAGAAATTTCATACAAACTAAGAACTATATTTATAGAAAACAATAACAAAATCTCTTTGCGGTAAAATCCCTTACAAAGGGAGATTCCTTACTAAATAATTAATAATTTACTTACATGCTATAATAAATAAAATCAGTACGTGCCATTTCAATATCATACAAAAATAATTTTGGACTTAGAATAGCTCCTTGAGGTACATCATAAATTAATCAGATTTTACATGGCCGGAGTAAGCTAAGTCTTGGCCGTCATCCATGGATCTGCCCCAGCCGTGACCGCTGCTGGCAAAGTGTTCTTCATGATGAGGATGGGCTACTACTTCGTAGCTTGTTTCATGATGCTTGCTTGCTAAAAGCTTTTTCAAAGCAATAATACCGGCGACAAGGAGAGAGATCTTGGCAAGTAGAACAGCCTTGGCAGCGGCGAAAGCGATGATACCCAGGAACAGAGGGATGAGAGCGGTGATCTTAAGCTTAGCAATAGCGAGGAGGGGAAGGAGCTGCTTGATCTTCTTCTTCTTACCACGAGCTGTAATAAAATAATTAAATAATTAGATATATTACAACAAGATCGCGTATTTATTCTTTACAGAATCTGATATTCTTTTACAATTGTTTCCTATTTTGCATAGTTGGCCTTGTTCTAATAAAGCTTCACAGAGTTACACAGTTATGGACTATAAATTCCAATTTAATGAAGGTTGGTATCAGAATCATTACTTTTAAAATAAATATCTATTATATCCTATATATTGTATAATCTCAAAAACTCAGAAGCCGTATCTTGACTCAAAGTCATCTCAAAGTTAGACTTCTAGATTGGTACTCTCTTAATGTCACCAGTAAAATATTACTGTTACTATTTGAGAATGTTATATTATGTAGTTCATACTAGTTATGGCTATGAATGTTATCAACCCTTACATTGCTCGTGGATCTCGTAAAAGACGACTAAGAGATTAATATCGACCAACTCTACCTGATTCCATTTGGTCAACAATTATATTCCCAAGGAGTAAACGATTGCCAATATGCCAGTGACTATTGCCAATATGTAAGAGTACATATTAGATAACGATAATGATTGCTTATTATTTTTTACTCGTATGGGTTAAAATATATCAATTGTATTGTAAATTGTTAAACTGTTAGAATAAAGACTTTAAGAATCTCTTATAACTATGTATAACCAGGTAGGCATTAAATTCAATTGACTTTTACTATCCTAAATAATATAGACATGAGCATAATTAACGATGTCAACGATATTTTTTTTTAACTAACCGTTGTTTAATCACAAAAAAAATAACAATACAAATACTTACGAACAAAAATATTATATATTATTTAATAAATAAATATATATGCATAAAAATAATTAACGAGACGAAATCCCGAATAAAAATTACATACTTTCGATTTCTCTTCTTAGATACTTCACGCATAAAATATATATAAAATCTACATATAATATAATCAAATGCATATGGAATAGTAAAAGTTACGTACTCATTTAATTTTATATGTAAACTTAATAAATTTAAAGAAAATATTTTGTCTTTTATAAATAATATTAATAGGCGACCTATTCATGCCATTAATACGATCGATGATACATTTTAAAAGACCTCTGAAACAACTATTTTTATGATTGTTCTTAGCTACAGATACCCCTAGCTGGGATCGATCGTCCTCTATAATAAGGAAATTGATATTTGAAATTGTTTTTAGACTAGTATGTGATTTTATTTCGAGTTTCCTTTCTCTTTTATAGATATTATCTGCAGATTATATTCTTAAGTCGTATTTTACAATAATATTGGTGAAATACCACATGGAGAAATTATTATTAATATCAGTTTATTTTCCCCCAAAATGAATGTAATTAGAAAATGACTATTATAAAACGATATGCCTCAAAACATTTTTAGTAATTTACTGATCAAATGTCTTAATAAGAAATATATTGATTTAAATACATTATAATGTCATTTGCCTTCTTATTTTTATTAATCTATATTTGATTTTTAAATTAACACGTAGCACCATCGCATAAACAAGAATTTATAAAATTATATTTTTTTCTTTCTAAAATAGTTCTTTATTCACTGAATCTCACTGGCTTTCATATCTACTATTTTAAGAACATTTAAAACAAGTTTGTTGACATGGTTGTCAAGATTCATTAACTTTCTGACATTAGACAACCCAGTTAGTTCTTGATGCATGGAGCTTTAAACGTTCACGAATAAGTATAATAAGTACCTAATTTACTGAATATTATGACATAATTTTTTAACATAATTGAGAACAGGTTTACGCAAATGCGGAATATTTTTGAAACCAAAATCCAAGCATATATAAAACAATGAAATAAAATTTAATCTCTTTACTAAATGGTGATGCGTAAATTGATCATTAATAAAAAGTTTAAATCTAAACAATTAATTTTGAATCTATTCATTAAGGGACATAGTTAATAACTGCAAATCAATTACGAATACCTTTTTAAAGTTTTACCTACTTGAAGCCTTGTTTAGCAATACTAATTATTAATAATATTATAATTATATATAATCAAACGCTAAATATTTCATTTTTGATTAAAATTATTTAAATGATAGTGACTTTAGTAGTTTACTTTTGTAAGCGCCATCTGTGTATTGATACTAGAACTACGTAGTAGTTGAGATTTACTTAGTGCTTCAATTTGTTTTCTGTGTATGCCGTAACACAGGTTCATTATTAAAATTGATATTATATAAAAACTCTTATAAATTATCTATATACATACATATTTTATAATTATTATTATGTATATCAGTATTATTGATGAAAGACAAAAACTCCATTTATTTCAGTGACAACATTTTCTGTGCACCATAGACCATTATTAAAAAAAATATATAAAAATGCTATTAAAAATACTTATTAAAGCTGCAAGTATAATTAATACAGGCATTTTAATAATTTATTAAATATTAATTAGCTATTTTAATAATTATTTTTAATAAATTATTTTTTTGCCTGTTTCTATCTTCTTTCTTTCCCGCGGATTCTAAACCATTATTTGATATAGATGAAGAGATTATAACATATTATCTGGTCTTCATCGTCTTTTGAGCGTCTGCTATTGGACCTTACTCATCTTTTAGAAACGTTTTCTAGTGCAATTATGTATTGCTTAAATTCAACGGTGTCAATTCGATAGAAAACTAACCTATACTACATAATCCGAGATTTATGAAATAGATTATTCTCAGATCTTACGTCTGCAGTCATATTCCACTAACTAAGGCTATACCAGATCAATAAATATTAAAAATAAACCACGAGTTATTGTCCAAAAAAAAAGCGATAGTAAAGCTATTAATAATAATATGACCATACTAAAATTTCATGATAACCCATAATAATTATTATGACGATCTCACAAACATAGAAAGGCGACTTTCATTCTGTTAGGAGCGGCGAGATTTCTCGATGAGTCGCCCAACTGGTTACAATCAGGACGAGTCAATTGCCATAGCGGGAGCGGCCCGCTTTCCACGTCTATTATTTAGACTAGTTTGAGATTTTATTTTGTGTAAGCAACATTTGAAATAATTGTAGGTATATCAATTTTATAACCAATTATCTATTTAATAAACTAAGAATTATCTGAAACTAAGTAACATAATACAAAGACTGTTTCCATAGAGCTGAGTGGATTGAGTGGAGGATAATACACATACATACATACATAGCTTCACGCCTGTTTCCCAGAGGGGTAGGCAGAGACTACGGATTGCCACAAACCACGATCCTGGCATACTTCCATCGCTTCATTCACACTCATAACAGTCTTCATGCATACTCTACGATTACGCATACTCTTAATATGACCTCTCGTCAATTAAGTGCATAAGATATTCTAAGTATACGAATGCGCCTAATGTATGAGGCTCGATGCAGTGATTAAATTATCGACCTACTGCATGAAGTGTCACAAGTTCCACACCCATGAAAGTTAATATTTTGTGTTTGTGCGACCCACAAACTTTCTGTAAGTCAGTATGTTATTCATGTCCGTTAATTACGTTTGTAAATTCCCTCATAATACAAGGATTATGTCCGTAGTACAGGACGTTGTCTTAAAAAAAAAGAGTAAATGAAGAGTAAGATATTTTAAAAAATGTAAATGACGCCATTGCATTACCTCACTAAGTATTTTTTGACTCTTATCTCCACTCTTGTGGTGACGAAGCAAGAATACAATTCACCACTTACTATCTTGCCTGTGGTTGTTGGAAATCTTGAAACATAACCCTATATCCCATCTGACCAGCGTGGTATAGTAGGTCAATTACCGTCCTATAGTAGAGGAGACTCGAGCCCAACAGTGGAAAGTATAGGAGCTGAGATACATGATGACGAGAAAAACATTTTGAGCGTATGCCTACATGATATAAAGATTTTTGAATGAATTAACTGAAGTGAATGGAAATCGTAGTAGCGTATGGAAATACGGAACCTCTACCAATCACTGAATGAGTTTAAAAGTTAGATAAATAATTTAATTTTCTCAAAAATTCTTGGAAATTTGTGCATTATTTTGACAACCTTCTTCGAGATAAATTGAAATTGCTGTACTGAGCGAGCAGCGGCCGGCAAAAATGTATGAAAATCCATATCTGTCGTGTTTTAGCGGCCAAATAAATATATATATGTAAATTCATATCTATCGTGTATTTTAAAAATGGAACGATTTATTACTTCAAAACTTCGTAATAAAATAGGCAACTTATCAGAGTTATATTTAAATTTCGAACTGGCTTGAAAAAGAAACATGTTTGATAATGAAAAAAAAAAATAAATGAACCCTTTAGCACGTGAAAAATGTTGTTCGTTGTTCGTCATGTATACAGTTTTACTTAGTACTACTTAGTTTTAATTGCCGCGCATTATTTGAGAAAAGTACCATACAAGCCTTGGCCACAACTAGGAATTGATGGACTTACGTATATGTGCCTCGGCCACGCCTCGGCCTATATTTAAACGTTCGTCCATCAATGCCTGTTTCGCTGGCCGCTGCAGTAATGTACTATTACATGCATTATTTTAACGTAAAATATCGAAGGGCTTTATTTTAAAACGCTTTTTTTTTCTGCAACAATTTGAGATATTCTTTTATTAAGTTAAAAACACCACTAAGGAAATATTTTTTGTATTACAGGGGACTTTATAAACTTGAAATTAACGCAGACAAATTACATCCAGATTCAGAACAACACTTTGTGAATCGCACAAAGTATTATCTCGCGTGGGATTCGAACCTACGGCACTGGCACGGAAGGTTGATAACTTAACCCCTACGCCATCTGTGCTGTGAATTAGCTGAATCATATAGCAAATGCTAATGGCATTAATTCCGCTTATGTACTATTTTATTTGCAATTTTTACGGATCCTATCGCGTTTGTATTTCATTTTTACTTGGACGATGTTTCGAACAATTTATAACGTTCATGGTCACGGATAGAGAAGACACGGATGGACTCCATGAACGGGAAATTAAACATTAATTACAAACGTCATAGAATCCGTAAAATAGTTTTATTTCAAATGTGTAATACTCGCGTAAATATTAGATATCATTAGTTTATTTGTATAATTACTCGATAAATGTTTTCACACAAGAATAAAGATTCTTTCCTATTTATAGTAAAACAACTTTCTACCATCTAATTTAAGTCGGATTGATATCAATAAATTGCAACTTGAAAGTCAGGCAAATCCATATGAAACTATTTTGATACTGTGTAAAACAAGTTGAATATTAAAATATTTTGTATCAATTTGAATGAATAGTGGTTAACGTACCGACTTACAATGTTCATGGGTTCAATTCCTGGACAATATTTTGTGCAATCCACGAATTTTTGTTCTAAAGTTGCAATTATTTGTCTGCATTCATTATATGTTTGTAAAGTCTGCCACAATACAAGAATTATTTCCTTAGTGCCGGGTTGTTGTAAAAAAAAAATACAAATGCTAGAAATGCAATAAATCAATGTGCTATCCGTATAATAATTAAAAATAACTAGGATATAATAAACATCGCATGTTTTATGAACATAAATAAAACCTATAAAGGGGAGAATCGAATTCAGAACAAGAAAGTCATAGATCACAAGCTATATTAACTTATATATAAACTTTCTATACATATATATCAATAAACTGACTGGTTACTCTAAAGAAGTCACAATTGAGTCAATAGGGTTGGCACTTTTAAATATTACTATGTATTATTTATATTTCTTTAGATTTAATGACTGGATTGACTGCTGTGGTTTTTATTAGGTATTCTGGCGTAGTAAAACCATACCGTGTTAGGGAATTCTTCATACCCTTTTGTCTAATTTGCCCCTTGCTTAAATTACTAATGGAATGACTTTGCATAGATTCATTTTAAAAAAAGTTAGGTAAAGTCTGCACAGATGATATAATGATAATAGTAAGTGACTTTTTCCCTGAAAGTTAATTGTTACTTAAGATGTTCTATTTTCTGTGATTAAAAAGTCATTGCTCTAAATCATGGTCATCATGGTAAAATTTGCACTTTTTAAATATGATTATACGTTGCTTCATAATAGAATAGTTTATTTCTTAGCGTAGTGATTATTTAACAAAATATCATAGTGGAGTAATTATTGAGATCAAATCTAAAATTCGTTTTAATTGTTGATAATAATAAAAAATCGTAAGCTTTATCCCATAATTTTTTTTTAGTAACGTAATAACTTTTTTATAACATAAAATCATTCTAATATATTTTTTTAATTAATCGCATAATTAAGATTTCTTGTAAAACAAACGCGGTAATGTAATTTATATTTTAATTAATCGATATTTAATTGAAATTTATTTTTAAATCTATCAATTCTATCAGTTTTCAATAAATATATATTTAATTGCATATAAAATATATTAAAAAAATAATCTATTACGTGCCAACCCTAGCACTTGTTAGAATGACCACTTTGCATTGGAAACATGCAACTGTACTGACCGTAAAATGTACTGCTAATGAATACTCAACTGTCCATATGTTTTCTAATGTAAACATAATATTGTTTAAGGATCGCTTTACAATGCTTACGCCCCTCTGTCGCCCCGGACGGGGTGGTGCGAGGAGTGCGCCGACCGTAGCACACCCCCAAAAAAAAAAATAAGTGTGTGTGTCAGCTCCGATGCACGACTGGACTTTACTCCATAAGTATGATTATTATTTACATTTATTAAAACTGTTCAGTGAAGTATTATCTCACGTCAAAAAGTGAAAGGTGCGCAGAATAGGTTGCGCACCAAAAACGTAACGAGGTCATTCGATCACTAGATTTTACTCCTCAAATTTTTCTCATACCGGGTGCCTTATATGAAAATCGATTCTTAAGGAGTAAACTCCAAAAAAAAAGGATCGCTTTACAACTGTCTATAAGTATTTCAGTATTGTTTTTGGTAATTTTGTTGTATCAAAATAGCTATTTATATTTTTTTAGTCTGCATATGACGTCACACGTTTGCCGTGTGGTGACGGAGTAAGAATACTATTCATCACCCCATATCTTACGTGCGGGTGATCGTTATAAAACGCATATAACATCTATGCGAGAGAGAGAAGGAAAACTAGAAACAAAATCCAACACGTCTGACCAGCGCGGTATAGTAGGTTAATTTCCCTCCCATTACGGAGGAGACCCGAGCCCAACAGTGGGACATATATGGGCTGTGATGATGATAATGATGATGATATGACGTCAAAGATAAAATATAAAAAAAAATATTAGTGAAAAATCTAATAACAGTTTTCAACAGTGTTAACTCAAATATAGAATATTCTAAGTTATGATTAGAAAAAAGCTATGGTAAGCAAGTTAAGTTAATCATGAATTCCTTTTTTTTTCTTTTAATTTTTTGGTGGAATGGAATGGTTACACCCCGCTAAATCAGTCCGGGGCGACAGAAGAAGCGGCACGCGATACTTTGCTATAGATAGAATTCCGATCAGACAGCTCGATATAGGGCATAGTCGATCGAAGACAAGGATTTTGCATTTGTGATTCACCCAAGTGAATAAGTTCTTGAGGAGTGTGATGATACGGTGATGAGGTGTATAGTAATACCAATTAATCTGACTAGTATGGTATGGAAGGTCATCATCATCATCATTTCAACTTATAAACATCCCACTGCTAGGCTCAAGTTTCCTCCATAATGGAAGAAAATTTAACATCCTATACCGCGCTGGTTAGACGTATTGGTAAAAGATTTTGTTTCCAGTTTTCTTTCTCTTACATAGATGTTATATGCGTTTTATATCCCTTAGTTGTCTCTTACGATCATCCATGGCTAAGATAGTATTCTTACTCCGTCACTACATGGAAATAGTATCTACGTCAATTTCCCTCCTATAGTTGAACAGGCTCGAACCTATGAGACATATATTAACTAAGATGATAATCAAATTGAAACTATAAACATTAATTTAATTAAATGAAAGTTTTAAAATGAAATTATAATTTAAATAATAATTTATTTAAATTTTTAATATATTTATATTTTATATAATGACAATTATTTTTCTTATAAATATGTAAGTAGGCTATACTGCATGATTATACTAAGAGTTTATTTAAATAAATTAATATTTTCTAATATTATGAGACTTGTTTTAAAGAAAGCGAACGTACGCCTGTTCTTAGTATATCTGATATTTATTAAATATAGCGTTCGAGACGCGAGAGTTCGTGATCGAGACAAATAGAATTCTTCGTCATCATCACAGCCCATATATGTCCCACTGTTGAGCTCGGGCCTCCTCCGTAATGGGAGAGAAATTGACCTACTATACCGCGCTAGTCAGACGTGTTGGTATAGGATTGTGTTTCGAGTTTTTATTCTCTCGCATAGATGTTATATGCGCTGTATATTCCTTAGTTATCTCTTACGTTCACCCACGGGTTAGATAGGTGGTGGTGAATTCTATTATTTCTCCGTCACCACACGAATTTAAATTCTTATTAGGTATTAAAGGTGCATAGGAGAAACAGATAGACTACCTTGGCTATACATATAATTATTTATCTAACTCCTAATAGTAATAATAATCTTTGGTATTGAAAAGGGTCCTTTTCAATACCAAAGATTAAATTATAAAAATTAAAACATTTTTATTTTCATCTTTGAACGATGAGACCCAACAGTGACAAATGAATCTTTATATATAGATTTCATGATTTAATATTAATGGGAAAAAAAATAAACGAATGCTGAAAAACTATTTGGGAATCGTTTAAAAATCATCTTATGTGAGGATTTTATTTGCTGTGTGGTAGCGGCTTAGAATACTACCAACCCTTGCTTTGCTCGTGGGTATCGTAAAAGATGACTAAGATCCTTATAACGACCTGGGCCAACTCCATCTGATGCCGTTTGGTCAACAATTATATTCCCAAGGAGGGTTGACGTCTGGCAGGCGGCCGGTCATAAAGCTATTGCCAATAACTTTTACAATATGTACTATGAAAGAAGAGTACATATTGTATCAACCCCAAGTACTTGGGATAAGAGTAGGAGAATGATGATGATGTGTGGATTTTATTTTAACTTGCCGTAATACATATAGCTTGTCCCGAAATGTTTAAATCAGAATAAAATATACTGAATCTCATCTTACGAAAGAATAATTCTTATGAAGTATTTGGAGCAAATCCAAATCGTTAGTCTCATGGAAAATATAGGGGGTAATGATACACAATTATATGCGTGATGATACTAAATAAATATTAAATTGAATTTCGTAGATAAGCAAATATAAGCGACTGTAGGCTTACTGTTTGATTCCCTTTCATATGCTTTCCAATCCCTCAATATTAGTAAACAATCATATTATTATCAGGTTATCATTTGATATTCTGTCACTTATAATCTCTTGACGGAAAACGTCATAGTGAACACATATGCTATTCTATTCTTCTACTTTCCGTTTGGTGACGGAGTAAGAATACAATTCAAGAATTAGATAGTGCATTGATTTCATAACATTTTTTTTATAATCAGCACAGGTGTCGTATTGGTTAAGATAACAACCTATTGTGCAAGTGGTATGGGTTCGAATCTCACTAAAGATAATATTTTAATACTGTCATTGGATTTTTCAAGAAATTAAAATATTTAAAATTATAATTTTTGTGTATTACTTATATTTTTGTGTATTCCCGAAAAACAAATTATTTTTTTTTAATGAAAGATATTATCTTATTAAAAAAAAACATCAGTACGTGTGGTATTTCAATAACCATCTCGGTCGTTCATTATTTATATACCATTTCACTATAAATAAAGGGCACTATAATAAAAATATCACCAATTGATTCGCTCCATTTGCTTAGTTTGATTAGAAAGAATATTGACTATTGATTAAAGCTTAGTATCGGACCAATGAATAGCTTATTACATTTCTTTTTTTTTTATTATAAAATACTTCATTAATTTATTCTTCATAATTTAACTTCATTTTTTTTATAATATACGACTGCTGATCGTAATGTTTAAAGTTCTATCCCTGGGTCGAATAGGGTATTCATAGATTTTTCTCACGAAATTCTCACTTGAGATATTCCAAGCATATAATTTTCTATTCTTTTTAAACAACACCTACTATTGGGGCAAATCCATCTGATAACCGTTTGGTCAACAATTACATTTCTAAATAGGGTTGACATCAAGCAGGTGGTCACAAAACTATTGCAATATATACAATGATAGAGTACTTATTATAACGACAACTAGAAATTGGGATAAGACCAGGATGACGATCACCTAGTATTAATAAATGAATTCTTGTACTGTGAGACTTGTATTACTCAACTTTTCACTGTAGAAAAGGATAAACCGCCGGGTGGGCCACCGAAGACAAAGATCGGGTACCGGTGGCCCGCTCGCACGGCGAAGAGAGGAGTTTTGCATGGTGGGTCTATGGGGTCACGCGCCGCTTCTTCCGTCACCTCGGACCGATTTGGCGGGGCGAGACCACGTCCAAAGGGATTTTACCGTAATTCCTATGCTTGAAAAGTGGGAAGGCGAATATAATAACATGATTTTTAGGAAAGGACTGCTGACCAATCTCCTGATGATTCCTTAAATCTAAGCATGGCAATTATAACACTATCTCCTTATTTGTAGAAGATATTTTAACAGTGAATGGCGTAAATAATAATGACGTAAAAAAGAGAGAAGGAAAAACAAATTGTTAATTAGTAATCTGTGGTTGATTCCATAATTGCTACATTTAGTTACACTTTCGAATAAATACGATTAAAAACATTTTATAAATATTTGAATATAACGGTTTTAATTGCTGTATTGATTTCTTACGGATATCCGGTATTGATTTAAATGGCTGTGTTAGTGTTTTTGTATCAAATGAGATTCTTTTAATCAATTATATGGTCCGTGTAGTGGTAAATCATGAATAGCGTGTTTTTATATTTCCTATTCTCGTCTGCTTTAAAAGGCTACTAAAGGATTTGAGGAGATAGTAGCTGTTTTAAATATTTAGGTCTAGAATATCTCTGCCTCATGTACACACCAGACAACTCTCTTTGAAGTAAATTAATAAGACTCATATAAATTCTAAAGTACGGAGAGGAGACTTCTCTTCCTTAAACGTTAAAAACAACGTGTAATTGTACGTCGTGATATCAAATGGCCTGACGTTTTATTATGGCATCACGTCTCTGTTATATTACTAATATTTGAGAGTTTTCGTAAATTAATATTTTATTTTGTTATAATTACCTATAACAGTAATAAAAAAAATGTAAGAATTTAATATACGGAATGCTTTTTTTGTTATATAATTTATTTTATACAATAAGTATATTCATTTATATATAAATTTTCCATGATTTGATGTCGTTAGTTTATATTTATAATACGTGATAATCAAAGTTTATATAGTATTTTAAATGCCTAAATATTATATAAACTCTTTTGACATTGATTCATTAATTACGAAAGTAATTAAAACTATTTTGAACTATAAGACTTGTAAATATTACATGCGTACGGGCACTAGTTAATTATAATTAATTTAATTGATGAATTAAGAAAAAGTAGCAACATTACACTGTATGTATCTATTTATAGAATGATTAATTATGCTCATGCCTATTTCTATAATACGATTGCGTATTAATTCATATTATCATGTGAACAACAAAAAAACTACAATTAATTTATCAACGTACTATTTCTATTACAATTTGAACGTATTAAAATCATTCATAATTACGTGACGGACTTACCTTCTTCAAGGGACCTCTTCATGCCTTCAACAGTAGATGATGGCAGTTTGAATTGGATGACATGGTTCTCCAAGAAATCGGCAGCGGAATCCACAAGCCTGGACTCAATTTGTGCTTCTCTAGCTTTCGGTTCCTCAGCCAAAGGTTCCAACGCCCTCGCAGATCTTGGAGACCCATTGCTTATAATAGCAACACCATCAGCTACATCCAACTCCCTCGCAGTATTAACAGCCTCAACGTACTTCAACGTCTTCTCCTGCAACCAAAATCATAACTAGTAAGATCTTATACGAACACAAACACTTCACTTCACATCACTGCACTTATTATTTTCCTAACCTTTATGCACAGAGAAGTATCTTCATCAATACACTCTTTGACAACACCTAAAATTGATCCGAAAACTCCAAGTTCATTGGACTCTTTCTCCAGCGCTGGCATAGCCAACGCTGTCGCAATAAAAAATAAAACAGTAATGTATCGTATCATGGCGATGTATTAATTTACCCCTACGGAAAGCTTGGCGCAAAGTGTAGAGACTATGTTTACGACAGCCTGTTTTAAACGCTTCACCCCACTCCACAACTGGACGATCAAGAAAAGTGAACTCAATGGGTTGCGATTAAATATATGACGATAGCAGTTATATTTTATTGTAAATACGACCAGTTTTATATGGTCATATGATTTCATTTCATAGTGAAATATGTTTGATATAGTATTCCTTATTATTCTAGATTAGATTTGCATTTTTTTTACATATAGGCATTTGAAATTGGAATTGTTTTGAAAAGTATTGAATATTGTTTATTTTTTTTTATATATATAGATATTAGAAATTGGATTTTTTTTGAAAAGTGTTGAATATTGTTTATATTTTTTTTTATATATAGGGATTAGAAATTGGATTTTTTAGAAAAATGTTAAAAATTGTTTTCGTTTATGCGATACTATATATATATATATATATATATATATATATATATATATTTCTGTTAAATAGAGATTTTTTTAAGTGAAATTTTGGGAGGTGAATGTTATTATATATTTTTATATATATAAAACGTATATGACGGCTTACATATTCATAAAGGTAAAAGAGAAAACGAGTTTTATATTAATAACTTTACATATTATGCATTGAATTCATTTAAAAAAAAATATATTTAACTGTCTCTACTTTAAATAAATTTAGTATTATTTTCTTTATATAATTTATAACTTATTTTATTTATATTATAGATTACGAATATATTTATTATTATTTTATTATTATGAAGAATGTGATAACTTAATAATGTGATTTTAAATTTATTATAATGTCTACAAAATTTAATAAAAGGAAATAATCTATCTCGCTAATTACCACTCAAAACTTAAACATTAGTTTATTACTTATACAAATAATTTAGTGGTCCAATTACCAACATTCTGTGTCGAATATCGTGATAATAATTCCCAGGCAGGATATTTATTTTTGTAATCTAAATATGTTTTCTCTTAGTCTAAGTCTCTGGACCACAAGAGTTTATTGTTTTAACAGATATCATCATCATCGTTCCACTGTTAAACTGGAACCTCATTCACAATTGAAAGGATTTGGAACCATCTCATCTCATATATGTCCCACTGCTGGGCTCGAGTGTCCTCTACAATGGGAGGGAAATTGACCTACTAGACCGTGCTGGTCAGACTTGTTGGTATAGGGTTTTATTTCAAGTTTTCCTTCTCTTGCACAGGTGTTATATGAGTTTTATATCCCTTAGTCGTCTCGTACGATCACCCACGGGTAAGATATAGGGTGGTGTATTGTATTCTTACTCCTTCACCACACGGAAAATATCGTACTATTAACAGTGGATATTCTTTTCAAATAAAAAACTATTAAAACTAACTAGCTCTAACTTCAGATACATCTTGATGTAGACAATTAGTTACCTTTACTCATAGTGCTACTATAGAAGACGGAAAACTTAAAATAAAAACTTATTTCAACGCAGCTAGTTCCATGTGGGTTATGACACATTACTTTCTATTATTAAAGAGATCCATGATCTATAGTTTGATTTCACAGATGGCGAAGTGGTTAACATACCGACCTATAGTACAGTGGGTTCGATTCCCAAGCAAGACAATAGTTCGTGTGATACACAAATTATTCTGTTGTGTTCGTTGAATCAAATGTTTGTAAGGTCCGCCGCAACACAAGGATTATTTCCTTAGTCTGGACTTAGGAGGCCTAGCAGGATCAGATGGAGTTGGCTCAAGTGGATGTAAACCTCTTAGTCCCCTTTTACGACAACCACAAGCAATGCAAGGGCTAATAGTATTCTAAACCACTACTAACAAATCAGCATCATCATTTCAGCTCATATATGTCCCACTGTTGGGCTCATACCTCCTCCATAATGGGAGGGAAATTGACCTACTATACCACGCCGGTCATACGTGTTAGTATAGGGTTTTGTTTTGAGTTTTCCTACTCTTACACAGATGTTATATGCGTTTTATATCCCTTAGTCGTCTTTTACGATCACCCACGGGTAAGATAGGGGGTGCTGAATTGTATTCTTATTCAGTCACCACACGGATAACTAACAAACCATACGTTATAATATCTTTTTTTTTATCATTGTTAAAATCAAGATATATTCTATTATATAAATGAAATACATAATTGCATCATCTGAATTTGATAATCTTAGGCAAAAAAGTATACCAGACCAGTTCGTTTTTATAGACAGACCGTGTATTGAAGAAATACTCTTAAATTTGCTCAGTCATGTTTATACTAGTAAATAATTACATCTATCATTAACATCTGAACTCATATATGTCTCACAGCTGGGCGTAAACCTTCTCTGCAATAGGATTTTATATCGAGTTTTCTTTCTCTTAGATAGGTCTCATATGCATACATACATACAATCACGCCATGTCTCTTGCAGGGTAGGCAGAGACAACAGAGTGCCAGAGAACTCTATCCTTGCATACTTCACTCGCTGCCTCAACATTCATAATTCTCTTCATACACGCTCGCCGGTTTCGGAGACTCTTGACTCCACCTTGCTTCAATACATGACCGATCTGATCTAGGTAAGTTAGTTCTCGGTCTCCCCCCGGTACCTACATCCTTTCACTTTCGCATTGTATATCTTCTTAACCAGACGTTCGTTTGGCATTCTTTCCACATGTCCGAACCATCGGAGCATTCCCTTTCGCATCTTTACACCAATACTCTCTTTCATACCTACTCGCTCTCTTACGTCGTCGTTACGAATGCGATCGATCAGCCTAACTCCACAGATTTTCCGTAGAGATCGCATTTCGACCGCATTAATTTTACTTTCATACTCTTTTCTGCATACCCAACTCTCGCTTCCATACAGTAATGCTGGGACCAGCACTGCGTTATGTATTGCTACACGTGCCCTCTGGCTGACGTGGTGGCTACCGAGAAGTTCTCCCAACGCTCCGTTCACTCTATTTCCCGCATTCACTCTTCGCTCTATATCAGTGGTGTACCTTCCATCTCGGCTAAAACCACATCCAAGATATACAAATCTCATCTACAGGTCTTTAGAGATAAAAATGATTTCTGTTGTTTACGCGAGTATTACACATTTGAAATAAAACTATTTTTACGGATTCTGTCGCGTTTGTATTTAATTTTTAATTTCCCGAAGTTACGAATACTTTACAGGGTTCATTCTCCTCCCGTGACCATGAACGCTGTAAATTGTTCAAAACTTCGGGTAATTAAAAATCAAATACAAACGCGATAATATGCGTAAAAATAGTTTTATATTAAACAGAGGTAATTATCATCATCAGACTTCAACTCTTATCCCAATTACTTGGAGTCGATACAGTATGTACTCTTCTTTTATAGTATATATTGTAAAAGTTATTGGCAATAGTTTGTGACTGGCCGCATGGATAATCAAACAGAGATAGGTAATAATAATAATAAAAAATTAAAACTGCGTTATAATCCGTAATAAATTAATAATATTAACTCATATTTGTACAATAATGTTTATTAATATAACGCATAGGCGTAATTGTAAAATACGAACATTATAAACGGCTATTAATTTTAACAATAATTATCAAAAAAAGCCTATTAATATAAAACAATGAATGCTATAAATTTGAAAATTTACTCATCTATGAAACAATGAATAAAAATAGAATTTGATTGCATAGATGGGTGGTAAATATATCATTTTTTCAGGCCAGTGGGTTCGATTCTTGTGAAAAACAATACTTAGTGCGATCTGCAAACTAATGTTCTGAGTCTGGTTATAATTTGTCTGTGTTAATTAAATGTTTGTAATATCCTCGAACATGCCGAATGAACAAACGTCTGGTTAAGAAGATATACAATGCGAAAGTGGAAGGATGTAGGTACCGGGGGAGACCGAGACTAACCTACCTTGACCAGATGGGTCACGTACTGAAGGAAGGTGGAGTCAAGAGTCTCTGAAACTGGCGAACGTGTATGAAGAGAATTATGAATGTTGAGGAAGCGAGTGAAGTATGCAAGGTTAGAGTTCTCTGGCACTCTATTCTCTTTGCCTACCTTGCAAGGGATATAGCGTGATGATATGTATGTATGTATGTAAAATCCCCCCCACAATACAAAAAATATTTCTTTAGTGTAGGGTGTTGTTTTATAGTTACAATGGCCGGCCCGATGGGGAGGGAATACATTGGGTTATGAGGCCACGCGCTTTCGTCGACCTGGACGGAATGGATGGCGTGTGTTCAGACCATAGCCTACCAAAAAAAAAGGGGAGTGATGTCTTATAAAAATAGGCTAATTATCAATTACTTTCGTTTCAATAAATTCAAGCACTAAATGTTAAACCTGTGTTACAAAGGTCGGCGACCTCATATTTTTCCTTTAAAAATAAGCCTAAGAACCTTTTTTTTATTTTTTTTCTTGCAGTGGACTATGGCTATGGTCGCGCCCCGCCAAATCGGTCCGCGGTGATGGAAGAAGCGGCACGCAACCCCATAGAACCACCTGCAAGCACCTCTCGTACCCGATCTTTGTATTCAGTGTCCATGCCTTTTTTTTCTTTTTTTTTTTTATTGCTGTGGAAACGCATTTGCGCGCTATCCCCCGCCGGTGACAGACGAGGGGGAGTGTGGGACTCACCTGCCAGCTGGAACCCGACCGGAATACCCACTAAAACCACAGCGGCCCCTTCCGCGCTTTTACGGGGAGCCGGAGAGATCGTCTACTGACATTCGATCCCCGGCATCCCCACGCTTGGTCTTCTGGCCACGTCCTATCGTCCCTCAAGGCGGTGGGAGGAGGTGCGCATAACGGCGCCTCTTCCTCCCCGGTCGCCGGCGGCGAAGCGAGTCAGCTGACGCAAGCGCCTCGCGTTACCGCTCCTCGGCATCCTTCCTTTTCATGATGGCCTCACAAAAGGAGGCCATCGGCGACCAGCACCTGTCGCTGTCAAGCATCTTCGAGATGATGGTCGACAAAGACAGGTCTCTCCTAACGACCGCAGATAAGACGTAGCGCTGGGGCCCCCAGGCAGGGCATACCTCCAGAGTGTGACGCGCATCATCTACTGTCGGTGGCCATGCCTAAGAGCCCTGCACTAATGAAAAATCCTTTACTAACTACTAACTTTACATACATACATATAAATGACGCAAACAAATTACACCTAAACTCAGAACATAAGTTGTGGATTGCACAAAGTATTGTCCTGCATAGGAATCGAACCCACTGGAACGGAAGGTCGGTATCTAAACCACTACGCCATCAGTGCAGTGAATATTTAAACTCAACCTTTCTTGTTAAAACAAAATATACTTAACACAGAAAAAAATACAGAAATGAAAGCAAAGTATTATCAAAAATTTAATCATTCTGATTATCATCGTTAACATTGTTAGAAATGAATACAATGCGTTATCTGACCCTAACCGGGTCGTACTCACGAGAAAATGTGTTATCCATTTCATCTTTACAATGTTTTAATTGAAATTGATTACATGAGCTGATATTAATATTAAGGAATTATTTTTAGTAGGCATCATGTTCATTCACGACTAAGGGATATAGAACGCATATAACATCTATGCGAGAGAAAGAAAACTCGAAACAAAACCCTATACCAACACGTCTGACCAGCGTGGTATAGTAGGTCAATTGCCCTCCCATTATGGAGGAAGCTCGAGCTCAACAGTGGGACATATATGAACTCAGATGATGAGGATCATGTTTATTATATTTTTTTTTATTACTGATGGTAAGTGTTACTGTTGCCCATCGACTTTTCGAATACCAGAGGTGCAGCTAGACCGTTTTTTTTACCAATAAAAACTCCAAAACTCTTCCAGAAAGTTCGGTTTCCAGCTCTCTCACTTACCGAACTAAGTACAACAGCACTCAAGAGTCGATTTTCTGCGAGAATATGGTATTACCCCTGACGGACCAGCCCGCGGCTGTAAACAGAAAACTATCAACATAGTGCCGGCCCAATGGTGATGGCGAGGGAATATAGTGGATACAACATCCTAGGATATGCTCAGATTATAGCCTGCCCATAAAAAAAACTAGAAAAATGAAGATCGCTGCCGTCTCGCCTCCTAGTGATTCTTTCAGCCCACTTTTACGAATTCCACTAACCAGTAAGGGTGTTAACACATTATATTCTCTTGTGGTAAGACCACACTGTTGACAGTTTTTGTCCACAGCCGCGGTCTGGTTCCTCCGGGGTAGTATCACACTCTTGGAGAAAATCAACGTCCTAACAGTGGCTATATGCTGTAGTGCTTCGTTTGGTGAGCAAGAAACCCAAATTTTTGGGTGGCTTTGGGTTTTTATAGGTAGGTAGTGGCTTAGTAATGTCCATGAGTGGCAGTAACACTTACCATCAGGTCTGCTGCTTGCTCCTTTGCCACCATCAATAAATAATCCTTACCACATGAGGAATAATGGTACATTATCATCATCCAGGGCTCCAGCCTCCTCCATAACAGAAGAAAAATTGCCCCACTACACTATGTTGATTAAACGTATTAATATAGGGTTTAATGACTTCTAATGTTTACGCGAGTATTACACATTTGAAATAAAACTACTTTTACGGATTCTATCGCGTTTGTATTTGATTTATAATTTCCCGACGTTTCGAACACTTTACAGTGATCATGGTCCACCAGTCCTCCCGTGACCATGATCACTGTAAAGTGTTCGAAACGCCGGGAAATTATAAATCAAATACAAACGCGATAGAATCCGTAAAAGTAGTTTTATTTCAAATATAGGGTTTTATTTCGGATTTCCTTCACTTGGGTTATCCACGTATTATATCCCTTTTTATTATATTACGAGCATGAAAGAGGATGCTGAATTGAATAGAAAATAATAGAGAATGAGTGTGTCAAGAAAATCTAATGATATCAGATGTCCTTCAAAACTTCATCATCTCAGCTCACATACGTCCCACTGTTGGGCTCGAGCTTTCTCCGTAATGGGAGGGAAATTGACCTACTATACCACGCTGGTCAGACGTTTTGGTATAGAGTTTTGTTTAGAGTTCCTTCTCTTGCATATATGTTATATGCATTTTAAATACCTTAATCGTCTTTAACGATCACCCACGGGTAAGATAGAGGGAACTGCGCCTGATGCCGCCTTAGCCGAGGCATCGGGTGATCAGATCGGGGTAATTATAATAGTCCGGTCACCCGAAGTGAGGCCAACGCCAACCTCGAGAGGAAGCCGCGAGGGTAAACTGCCGGGTGGGCCACCGAAGACAAGGATCGGTGGTGGTCCGCTCGCACGGCGAAGAAAGGTGTTCTTGCAGGGTGGATCTATGGTATTGCGCGCCGCCTCTTCCGTCACCCCGGACCAATTTTGCGGGGCGCGACCACATCCATAGTCCACCGCAAGGAAAAATAAAAGATAGTGGTGAATTATATTCTTACTCACTGTCACCTCACCTGATAACCTTCAAAACTTATTACCCAAATATAAAAGAGAAAACTAACAAAGGACTTTTAGTATTAACGAACTGAGTATATAGCATATACTTAGCATAAAACATCCGTGCGTAGTTCGGTAATGACCCTGATACAAATACTTTTGTGTATGCGTACTGAATTTTAAGTGGTAAATTGACAATTGGTTCCGTTATTTTTGAATGAATTGGTGCAAGCATTCCGACAGTTGACAGGTAAACTCCACATGTGTTTAAAATAAAACCATTTTTACGGATTCTATCGCGTTTATATTTAATTTATAATTTCCCGACGTATTTCTCCCGTTACCATCAAAACTCTAAATTTAATAATAATCTCTAAATCTAAGTTTAATACAATTCTAACTGCAAAGTTTGAAGTATTAAGCCCATACAATGTGTAAACATTGTCGGGTAGATGGCACACGTCTCCATAAAGACGTAAATATAATATGAAGCGAGATTTGAATATCCTACAGTAGTTCACGGTGTTGTAAGTGGCAGCACGATTGGGACGGATTTCCAATAGGTGTGGGTTCGAATCCCACTTGTTATCATTTTTCGCTCGTAATCGGGTTTTTATAAATAATTAAGTATATTAAATGCCAAATTTCAGTAATTTGAACATGTGTTATGTTGTACAAATTGTTCAAAACGTCGGAAATTAAAAATCAAATACAAACGATCGCCCTTGTATGTAAATCCGTAAAAATAGTTTAAATCCGTAAAAATAGATTATAGAATCCGTAAAAATAGTTTTATTTTAAGTATGAAATACTCGCGTAAACATCAGAAATCATTATCCATTTTTTTAAAGCCAACCCAATGAACTGGTCAGGTATTAATCAAAAAAGAACCTCTGACACTGTTGCTGGTTTCATCCATTTCACCTGAAAACGTGATGGTCTTCATCTGTATGTTTTCAGGATCATTTCTCCAATGTACTTGTAGAATCTGGCATGCACGACCTTTTTTAAAAAACGTTTAAGAAAGCACATTCTTAATGATAGGCAATGACTTAGGTGTGCCCCTAGTATAGTAAAGGTCCGTAAGTGGTAGTATCACCTACCATCAGCTGTGCGGTTTGCTTGTTTGTCACTATCAGCAATAAAAGTAAAAAAACTTTTTGAGGTATGTAACTTGTATCAGGAAAGTCATATAAACAAGTAACAACGGAGCAGTAATCATAACTGTTAACCAATTGAGTAATATTTAACAACGGTGAAGTGTCACGCATCGAGAATATTGTTCAATTGCGGTTATCATAACTGCTGGGATCACAAATTCGTATGAAACTTTCTGTGATATTTTATATAGGGTAATATACAATTTGTTCGTTAGTTAGTGCGGATATGGACTACAATTATATAAATGTTAGATAAATAATCGCCATACTTGGCAGGTGCGTCCTGAACCTGGTGCCCTGAACTAAGGAAATAATCTTTGTATTAACGTGGATTTTACAATCATGCAATTAACACAGATGAAAACCCACCCAGACTTAGAACAACACTTTGTGGATTGCACAAAATGTTGTCCTGCGTTGGAATCGAACCCTGGGCACTGGCACTGAAGGTGGGTATTTTCACCACTAAGCCATCTGTGCAGTCTCTCAGTCAAATATTGACATGTGCTGCTGTCTATTTCTAGTAATATCTCCACCAACATTTAAACTTTCAATTGCTAATAGATTATGTTCTGAACTCATCCAAAATCAAAGTAAAACTGCGCTGTATATATATTTAAACAAATTATGTGTTCCCTTGACAAATAAATTCCAATATAATTATCAGAATACAAAATAATTCGATGATAAACACTCAATCGTCATAAAAAGTGAAAGGATTTTCCGAATTTGGCCAGTCAGTTCCCGAGAATTCGGCGTGCGATCTCACAAATATACCTACAGAAAACCGGTCGCCATTTCGCTTTCATTTCTACCAAAAAGTGTAATAAAAAAAAACAACAACGATCCGCTTTAGTGATGTAACCCGGTTCTTCGAAGTGTCTTTTTTTTTTCATTTGCAAATAGTTTTCTTTTTTTTCTGATATTGAGTAATGTTGTTTGTAGGTCAATAGCAAAGATGTTAAGTTTTGAATTTAAAAACAATATTACGTAAGGTTTTTTTTTTGAGTTATTTTAAGGTTATAATGCGATAATTTCAATACATTTATGTACAAATAACAGCCAGTAATAGTTTGGAAGTGCTGTGTGGTAGCGGCTTCGAATAATACCAACCCTCACTTTGTTCGTAGATGTCGTAAAAGACAACTCAGAGGCCTAGGTAATTCAAGGCCAACTCCATCTGATGCCGTTTGGTCAACAATTACATTCCCAAGGAGGGTTGACGTCTGGCAGGCGGCCGGTCATAAAACTATTGCCAATAACTTTTACAATATGTACTATGAAAGAAGAATACATATTGTATCGACCCCAAGTAATTGAGATAAAAGTAGGAGAATGATGAATAGTTTTGAAGGATGAACCTATATAAAAATTTGGAAGAGCCAATCATCATCATCTTAGCTCACATATGTCCCACTGATGAGCTCGAGCCTCCTCCATTATGAAAGTAAAATTGACCTACTATACCACGCTGGTCAGACGTAACGGTCGAATGTTAGTATAGGATTTTGTTTAGAGTTTTCCTTCTCTTACATAGATGTTAAATCCGCTTTATATCCCTTAGTTGTCTCTTACAATCACCTACGGATAAGATAGGGGGTAGTGAATTGTATTCTTATTCCGTCACCACATAGAAAGCCCAATACTAAATATAAACGTCGCTTAACTGGCTTCCTGTTCCTTCCGAATTTGATTCCTGTTGCCTAATTATAAATTAAGTTTTTGACGATATCCTGTGAGCACCCCCTATATCTATCACCAAAAATAATAACTAACCTAGATGGCGTTAATTTTCATGTAACTACTGTAATAAAGAAGGAATACCACAAAGAAGAATTGAACATGTATAAAATTCGTGTGCTTTAGAAGCACGTAAAGCTACGGAAACTGCTTGTGATATTTAATAGGAATAGAGTTCATATTGCGTCGACCAGAAATAATTGAGATAAGAACTGGAGAATGATGATGAACAAAGAAAAAAAAAATGTTTTTCAAAATTCCCAATATCTCCAGCAGCGTATAGTAAGCTAATGGTCCTTATGTTTTATATTTTATTGCTGATGATGGCAGACGAGTAGACAGTACACCTGATGGTAAATGTCACTGTCGCCCAAGAACTTTTGCAATACTAAGGATATAACTAGTCCGCTGCCTACCAATACAAACCCCAAACCCACTTTAGTTAGGCTTCCGGCTTTCTCGCTCACCGAACGAAGCGTAATATCACATTGCCATTACTCAGACGTCGATGTTCTGCGAGAGTATGGTACTACCCCGGATAGACCGTCCCGCGGTTTTTCACAGAGTACTGTCCACAGCGCGATCCTACCACTATTTATGAAGGAAATGTGAAGGAAAACTATATTTAAAAATTGGAACGTATAAGAATTTTTATGATTTGTTCTAGTTAGAATATATTTTAAAGAACACCATGATTTCTCTTCAACATTCGACGGTTTTTACTTGCGTAGTTTGTATAAATTGTTTCTCTCTCTACACAAACAACTAAGTAATTAATTAAAATGAATTTATTTTTACCGTATCCGTAAGTAAAAAAGTTAGCGATGTATAAAATTTTACGTTGATGATTGTAAATGTATGAAAGTAAATTATATTAAAAAAAAAACTTTCGTTATGTTTTAAAAAATATATTATGCAATTAAGGATAAATTTTTATCATTGTAATTGATGATATAATAATGTAATTCATCTCCTATCTTGCCTGTGAGTATCGCCAAAGATGATTAAGAGATATCATCATCATCTCAGCTTATATATCTCCCACTGTTTGGCTCAAGCCTCCTCCATAATGAGAGGGAAATTGACCTAATATACCACGCTGGCCAAACGTTTTGGTATAGGGTTTTGTTTCGAGTTTTCCTTCTCTTGCATAGATGTTATATGCGTTTTATATCTCTTAGTCGTCTCTTACGATCACCCACGGGTAAGATAGGGCGTGGTGAATTGTATTCTTATTCCGTCACCACACGGATTATAATATGCAGATATTTATACTTACTTATTTATTAATAGAGGCCCACTGTTGACAATTTTCTGTCTACAGCTGTGGGCCGGTCCGTCTGGAATAGTACCACAGTATTACCTCGGACAGACCGGTCTTCTCTCTCGCACAAACTCGACGTCTAAGCAGTGGCATTGTGCTATGGCGTATCGTTCGGTAAACTTTCTAGGTGGATTTTGGCTTGTAACCTTGATGTATCCCTAGTTTTGCAAAGATCCATGATGTGTATAATACTTACCATCGAGTTTGTTGCTAGCTTTTTTGCTACCCTAAGCAGTATAAAAAAAGAAAATGTTTTCATGAGAGAAGGAAACTCGAAATTAAATCCTGTATTAACCCATCTAAGCAGCGTTGTGTAGTTGGTCAAATTCTCTTTTATTATGGAAACTACATACATACATAGCCTCACGCCTGTTTCCCAGAGGGGTAGGCAGAGACTACGGATTGCCACAAACCACGATCCTGGCATACTTCCATCGCTACATTCACACTCATAATAGTCTTCATGCATGCTCTACGATTACGCATACTCTTAATAAGACCTCTCGTCAACACATCTCCAACTTGGTGCAGAAAAGTATGACGTGGTCTTCCCCTTGTATTCGTCCCATTCACGCTTGCTTTATATATTTGCTTCGAATGGAAACTAATATAAACTAAAGTAAATTTTAGCGGTAATACTACGAAGAGGCAAATGCTGATGATACATAAACACAGATAACATATAAATAGATACACATACAACGCTATTCTTAGGATTGGCCTAGAATGAGTGCATTCAAATAAACAAATTCTTTATAATATTAATATAATTTATAAAAACCCGATTACGTAGCGAAAAATAATGTCACAAGCGGGATTGGAACCCGCACCTATTGGGAGTCCGGCCCAATCGTGCTGCCACTTACACCACTGTGAACTATTGTAGGACATGCAAATCTCGCTTCGTATTATATTTACATCTTTAAGGTGACGTGCGCCATCTACCCGACAATGTTTACACATTGTTATAGGCTTAATACTTCAAACTTTGCAGTTAGAATTGTATTAAACGATGACACAACCTTGTTATTTAAATTACTGAAATTTAGCATTTAATATGCTGAATTATTTATAAAAAAAAGTAAGTGGCAGCACGATTGGGCCGGACTCCCAATAGGCGTGGGTTCGAATCCCGCTTGTGACATCATTTTTCGCTACGTAATCGGGTTTTTATAAATAACTAGCGACACGCCCCGGCTTCGCACGGGGAGCAGAGTATAGGTAAATGCTTAATGTTTTTTTTGTCATATAGCCATATTCGCTGGTTGCGTCGATTGTATTACATCGCGTAGCTGTTTGAATTTATGAAATTCAAAAACAAAGAGTGTGAAATGCAGTGACGTTCCTCTTTGGTTTTTAATTTCAAGAATGCCCTTCTTTATTGAGTAACAAAAATAAACTACTGTCGAAATTCAAATTACCGAAATTTAGGATTTAATAAGCTTGATTATTTATAAAAACCGAATACGAACCCACACCTATTGGGAATTTGTCTCATCCGGGTTCGAATCCCACTTGAGACATTTTTAGCTCGTATTCAGTTTTTATAAATAATCAAGAATATTAAATGCTAAATTTCAGTAATTTGAATTTATATAATGTTTATAAATTTATATTTTATAATAAAACACTAATTTTTATTTTGCCTGATATGTAAAATAGTATAAAAAAATAAGTGTTTTGAGCTGTAATCCAGTATTGCAAAGAAAGCATATTATACATATTATTATATAGGAACTACTCGTAATTAAGATAATTAAATAATTTGGTCCTGTTTTTGGCTGTTGGCCTATAACTTTATGTAGATAAAGGTTTAAGTTAAGAAATGTAATTAATAAGTTCAGAAATATATTTTTTATAAGTGGGAGTGTGGTGGAAGGACTGAAATATCTCACGTCCAACAACTCATCGTACAGAGATTTGTATCTACCCGCCACAGTAGCAATTATTAAATTTCACTTCATTTTCTTGCTGTTTTTTTCTCAGTGTGGCCGCGTACCAATCCGGTTGTTAGTTTTTAAACTAGTAAGTTGCCACAATATAATATTTATTATAAACTAAATATTTCATAATAACTGACCATGAACAATATAACATTGTATATATAAAATCATTTACTTTTTATACTGGTAATAAATTTGTATTAAAAAATGTGGGTAAAAATTTGTAAGTGAGACACTTTAACCCCCCCGTGATCATGAATGTTGTAATGTTCGAAACGTCGGGAAATTCAAAATCAAATACAAACGCAATAGTTTCCGTAAAAATAGTTTTATTTCTAATAGAATATAAACAAAATTGATGTGATTTACTTTTCTAGTTTATAAAATGCTGTTATAGAAAGCGTTCGAGGAAAGTTTTATATAAAT
The DNA here is from genome assembly GCA_905163515.2 of Lymantria monacha. NCBI lineage: Eukaryota > Metazoa > Arthropoda > Insecta > Lepidoptera > Erebidae > Lymantria > Lymantria monacha. Next base: position 20,497,480 of record LR991081.1, read on the forward strand.
AGTATTCTATGTTTATAAGTAAAAGTGTCCTTAATAATGATTCTACTGTTATGAACATAACTAATATTTTCTTGTTTAATTTAACTTTGAACTTTCACGATTATATTGCGTATTTTTAATCATACTTATATTCTTTGGATTTTTTTTTTATATTGAGCGTATTAGAGAATATTTTTCTTTCAATACTGATCCAAAATGACTTCACCGGATAATTTGCCTGATATACCACGCTTGAAAATTTGGTTAATATAGCGGTGTTTTTTTCAAATGCCTTTGCCGGATAATTTGTCTAATATATTTACGGTGAAAATTTGGTTGTTATAGCGGATGTTTTTTTTTTATTTTCAGCATACGAAAAGTACTATCATCAAATGCCTTCTCCGGATAATTTGCCTATTATACCACGCTGGAAAATTTGGTTGATATAACGGTTGTTTTTTTTTTTATTTTCAGTGTAAGAACAATACTATCATCTTTCTATCAAATGCCTTCTCCGGATAATTTGTCTAATATACCACGCTTGAAAATTGGGTTGATATAGTGTTTTATTTTAAGTTATTATGTCATATCTCTGTCTTGTTGTTACATTTAGAGAAAAATATATCTGCTATGTTTTCATCTGTTATGACATTCGCAAGTAAATAGATAACAACGTATTAATATGTCTTGAACATATTTTTAATAAACTACCCTTAAGTGTATATAATTCCCTTACTGCTAAGGTGTCTATATGTATAATTAAGCTGGTTGATGGACTCATCAACGCCTAGCCGAAATATCTGAATCCAGAAAAGCATGCAATTTTGACAGTATTTTTAAAAACGGAATACGAGCGAAAATTGTCACAAGTGGGATTCGAACCCACACTTATTGCAAATCCGTCCCAATCGTGCTGCTACTTACAGCACCGTGAACTATTGTAGGACATTCAATTCTCGTATCGTATTATATTTACGTCTTTTAAAAAGGCGTTTGCCATCTACCCAACAATGTTTACACATTGTTATAGGCTTAATACTTCAAACTTTACAGTTAGAATTGTATAAAACGATGACACAACCTTGTTATTTAAATTACTGAAATTTAGCATTTAATATGCTTAATTGATTATAAAAATCCGATTACGAAATGAAAAATGATGTCGCAAGCGGCATTCGAACCCGCGCCTATTGGGATTCCGGCCCAATCGTGCTGCCACTACACCACCGCGACTAATTGTAGGACATGCAAATTTCACTTCGTATTATATTTACGTCTTAAGGTGACGGTATGCTATCTACCCGACAATGTTTACACATTGTTATAGGCTTAATATTTCAAACTTTACAGTTAGAATTGTATTAAACGATGACACAACCTTGTTATTTAAATTACTGAAATTTAGCATTTAATATGCTTAATTATTTATAAAAATCCGATTACGAAATGAAAAATGATGTCGCAAGCGGGATTCGAACCCGCGCCTATTGGGAATCCGGCCCAACCGTGCTGCCACTTACACCATCGTGAACTATTTTAGGACATGCAAATTTCGATTCATATTATATCTTACGTCTTCAAGGTGACGTATGCCATCTATCGAACATGTTTACACATTGTATATGTAGGCTTAATACTTCAAAATTTGCAGTTAAAATTGTATTAAACAATGATACAACCCTGTTATTCAAATGAAATTAGCATTTAATATTCTTGATTATTTATAAAAACTGAATATGAGCGAAAAATGTCTCAAGTGGGATTCGAACCCGGATGAGGCAAATTCCCAATAGGTGTGGGTTCGTATTCGGTTTTTATAAATAATCAAGCTTATTGAATCCTAAATTTCGGTAATTTTAATTTCGACAGTAGTTTATTTTTGTTACTCAATAAAGAAGGGCATTCTTGAAATTCAAAACCAAAGGAGAACGTCACTGCATTTCACACTCTTTGTTTTTGAATTTCATAAATTTCTTTATAAAAGTAAACAAAGTTTTTATAAAGAAAGAAACAGTATACTGTGTTTTCAAATTAAACAAAAATCGTCTTCAATAAATATAAATAATCACGTATTTAAGCATCTTCATCCTGTGAGGATGAAAATAGGGGATTAAATTTGACATTGATACTTTTCATTGAATTAAAAAATAGCATAAATAATGAATAAGGCATTACATTTGTAATGTATCGAACTTCTAAGGATCAGAGACCATAAGGGTTATTGATCTTAAGAGAAAGTAATACAGCATTCATCATATTTAATAGTCCAGTCCATTATTATAGTATAATAGGAATGGAATTCCAATTAAATGATCCGGCATTTTTATCCAAGTTATTTTTTGTCCTGGAGCAATCTTATACTATGTAAGTTTTTTTTTAAGGTTTTGTATTATTTTTAATATAGATGGAATGTATCAGGTATTTTATATGAAATAAGTATATTATTAAAAGATTTTGTTATATGAGAACAGATTTTTCTATATAGAGTTAATATATATGTGACTCTCTCAATAAAAGTATACGATTTTTTTTAAGAAAATATATTCTTTCAAAATTTAGTTCCTGTACAGAGTAAGAATATAATTCACCAATCTTCTTCTTAAGCGTTAGTGTCGTAAGAGATAAGTAAGGAGTACAATACGCTGTGTAAGAGAAGCTCCATATGAATCATTACACCAACGCGTCTGATCCACTGGTCTAAAGGAAACTAATCATATGACATTTAATATGATTAGTTTCCTTTTTATAGAAGAGGTAAGAACCAAATAATGGGACATGACGTATGAACTGCTGTTATTCCATTTGCCTGTATGTTTCTTCTTCTATTCATATTTCAAAAGGTTTTGGCATAAACTTTATGATTGGTCTCCTACCAATTTTTTAGGGGCGGACTATGGTGTGGGCACACCCCGTAATTCCATCCGGGGAGACAGAAAGAACGGCGTGCGACCTCGTAGACCCGCCCTACATGTATCTCTCAACGCCTTGTGAGTGGGCCACTAGAACCCGGTCTTTATGTTCGGTGGTTCTGAAGTTAACTCTCATTGGGAATGTAATTGTTGACCAATCAGCATCAGGTGCAATTGGCCCAAGTCGATATAAATCTCTCAGTCATTTTTACGACATCCACGAGCAATTGTAACAGTTGGTAGTATTCATAGCCGCCATTGTGTAGTAAATTCGTTATTTCAGAATAGATTCTTGTGTTTTTTTTTATTGCTAATGGTGGCAAACGAACAGGCAGCACACTTGATGGTAAGTGTCACTGTCGCCCATGGAACTTTGCAATACCAAGGTATAACTAGCTCCCCCCCCCAACCAAAACCAAAACCCACCCAATTGGGCTTGCGGCTCTCTTGAAGGGAGACTTTACAAGTTTATAGTGCCATATATCTATTAGGCTTTTCCGTGTGGTGACGGAGTAAGAATACAATTCACCACCCCCATCTTACCCGTGGGTGATCACACGAGACGACTAACGAATGTAAAACGCATGTAAAATCTATGCGAGAGAAGGAAAACTCGAAACAAAACCCTATTCCAACACGTGATCAGTGTGGTATAGTAGCTCAATTGCCCTTCCAATATGGAGGAGGCCCGAGGCCCCCAACAGTGGGACATATATGGGCTGAGATGATATCTATATATTAGATGTCGTAGTGGTTAAAATATCAACCTTCCGTGCCAGTGCCGCGGGTTCGATCCCCGCGCGGGACAATACTTTGTGCGATTCGCAAAGTGTTATTCTGAGTTTGGGTGTAATTTGTCAGCGTCAATTGCATGTTTTTAAAGTCCCCCGCAATGCAAGAATTGTTTCCTTAGTGCAAGGTGGTGTCGTATCGATGTGGGTAAGCTGCTGGAGCGTGTCCTCGCTGCCCGCATCGTCCGACACTTGGAGGAGGTGGGGCCGGATCTATCGGACGCTCAATATGGGTTACTGAGGGGGCGTTCGACCATCGGGGCCCTGCTACGCCTGAGGCAGACGGCCGCGGAGGCTGTCGCCGGCAAGGGAGTGCTGTTGGCGGTGTCGCTGGACATCGCCAACGCATTCAATAGTCTGCCATTCAGCTGCATCAGGGAGGCGCTCCGGTTCCATGGAGTGCCCCTGTACCTCAGGCGGCTGGTGGCAGACTATTTGGAGGGGCGCAGTATCCTCTGCGCGGGTCCCGCAGGGGACATTGTGCGGACGCCCATGTCGTGCGGTGTTCCACAGGGGTCGGTTCTGGGGCCGACTCTGTGGGACATCGGGTACGACTGGGCGTTGAGAGGGAGTCTCCCCCCGGGCTGAGCTTGGTGTGTTATGCTGACGACACGCTCGTCATATCCCGGGGCAGGACACTCGAAGAGGCGGCGAGCCTGGCCACTCTCGGCACCGAGGAGATGGTCAGGTGAATCGAGGCGCTGGGGCTCAGGGTGGCCTTAAATAAGACGGAAGCCCTATTATTCCATGGGCCACGCGTAAGGCTGCCAACCGGCGCCTCGTTAGTCGTCAACTCCATCCAGATCAACATCCAGGCCTATATGAAGTACTTGGGTCTGGTGCTCGACGGGCGATGGTGGTTCCGGTAGCATTTCCGACAGATTGCTCCCCGGCTGGTCGGCGCGGCGTCCGCCCTTTCTCGGCTCATGCCGAATGTGGGCGGACCCAGTTTCGAGGGCCGACGGCTGTATGCGGGGGTCATCCGCTCGATGGCCATGTACGGCGCACCCGTGTGGGCGAGGGCTCTGAACGCCCAGCTCAGGGCGGTTCTGTGGAGGCCACAGAGAGCCATGGCGGTCAGAGCCATTCGCGGGTACCGCACGGTGTCGACAGAGGTGGCGTGCCTATTGGCCGGGACACCCGCGTGGGACCTAGAGGCGGAGATGCTCTCCGACCTCTACTGGCGGGTTACCTCAGTGCGCGAGGAAGGTGGCTCCCCATCGTTGAGTGAGATAGCCACCTGGCGCGAGGACGCCCGCCGAGACGTCATCGCCCGTTGGGTTACGCGGCTGGAGAGGCCTAGACACGGTATCGTGACCGTCGAAGCCTTCCGGCCCGTATTGATGAAATGGATGGAGCGGCGGCACGGGGTCCTCACTTGACTTGACTCCACCTTCCTTCAATACGTGACCAATCTGGTCTAGGTAGGTTATTCTCGTTCTCCCCCGGTACCTACATCCTTCCACTTTCGCAAACAACTTTAACCTGTCATCATGCGAGAATATAACACGCCGATCTTATGTGTTGGTATAGGGTTCTATTTCGAGTTTTCCTTCTCATTGCATAGATGTTATATGCGTTTTATCACCCACGGGTAAGGTAAGGAGTGGTGAATTGTAATCTTACTCCGTCACCACACGGAAAATCTGTATATTATTAGCATAGATTTAATTTCGCAAATCGCAAACGGAACATGGTGACCTAATTTCCTTGTACATCTATAAAATTTTGGCGATGTTTCCAACTTGAATAATGTATGAAGACTATTGTTTCATCGTATAAAGTATGTGTTCGGAATTATGTGTCATAAGTGTGTGAAATATATGTGTGGCGAAAGTAAATACAAGTTCAGAGTTCGTGTATTATTTTCGTGTTATATAAAAGCAATGAGTCAATAGTAAAAATGTTAATAAATTTGTCAAAAACTGGAGCCATAAACAAAATTATGAATCAGTAGCAACACCGTATATATTAGACCGTAATAAATTAGACTGAACTTCAAAAACTGCAGCCGTAAAAAATGGAACATAGCACAAAAAAAAAACTGTTATCAATTTTTTTTTTACTTTTTTCATCGCTCAACTTGTATCAATAAATCAATACCTGATGTCAGTGCGAAATTTTAAAGAGCTTAACCCCCCGCTTTAAAATTTCGAATAGTTAAAGTGTCAAAAACTAACAAAAAACCCATTTCCTTATTTAAAATATTAATTTATATATCAATGAAATAAAACTATTTAATTTTAAGTTCAATTAATAATTGAACTTAAGTAATAATTAATATAAAAAAACGAATAATTTTGCTGTTTTATATGGCTATTTTAAAAATTTATAATAATACATACATACATATCATCATGCCATGTCCCTTGCAGGGTAGGCAGAGAGAACAGAGTGCCAGAGAACTCTATCTCTGCATACTTCACTCGCTTATTATATAATAATTATTTTATATAACAATAATAATAAAAGCATCTACAATTTTAGATGGTTTTAAAGTTTTTAAAGGCCCGATATTAAAAATATAGTTTTAGTTCATTTAATTAAACAAGAACGAATACTTCTGGTGTTTTATATGAGTTGTTTAAAAATTTATAATGATAATAATGAAAGTATACAAAATTTGAGATTTATAGTAAAGATTTTAAGGGACCTGGATTTTTAATAAAAATAACACAAACTAATTTGAGTACTAACTGTTTATTCTATAATAATAAATAATTAAGTAAGCTCAATAATGACTGGAATATTGCATTAAATAAACAAAAATAAATAAATAATAATATTTTTTTTATAATATTTACACTGTTTTAAATAACTGAGCACCTTTTTTATAATTGAAATATGAATATTAAAATTTATAAATTGAGCAAATTGCTTATCAAATATATTGGAAATTGATAATATATATAAATAAATTAATAAATAAATGCAATAATTATTTACATATGTACAGGTTATACTACGTATAATACTTTATAATTGCCATAAATATATATCAGTCTTTTATACTAATAATTGTCATTTAAAAATACGTAATATAGACGTACATATAATAACGATATTTATATAATTGTTGAATATATAAATTACACAATATATAATTAATTGAAAAATATATGTATGTATATAATATAGTTTATAAACGTTTTCACTGCTTATATAAATTAATTAAAGCGAACCCCAAAGTCTTCTATATGATATAATGTATAAATATTCATAATAAACAAAGATAAACTAATATATATTTGATTACTAATGATGTTATTATTTTTTGCTTATTATATTTAGCCTTAAGTGTATTTTAGGTACGTTTTAATTATTAATGCTAAGAGAAAATTTCCAACTTATTTAATGACTTTATTTGTATATTTATATCGAGGCAAATAAGATATTCTAGTTCCACTGTAATTATTTTATTTTACTGGCTCATTAAGTTTATAAAATATACTTCAGAGTAATTTTTCCCTCTTAAAAGTCATTTAAAAGTTATATTTATATCAATTCTTTGGTTTATAGAAGTAATAAATATAATATAAGTTATACATATAAAAAGTGATGTGGCTATGGAAAATAATTGAAAAATTAAATAATACATTTTTTATTATATTTGCAATCCTTCTCGTAAGTATTTGATTTAAACATCTATACTATCTCGTGGTTTTATTTACCATTTAAATAAGTATCAAATCATAAGTGCAAATATTAAAAAACTACATTAACTGATGACTATATATAAATATAATAATAAAAAAGTTTTTCAAATATCGAATAATTTCGTACTCAATAGTAGTTATAAATTAAATATTATAATTTATTTTTATACATTCACGTGAAACTAATTGTTCCTTTTATTCGTATAACTGGTGGGTTCCGTGGCTATTGGGTGTAGGCATTGTATGCTAAATCTTGTGCTTTCTCGAGCGTCCTGAAAAAATCATTCATATAAATTTATATTTTTATATAGCTTATTGAATTTGAATTATATTCAATAAATTCTGTTAGGTACATCATTTATTTTTTAATTTTTCAATCAACTCGACTTAATATGAGTTCCAAATATCTCATCATCATTATTCTCCCAATTACTTGGGGTCGACGCAAAATGTACTCTTACATATTACAAAATTTACTGGCAATAGTTTTACAGCTGGCCACCAGCCTGAGGTCAAATCTCTTTGGGAATATAATTGTTGACCTAACGACATCAGATGGAGTTGGCCCAAATGTATATAAAACTCATAATCATCTTTTACGACATTCACAAGCAAAGAAATGGTTGATAGTATTCATAGGCGCTACCATACAGCACAAATGGCCACTTTAATTCTTTTATTAAGCAAGATTCAGTCATTTGTGATATGTTTACGCCTAATTTATATGTATTATGTATGAACTAAAATTATTTAATCACTTTATATAAACTATTAGGCCAAATTCCACTAGAACGTAAGGATGAATTGGTGATAATTTCTATAGCATCATACGAGGATATATCGAATTCATTTTTGTATACATATTTATTCATCTCAGTTTATATACAGGGTGTCCCAAAATTCAACGATAAGCCGGCACCAGCAGGTGGACCTACATATGACTACTCGAGAACAAAAAAGAAAAAAATTCTACCTTGATTTTTTTTTTCATTACGAAAAAAAAACCGATTTCTTTAAAAATCGTCATCTTTTATTATATTATTAAGTGCCATTGCTAAAATTTTACAAGTAATTCTGTGATTTTTTTTGTATTGGCAAGGTAAGTAGCACTACTATCGATCACAACCATTAAAAATTCCAGAATATCTATAGTTTTTACACAAAAATCAACCAAAACTATGTTTTTTCCATAAATTATGTAAGATTTTGACTTTCACCTCACTTTCACTCATCACAGTGAAAAAAAAAAGTATGGACACTACTGTGGCAAATAGTATTAAAAATTGGCGCAACTAACTACAATTCTAAAATGGTATAACATTCTAGGCAAACTAGCCACCAAAATATACTTAGGTGTACAATTTCAAAATAACAACCATATTTCGAAAATTGTTAGTGTTGATAGTAATCACTTTTACTATGTAGCCCAAATGTTTTTGTTGCAAGTTCTCAGAATTTAAATGAGACATGTGCGTAGTCCATAAGATAACATAAGTTAGACAGAGATAGAGAGATTATACGTTAGAGGGAGATAGATAGATGCTAATTGTTTAGTAACATTAATGCAGGTAGAGAAGTAATTAATGTCCTCAGCAGCACAGAGCAAGTCAGTACGCGACTTTGGATTGAATTAAGTGACCTGGCAATTGACCTGACTTGGCATTATTTTAGACTGTGATTTTGTGTTTTTTTAAAGAAGTTTTGCCTTATTTTCAAGTGTTTAGCATTCATTATGCCGCTACCTTATACAGCGTTAGAATACGCTAATATGCACCTAATTTATGGAGAATGCCGATGCAATGCTAACGCTGCTAGCAGATTATATCGAGCAAGGTACCCTACTCTTCAAAGGTATCCGGATTATCGCGTATTTATTAACGTGCATCAAGCATTTTCGGAGGGTCGTATACCATCTGACAGGAGAAACGCTGGAAGACCTAGATCGGAACACGATGAAGAAGTTCTCAATGAAATAGAAAGCGATACAACTACCTCTGTACGTGCCATACAAACAGCAACGGGAATTCCAAAAAGTACTGCACATAGAATTTTAAAACGTCACCAGCTTCATCCATATCATTACAGGCGCGTGCAGGCGTTATTACCGCGGGACTATCCACTGCGGGTCGCATTTTGCCGTGTAATGCTGCAAAAACACAGGGAAGATCCCCAATTCTTAGACAAAGTTTTAAGGTCGGATGAAACAACCTGCAAGAAAGATGGCTATTTAAATCTTCACAATCTTCATAGCTGGAACAATGAAAATCCGCACCTGGTGAGAGAAGACAAATCGCAATATCAATTTAAGGTTAACCTATGGACGGGCATAATAAATGGAAAAGTGATAGGACCCTTTGAGTTACAAGGAAACATAGATGGCAATAGCTATTTGAACTTCTTACAAAATGAGTTACCAGGAGTATTAGAAGACGTGCCCTTAAGTGATTTCCAAAACATGTGGTTTCAAAACGATGGTTGCCCAGCTCACTATGCCCGCCCTGTGCGAGAGTACTTAGACCAAGAGTACCCAGGGCGTTGGATCGGGCGACTTGGTCCTATCTTATGGCCACCCCGTTCACCCGATCTAAATCCCCTGGACTTTTTCTATTGGGGTTGTCTAAAGGCAAGAGTCTACTCAAAACCCATTGCAACCTTGGACGAGCTTCGCCAAAAAATAATTCAGGCTGTGGATCACATGAACAGAATCAGATATGCAAGAAAAATAAAACGTTCATTTTTAAGGCGATGTCGTGCCTGCATTACTGTCAATGGCAAACAATTCGAACGTTTATTGTAATTTTAATAATATAGTAAATTCTAATCTCTCTATATCTATCTCTGTCTAACTTATGTTATCTTATGGACTACGCACATGTCTCATTCAAATTCTGAGAACTTGCAACAAAAACATTTTGGCTACATAGTAGAAGTGATTACTATCAACACTAACAATTTTCGAAATATGGTTGTTATTTTGAAATAGTACACCTAAGTATATTTTTGTGGCTAGTTTGCCTAGAATGTTATACCATTTTAGAATTGTAATTAGTTGCGCCAATTTTTAATACTATTTGCCACAGTAGTGTCCATACTTTTTTTTTTCACTGTGATGAGTGAAAGTGAGCTGAAAGTCAAAATCTTACATAATTTATGAAAAAAACATAGTTTTGGTTGATTTTTGTGTAAAAACTATAGATATTCTGGAATTTTTAATGGTTGTGATCGATAGTAGTGCTACTTACCTTGCCAATACAAAAAAAAACACAGAATTACTTGTAAAGTTGTAGCAATGGCACTTAATAATATAATAAAAGATGACGATTTTTAAAGAAATCGGTTTTTTTATCGTAATGAAAAAAAAAATCAAGGTAGAATTTTTTTCTTTTTTGTTCTCGAGTAGTCATATGTAGGTCCACCTGCTGGTGCCGGCTTATCGTTGAATTTTGGGACACCCTGTATATCCCACTGTTGGGCTCGAACCTCCTCTATAATAGAAGGAAAATTGACCTACTATACCACGCTGGTCAGATGTGATGTTATAGTATTTTGTTTCGAGTTTTCCTTCTCTTGCATAGATGTTATATACGTTTTGTATCCCTTAGTCGTTCGTCTCTTACGGTCATCCACGGATAAGATAGATAGGTGGTGAATTGTATTCTTACTCCGTCACCACACGGAATTTTGTATACACAACTAAAGTAAATCATACTTGAATACATTTAAATAATAAGCAAATGGTAATGTAACCACATCGTATTTTCTAAAGCCTAAATACATTTATATTTATTTTTAAACTAATTTCATTGATGAGATATTAATTGATAAAAATAGAAACCTAGTTGACATTTTCATATCAATGTATAAAAATCTTTACTTATAGTTGGGGAAATAAATTAGATCATATCAATATATTAATTTATATTTATATATTATAAAGCATGCATAGTTTTTATATAATACTACTTTCTATTTCTTAATAAATAATCCACATGCATTTTATTTGAATGATGCAATATTGTATAAAATTAAACATGCAAATACGCACTTGATTTTTGAATATTTAGATGCGTCCCGAGTACTCCGACTTGGCATACCGTACTATCAGTGATCACTTGAAACAAATTAAATGAAAATATAAATAAAATAAATATACATAATTATACATTATATTATAAATAAAATCCGCACTTTCAAAAAATAATTAATTATAATTTATATAAATTGAGCACTTTCGACAAAGAATAATACTGTAAAAAAAACGTATAACATAAATAAATATGTATATTAGAATATTTTTTTAAAAATAAAATATTACATAATTATAATAATAATTGTTTTATTTAACTTTGAATAAATTAAGTTCACACATTAGTGATATGAATGTCACTAAACTACATTCATTATCATACTAATACATATATTATTTTTAATATCTTAATGTCTTATTTTATTGTAGAATTTAAAATCTAACCAGGTTAATATAATAATTCTTTTGTACCTCCCGGTACTAAAGATATTATCCTTGTACTGGGGACATTACAAATATATAATTAACGGATTCAAATTAGTCCCAGACTCAGAACAATAATTTGTGTTTCGCACAAATTATTGACTCGAACCCACGATACTTGGAAGTAGATGGATACTTAAGCACAGCGCCTTCAATTTTATACATATTTTTATACTTCGATTTACTTATACGTAAAATGCGATGTAAAATCAAACTGTATTCATCTAGTTACTGAACAAAACCATATTTTATCACATATATATTATAAATTATTTTTGATAGGGTTGCCGCAAAAATATTGTCATTGTTATTATTGATTGACCTCATCTGATCTCAATTCTGGTTTAGAACTCCACAATAATACGATGGCAAATTGACCTGTAATATTATGCTAGTCAAATGGGTTAGTAATTATTTTTTCTTACAATGATGTTGTCTGCCTGAATCCTTTAGTTGTTTTATGATCACTCACAAGAATGGTGTCCGTGGTATTTTTACTTCGTTACCAAACATATAATTAATTCAAATCTTTAAAAAAATATATTATCTATATAAAAAAAAAATATTAAAAATTTTAAATGTTTTTATATTTTATAAAATATTTGAAAAATATATTTTGTAATAAGAAAATATAGTTTCATATAATTTCAATTAATTATAACTCTGAACAATATTTATATATATAGACTGTTGGGATATATTCTGAGATGAGTTTTGAATTAATTATGATTTAAAAATCCGATGCGATAGACAGAAGGTCACTCTTACTAGAAATCCTTTGCTATATGCTTATGCTCCATTGACGCTTATTGTAATGGAATTCTATTATTATTATTACTTTTAGTCATTCAACCGGTAGTATATTACATGTCAGTGTTTTAATCTATATTATTCTATTGGTATGTATTGTTGGTGAATTGCTTAAAATATCGACCTTTCGTGCCAGTGTCGTGGATTCGATTGTACGCAAGACAATATTTAATGCAATACACAAAGTTTGTTTGCGTTAAAATATATTTGTGAAGTCCTCCGAAATACAAGGAATATTTCCTTAGAAAATTTATATCGTTATATGTTTCCTCATCATCATCATCATCATCATCTCAGCTCATATACGTTCAATTATTATTTCGTCACCACATGTGGATTCACCGTAATTATTACTACTACTACGCGAACTTTTTTAAGTCAGTCATCATTCTCCTACTCTTATCCCAATTACTTGGGGTCTATATAATATGTACTCTTCTTTCATAGTCAATTTTGTAAAAGTTATTGGTAATAGATTTATGATCGGCCGCCTGCCAGACGTCAACCCTCCTTGAGAATGTAATTGTTGACCAATGGGGCATCAGATGGAGTTGGCCCAGGTCGTTATAAGGCTCTTAGTCGTCTTTTACGACATCCATGAGCAAAGTAAGAGTTGGTGGTATTCGAAGCCGCTATCATACAGCCATAATTCTTTTTTTATATATATATAATAATAAAATAAATGCATTATTAATCTATATTCAGAGATATTAAATTGAAATAATGCGTAAGCATTTACAAGATATAAAAAAAAAACCATGTGAAGGATGGATGGTGAGTGGTAGTATTCGTAGCCGCTACCACACAGCTTAACTTTTTATAGTCAGTGTAGAATAGTAAGTACTTATTCCTCTTGATAAAGAGAAGGTCCCAGCTTAAAATTTGGTAATAAATCTACGCATTTTTAATTGAGACTGATAATTAGTAACTGAAACTATTCAGGGAGACAAAAGTATCCATCTAACAGAATATAGACGGCCCCTATTACTACAGAGAGGCCTATATACTTATAAGCCTCTCTATGAAGAGGAGACACAGTTCTAACCGTCACACATGACAAACGAATAGATCATTAATCTCCTCACAAGAGAGTATTGCTACTCAATCTCCTCCTGATCCGTCAGCCGATATGTACGACTCCTACGAAAATGCAAGGATGATGACATTCTAAACCAGTTATAACAAAAAGAATTAATAATATAATTAATATAAACTGACATTTCAAACTATTTGTTTACCAAATTTTATTCAAATTCATCTATCCTTTTATGCAATAATTGCACATCTTATACAAAAATTTAAAGAGCTCACCTGCTCCATCCAGCACCTCCATGATTGCCACCAGATACAACAACCTCATGAGCTTCACCACCTCCGCTTGGAGACAAGAGCTTTTTCAGTCCAATTATACCAGCTAATACTAAAGCAAGCTTGGATACGATGAGCGCTTTACCAGCCAGAAGGGCCAAAGCACCAAATGCCAAAGGTACCATCATACCACCGACAAGTAGTGGGATTGCAAGGAGGGGAGCGAGTTTCTTCTTCTTGCTACGACCTTCAGCTTCTTGGATCTCGTTTCCATCTTCGACGGGGAACTTAATCTGGAATTTGAAAATTTTTGTTATGAAAAAATAATAGTTTGATTAAAATTGTAATATTTAAAATTGTTTATTATAAGCAACATATATTTGGAATTGCTCTAACTCTAAACCGTTGTGTTTTTTCTTCTGTTTTCTATGAAAATCACTGTCAAAGGTATTCTTTTACATTTTCCTTCTCTTGCAAAGATGTTATTTTTATATGATACACCTTAGTCAGGGTTGAGATAGGGGGTAATTGTAGAATACAATTACCCCCTATCTCAACCCTGACTCCGTCACCACTCGCACAAGTGAAACAAAATAACTACCGAAGCAAATGAAAATTTAATAACTAATACTGTAGCTTGTAGATATATATCTCTATAATAACGATGATTTAATGGATGTGATACACCTTAGTCCGTGAAGATGTTCGAAACGTTGCGAAATTAAAGGTCAAATACAAACGGCGATAGAATCCGTAAAAATAGTTTAATTTCAAATGTGTAATACTCGCGTAAAATTCATTTGTCATTAAAGAAAATAATTTTCACTTACGCATAATAATTGATTAGATTGATAATTAGATGAAATTAGTGTTAAATAGAGCGAACAGTGCACAAAAGTGAAGATGTTAATTGAATGTAATTAAAAGATATACGCTAGAAAGTTGCTATGCTTTCCCGATGCAGTTACGGTGCGTTACTGGATGGTATGCAGTTTTTTTATAAAACGTATTCTGCGTCTTGTTTTTATGGGATATTAAAACTTACTTATTTAGTAGATGATTTAAATTATTCTCGGCTTCATTACATTGTTTTTTATATTTTTTTTATGATCCTCACTATAAAAATAAGCTTTAATTTGCGGGGGGACTTTACAAATATACATTTAATGCACCAAATGACACCCAAACTCAAAGCAACAATTAGTGGATTGCACAAAATATGGTCCGCACTTAGTGCAGTACGTCGGTATCTTAACCTAGTGACGTAAACACCGTTCAAAAAATAGTCCTTCAATAGCTTTTTGTTCGTAGTAGACGCGCTGTCGAGATTAAGCTTTAGCTTAGAAGTGCATAACACGTGGAGAAGTAATTAATTTTGGTGCACAGATGGCGTAGCGTACATACCGACCTACCATCCCAATGTCATAGGTACGATTCCCACGTAGGACAGTACTTTATTGCGATCAACAATATTTTATAATGAATCCGAGTGTAATTTTTGTCCGTGAATTATATATTTGTAACGTCCTCCGCAATACAAGATTCTCCTGGAGCCAAATGTTCTCTAAATAAAGAATTATGGTTACAGTATAGCGCAATTTCCACACGTAGGTGATTTTAGAAATTTTAAAAAGAAGTGAAATTGGATACCATACATGATGATTAGGTACACCACATTTTTTTTTTACCATTATAGCTTCTGTAAGCCAGAAAAAATAATTTTCTCGATAGCCGACTTCGAGTTTTGATCCTCAGGTAGTCTCTGTAAATGCTTTTAATCTTGGGACTTATTTAAAAAGGGATTTATTTAGATAAGTTTAACAGAAGGAAAAGATTAATTACTCTTCTCTTTTATGGAATGTAGATAACAGCAAGAGAAATAGTTACTAGCTATAATAAATAAGACGTCTTCTAAGATAAAAGAAGAAAAGAAAGAAAACTTCTATTTTACAATGACAAAGGCAGATATGACAGCGCTTAATGTGAAGAATATACATACATACATACATAGCCTCACGCCTGTTTCCCAGAGGGGCAGGCAGAGACTACGGATTGCCACAAACCACGATCCTGACATACCTCCATCGCTTCACTCACACTCATCACAGTCTTCATGCATGCTCTACGATTACGCGTACTCTTAATCTGACCTTTCACTAACACATCTTCAATTTGATCCAGGAAAGTACGACGTGGTCTTCCCCTTGTAATCGTCCCACTCACACTCGCTTTGTATACTTGTTTAGTCAACCTTTCTTCACTCATTCTTTCCACGTGTCCAAACCACCTCAGCATACCCTTTTTTATCTTTGTCACTACTTCTTCATTCATACCACAGCGCTCTCTTATAACACTATTTCTAATTTTATCTTTCAGACTTACACCACACATACTACGAAGAGCTCTCATCTCTACAGCATTTATGCTACTTTCATGTCTTCCCTGCCAAATCCAACTTTCACTGCCATACATGAGAGTGGGAACTAATACTCCCTTATGTACAGCTAGGCGTGCCTTGTTAGATACATTCCTACTTTTCATAAAAGTGTACAATGCCCCATTCACTTTATTACCAGCATTTACTCGTCTTTCAACATCTTCATCATTTTTACCATCACTAGTAAACAGTACACCCAAGTATACAAATTCTTTCACCTGTTCCAATCCCTCACCATTTATAAAAATATAAAGCATATGATATGAATGATTATATAAAATTTATGATCGTGTCCCAGAATTGTAAGTTTAAAGAAAACAAATAAAGGGATACGAAGACAATATACTCGAATATTGATACATTTAATTATAATCGTGTCTTTTTTTTATTAATTTTATGAGATGACTAAGAGATATCATAGCCAATTACATCCCACGGAGATGGCTTTTAATGTTATTCATGATAACCAGATAAATAAATAATGGTAGGTAAAGCCAAATAGTGGTAGGACCACGCTGTTGACAGTTTTCTGTCAACAGCCGCGGGCCAATCCGTCCGGGGTAGTACCACACTCTCGCAGAGGATCGACGTCTGAGTAATGGCAATGTCCTATTGCGCTTTGTTCGGTGAGCGAGAGAGCCGGAAGCTCAACTGGGTGGGATTGGGGATTTTACTGGTAGGTAATGGGCTGAGCTATACTCTTGGTATTGTAATAGTCCATGGGCAGCAGTGAAATTTACCATCAGGTGTGCTACTTGCTTGTTTGCCACCATAAGCAATAAAAAAACAGACTTTTAAAGAATTTTTACTGTTCTGTTTATGGGCAAATTGCTGAGTGGCTGCGGTTACGAATACTATCGATCCTTATATTGCTCTAGGGTGTTGTAAAAGCCGACAAACAGACATCATCGACTTCGGTCAATTCTATTTGATGCCGTCTGGTCAACAATTATATTCCTAAGAAGGGTTTATGTAAGGCAACTGGCCAGAAATAAAATTATAGCAAAAACTTTTTACAATATGTACGAAGTACAAAGATTAAATATTGTAGCAACCCCAATTAATTGGGATAAAAGCAGGATGATGATGATGATGATGATAAAAGTTAGAGGAGAACTAAATAGATAGCATTTTACGTCCAAATTTTTTATTGACGAGGTCTTCTCCACTATCGTCATCATCGTCATCGTCATTTCAGTTTATATACCTCCTATTGCTGGGCTCAAGCTTTCTCCACAGTGGGGAGAACAGTTGATCTACTATACTATGCTGATCAATCGAGTTGATGTAGGGTTTTTTTTCATCTTTTGCGTAGAATATCTATGCATTACTTTACTTTTTTTATTACATTTACCCTTAGAGTCGCCTTTTTGCGACACCTATGGGAAAGAATGGGTATGGTGAATGGTATTTTTACACTGTCATATACCTGGAGATTCTGCCGCTATTTGACATTACACGGAAGATCTTAATAAAGACAACCCTTTTCATTGGCAAGCTATGGTCTGGATATTTCCTGCTCATTACGATCAGGACGACAGAAGGGTTGCATATGGTCCCATAACCCACGAAGTCCCCTTCCCATACCGATTCCTTGATATCCATGATCCACTAAGGAACTAATCCTTGTGTAGTGGAGGACTTTACAAATAAACAATTATCGTACACAAATCAGAACAAAAATTTGTGGATTGTTTAAAATATTGTCATAAGGATATAGTACCGTAATCACCCTACTTGGCGGGGTTGGTAATCATGAAACAATGGTGCAAATAAGTTGTTATACTTTTTCCAAGAGTGCTGCTAACCATTCTCGTAGTGAAACCATTGGCTGATTTTTACGACTTCAATGGACATAGAAAAGGTATGATGAATTGTATTCTGACTCCTATCACCACATAAAAAGAAATCTTATAATAATATTACTCGTTTTTTTTTTTATAAAAAAATAACCTGGATGGATCCAAGATGTATTAAAGTATGCAAGTCGATAATTTTAAAAAGAAATAAAACCTTATGCCAACCATTTTTTTATTGCCTTTGGTGGCAACCGAGCAAATAGCACACCTGATGGTAAGTGTTACTGCCGCCCATGGACCTTTGCTATACCAGGAGTATAACTAGGGCGGTGCTTACCAATATAAACCCCAAAGCCACTCAATTGGGCGTCCGGCTCGAAGCGCAACAGCACATTGCCATTACTCAGACGTCGATCTTCTGCTCAGTGTGGTACTACCCCGGACGTACCGACCAGCGGCTGTAGACAGAAAACTGTCAACATACCACGCGTCTTGCAACTATTTCATCACAAACTCTCTGAAGAGTGCAGTATAGTACATCAATTTAACTCCTACTAGGTAAGAACTTAAACACAGCAGTGGAACATACATGAGTTAAGATCACAGAAATATTAATTACCTTAGAAGGGCCATCGGTCTTATTTTGTACTAAAACCAGTGTCGTCGCTTTACTCCCTCTAGTTAATGTTAACACATACGCAAGGCTATGCTTACAACTATTTCGCACACAAACACATCACGCACACATCCTGGCGCGGCAATACACGGCGCTTCAATTCATACACACACATTAGCAAAATCTTCTATAGCAACGTATATTACCTACGAAAAAAGTTCATGTACGCTAGTGCTTGCCGTGGTCGATATATTAATCAATATTAATTCGATATCTGTTTACCGAAAATATCTCTAATACTTATTTTTTTGGATTTTAAATTAAATACATACATATGATATATTAAGCTTGTTTTTATAATAAGACAGAAATTTCTAGATACTTATTGTTTCAATTATAGAGGAATCACCAATCCGTACAAATAAAAAAAAATACAAATCAGTTTTAATATGACGCAATAATAATGTAACCAACATTGAAAACCAAATTGACATTTTTTGCTTTTTTAAAGTCAGTTTTTTATATTAGAATAATCATTCATATTAGTATTTTTATATAAGAAACAACAAATAGATATTTATTTTGTCTAGTCTAATTGAAACTACTGATCCAATTTTGTTAATTTTTCACTTCTGATGATTATACAGTTTCAGTAAAAACATGCAATTAATTTTACTTTGCGTTTATTTAAACACTTTGTACATTAAACAATTACTAAATAGAAACAAAGTATAAAAAAATAATTATAGATATATACCTATTTAAATACTTAAATCGACAACGCATCGGAGTTGAATCATCACTATCGATATCCGAGGTCAAATTTAATTTTTTTATGAAAACCAAATTTAGCTCAGCGCTAGCAACATCGTAATGGACGCAATATATTGCGTGGTCACTCAAATAATAAAATATGACATTCATGTATAGCAGACGATGTATAATGTTCCATCTGTTTTGCGATTTTATTGTTTTCGTTTATAAACGACATAATACTATTATAATATTAACAAATTTCACTGAAATAATATGTTTCTAAGCTTAATGATGAAAGGAAATCAATCAATCCAATCCCGGATTTATACTACACACTTGACTTCTTTTACTACAAGTTATAACCGCGCAAGATGGCATATTTTTACTTTTTTTGCAGAGCTTCGTTCAATGTCACTGTATGAGCGCAACTATTAGGCGGTAAAACGAATTTTGACTTACTAGAAGCATCTGCTCATATATGCGGCGCGCCTGCCCCGCCCACAAGGCCGTTCTAAAGTATTAATATTTCTGTGGTTAAGATGATGATGATTTTAAGGTTTATACGTTCGTAATGTTCTTGAAACAGATATATCTACAAACCACACTTAGGCTGACCGGCCGTAGCTTCAATAAGAACTGTAGGGTAATGTATACCACTCAAACAAAAGTCAGATGTAACATCAAAATCTACCTAAAATATTGTGCTATATAAAATAGCGAATATTTAGTCTGACAGTAATTTAAATATATATTTGCAACCGTGCTTGGGACATAAGAATTTTATTCTAATTACGAAATTTCATCTTAAAAGCAAATATTGGTCGCCTAGACTATTTTATATTTATGTGATGAATGTGAAAAAAGATGAAGGAATGTAAATCATTACTACCTCACCTGTATTTCTCGTGAGTCTCACAAAAATAAATTAAATAATTAATATTACAATACAGTACAGTTCTCCAAAGATTATGAACGCGATAGAAACCATAAACATAGTTTTATTTCAAATGTGTAATATTCGCGTAAACATCAGATATAATTAAATAATGCAAGTAGATAATAAAACTGCAAGAGATGGAACACTTGAAACAAAACCGATCATATCAAATGGTCTAAATTGCTTTCAATTTAGATCATTCATCAATTTAGATAATTTCATCCACGATAAAGTTGGAGAGAGCACAAAGAGCCGTTCTGAAAGTCAGTAATTTTCACCCACGTCTCTTTCCAACAATAGATTTATAGAGAATTTGGGAGGTACCTACTAACCGTCAGACAACTTTTTATTTACACTATAGTCTCCCTCCAACATCATAACACCCCATATAAAATCATCGAGAAGCGTCGTAAAGACATCATCTGTCACCCCCATAAATGGAACCTGTCATTTAGTAAACGGTTTGTCTGGTACTTAAGGCCACAACTTTACAATATTATATCAAAGACATTAAACATATATACACTTAAAGAATATGATATCAAAAAGACAATCACAAATTATCTATTAAAATTGGATTACGACAAAACAGAAAATATGCTCACAATCTAAAGTTCTCTCAAGAAATAAGTTGCCATAAAATATAAAGACTAACACAAACATTCACATATTCACACACAGACACACATACTACAGACACACATACTACACACACACACCCACATAAACATACTCACACACAAACTTTTCAATTCATTATTTTTAATTTAAACTTTTCAATTCATTATTTTTAATTTTTATTTCACCAAATGTTACCATATAATTGCTCATTATTTAGAAGAACGAACTGGTACCTTTAATACAAGTTGCTACAACAGCTTAGCTAAGGTACCAGTCACCAGATATGTATGACAAATGAAATAAGATAACAGTTGTAATAATTAAATAAATATATTATATTAAATAATTAAATAAATATATATTAAATATATATATATTAATTTAGATCATTTGATACAGGGTTTTGTTTGTGCTGTACCATTGTGCAGGTAACTAATTTTTCTCATTTGGGGAGAATCCGCACTCAAAAATAAAACAGCATATGCTGCGAAGCATAATATCATATGCATTCTTACAGAGCAGCCCGAGGCTTCATGATAGATGTCCTCTCTGTTTCTCAACTACTGACCATCGCAAGACAACTCGGCAAGATATATTTATGGCCAGTCACACATATTTATCAGCTCGGCTTCTAATTTTAAACGATAATCATTTATAACACCCTATCTACTTATGTGTGAAATTTAAAATATTTTTATGGGATCATCACACAGTAGTTCTCCCGCAACCATGAACGCGGGACAGATTTCGAGACTTTGGAAAAATAAAATTCAAATAATAATGTAAAATAATACATAAAAATAGTTTTATTTCAATATGCAATACTCTCGTAAAGATCATAATTCAGAATTGCATATTATTTATTTCATTTTGTTCTTTCATTATCTTAATCTGTGGAGTAGTAACATTAAGTAAGTGAAAAAGCAGCAACAGTGTGTATTCTTATTCTGCCATTGCATGATCTTAACAAAGAAAGTTTAGAGGCAGACTGCTGAGGCACAGGCTACTGAGAGGGAGAGAGAGTTCACAATGCTTTATTAATAAATCAGCATTTGGCAATTACTGCTAGAGATGCGTATGAAATTATACTTTTAGTATTTACTTATTTCCTTATCCGAAAGATAAACGATATAAATTAAGACTATTAAAAAATTACTGCTGTATGGTAGCGGCTACGAATACCACCAATCCTTGCTTTGCTCGTGGATATCGTAAAAGACGACTAAGAGCCTAACAGCGACCTGGGCCAACTCCATCTGATGCCGTTTGGTCAACAATTACATTCCCAAGGAGAATTAACGTCAGGCAGGTGGCCGGTCATAAAACTATTGCCAATAACTTTTACAAAATGTACTATGGAATAAGAATACATACTATATCGACCCCAATTAATTGGGATTACAGTAGGAGAATGATGATTAACACTATTAAAAAATTATAGAAATCATAATCTCACCTGAACTGTATGAGACCTCATAAAGTTGACGATCTTATCTAAAATGAAACTATTCAATGATCCATCATCCATCGCTCTTGGAATCGCCTCATCCGTCAACATTATCATATCAACAATCTTTACATCTTTATCTTTAGTTATCGTCACACCATTAATTAGATTCACTTCATCAGCTTTCGATAGTCTTGTTAATGTTTTCGCTAGTTTCCTCTTCAAGCAATGTGATATATCTGTTTCACTGCAATCTTTATAAGTTTCGTATGCTAATTTCAAATCACCTAATAGTGTATCCTCTGAACTTCTGCCTTCTAGTTTGTTATGTGATGTGGTAGCTGTTCTTGCCGTGGCAATAGCTGCCAGGCTTAATAACAAAAGGAATTTTATCATGATGTTTACACTTGATGAGTAATATAGGCACTGTGGTTAACTGGAGCACTGATTCGCTTATATGCGCTAATTTTCACGGTAGACTGATCATTGAGAGGGATGCACCGATAACTTTAATGCTCTTGAGTACTGTTGGGAACATAACTGAATTGGATTCTATTTACAGGTTTTACGTTATAATCAACGATGTTTGCGAAATCTACAAAGAGATGAGAGTATGTAATTTAAATTAGTACTAGATAGGTACAATTGATTGCACAGATTTTTTTGTTGATATGTTTAAGCTGGTATCATCATCATTTCATATATGTCCCACTGTTGGGCTCGAGGCTCTTCCATAATACTACTATATCACGCTAGTCAGACGTGTTGGTTTAGGGTTTCGTTTCAAGTACCTATTCCATCTCTTGCTTAGATGTTATATGCGTTTTACGCAATTCCTTAGTCGTCTCTTACGATCACCCACGGGTAAGATAAGGGATGGTAAATTGTGTTCTTATTCCTGACGGAAAAACTAATTTATTAGTAGCTAATATTAGTAATAACTGATCATAAATATCATATTTTTATTTATATAGAATCTATTTCTTTTTGTATTGAGAGACTATGCTCCGAGTTAGTTAACTCAAGTAGTTACTTGAGTAGCCATCACTCTACTGAATTACAATGAATGGGAATGGGCGACCGCTTATTTGTCGTACGCCTCTGAAAGTCATATGGGCGGGTTATCACTCCCCGGTTCTTTTCATCGGTGGCCCACCTACCAACTCATGATTAATTTAAATTTATCATTATCATTATCTGAACTCATTTTCATTCCACTTTTAATCTCGAACCTCCTTCATAATAATTTATTTATTTCACGCTGGTCAGATAGTTTAATTTTGAACTTTCGCTCTCTTGCATAGATTTTAACTGCATATTCTCTTATTTGTGTTTTTCGATATGCCTCGAAACCGAATCATTATACTTCGGATTGTATCAAGGATACCTCATTCGAAGGTAAAATAAATGTTAAAATGCCGTTGAAAATTACATATGCAAAAGCTTATTACATAGAAGTAAGAATTTTCCTCATATAGATACTATTTCAAATTAATTTTATTTCCTATCGCAGTTCCATCCGTTCTTAAGATGTATTAATTCATATCAGTTTATATATGTCCCACTGTTGGGCTCGATCCTCCTTCATAATGGGAGGGAAATTGACCCAATATACCAAGATAGTCAGACGTGGTTGTATAGGGTTTTGTTTCAAGTTTTCTTTGTCTTACGTAGAAATTATATGCGTTTTATATACCTTAGTCATCTCTAACGATCACCCACGTATAAGGTAGGGGTGAATTGTTTTCTTACTCCGTCACCACACGGAAAACATTTTTTTTAAATCTATTGTATATTAATTAACCATGGATAAGTAGTGGGTCTCCCTTCTCATCCTCTGTTTCAGAACAACTATGATGATTTATTAATGTAATCTGAAGAAGAACATTATACATATGTAAATATAGCTTAATAATTAACAATTGTGATGATGATATAAAAAACTAAAGTCGATAGCGTGATGGACCTACATACTTACATGTTCCATGCTACTTAATGTTGATGCAGTTATTATATACATGATGCAGCTTTCAATTCAATATTAATGAGAAAAATGTTTTAAAGTCTAAATTCCCGGGCTGGTCATGGACGTTAAGGTTTTTGTAGTAGTGATCGATCTAATGACGATGAGAAAGGAATATGTTAGGTTATGGCTGGATTATGGTATATTTTATTGGTAGGCAGCGGCTTAAGCTATACCCTTGGTATTGCAAAGGTC
Organism: Lymantria monacha; assembly: GCA_905163515.2. Lineage (NCBI taxonomy): Eukaryota > Metazoa > Arthropoda > Insecta > Lepidoptera > Erebidae > Lymantria > Lymantria monacha. The sequence continues at coordinate 20,522,274 of LR991081.1, forward strand.
CATGGGCGGCAGTGACACTTACCATCAGATGTGCTGCTTGCTCGTTAGCTACCATAAGCAATATAAAAAAAAAACTGAAACTTATTGTTGTCAGAATTTTAGTTGAATAGTTATCACTCTGTAAACATCGAGTCGACGAACAATAGCCATAAGATTGTAACGCTGTATTTTCAATCATGTGCATTTTAGTATAGATTTCAGATTATATGAGATAGAAAAACTATTCCTCCTCTTAATACTGGAACAATATTTTTTTTAAATTCTTAAACAGTTTCGGTGTATCGATTTTTGATTAAGCAATAAAGATATTGAAAAAGGTTGAAGCGTTAAAAATATAATAAACATACATCACGCCATATCTCTTGCAGGGTAGACAGAGAGAACAGAGTGCCAGAGAACTCTATCCTTGCATACTTCACTCGCTTCCTCAACATTCATAATTCTCTTCATACACGCTCGCCAGTTTAGGCGACTCATGACTCCACCTTCCTTCAGAACTTGACCAATCTGGTCTAGGTAGGTTAGTGTCGGTCTCCCCCGGTACCTACATCCTTCCACTTTCGCATTGATATAAAAATATATAAAAATAAAGAAATATAGATAAAAGTTTCATATATAAGTAATAGATGATGTAATTATAATTTATTTGTACGATGCAAATTTAACAAGATATTTAATGAAACACATTATCCAAGATGGCGGCTGAAACTCGAGCCCCGCATCCCGCCAATTCACATTAACGGTGCGCGTTCCGCCATCTTAGATTTATATTTGAAGGTAAGATAGAACCATGACCGTTATTAACATAAAAATTGATCTATAGAAAATTGCGTTCTGAACCTACTTTTTTTTGCTCTGACACTGGGATGGACTATTAGTAGTAGATAAATTCATATCACAATCGCATATATCACCATATTTATTCATAATAGTAGTTTGGTTTATAATAAATGTGTTTCACCGGAAATATTTCAAGAAGCTTTCAAAACAGCTTTGTTCTACTTCCGTTCAAAGCGGTCATCCAAACAGCTTAAGGCAATAAAATTAACAATTAGAGTCATTCACGTAACAACATCCTGTATAATATAGATGTATAACTTGAACACTTTCACGAATTGAATATTTATGTATTTTAATTTGATACAAATACATATACAGTTTCAAATTTAATAGATAGTAATGATAATTGATAAAATTTCGTTTTTTTTTTAACATACATTATTATATTAGAGGCCCGTCCTCGCTTCGTTCCGTTTCGACCGCTGCATGCTCACGTTTTAATTCTCTAAGAATTTTTAAGATATTCTTCTTAATGATATGCTGTAAAAACAATTTTGATCTAAATTAACTAGAATACGTTTGTCGCGTGGTGATGGCGTAAGAACACAATTCACCACTCCCTATCTTATCTGTGGGTGATCGTAAGAGACGATTAAGGGATATAAAATGCATATAACATATATGTAAGAGAAGAAAAACTCGAAACAATACCTTATACGAACACGCTTATCCAGCGTGGTATAGTAAGGTCAATTTCCCTTCCATTATGGACGAGGCTCGAGTCCAACAGTCCCACTGTTGGACTCGAGCCTCGTATATGAGCTGAGATAAAATGGACCACGTATTGAACAAAAACATAATACTATATTGTTTAAAATAGTTTCATAAATAATATATTATTTGTTTCTAGTAATCTGTAAAACATGTAATTTTATTTTTCTTACCTACACCCAGCATTAAGGAAATAATCCTCAAATTGCGGGGGACTTTACAAACATATAATTTGAGGGAGATAAATTGCACATCCTTTCCTGCCCGGGTAGTGATTTTTAACGAATTTCCGCTGTTGAAGTTTATTATTATAATGAGGTAGGTAAAAGGAAATGCACAGATTTTTTTTAGATTTTTATTATACCTAGAAGTACTATTTCCAAGACCTAGACTTAAAAGTACCGTCAGGCACTTCGTGTTATCTCAATGTTAGGAACTTTGATAGAAACTACAAAAATAATGAGATCCAATATTGACTTAGTACGAATTAAATTAATCGGTTTGTAATTACAGATTAACCTCGTGGTATTCAACAAAACAATTTTTCTTTTCATTTGCACACAAAAACAAGTTGCAATGCGAACATTTACTATGAGGTTTCGACTAAATCTTCTTCAAACTACAAACCTCACACCTTCTCCTGTTCTCTACAAACGTAAGCCAATGGATGCCTCTGTTACCCAAGCGTACGTCTTTTATCGTGGAATAGTCAGATTTGCGCCTTTTCGAAGGGCCGCTTTTCGCACTATTATCAGTAGAAGTCTTTCTTTTCTGACTAGCATCTTTCATTATCATCAAGCCTTGAGTAACAGAGCGTCAAAAATCTTTTACGGTGGTCTGTTGCATTATAAGTCCATGAATGACATATGAATTGACAAATGCGATGTCCAAAAGCCCCCAAAACAACCTGTGCCACCATTTCAGAGATTTGCGATCTATACAGTAAAGGGTTCTCAAACGATCAGCTGTATCTACGCCGTCCAAATAACTATTGTAATCTTTGACAGCTACAGGGCATGTAATGGCGGACTTGGATCCATTTTTTTCTTTACGTGACACAGTTGCCTCTTGGTTCCCATGCAAATTAGATACTAAATAAACCACTTTGTTATCCTTTCATTTCCAATATCCAATGTCTAAATTGACAAATCGATGATCACTGTCGCCCCTTTTCATTTGAGTTTCCAGCCATTCCTTTTCTATTACTTCGGATAGTTCCACATGCGTAGGTATTTTCAGTTTTCAGTCTCTCAAGTAAAGCAACAGACGAGAAAAAATTATCAAAGTAAACTACCTTTCCTTTACTCCAATCTTGTTCCGATCAAATTCTTGAATCCGATTTAGATCAGTCTGAACACTAGACCCAGATATTGGAGATGTGGGTATCTGATATATAGGGCATTCTAATACATTTTCATTTGACGGCGAAGATGGTGGAACTTCGGTAAAAACACTGTTTAGAGCTCTTTCAAAAACCTCATCGAAGCCTCTTGGTGAGGGTAGTTTAAAATTTTCCACTTCATCATCGGACACACCTGCCTCAGACTCTTCATGGCAGTCCGAAAGCTCTTCTAACAACAGGGCTTCAATTAGAGCAGTATTGTTTGTAATATCCATCTCAATGGCTAAAACAGTAAGAAAATATGTCAGAATAATAATAAAAATATAAAAAAAATCATCGACTATGTGTAATATAAAACCCATAATTTTTGAGATTAAAATCACCTGACGGTACTTTTAAGTCCGCATAAGTTTTTATCAATTATTCATATAAAGTGATAATATATTATAACAGCTTTTAGAAATGTAGTTAATAATATAAACAATGTAAATAGTAAAAAAACTAGCACTTACTTATGATATTCTATTTATAAAACATTTCCAATTGCACAGCACAGCGAAGTGACAAAACATTCGACAGGTTGTAACTTGATGTTCAAATTTTGAAGCAGCATTACGCGGTAATTTAAATAACGCGCTGTAATTGGCTTACGAAAACGGTTCTCTAAAGGATCGCCAGTTGCAGTTAGCTTAGTGTTTCCGAACTTAAGTTATTAGACGAAAAATGTGGAGGTACTTCTAAGTACCGTAAGGAAGGAAATGGTTAAACTCAGAACAACAATTTGTGAATCGCACAAAGTATTGTCTTCCGTGGGAATCAAACCCACGCCACTGGCATGGGAAAGATACCGATCTTAACCACTGCGCCATTTGAGCACGCCATTGTAGATTTTTATTCGATATTTTTTACATCATTTTTCGCTTCGTAATCGGGTTTTATATATAATTAAATGCTAAATTTCAGTAATTTCGATATTTTTAAGTTACACAATTGCGTAATACATTATTTTGATCTATCAATGAGTTGCATGAGTTTTGCAAGCGTTTACAATGTAAGCGCACAAATATGTGTCTTTTACAACATTACATTACAAATCTTTGTAATTCTTCGCTTTTCTCTGCTACAATATGCATGCATACATGTAAAACTTCTTTTTCAATGAGTCTGTCTATTGAAAAAATCCATTAAAATCCGTTGCGATATTTAAAAGTTCTAAAGCGTACAAATGTTTGCGGCGATTTTGTTTTATTTATTTTGTTAATGTAAAACCACAGAGCAATAAAACTTATTCGCTTATTTTATTACTTAGATAATTATTATTTTACCAAATTTATTATTATAATTGATAGAGGTATATAGCGAAAATTCATTATTATTTTTCCATAGAAATTCGAATAATGATTCGACACGTGTTTTGCCTTTAAACATCCTTAGGATGGCTCAGCATCATCAGACAATTACAAGTTTAAGTTTTGTAGGCACACAGGAGTAAGACTTCTTTATATCCTATTTCAGCTTGATCTCATCTCATAGTCCTTCCTTTCTTGAGGTATACGGTATATAGATTAACAGTGAGAAAATGGTGGATTTCCCTTAATTTCCACTATTTATAAAATATTATTATTTATTTTTTATGCTAAATGACATCATTTTTAAATTAGATTACTAACAATATATCGATGAAAATTTGATTCAATTCTACGAAGAGCGTTTAAGTGTATAGAAAAAATTCCAAAAACTTTTAACTTCTATTACTATAGCAATTTGTTACAACAAAAATCATTAATTTTTCTTTCACTATAAGGCTGCTGACACTATAATCTACTTGCTACAATTTTATTGTATCTATAGATGAAAATACTAAGAAAATAATCTTGAAAGTGGACTTTACAAATCTATATGATTTGTGAAGTCCACTTTCAAGATAATTTTTTTACTAATGACACAATTTTAATAATATGTATTATATTTCTAACGACACAAATTACACAGAATAAAATGTTGTGAATCTTACAATGTATTGCTCTGTATAGAAATCGTATCCGTGATGTCGTCCTATTAGATCGATATATTAACCACTGCGCCATCTGTGAAATCGAATGAATATACTCATATTGGCTGGCATGGCTGGCATGATGATCACTGATTGTTCACTGTGAAGTTCATTGCTAAAAATCATCTGATCACGAGTTTAAAAGAGTGGCCATCGCTATATTGGGACATGGTTGGCCTTTTTTTATTTGTCTGTAACTATGGTGCGATTACATCCCATTTACTCAGTTCGAGATGACATAAAGAATGGCGCGCGACCTTATAGACTAAACTTATACCTATCACCGTCTTGGAAGCGGACCACCAGTAGGAACATATTTAACTTGAAAAAAAAAAAGTGTGTGTGTACTTATGTACCTACACGCGTTAGAATTTATACTTTTTGGCGTAACAAGATAAAATCTTTTCTAAAATTTTATCTTTCCCCTTATTCTACGTTTGTAGAAAAAAAACGACACTAACAATAGAAAAAAGGTATTAAATACATTGAAAGTTTTATTATAACGCATTATCTAGTTAAATAAAGTTTATTTAAATATCACAATAAATAAATATTGTGAACACAGTTTTCAGTTCTCACGCAAACATACGTAGATGTTCTTACTTTTACTTTGTTGGTAACTTTTTTTGAAAAACTAAAATGTTGACCATAGCTAACTTCAGGGTGTCGCTTTTTCGTGACAGTGTGCGCGCGCATCGTAAAAACTTACTCTTATCATTTTTCCCTAACGCGCCAAAAGAATTATAACTTCAAAATATCAGTACTATAAATCGTAAAGTTATTTACAATATTACATAAAGTTGAATGAATGACGATATGTTGTTAGCATCAAATAGCATTACATCGTCAATTTCATTACGGATATTAGTATTTATTTAACAATATTATTGTGTAACTGCTAAATGAAATAACTTATATTTTCACTTCGTATAGACGCGTATCGTAATTTGTACATACGAAATTCTATCTATTGTAAGGGTTCAAATACTGAGTTGGATAAACATGGATATTTTATTATGAAATAAAATTATAATAATATATCTTAATATATATATATATATATAGATTACGCGTCACGTTGTTTGTCCGTGATGAACTCCTAAAGTACTTAACCGATTTTAATCAAATTTGCACAGCAAATTACACGTTTGATCAAACTTAAAAGATAGGATAGCTTCCATCTCAATTTATAGTCGCAATATTATTTTATTGCAAATTATTTGTCAATTATCTGTTATTTCCAAACGATTCTAACAGATGGCGGTATCTATTAATTACGTAGTTACCTTAGCCACAGCAACGCGTGTATATCTGCTAGTGTATATATATATATATATATATATATATATATATATATATATATATATATATATATATATATAGTGACGTTTTCCGTGTGGCGACGGAGCAAGAATAGAATTCACCGCCCCCTATCTTATCTGTGGGTGGTCGTTAGAGATGACTAAGGGATATCAATAGTTTTATGACCGGCCGCCTGCCAGACGTCAACCCTCCTTGGGAATATAATTGTTGACCACACGGCATCAGATGGAGTTGGCCCAGATCGTTATAAGGCTCTTAGTCCTTTTTTTGCGACAACCACGAGCAAAGTAAGGATTGCTAGTATTCGTAGCCGCTACCACACAGCGGATTTAAAATTGTATATGACATGGTTAATACTAAAACTAATATTTATTGTATTAACCTCGTTGTGTTGTCCTCTGAACCACGATGTGATATAATTTACAAATATAATGCTACAATATATGGTTGAACCAGATTACACAAATGGGAACCGATCACCGATGTACGAGGTATAGCAAGGCCATGGGCGGCAGTAACATTTACCATCAAGTGTACTGCTTGCTCATTTGCCACCATAAGTAGTAGAAGACAAAAAAAAAGATGCTCTTAATTTTTTTTCTGTTTTACCTTTACTAGTTCTGTTTTTCTTTTTTAAATAATTTTCTAGATTTAAACGACTGCGTTAAAAGTCCTTTTTGCAAACGAAAGTTGTATCTATATTACAAAACTTTGTAATAGCTCTTTAATATCTAAATAGAAAATAGAGTCACGAATCTCCGAAACCGGCGAGCGTGTATGAAGAGAATTATGAATGTTGAGGAAACGAGTGAAGTATGCAAGGATAGAGTTCTCTGGCACTCTGTTCTCTCTGCCTACCCTGCAAGGAATATGGCGTGATGGTATCATGGTATGTATGTATGTATGTAATATCTAAATATGTTTGCTAAAAGAAAACACAATTTACCTAAAAAAACCTAAACTCGGTTATCTTTGTTATATACAATCTAATATATTTTTAATATATTTCATCAAAAACATCATTATCAACTCAACGCCTCTCTACCAATATCGTACCTTTTCCACAAGGAGGGCATTTAATCAACTTTCTGCTTATGTAGTGTTATGGTCATGGCCACTTCGACCAGGGTTAACTGGGTGGCTTGACGTGCAATCTCGCAGACGTATCATCTAACTATCGCCATTATTCTGAATATCGGTCCCGATTCCTTGACTTCGACAAAATTGACCCATTTTATCACCATTGATTTTTATTTTGAATTTACCCTTTTTTATATATTTTTTTATAAATACTGCACTAAGGCAATAATCCTTGTTTTACGGGGGATTTTACAAATACACAATTAACAGACACAAATTACACCTATACTCAGAACAATAATTTGTTGATCGCGCAAAGTATTGTCCTGCGTAGGAATCGAACCCACGGCACTGGCACGAAAGGTCGGTATCTTAACCACTACGCCATCTGTGCAATCAGTCATCATCATTCTCCTACTCTTATTCAAATTACTTGGGGTCGATACAATATGTACCTACTCTTCTTTCATAGTACATACTGTAAAAGTTATTGGCAATAGTTTTATGACCGGCCACCTGCCAGACGTCAACCCTCCTTGGGGATGTAATTGTTGATCAAACCGCATCAGATGGATTTGGCCCAGGTCGTTATGAAGCTCTTAGTCGTCTTTTACGACATCCACGAGCAAAGTAAGGGTTCGTAGCCGAATACTACCAGCTGTGCAACCAGTATATGCATATTATATCCCTTAGTCGTATTTTACCATAACCATAGGTGATGTATTTGTATTCTTTTTCCCATACTAAAACGAAAGGAATACGTTTACACATATTTATGAAATACAATTTATACACAGATAACAAGTTTTCTTTGCTAATAATTAAGGTTAATTATTTTCTTATAATTTGTGATGTAGAAGAAATAGCCATTTGTACTTACGATCTAATATTATTAGATTTTTAATGTGATTCAATCAATTTTGATTGCACAAACAGTGGTTAATATAATGACCATACCTAGTATTAAAGATTCGATTCCCACGCATGATAATATTTTGTGCGATCGACAGTTACTGTTAGTCTAGATCTGTAGTTTGTGTCCGTTAATTATATATTTGCAAAGTCACCCGAAAAAAAGCTTTATTTCCTTAGTGCAGAGGAGTTGACTCTTCGAATATATGTGCAAATTACAGAAAAAAGCGAAAAAAATACTTAAAAATTTTTTCTTTTCTCTTGCATAGATTTTATATGCATATTATACCTTAGAACCCATGCTGTGTGGTAGCGGCTACGAATACTACCAAACCCCACTTTGCTCCTGGATGTCGTAAAAGACGACTAATAGCACTATAACGACCTGGTCCAACTCCATCTGATGCCGATTGGTCAACAATTACAGTCCCAAGGAGGGTTGACGTCTGATAGACGGCCGGTTATAAAACTATTGCCAATAACTTTTACAATATGTACTATGAAAGAAGAGTACATATTGTATCGACCCCAAGTAATTGGAATAAGAGTAGGAGAATAATGATTATCCCTTGGAACCCCTCCTCCGTTAGTCGTTTTTTTATGATATCTACGGGGCAATATATAAGTTATTTAATCTTCTTAGTCCATCATCATACGGAAAAGTTGTAAACGTAAATGTATTTTTTTTTGGTACTAGCAATGATTTTGTATTAAAATATGTGTGTCACAATTTCATAACTGATATTGTAGCAGATAGATATAAATCTCTGTAATAACGATAACTTGTTAAACGTGAGTCCACCCGTGACCGTGAATGCTGTAAAATATTCGAAACATTGAGATATTAAAAAAAAATTAAAAATGTGATAGAATCTATCAAAATAGTTTTATTTCAAATGTGTAATACTCGCGTTAATATTAGAAATCATTATATCGAAGAAATGCATAATCTTCTAAATATTTGTGTCAGATGATCTACCAACCATCTTCCTACAAATCCTTTTTGGAAAAGAGAAAAAAAATAAAGAAATTTCACTTCACACGCCTTCTCATGTCCGGTTTACATCCAATGCTTTTCCTTTAGCGTAAATTACAAAATTAATAATTCTATTCAAATATCTATATTCTAAATAATTTTAAACTTTATTACTTATTAAATACGAATCATAATAATCAGAAGCGTTATTTGATAGCTGTAAATATAAATTTGTTTAATGCATAAGGCAAAATACCTGTTTGTTGTGTCATTTGTCAAGCAATATGAAACGTTATTGCATTGGAATACAGTTTTAAAATTTGACATAAAATCTTTATAGTAGTGAAGAGAAGTTTTAACAAAGTTAAATTTATCAGTTGGTTAATATATGTATAAAAGAAAATGATTCTTATTGTCGTTATTAATAAGGTTGTGATTTTATATATGAATAAATATATAACGGAATGAAGCAATGTACTAATATGGATGTGGAAGTGGGGGTAGTTACATAAAATAACTGAGGTACAGAAAGCTGATAGGCCTCGGGCGGCGACAATGGCCGCGTCATGACGATGACTAATGAAGAAATTCTCATAGTTCATGAATAAGGTCAACGAAATGAAAATATTATAATGACCTTAAAACATATGAACATATCAACCACTTAATATAAAATTCCAATAGTATTTTAGAAGTAATTTAAAACCGGATGGCGTTTGTATGTATTATGACAGATAAAACGCATTAAGCATTTTATCTATCAGATGAAATACAAACTTTCTCATAAAAATATTTGCACTAATTGGGTATTAGTAAAGATTCATTAAGTGCTACCTATTATTGACGCAGTATAGTATTCCCACGTAGGACAATACATTGCGATTCACAAATTTTTATTCCAAATCTGGTTTTAATTTTTGTCCGTTAAATTATTTGTAAAGTCCTCCACAATACAAGGATTATTTTCTAAATTTAAAATTTCTTTAAAAAAATGTTGCTAATGACTTCTATGTATAGAATTTTTTTAAATTAAATTTCACTTTTGATTAACAAAACGGGTTTTTAAAGTGTATTTAATATTCATACGAATATTTAATTAATAATATCGATAACAATTAAGAACGATGAAATCAGCAAGATTGAAATTCTATTAACTTTTTAGATTTATATCTCTGAGTTTATTTTTATTATCATTATCATTTGCACTTCTTGTTTTACCGAATTTTATGTTTTTTTTAAACTCCACCCTGTACTAAAGAATTAATCCTTGTATTGCGGTGGACTTTACAAACATGCAATTAATGTAGCCAAATTGCACCCAGATTCAGAACAACACTTTATGGATCGCACAAGGTACTGTCCTGCGTTGGAATCGAACCCGCGACACTGGCACGAAAGGTCGATATTTTAACCACTACACCTATCTGCGCAGTTTAATTATTTTAGATTTATGATGTTTATGCGATTATTACTTGCAGGACTCGGTACTCCTGTGACCATGAGCGCTGTAAAGTTTTTTTTATATTTCTGTTTATTTTCAATTGCTTATAGTAGCAAGCGAGTAAGCAGCAACTCTGAAGGTAAGTGCTAATGCCGCCCATAGACCTTTGCAACACCAAGGTTATAGTCTAGCTATACCCTTGGTGTTGGCTACTGCCTATCAATTCAAACCCTAAATCCACCCAGTTAGGCGTTCGAAGTGTCAGGAAATTAAAAATCAAATACAAACACGATAGAACTCGTAAAAATAGCGTTATTACAGAATTTTATTTATGCGTAATCAGGGTATGAAGCACGTTTTTAATCTAAAATCATCTAAAATCATTATCATCGCCATTATCCTGCTCTTATCTCATCTTTTTGGCTGACGTAGTATTTAGTCCTCCATATTGCTAAAGCTTTACTAATAGTTTTATGACCTGTCGCCTGCCAATCAACCCAAATTGTAAATGAAAAAATATAATCGTTGACCATCAGGTGGAGATAGACAGAGTTGATCAGATACAGTTACACCCATCATAAATGCAATGGTAGTATTCATACTCACAGAGCAAATTAAATTTTCACCATTTTTTTCTGCGGCTATGATCTGGTCACCCGCTAAATCCGTCCGGGGCGACAGAGTCGCCGTGCGAGTGGGCCATCGGAACCCGGTCAAATAAATCACTATAAGAATATTGCCACAAAATAATGAATTATTATTCTATATACAGAGATATTTAGTTGAAATAATGCGTAACCATTTCTAATAGATATTAAAAACAAAAATCCTTGTGGTGACGGAGTAAGATTACAATTCCCCACCCTCTATCTTAGACGTTGATGATCGTAAAAGACGACTAAGGGTTAAATATGCATATAACATCTATACGAGAGAAGGTAAACTCGAAACAAAACCCTATACCAACACATCTGACCAGCGTGCTAATAGGTCAATTTTCTTCCTAGTTTGGACAAGGCTTTAGTCAAACAGTGGGACATATATGAGACGAAACGATTAAAAACGACGAGTAATGGGTTACCATAAGAACAATAAGTGCTAGATTAACACCTAGAATGGGTTCCCAATAGGTGCAAGATACTATAACACGTGAAATCAACCTGTATTATTGTACAAGTCCCAAGAATATTACATCATACACTTTTACTCAAAGACTTGAACGTACAAACAGAGAAAAATAAACACTTTCTCTCATGAAGCATCTTTAAATATAAAACGTTATAACTGTTATATTTTAACGTTTTCAATAATAGCATTTATAATTGACACGAGAAAGATGTAAATGCTTTGAAGCTTAAATACGTTGAACTGGATTTAAGTAACAATGAGAGGTCAAAGGCTTTTTATAGGCTGTTGTATTTTACTATTTAATATTTTTTCTTCTTCCCAGCCTATATACGTTCCCTTGATGGGCTTGTATTAGGTAGATATTCCTTTTTTATATCCTTTTTAGGGTACTGTACCCAAAAGATAAAACGGGACCCTATTGCTAAGACTACGCTGTCCGTCCGTCTTTTATTATTGCTTACGGCAGCAAATGAGCAAGCAGCACACCTGATGGTAAGTGTTACTGCCAACCATGGACCTTTGCGATACCAAGGGCTACCAATACAAACGCCAAACCCACCCAGTTGGGCTTCCGGTCTGTCTGTCATCTGGCTGTACCTCATGAACCGTGACAGTTAGACAGTCGATATATTTCTGATGTAGTTTTGAAATTTGGTATATATATATATATATATATATATATATATATATATATATATATATATATATATATATATATATATATATATATATATATATATATATATATATATATATAATGTATATCCCGTGTGGCGACGGGAATAGAATACAAAGGTCGTCACCCCTTACTTGCCCGTGGGAGTCGTAAAAATCGGCTAAGGGTCTCACCGGGAGATTGGGCAGCGGCTATCTCTCGGGAAATATTTAAATAAAATCATAATTATTAACATCTAACAACAACATCTTAATAACATCTACCGCGATCGCCAATCCGCTCGCCAAGCGTGGCGATTATGGCATTATTACCCCCCCAAAATAAATATGGATGCACAAAAAGTCACGGCCCCCAGTCACGGCAGTTCCGCTGTTCCACGGGCTCATTTTGGTAGCGGGCCTGTTGGTGGCGGGGCAGGGGGTGCTAGGAATCTCCGGCCGCGATCCGGCTACCAAAAAATTCGACCCTTGGCCCTGATAACACACAACGTTCGGACGCTTAGGACCGACGAGAGGGTCATCGAACTGGAAGAGGAATTGAGCAAAATCCGATGGGACATTGTAGGATTATCAGAAGTGCGAAGAGAGGGGGAGGGCACGATAATCCTCCGGTCTGGAAATTTGCTCTTCTACCGGGAGGGAGATCACCCATCCCAAGGCGGTGTAGGGTTTATCGTTCGTAAGTCTCTCGTAGAGAACGTGGAGAGGATCGAAAGTGTGTCAACAAGGGTAGCGTACCTTATACTCAGAATTACCAAACGGTATTCGTTGAAGGTCATACAGGTTTACGCACCGACTTCGACATACTCCGACGACGTAGTGGAGGCCTTATACGAGGATATCTCGAAAGCCATCCACACGTCCAAAACCCACTTCACGGTAGTTATGGGAGACTTCAACGCAAAACTAGGCAAAAGGACAGACGATGAGTTGAGAGTATTTGTTAAAACTAGCTGAAGGCTCACCAGGGTAATGGGCATTAGGAATCGCCTGAAATACTTATAACATGACCGTCTTTCAAGGATGATGGTTAAGGTTTTTTTACTCTACAAACCCATAATACAGTTCAGATTTTAACTCATGCATAACATTTCAATAAAATCTTAACACAACGACAACGATGAGTACCTAAGCTTAATTCTCTCTCACTGTGCATAAAAAAGGAAGTTGAAAGAAAATCTAGGAACAAGTAAAATTTTTATTACTTTATAGTAAAAATAATAATTGAAACTTTATTTGCAGAATGTAACAATTCTTTTTTTTTTTGGGGGGTGGGTTACGGTCGGCGCACTCCTCGCACCACTCCGTCCGGAGCGACAGAGTAGCGTAAGCACGCACACTCGTAACCCATCCGTGGCACGTCGCCTTCATCGTTAGGCCGACCACCGAAGCAAAGTGAGTTGACGCCAGTGATCGGCCCGACGGAATACCTCCTTAAGAGTATCATCTCCTCGACCGACGTCCCCCCCTCGTGGAGGACGTTGGTCTTTCCTCACGCGGTCGGCCTTTCAGCGGGTGATGGACTAATTCACCGGTCCTGTCACCCGCGGCCTCGGCTAGGGCGGCATCAGGCGCAGTTAATCGCACCTGTGACGCCTCTGTCGCCGGCGGCGGCTCGCATCGTTGAGGAGATGATCCTCGCGTACGCGCTTCGCCGCCTCCTTCCGTGAGACTACTGCCTCGCAGAAGGCTGCGACCGCGTCCCAGTTCCTGAAGCTGTCGAACATCGCCCAGGTGATGGTCGGCAGCGAGAGTTGCGACGAGTCCAGGACGCTGCTCTGCCCAAGCGGCACAAACCTCGAGCGTATGCTGCACCATATCTTCGTCGCAATCGCAGTGGTGGCAGTGTACTCTTTCTCCTGTTGACCGTGTGCAGGTATTTGGCGAAGCATCCATGCCCCGTCAAAACCTGCACTAGTTAGAAGGAGAACTCCCCGTGCCGTTTTAGCCACTGCATCAACACTGGCCGGAGGCTTCCACGGTCCGCACACCGAACCGAGGTCTCACCAGCCGGTCTGCCCAACGGGCAATGACATCTCCGCGGGCATCGACGCGCCAGGCGGTGAGCTCCCTCAACGAGACCACATCGCCCTCCGCTCGCACCCCAACATCCGCTGATATAAACCGGCGAGCATTTCCTCCTCCAAGTCTCACGGGGGAGTCCCAGCGCCAACAGACACGCTGCCTCTGTCGACACCATGTGGTACCCGCGTATGGCCCTGACCGCTATGGCCCTCTGTGGTCGCCACAGAAGAGCCCTGAGTCGGACGGTCAGTGACCCCGCCCACATCAGTGCGCCCTACGGGGCCATTAGGACTGGATGACTCCCGCGTACAGCTATCGGCACGTAGCGCTCGGTCCGCCCACATTGGGCATAAGCCACGATAGGGCGGACACCGCACCGACGAGTCTTGGAGCGAGCCTGCGGAAGTGCTCCCGGAACCACCAATTCCCGTCAAGCACCAGGCCCAAATACTTCATATGGGCCCGGAGGCTGATATCAACCGAATTGACGGTGATCGAGACGCCGATGGGAGGTCCCATGGAACAAGAGAGCCTCCGTTTTGTCCAGGGCCCTCAACCCCAGCGCCTCGATCCGCCTGACGATCTCCTCGGTGCTGAGAGTCGTCATGCTTGCCGTCTCTTCCAGCGTCCCACCGTGGGCTATGACAAGCGTGTCGTCGTCGGCGTAACAGATCACGCCCAGCCCGGGCGGGCGGCTTCTCCTCAACGCCCAGTCATGGTCGTTCGCACAATGTCCCCTACTCGGTTGGTGTAGAGGGGAAAAAAAACAATCCTAGCAAATGCCCACGCTTTTACCAGTGTAGTTCCGGTTCCCATAGTGGTACGGGTATAAAAAGTAGCCTATATGACTCGCTGATAATGTAGCTTTCCTTTGGTGAAAGGATTTATAAAGTTGGCTTAGTAGTTTAGGTGTGAAAGCGTAACGAATATACAAACAATTGCTTTTAATAATATTAGTTAGGGTATGATAGAAGTTAAGTCGTCACTTGGCTCCAATGGATAAAGGTAGGGAGGGGTAATGATGGCGGAGGGTAATAATTTTATTTCACTTTGTATATATGATGTTCTTAATCTTTCTTAATTTTCAATAGTTTATTTAACAAAGTACTGCTCAATGAAATACTTTGTTAAATAAACTACTGAAAATTTAAAAAATGGTATCCTTCGATATTATGTGTTTATATCCCTTGATTATCATTTAGGACATTAACTGTCCCTGTTCACTTCACATGGCATTCTGTATCATCATCATCTCAGTTCATATATGTCCCACCAATGGGCTCAAGCCTACTTACTAATGGAAGGAAACTTGACCTACTATACCATGCTGGCCAGACGTGTTGGTATAGGAGGCATTTTGTATAGTACTCTGTTATTAGTTATACAGAAAGGTGACTAAAAATTAACAAAAAAAAAATTAAAGAGTAAAAGTACTTTATTGTTCCAATCAATACCAAATTTCACAGGATAACTGTCGAGGCTTATCAGAAGACATCTTGAAAATAGGTCCAACCGTTTTGGAGTACACAGAGAACAATAAGTGTTATATACATATAGTTATATTGTTTATAATATTAAATTAATTCAACAATACTCTTTTATTAAATCACATACTACATTCGACCGCATTCGCAACGACGACTTAAGAGAGCGAATAGGTATGAAAGAGAGTATTGGTGTAAAGATGCGAAAGGGAATGCACCGATGGTTCGGCGATGTGGAAAGAATGCCGAACGAACGTCTGGTTAAGAAGATATACAATGCGAAAGTGGAAGGATGTAGGTACCGGGGGAGACCGAGACTCACCTACCTAGACCAGATTGGTCACGTGGTGAAAGAAGGTGGAGTCAAGAGTCTCCGAAACCGGTGAGCGTGTATGAAGAGAATTATGAATGTTGAGGAAGCGAGTGAAGTATGCAAAGATAGAGTTCTCTGGCTCTCTGTTCTAGGGTGGGCAGATTGCCTACCCTGCAAGGGATATGGCGTGATGATATGTATGTATGTACATACTACATAAAAATAGTGAATACGTAATTTCAGTTACGTAAAAAAATATATATTACTCGTATTACACAATACTCTGTAACCGAATTAGAGATTGTTAACAAAAGATACGTTCGCAAATTATCCTCGGCGAATTTTCACCCTATTGTTCTCTATGAGAAGTCACTGTAACAAACAAAACAATGGCCAAAGTTCACCAGAACATAACGTGGGCAGTCTATAAAAGTACAGAAGACTTTATTGCCATGTTCAAATATATTTTTGAAGTGAACAAGACAGGAATCAATTGTGTCAGTGAATTATTTTAATGATCTAAATAATAAAATGAGTGTTAAGAATAATGTTATTGTATTTGTATTAATTATTATAGTCATTGAAGTGATACCAATTGAAATAGATGTTAGAGATGATGAAGAATTCAAAGGCAATAATATTGATAATACACAACTAAATGAATGTTTAAGTGTTAGAAGAAACAATGAAGTTGGCGTGTGTTTTGGCAAAGAGCTTTTGAATAAATTGAATTCGTTTGATGAATCTGAAACTTTTAGTTTAGCGACAGGAGTTTCTTTTGTAAGAGATGAGAAATCACCAAGAGATATTGGAGCGTTCCTCGATAAAGATCCTATGGATTTTAGGTATATTACTTTTTAATTAGTTTTATCTAAATCATCATTCACCTACAGATTGGTATACTGATTGATATTGCTATATTAATGGATATACCTACTAGACCAGATTGGTCAAGTACTAAAGGAAGGTGGAGTCAAGAGTCTCCGAAACCAGTGAGCGTGTATGAAGAGAATTATGAATGTTGAGGAAGCGAGTGAAGTATGCAAAGATAGAGTTCTCTGGCACTCTGTTCTCTCTACCTACCCTGCAAGAGATATGGCGTGATGATATGTATGTATGTATCATTCACCTACTCTTATTACAATTGGTAGCGGTCGACGCAATGTGTACTCGTACATATTACAAAATTTATTGGCAATAGTTTTATGATCAACCGCGTCTCTGAAGTCAACCCATCTTGGGAATGTAATTGTTGACCAAACGGTATTATGTGGAATTGAGCCAGGTCAATATAAAAATTTTAGTCGTCTTTTACGACATCCACGAGCACAGTAAGGTTTGGTAATATTCGTAGCTGCTAGCACACAGCTATGTTTTTTATTGATTTCATCTAAATATATATTAAATATCTACGAAATAGTTTAATCATTTGCAGTGAAATTTTGCGAATTTGTATACACGGTTTAAGTGGAAGGAGAAATAATAAAAAATACTGGGGAGTTTTTTCGTTTATAGTAATATTTTAATGACACTTTGAAGCTGGGTTTAAGCATATTAATATTATTTAAGAGATTCCATCCATACGTCAGCGTAACGAACTTCCATTGCAGAACAACTTCCTCACAAAAGAGGACAATAATTTAATCGCTATGCTTAGCAAACGTGAACACCATGTTATAAGCATGCTATACTGCCTATCTCCATGATGCTATACCATTAGTGAATTTTTACGACTCCCTTGAAAAGTAATGGCATTCGTAACTCGTCAAAACACGAATTATTTTAGCGATTGCTACAGTGCTATTTTTAAACACTAAATTTTATTAGCAGAGGCTTGCTTTATTTGCATTGGCCTGTAATATTAAAAAGATTGTTTATTTATGAGATACCATAGAAATATTTCCGTGTGGTGATGGTGTAAGAATACAATTTTCCACCCCCTATCTTATCCGTAGGTGATCATAAGAGACGGCTACGGAAGATAAAACACATCTAACATCTATGTAAGAGAAGGGAAACTCGAAGCAAAACCCTATACCAACACGTCTGACCAACGTGGTATAGTAGGTCAATTTCCTTCCCGCTATGGAGGAGGTTGGAGCTCAATAGTGGGATGATTATGTGTTGAGATGATAATAATGATTTACATCAATGTGGATTGCATATAAACCTTCTCCATAAAAAATACATACCTATACATAACAATTTTCATAATGATCGGTCAAATGATTTCTGAGTGTAGCGATGTCATATATACAAACATCCTTTTTTATAGATTCAGATATGTCATATTTTTTTTGATTTTTGCGTCCTTTTAGTCAGGCAAAGGGAACAAAGTTCATACAGCTAAGTCTTGTACAGCTTTCATCACAAATTATTAACACTTTATTATATTGAATAGCTTATTCATAGTGACTGTCCGTCAGTAAGTTGCTACTCTATCTGTATTATATTACATAAAATACTAGCGAAGTAATTCAGTACAATACTATAAAATACTAAAGAAATGAATATAATTCAAGAGAGTGACATCACATTTCCATATTCCCGCCAAAAAAAACTACGCCATAAACAAAGAGTCAACATTGCAATGAATGAACTGTATTGCACGACTCATAAGCGAAGCGTTGAGGTGATGCTCTACTCTCGATATATGAAACTCAAGGACATTTTAAAACTAGAAATGACTGTATTTTTCTCACACTGCACTTATAGGATAATATTATCGTACATATGTCAAGAAAAAACATCCGTTTAAACATATTGATATTTATAAAAAGCAATTATTTTGTTTAAAGTAAGAAAAAGTTTGTTAAAAAAATATTCGAGGACGTCCGGATGCTTCGGTAAGGATCTGGCACTCTCACGACCTTAAAAATTAATGTATCAAAGTTTTTCTTTTTATAGCTTCATAATCGCAACGCGCTGTTTCCTTTCGAAAATGGCTTGGTAATTATTGGCCGTTTAATTGCAATTAATAAAAAACTAAACTGTTTAGTCTTTAGTGTATGTATCCTTTATAAAAATTGGGTTTGTTTACATTTTTTTGTTCGTCCATACGGAAAGGCAAAGGAAACAAATCCCACACAGCTATGTCTAGTACTACATCGAGAATGGCACAAAATTTCAGAAGTATTTGTTTTCTTCGTTTTCATTTATGGCATTGACTACGTAAATGATAAATAATATAAAAATTATGAAGCCTGCACTTTTGGATTTTCCAAATTATTTTTCGTCTGTCATCAAACTAATAAAGAAAAATAATGGGAAATTAATTTATTATTCTTTTTCTAATTCCAGATCGATAATTGAAGATGCCAGTCACCTGATATCTAAGAGATCTCTACATTGGGACCTCAGTGTTGTATATCCTGGATTGGTGATGAGAATTGCACCAACTCTGGCCAATGGTGTGCTTGAATTTATCATGGATCCAAGGATAAAGGATCGAACTTACCAACCTCCGGCCGAAATGTCCACAGGTGATTTTATTAGATGTACCTTCTTTAGGGGTGCCAGTTCACCAAACGAGCCACTTAAGACATGGACCGTGTATCGATGGCCGAGTCGCACGGCATTGACAGGAACATGAAGGGCGGTTCTATGGAGTTTTATGAGTAGGTACGGCAATATTTGTGCATATATGTCGTCTACCTTAGTTTGTAACAAAATGTGATCATGTTCTTTGTCATTTATATGAGGGTAGTATAGAGCTGCTGCTCGCTCTTCTATTGACAACGTAGCTGATCTTTACAACTAACACACAAGTGACTACACCTGAAATGCCGTCGCCACACAGGGTACTAAATAGCAAGAATGCTATCCAAGTATTAGTGCCCTAACGTCTTCCCTGCAACTCCTCCTCTTTAACCTTTTCTAATTAAATTTGTTGCGGGTTCCAAGACAATTAAAATCATCTCCCGGGACTGCCTAAAAGTCAAAACTCGATGTCATTTGTGGAGATTGTTGTGGAGCCTGGATTACAGGAGTTAAAATGGTGACAATGTATGGTATCTTTTTAGTCGTATTTTACGAGTAAGGGTCTTTTATAGTACGTGTAAGCTACGAATAAGAGTGCATTACATTTTTGTCTTTTATAGTACGTGTAAGCTACGAATAAGAGTGCATTACATTTTTGTCTTTTATAGTACGTGTAAGCTACGAATAAGAGTGCATTACATTTTTGTCTTTCACTACACGAAGATAAGAAGACTTTTATTGAAGTGAAACTTCTAATGCGACTTCCAATAAGGTTGTGTTAAATGTTTCACGGCACTCGAACGCATGCATGTAGTTTACCTGTTACAGGCCAGCGCAAGCGTTAGCAATGAGTAGCGTCTAATATTCCAACACAGGAAGTAGAGAGAAAGAAAGATACACAAATGTAGAAAGTAGGAGAGAGAAAGAGTGTGAGTCGGCAGATCCCAAGCACATGCGCGTGGTATTCTTGCTATGTAGCAAAGTAAACAGTGTGAGTGTCGTGAAATTAGCTGAAATACGTACTTGTTGTTCTATTTTAATTTATAATATTCATTATTTTCATAGGTTTAAATTTTCACTTCTATCGGCAGTCCTCATGATTGCTTTTTTATTACTATAAATAGTTTATTAGGTTGTATATTAACAAAGAAAAGAAAGAAAAGTTTGTAAGAAATCGTTATCTTCCAGAAAAAAGACTGAATAAAATAATGAACTGAAAAATAACTAATATAAATCTTAATTCATCATCATCATCATCATCACAGCCCATAAATGTCCCACTGTTGGGCTCGGGCCTCCTCCATAATGGGAGGGAAATTAACCTACTATACTGCGCTGGTCAGACGTGTTGGTATAGGGTTTTGTTTCGAGTTTTCCTTCTCTCGCATAGATGTTATATGCGTTTTTATCCCTTACTCGTCTCATACGATCACCCACGGCTAAGATATCAGTTGGTGAATAGTATTCTTACTTCGTCACCACACGGAAAAAATCTTAATTATAAATTATAAAAGATGGGTCTTGCCGAAGCTTTTATATCACATATTTGTTATACCACACTACACTGCTGAAGGTTCATGAATGTCACAAGGAAATTTAATAGTGGTAGGACCACGCTGTTAACAGTTATGTAGCCACAGCCGCGAGCCTGTCCATCCGGGGTAGTACCACATTCATGCAGAAAATCGACATCTGAGCAGTATCAATATGCTGCTGTGCTTCGTTCGGTGAGCGAGGAAGCCAGAAGCGCAACGTTCTGGTTTGGATTTTATTTGGTAGGCAGCGGTCTAGCTATATACTGGTATGGCAAAAGTCTATGGCTGGCAGTAACACTTACCATCAGTTGTGCTGCTTGCTCGTTTGCCATCAAGAGCAATAAAAAAACGGCATTGTTTTATATTGTTTGTTTTCCACGATTAGAGTGATCGTCTCGTTTCACGTCAGGGTACGATTCGACTGTTACCCTGATATTGGTGAAGTTCATGAGCGACATTTACAATACTTACTACCCACTCTTCTGCCATTAAAGGCATATACATAATAAAGTATTTCCCACTTATACATAGAAACGCGAAACTAATAGTATATAGAATACGATATATATTTTGAGTTCAACGCCACCTATTCAATAACATCAAAACTAATAACAATAATAATGTTTCACAATTTGACTAGCATTGAACTCGAAAATGTGCCATCTAGTGTCAGTTTTAGTAGTTAAACGATTACAACTTCTTTTTGTACAATTATTGTATGATTCTTTATAATTTTTGTTCTTTTTTTTGTCAAAGGATGATAAAAGTTTTATGGAATATGAAAGTAGATGATGGTTGCATATTATATTTCTTTATTGATACCAAATTATAATATTTTATTACGCGGCTACGTATGTATACCATGGGAGCATGAATGGCTAATACAGATTATAAATATGAGCTGTCCAGATGGACTGAGATTAGCTTACAAACAACTCGCTGCTGGGCTCGAGGCTACTCCACAATAGCGGCGAAATTGAAACCTTCTGCGTTCAATAGCGTGACATACGCTGGTCAGACGGAGGGTTGACGTCAGGCAGGCTTCTGGTCATAAAACTATTGCCAAAACTTTTGCAATATCTACGATGGAAGTAGGGTACTTGTTACGTTAATTCCAACTAATTGGGATAAAAGTAGAATGCTGATGATAAATTCAAGAAATGATGAAATCTTTTTAATTTCATTCTGTTTTCAGGACGGCTATTAGCAAGAAATCTCCTGGTTCCATTCCTTCTGGGCTTTAAATTTCAACTGTCTACTCTATTACCATTACTTTTGGGTTTATTATTAATCGCCAGCAAAAAAGCATTCCTGTTAGCCAAATTAGCATTATTAGCTATAACTGTATTCACTGGTGGATTTGGTGGTGTTCAAAACCAGTGGTTTGGTGGTGCACCTTCGTATACTTCTGCATATACTTCTTATGAACCTGCTACTCATTATAATGATCATCATGACCATCATTCATCAGGTTGGTATATCATCCATATTAAAAATTATCTGATTTAAACTATTCTTGAATTCTGAACACGCATAAAGAAATTCGTCAAAATCGATTCCGCTGTTTACGAAGTGTTTAACATATAAACGCACGGAAAAATGACATTTAAGATTTAACTTTTTATTCGTAGATTTTAGAATGTGTCACAATCCTTATTTGCCCGTTTTCAGTCTTAAACTGACTAACTGAGGGATTGTGATGGCCCATCAGAAGTTCGGGTTGTAGAGAAAACTGTAAAACTATATTCACTAGCCAAATTGGAGATAAATAATTAATCGCCATTTTTCTTAATTCGAAAGGCCTAATGTACAGCAGTAAAGCGCTACAAGATACCCTTAATTGCGTTTTATATATTAACTCCATCTTTTGGCAATTTTGGGAATCATTCACAATGTTCATATTTGCGATAGGTTCAATGATGAATTTCCGATGCAGTTTAAGAAAAGTTTCATGTGACATATTCCGGTTTAAATATTTTGGACCTTAACTGTATTAAAATAAGGTTGACGTTACCTCTGATTGGAGAATGTGAGTATTTCAAAGATATTTGTTATGAAAATTTATAAGAAGTAATTGAATTAAATTTTGTTGTTAAAAAATAAATACATAGGTTTGTTGATATGCAAGATATATGGTCTTCAAATTTTTTTTTATAACTCCAAGAGATACTTACCCTCTTGGGGTTATAAAAAATTGTGATTTTAACATTTTAAACTAATCCAATAAATTACCATCGAATCAGAATATAATCACTACTGATTAGATCCGAAAAGCAACTCCGCAGGTTTGTCTATTCTTCTTTTTAGCGACAGAGATGTGACTTATCTAAGATACAAGTATCTGAAATACAGATATAAGATACAATATACGTATTTTCATCTTGTATCTAAGATACTTTTAAAAAATCATGTTGTATCTTGAATTTAGATACCTTTTATTTGGCATCTAAGTAGGTACCTATTTTATAAATACTTTTTCTGATAAAATACTTTTAGTAACATGTTAGCAGACATTTATAAAATTATTAGTCCAACATCTCATTGATACATTTTTACCAAACTGTCTTTCATAATTTTTATTGCCTTTCTTTTAAAATCCGTGAGCAACTCAAAACAAATAAAATCGCCATACAGTTTTACAAGTCACGTGTTTCAAATGCAGTGCTGTTATTGGTCAATTCCAATTTTAGGGGCCTTGAAAATAATTATAATTATTTTAACGGCGTTTGCAACTAACATTATTTTTAGATTGAATTTATAGCAAATTTTAGTGAGTTATGTTAATAAACATTGACATAATATATCTATACATATAATAAAAATGTAACGGATCGCTCGTCTGTACATGGAAGATATATGAGAAAAAATATTACTGGGACCTTTATTAACACAAATAGAACCCAAAACAATGATTTTTAAATTTTTGTCTGTTTATCTGTTTGTCTGTGCGTTTGTGCACGCTAATCTCAGAAACGGCTTACTCGATTTAGACGCGATTTTCATTAATATATTGTGGTAAGCTTTACTTAACATTTAAGCTTTATTTTATGTCAATTAGTTTATAAATAAAAGAAGTTATGTCAATTTAAAAAATGTTCGGAAAAAATAACTTTATCGATTCTTTTCAAATTACGTACAAATATTCTTCAGTAAAAATAAATAAACACGTGGTTCAGCATTTGTTGATTTTCACCCTCTGGGGGTATAAATTAGGCCTGCAAAGCGGGTTGGACGAGTCATTAAGTTATAGCGCCAAGCCGATATTATTGAAGCTAGCAACTTGAAATGTTGATAGTGGTTTCTTTCTATGACGTAGAGATTTACTAAGAAAGGATTTTACGAAATTATACCCCTAAGGTGATGAAACAGAGTGGCAAAGTTTGTTTGGGGAGAAAAAAAATTTTATTGATTCTTTTCAAATTACGAGTCGAATCAAATATTCTAGGGTAATATCCGGCATTTGTCAATTTTCACACTCTGGTTGTATAAATTAGGCCTGTGAAGCGGGTTGAACGACTAATTACCGGCAAGCCGAAACTATTAAAGCTAGAAACATAAAATTATGAAGCACGTTTTTATTTATGACATAGAGATTCAATATGAAAGGATTTTATGAATGCCGCCCCTAAAGGGGTGTAACAAAGCGGCAAAGTGTGTATGGGAAGAAAATTTCTTTATCGATTGTTTTCAAACTACGACCAAATATTTTTCGGTAAAAATAAATAAACACGTGTTTCTCTCTCCCTCTCCATCAACCCCGCACCAGTGCTGGCGTGAAAGCTCACACGATACACATAGTAGACGGCAATAGGTTCTTGCCTAAGGGTATAAGATACAGGTAAAGTTTAGCTTCAAAAATGTTCACTCTATAACTCAAATAATAAATCATATCTAACGAGGTCGCAACTCTGCTAGTGAAACAAAACAGTCAATTAAACGGCGGCGATAATTATATTTTTATCCCATGGTCGTACCGTAAATAGTATATTAATGACAATAATAGTATATTAATGGCAATATAATTTGTAGAATGAATAGAACTTTGAACCACCTTTTTCTTTAGTGACCGGCCATGGTATATAGATACACGCACGCCGTACACGTACATCTACGTTGTGCAGGCTGGCCTCCGCAACCGGGTATCATCTTGAGTCGAAGCCGGACGGTAGAGCGTGTTAACCTTTTTTGTTCTTTTTTTTTATTTTTTCTTTCCTGCAAGGTGGACCATGGATGTGGTTGCGGCCCAACAAATCGTCCGGGGCGACAGAAGAGGCGGCACGCAACCCCATGGACCCACCTTGCAAACACCTCTCTTCGCCGTGCGAGCGGGCCACCGGTACCCGATCTTTGTCTTCCGTGGCCGAGAGCGTGTCAACTTTTTTTTTTTTTTTGCTGTGGGCCATGGACGTCGCACCCCGCCAAAACGGTCCGGGGTGACGGAAGAGGCGACACGCAACCCCATTGACCCACCCTGCAAGCACCTCTTCTTCGCCGTGCGAGCGGGCCACCGGGGCCCGGTTTTTGTCTTCGGTGGCCCGCTCGGCGGTATGCCCTCTCGGGCTCCTCTCCTGTCGACGCCCCGACAGCTTTCGCCGTCGAGGCGTCGTCCTCACGCGGTGGCCTCACGTCGGGTGACCGGACAATTCCCCGGTTCGATCACCCGAAGCCTCGGTTAGGGCGGCATCAGGCGCAGGTATTCGCGCCTGCGCCGCCCCGGCCGCTGACGGCGGCCCGGGTTACGGGAATCCTACCGGACTCGTTCCGCCGTCTCCTGCGAGATGACAGCCTTGCTTAAGGCGGCGACCGCGTCCCAGTTCCTGACGCTGTCGACCATCGCCCTCGCGACAAACCTTCAACACATTGCATTTGCTTTTCCTATTTAACTCTGTCAGAGATGACTTCTGCGTGGACGAAGTCGCGGGCAAAAGCTAGTAGCAAATAAAATTTAAAAATCTTTACTTTGGTACAAAAATGTAAAAATATACCAAAAATCACTTTAGAGGGTTTTGAAAATATACCCCTCATTTCAGCGATTAACACGATTTATTTGTAAATAATATTAATGTCAAAAATTATCATAAATAAACTTAAATTCATTAAAATAAAATCTTGTATTCTTACAAAAGAATTTTCATCTTAAGAAGTATTTAGAAGATACCTATTTTGTATCTAGTATTTCAGATACTATTTTCAAAAGTATTTTGTATGGTATCTGAAATACTTAATTTAAAAGTATCTTGCATTTTGTATTCCAGATACTTTGTACAGGGTATTTAGTACATTCTGTTTAGCGAGTTTTTTATATAAAATTGTATAAAATATTTAATAAGTCTCAACTTTACTTTGATGCCATTCTAATCACGATGAACTAGATTCTATAAGCATCACCCGATCATAAGTAGAGCATAGAGAGCAGAGCAGCCATCACCTATAGTGAACACCGATGATGATAATGTAATAAAAGCTGATATTAGGCCACGGGCAGCGTCGCTATCATAAGTTTCCTAAAGAAATCCTTCTGTATTTCGTTCTTGTGTAGTTTTTCATCGGGCAGAATTTATAATCAAGTTTGGATCAACCGTTGTGAGCGTGAACTTAAAAGACATATGACGTCACACAATCTATTGAAATCATTAAGCTGATAATATTATCACCAATACCTTAATAAAATAAAAAAAGATTTTAATCGTGCGTGATTCGGAACGCAGCGAGGTAATTATATATTTTGTTGCGTTCCGAATTACGTACGATTCTATCGATCATTAGGATTTTTTACGCGGACTCGCAACTTGGCCAATTATCGGGTAGCTGTTCTTTCTAGTACTCCCGTGACTGATCTGAGTGGTCGTGACTGATCTGAGTGGTCATCACTGAGAAGTGTTCGAAACGTCGAGCAATTTAAAATCAAATACAAACGCCATAGAATCCGTAAAGCTAGTTTTATTTCAAATGTGTAACACTCGCGTAAACATAGAAAACCATTATAGCTGTTCTTTTATATTTAATGAATAGTCCCTTTAGGCAAATCCGAAAATAACAATCTCATTGATAAATAGTTAATTTGATGTTGCCTTTGAATAAAATTTCAGGATATTACCGTCGACAGCCTGTTGATCCGTACTATAGAGAGAAAACAGCTGATCCCACTACCGCTGCTCCTATATCACCTACAGAATTGAGAGATCGATTGGAAAGACTTTTCATCACTAAGAAGGAAACCATTAATGATGCAAGAGATGATGTCAATATGAGAAACGGAAGGAACTTCCAATGGACTCCGATAAATGCTGGATAGTTTTTTTTAAAGAAATTAATAATAGGTTTAATAATATATATTAACAAACTCTGTTCGCGTGTGTTAAGGGACCGTCCATTAATCACGTCAGGTTTGAAAGAGGGTTAGGGGTATGACAAAAATACGATATATCACAAGGGGGAGGGGGGTGTAGTAAGATATCTTGTGTATTTATTTTTCGTCAAACGCTGCGATTTTTAAACTGAAAAGCGGCGTGTAGTGTGACTTGGACTAATCGTTGCCAGGCAACGAAGGAAGGTAAAAGAAGATGATCTGTATAAAGACCTTTTTGCGAAGTATAAAAAAGCAAAAACCCGAAAATATAATGAGCCGAGGGCTACTTCTTTGTAGGTATTAAAAATTCACGTGATGTTGGTGGGGGCAGGGGGGCTCATTGTCTTCAACCTCACCACGTATCACCAAGGGGAAGGGGGGATTCAAAACTTGCTAAAAAAGATCACGTGATTAATGGACGTCCCCTAATGAAAATGTTTCTTAAACATCAATTGTACATAATGGCGTAGCGATTACGATAACTGCTATGCCATATCTTCTTCCATCGTTGATATGGAAAAGTTTTTGGCAATAGTTTTATAGCCAGCCACTTTCCTGAGAAACACCCGACCAACAAATGTAATTGTGACCAGATGGCATCAGATGGAGTTGGCCCAGGTCGATATAAAGCTCTTGGTCGTTTCTTAAGACATCTACGAGCAATATAATAAAAAGAAAAAAAGGTAATTAATAAAATACCTATTTTTTTTTTACAAATTTAAAATTTAATATTTACGTAATAAAATAAATAAATTTATTGTAAGAATAAATTATATTATCGTAATATAAATACTTAATAATACAATATAACTAATGTTGTTTTTCATACATAATTCATTTTAGTACTAGTCAATTATAATTTTCTTACTAAATGTATATTAGTGATAATTATAAAAAATAATAATAAATAAATAAATACTAAATTTTATTGTTTATTTAATAAACACTATACACACATACCTACATACATGTTAAAGTTTAAAACTATTTTTATGGAGGGGAGGGCCATGGACGCTATAAGTGTTAGAACCGCCGGGCAAGAAAATTCAAATACAAAACGAGATAAAATCTATAAAAATAGTTTTATTTCATTTATGTATAATACTTGCGTAAACATAAGAAATCATTAAGATTCTGAACGTTTAAAAATGTCACTTCTTTCTTTTTTATTGCTTATGGTGGCCATCGAGCAAACAGCAAATCTGTTAGTAAGTGATACCTACTGTCGCCCATGGACCTTTGCATGGGTATAGCTAGACCGCTGCCTACCAATATAAACCCCAAACCCACCCAGTTAGGCCGGCTCTCTCTTTCTTTTGCATATTACAATTAAAAGAGCATAACCTCTAATAAATATAAGCTGACTTACGGATTTTATCGTGTCATTTTATTTAGACATTTAAAATAATCATCTCAAACCGTATATGTCCCACTGCTGGGGTCTGGCCTCCTCCATAATGGAAGGTAAATTGACCTACTATACCACGCTGGTCAGACGTGTTGGTATAAGGTTTTGTTTCGTAGTTTTCCTTCTCTCGCATAGATGTTATATGCCTTTTATATCCCTTAGTTGTCTCGTACGATCACCCACAGGTAAGATAAGGGGTGGTGAATTGTATTCTTACTCCGTCACCATACGGAAAAATAGTGAAAATGGAAAATTAAGT
Source organism: Lymantria monacha (assembly GCA_905163515.2). Taxonomy (NCBI): domain Eukaryota; kingdom Metazoa; phylum Arthropoda; class Insecta; order Lepidoptera; family Erebidae; genus Lymantria; species Lymantria monacha. Next base: position 20,551,608 of record LR991081.1, read on the forward strand.
GCAATAAAATCCGTATTGCTGATTATATTTTTTAACATTTATAAAGTTTATAAAAACCCGATTACGAGCGAAAAAATATTGTCACAAGTTGGATTCGAAACCCTTTGGAAAACCCCTTATTGGAAATCCGTCAATTTTCACATATTACTATATTTTCGTCTTTAAGGAGACATGTGCCACCTACCCAACATTGTTAAAACATTGTACAGACTTAATACTCAAACTTTGCAGTTGAGTATATTAAGTATACTAAGTTATAGCATATTAAATGCTAAATTACAGTAATTTGATTTTAAAGTTTATTTAAATATCAATAAAATATTAAGATTATATAAGTCAAAAAGTATGAATTCTTAATAGATACAATCCTGAAGTATTAGCATCATATAAAAATGACCTACTAATCGCAATTTAATTATAACGGCCATATAACATTACTTCGTTGAAAGAAACGCACAATGCATCCTATATATTATCATTTCACGGTCTAAATACGAAACAGATTACTCAAGCAGTAAGAAAACATTTCCTATTCACAATTAGGGATTATAAAAATCAATGTGGAGCTAATTAATTAATGTTAAGATTTTCTTCTCGTTTAAAACAGCTGTTACAATTTTGTTTTATTTATCAATGAATTTGTTAGTGATAAAATAATCTTTCTTTCATTTAAGAGAAGCGTATTACAATATTTTCCGTGTAGTGACGGAATAAGAATACAATTCACCACCCCCTGTCTTACCCGTGGATGATCGTAAGAGACGACTAAGGGATATAAAACGCATATAACATTTACGCAAGAGAAGGAATACTCGAAACAAAACCCTATACCAACACGTCTGACCAGCGCGGTATAGTAGGTTAATTGCCCTCTTATTACGGAGGAGGCCCGAGTCTAATAGTGGGACATATATGAGCTGAGATGATGATGATGATGATGATGATTGCAATATTATCTGAAATCATGTGGGTCCTAGCTGGGTTCGTCAGTTTAGTTGATACGATTTTATTTTATTGTTGATTTAATTTTTATTTAATAGTGGTAAGACCTCACTGTTTATTAAAGTTTTCAATCTACAGCCGCGGGCCGGTCCGTCCGAGGTAGTACCACAATCTCGTAGAAAATTGACATCTGACTGGTGGCAATGTGCTATTGCGCTTCGTTCGGTGAGCGAGAGAGCCGGAAGCCCGACTTTCTTAATGGGATTGGGAATTTCATTCATTACGATACTCCTGTACAAGAAATGAGGTGGTGAATTTCTTATTCCATTACCATATAAGATAACTTAAAAATTTTGAGATTTAAGAAAAAAATCAGCCTAATTTATTATTTTCTTAAGCAACCTTAGCATTTCTTACCTAATGGTAACATCTTCGTGCTTCTAATAAAGCAAAATTTTAGCGTGTACATATTTATAAAGCACCAGAAACACTATGTATAATTTCATGTAGTTTTTTTTATTAAAATGCCATTGAGGCGTGCTTTGATGATCGCGTGTAGAATTGCATTGCGTGAACAAACTGGGGCTTTCTAGATTTTCATTGTTAGAATTATTAGTGTTTGATATTTGATATTAATGAAATGTTTGAGGTTTTTTCTTTTTCTTTTTAATAATCTGTAGTAATGAAATGAGTCTTTTTATCAAGAAGATTTTTTAAGTATAGATTTTATCATCATCTTCGTCATCATTTAATAAACCTCACATTGTTGGAGCTGACAATTCTCTGGAGGCAATTTGACCTACTGTAAAACTATGTAATATTGTTTGTAGAGACTTAAAATAAAACTATATTCGTTTTTCAGCGTTTATAGTCACGGGAAGACTGAGTTCTTCCGTAACAATGACTGATGTAATATCCGAAACATTGGGAAATTACAAATCAAATACAAATGCGATAAAATTCGTAAAATATATTTTTTGTTTTCCTTTATTTATTTTTTGTTTTTTTATTTTATTTTATTTTATAATTGTTATTGTATTTTTCTTTTATATGAAGTGTAAATTTGTTCTTGTTCACTATATATACTATCTTTGGCATGTCTTCCACTGAATAAATGAATTTTCTTTCTTTCTTTCTTTCTTTCTAAAAATGGTTTAATTTTAAATATTAAATAATCGCGTAACGTTTAAAAGTTATTATTGTGTGCAGAGTTTCATTTCGAGATTATCTGATGCCGTTTGGTCAACAATTACGTTCCCAAGGAGGGTTGACGTCTGGCAGGCGGCCGCTTATAAAACAATTGCCAATAACTTCTACAATATATACTATGAAAGAAGAGTACATACTGTATCGACTCCAAGTAATTGAGATAAAAGTAGGAGAATGATGATATTATATTCTAAATAAGAGAAGGAAAACTCGAAATATAAGCCTATATCAAAATCTCTGATGAACGTGGTATAGTCAATCAATTCCCCTGCAGCAGACTTGAGCTCAAAATTGGGACGTATATGAGTCAAGTTGAATAATATTTTTTACCTTCCACTTTTTCGCATGGTCTCTCGGTCCGTTCGGCGTAGTACCACGCTCTCGCAGAAGATTGACGTCTGAGTAATGGCATGTTGCACTTCGTTCGGTGAGCGAGAGGAAGCCCAACTGGGTGGGTTTGGGGTTTGTAATGGTAGGCAACGGCCTCGCTATACCTTTGCTATTGCAAAGGTCTATGGGCGGCAGTAACATTTCCCATCAGGTGTGTTGCATACTCGTTTGCCACCATTAGCAATGAAAAAAATCTACTTTTTAGCATGGAGACTATGCTGATTGAAATATATTTTACTTTTAAGAAAGTGATAATACAATGAAATTATATACTTTGTGAATCATTTTGCGAGGTGATCAGTCGAGCGTTTAACTAGAAAATATGAATTTAAATAGCGTGACATCGGTTGGTTCAGAATCAAACGGCGCTAATTGTTCATTTGTAACATTAATTATAAATTTGAATGCACACATGGCGTAGTGGATTAGGTATCGACCTGTCGAGCCAGTGTCGTGGGTTTGATTTCTTCGCAAAACAATATTTTATAACATCCACAGTGTTAATCGGAATCTGAGTATAATTTGTCTCCGTTATTTCTATAGTGCATTATGGTATTTTTAAAAAGAAAAGTAATGAAATGTGAAAAAACAATGAAAAAACTCGTTTGCCACTATAAGCAAAGGGTTTTATAAAAAAAAGTAATTAATTTATATTTTAAAAACAAATATTATACCTATAGTTCATCTAATCTAAGAAGTGCATTTTGACGTTTCGCATGTTTTAATACACAATAACCTTGATCAAACGTATACACATGATTGCAAACGATAAATCTGAAATTTTAAAGAACTATTAAGTTATTTACATACCTAATTAACGTTGCGGGTGACTTTCTTGTACAATAATGTAATCTTAAAACTCGCAAAACTAATTTAAAATTAAAATAGCATGGTAAATAGTAATTATTGTTGACGATCTTACAATGTCATGTCATCACGTTCTAAACAGTAGCGCTTGACAACTTCCAATTCACGAATATCCAAATAATCGGTAAAAATATTAGATTAATATATTTAATCGAATAGAGATTTTGACAGAGCTGTACGTTTCGACAATGTTATTGATAAGGAAATAATTATTGATATTCGCGACGATGATAATTCAAGTAATAGTAGTGATTCTGAATAAATAGCTATTTTCCAATCCAGTTTTTGTTTTAACTTAACCTAATCCTACTAATTATGATGAATAGATTTTATGATGAAATAATTAAATTTGTTTAGTATTAATTTAGCACTTAATTTTTCATCTCCTTTTTGAAAAATAAACAAAATAAACCGATTATTAATTACAAAGAATCAATATTGATTTCTCACTAAAATCGGATATTTTCGATAGCGATTATTTGGTTCACATACAACATACTTAGACAGCTGTCAAAGTGCACTTCTTAGATTAGATAGACTATAAATTTATTTGCACGCTCTAATCTCTACTACCAGAGGGATTCCAAAAAAATGCTTTAACTAGCCTGTTTTTTGAAAAAAAGATTTAATAATTGTAGGGCCAAACTGTTCATAGTTTTCTGTCTACAGCCACAGTCCGTTCGGAGTAGTACTACACTCTCGCAGAAAATTAACATCTTAGCAATGGCAATGTACGATTACGCTTCGTTTGTTTAGCGAAAGAGACCGTAGTTCAACTTTCTCAGTAGATATCGTTTGGTAGGCAGCTGCCTATCTGTACACCTTGTATTACAGAGGTCCACGAGCTACAGTGACACTTACCATCAGGTGTGCTGCTTACTCGTTTGTCACCATCAGCAATAAATAAGGCTATAATATATAATGAAACTATAAATAGAAGCGACGAAGTGTTTATAAATATATTATGGTTTGTTTCGAATGGAGAGAATCTTACATTCAACAAAAAACGTCAATGAACTAAATTAAGGGTTTGAATATCCATCCTTTATTATCAAATAAAATGTAATTTATGTAATTGACTGGTATTCATAGCGACTTAATAACTGCCGTTCATGGACGTTTGCAATACCAAGGGTATAGCTAGGCAGTTGCCTACCAGCACAAACCCCAAACCCACCCCATTTGGGCTTCCGGCTCTCTTGCTCACCAAATTAAGCGCAATGACTCATTGCCATTACTCAAACGTCGATCTTCTGTGAGAGTGTGGTACTACCCCGGACGGACCGGCCCGCGGCTGTAGACAGAGAAGTCCACAGCGTGGTCCTACCACTATTTAGTATGGATTGCAATTTTTTTTTGTATAATATAGTTATGCTGTGTAATAGTAGCTACGAATTATACTAACTCGTATTTTTGTTTTGAAGACAAAGTTATTGACGAATTGCTGTGTAATGGCTTCCAATATTATCATCACTTACTATGCTCGTAGTTGTTATGAAAGATGTTTAAAATCCCATGTATGACATTTATTTTTCGCTCGTAATCAAGTTTTTATAAATAATCAAGCATGTTAAATAGTAAATTTTAGTAATTTGACGTATATTTTATTTTTATTGGCTGAAATCACTAACATAACAATATTTTCTAAAAATGAAACCTAATCTAGATCTATTTATCACATTCTAAACCTTTTGAATACTAAATTTCATGTAAATCTCTGATACCGTGCCTGAGATTCTGAAGCTATAAGATAGATAAGATATTTTTAAAATTTATCTAGTATTATCCTAATCAACACGCACCACCAAACAAACAATCTTTTCAATTTTATAATGGTAAATATTGATCCAAATTGCTATTAATATACTCGATTAACTCATGGTTGAGAAGGATCTCTTTAAGGAGGAGATTGGCAACCCTCAAGCACCTTATGCCCGATGCTCTAGAACGGTGGATCTTCGGCGAAAACACGAAGAGGAAATAACATCCTACAGGACAAGACGCCAATTCAGAAGGTTAATCCTGAAGCACCCCCTGTAACCGCTGGCCTACCTGGTTATGACTTCGAGGACCTGATGTCAGATATTTTTAAGACTCTGAAAGATGACGCAGACGACCCGATTCTCTGTTAAAAACCGTCTCCTACAATCAGGGGTTAACTCTATATTTAATCATCCATTGTACATATTTCAAAAGTTATTATCTCAAGTTAAAATGATTACTTTCAGTTTTATGACCGGCCGCCTGCCTGATTGACCCTTCTTGAAAAAAGTCGCTTTCCCTCGTTTTGTGTAGGAAGCTTGAGCCCAACAGTGGGACGTATATGAACTGAGATAATGATTGTCACTTTCTTAAAGATATTGGTAATAATGAAGATAATATTACTCACTCTATATACACCATACTGGGTTATGACAATGTATGACTACACAAATACTTTAGTGGTTAGAATACCGACCTATTATGCTAGTACTGTGTAATCGATTCCCATGCAGGATAATAATTTGTGCCATCCAAAAATTATTGTTTTAAGTCTGGGTGTAATTTGTGTCCGTTAATTAAATGTTTGTAAAGTCCCCCGCAATATATGGATTATTTCTTTTGTGCCAGGTGTTGTTTGTCAGTTCACCGGGTTCTAAGCTCTTATCTTAGGTGGTACAGAGATATTCCTAAGGCATAATGATGTCACCATTGCTGTTATAAATTATCCGGGAGAGAGTAGGCATCATCATCATCATTGCAGCTCATATAAATCCCATTGCTGGGCTCGAACCTCCTCCAAAATGGGAGGGAAATTGACCTACTACCACATATTCAGACGTGGTATAGGATTTTGTTTCAGGTTTGCCTTCTCTTAACTTGATGGTGGTTTGAAAGTGCAATAAAACCATAGTAGACCAAATTTAAAAATTTATATTTTCATACTGGTTATTCTAAATTAAAAAATAAAATAAAACAAACATTAAATTTCAATAGCTTTCTTTTCATCGCCATTTTCTTTTTTGGTGTCACAAATTATGAATATTTTTCATCATCATATAATTAAAAATTAAATTGTAATATTAGCACCTAATTATTAATGATTAAAACATAATAAATAAATAAAAGGTACTCGAATAACCACCTCATTAATTTTTCACTTAATGACGTTAAAATAAATAGAAATTAATTATAAATTAACTACTTATTCTATAAAGCACCGTCTAAAATACATAAAAATAAATCCACAAAACTATGCCTATTTATACAAAACTTTATAAACGGAATGAAAATTCAGAAATGCACAGTACCCGTCAACTAACCTAAATATACTGACAATTTATTTGACAATTAATTGTATTATTTAATTGTATATCTATAAATTATAATTAATAAATTAACAATATTATATGGTGCATTTGATTACAGAACATATTAATTAAAACATATTATATGCAAATTATCGCAACGAGAGCCATTATATTTACACATTATAATACACCATTATAAAGTTCAATTAATTAACCATAGCTAAAAATTAATTAACGAATACTTAATGTTGTTAATTAAATAAAATAAATATATTTTTGGTTAAATATTTCTCTTTGGGTTCAACAAATAGAACATAGCTTTGATATAGCAGTTATTTAAGCGGAGTTGTCGTAAATTTGTAAATTTTTAGAGTCGTAAGTTTGATATTTGGAACTTACTGCTTCTTGGCATAAGCCTGGTAGGCTCTATCCTGAGCAGCCGCTTCATCTTCTACACTCCTTCTATAATGACCACCGGGTCCCGTAGTGTCAAAGTCACTGCCGAAATGCGACGAGGAATACGTATGACTTTGAGAAACTTGAGGATGCTTCACGATCTCATATGTAGTCTTCTCATGAGATTCGCCACCAGAAACCAGTTTCTTCAACCCAATTATTGCCGATAACAGCAGGGCTATTTTGCCAATAAGTAGAGCTTTACCAGCTATGATTGCTATTGCTTGAAAAGCCATCGCCAAGAATCCACCTTTAATTGCAACTCCAGCTAGTATAGGGCCCATCATCTTCTTCAGCTTACCTCTAGCTTCATCTATTGATCGTCCAAATTCATCACCGAATTCCATAGGTGCTATGAATACTCGATGAGTTTGCAAAAGCTTAGATGTAGCTAATTGTAAATATTTGTCAATTTTATTTGATGGTAGAGCATCCAGGTCTTTTTCTTCGGGCAGCGCATTTAGAGATGCTCTTCCTTCATTTGATTTCTTTACTAAAGAGATTCCATTAATGAGAGGCAAAGAGTCCATACGTGCAGCTCTATCAGCTAATTTAACTGCCTGTATCTTCAAACACTTAACAATCTCTTGTGATTTTTCACAATTTTCGTACACCTTACCCAAAAGCCTCAAACCGACACCCATGGTGTCAGCCGAAGCGTAAACCAAGCAAAAACACAAAAGGACTATACCGCGGTACTGCATTTTGAATAAACCACGGGTTGTCCCTTGATATATGGACTTAAAATTTAATTTAGTCCGTCCTATACGGTGGCCTTTAAAGAAATGTGGATAAAACGAACATGTACTGGCATTTATCTATTTTCTCCGGGAACTGCACTTATCTATAAATCTTTTAGAGCGTGCAATTGTTACGTCGTATGGACGGCCACTGAGCCGAGTATGTGCATGCCGGAATTACGCTTGTGTAAGCTTCGATGGTCATATTTGAGTCCAAATCATTGATTTTGATGGAGCGGATGGGACTATTAGATCAATATAAAATCATCAAATTAACACTAGACTGCAGAAATGGCATAGCGCTTAAGAGATTTTTCTTTTTGTTTTGGCGGCGGAATATGGTATGTTTTGACCCCATTAATACGTTAACAGCCCTGTGAAACCATATGGGGTAACAACAGTTCATACCCATACGTTCAAGATCCCATACGGGTTCATAGGACTTAGTTTATTTCTTCATCAATTTTTGTTCACCAGTCCGTGGCACCACATTGGGGTCACATAGGCAATTCAAGGAAAATGGAAAAATATTATGACAAAAAATCATGTTTCTGATAAGTCCATTATGGATTAGGTACTGTAATTATTTATTAATTGCTTTGGACTTGTCGGGTGGTCTGACTATTTTGTGTGAGGACTGTTAACGTGTTAAATCTATCCGGAGATATTTTGTAAAGTCTCCGGCAATATAAGAATCATTACCTTATTTCAAGCTGTTTATCTTTATTAAAAAAAAAACAATAAAATAATAATATCAAAATGAGAAAATATCCATGTGTATACAAGTAGTTAGTGGCATTTTGTATTCTTTTATTTATTATAGATGTCCAGTGGTTGATAAAGGTCTCATCGAAAATGGATGATTTCATGATATCATCCATGATGGCCTGGTAATATCACCAGACTTTGCAGTCGGGTTGAAAGTCACAGCTGGTTTTATGAGGTTACCGGGACAGTTTTCTTAACCACGTACACACTCTAGCCACGAGAAATTAAGAAGTCGAGATATATTGTATTTTTAGCCTATTATAATATGTGGCGAAAAAGAAAAGATAAAAATATCTCCTAAATACTCTACGGCTACGAATACCTACTACCAACCCTTACTTTGCTCGTGGATGTCGTAAAAGACTTTTGCAATATGTATAAGTACAAATTCCGTCCACCACAAGTAATTGGGATAAGAGCAGGAGAACAATGATCTCCTAAATTACCAACTTACTTATGATAATTATTATTAGTAGTTGTAAATAAACTTGAAATGGGAGATGTTCCAATGTTAGTCCAAATGATTATAATAATAGATTATAAATAACAGATAACTGAAGGTATTAATTTACTATATGTGGTCCGATCAGTGTTAGTCTGTCATCTACAAAGGGTTTGACCGCGCCAGGTACTGGGTTACTAATCCCAAATCATAATAGGTATCAGATACCTATCGACTATAATAATATATGTAAAATGGATAATTGCATTAGTTTAACTTATTAAAAAAACATTTCATTAGTACAAATTTGGTCTCAGATAAAATAGTAAAAAAATAAAAACAAGTTCAGAATTATTTAATAACGCCATCTATGTTTTACTGCTAGAATTAATTTCAAAACATAGAACATTGGCCTTAACACAGATAATGGTAGCACAATAATACAATTCTCACAAACATATGTAGAACAAAACTGTTATCCATATCAAACTTTTTCTGCCACCCCATGTGCATATATTAATATTGTAGCCCCGTATAAAATATGAAATAAATATTTGTAATTTATAATTATATTAGAAGTGTTTATTGTTATAAGTTATTTAGTCGTGTTTGTTTATAATTGCACTTATTTTTGCGTTAAACAAATAAAGTGTCAAATTTTTGTTTCATAATTACATATATTGACAATATATTATTATTTTAATTTTAAAGGATATTATGAGGACGAAAGATGGATGGATGATTATTAAGGTTGTGAGATCATTAAAAAATAAAATTGCAGATGATGACAGAGAATATATTAAATATATTTATAATAAGTTATTTTATTACTTGTTGGGGGTATCTGAAATAGTAGGCTGATGTCTATTAGGATTATGATGTCCATCCATCCATCCATCAGCTCTTAAACGTCCACGTACACTGTTGGATATAGGCCTCCCCACGAGAATACTATTTGCAACGGTTCCTTGCAACCTTGACAATGTCATCAGTCCACCGAGTGGGGGATTATGATGTATAGTAGACTAATCACGTTAGTCACATGGGTTGGTACCTATACAGTTTTATTTCAAAGTCTTTTCTCTACGGAAAATCATGATGATGAAGATAATTGTTACACGTCATCAATAATCCTATGAGGAGCATTTGAACCTGCTCAAAAAGGCTGCCCAGAAAAGGATAACTAAGTGGGTTAAGCAATGATGGGCTTAAGCTTAGGCTCACAAGGCCCCAGCCTAGGGCGGCCAATTTTTAAAGGCCCCAAAATTTTGCAAGTGATTTGAAAATTAAAAATATTTTATTTTATTAACGCATCATGATCATTTCAGCTTATATATGTCCCACTGTTGGGCTCGAGCCTCATCAATAATGGGAGGGAAATTGTATCTCAAAATTGTCAGACGTAATGGTATAGGGTTTTGATGCGAGTTGTCCTTCTCTTGCGTAGATGTTAATATGCGTTTTATATTCCTTAGTCGTCTCTTACGATTACCCACGGGTAAGTTAGGGGTTGTAGATTCTATTCTTACTCCGTTACCAAACTATGTATTTTTTTTTGAACCGTGAGACCAAAATTATGATTCTATTTTTGAAGTTATAAAAAATGATGAGAGTAAATTTTTACGATACGCGCGCACACCGTCACGTAAAACCGACACCATGAAGTTAGCTATAGTCGACATTTTAGTTTTTTAACTAGATAATGCGTTATAATAAAACTTTCAATGTATTATAATAAATACCTTTTTTCTATTGTTAGTGTCGTCTATTGTTAGTGTTTTCTACAAACGTAGAATAAGGCGAAAAATATTTTTTTTGAAAAGATTTTATTTTGTTACGCCAAAGAAGTATAATTGCTAACGCGTGTACATAACACACACACACACACACTTTTTTTAAATTTTAAAATATTAACCTAATAAAATTATTAATTACGTACGTAGTATTATATTTATCAATGATTTTTAAAAATAAATAAACATCATTTGTTCAAGTAGCTTTATTCATAACTGCCCCACAGATTTTTTTCAAATCTGCCCCAATACCATTGTTCAGAAATAAAATTATCTAGACGACCAAGAAACTTGTATTTAATTAACTTATATTGGTAATACACTTGCTATAATATACACAACACTATGAAATAGTCAAAACTCGGAAATAATACTTACGTTTTCAGTAATCCACTTACAATAAAAAATAAAAATGTTTGGTTTCGTCTCCGTAAAGTAACCGACAAATTTTATTTTGTTTGACACTCTCATTGACGTATATTGGCAACTGATAGACGTGTAGTTCGGTGTTACCAGTATTAAAAAGGTATTGGAGGTTAGGAAAAACAAATGATGCGTTCATAAATCCAATAATTCAAAACTGCCTCTGTTCTAAACTGCCCCCCTCTCCCCTACTAAAATTTTAAATATCTAACAAATTGGCACTACAACCTATAAGATCTCTGTTTTTTTCTTTTCAGTCAGGGAACCCTAAAAAGTCGATAAGGTATTATTATATATAAGAGGCGTTATCGCTATCGAACCTGTAACTCTCACTGGGGTTAAGTGACCCTGGCCGACCTAAAAAAAAGTACTGTTACTGCTACATAAGAAGCATCAATTTCATTGTGTTAGCGGGTCAGTAAGAACCAGCAGCATGAAGGTGTACTACGTAAATGTATCACGAACATAATGCGTACTAAATTCTTCACAGTTTTGTTATGTACACGTGCTGGTGAGAATGGAATTCGAAGCGCATTTGATATATTTTTTTTCGATTCATCGTTATAATAATAGTTTTATTTTGTAAGTTTCAATACACAGAAGCTAAAATATCTGTTGTAATCTTGCATTAAATCTGCGTGGTAAAAGAGTAAGTATAAAAAATACCACGCGTCATATATAATATACTATCTTGCCCCATCACATATCATATTGCCTTCATTGCCTTCTGGTAAGAGAATGATTCTATATATAATAAAAATGTATTGTTTATGATCAGTTATTATTAAATATTTAATTTATGATCATTATTATGTTCTGGTAATTTATTAGTTTAAAAACTAACCAATCTATTAAGCTACCACCGGATCGGTACGCGGCTACACTGAGTAATATCCAACAAGAAAACTCACACTAATTATAGAATTTTTAGAAACGGTTTATATATATTTGACCCACAATAATCGTTAAATATTATTTTCATCATCATCATCATCATCATCATCACATCCCATAAATATCCCACTTTTGGGCTCGGGCTTACTCCGTAATGTGAGGGAAATTAACTTACTATACCGTGCTGCTCAGACGTGTTGGTATAAGGTTTTATTTCGAGATTTCCTTCTATTGCATAGATGTTATATGCGTTTTATATCCCTTATTCGTATCTTACGATCACCCACGGGTAAGATAGGGGGTGGTGAATAGTATTCTTACTCCGTCACCACACGGAAATAATATTATTTTACTCAACTTTAATAAGATAAAGTAAGCCAACTAAGACCCATAATAACAATTACAGGTAATCATAATTTATCAGACACAGAAGTCTGTAAGAAAAATAACTATATTGATGTTTAATATGAACAGAAGACTAGTATTTGCTACTATACCCGTTTTGTTATACCTATATCAGAATACAAGGTCATCTTAAGTTCACTGAAACTATTTTATACTACAAACTATTTTATATAAAAGCCAAAAAAATGTTAGTTTCAACGTTATAACGTCCGATTGGCCTTGTGCCATCACAACCAAAGTTTTATAACCAGGTCTAAAACGCCTTGTATCATACAATCGGAAAGTTTATATAAATCACTAATGCAACTAAGATCCAATCGCATCAGCACTTGTACACCATATTTCTCATGGAAAATGGCTGCTATCTTGAAATTGCTAATACGTGATTTATTGTGCAGAACATTCATAAAATTTGTATTATAATTGTATAAGTTGTGATTTTGTGTAATTTAATTAAATCATTATGTAAATTATTTAATGAAATTTTAATTTAATTTTCTTTTTCGTATAAAATTAAATTAATCTTCTGTATTCGGACTTCTACTTTATAATTGGAGCGAAATTGATTTACACTGTACTAGTTAGAAGAAAGGATTAATAGTTGCAGAGTCACACTATTGCAAGTTTTCCATCTACAACCGCAGACTTGTCTGTTTGGGATATTACCACACTCTCGCAGAATAAGCATAGAGATTTTTCTATGATTTCTCTACTGTTGTTCAAATTTTCATCATCATCATTTCAGCTCATATATGTCCCACTGTTGGGCTCGAGTATTATCAATTATCATATATTATCTGCATATAATATCCAGTTGTTCCGCATGACATTCGTGAGAAATTTATAGGCTAGTGGATTATATGCGGAAAATCTGTGGAGTTAGGCTGACCGACCGCATTCGTAACGACGACGTAAGAGAGCGAGTAGGTATGAAAGAGAGTATTGGTGTAAAGATGTGAAAGGGCATGCTCCGATGGTTCGGACATGTGGAAAGAATGCCGAACGAACGTCTGGTTAAGAAGATATACAATGCGAAAGTGGAAGGATGAAGGTACCGAGGGAGACCGAGATTAACCTACCTAGACCAGATCGGTCATGTACTGAAGGAAGGTGGAGTCAAGACTCTCCGAAACCGGCGAGCGTGTATGAAGAGAATTATGAATGTTGAGGAAGCGAGTGAAGTATGCAGAGATAGAGTTCTCTGGCACTCTGTTCTCTCTGCCTACCCTGCAAGGGATATGGCGTGATGATATGTATGTATGTATGGATTATATTCTTACGCTTCTACTACACAGAATTTAAATGAACTAAGATTTTTTTATGTAACCACATACCTCATCAACTCATCATCATCATCTCTGCTTATATACGTCCCACTATTGGGGGTCGAGCTTCGTTTGTAATGGGAGGGAAATTTACTTATTACACCACCTGATCAGACGTGTTGTTATAGGTTTATATTTCTAGATTTTCTTCTCTTGCTTGTTATATGCATTTCATATCCCTTAATCATCTCTTACGATCACCCTCGGATAAAATAGAGGGTGGTTAATTGTATTCTTATTCCGGCACCACGCGGAAAATTCTAATTAATAAATATATTATAGCAAAAGTATAAAATTTTTGATCATCATCATCATCACAGCCCATAAATGTCCCACTGTTGGGCTCGGGCCTCCTCCGTAATGGGAGGGAAATTAACCTACTATACCGCGCTGGTCAGACGTGTTGGTATAGAGTTCTAGTCTTTCTTCTCTTGCATAGGTGTTATATGCATTTCATAGTCCATAGTCGTCTCTTACGATCGCCCCCGGGTAAAATAGAGGGTGGTGAATTGTATTCTTATTCCGACACCACACGGAAAATTCTAATTAATAAATATAGCAAAAGCAAAAAATTATTGATATCAAAACAAATAATAATATACATACATAGATATCATCACGCCATATGCCTTGTAGGGTAGGCAGAGAGAACAGAGTGCCAGAGAACTCTATCTCTACATACTTCACTCGCTTCCTCAACATTCATAATTCTCTTCATACACGCTCTCCGGTTTCGGAGACTCTTGACGCCAACTTCTTTCAGTACATGACCGATCTGGTCTAGGTAGATTAGTCTCGGTCTCCCTCGGTACCTACATCCTTCCACTTTCGCATTGTATATCTTCTGGACAAATAATAATATCACTAAAATATTCATAGTGTTCTGTATTGCTTTCACTTGTTCCATCTGACTATTTGTATGTAAGCAAGACGTCACGTTTTTGACCTTCGATGGATAAGCATAATTATAAACGTGAAGGTTCTGCCTTTGATGTCAACTTTGATGTGATTAAGGTTTTGATTAAAAGGTTATTGAAATAAAAATGTATTAAGACGCTCGTAATAAGTCTTATGGAACGAGCTGTTGTCGGGATTTCTCTATATTATAAAAGGTGATGTATGGGATTCCGTAGATGAATATGTATAAAGAATTTAGCTCTGTGTTAGCAATTTTTGGTGGAAATATAAGTTATATTGTTTATCGAATCGACTTCGATTAAAAACATGACCAAATTTAAAATTAAAATAGATTAAATATATTTTTTTGGTGTCTACGATTAAGATTACAAAGATAATTGTGTAATTATTTTTTTTTAATTATTTTTGGCAAACGAGCGAGCAGCATACCTGTTGGTAAGTATTCCTGCTGCCGATAGACCTTTGCAGTACCAAGGGTATAATTAGGTCACTGCCTACCAATATAAACCCCAAACCCACCCAGTTGGGCTCTCGGTTCTCTCGCTTAACGAACGAAGCACAATAGCAAATTGCCATTACTCAGACGCCGATCTTCTGCAAGAGTGTGGTACTACCCTGGACGGACCGGCCCGCGGCTGTAGACAGAAAACTGTCATCAGCGTGGTTCTACCACTTGCAAAAATATTTGTATGAAGACTACAAAAAATAATATCATCCAAAAAAAATATTTTATCAATTTTTATTATAGTCTCGACTATAAAAAATAAAAAGAATAATTGAATGCATGGAAATTAAATATAATAAAAAGACAATAAAAATCATCCAGATATTAAGTCCATAGATATTAAGTCTTCAAATGACCTATATAATTTCAAATTCTATCCTACTCGAGCCTCCTCCACAAAAGGAGGGAAATTCACCTACACCTACTGTACTACATTGATCAGACGTGTTGGTCTAGGATTTAGGACACCCAACGGCAAGCTATATAATAAATTGTGACTAAGAAAATGTTTATTTATTTATTTATTCAATCGTTTTTTTTACTACAAAAAGTTTGGTAGCTCATTAATATGAGCTTTAAGGACTGACCATCTCAAAAACTCATTAAAACACTACAATTACACGCAAGTGAAAGTTAATAATAACATGTACTGAAATGATTAACTTTTACTAACATCACATTAGAATTTCTGTGACTATGCTAAAAATTGGATAAGACAAACCATATTTAGCATACGTTACAAGACGAATGCCGACTTACGTCACTGAAACGTGGTCTCTAAATATCAGCCTCATAAAAAGGCTCAAAGTCGCTCAACGTGCTATGGAGAGGGCTATGCTCGGTATTTCTCTACGTGATAAAATATGGAATACGGAAATCCGTAGAAGAATGGGTGTAACCGAAATAGCCCGAAGAATTAAGACGTTGAAGTGGCAATGGGCAGGCCACATCGCTCGACGAACTGATAACCATTGGGGAAAAAAGGTTCTAGAGTGGCGACCACGAATCGGACGATGCAGCGTAGGACGACCCCCCACTAGGTGGACTGACGATATCATGATGGTCGCAGGTAACCGTTGGGTGCAGGTGGCACAGGACCGTTTCGAATGGCATTCTCGTGGGGAGGTCTATATCCAACAGCGGACGTTTACGGGCCGATGGATGGATGGACAAAATGAACGGACCTAAATTTGTATATAAACGACTTCAAGGCTGTTCGTATTGTATACATAATATTTGGTTGACCGAGTTTAGGTCAGTATTTTTATTAAGTATTTTTTTAATAAATATATTTAAATATATAAATATATTAGATATAATAAAATCATAGATAAAATAATTAAAAAGGAAATTATAAAAGTTAAAAAAGGAAAAATAATAAATAAGGGATATCCAAGGATTGAACCGAAGCTATAGTGATTAGACTGCACGATTTCCCAACTGCTTATGCCTATTCTCAATTCGAAAAAGTTAACATCATATAACGTAAGCTAAGTTTAAATCTTCAAGCTGCCATTATTAATGAAGACTACACATTATATATGAAACAACAGCTTGACGTGAGTTTATGCTAATTTTAATGATCTACAGTTAAGTAGATACAATATACTTAATGGTAGTTTGATGTTGATACGAGATCATCTCGAGCACATATAGTTCCTAATATTAGATACGATTCTACGATAATCATCTCAGCTGCTCATATATGTCTCACTGCTGGGCTCAAACCTCCTCTATACTAGAAGAGAAATTGACCTATTACACCACGCTGGACAGACGTGTTGGTATAGGGTTTAATTCGAGATTTTCTTCTCTTGCATAGATTTTTGGTGCATATTTTATCCTTTAATCTTTTACGGGTAAGATAGGGGGTGGTGAATTGTATTCTTTGTCCGTCACCATCTAGAAATCTATATCATAAGCGTACTGAAGTAGATAAATCAAATTCATCTTATAGTGATTTTGTTTGTGTTCATTTCTTCTAGCTGTTTGGTAGCGGCTACGAATACTACCAACCCTTACTTTACTTGTGGATGTCGTAAAAGATGACTAAGAGCCTTATATCGACCTGAGCTGACACTATCTGATGCTGTTTGGTCAGCAAATGCATTCCCAAGGAGAGTTGAATTCAGGCAGGCGGCTGGTCATAAAAATATTGCCAATAACCTTTGCAATATGTAGGAATAGGGGTTGAGTCGACCCCAAGTAATTGGGACAAGAACAGGAGAATGATGATTATGCTTTATTTAAGTTTCTTAGTTATCTTTTGCGATGTCCTAATACGTAGCAAATGGAATTGTATCAAATTTTTAGTATGGTAGTTCAGTAGCATCAATTTCAAGAAATCAGTACCGTTGGTTAATCTATATAGGGATAGGTAGGTAATACAATAGAATACCCCGCAAGCCGCCCTCTATTAACCATGAAGATTGTGTCAAGATGTGTCCAGACCCAAAAAAAAAAAACCGGTATCCAATCCAAGATCTGTCAAAATAGGAGGTGGTTGATTAAGACGATAGCACAGATGTCATAGTGGTTAAAATATCAACCTACAGTATCGCTGTTTCGATTCGAGTTGGAAAATATTTTAAGCGATCCAAAAATTGTTGTTTTAAATATGGGTGTTCGTTATCGTATCTGTCTTCATTAATTGGATATTTGTGATGTACCCTGCAATACAAAGATTATTTCCTTAGTACTTACTTATTTTTACGATCTCTTTCTCCAAATACTCTAAAATATGACGATTCTTTACCATATGTCTCTAAAACAGTGACTCAGAAATGAATAGTGGTATGACCACGCTGTGGATAGTTCTCTGTCTACAGCCGCGGGCCGGTCCGTCCGGGGTAGTACCATAGTCTCGCAGAAGATCGTATCGATCGAGAGTAATGTTAATGTGCTATTGCGCTTCGTTCGGTGAGCGACAGAGCCGAAAGCCAAACTGGGATGGGTTTGGGGTTTGTATTGGTAGGCAGCGGCCTAGCTATACACTTAGTATTGCAAAAGTCCATGGACGGCAGTGACACTTATCATCAGGTGTGCTGTCTGCTCGTTTGCCACCACAAGCCATAAAAAAAAAATTAAAACAGGTGACTTTACAAAAATTTATTGGTCAAAAAAGTCAGTGGTGAATTTTTCAAACAATATTTAGTTTTTCTTACGATATTATAGTGAGTCTTGGGTTATTTACTGAGAGTTTTATATCTATTAATTATTTCCCGAAAGGGAACAATTGACTTAATTAAAAAAAAAAAATCGGAATACCTACATCAACTTTCACAGTTTATTTGTAAATGGTACAAATGATCCGTGAAAGGCGTTTGATTGTTATATTAATGGCACATATCTCAGTGTTGATGTTCACGTCGATGATGAGGTCACAACGATCATGTGGTCACTAGATAATTTCTTTTGTCACTGGAGGGCATATTTACTTTTATCTATAATGGGACCTTTCTTTTTTTTTACTATGCTGTGATATAGCAAAACATCGCTTAAATTGTTCAGCGTGATGTGTGGTGACGTGTGGGAACCGATAACCTGCAGTAGTTACCCATTTTGCCCTGTGAGTGTACCGTTAGAAGAAATGACTTAAATTCAGTACATACATACATACATACATATCATCCCGCCATATCCCTTGCAGGGTAGGCAGAGAGAACAGAGTGCCAGAGAACTCTATCTCTGCATACTTCACTCGATTCCTCAACATTCATAATTCTCTTCATACACGCTCGCCGGTTTCGGAGACTCTTGACTCCACCTTCCTTCAGTACATGACCGATCTGGTCTAGGTAGGTTAGTCTCGGTCTCCCTCGGTACCTACATCCTTCCACTTTCGCATTGTATATCTTCTTAACCAGGCGTTCGTTCGGCATTCTTTCCACATGTCCGAACCATCGGAGCATTCCCTTTCGCATCTTTACACCAATACTCTCTTTCATACCTACTCGCTCTCTTACGTCGTCGTTACGAATGCGGTCGCTCAGCCTAACTCCACAGATTTTCCGCAGAGATCGCATTTCGACCGCATTAATTTTACTATCATACTCTTTTCTGCATACCCAACTCTCGCTTCCATACAGTAATGTTGGGACAAGCACTGCGTTATGTATTGCTACACGTGCCTTCTGGCTGAGGTGGTGGCTGCCGAAAAGTTGCCCCAACGCTCCGTTCACTCTATTTCCCGCATTCACTCTTCGCTCTATATCAGTGGTGTACCTTCCATCTCGGCTAAATCCACATCCAAGATATACAAATTCATCCACTTGCTCTAGTACATCATTACCTATTGTTACTCTTACATCTGTTCTGGTTATATCTCTTTCAAAGACCATTATTTTGGTTTTGCTCACATTCACGCGTAGACCCCTTTTCTTACAATCTTCTGTCATTGTGTCGACTAGGGTCTGCAGGTCAGTCGCTGACTGTGCCAGCAGGACTGCATCATCTGCATAAAGCAGAGCAGTGACCACTGAGTCGCCCATCTGGACTCCCACATTCATATCGTTCAACCTTTGGAGACATTTATCCAGATATATGATAAACAGCCTGGCTGACAGAACGCACCCCTGTTTAACGCCGATATTGACGTCAAACCAAGGCGACATTCCATCATCCAGCCGCACACAGGCTCTACAGCCCATGTAACTGGACTGCACAGCCTGTAGCAGTTTACCGTTAATACCATACTCCGGTAAAATGTCCCAAAGTTCCTTTCGTACAACCGTGTCAAATGCTCTCTCCAGATCCACAAAACTGCAGAAAACCCTCTGACCTAGAGCCAGATGCTTCTCCACAATGTTGCGCAGAGAGAACACTTGATCCATGCATCCCCTTCCACTCCTGAAACCTCCTTGTGTCTCACACAGTAAACCATCGGACACCATCCTCATTCTCCTTTCAATAACTTTTCCATACACTTTTGCTGCCAAACTGGTCAAGCTTATGGCTCTGTAATTTGCGCAGTCATAACGTGAACCCTTGTTTTTAAACAAAGGCACGATGACTGCGCTATTCCAGTCCCTGGGAACCATTCCCGAGCTCCAACATAAATTGAGGAGCAACAGGAACGGCTCCCAGACACAAGAGCCACCGAGCTTGATCATCTCGGCAGACACCATATCAATGCCCGCTGCCTTACCATTTTTCAAACTTCTTAAATTCAGTGGTACTTAAAAATAGATCTACAACTAAATTTTCATTATGAGATCTTTTTCATCATCTCAGCTCATATATCCCACTGTTGAGCTCGAGCCTTCTCCGTAATGGGAGGAAAATTGACCTACTATACCACGCTGGTCAGATGTGTTGGTATAGGGTTTTATTTCGTGTTTTCCTTCTTTCGCATAGATGTTATATACATTTTATATCTTTTAATGGTCTCTTAATTACCCTTAATACCTCTTAATGATCACCCATGGGTAAGAGAGGACAAGGATGGTGAATTGTATTCTTTTTTATTTTCACTGTCACTGCCGGCCATGGACCTTTGCAAAACCAAGGGTACCTATAGCTTAAGCCGCTGCCTACCAATACAAATCCCAAACCTACCCAGTTGGGCTTCTGGCTCTCTCGCTCACCGAACAAAGCGCATCAGCACTTTGCCATTTCTCAGACGTTGATCTTCTGCGAGAGCGTGGTACTACCCCGGACGGACCGGCCCGCGGCTGTAGACTGGAAACTGTCTATAGCGGGCCTACCACATATTAATAATCGCATAGATGTTATATGCGTTTTATATCCCTTAACGTGGAAGGATGTAGATACCGGGGGCGACCGAGACTAACCTACCAGATTGGTCACGTACTAAAGGAAGGTGGAGTCAAGAGTCTCCGAAACCGGCGAGCGTGTATGAAGAGAATTATGAATATTGAGGAAGCGGTTGAAGTATGCAAGGATAAAGTTTTCTGGCACTCTGTTCTCTCTGCCTACCCTGCAAGGGATATAGCATAATGGTATGTCAGATGTATATCCCTTAACCATCTGCTACGATCACCTATGGGTAAGATAGGGGACGATGAATTGTATTTTGACTCCGTCACCACATGAATAACTCGAAACAAGCCGGTGACTATCCGAATAATACAAAATTTACCTTGTGTTATTTTGCTGATAAAATAATAATTTTAAATAACAATTAGTTTATAAATTATTCATATAATAGATACTTTACATAGATAAGTTAATTATTAAATTATCATATAACTTGTAAGTAATTAATGTTAATTAACACAATTTAAAAAAAGAACAACCAATTGTGAAAGAATTTAACATTTATTGTAACACTTTAACAAAAATGTATTTTTTTTTTGTTGCATGAAATAGGTGTACTTTTTCTTTAGTGTTGTGTGGTAGCGGCTACGAATACTACCAACCCTTACTTTGCTCGTAGATGTCGTAAAAGGGAACTAAGAGATTTTTATATCAACCTGAAGCAACTTCACCTGATGTCGTTTCGTCAACAGTTGCATTTCCAAGGAGGGTTGATGTTTGGCAGGCGGCCGGTCATAAAACTATTGCCAATAACTTTGCAATATGTACGAAGACGAATACATATTGCGTTGACCCCAAATAATTGGGATAAGAGTAGGACAATGATGATATAATGATGAAGTGTACCTTTTCTTTTCCATTATTGCAGTAATTCATCATCATCACAGCCCATTTATGTCCCACAATTGGGCTTGGATGTCCTCCGTAATGGGAGGGCAATTAACCTACTATACCGCGCTGGTTAGACGTGTTGGTATAGGGTTTTGTTTCGAGTTTT
This sequence comes from Lymantria monacha, assembly GCA_905163515.2. Classification (NCBI taxonomy): domain Eukaryota; kingdom Metazoa; phylum Arthropoda; class Insecta; order Lepidoptera; family Erebidae; genus Lymantria; species Lymantria monacha. The sequence goes on from LR991081.1 coordinate 20,573,750, forward strand.
CCTTCTCTTGCATAAATGTTATATGCTTTTTATATTCCTTAGTCGTCTCTTACGATTAACCACGGGTAAGATAGGGGGTGGTGAATTGTATTCTTACTCCGTCACCACACGGATGGTAGATTATAGCAATTAATAAGTTCGTAATATCGTGAAAGATTTCATGAATAAATTTAAAAACAAATATCAAGAGGGCTGGTCTATATTTTGCACAAAGGGTTAGCATTGCTATTCAACGTAGTAATATTGCCAGCCTTCTGGTCACATTACTGGTAGACAGTGATGCGGAGGAATTTTTCGTTGCCTGATTACGCCTTTTGTTTTTTATTCCTAATTCTAATTTCTTACATTTTTCTGTAAATATTTAATTTTTATAAAATTAGGGTAATTATGCATATTATATATTGAATTGAATTAAATACGATTAGATGGTTAATTATCAATGTATGGATCAACATGTTGGGCGATAAAAGCGACGGATAAGAGATGATTACATGTAGCGGAGATGCGAATGTTGAGATCGATGTACGGCGTGACGAGAAAGGATAAGATAAGGAATGTGCGTATAAAAGAATGTTTGAAAATGGCGCCAGTGACGGATAAGTTAAGAAGTGAACGTTTGACCTGGTGGAGGAAAGTTTTAAGTATGAATGTTGAAGGCTCTAGCGGTAAAGGAATACCAAAGAAAAGATGGATGGACTGCGTGAAGCATGATATAGATAAACAGGGAATGACTACAGAGATGACTTCTTATAAGGCTGTACGGAAAAAGAGGACATATTGCGTCGACCCCAAGCAGTAAAGTAGATAAGAGCAAGAGCATGATGAGATGGTTAATTATCAAGATTGTTAAATTTAGAAATAATAATGTAATCCAGACCGAATTATGGAATTGGTACAGGACGTTATAAAGCTCTTAGTCATCTTTTACGAAATCATTACATAGGAATCCCTTACATAAGAAGCCATCGCTTCCTATGTAAGAAAAGTAGCGAAGGATATTCTTGGTGAGACGACGAGTATAGGAATGATATATACGTGGTGGTAAAATGATAGTGTACAAAAGCTTTTGAAAGAAAAGAAGAATGTTTTTAAAGACTGGAAAAGTGTGAGTGTTGATAACTGATGGTGTTGAAAGAGTAAAAAGTATGCCTATGTGATATGTAAGAAAAAGAGTAAAAATTATGTCGCAATTGCTAGAGGTAAGACACTATACTTTATCAAACTATATCACAGCGATGACTATATCAAAGTCTCGGTAGTCTCAATGGACAGAAAGAATTATACAGCCTATCGAAAGCGAGAGAAAGGAATGCTAGAGATATTGTGAATGTTAAATGTATATAAGATTGTAATGGTAGAGTTTTAATGAATGATGAAGAAATAAAATGGCGCTGTAAGAGTTATTTTGAAATTAATGAAAAATGAGAAGAACGAAAGTAAAATAGAGATTCTATCGACCAATAATATTGGGTTTGGTAGAGGAAGTAAGTATAGATGAAGTAAAGAAGGCTGTTCAGAGTATGTAAAATGGTAAACAAGTTGACACAGACAGTATACCTGTACCTGTACCTCTTGGTGATGGATGCTCTGATATCGAAAATACCGAGGGAAGCACTTTGGTGTATGCTGTTTGCAGATGACATTGTTATCGTCAGAGAGGACGCAGTTGAGGTATAGAGCTGATTGAAAAAATGACAGGAGAGATTGGAAAGAGTTGGCCTTAAGATCAGCCGCACCAAAACTGAACATTTGTTCTGTAACTTCAGTGGCTTTTCCCAATTCTCTCACATCTTAGATGGGATATCCCTACCGATTTGCTCTAATTTTAAGTACTTAGGCTCGCTTCTCCAAAACGATGGCAATATTGACCGGAAAGTTAGTTAAACTATTCATGCAGGCTGGATGAAATGGCGACAGGTTTCGGGAGCAATATGTGATGCGCGGATGCCCCTTAAACTTAAGCAAAATCTACAAGTGTCATTAGATCTGTCGTTATGAATGGATCTAAATGTTTGGCATAAAAAAAGATGGATGAGAGAAGATTGCATTGTATGCCACTGAGACGCGTATGTTAAGATGGATATGTGGGGTAATAAGATTAGATGAAATAAGAAATTAATATATTAGGGGAATTTAAAAGTGCAATCCGTAATAGAGTAGATCGGGAGCGCGAGATTGTCTTGGTAGGGACGGGTGATGAAGAAAAATGAAAGGCATGTGTGCAAGGAGGTTTAGCAATATGCTTGCGGATGGACGTAAGAATCGTGGGAGACCCAAAATGAGATGGATGTATTGTATAAACGAGGTTATGTACATAAAAGCTGTGAATGCAGGCACAGGTGACAGCTGAAAGAAGTTTGTATAAGGCAAGAACGTGTTGTGCCGACCCCACTTAGCGTAGAGTGAGGGCAGGCAAATGATGATGATGACCTACTTACCCTAAATGACTACCTCAAAAATTATTAAATATGTCTATAGACGATCTCTTATAGGCTAATGAAACTAGTTCAATATCGCAAACGAAGTTGCGGGTAAATATATATATATATATATATATATATATATATATATATATATTTATAATATCTTCACATATTCCGCTGCACAGATAGCGTATTAATTAATAGACTGCCACGCAGGACATATTTATCATCATCATCATCACAGCCTATAAATGTCCCACTGTTGGGCTCGGGCCTCCTCCGTAATGGGAGGGAAATTAACCTACCTAACCGCGCTGGTTAGCCGTTAGACGTGTTGGTATAGGGTTTTGTTTTGAGTTTTCCTTCTCTCGCATAGATGTTATATGCGTTTTATATCCCTTAGTTGTCACGTACGATCCCCCCACGGGTAAGATATGAGGTGGTGAATAGTATTCTGACTCCGTCACCACACGGAAAAGGCCATATTTTTGCAATAAAAAAATCTTGTTCTTAATGTTCGTTAAATTATATTTGTGAAATACCCTGCAATACGAGGATTATTTCTTTATTACAGATCTTTAAAAGAATAATATCATATCCCACAGTCATATTTTTCGACACCCAATGCTAAAAAAAGTATTTGGTAAATTAAATTTTTACGCAATAATAAATACACATAAAATAATATATTAACGATATTCGCATAGGAATATCTGAATCATCATCTCAGCTCATAAACGTCCTACCACTGGGCCAGAACCTTCCCCGTAATAGGAGAGAAATTAACCTAGTTTACCACGCTGAACAATGAACATGCTAGTTAGCTATAAGCTTTAATTTCGAGTTTTCCTTCACTTACATAAATGTTATATGCATATCACATCGCTTAGCTATCTTTTACAAGACCTATAGACAAAATAGAGGATGAAATATTGTATTTTTATTTCATAAACTACGTGTAAAATAATATCTCTTAGTAAATAATAATAATAGTATTCCTTGATCACTCATTCATATACAACATTATGCCCCCGTAGTACACAAGTATAAAACGCGATGCCTCACCGATTCACTTACAGTTATTTCATCTCGTTACAACCGCGAACATCCACAATGTTTAAAGTGATTACAATAACACTATTCCTTAGTTACCTTAGTTTAATAATCGCTAAAGATGACATAGGGTTCAGATATATAACAAAAATATACGAAGACTGTGAACATTCGGAAGGATTTGTACCTTGTCTTAAGAAAAAGGCGATATTATTCTTCGATCGTGCTGCTAGAATGCAAGTTATACCTTTGATTGATGGTGTTGAAATAATTAAAACTTCAGCAAGTGAATTGCCAGCTATATCTGAAAATGAAATAGATGCGGTGTTGCCAAGGAATTTGGATAAAGATGAAGCTCTGACTAAAATGCTGTGGGATAGAGTGGCATCGTTTGCGAATTCCAGAACCGTACAATTGTCGTTGCCAAAAATTTCTGGTGAGGAGTTGAATAAAGGAGTAGTAGAAGGTAAGAATTGTATTATATTTTAAATTAATTGCGGTGTGGTATATATATATATATATATATATATATATATATATATATATATCTGTTTTATAGTTTTAAATATAATAGATGGAGTCGAAATGGTGAGAGAATCAAATTAGGTGTCGCTTAGACGAGGTAAATCCAGATTAAAACTAAACTAAAAATCAAAAATGGCAAGCTATAAATGATTTATTTTTATTAAGGTAGAGCCACAGTCTATATATATTCCGTACAAATTGCCCGAAGTGATGGAAAAAAGTACTTGCAACGTATCCTGCCGCATATATACCTCTATCGCCATTTGGGTGGGTTATTGGTGCCAAGTCCCTGATTTTTGTGGCAATTTTTCACTATCTGGGTATTATTTGTGTCTGTTCATTGTATATTTTTAGTGCTTCCTGATATAAAGACTATATCATTAGTGTAGGAGGTGTCTTCATAATGAAATTTTGCTAAATATATTTATATTTTTAAGTAAGTTTATTCCATTTTGGTTTTTAATTTTACATCACTAACCTATGGTGGTTTATTTCAGCCGCCTAATGTATAAGAGAATAAAAAAATACGTAAATAATACATAACATAGTTATTTAAACAAGAAATACTTTAATTATAATTCAAGGTTTATTCGTTTGGGCTCCGGTAGTATGGTAGACTATTTTTACTATCATTGTAAAACTAACTAAAGTCAATAACAATGTTAACGAATACCACAGTGGCTAGCTATTAATAGGTAGTGATGTTATTTGACTGAATATTTAAGTACATTAATCAATTTTACAATCCCCATAAGAAAGGATATGATATGGCCTTTGTATATTTGGTGCTTTCTGGTAGTAGCGATGAATACCACCAAAGTCAACGTTGCTTTTAAGTCTCGTAGAAGATGGGTAAAAGTTTTACAGGCAGTACTTTTTTTTTACACCTCCCTAAATTAAGGCAATAAATATTGCGGGGAACTTTACAAACATATAATTAACGCAAACAAATTACACCCAGACGCAAAACAACATTTTGTGGATCACACAAAATATTATTCTGTATAGGAATCGAAAGCACGGCACTGGAACACAGAAACAGTACAGAAGGTCGGAATCTTAACCACTGCGTCATCTGATACCGTCTGATCAACAATGATATTCTCAGGGATGAATGACATCGGTAGGCTAAAACTATTGCCAATAACTTTTATACTTGCTCAATCTCCACATGGATAAGCTGTTTGATTCCAAAGAGTATATGACCCACGATCACTTAATCACTACCTTTTACCACAATGACAACATAGACACTTTTTTATAACGCCTATATTATTTTTACTATCATCATCATCATCACAGCCCATAAATGTCCCACTGTTGGGCTCGGGCCTCCTCCGTAATGGGAGGGAAATTAACCTACTATACCGCGCTGGTCAGACGTGTTGGTATAGGATTTTGTTTAGAGTTTTCCTTCTCTCATTTTTACTATATTGAGTTCCAAATGAACAAAAATTTTAACAAATCAATCCTTCTGTCTAATTTATAATAATATCACCAAGAATTAAGAAAAATAATTTGTGTACCTCAAAAAGAATTCTCCTGCTTGGGGTTCGATCCCCGGACCCACAGAATTGGACATCATTACTTAGACCAGTACGTCATCTTTGCAGTACATTTTCTTTTAACATAGATAGAAGAAAAAAACATACTTGCAACTATTTTGAATAAGTTTTATGACAAGTCATCCGTTTCTCGTATCTATTTATTCAGCCCTAACCCATATCATAGTTACATATGTGTAAGCAACAACGCCAAGATCGCTACGGTAAGCAGACAGCCTTTTTTTGGGCAGGCTATGACCCAGATCGACGCCCTGATGGCGAAAGCTGTCTGCTGGCTGTAGGTCAATTTCCTTCCTATAGCGAAGGAGGGTCGAGCTGTGTAGTAGCGGCGACGAATACTACCAACCCTTACTTTGCTCGTGAATGTCGTAAAAGACGACTAAGTGTCTTATAACGACCTAGGCCAACTCCATCTGATGCCGTTTAGTCAACAATTACATTCCCAAAGAGGGTTGACGTCTGGCAGACGGCCGGTCAAAACTATTGCCAATAACTTCTACAATATGTACTATGAAAGAAGAGTACATATTGTATCGTAATTGGGATATGAGTAGGAGAATGATGATGATGATGAGTGGAGGAGGCTCGAGTACAATAGTAATACTTATGCGATCTGTGATGGCGATTGAGTTACACAACTGGCCCATTTTTTAAAAAATCCTTACTAATATTATAAATGCGAAAGTAACTCTGTCTGTCTGTCTGTCTGTCGCTCTTTCACGACAAAACTACTAAACCGATCTAAATGAAGTTTGGTACACAGATAGTTTAGAGCCTGATAAAGGACATAGGCTACTTTTTAATGCAAAAAAGGGTTGTAAAGGGGGATGGAAAGGTGTAAGGAATTACCGTCATTTTTAAAGCCAGAAGCTTGAAACTTATTTTTAGGCTATTGATTAGATATAAATAAATATGACATTAAATTTTCATTAAAAATTTACCCTTAAGGGGTGAAATAAAAATAGGAGAAGATTACAACTTTAGGAAAGTAACCTTTTACGCGGGTGAAGCCGCAGGCAGAAGTTAGTTTTCTATAAATTAATAATGCACACGTTATATTAATATGTACTCAATTTAAAACAATGATATAACAAAAACTGCGTGAAAGAATAATAATTTCACAAACATCTTCCTCGTCATTATTTCCCATAGCATTCGGGTCGACTTTCTATTGTAACTTGATTCGATAGAACATTTTCCATGGACCATCATCATCTAACTCAAAAACTATAAGAATTAAAATTCTGTAATTCACTTTCCTTGTTGCCTTTTTTTAGAAAAACAATACTATAGAAATAATTCTTGCATTGTGGAGAACTTTAAAAACATAATTCATTATCTCATCTTAACCCACTTTGGGTTCGAGTCTCCTCCATATTGGTAGGGAAATTAATCTACTACGCTATGTTAGTCAGATGTGTTGGTAGAGGGTTCTGTTTCGATTTTTCCTTCCCTTGCATAGACATTGTATGAGTTTTATATCTCTTAGTTGTTTCTTACAATTGTTTTGTGGTAGCGGCTACGAATACTATCAACCCTTGCTTTGCTCGTGGATGTCGTAAAAGATCACTAAGAGCCTTATAATGACCTGGGCCAACTCCATCTGATGCCGTTTGGTCAACAATTACATTTCCAAGGAGGGTTGACGTCTGGCAGGCAGCCGGTCATAAAACTATTGCCTTATATAACTTTTACGATATGTACTAAGAAAGAAGAGTATATCTTATAAAGACCCCAAGCAATAGGGATAAGAGTAGGAGAATGATGAGTTGTTTTTTACGATCACCCGCATGTAAGATAAGGGGTGGTGAATTGTATTCTCATTCCGTCACCATAGACAATTAATACATAACTAAGGGACACAAATTCTACTCAAACTTAACAATTTGAGGATCGGTCAAAATATCCTACAAGGGAATCGAACCCATAGAAGCTGGCAAGTTAAGTCGGTATCTTAAACCTTATGCCATCCGTGCAGTCTTCTTAAAAATTATTACCCCGTAATAATGAATAAATCCGGAGGACTTTACATACAATTCACAGACCCAAATAACATTCAGACACAAACAACAACAACAAATATTCTATAATCACAGAGTATTTAACATTATCGGTGTGGTGACGGAGTAAGAATACAATTCATCACCCCCTATCCTACCCGTGGGTGATCGGACGAGACGACTAAGGGATATAAAACGCATATAACATCTATGCGAGAGAAGGAAAACTCGAAACAAAACCCTATACCAACACGTCTGACCAGGGTGGTATAGTAGATTAATTTCCCTCCCATTACGGAGGAGACCCGAGCAAAAACAATGGGACATATATGGGCTGTGATGATGATGATGATGATGATGATTTAACATGGGAATCGAAAGATACTTGCCACGTAGATTGGTATTTTAACTATTGTACTATCTGCACATTCAAACTTATTAAACGATATAGGGTTTTATTTGCCTGTGTGGTGGCTTTTAAGAATACCATCAACCCTTACTTTGCACGTGGATGTTGTAAAAAAACTAAGAGTTTTATGTCAACCTGGGCCAACTCGCATCTGATGCCGTTTGCTCAATAATTACATTCCCAAGGAGGGTTAATGTCAGACAGGCGATTGGTCATAAAAATATTGTATATATAGATTTGTACCAAACAGCTTCCTTTTTTTTCTAACATTATTTCCATTTTCGTAACATTTCACACTAAGGAAATGCGGCAATAAGAAATTACGGGGGACTTTACAAACATTTAATTTAACGGACACAAATTACACCCAGATTCAGAACAACAATTTGTGAATCAAACAAATTATTGTTGAATGGGAATCAAACCCCAGGCACTGGCACGGTAGGTCCGTGTCTTTCCACTTCGCCATCTGTGCAGTCGAAACAGTAAAGCAAAATTAAACATACATCGAAATGATTGTACCATTATTATAGATGTCATTATTTTAAATGACCATCATTACCATCGCCTACAATCTAAGTACCATCACATCACCATACAAAGTTATCACCGTGATAATCTAATGTGATGAACTTTTACTATTATTGATATGAATTCCAACGACAATGTAAAAAGGGAATGCTCCGATGGTTCGGACATGTGGAAAGAATGCCGAACGAACGTTTGGTTAAGAAGATATACAATGCGAAAGTGGAAGGATGTAGGTACCGGGGGAGACCGAGACTAACTTACCTAGACTAGATTGGTCACGTTCTGAAGGAAGGTGGAGTCAAGAGTCGCCGAACCGGCGTGCGTGCATGAAGAGAATTATGAATGTTGAGGAAGCGAGTGAAGTATGCAAGGATAGAGTTCTCTGGCGCTCTGTTCTTTCTGCCTACCCTGCAAAGGTTATAGCGTGATGATATGTATGGATGTATGTAATTATAAATACCTATGGTTATAAAATTATTGAAAATGTTGCGTTTATTATTTCGGTAGTTTATATTAATTTTCTTGAAGAGATAATTTTCATCATTCATCTGAGCTCATATATGTCCCACTGTTGGGCTCGAGCCTTTTCCATAATGGTAGGGAAATTGACCTACAATACCATGCTGGTCAGATGTGTTGTTATAGGGTTTGTGTCGAGTTTTCCTTCTTGCATAGATGTTATATGCCTTTCATATCCCTTAGTCGTCTTTTACGATCACCCACGGGTAAGAAAGGGGTGGTTACCACACGGATATATATAATCTATTATTCTTAATGATGGATGATGTATTGGTTAAGATACTGGTTACTGTAAATTACTTTTTGTGGTATCTGTTATGTCCCTGCAATACAAGGATTATTTTTTAGTGCAGCCTGTTTTTTTTTGCAATAAAATTCATGGATGATGACAATATGTCACTTATTTTTAATGAAGCAATAGATTATTATCAAAAAAATAGGCATCGGAATCTTCTTTTCTTCTTCCTTCTTCTTTTTTGACTCTCATGGGTGGTGACAATTTTTTTCTTATTACCTCACTATTCAGAATGAATAACTGAAGATGAATAATTTCATATTCATCCGATTAATATACCATATATATTTAGAATCTATAACCAAATAACTATTTTTGTAAACACTTTCCTTTTTTTTCTGAAAAAAAAAACTTGTAAAAAAATGATGACATTATACATTATTTTTGAAAAAAAAATGTATTTCATTAGAAAAAAAGGTAAAATTACAAATGTAAAGCCAAGAACTGAACAGGGGCATGGATTAAGCGACTATTCGGTTTTCCAACTGATCTATTATATTCTCGAAGACTGTGACTTATTCAAGATTCTGAAAATATAGAAATCAAGAGGAATTGATCTTATATAGATAAGAAGACAATACATTTAAAAAAAATATTTAAAACAAAATAGACATTTAAAAAAACCTGTAAATATTATTACTATATTTTGAAATATTGCAACTGTTTTTTTTAAATCATGACATTCGGTTTTATATAAAAGCTTATTCTATATTGTATTCTTAAGAATACGGTTTAAGCACTATTCACGGCTCGAATAAATAAATCGCCTATTCATCATAAAAAAAAAAGATAATTTAGGTACATCAAACAATAAAATTCAAGATCATGCGGAAAAATAGAAAGTTTGTTAAAGTTGGAAACGAAACAATGAAAATATGAAACACGAAATATAAACGGTTCCCATATTTATTGTAATAGTCATATACAAATAAACGCTTTTAAAATAAAACAATTTCACTATTGTTTCTATTTTAGGGTTCTATAAATATAGGATGTAATAATTTCTGATATTTACGCAAGTATTACACATTTGAAATAAAACTATTTTTATGGATTCTATCGCGTTTGTGTTTGATTTTTAATTTCTCGACGTTTCGAATAATTTACAGTATTCATGGTTATGGGAGGACAATGCTTCCGTAACCATGAATCCTGTAAAGTGTTCAAAACGTCGGGATAGATACAAACGCGATAGAATCCGTAAAAATAACTTGATCCTTATCCTTACTAATATTATAAATGCGAAAGTAACTCTGTCTGTCTGTCGCTCTTTCACGCCAAAACTACAGAACCGATCTAAATGAAATTTGGTAAAAATATAGTCTAGAGCCTGATAAAGGATATAGGCTACTTTTTAAAGCAGAAAAGGGGTTGTAAAGGGAGATGAAAAGATGAAAGTATCGTCATTTTTAAAGCCAGAAATTTGAAACTTATTTTTAAGCTATTGATTAAATATAAATAAATATGACATTAAAATTTTTTAAAAATTTACCTTTAAGGGGTAAAATAAAAATAGGGGATGAAAAACTTTAAAAAATAACCTTTTACGCGCGGGCAGAAGCTAGTTTCAAATATAGGACGTTTTCCGTCTAGGGACGGAATAAGAATACAATTCAATCACCCCCTTTCTTCGTCATACAGAGTCATGGTTCTTGATCGCGGTACGATTTCCAATTGAAGCAGTTATTTTTGAAGCTCACATAGTATTGTTAAATATTGGTATATTTTTCCATATCATGATGGAATTAGAATACTGTTTACCATTGTTAATCTTGCTAGAAGGTGTCGTACAAGACATCATCATCATGCCTGCACCTGCTTTTATTCCAATTACTTGTGGTCGATACAATATTTACTCTTTTTCCATCGTACATATAGTAAAAGTTATAGTTTTATGACCGGCCGTCTACCAGACGTCAACCCTCCTTGGGTAAGATGTCTAAGGGAAATATATATATAGATAATGTATTTGCAAGAGAATAACAACCTTGACATATGCTATGCTAACTTATCAGACCGGTGTGGTATGGTAAGTTGATTAGCTTCCCGCATTGAAGGAAATCTAAGGCATATAATGGGATGTATCAATATACATCGAGATTAACACAAAGCATAAGTAGATGGTTAACCTCCGGAAGACGGTGTAGAATTTTTTGCCATGGACAAAACCTTCTATTGCAAAAATTTCGTAGCAGTCAAGATACCCGGTCTGTCGTGACAATTGTCGTCGATTCGATTTCCAGTAAGAGTAATATTTTATACGATTTAAAAATACAGAATGTATTGATTGCAAATTATGTCAAAGATTATTGTATTGTTTAATAGCGCTGGGTTGTTTTTTTTAAATAAATGGTTGTGAGATCACATGGGAGCAAAGGCAGCACATACTTTTGTGAGAGTTATAATACTAACTGTTTTCTAATTATATTTTTTTCATCCCCTTAAAAATTATCAGTATAAAGAAAAAAACTAAATGAGTGTTTCTATAAATAATACCTAGCCAGATCGTTTTCTTGCTTGATATTTTAACCACTACGCCATCTATGCAAGATGGCGTAGTGGTTAAAATATCGACCTTCCGTACTAGTGTCCTGGGTTCAATTTCAATGCGAGACAATAATTTGTGCGAACTACAGTGTTGTTCTGAGTCTGGGTGTAATTTGTATGTTTGTAAAGTCCCCCGAAATATATTTTAATTAAGAAAAAAAAGATATTAATTTATAAAACTGAAAACAATAAGAACATATTGCTGAAATTGAGCATTTAATATGCTAAATTTGGAAATTTTTATTAATTTCTAAAATCGGGTTTTTATAAATTTTCAGTAAAATCGGGGTTTTATAAACAATGAGAATTTCTTAAATTACGTTGTCCATTTTTAATTGATTGCATATAAAAAATGTTTCATTTCATGCCTCACGCTAACATAATTCATAGCTAATAATTACTTTCTTTAATTATTAGGAAATAAATTGATGATTGTAATTAACTGTATGATTGAAAAGCCTGACGAAGTAAACTATACTACCCAAACATGCAAATTTTAAAGTGAAACTATTTACTCTGGATCTATTTTAATTAAAGTAGTATTTATTTCATGATTATAAAGGTTTTCAATATTAGATGTAGAGCTTCTCCATAAATGAAGGAATCGTATTGTAATCGCTAAATATGGCAGGAGGCGGATTGGCGATCGCAAATTAGTACACGTTTCCAGGAGAGATCTGAGCTAGAAATCTTTAGTAAATTTTTAAGATTCCCATGGGCAAGTAAGGACTGGGAACAATTGTCTTCTTATTCCCTCTTATTTTATTAATAATAATAGTAAACTTATAGGACCCTAAATTTTTAGTAAATATTTAATTAAATAAATTCGGTATCTCCAAGCATTCCAGAGGTTCCTCTACAAACGTCGTGACACCTAATTTTATATTGAAAATATTTTATTTGGTATCACATATCTAAGCTATGATTAATAATATACTTATTTAAGCTTAGCGCTAATACTTATTTAAGCTAAGATTTTTATGAATCGGACCGTCTTGATTGGCTTAAGACACTTACTACTAACTCATCTAAAAAAAGAAATAATCTAAAAACCAATATAAATGAACAATATTTCCAGCCGTTTTTATTTACCTACACAAGCATAGAACAAAATATATAAAACAGTTATAACTGTAATAAATTCAGATTTTTATGCGAGTAAAAAATAAAACAGTTTTTACGGATTTTATCGCGTTTGTATATACAGCGTTCACGGTCATGGGAAGACTGTCCCCCGTGACCGTGAACACTTTAAAATATTCTAAACGTCGGCAAATTAAATATCAAACACAAACGCGACAGAATTCGTAAAACTAGTATTAGCTCAATAAAAAAAATAGAAATATGATTTAAAAAAGTATAAATAGAACAATTTTATAGTAAAAAGGTATAAGAAGTTAAAATAAAATACTAATAATACTAATAAATGTATTTATTATATTCTGTTGTTGCTTAAAAGAATTTTGATGTTAATAATTAAATAGAAAACTATTTTTTTATATTAATTTAAGTAAAAAGATAAATACTTTCAATTGCTATCATCTCAGCCCTCATATATTTCACTGTTGGGATCGAGCCTCCTCCATAATGGGAGGAAAATTGGTCTACTATAAACCGCTGGTCAGACGTATAGGGGTTTATATCCATTTTTCCTTACCTTGCACAGATGCCATAGTCATATTATCCTTAAACGTCTTATACAATCACTCACGGATAAGAAGGGGATGGTAAAATGTATTCTTACTCCATCACTACACGGAATGAAAGGATATTTTTTACTTTCAATTGTTAATAAATTCTAAATGATTTTAAATGCTCTAATACATAACTAATAAATATTTCAGGACGAGGGAAGATGAAGAAAATGATGGGCATGATGATGATGGGCGCGGCGATGAAGATGGTTGCTATGGTACCTGTCGCGATGGCAGGACTTTTCATGATGGCGGGAAAAGCCCTCATCGTGTCTAAGGTAAGCTAGAAATGAATATAGTATATCTTGATCAGAAGACATTAAAGTCAAGGAATCAGTATCGGTGTCCCACTTAGTTAGTGGTGGGGTGTTAGTAGAATATGGGACCGCAAATCGCCCTTACATCAGTCCAATAGATTGAACGACATTGAATCATAATCGGCAAGCTATAAAAAAAACTTTAATATTGAATTTAAGAAAACACTTTAAAAATAAAACTACTTTTATGAAATCTTTTGCGTTGGTATTTGATTTATAATTACCCGATGTTTCGAACACTTTACAGTGATCAAGGTCACGGGAGAACTGATAACTATAAAGTGTTCGAAACGTCGGGAAACTAAAAATCATATACAAACGCGATGGAATCCGTAAAAGTAGTTTTATTTTAAATGTGTAATACTTACCCGCGTAAACATTAGAAATTATTATTTAAGAACATTGTTTTGAAATAATATTATTTTCAAACGTTATAATCGTCATTTTAATTCATAGATATTTATGACAATTGATAATGGCAGCCTAATATACTCTTCCGGGTACATTTTATACATATGTATAGTTATGTCCATGTAACAATCTCTCTTTTAATAATAATTAGTTAGTATTATTATTTAGCGCTATTATTTAAATGTCAATATAGTTCTGGAGCATTAGTAATAATAAAAATATTAATAAAATAGTTAATAAGTCAAACACAACTTTTGTTATCTCAGCAGTTGTCATGACAACAGTATAGAACGCTTAACGGTTATTATAACATATTTTACTTAATAACATTTACAAACACTGCTTTGCTCCTATCACAACATTATGTCTATAATCTTTGACGATTTACAGTCAGTATTTGCTACAATAAGATTTTTTTTGGAATAGAAATGCTAGGCTCTTTAAATTATTAAAAATAAATAAACTCTTATATCTACCATCTATACATATAAAATGATTTGTAATTGACTGAATGACTGACTGACCGACGGAACAACTCATAGCCTAATTCACTGTTCGTAGAGACCTGAAATATGGAAGGTGGGTTCTTTGTATGATGTAGGCCTTCGATAAGAACCCACCTATGTACCCCTATGTACTCTAATCTACTTAAACATTTGCATAAACATTCTTTAACAGAATTTTTGTAAGAAATGTTTCGTATTTTATTGAAATTCATTCCCTAAAAGGGTTAAGAAGGGGTAAAAAGTTAATTTAGAGTGATTTGTTTTGAATGGTGACGAAAAAAATATTTCATTGTTTTTAAATTAAACAAAAACACTTAGCAATAAAAATAAATAAACACAAGTTTTCGGCATTCTTCATTTTTCATCTTTTAAGAGTGTCAAATAATGTATTAAATTTGGCATTAATAGATTTTGCAATCTCATTGATTTAAAAATTTGCACATATAAGTACTATACAGCAGTATTAATTTTGTAAAAAGAGTAATATTCTAAAAATCAGCTCTATATTCGTCCCTCAAGGTATAAAATAAGGGGTGAAATTTTGTTCGAAATTTTTCACCACGCAATAAAAATAATAAAAAAATCACACGAAACTACATAGTTTAACGGGGTAATGTAATGTGATGTGTGATTTCTACACGAGCAAAAGCTGATAATTAAGTAAATGTATGTAAAATATCTGTTCTGATTATAAATCATCCATTATGAAGAGAATGAATGTGCAGACAACCATTATACTTTCTCTAAATGCATTCAACGTTATCAATTTGCAGAGATTATCTCGTAGCAAAACAATTAAAAATAATTGCAGTACTAACTTTATTTTTAACAGTAGATAATTACTAGGCTATTGCTCTGCGTGGCAATAGGAAGAGAATAGTCATCACCCCTGACTTACCCAGTAGGAGACGTTAAAATCGGCTGAGGGTCTCATCGAGAGAATGGGTAGCAACTATATACATACATATCATCACGCCATATCCCTTGCAGGGTAGGCAGAAGGAACAGAGTGCCAGAGAACTCTATCCTTGCATACTTCACTCGCTTCCTCAACATTCATAATACTCTTAATACACGCTCGCCGGTTTCGGAGACTCTTGACACCCCTTTCTCCAGTACGTGACCAATCTAGTCTAGGTAGGTTAGTCTCGGTCTCCCCCGTAACCTACATCCTTCCACTTTTTCATTGTATATCTTCTTAACCAGACGTAAATTATAATCTCGTAAATTATAAAACTTACTGCGATCGCCATTATAAAAACCTACTACAAACACCATTTTGAAGTACCCTTAATCCATATATGAGCTGAGATAATGATTATGACTATCCGCGTGATGACGGAGTAAAAATACAATTCACCACCCCCTATCTTATCCGTGGGTGATCGTAACACATATAACATCCATGCAAGAGAAGGAAAACTCGATATAAAACCATAGGTACAGATCAACACATTTGACTAGCGCGGTATAGTAGGTTATTTTCCCTCTCATTATGGAGGAGACTCGTGCTAGTGGGACATATATGAGTTGAGATGATGATAATGATAATATTTCACAAAAGAAATCCTCGAATCGCGGCGAATTTTACGGACACAAATAACAACCAGACTCGGAACAAACTTTGTGAATTATATAAGATCTGAGCTATGTAAACTATTGAAAATTGAACCCCAAAAACACGTGTAGTCACTTAACATCTATAACACATGAATTGCGCTCTTAAAGCTTTAACCAATTGTAATAAAGCCACTTCAAGAAAATTAATTTTGTAAACAAACCACCATAACAATTAAATTAAACATAAAAAGAGCACGGACAAAAAGTCTGTGGAATAGTTTAAATTAAATTTAAAAAAAAAAACTGTTGTAATCAAGAAAATACTCTGTACACATAAATTGTTATTCCAAGTCTGGATAAGATTTGAATTTGTTTATTAAAAGTTTGTGAAGTGAAACAATACAAGGATTAAGTATTTAAGAAGATGCTTTGAAAAAAAATCAACGGATAATTTTGTGGCATACACATTCATACTTAATCTCTATGACCTTGTTTGTTATGATCCTAACGTCACGCGGAAGTACAAAGTATGTAAGACATATTCCCACGACTTTGAAATGACAATGCGATGAGAATATAAACTACAGAATTTTCTTTATTCTAAAATTTTCCCAGTGTAAAAAAACTATGATAAAATATAGAAAAGTAAATTAGCGATAAGTATTGCTTGTGATATATGAAAAAGCGAGTGAAAAGACGAAGCTTTTAGAGAATTTATAGAAAAAGCAAGTGAAAAAGCAAGGTTTTGTAGAATTTATGTGTGACGATATCGCTAAACACAGCCAAATAGGAGCGGAGTAGTGTTTGCTGTGTGATAGTGACTACGAATACTACCAACCCTTACTTTGCTCGTGGATGTCGTTAAAGGCGACTAAGAGTATTATAACGATCTGGGCCCACTCTATCTGATGCTGTTTGGTCAACAATTACATTCCCAAGGAGGGTTGATGTCTGGCAGGCGACCGGTCATAAAACTATTGCCAATAACTTTTACAACATGTACTATGAAAGAAGTGTACATATTGTATCGACCCCAAGTAATTGGGATAAAAGTAGGAGAATGATGATGAATAATAGTATCTAAATCAATATTTTATAGTAACAATAGTCAAGTGCAGTCGCCATTTTCATAATAACTGCCGATATAATAAAAATGGATTAATATTGATATCATGACTTATTTATATTTCTGTGTGGTAACGGAGTAAGAATTCACCACCCCATCCCCATCTTGCCCGCAGGTGTAAAAGACGTCTAAAGAATAATATGTATTATCTTCTCTTAAGAAGGAAAACTTAAAATGAATAGCAACACATCTGACTAACTTGGTATAGTAAATCTATTTCTTTCCGATTGTAGAGGAAGCTTGAATTCCCAGTAGTGGGACTTATGCTATGAGATAATATTAGATTTTGAAATAAAATAATGGCATTAAATAATTAATATAAGCAAGTGAAACCACCACCGCAGCTGGTATTCTATGATTTCATTAAAAGACATACACGTTATTTAAAAAGAAAATTTAATGAGAAAATATTTGTTATAATTATTTTCCACTATAAAGGTCAAAAGATGTGAATATAACAATTCGTGTGAATTGGGGCTAGCAATTTATAAATTTAAAAACAATTGTACTTTTCTACGGAGTCACGCCTCTCTCCCAGATGTGTTTCATAAGCCCATATATTAGGCTCGAGCCTCCTCCAAAATAGAAGGTAAATTGACCTACTGCAGTACGCTGATTAGACAGGTTAATACAAGATTTTTATTTTGGTTTTATTTTCTTTAGAATAAATACTAACTATATTTGTTTGTAGGTAACTGAAACTTTAAGCGTGAATTTCACTCCCTTCTAAAGGTCGTATTAATTTCTAAGTTTGTACACTTATCAATAACTCATGACTATTTATAAAAACCCGATTATGAGCGAAGATGATTGCCACAAGTGGGATTCGAACCCACACCTATTGGAAATCTATTCCAATCGTGCTGCCACTTTCACCACCGTGAACTATTGTAGGACATTCAATTTTCGCATCGTATTATATTTTTGTCTTTTTAAGAAGACGTATGCCATCTACCTGCCATTGTTACAGTGTGTAAACAACGTCCGATAGATAGCACACGTCTCATTAAAAAGACGAAAATATAATACGATGCGAGAATTGAATGTCCTACAATAGTTCACGGTGGTGAAAGTGGCAGCACGGTTGAAACGAATCGCCAATAGGTGTGGATTCGAATCCTACTTGTGACAATATTTTTTTCGTACGTAATCAGGTTTTTTATAAACAATTAAGCATATTAAATGCTAAATTTCAGTCATTTGGACCTATGACTATGCAATAATTTAAATAGTTTGTCATATATTATTTTACAGTAACTTAAAGAAATATTAATATTTATAATAAGGATGGTGTCCAATGGTTTACTGTGTGAAACACAAGTAGGTTTCAGGAGTAGAAGGGGATGCATGGATCAAGTGTTCTCTCTGCGCAACATTGTGGAAAAGCATCTGGCTCTAGGTCAGAGGATTTTCTGCAGTTTTGTGGATCTGGAGACAGCATTTGACACGGTTGTACGAAAGGAACTTTGGGACATTTTACCGGAGTATGGTATTAATGGTAAACTGCTGCAGGCTATGCAGTTCAGTTACATGGGCTGTAGAGCCTGTGTGCGGCTAGATGATGGAATGTCGCCTTGGTCAGCCAGACTGTTTATCATATATCTGGCTAAATGTTTCCAAAGGTTGAACGATATGAATGAGGGAGTCCAGATGGGCGACTCAATGGTCACTGCTCTGCTATATGGAGGTGATGCAGTCCTGCTGGCACAGTCAGCGACTGACCTGCAGACCCTAGTCGACATAATGACAGAAGATTGTAAGAAAAGGGGTCTACGTGTGAATGTGAGCAAAACCAAAATAATGGTCTTTGAAAGAGATGAAGCCAGAACAGATGTAAGAGTAACAATAGGTAATGATGTACTAGAGCAAGTGGATGAATTTGTATATCTTGAATGTGGATTTAGCCGAGATGGAAGGTACACCACTGATATAGAGCGAAGCGTGAATGCGGGAAATAGAGTGAACGGAGCGTTGGGGTTACTTCTCGGTAGCCACTACCTCAGCCAGAAGGCACGTGTAGCAATACATAATGCAGTGCTTGTCCCAACATTACTATATGGAAGCGAGAGTTGGGTATACAGAAAAGAGTATGAAAGTAAAATTAATGCGGTCGAAATGCGATCACACCACCAATACTCTCTTTCATAAAGAGAGTATTGGTGTAAAGATGCGAAAGGGAATGCTCCGATGGTTCGGACATGTGGAAAGAATGCCGAACGAACGTCTGGTTAAGAAGATATACAATGCGAAAGTGGAAGGATGTAGGTACCGGGGGAGACCGAGACTAACCTGTCTAGACTAGATCGGTCATGTACTGAAGGAAGGTGGAGTCAAGAGTCTCCGAAACCGGCGGGCGTGTATGAAGATAATTATGAATGTTGAGGAAGCGAGTGAAGTATGCAAGGATAGAGTTCTCTGGCCCTCTGTTCTCTCTGCCTACCCTGCAAGGGACATGGCGTGATGGTATGTATGTAAGTAAAGAAATATTGAAAACTATAAGACATCGTACTTTCCAAAAACGGTACAATGCCATCAACGCCACATTTCAAAGAGTAGTCAAATGCATAGTAGATATTTGTGTCTTTTATATGTTTGTAAAGTCCCCCGCAATACAAGGATTATCTATTAGTACTAGGTGCCTTTGAAAAAAAAAAATGAAAAGAAATATTACAACAACTGTAATCTAACAACGGAATATTTATTCAATTTGACAACCTTATTAACTTATAAACACATATACATATAAAAAGATTGAATGGTCATAAGGCTATATTGTACACAAAAGAAGCTTATAAAGAGATCGATAAACAATATTAACTTTCTTCAGTTGTTTAAAATCGTTTCTAACTGATTTTACTGTAGTATTGTAATTATTTTAATTTGAAAGTAATTACTCTTAGTTAAATGCTAGTTTGAAATTACTGATTAAAGTTATTTAAACAAAAGTTTTTATTGAGGTTTATTTAGTCATTAAATTAAATAAAGGATTTCATGATCATTATCATCTCAGCTCAAATATGTCCTACTGTTAGGCTGGAGCCTTCTTCATAAATAAAGTGAAATTGATCTACTATACCACGCTGGTCAGACGTATTGGTATAGGGTTTTGTCTCAAGGTTTTATTCTCTTGCATAGATGTTATATGCGTTTAATATCCCTTAGTCGTCTCGTACGATCACCCACGGGTAAGATAGGGGATGGTGAATTGTATTCTTACTCCGTCACCACACGGAGGGTAGAAAAGGGTAGTAGGTACCTACCGGTAATAAAGGGGTTAAATAGGACTAATTCCACTATACGTTCCCATTATTGTAACTCCTGTAAGCCAGGATCTAGAAGGATCTCCATAAATAATACCGAAGTTTGTACCTTCAGGCAGTCCCGTGTCATGCTTTTAATTGTCTAGGAACCGGCAAGATATTCAATTAGAAAATGTTAAATAGTTAAAAAGAATTATTTCACTTCCTTTCTAGGCAATGCAGGAGATAGGAAACTAAATTGAACAAATTTGATTAAAAAAATTTTGACTTGGAAAAGTCGAAATAAAGCTCTATAGTAACCCGTCTAACCAGACACTTAGAAACACATTTTATTCTTAAACTAGACTAAGAATAAGATCTTTCATTATCTCATCATTATCTCATCATCATCTCATCTCATATGTGTTCTACTGTTTGACGCAAGTCTTCTCCACAATAGGAGGAAATATGGCCTGCTATACCATTCTCATGGCATGTTTTATAGCGAGTATTCCTTCTCAACATATCCCTTAGTCGTCTTTTACGACAACCATGAGTAAGAAAAAGGATTATGAATTATATTGTTATTAACTAGCCTTATAAACTGCTGTAATAACCCTTTTCAAGTTTTAAGAATGGAGATGCTTTAAGAGTGTACATAAAATAGTTAAGTATTAAACTTGGAACCTTTGACACGAATATAAAATGATAAACCATTGTGGTTACGAGTTGAATTCTACATGATTACTTAGCGACAACTTAGTCATAGAGTGTAGCGATAGCAAAAAAAAAATGGCTGTCATAAGATATGGAGTATAACTCCATAATCTGGGACCCACACGAGGTCAAGTATAGCGTGATGATAGAACGTGTACAACGTAAATTTTGTAGATTTTTGTACAAAAAGCTTTATGGTTATTACCCTAACTTATATCCGTCTCTTTTTGTATTCGGAATGATAGGTCTTGATACTCTTGCGTTACGACGCAAGTGTGCCCTATTGATACATTATTATTTATTATTTAACAATAAAATCGATAATCCGAATGTATTATCGCACTGTTCCCTATCATCACCGTACCTATACACACGAATTCGCTCGCGCCTTGCTCGCTGCACCATAGGTGCGTACATATACCGCACAATACGCACCTACCAGCCAGGCCGTTGCACTGCTTAACTCACTGATCGCTCACTATCCAGAAGTTGATATATTCTTCACTAAATTTGATTTATTTTTAAAATATTGTTTATACTTTTTATCATATAATTATACACTTAAATTATAGAATTGTAATGGCTCACTACACGTATTGGGAAACTGTAAGTGTAGTGAGCAGTTGAATAAAATAAATAAATAAATACGTTTTTTTAAAAGCAATACTCTGGATTAAAGAACTAATACTTGTATTGCGAGCTATTTTAAAAATATAAAATTAACGATCACAAATTTTATATCAACTACAAACTGTGGATTATACAAATTATTGTCCTGCGTGGGTATCGAAGCCGCTACATTAGGCCCGATGAATGTTAACCACGCCACCTGTGCATTCATAATGATTATTAATTGGATATTAATACCTCTTCACTTTCATTTTCTTCAGCCTATATTTATTTGCCGCTAGATCTATAGGCCGCTGCCTACAAATCAAAACTTGCCTAAAAATTTGAGTTTCCGCCTCTATCGCTCACCAAAGGAATCGTAACAGCACCGCAGAGAGTGTGGTACTATCACGGACGTATCGGCACGCGCCTGTACACAGAAAACTGTCAACAGTTTACTACCCCGCCACTAATAAAAATATATCATCCAGCATTCCTTTCATGTGTCGTAAGACACTAGGATTGGTAAACAAAAAAATTAAATGAAAGAAAATCACGTAATAACCTTGGCGCAAACCCATCTGGTATTAAGTTACGGTATTAAGTTATATCAGTATTTGATAATTTCCTTCCCGTAGTGTAAATAGTTTATTCCCGGCTGAATTGTGTGTAACTAATAAAGAAATTTAAAGGTGGCAACAGTAAAATTATAATATAATAGGTATATAACAAAATTATAATATGTCGTATTTTTTTAGTTTTTAATTCTTCTATTTTTCTTCCTCTTCTCACCACGGATAAGTCCTAACTAGACTTACCCTCATTCATTTAGAATAGTAAGTGAATTTAACTCAAATTACAAAAGAACTTTATATCTAATATTTAACTTGATTTGAAAAGAAACAAATAATATATCCCTTAAGATTCATTTCCATGCATCGCATTTCAACGCAGCCGCACGCGTTTAAACGCTTAGGATAGTCGCGCGCAACCGATGTGACAATAGTCAAAGTATGAAAATGTATGGCGCCGTTGCCGAGGTTTGCGATAGTCGTAAGCGACGAATGACGTAAGCTGCGCCATACATTTTGCATATATTAGCAGAAGCTAGTTCTGCCCGCGGCTTCGCCCGCGTAAAATGTTACTTTCCTAAAGATTTTTATCCCTTATTTTTATTTTACCCCTTAAGGATAATTTTTTACTAAATTTTAATGTCATATTTATTTATATCTAATCAATAGCCTAAAAATAAGTTTCAAGCTTCTGGCTTTAAAAATGACAATACTTCCTTACAACTTTTCATCTCCCCTTATAACCTTATTTTGCATTAAAAAGTAGCCTATGTCCTTTGTCAGACTCTAGACCATCTGTGTACCAAATTTCATTTAGATCAGTTCAGTAGTTTTGGCGTGAAAGAGCGACAGACAGACAGAGTTACTTTCGCATTTATAATATTAGTAAGGATTGTGGATTGATTGTTGATTGGAAGGTTGAGTCGCACGCGACAATCGTAAGCGTTTAAACGCGGTGGCCGCGTTTAATGGAAATGAACCTTTAGCTATTTTTTACGATAGCCACCGGCAACGCGGTAGTGAATTATATGTTTACTGCATCACTAAAAGGACAAAAGTCAGTCTAAATGTTATAAAATTTTAAAATAATATAATATTCTACAATTTTTTAAACATCCTGTTAGTCTAACCGTACTGAGAGTAGAAAGTAATATTGTGTTATTTCTAGTACATCAATGTCACGAACTTAGTACGAATGCATTTTATTGGCAATTACTATCATTCTTTCCATGTGGTGACGGAGTAAGAATACAATTCACTAACCCTATCCTACCCGTGGGTGATTGTACGAGACTAAGGGATATAAAACACATATAACATCTATGCGAGAGAAGGAAAACTTGAATCAAAATCCTATACCAACAACCAATGTGCTATAGTAGGTCAATTGCCCTCTCATTATAGAGGAGGCTCGAGCCCAACAGTGGGACTAGTATGAGCTGAGATGATAATGATCATTCTTTATAGGTTCAATAGTAATAAGTTATGAATTGTATTTGACGTATTGGTTTCGAATCATGTGTCAGCTCATTCATCTTAGTTTTTCTATTCTACGGCCTTGAATCAATTTCATAATGGAAATACTGATTTTTTTAGAATATTTCTCTTAATAGAAGTGAAATTCATCTTGTACATCAAATGACGTGTCGGTGAATTGATTCCCACACAGGAAAATATTAGGTTGGTTTCACGAATTATTGTTATGAGTTTTGGTGTAATTTGTGTTCATAAAAATATATAGAACAACACTTTATGAATCGCACAAAGTATTGTCCTGCGTGGGATTCGAACCCACGATTGTACTTTGCTATTAATATCGTAAAATACGACTAAGAGATTTATTTCGACCTGAGCCGATTCTACTTGATGATGTGGTCAACAAATACATACCTAAAGAGGGTTTACGCCAGTCAGGCAGTCGGTTATAAAATTAAAGGCAAATAACTTTTGCAATATGTACTATGGGGGTGGAATACGTATTGCGTCCACCTTCAACCCCAAGTAATTGGAATAGAAGCAGGATGATAATATTAAGGGAGCACCTTCATATTCATTTAAAATATTCAACTAAATCTTAGAAATAATATTATCTTGTTAGTAAAAGTCCACGCTGTTGACAGTTCTTTATGTACAGCCGCGAACCGGTCCGTCAGAGGTAGTACCACACTCTCGCAGAAGATCGACGTCTGAGTAATGGCAATGTGTTATTGCGCTTCATTCGGTGAGCGAGAGAGCCGGAAGCGCTACTGGGTGGGTTTGGGGTTTGTATTAGTAGGCAGCGGTCTAGCTAGTATACACTTCGTATCGCAAAGGTCCATGGGTTTCAGTGACACTTACCATCAGCTGTGCTCCATGCTCGTTTGCCACTATACGCAATAAAAAAATATCAAATAGTATTAAACTTGACACAAACATACGTTGCTATTATATCATTGAGTACAGAAAATGTTAAGTGTGTGTCTGTAGTTTTCCATCATCATCATTAAAGTGATCATCAGCTTACTGGCTTGTCACTTTTAAGGTTCGTTAACCTCATAAAGAGTTGACAATATATTTATGAGGACAATAATATATGTATGTAGGTTAAATACGTTGAATAAACATTTTATCTCTCATTCTTTGGCGCATAGTCTGCATAGATGGCGCAGTGGTTAATATATCGACATATCGTGTCAGTGACGTGAATTCGATTTCCATACAGAACAATCTACAAATTGTTGTTCTGAGTTTGCGTGAAATTTGTGTCCATTAATTATATGTTTGTAAAGTCCCCCGCAATATAAGGATCATATTCTTAGTGCAGGGATGTTGTCTAAAATGTTAGAGCTCGGGTCTACCCCTTAGTAGGATGAAAAAGCACTTTCTATCCCACGCTAGCGAGACCGGTTAGTACTTATATATTTGTATAGGTATATAAAAAGCAAGATCTGGCTTATCATAATTAAGATTTTTGTACTATAACTATGAAATTTTGTCAGTAGTTTTTTTATAACGTAGAAATTTATTAGAGAAAGTTGTTACAATATTTAACTACAAAGGAGGTAAAAAAGCAGTTGCGAAGTTTGTATAGGAACCGAAAAAAAAAAATTATTGTTAATTTAAACATACACGCTTTTTAGTAAAAATAAATAAACACGTATTTCAGTTTTCGTCGATTTTCATCCTCCAAGTATATTCAATTTTGAAATGGGGGTTTAATTTTATTATTTAGGAGATTAAATATTATTTTCAGTGATAATAATAATTGATTTGTTATTCAGTTAAAAATTAACATAAATAAGGCATCTTCTTACTTTTGTGATACAGACTCGCTAAAAAGGATATTCTGAAAATCAGCCCCTTAATAGATATATTCCTCCGTAAGGGTAAAAAATAGAGAATAAATTTTCTTAAATATTTTTCATCCTACAAAATTAAATATGTATAACATTTAAGATAGTCACATGTGATATCTACTCTACGAAATCTAGGCCAAAGATAAGCATTTACCTTTATTATTTTCTGATGACATCAAATTCAAATTATCTAGAAATGCATTCTAAAGAATTTTAATAGATGCTTAAAATATAATTTAGAAAATAAACTGTTAATAATTTGGAAATCACCATAAGCTTACGTGATCTGTATAGTAGTCTTTAATATAGATTAATTATTCATCAAGCTTTCGTATGCTTTCAAAGCTTTATTTCGTGATTAACTGTCTTTCATCTTGCGTGTCATTCGCTAATAATTCTTATGGTCATAAATTAGTTACATCGAAAATAGATCAGAGTTATTTAGCAAATTATTTTTACGACTATGTTTTTAGGTGTTCATAGTTCAATGATTTTTCTTCAATTACTGGTAACGCATTAGAGCCTGGATCCGATACCCAAGTGGAAGTAATTAATCCTACGGATATAAAACCGGTAACAAAGTTGGTATCTAAAATTGATAAAGAGAGCGTTGACAAGATTCGGTTTATATACTATACTGCGAGAGTGTGGTACTACCCCGGACGGACCGGCCCGCGGCTGTAGACAGGGATCTGTCAACAACGTGGTCCTACTACAATGAAAAAGGGGGTGGTGAATATCTTTTTTAAAAATACCACAGCAACCATGAAATAATCCTTTTATAACGTTGGGAATTTAAAAACATATTATTAACGACAAAATTACACCCAGAGTTAGAATAACTGTTTGTGAATTGTCCCGTGCTGTCTTAACCACTGCGCCATCTGTTCTGTCATATATATTGTATACTTTTTTTTTTGGCGGTGGGCTACGTTACGTCAATCCCCGCTAATCCGTCCGGGGCGACATGAAAAGCGGCGTAAGACCCCGTAGACCCGCCCTACAATATAACTCTCGACGCTGTGCGGGTGGGTCACTGGTACGCGGTCTTCTTCAGTGGCCCACCCGGCGGTCTACCCTCATGGGTATCCTCTCATGATGACGCCCAGACAGTTTGCACTATCGGAGCGTCGTCCTCACGCGTTGGCCTCGCTCCAAGGGCGACCAAACTATTCCCCGGTCTGGTCACCCGCTGCCTCGGCTAGGGCAGCGTGATGAATTGTATACTTACGCCGTAACTATACAAAAAACTAGGCTTTATATTATTAAATTAGTTATATTTTATGGTAATTAATATTATCTTTAATCTTTTACAATCAACAACCATTGTTTACGAGCACCATTAAAAGTATTACGACCCAATTTTAATATGTAAAATAAAATCACTTGCATACACGCAAATTAAGTTATATTTAAAATTAGCCTACTTATTATATTAATTAAATAATCACTATTAAGTACTAGAAAATTGGTTGTATTGTTTATAAAAACCCGATTATGAGCGAAAAATGATTGTCACAAGTGGGATGACCCACACTTATAGGAAATCCGTTCCAATCGTGCTCAAGAATCAAACATATTAAATGCTAAATTTCAATAATTTGAATAACACGGTTGTGTCATCGTTTAATACAATTCTAATCGCAAAGTTAGAGCATTAAGTTTGTACAATGTGTAAACATTGTCAGATAGAGATGGCACACGTCCCCTTAAAGACGAAAATATAATACGGTGCAATAATTGAATGTCCTACAGCAGTTCACGGTGGTGTAAGTGGCAGCACGATGGGGACGGATTTCCAATAGGTGTGGGTTCGAATCCCACTTGTGACAATCATTTTTCGCTCGTAACCGAGTTTTTATAAATTCAACCATATTAAACGATAAATTTCAGTAATTTGGTTGTATTGTTTTGTATAGGCTTAAGTTATATGGAAGATTTTATAAACATACTAGCAGACCAGACCACGCGTTGCTGGCTTAGGTTAGCCTCAGTAACACTTTTTGTTTATTCTAACAAATTTTAGCTTATATGAAGCGTTTGTACATTTAACATAGCGCCATCTATTAAATACTTACTGAATCCAGTCAACAGATTCCGCCATCTTTTAAAATCCTTTTGATATAACATATGATTTTGACTGTCAAATATTAGACATATAATTTGCAATATAATAATATTACTATAAATTGAGATTTAAGCTATCCTATCTTTTAAGTTGGACCAAACTACACTTGCTGTGCAAATTTGGTTAAAATCGGTTAAGTACTTTATGAGTCCATCGCGGACAAACAACGTGACACGTAATTTATATATATTAAGATTATAATTAATTAACGCAAATCATATACGAGCTAAGAACAATTTTTTGTGGATATTTGTTGGAGCACACTCTTGACTGTTCTCTTTCTGCAGCCGCGGACCGGTCCACCTTTTTTTTTTTTTTTTTTTTTTTTTTTTTTTTTTTTTTATTGGTAGGCCATGGGTGCGTCTCGCCCCGCCGAATCGGTCCGGGGTGACGGAGAAGGCGGCGCGTGACCCCATAGACCCACCGTAAAATCCTCTCTCTTCGCCGTGCGAGCGGACCACCGGTACCCGATCTTTGTCTTCGGTGGTCCGCTCGGCGGTTTACCCTCGCGGGTTCCTCCCGTCGGCGCCCCGACAGATTTCGCCGTCGGGGCGTCGCCCTCACGCGGTAGCCTCGCGTCGGGTGACCGGACAATTCCCCGGTCCGATCACCCGAGGCCTGGGTTAGGGCGGCATCAGGCGCAGGTATTCGCGCCTGCGCCGCCCCGGCCGCTGGCGGCGGCCCGGGTCGCGGGAGTCCTCCCTGACTCGTTCCGCCGCCTCCTTCCGCGAGATGACAGCCTCGCAGAAGGCGGCGACCGCGTCCCAATTCCTGACGCTGTCGACCATCGCCCTCGCGACAGCCGGCAGCGCCAGGTCGGCACCGATAATAGCGACGAGGTCACGGCGGGACCGGTCCACCTGGGGTAGTACCACACTCTCGCAGAAAATCGAAATCTGAGTCATAGTAATTTGTTGCTGTGCTTCGTTTGGTAAGCGAGAGAGCCGAAGCTCAACTTTTTGGCTGGGTTTGGGATTCTCATTGGTAGGCAACGGCCTATCTATACCCCTCGTATGGTAAAGATCCATGGGCTTCAATAACACTTACCATCCGGTGTACTGCTTACTCACTTGCCGCTAAGAGTAATTAAAAACAATATATAGTGGAAATCAAACCAGTTGGTATGGTAGATCTTAATCACTAGGCCATTTAAGCAGTCTAGCCCTAATATTACTATATCATTATCATCATCTCAGCTCACACACGTCCTACTGTTGGGCTCGAGCCTTCTCTATAATGGGAGGGAAATTGACCTACTATACCACGCTGGTCAGACGTTATAAGGTTTTATTTTGAGTTTTACTTATCTTGTATAAATGTTATATGCTTTTATATCCCTTAGCCGTCTTTTACGATTATCCAAGTGCATGATAGGGGGTGGTGAATTGTATTCTTATTCCGTCATCACACAGAAAATAATAATAATTAATATCACATACTGTGTGGTTGCGGCTACAAATACTATCAACCCTTAATTTGCTCGTGGATGTTGTAAAAGACGACTTGCAGCGACCTGGGTCAACTCCATCTGATGCCGTTTGGTCAACAATTACATTCCCAAGGAGGGTTAACGTCTGGCAGGCGACCGGTCATAAAACTATTGCCAATAACTTTTACAATATGTACTATGAAAGAAGATTACATATTGTATCGACCCCAAGTAGTTGAGAATGATGATCACTTGTCTTCATATAATTATTTCTTTTTTTCTTTCACTACAGGAACGTATTTAGGTTAATAAAAAAACGAAGGCCATGTCCTCTAACTTCATAATATAATCTAAAAGATATTTACCTTGAATAAAAACGATGTCGACATGTTGAATCAAAATCGTGAATACATTTTTCTTCATTATTATCTAAGAGGCTCAATGTATCGACTTGATTGAAATGATTAATATCGTAGGAAATATATTGATTTTTGAAGTGTTTTCACTTCTTTAGCGGAGTTGTGTACTTTTTTGGGATGGGTAAAAAATAAACTTTTAACTTTTGTCAGGACACGTGACCTGATCGAAAATTCGTAAGACCCTGGAGAGAGAGTAGACCGTAGGAGAGGAAGTATTAATACAATATGTGTATAATATAATATAATGTATTTAATATATGTATTTATTGTATGGTCAGATCCATACATACTCCCGGGGGTACGATTTTTTTTTATTTGTTTTTTTTTATAGGTTGTTTCACAGATTTATGTTTTCCCTTATGTCGGCATTCCTTATGACGGCTTTGCGTTTTTTTATTAGTGTCTTTACATTTTCCGTGTAGTAACAAAGTAAGAATACAATTCACCATCCCCTATCTTACCTGTGGGTGATCGTAAGAGACGATTAAGAGATATAAAACGCATATAACATGCATGCAAGAGAAAAACTCGAAACAAAACCAACACGTCAAACCAGCGTGGTATAATAGGTCAATTTCCATCTCATTACGGAGGAGGCTCGAGGCCGAAAGTGGGACATATACGAGTATGAGCTGAGACATTTGTCATTTTTTGTGTGGTAGCGGCTATGAATGCTACTAACCCTTACTTTGCTCATGGATGTTGTAAAAAACGACTAAGAGCTTTATATCAATCTGAGCCAACTCCACCTCATGATATTTGGTTAACACAATTACATTCCCAAGGAGGGTGGTTGTCAAGCGGGCGGTCGGTCATAAAACTATTTCCAATATTTTTTTGCAATGTGTACGTTGAAAGTAGAGTACATATTGTATCGCCCCTAAGTAATTGGGATAAGAGCAGGAGAATTATGAATATATACTTAAAATATTATCGTGTATGAAGAAAATTATGAATGTTGAGGAAGCGAGAGAAGTATGCAAGGATAGAGTTCTCTGGCACTCTGTTCTCTCTGCCTACCCTGCAAGGGTTATGGCGTGATGATATGTATGTATGTATTCTCATTATAATATCTAAATAAAAATATGTCATGAATTTAGTAAAGCAAATACTTAAAGAGCGGCAATTAAAATTACCAAAGTACATACACGTGTTTCAATTGATAACTCTACATTTAATTTTAAAGTATTTTCTATCTTAATATATTATTTGTAGAATTCAAATTCCCTTATTGCAACTTTTCAAAAGACTTCTAACAAATTTCTAAGAATTATAAACGTTAAAGCAATAAATATAGAGTTCCAAATTGTATGTAATAGAAATAATAATTTAATAGAGCATACGTCACCGACCTTCGGAATTCCATTCCGTACTAATTTACTTGCTCTGCATGGAGTCTGAGTTGCTAACTACCAAAAATTACCTGAATTTCGGGTAATTTGAAAACTATGGGATACTCACATGTCTTTTCTTTCAAAATTTTCATTTTTACTGGTGCTAATAGGCTTTTTTTTAAACAATTTCATGGGATTTCTGATAAAATATACGACAAAATTAAACTAATATTATCACAAAATACATTTTAGTTGCACAAAATAAACCAATAGATAACTTAACAGACACGCTCTATAAATTAATATAAAACATAGATTTAAAAAAAAAATGATTACAGATCCACTTATTGATTCTGATTGCGGACTCTATTCAACGTAAAAATACAAAATCTTCATTGAAAGAAAACTGTTTAGGAGGAATTCAGTTATAAACATATATATTAAAATTGAACATATAAAAATTATCTATTCTCATATCTTGTCTTACACGTAAGATGACAAGCTTAAGAATACAATCTCACCAATCATTATTTTCCTGTAGGGGTAATAAAAATCATCAGGACGGGCATTGCTTTTCTAGGTAACTGTATCACTTTGTTAAATGTTACAATTATGATATTATTCTCCTTTATGAGAAGGTTTATGTATGATAGTAGAAGTTTATAGGCTAAAATTAAGGGAATTAACCTCACTCGTCGCAGGTCTTCTCTAGAGTGGAAGAAATATTACCATATCACGCTGGTCAGTTATAAGCGATGCAAGACAAAAAAAGTCCGACACAAAACCATTGGGTTTTAACTGCATCCATTCTCCTACTCTTATCCCAATTACTTGGGGTCGATACAATATATACTCTTGTTTCATAGTACGTATTGTAAAAGTTATTGGCAATAGTTTTATGACCGGTCGTCTGCCAGACGTCAACCCTCCTAGGGATTGTAATTGTTGACCAAACGACATCAGATGGAGTTAGCCCAGGTCATCAAAAGGCTCTTTGTTGTCTTTTACGACATCCACGAGCAAAGTAAGGGTTGGTAGTATTCGTAGCCGCTACCACACTGCATTGGGTTTTAATTGCATATGATACCATTTATTCGTATTTTATGACACCCAGAAGTAAAAAGAGGATGGTGAATTGTATTCTTACTCCGTCACTACACGGAAGATGAATTAACATATAACCTTTTAAAAATTATGAATATTTATGGTAAATATTAGGCAACATTTTAAATCAGTACTGGTAACACTAGCTACACGCAGTCATCTTATTGCAGCGAGCCGTATCGCTTGTATTTATTAAAAAGTCGTTTGTAAAAATCGAAGTCATAACAAATATTTTTTTACCGTCGATTCAAGTAAATCTCGTGCGGCTTGTGCCGTTCTAATTCTAGCCGTTCGAGATTTACTTCTACCGATAGTAAATTACCATCTGAAGTTTATTGCTGTAAACACGTGGTAAAAGTTTTTAATTTGTATTTTGTTTGTTTATTTATATATTTATTCATTTCTATTTTAGTTTGCCTCGTTGGTCTAGTGATATTAATATGCTACTGTGACAGTGAGATCTTAAATTTGAATCCTGGGTTGCACAGATAAATTATTTTTGGAACTTTTTACCAATTTTCCGAATTTTCGAGGAATTTTATAGTATTTTTATAGCAAGACTGAAGTTTGAAACCGGATCCAAATAATAGGTTCGATTCCTACTACATAGAATTAAAATTACTATGTGAATTGATGAAATAAAAATGCATAGGACTCTATTATTTTCTTTCCCGTGGGTATTGTAGAATCAATTAAGAACTGATGACCGTTAGCGTCACGATAAAAGACTTGAAGTAAAACCTCACACAAGTCTTCTTCTTCTTCTTATGTATTGGCAATCAGCTACATATACGAGCTATTGGTGCCAGTGTCAAGTTATAAATATTTTCACGTTTTTAGTCTTTCAAGTCAGTCGTTGTCTAAGTCAAATTGTCACCATTAACAGTGCAATGGCCACACTGTTAACGGTATCTTGTGGGAATTTTAATGGAAAACGAAAACGTTGTAAAGCACTTTTATATGATATTCACTACATCCCAGTATTTCCGCACATCACATTACATAAAATGCCATCAAAATTATCTAATATAACACGTTAAAACACTAAGATATCGAATATAATACAAGAGCACCACATGACGTTTTCAAATTCCCGTCAAAAGTCCCTCACACAAGTCTTCTGGCCAAAGTAGTAATGGCCTTTCAGTGTCACATATAATATATACGCAGAACAAAAGAGGATGAATTACATGGCGAAATGTGAATATGAATACCGAGCATAGCACGCTTAGTAACTTTCGACCTAATTATGAGGTTGTCATTTAGAGACCATACTTCAATGCCATATAGTCAATCCACCACCCCCTGTCTTACCTGTGGCTGATCGTGAGAGGGATATAAAACGCATATAACAGCTATGCAAGAGAAGGAAAAGTCGAAACAAAACCCTATACCAACACATCTGACCAGCGTGGTATAGTGAATTTCTCTCCTAGCATTGAGGAGGCTCGTGCTCAACAGTGGGACATATATGAGCTGAAATGATGATGATGATGATTCTTCTAGGAATCTCGAATATGTGTAATAAATATAATCGAATATTTCTCGAATACGTCTAATAAATATAATCGAATATGTTTAATATTTTTACTGAAATCATGGTAAATGAGGTTTGGAAGTCGAATTCCCGTCAATTACGTTCGATCTCCACGTAGTATCTTTATGTGATAAACAAAGGATTATTTTGAATTTGGTTATTTGTGTCCTTTAATTGTGTATTTGTTGGTTCCTCCGTTATATAAGGATTTATTTAGTTCGGGTTTTTTTATTTTTTTTATTGCTTATGGTAGCAAATGAGCATGCAGGATACCTGATGGTAAGTGTCACTGTCGCCCATGGACCTTTGCAATACTAAGGCTAAGAGCCACTGCCTAACAAAACCCTAAACCCATCCGGTTGGGCTTCCGTCTCTCTCGCTCACCGAACAATAATACATTGCCACTACTCAGGCATCGATCTTCTGCGAGAGTGTGGTACTACCCCAGACGGACCAGCCCGTAGCTGTAGACAGAGAATTATCAACAGCGTGGTCCTACTACTATTAGAGTATTGTTTTTAAAGACTATATGAAAGTCTCATTTACATATTTAAATGAATTGTTTTAGATAAAAGTTTAGTTTGTTATTTACTTTATTCACCTTGTGCTGTTTTTCACTGGCTCCAAGGTTATTAATTAATTGTTATTACGTCATAAGATTTAGATTTTTTATGACAATATTTTTAATTTATTTATTTAACTCAAAGTTAAATAAATAAAGTTGCTGTGGCTAAGGTAGCCTCAGTAACACGTGGTGGTTATGCTAAAAAATTGTAGCTTATATGAAACGTTCGTAGGTTTAAAATAGTGCTATCTACTAAATACTTACACAATCCAGTCAACAGATACCGCCATCTGTTAATATCGTTTGGAGATAACAGATAATTGTGACGGTCAAATAATAGACCAATAATCTGCAATAAAATAATGTTGAGACTATAAATTAAAATAGAAGCTATCCTATCTTTTAAGTTGGATCAAACTACACATCCTGTGCAAATTTGATTAAAATCCGTTAAGTACTGTAGGAGTCCATCGCGGACAAACAACGTGACGCGTAATTTATATATATATATATATATATATATATATATATATATATATATATATATATATATATATATATATATATATATATATATATATATAAAGATTATAATCGAATAGAAAGAAATTTAATTTTAAACACATTTTGTTGTATTAGCATTTAACGTACTAGTCGATTGTAAGACGTGATACGTCTTAGTTCTTTCGAGAATATAAACACTAAAATATTCGAAATGTCATTTTTCTCCTGGTGTGTTTCCTTGGAATTAGTGTTGCCCAAATGCAAGACTCGCTGCAAGAGTCTCGCAGTGCTTTAGACAAAATTTTGACAATCCTGTCTTTGCCAAAGGAGTCGTAAAATTTTGTCTTTAGGCAAAATTTTACGACTCCTTTGGCAAAGACAGGATTGTCAAAATTTTGTAATCTTAATACCAGTACACGAGAAAATAATTTGATGTTATTTGAACAGCCTCATGATAAAAATTTGATTATGAGCGAAAAATGATTGTCACACATGGGATCAATTATTTGTCGCTCCTAATCAAGTTTTTATACACAATCAAGCATGTTAAATACTAAATTTCAGTAATTTGAGTCTCATAATAGATAGGTTTAATTATACCTCCTCTTCCGTTAAGTGGTACCTAGTTATTGATATTTGTACCTAGTTATTAATTTAGTTGGATTTTTCATTTCTATGTGGATTTTTTATTTCTATCAAAACAAGTAAGTGTTATTCTAACAGCGAGAGTTGCAAGACTGGCGAGACTCGCAAGAGTCTTGTATTTGAGCAACACTACTTGAAATACTAGTTCAACTTTGGGCAAGTTATTTACGCGGCCAAAGCTGCGATCAGATGCATAATAAATGAATAGAATTTCACGATTAGATTTAACTAAAGTATTATAATACTCAATTTTGATAGCGAATGTTAACATTGGAACATGAATGATGAAGGTTATAGTAAATTGAGATATCCTCTTAGGGATCTCCCTCGGTAATTAATCTTAATTCCCCTTCAGCATGTTGTGGCATTCGTATATAGATGCGTTGAACTATTTTTCTACTATAAAACTTTCCTATTCTTAATTCGAATATATCTGACTAAACAAATGGTGCAGTGGTTAAGATGCTGACCTATTGAATGGTGTGTCAGGTTTAAACCTATATTAACAGCATACCTGATGGTAAGAGCTACTGCCGCTCATGGTCCTTTGCAGTACCAGTAATACAGTTTGGCCTCTGCCTACGAACCAAAACTCATCTAGAAAGTTGGGCTGTTGGTTCTCTCGCTCACCGAACGAAGAGTAACAGCATATAGCCATTGCTCAGATGTCGATTTTTTGCGAGAGTACTGTACAACCCCAGATGGACTAGCTCGCAGCTATATACAGAAAACTTTCAACAGTGTAGTACTACGACTCCAAAATTGTCACTACTACTCCTTTAATTTAAAAGAAGTATGTCAAAAAATGATGAGTCCACTGAGTCTCTTACCGGATATTTGCAGCGTGCGGGCGAGTGCCTAGCTGGTGGTTTATTAGATTAATTTCAGATATAATATAAAATTGACAATATATAAAGGCCTTCGGCAGGCTTATACTTAACGCCAGGCTGATCTTCGTACCCCAAAGGGGGAGCCTTTTGGCGATATCACTTAGCTTAGCTTAATCGGGTTGAGAGCCCTCAGCGCTCACCCATAGTCCACGTAAAGCTGTCAAAGCCATCTGCGGGTAACAGCTAAATACACACAAAAAAAAAGCTGGTCATCGAGATCAAGGAATCCAGTAGCCAGTCCAATATCGA
This sequence comes from Lymantria monacha, assembly GCA_905163515.2. Taxonomy (NCBI): domain Eukaryota; kingdom Metazoa; phylum Arthropoda; class Insecta; order Lepidoptera; family Erebidae; genus Lymantria; species Lymantria monacha. Next base: position 20,610,507 of record LR991081.1, read on the forward strand.
TGTAGAGGGATATGCGGTGGGTTATGGTACACGCTGCCCTTCCATTGCCCAGAATTGTTTGGGCGGAGGCTTTCCAACTACAACATGTTAAAAAAACACTCATTTTGATTTGATTTGGATTATCTAATATTGTTCTATTTCAATTTCAGATTGCACTTCTTCTCGCGGGTATAATGCTACTCAAAAAGTTGATGTCATCCAAGGGGTCGGGTGGAGGAGGTGGCCATGAATCCCAGGGCTGGTCATCAGGAGGCAGCAGCGGTGGTTGGGATAGGCGTGCAAATGATCTTGCATATTCTTCTTACAAGAGAGAATAAGATAAAATTTGAAAAGTAGTTGGTTAAAAATTTGTAAATTTAAACCACAGAGCTATAAAATATTGCTTACGTTTTATAGCGAGCGTATTTTTATGGTCTGTGGTTAAGACGATGCTTAAGCAAAATTTATTGTTAAAGTTCACCAATCATTAAGAATTCATCATATCATTAATTCTATTAACATACTAGCTGCGACAGACACTGCGCTAGCTTGAATTAATTACCTAAGTATTCAATGTTATCTTGTTTTAACACCCAATTCATCCCGTGGTATAACAAAATCAATATTAATAATATTCATAATACATCAATGAATATTTTTGTCATCTCAGCAGTTGTTATGCTACGATGACAATGCAAGATGATTGATACGCAATTGTCCATTGTTATCATATTTTGCCCTATTTGTTTAAATTTATAAACACTGCTTTCCTCTATTCATCGTAGCGTTATCTTTTATAGACTAAAAACTTTCTCGATAAACAGGCTATACTACATAATAAGACTTTTTAGAATCCAAGTTGTAGTATATGAGATTTGCAGACGAATGCTTGTACTAAGTATGGGTGTTATTTGTGTATGTTATATGTTTTTGAAATCACAAGTGGCATGAGGAATTATTTCTTTGTGCATTTTGTTGTCTTGTATATCACGGGTTGCCTTACATTCATCTATAGTACAGATAAAACTGTTAGTCATGTATGACTAACAGCTAAGCATACACAAAAAAAGTAATGTTGAAAAAAAATCCATCTCGAAAATAACAATTAAAAAAATGTTTTTTAAATGATATTTTTTTTTCAATAAGATTTAAACTTATTACTAATGCCTCTTAATTAATTATAAATTCATTGCATTATTACCTTATTATTCATTATCATTTTACCTTTTAAGCAAACTATCAAGCAGATTCTTTAAAGAAAAAATCTACTCGCTACATATTTTTATCCAACTACTAGTAAAATTTAAAATAACGCTTTAAAAAACTAATTTGTTATAATTTAACGCTTAAGTTTTTTTTTGTAATTTTTTAACGCGACACCGTGTTCCATTAACGTTAAAACATATTATATTTGTGTCACCCACCTCTTGGGAACACGTGTTGAGTTTTCAAAATTACTTATTAGAATCTCTTATCTCCTTGTAAAAATAGAGTAAGGCTATAACGGTCACCACCCCTTCCTATCGGATGCGAATCGTAAGAATCGTTAAGGAATATAAACAGAAAACATTACTATGAAAAGTAAAAAGAAAGAAAACTCGCAGAGAAAGTAATATTAATTCAGCCAGCAGTTTGAGACATTTATTTTATCTGGAGAAAGATTATTCCTTATTCCAATGATTACGTAGTAATTGACTCGTTATTTCAGTATAAGAGAGTGATTACGTAAAGCCTGAACATGTGAAAATTAAGTAATTATTTTGCCCGACCTATAGAACAAAAATTGTTACAAAATTTTTGGACCAAGAAATATTTTACAAAATTTTTGGGTCAAGAAATTTCCAATACAATATAGAATTGAAAAAAAAACTGTATGCGTTTGTTTCACTTCTATTTACCCCATTATGGATGATTGAAATTAAATTTTCGATCACAAAAAATAAGAAATCTGAAGTCTGCTTTCTTTTTTTTTGGTCTTGTATAATCCAAGGTCAATTACCCAGCTGTTTATAAGCCTTTACCTAATATGTTTCTAAGATATTTATTTTAGTTATAAGAATAATGTGACTGTTTATAATTACTTAATTTTAATTTATTTATTTATTATGTGTTTAATTACACAATACTCATTATTTTTAAGTAATTTATTTTAGCATATTTATTTTATAAAATAAATATATAAAACATTGGATATCATATAACATTTTTGTAATATTTTCCAATACTAAATTAAATAATGAAAAAAAGAACAGTTTTTTTATTTAATTTTATTTAATTGATTGAATTAGGCGATACATGGCGGAAAGCCATTATTATTATAAAATGGAGGTGAGAAAGACCCACCACTTTTCCGCGGTTAATTAATATACCATAAACCAGAACCAGAACATATACACGGTACACCAAAATCAGAACTTTTGAAGTTCTGCGGAAAAATGCTAGTTAAAGTTCTGAAAGAGGTGCTCATCACAGGAGTAAGATTTCCTTGTATCCTTTTCCATCTTGATCCCATCCCGTAACCCTTCTTTTCTTGAGGTGTACCTTATATTGATTAACCGTGGGAAAGTAGTGGGTCTTCCTTCCTCTCCTCCATTTTATAATTAAATCATTTATTAAAATAATGCCTTTTTCCTTTTGTTAGTGTAATATGCAAATAGGATAAGGTCTTATCATGAAACTTTAATCACCATCATCATCACAGCCCATATATGTCCCACTGTTAGGCTCGGACCTCCCCCGTAATGGGAAGGAAATTAACCTATACCGCGCTGGTCAGACGTGTTGAAATAGGTTTTTGTTTAGAGTTTTCCTTCTCTTGCATAGATTATATATGCGCTTTATATCCCTTAGTCGTCTCTTACGACCACCCACAGGTAAGATATGGGGTGGCGAATTGTATTCTTACTCCGTCACCACATGGATAGTAGAAACTTCAAAATTCAATTCTAAGTGGGCGTTGGACCGTATTTATTATTGGATCCATTCCAATGGCTTAATATGGTAAGGTAATGTAATTTGTTCCCCGTGTGGCGACGGGATACGGGAGCAGATGGATTTAAGTGGCACAGGACCATTTATAGTGGCATTCTCGTGGACAGGCTTGTCTAACAGTGGGCGTCAACGAGCTGATAGATGGATAGAATTTTGTTTGTATTTACCATTAATGGCAAGGAATAGGTAGCGCTGTCGGCCTCATCAAAAGGCTCAAAGTCGCTCTGCATGCTAGGAAAACGGCTATGCTCGGTATTTCTCTACGTGATAGAATTCGGAATACAGAAATCTGTAGAAGAACGGGTGTAACCGACATAGCCCGAAGAATTAGCACGTTGAAGTGGCAATGGGCATGCCATTTTACTCCACGAACCGACAACTATTGGGGAAGAAAGGTTCTCGAGTGGCGATCACGGATCGGACGGCGCAACGTAAGATAACCCCCCACTAGGTGGACTCACGACATTACCAATCGCAGGAAACCGCTGAATGTAGGTGAACTATTTGAGATTGATTTGAAGACAGGGGGTTTCTTATCTTCTAATACAAACTGCGTTTCACTCTATTTGGGCTACGTAAAATGCTTTCTTAGTGAGTCCTTACGTCATAAAAAAAAAACTAATGCACAAAATTAATGTAGTTTCAGTGGTTTCGACTCGGCGTAGATGAGTTAGTTAACCAGATTCAGAGGTATATAGGTAAATAATATACATAGATGAAATACATTTCTTCTTGAGTGGTGCTAATATGGCCATCCATCCTCTCAACTATAAAGTTGGTAGATAATTATTATTTAGAGTGGGCATACGCAATTTAAATTTTTCACTACATAGAAGTGCACGCCTCATAAGCGAAGTATTGAGGTGATGCTCTTCTCTCGATATATGAAAATCAAGGACTTTCAAAACTAAAAGTGATTGTATTCTTCTCACACTACACTTATAGAATAATATTATCATACATATGTTAAGAAAATTATTAGTTTAAACGTATTTGATATTTTTAAACAGCAATTATTTAGTTTAAAGTAAGAAAAAAGTTAATAAAAAAAATATTCGAGTACGTTCGTATAGATCTGACAGTCTTACGACTAGTTACGACCGTAAAAATTAATGTATCGAAAAATTTCTTGTTATAAAAGCTTCATAATCGCAACGCGCTGTTTCCTTTCGAAAATGGTTTGGTAATTCTTTGGCGTTTTACTTGCAATTAATAAATAACTAAACTGCTTAGTCTTTACTGTATGTATTTTATTTTGTTACCTTATAAAAATTGGGTTCGTTTACATTTTTTTTATTCTGTTCATCCATTTGGACAGGCAAAGGGTACAAATCCCATACAGCCATGGGTTCGTTTATAATGCTTGCAAGCTATGTTTTGCGCTACGGCGAGGATGGCGCTAAATTTCAAAGTATTTTTGTTCCTTTTATTTATGGCATTGATATATAAAATGTTATATGAGACACTTTTGGATATTCCAAACTATCATTAATTTCTGTTTATTTTTGCGATTGCATCAAAGAGTATTTGTATCGTAAGAATATATCATTATAATATATTACAAGCAAATTCGAAATAAAGATGATCATTACAAATAAATAGAGAGAGAGAGAGTCTCCGAAACCGGCGAGCGTGTATGAAGAGAATTATGAATGTTGAGGAAGCGAGTGAAGTATGCAGAGATAGAGTTCTCTGGCACTCTGTTCTCTCTGCCTACCCTGCAAGGGATATGGCGTGATGATATGTATGTATGTACAAATAAATTCGAAATAAAGATGATCCATCCATCCATCCATCAACCTGTAAACATCCACTGTTGGACATAGGCTTCCCCACGAGAATGCCATTTACAACGGCCCTGCGCCACCTACATCCAGAGATCCAGAGATCCAAGATGATCATTACAAACCAATTCGAAATAAAACGATATTTGAAGAATGAGAAAAGTAAAATAGGGAAAGTATATGTTTTATTATCCAATACAATTTTTACTAATACAACCAATCCTTAAATTTCTCGATGGTGTTCATATGTATTCAGAAGGCACAGTGGTAGCAGTCAAACAAATGTTTACTTTACATTTGCCTTCTTTGCCTATTTTTTTTTTGGCGTCGGGCTATGGAATTATCACACTCCGCTAAATCAGTTCGGGGCATCCATAGACCCGCCCTACATTTACCTTTTCTTAATCGAGCGAGCGGGTCACAGGAGCCTGGTCTTTGTCTCCAGTGGCCCACCCGGCTTCTTTGCGCGATAGAGAAATGTTTACCCTAGGACTAGTTCTAATTCAACCATTATTACTATTAAAACATTTATTCCTTAGATAAAATGTTCACTTTAAAAGAAATTTCTAGTTAGTACAACCATCTAAATTTATGAAGAATAGATAAAAATAATACTAAATTTAACTCTAATCTATTATGGAGTTAAATCTTGTTCATGTTAAGATTATAACGTTTTGTAAATAACGCCATCTTTTGACCATGTTTGAAACCTTAAGCAATGCTTAGATCATTACATACATAGAACATAGAAATGGTAATTTAGAGCCATCTGTATTTTTACTATAGAAACTTACCAACAAAAATAGGTCATCTTCTGCACTAATTTTCACTGTAAGGCGGATTAATGTCGTAACCAGCTAACTTGGCAAAGTATTATAAGTTGTACAGGAGCATACTTACGTTTCTGGTAATTCTTCAGCTAGTTTTTATCAAACTAGAATGAAGGGTATTTTTAGGAGCAAGTAATCTTCATTCAGCTCGTGGTTTCAGTCATCTTAAAAAAGATTTTATCAACCAATTTCATGATAACTATATCTTATGCCGGGATAAGAAGTAGTTCATGTGCTAACTAGACTATACTCTATCTCTGTTAAATTTCAATCAGAACCGTTCAACCATTCACTCGTGATTGAGTACAAAAAAATCATCCATCTGCTCATGGTTCATACTGAATCGAATTGGAATTAGAGTTAGTATATTTGTGTAGGTTTATATGGGTGGATCACCAAAGGAACAATGGCCATAAAGCGCGGTGATCCACTCAAAAGTTGAATGGAAGGATCACATCATAGGTTATTGAATCTCACGCTACTCTCCTGTTAACTTGATTGGCTGAATGAGGTATAATCGTTTGCTAATAAAAAAATGTGATTTCAGATTGTATTCTAGTTTTAAATAGTTTTAATTATTTATAAAACCCGATTGGATTAAAGGGGTCTACGCGTGAATGTGATCAAAACCAAAATAATGGTCTTTGAAAGAGATGAAGCCAAAACAGATGTAAGAGTAACAATAGGAAATGATGTACTAGAGCAAGTAGATGAATTTGTATATTTTGGATGTGGATTTAGCCGAGATGGACGGTACACCACTGATATAGAGCGAAGAGTGAATGCGGGAAATAGAGTGAACGGAGCGTTGGGGCAACTTCTCGGCAGCCACCACCTCAGCCAGAAGGCACGTGTAGCAATACATAACGCAGTGCTTGTCCCAACATTACTGTATGGAAGCGAGAGTTGGGTATGCAGAAAAGAGTATGAAAGTAAAATTAATGCGGTCCAAATGCGATCTCTTCGGAAAATCTGTGGAGTTAGGCTGACCGACCGCATTCGTAACGACGACGTAAGAGAGCGAGTAGGTACGAAAGAGAGTATTGGTGTAAAGATGCGAAAGAGAATGCTCCAATGGTTCGGACATGTGGAAAGAATGCCGAACGAACGTCCGGTTAAGAAGATATACAATGCGAAAGTGGAAGGATGTAGGTACCGAGGGAGACCGAGACTAACCTACCTAGACCAAATCGGTCAGGTACTGAAGGAAGGTGGAGTCAAGAGTCTCCGAAACCGGCGAGCGTGTATGAAGAGAATTATGAATGTTGAGGAAGCGAGTGAAGTATGCAGAGATAGAGTTCTCTGGCACTCTGTTCTCTCTGCCTACCCTGCAAGGGATATGGCGTGATGATATGTATGTATGTATGTGTAAAACCCGATTATTGGTTTTAATTATTAACTATGTAATCATTCGAGTGATGGCTAGTCTAGTAGTTAACTTGTAATTGGGTGCGATTTATATATTTTATATCCATGGTAGAATAAAGGATAAAGACTTAAGGTGAATATACATATGTACATACATATCATCACGCTGAGATGCGTATGTTAAGATGGATGAGTGGGGTGACAAGACTAGATAAGATACGAAATGAGTATATTAGGGGAAGTTTAAAAGTAGCACCAGTGATAGAGAAGTGTAGGAGCGCGAGATTGTCTTGGCATGGACATGTGATGAGGAGGGATGAAAGGCATGTGACAAGGAGGGTTACCAATATGCTTGTGGATGGGCGTAACAGTCGTGGGAGACCCAAAAAAAGATGGATGGATTGTGTAAACGAGGATATGTGTATGAAAGTTGTGAGTGCAGATATGACGGTTGATAAAAGATTGTGGAAGGCAAGAACGTGTTCTGCCGATCCCATTTACCGTGAGATGAGGGAAGGCAAATGATGATGACATACATATCATCACGCCATATCCCTCGTAGGGTAGGCAGAGAGAACAGAGTGCCAGAAAACTCTATCCTTGCATACTTCACTCGCTTCGTCAACATTCATAATTCGCTTCATACACGCTCGCCGGTTTCGGAGACTCTTGACTCCAGCTTCCTTCAGTACGTGACCAATCTGGTCTAGGGAAGTTAGTCTTGGTCTCCCACGGTACCTACATCGTTCCACTTTCGCATTGTATATATTCTTAACCAGACGTTCGTTCGGCATAAGGTGAATATGACGTCAAAATACTCTAGCATAGAATACTTAATGTAAAAATTGTTTCAAAATTTTATTTATTCAAATAATTATCTAGTGTTACGACATTAAAGAACAAATTCGCCATAAAAATTACACAGCACCCGGCTCTAAAGAAATAACCCTTGTTTTTATAGGGGCCTTTATAAGCACATAATTACCGAAAACAAATTACACCCAGATTCCGAACAACAATTTGGATTACGCAAAGTATTGTCCAACTTGATAACCGTATCTGCAACACTTGGTATGGTATGTTAATTTTTTAACTACAACGCCATCTGTATCATGTAGCTATTATTGTCTCATGCTAGAATGTCAACAATAAGCTTATAATTATGCCAATCATTTTAAATCAATACACGATATTGTAAAATATACGAAAGCATATTAAGAACTTGAACGCTTGAAAAATAATATTAATACTGCAATTGCGAAGATCTACAATCTTGGAACAAAGAACACACTAAGTATTACACATGATGTTGTTTACAGTCGTTCCTGTACTAGTGGCTAGTGTCCGTATCTCAGGAGCCAGGACGATATAAGAATATATAGAAAAGTGAAATGTGAAAGATGTTAAAATATATAAAAAAGTAACTAAAAAAATAGAAAAGGGATATTATTTAGGTGTAGGCAGGCTGTGTGTGTGTCATCCGCGTCTATGTTATTACTTGCCAGCATTGACGATCATTTCAGTGGAGTCATATGAGAGTGAAAGTAACTGAGGAAATAATCCTTGTATTGAGAAGGATTTTACAAACGTATAATTTAATGATGAGACAAATTACACCCAGACTCACAACGATAATTTGTGGATGGACATTTGTATAAAATGCACCATCACTGAAGTTACTATACTAGATTATTACGAGTAATTCTTTTCATCCAGTGATTATATTATATTGTTTTTATATCTTGTGCCACTTTGGCGTCTTTTACAGTAAATTAACGAGAACGAAAGAGTAATATGTACATATATATATATATATATATATATATATATATATATATATATATATATATAATTAATATCCAAACAAATAATTATAAAAAATAAAGTTATTTCAATTATTCAAACTTCTTTATCATTATGTATCAATTCACGTTTATCATTCGTCAACGTTCATACTTTAGTCACGTATGTTTTCAAAATTCACGCTCACTTTTACGACACGAACCATTTGCATGGAATATATATGAAAGTAGAACTGTTTTCCTTCTATACAAACACACGAATAGTAGTTATACACGAACTCAAAATAATAATAATTATTCATGCTGATTATTCAATAACGATGGAAGAATTACACCAAGAATTTCCGTGTGGAAAATCTTTGTAGAATATAATTTTTCTGTACTGTGTGTAGGTGTGACTGAAATACACTTAAACGGCTGGGCCGATTTTGATTCATTATTATCTACGACTACATATACTCGTATACTCCATACATATATGGATTCAAGAATAGCATATATCGCTGGCCCGCTAGAAAAGACAAAAGAAAAAAAAACAATTTTGATTAAATTGAAATTTTTGGTAGTAGTTCTCCCTATCAACTTTTCGTCATTATTCTTATTGAAATTATGCAGACGTTCGTGAATTAGGAATCGTATCCAGAAAACTGAAAAATAAAAGTAATACTTATTCTGACTCTCTTGAAAAAGAAAAATTCCTAGTTGTATCACTTTTCTTGTGGGCCAACAATATTAGCAATTGGAAATGGTACTTAGCGTTGCGATCGGTTTCAAGAAATTTCCTTTTTAACTCCCTCTGCAAAAAGAGGGGTGGTATCTTAGCTGCCTACCTACCTAGTAGATACTAACCTGATAGCTGACGTGATCGTAATGGTTCTTAGCTTTAATTAATTACTATCTGTTGATAAGTGTCAAGGTCGTCAGCTCTTTATACTGACTGTATTTTTGATGTATACTGGCTATTTACTATATTTTCAAATCCGTATGCGATTTACCATTTGAAACATTGATGTACGGTGGAATCTTACATACTCTGGTGGTGGAAGTCGAAGGTAGAAGATGAAATTCTACCAAATATTACCGTGAACGCATAAATTTTATGCTCATTGGATTTATCTTAATTAACTTTGTTCTTTTTATTCATCTCAGATATATTTCAAAATTGATTGATTGATTTAAGTGACAGAGGGGGGAGAGGGAGAGAGAGAGAGAGAGAGAGAGAGAGAGAGAATACACGCTATTGGTTGATGCATGTAAACGAGATTTAAAAATTAGTTTGCCAAAGTTTCACTTTTGCTACATATGTGTACTTTGCACGAACGCATATCTTTTTTTTTTAAGATTACACGCGAGAAGTAATTCTTGCATTGCGGGATATTTTACAATAATTCAATGTAACGGTCAAAAATATGTCATGCGGTGTTCCACAGGGGTCGGTTCTGGGGCCGACTCTGTGGGACATCGGGTACGACTGGGCATTGAGAGGGAGTCCCCCCCCCCGGGCTGAGCTTGGTGTGCTACGCTGACGACACGCTCGTCACAGCCCGGGGCAGGACACTCGAAGAGGCGGCGAGTCTGGCCACTCTCGGCACCGAGGAGATGGTCAGGCGAATCGAGGCGCTGGGGCTCAGGGTGGCCCTAATCAAGACGGAGGCCCTACTATTCCATGGGCCCCGTGTGAGACTGCCCATCGACGCCTCGTTAGTCGTCAACTCCATCCACATCAGTATCCAGGCCCATATGAGGTACTTGGGTCTGGTGCTCGACGGGCGATGGTGGTTCCGGGAGCATTTCCGACAAATTGTTCCCCGACTGGTCGGCGCAGCGTCCGCCCTTTCTCGACTCATGCCGACCGTGGGCGGACCCAGCTTCGAGAGCCGACGGCTGTATGCGGGGGTGATCCGCTCAATGGCCATGTACGGCACACCCGTGTGGGCGAGGGCTCTGAACGCCCAACTCAGGGCGGTTCTGTGGAGGCCACAGAGAACCATGGCGGTCAGAGCCGTTCGTGGGTACCGCACGGTGTTGACAGAGGCGGTGTGCCTATTGGCCGGGACACCCCCATGGGACCTAGAGGCGGAGATGCTCTCCGACCTCTACCGGCGGGTTATCACAGCGCGCGAAGCAGGTGGCTCCCCATCATTGAGCGAGATAGCCACCTGGCGCGTGGACGCCCACCGAGACGTCATCGCCCGTTGGGCTACGCGGCTGGAGAGGCCTAGGCACGGTGTTGTGACCGTTGAGACCCTCCGGCCCGTACTGATGGAGTGGATGGAGCGGCGGCACGAAGTGCTCTCCTTCCGGTTGGTGCAGGTATTATCGGGGCACGGGTGCTTCAGTTTGTACCTGTACACGGTCGCGTATAGGGAATGGACTCAGGTCTGCCACCATTGCAGCAGCAGTGAGGACACGGCGCAACACACGCTGGAGGTGTGTCCGAGCTGGGACGGGCAGCGCCGTGATCTCGTCGCTGTTATCGGTGCCGACCTGACGCTGCCGGCTGTCGCGAGGGCGATGGTCGACAGCGTCAGGAACTGGGACGCGGTCACCGCCTTCTGCGAGGCTGTCATCTCGCAGAAGGAAGCGGCGGAACGAGTCCGGGAGGATTCCCGCGACCCGGGCCGCCGCCAGCGGCCGGGGCGGCGCAGGCGCGAATACCTGCGCCTGATGCCATCCTAACCGAGGCTTCGGGTGATCGGACCGGGGAATTGTCCGGTCACCCGATGTGAGGCCACCGCGTGAGGGCGACGCCCCGACGGCGAATTCTGTCGGGGCGTCGACGAGAGGAACCCGCGAGGGTATACCGCCGGGCGGGCCACCGAAGTCAAAGATCGGGTACCGGTGGCCCGCTCGTACGGCGAAGAGAGGAGTTTTACGGTGGGTCTATGGGGTCACGCGCCGCCTTTTCGTCACCCCGGACCGATTTGGCGGGGCGAGACGCATCGATAGACCACCAAAAAAAAAAAAAAAATGTAACGGTCAAAAATCACATCCAGATTTACAATTTGTGCATCTCAAAAAGTATTGTCCTACGTAGTAATACAACCCAGAATACTGACACGGTAGATCAGTATCTTAACCACTATGCCATTTGTGCAATCACTTTCAAATGGCTATAAATTTTTAGAAGGCGAAATTTACAGATCATATCTTTAAAAACACTCCTTTCGGGTAAAAAACGAGAGCCTTCACCACGCAGAAGAAACTCAAGGTCAGAAGGAAGCGGCGGAGCGAATCCGGGAGGATCTCCTCTACGAGGATTCGCGGATGCTTCACTGAAGAAAAAGACCGCGTTCCAGTGACTAACCCGCACGGTGTGGAGACGTATATTCTAGGGCGGGTCTACGGGTGGCCACCGAAGACAAAGACCGGGTACCGGTGGCACGCTCGCACGGCGAAGAGAGGTGTTTTCAGGGTGGGTCCATGGGGTTGCGCGCCGCCTCTTCTGTCGCCTCGGACCGATTTGCCGGGGCACGACCACATCCATGGTCCACCTTGCAAAAAAAAAAAAAGAGTGTTGGTCTACGGGTTCCTGCGCCGCTTTTCCTATCGCCCCAGATGGATTAACGAGACGTGACGTAAAGTAGCCCACTGCCAAAATAAAGAAAGGAGCTGTTGGATGGATGGATAGTGCCATCGAAGACAACGACTTGTGGCCCGCCCAAACTGAGATAGAGAGAAACGTACAAAGTAGGTTATGAGCCCGCCTGCTTTTCTTGCCTCGCCCCATACAGTACAAGCAAGCTGTATGTTCATAATCTGGCACAAAAAGGCAAGACTACAAAATATCAGTAATTAACTCAAAATGTAATCTTCGATAATAGACTTATTAAACATGATATGTCTTAATAATTATTTAATAACCGCGAAATATTTTAAATTAATGTTATTTTAACACGCTAGTGTAGTAAATCTGTTGTTATTTATTATCTATTAAATGTCTAATTAACGATAGGTGTAAATTGGCTGCACTGCTGCCCAGATGGCGTAGTGGTTCAGATACTTTTCGTGACAGTGCCGTGGTTCAATTCCTATGCACGACAATACTTTGTGCGATTTACAAAGTGTTGTTCTGGGTGTAATTTCTCTGCGTTAATCATATGTTTGTGAAGTCCCCAGCAAATACAAGGATTATTTCTTTAGTGCAGGGTGGAGTTTTAAAAAAAAAAATACTCTTTATTTCCGTATGAGCGCATAATAAAAATACAAGTCATCATCCCATTTTTATATGAACAAAAATACAAAAAAGGGATGATGAATCGTATTTTTGGTTTGAGCCGAAATTTCTAGCAATCGCATTTGTATTGGAAGACCTAGTTCTTCTTGTAACAGAAGCGTACGCGAAATACGTAATTTTCACTTATCTTCAGTCTACTTCATCAGCAACACAAAGTTATCGTCATGAGCCTAGTGGTCATTGCAGCTAGAGATCGTTTGGTCCTCTTCAGTAACCAGTGTAAGTTCTATGGAACTGAATATTAATGATTAAATGACTTGCTTTGCAAAAATAGCCTCTATACAAAAGGAGGCTCCCGTATGCTGCTTAGTCTTCATCTGCTAGCGATCATAGCTGGAATAGCCTATGCTATGGTCAGTCCCATCTGGTGACAACGGAAAAAGGATAAAATTTACCACTAAAACTATTAAAGATTAATGTACAAATAACATCTATGCAAGAGACGGAAAACTATAGTCTATAAAATATAGCTTGATCTCTGTGACAGTTCTCACTAGTGCCGCACGCTTACGATGCAGTCCGTACTGCAATTGAAAAACAATGCATGAAAATCTTATTGAACTTGAATCAAATGAATGGATGAATCGATTATAAATTTAAAACAATTTATGAAAATCTTATTGAATTTAAATTAATGGATTTAATTTAATTTAAACTAAAGCTGTTAATTAATTCTTTTTATTATTCGAAAGGAATACATCCAAGTTCATCGTCACTATTATCATCATCGCTGGAGCACTCCTGTAGGTTGATGATGAGTTCTTGGTTACAGATAATTTCATGAACAATCATGTTTATTTTACAAAAGAAATTATCTTTTTAATATAATATCTTATTAATATTATAACTGATATCTGAATACTAAATTAACACAATTTACTTATTTTATAGAGTAACCATGTGGTTTATACATATAGGTAGATAATGTATTGGTTTTACTTGTTTTATAAATAATTAATAAGAATTTTATCGATTTACGTTTATCGATTTTTTATTTTTTTTTTATTTTTTTTTTTATTTTTTTTTATTAAAAAGACACCTCCCTGCACTAAGGAAAATAATCCTTGTACGCGGGGGACGTTACAAACATGCAATTAACGCAGACAAATTACACCCAGACTCAGAACAATACTTTGTGGATCGCACAAAGTATTGTCCTGCGTGGGAATCGAACCCACGGCACTGGCACGGAAGGTCGGTATCTTAACCACTACGCCATCTGTGCAGTCAAATTCAAAATCAGATTGTCCCATCTCTATCTTATTCTTAGTACAGTATGATCTTGTACTTGCGTAAGCACCATACTTTTACAAAATGGTTACTAAGTATTTTAAAACATATCAGGTTACTAGTTTTGGTGTAATTATTGATATTTTTATATTCATAATTCAGTTGAGATATAACTGGCACCTAAAAAAATAAAATATAGGCGATATAATCAATTGTGGTAGGACCACGCTGTTGACAGTTTTCTGTCTACAGCCACGGGCCAGTCCGTCCGGGGTAGTACCACACTCTCGCAGAAGATCGACGTCTGAGTAGTAGGAATGTGCTATTGCGCTTCGTTCGGTGAGCGAGAAAGCCGGAAGCCCAAGTGGGTAGGTTTGAGGATTATATTGGTAGGCAGCGGCCTAAGCTATACCCTTGGTATTGCAAAGGTTCATGGGCAGCAGTGACACTTACTATCAGGTGTGCTGCTTGCTCGTTTGCCACCATAAGCAATAAAAAAAATATAAATTAAAATTGTAAACATGACGCGTATTCATAATTACTTCATCGGTTTTGTCGCTATCTGTCACAGAGATCAAGCTATATTTTAAGGACTATAGAAATAAATCTTAATAGTAAACTGTATAACCAGAGTGAAATAATAAGTTAATATGAAGAAATCTTCTTTCTTTTTATGGAGGAGACTCTAACCCAACTGGCCATTTGTGAGCATTTGCAATGATGTTAACCACCCTATTCTGAACGTAGCTGGAGGGTCAGGGATGGGGCAATTAAGGTTGAGGCCCATGATCTTCTTGTTTTATAAAGACTCACCTGTAAATCTTACTCATCTTAGCATAATCCGTGCACACACGATGGACAGTCCACCACTTGTGACTGATGACGCCTAATACTTAAAGGCGATGGTTCAAGATATCTAGGACGGAGCTAAAAGAACATACCTCTGATATTCTATTCGTAATATATTTAATATCTTGAAAACTGTCTGGACGAACGCTAAAGTAAACCAAGGAGTCCAAGTTGTCCGATTGTCATTATGAATGACGATTTTTGGAACGAAGTTCCTTATCGCGCGTTGCGATAGGGGGCTAGACGGAAAAAATTAAGACCAAAAGTAGTCACGACACAACAAATTTGTAACGACACAATATAAAACAAAGTCCCTATATCCCTATTTATGCTTAAATCTTTAAAACTACGCAACGGATATTGATGTGGTTTTTTTTTATAGATAGAGTGATTCAAGAGGATGGTTTATATGTATAATATATGCATAATGTAGTAGAGAAACACTGATAATTTTAGAGGTTTCTAATGTGACGTCGTAAATAAACACATTATTTTGCGCTTACATTGCAAACGCTGGCTGAACCCTACGAAATAGATCAAAATAAAGTACTACAGTATTATACAACTTAAAAAGGTCTACAAAAAAGTCTGCGATGGTATATGTCTATCTCTTAAGGATAACATACTATATCCATTTTAATACTTTAAAAAATAGCCTATTATAAAACGATAATTGAAAAGCTATTTACACAAATACTGTATTAGTCCTTATCATTTTAAATACATTAGTTGGCTTGAGCATTTTATGAAGATATTTTTTTCCTTCACACTATGCAAATTAAATCAATACCTTAAGAGATATAGCAAAATCAAAATAATGCGCAACGAAATTAATTTCGTGTCGCCGCGCGGCCGGCTCGCGTTCGAGCTCGGGGCCCAAAAGTTTTGGTAGTGTAGTGGAATTGTATATCCTATTAATATTATAAACGTGAAAGTTTGTAATAATGTATGGATGTGAACATGTTTGTTGCTCTTTCACGTAAAAACTACCGAATGGATTTTGATGAAACTTTATAGTAATATGGCTGGCACATCAGAATAACAGCGTACTCAAAGTACTCGTCAAGACGAATCAAACGAGCCCATACTCGATGGGGTTGCGTCGCTTAATTACGGAGTGCCTATGGACAGCTTCCAGGTCCATGATCAGACCCTGGTTTCCATGTAGTATCAAAGTACTCGTCAAAACGAGTCAAACGAGTCCAAACTCGATGGGGTTGCGTCACTTAATTACGGAGTTCCTATGGCCAGCTTGCAGGACCATCATCAGAACCTAGTTACAATATAGCATCAAAATACTCGCCAAGACGAATCAAGCGAGCCCAAACTCGATGGGGTTGCGCTGTTTAATTACAGAGTTCTTATGGCCAGGTTTCAGGTCCATCGTCAGACCCTGGTTATCATATAGTCTCAAAGTACTCGTCAAAACGAATCAAACGAGCCCAAACTCGATGAGGTTGCGTCGCTTAGTTACGGAGTTCCTATGGACAGCTTCCAGGTCAATGATCAGACCCTGGTTTCCATATAGTAACAAAGTACTCGTCGAGACGAATGAAATAAGCCCAATTTCGATCGGGTTGCGTCGTTTAATTACGGAGTTCCTATGGCCAGCTTCCAGGTCCATCATCAGGTCAGCTCTATGTCACAATAATATTGCATTGTCATCTAATTTATACATGCATGCAAAATTTCAGCTCAATCGGAAACCGGAAAGGGGATCAAATTTAACTTGCAAGATTTGATTACAGACAACGGGACAGGTGAAACTAATTAAAAGCTTGTACATACTCGTAATGAAAGAAAAAAAAATACTTTAGATATCTTTTGCCATTCTCGACGTAGAGCTAAACATAGCTGTATAGGCTGAATGGGATTTATTTCCTTTGCTTGTCCGAATCGACGAACAAAAAATATAACGAACCCAATTTTCATAAAGTATACATACACTAATGACTAAGCAGTTTAGTTTTTTAATAATTGCAATTAAACGACAAAGAATTACCAAGCCATTTTCGAAAGGAAACAGTGCGTTGCGATTATGAAGCTTTTAATAAAAGAAAAACTTCGATACATTCATTTTTACGGTCGACATAATGCCAGATACTTTACGGTAACATCCGGACGGCCTCGAATATTTTTATTAATCAACTTTTTTCTTACTTTAAACAAAATAATTGCTTTTTAAAAATATCAAATACGTTTAGACGAATGTTTTTTCTTGACATGTGTACAATAATATTATCCTATAAGTGCAATGTGAGAAAAATACAATCATTTTTAGGTTTGAAAAGTGCTAGATTTTCATAAGTCGAGAGTAGAGCAAGACCTCAACGCTTCGCTTATGAGGCGTGCAAAAACGGATTCAAATCATAGCCAGACTCAGAACAATGATTTTGAAGTGGGAACTGAACTTAAAATAATGGCACAGTGGATCTTTATTTTAATCATTACATCATCTATGCAATAAATAATTGAATTGCTTATCTTCGCTGGCCATTGTGTAGGTTATCCTTTCAAGTAATATTACTTCGACATCCCGGCAACATTGTTTGCTGCCGGGGCATTCTATGGAACATTCAAATACTGGTGCTAAATAAATGATAACTCTACGGTGAAACCATAATAGCAATATAGAAAAGGGGCGAATCAAATCAAATCACATCATTTATAATTCATAAGCCCTATAAGGACACTTACATATTGTCAATTTTAATTTTTTTTTTAATTAATTTTAATAAATCTACCACCGGATCGGAAAGCAGCCACAAACTGAGAAGATCCGGCAAGATACTCAGTGGGCTCGTCTTTTTTTTTTAAATATATATTTTTACGAAAGTAATTGGTTACATGTCTAATTTATGTTAGCTCCAGTGAGATGCCATTCGAGTAAATATTCATTTTTTTTAAATTTTGTATATAATACAAAGAGTGCTTATCAATCCCGCAATAAGCCCTACTAATCTACAGACCGCTGTTTCTAACGGTGTTGGTAAGATATAGCTATTACTTCGGTCAACTGAATCTATCATGGAATAATATTTAACCTAGTTGGATCTCATCTAATACATATAATACTTAAATTTTAGATAAAAAGTAATTTTTGGAATGGTTTTCTTCCAAAAATAATTTAGGATTAAAACAATCATTTATCTAATTGAATAGCAAGTGCACAGTTGGCGTAGTACTGACCTATCGCTCCAAGTTTTCCAGCTTCGATTTCCACGTTATATTTTATATTTTCCATTTTATATTTTATAAGGTCATCATTCTCCTACTCTTATCCCAATTACTTGAGGTCGATACAATATGTACTCATCTTTCATAGTAAGTACATATAAAAAAAGTTACTACATATGTAAAAGTTAGTACATACGTAAAAGTTATTGGCGATAGATTTTTGACCGGCCGCCTGCCAGACGTCAACCTTCCTTGGGAATGTAATTGTTGACCAAATAGTATCAGATGAAGTTAGTCATTATCTATATATATATATAAGAGATTTCCACCTATGTATTGACTCATCACGATATCTCTCGAACCATAAGGCCTACAAACCTTAAATTTGGTAAGAATATTTCTTTCGCCGAGTAGAGGTCATCTAAGAACGGATTTTACGAAATTATATCCCTAAGGGGGTGAAAAAGCGGGGCAAAGTTTGTATGGGACAACGTGATTCCTTGGTCCAATCTATAGAGGCGGCAGCAACATGCAAACTCCTCTCTTCACCGTGCGAGTGGGCCACCGGATATTTGTCTTCGGTGGTCTTACAAACTTCATCTAGACTCAGAACAACAGAATCGAACTCATAGCACTGGTACGTTAGATATGTTTTAACCATTATGCCATATGCGCTGAGTAGTTATCTCTTACGATATTTATTTCGAAAAAGAAGTGGTGATATATATTCTTACTCTGTAAGAGAAAAGATATACATTTAGAAAATTATATTACCTTAACTGTTTATTAATATCAGATGGCTATTGCTTTATGGTGCATTTGGTATTTTAACGAACCACGTTATTACTTAAAAGCCTACCATAATATAATTATGAATAATAAAAGCGATAGTATTCAAATATTATAGTAGATTAATAAATAAGTAAATATAAGTTTAACATATGAGTAAATAGAATAAATTTCTGTGTGGTGACGGAGTAAGAATACAATTTACCACCCCCTATCTTACCAGTGGGTGATTGTACGAGACGACTAAGGGATATAAAACGCATATAACATCTATGCGAGAGAAGGAAACCTCAAAACAAAACCCTATACCAACACGTCTGACCAGCGTGGTATAGTAGGTCAATTTCCCTCCTATTATGGAGGAGGCTCAAGCTTAATAGTGGGACATATATGAGCTGAGATGATAACGATGAAATATAAGTTAGTAAGCAGTAATAGGTAGTTCCTACATTGTTCACAGTTTTCTGTATATAGCCGCAAGCCGGTCTGTCCAGGGTAGTACCATACTGAAAATCGCAGAAAATCGACGTCTGAGCAGTAGCAATGTGCTTGTTGCGTTTTGTTCTGTGAACGAGAGAGTTAGAAACCTAATATTCTGGATGGATTTAGGTTGGTGGGTATTCCAAGGTTCTATAAGCGGCAGTGATATATCATCAGCTGTGTTGCTTGTTTGTTTACAATATCAATGTAATTAGCTCATAAGCAATAACAATATAATTATTATTCTACTGTAGATGTAGATTCTGAAGACTGAAGACAACGACCCAGAACAAATCGCCCGCCGAAAGAGAACAACGTATATAGGAGATTATGGGGTTGCATACCATGCTTTACCCAGGTGATTTAGGCGGTGTATAGCCAAACAGAAAGCCCGTCTCAAAAAAGGGGCAGATATCAATATCGACGATTAAGTGAGGTTCCAGCTCGGATAAAAGTCTCAGCACCATTTTTTTTGTTCATCATTGGACTAGAACCTAAGTCTTTACAACCAGTGAGAGTATAATTATATCACTGAATTAATAAGCTAAATATATAACTTAAATATTTTTTTCTTTATCTGTGTGGTGACGGAGTAAGAATACAATTCACCACCCCCTATCTTACTCGTGAGTGATCGTAAGAGACGACTAAGGGTTATTAAACGCATATAACATCTATGGAAAGGAAGGAAAACTCGAAACAAATCCCTATACCAACACGTCTGACCAACGTGGTATAGTAGGTCAATTTCCCTCACATTATGAAAGAGGCTCGAGCCCAAAAATGGAAGGAGCATATATGAGCTGAGATAAAATTTTTCTTTATTTATTTTTTCATCAGATGAAGTTATTAACAAAATAGATTTTTAAAATACAAGTATAAGAAACTATTAAAATTTAAAATACAAGTTTAATAAAATTAAAAATTAAGACGATGCATTTAATTTTAACTTGTTTAACAAAATAGACAATAATATACATATTAACATCCCAATTCAACTGACATACATCAAGACGTATGTCATCTTACGACACAGTCGTTAAAATAAAAAATTACACGATAATCAATTGGAGAAAACTGTATCAAGCTTATTATGTGAATAAACCACGCGGATACAACACGAGTTTTTCATTTCGGCAAATTTTAGTTATATCAGTATTTGAAGGAAGCAAGTTTAAAACCGTCCAACCGTGAATATACAGGGAAATGGTACTTCGAATAGCGCTTGTATAAATATATCATCAACTATCTAATACTATTCAGTTTTACGCGAACGTTTGCAACAAAATCATGGCAATAATATTTCTATAATTAATTGAAAGTGAAGTGTTTAAATCAATAAAAATGTATTTCAAGACTTTATTTGTGATTAGTTTTATCATATTATCAAACGCTGAAAATTATCGAGCATCGTTAAGGAACATTTGGGATAAGGACAGTGATTCTGTGATTGATGTAACAAGTGCTTCTATAGTTATCAAACCGTCATCTTTCGATCAATATTCAAGAGAAACTAAATTACCATATGCATATAGAAGATATTCTTTCAAACCTCGTGCTATTCCAATAAATGAAGAGCCACAAATTGAAAGAAATAATTTTTATTCAAATTTAAATAAGACTCAAGTACTTTTCCCTGGTAATTACATATCAATTGCCAATGAGAAAAGTGATTCAGATCGGCAGTTTCATTCTAAAGCAATACCATTGATTAGGACTGATGAATATCAGAGGAGATCTTTAGATGTGGATGAACCTATCATTGAGAAGCCTGAAGGTTTTTCAGAAGCAACTGCGTCCAGGAGATCTATATCGGGTAGGTAATTAACATATTTTCAGTACATTGGAGTTCTTTGGTGCGGTGACTTTCTTACCCGTCAGTTTCGTTTAAAACAAGTAAGAGAAATAATATACATATAACATTTATGCATGATAAGGAAGTCTCAAAACTATATAACAACTTATTTAATCACCGTGATATAGGTCAATTTCCCTTCCATTATTTAATTGAACTAAATTATCAGATGATTGGTCCAGAAATTCACAGAGTATATAGGATCTTACGCAGCTATTATTGCTAGATCATAACCAGCCACAAAAGGCCCTCTAAACAATATGGAAGTCAGTATAATGAAAACCAATCAAGCGTATAAAATACTAATGTGTGCATGACATGGTTGATTTCTGGACTGGATAATGTGGATCTGTTAAGCAATCCAATTTCCAGGATTCACCATTTAAGAAGTAGTTACTATTTACTATAATACTTTTAAAATGAGACTTATCTTTAATTGTTGATGATGAGTTAGATATCTTGTCATTAGTTGCACGTGGAGTTCTTTAAAATTGAGATCACCTAGGATATGGGCGTCAGACCACTGGGCAACTGACCCAGCAATCGCTAACTGATCAGCGTGGTGATTATGGATTAATAATCGACGTTGATATATGTATACTGTGGGGTAGCGGCTGCGAATAATACCTACCCTTACTTTGATTGTGGATGTCGTAAAAGACGACTAGGAGCTTTATATCGACCTAGACCAACTTCACTTGATGCCGTTAAGTCAACAATCATATTCCCAAGGAGGGTTGACGTAACGCAAGCGGCCAATCATAAAACTATTACCAATAACTTTTGCAATATGTTGAATTATATATTAGATGCACCCAAAGTAATTAAAATAAGAGCAAGAGAATGACGAGTGAACGTTAATATATTGATAATGAAGAAGACAAGAGAGATTAGTTATACTAAAACTTACGTGCGTTCTGGAGCACGTAAAACGAGTTATAACTAATGATCAAACTCCTAATATTACTTAGTCTTGGTACGGTAGTTGCTACAAATAATGATATGTACCGTTTTAATATTTGTAGACCTATCATTATAACCTTCATCGACCATGGTTAAGCGATAGAGTGTGAAATTATTTGTCTTAGTAATGAACTGCACTATATTTGTGGTAACGGATTAAGAAGCCATAGATTTCGCAAAGAACGACTGAAGAATTTATAATCCAAATAATATCTATGAAAGAGAACGACGATTCAAAATAAAAGAGTGCCATAGTGGGCCAATTTCCCTCTTATTGTGAAGGAAGCTTAAACCTAAAAAAAACGTATATAAGTTGAGATGATGATAACGATGAAATCTGCCGTGATGCTCATTATCAGATGTAGGTATTATCACAATGATGATGCTGATAACGCTATAATCATTACGGCGACAGAAGAATCATATCGGAGGATCGTACTAGGCATTTAAATTACATAGAAAAGCATTCTTTTGACTTTTTTTTATTGCTTTTGGTAGCAAACCAGCAAGCAGCACACCTGATGGTAAGTGTCACTGCCACCTATAGACTTTTGTAATACCAAGGGTATAGCTAGGCCGCTGCTTACCAATAAAAACCCAAACTCACCCAGTTGGGCTGCCGGCTCTCTCCCTCACCGAACGAAGCGAAATAGCACATTGCCATTACTCAGACGTCGATCTTCTGTGAGAGTGTGGTACTACCCCGGACGGAACAGTCTACGGCTGTGGATAGAGCAAAACTCACTAATAGACCCTTAGCCGGTTGCTACAATTTCTACGCGTGTAAAAGAGATGATGATACTGAATCTTTAAATCGTAATCATCAATGGTGTTTTAATATTATTATGGGGTAGAGATCTTCTTCATAAAGTAGAATAATGACATAATTACTATGTTTGTCAAGTTATTCTACAAAACTGTGGTTGCCACAGTTTTGTAGAATAATACTCCTTGACTGTCGACTGGACGTGGCCAGATGGCCTCGCGTTGGGGTGTCGGGGATAGAATATCAATAGACGATCTCTCCAGTACCCCGTAAAAGCGCGTAAGGGACCGCTGTGGTTTTAGTGGGTATTTCGGCCAAATCAGCTAGCCGGCGAGTTCCACACACCTCCTCGTCTGTTACCGGCTAATGCGTAAATGCATTTTCACAGCGTGAACAAAAAGAAAAAAAAAACATTATCTATGACAAAGATTCGGTAGCACTGGTCTGTCATGATAAAGAAGTTGTATCAGATAGATCCCTATTACTGCCTCTGGCAATTTAGGTGAGATGAGACTGAACCATTGTCTGTCTCGAAAAAAGGGCGAAAACTGTTGCCCATTCTTCTAGTCTCTACCTGGTTTTTACAATTTGCACGGGCAAAGAAAGTGCAATGATAGATCATATTCTTAAATCTATCACACGCTGCTGTTGGATTACGGTCAAAAAAAGCTTTTGAGATCGCAAAAACTCTGTTCACCTTTTTGAAAGAAAGCGAAAGTGCTTATTAACTACAAGTCATGGACATTTGAAAAAAAAATAGAAACGAAATTACGATAATTATATTTCCTATTACAAAATCACTTAATAAGATATATCTGATTGAATGACAAAAAAGTACGAGGCTCGAAATTTGGAATTCGAAGTAAAAAGTTCATCGGATAATAATTTCTATTGCGATTTTCGAAGTTTCTTTTCCCGTGCGGGTTGAATATATGAGTCATCAACACTATTTGAGAACAAACCGAGTCAGCAGTACTCTCTTTGGAAATTTTCGTCTGCACAGATAGCGTAGTGGTTAAAATATTGACCTTCCGTGCCAGTACCGTGGGTTTAATTACTACGCAGGACAATAATTTGTGCGATGTTAAAACTGTTGTACTGAGTCTGAGAGTTATTGGTCTATTTATTATATGTTTGCAAAGTCCCCCGCAGGATTATTTCCCTAGTACAGTGTATTGTATAAAAAATATAGCAGCAATTAATCCCCTTGGGAGGACTAAATCCAATAGGAAACTTTAATAGGCTAATCATCAATCAATCAATCTCAGCTCAAATGCGTCAATCAATCTCAGCTCAAATGCGTCCCACTGTTGGGCTCAAACCTCCATAATAAAAAGAAAATTAATCTAATATGCTAATCAGATTTGTTGATATAAGGTTATATTTTGAGATTTCCTTTTCTTATATAGATATTATATGCTTATTATTACGTAGCTCTTGTTGTTACTCCGTTATCATACGGTAATCCTTATCATAAATGCATAGACAGATAGTCTGATAGATAGATATTATCATATAATATTGAAATTAGTATTCATCATCATTCTGCTTTTATTCCCTTTACCTCGAGTCGACGCAATATATACTCTGGATCCATCGTACATATTCCAAATACTGTTAATAACCTGACAACATCCTAGAATCTTCTTATCTTATCCGTGTGATGACGGAGTAAGAATACAATTCACCAACCTCCATCTTAACCGTAGGTGATCGTAAGAGACGACTAAGAGATATAAAACGCATATAACTTCTATACAAGAAAAGGAAAACTTAAAACAAAACCCTATACCAACAACATCATGGTATAGTAGGTCAATTGCCCTCCCATTACAGAGGAGGCTCAAACCCAACAGTGGGACATATTATGAGCTGAGATGAATGATGAATGAGTAAAGAGGTAGATGGAATATTGAGAGGTAAATGAACTCGCAAACACAGTTAATAATCACTAAGAGAATAAATATCCCGAGTAATTCATACCAGGTCATTAAACGCTTATCAAGCATGGTATTTACCGCCGGGCTGACCATGGATGTCAAGAAAGCGGTACCAGTAGCCAACCGAATGGCGATGAGGAGGGAATACGATGGGTTATGGGGCCACGCGCCACCCGTCCATCGGTCCGGACGGAATGGGTGGCGTGTGGCCAGACCATAACCTGCCAATCAAAAATGGTATTATACCCTATTGAAATACATATATGTTTTTTCATTGCTTATGGCGGCAGACGAGCAGGCAGTGCACCTGATGGTAAGTGTTACTATTGATGATAGACTCTTGCAATACGAGAGGTAGGGTAAACCATTGCCTACACATAAAACCCACCCAAAGAGTTAGACTTCTGGCTCTCTTGAACTCGTTCGGTGCACGCCAGTATATTGCCAACCCACAGGCGTCGATTTTCTGCGAGATTGTGGTACTACCCCGGACGGACCAGTCCGCGACTGTAGACAGAAAATTAGCACCAGTGAGGCTCTACCACTACAAAGATGGGTGGCTAAGATTAAAACTCGACAAGCTGATGATACAGACTGATGAATGGCTGAGAAAGTGAGAGTTATTATGAAACCATTCATTTGTTTAAAGTTTTTTTTGAAAAGTGAATTTGTATTCGTCTCTTAAAACGAACGAGTCAAAAAAATTATGACATTTTGAAAAAAAAATCACAAGTCATTTGTTATGAAAGTAGTTTCTATATTTTTTTATTGAAATTAATGTATAGAGAATATAGCGAAATACGTCAAGCTTTTTTGCCTGATGAAGTAATAATTGATAGTATTTCACTTAAAAACAAGTGATAATATCATCATCATTTTGCTCTCATCCCTATTAAGTTTTTAGTGGCAGGACCACGCTGTTGACAGTTTTTCTGTCTACAGCGGCGGATTGGTCCATCCGGAGTAGTAGCGAGAGTGTGAACTCTCGCAGAAGATCGATGTCTGAGTAATGGCAATATGCTATTGCGCTTCGTTCGGTGATCGAGAGAGCCGGAAGCCCAACTGGGTGGGGTTTGTATTAGTAGGCAGCAGCCTAGTTATAGTCTTGGTATTGCAAAGGTTCATGGTTGGTCTAATGATGGCAAATGAGCAAACAGCACACCTGATGGTAAATGTTACTGCCACCCATAGGCTTTTGCAATACCAAAGGTACAGCTAGGCCGCTGCCTACCAATACAATCCCCAAACGCACCCCAGATGGACGTCCGGCTCTCTCGCTCACCGAACATAGCGCAATAGCACATTGCCATTACTCACACGTCGATCTTTTGCGAGAGTGTGGTACTACCCCGGACGGACCGGCCCGCGGCTGTAGACAGAGAACTGTCCACAGCATCACTATTATATTATTACACAAAAGAAAATAAACTCTATTTTCTTCCTATACTCAGTCAGTACTCTGCCTGCATTGTGCCTGAATTCTTAATGTACTGTGCTTGTACTCTTTTCCTATGTAGCAAAGGTTTAGAAAACAATTTGTCATCACCATTCTTTCATAGAATTGGTATACATATGTTGAGATAACTATTGTCGACCTACCTATCAAGCGTACAATTATGGCACAGTTCTTCTGATGATTCTAGTGATGAAAGTCTGACAAATATTTGTCACTTCAAGTTGCTAATCCTATGAGCTATTACATACGTTAATTGAAAGGTTTGACTATTCCAAATTTTATTATATAGAAAAATTTTAACTGGTTTCATAGAACGCTGTGAATTTTAAGCTTTCTTCCGTGTGGTGACGGAGTAAGAATACTATTTACCACCCCATATCTTACCCGTGGGTGATCGTACGAGACGACTAAGGGATATAAAACGCATATAACATCTATGCAAGAGAAGGCAAACTTTAAACAAAATCCTATACGAACACGCTTGACCAGCGTGGTAGAGTAGGTTAATTTCCCCCCCATCCATTATATAGGAGGATCGAGCAAAGCAGTAGGACATATATAAGCTAAAGTGAATGAGTGAAGAAATAACATTAAGAGACTAAGTTTCAGTTCCGTAAGTTTGTACTACACAGATCGGATAGTTTGGACATTGCTAAATATTAGGCAAGAGTTAGAGTGGTAAGAAGGTTCTTATCCCAAAATACTTTTTGTCAATTATAAATCTCAGCTTCATTATCAACCTCAGTTAGTTTTAAATATTGCTACATTGACCTGGTTCTTTATATTTAAATTATTTCGCACTTATACATTATTTGAGACGAGTTGATGATGCACAGATGGCGCAATGGTTAAGATACCGACCTTTCATACCAGTGCTGTGGATTCTATTCTCATATAATACTGTGTGCGCTCCACAAAGTGTTGTTCGGAGTCTGGGTTTAATTTGTCTGCGTTAATTGCATGTTTGTAAAGTCCCCCGCAATACAAGGATTTTTTTCTTAGTCAAGGGTGGTGCCTTTTAAAAAAAAGAAAACAAAGTTATTTTCCTTTGACAGGCTTTTGTCTGGTCTATCCAAATTTTGCATGGTGAATAAAAATACTGCATATAGTCCTATAACCTGCCGGATTGTATTCTTCTGTCGCCATTTGGAGTGACCACCAGTACAGCGTATGTGTGTCATTTAGTAAATTCAGAATTTTGGAAACGGCACCAAAGAATTCTATGACATTTAGTTCTCAAAAGGTTTTAGTGTCGATAAATCGATCTAGATAGGTTTTTTTGATAAAAAAGTATCATTTTGTTAGTCTTTTCATTCTATGAAAAAATATAATTAGGATATGAATGTGAATTTGTTCGTTGTCATCGAGCATCATAAACATAATAAATTTGGTTATTATCATCAAGCATAGACATTATTCAGTTAAGATCGACCAATCTAATCTAGACAGCCCCGGTTCGATATCTGGATTTCTCTTTTATATTATTTAATCGATTTTTTGCATTATTTAACAAATTATTTTTTTTTCTTCTATATATATCTTACAAAAAAAAAACAATTTACTCAAAAAAAATACCAAATTAAGCGTGGTCATCCAAATATTATATAACTATGCTTAATCATATATAGCTTTTACCGTATTAACTGCACAATTTTTTTGTAAACAGCTTAAAAGAAAGTATGAACAAAAAGATTGATTTCTCTAACTTCACTGACTGTAACTATTAATAGGTATATTTATAACAAATCTTATTGTTATAAAATAGATGTAGTGGCACTGATCTTCCATGCCAGTGCCATGAGTTCAATTCCCATGTAAGACAATACTTAGTATGATCCAAAAAGTTCTGAGTCTGGGTATAATTTGTCTGCGTTAATTGCATGTTTGTAAAGTCCCCCGCAATGCAAGGACAACACAAAACACCATAACTTTTCTTGACGATGGATTTATACTAATACATATTAAAACAATGAAGTAATTGTTTGTTTTTTGAAATAATATATTGTATTCAAAACATTGGGATATCAAAAATCAAATACAAACGCAATAGAATCCGTAAAAGTAGTTTTATTTCAAATGTGTAATACTCGCGTAAACATTAGAAATCATTTTGATTGTTTGTTTGTTTGAAGGGGCTAATCTTAATAACTACTGATTCGAATTGGAAAATCTTCTTGTGTTGAAAGATAGAGGGAAATGCGGTAGGTTATGGGGCCACAGGTCACCCTTCCTTCGCCCTGGATGAGGGGGACGACGTGTGCCTACACCATAGCCTACAAAAAATAACGTTGAAAGATTATTTCCTTAGGGATTTCATATTATTTCATTGCTTAATCGATTTTTGCATCAGGGAATAGAAGTTTTCAATATTGTGTTATCTGTTTACATTCCTTAATAAATTTTTACAATGAGGAATAGAAGGGAATAAAAGAGAGTATTGGTGTAAAGATGCGAAAGGGAATGCTCCGATGGTACGGACATGTGGAAAGAATGCCGAACGAACGTCTGGTTAAGAAGATATACAATGCGAAAGTGGAAGGATGTAGGTACCGGGGGAGATTGAGACTTACCTACCTAGACCATATTGGTCATGTACTGAAAAAAGGTGGAGTCAAAGCCTCCGAAACCGGCGAGCGTGTATGAAGAGAATTATGAATGTTGAAGAAGCGAGTGAAATATGCAAGGATAGAGTTCTCTGGCACTCTGTTCTCTCTGCCTACCCTGCAAGGGATATGGCGTGTTGATATGTATATATGTATCGAGGAATAGAAGGGTTGATATTCTTTTGTTTATTTCAATATACAGCTATCATTATAGTTAATAGCTCGATTCGATAGAGTAAGATGTTCTTAGTAAAAATTGTGATCCAGCCATCAGGTCGTAGAAGTCTATTGTTGGATATAGGCCTCTCTACAAGGCCACTCTG
Source organism: Lymantria monacha (assembly GCA_905163515.2). Lineage (NCBI taxonomy): Eukaryota > Metazoa > Arthropoda > Insecta > Lepidoptera > Erebidae > Lymantria > Lymantria monacha. The sequence goes on from LR991081.1 coordinate 20,639,929, forward strand.
AATGCTCCTATGACACCTGCATCCAACGGATTTTTGTGACTTTCTTCATTATTTCTTTAGGGATGCGATTCCCAGTCATATTGCGAGGCTTATGTGATTAAATATTTTTTTAAAAAAGCAGCCTATTTGAATTATATCTCACAGACATAGACAAAGACTACTGTAAAAAAAACATACATTAATATTTTTCAATTTCTTTTGAAAATGACAACACTTTAAGACCATTATAATTACTAATTCCATTAGAAAATAATCATTATTTATACAAAAAATTAAGATAAATGATTTTAAAAATTCTTATGTAAAGATACAATACTTAATAGCCTAAAGTGTAATTACTTAGCTTATTATATTGTTGGAAAATTAAATAATGCTAACGACTTAAGTGTTTAAAATTATTTGTTTTAAATTATTATGTTTTTTGTTTGAACGAACGCCTGGTTAAGAAGATATACAATGCGAAAGTGGAAGGATGTAGGTACCGAGGGAGACCGAGACTAACCTACCTAGACCAGATCGGTCATGTACTGAAGGAAGGTGGAGTCAAGAGTCTCCGAAACCGGCGAGCGTGTATGAAGAGAATTATGAATGTTGAGGAAGCGAGTGAAGTATGCAGAGATAGAGTTCTCTGGCACTCTGTTCTCTCTGCCTACCCTGCAAGGGATATGGCGTGATGATATGTATGTATGTACTTAAGTGTTTATTTTAGGGTTCCGTAATGAAAGACTCGCCTGTTCCTCCATTCCTTCTAAGGTTTATCTATTAAAATATATCTTAGTAGGATGTTTGGCATTCTCTGTTTGTGTTATTAGTTTTCCTAAAGCATGTAGCTACCTTAGCCATTAGCCGTATATTACAACTACAAAAGTAAGATTTTTAAGTTCTTTATTTTGTTATTAAATAATGTCACAAGATACTTTACAAAAATATATTTAACGCCATAATTAACAGCCATATTAGACACAATTATTTGCATTTTAATCAACTCGAGATATGATATATTTTTCTTCATTCTTAGACATACATAATTTACATACATACATATCATCACGCCATATCCCTTGCAGGGTAGGCAGAGAGAACAGAGTGCCAGAGAATTCTATCCTTGCATACTTCACTCGCTTCCTCAGCATTCATAATTCTCTTTATACACGCTCGCCGGTTAAAGGATGTAGGTACCGGGGAGACCGAGAGTAACCTACCGAGACGATATTGGTCACGTATTGAAGGAAGGTGGAGTTAAGAGTCACCAAAACCGGCGAGCGTGTACATATTTTAAACTAGAAAAATACACCAGAAGAATACACATTTTTATATATAGTTATCGATATGGTAACAGAAGTTTAATAGTGGTAGAGCCACACTTTTGACAGTATCTTCAGTCGCAGACCGGTCTGTACGGGGTGGTACTATATTTTCGTAGAAAATTGACGTCTGAGCAGTTGCAATAAATTTTTGCGCTTCGTTGGATGAGCGAGAGAGCCAAAAGCAAAACTTGCGTAGGTTTTGATTTGTAGACAGTCGCCTATCTGTACCTCTAGCAATGGGTCCATGAGCGTCAGTAATACTCATCATCAGGTCATGCTGCTTGCTCGCTAGCCACTATAAGTAATAAATAAAAAGAAATACATAATCCACTACTCCTTTTTCTTGGGTGTAGTAAAAGATAAAGATTAAAATATTTGATAACATTGATGCAAGAGAAGAAAATCTCTATTTTGTTTTTCATTACAGACTAAACGAAACACAACGAAATGTCTAAGGTTAAAGTTAAGAGCAATAAGAATAATCTAGCGGAAATAAGGGATAATATTTATTCTTAGTTCTTCACCAGACAAAAATATAAGAACTGTAGATCTTTTAAATGTTTGATGAAAAACGACATTTGAAAAAAGAAACTAACATAATATCACTAAAACGGTGCACCTGTTTAAAAAGAAAGCTGAGACGTTCAGTAGCAAAATTCCATTCCCAAGGAAGATTTTTTTTGTGGATCACACGAGGTTGTTTTTAATTTAGGTATTGCAAGGTGTTCTAAGACAGCTTGTTCTTCAAGGCAGCATAGCTCCTTAGTGTTTTGGGTACGATACGGTTTTAATTAATTTTCGTTTGGACTTAATGCTATTGATGCTAAGGGCTGATAGCTTATTTTGTTGACCAGAATATATGTCGCTATTTTTGAGGTTACTCTGATTTGAAGACTTTTCCTTGTCGAGAACTTATTATCATCTCATTCCACATACGTCAAACTGCTGAGCTCGAGTATCTTCCACTCTGGGAGGTAAATTCGTCTATTATATCACACTGGTCAGATATTTTGGTAAAGAGTTTTATGTCGAATATTCTCTTGCATCGATCTTGTATTCATAGTATTCCTCTTAATCGTCTCATATGACACCCACGCGCCAATATAGAGGGAGATAAATTATATTTTTACTACATCACAATACAAAAAAAAGGAAAGATTATGGTACTTAGTAGTGGTAGGACCACGCTGTTGACAGTTCTCTGTCTACAGCCGCGGGCCGGTCCGTCCGAGGTAGTACTACACTGAGCAGAAGATCGACGTTTGAGTAATGGCAATGTGCTATTGCGCTTCGTTCGTTGAGCGAGAGAGCCGGCAGCCCAACTGGGGTGGGTTTGGGGTTTGTAATGGTATGTTATGGCAGCGGCCTAGGCGGTAGTGACACTCACCATCAGGTGTGCTGCATGCTCGTTTGCCACCATATGCAATTAAAAAAATAACAGGCAGTCATGGGGACTGCCGATAGAAGTGAAAACTATTAACTTAAGACTAATTGAAATAATAATAATTTTCTAATTTTTATATAAAAATAAAAAATATTATCGAACATCTAGGAATCGGTTTTATCACGCTAGTAAGATAACCTTTAAACCACAATGATACTCATTTCATGACATAAAGGTTAAACTATTAGCATTAGCATGTCGGTGACGCGAACCTATAAGTTTTCCCCTCCAAAAACGCTCAACGCTCCTAAAGAAGTTTTCACATAGCTATAGATATACTATTAGCATTAGCATGTCGGTGACGCGAACCTATAAGTTTTTCACCTCCAAAAACGCTCAACGCGCCTAAAGAAGTTTTCACTTCAAAAATACGACTGTTGAATTTTTTAAATTAAATAATTTCAGTTTTCATTTCTTAAATTTCTAATGCTCTTTTCTTTTTCTTACATTCTCCTTCACGCTCTATTTATGTTTTTAGGAAATCATTAATACATAATTATATAGAATATAATACTCATCTTCTTGATAAAATTGCACAGATGGCGTAAAGGTTAATATACCGAACTTCCGTGCCAGTGCCGTCAGTTCCATTCCTACGTAGGACAATACTTTGTACGATCCAAAAACTGTTGTTCTGAGTCTAGGTGCAATTTGTCTGCGTTAATTAAATATTTGTAGTCTCCCGCAACAACATCATCATCATTATCTCAGCTCATACCCGTCCCACTGTTGGGCTCGAGCCTCCTCCATAATGGGAGGGCAATTGACCTACTATACCACGCTGGTCGTCTGAACACGTCTGTGTTGGTATAGGATTTTGTTTCGAGTGTTCCTTCTCTTGCATAGGCAACACTCAAAACAAAACAAACAAACATCTATATGTTATATGCGGTTTATATCCTTTAGTCGTCTCGTACGATCACCCACGGGTAAGATAACGGGGTGGGATAGGGGGTGGTGAATTGTATTCTTACTCCATCACCACACAGACGATTTTTTTAATTTAGAAATGTAAATTGAGAATATCTGATGTTTACGCGCATAAAATACATATGAAAATAAAAAAAAAAACTATTTTTACGGACTTCATCGAGTTTCTGTTAATGTTTACTTTATCAACGTTTAGAATAATTTTTGAGCATTCAACGTATGCTTAAAATTGTCAAACAATCCAGGCAAAAGTTATTGGCAATTTCATTAAACGACGTCAAGTAGACATGGCTCAGGTCAATATAAAACTCTTAGTCCTCTTTTACGATATCCATGATCAAAGTGAGGGCTGGTAATATTCGTTGCCGCTATATAACAAGATGACAGACAATGATTCATTTTAAATTAAATATGAGAAGAATCTGATAATTTTTGAGGGAAATTATAACTGTCAATAATGGGCATTGGGCTTGTATTACTGGTAATAAAAAAAAGCAAGATGATAATATGAAATCAACAGAATATATTTTACAAAATTCAAACTGTACTATTATACTTATTTTTAAAGAAGCCCATTAATGAAACTATCGGATTGCGAACACAGAGTCTGTCATTACTAACGTTATCAGGGCAGAACTCTCGCTATAATGAATTTCATCAATATTGATAACTGACAATCGTTTACGCTGCTCTGTTATTGGTGCTTTATTTATTATAACTGTATCATCTAATGACGAAATATTTTTTATCTTAATTTTTCATATTTACGAAAGTATACTAACTATTTTTACGGATTTTATCTGTTACGTTTGTATGTATATATTTTTACGAACGAAGAAATGATTATAAAATAAAAAGTATTTTTATGGATTTTAACGTGTTTGTATTTGATTTTAACGACCGCTGAAATGATTATGAAATAAAACAAATTTTACATACAGATTTTAACGCATTTTTATTTGATTTTTACGAATGGTGAAATTATTATGAATTAAAACTACACTTATTGATTTTCAGCGTTCTTAAAAATATATATATAAATGCGATAAAATCCGTAAAAATATAATTTATTACACTATAATTTTTTTTTTTTTTTTTGGTATTATCAATCAGATATGAGCACATTCTTGCTAGTATTAAGTGAGTTTTCTTCTCACTTCTTCGTTGTAAATAAATACATTATGAGATATTAATATCGTTGAATAGTATCTGAACTTATTTTCTATACTGGCAAGGGATTTGAATCTCAAATTTGGGTCAAAGCTAAATACCTAATACTTTAGAAGGTAGATAAAAACCCCTGTAGTCTTGAAAGTAACTTCATGAAAGTGAAACATCTCAGTTCTCTCGTGATCGCGAATGCTTAAAATCGTTCGAAGGATCGAGAAAGTAAAACTTAAATACGCTATAAAATACGTAAAAAAGGATTTATTTATTAAAGGTCTATTTTGAAAGCACTTTCATCATCACCATCATATGCTGTAATTTTGCTCAAGCCAAGCCAAGACAAAATAAAAGAAATATTGATGTACACTGATCAGATATCTTGGCATAGGATTTTACTTCAGGTTATTCTTCTCTTGCATCGATACTTCAATAACTTTTCTAATTAAATTTGTTGTTGGTCCCAAGACACTTAAAAGCATCTTTCAGGATTGCCTAAAAGTCAAACTTTAGCGTCGTTTATAGAAACTATTTTGGTTCTTGACTCACCTGAGTTAGAATGGATAAAATAAGAAATGAACATATAAGAGGGAGTTTGAAAGTTGCGCCAGTGACGGCAAAGTTAAGGGGTGAAAAGTTGACGTGGTATGGACATGTGATGAGACGAAATGAAAGTAATGTTGTGAGTATAGTTTTGAGTATGAATGTCTAAAAAAAACTATTTTAGTTTAGGCTTTAGGGGTAAGGGAAGACCGAAGAAAAGATGGATGGACTGCGTGAAACATGACATGGATAGACAAGGAGTGACTACAGAGGTGGCGTCTGGTAGGGTTGTATGGAAGGAGAAGACATATTGCGTCGACTCTAAATAAATTGGAATAAGAGCAAGTTGATGATGATGACTTACCTGAGTTACAATGGTATTCCAATTATTGTAACCCAGGTAAGTCTATGGTAGGATTAGTTCGAAAAAGATTCTTTATTCATCTTTTAGTTTCTTATAGACCAAAGAAAGGTTAACGAATATTCTTCCTCATCATTCTTCAACTTTATAAGCTTAATATACCTATACAAATTATATTGTTTGTCCGCGATGGACTATTAAAGTACTTAACCGATTTTAATCAAATTTGCACAGCATGTGTAGTTTGATCCAACTTAAAATATGGGATAGCTTCCATCTCAATTTATGGTCGCAATATTATTTTATTGCAAATTATTTGTCTATTATTTGACAATCATAATCATCTGTCATCTCCAAACGATTTTAACAGATGGCGGTATCTGTTGACTGGATTAAGTATTTAATAGATGGCGCTATGTTAAACGTACAAACGTTTCATATAAGCTACAATTTATTAATATAACCACCACGTGCTACTGAGGCTATCTTAGCCACAGCAACGCGTGGCTAAGATAGCCTCAGTACTGCTATTAATGATTGAAGATTACTTACTTAACAAACCAGAACAAATTCAAACTTTCTTAACAAGAATGTGTTAATTTATAACATAGATTATAAATCAGTTGTATTGTTTTTTTTTCATTATACGCATTAACATTGCAATGGACACGCAATGCTTCAGCGTAATCTTCTATTTTTCTGCCATTTTCATTAAGATCTTTAACTTTAATTAGTTTGTCAATGATATTAATAATGGCTTTTATTCTTACTAATTGTATTGTAATTATATTATATTATAATGAGAGTTTGCGTAGACGTTTTTAAGATAGGATAAGACTTCATTCGATCGGCAGTCTATTTTTCTGAATCTGGATTGTAATTTGTGTTGTAGTATATTTGTAAAGTCCGTCGCAATTTCATATAGATTAAGTAACGTTTCTTTATCAATCTATTTGGCATGCGGATTGGCGATCATAATAATGTTTAACTTAACCCAAGGGACAGTCAATCTCCGCTATCCAGATGTCCTTAGCCGATTTTTATAACGCCCAAAAGCAAAATATAATTGTATCCTCAAAAGCAAAATATAATTGTATGTATGTAGGATGTGGTGGCGATAAAAGGATAATTGTCACATTGCTATGGAACATGTAATATATAATACTAAATTAAAATTTTTATTGGAGTACTTTACATACATACATACATACATTATTTGAAAAATAGTAATAAATAAAAATTTTAACAAGTAGCCGCTCAATTGTGTTGTTGATGTTGATATAAAAAAAAACTACAAAAGTGTTTATTTTATTTTTCCAGATATGTTCAGCATAGACGGAGATGATGAAGATGATTACAATGAATATGAAGAAGAAGACACGAAAGATGAGGAAAGAAAGAAGGGTATTCTCAAGAAACGAAAAGTAAAGAAATTGAAAAAATACATGCTCCCATTACTGCTGGCTTACAAATTGAAATATTTCGCACTGGTGCCTGTATTAATTTCAGGAATGATATTGCTAATAGGTGTGACTGGTCTTGCTGGATTCTTCTTTGCTTTATTTGCAGCTGTTATGGGTCTACAGAAAGGTGGATATTAAATAATAGCTTCAAACTCCAGATGAGACTAAATGAATACAACAATAATCGTTTATTTATTAAATAATGTATCAACTAAAGTCGAATTTTGGAGTTGGATTTGGATTTAAATAAAAGTCGACGTCTCGCAGTTGCCATTCTAATAAAGCTAACATCATTGAAATCTAGAATTCTAATAGTTTAATCTTAAATAACAACGGAAATCCACCGAAATTGATTTTTTAGTATTAAATACGAAAGAAAAATTTTGGGATCAAAACCTACGAAATATATTTTCGAATGGTTCCCAAAAGTTGATGCATCGAATCGAAAGTGTCGCATTAATTGTCGAATCTAAAAGTGTTCTTTGCTAGAAAAGAAAATGATTTATCATCGAATCCGTTTTCGTTCGAATTTCATACTAAAGTTTCATATATAATTCCAGGAACCTGGTTTTTTTTAATATCTCTATCATAAATAAATTAGCTCGCGCATTGTAAATATAGTTAGGTATTAGATTAAATTATTTATTTATTTATTATTAGTGGAAATATTTAATGTAGAGTTACCATTTGTAAAAATTTAATAAATTATGTATTTTATCACTAATAACAATAATATAAGAATTAAACACAGTTCTTTATTTTAATGCCTTTTTATTAAAAATAAACAAAATATAATATGGATTTAGCCATTCAGGTTATGAATTTGCAAAATTATAACAATTAATTTCCTTTTGATGGTGAAATAAGGACCAGTATCTCATCTCAGCTCATGTCTTATTACTGAACTCGAATCTCCTCCGTATTTGGAGAGTAAATGACCATACCACATTTTAATCCTTTTTTTATAACACTTTCTACTAAGGAGTTGCAGTGTGGTAGCGGTTACAAATACTACCAACCCTTACTATGCTCGTAGATGTTGTAAAAGACGACTTAAAGATCTTTATGTCCATCTTGGCCAACTCTACCAGATGCCCATTGGTCAACAAGTACATTGCCAAGGCAGTTTCAATATCAGGCAGGCGGCAGGATATATAACTTTTGCAATATATACAAAAAGGTGTATATATGGCATTGTTCTCATATAATTGAGATAAGTGTAGGAGAATGATGACCCTGTCTTTTTTTTTTTTGCGGTAGCCTATGGAATTGGTCACGCCCTGCCAAATTGGTCTGGGGTGACAGAAGAGACGGCACGCGACCCCTTAGACCCAACCTGCGAGTAACCCACCGGTACCTGATTTTTGTCTTCGGGAGCCAGGATAATGATGACTTTGTACTAAGGAAATAAAGATTATATCGCAGGGGACTTTACAAAAATGTATTTAATTGACACAAATTATTGTCTATGTTCGCGCCACAGTATAAATCCCGTACTGTATAAGTCCAGAAGAAACACAACTAGATTGGAACGCGACCGCCACTGACAAGATCCGCTAAAAACCTCACCAAATTTGTCGATTTTTGTCGACCTTTTCTATTAAATTGTACTTAACGCTAATTTAAGAATTTCATGTAGGGTTTTTATTTCGAGTTATCCTTATTTTGTATAAATGTTATCTGTATATTATATAGGCAAGAAAGGGCATGGTTAATTATATTCTTACTCTATCACCACAGAAATGAGTATGATGATAGACTTAATTGAGTTTATCATGGAGTGGAGCGAAGCGCTCTCTTGGCAAACTCATACCTCCCAATAGCGCTCCAAATAGCCTGCCAAGCTTGGTCGATTGTCTTGAATGGCATTGCCATCCAAAAATGGAATAGTTTGATAGCTGGTTTGTGAAATATTAATAAAATTCAGCCATTAATTCCTCCCGTATCGTTAAAACCAACTAAGGTTACAACATTTCTGAGAAGAGACTCGAAATAAAATAATATAACTATTCATCTGACCAGCTATACCAGATTATTTAGTAGGCCAATATCCCTCCTATCATGGAGAAGTCTCATACTTACTAGTGGAACGTATATGAACTAAGATGGTGAAGGTATTTAAACCTGTATCATCACTACAAGATTTTTTTCATAATAAAAATATTTTCTAATATTGAATTAGAAAATGTTTAATTGATTATTTGAAGTAAATTATGTTATATGCATTTTATATTTCTTAGTCGTCTCTTACGATAACCCACGGGTAAGATATGGGGTGGTACATTGTATTCTTACTCTGTCACCACACGGATATTATTAAGAGGATATTATAATATTCAAAAGTAACTTTAACTTACTAAAATTGAATTAAATTAAATTCGATTATTATTTGATCAAATTCTATCCCATTGTGTATTATCTAGCGGTGGTTCTTCATCACAATCACAGCCCATAAATGTCCCACTGTTGGGCTCGGGCCTTCTTCTTAATGGGAGGGAAATTAACCTACTATACCGCGCTGGTCAGACGTGTTGGTATAGGGTTTTGTTTCGAGTTTTTTCTTCTCTCGCATAGATGTTATATGCGTTTTATATCCCTTAATCGTCTCGTACGATCATCCACGGATAAGATATGGGGTGGTGAATAGCATTCTTACTCCATCACCACACGGATAGTGGTTCTTATACAGCCGTAATAAGTAAATCGTTTACAATACTAAAATTTATTCTTTAAACCAGAGTTTTTATTTTTAAATGTACTCGTAGCTAAGACGGAGTAAGAATATAATTTCCTATCACCTATCTGACCCGTGGGTGGTCTAAAAGACAATTAAGATCATATGTGTATAATATCTATGCAAGAAATGGAAAACCCAAAATAAAACCGTATACAAACACATAACGGGTAACCGAAGATAAAGACCGGTTTCCGGTGGCCCGCTCGCTCGGCGTGAAGAGGTACATGTAGGGTGGGTCTATCGCGCGCCGCTTCTTCTGTCGCCCCGGACGGATTTAGCGAGGCGCGACCACTCCATAGCCCGCCGCAAAAAAAAACTACCAACACATCTGACCAGCGTGGTATATTATGTTAATTTCCCTTCTTATGGGGAGGATGTTGAAAGTCAGCTGTAGACATATATAGCTGATATGAGACCTACCATTTCTTCTTTAACTAACAATAATAAAAAAACTGTAAATAGAAAAAAAATATAACAAATTTAACCACAAATCAATATCCAATATTTCTATGATATTATATTGCGATATTATTTCATTCCGCGTTTCATTTATTTACCGATATTTCTTTAATTATGTTTTGTGGTTATAGAAAGATGGTTAAATAGCATATTATGCTCTTTTTTTATTGCTTGTGGTGGCAAATGAGCAAGCAGCACATCTGATGGTAAGTGTTATTGTCGCCCATAGATCTTTGCAATACCAAGAGTATAACTAAGCCGCTGCCTACCAATATAAACCCCAAACCCACCCACTTGGGCATCCCGGCTCTCTCGCTCACCGAACGCAATAGCACATTGCCATTACTCATACGTCGATCTTCTGCCAGGGTGTGGTACTACCCCGGAAGGTCCGGCCCACGGTTGCAGACAGAGAACTGTCCATAGCGTGGTCCTACCACTATACCAATGCTCTGCTCTTACTCTTGCTGCTCTTCTGATATTGTAAAGGTCCATGAGCAGCAGTATCAGTTACCACCAGATATGCTGCTTGCTTGTTTGCCACCTTAAGTAATAAAAAAAAGTGTGTGTGTCAGCTCCGACGCACGACTGGAGTTTACTCCTTAAGTACGATTATCAAAGCAGGCGCAAAAAAAACTCATTTGACTAAAAATTATATATATATATATATATATACTAGTTTCTGCCCGCGGCTTCGCCCGCGTAAAAGGTTACTTTCCTAGTTTGTCATCCTCCTATATTTATTTTACCTCTTAAGAATATTTTTTTTATAAAATGTTAATGTCATATTTATTTATATCTAATCAATAGCCTAAAAATAAGTTTCAAGCTTCTGGCTTTAAAAATGACGATACTTCCCTACAACTTTTCATTCCCCTTTACAACCCTTTTCTTACTCGTATCATCGCACGGATATAATGATCATCATAGAGTAATAAATATAGGTACAGTAAAAGCTCCTTATTCGCGCTTCCTTCAAACGCGTTTTCACTATTCTCACATTAAAAAAATGTGACTCAATTCCTGTATTCGCGGCTAATAATTTCTTTATTCGCGGATCTAATAAGTACCTACATTACTAAAAATAAAACGATACTAATAGGTATCCAACCCAATATACTTTGTAAATGCCGACAAATGGACTAATAAAAAAGTAAAATAGATCTTATTATAATTTTGCCTACGAAGTCTTATTTTTAATAGGCAAATTGCTAATGCGACTGCTGCGTATCAGTCTGAATTGAAGGATCAAGCTTTTAAAAACTCAAGCAAGAAAAAATTACAAAATTCTTCAAACCATTTAGGCAATGGTTTTTAAACATTTTGATTAATTATCTTAAGGCTTAGGAAGCCTTAAGATAATTATAATCGAAATGTTTAAAAACTTCAATTAAATTGATTTTTCATATATTTTTGTTTTTTATTTTGTCACCTAGGAACGTATCCCATATAAAGATAAAGATGCGAAAGGGAATGCTCCGATGGTTCGGACGTGTGGAAAGAATGCCGAACGAACGTCTGGTTAAGAAGATATACAATGCGAAAGTGGAAGGATGTAGGTACCGGGGAGACCGAGACTCACCTACCCAGACCGGATTGGTCACGTACTGAAGGAAGGTGGAGTCAAGAGTCTCCGAAACCGGCGAGCGTGTATGAAGAGAATTATGAATTTTGAGGAAGCGAGTGAAGTATGCAAGGATAGAGTTCTCGGGCACTCTGTTCTCTCTGCCTATCCTGCAAGGGATATGGCGTGAAGATATGTATGTACGTATGTATGAAAGTAACTCTATCTGTCTGACTGTCTGTCGCTCTTTCACGCCAAAACTACTGAACCAATCTAAATAAAATTTGATACACAGATAATCTAGGGCCTGATAAAGTTCATAGGCTACTTTTGTAGAAAAACTCTGCACATCCTAAGAGACCTACGTACCAAGTTTCATGGTTTTATCTTCAAAAATGACGAACATCCATACAAATTTTCAACCCCTATTTCACCCCCACACTGGTTAAAATTTCAAAATGCTAGAACAAACGATTTTTTGTTTCTTATTTAGTGCCTAAATACAAAATGTAATGCTTTTATCTTCAAAAATGACAAACGTCATACTAACTTTCAACCCCTATTTCATCCCCTCACAGGTCGAAATTTCAAAAACGCTAGAACAAATTGTTTTTTATTTCTTATCAAGTGCCTAAATATAAAGTTTCATGGTTTTATCCCCAAAAATGACGAATTCCCATACAAACTTTCAACCCATATTTCACCCCCTCATTGGTCGAAATTACAAAATCGCTAGAACAAATGTTTAATTATTTCTTATCAAGTGCTTAATTATAAAGTTTCATGGTTTTATCTTTTAAAATTAAGAAATCCCATACAAACTTTCAACCTCTATTTCAACCTCTTCATCCCTTTTTTTCGCAATAAAAGGTAACCTATGTCCTTTCTCAGGGTCTAAAGATTGTCTGTGCCAAATTTCATTAAAATCGGTTGAGAGGTTTAAGCGGGAAAGCGTAACAGACAGACATACAGAGTTACTTTCGCATTTATAATATTAGTAGGGATTTACATTTATTAAAACTGTTTAGTGAAGTATTATCTCACGTCAGAAAGTGAAAGGTGCGCAGAATAGGTTGCGCACCAAAAACGTAACGAGGTCATTCGATCACTAGATTTTACTCCTCAAATTTTTCTCATACCGCGGGCGCCTTATATGAAAATCGATTCTTAAGGAGTAAACTCCAAAAACAATCATATGTAACAAGCAGACTATTAATTGATGCCCTTATGTCCATTTTTGAACTAAGGCGCTTAACATCAGTGGCCAAACAGTAATGGTTTGCAATTGCCATTTCGGAAAAAAATACTCTATTAAAATTGGTTAGGTTAGAAATACGGCCTCAGCACAATTAAAAATATCAAATAAAAGTATTTTTACAGATCACGTTCATGGTCGCAGAAGGATAGTTCTCCCATGACGTTCAACGCTGAAAAGTCTTCATAATTACCTATAATTTTAAACCAAATACAAATGCGATAAAAGTTATAATATTGATTTTGTTTTAAATGTATAATACGCGTAAACATCATAAATCGTTATGATTCAAAACTATTATTTCTTAAAATACTGCAATTTAGAATATAACATGCGTGATTGTTTATAAAAACTTGATTACGAGCGGAAAATGATTGCCACACATGTGATCCCATGTGTGACAATAATTTTTCGCTCGTAATCAAGTACACTGTTGGCTGATCGCTGCGGTTGATTTAAGGCATTTCTATTTTTGCTTTTTATATTTGCACAAAGTGGTATCCATTGGACCAGCTAGTAATACATAAACAGTATTCAATTATTTTTATTTAATTAGTTAAGAGTAAGTCAACATGTTGTCGCCCCCTTATTTTCTCGTGCAAGTCCGAAAATGTGACTAAGGAAGCACCAGGGAAATATGTAGCAATATTCTCTTGGGAAACTTAATTCCAACTATCCCAATATGAACTCAACTGCCAAATGTCTTAATTTTGATTTTATCTCCCTTGCCGTGGGTCTATATCCAGCAGTGGACTTCCATGGATGGATGGATGGATATAAAATAATATTCATCATATAATACCGTATTTAATTTATATTAACAGGAACAAAATCGTTTTTCTTATAATGTTCATGTTCATCGTAATATATATGGTCTTCGGATTTTGAAGGCACTTGGATTATTTCCACTTGTGTCTTCGTATCATCCTTCCTGTTTTGATAATGGTGGCTGTGTTCGAACATACCTTTGAGACTTAGGACTGATGCCATTACAGTTGAGAAGAAACCCATCATTAGACCTGAAAATAAAACATTTTTTTTTCATCATCATTATCACAATTACTTGTGGTCGATGCAATATGTTCTCTACTTCTATCGTTTATATTGTGAAAGTTTTAGCAATAGTTTTATGACAAGTCGCTAGCCTGACGTCAACCTTTTCTTGGGAATATAATTGTTAACCAAAAGGCATCACATTGAATTATCCCAAGTCGTAATGCTCTTGGTCGGCTTTACAACAACCACTTCTTAAGGTAGGGAATAGATTGACAGTTAAACGTGGAAACGTGGTTTTCTTTCCTGTCCTCGGCGAGCTTGTAAAAATTAAATACGAACGCAATGAAATATATAAAGCTGGTTTAAAGACTTTTATCCAATAAAAACAATTTTATAATAACATTTCTTCGGTTTTGACATAAATAGTTTATTTTTATCCAGCTACGTGTTCTTCTTGTTATCAGATTCAAAATGTGGCAGCCAGAGTAGTTCCTTGTGTGACCCGCAATAATTGTGCCTGGGTGTATTTGTATTTTGTTTCATTTATGAAGCACTTAAGACATACGATTTTTTACTTTTTGTTAATAGAAAATTTTATCTTATGGAAAACTTACCTTTAGCAGAGACAAAAGCAAGTGCCTTCAAGGCAATTGGTATCAGTAAACTCTTTGCAGCTAACAATCCTAACATCAATGGCATCATATATTTCTTTTGCATCTTCGGCGTCTTATTTGTACCTCTCTTGTTCTTCTTTGAATTCTTTTTAAATACTTTAAAGACACATTTCTTTCCCTTGCCTTTGCGTTTCTTTTCATTTTTTACTGATTTCTTTAAAGTTTTCGTTTTATTATCCCTCAGTATGGGTTTAGATTTGTCTGTTTTGATTAATCTTGCATCTATATTTGTAAAAGATTTTGAATTTACTCTTATTGTGTAAATAATCTATAAATTTATAATTATTATGTAAATTTCTATCTAATTTTGAATTGAAATAATCTGTTTTGATTAATCTTGCATTTATATGTGTAAAAGCTTTTAATTTTACTGTTATTATATAAATTTCTATACATTTAATATATCTATTATTTTTTTTTAATTTTGATTATGAAGGGTCCCTTTTAATTAATATTTATAAAAGACTATAAAACTGATATTATTATTTTATTATGTCTATTATTATTGACCTACAACCAATTATCGGTAAATGTAGTATTTCTTAAATTACGTACGTAAGAATATCGGACGCTTACACTCGTAATCTATCTAGCTCATATACATCCCACTACCGAGTTGGTGTGACGTATTATCCTGGCGTGACTTATTATATCTCTTCAGCGTATTTTGCGACACCCATGACTAGGCAACGTGGTTGTAGAATACAATGCACCAACCCCTTCTTTGCCCAACGGTGATGTGATATAAAATGGATATAATAAGAAAAAGAAAATTCTCTTGTGGAGAAAGAAACGAGCCCAGAAATCTGACTTATATGAGTTAAGTTGATAATGAAATAAAAAAAATAATGATACCTTGCAAAGACCTCGGTGAAAAGTTTCCATGACTCATGATCCACTCCAGTGGTTTAGTCAAGTTGAAATTTTCATTCACATTATTATTATGGCTTGTTGGGCCGAATCCAAATACCGTCTCAGTTTTCACTATACCATAGTTGTTTGTATTATCCAATATCAGGCCACGAGAATATGGAATCATATTTTTAAACCTCTAATATAATTTCTAATCTTATTTAAATTTAAATAGTCACATCTTTTGAGAACTATTTTATTAGAAATTCAAAATTAAAATGATGTATGGAAATATTGTCATAGTCTTTTATATAGACGAATGAGTACGTTATGTCCCATCAAGCATTACATTTTAATGATATTATGTTTCTAATTACTATTTAACTGAAGCCGTTGAAAGCGGAAGGTGTTGTTACTGTTGACCTGGAAGTTTAAGGTTACTCTAGGACAACTATTCAAGCGTGATAGTCGTTTTCTGCAATGTTATCATACTGCAGAAGTAGACGACGGAACGTGCCAGGGATGAGTCTTCTTTTTGCGATAAAAAATATTCCTGAACATTTATATATCTTCTGTGATACGTATCTGAGTGAATTTTTTTTAATAACAGTTACTGATTTTGATGAATTTTTATTATGTTTTCAGATAATGAATGATGGGTTCAAGAATGATTTGGATTTATTATTGGACCTCCATTGTAATCGATTTCAAAAAAATCTGTTCTAATTTTATAGACATGTACAGCAGTGTCCATTGAATTAGGCTGTACCTACTTTATAATTTTCTTATATTCAACCTCTTTCTTTCAGTTCTTTAAAGTTTACTGGTAATTAATTAAAATGTTAATCATGAAAGATGTCATTAGATTTGAGACATCAAGTGATTAAAATACAACAAAATGTAAAAACATATCTTTTTCCGAAAACTCTGTGAACGACAAAATAAAAATATACACCACATTAGAATATAATAATAATAGTTAATAATAATTGTAATTTCAAAATATATTCCAATATGACGGAACTAAAAAAATCAACACAATAATTTTACTCGTATAACTTAAGAGTTTAGCTTCGTAGTTCCTTAGACATTAACAAAGTTTTTGGACAAATCTTGTGACCGTCTTTAAATAAAAAAGAAATATCTACAGTAAAATTAAAGAAAGTGGTGACAGACATTCATTTCAATTATGGTAAGGAAAAGAAAACGCATGTTTTTTAAAGAGAAAAGACGAGTATGTAGAAGATCACAGTCGACGTGAAATAATCAGAATTTCAGACATAAAATCATAATGAACTTTTTTCAAAAGCAGACGCCTTTTTATTTAATAGAGAATAGTATAAAAAGAATTGTGGAAAAGTTTTTCGTAATAAGGAATAATGTCAGTTGCAAGTAATTCTCTGAAAAAGGCAAGTGTTTTAAGACCGCAGTTTTACAGGGATTCATATATTATCTATTAAAAAATTCCTTAGCAGTAAAAGTTTTATTATCTATAAACCCAATAAGAACACTGACAAATTCATCATCATTCTCCTATTCTTATCCCAATTACTTGGGGTCGATACAATATGTACTTTTCTTTCATAGTACATATTGTAAAAGTTATTGGCAATAGCTTTATGGCCGGCCGCCTGCCAGACAGACGTCAACCCTCCTTGGGAAAGTAATAGTTGACCAAACGGCATCAGATGTAGATGGCCCAGTTCGTTATAATGATCTGTTTTGAGAACACCGACAAATTGTCAATATTAAATTTTGTTTTAATTTAATCTGATAATTGGAAATAAAACAAATTTTACGGATTCTATCGCGCTTGCATTTAATTTTTATAACCCGACGTTTCAAACAGCGTTCCTGATCAAGGCATAACTAAGGTGTCTTACATCCAAAAAGTCCTCGTTATTGTAAAGATTTATATTTAACAGCTACAGTGCTAGTTATTTAATTTTAACCTTAGCCCTCCCGTGTAGTAGTAAAGTCTTCAAAATGTCGGCAATTTACGGCGGATTACGAGCGAAAAATTATTCTCACACATGGAATTAACCATCCCATCTGTGACGATTATTTTTCGCTCGTAATAAAGTTTTTATAAATAATCAAGCATGTTAAATGCTAAACTTCAGTCATTATGTTAATCTAATTATTCATCTTTCCGTGTGGTGACGGAGTAAAAATACAATTCACCACTGGCTATCTTACCCGTGGGTGATCGTAAGAGACAACTATTGGATATAAAACGCATATAACATCTATGCTGGAGAAGGAAAAACAAAACTCTATACCAACAAGTCTGAACAACGTGGTATAGTAGGTAAATTGCCCGCCCATTATGGAGAAGGCTCGAGCCCAACAGTGGGACATATCTGAGCTGAGATGGTGATGATGATGATGATGATTCAAATGTGTAATACTCGATTATACATCAGAAACCATTATGGTTATTTATAAAAACTTGATTACAAGCGAAAAATTATTGTCACACATGGGATTTTTCACTCGCAATCAATCATTTTTCACTCGTAATCAAGTTTTTTATAAATAATCAAGCATATTAAATGCTAAATTTCAGTAATTTGTATTACACAAGTTATTTGTTTTGTGGCAATAACTTTATGACGAGCCGTCGCTTGATCCCACCAATATTTTTGTCGCTCGTAATAAAGTTTTTTATAAATAATCAAGCATGTTAAATGCTAAACTTCAGTCATTATGTTAATATAATTATTTATCACCAGAATGTAACTCAGTAGAGTGAAATGCATTTTGTAGTAAAGAAAAGCTGCCCAATTTTTTTCTCCTAGTAAGACTCAGTATTTATACAAGTGACGAATTAATCTCCCATCTAGTCATATATGAATCTCTGACGGTATAATATTATCTAAATGATGTTATTACCTCATTTATTATAATATGTGACCGCAGCAATAAATACTGGTTATACAACTTTAAGTATGCCAACGCACTCCGATCATGTTGTGTAACCAATCGCTTCTCACGAGATGCAAAGTATATGGTAAAGTTATAGATGTAATAATAAAAATCTTTTCTAAAAATATAATGTCTAGAGAAATAAAAGTATTTTTACAATTTTTATATAGCTTTTTTTTTTAAAAATAAAACTACTTTAACGGATTCTATCGACTCAGTCCTCCCATGATCATGATCACTGTAAAGTGTTCAAAACGTCGGGAAATTATAAATCAAATACAAACGCGATAGAATCCGTAAAAGTAGTTTTATTTCAAATGTGTAATACTCGCGTAAACATTAGAAGTCATTATGTTAGCTTTTTTTACTTTTCTTTTTATTTATGCGAATATTGCACATGAAATACAACTTTTTTACAGATTTTATCGTTTCTGTATTACGTTCATAGTTATGAGAGAAGTTTTTCAACATTTGCAATATGTTCTCCTACATATTACAAAAAAATATAAAAACTTGATTACAAGCGAAAAATGATTTTCACACATGGGATTTTTCGCTCGCAATCAATAATTTTTCACTCGTAATCAAATTTTTTATAAATAATCAAGCATATTAAATGCTAAATTTCAGTAATTTGTATTACAAAAGTTATTTGTTTTGTGGCAATAACTTTATGTCGAGCCGTCGCTCAAGGAGAGGGTACCCCTCAGGGGGTATTCCGTCGGGCCGGCCACTGACGACAAGTTCACGCTGCTCCGGTGACCGGTCCAACGACGAAGGCGAGGTTCACGGGTAAGTTATGGGTGTGCGTGCTGACGCCCCTTTGTCGCCACGGACGGAGTGGTGCGAGGAGTGCGCCGACCATAACCTATTCCAAAAAAAAAAAGTAAGGTGTAGATTATTGTCTTTAAAAATAAAATTACTGTACAGATGGTGGAGCAATTTAAATATCGACCTCTCGTACTTAGCTCGACTATGCTAAGTTCAATCTCCATTTGTATACTTTTTCTGCAATGACGAATGACTATACTGAATCTGAATAACATGTTTGTCAGCTAATTACATATTTGTGAAGTCCCTTACTGCGAAGAAATATATTTTTATAAAAAAAATTAAGCTATATAAATCGCTTTACAAGATATAATAAATTTCTTCCATATACAATAGTAGAGAAAATTTACCTACTATACCATGCTGGTGAAATTGGTACCTGTAAGAATTTATTTCGAATATGTTTTCTGTCCTTCCGTGTGGTGACGGAGTAAGAATACTATTCACCACCCCATATCTTACCCGTTGGTGATCATACGAGACGACTAAGGGATATAAAACGCATATAACATCTATGCGAGAGAAGGAAAACTCGAAATAAAACCCTATACCAACACGTCTGACCAGCGCGGTATAGTAGGTTAATTTCCCTCTCATTACGTAGGAGGCCCGAGCCCAATGTGGGACATTTATGGGCTGTGATGATGATGTTTTCTCTTCCTTAGATGATGCATATTATATCAGATAAGATAGGGGGTAGTGAATTGTATTCTTAATCCATCACTACAAGGGTAACTTCTTTGAATATTGCATATACTATATTCATATGTACTATACAAATAGAAAGTAAGCGATGGCGCGACGGTAAGTTCATTGTCGCGACCTTGAGCGCTGCATTGCAACTGGCTTTATGTTTAATGCAAGCGCACATTATACTACTTATCTTAAAATAATATATTGGGACAGTCTTAAGTTACCGCCCGAAGACGAGGAAATGGGAGATGTTGCCCGATTGGGTAACCTGCTGAGCTGGGTACGGATGTTAAAGATTCGGTACCAATGGTTCAGTACCATGGCGATCGAGAGAGAATACGGTGGGTTATGGGGCTGCACGTCACCGTTTCGTCACCCTGGACGGAACAGACAGCATGTGTCCAGACCGTAGTCTTAAAAATTAACCTTAAGTATTAACATACATATCATCACGCCATATCCCTTGCAGGGTAGGCAGAGAGAACAGAGTGCCAGAGAACTCTATCCTTGCATACTTCACTCGCTTCCTCAACATTCATAATTCTCTTCATACACGCTCGCCGGTTTCGGAGACTCTTGACTCCACCTTCCTTCAGTACATGACCGATCTGGTCTAGGTAGGTTAGTCTTGGTCTCCCCCGGTACCTACATCCTTCCACTTTCGCATTGTATATCTTTAATATATTATTTATTCTTTTCCTTAAGTATTAATCAAGTCTTAATTTTAAATGTCTTAAGTAATATAGTATTCATTGGAACGTAGTATATCTTTGCATCTTAGTACATCTTTTTTAAAAGACGACGTACTCCTTACACTAACGATGTAAGAATTCATCAACCTATTTCTTACTTAAGTTGTCGTAAAAGACGAGCAAGGGATATCACGCATAAGTGCAAGAGAGGAAAAACTCAAAATAAAATCCTATACCGGTATCTGAAAAAAAAATTTGTACCAGTGGTTAGCTCAAATGGCGATGGTATGGTTAAGTTAATGGGGGCCTGTAAATCGCCATTATATCGTTCCAGATAGTTCCACCGGGTGTTGCCAGACCAAAAGGTTTTGTTTCTTTTGTTCAATTATCATAATCACTTGTTGCATCTTCTTCCATAAAATATACACCAAAAGTTTTGACAATATTTTTTATTTATTGCTTATGGTGGCAGACGAGCAAACAGCACACCTGATGGTAAGTGTCACTGCTGCCCCTAGACCTTTGCTATACCAAGGGTGTAGCTAGGCCGCTGCCTACCATTACAATCCCCAAGCCCACCCAGTTGGGTTTGGCAATAGTTTTATGATCAGCCATCTAGCTGATCTCAATCGCCCATAGGGATGTAGTTGTTGACCAAATGGCATTAAATGTGTGGCTTAGGTCGATATAAAACTTCTAAGTATCTTTTATGACATTATCATCTATCATATCCGTGTGGTGACGGAGAAAGAACAAATTCACCACCTCTGGCAATCTTGCCCGTGGGTGATCGTACGAGACAACTAAGGGATATAAAACGCATATAACATATATCCAATAGAAGGAAAACTCGAAACAAATCCCTATACCAATACGTATGATCAGTGTGGTATAGTAGGTCAATTTCCCACCTATTATGGATGAGGCTCGACTCCAACAGTAGGACATATATGAGCTGATGACATTATCAGGCAATGTAAGAGCTGGTAGCATTCCTGGCTGCTACAACCATGAATGATGAAATTAAAAAAAAAGTATAAGTTATTATTCAATTGTCGATAATATAATGTACGCTAACCCTTAGAAAAAACTTCCCTGTCCCTATCGGTGAAAGTTTCCGGTGGCAGCCTTGACCCGTTTTACAAGATTAGAAGGAAGATAGCATTTCTAATGTTGAACGAATTGATCTTTGGAAAATAACCATAAAATTTATTGTGGACTTTGAGACTGGGAGACTGCGTAATAAAAATATGTTTCTTTTTTCATTGATTATGATGGAATACACGCACGCAGCGTGCCGGCTACTGGTACCGCTTCCTTGTTATTCGTGGCCAGCCCAGTGGGTTACCCTTTCGGGTAATGGAGAATACGTAATGGTAAGTATAACTGCCGCTCCTAGACCTATGCTATACCATGGGTACGAACTAGGCCATTGCCTAACAACCAAAACACACCCAGAAAGTTGGGCTTCCGACTTTCTTGGTCATCGGAACAAAGCTCAAAAGCACATTGCTACTCCACAGGCGTCGATTTTCTGCTGCAGTGTGGTACTATCCTGGAGGGAGCGCCATGTGGCTGGCAACAAAACTGTCAAGAGTGTGACCCTAACGCTACTATGGATATCCTATGGATGGATATACTATGGATATAAACTTCTTTACAAATTAAAATTGAGCGCAATATACGTCCTTGAAATTATGACGTTCTGTCTACTTTAGCAGAAAATTATTATGCTCCTCATGTGATGACGAGATATGAATACAATTACTTAATACCACCCCTTATTTGCCTAGGGGAGTCATAACCATCGCTTTAAGGTTTCCCCTTATACAATGTACAATAGTTCTCTTCTAGATATCGTAAAACACTTAATTATGATCGCGGACCCTTCTGTCAATCATGACTTTCAATAGTGCAGACAGTCTACATTCAGCAGTAGACAGTAAAATTGCATGCTATGGTCTAGATACATGCTGCCCATTCCATCCAGGGGTATTTTACGACATCCACGAGCAAAGTAAGGGTTGGTAGTAATCGTAGACGCTACCACACAGCTCTATATCAAATACTATATATAATAGTAAAGAATAATGTAGGACAACCTTATGACGGATAAACTAAAGAGTAAATGCTTGACGTGGTATGGAATTATGATGAAACGGGATTTAAATAATGTTGTGAGGAAGGTTTTAAATATGAATGTTGAAGGCTTTAAGGATAAGGGATCAAAGAAAAGATAGATAGACTGTGTGAAACATGACATGGATAGACAAGGAGTGACCACAGAGATGACGTCTGATACGTTATATGGAAAGACATATTGCGTCAACCATAAATTAATGGAATAAGAGCAAGATGATGTCGATAAATATAGGCCAACCTCATTTTAAAACTTCTCATTATCGAAACTATTCTACTTTCTAACCATACAGATTTATAAAATGAGTTCAGCAGTACAAAATTGGTAATATTGTAAGTGAAAATCGAAGTATTGAAGTGATATATTGGCAAAAGTATTACCATTGTTACATTCTTAACTGATACGCTGTCAAAAGTCCACTTTCTAAATGGTATTTTGAAGATCCGCAAACAGAAAAAAAAACAAGGTAAATATTGTGTCACACACATGACTCAGTAACGACTGATTTAAATTTACAATTGAACAAATATGAGGAAATTGAGGACTTCTCCCATAAAGACGACAAAATAATAAGAGACACAATTTGATTGTCATACAATAGCTCACATTTGTCTAAGTGTTAGAACGATGGCAACAAATTTCAAATAGGTCTGGGTTGAAGTTCCACAACAAACGTTTTCTGCTCATAAATAAGATTTTATAAATAAAATATTATGTTAAATGCTAAATCTCAATTTTTTGGAGGACAGGAGACTTCAATTTCTATTGATTAATGTATATCCAATTCCTCAAGAAAGAAATAGAAACAAAATATAATGAAAGAATACCAGATACTTCTTACTCTCTCTTACTTGCTATATGATAAGAAGCTTCAAGAAATTCAATTTTTTATTGATTTTTTAAAAACACGTCTCTATTGTTCATTTTATTAAAAAAATATGTTATCGCTATGTATCGCCTAATTTAATGAATTCTATTGATTTGTGGGTGATCGTAAGAGACGATTAAGGTATATAAAACGCATATAACATCTATGCAAGAGAAGGAAAACTCGAACGAAATCCCTATACCAACACGTCTGACGAACATAGTATAGTAGGTCAATTTCCCTCCAATTGTGGGGGAGGCTCGAGCCCAACAGTGGGACATATATGAGTTGAGATGATGATGAAGAAACGACTGACAGCTTTACGTAGACCAAAGTCAGCTCTATCTGATTCCGTCTGACCAACACTTACATTCTCAAGGAGGGTTGATCCCCAGCAACTGTCTAGTCATATAACCATTATATCTAACAATTACTAACTGCCATGTGATGTAATGACTATTAAGTGAGTTTATCTGCTTTTCTTTTTATTGAACGCACAAATGTTCCAGCTTTGGACCTCCTGGGGATGGTACCCGAAAGGGTAACCCGCCGGGCTGTTCACGGATGGCAAGCAAGTACCAGTGGCCGGCCCAATGGCGATGGGGAGGGAATATAGTGGGTTATGGGGCCAAGCACTGCCCTTACGTCGCCCCGGATGGAACGGGTGGCGTGTATCCGAACCATAGCTTATACAAAAAAAAATTGGATCTCCATATATATCATCATCATGTCAGCTCATATATGGCCCACTATTGGGCTCGAGCCTCCTCCATAATGGAAGGGCAATTGACTTACTATACCACGCTGGTCAGACGTGTTGGTCAGACTCTCTGGCTCCTATATATGATTAGAAGAAAATTGTTTATTAACACCACTGTCAGTACTCTCGATCGATTAAAATTTACATGTCGTGACGGGGTTAGAATACAATTCACCACATCCTATCTTATCTTTGAATGTCATCAAAGACGACTATCAAATATAATATGGTAATAAAATCTATGCAATAGAAGGAAATCTCAGAATAACCTTATAGCAACTTATCTGATTAGCGTGGTATAGTAGGTCAATTTCCCTTCTATCATAGAGAGAGCACGAACCGATCAATAGGACGAAAGTATATGAGTTGAGATGAAGATGATGATGAAGAAAATTTACTTGTAGGTTCAAAGTAATATAAACAAATGGGTTTCAATTTGTTAGTACAAATGTTATTTTCGTTGAAATAGTCGTACGCGCAAAGTATGAATGGGTCTTTAAATGTTAGATACAATAATCTTGATACTTTGAGATATATTTAGTAAAATTATTATTTTTCTTCAATCGATACAAGTTCTACTAATGGGCATAGGTCTCCTTTATAATACAAATACAAATGAAATACTATAGCAAATTGTTCGAGATTTTATTTTAATTTATTTATTTCTCTTTGCCGTGATCATTATTTAATAATACATCTTCTGACAAACTTCAAAACAATTTGTCAGTAGTTGAATTTCTTTGTACGGATGGGTTTGTTTAATGTTTTATTACGAGTTTTCCTTCTCGAGCTGTTATGTTAATGCTTACATCCCCTTAGTTGTCTTTATGACCTTTATGGCAATTCCAATAAGTCGTGGTGATTTATATTATTCTTATGTTACTATTTATAATAATTATAACATATTACTTGAAACAAATTGTTTTAATTTTGTCAAAGCTGTATATAATTGTAGACTAAGAAAATACTTATTTGGCTGATTAGCATAAGCATTAAATTACCCATTGTTAATTCCTAACTCATGCTCTAAACTCAGCAAAATACTTTATCGAATAAACTGTATATAAATATTTTATTGAAAATATTAAATATGGAATTTTATCCAGTAAAAAAGCTGTTTTCTCATGCTAGGTGATGATTAAGTTATGCTCTTGGTATTGCTGAGCTTCATGAGCGGCAGTCATCACTTACCATCAAGCTACTTGTTTACTTGACAACAAAAATGAAAAAAAAAATTGTTAGCATCATTGTCATGTTTATAAAAAAAAACTTGCTTAAAAATTCTAAGTTTTAATTTAAAAGTATCAAACTCTCTTATACGATATACAAATTTTCGTCGTAACCATCCTTATGGTATTCTCAACGGCCGATATAAAGCCGCTCATCATCCCGGCTACGTTTCACTTACTCCCAAACTTTCAATAAGGACACACATCTTGACCTCTCTCAAAAATAGAGAAGGTAAAAGTTTAAAGATATTAAAATGCGTGTGCTGTGTATAATTTTAGCGGTTGTAGTGGCATGCAGTGCCGCTCCTGGTTCTCCAAATGAAGATGATGGAAAAATTGAACTCTTCTCGGGAGTTGCAATTGAGAAGTAAGTGCTATATTCTTAATATTTTTGTTAATAAATTTTTAGTAAAAATTATTTATATAACAATTTTCTCCAAGACTAAGTAGGCATTTACGACAAACCATGAGTATCATAGTACAATGCTTGTTAAGAATATTTAAGAATAGAAATATAAAAAAATCTTTTTTCTATACAGATATTTTTATCATTATTTTTTTTATTTAATAAACTCTTTTTTAATAATTTAAAAAAGTGTTAAACCTTGTTCATATAATACTTCAAAAGCTCTTATTTTGTATTTTCTTTATGGTTTACTTAAATCTTTGATATTTC
Source organism: Lymantria monacha (assembly GCA_905163515.2). Taxonomy (NCBI): domain Eukaryota; kingdom Metazoa; phylum Arthropoda; class Insecta; order Lepidoptera; family Erebidae; genus Lymantria; species Lymantria monacha. Next base: position 20,666,495 of record LR991081.1, read on the forward strand.
AACCTAAAATAAAGCAGGTGTTATAATATTCCATGAATCTTTAATTGACAATTTTAATAATAGATAAAATAGTAACTCTCTTTTTTTAAAGACCATTGACTTAGCATAGATTAATATATATTTTTATACATATCCTTTAATTAAATTACTTTTTTATGATATCGCAGCCTCGTTCACGTAAAAATATAATTTTAGTTGTGTGTTGTAGGATGAATAATATTATATTTAAATAAAATTCACACCATATTTACACTCTTAAGCAGGATTATATCCTCTGAAGAGCTGATTTTTAGAATATTTACCAACGAGTCTCTGCAACATATAGGTTAGACGCTGCCACGCTGTTTAATATTTCCGCTAATTTTTAATTCAATAAAAAAATAAATGAAACTATCAACGTAAAATCTGATATCATATTTTACAATTTTAGAGAATGAAAATTGACAAATACTGTAAGCACGTACATATTTATATTAACTGAAAAGGATATGTACGTAATTGAAAAACAATGAAAAAGTTTTCTATACAAACTTTGTTATTGTTTTTTATCACCTTTGAGATTGAATTCTTCTTCTTCTTCTTATGTATTGGCAATCAGCTACTTATACGAGCTATTGGTGCCAGTGTCAAGTTATAAATATTTTCACGTTTTTAGTCTTTCAAGTTAGTCATTGTCTAAGTCAAATTGTCACCATTAACAGTGCAATGGCCACACTGTTAATGGTATGTTGTGGGAATTTTGATGGAAAACGAAAACGTTGTAAAGCACTTTTATATGCTATTCACTACATCCCAGTAGTTCCGCCGCTTCATATTACATAAAATGCCATCAAAATTATCTAATATAACACGATAAAACACTAAGATATCGAATATAATACAAGAACACCACATGACGTTTTCAAATGCCCGTCAAAAGTTCCTATTTTCATGTTTTGTGCGTTGATAAGTAAGTAAACCTTTTTCTTCTTTATTGACATAAACTATTACACTTCGTAAAGAAAAAGAATTTCTGTGTACAGTACTAAGGCTATAATCGTAGTGATTGCATATCTGTATAGGAATATGCAAAATTATAGTGATAACTTAGATCGTTCTCATCATTATCTTAGCTCATATATGTCCCACTGTTGGTCTCGAGCCTCCTACGTAATGGAAAGGAAATCGACCTACTATACCACGCTGGTCAGACGTGTTGGTATAGGGTTTAGTTTCGAGTTTACCTTCTCTTGCATACATGTTATATGCTTTTTGTAAGTAGCCTCTTACGATCACTCATGGGTGAGATAGGGGGTGGAGAATTATATTCTTACTAAATCACCACACGGATAATATAAATTCTAAGTAACTTTTCATAATAATGAATCTTGAAACTGAAATAATAAGCTATTAGATGTACATATTTACACCATTGTAACTGTTGTAAGCTAGCGGATCGTAATCCACAATGGTATTCATAAATGACACAGAGCTTTGACTCTCAGCAAACCCTGAGAAAAGCTTTTAAAATGTCTTGTAACCCACAGCAGATTTCATTAGAAAAAAGAGCAATTTGATAAGTTCCACTTCCCTACCATACAAAACGGAAGACTTAAAGCAAAATTTACTAATAAATCAATAGATAGCCTCCTATTTATATAAATATATAGTTACAATAAGCGTAGTAGTATAGCACCACGCATATGACAGAGTTTAGGCAACCCTTATGTGTAAATCTTAAGGTTGATTAAAATAGTTACGGCAGAAACACTTAGGTGTTTAGGCGCATGTAAATTTACTTACACAACTATTTAGTGTGTCATCTCATCATCATCTCAGCTCATATTTATCCCACCGTTGGGCTCGAGCCTCCTCCGTAAACTAAGGAAAATTGACCTACTATACCGCGCTGGTCAGCCATATTGGTATAGAGTTTTGTTTAGAGTTTTCTTTCTCTCGCATAAATGTTATATGCGTTTTATATCCCTTATTCATCTTGTACGATCACTCACGGGTAAAATTAGTAGTGCGGTGAATTGTATTTTTTATTTTTTTTTTTATTTTAATTTATTTTACGGACTTTGTCGCATAGCGACCACATCGTCCTATAAGAATAGAATTGTATTTTTACTCCATCACCAAACAGAGAATATTTTAGTGTATATTTTATTGAAAAAAAAAATAGGAAAATTCAAAACAGAATTCTTTACTAATTTATTTTTCTAGCGTGGTAAAGAAGGTCAATTCCCCTCCTGATGTTGGGTAGGCTGACGCTGGTCAAACGGTTTAGTATAATGTTTTATTTTGAGTTTTCCTACACTATCATATATATTATAATTAACGTATATCCCTTACTCTTCTCTTACGACACCCACGTTCAAGACAGGAGATATTGAATTGCATTCCGTCATCACTCAGAAATACCAATTATCAAACTCTTAGTCATTTAATTTATTTATTTTATTTTTGAGATTACTATTATATATAATTATAATATAATGTGCTGTGTGGTAGCGCCTACGAATACTACCAACCCTTACTTTGCTCGTGGATGTCGTAAAAGACGACTAAGAACCTTATAACGACCTGGGCCAACTCCATCTGATGCCATTTAGTCAACAATTACATTCCTAAGGAGGGTTGATGTCTGGCAGGCGGCCGGTTATAAAACTACTGCCAATAACTTTAACAATATATACTATGAAAATAGAGTACATATTGTATCGACCCCAAGTAATTGGGATAAGAGTAGGAGAGTGATGATATTATATATAATTATAATTATACTAAATCTTATGATAAAGCAACTTTTACTTTCATTCAAAACAATGCATTCATTAAAAGAATGAATGAATTATAATTAATGGTAATCCTGTGTAAAGCTTCTTATAACTTACAATACGTTTTGTACACAAAACATTTTCACGTTTAATACTTTTGGAAATGGAGATTGATTAAAATATATTAAGTAACTTTCATTACATATATCTTATGTACCTACATCTTGATTTCTAATGTTTACGCGAGTAACACTCGCGTTTACATTTGAAATAAAACTATTTTTACGGATTCTATCGCGTTTGTATTTGATTTTTAATTTCCCGACGTTTTGAATACTATATAGTGATCATGGTCACGAGAGGACCATGACCATGATCACTGTAAAGTGTTCGAACCGTCGGGAAATTAAAAATTAAATACAAACGCGATAGAATCCGTAAAAGTAGTTTTATTTCAAATATTTACATCTTTTTCGTTCTTAAAACATCTTTAAGATGCACTGCTTTTTTTTACAAGATGTATGTACTAAAAACTAATTGTGGGGGATTTTACAAATATAATTTAACGGACACAAATTACACCCAGACTTAGAAGAGCAATTTGTAAATCGCACAAAGTGTTATTCTACGTAGGAAGTGAACTCACTGCATTGGTACGTTTTCTACTGTTCCTACTCTAGTGGTTACCACTACGCCATCTGTGCAGCCAGGAATTATCATCAAGTCTGACTATTAGACTTAGGCCACTTCGAGAATATCAAAGTAACTTGATATACTGACACACCGTGCCGGTGTCACAGGTTCGATACCCACGCAGAACAATACTTAGTGAGAACCACAAATTGTTGTTCTGATTCTGGTTGTAATTTGTGTGCGTTAATTATATTTGTAAAGTCCACCTTAATACAAAAATTTATTTCCTTAGTGCAAGATGTTGACTTAAAATAATATTTCTATTTCCTTAAGAAGATCTTACGACATAGTCTAAGTATGATAATTTATACAAACAAATAACAAGCCGTTTCAATTTATTAACATAACAATAGTCAAACAAAACCATTTGTATTACGTAAATATGTATTTGTAAAACGAAATTAACTTAAAGAATGACAAGATAACATGCAAAGTATGAAAGCACGCAATTTCCTATACATTTTCACTTAATTTACATGACAATATATTTGAGTTGGTTATTATTTATTTTTATTTAGTGTAAGTAATATATACATACATATCATCACGCCATATCCCTTGCAGGATAGGCAGAGAAAACAGAGTGTCAGAGAACTCTATCCTTGCATACTTCACTCGCTTCCTCAACATTCATAATTCTCTTAATACACGCTCGCCAGTTTCGGAGACTCTTGATTCCACCTTCCTTCAGTACGTGACCAATCTGGTCTAGGTCAGTTAGTCTCGTTCTCCCCCGGTACTTACATCCTTCCACTTTCGCATTGTATATCTTCTTAACCAGACGTTCGTTCGGCATTCTTTCCACATGTCTGAACCATCGGAGCATTCTCTTTCGCATCTTTACACTAATACTCTCTTAAATATATTGTAAGTAATATATTTTGAAATATTTGCTTATTTTACTAAGCTTCGTGGCACGTGCCCCTCTTTCGTCGCCCGGACGAAACGAACGGCGTGTGTGTTAAAAAAAAAAAAAAGAAATAGGCAATCATGGGGACTGCCGATAGAAGTAAAAACTATTAACTTAAGACTAATTGAAATAATAATAATTTTCTAATTTTATATAAAAATAAAAAATATTATCGAACATCTAGGAATCGGTTTTACCACGCTAGTAAGATAACCTTTAAACCACAATAATACTATAGATATACTATTAGCATTAGCATGTCGGTGACGCGAACCTATAAGTTTTTCCTCTTCAAAAACGCTCAACGCGCCTAAAGAAGTTTTCACATAGCTAAGGATATACTATTAGCATTAGCATGTCGGTGACGCGAAGCTATAAGTTTTTCCCCTCCAAAAACGCTCAACGCGCCTAAAGAAGTTTTCACATAGCTATAGATATACTATTAGCATTAGCATGTCGGTGACGCGAACCTATAAGTTTTTCCCCTCCAAAAACGCTCAACGCGCCTAAAGAAGTTTTCACATAGCTATAGATATACTATTAGCATTAGCATGTCGGTGACGCGAACCTATAAGTTTTTCCCCTCCAAAAACGCTCAACGCGCCTAAAGAAGTTTTCACTTCAATTAATAATAAAACAAATTTACTAAGCTTGTATTTTTAGCTGTAGTAAATATATTAACCTCGAATATAATCAAATACTTCTTAATGTCTTCTCGTAAAATATGACTAATGTATGTGATATCATCATTCGGCTTTTTTCCATCCACTAGTGGACATAGATGTAACACATATTTCACCACAAAGTGTGGTTCTATGCCGCCCGTATCTAACAACTGCCAGCAACATTCACCTACCACTATTCAAATACAACCTGGTAGGGGCTTTCAACACTTCTTCACTTCGTTCGATGCGCAGTCGCCACTCCAGAAACTTTCTTCCCTATATGATCTGCAAATTGCCACTTCAGGGTGCTAATTCTTTGTCCTATGTTGATTACATCCGTTCTTCTACGGATTTCCGTATTACGGATCTCATCTTACAGAGAAATCCCGAACACAGCTCGCTCTTTAGTACGCTAAGTAGCTTTGAGCTGCTTCATGAGGCCTACATTTAGGGACCACGTTTCCGTGCCATAAGTCATCACTAACACACACTAGTCATAGACCTGCGTTTTCCAATACTGAAGTATATGATAGAGTAAAAATATAATATAGAGAAAACAAGGGAAACCACTGACCGAGTTTGCAAAATAAATATAATATAGGCACTTTGAGAAAGTGAATTTATCATGGAAATTAAAAAACTTTCATTTCCAAAATACCTACGTTAGTTTTGCAGACTCTGCGGAAGGCACCCGTCGCTAAAATTCAGTTTTAAATTCTATTATACCCACGGGAAAGGAAAAAGCAATTATACCTTTCATTTTTACTCTACCATCTCGCGAAATAGTAAATATGGAACAGAAAATGATTTTTAACCTAGAGACCAAAAGGAATCTATATAGTTATGCTGTTGAAAAAGTAAAAATGGAAACGCTGTTTGCCTTAAAAATTGACAACCTTATAAACCAATTCTTTTCTAATAGTTTCGTAAAAAAATAATGTAAAATATAAGTGAATGTTACGGTGTCATCTGATCTATAGCTATGTACGGATCTGAATGTTGGTAATTGAAAAAGATGGATGAGAGAAGAAGGCATGCTACTGAGATGTGTATGTTAAGATGAATGTGTGGAGTAACCGTATCAGAAAAATAAGAAATAAGTAATTAGGGGAGGCCTAAAAGAGGTACCAGTGATAGAGAAGATTAGTAACGTGAGAATACCTTGGTATGGGCATATGAGTAGAGATGAAAAGTATGTGACCAGGAGGGTTATATTATTGTGGATGGCCGTAAGAATCATGGCAGACGTAAAAAGAGATAGATACGTTGTTCAAATTACTGAAATTTAGCAATTAATATGCTTGATTATTAATAAAAACACGATTACGAGCGAAAAATGATTGTCACAAGTGGGATTCGAACCCATACCTATTGGAAATCCGTTCCAATCGTGCTGCCACTTTAAGTGTCACATACAACTCCAAGAGATTTAAGTGACACTATATTCAAATTATTTTGTGTTTTGTTTGGTAATTAAATAAAGAAAAGAAAAATACTTACAACACCGTAAACTATTGTAGTACATTTAATTCCGCTTCGTATTATATTTTCGTCTTTTAAGGAGACATGTGCCATCTACCCGACATGTTTACACATTGTACAGGCTTAATACTCAAACTTTGCAGTTAGAATTATATTAAACGATGACACAACCCTGTTATTCAAATTACTGAAATTTAGCATTTTATATGCTTGATTATTTATAAAATCCGATTACGAGCAGAAAATGATGGTCACAAGTGGGATTCGAACCCATATCTATTGGAAATCCGTTCCGTGGGTCCCTCTGGACCGATTTTAAAAAATATTTTTGTGTGCGTTGATGAGACCTCAAGAATGGTTTCGATTAATAAATTATTCTCGTAGATAGTTCTGTTATCAATATCAAGGAATTCTATTTCTTTTTAAGATTCCTACAAAACTGCTTCTGTTAGGATAGCTAGTTTTTTTTTTATAAATTTGGTGAGTGATGGAAATGTCATCAATTTTTTTTTCATTGTTAGTGTTCAAGCGATAATTGACAGACGATATAATAAATACTTTATCTTCGAAAACTTAAGAAATTATTACTGAGTGCTTCGAATCCAAAACCTCTGCATGACTTCTTTTTATTTCTAAATAATTTATTGCCACTTTACGTTATGATTATAATATTTGCTCTATTATATATTAAAAAAAGAATTAGTCATTTTTTTTATATTGTCTCATTTATTTCTTCTAATATGTTTTCTTAATGGTATCGGAGTAAAATACTATTCACCAACCTTTAAATTGCTCGTAGATGTTGTAAAAGAGACCTAAGAGATATGATATACAGATAACATCCATAAAAGAGAAGGCAAACTTGAAATGAAACCCTAGACCAACACCTTTGATCAACGTAGTATAATATACCAATTTTATTCTCGTTATGGAGAAGGCTTATGGCAATTAAGACTTTACTTAGTTATTTCACCTTACAGGGATGCGACAGGCGAAGAAAAACTCAACGTGAAATTTGAACCTGGTGAATTAAAGGATGCGGCGCGAACTTTTGAAGAAGGTAAAATATTTTCTAATATTTCTTAGTTCTTATTGATTGATTAAAAAAATATAATACAATATTAGACTTTTTCGTGGTAGACGGTAAAACTCGGTTAAGTCACCAGGAGATTAAGCAAATAAATCTCCCTGAAAAGTACTGCTTTCAGGAACATTTATAAGAACGGTAACATACCTACAAACGTGGCGTTTACGATATTATTCCCTCTATGTTCCCATAGAATGTAATTTAGACCTTCCGGTCTAAATTACAGTAATCATCAATAAGCTGATGATGATGATAATTTTGTTAATATCCTAATCATAACTAATATTATAAATACGATTGCGAGTTTATTTATATGTTACGCTTTCACGCCTAAATCACTGAACTAATTTTAAAAACTCTTTCACCAATGAAAAGCTACATTATCAGCGAGTAACATAGATCATATTTTATTCCTATATTCCTACGGGAACAGGGACTACGCAGGTGAAACCGCGAGTATTTGCTAGTAGCTCTATATTTAAGTGAAAGCCCTTAAAGCCTATGATGAAATATTTTTTTAAAGACCACACTCAGTACTAAGGAAATAATTCTTGTATTACGGGGGACTTTACAAATATATAATTAACGGACACAAATTACACCCAAACTCAGAACGTCAATTTGCATATAATAAAGTTATAAGTAGGTATATTCTGGTATATAACACATGACCATAATTTATTTTTTAAGACAACACCATGCATTAAGGAAATAATCCATTTTACGCATTGCGGAGGATTTTACAAATAAATAATTACCGGACTTAAATTACATCCAAACTTAGCACAATACTTACAATAACATAATACTTTCAATAAATTAGCTTACTTAAATTTAAAAAAAAAGTATATCTTAGCAATAGCTCATCACTAATTGTATAGCTTATAGTGTGCACAAGGTTTATACGATAGTGTATGGAAGCGTAAATGAAAGTCGCTCGGAGTGGGTCATTGCACTGTTACATCAGAGCAATGGCCGCGCGGTCAAGGTTACTGTACTCTTACGTAGTCGTATGTGAGAGACGGTCTGATAGTGATCAGTATAATATATGCTAGTATAGTTCAGTGAGTTAATTGATTAGCTCACGACTGAACCTAATACGTTGCTTTTTTTTTTCTTTTTTACATATTTTTATTACGAATTCTGCTGTTTAAATATTACATACATACATACATATCATCACGCCATATCCCTTGCAGGGTAGGCAGAGAGAACAGAGTGCCAGAGAACTCTCTCTCTGCATACTTCACTCGCTTCCTCAACATTCATAATTCTCTTCATACACGCTCGCCGGTTTCTGAGACTTTTGACTCCACCTTCCTTCAGTACCTGACCGATCTGGTCTAGGTAGGTTAGTCTCGGTCTCCCTCGGTACCTACATCCTTCCACTTTCGCATTGTATATCTTCTTAACCAGACGTTCGTTCGGCATTCTTTCCACATGTCCGAACCATCGGAGCATTCCCTTTCGCATCTTTACACCAATACTCTCGTTCATACTTACTCGCACTCTTACGTCGTCGTTAAGATTGCGGTCGGTCAGCCTAACTCCACAGATTTTCCGAAGAGATCGCATTTCGACCGCATTAATTTTACTTTCATACTCTTTTCTGCATACCCAACTCTCGCTTCCATACAGTAATGTTGGGACAAGCACTGCGTTATATTATATTACATTATTTGTAATAAATTTAGTAACACTTTATTAAATTCAAATTAATAAAATAGATTTTATTTTTAATAATAACTGATCAAAGAGTGTATTTTATTATCCTGCATGGGAATCGAACCCATAGCACTGCCATGGCTGGTCGATATCTTAATCATTACACTATATGTGTAGTTATATATTTTTTACATAAAAAATATACCAATCTAAATGACCTCCTCATTTTAGAAGTCGGTTAAAAATAAAACTCAATGCTAAGCCGCCTGGTCAGCATGGTATAAATTTTCTCTAGTTTTTCAATTTGGAGAAAACTGTGGTAAAAACTGTATTGTTGGGCATATAAAGCCTGAGAAGAAGAAGAATTACTAGTAGAATTTGAAGGTTCTTTAATAAGCTTTTTTTGTAAGTCATAAAACTTTTCTATAGTATATATTCTATATATGTTCTTATTTCCAGCACGAGGTAAAATTAAGAAATACTCACCACTTCTTGCTGGAATCGGAGTGAAAGTCTTGGCGATTGCTGGTCTTCTATTCGGCGGTCTCACGCTTCTCGTTACCAAGGCTCTGGTGGTAGCCAAGTTGGCATTCGTGGTAGCCGCTGCTTTGGGTATCCAGAAACTACTTAGCGGTGGTGGACTAAACAATATTAGTGGAAAGGTATATATACTTTTGACTACATATTCTTCAACTGTTTTTAATGTTTGAATTTTATTAAAGAACGTATGTGGTGATAACTTTAGTACTTTTTCCTTACGTGGTGTCTTAAAATTTGACTAAGAGAAATAAACGGATAACAGCACATCCAAAGAAAATACCTGAAAATAAATTCTCCAATCCGTTTAGCAGGTGGCTGGCAGATTACGTCTTCATTAAGGGTCCGGGTATCGTAAAACCAACTTGAAAGACTATTTGGGATAAAAAAGTCCAAAAATTCTGCATGTTTTTTTTTTCTATTTATACAGAAAACCTATCATTTTGAAGTAATGGTCAGCGCATGTATATCAATACTTTATTTTTGTTTTGGGACTAATTCAATCATACATTCCCACCATTGTAGCACCTATAAATCGGGATTAACAAATAGTCTCCATAATTGATACTAAGGTAGTAAGAGTAAGTAAGAACCCAAGAAGATAAACAATCCCAGAAGATGGCTTTAATTCTCTTCGGACTCGTAAGAAATGTAATAAGAAAACTTGAGAAAGGAGGGGTTTGAAAACAATGATTCCAGTTCCCACCTAGGCAATGAGGAAGACAGGGAAAAATAGCTAGTCATCTAATAAGCAGGTTGTATAGCTACAATAGGTGTATATGTTAGTCTTAAGATTGATTGCTACAGTAGGTATGGTTTTTTTTTTTTTTTTTGGCGGCGGGCTACGGATCGGTCACGCCCCGCTAATCCGTCCGGTACACTAGGTATGGTAGAATATGTTTATCAATATATCATTTAATTCAACAGATTGCTGGCATCCAATCATCTCAGCAATGGTCATCGCCAACAGCATCTGCGGCTTCTTATCCTTACGCCAGATCATCAAACATGGCAAACGATGCTAATGATTTAGCTTACAAATCACAAATATCTTCATAAGCTGATAGAGTTTAGTGATCAATACAACTTATCAAAAATATCTCTTCGTTAATATCATTATAAATATTTCACAAAAATTAAAATAAAAACGCTTAAATTACTTTTAAAAAAGCGTTTCATCCTCCATTATTGAGTGCAACCTTCACAGTTTTTATCGAGTCGTCAGTCTATACACTGAGAGGTCTTCTGACACTACATCGTAAGACACACAGTTGTTACTTGGAAATCTTTCTTGACCAGCAGTTATCGTTTCTTTGGACCCTGTATTCTGCTCATTACGAGTTCAAGGTGCTAGTTCTTTGTATTATGTCGGATTAAAAAAAATTATAAATTGGTAATAATCTCCAATCTTTATCATAATTCTAAGATTCATACATCTATTAATTCATCAACGAAGATTTTTACAAGAAAATACCATGACTTGAGATATCGGCATCAAAAATTTAGAACATCTTTTTTAACTTTTACTAGAACATTAGTTCTTTGATTGCGGGTTGGTTTTTTACAACATAGTCCAATTGCAAGTCCCTATACGTAAATATTTCATTCACAACGACTATTGGTATTTGTATGAAATATCTACTACCACGTCAGCGTACAAATACTTCATACTGTAAGAGACTATTAAACGAAGCTCGCTATTATAAATTGTGTCAAATATATTGGTGAAAATTGAGATAGTAGATTTTCTTTATCGTAAGATATTTCTAATAAACATACATACATATCATCACGCCATATCCCTTGCAGGGTAGGCAGAGAGAACAGAGTGCCAGAGAACTCTATCTTTGCATACTTCATTCGCTTCCTCAACATTCATAATTCTCTTCATACACGCTCGCCGGTTTCGGAGACTCTTGACTCCATGTTCCTTCAGTACATGACCGATCTGGTCTAGGTAGATTAGTCTCGGTCTCCCTCGGTACCTACATCCTTCCACTTTCGCATTGTATATCTTCTTAACCAGACGTTCGTTCGGCATTCTTTCCACATGTCCGAACCATCGGAGCATTCCCTTTCGCATCTTTACACCAATACTCTCTTTCATACCTACTCGCTCTCTTACGTCGTCGTTACGAATGCGGTCGGTCAGCCTTACTCCACAGATTTTCCGCAGAGATCGCATTTCGACCGCATTAATTTTACTTTCATACTCTTTTCTGTATACCCAACTCTCGCTTCCATACAGTAATGTTGGGACAAGCACTGCGTTATGTATTGCTACACGTACCTTCTGGCTGAGGTGGTGGCTACCGAGAAGTTGCCCCAACGCTCCGTTCACTCTATTTTCTGCATTCACTCTTCGCTCTATATCAGTCTCTATATCAGTATCTTCTAATAAACGATGGACGAATATTGCTAGTTCTTATTAATTAAATTATAACCATAGTCGTGCCTGTCTCTATCCATATTAATTTCTTAAAAAAATTGTCAATTGTAGGTAACAATTTATCTTAATTCTATTAAAGATTCTCTTTTTAGTTTTTACAGAAACTTTGAAACTATTGTAAAAACTAAAAAAAAATACTAAACAGCTCGAAATCTATGGTGTGGAAAATAAGAATATGCTATTATTAAATGCAAGCCGTAGCTATTTTTCGATCAGCCTATCTTTTTCTATTATGGTTAAGAAAGTAATTGAAAAAAAATATCACGATTAACGATCCTTATCGCTTCTATGAAAAAGTTCACTTCTATGAACCAATTCACCTTATCGATATTGTCTATCGTTAGATTTTATCGTATATCTAAAATTCATATTTAATATTTGCTAGCTGGCTATGAAGAGAAACATATTAAATATATAATTTTCAACAACTTTAAAAATTATATACCAAGCGATATGGAAATTGTATGGAAGGAGAAGACATATTACGTTGACCCCAAATAAATTGGGATGAGAGCAAGTTGATGATGATATATACCAAGCTATCAAAGATATGAAAAATTACCGTTCCACCTAGCTATTCTTAATTAAATTACAGTAGGCAGTAATGTGATTTTATAAGTATGGCAATCAATATACTCATATCTGGAGTTTTTTTAATATGGAAATACATATGAAATCTTTTTTTCTTCTACTGTAACCAATATATATATATATATATATATATATATATATATATATATATATATATATATATATATATATATATATATATATATATATATATATATATATAAAATATATACAATGAAACATATAACCTCCTCCTTTTTTGAAGTCGGTTAAAAATACAAATGTTATCACATTTATATTTGCTTTTTAAATTACCGAAGTTTCGAACACTTTTTCAGCGACTCCATATAAACATGAACGTCTTGAACAAATTATAAATTAAATAGAAACGCGTTAAAATATTTAAAATAGTTTAATTTCATATATCAAATCTTTTTATAATATATTATAAATATATTATCGCTTGTATCAACGATGAAAAGAAATTTTGTTAGGAACCCTGCATATCTCAGTGATTTATCCATGAGATATTCGTATCTCAAGACTAAATCACATCAGCCTGTAAACCAAAACTCGCTCGTAATAACTTGTAATCTAATCGGTTTCTAATACAGATGCGTGCCCTACAAAAGGATAACTGATATTTCATGAGGGTGACGATAATAAATGCATTATATGTATTAATGAATAAATTAATAATATTATTAATTTTATTATTACATTGAAAAAATAATTTAAATCATAACTTTTATACCGTATTTATTATAAAAAATAATTAATGCATTATTAATTATTTTTTTAAGAGATATTTTTGATAAAATAATTTCAAATTATATTATTTATTTTATTTTAGCAACCTGTTATTATTTATTTCGGGTATATTTCTTTGTGGTAATTGTTTTATAAGATGGTTGTGGGTTTTATTATTATAGTGCAGAGTTATTTATGTGGGATCCCGAATATATATTAATTTTATTTCTAGATATTATATTTTAAATGTTAAAAATAATTTTAAATTAATGAAAACTAATGTTAAATTTCTATATTCATTAATTGATAGAATATGTGGTTAATTAATATTTTATTATTTATTATTTTTAGTATATTATTGTAGTAATTGAGAATGATTACAGATTTCCAATGATCTTTATAATGTTAAGAGTATTTATACTTATTTTTTTTACTATTAATTGTAAGTTAAATAAAAAGTGCGTTTGTAAGCTTTAAATTTAAATTTTATTTGAAAGCTGAATATATTGGTGCATGAATTGTTATAATTTAATAATTTTGTATTATTAATATTTTATAATTATTATTATTATATTAATATGTACAAACAATGAACTATTTGGGCAAGCAGGGTATTAATCAAGGCAAATTAAAAAAAAAAGAATAATTAATGCAACAAAGCTGTCCAAAAGACAATGAATTTTTAATAATATTATGTTTTATGTATTACGGGTTTATGTGTCATATTTTTATAATTAATTTGATGACTGAAAAGACTGTATGATTATTTATAAGGCTAATAAATTAATAATATTTAATCTTGTATTTAATCCTAATATTACAATTGCGAATATGAATTTCTTTGTTTATTACCCTTTCACACCTTCACTACTTGATATATACTATCGATTACAAATTTCGCTAATATGTTATCAGATATAAGCTGCAGACCTTTTTTTCCACAAATGGATTTTTTCCATTTCAAAAAATTAGTGGAAACGGAGTAAGTATACAATTTACCACCCCTTATCTTACCCGTGGGTGATCGTAAGAGATGACTAAGGGATATAAAAATGCATATAACATTTATGCAAGAAGAAACAAAACCATATCTTACGTATAATAAGTCAATTTCTCTCCCATTATGGAGGCTTGAGACCAACAGTGGGACATATATGAACTGAGGTGATATTTAAAAAATGCAAACCCGCAGGCATAATTGGTTATGCCGGGCCGGCCACCGAAGACAAAGATCGGGTACCGGTGGCCCGCTCGTACGGCGAAGAGAGGTGTTTGCAGGGTGGGTCCATGGGGTTGCACGCCGCCTCTTCCGTCGACCTGGGCCGATTTGCCGGGGCGCGACCACATCCATGGTCCACCTTGCGAGGAAAAAAAAAGGCATAATTGGTTATAAATAATTTCTCAAATGAATTTCTAAGAGCTTCATCAATTTGAAGATATTCTGCTGATTTTATATCTGTGAAATGGCCTATTAAATTCCTTTAATCTGTGAAATATTATAATTATTTTAAAGAATACGTATCTATATTACAATTGTATTTCTATTTTTTACATACAATTGTATAAACTAACTGATTAAAGCAGACTTCACTGGTAGCATGATATTTCAAACTGAAGTTTAGTGATTAATTACACCCAAGTATGCCCCTTTATATTTGCGGTGGGCTATAGTCTGATCACACTTCGTTAAATCCGGTCGAGGAGACGATAGAAGAAATAGCCTGCGACCCCATAGACCCGCTCTTTTTTGTTTTTTTTTTGTAGCAGCAGGATATGGCGTGGTCACTCCCCGCAAATCCGTTTGGGGCGACAGAAGAAGCGGCACGTGAGCCCATAAACTCGCCCTACACGTACCTCTCGCCGAGTGAGTGGCCCACCGGTACCCGATCTTTATCATCGGTGGGGCATGACCCACCCTACATGTACTTAAATACGCAGTGTGAGTGGACCACCGGAACCCGATTTCGGTCTTCGCTGGCACCCAAGCAAGCTCTAAGAATATAATACGTCTTTTCTTTTTTTATTATTTTTGTTATATAGGGTTTTTAGTAGCCTTTTTAGAATGTCGTGTGGTAAATGCTTAAAATTATTGCCAACCCTTACTTTGCTCGATGTTCTTTTTCGTTTTCTGCTTGAAAAGACGACTAAAAGCTTTATATGAACCTGGACCATCTCCACCTGAAATCGTCTGGTCAACAATTGCATTCTCAAACAGGTTTAACGTCAGGCAGACGGTCATAAAACTATTTCCAATAACTTTTGCGATATATACGATAGATAACGCGTACATATTGAGTCAATCCGAAGACAAGAGCTGCATAATGATGAGTAGCCTTTTTATAATACCCAGATACATTGTTTTTATCAGAGACATATATATCTTGGCTTAAGAAATATATTCTCTTGTAGCGTGGAACTAAAATATAATCAACTATATAAATACCACTCAAAATTAAAAATCATATATAGATTATATGAAGAATTGTTCTGCGTAGAAATCGAATCCCGATTCAAACTGGAGGGGGGCCAGGTTTCTCGAAAAAAACAATAATATCGGCATAAAAAAATAAAATCAAATCCTTCGCCTCCATTATCATCATCGTCACACCCCATATATGTCCCACTGTTGAGCTCGAGCCACCTTCGTAATGGGAAGGAAATTAACCTACTATACCACGCTAGTCAGACGTGTTGGTATAGGGTTTTGTTTCGAGTTTTCCTTCTCTTGCATAGATGTTATATGCATTTTATATCCCTTAGTCGTCTCTTACGATCACCCACAGGTAAAATAGGGGGTGGTGAATGGTATTCTTACTCCGTCATCACACGGAGAGCATGTAGACCTAAGGCTAACTGAGGCTTTACCATCAGACAGTTTTTTTTTCCACTTCTTTTGAAGAATAGTACTCATTTTTTGTGTGAATTGTATTCTTACTCCGTTACCACAAGGATGGCAATTCAATTAGAAAGCACAAATTACAACTAGGCTCAGAATAAATATTTGTTGAATAAAGAATTAACCTACATGGTTATCCTACGGGAACCTACAAAACACCACACCAACTATTGACAAGTTATTAATAACTTTGAAGTATAGCCGTAAAATAAAACAGCGAAGCTTTTCAACACCTTTGAGAACGACTAGCGCCATCTCTTGGTATAAATTATGAACCTATATTATTCTAAGCAATTGAAATGTCCATTTTTATGAGATTTGATAATTTTGAAACTAGATAAATTGTAAATCAATTAGTTTCTTATTTTCGCCGTGTGGTGACGAGATCTGACGCCATCTGACGTTGCAAAAACTAATTCAGGATTAAGAAAATTGCCAGCAAGCTTTTCTGAGAAACTCATAAAATGAGGTGAAACTATCAACCAGCCCATCAAGCAAAGCTAGTATGAACTTGTTATTTTGAAAAATCTACATTCAACAATGGAGGCAGATAGGCAGGCGAATAAATCTGTAACTAGTATACCTTTTTTTTGGCAGGCCATGGTCTGGACACACGTCGTCCATCCATCCGGGACGACAGAAGGGCGGCATATGGCCCCTTAACCCACCGTATTCCCTCCCCATCGCGATTGGGCCAGCTACTGGTACCGCTTCCTTGACCTCCATGGCATAACATGTGTCATCATCTCAGCTCAGATATGTGTTGGGCTCAAGCCTCCTCTATAATACAAGGGAAAATGACCAACTACACCACGCTGCTCAGACGTGTTAGTAAAGGGTTTTGTTTCGAGTTTACCTTCTCTTGCGTAGATGTTATATGTGTTTTATATCCCTTAATAGTCTCTTACGATAACTCACGGGTAAGATAGGGAGGGGGGGGGGCGCTGGTCTAGCCTCAGGTCTACATGTTCTCCGTCACCACACGGAGAATATGTAGACCTGAGGCTAGCTGAGGCTTTACCATCAAAAACAGTTTTTTCCAATTCAGTTGAAGAATAGTTCTCATTTTTTATTGGAAAAGACAACATCTGGTACTAAGGAAATAATCCTCGCATTGCGGGGGACTTTAAAAATATATAATTTAACAGACACAAATTACACCCAAACTTGGAGCAATAATTTGTGGGTCAGGACAAAGTATTGTCCTAGATAGCAATTAATTTAAAAACAATCCAGAAATTTAGAAAAGAATTCCCATACACATGTATAAAAAATTATAAGTATACAGATATTAAAAGAATTTTGAATTAATTGTAACTTTGTGAATAAATTAAAACATTCAGAATCGGGAACAAAGATTTTTTTGTAGATATTTCATCATATTTTATAGTAGAATTTGGGCAGAAAATACACTTTTGTTTTTCATTGCTTATGGTGGCAAATGAGCAAGCAGCACACCTGATGGTAAGTGTCACTGCTGCCCATGGATGATTGCGATACCAAGGGTATAGCTTTATAGCTTGGGCCGCTGCCTACCGCCACTGACGACAAGTTCACGTTGCTCCGGTGGTCGGTCCAACGACGAAGGCGAGGTTCACGGGTGGGTTACGATTATGCGTGCTTACGCCCCTCTGTCGCCCCGGACGGAGTTGTGCGAGGAGTGCGCCGACCGTAACCCGCCCAAAAAAAAAAAAAAAACCTACCAATAAATTCCCCAAACCCAAGCAGTTGGGGTCCTGGTTCTCTCGCTCACCGAACGAAGCGCAATAGCTCATTGCCATTACTCAGACGTCGATCTTCTGCGAGAGTGTGGTACTACCCTGGACGGACCGACCCCCGGCTGTACCCGGATCACACTGTTGACAGAAAACTGTCAAAAGTGTGGTCTTACCACTATTAAATATTCTATTCTTATAAATATCCTATTCCACAGAAAACTGTCAACAGTGTGTTCTTACCACTATTTAATATTCTATTCTTATAAATATCCTATTCTATTATTCCGTTCCTATCCAGTCTTAGATTAGTATACTGTATTAAGCGAATTAAATCATTTTTTTATTTTTTAATATGAAAAAGTAATCTTGAAATAAAATCTTACACTACTTTTATCTTATTTTGAAGAAAGCTCGAGCTGAGTAGTCGAATATTAACGAGCAGAGATGATAATAATTATAAGATTATAATATTTTGAATTACAAATGAATGACAATAAGAAATATTATAGATAATTGTTAGCCACATTTATTTCTACTAAAGAGGCCCTTAGGGAGCTTATAAAATGTACTAATCAGACATTAATAAGTCAGTAGTCAGAGTAATTTTACAAAATGTTTTACACTAAATAAAGTAGGTTAATTTCCTTCTCATTATGGTGCGAGCTCGAGAACAGCATGGGGACATATCTAAGCTACAATTTCACTATGACCACACTGTTCAAAGGGATTGGTATATCCCTTTGATGTTGATATAGATCAACAATACAACTCGAAATGAAATCCTATGAATTCATTTCGAGTTTTCCGTCTCTACCATTTATTTTATCTGCTTGAGTTCCTTAGTTATTTTTTACCAACTAACCCAAGGACGGGATGTTGACTATGACCAGCATAACGATAAAATAAGTAGAAATTTTTAATAATATCTAAAAATCATAAACATCATTCTCAATTGAAGTCGCTTAGAAACTAAGCGGCACAAACGGACGTACCTCATTTTATACTAGAGATCAATATAGATAGTCTGAAAAAAAAATAACATGCCATCTTCACGCACACATTTATAATTTTGTATGTGTATTACTATGTATTTACACGCCTTTCACTTACGCATACTGTTGTAATAACTGTTGAATAGAGAAATAAATGGAGTGGACTTAATTATAGATTTTTATTATAAAACCACAATCGGTATTATTGATTTATTGATAATTCGAAACGATTTTAATAAAATAAATACTGTTTATCATTTCTTTCATTTTTTAGTAGTTAGACAGTAATTTATAAATTGGTTATAAAATATATCACACAAATCTGTGATAAAAAGTTTTATCTAAGCCTCTTTCTACGTTGTTATATTTTGTCTAATTTGTATATGTACAATATCATGGGGCCTAGACCTAAAAAAATAAAACAAACAATATCATACAATTTATTGATAGATGATGGCTATTGTGTAAGCAGTAGGTGAAAATTACAAATGGTTATTCCACGTCATGATAAATTAAAAAAACTTATATAACCCAAAGATTTTAATATTTTCTTAAGAAGTATTGTAAAACTTTATTAAATTGTACTCTGTATTTAACACGTTCATATAAATAAACTCTTCAATTTTAGATAGATAGATATAAACTTCCGCTAAAATTATATATTTATTATCATAATATCTATTTTATTAATGTACCATCAAACGATTATGCTAAATGCAACCATCATTCAGTACAAAAAATCGTATTTGAAATAAAACTACTTTTGCGGATTCTATCGCGTTTGTATCATGGTCACGGGAGTCCTCCCATGATCACTGTAAAGTGTTCGAAACGTCGGGAAATTAAAAATCAAATACAAACGCGATAGAATCCATAAAAGTAGTTTTATTTCAAATGTGTAATACTCGCGTAAACAATAGAAGTCATTAAAAATCGTATCTTAAAAAAATATCACAAATCTAATACTTTTTAAATGAAAAAATAGTCATGCATAATCGTCCAGAAAATGCTTCTCGATTTTACAGCCTTTGAATGATAAAATTCAAAGTTTTAGAGCACATGAAATATTAAACTTTAATTTGTTGTAAAATTTTAAATAAAATTAGATCGTAGATATATATTATTTTGAGAGAATCTAATATATATAATAAATTAACCATTAAATATCTGTTAATAAAACCTTTATTATTTTAAAACTAAAATAAAACATCAACATTCGTCTCCATTCCCCCCGTTAGCCTCATTATGTAGACAGTCAACTTTCTCTTCCACTACATTGACATTGTACAAGTGTGCGTGACACTTTCACTCGAAACATTTTTGTTGTGTTTTCTTTCCGTTTTCTTATAATTACGGATTACTTAGACTTATTTACTTTTTTTAATTATTTTCTATTTAAATACATATGAATCAATTGTTTTAACTTTCACTTAAGTTAAGTACATTTAAAGTTTTATAAATGGTATTATATTATCCGTATGGTGACGGAGTAAGAATACAATTCATCACCCCCTATCTTAACCGTGGGTGATCGTAAGAGATGACTAAGGGATATAAAACGCATATAACATCTATGCAAGAGAAGGAAAACTCGAAACAAAACCCTATACCAACACGTCTGACCAGCGCGGTATAATGGGTTAATTTCACTCCCATTACGGAGTCTCGGGTTCAATTCATACGCAAGACAATACTTAGTACGAGCCACGAATCATTGTCTCGAGTCTCTATAATTTGTGTCAATTAATTGCACGTTTGTTAATTCCTCTTCTATACAAGGATTAGCTCCTTAGTATAAGATGTCTTTAAAAAAAAGCTTATGGCAAAGTTTAAATGTCGTTAATCCTACCACATATTCCATCAATATAACTAATTTAAACCAAGTTTAACGTTTAAAAGGACTCGGGCAACATTTATTAATTTTAAAACCCATTTTAAATTTAATTAAAAAAAAAAATGAAAAGATTTGATAAAGAAAATATTCACATTGTTTCTATGTAATATTAGATAGAAAGAAAGCCTTTGTAGTAGCGGCTACGAATACTATCAATCCCTACTTTACTCTTGGATGTCGTAAAAGACGACTAAGAGTTTCAAATCAATATATGCCAACTCCACCCGATGGCTTTTGGTCAACAATTACAATCCAAATGAGGATTAACGTCAAGCTGATGAATGATCATAAAACTATTGTCAATAACTTTTGCAATGTATGAATACACATCGCATCGACCACAAATAATTGAGATAAGAGCATGAGAACGATGAATGATGCTAGAAAAGAGGGAAGAAGCAGTAAAAAGGGGATGAAATTGGGGATGAATATATTATGTATAAGAAGAGCAGCAGTACAGTACCACGAACATGACAAAATTGAATGCATACTCCATATGAGTATTAAAACTAAGAATTTCTCTTCCATTTTGGAGAAGATTCTGAACATTTCCATTGTCCTTAATAAGGATTTTTAAGTTTTATAAGATGACGGTTTCCTCTCACCAGTATTTCCTCTGTTACTAGAAGTTACTAGAAGTCGCATCACCTTTTATGATTATTATTTCACTTGGCAGGATGGAATACAGTATCTGCGCCTGATGCCGCCCTAACCGAGGCTTCGGGTAATCGAACCGGGGAATTGTCCAGTCACCCGACGTAGGGCCACCGCGTGAGGGCGACGCCACGGGAGGAACCCGTAAGGGTAAACCGCCGGGCGGGCCACCGAAGGCAAAAATCGGGTACCGGTGGCCCGCTCGCACGGCGAAGAGAGGTGTTTGCAAGGTGGATCCATGGAGTTGCGCGCCGCCTCTTTTGACGCCCCGGATCGATTTGTTGGGGCGTGACCACATCCATGGTCCACCCTGCAGGAGAAAAAAAAAAGTAAAAGATAGAATACAGTATTTCATAGCCCCTTTCCCATTGGAGTTATAAAGCCAACTAAATGATCTATAAGCGAATAGGGAATAGCATTCGCTTAGGGAACTTTTAAGATTCTAGGATGTAGGTACCGGGGGAGACCTAGATTAACCTACCTAGACCAGATCGGTCACGTACTGAAGGAAGGTGGAGTCAAGAGTCTCCGAAACCGGCGAGCGTGTATGAGGAGAATTATGAATCTTTAGGAAGCGAGTGAAGTATGCAAGGATAGAGTTCTCTGGCATTCTGTTCTCTCTGCCTACCCTGCTAAGGACATGGCGCGATGGTATGTAAATACATAGGGATGTAGAATCGTCAACATACATATTTATGTTGACGATTCTACATCCCTTCAGGCAGTTTTTGCAACACCTATAGATAAATTAAAAGCTGTCAATAATAAATTGTTGTAATCTATAATCACAAAGTCACTTTGTTTAATTTTTTTATAATGAAACGTAGTAAGCAATATAAAATATATCCCTAGATTAATATCCGCAGATTGATCGCACTATGCTATAGCGGCTATGAATACTACCAACCCTTACTTTACTAGTGGATAACGTAAAAGAGGACTGTAAACTTTATATCGACCAGGGCCAACTCCACCTGATGCCATATATTCAAGTCTGGCAGGTGGCCGGTCATAAAACTATTGCCAATAGTTTTACTTTTTTTTATTTTTCCCTTGCTGGGCTATGGATTTGGTCACGCTCCGCCAAATCGGTCCGGGACGACGGAAGAGATAGTACGCAACCCCACAGACCCACCGTGCAAGAACTTCTCTCTTCTCCGTGCGAGCGGGCCACCGGTATCTGATCTTTGTCCTCGGTGACCATATTCCTTCAACTTCAAGCAAGATAAGAGCAGGAGAATGATCTTTAACACTGTGCTTAAGAAAAGAGTGGGCGATTTCAATCGCTGTGTCAACTGTGCTATCATACAAAGAATATGATGTTTATCCAAGAGAAACACATACCAAGAATACATTTCTATTTAAATCGGATAAAGATCATTACCATCAATTACTAAAACGAGAAAAATCAACCAGTCTTCGTTGGCTATTAAAAAAGAAAAAATCTTTCACCATCTAAGGAATTTGGGCCTCAGCGGCTGCTTACACCTTTCTCTTAGCTTTCACACTGAGAGATCGAGTAAACACAGTGCCCTCAATGGTTTTATTTACCTAATCATATAAAATCATAACTTAATATCCGTCACATTCCAAATACCACCATAAATTATTGATATAGAGTTGATAATACCATAGTGGATTTTATGGAGTTGTTGCGTTTACACTCCTATGTCGTCATACAAACAGGTGTGCCAGGAAATACAACTTTTTTATATCAATTCAAGATTAGGTGCCCACCCATTTGATAATACAACAATTTATTGTATTTTCCACAAGCGTGAGAAATTTGTTAAATCTTTAATAAATTAATTTCTTTGTATGATTTCTATCTGAAATTAATACTAATATCTTTGTCGTTAATCAATTCCCAAGGAGGGTTGCCGTCTGGCAGGCGGCCGGTCATAAAACTATTGCCAATAACTTTTACAATATGTACTATGAAAGAAGAGTACATATTGTATCGACCCCAAATAATTGGGCTAAAAGTAGGAGAATGATGAACTTTGTCATTAATCAAAACAATCAATTGTGTAAGAAACTGTCCTGCACGGTGATCGAATACACGACAATCAGCATGAAAGATCGCTACTTAAACCATTAAGTCAGCGCCTATACATCCCATTGCTGGGCTCGAGTCTACTCCATGACATGAGAGAAATTAGCCAACGATACCACGCTGGTCAGATAGTTTAGTCATCATTCTCCTACTCTTATTCCAATTACTTGGGGTCGACACAATATTTACTCTTCTTTCATAGTATATATTGTAAAAGTTATTGGCAATAGTATAACTCCTTGGGAATATAATTATTGACCAAACGGCATCAGATGGAGTTGGCCCAGGTCGTTATAAGACTCCCCCAGGATGGCTCCTCGGTCGGTGGTGGAGGAGGAAACACCCATCCCCCCTATCACTGATGATGAACTGGAAGTGGCCCTCTCCCGACTTAAAGGAAAAAGAAAAGCGCCTGGCCCGGACGGTGTCCCGGGGCTTGTGCTCGGCGTCGTCGCAGAATATTGCATGGATGTACTCCGGGAACTGCTCAATGAATGTTTGAGGTCCGGGCAGTTCCCGGAACAATGGAAGACTGGAAGATTGTGCTTGCTGCTGAAGGAGGGTCGCCCAATCGACTCTCCTTCTGCGTATAGACCACTGGTGCTGCTGGACGAGACGGCAAAATTGTTTGAAAAAATCCTCGCGGACCGTCTCGTCCGGCACCTCGAGGCTATCGGGCCGGGACTGTCGGAAAATCAGTTCGGGTTCAGGTGCGGCCGGTCAACAATCGATGCATTGGCCGCCCTGAAGACCCTGGCCACCGAAGCGGTGGCCGAAAAGGATGTAGTTCTGACAGTCTCGCTCGATATTAAAAACGCCTTCAATAGTCTCCCACATGAGACTCTAAAGGAGGCGCTCCGATATCACGGGGTGCCTCCGTATCTCCGGAGGCTATTGGAGGCATACCTCGAGAGGAGGCACGTGCTCTGGGAGGGGGACGATGGGCGCATACATCGTCATAGGGTAGAGTGTGGCGTTCCACAGGGTTCGGTCCTCGGTCCGACCTTGTGGAACGTCGGATTTGATTGGTTGTTGCGGGGCCAGCTTCTCCCCGGGATGGGGGTAATTTGCTACGCAGATGACACTCTCATCACGGTGAGGAGGGCTGACTTCCGTGACGCCGCCCGACTAGCAAGAGTCGGAGTAGCGCTCGTCGTTGACCGGATTGGCAAGTTGGGCCTGAGAGTCTCGTTGGAGAAGACGGAGGCTCTCCTATTTTATGGTCCCAGCCAAGGTCTCCCCCGAGGGGCACAACTCAGTGTGTCTGGGGTTGCCGTGCCGGTGCAGACCCGAATGAAGTACCTGGGTCTGCACCTGGATAGTAAATGGAACTTCGGGCCGCATTTTGCCCAGCTCGTCCCTAGACTTTCAAAGTCGGCCGCGGCGCTGGGTAGGCTTCTGCCCAATACTGGTGGTCCTGGATCGTCCTGCCGGCGGCTTTACGCCGGCATTTTACGGTCTATGGCACTGTACGGTGCCCCGATTTGGACGCAGTCGCTCACCGCCTCCAATAAGGCCTTATTGCGAAAGGCGCAGAGAGCCATGGCGGTGAGGACAATAAGGGGGTACCGTACAGTATCCTGGACTGCAGCCACACTGCTAGCGGGCGATCCACCCTGGCCACTTCAGGCCAGGGCACAGGCGGAAGTCTACCAGTTCCGCGCTGCGGCGCAGGTGAATGGGGAACGCGTCACCGCGAGGGGACTGAGTAGGGCGAAGGAAGCGGCTCGAAGGGCAGTAGTCCTGCGGTGGAGGGAGGAACTGGAGTCCCCCGTAGCAGGACGGGGGACCGTTGAGGCGGTAGCGCCCCACCTTCACCGCTGGATGAAACGAGGGCACGGCAACCTGTCATTCAGGATGACGCAGGTACTTACCGGACACGGGGTCTTCGGTAAGTACCTGCACCGAATTAGACGTGAAGAGGCCCCTGGATGCCATGAGTGTGGCGCGCAAATTGATGACGCGCGTCACACCCTGGAAGTATGTCCCGCCTGGGGGCCTCAGCGCCACGACCTGTCGGCGGTCATAGGAGCGGACCTGTCGTTGTCGACCGTCATCAACAAGATGCTTGACAGCGACAGGTACTGGACGTCGATGGCCTCCTTTTGCGAGGAAGTCATCTCTGCAAAGGAGGCCGCGGAGCGGGAACGCGAAGCACTCGCGTCTGCGAACTCGCTCCGCCGGCGGCGACCAGGGAGAGGGAGGCGCCGCTACGCGCACCTTCTCCCACCGCCTTGACGGCTGACTGGTCGTGGCCAGATGGCTAAGCGTAGGGGTGTCGGGGATAGAATGTCAATAGACGATCTCTCCGGCATCCCGTAAAAGCGCGGAAGGGACCGCTGTTAGGTTTTAATGGGTATTCCGGCCGTCAATCTCATGGCCGGCGAGTCCCACACACCCCCCCGTCTATCACTGGCGGGGGATGTGCGCAAAAGCATTTCCTCAGCGATAACAAAAAAAAAAAAAAAAAAGGTCGTTATAAGACTCTTAGTCGTCTGCTACGACATCCACGAGCAAAGTAAGAATTGGTAGTATTCGTAGCCGCTACCACACAGCTAGACAAGACTAGGTCAGACAGTTTGGTATAGGGTCTTATTTTGAGTCTCGTTCTCTTGCATAGATGTTATATGCGTATATCCTTTCATCATCATTTACTACATCTAAAGGCAAGATAGGTGGTGACGAAATGTAATTTTACTCCGACACCATACGGAATAGTCATCTATGCAGTGATTTTCGCTGCTTATGCGATATAAATATTAAAAAAAAATATTTTTAATCCTTCATATATTATGCTAGTCATAAAAATCTATCAAGTAAATACTTAAGTAATAATTTTCAGAACCTTTCTGGGAAACTTATGATATAAAGCTGCTTCTCAAGAGTGGCAATTTTGTCTATCTTCCTATGGGAAGATGGACGTAACTTTAAGACATATTAATTAACTCTTGTAAAGTAAGTATCCCTCACTCTGCTTCAAAGTAAAACTTAATTGCTAAACTGATTTTAATTAATAGTATATGATACTATTAATTAAATTATTTTGAAATATATTTAAAATGTTTTCATCATCACAGCCCATAAATGTCCCAATTTTGGGCTCGGGCCTCCTCCGAAATGAGAGGGAAATTAATCTACTATACCAAGCTGGTCAAACGTGTTGGTATAGGGTCTTGTTTCGAGTGTTCCTTCTCTTGCATAGATGTTATATGCGTTTTATATCCCTTAGTCGTCTCGTAAGATCACCCACAGGTAAGATATGGGGTGGTGAATAGTATTCTTACACCACACGGAAATAAAAAAAATGTATTATGTACATATAAATTTAACACAATTTACATTGTGATTATATCATAAATTAGAAGAATGTCGTGCTATTAAAATTAATTGATTTAGTAAATTAACGATTTAAAAATTAAAAATTTGAAAGATAGAAAGCAATTTTAAAATTTATTGCATTTTTCCTATCTTTACGAATAATCATCATAGAAGATTACTGTTAGTATATCGAAGTCCAAGTTTTGATATAGATCACTCCAATGGTGCCGTGGGGTCAATTCCCGTACAGGACGATATTTCGTGCGATCCTAAAACTGTTGTTCTGAGTCTGGATGTAATCTATCTGATTTAATTACATGTTTGTAAAGTCCACGCTTTATAAGGCTCCTTTTTTATTTTATTTTATTTAATAATAACTGCTTGTACTAAGGAAAGAAGATTTATATTACGGAGGACTTTCATGATGATGATGAAAGTCCTCCGCAATATTATTTTTATATGAAAAAAATATGAAAATAATTGCCATGCTTGGCAGGTCCTTATCTGTGGTGCTGTACTACTTCGTTTATAATATCTGTACACACCTTTACTTATTGGCTGACTAGTCAATTTTGTTTTCTGTCTTCCGTATTGCTTAGGGAGAAGTTGAATCATTCTTTACAACTTATTTTCAAAGTAATTTTGCTGTGGGTTCCAAGATAATTAAAAGTATCTCCTGGGACTGCCTGAGGGTCAAGCCTTGGTGTTATTTATGGAAATCATTTTGGATTCTGGTTTACAGAAGTAACAATGGTTAGACTGTGTGGTGGGATTAGCCCCAATAAAAAAAAATAATTGCCAGGTGATTGATTGCAGGTGTACTGCTATTCTCTATTACCAATTCTCCTGGTATTTTGTCAATTAGTTTTTATGACTTTAACTGCAAATTAAGGAATATTTTAATCCATAAAGTGATACAATAAATAAGATTAAAATTAGATTTAGGTTAAAGTAAAAATTCAATTAATAACCTACTGAAATTTGGTTTCATCCTAACTGGTGCCCATATATTTCTGTGTGGTGATGGAGTAAGAATACAATTCACCACCCCCTATCCTACTCATGGGTGATCGTAAGAAACGAGTAAGGGACATAAAACTCAAATAACATTTATGCAAGAGAAGGAAAACTCGATACAAAACCCTATACCAACACATCCGACCAGCGCGGTATTATAGGTCAATTTTCTCTCCTATTATGGAGAAGGCTTGAGCCCAACAGTGGGACATATATGAGCTGAGATGATGATTATTAAAGACATTTTTTTTCCCCTATCCTTTGTATTTCGAGATTATACAATTTGTTAATCGCCTAAAATATTTTCAAATTAATGAATCGAACACGCTACATTGCATATATATCTCAATACTATGGCATTACGTATTTATTTACAATAAATTCTATAGTTTCAGAGATATGCTTTTATTGTTTTTTTTTTTGGCTGTGGGCTATAGAGTTGTCACACCCCACTAAACCCGTCCGGGGTGACAGAAGAAGTGGCGCGCGACCCCATACACCCGCCCTACATGTACTTCTCTACGCCAAACCGAGAACCGGTACCCAGTCTTTCTCTTCGGTATTCTAATAATATTTTAATAAATCAATCCCAAGGAACAATAAAACGCGAGGACATCGCCCTCAAATTGCAAACACATAACACCTGAGATAAAAAAAACCATTACGTTATTACCAAAGCCTTTCGAATGTTGTGTTTTGCAACGGCCATTCGCAACCGGATATAGGCTTTTTTCTCTCGCGGAAGGTGAAAGTGTTTAAAGTGGGACACGTTATATTGAAAGTTGTGAAAGTCAACTCGGATGTGTTTTGGTAATTTATGTGTGAGAAAGCGTCATGTGGTGGTAGATGGTAGGAATGGACAAACTAATATGACTATTATGTTCATATTAATTTATAATCATTGACATCATCATTTCAGCTCATATATGTCCCACTATTGGGCTCGAGCCTCCTCCATAGTGGGAGGGAAATTGACCTACTATACCACGCTGGTCAGATGTGTTGGTATAGGGTTTTGTTTTTAGTTTTCCTTCTCTCGCATAGATGTTATATGCGTTTTATATGTCTTAATCGTCTCGTACGGTAAGATAGGGAGTGGTGAATTGTATTCTTACTCCGTCACCATACGGAAAATAATAATTTATAATACTAGTAATAGAAATAGCTTTATGGTAGCTACGAATAATACCAACCCTTTGCTCGTAGATGTCGTAAAAGACGACTAAGAGCCTTATAATGACCTGGACCAACTCTATATGATGCCATTTGGTCAACAATTACATTGTTGTGGAGGGTTGGCGGCCGGTTATAAAACTATTGCCAATAACTTCTACAATATGTACTGTGAAAGAGGAGTATATATTATATCGACCCCAAGTAATTGGGATAACAGTAGGAGAATAATACTTATCTATCAGTTGTGTGGCGATAAGATGATAATACAATTGTTGTCACCCCTTGGATGTGGATTTCTTAGAAATTGACTGAGGGAACACTAGGGGATTGGACAGAAAGGTAAGCACCCTTTGGAAATCTGTAACATCATACTCCAACCGACAATTAACTTTTCAAACATGATGATGGTTGCACTAACCTGTAAAATGAATGAAAATTTCAAATGGCAATTAGATGATGATATGAAAACTTATGTCTACCACCTTTTACATTAAAACCGGATGAATGATTATCGTCAGAAAAATGAGCAGCTTTACTATCTAAGAAAGAAAGAAAGAAAGAAAAGATCTTTATTTGTTTAATGGATTTCAAAAAAATATCAGTATCTCTCAGGTTTGAATTTAAAAATTACTGCTATTTTTTTTTTCAAAAATTATCATGATGCTTTTTTGGCTTTATATTCTTAATGAAGAATTAAGTTTAATATTCAAAGATTAATACAGAGAAATTTTATTTTCCAGTTCATATACGTTTCTTTTACTTTGTATAAATTTACTTACCAAATTGTTTAAAAAATTTGCCATAGAATTATGTTTCAAGTTTACCTATTCTTGCTGTGATATTAACTTCCTTTCATCGTGTATCAATAATCACAGAGAAGAAAAATGAGACGATACATCATGGTATTTTTATCATCATAATTTTTTTTATTATCATACATAACTATTTGTATACGGCAAAATATTCTATGAGTTGATTTCTCATAATACCCGTTGTTATCACATAAAAATACTTGTATACGGCAAAGTAGTCTATGCACTGATTTCTCGTGCCAAATGTCTTCAATACGATCCCTATACAAGACAATTCTTTGTACAATCTATTATTATATAATTATTTTGCCATTTGATGAAGGAGTAAATATACAATTAATCATCTCCATTTTTGACTCGTGGATGTCGTAAAAGACGACTGAAGGATAACATCTCTGCAAGAGAAGAAAAACCCTATACTAATCTGTCTATGTTATGTGATATAGCAGGAAAATTTCTTTCCTATTATGAAAGAGCAGCCCAGCACTGGGATGTATATGATTTTATAAGATGAAGATGATGATGAATTAAATACTTTTGAAGTCTCATATAGTTGGCGTTTCAACGTTAGAATATAAAAGAGAATGATACTGTTTGTTCTTCTGGTAAACCTTTAACCTATGTTAGATCTCCCATAAGAAAGTAAGGGGTTTTGACAGAGTGTATTCTTAAATCATCACCATAATGGGCATAACTAATCTTCATCTCATCTCAACTCATCAGTCCCACTACTGAGCTCAAAACATCTTCGTAGTAGAAGATAAATTGATCTATTATACAGGGTTCCCTCATCTTACATCTCAAGTAATTTAGAAGTCCTTTAAGATACCTAAAGGTAAAAAGGGACTGGTGAGGAAAGTGCAACACTTCAACTACGTCTCACAATATCTTATTATTATCTTATTCTATAAAAACAAAGTGTGTGTGTCAGCTTCGACGCACGACTGGAGTTTACTCCTTAAGTACGATTATCAAAACAGGCGCAAAAAAAGCTCATTTGACTAAAAATAATATATATATTTTTATTTACATTTATTAAAACTGTTCAGTGAAGTATTATCTCACGTCAGAAAGGGAAAGGTGCGCAGAATAGGTTGCGCACTAAAAACGTAACGAGGTCATTCGATCACTAGATTTTACTCCTCAAATTTTTCTCATACCGGGCGCTTTATATGAAAATCGATTCTTAAGGAGTAAACTCCATAAACGGAAGTCAAACAACAAGTCATGAAAACCTAAAAATAACTGAAAGTATTAAATACACATTCAAATAATTACATAAGAAAAGTAATGTCATAACATAAACGAAGAAAAAAAGAATATATATATATATATATATATATATATATTAGCAGTTCGAAAACTTCGAGACGTAAACTTTCATCTCGAATGACATCACACAGCATCCTTGTTATATCACGAACGTGTAGAAAGTCGGGGCATTGAACCCGTCACACTTAGCAACAGAAACGAATTGTGAGAATAAATTCTTACGTATCAATGACTAAGAATATTGAATGTATTCTCTTATTCTTAACAGTGATATAATGAAAATATAATGTACCTTTTTTTAAGATTATTAAATGGACTTAGGGTGAAAATTAGTTCATATAAGTCCCACCGCTGGGTTTGAGTTTTCTCCACATTAGGAGCGGAATTAATCTATTATACCATGCTGATTAATTTTTTGCATAACGAATGGAAATCTTAACACAAAATCCTATAACAACCCTTATAATCAGCATGATAGGTACTTCCTACCATTTTGAGAGTATTTCAAGCCCAGGAATAGTTCAAATGAGTAGCAGTAACGTATAAGGTTTTCTTGTAATTTGCTGGTACGAATACTACCGTTTACATATCCAAATAAGGTTGATGTCAGATATGCGGGCAGTCATAAAATATTGACAAAACTTCTATAATATATACGATGGAAGATGAACAGGTATTACCAAGAACATTAGTAAAACGATGATGGCGATGATGAGTAAAGTATAAGATCATTTTGAATTTGATCATTTGACGGTATTGATTAATACGACCTATCCAGGGGTTTGATTCCCAATGAATGCCAATATTTTGTGCGACTTACAAGTTGTTGTTCTGAGACTAAGTGTGTTTGCTATTTCATCCCATATATGCCCAACTGTTGGTCTCGGGCCTCCTTCATAATAAAAGGGTAAATGACCTACTACACCACGCTGCTCAGACGTGTTGGTACAGGGTTTTGTTTCGAGTTTCTCTTCTCTTGCATAGATGTTATATGCATTTCATATCCCTTAGTCGTCTCGTACGATTACACATGGGTAAGACAGGGGATGTTGAATTGTATTCATATATATATATATATATATATATATATATATATATATATATATATATATATATATATATATATATATATATATATATTATATATATATATATATATGTATATATATATATTATATATATATATATATATATATTCGCCCCAGAAAAATTCACAAAGCAATGCAATCTTTAATAAAAATGACAAATAAATTTCATTAAATCCCAAGACCCATCCCAAAAATACCAGCACGCATGATCACTTAACATAATACCTGCCAGCGTATAGCCTAAATACATATAGTTATACGTAGGATGGAAATCCAGGTCATACGGATGTACAATTTGTATGTAATAGTGTGTATGTGTGTGTAAATGCCTATAGCACGCACACTAATACATTGTGAAAGTTTACGCACCTGTTGAATGGAATTCAATGGAATTTACTACTTGGTATATGGTTAGTATTACGTGTGATGACGGAGTTAAATTACAATACAATACCCCTTATTTTCACCCGTGGGCGTCTTAAAATATGACTAAGGCATATAATATGTACATAGCTCAAAATAAAATTATAGAAAGCCATCTGATCACCGTGGTATAATCATTTTTCTTCCTATTTTAGAAGAATCTTGAGCCCAGCAGAAGGTCATACTTGAGTAGAGATGACGATGATGGTAAGGTGCGTGTATATAGTCTTCTTGTGATGAAGGTATGAGACCACCCCTTACTTTCTGGAGAAAGGTCGTTGGATGCAGGCGGCATAAGACCGCACTTTGTGGTAAAATATGAGGGAGGCCTACGTCCAGTACTGGATGACAAGAGGCTGAATGATGATGATGATGATAAAGTTGATCAGATCCCATATATATGTCCGGTTGTGGCGTGTGTGAAGATCCATGGGCGGGTTAGATGACATATAATTTTTTTTATGGAACAAATTTCTTTTATTGATAGGCTATGGTTTGACCACATATCCATTAATTCATCATTATCCTCCAGTATGTGGATGATGAATAGAGTTCCAGTGTTAGTGTTAGTTATCATATAAATTTTGTTAGTTTGAAATAAAATGTTTAATTTTATTAGAAACGAATACACACCGAATGCGTTGATGTCTTTTGTAAGAAATATCTACAATTTGTACATATTGTGCCAGCCAGCTACTTGGTCATTGAGACTCACTAAAATATGCTATAAACTTATTTAATAATTTTTATATTTAATTGAAAATAATTAAAAAGATCTTATGCATTCTTTTTTGCAGAATTTAAACTATTATGGGCGTAAATTTTAAAAAATTCGTGGCAGTAATTTAGCTGTATTCGTGGCATTAATTTTTGTGTCTCTTAAGCCACTAAACAGTGGCCAATTTAAGAGACACAATGAAAAATTTCATAAGTTTTATCTATTTACAATTTCCTATAAAGTATAGATGATATAATTTAGTTAAGTTTTCCTTTTACGTCCTTCCCAGCTCATATACGTCCCAAATACACGTATAGGACACTCTCTCTCTCTCTCTCTTTGAAATATTATATAGACGACATTATTTTCACTTTTCCTTCCCTGATAATGATATTACCATAATTATTACGTTTGGCAAGTAAGTAATTGCAATTAGCATTATAAATTTCGTAAACTAATGATGTATAACGGGTAATATAACATGAAAGAATAATAGCTGGTGATATATATTTATTCTTCACCCATCGCTACATAATTTTCTATCCTGAACAATAAAGGACGAGTTTATTATCCCTGTAGGGAATTCCTCACAAAAAAAACATCAAAAAATCAAAGAACTTTTCAATGTATTACAAAAGGCATTTCATCTCCCAAGTTTTTTGACTGAATCAAGGTTTAAAACCTGGAACCTCATATTACAGATACTGTAATAATATACATAATACAACCTTCGATTCTATCAAATATTGACCGTGACAAACAAAAAACACACACATACAAAGTCTACTAACACAATTACATAATACACAATACAGGTGTTAACTTTCACGAGACTTTCATTTTTCAAGCATTTCTAATTTCATTTGCAACTTTATGTTATAAATATATAGAGTTGAAATTTATTTGTGACTATTGAACTTTCAGAGTTACATAACTTTCTTATATTAGGGCGATGAACTCTGAAAATTAAGAAAGTTATGATTCAGCTTTGTATATCATTGAAACCCCACGTGGGTGATAAGTTAGAGATAAAATATTTTATCATTTTATCACCCTTTCCATTCCATTAGAAACTGTTGACCAAAGGTTAGAGTATGAGTACGCGTAATCGTAGAGCATGCATGAATACTATGATGAGCGTAAATGAAGCGATGGAGGTATGTCAGGATCGTGATTTGTGGCAATCTGCAGTCTCTGCCTACCCCTCTGGGAAACAGGCGTGAGGCTATGTATGTATGTATGACCAGCAATACTTTCCCTATGTTTAAAAAGGAAAGCTTCATGCAACGGAAGGACGGGCTGTGGCTGTAATGCACCCCAAAAATTCAAAAATGACGTAATGATTAAGATACCTATCTAAAGTGCCCAGGATCGCAGATTCCCAAGAAAAACAATACTGCAGTCCAGGAATTGTTGTTCTTAGTTCGAGTGTAATTTTTATTAAAGTTCTTCGCAATACAAAGATTTATTATAAAGTATTGTATTTTAAAACAATAAAGTCTGTTGTATTATCTGTTACCAACAATGGAACAGGTATAATTGATTGAATTAGGCGATACATGGCGGCAATCCATTATTATTATAAAATGGAGGAGAGGAAGGAAAACCCACCACTTTCCCAGACTAAGATTTCCTTATATCCTATTCCACCTTGATCCCATCCCGTATTCCTTACTTTCTTGAGGTGTACGGTATATTGATTAACCATGGGAAAGTGTTGGGTTTTCCTTCCTCTCCTCCAGTTTATAATAATGGAACAGGTACCAATTCTTTGAAGTTTTTTAATACTTCTTTATAGTAGTGATCTTCTGGACAATCTCTGATACCAAAATACGATCACCAATCATATATGTCCCACTGCTGGGCTCGAACCTTCTCCACAAGAGGAGGTAAATTGACCTATTACACTTTGCTGGTCAGACCTATTGCTATTTTTTTTGTTTTATTTTTTTTTGGCGTTAGGCTATGGAGTGGTCACACCCTGCTAAATGTGTCCGGGGCAATAGAAGAAGCGGCGTGCGACTACATAGAACTGCCCTACATGTACCTCTCTGCCCCGAGCGAGCGGGCCATAATAATACTTATTCCTATAGGGTTTTATTTTGAGATTTATTTTCTTGCGTAGATGTTATGTGCATACCTACTTTATATATAGGCAAGAAAGAGGATGGTTAATTGTGGTCTTACTCCAAGAGTAAAGATCAGTAGACTAAAAGAAGGATGGGCGAATATTTCTGTATATTTAAGCTATTTATTGCCCTAAAGCATATTTAGTAATTTTTTAGCGGCTACGAATACTACCAACCCTTACTTTGCTCGTGGATGTCGTAAAAGACGACTAAGAGCTTTATAACGACCTGAGCCAACTCCATCTGATGCCGTTGGGTCAAAAATTACATTCCCAAGGAGGGTTGACATCTGGCAGGTGTCCCGTCATAAAACTATTGCTAATAACTTTTACAATATGTACTATGAAATAAGAGTACACACTGTATCGACCCCAAGTAATTGGGATAAGAGTAGGAGAATGATGATCATCCTTCCTAATCACTACCATGATCATCATCTCAGCTTACATATGTTGGGCTGAAGCCTCCTCCAAAATGGGAGGTAATTTGACCTACTATATCATGCTGGTCAGACGTGTCTGTTGATATAGGGTTTTTTGTCGAGTACTTATGCATAAATAGATAATCCACCTTCAAAAATATCATAATTCTATTGTATTACAAACAAACGAACTTACTTTACAAAATAAAATACACCAAAACCTTTTTGTTCTTTTTACTTTAATCATAACTTGTAATGCCATCTATTGAACATAAATACAACACTTTAAAATATGAATACTGCCATCTGTTGGTGATTTATCTTAAACATTACTGTGGCGTCAAACAAAAAGTAAAAGGTTGAAAGCAATCACTATTTGCCACTAGAGAGAGTTGTTTCATATATTTTTTTTTTACTTTTTATACTTGATACAAAAGCAATTGTATGATTTGATAGTATTATTATGTTGAATCATTATGTTAATACATGTTTTATTTTGTACATATTTTTGTTTGTTTTTTATTGTTGAACTAGTTAATTGTTTGTATTTATATTGTATGCTGAAGAAAGCAACAATAGCGGAGAGTTAGATTAATAATGTATCAAGTTCTATATTAATTTTGTTATTTTCTACTATAATATTTATAATTGATAATTATTTCATACTTCGACTGTAAAGAGTATACATTATGAATAACGTTGACCAAAACAAAAAAAAACAGTTAATAGAATATATATGAAGCTCGTACCTTAGAAACAGTACAGGTAACAAGACTCGTTGCTAGAGTCTCGCAGTGCTCACTAATACAGCATTCTATGATTCCTTTGGCAAGGGAAGGATTGTCAACACAGGGGCGGCTCTAGCACATATAGCGCCCGGGTGCAGTCAATAACCTTGCAGCCTTGTATCAAGATACGTGAAGAAAATGGAACAGGTTGATATTTACAAAACGTTCGAGTAAACTCCGAACCTCGCTGAAATGCGTTGTTCCATGCTTAGTCTCTTTGTTTTGACACGAAGCCAGATAAACGCGATCGGATTTTGAAGTTACAGTGAGCATGGTGACAAAGCAGTCTATCCAAACCTATCTAATAATGCACCCACTATGTTAATAAATGACTAGGCACTCGCTGCATACAGAGCACCCGCTCCGTGCGGAGCGTTACAATCGAGGCTCTATCTCAGCTATATCTCAGCGCCCCATAACATCCGGCTCCCAGGTGCACCGCACCCTCTGCAGTATGCGGTAAAGCCGCCCCTGTGTTCAACATTTTGTATTCTTAATACCAGCACACATCAAGAATTTGATGTTATTTTAAACAGTCTCATGATAGATAGGTGTGATTATAGCCTCACTCCCGTCAAATGGTATATACCTAATTATTGACAGTTGTACAGTTATTTCATTAATTTAGTTGTATTTTTCATTTCTATCAAAATAAGCGACTCTGCGTTATTCTAACAGCTAAATGTGCAAGACTTGCGAGACTCGCAAAAGTCTTGCACTTGAGAAACACTATTCTTGTACAGCATGATCATCTATATATTAAACCCCAGAATCACCTTTTACGACCCTTATGAATTAAATGTATACAAAATATAAATATGTAACAGAAGGAAAACTTGAAATAGAAACCCTATACCATCACATCTGATTATCGTGGTACAGTGGTACGTTTTCTTTCCTATCCCAGATTAGGCACTATGATGAACCATGGATCTAACTTTTATATTACATTTTTATAAATAACGGAGGATACAATTAATGGAAAAAAAACCGGAGGTGTCAAGGGACACCCGGATGGAACGAAGTTCTATTTTAATTATATAATTTTTTTCTGCCTTAAGCGATTTTTATCGTTATATTTTAGCCAATTTGCAAAATATCTTTATAAATTATAGCCTATGTGTTTATTCCGATGTGCAAGCTATATTACTATAAAGTTTCATCAAAATCCATTCGGTAGTTTTTACGTGAAAGAGCAACAAACATGTTCACATACATACATTATTACAAACTTTCACGTTTATAATATTGATAGGATATACAATTCCACTAGACTACCAAAACTTTTGGGCCCGAGCTCGAACGGCAGCCGGCCGCGCGGCGAACGAAATTAATTTCGTTGCGCATTATTTTGATTTTGCTATATCTCTTACGGTATTGATTTAATTTGCATGGTCTGATGGAAAAAAAATATCTTCATGAAATGCTCAAGCCAACGAATGTATTTAAAATGATAAGGATTAATACAGAATTTGTGTAAATAGCTTTTCAATTATCGTTTTATAATAGAACATTTTTTAAAGTATTAAAATGGATATAGTATGTTATCCTTAAGAGATAGATATATACCATCGCGGACTTTTTTGTAGGCCTTTTTAAGCTGTATAATACTGTAGTACTTTATTTTGATCTATTTCGTAGGGTTCAGCCAGCGTTTGCAATGTAAGCGCAAAATAATTTTTATAAAAAAATAAGTTTATTTACGACATCACATTAGAAACCTCTAAAATTATCAGTGTTTCTCTACTACATTATGCATATATTATACATATAAACCTTCCTCTTGAATCACTCTATTAATAAAAAAATCCACATCAATATCCGTTGCGTAATTTTAAAGATTTAAGCATAAATAGGGATATAGGGACAGAGAAAACGACTTTGTTTTATGCTGTGTCGTTACAACTTTGTTGTGTGTCGGTAGTAATTTTTTCCGCCTAGTCTCCTTTCGCAACGCGCGATAAGGAACTTCGTTCCAAAAACTTGCAGTTAGATTTAGAACTACAATATAGGGATCAAAAAAATATTTTTCTGCATTGTAACAGAACCCACTACTACACTACGCTTATTAACACATTCCACGCTCACCACTCGGATCCGAGTGGGGCGCGGCTATAGTAGCGGCGCTTCCCACTCGGATCCGAGCGATCGTCCCGTTCATTTTGTAGTATCCGAGTGTTCGGCACCCAGCGTGCTGTGTACCGACCACTCGGATCCGGTAAAATGTGTTTTTTTTATTGAAATAAAATTCCCCTTCGCTTAATCAAAATTCGCCTTAAAAAGTGTTGACTCCCAGCTATTATTATTATTTATTTTGTAGGCACTGAATGTGTTAAGGTTTCTAATTATGCCATCTGGATAGTCATTCGCTTTGTTGATGAATAATAACTTAAAATGCAAGATTTGGAATAAACTATCTGCTGCTGTGTTTGTCGATCGTTAAAGAAGCGATACTTTAAACGAGGTCTGTGATGAGTATTTTCTTTAAGGCGGCCTAGCTGTGCCTTGGTATAGCAGAGCTTCATGTTGCTGCTCGCTGGTTTGCCATCACTGGCAATAAAAAAAATAAAAAAA
The DNA here is from genome assembly GCA_905163515.2 of Lymantria monacha. Taxonomy (NCBI): domain Eukaryota; kingdom Metazoa; phylum Arthropoda; class Insecta; order Lepidoptera; family Erebidae; genus Lymantria; species Lymantria monacha. The sequence goes on from LR991081.1 coordinate 20,706,008, forward strand.
TAAATAAAAGCGCCTGATTTTAATAGTATAGCACTCCAACTTAGAAACAATTATAGACTTAAGTATAATAATATTTACTGAACATAAAGACTCTGTCAGGTAGCCCAAATGACACAATAGTGACAGCGTATGTCAGGTTATGGGGTGTACTTTGCGCTGTCCCGGCGGTTTGGGCATGTAAACATAGACTGGCACAAAAAATAATAATGGTTTAATAATATTAATTAATTAGTTCTTTTTTTATTCAATTTTAGCAGTTCAAGGTACAAGAGAACAACAAAGTGGCAAAGTGTGTATGGGGAGAAAATTTCTTTATCGATTCTTTTCAAATTACGTACAAATATTCTTCGGTAAAAATAAATAAACACGTGTTTCTCTCTCTCTCTCTCCATCAACCCCGCACCAGTGCCGTTGTGGCGACCAGTTCCGGCGTGAGAGCTCACACGATACACATAGCAGACGACAATAGGTTATTGCCTAATAGTTTAAGATACAGGTTAAGTTTAGCTTCAAAAATGTTCACTCTATAACTCAAATAATAAATCATATCTAATGAGGTCGCAACTCTGCTGGTGAAACAAAACAGTCAAATAAAGGGTGGCGATAATTATATTTTTATCCCATGGTCATACCGTAAATAGTATATTAATGGCAATATAATTTGTAGAATGAATAGAACTTTGAACCACCTTTTTCTTTAGTGACCGGCTATGGTATATAGACACACGCGCGCCGTACACGTACATCTACGTTGTGCGGGCGGGCCACTGCAACCGAGTATCATCTCGAGTCAAAGTCCTCATGCAGTAAACCTAAATACAGGTACGCTTGCGCCGCCCAAAGCACCGACTGTAGAGCGTGTCAACGTAGAGTATTTTCTCTCGGACCCACCCTATTGCCTAATTCCGTTAGACAACTAACTCGCAGAATCAACACCTCAACGCATCTCAGTTTCTGACGCTGCTGATTATTATCCTAGCGATAAACCTTCAACACCTTGCATTGCTTTTTCTACTTAACTCTGTCAGAGATGACTTCTGCGTGGACGAAGTCGCGGGCAAAAGCTAGTAATATAAATAAAATTGGCAATATTAATTAATTTTAATGTGTTAAAACTGTTAAAATTGTTCATACATCGTTACACACACACACACTCTGACACTTTTATACTAGTCATGTTTTTATAATTTCTTTAAAATGTGCCATGTGTTGGCAGAATATCAGCGCTATTTTACAAATTAAAAGAGCCAAAGTTGAGCCAATAGCCTTTTTTGTTTCTCGTCGTTAATGTCGTTTTATACCAGAAGTTATTTTCTTTAGTTTTGCTTATTTTCATTAGTTTTTAACGAGAACAAAATGTTTTTCCTTCTTTCTTTCTAATTAAAAATTAAATACAAACGCGATAGAATCCTTAAAAATAGTTTTATTTCAAATATTTTCTTCCTTATATATTTTCTACAATATATTTTAAATGATTTCTCCCTTTCTTTATATTATTTGTTTAATTTATTAACAATAAATTAATGTAACTTTAAACTTATTTTTAGCATTAATAATATATTAAAAGATAATATTTCTTATGTAATTTTTCTAGAAAACATATTTATATAATTTTATATAAAAGGAAACAATAAAAAAGCAAGCTAGTCATGTTCATTGTCTGATCTTCTCAGTTGCGTGCCGGTTCTTTTCAATCGCATCCATTGATAATTTTTTTGGATTAAGGTAAAATGTAAAATTGACAATTTGTGTATAAGTACCTCCGCATGATCTCTGATACTTACGTAAGTATTACACATTTGAAATAAGGACCGTGTGAGACACTGGTCTCACGAGAGGACTGTCTCTCGTGACCATGAACACTGAAAAGAATTCGAAACGTAGGGAAATTAAAAATCAAAAACAAACGTGATAGAATCCTTAAAAGTAGTTTTACCTCTGCGAGGTTTATACGTAATCAATTTTATTTTGTACATCTCAGCTCATATAATTTCCAATCCTAGGCTTGAGTATCCTCCACAATAGAAGAAAATGCATCTATCATACTACGCTGGTCATACGAGTTGGTGCAATGTAATATTTCGAGTTTTCCTTCTTTTGAATGAATGTTCTATGCATACTATCCTTTTGTAGTCTTTTACGTAATCTACGGGTAAAATATGGAGTGGTGAATGGTATTCTTACCTCGTCACCATACGAAAAGTAGTAGAATAATTTAAATTTAAATTTATTTCTAGTAATTTAAATGAATTTAATAACAACTCTGTTTTTAGATCATAGTCTCTGGATATTATAAATATAATTATTTCTAAATTACTGAAATTCACCATTTAACATGCTATATTATTTATAAAAATTTGATTACGAGCGAAAAATGAATGTCACACGTGGTACTCAAACCAATACCTATTGGAAATCTGTTCCAATCGTCCTACCACTTCGACAAGCGTGAGCTCTCGTATGATATTCAATTTGCAACTCGTATTATATTTTCGTTTTTAAAGGAGGCGTCTGCTTTCTACTCGACAATGTTTATATATTTTTAGAAATACATATTTCCATTCATTATTTTATCAAGGAAGGTTGACCAGTAAGGTCAGTTATAAAACTATTGCTAATAACTTTTGCAATATATATGATGGAAGTGTAGTACCTACACATTACGTTCGTCCTCAAATGATGGAGATAAGATCAGGATAATGACGATTATAACACTCACTGGTCATAGATCTGTGCTTATAGATACTAGATAAAAAGATCTCCTAAGTTTTTATGATGCTTTTAATATACTTGAAAATATTAATATACGCTTCATTTTAATTATACTAACTATTAGATAAGATAATTCTCCCAATTAAATCTTAATAGATTATATCTTAATAGTTCATATTTAGTATAATTAGCAATAAAATTAAAGCAGTTAAAATAAATAAAGCAAAAGTTATGTTATTCAATCTATTTCTCTATCAACTTTGATTATATAAATGGCGTGCTGGTTAAGATACTGTGTCTGTGCTGTGGGTTCGATTCTCACACAGGACAATACTTTGTTCAAACCACAAACTATTGTTCTGAGTCTGGATATGAATTATCTGCGTTATTTATATGTCTATAAAATCCCCAGCAATACAAGAATTATTGCCTCAATGCAGTGTGGTCTTTAAAAGAAAAAGAACTTGTTTTCTATAACTCAACACTACCTTCCGTGTATTGACGGAGTAAGAATACTATTCACCACCCCATATCTTACCCGTGGGTGATCGTACGAGACGACTAAGGGATATATATTGCATATAACATCTATGCGGGAGAAGGAAAACTCGAAAGAAAACTCTACACCAACACGTCTGACCAGCGCGGTATAGTAAGTTCATTTCCCTCCCATTACGAAGAAGGCCCGGGCCCAACATTGGGATATTTATGGGCTGTGATGATGATGATGATGATATTTCTATAAATCTATGATGTTTTTTTTATTAACTTCAATAGAAACATGAATCTTCTTCTTTGTCGGTATCACTCTTGACATAGTAGTCGTGGTCATCATTTCAGGTATTGGTGCTAAACTTTATAACACGCCGCCACTCCTCTCTGTTGGCTGCCTTCCTTGTGCATTAATGTAGCGATGAACCATTTACTGCCACTTTAATTTAATCAGTCCATCTCATAAGCGATCTTCCTCGTGGCCTGGTACCTTCAACATGAATATAGATGCAAAAATAATTTTGCGTTATAATTTTTATTTTCATTAAATTATTCGGATTCAATCTTGATTAGTTCATGTAATTCAAAGAGGCAGGACTACACTGTTGACAATTCTCTGTTTACAGCCGCGGACCGTTCCGTCCAGGGGTAGTATCGTACTCTCGCAGAAAATCGACGCCCGAGTAATGTGCTGCAACGGTTCGTTCGTTGAGTAAGAGAGCCAGAAGCCCTACTTTCTGAGTGGGTTTAGGGTTTCACTAGTAGGTAGCGGCCTAGCTGTACCCTACCCTTACCCTACTGCTGGCCTACTGTAATAACGTAAGGAGCTATTTTTATAATCAACGAACACAAATTACACCTAGACTCAGAAACAAAATTTGTGGAGTGTACCAAGTGTTTTTATACGTAGGAATCGAACCTATGCAACTAGTGGGTACTCATTGGTAACTTGGTAGGTTGATATCTTAACCACTACACCATTTGTGCACTCTACAAGAGTAGCTTAAATAAGTTATGAATATAAGTAAAATTATGGAAGGGTAATTGAGGTGCTATACCACGCTGGTCAAACATATTAGTATAGGGTTATGTTTCGAGTTTCCCTTCTCCCAATTTTTTTATTTTTATTTTTTTTTATTGCTAATGGTGGCAAACGAGCAAGCAGCACACCTGATGGTAAGTGTCACTGCCGCCCATGGACCTTTGCAATACCAAGGGTATAACTAGGCCGCTGCCTACCAATATAAAACCCAAACCTACCCAATTGGGCTTCCGGCTCTCTCGCTCACCGAACGAAGCGCAATAGCACATTGCGCACACTCTTACGTCGATCTTCTGCAAGAGTGTGGTACTACCCCGGACGGACCGGCCCACGGCTGCAGACAGAGAACTGTCAACAGCGTGGTCCTACCACTTTTAGATGGGCATCATGGGTCCTATCACTTTTAGATCACATGGATGTTATATGCGTTTTATATCCCTTAGTCGTCTCGTAAGATCACCCACGGGTAGATATGGGGTAGTGAATTGTATTCTTACTCCGTCTACATAATTAGGAGTGTCTCATATGTTCATAAATATCTAACAAAGCTTTTTTTAAAACTAAAAACCTTTTATTACTTAATTTAGGAAACGAGCAAGCAGCACACCTTATGGTAAATGTTACTGCCGCTAATGGCACCTTTGCAATACTAAAGGTAGCCATGATTTTTACCTACCAACCAAAACTCAGTACATAGGTGGCCATTCCTATCCATTTCATAGGACAGTAAAGAGTGAATACGACTTTTTACTTTCTTTTCACTTTCATTTCTATATTGTATTATTAACTCTTTACTTTTTACACAAGGGAAATGGATTTTCATCATCATCTCAGCTTATTTACATTTCGCTGTTGGGCTTAGGCCTCCTCTACAATGGCCACCGAAGACAAAGACACCGGTGGCCCGCTCGCACGGCGAAGAGAGGTGTTTGCAGGGTGGATCCATGGGGTTGCGCGCCCCCTCTTCCGTCGCCCCGGATCGATTTGTCGGGGCTCAACCACATCTATGGTCCACCCGGCGGAAAAAAAAAGGAAAATAATAAAAAAAAAAACAAAGGCCTCCTCTACAATAAGAGAGAAATTTATCCACTATACCACGTTAGCGAGACAGTTTTTTATTACCTATAGTGGTAGACAAGCAAGTAGCACATCTGATGGTAACTGATAAAAAGCCAGGCCGTTGTCTAGATGGTAAAGGATGGTAAGGTAGATGCGATTTTTTTTTCTGTGAACTATGGATGTGGTCGCGCCTCGCCAAATCAGTCCGGGGCGACGGAGAGGCGGCGCGCGACCCTATAGACCCATCCTACAGCGCCTTTCTTCGTCGTAAAATCGGGCCACCGGTACCCGATCTTCAGTGGCCCGCCCGGCGGTTTACCCTCGCGATTCCCTCTCGAGTCAAGATATATACTGCCTAAGTTTTATTACAAGTTTTTCTTCGCTTGTATGCTCTTCGTTGAATTGTATTCTTACTCCGTCGCTGTACGTTTTTTTTTTATTATACACTACTCTTAATTCCATACTTTAACTAAACTATATTTTCAATCAAACTACACTTAACTTTCCCTCTTTTTTTTTTAATAATTATTTAGTTCAAAAGATGTACTTCGATTTAAAGAAGAAAGTTCTGAGATTCAGTAAAGTGTGTCTAATAATGGCCTGTCTGCCATCACCCTGTCCGTGAAGCGTGAACTTTTGATAAATGAAATTGCAGCAAAAGTATATATAAAAGTTTTGGTAAACTATTTCTTTTTTTATTTTTATCAAACTTGACCGCAACTGTCGGTTCTAATGGCTAGGCGTTAGCGTGACCGGAAATGCGTAGTACATCCTGATATTCAGAGTCTGAAGATGCATTCTGATTCGCATCTGATCGGGACTTTATTAACTAAATAACTGAAGTGACGTCACAGTGGCTTAGATATCGGGCTGGCACATCTAGGGTCTTGGTTTCATATATATCATAAGTTCATATATATCATTATGGATCACACAAAGTATAATCCTGCGTAGGAATCGAACCCATGGCATTGGCACCGAAGGTCGATATCTTTACCACTTCGCCATCTACGACGCTATCGCCATTAAAATGATGTAATGGCGTACGATTACTCGATTAAGTGCTTCACACGTGCTAGTATCTCTCCGTGCTAGGTCACCAGAGAACCCAACGCTTCGAAATTATTTCGTATTTTTGGCTTCGTATTTTTGGGTTCAATAGATTAGTGTCAATGAGTACCTTACAGGTTATGACCTTGGAATACGGTCATGTTGACCTGGTACTACAACCTGAATGGTCTCCAGAGAATGCCTTTTTTTTTTTTTTTTTTTGGCGTGGGCTATGGACGTCGCACCCCGCCAAATCGGTCCGGGGCGACGGAAGAGGCGGCGCGCAACCCCATTGACCCACCCTGCAAGCACCTCTTCTTCGCCGTGCGAGCGGGCCGCCGGTACCCGATCTTTGTCTTCGGTGGCCCGCTCGGCGGTATGCCCTCTCGGGCTCCTCTCCTGTCGACGCCCCGACAGCTTTCGCCGTCGAGGCGTCGTCCTCACGCGGTGGCCTCACGTCGGGTGACCGGACAATTCCCCGGTCCGATCACCCGAAGCCTCGGTTAGGGCGGCATCAGGTGCAGGTACTCGCGCCTGCGCCGCCCCGGCCGCGGGCGGCGGCCCGGGTCACGGGAATCCTCCCGGGCCCGTTCCGCCGCCTCCTTCTGCGAGATGACAGCCTCGCAGAAGGCGGCGACCGCGTCCCAATTCCTGACGCTGTCGACCATCGCTCGCGCAACAGACGGCAGCGTCAGGTCGGCACCGAAGACAGCGACGAGGTCACGGCGCTGCCCGTCCCAGCCCGAACATACCTCGAGCGTATGTTGCGCCGTGTCCTCGTCGCTACTGCAATGGTGGCAGGACGGAGTCCACTCCCTCCGCACGACCGTGTGCAGGTACTTGCCGAAGCAACCATGCCCCGACAAGACCTGCACCAACCGGAAAGAGAGGACTCCGTGCCGCCGCTCCATCCACTCCATCAGTACGGGCCGGAGGGCCTCAACGGTAAAAACACCGTGTCTAGGGCTCTCCAGCCGCGTAGCCCAACGGGCGATGACTTCTCAGCGGGCGTCCTCGCGCCAGGTGGCTATCTCGTTGAACGATGGGGAGCCACCCTCTTCGCGCATTGAGGTAACCCGCCGGTAGAGGTCGGAGAGCATCTCCGCCTCTAGGTCCCACGGGGGTGTCCCGGCCAATAGGCATGCCGCCTCGGTAGACACCGTGCGGTACCCGCGAATGGCTCTGACCGCCATGGCTCACTGTGGCCTCCACAGCACCGCCCTGAGCTGGGCGTTCAGAGCCCTCGCCCACACGGGTGCGCCGTACATGGCCATTGAGCGGATCACCCCCGCATACATCCGTCGGCCCTCGAAACTGGGTCCGCCCACGTTCAGCATGAGCCGAGAAAGGGCGGACGCCGCGCCGACCAGCCGGGGAGCAATTTGACGAAAATGCTCCCGGAACCACCATCGCCCGTCGAGCACCAGACCCAAGTACCTCATATGGGCCCTCCAGAGAATGCCTGGAAAACTTACAGCATCTATAGTGTTTGGATTCAATATATTCTTTTTAATGAGTAAATTTCTTGTTATGATCTTGCAATACGGTCACGTTGACCTGGTACTGCAACTAGGATACCACCGTCACCGTATAAAGACCACCGTCTTTCGAGAACCCAACAATCTGAGATCCCACTGCAAGTTTATTACACCTATATATTATTTAGTTGAAATCACTTTTTAATGTATAATTAGAACACGGACAATTAAAAAATGAAAGTTACATACTATTTCTAAAACATAATTACACAAAATCTTGCAATAGAATAGTTGTGTTATTCATGACAAATGAACTTACACATAGGTAGTATATATGTACACAGTTTTTATTATACGATACTACAAACTAAATATAGACAAATAAATATTAAAAAAAGACTACCTTGACGACAATTTATATGAAAAAAAAATATTAAAAAAATATGGAAGTTTACTCCGCATCACAAATAATACACCTATTTTAATTAATACCCACTAAATACGGATATACCACATCAAAAAAAAAAATTAAATTAAAATTCGTAGGTAGTAAGAGGTAAAAGGTAGGTAGGCATATTTCGGAATGTTGAAAAACAAATATCGTTACATTGAGTATATAGTTTATTGTTAAGTTTCAACAGAAAATATAATGTTTAGAGATGGTTTGTTAAATATTTTTGAATTCACATTTCGATAAACATTTGTTTATTTGGTTTCTAACGACAGATAAAGGACAATAATTGCACGCTTCATAAACGAGGCGTTGAGGTCTTGCTCTACTCTCGATATATGAAAATCAAGCACTTTTCAAACCTAAAAATTATTTTATTCTTCTCACATTGTAGTTATGGGATAATATAAATATATTAATATACACTCATTTGCAAAAAAAACGGGCACCTAAGCAATGAACCATTTCAAATGTTAATATTTCTTTGTTTGATAATTATAGGTAGTTTTATCCACACAATTTGGTAAATTAATAAGAAAATAATCGTTTTCATCAGTATTTCATAAAATTAAGATACAATTTATGGGAAATAATGCTAAACCTCGCTAGTAGTGTATATTCGCTAGTAGTGCATATGCTCATGAAGTAAAAATAAAAAAGTTTTTTTGTTTGTTTTTCTTTAATAAAGTAAAAGCAGATAAATGTTTAGTATCGAGTGTGACCCCCTCTAGCTAAAATCACAGCTTGAATTCGTCTGGGCATGCTAGCGAGTATATCCCGGATACTTGCTTGCGGAATACGTTCCCACTCCGCAGTAATCACATTCTTCAGCTCTCTGATGGTCTGCGGAGCCGGGTGTACTGATCTCACACGCCGTTTCAGAACGTCCCAGACATGCTCTATGGGATTGAGGTCGGGACTTCGAGCTGGCCAATCCAAACGACGAATGCCGACCTCTTGCACATACGCATTAACATCGCGGGATCGGTGGGCGCGAGCATTGTCGTCCATAAAAATCGAGTCTTCACCTAGAGCGGCCAATGCGGGTTGTGCATGAGAAATTAGAACTTCCGTTATGTATCGATGCCCAGTCAGTGAGCCGTTTTCAATGAAGACTAACTCTGTACGATCCATTGAATTTATTCCTGCCCAAAACATAACAGAGCCCCCACCATAAGGTGTGATTTCTTCGAAACATGCCTCTGCAAAGCGTTCTCCTTGTCTTCTTAGCACTCGCCGACATCGATCTTCACCGAACAGAGATATCCTGGCTTCATCAGAGAACAAAACCCTATTCCAATCGTCTTGAGTCCATGATTCACAATTTCTAGCGAACCTAAGCCTGTGAACTCTGTGCTCACGGAGTAATTTGGGGCCGCGGGCCGGGCGGTGACTGCGTATATTGGCAGCGAGAAGCCTCCTCCTGACCGTCCATAGACTAATATGCACATTTCTTACTTCTTGGAGGTTGTTCTTAAGATCCACATACGAAGATTTGCGATTTCTCAATGCGCGACTCACAAGAAAACGATCATCCCGTGGTTGGGTACATGGTTTTCTTCCAGAACCAGGCCTTCTCTCGACGGAACCAGTCTCCTGATATCGCTGCCAGGTCCTTTGGACTGTCGAGCGACTAACATTTAGCCTCCTAGCCACGAAACATTGGCTGCAACCCTCTTCAAGCAGCGCGATAATTTTGGTAGCTTTTACCACTTTATCTACCATTTTTGATACAGCCAAACAGCATTAAATAAAGCTTTGACAGTCAAGGATATGAAATTAATCGATAAAAATTGAATAAAAGTTATGAAAGTCGATGTTAACTTCTGGAATTTCGCGCCAAAAATGTAGGATAAAAAGGGGTTTTCTGTAAAAATTAACATCAAATGAAAAATTGAATTTAGAACGTACTTTTTTAAATACCACAGCATTTTTAAAACCGGCCAGTAACGTGTACAAACGATTGAAACCTTTTTGGTATTGTATCTTTTTAAATATGAATGAAAATCAAAACCGCCCGTTTTTTTTGCAAATGAGTTTATAATCATATCATACATTTGTCAAGGAAAAACATTCGTTTAAACGTATTTGATATTTCTATAAAGCAATAATTTTCTTTAAAGTAAGAAAATAGTTGATTAAAAAAAATATTCGAGGACGTCCGGATTAAATATTCTGGATCTGGCACGCTCACGACCGTAAAAATTAAGATTTTCTTTTATTAAAAGCTTCATAATCGCAACGCGCTATTTTGTTTCGAAAATGGCTTGGTAATTCTTTGTCGTTTAATTGTAATTAATAAAAAACTAAACTGCTTAGTCTTTAGTGTATGTATACCTTATGAAAATTGGGTTCGTTTACATTTTTTGTTCGTCCATTTGGACAGGTATTAGAAAGAAATCCCATACAGCCAAAACAGCTATGTTTAGCACTACGTCGAGAATGGCACGAAATTTCAAACGTATTTTTTTAATTTCATATTCATTTATTGAATTATAGTACCTAAATCATAAATAATATAAATATTAAGAGGCGTGCACTTTTGGATTTTCCAAATTATTTTAAACTTTTTTTTTTCTTTTTTTTTTCAGGGTCGTCATCCTTAAACATCGTCGGTCGTCATCCTTAAACTATAAGTATTTTTTTTTGGGTAGAGTTTAAATCTTTACTTTAATTATTAGTTTTAAAGAAGTGTAAAATAAATGTTTTCCTATCTTAATTCTTTCTTTCTTTCTATATTTCTTTGGACTCAGTCAATAAATAAATTACGTAATATATATGTTAATAAAAGATTATTTTCTGTCTTTCTTTAGTAAGATGTAACGATACATAAAATAATATAAGAGAGATTGAAAGCTTAGAGCGTGCGAAATCGGCGCACGCGCATGTTCGCTCGCTTTAAAATTGCATCAATGAATGACTAGACATCTTTAACACTTTCATAACTATCCAAAACGATTATTATCTTGTTAAGAATACAGATTTAATAAAAAATACTATTAAATAGTAAATTGTACCGGTGGCGTAGTGGTTATGATATTGACTTATCTTTCTAGTTGTCGCAGGTTCGTATCTCATATCTCTGATTATATACGAGCATGTCCCACTGCTGGCCTGGAGTCTACTCCGGAATTGACTAATGCTACAATTATCACGCTGATCAGATGGTTTAATATAAATATTTTTCGTGTTATTTTTTCTTTTTTTTTTTTCAAATACATCAACCAGAACTAAGTAAATACTAATTGTATTGCGGGTAACTTTACAAACATAATTAACGCAGACAAATTACATCCAGACTCAGAACAATAGTTTGTAAATGTGAATAAATGTATTATTGCTCATAGGAATCGAACCTATACCACTAGCGTGGAAGGTCGGTACCTTAGCCACTGTACCATCTACGCAGTAATTACGAGCAAGATAAGAAGTAATAAATTATGTTCTTACTTCATCACCACATGGAAAACAGTTCGATTCCCACTCAAAAATATATTTTGTGAAATTAACAAATTGTTCTTCTGAGTCTGGATGTTAATTGTATGTATGTTAAGTCACCGCAATACAATGATTGATATATTAACCGTTTTTTTTTATTTATTTATTTTTGCGGTGCTCCGCCAAATCGGTCTGGGGCGACGGAAGAAGCGGCGTGCAACCCCATAGACCCACCCTGCAAACACCTCTCTTTGCTGTGCGAGCGGGCCAGCGGTTTGATATATTAACTTAGGTCTAAAAATTAGGTCATTCAATGATCAGCGAAGCAATCAGTTGCGATGTCTCATCCCAGTTGCTGATTATTAAACCAATTAGATAGGACGTGGACAGCTCTATCCGACTTAGAAAAAAGTCCCATACAAACATGAGAATCGAATAAACAGTGAATAATATTTTTATTTTTCCCTCCCATTACAGAGGAGGCCCGAGCCCATCAGTAGGACATTTATGGTCTGTGATGATGATGATGATTTGCTTTAAATGAGGTACATTTATCCCTGTAGGTGATCAAAAATATAAGATTACAGACCCATCTAGTCATTACAAATGACATGCAAATATAAAATATGTAGGTACTTATAAACTACTTATCAAATTAAAATTATTTAACAACTAGCTTCTGCCCGCGTAAAAGGTTACTTTCCTAAAGTTTTTCATCACCTATTTTTATTTTACCCCTTAAGGGAATTTTTTTTACAAAATTTTAATGTCATATTTATTTATATCTAATCAATAACCTAAAAATAAGTTTCAAGCTTCTGGCTTTAAAAATGACAATACTTCGTTACAATTTTTCATTTACCTTTACAACCCTTTTTGCATTAATAAGTAGCCTATGTCCTTTGTAAGGCTCTAGACCATCCGTGTACCAAATTTCATTTAGATCGGTTCAGTAGTTTTGCCGTGAAAGAGTAACAGACAGACAGACAAAGTTACTTTCGCATTTATAATATTAGTAAGGATTATATAAAATGAACGCAACAATTTAAATAAACTCATTAGGTATCTACAATCAATTATGAATTAATTCTTATACACGAATTTATTAAACAATTACAATATATACGTTAAAATTTTATTGTTATCTAATAATCGTTACTTTTATTGTCAAAAAAATTCTTTGAGTTCATAAAAGTTTTTCTGCATCAGCCACTAACGCAGTTTTGCTTTGTAAGTAGTGTTTGTGTTGTCTTCCAGCTCTTTCACGCACAAAGCGCAGAACTAAAATATAATTGTTGATTTTCTACGAACAACCATACATGATTGCTAATAGGAATAAATAAAGCACTTACTTAATCACGTTTTCTTGGTAGAAATAACTATCGAACCAGCTTCTTGACGTCCAATGTTATACAATAAACCTTCCCGCTAGAATGGCACTCAGAACCGACTTGCGTGACCTACATCGAACGGTTCTCTGTGCCTTTTATGATTGCCTCAGTTCACTTGTTGTGGGGTCTTCCTACGCTGCGTCATATGATTCATGGCCATTCAAAAAAATAATTCTTCAGGCTATGTTGATTATACCTGAACTTATAATTCTTATAAAAAGCATCGTAATCCAGAGTACGTAGAGAAATATTAAGAAACACCATATCACGCTGATCAACTTTGGGCTTAGTTTATGAGGCCAACATTTACAGACCACGTTTCTATGCTACAAGTGATCGCTGAAAAAAAAACCTGTTTATAGACCTATGAATTGAGATACTGGAAAATACTAAATGAGAAGATCTTCCTAAATTTGCTGACCTGTAATTAGAGTTCATGAAGTGTCAAATTGGGTTTACCACGGTCACTATGGTCACCACCCCATCCCTTCCTGTAAGTAATCGTAAATATAATTACACCATATCCCTTGCAGGGTAGGCAGAGAGAACAGAGTGCCAGAGACCTCTATCCTTGCATACTTCACTTGCTTCCTCAACATTCATAATTCTCTTCATACACGCTCGCCGGTTTCGGAGACTCTTGACTCCACTTTCCTTCAGTACGTGACTAATGTGGTCTAGGTAGGTTAGTCTCGGTCTACCCTGGTACCTACATCCCGGCAAATGGGTAATCGTAAAAGACGATTAAAGGATTGAAGCATATAACGTCACTTTAAGCAAATAAGAAATAAAACCTATACTGACCCGATTGACAGTGTGGTAGAGTATGCCAATTACCCTGCCACTGTCCGCAGGAGATCCGAGCCCTGCTATGACGAACTTAGATTAATTGACTTGAGAAAGATAACGTGGAAAAATCTATATATATATGACATCGCTAAACTACTCAAAAGCTATTTGACTGATCATTATGAAAATTGGTATGTATTTGTATTTTTTACGGAGAAGTTTTATATGCTATCCTCGCTGATTTACCTCACCACCAGGCAACGATATATCGACTTCTACAAACAAATCAACGGGCTGGGTTTGCTAGTATATATTAAAAAGAATGTTATAAATATTCATGACGTAAGATATTAAGGAATTCAAAAGTGAATATGTCATGATGAATTGTAAATAAATTTTAAATAAAATATCATACTTGATATTTAATTAAATATAAAATTATATAACTTCATGAATGTTATATTAATAATAACGAAAGTAAATATCATTCTTGTATTTGATTATCATCATCGCTTAGCCTTTCGCCACTCTCCGTTGGATGTAGGGCTTTCCCAATAAATTGTGCCACTATTGGCAGACGGCTTACCTATTTCGGTGAGGTGTTATACGTATTTCCGTCGAAAGCTGCTGCCAACTCTTCTGGTGAGAGTTAGAGGTGGTGATAATAATATTCTTATTCCGTCGCGATTAAATAAATGTATGATAATGATGGGCTGGGAATGGATAGTCTCACTAATGCTTACTTTCCTCTGGGAGTCATTAAATAAGTCTAAGGAAGCCCCAAGAAAATGAACAACAAAGCTTTATTTTAAAACTCAAAACACCAACAAATATGGTCAAGTCAAAAAACAAAAATGGAGCAACTTATAACAACCACAGTAGCCAACATCCGCCACAACCACCAGATGCAATGATTATGGTACCTTTTCTCCATTGTAGAGGCAATCCAATCATTCTTATACTCCCATAGGTCATATATACCTCCCACAGGATTTCACCCTTCTCTACAATGGGAGGGAAATAGACCTACTAAATCACGCTGTCCATACATATTGGCATAAGGTTTTATTTGCATAGTATATGCCTTAGTCAACTTTTACAACGCTATGAGCGTTGGCAAGGTAAAGAAGAAGGTATTCTTTCTCTTTTATCATACGAAAAAAATAGAGGCCATCCAATAGTGAAATTCATAGTTTATTGGATGGATTAATCATTCATTAACTCTAAATGATGAACCCCATAGACTGAAAGAAAGGTAAGAAGTAACAGATTCTTTTCTTCCTCAATTACTTCAGAATGAGAAAATATTATTTATACAGATAAATAAAATAGAAAGGTTTGTTTATATATTTAAGTAAATTGTATCCGCTTCTGTAATAAGCAAAAAAAAAATACGAATTTTGAACATCCTTTCTAAACATAATGATTTCTAACGTTTACGCGAGTATTTGAAATTAAAACTAACACTAAAAAACTACACATTTAAAATAAAACTATTTTTACTATCGCGTTTGTATTTGATTTTTAATTTCCCGACCATTCGATCACTATTTCGTTCATAATCTGGTAATTAAAAATCAAATACAAACGCGATAAAACTGGAGGAGAGTCCTCCCGTAACCACGAATGCTGTATAGTATTCTAAACGTAGGGAAACTAAAAATGAAATACAAAGGTGATATAATCCGAGAAATAGTATTATTTCAAATCACCCAAATGGTTTCCATAATTTTGAAGGTAGTCTTATTGCCGGACACCGAATCTTGTTGAGAGTGAATGAGGCTACAAAATAAGTTTTAAATTCAAATTAAAAATTCTTAGAACTCCTAATTGCGTAAGCGTTGCCCAAATGCAAGACTCTTGCGAGTCTCACAAGTTTTGCAACTCTCGCCGTTAGAATAACACATAGTCACTTGTTTTTGATATAAATGAAAAATCCACATAGAAATGGCAAGTCCAATTAAATTAATGAAATTCCATTCATCTAGTGGCACTAACTGTACAACTATCAATAATTAGGTACATACCACTTAACGGGAGTGGGGCTATAATCACACCGATCAATCGTGAGACTGTTTAAAATAACATCAAATTATTTCGCAGTGTACTGGTATTAAGAATACAAAATGTTGATAATCCTTTCTTTGCCAAAGTAATCGCAAATTGTTGTCTAAGGGAGCACTGCGAGACTCTTGTAGTGAACCTTGGTCTTGCATTTAGGCAACGCTACTCCTAATCAAATAGTATATATGGAATATAATTAAGGCTGCCTACATTTTTAGTGGTATTCCAACTAGATTAAGTGAGCGAGGTCATGGTCAAAGCGCTAATGTTATATACCACGATGAATTTTCCATTTCAAATCCATTAAGAGTAACGGCATTCTCTGATGTATGAACGAGTGTATTTTAATAAAGCAAATAGGTTTATATTTTCTTATTATAGTTCGAATCTAATTTGTATTCGTTAACTCTATATTTTTATATATACATTATTCTACAGTTCGTGTATATGTGAGTGGATTCTGGATCGATTTTGATGAAATTGTGGGTTCAGATGGATTCAAAAATTGTTTATGTTAGTAATTGGACCCGATGATGCTGCAATCGATTTCAAATAATATTTTGTTAGCTAATATATGTTTGTATAAAGTAATAATAAGGTATATCTTAGTATTGGGGAAAGTCTAGGGTTATTAGTAGGGCTGCAAATGAACATGGACAAGACGAAAATCATGTCTAATGTCCATGTCATTTCTGTACCGGTCCTGGTTGGGAATGCGATTCTGGAAGTTGTCGATCACTATGTTTACCTTGGACAAACAGTCAAATTAGGTAGATCCAATTTCGAGAATGAGCCGACGAATCCAACTTGGCTGGGCAGCGTTCGGGAAACTTAGGAGGATCTTCTCATCTAATATTCCGCAGTGTCTGTAAACAAAGGTTTATAACCAGTGTGTGTTACCAGCGATGACTTACGGCACTGAAATGTGGTGTCTAAATGTCAGCCTCATAAAAAGGCTCAAACTCGCTCTACGTGCTATGGAGAGGGCTATGTTCGGTATTTCTCTACGTGATAAAATCCGGAATACGGAAATCCGTAGAAGAACAGGTGTAACCGACACAGCCCGAAGAATTAGCACGTTGAAGTGGCAATGGACAGGCCACATCACTCGACGATGACCTCATCAAGCTCGCAGGAAACCGTTGGATGCAGGTGGCATAGGACCGTTACAGATGGCATTCTCGTGGGGAGGCCTATGTCCAACAGTGGACGTTTACGGGCTGATGGATGGATGTTTCCTACTCTGAAGACCAATCATGAATCTATGTACATATATATAAAAAATACAATTGAAATAACTCGAGCAATATATTCTATTGTTTTGCAGACCTCAAAAATATAATTGGTCCGACTTCATTTTGGTAATTACTCGTTATTTGAATTTTCATGAGACCGTGACAATCTAACTTAGATTGTGGATCGCAATTGGTTCTACTTATTAAGCCCTATTGCCATAATTATAAGGGATTCCTTAGACTTTACTTTTTTTAGAGAAACGCATTTTGATTATTACCTACCTGTGACAGCGAAAAAATGTGTTTAAACGTTCAAAAGAAATGTGAATATTCTCCTAGGAAATTTATAGTAACGACTACGATAACTAACACTTCTGCCAAGCGTGGCGTTTGTGATATTATTCCGAAGATATTTTTAATAAAGTACGTTGACAGGCTAGGGAATAATACATGGATGGAAGTTGATTATTATCGCTTGCTAAAAATGCAGATAAAAATCCCTTTGAAATTCGTTAGTATTATTTTATCTTAGAGATAGGTAGTTTTAGTCTTGGTCTGGTCACATCCCGGCCAATGGCGTTCACACTCACAACCTACCATATTACACCTCTCGAGACCTTAGCCTTCGGTGGCAAATACAGTACAATAAAAAATATACATATGGATATGTGGTATTCCTACCATCCATTATATTTGTAATAAACATACTTTTCTTTTTAGCCTACATACATATATCCCATTGTTAGGCTAGGTAGGCCCTTGGAGTAGGCTCCAAAAAGGGAGGGAAATTGTCCTATTAGAACACTCTGATAATACTTAAGCTTTTTTTTACAATGTAATTTTTTTCCTTTATGAAAAAAAATATTTTTTTTCTATATTTTCTTTCTTTCTTAAAATACTTAGAATAAGATACTACTTATTTAGTATTAGAAAAATAAATTGATAAATTTTCTGTCTCTTGCATCGATGTTATAGCCAGATCTTTTTTTTCGTCCTTTATGATAACAACGGACACATTACCATGTTTATAAAAACTTGATTACGAGCGAAAAATGATTGTCACATATGGGATTCGAACCCACACCTATTGGAAATCCGTTCCAAGGGTGCTGCCACTTACACCAATGTGAATTGTTCTAAGACATTCAATCTTCGCCTCGTATTATATTTTCGTCTTTAAAGGAGACATGTGCCATCTACCCGACAATGTTTACACATTATACAGATTTAATACTCTAACTTTGCAGTTAGAATTGTATTAAACGATGACACAACCCTGTTACTCAAATTACTGAAATTTACCATTTAACATGATTGATTATTTATAAAAACTTGATTACGAGCGGAACACCATGCTGATAAATAATAATAATAATACTATTAAAATGATTATTAATAAATTGAATTGTCATAATAAATTAAGTTAAATTCTCCGTGTGGTGACGGAGTAGAATATTATTCACCACCACACATCTTACCCACGGGTGATCGTACGAGACGACTAAGGGATATAATCATATAACATCTATGCAAGAGAAGGAAAACTCGAAACAAAACCCTATACCAACACGTCTGACCAGCGCGGTATAGTAGGTTAATTTCCCTCCCACTGCGGAGGAGGCCCGAGCCCAACAGTGGCACATATATGGGCTGTGATGATGATGATGATGAAACAACCATTGCAATCTGATATAAGTCTACGTATACTACTAACCGTTACATTGCTCGCGGGTGTCGTACATGAATAAGAGCTTTACATCGGGACAACTTTATCTGATGGCGTTTGGTCAACAATTAAATTCTCAAGAAGGATTAACGTTAGACATGTAACTTATCATAAAACTATTGCTATATGTACGACGGATGAAAAGTAGGTACATATTTCGACCCCAAATAATAAAGATTAGAACAAGTTGATGATAGTCAGGTTATTTATCCACTTTTTTGGGAAGACAGGCTATGGTAGTTAGTCACACCCACCTGATCTGCTCGGAGTGATGGAAAGGACGGTGCTCCCTTATAACCAATCTAATTATAATATAACCAATCTAATTATAATATTTGGTTATTATAATATATCATTTCATATCTTTTCTCAAATACAGCTGTGCGGTAGTGGCTACGAGTATTATCAACCCTTACTTCGTGGATGTCGTAAAAGAGGACTAAGAGCCTTATAACGACCTGGGCCAACTCCATCTGATGCCGTTTGGTCAACAATTACATTCCCAAGGAGGGTTGACGTCTGGTAGGCGGCCGGTTATAAAACTATTGCCAATAACTTTTACAATATGTATTATGAAAGAAGAGTACATATTGTATCGACCCCAAATAATTGGGATAAGAGTAGGAGAATGATGACGATGATGATGATGATCTTTTCTTAAATAACAAAGAAAGCTGAGGTGAACAAATTTAACCAGATTTAAGTTAATGGATGTAATATTGATCATGATTTTAAAGGCAAATATTATCACTCGATTGAAGGAATAAGAATATAAAATGTTCACCACTTCTTCACCCATACAATACATACATCACCATCATCATCTCAGCTATATACATCCTAAAGTTAGGCTCGAGCCTTTTGCATAGTCAGAGAAGAATCGACCTACTACGCCGCTCAAACGGGTTGGTATAGAGTTTTGTTTCGAGTTTTATTTCTTTTGCAGTGGTGGTATCTGCTTGTATCGCTTATTGGTCTCTTACGATCATTTACGGGTGATGGGATGGGATGGGATGAAGTAAGAATACATTCTTACTTCATCACTATACAAACAATACATACATATAATTGTATTATTATTAGGTAATCCTTATTATTAGGTGAGGTTCTCATCATATAAAAGAGTATGGAATAGTGCCCTATCCTCATCATTCTCCTACTCTTATCCCAATTACTTGGGGGCGATACAATATGTACTCTTCTTTCATAGTATATATTGTAAAAGTCATTGGCAAAAGTTTTATGACCGGCCTACCAGACGTTAATCCTCCTTGGGAATGTCATTGTTGACCAAACGGCATCAGGTGGAGTTGGCCTAGGTCGTTATAAGGCTCTTAGTCGTCTTTTACGACATCCACGAGCAAAGTTAGGGTTGATAATATTCGAAGCCGCTACTACACAGCTCAATAGTGGCTTATTCCCTACGCTCGAAAATTGGTTTAGGGTTGGCATCGAAAACAAAATTACATAACTATTGTTAGTAGGTTTGAAGGTTTGTTACGTTATTTTAATAATAACTTTTATCACTAAGGGAGTAAGTAGAGAGCGAAAGCTGCTTCAGAGGCTTTTTCAGAAGAAATAATGACAGAAAACACTTTTTTTTTTATTACTTATAAATGTTATTCCCGCTCTTGCTTACTATCGCTTATAGACCTTTTCAATAGTAGGGGTACAGCTAGGTCTCTATTTACCAACCAAATCCCATCAAGAAAATTAGTCTTTATTAATTCCCACGTAAAACAGAAGATTTTCTATGTGGTGAAGGATTATGAATACAATTCACCATCTAACCTGTGGGTTATCGCAACAGACGACTAAGCAATATAAAAACTATATAACTATGTAAGAGAAGAAAAACTCAAAACAAAACCCTATACCAACACGTCTGACCAATGTGGTATAGTAGGTCAATTGCCCTTCCATTATGGAGGAGGCTCGAGACCAATAGTGGGACATGTGTAAGCTGAGATAATGAAAACAGTCGAAATTGGTTACAGATCAATATTATAAATTAAGATAATGTATTAATCAAAAATTTCTTTAGAGAAATCTTCAAAATACCCTTTTATTTGTTTCTTTTAGAGCAAGATATGGTATAGTCACACTCTTTAGGCAAACCTATAATACTTTTAATCCTAACCGACTTTTATAGAATGTTTGTCGTATATTCATACAACCGATTCAATAATTCGAAATAGTATATAAAATTTAAAACAAAAAGAACGGTATAATAATTTTCATGATATATTTTCATGTAATATAATCGTTAGCGTATTAAAAAGTCATAAAAATATATAACATCCATATGAAACGCTTACTCCAATGGCTGCATGCGATAATAAACGAAAATCTTATTGCGATGAAAGCGTATTACATAAAGCAACCTTAAAATCATAGACATAAAGTATAATTTAAAACTGATATCTTTTTGCAATCAGTCTTGTATGAAAATATAATGGATATAAGAGTACTCCATACTAATCATACATAGTGAGACATATAAAAAGGTGGAAGAAACAATCGCTTATCAAATACAACGAGCATTCGTATCAATACAGACGTACAATGCATTACATTTTAATTTTGTGTGTAACATCTGCAGTTTTTGGATTACCTAATCCAGAAATTGCTGAAACTGTTGACAATCAAGTTGATTTAGCGTCTGAAAATGGTGCCAGATCATTTGGGAAGGATTGTACTAATGGTATATTTAGTCCAACATGTTTGAAGATTGAAGCTATATCTATTTTGGAAAAGTTAAGTGCTAAAGAAGAACTTCGTTTACTTCCCGGTGTCAGCTTAGTTAAGGAACCAAGCAATGAAAATGGTAGTAAAGTTGAAGAATTCGCTGCAGAATTAGCAAGATCTTTTCCTTCGAAGCCTGATGAAAGATTAGACAAATATTTATTGTACAGACTTGGAAATTATCTGGATACACATACTGTGAAATTGAGGTTGCTTGATGAGAATGCAGCTGAAGAAGCTAGGGCTCTGGTTGGAGAGGCAAGGGGTAAAGGTGGTCTTGGTGGAGGCGGGAAAAAAGGCGGTATGGGTGGTTTGTTAGCTGCTGGATTGATGATGAAAGGTACGTAAAAATATATCACTCCTAGTATTTGAGTTTTGTCTATTAGATAAACTATCACTTATGTGAAAGGATGTACTTATAATGTGTTCAAATTGTGACAGGTTAAATAGTTAAAAATATTTCAATATTTATTTAAAAGGTGTCATTCTTAATACATGACACTTGATGAATTGAATATCGATAAATAATCAAGTAACTAGGTTAATCCAAGCATATTCTTACATTTTCTGAGGATGATTGTCGCCAAATGAAAAATAAAACTGCAAAATTTATTTAGACTATGGAAACAATCTCAAACTTATAACGATTGGGAATAATAAACGCTAAAAGGATGAGTTGAATATATTTCTTATATTTATTTGTAATACCAGTGATATGGGCGTACTTAGTCGTTTTTTTAACTAGATCAAATTCCACCCAATGTTTCAGTCAGAATACTTTTAATAATAGTTTATAATCTGAAGCTTCAGTTTAAGCGGTATTAGGCTATCCATATATAACATTAATATATTCTCCAATGTTGGTGGGCTAAGAATATGATTTATGTTCGTCCTCTAAGTTTCTTGACGCCTTCCCATCTAACAGGAACAATATTTTTTGGGGAGGCCTGTATTCTTGGCATGGAGGCAAATGTAATGAATTTTGTTAAGTCAATTAGGAGATGAATGAAAATTATATTAAACTTATATTTTCATGGTAAATCTAATTTTGTAAGTTTATCTGAGCGTCTGCTTGTTTCTATAAAGAAAAATATTACCTATTTAAAACTTTTATTAATTAAACTTAAACATAGTTGTTTAGTAGCGGCCATGAATACCCACCCTTACATTGCTCGTGAGTATAAACGACTTATAGCTTAATATTATCTAGAGAACCATTACATTTTCAAGGTGGGGTTGATGACAGGCGAGTGGCATATCATCAAACTAATACCAAAACAATTGCGTTGACCCCAAGTAATTAGAATAAGAATAGTATGATGATAATTCATTAAATATGAATGGTGTTTATAATATTTATTACTCATCATCATCTTAATATATGTTCCATTTCTGGACTCAATTCTCCTCCATAATACGAGGGAAATTGACCTAATACACGGGTTGATGACAGGCGAGTGGCATATCATCAAACTAATACCAAAACAATTGCGTTGGTACCCCAAGTAATTAGAATAAGAATAGGGTGATGATAATTCATTAAATATGAATGGTGTTTATAATATTTATTACTCATCATCATCTTAATATATGTTCCATTTCTGGACTCAATTCTCCTCCATAATACGAGGGAAATTGACCTAATACACGGGTTGATGACAGGCGAGTGGCATATCATCAAACTAATACCAAAACAATTGCGTTGACCCCAAGTAATTAGAATAAGAATAGGGTGATGATAATTCATTAAATATGAATGGTGTTTATAATATTTATTACTCATCATCATCTTAATATATGTTCCATTTCTGGACTCAATTCTCCTCCATAATACGAGGGAAATTGACCTAATACATCACGCTAGTCATACGAGATAGGATAGAGTTTTATTTCTGTTCTTTTTTCTTTTGCACAGATGTTGTATGCATATGATATTACATAGTCATCTTTTATGATCACCCACGGGTAAGATAGAGAGTGGTGAAACGTATTCTAACACACTTATATATTAATAAAGTTAGTTATTTTTAATAATTCTCTAACAATGATATGTTTAAACCTTGACTGCACAGATGGCGTAATGGTTAAAATACGACCTTCTGTGCCAGTGCCGTGGGTTCGATTTCTATGCAGGACAATAGTTTGTGCGATCCACAAAGTGTTGTTTTGAGTCTGGGTGTATTTTGTTTACGTTAATTGTATGTTTGTAAAGTCCACCGTAATACGAGGATTATTTTCTCAGTGTTGGGTGGTGTCTCAAAAAAAATAGTGTGCATAAAACTAAATTAGAATTAGTATGGATTTTTGATATTTCATCTTTTTTTTTATTACTACTCTTGGTGGCTCACGAGTAAACAGCATAGCTTATAGTAAATGTTACTGGTACCTATAGACCTTTACAAAACCAGGGGTATGGCTAGGGCGCTGCCTACCAATGAAAATCACAAACCAACCCAGAAGGTTGAGTCTTTCTGCTCTCTCGGACGGACTAACCCGTGGCTGTAAACATAAAACTATCAATAATGTGAGCCTACCACTATTTCTAGGTTATACTATTAACCCCACTTATAATTGGTGTGATTTCTTTGACCACTGAATAGTTTTAGTTTATAAAAACCCGATTACGAAATGATGATGTCATAAGTGGGATTCGAACCCACACCTATTGGAAATCCGTCCCAATCGTGCTGCCACTTACACCACCGTGAACTATTGTAGGACATTCAAATCTCGCTTCGTATTATATTTACGTCTTTAAGGAGACGTGTGCCATCTACCCGACAATGTTTACACATTGTATGGGCGTAATACTTCAAACTTTGCAGTTAGAATTGTATTAAAACGATGGCACAACCTTGTTTTTTAGTTTTTAAAGTTTTCATTAATTAAATGACTCAATAATATGGTTGAATGAGTGTTTGGTTCATACTTACGATTTGGCTCGTTAAATGGCGCTGCGGTTCAACCCTAGAAATTTCTTTTCTTTTTCATTGGAACGGAACAACGTTTAAATGGCTATTAAAATGTGGTCAGCCTAATGCTCCCCACGTGGTAGCGAGTGAAAATATAATATGTCAATATTTCTTACTTGCCTGGGTAAGTAATATAAACATCATCATTCTCCTACTCTTATCCCAATTACTTGGGGTCGATACAATATGTACTCTCTTTTCATAGTACATATTGTAAAAGTTATTGGCAATAATTTTATGACCGGCCGCCTGCCAGACTTCAACTCTCCTTGAGAATGTAATTGTTGACCAAACGGCATCAGATGGAGTTGGCCCAGGTCATTATAAAGCTCTTAGTCATATTTTACGACATCCAAGAACAAAGTAAGGGTTGATAGTATTCGTAGCCGCTACCACATAGCTGGATAAATAATAAAAACCTGCTAAAAAGAAGAGATTATTACTGGTAGGGCCACATTGTTGATACTTTTCTCTCTACGCTCCTTTCGGGGTAGTACCATACTTTCGTAGAAAATCGACGTCTGAGCGGTGACAATGTGCTATTATGCTTTGTTCTGTAAGCATGAGAGCTGGAAGCCCAACTTGACTGAGTTTTTGTTTGCCTAGCTATACACCTGGTATAGCAAAAGTCCGTGGATGACAGTAGCACAATTTTACAATCAGTTACTACTTGCTCGTTTGCCATAAGCGGTAAAAAAAAAAGAAATGTCAATAACACCCACTTATAAGACTCTCTTAGATCAAACATATGATATTTTCCCTCCTTAGGGAAGCCTGTCAAAAACATAAGGCGTTCGTAGAATCATAAGAATAATTTATTTATAACTTAAAATATATACCTGTATACTACAGTAAACTTATGAATATGTAGAAATGTATGATCAAAATATAAGCACCAAATAAATTAAGAAATTACATGTTCACTAAATATACTTATAAGACGATCATGTATGAATGTAGATATTAAAATATACTGTTAGCTCTGTACAGCTTATTAATAGAAAACTAATTCTAACTGCAAAGTTAGAGTATTAAAATCTGTATAACGTATAAACATCGTCCAGTAGATAGCACATGTCTCCTATTAAGACGGAAAAACATTTCGAGCCACGAATTGTATGTCATATGTTAGTTCACACTTGTCTAAGTGATAGGACGATTAAGGATTTCCAATATGTTTGAATTAGAATCGTGGCATATTCATCCTAAATAATTTTTACAAACAATCTAGCACGTTAAACGTGCGGGGAATTGTCCGGTCACCCGACGTGAGGCCACCGCGTGAGGGCGACGCCCCGACGGCGAAATCTGTCGGGGCGTCGACGAGAGGAACCCGCGAGGGTGAACCGCCGGGCGGGCCACCGAAGTTAAAAATCGGGTCCCGGTGACCCGCTCGCACGGCGAAGAGAGAGGAGTTTTTACGGTGGGTCTATGGGTTCACGCGCCGCCTTCTCCGTCACCCCGGACCGATTTGGCGGGGCGAGACTAATCCATAGTCCACCAAAAAAAAAAAAAAAAAAAAAAAGCACATTAAACGTGAAATTAATAACGGCATCGAATCTGAGACACCTGACATTTTACGTCACTCGTTCTCTTCTATTCTGTATATATTTCATTCTATTAATTTCATTACTTTTCTATATCCCTGCCAATTTCAAAACGCTTAAGTTAATGCATGCAAGCATAAAAAATAAATAAACTAATTTATATCCCCTAGAATCTATGCCACATCTTGCAATCTCGCATAGCGTATTTATATTGCTATTATAACCATCATTAAAATAAGATTACATTGATAATGCAACAAAGACGCAATCTCCTGTTTTCAATCTGATTATAAAACATGAAAGCGTTACAATGTTTTCTAAATAATATTTGAACTTGTCTTTTACGATATCCACGAGCAAAGTAAGGGTTGGTATTATTCGTAGTCGCTACCACACAGCTTTACAAATAGATGTCAAAATAAATAATGAGCTCAGAAATAACTGACTATATAAACGTACAGTTGGCCATATATTGCTTAGAGTAGAATTATTTTTCTAATTGCTACCAGCAACAGACTTGCTGTTTGCCTACCGATCTGGTCTAGAGCAAAGTCAGAGTAATAGTCTTTGATTCGTTTCCATCTTTCGCTAAGTAATCGGTCTGCGATTCTAAATCAAAAGTTGAGATAGGTTTTGTTAATGAGGTAGTAATGTAGGTAGTATAGGTTATCTTTCTATTTATCTCTCTTTACCTATCTATATGTATATAAAGAATCAGCTTGCCTTTTTGATTAATCTAAAGCAGAAACTACTGAAACGCGAAATTTTGATATTAATTTCTTTTTGTGACGCAAAGACTCTCTAAGAAAGTATATTACGAAATCCAATCCCAAAATGGGTGAAAGGAAGTGACAACTTTTGTACGGGACGAAAATGAAACTTTATTAATTGTCTACAAATTAAAATTAAATATTCTTTAGTAAAAATAAATATACCCATCTTTTGTTAATAGATTAATAAAATAAACAATTTTTTTTATAAAGATACTTTGCTAAAAACTTTTTTTATAAAGAACTAATGGCGATGGGAGGGAACACGATGCTGCGATTCTATCATCTCCCCAATAGAACAGATAGAATGTCTAGACACACTATAGCGCCTAGGATCTATAGCCCTAAACACAAATACTTAAAAGTGCCACTGAAGACAAGGACTTCAAAATTATTTAGTCCTATAATATAATAAAATGGATTAGAGGAAGGAAGACCCACCACTTTCCCACGGTTAATCAATATACCGTACACCTGAAACAAGGAAGTAATATGGAATAGAATCAAGGTGGAATAGGATATAAGGAGATCTTTCTCCCGTGACGAGCACCCTCCAGAACTTCAACTTGCAATTTGCCGCAGAACTTCGAATAAAGATATATTGATTAACCATGGGAAAGTGGTGGGTCTTCCTTCCTGTTCTCCATTTTATAATATTAATAGATTGCCGCCATATATCGCCTAATTCAATCAATTATACCAACTAATATTATAAATTTGGAAGATTTTTTTATTCACTGACTTTTTTATAAAAAATAGTACAACATAATCAGTAATAATTAACTTCATTGTCACATCCTTCGAACGCCAATATAAAGAAAAATTCATATGCAATTTAAAAAAATATAGCTAGAACAGATCCTACAAGCGAAATAACCTCAATTATAAAATATAACTAATGAATGCTAGCAAATATCACTCCAAGATATCATCATTATCACAGCCCATATATGTCCCACTGCTGGGCTCGGGCCTCCTCCGAAATGGGAGGGAAATTAACCTACTATACCTCGTTGGTCAAACGTGTTGGGGTATTGCTTCGAGTTTTCCTTTTCTTGCATAGATTTTATATGCGTATTTCATCCCTGAGTCGTCTCTTACGATCACCCACAGGTAAAACAGGGGGTGGTAAATTGTATTCTTACTCTGTCACCACACGGATAAGATATAGACAACCTGAAATAAAACGTTATGGCAATTCTGGTAAATCAATTTTCTGCCCATCGAATAACTCTCATCTCTAATAGCAGGACTATATGAGGTGAGAAGAACGTATTCTGACATATTTCTTCTTCTCTTTCCAGGTACTCTGATGTCTGTTGCACTCGGTGGTCTGGCTATGCTTGCCGGCAAAGCCTTAGTCACCGCAATGATGTCACTTCTGCTGTCCGCCGTCATTGGTATCAAGTCACTCTCCGGCGGTCAAAAGTCCACCACATATGAAATCGTTTCTAAACCAATTTATACCCACTCTCATTCCCACTCAACAGCTCATGAGGATGTTGGTGGTGGTTATGGACATTCAGGTTACGGCAGGAATTTGAAAGTCAGAAGACGTTAAGAAAGAATTTATTGGACTTAATCTTATTAATTTATTTAATTGATTTATTGTTAAAAAAAATAACCAGTATGGGATATTAAACTAAAAAAAATAGATAAAAGATAAAAATTAAGTAAAGAATATTTTTATATTCTTCATCTTTAGCGATCTTTTCTGTTTCAAAAATTTAGTTTAGTATCCTTTCTTTTTCTCTTCTTAATCTTTTGCATTTTTATTTTATTTTACAACTATTTACTACTTTTACTGTCTTTTCTGTTTTAACATATATATTTATATTGAATTTTCTGCCCAGCACAGATAAATGTGTGTGTATGTGTACTGGCTTTTTTATAACAGAAAATGTTCAGTATGCATAATAAGATTGGTGCTCTTAAAATTTATTTCTATGTTATAACTGTCAACTTCTTTATTCGCCTCTCTGCCTATCACTTCGCATTTAAAATCTTAAGTATGCTTAATTTAATTTTCTGCCGATTTCGTGTTTATTAATGTTTTATTTTGTTTTATCTTCTTTAATTTCTTTTTATTTAACGAGTATATTCTTAGTTAATTTCATTTTTATTGAGTTTATTCATCTTTTGTTTCTATTCTTTTACTGCTATTTATTTTTTATATTTGAAATTAAATAATTAACCAATTAATCATTAATAATTTAAATTTATGTCGGTAGTCAAAAATATGAAGACTTCTAATGACATCGTTACTATTTATTCCAATTATTTATTCTAGATTAAGGAAACACGTTCTTTTCTTCTATATATCTTCTTCTATAAATTATAAATATTATTTTTATTTTTTTTAGTCATATATTTTATTAAGTAATACAATATGATAGTTATATATATTATATAATATAAATTTATAATGTAATAATCTATAAGTTATATTATTATCTATTTTATATTTATAGTATTATTTTATAATTAAATATGTAATATGTATTGTGATATATATGTAAAGGTTCCTATTTACGAAACAGTATTAATTTATGTAAGTTTTATAATTGTCATTGTTATAACTACTGTTTGACCTAGTGGTATATCGACGGGCCACAGAAGACCCTACTATAATCTGCCCAAAGGAGTAAACGTAGAGTGATGGTAAAGGTTTTAGGACTCTATGTCGCCAAAAAGAGTCTGCCATAAAAAATTGCTTCCAATTCGTAGCAACTA
Organism: Lymantria monacha; assembly: GCA_905163515.2. NCBI lineage: Eukaryota > Metazoa > Arthropoda > Insecta > Lepidoptera > Erebidae > Lymantria > Lymantria monacha. The sequence continues at coordinate 20,735,702 of LR991081.1, forward strand.
GGTTCGCAAGTCAAGCTAAAACTCTTAAAAGATTTTTATGAAAGTGTCTCTTAATGAAAACCAAGGCAAATATTACAAATTAATCTACCTTTTTCGTAATATAGGCTTCAATAAGTGAATGGCTCACACAAAAAAAAAACGTTTTATAACAATGAAATAAATATTCATAAGTTTAATAACATTGTATATTAAGTATTAATTAATAAAAAGATAATTTATTATTCATTTATTCATTATTATATTTAACAATGTATATATGCAGTATAATATTAAGTGTCTATTTATTTTTATATTACAATATTTATGTAGTTACAAAATTGAGCACGAAAAAAAATTAAATTATTCATAAAAAAAATGTAATGTGTTTTATTAATTACTATTCATATCGTTATTGTGAATCTTAATTTGGATTTTATATTCAAATTAATATAGTACGTTTTTTATATATACTATGTGTACTAAAAGACTGCACAGATGGTGTAGCCATTTCACTATCAACCTACCGTAATAAGTATTCATCATTCTCCTACTCTTATCCCAATTACTTGGGGTCGATACAATATGTACTCTTCTTTCATAGTACATATTGTAAAAGTTATTGGCAATAGTTGTATGACCGGCCCCCTGCCAGACGTCAACACTCCTTTGAAATGTAATTGTTGACCAAACGGCATCAGATGGAGTTGGCCCAGGTCGTTATAAGGTTCTTAGTCGTCTTTTACGACATCCACGAGCAAAGTAAGAGTTGGTAGTATTCGAAGCCGCTACCACACAGCTACCGTAACAAGTGTTGTGGATTCGATACCCATATAACACAACCTTTTGTGTGAACCATAAATATTCTGAGTCTAGATGTGATTTGTGATCGTGAATTTTGTATTTGTAAAATCTTCTATAACACTAAGATTTATTGGAACGAAGTTCCTTATCGCGCGTTCTGAAAGGGGGCTAGACGGAAAAAATTCTTACGAAAAGTTGTCACGACACTTTTTGCTATAGTAAGCTATTGTAAGCTGTGCGGCGTCGCTCGTCGGCTCTCTTATAGAAAGCAAGCCAGATATTTTCATTTCTATTTCGCATTGAACAGTGTGGTGTCGCGACGATTTTTTTTATAGATAGAGTGATTCAAGAGGAAGGTTTATATGTATAATATATGCATAATGTACTAGAGAAACACTGATAATTTTAGAGGTTTCTAATGTGATGTCGTAAATAAACACATTATTTTGCGCTTACATTGCAAACGCTGGCTGAACCCTACGAAATAGATCAAAATAAAGTACTACAGTATTATACAGCTTAAAAAGGCCTACAAAAAAGTCCGCGATGGTATATATCTATCTCTTAAGGATAACATACTATATCCATTTTAATACTTTAAAAAATGTTCTATTATAAAACGGTAATTGAAAAGCTATTTACACAAATACTGTATTAATCCTTATCATTTTAAATACATTAGTTGGCTTGAGCATTTCATGAAGATATTTTTTTTCCTTCAGACCATGCAAATTAAATCAATACCTTAAGAGATATAGCAAAATCAAAATAATGCGCAACGAAATTATTTTCGCCCGTGACCGGGCCGCGTGGCCGGCTCGCGTTCGAGCTCGGGGCTGAAAAGTTTTGGTAGTCTAGTGGAATTGTATATCCTATTATTAATATTATAAACGTGAAAGTTTGTAATAATGTATGGATGTGAACATGTTTGTTGCTCTTTCACGTAAAAACTACTGAACTGAATGGATTTTGATGAAATTTATAGTAATATAGCTTGCACGTCAGAATAACACATAGGCTATAATTTATAAAGATATTTTGCAAATTGGCTAAAATATAACGATAAAAATCGCTTAAGGCAGAAAAAAATTATATAATTAAAATAGAACTTCGTTCCATCCGGGTGTCCCTTGACACCTCCGGTTTTTTTATTTTTTAAAGCGCGAGTGTTGTCTTAAAAGAAAAAAAATATAAACAGCCCATTATTGGGCATAAGTCTCCTATATAACATGGAAAATTGATCACATATATTCCCACTTAAAGTCGTATTAAAAAAATAAAATATCACCACCCTCACTTCCCCATGATAGTCGTAAAATCTAGTCTAGATCATCATATTCAACAGCCGAGTCTTACAACCACCTGAGCCAACTCCATCTGATGCCCTTTGGCCGTGATCGACCCCAAGTAATTGGGATAAGAGTAGGTGAATGATGATGATAATCGTCATATTCATGACAAAAGTTTTCTAAAGAAATTATAGTACTAAATCTGCCAACCAGTTTGATAGGTTCATCATCATAATCGCAGCCCATAAATATTCCACTGTTGGGCTCGGGCCTCCTCCGTAATGGGAGGGAACTTAACCTACTATACCGCGCTGGTCAGACGTGTTGGTATAAGATTTTATTTCGAGTTTTCCTTCTCTTGCATAGATGTTATACGCGTCTTATATCCCTTAGTCGTCTTTTACGATAACCCACGGGTAACATATGAGGTGGTGAATTGTATTCTTACTCCGTCACCACACGGAAAGTTTAAGTATTAATTACTTAAGTAATGATAAAAAAATAAAATGGTTACGTGAATATTACGCATTTGGAATGAAATTATATTTACGGATTCTATCGTGCATGCAACAGAATTTTAATTGTCCAACTTTTTGAATAGCTTATAGCGTTCATGGTTATGTAATAATTAACGATATAGTATTCGAAATATTGGCAAACAAAAAATCAAATAGACGATAAATTATCGTAAGTTCATAATCATATGACATCAATTAAATCCAAACTAAGAATTATTAATTATGTAACTATTAGTAAAAATCACAGTTTATTACATAAAACAGTTTATTACATAAAACTTCATCATCATCACAGGCCATAAATGTCCCACTGTTGGACCCGGGCCTCCTCAGTAATGTGAGGGAAATTAATCTACTGTAGCGCGCTGGTCAGATGTGTTAGTAAAGGGTTTTGTTTCGAGTTGTCCTTCTCTCGCATAGATGTTATATGCGTTATATATCCCTTAGTCGTCTCTTACGATCACCCACGGGTAAGATGGGGGGTGGTGAATTGTATTCTTACTCCGTCACCAGACGGAAAGTTTAAGTATTACAGTTTAAGTACTACTTAAGTAATGATAAAAAAATAAAAAAGCTTTATTTTTACGATGTTTACGCGAATATTACGCGTTTGAAATGAAATCATGTTTACGGATTGTATCATGCATGCAATTGATTTTTAATTGTCCGACTTTTCGAACAGTTTACAACGTTCATGGTCACGTAATCATTAACGATATAAGTATTCGAAATATTGGCAAATAAAAAATCAAATAGGCGATAAAAATTCGTAAGTTTATATTTAAATGACGTTAATTGTACCCTGAATTACAATTATTAATTATGTAACTATTTGTAAAAATCACAGTTTATTACATAAAATATAATAAATAAAAACTTTTTTTAAAAATATATCGTAATGTCTTATACTCGTATGTTTTTACTAAATCTTAATATATATAAATTACGCGTCACGTTGTTTGTCCGCGATGGACTCCTAAAGTACTAAACCGATTTTAATCAAATTTGCACAGCATGTGTAGTTTGATCCAACTTAAAAGATAGGATAGTTTTCATCTCAATTTATAGTCGCCATATTAATTTATTGCAAATTATTTGTCTATTATTTGCCAGTCACAATTATCTGTTATCTTCAAACGACTCTAACAGATGACGGTATCTGTTGAATGGATTGAGTAAGTATTTAATAGATGGCGCTATATTAAACGTAAAAAAGTTTCATATAAGCTACAATTTATTCGTATAACCACCACGTGTTACTGAGGCTACCTTAGTCGCAGCAACGCGTCGCCGGATCTGTTAGTGTAAATAATAAACGACAAATATATGCCATCATCATCCTGCTTTTATCCTTATGCTATAAGCATCATCATCGATCTTTTGTCCTAATTACTGATGATCAACGTAACGTGCACTATTTCTTCAATCCGATATATTCCAAAAGTTTTGACAATAGTTTTACGATGCCACCTGCATGAATTTTTAATTCTTTGGGACTGTAATAGCTCATATGACATCATAAAAAGTTGATCCAAGTCAAAGTGCGATCGCGCAGATGCCGTAGTGATTAAGATACCGCCCTTCCATGCCAGTGCCGTAGGGTCGATTCCTACGCAATATAATATTTTGTGTAAGCCACAAAGTGTTTTTTTGAGTCAGTTATTGCATGTTTGTAAAGTCCCCCGTAATACAACGATTATTTCCCTTGTACAGGTTGCTGTATTTTACAAAAAGAAAATTAAATTTCTCATGATCCTTTATGGCACCCATGAGTAGTTTAAGAGTTGATAGTATTCTTAGCCACTGTACATCATAATAAAGTTATTGTTTTCATTAAGAAAACGAAAATAAAACAAAAAATAAATTCGGAACAGCAATTATAAGAACAAAGGAAACACGGCTTGTCTGCTGTGAATCTAACCGCGGCATATTTTGTTACTGTTTTTTTTTCTATATCAAAGACAGTGAAAGCTAAAAGTCTTTTATTTTGAACCATTATTGAGGTATACTTATCTACATTGGGTATATTATATTGTGTACTTTCTTTCCAATGTATTATTCTATAGTACATACGAGAATAAAAATAAAAAAACGTAATAATTGAAAGAAAATATATTTATTCTGTGGTAAAAGACTAAGTAACTAATGTAACATGCATTTATGGCTTACTTTACCTGGAAGTCAGTCGCAAGTCGTATTTTTTGACAATAATGAGTCAAGAAAAGATGTGATTAATTCTATACTTACTCAGTAACCAAACGTGTAAGAGATAAAAAAATCGAGAATATACTTTTATAAAAAGTTCCCCGTCAAATAACATCATCATTCTCCTACTCTTGTCCTAACTAATTGGGGTCGAAACAATATGTACTCTTCTTTCATTCATCATATTGTAAAAGTTATTGGCAAAAGTTTTATGACCGGCCGCCTGGCAGACGTCAACCCTCCTTGGGAATGTAATTGTTAACCAAACAGCATGAGATGGATTTGGTCCAGGACGTTATAAGGTTCTTAGTCGTATTTTACGACATCCGCGAGCAAAGTAAGGGTTGATAGTATTCGTAGCCGCAATCACACAGCAAGTTACCCGTTAAATATGTATATCTAATATAAATAATTCAAATTATACATTAAATTAATAATGGTAGGACCACGCTGTTGATAGTTTTCTGTCTACAGCCGCGGGCCGGTCCGTCCGGGGTAGTACCACACTGAGCAGAAAACAAACGCCTGAACAGTGGCAATACTCGTACGCTGCTGTGCTTCATTCGGTGAGTGAGAGAGCTGGAAGGGTATTCAGCTCTCTCACACACCCAGGTAGATGGGTATCTAACTGAGTGGGTTCGTGTTCACATATCCGTGTGTTGATGGGATTATTGGCAGGTAGCAGCTTAGCTGTACCTCTGGTATTGATAAAGGTCCATGGCCGACAGTAACACTTACCATCAGGTGTGCTGCTTTCTGGTTTGTCATCACCATCATTATATTCAACCAGCTGTTATTCCAATTACTTAGGGTCAACGCATTATGGAATCTTCTACCATCGTATAAAATGCAAAAGTTTTGGCAATAGTTTTATGACCGGCCGCTTACTCAGGTAAGAGTAAGAGTTGATGTCAGCATCAACTCTCAAATTTAAAAGTAATTCATCATCATCATCATCATAATCATAATGTCCCACTGTTGGACCTTTGCCTCCTCAGTAATGAGAAGAAAATTGACTTACTATACCACGCTGGTCAGACATGTTGGTATAGGGTTTTGTTTCGAGTTTTCCTTCTCTTGCATAGATGTTATATGCTTTTTGTATACCTTAGTCGTCTCTTATGATCACCCACGGGTAAGATAGAGGGAGTGGTGATTTGTATTTTTACTCCACCCCACGGATAAAAAGTAATTATTTATCAGTTAATATCAGATTAAGTTCGTCCAGTTTGATATAAATTTTTATATGACACTTACAAGTAATATAAGGGCTATTATTCGTAAACGTCACACAGTAAGCAGCATCCGGTTATAGAGTCAATGACCTTTCACCTGATCTAATCTGATAAAATTGTATTCAAGCTATGTTGTTATATGATAGTAATATCTTGGCAAAAGTTGATATTAATACTGCTGTGAATAATATTATCATCAGATGTCCACTATTGTATACAAGCCTCTGAATAAAGGAGATATTCATAATCAGTTGTTTCAATTTCCCCCTAACTGTTAAGGCAGGCTTAAGATTAGCAATGAGACATATTTTAACTAAAATGATGTTAATAATTATCCGTGTGGTGACGGAGTAAGAATACAATTCATCACCCCCCTATGTTAGCTGTGGGTGATCGTAAGAGACGACTAAGGGATATAAAACGCATATAACATCTATGCAAAAGAAGGAAAACTCGAAACAAAACCCTATACCAACACGTCTGCCTAACGTGGTATAGTTGGTCAATTTTTCTCCCATCATGAAGGAGGCTCGAGCCTAACAGTGGGATATATAAGAGCTGAGATGACGATGATGATGAAAAATAACTACCGACTCGTTCTTTAACTTTTTTTAACAAAAATTAGTTAGTACACGTGGATAGGCTTTTTTTTTAGTAAGCTATGGTCTGGACGCGCTGCGTCTGTTTCGTCTGGGGCGAGGATATGGCGGCGTGGGATCCCATAACCCGCCGTATTCTTTCCCCATTGCCATTGGGGCCAGCCACCGGTACCAAATCCTTGACATCCGTTGCCAGCCCAGAACGTGGATAGGCTGATGGATGAATATAGTTGAATTGAACTTGAGATATTAATTACAGGTTCCCCTATTGCGCTGCAACCTTATCTATTATGGGAGACAATTTCACTTACTATAGTGGTCAGACTGATTAGTTCATAATTTTATATTGAGTATTAATTGATACACAAATTAACACAAATTAAAATCAACAGTAAAAGCTTCAAACAAAAATTTAGCACTCGAATTCATAAAATAATTCAATTCACCCAAAAGATTACCGAACGGTAACCGAAAAATTCACTAAGCGATACACTTTCAACGTTTTCCATTACGAGCAATCTTATATCTATCGAATGAAAGTCAATGCACAATACGCTCTAAAACAGCCTTGTTTCTTTTTAACTTTTCTCGTTCCTTTTGTCAACTTCAACAAGTATAAAATAAATTGCGATCGGAATCAAACTATCAGTCTATTACGAATATCGATAGAAATGACCCAGTGATGTGTTCTGTGTTGAAAATGGTTTACAAAAGTGTTTTTATAACCATTTTAGTGTTAATTGTGAATGGATCGAATGGATCTATTGAAGGATCCGATCCAAATGTAATCATTGATAACGTGAAAAACGTGCCGAATAATACTGAAAGAATTGGCAGAACATTACATAAGGAATGCAACAGTTTGCTAAGTTCTAAATGTTTGAAAGTCCACGTTTTATCGTTTTTGGAAGATCTAAGTTCAAGGGATGAACTTCCTTTACTACCTGGATTGAGTATCGTGAAAGAAAATGATACTTCAAACACTCCAAGTTCAGAAGAAATGGCAGCTGAACTATCCCGTCAATTCCCTGGGAAACCAGAAGAGAAACTAAACAGGTTTCTTCTTTATCGTCTGCAAGATTACTTGGATGGTCATTCGTTAAAGTATAAGCTGCTGGATCCCGAAACTACAAAGGATGCTTTAGATATGGCTAAGGGTGATGAATCTACAGCCAGAAAGAAAGGGGGCGGTGGAGGTGGATTCGGCGGTGGTAAAGGAGGTGGCGGTGGAGCCCTTCTTGCAGCTGCTATGATGATGAAAGGTAAAATCTTATCGTATTTATTTATCTTCTCTATATGGTGATGGGTTATGAATACAATGCATCACTATTTCTTATTTACCCAAAAACTGTCTCAAAACTTTTTATTAAACATAACGGTGCTGCCTCTGCTAATTAATCAGTCGCAGTAGGGCTACAGTAATAAAGTAAGGGCCATAGTAATTATGCTAGAGAAACATATTGCCGACAGAAAACTTATGAATGGATTTATTTTTGCATGAATTAGCTATTTCCTGCTGTGCTATCCAAATATTTTCAAAACAAATACATTTATTCTGCATCAATCCCAAAGAAAAAATTGTTTAGCAGACGCTGCCTGATGATGGTGACGATTGTTTCAATCGTAGGATGATCTCCCTTTAAAAAACATCTCATAAATTTTAATTTTTAAAAATAAATTTGTAGTGGGTTAATTAGTGTTGGTGTATTAGTAGTTGTTTTGCGGTATTTAATTATTTCAATACATATTTATAATTGTGAAGATTTTAGTTAAGAAATAAAATTCTTAATATTTAAATTACTGAAATTTAGCACTTAATATGCTTAATTATTTATAAAATCCGATTACGAAATGAAAAATGATGTCGCAAGCGGGATTCGAACCCGCGTCTATTTCATCATCATTTTTCATTTCGTAATCGGATTTTATAAATAATTAAGCATATTAAGTGCTAAATTTCAGTAATTTAAATAACAAGGTTGTGTCATCGTTTAATACAATTCTAACTGTAAAGTTTGAAGTATTAAGCCTATAACAATGTGTAAACATTGTCGGGTAGATAGCATACCGTCACCTTAAGACGTAAATATAATACAGAGTGAAATTTGCATGTCCTACAATTAGTCGCGGTGGTGCAGTGGCAGCACGATTGGGCCGGAATCCCAATAGACGCGGGTTCGAATCCCGCTTGCGACATCATTTTTCATTTCGTAATCGGATTTTATTCTTAATATTAATATAAAAAAATCTTGACTTTGAATCTTAGCTCTACATCTCAGCATCGCTAGCTTTTTCGCAGAAGAATCTGATAGTCAATCCATTCATTCCATATACGTTAGGTCAATAAATATAATATATGAATATCTAAGTCCAAGTCAATATAGATGATAAATGAATATCATAAAAATGACGTTACAGATTGATGAACACCTCATCTCTTATAGAAGTATTAAAAAAATACAATACAAGAAGAGGTATTACAGAAAATAAAAGTCTGTCACATCATCATCATCATTTCAGCTCATATATATCCCACTGTTGGGCTCAAGCCTCCTCCATAATGGGAGGGAAATTAACCTACTGTACAACATTGGTCAGACGTGTTGGTATAGGATTTTGTTTCAAGTTTTCCTTTTCTTGCATAAGTGTTATATGCGTTTTAAATACCTCAGTCATCTTTTACGATCATCCAACAGGTAAGGTGGTGGTGAATTGTATTCTTACTCCGTCACCGCATATTTTTTTTGACATGTTAGCTGAGTTGCCGATTATATATTTGGCAAATAAGAGGCCTTTATAGAATATTTTTGTGTGTTGACGAAGTAAGGAAACAATTCACCAACCTTATTCTTGCCTGTGGGTAATCCCAAGAGACCTTAGTGGTACTCTTGGGACGCAAGCAATTAATTTTTCATTTACCTCAACATATACCACTGTTTGGCTCAAGCTTCCTGTACAATAGGAAGGAAATATCTGACTATACCATGCTGATGACACGGCTTGGTATAAGATTTTATTTTTAGGTTTCGCCACATAAGGGCACTTATATATGGTCAATTTTACATCTTTTTAAATCTATTCAACCCTACCACCAGATCAGAAAATAGCCACGAACTGAGAAGATCCGGCAAGCAAGAACACAACGGGCTCATCGTTTTTAAATTACTTATCATTATATACATACATAGTCATACCTTTAGTCGTGTATCAGAACACCTACGAGTAAGAAAGGGGTTGGTGAATTATGCTTTCAATCCTTTCCCACAAAGAAATGTCTCTATAATGTCAAATGCCACGTTAATAAAATATATTTAGCATGTCAAGAATATTGTGTGAGACACAAGGAGGTTTCAGGAGTGGAAGGGGATGCATGGATCAAGTGTTCTCTCTGCGCAACATTGTGGAGAAGCACCTGGCCCTAGGTCAGAGGATTTTCTGCAGTTTTGTGGATCTGGAGAGAGCATTTGACACGGTTGTACGAAAGGAACATTGGGACATTTTACCGGAGTATGGTATTAACGGTAAACTGCTGCAGGCTGTGCAATCCAGTTACATGGGCTGTAGAGCCTGTGTGCGGCTGGATGATGGAATGTCGCCTTGGTTTGACGTCAATATCGGCGTTAAGCAGGGCTGCGTTCTATCAGCCAGGCTGTTTATCATATACCTGGATAAATGTCTCCAAAGGTTGACCGATATGAATGTGGGAATCCAGATGGGTGACTCAGTGGTCTCTGCTCTGCTTTATGCAGATGATGCAGTCCTGCTGGCACAGTCAGCGACTGACCTGCAGACCCTAGTCGACACAATGACAGAAGATTGTAAGAAAAGGGGTCTACGCGTGAATGTGAGCAAAACCAAAATAATGGTTTTTGAAAGAGATGAAGCCAGAACAGATGTAAGAGTAACAATAGGTAATGATGTACTAGAGCAAGTGGATGAATTTGTATATCTTGGATGTGGATTTAGCCGAGATGGACGGTACACCACTGATATAGAGCGAAGAGTGAATGCGGGAAATAGAGTGAACGGAGCGTTGGGGCAACTTCTCGGCAGCCACCACCTCAGCCAGAAGGCACGTGTAGCAATACATAACGCAGTGCTTGTCCCAACATTACTATATGGAAGCGAGAGTTGGGTATGCAGAAAAGAGTATGAAAGTAAAATTAATGCGGTCGAATTGCGATCTCTTCGGCAAATCTGTGGAGTTAGGCTGACCGACCGCATTCGTAACGACGACGTAAGAGAGCGAGTAGGTATGAAAGAGAGTATTGGTGTAAAGATGCGAAAGGGAATGCTCCGATGGTTCGGACATGTGGAAAGAATGCCGAACGAACGTCTGGTTAAGAAGATATACAATGCGAATGTGGAAGGATGTAGGTACCGAGGGAGACCGAGACTAACCTACCTAGACCAGATCGGTCAGGTACTGAAGGAAGGTGGAGTCAAGAGTCTCCGAAACCGGCGAGCGTGTATGAAGAGAATTATGAATGTTGAGGAAGCGAGTGAAGTATGCAGAGATAGAGTTTTCTGGCACTCTGTTCACTCTGCCTACCCTGCAAGGGATATGGCGTGATGATATGTATGTAATATTGGGTTTTATTAATAACTAACTGTCCCGGCACACTCTGTCCTGCCCAGTAAAGCTTTAAGGGATATACCGACAGCAGCGCCACCTACTGAGTCCAATTGTATTTTGAAATCATCCGGGAACCCATTGGAATATACATAGAAATTTTTATTCTAATCGGTCTAGCCGTTTGACATACCGCCACGGTGCCACCTACCAGGTCCAATTGCGAATCTAAACCATTCTCGTATCCCCTCGAACACAAACATTTTTTTTTAATTTTATGGTAATTATAGAAAAGCCATCCAAGCCATAATAATCTTGTCATCATCATCATTTCAGCTCATATACGTCCCACTCTTGGGCTTGAGCCTCCTCCATAATAAGAGGGAAATTGACCTACTATAACCACGCTTGTCAGACGTGTTGCATTAGGGTATTTTTCGAGTTTTCCTTCTCTTGCATAGATGTTATATGCGATTTATATCACTTAGTCGTCTCTTACGATTACCCACGGAAAAGATTGGAGGTGGTGAATTGTATCCTAACTCTGTCACCACACGGAGAATAATCATTTATTAAATAATAAACCCTTTTGGTGACTTGTTACTTATACCAGAAGTAACCGTTGGCGTACCAAACGTGGCAATTTTAGCATTGTTCCCCATCAGGATGAGGTTTAAATCTATATGGATCGTTGGATAAATAGAATTTATACTATTAAAGTTATTAATGGTTAACTAAAATTAAAATTTTTTTTGGTGTCGTATATAATCTTTTAAAAATTTAGGGTTTTCAAGTCCTTCTATTAAATCTTTTTTTTTAAATTTAAAACTTTTAATATAATCTTAAATTTATAAAACAAAACTTTCTTTTTATTTTCAGGTACCTTAGCTGCTGCAGCTCTCGGTGCACTTGCTCTTCTCGCTGGAAAGGCTTTAATGACAGCCCTCATGTCTCTCCTGCTTTCTGCTCTCGTAGGTCTCAAGGGCCACGGTGAGCACAAATCCACCACTTATGAAATCATTACAAAACCAGAGGTATCTCATCATCACTCCCACAGTCATGAAGAGCATCATGAGCATGAACACGGTCATCATGGAGGCTACAGAAGAGCATATGACTACAATAATTATATGCCCTACGAAACAACAAGCAGTTAGAATGTATTTTTTAATTTTATGTAATGCTTACTTAATTTATTTTTTATTGCTTATAAAAAAGGCTCTATTTTGTGAGATTATATTAGTTTATACTTTTGTCTATACTGTGTTGACGGAAATATCTTCTGCCCCAACAATGGAAGAAGTAGAAGACTAGAATACACTACAAAGTTTTTCAGATTGTCGAGATAAAGTTTTTTCAAATTTAGTTTTAACCGAATAAGGCGAGATTTGTTTGGGTAGAGGGCGCTTGCTACAGAGATTTTGTTGTCTGTGTTTGACTAATTTTGATATCTATATATTTTACTTGAGCAAATTTTTCTTTATTTTATCGTGAGAGAAAAGCTCCTAAAATAGCTGTCGTAATCCGTATTAGACCAGGTATTATGGTCATATGTGGAATATAGCGTAAATAATTTTTATTCTCCAAGCAGCCTTGCTCTTAACATTAAAGAAAAGTAAAATATGAACGATATTAATTCTAATTATATCAATTATGCGTCATTTGTATTTTTTTAAATGTTATTCTGCGGCTGCATTTTATGACAAGAATCTCGATTATTTTAATTTAATTAATAGTTTGTAAGTTAATTTATTTCCTGTAGCCTAGTTACGCGTATATTACATATACGTTTTAATTATTTATCTGATATTTTTATTAAATAAAAATTTCAAATAGTAAATTAAATCATTGATATAACCTATATTTATTATTACATTAATAACTAATATAAGATATTTATTATGAATTTAAGTATTTAAATATATTTATTAAAATGTATATAAAGTAAGTAATAAATATTTAAATGACGTGATGGCATTCAATTTAAAATTGTATCTATAAAAAAAGATGTTCGTTCTTCTTATTTATATTTATTAATAGTATATTTATATACAATCTATTTAATATATAACTCTGAATTAATTTGAATTTATTAAGTTATTTTTATGTATTTGTTTATTTAAACTAGCGCATCTTATCTTTATTTTTAATCACAGTACTTTTCTATATTTTATACGTTTCCTTCTTGCTCTTTCTAAGTATTTCTCCCACCGTTTTTATTTTACATAGTTCTACAATTTTATTTATGCTTTTATAAATATTTTATTAATTTATTTATTATATATTTATTTAAATTTATTATGTATTCATGTAAATTTAATTAATATTTAAGCAGTATACCTAACTGTGATATTTGTTTTATGAATTTTGTATTTTTTTCTCTTGGCATTTTTTATGAATTATCTTTTATTTTTAAATATTTTTACTATTATATTTTTCTTACGTTATACACAATTTCATGCCTCATGATTTATATCTTACGATTTTTAAATTATATGTGAAATAAATATACCAATATTAACCAAATATGTATTATTATAATATGATAATTCATAATTAAAAATATGAATACATATTATTATTATTTTATTTTCTATACACAACCCACGCACTGAACATTAAAAATAAACACTTACTTAATGGTTTTTCTTTATTGCTTATGGTGGCTAACGAGCAAGCAGCACATCTGATGGTAAGTGTCACTGCCGCGCATGGACTACTATTTAAAACCCCAAACCCATCCAGAAAGTTAAAAAACGAAGCACGGCCATATACTGCCACTGCTCAGATGTCGATTTTCTGCGAGAGTGTAGTACTACATCGGACGAACGAGCCCGTGGCTGTAGACAGAAAACTGTCAAAAGTGTGATGCTACCACTATATAATTATGTATAAACCTTTAAATATTACCTAGTTTTCTTCACTTATACTTCTATTTTCTGGAGCCCAATGCTTGCTATAATCTCTTACTTATAATATCTATGATTATCAGAACCATAATCACTTTTTTAATAAATTTATTTACAGTGTAATCTGTAAGTATTAATCTGATGTCTTTCGTAATAATACTTCTAAAATATAATGTAAAGGTATATATAATTATTATTGGAGAATTACTAGAGCACCATCACTCTCCTTATTTACCTTATAGGAAATAGAGACTCGCACCTCGAAGCTCTCGTAAGTAGAGACTATTGAGCAGTAAGAGTAACTAGTTTTCAATTCTACTCGAACCCACACTACTGGCATACATACATACATATCATCACGCCATATACCTTGCAGGGTAGGCAGAGAGAACAGAGTGCCAGAGAACTCTATCTCTGCATACTTCACTCGCTTCCTCAACATTCATAATTCTCTTCATACACGCTCGCCGGTTTCGGAGACTCTTGACTCCACCTTCCTTCAGTACATGACCGATCTGGTCTAGGTAGGTTAGTCTCGGTCTCCCTCGGTACCTACATCCTTCCACTTTCGCATTGTATATCTTCTTAACCAGACGTTCGCTCGGCATTCGGCATTACTGGCATTAGTAGTAGATAATTAAACTAAAAGATCATTCGTACAATTAGCAGTAATAAGCTCTCAAAATTTGGTATGATCGGAAGACTATACAAGATTAAATTAGACTCTATCAACTTATAATAAAAAAAAATATACAAAATATGGGAGTGATACCCTCTATCCTCCTCTTCTTTCCTCTCCTCTATTTGCCTGTGACAAGTAAGGCATGTAGCATATAATATTTATGCAAGAGAAGGAAAATTCGATTTAAAATCCTGTACCAACTCGCTTGATCAGCGTGATATAATAGGTCAATTTCTCTCCCATTATAAAGAGGCCTCGAGCCTAGTAGTTGGACGAATATGAACTGATATGAGAATGTCATTTTTGTTAATCTTAAAAAGGAAAATTGCTATAAACGTTGGTCTGAGCGTGGTGGACTTATCAAGCTGGAATATTAGTAAGTAGTAATAGTAACAGTTGCAGCAGTAGCAGTAGTAGTAGTAGGACTATTAGCAGTAGCAGTAGTAGAAGTAGCAGCAGTGGCAGTAGTTTTAGTAGTAGTAGTAGGAGTGGTAGTAGTATCTCATTCAACAGTAGGTAAATCGAAAAAAAAGGCGTGGGCTTTTAACAGATGTGGTGGTGAATTACATTCGGACACTGTTACCTATAAAACGTTTCCTGTGATAATAAAATAATGAGACTATGATAGCAAACATTTACATAAAAATAGTCAATTTGCATATAGTGATATCCTGAAAATTATAATTTACTGCTGTTTCGTAGCTCATATTACTTAAATATTAAGAATTACTTTGAGCAGGCATATCTTTATGCTAAAATAATGTATTTTCACTTCAAAATACAATTTAATACAAATTTGTTATCACATTGGTTGTTATGACAATAAAATCGAGTAACGCATTAACTATATTGATACTACATTTATGATTTATTGGTCAGTTCCTATGTGGTATATAATAAAAATTATCCATCTATATAATTAAGGTAAATAATTAGCAAAAGATTTTTCTAACCAACTCCTAGTTTCTGACGTTAGTGCATTCAAACAAACAAACCAACTTTATTATAATAATACAGATAACAAGCTCTTCGCTAATCTATAAACCGCAAAGTTATTTAAACAAACAAAATTATATGTTTTCACGAAAGCATTCACAGTGTTTAACCTTGTGTCCCATATAAGAAAGAAAATAAATATTGTGTATTACTTTCTTAGATTTTCATTGTATTAACAGCTATGGATCTTAAAAGAATTATTGTAAAACTTATATTAATAGTTATAGTGAATGCGAAAATAATTAAAAATGATAATCTAGATGAAAATGAAATAAAAAAAGATGTAATGAAAAATTCTAATGATGATTTTGATGGTGTTTATTCGGAATGTTTTGTTGTATTTTCGTTTAAATGTATACAAAAAAAAACTTTGGCTTATTTAAAACATTTGAATCGTTTGAGTGAGGTATCTTTTATTGGTGAATATGTGAAATTTGGTAAGTAATTATTATTTAATTTTGATGTAATGCTTCTATCATAGCTTAAACATGTTCCGTATATTTCTAAAAACCCGATTACGAGCGAAAAATGATAGTCACAAGTGGGATTCTAACCCACACCTATTGGAAATCCGTTTCAATTGTGCTGCCACTTACGCCACCGTGAACTATTGTAGGAAATTCAATTCTAGCGATTTTTCGACCGTAATCGGGTTTTTATAAATAATCAAGCATATTTAAATTTTAGTAATTTGAATGTTCTGTATATGTTTAAGCTTAAAATAGATTAAATAATAGATTTCCATTTATCACAGATAAAATTAAACATAAAAATATTTGTTTTTCGATCCGAATAATATGATAGTCTGTGAAGAGCTTGTGAAGAGAATATATATTTGATTGCATATAGCGTACTGGTTAAAGACTATCCAACCATGCTATTGTCATGGGTTTGATTCCTATATAGGACATACTTTGTGCAATACACAAATTGTTGTTTTAAGTCTGGGTGTATTAATTTCTAAATATTCTTAAGAACTGTTTTTAATAATATTAGGTATAAACTAAGGTTTGCCGTGTGGTGACGGAGTAAGAATACAATTCACCATCCTCTATCTTAGCTGTAGGTGATCGTAAGAGACGACTAAGAGATATAAAACGTATATAACGTTTATGCACGAGAAGGAAAATTTGAAACAAAACCCTATACCAACACGGCTGACCAGCGTGGTACAGTAGGTGAATTGCCCTTCCATTATGGAGGAGGCTTGAGCCTAACTGTGGGACATATATGAGCTGATATGTTGATGATGAAACTAAGGCGTATTTGATAAAATAATCGATGGTACAGTGGACATAAGAGTGGAGTGCTTACTCTACACAGATGGGCTGCCCTTTGGCACTAGGTAATTTGACATTAAATGCCAATAAATCCTTATTCAGTAAATCGTACTAACTTTGAAAATAACAGTTGTGATTTGAATAATTTTTTATAAACAGTACAAAAATTAAAAACTCTAGATTCATCTCCATTCTCTGTCAAAGAAAAATAATTTCCAGCAAATATTGCCCTCAGCTTTTCCGTAACCATGAGCGCTGTAAACTGTTTGGAATATCGCAAGTTAAAATCAAATACCAACGCGATAGAATCCGTAAAAATAATTTTAATTCGAATGTGCAAATCGAATAAACAAAAAAAATAAAATTTTAAAACTCTTTCAAACCTTTTAAAACTCTTCTTATGTTTTATAGTACGTCTAAATACAACTAATGCGGAAGACGAAGACGAACATGGAGAAAAATCAGAAAATAATTCCGAAGATCTAACACAGTTGATTGATAAAGCGATTGATAGGTTTTTTGATAATCATATAATAAAATTTAGTGCGATGGGCAATGATATTGCAATTCCTAATAATGGTAAGTTTTGTTTTACTATCGTTTTATTTTTCTATATTGACCTGCATTCTAGCTAAGGTATGGATATTAGGTAATAAGGTACAAGTAATCCATTTACTTAGCTAAAACTTCGAAAAGAGAGGGGGATAGCTATTGAAAAGAGTCTTCCATAGTATAAGTCCTTAGCTAATAACCGAAAGTAATATAGATATATATTGTCGGCTAATAGAACAGATAGTAGGTATAGATTAAGATGGTCCATGGAGGATAGTAATGGTCAGGCTAGCCACGGATGTCAAGGAAGCGGTACCAGTGGCTAGCCTAATAGCGATGGGGAGGGAACAGTGGGTCATGAGACCACGAGCAGCTCTAACGTCGCCCCGGAACAGAACGGACGGCGTGTGTCCAGACCATAGCGTGCCAAAAAAAAGGTATAGGTTAAGATTCAACAGACGAAAATTAAATGATAATGAGAATGTTTCCAAAAGACTGTATTACCGCTAAGAATGGTAATATTTTATGCAAAATATAATTCAGTTTTCTGATCGCGCGATGTACCAATTAGTCTATTCGCAGTCTTGTAAAATCTATAAACATTTGGACCCCAAGGCGGGAGCATTTTGAACTCAAACACTAGCCTGAGCATTTTGAAAATATAAATATCAAGTTTATTGTATTTTCATATATCGGGTTGAGAGCCCTCAGCGCTCATTCATAGTCCGGGTAAAGATGTCAAAGTCATCTGCGGCTAACAAGTAAGTCACATAAAAGAATGATCTTTCACTGGAATGAAATAGTACTAATAGTAATACACAATATTCAATATGGCTAAATATATAGCATATGTGAATTAGTTTTAATTAGAGGACGTCCATTAATAACGTGATCTTTTTTTTTTGCATTTTTATCCCCCTGTCCCCCTTGGTGATACGTGGTGAGGTTTAAGACTATGAGCAAACTAACATCACGTGAATTTTTAGTACTTACAAAGAAGTAGCTCACATCTTATTATATTCTTGGAATTTTTGCTTTTTTATACTTCGCAAAAAGGTTTTTATACAGATCACCTACTTTAAACGACTTCATTCGTTGGCTGGCAACGGCTTTTCAGTTTAAAAATCTCAGTGTTTGACGAAAAAAGAAATACAAATGATATCTTACTACACAACCCCCACCCTCCCCCTCACCTTTGTAACATTTCGTGACTTTTGTCAAACCTCTCCCCTTCTTTCAAACCTCGCATGATTAATGGACGGCCTCTTACTACAGATTTCTTTTGCAAATCACTATCAATATTGCAGCTGAAGAGTTTGTGGGTAGAAAGAAACGAAAAGGCGGCGGTGGCGGAGGAATGGCCGGGCACGACGAAGGCCATTTTAGTCACAAGAAGATGATGATGATGGCTATGATGTGTATGAAAATGAAAATGATGATGGTAAGGTTTCTATACCATTTAAGTTTTTTAATGACAAACTAGTAAGAAGGCTATCTGAATCATCGAATCACTTATCGTAAGTGATAACTGACTTTAACGAACTACAGCCAAGTGTCTACAGCAAGAACAAAATAAGAGGGAATCTAATGAGGACAAGACGTGAGGGTCTTTGTACCTCCTGCGCTCTCACTCAGCGAACGCGATGGCAAATTGGTACTATTTAGACTACTGGGAACGACCCGGCTCATTTATCAGGTATTCAGTGAGAATACTATCAACAGCTCAATGATTAATAGAACATAAAAAATTTCAGCATTTAATATGCTTAATTATTTATAAATACCCGATTACGAAAATTTCAGTAATTTGAATAACAAGGTTGTGTCATCGTTTAACACACAACACACAATTCTAACTGTAAAGTTTGAAGTATTAAGCCTATACAATGTGTAAACATTGTCCGATAGATGGCATACGTCACCTTGAAGACGTAAGATATAATATGAAGCGAAATTTGCATGTCCTAAAATAGTTCACGATGGTGTAAGTGGCAGCACGGTTGGGCCGGATTCCCAATAGGTGCGGGTTCGAACCCCGCTTGTGATATCATTTTTCGTTTCGTAATCGGGTATTAGTATTAGTAAATAATTAAGCATATTAGTAAATAATTAAGCATATTAAATGCTAATAATTTCAGTAATTTGATCCAACATTGGTAAAAAATATAGAATTCCTTGAAATCGATTCCAGCTCCACCTACTATATCCTAATTCATTGTTTTAACGGTTTAAAAACGTATTGATGTCTAATATTTACGCGAATGTTACACATTTGCAATAAAACTATTTTTACGTATTCTATCGCGTTTGTATTTGATTTTTAATTTCCCGATGATTCAAACATTTTACAGTGATTAGTCCTCCCAGGACCATGATCCGTGAAAGACTTATTATTCCGTTGATATATACATTGCTATTAAAATTTATTAGGTACATGACAAAACCAAAAACAATAATAATACGGCGCGGTGGCTTAATTAAAATGACTGAGGACCCTCCACGAACATATAGCCATAGACTTCGAAAGTATCCAACAATTTGGCCCCATAGCGGTGTAATTAGAATGAAAATAATGTTATAACGTTCTTAGACCTTTGAAATAAAACAACTTTTACGGATTCTGTCGCGTTTGTATTTGATTTTTAATTTCTCGACGTTTTGAATATTTTACAGTCTACTACTTTACAGTGATCATTTCATCATCACAGGAGTTTTCCCGTGACCATGATCACTGTAAATTGTTCGAAACGTCGGCAAATTAAAAATCAAATACAAACGTGACAGAATCCGTAAATATAGTTTTATTTCAAATGCATTAAACGTATTACATCTCGGTATACTAATTATCTTCCACAAGAATGATTAATACTCATTGTTACAGATGGTACCGGCTATGATGGGTATGATGGGAATGATGTCTTTCAAGGGAATGATGTTCAGTATGATGAGCTTTATGATCTCAAAGGTAATATATATTCTATGGTAGAATAGCAATACCATTATTGAACTAAATACATATTAAAACACAAGGCGTAAGAATAACTAATTATTATTTAATTATACAGATCCTTTGGTTGTAATAGGTATGTATTACAACCAAAGGAATCAATAATAAATTAATGAATAATTCAAAAAGGGAGATATAATAAAAAAAAAACCAAATATTGAACTGTGGCTCGATTGCCCAGCTGAGCTAACTAACTCTACTCTTGATAACATTAGTTAAATTTACCTACACATTCTAATTATATTTTTTCATTGGCTAAAAATAATGATAAAACGATAATTTCTATAAATGAAACCTAGATAGCTCAATTTATTGCTTTAAAAATCTTCAGTGCAATACATTTAATTAAAATTATTACTACCGTTATTAAGACTTTTTTTTGCTTATGGTGGCAAACAAGCAAGCAGCATACCTGATGGTAAGGGTTTCCTCCGCTGATGGACCTTTGCAATACTAGAAGTAAGTAGTCAGCTAAGACGCCTGGCAACCAAAATCGTCTGAAAGAGTTGGGATTTCCACTCTCTTGCTTACCGAACAAAATGAAATAGTACATTATTATTGCTCAGACATCAATTTTCTGCGAGAATATGGTACTACCCCATACGGACCGCTGGCAGCTGTAGACAGACTATCAAAAGTATGGCTCTACCACAACTGAGGGATTATAAATACATAGAAATATGCAAACATAGAAATATATAAGAATTGCTCTTTTAAAGATAACAAGATAACTAATTATTAATTACCGGGGGAGACCGAGATTAACCTACCTAGACCAGATCGGTCACGTACTGAAGGAAGGTGGAGTCAAGAGTCGCCGAAACCGGCGAGCGTGTATGAAGAGAATTATGAATGTTGAGGAAGGGAATGAAGTATGCAACGATAGAATTCTCTGGCACTCTGTTCTCTCTGCATACCCTGCAAGGGATATGGCGTGATGATATGTATGTATGTATGTAAGATAACTAATAGAAAATATAAATATCTACTAGAAAAATAAAAAAAATAAAAAATATTTTTGCGTGTTGACAAAGTAAGAAGAAAATTCACCACCATTTCTATGGTATAGTAAGACAATTGCCCTTCTATTGTTGAAGAAGCGCAAAGCCAACAGTATGACTTATATTGGTCAATATGAAGATTTTCATTAGTGGTAGGACCACGCTGTTGACAATCTCTGTCTATAGCCGCGGGTCGCTCCTTCCGGGGTAGTGTCACACTCTCGTAGAAGATCTGAGTAATGGCATTGTACTATTGCGCTTCGTTCGGTGAGCGAGAGAGCCGTAAACCCAACTGGGTGGGTTTGGGGATTGTAATGGTAGGCAGCTGGCTAGCTATACCCCTGGTATAGCAAAGCTCCATGGGCAGCAGTGACACTTACCATCAGGTGTGCTGCTTCCTCGTTTGCCACCATAAGCAATAAAGAAAAGATAAAAAAAAACAAAGACAGGAGATTGACAAGAAAACTACAAACTGTATGATGTATAGGCATAAATAAATACGTCTAAACAATACTTTGTGCTGTCTACGAATTTTTGTGAACATGTCAATTTTAGTTGGTTTTTCTCTGTGTGGTGACGGAGTAAGAATACAATTCACCACCCCCTATCTTACCTATGGGTGATCGTAAGAAACAACTAAGGGATATAAAACGTATATAATATCTATGCGAGAGGAAGAAATCTCGAAAAAAACCCTAGACCAACACGTCTGACCAACGTGGTATAGTAGGTCAATTTCCCTCCCATTGTGGAGGAGGCTCGAGCCTAGCAGTGGGACGTTTATGAGCTGAGATGATGATGATGATGAGATGATTTGGATTTTGATAATAGTATGTAAGACTTACACATTCCAGTGATTGCACAGATGACATAGTAGCTAAGATGCTAAATTAACATGCCAAGTGTCGCAGGTTCGATACTCACATACGAAAATACTTTGTTCTTCTCAGTTTGAGTGTTATACTATTTTGTCTCTTGAAAAAGAAATCTAATAGCAATTGAAACTAATAAACCCTTGGTTGGTTTCTTCTTTCATATCCAGACTCGGATCAATTTTTTTTTGATCTCACAAAATATTGGCCTGTATAGAATTCGAACTCACGACACACTGGCAAAGTACATCGATATCTCTACAACGTCACCTGTGCAGTCTTTTAAAATATACAAAAGAATAGAAACGTTAAAATCGATAATTCTATTCTTTATTTTCTAGATGTTGTTGCTTATGAAGATATTAGAGAAGAAAGGTGGCTTAGGTGCTTCAAGTATAGGTGGAAGTGCAGCTGATGGGGTAAGTTTTTATCAACCCTTTATCAACCCTTTATAAGCAAAATTCCCTTTAAAAGCATTTATCAACCCTTGCATAAGCGAGGGAAATATTAAAACCAGCTTAGTGATTATTAGTAGAAAGACCCATCATATAAAAATGAACCATCATATGAAAATCGGATTGGGTTTTTTTTTGTACGTGATTTAGTTGTTAGCCGCAGATGGCTATGACAACTTTACCCGCACTGTGGGTGAACGTTGAGGGTTCCCAACTCGAACATCGGAATGTATTCTGCGAATGACTTTTAAATATTTATAAAAACTTGATTACGAGCGAAAAATGAATGCAAAATGTGTAAACATTGTTCGATAGATGACACACGTCTTCTTTAAAGACGAAAATATAATACGAGCCGAAAATTGAACATCATATGACAGCTCACACTAATGTTAGTGGTAGCACGATTGGAATGGATTTCCAATAGGTATGGGTTCGAGTCCCACGTGTGATAATCATTTTACGCTCGTAATCAAGTTTTTATATATTATTAAGCATGTTAAATATTAAATTTCAGTAATTTTACTTTTAAATATTTTCAGTTATGTTATTATCCTATGTAGTGATGGAGAAAAAATACAATTCACCAACCCCTTTATTGCCTATGGGTGTGTGAAGAAAAACTTGAAATAAAGTCCTATAGACACTTAAGATTTGAGAATATGATATGCTATCTGATCAGCGAAACATTATAGGTCAATTGCTCTCTAGATGTGGGGAGGGTTGAAGCCCAGCAGTGGGATCTTTATGTGCCTAGATGATGATTGTTTCAATAAATATAGATTACTTTAGTAAGCCTGAGTGAATTAGTATTATATTCACTGTCTGGTCATTGCTATTAAAATTTAATAGGAAATTGAAAAATCATAAATCATTAATTGAATTAAATTTCCGTGTGGTGACGGAGTAAGAATACTATTCACCACCCCATATCTTACCCGTGGGTGATCGTACGAGACGATTAAGGGATATAAAAACGCATACAACATCTGTGCGAGAGAAGGAAAACTCGAAACAAAACCCTATACCAACACGTCTGACCAGCGCGGTATAGTAGGTTAATTTCCCTCCCATTACGGAGGAGGCCCGAGCCCAATAGTGGGACATTTATGGGCTGTGATGATGATGATGATAAATTTGACAATAATGATGACTTCTTGGACGTGGGATACCATAGTACTCCCGTGACCATTAACGCTGTAAAGTTTTCAAAACATCAGGAAATTAAAAATTAAATACAAACTTTAGAGAATCCTTAAAAATAGTTTTATTTCAACATCAACTAATACATAAATATTATCTGAATATGTAGTCCCTTAGTCATATTTTATCATCGCTAGAAAAGTAAAACTAAAACTAAAATTCAATACTAAACTATATGACTAAAGTGGTATGGTAGTTCATTTCCCCTCTAATTGTGGAGGAGACTTCAAACCAGCAGTAGGTCACTTATTACTTATAGTAAAACGGTGATAAATAATTTGTTGACGTATAAATATGAGCTTAAGATTGACGTAGCGGGTAAAATAACAACCTACCGTACTAATATTAGTTCGATTGCCACGAATTACAATAATTTCAAGAAGATCCTCAAGTTGTTCTTCCGAGTCTGGGTGTAATTTGTGTCTTTATTTATTTGTAAAGTCCTCCGCAGTGGAAAGGTTATTTCCAAAGCTAGGATACTGCCTAGAAAAACGATTTAACTATAATAAAATAAGCTTGCTTAGTAGAAGAAGGATAATAGTTATTTTATTTAATAATTTTTACATATGAATTTCTGACCAATTCATCTCATAATATATCATGCTGGTCAGACGTGTTGGTAGGTACAGGGTTTTGTTTAGAATTGTCCTTCTCTTGAAAAGATGTTATATGCATTTTATATCCTTTAGACGTCTCTTACGATTACTCACGGGTAAGATAGGTAGTGGTGAATTGTTGTCTTACTACGTCACCACACGGAAAACTGACCCAAACTAAATGGGTCTTATAAGTTTCGCAAGTGCGCAAATTGCACACATTCATTGGTGTTCCCTCAGCAACCTTTTATTGAAAATTAAGACTTGCAGCATTGCTTTATCAATCCATTAATACATCTTATCAGCTTAATATGTTAATATTCCAGTATAAGAACGATAAGTTATAGAAAATTAGGCGCAATGTAGTTTATTGCAATATGAAGTAATTATAAAGCGAAACCAGCCCCTGCAGAATTTGAATAGCAAGGCACAAGATAGAATTAGCTTTTTTTTAACAGGTTGTGTGTGACTAGAATCACATTCAAACTGTCCAATAAATGAAATAGCGACGTGATGTTAACCTATAACCATCGGTTTAACAATTTGCAATGTCTAAAAAACTATAAGCAACAATTTAAAAAATAATGTTATGGATAAAAACCCGATTACGAGCGAAAAATAATTGTCACAAGTGGGATTAATCGTAATCAGTGGCACAATAATTTTTTGCTCTTAATCAGGTTTTTTATAAATAATCAAGCATATTAAATACTAAATTTCAGTAATTTTAATGTTATGGAATTAATTCAATGTTCCCAGGGATGGGCAGTAGGTGGTGGCAGCGGTGGCGCCTGGATGCCAGCAGGTATATTCCCTGTATAAAAAAAAGTAAATTAATAATATATATATAACACAAATGAAAATCAAAAATATTCCAATACAGGTGGCCAAGACTTCAATAGCGGTGGAGGTTACGATGCGAATGGACAATGGCAAAGCAGATCAATTATTGAAACTAAAGACGTTATAGATAAACCTGAAATATTTTACAAACCACCCATACTAACATATATAAATCCAATAAAATTGTATAATACATATAATAAAAATAATGAGGTCATCAAAATAAACAAAAAGCCAGACGTCAAATCCAGACAAAAGAGAAGTATTATTGATGTTCTACAGAATTCTTATATTTATTGGATTAATAAACTATTAGGTGTTAATAATAATAGAAGAACGTTTAATAATCCTAAATATAAAATTGTGAATGGTATTAAATATATTTATTATCCTTATAAGAATTATCAACAAAAATATAAAACGCCTAAAGCAATAGATATAAATAAAATTAAAAATTCTGATGAAGAGTCGTCTATAATAACTGCTGAAGATTTCAATAAAGGTGAAATTGTTGAAGGTGATATAGAAAGTAGAATGATAAGGAAGAAATTTCAGAAAATGAAGAACACTGTGAATGATACGTTAGATGATAATCCGTGGGAATGACTATATTATCTAATGAAGTTTTATGTGCTTGAAAATATTGTTGAGCCGGACTTGAGAGCGTTCATATTTTTATAATCAAAATATAGTTGAATTGTTTTTAAGTGTAATTTATCTATAATTTATTATTGTACTTGATGAGAAAATAATTATTATGTAAAATATAATTTATATTTATAATAGTTAAGTTTTTATTTTACCGCCATCTATGTTTTAATATCTGAACTTAGAAGTATTTTATATAATCAAAGAATTTATGTAACACTTATGTTGTCAATTTTTGATTACCTTTCATTTGCAACGACATCTAGTAGTGTTGTTATTATACTTGTAAAGGTCTTATACGAGTTTTTATTGCTGCACCCGTATTTTTATTAACCAGTTCGTATCAGTATCGTTTGCTAATCAGATTAATCAAAAACCCCTAACCGAGGTCGCGGGTGACTGGACCAGGGAATAGTCCGTCACCCGCATAGAGGCTGACCGCATGAGGGCGACGCTCTGGTAGTTAACCAGGGCGCCAAAAGGCGATGGTACCCGAAAGGGTAACCAGCCGGGCTTGCCACGGATGGCAAGGAAGCGGTACCAGTGGCTGGCCCAATGGCGATGAGGAGGGAATACGGTGGGTTACAGGGCTTCGCGCAGCTCTTCCGTCGCCTTGGACGCAACGGGTGGCGTGTGTCCGGACCATAGTGTACAAAAAAAAAAACAAAATTAATCCAGATGCGTATTTGACTATTATTTTTACATTATAGGAATATAAACGCTCAATTTAAAAAAAACCGGAGGTGTCAAGGGACACCCGGATGGAACGAAGTTCTATTTTAATTATATATTTTTTTTCTGCCTTAAGCGATTTTTATCGTTATATTTTAGCCAATTTGCAAAATATCTTTATAAATTATAGCCTATGTGTTATTCTGATGTGCAAGCTATATTACTATAAATTTCATCAAAATCCATTCAGTAGTTTTTACGTGAAAGAGCAACAAACATGTTCACATCCATACATTATTACAAACTTTCACGTTTATAATATTAATAATAGGATATACAATTCCACTAGACTACCAAAACTTTTCGGCCCCGAGCTCGAACGCGAGCCGGCCACGCGGCCCGGTCACGGGCGCAAATAATTTCGTTGCGCATTATTTTGATTTTGCTATATCTCTTAAGGTATTGATTTAATTTGCATGGTCTGAAGGAAAAAAAATATATTCATGAAATGCTCAAGCCAACTAATGTATTTAAAATGATAAGGATTAATACAGTATTTGTGTAAATAGCTTTTCAATTACCGTTTTATAATAGAACATTTTTTAAAGTATTAAAATGGATATAGTATGTTATCCTTAAGAGATAGATATATACCATCGCGGACTTTTTTGTAGGCCTTTTTAAGCTGTATAATACTGTAGTACTTTATTTTGATCTATTTCGTAGGGTTCAGCCAGCGTTTGCAATGTAAGCGCAAAATAATGTGTTTATTTACGACATCACATTAGAAACCTCTTAAATTATCAGTGTTTCTCTACTACATTATGCATATATTATACATATAAACCTTCCTCTTGAATCACTCTATCTATAAAAAAAATCGTCGCGACACCACACTGTTCAATGCGAAATAGAAATGAAAATATCTGGCTTGCTTTCTATAAGAGAGCCGACGAGCAACGCCGCACAGCTTACAATAGCTTACTATAGCAAAAAGTGTCGTGACAACTTTTCGTAAGAATTTTTTCCGTCTAGCCCCCTTTCACAACGCGCGATAAGGAACTTCGTTCCAAAAATAGTCACGATTTATTAAAAAAAAATATTGATGATTGGAATGCGAAAAAGTATTGATATCTTTCGCAGTTGAAAAGGATCAAACTAAAATGCATATGGAAATATTGTTCAGGTTTCTAATATGACTTATATTAGAAACCTGAACAATATTTCAGGATACGTTCTGAAAAATGTAAACAGCAGATTGATTCAAAATATCGATTTTATATAAATAAAATTTGATTAGTTTGATTTAGTGGTAGGGCCACGTTGTTGACAGTATTCTGTCTACAGCCGCGGGCCGGTCCATCCGGAGTAATACCACACTCTCGCAGAAGATCGACATCTGAGTACCTAATGACCATGTGCTATTGCGCTTCGTTTGGTGACTGAGAGAGCCAGAAGCCTAACTGGGTAGGTTTTGGGATTTGAAGTAGTAGGCAGTGACCTAGCTATAGCAAAGGTCCATGGGCGGCTGTAACACTTACCATCAGGTGTGCTGCTTGATCGTTTGCCACCATTAGCTATAAAAAAATACTATGCAGCTTTAACGTACCTATATCTATCTAGCTTTTTATTAGATGTTTGATTCATACGCAATTTCTAATATTCTAATAAAGTTCTATAGACTTTTGTACTTATCATTAATATTCTAATAAAGTTCTATAGACTTTTGTACTTATCTTATTTTGTGATTAAACCTCACTTTACACCTATAAGTTACGAATGCTGCATATGCTATAATTAGTACATATATAATATTGAGAGAATTGTTTTTAAAAATAAGCTTGTTTTAAAAACAATTCTCTATATAAGACCTATTTATTATGTGTGCATCCGTTTTTGTTTAGGAAATTTTTCAGAATATTTTATGATTCAGCGCCATCTATTTTTCATACTATAAATTACTGAAGAAGCAAAAACTATAATATAGCATTATAGCATATATCTATAATAATATAGCTATAATATAGCATTGATCTAATGCCTGCTTGATTTTACACAGAGATGGCCATTATTTACAAAAAGACATATGAAGTACTATTTTTTTTATTATTCTTTTTGTTACTATATCAGTGCGTAGTTATTATCCTTATTCTTACTAATATATAAATGTGAATGTAAGTTTATTTGTTACGCTTTCACGCTAAAACTATTCAACGGATCATCATGAAACATTGTACACATATTCTTGGAGGTAATAAAAGTAACATAGGATACTTTTTATTAAAAAATAATGAAAATTTTTATATGATGAATAAAAAAATTGTTTGTCAAATAATCTCAAAATCTAGCTTCTTCAACGCCATCTAGCAGTCCAGTAATGAAGTTCCAACCCTGAGTATTGTAATACCGTTGCACTGTATTACCGACGGTCAAAAATAAAAATAGGGGATCCAAAACTTTAGGAAAGTAACCTTTTACGCGGGCGAAGCCGCGGGCAGAAGCTAGTATTTTAAATAAAATATTTTTAAAAGTGTAAGATTACTTTTACAAATGTAAGATATAATTTAGAACATATTAGCAATATCCGATATGGTCTAGTGGCTAGGATACCTGGCTCTCACCCAGGAGGCTCGGGTTCGATTCCCGGTATCGGAAATCACTTTTTGTTATTTTAAATACTGACTTATCGTATATAACCTATGAATCTCTTCATATTTATAAAACTGTATCAAAAACTGCACTCGCTGTAACACTGAAAGGTGCATTAGTCAAATTATAGAAATTTAATATCGAAACTTAACTAAGGAGGTTCTTATCATACAATAAATCTGAGTCTCAATGTACTAGTTTTATAACTAGGATGTGTTGCCATTGATGACTTATGACACGGAAACGCGGACTTTATATGTAGGCCTCATAATTAAGCCCAAAATCGCTCAGCATGCAATCTATCTAATTCTCTACAAGATGACATCTAAAATATGGAAAACCACATGAGAACGGGTGTAACCAACATAGCGCGAATAATTAGCACGTTGGAATGGCAAATGGTTGGGACACATTGCTTGACGAATAACCTCTCAGGAAAAAAGTTTTTCGAGTAGCAACCACATATCGGACAACGGAGCGTAAGGCGATCCTCCACCAGATAGATCGACGACTTGATAAAGGTTGGTGACAGAGGTTCGATGCGGGAACGGGTTGGGAGCCCTCAGCGCCTACCCACAGTCCGGGTAAAGTTGTGATAGCCATCTGAGGCTAACAACTAAGACACACAAAAAAAAAGGTTCGATGCCGTCGGCCAAGAACTGCACTTTGTAACTAAGTATACTATGACTAAGCAGGCCTACATCCTGCCGTAGACGGCAAAAAGCTGAATAATAAATTACCATAATAAGATGGCCACGCCATCATATTTATATTATAATAGTGTTTTTAATAACCTTTTGAGATATTCCGTTCTTATATTTAGGAATGTTATGACAACTCATTTTTAATGACATACATCCGTTGTCATAATGAATCGTGTCATTGTGGAGAATGCAGGGGTTCAAAATAAAAACTTGCCTATCTATCATAGATCTGCAAAGACATCTTTCTTTCTACGGCAATGTTGCCTGACGGGAGATTTAAAATCTGGAAAAGCTAATACAAATAAGTCCCTTGGAGGAGAGAAGGAGTAGAGGGAATGCGCTTACTCGATTAATAGACAATATTCTTCTATCCATGACCTGTACTAGCACTCACCGGATCATACACCTCACCTTAATCGAGGCGCTTGAAGAGCTTAGGGCTCTTGGTTGAGACCTTTTTTAGCTTAGGGGTTGAAGAGCTTAGGGCTTGATAAGCTTAGGACGTCCGCAGAGCTAATTTTGGTAGCCACAACCTTCAACCATAAGAATACGACGACGTAGAATATATATTATTCATCACCATCATCATTCTCCTGCTCTTATCCCATTTACTTGGGGTCGACGCAATATGTACTACTCTTCCTACATATTGCAAAAGTTATTATCATCAGTTTTATGACCGACCGCCTGCCTAAAGTCAACTCGCCTTGGGAATGTAATTGTTGACCAAACGGCATCAAGTGTTATTCACCCAGGTTGATATGAATCTCTAGTCGTCTTTTACAACATCCAAGAGCAATGTAAGGATTGGTAGTATTGGTAGCCGCTACCACACATCCAAAATAGAATATATATTATTATACGTTTAAAAAAAACTCTTATTTTTACATTTAAAATAGACATTTTAATCAAATCCTAACACAATATAGTCAAGGTCGTAATAAAACGCTCACTTCCGTTGCAACGATTACGTCAACTTCCGTATTGCAACATAAGACTTCATTCAATGAAGCTTCACTTCAAATGCAATGTACTATAAACGAAAACAAACACAAGAGGCCACAAGACTATTATTATGGCTAGTGTTGTATATGCATCGTAATTTGTATTCAATAAGTGATTAAGAAGCCGCCATTGAATGGGCTTGTCACTTTCGAAAACGAATGGCTGAGTTACACAACCGTTAACTTTAGTTAACGTAGAGTTAGAAATAAAAATAAACAATGAACTGATAGGATTGTTAATGAATCAACATGGATATGGAAACGAGTTACCTTCACAATATGAAGGCAATTGACCTACAATTACACGCTGGCTAGATGTATTAATATATTTTTTTCATGCCGTGTTCTACGTCTCTTATATCATCTCAGCTCCTATATGTCCCACTACTGGGCTCGACCCTCTTCCACACTGGAAAGAAAATTGACTTACTACATCAAGCTGGTCAGATGTGTTGGTATAAGGTTACGTTTCGAGTTTTTCTTCTCTTGAATATATGTTATATGCGTTTTATATTACTTAGTCGTCTCTTACGATCACCCACGGCTAAGATAGGGAATGGCGAATAGTATTTTCACTCCGTCGTTGCACGGAAAGTTTCCTCTACAACTGGAAAAAAAATTACAGCTGACCAGACGGCTTGATAAAGTTTTTCATTTGGAGTTGTCCTTCTCTTACATATATTTTATCTATTATCCTCCACTCTTGTATCGTTTTTGCCATCTACGAGAAACAATATTTAGTACCAACGATAATAATGGAAATTCAAAAGTGATAGGACCACACTGTGGACAGTTCTCTGTTATCTCTAGTACCACACTCTCGCAGAAGACCGACGTCTGAGTAATATGTTATTGCGCTTTGTTCGGTGAGCGAGAGAGCCGGTATCCCAACTGGTGTGGGTTTGGGGTTTGTATTAGTAAGCGGCGGCCTAGCTATATCATTGGCAAAGGTCCATGGGCGGCAGTGACACTTACCATCAGTTGGGCTGTCTGCTCGTTTGCCACCATAAGCAATAAAAAAAAATAATAAGTAAAAAATATCAGGAAAATAACACAAAAACAAATATCTTGATACATCATTCGAGACTCATTAAAAGTAGCTTATACCAATGCATTAATAGAAGATAATAATTAAATTTATTTATTAAATAATTCATTCACTAAACTATAAGAACAATATTTAGTAACATATAGGTGTATAACATTAACTATGGTCAAAGCGATGGTATCACGCGGCGATTCGGTCGGCCACTATACGCGGTCAAAGACCCAGATCTTCACCTTGCTCTTGAGACTTGAAAGAATTGACGTTTTGTAGTGTTGTACTATGTCGATAATTGATATCGATTTTTTTTTTGTATTTAATTGTGCATAATCTTGAGAATCTATCCCCTTTTTGTATGTTTTTGTAAAAGACGACTAAGTTATATAAATAATAACGATACTTACAAGAGAAATAATATTCAAAATAAACCGTGGTATTATAGTTTAATATCCCTACAAATTTTGAGGAGGATCGATTCCAGCAGTGGGGTGTGATCTGAAATTATAATAAATTGTAAGAAAAAGGTTTCAGTTGATACTTTGTACTATTATTACTAATATAATTACTATGTGTTTAAATAAAGCGGCGTGAGTTTTTCGTAGTGGGTTGGTGTTTCAATAGATAATACTTTATGCAGTACCCAAATCATTATTTTTTCTGACTCTGTATCTATATCACTCACCTTCAAGTTCATTTTTCTATTTGGCAGATGTTATCTTTCAAGAAGTTATCTATATACCTTCACTGCCGTAATCAATAGGTATGGAAGTGATGCTGTATCCAAGGAGTATCGTTATTCTCAATTCCAGAATACGTCATATCAATTACAAGCAACTTCCTAAGTTATATTTACTATAGGCCAATGTAACTATAGATAATATATTAAATTATAAATATGGAACTTATTATCGCTTCGTTCTCAAACTGTTTTGAAATTAACTGTAATAAACTTTAAAAAAAAATGTAAACCGACTTCAAAATTAGATCAGCCAAAAACTATACTTACTTAAAACACTAAAAACCAAAAAATAAGATGAACTATTTAATTCTTGTCTAATTCTAATTATGTATTAATTTTTATAAAATATAATTACAATGTATGCTAGAAATCCACTAACACGATTTGAAGTCGGTACCAAGCCAACTAGGTATACTATATCGCATTCAAACCACGCCGTGCTTGTGACTGAAGTGATCTGAACGCGCAAGCGGTTAAGCGATTTAATCCATACGGGCAGACGTCGTTCACGGTTGTGTCAAATGGTATTAAATTTGTGGCGTTATAGTGATTTAATTCTTATTTCCTTTAATAATTTGATTTTATTAATTTTTCCCACTGTGTATATCATTAAACTTATTGTTTTTTGTTAATTTAAGCTTGGCACCGACTTCAAATCATGTTAGTGGATTTCTAGCATACATTGTAATTATATTTTATAAAAATTAATACATAATTAGAATTAGACAAGAATTAAATAGTTCATCTTATTTTTTGGTTTTTAGTGTTTTAAGTAAGTATAGTTTTTGGCTGATCTAATTTTGAAGTCCGTTTACATTTTTTTTAAAAAGTTTAATTAATTTTTAATTTTTAGTGTAAATAATCGTAGTTAAGTAATAATTTTAACTAGTTCATATAAATTAAATTATTTATTTATTATAGCACTATGAGTAGATCGACTATAATGTAAATGCACTGGCACGAGGAAGAATAGAAGTAGGGAATCAAAATAATAAAATAAGGAACGTATTTCGAAAAAATGGAAATGAAATGCTGTATCTCGTTGCCAATGGTTTAAATTTCACTGTTTCAATCAATTCGCGTATACACCATATATGTGCTATCGATGCGTCACGTGAGACAGCAACTTAGGTATGAGATACTACCAACATCCAAGTGATGTAAATAATTGTGACGGTTTGATGCAATTGTTAAAACTAGACATAGGCTCCAGAGTCATGGTAAGATGTAATATCTCTGTCATTAATGGCTTGGTAAGCGGGTAATAGGGATAACATCCAAACTTGTAGGCTTCGCCTTCGTTGTGACCAAAGTGAAACAGGCTAGTTACCTGATTTGGTTTTTATAAAATTTAATGACGACACTATTGCCACAAAAGTGAAAGACAGTGACGAGTTAGTTGCCATAGTGCCTGTATCAACCATATATCAGGCAACGAAAGGTTACGGGATAATGAACGGAAAATGCTTCCACTAATCTTCTGTTGGGCGGTTACGGTATATAAACTCCAGGGTACTTTACAAAGCCTTAAACATAGCTGTCATTGATTTAGGCAAAAATAAAATTGCCAATGATCAGTTTTATATTGCACTGAGTTGTGTAAAGACTCTAGGGGCCAGCTTTCTGCGACTTAAGGTCTAATAAACTACTCAAAAAACTATACCAGGAGAAAGCGTAAGCCAAAGAATAAGACGGTTCTAAATAGGTACGTATTTAAATTAGAAAATTTTGATACAATTATCCAATATGGCTGGTCAGCGTTTAGGGAACTTAAGAGGATCTTCTCACCCAACATATCTCAGTGTCTGAAGGCACAAGTCTATGACCAGTCACGATTTATGACATGAAAATGTGGGCCCTAAATGTGGGTCTCGTAACAAAACTCAAAGCCGCTCAGCGTACTATGGAGCGGGGTATGCTCGCTCGTTTCTGTGCGAGATAGGATTTGAAATACGCTAATCCATAGAGTAACGGATCTAATCGACATATCACGAAGAATTAGCACACTAAGAGGCAAAGGGCAGGCCACATCGCTCAACGAATTGATAATTGCTGGAGAATAAAAGTTTGGCAATTTGTGGCGAAATATGAGAGAAGCTTAAGTCCAGACGATGATACATATTTACAACAGTTCGACTTTGAGAAAGGCGAATTGGAAAAGGTCCATCTTTCCAGCTTGGTATGCTATTTTCTACCTACGTAACAAAGATAATATATCGCCAACATAAAGAATTACCTAACTCCTAATAGTTATGGAGTAGCTTACCTTGCATTATCAGCTTACGTGATTAACTTGAAAGAACACAGTTAAAGGTCTATGCGTGCATATGATATTGAAAGAATTGTCCTCCAACTCCTAACCGCTAAGGAGATGTACCTTCCATCACCAGCTCATCTCATTTAGATGAACTGGTGAATGGAATATTTGAATAGCTTTAGAAAATATATGAGACACGTAATATGTGCCTATAAAGTTTGAAGGTTGCCTTCGATTTCCACGAACTCCTATCATCAGATCATGATTTGGTGATAATGAGACCACCACGGGAGTTAACTTGAACGAATACAGCTAAAGGTCTATGCGTGCGTATGATATTAAGGGTGTAGATTGTTGGCCTGAGATCTCGATTTCGAGCGACCGCAGCGCCAAAGTTTAATGTAACATCCGACGGGGCGGATGAATGACCTAGAGAGCGCGATTTTCAAAATGTTTTGCAACAAACGTTCCACGTTGAGAAATTGTTATTGAACTTGAATATTTAAAGCATAACAATAACGTTGAATTTTTGGAAACTAGCTGTTGATTCTTTTTAGTAGATTAATAAGAGTAGTTGAGACACAATTTTTATGTTTTTCTATCATTACATTACATAGTATAAAACAAAGTCGCTATCCGCCGTCTGTCTGTCCCTATGTATGCTTAGTCTTTAAAACTACGCAACGGATTTTGATGCAGTTTTTTTTAATAAATAGAATGATTCTTAAGGAAGGTTTATATGTATAATACATGCATAATATAGTAGAGAAACGCTGATTAATTTAGAGGTTTCTAATGTGATGTCGTAAATAAGCACGTTTTTTTGCGCTTATATTGCAAACGTTGACTGAACCCTACGAGATAGACCAAAATAATGTACTACAGTATTATCCATCTTAAAAAGTTCAACAAAAAAGTCCACGATGGCATATGTCTATCTCTTAGGGATAACCCACCATAACCATTTTTTATCCTCTACTAAAAAATGATTATTTACTAAGTGATTTTATACAATACAGCATTAATCCTTATCCAATTAAGTACCTTAAATAAATTGTGCATTTATTATAGATCAATATGCTTTTTATAGTATGTAATTTAAGTGAATATTGCCGAAGATAGCGAAGATAGCGAGGGCGGGTTACTAGTTTATAATATAATATACAATCAAGAGCAGGTCCGGACTGACATTTTTGTATTCTACTTACCTAAAATTCCAACTATGTATTTATTTGTAATTTCATTACCAAAATTTATTCTAATTCGTAAAATATTCATTCAATAAAATAATTGCAAATTCAGTAGGAAGTGTGTTTATCTCTACGCAAGGAAATGTGCCTATTGCGTAAACTCAAATACTTACTTTTTGTTTACGATCACCTCGTCGATATCTAAAAAAAATCCTAGGGTTTTAAAAAAAATGTCAATAAATGAAACACAAGTATCAAAATGATTTATTTACTACACAATAACAAATATGAGTCGCCATTACTCGCTATCTCAAAAGCGTGCTAGGGTTGTACAAAAATTAGTAAATAATTCATTTATTTACTAATTTTAACAGAAGTTTGTAAATTATTAATATACTAATTAAAAGTATGTAATTAAACAATAACGAAATATGAGTTCAAAATTCTAATGTGTTTTCATTCGATTACGGATCAAGTTCTGATTTCTGCTAATTTGATGATAAAATCAATGGCTATCACAAAACCTATCAGAATGAAAACGTTACCAGCTGCCCGATTCACGTAAGTAATAAAAACCGTAGCGCAGTGACGTCACTTCGTTTTTTGCAAATTTAGCCCTTTTAACCGACTTAAAAAAAAGGAGAATTCTCAATTCGCTGTATTTTTGAACCAATTTTTATGATTCTTTACACCAGGTAACTCAGAAATTGTATAGTAATTGAGCTATTGGAAGATTTATGACAATCCAAGACTAGATAAGTAAGTGCGTTTAAAACAGAAAACCAAAAGGCGATTTCTAAGTTCCTAAGTTAAAACGACTTTTGGACTGGCGTGTTTACGTGAATCGACTGGCTGGGTAGTTAAGTTACCTGTATCTTTCAAAATCATTAGGCGTTCTTCTCTTTCAAAACACGTAAAGCTCTTTCTTTCCTCTCTTTCATAGCCTCTATGATACTGGGCGCGTCACGAATGGGCATGCTTCGTGACTGCCGAGGATCAACTAATTCTGGAAGTAGGCAATCGTAATAAAACCTAACTAATTTCATTTCCATTTTCTCCTCCCAAAATTTGTCGTCCTTTTCTATAATATAAACTTTCATAGGTACAGTAGCACCAAACCAGATGCCAAGCATGCAAACGTTTCTTTTAGTAATATGTACCTGTCCCTGAATTTGGAAATACCAGTTATGATTTTTATTTATGACATAACCCTTGGAAGCCTTGTCCTTAACCCAAAAGGTATGTTTGGCCATTGCTTCATCAAGAGTCATGCCAGCTAAAGAATGTGGGCACTTAATTTCAATTAAACCGTTTGCATAAATGCCATCTGGTGTAGTACCAAGAAATTCATATTGATCGTCGACGAATAAACCGCAACCTTGTATACTAATATTCTCTTGAATTTCTAACTGTTTAATTGCGGTTTCTTCGTTTTCGATACCGTACCGTACAGCAGGCAAACTGGAAATATTACTACCATAAACGATTTTACGAACAAGAACAGCACAACTTGTGCTCTCTCGTTTTTTACACTTAACTTTAACTTAACTTCCCCGAACGATGATGAGGTTAGTAATTTTCTCCTTGTACTCATCCACTCAGAACTACTTCTTTGCAAATGGGTCGACCTTTCAAGCTCCTCTCTTTCAGCACAAGACAACTTTAAATCGGCAAAAAAAGATGACTTGGCTTTCTCATATAATTCTGGACTCAGATCAGGTTTTTCGCAGTTTGGTCCATAGTGAGCATCTTTCGATACAGCGCTGTGGCTCTTTTTCAATCTTAATTTAGGTTTAGCAATTAAACGGATTCTACGATTACAATTTTCCACTTTCGCGATCAAAGGATTAGGACTAGATTTAAATATTACTTCATGAGTTTTACTATGAATCGATCCTGTATTAAAAGACACAACAGCAGCTGCGCATCGGCCCGCATAAGAACCACGGGAAGAATAATTTACACGCTTACCCCCTACTAATTTGGCAATCACTGCGTTAAAACTTTCAACTATATTACTTGTACAATTATGAATTAAACTTCTAGAATGATATGACAGTCTTTTACTTAAAATGTGTACCGCGTCCATTAATCCGCATCCAACAATTGCTGGAAGCAACCCAACAGGTTCTATTCGACGAGTATCAGGTCTACAGAAATACTCCTTGCAATATTGGTGATTACCAAATACGTGTTGTGGACCATTTAGGATATCTTCACTAAGATTTTTTATTTTTTCTTCGAGTGACTGATTTTGATCGCCCCAATATTTAATAGCGCATTTTACACCCGTTCTTAAACGCAAATACCTTTCTTTTAGGAATTTCCGCAATTCGCAAGGATACTTAGTGTCTTTCGACAGTTTCTCCAAGCTATTGCAGTAGTTTCGTAAAAGATGATTTTTGCATTCAATTTTCTCTACTGTTAAATTACCGTACGGTCGCGAATCTAATATTTTTTTATAAGTACTGGAATCGCCGTCTGCTACAAATTTATTATAAATTACACCGTGATCAACAATGGAAGGTTTAAACCCCTCAACTATTATGGTCGATTCCATACCGGTAGATGATCCCGAATAATTCTTGAAACAACGGTGTTCCGAGGGCTGACTGTCGTTCTTTGCGGCTCGTGCACAAACTACGCAGTATTTATTTTTAACTCCAAAAAACAATACTTTATTAGTTTTAATGCCAATTATCGCAGCTGCGCCGGACAAGGCGGAAAAATTCTTACCATAAGATCTCTTGCTCCAACAACCGTCAACAGCAACAGATATTAATGGTGTACCATTTTTATCAACACTACCTATAGACACTGCGTACTCCGCTTCTTCCTTGACAGCTTCTGCCATGGAATGTGCTGCTGTCTTTTCCCACCAATCGCAAACCGTATTATTAATTTCATTGTATAATGAAGGTGACATGATTGGTAGGGCTACTGCGGCAGTTAATGTTTTTAACTGATAGTAGCTCCCACCAGATGATATGATACCAGATACAATTTGATGATTCACTTCCATTCTATCTTCTTTCTTTTCAATCAAACACACAGTAAATTTCATACTACACATACTACATTTCATGATGAGTTTTGAGTCCAGACCAACTTTTACTTCACCTATTATACTGAGGTAACTTAACTTAGAATCCATTGGACCGTGGTCCCCTATGGCCTGAAGAGCTTTAAAAAAAAAAGAAACGTCTACAACTCTACGCCCAACTTCCATTTCATCCACCTTTCCTTCTTGGTCGTTTTCAATAACTAGTTCCTGTAAAGAAAGATAATGGCTTGATTTTATTTATAAAAAATAATTAAAAATTTAAAAAAATGCAAAAGAATTAATACAATATTAGGTTCCTGATGAATAGAAATTATAATTTCTTTACGCATTAGGTATTGTTTTTTTATGACGTCACCTATTTGAAAATAAATTTTCTTTTGAGAAAGTAATTGAGAAGTATTTCGGTACTAAGGTGTTTGTCTCTCGATGAAAATAATAAATATTGCAAGAAAAATCTATAGGTAGGTATTGAGATTTTGTCTTCGCCCATCACTAACTAAGTAGTTTGTTTATTTATGTAACAAGTCTACAAGAATTACATATAACAACTTACCTCTATACAGCGCGTAGCATTGTTGTTCAGAGTCTCGGCCCCAAGGTTTTCTTTATTTTCAATACTGGAAATATTATTCATCAATATTATCCACTTTTTATTTATTTGTACAACCCTAAGCCAGACGCTAGGCGCCTCGCGTCTGTTTGGCGGTATAGGTATGTCGACAAAGTTGCACTGTCGCCTACCTACTTCCACAATTTGATATTTAGACAATACTAGCCGACCCGGCGAACTCCGTATCGCCTTTTTTTTTTTAAAAAATCCTATTATTTTGATATTACATACAGATACTTCAATTTTATTTATCAGTATAGATATAGATAATACAAACCAATATTTACATGTTATTGTAGGTATATGTCTGAATCGGGCGATCTAAATCATATGACATATTGTATTAGCTTTGTAATGTACCCTGTTCAAATGCGATAATAAATAAGTAGGGAGGAACTTACATTTTATTCCGAGATCTTTTGGCTTTCATATTTTTATAATGCGTACAAAACTTTCTTTTCCCTGGCATGACACTCAAATTCAATCAGTCCTGCGAAAAAAATAGCCTATGTTACTCAGTGATAATGTAGCTTTCGAATGATAAAAGAATTATCGGTCCAGTACTTTTTGAGTTTATTCGTTTCATACAAAAATCCAAATCTTTCCTCTTTATAATACCTATTAGTGTAGATATTGTATTTTTTACGATTTATATCTAGTTCCATCATGGTTTTCTTTCAGACATTCATTATATCGATACTTTCTACTAACTGAAAATAAATTAATTATAAAAATGTTATACTTACAGTTTTTTACAAAAAACACAAATTCACAATACGTAATTCTGCTGTCTGCAGCCGACAAGCGTGGTGTCGCGTTCACTTACAGAAAGGAACTGCCGTTAGTGACCACCGAGATTGCACGAATGAAACGAACGCTTTATCCCATACATTTGTGTATGAAAAATTTACCTTAAAATATATCTAGATTTTAGGGCTTTAAAAGAGGAAGTCTTTGTTTGTAAAGGTATAAAAAGAAGTATACAGCTATACTTATTGGTTTCTTCAGTGTTCAAAAAGTGTTTCTTTTTATCAATTTGTGTTGATTTATGGGCTTAAATCTTTAAAATACGAAGTCATGTTTTTGCATTTTTACTCAATTTTGTGCGTTTGTTGACGTTTATTATATAACAACCATTAGGTTTAAGAGTTTAATATAAGCATGAACATACTTATTGGTCTTTGATTGTAATATATACAAATTATCATTGATATCAATCATATGTAAATAGGTTAAATATGAAAAATCGTAACACTCTTTTCGGTGATTTTCACGATCTACACCCTTAAAGGATTTATTTTTATTTTTATTTTTTTTTATTGCCGGTGGTGGCAAACGAGCCAGCAGCACACCTGATGGTAAGTGACACTGCCGCTCATGGACTCTTGCAATACCAGGGCATAGCTAGGCCGCTGCCTACCGTGAAGAAAGTGCTCTTCTTAAACCTCGTTTAAAAAAGGACATGTCATAGCATTCGGGAAACACAGCAGCAGGTAGTTCATTCCAGATCTTGCATGTACGTGGGAGAAATGACCGTTGAAAACGTACAGTTGACGTCTGTATCGTTTCCAGGTGGAATGGATGAACCCTGCTGCGGTGTCGAGTGGTACGGTGATAAAATGGTGACGGTGGTACCAATTATCCTCCAACTCCTAACCGTTAAGGAGATGTACCTTCCATCACCAGCTCACCTAAATGAAATGTTCACTGCCAGATGCAAATATTTGAATAGCTTTGAAAAATACATGAGACACGTAATATGTGCTTATAAAATTTAAGGGTTGCCCTCGATTCCCAAGAATTCTCATCATCAGATCATGATTTGGTGACAATGGGACCACCTCGGGAGTTAACTTGAAAGAATACACCTAAAGGTCTATGCGTGCATATGATATTGAAAAAATTATCCTCCAAATCCTAACCGTTAAGGAGATGTACCTTCCATCATCAGCTCACCTAAATGAGTTTATCACTGCAGATGCAGATATTTGAATTTTTTTTGAAAATATATGAGACATGTCATATGTGCCTATAAAATTTGAGGGTTGCCCTCGATTTCCATGACTTCCCATCATCTGATCATGACTTGGTGATAATGGGACCACCTTTGGAGTATACCCTTTAGAAAGAAAAAAGAATTTTGAAAATCGGTCTACAAATGACAGAAATATCGCTGAAATACATAAAAAAAAAATACATACAATGAAACATAGAATAGAATGAAAAAGGAGGAGGTCCTTTTTGAAGTCGGTTAAAAATTTATTGTCAGAATGATTTCTGATACGTGAGTATTAGGCATATAAAATAAAACTATTACGGCTCTTATTATTTATAGCATATTAATATTACCAAAGTTTCCAGCATTTTTTTTTTGTATTCATAGTCCGACTGAAATGCTAAATTCGTAAAAATATTTCCAAAATATTTTAGAAATCATCTCACCTTAGTTCTTATATGTCCCACTGTTGGACCTGACCATGAGGCATAATGAGAGGGAAATGGACCTTGAATTGGAGGGAAAGTGGTATAGTAACCACGCTAGTCAGACGTGTTGGTGTTTGTTTAGAGTTTTCCTTATCTTGGATAGATGTTATATGCGTTTTATAACCCTTAGTCTACTCTTACGATCACCTACGGGTAAGATAGGGAGTGGCGAATTGTATTCTTACTCCGTCACCGTAAATACCTAGGAATATCTTTTACTCCTGTAAGCGTTTATATCGTTTAAAAAAACTAAAAATTAAATGATTTATGGAATTGTTAATACATAGCTTATTTTTTTGCAAATCGATAAAAAGAATACACCTCACTAGTCATTCGTGCGAAAGAGAGCTGAACATTCTCCTACTCGCAGTTTCGCTGAGATGAATTTAGTGAGTCAAGTGATTGCAATGAAATCGCGCGCGCTTTCGTAAAAACATATGACCTGTTTGTACGCGAATAAACGTGTTTATTGTGATAACGATAAATAGTGATGAGACACAGGTAATTATAGGTTATGTTTTTTTTATTTTTTTTTTATAATAATTAAATTTTTATACCGGTTTTATTTTTATTTGATATTGTTTTAAAAAAAAAACAAATTCGCGCGTTTTCTTTTGAAAGTTTTTATGACGTTTACAGAATTTTGCTTTTGTTTATATTTGTTTGTAAATTAAACTTAAGTTAAACCACTATATATACATGTGTTATTTACGAACTCTAACTAGGAGAAAGTATGACAGATTTTGACCACACTTTTTCTCTTAATTACTTTTTTATTTTATGGCAATCTTCACGGTTATATCTATATTAATTGTACGTTTTATTATAATTGGCTTAGCAACTTTATCATTTTCCTACCCTTATCCCAATTACTTGGGGTCGATACAATATGTACTCCTCTTTCAT
Organism: Lymantria monacha; assembly: GCA_905163515.2. Classification (NCBI taxonomy): domain Eukaryota; kingdom Metazoa; phylum Arthropoda; class Insecta; order Lepidoptera; family Erebidae; genus Lymantria; species Lymantria monacha. The sequence continues at coordinate 20,779,269 of LR991081.1, forward strand.
AGTACATATTGTAAAAGTTATTGGCAATAGTTTTATGACCGGCCGCCTGCTAGACGCCAACCCTCCTTGGGAATGTAATCGTTGACCAAACGACATCAGATGGTGTTATAATATGGTTTATAAAGCTCTTAGTCGTATTTTACGACATCCACGAGCAAACTAAGGGGTGGTAGAATTTGTAGCCGCTAACACAAAGCGCTTATTGGCTAAGTATAAAGAACAAATACAACAAGAACTTCTTTTGTCAATTATCACTACTAGAGTACCTCACGCGAAGTAGAGTTGGCACAATATCCTTCCCTTCCACAGATACCTCATAGACAAATTACACCCAGACTCAGAACTTATCGCACAAAATAGTCCTGCATATGAATCGAACCCACGGAATTGGGACAAAAGGTCGGTATCGTAATCACTATACTATGTGTGCAGTCAATTTTGGGCTGACAGTCAACCATACATCGGTACTGAATTCTCTTCTCCGGTGATTTTTTTTTGTAATTAAACGTTCTTTTGCGAAGGAGTTCATTATCATCATTCTCCTACTCTTATCCTAATTACTTGGGGTCGATACAATATGTACTCTTCTTTCATAGTACATATTGTAAAAGTTATTGATAATAGTTTTATGACCGGCCGCCTACTGGACGTCAGTCATCCTTGGGTTGTGTAATTTAATTGTTGACCAAACGGCATCAGATGGAATTGGCCCAGGTTGTTATAAGGCTTTTAGTCGTCTTTTGCGACATCCACAAGCAAAGTAAGGGTTGGTAGTATTCGTAGCCACTACCATACAGCTAATTGCTAAGGACTTCACAAATATATAATTACTTTTCTGCCATACCTACTATTGCAATCAAACATATAAAGACCCCATAAGCTCTGTCATATCCGTGGTGCTGTACTGATACGCTTCATGTGTCAGTACATCCTCTCTTATCTATTGGCCTATTAGCCAATTTTGTTTCATGTCACCCGCTTTGCATAGGAGGGAACTGGAATTTCTTCAACTCCTGATGTTTTTTTCTTTTCTAATTAAATTTGTTGCGAGTCCCAAGAAAATTAAAAACGTTTCCCGGTACTTCCTGAGTATCAAACCTCTTTTACAGAGACTATTGTGGCTTCTGGCTTATAGTAGTTATATTGATGGGGATGTGTGGTGGGATTAGTCCCATTAAAAAAACATATATTTAAATAATGCGTTGTACATTCAGTGAAAAGAGTAATATTATGCCCGACAGGTATATTACGGTAGGATTTGGAGCACAACGTCCCTTTTTTTTTGCTGTGGAGTATGCTGTGATCACACTCCGCCAAATCGGTCCGGGGCGATGGAAGAGGCGGTACGCGACTCCATAGACCCACCCTGCAAAGCGCCTCACTTCACCGTGCGAGCGGGATACCGGTACCCGATCTTTGTCTTCGATGGCCCGCCCTGGGGTTTACCCTTGCGGGTTCCTCTCGAGTCGACGCCCCGGCGGCGAAAGTAATCATCCTCACGCATTGGACTCACTTTGGGTAACCAGACTAGTCCCCAGTCCGGTCACCCAATGCCTCGTGCACAACGTCCCTCAGGATGATTAGAGCAGGCTGTGATCATAGCATAAAAGCCTGTTAAATTCAACGTTCAACTCGTCAGTAAAAAAAAAGTAAACAGACATTCAAAGGTTTATGCGTTTAAAAATAAACACAAACTTTCCCCGATTTTTAGCATGTCAATGTGATAAATTTTTTTTTTTTATGTTAGCTACTTACTTGTACTTTTACTTTAATTGTTAGTTTATTTTTTTTTCCACTTTTAAATGACAATGAATGTTACATTAGATTCATAGAATTTTAATATATTCTTATATAACTCGTAGCGCTTCGTTGGTTCGAGTATTTTTAAAGACAACATCCCGCTTATTAAGTCATTAGAGACTTTATAAATATCCAGCTATCAAGTACGGATAGAGTGCTTATTGTATCATGGTATTTAGTATCCTTTTAAGAGGCGTATGTGAAATATGTGCTCCACTTGAGTAATAAACTATCCCGCCGTCACTCTCAGACACACGCTCTTAGAAGCTAAAATTTGCTAACCACCGTTTTTTTTTTTTTTTTTTTTGGCGGCGGGCTACGGTACGTCAAACCCCGCTAATCCGTCCGGGGCGACACGAAAAGCGGCGCAAGACCCCGTAGACCCGCCCTACAATATACCTCTCGACGCCGTGCGAGTGGGTCACTGGTACGCGGTCTTTTACTTCAGTGGCCCACCCGGCGGTCTACCCTCACGGGTATCCTCGCTGTAATGTCGACGCCCGGACAGTTTGCACCGTCGGGGCGTCGTCCTCACGTGGTGGCCTCGCTTCCAGGGCGACCAGACTAATCCCCGGTCCGGTCACCCGCTGCCTCGGCTAGGGCGGCATGAGGCGGAGGTATTCACGCCTCCGCCGCCCCAGTCGCCGGTGGCGGCGCGAATCCTCGAAGAGAAGTTCCTCTCGGATTCGCCCCGCCGTTTTGCTAACCACCCTATAGCACATATTCCATATAATGTATTAGAATTTCTTGGAAATATTAGAAATTAATTAGCCGTAACTTCTTAAAGAAAGGCTTCACATTATAGCGCCGAAAATTACGGCCAAACGTGAGATGAATTGCTGAAAGTTCCACCTATATTGACAAAGATATGTTTTCCAATTTGACTCTACAGACACTGAAGATCAAAACAATACATGTACATCAAGTTATGTGGTCGAATATCATACCATCAGCCGCAGCCTGAATGGAGTTTGACCGAATCATAAGCCTGTTATCCAAAAAAAAAAAGTGCCATATAGAGGGCACCTGACAGTTCCGGTTCTAGGCAATGCAAGTAATTCTATAGACGGAGTTGGATAAATGCCATTTATATAACAGGATCGTATCATCGTTTAATACAATTCTAACTGCAAAGCTAGAGTATTGAAATATGTATAATTCAAATTTAAATTCATTTATTATGTATAAACCTTGCGAGGGCACTTACATATTGTAATTTTTTACATTTACATTTAATCTAAGAAACTACCACCGGATCGGAATGAGACCGATACTGAGAAGATTCGGCAAGAAACTCCACGAATTATATTTTATCTATGTTATTTTTTTTCTGTTTTTTTTTTTAATGACAATAATAGTACAACATACTTATTATTTAATAAGCTCCAGTGCGATGCCTTTTGAATCCAATATTTCAAATATAATGTAAAAAAAAACCATGGTTGGACCAGATCCACAATCGGCATCCGGTCACGAGTTATAATGTGTAAACATTATCGGATAGATGGCACCCGTCACCCGTAAAGACAACTATATAATATGAGCCGCAAATTGAATATCATATGATAGCTCACTTTTCTCTAAGTGGTAGAATGATTGGAACAGATTTACAATAGCTATAGGTTCTAGTCTCATATGACATTTGCACAGATGCCGTAGTGGTTAAGATACCAACTTTCTGTAGCAGTGGCGTGGGTTCGATTCTTACGCAGGACAATACTTTTTGCGACCCACAAAAAGTTGTTTTGAGCCTGAATTTTTCTGCGTTAAATTGCATGTTTGTAAATTCCCCCGCAATACAAAAATTATTTCCTTAGTACAGATGTCTTATTAAAAGCAAAAAAAAAAACAGAAGACATGAAGCGAAAATTTACTAGTCTTTCAATTCATTACCATATCATCAAAATTCTGTACTATTCTTTGTTATTTAAGCAATAGTAAATAATGATTAGTCATCTTGTCCACTATTGACTCAGTGACGAAACAACAAAATAACTTAACGCCAAGCGAATAGTTCTTTCCTTAGTTTCTCTATTGAACGAACTTTCCTTTGCATGTCGCCTCACATTCTATTCACGTATATAAGACACGCGAATTGATTTTAAAATGGAAAATTGCCAAACTATATGAGTTATAACTGTTATATGATATTGAAAAAGTGATAGATGGGACTTTAATAGTGGCAGGACCACGCTGTTGACAGTTCTCTGTCTAAGCCGCGGGCCGGTCTGACCGGGGTAGTACCACATTGAGCAGAAGATCGACGTCTGAGCAATGCCGGAAGCCAAACTTGTGTTTGAGATTTTCATAGGCAGACAATGGAGTAGATATACCTACTTCTGGTATGGCAAAGGTCCATGAGCGGCAGTGACACTTACCATCAGGTGTTGCTTGCTCGTTTGCCACCATCCCTACTAATATATAAATGTGAATGTAAGTTTGTTTGTTACGCTTTCACGCTAAAACTACTCAACTGATCATCATGAAACATTGTACACATATTCTTGGAGGTATTAAAAGTAACATAGGATATTTTTATTAAAAAAAAAAAACAAAATTTTTATATGAAAAATAAAACGCGCCATCAATACAACGCCATCTAGCAGTTCAGTAATGAAGTTCCAACCCTGAGTATTGTAATACCGTTGCACTGTATTACCGACGGTCAAAAATAAAAATAGGGGATCAAAAACTTTAGGAAAGTAACTTTTTACGCGGGCGAAGCCGCGGGCAGAAGCTAGTAAGTAATAAAAAAAAATATGTGTAATTGAAAAAGTGATAGATTGAATGTGATTCCGCATTTTTTTTTTGCGGCGTGCTATTGTCGCACCCCGCTAAATCCTTCCGTGGGCAGATGAAGCCGCGCACCATAGACACGCCCCGCAATTTACGTCTGCACGACGTGCGAATTGGCCACCGGAACTCGATCGTCGATCGATTGTTGTCGGTGGCAACTTGACTCCACCTGAGATATTGTGCATGTGATACGTCATCATTCTCCTGCTCCTTTTTTTTATCTCTCTCTCTCTTATCCCAATTATTTGTTGGCGACGCCTGCCTGACGCCAATCCTTCTTGGGAATGTAATTGTTGACCAAACGGCATCATATTGAGTTGGCCCAGGTCTATATGAATTATCTGATAAGTTTCCGTATGGCGACAAAGTAAGAATGCAATTCACCATCCAGTTTCTTACCCGTGGCTGTCACAAAGGATGAATAAGGGATATGATTCATATAACATTTATGTAAGAGTAGGAAAACTGGGGATGAAACCCTATATCAACCCTCAGCCTGGTCAATTTCCATCCTATTGTGAACATGATCATCATCATCAGCATCTAATAAACCCTTGTACAATACAAGGGGATTGTTAGGTATTCATGGATACAAATTATATCCAGACTCACAGTTATTATTAATGGCTCGTGTAAATAATTGTTTTGCGGGGATCGAACATGCGACACGTGGCACGAGAGCTGGATACATAGATTGATCTGCCCCTATGTAAGTCAATGTACAAATGTTTTTAAAAAGTAAATACCGCGCGCAAGTCACTTTCTTTTGTCAATGTAAATTTATTAAAAAAAAACAACTGTGTTTTTGGCGGGCAAGTGAAAATGCTATGTTTGTAGACTTCGTCTATCCATCTTATTATATTTTAAAAAGTAATTCTATATTCAGAATTATGGAATCAGGTAGGTCTGAAGATTTGCAGAAAATTTAGTAAGCAAAAGATTTCGGAAAATATGTGTACTTTAGGTTATATGGTCAAGTGCCATCCTTTCCATCGCTCTGAATGGATTGACAGGGTGTGAATATAAGTTTGTCCCCAAAAAAGGAGATTTTGAAAGCGGTTAATGGATCTAGCTGGGTTTCTTTTATAGAAAACTGATATATGTAAAATCCTCAATTTTTCTAGTATAATATGCATGTACGAGTATTATAAAAATAAACCTTCCTCTTGAATGGCTTTATCTACGGACGAAAACCGCATTAAAATCCGTTAATTATTTTAAATGATTTAAGCGTACACACTGAATATGCGACTTTATTTTACTGTGTATAGATATAGTTTTTTTTTCAGTATTTTCAGTCAATGAAAATAGTATAATTAGAATATGAAGGTAAATTTAAGTAAAGTTTTCTTGAATAGAAACAGCTCAGGAAATCGAGCCACTTAATTAAGATTATCCCAATTTGATCGTCAATTTTGCATTTTTTATATTTCTATTATATTCTTTTTATAAAATCCAAAAAAAAACTATTTTCTAACAAAAAAATTCTGAGCCAGTCTCGGTCGTTTAGATCTTATTTATTATGGGTATTTCTGCTCTTTAATAATGAGTGCTAAGACCAGCTGTTTGACTTGGTACCAACGTCCATATTTTTTTCTGATATTCAAAAAATATATAATTTTCCAAAAAGAAATGCTAATGTTTCAGTCATCCAGATAATATATATTATGGATACCTTTTCTCTTTAATAGGGAGTGTTCAGATTTACTGTTTGATTTAGTACCACTTTTCTATCATTGTACCACTCGGCACCTCAGTATAATTCACTCATATCACCTGGAAACGATATCATCTTCGACTGAACGTTTTCGGCATCCATATCTCTCATACACATGTAGGCTATGGAATAAATTAACTGCTGCATAGATTTCCGAGCGCTATGAAATATCCTTATTCAAACGAGGTTTAAGAAGAGTTGTTCTTTTACGGTAGGCAGAGAGCTGGCTATGCCCCTGGTGTGGTTGAAGTACATGAGCGAAAATTACCATTCACCATTAGTTGTAGCAGTGTAGATCTGCTTGTTCAACTGCAACCAAAAGGCAAAAAAAAAAATAACAGTTGACTGCACAGATGGCACGGAGTATTTCATATATAAATCTACCATGGCAGTGTTGTGAGTTCAATTCCTATGCAGTGTAATATATTGTGCAATCCACAAATTGTCGTTCTGAGTGTGGGTATACTTTGTCTCCATTACTAGTCCAGCTATCAGCATAATATACGAGTAGTAGGTAAATTTGTTGCTGTCTACATTTTTTAAAATATATTTTCTATTATATTTTTCGAATTTGGGCTGAGAAGAAATCGATAATTACGACTGTAAAGAAAGTTTTTTTATAACAGTTCAAATGACATTATTACATATATGGCGAAGTACCATAATAAAATCTTCAAGAAATGCAAATAAATTTGCAAAACAAGTAGCCATAAAAACTATATACTTATTATATTTCTAATGAAAACAAAAACTATTTTCACCATTGTTTCAAAATTAAATGATGCTTTGTGTATACAATTGATAATAATGTAAGTAAATAATGTTTGAAGACTTTTAAGTAGCTAATTTAATTCCATTTATGTTTGAAACTTCATTTAGAATGGATTAATTTATTAAATCAGGTCACATATACGAGGCATTGCTATGTGGTAGTGGTTACGAATACTACCAACCATTACTTTGCTAGTGGATGTCGTAAAATACGACTAAGGTACTTATGACGACTTGGGCCAACTCCATCTGATGCCGTTTGTTCAACAATTATATTCCCAAGAAGGGTTGACGTTTGACAGGCGGCCGGTCATAAAACTATTGCCAATAACTTTTAAAATATGTTCTCTGAAAGAAGTGTACATATTGTTTCGACCCCAAGTAATTGGGATAAGAGTAGGAGAATGATGATCAGGTCACATATATTGGTACAGGGAATTTTTCAAGTTTTCCTTGCATCACATTGGTGTTATCTTACCTTTGAAATACATTACACGAATGCACAGATAACGTAGTAGTTAAGAACCGATCTACCGTGCCAGTGCCGTGGCTTCGATTCCTATGCAGGAAAATAATTTGTGCGATCCATAGATTGTTATTCTGGGTGTAATTTGTCTCCATTAATTTTATGTTTGTAAAGTCCCCCGCAATACGAAGATTATTTTCTTAGTGCCGGGTGTTGCTTTAAAAAAAAAAAAAATTTTCTTTCTTGCTTATGGTGCCAACAACCAAGCAGCACATCTGATGGTAAGCGTTATTGTCGCCCATGGACCTTTGCAATGCCAGGTGTATAGCTAGGCCACTGCCTATCAATACAAACCCCAAACCCACCCATTTGAGTTTCTGGCTCTTCCATTCACCGAACAAAGCGAAATAACATATTGTTATTACTCAGACATCGATCTTCTGCGAGATTTTAATACTATCTTGGATTGTTGATAGTTGTTTCCGTGTGGTGACGGAGTAAGAATACAATTGATCACCCCCTATCTTACCCGTGGATGATCGTAAGAGACGACTAAGAAATAAAATATGTAAAATACCAACACGTATGACTAGCGTAGTGGGTCAGTTTCCCTTCTAGTATAGAGAAGACTTGAGCCCAACAGTGGGACATATATGAGCTTGCGATGATGATGATGATGATGATGATGACTGTAGATATAAAACTGTCAACAGCGTTGTCCTACCACTAAAAAAGATAATAAATATTTTTATATACATAAATATTTTTATATCGTATAGTTAGGATGATTGATTGCATTCGTAATGACGACGTAAGAGAGCGAGTAGGTATGAAAGAGAGTATTGGTGTAAAGATGCGAAAGGGAATGCTCCGATGGTTCGGACATGTGGAAAGAATGCCGAACGAACGTCTGGTTAAGAAGATATACAATGCGAAAGTGGAAGGATGTAGGTACCGGGGGAGACCGAGATTCACCTACCTAGACCAGATCGGTCATGTACTGAAGGAAGATGGAGTCAAGAGTCTCCGATACCGGCGAGCGTGTATGAAGAGAATTATGAATGTTGAGGAAGCGAGTGAAGTACGCAAAGATAGAGTTCTCTGGCACTCTGTTCTCTCTGCCTACCCTGCAAGTGAAATGGCGTGATGGTATGTATGTATGTTTGTAAATATTTTTATGATGGAACAAGGTGCGGCGATAATGATTTGACGTGTATAATACCAAATACCACAATGGTATTACCACACAATGTACCATTCGTGTCATCTAACTTGCAAACAATGTAAGCCACAGAATCCAATACACTTGACACAGCTACGGGTATTTAACCTACATTACACAAGTGCAAAAGACACATAATTTGAAATAAAACTATTTTACGATTTTTATAGCTTTTGCATTTAATTTTAAAAAAACATTCATACATTTCATCTCGCCATATCTCTTGCAGGGTAGGCAGAGAGAACAGAGCGCCAGAGAACTCTATCCTTGCATACTTCAATCGCTTCCTCAATATTCATAATTCTCTTCATACATGCTCGCCGGTTTCGGAGACTCTCGACTCCACCTTCCTTCAGTACGTGACCAATCTGGTCAAGGTAGGTTAGTCTCGGTCTCTCCTGATACCTATATCCTTAAAAAATAGATTGATTGACAAAAAATATATTTTATTTAAAAAAAACATGGGTTGCTTTTTAATGTATTTTCAAAATGCGACTACTTTTACCATTCAATAAAACATTTATAACAAACTACGCTTTTATGCAGTAAAATATTTATTTTTTTTAAACAATAATATCTATCACTATTCCTAATTTTAAATAATTTTATCACCCTATTCCAAATTTAAATTTAAATTACTTCTTCTATTCTTAATTTAAATTTATTGAAAATTGTTTTCTATTTTTTAGTTCGGCTATCTACAAAAACCCATTTTTTAGTTTGAAAAATTATAAATTACCTTTATTTCTTAGTCTAATTTATCATTCATGTGGAATTTTAATAAATTATAATTTATTAAGAGTGAATAATTTGTGAGTCTGCTGCCTTAATCCCTATTACCGAAGATTCTGGTAATGATAATAGGATAAGCTGTATAAATTTTTACTTTGTACGTTAGTCCTTGATAAATGTGCAGTTTTAAATTAATTCTACGTTTAGAAGTGAGTAAAAAGCATGATCAAAAATTCAGTTACATTTACACAAATATACATACATTTTGAAAGGTCCACGCTTGACATTTTTCATTCTACAGCTGCGGGCCGATTCATCCAAGATAATACCACACTCACAGAAAAACAGAAAATTGGCAATATGCTGTTGTGCTTCGTTCGATAAGCGAGAAAACAGCCCAAATTTCTTTGTGGATTTTGGTTGGTAGGCCTTTCTGTACCCCTGATATTGCAAAGTCCATGATCGGCAATAACACTTACAATAGTGTCCTAATTTCTCTTTGCATACATACATATCATCACGCCATATCCAGAGTGCCAGAAAACTCTATCCTTGCATACTTCACTCGCTTCCTCAACATTAATAATACTCTTCATACACGCTCGCCGGTTTCGGAGACTCTTGAATCCACCTTTCTTACATGACCAATCTGGTCTTTGCATCATCGTCATAATTTTTCATAAGGCACCTTAAGAGGTATAAATTAAAAAAAAACTTTATGCGGTAATACGGACTTGGAGACACGATCACATTAAAATATTTCCTGTCACACTTACACACATATCAATATTATACTTAAGAATTCAACTCTCCATAAATTAATATTTAAATAAAACTCATTAAAATTCTAAACTCCACTTTGTTTGCATGTCTGCTGACCAATATTTTAGCTTTATTGATTCATTGAAAGTGTACTGTTTGGTAGCGGTTACGAATACTATGAACCCTGAATTTGCTCGTGGATGTCGTAAAAAACGACTAAGAGAGTTTTTTTTTTTTCAAGTTGGACCATGGATGTGGTCGCGCCCCGACAAATCGGTCCAGGGCGACAAGAAGAGGCGGTGCGCAAAAAACGTCGTAAAAAAACGACTAAGAGCTTCATATTGTGGTCAATTCCATCTGATGCTGTTTGCTCAACAATTACATTTCTAAGAAAAGTTGACGTCAGGCAGATGGCCCGTCATAAAACTATTGCCAATAACATTTGCAATATGTATGAGTAAATATTGTGTCGGCCACTAGTAATTGGGATAAGAGTATGAGAATAATGATGATGATTTATTGATATAAGTACTCGACTGCATAGACAGCGTAGTGGTTAAGATACCAACCTTCCGTGCCAGTGTCGTGGGTTCGATTCCCACGCAGGACAATACTTTGTGCCATCTACAAAGTGTTGTTCTGAGTCTGGGTGTAATTTGTCTGCGTTAATTGCATGTTTATAAAGTCCCCCGTAATACAAAGATTATTGCCTTAGAAAAAAAGTACTGAGTCAATTTGCTTTGGTTCCTGTAAATATCGTTTCTTCTTTGGACTGCACTGACTGATCTAGCGTGCCAAATATCACGAGTTCGATTCCCACGTTGAATAATACTGTACGATCAACAATCTATCCAAAAAAAAACTCTGGGTGATATACTCGTTCTATTTTTATATAGATTTTAATAATATAATTTACTAACACATATCTTGCTTGTACGTATCGTAGAACACGAGAAAAGTACTTTTGTACAAGAGAAGGAATACTCGAAAATAAAACTCTATACCAACCGGGGTGATGGTAGATCCATTTCTATCACACTGCGAAGGAGACTCGAGAAGATGATAATGATTGTATTCACGCGTATACCATATCTGTAAAACTGCTTTTCTTTTGTCGGCCCAGGCTATGGCCCGGCGCCGTTCCACCCCAACTACCAAGAATGGTGGATAAAACGGCGTGTAACCCCACAACCCACGGTATTATTCCTCTTTATCGCCACTTTAGTAAACAGTCTTTGTCTTCCGCCGGTTAGGTTACCCTTTCGGGTAAAATTCTTTCGCACCTTCATGGGGTCAGTCACTTTACGGCTCGCGAATTAAATTCGGATTCAGCTACACCTATGGATAATGCTAAAATAATATTAATCTATAAATTACCTCTTTTTTTCGCTTATTAAAGATTTCCTTAAAAAAAAAGCATTTTGAGTGTCATTGGTGAGTATATATATATATATATATATATATATATATATATATATATATATATAGATATAAAGACATCTTTAATTGTGTCATTCACATTAACACACTTTTACCGTATCGTATACAGGTTTGATTACCATATTCAAGAAATTTGACCTTGCCGTCAAAAATATATTCATTCATCTGATAAACGATAAAATTTTCGAATAATATCAATTGCATAGATAGTGGAATAGTTGAAATATTTAACTAACGTGCCAAGTGTCACGGATTCGATTCCCGACAAATATTTTGTGCGATCTACAAATTTTTGTTTTAAATCTATGGTTTGTAATCCATTAATTAAATGTCCCCTAATCATCTCATCGTCATCATTATTTCAGCTCATATATGTGCCACTATTGGACTCAAGCCTCGTCCATAATGGCATGCAAATTGACCTACTATACCACTCTGGTCAGAGTTGGTATAGGATTTGTTTCGAGTTTTTCTTCTCTCACATAGATGTTATATACGTTTTACATCCATGAGTCGTCTCTTACGATCACCCGTGAGTAATATAGGGGGTGGTGAATTGTATTCTTACTCCGTCACCACACGGATAATATCACGCAATACAAGGACTTGCCTTAGTATAAGACATTGTCTTAAAAAGAAACCTCTATCTTATAGCTTTATTATTCGTATTGTATTCAAGAGGCAATTTATTGGTAACTCAAACAAATCGAATATCCGGATAAGATCTAGCACAACTCTTAAAATGACCTTATAATTGAATAAAATACAATTAAAAATAAATTATATACTTAGTGCTCCTCAAGAAAAACTAGTTTTTACTTATAAATTACTTATGAGTGTTCTGGTTATAATGCTTTGCACGTAGATGCCATTTTTAATATTGACTCTCAAATAATTGACTCCATTTTTATATCGTGAATAAATTCACTTGAACTAGAATATTGAAATAGAAAATATATTTCTACGACACCTTTTGATCAGTATAACACATTTGTATATAAATAAAATATATCGTATGCATTGCAATCAAATTTTGAATGGCATCTCAGCTCGCATACGTCCCACTGCATGCACTGTTGAGCTCGAGTCTCCTTCATAATGGGGAAGAGATTAACCTACTACACCACGCTGGTCAGACGTGTTAGTATAGTGTTTTGTTTCAAGTTTTCCTTCACTTGCATAGATGTTATATGCGTCTTATATCCCTTAGTCGTCTCATACTATCACTCACGGGTAAGATAGAGGGTAGTGAATTGTATTCTTACGCCACATATAAAGTTTTGAATACATATATAATGAAATAAATAATCTATATAGCAAGTAATGGCAAGGAAATTTCATATAATTTAATCCCTTAAGGAGCAGACTTAAACAGAGGTGCCCATACATCTCTCTACATATGCTTGTATGTTCATGGCTAAGATTAGGTTTACCTAGATGTCTGATGCTTAAGAATAGTTAAAAGTCTTGTATGGATTCAAATATGAAGAAAATACTTCACTATGATGTAGAACTTTGTTTAGGTCTTAGACTGTGTTTTTCTCTTTATTTCAGAGGTTTGAACGTTGGGAATTTAAACATATGTTTTGATATGAACAACAAAAAATATTCTAGAATTAAAACAGCAATATAATCAATTTAAAAGTCTATATTCCCGTATATAGACTTTTAAATTTCCACTTTAGTAATTTTCCTGCCTTTTCTTTTCACTCTGTGGAAACGCAATTAACCTGCTGGTGACAGAGAGAGAGGAGTAATGTGTGACTCCGAGCAGAATCCCGTTTTAAACCACAACGGCCCCTTCTTCGCTTTAACGGGGTGCCGGAGAGATCGTCTAATAACATTCGGTCCACGACGGCCCAAAGACTTCGTCCGACTTGGAAAAGCAGTTCTTTTTTTTTTCTTTTTAAAAATAATATACATACATACATATCATCACGCCATATCACGCCGTAGGCAGGGGGAACAGAGTGCCAGAGAATTCTATCCTTGCATACTTCATTCGCTTCCTCAGCATTCATAATTCTCTTCATACACGCTCGCCGGTTTCAGAGACTCTTGACTCCACCTTGCTTCAGTACGTGACCAATCTGGTCTAGGTAGGTTAGTCTCGGTCTCCCCCGGCACCTACAATATCTAATACAATACCTATTACCTGCAATACCTACCTAAAAATAATATCATCGCACTTATTAGTAAATTCTTATGTAGCTTTACAAATAAGATAAATATGGACATTAACTTTTTCTTTTAGACAGAATATGGTATGATCATTTTATAGGATTCTGCGATTCACAAATTTATGTCCTTATCATCTCAGCTCATATATGTCCCAGTTTTGAACTCGTGTCTCCTCCATATTAGGAGAGAAATTGACCTACTATACCACGCTGGTCAGACGTGTATACCAATAAGATTTGGTATCGATCTTTCCTTCTCTTGCATAGATATTGTAAACTGGTCACTTTTATCAGTCTGGATGTAATCTATGTCTGCTAATTAATAATAATCTTTATTTACAAACATATCTAGGTATATATTACAGTAGCAACTAAGGTTAGAGTACATGCGTTGAATGTAATTAATCAATGAAACTTCTGTAGCCAAATTAGGCTTTTGCTTGTGCATCTGCTATCAATGCCAAAGCCCCAATAATATATATTGAAAAACCCCTACGTGTATATTTTTTTTAGTAAATCTCAAAATTCTAAATTATACGCTTGTAAAATCCTTCGCAATAGGGTCTTTAAAAAAATAGAAAAAATCTGAGAATCTAAAATTGTCCTGAGAATCGAACACACAATACAGGAGTAGGTACAGTACTACACCATCTTTTTTTTTTTTTTTTTTTTGCCCTCAAGGTGGACCATGGATGTGGTCGCGCCCCGACAAAACGTCCGGGGCGACAGAAGAGGCGGCACACAACCCCATGGACTCACCCTGCAAACACCTCTCTTCGCCGTGCGAGCGGGCCACCGGTACCCGATCTTTGACTTCGGTGACCCGCCCGGCAGCAGTACTACACCTAACTATCTGTGCCTAAAGTCTATCTTTAAAGTTTTTATAACAATCTCTGATGTTTACGCGAGTATTACACATTTGAAATAAAACTATATTTACAGATTCTATTGTGTTTGTATATAATTTCTAATTTCCTGACGTTTCGAAAATTTTTACACCGTTCATGGTCACGGGAAGATTGAGACTCAGTCCTCCCGATGTCAAGAAATTAAAAATCAAATACAAACGCGATAGAAACCGTAAAAATAGTTTTATTTCAAATTTGACATTATATGAAATAAAACTAATTTTACAGATTCTATCGCATTTGTATTTGACTTTTAATTTCCTGACGTTTCGAACACTTTACTGTGATCATGGTCACGGGAGGACTAAGGTGTTTCACGTCCAATAAGTCATCGTTATTACAGAAAATTTATATTTACCCGCTACAGTATCAGTTGTTAAATTTTGATCCACATTTTTAACACAAATTCATTACCAATACAAAGAGGAAATGATTCTATTCTTGACGTTGTTCTTAATCAAAGATGGAATCAGCGTCTGCTCTAAATGAATACAACTTCACTAAAGTATTCGAAAACAAGTTTTTTTTTTCTCACCAAAATAAACGAAAGCGTCGACTTGTATTTGACATAGTCAGACTTATATATGTTCACTACCAGTTTGCGTCATAGCCGGTTCGAGAGAAAGTAAGCCAAATATACGCCCTTAACTGGAAACAAGAGAAATCTATTAAAAAAAAATTATCACATTTTTTGAAAGACCATTTAAAATAATGGTTTTTTTTTTCTTTTACGTCAGAATATTAACGTTCTTTCTATAACAATATGGAGATAATAATGGAACGTTTTGGTTGAAAAGAGTGTACCAAAAAACAGGCGGTTTCAAATAAATGCTGTCTATTAATCTTAAAATAAGTACATTTCTAAAATATCTCTAATGATTCAGAACTTTTCTGTGCACAATGTTTTAGAAAAAAAATTGTTTAATTGCCTGCCAAATGACTTTGACCGTTATATTTGAAAATATTTCTAATTATTAATATGCATAAGTATGAAATCCATAAAAATAAAAAATAATATTAAGCCTGCAGACATAAATGGGTCGTATCTTGTATGTACCTATATAATAATAACTAGTAATTGCTTATCTTAATAAAGAAGGAAAAGGAAGACATCTGCCTTCCTTTTCTTCTTCCGTTCATATGATAAATTAATCACTCTCAATAAAGTTTAGTACAAGTAGTTTGTACGACCAATATGTATTTACTAAACTTAAAAATCATTTTTTAAATAAAAAAAATACCAACTATTATTATTAGTATATTAATAAAGCTTATTATTCATAATAAGTTTTATTTTGAACGACAGTGATTTGACAGTTAGTAATGGTGACACACGAGACACGAACTTCACCGAAGTCAACCGAGCGACGCGCGATAATTCACGAACATAGTTTTGGTGCGATTGAAGATTCGGTAGATTTTTTGTCGAAATCGTTTTATTTTTGACGAAAATTAAATTTTTAAATGTACGCCTCTCTTTAATCATAGACAATAGTTTGATTGAAATAAGAAACAAAAGTGTAAACATATTATAAATAGATATTTATGTGTCACCGAAGACAAAGATTTGGTATTGGTGGTCCGCAAAAATGGCGATAAAGAAATTGATCAGGTGGCATCATATGGAGTTGCCCCAGATTTATGTTAAATCTCTTAGTCGTCTTTTACAACACTTACGAGTGTTGTGGGTTTGGTAGCATTCGTTTTGTATTTAGTATTAATATTTTACATTTAAAAAATCTGCATATTTTTTAAAATTATTATTTTCATTTAACCTTGAAAAAATTAAACTACAAATATTTTTCTAACACATATTGTATATACGGGGTGTATCAGAGAATGGAGCAGCTGGTCAGAAGGGTGGTAGGTAATGATGGTAGGAACCCATAACAAAAATTTGAAGGGAAAATTTCAAGGTCATTGACTCGTCAGCTGTTTGTAAAGGTGACGTTTGTTATACTGTAGCAAACCTAATCATTGATTTATTTAGGTACTAATGAATATTTAAGAAAGTATGAGTATATAGCAGACCATTTATCATTTACTTGGTACATTTCATTCAGTTTTAAAGAAAAAGTGATGACAAAATTGAAAACTTTAAATGCTTGTAATTTATTAACGAATCGACATTTTCCCTTCAAATTTTTGTTATGGGTTCCTAGCATCATTACCTACCATCCTTCTGACCAGCTGCTCCATTCTCTGATAAATTCTGTGTATATATATATATATATATATATATATATATATATATATATATATATATATATATATATATATATATATATATATATATATATATATATATATAAGTTTATAAATATATATAAAAAAAAACCAAATGTGAGTTAAACGAAATAAAAACGAAAGTTCATCATCATCATTCATCATTTCAGCCCATTGCCGTCCACTGCTGAACGTAGGCCTCCCTCATTTTACGGCACAGAGTGCGGTCCTGTGCCGCCTGCATCCAACGACGCCCAGCAACCTTCACTAGGTCGTCTGTCCACCTAGTGGGGGGGCGTCCCACACGCGTCATCCGGTACGTGGTCGCCACTCTAGAACCTTTCTTCCCAAGCGGTTGTCGGTTCTTCGAGCGATGTGGCCTGCCCATTGCCACTTCAGCGTGCTAATTCTTCGTGCTATGTCGGTTACACCCGTTCGTCTGCGGATTTCCGTATTTCAGATTCTATCTCGCAGAGAAATCACGAGCATAGCCCGCTCCATAGCACGCTAAGCGACTTTGAGCCTGGTTATGAGGCCTACATTTAGGGACCACGTTTCCGTGCCGTAAGTCATCACTGGTAACACACACTGGTCATAGACCTGTGTTTTCAAACACTGAGGTATGTTGGATGAGAAGATCCTCTTAAGTTTCCCGAACGCTGCCCAACCGAGTTGTATTCGTCGGCTGACCTCTTTCTCGAAATTAGATCTACCTAACTGGACGGTTTGTCCAAGGTAAACAAAATAATCGACAATTTCGAGAATCGCATTGCCAACTAGGACCGGTACAGGAATGACATGGGCATTTGACATGACTTTCGTCTTGTCCATGTTCATTCGTAAACCCACTAGTTGGGATACCCTGCTGAGATCGTTGAGCATGGTGCCCTGGTCCTCCATGGATTCTGCCATGACGACAATATCGTCTGCGAATCAAAGGTGAGTGATGTATTCGCCATTGATGTTGATGCGAAGTCCGGTCCAGTCTAAAAGCTTGAAGACATCTTCCAGTGCAGTGGTGAACAGTTTCGGAGAGATGATGTCTCCCTGTCTCACGCCTTTCTGCAACTGGATCGGTTTCGTACTCTTATCCCGAATACGGACTGACATCGTGGCGTTCCTATACAAACACTTCAGCACTTCGATATAACGATGGTCGATTTGGCACCGCTGAAGGGACCGCAGCACCGCCCAAGTTTCGACTGAATCAAAGGCTTTCTCATAGTCCACGAACGCTATATACAGAGGCCGAATGTACTCCTCGGTCTTCTGGATAATCTGCCGAAGCGTGAGGATATGGTCTATGGTGCTATAGCCTTTTCGGAAGCCAGCTTGTTCGGGCGGCTGGAAGTCATCAAGCTTGCACGTGAGTCGATTTGTAATGACTCTCGAAAACAACTTGTAGACGTGGCTCAAGAGTGAGATGGGTCTGTAGTTCTTTAGAAGAGCTTTGTCGCCCTTCTTGAAGAACAGCACCACCACACTCCTGCTCCACGACTCTGAAACGTCGCTCCCGAGGATGACGGAATTAAATAGCTTCTGAAGGGCTTTTAAGACCGGCTTGCCGCCTGCCTTCAGGAGCTCTTTCGTAATTCCGTCATCTCCCGGTGCCTTACCGTTTCTTAGTTGTTCGAGAGCCATTCTATTCTCGCACAAGCTAATGTCCGGGATTTCTTCGGTATAGTGCCGAGTTAGCTTGGATCTGGGATCTTGGACCAAGCCGACAACAGGATTTCGGGATGTTTTATATAACTGTCCATAGAACCTTTCGACCTCTCCCAAGATCTCACTTTGGGATGAAATGACAGTGCCGTCATCGGTCTTCAGCTTAGTCATTTGGCTTTGCCCGATAGACAGATCTTGTGCAAACACTTTTGAGCCACGATTCCGCTCTATCGCTTCTTTAATACGGAGCGTATTAAATTGGCGAATATCGCGACGCACAGATCTGGAGATCTGCCTATTTAGCTGCCTGTGTTCAGACCAATCGGCTGAAGACTGTACTGTCATTTCTTTTCTCCGCTCCATGAGCTTGAAAGTCTGGTCAGAAAGTTTTTTAGATATATTAGCGCGGTGAGCCTTGAAAAATTTCGACCCAACCGCGTGGACAGTTTCCACGAACCTGTTGTTTATATCGTTCGGAGATTCGCACTCGTCTAGACATTGGAAGCGATTGTGTAGTTCGAGTTGAAAGTTTTCGAGGTTCTGGTATTGGACAGGTTAGGGTCGGAGGGTAAACTTCATCAAGCGTGACCGTTCGACTTTTGTGTGGATATTTAATGTGCCTCGTACTATTCGGTGATCGCTCCCAGTTTTAATCCGGCTGATCACTGAGACATCATTAAATATATGTCGTTTGTCCCACAAGATGAAGTCTATCTCGTTTTTTGTTGAACCATCGGGGCTAATCCAGGTCCATTTCCTTTGTGGCTGCTTTCTGAAGAATGAATTCATCATAAAGAGGCTTTCCTTCTCCAGAAATTCAGCCAGTTTCTGGCCCCTCTGGTTTCTCTGTCCATATCCATGTTTCCCCACTCTCAACTCATCATCACTCACTTTACCTAGTTTCGCGTTAAAGTCTCCCATAACCACCGTGGGTTTTGGACGCGTGTATTGCTTTCGAGATATCCTCGTAAAAGACCTCCACCTCGTCGTAGGAGTATGCCGAGGTCGGTGCGTATACCTGTATGACCTTCAACGAATACCGTTTGGTAATTCTGAGTATAAGGTATGCTACCCTTGCCGACACACTCTCGATCCTCTCCACGTTGTCTACGAGAGACCTGCGAACGATAAACCCTATACCGCCTTGGGACGGGTGATCTCCCTCCCGGTAGAAGAGCAAGTTTCCAGAACGTAGGATTATCGTGCCCTCGCCCTCTCTTCGCACTTCTGATAATCCTACAATGTCCCAGCGGATTTTGCTCAATTCCTCCTCCAGCTCGATGACCTTCTCATCAGTCCTGAGTGTCCGAATGTTGTGTGTTACCAGAGCCAAAGGTCGTTTTGATTGGTAGCCGGATCGCTGCCGGAGATTCTTCGCACCCCCTACTCCATCGCTACCAGGCCCGCTACCACGATGAGCCTGTAGGATAGCGGAGCTGCCGTGACTGGGGGCCGTTTCTCTATTTGTATTGCTCATAAGGGGTTAAAGCCGTAATCGCCACGCTTGGCAGGCGGGTTGGCGATCGCAGTGTGGTGTTATACGTTTCCCAGGAGAGAGCTGCTGCCCACTCTCCTGGTGAACCTTTAGTCGATTTTTACGACTCCCACGGGCAAGCAAGGGGTGGCGACACATGTATTCTATCCCGTCGCCACACGGGGAAAACGAAAGTTACTTGTGTGTATTTCAAATGTCAAAATATAAAAAAATAAAACAAAAAAAAAACGGTAAATTCAGTTTTTTTGTGGTACCAAAGTACCGCTATATATGAATTTGCATTGACATATAAAATCATGAACTGTGAAAAGTATACTGAAATTAATCACTTTATAATATACATGACATATATACATATTTAATATGTATACTAAGTATTGGCGATTATTAATACCTAGTATATCACCTAGTGTTGCCCTTTTTGTTTTTCTTTTTTTTTTTCTATGAGGTAGACTATGGATGTGGTCGCGCCCCGCCAAATCGGTCCGGAGCGACGGAAGAAGCGGCGCGCAACCCCATGGAACCCTGCAAGGACTCCTCTCTTCGCCGTGCGAGCGGGCACGGGTACCCGATCTTTGTCTTCGGTGGACCTAGTGTTGCCCTAATGCAAGACTCTTGCGAGTTTCGCAATTGTGGTAGGACCACGCTGTTGAAAGATCTCTGTCTACAGCCGCGGTCCGGACCGTCCAGGGTAGTACCACACTCTCGCAGATGATCGACATCTGAGTAATGGCAATGTGCTATTGCGCTTCGTTCGGTGAGCGAGAGAGCCGAAATCTCTACTGGGTGGGTTTGGGGATTTTAAAGGTAGGCAGCGGCCTAGCTATAGTAAAGGTCTATGGGCAGCAATGACACTTGCCATCAGGTGTGCTTGCTCGTTTACCACAATAAACAATAAAAAAAACTCTAGCTGTTAGAATAATACAGGGTCACTTGTTTTGATAGAAATGAAACATCCAACTAAATTAACGAAATAGCACTAACTGTACAACTATCAATAAATAGGTACATACCATTTAACGGGAGTGGGGCTATCTATCATGATACTGTTTAAAATACCATCAAGATATTTCTCCATGTACTGGTATTGAGAATAGAAAATGTTAATCCTTTCTTTGCCAAAGGAATCGTAAAATGCGGGCGCACTCCCGCACGGCGTCGAGAGGTATATTGTAGGGCGGGTCTACGGGGTCTTGCGCCACTTTTCCTGTCGCCCCGGACAGATTAGCAGGGCTTGACGTACGGTAGCCCGCCACAAAAAAAAAGGGAGCACTACGAGACTCTTGCAGCAAGTCTTGGTCTTGTATTTGAGGAACACTACTATTAACCCATACATAGCTTGCGAATTTGTGAATATCTTAAATGATGAGAAATGGAAGAGTGCTGAAAAAGGGCTACTACTCTTAATAGTTTTCTGTCTACAACAGCGGACCGGTCTGTTCAGAGTAATACCACACCTCTCGCAAAAAATCGATGTATGAGCAAATAACAATGTGCTATCACGCTTCATTCGGTGAACAAGAGATCCGACAGCCTAACTTTTTAAGTGGGTTTGGATTTATAAGCAGTGGTTTAAGCCGTACCTTTGGTATTGCAAAGGTCCATGGGCGGCAATAATACTTACCATCAGCTGATTGCTCGTTTGCCACCATAAGCAATAAAGAAATAACGTTTAAAATAACAAGACTATTAACAACGTATAAATACATTCCTTCAATCAATTTTGTTTTTATTGTATGGGTGCAATGAACCATATCGTTACTTTCACCTTCTGTTATAATCCGCCATTTGATATTCAGTTGTTGTTATTCTTTCTTATTTATGAAGCAGCTTATATTTTAGTCGTCATTTGATTATTATTCACGTAACCTTGTAAAGACGTAATAATAATTTGAACTTTTTCTTTATATGTGATACAGCTTTTGTCTGCGAATAAATTGGGGTAGAATTAAAAAAAATGCTCATTACGCAGCTTTTTTGGAGAACGTTAGTATTTTTGTACACCTAGTACAATTAGTTACAATATTACTTAATGCGAAATAATTTTCAAGAAAGGTTACTAGTTCACATTTGTATAGGTTTAATTTTTTTGTTGCGAAAGGCCAATTCTTTAGACGAAATAAAAGTAACCTATGTTATCTTTTAATGTCGTTGACATAATGTCGTTGAAATAGTTGTATTTACCAATTAAAGTTTCATCCAAATCAGTAGAGCTGTGTCGGAGATTGTTGACAATTTTATCGGTTTTTAATATTTTACCCAAAATAGTCAATATTAGCTTGTAATATTAGATATCTGCTAGTGATAGTCTTGTCAAAATTAGTCTAGCCGTTTCGGAGATTAGCTGAGACCAATAGACAACATGTCAAAAAAAAATATTTTTATTTACAGTGCTATATATACTTTCATATGTTATTAATATTGCTTTAATAAAATAATAATTTCGATATTATTAACATATTTTATTTATTTATAAAGCTAAAGCAATCGGTATGAGCACAAATTTGGACTAAGTAGAACTAATAGTGTTAAATATTTATCGCCATTTGTAGATGATAGATTGAGAATCACTTACCAAACCTTACTTGTGCTTAAGAGCAATTAAAATCATCTAGAAAAATGGACCGTACAACTCGCAAAATCAACTCCGATCAAAAACCCGCCGTGGCTATTTACTATTTTTTTAAGTGACTATTTTAAGATTATTACCTGTTAGGTAGATGATTTTTTATTAAGTTTTTTATAATTTGTTTCTGTTTATCATCATTCTCCTACTCTTATACAAATTACTTGGGGTCGATACAAAAAACTCTTCTTTCATAGTACATATTGTAAAAGTTATTGGCAATAGTTTTATGACCGGCCGCCTGCCAGATGTCAACCCTTCTTCGGAATGTTATTGTTGACCAAACGGCATCAGATGGTTTTGGCGCAGGTTGATATTAAAACTCTTAATCGTCTTTTACGATATCCACGAGCAAAATAAGTGTTGGTAGTATTCGTAGCCGCTACTATACAGCGTTTTGCAGCGTTTTCAACAATTTGTTTCTGTTTATGCTATCCATATATTATTTATTTCGAGTCTAGGTGGAATTTGTGTACGGCAATTGTATAGTAGTAAAATCTACCTTTCCGTGTGGGTGACGGAGTAAGAATACTATTCACCACCCCATATCTTACCCGTGGGTGATCATACGAGACGACTAAGGGATATAAAACGCATATAACATCTATGCGAGAGAAAGAAAACTCGAAACAAAACCCTATACCAACACGTCTGATCAGCGCGGTATAGTAGGTTAATTTCGCTCCCGTTTAGGAGGAGGTCCGAGCCCAACAGTAGAGCGTTTATGGGCTGTGATGATGATGATAAAAAAACTATCTTTCTGTTCTTTGTTCTTGTTCTTAGTCTCTTCAGGTTAGTCATTGTCTGTCAGTAAGTCAAATTGCCGCCATTAACAGTGTTATGGCCACATTGTTAATGGTATCTTGTGGGAATTTTGATGGAAAACGAAAACGTTGTAAAGCACTTTTATATGATATTCACTACATCCCAGTAGTTCTGTCACATCACATTACATAAAATACCATTAAAATTATCTAATATAACACGTTAAAACACTAAAATATCGAATATAATACAAGAGCACCACATGACGTTTTAGATTCCCGCCAAAAGTCCAAAAACTACCTTTGTATAGCTGTTTATTAAAAAAAAAAACAAATATGCCCATCGATAGGCTGATCTATGGGTGGATATTTTTATAAATCTCTTAATAAATGCACATATGACGCAATTTCTTTATAATTTATTTCCAATGCTATTTTTATGAATTGTATATCAATCTCTTTTATAGCTTAAATTAATTGATATTAAGAAAGTAACTGGAATTTTATAAACTGGAATAAACTTTCACAAACGTTTGAATTACCGGATTACTAAATCAGTAAACTGTGAATAGTACTCTAGTGCTTTAATACGTAAAGCATATGCTACCTTGTAGACGAGATCAGATGGCCATCACTTCCACCGTCCACACAAGGGGACCATGATATATAATAGGAGTTTTGGCGGGTATCTGAAAACGTCATGTGCGTGGTCTTGTATTATATTTAATGTCTTAGTGTTTTAATGTGTTATATTTAATAATTTTAACAACATTTTATGTAATGTGATGCGAATTAAATGCTGAGATAAAGAAAATATGATATAAAAGTGCTTTACAATGTTTTCGTATTCCACCAAATTTTCTAGAAGATACCATTAAAAATGTGGCTATAGCACTGTTGATGGTGATGATTTGACTTACAGACTAATAATGACTAACATGAAGAGACTAAAGACATGAAGAAAATTGTAACACGAAACTGGCAACAATGTCTCATATAAATATCTAATTGCCAGTAGCGAAAAATAAGAACAAGAATATAATAGACTTATCTGGGTGATTTCTAGTTAAATTCATGATTTCTCTTTCATTTAAAATAAAAACTTAAATATCTAAATTCTCAGGAATAACTTCACTTTCTTCTTAGTACTCACGTATCATCATCAGCATCACAGCTCATATATGGCCCACTGTTGGGCTCGGGGCTCCTCCGTAATGGGAGGGAAATTAGCCTACTATACCACGCTGGTTATACGTGTTGGTATAAGGTTTTGTTTCGAGTTTTCCTTCTCTCGAATAGATGTTATATGCGTTTTATATCCCTTAGTCGTCTCGTACGATCACCCACGAGTAAGATATGGAGTGGTGAATAGTATTCTTACTCCGTCACCACACGGAAAACTCACGTACATATATCGTTATGAATATTTTTCCTTATAGTATTAACAGTTTTCTGTCTACAACCGCGTGCCGTTTTGTCTGGGATAGTATCATCTCGCGAAAAATCAACCAAAGCAGCTGCAATATGCTGTTGCGCTTCGTTTGGTGAGTGAAAAAGCCAGAAGCCCAACTTGAGTAGGTTTTAAGTAGACAATAGCTAGGCTATATCCCCCTTCACCGAAGACAAAGATCGGGTACCGGTGGCCCGCTCGCACGGCGACGAAGAGGTGCTTGCAGGGTGGGTCAATGGGGTTGCGCGCCGCCTCTTCCGTCACCCCGGACCGATTTGACGGGGTGCGACGTTCATGGCCCACCGCAAAAAAAAAAAAAAAAAAAAAAAAAAAAAAAAAAAAAAAAAAAGGCTATATCCCCTTAGGCGACACTAACAGTTATCATCAGGTGTGCTGCTTACTCCTTTTCCACCATAAGCAATAAAAAAATAAACACAAAGTAATTCAGTTGTCGAAATATTGTCTGTTAAACAATCTTATCATTTAAGATAATCTCTAACAAACAAAGATTTAATAGAGAATGGTAAAAAGTTAAGTTTCAACGAGATACTAGTCTACAGAATTGGATAAACCAAAATTTTAACAATTATATTTTTTAACAGAATTGAAAATCAGTTTCTTGACTGTTCACAAAACATTTTTTTTTAATGTATTATAAACTCAATTAGACGAAGTTTGAAAGTAGCGCCATTGATGGAAAAGTTAAGGAGTGAACGGTTGACATGGTACAAGTGTTGAAGGTTTTAGAAGTAAGGTAAGACCAAAAAAAAAAGATGGATGAATTGCATGAAGCATGATATGAATAGACAGAGAGTGACTACAGAGATGATATCTGATAGAATTGTGAGAAGATGACATATTGCGTCGACTTCAAGTAATTGGGATAAGAGTAAGATGATAATGATAAATTACTCAATTTCTTGATTAATACCGTGTGTTAGCTGTCACGAATACTACCATCCCCTTTTTTTGCGGTGGGCTATGGACGTGGTCGCGCCCCGCTAAATCGGTCCAGGGCGACGGAAAAGGCGGCGCGCAACCCTATAGACCCACCCTGGAAACACCTCTCTTCGCCGCGCGAGCGGGCCACCGGTACCCGATCTTTGTCTTCGGTGGAATACTACCCCAACCCTTAGATTGGTTCTGGGTATTATAAAGATTTTATATATTCTCCGTGTGGTGACGGAGTAAGAATACAATTCACCACCCCCTATCTTACCCGTGGGTGATCGTAAGAGACGACTAAAGGATATTTATAAAAAGCCGATTATGAGCAAAAAATCATTGTCACAAGTGGGATTCGAACCCACGCCTATTGGAAATCCATTCCAATCGTGCTGCCATTTACACCACCGTGAACTATTGTAGGACATTCAATTCTCGTATCGTATTATACTTTCGTCTTTAAGGTTTTGAAACGGATTGCCGGAGAAATCATTTTCCGCTCGTAATCGGGTTTTTTTATAAATAATCAAGCATATTAAAATGCTAAATTTCAGTAATTTGGACTAAGGGATATAAAACACATATAACATCTATGCAAGAGAAGGCAAACTCGATACTGAACCCTATACCAATACGTCTGAGCACTTTAGAAACGTATAATTAATGGAGACAAATTACAACCAAACTCAGAATAATAATTTGCGGATTGCACAAAATATTGCCTACAGAACTTCAACGTGCAATCTTCCACAGAAATTCAAATAAAGAAAACTTACATCTCAGCTCATATATGACCCACTGTTTGTCTCGAGTCTCTTCTGTAATGGGAGTGAAATTGATCTACTATATCACGCTGGTCAGACATGTTGGGTTTCGTTTTGAATTTCCCTTCTCTTTCATAGATGCTACATGCACCTAGACGACTAAGGGGTATCCCTTAGTCGTCTCTTACGATCACCCACGGATAAGAAGAATTGTATTCTTACTTCGTCATTTAACGGGAAGAAAAACTTTATTTCATGATAAAATACCAAATCCCTAATGGTAGAACTTGCATAGGGAAACTATAAATAAACGAATAACCGTTTCGAATTTTCGAAAGTTCAATAATTTAAAAAGCTCTTTTGATGATAATAAAAACAGGTATGTAAGCCATCTTCGTATTCAGTTAAATATCAAGAAAGCTCTTAAATTTCCGAACAATTTATTATTCACCTTTACATATGGACGGTTCTTTTAAAAATTCCATGTACTTTAAGATGTCTTTGTAACTTTCTTGAGACTTTCGCAAATGCTTTTGTTTTGGGATATTTTTCCATCTTTTCAGTTGTTCGAGAGAGATGAGGTAATTCTTTAACTTAATATCTCATTAAGGCATTTAGTATATACATTGCCAATGCTAAATATTACTCGTAAATCTTTTAAAAGATTTATTTAAACCCATATAAGATTTTTACAAATATTTTCCAATTTTTTAACACTCATATTAGTAAAATCATAAATATTAATGGAGATATATGAAAATATATTGATTAGTATAATTCCTTGTATGGAAATGAGATAAGAATAAAATTTTATTCATTACTTTAATGGTCTATGCGTTAATCGGCTAAGATACTCATCGACGGAGTAAGTAACAGGTCTATTATGGAAAACATATAATATCTTAATGCAATCGCCCACCTGCCTCTTTTTTTCTTGTCAGCGGGCTATTTTTTTTAATGAAAATTTATGGTGACAAACGAGCAAGCAGCACACCTGATGGTAAGTGCTACTGCAGCCCATGGACCTTTGCAATACCAACGATATAGCAAGTTCGCTGCCTACCATTACAAACCCCAAACCCACCCAGTTGGGCGTCCGACTCTCTCGCTCACCGAACGAAGCGCAATAGCGCGTTGCCATTACTCAGACGTCAATCTTCTGCGAGAGTGTGATACTACCCCGGACGGACCGGCCTGCGGCTGTAGACAGAGAATTGTCAATAGTGTGGTCCTACCAGAAACGGCGACTTGCTTGCGAAGCGTGACACTTACGGGCACAGTATCACAATCACCATGCTTGATATTAGATATCGCGCATTAGTGGATAAGGATTGTCTGATGGTTGGCTACGTTGAACATGTTGGTTGGAAAGAAATGTTTTTAAATAGCGAACCTGAATTAGACGACGTAATGCATATCAGATGGACTGACGACATCCCAAAACTCGTATAATGCCCTTACAAGTAGTACAGGATTGTTTTGAATGGAGTTCTCGTAGGGAGTTTGTATGTCGAACAGTAGACATCTGCAGGTTCATAAGCAAACTCTTCAATTTTATATTAAATATTATAATTATACTTCATCATCATCATCACGTCCCATAAATTTCCCACTGTTGGACTCGGGCCTCCTCCGTAATGGGAAGGAAATTAACCTACTATACCGCGCTGGTCAGACGTGTGGGTATAGAGTTTTGTTTCGAGTTTTCCTTCTCTCGCGTAGATGTTATATGCATTTTATATCCCTTAATCGTCTCGTACGATCACCCACGGGTAAAATATGGGGTGGTGAATAGTATTCTTTCTCCGTCACCACACGGATAATTATACTTAATTCGTTTGAAATATATGATTATAACTTTCATCGTTAAAAACTTTTTATTCATAGAATCATTGCAAATTTTTTACTACATGTATATTTTCACCCAAAGTTATATTATTAGGTCAATTCTATAAAAAGATTGACATTCAAAATTTATCTTACTTACACTTTTACTTACATCAAGCAGTCATTAGACAGAAAAAAAGTATTTTAAAATTATCAATTTTAGTTTTTTTTTTAATGACATTGACTTGCAATTTTTAAGGCTTGCGATTTGATTGGAATGTTTTTCGAAAAAGGTCACGTTTCTATGGACTCAAAAAATCAAAAAGCGTTTTTTTTTATATGTAAATATTACACTCTCTAATCTGTATTAGTGTCTGAGTTTTTTTTTAATTCAAATGTTTAATGATTATACAGTTTTTTTGTTCGTTCGACCTCCTTATTATCTGTGTCATATTTTAAAAAGTGAGTTTGCCAGTAATTATAATAATTAATGAAGTAATAGTTATATATTTTACTTTCTATAAAATAACTGATATCGTCATTTCAAGTTATATACACGAGATTCAAGCCCAGTGAGCGAGAACAGTGGGACTTGCTAGGCTCGAGTCTCCCCCACAAACGAAGGACTGTTGACCTAATATACCACTGTAGTTGTACACTAGACTGTGCTGTGTGCTGTGTGGTAGCGGCTATGAATACTACCAACCCTTACTTTGCTCGTGGATGTCGTAAAAAACGACTAAGAGCCTTATATCGACCTGTGCCAACTCTATCTGATAACGGGTTGAGATCCCTCAGCGCTCACCAACAGTCCGGGTAAAGTTGTCATAGCCATCTGAGGCTAACAACTAAGACACACAAAAAAAAAATCTATCCGATGCCGTTTGGTCAACAATTACATTCCCAAGGAGGGTTGACGTCTGGCAGGCGGCCGGTCATAAAACTATTGCCAATAATTTTTACAATATGTACTATGAAAGAAGAGTACATATTGTATCGACTCCATGTAATTGGGATAAGAGTAGGAAAATGATTATACTTAAAAGAGAAAAAAAAATTGACATGAGAACCTATACAAACCCGTCTCTGACCAGCGATGTATGTTAGATCAATATTCCTTCTATTGCGAAAGAGGCTTGAACCCAGCAATTGGTCATTTATATCGTATATCGAAGAATTCTCATATATCTAATATCTTTAAACGAGCAATTTTTGTATATTAGGTATATAACTTGAATCACGGCAACGGCTCCAAACGATTTTCATGAAATTTAGCATGCAGGCGGTTCCGGTGGCGATTAATCGATTTAGCTACGTTTCATTTATAGAAAATATTGTTTTGTCAGTACTTCTAGGCAACGAAAAAAATATATTTTTCGTTGGCTGAAAACTATTGAAATATGAAGGCAAATTTTGACTCTATCATTAAGAATAGACAATTGGAAAATTGAGTTGTTTAACCCAGACAGCGCCGGTTCGGATCCTTAATTTCCCTTTTTCATTATATTTGTCTTTCTTATTCTTTTCTCATTATTTTTGTTTTTTTAGGGTTCCGTACCTCGAAAGGAAAAAACGGAACCCTTATAGGATCACTTTGTTGTCCGTCCGTCCGTCTGTCTGTCTGTCTGTCTGTCAAGACTCTTTTTCTCAGGAACGCGTGGAGGTATCAAGCTGAAATTTATATCAAATACTCAGGTCTACTGTCCCTTAGAGCTGTGAAAAAATCAAACTTTTAAGCTAACGCCATCAAAAGATACAGCTATTTATGTCGCAAATTTCTGCGAATATTCGACACTCGCAAGGGAATTAAAACCTACAGGGTACTTCCCGTGAACTCAGAATCTTGAAATTTGGTACGAAGCAACGTCTTATAGCACAGATTAAGGAAAAATTGTGAAAACTGTAAATTTTTGAATACATCATACAAAAAAAATATTTTTAATCATTTTAAACTCACTACCCCTTTTCACCTGAACGTGTATGGTTAACAAGCAGCAGTTAATTTTGCACTGACAATGAACAGGCAGCGTGACCGAGTGGTCTAAGGCGCTGGCTTACGACGTCGTAGGCACGAGTTCTTGAATTAATATCAAAGAAAAAAGAAACTTGAATTCATCATCATCATTCTCCTACTCTTATCCCGATTACTTGGGATCGATACAATATGTACTCTTCTTTCATAGTACAACGTAAAATTTATTGGCAATAGTTTTATGACCGGCCCCCTGCCAGACGTCAACCCTCCTTGGGAATGTAATTGTTGACCAAACGAGATTTTTAGTTTTACGGAACCCTTCGTGCGCGAGTACAACTCGTACTTGGCCGATTTTTTTTTATTTATACTCTTCTCATTATTTTTATCTTTTTAAAATAGAATAACTATTTTCAATATTTTTGTCTTTTTTATTCTTTTTTCATTATTTGTCTTTTTTATATATTTTTCATTATTTGTGTCCTTTTTATTCTTTTTTTCATTATTTTATTCTTTTTGATTATTTTTGTCTTTTTTATACTTTTTTCATTATTTTTGTTTTTGTATTCTATTTTCATTATTTTTGTCTTTTTTTATTCTTTTTTCATTATTTTTGTCTTTTTTATACTTTTTTCATTATTTGTGTCCTTTTTATTCTTTTTTCATTATTTTTATCTTTTTCTTTTTTCAGTATTTTATTAATTATTTTTATTATATTTAAATATATATTTAAAACACACTAATAAGAAAATAACAAGAGAAAACTCGGTCATCCAGATATTACATGTAAATAAAGTGTTCAATTATAATCTGAGAGCCTCTCAACGCTATTATTAAATGTAGTAAAACAATATGATCTCAGATCTAATCTGAAGAGGCAGAGACAATAGTAGCTGTATCTAATTGCTGTCTCCAACTATTCTAAGACCACAATAGGCCTTCATGCATGTCAAAATCTCATAATCATCTAAAGTATTAAGATTAAGTTCAAGATTTCTGATGTTTACGCGATTATATGAAATAAAACTAGTTTTTACGGATTTTTTCATGTTTTTATTTGATTTTTACTTTCTAGAAGTTTTGAATGTTTTTTCAATGCTCATAGGCAAAGGGGTTCTAAAGTATTTCACGTTCTATTTCTAATAAATGATCGTTATATTCCTAAAATTGTTTAAAATTGTTGTTGCCCTGATGAACCAAATGCTAATTATGACCCAAACGTTAACCGATCTAATCTCAAAAATGCCATTACATTCACAACACTAAAATTAGGTGTATGGAATGCTAATGGCTTGTCAAAACACTCGGAAGAGTTAAAGAAATTCCTCAAAATTCACCACATAGATGTTTTACTAATCTCAGAAACGCACTTCACACCCAAAAGCTACTTCAGGATACCTGCATACAATATATACCACACTAACCACCCTGACAACAAAGCACATGGAGGATCTGCTGTACTCATCAGATCTAACATCAGGCATTACGTACTACAAGGCTACTGTAAAAATTACATCCAAGCAACAAACGTCGTAATAACGGACTGGATCAGTGACATTACAGTATCGGCCCTCTACTGTCCGCCGAGATTTACTATCAAGGAAACAGAGTTTAATGACTTTTTTCAATCCCTCGGAGACAGATTTATTGCGGGAGGTGACTATAATGCCAAACACACGTTTTGGGGCTCTAGGCTTATTCTACCCAGAGGGCGAGAACTCTTTAAATGTATCCGAACAAGAAATATGAACGTGATATCGTCTGGTCAACCCACTTACTGGCCAACAGACAAAAGAAAAATCCCGGATGTTATAGATTTTTGTGTCAGCAAAGGAATCGTAAATAACAATACATCGTGTCAGAGTTGCTGGGACCTGTCCTCAGACCACTCTCCAATCATAGTAGAACTACACACTACCGCTCAAGAATGCGCCAAAAAATGCGTTCTGCATAACAAAAAAACTAACTGGCCCCTATTTCGAGAGCTCATCGACAAAGCATTCCAGGAACCAGTCAGTCTAAAAACTGAAGACGAAATAACAGAAGCTGTTCTGTACTTCAACAACAGTGTGCAGGACGCAGCCTGGTCGTCAACCCCAGCACTACCACATAGAGGCTCAGACAACTATGTAGCGAAACATATATTAGATAAAATAATCCAAAAAAGGAGAGTGAGGAAGCATTGGCAGCAAAGCAGAGACCCTGGTGTGAAAAAACAACTCAATCACATCAACAGACAGCTGAAACACATTTTAGACAAGGACCGTAATGACGGATTTCAAAATTATCTCACT
Source organism: Lymantria monacha (assembly GCA_905163515.2). Taxonomy (NCBI): domain Eukaryota; kingdom Metazoa; phylum Arthropoda; class Insecta; order Lepidoptera; family Erebidae; genus Lymantria; species Lymantria monacha. The sequence goes on from LR991081.1 coordinate 20,812,091, forward strand.
GGCCTGGATGCTACTGCCTCCTCAGATTATTCATTATGGAAAGCCACCAGAAGACTGAAACGGCCTGTTAATGTTTCTCCTCCTATAAGAAAGTCTGATGGTTCTTGGGCACGGACGGACCAAGAGAAAGCCGAAACCTTCTCAGAGCATCTCTCAAAAGTCTTTATTCCTCATTCATATGAAGGCTCTCCAGTGGATGCCGCAGAAATTACTGACTACTTGAATACTACTAAAAATACGGAGGAAATGCCCTTAAAATTTACAAGGACAGAAGTTGCTCAAATCATAAATAAATCGGACCCCAAAAAGTCACCAGGATACGACCTTATAACAAACCGCACATTACAAGAACTACCAGACTCTGGCATAACTTTTCTGACGTCATTATTTAACGCCATGTCAAGACTGCAGTTCTTTCCCCTGGAGTGGAAGGTTGCGCAAATTATAATGTTACTAAAACCAGACAAACAACCAGAAGAAGCAAAATCATATAGACCCATAAGCCTTCTACCCATCCCATCTAAAATATTTGAATCTTTACTGCTGCAACGAATGCTACCTATACTCAAAGAAAAGGGCCTAATTCCTGACCATCAGTTTGGGTTCCGCAATAATCATGCCACTGTCGACCAAGTGCACAGACTAGCAAATAAGATCGTGGAATCACTGGAAGCAAAGTCTTACTGTACTGGTGTATTTTTGGACATATCTCAGGCGTTCGACCGCGTTTGGCATGCAGGTCTGCTTTTCAAATTAAAATACGCCCTTCCAGATAACTTGTACGGAATACTAAAATCATTTCTACGACAGCGCCAATACATAGTACAAAGTGGGGAAGCACTGTCTGATCTTCGTCAAATACAGGCAGGAGTGCCACAAGGTAGCGTACTGGGTCCCATACTCTACTTACTTTTCACTGCAGACTTGCCGACATCCGAATCACTAACTACTGGTACCTTTGCTGACGATACCGCCATACTAGCTGCACATAGTGACCCAAAAATTGCCTCACAAATACTCCAAGAAGGACTAAATGACATATCAGACTGGCTTAAAAAGTGGCGGATAAAAGTCAACGAAACCAAATCAGTCAATGTTACGTTTACTCTAAGAAGAGGATCCTGTCCTCCAGTCACACTAAACAACATTGAAGTCCCACAAGCAGATCATGTGAGATATCTTGGATTGCATCTAGACAAAAGACTTACCTGGCAAAAACATATTTTCACCAAGAGGAAGCAACTTGGTATCCAAACACGAAAACTTTACTGGCTCATAGGACGAAAGTCTCAGCTATCCCTCGAAAACAAAATACTCTTGTACAAGGCAATATTGAAGCCCATCTGGACGTACGGGATCCAATTATGGGGCACCGCATCTCACTCAAACATAGAAATCATACAGAGATTCCAAAATAAAGCTCTACGTATGATAACCAACGCGCCCTGGTTTGTACCTAACGAACTACTACACCGTGACCTACGAATGCCCACTGTGAAGCAGGAAATCGTACGCCATACCAAGTTTTATAAAGAACGAATCCAACAACACCCAAACACTCTGGCTCGGTCACTAATGGAGAATCACAACAAAGCGCGACGATTAAAGCGCAAAATACCTCAAGACCTAATCCAATCACAGTAAATATAACTACTGTGTAAACAATGAGGATGTGACACAGGTCACATACTGAGCAAGCCAGCGACAGCACCAACCAACATACTTCTGAATGTCCCATGAAGGAGACAGATTGTAGTAAAAAAGGCTTATAAAAAAAAAAAAAAAAAAAAAAAATATTCCTAAAAAGTCATCTTTATTACAAATGGTTTTATTTACCGCCTACGGTATTATATAATTAATTTTGATTTTGATAATTATATGTAAAATCAAAAATAAGGGTCAATATTAACTTGCAATTGCAAAATGCATTGCAAAAAAAATGATATAAATTTTCTATCGTTTTTAATCAATTTAATCATTAAAAATATGCTTACTATTTTACAATGACAGTTTATTCATTTAAACTAGTCAGTTCTGAAACGCGACTCACAACGACCTGGGCCAACTATATCTGATGCCGTTTGGTCAACAATTACATTCTCAAGGAGGGTTGACGTCTGGCAAGCGGCCAGTCATAAAACTATTGCCAATAACTTTTACAATATGTACTATGTAAGAAGAGTACATACTGCCCAAGCAATAAGCAATTGAGATAAGAGTAGGAGAATGATGATGACCTATTAAATTATTATACTGTCATCAATCATGTTCAAAGATTCGGTTACAAGCATACAAATAGCTTACATTAGTTAATAAAAAGAGTGTAAACAAAAAAAGAAAACGAAAGCATACTAAGGAAAAAAAAACATACATTAGTTTTTGAATATTCGCACACAAAAATCATAAACGTACAAACATAATTATGATATGAACAATAGCTATGAAATAAACAGAGCGGCGGAATTGTCTATGAATTATTTCAAGGCTTCACACGATAATAAGTTTACGAGATTATTATAGTTTATAGTGAAGTATGACGGATATACATATTAGGGTGGGTCGAAAAAAAAATTTTTCTTTCTCTTAGCATAGGGATGGAGGCAGGATGTGTTCATTATAAAAAAAGAAAATTTATGGAATAAAAAAAAAACTTACTTAATATTTTGAGGTGGCTATATATATTTGGTGGTAGGTAAAATTCACAAATAACTATAGGTAAAAAAATTATAAATAATTTTTAATATCGAAAATTACGTTTATCAGTAATTAAGTTGAATGCAACTACAGAAAATAAAAAAATCAGACGCCATCTATGAGGAAAAGAATGAATTACAAAAAATTCAAATATTTTCCTACCAATAACTTGAGTTTGTAAAAAATATATTAAAGGTGTTCTAGAATCTGTAGGGTGCCCACTCGAAAGTCAATCGAAAGTTAGAAGTCAAAAAAATTTTTCTCATATTATTTAGGTATATAGTTTAGTGAAAAATCAAAAAATGAAATGCATTTGCTTTTGTATTAGAATGAAAGAGGATTAAAAAAATATAAACTACTCCTTTTGATCGATTATTTGTTTAAAAATCGAGTGGGCCACCTCAAAATATTAAGTATTCGTTTTTTAATTTCAAAAAATTTCTTTTTTTATAATGAACACATCCTGCCCCCATGAAGGTACATCTGTTACATAAATCTGGGGTCGACGAAATTGGGGCCAAATGATTTCGTTGGTGTAGCCTATAGTGCCACCCTAATGCCATACATTTCTCGACGCGCTTTAACCTTTTACCTTAACTTGGGTTGTGTACATCTAACGACGTATCATTTTTAGACACCCTAACACCACACAGTCCTCGCCGCGATACGAAATCTTGACTTGGGTGAGAGTTTCAGATATTGATTTTGTAAAGAGTACTGTATTCTACTTGTGAAGCCCTTTCATTTAATACCGATATTAATGAGATTGAACAAAAAATAGATTATCCGCCATTTTGTAGCGGCGGCCATCTTAGATTTTGATTTTGTATAATGCACTGTATTTTGCTGTTCTAGCCCTTTCATTTGATACTCATATTGATGGGATTGAAAAAAAAATAGGTTATCTGCCATTTTGTAGCGACGGCCATCTTGAATTTAAAATAAATTTTAGTATACATAATTGTATTGTCACCAAAACGAAAGGCGTAATCCAAATTTCAAATCAATCGTTTGTCAGGAAGAGGGTGCAATTTTAATTACTAAATATGAACCAAGAAAAAAGAAATAAACGGAGTAAGCTAAATAAAACCGTTTAAAAACAAGGTTAATGATATGTATATACGTGTAGGTTTTAAATGTTTCATTATTATCTATTACACGAAAACTGCAAAACATAAGTTTTTAAACTATTAAAGTTATATTTAATTATGATTTTAATTATTATATTGTATTACTTTATTTATTACTTTTTATTTTAGTTATTTTGTTTAAGCTATCTCGACTTCATTTTTGTAGAAATCATATATAAGGTGCCCTTTAATTATACGACTGCACGGATGATGTAGTGATTTATATACTGACCTTTCGTGGGTTCGATTCCCATGCAGGACAATACTTTGTGCAATCTATAAAGTGTTGTTCTGAGTCTGGGTATAATTTGTCTGCGTTAATTATATGTTTGTAAAGTCCCCCGCAATACAAGGATTATTTTTTTAGCGCAGGGTAGTGTCTTAAACAAAAAAGAAAAAAGATACGATGTTCCTTGTTTGTATGGTTGAAAAGGTTATAAAAAAATTCACTTCCCATTTCACACACTTAGTAGGGAATATTTCGGGTTGATGGATTTATGTTTATTCCTCCAATCCACAGAGAGGTGGAACGAGTGAAGGCGACACCCTGACAACGAAACTTATAACTTTAATTGCAATCGCCAACTGTCTCCAAATCTCAACGATTGTGGCATTACCTATTTATAGTGAGGCATATCCAGCAGTGAACTTCAATATCTTCATCATCATTATCCTGCTTTTATCCTAATTAAATGGGGTCAACGCAATATATACTCTTCTACATATTACAAAGGTTTTGGCAATAGTTTTATTATCGGCCTTTTTAGGGTTCCGTACCTTAAAAGGAAAAAACGGAACCCTTATAGGATCTTAACCAGTATATATCTTAACCAGCTAATAAATAGTTTTCTAAAAAGTAATTGGTATATATAGATTAATATGCAAGTGTGAAAATTGACCACACCCTACGTTTTACTTTCTAAATATACTGTATTTGGAAGTGCATATGACAAAACCCATTGGAGTTATAATCGTAATTCAACAGGTGTACATGGTTAAGCGGCCAAACGTGACCCGAATAGTAGATGGGTTCCGGTTCAAACCGCATTGCTGTTTAAAATGTAACATCTAAAGTTTTCTAAACACTTATTAGAAGAAAGTTCTATTTTAAAGCTCGCATTATCCGACTATTAATTTATAAAAAAAAAAACACTTTCAAATTAGATTTTCTACATAATTATAGTAAATGATTAAGTAATGCTTTGTCTGTGCGGTGATGGAGTAAGAATACTATTCACCACCCCATATCTTACCCGTGGGTGATCGTACGAGACGATTAAGGGATATAAAACGCATATAACATCTATGCGAGAGAAGGAAAACTCGAAACAAAACCCTATACCAACACGTCTGATCAGTGCGGTATAGTAAGTTAATTTCCCTCCCATTACGGAGGAGGCCCGAGCCCAACATTGGGATATTTATGGGCTGTGATGATGATGATGATGAAGTAATGCTTCGAAAATAATTGAATATATGGTGTAATGGTTGAGGTACTGACCTACTGTACCAGTTTTGTTCGATTTCCAAGCAGGACAGTAGTTTGAACAATCCAATAATTGGTGTTCTGAGTCTGTGTGTAATTTGAGTCCCATAAATGCATAAAATTATGTATCGCGGAGGACTTTACAAACATATTTGTAAAGTCCTCCGCGATACAAAGATTAGCCTTAGTGCAAGGTGATGTCTTTAAAAAAAAATAATTGAAGCATCTTTCTTCTTTTCTTTCTTTTTTTTAAAAAGACACCACCTTGCCAATTTTATTCGTTGATTGCGGTACTGGTAGGGCCACACGATTGACAGTTTTCTGTCTATAGGTCTATTTGGAGTAATACCACAATTTCGCAGAACATCGACGTCTAAGCAGTGGCAATGTGCTATTACATCTCTAAAGAGAATGAGCCGGAAGCCCATCTTTTTGCATAGGTTTTAGTTGGTAGCTAGCACCCTAACTGTGCCTCAGCTCCATGACTAGCAGTAAAACTTACCATTAGGTGCACTGCTTGCTCGTTTGCCACCATAAGCGATAAAAACAAATGTTTAACCTATAGAAATCTACATTATCAGCGAATAATATAAGCTATATTTTATCTCCGTATTCCCATGGGAATAGTAACTACGCAGGTGAAACAGTGGAAATTTATAAACACCCGATTACGAAGCGAAAAATGATGTCACAAGTGGGATTCGAACCCATTGGGAACCTATTGGGAATCCGGCCCAATCGTGGTGCCACTTACACCACCGTGAACGGAGGTTCAAATCTTAATTTTTAAATTAAGATTTGAACCTCCGTTTTTAAATTAATTTTCAAAATTTCAATAGGAGATTCAAATCTCGCTTCGTATCATATTTACGTCTTTAATGAGACGTGTGCCATCTACCCGATAATGTTTACACACTATATGGCCATAATACTTCAAACTTTGCAGTTAGAATTGTATTAAACGATGACACAACCTTGTTATTCAAATTACTGAAATTTAGCATTTAATATGCTCAATTATTTATAAAAATCCGATTACGAAGCGAAAAATGATGTCACAAGTGGGATCCGAACCCACGCCTATTGGGAATCCGGCCTTCGTAATCGGGTTTTTATAAATAATTAAGCATATTGAATGCTAAATTTCAGTAATCAGAGGAAATTTGTTAGTACAATATAAAAATGTAACATCGATACATTAGTTTGCAATATTTTATCTTCGGTGGACAGGTTTCATTCAGGGGGACTAGTTTAATCGGTGCCCTAGAATAACTAGTATATCCAGTTTACAATAAGGGCCATGGCATTATGACCTGAAAATATTTTATTATCATATTTTTATACCTAATATGACTGTATGGTAGCGGCTTCGAATACTACCAACCCTTACATTGCTCATGGATGGCGTAAAAGATGACTAAGAGCCTTATAACAACCTGGGCCAACTCTTTCTGATGCTGTTTGGTCAACAATTACATTCCCAAGGAGGGTTGACGTCTGGCAGGCGGCCGGTCATAAAACTATTCCCAATAACTTCTACAATACGTACTATGAAAGAAGAGTACATATTGTATCAACCCCAAGTAAATGGGATAAGGGTAGGAGAATGATGATGATGATTTTTATACCTAATATCTGGATGACCGAGCTTGGGTGGGTTTTAGTTGGTAGGCACCAACCTAGTTGTATACCTAGTATTACAAATTGTCCATGGGTGGCAAAAACACTTACCATTCGATGTGCCACTATAAGCAAAAACAAAAATAATCTCTCGTTTGCCACTATAAGCAAAAACAAAAATAAAAAGTAGTGGTCAATTTTATTCCTATTTTATCGGAGACCCAAGCTTAGTTATGGGATGTATATGATCTGAGATGAACCTTCGTATAATTAAACTACAGATTCAAAACATAACCAAATGTTGTATTCTCATACTTTGCTCGTGAATACCAAGTAATTTAGCTATTTGAAGTAATCCAATGAATTCAATGAGGAAGATAATTATGTAGAACGAGTATTGCTACTATATTTTCTAAACAGGATAAGCATAGGGTAATCGCATCGAAGAAACTGCTCACTTAATTAGGGTCGAATTGTAATTGTTAAGTTTCTTTGTTCGTTCGTTAATTATTTAAAATAGAACTATTTTTACGAATTCTATCGCATTTATATTTGATATTTAATTTCTCGACGTTTTGAAGACTTAACAGCGTTCATGCTCACGGGAGGACTGTCAGTCTTTGAGTCCGATCCAGAAATTTTTGTTCTAAATTTAGGTGTAATTTGTGCCCGTTACATTGAATATTTGTAAAGTCCCCCACAATACAAGGATTATTTTCTTAGTGTCATTAGCTGTCTTTAATAAAAAATAATAATATTGAAGTCAAACAGGCGATCGCTAAAAGAACAATTTTATTTTTAAAGACCTTGCACTTAGGACATAATCCTTGTATTGCGGGGGACTTTACAAACATACAATTAACGTAGACAAATTACAACCAGACTCAGAACAACAATTTGTACGTCGCACAAATTATTGCCTAAAACTTTTGCTCTGTGTACGTTAGTAGAAGATTACATATTACGTCGACCCCAATTAATTGGGATAAGAGCAGAACGATGATGATGATCAAAATGTATGCTCCAATAAATCGATGACTCTAATTTTATAGAAATCACTATATATTCGTGATATCATTAGTGTCATATCATGACATGGCGTAACCAATTTACTTGAAACGGGAAAAAAATACGTCTTATATATGATATGATAAGTGACTTTCACTTTCCTTGTGATGACCGAGTGATGTTATATTTTTGTTAAAAGTTAGATATATCTATATATTCAGCCTTATTAGCTTAACGTATTTTGGCTATTTATCTTCCGGGTTTCTTTTGTAGCAAATAATACTAAAACCGCCATGCTTTGCAAGTACACTGGAAATATGCTGCTGCCAAGGAAAATGTTGCTGCCCAGGTGTATCTTACCCGATTTTTATGACTCCCATGACAAAGTAAGGAATATTAGTGTTGCCCAAATGCAAGACTCTTGAGAATCTCGCAAGTCTTGCAATTTTCGCTGTTAGAATAACCCAGAGACACTTGTATTCACTGAAATGAAAAATCCACATACAAATAAAAAATCTAACTAAATTAAATTTCATTCATCTAGTAGCGCTAACTGTACAACTATCAATAATTAGGTATATATCACTTAACGGAAGTGGGGCTATAATGACACTTATCTATCGTGAGACTGTTTAAAATAACATCAAATTATTTTCCCCTATATAAAGGATACATAATGTTGACAATCCTTTCTTTGCCAAAGGAATCGTAAAATGCTGCCTGCGAGACTCTTGTAATGAGTCTTGGTCTTGTATTTGGGTAACACTAGTTGGTATATATTGGATGTTCAAAACCGTCACCAAACGGAGTCTGAAACACTTATAGTACCTAATTATTTATGTGTAATAAATAATTAGGTACTATAAGTGTTTCTTCTATAAGTGTTCTAATAATTAGGTACTATATACTGATGTATACAAATAAGAGCATTAATTTATTACTCTCTCTGTAATTTACTGCCTCATACTTTCCAAAAGTAAAAAAAAAGTGATTTAAAAACCAAAAACCTACTTTCATAATTTACAAAAAAAAAAACATAATAACTAGATACTTGTCTGAATGAAATATATTATATTTTTTGTATGATTTTTGGTTTTAGATTAAAGTAGGACAATTTTTTTTTTTGCTTTGTAGAGATATTTCTCAAGTTCAGTCAAGTATGTTGCATTTTGAGACATACCTACAAGTGTTTTTGGATATTTCATAGTTTTTTTATTATTTATATGTGCTAAGTACTGATATATTTTTTTAATTGCTTATGGTAGCAGACGAGTAAGCAGCACACCTGATGTTGTTACTGCCGCCCATGGACCTTTTTAATACCAAGGGTATAGTTAGGCCGCTGCCTACCAAAACAAGCCCCAAACCCACCGAATTGGGCTGTTGACTCTCTCGCTCACCGAACCAAGCGTAATAGTACATTGACGTTACTCAGACGTCGATTTTCCGCGAGAGCGTGGTATTACCGAACGGACCGGCTGTAGACATAAAACTGTCAACAGCGTGGTCCTACCACTAATAAAATAGGTAGGTGATAAGTTGAGAATCGAATATCTTATTACTACTTACTTTTTGGTGGAAATTCATGACTTTTAAAAATCGTCTGAGTGTTCAAGAAAATAGGATGCAAAGACCTTGTACCATCAACAATGATGACCAAATTGCCTGTTAAGTTTGGAGATTAAAGAACTATCCCACCAAATAGAGACCTATGTTACGATTTTTTTTTCTAAGAAGCAATACTTCAAAGTAAGCTGCGATCTATGCAAAAGTATTGTTTTTTTTTTATAAAAAATACTATGAAATTTCGTATTACTTAGTTATAATCCTATAAAATAAAAAATGAGGTTTCTTAAAATCGTGTCTTAAATCAAAAATTCTAAGCATATTTTAAAGTATTTAGAAAGACGACTTACGACTTCTTTAAATTCTTCAAGTCTATAGACTACACTTGTTTATACAGATTTTTTTTGAACAAATTGAAACAAAGTAGATGCCGAATTTTGTTACTTTTTGAAGTCGTTTTGTGTTTTCAAATCGAAAATTTATCACTTAGAAAACTTTGAATCAAAACAACGTGAATATACTTATACTTATAAATGTAACTATTCTAATATTTTATCAATATTTTATCGATGATGATTTTAAATTATTGGTTAATTGAGCAGTTATTCGTTCAATCTATCATGAAGTTAGAAAACACTCATGAAGTCAATACAAAATTTGCTCTCCTCAGATATTACTTCAGTTAAATGGTAGTTACGTTGTAATATCATATCCTGCTGAAATTAATTAGACTAAAAAGGTGTCCATAATAATACTCGATTTCGTATAGCGACGGAATAAGGACAAATTTTACGAACCCTTTTTTTGCTCATTAGTGTTGAATAAAAACAACTAAGGAATATGTTATGCAGCTTACATCGATGCAAGAGGAGCAGAAATCGACATAAATCCTATTAGGCATAGCATTTGCCAGCGTGGTATAGTAGCGAAAAAAAACAATTTTATTGTGATGAAGGCTTGAGCTGTACGTAGCATATATAGGCAAAAGAAGAATACGATTGTAAATAATAAACATAAAAATTACAAATGCATTCGAAGACTTAATCAATTTATAAAAAATCATACATACATACATACCATCATGCCATGTCCCTTGCAGGGTAGGCAGAGAGAACAGAGTGCCAGAGAACTCTATCCTTGCATACTTCACTCGCTTCCTCAACATTCATAATTCTCTTCATACACGCTCGCCGGTTTCGGAAACTCTTAACTCCACCTTCCTTCAGTACATGACCGATCTGGTCTAGGTAGGTTAGTCTCGGTCTCTCCCGGTACCTACATCCTTTCACTTTCGCATTGTATATCTTCTTAATCAGACGTTCGTTCGGCATTCTTTCCACATGTCAAATAAAAAATTGATAAAATTTGAAAAATATGTCATTAAAAATCATAATTACTTTAAAATCACATAAGACCTTGAAGTATGAAACACTAACATTGAATATTTTTTTTGTTCACAGATGATGGGGTCAAGTTTTTAAACCAAACGAACGTCGACATATGATGCATAAAAACTTAGCAAAATTACTACTCGAATGAATTTAGGAGAATGGGACTGTGTCAGTTAGACGTATACTATCAGAGACAGCGATCAAACGTTTGCTTATAACAAAATAAATCTTGATGATAAATAATCAAGAGATGAAGTTATAATGGCCGAACGTTATGAAGAAGGAAACTCTAAAAACAAGATGACATCCAATAAATTAATTACATGCTTAGTTATAGTGTTATTTAGTGTTAAAATAGAATGTAATGAAAACGATATATCTGATCGAATGAAGATTATCGAAAATTTATCAGGAAAATATTTTAGTGATGTTTATAATAATGGTACATTTAGAACTGGTAACGAACTATGGGATAATATTTTAAATAAGTGTTCAACATCATCATCAGTGAGTTGTTTACAAAAGAATATGTATTCATACCTTGATGATAAATTAGGTATAAATGGTGATGTGGAAGTGACAAGTGGTGTATGTTTTACAAAGAATAACGTGGATATAAATAAATATAGTAAAGAAGCTAATACTATATATCTCACTGGAAGCAAGGATGATATGGATAAGCAAAGGTACATTGATGAAGAAAATGAAATTGAGGATGATGAACCTGGTAAGTTCACATTTTGAATTTATAATCAATATTTTAGACTTATTAATGTTCAGATAGAGATTTACGTTTATAAATAGCACACATCGAAATTTCTTTGAAAGTTTTTCTTTTTAACGATAAAATTTAGAAAATCTTTTTAATATGGTGATTGAATAAGAATTATTTGCTAGATATATATTTCTACTTTTCCTTTACTCGTGTTATTGTACAGCAAGCTTATTAAATACTAACATTTATCCGTGGCTTCGCTGGCGTTGAAGCCTTAGCCTTATATTTTTATAGTAATAAGTATCCTATATACATTTTAATATCTTGAAGACTATGTGTACAAAGTTTTATGATAATCGGTTAAGTATTTTTGGCGTGAAAACGTAAAAAACAAATTTACATTCATTTTTATAATATTAGTAGGGATAGGGATATTATTTACAAGATAAATCTTTATGCCAATCGGTTTGGTAGCGTGATAAAATAGACACTTGGTCTATTTTATCCTTAAGGTTGATGGAATGGATGTGGTGTATCCAGACACTTGCCTGCCACGAATAAGGGCTGATTGCCCGGCCACCACTGAGTAAATAGGGGTTGAAAATTTATCAAATTATGTATTTGCAAATTAATTTAAAAACTTTTATTTGACGATCATATATAAGAACTTTCTAAAAAAACTAATATCACTACATTTTTTACAAAAATATTAACTTTTAGTTGCTTGGTTATATATTCATAATGAAAAGACTCACGGAATTAAAACGCAACTGTACCTATATCCTTTCTTTAAAAAAAAAGATTATTTAATTACCTCATAAACAAATAAAATAATAAATAATTCATTTTGGAAAACCTTATATACCTCAATTTTATTTTTGGGTGTGGTGGTAAACGAACAAGCAGGAAAAAGCAATAAGCACATGTTGGTAAGTGTTACTGCCGCTCAAGGACCTTTGCAATACCAGGGCAATACAGCTAGACCGCTGCCTATCAATCAATTCCTATAAAATTTAGGCTTCCGTATTAAAATTAAATAAATATTCTAAGTTAATATACAGCGGTAATAGTTTTCGATGACGGAAAACTAATTACCAAAAACCCCTCTATTATATTTCTACTTAAATCTATTTTATAATTATATCTTTAACCATTAACTAAGCTGTGTGGTAGCTACGAATACTTCCAACCCTTACTTTGCTCATGGATATCGTAAAAGATGACTAAGAGCCTTATAACGACCTGGGCCAATTCCATCTGATGCCGTGTGGTTAACAATTATATTCCCAAGGAGGGTTGACATCTGGCAGGCGGCCGGTCATAAAACTATTGCAAATAACTTTTACAATATGTACTATGAAAAAAGAGTACATATTGTACCGATACCAAGTAATTGGGATAAGAGTACGAGAATTAGTACTATAAGTTATATATATAGAATTAGTACTATAAGTTATATATATAGAATTAGTACTATAAGTTATATATATATAGAATTAGTACTATTAGTATATAGAATTAGTACTATACGTTATATATATAGAATTAGTACTACAAGTTATATATATAGAATTAGTACTATAAGTTATATATATATAGAATTAGTACTATTAGTATATAGAATTAGTACTATACGTTATATATATAGAATTAGTACTATAAGTTATATATATAGAATTAGTACTATAAGTTATATATATATAGAATTAGTACTATTAGTATATAGAATTAGTACTATACGTTATATATATAGAATTAGTACTATAAGTTATATATATATAGAATTAGTACTATTAGTATATAGAATTAGTACTATAAGTTATATATATAGAATTAGTACTAGAGCAAGTGGATGAATTTGTGTATCTTGGATGTGGATTTAGCCGAGATGGAAGGTACACCACTGATATAGAGCGAAGAGTGAATGCGGGAAATAGAGTGAACGGAGCGTTGGGGCAACTTCTCGGCAGCCACCACCTCAGCCAGAAGGCACGTGTAGCAATACATAACGCAGTGCTTGTCCCAACATTACTGTATGGAAGCGAGAGTTGGGTATGCAGAAAAGAGTATGATAGTAAAATTAATGCGGTCGAAATGCGATCTCTGCGGAAAATCTGTGGAGTTAGGCTGACCGACCGCATTCGTAACGACGACGTAAGAGAGCGAGTAGGTATGAAAGAGAGTATTGGTGTAAAGATGCGAAAGGGAATGCTCCGATGGTTCGGACATGTGGAAAGAATGCCGAACGAACGCCTGGTTAAGAAGATATACAATGCGAAAGTGGAAGGATGTAGGTACCGAGGGAGACCGAGACTAACCTACCTAGACCAGATCGGTCATGTACTGAAGGAAGGTGGAGTCAAGAGTCTCCGAAACCGGCGAGCGTGTATGAAGAGAATTATGAATGTTGAGGAAGCGAGTGAAGTATGCAGAGATAGAGTTCTCTGGCACTCTGTTCTCTCTGCCTACCCTGCAAGGGATATGGCGTGATGATATGTATGTATATGTATGTATAGAATTAGTACTATAAGATATATATATATATAGAATTAGTACTATTAGTATATAGAATTAGTACTATAAGTAGAATTAGGTTTTTTCTGCAATATATCGCTGAACTTTTAACGTAATTAAATTTTATTACAATATTATAGGTATATATAGTATATTATTATTATTATGAAGAAAAAAATGTAAAAAAAAATATACGAATATCTATTAAAATATATTCAGCCAAATTGAGAAACTCGTTTTTTATTGAAATAATTAATAAAAACGAGAGGTGTCAAGGGACACCCGGATGGAACGAAGTTCTATTTTAATTATATAATTTTTTTTCTGCCTTAAGCGATTTTTATCATTATATTTTAGCCAATTTGCAAAATATCTTTATAAATTATAGCCAATGTGTTATACTGATGTGCAAGCTATATTACTATAAAGTTTCATCAAAATCCATTCAGTAGTTTTTACGTGAAAGAGCAACAAACATGTTCACATCCATACATTATTACAAACTTTCACGTTTATTATATTATAATATAATAATAATAATAATATAATAATAATAATAGGATATACAATTCCACGAGACTACCAAAACTTTTGGGCCCCGAGCTCGAACGCGAGCCGGCCACGCGGCCCGGTCACGGGCGAAAATAATTTCGTTGCGCATTATTTTGATTTTGCTATATCTCTTAAGGTATTGATTTAATTTGCATGGTCTGAAGGAAAAAAAATATCTTCATAAAATGCTCAAGCCAACTAATGTATTTAAAATGATAAGGACTAATACAGTATTTGTGTAAATAGCTTTTCAATTATCGTTTTATAATAGAACATTTTTTAAAGTATTAAAATGGATATAGTATGTTATCCTTAAGAGATAGATATATACCATCGCGGACTTTTTTGTAGGCCTTTTTAAGCTGTATAATACTGTAGTACTTTATTTTGATCTATTTCGTAGGGTTCAGCCAGCGTTTGCAATGTAAGCGCAAAATAATGTGTTTATTTACGACATCAAATATGATGAATAAGAAACCTCTAAAATTATCAGTGTTTTTCTACTACATTATGCATATATTATACATATAAACCTTCTTCTTGAATCATTCTATCTATAAAAAAAAACCGCATCAATATCCGTTGCGTAGTTTTAAAGATTTAAGCATAAATAGGGATATAGGGACAGAAAAAGCGACTTTGTTTTATGTTGTGTCGTTACAACTTTGTTGTGTCGGTAGTAATTTTTTCCGTCTAGCCCCCTTTCGCAACGCGCGATAAGGAACTTCGTTCCAAAAACACATTAATTTCTTAACTAAATAATACTGAATATATTAATTTATCATAAGATTTAGAAAAATGGTAAGGTTTTTTCACCGTCTGAAGTGTCCAGGTCCCATAAGTTAGATATCGCTGACCTGCTTGGTAGATTACTCTATCGGATTACCCTTATTAATAATTATTGAATGATGAACGCGACTAAATCTCGTTCATTTAGTAAGTAACATGTCCTCTATAAAAATCAAGTAGTTTCTAAAGACGCAAGACTTATAAACAATACTAAAATGCTATTTTATGAAAATTATTGCTTAGAAATAGTATTACTATATTATGTAACAATAAGTTAATTACACAATAACGTAAAAACTTGATATAATTTCACCGCGTTAATTATTTTTTATCGCATTATTCAATCTAATATAATATAGGCAATTACTGTGATAATTTTATTCAATTATGTACTTATTTCTTCTTGTAAGTTATACGACTGAAATTAGTAATTTTGTTAAGAGGATTTCATTATTACATAAGGCAATTATTATCTTAAAAAAAAGTTACATCTATGTCTATGAATATTAAATACGCTTTTTATTTTTAAGGAAAATCATAATTTTTAAAAGACAGCGCCATATCTGTATTGCGGGAGACCTTACAAATATATAATTAACCGCCATATACTACGTCTGAAAATAAATTCCGTTTAACCAGGCCTATGCCCAGGCCCAGGCCCATGTAGAACAGTAGTTTGTACGATACACAAATTATTGTTTCGATTCTGAGTATAATTTGTATCTGTTAATTATATATTTGTAAAGTCCTCCGCAATAAAAGGATTATTTTCTTCGTGTAGTGTGATGTCTTTATCAAATAAAAAACTACAAAAAAATGCATATAATATATATGCATGAAACGCAAAACTCTAAATAGGGAAGGATGGAGGAAACCCCAGTCCAAGAATGGAATATCTATGAGTTGATATATAAATAAAAAAATATATATATACATATCTTTTAAAGTTTGCTGTGTGCTAGCTACGAATGCTACCAACCCTTACATTGCTTGTGGATGTCGTAAAATACGACTAAGAGCTTTATATCAACCTGGGCTAACTCCAACTGATGCCGTTTGGACAGGATAGATAGATATATTTTAAAGGAGGGTGGCGGCTGATCATAAAACTGTTTAATTTGTTTAATTCATCAAATAACTTTTGCAATATGTATGATGAAAGTAGAGTATATCAACACAGTATGCGTTAATATCAAGCAATTGGGATAAAAGTTTCTTTTCATTAGCATAGATCGACAATAAATGATTTGTGTCTTGAACGAGTTCACGTTTTGAACTTTAAAACTTAGATCTGAGATATATCTTGTTCATTTTTTACGTGTTCTGTATAATATTGAAGTGAAGACTTTTACTTTGTAGTATTCATTAATACTGCTTTTACCTTGTGTTATTGTTGTTTTCAAGACAGCACCATGCATTAAGAAAAATTATCCTTGTATTGCGGAGGACTTTACAAATATATAATTAATGCAGACAAATTAACCCTAGACTAAGGACAACAGTTGGTAGATCGCATAATATATTGTTCTGCGTAGGAATTAAACCTATGGCAAGGATGATCGGTTGATCTTAACCACTGCGCATTTGTGCTGTCAAATTTTCTAATCTATTCATTTTCTATTATAATACTATACCATATTGTAAAAGCGGGATAAGATTTTATTTTGAGATTTTCTTCTCTTGAATAGATGTTATAGATACAATATCCCTTACCTGTCTTTTACAATTTACCCCCTTTTTTGCTTTTGAGTAATAAGTTAGAAAGGAAGTGAATTGTATTCCTACTACGTCACAGAAGTATTCAATATAAGTCCTTAGAGTTATATACACTTGGCTGTGTAATATTCTTATTTTCGACTACATAAATGGACGTAACATACCTATCGCACCAATGCTCACGCAAATACCTTGTGCGATCCAATAATTTGTTTCAGTTAATTGAATATTTGTAAAGTCCCCCGCAATACAAGGATTATTTACTTAGTGCAGGATTGTGTCTTGTAAAAAATAAAAATTAACTTGTATATGTATGTATG
Organism: Lymantria monacha; assembly: GCA_905163515.2. NCBI lineage: Eukaryota > Metazoa > Arthropoda > Insecta > Lepidoptera > Erebidae > Lymantria > Lymantria monacha. The sequence goes on from LR991081.1 coordinate 20,829,592, forward strand.
TAATACAACAATCACATTTGTAAATTTTACCGCAACTGATTGTCATTTGTATTTAACTCTAAAATGAATTAATAGATTTATAACGAATAAAATATAAAATAATATTTTTGAAGTTTTACGGGTTTACGCGTGTTAATAAAAAAATTATGAGAGTGAAATTTTAAGATGCGCGCGCACCACTGTAAGACGAAATTAGCAGGCTGAAGTTGGCCGCAAATACAATACGCGGGCATCATTGTAACACAAAGTAAAACAAGGTTGAAGTTAGGAGCAAAACCGCTCATTAAGATTCGAAATAAAGCTACCAACAAAATAGAAATAAGACCTATTTCTAGCTTCTACATACACAACACGTGTTTTATCTTCATTGTTTCATCATCTTAGCTCATATATGTCCCACTGTTGGGCTGAAGCCTCCTTCACACTAGAAGGGCAATTGACCTACTACATCACGTTGGTCAGACGTGTTGGTATAGGGTTTTATTCGAGTTTTGAGTTTTCCTTCTCTTGGATAGATGTTATATGCATATTTTATCCCTTAGTCGTCTTTTACGATCACCCACGGGTAAGAGAGGGGGTGGTGAATTGTAGCCTTACTCCGTCACCACATGGAAGGTTTATTTTCATACAAGTGCGAATTACATAATATGTAATAATTTAAATTATACATTACATTTAATAATGATGTGAATTGAATATTTTGATTATTATTAATTACTATTCGTAAATATTAATGAAAAAAATATCCTATCCTTTTCCAGTTCTTTTATTATTTTATTGTAATTAATTATCTGCATGCAATTAAAAACTATTTTTTGATGCTAAGGAGGTATAACTTTTCACGCGAGTACTAAACGCACCCATTTCTTTTTTTAATTTACTAGGTATATAGCTTAAAACTTATGGAAATTAGCCTTTCTCTGAAAAAAAGCACTAGTAAAATTTTGAAAATTCTAGAAAAAATAACGCTAGAGTTTATTTGAGCACGCAATCATTTTAGTAATATACAGATTATGTCACTCTTGTGATCTTAATAAAACTTAGTTAAATATCTTAGTGAAACCAGCGTTGTATAGTCATATCTAATAGTGGTAGGACCACTCTGTTGACAGTTTTCTGTCTACAGCCGCGGGCCGGTCCGTCCGGGGTAGTACCACACTCTCGCAGAAGAGCGACGTCTGAGTAATGGCAATGTGCTATTGCGCTTCATTCGGTGAGCGAGAGAGTGTGTGGGTTTGGGGATTTTATTGGTAGGCAGCGGCCTAATCTATACCTTTGGTATTGCAAAGGTTCATGGGTGGCAGTAGACACTTACCATCAGGTGTGCTATTTGCTCGTTTGCATAAGTAATGAAAAAAAAATACGTGATGACTCAATTTCATTCATTACTGCAGATATGGCGTAATGATTAAAATACCGACATTCCATGCCAGTGCCGGGGGTTCGATTCCTACAGGACAATACTTTATGCAATCCACTAAGTGTTGTCATTGATTACCTACATATTTATGAAGTCCCCAGCAATATAGAGATTTTGTTCTTAGTACTGATTGGTGTCTTTAAAAAAAACCTACAAATTAAGTACTTGTATACAATTCGCTGAAGAAAATTTTCCTTAATAGAATTATAGGTACGTAATGACATCATCATCATCAACCTGCTATTATTCTAATTGCTTAAGGTAGAAGAGTACATATTACCTGTAATCTTCTACCATCGTTTTTATTCCAGAAGTTACTAGAAATAGTTTCTTGACTACACACACAGGTAAAGAAGAATATATCATCATCATCATTCTCCTACTCTTATCCCAATTACTTGGGGTCGATACAATATGTACTCTTCTTTCATAGTACATATTGTAAAAGTTATTGGCAATAGTTTTATGACCGACCGCCTGCCAGACGTCGGCATCAGATCTTAGGGCTCTTCTGTGGCGACCACAGAGGGCCATGGTGGTCAGGGCCACACGCGGGTACCGCACGGTGGCGACGTAGGCAGCTTCCCTGTTGGCCGGCAGTCTCCCGTGGGACCTGGAGGTGGAAATGCTCGCCGATTTGTATCGGCGGGTGTCGGGGATGCGAGTGGGGGGCGGTGTGGTCTCATTGAGGGAGCTCACCGCCTGGTGCGTCGACGCTCGCCGAGACGTCATTGCCCGTTGGGCAGTCCGGCTGGAGAAGTCTCGGTTCGGTGTGCGGACCGTGGAGGCCTTCCGGCCGGTGCTGATGCGATGGTTGGAACGGCAGCACGAGATGCTCTCCTTCCAACTGGTGCAGGTTTTGACGGGGCATGGATGCTTCGCCAAATACCTGCACACGGTCGTTAGGAGGGAGAGTACATCGTCCTGCCACCACTGTGACTGCGACGAGGATACGGCGCAGCATACGCTCGAGGCTTGTGCCGCTTGGGCAGAGCAGCGCCGTGAACTCGTCGCAATCATCGGTGCTGACCTGACGCTGCCGACCATCGCCAGGGCGATGCTCGACAGCGTCAGGAACTGGGACGCGGTCGCAGCCTTCTGTGAGGCAGTAGTCTCGCAGAAGGAGGCGACGGAGTGCATGCGCGAGGAGCGCCTCCTCGACGTCGCGAGCCGTCCGTCGCTGGCGACTGGGGCGGCGTAAGCACGATTACCTGCGCCTTATGCTGCCCTAGCCAGAGACCGCGGGTGACTGGACCGGGGAATTAGTCCGTCACCCGCCGAGAGGCTGACCGCAAGGAAAAGACCGACGTCCTCCCCGAAGGAGGGGATGTCGCTCAAGAAGAGGGTACCCCTCAGGGAGTATTCCGTCAGGCCGGCTACTGACGACTAGTTCACGCTGCTCCGGTGGCCGGTCCAACGACGAAGGCGAGGTTCACGGGTGGGTTACGGGTGTGCGTGCTTACGCCCCTCTATCGCCCCGGACGGAGTGGTGCGAGGAACGCGAAGACCGTAGCCCACACCACAAAAAAAAAAGACGTCGGCATCAGATGGAATTGGCTTAGGTCGTTATAAGGCTCTTAGTCGTCTTTTACGACATCCACGAGCAAAGTAAGGGTTGGTAGTATTCGTAGCCGCTACCACATAGCTGTAAAGAAGAATATGTAGATATACACTTTGTATTGATTGTTATAATGTCTCTAGGCGTCTGACCAGTGCGGTATAGTAGGTCAATTTCCCTCCCACACTGGAGTAGGCCTAAGCTCAAGATTGGAAAAAAAGTAAACAAAAATATCAGATAAGCATAGTATTTTTCTGCGTGAGAATCGAACGACATTGGCGCGGTAGGTCAATATCTTAACTATTAGCTGATCTGTGCAATCAATTTGTAGTAGTTTTTGAGATTAGCGTATTCAAGCAAACAAATTTTAGCTTTATAATAGTAATAAGAAATTAATTAAGATTACAGTGCCAAAAACAGATGCTTTTCCATATTAAAAAAAAATAATTTGAATATAATTAAATCAACTTACGAGACATCGGAATCGATAGATGCTAGTTTAAACCACATCACAAATGAAGAAATATATTAGAGAGCAAGAGCTATCAGAACAGTCTCAACGTTATCTTCATCAACGAGGAATCTTATCGTTATATTTATACTATATATTTAACATTGTAGCTAAGCGTGTCATATGGTTGAACATAAAATCATATACCATGAACTTAATAGTTATAAATTATGACGGTTAACTACGTAAAAGCATCTGAAGAAAATGATCAATGACCAGTGTACCTTACAAGCCAAAGCAACGGGTGGCTGAATCGGAGATTAATTTGCAAAAACGTGATTCGCTGAATGAGCCAATGAAGATAAGGACAATGTGCTTGTAATTCGATCAAATGATTATGGTGTACGGCAAGTTATGAGGTTTCACGCCGTTCCTTCTATTGCCCCGTGAGATTTGGACGAAGTTTGACTATGGAGACTATGGATAGGTGATACACTGTCTTAAAAAAAATGTAATGTTTTTGTTACCTACAATGACTTAAGGTACTAAAATGTAGTTCTGAAATATCAGTTTCATAATATGTCTCGACGTCAATTAGTGCTGTGAAGAGAACTATTCTTGGGAATTCTTTACATGATAAAATCTGAAATATGAAAATCCATGGAAGAATCGAAAAGGCTTTCTTTGACCTTCAAAATCGTAAAAGCAAAAATATTATAAAATTTTTTAGCGTTCAATTTTAGAAACCTAATTGTCATTTGTTGCATAAAATAACCTACTTTTTGCTTAAAGTAATTAATAATAGCTAAAGAAAAAATCACTAGGAAAATAGCAACAAGCAAAATAACACTTGGTAGTATTCGTAGTTACACAGCACACAAACATACATTTTACAGATTCAAATTACACCCAGACTCAGAAGAACAATTAATGGATCCCAAAATGTATAATTCTACGTACGGCACGCTAGTATTTTAATCACTACCAAATCTGTGCAGTAATTTGAGTTTACTTGTATTTGTAAAGGAGTTTATTGATATATCCTTGAATGTTGCCATATTTTTATATTTCTATACATTCAGAATCTCAGCAACGGTATCAATGATTTCCATGATATTTACTTTGCTGGAGGTTTCGGGGATAATAAATTGGTCTAGTTTTCATTTATAGAAAATATGATTGTGTGCCCTTTGTTTATTCAATAAAAAAAATATAATTTTTCTTTGTTTAAAAACTATTTGAAGACCACTGAAAGAAGGTGGAGTCAAGAGTCTCCGAAACCGGCGAGCGTATATGAAGAGAATTATGAATGTTAAGGAAGCGAGTGAAGTATGCAAGGATAAAGTTCTCTGGCGCTCTGTTCTCTCTGCCTACCATGCCAGGGATATGGCGTGATGATATGTATGTAAAAACTATTTGAAAATAAAGGTAAATTGGGCTGCTATTATTGTGAACAGTGATAGTTCAATTGGTTAATCGAGCAATCTAATGCAGATAGCTCCAGTTCGATCCTTGGTTACTCTTAAGAATTTTTATTATTTTATCAATTATTTACTTTTAATATCAAACCATATTTGCCAAAAAGCACTAAAAATAAAATATCAAGCTAAATTCGACTTCGGTCATTCCTCTGTTTGTAAGTTTGATCGCATTGCTGATACTTTCATTCTTTTTTTATCGAACATCTGTGAATGAATTAATTATCTGTAGACGTTATTTCGAAAGTACTTTGAATTCCTTAGTGAAAGCAAAATAAAACATTAATATACACAATGTATTATGAATTTTATTATCATGACCATAAGATTTAAATTCAATTGTTATGAGTCAGCTGTTCCTTTCAACCGCATGCCCGTTAATGTGCATTTGCCGTGACTCTTATTACTAAAGTAATAAAAATTACATTGGATTGTATAATATGTATTATAATATTGTTACGGTGTCTGACGACTTGTAAAGTAACATCTATTTCTTTTTTAACTGAATTAAACGTTGACGTCTTTTCAAGGTCACTGCGAGCATTAAATAAAGATATTAAATCACTTGATCCAACCTCTTATAGGGTATTTAATTATTGTGAGTCATTAAACATTCATATTTTAATACCAAGTATTCAGGTTTTTTCACCATCAATAGATAGATAGGTAGTGTAGAGAAACTATAGATCAGTTATTCTGTGGTTTACCGCAAGGGCTTGTGTAGAGACCATAGTTATTAAAGGTCAGCTATTTTCCGTAAAAGATAAATTTATTATTATACGAACTTGATTACACATATTGCGTGGTTGTAAAGCTACCGACCTTCTGGGCCAGTGCTGAGAGTTCGATTCCCACGCAGGATAATACTATGTGCGATCTAAAAATAGTTGTTCTGAGTCTGGTTGTAATTTATCTGCGTTAATTGCATGTCGTAAAAGACGACTAAGAGCTTTGTATCGACCTGGACCAACTCCATCTGATGCCGTTTGGTCAACAATTATATGCCTGAAAATATTGACGTATGTAGAATAACCTCTGCAGTATGTGCGAGTACATATAACTTACTATCTTCGATCTTGGTTTGACTAACTCAGATGATTTAGAAGACATTTATCCAAATTTCCTTCTTCGTGTAATTATTGCATTAGCTTTATAGTAGTAATTATAAGGACATTACCACCGTACTACTTGACAGCGTAGCGGGGTTCATCTATTTCATCTGGATACTCTTACAGTCCTCAATTGTACATTTTCAGTGATCATTTCCACACGTACGTGCAGCTGGGATGAACTACCTGCTGTTGTGTTTCCCGAGCGCTATGATATCTCCTCTTTCAAACGAAGTTTAAAATGAGCACTTCCTTTTCGCGGCTTGTGTTGCTAAACTGCATGTGCAGCAGTATCACTTACCATCAGGTGTGCTGCTTGCTTATTTGCTACTACAGGCATTAAAAACGCAATCAGTTATAATGTTCTCTACGTCCTGTCTTCTCTTTTTGAGAGGGGCCTCGTCACCGATATCTTGACTACAATAGTCCACTTGCTAAATTATTCAGATACCACTACCCTGCATGATTTTCCATTACATAGACGTATTAAATTTTACTGTCAGTACCTACTGGATTTAAATTCTAGCCTCGTTTAGAGCACGGCCATTAAGATATTCACCATTATGTTTTAATAACCCTTAAAATTATAGTTGTGTGGTAGCGGCTACGAATACTACTAACCCTTATTTTGCTCGTGGATGTCGTAAAAGATGACTAAGAGACTTACAACGATCTGGGCCAACTCTATCTGATGGCTTTTGGTCAACAATTACATTCTCAAGGAGGGTTGACGTCTGGCAGGTGGCCGGTTATTAAACTATTGCCAATAACTTTTACAATACGTACTATGAAAGAAGAGTACATATTGGAATAGATCCTAGTAATTAATAATAATAATAATAATTTAATAATAACACATACCCGGAACTACGACAATAATCCTTGTATTGCGGCAAATTTTATAAACAAATAATTCATCATCATCATCATCATCTCAGTTCATATATGTCCCACTGTTGGGTTCGAGCCTCCTCCATAATTACAGGGAAATTTACCTACTACACCACGCTGGTCAGACGTGTTGATTTAGGGTTTTGTTTCGAGTTATCCTCCTCTTGCAAATATGTTATATGTATTTTATATCCCTTAGTCGTCTTTTACGATCACGTAGTGGGTGGTCATTCAATTCTTACGCCTCACTACACTGATAAAAATAAAAATCTAAGTATCGGACATAAATTACATTCATACTTACCACAACAATATGTATATGGGAACCGAACTCATATCTACTATAGGTATCGATATCTTAACGACTACCACGTGCAGTCAAAAGATTATGAATATACGAGTATAATTGTATTACTCTCTAAACGATTATTAATCGTAAAGGCATGCTCCGGAAGAAAGTATCGATTAACAACTAAAGAGAAATTAAAACAAAACAATGATGAGAAAGTAATATAATATCTACTAGGAAATAAGTCATGGTGTAAAAAATATAGAAAAAAAAGTGCAAACATTATTACATTGTTACACCTTTAGATTTCACTTACATTAACTTTGTCTATCTATCTATCTTATATCTAATAACTTCTGATGTTTACGCGCGTATTACACATTTGAAATAAAACTATTTTTACGGATTCTATCGCGTTTGTATTTGATTTTGAATTTCTCAACGTTTCGAATACTTTACTATGTTCATGGTTACGTGAGGCCTGTGCTCCCGGCCACCGAAGACAAAGAACAGGTACCGGTGGCCCGCTTACACGGCGAAGAGAGGTGTTTGCAGGGTGGGTCTATGGGGTTGCGCGCCGCCTCTTCCGTCGCCCCGGACCGATTTGGCGGGGCGCGACCACCTCCATAGCCCACCGCAAAAAAAAATAAAAGAAAAAAAAGGCCTGTTCTCCCGTTTTTGTTATTTTGCACTTTCTTTAATTTTTATCTAAGTATTTTTTTCAATATTTAATCAATTATTTTTTTAATCATCATCGTGATTATCATTTCAGGTCATATATGACCCACTGTTGGCACTCGAGCTTCCTCCATATTGGGAGAAAAATTCATCTACTATACCACGTTGGTCAGACATTTTGGTATACGGTTTTGTTTCATGTTTTCTCTTTCATAGATTTTATTTGCGTTTTGTATCCCTTAGTCGTCTCTTACGAGTAAGATATACCTACTATTGTGGTGAATTGTATTCGTGCTCCATCACCACACGGATTTTTTATTATATTAATAAATTTTCGAAAAAAATATTTAAAAACCAATGACGAGCTAAAATCGGTCTTTCGAATATATACTTTACGTGGCAGAGTAAAAATATAATTCACCAGCCCATTTCTTACCTTTTTTTTTTGGTGGACTATGGATGCGTCTCGCCCCGTCAAATCCGTCTGGGGTGACGAAATGGCGGCGCGTGATCCCATAGATCCACCGTAAAACTCCTCTCTCTTTGCCGTGCGAGCGGACCACCGGTACCCGATCTTTGACATCGGTGGCCCGCCCGGCGGCCCACCAATTCATTTGACCAGTCTGGTATAGTAGGTAAATCTCCCTCCTATTGTGGAAGAACCGTGAGCCGAACAAAAACACATATATGAGATGATAATCATCGATCATAGTGTAAGAGATGAGTAGTAAGAGCTCTTGAATTTGAATAATTAAAAGGAACGAAAGAAAATGGATCTTACAATTTTAATACGAAGTCATATAACTTAAAATATGACGTCAAACTTTCGCTCACGCGTTCTTATTGGTCAAATCAATTAACGCGCTCTTCATAAGCTTCCTTTTATACACTTTCAACCATAGAGTTATATGTATAGAGAAGCTATCCCGAATAAATATTTTGTTCCATTTTGGTAACAGTTAAACCAAAGTCCGCTGCAGCGCTTAAAGAATAAATAGGTAATCTAACGCGAACATTGAAGCACACAGCGCTAGATCGCTTTATAGTTGTAATTTTATCACGACCAAAACGTTGTAAGATGTAGGCATTTCATGCGCACTTACGCGTTTCGTTCAACGCTATGTAACAAAGTGTGGTTACTAAAGATTTTACACCGCAGAAGTGACAGTTTTTGTACCTACAAACATTCATTAGAACTCATACAGCATACTCTATTTCAAAGTGTATTATTATAAGTAGTTAAATAAATAAAAATAATAGTAAATTATAAAAGGAAATAAACTATTATACGTTTATTTATATAAACTTTGCTTTAACATACGACAATAGTTTTGAATATCCGTGTGATGACGGAATAAGAATACAATTCATCACTAACTGTCTTGGTCGTGGATATCGTAAAAGGCGACTAAACGATAGAAGATGCATATAACATTTATCAAGAGAAGGAAAACTCGAAACAGAACCCTATACCAACCTGTTTGATCAGCATGGTATAGTAGGTAAATTTTCTTCCTACTATAAAGAAGGCTTGAGCCCAGACGTATTACGTATATGAGCTGAGATGATGATGGTGATGAATAGTTTGAAATGAAATTAAATAAAAATTAAATATTTTTTATTTGGTAAAATATAATAAATAAGAAGGGAACTCCTTCTAATATTTTCCATAATAATTGTTATATATATATTTGCTGACTTCTTAAGAAATTGCTTTACAGCTTTAGTTGTATAAACATCAGTAGCTTGAAAGTGTGTAGAACAGATAAACAAAAATTTTGTAGGAAGACACGTGTATTCACTTGAAGATTTTCTATTTTCTGATCTTTGACAAATAAGTATTAACTGATAATATATACTAAAGAAAAAAGAATATAAATAATCAAAATACTTTCTAGACACTACGTCAAGTCTGTGTTTAGTCACACATTTTTACCTCCAACCAGTGTAATTGAACATCTGCGGGCTTTAGTCTATTATCAAAGATGGTGTGACATTTAAATGTAGATTTGTTTTTTATTGTGCTATTCGATATTATTACCTATTTGTACACTTTAACAACAAAACATGTTACTTAGTTAAATAAAGAATTTTTATTCACATCTACATGTGCAAGTTTTGATTGGTATTATTCGAATTATCGTATTAACAACGCTGCTCTGTATACACCTACAGTCCATGATGGCAGTCACACTAAAGTAAGGTGTACGGATTGCAGTACAGCTTAGTCGAACAAAGCAAGTGTTCGGAACGCGAAATCTATTACGTAGTACATATATATCGATGCTTTCAACGGTTTTAACTAAAGTCAATCCCGCAGATAAGAAAGGCAGAGGAAATATGTTATTTATAGATTTAGTAATTTAACGTCGTTCGTGAAGCATTTCTTCTCCTAGTGCTCCTATTTCACTTTAAGGATTTTTTTCATCGCCAGTAACTGATAGAGGGGATTTGTATTTAGTATCATCATCATCATCTCAGCTTATATTTGCCCCACTGTTGGACACGAGTCTCCTTCATAATAGGAGAGAAATTGACCTACTATACCATGCTGGTCGGATGTGTTGGTATAGGCTTTTGTTTCGAGTTTTCCTTGTCATGCATGTTATATACCTACATTTTATATCCCTTAGTCGTCTCTTAAGATTACCCACGGGTAAGATAAGGGAGGGTGTCGGATAATTTAATATAATAAACAATAATGCGTGAGAGTTTCGGCAATAAAAAATAAAAAAAAATAAAAAATCGTAACCTAAACAGTGAGTTAATGAAGTAGATGTTGGAGGACATTTTTTTTCTATATTGAGGCTTAATCTCCTCTGATCCTGTTCGTGAGATATTGGTATTAGGTCTAAACTAAAGAAAGTGCTGCAAACTGGTCAACAAGATGCATTTTTTTCTAATTTATTGTTTGTTTAGCTGTTAGTCGCAGATGGCTTTGACAGCTTTCCGCGAACTATGGGTGAGTGCTGAGGGGTCTCAACCCGCTTAAAATAAGCTAAGCGACATCGTGCAAGGGCTCCCCTGTGGGGAACGGACCTCGGCTTAGGGCGATGCTGGTAACAAAGTGGGCGTGCCTACGTTTGAATTAATGAATATTGCGCGGCGCGATTTCGCACCTCGACGGCGAGGACGTAACCGCGGGAATTTATGTATTTATAGCCTGGCTAAAAGCTTACAGGGCCACTGTAAGCTTTTAGTTGCGAGTATAGTGGGGTCGTTATCTTCGTCGATCAAATACCGTGGATGTCGGATTTTTGAGATACGGGATGGCGTGTAGAAACCTGCCCCAAAAACTAGAGGGTTGGAGTTTATCATGGCAGAGTCAAAGTAGCTCCGAGAGCACTATTTCATAAATTGCCTGATGGTCGGCAGTCAACAAGATGCAACCATTCTAATCTTTTGTGGTGAAATGATTAATAAAACCTATCAACCTTAAGCTGGGGTTACCGGATTACCTATTCCTAGATTATCTCGCCGGTATAAAATTTAGGTATCCGTTTATATATTTAAATTATCTAAACTAATAAACAGAGCCGGCTCTTTTTTTGTTCGATTATACTGCGAAAACTACTGAATCGACTGGAATAATACTTATACTATAAGATACAGCTGGTTACGGAGAAGGTTTTAGTATAATATATGTTGATGATTACTTAAACGGAGAGAAGGGCAGCGGCTCCGCCCGCTTCCCCGACAGTTATTTAGTATAATCCTTACTAATATTATAAATGCGAAACTTACTCTGTCTGTCTGTCGCTCTTTCACGCCAAAACTACTGAACCGATCTAAATAAAATTTGGTACACAGATGGTCTAGAGCCTGATAAAGGACATAGGCTAATAAAAATAGAGGATGAAAATTTTAGGAACATTTTACATATTAACCTTTACCTAACCATACACATTAACCTTTTACGCGGGCAAAGCCGCAGGCAGAAGCTAGTATATTGTATATACGTTTTTCATATCTCTTTTCTAAAAATATTCAAGTATTTGAATGTTGCAGTCATCATTCTGTAAAATTTGTACAATAAATAAAAAGTGTATAATGTGTGTAGAAATGTCAACCAGTGTCAAAAGGAAAGGATTGATCTGTTTGAAATCGGTGTTGATTCGAGACGGCCGTCGAGTTGTTTTGCTCACGAGGACAAAAATTTTGCATATAAATTCTATCTATTTACGTTACTGACCGAACTGATGACAAACCGATCGTTGGGTTGACTTTCTTAAATATTTTTTTTATTTTTCAATTTCAATGTAGTGTCTTCCTTTGTTTATTTGAATTCGATTCACGATTTCTCTTTTAAAGTTTATATCAAAGTGCCCGAGCTTAGCTTGGTATTTTCTGTTTGGTATTTTTTTGAAAAACATATTTAGTTATAAAAAATTTCAAATTATTGAAATTTAGCATTTGATATGCTTAAATATTTATAAAAACCCAATTACGAGCGAAAAATTATGTCACAAGTGGGATTCGAACCCACGTCTGTTGGAAATTCGTCCCAATCCTGCTGCCACTTACACCACCGTGAACTAATGTAGGACATTCAAATCTCGCTTCGTATTATATTTACGTCTTTAAGGAGACGTGTGCCATGTACCCGACAATGTTTACACATTGTATGGGCGTAATACTTCAAACTTTGCAGTTATTGCTAGCGAGATATGAATGTCCTACAATAGTTCACGGTGGTGTAAGCGGCAGCACGATTGGGATGGATTTCCAATAGGTGTGAGTTCGAATCCCACTTGTGACATCATTTTTCGCTCGTATTCTGCTTTTTATAAATATTAAATAATTGATGAAAAATTTAAAAGGAAAAATGGGGCTGACTAGATTAGACTACTCGGTTTCTCATGTGAATTATTTCTATTTTCGACAGTGACCCAATTTACCTTCATATTCCAATTTTATTTTTTCATAGGCTGAAAACACTGATAAAATTATATTTTCTATAAATTAAACCTAGATAGATTATCTATTCATAAACTCCTTCATAATATCTTTTAATGTTTACGCGAGTATTATAAATTTGCAATAAAACTACTATTACGGATTCTATCGCGTTTGTATTTGATTTTTAATTGCCCGACGTTTCGAACACATTGCAGTGATCATGGTCACGGGAAGACTAAGGTGTCTTACGTCCAATATGTCATTTATTACAGAATTTATATCTACCTTATAAGATATTAAAATTTGACACACATTTTTAATACAAATTAATACAATTTAATTGCCAGTACAAAAGGAAAATGATTCTATATATAAAATTATATATTGTTTATGATCTGTTATTATTAAAACATTTAACTTATGTAAATTGCTACAATAATAATTATCATAAATTAAAAGTTTTAATAATAACAGATAATAAATAATATAAAATTTTATATATAGAATAATTTTCTTTTTGTACTGGCAACGAATTTTTATTAATTTGTTTTACAAATGTGAGTCAAATTTTAATATCTTATACCCTATAAATTTCTGTAATAACAATGACATATTGGATGTAAGACACCTTAGTCTTCCCGTGACCATGATCACTGTAAAGTGCTCGAAACGTCGGGCAATTAAAAATCAAATAAAAACGCGATAAAACCGCCTTCATACAAAATTTGATGGTAATTATTGATCTTATTACCAAGATTCTGATATAGCAGCTACGAATACTACCAGCCCTTACCTTACACGTGGATATCGTAAAAGTTATGTTTGGTCAACAATTTCATTCCCAAGGAGAGTTGATGTGAGGCAGGCGACCGGTCATAAAACTACTGCCAATAACTTTTGCAATATGTACGAATACACGTTGCGTCGACGCCAGATAATTGAAATAAGAGCAGGAGAATGATGAATAATGATGGAAAATGTACAAGGTCGTTTAAATATAATAGATTTTAGATACATAATAAGGATTTCGTGCTAAATTATGGAAATGAGAATAATTCCAATTCAGCTATTACAGCTAAATATTTAATTTAATCGATTAGAAATACAAAGCAAAGTGCTAGTTCTATGTAAATTTGGACAAAACATCTGAATCTTATCATTTATAAGAAAATATATGTCACTCTGCCTGGGAAGGGCATGATCGATAATAGGAGAGAATTTGTTGCGTGCTGCACGTTACTCAAATGGTTTGTGATATGACCGTAGGATGTGAAGGTGAATTATATTCTTACTCCATCACCACATAGAAAAAAACCTCTATCAAAGTGAATGCACAAATAGTACGGAAACTGCAGTATCCGATTTACAACTGCAATAGCCTAGATTTGGGGCTCGTAAGCATCACGATGATATAAAATAATTCTAGGTATTGTATGTCCAACGCTGCAACAACAGGATAGATATAAGTAGTGAAATCTTATGGCAACTGTTGTGGTTTCTATCCCTGCGTGGAACAGTTCATTGTGAGGTTCACTGTGACTGGATTAGGTTCAGGCGAATCTGCCACGGATTTCAAGGAATCAATGCAACCAATAGTAATAGGGGGAGACACGAATAAAATGATGGAGCCACACACCGCCCTTTTATTACACTGGATGGAATGGACGGTGTGTGCAGACCATGAAAAAAGAAAAACGTTTTGCTTCGTCTATTATTTCTTTGTTTTTAATTCCTTACTGTGTAGGTTGTAATATTTGCCATCGAGAACAAGGGCTTGATATTGGTTGGTTCACCTAAATGACAATTGAGTAAAGAGTTGTACGCCGTCTCCTCCGCCGCCCTTGTCTAACCAGATCAAAAATTGTCCGAAAGTGGCTTCTTCTTTAAATAATCTAATATCATCTTTATCATATTTCAGAATCACCTCTAGAAGAAGTAACAAATGCTTTATATGATAAAAGCGTGAAATTTCTGGTGACGCACGATATGAAAGTTACTTTACCAGAAACGATCTTCCAAGGTGCCACAATCAAGGTGTCACCACGAGCTCTGACCAGGACTGGCGCTCTGGTGCATATTGAGTTAGAGCCAAGAGAGACGGAAGAGAATGGAAGATTATTCTTCCATAAGATAAGTAAGTAACTAAAGATAAATATACGAATAATGTCCATGTGATTTTGGCTTTAATGTTATTTTCGATTAATAATTGAGATTATCCAGTAGAAAATTCTCAAGAATAGGCATCATAATGTATCAGCATCATCATGTGTTGTATCATGATCACCAACTACGAGCCTAGTTTTAACAAGCAATACTTCTGGGTTCGGAATCCCTTCACCACAGGAGGGAAATTGATCTAATATAACACTTTAGTCAGCTGGGTTGATATGGGATTTTATGCAAAGTGTTCCTTCTATTGCTTGTTATATACATATTATCCCTTCGGAGTCCTTTATGACACCAATGGGTAGGTTAGGGTGTGGTATATTATATACCTACTCCGCTATTCGCCACAGATTTGTATTGTATTGTGACTCCTTAATTGCCCCACGGAGTCGCAAAAACTACCTGAGGCTAATGCCTCACACCAAGGGATTAGCAGAAGCATTCTCTTTGGAAACTTAAAGGCAACTGTTGTCTGTCTTTTTAATGAAACTTGGATTAACAAAGAATAATTATATTGTTTGATTACAAATTGTTGTTCTAATTCTTTTACAGTTATATTTTAAACCCTGGGTGCATTCAGAATAAATGCAATTTATGTCCGTTACTTTTATATCTGTAAAGTAACTTATGATACAAGAACTTACGCTTTAATGATTTTATATCTGAAAAAATAAAAGCTTTTTTTACTTTTCAGAAAAATATTTAAAAAGGAAGTTAATAACAGCGGCCATAGCGATTATTTTGGTGGTTAAACTTATAGCTTTGAAGGTAGTTTTCGTACTTCCACTGATTATGGGCGTCACCACCGCCAAGAAGGTATTCCTCAAGTTCTTATTGTTCCTGTTCCCTGCGCTCAGCCATATCTTCAAATTGTGTTCGTGGTACCATCAGAACTATCACACAACGAAGTATCATCATCATCATCATTTAATCACGCATCATCATAAGGTTAGTTATTTATTCTCATAGTTTAGAACTTTTTCTGGCCTAAACTTGGCTTAGCCGCTGATGTATTTGTGTGAGCGCTGAGCACTGATATGGTGGCGACAGAGAAGTGGTGCACGACCAAATGGCCCGCCCTACACTATATGTCTCGACGCCGTGCGAGTGGCTCACTGGAACGTCCTTTTTCTTCAGTAGCCACTGTTAATATTACCCTATAGTCATATTTTAATCTTATCCCAATTTTATGAGGCCATTGCAATATGTACCTATTCTCTATCTATCGTATATATTGCAAATATGTAATAGACGAAGGAGGACAACAGTTTTATGACTTCGTGACCACCACTACACGATCATTTTTAGTAATTTATCCTATATTATACATTATGATTAGTCCAGCTATAATCTTTTATATTGTATTTGAATTTTAAATCATATCGTGGTTTGAAGAGCATCAAAATTGGGTCTAAGTGTTACTGATCAATATGATCAGTAACAATTAGTACTATTTTTTATAAAAATAGTCACCACCATTTTTAGCCTCGTAATCAAGTTTTTATAAATAATTAAGCATATTAAATGCTAAATTTTAGTAATTTGAATAATAACAAGGTTGTGTCATCTTTCATTACAATTCTAACTGCAAAGTTTGAAGTAGTAAGTCTATACAATGTGTAAACATTGTCGGGAAGATGGCACACGTGACCTTAAAGACGTAAATATAATATGATGCGAGATTTTAATGTTCTACAATAGTTCACGGTGCACGGTGGTATAAGTGGCAGCACGATTGGGACGAATTTCCAATAGGTGTGGGTTCGAATCCCACTTGTGACATCATTTTTCGCTTCGTAATCGAGTTTTTATAAATAATTAAGCATATTAAATGTTAAATTTCAGTGATTTCATATACACTATATCAAATAATTGTACACTTATTAGAACAAATGAAATTATCTAGTTATTTACTGAGATCTCTTATTGAATATAGTCTATATACTTATAAGGCAAAAAAGGCTATACTTGCTACTCTTGACTTACTTGCTGTCAATTGCAAATAAAATTTCTATAATAATATTTCTCAGAAGCGTTTTGCAGCATGTACTGCTCATGATCAACCAATTTTTATGGCTCCCATTATTCTTATCCAGTTACTATACGAGAAAAATTTACATTCTATCTCAGCTTATATAGGTGCCCTTGCTGAGTTCGATCCTGCTTCATAATAGTAGAGAAAATTGGGTCACTATAGTATAATGGTCAGACTTAATGGTTTATTTTGACGTATTTGTCTGCACAGATTCCGTACTGGTTAAGATATTTTTTATCCAGCAGAGAACCACAGAGTAATAGATTTTTTTTCAGAGCAGAGTGGTGTTTTTTTTTTTAAACTAAATGCTATATTTTAAGACGATCTTCCGTGTGGTTACAGAGTAAGAATACAATTCACCACTCCCTATTTTACCTGTGGGTGGTCGTAAGAGACGACTAAAGGATATAAAACGCATACAACATCTTTGCCAGAAAAGGAAAATTCGAAACAAAACCTTATACCAACACGTCTAACAAACATGGTATAGTAGGTCAATTACCCTCCCATTATGGAGGAGGCTCGAGCCCAACAGTGGGACATGTATGAGCTGAGATGATGACGATGAAGTCGATCTTTTCTTTACCTACATGTATATTACATACACATTGCATATTATGTCTCTTAGTTATTTTAAAACCTACGAACAATATAGGGGGTAATGAATTGTATTCTTATACAGTCACCACAGATTACATGTAGATAGATACATTAGAGATACGTTAGAGATAGATAATACATTAGATATGCATTCATCATCATCATCATCTCAGATCATATGTGTCCCACTGTTGGGCTCAAGTCTCCTCCATAAACGAAGGGAAATTGACCTACGTGTGACGTGTTGTTATACGAAGGTTATGTTTCTTGTAAGATTTTGTTTCAAGTTTTCCTTCTCTCGAATAGATTATATATGCGTTTTATATCCCTTAGTCGTCTCTTATGATCACCCACGGGTAAGATACGCGGTAGTGATTTGTATTTTTACTCCGTCACCACACGGAAAGATATGTATTAAAATTGCATTATTCAAATTTTGAAACAGTTCTATTTTTTTATTTAAATTTTTAACTTAAACTTTCCAATGCATTAGTTAAATTTGTCCTCAATTTTTTTTTTTATATTCTTTAACTACATAACACAAATATTTATTGGCGATCAAATAAAAAGGCGTTATAAAACGAGATAATATTTGTAAATATATAATTATTTCTGCATCATCATTCTTTTATCCCAATTACATGTGGTTGACGCAATATGTACTCGTACATATTGTAAAAGTTGTTGCCAATAGTTTTATATAGTTTTATGACGTTAATCTTCTCCTTAGGCATGTAATTGTTGACCAAACGGCTTCAGGTAGAATGTGTCCACATCGATATAAATTTCTTAGCCGTCTTTTACGTCTTCCACAAGCAAAGTTGGTAGTATTCGTAGTCACTACCACACAGCATATTTTATTCTATAACTACATAACGCAAATATTTTGTTGACGATCATATAAAAAAGCGATGTAATTAGGCAATAAAATTCGTAAAAATATAATTATTTCATAAAACTATTTTTACGGATTATATTGTATTTGTATTTATATTTTTATTTATTATTTTTATTTATACATTTTGAATTTTTTTCAATAAAATATTTAAACAATTTTATTTGTTAATTATTATGTCATATCTACATGTTATAGAGGGTACCTTTTGGCGATAGCTTTACTTTATAAATTATGTAAAAATCTCTATATTTGTTTTTAGGGTCCTCATCATCAACCTTATGGGCATGGAGCAGCTACACATGGATCTGCTGTAGTTGTCCGACCACATAGCCAAGGTCCACCGCCAAGTTCCGACTACTATGGAGGTCAAGATAACTTCGCACTCTCCGGGGCTGGTCTTGGAACCGAGTAAGTAAAACCCAATTATGGTGCAATAGAACCTTCTTGATGAGTTTGTTCAAGAGATAAAGTGGGAATGCAATATGTATGTTGCTGTCCACTGGACGTAGCTCTTCCTCGTACTTCTGATATGAGGGTATGATGTTATAATCGCTACTCTTGGCACGCGGATTGGCGATCGTAGTAAGATTTTACTTGATTCCGAGGAGAGCTGCTATCCAGGTGGGGCCCGATCTGTCGGACGCTCAATTCGGTTTTAGAAGGGGGCGTTCGACCATCGGGGCCCTGCTACGACTGAGGCAGACGGCCGCGGAGGCTGTCACCGGTGGGGGAGTGCTGTTGGCGGTGTCGCTAGACATCGCCAACGCATTCAATAGTCTGCCATTCAGCTGCATCAGGGAGGCGCTTCGATTTCATGGGGTGCCCACCTGAGGCGGCTGGTGGCGGACTATTTGGAGGGGCGCAGTGTCCTCTGCGTGGGTCCCGCAGGGAACATTGTGCGGGCCGACTCTGTGGGACATCGGGTATGCCTGGGCGTTGAGAGGGAGTCTCCCCCCGGGCTGAGCTTAATATGCTATGCTGACGATACGCTCGTCACAGCCCGGGGCAGGACACTCGAAGAGTCGGCGAACCTGGCCACTCTCGGCACCGAGGAGATGGTCAGGCGAATTGAGGCGCTGGGGCTCAGGGTAGCCCTAAATAAGACGGAGGCCCTATTATTCCATGGGCCACGCGTAAGGCCGCCAATCGGTGCCTCGTTAGTCGTCAACTCCGTCCACATCAGTATACAGGCCCATATGAAGTACTTGGGTCTGGTGCTCGACGGGCGATGGTGGTTCCGGGAGCATTTTCGCCGAATTGCTCCCCGGCTGGTCGGCGCGGCGTCCACCCTTTCATGGCTCATGCGGAACGTGGGCGGACCCAGCTTCGAGGGCCGACGGCTGTATGCGGGGGTGATCCGTTCGATGGCCATGTACGGCGCACCCGTGTGGGCGAGGGCTCTGAACGCCCACCTCAGGGCTGTTCTGTGGAGACCACAGAGAGTCATGGCGGTCAGAGCCATTCGCGGGTACCGCACGGTATCGACCGAGGCGGCATGCCTACTGGTCGGGACACCCCCGTGGGACCTAGAGGCGGAGATGCTCTCCGACCTCTACCGGCGGGTTACCTCACTGCGCGACGAAGGTGGCTCCCCATCGCTGAGCGAGATAGCCACCTGGCGCGAGGACGCCCGCTGAGACGTCATCGCCCGATGGGCTACGCGGCTGGAGAGGCCTAGACACGGTGTCGTCACCGTCGAGGCCCTCTGGCCCGTACTGATGGAGTGGATGGAGCAGCGGCACGGAGTCCTCTCCTTTCGACTGGTGCAGATGTTGTCGGGGCACAGATGCTTCGGCTTGTACCTGCACACGGTCGCGTATAGGGAGTGGACTCCGGCCTGCCACCATTGCAGCAGTGACGAGGACACGGCGCAACACACGCTGGAGGTGTGTCCGGGCTGGGACCGGCAGCGCCGTGACCTCGTCGCTGTTATCGGTGCCGACCTGGCGCTGCCGGCTGTCGCGAGGGCAATGGTCGACAGCGTCAGGAACTGGGACGCGGTCGCCGCCTTCTGCGAGGCTGTCATCTCGCGGAAGGAGGCGGCGGAACGAGTCTGGGAGGATTCCCGTGACCCGGGCCGCCGTCAGCGGCCGGGGCGGTGCAGGCGCGAATATCTGCGCCTGGTGCCGCCCTAACCGAGGCCTCGGGTGATCGGACCGGGGAATTGTCCGGTCACCCGACGTGAGGCCATCGCGTGAGGGCGACGCCCCGACGGCGAAATCTGTCGGGGCGTCGACGAGAGGAACCCGCGAGGGTAAACCGCCGGGCGGGCCACCGAAGTCAAAAATCGGGTACTGGTGGCCCGCTCGCACGGCGAAGAGACAGGATTTTACGGTGGGTCTATGGGGTCACGCGCCGCCTTTCCGTTCCCACCAGGACCGATTCGGCGGGGCGAGACGCATCCATAGCCCACCAACAAAAAAAAAAGGAGAGCTGCTATCCGCTCTCGTGGTGAATCCCTTTTAGAACGCGCATGGGCGTAAAGAGTACTGATATTTGTATTTATTTCACACGAGGTTGTTTCCACCAACGATCCTTAAATTCTAAGTCAATATAAAAGATGTTGTTTACACGCGAAGTTCGTTAAAAAGACTCTTTCCGTATAGTGACGGAGTAAGAATACAATTCACCACCCCCTATCTTAATATTCCATATTTAGGAATATTAATAAATATTACATTATATTCATCACACTTACCCATGGATGATCGTAAGAAACGACTAAGGTATATAAAACGCTTATAACATTTATGCAAGAGAAGGAAAACTCGAAATAAAACCCAATACGTCTGACCAGCGTGATATACTAGGTCAATTTCCCTCACATTATGGAGGAGGCTCGAGCCCAACAGTGGGACATATATGAGCGTAGATAATTATTATTTTCAATTAAAATAAATATCCTTTTCAGTTACATCATTGGCGATATTCACCGTAATGCTATAGCGAACTTCAAGCCGACTCTGAACGACGCTCACGATATCAATGCTTGGGGATTGGGTCTACCGCCAGGTCAGCAATTCTTTTAGCATACTGGGTCTAAACTAGTAAACTGCTACTTTTAAAGACTACTAATGATTGCATATACAGCTGTATGGTCGTGGCTACGAATACTACTAACCCTTAATTTTTTTTTGGTATCGTAAAAGAGGATAATATAAATTAAATGCGATCGAAATGCGATCTCTACGGAAAATCTGTGGAGTTAGGTTAGAAGTTGAAATGTTGAGTTGAATTTGTATATCTTGGATGTGGATTTAGCCGAGATGGAAGGTACACCACTGATATAGAATGAAGATTGAATGCGGGAAATATAGTGAACGGAGTGTTGGAGCATTTTCTCGGTAGCCACCACCTCAGCCAGAAGGCACGTGTAGCAATACATAACGCAGTGCTTGTCCCAACATTACTGTATGAAAGCGAGAGTTGGGTATGCAGAAAAGAGTATGAAAGTAAAATTAATGCGGTCGAAGTGCGATCTCTACGGCAAATCTGTGGAGTTAGGCTGCTCAATCGCATTCGTAACGACGACGTAAGAGAGCGAGTAGGTATAAAAGAGAGTATTGGTGTAAATATGCAAAAGGGAATGCTCCGATGGTTCGGACATGTGGACGAAAGTCTGGTTAAGAAAATATACAATGCGTAAGTGGAAGGATGTAGGTACCGGGAGAGACCGAGACTAACTTACCTAGAGCAGATTGGTCACGTACTGAAGGAAGGTGGAATCAAGAGTCTCCGAAACTGGCGAGCGTGTATGAAGAGAATTATGAATGTTGAGTAAGCGAGTGAAGTATGCAAGGATAGAGTTCTCTGGCACTCTGTTCTCTCTGACTACCCTGCAAGGGATATGGCGTGATGATATATATGTATGTAAAAGACGATTAAGAGCTTTATATCGATCTGAGCTTACTCCAAGAGATACTGTTTAGTTGATAATTATATTCATAAGGAGGGTTGACGTCAGGCAGGCGGCCGGTCATAGAACTACTTTTTTTTTGTTGGCGGGCTCTGTTGTGGTCACACCCCGCTAAATCCATTCGGGGCCACAGAAGAAGTGGCGCACATTCCCACAGACCTGCCCTACAAGTACCTCTCTTTACCCGGTCTTTGTCTTAGATGGCCTGCCCGGAGGTTTACCCTCACAGGTATCCTCTCAAATTATAAAACTACTATAAATAATTTTTGCAATATGTAGGAAATGGAGCCCATATTGCTTGGTACTTCAGGTACCAAGTTATTGAGTTAAGAGTAAAATAATGAGACAATGTAAAATTGGCATTATGTAAGTTCCCTCGAATGGTTTATATAATAGTAAAAATTAGTTATAAAGTAATTTAATTGATTTATATATATATATATATATATATATATATATATATATATATATATATATATATATATATATATATATATATATAAATTTAAAATGGCGTATTAAACATTAAAAATGATGCAATATTATCCGATGAATTTTAGAAAAACATATTTAGTATTTAACTGGTGATCGGTTGCCGCTTGTGTGATCCGTTCCAGCCATAGTTTTTTACATTGTATTTGAATTATTGGGTTTCAAGAGCATTACATTGGAACTAATTCTTACTAAACATATTGTACTATTTTTTTTTATATAAAATAATCAGAAAATAAATAATGATAATAGACAAACCCGCTGTGTTTCTTGCCGGATCTTCTTAGTAGCGATTACGTTTCGATCCGGTGGTAGTTTATTGGAGTAACTTAAAACATTAAACAGGCAATATATGAATACCCTCGCAGGGTTTATGCATAGTACCTAATTGAATTTGCATTTGATTTGAAAAATATTAATGTATATGTAGGGCACTTACAAGGTTTATACTCGCAGGGCTTATACATAATAAATGAATTTGAATTTGATTTGAAAAATTAATATATATGTATTATAGTTTATTTATTTTAATTATGGCGATGTAATTATTTTTTCAGGACCAGAAGGACATCCAGAAGAAAACTATCCTGGCGATTATACTTCAAATAATATAGTGCCAACAGCCCATAGAATACCATCCAACGCTGGCAGGTAAGCATATGCATGATGATGGAGAACCCTAGCATCTTTTTCATTATTTCACTATTATTTTTTTGAAGGTCTTATTAACTTAACTATCATTTTCACCTATGAGCCCCAACATTAATAACATTGAGATTAATTATTTTTTTATAATTGTAATAAAAAAAAATAGATGACACCTATCCTATTAGGTATTATCTAAAATTTAACATATTTTTGACATATTAACATTGATTTTATATCAACATCGCCTTAGGTATTACGTAAGACATCGGGGAATTAGTCCGTCACCCGCTGAGAGGCTGACCGCGTGAGGAAATATCCTTCCCGAGGGAGGGACGTCGGTATTCCGTTGGGCCGGCCACTGACGTCAAGTCACTTTGCTCCGATGGTCGGCCCAACCACGAAGGCGACGTGTCACGGGTGGGTTACGGGTGTGCGTGCTTACGCCCCTCTGTCGCCCCGGACGGAGTGGTGCGAGGAGTGCGCCGGCCGTGGCCCACCAATTCCAATTTTTTTCGTCTTCTTCCGACAATGTTTACACATTAAAACACAACCTGTGATAATAATATCAATATTAATGTAAATAATTCACAACATTCATGAGTCTTTCCATATACGTAAATATATGTTTAAAACATCAGGAATATAAAAATAAAATATAAACGTGAGAAAATCCGTTATAATAATTTTATTACGAAACTATGATGTTGATATTTCGAGATGAAAATAAAGATATTCATAAAAGGCTATGCGTGTTTATAAAGATAAGTCAATTTGGTATTTTTACATAGTTACGTCTCAAAACGATGGACAAGAATGTTTATTGTTATAATACTGCAGCTATATTTAATTGTGGGAACCAAATAAATAAAATAATTGTACGTATGTGTAAGTCAAGTACATTGTACTTGTCTTGTAATAATTGAAATCTCTCATCACAGCCCACATGCGTCCCATTGTTGGGCTCGGGCCTCCTCCGTAATCGGAGGGAAATTAACTTACTATACCGCGCTGGTCAGACGTGTTGGTATAGGTTTTAGTTTCAAGTTTTTCTTCTCTCGCAAAGATGTTATTATATGCGTTTTATATCCCTTAGTCGTCTCTTACGATCACCCACGGGTAAGATAGGGGGTGGTGAATTGTATTCTTACTCCGTCACCACACGGATAAATGAAAATGAAATCTCTCATATTGTATAATTTATCCGTGTGGTGACGGAGTAATAATACAATTCACACTATCTTACCCGTGAATGATTGTAAGAGACGACTAAGGGATATAAAACGCATATAACATCTATGCAAGAGAAAAACTCGAAACAAAACCCTATACTAACACGTCTAACCAGCGCGGTATAGTAGGTTAATTTCCCTCCCATTACGGAGGAGGCTCGAGCCCAATAGTGGGTCATATATGAGCTGAGATGATGGTGACGAATTGAAATCTGTCATTCGATTGCTATTAGATAAGTATTTTTTTCGACATGCTACTATAATGATTTCTGATGAGTATTTTTATGGATTCTATCGTGGTCGTATTTAATTTTTAATATTCCCGATCTTTCAAATATTTTACAGCGTTCATGATTATTGGAAAACTATGAATGCCTGTGACCATGTAGACTGTAAAGTAATAATATTTTTTTCCCTCTATCACAAGGGTAAATACAAATTACACACGTACAATATTTAATTATGATTACACTCATTCCTTTGTGAGAGACTGATGTCTGCAATAGGGAACCATGTGTCACAGATAACAAGACTCCCACCTCCGGGACAAATTACAATGATAGTACTACTATAATTATTTTATTTAACAAGTACACGAAATGTCATGAAATTTAAATACAAATGCGATAGAAATTGTAAAAGTAATTTTATTTCAAATGTGTAATACTCGCTTTAACATGAGGACGATCATTTCTAATACCTATTTAAAGATTTGTCATTAAATTTCGGGGACCAAGGTACTTAATAGCGTATTCCGAGACTAGCTGAGGATTAATAGTGTTGCCCGGGACTACCTTTTTTTTTTTGGCGGCGGGCTACGGTGCGGTCATGCTCTGTAACCATCCGGGGTGATGTGAGAAGCGGCGCACGACCCCGTAGACCCGCCCTACACATACCTCTCGACTCCGTGCGGGTGGGTCACTGGGACGCGTTCTTTTCTTCAGTGACCCATCCGGCGGTTTACCCTCGCGGGTATTCTCTCAGGTATCCGGGACTACCTGAAGGTCAAACATCGGTGTTATATGTGAAGAAAATTGTGGAGCCAAATAATCATTAAAATAATATATTTACAGACCAGTTGGACCTCCAGTCAATCCATATTATAAAAGTAAAAAGGCAAATCCAAAAGACGCATATCAAGCTGAGAAGGAGGCGCTGGTAAGCTCTTTGCGTTTCAATATAAAATTCATCATCATTCAAGATTTTACTGACCACAGCTGGATGTATACCTTCCCTATAAAGGAAGACTTATTCACCATTTGACGTCAATAGGCTTATGATTCTGATAATGATGACACTAAAAATAAATTTGGCTTTCCAGATTCGAGCTGCGGTGATAGCGGCAAGAGCTCCTCCGTCACCAGTTAGAGATGAGATTCTCAGAGTTTCCGCTATCAAGTTAAAAGAAAATAACAGGATAAAAACTGAGACTGATTTAGTGAAACAGCAGCAGCAAATATTGGCAGCCCAGGATCCAGTAAGTCACATTTTTATATCAAATTTCTATATTTCCAGAAGATTAGGGGACGTACATTCATCACTTGATCTTTATTTTAGCATTTTTAAACCCATTGGTGATACGTGGTGAGGTTTGAGACTATGAAACATCACGTGAATTTTTAGTGCCTTTATTTGACGAAAAAATAAATACACGTGATATCTTACTACAACCCCCTGCTCCTTGTGATATTTCGTGATTTTTTCAAACCCTTTAGCCTCCTTTCAAACCTCACGTGATTAATGGACGGCCTCTTACCTGTGCCGACTTTAAAAACTTTAAAGGGAAACATTTAATTAGAATTGGTAGATACTAGCACCGTTATAGCCTGAACCATTCGTCTAATAGAAAAGTGACATTAATCAAATACACCAAATTTTACAGTACACACATTTAAAGATTTTTTTTTCAACGAAGAAATGTACAGCTTAACATATAATAACACTTCTGATAGGACAGTTTTTGACAATTAATTTGATGATGTATCATTTTTTTATTAAAATACAAACTGTAATAAAACGTTTTAAATAATAATACTTACCTACCAATTTTCAAAATTTCTAGAAATGTCACTTTTCTTTTTAACCAACGAATTATGCACGGAATTATGTATCAAAGAACCCAGTTTGCGTATTCTTGCTAGTAGATGGCGCCCTATCTACATGTTTGGCAAAAAATCATCCAACCATAGTCCAGGCGTAGTCAAATAGTAAGTTTTCTACAAATAACGGGTTTGATTCCTCAGAACAATTCTTGGATTAATCTACAAATTATTGTCTGAGTCGGTATATTTTTATCTTTTAATTGCATTTTTGTGACATGAGCCTAATTCTTTAGTAAGATAAAGAAATAATAGCCATATTTAAAAGATATTTCGGCGATGTTAGTTGGTGTTATAATTTGTAAAAGTAAGTGTTATAATTTGAAAAAGTAAGTGTGGGAACCATTTCTTTTCTTAAGCCACATATCGTAAATAAAATTGTGCCAAATAAAAATTAAACAAAAACCTGAGATGCGGCAAGTAGATAGCGCTATATTAAAATACTTCCTCTACGACAGCACACCGGCGGTCTACTTTCCCTCCGTCTTACGCATTTTCAATCAGGGTCACGTATCCTGACGCGAATTTAACATTTTTTACCCATCACAAAAAGTACACAACGCCGCTAAAGAAATGTTCACTTCAAAAATCATAATTGTGGTTGTTTTCAGGTCACAATAGCGGCAGAGAAATTCTACGGCTCGTTAATAGATGCCATAGATGGATTGGTAAATCAGATGGGAGCTACCGACCCAGGCTGTCGGGAGAGAGCAGTTTGTGCGATGTATCGAGATCCATTCAAGCACACACCTTTCAGTAATTTAGTATCAGGACATCTTAGCAAGTAAGTAGCTTTTAATGAGAGACTACTAGCAGTTCACATGATTTAGGGATAAGGTTGGCTAAAGAAAAGATGGATGTAATACGTGAAGCAATAGATGAATAGAAATAGAGGGAACCTTTTTCGGAAAATGCATATATTTAATTGTATTGTAATGGGAATGAACTTAGTCAAGTACTATTTGATTTAGCCCCAAATTCAAATCGATCTATCTATCGAGTAGGTAGTCTTTTGGATAGCCAATGGCGATGAAGGAGGATTAGGTAAGTTAAGGGACCACACGCTGCGGAATGGGCGTAGTATGTCCAGACCTGTTCGTAACCTGCCCATAATAAAAGATAATCTAGTAGGATGGATTCAATCTATATTATTCTTTATAAAACCCGATTACGAAGCGAAAAATGATGTCACAAGCGGGATTCATAATCGGGTTTTATAAATAATTCAGTAATTTATATATTATTCTTCTTTTATCATATAGTGCCTTTTTGTGTTTTTGAAATCGGTTGATATTTTTTTTTATATTTTATATACGTTAGCGTTTGGAAAATTTATATTAGCTAATAATATAAGATATGGCTGTATATAAATACCGCCATATCTTATAACTTCTCTTATATAAACACTACTAAAGCCTTTCTATTATCGTATATACTAAAGCTGGCAAATTCCGTTGAACGTTGAGTGCCTGATTTTTGCTGGAATAACGTACATACATATCATCACGCCATATCCCTCGCAGGGTAGGCAGAGAGAACAGAGTGCCAGAGAACTCTATCCTTGCATACTTCACTCGCTGCCTCAACATTCATAATTCTCTTCATACACGCTCGTCGGTTTCAGAGACTCTTGACTCCACCTTCCTTCAGTACGTGACCAATCTGGTCTAGGTAGGTTAGTCTCGGTCTCCCCCGGTATGTAGGTAACATCCTTCCACTTTCGCATTGTATATCTTCATAATGTAAACTATAAACAAATCTGCTTTTTCTAACTTTAGTTTGTTGTTTTAGGAATTCCAATGAGTTACTACCAGCTGGAGACAGTAGGATGGCGCTGATATATTATAAATACGTACAGGCAGCCAGAGAAGGGCAGGAGCAAAAGGACTGTTCCACAGTTTATCCCAACTGCGATATAGAATTTAAATGAAAATTATATTAATTTATATCGAACAACCAACCGAGAGATTATATTTAATTATGAAAATAATTCGTGTAAATAAATAGATAGTATATAGTTTAATATTAAATGTAATATCAGGCATTTAAAGAGAATGGTAAGTTAAAGACGAAGAGAGAGAAAAGACGGATAAAGTGTCTGTTTTAAAAGATAAATCTCCATTAGTCTATCGACGTTCACTCTTAAACTTCTATAGACTAATGACAGGTCTTCGTATAATGTTATAATATACAGGGTGAAAGTGCACCGCTCCCGAAAACCAGGACAGGTAACCCTACTAGTAACTACTAGTTACACTGCGTTTTTCCTCATCTGAATAAAGTTACGTATTTTTATGGAATTATCGTTACACGGCACTTTGCTAATATGATAAAATGTAAAAAAACTCAAAAATTGTTGTAAAAAAAATTTTTTTTTTCATCCGAATCGATTTTTTATAAACTATCATTACAAGTAGGACTAGTAGGGTTACCTGTCTTTGTTTTCGGGAGCGGTCCACTTTCGCCTTGTATATCTCAGGAAAGTACTGCTTCCGATGGAGATTGGAAAAATTTTAGGGTTGAAATTATCGTGAGTTTGACACATATTAGACAAATGTACGGCAATATTTACGTGTTAGAATCGATTATGTCGAGCTCGGCGAGGCCCCGACGCAATGCGCATCGGGGGTTCACAGACGCAGTTGCGCACTCGCTGATGATGACCCTGACGCGTGAGTATTGCCGTAAAATACATTTGTCTGATTGGAAAACTGGCATTAATATATGAAATGAAACTATTTTTATGGATTTAATCGTATTTTTAATATTCATAGTCACGGCACTTTTTCAATATTCGCCTGTGACTATTAAAAATTGTTTTATTTCATAAGTATTAAAAATGTTTTCGATAATGTCTGAATTTTAAACCTTTACGCACGTTAAGTTGTGGATCTTGATTATGTTATTACTTAGGGTAATCGATATATGGGTTTAGTTATCTCAAATTTGATTACAATGAATCTAATCTTAGATAAGGATTATCCTTTTGAGATGCGAAGGTTAAATGGTAATCGTAGTTAAATTATACTCTATCGAATCTAATAAGATTAGAAGCTCCATTTCAATACGATTTTGAATAGTAAATACTGTGAGGAAGATGAAATTTGTTTTCTAATTTCATCATTTTATGCCTAAATTTTGTATTCTTTCAGAGTCATCAACATATTCTGGTCTTATCTCATTTATTCGAGGTCGATATACTCATCTTCTATAATAAATATTGCAAGTTTTGGCAATTATGTATTATATGACCGGCCGTTTGCCTGATGTTAATCCTCCTTGGGAATGTAATTGTTGATCAAACGGTATTAGATAGAGTTGACCGAAGACGATGTAGAGCTCATAATCGTTTTTTATGTTACTTAATTAAGAAAAATGTAACAGCTAGTAATATTAATAGCAGTCAACAGCAAAACCGCCTCCATTTGCTTCAGGTAACGTGAAAGGATTTAACGATGATTTAATATTTTTGATCTGTTAAATGTTAAAACATAGTACCCCGTAACCCCCACTAGGTGGACTGACGACATTATGAAGGTTGCAGGAAACCGCTGGATGCAGGTGGCACAGGACCGTTGTGAATGGTATTCTCGTGGGGAGGCCTATGTCCAACGCGGACGTTTACGAGCTGATGGATGGATGGATGGATAAAACATAGTATGATCGATGTATTACATCATTAACTTTATAAACAGATATTTCAAAATTATTTCGGTGTGACAAATTTAAAATAATATAGAAAATACAATACTTTTATTGTATTATTTATTAAATATAATATTCATATGTAAATTATTTCAATGTATGGTAAAGAAAATTATTTATAAAAGGAATTGTGGTCTGATTTATTCGTCAATGTCATATGTGTAAATCATATAGCTGAACAAATAGTTGAATAGTTTAACTAGCGATTTGATATACTGACATATGACAGAAGAATTTATTATTTAACGTCTTAAAAAAAAGACGGCAACCAATTTTTATTTAGTATTGGTTACAGATTGAAACAAGAGTAAAATATTTGTGATTGTCTTGCATGGGAATGTTATAAAATATGAGTAACATAGATAACATTTAACATATATATAATTCAAATAAAACCCTACTTGATGTAGGGTTTCATTTGAATTACACGTCTGATTAGTGGATCGATTTCGCTCATATTATACATGAGGCTCGAGACCAATTCAATAGTGATAGAACCACGCTGTTGACAGTTCTCTGTCTACAGCCGCGGCTCGGTCCGTCCGGGGTACACACACTTTCACAGAAAATCGACGTCTGAGTAATGACAATGTGCTATTGCACTTCGTTCGGTGAGCGAGAGAGCCGGATGCCCAACTGTGCAGGTTTGAAGATTGTAATGGTAGGCAGCGGCCTAGCTATAGCTTTGGTAAACATCCATGGGCGGTAGTGACACTTACCATCAGGTGTGCTGCTGGCTCGTTTGCCACTATAAGCAATAAAAAAAACCAGTAATGAGAAATTTATGAATTAAATGGATGATGACGATGGTTTTTGGGCGAACGATGTATAGACTCAGAGCGAAGTTTGTTTATTTGCCATTTCGATGTCGATTACAAACCTTCTTCTACTAATTTCTGTATATGCAATAATATCACTTATATACATAAGCCTAAAAATAGCCCACTCTAAGTCACGCTGAGCAATTTTGATCTTAGTTATCAAATCTAGTACTTTTGCAATCGGCTTATAATAATCATAAGAAAGGAACATGAATCTCTATCTATCTTTATATCTATTTTTAATGTCACCATATGTACAAGTATTTGTTATTATAATTAACTGTCATAACAGTTAATTATCCAGATTAAATCTGTAACAATCGTGAAGTTACATTGTAAGCAAATTGCAGTGGAAATATAAATGTTTATTCGTATTAAAATATTTTAATAGATATTATGAAAATATCTTCATTGAAATTTTTTTTGTACTCATTCATCATATTATTAAAATGGGTAATATTCACTTATTTTTGTGTATGCAAAACTTAATTTAAATATTTAAAGACTGCTATGTAAGAAAAAACCAATTGGGGAAACCCATCTGCCGCAGGTAATGTGAAATTGGAAGGTTTTTTTTTCGGGTTCAGAGCCCTCAGCGCTCACCCATTGTCCGCGCAAAGTTGTCAAAGCCATCTGCGGGTAACAACTAAACACTCACAAAAAAATAAAGTTTTTTTTTGGAAGAGCCTTATTCCCAAATCTATTACGATTTCGTAGAATATATAGATTAGGTAGATTCCTAAAATTGCATTTACTAAAATCTTAGCTGACAGCTACGTCCAAAATATAGTTTTAGTAGCAAATTATTATGTAACATTAAGTAACACATGTTTATACTTGGATACTGACTTTGATACGATTCATATAGTATGAATAATTATAATTATTAAAATAAAAAAAATAAAAATATTTAGTATTTTCTTTTTATTATATTTAAATCTAAACTTATATGGATTTGCGAAAATAATAAAACATTGTTTCTTATATTGAGCTAGTTAGAAGCATTTCTATTTTATTATTTAGAGAGAGATATCAATACAAATTTATGACGTCAGCACTGCAATGACTATATTAGTCTGCGTCTACCCTGAATAAACATTTTTGTGTGTGAAAGGGATGACCTATATTCTCTTAATATCTTTAAAAGCTTGTCAATGTTTAATTGTATATATTTTTTTAATTATTATTCCATTATAAAATAATTAATAATAATTTAATATTTTGATAGTTGATACACAATTATATAAATATAAATTTTTATACAGAAATTAAAAATATGAATATGAAACGATGTTATTTCGTGTTAATAAAAATTGAGGCCACGTCTATTATAGATTGTTTTCAATGCTTTACCGATTTATTTTCGATTTATCAAATAAGTTTTATGGTTTTTTTTTAAAATAAGTTAAAAAATTAAAGTAATTACGTATGAATCTCTTGAAGTCAGATATCATTTATTTTATTTCATTACTTTTAAAACACCGAGTCAGTAGGACATTAGTATTTATTTATTTAGATTAATTACAATTATTAATTTAATTTATTTTTAATATAGTTAAATTATAATTATTGTTGCACAATAATATTCTAACTTAAATATAAGCATGGTTATTCTTTAACATTGTACTGTAGATAATTTGAATAAATGTTAAATATTATAATGGCTTTTTTTATTTATTCTTTAATTAGTTAATTATATGATACAGTAAGCGTGTAATCGTTGTCCAATAGATGGCGCACGTCTCTCCTAATACGGCCGCAACCGAGAAGATTTGTATATTTCAGGGGACGTTTCATACTTTTAAAATTATTTCGTTTATATAAATTTGTCGATGTCGGCATTACGCCAGGAAATTGGGCATCCATAATAAAAAAGCGAATACGAAATCACTGGATTGATTATTGCTGGAGAAGTGAGTGAAGTCAACAGAACTCTATTCTAATCTTACACAACGTGTTTACACCCTCTACAATGAAATGGTCTAGTCTTGATAATTGCTACTACTTTTTACAACAAACGAATAAAACTACTATAAAATAATTATCGAAATATAGCTAAATAATAATAAAAAATATTTTAATATATTTAACATAACTTCAAAATAGACTATCTATTTAATCATATTTCTTCAAAATAGACTATCTATTTCACGCAATTTACATTCATGTGTTTACAGAAAATATTATTTTTGCCTATTGTTCAACAGATGGCGCTGTAGGTAGGAATAAATTGAAATGTTTATTGCGTAAAAAGAAGTAAATATGATTACGATTAATTACATTAATACTAATAGATTAGATAGATAGATAGATTTTATTTTATACATTTACATAATAATTTTAATATTTAAACAACTAAACCAAACATTTCTAGAAAACAGTCAAAACATTGTCTTTTAAATATTATAGCATGGTAAATATCAGTGTTATTATTATAAATAATTATTTAAATATTAATTACATATATTTCAAACGTTTTTATAGCAATATAATAATAATAATAACTTTATTTTCAAAACATAATTTACAAATTTTAACAAAATTGAGTTTCCATTTAAGTTCTAAGATCTTCTTGTGTTTAATTCTCTGGCACCCAAACTAAGATTAAACTTGTGTTATGGATGCCAGGTCCCTCTCGAAAGTTACACTGATTAAAAGATAAAAAACATAACGGAGTATCACACTTTATACAATATATACGAACGCAAATTGCTGCTGCTACTATTGCTATATTTCCTTTTTTATTTAGTTATGTATCAGCAAAATGAGCCTCTTTAGGAAATAAATTACAGTGTAATTGTGTAAGTGTGAGTGATTGTTAGTTTTCTTGTAGTTGTTGCATGTGGGTATGTGTGTATGTGGTGCGGTTAGTGTTGTGAATGGTATATAAGTGTCTACGTATATATGTACATTTGATATTTGTTTATGATATATAGGTGCGGGTATGGTATATGGTATATATGGTGTACTTGGTGTATGTACATTTATGTATGGAATTATCTTCACAGATTGCGCATTTCATATTAGCTGTTCAGTTTCCTCATAAGTGAGTGTCATAATCCACTCACTTACAATTTTTTTACAGTGGTATTTATTTAGGCTATATATCTCGCATATCTTATTTATCTTGTTATAGATCTCACCTCCAAGTGTCTGAAAATGTCTTTCAGCCAGTTTAGATTTGTGTCCTTCTGGTCGGCATACGTTCGTGCATCTACATTTTGTACGATAAAGATCAGGGTTATAAAATAGAGTATCATGTTTACGTAAAACAATGAAGAGCACAAACAATTGTCTAACAGTCATGACCTGATTATCTTTATACAATTGTATAGTGTCATATCTAAAATGTTTAAAAGTCATGACCTTAAGAACAGCCCTTTGCGCTCGTTCTAGTTGTAACATGTGGGATTTAGCAGCACCACCCCAGACTGTTATACCAAAAGTTAGTATCGACTGACATAGCGAAAAATATACCAATCGCATAGTTTCATTGTCAGCACTATACCGCAAAATTTTGAAAATAGATATTAGTTTCCTGACCCTAGCAGATAGTCCCTTAATTTGGATATTCCATGAAAATAATGTATCTAATGTAATACCAAGGTATTTGATTTGATTTCTTCTGGTTAGTTGCGGGCACGTACACAAATCTGTTTCATTACAAGTGTGGGCTCGAATAGCAAAAGATTCATCTGGCTGTGAGGCAGATTTCATTGAAAAAGTGACATAGCTAGTTTTCTCAAGATTTAAGGTGAGAGCGTTTGTAGATAACCAAGGCATAACAACACTTAGCACCGATTCCGCCAGCCGCTGCACTTGATACCAGTTTCGACCACGAATCAATAATGCTGTATCATCGGCATAGGTAAATATGTTGCAATTAGGTATTGATAAATTGCATAAACTGTTGACATATATGAGGAACAGCGTAGGTCCCAAAATTGAACCTTGCGGAACTCCATGAGACAGAGACTGCTCATCACTTACAAATGAATCGACTTTCGTGCATTGGGTTCGCTCAGAAAGATAACTTGTAAAAAGTGTCAGTGCTGACCCTCTTATTCCAATTTTCTCCAATTTTTTGATCAGGGTAGATATACAGATAGTGTCATATGCTTTAGACAAATCCATAAATACACCCAAACACTTAGAGCCTGAGTCAAGTATGCCAACAGCTGTGTCAACTAAAGCCGCTACGGCATCAATGCATGACTTGACTCTACGGAAACCGTATTGGTTTTTTGATAGGATATGCTGGGCTTCGAGAAAGTTTACAAGGCGGTTATTAAGTAGTTTTTCTAGGATCTTTGACAATACGGGTAAAATAGATATGGGCCTATAGTTATTGATGTTGCCCCTATCTCCACTCTTGAAAACAGGTGTGACTATTGCTTTCTTGAGAATTTTCGGAAAAACACTTTTTGAGAAGCAGAGATTACAGATATGTGTAATAAGAGGAACCAAGGTTTCACGGCTCATCTTTAGTAATCTAGTACTTATTCCATCCCAACCGGCAGCGGAATCGGTACGAAGATCCATCATAATTCTCTCTACCTCAAGTTCATCTGATGGAAGTAATACGAGAGAGTTTAATTGAACTTCTTCTTCAAAATGAGCAGTAAGATCCTGATTCGTACTTACATGTTTGCTTGCGAGACTTTCACCTATTTTTACAAAGTGCTCATTGATTATATTCAAAGAATTTTTATGGTTAAAACCAGATGCAGAGAGATCAATCGAGTAAGGTTTGTCATTTTTGCGATTCAATATATTATTTATAGTTTTCCACGTAAGCTTCGCATTATTTTTAGCCTTTAGTAATTCATTCCTTTCGTAATTTCTTTTAACCGATTTAAAAGTTTATTACAAACATTGCGGTACCGGATGTAGGTAACTTTCAAAACATAGTCATCAGGGGACTTTTTGCATTTTCTATGTAAATTATCCCTATTCCGTATACACTTTAACAATCCAGGTATTATCCAAGGCTTGCTGATTCGCATTTTAGAAGGTAATTTAATTAATTTAGTATGATTGTTAATTATCACAACAAGGTTATGAATTAATGTTTCAGTAGCTACATTTGGATCGTCAGATATTATAACATCATTAAAGTTCGTATTTGAAATTTCTAGGCTTACTTTATTTATATCTATTTTTATAAGACTTTTGCTAGGATTTAGAACTTTTTTAGTATTCATACAAACAAGTACCGGTGCATGGTCTGTTATATGACTATCCAATATAAATAAAATCACAGGACTATATACTTTAATCATCGCGTGATCCAAACAGCTATTTCCCCTCGTGGGAGAGGTATATGCTGGCAACAACCCTTGTGATGCAGTCAAATTCATATACTCATTTTGGTGTGGATCATTACTGCCAGGGCTAATATTGATATTCATATCTCCCATAAGAAATATATTTTTACCATTAGATATCGTGGATAATAAACTGTCTAAGCTATTCAAAAAGTTATGAATCTGACGAAAGCTAGGTGGACGGTATACAGCAACTATAACAGTATCAGCACCAAGATTACACACAAGACAGTTTGCGTCTATGAGATTTGTCTCTGCGACACAATGTTTTAAATTAGAATTTATGTAAAGCACTATACCGTCATTTTGGTTAAAATTATTTATTGTAGAATATACAGTGAATCCTGGAAGTATGGGAATGTCCACGGCTTTGCTTAGCCAGCATTCTGAGAAAATTATAACATCACAGTTAACTTGTAAAGAGGACAATAGTACCACTGCATCACCAAAATTCTTATTAATGCTACGAATATTGAGCTGTAGAAGATTAAATGTATTATTATAATTAACCAACAATTGATTACAACCTTGAGGTGAACAGTTATAACACTCATTTCTCCCATACGAGTCCAAATTATTTATGATTTCATTAATATTATTCATTTTTAAATTCATTAAGTAATCCTATAAAAAAGCTAATCTGTTTACCGTTGATATTTAAGAAGTTGTATACTAGTTTATATATCTCAAATAAGATAAGATTATTTGCCAGAATACCAATAATTTTAAGATTATAACATGTAGACAATATACATATATGTTCGTATTTTGTGTTTAAAAATTGTTTTTGTGTATGTGTGTATAGAAGTATAAGTACTGTATTGTGTTTATAGTATTTAGGGTTAGAGGCCTTACAAGTATTATAAACTAGAGAAGTATGTACTGAGCTAAGAAATAAATAATAACAAAACATCAAAATAACAAAATGAATAAAGTATTTATCCGAAATTTCATTCTTGATTAAGCAACAAATTCTCAAAACATTGCTTCGAATGTATTCGTACAGCCTTGTCACCTTCTTTTTTACGCAGAAATATTTTTCCATTTGATAGCCAGCAGTATCGAAAGTCGTTTGACTTAGCGAAAATACGGGTATTGTAAAAAAGTTTTCTCGAACTAGCGGGCAGACGATCAACCACATATATAGGCGATCGCTCATTTGTCTAGCCCAGATGTCCACTATTTAATTTTTCTAAGACTGGCTTGCCCTTGTTAAAAACACGTACTCCACGAAGAATATTATTCTTCATAGACACTGAGTGAAGTTCAACAATAATTTGTTTTGACAGGCCTTGCTTATTATATAAGCGGTATATATCTCGTATCTCTGCAACATCTATGTGGACTTGTACAGATTTACATATACCTACAAACAACTTTATGAGCTCTGTGCTATCTTCATTCTTCATGGGAGAAATATTCCTCAATTCAATAACCGATGATCGACGACTTTCTCGCAAATCTTGTATCTGATTCTCTAGAGTAACTAAGTAGCTACGCTGTTCCGACCGTTCCTGTTCCAGCTTGTCTATTTTTAACTTTATTTCTTCATACTTTTCATTTATTAAAGTAGCAGACTGCTCAAATTCCATTTTAATGTTAGTCAGTTTTTCACATTGTCCTCTTAACTCAGACAACTCCAAAGATATGTCACGCAGGAAGCTTTTAAATGAGATATCCTGATCTACTTGCCATTTATTGAGCATGTCCCGAATTTCATCCTTGAAAGTTGTGAGCTCAGTTGAGGGACTAGTCTCTGATCGAGGTCGCTTTGATCTTGGTTTTGTAATTGTATACTCTGATTCAATTATGGTGCCAGATGCGATATTAGGACTTGACGCAGCCCGCTGTCCCTCCATTATAGGAGTAGTAGGTGGCGTGCGTGATAGTTTAGGCATAACAAGTAGGTAGTGAAATTATAATTATATACAAATAATAATAGACAAGAACAGCGCCTGTAGATAAAAATGAGCAATACTTGTTAACAAATGAAATAATCCGTGCTATCTTAAACACGCAGGCATTTGCATGCAAACTGCACGAAGTATTGCAATATCAGCAGTAGCGGTGTTAGGGTAGGGCGAGGTTGGGCGACCGCCCAGGGCGCCGAGTAAAAAAGGGCGCCGCAGGCCATTCTCATAGTTCGAGGTCTACTTAGTCGTAAAGTCTTGAATTGCAGTTGGAGGGCGCTGTAAAAATCTCGCCCAGGGCGCTGGTAGTGTTAAAACCGGCACTGGCAATATGTATTTCAAGCAATGACGTCAGCGGTCTAGCGGCGCAGCGGCAATCGCACCTCCTCAAGCGGGACGCAAGGCGGCGGTACCGATCTCAGCAAAAGCAACACTTTCGAGAATGTACAAAAACTTGTCTCACCCTACAGTCATCACAGCAAGATCGTCAATTTAAATTTTAAAACTTTAGTAAAATTCTCTATAACAACCAGCAACACGTCCACTCCAAACAAATACCGCGGAGGAAAGGATATAATAATTATTTAAACGATAACTAACATAACAATAACACATAAATTAATAATTGAAAAGTATTGTCGATAGAGGGCGATTTGCGCCCATACTTACTCCAGCGCGTCCCTTGCGCTGTTTTATCATAATTTCAGACGTAATAGTTAATAGCAAGGTATCACCCCTTATGGGATCTACCTTAGACAAAAGGCATCACCCGTCCCAGGATCTAGCCAACCAAAAGGCATCACCCACCATGGGATCTAACCAACCACAAGACATCACCTACCATGGGATCTAGCCAACCACAAGGCATCACCCACCATGGTATTTAGGCAACTACAGGCATCCTCCATCATGGGATCTATCCAACTACAAGGCATCACCCACCATGGTATCTAGCCAACCACAAGGTATCATGCAACATGGGATCTAGTAAACCACAAGGCATTATCCATCCTGGAATCTAGTCAACAAGATCAGGTTCGTATTCTTAAACATGGTGGCCAGCCAGCGTGACATGCGCTCATGGTGACGCATCTTCTTTTAGTTATATCGGCATGAACTGTCTGAAAAGGAATAGCTATTTTGTCAATTGGATGTAAAGTAACTTGCCTAGAGCTCGACACGCCTTGCCTTACTTTACACATAACGTAGTTTT
This sequence comes from Lymantria monacha, assembly GCA_905163515.2. Lineage (NCBI taxonomy): Eukaryota > Metazoa > Arthropoda > Insecta > Lepidoptera > Erebidae > Lymantria > Lymantria monacha. Next base: position 20,869,424 of record LR991081.1, read on the forward strand.
CCACGAATTTTCTAACTAATCTAGTAATTTTAGGGTACCAATATTGATCTTGCAGTTTTTCAAGAAGCTTTTCCCATAAAATGTTGGAGATAATGGTAGTAATGGGATATAAGATTCCATCTGTAATTAAATGGGATTATAATTAACTTATGCGTTTTGTTATTTATTTGAACTTTGCGTCTCGAAAATTTATCCTGAAGTATAACTTAAAGGTACCTGCAATATTTTTAGGAATAGAATCTTCTTTTAGCTGTTTTACAATGCTATTTAGAGCTGCGTCATGCTTTTCTTCAATAAGAATCCAGTTATGATCGAGGGTAGCTGTATTAATAGACCAAATCAAGGGGTTTATTTTTTTATTTCTGAAATTTGATTTAATTGACGTTTCTTAAATTGTTGCTTGGGTTACGATTGAAGAAGTCCAAATGACTGAATTTGTCATCCGCGCGATATTTGATTTCAAATTGAAAATTTAGCAAAAAGGCCTAACATTGAGGTCTCGTTTATATCTAAAGTTGCCAATTTCTCTCGAAATTAACAATCCGCTCCAGTATCAAAAAGACTATATAAAGACAAAAAGACTTATACTAAGAGTTATTATAATTTTGGTTACTAATAATTATATTAATAGTGTTACGCTTAATATATGAACAATAGTTGATTGTTTTATTTGGGGTATTACGTTCATCGTTTTGACGGCGGTAATAAATGTTTCTCTAAGTGACCTTTACCATGACATTAATCAGACACAATAACTTTAGCGTTAGTAGAATTGCTACGTTAATCGCACATATTATTGAATTATGACGAAACAAGATTAGGTCTAGATACACTTGGGCCTTTACAATTTCCCGTCATTTGACACGTTATTAAAACTGAAACACATTGATCGTTTGAAAGTTCCCTAACACGCAGTTTTGAATATCAGTATATTAACTTTCTTTACTTTCAAGTTTACATTGCCGAAAAGTCTTTAAATCTGATACTAATTTGCGTATTTTTTAACGACTCAGACCGAATATACTCACAATAAACCCTGTGATCAGTGAATGATCAGATCCCGCTAGCGGCATCCGATCATGGACATACTTCTCATTTCTGAAGAGATTCGAGCCTCACGTGATAAAATAATAAATCTTTACACAAGTCATAATTTTTTGATATGATTGATCTATTATTAACATTGCTCACGTGTTTGTAAACACCGAATGAACCCGCCGCCCTCTATGTGTGTGTGTATTTGAAGGTTGTTCAACCCGAAGACGGCAGTGTCATCACGAGGCCTAAGTGTAGGCCAGCTATACGACGATTACTGTAATGCGTAATTTGTCTTCAGACTAGCCATCCGTCGTTCCAAAAATATGAGTCGGTAGAAGACGCAGAAATCTCGAGCATCACTATTAAGAATACTCGATAAGAAGAAAAGTCACCATAAAGAAGATTAGAATTTACTCGAACGAGCGTTATATACCCAAACATCTCAATATTATTCAATACTCATAAAATAAAGTGTACAGAGTGGCTAGAGAACGACAGCTCACATATGAGAGTCAGCATAGTATCACTATACGCAGTACAAAACGAATACATTACGTTTAAAACCCCTGATAGTTAAATAATAACATTCAAACAATACATGCAATAAATGAATTTACTGATTTGTTCTAATACACAGATACCACCGCCGGACGGGTCACCGAAGACAAAGACCGGGTTCTTCCGGTTTCTCTTCTTCTGTCGCCCCGCACGGATTTAACGGGGCGTGACCACTCCTTAGCCCGCCGACAAAAAAAACACAGATACTGAATGTAGAGCTCTGACATTAGTGCTAAATATAGACTGCTTATACTGGTAATGAATATAGATCTTTTATACAGGTATTGAACTCGGAGCTCTTATACTGGTGCTGCCTCCTTACCTTATAGCTATCCCGACCCTCTACAATAGTACGGGTAAAATTGTCTGACTGTACTGTTTGACATTTGAATGGTTGAATACCCATTCAATTAGTCAAATAGTTTGGTTATTTTCTACCACCTTATTATAGAAAACCGCTGCATTTTTCAGTCATCATTAATTGATCATTTCTCCCACGTAGACACTTCCTACTGCGATTTAGCTTTCCATTGGTAAAAGAATTTTTAAAATCATTCAATTGTTTAGAAGTAAAAGCGTAAGAAGCAAACAAACAAACCCATATTCTCTTTTAAAATAGAACCCATATTCTCTTTTAAAATGGAACCCATATTCTCTTTTTAAATAGAACCCATATTCTCTTTTAAAATAGAATCCATATTCTCTTTTAAAATAGAATCCATATTCTCTTTTAAAATAGAACCTATATTCTCTTTTAAAATAGAACCCATATTCTCTTTTAAAATAGATCCCATATTCTCTTTTAAAATAGAATCCATATTCTCTTTTAAAATAGAACCCATATTCTCTTTTAAATTAGAACCCATATTCTCTTTTAAAATAGAATCCATATTCTCTTTTAAAATAGAACCCATATTCTCTTTTTAATTAGAACCCATATTCTCTTTTAAAATAGAACCCATATTCTCTTTTAAAAGAGAATCCATATTCTTTTTTAAAATAGAACTCATATTCTCCTTTAAAATAGAATTTGTAATACTCAAAAAATATTAGAAGTCGTTAAGTTTTGTTTTTCATTCTTCAAGTTGGGCGTAAACTGATCTAGCTAGGATCTTAAATAAATGCGAGAAAGAATGGTTGATGTCAGATTTTATTCGTAATCCATCACAGCACTGATAATTTAACCTTGCCATTATTTATGAATAGTTAGCACAGCTGTATGCAAACTTCTCGCAATTAAATAGCATATTATAAATTCGTATTTGCCATTTTCGATTACAAAAAAAAATTGTAAATGACGAAATAAAATATAATTCGTTACGTTGGTCATATACATTAGTATCCACGTGTAATAAATTTGTTTCATTCTAAATTTATTGAAGTGAAATTTATAGGCGCTTTTTATATAAAAAAATATTTACGAACGAAAAATTGGCAATCAGTTACAATTGTCCTACAACTTGGACGAGGGTGAACAATGGTATGACAATCAGTTTCCGGCTTGCATTCGTCGTTATGAGAGACGTGATCCATCTACCGGACAATAATTACACATTGTACCGATTTGATACTCTAAGTTTGCAGTTAGAATTGTATTAAACGATGACACGACCCTATCATTGAAATTGCTGAAATTTAGCGTTTCATCATCATCATCATCTTAGCTCATAATATGTCCCACTGTTGGGTTCGAGCCTCCTCCGTAATGGGAGGGAAATTGATCTACTATACTACGCTGGTCAGACGTGTTGGTATAGGGTTTTGTTTCGAGTTTTCCTTCTCTTGCATAGATGTTATATGCCTTTTAAATCCCTTTGTCGTCTCTTACAATCACCCACAGGTAAGAGAGGGGGTGGTGATTTGTATTCTTACTCCGTCACCACACGGATGAATTTAGCATTTATTTATAAAAACTTGTTTAAGAGGGAAACATTATTGTCACACGTGGGACTCGAACTCGCACCTATTGGTTATGCACTCAAATTACATAATAATAACAATAATTAATTTTGCTCTCAAACATACTACAATAATATGTTAAAATTTTTTATTTGTTCTACATCATCATTTTCCTACTCCTATCCCAATTACTTGGAGTCGATACAATATGTACTCTTCTTTCATAGTACATATTGTAAAAGTTATTGGCAATAGTTTTATGACCGGCCGCCTGCTAGACGTCCACCCTTCTTGGGCATTCCCAAGAAGGGTTGTTGGTTGTTGTTAATTGTTGACCAAACGGCATCAGAAAGAATTAGCCCAGGTCATTATAAGGCTCTTAGTCGTCTTTTACGACATCCACGAGCAAAGTAAGGGTGGGTAGTATTCGAAGCCGCTACCACACATTTGTTCTACATATTATGTGATAATTACATATATAATATGCAAAATTATAATATCATGAAAATATCATGTCATACTTTTGACCTGAAGAATCATCATCATCACAGCCCATAAATGTCCCACTTTTGGGCTCGGGCCTCCTCTTTAATAGGAGGAAAATTAACCTACTATACCGCGCTGGTCCTACGTCTTGTTATAGGGTTTTGTTGAGTTTTCCTTTTCTCGCATAGATGTTATATGCGTTTTATATCACTTAGTCGTCTCGCATGATCACTCACAGGTAAAATATGGGGTGGTGAATAATATTCTTACTCCGTCACCACACGGAAAATTTACCTGAATATTTACCACATAATATTAAAGTTACAAATTCATTAAAATAAAATAAGTCAGGACAGAGTGATATAGTATTCCAAATTCCCTTCTACAACGAAGGAGGTTCGTTTCCAGCATTAAGACTTACGTGGGCTGTAAGCAAGGAGATAAAATAACTGTACTGTTGCAAGAATATTTTTTTATATAATAAGTATTTATTTATTATTTTAAAAATCCAATGAACAAATCCACTGTTTATAATAGCCACAAGTAAACTAGGCTATTTCCATGTGGTGACGAAATAAGAATACTAATCACGATTTATCTTACCCGTGGGTGATCGTACGAGACGACTAAGGGATATAAAATGCATATAACATCTATGCGAGAGAAGGAAAACTCGAAACAAAACCCTATACCAACACGTCTGATCAGCGCGGTATAGTAGGTTAATTTCCCTCTCATTGAGGAGGAGGCCCGAGCCCATCAGTGGGACATTTATGGGCTGTGATGGTGATGATGAAACCAGTCCAAAAGTGTCTACATTTCCGAAAATAAAATTGTGCGATCTACAAGGGAGTGATGGCTACACTAATAGTTTTCTCGGGATCGAGTGACACTTGCAAGATTTTAACCTATTATAATCTTTTGCATAATATTAAAGAATTATATTATACTAGCTTCTGCCCGCGGCTTCGCCCGCTTAAAAGGTTACTTTTCTAAAGTTTTTCTTGCCCTATTTTTATTTTACCCCTTAAGGGTAAATTTTTACAACATGTTAATACTAAAAATAAAAATTGCTAAAAATAAGTTTCAAGCTTCTGGCTTTAAAAATGACGATATTTCCTTACAACTTTTCATCCCCCTTTACAACCCTTTTTTTGCATTAAAAAGTAGCATAGCTTTATCAGACTCTAGACTATCTGTGTATCAAATTTCATTTAGATCGGTTCAATAGTTTTGGAAAGAAGAAGTGAAAGAGCGACAGACAGACAGAGTTACTTTCGCATTTATAATAAACTCATTTGCAAAAAAAACGGGCGGTTTTGATTTTCATTCATATTTAAAAAGATACAATACCAAAAAGGTTTCAATCGTTTGTACACGTTACTGGCCGGTTTTAAAAATGCTGTGGTATTTAAAAAAGTACGTTCTAAATTCAATTTTTCATTTGATGTTCATTTTTACAAGAAAACCCCTTTTTATCCTACATTTTTGGCGCGAAGTTCCAGAAGTTAACATCGACTTTCATAACTTTTATTCAATTTTTATCGATTAATTTCATATCCTTGACTGTCAAAGCTTTATTTAATGCTGTTTGGCTGTATCAAAAATGGTAGATAAAGTGGTAAAAGCTACCAAAATTATCGCGCTGCTTGAAGAGGGTTGCAGCCAATGTTTCGTGGCTAGGAGGCTAAATGTTAGTCGCTCGACAGTCCAAAGGACCTGGCAGCGATATCAGGAGACTGGTTCCGTCGAGAGAAGGCCTGGTTCAGGAAGAAAACCATGTACCCAACCACGGGATGATCGTTTTCTTGTGAGTCGCGCATTGAGAAATCGCAAATCTTCGTATGTGGATCTTAAGAACAACCTCCAAGAAGTAAGAAATGTGCATATTAGTCTATGGACGGTCAGGAGGAGGCTTCTCGCTGCCAATATACGCAGTCACCGCCCGGCCCGCGGCCCCAAATTACTCCGTGAGCACAGAGTTCACAGGCTTAGGTTCGCTAGAAATTGTGAATCATGGACTCAAGACGATTGGAATAGGGTTTTGTTCTCTGATGAAGCCAGGATATCTCTGTTCGGTGAAGATCGACGTCGGCGAGTGCTAAGAAGACAAGGAGAACGCTTTGCAGAGGCATGTTTCGAAGAAATCACACCTTATGGTGGGGGCTCTGTTATGTTTTGGGCAGGAATAAATTCAATGGATCGTACAGAGTTAGTCTTCATTGAAAACGGCTCACTGACTGGGCATCGATACATAACGGAAGTTCTAATTTCTCATGCACAACCCGCATTGGCCGCTCTAGGTGAAGACTCGATTTTTATGGACGACAATGCTCGCGCGCACCGATCCCGCGATGTTAATGCGAATGTGCAAGAGGTCGGCATTCGTCGTTTGGATTGGCCAGCTCGAAGTCCCGACCTCAATCCCATAGAGCATGTCTGGGACGTTCTGAAACGGCGTGTGAGATCAGGACACCCGGCTCCGCAGACCATCAGAGAGCTGAAGAATGTGATTACTGCGGAGTGGGAACGTATTCCGCAAGCAAGTATCCGGGATATACTCGCTAGCATGCCCAGAAGAATTCAAGCTGTGATTTTAGCTAGAGGGGGTCACACTCGATACTAAACATTTATCTGCTTTTACTTTATTAAAGAAAAACAAACAAAAAAACTTTTTTATTTTTACTTCATGAGCATATGCACTACTAGCGAATATACACTACTAGCGAGGTTTAGCATTATTTCCCATAAATTGTATCTAAATTTTATGAAATACTGATGAAAACGATTATTTTCTTATTAATTTACCAAATTGTGTGGATAAAACTACCTATAATTATCAAACAAAGAAATATTAACATTTGAAATGGTTCATTGCTTAGGTGCCTGTTTTTTTTGCAAATGAGTGTATTAGTAAGGATTATAGTTCGAAGAGAAGATCATACTGGAGCTAATCCTTATTATCTATATTCTAATAATAATAATCTTTATTGAAAACAGATACATTTGACACTTATACATGGGTATCCCTGCCTCTTGAATTAGGTACTACCTGTGTCTCAAGAGACAGTTCCTTCCCGAATTACATAAGTCGTAGACATAAAATTAATTTGCTGTGACATAATTATATCTAAGGTTATATATGTGGTAATAAAAAAAAAGCTAATAATAATAATGAAAAAAAAATCCTTAGAAACTTTAACGTGTAAGTGTGTGTGTATGGTGTTTGTATGTGGTGGTGTGTGTACTGTGTACGTGTAGTGTGCATGTACGTGGTATGGTATGGTGTGCGTGCGTGCGTGTGTGTGCATGCGTGCGTCTTGATGGTGCGTTTGGGTGTATGTGTAGTCAAGCGAAATAAATATTGAGAAATGATTCTACTTTATTGTAATCCATGTTACTGATTAAGGTTTGTACATGATTTTTAAAGTGGTAGTTACTTAAGTTCTGCATACCAACAGAATACATTTTGTTATATATTTGTGGGGCCCTATACTCATAATATCGCTGTGCAAAGCTAGATTTTGTCGATGGTACTGGACACCGAAAACGCCGCTTGTTTACTTTCGGCAGCTGTGGGATAGTAATTTTATGGTACCGACGTAGAATCTGGTATATGTACATTTGACGTATCGTTAGTACCCTACTCTGTTTGTATACATCAACTGTAGGGTGCCTATATGGTAAACTTAAAAGAACTTTGAGAATAGTAAGTTGAGCACGTTCAAGTTCTATGATTCTGGTTTTAGAAGCACCACCCCACGAACATATACAGTAGCTAATTACACATTCACATAGCGCCTTATATATTTGTATCAATAATTTTAATGGTGCTATAGCTCTTAGCTGTTTAAAAAGGTAGGTCATTTTTCTTAAGCGAGTATTCACACCGGCGATATGTGTGTCCCAACGTAGGTGGTCATCCACTACAATACCCAAGTACCTAAAACTGCTAGTTTTAGTTATTCTATTACACTCGTAATTAACATTGCTATTATAATAATTTCGTAGGTTGCATGGAAATGTGTGAATTTTGATGTCAAAGTCCGGACGAGGACGAGATGCTTTGGTTTTAGTAAAGCACATATATTTTGATTTAGCTGCATTTAGGGTAAGAAGATTCGTTTCTAGCCACCGTGATACTCCAGCAAGACCCTTTTCAGTGGTCCTTTGTACCTGTGCCCAGGTGCGACCATGAAACACAGTGACAGTGTCATCAGCATACATCAAAATTTCTGCACCATCTGATATGCTCCTCGCGAGATCATTTATGTAAGTTAGGAATAAGGTTGGACCAAGGGTGCTTCCTTGCGTTATACCAAAACTACAGCCTGCCGCATCACTTATATGATCACCTATTCTAACTCGCTGCTCTCTACCGGTCATATAATCTCGGAACCATTCAAGTACGTGGCCCCTTACACCCATCATCGTTTCTAGTTTGGACAATAGTATTGGAATAGACACGGTATCGAACGCTTTTTTCAGGTCCAAAAATACACCGATCACCTTATCGCCCGCATCAAGGTGCTTGGTTATGGTTGATAACAACTTAAGGATGGCATCATTGGTGGATAATCCTTTACGAAACCCAAATTGGTGTTGTGAAAGGAACTTGTTCTTCTCCATATATTTAATTAGCCTATTATTAACCACCTTATCCAGGACTTTCGAGAGGCATGGAAGCAATGATATAGGTCTGTAGTTAGACACTGTATGCTTATCATCTGCTTTGTGTATTGGTGAAAAAATCGCGGTTTTGAACGCTTTTGGAAAAGTGCTCAGGCCAAGGCTAAGATTGCACAGGTGTGTAATCGGCGCTATTAATACACTTTTTGCCCTATTAATTACTTTGCTTGTAATGTTATCATGTCCTGGTGCACTACTGATCTTCATTGATGTTATGATATTCTCTACCTCGTTCAAGTCAGTAGGTGTAAATGACATTGAAGCTAAGGTGTTATGTGTACAATGTTTTTGTATACTATCAGCTAGCTGAGCTTCAGTTTTATTAAGCTTACGCAGCGTAGCGTCGGCCAATTCACTACCAATACTCGTGAAGTATTTATTTACTTTATTTACTGATTCGATTGGCGTTTCACTGATTCTTAACAACTCTCTTGGAGATTGGTGAGATCTGTTAATGTTGCAAATATCTTTAACAATGTTCCAGGTTTTTTTAATATTGCCATTATTTTTTTCCAACTGTGATTGGTAGAACCGCATCTTTAGATATTTAATAATTTTATTGCATGTATTTTTATAATTTTTGTAGATTAATTGAATCTGTTGATTGGTCGGGTATCTTTTTGTTTGCTTGTATAGTCTATCCCTCTTGCGAATTGAATGAACGACACCTGTTGTAATCCATGGTTTGAGTGGCGCTTTTCTTTTAGATATATTTATTATCTCCGTACAGCTAATGATGGTATTTCGTATTATATTAACCAACTGTTCTGCAGCTAAATTCACGTCATTTAAGGAATATTGGAAAATAGTTGGACCAGTCCACCTGATAAAGTTTCTTTATTGCTGAGTTATAGTTTAGCTTAGTATTTTTGAGGTTTTGATTATATTGATTGAATTTATTTTGTTTTATGTACAAAAGTATGGGATTATGATCCGTTAATTCAGGAAATATTATTGTCTGCCAGCTGGCATTCGTTTTTACCATGAAATGATCTAAACAGTTATTTGCTCTCGTAGGGAGTGTTATACCTACTTGTAGGCCGTGGCATGCCATAAGACATAAATAGTCATTTACATGGCTATTAGTCCCATCGGTAGCCAAAGTGTTGATGTTTATATCCCCCGTGAATATAATGTCTTTCGAACCCATGTTTCCAAGCAATGTATCTAACGATTCTAAGTATTTTTGAGGGTTACCGAAACAGGGTGGTCTGTAAGAACAAACAATGCCTTTCAAACTCTAATACAAGACAGTTTCCTTCAATTACATCCGGTTCAAAGGGGACCACGTGTATGTGAGACTTAACATAGACCACTATTCCATCATTTTGGTTTAAATTTTTCTTAGAAAAATATAAATTGTAATCACAAAGAGTAGGTAGGGCAAGGTCTTTTTTAGTCCAGCACTGTGTTAGAATAATTATATCCACTGTAATATTTAACGTTGACATAAATGCTAATAATATATCAAAGTTACAATATATACTTCGTATATTTAAGCACAGAACACTTAGTGAATTATAGAAGGTTGTCTTATAGTTCAGGATCTCTGAACACAGCGACGAGTCATTAATCTTGGTGCAATTAGCACAATATGTGTTTTCTAACTCTTTAATTATGTTTAAATTAAGAGTATTGAATTTTAATTATTATAGTCTTATTGTACAAGCTATATATCGGTAGTGAAACCATAATTTTAATAAAAGGGCCCAGTGCAGAGCTACAAAATATAAAAAGTACTTTAATAGTTTTAGATATTACGTAAATGTCGGTTTTTGTTAAAGTTAGTGTTGTGAATAGGTCTGCTATACGTGTAAATAGTAATTTTGTGTATGAGTATTTCGCTGTATTTAAGTTTTTATATTGTGTAAATTTTATGTTGTAGTAAGTTAAAATAACGTTTATAATTTTACATATAGTGCTATATATTAGTATTAAAGTTAGTGATGTGTAGAGGAGTGTGAGAGTGAGTGAGTATTATCTATATTAAATATATATATATAGATACAACCTCACTGAGTTCCAGTTCCAGTCCTTCTTTTTCAGTGCGGTCACGTTTCATTCCTGTAATAGTTACTTGAATTATTTTAGTGTGAATATGTAAATATGGACAATATATATGCCCCATGGGTTCATGCGTAATAAATTGTATGTATTTGAATTTAATGCCATGCTTCGAACACTTTTCAGTTGTTTTAATTATTCTGGGGTATTAAAAGACAAAATTTCCGTGTAGTGACGGAATATGTTCTGTACCAAACATTTTTATTATAGTTTAATAATTAATACCATGTAGGGTAGTTCATAATTCTTGGGATCGCGGTTGGCTCGGAGCCGGAAAAAACTTGCGTTGGAAGTAACGGTCGCGTATGCATATATTTTTGTAGTTGCTACGCCTTTTGCTAACTAAAGCCGTGAAATCTTGGTATTTATAATATTGCGCGCCACCTTTTGTTTTGTGTGCCGTTAATGTACGCGAGTTGATTAGAACTATATATTTGTGAACATTTAAATTGTTTGTGCAAGTAGCAAGCCCGAAGCCCTGAGTTGGACGAAGCCGCTTTCGTCACCGCGCCTTTGGATACAAAGCTAAGTGACCCCTCAGATAGGTTCTATTTGTCTGGCCAGACCGAACGCTGCGTTAGGTTACGTTATAGCTATCTCCGCGGTACCTACTTGTAAGTTTTATAATAATCGGTTCTTGTACTAACATTTAAGAGAACTTTAAATAGCCTTGTGTAATCGTAAGCCATTGTTATTACACATTTGTTACCCTCACTGGCCCGGTGTTCCCTTCCACTGCGCATCCTAGGTCAGTGGGGGACAGTAATGAACAGAATAAGAATACAAATTACCACCCCGCAGATGATCGTAAGAGACAACTAAGGGATATAATACGCATATAACATCTATGCAAGAGAGGGAATACTCGAAACAAAACCCTATACCAACACGTCTGACCAAAGACCAAATATAAACTAATCAAACCTTAGATTGCTCAAGGGTCATAAAATTTGACTAAAATCTCTCTGGTCAACATTTACATTCTTAATGAGGACTGACGTCAAGCAGGCGGCTTTTTGTTATAATTTTTTTATTTTTGCTCTTAGTGGCAAACGAGCAAACAGTACACCCGATGGTAAGCGTTACTGTCGCCCATGGACCTTTGCAATACTAGTAGTACAGCCAGATCGCTGTCTACGAATAAAAACCCCAAACCCACCAAGAAAGATGGGCTGCCTGCTCTTGCCCCCCCCTGAACGAACCAGAAGCAGTAGCACATTGCCACTGCTCACTTGTCAATTTTCTGCAAGAGTGTGTTACTACCCCAGACCGGCAGACCGACCCGCGACTGTAGATAGAAAATTGTCAGCAGGTCTGTCCCTACTACTATAAATTAAGGATATTAAAAATCAAATATAAACACGATAGAATCCGTAAAAGTAGTTTTATTACAAATTAAGGCTGTTAGAGCTTTTCCTTTTCTTTTTCATTTTTTTTTTGGCGGCGAGCTACGGTGTGGTCACGCCCCGCTAATCCATCCGGGGCGACAAGAAAAGCGGCACAAGACCCCGTAGACCCGCCCTACAACATATCTCTCGATGAGGTTTTTCTTTACGGTGACACTACTGATAATAAATCTTGCCGCAATAGGAAAAAGAGATGAAGCTTTGTGGATGGCAGCGATCGCATCCGAGTTTTTAACGCTGTCGACTATTGCTCTATTGACCGATAGTGTCAGGTCTACACTGATGGTTACAGCGAGTTCATGCCACTGCTGTGCCCAGGGATGAGAGCAGGAAGCTGATAATTTGGATGATAAAATTTATTACGAGTCAAACGCTAGCATAAAACGATAATTATTTTTCTAAATTTAAAAAATATAAATTATATTATAAGTTCTTTTTTTTTTTTAATGAAGTGAATCCTCTTTTTATCGGAATCAAAAAGCTAAACACACATATATATATTACTAGCGACCCGCCCTGGCTTCGCTTCGGTTACGTGAGTTCAGTTGTGTAGTTTACTTTCGCTACATAGAATTCCTTTCGGAGAAGGAATTTCTTAAAATCGTACTTCATCTGACATTTATAGGGCAGAAAGAAAGTCCAAACCAAATTCCAAGTCTGTAGGAACTATATTTAAAAAATTAGATTATCACACTCCAACAATCCCCCTTGCGAGTGGAATTTCATAAAATCCGTTCTTAGACGACCTCTACTGGGCGAAAGGAATATTCCTACCAAATTTAAACCTAGAAAGATAGTCATATTTTGTAGTACGGAAAAGATACTCATGCGTAAAATTGACGCATGTATTTGAATTAGCAGTAAGTCTAGGTTTATTAGATTATTTCAATGAATTGTATGTTATTATATATACACATATATTAGAATAATTAATACTGCAGATATTTTTTTTATATTCATTTATTTATATTAAAAACAAACAAAAGTTTAAACTTCCTCTTTAAATCAATGAAATTTTATAACACTTACTCTTTCAAATGAAAACTTATTCTTTATTCTAATATTCAGTCTCTTTTTAGTAGAAAATTAACAGTTAGATTATCCTATAATTTATGAACATAAAGTTATATAAAAATAAGTTACAAACAGCTTTGGCACATATCAACGAGAGGCCGATGTGGAGACTGGTTGTTCAGTACTGCTTTGCCCCTCTAAAATTTCACTTCCACTTGGCGTCGGCTGTTCTTCTTGTACTTCGTTTACAAAACTTTCTTCTGTGTCGCTCTGCACATCACTTTCACTTTCGTGATCCGCTACTTCATTGTCGGTGTCCTCCCACGGAAGCTCGTCGTCACTTTGCCTAAGAGCGCCCAGGATATTGTCTTCGTCTAAATTTCTACTCCCCATTATGTTATATATTTGCTTCAATATCTATAAAATTAAAATTATAATATTAGTTATGATATTAAGTACTAAAAGATACAAAACACAATAAAACTGTCATATAAGCCAAAATCGTAAAAGTCACGTTAAAGATAATCATGCGTAATTTTGACTCATGCGGTCGCTATATTTCAAAATCGGTGGCACTTACCTCATTGATACGGTGCATGCCACATGGCAGCTCCCAGCGACGTAGGAGATGTCCTAAATGCACAGCTATGGATTCGCGCCAATTAGAAAGAAACAGCAATAATTCGAAAACGCATGCGTAAATTTTACGCAGACTATCTTTCCAGGGTTAAAGTCTGTAGGCCTTATGGTTATATTATATTAATGATTATATTATATATATGTTATATATATAATTATATTATATATATGTTATATATATATATATATATATATATATATATATATATATATATATATATATATATATATATATATATATATATATATAAAAGTCTATATCTATATCTATATATATATATATAGATTAATCTAACCAAAATTGAAATACGAGGGCTGCAATCTTTACTATGTATTATAATTGAGTACTAAATGACGTTAACTTCCCAGCGTCTTACTCGTATAAAACGACCAAACCCATCAACTAACATTTTGTATACATTGAATATTCACAGTGAACAAACACTTATAAAGTAAAGCGGTTGACGTATAGTTACATATATTTTCGATTTAAATGAAATATTTTTCAATTAATCAATTTCTGACTTAACTAATAATTCAAAGATTATATTTCAAGTATTAATTTTAAATCATGATGCTGAGTATTACAATATTATGTATAACAATTTTTATCTTTTGTCGTGAATTGACAAAGTCTAAACTAGAATATAAATTGCCACCAGCGTTTCCTGGAGAACTGCCACTGATTGGACACGCTCATATGTTGCTAGGAAAATTTTCAAGTATGTATTTATTTCTTTTTCTAAATATAAATTGTTCAATAGATAATATTTCCGTGTGGTGATAGGGTAAGAATAATTGGGCCCCTAGCCGAGGCCGCGGGTGACTGGACCAGGGAATTAGTCCGTCACCCGCCGAGAGGCTGACCGCGCGAGGAAAGACTAAAGTCCAGTCAAGGAGAGTCTCCTCAAGGGGTATGCCGTCGGGCCGGCCACTGATGTCAAGTTCACGCTGCTCCGGTGGCCGGTCCAACGACGAAGGCGAGGTTCACGGGTGGGTTACGAGTGTGCGTGCTTACGCCCCTTTGTCGCCCCGGACGGAGTGGTGGGAGGAGTGCACCGACCGTAGCCCACCGAAAAAAAAAGGGGTAAGAATAATGTTTTATATCCCTTATTTTGACCATTGGTGATCATAAAAGACCAGTAAGGATACAACGTTATTTCTCCGAAATACCTAGAACAAACAATCCAATTAGGTAGATCCAATTTTGAGAATACAATTACGAAAACTAAGAATTGTAAACAGTATGTGTTACCAGCGATGACTTACGGCAGTAAAACGTGGTTTCTAACGTTATCATAAAAAGGTTTAAAGTCGCTCAGCGTGCTATGGTGAGGGCTATGTTCGGTATTTCTCTATGCAATAAAATCTGGGATACGGAAATCTTAATTAGAAGAATGGGTGTAACCGAGATATACCCCGAAGAATAAGCACGCTGAAGTGGCAATAGGCAGACCACATCGCTCGTCGAACCGAAAATCGTTGGGAAAGGGTGACCGTGGGGAGACCTATGTCCAACAGTGGACCTCTATGGGCTGATAGATGAAAGGATACAAGTATGTAGCATTAATTTAAGAGAAAAAAAAATTGATATACATATATATATATATATATATATATATATATAAATATAAATATATTACACAGAGCACCTTCCACACATCCTCTTATATTCCACGTGCCCACCCGGCACTCTGCTCTCCTCGACTCGCCTGACTGGGCAAGGCGTGATGGGTTGGGGCCCCCATCGCCGCATCTGCCGATGTTCGTACCGACGGGGGCGGGTCGGTACGCGTCGCCTCCGGGGGACGGCCTAACCCGCAGTGCGGTACGCATTTTTCGAGCCGGATTAGCAGTCTAACTAGACTGGCAGGGGACGCGACGAGCACGCTCCGAACTTTGCCCCCCAAATCTATCTATCTAATAAACTAAATAAAAAAAAAATTTTAGGATATCAATAAATACTGAGGTAGATATCAAAAATATTTAGGTCATTAATGTTGATTGTGGTAAAAATCTAACTATAACAAAAACAGTATTTGTTTGCTTTTTTTTAACCTAAACAGAGACCTTATTATGCATTGACGTAGGTAATTGCTGTTATTTACGTCAACATATTAGAAAATACTGAATAACTTAAATGTACAATTAATTAATTTACATTTTTTCAATGTAATTAAGCAAGATGTGTGGATAATTGCAGTGTGGTAGTGACTAAAAACTATCAACCCTTATTTTGCTCATGGATGTTGTAAACGATGAACAAAAGTCATCGATCAACCTTGGCCAAATCTACCTGATGCCTACCTGGTAAACAAGTAGTGCAATTCTAGCTTTAAAATAGAGCCATCTGTTGGCGAATCCATGATACATATACAATCCATGATACTTAAATGGCGATGGGTGGGAAATACGGTAGGTAAGGGGGCCGCGCGTCGTCCCTTTGTCATCATGGCCTGCCAATAAAAAAGAATTCATACGTATCGCATTTCAATTTTATTATACAAATTGCCTTCTTAAGATTTGCGATATACCTACTTTCATTAACCCAACTAGGGTTGCTAAGCTCTGGCAGACTATTTGGAGGGGCGCAGTGTACTCTACGCGAGCCCCGCAGGGGACATTGTGCGGACCCCCATGTCGTGCGGTGTTCCGCAGGGGTCGGTTCTGGGGCCGACTCTGTAGAACATCGGGTACGACTGGGCGTTGAGAGGGAGTCTCCCCCCCGGGCTGAGCATTATTTGCTATGCTGACGACACGCTCGTCACACCCCGGGGCAGGACACTCGAAGAGGCGGCGAGCCTGGCCACTCTCGGCACCGAGGAGATGGTCAGGCGAATTGAGGCGCTGGGGCTCAGGGTGGCCCTAAACAAGACGGAGGCCCTACTGTTCCATGGGCCCCGTGTGAGGCTGCCCATCGGCGCCTCGTTAGTCGTCAATTCCATCCACATCAGTATCCAGGCCCATATGAGGTACTTGGGTCTGGTGCTCGACGGGCGATGGTGGTTCCGGGAGCATTTTCGTCAAATTGCTCCCCGGCTGGTCGGCGCGGCGTCCGCCCTTTCTCGGCTCATGCCGAATGTGGGCGGACCCAGTTTCGAGGGCCGACGGCTGTATGCGGGGGTGATCCGCTCAATGGCCATGTACGGCGCACCCGTGTGGGCGAGGGCTCTGAACTCCAAGCTCAGGGCGGTGCTGTGGAGGCCACAGCGAGCCATGGCGGTTAGAGCCATTCGCGGGTACCGCACGGTGTCTACCGAGGCGGCATGCCTATTGGCCGGGACACCCCCGTGGGCCCTAGAAGCGGAGATGCTCTCTGACCTCTACCGGCGGATTACCTCAATTCGCGAAGAGGATGGCTCCCCATCGTTCAACAAGATAGCCACCTGGCGCGAGGACGGCCGCCGAGAAGTCATCGCCCGTTGGGCTACGCAGCTGGAGAGGCCTAGACACGGTGTTGTTACCGTTGAGGCCCTCCGGCCCGTACTGATGGAGTGGATGGAGCGGCGGCACGGAGTCCTCTCCTTTCGGCTGGTGCGGGTATTGTCGGGGCACGGGTGCTTCGGTTTGTACCTGCACACGGTCGCGTATAGGGAATGGACTCCGGCCTGCCACCATTGCAGCAGTGACGAGGACACGGCGCAACACACGCTGGAGTTGTGTCCAAGCTAGGACGGGCAGCGCCGTGACCTCGTCGCTGTTATCAGTGCCGACCTGACGCTGCCGGTTGTCACGAGGGCGATGGTCGACAGCGTCAGGAACTGGGACGCGGTCGCCGCCTTCTGCGAGGCTGTCATCTCGCAGAAGGAGGCGGCGGAACGAGTCCGGGAGCATTCCCGCGACCCGGGCCGCCGCCAGCGGCCGGGGCGGCGCAGGCACGAATACCTGCGCCTGATGCCACCCTAACCGAGGCTTCATGTGATCGGACCGGGGAATTGTCCGGTCACCCGACGTGAGGCAAACAGAGAGGATTTTTACGGTGGATCTATGGAGTCACGCGCCGCCTTTCCGTCACCGCGGACCGATTTGGTGGGGCGAGACGTATCCATAGTCCACCAAAAAAAAAAAAGGGTTGCTAGCTCCTGTACTTTCCACTAGTCTCTTTTAATATGTAATAGCGATCTGAAGCTAACATTAAAAGTCCAAAGGTGAAAGGAGTCCTTTAACCGATAGCTGTAAAGACGCAACAACTATCTGAGGATAACATCCAAAGTCCAGCACAAAAATAAATCAATAATTACTAATATCGAGGTAGATTGACGTGGAGTTCGATTTATTTGCTATTATAATGAAATAAAGCTATTTTTACGGTTGCTCATGATTATATGGTGATTAGATAAACACGACGTAGCTACGCCAATTAAATTTCTTTTTGGAACAAGCTTTAGTTCGGTTACATCCGAAGGATAACAAACAGTTCTCTCATCCATCCATCCATCCATCCATCCATGTCCCTTGCCATGCCCTTAAACGTCCACTGTTGGACATAGGCCTCCCCACGAGAATGCCATTTGCAACGGTCCTGTGCCACCTACATCCAACGGTTTCCTGCGACCTTGACAATGTCATCAGTCCACCGAATGAGGGATCGTCCTACGCTGCATCTTCTGAGTTCTCTCATAACCTGTCAAATTGCACTTCCACTGCCATTTATGCTGAGCATCAGTACCAAGCCCTTATCTTCCGTGGTCTGCGTTGCATAATAGGACAAATTGCATATTAGAAAGACCAAGACAGAAGAAATTTAATTGATTGATTACTATACCACGCTGGTCAGACGAGTTAGTATAGGGTTTCGTTTCAAGGTTTTCTTCTCTTACAAAGATGTTATATGCATTTTATTCCCTTAGTCGTCTCTTACGATCACCCATGGGTAAGATAGGGGGTGACGAATTGTATTATTACTCCGTCACCACACGGATAACTCTTATGCGCTTTACACTTCAAAATAAATATGACGCGTAACAGAAAAACTTTACAATATAAAATTCTCCTATTCGTCGATAAGAAAGTTTCACTTCAAAAAGTTAGAGAAACTAAAAAAAAATACTTTCATAATTTTTTTATGATACTGAAGTTAACAGACATGTAACAATTTTTTATTTTTTTATTTATCATTTACAGTCAATGAAAAAAATATCAACAGTCAATGCTATAAATGAAAAAAAAAAAAAAATTCGTGCCATTCTCGATGTAGTACTAAATATAGCTGTTCGATTACAATAGGCTGTATAGGATCTATTTCCTTTGCCTGTCCAAATGGATGAACAAAAAAATGTAAACGAACCCAATTTTCATAATGTATACATACACTAATGACTAAGCAGTTTAGATTTTTTTATTAATTGCAATTAAACGACAAAGAATTACCAAGCCATTTTCGAAAGGAAACAGCGCGTTGTGATTATGAAGCTTTTAAATAAATAAATATTTTGATACATCAATTTTTACGGTCGTGATCCTGCCAGATACAAATTATTTTATCCGACGTCTTCGAATATTTTTTTAATATACTATTTTCTTACTTTAAACAAAATAATTGCTTTTTAAAAATATCATATACGTTTAAACGAATATTTTTTCTTGACATATGTATTATAAAATTATCCTATAAGTGCAATGTGAGAAAAATACAATCATTTTTAGGTTTGAAAAGTGCTTGATTTTCATATATCGAGAGTAGAGCAAGACCTCACCGCTTGGCTAATGAGGCGTGCAACATTAATCAAAATATTCAATTAAAATCACTACTCAATGTAATTTATTAGCAATGTGAATGTAGAAAATAGAAATAGGTTTTATTTCTATAAATTTTGTTGGTAGCTTATTTGTCGAGAATTAATGAGCGGCAGACATCAACCTGTTTTACTTTTGTGTTACAGTGATGTGCACGCATCTTATTTGCGGCCAACTTCAACCTGTTAGTTTTGTGTTACATTGATGCGTGTGCAACTTAAAATTTCACTATCATAATTTTTTAATAACGTGCCTAAGGAAGTATAACTTCAAAAAATCAGCGACAAGTATGAAAAATGGGCAATCTGTAGGGCCCTATGGTATATCAGTTGAAGTATGGTAGATATTGGGGGAGCTTAGATATGAGTGACTAAGTTTGTTCTTCAATAATTTGCTGCAGGAAGAAGAAATCTCCCAATGAGTGGTGCAATGCGCGCTACTGCTCATTTTTAAAAATGGAGGTGATGTTCAAGACTAGGGCAATAATTATTGGGGCATAAAGCTTACCTCACATAGTATGAAAGTATGGGAAAAAGTAATTGAGAAGCGATTGCCAGAGGAAAGTGAGGTCGTCCAAAACTAGTTCGGATCTATACCCGGGTCGTGGGAACAAATAACGAATGCTACATTTGCGCTGAGCCAGCTGTGTCAAAAAATTCGTGGTGCATAAGAACTTGCATATGGTATTAGTTGACCTCGAGAAAGCATAAAACAAAATATCGAGAAAAGTTTTGTGGTGGACACTGAAAAAGAAAAATGTGCCTGTGAAATACGTAAGGTTAGCCTGTGCTATATACCATATGTATGGCAATATAGGTAGTACATAAGATCAGCTATTGAAAACAAGTTCAGTAGCAGGTTGGGCCTGCGCCAAGGGTCGGCGTTAAGTCCTTACCTCTTCCTGGTGATAATTGATGCCTTAATATTGGAGATACAGGAAGAGGCGCCCTAGTGCCTGCTATTAGCTGACGACAATATTCTCATCAGAGAAGATAGACTTGAGGCCTAGAGCATGCTATAAAAGTGACGCTGTAGATTGGAGAACCTTGGCTTGAAACTCAACAGAACAGAAACAGAGTGCATGTTCTGTAAGTTCGGCGGTCTCTTTCTCGTCTCTTCTCATTGGCGCGGCGAAATGGCGGCAGTTCACGGGTACCATATGTGACTTTAAGTGCACTTAAAATTTAAAGGTAAAATATAAAACTTAATAAGGCCTGTCATATTGTGTGAGTCAGCATGTTGGGCTTACATAAGCAATGGATGAGAGACGGCTGCATATAACAAAAATTTCAACGTTAAGATGGATGTTTGGAGTGCCAAGAATGGATAAAATAAGGAATAGGCAAATAAGAGAAAGTTTGAAAGTGGCACCAGTGACGGTAAAGATGAAAATTGAACGCCTGGCGTGATATGGTAATAGGTATGTTATACATGCGTATGGTATGCATAACGTATATGCTAATTATGCTATTTATTACAAACTAGAACATGATATAGTAGTATTAATTTATGTTATTCTTAATCTAATATTATTGTTTCAAATGTTACTGTTTAACTTTTCTTGCATATATTTGTTTTCAATATATTGTTGCTTGATATCCGCGACTTCATTGTAAGGGCCCGTCAAAATATCAGCGGTGTAGTATCGTGTCTACTATACCATACGCTGAGACGGGCACCATATTTTGTCCTCGTGCATTTTCGACTCCTTTGTTTTTTATTTTTAGTTAGTATTTATTTCTTTCGTTAGTGTTTATATTAATGTGTGAGGTGTACTAAATAAAATTTATTTCTTTCTTTTATTTCTTTCTTTTCTTTTATTTTCTTTTCTTTCTTTCGCTCTATTTTTTTTTCTTTCCTTTCTTTTCTGTCTTTTCTTTCTTTCGTTTCTTTCTTTTCTGTCTTTTCTTTCTTTCGTTTCTTTCTTTATATAGACATGTGATAAGACGGGATGAAAGTAATGTTATATGATAGATTTTAATTATGAACATTGAAGGTTTTAGGGGTAAGGGAAGACCGAAGAAAAGATGGATGGATTGCGTGAAGCGTGATATGGATAGAAAGGGACTGAACGCACAGATAACTATGGATAGAATTGTGTGGAAGAAAAGGACATTGCGTCGACACCAAGTAATTAGTTATCTCAATCAGGTTAATAATGATGATAAGCAATTTAAGAGTTAATGGTATTGACAGCCCTACAGCAAGCATCATCAGCTTTATAATAATAACTAGCAATGTTTCGTGGTTTCTGCTACATAGTTTTCCAATGGGAATACGAAGATAAAATATAGCTTCCATTGGTGTTAGAATTGTTAAAGTTTAAGTGAGAAAGTTTAATAAACTAAATTTCTTATATTCGCATTTATAACATTAGTTAGGATATCAATAAATACTGAGGTAGATATCAAAAATCTTTAGGTCATTAATGTTGATTGTGGTAAAAATGTAACTATGACAAAGAAACTATTTGTTTGCTTGTTTAACCTCAATAGACACCTTATTATACATTGACGTAGGTAATTGCTGTTATTTACGTCACATATTAGAAATCAGTGAATAACTAAATGTATAATTAATTAATTTACATTTTTTCAATCTAATTAAGCAAGATGTGTGGATAATTGCACTGTGGTAATGACTAAAACTAACAACCCTTATTTTGCTTATGGATGTTGTAAACGATGAACAAAAGTCATCGATCAACCTTGGCCAAATCTACCTGATGCCTACCTGGTCAACAAGTAGTTCAATTCTAGCTTTAAAATAGAGCCATCTGTTGGCGAATATATGATACATATACAATCCATGATACTTAAATGGCGATAGGTGGGAAATACGGTAGGTAAGGGGGCCGCGCGTCGTCCCTTTGTCATCATGGCCTGCCAATAAAAAAAAATCATACGTATCGCATTTCAATTTTATTATAAAAATTTCCTTCTTAAGATTTGCGATGTACCTACTTTCATTAACCCAACTAGGGTTGCTAAGCTCCTGTACTTTCTACTAGTTCTTTTAATATGTAATAGCGATCTGAAGCTAACATTAAAAGTCCAAAGGTGAAAGGAGTCCTTTAACCGATAGCTGTAAAGACGCAACAACTATCTGAGGATAACATCCAAAGTCCAGCACAAAAATAAATCAATAATTAATAATATCGAGGTAGATTGACGTGGAGTTCGATTTATTTGCTATTATAATGAAATAAAGCTATTTTTACGGTTGCTCATGATTATATGGTGATTAGATAAACACGACGTAGCTACGCCAATTAACTTTCTTTTTGGAACAAGCTTTAGTTCGGTTACATCCGAAGGATAACAAACAGTTCTCTCATCCATCCATCCATCAACCCTTAAACGTCCACTGTTGGACATAGGCCTCCCCACGAGAATGCCATTTGCAACGGTCCTGTGCCACTTGCATTTAACGGTTTCCTACAACCTTGACAATGTCATCGGTCCACCGAATGAGGGGTCGTCCTACGCTGCATCTTTTGAGTTCTCTCATAACCTGTCAAATTGCACTTCCTCTGCCATTTATGCTGAGCATCAGGACCGAGTCCTTATCTTCCGTGGTCTGCGTTGCATAATAGAACAAATTGTATATTAGAAAGACCAAGACAAAATTCAATTCATCTGGCCAGCGTTCAAAAAACTAAGAAGGATCTTTGCATCAAATAGTTCGCAGAAAACAAAGATTTACAACCAGTGTAGATAAACAACAACTCGCCGAAGACGGCCGCAGTGGTGATCACTGTGCTGCCCGAGGCGGCCGAGAAGGGCCTCAGCTACGAGGCCGTCTTGAGGAAGGCCCGGCGGGAGCTAGACGTCTCCGATATTGGAGGCGTCGAAGCCAGGACCTGCAAGGCCCGGACGGGGGCTCGAATTCTCGAGTTCCCAGGGGCCGAGGGCACCAAGACGGCCGACAGCGTGGCCGAGAAGCTGCGAGGTTTGTTCGCCAAGGAGGGTGGCATCAAGATCACCAGGCCCGTCAAGTGCGCCGAAATACGCATTTCGGATTTGGACGATTCAGTGACGGTGGAAGACATCCGGGAGGCTATTGCCTCGAAAACCGGGTGTCCCATAGACACCGTCCGGGTCGGTGCCATTCGTCCCGGTCCGGGTGGCGTAGGTGCTGCCTGGGAGCAGTGCCCGGTGGAGTCGGTCAGGCAATTGGCCGGCTCAGGCAGGCTCCTCGTGGGCTGGAGCTCGGCGCGGGTAACCGTGCTTGAGCACCGGCCTGCGAGGTGCTACAAGTGCATGGCGGTCGGACACACTCGACCGACGTGCACTAATTGCTTCGACTGCGGCGGTTTGTGTTTCCGCTGCGGTCAGACCGGGCACGAGGCGGCATCTTGCGCCGCCCCGACCCACTGCCCCGCGTGTGCGGCGGGCAATAAGCCCGCCAAGCACCGCATGGACTCTGGGGCCTGCAAACCTCCAGCTTCGGCCCCAAAGGCGCGGGGCAGGCCTACGACCACGGCCGCTCCCGCTCCTAGCGCGGTCCAATCGCCCGCTGGCGAGGAGGTCATGGATACAACCCGATAATGGGTACACCATCCATGCACCTCCTCCTGCAGGCCAACACCAACCACTCCGCCGGAGCGCAGGATCTCCTCCTGCAATCCATGGCGGAGTGGTCGATTGGTGCAGTCGTAGTCGCGGAACCGAACGCCGTGCCTGATCGCCCCAATTGGGTGGTCAGTCGAAACGGTACTGCGGCAATCGTCGTCTCAACGCAGCGGCACTTCCCGTCCTTGTCCCTTTTGGATAGGGGCGAGGAATTTGTCACGACGGAGTGGGGAGGGGTCACACTCTACAGCGTATACCTCTCCCCCACTAGGAGGATGGACGATTTCGGGGCCTCTCTCACCACCTTGGAGGCCTCGATACGGCGACTGGCACCGGGCCTCGTCCTGGTTCTGGGGGACTTCAACGCCAAATCCACGGTGTGGGGGTCCCCTACGACGGACGACCGTGGGCGGGCGGTCAACGAGTGGGCGGCTTCACTGGGCCTCTGTGTTCTGAACAGGGGCTCGGTGAACACGTATGTGCGGCGGCAGGGCGGGTCGATAGTGGACTTGTCGTTCGCTAGCCCCGCTGTCGCGCCACGGGTGAGGAACTGGAGTGTCCTGGAGGAGGCGGAGACCCTTTCGGACCACCGGTACATCCGGATGGAGGTCTCCCCCCGGGAACCCCGTAGGGGTCACAGGGCGGACGGAGCTCCCGCGTTTCCGCGGTGGGCTGTGGGTCATCTTGACAGGGATCTACTGGCGGAGGCGGCCATTGGCAGCACGTGGCTGTCCTCACCACCCCCAGCGGACGGAGTGGACGCTGAGGCTGTCCGCATTCGCAGTGCGTTAACGCAGATCTGCGATGCGGCCATGCCCAGAGTGCGGCGGCGTCCAACTCCGAGGCAGGGGGTCTACTGGTGGTCCCCAAGACTGGTGGACCTTCGTGCGGCGTGTATCAGTGCCCGAAGGTCCTACACCCGCAGCCAGCGGCGTCACCGCGACGTCAAGCGGTAGGGCAGCTGTACGAGGCGTACCGCAGTGCGCGGACTGCCTTTCGGCTGGCCATCCGAGCCGCCAAGGGTGCGAGTTGGCAGAAGGTGCTGGACCGTCTCGACCGTGACCCCTGGGGTCGCCCGTATCGCACGGCGCTGAACAAGCTTTGCGCGCGGGGCTCCCCCCTCACCGAGACCCTCCAGCCCGACTTCCTTCGTAGGGTGGTCGTGGAGCTATTTCCACGGCAGTCGGAACACACGCCTCCGGTCATGGCTCCGCCAGATCAAGACCGGGAGGCCGACGACGACGAGTGTTCCGCCCGTAACGGAGTCGGAAGTGGGGGCGGCCGTGGCGAAGATTCGTTCCGCCACCATGGCCCCCGGCCCGGACGGAATTCCAGTCCGGGTGTTGACGTCGCTCCTCGAGCACTTCGAGCCTCGCCTCAGGCAGCTGTTCAACGCCTGTCTGACGTCTGGACGGTTCCCTGAGTGCTGGAAGGAAGGGAGGTTGGTTCTCCTGCCAAAGCCGGGACGGTCCCCGGATTTGCCGTCGGCCTACAGGCCCATCGTGCTCCTCGACGATGTGGGTAAGCTGCTGGAGCGTGTGCTCGCTGCCCGCATCGTCCGACACCTGGAGGAGGTGGGGCCCGATCTGACGGACGCTCAGTATGGGTTTCGGAGGGGGCGTTCGACCATCGGGGCCCTACTACACCTGAGGCAGGCGGCCGCGGAGGCCGTCGCCGGGAAGGGAGTGCTGTTGGCGGTGTCGTTGGACATCTCCAACGCATTCAATAGTCTGCCATTCGGCTGCATCAGGGAGGCGCTCCGGTTCCATGGAGTGCCCCTGTACCTCAGGCGGCTGGTGGCAGACTATTTGGAGGGCCGCCGTATCCTCTGCGCGGGTCCCGCACGGAACATTGTGCGGACGCCCATGTCTTGCGGTGTTCCACAGGGGTCGGTTCTGTGGCCGACTCTGTGGGACATCGGGTACGACTGGGCGAGAGAGGAGTTTTTACGGTGGGTCTATGGGGTCACGCGCCGCCTTCTCCGTCACCCCGGACCGATTTGGCGGGGCGAGACGCATCTATAGTCCACCAAAAAAAAAAAAAACAAAAATGATAAACAACAACAAATATTTACAAACACCACATTTCAATGCCACACGCCATCGCTAGAAGCACTTTTTTTTTTTTGGTGTGGGCTACGGTCGGCGCACTCCTCGCACCACTCCGTCCGGGGCAACAGAGGGGCGTAAGCACGCGCACCCGTAACCCACCCGTGAACCCTACTAGGAGAATGGACGATTTCGGGGCCTCCTTCACCAACTTGGAGGCCTCGATATGACGATTGGCTCCGGGCCTCGTCCTGGTCCTGGGGGACTTCAACGCTAAATTTACGGCGTGGGGGTCCCCTGTGACGGATGATCGCGGGCGGGCGGTCATGGAGTGGGCGGCGTCCTAAACAGAGGGTCAGTGAACACGTGTGTGCGGCAGCGGGGCGGGTCGATAGTAGACTTGTCGTTCGCTAGCCCCGCTCTCGCACCACGAGTAAGAAACTGGCGTGTCCTAGAGGAGGCGGCGACCCTGTCGGACCACTGGTATATCCGGATGGAGGTCTCCGAGGACCGAGCTCCCGCGTTTCTGCGGTGGGGTGTGGGGCGTCTGGATATGGACCTACTGGCGGAGGCGGCCATTGTGAACACGTGGCTGTCCTCACCACCCCCAGCGGACGGAGTGGACGCTGAGGCTGGCCGCGTGATGTGTCAACGTAGATATGCGATGCGGCCATGCCCAGGGTACGGCGTCTACCTCCGAGGCAGGGGGTCTACTGGTGGTCTCCAAGACTGGCGGACCTTCGTGCGGCGTGCATTAGTGCCCGAAGGTCCTACACCCGCAGCCGGCGGCGTCGCCGTGATGATGAGCGGGAGGGCCAGCTGCATGAGGCGTACCGCAGTGCGCGGACTGCCTTTCGGCTGGCCATCCGGTCCGCCAAGGACGCGAGTTGGCAGGAGATGCTGGACGGTCTCGACCGTGACCCCTGGGGTCGCCCGTATCGCGCGTCGCTGAATAAGCTTCGCGCGCAGGGTCCCTCCTCACCGAGACCCTCCAGCCCGACCTCCTTTGTAGGGTGATCCAGGAGCTGTTCCCGCGGCAGTCGGAGCATACGGCCCCGGTCATGGCTTCGCCAGATCACGACCGAGAGGCCGACGAGAGTGTTCCGCCCGTAACGGAGTCAGAAGTGATGGACGGAATACCAGTCCAGGTGCAATGCTTTTGCTTTTGCGTTGCTTCGGCAAGTACCTGCACACGGTCGTGTAGAGAGAATGGACTCCGTCCTGCCATCATTGCGGTAGTGACGAGGACACGGCGCAACATACGCTCGAGAGTATGTCCGAGCTGGGACGGGCAGCGCCGTGACCTCGTCGCTATCATCGGTGCCGACCTGATGCTGTCGGCTGTCGCGAAAGCGATGGTCGACAGCGTCAGGAATTGGGACGCGGTCGCCGCCTTCTGCCAGGCTGTCATCTCGCAGAAGGAGGCGGTGGTACGAGTCCGGGAGGATTCCCGTGACCCGGGCCGCCGCCAGCGGCCGGGTCGGCACAGGCGCGAATATCTGCGCCTGATGCCGCCCTAACCGAGGCTTCGGGTGATCGGACCGGGGAATTGTCCGGTCACCCGACGCGATGCCACCGCGTGAGGGTCGGTATACATACGAGAGGAACCCGTAAGGATAAACCGTCGGGCGGACCACCGAAGACAAAGATCGGTTACCGGTGGCCCGCTCGCACGGCGAAGAGAGGTGCTTGCAGGGTGGGTCCATGGGGTTGCACGCCGCCTCTTCTGTCGACCCGAACCGATTTGTCGGGGCGCGACCACATCCATGGTCCACAAAGCAAAAAAAAAAAGGGGTACCCTCTCCTTGAGCGACGTCTATGGGCAGATGGATGGATAGATGGTGTGAATCTGCTACCATATAACAAATAATTCGTAAAAGTAACAATTTATTTGACATTGTTGTAATACCTTTAAATTATATTGTATTATTTTCAGCTTATATCCGTTCTCTTAACGAACCTGGATCTCCTTTGCAATAGAAGAGAAATTGGCTTACTATACATATCATGTGGCCACGCGGATTAACATATTTTATTGAGAATTTACCAACTCTTGCAATGATACTTATTTGCTTGCATCCCTTAATCAGTTCTTACTTATTTTAGTGACAAATCCACGCTGTTGATTTGTAGTACTTATTTGTAGTTATTCAGGTTTTCTTTCTAGGCGCTATCTGTATAACACGTTCCGCCATCGGCGCAATGGGCGGCGCAGGCGCGAGTACCTGTGCCTAATGCCACCCTAGCCGGGGCAGCGGGTGACCAGACCGGGGATTAGTCTGGTCGCCCGGACACAGGCCATCGTGTGAGGACGATGCCCCGACGGCGAAGGCTAGAGAGGGATACCCCTGATGGTAAACCGGTGGGCATGCCATTGAAGACAAAGACCGGGTTCCGGTGGTCCGCTCGTACGGCGAAGAGAGTTAAATGTAAGGCGGGTCATCCTCTGTTGCCCTGAATGAATTTAGCGGGGTAAGTCCACACAATAGCTCGCTGTCTTAGTTTTTTTATTGCTCATGATTGCAAATGAGCAAGCAGCACATATTTTGGTAAGTGTTAAGTTACTGCCTCTCATGAAACATTGTAATACCAAAGGTGCAACTACATTTCATGGATTTTGCTGGTGCCGTTTCTGAGATTCATCAAATATAGAAACATATAAATATACAAGAATTACTCGATTAAATATATTAGATTTTTAAATAACATCTCTAGTGTTGGATGATCTTAAAAAAAAAAAAAAATGTAATCTTTGTATTATTATGATACAGGATTGTGGCTGAAAGCTCAAGAACTGGCACAGGTCTGCAATGAACATGGTGGTCTCATTTATGGTAAAATTGGTTGGCAACTTAATTATGGTAAGTAGTATGGGATATTTACTTTTTGCATGTAGCGCAGATGCGAATTTTGAGATTGATGTACTGCGTGACGAGAATGGATAAGACAAAGAATGAGCGTATAAGAGTATGTTGGAAAGTGGCGCCAATGACGGATAGGTTAAGGAATAAACGTTTGACCTGGTATGGATATGTGATGAGACGGGATGAAAGTAATGTTACTAGGAAGGTTTTAAGTATGAATTTTGGAGGCTTTAGGGGTAAAGGGAGACCTAAATAAAAAATAAAAAAAGGTGAATGGACTGCGTGAAGCATGATATAGATAGACAGAGAGTGGCCCACAGTGATAACGCTTGATAGAGCTGTATGGAAAAACAACATATTGCGTCGACTCCAAGTACATATTGTAAAAGTTATTGGCAATAGTTTTATGAGCAGCCGCCTGCGTGGCATCAACCCTCCTTGGGAATATAATTGTTGACCAAACGTCATGGAGTTGACTCTGGTCCATTTAAAGCTTTACTTGTCTTGTATGACACGAGCAAAGTAAGTGTCGATAGTATTCCACACAGCATATTGTTCGTTTTGCCCAATGTTCTCATTAAGAAAACCGTTTAAAACTCATATTTTTTAACTTTACTTTAACTTAAAATGTATTCTATGTCTTGTATCTTTAGCCTTTAAAAAGTGTTTTTACTAAAGAAATAATCGTAATAATTCCGTGACTCAAAAGGAAAAAACGGAACTGTTATAGAATCACTTTGTTGTCCCCCATCCGTCCGCCTGTCCGTCTGTCATTCTGTCTGTCAAGACCCTTTATCTCAGGAACGCGTCGAAGTATCAAGCTGAAATTTATATCAAATACTCAAGGCTACTGTCCCTTAAAGCTGTGAAAAAGTTAAACTTCTAAGCCAGCGCAATCAAAAGAATACAGGCGTTTAGGCCGCAAATTGCCGCAAATTTTAGACACTCGCAAGGAAATCAAAACCTACAGGGTACTTCCCGTAAACTCAGAATCTTGAAATTTGGTACAAAGCAACTTCTTATAGCACAGATAAAGGAAAAATTGCGAAAACAGTAAATTTTTCATTACATCATATAATAAAAATATTTTTAATAATTTTAAACTTGCTGCCCCTTTCATCATGTTTAATAGTGCAACGTATTCACATAGACCTTCTTATTTTTATTTATCTCATTTCATTTACAGTTGTATCAGATCCAGATGACGCAATAACTGTGGCTAATAAGTGTTTACAGAGACATTTTGCGTACGATTATGCGAAACCATGGCTTGGAAATGGACTCTTTACCTCTTCAGGTTGATATTCTTTTCTTTATAAACCGTATTACAGTAACTTATTACTATAATAAATGTGACACTCATAGTTATTATTTTGAAAAAAAAACTTCCCTTGTGGTGGTTCTGAATACAAAATTTTATTACTCTTAGTTTCTTTTGGCAATTGTAAATACCAGCTGAAGGAGCACCAAAAAGATGAGTAGTATTCTCTTGGTAATATTATGTGATCAACTACTATAGCCAAACCATCTGACCATGGCAATAATGATCTCAGACCAGCTCAGCGAAATCTATGTACAGCAGTAGCGAAAGATATGCACATAGAAATTACCATCATTTTTCAAAGCCTCTGTCCACCATTGTCCAAAGATTGAGACTACTAGAAAATCAATTATGATGTCGTGGAGGTCTTCACAAACATAATTATTGGATACCAATTACAATCATACTTAGAACAACCATTGTCTTACTATTTAAGAATATTTTAAGAATATAACAGGTGCAATCAGGCATCGAAAAATTCCTTCGCATCACTATCCACCGGTAATGTGCCTAGAAGGCTGGCAGAATTACCACGTTTAATTGCAACAATGACAGTTTTCTGTCTACAGCCGCACGCCTGTCTGTCCACGGTAGTACCACACTGAACAGAAAATTGACGTCTGAGTAGTGGCAATGTTTTATGTTATGTGAGCGAGAAAGCTGACAACCCATTTTTCAGGGTGGGTTTGGGTTGGTAGACAGTCTAGCTGTACTTTTAGTATGGCTAAAGTCCATGAGCAGCAGTAACACTTACCATCAGGTGTGCTGCTTGCTCCTTTACCACCATAAGTAATAAAAAGAAAGCATTATAACAATATTTATGGTCCAACTAGAGACTAGTTGCGGTTGCGTTTGACATTTTGAAGATGATAACCTTTTAATTTGTGACAGGTGAAATATGGAGGAACCATCGTAAATTACTGATGCCATCATTTAGTTTACCCGTGATATATACATTTATGGATATATTCAACTCGCAAGGCAAGAAATTGGTCAGAGAAGTAGAACAGTTTGTTAGTGAAGGACAGTTCGAGCATAACATCATTCTGAAGAAGACTGCTTTAGAGACAATATTTTGTAAGTAATTTAATTGATTAAATGTATTTGATTTTTGTGATAGAGTAGAAATACAATTTACAATTTCTTTTCTTCCTGTTGATAAAAACATATGACATCGTTACAATGCAAAGAAACTGGAAATAAAAGTTTATACACTTATAATGAGATTGATTGATGACCGTAGGTAGACAGATGGTAGCTGTATGGTTAATTTTCTTCCCAATGTTAAGAGTTTTTGTTATCAGTTGTGGAATGTTCATAAATTAAGAAGCTGAAGAAAAACTTGATTTTGCTGATGGCTCAGCACTTGATTTCGTCTTGTGACCATATTATATTTTGTCAAGACAAAACTTTAACACTCACAGTTAATTTTATTTGCCTTTATTAAGACTTTTCAAATCGGACTAGTTGTTTTCGTTCTAACTCTCTTTATGAGGTCCAATAGTATTTGAAAAGCATCCCGCATCATGAACTTTGAGTCACAGGAGATCAAAATCTATTACAAACTTCGCTATACGATCAATATTTTGAGGAGAAATCCTCTGGATTACAAGAATACAATATTTCGCCACGTCACGCCACCACAAGCACTAAAAAAAATAAGGAAACTATCCTTATTTTTTTAGTGCTTATGGTGGTAAACGAGCAAGCAGCACACCTGATGGCAAGTGTTCATGTTTCCCATGGACCTTTTGCAATACGAACAGGCCGAGACCGAACAGGCTTCCAACTCTCTCGCTCACCGACCAAAGCGCATTGTCATTGCTCAGAAAAAGAAACAAAAAAAGAACACTATCACTTTACTGCTTTTGTCACTTTACTGTTGAAATTTTTTTTGCTTACATTGTTGTATACCTTTTGATTTTTTGTTTGCTTTTTTTACACTTTATTGTTGTTAAATCACTTTATAATTTAGTGATATTAACTCAATTTACTGCGATCGCCAATCCGTTCTAAGCATAGTGATTGTGTGAACAATTTTTTTAAAAGACAACACCCGGCACTAAGGAAATAATTCTTCTATTGCGAAGGGTCTTGATAAACTTACAATTAACGCAGACAAATTACATCTAAACTCAGAGCAACGTTTCGTGGATAGCACGAAGTATTGTCCTGCATAGGAATCGAATCCATGAAACGATACATGGGTATCTTAACCGCTACGCTACTTGTGTACAATAACTCCACGAACGCCATGTGGTATTCTATGGGGGAGCTAGATTACGTCCAGCTGTAGATAGCAATAGCCTAAATGATTATGATAAAATAGATGAATTCTTATTTAAAGAAGATAGTAAAATTTGCTTTAAAGTTATTATGTCTTTTTCAGTGACTTTTTTCGGTGTAGAGGCGGTGGAAGATGCTGATTTCGTGCAGAAGTATACGGAAGCTGTAGATACCATGCTAAGTATTATGATGATGAGGTTTCAAAGGCCTTGGCTACAAAATGACCTAATATACAGGCTACTGGGCTACAATAAAAAACAGAATGAAATTATTGCGACATTGGCTAAAATGTCAGATACGGTAAAAACTTTCCTTGGTTTCTTTTTCATTTATTTAAGTCTAGGCTTAGATTATATCCCAGGGAAAATGTGTGTTGCACAGGCAGACAGTGGTCTAAGTATTCAACTATGATGACGAGAGATTCAATCCACATGTTGGACAATTCTTTGTGCAATTAGCAAATGATTGTTCCGAGTCTGAATGTGTATCTATTACTTATGTATTTGTTAAAGCTGTTACAATACACGAATTTATGCTTTAGCGCCCAATATTAACCCTTAGCTGGAGTCGCTAAAAATTTCAACGTATCTGGAGTCGGGGGTGATAATTAACCCATCGTTGGTGTTACGTATATTATTAAAACCATGCATATATTTTTATTTATCTGTTTTAATTATCAAAAAACAACTTATAATCTAAACAATAGTTCGCACTTATGGCACTTTTTATTTATCATTAATAGCTTTTTTCTTCATTCGAACTTATCACTACTTATAAATACAAATTTTTTAAGAGGCAACTACAGAGATTAAAAAAATAAAATAAAAGCAAAAATAACAAAAAATCACTTCGGTATATCTTTTTCTAATATTATCTAAATAATATAAAATGACCACAATTTTCGAGAACAACTAAAAATAGAAAAATGACGCAGTAAATCTATGGCCTTCACAAAAACGAATAAAATAGCTTTATAAATATTGAATGTTGACTCTAACATTTAGTACTAGTGACTGTTTTGGCGGTATCGGCGGCCATCGTCGAGCCACTGAGTAATTTGCACATTTCTGGTCTAAGGAATCCTCGCCTCCTTTTGTACTATTATAAAATGTTATGATTTCTGGCTTGCCGCTCCTAGTGTCAACAGATTGTTCGTGGTGCATCGTGGAAATCATCACAACACGCAATGTGCAATAATCAATGCAATGCAATATCGTCGTCGCCCAAAATACCAGCCATGATGATGGTTAACTACTCAAAAAAACATAAAACATTAGAAAATATTCACACAAAAAACACACACTTTCAGAGTCGGGGGTAATTTGTGACCCCAAGTACCTCTACTTCCAGAAATATTAGAGTGACGCGCGTCCGTCACCCGCCGCACTCCGCTACGTAGTGAGATTACGTAATGGCGTGCGAGTGTAGGTATTTAAACTGCGAAGTTATGGCGAAAAATATGAATCATGGGGGTCGTTTTTGACCCCCGACTCCAGTTAACGGTTAAAAATTATAGTAGAAAAATAAATAATATTTATTTATTAATCAGTTTTTTTGAAAATAAAGATATTATCAACGTAGATTGGATGGACTTTGGATTCGAAATTTGTCACAGTACACACTATTTTACAAGCCAAGCACTTTCAATTGATACCCATATTGTGGAAGTTGTGAAACTATATGTAATCCACCATTTTAAAGCAGTGACACCGGAATCTTCTGAGGAACTGTTTGACTTAGTATTATTGTCACTGTTTTACCATCGACACTGTTGCAAGAATTATCTATTTCACCTGGAAACGCTACGGTAATTAATTGTACGTTTTCAGCGATTATTTTCCTCATGTACGTGCAAAATCTGGAATGGACTACCTGCTGCTATGTTTTCCGGGTGCTAGGTATGTCTTTTTCCAAACGAGGTTTATGAAGAACACTTTCTTCACGTTGGGCAGTGGCCCAGCTGTATCCTTGGTATTATTAAGGTCCATGTGCAGTATCATTCACTATCAGGTGTGCTACTTGCTCGTTTCTATCATAGGCAATAAAATAAAATATATTTTAGGGTTTTTTATCAAATGGAAGTTTATGGAACTATGTGCCTAGACCTCCATTGTCTCTTTGTGCGTTTGCCTGTCAGAAAGTTAGATGGATAATAAGCGCGAAATATCAGCATATCGACGTCCTATATTGGACTTCAGATTGCTTACGATAGGGATTTGCCTATGAAGGGGCTGCTGAATACAAGTTGAGAATTGTTCCAAGCATCCGTTAGTCAGTCTTAACTTTCAGTCTTAACCTTCAAGTTCTTAACAATGAGAAGGATATCACAATGCCATTGGCATTAATCAATTTTACCTCACCTACAATAGACGTAGCATTAAATGTTATTTTATAAAATTAATAAACAATACGTGCTCAATCGCGGCCTGTGATCGATAAATCTATGTCACATATTAACCACAGTGCCCTTGCGTTTTAGTAAACATGGACTATGCGTACCATTTGTGAATACTTAAATTATAATGTGATGAATAGTAGTCCTTTTTCTTCGAGTTACAGGTTAGATCGTGCATCACCTCCAAATTTAGTGCCGGCGCACGCACCTTCATAACAAAGTCAATATCATAGGGCTTGCTATGAAATTTTCCTATTTAGATATTCATTACTGGATGATATGCAGTGCTTTTAACAGTGCTTTTAACAGTGCTTAAATGATATGTGCTGTTTTACATCAGAAGGATATTTAAATCAACCCAAACTTTGCGCATTAATGATCTTGTGTCCAAATTTTACCACTGTTCACCGTATGTAGCTGTTCAGTTCAAAGCCCAAAATTACGCAGAAATCATCCGAGATCAAGTTAACTTTTTCTTATCATATTTAAAAACTTGAAATTGAACATAGAAGATACGACGAAAGCGAACATGAGATCTTCTTTTGCTAACATGGTATTAATGGTATTTAATGAATCTCTTCGGCCGATAAATTTACGTTCATTCACTATTCTAGCCTAATGATAAATTGAAAATAAGTGAGGAAACGAAATCAATTGCCAATATTTGTAGTGAACAATTGCCAATATGCATAAGAGTCATCATCAAAGCAGAAGAAGAATACGACTATATGTACTAGCTGTCCTTGCGAACTTCGTACCGCCTAACAGTCGATTCTTTATTATTTTAGTTTTTTTTAATACTTATTTTCTTAATAGGGACGCCGGGTCATACTACCAACCCTTACTTTGCTCGTGGATGTCGTAAAAGATGACTAAGAGCCTTAAAACGACCTGAGCCAACTCCATCTAATGCCGTTTGTTCAACAATTACATTCCCAAGGAGGGTTGACGTCTGGTAGGGAGCCAGTCATAAAACGATTGCACAGTTTACAGTATGTACTATGAAAGAAAAATACATAAAGTATCGACCCCAAGTAGTTGGGATAGATATACAGGGTGGAAGTGGACCGGTCCCGAAAACAAAGACAGGTGACCCTACTCGTCCTACTTGTAATTGGTACTACTACTTGGCTAGAAAAAAATTGATTCGGATGAAAAAAAAAAGTTTTTTCGTAACAAATTTAAAGTTTTTTTCACATTCCATCGTAGTAGGACAGTGCCATGTAACCATAATTCTATAAAAAATACGTAACTATACTCAGATGAGAAAAGACGTAATCTATTCAAAACTCACGATCATATGTTCAAGAGTTCAACGACCTCGCGTGGTGAAAAAAAAATTCTTTTTCCGAATTCCGAATCCGAATCGATTTTTTTTTCTAGCTCTATATATATATAGCTTATATCGAACGAAAATAACTAAACAGCTAGTTAAACAATAATATAATTCTACGTCTGAATAAACACTGGTTGTATATTCAGTATTGTATTAGGCGGCTATTATTATTCATATCAAGTACGAAAATATGTACCTACTTTATTATACAAACATTTATATGTAGGCGAGATGTCGATGCACAATCAATATCCGTAAAATCAATACTTGACAGAAATCTTGAAACAGATAATAATAAAGAATGAATGGCTATATGAGGTCTATTTGTTATATCATTATCTCAGCTCATATATGTCCCACTGCTGGGCTAAAGCCTTAAAGGCTAAAGCCTGGCTAAAGCCATACTAGGAGGAAAAATGACCTACTGCACCACGCTGATCAGACGTATTGGTATGAAGTTTTGTTCCGAGGTTTCCTTCTCTTGCATAGATGTTACATGCATATTTTATCCTTTTTCATCTTTAACAATCACCCATGTAAGATAGCGGATGGTAAATTATATTCTTACTCCGTCACACACGGAGAATATGTTATATAACGATTGGCAATTGCTAACATATTTATTGTGAAGGCAATTAAATATGATTCAATTCATCATCATTCTTTTAATAGTGGTAGGACCACGCTGTTGACAGTTTTTTTTTTGTCTACAGCCACTGGCCGGTCCGTCCGGGGTAGTACCACACTCTCGCAGAAGATCGACGTCTGAGTAATGGCAATGTGCTATTGCGTTTCGTTCGGTGAGCGAGAGAGCCGGCAGCCCAAATGGGTGGGTTTGGAGATTTTATAGGTAGGCAGCGGCCTACGCTATACGCTTGGTATTGCAAAGGTCCATGGACGGCAGTGACACTTACCATCAGGTGTGCTGCTTGCTCCTTTGCCACCATAAGCAATAAAAAAAAATTCTACTGCTCTTAACCCAATTACTTGGGTCCACGCAATATGTACCTACTCCTCTTCCTACATATTTCAAAAGTTAATGACAATTGTTTTATGACCGACCGCCTGCCCGACTTTAACCCTCCTTGGGAATTGAACATGAATTTATTGATATATCGCTAAGATAAAAATGTGATTTCTTTTTAAATAAGGACAAACAGGCACCTTTGATTTCATTTGATAAACTATTTTAAGAGATTGATATAGTGCCGTAATTAGTCTATATAAACTAATATCTATATAACCTTTCATTTTTCTAACTTGAAATTGTGTTTTCTTTGTAAAAATAATTTAATGAAATGTATTCGTTTGTTGTAATGTGTGGGTCAAAATTTAATATCTTATAGGGTAGATATAAATTTCTGCAATAACAATGACATATTGGACGTAAGACACCTTACCTTAGTCCTCTCGTGATCATGATCATTGTAAAGTGTTCGAAACGTCGGGAAATTAAAAATCAAATACAAACGCGATAGAATCCGTAAAAGTAGTTTTATTTCAAATGTGTAATACTCGCGTAAACATTAGAAGTCATTATGAAATGTATTGTTGCCGCTCATACGTCCCACGGCAGGGATTAAGTCTCCTTCAAAATCGGAGCGAGTTAGGAACTTACTATACTCTGCTAATGAAACGTATTAGTATAGCATTTTATTTCAAGTTTTCTTTCTCTTGTATATTATATCTCTTAGACATCTTTAACGACACACGTGAAGATAGGAGGATGAATTGTATTTTTACTCCAGATAGATGACTTAAATATTAACATTTGTTATCAGGTCATTAAAAGAAAAAAGAATGCATTGAAGACACAAATCACAAATCAAGAGGAAATATGTACATCAGGTAAAAAAAAATAATACATTATTCCATCAGCCTATTCACGTATTTTCAATATTGAACCTAGGTCTTCCAATACGAGGATCAAGCTGCTAGTTGCCGGTGGTCCGCCTACAAAGCCATAAAGTTTCTGTACGGCAAGTGGCATTTCATTATCATCCGTAAGAAAAGAGGGACAAAGTCTTTATATTTTTAAAGCCACTTCCCTCCCCGCCTCAGCTCGGTGCAGTGTGTAGTTGATTCGTGAGCGGATTAAAAAATTAGTTTTGTCCTTTTAAGGATATTCTATCGGCTCGTGCTGTGTTTCCAATTGTGTTTTATTGTGTTTAGTTCGTGTTTACGTAAACTACGATAAGTATTTGTTCTTGTTTATACTTAAATACGGATTATCTCGGTAAGTTTTTTCTATTTTCTTGAGTAGTAGGTGGATTTAAAATTATTATTGAGTTAGACATTTAAGGTTTGTTTACTTCGATTATTTTATATTATACATAATTTGAAATGCCGAAATGTTATAACGATAACTGCTACGGCGCTGATGTATTTCGTCTAAGTCAATTAACACCACGCTCGCCCCCGGCCGGTACCAGCAGACGTGCCCTTTACAATGAGCCGTCGCCAGCTTACATTACTCCCGAGCTGAAACCTTTACCGGTACCTAGCGCGATTAATTCGTCACCATTTAGTGTCAGCGACGGCGGATAACCTAATTATTGTGAACTAGTTTCAGAGGGCTCCACATTTCTGTCAAAAATAAACGAGCTCGTCAATGACCAGAGTTCACGTATGAATAACGCGAATAAAACGGCAATAATGGACTACACTCAACGCATTACTGCCATCGTATCATTACTAGCGTTAAAATCATTTTGCAATG
This sequence comes from Lymantria monacha, assembly GCA_905163515.2. Classification (NCBI taxonomy): domain Eukaryota; kingdom Metazoa; phylum Arthropoda; class Insecta; order Lepidoptera; family Erebidae; genus Lymantria; species Lymantria monacha. The sequence continues at coordinate 20,908,496 of LR991081.1, forward strand.
AGACGAAACTGGCAAATATTGAACGGCAATTAAACCAGACCCAAACAACACGGCCTTTAAACGATATTCAGAAACCATCGTACGCCGATAAATGAAAACTATCAAATTTCGTGCCATAAGTGGAGGTTCGTTCGTCACGCGCTCCCTGTGTAATCGCATATCCTACGGCCGAGCGTTCAGCTGATTACGCGTCGTCTTTAGCTACCAAACAGGCGCTACTGAAGGCAATTAAACCTATAGACGATGGTTTTCAAATTGTAGGCGTTAAAAAAGCCGCGAAATCGGGTGTCGTTCTTCGCATCACAAATGAGAGGCAAATTAAAAAATTAGAATCTGTTGATGCCATTAAAGCCGCTGGCTTGCGTTTAGAAACACCGAAAGGTAGACGACCGCGCTTACTAATCTAGGATGTACCCATTTCTATGGAAGACAACGCGTTCCTTGTCGCACTTTACCGTCAAAATATCAAAGACGAAATGTCACTTAACGAAGACGATTTTATTAAAGCCACGAAAATTATTCGCAACCGAAAATTACAAAACGGGCGTAAATGGGTCGGTATCGAACTCGATCCCGAAGTGCGCGTTCATCTAGCCTAGCTAACCACCAAGGAAAAAATATTTATAGACTGGGTCAGCTGCCGCTTCTACGATGATTTGGAAGTAGTACGCTGCTCAAACTGTCAGGTACACGGACATGTCGCGAAATATTGTACGGAAAAAACACCTACGTGTGGTCACTGCACAGAAGGACATATTACGAAGTCCTGCCCAAATAAGGACAAACTAGATTTTAAACCTAAATGTGCGTCTTGTAAACGTTTTAAAAAACTGTATGATCATTCTTGTGGTGCATCAGATTGCCCCACTTACAAACTGAATCTAGAACAACTGGTGCTCAATACTAACTATTAGAAATGGATAGTTTGAATATTGGGCAATTAAACCTACATAATGATAGGGTTGCGACTTCAGAGTTAGATCGTATAGTTTTGGAATATAATCTCGATATAGTACTTGTACAAGAAGAATACCAGAGTAGTCGCTTACGTAATAAGGTTGTACAATTGGACAACAAAGCACGAGCCGGCATCTATGTTGCAAGTTCCAAATTTACGGTGACATCACTATAAAATCTCATGACGTCACACTGCGCTGTCACAGAGGTCACATCCCCATCCTGTAGGGTATATATTTTGAGCTGTTATTTTCAATATTCAGACCCCGTTAGTCCACACTTACACCATCTTCGTCATGTCTTGCGGTCTCTTACGGGCCGTAAAACAATAATAGGAGCTGACGTGAATGCGTCATCTACTCTCTGGTATGGCAAATTTAGATACACCGATACGGACCGACGGTGTGCTATAGAAAATTTCATCGCTGAGATGAATCTGTCCATCCACAATACACCCGATGCACCACCAACTTTTTGCAGCCCTTTGGGCGAATCTTCTATTGACGTCACACTTTTAAGTGCAGACGTCCGCTTGAATAGGTGGCGCGTTCTTCCTGACGCGTCATGTAGTGATCATCGCCTGATCGTGTATGAATTCGGATCGAGACTGTCGCAGGCTCCTCCCAGACAGAGTTATAATTTTAGATACAAATCTAAAGGCGCAAATTGAGAATTTTTCAGCTCTCTCTTTTCCTCGTGTACCAGAGATTTTACTCGTAGAAAATTAAATGCGGAAGAAAGCGCTGAATTAATGTCACATTCTCTAATATACTGTGCTAATGTAACCCTAGGCCAAACATCCCTGCCTAATACTAAGAGGTGTGACTGGTGGAACAATCACCTAGTAGAACTCCGCAAACGCTTTCGAAGGGCGCGTAGGAAGCATAATAAACTTAAAAAGTCACCTAACATGGGAAGGGCCTTTGATGAATCTCTATCTGTACTGAAAGCTGCCAGGTCTCGCTACCGGATTGTAGTAGAAAAATCGAAAGACGCTTTGTTAAATAGGATTGTGGAAAGATTAGAAAGTGAAGGTCCATGGTCTCCACTTTATCACGAGTTTAAAGCGAATCGATCAGTCGACTTAGCATACATACAGAATATTAAAGTAAACGATAAACACACTACGGGTATTGAGGAGACCACGGAAGTTTTATTAAATTCGTTAATCCCAGACGATAACATCTCAGTCGACAGCGAACATCATAAACAAATACGTGCATGGGCCGCCGAGCCACCTCTCTCGCCTATGTCTGATCTTCCATCTCTTACCGAATTCATGAATACCATTATAGCTCTTCCCCTCAACAAGGCTGCTGGTGAAGATAAAATATCAAATAAAATGATCAACGAAGTCAGTCGAGCCTCGGGCAACTCAATGTTAATAGTTTTTAATCGTTGCATAACTAAAGGCATATTTCCTCGTATATGGCGTCGCGGTTATATACGTGTGGTGCCTACCTATGCATTTTAACTAGGTCAAATAATTATAATGTAATTGAAAATAAATTATAATAAATTAGTCATACATACGCGCTTGCGTCAACTGGTTGTTTTATTCAATATATGACTCATTACACGTATCCACATAAACACTTACATTGGTGACCCCTTTTTTTTTTTTTTTCGCGGTGGGTTACGGTCGGCACACCCCTCGCACCACTCCATCCGGGGTGACAAAGGGGCGTAAGCACCGCACCCGTAACCCACCCGTGACGTCGCCTTCGTCGTTGGGCCAACCACCGGAGCAGAGTGACTTGACGTCAGTGGTTGGCCCGACGGAATACCCCTGAGGAGTACCCTCTCCTCGACCGACGTCCCCCCCTCGGGTAGGATGTCGGTCTTTCCTCACGCGGTCGGCCTCTCGGCGGGTGACGGTCTAATTCCCCGATCCAGTCACCCGTGGCCTCGGCTAGGGCGGCATCAGGTAATCGCGCCTGCGCCCCCCCAGTCGCCGGCGGCGGCTCGCGTCGAACAACACCAGCGCGAGGAACACCGTCAGGCTTGGGGGCGGTGGATTTTCCGTGCATGCGCGCCACCGCCGCCCCCATCTCGGGTTCCGTGATGGGCGGAACACTGTTATCGTCGGCCTCCCGGTCGGTGTCTGGCGGAGCCATGACCGGAGGCGTGTGTTCCGCCCGTCGCGGGAACAGATCCTCGACGACCCTGGTGAGGAGGTCGGGCTGGAGAGTCTCGGTGAGGGGAGGGCCCCGCGCGCGGAGCTTACTCAGCGCTGCGCGATAGGGGCGACCCCAGGGGTCACGATCGAGACCATCCAACATCTCCTGCCGACTGACGTCCTTGGCGGTACGGACGGCCAGCCTAAAGGCCGACCGCGCATTGCGGTAGCCCTCGTAAAGCCGGCTCTCCCGCTCCTCGTCGCGATGGTGCCGCCGGCTGCGGGTGTAGGCCCTTCGGACGCGTATACACGCAACCCGAAGACCCGCCAGCTCCCGGGACCACCAGTGGACAGCCCTCTTCGGGGGCAGACACCGCACACGGGGCATGGCCGCATCGCAAATCTGCGTCAAAGCATTGCGGATGCGACCAGCCTCGGCGTCCACCCCGTCCAACTGGTGGGCAGAGGACAGCCACGAGTGAACGATGGCTGCCTCCGCCAGCAGGTCCCGGTCCAAACGACCCACAGCCCATCGCGGGAACGCGGAACGTCCGTCCGCCCCGTGACGCCTGCTGGGCGTCGGGAGGGTCTGGGAGACCTCAATCCGGATATATCGGTGGTCCGATAGGGTCTCAACCTCCTCAGCGACGCGCCAGCTCCTTACGCGTGCGGCGACAATGGGGCTAGCGAACGACAAGTCCACTATCGACCCGCCCCGCTGACGCACGCACGTTTGCACCGAGCCCCTGTTCAACAAAGAGAGGCCCAGTGCCGCCGCCCACAATTCGACCGCCCGTCCTCGGTCGTCCGTCGCGGAGGACCCCCACGCCATGGACTTGGCGTTGAAGTCCCCTAAAACGAAGACTTGGCGCAGTGCCAGTCGCCGTAACGAGGCCTCCAAGATGGTGAGGGAGGCCCCGAAATCAGTCACGCTCCTGTTAGGGGAAAGATAGACTCCGAAAAGCGTAATCTCTCCCCATTCCGCCGCGACGTATCCGACGCCCCTGTCCCTAAGGGTCAGAGACGGCGAAGGCCACAACGTGGGGGCGACGATTGCCACACTGCCGTCGGTGCTACCCAGCCAGTTAGGTCGGTCGGGCACCACGTACGGCTCCGCGGCTACGGCTACTCCTATCAACCACTCCGCCATGGCTTGCAGGAAATCATCCTGCGCACCGGCGCAGTGGTTGAGATTGGCTTGGAGGAGACGGATGGATTCGTGGTCCATTAACAGACCGTATCCATCGTCTCCTCCTCCGTGCTAACGGGCGATCGGGTCGCGCTCGGAGCGGGCGCAGGCCGGGTCGATGGGCTGCCCCGCCCCTTTGGGGCCGATGCCAGATGCTCCAGAGCCCATGCGGTGCTTGGCAGGCCTATTGTCTGCCGCACACGCGGGGCAGTGGGGCACCGCAGAGCACGATGCCGCCTGGTGTCCAGCCTGACCGCAGCGGCAGCATAACCCGCTGCAGTCGAAGCAGTTGCGACACGTCGGTCGGGTATGTCCGACGGCCATGCACTTATAACACCTCGCGGGCCGGGTTTTCAGCACGGTTACCCACGCCGAACTCCAGCCCACGAGGAGCCTGCCTGAGTCGGCCAATTTCTTCACCGACTCCACCGAGCATTGCACCCAGACAGCACCGACACCGCCCGGACCAGGACGGATGGTGCCAATCTGGACAGTGTCCGAGGCACATACAATACACGCCACAATGGCCTCCTGAACGTCCTCCACCGTCACGGAATCGTCTAAACCCGTGAGGCGCATCTCTGCGCACTTGACGGGCCTGGCGATTCGGACTCCATCCTCCGGCCCGAACAGCCCCCTCAGCTTCAAGGCCACACTATCGGCCACCTTGACGCCCTCGGCCCCAGGGAACTCGAGAATACGAGCCCCTGTCCGAGCCTTACGGGTCCTCGCCTCAACGCCTCCGATCATTGGTGACCCCTACGTGATTTAAAACCCGACCTGATTAAAATCGACGTGATAAAAACCGACTAGATTAAAACTGACGTGATTTAAAAACTGACGTAATTAAAAATCGACGTGATTACCCAACGTGATTCCCCGTGTCGTGATAACTGCACTGCACAACCTGGTCAGCCTTCCACAAGCGGATCTCACTGATTTCGGTTTTCAAGAGGCACATAGTTATCACTGAAATGAACTGAAACGGAAATTGTGCACCCGGACTATCCGGCTTCGGAGCAGCGAACACCAGCAATATATACACCGAAATCGCAGCACCAAGCGGTCAACCACAACTCATGATGGAAATACTAAAGCAAATGAGTAAGTTAATGATGGAAATAGCATCTTTAAAGTCAAACTCACATCATAATCACTATGGACACAGTAATTTTAGGCCAAACCGAAGTTTGACACGCTCAAGGTCCAATTCGAGAGCTAGAATTACACCCAACAATCGTAAATGGCTATGTAAATATCACTTGCGTTACAGAAACCGAGCTCGAAATTGTGAAAACCCGTGTAATTGGAAAAAGCCGTCGAAAAACTAAATACAGCGTTGACAGAGGCGGCCGTCAGCGCTATTACCCCATCGAACCGCCTATGCGTTACCGACCGAAAAAGTGGGTATCGCTTTTTAGTTGATACAGGCGCCAACATCTCTGGAATACCAAAAAGAGGGAATAAATCAATTATAGATAACACATACACAATATACGCCGCAAACGGAACCCTAATAAAAACATATGGTTACTAGCTTCTGCCCGCGGCTTCGCCCACGTAAAAGGTTACTTTCCTAAAGTTTTTCATCCCCTATTTTTATTTTCCCCTTAAGGGTAATTTTTACATGTTTATGTCATATTTATTTATATCTAATCAATAGCCTAAAAATAAGTTTCAAGCTTCTGGCTTTAAAAATGACGATAATTCACAAGTTTTCACCCCCCTTTACAACCCTCTTTTTATATCAAAAAGTAGCCTATGTCCTTTATCAGGCTCTAGACTATCTGTGTACCATATTTCATTTAGATCGGTTCAGTAGTTTTGGCGTGAAAGGGCGACAGACAGACAGAGTTACTTTCGCATTTATAATATTAGTAAGGATTAGGTAATATTTAATTATTTAATGTCACATTTATGTTAGACAGCTACCCCTGTCATACACGCGCACACACAAATGAATAGAGAATAGCGGCGTGGTATCACGGCATGACCACATTTGCCTTAGTACCTACCCAATCTATCATTTCCAGTAGTCGACACAATTTTACTGCCAAGGCGCGCAAAAAGATGTTTCATATCACAAACTTTCAATACCTATCTATTATATACAGGTATAGTATGTTATTAACAAATCGATAGTGCTGTCAAAAATACAACAATCATCAACGGTGACTGCTCTCGCGTCTTTACTTGTGTTCGGGTCGCACAATCGGCGATCTTCTTTCTTGCCATATTTCTGTAGTGCGCCCGGTTGCTGCCTGACCACACTGTGCACTCTTATTGTCCTAACTTTTGAAATACTGTACCAAACGACACACGGTAAAAGGCAAAAAATATGTACTTTAAATATCGAAAGCAATAAAAGCATTTGTTTGCATAAGAATCAATTCGTTACTACATAATGTGCATCGGCAATACATACCAAATTTTAATTTATTATTTTCACGATAAATGCTTACATATTAAAAATAGATATATACTGTCGCGGACTTTTTTGTAGAACTATTTAAGAGGTACATTTCCACAATACATAACATTCGTCTGAGTTTCAAGATTTTTGTAGCGTATGCAAAAATAGTTCGCAGATGGGCGTTTCTTTCTGACTTAAGCAATTTTTATCGTTATATTTTAGCCTATTTACAAAATATCTTTATAAATTATAGCCTGTGTGTTATTCTGATGTGTAAGCTATATTACTATAAAGTTTTATCAAAATCTATTCGCTAGTTTTTGCGTGAAAGCGCAACAAAGATGTTCATATCCATACATTATTACAAACTTTCGCGTTTATAATACATACATACATACATATCATCACGCCATATCCCTTGCAGGGTAGGCAGAGAGAACAGAGTGCCAGAGAACTCTATCTCTGCATACTTCACTCGCTTCCTCAACATTCATAATTCTCTTCATACACGCTCGCCGGTTTCGGAGACTCTTGACTCCACCTTCCTTCAGTACATGACCGATCTGGTCTAGGTAGGTTAATCTCGGTCTCCCTCAGTACCTACATCCTTCCACTTTCGCATTGTATATCTTCTTAACCAGACGTTCGTTCGGCATTCTTTCCACATGTCCGAACCATCGGAGCATGCCCTTTCGCATCTTTACACCAATACGTTGCGTTTATAATGTTAGTAGGATAAAACGCTGACGTTAGATTTGAATATGAGACGACCGTACCGTTAGACTTTCATCGTCACTGACATTACGCAACCAATTCTTGGCGCCGACTTTTTAGAAAAACATAATATATATTCTGGTGGATATTCGAAACAACCGGTTAATAGATATTACGACTGGACTTCAGAGTAATGCAAAATTTATGTAGTCAAGCACACCTACTCTTCGTACTGTCAACCTCACTGAAAATTACGAAGATATTTTGGCCAATTACCCAATTATTTTGAAACCACTCAACGCATTATCACAACCGAAACACAACGTGGTTCATCAAATCATCACCGACGGACATCCTGTTCACTCCAAATCAAGACCGTTACCAGCTGACAAATATTTAAGGGTGAAAAAAGAGATTGAACAGATGTTCGAAACCGGCATATGCAGACCTTCTAAGAGCCCGTGGGCTAGCCCCTTACACGTCACAACAAAGAAAAACGGCGAGTTACGGCTATGTGGCGACAATAGAAAACTTAATGCAATCACAGTACCGGACAGATATCCCATACCAAAAGTATTAGCTTTTACATACCTATTACCAGGAACCAGTATATACTCTAAAATTGATCTAAAAAGAGCGTACAACCAAATTCCAGTCCAAGATATCGAAAAAACCGCAGTAATCACGCCATTTGGCCTATTTGAATGCCCTAGAATGCCCTTTGGATTACGAAACGCGGGTCAAACGTTCGTCAGATTCTTAAATCAAGTTTTAACCGGATTGGATTTCGTTTTTCTATATATAGACGATATTTTTGTGACGTCATCATCAATTACCAGTCACCGACGTCATCGCCGTGAAGTATTCAAACGGTTGGATGAGCATGGCATCGCAATAAATCGAACCAAATGTGTGTTTGGCCAGCCGCAGATAGATTTCCTTGGCCATTTAATTACTCAAGACGGCATCAAACCATTACCTGAAAAGGTCGAGGCAATAAATAAATACCCAATTCCAAAGACCGTGGAGGAACTACGTCGATTTTTAGGGATGATTAATTTCTACCGAAACAGCATACCACAAGCAGCTAAACATCAAGCTCAATTGAACAAATATTTGGTTCACTCTAAGAAAAACGACAAGACCGAAATCCAATGGACCCCAGAGGCACTAGAAGCATTCGATCGATGTAAAGCAAGTCTAAGCAACGCTGTTATATTGACATCACCAACGACGCACGCCCCACTATCGCTCATGACAGACGCTTCCCAAACGTGCGTTGGCGCTGTACTACAACAGTTTGAAAATGGCATGTGGAAACCACTTTCATTTTTCTCAAAAGCATTAAGTGAAGCACAGTCGAATTATAGTACATATGATCGAGAATTACTGGCAATCTACATGGCAGTAACGCATTTTCAACCTCATGTAGAAGGACGAGAGTTAATAATATACACTGATCATAAGCCATTATGTTATGCCTTCACAACTAAACAAAACTCTACAAATAAAAAGTTTCCTTTTTATTTGTAGATTACATCACCTAGAGTACATTGCACAGTTCACGACAGACATACGGCACCTCGCCGGTAACATGAACCCTGTAGCCGACGCTTTATCACGCATCAACCAAATAGATTGTCCGACACCCATGGCAGACACTCAATGCGATGACTACGAACTTAAACAGCTGTTGAATAAAAACAATCTGCATTGGAAAAAAATGTATCTATCTGGAAACAAATACATATTTTAAAATTCGAAGAATAATATGCGACCATATGTGCCGAAGTCACTTCGAAAATAAGTATTCGACACTATGCACAACATCACTCATCCCGGCGTGCGATTATCAAAGAAAATGATCGCAGAACACTACTTCTGGCCACTAATGAATACAGACATCGGCAATTGGGCGAGAGTATGCGAGTCATGCCAGAAAAGTAAAACATACACAAACAACTCATCGCCAATCGGAACTTTTCCGTCAACAGAGCGTTTAGATCACGTGCACATAGACATCGTCGGACCTTTGCCGGAATCCAACGGCAACAGATATATTATTTCTATGATAGACAGAAGCACAAGATGGCCGGAGGCTGCGCCTGCAGCGGATATAACGGCAAAGACAGTAGCAGAAGTTTTTGTTAACACCTGGATAGCAAGATTTGGATGCCCAAACACAATTACATCGGATCAAGGACGACAATTCGAGTCAGACTTATTTACTGCTTTGACTAAGTCACTTGGCATTAAGAAAACCAGGACTATAAGCTACCATCCTTCCTCAAATGGAATAATCGAACGCTGGCATAGATAAATGAAAACAGCACTAGTTGCACGAGGCAACACAACGAATTGGCCAAAGGTTTGGTACCTTTACCTTTGGTACTTTTAGGGTTACGAGCAGCTTTACGATTGAAGAAAAATATTAGCCCGGCACAAATGTTATACGGAACCAACATACGCCTGCCTGGAACATTCATGAACCCTAAAACATCGTTTTCATCACCAGAAATGTTTACACGATCTCTACAGGAGTCAATGTCAAAGATAAGCCCTTTCAATGACAACCACCATGCCACCAGCCACAAACCTTTCATCCATCCCAACATGAAAAACTGCGAATATGTCTACATCAGAACGTATGCTGTAAAAAACCGCTCGCCCCAACTTATAAAGGTCCATACAAAGTCATAGAGAAACAGGACAAACATTTCAAAATTCAATTGCCGAAGAAAACATCCATAGTAACTGTAGACAGATTAAAACCTACATATATTTTAATCGAAGAATAGATGAACGAACCTGTAGAATACTTAAACAATAGCAGTAGTCACAGCAAAAATGATGAGTCGATAGAAAATAGCGAAAATAAGTTACGCAAAACAAAATCAGGTCGCGTCATACGTCCGATTGTACGGTTCGCAATAGTGCCAAATCAGCAAAATAAAAAATGAAGAAATAATTCATTTTATTTGCATCATATAAAAGCAATGATCGTGCAGAATTACAAAATGCGAACAACATCTTTTATATACATAGTAATACACATTTTTATATACATATTTGTTTTATACATTTTTTTCAGATCTATTGTCTTTAGATTTTTTTAAAAAAGGGTGGAACTAATGTGGTGCCTACCTATGCATTTTAACTAGGTCAAATAATTATAATGTAATTGAAAATAAATTATAATAGATTAGTCATACATACGCGCTTGCGTCAACTGGTTGTTTTATTCAATATATGACTCATTACACGTATCCACATAAACACTTACATACGTATAATTCCTAAAGGCGGTGATAAGCCACAAGATGACCGAAGTCATATCGACCAATCACCTTACTGCCTTCATTAGGCAAGCTCTTAGAACGTCTCATTGTTCCTCGTTTATTGCCGGGTGGACCAACATTCAATCATAAACAATTCGGCTTCACTCACGGTAAATCCACTATCGACGCGGCCATTGCTGTAAGAAAAGTCATTAGCGCATCCGTTTTTAAATACGTACTAGACGTCTTCCTGGACATCTCAGGTACTTTCGATAACGCATGGTGGCCAATGCTACTTCTTAAATTAAAGGCTCGTGGGTGCTATACAAATATCTACCAAATCATACAGTCGTACTTTTTAAATGGCTCGTCTAAATTGAAACTTGGTCACCATGCTGTGTCGAAGCCACTGACGATGGGCTGCCCTCAGGGTTCGGTGCTAAGTTCTTATCTATGGAATTTAGGTTTTGAGGATTTTCTCGAGTTACCTCTACCGAAGAATTGTCTACTGATCGGCTATGCAGACGACGGTCTTTTACTTATACAATCAAATACTAGGGATGGCTTAGAGAAATTAGCGAAAACATGTCTCAATGATATATTCGATTGGGGTACACGAAACCGGCTTGCTTTCGCACCACAAAAACACATATCATCTTTTATTAAAAGGAAATTTACAATCGGCGCCGCGTATAAAATTCAATAATATGACTGTCAAAAAGAAATAATCAGTTTGATATCTCGGCCTAGTCTTAGAAAAAATAATTTCATTTATTCAGCATATTAAAACTGTAGGTGAAAAAGCGAAACGCAATTTCTACGCGCTTACTAGAATATCCACATCTACTTGGGGCCTTCGCTTTAATACACTTAAAACCATATATATGGCCACATATTTGGGGTGTATTTGTTACGCTGCACCTGTATGGGCCGATAGGGCCACCTTAGGGGCGGCTCGCCTTAAATTACTACAGAGCCAACGATTGGCCCTAATATTCTTATGTAAAACCTATAGAACGGTTAGTACCGAGGCCTTGCCAGTGCTAGCGGGTGTGCTTCCAGTTGATTTGGAGATTCAGAGACGAGCGTCAATGTATTACACCATAAGGGGAAACTATAAATACCGATTTCCTTCTACCGCGCGACTGCTAGATTGTTTGCGCCACAATCCAATGTCTATGAAGAGCTTTTAACTGAATGGCAAGAAGATGGGATTCATCGTCGAAAGGCATCGTCATCTTTATCAATTTTTTCCATGCATCCGAAAGCGCCTGGAGAAAGTGTGGCTAGAGGTTGACCATTTTGTGGCCCAATTTTTAACTGAACATGGGAACTTTAAAAGTAAATTATTTTCTTTTAAACTGGTACCTTCACCACTATGTCAATGTTCCACAGCTGACCATGAGTATGAACAATCAGCACATGACATTCTCTGGGAGTGCGATCTCTGGCGAAACGAGCGTAACCTTATGTTAAACAGTTTGCAAGTCACCTGTGGAGTAGTATACTATACGGACCTTGTGGCAACTCGAGAAAATTTCCGTGCGTTCATGCGTTTCTGCCATACCTACTGTAGCAATCAATTTTAACGCTCACATATAGGCCCCGTTAAGCTCTTCCGTATCCGTGGTGCCGTACGGCTGCGCTTATCGTAGCCGTACACCTCTAATTATTATTATTAATATTTTTTTTTTTTAAATACCACCCTGCACTAAGGAAATAAACCTTGTACTGCGGGGGACTTTACAAACATGCAATTAACAAATTACACCCAGACTCAGAACAAGACTTTGTGGATCACACAAAGTAATGTCCTGCGTGGGAATCGAACCCACGGCACTGGCACGGAAGGTCGGTATCTTAACTACTACGCCATCTGTGCAGTCAGAATTATTGGCTGACTAGTCATTTTGTTTTCCTGTCTCCTGCTTTGCCTAGGAGAGAAGTGGAATCACTCTTTCTAACTCCTCCTCTTTAACCTTTTCTAATTAAATTTGTTGCGGGTTCCAAGACAATTAAAATCATATCCCGGGACTGCCTGAGGGTCAAACCTTGGTGTCATTTATAGTGACCATTGTGGATCCTGGCTTACAGGAGTTACAATGGTGGGAATGTATGGTGGGATGAGTCCCAAAAAAAAAATTTTTAAGGCGTCACTGCTCTGAGAAATCATTAATTAGCATTGAATAATTAATCATCTCATCTCAGCCCATATATGTCCCACTGTTGGGCTCGGGTCTCCTCCATAATGGAAGGGTAATTGACCAACTATACCACGCTGGTCAGACGTGTTGGTATAGGATTTTGTTTCGAGTTTTCCTTCTCTCGCATAGATATTATGTGCGTTTTTAAATCCCTAAGTCATCTCGTACGATCACCCACGGGTAAGATAGGGGGTGGTGAATTGTATTCTTATGTGTGTGTGAGTGATCACATCTATATAAATCCTAATCATTTTTCTCTAATCATCTTGATCTCCATCTGTTGATGGGATATTACTAAAGTTATGGACAAAGATAGAGCTTTTCCCGTGGATGGTGTAAAAATCGATTAAGTGGTAGAAGCAGATGCCGTTGACATGGCAGAAATCAAGAGACGAAACTATACAATAAAATCATATGTAAGAGAGTTTGACGGCATTAGCTAAAGGATGGTATAAGCCATACTGCGAGGTGGATTGAAATCAAGATCATAACTACGGAAGACCGCTAACCAGACAACTAAGCCTATTTTTAGCTAATGGTTGCTAACTATGAAAAAGTCTCAGACCAATGTGAGCTCTAATCAATACAACGTGTAAGTCTTTTTTGATAGACGGTGTGTAAAATATCCCACGCAAAGACGAGTCACAATTTGGTTACTAAACTTACCTAGCTACCACACTGACTCAATTGGTAAAGTGCTTGAAATAGATTTCCAACAGAAGCGAGTTCAAGTCCTACGCATGGTTTTCATTTTTGGCTCAATATAGCCTGGCAACTCAATGCCAGTTATTTAAAAATATAAAACACAACATTAATAAAATAGCTGAGACGTATATAGGTTGAGAAGAAGAAGTCATATTTCTTGGTAACCCATTAGCTACAGTTAATAGTAATTCTTCCACCAACGCCAAACGTAATATATGATTCTATAAAATCTTAATTGTTAAAATATTTTTCAGATAGAAAATATAAACCTTTACTGGAACTACTTTTAGAACTATCATCAGATGATGTACTGACAGATAAAGAGATCGCTGAAGAAATAGACACAGCTATCGTGGGTGGTTTTGATACAACTTCAAATTCTCTTATCATGGTGCTGGTAATGATTGGTGCTTATCCTCAAGTACAGCAACGAATCTATGATGAGTAAGTGTGTGTTTAAGAAATGAGTGTATAGTGAATATAGTGGCAATATGAATCGCCCCTCTTCTGAGAAACTAATAGTAGGTACTGAATGCAACCGGGAGTATAGATGTCAATTGAAGCAATCATGACAAACTGTGGGAGGCTTATGTTCAATAGGAGACGTTCATGGCGTAATATCTAATAATCACGAATATTCTTTTTAAATAACTTTAGCATTATTTTAGAATTATAAAAACAGATGTATACGCTTATATAAAGATCCGTAGAAATAAAAAGTGCAGACTAGTTAACCTAAAATATGCTATTCTGTGCGAAACTACAAGAAAGAATGGAGTTGTTTGAAATCGATTGAAGCGTCTAGTTCTGGGTCTGATTGATAATCTAAACCATTTTTGAATTCACCCGAACGTTCATATAAAATTTAATCAAAATCCGTCCAGCTGTTTAGGACGAGTTCAGTCACATTGATACATAAAAAAATATTTTCATCAATAAATGTTAAGCATGTTTATTAAGTTAGGGTCTTTATTCACGTGTGTGTCACAGAAATAAATAATTGTTTACCAAATTTAAATTTTTCAATCGAATAATTGTAGTAGATTTGGAAGAAAGTAGATTTGGAAGAAATTTCTATAGAAATACCTAGGCATTAAATATACGAGTGATACCATAAGGGTTCTCTTTTATTACTCGGATTTCCAGTAATCTAATAAAACTAAAATTTCTAACATTTTTAGGATTATCGAAGTGGTTGGTAAAGTACGAGACATAGAAAAGACAGATATCAAGAAATTTATGTATTTGGAGGCGGTCATTTTGGAAACTTTGAGGATGTTCCCGATCGGGCCAATATTACCAAGATACGTGAGCACTGACGTAAAACTTAGTAAGTTCACAATAATTCTCGAAACCCGCAAAGAATAGGCAGCAGTAACAAGTAGTATTCATGAGTGTACTAGAAAAGTATTGTTACCCATTGTGTAGATGATCGTCTAGACGATCCTTACTACTGTGAGTATTAAGGATCGTCACATGGTAACACATTCTATGTTCAAATCCTCAGCACGGGGGTAGTTGAACTTCAAAAATGAGAAGCAAAAATGAGAAGTTGCACGGAGGTCAAAAAGAAAAACAATGTATATATTAATTTATTATGTACCCTAATACTTGCTGTATGGTGGTAGCTATACTTAGAATTCTCGTAAATATTATAAAAGACGAGTAAAACGCTATATATAGACGTGTAACAGCACCATCTGATGCCGTGCACTTAACAATTATATTACCAAGGAGGGTTAACACCAGGCAGGCGGCCGGTTATCAAACGACTACCAACATTTTTACAATATCTACAATGGAAGACGAGTACATATTGCATCGACCACAAGTA
This sequence comes from Lymantria monacha, assembly GCA_905163515.2. Taxonomy (NCBI): domain Eukaryota; kingdom Metazoa; phylum Arthropoda; class Insecta; order Lepidoptera; family Erebidae; genus Lymantria; species Lymantria monacha. The sequence goes on from LR991081.1 coordinate 20,923,909, forward strand.
ATTGGGATAAGAGCAGGATATTGATGATGATTACGTATACTAATATTTTGAATTGAATTTTTTAATTAGTAATTTCGTCTATTTATTAGGTTTCCTTTTCCATTTATCTATTACATCTTAAGTGCTACATTCACAAAAAAACTTAAAATCTATCCTAAGGTTGTTTGTAAGAAATTACAGTAGGCGATAAATGGACCAACTGCTACCTAATTGTTACAATACTCAAATGTTACATCTTTTACTATAGCCATCGAAAAGAAAAAACCTACATTCTTCTTGTACTCCGGTTTTATTCAGATACCAGATAAGAAAAGTCCGGCATTCTTCTTGAACTCCGATTTTATTCAGTTACCAGATAGGAAAAGACCTACATTTTCTTGAACTCCGGTTTCATTCAGTTACTAGATAGGAAAAGACCTACATTCTTCTTGAACTCCGGTTTTATTCAGTTACCAGATGGCATCATTTTACACATATAAATCTAAAAATTACATGTCACAATTTGGTTACAACTAGATAGTTTCAGCGATAAATTTATAAAACTATCATCATCATCATCTCAGCTCATATATGTCCCACTGTTGGGCTCGATCCCCCTCCATAATGGGAGGGTAATTGACCTACCATACCACGCTGGTCAGACGTGTTGGTATAGGGTTTTGTTTCGAGTGTTCCTTCTCTCGCATAGATCTTATATGCGTTTTATATCCCTTAGTCGTCTCGTACGATCACCCAGGGGAAAATATTTATTTATAAGACTATAAATTAAAATATATTTACAGAAAGTTATACACTTCGTGCAGGCAGCTATTGCTCAATACTACCATTGGCTATGCACCGAAACAATAAATGGAAGGATGGATACCAATTTGACCCAGAACGATGGTTAAACACTGATAACTTGCCAAAAAAATCTTTCGCAGGATTCAGTGTCGGCAAAAGAAATTGTATAGGTAAGTTGTCTTATCTTTACAGAAGCCAATTGCCACTAACCTTTTCATTCACATTGATGATCGTAAAAGACGATGAAGGCATGGTAGCATATAACATTACTGCAATAGAAGGAGTACTTGAAATAAAACTCCATACCTAACTCGTCTGATCAGCGTCGCATAGTTTGTTAATTTTATTCACACTATGGGGGAGGCTCGTTACCAACAGTGACACTTATATCGGTTGAGATGATGATGATAAAGTTTATCAGACATAAACAAGATCCATTCATCATCGATCATTCTATCAACGACTAACCCTAATCATTGCTGTTTTTGTTTCAGGTAAAACTTATGCTATGATACTAATGAAGTTATACTTGGTGCATTTTCTCAGACAGTACAGAGTAATTGCATCCGAAGATAGTCTAGAGTTTCAAATTTACGTTATGTTAAAAGCCAATGGAACTATAGCTATTGAAAGAAGAATATGAAGTTAGACTTTTGGCAGGCACATGAAAGTATCAAGTGGTGTGGTATAATATTCAATATCTTAGTGTTTTAACGTGTTATTAATTGATGTCATTTTATGTAATGTAATGCGAGGAAACTGCGAAGATGTAGTAAATGTGATATATAAAGGCTTAACAGTGTTTTCGTTATCCAATAAAATGACCCGAAGATATCGTTTTTTAGTATTTGTCATTATAGCGGCAACATAAATACATCCCCTGTGAAAATTTTACTGTCTAACTATTCTATCTATCAGCCCGTAAACGTCCACTGTTGGACATCTAACTATTATGGTTCATGAAATACAGCCTGGTGACAGGCAGATAGACAGAGTCTTAGTTATAGGGTCAAGTTGTTTTACTCTTTGGGTACGGAACCCTAAAAAGAATGAATTCAAACAAAGTCGTGTTAGTTACACCACTTATAACTCAAGAATGGCTGAACCAATTATAACGTATACGTATATATAAATATAAGGTATAACTAAATCTACAAACGCTGTACTAATATAACTTAATAACATCCACCGCGATCGCCAATCCGCCAGCCAAGCGTGGCGATTAAGGCATTATTTTCTCATAAACAATATGAATGTAAAGCAAGTCACAGACCCCAGTCACGGCAGTTAGCCCCACTACTTAGCACACAGCCCCACTTACAAACTGAAGCTAGAACAACTGGTGCTCAAAATGGTTTTAATAGGTAATTAACCTCTTGTTTAATTGAAAAGCAAAGGGCTTTATGGTAAGGGTCAATATTAGCTAAGGGATACGGACACTCTGAGACGCTTACATCGTTGTTTGACAGTACCAAGTCGAGCCCCTTGCCCTACAACAGAAGAACTGGGGACCGCCGCCCGCACCCAGGGTACACCGCGTGGAGGTTTCTGGGATAGTACTCCAAGAAAAGGGGTCTACGCGTGAATGTGAGCAAAACCAAAATAATGGTCTTTGAAAGAGATGAAGCCAGAACAGATGTAAGAGTAACAATAGGTAATGATGTACTAGAGCAAGTGGATGAATTTCTATATCTTTTTTTTTTTTTTTGGCGGCGGGCTACGGATCGGTCACACCCCGCTAATCCGTCCGGGGCGACGGGAGAAGCGGCGCACGACCATGTAGACCCGCCCTACAATGTACCTCTCTACGCATTGCGGGTGGGCCACTGGTACGCGTTCTTTTCTTCAGTGGCCCATCCGGTCTACCCTCACGGGTATCCTCTCGGGTCGACGCCCTGCCATCTCGACTAATATTATGTCTCGATGTCAGGGCGTCGTCTTCACGCGGTGGCCTCTCTCCAAGGGTGACCAGACTAATCCCCGGTCCGGTCACCCGCTGCCTCGGCTAGGGCGGCATAAGGCGGAGGTATTCTCGCCTTCGCCGCCCGTCGCCGGCGGCGGCGTGAATCCTCGAAGAGGAGATCCTCCCGGATTCGCCCCGCCGCTTCCTTCTGCAAGATGACGCTCTCGCAGAAGGCGGCGACCGCGATTCTGCCATGACTACGATATCATCTGCGAATCGAAGGTGAGTGATGTATTCGCCATTGATGTTGATGCCAAGTCCGGTCCAGTCTAAGAGCTTGAAGACATCTTCCAGCGCAGTGGTGAACAGTTTCGGAGAGATGACGTCTCCCTGTCTCACGCCTTTCTGCAGCTGGATCGGTTTCGTACTCTTATCCTGGATGCGGACTGACATAGTAGCATCTTTATACAAACACTTCAGCACTTCGATATATCGATAGTCAATTTGGCACCTCTGAAGGGACTGCAGCACTGCCCAAGTTTCGACAGAATCAAAGGCTTTCTCATAGTCCACAAACGCTAGACACAGAGGCCGATTATACTCCTCGGTCTTCTGTATAATCTGGCGTAGCGTGTGGATGTGGTCTATGGTACTATAACCTTTTCGGAAACCGGCTTGTTCGGGCGGCTGGAAGTCGTCTAGCTTGCGCGCGAGTCGGTTCGTAATGACTCTTGAAAACAATTTGTACACGTGGCTCAGGAGTGAGATGGGTCTGTAATTCTTTAACAGCGTTTTATCACCCTTCTTGAAAAACAGCACCACCACACTCCTGGTCCACGACTCTGGAACGTCGCCCCCGAGAATGACAGAATTAAACAGCTTCTGTAGGGCTTTTAAAACTGGCTTGCCGCCTGCCCTCAGGAGCTCTGTGGTAATTCCGTCATCTCCCGGTGCCTTTCCGTTCTTTAATTGTTTTAGAGTCATTCTGATCTCGTACAAGCTGACGTCCGGGATTTCTTTGGTATAGTGCCGAGTTAGCTTGGATCTGGGGTCTTGGACCAAGCTGACAACAGGATTTAGGGATGATTTGTACAACTAGCAACAACCCATAGAACCTTTCGACCTCTCCCAAAATCTCACTCTGGGATGAAATGACAGTACCGTTATCGGTCTTCAGCTTAGTCATTTGGCTCTGCCCGATAGACAAATCTCGTGCGAGCACTTTGGAGCCTCGATTTCGCTCTATCGCCTCTTCAATACGCAGTGTATTGAATCGGCGAATATCGCGTCGCATAGATTTAGAGATTTGTCTATTAAGCTGCCTGAGTTCGCACCAATCGGCTGAAGACTGTACCGTCATTTCCTTTCTCCTCTCCATGAGTTGAAGAGTCTGGTCAGAAAGCTTTTTTGTTCTAGTAGCGCGACGGGCCTTAAAGAATTTTGACCCGACCGCGTGGACAGTTTCCACGAACCTGTTGTTAATATCGTTCGAAGATTCGCACTCTTCCAGGCATTGGAAGCGATTATGTAATTCGAGTTGAAAGCTATCGGGGTTCTGGTATCGGACAGGTATAGGTCGGAGTGTAGACTTCATCAAGCGGGACCGCTTGACTTTCGTACGAAGATTCAATGTACCTCGAACCATCCGGTGATCACTCCCAGTTTTAATCCTGCTGATCACAGAGACATCATTGAATATTTGTCGTTTGTCCGTCAAGATGAAGTCTATCTCATTTTTAGTGGATCCATCAGGGCTAATCCAGGTCCACTTCCTTTGTGGCCGTTTCTTGAAGAAGGAATTCATCATGAAGAGGCCTTCCTTCTCCAAAAAGTCGGCCAGTTTTTGGCCCCTTTGGTTTCTCTGTCCAAATCCATATTGCCCCACTCTCAACTCATCGTCTGTCCTTTTGCCTAGTTTTGCGTTGAAGTCTCCCATAACTACCGTGAAGTGGGTTTTGGACGTGTGGATGGCTTTCGAGATATTCTCGTATAAGGCCTCCACTACGTCGTCGGAGTATGTCGAAGTCGGTGCGTAAACCTGTATGACCTTCAACGAATACCGTTTGGTAATTCTGAGTATAAGGTATGCTACCCTTGTTGACACACTTTCGATCCTCTCCACGTTCTCTACGAGAGACTTACGAACGATAAACCCTACACCGCCTTGGGATGGGTGATCTCCCTCCCGGTAGAAGAGCAAATTTCCAGACCGCAGGATTATCGTGGCCTCTCCCTCTCTTCGCACTTCTGATAATCCTACAATGTCCCATCGGATTTTGCTCAATTCCTCTTCCAGTTCGATGACCCTCTCGTCGGTCCTGAGCGTCCGAACGTTGTGTGTTACCAGGGCCAAGGGTCGATTTTTTGGTAGCCGGATCGCGGCCGGTGATTCCTAGCACCCCCTGCCCCGCCACCAACAGGCCCGCTACCAAAATGAGCCCGTGGAACAGCGGAATTGCCGTGACTGGGGGCCGTGACTATTTGTGCATCCATATTTTTGGGGGGGTAATAATGCCATAATCGCCACGCTTGGCGAGCGGATTGGCGATCGCGGTAGATGTTATTAAGTTTCCCGGGAGATAGCCGCTGCCCAATCTCCCGGTGAGACCCTTAGCCGATTTTTACGACTCCCACGGGCAAGTAAGGGGTGACGACCTTTGTATTCTATTCCCGTCGCCACACGGGGGATATCGGGTATCTACCATACTCTCTTTCAATACTCTCCCGCATTCCTCAATGTCCGATTGCGGCTGGCTTGCCATCGTCAGCCGTTCTCGGACACCCTCTGCATACTTTTCTCTTACACACTCTTCTTGCAACCTTTCAACCTTTATTCTTTCAAACCCTCCGAATTGGACACGCTCTCGCCAGTGCCTCCACTTTCCGAACAGACCACTAAATCTCGCAATAACGAGATAGTGGTCCGTATCGACTGTGGGGCCCCTGTAGGCTCTTGCATCCAATATTTTGCTTCGGAGGCGACTGGCTACCAAAATTAAATCTATTATACTTTTTTGTTCATTCCTTCTCCATGTATACATATGAATGTCCTTATGTTGGAAAAATGTTTGACATAATAAGGTTTCTCTCCATGCATACATTCGCTATGAGCCTACCTGCGTCGTTCACTCTCTTATCACCAAATGGGCCAAGTACGTCCTCATAGTCGGGACGCTTGGTCCCCACCCATCCGTTCAAATCTCCGCATACAATCACGCGTTCACTGGTTTCTGCCATATCCAGAACTTCCCTAACATTGTCCCAAAACTTCTCTAGGTCTGATGCCACCGAGGATCCCACGGGAGCATATGCTACAACCATGAATACCTTGGTGACACCTAGTTTTATACGGACCCAAAGAAGTCTGGGATCATACATTCCGTAATCCTTCACACCTGAGACCAAGCGAGAGGACAACAGCACTCCTACCCCCATGCTGGCTCGATCGCTCTGTGGTACACCAGACCACAGAGCCATCCCGCCACCAGGAAGATCGCAGGCATCGCTGCCCCTTCGCTTGGTCTCTGTTACACAGAGCACGTCTAGCTGTTTGTCCGCCATGACGGTTATCAGCTCGTGCAACTTACCTTACCCGAAGACAAAGACCGGGTTTTGGTGGCCCGCTCGCACGGCGTGGAGAGGTACTTGTAGGGCGGGTCTATGGGGTCTTGCGCCGCTTCTTCTGTTGCCCCGGATGGATTAGTGGGGCGTGACCACTCCATAACCCGCCGCCAAAAAAAATAAAAATGATGTACTAGAGCAAGTGGATGAATTTGTATATCTTGGATGTGGATTTAGCCGAGATGGAAGTTACACCACTGATATAGAGCGAAGAGTGAATGCGGGAAATAGAGTGAACGGAGCGTTGGGACAACTTCTCGGTAGCCACCATCTCAGCCAGAAGGCACGTGTAGCAATACATAACGCTGTGCTTGTCCCATCATTACTATATGGAAGCGAGTGTTGGGTATGCAGAAAAGAGCATGAAAGCAAAATTAATGCGGTCGAAATGCGATCTCTACGGAAAATCTGTGGAGTTACGCTGACCGACCGCATTCGCAACGACGACGTAAGAGAGCGAGTAGGTATGAAAGAGAGTATTGGTGTAAAGATGCGAAAGGGAATGCTCCGATGGTTCGGACATGTGGAAAGAATGCCGAACGAACGTCTGGTTAAGAAGATATACAATGCAAAAGTGGAAGGATGTAGGTACCGGGGGTGACCGAGACTCACCTACCTAGACCAGATTGGTCACGTGCTGAAAGAAGGTGGAGTCAAGAGTCTCCGAAACCGGCGAGCGTGTATGAAGAGAATTATGAATGTTGAAGAAGCGAGTGAAGTATGCAAGGATAGAGTTCTCTGGCACTCTGTTCTCTCTGCTTACCTTGCAAGGAATATGGCGTGATGATATGTGCAATATGTATGTATGTAAAGCTAAAAAAAATAATCGTTATTAGAACTTGTGACACAAAATTTTAATGCAATTGAAACTAATAAAATGAAATTCTTCTATTAAACTTTTCTGTCTTTAGATATATTTTTTATATTTAGATAATCAAACAAAAATTATATTCTTCTACAGTAGACCATTAAATAGTCTAACTCTAAACAAACAATAAAAAATAAGATTCTCAAACAAAAATACTTCTCTCCCTTAAAAAAATAACAGTTAATTACATATATTTTTCATATTAATAATTGAACTTTAGTAGGGGAATATTGAACTTTAAAAAAAAAATACAATCAGAAATAAATAAAATTATAATTTGAATATAACTATTACCGAAGTCACTAATGAAAATAATTGAGCTGTTGCGAATTTAAACAAATTTTTGATTTTTTTTTGTATATAAAGAAAATAAATGTTTTTTAAATAAACTGTCATCATTTTCTGGAGAAAATTCGTAATATTGTCCTGTCATAGTCTGTACTGTATAGCTATTACTTGTTCAATAACAATGTATACCTATTCATCATTCTCCTACTCTTATCCCAATTACTTGGGGTCGATGTAATATGTAGGTATATATAGAGCGCTATCGCATTACGCGACATGAAATGTCATGTGTGATGTTTGAAGTGATAGTAAAATGTAATATTACTCGGCACGAAATGTAATGCCATATCACATCACTTCGCGAAGTACTGTTTCGCGCATGTCTATTGCTAACCCGCTTGCTATGGGTAGTGACGTGACACTCGTCTCATTTGTGAGGTAGACTTACGTTCAAATCGAGAGGATACCCGAGTGGGTAGACCGCCGGGTGAGCCACTGAAGACAATAAAAATAATTGTTATATCGAATACCCTGAACTAAATAAATCCCGGACATTACTGATAATAGATCCTTTATTATTGTAACTTGCCTCAACAAATTAAAAAAAAAAAGATTTTTAGAAGTCGATATTTTTCATTGCGATTTTTTTCTTGTGAATCGATTTATCAGGCTGTAAATTGAATCGATATAAAAATCGAGCTTTTTCGGAAAGAATCGCCATCCCTAACATACACCCATTATTAGACACAATAAGGGGATTTTTTGGCGGGCATCTAATACGTCATGTGGTGCTCTTGTATTACATTCATTATCATAGTGTTTTAACGTGTTATATTAGATAATTTTGATGGCATTTTATGTAATGTGATGTGACGGAACTGCTAAGATGTAGTGAATATCATATAAAAGTGCTTTACAACGTTTTCGTTTTTCATCAAAATTCTCACAAGATACCATTAACAGTGTGGCCATAGTACTGTTGATGGCGACAATTTGACTTACTTACGGACTAAATGACTAATCTGAAGACACTAAAAACTTGAAGATAATTATAACTCGACACTGGCAACAATGGCTCATTTAAGTAGCTGATTAAGTGAGCCAATACATAAAAATAAGACGAAGAAGACACAATAAGGATACACAGTGACACCAACCAAACCAACTGATTGTCACTCAGTGTAGTCCTCATTGGTTGTCCTAGTTCAAGTTGGCTCCTCAGGTTGGTTGCGCCGCACAAACGGTCATAGACTATAGGTATTTTTTTATTTATGTTCGAGTCCAGGCGAATGATACTCATACAGTCTATCAAGCCTTTTCGTTAGATAGATACATGACGCGAAGCTTGATTAGAGCTGTTAAAAAGTATATCGGTTTTGATATCAGGAATTAAATATCGAAAATGGATATATCTAAGAAAACAAAATCGCCGATATATATCGATTATTTTTTGAAAAAATATCGATATTTTGATATATCGATTTATTTTACCCAAGCCTACTCAGAACGCGCAAACGGGCTATTGCTGACGGACGTCTTACTATTTGCATTATTAAAATTCGAAATTATATGTTTTTTTTTATAGGATTTATGTATGATAATAGTAATAATTAAGTATCTTTTGATTTTTGGTTTATTTTCTTTAATAAAAATACATTATTCGTAAATATTTTTGTATGAGAATATTAATTGATAGTAGTTTGAAGATTATTTTTTATATTACAAAATACTTGGTGTAGGTTAGAATAGAGAGTTAAAATTAAGATTTAATTAAAATAATTAGTGTTAAAATTAGTTAAGATTTCAGGTTCTTAGCGTTTAATTTTGTTTACATTATGTTATTTTAATTTGTCACAATAGAACAGGTTTTGTTTAATGATAGCATTATTATAATTACACAAGGTTCTTTAAAGTTTCGTTATTGTTAGTTTTACTTTATCCTACTAATATTATAAACGTGAAAGTATGGATGTGAACATCTTTGTTGCTCTTTCACGCAAAAACTACCGAATTGATTTTGATGAAACTTTACAGTAATATAGCTTACACATCAGAATAACACATAGGCTATAATTTATAAAGATATTTTGTAAATTGGCTAAATTATTACGATAAAAATCGCTTAAGACAGAAAAAATCGCCCATCTGCGAGTTATCTTTGCATACGCTGTAAAGATCTTGAAAGTTAGACAAATGTTATGTATTGTGGGAATGTACCTCTTAAATAGTTTTACAAAAAAGTCCGCGACAGCATATATCTAGTTTTATTATTTAAGCATTTATCGTTAAAATAGTAAATTAAAAATTCAAAATAATTTGGTATTTATTGCCGATGCACATTTTATAGTAACAAATTGATTCTTATGCAAACAAATGCTTTTATTGCTTTCGATATTTAAAGTACGTATTTTTTGCTTTTTGCCGCGTGTCGTTTGGTACAATGTTTCAAAAGTTAGAACGATAAGAGTTCGCAGTGCTGTGGTCAGGTAGCAACCGGGTGCACTACAGAAATATGGCAAGAAATCTATGATCGCCGATTGTGCGACCCGAACACAAGTAAAGACGTGAGAGCAGTCATCGTTGATGATTGTTGTATTTTTGACAGCATAGTGCTGTCAAAAATACATCAATCATCACGATTTGTTAATAACATACTATACCTATATATAATAGATAGGTATTGAAATTTTGTGATATGAAACATCTTTTTGCGCGCCTTGGCAGTAAAATTATGTCGACTACTGGAAATGATAGATTGGGTTAGGTAGGTACTAAGGCAAATGTGGTCATGCCGTGATACTACGTCGCTATTCTCTATTCATTTGTGTGTGCGCGCGTATGACAGCTGTAGCTGTCTAACATAAGTGTGACATTAAATCCTTACTAATATCTATTATAAATGCGAAAGTAACTCTGTCTGTCTGTCTGTCTGTCTGTCACTCTTTCAAGCCAACACTACTTAACCGATCTAAATGAAATTTGGAACACAGATAGTTTAGAGCCTGATAAAGGACATAGGCTACTTTTTAATGCAAAAAAGGATTGTAAAGGGAGATGAAAAGTTGTAAGGAAGTATCGTCATTTTTAAAGCCAGAAGCATGAAACTTATTTTTAGGCTATTGATTAGATATAAATAAAAATGACATTAACATGTTGTAAAAATTTACCCTTAAGGGGTAAAATAAAAATAGGGGGTGAAAAACTTTAGGAAAGTAACCTTTTACGAGGGCGAAGCCGCGGGCAGAAGCTAGTATTAGAATATAACAGTAAAATCGTTGTTAAATACACATATTTCATTGTAATTATATAGTTTCTAAATATTAAATAATAAGTTAAAGACTATAAGTAGTTTCTAGGTGTAAGTTTAGTTTATAAATTTGATCGTATCAAAATATAGTTTCTAAGTTTTAAATAATAAGTTTTAGTTCTTAACTTTTGAAACTTCAACAAATATTAGTCATGCCTAAAAGGAAGTCGAATCTTGGCAAGACCACGAGGAAAGCCAAGAGTCAGAGACTAACACATGAAAATGAATCTCAACAGGACAGAGAAAATCGTCTCGCAGATTGTCGTTTAAGGCAATCAACGTCCACGGCGAATGAAAATAGTGATGAAATCCCTTTCATCGAGTTGTTAAAATTGGATAGATCACGACACTTATTGTAGAGACATCAAGAAACTAAAGAGTCCAGGGAACAGCGATTAAAAACCGATTGCATTCAACATGCAATCTCTAGAAGTCAGAAATCACAAGACTCTAGAGAACAGCGGTGGCAAAACGATCGTATTCAGCATGCAATCTCTAGAAGTAAGGAATCACAAGACTCTAGAGACCAGCGGCAGGAAAACGATCGTATTCAACATGCAATCTCTAGAACCCAGGAATCACAAGACTCTAGAGAACAGAGACAAGAAAACGATCGAATTCAACACGCGATCTCGCGAAGTCTGGAAACAAATGATTCTAGAGATCAAAGGTTAGAAAATGATCGTATGCGATATGCTATTTTGCGAACTCTAGAATCAGATGATTCCAGAGAACAGCGATTAGAAAATGATCGGCGTTGTCATCAAAATCAACGTGAAGCTGAAAGTCTAGAAGAACATGACATGCGTGTTATAGTAAATTGTGATCGTTATTATGAAACACAAGGACATAGAATCGACACATTAATACAACTTCGCCAAAGTGTGAGCATGATTCATCAATCAGAAAGCAATGAAGAGCGAGAAAGACGTCTGATTGCTGCCAGGCAAACAACAACTGCTTTGCGGGACATTGAAAGTGAAGGGAACAGACAGTCCCGTGTAGGCGCACGCACTGAGCGGACGCGCGCTAAATCGTCTGACTTTGCAAGTAATTACGCAGCGAGTCGATCGCTACTGCATATATCCGGTTCGATCGCATTCCACGTACATTGAAGCGTATTGTTATAATGCGTTTATTATATTATCGCTGGAATTATGAATAATCGAGATTTGATTCACCAAGAAAGTGAGATGTTAGGGAGCACTGAAAGTTCATTTGAATTGGAAGAGGCAGGTGAAGAAAATATTGAGATGGAGACGTATAAAAATATGGACTGCGAAAATGTTGTGGATAAACAAGGAAGGCCGTCGAAAAGAAATCGGCATTTAGATAAAGAAGAGATATGGACCGTCGTTGGAAGAAAAGGAAAGAAGTTTGCTCGTTCGGCTGATATTGACGGGTCAACGAGAATATCAGAAGAACATGTTGAAATGTGTCTAACATGCTCAGAAAAAATACCGAAACAATTTATGCTTGCCAAAAGTCTTAAAGAGGCAGGCATTCGTGATGTTACTCGGGTGAAATACATTAATTCATTTAAAGTAATAATTCAATTTAGCAAGGATGAGAGCGCGGAAAGTTTTTTGAATTGTAAAATATTTAATGAGAACGGATTTAAGTGCCAAAGGTCATTTGATATGAGTCAATCTTATGGTGTGATCAAGGGGATTGATTTAGAGCTAGGTGAAGAAGAAATATTGGAAGGACTGGGGTGTGAGATTATGATTATGGGTGTAAAACGATTAAAACGCAGAAATAGCTTAGACGGTCGATGGGAGCAAAGTGAATCAGTTCGTGTCTGCTTTAAAGGGTCAGTACTACCCAAATATCTGCACATATTCGACGTGAAAACTGAAGTTAGCCCATACATGCACCCGGTAACACAGTGTTCTCGATGCTGGCGTTATGGCCACACAAACAGAATGTGTTCCTCTGTTAAAACTGTATGTCCAAAATGTGGTGATGACCATCCTAATTGTGAGACTACACATTTTACATGTAATAATTGTGGAGGTGATCACATGGCCTTGGCGAAAGTTTGCCCTATATTTAAAAAAGAGAAAAAGATTCGAGAACTGATGGCTGATCATAACTACTCATATAAACGAGCTCTTATGATGTACATGACAAACCCTTTGATTGTATCATCACAACCGTCTCAGCCTCCTACACCTGAGCAGTTATTCCCCACGACAGCTGTAAGTTCCACCGAAAGCAATAACTTAGATTTGACGAATACTATATCTACTGGAAATATACGCACATCGAATACTGCTGCAGATACCTATGCAAAAGTTGTTAGCAAAAAAAGATATAAAGCAGTAGCAGCCAGTAGAACATATGAGGATGCGGAAAAACATCCAAAACGAATGGATGAAGAAATTAGTGAATTGAGAGAAACAGAAAATGAGAATCAGGAAGAAAAACAGAACGAAAATAAAACATGGTGGCAAATTTTATTAAACAAGCTGAAAAATGCTATATTTGAGAAAAATATGTCATGGGAAGAAAAGATTACAGGCAGCATACATATTATATTTAAAGAGATTTTTAGAATGGTAATGCAGTACATTAGTGAATGGTCTTCCTTAGATTTCTTAAATAAGTATGGATAACACACAACAAGATAACTACATAACAAATTCCAATACAGTGAATATAATGCAGTGGAACGCGAATAGCTTAAGGCCAAAGACTGCCGTTTTTGAGGCTTTATTATATCAGGAAAAGATACATATTGCCATAGTCAGCGAAACTTGGCTAGAGCCAGAGAGTTCCTTTCACCTTAATGGCTATAATATCTTTAGATGTGATCGAGACGACGGATGGGGTGGAGCAGCGATATTGACCCACTGGTCAATTAAGGCACAACAGTGCGAAGTCAATTTAATTAGAGCTGGCCTGGAAATAGTTCACATCCTAATTCAGAATTGTGACCACCTACAAAACGTTATTTCTATATATTGCTCACAAACGGCTACCATAACTGAAGGAGATTGGGATGCATTATTTTCACATGTAAATCAGAAAACACTGATTGCTGGAGACTTCAATGGGCACCATCTCAACTGGTCAACATTCATAAATCAGAGAGGCACTAGAATTATGGACTCGGTGTCTGATAGTAACTTCGTTATATTAAACGATGGCAGCCACACAAGAATTAAGCTCGTGAATGGAGTAATACAGAAAACATCCCCTGATCTCTCTTTAGCATCTTCAGATATAGCACTTAATTTCACGTGGCATGTGTTGAACGAAAATCTTAATAGTGATCACTTGGTGCTCAAGTTAAAGATCGATATTGCACCCTTACGAAGTTTCCGAAAACGGCGAATCTACAAAATGGCGGATTGGCCTCAATATCGAAATAGGATAGAGGCAGATCTATACAACTACATAATACCACATGACAATCAGATTGCTTATGATCACCTTACTAATCTAATGAATAAATCAGCTGATGCTTATATACCAACAACTAAAATTTACGAAAACCCCCTCAGAGATAATCGTTTTAAGCCTAAATCTTATTGGTCCCCAAAACTCTCCCGATCTGTCGCTCTGCGTCGAAAAGCTCTAGCGCAATTTCGAAGAAATCCAACTCCAAGTAACTTACAGATATTACAACAAAGGGTGGCAGAAACACAACGAGACATTCGTCGAGCAAAAGCCAAAGCATGGCAAGACCTATGTGAGAATATTAGTAATGTTACATCGACAACAGAAATGTGGCTACGCATGAAATGGATTAAGGGCTACAAAGTCTCTAGAACACAAGTAGAGCGTACTAAATTAGAAACACTTCTATATAGTCTTACACCTGACTTTGTTAGTCCAGATAAACCTCAGTTCGCTTCTATTAACGAAAATTTGTGCTCACCAATTTCAGTATATGAACTAAATAATTGTATAAAATGTTCAGATACAGCCCCCGGTGCAGATGGCATTTCGTATTCGATGTTAAGTAATCTACCCGATGCAGCCAAATCGTACCTTGTAACTTTATATAACAGATTCTTAGTCTCGAGCTTTGTCCCCAAGCAATGGACGAAAGTTAATATAGTTCCTATACCGAAACCAAATAGTGGTGGTAATACGTCATCTGGTATAAGGCCTATTGCTTTACTGCCCTGTCCTTGTAAAGTTTTCCATACGATTCTCAACCGTAGACTAGATTGGTTTCTAGAAAAGAATGACTGTTTTTCTAATGAAATGGTTGAATTCAGACGATCACGCTCATGTTTGGACAACCTGACTAGATTAGTTTCTCGTATCCAGACAGGTCTTACTAAAGGATTACCAACCATAGCTTGCTTTGTAGACATCGAGAGTGCGTATAATAATGTCAATCCCACAGTCCTCATTAAAATACTTGACGAGCTTGGGGCGGGTTCGGCCTTGTGCAATTATCTATGGCAATATTTACACAAAAGAACCTTAACAATACGATTAAGTGATAAAGAAATATTAAGTAGGACAACAGGTGCTGGTATAGCTCAAGGAGATCCTTTATCTCCATTGTTATTTAACGTTGCCACAATCAGGATATGTCACACCATCAATCAGGTATTTATATCGCAATATGCAGATGATTTTGTCATTTATCACACCGGAAATGATATTTTAGAAACAACCTTGCACGTTCAAAACGCTTTAAATATCTTTAATACTTTGGTGAGTGAGCTAGGACTTAACATCTCACATCAGAAATCTAAGTCAATAATGTTTAGAAGGGGTAAGTCAAAAAATAATATTAAATTAAAAATAAATTGTGACAGCGTAGAAGAGGTGTATGAAGTGAAATATCTTGGTATGTGGTTAGACTTAGGTCTGAGATGGAGAAAGCACATTGAATTCACTTGCAATAAAGCGTTAAAATTCTTAAATCTTTTTAAGGTGTTGGCCGGAACAGGATGGGGTATTCACCCAAAACACCTCAGACAACTTTACATAGCTTTGATACGCAGCAGGCTAGATTATTGTAGCTTCCTCTATGATACCAGTGCCAATTGCCACTTAGACAAAGTCGTTAGGGTACAAAACCAAGCAATGCGCATAATTGGAGGCTTCATTAAAAGCACTCCTATCCATGTCATGGAAAGTGAGCTCTGTTTACCACCGTTGTATATACGTAGAACCTATTTAGCGTCCAAATTTTGGCTTAAATCAAAATCTTTCGAAAACGATACTAATATGAAGTGTATATTAGAACTTAATTCGATTATAGATGATCCCTATTGGCTTAGAAAGAAAATCCCAAAATTAATATTAGTCAATAAAATGTTAAAGGATCTACCAATGCAATCATTTAGCAAAATACATATTTATTTATTGGATACCTGGATAACAAGATTTAATTTAGCTAAACTTATTGTTACAGAAATAGATAACTCACTCCTTCCTAAAAGATATGCTAATGTACTAAATTTAAGGAACATTTGTAATGATTATCTATACAAACAATACCCATTACACTATAAACTGTTCACGGACGCCTCTATAGGTGTGGGGGGCTCTGGTGCAGCATTTGTTGATCCACAAACAGGATTAAATGCAAAATTTAAGCTCCAAGAAAATATGTCAATAATGCACTGTGAGCTTATAGCGATATTGGAATCCTTGGCTTACATTAGTTCTATAGACAGTAACAAATTCGTTATACTGACTGATTCAAAAAGTGCGCTTTTACATCTGGCTAAGATAACCTCGACTTTTCGAGGCTACTCTATAGCCTATAGCATTCTGAATTCCATTCGCAATCTCACAAGGCAAAATAAAACAGTAGTGCTGCAGTGGATTCCTTCGCATATCGGTATCATGGGGAACGAGGAGGCTGATCGAATGGCAAAAGAAGCGATAACTGATGGGATTTTGTGTCATCATCTCCCGATACACAGTGAATTGTTGAGCCAAGTTAAAATTAAATGTCAACAGCTATGGCGAGAATATTTCGATGAACGGTCACGATTTAGGGGAATATGGTACAGAACAATAGAGTGTGAGCCTCCTCGTCACCCATGGTTCGAAAAGATACCCATGAACAGAAAGCAGATAGTTGCCATGATGAGGATCCGCTCTGGTCACATTCCGTCTAATGTGTTTAAATACCTAATGGGCAAGGTGGATTCACCGAATTGTGAGTATTGTAATTCGGTTGAAGACGTACAGCATCTGTTGATGGAATGTGCCCGGGGCGATACCCTACGTAATAATAATCTTTTACAGGATAGCATTATTTGCATGAATGTGGGTCAGTGTAATAGCATTCTGGCTTCACCTGTATCAGATGAAGCCAGGATTCTCATGGATATTTATTTAGATATCTTAGGTTAAGTTAAGTTAGTATAATAAGATAATTTTACTATGGGAGTGGCATGGTCGGTTACCGACAAAACTCCTAATTAATAAAATAGAATTAAAAAAAAAAAAAAAAAAAAAAAAAAGGGAACAGACAACAACAGCTTACTGATGACCAAAATAAAAAGGTCTAATAGGCGTAGTATTATATGGCGAGAAAAGCTTAACAGCGGGTTTAATTATGATTCGCAAATCAATTATTCTGCAGCTGCCGAGATAGGTCGTATGAATAAAGTTTGCAATTGCTGTACACAGTAATTATCAAAGCTACAGCTTTGAGATGGAAAGATGAACCCAAAGGAATTTGCTGTTCTTCTGGAAAAGTGTGTTTAGATCCAATTAGGCAGCCACCTGAACCACTTAAATCTTTATTAAGTGGCGAGCATGATTAATCGCAAGATTTTCTTAATAATATTCCGCATTATAATTCAGCCTTCCAAATGACTTCATTTGGAGCGAAAGAAGTTCGTGAAGGGAATTACGTGCCGACATTTAATATTCAAGGACAGGTGTACCACTTAATCGGTTCCCTGCTCCCAGTGGATAACGCAAAGGAATCATTTTTACAAATTTATTTTATTAGTGATTACGTACAACAAAGAGATGCAAGATTGCAATGTTTTCCGAATTTAAACAGTGTTGTGGTTGAAAACCTGCAAACTATGCTTAATGATGTAAATAATATATACGCGATTTTAAGACTGCTCTGCAATGTTTTCCACCAGATACAAATGGAGATAACTATAAAATAGTTATAAATGCAGATCAACGCCCTTCAACAGAACACAGAGGTCGCCATAATGAACCAACAATAAACGAAATATCTGTAGTACTGGTAGACCAAGAGTGTGATAAACGGGATATAATACTTCGTAGATATGATAATCGATTAAAGCGTATCGCAGAAACTCACTGATCATATGATGCTCTACAATATCCCTTTATGTTTGCCTATGAGGAGGATGGTTATAATTTTGCAGTTTATCAAGTCGATCACTGTCAGTCAATACTGGCCAGCAGAATTGCCAAAAAAAGTATCCGCCTTACAGTTCTATTGCTATCGAATCATGACTAAAAATAATCAATATAATCATTTACATTCTTACAGACAATTGTTTAGTCAATATTTGGTTGATGTATATGCTAAAATTGAAACAGAGAGACTAATTTTTATACGCATGAATCAAAAAAAGCTTCGTGTTGAAAATTATATTCACTTGCAAGACGCAATAAATCAAAATGAAAGTACAGAAAATTTAGGACAATTAGTTATTTTGGCCTCATCATTCACGGGAGGACCAAGATATATGCACCAACGCACTCAAGATGCGTTTTGTTATGTGCGAAAATATGGACGTCCGGATTTGTTCATAACTTTCACAACCAATCCAAAATGGAATGAAATTGTTAATGAACTGTCTCCCAGGCAGTTGGTTTCAGATCGTCATGATGTGGTAGCACGGGTTTTTAAACAAAAACTTAAAAAACTTATGGATCTCTTGGTAAAAGGAAAAACATTCGGTTCAATTCGCTGTCATATGTATACTGTAGAATGGCAGAAATGCGGTTTGTCACATGCTCATATATTAATATGGTTGGAAACTAAAATAATAGCAAACCAAATTGATGATGTTATTAGAGCAGAATTACCAGCCCAAGAAGATGATCCAGAATTATACGAAATCATAAAAACACATGATTCATGGTCCATGTGGAGTTAACAATCCTCAATCTCCGTGTATGAAGAATGGCATCTGTAGTAAGAGATTTCCTAAGTCTTTTACTACAGAAACTGTTACAGGCGAAGACAGTTTTCCATTTTATAGACGTTGTTCACCGGATAACGGCGGAAGACAAGCGACAATACGTACTAACATAACTATCGACAATCGTTGGATTGTTCCATTTTCACCGGTATTGTCGCGAACTTTTAAAGCGCATTTAATATGCGCTGTTGAACTTTGTAGCAGTGTGAAATCTATAAAATATATTTGTAAATATGTCAACAAAGGTTCAAATTTGGCAGTTTTCGGCATACAAAATCATAACGATGAAGTGACGTCGTATCAAAACGGCAGGTATATCAGTACTTCCGAAGCGGTTTGGCGCATTTTGTCTTTTTCCATACACGAACGTTACCCCGCGGTCATACATTTAGATATACATTTAGAAAATGGTCAGAGAGTTTATTTTAATCCAAATAATGCCCAGGGAATATTAAAAAATCCTAGAAATACAACGTTGAAGGCGTTTTTCAATCTATGCCAAAACGATGATTTCGCAACGACTTTAATGTATGAAGAAGTACCAGGTTATTATACATTTAATAAACAAAATGGGACTTATCAACGGCGACGCAGGGGTACTCCTTTGGAGGGTCATCCTGGCATATTCCACGAGCACACTCTTAGTAGAGTTTACACTATACATCCTAATAATAAAGAATGCTATCATCTACGGATGTTGTTACATACTGTAAGAGGACCAACGTCTTTTGAAAGTCTCAAATTTGTAAATGGCATTTCATATCCAACGTATCAGGCAGCGTGTTTTGCGCTGGGTTTGCTAGAAGGGGATAATCACTGGTGCGATGCGTTAACAGATGCCTGTATTAGCAGCAGCGCATTCAAATTGCGGGCGCTCTTTGCCATTATATTGGTATTCTGCAGTGTCTCTAATCCCTTAGAGCTATGGAACCAGTTTAAAAATAACTTCATTGAAGATTTCAAAAGAGATCTGCTATACTATCACCCAGATGCAGACATAAATGCTCACTTTGATGACTTAAGTAATCGTGGTCTTTATTCCTTACAAAACATTCTTCTTTCTATAGGTGGAAATACAGTTGATCACTATGGATTACCAGCACCACAGGTACTTAGTGGATCTGTTCATAATTTGAATAGAGATTATATTGAATACACAAATTTCGACCCAGTACTACTTCAACATACTATTAACCAAAATGAACCCAAGTTAAACTATGAACAAAATCAAGTTTACCGTGTTCTGATTAATAGTGTGAATGCCAACGCAGGTGGAGTTTATTTTTTAGATGCTCCGGGCGGTACAGGAAAGACCTTTTTAATCAATCTTTTATTAGCCAAAATACGTGCAGAAAAGAAGATCGCTATAGCAGTTGCATCCTCAGGAATAGCAGCAATATTGCTTCCAGGAGGAAAAACGGCTCATTCTTTGTTTAAGATACCTATTGAAGCGGAGCGTAGGGAAAATCCAGTATGCAGTTTATCTAAAAGCAGTCATAGAGCTAAAGTTTTGCAAGATTGTGTCTTTGTAGTGTGGGACGAATGCACCATGGCGAATAAAGTTTCGATTGAAGCTGTTAATAGAACAATCCAAGATTTGAGAAATAATACTGAATTATTCGGAGGCGTGATATTTTTATTCGCAGGTGATTTCAGACAAACGTTACCGGTTGTGACTAGAGGCACACGAGCTGATGAAATTAACGCATGTCTGAAGCGATCAGTACTTTGGCAAGATATCAATAAACTGTATTTAAAACAAAATATGAGAGCCTAATCAGGTGATTCAGAATTCTGTAAGATTCTTCTTGATGTTGGCGAAGGGAAATGTCCAAAAATTAGCAATGATCATGAGATAGAACTACCCACTGCTCTTTGTCAGATAGTAACGAATACTGACACTTTGATACATAATATTTATGATGATATTCACAAACTCAATTCAAAAGAAGATTCATTGTTGCGGGAGAAATTAGTTTTAGCACCGAGAAATGACCAGGTAGCTGCGCTTAATCAGCGTGTGGTGGATAAAGTGCCGAGTGAATTAAAAACATACCTCTCCATCAACACAGTTTGTTATGCGAATGAAGCAGTTAATTACCCGGTTGAATTTTTGAACAGTATTGTTGCACCCGGTTTACCTCCCCATAAACTAGTTCTGAAGATTGGCCTAGCCATCATACTGCTTCGTAATTTAAACCCTTCAAAACTTTGTAATGGCACTAGACTCCGAATAGTGTCATTACAAAGGAATATTATAGAAGTTATAATTATAACAGGATATGGAAAAGGTGAAACTGTATTTATTCCAAAAATTCCGATAATACCGTCGTATTTTCCATTTGAATTTAAGAGACTCCAATTCCCAATCAATATCAGCTTTGCTATAACCATCAATAAGTCGCAAGGGCAAACGCTAAGAAAAGCTGGTATTGATTTGAGTAAAGGGTGTTTTACTCATGGACAACTGTATGTGGCATGCTCACGTGTGAGTGACCCCACGAACGTTGTCGTACTATCTCAAAGCAACAGTACACCCAACATTGTATATAAAGAGGCATTACAGTGATTGACAGCATCCCTTGAATATATATTAAAGGTCCCCGTAATTCCATGAAGGTTATAAAAGTGTTCCAAACATACTGTCCCTCTCAACATATTGCAGTCTGATTTCATTAATTATCATCACTACATATTTTACCTTTTGCAATATATTTTAACTAACATTGTTTGGAGAATATTGCTGAAGAGCCATCGTATGCACATATTATCAAATATAGTTTAAATCCTGTTTCAGACACTAATTTATTACTGAAAGTGTGTTATAGAAACACCTACACATACATTTTTCATCAAATCTGCAAATTGAAAACATGATCTATTCAAATTTCATGCGAACGAAGTCACGGGTACCAGCTAGTGTATAATAAGATGGCAATTTTTCTTAAAGAGGTACTTATTTTCGTAAGTCATTTCAATAAATAGGTACTACGTATTTATGGGAGCAAGAACACTTGTTCTTGCTTGTATTACTGGTAGTACGAGTACGATGTTGCCAGTGTATTATGACAATAAAAAAAAATACTATTAATATTTTTATGACACATTTTTTATTACCTATGGTGGTAAACAAGCAAGCAGCACATCTGATGGTAAGTGATATTGCTGCACATGAACCTTAGTAACACCAGGGGTACAGCCAGGCCGTTGTCTATCTTGAAGAAAATGCTCTTAAACCTCAATTGAAGAAGGACATGTCATAACGCTCTGGAAACACGGCAGCAGCTAGTTCATTCCAGATCTTGCACGTACGTGGAAGAAATGATCTCTGAAAACGTACAGTCTAAGAACAGGGTAAGTTCAGGTGAAATGAGTGCACCCTGCTACGGTGGCGAGTGGTACGGTGATAAAATGGTGATGATCGTGCTAGGTCAGACAGCTCTTTAGAGCACTTACGGTGGTAAAAGAGCCGGTAGAGTACAAAGAGAGACCAAAAGTCTCTCCGCTGCTCCCGTAAACTCCAATCTATCCGTGAGATGGGATCACTGACGATTCGAACAGCACGCCTTTGCGGGGAGTCAAGTGGGTCTAGCTGATATTTAGACGCGCCAGCCCAGAGATGAGAGCAGTACACCACGTGAGGACGAACTAGTGCTTTGTATAGCACAAGACGTTGTCTCAGCGTGAAGGACCGCCTAGCTCTGCTTAGCACGTTTAACTTTTTGCTTGCCAATTTGGATTTGCCCTCCAAATGACTACCAAACTGGCCTTTGCTCTATAGTTCGGCGTCGAGAATCCCAATACTCTCGGAAATTTAGAGAGTTACTCCTTGGAACTAAGGCGCCATGATAAACGGTTCTTTCTTCGCCGTCAAAGCGCAAACTTGTGTCTTAGTGGAGTTGAACTGGACTAAGTTCCGTTTACCCCGTTCCGAGGCTCGCCCTAAAGAGCGCTCATTTTCAGACCCAAGTTGAGCCCGTCTTTCCTGTAACATACTCCGAGGGATATTTGGATGCTCGATGTATCGCTCGTCACCCGTGTTGTCATCCGCATAGCAACATATACTATCTATAGAGATCAAGTCATTGATATACAGGATAAACAACGTTGAGGAGCATCAAGCCCTATGGTACACCAGCATCATCATGGCCGAAGCAGGAGCCGTCGACTACTACTTTTATGCTCCGACTATCCAGAAAGCTGGTCATCCAATTACAAAGTCCTTCGGGGATTCTATATGATGGTAGCTTCGACAGAAGGGCCCTATGCCAGACCCTGTCGAACGCTTTTGCGATATCTAGGCTGACTGCTAGTGCCTCACACTTGCCCTCCAAGCCTTATGGCCAACGATGTATGAGGTATACAAAAAGATCGCCACCTGATCGAACATAACGAAAAAGCTTCGCAATAGTGGCACTGCTACGGAACAAGCAATGGTCCAAGCATGGACCAAAGAGGGACTTCAATCACTACCTGTTATCCGTGCTGGTGTGTAGTCAGCAGAAGATATGACATCTGTTATGGTTAAAGACAAAGTAATTAAGTAAATTACTTATTCATATATTTTTAACTTTATTTTTTTTAAGTTTATTATGAAGCCAGCATAGATGTGAGAGTAACAATAGGTAATGATATACTAGAGCAAGTGGATGAATTTGTATATCTTGGATGTGGATTTAGCCGAAATGGAAGGTACACCACTGATATAGAGCGAAGAGTGAATGCGGGAAATAGAGTGAACGGAGCGTTGGGGCAACTTCTCGGCAGCCACCACCTCAGCCAGAAGTCACGTGTAGCAATACATAACGCAGTGCTTGTCCCAACATTACTGTATGGAAGCGAGAGTTGGGTATGCAGAAAAGAGTATGAAAGTAAAATTAATGCGGTCGAAATGCGATCTCTGCGGAAAATCTGTGCAGTTAGGCTGACCGACCGCATTCGTAACGACGACATAAGAGAGCGAGTAGGTATGAAAGAGAGTATTGGTGTAAAGATGCGAAAGGGCATGCTCCGATGGTTCGGACATGTGGAAAGAATGCCGAACGAACGTCTGGTTAAGAAGATATACAATGCGAAAGTGAAAGGATGTAGGTACCGAGGGAGACCGAGACTAACCTATCTAGACTAGATCGGTCATATACTAAAGGAAGGTGGAGTCAAGAGTCTCCGAAACCGGCGAGCGTGTATGAAGAGAATTATGAATGTTGAGGAAGCGATTGAAGTATGCAGAGATAGAGTTCTCTGGCACTCTGTTCTCTCTGCCTACCCTGCAAGGGATATGGCGTGATGATATGTATGTATGTATGTATTATTATGTTTTTACATTTGTAATATAATTTTTAGTGTATTATTTATTGAGCTCTACGTTTTAATATTCTGTCAAATTGAAATCGCTGTACGTGTAATATTTTGTCTTACCCCAAATAAGCAATTATTTTAGTTTACACTTATTCTAAGATATTAGTTTCATGGAATAACTACGTTTACAACATACAGTTGGGCAGCCTTAGTTCAAATAATGTTGCTTACCAGGTTTTCGTTTGCCTTAAAAAAATGCATTTGACCCCGCTCCATACAACTCAATAGTGCAATTACATCGTTTTAACATTCTGTAAAAATAGTTCAAAATGTCGTAGTCAACAAAATTTTGGTAAAGAATTAATAGAATGAGATTTGAGAGTAAAAATTATATTTAGAAAAAAATAATAAATCTAATATCCAAAAATCGTGGGTCTACGTTAAAAAATACGCTAGTTATGATTTTTTTTTTGAAAAAAAATTGAAACAGTTTTTTTGGCTCGCCTCCACGGTCCGTCTTACCACGCCGATTATCAGTTTACCCCTCGTCTATAAATGTTTCACATCAATAATCGTAATCTGCAAAAGTATACCTAAACAAGCAAATATTCAAAAAGACTTATGTGATTTAAAGGGGACACGCAGGCACGCAGTAAGACACGACAAAGGGATATTAAACGCATATGACATCTATGCAAGACAAGGAATACTTGAAACAAAACCCACAGGGTTTTGTTTCAAGTCCAGTACGTCTGACCAGCGTGGTATAGTAGGTCAATTACCCTTCCATTACGGAGTAGGCTCGAACCCAACAGTGGGACATATATGAGATTTTTTTTTTAAGACACCACCCCGCACTAAGGAAATAATCCTTGTATTGCGGGGGACTTTGCAGACATGCAATTAACGCAGACAAATTACACCCAGACTCAGAACAACACTTTGTGGATCGCACAAAGTGTTGTCCTGCGCAGGAATCAAACCCACGGCACTGGCACGGAAGGTCGGTATCTTAACCACTACGCCATCTGTGCACTCAGTGCAGCAATGCAGATGAATGATAATTGTCAGAAATGGAAGATAGGATGAGCGAACCATGACTGTCCACTGTTAACACGCTGCCACCCCCGTCTGTCACTATTCATGGGGATGAAGGGTGAGGGTAGGTGCCCACTCATGCTATTCGTCACCATTCATACCATGCGTCCCCATCCATGACCATTCATCGGCATCCATCCCAATCATCCCTTCCATCGTTATCTATCCTCACTCCTGTTGGCTTACTCTCACCCCATCCATGCGCATCCGTCATCGCTCATCCGACGCCGTCTTCACTCTCCCATCTATCCGTTTCCATCTGCTCCATCCATACTTAAATAATTCGGCTGTCACACAGCATATCCTTGTTATTTTTTTTGTTTTCACGCTGTGGATACTCATTTACGCGCTATCCCCCGCCGGTGACAGGCGAGGGGGATTGTGGGACTCGCCGGCCAGTTGCCTGACCGGAATACCCACTAAAACCACAGCGGCCCCTTCCGTGCTTTTACGGGGTGCCAGAGAGATCGTCTACTGACATTCGATACCCGGCACCCCAACGCTTGGCCATTGGCCCACGCCCTGTCGTCATTCAAGGTGGTGGGAGGTGGTGCGCATATCGACGCCTCCTCCACCCTGGCCACCGGCGGTGGAGCGAATTTGCAGACGCAATTGCCTCGCGTCCCCGCTCCGCCACCTTTTTTTGTAGAGATGACCTCCTCGCAAAAGGAGGCCATCGACGACCAGCACCCGTCGCTAGACAGCATATCCTGTACACGTCAGTGTATGGAGTTTGAAACCAAAACTCTAGAGATAATCTCGAAGAAAACGAGAAATTGAAGAAATTGAAACACAGTTTACATTAGCCTCATTGACAACGGACCAACCCCGCTTGTACAAAGTTCGAGATCAAACTTTTGTCTAAATTCCGTGATCAATATTTTCTCCTGAACTTGGCATTATCAGAACCGTTCAAATGCATATTTGAAGACGAACTACAGAGGTACCTAAATAGGAATTTTCCTTATATCCTATTACACCTTGAAACTATTCTGCATTGTTTTCTCTCCTTCTGTGTGCATTATATTAATTAACTGTAAGGAATTGGTAGGCTTTCAATCCATTATTCTGAAATACAAATTAGGATGGTTAGTTTAGAAATTAAGAGTGAACAGATATACATGCTTATTTATACAGTATTTTGATTTCACTGGAGTTGCATAATAAATATAAAATTGTTTGCACTTTTTATGCGTTAGACACTTTATTGTCGTGAGAAAATTTAAAAATATGAAATACGTCGTAATTATACGTTATTATTTATAATTAAGGAAATATTATTTTTAAAAATAATATGTTTATGATTGAGGAAATGTTATTTTTGCTAAAAATAGTAGTCATCACAACTCATATATGTCCCACTGCTCGAACCTCCTCCGTAAGGGGAGTGAAATTGACCGACTATACCAAGCTGGTCAGACATGTTGGTATAGGGTTTTGTTTCGAGTTTTCTTTCTCTTGCATTGATTTTATATGCATTTTATATTCCTTAGTCGTCTCTTACGATCACCCATGGTAGGGGGCGGTGAATTTTATTATTACTCCGTTATTACATGAAAAAAAATAGTAGTATTACCTCATAATAGTGGTAGGACCATACTGTTGACAGTTCTCTATTTCCAGCCGTGGGCCGGTCCGTCCAGTGTAGTACCACACTCTCGCAGAAAACTCGACGACTGAGCAGTGGCAATGTGCTGCTGTGCTTCGTTCAATGAGCGAGAAAGCTGGAAGCCCATCTTTCTGAATGGGTTAGGATTATTGGTATTCGACGACCTAGCTATAACCCTGGTTTCGCAATGGTTCATGAGAGGCAGTAACGCTTACCATCAGGCATGCTGCTTGCTCGTTTGCCATCAAGAAAAATAAAAAATACTATCAAAGAAATTAAAACAAATTTTGACCAAGATTATGCTAATACAACACAGTAATAGTTTTTACAAAAATTAATTAAATTTGACGAAAATCACCGATTTTAACGGGAATTAATGAACCACGTTTATGACGACAATCAATATTATAATTAAAATTCCATATAAAAATGGTACTAAATATATATAACTGCACATAATTGAACTATAAAGTGAACAAAGCTGTGGTTAAATAGCTAATTGATTTACTAGACCCAAAGTCTCTTCACCGCTCTAGCGACTTCAATCTATCGGTATAATTAGAATCATCGATGATTTAAACGGCATATTTTTGCAGTGAATCAATTGGGTCTTTTCTTTTTCTTATTTCGCAGGCTATAGTCTGGGTACACACCGACCATTCCATTCGCAGCGACGGAAGGGCGGCGCGTGGCCCCGTAACCCACCGTATTCCCTCGCCATCGCCATTGGGTCAGCCTGACATCCGTGGTCAGCCCAGCGGGTAGTCCTTTCGAGTACGACGGACCCCGAAAAGATTACTCGTCGGGCCAACCGGGATTACCCGGGGATGCTCCGTCGACACCCTGGCTTGCTGCTGGGACGTCGCTTTCACGCGATGAACCAATTGGGGCTAGCTGATATTTAGACGCGGCTGCCAACAGATGTGAGTGACTCTACGTGTGGACGTACTTGTCTGTTTTATAGTAAAAGACGTTACCTCAGTGTGCAGTACCGCATGGCTCCCTTCCGCCTACCTTTTGACTTTTAAACTAAACTTACTACTTGAAAGTTAGGTTTTGAAGTGGATCTTTCTTTGCAATGAACGCGTCATTTGGTATCTTTTTGGGATTAAATTAAAATAAAATACCTACGTTCATCTCATTACGAGGCTCGCCTCAGAAAGTGCTAAGTTTTATGCACAAGTTGACCCAGGCTCCAATATACTTCACTTTCCTGTAACATACTCAGAGGCTCATTCTGATATTCGATGTATCATTCGTCACTCATACTGTCATCTACATAGCAACACTTATTCACTGTGGAGAATGTGTCTTTGATAAGCAAGATGATATATACCTTGGAGGAAGCATCGGGCACTGTGATACGCCAGTGTTAACGTTAATGGTGGTCATTGATGGTTGATTTAGTAATTAACTAAATCATAAATTAGTCAATGATTTCGACGGAACTTTCACTGTCAAAAAGCTGATGTTAAAAAAAGCAATAACTTAGACTAATTTTATTTCAAGGTTTCGTTAACAAAAATTAACGGCCATAAAATTGTGAACCATCTCCGAAACAGGTGGACTGATTTTGATGTGACTTTTGATATTACAAGGTAATAATAAGTTAATCTACTCAGGCTTTTTTCTCCTCACAAACTACTCTCTGCACATCTTTATGCCACTATATATTCTTTCACCTTGTTTACTATCATTCTTCTAGCCATGCCACATATTTCTGTGGCAACATTTATCACCCGTTCTTTAAAAGTCTTCCATAATTCTTACATACTACAAATATCAGACGAATGAAAAAACTTTTCTGTCAGTTTACTTTTCAAGTCATTCATCTACTATTACAAAATCTATCATACTCTTTCTTACATTCTTTGCTTCACGTGTATACATGTAGATTTTGTTTTAAACATAGTGTTTGTAATACATAAATTCCATTCCGAGCACATCTCTAATAGACTTTGACCATTTTCATTCACGCTTTCAACACCAAACCTTCCTAAAACCTTTTCAAATCCTTCCTTGCTTACTCCTACCCATTCATTAAAATCCCATAACAAAATCAACCTTTCATTCAAATTACATAATCTCGAAATATCCCGCAGTTCGTCCCAAAACTTTTCTCTTGCATGATATTCACATTTATTTTTAATTAAACCCGCGTTCACAAGAACATATACTTCCTCAACAGAAATACGATTCAGATTCACTTTCATCTTTATTCATACTAATCTAGCATTCACACAGTTATACTCTTTCACACATTGAGCAGAATATTCTATTCGAGCAGAAAGAAGGACCAACTCCCTGGCAGGCTCTACTAGTCATTGGTACCCCGGATCAGTATACCGTGTAAGGTCCATGACTAGTTATCTTATATCCCTTTCGCTTCGTCTCATTCACACAAAAATATCAATCTTTTTATCATCCGTCATCTAATTTCTCTTCCACTCCTCCTCCTACACTTAGCGTGGTAAAGCGGCACTCCGTAGACCACTTTTTGCCTTCATTGGGAACGAGACTTGAAGGGTTGCGAGCCGCATCGCCCTCATTTGGAATTTTAACATTTTTACCTCAATTCATAGCGTTGCCACGAGTATTAGGGTATTAAACGGTCCATCTTCACAGTGGCCTTGTGTAGAATTAAGATGGAATTACTGCTATAACCTGTGACCACCAAATGCATCCTCCGTTTTTAAACCCTCTGCCAGAAAAAAAGAGGTGCTCTCTTTTTTTGTAAAAGATATACTTAAATAAAAAACCAAAAATTTGGTATTTGAATTTTTCACATACATTTTGAAGTTATGTGAAAAAAGGGTAAATACACAAGTTGTAAATGTTCTTATGACCCACAAATTTGCCATTTAAGTTTTTTCCATAGGACTTGTAGTTTTGATGGAAATCGAGATAAACCGTGTTTTATTTACCCTCAAAAACTCACCGCCTTCCCGACCCGAGATCGGCTGTAAGTTATTTTTCCTTTCATTTTGTTATATTCTCTTCTTTTTCCAATGAGTGTCATCCTCCTATTATTATTTATTTTGGTTTCAAAAATTATCGACCCTGGTCTAATAAGACAGTAAATATTTAGAATCTTATAAACGTTATTTTTACGTTTTCCTTAATTAATTATTTGCACTACCTACTTAAATATTAACAATTTTGATATGTATCTTCTTAATTTTTAACATTCCTCATTATACAGACAAATTGTATTTCACGCGAAATAAAGGTGAAATATTACAATAAAGACAATTACACTCCAAAATTATAAATACTAAGCGCTCTTGGCCAGATCAATTACTTAAATTTTGTCCACCCACTACGTACATTCAGTTTGCGGTGAGTATACGCTTTGTAATGAACTATTTCTTTAGATTTTTTTCATATGTAACATCGGTAATCAAAAACCTTTTTTTTAAACTTTATATTTATGCATATGTAAGTATCGATAGAACGAATTTTTAATATGATTTTATTTTATACAAACCTATTGAACAACGTGTTATAGAGCAATTACCTTTTGCTTGTGGTAAATAATAGTCATCGTTCATCATTTCAGCTCATATATGTCCCAGTGTCGGCTCGAGCTCAACATGGGATGAGATTATATATTATTCTGCATATTGGGAGGTAAATTGACCTACTATACCACGCTAGTCACACGTGTTAGTATAGAGTTTTGCATCAAATTTTCCTTCTCTCGCATAGATGTTATATGCGGTTTTATATCCCTTAGTCGTCTCTTACGATCATCCACGAGTAAGATAGGAGGCGGCGAATTGTATTTTTACTCCGTCACTATACGGTAAAGTGAATAGTGCCTTCATGTTATTCCCTTACTGTTTTGGTTCTGATCCTTATTGTTTTTTTTTGTAGGCTATGGTTAGGACACACCCTGCCTATTGCATTTAGGGTGACGGTAGGACGGCTGCTGCTGAGGCATCGCACTCACGTGGTTGGCCACTCTACGGATGGTGAACTAATCCCCGGTTCATCCACCCAGTCCTCGGTTAGGGTGGCATCAGGTGCAGATACTCGTGCTTGCGCCGCTTGATGCACCGGTGGTGCAGTGTGGCAGCGTGGAGTCTCTTGACTGACACGCCCTCCAGTTTCCTCTTGCAAAACGACTGCCTCGTAGAAGGCGGTGACCGCGTCCCAGTTCTTGACGCTGCCGAGCATCATCTTAGCGATGGTCGGCAGCGCCAGATCGCCTCCGATGGTTGCGATTGGTTCACGGCGCTGCTCCGCCCTGGCTGTACAGACCTAGAACGTATGCTGCGCCGTGTCCTCGTCACAATGGTATCAGGAGGAGGACCTCCTCCCGACCGTGTGCAGGTACTTGATCTTCCAAAATTTATGTTATAATTGATCAAGTGAATATACATCATTCAATAATTGCGTGATATTTCAATTTAGAAGCTGCACTTGTTTATAACTGAGAGATGAAATCCAACCAAATTACGTATTTTAGAGGAAGGGACCATATTTAAGACGCAATCTGTCTGGGTAGCCCTACAGTGCGATTGACCTCTCCCTACCGGCCGTTGCGAAAGCGATGGTCAATAGCAAGAGGAACTGAGACGCGGTTGTCACCTTTTGCGAGACCGTCGTCTAGCGAAGGAAACAGCGGAGCGAGTCCGGGAGGATCTCCTTCATGAGGACTCGCGTCGCCGCCAGCGACTGAGGCGGCGTAGGCGTGTGTACCTATGCCTCATGCCAACCTAGCCGAGGCAGCGGGCGACCGGACGGAAACTTAACTTAGATTTGAATGAATTGGAGTGTTCAACAAACATAGTAGTTATATAGGTTGGAAAAAAAAAAGAGAAGATATGTTTCTATATTGGGCTGTAGTTTAACGTTATCTCCTTGATATGTTTTAGTTACCTAACAATATGTTACCTGCGCTATTGTGTACGCTGTTATGTGCTGTATTCGTATTCGTGCTAAGCAGCCGAGCTAAGCGGAGTCTCCACAAGCTACCTCCTAAATACCCTGGACATTTGCCTATCATTGGGCTCGCACATACACTTCGACATGATACAACAGGTAAGATTTTAGTATTTTTAAGTACTATTAAAATTATGAGATAAAATCTCATAACAATAACGCAATTTCAAATACAGAACCTTACGATTTCCAGTAGCACATATGGGACAATCATCATCATGATCGCAGCTTATATACATGTCTATGCTTACTGCTAGGCTAGACATCTCCTCCACAATTGGAGGGTAATTCTCCCACTATGCACTTTTGGGTCTCTTTGTGTGCTCTACTGGCTCTTTCACGGGACGTGCTCTGAGGAACAGACTTGATACCACCGTCACCATTGTACCACTCGACACCGCAGCAGGATTCATTCATTTCTTGCCATAGCCCGGAACAGGACACGTGAAGAGGCGACGAGCCTGGCCACTCTCGGCATCGAGGAGATGGTCAGGCCAATCGAGGCCTTGGGGCTCAGGGTGGCCCTAAATAAGTCGGAGGCCTTTTTGTTCCATGGGCCCGGCACAAGGCCGCTTAACGGCGCCTCGATAGTCGTTAAATACATCCACATCAGTCCATCCGGGCCCATATGCAGTACTTGAGCCTGGTGCTCGACGGGCGATGGTGGTTCCGGGAGCATTTTAAAGAATTTTATCTTGATGTGACAGACACAATGTCCTTGTAACCTGTCAATGCAACTGTAATTGAAATTTTATTTATTATTTATTTTGTCAATCGTCACATTGTACAGGACGCTACAGAACCACATTGTACAAGACGCGTTGTGGTTCTCATGTGAGCTACCACAATATTATGCTGAGTAGCGATCCTTTTACTTGCTCGCGGGTGGGACTCCAGATCTTACGTGTTATGTTTACATATCTCTCGGCACATCGATCAGTTCATCAATATTCACTATATTGTATACATATGTATCCCCTCTGCGAGGGAGAAATAACCTATTTTTTTTCTTTCTTCTTTCATTTCCGCAGAATTGCTCTCTGGCTGGTCAGCGCGGCATCCGCTCAATCACGGCTTATGCCGAACGTGGGTGGACCCAGCTTTGAGGGTCGACGGATGTATGCGGGGGTGATCAGCTCAATGGCCATGTATGGCGCACCCGTGTGGGCGAGG
Organism: Lymantria monacha; assembly: GCA_905163515.2. Classification (NCBI taxonomy): domain Eukaryota; kingdom Metazoa; phylum Arthropoda; class Insecta; order Lepidoptera; family Erebidae; genus Lymantria; species Lymantria monacha. The sequence continues at coordinate 20,956,933 of LR991081.1, forward strand.
TCTCTGATCGTCCAACTCAAGGTTTTTCTCTGGCGTTCACAGAGAGCCATGGTGGTCAGAGCCATTCGTGGGTACCGCACGGTGTTGATCGAGGCGGCATGTAAATTGGCCGGGACACCCCCGTGGGACCTGGAGGCGGAGATGTTCTTAATCCTCTATCGGCGGGTTACCTTAGTGCGCGACGAGCATGGCTCCTTATCGCTTAGCGAGATAGCCACCTGGCGTGAGGACGCCCGCTGGGACATCATCGCCCGTTGGGTTACGCGGCTGGAGAGGCCTAGGCACGATGTTCTTACCGTTGAGGCCCGTACTGACGGAGTGGATGGAGTGGCAGCACGGAGTCCTCTCTTTCCGGCTTGTGCAGGTCTTGTCGGAGAATGGTTGCTTCGGCAAGTACCTGCACACGGTCGCAAGGAGGGGGTTGACTCCGTCCTGCCAACAGTGCGGCAGTGACGAGTACACGGCGCAGCATACACTCGAGGTCTGCGTGACCTGGGCTCAGCAGTGCTGTGACCTCGTCACTGTCATCCGTGTCGATTTGACGCTGCCGGCTGTCGCGAAAGCGATGGTCGACAGCGTCAGGAACTGGGACGCGGTTGCCGCCTTCTGTGAAGCAGTCATGTCGCAGAAGGAGGCGGTGGAACGAGTCCGGGAGGATTCCCTCCATGCGGACACGGGCCGCCGCCAGTGCCTCGGGCGGCGCAGGCGCAGATATTAGCCGAGACATCGGGTGATCGGACCAGGGAATAGTCCAGTTCACCGAAGTGAGGTGCGTGAAGACGTGACTCGAGAGGAACCCGCGAGGATAAACCGCCGGGCGGCGCACCGAATACAAAGAACGGGTACCGGTGGCCCGCTCGCACGGTGAAGAGAGGAGTCCTTGCAGAGTTGGTCTATGGGGTTGCGCGCCGCTTCTTCTGTCGCCCCGGACCGATTTGGCGGGGCGTGACCACATCCATAGTCTACGCAAGGAGAACAAAAAAAACCGGGTGTGGCTGTGTCATTAACACGGCCGTGTGTTGTACGTGAATACTACTCGTAATAGATGATATTTTCTATCTATACATATAAGAAATCAGTAGAAATCCCTTGTCTGTCCATTTGATAAGTTTATTAAAAAATGAATCTAGGCAGTAAGAAAAGACTAACAGAAAACAAAAAACATTTTTTGGAATTTCTTGTCTGTCTGTATGTCTGTAATCGCTAATCTCCGAAGTTACTAAAGATATTGTTTCGCAGTTTTAATAAAAAGATTAAGCCTAATTCAGAGCAACATTTAGTCTTTGTTTTATTGAAATCTGATGTCTGTAAAAAAAGTTATGGTCATTTAAGTTTTTAGAATCACCGTTCGCCTTTTATGTCACTAGAAGGTTCAATTCAAAATAATTATTTAATTTATCTATAGTGTAAGGAAAATATTTATATTACTTAATATATAGTACATACATACATACATATCATCACGCCATATCCCTTGCAGGGTAGGCAGAGAGAACAGAGTGCCAGAGAACTCTATCTCTGCATACTTCACTCGCTTCCTCAACATTCATAATTCTCTTCATACACGCTCGCCGGTTTCGGAGACTCTTGACTCCACCTTCCTTCAGTACATGACCGATCTGGTCTAGGTAGGTTAGTCTCGGTCTCCCTCGGTACCTACATCCTTCCACTTTCGCATTGTATATCTTCTTAACCAGACGTTCGTTCGGCATTCTTTCCACATGTCCGAACCATCGGAGCATTCCCTTTCGCATCTTTACACCAATACTCTCTTTCATACCTACTCGCTCTCTTACGTCGTCGTTACGAATGCGCTCGGTCAGCCTAACTCCACAGATTTTCCGCAGAGATCGCATTTCGACCGCATTAATTTTACTTTCATACTCTTTTCTGCATACCAAAGAGTAAAATTATATTAACTGAAAAAGAGTGGCAACTCGATGGTAAAATATGCATGTATAGAAGTGCTGCTACCTAGAGCTAAGGCGGTGAACTAAAGTTGAAGTAATATACATATATACCTACGTATCTACATATTGTGTGTATGTAATTATATAGGATTTTTCTTTACTATGAAACCTACCCTGAAATATAAAAATAACATATTAGCCGTTAACGAATAATAATAATAATAATAATAATTTTATTCGCTGGAATGTAGGTAGTTACATGAAGATGACAAACATAATAGTGAGAGCCTTATACATTCTGCCGTTTAGGCATGCAAATATTTGGTTTATAATATATAGTTACTACTCATAGCTTACATGATAGACTACTAGTACTCTCTTGGAGTAAGTAGGTTTGTAATTTAAATATAATTGACAATAACAATAAAAGAAAAATAATGATGGCTCTGTATAACACTTAAAATAACATAACAGGATTAATAATTATAAACTAACATCATTTAAGAATTCTGACACTGAATAATAGCATTTAGTTATAAGTAAATCAGTTAACTGTATTTTAAAATTTCTTACAGTTTGATTTTTCATAGTTTTAGGTATTTTGTTAAAGATAGTAGGAGCCATGATAATAACATTTTTCTTGTATAATGCAGTTTTAAAACCACTAGTATGAAGCAAATTTTGGTATTGAGATCTCATAGCTACATTTCTGAAACGTGTCTCATGTAATGTTGGAAACAGCAGAGGATTTGTTTTTTACAAATAATGCAATTTCCAAAATATAAAGACATGGAAACGTTAACAATTTGTGATCTTTGAAGACTGGTATGCAGCTTTCTGTGACTTTCAGGTTAAAAATTGCTCTTATGCATCGCTTTTGGGCCCTGAAAATGCTCTCTCTTTCGCTACAGTTGCCCCAAAATATAATACCAAATCTTAAAACAGAAGCGACAAGTCCATGATAAGCAACTAATACCGTTTTAGTGTTGACTTTTTTGGATAGGTTAAAGAGGGCATATGCCGATGCACTTAGTTTTTTACATATGTCAACAGCTTGGGCTTTCCATGTTAATTGAGAGTCAATTAGTATACCTAAAAACTTGGAAACAAATACTCTACCTATTTTCTGATTGTCTATACAAATATTTAGATCCTTAGCATTAATTCTTTGATAAAAGTGCATTATTTTAGTTTTCTCTATATTTATAAGAAGATTATTATTATTCATCCAATTTATTATTGTTATTATTGAGGTACTAATGTCGTTCCGATAGGTATTTTTGTCAGTAGATTTGATAACGGCTGTAGAATCATCAGCAAACAATATCATCGGGTGTTGTATTTGGAGTGGGAGGTCATTGATATAAAGTAAAAATAGCAAAGGCCCTAGCACACTACCTTGAGGAACGCCGAAACTAATTTTCCTAAGGGTGGATACATATTTGACTTCACAATTGGACATAGCACATATTCGAGAGATTTCTATAAGTTGCTTCCGATTAGTTAGATATGATTGAACTAGATTTAAAACATTACCTCGAATACCATAAGTGTTTAATTTCATTAGAAGTGTTTCGTGATCAACATAGTCAAATGCCCTCGACATATCCGTAAATACAGCGCATATGGGTATTTTGTTATCTATACTTGGCATTAAAAGTTTTAATAAGTTAAAAATTGCTAGATTAATATTTTTATTTTTCCGAAATCCAAATTGTTCATCGCAAAGTATGTTAAATTTCGTTATAAATGAATAAATAGAATCATAGATGACTTTCTCTAATATTTTTGAAAAGACGGAAATTAAAGCAATTGGTCTATAATTTACCATTTCTTCTTTATTATTTTTTTTGTGTATTGGTTTCACTATCACGGTTTTTAAACTTTCAGGAAATATTCCTGCTGATATGCTAATATTTGACATATGGGTCCGGCTATATTTGTAGAAACGAATTTTATAATTACAGTTGAAATGCCATAATATCCAAAGCTCTTTTTATTCTTTAAAGATTTAATTATTCGATTCACGTCTTGGGGTACTACAGGAGCCATAAATATTGAATGAGGATTATAATCTATTGTTTTTAAGTTAAGCGGTGACAAGTTATTTCGTATTTTTGTAGATTGTTCAATAAAGAAATCATTAAACAATTCTGCGATTTCTTTTGGATTACTTATTGATAAACCGTTTTTTGTTATATGAGAAATTGGTTCAAGTGATTTTTTGCAATTGTTTATTATTTGCCAGGATGTTTTGGATTTATTTTTAGAATTTTTGATTAAATGGTTATTTTGAATTTTTTGGGTGAGATTAATAATATTTTTAAATTTACGAGAATAGTTAAAAAATAGGCGTTTATTTTCATCTGTTGGTTTGAAACGTTTTTGCCATAGTAAATAACGTTGTCTTTTACTGCAAGTACGGATGCCCCGCGAAACCCATTTAATTGGTTTATCAGAGCGTACTGTGATTGTCTTAAAGGGAAAGCATAAATTAAAAAGTAGAAGAAATAGCTCAATAAAGTTATCATATGCGCAATTTGGATCCACAGCGCTGTAAACGTCTGCAAATGTTAAATTTTGTAAATGATTTCTAAACTTAATTAAATTTTCCATAGATGAATCTCTTATTTTCTTACGCCAATATTTTATTAGACACGATTGTTTTACCTTAATCTTTAATACTTGTGCACTATGGTCAGAGAGAGCTAAGTCGATCAGCTCATATTCACAATTTTGATTCAAATTGTGAGCAAAGTTATCCAAACAACTGCTACTAATCAACCTTATCGGTTGGTGAATAACCAGTTTTAGGTTGTAGCTTAAAAGAAGGCATTCAAAATCCATAGCAATATTATTTCTTTTCAAGATGTCTATATTAAAGTCACCGCATAATACTACCTTAGTTTTATTATTAGCACATACCTTTCTTAAGATGTTATCTAAATTATTATAAAATATATTTAAGTCACATAATTTTGGTGGTCTATACAAACACAAGACTATAATGTTTAGTGTAGTTAATTTTATAGCGCAACACTCAATGACGCTCGTTTGGGAAAACTTCATGATATCTGTTAATTCTTTGTAATTGATACCTTGTCTAACTAAGATACAAGCTCCGCCACGTTTAATATTTTTTCTTGAATAACATGCTGCAAGCTTATAGTTGGGTATTTGTAATAATTTTTCATATCCAGACATCATAAAATGTTCCGTAATGCACAGTATGTCAACATGAGCGTGTTTATTAATCAGTTCCTGTAGATGTACTATTAATATGTCAGACTTATTTAAAATACCTGCTATGTTTTGATGAAGAAAAGTTAAATAATGATCAGGCAAGAAAAAAACTCTTCTTAGAAGAGTTTACGCTAACTTTATGAGATTCCTCCGTGGGAAACGCGTTTTGCTCTAATGTATAATTAGTGTGTAATACGACATTTATCAGAACATTCTTCATTCCGTAGTTATTGAGCCGACCACTATATTTCATAAACATATCAACATCGTACGACAAATCTAAGTTAGAATCTAATAATGCTGCATAGCTATTTGTTAGAAGATCACGATGCAACAAATTATTAAAAGTTTCTACTCTCGAATTAAACATATCAGAATAGTTGTTGAACTTGAAAGTAGGAAGACAGAGGATAACATTCGTATGTTGTATCTTAAGCAGGGAATTCCTTATTTCTGTAATTATATCAAAATAATTCTTAGTTTCCTTAAAATCTTCTTCTCCAATTAATATTACACAGTGATCAGCTTTAGTAAAATTTTCAAGTTTTTTATTAAGGTTAAAAATAAGTTTCAGTATGCCACAGTTTGGCGTAATATAATGACATAACTCAGTATTCTTAAATATATCTTCAGCTATATTTAAAATTTCATTAGTTTTGTTACTACTAATAATGCATATTTTCTTTCTATTAACTTTTATTAATTCCTCAGTAGTGCGTTTTATTTGGACAGGGGTTTTCTTCACAGCAGTTAAGGAGTTGATATTGTGATTGCTTGTTGTACAGTAAGATTTTTTCGAGTTTTCCTGAGCTTTCTTAGTAGAAATTTGACGTGGAGTTGACATTCTAACGTTTTTAATTGGGGTGTCAGTATCAGTTGTTAACTTTTTAGCGATGTTTTTTAAAACAGCATTTTTAACGAAACGGCAATAGTATAAACTTAATAATGAAAATTGAGATAATTTCCAGAACGAACATTAATAACCGAAAATAGATTATTGACAATAAGTACATACGCTAGGAACAAAAAATAACAATTCTCAGTTGTCAAACTTTTGACAATTACAACAAAATGGCAGCTATGTTTGTACAAACAATCTGTAGGCGGCGCGACGATCAGTAAAAATAAGTAATGTTTTAACTGTGCCCCCCCAGCTGCATACTCAACTCTCGCTTCCATACAGTAATGTTGGGACAAGCACTGCGTTATGTATTGCTACACGTGCCTTCAGGCTGAGGTGGTGGCTGCCGAGAAGTTGCCCCAACGCTCCGTTCACTCTATTTCCCGCATTCACTCTTCGCTCTATATCTGTGGTATACCTTCTATCTCGGCTAAATCCACATCCAAGATATACAAATTCATCCACTTGCTCTAGTACATCATTACCTATTGTTACTCTTACATCTGTTCTGGTTTCATCTCTTTCAAAGACCATTATTTTGGTTATGCTCACATTCACGCGTAGACCCCTTTTCTTACAATCTTCTGTCATTCTGTCGACTAGGGTCTGCAGGTTAGTCGCTGACTGTGCCAGCAGGACTGCATCATCTGCATAAAGCAGAGCAGTGACCACTGAGTCGCCCATCTAGACTCCCACATTCGTATCGTTCACCGTAACCTTTGGAGACATTTATCCAGATATATGATAAACAGCCTGGCTGACAGAACGCACCCCTACTTAAAGCCGATATTGACGTCAAACCAAGGCGACATTCCATCATCCAGCCGCACACAGGCTCTACAGCCCATGTAACTGGACTGCACAGCCTGTAGCAGTTTTCCGTTAATACCATACTCCGGTAAAATGTCCCAAAGTTCCTTTCGTACAACCGTGTCAAATGCTCTCTCCAGATCCACAAAACTGCAGAAAACCCTCTGACCTAGAGTCAGATGCTTCTCCACAATGTTGCGCAGAGAGAACACTTGATCCATGTATCCCCTTCCACTCCTGAAACCTCCTTGTGTCTCACACAGTAAACCATCGGACACCATTCTCATTCTCCTTTCAATAATTTTACCATACACTTTTGCTGCCAAACTGGTCAAGCTTGTGGCTCTGTAATTTGCGCAGTCATAACGTGAACCCTTGTTTTTAAACAATGCCACGATGACTGCGCTATTCCAGTCCCCGGGAACCATTCCCGAGCTCCAACATAAATTGAGGAGCAGCAGGAACGCCTCCCAGACACAGGAGCCACCAAGCTTGATCATCTCGGCAGACACCATATCAATGCCCGCTGCCTTACCATTTTTCAAACTTCTTATCGCCCATTCAACTTCATCCATACTGATGCCATCGGAGGACGCCGTTGTCGAATGTTGATCTACTAAAACACATGCAACACCGGCGCCAACCGTAGCATCCGCATACATATCGCCAAAATATTCACTCTATCGGCTTAACACGTCTTGTGTTTGTGTAAGAATGTCTCCACCTTTAGACCCTATTTTATTCATTCTGAAGGCTGACCAACCACCCCGAGACTTCTTCACGTCCCTCCAAAAGAGTTTGGTGTTAATATATAGTAGTTTCATAAATTCAGCTCATATACATCCCACTGCTGGGCTCAAACCTCCTTCAAAGTTGAAGGAAAGTTGACATTGAAATCTGATGTCTGTAAAAAAGTTATGGTCATTTAAGTTTTTAAAATCACCGTTCGCCTTTTATGTCACTAGAAGGTTCAATTCAAAATAATTATTTAATTTATATATAGTGTAAGGAAAGTATTTATATTACTTAATATATAGTAGTTTCATAAATTCAGCTCATATACATCCCACTGCTGGGCTCAAACCTCCTTCAAAGTTGAAGGGAAGTTGACATAATACATAACATTAGTCAGGTAGTCAAAATAACTATTAAAACTATTTGTGATAAAAATAATGTTTTAATTAGTTAATAATATATAATTATATTTAATTATTAATTAATAAAATGCATGATTTATTTAGTTTGTTAAATGAGCAATAGATAGCGCTATAATTTAGTTTAAAACTTTAAATAATTTTTTCGTTATATTTTCAAAAGCTACTACATTAACTTTTTGAACTTAGTAAAGGTACTTTGGGTGGAAAGCTCTCAGCACTCACTAACCTAACCTAACCTAACAGTCCGAGTAAAGTTGTCATAGCCATCTGCGACTAACAACTAAGTCAAACACGAAAAAGAAAAGTAAAGTCCACATCATAGAGCGTACAAAACGTACATTCTTAGTTAAGATGCTACTTTGGGGCGAGTATGCAAAGTGCACCCTTTTTTGTTTTTGTTTGGTAGGCTATGGTCTGGACACGGCCATTCCTTCCGGGGTAACAGAAGAGCGTCGTGTGGCCCCATAACTCATCGTGTTCTTAACCACCAGGCTGGCCTCTGGTACCACTTACTTGACATCCGTGGCCGGTCCGGGGGTTTACCCTTCCAGGTATCGTCTCCATCTACACCCCGGTAAACAACAGTGTTGTATCGCCCTCACACGGTCGGTGTCTCTGCGGGTGGTAGATTAATTCCCATGGTCCCTCTACCCGCGACCTCAGTTAGGATAGCAACAGGTGCAGATACCGCGCCTGTGACGTCCGATGCGGCAGAGTGTGTCAGCATAGAGAGTCTCCTCTATGACACGTTCCGCCGCCTTTTTCTGTGGAACGACTGTCGTGCAAAAAGCGGCGACTGAGTCCGAGCGCCTGACGCTATCGAGCATCGTCTTTGCGATAGTCGACAGTGCCAGTTTGGCACCGATGATTGCGATGAGTGCACGGCGCTGCTTTGCCCAGGCCACGCAAACTTTAAGCGTCTGCAGCGTCGTGTCCACCTCGCAATCGCAGTAGTGGTTAGAGGGTGTGCTCTCCCCTCTTCCGACCGTGTGCAGGTACACGCTGAAGCAACCATGCCCCATCACTACACCAGTCACTACACCAGTCACTTCAGCAGTCACTTCAGTAGTGCTGTTACTACCGCCTGTTGCTGCATATTGTCCGAGGGCCTACTTTTTTACATTTTTATACACTGTTGATAGCATAGAGTACGTTTCAAGCAGCTTGCAGAGCACTTGAAGGTGATCAGCGCTGACATGACACCCTTGAGTAGGCCTGTAACAGTCATAGCCCCATTCGTTTGAGTATTTTGCTTTTAATTATGTTATTGTTTTACAGTCTTTTAAATCCTTTAACATTATTATAAAATATAAAAGATATCCATCTGAAGATATTCTACGCGACATGAACCAAGAAATTAATTTTTATTAATTCTTTCGTAATGAAAGCCATTTATTATATATTTATCCGTGCGGTTGCGCAGTTAGAATACAATTCACCAATCACTTTCTTACCCGTGGGTCTATCACCCACGAGACGACTAAAGGACATCATACATATCATACATCTATGGAAGAAAAGGAAAACTCGAAACAAAATCCTAAACCAACACGTCTGACCAGCGTGATATATAAGGTCAATTTTTCTCCCATTACGGACGAGGCTTGAGCCCAATAGTGGGACTGAGATGATAGATTTCCATGTCCCCAGGTAGCCCTGAAAAGACTTATCTGAGCAGAGCAATCTTACTAAAATGAGGAGACAGCGTAAAATAACTTTGGAAGTAACTATGTCAGAAACTGCAGCTGCTTTACTTCTTGGTGGTAAAAGAGCTTTGTTTAAAAACCAGATAATTTATAAAGCAATGAAACACCGAGATGTCCAATAACACGAAACTGCGACACATACAAAGTGTTTTTTGTTTTATTGTGTACGGTGGTAAACGAGCAAGCAGCATGCACTTATTTTTTTGACAGGCCATGGTCTTGACACACGCATTGCATTCCGTCCGCGTGGCTCCATAATCCACCGTTTTCTCTCCCTATATACCTACCATTGGGCCTTTCGAGTACGGGTATCGGTATCGAGTTTTACCCTCACGTGGTCAGCCTCTTCGCGGGTGACGGACTTTTCCCCGTTCCAGTTACTCGCGGCTTCGGCTAAGGCAAGTAGACGCAGGTAATCGCGCCTGCGCCGCTGCGCCGCCTCTTACAAATGAAGCGGAAATAACACATTGCCACTGTTCAGACGTTGCTTTTCTGCAAGAGTGGGGTACTAGGTCCGACTGGGGGTCGGACCGGCCCGTGGCTGTATAAAGAATACTATCAACTGTGGCTTTACCACTATTAGTGTTTTTATTAAGGATTGCTGTCTAATCGTTTGCTATGATAGGACAATGATAAATAAAAAAAAAATTGTAGAAGCCGTAGATCGAGCACTACGAGATCGTAATGAAAAGTCAATGGTGCTTTTCTTTGAAGATTTTCGGCAAATCCTTCCTGTTAAAACTCGAGGAAATAGAACTGATGAGATCAATGCTTCACTGAAGTAGTCTTATCTGTGACCCCAAGTAGGAAAGCTGACCCTACCATCAACCATGCAAGCAAAGCCAAGGTCACCATTCACATTAGTGTTGCCCAAATACAAGACCAAGACTTGCTGCAAGAGTTTCGCAGTGCTCCCTTGGACATCATTTTATGATTTTCTTAGCAAAGAAAGAATTGTCAACATTTCGTATTCTTACGAGTAATACCAGTACACGGAAGAATAATAGCCCCACTTCCGTTTAGTGGTATGCACCTAATTATTGATAGTTGTACAGTTACTGCCACTAGATGAATAGAATTCGATTAATTTAGTTGGATTTTTAATGTCTATAGGGATTTTTTATTTCTATCAAAACAAGTGACTTTGTGTTATTTTAAAAGCAAACGTTGCAAGATTTGTGACCCTCGCAAGAGTCTTGCATTTGGGCAACACTAATTCACATGCTTAAGAATTTGCCGATGTTTTAAAGAAAATTGGAGAAAGCGTCCTCCTTGATGAAAATGATCAAGTGGCTGCCGGCCTGCTAAGAAGTTCTCCGGGTATCCGTATTCTGTTTATGATGGCAATTGTTTGTTTCTTCTTTTGTCACACGAGTTGAGTGTGTGTAAACGATGTATCGGCTCTAAAAATATCTCTCGTTGACTGGAGTTAGTACTACGCATCATGCGACATAAATCAGTTTTGGCCCATTGCATTCGATCGACGACGAACTGCAGACACGGATGTCACCATACTCGCATCATCGAAATCATCTCACGCTTTACACCATCTTGTTGTATTACACTCTTTACAAACTCCTCGCGCTGACTACCACCCAATGGATCTTCATCGTCAAACTGTTCACACATCCTTCGCAGTTCCTCAAACATACGTTCGATGTCAATGTTCGATTCATATTGCTTACGATTCTCCATTATCTCAGCATCTTTGGCAACGTAAGTATCCATAAATACTTTACGGTCAATTAATTTGACTAACTCGTAGCGAAATGGTATACATAACGTGACCATCTCTCGTCTGTGTAAACCGTATAACCCAACAACGATCTCTTTAACGATATACGATTGAATATGCATTATCTATGTCATCCTCGTCATCTTTAATACGCTCTTCGTTGTCGTTGTTACCTTGAAGTTAGCTTTTTGTTATCAACAACCGTACACTAAGCGGCAAAGTTAGCCAAACATAATAAATCGACTCTTAACTCTGTGGGACTATTTTTATAACGCTGAATCATCATTTTGGTCCATGCGTCAGTGCTATTCTCGTCTAACTCCCCTCTGTCCATTACGGTCTTACGCTGTCGAGGCTTTTGTCTCTTGTGTGGTCATCGTGTAACTTCATTAGCTCACGATGTAGACTGCTAATTATTAAGATTGAACTCTTCAGGTCTGATGAACTGCAAGTCAATATTAGAGCCCTGTGTTTGTGCGATCCATGTAAGTAGTGGTATAAATTTGAACATCAACGTTGACCGACGTAACGTAAATCGAATTATATCCAAATATTTTGTCTTCGTTACACTGTTGTCAATATAGAACCCGTCAAGTGTATCATACTGTGAATTCGTTAGCATTCAGTGTAATAAACATCAATGGCTTGCTCAGCTGGTGTATCATCTAATGTGTCATGTTCTTCTTTATGTTAACATTCAATGTTACGCACACACGCCTGATCATCGTCCAATTCACGCCTTAGCTGCTGCAACATTGTACGTTTATTGTATATATTACGTTTATTGTTGTATATATTGCGTTTATTGTATATATTACAACACGTTTATTGGTACACTGATAACTTACCCCATCGGGTAAGTTATCAGTAAGATATATAAGATATTTAGATTGCGTTACGATAGCAGCAACAGCATCATGTTACCTCTATCGTAACGCAATCTAAATATCTGCATGAATGGCAGTTGTGGTGATACTAGACGTGCACTAATCGAATCTAACACGTGCAACCCGTTCTGGTTACGTAGATACATAAACCTGTTTAATAGACACAATCTGGGCACTTTGAGTCCACTGATTTTTACAGGTACCACACAGTTTAAAGTTAACCCCTGGTTCTTCAGGGAATGTACTATTAAGCAGCCGTAAGTGCTTTTCCTCTGTTGGCTTCAATGAGCGCAGAAACCATAGATGGCCACATCACACTTATGTTCGAAGGGTTTCTTGATAAACCTCGTAGTGAAATATGCACTAGCTGCTGCCCAATGTGACTTCATAAACGACGATCGCACACAATCGATACCTACGCAGTCTGGTGTCGATATAGAAGCGACTTCAGCATCTACTTGCATAATATCAACCGTCTCAGCTGCAGACGTACTAGCACCGTCATTGATCCCTTCGGCCGAATTCATTTTGTTTTTACGTTGCCGGCACTGCTTGACTTTGTCACATTATGGTATTTTATTAGTACCATTCGATTGCTATTGAAAAGCTCTTTCCAACCATATGCAAAATTTGTATTTTGATCTGGCTTTTTGAAGTCTAAAGGCCGATACTATATATTTTGTTTTAGTTTTTTTTATATTTTGACACCTAATTATAGTCACAGTCACAATAATTCACTAATGTTTTATATATAATTTATAGATTTTGTCAAGAGCTAACGATTGAAACTAGAACGAACGTCGTAACTTCGCCGAGTCAAAAGTTATGCTTAATAGAAATCTCGATACGCAGCAAAATTACCTAAAAATGGCGGCGCTTTCCCTTCCACCCCCGCGATGTATGACAATCCATACATAGCGTAATATTTTTTTTGATTCTTTAGCTATCCAGTGATCTAATTGCATTTTAGATAGTAATGATAAATATGAAGCTGTAACATCAAACTGTTTCCCCCAATTTTGTTATCATTCGTTTTTTTGGATTGCCTACCTATTGACGCAATTTTAAAGACGTATTTTGATGACGTGAAGTAATCAAAAAAATAAGGGTTCATTCATTTCACCTAAAAACGGTTCTCGACTGTACGTTTTCAGTGATCATTTCTCCCACGTATGTGCAAGATCTGGAATAACTACCTGCTGCTGTGTTCAACGCAGTGCTTGTTCCAACGTTACTATATGGAAGCGAGAGTTGGGTATGCAGAAAAGAGCCTGAAAGTAAAATTAATGCGGTCGAAATGCAATCTCTACGGCAAATCTGTGGAGTTAGGCTGACCGACCGCATTCGCAACGACGACGTAAGAAAGCGAGTAGGTATGAAAGAGAGTATTGGCGTAAAGATGCAAAAGGGTGCATGCTGCGATGGTTCGGACATGTGGAAAGAATGCCGAACAAACGTCTGATTAAGAAGAAATACAATGCGAAAGTGGAAGGATGTAGGTACCGGAGGAGACCGAGACTAACCTACCTAGACCAGATTGGTCACGTACTGAAAAGAAGGTGGAGTCAAGAGTCTCCGAAACCGGCGAGCGTCTATGAAGGGAATTATGAATGTTGAGGAAGCGAGTGAAGTATGCAAGCATTTTTTTTTTTGGCGCCTGGCTACGGTACCGTCCGCCCCGCTAATCCGTCCGGGGCGACAGGAGAAACGGCACACGATCCCGTAGACCCGCCCTACAATGTACCTCTCGACGCCTTGCGAGTGGGCCACTGGTACGCGTTCTTTTCTTCAGTGGCCCATCCGGCAGTCTACCCTCACGGGTATCCTCTCGGGTCGACGCCCTGTCATCTCGACTAATATGTCTCGATGTCAGAGCGTCGTGTTCACGCGGTGGCCTCTCTCCAAGGGCGACCAGACTAATTCCCAGTACGGTAACCCACTGCCTCGGCTAGGGCGGCATAAGGTGGAGGTATTCTCGCCTTCGCCGCCCCAGTCGCTGGCGGCGGCGTGAATCCTCGAAGAGGCGATCCTCCCGGATTCACCCCGCCTCTTCCTTCTGCAAGATGACGCTCTCGCAGAAGGCGGCGACCGCGTCCCGATTCCTCTGTCGACCATCGCTTTCACGACGGCCAGCAACGAGAGGTCAACACCGATAGCGGCGACGGGGGCAGAGCATTGCGGAGCCCAGGTCATGCAGACCTCGAGCGTAAACTGCGCTGTGTCCTCGCCATCGCCGCACTGTTGGCAGGACGGAGTCGTCTCTCTCCTTGCGACCGTGTACAGGTACTTGCCGAAGCATCCATGCCCCGACAAGACCTGCACCAGCCGGAAAGAGAGCCGAGAAGAAACTCCATGCCGCCTCTCCAGCCACTCCATCAGTACGGGCCGGACGGCCTCGATGACACGAAGTCCGAATCGAGGCCTCTCTAGCCGTGTCGCCCAACAAGCAAGGTCTGCCCGGCGGGCGCCTCCGCGCCAGGTGGCCAATTCGCTAGGCGAAACCTCGCCACTTTCCTCGCGAGTGGAAGACACCCGCCGATATATTCCGGCAAGCATTTCCGCCTCCAAGTCCCACAGGGGCGTTCCGGCCAATACGCATGCCGACTCGGTCGCCACCGTGTGGTATCCGCGGATAGTCCTGACCGCCATGGCTCTCTGCGGTCGCCGCAGAATAGCCCTAAGGCAGACGGTCAGAGCTCTCGCCCACACGGGTGCGCCGTACAATGCCATTGACCGGACCACCCCCGCGTATAGTCGTCAACTTTCAAAGCTGGGTCCGCCCAGATTCGGCATAAACGGCGGAAAGGGCGGACACCACGCCGACCAGCCGTAGAGTAAGTCTTCGGAAATGCTCCTGGAAGAACCACCGCCCGTCGAGCACCAGGTCCAAATACTTCATATGGGCCTGGATACCGATGAGACGGAGTTGACAACTATCGAGGCGCCGACGGGTGGCCTCGTGCGGGGCCCGTGAAAAAGGATGGCCTCCGTCTTATCTAGAGCCACCCTGAGTCCCAGTGCCCCGATTCGCCTGACCATCTCCTCGGTGCCGAGAGTGGCCAGGCTCATCGCCTCTTGCAGTGTCCTGGCCCGGGCTGTGACGAGCGTGTCGTCAGCATAGCAAATTAAGCCCAGCCCGGGGGGGCAGACTCCCTCTCAACGCCCAGTCGTAACCAAGCGCACAATGTCCCCCGCGCTATTCGCGCAGAGGACACTGCGCCCCTGCAAATAGTCTGCCACTAGCCGCCTCAGGTTTAAGGGCACTCCGTGATACCGGAGCGCCTCCCTGATGAAGCTGTATGGCAGACTATTAAATGCGTTGGTGATGTCCAAAGACACCGCCAACAGCACCCCTCCGCCAGTGATGGCCTCCGCCGCAGTCTGGCTCAAGCGCAGTAGAGCTGCAACGGTCGAACGCCTCCTTCGAAAACCGAATTGAGCATCCGACAGGTTGGGCCCCACCTCGTCTAGGTGCCGGACGATTCGGGTAGCGAAGATACGCTCCAACAGCTTGCCCACATCGTCCAGCAGCACGATAGGTCTATAGGCCGATGGCAAATCCAGAGACCGTCCCGACTTTGGCAGGAGAACCAGCCTCCCCTCTTTCCAGCACTCAGGGAACTGTCCCGCCGCTAGGCAGGCGTTATACAGTTACCTGAGGCGTGGCTACAGGTGTACGAGGAACATCATCAACACCCGGACGGGTACTCCGTCCGGGCCGGGGGCGGTATTGGCGGAACGAATCTTCGACACCACCGCCCCCACCACTGATTCCGTCGCAGGCGGTGAACTTTCCTTGAAAATGTAATCATTGACCAGACGGCATCAGGTGAAGTTGATTCATATTAGTAGAAAACTCTTAATCATCTTTTATCATACCCACGAGCAAAGTTAGGGTTGTTGGTATTCTTAATCGCTACCCTACAGTAAATAGGTAGTTAATCTTCACGAAAACGAGAGAAATCATTTTGGACACAACTTGTGACTTAATTTGGTGTATTTTTTCTATTTTAAAATATTTATATTACAGAGGTTTGGTTGCGCCTGAAGCAATATGCCAGATATTCCGTTGAAAATGGAGGTGTCATTCACATCAAATTAGGAACCGAGTTATATTACTGTGAGTATACATAACCTTCTAATATATAAGATTTAGTTACAAGCATATAGATATTCGCGATTAAGTTACAACAAGATGGACATTTTATTATATATTATTCTATTTTAATAATACCACACTCTCACAGAAAATCAATGTCTGAGCAGAGAGAAAGTATTGTAGAACTACGTTCGGTGTGCACGAGAGCCGGAAGCACGACTCTTTGGGTAGATTTAGGTTGGTAAGCGGTGGCTTAGCTGTGCCCCTGATATGGCAAATGTCTATGAGTAATATATACTGTCATATGTTGCTACTTGCTTATTTGCCACTATAAGCCATAACAAAAAAAAACAAGGAAGCCAGCAACTACCCGTTAAGGTACACAGCAATCTGGTTATGCCCGTGATATGGCACAGATCTATGAGCAACAGTTACCATTTACTATGAAGTGAGCTGCTTTTTTGTCTACCATGAAAAGCAATAAGAAAATAATAAAAATAAAGGCTTGCCTAACATGCTCTATAATGTAGATATATTTTAAATTTCATTATTTATTTGCAGTTATAACAGACACTAAAGACGCTTTAACCGCATCTAATGCATGCATTCGAAGACATTACGCGTTGGAATATGCAAAATCTTGGTTGGGTGATGGTCTGATGACTTCACACGGTAAGGTGCCTTTAAAGTGTACGTATATATAGGTATATCGCGCAGCCTAAACCGCTCATCGTAAAGACCTGAAACTTGAAAGGTGTGTTCTTTATATGACGTAAGCATCCTATAAGAAAGAATTTCCTGAAATTCTACCTCTAAAGGGATGAAAAAGATGGATAAAGTTTGTATTTTTTTTTTTTTGCGGTGGTCTACGGTCAGCGCTCTCCTCGCACCACTCCATCCGGGGTGACAGAGGGGCGTAAGCGCGCACACCCGTAACCCACCCGTGACGTCGCCTTCGTCGTTGGGCCGACCACCGGAGCAGAGTGATTTGACGTCAGTGGTCGGCCCGACGGAATACCCCTGAGGAGTACCCTCTCCTCGACCGACATCCCCCCCTCGGGTAGGATGTTGGTCTTTCCTCACGCGGTCGGCCTCTCGGCGGGTGACAAAAGTTTGTATGAGACAATGTGATTCCATTGTCCAATCTAATTCAAATTTTGCATAAACATTCTTTAACAGAATTGATGGAAGACGTGTGTTTTATTTAAATTCATCCCCTAACAGAATTAAACAGAGGTAGAAAGTTATTTTGGGGGTGATTTGTCTTTGGGTGGCATAGTCCGGAGCGTGCTCGTTCGCGTCCCCTGCCAGTCTAATTAGACTGCTAATCCGGCTCGATATGCGTACCGCAATGCGGGTTAGGGCGTCCCCCGGAGGCGACGCGTACCGACCCGCCCCCGTCGGTACGAACTTCGGCAGTTGCGGCGATGGGGGCCACCACCCATCGCGCCTTGCCCAGTCAGGCGAGTCGAGGAGAGCAGAGTGCCGGGTGGGTACGTGGAATGTAAGAGGTTGTGTGGAAGGTAAGTTGTACGAGCTGATACCCGTCATGGCGGACAAACAGCTAGACGTGCTCTATATAACAGAGACCAAGCGAAGGGGCAGCGACGTCTGCGATATTCCTGGTGGCGGGATGGCTCTGTGGTCTGGTGTACCACAGAGCGATCGAGCCAGCATGGGGGTAGGAGTACTGTTGTCCTCTCGCTTGACCTCAGGTGTGAAGGATTACGGAATGTATGATCCCAGACTTCTTTGGGTCCGTATAAAACTTGGTGTCACCAAGGTATTCATGATTGTAGCATATGCTCCCGTAGGATCCTTGGTAGCATCAGACCTAGAGAAGTTTTGGGATAATGATAGGGAAGTTCTGGATATGGCAGAAACCAGTGAACGCGTGATTGTATGCGGAGATTTGAACGGATGGGTGGGGACCAAGCGTCCCGACTATGAGGACGTACTTGGTCCATTTGGTGATAAGAGAGTGAACGACGCAGGTAGGCTCATAGCGGATGTATGCATGGAGAGAAACCTTATTGTGTCAAACACATTTTTCCAACATAAGGACATCCATATGTATACATGGAGAAAGAATGAACAGAAAAGTATAATAGATTTAATTTTGGTAGACAGTCGCCTCCGAAGCAAAATATTGGACACAAGAGCCTACAGAGGCCCCACAGTCGATACGGACCACTATCTCGTTATTGCGAGATTTAGTGGTCTGTTCAGAAAGTGGAGGCACTGGCGAGAGCGTTTCCACTTCGGACTATGTCTCTTCTTTGAATCTGAATCACAGTATGATTGAACAGAAGAAATAAATATATCGGCAATGTAAGAATGACACCAAGGCCTTAGTGAAAGAGAAACGTGATAGAGCAAGTATGAGTGCAGAAGATAGGCTGACTAAAAACTTCGAGGGTAACACCAAACTCTTTTGGAGGGAAGTGAAGATCGCGGATGTCTTCCACCGTCACGGAGTCGTCCAAACCCGCGATGCGCATTTCGGCGCACTTTACGGGTCTGGCGATTTTGACGCCACCCTCCTCGGCGAACAGACCTCGCAACTTCGACGCCACGCTATCGGCCGTCCTGGTGCCCTCGGCCCCAGGGAACTCTAAGATCCGAGCCCCTGTCCGGGCCTTGCGGGTCCTGGCTTCGACGCCTCCTATGTCGGAGACGTCGAGCTCCCGCCGGGCTTTCCTCAGAACGGCCTCATAGCTGAGGCCCCTTTCTGCCGCCTCAGGCAGCACAGTGATCACCACTGCGGCTGTCTTCGGCGGACGGAGCCCCTTGCGCGGCCTCTTCCTCTTCGTGCCCCTTCCTCCGGCTCCTGCCTGAGGGGCGACGACCTCAGCGGCGCGCTTGGCCGCCGCTCTCCTCCTCTGGCCGCGACTCTTTCTACCGTGCTCGGCCACCTGCCAGCGGGGCGGGGGCTGGTGCCGCATATGGCCTATTATCCGCAGCGGAGGCGGCCGAACTCATGGTTCTGGAGGCAGCCTTACCTCCAGAACGGCCAAGCGCGCATCGACCAAGTTTCCTACTGTGTCGATGATGGCGCGCAAGGTCTCGTCCGGCACGCCTGCCACCGCGGGCAGCGGAGTTGCTGTTACCAGCTGGGCCTTTGTCGGGGCCCGCTCCACGACGTTGGGTGGGTTGACGACAGTCGGCGGCGCACGCTGCGTGGACGGAGGCGTCTTTGGAGTGGTGGCGACCACTGGCCGGCCAGCTCCTCGGGGCGGCTTGGCTGCGGCGACGTCTCGGCGGCCGGCATTGGCTGGCGACGCAGGTAGCGCAGGTGGCATGAGCCGCGGCTCAATGGCGCGCCATTTGCGCCTTTGGCTCGGCCACGTCCTTCGTGAGGAGGCGGTTTTCTCGTCGTACCGCGGCCAGGTCCGACTCCAGACGGCGGTTTTGGGCCCGCAGGCCTGACACCTCGCCACCTAGGCGGGCGTTTTCGGCCTGCAGGGCCTCCATGTCCAGGGCGTCACCGCTCGTGCGGGCACCACGGCTGCCACTTCTGTGGGAGGGATGCCGGACAACACCTCCAGCACCCTCGCGGTGGCCGCCTCGTCGTCGGCCCGCTTACGAGACTCCGCCCCTCCACGCGCTCCGCCGCCCGGGGAGTGGGTCGTCCTTCCCGACGCCACGGCCCCTCGCCCTCTGCGAGATGCCGAAGCTTTGGGAGGAGGCATGATGACTACGCTCCCCTCAGAATCGGCGCCTGAGCTGCCCTCCTTATTTAGGGGGCGCTTCCGCACCTTCGAGGGGAGGGCCTCCTCCCTTGCCGTCAGTATCTCGCCGACCTCCTTGGACGGCTCCGCGAAACTACCGCACTCGTCCATTTTATCGGCAGATCCACTGCCCTCATCTTTGGACGGCTCTGCGACACTACTGTCGCCCTCGTCCATTGACGGCTCTGCAGTGAATCTGCCGCTGTCTTCCTCCAGTTTGGTGGCAGCGGCCTCCTTCTGCGCCATCCACTACGCCATACGCTTCCTCTCTGTCGGGGAAGCCTTTCCCGTCAACCAGTTTGCCCATTTCCGGTACTTCCTCGGCTTCTTCTTTTGGGCCTCCGTGGTTTGTGCCGGGCCCTCGGCAGGCGCCTCCAGTCCTGAGGACAAGGCGTCGTTTTGGTCAGTTTTGCATTGGCTTGACGAGGCCGTGATGTGGGAATCCGCTGGATTCCCGTCTGGTGAAATAATAATAGGCAAATCCATTTGATTCCCACGAGTATGGGAGAACTAACGGTCGACCCGGGCAGAGATCCCTGTACCCGGGCAAGCCTACATTTACCAACCATTTTTTTTTTCTTTTTTTATTGGTGGGCTATGGATGCGTCTCGCCCCGCCCAATCGGTCCGGGGTGACGGAAAAGGCGGCGCGTGACCCCATAGACCCACCGTAAGGGGGTCGGTCGGTATCCTGGAGCGTGCTAACGACAGAACAACCCATCTGCCATGCATCTTCTCGCCGCACGCCAGAACTTAACCTTTAACTACCGACGTCGTTTTTTAGTCACACTAGTACCGACGTAGGGCCCGAGAGGCCGCTAGTATAACATAGAATTTAGTGAAATATATGTATAATATTTATGAATTTATAGCTTCTATTATTAATTTAGGATCTTATAATGAAGGAAAAGATAAAAATAATAATCTACTTCATTAAAATTTGTAATTAGGTGCCTTAACATCTTTGGCAATGTTTTATTAACTTAAAAATGACTACTAGATGAAATAAAAATAAAAAAATAATTTCACTTATTAGCAAACACAAAAAATATTTTTCCTTATACTTTAGGGTAAAATCTATATGAAAAATAATAAACAGCATTTGGAATGCTTTACATAAAAAAAATGTCCAAGAACAAACTTATTTACAATCAGGACACATTTGCTTAGCGCACTGTAAACAAACATGTCTTTTACAAAAATGACACTGATATTTGGAGTTTCTATTTAGTTTAGGTGGACAAGATGCACATATTTTTCTTGTTTTTTATGCGTTGGCTTGACCTTGAACAGTTTCTGGCATATCAGAACCGAGTATTCTTGCCAAACTCATGCGAAGTTCTCGAAGCAAACGTAGGTTGACCACCCTTCTCGTGATATGCTCTAAAACTGCTCAAATCGGAAGTGGGTACTCGCAGAATAATATTATGTTGTGGTATTCTGACTGATGATCGGTTAGCAGGAGTTTTAGACCACTTATACTTATTTTTGCGCCTATAATAACTAATTGTAGAAAGCGCTATATCGTCATCTTCTGATGAGGAATCATAATCGATTGGGGTTGGGTTGTAGCCTCATCGTCCGATATATCAATATCAGTACATATATCGTGATGGTAGACTTCTGGTACAAAATCGTCTCCGATATAGCCTACATCCAATCCGCTAGAGCCTTCTGCAATCAAGCTCTCAATGAGAGCATCACTGTTTAAAAGATTTACAGAGCGCCATGGTTTTTTGGAAAGACATGGATTGTTTGTAGGTAAACGCTGTTTACCTCTTGATGTCTCAGGTACATCTATTTCTCAAACTAACAACGAGATTTTTGTAAAAAAAAGTAATGATGTAGATCGTAGTACAAACAAAAAAGTCACGTAACTACCGATGTTGGGCCCGTGAGCCTCCTGTACCTTCTACAATTAGAGGGTCAGGAGCGAATTGGGCCTCAACCCATTGCTGGGGAAAACCCGCCACCCCCCTCGCGCCAGAGATTCGCTACGGGCGACAATTCGACAGAGGGATCTGGGGGACTGTCGCCCGCGCCCAGGGTACACCACGCGGAGGTTTCTGGCATCGTACCCCAATCAAGGTCACCCTGGACGATCAATCCTGCATAAACATCATAAGCGCATACGCCCCCAGTTCGGCACCCCAAATTCAAAGAAGGAATCTTTCTGGGAAGAAATTAGCGATCTGTTGCTGTCTATCAAACTGTGAGTCAAAGTCCATCGGCGGCGATTTGTACAGTCACGTTGGTGAGAAAACTATCACTTACCAGAGAATACATGGCAACTTCGGATATGATAAAATCAACACGGAGGGAGAGAACATCCTTCAAATAGCACTGGCACACGATGTTGCAATTATTAATACTTTCTTCTCAAAATCTGCAGAACATCCAGTAACCTATAACAACGGTGGCGCATGCACTCAGATAGACTACATTCTAACTCATAGAAAACAACTAAAGACATGCAAAGACTGCAAAGTCATTTCCGGGGAACCTCTCACTTCACAGCAAAGAATACTAGTGGCAGAGTTCAAAATACCAAAAACATACAAATTCATGAAAGTGCAAACCATAAGAATACGGTGAGGTAAATTAGAGCGGGAGGAAAGTTTCAGACTATGTAAAGACATCGCACAACATATTCAGCAGCAGCAGGATGATATAGCCGATACAATGTGGAGAGATTTTCAACTATAATGAAATGAAAAAGCAAAAAATATTTAGGAGTATCTAAAGGCGCCATCAGTAATAACAAGGATACTAGCTGGCGGAATGAAGAAGTGAGAGATAAATTGGAAACAAAGAAAACACTCTTCAAACTATGGCAACAGGCGAAAGACGATGCTGACCATCAAGCTTATAAAATTGCTAAGAAAACCGCAAAACGAGCCGTTGCACAATCCAAGGCAACCACCAGGGATGATTTCTATGCCAAGTGATGAATTTGATGTAAAGAGCGAGTTTAAAAACATTACATACTTGCACTTTCTCAGATCCATCATATTTTATAGGTAAATAATAAATAGCAGACTCTGCGCGCCTAGAATTACCACTCTTTTTGTCTTTCTTGCCATATCAGTTCGTTGTATCAGAGACTTTACGTAAATTCTGTGCTGATCCCAGTTTAATTGTTTCCAAAAATATGTATGAATTTCTTGTCTTTCTTCACTTATCTTACTGCATCCTCTTAATTTACTTTTGTTACAATTTTCAGACTTACATCTCTCTCCCAAGTGTCAAACATTCCTTAATGTATCAAATCAAATCATCCTGTTTAAACTTCGCGTTTGCGGGTCTAGAGTATCCCAAATAATCTTCACATTTCATTCTACGTATTTTTGCCTGATTTCTCTTACAAACGCTATGTGTCGCCGCTTTCGGCCTAGGTTCATGTCACCAAATTCTATTTCAGTTTCTGATTAATTATTATGAGCATTGTTTGGAGGGTGGTAATCATTCTCACTACTCACATCTGTATCAATTACATCAGAATCTGTATCATCAGCTGTAAAATTTAACAATATCGAAGGACTATCACGATTACTCACGGCACATAATTCATATCTGTCAACATAGGAGCAGACTTATCTTTTCTTAGGCTTTTAATAACATTATTGTCTTCTATATAATAATAGAACATGACAACTGAACAGTCGGGATCCATTGAAAAATTAGATTTGCTGTCGAATAAAGGATCCCGACTGTTCAGTTGTCATGTTCTATTATTAAAATATATTTCATTTTCTGCAATAGTCTTTATTCCATAATATATTATGGAATTCTAGACCACCGGACATCTAAGTGCTTGTTTTTTTCTTTTCAGTTTTTTTATTATGTACGTAGTTTTGGTGACTTTTTACGCAGTCGGGTTTTTTGATTTTTTTAATCATTTTTTTTATTTTAGACTTTTTAGTTATAAATACCTAGGTAGCTATAGTTATCTTATTTATTAATAAGTAGGTAAGTACCTAACTATATATAGTTTTTCGACTGAAGTTGAGTACTAAATCGTTAGAAATTGGAGATGAGCGACCGCGTCAGACATTAGATACTTTAGGTAGGACTACCTATGGCATATTGGACAATATACCTACTAGATACTTCAGTATATGTCCATCCACATACAGTTATATGATTTTTTTGTCTTTTCATCGTAAATTTCTACTGTCTAAAAAACCTATATGTGAGAAAGGTTGTTACGAAACTTTAAATCGATATAGATCCTAAACGGCCAGTCTAATCGAAAAATGTTGAGGGAAAACTAAAAATGATTTTAAATACCTATTTAAAGATAACCCACTCGATATAGTTTGTTGACTTTAATTTTTTTTATTTTCACAATATGGCGTCCAGTAGTCGCCATATTGAATTTTCAATAACGTCATATCTTTAGTGACACTTGCCGGATTAAGAGGAATCGATAGACGTGCGAATCATAAAAATCGGCCCATGCGTTTGGTATATATAGTGCTTCAAAGGAACATACAAACATATATACATACATACATAGACTGTTAAACACAATACCACTCCTTTACAGTCGGGTAATAAAACTACTTTTACGGATTCTATCGCGTTTGTATTTGATTTATAATTTCCCGACGTTTCGAACACTTTACAGTGATCATGGTCACGGGAGGACTGAGGTGTCTTACGTCCAATATGTCATTGTTATTACAGAAATTTATTTATATCTATCCTATAAGATATTAAATTTTGACCCACATTTTTATACAAAATTAATACAATTCATTGCCAGTACAAAAAGAGAATGATTCTATATATAAAATTTATGTTGTTTATGATTTGTTATTATTAAGGTATTTAATTTATGATAATTATTATTGTGGCAATTTTACAATTTTTACAAAACTAACAAAAACTATTCAGCTACTACCAGATCGGAACGCGGCCACTCTGAGAAAGATCCGGCGAGAAAACTCAGGAGGCATGATACTAATTTTATTATTGAATTTTTGAGTGGCGTAAGATAAAGTAGTTATCTTACTAAAATTAATTAAATTAAAATTTAACTATTGTTGTGGGTCAAATCTATACAATAAGTGCTCACAGTGTCTTGCAGTCTTGTGGTGGTTTTCTTAGTTTTATTTTTAATTAAGTGAAAACAGGATCCCAGCTTGATGATAATACCCAGCCATCCTCCCTATTGAAATTTTTATGTTTTTTGATTTCAATAGCCTCGCGAACCATTCTAGGCAGGTATCGGTGTTATTTTGCGAGGATTTGTGGTTTATCAAACCTGATGTAATGGCGGGCGCGGTCCTGACTATGCTCACAGACTGCAGACTTAGTGTGACGGCGGTGTTTCACATCAGCTATATGTGCCTTGATCCGAGTTCTTAGAGATCTCTTTGTTTAGCCTATATAAGAGAGACCAAAGTCACAGTCTAATTTATAAACTCCTGCATCCTGTAGAGTGATCTGGCACTTGACAGGTGGTAAGAACTGACTAATCCTCTTCATTGGCTTAAAATAGGTTTTTATAGAAGCATGTTTTAGGATATAGCCAATCTTGTCAATGATTCCTTTTACATAAGGTAGGACTGCAGGGAGACGTTCAACTGTTGGTGGTTTCACACGGTCTCCGTGACGGTGGCGAGGAACTTGCAGCTTGTTTGCACGTAGAACCTGCTTGACATGCTGCAGCTCCCCAGCCAGGTGTTCATCGTCACAGATTCCTCGTGCTCTCTGTAACAAAGATTTTGAAACGGTAGCTAACTGTGAAGGGGGATGGTGAGAATCACCATTCAAGTATTTATCTGTATGGGTTGCTTTGCGATACACTGTATGACTCAAGATGTTGTTGGGTTTACGGATAACCAAAATATCTAAGAAAGCTAAAGAGTTATTTGACTCCAGTTCCATAGTGAATCGAATTTTTGGATTAATGGAGTTAAGATGGTTAAGGAATATGGTTACTTTGTCTGATGGTAATATTGTGAATGTGTCATCTACGTACCGCTTATAGAACCTGGGTGTGACAAGCGAGCTTCTTAGGGCAGTCTCCTCGAAGTCCTCCATGAATATATCGGCAACAACGGGAGAGACTGGCGAGCCCATAGCCAGAGTTACAGAGAGCACGAGGAATCTGTGACGATGAACACCTGGCTGGGGAACTGCAGCATGTCAAGCAGGTTCTACGTGCAAACAAGCTGCAAGTTCCTCGCCCCCGTCACGGAGACCGTGTGAAACCACCAACAGTTGAACGTCTCCCTGCAGTCCTACCTTATGTAAAAGGAGTCACTGACAAGATTGGCTATATCCTAAAACATGCTTCTATAAAAACCTATTTTAAGCCACTGAAGAGGATTAGTCAGTTCTTACCACCTGTCAAGTGCCATATCCCTCTACAAGATGCAGGAGTTTATAAATTAGACTGTGACTGTGGTCTCTCTTATATAGGCCAAACAAAGAGATCTGTAAGAACTCGGATCAAGGCACATATAGCTGATGTGAAACACCGCCGTCACACTAAGTCTGCAGTCTGTGAGCATAGTCAGGACCGTGCCCGCCATTACATCAGGTTTGATAAACCACAAATCCTCGCAAAAGAACACCGATACCTGCCTAGAATGGTTCGCGAGGCTATTGAAATCAAAAAACATAAAAATTTCAATAGGGAGGATGGCTGGGTATTATCATCAAGCTGGGATCCTGTTATTCACTTAATTAAAAATAAAACTAAGAAAACCACCACAAGACTGCAAGACACTGTGAGCACTTATTGTATAGATTTGACCCACAATAATAGTTAAATTTTAATTTAATTAATTTTAGTAAGATAAAGTAGGCCGCCACTCAAACATTCAATAATAAAATTAGTATCATGCCTCCTGAGTTTTCTCGCCGGATCTTTCTCAGAGTGGCCGCGTTCCGATCCGGTAGTAGCTGAATAGTTTTTGTTAGTTTTGTAAAAATTGTAAAATTGCCACAATAATAATTATCATAAATTAAATACCTTAATAATAACAAATCATAAACAACATAAATTTTATATATAGAGTCATTCTCTTTTTGTACTGGCAATGAATTGTATTAATTTTGTATAAAAATGTGGGTTAAAATTTAATATCTTATAGGGTAGATATAAATAAATTTCTGTAATAACAATGACATATTGGACGTAAGACACCTCAGTCCTCCCGTGACCATGATCACTGTAAAGTGTTCGAAACGTCGGGAAATTATAAATCAAATACAAATGCGATAGAATCCGTAAAAGTAGTTTTATTTCAAATGTTATTTTTTTGTACCTAAATATTTTTTTATTATTTTTTCTTAATATTTTATTTTTAACTAGCGACCCGCCCTCGCTTCGCTTCGGTTTCGGTCGCTCTGACCCGCGTTTTTAATTTCTGGTACCTTCAAAGATATTTGATATTTATTATGCCTACTTTAATAATTTTGATCTATATTAAATGCACCACGTGTAATGTAAGTATTTAATTGGATAAGAAATAATACTGTATTGTTTAAAATAGCTTCGTAAATAACATATTATATTTTAGTAATAAATATATAAGATAGAAGCTGTGTGGTAGCGGCTACGAATACTATCGTCCCTTACTTTGCTCGTGGATGTCGTAAAAGACGACTAAGAGCCTTATAACGACCTTGGCCAACTCCATCTGATGCCGTTTGGTCAATAATTACATTCCCAAAGAGGGATGACGTCTGGCAGGCGGCCAGTCATAAAACTTTTACGATATGTACTATGATAGAAAAGTACATACCTACTGTATCGAGCCCAAGTAATTGGGATAAGAGTATGAGAATGATGATAATATATAAAAGATAGCTTTTGCCCGCTATGTTGCCCATGTAGAAGTCATCTCTGACGGAAGTAAATAGAAAAAGCAATGCAAGGTGTTTAAGGTTTGTCGTTAGGGCGATGGTCGACAGCGTCAGAATCTGGGATGTAGTCGCGGCCTTCTTCTCCTGGAAAACGTATAACATCTCACTGCTATATTAACCAGCCGACCAAGCGTAGCGATTGTGGCACTGGTCTCATCTGTGGGGTAGGGCGTCCAATAGTGAACGGAATATATTCTGTGAACCGTGAACAGAATATATTTTGCCGGGCCGGCCACGGATTTTAGTGAGTCTCTAGGAAAAAGTTAGTAGATGTGTAGTACTTGTGCTAAATTTTAATCCTATAATGAAATAAATGTATCAGCGCAGAATATTAATTTTTTAACCGAAAAACATACTGTAAAAAACTAATTTATCTAAAACTATAAAAGATTAAATTTTCTGAGTGATAAAGCAATAGAAAAATCGTCTAATAAAAGTATCACTCAATAGATTATGACACGGTCGCGGTCCATACCTATGTCGTATTATCTCTTTAACTATTCGTCCAAATTTTATACAGTAAAAGGGAACAAACAATCTTTTGTTTTAAACACTCAAATATCCATACATCTATAAAAACTTTCGCGTTTATAATATTAGTGGCATTTTGTTTAGATTGACATTTTTAAACTCGTAATATCTTTTGAATGCAATGGCCGATTTTAATAATTCAAAAAGTAATCTTCAGCTACTGAATAAGTTTTAAATAATAAATAATTTATTTGGATAAGGATTAATACAAGGACATGAATAACGTGCTCTTTTAGGCATGGTTTGGTTTTTGTTAACATTTCTTTCAAAAAGTAGTTATACTGACATAACTATAATTTTTTATTTTTTTTATATAATTTTATTTGGGAAAACAAACGATATTACATTATATTTTAGCTTAATATGTAGTCTTATAAGTAATACAAATAAATGTAATAACAACAACATTTTCCACTTATTAATTACTAGATAGAGGTTTGCTGAAAAACGAACAAGCTGCAAATATATAATCAATAATTTAGTTTTCTTATTGGTACATATTTAATTAGCAATGAGTTAAGTGTATATTGTAATTAGTTACTACTGCTTCTGTTTCAGTTAATAGTTAGTGTAGCAATCATCTGTTTTTTAAATTCATTCTTACTTAATGCAAAAATGTCTATATCTCCAAAAAAATCATTATAAAATTCCATCAAGCGTCGAAGAGGTACGCGCTTACCCGCGTTTGTCCGGCAAGAAGGCAAGGCAAATAGGGCATATTCACGCATCCTACGACGATGCACAGATCTCGGCACAGCAAGATTTATTTCATTATTTAATTCTATGCAATTAAGTTTGTTATTACATATATTATGCAACGTCACTACTTGTAGAAGTACTCTTCTTTTTTCTAGGGGAAGTATATCATAAAATGATAATAATTGTTCTTAAGGCAAATATGGAAGGTGGCATCTAAATTGGATGGTTCGCAAAAACTTTTTTTGTACTTTTTCTATGGCGGTTTTATATCACTACATAGTATAAAACAAAGTCGCTTTTTCTGTCTTCTTGTCCCCTTGTATGCTTAAATCTTTAAAACTACGCAACGGATTTTGATGTGTTTTTTTTTAATAGATAGAGTGATTGAAGAGGAAGGTTTATATGTATAATAACATCCATTAAATAGTGGAGAAATACTGTTATTTTTGAGGTTTCTAATGTGATGTCGTAAATAAACACATTATTTTGCGCTTACATTGCAAACGCTCGCTGAACCCTACGAAATAGATTAAAATAATGTACTACAGTATTGTACAGCTTAAAAGGGCCTACAAAAAAGTCCGCGATGGTATATGCTTATCTCTTAAGGATAACATACTATATCCATTTTAATACTTTAAAAAATGGTCTATTATAAAACGATAATTGAAAAGCAATTTACACAAATACTGTATTAATCCTTATCATTTTAAATACATCAGTTGGCTTGAGCATTTCACGAAGATATTTTTTTCCTTCAGACCATGCAAATTAAATCAATACCTTAGGAGATATAGTAAAATTAAAATAATGCGCAACGAAATTATTATATTTTCGTGTCGCTGCGCCGCCTGTGATTCAATCGGGCTGCGGCCGCCTCGCGTTCGAGCTCGGGGCCCAAAAGTTTTGGTAATGTAGTGGAATTGTACGAGTATATCTTATATAGGCCTACAAAAAAGTCCGCCATGGCATAAATATCTATATGCTCAAGATGGGCGGGCCACCGAAGACAAAGATCGGGCACCGGTGGCCCGCTCGCACGGCGAAGAGAGGAGCAAAAAATCTACATTTCCATATACTGGCCTACAGACTTCGAATTTGGTGTGGACTTTCTTTCTGGCCTATAAAGGTCAGATGAAGTAGGGTTTTAAGAAATTCCTTCTTCGAAAGGAATTCTATGTAGGAAAAGTAAACAACGCAACTGAATTAAAGTAACCGAAGCGAAGCAAGGGCGGGTCGCTAGTTTACTATACAACGGATCCCATATCAGGCAAGCATATTCTAATTGAGATCGGATTAAAGACCGATATAAATAAAGATATGTCTGAGGACGTTTAAAATCGGTTGTGGTTCTAGTCACTAGGCCATACATCCTAAAGGCTCGACTAATTAAGTTTTCAATATGAAGATCTAAGTGTAATTTATTATCAAAGAGTATACCTAAGTCTTTTAGACATGTAACTCTAGTCAATTTATTCTCACATATTGTGTAATCAAAATTAATGATATTTTTATTTTTGGTAAAGCTAATAGTGTTACACTTTGATTGATTGATTGATGGATAATTTATTTGCAGAATATGGGTTAACAATAAAGATAATAATTCAATAATACAATAAGTTCAATGCCATATCTAACCGTCATCGGTGTGCAAATTATATAGTCCATTAGACATGTAAAAATAATGTGAATTAAATTTAATGAAGTGATCATTAATTTCTATTGATTAAATATATAAATGTCAGTGAAATTAGGAATTCATTACGTCAAGAATTAAATTATTTTGAAGAAATTGTCAATTGGATTAATAATTATCAATAACATTATTCTAAATTACAATAAAGGATCATTTAAAAAATCATTTAAAGAATAATAACATTTTAAACATAATATTTCCTGAACGCACTTTTTGAAGCGGTTGATGTTTTCAATTTCTCTAATTTGTTTTGGAATTTTATTATAAATACTAATGGCTACACAGAATATACTTTTACTCATTAAAGTTGTCTTACTTTTGACTACAGCTAGCTTGTCAGCGTGACGAATCATTTGTCTTTTCTTAAATAAATTTATATTTTGCTTGACAAATACTGCGCTTTCATAAATATAAATGCATGGAAAAGGCATTAAACCATCCAACCATTGATATATTTATAGTTAATTTATTTGTTTTACAATATTCAGAAAATCTATTAAGATCACTTTGAACACGTTCCCGGGCAGTGAGTCACTCTACTTTAGCACTATTTTTTTGTATGGGATTTTAGCGATTGCTCTAGCATTTCCGTCACGATGCGTACCAACTAATATCATCAAGTGCGACACGAATGCTACAGCAGATGTCTGCTTAAGCATTTGTGCCACAAACTATCACATATTTTGTGATACCATGTGGCGCTGATGCTATAGCATAAGACTGCTTAACCATTCGTGCCACAGACTATCACATATTTTGTGATACCAAGAGGCGCGAATGCTATAACATAAGAATGCTTATGTGTTCGCGTCGTACTGCATCACCTAGAGGGGTATGCAGTGTGACGCGAATACCATAGCAGACGACTAATTTAAAGATGTTTATTGAATCAGCGTAACGTTATAGGTAACAGTCATAGACAGTGTCATTTAGGAAAGTCTATAGAGTATTTATTATTATTAAGCTCATTTTATATCGCTGAGCCATCTTAAATATAAAATAAAAGACAGGTACTGAAAGGTTCCAAGTTTAATTTTCATCTTTAAGAACTGGTTTTCGACAAAACTCAATTAAACAAAAAAATAATAACAGTATAAATTAATTAACAGTTATTTATCACAATCGTTTTACATAAGTAGTTAGGAACTTAGTTAGGCAGTAATCTTATAGTATTAATCGCTTATTCAGTCTTCAATTATAATCATTTACTTATAACTAAGCACACTCAATTCAACATATCTGATCAGCCCTACGACTAAGTCTTGGGGTCGGAATATATCCACTGAACAGAATATAAATAGCACATAATTTTATCCTTATGCCTCTTCTGCGAAGCTTAGATCTAAGTGCCATGTCTCAAAGCATCCTGGGCAAAGAGGGGGATGATCATGGCATCCCTTGCAACGGTAGCTGGTCTGCTTTACGGTCTTGTTTTTAGTACAAACGCGACATTTTAAGAAGACTTTTGAACGTTTTGTTGTTGCAGAAACAGGTATAAGTTCAGGCCAATGCCCAAATCGCTGAGGTTGCTGTGGTTGTTCCAATTGCTGCTGTTGATTATTGGCAACTGATCTCCCGGCTCTCGGACCACGTCTATTGGATGTTGGTCTTATTTTGCCAACAAAGGTTTTTACCTCGTTCAATGTGGAACTTTTTACTTGTAAAAAGGATCTTATGATTTTCTCTCGGAAGTTCAATAGGCTTGAATTTGGGTCACAATATTTTCTGAATAAATAGAATGCGTTCCAAACCATCATGTCAAACAAATGGAAGAACACTTTCTTATACCAGCGAATCGTTTTCTTCGGTGTCGAGTAGTACGACATCATCTGATCAGATTTGTCAACCCCTGACATGTGCTTATGTAGTCGACGACTTCTACAGGCTTTGTTTTTGCCTGCCCATATCTATTTCGGGAAACGACCAGACGCGGATGGTGTTTTGTGGTGATCATATGTACGACCGTTTTGTCTTTCCATATAGATGCGTACACACGACCCTTCCGCTGCTAGAAATGCTGACCTTTTGAAACATTTTTAGCGAACAGTCGTTTAGGATTTTCTTTGCGATCTTTCCGTAAAGTGCCTGTAGTGTGCGTTTTTCGCTGCAGCAGTTTCTGAGATAGTGATAAACTATTATAATAATTATCCATATATAGATTATGCCCTTTGTCTAGGTAGGGGTTCATAAGGGATATAACCAAGTGTTCCAACTTAGATGTAGATTCGCCACTATTTTCAGAAGACATCGGAAGCAGTTGTTTCCCTTCGTATATTTTATAGTTCAAAATATACCCGTCGTCAGTTGTCAGTACATAAAATTTTATGCCATACCTTGCCTTTTTTGATTTAATATACTGCCTGAAAGACAGTCTTCCATGGAATGCCAACAAAGATTCGTCTAAAGATAGCTCTTGCCCAGGCTTGTTCACATTTTGAAAGCTGATTTTTACTGCTCTTGCAAAATTTCTGACTTTATCCATACCTTTGGAATTTAATTCTCATATGCATAAACAACGTAACAGCTGATCAAATCGTCTGCATGACATAATGAATGGAAAGATGGGATGGAAGTAAAGCGGATCTGTTTGCGTAAAAAGATTTCTGATACTTGGCGAATCAATTTGTCCCTGTAACAAGCACAATGCTAGGAATTTTTTCAGTTCTGTTGAATCCGTTGGTTTGAATGAAAGTCGACGAGATCCTCGTGTATGTGTCCTATTTGAGTTACACAAAGATTCAGCGTATGCATTCATGCATGTCACCATATGCTCCACCAGTTCATCATTAAAGAATAGATTAAATAGACTTACTGGCGTTGTATTTTCGTCAAGATGAACTGTTGCTCCTACATTCGCTTCATCAAACTCGAATTGCGGAATTTGTGCAGTGTCATTTCGCCACGAACTCTCACTGATGGTTGGTGATGTGTTTTGATTATTGCTTGAGATATTTGATAATGGTATGTCCGGTTCTATTAGTGAAGGTGCCGTTGTGGTTGACACAGATTGTAGGGTAACAAATTCATTGCTCAACGCTAAGAGTTGTGGGGAAGCTGGTGCTGTTACTAATGCGGGTAATAAAGCAATATCTTGTTCATTCAAAGTTGACGCAATGACTGGGTCAGATTCTACAGCCGTATCTGAATTAAAAAGAGGCTCGTAGGGTTGTAGAGACAGCAAATTATTTGGAGATGCGTTCTCTTCATTCTCTATTTCAATAGTTATTTCCAATTTTGTTTCTTTAGATATGAAGTCAGATGAAGAAGTCGGATGGATTCTGACTGAAGCAGCAGGAGCTAAATTATCTATAAATGGTGTATCTGTGTATGGACAACTAGCTGTCTTGTTGGAGGGTTAGACTCAAAGTTACTTACTGTTTTATCGGAGTCACTATTTTCATTCAACTGGCGTACCATACTTGCATGTATACCTTTTGATGACGATGAAGAATCAGACAGCATTCCTTCATCTTCAGCAGGGTTATAGTTGCTATCGGACCCAAATTCTCCGTCAGCATCACTGTAGGGATCATGTTCTTCTTCAGATGACGATAGAAGACCGTTTGCTATACTTTGAGGTCTCTTTGAGCTCCCCAATTGTTCATCAGACGATTGTTCAGTTTCTTCAATGCTGGGAGCCGAAGAATCATCTGAAACTTCTTCAAACAACCTCAGGATTTGCTCTGATTCTGTAATTTTGAAAGCTCGAGGACATTTTTTGGGTGGCATCTGTGAATGCAAATAATGCGGATTGGATATTTTTGTCCACTTGTCTAACGTTATTACCTAGTTAGTCTAACGTTATTACCTAGTTAGTCTAACGTCAAACTACTGAAATACATTGTAAATAGCATCATAATAACAGAAAAAAGAAATCATGAAAATATTTGTACTTACGATGTTTATAATATGTTGGCGCGTACCGATAAATACATAACACACTCACTACCACTACGTGCGGCAGTGACCGCTACACTGAATAGATCTCAATACATTTGACGCATGCTTATAGCATACGCTACCACGTGGGGTACGCCGAGCGAGGTGTAAGGGAGGGGTAAACGCTGTTTTATCTTTGTGTGCAGAAAAGCTCTCATGTGGCAGTAAGCGATCAGTGGTTGTGTCAGCACTGACAGTAAGAAATGGACTACCTATATTTTATAGGGAAAAGGCAACTGTTCAAGCATAATTGTCAAAAGAGCTAGACAAACTTGGAATGCTATAGCATCCGCGACATAATTAAACTGTCCAATACGAATGCTACAGCATGCTCGTCCGGGATCGTGTTAATAAACAATCGCTCATATTTTTAAAACTTCTGAATAATTTCAAATCGTCGGCATACAAGAGAAACTTAGTATGATGGAAAAATCTATTTATGTCGTTTATAAAGACATTAAAGAGCAAAGCTCCTAAAACCGAGCCTTGGGGTTATACCAGATGACATCTTAATACCTTTCGACTTATAACCTTTCACCACAACCATCTGGCTTCTGTTAGATATATATGATTTAAACCACCGCAATAGGTTACCTCTAATGCCATTAAAGGCTATTTTATTAAGAAGAATTTCATGGTCAATTCGATCAAAAGCTTTCTTGAAATCTGTGTATACGGCATCTATTTGAATTCGTTTATCAATGTTATTAAATGAAAAAAATAGAAAAAAGGGCTAAATTCGTTGTGGTTGATTTCTGTTTCACAAAGCCGTGCTGTTCTGGAATAATATAGTTGTGAACAAAGGGATAAATTGCGTTATGTACAAGCTTTTCAAAAATCTTGGCTATTGCAGAAAGAATAGATATTGGACGGTAATTTACTATATCACTTTCAGAACCACTCTTATGGATGGGAACAATATATGCCCGCTTCCAAATTTCAGGGAAAAACCCTCTGTAATACATTTATTAAATATAATATATATTGGTTTGTTGATAGTTTCAGCTGCTCGTCTTAGAAATATAGCGGGTACACCATCAGGGCCAGGACCTTTAGAGAGGTTTAGATTTTATAAAAGTTCTGTAATAGATTGTAGGCTAAAAGAAATATCATTTAAAATAATGCAGTCATCAGAGAAATTATTTGGAGCTGTCCAAAGTGGTGTAAGAGTACACGGCTCATATACCGATTGAAAAAATGAGGAAAATAAGTTACATATTGTTTCAGGATCTTTCGAACTTATATTTTTGTATGACATATTTGACGGTATACCAAATTTATTTCTTTTATTTGATAGGTAAGACCAAAAATACTTACTATTTTTGGGGATTGAGTCCTCTACGGATTTTATGTAGTTATTGTAACTTTTTTTAGCTTCGAATTTAAATCCAGCTCGGTACATACATACATACATATCATCACGCCATATCCCTTGCAGGGTAGGTAGAGAGAACAGAGTGCCAGAGAACTCTATCTCTGCATACTTCACTCGCTTCCTCAACATTCATAATTCTCTTCATACACGCTCGCCGGTTTCGGAGACTCTTGACTCCACCTTCCTTCAGTACATGACCAATCTGGTCTAGGTAGGTTAGTCTCGGTCTCCCTCGGTACCTACATCCTTCCACTTTCGCATTGTGTATCTTCTTAACCAGACGTTCGTTCGGCATTCTTTCCACATGTCCGAACCATCGGAGCATTCCTTTTCGCATCTTTACACCAATACTCTCTTTCATACCTACTCGATCTCTTACGTCGTCGTTACGAATGCGGTCGGTCAGCCTAACTCCACAGATTTTCCGCAGAGATCGCATTTCGACCGCATTAATTTTACTTTCATACTCTTTTCTGCATACCCAACTCTCGCTTCCATACAGTAATGTTGGGACAAGCACTGCGTTATGTATTGCTACACGTGCCTTCTGGCTGAGGTGGTGGCTGCCGAGAAGTTGCCCCAACGCTCCGTTCACTCTATTTCCCGCAGTCACTCTTCGCTCTGTATCAGTGGTGTACCTTCCATCTCGGCTAAATCCACATCCAAGATATACAAATTCATCCACTTGCTCTAGTACATCATTACCTATTGTTACTCTTACATCTGTTCTGGCTTCATCTCTTTCAAAGAACATTATTTTGGTTTTGCTCACATTCACGCGTAGACCCCTTTTCTTGGAGTACTATCCCAGAAACCTCCACGCGGTGTACCCTGGGTGCGGGCGGCGGTCCCCAGTTCTTCTGTTGTACTGTCGTCCGTAGCGAATATCTGCGCGATTTCGCTCCTTACTCTACTACAGTCGTAGTAGAGGTTATAGGACATGCAGGGCTGGGCAGGCACATGCCACCGCCCACACATCGTAAATCTGATTCTTTGCTTGTCTTAGTTTCAGGAGCGAGGGTCTTGGCTTAACCGCCCGGACCGCGAGGAAGACAACCTCTATAAAGAGTTCGAATTAATTCGAACTCGGAAATCACCCAGAATCTTAAGTTCTGGCGTGCGGCGAGAAGATGCATGGCAGATGGGTTGTTCTGTCGTTAGCACGCTCCAGCCAGGGTACTGGCTGACCCCCTGGTTGGTAAATGTAGGCTTGCCCGGGTAAAGGGATCTCTGCCCGGGTCGACGTTGTGTATCTACCCTACTCGTGGGAATCTCATGGATACCAATTTAAAAAACCTTTTTAACACCGACGGGAATCTGTGTGATTCTCAAACCACGGCCTTGTCAAGCCAAAGAAAAACTGACAACGACGCCTCGTCCTCAGGACTTGAGGCGTCCGTCGAGGGCACGGCACAAATCGTGGAGGCCCAGAAGAAGAAGAGGAAGTCGCCTCGAAAGTCTCGGGGCAACGGCCTGAGCCACAAAAGGCGGCTGGAGGAGCGGCGAGCGCGCAGGGAGGCTGCCGCCGCTGAAGAGAAGGAGGACGACGGTAGACTCGCAGCAGAGCCGTCGACGGACGAGGGCGACAGCGATGTCGCAGAGCCGTCCGGCGGATCTACCGACGAGGGCGGTGATAGTCCCGCAGGGCCGTCCAAAGAGGACAGCGGGCCGGCTGGTGAAGGCCCCACTAGGTTGTCGGCGCGTCTAGCAGCAAAGATGCCGCCGGCGGCCGCGACTAAAAAGGAGGAGGCCCTCCCCTCGCAGGTGCGAAAGCGCCCCCTGAGTAAGGGAGGCAGCTCGGGCGCCGACACCGAGGGGAGCGTGGCCAACATGCCTCCACCCAAGATGCAGGCCTCCCGAAGAGGGCGAGGGGCCTCGGGTGTGGAAAGGGCGGCGGCGGTCGCTGCCAGCGCCGGCGACCCCACGGATCTGCGGGCCAAAAATGTCCGCCTTAGAGGCGAGATGTCAGGCCTGCGGACCCGGAACCGGAACCTGGGCGACATGTTGGCGGAGATGCGTCGGGCAAACCGCCAGCTGCTGATGGACGTGGCCGACCTCAAGGCGCAAGTGGCGTTGTTCGTGTCGCCTGCGCCAGCCGCGCCATCGGCCAAGGCCGGCTACTCAGCGGCCGCTGCGGCGCCAAAGCCGCCTCGCGCTGCGGCGCCGATGACGTTGGGTGATGGCGTCATCGTCACACCCGTCCCCGCGGCGAGGAAGACGCCTGTCGCCGCGAAGCGCGTGTCGCCGGCTGACGCTGGCGCGGTCGCCGCGACGA
Source organism: Lymantria monacha (assembly GCA_905163515.2). Lineage (NCBI taxonomy): Eukaryota > Metazoa > Arthropoda > Insecta > Lepidoptera > Erebidae > Lymantria > Lymantria monacha. The sequence continues at coordinate 20,995,510 of LR991081.1, forward strand.
AACTCCCTGTCCCCGTGGTGAGGTTGACGCCTCTCCCCGCGGACCGCTTGCCGCCGGCTAGCGCCCCTGCGGCGCCAAAGCCGCCAGGCGCCGCGGAACGGGCCCCTGGAGGGGCACAGCCGATCCCATTTGAGGTGGGAGGCATGTCAGACGAGGCCCTCGCCAAAATCATCGGCGCAGTGCGCAAGCTCGTTGATGCGCGCTTCGCCGTTTTGGAGGCAAGGTTGCCTCCAGAACCACGTGTCCGACCACCTCTAGCCGCGGACAAGCGGCCGCATGTGGCACCAGCCCCAGCCCCGCTGCCTTGTCAGGGTGGTCGCGTGGGGAGCTACGCCGCGGCCGCGGCCGGGTCTAAGCCCAAAGGCCCCGGCCCAGCTCCGAAGGGACCCGCCCTGAGGAGGAAGACGGCTCCGGCTCCTGCCGGACTGCTGAAGTCGCCCGCAATAACACCGCCGGCGACGACCAGCGAGGCTGCGACTAGGCCTTCCGCGTCTGGCACGACTGCCGTACCCGAACAGGATTGGCAGGTGGCCGAGCGCAACAGAAGGAGTCGCGGCCAAAGAAGGAGAGCGGAGGCCAAGCGCGCCGCTGAAGTCCCAGCTCCACAGGCAGGAGCCGGACAGAAGAAGAAGAAACCTCGCAAGGGGCTCAAGTCGCCGAAGACGGCCGCAGTGGTGATCACTGTGCTGCCCGAGGTGGTCGAGAAGGGCCTCAGCTGCGAGGCCGTCTTGAGGAAGGCCCGGCGGGAGCTAGACGTCTCCGATATTGGAGGCGTCGAAGCCAGGACCCGCAAGGCCCGGACGGGGGCTCGAATTCACGAGTTCTCAGGGGCCGAGGCGGCGACAAGACGGCCGACAGCGTGGCCGAGAAGCTGCGAGGTTTGTTCGCCGAGGAGGGTGGCATCAAGATCGCCAGGCCCGTCAAGTGCGCCGAAATGCGCATTTCGGGTTTGGACGATTCGGTGACGGTGGAAGACATCCGGAAGGCTATTGCCTCGAAAACCGGGTGTCCCATAGACACCGTCCGCGTCGGTGCCATTCGTCCCGGTCCGGGTGGTGTAGATGCTGCCTGGGCGCAGTGTCCGGTGGAGTCGGTCAGGCAACTGGCCGGCTCAGGCAGGCTCCTCGTGGGCTGGAGTTCGGCGCGGGTAACCGTGCTTGAGCACCGGCCTGCGAGGTGCATGGCGGTCGGACACACTCGACCGACGTGCACTAATTGCTTCGACTGCGGCGGATTGTGTTTCCGCTGCGGTCAGACCGGGCACGTGGCGGCATCTTGCGCCGCCCCGCCCCACTGCCCCGCGTGCCACTGCACTGCACAAGCCCGCCAAGCACCGCATGGGCTCTGGGGCCTGCAAACCTCCAGCTTCGGCCCAAAAGGCGCGGGGCGGCCCTAAGACCACGGCCGCTTCCGCTTCTAGCGCGGTCCGATCGCCCGCTGGCGAGGAGGTCATGGATACAACCCGATAATGGGTACACCATCCATGCACCTCCTCCTGCAGGCCAACACCAACCACTCCGTCGGAGCGCAGGATCTCCTCCTGCAATCCATGGCGTAGTGGTCGATTGGTGGTACGCCGTGCCTGATCGCCCCAATTGGGTGGTCAGTCAAAACGGTACTGCGGCAATCGTCGTCTCAACGCAGCGGCACTTCCCGTCCTTGTCCCTTTTGGATAGGGGCGAAGAATTTGTCGCGGCGGAGCTACCCTTCTTATTAAGGGGGCGCTTCTGCACCTTTGAGGGGAGGGCCTCCTCCCTTGTCGTCAGGGCCGCGGTTAGGGCCGCTGCTGCAAGACGCGGCGACGACCTGGCGGCGACGGTCTCTGATTCCGACCCGCTGACCATTTTTTCGGCAGATCCACTGCCCTCATCTTTGGACGGCTCTGCGACACTACTGTCGCCCTCGTCCATTGACGGCTCTGCAGTGGATCTGCCGCAATCTTCCTCCAGTTTGGCGGCAGCGGCCTTTTTCACCTTCCGCTCTGCCAAACGCCTCCTCTCCAATGTGGAGGCCTTTACCGTCCCCCAATTCAACGTCTTCCGTTGCTTCTTCTTCATTTTCTTTTGGGCCTCCGTGGTCTGTGCCGGGCCCTCGGCGGACGCCTCAAGTCCTGAGGACGAGGCGTCATTTTGGTCAGTTTTCTGTTGGCTTGACGAGGCCGTGATGTGGGAATCCTCTGGATTCCCGTCTTGAGTTGGTGTTGATGTAGGTTTAAGAGAAAAATCCATATTGATTCCCACGTGACTGGGAGAAATAAATCGTCGACCCGGGCAGAGATCCCTGTACCCGGGCAAGCCTACATTTACCAACCAGGGGGTCAGCCGGTACCCCGGCTGGAGCGTGCTAACGACAGAACAACCCATCTGCCATGCATCTTCTCGCCGCACGCCAGAACTTAAGATTCTGGGTGATTTCCGAATTCGAACTAAGTTCGAATTCTTTATAGAGGTTGTCTTCCTCGCGGTCCGGGCGGTTAAGCCAAGACCCTCGTTCCTGATACTACGCCTCACGACAACTTGTCTTGAAGCAAGATATCAGGTTTACGATATGTCGGCGGTGGCATAAGCCTGCCTCAAATGAATGAGTGACCGGGCCCGTCCGAAATTTCGCCTCCTGTACCCTCTACAACTAGAGGGTCAGGAGCGAATTGGGGCTCAACCCATTGCTGGGGAACCCGCCCTCTCGCCAGAAATTAGCTGCGGGCGACAATTCAGCAAAAGAACGATCTGGGGGACTGTCGCCCGCACCCAGGGTACACGACGTGGAGGTTTTCTGGCACCGTACCCCATCGTCTGACACCTGGAGGAGGTGGGGCCTGATCTGTCGGACGCTCAGTATGGGTTTCGGAGGGGGCGTGCGACCATCGGGTCCCTACTACGCCTGAGTCAGACGGCCGCGGAGGCCGTCGCCGGGAAGGGATTGCTGTTGGCGGTGTCGTTGGACTTCGCCAATGCATTCAATAGTCTGCCATTCGGCTGCATCAGGGAGGCGCTTCGGTTCCATGGAGCTCGACAGCGTCAGGAACTGGGACGCGGTCGCAGCCTTCTGCGAGGCAGTAGTCTCGCGGAAGGAGGCGGCGGAGCGCGTGCGCGAGGAGCGTCTCCTCGACGACGCGAACCGCCGCCGGCGACTGGGGTGGCGTAGGCGCGATTACCTGCGCCTGATGCCGCCCTAGAAGAGGCCGCGGGTGACTGGACCGGGGAATTAGTCCGTCACCCGCCGAGAGGCTGACCGCGCGAGGAGGGAACGACGTCCGCCCCGGGGGGGGGGACGTCGCTCAAGGGGAGGGTACCTCTCAGGGGGTATTCCGTCGGGCCGGCCACTGACGACAAGTTCACGCTGCTCCAGTGGCCGGTCCAACGACGTAGGCGAGGTTCGTGGGTGGGTTACGGGTATGCGTGCTTACGCCCCTCTGTCGCCCCGGACGGAGTGGTGCAAGAAGAGCGCCGACCATAACCCACCACAAAAAAAAAAGTTGTTAGTTTTCATATTGAACTCATTTTAAGCCAGTTTTATCACACAGTAGGTAAATTGATGTTTCCAGGACAAAGATCAAAAACTTATGATCCAAGTAAGCCGTTGTCTTAAGGCCGCGGTTAGCCGCAAAGCTATAAATAATTACGCAGACGCAAACAATGAGGCGGAAATGCTCGCCGGAATATATCGGCGGGTGTCTTCCACTCGCGAGGAAGGTGGCGAGGTTTTGCCTAACGAATTGGCCACCTGGCGCGAAGACGCCCGCCGGGAAGTCCTTGCCTGTTGGCGACGCGGCTGGAGAGGCCTCGATTCGGACTTCGTGTCATCGAGGCCGTCCGGCCCGTACTGATGGAGTGGCTGGAGAGGCGGCACGGAGTCCTCTCTTTCCGGCTGGTGCAGGTCTTGTCGGGGCATGGTTGTTTCAGCAAGTACCTGTACACGGTCGCAAGGAGGGAGACGACTCCGTCCTGCCAGCAGTGCGGCGACGACGAGGACACAGCGCAGCATACGCTCGAGGTCTGCGTGACCTGGGCTTCGCAGCGCTCTGCCCTCGTCGCCGCCATCAGTGCTGACCTCTCGCTGCCGGCCGTCGTGAAAGCGATGGTCGACAGTGAGAGCAATTGGGACGCAGTCGCCGCCTTCTGCGAGAGCGTCATCTTGCAGAAGGAAGCGGCGGGGCGAATCCGGGAGGATCTCCTCTTCGAGGATTCGCGCCGCCGCCGGCGACTGGGGTGGCGAAGGCGAGAATACCTCCGCCTTATGCCGCCCTAGCCGAGGCAGCGGGTGACCGGACCGGGGATTAGTCTGGTCACCCTTGGAGAGAGGCCACTGCGTGAAGACGACGCCCTGACATCGAGACATAATATTAGTCGAGATGGCAGGGCGTCGACCTGAGAGGATACCCGTGAGGGTAGACCGGATGGGCCACTGAAGAAAAGAACGCGTACCAGTGGCCCACCCGCAATGCGTAGAGAGGTACATTGTAGGGCGGGTCTACGGGGTCGTGCGCCGCTTCTCCCGTCGCCCCGGACGGATTAGCGGGGCGTGACCGATCCGTAGCCCGCCGCCAAAAAAAAAAACAAAAAAAAAAAAAAGACGCAAACAATAGGTTACATATGAATTGTTTACGTTAACAATTTAACTAGTGAACACGTGCAGCAACAAATACTGAAAACTTTTGTTTTGCACACTCTTTAAAAATGACTTATTGACAAACAATTTTATGTTATAGAGGTTGTGGAAACATTTCTTTAAGTTAGTGAGGGCCAACACAGAGATTAATTATTTAAGTTATAGAGGTTGCTTATTTTAAGTTATAGAGGTTTTGGGCTCTGATGGGAAGGGAACATATTATTTTTTGAAGTTATAGAGGTTTTTAAGTTACCGAGGTTTGAGTTATCGAGGTTCAACTGTATATATATATATATATATATATATATATATATATATATATATATATATATATATATATATATATATATGTATATATATATATATATATATATATATGTATATATATATATATATATATATATATATATATATATATGTATATATATATATATATGTATATATAATTATTTAAGTTATAGAGGTATATATAATTATATATAATTATTTAAGTTATAATTATTTAAGTTATAGAGGTTGCTTATTTTAAGTTATAGAGGTTTTGGGCTCTGATGGGAAGGGAACATATTATTTTTTGAAGTTATAGAGGTTTTTAAGTTACCGAGGTTTGAGTTATCGAGGTTCAACTGTATATATATATATATATATATATATATATATATATATGTATATATATATATATATATATATATATATATATATATATATATATATATATATATATATATATATATATATATATATATATATATATATATGTATATATATATATATATATGTATATATATATATATATATATATACTTAATAAAAAATTCTTTCATACAATTATGTCCTACTGTACTAACTGGTAACTGTTATAGATAGGGTCTGGTTTCGAGTTTTCTTTCTTTTGCATAGATGTTATAGCGTTTTATAACTCTCAGTCGTCTCTTACGATCAACCGATAAGATAAGGCGGTAAATTGTTTGAGGTTTACATTGGTAGGCAGTGTAATCTGGTATCGCAAAGGTCCATGAGTAGCAGTAACACTTACTATCAGGCGTGCTGCTTGCTCGTTTGTCACCATAAGCAATTAAGAAAACATATAATCTAAGTCTACCTGCATGTCTAAACAGCAGTCGACTTCTTTTTTTTTCATAAAATAATTACATACACACATACATACCATCAAACTATGTCCCTTACAGGGTAGACAGAGAGAACAAAGTGCCAGAGAACTCTATCCTTGCATACTTCACTCCGTTCCTCAACATTCATAATTAGCTTCATACACGCTCGCCGGTTTCGGAGACTCTTGACTCCACCTTCCTTCAGTACATGACCGATCTGATCTAGGTAGGTTAGTCTCGGTCTCCCCTGGTACCTACATCCTTTCACTTTCGCATTGTATATCGTCCTAACCAGACGTTCGTTCGGCATTCTTTCCACATGTCCAAACCATCGGACCATTACCTTTCACATCTTTACACCAATACTCTCTTTCATATCACTCTCTTACACCGTCGTTACGAATGCGATCGATCAGCCTAACTCCACAGATTTTCCGTAGAGATCACATTTCGACCGCATTAATTTTACTTTCATACTCTTTCCTGCATACCCAACTCTCGCTTCCATACAGTAATGTTGGTACAAGCACTGCGTTATGTATTGCTACACATGCCTTCTGGCTGAGGTGGTGGCTACTGAGAAGTTACCTCAACGCTCCGTTCACTCTATTTCCCGCATTCACTCTTCGCTCTATATCAGTGGTGTACCTTCCATCTCGGCTAAATCACATCCAAGATATACAAATTCATCCACTTGCTCCAGTACATCATTACTTATTGTTATTCTTACATCTGTTCTGGCTTCATCTCTTTCAAAGACCATTATTTTGGTTTTGCTCACATTCACGCGTAGACCCCTTTTCTTACAATCTTCTGTCATTGTGTCGACTAGGGTCTGCAGGTTAGTTGCCGACTGTGCCAGCAGGACTGCATCATCTGCATAGAGCAGAGCAGTGACCACCGAGTTGCGCATCTAGACTCCCACATTCATATCGTTCAACCTTTGGAGAAATTTATCCAGATATATGATAAACAGCCTGGCTGACAGAACGCAACCCTGCTTAACGCCGATATTAACGTCAAACCAAGGCGACATTCCATCATCCAGCCGCACATAGTCTCTACAGCCCATGTAACTGGACTGCACAGCCTGCAGCAGTTTACCGTTAATTCCATACTCCGGTAAAATGTCCAAAAGTTCCTTTCGTACAACCGTGTCAAATGCTCTCTCCAGATCCACAAAACTGCAGAAAACCCTCTGACCTAGAGTCAAATGCTTCTCCACAATGTTGCGCAGAGAAAACACTTAAACCATGCATCCCCTTCTACTCCTGAAACCTCCTTGTGTCTCACACAGTAAACCATCGGACACCATCCTCATTCTCCTTTCAATAATTTTACCATACACTTTTGTTGCCAAACTGGTCAAGCTTATGGCTCTGTAATTTGCGCAGTCATAACGTGAACCCTTGTTTTTAAACAAAAGCACGATGACTGCGCTATTCCAGTCCCAGGGAACCATTCCCGAGCTCCAACTTAAATTGAGGAGCAACAGGAACGCCTCCCAGACACAGGATTCACCTAGCTTGATCATCTCGGCAGACACCATATCAATGCCCGCTGCCTTACCATTTTTCAAACTTCTTATCGGCCATTCAACTTCATCCATACTGATGCCATCGGAGGACGCCGGTGCCGAATGTTGATCTACTAAACCACATGCGACACCGGCGCCAACCTTAGTATCCGCATACATATCGCCAACATATTCACTCCATCAGCTTAACACGTCTTGTGTTTGTGTAAGAATGTCTCCACCTTTAGACCTTATTTTATTCATTCTGAAGGCTGACCAACCACACAGAGACTTCTTCACCTCCCTCCAAAAGAGTTTGGTGTTACCCTCGAAGTTTTTAGTCAGTCTATCTTCTGCACTCATATTTGCTCTATCACGTTTCTCTTTCACTAAGGCCTTGGTGTTATTTTTACATTGCCAATATATTTCTTTCTTCTGTTCAATCATACTGTGATTCAGATTCAAAGAAGAGACATAGTCCAGCCACGCTTTTTTCTTTTGCTCTACGGAAGCTGCCACTTCCGCTTCCCACCATGCATCACCATTTGTTTTTCTATGCTTCTTTGAACTTCCACATACTTCTTTCGCTGTATCTACCATACTCTCTTTCAATATTCTCCAGCATTCTTCAATGTCCGATTGCGGCTGGCTTGCCATCGTCAGCCATTCTCGGACACCCTCTGCACACTCGTCTTGCAACCTTTCAACCTTTATTCTTTCAAGCCCTTCGAAGTAAAAACGCTCTTGCCAGTGCCTCCACTTTCTGAACATACCACTAAATCTCGCGATAACGAGATAGTGGTTCGTATCGACTGTGGGGCCCCTGCAGGCTCTTCCGTCCAATATTTTGCTTCGGAGGCGACTGTCTACCAAAATTAAATCTATTATACTTTTCTGTCCATTCCTACTCCATGTATACATATGAATGTCCTTATGTTGGAAAAATGTGTTTGACACAATAAGGTTTCTCTCATAAAAAAATTGTTATTGGTATATCTCTTATTACGTTGTTTTATCTCATTTTGTTATAATCTATATCAGAATATTACAATTATAAAACTTTGTCATAGTTTAATACGACGTGAATATAGAATGTATCGTATAAGCCCAATAACGTATTAAATATCGATATATCGTAGAAGGCTGTATCGATATTGTGAAATATCGTATTGTATTGGACATCCTAAGTTTTCATTTATTCTCCGGAATGTTGATTGTAATAAATAAAATATAGAACAACAATATTAAACGATTGACTTAATAATTTATCAATTCATTCAATAAAAGGATAATAAAAATTCAAATAGGCTACTTTATAACCAGATGAGCTATCGAAGCATCGGGCAATCGGACCTTGGATAGTTCGGTCGCCCAAAATGAGGCCACCGCGTGAAGACGACGGTCCTGACGGTGAGATTTACCGGGGCATCGACGTGAGAGGAACCCGTGAGGGTAAACACCGGGTGGGCCACCGAAAATAAAGATCGGGATCTGGTGGCCCGCTCGTTCGGCGAAGAGAGGCGCATTGCAGAGTGGGTCTATAGGGTCGCGGTCGCTTCTTCTGTCGCTACGGACGGATCTGGCGGGGTGTGGACGGACCATGGCGTACCGCAAAAAAAGGCCCCTATGTAGAATTAGGCCAGGACGCCATAAATTCACGATCTACCCGTGGGTCCAGTGAAAAAAAAGAAGAATATGTTTAAGGGATGGCAGAGAGAAGAAAATGAAAGCGAAATGGATTGAATATGAGGAATATACGAACAAAACTGGGTGCTAAGTTCTACGAGAGTACAGACCCAAGATAGAATTTCTAATTCTTCAGTTGGGCTGTCAAGGTTAAAAAGCAAGGGAGGGTACGATGCCAGAAACCTCCACGTGGTGTACCCTGGGTGTGAGCGACAGTCCCCCAGATCCTTCTGATGAATTGTCGCTCGCAACGAATTTCTGGCGCGACGAGGGGTCCCCAGCAACGCATTGAGCCCCAGTTCGCTCCTGATCCTCTAGTTGTAGAGGGTACAGGACGCGAAATTTCGGACGGGCCCGGTCACTCATTAATTTGAGGGCTGGGTAGGCTTATGCCACCGCCGACATATCGTAAACCTGATATTTTACTACAAGACATATTGCCGTGAGGCGTAGTTTCAGGAGCGAGGGTCTTGGCTTAACCGCCTGGACCGCAAGAAAGACAACCTCTATAAAGAATTCGACCTTCGAATTCGGAAATTACCCAGAATCCTAAGTTCTGGCGTGCGGCGAGAGGATGCATGGCAGATGGGGTATTCTGTTCCTAGCACACTCCAGCCAGGGTACCGGCCGACCCCCTTGTTGGTAAATGTAGGCTTGCCCGGGTACAGGAATCTCTGCCCGGGTCGACGGTCTATTTTTCCCATAATCGTGGGAATTATCATGGATTTCACTAATAATAAACCTCAACCACCAACTCAAGACGGGAATCCAGAGGATTCCCACACCACGGCCTCGTCAAGCCAATGCAAAACTGACCAAAACGACGCTTCGCCCTTAGAACTGGAGGCATCCGCCGAGGGCCTGGCACCGACCACAGAGACCCCCCCTCTAAGACGAAGAAGCTTCGGACGACGCATTACACATGGGGGAAAGCCAACGCTCCACCGAAGACAAAGATCGAGTACCGGTGGCTCACTCGCACGGTGAAGAGAGGTGCTTGCAGGGTGGGTCCATGGGGTTGCGCGCCGCCTCTTCTGACGCCTCGGACCGATTTTTCGGGGCGCGACCACATCCATGGTCCACCTTGCGGGTAAAAAAAGGGTAAAAAGCAAGGGCCCGAATACACTTGACCTGTCTAATAAAGTATGTCAAGAGTATGCACGAAAAATGAACCAGGAAAAGTTTTATTAAAAGACGAGGAAATAAAGGACTAGTGGAAGAAATACTTTGTGTGAATGAAGAACGAAAAGAATGAAGTGGAGTGTTAAAAGATATATCAAAGAACATCGGTCTACTAAGAAAAGTTACAATAGATTAGGTATGAAAGCCAGTGACAAGCATGAGAAATCGTCTTAAGCCTACAATTAGCATAAGACAAAGCAAATAACATTTCCTTTTAGAATATACGTAATTGTTGCTGAATCAATAAAATAAAGTTATTCTTATGTGAGATTTTGCTCTGAGATTTGTAGACAATTCTATCTAAATTTATTTTGGTGAAACGGAAATAATTTGATGATAAAAATTATATTGCTGATCAATTTTCCACTGTCTTTATATTTTCAGGTAAAGTATGGCAGCATCATCGTAAAGTTTTGTACCCAGCGTTCACTTTATCTAATATCTATGGATTCCTTAATATGTTTAATAGTCACGCGAGGAAATTATGTAATGAGTCAGAGTATTGTGCTGGCAAGGGACCATTTAATCACATTCCATATTTAACGAAAATTTTGATGGAATTGATTTGTAGTGAGTATTTTATATGTGATTATGTTTTCTTTTTTTTCAAAGATGGAACTTTTACATTCCTTGTAGGTGTTGTAAATGAAAAAGAATAATCTAAATCGATCTGGACCATATCTAATACCGTCTGGTCAACAATTATATTCCCAAGAAATGTTGACATCGGGCAAACGGTAGGTCATAAAAATGTGTGCAGCACACCTGATTGTAAGAGTTATTTCCACTTATATATCTTTGCAACACCAAGGTATATCTATGCCCTTGTCTAACAAACAAAATCCATCCACAAACCTGGACTTCCGGTTCTCTTGATATCTGAAATCAAATACAATCGCAATATAATTCGTAAAAAATAGCTTTATTTTAAATATATTAAATAATACTCGCGTAAACATCAAAATTCATATTACAATTTGGTACCTTCTAGATTCGTTGTTTGGTATGGAGACTATTGGAAATGAAAACCTTATAAAGTATATGAAATACTTCGATGACTTATTAATGATAGACGTACATAGATTCCAGAAATTTTGGTTGCACAATGATCTAATGCACAGACTATGCGGTCAAAAAAAAAAGGAGGATGATATGGTGGCAATCATAGACAAAATAACAAATAAGGTGGTAATAATGATTTTGTTGAAGTGAAGTGTGTCTATCTGTATTGATCTCAGTTACTTACCATTTTCTTATTCACTGTCATTAATTTAATTTCTCATAACACTTAATGAACTTTTATCCTCTGCCCTTACGGTTTGTTATCATGATAGGTCCAGTGTAAGCTTCATCTGTATCTAAAAAGGTATATTCTAAATGCAACATTGGTCTAAACGGTTTCCCATAATAGATTGCACAGTACTGGCCATAATTCTACAGCATACTACGCACTGATGTCTAATCTTTTTAGCCAGTTTTTCACCACCGACAGGACAATAGCAATAACTAATAGTGGCAAATAGAAACTGAGGTCGAAAATACATAAGACCATTTGGTTTGGTCGCCGCTTGCGAAGATTGAATTTTACTTCAATAATTCGAGGATACATATTTGCTGTTACTGTGATTGTGGAATGACCAGATAAATATCGTCTAATATATCTATACCAATTCTGGTGGGTTTCTACAGATATTAACAATCATCTTATGATTATTCATCTTATTTACATTGATAAAACTAGCTTCACGTTTCTTTTGTATATAGGTTTTCGATCATTTCTTCTTGACGATGTATTGCGAAGCAGGAATCTCTATTTTTATTCGTTTAATATTGCATATTTTGTTATTTCTAGATCATAGAAAGCAGAAAGCTAGCAATACAAAATAAAGCTACATATGAAGATACAAGTACGAAAGGTAATAACAGTCATTATTTATAATTAGGCTACAAACAGAACCCCAGTGAAATCGAATGTATAACGCATAAAGGCTGAAAATCTGAGAGTGCGGCATGTTTTTAACTATAGCCTTAAAATATAGTTTGATCTCTGTAGCGACGCTTGCGATCTTCCTGGTGGATGGCTCTGTAGTCTGATGTACCACAGAGCGGTCAAGCCTGCATGGGGGTAGGAGTGCTTCTCTCCTCTCGCTTGGCCTCAGGTGTGAAGGATTACGGAATATATGATCCCAGACTTCTTTGGGTCCGTATAAAACTAGGTGTCACCAAGGTATTCATGGTTGTAGAATATGCTCCCGTAGGATCCTCGGTGGCATCAGACCTGGGGAAGTTTTGGGATAATGTTAGGGAAGTTCTGGATATGGCAGAAACCAGTGAACGTGTAATTGTATACGAAGATTTGAACGGATGGGTGGTAAAATATACAGTTTTTTATTCACTTCCACATTACATAGTTTCACTTCTTTCGCGCGGAGGGACTCCACGCACTATTTTTATTTTTCTTTCATTTATGGCATTGACTAATAGTAAATGATAAATAATATAAAAATTATGGGGCGTGCACTTTTGGATTTTCCAAATTATATTTTCAGCATCTCGACTATGAGGACGTACTTGGTCCATTTGGTGATAAGAGCGTGAACGACGCAGGTGCCTACCTGCGTCGATCACGCTCTTCGTCATTGCGGATGTATGCATGAAAAGAAACCTTATTGTGTCAAACACATTTTTCTAACATAAGGACATCCATATGTATACATGGAGAAGGAATGAACAGAAAAGTGTAATAGATTTAATTTTGGTAGACAGCCGCCTCCGAAGCAAAATATTTGGCGCAAGAGCCTACAGGGGCCCCACAGTCGACACGGACCACTATCTAGTTATTGCGAGATTTAGTGGTCTGTTCAGAAATTGGAGGCACTGGCGAGAGCGTGTCCACTTCGGAGGGCTTGAAAGAATAAAGATTGAAAGTTTGCAAGAAGAGTGTGTAAAAGAAAAGTATGTATAGGGTGTCCGAGAACGGCTGACGATGGCAAGCCAGCCACAATTAGACATTGAAGAATGCTGGTGAATATTGAAAGAGAGTATGGTAGATACAGCGAAAGAAATATGTGGAAGCTCAAAGAAGCATAGAAAAACAAATGGTGATGCATGATGGGATGCGGAAGTGGCAGATTCCATAGAGCAAAAGAAGAAAGCGTGGCTCAATTATGTCTCTTCTTTAAATCTGAATGACAGTATGACTGAACAGAAGAAAGAAATATATCGGCAATGTAAAAATGACACCAAGGCCTTAGTGAAAGAGAAACGTGATAGAGAAAATATGAGTGCAGAAGATAGGCTGACTAAAAACTTCGAGGGTAACACCAAACTCTTTTGGAGGGAGGTAAAGAAGACTCGGGTTGGTGAGTCAGCCTTCAGAATGAATAAAATAAGGTCTAAAGGTAGAGACATTCTTACACAAACACAAGACGTGTTAAGCCGACGGATTGAATATTTTAGCGATATGTGAGCAGATACTCGGGTTGGCGCCGGTATTGCATGTGGTCTAGTAGATCAACAGTCAGCACCGGCGTCCTCCGATGGCATCAGTATGGATAAAGTTGAATGGGCGATAAGAAGTTTGAAAAATGGTAAGGCAGCGGGCATTGACATGGTGTCTGCAGAGATGATCAAGCTTGGCGGCTCCTGTATCTATCTGGGAGGCGTTCCTGTTGCTCCTCAATTTATGTTGGACCTCGAGAATGGTTCCCAGGGACTGGAATAGCGCAGTCATCGTGCCTTTGTTTTAAAACAAGGGTTCACGTTATGACTGCGCAAATTACAGAGCCATAAGCTTGACCAGTTTGGCAGCAAAAGTGTATGCTAAAATCATTTAAAGGAGAATGAGGATGGTGTCCGATGGTTTACTGTGTGAGGCACAAGGAGGTTTCAGGAGTGGAAGGGGATGCATGGATCGAGTGTTCTCTCTGCACAATATTGTGGAGAAGCATCTGGCTCTAGGTTATAGGTTTTTCTGCAGTTTTGTGGATCTGGAGAGAGCATTTGACACGGTTGTACGAAAGGAACTCCTGGACATTTTACCGGGGTATGGTATTAACGGTAAACTGCTACAAGCTGTGCAGTCCAGTTACATGGGCTGTAGAGCATGTGTGCGGCTGGATGATGGAATGTCACCTACCTAAACCAGATTGGTCACGTACTAAAGGAAGGTGGAGTCAAGAGTCTCCAAAACCGGCGATCGTGTATGAAGAGAATTATGAATATTGAGGAAGCGAGTGAAGTATGCAAGGCAGAGTTCTCTGGCACTCTGTTCTCTCTGCCTACCTTGCTAGGAATATGGCGTGATGATATGTATGTATGTATTTATGTATCTCTGTGACAGATAGCTACAAAACCGATGAGGTAATTTTGTGTACGCGTCATGTTTACAATTTTATTTTGTATCGCCTATATTTTTTTTATTCTTTACGTGCCAGTTCTTTTAAACTATGTGGTTGGCTTCGCATAATTTGCTCGTGGATGTCGTAAAAGATGACTAAGAGCTTTATAACGACCTGGGCCAACTCCATCTGATGCTGTTTGCTCAACAATTACATTCCCAAGGAGGGTTGACGTCTGGCAGGAGGCCGGTCATAAAACTATTGCCAATAACTTCTATAATATGTACAATGAAAGAAGAGTACATATTGTATCGACCCCAAGTAAATGGGATAAGAGCAGGAGAATGATGATGGTGTGATAGTTATATATCAACTGAATTATGAATATAAAAATATGAATATTTACACCAAAACGTACCTCATATGTTTTAAAATACTTAGTAACCATTTTATAAAAATATGATGCTTACGAAAGTACAAGGCTATACTGGGCTGAGAATAAGATAGAGATTGGACAATCGATAAAGGTAAATCGATGACATTCTTATTAATTATTTATAAAACGTGTAAAACCAATACATTACCTATGTTCGGTACCAAACATTTTTATTAGAGTTTAATTAATACCATGTAGGGTAGTTCACAATTCTTTGGTCAGCGGTTGGCTCGGAGCCGTCAAAAACTTGCGTTGGAAGTAACGGTCGCGTACGCATATTTTTTTGTAATTGCTACACCTTTTGTTGACTAAAGCCGTGGAATCTTGGTATTATAATATCACGCGCCATCTTTTGATTAGAACTACATATTTGTGAACATTTATAATAAGTCGTGTATGCAAGTAGCAAGCCCGAAGCCCTGAGTTGGACGAGACCGCTGTCGTCACCGCGCCTTTGGATACAAAGCTAAGTGACCCCTCAGTTAGGTTCTATTTGTCTGGCCAGATCGAACGCTGAGTTAGGTTACGTTATAGCTATCTCCGCGGTACCTACTTGTAAGTTTTACAATTATCGGTTTTTGTACTATTATATTTAACAGAACTTTAAATAGCCTTGTGTAATCGCGGGGTGCGAGGCTGAACCACCTCCACGTGGTGCACCCTGGAAACGTCAGACCCTTTTTCCCCATCTGACGGCCAATAGTTCAGCGATCGGGTCTCGGCGCGTTCTGCGCCGTCTGAGCGCGTACGATTTGACCCTGTAGGAAGGGATGGCATTCCCCGTCGTCCCCTCTCCAAAGGGCATGGGGTCTCTCTCGAGATGTCCCTCATGTCCGGCCCGTATCCCTGAGTTTAGGATATCCTAAATTTAGGGCCGGGATTTAGGGTGCGGAGATAGATAACCCTCCAAAGAAAAAACAATCCCGAATCCTAAGTTTCACCGCTCGGCGAGAGGATGCATGGTTACTCCGGAGGAGTCAGCCGTTAGAGCGGTACCCAGTCTCCCGGGGGGACTTTAAACCCCCACAATTAATAATGACAGAAGACCAAACGACGTTATATCCTCCTGAGGGTCCCGACGACGTCGGGGAGTCCCTTGCTGAGTTGGCATCGGAGCGCGTTTCGGGAACGCGCTCCGATGACAGCTCAGTCTGCTCCACATCGTATAGGGGGGGGGCACCTTCTGTTTTAGCCGCGGGGGGCCCGGCTGTCAACTCGGCCCCAAAATTTCGACTCAAGGCACTAGAGGTGCGACTGGAAGACCTCTCTCTGAGGGCTCGGAAGCGTCTCCATGTAGAGGGGAGCTCGGAATCCGACCTCGGAGAGGGGTCTTCAAAACTCCCCCCGCCGAAGGTGGCGACATCGCGCCGCAGTAGGGGGAAGGCGACGGCAACCAGGGCGGCGGCTCCGACGCCGGCTGGTTCGACTGAGGGCGCTGCGACTCGCAAGTCCAAAGCGGTCGCCGCGTCGGTGGTGAGGGCGTCGGCAAGACCCCTCCCTGCTGACGAGGTGATCGGGGACATGGCGGGCAGCGGCCCACCCCAGCCCAAAATGGAGGCCCTGCAGGCCGAAAACGCCCGCCTTAGTGGCGAGGTGTCAGCCCTGCGGGGTCAGAATCTCCAGCTTAGGAAGGAGCTGGCGGCGGTGCAGCGGGCGCACCGTGAGTTGGCCAGACAAATGGCCGACTTGCGGGCCCAATATGCGCCGCCGGCTAGCGCCGGCCCGGGTGCCGTCGCTAAGGGAGGGAAAAAGGAGCCGCCTCGTGTTGCGGAGCGTGCCCCCAAGACGGTTCGGCCCGTAGAGCCGATCCCGCTGCCCGCGGTGGAGGGTGTGCCGGATGAAACCGTGCGCGCCATAATTGAGTCGGTCGGGGAACTGGTCGACGCGCGCATGGCGGCTCTGGAGGCAAGGCTGCCTCCGCAGCCTCGACTCCGGCCACCACTCGCCGCGGACAAGCGGCCGTACGTGGCGACAGCCCCCGCCCCGCTACCCTGCCAGGGTGGCCGCGTGGGGAGCTTCGCCGCGGCCGTGGCCGGGCCCAAGCCGAAAGGGCCCGCTCCGCAAGGCCAAAAGAGGACGGCACTGGCTCCTGCCAAGGCCGGGCCGCAGTCGTCGCCCGCAGCTGCGCCGCGGGTGGCGACCAGTGCGCCCGTGACTGCGCCTCCCGCGTCCGGCACATCTGCCCCGCCCGAACAGGGTTGGCAGGTGGCCGAGCGTGGCAGGAAGAGTCGCGGTCAACGGAGACGGACGGAGGCCAAGCGCGCCGCTGAGGCCTCCGTTCCCCAGGCAGGAGCCGGGGGGAGGGAGAGAGGGAGGCCGCACAGGAGGCTCCGGCCGCCGAAGACAGCCGCAGTAGTGATTACTGTGCTGCCTGAGGCCGCCGAAAAGAAAAGGGCTGTGGGGCGCCTGGATGGGGACCTGCTGGCGGAGGCGGCCATTGTGCATTCATGGCTGTCCTCACCGCCCCCAGCGGACGGAGGAGTGGACGCTGAGGCTGGGCGTATTCGCAGTGCGATGACGCAGATTTGCGATGCGGCCATGCCCCGTGCACGGCGTCTACCTCCGAGGCAGGGGGTTTACTGGTGGTCCCCGAGGCTAGCGGATCTTCGTGCGGCTTACATATGTGCCCGAAGAGCCTACACCCGCAGTCGGCGGCGTCGCCGCGATGATGAGCGGGAGGGTCAGCTGTACGAGGCTTACCGCAGTGCGCGGTCTGCCTTCAGGCTGGCCATCCGTTTCGCCAAAGACGAGAGTTGGCGGGAGTTGTTGAACGGTCTCGACCGTGATCCCTGGGGTCGCCCGTATCATGCGGTGCTGAGAAAGCTCCGCGCGCAGGCCCCCCCCCTCACCGAGACCCTTCAACCCGACCTCCTCCGCAGGGTGGTCGAGGGACTGTGCCCGCAACAGCCGGAGCACACGCCCCCGGTCATGGCTTCATGGCCAGATGATGACCGGGAGGCCGATGAACACAGTGTTCCGCCTGTGACGGAATCAGAGGTGAAATGGTGAATCTTCGCCACCACCGCCCCGGTGGTGGCGAAGATTCGTTCCGCCAATACCGCCCCCGGCCCGGACGGAGTACCCGTCCGGGTGTTGATGATGTTCCTCGAACACCTGGAGCCACGCCTCAGGCAACTGTATAACGCCTGCCTAGCGGCGGGACGGTTCCCTGAGTGCTGGAAAGAGGGGAGGCTGGTTCTCCTGCCAAAGCCGGGACGGTCTCCGGATTTGCCGTCGGCCTATAGGCCTATCGTGCTGCTGGACGATGTGGGCAAGCTGTTGGAGCGTATCCTCGCTGCCCGCATCGTCCAGCACCTTGACGAGGTGGGGCCCAACCTGTCGGACATTCAATTCGGTTTTCGAAGGGGGCGTTCGACCGTTGCGGCTCTTCTGCGCTTGAGGCAGACGGCGGCGCAGGCCGTCACTGGCGGAGGGGTGCTGTTGGCGGTGTCTTTGGACATCGCCAACGCATTTAATAGTCTGCCATTCAGCTGCATCAGGGAGGCGCTCCGCTATCACGGAGTGCCCTTATACCTGAGGCGGCTAGTGGCAGACTATTTGCACGGGCGCAGTGTCCTCTGCGCGAATCGCGCAGGGGACATTGTGCGCACGCCCATGTCGTGCGGTGTCCCACAGGGGTCGGACTTGGGGCCGACTCTGTGGGACATCGGTTACGACTGGGCGTTGAGAGGGAGTCTCCCCCCCGGGCTAGGCTTAATTTGCTATTAATTTGCACGCTCGTCACAGCCCGGGGCAGGACACTGCAAGAGGCGATGAGCCTGGCCACTCTCGGCACCGAGGAGATGGTCAGGCGAATCGAGGCGCTGGGACTTAGGGTGGCTCTAGATAAGACGGAGGCCATCTTGTTTCACGGGCCCCGCACGGGCCCACCCGCCGGCGCCTCGATAGTCGTCAACTCCGTCCCCATCGGTATCCAGGCCCATATGAAGTATTTGGGCCTGGTGCTCGACGGGCGGTGGTTCTTCCGGGAGCATTTCCGAAGACTTGCTACCCGGCTGGTCGGCGTGGCGTCCGCCCTTTCACGGCTTATGCCGAATCTGGGTGGACCCAGCTTTGAAAGTCGACGGCTATACGCGGGGGTGGTCCGGTCAATGGCATTGTACGGCGCACCCGTGTGGGCGAGGGCTCTGACCGTCCGCCTTAGGGCTATTCTGAAAACTAAAATTAAGTAAAATGTTTTGTTGTTAAAGTGAACAAATAGGTAATAATATCGAATTAGAACAATAAAAAAATATTCTACATTTAAATATCGCACCATCTTTGATAATAGACTAAAGCCCGCAGATGTTCAGTTACACCAGTCGGAGGTAAAAATGTGTGACTAAATACAGACTTGACATGGTGTCTAGAAAGTATTTTGATTGTTTATATTCTTTTTCCTGTAGTATATATTATCAATTAATACTTATTTGTCAAAGATCAGAAAATAGAAAATCTTCAAAAGGATAGAAGTGAGGACACGTGTCTTCCTGTAAAATATTCGTTTATCTGTTCTATACACTTTCAAGCTAGTGATGTTTATACAACTAAAGCTGTAAAGCAATTTCTTAAGAAGTCAGCAAATATTGTTATTGTGGAAAATATTAGAAGGGAACTTTAATTATTATATTTTACCGAATAAAAAATATTAGATTTTTATTTAATTTGATTTCAAACTATTCATCACCATCATCATCTCAGCTCATATACGTAATACGGCTGGGCTCAAGCCTTCTTCATAGTAGGAAGGAAATTGACCTACTATACCATGCTGATCAAACAAGTTAGTATAGGGTTCTGTTTCGAGTTTTCCTTCTCTTGATAGATGTTATATGCATATTATATCGCTTAGACGCCTTTTACGACATTCAAGACCAAGTGATGAATTGTATTCTTATTCTGTCATCACACGGATATTCAAAACTATTGTCGTATGTTAAAGCAAAGTTATAATAAACATATAATAATTCATTTTCTTATATAATTTACTATTGTTTTTATTTATTTAACTACTTAATAATACTATAACACTTTGAAATATAGTATGTATGAGTTCTAATGAATGTTTGTAGGTACAAAAACTATGTCACTTCTGCGGTGTAAAATCTATAGTAACCACACTTTGTTACATAACGTTGAACGAAACGCGTAAGTGCGCATAAAATGCCTACATCTTACGACGTTTTGGTCGCGAGTAAATTGCAACTATGAGACGATCTAGCGCTGTGTGCTTCAATGTTCGTGTTAGATTGCCTATTTATTATTTTAGCGCTGCAGCGGACTTTAGTTTAACTGTTACCAAAATGAAACAAAATATTTATTCCGGATAGCTTCTCTATACATATAACTCTATGGTTCTACGCATATTTTATTTATAACAGATGGATAAGTTTTTTTTTTGTGTTAATAATTTTACAATATTAAAATATAGCTGCCAAAACACGTAATTAAATATCGAATATATGTATATCTAAGTAAATAACAGAACTTTGCGTTGTACTAAGCCTTCGTTCGCAGTATGTTGAAGTATAATTCTATAATCTGTGACACGCACGAGGTCAAGTATAGCATGATGATTGACGTGTGCAACGTAAATTCTGTAGGTTTTTATATAAAAAGCTATACAGTTATTATCCACATTTATATCCTTCTCTCTTCGTATATGGTATAGTAGGTCTCGATACCCTTGCGTTACGACGTAAGTGCCCTATTATTACTTATTATTAAATAATAAAATTAACAATTCAAATGCACTGTCGCGCTGCTCGCTATTAGCCCCGAATCAATACATGCGGCTTTGTCCGATCTGCCTGCTCGCTGGCCCACAGGTGCGAACGTGTACCGCACTGCCGCACAATATGCACCTACCAGTCAGACTATTGCACTGCTCAAGTCGTTGATTGCTCAGTATTTGGAGGTTGATATATTTTTCACCAGCTTCGATGTGTAAAATTGTGTTTGAATTTTTTAAGTTATATTTATGTTTTTAAATTCTAAAATTATCGCTCACTAAACGCATTAGGAAACTGTAAGTGTTATGAGCAATTGAATTAATAAATAAATAAACTACTTTTCTTGTTTTCATATGCTTTACTGATTACCAGATCTTGTAAAATGTAATGGAAAGAATCACTTTGTATTGCGAAAATAATAAATGATCACAAAAAACATATATCCTCATTTTAGTGTAAAATTACAGCATTAATACATACATTTTAATTTTTTAGAACTAGCAATCCTACGTTAACAACCAACTCTGAATTATGGTAATTTAATCCAAAATTTTTCCAACAATTATTCCAAACAACCTGATGTCCGCGACTGCGTCCGCGTGACATTCAGTTTTACTACGTACCCCTGTTTGAAAATTAAAAACATCCGACTCGGCCAAGTAATTCCGGCAGTTACTTTGCCAATATCATCAAGGGTCCTCCGTTTTGTTTTTTTTCTTGCTGTGGACTTTTTTTTTATTACTTATGGTGGCAAACGAGCAAGCAGCACACCTGATGGTAAGTGTCACTGCCGCCCACGGACCTTTGCTATACCAGGGCCGCTGCCTACCATTACAATCCCCAAACCCACCCAGTTGGGCTTCCGGCTCTCCCGCTCACCGAACGAAGCGCAATAGCACATTGCTATTACTCAGACGTCGATCTTCTGCGAGAGTGTGGTACTACCCCGGACGGACCGGCCCGCGGCTGTAGACAGGAATCTGTCAACAGCGTGGTCCTACTACTATTAATATATGATATGATATGACTATGGATATGGTCGCGCCCCGCCAAATCGGTCCGGGGCGACGGAAGAGGCGGCACGCAACCCTGTAGACCCACCCTGCAAGCACCTCTTTTCGCCGTGCGAGCGGGTCACCGGTACCTGATCTTTCTCGTCGTTGTTGTTCATTGGTTCAGTACAAATAACTTGGTTCTTAATGAAAAGAATACCAAATATATTAAATTTACCACACCTAATGTGAGACTAGTGGAAACCAATGTTCAAATGAATGGTGTGGCCCTAGAAATTGTGGAGTCCACCATATTCTTAGGTATTACTATTGATGCTAAACTCCATTGGGGTCCTCATATTGAGAAATTATTAAGTAGGCTAAGCTCAGCGGCTTATGCGGTAAAAAAATTCGAATGTTAACCGATATTGAAACGGCTAGAATTGTTTATTTCGCTTACTTCCACAGTCTTATGTCTTCTGGCATACTACTTTGGGGATCCTCTGCAGATTTGAATAATATCTTTGTTCTCCAAAAACGGGCTGTCCGCGCGATTTATAATTTAGGCCCAAGAGTGTCACTGCGCGAAAAATTTAGGGAAACAAACAGTCTAACTGTTGTATCACAATTTATATTCGAAAACATATTATATGAAAAAAAAATATTGATAAATTTGATAAATATAGTGACATTCATCATGTGAATACTAGGAATAAGGATAATCTAGTTATACATCATACTCGCCTACAAAAAATTAGTAGGTCTTTCATGGGGCAATGTATACGCTTTTACAATAAACTACCTAAAGATTTCCGAGATATGCCCATAAATAAGTTTAAAAAGACTATCAAAAATAGACTTTGCAAAAAAGGATATTACAACATTTCGGATTATCTAAATGATAATACGGAATGGTTATGAGTTACTCCTCTCTCAGCAATTACTTTATATAATTTTAACTTTTACATTGTTTTGGTGCTGATCCTCACTGTCGTCTGAACTCTGTATATTTTTCATTGTCACAAATTGTACAGTGTAGAGTGTTTTGCCTAACGAGTTATTTATTTATTGATTTGATTGAGCTATCTGATTGTAATATATAGATCTTGGTGTGGTCATACTCACTAAAAAGGTCTCTGCCTGCGGTAGCTACGTGAGCGGGTCTCTCGCTTCCCTCGAATGTGATTGAGGGGCGTGATGGCTGCTTTAGTAGTTAACTCGTGATCGGGTGCCGCTTGTGGAATCTGGTCCAACCATTTCTGTTCTTTTTTGTTTTCTTTTTTGTTAATCTTGTATTTAACTATTAAAAATTAATATTTTCTCAAAGGGCATCTCACTGGAGCTAATAGGGACTAAACATGTATCCAATAATATTATGAAACATGTAATTTAAAAAAAAAAAAATATACGAGCCCGCTAAGTTTCTTGCCGGATCTTCTCAGTTTGTGGCGGCTTTCCGATCCGGTGGTAGATTAATTTAAAAAAATATATGTAATATTGACAATATGTAAGTGCCCTTTTAGAGCTTATGCATAATAAAAGATTTGATTTGATTTGGTGGCTCAAGGGCCTCCTCCCTGCCATCTCCAATTTTCATTAAAACGGCACATTTCGTGAGCATGTGAATGATCGCTATGGCTCTGCTTGCACATGCAAGCGGTTGACAAAATGGTTAGGGTCAGTTTTTCTACTCGTGAGCTATAGATAGGAATGCTTTAGTGAAACATTGATCTCATCGACTCTAGTTCCTCGAGTTTTAAGAGGAAGGATTTGCCGAAAAATCCCTAAAGAAAAGCACCGTTGTCTTTTCATTACGATGAATATGTCGTAGTGCTCGATCCACGGTCTCTACAGCTTTTTTAACCGACTTAAAAAAGGAGGAGGTTCTATGTTTCATTGTATTTTTTTTTATGTATGTTCAGCGATATTTTTGTCAATTGTGGGCCGATTTTCAAAATTCATTTTTCTTTCTAAAGGGTATACTCCAGAGGTGGTCCCATTGTCACCACATCATGATCCGATGATGGGAAGTCATGGAAATCGAGGGTAACCCTCAAATTTTATAGGCACATATTACGTGTCTCTATATTTTCAAAAGCTCTTCAATTATTTGCATCTGGCAGTGATAATCTCCTTTAGGTGAGCTGATGATGGCAGGTACATCTCCTTAACGGTTAGGAGTTGGAGGATAATTCTTTCAATATCATATGCACGCATAGATTTTCAGCTGTATTCTTTCAAGTTAACTCCCCAGGTGATCCCATTGTCACCACATCATGATCTGATGATGGGAATTCTTGGAAATGGAGGGCAACCCTTAAAATTTTATAGGCACATATTACGTGTCTCATGTATTTTTCAAAGCTATTCAAATATTTGCATCTGGCAGTGAACATTTTATTTAGGTGAGCTGGTGATGGAAGGTACATCTCCTTAGCGGTTAGAAGTTGGAGGATAATTCTTTTAATATCATACGCACGCATAGACCTTTAGCTGTATTCTTTCAAGTTAACTCCCGAGGTGGTCCCGTTATCACCAAATCATGATCT
Source organism: Lymantria monacha (assembly GCA_905163515.2). Classification (NCBI taxonomy): domain Eukaryota; kingdom Metazoa; phylum Arthropoda; class Insecta; order Lepidoptera; family Erebidae; genus Lymantria; species Lymantria monacha. The sequence continues at coordinate 21,019,663 of LR991081.1, forward strand.
GATAATGGGAATTCATGGAAATCGAGGGCAACCTTCAAATTATATAAGCACATATTACGAGTCTCACATATTTTCCAAAGCTATTCAAATATTTGCATCTGGCAGTGATAATCCCATTTAGATGAGCTGGTGATGAAAGGTAGATCTCCTTAGCGGTTAGGAGTTGGAGGACAATTCTTTCAATATCATATGCACGCATAGACCTTTAACTGTATTCTCTCAAGTTAATCACGTAAGCTGATAATGTAAGGTACTACTCCATAACGATTAGGAGTTGGGTAATTCTTTATGTTGCCGATATACGATCTTTGTTACGTAGGTAGAAAATAAATTACCAAGCTGGAAGGATGGACCTTTTTCAATTCACCTTTCTCAAAGTCGAACTGTTGTAAATATGTATCATCATCTGGACTTAAGCTTCTCTCATATTTCGCCACAAATTGCCAAACTTTTATTCTCCAGCAATTATCAGTTCGTTGAGCGATGTCGCCTGCCCATTGCCTCTTAGTATGCTAATTCTTCGTGATATGTCGATTACAGCCGTTATTCTATGGATTAGCATATTTCGAATCCTATCTCGCACAGAAACGAGCAAGCATACCCCGTTCCATAGTACGCTGAGCGGCTTTGAGTTTTGTTACGAGACCTACATTTTCATGTCATAAATCATCACTGTTCATAGACTTGTGCCTTCAGACACTGAGATATACTAAGCGAGAAAATCCTCTTAAGTTTTCTAAATGCTGTCTAGCCGTTTTGGATAATTGTATCAAGATTTTGTAATTTAAATACGTACCTATTTAGAACCGTCTTATTCTTTGGCTTACGCTTTCTCCTGGTATAGTCTTTTGATTTGAGTAGTTTATTAGACCCTAAGTCGCAAAAAGCTGTTCCCCTAGAGTCTTTACACAACTCAGTGCAATATAAAACTGATCATTGGCAAGCTTTGTTTATTGTTTAAGGCTTTGTAAAGGACCCTGGAGTTTATATACCGTAACCGCCCAACAGAGGATTAGCGGCAGCATTTTCCGTTCATTATCCCGTAACCTTTCGTTGCCTGATATATGGTTGACACAGGCGCTATGGCAACTAACCCCTCACTGGCTTTCACTTTTGTGCCAATAGTGTCGTCCTTAAATTTTATAAAAATCAAATCAGGTAACTAGCCTGTTTCAATTTGGTCACAACGAAGGGGAAGCCTACAAGATTGGATATTATCCCTATTGCCCGCTTACCAAGCCCTTAATGACAGAGATATTGCATCTTACCATGACTCTGGAGCCTATGTCTAGTTTTAACAATTCCATCAAACCGTCACAATTATTTACATCACTTGGATGTTGGTAGTATCTCATACCTACCTAAGTTGCTGCCTCACGTGACGCATCGGTAGCACATATGGTGTATACGCGAATTGATTGAAACAGTGAAATTTAAACCACTGGCAACGAGATACAGCATTTCCTTTCCATTTTTTTCGAAATACGTTCTTTATTTTTTTATTTTGATTCCCTACTTCTATTCTTCTTCGTGCCATGTGCATTTTTAGTCGATCTACTCATAGTGATATATTTAATAAATAATTTAATTTATATGAACTAGTTAAAATTATTACTTAACTACGATTATTTACACTAAAAAATCAAAAATAATTAAATTTAAAAAAAAAATGTAAACAAATTTTAAAATAAGATTGGCAAAATACCATACTTAACTAAAAACCGAAAAATAAGATAAACTATTTAATTCTTGTCTAATTCTAAATATGTATTAATTTTTATAAAATATAATTACAATGTATGCTAGAAATCCACTAACACGATTTGAAGTTTGGGCTTTTGAAGTTTATTTGGGCTGTAGAGCCTGTGTGCGGCTGGATGATGGAATGTCGCCTTGGTTTGACGTCAATATTGGCGTTAAGCAGGGGTGCGTTCTGTCAGCCAGGCTGTTTATCATATATCTGGATAAATGTCTCCAAAGGTTGAACGATATGAATGTGGGAGTCCAGATGGGCGACTCAGTGGTCACTGCTCTGCTTTATGCAGATGATGCAGTCCTGCTGGCAAAGTCAGCGATTGACCTGCAGACCCTAGTCGACACAATGACAGAAGATTGTAAGAAAAGAGGTCTACGTGTGAATGTGAGCAAAACCAAAATAATGGTCTTTGAAAGAGATGAAGCCAGAACAGATGTAAGAGTAACAATAGGTAATGATGTACTAGAGCAAGTGGATGAATTTGTATATCTTGGATGTGGATTTAGCCGAGATGGAAGGTACACCACTGATATAGAGAGAAGAGTGATTGCGGGAAATAGAGTGAACGGAGCGTTGGGGCAACTTCTCGGCAGCCACCACCTCAGCCAGAAGGCACGTGTAGCAATACATAACGCAGTGTTTGTCCCAACATTACTGTATGGAAGCGAGAGTTGGGTATGCAGAAAAGAGTATGAAAGTAAAATTAATGCGGTCGAAATGCGATCTCTGCGGAAAATCTGTGGAGTTAGGCTGACCGACCGCATTCGTAACGACGACGTAAGAGAGCGAGTAGGTATGAAAGAGAGTATTGGTGTAAAGATGCGAAAGGGAATGCTCCGATGGTTCGGACATGTGGAAAGAATGCCGAACGAACGTCTGGTTAAGAAGATATACAATGTGAAAGTGGAAGGATGTAGGTACCGGGGGAGACCGAGACTAACCTACCGAGACCAGATTGGTCATGTACTGAAGAAAGGTGGAGTCAAGAGTCTCCGAAACCTGCGAGCGTGTATGAAGAGAATTATGAATGTTGAGGCAGCGAGTGAAGTATGCAAAGATAGAGTTCTCTGGCACTCTGTTCTCTCTGCCTACCCTGCAAGGGATATGGCGTGATAATATGTATGTATGTACGATTTGAAGTCGGTGCCAAGCTTAAATTAACAAAAAACAATAAGCTTAATGATATACACACAGGGTGAAAAATTAATAAAATCAAATTATTAAAGGAAATAAGAATTAAAAGATGTATTCAGAACATTATAACGCCACAAATTTAATACTATTTGACACAACCGTCAACGACGTCTGCCCGTATGGATTAAATCGCTTAACCGCTTGCGTATTCAGATCACTTCAGTCACAAGCACAGCGTAGCTTGAATGCGATATAGTATACCTATTTGGCTTGGCACCGACTTCAAATCGTGTTAGTGGATTTCTAGCATACATTGTAATTATATTTTATAAAAATTAATACATATTTAGAATAAGACAAGAATTAAATAGTTCATCTTATTTTTCGGTTTTTAGTTAATTATGGTTTTTTGCCAATCTTATTTTGAAGTCGGTTTACATTTTTTTTAAAGTTTAATTATTATTTATTTATTAGTTAACAAAATCCACAGCTCTTACATATTATTTACTAGCTTTTTCCCGCGACTTCGTCCACGCAGAAGTCATCTCTGACAGAGTTAAATAGAAAAAGCAATGCAGGTGTTGAAGATTTATCGCTAGGATAATAATCAACAGCGTCAGAAACTGGGATGCGTTGAGGTGTTGATTCTGCGAATTAGTTGTCTAACGGAATTTGGCAATAGGGTGGTTCCGAGAGAAAATACTCTACGTTGACACGCTCTACCGTCGGTGCTTTGGGCGGCGCAAGCGTGAGTACCTGTATTTAGGTTCACTGCATGAGGGCTTTGACTCGAGATGATACCCGGTTGCGGTGGCCCGCCCGAACAACGTAGATGTACGTGTACGGCGCGCGTGTGTCTATATACCATAGCCGGTCACTAAAGAAAAAGGTGGTTCAAAGTTCTATTCATTCTACAAATTATATTGCTATTAATATACTATTTACGGTATGACCATGGGATAAAAATATAATTATCGCCACCCTTTATTTGACTGTTTTGTTTCACCAGCAGAGTTGCGACCTCGTTAGATATGATTTATTATTTGAGTTATAGAGTGAACATTGTTGAAACTAAACTTAACCTGTATCTTAAACTATTTGGCAAGCACCTATTGTCGTCTACTATGTGTATCGTGTGAGCTCTCACGCCGGAACTGGTCGCCACAACGGCTCTGGTGCGGGGTTGATGGAGAGGGAGAGAGAAATACGTTTTTATTTACTTTTACCGAAGAATATTTGTCCGTAATTGGAAAAGAATCGATAAAGAAATTTTCTCCCCATACACACTTGGACGCTTTGTTACACCCCCTTAGGTGCGGAATTCATAAAATCCTTTCATATTGAATCTCTATGTCATATATAAAAACGTGCTTCAAAATTTAATGTTTCTAGCTTTAATAGTTAGCTAGCTTGGCTACCGCCAAATGTTTGAACGACTCATTACCATGAGTCGTTCAACCCGCTTCACAGGCCTAATTTACACAACCAGAGGGTGAAAATTGACAAATGCCGGATATTAACCTAGAATATTTGATTCGACTCGTAATTTGAAAAGAATCAATAAAGATTTTTTTCTCTTCATACAAACTTTGCCACTCTGCTCCACCTCCTTAAGGGTATAATTTCATAAAATCCTTTCTTAGTGAATATCTACGTCATATAAAGAAACCACAGTCAACATTTCAAGTTGCCAGCTTCAATAATATCGGCTTGGCGCTAATGATTTAATGAGTCATCCAACCCATTTTGCAGGCCTAATTTACACCCCCAGAGGGTGAAAATCAACAAATGCTGAAACACGTGTTTATTTATTTTCACTGAAGATAATTTGTACGTAATTTGAAAAAAATCGATAAAGATTTTTTTCTCTGAACATTTTTTTAAATTGACATAACTTTTTTTTTTATAAACCAATTGACATAAAATAAAGTCTAAATGTTAAGTAAAGCTTACCATAATATATTAGTGAAAACCGCGTCTAAATCGGATAAGCCGTTTCTGAGAGTAGCGTGCACAAACACACAGACAAACAGATAAACAGACAAAAATTTTTAAAATTATTGTTTTGTGTTCTATTAGTGTTGATAAAGGTCCCAGTAATATTTTTTTTCATATATCTTCCATGTACAGACAGCGACCCGTTACATTTTTATTATATGTATAGATTTAATTATTTAAAAACTTTTGCACAAAATATCTGTACAAGGCGGACTTAATGCCATAGGCATTCTCTACCAGCCGACCTAGGGTGGAGCAGAAATAATGCGTGGTAGGTGCAATGTAAAATATTTTTAAAAACAATGAAAAAAGTAACAAATTTAATTAAATTACCGTATATGCGGGATGCCCAATAAATACATATATTCATACTGATTTATATACAAATACATATATACAAATAAGTACCTACATATAAATCTATAAACATACATATACAAATAAATAAATATATAACTACTTAGTTCAGGGTTCAGATCATGGCTGGTGGACGGCTGTGACCATTTTGACTAGGTCTCCCTATACCCCATGTCAGTCCTTCACGCCCAACGCCCCAACCATGACTTCACCACCTTAAGTTTCGGATTAACAGAAAGCTTAACTACTTTATACTTACCGAACTTTATACTTACCGGTACTTACCGAAGACCCCGTGTCCGGTAAGCAGCTGCACCATCCTGAAGCTAAGGCTGCCGTGCCTTCTTCTGATCCAGCGGTGGAGATGTGGCGCGACCGCCTCCACAGTCCCCCGCCCTGCTACAGGGGACTCCAGATCCTCTCTCCACCGCCGGATGACTCCTCTTCGGGCCACTTCCAAATCTCTGCCCAGTCTCCTCGCGGAGACTTGCTCGCCGCCGGCCCGCGCCACAACGCGCAGCCGGTAGGCCTCTGCCAAGGCCTTAGCTATAAGTGGCCAAGGCGGGTCCCCCGCCAGCAATGTCGCTGCAGTCCACGACACCGTACGGTAGCCCCTAATAGCCCTCACCGCCATGACCCTCTGCGGACGTCGCAGGAGGGCCCTATTGCGGGCAGTGAGGGACTCCGACCAAATAGGGGCGCCATACAGCGCCATGGACCGCACGACTCTGGTGTACAATCGCCGGCAGGACGACCCTGGACCTCCAGTGTTCGGCAGAAGCCTACTTAGCGCCGCGGCTGATTTGACAAGCCGCGGGACGAGCTGGGCAAAGTGTGGCCCGAAATTCCATTTTGAATCAAGGTGCAGACCCAGATATTTCATCTGGGCCCGCACTGGCACGGCAACCCCAGACACACTGATGTGTGCTCCTCGGGGGGGACCTCGACCTGGACCATGAAATAGGAGGGCCTCGGTTTTCTCCGCCGAGACCCTCAGGCCCAACATGCCAATCCGGCCCACGACGAGCGCGACTCCTTCCCGTGCCAATCGGGCAGCCCCCAGGAAGTCGGGCCTCCTCGCCGTGACGAGGGTATCATCCGCGTAGCAGATGACCCCCATCCCGGAAAGAAGCCGACCCCGCAGGAGCCAGTCGAATCCGACGTTTCACAGAACCGGACCGAGGACCGATCCCTGCGGAACGCCGCACTCCACCCGATGGCGATGTATGCGCCCGTCGCCCCCCTCCCAGAGCACATGCCTTCCCTCGAGGTACGCCTCCAACAGCCTCCGGAGATACGGGGGCACTCCATGAAAGCAGAGCGCCTCCTTCAGCGTCTCATGTGGGAGACTATTGAAGGCGTTCTTGATGTCGAGCGAGACTGCCAGAAGTACTTCCTTATGGGCCACCGCTTCGGTGACCAGGGACTTCAGGGCAGCCAATGCGTCAATTGTCGACCGGCCACCCCTGAACCCATATTGACTTTCTGACAGTCCCGGCCCAACCTCCTCGAGGTGCTGGACGAGACGGTCCGCGAGCACCTTCTCGAACAGTTTGGCCGTCTCGTCCAGCAGCACCAGTGGCCTGTATGCGGAAGGGGAGTCGATTGGGCGACCCTCCTTCCGCAGCAAACACAATCTTCCACACCTCCATTGCTCCGGGAACTACCCGGACCTTAAACATGCATTGAGCAGCTCCCGGAGTTCACCCCCGAGGTACTCAGCGGCGACGCCGAGCACGAGTCCCGGGACACCGTCTGGACCAGGCGCCTTCCTTTTTCCACGAAGTCGGGAGAGGGCCACTTCCATCTCCCGGTCGGTGATGAGTGGGGCTGAGATCTCCACCTCCACCACCGACCGAGGAGCCATACTGGGGGGAGCGTGTCCCATGGAACGCGGGAACAGCTCCCCCATAAGCCCCGACAGAAGATCCGAGTCCATGGATTCGATGATGGGGACGCCACAGGCGCGGAGTTTATTCCGCGCTCGTTGATATGGGCGCCCCCATGGATCCCCGTCGAGGCTCGCAAGCAGCTCCTCACGAGCCCTCTCCTTCGCCTGGCTGATGGCCAGCTGCAGGGTCTTCTTCCTTGTTTTATATTCATCACGCAGCTGGCCTTCATGGACTTCGTCCCGATCGACTCTTTGACGGCATCGGACGTAGGCACGCCGCGCCCGGTTGGAGGCCACCCTAAGATTCGCAATTTCGGGTGACCACCAATACACTTGACGACGCAGCGGCCTCCGCCGAGCCCTCGGCATCGCCGCATCACACACTGCCTCGAGGGCACTTCTCATTTGGCCCGCGAGCCCCTCCACATCTGTAGGTAGCCATCCTGTCCTACCCCAGCGCTGCACTATGGCAGACTCCCGAACCATCTCCAAGTCAAGTTGACCGATAGCCCATTTTGGGAGTCCGCCTCTTCCACGCCGGGGTTCTCGTGGTCCCGGGGGGGCGGAGATCTCGAAGCGCACGTATCGATGATCTGAGAGAGTCTCCACCCCTTCTACCACTCTCCAGTCTCTCACCTCGCGGGCGACAGCGGGGCTGGCGAACGAAAGGTCCACCACGGACCCGCCCCGATGTCGCACGCAAGTGTGGACCGTCCCTCTGTTGAGGAGGGACAGACCGGAGAGTAGGGACCACTGCTCAACGGCCGCGCCCTTAACGTTCGTGGTGGGGTTCCCCCACTCGCGGGACCTCGCATTAAAGTCGCCGAGGACAATAATTCGCCTCGGCGACTGGCGGCGAACCGCGGCACCGACGGAGTCCAAGAACAACTCAAACTCCGCCAGCCCGCGGTTGGGAGAGAAATAAACGCCGAGGAGAGCGAAGTCTCGCCACCCCACCACTGCATAACCGTTGCCCCTCTCGAGAGTAGAGAGGGGAGGGCCGACACATCCTCTGGACAGAACAGCTACGTCTCCTCTAAGGTCCCCCACCCAACTAGGTGAGTGAGGGACGAAATAGGGCTCGCACTCCACTGCCAAATCTATTTGCCACGCCGCCATGGACTGCAGTAGCAGGTCCTGAGCCCCGGCGCAGTGGTTCAAATTCGCCTGGAGGAAGCCTACTTTGTCTCCCATTAAGTCGACATTTCAGCTTCCTCCTGGCCTCTGCGGCTATTCGACGATGTAGTGGCCCGAGGTCCGAGGGCCACTTTACCTTTCTTGGAGGGGGCTTTGCAGAGACGCCCCCCATTGTGTGCTCCGCTGGTCGTCCAGCGGCAGCACACACGGCACAGCGTGGCGTGGCCACACATGCGACTGATTTGTGTCCACCACTACCACATCTGAAACAAAGTCCAGAGCGGTCAATGGCGGACGGGCACAGCGCGGCCGTATGTCCCAGCTCCAGGCACCGGAAACATCTCAGTGGGAGATTCTCCAGCACCTGGATGCCTGCAGAGCTCCAGCCGACCAGAAGCCTTCCTGTGTCGGCGAGCATTTTTGCTGCGGCGACGGGACAACGAACCTTAGTCATACCCATACCACGGGGTCCACGCTGGATCGGTCCGGCCCCCGTGGAGCCGGTTCCCGGTCCGTCGGGTGTAGTAGCCCCACTGGCCCAGACTGCAAATGCGGATAGCTGGGCCACAGTATTGAAGAAAGGGAAGAAAAAGAAGACTCCCCCTTCTGCGCCACCCACAACAGTTGATATGGCCTCCGCGGCCCCTATTCTACCTGCTTCGGTGCAAAAGAAGCAGAAGTCGGCACTTGCTGAACCACGCGCACCGGCTGTAATTTTAAAACTGCAGCCGGTGGCGGAAAAAAGGGGCGTAACGTACGCAGACGCCATGCTCCGGGCTGAGCAGGCGGTCAACCTGCAGGAAATGGGGATACAGGAGGGCCTTAAGGTGAGGCGCTCCGTGACTGGGGCTCGCGTATTACAGCTGCCCAAGTCCCAGTCGACGGAGGTCGCCGACCAATTGGCAGCAAGCCTGCGCACCGCCCTTAGTGATGTTGCGGATGTCGTCCGCCCGGTCAAACGGGCAGACATCAGGGTTACTGGGATGGATGACTCCGCCACCGAAGAAAAGGTGCGCGCCGCAGTGGCCCGCACGTGCGGATGTGATGCTGCGGAAGTCCAAGTCGGACCGATCCAGCGTGGACCCCGTGGTATGGGTATGACTAAGGTTCGTTGTCCCGTCGCCGCAGCAAAAATGCTCGCCGACACAGGAAGGCTTCTGGTCGGCTGGAGCTCTGCAGGCATCCAGGTGCTGGAGAATCTCCCACTGAGATGTTTCCGGTGCCTGGAGCTGGGACATACGGCCGCGCTGTGCCCGTCCGCCATTGACCGCTCTGGACTTTGTTTCAGATGTGGTAGTGGTGGACACAAATCAGTCGCATGTGTGGCCACGCTACGCTGTGCCGTGTGTGCTGCCGCTGGACGACCAGCGGAGCACACAATGGGGGGGCGTCTCTGCAAAGCCCCCTCCAAGAAAGGTAAAGTGGCCCTCGGACCTCGGGCCACTACATCGTCGAATAGCCGCAGAGGCCAGGAGGAAGCTGAAATGTCGACTTAATGGGAGACAAAGTAGGCTTCCTCCAGGCGAATTTGAACCACTGCGCCGGGGCTCAGGACCTGCTACTGCAGTCCATGGCGGCGTGGCAAATAGATTTGGCAGTGGCCTGCGAGCCCTATTTCGTCCCTCACTCACCTAGTTGGGTGGGGGACCTTAGAGGAGACGTAGCTGTTCTGTCCAGAGGATGTGTCGGCCCTCCCCTCTCTATTCTCGAGAGGGGCAACGGTTATGCAGTGGTGGGGTGGCGAGACTTCGCTCTCCTCGGCGTTTATTTCTCTCCCAACCGCGGGCTGGCGGCGTTTGAGTTGTTCTTGGACTCCGTCGGTGCCGCGGTTCGCCGCCAGTCGCCGAGGCGAATTATTGTCCTCGGCGACTTTAATGCGAGGTCCCGCGAGTGGGGGAACCCCACCACGAACGTTAAGGGCGCGGCCGTTGAGCAGTGGTCCCTACTCTCCGGTCTGTCCCTCCTCAACAGAGGGACGGTCCACACTTGCGTGCGACATCGGGGCGGGTCCGTGGTGGACCTTTCGTTCGCCAGCCCCGCTGTCGCCCGCGAGGTGAGAGACTGGAGAGTGGTAGAAGGGGTGGAGACTCTCTCAGATCATCGATACGTGCGCTTCGAGATCTCCGCCCCCCCGGGACCACGAGAACCCCGGCGTGGAAGAGGCGGACTCCCAAAATGGGCTATCGGTCAACTTGACTTGGAGATGGTTCGGGAGTCTGCCATAGTGCAGCGCTGGGGTAGTACAGGATGGCTACCTACAGATGTGGAGGGGCTCGCGGGCCAAATGAGAAGTGCCCTCGAGGCAGTGTGTGATGCGGCGATGCCGAGGGCTCGGCGGAGGCCGCTGCGTCGTCAAGTGTATTGGTGGTCACCCGAAATTGCGAATCTTAGGGTGGCCTCCAACCGGGCGCGGCGTGCCTACGTCCGATGCCGTCAAAGAGTCGATCGGGACGAAGTCCATGAGGGCCAGCTGCGTGATGAATATAAAACAAGGAAGAAGACCCTGCAGCTGGCCATCAGCCAGGCGAAGGAGAGGGCTCGTGAGGAGCTGCTTGCGAGCCTCGACGGGGATCCATGGGGGCGCCCATATCAACGAGCGCGGAATAAACTCCGCGCCTGTGGCGTCCCCATCATCGAATCCATGGACTCGGATCTTCTGTCGGGGCTTATGGGGGAGCTGTTCCCGCGTTCCATGGGACATGCTCCCCCCAGTATGGCTCCTCGGTCGGTGGTGGAGGTGGAGATCTCAGCCCCACTCATCACCAACCAGGAGATGGAAGTGGCCCTCTCCCGACTTCGTGGAAAAAGGAAAGCGCCTGGTCCAGACGGTGACCCGGGACTCGTGCTCGGCGTCGCCGCTGAGTACCTCGGGGGTGAACTCCGGGAGCTGCTCAATGCATGTTTGAGGTCCGGGCAGTTCCCGGAGCAATGGAGGTGTGGAAGATTGTGTTTGCTGCGGAAGGAGGGTCGCCCAATCGACTCCCCTTCCGCATACAGGCCACTGGTGCTGCTGGACGAGACGGCCAAACTGTTCGAGAAGGTGCTCGCGGACCGTCTCGTCCAGCACCTCGAGGAGGTTGGGCCGGGACTGTCAGAAAGTCAATATGGGTTCAGGGGTGGCCGGTCGACAATTGACGTATTGGCTGCCCTGAAGTCCCTGGTCACCGAAGCGGTGGCCCATAAGGAAGTACTTCTGGCAGTCTCGCTCGACATCAAGAACGCCTTCAATAGTCTCCCACATGAGACGCTGAAGGAGGCGCTCCGCTCTCATGGAGTGACCCGTATCTCCGGAGGCTGTTGGAGGCGTACCTCGAGGTGAGGCATGTGCTCTGGGAGGGGGGCGACGGGCGCATACATCGCCATCGGGTGGAGTGCGGCGTTCCGCAGGGATCGGTCCTCGGTCCGGTTCTGTGGAACGTCGGATTCGACTGGCTCCTGCGGGGTCGGCTTCTTTCCGGGATGGGTGTCATCTGCTACGCGGATGATACCCTCGTCACGGCGAGGAGGCCCGACTTCCTGGGGGCTGCCCGATTGGCACGGGAAGGAGTCGCGCTCGTCGTGGGCCGGATTGGCATGTTGGGCCTGAGGGTCTCGGCGGAGAAAACCGAGGCCCTCCTATTTCATGGTCCAGGTCGAGGTCCCCCCCGAGGAGCACACATCAGTGTATCTGGGGTTGCCGTGCCAGTGCGGGCCCAGATGAAATATCTGGGTCTGCACCTTGATTCAAAATGGAATTTCGGGCCACACTTTGCCCAGTTCGTCCCGCGGCTTGTCAAATCGGCCGCGGCGCTAAGTAGGCTTCTGCCGAACACTGGAGGTCCAGGGTCGTCCTGCCGGCGATTGTACACCGGAGTCGTGCGGTCCATGGCGCTGTATGGCGCACCTATTTGGTCGGAGTCCCTCACTGCCCGCAATAGGGCCCTCCTGCGACGTCCGCAGACGGTCATGGCGGTGAGGGCTATTAGGGGCTACCGTACGGTGTCGTGGACTGCAGCGACATTGCTGGCGGGGGACCCGCCTTGGCCACTTATAGCTAAGGCCTTGGCAGAGGCCTACCGGCTGCGCGTTGTGGCGCGGGCCGGCGGCGAGCAAGTCTCCGCGAGGAGACTGGGCAGAGATTTGGAAGTGGCCCGAAGAGGAGTCATCCGGCGGTGGAGAGAGGATCTGGAGTCCCCTGTAGCAGGGCGGAGGACTGTGGAGGCGGTCGCGCCACATCTCCACCGCTGGATCAGAAGAAGGCACGGCAGCCTTAGCTTCAGGATGGTGCAGGTGCTTACCGGACACGGGGTCTTCGGTAAGTACCTGCATAAAATTGGAAGAGAAGGGGCCCCTGGATGTCACGAGTGTGGCGCGCCAGTGGATGATGCGCGTCACACTCTGGAGGTTTGCCCCGCCTGGGGGCCCCAACGCCACGTCCTGTCGGCGGTCGTTGGAAGAGACCTGTCGCTGTCGACCATCATCTCCAAGATGCTCGACAGCGATAGGTTCTGGACGTCGATGGCCTCGTATTGCGAGGCCGTCATGGAGAAGATGGAGGCTGCGGAGCGGGAACGTGAGGCGCATGCGTCCGCTGAATCGCTCCGTCGCCGGCGTCCGGGGAGGAGGAGGCGCCGTTATGCGCATCTCCTCCCACCGCCTTGAGGATCGACAGGGCGTGGCCAGAAGGCCAAGCGTTGGGGCGTCGGGGATCGAATGTCAGTAGACGATCTCTCCGGCGCCCCGTAAAAGCGCGGAAGGGGGCCGCTGTGGTTTTAGTGGGTATTCCGGTTGGACTAGCTGGCCGGCGAGTCCCACACTCCCTCCCGTCTTGACATGGCGGGCAGGGGTTAGCGCGCAAAAGCGTTTCCCAGCGTCAACAAAAAAAAAAAATAAAAAAAAAAAAAAAAACAAGGCTCACCGACCGCATTCGTAACGACGACGTAAGAGAGCGAGTAGGTATGAAAGAGAGTATTGGTGTAAAGATGCGAAAGGGAATGCTCCGATGGTTCGGACATGTGGAAAGAATGCCGAACGAACGTCTGGTTAAGAAGATATACAATGCGAAAGTGGAAGGATGTAGGTACCGAGGGAGACCGAGACTAACCTACCTAGACCAGATCGGTCAGGTACTGAAGGAAGGTGGAGTCAAGAGTCTCCGAAACCGGCGAGCGTGTATGAAGAGAATTATGAATGTAGAGGAAGCGAGTGAAGTATGCAGAGATAGAGTTCTCTGGCACTCTGTTCTCTCTGCCTACCCTGCAAGGAATATGGCGTGATGATATGTATGTATTTATGTATATATATATATATATATATATATACATAAGTGTACGGTGACATTGACGATTTGCTGGGATTAGTAGGAATGAAAAGACTTCTTGTTCAGTAGATTAATCTTGCTTTATTTTCTTAAGAGTTGTTTCTTCGGAGAGAAGCACCTGACGACGGTGCCGGTACCACGGTTTGGTCCCGTATTTATATATTTTTGGCCGACCCCGCGATTGGTCGTAATTTTACAGTTTTTCTTGACCAATCACGGAGTCGGAATTATAGCCAATCACAAAGCTCTAAAATTTACTTAAGTACAACGCGGCGTTACCGTTGCGAGAGCCGCGCTTAATTTCAATACAATTAATTACCTTAAGTACTATGCGGCGTTACCGTTGCGAGAGCCGTTTACAATATTAGTACTTACGTGCTAATACTAAATCTATATTTATTCTTTATTTAATTTCGTAAAATCTTATAACTAATTAATTACAACTGTTACAAACTATTCTTAAAACTATTGTTTATCTGCTGTCCCGCACATCTCTCCCGCCGTGCGACTGCGTTGCATCAGGTTCCGGTGCGGGTTCGGCGTCGGTGTACAGCGGCAGGATTACCAATTTCCGCACTGGACGTCTCAGCACTCCACCCTTGGTCCGGATGTCCACAGTTCTCACGACGTTGTCTGGTCCCGGGTATGTTGCGACGACTCGACCCCGTATCCACACGTTGCGGGGTAGGTTGGTGTCCACTACTTGCACCAGGTCGTTGACTCGTACTGCTGCTCCTTTCCCATGGGGCTCCCGCCGGTTTTGGAGTTCGGGAAGATACTCCTTCAACCAACGTGTCCAGTATATGTCGGCTAATCTCTGAGCCGCTCGCCAGCTGGTTTTCGATAGGACGTCTCTGTCGGTGAATTCACCCGGATGTGGCATTCGTCCAGGTCCCCCCAGCAGGAAGTGATTGGGGGTCAGAGCTTCTGGGTCCTCGGCGTTAACTGATACATGCGTCAGCGGGCGGCTGTTTACGGTGTTCTCCACCTCGGCTAGCAGCGTGGCGAGAACTTCTTCTGTAGGATGTCGTTCGTGTAGCGTTGCTGCAAGTGCGGTCTTGACTGAGCGAACCATTCTCTCCCAGGCTCCGCCCATAAACGGTGCTCCCGGCGGTATGTAGCGCCAAGAGATTGTCCTTTTTGCTGCTTCGGTTTCGGTTGCTTCGTCGACTGCTCGTCGTAGTTCTTTGTCTGCTGCCTTCAGGTTAGTGCCGTTATCCGACCAGATTTCCGTCGGACATCCTCGTCTCGCGATCATTCTTCTCAGTGCCAATACCGCGGAGTCAGCGCTGAGTGAGCCAGCTATTTCCAGATGTATAGCTCGTACGGTGAGGCATGTGAAGATGGCTACGTATCTCTTCTGATGTGTTCGTCCGACAGTCACAGAGAGAGGCCCGAAGTAGTCGACCCCGGTGTAAGTGAAAGGTCGTCTGTGGTGAGCTAGTCGACAGGCTGGCAGGTCTCCCGTCCTTGGGTATGGTGGCGCTTGTGTTTTCATTCGACAGAACAGGCACCTTCGCAGTATCGTGCGCGCAATAGGACGTAAGCGCAGCACCCAATACTGTTGTCTGCAGTCGTTGACTGTTGCTTCCACACCTGCGTGATGTAGTTGTCTATGCACTGATTCTATCCAAAGTTTTACTGTATGGTGGTCACCGTCGAGCACCAGTGGGCTTTTGAAGTCCTCCGTAACGTTGCGTGTAGCTTGAATGCGACTCCTGAGTCTTACGGTTTCGTTCACGTATTCGACGCTTAACTGCTTTAGTCGACTCTCTCTGCTGACTGTTCTATTGTTCTTCAAGTCTTCTATTTCAATGTGAAAGGAGTCCTCCTGTGAGGCGCGCATGAGGAGTTCTTCTGCTTGCTTAAGTATTTCAGCGGGGATTAGTATCAGTTTTCTCCCGCCAGGTACCAGCGTCTTCTGTGTTGTATTTGTGCCCGTTGGTTTGACTATCTTCTTCCAATCTGGATCCTTTTCTTTATTTTTATTCGTTCTTCTATGGTTCACAGATTGTTTCGATGATCTGCAGAGTTGAATGAATTGCAGAACGCGAGCTGTTGAATATCGAAGTCGGTGCCAGCTGGAGAATCTTGAGGGTTGAGGAAGACCTTCCGAGAGTTTCAATTTTCCTTCTCGTATATGATGTACTCTCTCTTCTCCTGAGGGTTCTGGTATTGCTGTTGTAGAGGATTCGGTCGGCCAGGCGTCTTCGGTTTCGTGCAGAAAGTCTGGGCCCTTATACCAACGGTGATCTTTACTGAATCCCATTGGGACGTCCCTGGTGGCGTCGTCTGCTACGTTCATCTTCGTCGGGACCCAACGCCAATCGTTGACTGTAGAGCACTCTTCTATTGCGGCCAGCCGATGAGCTACGTACGGTTTATATGACCTCGACCCAGTCTTTATCCAGGACAGGGTTGTTTTGCTATCCGTCCAGAAGATCTTGCGTTCAGGTTTCCTTTCGTGCTCCGCTATGACCGTTTCTGCGAGTCTGGCGCCCATGACTGCTGCTTGTAACTCCATCCTTGGTATCGATGTTAGTTTCAGGGGTGCCACCTTAGCCTTTGCCATCACGAGCGATATGTGTACTTTGCCGTTCGATGTTACTGCTCGCCAGAATAGGACTGCTGAGTAGGCTGCTTCGCTGGCATCGGTGAAGATGTGAAGTTGTAGAGAAGTGGCATCGCTGTAGTGAAGGTATTTCCTTGGTATGGTTACGTTGCAGAGGTTCTTCAGGTGTGTCATCCAGTTTGCCCATTGATCCGCAAGGTCTTCGTCTATTTCGTCGTCCCACGACGTGCCTCGCCGCCATACTTCCTGTAGGATTTGCTTTGCTCTCACGGTGACGGGCGATGCAAGTCCGAGCGGATCGAAGAGTGACATCACTATCCTGAGCGCTTCTCTCTTTGTTGGATTCTTTCCTTCCAATAATGTCGGTGGTATTCTGGCTAGGTTCAGGTTGAAGGTGAGTACGTCTGAGTCGACCTTCCAAATAATGCCTAGCACTCGTTCCGTTTGTTCCTCGGGTGTGTAGGGTTCCATATCCTCTACGTGTTTGGTTTCACCGAGTGCTTCCAAGAGGGCTGGTGAATTCGATTTCCATTGTATCAGATCGAAGCTGGCTTTCAGATGAATTCTTCTTACATCCTTGGTGATTCTTTCGGCGTCTTCTATGCCTCTGAAGCTATCTAGGTAGTCGTCGACGTAGTGCTTATGGACGATGGCTGCTGCGGCTTCGGGGTGAGTCTCCTCGTGTTGCATGGCATTCAGGTTCTTGACATATATTGCTGTTGAAGGCGAACACGATGCTCCGAATATTAATGACGTCATTCGGTATTCTTGTGGTGGTCGATTATCACGTCGGTTCCCTCGCCATAGATATCGAAGCGAGTCTCTGTCTTCGGATCGGAGCTTCACTTGCATGAACATTTCCTTGATGTCAGCTGTGACTGCGATCTCGTGCTGTCTGAACCGCATGATTACGCCTGGTAACGATTGTAAAAGGTCCGGCCCCTTCAGTAGCATGTCGTTGAGGGAGATACCCTTAGTCTTGGCTGCAGCGTCGTGAACCACTCTCAGCTTGTCTGGTTTCATGGGGTTAACTACACCGAAGTGAGGTAAGTACCACGTCCTGTTCGGCGTTTTCTGTGCTGGAGCTAGTTCAGCGTACCCCTTTGTGATGAGGGCTTCCATCTGTTCTGTGTACTTTTGTTTCAACGTAGGATCACGATCAAGCTTCTTCTCGATGTTGACCAGCCGCTTCAGTGAGTTGTCGTAGTTGTTCGGGAAGGTGACGTGTTCGTTACGCCAGAGTAGGTTGGTTTCGAATCTTCCGTTTTCTGTTCTGGTCGTCGCCTTCTCAAGTATCCGTAGCGCTTGTTCTTCAGGATCGGACTTCGGTCTTCTAGGATTTAAGCAGAGGGCGTCCATTTCGAAGTATTGTTTCATCATCTTTTCTAGGTTGTCCTCTGGTTCTTCGGTTTCTTCTACTATGTGTGACACGAAGTTGATGCTGTGGCTATGGTTGCGTGTTTGGCTGCCATGGAGTACCCAACCCAGCGGTGTTAGTGACGCCACTGGTTGGCCCCTGTCTCCTTTCCTGACCTCGGATGTTAGCAGTAGATGCCAGTTGTCTTGCCCGATGAGTACTAAAGGCTTGGCGTTCGGATAAGCGAGGTACTTGCTGATGTCTGCCAGGTGTTTGCATCCTTCCACTATTGTTCCTGAGACTTGTTGAGACGAGACGTGTAGATTTTTCACTGTGCGCGCTTGTACTTGTTCCTCGTGATTGTTGAGCCCTTTTATATTGATGGTGACTCTTCGTGAAGTCGATTCCGAAGTCTTCATGTCGTTGATGCCTTCTATCTTCAATGAGTCTATGGGACCGGTTGCTCCTATGGTGTCGACTATGTTGTTGTCGACCAACGTCACTGTTGACCCGTCGTCCATCAACGCGAAGGTGTCGAGGGATCCCTTCGGACCTCGTATCTGTACTGGTAGAATCTTCAGATAGGATTGTTTCTTCTTGGCTGACCAGGTGGAATTAATTGCTTCTACGTGGTGCGTTTCCTGACTCTCTTCAGTGTCTGTCTTTTCTATCTTCTTAACGTAGTGCAACAACTTGTGGTGAGTATTCCCACAGTCGTTGACACCACACGGCTTGGTTCGGCAGTTGTGAGTCTTGCTCCTATATCGAAGACATCTGAAGCACAGGCGTTTATTCTTCGCTACATCCCATCTTGAATTTTCATCTAATTGTTTGAATTCTTCGCAGTCAGATGTGGTATGTCCCGTTTCATCACACACTGGACACTTCGGTGTATAAGTAATATTGTTGACCTTCTGCGTCCTTTTCTGTATAGTGGTCGGTGGATATATTTTTTCCGTAATATTGTTGACCTTCTGTGTTCTTTTCTGTATAGTGGTCGGCGCGTGTGACGTCACTGGTTCGGGCGCCGCGTACGGTGCGCATAGGTCGGCTTCTTGTTTGAAAAAGTTTTCTAACTTCATAAGATCCGGGCTGTCTTGCGGTTGTTTCGCCGAGAAGTCGTAATATCTGTAGCGGAGTGTCGGGGTAAGCTTGTCTATGACGGCTTTCGTAACTTCGGGGTTGTACAAGTAGTTAGTACAATTTAGAGTCTTCAGAGTTGCCACGATGTTGGATATTTTTGTCGCGTAGATGCAGATGTCTCGTGGTGATTCTGTGAGGCGCGGTAGACCACGGAGCGCTTCCATATTCATCATTGCGATCGCTTCTGGTCTTCCAAATCGGGACTCCAAAGTCTACATCACTTCCATCGGATGAGCGTTGGTGATTAGCAGACCATCGACGGCTTCCTTCGCTTTACCCTTCAAATTTCTTCTTAGGCGGTTAGTATTCTCCACTGTGGTGAACATTTTTTCGGTTTCGTAATACGCGGCGCGGAACGGTAGCCACTCTTGATGTGACCCGTTGAACGTTAGTAGCTCGATGAATTTCGGTCGGTGTGCAGCTTTGATGGCGAGGGTGATGGCGTCGGTCATCATCTTGACGTCAGATTGCACTCCCGCCGGTGTCTGTAGTGGCTGCTGCGGTTGATGATGCTCTTCGGTAGGTCTGGCTGGAGTCTGCGGCTCGGTGCTGGCGATCACTGGGTCTTCCACTGGGTGGGTTTGATGCGCCTGGTTCTTCAGCCAGTTGTCCACTCGTTCGTTCGCGTTCGACTTGGAGCAGATTGAGACATCATCTTCTTCATCATCATTGCTATCTTCGGTTTCTAGTGCGGCGAGGCGTGCGGTGGCCAGTTCGACTTGTAGACGTAATAATTCTTCTTTAGCTTTCGCTATCTTGTACGCCTTAGTCTTGCTATGGGTAGATACCCCCCCACCCCCCTTCTTGTTGGAGGGCCGAGGATTCGGTAGTCCACTCGGCGGCGACGGGCCGACTATATTCTTCGCTCGTTTCACTGTATCGGTTTCTTGACGAGCCTCTCTTCGATTTTCGGTGACCGTAGTAGGCGGCTTCATGTTCGTATCCACGGGCAGCGTCGTGGCGGTCGAGTAGGCGACGGCGTCGGCGGGGGGCGAGGTAGCAGCGGGCTCGGCGGTTGCAGCGGCGGAGACGGCGGATTGGGCGGTCGCGGCGGAGGCTTCTGTACGTTCGGTTTGTTCGGTTGTTTCCGTAGCGACGCTTGTTTCCCCGCTGTATTCGGTTGCCGAGGTAGTTGCGGTGTTCTCAGACGACGACTGAGTTTCTGTAGGCTGCTTGCGACCTTTTCCCTCGGAGCGTGTAACCGGCATACTTGCAACCAGTGGCTTCTTACTTGCTGTTTAGACTTTGTCTACCAATAGATAATAATTTTCTTCGCTTCCCACTGGATCCGGCTCGGTAAGGACCATTAAATGTACGGTGACATTGACGATTTGCTGGGATTAGTAGGAATGAAGAGACTTCTTGTTCAGTAGATTAATCTTGCTTTATTTTCTTAAGAGTTGTTTCTTCGGAGAGAAGCACCTGACGACGGTGCCGGTACCACGGTTTGGTCCCGTATTTATATATTTTTGGCCGACCCCGCGATTGGTCGTAATTTTACAGTTTTTCTTGACCAATCACGGAGTCGGAATTATAGCCAATCACAAAGCTCTAAAATTTACTTAAGTACAACGCGGCGTTACCGTTGCGAGAGCCGCGCTTAATTTCAATACAATTAATTACCTTAAGTACTATGCGGCGTTACCGTTGCGAGAGCCGTTTACAATATTAGTACTTACGTGCTAATACTAAATCTATATTTATTCTTTATTTAATTTCGTAAAATCTTATAACTAATTAATTACAACTGTTACAAACTATTCTTAAAACTATTGTTTATCTGCTGTCCCGCACAATAAGTATGAAATAAAACTATTTTGACTTCTAATGTTTACGCGAGTATTACACACTAGCTTCTGCCCGCGACTTCGTCCGCGTGGAATGGTTACTTTGGGCTAACGTTAACTTCAACTCGCGAATTCGTTTACGTAAAAGGTGGAAATATTTTTAAATAATACATACGTTAAAGCTGTTTTAGTTACCTACATGACCCTTTTATTAGTAAGAGTGGAACATTTAACCTTAAGTAAAATAATAATAATAATCTTTATTGAAAACTAAATATATATGACAGTTGACATAGATGTCTTTGCCTCTTGAATTAGGTAATACCTGTGTTTCAAGAGACAGTTCCTTCCCGAAATACATAAATCTTGAACATCAAATTACTTTACAGTAACATACATTATAAATAATGAATATATGTATATATCTTACGTAATAAAGACTAATGATAAAGAAATCTATAATAAATGAATGAGTGAGAATTATCGTGTTAGTGAGCGCGCTCACACGTTGTGTGTGTGTGTGTGTGCGTGTGTATGTGTGTGTTGTGCGTTTGTTTGTGTGTGTGTTTGTGTGGTGTGCGTGTGTTTGTGTGCGTGTGTGTGTGTGCGTGTGTGTATGTTTGTGATGTAGTGTGCGTGCATGTATGTGTTTCTTTTTTTTGTATGTATTTGTAGTTACGCGATTATTATATTTTATATGTATTTAAAAGTGATTCAAGTTTGACGTAATCCATATAATGCAATGTAGTACCATATAAAGTAATGCAAGTAAAAGTATTGGGTCTTATCTATACTTTCTATAAATATATTCAATGTATGTATATTATACATACATACATACACTTACGCCTATTTACGATTACACATACTTTTAATGTGTATGAAATCGCTGTGTGGTAGCGGCTATGAATACTACCAATCCTCACTTTGCTTGTGGATGTCGTAAAAGACGACTAAGAGCCTTATAACGACTTGGGCCAACTCCATCTGATGCCGTTTGGTCAACAATTACATTCCCAATTAGGGTTGATGTCTGGCAGGCGGCCGGTCATAAAACTATTGCCAATAACTTTTATAATATGTACTATGAATGAAGAGTACTTATTGTATCGACCCCAAGTAATTGGGATAAGAGTAGGAGAATGATGATGATGAAGACCTCTCGTGAACAAATCGCCAATTTGGTTCAGAAAAGGTCTTCCCCTTGTATTCGTCCCATTCACGATTGCTTTATATGTTTGCTTCGTCAACCTCTGCCCACTCATTATTTCTTCCACTTCGTGTCCAACCCACCTCAGCATACCAGCGCTCTTTTATGACATTATACCTAATTTTATCTTTCATACTTACATCACACACAGCTTACGAAGAGCTGTCAGCTCTACAGCATTTATTCTATTTTCATGTCTTCCCGCCAAATCTAACTTTCACTGCCATACATGAGGGCAGGCACTAATACTTCCTATACTTATTATTATTATTTAGGATGTGTAAAGCCGACGGAAGGTCATGAGAAGAAAACAAAACTAAAAATGCAGTGTGTGCAGAAGTACTTTCAAATAACATTAGTTTGAGTTTTTTTTTAATATAAGATTATAAGATCCAGTATTTTTATCGTAAATGCGCGCCCAGTACTTGATCATTATTTTGCTGCGATGTTATTTTTAAACTGCGATATTTCCTAAGATATTCATTGAAATCAAATAATGTAAAGAGCAATTTTGTTTTAAATTAAATACTTGTGATGAATAACTCATTTATTTGGATAAGGATTAATATTATGTTTATAAAAACACCTTCGAAAATATCACATTATTTTAAAACAAATTTGATTAGCATAAAAAAGGTTATAGTGAGCCAATCTTAAAAGATAGACATATGCTGTCGCGGACTTTTATTTAGAACTTTGAAAGGGGAACAATTATGTAGTACATAATTTTTGCGCAACTTTAACCGTTTACGCAGCGGAAGCTCTCAAAAGGAAACATAAACCCGATTTTTACACATTCATCATTGTTGCTCTGCTCCTATTGGTCGCAGCGTAATGTTATATAGCCTAAAGCCTTCCTCTATAAATGGACTATCCAACAAAAAAAGAATTTTTCAAATCGGACTAGTAGTTCCTGAGATTAGCGCGTTTAAACAAACAAACAAACTCTTCCGCTTTATAATATTAGTATAGATACACATTTGAAATAAAACTACTTTTACGGATTCTATCGCGTTTGTATTTGATTTATAATTTCCCGACGTTTCGAACACTTTACAGTGATCATGGTCACGGGAGGACTGAATAACAATGACATATTGGACGTAAGACACCTCAGTCCTCCCGTGACCATGATCACTGTAAAGTGTTCGAAACGTCGGGAAATTATAAATCAAATACAAACGCGATAGAATCCGTAAAACTATTTTATTATAAAATCCGATTACGAAATGAAAAATTGATGTCGCAAGCGGGATTCGAACCCGCGCCTATTGGGATTCCGGCCCAATCGTGCTGCCACTACACTACCGCGACTAATTGTAGGACATGCAAATTTTCATTTCGTATTGTATTTACGTCTTAAGGTGACGGTGTGCTATCTACCCGACAATGTTTACACAATGTTATAGGCTTAATACTTCAAACTTTACAGTTAGAATTGTATTAAACGATGACACAACCTTGTTATTTAAATTACTGAAATTTAGCATTTAATATGCTTAATTTATAAAATCCGATTACGAAATGAAAAATTGATGTCGCAAGCGGGATTCGAACCCGCGTAGTGGCAGCACGATTGGGCCGGAATCCCAATAGGCGCGGGTTCGAATCCCGCTTGCGACATCAATTTTTCATTTCGTAATCGGATTTTATAAATTAAGCATATTAAATGCTAAATTTCAGTAATTTAAACTATTTTATTAGCTTTTTGTCGCGTTTATACCTATTTGTAAAATAAGATATTTTTTTTCAAGAACTTTACACTTGGCTGCGACTATGCCAATTCTAATCTCTATTTAGAGTGGAGGGAAAAAAAGGTTTTTTTAATATACAATCCTTTTCCTTTTTTTTATTGGCAATGAATTTGTATCGAAAGTTTTGGACGATGTCCCTAATACTGTTTTTTTTTATTGCTTATGGTGGCAGATGAGCAAGCAGCACACCTGATGGTAAGGCTAAGTTCAGATGACCGTGCGGCGACGCAGCGTTGCCGCGCGATTCAGCTGTTCAGATGGCGGCGGCTTGCGCGCGGTAATCTAGCGTGAACATTCAGTGAGAATGGACGTGGAAGAGGCTATTTGGTTGTGGGTTTTATACCGCAAACTGCGACGTCGTTGTCGAAAGCAAAGACGATACTGGGTGCACCTTATTTTGAGTCAAAGACTTTCTTTAAGCCTGTTTGTGACTTTATATCCCACACTAAGACTACACGTAGATCGATTTTTGAACTACTTTATGATGTCGATTGCATCCTTTGACTTATTGTATGAATACTTTGAAAAGGATTTGCAACCTACAGATGGCGCTGTAAGATATTGCATATCACCAAAACTGCGCAGTTCAACTGAACAGGTCGATACAGCATTGTAGATCTCAAACCGCGTGTCGCCGTGGGTTTTCAGATATTGCGCGCGGTGCATGGCGGTGCGCACGGTGACGCGTGTTCATGTACACAGCAACATTGATTTGTTACAATCTTAAACGCGCGCCGAGCCAACCAGGTCATCTGAACTTAGCCTAACTGTCACTGCCGCCCAAGGACCTTTGCAATACCAAGGGTATAGCTAGGCCGCTACCTACCAATAAAAACCCCAAACCACATTATTACATTACATTACATTTGGGCTTCCGGCTGTATCGGAAAGATGTAATACCTTTGTAATACCGATGAGGTATTGAACACTTCAGTGCTTCCATAATAACGCTGAAGTATTCCATGAGTCTGGAGAAATTAAATACAAAACGCAATTAAATCCATAGAAAATACTTTTATTTCATAGTTTTACTTGTTTCTCTACATTCAAATTGAATCGTAACGTTTTAGAGAAATAATAATTCGAATCACTCGGTATATTATTAGTCGATATTTTATTATATTCAATAACGATTGTATAGGAATTTTAATGAATAGGGGGTGATTAGTATAATAGTAAAACTATTTACAAAAAAAAAACATGGTCATCTGTAAAGTCGGTTTACGTCATAAGAAAACAATGATGAAAAATTGCATACTTTTATGAATTGAACAAACACAATCAATGGAAATCATATCAACTTTTCACTTCACTTTATGAACAGTTGACAAAATAGTTCACGTGAGTTTCTTAAAATGCAAGAACGCTTAGGCCGATCTTGCCTCTCTATCGTTTGTTCCGCGCTCTCGCTTGCACGCTCGGCTCAGGCGGAACGTGACACTTTTTTGTGCGTGCAGCCGGCGTTCATTGATTTATAAGACGTTGCCACGTCAATAAAAAAAAATTATATGCAAGTACCCATAAATTAAACAAGAAATGCGTATCATAGATTCTTAAGATTCTGTGTTTGTCTGTAAATTATGGTTTTTGGTAATTATACAATAGGTTTGTTCATCCCTATTCAAGGTTTTGAAATTCAATTAATTATATGTTATAAGGAATATCGGCAAATACATTTTGTTTGAAGTCAAGAATTCATTTAAACTTAGTGCCGCTACAATTAAAGTTCCTTTCTTCAATCGTCACATTCACGTGTAAATTAATTACGACACATTTAAAACTAAAATATTACAGCTATTATTTAAAATTAAATATAATCTCGAATTAATTGAACAGAGTCGGACTTGTAACTACTTAATAATAATAATATATTAAATATTTAACATTTATTCGTAGTGCATAAAATAAGCTTTTAAAGCGAATGGACGTACGTAATGAAACGTGCGAATAACATTAACAAATATATATATATTTTATAACATAATACAAGACTAGCATCATAATACTTTCAGCTTTAATAAATAAAAAAAATAATTGAACATTTCAATTTTTAAACTATGGAAAATCTCATCTTACATACTTAGTAGATACATCGTACACCGCATTTCACAGGCCAAGAGACGAATATTCTATTTTAAATTTTAAAAGACAGATAGTTTAAAAAAGATTTAGCAGTTTCTAAATATAAACTCACGAATTATGTGAATAGTGAGTGATTAATTTTCACACTAAATTGCAAACAAGGTTGAAATGTGTTCATCATTTCAATAAGCACCTCTTTACGCTAAACTTCGTTTCAACAATAAATATTGGTAGAATAACAATTTATATTCTTTGGTAAATAAAATACACCATCATTGCTATAATTTTTTTTTTGGAGTTTATGTCTTGGTTACTTAGACCTTTAAGCCAAGTCTTCATAGTTTAGACACTTCGTCAATACTTCTTTATATTGTCTAGTCTTAATAGTCATTGTGGTTCCTTTTGTCGTAATCATTTTAAATAGTAAACTAAAATTCTGTTTATTAAAAATGTTTGCTGATAATCTCAATACCTTTACCTCGAAGGTTTTCTGAGCAAAGCGTTTTATTCCTATACACTAATTTTGACTACTTATTTAGTCTATGCTAATAAATACATTAATTAGTTTAGACTAATTTAAAGTAGTCTAGTCTAATAAGAAATCTTTTAAATGGCTTTCACTGGGTTTTTTTATTATTTACAAAAAATAGCTAATACTATTAATAAAGACATTTTAATAAAAATAAATAAAACTGCACAACTATTGTTGCTATTAAATTTTAAAATAGAATATCGTGAAGTAATACTAGATCACAGTCTATTTAAATAATACATTTAATTAGTTTAAACATTTACCTAAAATTTGATTTACATGAAACATTATGTTAACGTCAAAAGGACGCAGAGAATTAATTATTAAAAGTTACTTTTGGCTGAACGAAATTCATTTATTTTCAATATAATGTGACACGTATTTAATTAAATTGATATTGTTATTGCCCGTATTTCACATAATTTTGTATAAAATGACAATTTTATTTAAGAAAGTTCAATAACAAAATTAAATAAAATGTTTTGTAGAAAAAAAGAAAAGCGGTGGGCGAATGCATTATTCAAAATTTTATCAATAACTAAAAAATATAAATGTAAAATATTTAATTTCCTATTGTCTTATGGTCTCTTTGAAATAGGTACATATAAATGTTGAATTCGAAATCTAGTGCTAGCTAGTTTTATTTTCTTTGATTTTTTCTAGCGTAAGTTTGGCAAGCACTATCAAGCAAGAGACAGGCTCAAGCCTGTTTCTTGCTTGATAGTAATAATCTTGCCGCCCATGACATAAAAATACGTAAGAAAATATAAATATTAATTATTCATAAATGGTTTATTTCAGCCAAAAGTATAAGTTCCACATATTCTACTTAACACGAAGTATCTAATCGTAGAAATATACAACAACTATTAGTAAGATGACTTACGAGTACAAGAATCGAAAAAGAGACTACGACCCTGTTCTCTGACGTCACTTTAATGAGCACAGATTAATTGAAAGATTTTTTGGCGGTCACTTAAGGACAAAATTATTTTTAATTACTAAATTGGGCAATCATAGTTTCAAATTAAAAGTTTTTATATTGTAATGTGGAGAAATTGTCACAAAAAGGTTCGGTTGGAAAAAGGCCTACAATTTAACAATTAAATTATAAATATTTTTGAAATGTTGGCGGAATGATCTTTGCAGCGTCGATAAAATTTTATTTTTAGTAAAAAAAGTCAATAGGCCGAATAAATTTAGTAATTTTGCGACTAATTTCTATATTATAACAAGCTTTCGGCATTCTGTGCCGATTGTGTTGAAAAATCTTTGCACTATAAGAAAGCTGTGTTGATATTCAAATTAATCAGATGATCAATTTCTAAACGAAGAGATAACGAAAACTCAAATATTAATCATTATCAATTCATATAAATAAGCGGTAGTAGTAAATTTATTAAATCAAAAGTGGGGACGACAAGAACAGGATATTAGATTTTTTTTTTGTCTTTGTATGTATGTACACGCTAATCTACAAAACTACTAAATGAATTATATCACGGTTTTATATAGAGACTAATCTAAATTATAATAAATATGACCACAGATAACATAATTTTTAGTGATCTGTAAAGTGACGTCAGAGATAACCCTCGTTAGTTTAATCGATCGACTTGGACGGCTTCACTCTGTCCAGCTTTTCAGCTTTCTCTTTGCTGTTCTGGCTGCTCCTGTTATAAATAAATAATTATTTTACACATTTTTGTAAACTGTGTGGCATAAAGTTAAAATTAAAACCTCAAGTCGTAAAATCTGGAGTTGTACCATCTGAAGTTTACGACTCCGAATAACGAATCTGGATTAGAGGAGCACCAGGCAACAGGAAGCATCATCGTTATCATAGTAACTACTGATATAACAAAAGTTGTAATTGATGTACTATAGATATTGTTTTCTATGTATATATGGTTTAAAAATACAATTCAACACCTATCTTGATTTCGGGTGGCATACAATACAATTAAGGGATATAATGTGAATACAATATCTATTCAAAAGAAGGAAAACTTGAAATCAAACCATTTGGCTAGCTCTTTTTGAATTAAATTTGCATCCTATTGTGGAGTACTTTCAAACTCAGCATTGGGACGTATACAAGCTGAGTTAGCGATGACTATAGTTCATCTAATCTAAGAAGTGCATTTGGACGTTTCGCATTTTTTAATACACAATAACTTTGGTCAAACGTATACACATGATTGCAAACAATAAATCTGAAATTTTAAAGAAATATTAAGTTATTTACATAATTAACGTTGCGAGTGAGTTACTTGTACAATAATGTAATGTTGAAACTTGTAAAACTAATTTAAAATTAAAATAACATTGTAAATAATAATTATTATGGACGATCTTACAATTTCACGTCATAACGTTCTAAACAGTAGTGCTTCACAACTTCCAATTCGCGAATATCTAAATAATCGGTAAAAATATTAGATTAATATATTTAATCGAATATAGATTTTGACAGAGATGTACGTTTCGACAATTTTATTGATAAGGATATAATTATTAATGTTCGCGACGGTGATAATTCAAGTAATACTATAGATTCTGAACAAATAGCTACTTTCAAATCCAGTTTTTGTTTTTACTTAACCTAATCCTACTAAATATGATGAATAGATTTTATGATGAAATAATTTTTTTTTTTTTGTTGTTGTGGCTCTGTTTATACTTAAGCCAATGTCAAAGTTAAGTTGCAGCTTCTTCTTCTTCTTCTTTTTATGTATTGGCAATCAGCTACTTATACGAGCCATTTTTGCCAGTGTCGAGTTATAATTATCTTCACGTTCTTAATCTCTTCAAGTTAGTCATTGTCTGTCAGTCAGTCGAATTGTCGCCATTAACACTGCTATGGTGACACTGTTAATGGTATGTTGTAGGAATTTTGATGGAAAACGAAAACGTTGTAAAGCACTTTTATATGATATTCACTACATCCCAGCTGTTCTGTCACATCATATTACATAAAACACCATAAAAATTATCTAATATAACACGTTAAAACACTAAGATATCGAATATAATACAAGAGCACAACATGACGTTTTAGATTCCCGCCAAAAGTCCTATGAAATAATTAAATTTGTTTAGTGTTAATTTAGCACTTAATATTTCATCTCCTTTTTGAAAAATAAAAAAATAAACCGATTATTAATTACAAAGAATTAATATCGATTTCTCATCAAAATCGGATATTTTCGATAGCGATTATTTGGTTCACATACCTAGACACCTTACTCTGACAGCTGTCCAAATGCACTTCTTAGATTAGATAGACTATAGATAGGTAGTTATTAAAAATAATATTATATAGGTATAAAAACAACTAACAAAATCAAGTACATAAAAATATCATCCGTATTATGAAAGAGTAAGAATAAAATTCATCACCCCTTTTCTTACCCATAGAAAGAAAGAAAGAAAGAAAATTTTTATTGATACATATTACAAATTATACAAAAATAACAAGAGACTATGTATATTAAAAATGTATCAACCAGGATTCCATTTCAGCATGTGCCAGATTACAAAGCCCTGGCGCTGATTTTCAAATGGAACCTGTACCATAGGTGTCCTATAGATGAATAAGTGAACACAGATAACACTTACACGAAAGAAGGTAAACGCGAAATCAAACCCTTTATCCACCCGTCTGACCAGCATTTTCTTTTTTTTGCGATGGGCTATGGTGTGACCACGCTCTGCCAAATCGGTCCGGGACGACGGAAGAGGCGGAGCGCGACCCCATAGACCCATCCTACAAATACCTCTTTTCGCCGTGCGAGCGGGCCACCGGTACCCGATCTTTGTCTTCGGTGGCCAACCCGTCTAACTAGCCTGGCAATTCAATTCGTCTCCCATTACGGAATGCTCTAGAGATGACAGTCATGATAGACAGCTGAGATCATAATGATAAGAATATAATTACCAGTTCAAACTTAACCGTCACAATATATGGCAAAGACGTCCTTTATGCTTCGTCTTCGCAGGCGGCTCTTCTACTAGCGAGGTGCGCTGATTGTCTGTCACTAGAGTGGCCTTCCTCAGAGGCCGCTCGATCTCTGGAACCCCATCCCGGGAGGGCGCTGCGTACATTGATCTGAAACATGCTTTTAGTTCACGCATTTTCAAATCTGTTTCTTTTCAATATGGTACTTGGTTAATATTAGCGGTAGGTATATTCCTTTTCGATTTTTCTCTAATCTATAATAAAATATAAATCAGTGTGATGACGAGATATAAATACAGCAGTTGTCACCACTCTTAATAGCCGGTGGGAGTCGTAAAGATCGACTGAGGATTTATCAGGAGATCCTAGGAAACGTATAACATCATACTGCAATCGCCAATAAACTTGCCAAGTCAAACGTGGCGATTATAGATATGAACCCCATCAAATGATGACCGTGTAATGTGGTATTCTATAAAAGTAGTCCAAGTATACCAGTGGACAGCGATAAACGGAGAGCGATTATTACACAATTGAAATAAAACTATTTTTACGGATTTCTATTATTTACGCGTATTTTAACGATTGAAATAGAACTGTTTTTTACGGATTTCTATTCTATTATTTACGCGAGTATTACACAATTAGAATAAAACTATTATTTAGGATTTCTTTTATTTACGCGAGTAGATAATATACATTTGAAATGACAGTATTTTTACGGATTTTATTGCATTTCTATTTTTTTTTAATTTGCCTATGTTTTGAACACTTCAAGGTTCACGGAACGCAAAAGGACAAAAGTTTGAAATATAATCCTATACCAACCCATCTGACCAGTAGAGAAGGTGAATTTGATGAAACTCTTATTATGTAGGACGTTCAAACATAGAAGTGAAACGTCTATGAGCCGAGATAATGATAGTAATGATGTTGATGAATTGTCAATGTTAATTCTGCGAGCGATTCAGCCCACAGTTGTAAACAGAAAATTATCAACAGCGTGGCCTTACTACCACTAGAATTTATGGAAAAGTTTAGAATGTATTCTTTAAATCACCTTATTGTATCAAAGTATAAGAAATTATGGAAATGTGAAGGCCTAATATTATACTTATTGGGGCAAAGCCGTTTTAGAATAGGACGAAATGTTCAGTGAACTACATCATACATCCAAGCTTACTATTATGTCCTTTACAAAAAAAAATGCCTATTCTCAATATTCATACATATAAAGCCATAATAAGCAACTGCACTAATAATAATTAAAAATAAAGAAAATAATAAAAACGACCCGCTTTTTGCTTGTTTTTTTTTTTTAAAGAAATCTCATGATGGTCTGGATTGTCATGATGCCTATTTACGTTTTAATAAAGAACCTACGCATTTTTGCCAGACTATGGCCTGGACACACCCCGCCCATTCCGTCCATGGCGATGGATGGAAGGGCGGTGTGCGGCCCCATAGGCCTGTGTTCCCTCCTCATCGCAATTGGATCGACCACTGCCACCGTTTCCTTGACATCGGTGGCCATAAAGAACCTACGCCAAGAATAGTTCACGGTGGTGTAAGTGACAGCACGATTGGAACGAATTTCCAATAGATGTGGGTTCGAATCACACTTATGACAATCATTTTTCGCTCTTAATCGGGTTTTTACATTAATTTTATTCAAAAAGTAAAATTGCCAATATATATTTGCCTATGGAGCTTATACATAAAAATAATATATTTACCCAACTACCAAGCAGACATTATCCCACTCGTCGTATTTCTATGAGTTCTAACATCGGTTTATTAGCTAACGAATCAAATAACATAACCCGCTTATTCTACCATCCTCAAGCACTTTAACTTAAATAACAATCAGAAAAAACATACCTGGTGAGTTTACTTCTGTTCGTTCTAGATGTTAAATTGGAACTCTTGCCTCTTCTCAACGAATGGAAAGAGTGTTTTATTGGTTTCACAATTGCCATTGTGCCACTACCTTCTGCTGCTGACTTCGTACAATTAAGAGTTTGTACTGTTAATTCCACGTCTTTTATAGGCTCGTTCGACGCTGGAAATAATTATTTAAATGATGTTATGCATTCGATCGCATTCGTAACGACGACGTAAGAGAGCGAGTAGGTATGAAAGAGAGTATTGGTGTAAAGATGCGAAAGGGAATGCTCCGATGGTTCGGACATATGGAAACAAAGCCGAACGAACGTCTGGTTAAGAAGGTATACAATGCGAAAGTGGAAGGATGTAGGTACCGAGGGAGACCGAGACTAATCTACCTAGACCAGATCGGTCACGTACTGAAGGAAGGTGGAGTCAAGAGTCTCCGAAACCGGCGAGCGTGTATGAAGAGAATTATGAATGTTGAGAAAGCGAGTGAAGTATGCAAGGATAGAGTTCTCTGGCACTCTGTTCTCTCTGCCTACCCTGCGAGGGATATGGCGTGATGATATATATGTATGTATGTTATGCTGATAATAGTCACATTCATTGACGGAGTAAGAATACAGTTCACCACCCTCTTTCTTACCCGTGGGCATCGTAAAATATGATTAAGGGAATATGTATATGACATCTGTGCAAGAGAAGGAAATCTCGAAATAAAATCCTATACGTCACGTCTGACCAGGGCGGTATAGTAGGTCAATTTCCCTCTCATTATGATGGAGGCCTGAGTCTAATAGTGGGATATACGTGAGCTGAGATATACGTGAGCTGATGATGATGATCTGAATGTCGTCACCTTCGCTTCAATCCATAACTGCTTCTTTTTTATGAAAGGAGAACACCCTTTCTGGCAGGCTATTTTCTGGACACAACTCAGATGTTCCATCCGGAACGACGGGATGGCGGTATGCGATCCCATAACCCACCGTGTTCCCTCTTTACCGTCATTGGGCTGACTACTGCTACACATTACTTGTATTCGTAGTCAGATCGGAGGGATACCTTTTTGGGTACCATCTCCGTCCAGATCATGGCTTGCGACCAATGGTATACTTAAGACAATAATGAGTATGATTGGCAGACAGGTTTATGAGTTCCGATAATAGCTTACCAGTAAACTCCTCAATTGGTTTATCGATGGTGTCATGGTCAATCCATGTGAGACCCATTTCCACTTTCTCAGCGAGATCCTGCCACCGTTGTCGATTGTCCATAGTACCGGAGTACAGCGGCAGGATCCATGGGAAAGTATCCGACAGCACTTTGTACAGCGGCAAGCATATCATGTCGATAAAACCAACCTGCATTTGTGGTAATTCATCTTTTTTCTCCCTGGAAATATATGTATATACAGTTGCCGTGTGTTGACGGTGTAGAAATACAATTCACCACCCCCTCTCTTACCCGTAGATATCGTAAAAGTCGAATAAGTGTATAATATATATATGGCATATGTGCAAGAAAAGGAAAATTCGAAACTAAATCTCATACCACAACAAGTTTGACCAGCACGATAAACTAAGTCAATTTCCCACCCATTGTGAAGGAGGTCCGAGCCCAACAGTGGGACATATGAGGTTGCTAGAACCAGAGTGTCCTAACTGCATTTTGCAACTATTAATCTAATTGTCCATGTGGTGACGGAGTAAGAATACTATTCACCATCCCATATCTTACTCGTGGGTGATCGTACGAGACGACTAAGGGATATAAAACGCATATAACATCTATGCGAGAGAAGGAAAACTCGAAATAAAACTCTATACCAACACGTCTGACCAGCGCGGTATAGTAGGTTAATTTCCCTCCTTACGGAGGAGGCCCGAGCCCAACAGTGGGACATTTATGGGCTGTGATGATGATGATGAACCTAATTGCAATTTCGTAATCTACAAAACCACAGCAGTCTAAAATTGTTTACAAACTCATAACAATAGATGGCAGCACAAGTACATTTTCGTTTTACGTTCAAATCGATTAAATTGAATTTAATTTTAATTCCCTCTATATTGTAAAACTTGGTGCTTGTAGTTAGGCCGCACTGGTTCTAACAGCCTCATATGAGGGCTGAGATGATGATGATGATAGCTGGCTTATATCACGATCCTATGTATAATATATCTTTGCTATTATTCTATAATATTCTTAATTACATCATAAAATTTTATACACCAAGTGTCAATTGCGAATCTTCACAAAAGAAAATACTTAATTTGAAGTTACCTGTCCATCATGGCAATCGGCTGTTGATTTAGCTGCAGCTTCTCTAAGTCACCCTGGTCGAAGAACTCGTCGGCTACCAGTTTAGCTACCTTATGCTGAACCTCCCACGGCTTGGCTATGGCGGACACGTCGCATGCGGTCATCATCATACCACATAACACTGTAAAACAGGTTGAGATAGTGAATAACCCCACAGATAAGTTCATCATCAGGTGTGTTTGTTTGCCACCATAAACAATAAAAAAAATACATCTTCAATACTTACACTCCTTCTTCTCAGGACTTTGCCAGTCAAATTCTCCATTTTCAACAAGCTCGTGGAACTTGGCCCGTTTCTTGAAGTACATGGCCAGATCGGTGGAGAGTATTGCCGTTTCTACCACCCTCATCACATCTTTGTAATCACATGGGGAGAGCGCCTGAAAGAAAAATGTCTTATATCTATATGTTGATAGTTTACGACCATTATGTGTTACTACCTCTGGCTTTTCTGGACAGAAGTCGATATAAGATCACAATCAAGAGAAGGCTTGGGTTATATGTTCTCTAGCAGGCAGTTGCTTCCCGCTTTACTGGTAAAACCCTTAACCAATTTTTACAATCTCCACAACCATGTAAGGGGTTTTTTTTAGGTAGTCTATGGTCAGGACACACGCCGCCCATTCCCTCAGGGGTGACAGAAGGGCAGCTCGTGACCCCATAACCCAGCGTATTCCCTCCCTATCGCCATTAGGTCGGCCACTGGAACCAAGTAAGGGGTGGCAAATATTATATTCTTATGCACTCATAGTGGGGAGAAAAAAAATAAAAAAGTGTGTGTGTCAGCTCCGACGCACGACTGGAGTTTACTCCTTAAGTACGATTATCAAAACAGGCGCAAAAAAACTCATTTGACTAAAAATAATATATATATATATATATATTTATTTACATTTATTAAAACTGTTCAGTGAAGTATTATCTCACGTCAGAAAGTGAAAGGTGCGCAGAATAGGTTGCGCACCAAAAACGTAACGAGGTCATTCGATCACTAGATTTCACTCCTCAATTTTTTTTCTCATACCGGGCGCTTTATATGAAAATCGATTCTTAAGGAGTAAACTCCAAAAAAATATAGGTGTGTATATACTGACCTGGAATATATTATTACTTTCACTGTTAAGAATCATCACGCATTGATCGAAATGGTGATGCTCCATTGTGGAAGTAGAATACAGTATTGCGAGAGGACTTTCAGTTTTAGTTTGGAAGGCATTGTTAGTTCCTCTATGGTCCAGGTCGTGGCACAAACAAGCAACTAACAGTCCCAGGATCTCTAGGTCTGACATAAAGCGTTCCATCTTGCCAGTTTTGAGCATTGCGAACATGGTCTGAGCTACATTCAAGGCATGTCGCCAATTATGATATTTCACAGGACGATAGTTTTTCTTCACGCTCAGTATCCAACGGCAGAGAACCTGGAAATATGTATTTTTGAGGTTATTTTCTCAAATTTAATCATTATTTTATTATCATTATTCCAACTTATATAAAACTCATCATTACTAACACAAACTATACTACTCTAACCAGCGCACTGTTTTTTTATTAAATCCGTCCGGCGCAACAGAAGCGGCACGCGACCCGTCCTGCAATGTAGGTACCTCTCGACACCGTGCGAGTCTGCCACCGGAACCCGGTCTTTGCCATCGGTGGCAACCAGCGCGTTGGTGAGACGTGTTTGGCAGGTTATATGTTGAGTTTGCCATCTCTAAAATACAATTAATCTGCATACCAAATCCCTTAGACATTTTTTACAATATCCACGGATAAGAAAATATGGTAATTTTTATTCTTAGTTCGTTTCTTATATTTAGATACATACATACATATCATCACGCCATATCCCTTGCAGGGTAGGCATAGAGAACAGAGTGCCAGAGAACTCTATCCTTGCATACTTCCCTCGCTTCCTCAACATTCATAATTCTTTTTATACACCCTCGCCGGTTTCGGAGACTCTTGACTCCACCTTCCTTCAGTACGTGACTAATCTGGTCTAGTTAAGTTAGTCTTAGTCTCCCCCAGTACCTACATCCTTCCAGTCTCGCATTGTATATCTTCTTAACCAGATGTTCGTTCGGCATTCTTTCCACATGTCCGAACCATCGGAGCATTCCCTTACGCATCTTTACATCAATACTCTCTTTCATACCTACTCGCTCTCTTCTCTTCTTATATTTAATAGAGAATATTAATTATTAAAAGTTATTATCGTATCTTCCTGGTGGATAGGAATCCCACATTTAGTTAACAGTTCTTCCACAATGGTAAATTGGTCTAATATACCATAGCGGTTATACGGGTTAGCATAACATTTTACTTGCAAATTTTAGACATTTTTCAGTGAACCTATCTATTCCTTTGTCATCTTAAGTAATCCACATAGGAAAAGGTAAGCTGAGTGGTGGCGGCAATGAATACCACCAATCCTTACATTGCTCATGGATTTCGTAAAAGAGGACTAATAGTTTTACATAGACCTGGGCTTATTATATCTGATACCGTCTGATCAAAAATTACATTCGCAATGAGAGTTGACGTCAGATCGGTCGCCTGGTCATAAAATTATTATCACAACGTTTGCAACATGTATGTAATGATGAAATGTAGGAAAAGATGAACGAGTTTTCAATGTGCTTCTGGAGGAGTGCAGAAATGTGTGTAAATTAAGATACCGATTCGATTCCTAGAATACTAAGTGTGAATAACAGTGTTGCTTTCAATATATGTGTGTAAAGTGTGTTCCTTAATATGTATGAAAGAAAAAACGCAATATAAGGACTAGGTTATTATATTTTTCGAACCTACAACACTCTATAATCTAATAGTGTTAGGACCACGCTGTTGACAGTTCTCTGTCTGCAGCAGGCCGGTCGGTCCGGGGTAGTACCACACTCTCGCAGAAGATCGACGTCTGAGTAATAACAATGTGCTATTGCGCTTCGTTCGGTGAGCAAGAGAGCCGGAAGCCCAACTGGGTGGGTTTGGGGTTTACATTGATAGGCAGCGGCCTAGTTATACCCTTGGTATTGCAAAGGTCGATGGGCGGCAATGACACTTACCATCAGGTGTGTTACATGTTCGTTTGCCACTATTAGCAATAAAAAAAAACTCTGCATTGAATATCAATAATTAGACGCACCCACCATACATATATAAGTACAGTTACATCTCAGCTCATTTATGTCCTACTGTTAGGCTCGAATCTCCTTCATAATGGGAGGGAAATTGACTTAATATACCGCGCTGGTTAGACGTGTTGTGTATAGGGTTTTGTTTCGAGTTTCCCTTCTCTTGCATTGATGTTATATGCATTTTATATCCATTAGTCATCTCTCACGATCACTCATAGTTAAGATTGGGTATGGTGAATTGTATTCTTACTCCTTCACCACACGGATTAAAAATATAATTTAAGAAAATATTCGGTCTGAATTTTTCAGATCAATACAATAAAAAATATTATTAAAAAAAATGTCCCTGGACCATAACTTACATCGTAAGGTATATGAAACTTCTCCACGAGGCTGCACTGAAGAAACATGCGTAAGGTCGCTCTGCAAGTGTCCTCATCAGATAATTCAAAATCTGTAACATCAAACCTTCATTTTATATCTTAAGATCATCTCAGTTTATACAGGGTGTAACAGAGAATGGAGCAGCTTGTCAGAAGGTCGGTAGGTAATGATGGTAGGAACCCATAAGAAAAATTTTAAGGTATAATGTCAAGGTCATTGACTCATCAGCTGTCTGTAAAGGCGACGTTTGTCATACTGTAGCAAACGTAATCATTGATTTATTTAGGTTCTAATGAATTTTTAAGAAAGTATGAAAGGAAGTAGTCCTACAGTGGATTCCAGCACACGTGAATATCGAGGAGAATGATACTGTTGATGCATTAGCCAAGCAAGCATGCATCGACGGTATCTTAATGAACATTATTCCTGTATATTCTGATTACTTCAATAACGTAAGAGAACAATGTAATATATATTGGCAGGAATATTTCGATGAAAAATCGAAAGAAAAGGGTATATGGTACCGAACAATACAACCCCATGTTGCCCAACGGCCGTGGATGGACAATATTTCGTTGACTAGGAAAACATTAGTGACAGCATTTAGATTACGATCTGGCCATATACCGTCTAAAAAATTTTCATTTTTAATGGGCAAAGTTTCATCTCCAAATTGTGAGGACTGTGGCGTGGTAGAGGACGTGCAGCACATTTTATTAGAATGTAAAAGGAATAGTACCTATACAT
Organism: Lymantria monacha; assembly: GCA_905163515.2. Taxonomy (NCBI): domain Eukaryota; kingdom Metazoa; phylum Arthropoda; class Insecta; order Lepidoptera; family Erebidae; genus Lymantria; species Lymantria monacha. Next base: position 21,058,116 of record LR991081.1, read on the forward strand.
CTAGGTACTTTTCAGCTGTGACAAGTAGGGATGTCGGAATTTGTAACACGCTTTTGGCCGATCCTATTTCTTATAAATGTAAAATATTATATAAATTAGCGGATATAGCTCTAGATACTTAGTTTTAGATAGTTATTTACTATTTACTAAGCATGTTGATTATTTGTTAATTATTCTGTAATTGTTTTATAGGGCGATGTGGTCGCTCAGCGACAAAGCCCTCTAATAAATGAAAAAAAAAAAAAAAAAAGTAAGTATGAGTATGTAGCAGATTATTTATCATTTACATGGTACATTTTATTCCATTTTTCAAAGAAACAGCGCTGAAAAAATTAAATGCTTCTAATTCATTAACGAATTGACATTTTCCCTTTAAATTTTTGTTATGAGTTCCTTCTGACCAGCTGCTCCATTCTCTGTTACATCCGGTATATGTTCTACTGCTGGGCTTGAGCGTCAACCAAAGTAAGAAGGTAATTGACCTACTATATCACTTTGGGAAGACGTGTTTGTAAAGTTTTATTTTGAGATTACTTTCTCTTGCATAGATGTTATATACATCTTTAAGTCATTTTTGACAATACCCGCATGCAAAATGTAGTGTATGTATATACAGGGTGGAAGGGGACCGCTCCCGAAAACAAAGACAGGTAACCCCACTAGTCCTACTTGTAAGGATAGGCTAGAAAAAAAATCGATTCAGATGAAAAAAAAATTTCTTTTCACCACGCGAGGTCGTTGAACTCTTGAACATATGATCGTAAGTTTTGAATAGATTGCGTCTTTTCTCATCTGAGTAAAGTTACGTATTTTTTATGAAATTATTGTTACATGGTAATGTCCTAATACGATGGAATGTGAAAAAACTTAAAATTCGTTGTGAAAAAGAAAAGTTTCCATCCGAATCGTTTTTTTTCTAGCCTATACAAGTAGGACTAGTAGTGTCACCTGTCTTTGTTTTCGGGAGCAGTCCACTTCTACTCTGTATGTTATGTATATACAGGGTGCCAATTATATTACTAGAATAACTTAAGCTAGGTGCAGGAATAACGTCATAAAAACATTAAAGTTAGTTGCGGACTCATAGCTCTGATCCAGAGATAAAATGATTTGTTTCTTATCAGAACATTAGGTTTGGCAACGTACATTGACCTGTAGATACATTTCGACCAGCTGTGCGGCGGCGAGCGCATCGAGAGCGGGAATATTTGCCTACATGTTATAACTATAGTCCTTAAAATATAGCTGGATCTCTGTGACAGATAGCGACAAAATGGATGAAGTAGTTATGAATACGCGTCATGTTTACAATTTTATTTTGTATCGCTTATATTTTCATTTTTTTACATGCCACTTATATCTCAACTGAATTATGAATATAAAAATATGAATATTTAAACCAAAACTTGTAACTCATGTTTTAAAATACTTAGTAACCATTTTATAAAAATATGATGCTTACGCAAGTACAAGGTCATTCTGGACTGAGAATAAGATAGAGATGGGGCAATCGATAAACGTAAATCAATAACATTTTTATTAATTATTTATAAAACAAATAAAACCAATAAATTACCTATATAAACCACATGGTTACTCTATAAAATAAGTAAATTGTGTTAATTTAATATTCAGACATCAGTTATAATATTAATAAGACCATTTCTTTTATATTAAAATGATAATTTCTTTTATAAAATAAACATGATTATTTATGAAATAATCTGTGACTAAGAATTCATCATCAACCTACAGGAATGCGCCAGCGATGATGATAATGGTGACGATGAACTTGGATGTATTATAAAAAGAATTAATTAACAGCTTTAGTTTAAATTAAATAAAATCCATTAATTTAAATTCAATAAGATTTTCATACATTGTTTTTCAATTGCAGTATCAAATAACTTTAAAAAATAAGGAATTATATCGACAAAAATACGGACTGCATCGTAAGCGTGCGGGACTAGTGACAACTGTCACAGATATCATGCTATATTTTATAGACTATAGTTCCTATATATATAAAATACAAATGTAGAAGATAATTATGTAGAAAGCAGTTGTTACAGACCATGGAATTGAAAGCTGTATAGGTTGTAGATCTCGGCTGATGGTATGATCTCATGGCATAGTTTGCTGGTATCTTCAGTAGATGCTGTCGCATGATACGACAGACATTCTAAAGCCACCTGTTGACATTTTAATATACTTATTATTACGCTAAAAATAGAATACTTAACTATTTCTAAAGGAAAATTTACAATAAACAAAAAAAATAAACTATTTTTACGGATTTAATCGCGATTATATTTGATGTTTTTAATTTGCCAACGATTCGAACGCTTTTGAGCATCTATGGTCATGAGTAGACTTTTATACCTTATGGTAGCCAACGAGCAAGCAGCACATCTGATGGTAAGCGTTACTGCAGCTCATGGAGCTCTGTAATACCAGCGTTACAGATAGGCCACTGCCTACCAATAAAAACTCCAAATTAACCCAGAAGGTTGTTCTCCCGGCTCCCTCGCTCACCGAACGAAGTGTAACAGCACATTTCCATTGCTCAGACGTTCATTTTCTGCGAGAGTGTGACAACTATTTATCGTCCTTTACATGCTTGCAGCATTGTAAAAGAACCTATGACTGTATGAGATTTGTTTCCTTTGTCTGTCCAAATGGATGAACAAAAAATTTAAACGAACCCAATTTTCATAAGGTATAGACATATACACTATAGACTAAGCAGTTTAGTTTATTATTAACTGCAATTAAACGACAAAGAATTACTAAGATATTTTCGAAAGGAAACAGCGCGTTGTGATTATGAAACTTTAAAAAAAAATACTTCGATACATTAATTTTTACTGTTGTGAGAGTGCCAGATCCATACGGCCAGACATCCGGACGTCCTCGAATATTTTTTTAATCTATTCTTTCTTACTTTAAACATAATAATGGCTTTTTAAAAATATCAATTGCTTGATAGATGTATGATAATATATTATCCTATAAGTGTAGTGTGAGAAAAATACAGTCATTATTAGTTTTGAAAAGTCCTTGATTTTCATATATCGAGAGTATAGCATCACGTCAACGCTTCGCTTATGATGCGTGCAATAAACAGTTTTGTTGGAGTTATAAACTTACCTTTTGTTTGGCCATAAGTTTGCAGGCGTTCTCATACATCTGCGTGTTGTGTATACCCAGACCACAGAATATAGCAAACGCCTCGAATATTGAAATATCACCATCAGTAAACTGACAACCATTCTCCTGGAAATCAATAATATTAGATTAAGAATTTTTGTTTTACGTTATTTTTATTTTTCAGTGTGGTGACGGAATAAAATTCAACCACTCCCTATCTTACCCGTCGGTGATCGTAAGAGATGATAACGTGATATAAAACGCATATAACATCTATGCAAGAGATGGAAAACTCAAAAGAAAACCGTATACCAAAACGTCTGACCAGCATGGTATAGTAGGTCACTTCCCTCCTATCACTGAGGAGACTCGAGAGTGGGACATATATCAGTTGAGATGGATGGGTCATTAAAATCGCTAATTGACTTATATTTTTAACAAGTTCTAACACATAAACTTATATACTTAATTGGCACTTTTTATATGTGAAAGACAATAAATAAAATCTCAGCTAAAATAATAAATTATAGGCCAATTCTGTTTTTTTTCCCGCAAGGTGGACCATGAATGTGGTCGCTTTCCGACAAAACGTCCGGGGCGACAGAAGAGGCGGAGCGCAACCCCATGGACCCACCCTACAAACTCCTCTCTTCGCCGTGCGAGCGGGCCACCGGTACCCGATCTTTGACTTCGGTGGCCCGCCCGGCGGTATACCCTTGCGGGTTCCTCTCTTGTCGATGCCCCGACAGCTTTTGCCATCGGGGCGTCGTCCTCACGCGGTGGCCTCACGTTGGGTGACCGGACAATTCCCCGATCCGATCCCCCGAAGCCTCGGTTAGGGCGGCATCAGGCGCAGATACTCGCGCCTGCGCCGCCCCGGCCGCTGGCTGCGGCCCGGGTCCCGGGAATCCACCCGGACCCGTTCCGCCATCGTTCGACCATCGTTTTTGCGACAGTCGGCAGCGTAAGGTCGGCACCGATGACAGCGACGAGGTCACAGCGTTGCCGGGCCCAGGTCACGCAGACCTCCAGCGTGTGTTGCGCCGTGTCCTCGTCACTGCCGCACTGGTGGCAGGACGGAGTCGACTCCCTCCTTGCGATCTTGTGCAGGTATTTGCCGAAGCACCCGTGCCCCGACAACCTGCACCAACCGGAAAGAGAGGACTCCACTGCTCCATCCACTCCGTTAATACGGGCCGGAGAGCCTCTACGGTAAGAACACCGTGCCTAAGCTTCTCCAGCCGCGTAGCCCAGCGAGCGATGACGTCTCGGCGGGCGTCCTCGCGCCAGGTGTCTATCTCGCTAAGCGATGGGGAGCCACCTGCGTCGCGCACTGAGGTCACCCGCCGGTATAGGTCGGAAAGCATGTCCGCCTCTATGTCCCACGGGGGTGTCCCAGCCTACACGCATGCCGCCTCGGTCGACACCGTGCGGTATCCGCGGATGGCTCTGACCGTCATGATTCTCTGAGGGCGCCACAGAAAATTATAGGCCAATAGCGGACCCGGCGAACTTCGTTCCGCCTAACACAGGGGTCGGCAAACTGCGAATCTCGAGCCATATGCGGCTCTTTGGGTATGAAGTTGCGGCTCTTTAGTTCTACACGCAAAAAAATATTTTATAAAGAAAACATTTATAATTGGTTCTGAATTGATAAACGAGGATTAGGAATAGATTGTTGTTGGCAAAAAAAAATGTGGCTCTTTAAATCTTTATACTTTTATAAATTCTAATTTTTGGCTCTCTTCCGACTCAAAGGGTTGCCGACTCCTGGCTTAACAGACAATATATGAAAAGTAAAAATCCTACAACTCGATCGCAGCGCCACTCAAAATAACTCCTATCGGATTATTGGTACGGCCTGGAGTGCAAAAAATATGATAGTAGTATAGAAATGAAAATCCTATTTCCGTTTTTTTTTTTGATAACGCAGTGGTCTAAAATGCATTACGCACTTATTCCCCGGATGGGAAGTGTGGGACTCCTAGCCTAGGGCTAGGTTACCCACTAAAACGCATCCACTGCGATTGCTGTTAGCCTAGGGGCTGTTACAGCATAACCGGGCTGTGGGTGAGCGCTGAGGGCTCTCAACCCGAAACCTATTTCCGTGTGATGATGGAACAAGAAAACAATTCACCCATCCTTATCTTTCTCGTGGAGGTCATAAAAGTTGACTAAAGGATATAATATATAGCACTACGTAATAGAATAGAAACTCGAGTAGAAGAAAAACCTTATAATAACATACCTGACCAGGTATTATAGCTGGAATTATAGATTTATTTCAATAAAAGGTTCATCTAACAGTAAAGGATTTTTTTTATGGGTTTTTTAATTGTTTATGGTGGCTAACGAGCAAGCAACACACCTGATGGTAGGTGCGGTGCTATTGCTGCCCATGGACCTTTACAATAACAAGGTACAGCTAGAGTGCTGGCTACCAATGCAAAGTCCAAACCCACCCAAAGCTGGGCTGCCAGCTCTCTTCCTCACCGAGCAAAGCGCAATAGCACGTTGCCACTACTCAGATGTAAATATTTTACGAGTGTGTTACCATCGCAGACCGACCTGCAGGGTGTAGACAGATAACTGTCAACAGTGTGATCCTATCACTCATGAAGAATATCTTCAGTTTTAAATTATCATAATTCATCATTCTCCTACTCTTATCCCAATTACTTGGGGTCGATACAATATGTACTCTTCTTTTATAGTACATATTGTAAACGTTATTGGCAATAGTTTTATGATACTCCGCCTGCCAGACGTCAACCCTCCTTGGGAATGTAATAGTTAACCAAACAGCATCAGATGGAGTTGGCCCAGGTAATTATAAGGCTCTTAGTCATATTTTACGATATCCACGAGGAAAGTAAAGGTTGGTAGTATTCATAGCTGCTACCACACACATCTTTATATTATCATAAGTATAAAGAAAGAAATTTTATTTTGTAAACCTCACACAATATAGACACAAACAAAATAAATAAATACTAACTAAAAATACAAGGAGTCGAATATGTGAGGCCAAAATATGGTGCCCGTTTCAACTTATGGTATAGTAAACTGATACTACACCGCTGATATTGAGACAGGCCCGCAAAATTAAGTCGCAGAAGCAACAATATATACAAAACAAATATATATAAAAAAATCAGCCAAGTGCGAGTTGTACTCGCGCACGAAGGGTTCCGTAAAACTAAATAAAAAAATCAAGTTTGTTGTATAGGAGCCCCCCTTAAATATTTATTTTATTTTTAGTATTTGTTGTTATAGTGGCAATAGAAATACATCATCTGTGAAAATTGCAACTGTCTACCTATCACCAATCTTGAGATAGAGCCTGGTGACAGACGGACGGACAGCGAAGTCTCATTAATAGGGTCCCGTTTTTATCCTTTGGGTACGGAACCTTAAAAAGTGAAACACTAACATTTGAAACAATAATATTAAATTCAGAATAACAAATTAATATAATATTATAATACTTAGATATAAAATTTAATAAATTATATAAAAGTTTAAGTTATTTACTTAAATATTATTTTTTTACTTTTTATTTTTCCGTGTGGTGGTGAAAGAATACTATTCACCACCCCATATCTTACCCGTGGGTGATCGTACGAGACGACTAAGGGATATAAAACGCATATAACATCTATGCGAGAGAAGGTAAACTCGAAACAAAACCCTATACCAATACGTCTGACTAGCGCTGTATAGTAGGTTAATTTCCCTCCCATTACGGAGGAGGGCCGAGCACAACAGTGGGACATTTATGGTCTGTGATGATGATGAGGACTTAAATATTGTGGGAGAGGTTAATTAATGAATTGAAAGAAATCTTACCTTATTGATAAGTTGGGCAACACCTATAACATCTTTAGCTGCATTCACTATGGGCATGCAGAGCATTGTTCTGACGTTGGCCGCGTCATCAGTCGTGATGTCATCAACGATCATACCATTCTCCCGTCTCCAATCATCCACATCAGACACGTTCAGCGCTTTGTTGGAACGAGCTACCTATAATTTTATGTATTTAAGTAATAAATAAAATATTATTACAAAATGGAGGAGAGGATGGAAGACCCACAACTGTCCCACGGTTAATCAATATACTATACACCTTAAAAAAGGAAGGAATACGGGATGGGATCAAGGTGGAATAGAATATAAGGAAATCTTATTCCTGTGATGAGCAGAACCAGAACTTCAACTTGCAATTTTAGGCAGAACTGCGAATAAAGATTCGACACGTGTTTCGCCTCTAAACGAGGCATCCTCAGAACGGTTCGACTTCAAATTTTTAAAAATTTATTCAAAGTTCTGCGGAAAAGTGCAAATGGGTATAATAAATAAAATATATTATGACAGGATTTCTGGTGGAATAATATCATGCACTGCTGAGTTTCAAGCCTTCTCTACAACAGGAAATAAAGTACATATTATTTAGACACATAAGAACGTGTCAAGATGGAGCCAAAAAAAAGAACTGGCGAGAAATATGCGACAAATTATACAGGGTGGAAGGGGACTGTTCCCGACAACAAAGACTGGTAACCCTACTAGTCCTACTTGTATTGATAAGCTAGCACGTGTCTTTGATTTCGGGAGCGGTCCACTTCCACCCTGTATACTTATGACTGAATTTATTCACAACAGTAGGACTTAGACTTTCCGTGTGGTGACGGAATAAGAATACAATTCACCACACCCTATCTTACCCATGGGTGATCATAAGTAACGACTAAGGAATATAAAACGCATATAAGAACTATGCAAGAGGAGGAAAACTCGAAACAAAACCCTATACCAACACGTCTGACCAGCGTGGTATAGTAGGTTGATTTGCCTCTCATTATGGAGGAGGCTCGAGCCTAACGGTGGGACATATATGAGCTGAAATGATGATGATGATATTAGTTTATTAGTCTTACTTCCTGCAAGGTTAAACTTTAACAAACCTTATAGCATTTGTATTTCTTTTCTTTCTTTCTTTCTATATAGGGCCACCGAAGACGAAGATCGGGTACCGGTGGCCCGCTCGCACGGGGAAGAGAGGAGAGTTGCACGTTGGGTGTATGGGGTCATGCGCCACCTCTTATGTCACCCCGGACGTATTCGTATTGTTCACACAGCATTTGACGACTAAGCGAAGGAGTGAACGCTTGTCGTGGTATGGATATGTGATGAGACCAAATGAAAGTAATGTTGTGAGGAATGTTTTAAATATGGCTTTAGGGGTAAGGGAAGACTGAAGAAAAGATGGATGGACTGCTTGAAACATGGTATGGATAGACAAGGAGTGATCACAGAGATGATGTCTGGTAAGGTTCTATGGGAGAAGAGGACATATTGCGTCAACCTCAAATGAATTGGGATAAGAGCGAAGATGGTAGCAACTAATACTCACTGCTAAGGCAATTGACGCAAGCGTAGATCGGTTATCATGTCTTGGAGTGAGTGTAGTTCTAGACTGATGTGCACCCAGCTCGAAGAGTGTGTGGAACCTGGTGGGAGCTGGAGGTGGTAGAGCAGGTAGCGCTGACTTCTCACCTCCTGGACGCTGGACTATCCGTTCTAAATGGCTCTGGGGAAATGAGATACATCAAAATCAATTCTTGTGTCATTTTTAAGAAGAATAGGTGAATGGCGGCTTTCCATCTATTTCTTTTGACTTATATGTGGCATGCGTAGTTTCTTAAGGAATAATCTGCAGATAAGTATCAAAATTATAGATGAGATATCTAGACATTATAAATTATAAAAATATTTTGTATATAGGTCTAGGCCATGTCTCTATACAGTCTTTAAAAAATAATATCTGATTGACAGAATCTAGCTAGGTATTTATTATTTTGGAAAAAAATTGGTATTTAGATATTAAAAAATAATTAATAAAGAAAATTAAAAAAAAAGAAAATATTAAAAGAGTGAAAACCAAGAATCGAACTGTCTTAAGATTAAGTGGCGGCTTGATTGCCCAACTGAGCTATTTCTATTTTCAATAACAGTGCATAAACAGAATACAAAATTTTATGAAAATGGTTGCAGCCGTTTCAGAGATTCTGAATATACAGAAATATCTTTTTAAATATAGAAATAAACAAGAATTGCTCATTAAATATATTAAATAAGTTAATTAACGGACATAAATTGCACCGAGGTTAGGAATATTCGCTTGTGTAATGTACTGAGAATTATCTTGCATGAGAATTGAACCCATGATATTCTGTATTAAAGTCAGTATTTATAACATGCAGACAGCAGCGGACTAGCCTATATTATATTCATAGAAAAAAAAAATATTATTAGTAATATAGGACCACACTGATGACAATGTTCTGTCTATAGCCACGGGCCGGTCCGTTCGGTGTAGTACAACACACACTCTCGCAGAAAACCAACACCTGAGTAGTGGCAATGTGCTGCTGTGCTTCGTTCGATGAACGAGAGAGCTGGAAGACCAAATTTCTGTGTGGGTTTGGGATTTTCATTGGTCGGCAGCGGCCTAGCTGTTCATAGGCGGCAGTAACACTTACCATCAGTTGTACTGCTTGCTCGTTTGCCACCAAGAGCAATAAAAAAATTGTAAGAAATAAATTATATTCATAGAAAAACTCTCGAGCATGATATATGGGTCACGGAATTCGATATTTTTGTTTTCATAGCTCGTTAAATATACGAAGAAGAGTGAAACAGCAGATTGACTGGCTCTACAGTTCTCTTCCGTCGCCTCAAACAGGCAGGCTTGCAACGGGACCCTGGTCTACCCAAAAAAAAATTCACGACATGATAATTGTTAAGTACCGATTCACAGTGATCTGTATCAGAAATGAAAACAGCGCATCGTTCACATTTCAACAGCTCCCGAGCTTCCGTCATGATCTTTGTCACTAGACACTCCAGATTGCTCTGCTCCTCGAATATACTTCTAGCAAGAGCCAGCAGGATTTGGTTCCTCTTGTACTCCAACACTGAAGACTCAAAAAGCTGAGCATTTTGGATACCGATGCCGCAGAATGTGAGGTAGCGACGGAAGACTTCCACATCCCGCGGAGAGAATTCTTTTGATCCTGAAAAGAGAGAAAATGTTTCTTATTTTTTTTGGCTTTGTTTTGCTTAACTGTTTGGAGAGTTTGATATCTGTCTTTCCCTTAGTACCGATGGTTTTAGCATATAATTGCTAACACCCCTTATGTGCCCCTGGAAATAAGAAGGAGGAATCATCAAGAGAGTAGGCAGGTGCACTTTTCTGGGAAACGTATACAACTTACTACGATTACCAATCTACTTGCCAAGCACGATACATATGACAATTTCCGTAACACAATAAACATTCACAATACCCCACTCTTTGGTGAGCCAAAGAGTACCACACTACGCGACATACTATGGGGGTGACCAGGCGCGGCTCAAGCACATGTAGCGCCCGGGTGCAATCAATAACCTGGCGCCCTCTTGTACCAAAGTGGGTGAACAAAATGGAATACATTGATGGTTACAAGCGGCTCTCGGCGCCCCCTAGCACCCGGCGCCCGGGTGCATCGCACCCTCTGCACTATAGGTAAAGCCGGCCCTGGGGGTGACTTACGTTTAGCAATGAACGACTAAAAACCGAATGCTGATGATAGAATGTCTTTTCTTCTATTTCCCATTTTTACAAACCATATTCGTCAATATACTATACATATATGGAAGAGCGAGTGTAAGTCATATGCTGCAGTTGCTATTGGACAGGTTACCTCGTTTGATAAATCAGAAACCATTGAGCGAAAAAGGTTCTGAATCAAAACGCAGCGGAAGAAATAATATTATCAGCTGAACCGACGACAGGTCCAAGTCGCAGGGAACCGTTGGATGTAAAACAGCACAGATGTGTCGGAGGCTCGAGCACATTACTATTTACCATTAAGTAGTTAATTCTAAAATGCTAGCTCAGCTAGCGGCTAGCGGATATACATATATACGCTTATGCCTATTTCTCTAAATGTCAAACAGAGGTTACAGGTTGTCACAAGTTACGAGCCTGGTATACCTCTATAGAGGCATGTGAACCAATCAAAGTCTTCTGCATGCTCTATTGTTAAATTTTGGACACGACCTTTCGCTAGTAGATCACCAATTTGGATCCAGAAACGTACCACGTGGTGTTTCCTTTATAATCGTCCCACTGACGCGTACTTTATATATTTGCTTCTTCAATCTATTTGAACTCATTCCTTCAACGTATCTAAATAACCTCACCAAAGCGTCAAGAAATAGCGTTATTTCTTATTTTATCTTTCAAATTTAAACTGCCAATACTTCGAATAGCTTTCATCTGTACAGTATTTGCGGGTGACTGGATCGGAGAATTAGTCCGTCACCCGCCCAGAGTCCGACCGCGTGAGGAAAGACCGACATCCTACCCGAGGGAGGGACGTCGGTCGCAGAGAGAGTACTCCTCAGGGGTATTCCGTCGGGCCGACCACTGACGTCAAGTCACTCTGCTCCGGTGGTCGGCCCAACGACGAAGTCGACGTCACGGGTGGGTTACGGGTGTGCATGCTAACGCTCCTCTGTCACCCCGGATGGAGTGGTGCGAGGAGTGCGCTGACCGTAGCCCACCCCAAAAAAAAATCTGTACAGTATTTATTCTATTTTCATCGTCTTCCCTGCCAAATCCAGTTTTCACTCTAATTTAAAGGTAAAATGTCTACCAGTCTCTAATTATCTAAATCTAAAAGCCTTACCATCTGTTTTGTTGATGATCTGTGCAACCCCAACGACGTCACCTTCATAGTTGCAGATGGGCATACACAGTATTAGCTCAGTCTTGTAGCCGGTTCGGGCGTCGATCTCACTGTTAAACCTGGAAGTATAGAAGTATTTTTATAGTGATAGGGTTCATAGTTTTCTCTCTACAACCGCGGTGATTCGTCCGGGGTGGTACTACACTCTCGCAGAAAATCGACGTCTGGGGCAATCTGCTGTTGCGCTTTGTTCAGTGAGCGAGAGAGCCGGAAGTCCAACTTTTTGGGTGGATTTGGGAAGCTAGGCAGCGACCTAGATGTACCCCTGGTATTGCAAATATCTTTATGCGGAAGTAACAGTTACCATCAGATGCGCAGTTTGTACGTTTACAACCAAAGCGAAAGTATTATTATTTACTTGTTCAGACCAAAATAACAGAAGAACAATCAAATAAAGAACCATCCTTTTTCCTCAGAATCCTTTTACAATATCACTATCAAGTTATTATCGTTGTTAATTATTATTTCTTTTTGCGTTACAAGGTGTAGGTTGAAGTGTTCTCTGGTAATGTCTTTTCACACGATATTTATTATGTTGTCTATCTATCTATCTATTTCAATGAAAATTCTATTTCAAAGATACATACATAGGTACAAAACCTCTTCTAAAAAATCTTTGAATATTGACCCACTTCAAATATTTGGATTGAATGGTTTTTTTTCCTTATCATAAACCCTTGGCATTACAATAATTTATTAAGTTGATTACATTATCCTGAATTGGATTACAAGGAACAAATGTAAAATATGTTTCTTTACAGTTTAAATAACTTTATGTAAAAAGTATGAACACAAGAGAGCGAGTAGGTATGAAAGAGAGTATTGGTGTAAAGATGCGAAAGGGAATGCTTCATAAATGTGGAAAGAATGCCGAACGAACGTCTGGTTAAGAAGATATACAATGCGAAAGTGAAAGGATGTAGGTACCGGGGGAGACCGAGACTAACCTACCTAGACCAGATTGGTCACGTACTGAAGGAAGTGTGTATGAAAAGAATTATGAATGTTGAGGAAGCGAGTGAAATATGCAAGGATAGAGTTCTCTGGCACTCTGTTCTCTCTGCCTACCCTGCAAGGGATATGGCGTGATGATATGTATGTATCAAAATTTTTAAAAGTCCCCCTAAAGTTCTACAGTAATCGTTCGGTAACTTTTACACGACGTTGTATTCATACGCTCGTGTTTTAATTAAATCTGGAGACGCAATGGAGTTCCGTATTAACAGCTAGAAAGATTAATCTAATGAGTTGCTAAGGGAAATGTTTTTAATTTCTTATAGACTTGTTTTAATTAAATTATTATATTTTTAATTTACAATTTATTTCATGACGTCATTATGTTAGTAAGATTTATCTATTTTTTTTTATTGGTTATGATAGCAAACGAGAAAACAGCACACCTGATGGTAAGCGTTACTACCGGCCATGGACTTTTGCAATACCAAGGGTATAGCTTCGCCGCTGCCTACCAATACAAACCCCAAAGCCACCCAGTTGGGCTTCCGGTTCTATAGCTCACCGAACGAAGCGTAATAGCACATTAGCATACTCAGACGTCGATCTTCTGCGAGAGTGCGGTACTACCCGGACGGACCGGTCCGCGACTGTAGACAGAGAACTGTCCACAGCGTAGTTCTACCACTATTAAAAATGCTCACATGCGTTTTACGCTTACTTTTTTCCAATCGTCTCACTCATCATTCTCTTACCCTTATCCCAATTACTTGGGGTCGTTCTCTTCTTTCATAGTACATATTGTAAAAGTTATTAACAATAGTTTTATGACCGACCGCCTGCCAGACGTCAACCCTCCTTGGGAATGTAATTGTTGCTCTTAATTGTCTTTTACAACATTCAAAAACAAAATAAGTGCTGGTAATATTAGTAGCCACTACCAAACGGCCTATTTTTAATGCTAGGCTATTTATAAAAATACATTTGCAAACGAAAATTGATTAGCAGACGTGATTTGAATTCATTATAAATCCCATCCAATCTCTTTAGCAATTAATCCAGTTTGGATTGTAACCAAAATGTAACTCGCATTCCTGTTTTTATGTGTTACATTTTATCACGCATCTTTACGCTATAGTCTGATAATCAATTTTCGTTCGCAAATGAATTTTTATAAATAGTCTAGCATCTAAAATAGGCCGTGTGGTAGTGGCGACTAATATTACCAGCCCTTGTTTGTTGATTTCGTAAAAGACAATTAAGTGCAACAATTACATTCCCAAGGAGGGTTGACGTCAGGCGGCCGGTCATAAAACTATTGCTGATAACATTTGCAATTATGTTCGATGGAAGAGGAGTACATATTGCGTCAACTCCAAGTAATAAGGATGAGCCTAGCTTGTCATATGCTAAGTCAGTGATAGAAAAGATTAAGAATGCGAGTCTGTTTTATTATGGGCATGTGGTGAGGAAGGATGAACTGGATATGACGAGGATATTTATCGATATTAATTTAGATAGACGTCCGAATCTTAGGAGACCTTTAATAGGACCACGCTGTTGACAGTTCTCTGTCTGCAGCCGCGGGCCGGTCCGTCCGGGGTAGTACCACACTGAGCAGAAGATTGACGTATGAGTAATAGCAGTGTGCTATTGCAATTCGTTCGGTGAGCGATAGAGCTAGAAGCCAAATTGTTTGGGTTTGGGGTTTATATTAGTAGGCAGCGGCCTAGTTATACCCTTGGTATTGCAAAGGTCTATGGGCGGCAGTGACACTTACCATCAGGTGTGCTGCTTGCTCGTTTGCTACCACTAGCAATAAAAAAAAGAAAAAAAGGACCCAAAAAGAAATAGATGAATTGTTTAAATGGTAATTATATGGTTATGAAAGCAATAAGTGACAGTTATAGAGGCTGATAAGACTATATGGAAAGTAAGGAAAGGTTGTTGATGGACCAGGGTCCATACATACCCCAGGGGGTATAACGATAGGCTAATGATAATATAAAACGCAAAACACAGCCTCACACATTTCGCCAGGGTAGTATGGTACCAGGTACTTACCGGACACGGGGTCTTCGGTAAGTACCTGCACCGAATTGGACGTGAAGAGGCCCCTGGATGCCATGAGTATGGCGCGCAAATTGATGACGCGCGTCACACCCTGGAAGTATGTCCCGCCTGGGGCCTCAGCGCCACGATCTGTCGGCGGTCATAGGAGCGGACCTATCGTTGTCGACCGTCATCAACAAGATGCTTGACAGCGACAGGTACTGGACGTCGATGGCCTCCTTTTGCGAGGAAGTCATCTCTGCAAAGGAGGCCGCGGAGCGGGAACGCGAAGCACTCGCGTCTGCGAACTCGCTCCGCCGGCGGCGACCAGTGAGAGGGAGGCGCCGCTACGCGCACCTCCTCCCACCGCCTTAACGGCTGACTGGTCGTGGCCAGATGGCTAAGCGTAGGGGTGTCGGGGATAGAATGTCAATAGACGATCTCTCCGGCATCCCGTAAAAGCGCGGAAGGGACCGCTGTTGGTTTTAGTGGGTATTCCGGCCGCCAACATCTATGGCCGGCGAGTCCCACACACCCCCCCGTCTGTCACTGGCGGGAGATAGTGCGTAAAAGCATTTCCACAGCGATAACAAAAAAAAAAAAGGGTAGTATGGTACCCGAAAGGGAAACCCGCCAGGCTGGCCACGGACGTCAAGGCTTCGGTACCAGTGGCTGGCCCAATGGCAATGGGTAGGGCATACGGTGGGTTATAGGGTAACGCGCTCCTCCATCACCCCGGATGGAACAGACGGCATGGATCCAGACCATAGCCTGCCAAAAAAGCAGGTAGAATAGTAGGTCACATGACCAAGTATACTTACCTAGGATCAGAGTACGCGTTTTTGATGTTGATAGGATGTTTAGTCTGCGCAGCAAGACCAGCTACTCCAACGCCGAAAGGTATCTTGATTTCTTGTGTACGTGCATGTTGCAGGGCATCAGTTAATTCTGGTAGTAAAGTAATGTAAAATTAATATATTATACAAACATACATATCATCACGCCATATCCCTTGCAGGGTAGGCAGAGAGAACAGAGTGCCAGAGAACTCTATACTTCACTAGCTTCCTCAACATTCATAATTCTCTTTATACACGCTCGCCGGTTTCGGAGACTTTTGACTCCACCTTCCTTCAGTACGTGATCAATCTGGTCTAGGTAAGTTAGTCTCGGTCTCCCCCGGTACCTACATCCTTCCACTTACGCATATTATCAGTAAAAAAACCCGTTTTTCGGATAGACTAAAAATTCTGTGACGGATTAAGAATACAGGTACCATTTCCCTCTTCGTGGGGGGCGTAAAAGACGACTAAGGGATATAATATGCATATGACATCTTTTTTTATATTGCTTGTGGTGGCAAATGAGCAAGCAGCACACTCGATGGTAAGTGTCACTGCCGCCCATGGACCTTTGCAATACCAAGGGTATAGCTAGGCCGCTGCCTATCAATACAAACCCACCGCAGTTGGGTTTCCGGCTCTCTCGCTCACCAAACGAAGTGCAATAGCACATTACCATACTCAGACGTCGATCTTCTGCGAGAGTGTGCTACTACCCCGGACGGACAGTTCTCTGTCTACAGCCGCGGGGCGGTTCACGTTGCTGTAAGTTGTAGCACGATTGGAACTGATTTCCAATAGGTTTCGATTCGAATCCCGTGTGTGACAATCATTGTTCACTCGTAATCAAGTTTTTATAAATAATCAAGCATATTAAATGCAAAATTTCAGTAATTTGAATATTAAAAATAGTTCATAATGTCCTTGCTTTTTCCTATCATCTTACAAGTTTCACGCAAAAGTTTACCAAGCAAAACAAAACCTTGATATGTAGGCCTGTCTAAATTGGGACCGTACGTCAGGGCCGGCTATATTTAGCACACGTGTCTGTCCCCATAGTACGACCCCGTGGATTTCCGTTTTGATATATTGATGGGCTTGTCTTGACATTGCTAATGGTGATTGCTACATAGTTATGAAAGATTAATATTCATTTTAATATTATATTTTAACACAGTACATTATCGCCATCATCTCAGCTTATATACACCCCACTACTGAGATCGAGGACCCCACAAAAAAAAAATGTATTGTATTTTTTTTTAACAATACCACTTTTTTTTTTTTTTTTTGCGGTGGGCTATGGACGTCGCACCCCGCCAAATCGGTCCGGGGTGATGGAAGAGGCGGCGCGCAACCCCATTGACCCACCCTGCAAGCACCTCTTCTTCATCTTCTTCTTTAACAATACCCTGCACCAAGGGAAATAATCCGTGTATTGCGGGGGACTATACAAACATGCAATTCACGTAATCAAATTACACCCAGGTTCAGAGCAATAATTTGTGGATCGCACAAAGTAAGTATCGTCCTGCGTGAGAATCAACCCCACGGCGCTGGCTTTTTTTTTTTTTTTTTTTTTTTTTTTTTTGTCTTAGTTGTTAGCCTCAGATGACTATGACAACTTTACCCGGACTGTGGGTGAGCGCTGAGGGCTCTCAACCCGTACAGCGTTGGCACGAAAGGTCGGTATTTTAACCACTACGTCATATGTGTAGTTGATTCTTTAAATTGATACTGTAAAATACGCCCATCATTAAGTAGATCGTGTATCTTGATTACTTCTCACATTAAGTAAAAAGCCCCTGTGTCTATGATTGACTTTATGAATACAATAACTTTTATAAAAAAAAAAACAGTGGTAGGACCACGCTGTTGACAGTTTTCTGTCTACAGCCCCGAGCCGGTCCGTCCGGGGTAGTACCACACTCAACAGAAGATCGACGTCTGAGTAATCGCAATATGCTGTTGCGCTTCGTTCGGTGAGCGAGAGAGCCGGAAGCCCAACTGGGTGGGTTTAGGGATTATATTGGTAGACAGCGGCCTCGCTATACCCTTGGTATTGAAAAGATCTATGGGCGGCAGTGACATTTACCATCAGGTGTGCTCCTTGCTCGTTTGCCACTATAAAAAAACAATAAGTTTAAAAAAAAGAGAATATTAAGTTTAAAAAAGAAAGAAAATATGTAGTTTAAAAAATAGAAAATATGTACTTTAAAAAGAAAGAAAATATGTTGTTTAAAAACCGGTATCTTAAACATTACGCCATCTGTGCAGTCAGATTAGAGCAGGGTATACACTACATAATTTTACAATAATTTTGACGTATAAAGGTTATTCTTGGTGATAGGAGTAAGAATACAATTCATCACTCATCTTTCTTACTCATGGATATGATCAAGATCGTACCGAACTTTTTTATCTCAGCAGTGACTGCTGAGATAAAAAAGTGTGATTGACGTATTGTGGAATTTATTAAATCGAAGTAAATGTTTAATCATAAATATAATAGTTTGGAAAATTCAAATATGCACGCCTCATAATTTTTATATTATTTATCATTTACTTTATTTTATAAACGAAAGAAAGAAAAAACTTTTGAAATTTCGCGCCAGTCTCGACGTAGCGCAAAACGTAGCTTGCAAGCATTGTAAACGGACCCATGGCTGTATAGTGTATGGGATATGTTCCAATAGCCTGTTCCAATGGACGAACAGAATCAAAAAAAAATGTAAATGAACCCAACTTTCATAAGGTATACATACACTAAAGACTAAACAGTTTAGTTTATTATTAATTGAAATTAAACGACAAAGAATTACCAAGCTATTTTCAAAGGAAACCGCGCATTATGATAATGCAGCTTTTAAAAAAATAAATACTTCGATACATTAATTTTTACGGTCGTGAGAGTGCCAAATCCATACGACAGACATCCGGACGTCCTCGAATATGTTTTCTAATCAACTTTCTTCTTACTTTAAAAATAATTGCTTTTTAAAAATATCAAATACGTTAAAACGAATGTTTTTTCTTGACATATATACGATAATATCACCCTATAAGTACAGTGTGAGAATAATACAGTCATTTTTAGTTTTGAAAAGTCCTTGATTTTCATATATCGAGAGTAGAGCATCACTTCAACGCTTTGCTTATGAGGCGTGCAATAAAATAAAATTGTAATCCATCAAAGCCAATCGGCCAGTAATAAGTATCAAAAAGATACTATCTAAACGAAGGCTGAGTAACCTGAGAGTCGTTGTCAGTTTTAATTTCACGTCTGAAAGCACGCATGGCCGAAGTTATAAATTATACAGTTTTCTAGAGCGAAACATCAATACTCTTATTTTAAACAAAATTGTCATACAAAATTATTATCAACATACATACATACATATCATCACGCCATATCCCTTGCAGGGTAGGCAGAGAAAACAGAGTGCCAGAGAACTCTATATTTGCATACTTCACTCGCTTCCTCAACATTCATAATTCTCTTTATACACGCTCGGCGGTTTCGGAGACTCTTGACTCCACCTTCCTTCAGTACATGACCGATCTGGTCTAGGTAGGTTAGTCTCGGTCTCCCCCGGTACCTACATCCTTCCACTTTCGCATTGTATATCTTCTTAACCAGACGTTCGTTCGGCATTCTTTCCACATGTCCGAACCATCGGAGCATTCCCTTTCGCATCTTTACACCAATACTCTCATTCATACCTACTCGCTCTCTTACGTCGTCGTTACAAATGCGGTCGGTCAGCCTTACTCCACAGATTTTCTGCAGAGATCGCATTTCAACCGCATTAATTTTACTTTCATACTCTTTTCTGCATACCCAACTCTCACTTCCATGTTGGGACAAGCACTGCGTTATGTATTGACACACACGTGCCTTCTGGCTGAGGTGGTGGCTACCGAAAAGTTGCCCCAACGCTCCGTTCACTCTACTTCCCGCATTCACTCTTCGCTCTATATCAGTGGTGTACCTTCCATCTCGGCTAAATCCAAATCCAAGATATACAAATTCATCCACTTGCTCTAGTACATCATTACCTATTGTTACTATTACATCTGTTCTGGCTCCATCTCTTTCAAAGACGATTATCAAATGTTATGAAATAAAGATGCAAAACGTTTTGGACTTTAGTTCGATTTATAAGGAAGCTCAAAGCCACTCAATGCTACGGAGGGTGCTATTTTTTGGATTTTTCTAAGTGATTAAACCTGGAATACTGAGGTATCTCCGTCTATGTAAAGCAGTGTGGTAGCGGCTAAGAATACTACCAATCCTTACTTTGCTCGTGGATGTCGTGAAAGACGACTAAGAGTCTTATAACGACCTGGACCAACTCCACCTGATGCCCTTTGAACAACAATTACATTCCCAAGGAGGGTTGACGTCTGGCAGGCGGCCGCCAGTCATAAAACTATTGCCAATAACTTTTGCAATATGTACTATGAAAGAAGAGTACATATTATATCATAGAAGAGTACATATCAATTTTTATTTTTATTTTGTTAGTTTGTATAATAACATATTTTTATGATATCTTAGCTTATTTTTCTCTTATTATCTATATTTTAATATCATTGTTTTGATTTTTTAGAACTATATATATAACTAAATACAAATATAAAAAATCTTGTGTAAGTATACAGTCTATACATATATATTTTATTAAAAAAATCAAATAATAATAATAACTTTCCTTCAATACACAACTTTGAATCATTGCTTGTATACATACTTTTATTTTATTAAATATAAACAAATTATAATACTAGATATGATAAATGGTTGTTCTCCTATTATAGCAAATAACATAAATACATAACTAATAACAAACATATTAACAATATTATACATTATTAAACAAACTAAATGTAATAGTTATATAAATTATTTAAGCTGCATCTTTTTCATTATCTTTATATTTATTTAGATTAGTACCATGGTACTTAAGAATTTTGTAATTTTGTTTGTACTACTTAAGAATTTTGTAATATGTACGCCATATAGTGCCTATGGGCGTCCGTGACATCACTCACAGGTTCCATTTGAAAATCAGCGCCAGGGCTTTGTAACCTGGCACATGCTGAAATGGAATCCTGGTTGATACATTTTTAATATACATAGTCTCTTGTTATTTTTGTATAATTTGTAATATGTATCAATAAAAATTTTCTTTCTTTCTTCTTTTCTTTTATATTGTATCGACCCCAAGTAATTGAGATAAGAGTAGGAGAATGATGATGATGATAACTGAGGTCTGTAGAAAAACTAAATATCAGTATCAGTAAGTCTCTCTAGTTTTCACATACCAAGTTCGCATCAGATTATACCTTCTTATTATATCAATTGTGTAGGGTAGGCCTGTCTATTAGCGATGGCCATGTCGGCCATCGATGTCAAGAAATTGATGCGGCATGAAATTTTTGGCGCATGCTATGCTAAGTTCCGGCCTTCTGGTTCCTCTGATTCGTGTCAGATACCTTACGTACAATTGTATTATTTGGCAAAATTGTTTAAGTATCCCTGATTTTCTGTGTTATTATATCATATTTATATTTATATGTCATATATTGCCGGGCGGAGTAGGAGTATTGGGGGAATGCCCTACTTCTACTTTAATTATAGTTAAAACTTAACCTTCTGTATTCTAAGTATTTTGGACTCTTCGTTTTGTCTTTCATTATTTGTGGTATGTTATTCATATCTGTTTATGTTCTAATTATTTATAAAAACTTGATTACAAACAAAAAATGATTATCCCATATGGGATTCGAACCCACCCTTTTGGAAATCCGTTCCAATCGTGCTAGCACTTACACCAACGTGAGCTGTTGTATGACATTCAATCTTCGGAACGGATTTCCAATAGGTGTGGGTTCGCAACCCATATGTGACAATCATATATAGTGTATATACAATCATTATCACTACGTAGTATAAAACAAAGTCGCTTTTTCTGTCTTCGTGTCCCCTTGTACGCTTAAATCTTTAAAATTACGCAACGGATTTTGATGTGGTTTTTTTAATAGATAGAGTGATTGAAGAGGAAGGTTTATATGTATAATAACATCCATTAAATAGTGAAGAAATACTGTTATTTTTGAGGTTTCTAATGTGATGTCGTAAATAAACACATTATTTTGCGCTTACATTGCAAACGCTCGCTGAACCCTACGAAATAGATCAAAATAATGTACGACAGTATTGTACAGCTTAAAAGTGCCTACAAAAAAGTCCGCGATGGTATATGCTTATCTCTTAAGGATAACATACTATATCCATTTTAATACTTTAGAAAATGGTCTATTATAAAACGATAATTGAAAAGCTATTTACATAATTACTGTATTAATCCTTATCATTTTAAACACATTAATTGGCTTGAGCATTTCACGAAGATAATTTTTTTCCTTCAGACCATGCAAATTAAATCAATACCTTTGGGGATATAGCAAAATTAAAATAATGCGCAACGAAATTATTTTCGTGCCGCCGCGCCGCCTGTGATTCAACCGGGCTGCGTGGCCCCCTCGCGTTCGAGCTCGGGGCCCAAAAGTTTTGGTAGTGTAGTGGAATTGTACGAGTATATCTTATATATGCCTACAAAAAAGTCCGCCATGGCATAAATGTCTATATGCTCAAGATGGGCGGGCCACCAAAGACAAAGATCGGGTACCGGTGGCCCGCTCGCACGGCGAAGAGAGGAGCAAAAAATCTACATTTCCATATACTGGCCCTACAGACTTCGAATTTGGTGTGGATTTTCTTTCTGGTCAGATGAAGTAGGGTAACCGAAGCGAAGCGAGGGCGGGCCGCTAGTATCATATATTTTAATAGTTGTAGGATCACGCTGTGGACAGTTCTCTGTCTACAGCCGCGGGCTGGTCCGCCCGGAGTAGTACCATACTCTCGCAGAAGATCGACGTCTGAGCTAATTTTTTTTTGTGTGTCTTAGTTGTTAGCCTCAGATGGCTATGACAACTTTACTCGAACTGTAGGTGAGCGCTGAGGGCTCTCAACCCGTAACGTCTGAGTGATGGCAATGTGCTACTTATTGCGCTTCGTTCGGTGAGCGAGAGAGGCGGTAGCCCAACTGGGTGAGTTTGGGGTTTTTATTGGTAGGCAGCGGCCTAGCTATACCCTTGGTAATTCAAAGGCGTGGTCCATGGGCGGCAGTGACACAGTGTCAGGTGTGCTACTTGCTCGTTTGCCACCACATGCAATAAAAAGAAAAAAGAAATATTTTTCGCTTGTAATCAAGTTTATATAAGTAATCAAGTATGTTAAATGCTAAATTTCAGTAATTCTAATTATTTGTTCTACATTATATCTATTGTTCGTGTGGCATTTGGTCAATATATGTTGTGAGGTCACTTTTTGATCTGGGAAGCAAGCACATGCTAGGCTCACCTTGGACTTAAAACGATTTAAGTAATCAAGTATATTAAATGCTAAATTTCAGTAATTCTAATTATTTGTTCTACATTATATCTATTGTTTGTGTGGCATTTGGTCAATATATGTTGTGAGGTCACTTTTTGATCTGGGAAGCAAGCACATGCTAGGCTCACCTTGGACTTAAAACGATTTAAGTAATCAAGTATATTAAATGCTAAATTTCAGTAATTCTAATTATTTGTTCTACATTATATCTATTGTTTGTGTGGCATTTGGTCAATATATGTTGTGAGGTCACTTTTTGATCTGGGAAGCAAGCACATGCTAGGCTCACCTTGGACTTAAAACGATTTAAGTCTTTTCTTAGGCCTCCGGCATTCATACTAAAAACTTTCCTCAGAACATTACTTTTATCCCATCTTTTAACATGTCCATATCACGTCAGGCACAGATAATCATATAAATATATAAAATTTACCTGTATCTCTGGTAACATCAAAGAGTTTCGCTTGAAGGTATCTGTTTGGCGGTATACCCTTCGCCAAGAATAAGCTGCCTCGGTCCGCTGATGTCAGTAAACATACGTTTACTAATATCTGTGAACAAAATAAAATTTTAAAATTTATTTGCAAGATGGCGTGATGTGACATTGTGTATAGAGTGTTTGCTTTGGGTTGACAGCTATGAATACTGCCGACTCTTATATTCCTTGTGGGTGTCGCAGAGCAAGAGATACACACCAACCTTGGCCAACTCTATCTGATGCCGTCTAGTCAACAATTATATTCCCAAGGGTAAGGCAAGCAATCAGCCGCTCATAAAACTAATACTAAAACTATTTATTATATTGGTGGCAGGCGGCCGGTCATAAAACTATTGCCAATAATCTTATGTTACAATATGTGCTATAAAAGAAGAGTACATATTGTATCGACCCCAAGTAATTGGGATAAGAGTAGGAGAATGATGATGATGATGATTTACAGATATTTGGACATGTTACGTCAACACCGAGGAATTATGGTTAGAGCAGATTGGTGTATCGAGAGTTTTAGGTTCGATGGGCACTGGATAGTTTTTTTGTGCCTATTAAATTTAATTCCATGTAATCATTACAACTAAAGAAATCTTTACTAATATTATAAATGCAAATGTATGTTTATTTGTGTTTCCTTTCACGTCTAAAGCACTAAACTGATTTTAAAAAAATCTTCCACCAATGACAAGCTCCATTATTACAGAGTAACATAAGCTGTATCACGAGAAAAGGAAGTGAGCAGAACAGGAGGGTTAAATCGTGGTAATTTCAATTACCGAAATTTAGCGTTTAATATGCTTAATTATTTATAAAAACCCGATTACGAAGCGAAAGATGATGTCACAAGTGGGATTCGAACATTTTCATTTTTCGCTTCGTAATCGGGTTTTTATAAATAATTAAGCATATTAAATGCTAAATTTCAATAATTTGAATAACAAGGTTGTGTCATCGTTTATTACAATTCTAACTGCAAACTTTGAAGTATTAAAACTATACAATGTGTAAACATAGTCGGGTAGATGGCGCACGTCTCTTTAAAAGACGTAAATATAACACGAAGCGAGATTTGAATGTCCTACAATAGTTCACGGTGGTGTAAGTGGCAGCACGATTGGGACGTATTCCCAATATGTGTGGGTTCGAATCCCACTTGTGACATCATTTTTCGCTTCGTAATCGGGTTCGTGGTAATTTGCTAGTATAGCTAACTCCTCTATTAAGATTAGTGATTATGATGTTATTCTACTTTCGATAGTGAATTAAATAGGATGATGAATGGAGGGGTAAATCCAAGTCTAGCTTCTACCGTTTTAGTTATTTTATTATATAAAATCTACACTTACATTTCAAATCTTTTCTTGCTTAATTAAATTGAAAGTTTTTTTAAAAAATATTGGCTTTATAAGAATATAAATTTTAATAGTGGTAGGAACACGCTGTTTAGAGTTCTCTGTCTACAGTCGCGAGCCGGTCCGTCCGGGCTAGTACCACACTGAGCAGAAGATCGACGTCTGAGTAATGGTAATGTGCTATTGCACTTCGTTTGGTGAGCGAGAGAGCTGCAAGCCCAACTGGGTGGGTTCGGGGTTTGTAATGGTAGGCAGCGGCCTAGCTATAGCCTTGGCATAGCAAAGGTCCATGGGCGGACGTGACACTTAACATCAGGTGTTCTGCTTCCTCGTCTGCCACAACAGCTAATAAAAAAAAAATATTTTTGTATCGTCAACTGTTACTCCATCAAAAATTACCAATTTAATGTGGATATTTGCATAACCCCATGTGATGACGGGATAACAATACAATTGACGCCATCCCTTACATACCCGTGGGAGTTTTTAGAATCTGTTAAGCGTGTCACCAGCACATAGCAGCAAAAGTGGCTCTTAGGAATCGTATAACTATATACATATAGCTACTAGCAGACCCGGCCATGCGTTGCTGCGGCTAAGGTAGCCTCAGTAACACGTGGTGGTTATGCCAATAAATTGTAGCTTATATGAAACGTTTGTACGTTTAACATAGCGCCATCTATTAAATACTTACTCAATCCAGTCACAGATACCGCCATCTGTTAGAATCGTTTGGAGATAACAGATAATTGTGACTGTCAAATAATAGATAAATCATTTGCAATAAAATAATATTGCGACTATAAATTGAGACAGTATCCTATCTTTTGCTGTGCACACATGCTGTGCAAACTTGATTTAAATCGGTTAAGTACTTTAGGAGGTCCATCGCGGACAAACAACGTGACGCGTAATTTATATATATTAAGAAAGATTATATCAATATCTCTTCATTTCTGAGGGAGATATAAGACCAACAGTGAATAGCGAAAATTTGAATGTTACTTTAATAAAAAATAAATATTTATCCCACGCCTATATTAATCATATTTAAAATGAAGTTACTAATTTAAATGAAATAAAAGAAAACAATGTATGATATAAACTTTATTTCATAAGACACAAAACGCAATAATTGTAACGAAATACAATTTAAAAGTTTAAATATCAAAAGCGTGGGATTTAAATTTAAATTTCAAATTGTTTATCATTACTTTGAAAGCGAACGCTAACTTAATGATAACTTTGTAAAGTTATTTATCTAATGCTATTTGCTTAAGTCGCGTTTCTGTTTAAACTTTAATGTGTTTTGAGTAAGTGGTAGTTTGATTGTAGGTAATTGAAAGTAACTAAAACTAGTGTCCTAAAATTTTGTAGTTTCATTGTTCGGATAAATACCCATAAAGATAAGTGTTGTTTCAAATAATAAATTATCAATATTTACAGGTGACATATTCGAATTGTCAGCCTTAGTTCAATTTGCAGGATGACAAGCCAAAAATTTTTCTTTTATACTCCTTCTAAACGGATGTTGACAAGGGTTTACCCATATCAAGACGGTACAAGGAAGAAATTTATTAGGTTTCAGTATTCATACACTGTTAAAGCTCTTGAATAGTTTTATGATGTATAATAATACAATTTTTTATTGTGTAGCTACGAATACTGCCAACTTTATACTGTGGATATCGTGAAAGACGACTAAGAGCCTTATAACGAACTGGGCCAACTACAACTGATACCATTAGGTTAAAAATTACATTCTCAAGGAGGGTTGACGTCTGGCAGACGGCCGGTCATACAACGTTTACAATATGTACTATAAAAGAAGAGTACATATTATATCGACCCCGAGTAATTGGGATAAGAGTAGGAGAATGATGATGATGATGATCGTAAAGGACGACTAAGAGCGTCTAGGGCCAATTCCATTTAATGCCCCCTAATCAACAATTACATTCTCAAGAAGAGTTGACGTCACACAAGTGGTCGGTAATAAAACAGTTGCCAATAACTTTTGCAATATGTACGATAAAGAAGGAGTCAAAAAAATAATGAATAATAATATTCGTAAAAAACCAAACATTTGTGTTGATAGACGAAAAATCCAATATTCACCACAACTTCTTTCCCTGTGAATGGATTTAATAAGTAAGTTTGTCTAATTTAGCTTATAAAGTATACTCGTTCCCGATCAGGCAGTTATGATGGAAGTGGCATGAATAAAAGGAGGCCAATATCCCTTTTTTTATTGCTCTTGGTTGCAAATGAGCAAGCGCCACACTTGATGGTAAGTATTATTGCCACCCATGGATCTTTGCAATACTAGGGATATCCCTGACTAGCAATAAAAATTCCAAACCCACCCACGACGGGCACTGCCGGCTCTCTGGCTCACTGAACGAAGCACAGCAACATAATGCTACAGTTCAGGCGTGGATTTTCCGCGAGAGTGTGGTTCTACCCCGGACGGACCGGCCCGCAGCTGTAGACAGAGAACTGTTAACAGTGTGGCCCTACCACTATTAAGTTTTTTATTAAAGTGAAACTTTTATTACATCGTCCCAAACTTTTTCGTCTGTGTGTTGCATGTCGCGTGACGGTCGGCCGCGGAGTAGAGATAAAGTGGAAGGCGCTCGTCAGAGCAATATGGCGGCGTAGTTCGCATCAGCTGACCGTGTAGTGTATAGACTATAACTCATTTGTGCCAGTGCTCCATGCTATTTATTTTGTTTGTTTTTGTCAGTGTTTAATGTAAATGTTATTTTAATATGTGTGTATCATCTAAATAGTTGTTAAATATTATGTATGTCGTACTCTAAGACAAGTCCAATAAAATATTAGTTTCAAAATTAGTCTACGTTTATCATTGCCCATTAACATTCCCATTTTCCAAGGATAAAATTAAGATTGATGATGCGATTTTTATACCCTTAATGGAATACTATTCCGAAAATTTTTAGTTAAATGTCTACAATGTGAATAAAAGTTTCACTTTTACCGTGGTTTCATTTATACTCTATAATTTATTTTCAAACATTTTATCATTAACAACATAGAGTAGAGTTTAAATCATCAGGTAAAATTTCATCTGAATTTAATTAAAAGTTCACGCTTTTAGGACGATTAAAAGATTAAAAGCTCCGTAGCAAGGGATTTGGACCTTTATTCATTATCAACCTACTATTGTCCCTCTTTAGTTTCTTGGCGAGAAATTAACTTTAATTTGCTAAGCTTGGACGTTACTTTAATATTAAACTTTACACAAATGTTTGTTAGACCCTGTGGTGATTTCAAATATAATATGTCAGCATCGTAAGTGTTATCCGTGTGATTATGGAAAGAGAATAACACTCATCACCCTCCTCTTACCTGTGGATGTTGCAAAAAACGATAAACCAATATGGTTAGTAGATAAAGTAAATGCAAGAGATACGCCTGACCAGCGTGGTGGAGTAGTAGAACCCATTGTGGAGGAAGCCAAGCTCTTATATGGGCTGCTACTAAGATGACTCAAAATCATCATCATTCTGCTACTCTTATTCCAATTACATACATACATACATATGCCATATCCCTTGCAGCATCACGCCATATCCCTTGCAGGGTAGGCAGAGAGAACAGAGTGCCAGAGAACTCTATCCTTGCATACTTCACTCGCTTCCTCAACATTCATAATTCTCTTCATACGTGCTCGCCGGTTTCGGAGACTCTTGACTCCACCTTCCTTCAGTACGTGACCAATTTGGTCTAGGTAGGTGAGTCTCGGTCTCCTCCGGTACCTATATCCTTTCACTTTCGCATTGTATATCTTCTTAACCAGACGTTCGTTCGGCATTCAATTACCTGGGGTCGATATAATATGTGCTCTTCTTTCATAGTACATATTGTAGAAGTTATTGGCAAT
Organism: Lymantria monacha; assembly: GCA_905163515.2. Lineage (NCBI taxonomy): Eukaryota > Metazoa > Arthropoda > Insecta > Lepidoptera > Erebidae > Lymantria > Lymantria monacha. Next base: position 21,087,126 of record LR991081.1, read on the forward strand.
AGTTTATGACCGGCCGCCTGCCAGACGTCAACCCTCCTTGGGAAGGTAATTGTTAACCAAACGGCATCAGATAAAGTTGGCCCAGGTTCTCTTGCTCTTATCGCAATTATGCAATATGTATACTTCCATCGCACATATTGCAAAAGTTATTGGCATTAGTTTTATCACCGGCCTTACGTCAACCCTCTTTGGAAATATAATTGTTGACCAAACGGCATCAGGTAGAGTTGGCAGATGTCGATAAAGCTTTTAGTCATTTTACGTCATCCACGATCAAAGTAAGGGTTGGTAGTATTCTTAGAAATTACCACACAGCAAAACCCTATAAATGTCTACATGCTTCCTTATATAAAAAAATAAATCTATATACGCATCAGTCTCTTAAAGTTTATCTTTGGACACAAGCTCATCCAGTGACTATGCATCACAATATACAGCTCCCATGAGAATGCTACAGTCCATTCTCCTGGTACTCTCTTAGCTAGCTGTATATTGTGATGTTAAATTACATTATTGTTAAATTATTACATTTTCAAAGAGGGTTGACGTCAGCAAGGTGGTCGGTCATAAAATCATTGCGTCGATCCCAGGAATTGGGATGAGCGCAGGCGAATGATGATGATGATATTGTGTCTAATTTATTCTTAATCTGCCTTCATACGTGAGATATAAAACAATGCTACAAAAATATTCTAGTTTAAGAGATTTACTGCGATGGTAAAGCTATTAACCGGTATGAATATTTCAAAATTCTTTTCAAGAGTTTTAATAAATGAACAACAGTTTTTTCAGTGTTCAGGTATATTTTAAAAGCGCTTCGTCCTCGTTTTAAATTCGTTGGTTGGTTCAAGTTCTTTTGTAAATAAAGTTTCCAATATAATTTGTTATTGTTTAACCAAATATTAAGTTTTTCAGATAATAATACCTTCTAAAAATGCAATATGATAGTATTATAACTATAAATAATACAGAAGTAATTATATAAATGATAGTTACTATCATTTTACAAACCGCATCAAAATATGTATTTTATAAAACATGCTTGGAAATTTGACCATTATTTTGACAACCTTCTTTGAGATAAATCGAAATTGCTTTACTGGCTAAATACAGGCGAGCAGCAGCTGGCAAAAAATGTAAGAAAATCCATATCAGTCGTGTTTTAGCGGCCTAATAAATATATATATAAATTCATATCTATCGTGTATTTTAAAAATGGAACGATTTGTAGACTCCAAAACATGGCAACCAAATAGGCAATTTATCAAAGTTTTATTAATATCGAACTGGCTTGAATAAGAAACCTGTTTGATAATGCGTAAGGATGACAAGACATAAGAAGTTAAAATAATTGTTTTTCATCATCTCTTTATACCAAGCCTTAATAGGCTAATTAATATTAGGAGAGCTTTATAAACAGAAAGTAAAAAATATTTTAATTTCTTTTTTTTATATTAAGCGTAATATAAGAAGGGCTTTGTAAGTGAATACTTATACAGAAATGACATTATTTTTTATTTAAAGAAACACCTCGCAATAATTAGTAAATGTAAAATCGCAGAGATTATTCAAATATAATTAGGGGACTCAATTTATATCTAAACTTAGTGCAGCTATTTTCATATCGTACAAAGAATTATTTGTAAATCAAACCAGCGACTAGGCATGGAAAGAGGTTAGAAAACCATCTAAGTATTCTTAGAATAGCTGGTAATAACATATCATGTCGAAGAGCAAACCCTTAGTTGAACCTTACACGCACTTGAATATTCTCTTAAACTTTATTCACTGAAACGTAAGGAATAAGGCAAATAGTTACCGTACTAAACCATTTTGGTGAATGGAGTGCCTCAGGGTACGATACTGGTGCCCGTACAAAATGAAGTTATCACAAAGTATTTTTATATATGTAATAACATTAAAACCCGAATTTGGTTTGTTGTGGGTTGGTTTTTACTTAGCAATGGAGATCGTTAATACATTTAGACTACTACTTACTTACCTCTGCATATTTTAAGTATGATGATGGAGGAAGAATACAATTTCCTACCTTTACTTTCTGATTGTCTCGTAAAAAATGAGTAAGTAAGCAGATTAATTATCAATGTAAACGTTTACGGCATAGGATGACGGATTAATAATAGTGTTAAGAACCTTATTTTCAATAATAAAAATCAACTAAGGGAGCTGACAGCGGTGCTCTTTAGGGAAATACATCACATGAAAATTCTTATCAGGCTATCGAATATACACAATTAGGCATATACCTCTCCAATCATCTCAGCTCATATACGTGCCACGGCTGGGCTCGAAGTTCCTCCAAAACAAAAGTGAAATTGACCAAGCATAACATGCTGCATATAGAGTTTTATATGGAATTACCTCCTACTGTATAGATTTTATAAGCATATTATATCCTTTAGTCGTCTTTTACGACACCTCTGGGTAACAAAAGATGTGGAGAATTGTATTAGTACTAATCACAATAGTGACATTGGCGATAGCGGTTGGTGTTATAGGTAAATTACCCATGGAAGTGCTATTCTCCATTCCCCTGAAGATATATAAACAATGACGTATTATATAGTATAGTAGCACACTCTCGCAGAAGATCGACATCTGAGTAATAGCAATGTGCTATTGCGCTTCGTTCGGCGAGCGAGAGAGCCGGAAGCCCAGCTGGGGTGGGTTTGGGGTTTATATTGGTAGACAGTGGCCATCCCCAATTACTTGGAGTCGACGCAATATATACTCGTACATATTGCAGTTATTGAATAGTTTTATGACCGGTCGCCTGTTTGAGGTCAACCCTAAATGGAATACAACTGTTGACTAAACGGCATCAAGTGGAGTTGGGCCAGGTCGATATAAAGCTCTTAGTTGTCTTTTACGATATTAAAGAGCAAAATAAGGGTTGACAATATTCTTAGCCGCTACCACACAGTACCTAAAATCTATCAGGTAAGCCTCTACTACCTATAAAATTAGGCATTCACTTCTGCCTACTCAGAGAGGATATTGATCCCAGATATCAAATAAATTCCTCTCAAGAGAGAAAATGGGGTGGTGACAATTGATACTTTTAGCTCGTTGTCCAGGAGATAAACAAAAAGTTTGAGCCTTTTATTTGAATTCGTGACGAGAGGCTCTCAGGGGATTGATGTCGATACTTAATTCATTATTAGAGACTTTGGAATAATATTATTGCGTATAATATTAAATATCTGGATGACCAAGTCTTCGCTCGGTATTTTCTTTTTAGTGTGTTTTGAAGACATATTTAAATATAATAATAATTAAAATAATTAATTAAATAATAATAAAAATATTAAAAATGTCAAAAAGTAATAAAAAAGGGAAACAGGATCCGAACCGGCCTCGATTAGACTGCTCGACTATCCAATTGAGGTGTCTTAATGACAGCGTCAAAATTTGGCTTCATATATTAATAGTTGTGAGCCAATGCAAAATTATATTTTTTCATTTGTAGAAAATATTGATTAAACAATATTTTCTACAAATGAAACTTAGCTTGTTCGATTAGTCCACCTCGGAACCCCCTGCATGCTAAATTACAAGATAATTGTTGATACCTTTTTCGAGTTTCAGAATATATATATATATATATATATATATATATATATATATATACAAGAATTGCTCGTTTAAAGATATTAAATTAGATAGATAGATTAGATAGATTTATGCTCGGGATTTCTTAACATAATAATCCGTAGAAGAACAGATGTAATATATATAGCCTAATGAATTAATACCTTAGTGAAGTGAAAATAGGCAGACCACATCGCTCGTCGAACCAACGACAGTTGGAGAATACAGACAACCCATTTGGTCATAGAAGTAAGTAGCTACTTAGATCATTACGCCGTCTTTACTATACTAATGTTTAGGTAATCATTATAAAATGGAGGAAAGGAAGGAAGACCCACCACTGTCCCATAGTTAGTAAATATACCGTACACCACAAGAAAGGAAGGAATACGGGATTGGATCAAGGTGGAATAGGATATAAGGAAATCGTACGCCTGTGATGAGCACCCTCCAGAACTTCAACTTGCAATTTTCCGCAGAAAATTGCGGAATTTCTGAATATCCTATTCCACCTTGATCCCATCCCGTATTCCTTCCTGTCTTGCGAAGTACGGTATATTGATTAACCGTGGGAAAGTGGTGGGTCTTCCTTCCCCTTCCCCTAATTTTTAATAATAATGAATTTCCACCATGTATCGCCTAATTCAATCAGTTTAGATAATCTTTTAAATTTTTTATATTAAACTATTGACATAACAGTCTACGAACTATATCTAATTTCATCCATCCATCAACATATAAAAACATACATACATACATAGCTTCACGCCTGTTTCCCAGTGGGGTAGGCAGAGACTACGGATTGCCACAAACCACGATCCTGGCATACTTCCATCGCTTCATTCACACTCATAACAGTCTTCATGCATACTCTACGATTACGCATACTCTTAATATGACCTCAACATATAAAAAGTTCACAGAAATGGAAATAAACCTGCCCATGATGGAAATTAATAGTTATCGCTAGTTTTGTCATGCTTGGTAAACAGTTTAAAAAGATTGACGAGCAGACTTGGTTTTATAAAGTTACCAAGAGTATGTTGCCTGTATTTTAGTAGTATCTCCATCTCCTGGATTACCAGGATATATTAATATAGTAATAGTGTTTTAAGATTTCCTTGAAAAAGTAATGGATTGTATCACATTCTTCATTCCTTTATTTCAGAACACATGAGCGTGTAAGATGTTATGTTTCTAAAAACAATAAAGATATTTTTACGTCTATATAACGTTATGAAACCTCACCTTATGACAAAGTACGTCTATGTCGAGCTCATTAGCTACGTCTTTTATGAGATCCATAAACAGGTCTGCCTCATCAAGCTGCTTCTGCGCGCATCCACTAGGTGAACGGGATCTCTGAAACAAGACATTGTCTCGTATAACATATATTTCTATTAATTTAAGACAAGTATATATTTAGAATCGGCAGTGTCTCTTTTTTCCTTCTAATATTTGCAAGATGAACAGAGTACATCACCGTTCTCCTGCTCCTGTCCCAATTACTCGGGGTCGACGCAATAAGTACTCGTACAAATTGCAAGAGTTATTTGCGATAGTTTTATGTCAACCCTCCTTGGGAATGTAATTGTTGACCAAAGCATTAGGTGGAGTTGGCCCAAGTCGATATAAAGACTACAATGAAAGGATTTAAATTAATTAATTTTGATAATACACGATGAAAAGTAATTATTTAGAAATTTAGAAAAAGAAGGGAGACAAACTAGTAAGAAGTTTTGGAACAAGTGTGCCGAATCCAGTGACCCACCCAGCAGATTATACTAGTGACTGCTATAGTCTGAGCGAAATTCCAATCTTGTATAAAAGTCTCACAAAATATCCTTAACAAGTAGATCCCGCAAAAATCTATAGTGATGGTGATCTCCTCAGATTATGTAAAGACAGTAAAGATGTAATTTATATTACTGTGTGGTGACAGCTACGAATACTACCACCTTACCTTACTCGCGGGTGTCTTAAAAGATAGTTGCCTTCTAGAGCTAACTTAGGTTAACTTTACTGCTACTGGCAGTTCAATAATTATATTAAGTTTGAAATAAAACTAGTTTTACGTATTCTATCGCGTTTATATTTGATTTTTAATTGCCCGACGTTTCGAACACTTTACAGTGATCATGGTCACGGGTGTACATATGATCATATATAGATCATATGATATGATTAAAGTGTTTGAAACGTCAGGAAATTAAAAATCAAATACAAACGCGATAGAATCGGTAAAAGTAGTTTCATTTCAAATGTGTAATACTCGCGTAAAGATCAGGAATTACATTAGGGTTGACGTCAGGCAGTACGGTCAATTGTAAAACTATTGCCAATAACTTTTGTAATATGTTTGAAAAGAACTACATATCGCATCAACTCCAAGTAATTGGAATATGATCAGGATGATGATAATAATGATGATAATAATGAGTAATGATACATTTTTAGCCACACACTTTTTCACGGAATAGGGGTAAATAAGCAAAGCTGTAAACACAGTTAGATTTCGTCATTCAATCTGTAGTTCCCTTTCATCTCAGCTCATATATGTATGTCCCACTGTTGGGTTTGAGCCTCCTCCGTGATGGGAGGGAAATTAACCAACTATACCACGCTGGTCAAGCGTGTTGGTATAGGGTTTTGTTTCGAGTTTACCTTCTCTTGCATAGATGTTGTATGCGTTTTATATCCCTTAGTCGTCTCGTACGATCACCCACGGGTAAGATAGGGGTGGTGAATTGTATTTACTTATTCCGTCACCACACGGATAGTTCTCTTTAATAGGAATTTATTCTATTGCCGCTACCCGGGTACACCTCAAGAATTTTTCAAGAAAATCACGCAAACCTGCTGCAGACTCCCAATAAATTTATTTTTGTTCGACTCAACACTCATAGCAGAAAGTGTCTCGCCACGTCTTTATTCTCAAATGTCATACAAGTCGATTGAGAATATATGTTTTTGCCACTCGAGTGAATGAATCGGGGCTCCATCACCCGGATGGACGCCAACCGCGCGAGAACAACGCTCCGGCCGGCATTATTGTTTCTTGCTGAGGCGTCGACGAGGAAGATACCTAAATAGCAATGTGCATGACATGGATGTCAAGGAATTAGTAACAGTGGTTGGCCTAATGGCGAAGGGGAGGGAACACAATGAGTTATGGGGCCGCGCCCACTCTGAACGGAGCGGTCGGGGTGTGTCCAGACCATATCATCATCATTACCTCAGCTCATATATGTATGTCCCACTGTTAGGCTCGAGCCTCCTCCATAATTGGAAGGAAACTGACCTACTATACCACGCTGGTCAGACGTGTTAGTATAGGGTTTTGTTTTAAGTTTTCCTTCTAAAAAAAAAGTTTAAAATAAAATAGCCATAGCTGAGCCAATATTTTATACTAGAAGTTGTTTTCTTTAGTTATGTTTATTTTCATTAGTTTAGAACAAAATAAATGTTTTTCTTTCTTTCTTTCTTTTCTCTTGCATATATGTTATATGCGTTTTATATCCCTTAGTCGTCTCGTACGATCACCCACGGGTAAGATAGGGGTGGTGAATTGTATTCTTACTCCATCACCACACGGAATGTCCAAACCATAGCATGCCAAAAAAATAACTCATCAAGCTCTTCATGTGGAAGGATTTAAACAGGTTACTATAAAACATTCCTTTCAAATCACATTTCTGCAAATCACATGGGCGAAGGCAAAGAAAAAAGAATATATTTCTTTTCAATCTATGCAGACGAGCTTTTTCTTGGACTCCATTTAGAACGTAGTATGGAAAACATAGCTATTGAATAACTATTGAATAATATTGACATATAAGAATATGACATAGATATAAATGTTTTTGCATACGAAATTTTATTAAGTAAATCATAAATAATGGAAGGAACGCTTCTACTAAAAGCTTTCGTTTTCATTATTTTTCTTAGTAAGGAAAGATTGAAAAAAGGACTCTCTGTACTTGCGAAAATCAACTTCAGTTACTTGAAATAGAATGCCTTTTTCAAATGAACGAATTTTTGTATATAAATTCTACGCAGTGTTATATTTAAAATGAACATTTTATTCCCTTTGAAAGTTAAATGAAGATAGTATAGGAATATGATTTAATAAACTTATTATTATATAATATAATAGCTGTGTGGTAGCGGCTACGAATACTACCAACCCTTACTTTGCTCGTGGATATCGTAAAAGACAAGTAAGAGCTTTATAACGACGTGAGCCAACTCCATCTGATGCCGTTTGGTCAACAATTACATTGCCAAGGAGGGTTGACGTCTAGCAAACAGTCGGTCATAAAACTATTGCCGACAACTTTTACAATATGTATTATGAAAGAAGAGTACATATTGTATCGACCCCAAGTAATTGGGATAAGAGTAGGAGAATGATGACGAGGGTTTGTATTTTATTAGTCTACGGATCGCTATGCTACCAGCGATAACACGCTAATTACGTGTTACGTCATAACGCGCTCTTATTTTAAATGCGGAAATAAATATAACCTATAATGAGCATTAGGGAAAGGTAAATGTCAGTCTAAGTAACGGCCGCATAACTAGGCTTAAAGCCGCTTAGCTTGCCGTCGAGGAACGGGCTGTTTTCGGAATTAATTGTGAGATAGGATCCGAAATACGGTAATATACGTATAACCAACGTGTCATGATGAATTAACACATTTGTGCTTGTTAAATTGAATGTTTGTAATGTCTCCCGCAATACAAGGATTATTTCCTTAATGCAAGGTAGTGCCTTAATCCCCGTGGGGCGGAGATGCTCTCCGACCTCTACCGGCGGGTAACCTCAGAGCGCGACGAGGGTGGCTTCACATCGTCTAGCGAGATAGCCACCTGGCGCGAGGATGCCCGTCGAGACGTCATCGCCCGTTAGGTTACGCGGCTGGAGAGGCCTAGACACGGTGTTGTTACCGTTGACGCCCTCCGGCCCGTACTGATGGAGCGGCACGGAGTCCTCTCCTGTCGGCTGGTGCAGGTATTGTCGGGGCACGGTTGCTTCGGCTTGTACCTGCACACGGTCGCGTATAGGGAGTGGACTCCATCCTGCCACCATTGCAGTAGTGACGAGGACACGGCGCAACATACGCTCAAGGTATGTCCGAGCAGGGACGGGCAGCGCCGTGACCTCGTCGCTGTTATCGGTGCCAACCTGACTCTGCCGACTGTCGCGAAAGCAATGGTCGACAGCGTCAGGAACTGGGACGCGGTCGCCGCCTTCTGCGAGGCTGTCATCTCGCAGAAGGAGACGGCGGAACGAGTCCGGGAAAATTCCCGTGACCCGGGCCGCCGTCAGCGGCCGGGGCGGCGCAGGCGCGAATATCTGCGCCTGATGCCGCCCTAACCGAGGCTTCGGGTGATCGGACCGGGGAATTGTCCGGTCACCCGATGTGAGTCCACCGCGTGAGGGCGACGCCCTGACGGCGAAAGCTCGACACGAGAGGAACCCGTAAGGGTAAACCTCCGGGCGGGCCACCGAAGACAAAGATCGGGTACCGGTGGCCCGCTCGCACGGCGAAGAGAGGTGTTTGCAGGGTGGGTCTATGGAGTTGCGCGCCGCCTCTTTTGTCGCCCCGGATCGATTTGTCGGGGCGCGACCACGTGCATGGTCCACCTTGCGGGAAAAAAAAAGGTAGTGCCTTAATAAAAACATCTCTTCATACACGCTCGCCGGTTTCGGAGGCTCTTGACTCCACCTTCCTTCAGTACGTAACCAATCTGGTCTAGGTAGGTGAGGCTCGGTCTCCCCCGGTACCTACATCCTTCTACTTTCGCATTTTTCACTTCAATCACTTTAGCTTTTGTATATCTTTTTAACCAGACGTTCGTTCGGCATTCTTTCCACATGTCCGAACCATCAGAGCATTCCCTTTCGCATCTACACCAAAACTCTTTTTCATACCTGCTCGCTCTCTTACGTCGTCGTTACGAATGCGATCAGTCAGCCTAACTCCACAGATTTTCCGTAGAGATCGCATTTCGACCGCTTTAATTTTACTTTCATGCTCTTTTCTGCATACCCAACTCTCGCTTCCATATAGTAATGTTGGGACAAGCACTGCGTTATGTATTGCTACACGTGCCTTCTGGCTGAGATGGTGGCTGCCGAGAAGTTGTCCCAACGTTTCGTTCACTCTATTTTCCGCATTCACTCTTCGCTCTATATCAGTGGTGTACCTTGCATCTCGGCTAAATCCACATCCAAGATATACAAATTCATCCATTGGTTCTAGTACACCAGTACCTATTGTTACTCTTACATCTGTTCTGGCTTCATCTCTTCATTCTTCATTTTTAAACTCGAGTATATTTTTAAGTTATTTGTTTTAAATTATTATGCAGATTTGCTTTAAATATGTATTTTAAAAAATAAAAGTATAATAATTAAATCTAAATTATTAACTTAATGATAACTTTATTATAACTCATCGTCTCAGCTCATAAATATCCCACTGTTGGGCCCTAGCCACCTCCATAATGGGAGAGAAACTGACCTACTATACCACGCTGGTCAGGTGTGTTGGTATAGAGTTTTGTTTCGAGATTTCCTTCTCTTGCATAGATGTTATATGCGTTCTATATCCCTTAATCGTCTCGTACGATCACCTACGGGCAAGACTGGGGGTAACATGGGGGTGGTGAATTGTATTCTTACTCCGTCACCACACAGATCTTGTTATAACTATTTGACACATATTATTAATAAGTAATTATCGAACAAATTCTAGTTCTAGTAGAACAGCAATTATTTTTTTTTTATTACTCATGGTGGCAGACAAGCAAACAGCACCCTTGATAATAAGTGTTACTGATGCTTATGGACCTTTATAGTACCAGTAATATAGCTAAGCGGCTGCCTACTATTATCATTATAAAATTGAAACTTTATCATTATATAGTGATAATGATAAAGTTTCAATTTTATAATAAAGTACAACTTTTATCATTGTCATTACAAAATTGAAACTTTCAATCATTATAAAAGTAAAACTTTTATCGTTATCATTATAAAAGTAAAACTTTTATCATTGTCATTATAAAATTGAAACTTTATCATTATCACTACAAAAGTGAAACTTTTATCATTATCACTATGAAAGTGGAACTTTTATCATTGTCATTATAAAATTGAAACTTTATCATTATTACTATAAAAGTGAAACTTTTATCATTGTCATTATAAAAGTGAATCTTTTATCATTGTCATTATAAAATTGAAACTTTATTATTGTCATTAAAAAAGCGAAACATTTATCTATTACAAGGAAACATTTTAATTATTCGTCGATCAATCTTGAATAGGACAAGATTGTGTCTGTTTCAAACTTTTGTATGTCTTTTGAACAGTTTAAAAGTGTTTGAAGTATACGCATAAGTACGCAATATGGCCGTCACTTAAGTTATTTTTCTGCCAATTTTTCCATCAAATATAAATGATTGTGGTTTAGAATTTTACTGTTCGTCCATTAAGTGTTTCAATAGCAGTAGAACCACGCTGTTGACAGTTCTCTGTCTACAGCCGCGGGCCGGTCCGTCCGAGGTAGTACCACACTCTCATAGAAGATCGACGTCTGAGTAATGGCAATGTGTTATTGCGCTTCGTTCGGTGAGCGAGAGAGCCGGCAGCCCAACTGGGTAGGTTTGGGGATTGTAATGATAGGCAGCGGCCTAGCTATGCCCTTGGTATAGCAATGGTCCATGAGCAGCAGTGAACTTACCATCAGGTGTGCTGCTTGCTCGTTTGCCACCATAAGCAATAAAAAAGTGTTTAAAAATAATTCAAAACGCCTTCAATAAATATGTTAGCAATAGTTAATAGAGCGTTGATTGCTCAACAAATTATTTCCGACATGGCACTCTCATTGCACTTAGCTCTACTATAGTTAATATTGGATTAGTCTAACAATTGATTAGTCTGGTAGACATTGTAACAGCTGTTTTTGTTTTATTATTTATTTATAATTTTTTTTTTAAAGACTACCATGCACTAAGGAAATAATCCTTGTATTGCGAGGGACTTTACATACATGCAATTCATCCTCATCTCAGTTCATATATGTCCCACTGTTGGGCTTATACTTCGTCCATAATGGAAGGGCAATTGACCTACTATATCACGCTGGTCAGACGTGTTGTTATAGGGTTTTGTTTACAACAATGCATATGTTATGCATATAAAATCCATTCCGTGTGGTGACGGAGTAAGAATACAATTAACTACCCCCTATCTTACTCGTGGGTGATCGTAAGAGACGACTAAGGGATATAAAACCCATATAACATCTATGCGAGAGAAAGAAAACTCGAAGCAAAACCCTATACCAACACGTCTGACCAGCGTGGTATAGTAGATCAATTTCCCTCCCATTATGGAGGAGGCTCGAGCCCAACAGTGGGACATATATGAGCTAAGATGATGATACACGCACTTGTGAAACTCTCATAAAACCTGCATTCATACAATAAATTTCGTACGAGTCGAACCCACAATATTGGCAGACACAAACCACTTTCCAATCTACATTAAATATCCACGTAATATTTGGAATAATTAGATTATTTGAGTTTCCATTTCACGTAGAGGCTTTAAAGAGAGAATTAAATTCTCGCGCCATGAATATTTATTTAGTCGGACATTTTGTTTACATATTGTTCGGTTAAAATGGTGCCGACCTCGGGGGTGAATACTTAAAAAAAATATAAAACAACCCTTATAATAATATTCTGTTGTTTTTAAATTTATATTGTGTTTGTAGAATCCGGAAAAATGAAATAGAATTTTGCTATTGACAATCCAAATCGACCTATACGAAGAACAAGATCACATATGATTAGGGGCCATTCATAAATTATGTAAGGCGTTTTTTGTGTTGACTGAATATTATAACTTCTTACTATAGACAGGGTAGTGAACCTGACATTACGTAAGATATTAAATTGAAAATTACTAATTTTGTTAAAAACTGTGATAGATTAATAAGATTAATGTTATTGCAGTGAGTTAATGATACCTACTTGTAGTAAGAAGATTGCAATAAAAGATATTTTCAGAATAAACGGAGTTATATTTGATCAATAGGACATTTTCTTACAAAAATTCTTATTAAGGGGCATGGGAGTAGTTGCAATCTTATGATGTCTTACGGGAGGGGGACAAATCATTTTTCAAAATCCCTTACGTAATTTATGAACGGCCCCTTATGATATCAGATCGTTTTTATTGTGGTTATAAAGCTAAACTGATATATATATAAGAGGAACTAATAAGTAATAATAAGAAATGAATCACTTCTATACAAAACAATTCAGAAAAATTATGTTGCCCATATACGCCCCACTGCTGGGTTCGTGCCATGTCGCTAATAGGAGGGAAATTAATTTGCTATACTACGCTGGTTAGATGATTTGGTAGTGATTTATTTCAAGTTTTCCTTCTTTTGTTTAAATGAATGTTAATATACATATTATACTTGTTAGTGGTCGATAACGACCGCAGGTGAGATAATCTATTTTTTTTTCAAGTTTTTTTTTATAAATAAAGATAAAACGCCGTGCTAAGGATTCTTGTATTGCGGAGGACTTTACAAACATTTAATTAATATCACAAATTACAGCCAGACACAAAGTATTGTCCTGTGTGGGAATTGAACTCACGACACTGGAATGGTGAGTCGGTATTTTAACCGCTACGCCATTTGTACAATCAAGATACGGCAAAGCTACATTTTACGTAACAGGATTTAAATTAAATTCTCTTCCGGAGCACGCGTGAGGGATGAAGATGAAAAGGGTGGGAATATTATAAAATACATATTGCTCTTAGCGTCTTATTGTTCTCGCACCACTCTGGGGAAATTTCAAATGAATTTGAAACGCTCCAAGTGTTTAACTATAAGGATGGGACGAATATAATTTATCGATATTTTTATATGTCGATATTATACAGGGTGTAGGGGGACCGCTCCCGAAAACAAAGACAGGTAACCCTACTAGTCCTACTTGCAATGATAGGCTAGCAAAAAAATCGATTCGGATGAACAAAAAAATTTTTTTCACCACACGAAGTCGTTGAAATTTTGAACACATCTGAGTATAGTTACGTATTTTTTATGGAATTATCGTTACATAGCACTGTCCTAATACGGTGGAATGGGAAAAAACTTGAAATTCGTTGTGAAAATATTTTTTCTTTTATCTGAATCGATTTTTTTTTTAGCCTATCATTACAAGTAGGACTAGTAGGGTCACCTGCTTTGTTTTCGGGAGCGGTCCACTTCCACCCTGTATATTATTATATATATACAAAACTGTGTGGTAGCGGCTTCGAATACTACCAACCCTTACTTTGCTCGTGGATGTAGTAAAAGACGACTAAGAGCTTTATAACGACCTGGACCAACTTCATTTGATGCCGTTTGGTCAACAATTACATTTCCAAGGAGGGTTGACGTCTGGCAGGTGGCCGGTTATAAAGTAATTGCCAATAACTTCTACAATATGTACTATGAAAGAAGAGTGCATATTGTAACGACTTCAAGTAATTGGGATAAGAGTAGGAGAATGATGATGATATACTATTGGTTTATGCAGTCGTTAATTCGTTATGCTGTTTCAATTTTAATTAAATTCAATCGTAATATTATTAAAAACAACTGATTTTTTGTCACTAACCAAATAACCACAAAAAAATTAAAAAAATTACAAGTAACTCGCACTAAAATTTCATATGTATAATGTTTTATGTTGTTTTTTATAGTATCGTTTAAATATTAGATATAAATATTATATCGATATTGAACGTGAAATTCACATCCTTATTTTAAAATGCTTGCGTTAAATTATTAAAATACTCATTTAAGAGATACTGAAATTACAGAATAATAAATATTATATTATAAAGCAGTGTTTTTGTATGTTTGCGTGTTTGATTACCTTTGACATTGCATTACTTCATAAATTCATAAAAAAAAATTAGAACCAGCTTATATGTCATTGTTACTATGAAATGAAACTATTTTACGTATTTAACTGGGATTTTCTGTGTGGTGACGGAGTAAGAATACAAATCACCACCCTCTATCTTACCTGTGAATATCGTAAAAGACAATTAAGGGATATAATATGCATATATCATCTGTTCAAGAGAAGGAAAACTCGAAATAAAACTCTATACCAACACGTCTGACCAGCGTGTTATAGTAGGTTAATTTCCCTCCCATTATGAAGAAGGCTCAAGCACAACAGTGGAACATATGTAGGCTGAGGTGAACTGGGGTTTTAATCGTATTTTTAATGTCCCTACCTTTCAAATTATTTTCGGCTTTGCTGCTCTTATTCCAATTTCTTGTGGTCAATGCTATATATACCTTTTTTTTTTTTTTTTTTTTTTTTTTATTGGCGGGCTATGGGTGCGTCTCGCCCCGCTGAATCGGTCTGCGGTGACGGAAAGGCGGCGCGTGACCCCATAGACCCACCGTAAAACCTTCTCTCTTCGCCGTGCGAGCGGACCACCGGTACTCGATTTTAACTTCGGTGGCCAATGCTATATATACCTACACTTCTTTTGTCATACATATTGCAAAAGTTTTGGCTATAATTTTAAGATAAGCCTCCTGCCTACATCAACCTTCTTTGTGAATGTAATTGTTGACCAGACGCTATCGATAGAGTTAGCAGTTCAATATAGCCTTAGTCTTACTCCTATTTTAGGACACCTACGTGTAATAAGTACTGGTAGTATTCGTAGCCGATTATCTCTGCTGTGTGGTGGCCACACAGCAGAGATAATCAAAACGTGACAAAATCCGTAAAAATAATTTTCATATGTGTAATCCTCGCGTAAATCAGAATTCGTAATAGAATAGCTTTTAAATTGGGCAAAAATTCTATTCTTAATGCTTTTTTATTCTTTGTTATTGAACCTTTCGCCGTTCATTCTTGGATGTGGGCTTTTCTTAGATATAAGGGGATAGTACTGCAATCATCACGCTTATTAATTGGGTTTTTCGACTGCAGTGAATTGTTATAAGTTTGCCAAGAGATAACTGCCATCTTAAACCGCTTGTGGGATCTGATCCAACCACGTTTTACATTGTATTTGAATTTTACATTATATCATGGTTTGGTGTCCGCCACACTTTTTTTTTTTTTTGGCGGCGGGCTACGGTGCGATCACGCACCGCTAATCCGTCCGGGGCGACGGGAGATGCGGCGCAGGACCCCGTAGACCAGCCCTACAACAAGGAGCCAGTTCTTTCTAAACATGTTGTTATTTTTTTTTTTTTTTTTTTATAATAAAGTCAATAAAAAAAAAATTAATAACGTGGATGGTATTAGTAACGTGAAAGGGTTAGCCGACAGATTGAACACTGAGATCAAAGAATCTGTACCAAAATTATGTTCAGTGTCGATGGAAATGGAATAAATTAGATTCTGGGGCAGCATGCCGTCCTACAGTCATCCTGGATGAATTGGATGTGCCCAGAGCATAGCCTGTTAGAGTAAAATAGGTAATATTTTTGCTTTCTATAAATAGGGAAAATAGCCTAATGGACCACCATACCTTCATCTACCGTAGTTATAGTAAAATTTTACTAAAGCATATGAAGAAACAACCTCCACTAACCATCATTAACATTGGTTTTGTGTGTCTTAGTTGTTAGCCTCAGATGGCTATGACAACTGTACCCGGACTGTGGGTGAGCGCTGAGGGCTCTCAACCCGAGTTAACAGTGTAAAAATAAGAAAACTGAACATAAGAGCCCTCTGCCTACCTATTTTTTTTACCACCCAACACTAAGGAGATAATTTATTGCGGGGGACATTACAAACATATAATTGACGGACACAAATTACAACGAAACTCAGAACAACAATTTTGTGGATTATACAAAATATTGTCTTGCATCAGAATCGAACCCACGGCACTGGCACGGTAGATCAGTATATTAACCACTTCGCCACATTTGCAGTCTAATACCCTATGTCTTTCCGAGTGGTGACGGAGTAAGAATACTATTCACCACCCCATATATTACCTGTGGGTGATCGTACGAAACGACTAAGGGATATAAAACGCATATAACATCTATGCGAGAGAAGGAATACTCGAAACAAAACCCTATACCAACACGCCTGACCAGCGCGGTATAGTAGGTTAATTTCTCTCCCATTACGGAAGAGGCCCGAGCCCAACAGTGGGACATATATGAGCTGTAATGATGATGATGACCCTATCTCATCTGTATAGCATTGTAAATAAGATTCTGTAACAATAGTTCGCCTAAATGGCAATAGAAAGCTACAGTACGGCAGCTTATGCCTCCACTAACGGGATTGGCAAAAGGAACGGTTGCTGTCCCAAAAAAAAAAAGAAAATAGTATTGTAGGCTACTTCCCCACCCCTTATTAAGGAAACCCAAGCCTTATACGAATTAAAAAAGAGAAGAGAGTCAAGAGTCTCCGAAACCGGCGAGCGTGTATGATGAGAATTATGAATGTTGAGGACGCGAGTGAAGTATGCAAGGATAGAGTTCTCTGGCACTCTGTTCTCTCTGTCTATCCTGCAAGGGATATGGCGTGATGATATGTATGTAGGTATGTAAAAAGAGAATATTCTATCAATCTATAACGTGTATATATATATATATATATATACAGGGTGTCCCAAAATTCAACGATAAGCTGGCACCAGCAGGTGGACCTACATATGACTACTCGAGAACAGAAAAGAAAAAAATTCTACCTTGATTTTTTTTTTCATTACGACAAAAAAAACCAAAATCTTTAAAAATGGACATCCTTTATTATATTATTAAGTGCTATTGCTACAGTTTTACAAGTAATTCTGTGATTTTTTTTGTATTGGCAAGGTAAGTAGCACTACTATCGATCACAACCATTAAAAATTCCAGAATATCTATAGTTTTTACACAAAAATCAATCAAAACTATGTTTTTTTCATAAATTATGTAAGATTTTGACTTTCAGCTCACTTTCACTCATCATAGTGAAAAAAAAAGTATGGACACTACTGTGGCAAATAGTATTAAAAATTGGCGCAACTAACTATAATTCTAAAATGGTATAACATTCAAGGCAAACTAGCCACAAAAATATACTTAGGTGTACTATTTCAAAATAACAACCATATTTCGAAAATTGTTAGTGTTGATAGTAATCACTTTTACTAAGTAGCCAAAATGTTTTTGTAGCAAGTTCCCAGAATTTGAATGAGACATGTGCGTAGTCCGTAGATCCACAGTCTGAATTATTTTATGGCGAAGCTCGTCCAAGGTTGCAATCGGTTTTGTGCAGACTCTGTCCTTTAGACAACCCCAATAGAAAAAGTCCAGGGGACCCGATCTAAAATCGGGTGAACGGGGTGGCCACAAGATAGGACCAAGTCGCCCGATCCAACGCCCTGGGTACTCTTGGTCTAAGTACTCTCGCACAGGACGGGCATAGTGAGCTGGGCAACCATCGTTTTGAAACCACATGGTTTGCAAATCACTTAAGGGCACATCTTCTAATAATCCTGGCAACTCATTTTGTAAGAAGTTTAAATAACTATTGCCATCTATGTTTCCTTGTAACTCAAAGGGCCCTATCACTTTGCCATTTATTATGCCAGTCCATAGGTTAACCTTAAATTGGTATTGGGATTGTCTTCTCTCACCAGGTGCAGATTTTCATTGTTCCAGCTATGAAGATTGTGAAGATTTAAATATCCATCTTTCTTGCAGGTTGTTTCATCACGACGACGTGACGTTTTAAAATTCTATGTGCAGTACTTTTTGGGATTCCCGTTGCTGCTTGTACAGCACGTACAGAGGTAGTTGAATCGTTTTCTATTTCATTGAGAACTTCTTCATCGTGTTCCGATCTAGGTTTTCCAGCGTTTCGCCTGTCAGATGGTATACGACCCTCCGAAAAAGCTTGATACACGTTAATAAATACGCGATAATCCGGATACCTTTGAAGATTAGGGTACCTTGCTCGATATAATCTGCTAGCAGCGTTGGCATTGCATCGGCATTCTCCATAAATTAGGTGCATATTAGCGTATTCTAACGCTGTGTATGGTAGCGGCATGATGAATGCTAAACACTTGAAAATAAGGCAAAACTTCTTTAAAAAAAAACACAAAATCACAGTCTAAAATAATGCCAAGTCAGGTCAATTTCCAGGTCACTTAATTCAATCCAAAAGTCGTCAGTACCAGAGCCACTTTAATTAAAACAGAACGGTGTGCAGTAAACAAAGAAGTAGAGCATACTGACTTGCTGTGCTGCTGAGGACATTAATAACTTCTCCACCTGCATTAATGTTACTAAACAATTAGCATCTATCTATCTCCCTCTAAGGTATAATCTCTCTATCTCTGTCTAACTTATTTTATGGACTTATGGACTACGCACATGTCTCATTAAAATTCTGAGAACTTGCTACAAAAACATTTTGGCTACATAGTAAAAGTGATTACTATCAACACTAACAATTTTCGAAATATGGTTGTTATTTTGAAATAGTACACCTAAGTATATTTTTGTGGCTAGTTTGTCTAGAATGTTATACCATTTTAGAATTGTAGTTAGATGCGCCAATTTTTAATACTATTTGCCACAGTAGCGTCCATACTTTTTTTTTTCACTATGATGAGTGAAAGTGAGCTGAAAGTCAAAATCTTACATAATTTATGAAAAAAACATAGTTTTGATTGATTTTTGTGTAAAAACTATAGATATTCTGGAATTTTTAATGGTTGTGATCGATAGTAGTGCTACTTACCTTGCCAATACAAAAAAAATCACAGAATTACTTGTAAAACTGTAGCAATAGCACTTAATAATATAATAAAGGATGTCCATTTTTAAAGATTTTGGTTTTTTTGTCGTAATGAAAAAAAAAATCAAGGTAGAATTTTTTTCTTTTCTGTTCTCGAGTAGTCATATGTAGGTCCACCTGCTGGTGCCAGCTTATCGTTGAATTTTGGGACACCCTGTATATATATATATATATATATATATATATATATACGTTGAACCAGTGAACGAAATAAACGATTGTAAGTTAAAAGGTGACTTGGAAAATCTGGCGATCATTTAATGGGGGTAGCATTGTTAATCTAAAGAAATTTCTTCTTGAAAGGTTCTCTATTGATAGGAAATTTTATTGTAGCTTGCTTCTATTGTGAGTTTTCTAAGTGAATTTAAAAGAAAATTGATTTCGTTTGAACGTTGAAAAATATATAAAAGTAAGGCAAAGGCCAAAGGAAACGGAGTAAATAAATATTTTGAAAGGAACATCAATCAAATTAATATATATTTTTTTTTTTTTTATTGTTATTCATCCGGATGGAATACAGCACCAGTCTCATTAATGTTTAAACAAATGATTTTTTTTTATTGCTTACTGTGGCAAATGAGCAGACAGGATACCTGATGGTAAGTGTCACTGCGGCCTATGGACTTTTGCAATACCAAGGGCATAGTTAGGCCGCTGCGTACTAATACAAGCCCACCCAAATTGGGCTGCCAGCTCTCTAGCTCACAGAATGAAACGCAATAGCACATTACCATTATTCAGACGTCGATCTTCTGCGAGAGTGTGGTACTACCCGCGGCTGCAGACAGATAACTGTCAACAGCGTGGTCCTACCACTAACAGAACGCGCAGCATAGGGCAGCCCCCCACTAGGTGGACTAAAGACATTACGTAGGGCGCCGGAAACCGTTGGATGCAAGTGGCACAGGACCGTTTCGAACTTCATAATCGTAGGGAGGCTTATGTCCAACACCAAACGTTTCATGGACGGATGGTAGACAATTTTATATAAGTCAGTAAAAATGAAAGTAATAAACAAAACTGCTGTGATTCTTGTCGGATCTTCTCAGTAACAGTCACATTCCGACTTTTCTTTTTGCGGTGGACTATGGAGGCGGTCACAACCCGCCAAATTGGTGCGAGGCGACGGAAGAGGCGGCGCGCGACCCCATAGACCCACCTTGCAAAGCGCCTCTCTTCACCGTGCGAGCGGGCCACCGGTACGTCACATTCCGACTGAGTGGTTTATTGAATTAATTTTAAATGTACATATATAAAATAATTCAATTAAAATATGTAATTAAATTAATTTTTTTTTTCCGTGTGTTGACGGAGTAAGAATACAAAACTCGAAACAAAACCCTATACCAATACGCCTGACCAGCGTGGTATAGTAGGTTAATTTCCCTCCCATTACGGAGGAGGCCCGAGCACAACAGTAGGACATAATATATGGGCTGTGATGATGATGAAATTTGAATTTCGGCTCACATATATCTCACTACGGAGCTCAAGACTTCTATGCCATAAGAGAGATGTTGTCCCAAAACCAGGCTAGTCAGACGGGTTGATGTTGGGTTTTAGTTCGAGAGACCTCTTGCATAGAACGTCTACATATGTATGTGTATTATATCCATTAAGTCGTGTTTTGAAATCCACGTGTAAGATAGAGGGTGGTGAATTATTTTTTTTACTCTGTCATCTGGAAAGTTTTTCATAGTGGTAAAGCCACACAGCCGCGGGACGGTTCGTCCGGGATAGTAACACACTCTCGCAGAAAATCGACGTTTAAGCAGTGGCAATGTGTTGCTGTGCTTCGTAGGGTGAGCGAGAGAGCCGGGAGCCTAACTTTCTGGGTGGGTTTAGGGTTTTCAATGGTAGACAACGGCCTAGCTGTACCAGGAGTTATAGCAAAGGTTCATGGGCGGCAGTAACACTTACCATCAGGTGCGCTGCTTGCTCGTTTGGCACCATAAGCAATAAAAGAAAAGTGTATATAATACATAACTTTCGGGTTGAGAGCCCTCAGCGCTCACCCACAGCCCGGTTACGCTGTAATAGCCCCTAGGCTAACAGCAATCGCAGTGGATGCAGTTTAGTGGGTAACCTAGTCCTAGGCTAGGAGTCCCACACTTCCCATCCGGGGAGTAAGTGCGTCACGCATTCCTGGACTACTGCGTTACCAAAAAAAAAAAATACATAACAAAAAGCTGAGCTTTGTGAGAGCTCGCGTTGTATTTTTAAAGCGTAATAATTCTTAAAACAGTTTTTTTTTAATTTATATTTTTTATATAGGATAACTTATATGGGCTTGGGTAAATAATTCAGGTCGGGAAACTTAGGAGGATCTTCTCGTCTAATACTCCGCAGTGTCTGAAAACAAAAGTTTATAACCAGTGTGTGTTAGGTACCAGCGATGACTTACGGCACTAAAACGTGGTTTCTAAATATCGGCCTCATAAAAAGGCTCAAAGTCGCTCAGCGTGCTATGGAGAGGGCTATGCTCGGTATTTCTCTGCATGATAAAAGCCGGAATACGGAAATTCGTAGAAGAACGGGTGTAACCGACATAGCCCGAAGAATTAGCACGTTGAAGTGGCAATGGGCAGGCCACATCGCTCGACAAACCGACAAGCGTTGGGGAAGAAAGGTTCTAGAGTGGCGACCACGAATTGGACGACGCAGCATAGGACGATGCCCCCACTTGGTTGACTGATGACATTATTAAGGTCACAGGAAACCGTTGGATGCAGGTGGCACAGGACCGTTGCAAATGACATTCTCGTGGGGAGGCCTATGTCCAATAGTGGAAGTTTACGGGCTGATGAATGGATGGATGGATGAAATAATTCATACAGCCAAATATTTTCAGATATTTTTTTAATTATCAAACATTGGTTAGCATTTATATTAATTCTGTGACATGATGTATTTGAGTTTTGAGTTTAGTTCTGTTGTAGCGATATTAACTCTTTGGTCCTCTAATAGATGGCGCTAGTAGTACAATAACATTCTATCTAAGAATACAAAATTGAGCGTTTTTTTATTGTTATAAAGCTATATTTTTTGACAGATAACAAATCAAGATATGAAGTTAAATTACTATGTTAAAACACAAATCTATAGGCGTGATAGCTTTTAAGTAAAGTGTACCAGAAAATGGTCAGGTTATGGGAGTGTTAAGACTATTTTGCTCGCCCTTTAAAATTATTTAATAACAGACGTGGTTTTAAATTATAATCATTATAGTTCTAAAACAACACCCATAAAATAATATCATTATTCTCCTACTCTTATCCCAATTGCTTGGGGTCGATACAATATGTACTCTTCTTTCATAGTACATATTGTAAAAGTTATTGGCTAGTTTTATGACCACCTGCCAGAGGTCAACCCTCCTTGGGAATGTAATTGTTGACCAAACGGCATCAGGTGTAGTTGGCTCAGGTCGTTATAAGGCTCTTAGTCGTCTTTTACGATATCCATGAGCAAAGTAAGGGCTAGTAGTATCCGTAGCCGCTACCACACAGCCATCCATAAAATAATATATACGATTTAATTAAAAACCTTCCTGCATTTTGAAATCCGAAATAAAAATGAACGAAAAAAGTATTTTTCATAAAAACGGATTTTGGTAAGTATACTTTTTATACAAAGTCTAATGATGATACAGGATTAAGTGAACAAATGAAGTGGGCGTATGTTTATATAGCAAATGTACAACAAGGGGGGGATTGTATTCAATTTGGCGTAACTATCTTATCGGATAGGATAATATTGTACAAGTACTATATTATAATTTATATGTTGGGCGGTTGATTTTGTTATATGGTTAGCGGCATATTGCTTTAATATTCCGATGTTATATTAAAAATATTTAACTAGTGGGTGACTTAGTATCTTAGTATTATACATAAATACACACATATCATCACGCCATATGCCGTGCAGGGTAGGCAGAGAGAACAGAGTGCCAGAGAACTCTATCCTTGCATACTTCACTCGCTTCCTTAACATTCATAATTCTCTTCATACACGCTCGCCGGCTTCGGAGACTCTTGACTCCACCTTCCTTCAGTACGTGACCAATTTGGTCTAGGTAGGTTAGTCTCGGTCTTCCCCGGTATCTACATCCTTCCACTTTCGCATAAGAATTTATCGTACTACAATTATAGTTATTATGGAGAGGAGTTTAATTACAAACACCACGAGAATTCTATATATTAGGTTGAATTTGTATCTTCGTATTCCAACGGAAACAAGAACTAAACGGGTAAAACTCTGATAAATTTTGCTAATTTAGTCGAAGAGAATCAAATTTACTCGAACTATTATTACATAGCCAATGTGATGGATGCATCTCGTCTAACCTTTCGAATGTAACGAGGACGCCCAAAAATTTACGTCGTCTGTCGCAGCGACCGGAAGGATTAAATGTGGTTAAAAAGAAACGGGCACAGATCTGTGACAAGTTGGTTTAAGAGGGATGCACAGAATTATATCAAAACGTTCGAAAGGTTAATAACCATCAAAAATGCATAGCATGCCGAAAGAATAGACATGGAAATGATTGCTACTTTCATTTCATTTTCATTTGGTGAAATTATCTTTATTTTCACTGTGATTTCTTGTGTGAAATTTCATATACAATGATTTTTTCGCAATGCTCTAATGTCACACTTACTACACGTTTGCTATTACAAATGCAAAATGATTTATGATTAATGGCGCTACAATATGAATTAGATTATTAGCTCTTTGGCGGGAACACACTGACTGCTTTTTTTATGTTCATTTTATAAATTGATGTTAATTTAAGCATCATTTATTAATTTCAATGGCATTTTAATTAAATAATAATTACAAAAATACAAATGAAACGAAGTCATGAATTCATACCTTCCAAAAGTTTGTTTCAAAAAGTGTATGAATTCTATTTTTTATAGAATGGCCACTATTTTAAGTATTATACTAAAACCGGACATCAGTGAGGACGATGACTGACTTACTTTGCGTCCGATTATTTTTATACTGTAACGGTTAGATGACGATGACGAGTAACAGGTGTGACGTATGAAAAATAATTTCATATGATTTTTAAGGCGAGTAACATGTGTGACGTATGAAAAATATTTTCATATGATTTTTCACTTGCGACAATTATTGAAGTACATCCAACTGTTATCAATACAAAAAGGCTTACTTACGTACTAAAACACTAAATCCATTAATACAGTAACTTTGTTATTGATATCATACAAAATATACACTCGACATGCTTTTATTTTATTATCTCTGATGATATTGATACGGGGGCATCATAATGGGTATACATTTATCTAAGTAACTCCTATATTAATATTGACACGATCATCTGATTACGTCGTAACGACGACGTAAGAGAGCTAGTAGGTATGAAAGAGAGTATTGGTGTAAAGATGCGAAAGGGAATGCTCCGATGGTTCGGACATGTGGAAAGAATGCCGAACGAACGTCCGGTTCAGAAGATATACAATGCGAAAGTGGAAGGATGCAGGTACCGGGGGAGACCGAGACTAACCTACCTAGACCAGATTGGTCAAGAAGGTGGAGTCAAGTCTCCGAAACCGGCGAGCGTACATATATGAAGAGTATTATGAATGTTGAGGAAGCGAGTGAAGTATGCAAGGATAACGTTCTCTGGCACTCTGTTCTCTCTGCCTACCCTGCAAGGGATATGGCGTAATGATATATATGTATGTATGTACAAGACCATCCGACTAATAATTGAACAAATTTCATCAAATTTCGTCATTGGAACTAATGCAAACCAGAATCCATAGTGGTGTCCATAGATAACAGTTTTTTTAGGCACTTCCACGAAACGCTTTTAATTGTCTTTTGGACCCGCAACAAAGTTAGACAGAAGATGGAAAATAAAAATTTCATTTTCTCCTGTGCTATGAGGAAAATACCTACTTTAAGCAAAATTGGGTTTTTGAATTATTTTTGTGATAAATGGAAAGATCATATACAAGTTTTATAAGAAAATATTATTTTAAATTTTTTTTCGCAATAAATAAAAATTAATTTTTGAATCCAGAACCGAAGACCCGTCGCAACTACTGAATGAATCCGAGAGCGTGTGACGTCATAATGTTAGTTTTCACCCATTGTAGCATATGGAGATAATAAGTACAATGTTTTGACTTTTGAATTGCTTTGACATTATGACGTCACAAGTATCGTATCATCGCGCGTTCACAGTCACGAGATTTTTGTTAAAATTTTATCAACTTTTAACTTTTTACAATAAATTTAAAAATTTCTTTTTAAGTTTTTCACATTGAATATCAATATAATTATAATTGATTGAATTAGGCGATACATGGCGGAAATCCGTTATTATTATAAAATGGAGGAGATGAAGGAAGACCCACAACTTTCCCACGGTTAGTCAATATACCGTACACCTCAAGAAAAGAAGTAATACGGGATGAGATCAAGGTGGAATAGGATACAAGGAAATCTTACTCCTGTGCCTGTGATGAGCACTGCCTCCAGAACTTCTACTTGCAATTTTCCGCAGAACTTCGAATAACGATTCGACACGTGTTTCGCCTCTAAACGAGGCATCCTTAGTTCCCGTTCCAGAGCCAGTTCGGCTTCAAATGCACATTTTTTTTCTCCTCCATTTTATAATCAATATAATTAATAAAAAGGTTTAAAAACAAATAAAAAAAAATCGTATTCTCACTGGCTCTTCAGGCAACATATAAGAGTAAGAAGTATACGAGAATTTAACAGGGGCTTTAAAGCCTTAGAAAATGATATGGCACCGCAGTCATGTATACCAAATATCATATTGCACAAATGGCGTAGTGGTTAAGATACCGACCTTCCGTGCCAGTATCGTGGGTTCAGTCCCACGCGGGGAAAATCTTTGTGCGATCCAAATAGTGTTGTTCTGAGTCTGGGTGTAATTTGTCTGCTTTAATTGTATGTTTGTAAAGTCCAACGCTATACAAGGATTATATCGTTAGTGCAAGGGTGCCTTTAAAAAAATGGTTAAACAAAAAATTAAAATAAAACTCATCATCGTCGAAGCCCATATATATCGCACTGTTGGGCTCGGGTCTCCTCTGTAATGGGAGGGAAATTACGTACGTACGATAACCCAACGGTAAGATATGGGGTGGTGAATTGTATTCTTACTTCGTCACCACACGGAAAGAAAAAAACTACTTTACAGTGATCATGGTCAGGGGAGGACTAAGACGTCTTATGTCCAAAAGTCATCGTTATTACAGAAATTTATATATACCCGCTACAGTATTAATTATTAAAGATTGATTTCATTGATTGACATTTTAATACAAATTCATTGCCAGTACAAAAAGAAAATGATTCTATATGTAAATATTTTTATATTATTTATGATCAGTTATATTAAACATTTAATTACATACATACATATCATCACGCCATATCCCTTGCAGGGTAGGCAGAGAGAACAGAGTGCCAGAGAACTCTATTCTTGCATACTTCACTCGCTTCCTCAACATTCATAATTCTCTTCATACACACTCGCCGGTTTTGGAGACTCTTGATTCCACCTTCCTTCAATACATGACCGATCTGGTCTAGGTAGGTTAGTCTCGGTCTCCCACGGTACCTACATCCTTAGTTGTTAGTTTCGTTAGTTTTTGTTAGTTCTCTCTTAGTTATATTAAACATTTAATTTATGATAATTATTATATCGTAGCAATTTACTAGTTTAAAAATCTAAATAAAAAAAATGATAAAAAAAATCAAAACTACGTACATAATAAAAAAACTGAAGAGAAAAAAACAAGCACTTAGAAGTCCGGTGGTCTAGAATTCCATAATATATTATTGAATAAATAGATACTATTGCAGAAAATGAAATATATTTTAATAATACAACATGACTACTGAACAGTCGAGATCCATTGAAAAATTAGATTTGCTGTCGAATAAAGGATCCCGACTGTTCAGTTGTCATGTTCTATTATTAAAATATATTTCATTTTCTGCAATAGTATCTATTTATTCAATAATATATTATGGAATTCTAGACCACCGAACATCTAAGTGCTTGTTTTTTTCTTTTCAGTTTTTTTTATTATGTACGTAGTTTTGGTGACTTTTTACGCAGTCGGGTTTTTGATTTTTTTAATCATTTTTTTTATTTTAGACTTTTTAGTTATAAATACCCAGGTAGCTATCGTTATCTTATTTATTAATAAGTAGGTAAGTAACTAATTAGATATAGTTTTTCGACTGAAGTTGAGTACTAAATCGTTAGAAATTGGAGATGGGCGACCGCGTCAGACATTAGATACTTTAGGTAGGACTACCTATGGTATATTGGACAATATACGTAATAGATACTTCAGTATATGTCCATTCACATCCAGTTATATGAATTTTTTGTCTTTTCATCGTAAATTTCTACTATCTAAAAAACCTATATATGAGAAAGGTTGTTACGAAACTTTAAATCGATATAGATCCTAAACGGCCAGTCAAATCGAAAAATGTTGAGAGAAAACTAAAAATGATTTTTAAATACCTATTTAACGATACCCCACTCGATATAGTTTGTTGACTTTAATTTTTTTTATTTTCATAATATGGCGTCCAGTAGTCGCCATATTGAATTTTCAATAACGTCATATCTTTAGTGACACTCGCCGGATTAAGAGGAATCGACTGACGTTCGAATCATAAAAATCGGCCCAGGCGTTTGGTATATATAGTGCTTCAAAGGAACATACAAACATACAAACATACATACATACATACATACATACATACATACATACATACATAGACTGTTAAACACAATACCACTCCTTTACAGTCGGGTAAAAAGAACCTATTAAGCTATCACCGGATCGGAACGCGGCCACTCTGAGAAAGATCCGGCAATAAAACACAAAAGAGATAACACTAATTTTATTATTAATTTATAGAGACAGCTTACTTTATATTACTAAAATTAATTAATTAATATTTAGCTATTATTGTGGGTCAAATCTATACAATAAGTGCTCACAGTGTCTTGCAGTCTTGTGTTGGACTTCCTAGTTAATTAAGTGAATAACAGAATTCCAACTTGATGATAATACCCAGCCATCCTCCCTATTGATTTTTTTATGCTTTTTTTAATTTCGCGATGCTATTGAGATCTAGCCACCGAAGACAAAGATCGGGTACCGGTGGCCCGCTCGCACGGCGAAGAGAGAAGTTTGTATGGTGGGTCTATTGGGTCACGCGCCGTCTCTTCCGTCGCCTCGGACAGATTTGACGGGGCAAGACGCATCCATAGTCCACCACAAAAAAAAGGCTATTGAAGGCTCGATCATCCACATATTTATCGTAAATACATATATAGAGGTCAATCACATAACCCTCTTTTTGGGTTTCATCGCAGTCGGTTAATGACACATATTACGTATGCTAAATACGTTATTGTCCCGGCTACGGTCAGAGTACACTATTGTTATGTCCAATAGCTCTTTGTTCTAAATGCTCTATCAAATAATCTCAGCATATAAAATTTGATTATAATGTCTGCTAAATAATAATTTTATTATATAACTAGCAGACCTAGGCACGCGTTGCTGTGGTTGAGGTAGCCTCAGTAACATGTGGTGGTTATGCTAATAAATTGTAGCTCATATGAAACTTTTAACATAGCGCCATCTATTAAATACTTACTCAATCCAGTCAACAGATACCGCCATCTGTTAGAATCGTTTAGAGATAACAGATAATTGACTGTCAAATAATAAACAAATAATTTGCAATAAAATAATATTACTATAAATTGAAATGAAAGCTATCCTATCTTTTAAGTTGGATCAAAGTACACTTGCTGTGCAAATTTGATTAAGATCAGTTAAGTACTTTAGGAGTCCAACGCGGACAAACAACGTGACGCGTAATTTATATATATATATATATACTAGCAGACCGGGCCACGCGTTGCTGTGGCTTAGATAGCCTCAGTAACACTTTTTGTTTATTCTAACAAATTTTAGCTTATATGAAGCGTTTGTACATTTAACATAGCGCCATCTATTAAATACTTACTGAATCCAGTCAACAGATACCGCCATCTTTTAAAATCCTTTTGATATAACATATGATTTTGACTGTCAAATATTAGACATATAATTTGCAATAAAATAATATTACTATAAATTGAGATTTAAGCTATCCTATCTTTTAAGTTGGATCAAACTACACTTGCTGTGCAAATTTGGTTAAAATCAGTTAAGTACTTTATGAGTCCATCGTGGACAAACAACGTGACACGTAATTTATATATATTAAGAAGATTAAAGATGATGATAAAGATGAAAGCAAAACCAATGCGGTCGAAATGCAATCTCTACGGAAAATCTGTGGAGTTAGGCTGATCGATCGCATTCGTAACGACGACGTAAGAGAGCGAGTAGGTATGAAAGAGTATTGGTGTAAAGATGCGAAAGGGAATGCTCCGATGGTTGGGACATGTGGAAAGAATGCCGAACGAACGTCTGGTTAAGATATACAATGCGAAAGTGGAAGGATGTAGGTACCGGGGGAGACCGAGACTCACCTACCTAGACCAGATTGGTCACGTGCTGAAAGAAGGTGGAGTCAAGAGTCGCCGAAACCGGCAAGCGTGTATGAAGAGAATTATGAATGTTGAAGAAGCGAGTGAAGTATGCAAGGATAGAGTTCTTTGGCACTCTGATGGGGGTGGTCAATAGTATTCTTACTCCGTCACCGTCACACATATTGTCAGTATTAACATTTTAATTTAATCTAATAAACTACCACCGGATCGGAACTAGACCACTACTGAGAAGATCCGGCAAGAAACTCAGTGGGTTTGTCTATTATTGTTATTTCTTTATATATATATATATATATATATATATATATAAAGACCGATACATGAAAGAAATAGCTCCAGTGTGAAGCCCTTCGAACCCAATAGTTCAAATACAATTTAAAATAGCCAATGGCTGGACTAGATCCCACAAGTGGCACCCGATCACGAGTTAACTACTAGAGCAGCCATATATAGATAGATAGATAGAACTTATCATTCCTTACCCATGCCCGTGAGGGTTGTGCATAGATTACGCATAATAATTTTCAATGTTTACGCGAGTATTACACATTTGAAATAAAACTATTTTTACGGATTTCTTCGCTGTTTGTATTTGATTTTTGATTTCCTGACGTTACGAACTCTTTAGATCGTTCATGGTCACGTGAGGACTATGATGTCTCACGTCCAACAAGTCATCGTTACTAGAGAGATTTATGATATAAATCTCCGAGATGATAATGTGTGACCATGATCACTGTAAAGCGTTCGAAACGTCGTGAAATTAAAAACCAAATACAAACGCGATAGAATCCGTAAAAATAGTTTTATTTCACATATAATCATCCATCCATCCATCAGCTCATAAACGTCCATTGTTGGACATAGGTTCCCCCACGAGAATACCATTTGCAACGATCCTGTGCCACCTGCATCCAACGGTTTTCTGCGACCTTGATAATGTCATCAGTCCACCTAGTGAGGGGTCGTTCTACGCTGCGTCGTCCGATGCGATTCACATATAGCATACTAGCAGACCCGGCCACGCGTTACTGTGGCCTCAGTAACACGTGGTGGTTATGCTAATAAATTGTAGCTTATATGAAACTTTTCTACTTTTAACACAGCGCCATCTATTAAATACTTACTCAATCCAGTCAACAGATACCGCCATCTGTTAGAATCGTTTGGAGATAATAAATAATTGTGACTGTCAAATAATAGAAAAATAATTTGCAATAAAATAGTATTGTGACTATAAATTGAGATGGAAGATATCCTATTTTTTAAGTTGGATCAAACTACACATACTATGCAAATTTGATTAAAAACGGTTAAGTACTTTAAGAGTGCATGGCGGACAAACAACGTGACGCGTAATTTATATATATTAAGATTGTTCCTATTATAACTCATCCTTTCTGTCTCAATTTATGCAAACATGTTGAACAAAAACTGGCTAAACAGCGAACGAAAATATAGCAGATGATCTTATACTCCTTTCCTAATCATTATAGGGTAAAATAAAAAGTTGCAGTAGATATAATTTTATAAAGCGGTGTTTGTGATTTGGTATCGCAATGGCTATATCCTATCACAATTCAAAATACCATGGCTTGGAATTATAATATTCTGCTTAGAAAATTACCGTCCAATCATTTCAAATTTCAAAGTCTACGTTCATATGAGGCCGTGTCCTAAAAGTACATGACCTCTCTAAAGCTTAGAAACCTATAAACTATATACTAATATAGTGCGGTGACATTCGAGACATTTAAATTTTAAAAAGTATTTGCATTATACCAAACGTTTATGTGACATTAACCTTTTTAGAGTTCCATACCCAAAAGATAAAACAGGACCCTATTACTAAGACTACGCTGTCCGTCCGTTGCTTCGCCTGTCTGTCACCAGGATGCTGTCATGAACCGTGATAGTTGGACAGTTGAAATTTTCACAGATGATGAATTTCTTTTGCCGCTACAACGACAAATACTAAAAATCAATAAAATAAATATTTAAGGGGTTCCCACACAACAAATGTAATGTTTTTGCTCGTTTTTGCTTGATATTGATAACAAAAATAGGTAAACGTTTGATATATTCACAGAACATTTAGTAATATATTCACTTTCGAAATAAATACTTAAATTAAAATAAAACAAATAGAGAATTTAAGCTCCTATACAACAAACATGATTTATTTGCCATTTATAGATAATGTTACGGAACCCTTCGTGCGCGACTCCGAGTCGCTCTTAGCCGGTTTTTTGAATATAATCGAATTGAGTTTTCAAACATGTATCAAAATAAAATGTCTTTTAAATCAAAATCACTAAGAAGTATTAATATCAACTTTAAAGCAAATCACCCCTAAAATAACTTTCCACCCCTTTTTAACCCAGTTAGGAGATAAATCTCAATAAAATATGAATCACATCTTTCATCAATTCTGTTAATGAATGTTTATGCAAAATTTGAAATAGATTGGACCACGGAATCACGTTGTCCCATACAAACTTTGCCCTGCTTTTTCACCCCCTAAGGGATATAATTTCGTAAAAACCGTTTTTAGCTGACCTCTACTCGGCGAATGAAATATTCCTACCAAATTTGAGGTTTGTACACCTTATGGTTCCAGAGATATCGTGATGAGTCAATACATAGGTGGAAATCTCTTATATATATAGATTATATCTATAAAAGACATCTTTCTCATCAAAACAAATTCGAAATAAAACCAAAACACCTCATCACCAGGTTTATAGAAAATCAATTTCCCTAGTATTTTGATGGAGGCTCAGTCCCAGCAGTGGGATATTTATAAGCTTAGATAATGCAGCGGTGATTTATTAAAGAAACAATTATTCAATCCAGTAAAATTCTCGAATGTGAAATCAATAACTCTGAATTATAAATAAATATAGGAACCTGAGCATTGCTGTGTTGCGGCGGCTACGAATGCTACTTGAATAAAATTGAAATGAAATTTTAAAATAAAAGCTATCACATCTGATCAGGTATAGTAGATCAATTACCCTCCTATTGTAGAGGCGCGACTTCTCTTTTTGGCAACGGTCTTAGGGTTGGTCACACTCCGTTCAATGCATCCGGGGTGGCAGAGGGAACAACGCGTGACTACAGACCCGCCCTTCAAGTACCTATAAACGCCTTGCGGGCGGACCCGGTCCTTGTTTTTGGTGGAGGGCCGACCCCTGAGACAATATATATATAAGCTGATATTATGTGCTGTAACTTAGATGATTTTCCGTGTAGTCACGGAGTAAGAATACAATTCACCATTCCCTATTAACCGTGCGTGATCGTAAGAGACGGTTAAGGGATATAAAACGCATATAACATCTATGCGAGAGAAGGCAAACTTGAAACAAAATGCCTATACCAACACGTCTGACCAGCGTGTACATATTGTAAAAGTTACTGACAATAGTTTTATGACCAGCAGCAGGTTGATGTCAGGCAGGCGCCTGACATCAACCCTCCTTGGGAATGTAATTTTTAACCTGACGGCATCAGGTAGAGCTCATCCAGGTCCAGCAAATAAAATTAATTTATTTCTCTTAATATTACGAGTATCTGTACTCCGTCTGGTGACGGAGTAAGAATACAATTCACCACCCCCCTCTCCTGCCCGTGGTTATTGTACAAGACGATTAAGGGATATAATATGCATATAGTTTTTTATACAAGAGAAGGAAAACTTCATATAAAACCCAATACCAAAATGTTAACCCAATGCGGTATAGTAGGTCAATTTCCCTTCCATTGTGGGGGAAGCTCGAGCCCAACAGTGGGACATATATGGGCTGAGATGATGAATATAAACTGCCCATTGTTATAGTAATCATCTAAATGAGGATCCATCTTCATTGAAAAAAGATGATTTGAAATGATAAAAATCACCAAGCGAAGGTCAGTCGCCTGGATACACATAAAGCAGCACTCATTTTGTATTCGGCAATTAAATCAAGACGATTGTTCATTTGTTCAAATTTCTATTCTAGCAAAGAAAATAAATATCAGCTTCAATTTATGTTACAAATATTAATATATATTCACAGAGGTTAGGCGTGGCCCATAATATAATCAACTTTTCAAACATTATTTAAAATTCCTCTTAATAATTAAGTAAAGTATTTTCTTTATTAATCTTTGAATAATTAAATAATTTTAACGGTTTAGTTAATTCTATTCTCTTCTATTCTCACCCATAGGCATCGCAAAACTAACATCGAAGACATATAATATTCAAATAAAATCTATGCAAGAAAAAGAAATTTGGAAATAAAATCCTATACGAATGCCGAACGAACGACTGGTTAAGAAGATATACAATGCGAAAGTGGAAGGATGTAGTTGAAGTGTATGATGGTAGTGGAAGGATGAGGTACCGGGGGAGATCGAGACTCACCTACCTAGACCAGATTGGTCACGTACTGAAGGAAGGTGGAGTCAAGAGTCTCCGAAAC
Organism: Lymantria monacha; assembly: GCA_905163515.2. Classification (NCBI taxonomy): domain Eukaryota; kingdom Metazoa; phylum Arthropoda; class Insecta; order Lepidoptera; family Erebidae; genus Lymantria; species Lymantria monacha. The sequence goes on from LR991081.1 coordinate 21,121,701, forward strand.
CGGTGAGCGTGTATAAAGAGAATTATGAATGTTGAGGAAGCGAGTGAAGTATGCAAGGGTAGAGTTCTCTGGCACTCTGTTCTCTCTGCCTACCCTGCAAGAGATATGGCGTGATCATATGTAGGTATGTATATATGTAAAGCCTATACGAACTTATCCGAACAGCGTGGTATAGTAGATAACTGCACTCCTATATTGGAGATAGCTTGAATCCAGCAGATGAAGATGATGAACGGTTTGATTGCTATGTAATTACGGTTACGAATCAGACCTTTCATTGCTCGTGGTGGTCGTACACAACGACAAAGAGTCATAAAACCATTGTCAAAAATTTTGCAATGTATATTATTAAAAAAAAAAAGCGAGTGAAGTATGCAAAGATAGAGTTCTCTGGCACTCTGTTCTCTCTGCCTACCCTGCAAGGGATATGGCGTGATGATATGTATGTATGTATGTATATTATTCAAGAGTACATTTTGTATCGAGCAGATATAATTAGGATAAAACATATACATAAATATTTTATTAATAAAATAGGGTACAGGTTTGAATTGCGTTTCTATTTATTATTAATATCTATGTAAAATAATGCTGTGAAGTAGCGGCTACGAATACTAACAACCCTTAATTAAAATATGAGAAGATGAAAAGACAAAAACAAGCACTTAGATGTCCGGTAGTCTAGAATTCCATAATATATTATTGAATAAATACTATTGCAGAAAATAAAATATATTTTAATAATAGAACATGACAACTGAACAGTCGGGATCCATTATTCGACAGCAAATCTAATTATTCGACAGCAAATCTAATTTTTCAGTGGATCCCGACTGTTCAGTTGTCATGTTCTATTATTAAAATACATTTTATTTTCTGCAATAGTATTTATTCAATAATATATTATGGAATTCTAGACCACCGGACATCTAAGTGCTTGTTTTTGTCTTTTCAGTTTTTTTATTGTGTACGTAGTTTTGGTTACTTTTTAAGCAGTCGGGTTTTTTGATTTCTTTAATTATTTTTTTTATTTATAAATGCATTAAAAATTTGCATGTCCTACAATTAGTCGCGGTGGTGCAGTGGCAGCAGGATTGGGCCGGAATCCCAATAGACGCGGGTTCGAATCCCGCTTGCGACATCATTTTTCATTTCGTAATCGGATTTTATAAATAATTAAGCATAATAAGCGCTAAATTTCAGTAATTTAAATATTTTTTTTATTTTATACTTTTATATATAGTTATCTTATTTATTAATAAGTAGATAAGTACCTAACTATATATAGTTTTTCGACTGAATTTGAGTACTAAATCGTTAGAAATTGGAGATGGGCGACCGCGTAAGACATTAGATACTTTAGGTAGGACTACCTATGGTATATTGGACAAAAATACCTACTAGATACTTCAGTATATGTCCATCCACATCCAGTTATATGAATTTTTCGTCTTTTCATCGTAAATTTCTACTGTCTAAAAAACCTATATGTGAGAAAGGTTGTTACGAAACTTTAAATTGATATAGATCCTAAACGGCCGGTCAAATCGAAAAATGTTGAGAGAAAACTAATAATGATTTTTAAATACCTATTCAACGATACCACACTCGACATAGTTTGTTGACTTTATTTTTTTTAATTTCTACAATATGGCGGCCAGTAGTCGCCATATTGAATTTTCATTAACGTCATATCTTTAGTGACACTCGCCGGATTAAGAGGAATCGATTGACGTATGAATCATAAAAATCGGCCCAGGCGTTTGGTCTATATAGTGCTTCAAAGGAACATACAAATATACATACATACATAGACTGTTAAACACAATACCACTCCTTTGCGTTGCGCAGTCGGGTAATTAAAAAAAATCTATGCAATCCATTTGAAAAATTTGGTCAATTTATCTCTATTATGGAAGATACTTGTTTTGGCAATAGATGGTATGGTCACACCTTGCCTAATCCGTCCAGGGCGATGGAAAGGTCGGCGCGCGACCTCATAACTTGCCGTACACTGGCGTATACCTCTCTGCGCCAAGTGGGCGGGTCACGCGCACCCGATAATTTTCATCAGTGGTACTCTCATCAAGCTAATGCGTTATACCACGTTCAATTCTTAAGATAATAACTGGAATATTAACCAGAAGAATCTACGTACAGCTTAGGGCCAAGGGGTGATCTCGGGTCTATTCCTCTCTGCTTTTTAAATATAGATGTTATAAACACCTTGTCGCCACCTATGTCAGTCAGATTATTGATTGCAGTTGATCTGATGAGAGCACTACTCTCTAATATTTTATTGGATTCTTAGCAAGTTTTACGGTTCCCATAGGAAAGTAAGGAATGGTCATAAATTTTATTCGTAATGATGGGTTGTCTTAACAAATTGTCAATCTGCTTTAAAATATGCATACTATTACATATAACTATACATATAACATAAAAGAAAATCATATTTTCTGAATCAAAACAGACCATTTATCTTTTCAGGCTTCGATATCTACTATTGGACATATATATTGCTTTTAAGAGTGCAATTCATAATCGCCACGCTTGGTGTTGGGGCTGGGAATGCTCTGCTGCCTACCATCTTGATGATTAATTGGGCAGCTTTTAATATTCTTAGGAGAAAATAGGCAATGGTGGCAAGTGGTATTTTTAAACTGTCACCACACGAGAAGAAGAACAAACCACTTTATGACAAGGTGATTATGTCAATCCCTATGTTTTATACTATGTCGTGAAAATATAACGCACGCAGTCAAAGCTGATAAAGCGGTAATTAATCTCCGTTCGCAGACCATATAAAACAGACAATAATACCGGAACGTTGCACGTCATAGTAATAATATTATCACTCACCTTAACGGGAGACGATGACAACCATAGCTGGAACAGATCTGACGTCACCGAAGTACTCCGAGCCTCGTGATGTGGCCTCGGAGACAAAGGACCTGATGACGTCAGGCTGTGTAATCTCGTTACTTCATCTGTACTTGCACAATCACGTATATACTTCTCCAAAATCTTTGGCTTCCCATCCAATATTTTCTTTAATTCTAACAAATCTTCGTCGCTAACATCGTAATCGTCTGGTGACGATCTATCTATAACCTCTTTGAATTCTTCAGTACAATGCATTATCAGTTCATTAGTTGCCAGAACATCATATACGACCTTATTGCCTAAATCTTCTGGACTGCCATCATCTTTAAAATAATCATTATCACAATTACTAGAACTTAATTCAGCACAACCATTTTGTTCAGTTATTTCAACTATAGTAATCGGTGGGTTTTCTTTAAGCATATTATTGTTTTCAATAATCTCAGGTGCCTTTATATCTTCAGGTAACTCATAGACAAGCCTCATAAGTTCTTGAGATCTTTTTAATTTATGGTCTTCAATTGCTTTTTCTTTTTTGTTGTCTGGTATTTGGAAATTAGCGCGTTCATCAGTCTTTTTGGAGTCTTTTTTTGTGACAGCATCAATTGGTTCCTCAGATGTCATTGCAATTTAATTTTTGGTTACTCCCGCTTGCTTTTTAATATCTATGTTCCACATTTCTCGGTTTTCATTTACCTGTAAACAAATATACGTAGAGAGTTAGATTCAACTGGGCTGAACAAACAAAACTTTAGTTCATTTGTAGTGGTCGGATGTAGAAAAGTTACAAAACCATTCGTTTTGTTAAATTGATTTTGTTTTATGTACATTTATTATGAAGTTAAATATGAAAATTTATAATGGATGTTTTGATAAACAACATCTAACACAGTTCTTCCGAGATGGACTAATAATAAAATGTATCAGCCTTCCTGTGATGCGTGAAGAAAATATACGAATAAGGGATATAAGTAGTATTTTCCGTATGGTGACGGAGTAAGAATACAATTCACCAACCCTCTATCTTACCCGTGGGTGATTATAAGAGACGACTTAAGGATATAACATACATACATACATATCATCACGCCATATCCCTTGCAGGGTAGGCAGAGAGAACAGAGTGCCAGAAAACTCTATCTCTGTATACTTCACTCGCTTCCTCAACATTCATAATTCTCTTCATACACGCTCGCCGGTTTCGGAGACTCTTGACTCCACCTTCCTTCAGTACATGACCGATCTGGTCTAGGTAGGTTAGTCTCGGTCTCCCTCGGTACCTACATCCTTCCACTTTCGCATTGTATATCTTCTTAACCAGACGTTCGTTCGGCATTCTTCCCACATGTCCGAACCATCGGAGCATGCCCTTTCGCATCTTTACATCAATACTCTCTTTCATACCTACTCGCTCTCTTACGTCGTCATTACGAATGCGGTCGGTCAGCCTAACTCCACAGATCTGCCGCAGAGATCACATTTCGACCGCATTAATTTTACTTTCATACTCTTTTCTGCATACCAACTCTCGCTTCCATACCGTAATGTTGGGACAAGCACTGCGTTATGTATTGCTACACGTGCCTTCTGGCTGAGGTGGTGGCTGCCGAGAAGTTGCCCCAACGCTCCGTTCACTCTATTTCCCGCATTCACTCTTCGCTCTATATCAGTGGTGTACCTTCCATCTCGGCTACATCCACATCCAAGATATACAAATTAAAATGGTTACTAAGTATTTTAAAACATATAATTATGGTTACTAAGTATTTTAAAACATATAAATATAAGTTTTGGTTTAAATATTCATATGTTTATATTCATAATTCAATTGAGATACAAGTGACATGTGAAAATGAAAATATAGGCTATACAAAATAAAATTGTAAACATGACGCGTATTCATAATTACTTCATCGGTTTTGTCGCTATCTGTCACAGAGATCAAGCTATATTTTAAGGACTATAAGTAAATAATATTGACAGTTTTCTGTCTATAGCTGCGGGCCGGTCCGTTCGACGTATGAGTAATTATAGTACGTACGTACGACGTATGAGTAAGTATATTAACGCCGATATTGACGTCAAACCAAGGCGACATTCCATCATCCAGCCGCACACAGGCTCTACAGCCCATGTAACTGGACTGCACAGCCTGTAGCAGTTTACCGTTAATACCATACTCCGGTAAAATTTCCCAAAGTTCCTTTCGTACAACCGTGTCAAATGCTCTCTCCAGATCCACAAAACTGCAGAAAATCCTCTGACCTAGAGCCAGATGCTTCTCCAATGTTGCGCAGAGAGAACACTTGATCCATGCATCCCCTTCCACTCCTGAAACCTCCTTGTGTCTCACACAGTAAGCCATCGGACACCATCCTCATTCTCCTTTCAATAATTTTACCATACACTTTTGCTGCCAAACTGGTCAAGCTTATGGCTCTGTAATTTGCGCAGTCATAACGTGAACCCTTGTTTTTAAACAAAAAACACGATGACTGCGCTATTCCAATCCCCGGGAACCATTCCCGAGCTCCAACATAAATTGAGGAGCAACAGGAACGCCTCCCAGACACAGGAGCCACCAAGCTTGATCATCTCGGCAGACACCATATCAATGCCCGCTGCCTTACCATTTTTCAAACTTCTTATCGCCCATTCAACTTCATCCATACTGATGCCATCGGAGGACGCCGTTGTCGAATGTTGATCTACTAAACCACATGCAACACCAGTGCCAACCGTAGCATCTGCATACATATCGCCAAAATATTCACTCCATCGGCTTAACACGTCTTGTGTTTGTGTAAGAATGTCTCCACCTTTAGACCTTATTTTATTCATTCTGAAGGCTGACCAACCACCCCGAGACTTCTTCACCTCCCTTCAAAAGAGTTTGGTGTTACCCTCGAAGTTTTTAGTCAGCCTATCTTCTGCACTCATACTTGCTCTATCACGTTTCTCTTTCACTAAGGCCTTGGTGTCATTCTTACATTCCCGATATATTTCTTTCTTCTGATCAGTCATACTGTCATTCAGATTCAAGGATATAAAAATATATATTCTTAAGGATATAAAACGCATTTAACATCTATGAGAGAGAAGAAAAACTGAAAACAAAACCCTATACCAACACATCAAACCAGCGTGATATAGTAGGTCAATAAAATATATGAGCTGATGATGATGATATAAGTAGGGACCATGTTTACAAGAAAATGGATACTTAAACTCTAGGTTAACGTTATTTATTTTAACCATTTTGGAAGAGGCGCATCGCCAAGACTGGAATATAGTCTTTTTATAAATTCTGGCCAACGAATTTAAGGACGGCAAGGTATAGCCTATAGAGCAACGTGCCATATTTTTTTTGCTGCGAGCTACGGTAGAGCAAGCTGCCTGTTCGTTGATTGTAAATGTAATTAATTTCGGTGATGATTATGACCACAGACTGTCAAAAAAAAAATATTTTTTATAAAATTCATTTGTGACCCGAAATTGGAATACCTATTTTAAGTCATGTATTAAACTATTTTAAATCTGCTCCAGGAAATTTACCATTCAAGCTACTGTCACACTTTTTGGAGATAAGCAATTCGTGTTGTAAGTAGCCCTGGTGAGTGCTGTTGCCAATCTCTTGATGCCTTCAACATCAAGGTTATCTTGGACGAAGTGGTTCGAATGACCTCACTACTGAAACTATTTGTATGTTATCATTCTCCTACTCTTATCCCAATTACTTGGGTTCGATACAATATGTACTCTTCTTTCATAGTACATATTGTAAAAGTTATTGGCAATAGTTTCATGACCGGTCGCCTGCCAGACGTCAACCCTCCTGGGGAATGTAATTGTGAACCAAACGGTATCAGATGGAGTTGGCCCACGTCATCATAAGGCTCTTAATCGTCTTTTACGACATCCACGAACAAAGTAAGGGGTGGTAGTATTCGTAGCCGCTACCACACAGCTAACATATTTATATGTATAAATATTGTTAATCATCACCATCATCTCAACTCATATATGTCCCAGTGTTGGGCTCAAGCCTCCTCAATAATTGGAGGGTAATTGACCTACTACGCTAGTCAGACGTATTGCTATAGGGTTTTGTTTCGAGGTTTCCTTCTCTCGCATAGATGTTATAATATGCGTTTTATATCCCTTAGTCGTCTCGTACGATCACCCACGAGTAAGATATGGGGTGGTGAATTGTATTCTTACTTCGTCACCACACAGAATGAATTATTAGAAGAAAAAATGTTATTAATATTTCAAGTTAAATAAAATAAAATATAAATACCAATTCTCGTAAGCGAATTGTCTGATATAGATAGTATGCCTAACGTTTTAGACAGCATGACATTTTCACTTTTCCCAGTGAACCCTCGTAATTATTAATACATGATATTCGATGAGGGTGACTACCATTATTAGCCGGCCATTTCCATATGAGCCCAACGATCCCTACTGATTATAATCCGGCCAAATAGTGTGGGCGTGCAGATAAAGATTCGTATAACTATAGGGATGGGTCGATCGATGTTGCTAATAGGATTTGTATCTCTATTATCCTGTTCAAAGCTAAAATTATTTGTATTATTACTTAGGATAAAAGTTTGTTATTTTCGATGCGATTTATCTGATTATATTCATATATGTATATTATCAGATTTCAAGTGATGTATGGAAACGGCTACGAATACTAACCAATTCTTACTTTACTCGTGGGTGTCGTAAAAGACAACTAAGAGCCTTATAATGACCATTCTTTTTTTTTCTTGCGTGGGCTATGAAGGTGGTCGCGCCCCGCCAAAATGGTCCAGGGCGACGAAAGAGGCAGCGCGCAACAATATAGACCCACCCTGCAAATACCTCTCTTCGTCGTGCGAGCGAGCCACCGGTACCCGATCTTTGTCTTCGGTGGCAGCCTTATAATGACCTGGGCCAACTCAATTTGAAGCCATTTGGTCAACAATTACATTCCCAAGGAGGGTTGACGTCTGGCAGGCGGCCGGTCATAAAACTATTGCCAATAACTTTGACAATATGTACTATGAAAGAAGAGTGCACATTGTATCGACCCCAAGCAATTGGGATAAGAGTAGGAAAATGATAATTCATATATATTATCAAATTTCAAGTGATGTATGGAAACGGCTACGAATACTATCAATTCTTACTTTGCTCGTGGGTGTCGTATAAGACGACTAAAAGCTATAACCTGGACTAACTTCTGATGCCGTCTGGTCAACAATTACATTCCCAAGAAGCTTTGGTGTTAGGCAGGCGATTGGTCATAAAACAGAAGCTAAAACTTTTGCAATATATACAATGGAAGTGGAGTATTGCTTCGATCACAAGTAGATAAGTGCAGGATGATGATGATGATGATATAATCAAATCTTAACAGGTCAAGGTTTAATTGATTGAATTAGGCGATACATGGCGGAAATCCATTATTATCTTAAAATGGAGGAAAGCAAGGAAGAACCACCACTTTCCCACGGTTAATCAATATACCGTACACCTCAAGAAGGAATACGGGATGAGATCAAGGTGGAATAGGATATAAGGAAAACTTACTCTCGTGATAAGCACCCTGCAGACCACCGGGGGCTACTCGCATCAAATAGACTTGGTTCTATGGTATACCTTCCATTCTCGAGATGTGCGGTATATTAATTAACCTTAGGAAATTAAATAATCCTAGGGTTTCCCTTCTTGGCCACCGAAGACAAAGATCGGGTACCGGTGGCCCGCTCGCACGGCGAAGAGAGGTGCTTGCAAGGTGGGTCTATGGGGTTGCATACCGCCTCTTCCGTCACCCCGGACCGATTTGGCGGGGCGAGACGCATCCATAGCCCACCGCAAAAAAGGGGTTTCCCTTCTTTTCCCTCATTTTAAAATGTCTTTCAGCCATACACGCCCAATTCAATCAATTAGAACTGGAATCCCAAGAGACTCGGTACAGGAACCCATCATTTATACCACTAAGCGATCAACGCAGCTATCATAGATAAATCTACAAGCAAAGTACAGACAATTTAGCAAACGACATAAAGGAGGCTTCATTTAACGTTCAACATTAAACAACGTTTATTTACAAATGGCCGACATTTCAAGTCAACTCATCAAAATGTATTTTGGATGTTAAATTTTTGATAACATAATATAATAAACGTTGATGATATTTTAATAACTCATAATATTGAGGTAGCTGATATTTTTCTTCTATATCGATCTCTATAAGATTTTTTTTTAATTGCTTATAGTGGCAAACGAGTGCCACCGAAAACAAAGATCGGGTACCGGTGGCCCGCTCGCACGGCGAAGAGAAGCGCTTTGTAGGGTGGGTATGAGGTCGCGCGCCGCCTCTTCTACCAACACCGTGTGACCACCTCCATAGTACACTGCAAAAAAAAAGGTGACAAACGAGTAACCAGCATACCTGATGGTAGCAGTAGAAAAGTGCATCTAGACTGCTGCCTACTCAAGTTAAGCTTCCAACTTTCTTGCTGAACGATGCGCAACAGCATATTGCAGTGGCAATTCACGTCTAAGCAGTGGCTTAAACGTCGATTTTCTGCAAGAGTGTGGAGTGCGTGTGTGTAACTAGAAAACTGTCAACAACTCTACCCCCCAAAAGTAACAGGGAAATTATCTTTCTTTTTTATGACTCTGGGCTACTGTACGTCACGCCCCGCTAATCCGTCCGGGGCGACAGAGAAGCGGCGCACGATCCTATAGACGCGCCCTACAGCATGCGTCTCATCGCCGTGCGGTTGGGTCACTGAAAGGGAAATTATCCCAATACTAACCTAAACCACGCTGGACAAAAGCTGCAAAGATTTTGTTTTATTGTAATATTATCTGCTATTTCCTTGTGCTAACGAAATAAGAACACAATTCACTACCCACCACCCACTTACGATATCCACGGGTTTCTAACAAACCCCTATACCAACACGTCTGACTAGCGCGATGTAGAAGGTCAATTTCCCTCCCATTATGGAGGTGGCTCGATCCAAACAATGGAACATATACAGAGTGGAAGGGGACCGCTCCCGAAAACAAAGACAGGTAACCCTACTAGTCCTACTTGCAATGATAGGCTAGAAAAAAAATCGATACGGATGAAAAAATTAATTTTTATTCACTACTCGAGGTCGTTGAACTCTTGAAGATATGATCGTGAGTTTTGAATACATTGCGTCTTTTGTCATATGAGTATAGCTAAGTATTTTTTATGAAATTATCGTTATATGGCACTGTCCTAATACGATGGAATTTGAAAAAAACTTAAAATTCAATGTGAAAAAATTTTTTTCATCTGTATCAATTTTTTTTCTAGCCTATCATTACAAGTAGGACTAGTAGGGTCAGCTGTCTTTGTTTTCGGGAGCGGTCCACTTCTACCCTGTATGATATGCATATAAAATCTATGTAAAAGAAGGAAGGCTAAGAAGGTATACAATGCGAAAGTGGAAGGATGTGTGTACCGGAGGAGACCGATACTCACCTACCTAGAGCAGATCGGTCATGTACTGAAGGAAGGTGGAGTCAAGAGTCACCGAAACCGGCGTGCGTGTATGAAGAGAATTATGAATGTTGAGGAAGCGAGTGAAGTATGCAAGGATAGAGTTCTCTGGCACTCTGTTCTCTCTGCCTACCCTACAAGGGATATGGCGTGATGATATATATGTATGTAAAAGAAGGCAAACTCGTAACAAAGACCTGTACCAACACATCAGTCCAATCATCATTCTCCTGCTCTTTTCCCAATTACTTAGGGTGGACGCAAAAAACTGTTGCTATGTATGGATCTAAATGTCGGGCATTGAAAAAGACGGATGAGAGAAGATTGGACGCTACTGAGATGCGTATGTTAAGATGAATGTGTGGGGTGACAAGATTGGATAAGATACGAAATGAGTATATTAGAGGAAGTCTGAAAGTGGCACCAGAGATAAAGAAGATTAGGAGCGCGAGATTGTCTTGGTATAGATATGTGACAAGAAGGAATGAAAGGCATGTGACAAGAAGGGTTATCAATATTTTTGTAGATGGACGGAAGAATCGTAGCCGACCCAAAAAAAGATGGATGGATTGTGTGAAAGAGGAGAGACACACTTGTGTATGAAAGATGTAAGTGCAGATATGACGGCTGATAGAAGCGTATGGAAGGCTAGAACATATACACATAGCGTGGGAAGAGGCCAAGAAAATGATGATGATTTTCCAAAAAAATAAAACACCAAAAAGAAAATACCGACCTCAGTTTGATGATCGTACTATTAATTTTTATTTCATAAAAATATTCAATACAGATGGATATGTATGAGAATGTGTATGGAATGGTTAAAATATTTGCACGAACGGAATCGGAATGGCAATGATTTATGCCGCGGCAATCAAATCGGTGTTCGTTATGCTCTGGTATTTTAATATACAGCTATTGTAATATCGCAATGTCCTTGCATTGAATCTATTTCAACAGATTTATAGCTTTTTTTATTTGTATATATATATAAATTTAAGGGGCGTCCAATAATTACGTAAGGTGTTCTTGGGGAGGGAGATCAAGACATATCTTACTAAATCTCACTTGGGAAAAGGGGGTCTTAGAAAATATCACGTAGTTTTTTTTTATAGCAAAGATTAATAATTTTATCACTGTGATTTAATATTATAGCAATATTCTTAGTTTTTGCTAGTCTTAAATAAAAATAATGAAGCGAATTTGTTTTTTTATTTTTAATAAATACATCATTTTTATACGCAAAATATATAGTACAAATTTTGAAACATCTCACTTGATTTTTGGTCGAAAAAAAGCTTACAACATCTTACAAATGGGTAAAAGAAACTCAAAAATGCCTTAGGTAATTAATGGACGCCCTTTATCTATTTTTGTATTGCTTATTGGTCGCAAATGAGCAAGTACCACACCTGATGGTGTTACTGCCACCCATGGACCATTGCAATACCAAGGGTATAGCTAGGCAGCTGCCTACCAACACAAACCCCAAACCCACCCAGTTGGGCTTCCGTCTCTCATGTTCACCGAACGAAGTGCAAGAGCAGATTGCCATTACTCAGACGTCGATCTTCTACGAGAGTGTGGTACTACCCCGGACGGACCGGCCCGCGGCTGTAGATAGAATACTGTCAACAGCATAGTCGTACCACTAAAAATATATATAATTTCGAGTTTTCCTTCTCCCATTTTATGATAGAGACGAATTTTATAATAGAAATATGAAAGAGGTGATATAACATTGTATGTTTGCTCGCTTCGTTTTGGCGTCGATCGGCTACGAATACTACCAACCCTTTCTTTGCTCGTGGATATCGTAAAAGACGATTAAGAGTTCTGTAACGACCTGGGCCAACACCGCCTGATGCCTTTTGGTCAACAATTACATTCCCAAGTAGGGTTGATTGTCAGGCAGGCGGCCGGTCATAAAGCTATTGACAATAACTTTTGTCATATGTAGTAAAAGGAGTACATATTATATCGACCCCAAGTAATTGGGATAAGAGCAGGAGAATAATGATGCTGTAAATTATTTGCCCCATAATACGTTGATTATATGTAAATATATTCCACTCATCATCATTCCCCTACTCTTATCCCAATTACTTGGGGTCGATACAATATGTAGAGTACATGTAGAGTATATCTTTCATAGTACATATTGTAGAAGTTATTGGCAATAGTTTTATGACCAGCCGCCTGCCTGACGTCAACTCTTCTTGGGAATGTAATTGTTGACCAAACGGCATCAGGTGGAGTTGGCCCAGGTCGATATAAGGCTCTTAGTCGTCTTTTACGACATCCACGAGCAAAGCAAGGGTTGGTAGTATTCGAAGTCGCTACCACACAGCTGTGCTATGTAAATATATTCCACTGAGGGTGCAAAATAAAATCAGAACCAAATCCATAATATTGGCATCAGGAATTTGGTATAGAGATATGTTATCTGCTTAACTGTAATAAGGTTTCTTAGTACTTTATTAGATTATGCTTTGTATGTGTGCATTTTGTGTGGGGATATTGTGGTTATGTGTTAAACATATTTGAAGTGAAATTTTTTTATCGACGTATGGGAGAAATTTTATATTGTAACGTTTTTCTGTTACGCGCTAAACAGCAACAATGCGCAAAATTTTGATGGAACGCGACATGAGAGAGAGGGAGAGAAAGAGAATACACGCTATTGGTTGATGTATGTAAACAAGCAAACAACATGTTTTCCGTGTGGTGACGGAGTAAGAATACTATTCACCACCCCATATCTTACCCGTGGGTGATCGTACGAGATGACTAAGGGATATAAAACGCATATAACATCTATGCGAGAAAAGGATAACTCGAAACAGAACCCTATACCAACATGTCTGACAAGCGCGATATAGTAGGCTAATTTCCCTCCCATTATAGAGGAGGCCCGAGCCCAACAGTGGGACATTATGGGCTGTGATGATGATGATGTAAACAAGATTTAAAAATTAGTTTGCCAAAGTTTCACTTCTGATATGTGTACTTTGTACGCACGCATTTTTTTTTGTTGTTCACGCTGTGGAAATGAATTTACGTACTATCCCCCGCCGGTGACAGACGAGGGGGTGTGTGGGACTCGCCGGGCAGAACTCGACCAGAATACCCACTAAAACCAAAGCGGTCCCTTCCGCGCTTTTATGAGTTGTCAGAGAGATCGTCTATTAACATTTTATCACTGACACCCCAACGCTCGGCCATCTGGCCACGTCCAATTGACAGTTAAGGCGGCTAAAGGAGATGCGCGTAACGGCATCTCCCCCTTCATAAATCTACATATGATGCTATATTAGTAAGCTTTTAATAACTAGCTATGTTTTTATATTACGAATTTTTTTTTAAACTTGATCTTCATCGCATTTTAATCATTTTGAAATTTGGAATTGTATTTTTATTAAGTACCTACTGATATCAATGCAATAATTTCAATAATTTGTCACATTATGCTTACCAAGATCTTTAGGAGCGATTAAAGCATAAGGCGGACTTTTGACGGGAATTTGAAAACGTCGTGTGGTGCTCTTATATTATATTCGATATCTTAGTATTTTAACGTGTTATATTAGATAATTTTGATGCCATTTTATGTAATGTGATGCGGCGGAACTACTGGGATGTAGTGAATATGATATAAAAGTGCTTTACAACGTTTTCGTTTGCCATCAAAATTCCAACAAGGTACCATTAACAGTGTGGGCCATAGCACTGTTGATGGTGACAATTTGACTTAGACAATGACTAACCTGAAAGACTAAAAACGTGAAGATATTTATAACTCGACACTGGCACCAATAGCTCGTATAAGTAGCTGATTGCCAATACATATGAAGAAGAAGAAGCATAAGGCACACGAATTACTTACAAGTAGGTAGGTAGTTAGAAATTCAATAAAAAAAAACATTAAAATCACGTTCAATCAAATTGAACCATATTTTTTTTAAAGTTACCACTCTGCACTAAAGAAATAATCTTTGTATTGGGGGGGACTTTACAAACATGCAATTAACGCAGACAAATTACACCCAGACTCAGAACAACATTTTGTGGAACACACAAAGTCATCATCATCATCTCAGCTCATATATGTCCCACTGGGCTCGAGCCTCCTCCATAATGGGAGGGTAATTGATCTACTATACCATGCTGGTCAGACGTGTTGGTATATGGTTTTGTTTCGAGTTTTCTTTCTCTCACATAGATATTAATGCATTTTATATCCCTTAATCGTTTCTTACGATCACCCACGAGCAAAATAGGGTGTGATGAATTGTATTCTTACTTCGTCACCACACGGAAAATCGGATCTCACGAAGTATTGACTTGAAAAAAATTTTGTCAGAAGTAGGGTACACGTTCTCTTACTATCGGGTGAGCTCTTTATTCATCTGAGAAAAAAAAAACAGACCATAATACGTATTATTTTTGATGTTAAACAAGAGACAGCACGTAAGTAGTTGGATACGTTAAAATATTCTATTCGAGTATCGATCGCCTATTGTTAGCTTGTGACACACTGCCACTTGAATTATCCAACACTAATTTAGTTACAGTTTTTCCGTGTGGTGACGGAGTAAGAATTTTCTGTGTGGTGACGGAGTAAGAATACAATTCACCACCCCATATCTTACCCGTGGGTACGTACGAGACGACTAAGGAATATAAAACGCATATAACATCTATGCGAGAGAAGGAATACTCGAAACAAAACCCTATACCAACACGTCTGACCAGCGCGGTAAAAAATTAAGTACGCGTTATCTATCTCTATACGCTGTTGCAGTAAATTTTTTGATGGATGAAAAAGTTCATCCATTTGTCCATCCTACCGTATAATCATGCTATCCATCTATTTATATTAAATGATAAAATGAAACATTTTGGCGAATTGGTACGAGTATCTCTCGACAATTTACGCTTAATGGCTTAGTATTTTTTAACTAACGTCATTTCCGTCGTAAGTTCTTTCAATTTTTTACACCTTATCCGTGCCGACACAAGTATTACTTCAAAAATAATATAAGAGTTTTAAAAATAAATAATGTATGTCGTGTCTCAATTAGGTACTCTTTTAAGTGTGAATATTATAATAATAAATATTTATTTTAAGTTTGACTGCATAGATGGCGTGGTGGTTAAAATATTGAAGTACGTGCAAAGTATCGTAGGTTTGATTCCCACGCAGGATAATACTTTATGCGATCCACAAATTGCTGATCTGAATCTGGTAGTAATTTGTGTTCGTTAATTACATTATTGTAAAATCCCCGCAATGCAAGAATTATTTTTTAGCGCAGGGTGTTGCCTGTTATAAAATTAAAAAGGTTTCTGATTTAAACCCAAAGTATTATATATTCCGACTGACTTTAAGTGAGGCATTCTCTATGAGTCAACATAGATTACTGCAGAGATATCAATGAATACGGGCATATTGTGACTAGAAGTAGTGGTAGGACTTTTAGTAGTCCTATCCCGCCGCCAAAAAAAAAGTTAGTTTCTGTTTACAACCGCGGGCCGGTCCGTCCGGGTTTAGCATAGCCTCACCTGGTTCCGATGGCCCACTCATACGGCGAAAGAGAGATACATGTAAGGCGGGTCTATGGGTCACGCGCCACTTCTTGTGTCGCCGCGGACAAATTTAGCGGGGTGTGACCATTTCATAGTCCGCCGCCAGAAAAAAGCCCAATGTTTACATCTTTTACTATCACTTATCAATACAAGGACGACAATTAAAGATATATTTAATTTCAAATTTATTGGCTAAGATTATTATTAACGATACTAAATTAATAGCGTAACACGCCTCTACGTTTCATATTGACACTTGTAACAGAAGCTATATACCCGCCCCTAATAATAATCGTCGATCGTCAAATGTATCGTTAATTAATAACTGTTTATAGTTTGTCAATAATATATAAGATAGTCTTCCATACTGAAACTATATCGTATATTGTATATGAGTTCTTTGGCCTTCTCTTCAGCTGTTTTCTAATACGTCAACACCGCTTCCTTGTTGTAAACTAAATTTTATAATTATAAACTATTTTCATTAACAATAATATATTTTAATGTTCTCTCAGTAATAACATTATAGCCTATCGATAGGTAACGATTCAAAGTGTTGCTGCCAATATTCGTGGTTGTTGAGTGTCACTGTTTAGTGATTTAATGGTATTAAAAAGGGTATAAATAGCGGCTCTGAATGTGTAAATCACATTAAATGCAAATGTATTCATTCTACTAATAGGTTAGTTTATGAAAATGAATTTATTTATTTTTATACAATATATTCTCAAGTCTTCGACAATACTCGTGATCGGGTGTCGCTTGTGGGATCTGTTCCAGTCCTAATATTTTATATTGTATTTAAATTTTACATTATATCGTGGTTCGAAGGGCATCACACTTTTTTTTTAGCGGCGGTCTATAGAATGGGCGTACCCTGCTAAATCCGTCCGGGGAAGGGCATCTCACTGGAGCTAATTCTTATTAAACATTTTCTACTATTTTGGAAGTGAAAACTTCTTTAGCGGCGTTGTTTTTTGGGATGGGTAAAAGATGTTAAACTCGCGTCAGGACACGTGACCTGATCGAAAATTCGTAAGACGGAGGGAGAGTAGACCGTAGGAGAGGAAGTAATAATATTATATAGTATAATATAGTTAATATATGTATTTATAGTATGGTCACACCCATACATATTACCTGGGTTACGCTTTTTATTTATATGTAGGTATTTGTTTTTTTTTTCATAGGTGTTTTCATAGGTATTTTTGTAGATTTAAGTTTTCACTTCTGTCGGCAGTACCTACTCGTGACTGCTGCCTGTTTTTTTTTTATATATATTGTATATAAAAGAGTCAGTAAATAAATAATAATCAGATAAACCCGCTGAGTTTCTCGCATGTTCTTCTCAGCAGCGGTTACGTTCCAAACCAGTGGTAGTTTATTGAATTCATTAAAAAATAAAAATTGGCAAAATATACACTCGCAGGGTTTATGCATAATTGATTTTGAGTTTACATTTGGATACAAAAATTAATTTTTACCAATCGGTGTTTTAGTTAAAAAAAAGGTCCCAATTATTCAACAAAATATTGGACATTTTTTGTATCCATGTGTAAGACGCGTAAGCAACACAAGGCAATAAAGCAATTGTAGGCGCGTTACGCAATCTCTAGCCTCTAATGGGGAAAGTGACTCGGCTACCGGCTACCGGCGTGTTACTATTTGTTAAGGATTATACATTTGATGTTTACGCGAGTATTACACATATTACGGGAGTACGAGTATTACGGGGCGAAACCTTACGCGAACACGTGTTAGATAACATTAGTAATTTAATAATTGCTGGTTATATTTAAACTGAAAGTGACGTAGTAAGAATATCATTCACCACCCCCTATCTTATCCGTGTGTGATCGTAAGAAACGACTAAGGGATATAAAACGCACATAATATCTATGCGAGAGAAGTAAAACTCGAAACCAAACCTATACCAACACGTCTGACCAGCGTGGTATAGGTGGTTAATTTCCCTCCCATTATGGAGGAGGCTAGAGCCCAACAGTGGGATATATATGAGCTGAGATCTCATTGGGAATGTGATTGTTGATCAAACGACATCAAATGGAGTTGGCCCAGGTCGTTATAAATCTCTTAGACGTCTTTTACGACATCCACGAGCAAAGTAAGGGTTGGTAGTATTCGTAGCCGCTACTACACAGCTAGGCAATGAAATTTAATATTCGTAAATAAATTTGAATTCGTAATCATCATCTCAGCTCCTATATGTCCCACTGTTAGGCTCGAGCCTCCTCCATAATAGGAGGGAAACTAAACTACTATACAAAGCTGGTCAGACGTATTGGTATAGGGTTTCCTTTCGAGTTGAGTCGAGATGTTACATGCATTGTATATCCTTTAGTCTCTTACGATCACCTTAGTAAGATAAGGGGTGGTGAATTGTATTCTCACTCCGTCACCACACGGATAATACGTAAAAAGGTGTGTGTCAGCTCCAGCGTACGACTGGAGTTTACTCCTTAAGTACGATTATCAAAACAGGCGCAAAAAAAGCTCATTTGACTAAAAATAATATATATATATATTTTTATTTACATTTATTAAAACTGTTCAGTGAAGTATTATCTCACGAGAAAGTGAAAGGTGCGCAGAATAGGTTGCGCACCAAAAACTCCACAATTTTTTCTCAAACCGGGCGCCTTATATGAAAATCGATTCTTAAGGAGTAAACTCCAATAATATAAATTAAATATAGCTAATAGCATTTAGTTAACTTTGTTGTAATTACACCGTCCTCACCCCCTTGATTGTAGGAGTAAGTCACCACCCTTAGGAGGTTTATTAATGTAAATATTTTGGCATAGTTTCCAGGTAACATTTTCATTTGTTTGGTTATTAGTTTTTTTCCTAGAACATGCGTAAGTAATCATGTTAATTAGATTTTTATGCTCCAAGGTTGATTGGAATCTTCATTTATTAATAGAATTAACTTTGTATGACCATCTGTCCATAGATGCTTAAGAATATTGGCGACGGTGTAACGTCTTCCCTAAGGCCCAGATTTTATATGGTTCACGAAACTATTTTTACGCATTTCATCGCATTTGTTATCAATTCTTAGTTCTTTAGTTTTCTAACGTCTGAATTTTCAATATAGCGTACTTTTAAATTTATTTCCTTATATTATTATATTTTTTTTTATTTATATTATTCATGTACTAAGGAAATAATCCTTGTATTACGGCAGACTTTACCAACATATAATTAACGTAGACAAATTATACTTAGACTCATAACAACACTTTGTAGATCGCACAAAGTATTATCCTGCGTAGGAATTGAACCCACGGCACTGACACTATGCCATTTGTGCAGTCAGTCAATTATTTTATAAGGCGATTGATTTTTTTTTTGGTACTAATAATTATGCGACTTTTTACACGAAGCTTTTATTGCTAATAAATCAAATGTAATTAAAAATGTATTTATTATTTCGTTTTATTAATCACATAACTTCGAGTATGTAGCTTAGAATCGAACCCCAAAACTCTGTGTTACATTTGATTGCTCAACCACTGGTCTATTTTTTTTTATATCAAAAGACAACATTTATTAGATTTAATAATAGAAGCAATATTAATATTATGTAAATGAAACTTTATAGGCTTTTCAAGTGCGAAATTCGAAATCATATCACTCGGTTCGGAGCTCAACATATAGTACCATTTTACTGAAATTTAGCATTTAACATACTTGATTATTTATAAAAACTTGATTACAAGCGGAAAATTATTGTCGAAAAATTACCCCATCTGTGACAATTATTTTTCGTCGGTCGTAATCAAGTTTTTATAAAGTTAACAACGGATTGGGATACGGTCATGCTGAGAAACATCTGGCTAGAATCAGTGGGGATACTAATTATTGATATAAAAGGCGGGCCCATTTTAATAATAGTTAAAAATTATTTTATTCGGCTTAGTTACACAGATGCACAAATGGCGTAGTGGTTACGATGCCGATCTTCCGTGCCAGTGCCGTAGGTTCGACACCCACGCAACACAATACTTTGTGCCATCCACAAAGTGTTGTTCTGAGTGTGGGTGTAATTTGTCTCCGTTAATTGTATGTTTGTAAAGTCCCCCGCAATACAAGGATTATTGCCTTAGTACATGCAGAGTGGGTATCTTTTGATTTAAAGTTTTATCTGTGCAGGATTTAATAGTGGTAGTACCACACTGAGCAGAATATCGACGTCTAATAAATGGCAATGTGTTATTGCGCCGTTCTACGAGCGAGAGAACCGGCAGCCCGAATTTATTGGTGGGTTTGGGATTTTTATTAGTAGGCAACAGGCTAGCTATACCGTTGATGTTGCAATGATACACGAACGGCAGTAACACTTATCAACAGGTGTGCTTCTTGTTCGCTTACTGCCATAAGCAATAAAATATATATATATATATATATATATATATATATATGTAAAACAATTTATGCAGGATGATAAAATAAACAAATATGTTTCTCTGTAAACAAACAGGCAAAAAGTTTCTTTATTCATATTTCAATATAACTATTACACATTAAGAACCTACTGAAAAAACAATATCTTACCTGTAAACAAAGAAACGACAAGTTATGTTTACTAATCTCTTCTTAATTTACACAACTAATTCCTTTACTTTTCTAATTTATTAATTTGTACTCCACACGCAAGTTCTATTACATCATGACATCTGTCAGATTTTATATTTGGAGGTAATTAAAATAAAAGCGCGCGTAACATGAGTAGCGCGGCAAATTCAAAATTAAGGAAAGTATACTTTCATTATATATATATATATATAAATTTAAATATAAAAATAAACATAATATGTATGTTGATCGTACGAAGTAATATTCTGAATAGCACTCGAACCAAGAACTCAATACTTAAAAATAACGCGTTATTTTTACTTATCTGTGCTCATGTATGCAGATAACATCAGTACATTAGAAGGAAAACTCGAAACGCTAAACAAAGCATACTAACTTGAATTACAATTGAATTTTATCAAAGAGAGCCATGACCCAGTTTAAATGTTCGAGGGTTCATTACTCCCATAAGCTGCTTAAGGAATAAAGTCTCGAATAACCCCATATTTTCCTCGCCCCCTCCCTAACAATATATAAGATTTACTGCATTTTAACAGTGGCACAGAAATTCTTAAGAATTTCATTTGCAACTGGGTCATAATATACTACTATAATAAATTCTTCTGTGTACAGAATTTCAATGTATTTATTAGATTGTGTAGGGGCTGCGGATACCTCCAATCCTTATAGTACTTATGGGTGTCGTACAAGATGATTAGAAGCTTTACATCATCATCTCAGCCCACATATATCCCACTGCTGGGCTCGGGCTATGAAGGCATAATGGGAGAAAAATTGACCTACTATATCACGCTGGTCATACCTGTTGGTATAGGGTTTTATTTCGAATTTTTTTTCTCTTGCATTATATACCTTAATCGTATTTTACGACCACCCACTGGTAAGATAGGGAGTGGTGAATTGTATTCTTACTCCGTCACCACACGGCTTTACATCAACCTCGACTAATTCTACCTGATGTCGTCTAATTGACTGCACAGAGTACACAGATGCCCGAGTGGTTAAGATACCGGTCTAACGTGCCAGTGAAGGGTTGGGTTCGATTTTATACGCAGGACAATACTTTGGTACACAGGTACACCACTGATATAGAGCGAAGAGTGAATGCGGCAAATAGAGTGAACGGAGCGTTGGGGCAACTTCTCGGCAGCCACCACCTCAGCCAGAAGGCACGTGTAGCAATACATAACGCAGTGCTTGTCCCAACATTACTGTATGGAAGCGAGAGTTGGGTATGCAGAAAAGAGTATGAAAGTAAAATTAATGCGGTCGAAATGCGATCTCTGCGGAAAATCTGTGGAGTTAGGCTGACCGACCGCATTCGTAACGACGACGTAAGAGAGCGAGTAGGTATGAAAGAAAGTATTGGTGTAAAGATGCAAAAGGGCATGCTCCGATGGTTCAGACATGTGGAAAGAATGCCGAACGAACGTCTGGTTAAGAAGATATACAATGCGAAAGTGGAAGGATGTAGGTACCGAGGGAGACCGAGACTAACCTACCTAGACCAGATCGGTCATGTACTGAAGGAAGGTGGAGTCAAGAGTCTCCGAAACCGGCGAGCGTGTATGAAGAGAATTATGAATGTTGAGGAAGCGAGTGAAGTATGCAGAGAAAGAGTTCTCTGGCACTCTGTTCTCTCTGCCTACCCTGCAAGGGATATGGCGTGATGATATGTATGTACAATACTTTGGGTATTCCACAAAGTGTTGTTCTGAGTCTGGGTGTAATTTGTCTGCGTTAATTGCATGTTTGTAAAGTCTCCCGTAATACAAGGAGTATTTCCTTAGTGCTGCGTGGTGCCTTTTAAATATATATATATATATATCCTATATGAACGATGGAAGTGGAATAATATATTGTGACGACCACAAGTAATGGGGATAAGAACTGATGAGAATAATGAAGAATTATATTTTAGTACTTTTTTTTTAATTTTTATATATTTTTCTTTTTTTTTAAATGATTGGATATTTGAATTGAAAATTTATCCGAATTTATAACTGAAATTGTTTTTATTTTTTTTTAGACACCACCGTGCACTAACGAAATAATTCTTGTATTGTGGCGAACTTTACAAACATATAATTACCGCAGATAAATTACACCCAGAATAGAAATCGAACCCACGGCACTAGCACGGAAAGTAGGTGTCTTAACCACTACGCCATCTGTGCAGTCAAGTGTCAAAATTGTTATAATAGTTTCCAATAATTTCGGATCCGATATCTGTAGACATGTTTGGACAGGTTTTTATTCCCACCAATCCAATTGCATTAAGGAAAAATCTCCAAATGGGATATAATATAACGATCAAGAAACTCAGTGTTTCATCAAAATAAAATAAAAACGATTTGGTATCATAAGGGACTGGTCATAAATTACGTAAGAGATTTTGATAAATGTGTTGGTGAATCGTTGTGATTTCAAACTCGATGAAACCGAAAAAATAAGTCTAATATAGGATTCAGCCGGCGAGAGAATGAGATAGAACACATTAGACGTCTCTCTTTGTGCGACTCTTCGTAGTATCCCCACTATCTGACCCCCCCATTAGAGAGTTAGAGATAGAGAGATAAAGTTAGAGATAGAGAGAGAGAGAGGGAGAGGGAGGGAGAGAGAGTACACGGCTATTGTCGCCAAAGTTTCACTTCTGATATGTGTACTTTGTACGCACGCATAATTTTTGTGTTTGTCTTTTAGCTGTTAGCCGCAGATGGCTGTCACAGCTTAACCCAGACTATGGGTGAGCGCTGAGGGCTCTCAACCCGTAACACATAAGTGCAATTTGTGCAATTAAAACAGATTTCATAGGTAGCATGTACATTTGACAGTAAAGTTGACTTTACACTGTAAGTTGGTAGTTCATGGATGGTTTATTAGGTAATGGGTTACGTTCGACGCGATACAAATCAATATAATAACAATAATAAAAATGGAGGATCGTTGAAGATTTTGTTTTTAGTAACGAACATAAATTAGATAAAATTTAAAAAAAAATGCTTAAACATTTGCTATACAAAAATGTATTGAACGCGACAAATAAAACAAAGTGGTGATAAAAAGAAAAATTTAAAAAAAGATAATAATTTAAAAATAGCAAACATTTATAAAAATGTCAACACCAAGAAACGAACTGGGACTGTTTGGATTAAGGGACTGTTCTATTTTCAAATTGAACTATTGCTGTCTTTAATTTCCCCTATTATTATTATCTACCCTATAAGATATTAAATTTTGACAAACAATTTAATATCTTAGGGTAGATATAAATTTCTGTAATAACATTAACATATTGGACGTAAGACACCTCAGTCCTCCCGTGACCATGATCACTGTAAAGTATTCGAAACGTGAAATTAAATATCAAATACAAACGCGATGGAATTCGTAAAAGTAGTTTTATTTCAAATAGGTCGAATTACTCAGGTAATGAACTAGTTCAAATGCTGACGGCACTTTAAATTATTAGTAAAACCACAAAAAAAATATATTAAAAAGTAAATGCCTGTACGTAATTTATTATTGTTCTAACCTTTTCCTCCATAATGTCTACCTCTATATATTATATAACCTCTTTGTATACAGGGTGGAAGTGGACTGCTCCCGAAAACAAAGACAGGTGACCCTACTAGTCTTACTTGTAATGATAGGCTAGAAAAAAATCGATCAGGATGAAAAAAATTTTTTTTTTTTCGCAAATATTTTTAAGTTTTTTTCACATTCCATCGTATTAGGACAGTGCCATGTAACGATAACTCGATAAAAAATGCGTAACTATACTCAGGTGTGAAAAGACGCAATCTATTCAAAACTCACGATCATATGTTCAAGAGTTCAACGACCTCGCGTGGTGAGAAAAAATTTTTTTTCATTCGAATCGATTTTTTTTAGCCTATCTTTACAAGTAGGACTAGTAGCGTCCCCTGTCTTTGTTTTCGGGAGAGGTCCCCTTCCACCCTGTATATGTATGCGATTGAACTCCTTAACTACTGCACCGATTTTGATTATCTTTTTATTTATGTTCAGATGGTAAAAATTGAATTACATTTAGCGTTCGCTATCCTTCAGAATTGGTTTAGAAATGAAACAAAAATTACAGATAATTTAAAAAGGGCAGTTAAAAATTGCTTCAAAATTTAATTTGGTAATTTTTCTCCCCACTTTAGAGATTATGTAGGTACATTACTATGTAGGTACTGAGGGCGACCAAGACTAACCTACCTAGACCAGATTGGTTACGTACTAAAGGAAGATGGAGTCAAGAGTCTCCGAAACCGGCGAGCGTGTATGAAGAGAATTATGAATGTTGAGGAAGCGAGTGAAGTATGCAAGGATAGAGTTCTCTGGCACTCTGTTCTCTCTGCCTACCCTGCAAGGGATATGGCGTGATGATATATGTACGTATTATATCCTCTTTAAAGGGTTGCTATGCGGTAGCGGCGGCGAATACTATCTTTAGAAATAGACGGTGATTCATAACTCATCTTCAGTCTAACTCATATTATGTATAAAAAATAAAAAACTAATAATTCTTTCTAACAATTCCGATTACTTTTTAATCTATAAATTAATAACCGATAAATTAATTTTTATTAGTGTTAGGCCCACGCTGTTGACAGTTTTCTGTCTACAGCCGCGGGCCGGTCCGTCCGGGGTAGTAACACACTCTCGCAGAAGATCGACGTCTGAGTAATAACAATATGCTGTTACGCTTCGGCTTTTGAACTACTGATTTAAACAATCTATGAATGTATACAATAAAATTATCATAATATCGGCTTATATATGCCCCACAGCTGGACTTGAGCCTCCTTGAGGGAAATTGACCTACTATACCACACTGGTCAGACATGTTGATATAAAGTTTTGTTTCGAGTTTTCCTTCTGTTGCATATATGTTATATGCGTTTTATATCCATTAGTCATCTCTTATGATACACGGGTAAGATAGGAGGTAGTGCATGGCATTCTTACTCCGTCACCACACGTATATAATATGAAACATAGAACCTCCTCCTTTTTTAAGTCGGTTAAAAATAGTAGAGGAATAAAACGTGTACTAAATATTTTCCTTCAAAAAAAAATTAAATAACCCATTTCATTTGTGGATCCTAAAGAGAATCGGCCTAAATTAAAATCTAATACACATAGCATCAAAGATCGATATATAAACCGCAGTACTATGTGCGCAAATCGTATTGAATTGAATACGGAAACAAAGACACAAAATGCGTCACCATAATGAAATTATTGAATAAATAATTCAATTAATTAAAACAAAGCGTATATTTCATTGTAACAGTACCTAGATTAGTTTTCATTTCGTGAGGTATGGTCTCACTGTTAGCGATATTGATAATGAAATTAAACAAAATAAATAAATTATTTTTTTCCGTGTGGTGACGAAGTAAGAATACTATTCCACCCCACATCTTACCCGTGGGTGATCGTACGAGACCACTTAGGGATATAAAACGCATATAACATCTATGCAAGAGAAGGAAAACTGGAAACAAAACCCTATATCAACACGTCTAACCAGAGCGGTATAGTAGGTTAATTTTCCTCACATTACGGAGCCCAAAAGTGGGACATTTATGAGCTGTGCTGATGATGATGATGATGAAATAAATTAATAAAAAAAGCCTTTTATTTACTACTTCTGACTGCACAGATGGTGTAGTGGTTAAGATAACGATCTTCCGTGCCCGTGTCTTGGCTTCAATTCCCATGCAGAACAATATTTTGTGCTGGCAATATACATTCCGTATACCGTTCTCATAGAACGACGGCTAAATTAAATTTAGTGTGACGTCACTAATGTTGCCCAAATGCAAGACTTTTGGGGGTCCCGCAATTCTTGCAACTCTCGCTGTTAGAATAACACAGAGTCATTTGTTTTCATAGAAATTAAAAATCCAAAGAAATTTATTAATGAAATTCCATTCATCTAGTGGCACTAACTGTTCAACTATCAATAATTAGGTACATACCACTTAACGGGAGTGGGGAGATGATTATATCATCTATAAATAAAAGGAGGCCCGAGCCCAATGATGGGACATAATGAAAGGAGTAATGAATTAATTATCGGTTGTCCAATTTATAATTAAGTTCGCAGTAAAATAATAATTCGCCGTCACTGAGGATCCAATTATTTTCCTGTATATATTGCGGTCAGTGCGTCACTATACAGCGCAAGTTACGGGAACCAATTCCAGATGACTCAATTACAATTACACATTGTTATAGATTAATCCAAATCGACTTACACTTCATGAGGTTTTAACAACTTTGTATATTTACTATTTTTTTTTATTAGTGGATCACGCTGTTTACAGTTCTCTGTTTGCAGCCGTGGGCCGGTCTGTCCGGGGTAGTACCACACTGAGCAGAAGATTGACGTCTGAGTAATGGCAATGTATGTATATTGCGCTTCGTTCGGTGAGCGAGAGAGCCGGATGCCGAACTGGGTAAGTTTAGGGATTGTAATGGTAAGCAGCGACCTAGCTATAGCCTTGTTAATAGCTAATATAAATAAAAAATATGAAAAAAGAAATTGAAGAAGACAAAAATAATAATAAAAAAGGGAAACTAAGAATCCGAACCGGCGCTTTTTGGATAAAACTACTCGATTTTCCAACTGAGCTATGTCTATTATTAATGACAGCGTCAAAATTTGCCTTCATATTTTAATAGTTTAAGAGACGATTAAGGGATATAAAACGCATAAAATGTCTATGCAAGAGAAGGAAAGCTCGAAACTTTACACCAACACGTCTGACCAACTTGTTATAGTAGGTCAATTTCGCTCCCAGCATGGGCTAGGCGCAACAGTGGGATGATGAACCATAGCACCAAATAAAATAAAAATGTAATAAAATAGAAACGTATACAGATATGTAAAAAGGATTCCATTACGTCACCTCTATAGAAAAAAAAATATAATAAAAAAAAAACGTGTGCGTCTCAAGACGCTCGACAGAAGTGACAATTTAAACTAATCTAATGTGAATTATTTATTGACAAAAACTTAAGTTATAACTTAAATTTTATGTATATTAAAATAAAAATGTAAGCAAAGGTTATTTATTAATAAAATCTTATAACATTACATCGTATTACGGTTAGCACTGTCGGTTAGAGTGAGAGGGGAGGAGCCTGCCTAACGCTGCCGTATACAAGAGAGAAAGGGAAGCCAAACAGACTTGCGTCGTTACGCGTCACGTAACGACGCAGTTTACCCTTCCATAAGAAGTTATCACTTCAAAAATATAATAAATAAAATATTTTTAGTTTAACAAAACAGTTCGAATACCAGGCTATCATAAAATCGAAAGAGGTTCCGAATCCAATTACTGAAACTCTGCATTATTCGTTGCAGTAAGCTAGTAAGTTATTTTAATAGGTACAGATTTATTACCCTAAGCATTTTTATGGCGCCCTGGTAGCTGCGGTCGTTCTTCGTATAATTAAAATGGCAATTAATAGTACCGCGTGTAAATTGTTTTGATAGAAATTATGGTGTTTTTCTATAGATGGCGACTCCCAGTGCAATGTCCGAATGTTTGTTTTTCATTTGCTGTATAAAAAATCCGAATATTTATTTACGTCATCCAGAAATTAGGGTGAGTGATTTGGTTACCGATATCTTTGTTAAGCACCAACTAATCGGATAGTAATGGAGTAAGTACCCAATCCATACCTTTCTTTCTCTTAGATATGGTAGAAAGCAAGAAGAAATGCGTTCGATTCACGATAATTCCGCCTTACCGTGGAATAAATTTCAATAACTATAGGTACGATTCCTGTAGTAACTCTTTTACGATACAGGAATAAATTTTATAATAATATTTTATAATAATTTAATATAGGTAAAATTTGTTTTTTTTTATTCCCTGTGATGACGGAGTAAGAATACAATTCACCACCCCCTATCTTACCTGTGGGTAAACGTAAGAGACGACTAAGGGATATACAACGCATATAACATAACATATATGCAAGAGAAGGAAAACTCGAAACAAAACCCTATACTAACTCGTTTCGAGTTTTCTTTCTCTTACATAGATGTTATATGCGTTTTACATCCCTTAGTCGTCACTTACGATCACCCATGGGTAAGATAAGGGATGGTGACCTGTATTCTTACTCCGTCACCACACATATTATTAATATTATGACAAATTATCACCGAGAATAGATTACAAGTTATTTACTTTAATAAATATTTTCCAAGACGTCATTCCCATAATCAGATCGCATATTTCACCACTAAAATATAAATATATATTTTAGCAAGAATCCGCACAAAAACAAATCTATCGCCAATACAAAATAATAACCGGATCTCATTAAAATTTTCAATAAAACGACGATCAAAGGGTTATTTGCGTCAAGCGGTGGTTTTGTAAGAACACATTGTGGGTCAAGATTGTTTACCAACATAGGGCTGTCGCTAAATAAATTGCATATTTATGGTACCTTACAATCTACTGTGGCCCTGGTAATCTAAAATTCTATAAGCGGCAGTTACCATTTACAGTTAGGTGAGCTGTTTACTCATCTGTCAGCAAAAATCCTTACTAATATTATAAATGCGAAAGTAACTCTGTCTGTCGCTCTTTCACGCCAAAACTACTGAACATGAAATTTGGTACACAGATAGTTTAAAGCCTGATAAAGGACATAGACTACATTTAATGCAAAAAAGGATTGTAAAGGGGGATGAAAAGTTGTAAGGAATTATCGTCATTTTTAAAGCCAGAAGCTTGAAACTTATTTTTAGGCTATTGATAGATATAAATAAATATGAAATCAAAATTTCGTAAAAAATTCAATCTTAAGGGTTTTTTTTATATACATATATATATATATATATATATATATATATATATATATATATATATATATATATATATATATATAAGTTTGTATATATAATATAAATAAAATAAAAATAGGAGTTGAAAAACTTGAGGAAAGTAACCTTTAGAAGAAAAAGAATAAATAAAATAGATATTTAAAAAAAAACATAAAACGCGCTCATGTAGATGACCGTCAAAAAATGCGATGCAAAAAGTAATTAAGCGACATCTATCGAACGACGTGCACTTATTAACGGATATTTAAAAAAAATCGCTAACCCTGTAACGATAATGGCATAAAGTATTTTAATTATTGCATTATCATCGGTCTTTAATAAGTTTGTAGTTCCAAATTAATGAGATGTTTAGAGAGTGATAAAAATCACGTTACATACAAATCAAGTTAGCGTGTTAAGATAGACTTCCAGTCCAACCCGTGCCTATAAGCATTTGTAATAACGATACCTAAATATTAGATACCAACTATTCTAATACAAATGACACGAAATTAATTGTAAGTGTAAAATATCTCGTCTTTGGTGGTAGGTAACTAATATTTAATTTTATTCAACTTCATTATATTTACCCTTACTTTGCTCGTGGATAACGTAAAAGACGACTAAGAGCCTTATAATGATCTGGGCCAACTCCATCTGATGCCGTTTGATCAAAAATTACATTCCTAAGGAGGGTTGACGTATGGCAGGTGGCCGATCATAAAACTGTTGCCAATAACTTCTACAATATGTACTATGAAAGAAGAGTACATATTGTATCAACCCCAATTAATTGGGATAAGAGTAGGAGAATGATGATTCAACTTCATTATATTTATCCTACTCTTATTCCAATTACTTGTGGTCGATACAATATGTACTCCATTTTCTCGCAGAAAATCGACATTTCGGTAAACGAGAGAGCCAGTAGCCTAATCTAGCTTTAGTTAGGCAGCGGCCTAGCTATATCCATGGCATTGCAAAGGGCGGCAGCAACACTTACCATCAAGCGTGCTGCTTGTTCGTTTGCCACCATAAGCGAGGTCTAGTTATCAACGTATTACTTCTATTAAAATTTTGGATATCTTTTTAATATACATAGTTCACTGACCATTAATATATCGAAAATATTTCGACATATTATTTTCCTTAAAGGATACGAACTGTTATAGATAACATTCATTGTATATTACGAACACTGCTAAGAAAATTAGTACCTATATTATTATACTTAATGATGTTTTTTTTTTTTTGAAGTTATACTCCTTTTGGCGCGTTAGGGAAAAATGATGAGAGTAAATTTTAACGATGCGCGCACACACCGTCACGAGAAACCGACACACCTCTGAAGTTAGCTATAGTCAACATTTTAGTTTTGTAGCTAGACAATGCGTTATAATAAAACTTTCAATGTATTAATTTTTTTTTTTTTGACCTTGTTAGTGTCATTTTTTCTACAAACGTAGATAAGGCGGAAAAAAAAAATTGAATTTTTTTTATCTTGTTACGCCATAAAAGTATAACTTCTAACGCGTGTATATAAATACACACATACTCTTTTTTATACTTTTTTTTGTGTGTCTTAGTTGTTAGCCTCAGATGGCTATGACAACTTTACCCGGACTATGGGTGAGCGCTGAGGGCTCTCAACCCGATATACTTAATGATATCTGAATTCGTTAGATTATTAGCAAGTTTGATAAGGTAGCAAGTACCTGCTGTTTTTTTCCCGAGCGCATGATATGACATGTCCTTCTTCAAACGAGGTTTAAGAAGAGCACTCACTTCGCGGTAGGCCTAGCTGTGCCTCTGGTGTTGCTAGGTCCATGTGCAACAGTAAGTATCACTTACCATCAGGTTTGCTGTTTGCTCGTTTGCCACCATAAGTAATAAAAAAAGTTCTTTCACTAGTTTTTAATGAATTTTACTGTCTTTTATTATTTATTTTTTTCGAATTGAGGATTCCAGAGGTTTTTAATATATTTTTATTTCATTATTTCATCAATTATTTTTGCCTAAAAAACGAAATAACGAACTAATCTCGGTCATCCAGATATTTTTATTTACATATATCTCAATTAAATATATTAATTAACAAAAGCGTCATAATTATAAATTAACCGTCTTAATTATTAAGTTTAAATTAAAGAACTGTGATACAAGCGTAGTTTAACTTTAAATTATTATTAACAGTCTAGACGAATGATTACATGAGAAAATTAAGTTTATATTAAAACTATTACATAATATATTTTTTTTGTAACAAGCTGAGCAAGTTAAGCTCACCAGCTTAACTTCGTAGTCTCGTTAAAGGGCCATTCATAAATTATGTAAGGCGTTTTTTGTTGACTGAATATTATAACTTCTTACTATAGGCAGGAAGGGGTAATGAACCTGACATTATGTAACGATGACGTAAGATATTAAATTGAAAATTACCAATTTTGGTCAAAACTGTGATAGATTATTAAGATTCATGTTATTGCAGTGATTTAATGATACCTACTTGTAGTTAGAAGATTGTAATAAAAGATATTTTCAGAATAACCGGAGTTATATTTGATCAATAGGGCCTTTTCTTACAAAAATTCTTATTAAGGGGTAGGGGGGAGTAGTTGCAATCTTATGATGTCTTACGGTAGGGGGGATGGGGCCGAAACGTTCTTCTTCATTGGATTCATTTTGTACCATATTCACTACACTTCAGCACTTTAACTGTACCATATTCCATAAAAAACCAGCAAAATTTATTCAATATAACAAAATACTAAAGAAATGAATATAATACAAGAACGTGACATGACATTTCCATATTCGCGGCGGGAATTATTACTACTTAGTCTGTGGCGGGAATCAAATTTTACTAAATTATTTCTTTTCTTGAAATGTAACCTGCTTAATGGTACCAAAACCAGCCAGATACAATAATGAGATTTTATTAAAAGTTTATACAGACAATTTATTAAACACAAATTTATTAAAAGTATTAAAAACAAATTTATTAAAAGTATATCCGAAAAGACTTTTTCCCGGACCTATTATTTCCTCCGTGGTTAGTGCTCCGATGGTTCATGGATATGTGGAAAGAACGCCGTCTGGTTAAGAAGATATACAATGCGAAGAAGGATGTAGGTACCGGGGGAGACCAAGACTAACCTACCTAGACCAGATTAGTCACGTACTGAAGGAAGGTGGAGTCAAGAGTCTCCGAAACCGGCGAGCGTGTATGAAGAGAATTATAAATGTTGAGGATGCGTGTGAAGTATGCAGAGATAGAGTTCTCTGGCACTCTGTTCTCTCTACCTACCCTGAAAAGGATATGGCGTGATGATATGTATGTATGTACTTATTATTTCCTTCTTAAAGGGTTGCTATGCGGTAGCGGCGGCGAATACTATCTATCTTTACTTTGCTGTTGGATGTCTTAAAAGACGACTAAGCGCTTTATATCGACCTGGGCCAGCTCCACCTGATGCAGTTTAGTCAACAATTATATTCCCAAGGAGGGTTAATGTCAGGTAGGCGGCCGGACATGAAACTATTGCCAATAACTTTTGCAATATGTACGAGTACACATTGCGTCGAATCTAAGTAATTGGGATAAGAGCAGGCGAATGATAAATGATGATGATTACTTTCGTAAAAGAATTTATCAAAAAAATCCTATTATCTTTTGCTTGAAATGGAATAAAATGATATAGAAAAAAAAACAGATATGATCAGACGTATTATAGTCTGTCTAATCTAAGAAGTGCACTTTGACAGCTGTCTGAGTAAGTTGTCTAGGTATGTGAACCAAATAATCGCTATCGAAAATATCCGATTATACTGAGAAATCGATATTGATTCTTTATAATTAATAATCGGTTTACTTTTTATTTTTCAAAAAGGTGATGAATAAATTAAGTGCTAAATTAGTACTAAACAAATTTAATTATTTCAGCATAGAATCTACTCATCATATTTAGTAGGATTAGGATAATTAAAAACAAAAACTGGATTTGAAAATAGCTATTTATTAAGAATTACTACTATTACTTGAATTATCAGCGTCGCGAACATTAATAATTATTTCCTCATCAATCAAAGTGTCGAAATGTACATCTCTGTCAAAATCTCTATTCGATTAATTGTATTTTTCCAATATTTTACCGATTATTTGAATATTCGTGAATTGAAAGTTGTCAAGCACTACTGTATAGAACGTGATGACGTGACATTGTTAGGTCGTCACTAACAATTACTATTTACCATGTTATTTCTATTTTAAATTAGTTATACGAGTTTAAACATTAGATTATTGTACAAGAAAGTCACCCGCACTGTTAATTATGTAAATAACTTAATAGTTGTTTAAATTTTCAGATTTAGTGTATACAATTATGTGTATACGTTTGACCGAGGTTATTGTGTATTAAAAAATGCAAAACGTCAAAATGCACTTCTTAGATTAGATGAACTATAGTGTAGGGTTTTGTTTCGAGTTCTCCTTCTCTTGCATAGATGTCATATGTATTTTATATCCCTTCGTCGTCTCTTACGATCACCCACGGGTAAGATAGGGGGTGGTGAATTGTATTCTTACTCCGTCACCACACGAAAAAATATATATAACGTATTTTTTATTGAGACAGATAAATAACCTATCTAGATGTAGACTCAGGGTCGGATCTACCATATGGCTGTTAAAGCTTCAGCCTAGGGCCCCGTAGATTTAAGGAGCCCCTGTCTAAGTCCAGTCGAAGTCATAAATAGACGATAATAATTTAAAGAATTTGTCAAAGGAAAGTGCAGAAAGATTGTTATATAATTTGTCAATTTATTTACCGTTATATTTGACATACACAACATATCCTTGCTAATATTATAAAGTCAAAAGTAACTCTGTCTGTCACTTTTTCACGTTAAAATCACTGAACCGATCTAAATCAAATTTGGTACACAGATATTCTACAACCTGATAAAGGACATAGGCTACTTTTTAATGCAAAAAAAGGTTGTAAAGCCCCTTTTATTATTCCTTACAACTTTTCATCGGGGATGAAAAGTTGTAAGGAATTATCGTCATTTTTAAAGCCAGAAGCTTGAAACTTATTTAAAGGATGTACGCCTGACGAGATTGGATAAAATAAGAGATGAACATATAAGAGGAAATGTGAAAGTTGCGCCAGTGACGGAAAAGTTAAGGAGTGAAAGATTAACATGGTATGGACATGTGTTGAGACGGGATGAAAGTAATGTTGGGAGGAAAGTTTTAAGTATGAACGTTGAAGGCTTTAGGGGTAAGGGAAGACCCAAGAGAAGATGGATGGACTGCGTGAAACGTGACATGGATAGACAAGGAGTGACCACAGAGATGACGTCTGATAGGGTTGTATGGAAGGAGAAGACATATTGCGTCGACCCCAAATAAATTGGGATAAGAGCAAGTTGATGATGAAAATGACACGGTAAGCCAGTCGTATATAAAATTTAATATAGCAACTTCAACCAAGAGGAAACAGAAATCCTATACTTAAACAATATCCAAGCTTTAGACATTGGACGCTATTTCTTCGCTAAGATAAAATCGATACTTAAACATATGACGTATTTTAATACTAAAGAATACATTCACCTTTCATATACCAACGTGGTTAGCAAGATTTGACTGCACAGATGATACAATAATTAAAATAAAGATTTGCTTAAGCTAGCAATCATGTGTTCAATTCCCACTCAGTACAATAATTAATTCGTTCCACAAATTGTTCTAAATCTAGTTGTAATGCATATATCATCATCATTCTCTTACTCTTATCCCAATTACTTGGGGTCGATACAATATGTACTCTTCTATAATAGTACATATTGTAAAAGTTATTAGCAATAGTTTTATGACCGGCCGCTTGCTAGACGTCAACCCTACTTGGGAATGTAATTGTTGACCAAACGGCATCAGATGGAGTTGGTCCAGGTCGTTATAAGGCTCTTAATCGTCTTTTATGACATCCAGGAGCAAAGTAAGGTAGCATTCATAGCAGCTACCAAACAGCAGTGATAATGCAAATATGAAGATTAATATGTTCTTTTGAAAAAAAAAGGGAACTCTACGTTCAAGAATGACGAATGCAGAAAAGGTGCCGTGGTTAAGATATCGTCTTGCCATATCAGTGCCATTCGTTAATTATGTTTGGAAACTGGGATAATACAAAATGATTCCTTAGTGCTGAGTGTTGTGTTATAACAACCTTTTTTTTTGTTGTCGCTGTGAAAACGCATTTACGCATTATCCCCGTCAGTGATAGACAGGGAGGAGTGTGGGACTCGCCGGTCAGCTGCCCGACCGGCATACTCATTAAAACCACAGCGGCCCCTTCCACGCTTTTACAGGGCGCCGGAGAGATCGTCTACTGACATTCGATCCCCACCCCAATGTGTTATATCGACCTGGGCTAACTCCACCTGATGCCGTCTTGTCAACAATTACATTCCTAAGGGTTAGCGTCGGGCAGGCGGCCAGTCATAAAACTATTGCCAATGACTTTTGAAATATATACGATGGAAGATGAGTAATAGCGTCAACCACAAGTAATTGAGATAAGAGCAGGAAAATAATGATGATAGCTGGCACTGTGTTGTCAAAAAAAGAAAAAAAACACAATGCAGCCACGAGGACTGCCGATAGAAGTGAAAACTTAAACCAATGAAAAAAAAAGCGTGCCCCAGCAGGGAGTATGTATGGTACATACAACATATACTCTTGTAGTAAGATATTATAGTCTTAAACCTCACCACGTATCACCAAGGAGGAAGGGTGGTTAAAAAATGCTAAAAAAAGATCACGTGATTAATGGACGTCCCCTATTTTATAAAAACAAGTATATAAAATAACGTTTTTATTCAATCACCAAATAGTTATCAAAATTAAAAGCATCGCCTTTGAATTTAAATGATACGAATACAAATTATAGTAATTGAAAACATCTATGCACTTATATCTTTCACTTACATTAGGTGGAGATTGATAACACAGTTGTCTACTCTGTGATTAGTTGCTTTCGCATGGGTAGTGTTTTGGCGGGTATATGAAAGTTTAATGCAGCAGATTCAATATTTTACTGCTTTAATTTGTGATGATCATTTTGATGGGATTTTAAATATAAAATGCACACACTTTAGCACTTTTTCTGCATTACATTATAATTTAATACAGAAAGAGTACTAAAGTGTAGTGAATATGATATAATAGTGCTTTATGTTTTTGTGTTTATCAAAATTCACAGAAAATACATTATTAGCTGGCGAGTGCGTTTTTTTACTAGCGAATACCCGTACGGTTATCCTTCCACCAGGCGGGTATACATTTATGGGAGAATCCCGATGTAGGTCTACCATCTAACCACTAAATCATAATGGTGTTCCTTCGCTTACTTATAGTCAGAAGAGAGATGCTATCCTCCATCCGCGAGGATAGGGTAACATTCTATCCTCTATCCGCGGCAGATATCCTATATCCGCAGCCATAACTCCTGACGCTCCCGTGGCTATTTGGACAGCTTGAAACTCCCTGTAAGAGGTGAACGCAGAACACATGTGTACCACTGCATCGAACCTGCTTTAGCTAATGCAGTGTATTCCACTATCCTGGATGGCACTCTTCAAGATCGTTCTAGCCTTGAATTGATAAGTGATAAATAACAGCTAAATAGCATAAAGGTTTAACCATATCTTATTATTTTTTTTTAATTTAGAGTATTTAATCTGCTTTGCTGTGTGGTAGCGGCTACGAATACTACCAACCCTTAATTTGCTCGTGGATGTCGTAAAAGACGACTAAGAGCCTTATAACGACCTGGGCCAACTACGTCTGATGGCATTTGGTCAACAATTACATTCCCAAGGAGGGTTGACTTGAACTTTTACAATATGTACTATGAAAGAAGAATACATATTGTATCGACCCCAAATAATTGGGATAAGAGTAAAAGATGAATCTTTAGTATGTAGCTACTAATCATAATATAAATATCTCGGTTCAGGAACGGTTACCAGCCACTCCTGCATTGCTTGCTTAATCGGTCACCAGCATAACTTATTTTCGGGCTGGCCACGGATGGCGAGGAAGCGGTACTAGTGGCTGTCCCAGTAGCGATAGCGAGGGAGTACGGTGAACCCACCGTGCTCATGTTATTTATTATATACTTATTTAATCTTAATTAATATACATTATGTTATAATTGTACATTGCCGAGATTACTTAATAATACGTATAATTTACTCTATATGTTAAAGGTATATTATATGTTTTATTGTAATACTATTTTATGTGGAAGGATGTAAGTACCGGGGGAGACCGAGACTAACCTACCTAGACCAGATTGGTCACGTACTGAAGGAAGGTGGAGTCAAGAGTCTCCGAAACCAGCGAGCGTGTATGAAGAGAATTATGAATGTTGAGGAAGCGAGTGAAGTATGCAAGGATAGAGTTCTCTGGCACTCTGTTCTCTCTGCCTACCCTGCCTTGATATGTATGTATGTAGGTATGTACTATTTTATGTTATTCGTATTTGTCATGCTCATGATTAATACAACCAATATATAATAACAATAAATTATTATTTTTGTATTAAAATATAGTTATTATTTATTAATTGCCTTAATATTGATAATTTAGATTTAATGTTGATAGTTTAGATTTAATATTAAATGTAATTTTGTGGCCATGCGCTGCCTTTTCGTCGCCCCGCGGCCCCGGGCCGAACGAACGGCTTATGTCCAGATCACAGCCTACCATAAAAAAACTTATTTACAACATGCATCGGTGACATTAATGTATTGATATCACGGAATATATATAATAAAAATCATGTACAAAGCTTTTAAATTAATTTAACGATTATAAGTGAAATTCGAATTACCCAATAAAAAATATATAATCTTTCAAACTGGCCGTTCTTTTAAGTAATAACAGAGACGTTTTGTATGAAATATTATCATTTAAAATTTTAATTACAACGGAATCTCAAAGCGAACGCTGCTTTTGAACTTGTGGTTTGTGAATCTTTAAAAAACGTTTTAATTTCCGCGGTTGAATCGTAAAAATTTTGTTTGTTTTCGTTGATTTCTCTAGGCGTCGAATGTGTTTTTCTATCTGAACGCTTTTTATTGTTTTCTATACCTATATATAAAGAATATTAGTGTCTGTCTGTGATTTTTAAAATCGTATAGTTTTTTTTTTTATAGCTTATGGTGGCAAACGAGTAGAAAGCACACCTGATGGTAAGTGTCACTAGGCCGCTGCCTACAAATGCAAACCCCAAACCCACCCCAGTTGGGCTTCCGGCTCCCTCGTTCACCGAACGAAATGCAATAGCACATTGCCATTACTCAGACGTCGATCTTCTGCGAGAGTGTGGTACTACCCCGGACGGACCGGCCCCCGTAGTAAATTGAAATATCGGTGGTATACTCTAAAAATAACGATTTTTTTTTGTCGCTGTAGACGAGCAAGCGTACAACTTAGCGGTATATGGTAATTGCCATTCATAGGCGTCTGTAACACCAAGGACGCAGCTAGGTCACTGCTTTCTGTAAGGTGGAGATTAATACTTATAACTACCTATTTTTACAAACTATCCCTAAATTTAGGTGACATTAGGTGTCAGGTTTATTTAGGTAAAATAAATGACACGTAACATTGAATATATTTTTTTTGTGGTGGACTATGGAGTTGGTCGCGCCCCGCCAAATCGGTCCGGGGCGACGGAAGAGGCGGCGCGCAATAGACCTACCCTGCAAACCCCTCTCTTTGCCGTGCGAGCGGCCCACCGGTACCCGATCTTTGTCTTCAGTGGCCACACGTAACTTTAACTTTACATATCATTTATATTGGCTTAGGAGTTACTTAAAATTTAAGAGTCATTGGCAAAAATGGTCTCTTTCTTTCAGCGAACGAAGCACAGTACCAATTTATTACCATTTAGACATCATACTTCTGCGAGAGTGTGGTACTAACCAGAACAAGAAGTCCAATTTGTAGCCATAAATTTCAAGTAAAAGTAGAAAGAAAAAATAAAAAAGTCTTTGATAACATAATCATTTGAAAATTTCTATTTGTAGTAAATAGGTTACAGTTTTTGAAGTAATACTTCTTTAGGCGCGTGGTGAAAAAATAACGACAGTGTAATTTTCAGATGCGTTATCACTGTAACACAAAAGTAAAACATGTTGAAGTTGGCCGCAAAATCACTCATGAAGTCTCGAGAAAAAGCTCTATCTAGTTTCCACAATCACAACACGTGTTTTAATTTCATACATGTGCGAATTATATATGAGCTAATAAATTATATTCAGTAAAGATTTAAATTGAATATTTTTATTAATATTATTTAGATACTATTCGTAAATATTAGTGAAAAAAAAATTATCCTATCCTTTTCCAATCCTTTTATTATTTTATTGTAATTAATTATTTGCATGAACATAAAAACTATTTTTAATAGCAAAGAAGTACAACTACTCACGCGCGTACAAAAGTACACGCACCCATATCTTTATTTTTTCTTTTCTTTTTTTTTAAATCTATTAATCGGACTATTAATAAAATTGTTCTATTGTTTGTGACATCGGGTTGAAGGCTAACTGTTAGATTCTTGATAATTATCAATAAAATTAAGCAAGATTACTTACAACACATTTCATCATCATTATCATCATCTCAGCTCATATATGTGTGCTCGAGCCTTCTCCACATTAGGAGCGACTTTAACTTATTACACCATGCTTGTCAGACGTGTATAGGGTTTAATTTCAAATTTTCCTTCTCTTGCATACATGTTATATGCATATTTTTACATTAGTTGTATTTTAGTGACGAAGTAAGAATAGAATTTACCACCCCCTTTCTTACATCTATGCGAGAGAAGAAAAAAAAATCAAAACAAAACCCTATACCAACACGTCTGACCAGCGTGGTATATTAGGTCAATTACCCACTCATTATGGAGGAGGCTGGAGCCCAACAGTAGGACATATATGGGCTGTGATGATGATGTATTTTACAATCACCCAAGGGTATAAGGGGTGGTAAATTGTATTCTTACTCCGTCATCACACGGAAAATAATACGTTACACATTTATATATAAGATATTTCCTTATAACTTCGGGATTAGGACGACACAGTCAGTCAAACACAATTGAGTTTCTCTATAAGAAAAGATTTATTGTTTTATAATACATGAAATAACAATGTGTATTTACTTAGTATGTTAGAAAAACCTTACATACCTGTAAGAAAAGAAACAACATTTAATGTTATTATTAACAATGTCTGTTCCTAATCACAATTACTTAGAATACTTTAACAGTGGAATTAATATTATAAACTATTGTTTTCTCTTAACAATCACGAGATGCTTATAGGTTACCTATCATTTTCATTGCTCTCAAAGCACAAACGTCACTTGTAGCTTCACTGTGCGTTCAATGACGTTTGATGTGCGGGAAAGTTTCAATTTAAGAAAATTATATATATATATTAACTTTAGCAACGTCAGCACCATAAGGACAGAGTTTATGAAGACACTTTGAAAATTATCTTTATTTAAGAGGATTAATTCCCTTCTTTGCTTATGGCTACTACCAATAGTGGTAGGTCCATATTGTTGACACCTTTCGGTCTACAGCATCAGGTCGGTTCGTCCAGGGTAGTATCACACTGAGCAGAAAATCGACGTGTGGCAATGTGCTATTGCACTTCGTTCGGTGAGTGAGAGCTGGCAAGCCAATTTTCTAGATGGGTTTGGGGTTATTATTGATAGGCATCCTGTACCTCTGGTATTTCAAAGGTCTATCTATGGGCGGCAATAACACTTACTATTAGGTGTGCTGCTTGCGGCCACCGAAGACAGAGATCGGATACCGGTGGCCCGCTCGCACGGCCAAGACAGGTGTTTGCAGGGTGGGTCTATGGGGTTGCGCGCTGCCTCTTCCATCGCCCCGGACCGATTTGGCGGAGCGCGACCCACTCCATTGTCCACAGCGCAAAAAAATATAAAAAAGCTGTGCTGCTTGCTCGTTTACCACCATAAACAATAAAAAACAATATGAACCAGCTACCAGAAACGATTCACCTTTGCCTTCTTTAAAAAATAAAGCCATAAACGTGACTTCGAATAAAATAAAAAAAAAACTATTTTAGTTTATGATATCAAGACAGACGTTTATCTAGTAAAAAAAAAAGAATAAAAAATTGATTTACATTTTTGCTTGATATAGAACTGAATTTTATCCAACCAAGGCATAAAAAGCAATTTCCTTAGTAAGATTATGTCGAAGAATTGTCTCGCTTCGAATTTTTCTTCGAATTGTGACGTTGTGTAATCCGAAATGACATTCAGGTTAAAATGGATATTAGGAGCAAGTGATGTGCCTATTGCTACCTATTTTGTATCTAATGATTTCTAATGTTTTACATATATGTAATAAAACTTTGGTAGTGATAGGACCACGCTGTTGACAGTTCTCTGTCTACAGCCGCGGGCCGGTCCGTACGGGGTAGTACCACACTGAGCAGAAGATCGACGTCTGAGTAATGGTAATGTGCTATTGCGCTTCGTTCGGTATGCGAGAGAGCCGGCAGCCCAACTGGGTGGGTTTGAGGCAGTAGCCTAGCAATACCCTTGGTATAGCAAAGGTCCATGGTCAACAGTGACACTTACCATCAGGTGTGCTGCTTGCTCCTTTGCCACTATAAGCAACAAAAAAAACAATTTTTACGGATTCTATCGCGTTTGTATTTGATTTATAATTGCCCAACGTTTCGAACATTTTACAACGTTAATGGTCACGGAAGATGTCAGTGCTCCATCTCAACCTATATATGGTCTAACTGGACTCTAGCGAGCCTCCGTCACAATAAGGGGGTAGTTGACCTTTTATATCACACTAGTCAGATAGTGGTATAGCAAAGGTCCATGGTCAGCAGTGACACTTACCATCAGGTGTGCTGCTTGCTCGTTTGCCACTGTAAGCAATAAAAAAAACAATTTTTACGGATTCTATCGCGTTTGTATTTGATTTTTAATTGCCCAACGTTTCGAACATTTTACAACGTTCATGGTCACGGAAGATGTCAGTGCTCCATCTCAACCTATATATGGTCTAACTGGACTCTAGCGAGCCTTTGTCACAATAAGGGGGTAGTTGACCTTTTATATCACACTAGTCAGATAGGGAACACCCTGCATATCTCCAAGTCGTATAACTTCTTAATTCATTCATTTATCGACGAACGTCTGAACGATAATGATTGCGCAAACAAATCATCTTTTCTTCCTTTCATTTCTTTTTTGAAGTGAAATTTCTAATGCGAACAACGTTGCGTTAAACGTTTAACGCGATGGCACTCGAACGCATGCGCGTAGTATAGCTGTTACAGGCCAGCGCGAGCGTTAGCAATTAGTAGCGTCCAATATTCCAACGCAAGAGGGAGAGAGAAACAAAGATATGCAAAGGTAGAAAGTAGGAGAGAGAAAGAGAGTGAGTCGGTAGATCCCAAGCACAGGCGCGTGGTATTCTTGCTATGCAGCGAAGTAAACAGTGTGAGCGTCGTGATGTTAGTTGAAATACAGTACGTATTTCCACTAATGTTATTCTATTTTAATTTATGTATAATAATATTAAAATACGTAAATATGATACGAAGTGAAATTTGCATGTCCTACAATTAGTCACGGTGGTGTAGTGGCAGCACGATTGGGCCGGAATCCCAATAGGCGCGGGTTCGAATCCCGCTTGTGACATCATTTTTCATTTCGTAATCGGGTTTTATAAATAATTAAGCATATTAAATGCTAAATTTCAGTAATTTAAATATTAAAATAATAATAAAATAATATTAAAATAATGAATATTTCATTATATTGATAGGTTTAAGTTTTCACGTCTGTCGGCAGTCCTCGTCATCACCCTAAAGAAATAATCCTTATAATACGGGGATTTTACAAATACATAATTAACACAAACAAATCACACCCAGACTCAGAACAACAGTTTGTGGATCGCACAAAATATTGTCCCGAACAAGAACCGAACCCGCGACACTTGCGCGATATGTCAACATCTTAACCACTACGCCATATGTGCAGTCAAAATCCTGAAATTATCAATACCTATCCAACTTATTATTTTATATTGCGTCAATTTTCTTTTCCCCATACCGTTATTAGAGCTAAATCGTACAGAAATAAATTTCGATACGTGCTCTAGGGACTTGACTCACGTATATCATAAATTTACTTTCAGAAATTATTTGTATACCACCCCTACGTGCTTGCAAAGGTCGTGTATTAATAGGCTACTGACGATAGCATCCGTTTCCGTTTGAACGTGTCTGATTAGCTTCCGGCGAATAGTTACTCGAGTACCGGCTGTTGGGAAAACTTCATTTGTTTAAAATGCTTTTGTTGACTTTCTTCATCATCTCAGCTTATATATCGATTGCCCAGAAGAATAGTGACTTAATTCAAAAAAGCTACATTTTTCAGGAGGGTCAAAATAAGTATTTTCTTGTTTTCAACTCGGTTCAGCAGCGATTCCAAATGCACGAACGTCAGTATAATATCCTTAAGAATGACGACGAAGAGTTACTAGGGAGAACTTATAATATTAATACCCCTCCACCATCAAAAATTGAAATATGAAAATTGTAATTTTGAGAGTTGTGACACTATTCTTCCGGGCAAGCGATATGTCCCACTATTGAGCTCGAGTCTCCTCTATAATGGAAGGGAAATTGACCTACTATATCATGCTGGTCAGGCGTGTTGTTATAGGGTTTTGTTACCAGTTTTCCTTCTCTCGCATAGATGTTATATGCGTTTTATATCCAGACTCGGTCGCAACCGTGCGGTATCCGCGGATAGCCCTGGCCGCCATGGCTCTCTGCGGTCTCCGCAGATTAGCCCTAAGGCGGACGGTCGGGAGGGCGGAAGCCCGGGGGGGAGACTCCCTCGCAACGCCCAGTCGTAACCGATGTCCCACAAAGTCGGCCCCAAGACCGAACCCTGTGGGACACCGCACGACATGGGCGTGCGCACAATGTCCCCCACGCTATTCGCGCAGAGGACACTGCGCCCCTGCAAATAGTCTGCCACTCGCTGCCTCAGGTATAAGGGCACTCCGTGATACCGGAGCGCCTCCCTGATGCAGCTGAATGGCAGACTATTGAATGCGTTGGCGATGTCCAAAGACACCGCCGACAGCACTCCTCCATCAGTGACTGCGCGCGAAGCTTACACAGCGCCGCACGATACGGGCGACCCCAGGGATCACGGTCGAGACCGTTCAACAACTCCCGCCAACTCTCGTACTTGGCGAAACGGATGGCCATTCTGAAGGCAGAC
Organism: Lymantria monacha; assembly: GCA_905163515.2. Classification (NCBI taxonomy): domain Eukaryota; kingdom Metazoa; phylum Arthropoda; class Insecta; order Lepidoptera; family Erebidae; genus Lymantria; species Lymantria monacha. The sequence goes on from LR991081.1 coordinate 21,166,587, forward strand.
CGCGCACTGCGATAAGCCTCATACAGTTGGCTCTCCCGCTCAACATCGCGGCGACGCTACTGACTGCGGGTGTAGGCTCTTCGGGCTTTCCCCTGCCTCGGAGGCATAGTCCACCCGTAACAATGAACGCTGTAAAGTGTTCAAAATGCGATAGAACCCGTAAAAATAGTTTTTTCTCAAACATGCTTGGAAATTTGAGCATTATTTTGACAACCTTTTTCGAGATAAATCGAAATTGCTGTACTGACCAAATAAACGCGAGCAGCGGCCGGTAAAAATGTAAGAAAATCAATATCTGTCGTGTTTTTGCGGCCAAATAAATATATATATATAAATTCATATATATCGTGTACTTTAAAAATGGAACGATTTTTTTACTCCGAAACATGGTAACCAAATAGGCAACTTATCAGAGTTATATTTAAATTTTGAACTGGCTTGAAAAAAAAACTTGTTTGATAATGAGAAAAAAAACAAATGAATCCTTTATCGCGTCAAAAATGTTGTTCGTTGTTCGTCATATATACAGTTCTACTTAGTACTACTTTGTTTTAATTTCCGTGCATTATTTGAGAAAAGCACTATACAGGCCTTGGCCACAACTAGGAATTGATGGACTTACGTATGTGTGCCTCGGCTACGCCTCGGCCCGCATTTACACGTTCGTCCGCCAATGCCTCTCTTGCTGGCCGCTACAGTAATGTACTATTATTTCAAATGTTTAATACTTCGCGTAAATATAAGAAATCATTAATACAACGCATTATATCAACTCAAACTTCTGTTCGCATTATTTATTATCCATAACTCGTGTTAAAGATTAACGTTGTTTAACTCGATGGTCACGTAACGAATGAGTAACGGGGAACGTGACCAGCTGCAACCAAAGAAACTGGGTAATTTTGAACGGATAATTTTCCAAGGGAGACAATTCTTGTCTTTCAAATTTTATTTCGATTTCGTAATTTAAGCTTTTCTTACGCGGGATTGGTTCGTTCTCGATGAGTCTCCGAGAATAGAAGAATCTCGTTTATGATTTCGTGATCTATTTGTGTGTGAACGAGAATTGCCTCCAGAGGCAGTTTTTCAGTGGAGTTGCGGTGTTTATGAATACGATCTCATGATTGAGCCATACACTTATAGGCAGGAGCAGCGTCTGGTATTTAGTTTTTAGCAGATTGACAGATCGTCAGTACTTCGGCGAACATAACCAATCTCCCCTGAATGGTGACGTATAGAGTGCATTATCACACGCAAAAAGAAAGAAAGAAAGAAACATGAAAGTATTGAAAAGGATTAAACAAGTTTTAGTTGGACGTTATATGCTAAAAGTTATACGTAAATGTTAATGGTTCGATTCTCACACAGGATTATACTTTATGCGATCCACAAACTGCTGTTTTGAATTTGTATGTAATTTGTGTCATTTAATGATATATTTGTAAAGTCTCCCGCAATGAAATGATTCAATAGACAAGACCGGGGCTTAATGCAGGTTTTTTTTTTAAGTTGATGGTGGAAAACGAGTCATCAGCACACCTGATGGTAAGTATTACTGCCACCCATGACCCTTTCCAGTGGTACAGCTAGGCCGTTTCCTACCATGGAAAATCCATCCAGAAAGTAGTGCTGTCGGCTCTCTCGATCACCGAACGAAGTTTATCAGCAGAGCACTGCTCAGACATCGATTTTCTGCGAGAGAGTGGTACTACTCTGTAGTGACCGGCTCGCGGCTGTAGATAGAAAGCTTTCAACAGTATGGCCCTACTACTAAGATGGCTGTTGTCGTTATTAAAAAAAACACCTAGCCTTTTATAAGGCGATAGAGATGCCAGATCCAGATTCCAGGTGTGCCTATATTTAATGTATAAACTTTTTTTGCAGTAGGGCTACGTGGATTGTTTTTTGACAGGTTATGGAGAGTAAAGCTCAACCTGAACCGACCAGAGCAATAGAAGGGATGGAATGCAGTGCCATAATCTGCCGATTTATACTTCTGCCGTCATTTGAACTGACTGAATCTATATCTTCTGTGACCGTGGTAGTGTCACGCTATTAGTTTTCTAGGTGCAACTTATAAAACCCTTTCCTCATTCAGGTAAGCACCACACTCTCGCAGAAAATCGACGACAGAAGCCATTAACTGCAGCATTTTGTTCCATGCGCGACAAAATTGGAGGTCAAATCATCAGATCAAATATCACCTTCAGGTTTGTTATTCCAAAGATCTATGAGTGTTAACTAGCTATTACTACCTGATGGGCCACTTACTGTTGGGCCACTTATTTGTGTCCAACGAGGCAATTTAAAAATAACGTTGCTTCTACACGTGACATTAAAAAGAACGACCTACTTCTAAATAGCTAAAAAAGCCATAGAAATACATTTCGGATAAATAATTTGCCAAGTTTTCTTAACAAAATAAAATAATCAATACGAGTATATATTCTTAGGTAGAAAGAGAGTGGCTACCGAAGACAAAGATCGGGTACCGGTGGCCCGCTCGCACGGCGAAGAGAGATGCTTGCAAGGTGGGTCTATGGGGTCGCGCGCCGCCTCTTCCGTCGCCCCGAGCCAATTTGGCGGGGCATGACCACATCCATAGTCCACCGCAAAAAAAATGGTAGAAAGAGAGTGAACGAAGAGATGACATCGGCTAGGATTGAGTGGAAGAAAAGGACATTATTGCGTCGACCCCAAATAATTGGGATAAGAACAGGGTAATTATGAGGATGATGACGAGTATACTCTTCAGATTATTAAAAATAACTAGTCGGCGCAACAGATACTGAATAAATGTAAAAAAACTTGAAAAATTGAATGCCTTAAAATTTATTACAGCGCCACCTACCGATGATAATTATTAATCTAATTCATTAATTTTTTTTAGCAGACTATGTTTTGGACACATGCCATCCGTACAGTCTGAGCTGACGAAAGGGGAGGCACGCGGCCCCTAATGCACCGTACTCGCACTTTTATACTAGTCATGTTTTTATAATTTCTTTAAAATGTACCAGATGTTGGTAGAATATCAGCGCTATTTTATAAAATAAAATAGCCAAAGCTGAGCCAATAGCCTTTTTTGTTTCTCATTTATTATTTTATACCAGAAGTTATTTTCTTTAGTTTTTAACGAGAACAAAATAAATGTTTTTCTTTCTTTCTTTCTATTCCCTCCCCATCATTATTGGGTGGCAATAGTTGCATGACCGGCCGCTTGCCATACGTCAATTATCTTTGGGAATGTAGTTGTTGACCGAACAGCATCAAATGAAATTGGTTCAGATAGATATAAAGCTCTTAGTCATTTTATACTATAACACTTAGCAAAGTTAGTAATTTGCTCGTGGATGTCGTAAAAGACGACTAAGAGCCTTATAACTACCTAGTCCAACTCCACCTGGTGCCGTTTGATCAACAATTACATTTCCATGGAGGGTTGACGTCTGGCAGGCGGTCGGTCATAAAACTATTGTCAATAACTTTTACAATATGTACTACGAAAGAAGAGTATATATTGTATCGACTCCAAGTAATTGGGATAAGAGTAGGAGAATGATGACTTAGCAAAGTTAGCGTTGCTAATATACGTAACCGCTATCGCACAGCGAATGCGGTTACGTATATTTGATCATTTACAATATAATGATTTCTGATGTTTATGAGAGTATTACACATTTGAAATCCCTACTAATATATAAATGTAAATGTAAGTTTGTTTGTTACGCTTTCACGCTAAAACTACTCAACCGATCATCATGAAACATTGTATACATATTCTTGGAGGTATTAAAAGTAACATAGGATACTTTTATTAAAAAAAAAATCTAAATTTTTATATGAAAAATAAAAAAATTGTTTGTCAAAAAATCTCAAAATCTAGCTTCTTCAACGCCATCTAGCAGTCCAGTAATGAAGGTCCAATCCTGAGTATTGTAATACCGTTGCACTGTATTACCGACGGTCAAAAATAAAAATAGGGGATCAACAACTTTAGGAAAGTAACATTTTACGCGGGCGAAGCCGCGGGCAGAAGCTAGTTTGAAATAAAACTACTTTTACGGATTCTATCGCGTTTGTATTTGATTTTTAATTTCACAACGTTTCGTACACTTTACAGTGATCATAGTCATGGGAGGACTAAGGTATTTTACAAATTCTCTCCCACTGTGGATAAGATCGTGTCCAATAGTGGGACGTATACGATTTAACATTCATCAGATGGTGATGATATAGAAATCTTTATATTCTTACTAATATTATAAATGCGAAAGTAACTATGTCTGTCTGTCGCTCTTTCACACCAAAACTACTGAACGGATTTAAATGAAATTTGGTACGCAGATAGTCTAGAGACTGGCAAAGGACATAGGCTACTATTTAATGCAAAAAAGGGTTGTATAGGTGGATGAAAAGTTGTAAGGAAGTATAGTCATTTTTAAAGTCAGAAGCTTGAAACTTCTTTTTAGGCTATTGATTACATAGGATGATTACACAGGGTGATCGTACGAGACGACTAAGGGATATAAGATGCATATAACATCTATGCGAGAGAAGGAAAACTCGAAACAAAACCCTACACCAACACGTCTGACCAGCGGGGTGTAGTAAGTTAATTTCCCTCCCATTACGGAGGAGGCCCGAGCCCAACAGTGGGACATTTATGGGCTGTGATGATGATGATGATTAGATATAAATAAATGTGACATTAACATGTTGTAACAATTTACCCGTAAGGAGTAAAATAAAAATAGGGGATGAAAAACTTTAGGAAAGTAACCTTTTACGCGGGCGAAGCCGCGGGCAGAATCTAGTAGGTATATAATTCTTCAGTACGTGTGTTGACAATGCACTCCTTCTAAACGGCTGGACGGATTTTCTTGATTTTTTTTGTGCGTGTTCGAGGGGATTCGAGAATGGTTTAGATCCACAATTGGATCCGGTGGGTGACGCCGTAGTCGGTATGTCAAATGGTTGGACTGATTGGGATGAAATTTTCTATGTATATTCCAATGGGTCCCTGGATGATTTCAAAACACAATTGGACCCGGTAGGTGGCGTTGCTGTCAGCATATCGCTTAAAACTTATCCGGGCAGGACGACGTCTGCCGGGACAGCTAGTATATTATATATTTTTAATATTCAACAGCGGTTATCAGTGAACCGCTTATCAATTTCGATAGGACTGATATGGTTAATAAATACATAGGACTGACCGCATCAGCAAACTTTGCCTTTGCTATTTAGTCTCCTTCTTCTTTTTTGTGTTGACAATCAGCTATTAATATGAGGCCATCTTTGCCAGAGTAGAGTTACATATAACTTGAAAATTAAAAATTTTCTTCATATTTTATTTGTCCTTCAGTAAGTCAAAATATCGCTTTCAAAATTGGGATATTTAGTAATGGATTTAGGTTCGATGGCACCCTATGCCCAATTTAATATAAAGGTTATATCATCATCATCACAGCCCATATTTGTTCCACTGTTGGGCTCAGGCCTCCTCCATAATGGGAGGGTAATTAAACTACTATACCACGTTGGTCAGACGTGTTGGTATAGGGATTTGTGTTTTCCTTCTCTTCCATAGATGTTATATGCGTTTATATCCCTTAGTGACTTACGATCACCCAAGGGTAGTGAATTGTTTTCTAATTCGTCATCACAGAAATTTCTACTTAATAATTTAAATTAATATAATTCACCACCCCCTATCTTACCCGTGGGACATCGTAAGAGACGACTAAGGGATATAAAAACGCATATAATATCTTTGCGAGAGAAGGGTAACTCGAAACTAAACTCTGTACCAAGACGTCTGACCAGCGTGGTATAGTAGGTTAATTTCCCTCCATTACGGAGGAGGCCAGAGCCCAACAGTGGGACATATATGGGCTTTGATGGTGATGATGATGAATTAATTCTAGTAGTTATATACTCAGGATTCAAACCACTCACGGTCAAAAATTGGACACACGAACCGTTGGACGTAAAAGATATTTTGTTATTCAATATGTATAGTATAATTTATGTTAAACTTAACATAACCTTACTGAAGGTTAGCAGGTTTGAATCCGGTTTTATTTTGCTATATATTTTTTATGAATTGCAATACGCACTGTTTCGTATTTAACTGAGGTTATTTTAATAATATATTATGTTAATTATTAAACATAAGTCAATATAATCCTAAGGGGGATATATCTACCTGCACCTGATGCCGCGCTAGCTGAGGCCGCGAGTGACTGGACCGGGGAATTAGTCCGTCACCCGCTGAGAGGCTGACCGCGTGAGGAAAGACCGACGTCCTCCCCGAGATTACGTTCGAGGAGTGCGGCGACCGTAGAACAACAAAAAAAAGGGGCATAATTTCATTATCGCCAATTAATCCATTATTTAAACGTCAAGGATACGGTATCAGTGGCCGGTCCAATGGCGATGGCAAGAGAATAACGTAAGTTATGGGAGCACACGCGGCCATTCCGTCGAACCGAATAGAGCGAACAGCATGAGTCCACACCATAGCCTGCCAAAAAACAGTACGTGTCGCGTTTAATGTAGATCAAAATTGTCTTTTACAGTATATCATCATTCTCCTACTCCCAATTACTTGGGGTCGATACAATATGTACTCCTCTTTCATAGTACATATTGTAAAAGTTATGGGCAATAGTTTTATAACCAGCCGCCTGCCAGACGTCACCACTCCTTGGGAATGTAATTGTTGACCAAACGGTATCAGATGGTGTTGGCCCAGGTCGTTATACGGCTCTTAGTCTTCTTTTACGACATCCACGAGCAAAGTAAGGGTTGGTAGTATTCGTAGCCGCTACCACATAGTAACAATATATCATTAAAATAAACATCTTAAAAGTTATCAGGGATTTTAAATACGGGATCTGAAGAAACGCAACTGTAGCGAAAGTGGGCGGGAGGAGGTTCGCTAGTAATACTTACATATAATAGGCAAATGTATATTATAATTAAGATTGTATTATACGGTACCAAAAATATAAGAAAATAATTTGGAAAATCCAAAAGTGCACGCCTCATAATTTTTATATTATTTATCATTTACTATTAGTATTGCCAGAAATGAAAATAAAATTAAAGAAAAAAATCCTTTTTTAAAAGCAAGCTGTTTATTATTTGCTAAAAAATGCAACACACCTTTATTTATAAAATTGGGACTGTGATAAAAACGGGCAGATTTAATAATTTTGGTGTAAAGTTTTAGTGTTAAAAATATATAATTATGTACGATATAGAATTATTTTGTTGTTGAAGATTAATAATAATATCGTTAAAGGTTACAATGAACTTATAAAGTGTTATATGTCTGATTAGAGTTAATTTATTTTTAACTTTTTAGTTTATTATATTAACAAATAATAAAAGCTTGTTTTTAAAAAAATATTTTTCTTTAAATTATTTTTAACTTTTTAGTATTTTTATTATTTCATGTTGTTCCCACAAATATAGGACAAAAAGGGTTCATCACCCCAGAGGTCCATTGTGGAGGGATAAGGACTTCAGTATAACAGGGTTGGCCCTGGTACTCGGAGGCGCAACGTTAGCGATATGGATATATAATTACGGAGTTCTTATGGCCAGGTTCCAGGTCCATCGTCAGACCCTGGTTACCATATAGTCTCAAAGTACTCGTCAAGACGAATCAAACGAGCCCAAACTCGATGGAGTTGCGTCGCTTAATTATGGAGTTCCTATGGACAGCTTCCAGGTCCATGATCAGACTCTGGTTTCCATATAGTATCAAAATACTCGTCAAGACGTATCAAACGAGCCCAAACTCGATGGAGTTGCGTCGCTTAATTATGGAGTTCCTATGGACAGCTTCCAGGTCCATGATCAGACTCTGGTTACCATATAGTATCAAAGTACTCCTCAAGACGAATCAAGCGAGCCCAAACTCGATGGGGTTGCGTTGTTTAATTACGGAGTTCTTATGGCCAGGTTCCAGGTCCATCGTCAGACCCTGGTTACCATATAGTCTCAAAGTACTCGTCAAGACCGAATCAAACGAGCCCAAACTCGATGGGGTTGCGTCGCTTAATTACGGAGTGCCTATGGACAGCTTCCAGGTCCATGATCAGACCATAGTTTCCATGTAGTATCAAAGTACTCGTCAAGACGAATCAAACGAGCCCAAACTCGATGGGGTTGCGTCACTTAATTACGGAGTTCTTCTGGCCAGCTTGCAGGACCATCATCAGAACCTAGTTAACATATAGTATCAAAGTACTCGTCAAGACGAATCAAGGGAGCTCAAACTCGATGGGGTTGCGGTGTTTAATTACAGAGTTCTTATGGCCAGGTTTCAGGTCCATCGTCAGACCCTGGTTATCATATAGTCTCAAAGTACTCGTCAAGACGAATCAAACGAGCCCAAACTCGATGAGGTTGCGTCGCTTAATTACGGAGTTCCTATGGACAGCTTCCAGGTCCATGATCAGACCCTGGTTTCCATATAGTATCAAAGTACTCGTCAAGACGAATCAAATAAGCCCAATTTCGATCGCGTTGCGTCGTTTAATTACGGAGTTCCTATCGCCAGCTTCCAGGTCCATCATCAGGTCAGCTCTATGTCACAATAATATTGCATTGTCATCTAACTTATTCATGCATGCAAAATTTCAGCTCAATCAGAAACCGGAAAGGGGATCAAATTTAACTTGTAAGATTTGATTATAGACAACGGGACAGGTGATACTAAATAAAAGCTTGTACATACTCGTAATGAAAGAAAAAAAAAATACTTTAGATAACTTGTGCCATTCTCGACATAGAGGTAAACATAGCTGTATAGGCTGAATGGGATTTATTTCCTTTGCTTGTCCGAATGGACGAACAAAAAATATAACGAACCCAATTTTCATAAAATATACATACACTAATGACTAAGCAGTTTAGTTTTTTTATTAATTGCAATTAAACGACAAAGAATTACCAAGCCATTTTCGAAAGGAAACAGCGCGTTGCGATTATGAAGCTTTTAATAAAAGAAAAACTTCGATACATTCATTTTTACGGTCGACATAATGCCAGATACTTTACGGTAACATCCGGACGGCCTCGAAAATTTTTTTTAATCAACTTTTTTCTTACTTTAAACAAATTAATTGCTTTTTAAAAATATCAAATACGTTTAGACGAATGTTTTTTCATGACATATGTATAATAATATTATCCTATAAGTGCAATGTGAGAAAAATACAATCATTTTTAGGTTTGAAAAGTGCTTGATTTTCATAAGTCGAGAGTAGAGCAAGACCTCAACGCTTCGCTTATGAGGCGTGCAATAGATTTCTAAATCTGTGTGGTAGCGGCTACGAATACTTTGTTTTTTTTTATTCACGCTGTGGAAATGCATTTACGCACTAGCCCTCGCCGGTGACAGACGAGGGGGTGTGTGGGACTCACCGGTCAGCTGGTTCGACCGAAATTCCCACTAAAACCACAGCGGTCCCTTCTGCGCTTTTACGGGATGCCGGAGAGATCGTCTATTGACATTCTATCCCCGACACCCCAACGCTAGGCTATCTGGCCACGTCCAGTCGACAGTCAAGGCGGCGGGAGGAGATGCGCGTGACGGCGCCTCCACCTTCCTGGCCGTCGCCTACGGAGTGAGTCTGCAGAAGCAAATGCCTCGCGTATCCGCTCCGCAGCCTCCTTCGAAGAGATAACCTCCTCACAGAAGGAGGCCATCGACGACCGGCACCTGTCGCTGTCAAGCATCTTAGAAATGATGGTCTACTACGACAGGTCTATTTCTATGACCGCCGACAGGGCACGGCGCTGAGGCCCCCAGGCGGGACATACCTCTAGGGTGTAACGTGCATCAACAGTTAGCGCGCCACACTCGTGGCATCCAGGGGCCTCTTCCCGTCCGATCCTGTGATCCCGAAGACCTCGTGTTCGGTAAGTACCTGCGTCATCCTGAAGGACAAGTTGCCGTGGCTTCTCTTCATCCAGCGGTGGAGGTGGGGCGCAATTGCCTCAACGGTCCCCCGTCCTGCTACAGGGGACTCTAATTCCTCCCTCCACCGCCGGATAACTGACGCTTGAGCCGCTTCTCTTGCCCTACTCAATTCCCCCACGCTAATATGCTCGCCGCTTTCCCGCGCCGCAGCGCAAAATTGATAGACCTCCGCCTGTGCCCTAGCCTGGAGCAGCCAGGGTGGATCACCCGCCAGCAATGTGGCTGCGGTCCAGGATACCGTACAGTAGCCTCTTATAGTCCTCACCGCCATGGTTCTTTATGCTTAGTTATTTTTATTTTAGGTTAGTTACGCAGCAAAGCCTTATTAGGGGCGGTGAGAGACTCCGACCAAATCGGGGCACCGTACAATGCCATGGACCGCAGAATACCCGCATATAGACGCCGACAGGACGATCCAGGTCCACCGGTATTTGGCAGAAGCCTACCCAGCGCTACGGCTGCTCCGACGAGCCTGGGGACTAAATGGGCAAAGTGCGGCCTGAAGCTCCATTTACTATCTAGGTGCAGACCCAGGTACCTCATCTGGGTCTGCACCGGCACGGCAACTCCAGACACCCTGATCTGTGCTCCTCGGGGGATACCTTGGCTCCGGCCATAGAATAGGAGGGCCTTCGTCTTCTCGAAAGAGACTCTGAGATCCAACTTGCCTATCCGGTCTACGACGAGCGCTACACCAACCTCTGCCAATCGGGCGGCCTCCCGGAAGTCAGCGGCTACGAATACTACCAACCCTTACTTTAATCGTAAATATCGTAAAAGACGACTAAGAGCCTTATAACGACTTGGGTCAACTCCATCTGATGCCGTTTGGTCAATAATTACATTCCCAAGGAAGGTTGACGTCTGGCAGGCGGCCGGTCATAAAACTATTGCCAATAACTTTTACAATATGTACTATGAAAGAAGAGTACATATTGTATCGACCCCAAGTAATTGGGAGTAGGAGAACGATTTCTAAATCTAAATCTCTATAAACCAGCTAATAGGTCAGCTTAAACAACTAACATTGTCATTTAAAATTAATCTATTTAATAAACTAACTAAGCTATAGCTTAAATTTGAAATTATGACATTTAAAATATACGTAGTTTTAAATTTATATCAAGCTTGAATAGAATTCAGCCAATTGAACAATAAGAGCGGACCAAGATTACATAAGAAAAGTCTGGCGCTTTCATCCCGAGGAACTTGAGTTGAATATTGATTAGGCTGACTAAATAGAAACGTCTGGGGGTGAGGAGCGAATCCCACGTTTTAACTTATTAATTTTAACTTTACATATATTGAACGTTATATTTTTCATTGATTAATCTATCGATGTCCACTATTGGGCATAAATCTCAAGATATCTGTCATATTCACCACACTTAACAAGCTGGTTTGTGATAGTAATAGAGGTTTAAATATGAAATTGCCGGTTTAACGTACTAGTCACTTTGAATTAAAATTAAACCTGCATGTTGTGTCAGATATCATAGTGAAACTGTTTTCAAACGAAAACTATAACATTCTAAATTTATGAAAATGTAGGACATTTGATCGTTCGACGTTCAATTGTTTGTACATTCGGCTTTTGAAGTAAACATGGATACAACGAAAAACAGAGTAATTTTGGAATACGAGATCCAACGTGGAACTAACGCGGCAGAAACGGCTCGAAATGTCAATGCTGTATATGGAGAGGATACGGCTAACAAACGCACCGTGAGTTTTTGGTTTAACCGCTTTAATAGATTCGTAGTGGAAACTGGGACTTGAAGAATGTACTCTGAGGAAGACCAGCCACTAAGATAAATAACAATGAATTGAAGGTGATAGTGGAAGCCGATCCGAGTCAAACTATCAAGGAATTAGCGGCATGGTTTGACGTTAGCATACCCACAACATTAAACCATTTGCACCAAATCGGTAAAATAAAAAAACTAGAAAAATCTCATGAATTGACTGATCTGAGGAGAGTAGCGCGCCTTAAAGCCGCGCTTGCCGTATCCTGTCAAGCCGGTATAGAAATGAAAGGATTTTGGACCGAATTGTGACGTGTGATGAAAAGTTAGTCCTTTTATGATAATCGAAAGCGAACAACGCAATGACTGACCCCAGGTCAAACGCCACATCAATGTTCTAAAGCGAAGCTTACCCATAGAAAGGTGATGGTAACTATTTGGTGGTCACTTCATGGTGTAATTCACTACAGCTTCCGCAGATCTGGTCAAGCAATAAACGCAGATGTCTACTGTGCAGAACTCCGAACAATGAGAAACTCGCAGTAAAACAGCCCCAAGTTGTCAATCGATCTTCACCATTATTGCTCCATGATAACGCAAGACCTCATCATCATCATCACAGCCCATATATGTCCCACTGTTGGGCTCGGGCCTCCTCCATAATGGGAGGGTAAATAAACTACTATACCGCGTCGGTCAGATGTGTTGGTATAGGGTTTTGTTTCGAGTTTTCCTTCTCTTACACAAATGCCACATGCATATTATATCCCTTAATCGCTTTACGATACCCACTGGTAAGATAGGAGGTGGTGAATTGTATTCTTACTCCGTCACCATATTATATAGGGGGTGGTGAATTGTATTCTTACTTCGTTACCATATTATTTAGAGGGTGGTGAATTGTATTATTACTCCGTCACCACATTATTTAGGGGGTGGTGGATTGTATTCTTACTTCGTCACCACATTATTTAGGGGGTGGTGAATTGTATTCTTACTCTGTCACCATCTTATTTAGGGGGTGGTGAATTGTATTCTTACTCAGTCACACATTAAAATAATGCAATAGTAAAATCATTATTATATAATAAAAACTCGATGTGCTAAGAATAATGGAATGTATTTATCTGTGGTTAATCTTAATAGTAGGACTACGCTGTTGACAGTTCTTTGTCTACAGCCGCGGGCCGGTCTGTCCGGGGTAGTACCACACTGAGCAGAAGATCGACGTATAAGTAATAGCAATGTGCTATTGCGCTTCGTTCGGTGAGCGAGAGAGCCGGTAGCCCAACTGGGTGGGTTAGGGGATTGCAATGGTAGGCAATAGCCTAGCTGTAGCCTTGGTATAGCAAAGGGCAGCAGCGACACTTACCACCAAGTGTGCTGGTTGCTCGTTTGCCACTATAAGCAATAAAAAAAGACAAAAGAACTGTATTAAAAATGTTTCTTTCTCACGGCGACTTGTTTGTCTAAACAATACAAAACTTCAAGTGTTTTTAAGAAACACTCGAGTGATTAGATAACTGTTTAACAACTAGATAAACATTTGTTTGATTGACAAGTACTTTGAATTATAGGTTCCGTGTTCTTATTTGTATGTTATATTAAAGTGAAAACTTATTTCGCGGGCGTTGTGCACTTTTTTGGGATAGGTAAAAAATGTTAAACTCGCGTTAGGCCACGTGATCTGATCGAAAATTCGTAAGACGGAGGGAGAGTAGGGGGCCATCCATAAATTATGTAAGGCGTTTAGTTTACGTTGACTGAATATTATAACTTCTTACTACAGGCAGGGTGACAGGGTGGGCTACCTTGATATTACGTAAAATATTAAATTGAAAATTACTAATTTTGGTCAAAACTGTGATAGATTAATAAGATTAATGTTATTGCAGTGAGATAATGATACCTACTTCTAGTTAGAAGATTTTAATAAAAGATATTTTCAAAATAAACGGAGTTATATTTGATCAATAGGGCTTTTTCTTACAAAAAATCGTATTAAGGTGCAGGGGGGGGAGTAGTTGCAATCTTATGATGTCTTACGGTAGGGGGGGGGGGAGGGGGCCAAATCACTTACGTAATTTATGAATGGCCGCGCGGCCCCTAGACCGTAGGAGAAGAAGTAATAATATAATATGTGTGTGTAATATAATATATTTAATCTGTGTATTTATTGTACGGTCACACCCATACATACTCCTTGGGGCACGACTTTTATTTTTTTGTATTTATTTATTTTTTCATAGGTTTAATTTTTCACTTCTGTCGGCAGTCCTCGTGACTGCTTTATGTTTTTTTTAGATACCACCCTGCACTAAGGAAATCATCCTCGTACTGCGGGGAACTTTACAAAAATGAAATTAACGCAGGCAAATTACACCCAGATTCAGAACAACACTTTGTGGATAATCCCACTACACATTCCCACCGTTGTAACTCCTGTAAGCCAGGATCCACAATGGTCTCCATAAATGGCACCAAGGTTTAACCCTCAGGCAATCCCGAGATATGATTTTAATTGTCTTGGGACCAGCCATAAATTTAATTAGGAAAGATTAAATAGGAAGAGTTGGAAAGAGTGATTCCATTTCCCTCCTAGGCAAAGCGGGAGACAGGAAAGCAAAATGACTAGTCAGCCAATAAGTAAAGAGCTGTACGATAAGCGCAGCAGTACGGCACCACGGATATGGAAGAGATTAAAGGGGCCTATATGTGAGTGTTAAGATTGATTGCTACAGTAGGTATGGCAGAAACGCATAAACGCACAGAAATTTTTTCGAGTTGGATAACACAAAATATTGTCCTGTGTGGGAATCCAACTTATGACACTGGCACGGAAGGTCGGTATCTTAACCATTACACCATCTGTGTAGTCATTTACCTTCTATGGTGAAGGAGGCTCGAGCTTAGCAGTGGAATAAATAGGAATGGAGATGATAATGAAATAGCAGTTAATTGAGTAACATTTGAAACCAATAATAATATCATTGAACAATACAATCTAATGACGTCATACCTCAGCCCGTCTCAGACAAGCTAACCTAATTTAAATTAAAGATGGAGGCTATTTTCACCGAAGCCTATTTATAATTACAAATTTAGTTGTTAGCCAAAATCAAAATGATTTATATCTTTCATCTTTGGAAGTATTATAATAGTCAATAATATTATTTAGCGGCCATATTGATTTATTATGTTTACGCGAGTACTATACATCTTAAATAAAACTATTTTTACGGATTCTATTGCGTTTGTATTTGATTTTTAATTTACCGGCGTTTCAAATACTTTTATCTTTTATGGTCTGGCCACGAGTGGTAAAGAAACGGTACCAGTGGCCGACCCAATGGTAATGGGGAGGTATCAGTGTGCGACCAGACCATAGTCTACCAAAAAAAAAAAAAATATTTGTGGTCACGAAAGGACTGTCTATATGGTTATGGTCAAGACTTTTGGTGGGAATGTGGAATTGTCATGCCAATGTCAAATGTCTCTTGAATTATAATATTTTTTAGTGTTTTATATTCTCATATTGACAAATTATGCTGTAATATATTACAGAAAAAGTGCTAAAGTACAGTGAATATGAAATTATAGTGGTAAAAAAATAAATATACGTAATATTTCCAAGTGCTGCCAAAATTCACAATTAATTCATTATTTTTATTACCAGCGTCCAATTAATGGTAACAATTTTACGTATTGACGAATAGTGACTATTAACAAATTATTTAATATGGAGAAGTGCTAAATGTTTTGTGAAGAAAATCGTATAAGACGGCTGTATGGACTTTGTTCGAAGACTTAGGGCCTAACAGAGGACGCTGAAAGGCTGACTGATGAAAGTCTCGTACCTCAAATACAGGTCTTCTACTGGACTTGAAGCTTCCTCCACAAAAGATTAATCTAATATACCACGCCGGACAGGATTATTACTATAGGGTTTTATGTCAAATTTTTTCATCTCTTGCGTTGATATTATAGGCATATTTATTCCCCTGGTCGTTTTTTTTTATCGCTTATCGCTTATGGTGGCATACGAGGAGACAGCTCACCTGATGGTATAAGTATCACTGTCGCCCATGGACCTTTGCAATACCAAGGGTAAGGTTAGGCCGCTGCGTACCAATATAAACTCCAAACCCACCCCTGTTGGACTGCCGGCTCTTTCGCTCACCGAACGAAGCGCAACATTGTCATTACTCAGACGTCGATCTTCTGCGAGAGTGTGGAACTACCCCGAACCGACCGGAGAAGACCGGACCGGCCCGCGGCTGCAGACAGAGAACTGTCCACAGCGTGGTCCTACAACTTTTGATGATATTGTCGTTTTACGATAATAACGGTCAAGAAAGGTGGTGGAGAATTATATTCTTAGTCCATCACGAACTTCAAGATGATGAAATGATATGAATGAAACCTACGTTTGCTCTGAAGTCGAGTTTTGTCGTCGACGAACAATTATCAAAATCATATTTTCTTAGTAAATATTATTATCATTACACATTTATTTGCTAATCTATCTTCAATGTAAATAACGAAGCTGATTGACTGACTCATCTACACCGAGCCGAAACTACTGCAATTACAAACATGAAATTACCGTAAAGACTCACTTCGGAAAGAATTTTATAAAATCCAACCGCAAAAGGGGTGAAACTCGGTGACAAAATTTTGAATGGGAAGATTAAAAAAAAACTTTATCCATTGTCTTCTAAGCACAAATAATTTTCAGAAATAATAAATAAACTCATACTTCAGCTTTTATGAATTTTCATCACCCAAGGATGTAAAATAGGGGATACAATTTTAGATTTGATATTTTTACTTGATTTCTTATAGAATTAAAATTTAGCACAAATAAGCGTTAACATAATTATTTATCCGTGTTGTATTGTTTATCCGTGGGGTGACGGAGTAAGAATACAATTCATCACCAAGTGGGTGATGAATCTTGCTCGGTTTCGTAAAAGACGACTAAAGGATATGATATGCTTATAATATCTGTGCAAAGAAGGAAGGTTGGAAAGAAAAGCCTATACCATCCCATCTGACCAGCACGGTATAGGTCAGTTTCCATCTCATTTTAGAGTCAGCTTGAGCCTAGCAGTGGGACGTATATGAGCTGGGATGATTATGACGAAGATAATATGTTCATTAACCTCTTTATACAACAAAAAACACAAAGTCATGAGGACTGCCGACAAAAGTAAAAACTTAAACCTATGAAAAAAGAATTATAAAAAAATGTATATCCTGCCCCAGGGAGTGAGTATGGGTAAGTACCATACAATAAATATACATATTAAATACATTATATTACAGGTACACATATTTTTTTTTTTTTTTAATAAGACACCTCCCTGCACTAAGGAAATAATCCTTGTATTGCGGGAGACTTTACAAACATGCAATTAACGCAGACAAATTACACCCAGACTCAGAACAACACTTTGTGGATCGCACAAAGTATTGTCCTGCGTGGGAATCGAACCCACGGCACTGGCATGGAAGGTCGGTATCTTAACCACTACGCCATCTGTGCAGTCCAATTCAATATTATATTATTACTTCCTCTCCTACGGTCTAATCTCCCTCCGTCTTACGAATTTTCGATCAGATCACGTGTCCTGTTATAAAATTATTTAGAAACTAGCTGTCCCGGCAGACGTCGTCTTGCCCGGAAAAGTTTTAAGCGATATGCCGACAGCAGCGTCATCTACCAGGTCTAATTGTGTTTTGAAATCATCCAGGAACCCATTGGAATATAGGTACATAGAAATTTTCATCCCAATTGGTCCATCCGTTTGACATACCGACAGCGGCGCCACCTACAGGGTCCAATTACGAATATAAAGCATTCTCGAACACACACAAAAAATTTCAAAGCAATCCGTATAGCCGTTTAGGAGGAGTTTACTGTCAACACACGTACAGAAGAATTTTATATATATATATATAAAGATGTAATCCAAACGAAGCTACTGCCACAGATAAATCATAATAATTAAACGCAAATATACAATACAAACACAGAGTAGAATATAATAGATAGTTTTGTCTTTGGTAAATAATACGTTATCTATGTTACTAAGATGGCAGATATCGGACTTTTGGCGGGAATCTAAAATGTCATGTAGTGCTCTTGTATTATATTTGATATCTTAATGTTTTAACTTGTTATGTTAAGATAAATATGAAAGAGAGTATTGGTGTAAAGATGCGAAAGGGAATGCTCCGATGGTTCGGACATGTGGAAAGAATGCCGAACGAACGTCTAGTTAAGAAGATATACAATGCGAAAGTGGAAGGATGTAGGTACCGGGGGAGACTGAGACTCACCTACCTAGACCAGATTGGTCACATACTAAAGGAAGGTGGAGTCAAGAGTCTCCCAAACCGGCGAGCGTATATGAAGAGGATTATCAATGTTGAGGAAGCGAGTGAAGTATGCAAGGATAGAGTTCTCTGGCACTCTGTACTTTCTGCCTACCCTGCAAGGGATATGGTGTGATGATATATATGTATGTTTGTGTGTATATTAAGATAATTTTGATGTATGTATGTTGTTATGTTTTGAGTTAAAGAAAGAAAGTATTTCTTTCACAATACAGAATTATAAGATTTATAAGACAAACATTTCCTTTCCTTCTAATTGTGACTGTATTACATTTCCGTTATATAAAACCTACTTCCATCCTCTTTATATTAGGTGTTTTAATAACTGGGTCATTTTTTTTATTGGGACTAATCCCACCACACATTCCCACCATTGTAACTCCTGTAAGCCAGGATCCACAATGGTCACTATAAATGACACCGAGGTTTGACCCTCAGGCAGACCCGGGAAATGATTTTAATTGTCTTGGAACCCGCAACAAATTTAATTAGAAAAGTTAAAGAGGAGGAGTTGGAAAAGAATGATTCCACTTCCCTCCCAGGCAAAGCGGGAGACAGAAAGCAATATTGACTAGTCAGCCAATAAGTAAAGGGTTGTACAGCTACGATAAGCGCAGCAGTACGGCACCACGGATACGGGATAACTTAACGGGGCCTATATGCGAGCCTTAAGATTGGTTGCAGTAGTAGGTATGGCAGAAACGCCTAAACGCACGGAAATTTTCTCGAGTTTCTACAAGATCCGTATAGTATACTACTCCAGATGTCACTTGCAAACTGTCTAACATAAGGTCGCGCTCGTTACGCCAGAGATCGCACTCCCAGAGAATGTGATGTGCTGATTGTTCATACTCGCGGTTATTTGTAGAACATTGACATAGTGGTGAAGGTACGAGTTTAAAAGAAAATAATTTACTTTTAAAGTTGCCATGGCCAGTTAGAAATTGGACTACAAAATGGTCAACCTCCAGCCACACTCTCTCTAGGCGCTCGCGGACGCATGGGAAAAATAGATAGAGGTGACGGCCCTTTGATGATGAATCTCATCTTTCTTGCCATTCAATTAAAAGTTTTTCATAGACAACGGATTGTGGTGCAAACAATCGAGCGATTTTATTACGGTCGCGCGGTAGAAGGAAATCTGTGTTCATATTTTCCCTTGTCGTGTAATACATTGATGCCCGTCTCTGAATCTCCAAGTCAACCGGAAGTACACCCGCGAGTACCGGCAAGGCCTCGGTACTGACTGTCCTGTAGGCTTTACACAAGAATATTAAGGCCAATCGTTGGCTTTGTAATAATTTAAGGCGAGCTGCCCCTATGGTAGCCCTATCAGCCCAAACAGGTGCAGGGTAACAAATACACCCCAAATATGTGGCCATATATATAGTTTTCAGTGTATTAAAACGAAGGCCCCAGGTAGACGTTGATATTCTAGTAAGCGCATAGAAATTTCGTTTCGCTTTTTCACCTACAGTTTTAATATGCTCGACAAATAAAAAATTTTTTTCTAAGAGTAGACCAAGATAGCAAACTGAATCTTTCTTTTTGACTGTCATATTATTGAATTTTATACGCGGCAACGATTGTAAATTTCCTTTTAATAAAAGGTGATACGTTTTTTGTGGGGCAAATGTAAGCCGATTTCGTGTGCCCCATTCGAATATATTATTGAGACAAATTTCTGCTAATTTCTCTAAACCGTCTCTAGTATTGGATTCTACGAGTAGAAGACCGTCGTCGGCATAGCCGATCAATTGACAGTGTTTCGGCAGAGGTAATTCGAGGAAATCGTCAAAACCTAAATTCCATAGATATGGACTTAGCACCGAACTTTGGGGGCAGCCCATCGTCAGTGGCTTCGACACAGCATGGTGACCAAGTTTCAGTTTAGTCGAGCTTTGTGAAAAGTATGACTGTATAATTAGGTAGATGTTCCTATAGCACACACGAGTCTTTAATTTAAGAAGTAGCATTGGCCACCAGGCGTTGTCGAAGGCACCTGAGATATCCAGGAAAACGCCTAGCACGTATTTAAAAGCAGATGTATTAATAACTTTTCTCACCGCAATGGCTGCGTCGATAGTTGATTTATCGCGAGTGAAGCCGAATTGCTTATGGTTGAATGTTGGTCCACCCGGCAATAAACGAGGAACAATTAGCCGTTCTAAGAGTTTGCCTAGTGAGAGCAATAAGGTGATTGGTCGATATGATTTCGGGTCATCTGGTGGCTTATCACCGCCTTTAAGAATTATCCGTATATATCCGCGACGCCATGACCGAGGAAAAATACCTTCAGATATACAATGATTAAAAACCATTAACATTGAGCTGCCCGATGCTCGACTAGCTTCTTTGATCATTTTATTTCATATTTTGTCTTCACCAGCAGCTTTGGTGAGGGGAGGTCAGACATAGGCGAGAGAGGTGGGTCAGTGGCCCACGCGCGTATTTGTTTATGGTGTTCGCTGTCGACTGATATGTTATCGTCTGGAATTAACGTATTTAATAAAACTTCCGTGGTCTCCTCAATACCCGTAGTGTGTTTATCATTCACTTTGATATTTTGTACGTAAGCTAGGTCGATTGAGCGATTTGCTTTAAACTCATGATATAGTGGAGACCACGGACCTTCACTTTCTAATTTTTCAACAATCCTATTTAATAAAGCGTCTTTCGACTTTTCCACCGCAGTTCGGTAGCAAGACCGGGCAGCTTTCAGTAAAGATAGAGATTCATCAAAGGCCGCTCCCATCCTGCATGTCTTTTTGAGTTTATTATGTTTCCTGCGCGCTTAATAACTGGGTCAGGTATCATCTGGAGATTCGACATAAGCAACCGACTAAAGAATTTATTTTAAACTTAATACGAAAGTATATTAATTATTTGTCTCCCCCGGTAGCTTTATTTTTTTTTTTTTTTATCGCTGTGGAAACGTATTTGCGCGCTATCCCCCGCCGGTGACAGACGAGGGGGAGTGTGGGACTCACCGGCCAGCTGGAACCCGACCGGAATACCCACTAAAACCACAGCGGCCCTTTCCGCGCTTTTACGGGGAGCCGTAGCGATCGTCTACTGACATTCGATCCCCGGCACCCCCACGCTTGGCCTTCTGGCCACGTCCTATCGTCCCTCAAGGCGGTGGGAGGAGGTGCGCATAATGGCGCCTCCTTCTCCCCGGTCGCCGGCTGCGAAGCGAGTCAGCTGACGCAAGCGCCTCGCGTTCCCGCTCGGCGGCCTCCTTCCTTTTCATGATGGCCTCACAAAAGGAGGCCATCGACGACCAGCACCTGTCGCTGTCAAGCATCTTCGAGATGATGGTCGACAACGACAGATCTCTCCCAACGACCGCCGATAAGACGTAGCGTTGGGGCCCCTAGGCAGGACATACCTCCAGAGTGTGACGCGCATCATCTACTGGCGCACCACACTCGTAACATCCTGGGGCCCCTTCTCTTCCGATTCTGTGCAGGTACTTACCAAAGACCCCATGCCCGGTAAGCACCTGCACCTTCCTAAAGCTTAGGCTGCCGTGCCTTCTATAAATCCAGCGGTGGAGATGTGGCGCAACCGCCTCCACAGTCCCCCGCCCTGCTACGAGGGACTCCAGATCTTCTCTCCACCGCTGAATGACTCCTCTTCGGGAGACTCCCCCGGTACCTACATTCTTAAAACTTGAAACAAAATGTTATTTTAATTGTGTGATTGCAATAAAAAATCATCATCATCATCTCGCTAACGCTTTACGATGCAATACTCTCAACCATTGTCTTCCATACCGACAGTCGTATACTTGAACCACTGCACCATCAAGGTAAATATAAAAAGTGTAGCTCAGAGAAAAAAACAGTTAACATTTTATAAAAATAAAACCTGCGACATTTTCTAAATGTAAGCGAAAACCCTGAAAAGGTACATCAGGTACCCGGGAGTACAGCTGAATGTTAAAATTAAGTACGTTATCGACATAATTGCGTCATTCAGGGTTGTCGAAAATTGATTTTAACAGACTGTGTGTAAAGGAGTGTTTGTTTCAAATCTCTTCGAGTCCGACATAATAAAGGATTGTGGGCTCCATGCATAAGATTCGCCGCCGCATTTCTTAGCCCGTGGAAAATTATGCTCGTATTTTATATAAGCGCTTAGAGGCCGTCCATTAATCACGTGAGGTTTGAAGGGGGTGGTGTTTGACAAAAATCACGAAATATCATAAGGAGGGGGGTGGGGGTGTTTGTAAGATATTTTTTCGTCAAACGCTGCGATTTCTAAACTGAACTGCGGCGTGCAGTGTGACTTGCCGTTGCTAGACAATGATCGCAGTCGTTTAAAGTAGGTGATCTGCATAAAGACCTTTTGCGAAGTACAAAAAGCATAAACCGAGAATATAATGAGCTGTGGGCTACTTCTTTGTAGGTACTAAAAATTCACGTGTGAAGTTGGTGGAGGAGGAGGGAGGGGTCATAGTCTTAAACCTCACCACGTATCACCAAGGGGGAGGGGTGGTTAAACATGCTCATCACGTTATTAATGGACGTGCCCTTAAGTGTAGTGAATATGATATAATAGTGATTTACGTGTATTGTATTTAACTACACAGATGGTGTATTGGTTAAGATATATATATCTACTAGCAGACCGGGCCACGCGTTGCTATGGCTTAGGTTAGCCTCAGTAACACTTTTTGATTATTCTAACAAATTTTAGCTTATATGAAGCGTTTGTACATTTAACATAGCGCCATCTATTAAAGAATTACTGAATCCAGTCAACAGACTCTGCCATCATTTAAAATTCTTTTGATATAACATATGATTTTGGCTGTCAAATATTAGACAAATAATTTGCAATAAAATAATATTACCATAAATTGAGTTTAAACTATCCTATCTTTTAAGTTGGGTCAAACTACACATGCTGTGCAAATTTGGTTAAAATCGATTAAGTACTTTATGAGTCCATCGCGGACAAACAACGTGACACGTAATTTATATATATTAAGATATACAGATAGTATCTGGTATGATAAGTCTCGATACCCTTGCGTTACGACGTAAATGTGTCCTTTTCTTACATTATTACTTATTATTAAATAATAAAATTGACAATTCAAATGCACTGTCGCGCTGTTCGCTATTAGCGCCGATTCAATACACACGGCTGCGTTCGCTGTGCCTGCTCGTTGCCCCACAGGTGCCGTACGTGTACCGCACAATATGCACCTACCAGTCAGGCAATCACATTGCTCAACTCATTAATTGCTCAGTATCCGGATGTTTATATTTTTCACCAACTTCGAAGTATTTTTAAAATTTTGTTTGCATTTTTTAAGTTATAATTATGTATTTAAACTCTAAAATTGTAATGGCTCAATTCACGTATTGGGAAACTGTAAGTGTGTTGAGCAGTTGAATGAATAAATAAATAAAATACCGAACTTACGTGCCAGTGTCGTGGGTTCGATATCCACACAAGACAATACTTTGTGTGATCCACAAAATGTTGTTCTGAGTCTATGTGTAATTTGTCGGCATTAATTGCATGTTTGTTAAGTCCACTGCAATACAAGGACTAATTCCTTAGTCCAGGTTGGTGTCTTTTGCGGGGCGGGCCACCGAAGACAAAGATCGGGTACCGGTGGCCCGCTCGCACGCCGAAGAGGTGTTTGCAGGGTGGGTCCATGGGGTTGCGCGCCGCCTCTTCTGTCGCCCCGGATCGATTTGTCGCGCGCGACCACATCCATGGACCACCACACAAGAAAAAAAAAAAGTTTGGTGTCTTTGAAAAAGAGCTACTCTGTATTAAGAAGTAGAATATTATACTGTTTTAGTAATACCTAGTATATGAAATAGAATATTATATTATAAAGAAAATTGGCCAAAACTTAGTTCTATTGCAATGATTAAATTGACAATAATAATAATAATTTTCAAACCTAAAAACAAGTAATTATAATAAAAGAAAATTAAAACTAAAAGGCAAAAGGAATTTGGCTTAGCTTTTGCTGCTGTCAGCCAGGCATTTTCAGCCACCGCTGTGTATTTATTACATCATTAATAATGTATATGACTAAGGGCTATGTATCCATGGTCATGAATAAATATTATTATTATTAAAAAAACTCTACTGCAAAAAATTTATACGAACATAAAGTTTATGAAACATAAGCGAAAGCCCTAAGCATGTATAGTAGGTACTTGTGGTACAGTTGAATGTAAAAGGTAAGTACCTTGCCGACAATTATAATTCAGGGTTATCAAATTCTATATTTAAATAATAATTTAAAAAATAAATATTTTCTTCTACATATATTTTTAAATCTAAACATATGTTTAGATTCACATAAACATATATTTATGTGATTCTACTTATTTTTGACGTGATAACGTCTTAAAAATTCATGAACGCCAGCTACACTTACATAAAAGTGTCATGTTCCGCCTGAGCCGAGCGTGCAAGCGAAAGCGCGGAACAAGCGATAGAGAGGCAAGATTGGCTTAAGAGCCGCTCATAAATTATGTAAGGGATTTTGAAGTATGATTTGGCCACTAAAGAAAGAAAAGAAAGGTTACTTGGGCTCGAGCCTCCTCCGGACGGGAGGATATTACCTTACTATACCACGCTGGTCAGACGTGTTGGTATAGGGTTTTGTTTCGAGTTTTCCTTCTCTCGCATAGATGTTATATACGTTTTATTTCCCTTAGTCGTCTCGTACGACCATCCACGGGTAAGATATGGGGTGGTGAATAGTATTCTTACTCCGTCACCACACGGAAAACAGTGTATATTACAGTGATAATATTATTTACAGTATTAGTTAGAATATAAACATTCTGCATGGATAATTACCAATTGTCGGTATAATTATACTGACAGCCCTAACAATCCACGTAAAGTGTCTAACGCGGGTTCGGGGACAACTTTAATCCCGAAGGAGGTTGTTTATCGAGGCCGGAAGTCATATGTGGCTTTTATTCGACATATTTTTTATCAAACTGCCACGTCTGTGTTGTGATAAAAAAAATATACAACGGTGGATTGCGTCGGTGTGGGTAGTTTTTGTTGCCTTTGATGATGACGAGTAAGCAATATTTGCTGTTAGAAATTTGGTAGCCTTTATGGAATTCTACCAAGCCAGAAGTACAATAAGGTCACTTTTTATTTTTTTTTAATGCTGTTTATGCGCTTTCCCGTCTCTTAGATGGGAATTATATTGACCACCGAAGACAAAGATCGGGTACCGGTGGCCCGCTCGCACGGCGAAGAGAGGTGCTTGCAGGGTGGGTCCATGCCGTCCATGGGGTTGCGCGCCGCCTCTTCTGTCGCCCCGGACCGATTTGTCGGGGCGCGACCACATCCATGGTCCACCTAGCGGGAAAAAAAAATAGAAGGGAATTCTATGGCCACCGAAGACAAATATCGGGTACCGGTAGCCCGCTCGCACGGCGAATAGAGGTGCTTCGCAGGGTGGGTCTATGGAGATGCGCGCCGCCTCTTCCGTCGCCCCGGACGGATTTGGCGGGGCGTGACCACCGCCATAGTCCACCGCAAGAGCAAAAAAAGGAGGGGGGGGGGATAATTAGATTACACCGGTCAGCGGTAACTATTAACATCACTATAGAACGAATCTATATTAACCGAACCATTTTTTAAAATTTTTTAAATCACCTCCCTCCTGCGTGACCGTTTGTAGTGCAGAAAAAAGTTCACATTTTATTTAAGCGTAGTATTTTTGAAGACCTCTCTGGAACAGGTGACGCAGTTAGGTACATTCCTCTATAGGGGTGTCGGGGATAGAAAGTCAATAGACGATGTCTCCGGCATCCCTTAAAAGAACGGACGGTACCGCTGTTGGTTTTAGTGGGTCCGAGTCCCACACACCCCCGTCTATCACAAGCGGGGGATAGTGCGTAAAAGCATTTCCACAGCGAAAGTACAAAATAAGTAATTTACACTGCTACAAAGCACCTGCTAAAAAGCTGTTCGTATCTCGCGGTTAGGTACGGCGAATTCACGGGACCGTTTTCACATGCGCTGCATAACTAGGTCATTCTATGAGTTGGTTTTAAGCCATTAACTCTAACGCTCAAATCGTTCAATGCTTTAGTAGAAGTAAATTACTACTACTGTGACGTCAATTTTCTCCGAAATTATACTATCATAAATTAGTCGAAGAGTTATTATGACTAATACAGCCAGATAATTGTCAATAGTATGACCTTATTTCTGGCGAAATTTAGGCAAAGATTATATTGATTATACAGCTTAATATTCTTTAAAAACTAATATCCGTGTGGTGACGGAGTAAGATTACAATTCACCACCCCCTATCTTACCCGTGGGAGATCGTAAGAGACGATTAAGGGATATAAAATGCATATAACATCTATGGAAGAGATGGGAAACTCGAAACAAAACTCTATACCAACATGTCTGACCAGCCCAGTATAGTAGGTTAACTTTCCTCCCATTAGGGAGGAGGCCCGAGCCTAACAGTGGGACATAATATGGGCTGTGATGATGATAATGATGATTTTTTGTAAACAATTATTTTCTCACAGATGGCGTAGTGGTTGAGATATTGACCTATAGTGCCAGTTTCGTGGATTCGATTCCCATGCAGGACAAAAGGTAGGTGATTTCTGCGGTCTACAAACTGTAAGTCTGGTTGTAATTTGCATGTATTAATTTGTGTGTTTGTAAAGTCCCTCACAATACAAGAATTATTTCTTTAACGCAGGATATTCGGCCATTTGGAAAGAATGCCGAACGAACGTCTGGTTAAGATATACAATGCGAAAGTAGAAGGATGTAGGTACCGGGGGAGAACGAGACTACCTAGACCAGATCGGTCATGTACTGAAGGAAGGTGGAGTCAAGAGTCTTCGAAACCGGCGAGCGTGTATGAAGAGAATTATGAATGTTGAGGATGCGAGTGAAGTATGCAAGGATAGAGTTCTCTGGCACTTTGTTCTCTCTGCCTACCCTGCAAGGGATATGGCGTGATGATATGTATGTATGTATAATAATTATCATAAATTAAATGTTTAATAATAACTCATTATATATATATATATATATATATATATATATATATATATAATACAGAGATTAGCCACGAATATTTCGACAACACATACCAACAAGGTAACAAGGTATTTATACCTGTAAAGGCGAGTAGTTATAATAAAACCCTTTTGAGGGTCCTTAGTGGCTTATTGAGGCCTAAATTGATAAATCAAATGAAGGGAAAATGGTACCTAATATCTCAATTACGGGATACCTTTGATTAGATATGAATGGTATTTCTGTTATGTAAATTCTGTAGATCGCACTAATAAACATCGATGCTTTCTTAGTTAGTTTCTCTTTTAGTATAACTAACATTTTCTTAGTAAATTTGTACGACACCGACGGGAATATTTGATTTGTAGTCTTAATAATACATTAAATGGCTACTGCTATTTTCGATATTTAGTCAAAATTAGGTGAAAAAAGTAAATATTGAAATTTTTAAAAATATTACCGTATATTTGGAACATAAAAAGGTAAGTTTCCACCAAATTTGGTGAAAAATAAATGTTTATGTAAAAGGTAAAAATAAAACACCAAAAACCTGGTTATTTGAACTTATCCCATAAATTTTGAGGTTATGTGAAAAAAGTTTGAATTAAAAGTTGTAGATCTTTTTATTACCTACAACTTTTTCATTTTCTTTTTTCCATAGGACTTGTAGTTTTGCCGGAAATTCAGATAAACCGAAAGCGCAAAATTACCCTTAAACACTCACCCCCTCCTACTTTCCGAACTCAGATCGCCCGTAATTTATGTTTCCTTTCATTTTTATCATATTATCTTCTATTTCCAATTGGTTTCATATTACTATAATTTTTTCCCCTTTAAAAAATTATCTACCCTGGACTAACTATATAATTTAATAAATAAAATGTTATAATAATTCAGTTCATTTTTAATTTGGCCCGACTACGAATTTAAAATTTAATATATGGCCCTCTGCAAAATTGAGTTTGACACCTCTGTCTTAAATGGCCATTCTAAATGAAAAGTAATATAATAAACTTAAAAAAAAAACGTATGCCTGTCTCGGGACGCCCAACAGAAGTGATAATTTAAACTACTCTAAGTTGAACTATTTAATATCGAAATTGTTTAACTTGAGAAAGGCTTAGGTTATTACAGTGCAACCTCGATATAACAAATCCGACAGGAACTCGTAAATATTCGTTATATCAAGTAATTCGTTAAACTGATGTTCGCTATATTGAGGTTGCACGGTTGGAAAGATCCATGGGCGGCAGTGACACTTACCATTAGTTGTGCTGCTTGCTGCCACCGATCGGGTTTAGGGAAATTTCTGTCCGTTTATTGTATGTTTCATAAATAAATAAAAGCTTTTTATTTTATTTATTTAATTGTATGTTTGTAAGGTCCCCGGTAATACAGTGATTGTTGCCTAAGTGCGACAAAGATCGGGTACCGGTAGCCCGCTCGCACGGCGAAGTGAGGAGTTTGCATGGTGGGTCTATGAGGTCGCGCGCCGCCTCTTCCGTCACCCCGGACCGATTTGGCGGAGCGAGTCCACGTCCATAGTCCACCGCAAAAAAAAAAGTTGTGCTGCCTGCTCGTTTGCCACCATAAGTAATAAATAAAATAGAAGCCAGACAGATTAGCGCCGTAACGCGTTACGTAACGAATCAGTTTACCCTCCCATAAGAAGTTATCACTTTTATAATTTTTCAATACCTATTCAACGATATCCCCACATGATTTAGTTTGCAAACGTTCATTTTTTTTTACAATATGGCGGCTGGTAGTTTTTATATTGAATTTTTATTAATAACATGTCTTCAGTGATACTCACGAGATTAAGACAAACTGATAGATATATCCGTGTAGTAACGGAATAAGAATACAATATTCACCACCCCCTATCTTAACCGTGGGTGATCGTAAGAGACCAATAAGAGATATAAAACGCATATAACATCTATGTAAGAGAAGAAAAACTCGAAACAAAATCCTATACCAACACGTCTGATCAGCGTGGTATAGTAGGTTAATTTCCCTCCCATTATAGAGCTGGCCCGAGCCTAACAGTATGACATATATGAGCTGTGATGATGATGATAATGATAGATGTAAGAACCATCAAAATTGGCAAACACGTTTAGTCTTTATAATGCCCCATACACACATACATACGCTGATAAACCTATTATCCTCGTCTGCGTCGCGCACTCGTGGTATTTAATTAATTTAGTAAATTTTACCTACTTTGCAACACACGATCTTGTGATATTTTGTACGGTTTAACTATTGTCAGTTATATTAAGTAAAAATTATTTTAATAAAAACTAAATGACGCCATCTGTTGGTAAATCTTAATAACCGTTATGATTTGTACAAAAAATACGTGTAAACGTAGCATATAGCTACGATTATAACAAAAAAGAATAATACAGCACCCTTTTTTTTTGCGGTGGACTATGGACGTGGTCGCGCCCCGCCAAATCGGTGCGGGGCGACGGAAGAGGCGGCGCGCGACCCAATAGACCCACCTTGCAAACACCTCTCTTCGCCGTGCGAGCGGGCCCCCAGTACCCGATCTTTGTCGCACTTAGGCAACAATCACTGTATTACCGGGGACCTTACAAACATACAATTAAATAAATAAAATAAAAAAGCTTTTATTTATTTATGAAACATACAATAAACGGACAGAAATTTCCCTAAACTCAGATAAAAGATTTGTGAATCGCACAAAGTATCATCCCGCATCGGAATCGGAAACTACGGCACCAGCCACGGCAGGCCGAAACCTCAACCACCAACAACGCCATCTGTACAGTATTACATAACACCGCGAAATATTCGCTTGGAACTTCTTGCAATTTTTTTTTTATTTTCTTATTTTGTTTTTAATAATATTTTTAAATATTTTTTTTTTTATTTTTTTTAACATATTTTTTATAATTCTTTTTTTCATATACATTTTTTTTTAATTTTTTTTTTTTCATAGACAGTCTGTACTGTAAAGATATAATCCTTGTACTGTGGTAGACTACAAATATACAATTAAAGGGCAAATATTATAGACTCGAGAACAACAGCTTGTGGATCGCACAAAGTATTTTCCCGCGTTGGTATCGAACCCATAGTCATTGTACTGTAAGGTCAAAATCTTCAGGTGACTGGACCGGGGAATAGTCTGTCACCCGCAGAGAGACTGACTGCGTTAGGGCGACGCCCCGGCAGTAAGCTGGGGCGTCGACGGGGAATGGTACCCGAAAGAGTAACCCGCCGAGCTGGCCAAGGATAGCAAGGAAGCAGTACCAGTGGCCGGCCCAATGGCGATGGGGAGGGAATACGGTGGGTTATGGGGCCACGCGCTGCCCTTCCGTCGCCCCAGTCGGAACGGGCAGCGTGCGTGCGGACCATAGCTTGCCAAAAAAAAAGTTAATATCTTAACCTACGCCATCTGTACAATTGTGTATTTCTGATAGGTTTACAGAGAGCGTAATGGTGATGCATGGTGGGATGCGGAAGTGGCAGCTTCCGTAGAGCAAAAGAAGAAAGCGTGGCTGGACTATGTCTCTTCTTTGAATCTGAATGAGAGTATGACTGAACAGAAGAAAGAAATATATCGGCAATGTAAGAATGACACCAAGGCCTTAGTGAAAGAGAAACGTGATAGAGCAAGTATGAGTGCAGAAGATAGGCTGACTAAAAACTTCGAGGGTAACACCAAACTCTTTTGGAGGGAGGTGAAGAAGTCTCGGGGTGGTTGGTCAGCCTTCAGAATGAATAAAATAAGGTCTAAAGGTGGAGACATTCTTACACAAACACAAGACGTGTTAAGCCGATGGAGTGAATATTTTGGCGATATGTATGCGGATGCTACGGTTGGCGCCGGTGTTGGATGTGGTTTAGTAGATCAACATTCGACAACGGCGTCCTCCGATGGCATCAGTATGGATGAAGTTGAATGGGCGATAAGAAGTTTGAAAAATGGTAAGGCAGCGGGCATTGATATGGTGTCTGCCGAGATGATCAAGCTTGGTGGCTCTTGTGTCTGGGAGGCGTTCCTGTTGCTCCTCAATTTATGTTGCAGCTCGGGAATGGTTCCCAGGGACTGGAATGGCGCAGTCATCGTGCCTTTGTTTAAAAACAAGGGTTCACGTTATGACTGCGCAAATTACAGAGCCATAAGCTTGACCAGTTTGGCAGCAAAAGTGTATGGTAAAATTATTGAAAGGAGAATGAGGATGGTGTCCGATGGTTTACTGTGTGAAACACAAGGAGGTTTCAGGAGTGGAAGGGGATGCATGGATCAAGTGTTCTCTCTGCGCAACATTGTGGAGAAGCATCTGGCTCTAGGTCAGAGGGTTTTCTGCAATTTTGTGGATCTGGAGAGAGCATTTGACACGGTTGTACGAAAGGAACTTTGGGACATTTTACCGGAGTATGGTATTAGCGGTAAACTGCTACAGGCTATGCAGTCCAGTTACATGGGCTATAGAGCCTGTGTGCGGCTGGATGATGGAATGTCGCCTTGGTTTGACGTCAATATCGGCGTTAAGCAGGGGTGCGTTCTGTCAGCCAGGCTGTTTATCATATATCTGGATAAATGTCTCCAAAGGTTGAACGATATGAATGTGGGAGGCTAGATGGGCGACTCAGTGGTCACTGCTCTGCTTTATGCAGATGATGCAGTCCTGCTGGCACAGTCAGCGACTGACCTGCAGACCCTAGTCGACACAGTGACAGAAGATTGTAAGAAAAGGGGTCTACGCGTGAATGTGAGCAAAACCAAAATAATGGTCTTTGAAAGAGATAAAACCAGAACAGATGTAAGAGTAACAATAGGTAATGATGTACTAGAGCAAGTGGGTGAATTTGTATATCTTGGATGTGGATTTAGCCGAGATGGAAGATACACTACTGATATAGAGCGAAGAGTGAATGCGGGAAATAGAGTGAACGGAGCGTTGGGGCAACTTCTCGGTAGCCACCACCTCAGCCAGAAGGCACGTGTAGCAATACATAACGCAGTGCTTGTCCCAACATTACTGTATGGAAGCGAGAGTTGGGTATGCAGAAAAGAGTATGATGGTAAAATTAATCCACCTGCGGAAAATCTGTGGAGTTAGGCTGACCGACCGCATTCGTAACGACGACGTAAGAGAGCGAGTAGGTATGAAAGAGAGTATTGGTGTAAAGATGCGAAAGGGAATGCTCCGATGGTTCCGACATGTGGAAAGAATGCCGAACGAACGCCTGGTTAAGAAGATATACAATGCGAAAGTGGAAGGATGTAGGTACCGAGGGAGACCGAGACTAACCTACCTAGACCAGATCGGTCATGTACTGAAGGATGGTGGAGTCAAGAGCCTCCGAAACCGGCGAACGTGTATGAAGAGAATTATGAATGTTGAGGAAGCGAGTGAAGTATGCAGAGATAGAGTTCTCTGGCACTCTGTTCTCTCTGCCTACCCTGCAAGGGATATGGCGTGATGATATGTATGTATGTATGTAATGGTGGGCGCGTGTTGAGGATTATTATTAAAGATTTGTATTATTATCATAAATTATGAATTCTAACATCAAAGGTTGTGAAGTACTTCATATTCTTTAGCTGATAACAATGAAAATCATGATAAATTGATAATATTTATCTTATCACTTATCATCTTAATAAATATGAGAAATTTATCTTATTTTAGTGTTATGTTTCTATCAAGTTTTCCTTATTACTTAATAAGGAAAACTATTATTTCGCTATTAAAATTTTATTTCTACTTATTAGTTACGTTAGAGTTGTAGTATGGTTGTGTGGTAGCGGCTACGAATACTACCAACCCTTACTTTGCTCGTGGATGTCGTAAAAGACGACTAAGAGTCTTATAACGACCTGGACCAACTCCATCTGATGCCGTTTGGTCAACAATTACATTCCCAAGGAGGGTTGACATCTGGCAGGCGGCCGGTCATAAAACTATTGCCAATAATTTTTACAATATGTACTATGAAAGAAGAGTACATATTGTATCGACCTCAAGTAATTGAGATAAGAGTAGGAGAATGATGATTGTTGTGGTTAGAGTAAAAATATATTGATCGCCCCTCATTTTAGAATGCAAGAGAAGGAACGCTAAAGGAGTTAGAACTTATAACCATTCACTAAACTGCCTAACCAGGATGATACTGTATACTAACTTTTCTTATATAGAGGAAGCCTGTTGGTATTTTTTATGTTTGGCATTATGAATTTATTACAATACCTATTTACGGCTGCTCGTTGGCATAAACGGCGAGAGAGCCTGGATTTGGGGTTTGTATTGGTAGGTAACGGCCTAGCTATACCCTTGTTATTGTAAAGGTCCATGGCCGGCAGTGATACTTACCATCAGTTGTGCTGTCTGCTCATTTGCCACCATAAGCAATAAAAATAAAAACAATTAGCCAAAAGTCGGATTCTTTTTCTAACAATAAGTCGAAAAAAAAACAAATGAGTCTAAAACTGCGTTTAATATGATTAGATATAGAGATTCTTTATTACCTGTCTACCTACATGGGATAAATAATCAGAACGACAATATATGTTTGTCTGTGTCCACCGAAGACAAACCGGTACCGTTGGCCCGTCCGCACGGCGAAGAGAGGAGTCCTTGCAGGGTGGGTCTATAGGGTTGCGCGCCGCCTCTTCCGTCGGCCCGGACCGATTTGGCGGGGCACGACCACCTCCATAGTCTACCGTAAGGTGAAAAAAAAAATATTTGTCTGCAAATCTACTCGTTACACCTTAGAGAATAAAATCAATAGTTTTTTCTAACATTCGATCACAACGGAAGATATTAGGATTTTGGCCACCTTCTAGCCCGTGGATGCCGTAAAATACTAACTACTATGGCCGGTGATAAGCATACAACAGTTATACAAGAGAAGGAAACAACACAAAACCTGATGAAAATCTGAGCAGCATTATAATATTTCAATTGTCCACTGTAGAGTAGGTCTGAACACTAGGATTTATATGGTCTGAAAAGAAAAAGGTAGATAATCTTAAGGCCATATTGCATCTTTTGGCTATCTTCAGCCCGATATCGACATAAGAATAAATATACATTAAATATGGACAAAAGAAACCCAAAATACTACAAATGTTCAATCGCTGAGGTATAGTAGACCAAAACTTATACAATTGTGGACTTAGCCCAACAGTGGGAGTTACAGTTTGTAAAAAAAGTTAAAATATGTAGTACCTGCTTACTTACTATAGATTTTTTTCAAAAATTTTTTTTAAATTATCCGAAATCGATATTATCGGTAACGATTTTATTTTAATTTCGTGCAAAAAAATTGATTTAAAATAGTGTTTCCAACGCATAGATTTTTAGATATAAAATAAAAAATAACAAATAATTTATTTTTCACTTAAATATTAATAGATTTATTGTATATATAATTTAAAATAAACAAATCAATTTTTATGTAATACCTAATAGATATATATTCAATCGAATACCCTGGAAGAAGAACCCTTAAGACATTATGACATTTGTATTTTTAAAAGATCAATTCCACAAGCAACAGTCAATAGGCAGCACAATCATTTAATATCATCTATGTACACTCTACTTACTTCACACTGAAAATATATTATTTAGTCCTGGCACATTAATGTTAATTTATTAAAACTAAATCCTCTTGTTTGTCTTCATAGACCACAGATAAAATCACTACCCACAAAATGGGTTTTTCACTATTAAATTAATTTAATAATATTTATATACTCATCGCGGTTTGATTCGAGAGGTAATTTAAATACGAAACGAACTACTGTCACCGCGTCCCGCGCTAGACTGACTGAAGGCTTGTCGAGGTGAGCCGGGCTAGTAAGACCCCGCTCCCCGTGCACCCCGCCCGCCCAGGCACGCGTCTATACGACAACTCATAGACTAAGATAATACAGAGGAGATAAGTACTGAAAGACCTTGAAGTTTTACTTAAAACATCAATATGTCACGATAATATTATGTTTTTTTTTTCGGAAATAATTCTATCTAATCAGATAATGTCAGTTCACAGCTGAGTATAGGCCTTTTGTATTTATGACACTTGATATTTTGATGGGTCCTCTTTTCTGCTGGTGGTATCATAATGTTGTATAATCATCTAGCTTGTGGTACTCACTTAATCTGAGAGTCGATATAAAAGAGAAATGATATTCGCTTGTCCTTCTAACCATCGCGAACTAACGCTATTACAATTTCGTCATTCTTTTGCCAATAACGATAATTTATATTTTTTTTTATTCATCATTCTTCTACTCTTATCCCAATTACTTGGAGTCGATACAATATGTACTCTTCTTTCATAGTACATATTATAAAAGTTATTGGCAATAGTTTTATGACCGGCCGCCTGCTAGACGTCAACCCGACTTGGGACTGTAATTGTTGACCAAACGGCATCAGATGGAGTTGGCCTAGGTCGTTATAAGGCTCTTAGTCGTCTTACTACATCCACCAGCAAAGTAAGGATTGGTAGTATTCGTAGCTGCTACCACACAGCTATTTTCTTTTATTATATTAACAAAATTGTGATGATGTTGCTAATCTATTTAGTGTCTCTTTACGTTAATTACCATATAGTAATAATTTTCCAAGTTAATAATCATATTTGTTTTCGTACTTGAGTATTGACCAAACTCTAAGGGTGAGGAACTTTAAGGTAATCAATAATAGTGTTTTGTTTCGAGTTTTTCTTCTCTTGCATAGATGTTATATGCGTTTTATATCCCTTAGTCGTCTTGTACGATCAGTCACGGGCAAGATATGGGGTGGTGAATTGTATTCTTACTCCGTCACCACACGGACATTAATTACGCTACTGCCGCTTTAACACAGTTACTGTCGTTCATGGACGTCTGAAATATCAAGCGCGCTGCCTACCAACTAAAAGTCATCCAGAAATATAGGCTTCCAGTTCTCTCGCTCTCCGAACGAAGCGCAACAACACATTGCCATTGCTCAGGCGTCGATTTTCTGCGGGAGTGTGGAATACCACACATACACACAGGATAGTAAACCTAGATAATCCGGCCCGTGGCTGTAAACAGAGAATTGTCTAGAGTGTGGCCCTACCATTACTAGTGTACCCCACCACTACTTACCTTAAAGTTACCTAACCCTGGCCTTAATCTACATTCACAACACCCACAACTAAAGTAGGAGGGCTGGTTTTATATTTTCACTCCGCCACACAGGGAGAATAAAAAAAAGTAATTTGTTTCATTCTTTGCACAACATGCGACCCCAAAGTACCCCTTAAATTAAAGTGCCAAATATATAAAAGCCTAATAAGACCTGCTGTACTGTATGGATCAGCATGTTGGGCGACAAAAGCGACGGATGAGAGACGACTGCATGTAGCGGAGATGCGAATGTTGAGATGGATGTGTGGTGTGACAAGAATGGATAAAATAAGGAATGAACATATAAGAGGAAGTTGGAAAGTTGCGCCAGTGACGGAAAAATTAAGGAGTGAAAGATTGACATGGTATGGACATGTGATGAGAAGGGATGATAGTAATGTTGTGAGGAAAGCTCTAAGCATGAATGTTGAAGGCTTAAGGGGTAAGGGAAGACCGAAGAAAAGATGGATGAACTGCGTGAAACATGACATGGATAGACAAGGAGTGACCACAGAGATGACGTCTGATAGAGTTGTATGGAAGGAGAAGACATATTCGACGACCCTATATATACCCTATTGCGTCGACCCCAAATAAATTGGGATAAGAGCAGGTTGATGATGATGATTCATTCTTTGCACATAGGTTTAGAAAGAGACAATTAAAGAATATAGACATATAAAATCACGGCATGAGAAGGGAGCCTTGAAATAAAACTCTATTGCAAACACAGCATGATGCTCAGTCGGGTTGCCATAAAGCTATAGTATAAGGCTATAATATTTCCCTCCCACTATAAGATCTCTAATATAATAAGAATCTCTTAATTTAATAGTGGTAGGACCACGCTGTGACCAGTTCTCTGTCTACAGCCGCGGGCCGGTCCGTCCGGGGTAGTATCACACTCTCATAGAAGATCGACGTCCGAGTAGTGGCAATATGTTATTGCGCTTCGTTCAGTGAGTGAGAGAGCCAGAAGCCCAACTGGGATGGGTTTGGTGTTTGCAATAGTAGGCAGCGGTCTAGCTGTACCTTTGGTATTGCAAAGGTCCATGGGTGGCAGTGACACTTACCATCAGGTATGCTATATGCTCGTTTGCCACCATAAGTAATACAAAAATAAGACTGTGTACACTCAGACTTATTATAAGCCCTGTAGTTTATAATAAACTAGCTTCTGCCCGCGACTTCGTCCGCGTGGAATGGTTACTTTGGGCTAACGTTAACTTCAACTCGCGAATTCGTTTACGTAAAAGGTGGAAATATTTTTAAATAATACATACGTTAAAGCAGTTTTAGGTACCTACATGACCCTTTTATTAGTAAGAGTAGAACATTTAACCTTAAGTAAAATAATAATAATAATCTTTATTGAAAACTAAATACATATGACAGTTGACATAGATGTCTTTGCCTCTTGAATTAGGTAATACCTGTGTTTCAAGAGACAGTTCCTTCCCGAAATACATAAATCTTGAACATCAAATTATTTTACAGTAACATACATTATAAATAATGAATATATATATCTTACGTAATAAAGACTAATGATAAAGAAATCTATAATAAATGAATGAGTGAGAATTAACGTGTTAGCGAGCGCGCTCACACGTTGTGTGTGTATGTGTGTGCGCGTGTGTATGTGTGTGTTGTGCGTTTGTTTGTGTTTGTGTGTGTGGTGTGCGTGTGTTTGTGTGTGTGTGTGTGTTTGTGTGTGTGTGTGTGTTTGTGTGTGTGTGCGTGTGTGTATGTGTATATGTGTGTGTGTGGTGTGCGTGTGTTTGTGATGTAGTGTGCGTGCATGTATGTGTTTCTTTTTTTTTTGTGTGTATTTGTAGTTACGCGAAATAAGTATTTAAAAGTGATTCAAATTTGACGTAATCCATATAATGCAATGTAGTAATATAAAGTAATGCAAGTAAAAGTATTGGGTCTTATCTATACTTTCTATAGATATATACAATGTATGTATATTATACATACATACATACACTTACGCCTATTTACGATTACACATACTTTTAATGTGTATGAAATCGCTGTGTGGTAGCGGCTATGAATACTACCAATCCTCACTTTGCTTGTGGATGTCGTAAAAGACGACTAAGAGCCTTATAACGACTTGGGCCAACTCCATCTGATGCCGTTTGGTCAACAATTACATTCCCAATTAGGGTTGACGTCTGGCAGGCGGCCGGTCATAAAACTATTGCCAATAACTTTTATAATATGTACTATGAATGAAGACTACTTATTGTATCGACCCCAAGTAATTGGGATAAGAGTAGGAGAATGATGATGATGATGACCTCTCGTGAACAAATCGCCAATTTGGTCCAGAAAAGGTCTTCCCCTTGTATTCGTCTCATTCACGATTGCTTTATATGTTTGCTTCGTCAACCTCTGCCCACTCATTATTTCTTCCACTTCGTGTCCAACCCATCTCAGCATACCAGCGCTCTTTTATAACATTATACCTAATTTTATCTTTCATACTTACATCACACACAGCTTACGAAGACCTGTCAGCTCTACAGCATTTATTCTATTTTCATGTCTTCCCCGCCAAATCTAACTTTCACTGCCATACATGAGGGCAGGCACTAATACTTCCTATACTTATTATTATTATTTAGGATGTGTAAAGCCGACGGAAGGTCATGAGAAGAAAACAAAACTAAAAATGTAGTGTGTGCAGAAGTACTTTGAAATAACATTAGTTTGAATTTTTTTTTAATATAAGATTATAAGATCCAGTATTTTTATCGTAAATGCGCGCCCAGTACTTGATCATTATTTTGCTGCGATGTTATTTTTAAACTGCGATATTTCCTAATATATTCATTGAAATCAAATAATGTAAAGAGCAATTTTGTTTTAAATTAAATACTTGTGATGAATAACTCATTTATTTGGATAAGGATTAATATTATGTTTATAAAAACACCTTCGAAAATATCACATTATTTTAAAACAAATTTGATTAGCATAAAAAAGGCTATAGTGAGCCAATCTTAAAAGATAGACATATGCTGTTGCGGACTCTTATTTAGAACTTTGAAAGGGCAACAATTATGTAGTACATAATTTTTGCGCAACTTTAACCGTTTACGCAGCGGAAGCTCTCAAAAGGAAACATAAACCCGATTTTACACATTCATCATTGTTGCTCTGCTCCTATTGGTCGCAGCGTAATGTTATATAGCCTAAAGCCTTCCTCTATAAATGGACTATCCAACAAAAAAAGAATTTTTCAAATCGGACCAGTAGTTCTTGAGATTAGCGCGTTTGAACAAACAAACAAACAAACAAACTCTTCCGCTTTATAATATTAGTATAGATTATAAATAATAGGCGAGCAATTGGTAATATTAAGGTCTTTAATCATTAACAACTTAAACATACACCACAATCCTTATGTTTAGAGTGAATGATTATTTTGGTTTTTTGTATGGTGACAGAGTAAGAATATAATTCATGATCCCCTTTCTTGTCAACCAGTGCCATAAAGGACGACTAAGGGCTTAATGTGCAGATAACACCTACATAAGAGAAGGAAACTCTATGCGCTATGACATGACCTTCTCCAAACGAGGTTTAAAAAGAGCTCTTTTTTCACGGTAGGCAGCGGCCTGGCTATGCCCCTGGTGTTGCTGGGTCCATGTGCAACAGCATCATTTACCATCAGGTTTTTTTTTTTTTTTTTTTTCTGTTTACTCGTTTGTCACCGTTAGCAATATAAAAAAAGCTCCAATTAAAACTCCCTATACTTACTCGTCTGCCCAGTGTGGTATATTGAGTCAACTTCATTGACTGTGGAGAAGCGTCGAGCCCAGTATTGGGTATGCTAGAACTGAGATGATTAGTGATCATTTGTCATCCGATGCAAATTGAAACACCCAAAGACGTTGCTACTGTTTTAAAGTGGTGAAGGCAGTGGTAGTTGTTTGGTGTCAACAAAAAATGGCTGTTATTCTTCTAAAATATTGTTTGTTGTTGTTCTTGTATAGTAATAATGTGGCTTCTCCTTGTAATAAGCGACTCATACTAGCAAATCACCATTATAATGACCTAGGCCAACTGCATCTAATGCCGTTTGGTCAACAATTACATTCCCAAGGAGGCAACCCTTCTCGACGTCAACACGTCTGGCAGGCTGCCGGTCATAAAACTATTACCAATAACTTTTACAATATGTACTATGAAAGAAGAGTACATATTGTATCGACCCCAAGTAATTGGGATAAGAGTAGGAGAATGATGACTAGCAAATCACCATTAATCTTGGTCGTGACTGTCGTAAAAAGGATAAGAACTAAAGGATGTACATATGTATGTATGTGCCTATAGATAACATCTATGCCTATAGATAACATCTATGCAATAGAAGAAAAACTCGAAAAAGTAAAACCCTATACCAAACTGTCTGACTAGCTTATTACAATCAATTTATCTCTTTTCCATGCGGTGAAAGAGAATACAATTCACCACCCCCTATCTTACACGTGTGGGTTCATAACAGACGACTAAGGGATGTAAAACGCATATAACATCTATGCAAGAGAAGGAAATCTCGAAACAAAACCCTATACCAATACGTTTTGACCAGCGTGTTATAGTAGGTCAATTTCCATCCTATTATGGAGGAAGCTAAACCCAACAGTGGGACATGTATGAACTAAGATGATGAGTTTGTCTCCCATTGTGGAAGAGTCTTGAGCTCAATAATAGATTATATGTCCTTTTTTAAACGAGATTTAAGAAGAGCACTTTCTTCACGGTTGGCAGTGGCCTAGCTATGCCCTAGTGTTGCAAAAGTCCATGAGCGGCAGTGTTACTTACCATCAGGTCTGCTGCTGGCTCGTTTGCCACCAACGGCAATAAAAAAAAAAGATTACATTCTTGTTCTGTCGTCCATGCGGTGTTGTTTAATAAAGGAATCTGTACGTTTTGTCGATATATGTTTTATCCTCTTATTTATTCATCAGTTTTATATTATTTTATTGTGACAATTTAATTATACCCAACTTAATAAGGAAAAAAATTGCATCATTCTATTATATGAAATAATATTGCCAGTAAATATTTCTTAAACAGTTATTGTACATATTTTTTGAAGTGTAAAAAAATCTTTAGCGGCGTAGTGCACTTTTTTGGGATGAGTAAAAATATGTTAAATTCGCATCAGGACACGTGACCTGATCGAAAATTCGTAAGACGGAGGGAGAGTAGGAGAGGAAGTAATAATATAATATGCGTATAATGTAATATATTTAATATGTGTATATATTTTATGGTCACACCCATACATACTCCTTGGGGCATGCTTTTTATTTTTTTGTATTTGATTTTTTTTCATAGATTTTAATTTTCACTTCTATCGGCAGACCTCGTGACTGCTTTGTGTTTTTTTTTGTATAGTAAGTGATACATATAATATGTACACATAAATTGAAATCGCCATATTTATGTTAATTGACCTACAAAGACCAATAGTTAAGAATTTTAAGAAATAGTAAGTTTTTTCACAAGCAAAAGGAGAGTAATTTATGCTACTATTATTGGAGCGATTTCGAGCCTTAAAATGTTTCACTGTCATCATCATTATCATCATAGCTGTGTGGTAGCGGCTACGAATACTACCAACCCTTACTTTGCTCGAGGATGTCGTACAAGACGACTAAAAGCATTACAACGACCTGGGCCAATTCTATCTGATGCCGTTTGGTAAACAATTACATTCCCAAGGAGGGTTGACATCTGGCAGGCGGCCGGTCATAAAACTATTGCCAATAACTTCTACAATATATACTATGACAGAAGAGTACATATTGTATCGACCCCAAGTAATTCGGATAAGAGTAGGAGAATGATGATGATCAATATTAGCGTCATCTCCAGCATTCAGCTTTTCGTGGCGGATGAAGGACTCTGCCAAAGAATGACACAAAGCGACGTAATATACCACTAGCATCTAACGACCCAAACTTGCACTAAGTCGTTGGTCCACTTTGTGGAGAGTTATCTACACTGTATTGTCCGATAATTAATGGTACTTGAAATACAATCTTCTTTAAATAAATTTGTAATCTGACTACTGTTTCTGTATAGCATGAATCGAGAATGATAATACTGGATCTAGCAACCTTGTCTCCTTCAGACAATGTAAGAAAAATAAAGTGAATGGATAAAAAATATGTCCAGTATCCGAAGATTAACTGAAAGACATCAAAATGTTTGTTATTCTAGTAATGTAAATTGACAGATGGAGATACCATTTCCTGGATTAAAATATGGAATACTTTTAATCGCGGTAATCTGCTCCCTGGGGATAATAGTTAAATTTTGTATAAGTTACTTTTTAAGCGGATGAAGACGCGAGCATAAGGTAATATTTTATAAAGATAAATTATAACTTAAAATATTGAACCATATACTTATGAAGATATAAATATGTATATATATTATGTAATAACCAAAGAAGGAAAGTAGATCAGATAGATTTTAATAGTGTTAGGACCGCGCTGTTGACAGTTCTCTGTCTGGTAGAACAAATAGATATTTTAAATTAATTTTATTTATATAATAACCAAACAGAATTAATTATAATGGGTGGACCAAAGAAGTATCTTTAATTTATTTTATTTATTTAATAACCAAACAGAAGAAATAACAATCATATTTAATGATAATTGAAAAAAAAGGTGTTTCTAATTCTATTCATTTATTAAATAACCAAACAGATTTAATCATAATCACTATTGCACGATAATTAAAAAAAACTGTTACTTTAATGTATTGACAACTAGCTTATTTAAGTGGCTTCACTCACATAATAAGCGACTTTTCCCAAAGTCGAACTAATAGGAAAAGGGAACACCTTACATACATACACACATACATATCATCACGCTATATCCCTTGCAGGGTAGGCAGAGAGAACAGAGTGCCAGAGAACTCTATCTCTGCATACTTCACTCGCTTCCTCAACATTCATAATTCTCTTCATACACGCTCGCCGGTTTCGGAGACTCTTGACTCCACCTTCCTTCAGTAGCTGACCGATCTGGTCTAGGTAGGTTCGTCTCGGTCTCCCTCGGTACCTACATCCTTCCACTTTCGCATTGTATATCTTCTTAACCAGACGTTCGTTCGGCATTCTTTCCACATGTCCGAACCATCGGAGCATTCCCTTTCGCATCTTTACACCAATACTCTCTTTCATACCTACTCGCTCTCTTACGTCGTCGTTACGAATGCGGTCGGTCAGCCTAACTCCACAGATTTTCCGAAGAGATCGCATTTCGACCGCATTAATTTTACTTTCATACTCTTTTCTGCATACCCAACTCTCGCTTCCATACAGTAATGTTGGGACAAGCACTGCGTTATGTATTGCTACACGTGCCTTCTGGCTGAGGTGGTGGCTGCGGAGAAGTTGCCCCAACGCTCCGTTCACTCTATTTCCCGCATTCACTCTTCGCTCTATATCAGTGTTGTACCTTCCATCTCGCCTAAATCCACATCCAAGATATACAAATTCATCCACTTGCTCTAGTACATCATTACCTATTGTTACTCCTACATCTGTTCTGGCTTCATCTCTTTCAAAGACCATTATTTTGGTTTTGCTCACATTCACGCGTAGACCCCTTTTCTTACAATCATCTGTCATTGTGTAGACTAGGGTCTGCAGGTCAGTCGCTAACTGTGCCAGCAGAACTGCATCATCTGCATAAAGCAGAGCAGAGACCACTGAGTCACCCATCTGGACTCCCACATTCATATCGTTCAACCTTTGGAGACATTTATCCAGATATATGATAAACAGCCTGGCTGATAGAACGCAGCCCTGCTTAACGCCGATATTGACGTCAAACCAAGGCGACATTCCATCATCCAGCCGCACACAGGCTCTACAGCCCATGTAACTGGATTGCACAGCCTGCAGCAGTTTACCGTTAATACCTTACTCCGGTAAAATGTCCCAAAGTTCCTTTCGTACAACCGTGTCAAATCCTCTCTCCAGATCCACAAAACTGTAGAAAACCCTCTGACCTAGGGCCAGATGCTTCTCCACAATGTTGCGCAGAGAGAACACTTGATCCATGCATCCCCTTCCACTCCTGAAACCTCCTTGTGTCTCACACATTAAACCATCGGACACCATCCTCATTCTCCTTTCAATAATTTTACCATACACTTTTGCTGCCAAACTGGTCAAGCTTATGGCTCTGTAATTTGCGCAGTCATAACGTGAACCCTTGTTTTGAAACAAAGGCACGATGACTGCGCTATTCCAGTCCCCGGGAACCATTCCCAAGCTCCAACATAAATTGAGGAGCAACAGGAACGCCTCCTGGACACAGGAGCCACCAAGCTTGATCATCTCGGCAGACACCATATCAATGCCCGCTGCCTTACCATTTTTCAAACTACTTATCGCCCATTCAACTTCATCCATACTGATGCCATCGGAGGACGCCGTCGCCGAATGTTGATCTACTAGACCACATGCGACACCGGCGCCAACCGTAGCATCCGCATACATATCGCCAAAATATTCACTCCATCGGCTTAACACGTCTTGTGTTTGTGTAAGAATGTCTCCACCTTTAGACCTTATTTTATTCAT
Organism: Lymantria monacha; assembly: GCA_905163515.2. Lineage (NCBI taxonomy): Eukaryota > Metazoa > Arthropoda > Insecta > Lepidoptera > Erebidae > Lymantria > Lymantria monacha. The sequence continues at coordinate 21,211,586 of LR991081.1, forward strand.
TCTGAAGGCTGACCAACCACCCTGAGACTTGTTCACCTCCCTCCAAAAGAGTTTGGTGTTACCCTCGAAGTTTTTAGTCAGCCTATCTTCTGCACTCATACTTGCTCTATCACGTTTCTCTTTCACTAAGGCCTTGGTGTCATTCTTACATTGCCGATATATTTCTTTCTTCTGTTCAGTCATACTGTCATTCAGATTCAAAGAAGAGACATAGTCCAACCACGCTTTCTTCTTTTGCTCTACGGAAGCTGCCACTTCCGCATCCCACCATGCATCACCATTTGTGTTTCTATGCTTCTTTGAACTTCCACATACTTCTTTCGCTGTGTCTACCATACTCTCTTTCAATACTCTCCAGCATGCTTCAATGTCCGATTGCGGCTGGCTTGCCATCGTCAGCCGTTCTCGGACACTCTCTGCATACTTTACTCTTACACACTCTTCTTGCAACCTTTCAACCTTTATTCTTTCAAGCCCTCCGAAGTGGACACGCTCTCGCCAGTGCCTCCACCTTCTGAACAGACCACTAAATCTCGCAATAACGAGATAGTGGTCCGTATCGACTGTGGGGCCCCTGTAGGCTCTTGCATCCAATATTTTGCTTCGGAGGCGACTGTCTACCAAAATTAAATCTATTATACTTTTCTGTTCATTCCTTCTCCATGTATACATATGGATGTCCTTATGTTGGAAAAATGTGTTTGACACAATAAGATTTCTCTCCATGCATACATCAGCTATGAGCCTACCTTCGTCGTTCACTCTCTTATCACCAAATGGACCAAGTACGTCCTCATAGTCGGGACGCTTGGTCCCCACCCATCCGTTCAAATCTCCGCATACAATCACGCGTTCACTGGTTTCTGCCATATCCAGAACTTCCCTAACATTATCCTAAAACTTCTCTAGGTCTGATGCCACCGAGGATCCTACGGGAGCATATGCTACAATCATGAATACCTTGGTGACACCTAGTTTTATACGGACCCAAAGAAGTCTGGGATCATACATTCCGTAATCCTTCACACCTGAGGCCAAGCGAGAGGACAACAGCACTCCTACCCCCATGCTGGCTCGATCGCTCTGTGGTACACTAGACCACAGAGCCTTCCCGCCACCAGGAAGATCGCAGGCGTCGCTGCCCCTTCGCTTGGCCTCTGTTACACAGAGCACGTCTAGCTGTTTGTCCGCCATGACGGATATCAGCTCGTGCAACTTACCTTCCACACAACCTCTTACATTCCACGTGCCCACCCGGCACTCTGCTCTCCTCGACTCGCCTGATTGGGCAAGGCGTGATGGGTGGCGGCCCCCATCGCCGCAACTGCCGAAGTTCGTACCGACGGGGGCGGGTTGGTACGCGTCGCCTCCGGGGGACGCCCTAACCCGCCTTGCGGTACGCATATCGAACACCTTACTGGGATATAAAGTATCCTAAGTGTTAATCCAGGAAATGGTCTATCTAAGTAACAATTTTTATCCATATCTATTCAACGGTTTACGTGTGATTGAGTAACATCTAAACATTCAAATATTCAAACATCTTTACAAACACTCACGTTTATAATATTACTAGGATATCATAAGTTGAATGACACATTGTCAATATTGATATATGAATTACTTGTAATTCACATACACTCATTTCCTTCCAAATCTTCATCGTCATAAAACACCTTATTTCACTCTATTGTTAATAAATTCAAGGTTTTATTTCAAATTAAGGCTCATTTTATACAGAATCGTTTATATTTTTAATCGGTTTTATTTGATTTATCTTGTTTGTCAGTTGTGCCGAGTAAATGGTAGGTTAAAAAATTCTCATTTTTTTTATAAAAATTAATATATTTATATCTGTTGTTATGTACAAACCTATAGGAGGTACTTGTGATTATATTTAAAAAAATCCTCATCTATAGATTTTTTTTTAAAACCTAATAAATCTATCTTCTTTTTTTAGTTCTGTTATTATGTAACTATACTTATGAATTATCATTTTTTCTAGTATAAACTAGAAAAAATGATAACATGAATATAGTAATTCTACATCTTCTATCTTATCCTACCATTAGATTCACAGGCAGATGTCATGAGAAGATCCAAAAAAAATTTGAGCAAATTGGTAATATATTGAAGTGATAACACTTGGGAGGGTTCATAACACTTGGAAGGCACACTTCACATGGGAGGGTAAACCGCTTGGGCCACCGAAGACAAAGATCGGGTACCAGTGGCCCGCTCGCACGGCGAAGAGAGGTGTTTGCAGGGTGGGTCTATAGGCTTGCGCGCCGCCTCTTCCGTCACCCCGGACCGAATTGGCGGGGCACAACCATGTCCATAGTCCACCGCAAAAAAAAGGTAAACCACTTCGTAACGTAACGCGTAACAGTGCCAAGGCCGTTTGTCTGGCCGCTTCATAGGATTAAATGATGACACTAATAATGTACATACACAAAATTCAAGAATTGTAAATGTGAATAAAATACATTTTATAATCAATAAAAGATTTTATTAATAAATAACCTTTCTTTACATTATCATATTGATACATAAAATTTAAGTAATAACCTAAGCCTTTCTCAAGTTAATCATATTCAATATTAAATAATTCAACTGAGATTAATTTAAATTATCACTTCTGTTGGGTGTTCTGACACACGCACACGTATTTATTATTATTTTTAAATTTCTATAGCGCATGTAAGTATTAACTTCAGCTGATTTTTGGATCTGGTTAGATTTTTTCTAAAATATAAAAGCAACATATTATAGCTTGTGCTTTTCCGTGTGGTGACTTAGTAAGAATACTATTCACCACCCTATATCTTACCCGTGGGTGATCGTACGAGACGACTAAGGGATATAAAACGCATATAACATCTATGCGAGAGAAGGAAAACTCGAAACAAAACCCTATACCATCACGTCTGACCAGCGCGGTATAGTAGGTTAATTTCCCTCCCATTACGGAGGAGGCCCGAGCCCAACAGTGGGACATTTATGGGCTGTGATGATATTGATGAAGATGATATTATAGCTGGATCAGATCCCAAAGGTGACAGCTAATCATTATTTTAACTACTAAAACAATCAAACACCCACATTAGAAGAAATAGGGGGCCAACGATATTTTTGCCTAATTCGTCATCTGTAGATTATAACATACTCTTTGACATATTCAAAACTCCCACTTCTTCTGATCACACTCAAAAGAATGTTTCATTCATGAAACAATTAGCTTTATATTGTTATTTTCATATAACCTCGACAACATTTGTGTTGTACCAATTATCGTCCCATATACCATTTAACTATTCTAACAAATTAAAAAAGAAAAATTCTTACTTACGTAATGAATATATATATACCAACGTATTGGCTATATAAGAATACGATCTGATATCAGTCATTCCTTTCCTCTGTGCATCGTAAAAAAAATATTAAGATTGAACCAGATAACATCGAAAATGAATTCGGTTAAAAAAAAGACTTTCTTTTCGTGTATTATCTTGTAATGGCAAGATAATACTCGAAAAGAAAGCCCTTTTTTCGCTTGAGAAAATTCTATCTTGCCTATCTCTCAAGAGAAAAATGGGGTATGTCAGGATCAACGCCAACTGCCAGCACCACAAATTGTTCCTACCAACCGTTTACGTCGAAGTCGTGTGTCGTGTGACCGTTTTCACGCGTGCGACAATTCTGCCAAAGCAAAAAGACAACCTATACTAGGCTATATCCAGTTCAACATGATGTAGTAAATTAAAAATACTTTATTTCTTTTTTTTTTTTTTTTTGGTGGACTATGGAATAGCCGCGCCCCGCCAAATCGGCCCGGGGTGACGGAGAAGGCGGCGCGTGACCCCATAGACCCACCGTAAAACTCCTCTCTCTTCGCCGTGCGAGCGGGTCACCGGGACCCGATTTTTAACTTCGGTGGCCCGCCCGGCGGTTCACCCTCGTGGGTTCCTCTCGTCGACGCCCCGACAGATTTCGCCGTCGGGGCGTCGCCCTCACGCGGTGGCCTCACGTCGGGTGACCGGACAATTCCCCGGTCCGATCACCCGAAGCCTCGGTTAGGGCGGCATCAGGCGCAGGTATTCGCGCCTGCGCCGCCCCGGCCGCTGGCGGCGGCCCGGGGCGCGGGAATCCTCCCTTGCCCGTTCCGCCGCTTCCTTCTGCGAGATGACAGCCTCGCAGAAGGCGGCGACCGCGTCCCAGTTCCTGATGCTGTCGACCATCGCCCTCGCGACGGCCCGCAGCGTCAGGTCGGCACCGATGACAGCGACGAGGTCACGGCGCTGCCGCTCCCATCCCGGACACACCTCCAGCGTGTGTTGCGCCGTGTCCTCGTCACTCCTGCAGTGGTGGCAGGCCGGAGTCCACTCCCTATACACGACCCTGTGCAGGTACAACCCGAAACACCCGTGCCCCGTCAATACCTGCACCAGCCGAAAGGTGAGGACTCCGTGCCGCCGCTCCATCCACTCTATCAATACGGGCCGGAGGGCCTCAACGGTCTCCACACCGTGCCTAGGCCTCTCCAGCCGCGTAGCCCAACGGGCGATGACGTCTCGGCGGGCATCCACGCGCCAGGTGGCTATCTCGCTCAACGATGGGGAGCCACCTTCTTCGCGCGCTGTGATAACCCGCCGGTAGAGGTCGGAGAGCATCTCCGCCTCTAGGTCCCACGGGGGTGTCCCGGCCAACAGGCACGCCGCCTCTGTCGACACCGTGCGGTACCCGCGAATGGCTCTGACCGCCATGGCTCTCTGTGGCCTCCACAGAACCGCCCTGAGCTGGGCGTTCAGAGCCCTCGCCCACACGGGTGCGCCGTACATGGCCATCGAACGGATGACCCCCGCATACAGCCGTCGGCCCTCGAAACTGGGTCCGCCCACGTTCGGCATGAGTCGAGAAAGGGCGGACGCCGCGCCGACAAGCCGGGGAGCAATCTGTCGGAAATGCTCCCGGAACCACCATCGCCCGTCGAGCACCAGACCCAAGTACCTCATATGGGCCTGGATGCTGATGTGGATGGAGTTTACCACTATCGAGGCGCCGATGGGTAGCCTCACACGGGGCCCATGGAAAAGTAGGGCCTCCGTCTTGTTTAGGGCCACCCTGAGCCCCAGCGCCTCGATCCGCCTGACCATCTCCTCGGTGACGAGAGTGGCCAGGCTCGCCGCCTCTTCGAGTGTCCTGCCCCGGGCTGTGACGAGCGTGTCGTCAGCGTAGCACACCAAGCTCAGCCCGGGGGGGAGACTCCCTCTCAACGCCCAGTCGTACCCGATGTCCCACAGGGTCGGCCCCAGAACCGACCCCTGTGGAACGCCGCACGACATGGGCGTCCGCACAATGTCCCCTGCAGGACCCGCGCAGAGGATACTGCGGCCCTCCAAATAGTCTGCCACCAGCCGCCGCGCGCGAAGCTTGTTCAGCGCCGCGCGATATGGGCGACCCCAGGGGTCACGGTCGAGACCGTCCAGCATCTCCTGCCAACTCGCGCCCTTGGCGGCTCGGATGGCCAGCCGAAAGGCAGTCCGCGCACTGCGGTACGCCTCGTACAGCTGGCCCTCCCGCTCGACGTCGCGGTGACGCCGCCGGCTGCGGGTGTAGGACCTTCGGGCACTGATACACGCCACACGAAGGTCCGCCAGTCTTGGGGACCACCAGTAGACCCCCTGCCTCGGAGGCGGACGCCGCCGCACTCTGGGCATGGCCGCTTCGCAGATCTGCGTTAACGCACTGCGAATGCGGACAGCCTCAGCGTCCACTCCGTCCGCTAGGGGTGGTGAGGACAGCCACGTACTGACAATGGCCGCCTCCGCCAGTAGATCCCTGTCAAGACGACCCACAGCCCACCGCGGAAACGCGGGAGCTCCGTCCGCCCTGTGACCCTTACCGGGTTCCCGGGGGGAGACCTCCATCCGGATGTACCGGTGGTCCGACAGGGTCTCCGCCTCCTCCAGGACACTCCAGTTCCTCACCCGTGGCGCGACAGCGGGGCTAGCGAACGACAAGTCCACTATCGACCCGCCCTGCCGCCGCACACACGTGTTCACCGAGCCTCTGTTCAGAACACAGAGGCCCAGTGAAGCCGCCCACTCGTTGACCGCCCGCCCGCGGTCGTCCGTCGTAGGGGACCCCCACGCCGTGGATTTGGCGTTGAAGTCCCCCAGAACCAGGACGAGGCCCGGTGCCAGTCGCAAAAAAAAAAAAAATACTTTATTTCTTAAAGCAGTCGTAAAAACCGGCTGAAGTATCGTCAAGAGATCGCAAACAGTTACCTGAGAAACTTATAACAATAAATGCGAACACCATTTCGCCGTTCAAGCGTGGCTTTAACTCTCCTTAGATAGACCTATATCCAGCAGACGACATTAATAACTTGAACAATGGATGCAATAAATAGCAGTATACTAAACATTTTTTTTTAAAGCTCACCACCCTGCACTAAGGAAATAAACCTTGTATTGCGAGAGACTTAACAAGCATGCGATTAACGCAGACAAATTACACCCAGACTCCGAACAACACTTTGTGGATCGCACAAAGTGTTGTCCTGCGTGGGAATCGAACCCACAGCACTGGCACGGAAGGTACGGTAGGTACGGTACGGACGGTATCTTAACCACTACGCCATCTGTGCAGTCAAACTACTGTTACTTATCACAACTGTTACTTATCACTCCTCTAACTCTAACCTGAATACAATTGGAGTCAGCACAGCATATTTTCCAGCTTTTTTTTTTAGTTGGTTATGATGGCAAACAAGTAAGAAGTACACTTATACTACTTAGTAAGTGCCGCCCATAGTGCTTTGCAATACCAGAAGGTACAGCAAAACTACTGCTTACATACATATCATCACGCCATATCCCTTGCAGGGTAGGCAGAGAGAACAGAGTGCCAGAGAACTCTATCCTTGCATACTTCACTCGCTTCCTCAACATTCATAATTCTCTTCATACACGCTCGCCGGTTTCGGAAACTCTTGACTCCACCTTCCTTCAGTACGTGACCAATCTGGTCTAGGTAGGTTAGTCTCGACATCCCCCGGTACCTATCTCCTGCTGCTTACTACCTACCTACTTACTTACTGTTTAAAAACCAAAACCCAATAAATTTGGGTTTCTAGTTCTCTTGCTCATCGAAGTACAATAGCACATTGCCAATGCTCAGACGTCGATTTTCTGCAAGAGTTTGGTACTACGCCGGACGGACTAGCCCGTAGCTGTAGACAGAAAACTGTCAACAGTACATACATACATACATATTATCACGCCATATCTCTTGCAGAGTAGGCAGAGAGAACAGAGTGCCAGAGAACTCTATCCTTGCATACTTCATTCGCTTCCTCAACATTCATAATTCTCTTCATACACGCTCGCCGGTTACGGAGACTCTTGAACTGTTAACAGTCGAAGTAGAAAACCCCAAAGGAACATGCAATCACACAACATCAAGGACGCGCCAATATACCTACATATAAACGCATTAAAGCATTAAAGCCACTTCAAGAAACTTTAAATTATATAACATTAATATAATAATTAAAATACAAAACATATAAAAGGCATGGACAAAAGTCTGTGGACCAAAACTTTATTATAATAAAAAAAAAAGAAAAAAACTATCAACAGAATGGCCTTACTACTGCTTACTTCTTGACTAAATTTAAAAAATGGTTGCCTGTCTGTGGTCAATTTTTCTTGAAAACAAAGTTATTAATCATACAACACCAGTTGAAATCAAATTAGGTCGATGTAGACCCTGTGCTGATGGAGTAGGAATACAAATTACTGCATGTCTTGCCCATGGGTACCTTAAAAGACATTTAAGGGATATAATGTACATATAACATATATGCAAGACAAGTAAAACTCGAAATAAAGAACTATGTCAACCCGTCTGACCAACGTGGTCAATTGGGAACCTCCTAGTAAGAGCACAAGCCCAACAGCGAGACAAATATTGAACTGAGCTGATGATAATGTAGAGCCTGTCTGCTAAACTTATGTATCATCATTCTCCTACTCTTATCCCAATTACTTGGGGTCGATGTCCATATCTATTCATATATATTGTAACAGTCTTTGGCAATAGTTTTATGACCGACCGCCTACCTCTGATGTCATCCCTTTTTGGGAATGTAATTGTTGACCAAACGGCATCAGGTGTAGTTGGCCCTAGTCGATATATAGCATTTAGTTCAATTAAGGGGTTGGTAGTATTCGTAGCCACTGCCACACAACTAACTTATTTACTTCCTATTCTCAGTCACAAGTTTCCACCGTAATGGAAAAAAGAATACCTCCATTTTTATTTACCTACTTTTTATCGGCTTTGGTAAAATGCCTTTGTGGACATCCAACCAACTCTTGGCCGCGAGAAAGTCCTATAGATCCCTTTGCCACCAGACAAGGAGGGGTTATGCCGAAATACAGGAAACTCAGTAAACCTATTGAAACCTGCAGTGTTCCTTGCATACTTTTACCTTGCTAACCTATTACCGGCGGCGTTAATTACGCTCATCATAGTTTTTCCTCAATCACCGAACATATTGACTGCTGTCTTGACAGTTCTATCTGATATAAAGATCCCAGACTTCTCACAGAGAGTCATGCGCGGAACATGTGTCATCACTGTTGACATCTCCTCTGCAGAAGATAGAGTGACAGACTGCTCTAGATTCATCATCCTAAGCATCCCAACCCTTTTCATGCATAGCAATGAGATATATAGAATTCACCGCTGTAAATTCGCCCCGGATGGATTTAAAGGAGTGTGACAACACCGTAGCACCCAGCAAAAAAAGGAAGGTATACTGCTTGTTCTTTTGCCACCATAAGTAATAAAAAAACGGTTCTATTGATTATATTGTAATAGCAAGAACAGTCTCAAGGTATTTGAAGTTAATGTTGTGAAGAAAAGCGCTACAAATAAGTTAGAAAGCTATATTAGTGTTCTCCCAAGCGATGTAGTGTCAAACTGTAATTAGATTTGCAAACTAGATACAAACTATTCTATACCATTTCTTTTTGAAGCTATACTTCTTTAGGTGCGTTATGAAAAAATTATGGGAGTGAAATTTTAAGAAGCGCGCGCATCACTGTAACGCAAAAGTAACAGGTTAAAGTCGGCTGCAAATAAGATGCGCGCGCATCACTGTATTACAAAAGAAAAACAGGTTAAAGTTGGCCGCAAAATCGCTCACTAAGTTTCGAAAAAAAGCTACCAACAAAATAGAAATAAATAATTTGGAAAATCCAAAAGTGCACGCCTCATAATTTTTATATTCTTTATTTATAAAATTGGGACTGTGATAAAAATGGGCAGATTTAATAATTATGGTGTAAAGTTTTAGTGTTAAAAATATATAATTATGTACGATATGGAATTATTTTGTTGTTGAAGATTAATAAAAATATCGTTAAAGGTTACAATGAACTTATAAAGTGTTATATGTCTGATTAGAGTTAATTTATTTTTAACTTTTTAGTTTATTATATTAGCAAATAATAAAAACTTGTTTTTAAAAAAATATTTTTCTTTAATTTTATTTTTAACTTTTTAGTATTTTTATTATTCGTGTTGTTCCCACAAATATAGGACAAAAAGGGTTCATCACCCCAGAGGTCCATTGTGGAGGGATAAGGGCTTCAGTATAACAGGGTTGGCCCTGGTACTCTGGGGCGCAACGTTAGCGATATGGATATATAATTACGGAGTTCTTATGGCCAGGTTCCAGGTCCATCGTCAGACCCTGGTTACCATATAGTCTCAAAGTACTCGTCAAGACGAATCAATCGAGCCCAAACTCGATGGAGTTGCGTCGCTTAATTATGGAGTTCCTATGGACAGCTTTCAGGTCCATGATCAGACTCTGGTTTCCATATAGTATCAAAATACTCGTCAAGACGAATCAAACGAGCCTAAACTCGGTGGGGTTGCATCTTTTAATTACGGAGATCCTATGGCCAGCTTCCAGGTCCATCATCAGAACCTAGTTACCATATAGTATCAAAGTACTCCTCAAGACGAATCAAGGGAGCCCAAACTCGATGGGGTTGCGTTGTTTAATTACGGAGTTGTTATGGCCAGGTTCCAGGTCCATCGTCAGACCCTGGTTACCATATAGTCTCAAAGTACTCGTCAAGACCGAATCAAACGAGCCCAAACTCGATGGGGTTGCGTCGCTTAATTACGGAGTGCCTATGGATAGCTTCCAGGTCCATGATCAGACCCTAGTTTCCATGTAGTATCAAAGTACTCGTCAAGACGAATCAAACGAGCCCAAACTCGATGGGGTTGCGTCACTTAATTACGGAGTTCCTCTGGCCAGCTTGCAGGACCATCATCAGAACCTAGTTACCATATAGTATCAAAGTACTCGTCAAGACGAATCAAGCGAGCCCAAACTCGATGGAGTTGCGCTGTTTAATTACAGAGTTCTTATGGCCAGGTTTCGGGTCCATCGTCAGACCCTGGTTATCATATAGTCTCAAAGTACTCGTCAAGACAAATCAAACGAGCCCAAACTCGATGAGGTTGCGTCGCTTAATTACGGAGTTCCTATGGACAGCTTCCAGGTCCATGATCAGACCCTGGTTTCCATATAGTATCAAAGTACTCGTCAAGATGAATCAAATAAGCCCAATTTTGATCGGGTTGCGTCGTTTAATTACGGAGTTCCTATGGCCAGCTTCCAGGTCCATCATCAGGTCAGCACTATGTCACAATAATATTGCATTGTTATCTAATTTATACATGCATGTAAAATTTCAGCTCAATCGGAAACCGGAAAGGGGATCAAATTTAACTTGTAAGATTTGATTATAGACAACGGGACAGGTGAAACTAAATAAAAGCTTGTACATACTCGTAATGAAAGAAAAAAAAATACTTTAGATATCTTGTGCCATTCTCGACGTAGAGCTAAACATAGCTGTATAGGCTGAATGGGATTTATTTCCTTTGCTTGTCCGAATGGACGAACAAAAAATATAACGAACCCAATTTTCATAAAGTATACATACACTAATAACTAAGCAGTTTAGTTTTTTATTAATTGCAATTAAACGACAAAGAATTACCAAGCCATTTTCGAAAGGAAACAGCGCGTTGCGATTATGAAGCTTTTAATAAAAGAAAAACTTCGATACATTCATTTTTACGGTCGACATAATGCCAGATACTTTTACGGTAACATCCGGACGGACTCGAAATTTTTTTTTAATCAACTTTTTTCTTACTTTAAACAAAATAACTGCTTTTTAAAAATATCAAATACGTTTAGACGAATGTTTTTTCTTGACATATGTATAATAATATTATCCTATGAGTGCAATGTGAGAAAAATACAATCATTTTTAGGCTTGAAAAGTGCTTGATTTTCATAAGTCGAGAGTAGAGCAAGACCTCAACGCTTCGCTTATGAGGCGTGCAATACTCTTTCTAGTTTCTACATTCACAACACGTGTTTTAGTTTTATACAAATGCAAATTATATAAGTGCTAATAAATTATATTCAGTAGTGATTTAAATTCAATATTTTGATTAATATTATTTATAATTCGTAAATATAAGTAAAAAAATTATCACATCCTTTTCCAGACCTTTTATTATTTTATTGTAATTAATTATTTGCATGCAATTGAAAACTATATTTTAAAGATGCACAACTTCTCACGCACGTACATAAGTTCACGCAGCCATTTCTTTTTTGTAGTGCCATAGTGTGCTTTCCATTTAATACAAAAAGTGACGCAGTGTAACGCAGTGTTCGATATAGCGCTTTCCATCAACGACACTGTTGACAGTCACTAAGACAGTCGTACACTGTTCGACACTCGAAAAAGTGGTGTTTGACAGATGCTTACCTACTTTCATAGAGTACTTTAAATATATAGGTACTACTTTGCTTGGAATAAGTATCATTACTTAACCTCGCAATTTATTTACGGCATATTCTAGTAGTATTATTTGAGATTATTAAATTGAACTTGTCTCTTACTGCTAATTAAATTTTAATAAAAATGTTCAAATGTAAATATTGCACTACTGAAGTGAGCCCTGATAATGTGGTTATGTTTATAAATTATTGAGCCAAGACTTTGTCAAGGAACTTGCATTTAGGTATATAACGCCCATAATTTTGCGATATTGATGCACTCTAGTGTTATTTTGAGACACCTAGCTGTTTCATTTAAACTTTTACACAGTGTTTGGCAGTGTTTCACAATGTACCGCAGAGTCCCTCTGTGTTAACTAAATGGAAAGCAACCATATTCAGCTTTGAGCGGTCTATGCTAGAGATTAAAGAAATATGGAAAGCCGAAGAAGAACGAGTGTAACCGATATAGCACGAAGAATGAACAGGGCCGGCTTCGCCTACCAGGTACTTCTTTTAAATTGTATTAGGGTTGGCGCTATTGACTTTCTAATGAAACATGTTTGGGTATCGCTTTGAGAACACGGCTGCCAAACGTGATGATTATGATATTAGCCACCCTTTATCCTATATTGATATATTCAGAAATGAATGTATGGAAAATATCTTTATTCATGAAACATTTTAAATACCGATACGTGTCGCAATGCTTAGAAAACAATATATCACTTTGTTTATGAAAATTTTCAGTTTGGCAACACTCCAGACAACGTTTTATTAAATGAAAGGGATGATATGACAACATTTGTCATATCTGACGGCCGCAATTTTGTATATTAATCGCGGTTTCTTTTCTATTTTTTTTTATTACAAACGGACTCCATACTAAAGAATAAATATCGTTGCGGGAACTTTAAAATCTTAGAAGCATTTTTTTTATTCTTTGTGGTGGTAAAGGAACAAGCAGCACATCTGATGGTAAGTGTCACTGTCGCCCATGGACCTTTGCTATAACCAAGGCTATAGCTAAGCCGCTGTCTACCATTATAATCCCCAAACCCACCCAGTAGGGCTTTCGGCTCTCTCGCTCACCGAACGAAGCGCAATAGCACATTGCCATTACTCAGACGTCGATCTTCTGCTCAGTGTGGTACTACCCCGGACGGACCGACCCGCGGCTGTAGATAGAGAACTGTCAACAGCGTGGTCCTACCACTACCAGTATATAAATTTAAAATAATGATAATATTCGATTGCACAGATAGCCCAATAACGAATATTTCAACTTACTACGCCAAGTGTCACAGGTTCGATTTTGTGGTTGACATTTGATTATTGTATTTCTTAGCGTATTATTCAAAATATGGAGATAAAGATGAACGGATCCCAATATGGTGAAGGTTAATAATAAAATCACCAGTCTTTATTTTACTACGGGAATCCTAAAACCGGTTCAAGCCGGTTCAATCAATAAGAAATTGATGTATGGTAGCGGGTACGAATACTACCAACCTTTACTTTGCTCGTGGATATCGTAAAGGACGACTAAGAGACATCGACCTGGGCTAACTTTGCTTGATGCCGTTTCGTCAACAATTACATTCCCAAGGAGGGATGACATCTGGTAGGCGGCTCGTCATAAAACTATTGACAATAACCTACACAATATTTACGATGGAAAAGAAATACATACTGCGTAGATCCTAAGTAACGAGGATAAGAGCAGGAGATTGATGATGAGATCACCAGGAAAACACTAATAGCAATCACCAATTTGTCAGCCAAGCATGGAGGTTGTAGCATCATACCCCACAGAGGTGTATCAAACAATAAATGTAGAAGACGTATGGATGGCAAGAAAGCCGGAGAGAAACTAATAATAAAGGGTTGGCCTTTTGGAGGCTGAAGCAAAAGAATAATCCGAGACTTCGCAATGATCAGATAACTTTTCTAATCTAACGAAGCATTAAAAAAATATGTAAACGAAACCAGATCTTTTCACCTCTTTATTTTTTAAAGCTCTTAAAAATAAATAAAAGTATTCTTAAAACAAAATATTCATTCATCATTGAAGGGAGTCTCACTAGCCGGTTTTTTACAAAAGCTCGGCACAGAATAAATGATCTCGAAGCTTTTATTCCGTCCGAAAATAAAAATCTTTATGATAATAATATTATCTTCTAAACTCCTCAGGAATATGTTTTTCGTATATTTTTAATATTTATTTTATGCTTGACTATAGTATATTATCCGTGTGGTGACGAAGTAAGAATACAATTCACCACCCTCTTACCCGTAGGTGATCATAACAGATTACTAAGAGATACAAAAAACGTATATAACATCTATGCAAGAGAAGGAAATAATGAAACAAAACCCTATACGAACACGTTTGAACGGCATGGTATAGTAGACCAATTTCCCTCCCATTATGGAAAAGGCTCGTAGCGTCGCTATAGTGAAGCTGAAAGCAGAATTGTGTGATTGACCGAGATGTTTGATGTATGTTAATTAGTCCCCTCGTAACTTCCAAACTTTTGACGTGAAGCTTCTTATTGGAGGATTTTAAAGTCCTCTCCGCAACTTTTATGATTTATGTCATAAAAAGTTAGCAAGAGAAAGAGCAACAGCGACTATTTTTCACGCACTTTTCATTTCAATATGTGTTACGAATACGCTTCTACGTTATTAACATATAAGCGTATTCGTAACACATATTCATCATTCAATCATTCATCATTGCTTTAAGTTTATTTGAGTCTGGTGTTTCATTAATCACTTTTTGAATATAATAAATTGTGTTTCTCTTTCATTTAATTACATCATTATCTCAGCTCATATATGTCCCACTGTTGGGCTCGAGCCTCCTCCGTAATGGGAGGGAAATTGACCTTATATACCGCGCTGGTCAGACGTGTTGGTATAGGGTTTTGTTTCGAGTTTTCCATCTCTTGCATATAATATATGTTATATGTTTTTTTGTATCCCTTAGTCGTCTCTTACGATCACCCAAGGGTAAGATAGAGGGTGGTGATTTGTATTCTTACTCCGTCACCACACGGATTTAATTACATACAATTATAAATACAATACCAATCTTCTGAAATTTTGAATTGTATGACTTATAAATACTCGATGTAGTAGTTGTTTAAGCTCTTTTTCTCGCGAACATTTTGTTACACAAAAAAGGTTTTATAATTACTCCTATTAAAAGTTTTTTTCAAACTTATTTGACAGTTTGAAGCACATTGGGAACGAATGTTGCTATACAAATATGTATAGGCGCTATCGAAATACCAACCACTATTGAAAATAAGAGTCAGTTTCAGAAAACCGAGATATATACTGTTGAAGTCCCTCCAATTTAGTAATGACAATCCTAATAAAAGCTACGCATACAAACCCATCAGTACTTGAATGAACGGCGACAATTCTTGCCAAATTTCATTTTAATTTTTTAATATGCTTTTGTTACTTTCACCTGCTCCTTACATACGTTTTAACGGAATCATTGAACTAGTTTTTGGGCACTTCCAAAAGTCAGCTTTAATTTGTAATTTGTTGACTTATCAAAAATCGATAATAACACAATAGTAATTTTAAAAGTTTTTCGCGTTATATTTATCAGGAATTTCATTATTGATGATTTTTGAAAATTTTAAATTAGCGTCGGTTTCCGCAGCGATATTTTTCGTCCTTATCGTGTTCCGATATTGAGTCCTTTCATCATATTCAAATATGATAGTCGGAAGGCAGCAGATTTTCTGGCTCTCTTTTCGGAACCGAACCCTGATTCTCTGTTACCGTTTACAATCACATAGTTACGCGAACTGTAATAATAGTTGATATAGTTCAAATTCAAGACATTTGTCATGGACCAGAAACTCCTATGTTAAGATAAAACTACTTTTCCGTGTGGTGACGGAGTAAGAATACAATTCACCACCCCATATCTTACCCGTAGGTGATCGTACGAGACGGCTAAGGGATATAAAACGAATATAACATCTTCGCGAGAAAAGTAAAACTCGAAACGAAACCTTATCCCAACACATCTGACCAGCGTGGTATAGTAGGTCAGTTACCCTTCCATTATGGAGGAGGCACGAGCCCAACAATGGGACACATATGGGCTGAGATGATGATGAAGATAAAACTAACCTTTTTTTATAAATCTCTTGGATATATGGATTTTCTCATGATGTTTTTCTTCACTTAAATAACATTTTATCATAATTTACCATTGGTTCCGTGTATTGACAGAGTAAGAATAGAGAGCGAGTAGGTATGAAAGAGAGTATTGGTGTAAAGATGCGAAAGGGAATGCTCCGATGGTTCAGACATATGGAAAGAATGCCGAACGAACGACTGGTTAAGAAGATATACAATGCGAAAGTGGAAGGATGTAGGTACCGAGGGAGACCGAGACTAACCTACCTAGACCAGATTGGTAACATACTGAAGGAAGGTGGAGTCAAGAGTCTCCGAAACCGGCGAGCGTGTATGAAGAGAATTATGAATGTTAAGGAAGCGAGTGAAGTATGCAAGGATAGAGTTCTCTGGCACTCTGTTCTCTCTGCCTACCCTGCAAGGGATATGGCGTGATGATATATACGTAAGAATACAGTTCACCATCCTCTATTTTACCCGTAGTGGTCGTAAAAAACGACTAAAGGATATAATGTGCATTTAACATCTATGCAAGAGATGAGAATCTCGAAATAAAAATGCTATATCCACCTGTTTGACCAACCCAGTATAGATATAGACCTTTGCAAAACCGGGTATACAGCTACGCCACTGCCTACCAATGAAAACGCTGCCGTCTATCTCGTTTACCGAACGAAGCGCAACAGCACGGTACTATTACGCGTTCACTTCGAGATTGCCGTCGGCGACCGTTACGACGTCACAGCTGTCAACACCGTTGACAAAACAGAGAAATTATTGTTGATTGATTTTGTCACACAGAAATGTTTGGCAAGTTGATAAAATAAAATACTAGGTATTCTTATCCTTACAAATATTATAAATGCAAATATGAATTTGTTTGTTATTCGTGTGTTATTAGTGAACTCGACCCATTATAACGAAATTTATTACAAGTTATTATCATTATTAGATGTTTCAACAGTACAGAAAAGGACAAAGGATATTCATAATAATATAGCACACGTGCAAAATTGCGGGTGGAAACTATTACTTAATAAATAAAAAAAAAATCAAGAATTTGTTTGTTTAAAATGAAAATATATATACAATAGCGTTGTTATCGGCATTAAGCGGGCGATGTTGGCGGCACGAGTTAGGAATATGGGACGGGAGGTAACGGCAATCTTGAAGTGAACGTGTAGTACCACTGCTCAGACGTCGATTTTCTGGGGGAGAGTGTGGTAGAACCCCAGACTGATTGGTCCGCAGCTGTAGAGAGAAAACTGTCAACAGTTCATATCAGCTCATATATGTCCCAGTGTTGGGTTCGAACCTCCTCCATAATCGGAGGGAATTTGACCTACTATACCATGGTCAGACGTGTTGGTATAGAGTTTTGTTTCGAGTTTTCTCGCATAGATGTTATATGCGTTTTCTATCCCTTAGTCGTCTGTTACGGTCACTCACAGGTAAGATAGGGGGTGGTGAATTGTATTCTTACTCCGTCACCAACTGTACACAGTGTGGCCCTAATATTAAAATGTCTCAGTCAGTCAGTCTAGGATATGCACAAAACATTTAATTATCTATTAAAATGCTTTCCTGTCTATCATCATCCTACATTAAAGAATCAATCCTTGTCTTCCAAAGTACCATACAAACATACAATCTTGGTCAAACCCACGATACTCAGAGTGGCATCTAGCTACTGCACCTCTACACTATGTGTTAAGTGAAATTTATTATCAGTGATGACTTAGATTTATTGTATTTGTCCGTTCTGAATAGTTCTAAAGTAATAGGTTACTTTTATCTCACTCTTTTTGAGTAGGGTCCTTATCTAAAGTTTTATACAAAACTAAACAGTTCGCCGATAAACTGACGGTAGTAGTTTTTTTGGGCTTTTGTTGAAAAGTTTTAAAAGATCCTTACTAATATTATAAATGCGAAAGTAACTCTGTCTGTCTGTCGGTCCCATTTTCACGGTAAAACTTCTGAACCGATTTAAATGAAATTTGGTACACAGATAGTCTAAAGCCTGAGAAAGGATATAGGCTACTTTTTAATTGAAAAAAAGCGTTGTAAAGGTTTGAAAAGCTTGGGGGTTCAAAAAAACTTTGGATTAACGCTAACTTACGACGTATGCCACGTGGACGAAGTCGCGGGCAGAAGCTAGTATAACATATATGATAATCGAATCCAGTGTATGTGTAATTTTTTGCTGAAATTATGTGGATATGATTAAGAATTCAATCTCCATCTATTTACCCACCCAACAGTACATTGACGTCCATTGTTAGAAGAGAATGCCTCTCAAAATGGTGGTGTGTCTGTATCCAATGGTTTCTACGATTTTTAAGATGTTCGTCGATCCTAAGGCTGTCTGGAAGAAATTGTAGTATATAATAAAACCTAATTCATCATTCTCTTACTATTATCTCAATTACTTGGGGTCGATACAATATGTACTCTTTTTCAAAGTAAATATTGTAAAAGTTATTGGCTGTAGTTTGATGACCAGTCGCCTGCCAGACGTCAACCCTCCTTGGGAATGTAATTGTTGACCAAACGGCATCAGATGAAGTTGGCCCAGGTCATTATAAGGCTCTTAGTAGTATTTTACTACACCCACGATCAAAGTAAGTGTTAGTAGTATTCGAAGCCGCTACCAAACAGCTACAATAAAACCTAATTAATTGTACCACGGTAATTCTTTTTTTTTTTGTACAGTCATATAAACCTGTACTTATAAATGGTTGAAATATTGTATTCGTCAGTCTACCTAGTATGTGGTCATCCTACGTTACAGTCCATTCGTAGTTCATCATCATCATAACAACCCATAAATGTCCGACTGCTGGGCTCGGGCCTCTTCCGTAATGGGAGGGAAATTAACCTACTATATATTATTATTATATATATTATTTTTTTTTTTTTTTTTTTTTTTTTTCTTGTTTTTATTTCTAATGCGCCGCCACTTTGGTGGCTTTGATGTCTGACGTCGGAAAAAAATAAAATAAAAAGGACATTGCTGAAAATCAGCGTTGTGGTGTTACATTGACATCACAACAAATGCTGAGCAATTATCCTTTTTTCTGCCGCAGCCGAGACGTTCACTCGATGTAATTATTATTATGTTCTCCTTATTTAGTTTATAGATTTTATGTGTTTTCATTAAGTGTAAGGTTTATTGTTGTTTTCTCTGTGTTCCTAACGTCTCTCCTATGTGGCACTAAATAAATACTTTCTTTCTTTCTTTCTTTATTTCTATACCGCGCTGGTTAGACGTTATGGTATAGGGTTTTGTATCGAGTTTTCCTTCTCTCGCATAGATGTTATATGTGTTTTATATCCCTTAGTCTTTTCGTACGATCACCCACGGGTAAGATATGGGGTGGTGAATAGTATTCTTACTCCGTCACCACACGGATATGGACGTTTAAAATAATATAAATATAACATCATCAACCTGCTTTTATCCTAATTCATTGTGGTCGATACAAATTGATAATTCTTCTTTCATCGTATATATTCTAAATACTTTGAAAATCGTTTTATGATCGGCCGTCTGCCGGCAGTAAACCCTCCTTGGAAATATAATTGTTGACTGGACGGCATCAGATGGAGTTAGTCCAGGTAGATTTAAATCTCATGACATTCAAGAACAATGTAAGGGTTGGTAAATATTTGAAGCCGCCACCACACAGCAAAGTAATATAAATATTACCACAAAGTAATATAAATATTACCACAGCACTTAAAGGCTGGTAGGTCATTCCCAAGGAGGGTTGACGTCTGGCAGGCGGCACATTCACAATACTATTGCCAATAACATTTACAATATGTACTATGAAAGAAGAGTACATATTGTATCGACGCCAAGTAATGGAATAAGAGTAGGAGAATGATGATGACTTAAAGGCTGGTAGGTGATCGGACCAAGGAATTAGTCTACCATCCGTACCAATTGTGTGTGTGCTATATTTTTGGGATGTCAATAGGAGTAGATATCCGAAAACAATCTCTGGAACGGGTTATCATAGTCCAGGAATGAGTTCCTACATACATACATACCATCACGCCATGTCCCTTGCAGGGTAAGCAGAGAGAACAGAGTGCCAAAGAACTCTATCCTCTAGTTCCTATGGTCCATTCAATTAGCAGTGAGGAGAACAACAAGTTTTGAGACTGCACCCCGTCTTTGTTGAAGATTTTCTAAGTCTGAGAAGATTTTCTAAGTCTAAGTCTGAGTCCTTTTTTTTATGCGATGGACTTTACTATGGTCACACCCCGCCAAATCGGTTCGGGGCGACGGAAGAGACGGCGCGTGACCCCATAGACACACCCTGAAAAGCGCCTCCCTTCCTGAAAAGCGTACCCGATTTTAATCTTTTTTTTATCTTTTTCTAATCAGTCCTAAAACCATAGCCTGTTACAAAATAATAGAATTTATAGTATTTATTAGAAAATCGTTATAAAAACTGGTTATAACTTCTATAATTGGCAGGACTTATTCATTTATTCACATTTCAAACTCGCCCACAACATGCGTGGGGTTTAAACCATCTGATTGTCATTATTTAAAGGAATTATAATACAATTTCAACGTTGAATTTTGATATAGCTTTGATAAGATACGAGAATAGAACACGTGAGTGTAATTTCTAATATATTAATTCCATATTAAATGAAGTTTTGTTTATTTGAACGCTCTGATTTTAGAAGTTGGATATTTAGTAAAAAAAACCTTCTTTTGTTTTGGAGCTATTTATCTAGAAAAGTTTTTATTTCAATTTGTTTTGTCTCTCTATATAAGTAATAATAATAATATTAATAATAACTCTATATTGTACACCATATAATATATACAGGAATAAAATAAGAAAAGACAAAAAAAAAACTTTGGTACAATTAGGCGGTCTTATCGCATACTGCAATTTCAACCTTGGGATGTATTTTTAATTTTAGTGAGCAAGGAACTTGAGGTGTACTATACAATTAAAAGAGGAAAGAAGAAAAGTAAAGAGAAAATAATTACATAATAATATACAGTATATTTATACATATCTATTATATTACATTACTTATCACATATACCTACCTATACATTGCGGGGGAGGACGTCGGTCTTTCCTCGCGCGGTCAGCCTCTCAGCGGGTGACGGACTAATTCCCCGGTCCAGTCACCCGCGGCCTCGGCTAGGGCGGCATCAGGCGCAGGTAATCGCGCCTACGCCGCGCGCCGCCCCAGTCGCCGCCGGTGGCTCGCGTGCGTGAGGAGTAACACAAGCTCCAGATTGTAACAAGAACTTATTATGACTTTTGTTAATAATTTAAAAAAAAAAACAACAGGCAGTCATGGGGACTGCCTATAGAAGTGAAAACTATTAACTTAAGACTAATTGAAATAATAATAATTTTCTAATTTTTATATAAAAATAAAAACCTATAAGTTCAACACACGCTCAACGCGCCTAAAGAAGTTTTCACATAGCTATAGATATACTATTAGCATTAGCATGTCGGTGACGCGAACCTATAAGTTTTTCCCCTCCAAAATCGCTCAACGCGCCTAAAGAAGTTTTCACATAGCTATAGATATACTATTAGCATTAGCATGTCGGTGACGCGAACCTATAAGTTTTTCCCCTCCAAAATCGCTCAACGCGCCTAAAGAAGTTTTCACATAGCTATAGATATACTATTAGCATTAGCATGTCGGTGACGCGAACCTATAAGTTTTTCCCTCCAAAAACGCTCAACGCGCCTAAAGAAGCTTTCACTTCAAAAATTGTTATGAATTGACTTTTTACTTGAGACTACTTTGAGGAGCTGTTTGTTTTAGTAACAACGTCTCTTTTTATTATCGTAACACTAGACAACGAGGTACGGTTATCACCCATATCACCAGAAAACGATATTGTTTTTCACTGTACGTTTTTAGAATTCATTTTTCCCACGCATTTGGAGTGTGCTGCAGGGTTTCCTAATCGCTATGACATGTCCAATGCCAAATGTGAATTAACAAGATATTTTCTTTCACAGTAGATAGCGACTTGCTTGTACTCCTGATAATGCTGAAGTCCACGAGTGGCAGTCCCTTACCATCAGGTGGGCTCGTCAGCTATTTAAAAAGTAATAAAAAATACATAATGTGTAACAAAGTAATTATCCGTGTGGTGACGGAGTAATAATACAATTCATCACCCCCTATCTTATTAAGGTGATCGTAAGAGACGACTATGGGATATAAAAACGCATATAACATGTATGCAAGAGAAGGAAAACTCTAAACAAAATTCTATATCAACACGTCTGACCAGCGCGGTATAGTAGATTAATTTTCCTCCCATTACGAAGGAGTCCCGATCCCAACAGTGGGACATATATGGGCTGTGATGATGATGAACGAAATAAATTGTTATTATTAATATTGAGAAAATTAGAGGCTAATAAATAACTCTGTCACAAATAGAAGCGAAGCAATGTTTATTTAAATGTTAGTAAATCGTCGAGTTTTTTTAACAGTGACTGCTGTCATGACAACTGCGGAGATAAAGAAAATAATAATGAATGTATGATGAATATTATTAATTTCATATGATTAATAATGTCATGGCCCATTTCGCATGCCGACTTGTTAGCATAGCTAGTATTCTAAATATATTTGAAATAAAACTACTTTTACGGATTCTATCGCGGTTATATTTGATTTTCAATGATGGGAGGACAGTTCTCCCGTGACCATGATCACTGTAAAGTGTACGAAACGTCGGGAAATTAAAAATCAAATACAAACGCGATAGAATTCGTAAAAGTAGTTTTATTTCAAATGTGTAAAACTCGCGTAAACATTAGAAGTACATACACTACATACAATCACGCCATGTCCCTTGCCGGATAGGCAGAGAGAACAGAGTGCCAGAGAACTCTATCCTTGCATACTTCACTCGCTTCCTCGACATTCATAATTCTCTTCATACACGCTCGCCAGTTTCGGAGACTCTTGGACTCCACCTTCCTTCAGTACATGACCGCTCTGGTCTAGGTAGGTTAGGCTCGGTCTCCCCCAGTACCTAGATCCTTCCACTTTCGCATTGTATATCTTCTGAACCAGACGTTCGTTCGGCATTGTTTCCACATGTCCGAACCATCGGAGCATTCCCTTTCGCATCTTTACACCAATACTCTCTTTCATACCTACTCGCTCTCTTACGTCGTCGTTACCAATGCGATCGATCAGCCTAACTCCACAGATTTGCCGCAGAGATCGCATTTCGACCGCATTAATTTTACTTTCATACTCTTTTCTGCATACCCAACTCTCGCTTCCATACAGTAATGTTGGGACAAGCACTGCATTATGTATTGCTACACGTGCCTTCTAGCTGAGGTGGTGGCTACCGAGAAGTTGCCCCAATGCTCCGTTCACTGTATTTTCCGCATTCACTCTCCTCTCTATATCAGTGGAGTACCTTCCATCTCGGCTAAATCCACATCCAAAATATACAAATTCATCCACTTGCTCCAGTACATCATTACCTATTGTTACTCTTACATCTGTTCTGGATTCATCTCTTTCAAAGACCATTATTGTTAACATTAGAAGTCATAATGACTTCTAATGTTAACAATAATGGTTTAGAATACTAAATATGTTTAATAGCCGAGGTAGACATAAATTACTTAGTAGATATCTATATTTAATCCATCAAGCATCCACGTGTTTAATTAAAAATAAAATTTGTATACAATCGATAAACGACAATACGATTTTGTTATTACAACAACCGTTACAACTGCAAATATCGTTTAGCAATACATCTCTTTACAATTTTTCCTCATTTGCTAATATTTATTGTTACTGCTTGGCTAATAATCGTCGCAGAAAAATGTTTAAATATCTAGATAACTCTCTTTTCCGTGTGGTGACAGAGTAAGAATACTATTCACCACCCCTTATCTTACCCATGGGTAACAGTGATAGGTATCTGTCTACAGCTGGGGGCCGGTCCATCCAGGGTAGTACCACACTCTCGCAGAAGATCGACGTCTAAATAATGGCAATATTGCGCTACGTTTGGTGAGCGAGAGAAGCGGAAGCCCGTCTGGGTCGGTTTGGGGATTGTAATGGTAGACAACGGCCTAAATAAAATAGCCCTTGGTATTGTAAAGATCCATGGGTAGTAGTAGTAGCTTGCTCGTCTGCTACCATAAGCAATAAAAAAAAAATGTTCTCATAGACGAAACCTAAACTCCCCGAAACATCTTGAATACAACATTTTGTGGAAAACTCTATTGAACGAGATGCGTTTTTATTATGATCATTATTTTAATTTATTTAAAATATTTTTATAATGATAAAGTTGTATATATAAATATTTCTAATTTACAATATTATTAATAATTATTTATTTATATTATATTATTAAATTACATATTTATATATACATTTAAAAAAAAATATATACATGTTATTTATACTTATTTAATCTATTATACATTATGTTATACTTGTACATTTCCGTGATTACTTAATAATACGTACCTTTTTTTTTTTTTGGCGGCGGGCTACGGATCGGTCACGCCCCGCTAATCCGTCCGGGGCGACGGGAGAAGCGGCGCACGACCCCGTAGACCCGCCCTACAATGTACCTCTCTACGCATTGCGGGTGGGCCACTGGTACGCGTTCTTTTCTTCAGTGGCCCATCCGGTCTACCCTCACGGGTATCCTCTCGGGTCGACGCCCTGCCATCTCGACTAATATTATGTCTCGATGTCAGGGCGTATACCTATACATATTTTACTCTTTTATATGATTAACCTTATATACGTTTTATTGTAATACTATTATATGTTACTCGTATTTGTCCTACTCATGATTAGCACAACCAGAAGTTAATAATTTCATCATCATCATTTCAGATTATATATCCCACTGTTGGGCTCGAGCCTCCTCCGTGATGAGAGGGATTACTACTTTTTGCAGAGACGGCGTTACTCCTAAGCCATTTCTTTACCGAACGCCAAAAATAAAAAAAAGGATTCTTCATTTCCCGGTAATAGTGTACCTACCTGATTTTTCCCTAAAATAAATTTATCATTTACATTGTAATTCTGCGCTGTAATGAAAAAAAAAAGCTGAAAATGTGATGTCGACACAATGTCTTATTACTCTTTTTAATTAATTAAATTAATTAAAGTTTACCACGTTAGGGTAGTGAGATTTATTTAGTTCCTAAACGAAATATTCTTTATTTTTATCACACATGGACCTCTGCAGTACTAGATTAGGTAGAAGTTGCTCACTAATATAAAATAGAAAAGAAATGAGGACAGGAATAAAGAATGGGTGAGGATGAGGGCTTGGGTTTTCAGCTCTACAAAACCAAGTGCAGTGACGAATTGCTTTTAATGACATATCGTAATACTGCGACAGTAAGAGTTTGGTACTGCCACAGACGAATCCTACTATTCATGAGTGCAAGCAGGCTGAAACTATCAGCAGTTTTCACTGCTGTCTAGCCTTATCCACAATGCTGAGCCGAGGCCGAGCTGCCCCTATCTGCGAAGTGTGTGGCGCACACAGGCGCCAAGACAAAAGGGGCGCCGCCTTCAAAATTCTATTTGTTACACTTAGATAACATATTCTTTGTAGTGGAGTATCGATATGTAAGTAGGCAATAGGCGCAAAATATGAATTTTAATAATAAAAAAAATAGAAAAACAAACTGAAAATAAGTTGAAAATGAAAATTCGAGAAAAAAGAGGCACTTCATAGATTGCGCATATAGGCGCTGTGGGGGCTCGGCGCGGCCTTGTATGTACCCCTCTTCCTACATAACGCAAAGGTTATTGGCAATAGTTTTATGACCGACCGCCTGCAATTGCTGACCAAATAGCATCAGATAGTGTTGGCCCAGGTCGATATAAGGCTCTTAGTCGTCTTTTACGACATCCACAAGCAAAGTCCGGGTTGGTAGTATTCATAGCCGCTATCACACCAACTAATAGACCTAAAAAATAAATTAAATAAATAAATCTATGGCGATACAAGAATTTATTCGGTTAATGTTATTTAAAAAAAATATACCTACGCACCGTTTATTCAAGCCACTGACTATTCAAGCAATAAGTATTTATTTGGCTCGTAAAATGAACATAAAAATGAGGTTTTTGATCGTGTCTGTAAATAGATTTACGAATATTTTACTACTTTACAGCAGTGAAACGTTGTTATTTCATGAAATCACAAATCAAACATTTATTATATAGTTCATAATTGATATTATTGTACTTTTGTGTATTCTTTTTTAAATTATACATATATATCATCACGTCATATCTCTAGCAGGGTAGGCAGAAAGAACAGAGTGTCAGAGAACTCTATCCTTGCATACTTCACTCGCTCCTTCAACATTCATAATTCTCTTCATACACGCTCGCCGGTTTCGAAGACTCTTGACTCCACCTTCCTTCAGTACGTGACCAATCTGGTCTAGGTAGGTTAGTCTCGGTCTCCCTCGGTACCTTTAAATTATAAAACACGAATATACCGAATATATCAATCAGTGCTAGGACCACGCTGTTGACAGTTTTCTGTCCACAGCCGCAGGCCGGTCCGTCCACAGGGGTAGTACCACACTGAGTAGAAGATCGACGTCTGAGTAATGGCAATGTGTTATTGCGCTACGTTCGGTGAGCGAAAGAGTAGAAAGCCCAACTAGGGTGGGTTTGGGGTTTGTATTGGCAGAGCTTCGTTATAGCAAAGGTCCATGGGCGGCAGTAACACTTACCATCAGGTGTGCTGCTTACCATTATAAGCCATAAAAAAAGAGAATACAAAAATGCTATAGTGGTGTTAAAAATATCATCATCATCCTTTCAGTTAATTTATGTCCCAATGAGGAACTCGAACCTTCTCCATAATAGGAGGGATATTAACCTCCTTATTTTTATTTGCGTATAGTAGCGAGCACCTAATAGTACTACTGCAGCGAATGGATTTTTTTAATATACTGCCGGGCGGGCCACCGAAGACAAAGATCGGGTACCGATGGCCCGCTCGCACGGCGAAGAGAGGTGTTTGCATGGTGGGTCTATGGGGTCACGCGCCGTCTCTCCGAGGCGAGGCGATTTGGCGAGGTGAAACGCATCCATAGTCCACCGCAAAAAGAAAAGCGTCGTCTTGCGTGGAAAAGTTTTAAGCGATATGCTGACAGCAGTGCCACCTACCGGGGCCAATTGTGTTTTGAAATTATCTAGGGACCCATTGGAATATACATAGAACATTTCACTCCAATCGGTCCAGCCGTTTGACATACCAACAACGGCACTACCTATTCAATCCAATTGCGAATCTAAACCATTCTCGAATCCACTCGAACACACACAAAAAATATCAAGGCAATCCGTTGAGCCATTTAGGAGGAGTTCACTGTCAACACACGTACAGAAGAATTATATATAGGTATAAAAATTTCTAGGGGTACAAACGAAGTCCAACAGCACTTTGCCACTACTCACACGTCGATTTTCTGCAAGAGATAACCAGTTCACATCCTTATTATGTCGATAGGAAATAAAAATATTAATATTTTATAAATACGTAGCTTTTATATAAATATAATTCGATTTTCGATTTTCGGTATGGTGACGGAATAAGACTACGATTCGCCACTCCTACCTTACCCGTAGGTGATCGTAAGAGACCGACGACAAAGATCGGGTACCTGTGACCCACTCGCATGGCGAAGAGAGGCGCTTTGCAGGGTGGGTCTACGGGGTCACGCGCCGCGTCTTCCGTCACCCCGGACCGATTTAGCGGGGCGTGACTACTTCCATAGTCCAACGCAAAAAAAAGGTGATCGTAAGAGACGACTAAGGGATATAAAACGCATATAACATCTATGCAAGAGAAGAAAATCTCGAAACTAAACCCTATACCAACACGTCTGACCAGCGTGGTAGTAGGTTAATTTCCCTCCAATTATGTAGAAAGCTCGAGCCCAACAGTGGGACATATATGAGCTGAGATGATGATTACGCGAAAATTCGTAAGAACCATTTAATATCTGAATATATTTAAAAAAAAAAACGTTTTTTTACCAAAAGAAATATCGAGTTAAGCTTGGTCTTCCAGACATTAGTAAGAAAGTGAATCATAACTAAATCAACTCACACAATATTCAAACATGTCTTGAAAATAAAATTGTTGCTTTAATAAAGCTTACTAAACATTATTCCTATAATATCTACCAGTTAAAATGATCCCTTTTGACAGGTTTGACAACGGCTCGTACATCATATTAAAGGACAGGAGAGGGAGGGGTCGCAGATCATATGAAATTGGTAAAGGTTTTAGCGATATTACTTATAATATGATGGTCTTAGTTTAAAGCGAAAGCGTTTTTAATATACGAGGTCATTGTATAATCTAAAAATATATCATAAAAATCATCACTCTGTCGATGAAGTATGACTTAACTGCGGACATTGGGCACACTTAAGCATTATAATATAAAAAGAAGTGCATGTACGCGCGTGAAAAGTTATACAGTTAAAGTTATATAAGTTCTTTGACATCAATGTGTTGATTTTAAGTTACAGTGATGCGCACGCATGTGCGTGCCTTTTTTGCGGTGGACTATGGATGTAGTCACGCCCCGCCATATCGGTCCGGGGCGACGGAAGAGGCAGCGCGCGACCCCATAGACCCACACTGCAAAGCGCTTCTCTTCGCCGTGCGAGCGGGCCACCGGTACCCGATCTTTGTCTTCGGTGGCCTTTCATAACACGCCTAAAGAAGTATAATTTCAATAATCGCCACGCGTTGTAGGCGAATAAGCGATCGCTATCGGTTTAATTAGTTGTCCAAAAGAATATTGCTGTACAATATTCTGGGGGTTCTTCACCACAAGGGGAACGCTTGACCTTATTATTATTACAGGTATCCACAGAAATGCTTTCAACCCATGGATAAGTTGATAATTAATTAAGACAATACACTTTTTTGACAGGCTTGACAGAACCCATCTCGCCCGTATTTATATCCATGGCGATGGAAGAGCTGCGTTCGGCGCCATATATTCCCGCATTATCTTCTCATCACCATTTCAACTGACCAGCTACACAGATTGCATGCTATCGGTGGCTCATCTGGGACTTAAGACCACACCCAGCATTAAGTAATATACCTAGAGTAATAACATAAATAATACCTAGAATAAATAATACCTAGAGTATTTCACAGTCATACTATCCATCATATCAATGTCCACTAATATACATGGAACTCTTTAAGGGACCCTTTTTTTGGCAGGTTATGGTCTGGACATACGCCGCCCGTTCCGTCCGGGGCGGCGCGTGGCCCCATAACCTGCCGTATTCCCTCCCCATCGCCATTGGGACGGCCACTGGTACCGCTTTCTTGACATCCATGGCCAGTTCGGCGAGCTTTCAGGTACCATTCCCCCTCGACGCTCCCACCTGCTACCGGCGTCGCCCTCACGCGGTCAGCCTCTCTGTGGACGATTGACTATTCCCTGATCCAGGCCACCGTGGCCTCGGCAAGGGCGGCATCACGCGCAGGTTCTCGCGCCTGCGCCGCCCCAGGCGCCGCCGCGTATTGCCGAAGAGGGTTTCCTCTCGGACCCACCCCGCCGCCTCCTTCCGCGAAACGACTGCCTCGTAGAAGGTAACGACCGCGTCCTAGTTCCTAATATTGTCGACCATCACCTTAGCGAAGGTCAGCAGCTTGAGGTCGGCACCAATGATTGCGATGAGTTGGTGTGCCCGCCCAGGCCACACAGACCTCGAGCGTACATGGCCATGGACCGAGCCACCGTGTACAGCTGTCGGCACGTTGCGCTGGGTCCGGTTATAAGCCATAAGACAAGCCGCGGAACAAGTTGGCAAAAAGGGGTTTTACCCTACTGCAATCATTACGTTTGGTTGGCGAGTTGACGATCTCAAATAACTTTTTTTTATTGCTTATGGTGGCAAATGAGTAAGCAGCACAACTGATAATAAGTATTGCTGCTGCTCATGGACCTTTGCAACACAGCTAGGATAGGTACAGCTAGGATGCTGCCTAACAACCCAAACCCGCTTACAAAATCGGACTTTCGGCTCTCTTACTCATCAAACAAAGCATATTAATACATTGCCACTACTCAGACGTCGATATCCTGCGAGAGTATGTTACCACCCCAGACGAACCGGTCCGCGGCTGTAGACAGAAAACTGTCAAAAGCGTGGCCTTACCACTACTGATCTAAGTTGTTCAGGAAATTGTAGCACTTTCTCTGTATTATTGTAGTAAAAATAAGAAAGAAAACTCTTCTATTGACAGAAAAATTAACAATATAAATAAAAATAATAAAATATTATTATTTTATAAATTCAAAAGGTCCAACAGCTTTGCATTATGTTAGTGTTATAACATCAAATGGATTCTATCGCGCTTGTGTTTGATTTTTAATTATCCGAAGTTTCGAATACTTTACAGTGTTTATGGTCACGCGAGGACTAAGGTGTCTTACGTCCAACAGTCATTGTTGTTTCAGTGCTTTATATCTACCAACTACAGTATTACTACCCACTACAGTATTAGTTATTAAATTTTGACCCACATTTTTTGATACAAATTTATTGGCAGTGCAAAAAGAAAATGATTCAATCTATATAAAAAAACACAAAGCAGCCATAACGACAGAAGTGAAAACTTAAACCTATGAAAGTAATAAATATTATAAATTAAAATAGAACAAGTACGTATTTCAGCTAATTTCACGACGCTCACACTGTTTACTTCGCTGCATAGCAAGAATACCACGCGCATGTGCTTGGGATCTACCGACTCACTCTCTTTCTCTCTCCTACTTTCTTACCTTTGTGTATCTTTCTTTCTCTCTCCCTCTTGTGTTGGAATATTGGACGCTATTTGTTGATAACGCTCGCGCTGGCCTGTAACAGGTATACTACACGCATGCGTTTGAGTGCTATTGGGTTAAACGTTTAACGCAACTTTGTTGAAAGTCGCATTAGAAGTTTCACTTCAAAAATATAGTTATATTGTTTTTAGTCAGTTATTATTAAACAGTAAATTTATGGTAATTATTATATTGTCACAATTTATTAATCGAAAACTGACATATCTAATAAGCTACCACGGGATCGGAAAATGGCCACACTCAGAAAGAGCCGGCAATAATACTCGGAGAGTATAATTATAATTATTTCAAATGTATAATACCCGCGTAAACGGATCGGAAAGCGGCCACGAACTGAGAAGACTCGGAAAGTAACTCGGCGGACTCGTCATTTCTTAAATTAAATCATCATTCATCACTCTCCTACTCTTATCCCAATTACTTGGGGTCGATACAATATGTACTCTTCTTTCATAGTACATATTGTAAAAGTTATTGGCAGTAGTTTTATGACCGGTCACCTGCCAGATGTCAACCCTCCTTGGGAATGTAATTGTTGACCAAAGGGCATCAGGTGGAGTTGGCCCAGGTCATTATAAGGCTCTAAGTCGTCTTTTACGACATCCACCAGCAAAGTAAGCGTAGTATTCTTAGCCGCTACTACACAGCTCCTTAGTGCAGGGTGTTGACTTAAAAAAAAATGAGTTTGTAAAGTCCCCTGCAATACAAGGATTAGTTTCTTATGCAAGGTGTAAGGCTTTTAAAAAAAGCCTCACCTATATTGCCTTATGCATTACCATTGTAGAAGTTGTTAAAAACTGACATAAATCGCTACCTCTTATAAATTATGGTAGCATCGTTGCTCACTTCGCATTCCTAGCAGCCTACTGGTAATAACCCCATATAATTAGATGCTATAAACCGTTATGTTTACGACTTAGTATATCCCGGATCAGATCGCGTCGTAAAGACTCAATTGTTTCTCTTTATGGTTGGACATCAATTACTGAAGCTTTTCCATTATTTAGCTCATACTGGGAGGTAATTTACTAAGTTATAACTAATTAACTTGAGTCTTTGTTTAATTAATAAATATATATACTTCAATTTATTTGACAAAAGCTATTGTAATGGCAACATTAGATACGGTTGATGATGTGATGGCTGCTCCAGTAGTTAATTCGTGAATGGGTGCTGTTTGTGAGATATGTGCCTTCATAGCTTTCTTTTTGTATTATATTTTAATAAAAAAGGTAAATAAAAAAAAAAAAAGAAAAGTTAAACGATTTTATTGAAACAATCATAGTAATTTAGCAGATAAATGTACTAAAAAAAAAGCTAAAAAAAAAAAAAAAAATTATTAAATAGATACAGTGATGGGTATCAATATGTATACATTGTTAAATTTTTTGCAATAAAGTAACTCGTAACTTACTCAATTTGTGGAAATAATGATTAACAAGTTATAACTATGTTGTTATGGAGGTTTAGGTGTTATCTATATCACTTACATACGTACATACATATCATCACGCCATATCCCTTGCAGGGTAGGTAGAGAGAACAGAGTGCCAGAGAACTCTATCCTTGCATACATTACTCGCTTCCTCAACATTCACAATTCTCTTCATACACGCTCGTCGGTTTCGGAGACTCTTGACTCCACCTTCCTTCAGTACATGACCAATCTGGTCTAGGTAGGTGAGTCTCGGTCTCCCCCGGTACCTACATCCTTCCACTTGTTGTCAAGAAAAAACATTCGTTTAAACGTATTTGATATTTTTAAAAAGCAATTATTTTGTTTAAAGTAAGAAAATAGTTGATTAAAAAAAATATTCGAGGACGTC
This sequence comes from Lymantria monacha, assembly GCA_905163515.2. Taxonomy (NCBI): domain Eukaryota; kingdom Metazoa; phylum Arthropoda; class Insecta; order Lepidoptera; family Erebidae; genus Lymantria; species Lymantria monacha. The sequence goes on from LR991081.1 coordinate 21,244,411, forward strand.
GGATAAAATATTTTTTGTATCTGGCAGGATTACGCCCGTAAAAATGAATGTATCAAAGTTTTTCTTTTATTAAAAGCTTCATAATCGCAACGCGTTGTTTGCTTTCGAAAATGGTTTAGTAATTCTTTGTCGTTTAATTGCAATTAATAAAAAACTAAACTGCTTAGTCTTCAGTGTATGAGTACTTTATGAAAATTGGGTTCGTTTACATTTTTTTGTTCGTCCATTCGGACAGGCAAAGGAAATAAATTCCATTCAGCCTATACAGCTACGTTTAGCTCTACGTCGAGAATGGCACGAAATTTCAAAAGTATTTCTTTTCTTTTATTACACGCTTATATTTACATATATGTATGATTAGGAGAATACATTGTTAACATGGTGCCAGTAAATAAGTGGCCGCAAGTAATTTTAATTAAATTAATGGTAATTACCTACATACTTTGATAAATTAAAATTAATGGTCTTCAAACGGCTAAAAATTTACATTGAGAATTGCATCATCTTAACGATCCCTTTTAATTCATCTTGGTAAGAGAAGGAAAACTTGAAATAAGCGTATAGTAATTAGTCGACCGAATGTAATAGATAGGTAAATTTAACTCTTTTTTTTTTTGGAGACTATGGTCTGTAGATACACCGTCCGTTCCGACAAAAAGACAGCCCGTGGCTCCATAACCCATCGTAGTTTTCCTTCTCTTACAAAGATGCTATATGCATATTATATCCCTTAATCGTCTTTCATGATACCCACGGATAAGATAGGGGGTGGTGAATTGAATTCTTACTCCGTCACCACACGGAAAAGATTTTTATTTAGGTTTTATAAATTATCGAAAAGTATTGAAACAACGGTTCTTTGTCGCTTCGATTATTAAATGATGTCTTTTTAAATATCTTGCCATTTAGGTAGGTATTATCAACATCAAAGGCGCATTACTGGGGGGACACACTTAAAACATTACTTATTTTTACTGACCGTCGCGCCGCCTACAGATTGGTTGTACAAACTTAACTGCTGCCATTCTGTCCTGTCTGTCAAACGTTTGACAACTGAGAATTGTAATTTTTTGTTCCTAGCGTAGGTACTTATTGTCATCGATCTATTGTATTTTCGGTTATTGATGTACTTTCTGAAAATTATCTCAATTTTCTTTGTAAAGCTGATATTGTTATTGTTTCGTTATCAGCTGATATGTTTTTTTTTATATTTCAGGGTAGCTTTCATAGTAAAAGAAAATTCTATATAATTACACATACACATGTAGATATGTATATATATGATTTCAACTTTAGTTCACCGCCTAAACTCTGGGTAGCAGCACTTTCCATACATGCATATTTTATCATCGAGTTGCCACTCTTTTTCAGTAAATAACTTTACTCTTTGGCGCATTATAAAAAATATCACCTATTAGGCAACCATGTTTTGCTGATGGCCCCACTTGTAATTACAAGTAATAACAACCATTTTAGATTTGCTTTTGAATTGAAACTTCTCTGCGCGCATGAGGGTAAATTTTTTACAGATGCAATGCAATAAAGTGACACGAATATGAGTGACGTTTTCGTCCAAGAAGAGGTAGGAAGCGATTGAGAGAAAGTGAGAACGGGCGAACGCAGCATAAATGCAGCATATAGCCATGAAGCGAGAGTAGGGAGCAAGCGAGTGAGAAAGATCGAGAAAATACACGCTATTGGTTGATGTATGTGAACGAGATTTAAAAATTAGTTTGCCAAAAAACTTTCACTTCTGACAGGTGTACGCACGCACCTTTAATTTTTTTTATTGTAGCAGGTTATATTATAAACAAAATGGCATCTTGTGTAGTTCTTATGAAATTTAGGGATGATATACTAAACATATATAATTGCCGCATTATTCTGTAAAACACAATAACTTCCGTATTATACCTAATTCATATATAGGTAGGGTCATGTATTGTACTTTCGGACGTTTAGGATTATCTTAAGTTTAGAGCAACTTCCTCTTGAATATTATGAAAGTACGATTATAGCTGTTACTGCATTTTGTTCATTATATAATCTAAAACGTTTGGTTTTTTTTGGCAGCTCTAATGTTATGAGTTTTTTTTTCAACAGCAATACGTTAAAAATGGTGGTTTTGTCCAATGGTATGTTACAGGTTTGTTCTGCGTGACCTGGGCTCAGCAGCGACGTGCCCTTGTCGCTGCTATCGGTGCCGACCTCTCGCTGCCGGCCGTCGTGAAAGCGATGGTCGACAGCGAGAGGAATTGGGACGCGGTCGCCTCCTTCTGCGATGACGTCATCTCGCAGAAGGAAGCGGCGGAGTGAATCCGAGAGGAACTTCTCTTCAAGGATTCGCGCCGCCACCGGCGACTGGGGCGGCGGAGGCGTGAATACCTCCGCCTCATGCCGCCCTAGCCGAGGCAGCGGGTGACCGGACCGGGGATTAGTCTGGTCGCCCTGGGAGCGAGGCCACCGCGTGAGGACGACGCCCCGACGGTGCAAACTGTCCGGGCGTCGACATTATACAGCGAGGATACCCGTGAGGGTAGACCGCCGGGTGGGCCACTGAAGAAAAGGACCGCGTACCAGTGACCCACCCGCACGGCGTCGAGAGGTATATTGTAGGGCGGGTCTACGGGGTCTTGCGCCGCTTTTCCTGTCGCCCCGGACGGATTAGCGGGGTTTGACGTACCGTAGCCCGCCGCCAAAGAAAAAACAGGTTTGTACCATTGGACAATTTGTATGTACCTTTGGACAAAATGAAATTAGACAATAATTAGCTTAATCAGTCTTATAATCCTCTTATAAATGAACAATATTCTATTAAATTAACATAAAGTATAGAAAAGTAACCTTCTTTAGTAAATAGCATAATATTTTTTTTATTATATTATAATCATTAGTATCAAGTAGGAACTAATTGATTAGGAATATAGTTAAGTGAGATCAAACTATGTTAAGACTTTCATTTAAATGCACGAACCAACTCAAATAACTCTTCAGCTTCAGCATCATCGCTATCATCTATTTTGAAACATTCTGGACACAAAAATAGTTCGGAATCGACTTCATCTGGAATATGCTCCAAAAACTTTTTAGGAAGACACTTTTTGTGATAATAAAATTTGCACAAACTACTTTGCAAGGCCATTTCTTTGGTATCGGTTCTATTGCAACATTTGCAAGTAACATAAATCGTTTAGTTAAGAACTAGAATCCTCTTTTCTTCAGGAATGTTAAAGGATGGTTTTTCTAGACTATCAAGATTTAATTTAGGCTTAGTCTTTTCCCCAATCCTTTCCCTTTATTCTCCTTGTCTATCCTTTGTTTTAATAGGGCATCCTTTTCTGGTGTATTAGTTAAAATACGGGAGCTTACTTTCTTTCTTCCTCTGTTACTTTCTTTCCTTACTAGTTTTGGTAAGGGCCGTATCATTTCTGGAGTGATCGGGTGTGACTCAAACGCTTGCAACGTGGATGGCTGATTTTCAGGGAAATTCAAGCTATTTTGATTAGAAAGAACATTATTATACGAAACACAAGCAACAGCATTTTCTAAATTATCTATTTGAGTGTTGGCGATCGGTTCTGGACGCTCTGTTACTGACGAAGGCGAAAAGTCGTTATCTGAAAATAAAGGATAAATCCCTGTTGATTGGAATCCACTTACAATATTTTTTGATGTAAAAGATGCTGCATAAGCCTTGTTAATCAATTCGGCCGAATAATAAATCGTTATTGGAACACCAGGATGATTAACCATATGGAGATCAGCAGCTCTGTTGTATGCAGTCTTAAAGGGGCCAAACACCGTTTTATGTAAAGGTTGCAATCTATGCGACGTATGTGGAGGCAATGTTAACATGTGTATTCCGCTTTTTTTGGCCTTTGTTATAATCTCGTACGATATAAGTTTCATGATTATCTAGAATCAAAATCACTGGCTGATCGAATGACGGCTTTACGCAATTAATGAAATGATACAAAAATTTTCTAAAAATAGGTTCTGTAGACCAACCAGAACGATTAGCTTCGCCAATAGAACCAGGAGGAGTATTTTTCATCATATTATCTTTAAAGTGAACTCTTGGAAATATAATCAACGGAGGAATTGAGTTTCCTGCGGCGTTGATACAAGCAATCACAGTAACATTTTCGCCACGTTCACCTGATGTCATTTTACCTAATAATCTCAATGATTTTGGCGCCAACATTTTTTCGGGTTTATAGACTGTAGAACATCCAGTTTCGTCTAAATTAAATATATTTTGTGGAGCGAATTGATTATGTTGATACAACTCTTTCAAATTGTTATAAAATTTCTGGGCATGGACTTTATTAAAGCACATTGCTCTTGCTAAACTAGTTGCCTCAGGTTTGCGTAATGATGATTCGGTATATTTGCTACGATATCTATACAACCATTGACGACCAGCCATTCCATCTCGAGCCCAGGCTTCAGGAATATTACTCAGTTCTCTTCCAACAGCAAACTGGTAGGCTAATATGCATGTTTGTCTTGCAGATAAGCCATAGTTCATTTTAGCCGCTTTTATTAAATATTCTAACAAAAGCTTTTCTTCTTCGTCTGAAAAAAATTTTTTTACAGCGTAATTTGGCTTCAAATTCACCGAGTCTAGTGTAGAACTCACTCGAAAAGATTTTATATATTTATGTAACGTGCCATTGGGACGGCCACTAGTACCGCTTTCTTGACATCCATGGCCAGTTCGGCGAGTTTTCAGGTACCATTCCCCCTCGACGCTCCCACCTGCTACCGGCGTCGCCCTCACGCGGTCAGCCTCTCTGTGGACGATTGACTATTCCCTGATCCAGGCCACCGTGGCCTCGGCAAGGGCGGCATCACGCGCAGGTTCTCGCGCCTGCGCCGCCCCAGGCGCCGCCGCGTATTGCCGAAGAGGATTTCCTCTCGGACCCACCCCGCCGCCTCCTTCCGCGAAACGACTGCCTCGTAGAAGGTAACGACCGCGTCCTAGTTCCTAATGTTGTCGACCATCGCCTTAGCGAAGGTCAGCAGCTTGAGGTCGGCACCAATGATTGCGATGAGTTCACGGTGCTGCCCGCCCCGGCCACACAGACCTCGAGCGTACATGGCCATGGACCGAGCCACCGTGTACAGCTGTCGGCACGTTGCGCTGGGTCCGGTTATAAGCCATAAGACAAGCCGCGGAACAAGTTGGCAAAAAGGGTTTTTACCCTACTGCAATCATTACGTTTGGTTGGCGAGTTGACGATCTCAAATAACTTTTTTTTATTGCTTATGGTGGCAAATGAGTAAGCAGCACAACTGATAATAAGTATTGCTGCTGCTCATGGACCTTTGCAACACAGCTAGGATAGGTACAGCTAGGATGCTGCCTAACAACCCAAACCCGCTTACAAAATCGGACTTTCGGCTCTCTTACTCATCAAACAAAGCATATTAATACATTGCCACTACTCAGACGTCGATATCCTGCGAGAGTATGTTACCACCCCAGACGAACCGGTCCGCGGCTGTAGACAGAAAACTGTCAAAAGCGTGGCCTTACCACTACTGATCTAAGTTGTTCAGGAAATTGTAGCACTTTCTCTGTATTATTGTAGTAAAAATAAGAAAGAAAACTCTTCTATTGACAGAAAAATTAACAATATAAATAAAAATAATAAAATATTATTATTTTATAAATTCAAAAGGTCCAACAGCTTTGCATTATGTTAGTGTTATAACATCAAATGGATTCTATCGCGCTTGTGTTTGATTTTTAATTATCCGAAGTTTCGAATACTTTAGTGTTTATGGTCATGGGAGGACTAAGGTGTCTCACGTCCAACAGTCATTGTTGTTTCAGTGCTTTATATCTACCAACTACAGTATTACTACCCACTACAGTATTAGTTATTAAATTTTGACCCACATTTTTTGATACAAATTTATTGGCAGTGCAAAAAGAAAATGATTCAATCTATATAAAAAAACACAAAGCAGCCATAACGACAGAAGTGAAAACTTAAACCTATGAAAGTAATAAATATTATAAATCAAAATAGAACAACAAGTACGTATTTCAGCTAATTTCACGACGCTCACACTGTTTACTTCGCTGCATAGCAAGAATACCACGCGCATGTGCTTGGGATCTACCGACTCACTCTCTTTCTCTCTCCTACTTTCTACCTTTGTGTATCTTTCTTTCTCTCTCCCTCTTGTGTTGGAATATTGGACGCTATTTGTTGATAACGCTCGCGCTGGCCTGTAACAGGTATACTACACGCATGCGTTTGAGTGCTATTGGGTTAAACGTTTAACGCAACTTTGTTGAAAGTCGCATTAGAAGTTTCACTTCAAAAATATAGTTATATTGTTTTTAGTCAGTTATTATTTAACAGTAAATTTATGGTAATTATTATATTGTCACAATTTATTAATCGAAAACTGACATATCTAATAAGCTACCACGGGATCGGAAAATGGCCACACTCAGAAAGAGCCGGCAATAATACTCGGAGAGTATAATTATAATTATTTCAAATGTATAATACCCGCGTAAACGGATCGGAAAGCGGCCACGAACTGAGAAGACTCGGAAAGTAACTCGGCGGACTCGTCATTTCTTAAATTAAATCATCATTCATCACTCTCCTACTCTTATCCCAATTACTTGGGGTCGATACAATATGTACTCTTCTTTCATAGTACATATTGTAAAAGTTATTGGCAGTAGTTTTATGACCGGTCACCTGCCAGATGTCAACCCTCCTTGGGAATGTAATTGTTGACCAAAGGGCATCAGGTGGAGTTGGCCCAGGTCATTATAAGGCTCTAAGTCGTCTTTTACGACATCCACCAGCAAAGTAAGCGTAGTATTCTTAGCCGCTACTACACAGCTCCTTAGTGCAGGGTGTTGACTTAAAAAAAAATGAGTTTGTAAAGTCCCCTGCAATACAAGGATTAGTTTCTTATGCAAGGTGTAAGGCTTTTAAAAAAAGCCTCACCTATATTGCCTTATGCATTACCATTGTAGAAGTTGTTAAAAACTGACATAAATCGCTACCTCTTATAAATTATGGTAGCATCGTTGCTCACTTCGCATTCCTAGCAGCCTACTGGTAATAACCCCATATAATTAGATGCTATAAACCGTTATGTTTACGACTTAGTATATCCCGGATCAGATCGCGTCGTAAAGACTCAATTGTTTCTCTTTATGGTTGGACATTAATTACTGAAGCTTTTCCATTATTTAGCTCATACTGGGAGGTAATTTACTAAGTTATAACTAATTAACTTCAGTCTTTGTTTAATTAATAAATATATATACTTCAATTTATTTGACAAAAGCTATTGTAATGGCAACATTAGATACGGTTGATGATGTGATGGCTGCTCCAGTAGTTAATTCGTGAATGGGTGCTGTTTGTGAGATATGTGCCTTCATAGCTTTCTTTTTGTATTATATTTTAATAAAAAAGGTAAATAAAAAAAAAAAAAGAAAAGTTAAACGATTTTATTGAAACAATCATAGTAATTTAGCAGATAAATGTACTAAAAAAAAAGCTAAAAAAAAAAAAAAAATTATTAAATAGATACAGTGATGGGTATCAATATGTATACATTGTTAAATTTTTTGCAATAAAGTAACTCGTAACTTACTCAATTTGTGGAAATAATGATTAACAAGTTATAACTATGTTGTTATGGAGGTTTAGGTGTTATCTATATCACTTACATACGTACATACATATCATCACGCCATATCCCTTGCAGGGTAGGTAGAGAGAACAGAGTGCCAGAGAACTCTATCCTTGCATACATTACTCGCTTCCTCAACATTCACAATTCTCTTCATACACGCTCGTCGGTTTCGGAGACTCTTGACTCCACCTTCCTTCAGTACATGACCAATCTGGTCTAGGTAGGTGAGTCTCGGTCTCCCCCGGTACCTACATCCTTCCACTTGTTGTCAAGAAAAAACATTCGTTTAAACGTATTTGATATTTTTAAAAAGCAATTATTTTGTTTAAAGTAAGAAAATAGTTGATTAAAAAAAATATTCGAGGACGTCGGATAAAATATTTTTTGTATCTGGCAGGATTACGCCCGTAAAAATGAATGTATCAAAGTTTTTCTTTTATTAAAAGCTTCATAATCGCAACGCGTTGTTTCCTTTCGAAAATGGTTTAGTAATTCTTTGTCGTTTAATTGCAATTAATAAAAAACTAAACTGCTTAGTCTTCAGTGTATGAGTACTTTATGAAAATTGGGTTCGTTTACATTTTTTTGTTCGTCCATTCGGACAGGCAAAGGAAATAAATTCCATTCAGCCTATACAGCTATGTTTAGCTCTACGTCGAGAATGGCACGAAATTTCAAAAGTATTTCTTTTCTTTTATTACACGCTTATATTTACATATATTTATGATTAGGAGAATACATTGTTAACATGGTGCCAGTAAATAAGTGGCCGCAAGTAATTTTAATTAAATTAATGGTAATTACCTACATACTTTGATAAATTAAAATTAATGGTCTTCAAACGGCTAAAAATTTACATTGAGAATTGCATCATCTTAACGATCCCTTTTAATTCATCTTGGTAAGAGAAGGAAAACTCGAAATAAGCGTATAGTAATTAGTCGACCGAATGTAATAGATAGGTAAATTTAACTCTTTTTTTTTTTTGGAGACTATGGTCTGTAGATACACCGTCCGTTCCGACAAAAAGACAGCCCGTGGCTCCATAACCCATCGTAGTTTTCCTTCTCTTACAAAGATGCTATATGCATATTATATCCCTTAATCGTCTTTCATGATACCCACGGATAAGATAGGGGGTGGTGAATTGAATTCTTACTCCGTCACCACACGGAAAAGATTTTTATTTAGGTTTTATAAATTATCGAAAAGTATTGAAACAACGGTTCTTTGTCGCTTCGATTATTAAATGATGTCTTTTTAAATATCTTGCCATTTAGGTAGGTATTATCAACATCAAAGGCGCATTACTGGGGGGACACACTTAAAACATTACTTATTTTTACTGACCGTCGCGCCGCCTACAGATTGGTTGTACAAACTTAACTGCTGCCATTCTGTCCTGTCTGTCAAACGTTTGACAACTGAGAATTGTAATTTTTTGTTCCTAGCGTAGGTACTTATTGTCATCGATCTATTGTATTTTCGGTTATTGATGTACTTTCTGAAAATTATCTCAATTTTCTTTGTAAAGCTGATATTGTTATTGTTTCGTTATCAGCTGATATGTTTTTTTTTATATTTCAGGGTAGCTTTCATAGTAAAAGAAAATTCTATATAATTACACATACACATGTAGATATGTATATACAGGGTGTCCCAAAATTCAACGATAAGCCGGCACCAGCAGGTGGACCTACATATGACTACTCGAGAACAAAAAAGAAAAAAATTCTACCTTGATTTTTTTTTTCATTACGACAAAAAAACCGATTTCTTTAAAAATCGACATCTTTTATTATATTATTAAGTGCCATTGCTACAATTTTACAAGTAATTCTGTGTTTTTTTTTGTATTGGTAAGGTAAGTAGCACTACTATCGATCACAACCATTAAAAATTCCAGAATATCTATAGTTTTTACACAAAAATCAACCAAAACTATGTTTTTTTCATAAATTATGTAAGATTTTGACTTTCAGCTCACTTTCACTCATCACAGTGAAAAAAAAAAGTATGGACACTACTGTGGCAAATAGTATTAAAAATTGGCGCAACTAACTACAATTCTAAAATGGTATAACATTCTAGGCAAACTAGCCACAAAAATATACTTAGGTGTACTATTTCAAAATAACAACCATACTTCGAAAATTGTTAGTGTTGATAGTAATCACTTTTACTATGTAGCCCAAATGTTTTTGTTGCAAGTTCTCAGAATTTGAATGAGACATGTGCGTAGTCCATAAGATAACATAAGTTAGACAGAGATAGAGAGATTATACGTTAGAGGGAGATAGATAGATGCTAATTGTTTAGTAACATTAATGCAGGTAGAGAAGTAATTAATGTCCTCAGCAGCACAGCAAGTCAGTACGCTCTACTTCTTTGTTTACTGCACACCGTTCTGTTTTAATTAAAGTGGCTCTGATACTAACGACTTTGGATTGAATTAAGTGACCTGGAAATTGACCTGACTTGGCATTATTTTAGACTGTGATTTTGTGTTTTTTTAAAGAAGTTTTGCCTTATTTTCAAGTGTTTAGCATTCATTATGCCGCTACCATATACAGCGTTAGAATACGCTAATATGCACCTAATTTATGGAGAATGCCGATGCAATGCCAACGCTGCTAGCAGATTATATCGAGCAAGGTACCCTACTCTTCAAAGGTATCCGGATTATCGCGTATTTATTAACGTGCATCAAGCATTTTCGGAGGGTCGTATACCATCTGACAGGAGAAACGCTGGAAGACCTAGATCGGAACACGATGAAGAAGTTCTCAAAGAAATAGAAAGCGATACAACTACCTCTGTACGTGGCATACAAGTAGCAACGGGAATTCCAAAAAGTACTGCACATAGAATTTTAAAACGTCACCAGTTTCATCCATATCATTACAGGCGCGTGCAGGCGTTATTACCGCGGGACTATCCACTGCGGGTCGCATTTTGCCGTGTAATGCTGCAAAAACACAGGGAAGATCCCCAATTCTTAGACAAAGTTTTATGGTCGGATGAAACAACCTGCAAGAAAGATGGCTATTTAAATCTTCACAATCTTCATAGCTGGAACAATGAAAATCCGCACCTGGTGAGAGAAGACAAATCCCAATATCAATTTAAGGTTAACCTATGGACGGGCATAATAAATGGAAAAGTGATAGGGCCCTTTGAGTTACAAGGAAACATAGATGGCAATAGCTATTTGAACTTCTTACAAAATGAGTTACCAGGATTATTAGAAGACGTGCCCTTAAGTGATTTGCAAAACATGTGGTTTCAAAACGATGGTTGCCCAGCTCACTATGCCCGCCCTGTGCGAGAGTACTTAGACCAAGAGTACCCAGGGCGTTGGATCGGGCGACTTGGTCCTATCTTATGGCCACCCCGTTCACCCGATCTAAATCCCCTGGATTTTTTCTATTGGGGTTGTCTAAAGGACAGAGTCTACTCAAAACCCATTGCAACCTTGGACGAGCTTCGCCAAAAAATAATTCAGGCTGTGGATCACATGAACAGAATCAGATATGCAAGAAAAATAAAACGTTCATTTTTAAGGCGATGTCGTGCCTGCATTACTGCCAATGGCAAACAATTCGAACATTTATTGTAATTTTAATAATATAGTAAATTCTAATCTCTCTATATCTATCTCTTTCTAACTTATGTTATCTTATGGACTACGCACATGTCTCATTCAAATTCTGAGAACTTGCAACAAAAACATTTTGGCTACATAGTAGAAGTGATTACTATCAACACTAACAATTTTCGAAGTATGGTTGTTATTTTGAAATAGTACACCTAAGTATATTTTTGTGGCTAGTTTGCCTAGAATGTTATACCATTTTAGAATTGTAGTTAGTTGCGCCAATTTTTAATACTATTTGCCACAGTAGTGTCCATACTTTTTTTTTTCACTGTGATGAGTGAAAGTGAGCTGAAAGTCAAAATCTTACATAATTTATGAAAAAAACATAGTTTTGGTTGATTTTTGTGTAAAAACTATAGATATTCTGGAATTTTTAATGGTTGTGATCGATAGTAGTACTACTTACCTTGCCAATACAAAAAAAATCACAGAATTACTTGTAAAATTGTAGCAATGGCACTTAATAATATAATAAAAGATGACGATTTTTAAAGAAATCGGTTTTTTTTGTCGTAATGAAAAAAAAAATCAAGGTAGAATTTTTTTCTTTTTTGTTCTCGAGTAGTCATATGTAGGTCCATCTGCTGGTGCCGGCTTATCGTTGAATTTTGGGACACCCTGTATATGATTTCAACTTTAGTTCACCGCCTAAACTCTGGGTAGCAGCACTTTCCATACATGCATATTTTATCATCGAGTTGCCACTCTTTTTCAGTAAATAACTTTACTCTTTGGCGCATTATAAAAAATATCACCTATTAGGCAACCATGTTTTGCTGATGGCCCCACTTGTAATTACAAGTAATAACAACCATTTTAGATTTGCTTTTGAATTGAAACTTCTTTGCGCGCATGAGGGTAAATTTTTTACAGATGCAATGCAATAAAGTGACACGAATATGAGTGACGTTTTCGTCCAAGAAGAGGTAGGAAGCGATTGAGAGAAAGTGAGAACGGGCGAACGCAGCATAAATGCAGCATATAGCCATGAAGCGAGAGTAGGGAGCAAGCGAGTGAGAAAGATCGAGAAAATACACGCTATTGGTTGATGTATGTGAACGAGATTTAAAAATTAGTTTGCCAAAAAACTTTCACTTTTGACAGGTGTACGCACGCACCTTTAATTTTTTTTATTGTAGCAGGTTATATTATAAACAAAATGGCATCTTGTGTAGTTCTTATGAAATTTAGGGATGATATACTAAACATATATAATTGCCGCATTATTCTGTAAAACACAATAACTTCCGTATTATACCTAATTCATATATAGGTAGGGTCATGTATTGTACTTTCGGACGTTTAGGATTATCTTAAGTTTAGAGCAACTTCCTCTTGAATATTATGAAAGTACGATTATAGCTGTTACTGCATTTTGTTCATTATATAATCTAAAACCTTTGGTTTTTTTGGCAGCTCTAATGTTATGAGTTTTTTTTTCAACAGCAATACGTTAAAAATGGTGGTTTTGTCCAATGGTATGTTACAGGTTTGTTCTGCGTGACCTGGGCTCAGCAGCGCCGTGCCCTTGTCGCTGCTATCGGTGCCGACCTCTCGCTGCCGGCCGTCGTGAAAGCGATGGTCGACAGCGAGAGGAATTGGGACGCGGTCGCCTCCTTCTGCGAGGACGTCATCTCACAGAAGGAAGCGGCGGAGTGAATCCGAGAGGAACTTCTCTTCGAGGATTCGCGCCGCTACCGGCGACTGGGGCGGCGGAGGCGTGAATACCTCCGCCTCATGCCGCCCTAGCCGAGGCAGCGGGTGACCGGACCGGGGATTAGTCTGGTCGCCCTGGGAGCGAGGCCACCGCGTGAGGACGACGCCCCGACGGTGCAAACTGTCCGGGCGTCGACATTATACAGCGAGGATACCCGTGAGGGTAGACCGCCGGGTGGGCCACTGAAGAAAAGGACCGCGTACCAGTGACCCACCCGCACGGCGTCGAGAGGTATATTGTAGGGCGGGTCTACGGGGTCTTGCGCCGCTTTTCCTGTCGCCCCGGACGGATTAGCAGTGTTTGACGTACCGTAGCCCGCCGCCAAAGAAAAAACAGGTTTGTACCATTGGACAATTTGTATGTACCTTTGGACAAAATGAAACTAGGCAATAATTAGCTTAATCAGTCTTATAATCCTCTTATAAATGAACAATATTCTATTAAATTAACATAAAGTATAGAAAAGTAACCTTCTTTAGTAAATAGCATAATATTTTTTTTATTATATTATAATCATTAGTATCAAGTAGGAACTAATTGATTAGGAATATAGTTAAGTGAGATCAAACTATGTTAAGACTTTCATTTAAATGCACGAACCAACTCAAATAACTCTTCAGCTTCAGCATCATCGCTATCATCTATTTTGAAACATTCTGGACACAAAAATAGTTCGGAATCGACTTCATCTGGAATATGCTCCAAAAACTTTTTAGGAAGACACTTTTTGTGATAATAAAATTTGCACAAACTACATTGCAAGGCCATTTCTTTGGTATCGGTTCTATTGCAACATTTGCAAGTAACATAAATCGTTTAGTTAAGAACTAGAATCCTCTTTTCTTCAGGAATGTTAAAGGATGGTTTTTCTAGACTATCAAGATTTAATTTAGGCTTAGTCTTTTCCCCAATCCTTTCCCTTTATTCTCCTTGTCTATCCTTTGTTTTAATAGGGCATCCTTTTCTGGTGTATTAGTTAAAATACGGGAGCTTACTTTCTTTCTTCCTCTGTTACTTTCTTTTCTTACTAGTTTTGGTAAGGGCCGTATCATTTCTGGAGTGATCGGGTGTGACTCAAACGCTTGCGACGTGGATGGCTGATTTTCAGGGAAATTCAAGCTATTTTGATTAGAAAAAACATTATTATACGAAACACAAGCAACAGCATTTTCTAAATTATCTATTTGAGTGTTGGCGATCGGTTCTGGACGCTCTGTTACTGACGAAGGCGAAAAGTCGTTATCTGAAAATAAAGGATAAATCCCTGTTGATTGGAATCCACTTACAATATTTTTTGATGTAAAAGATGCTGCATAAGCCATGTTAATCAATTCGGCCGAATAATAAATCGTTATTGGAACACCAGGATGATTAACCATATGGAGATCAGCAGCTCTGTTGTATGCAGTCTTAAAGGGGCCAAACACCGTTTTATGTAAAGGTTGCAATCTATGCGACGTATGTGGAGGCAATGTTAACATGTTTATTCCGCTTTTTTTGGCCTTTGTTATAATCTCGTACGATATAAGTTTCATGATTATCTAGAATCAAAATCACTGGCTGATCGAATGACGGCTTTACGCAATTAATGAAATGATACAAAAATTTTCTAAAAATAGGTTCTGTAGACCAACCGGAACGATTAGCTTCGCCAATAGAACCAGGAGGAGCATTTTTCATCATATTATCTTTAAAGTGAACTCTTGGAAATATAATCAACGGAGGAATTGAGTTTCCTGCGGCGTTGATACAAGCAATCACAGTAACATTTTCGCCACGTTCACCTGATGTCATTTTACATTAGGTTAGGTAAATCTCAATGATTTTGGCGCCAAAATTTTTTCGGGTTTATAGACTGTAGAACATCCAGTTTCGTCTAAATTAAATATATTTTGTGGAGCGAATTGATTATGTTGATACAACTCTTTCAAATTGTTATAAAATTTCTGGGCATGGACTTTATTAAAGCACATTGCTCTTGCTAAACTACATAGTTGCCTCAGGTTTGCGCAATGATGATTCGGTATATTTGCTACGATATCTATACAACCATTGACGACCAGCCATTCCATCTCGAGCCCAGGCTTCAGGAATATTACTCAGTTCTCTTCCAACAGCAAACTGGTAGGCTAATATGCATGTTTGTCTTGCAGATAAGCCATAGTTCATTTTAGCCGCTTTTATTAAATATTCTAACAAAAGCTTTTCTTCTTCGTCTGAAAAAAATTTTTTTACAGCGTAATTTGGCTTCAAATTCACCGAGTCTAGTGTAGAACTCACTCGAAAAGATTTTATATATTTATGTAACGTGGACTTTTTAATTTGATATTCTCTTGCAACAGCTCGTATTTTGCCTCCATCCTTTACTTTTTCTATAGCCAGCTTCAAGCGTTCTGTACTAACGTGTGGTCTTTTTACACCAGCTTTACTCCTTGGGACAAAATAATGGAAGGCAATTAGTACGAGTCTAATGTGTCCGTAGGTACAAACATTGTTTGAACCTTTGGACGCGTCCATTGGTACACACAAAGTTGTGTCCAATGGTACAAGCATTATAAGTTTACAAAAAAATACCTTACTTTGTAGGTTAGGAATGGAAGTTTTGCTAATTGCCGTGTTAATACAACTAACTACATTCATATAAATAATAATTATTCCTTAAAAATGGATACGCATATATTGTCAAAAACTAAACAGAAAGATTAGGTTAAACTTACTTTTCGACTTAGAAATCTTCGCATCAACTTCACACAGCACACAATGCCGCGAACGAGACGTCACTCACTGGTGTTGCCAAGTGACAAAAATACTTATTGTATGGAACAATACCATATTTTTTGAACTGGTATTTTTTTTATTTATGATCAATGTCCAAAGGTAAACACGTCCATAGGTACAATACATGTCCCTACATATATAATTTGTTTTAAAATTGTAAATCTTGTCAAATCCTAATACCTAATTATCGTAATTTTGAAAAGTTCCACTTCTTTCTAAAAGAAATGGGTTTAGATTGCCGGTTTAGCGTGTACAGAAACAACATTGATGGCGTCTATTAATTATTTTTTATTTAATCTAAAGACATCGAAACATTTAAGTATTTAGGGTCATACGTTGCGTTACACTAGTCAAGTGTATAGCGCCTCGTAATACCATGTAAGTATACGTATGTGATTTTTAATAATACGCTTTGAAATAGAAAACTTTAAAGTTAATCGTCTATAAATATAAAATCTTACGTTTCGATATACTGGTATCGTAGGTACACCACTACACAATAAAAGCTGGCATCATTATTTGTAAATTTGACATTTGCATGTGTCAATTTGGTCTCAGATTTAAAAACAGACTATAGAAAAACTTAACAAAAGTTCCTATTCACGCAAATAACTATGATGCTATTTCCATTTTCCAAAGCGTTTGCGAAACTTGACAATTATAATAGTACACCAAACAAATGACATAGATATACACCTAAACCTCCATAACTATAGTGCCACAAACTTATCTGACCCGGTGACAGCGTCGCTGTTATCGCATTTAGTGTTGCCAGTAGATTCTATTTGCAATAAAATCGGTAAGTATTTCCCCATGTGGTAACGGGTTTAGAAAACAATATTCAACACTCCTTTACAGAATTTTCTGTGGAAGTCATCAAAAATGGAATTATAGCATTTTCACCCGTGGGCTCACGGATGGGAAGTAGATAAATGTGATACAAACATCAATGCTTATGAACACATTATATTATGCTTATTAGAGAAACAAAAATATAGTTTTTACTAGACATGCGCAAAACATTACTTTGAAATGTCATATCACACCATATTACATGACGCAGAACGTAATATTACTTTATGATATTACTAATGTGATACATATCACGTTTGTAATATCATAAAGTAATATTACGTTCGAGTTCGGTTCGCATAATATTGTGATCCGAATTTTATAAATTAATATTTATTATTTTGTGATATTTATCACACGTTACCTACATGTGTTAAATATAAAATTTTTACCCGATTTGCGTAATATGATTAATGTAAAATAGTCGATTGATTTCCCTTCATACTTTTCCAGGCTTAGAACTGACAATCTTCATATACTACTTACTTTATATTTTTTATTTTTCTTTTTTTTGATAAATTGTAGGTTCAAGGTAATACAATAATGTTAACGGGCATAAGCGCGATCATGGTATAGGTTTAGGTACATGTACGTACTCAGTCATTCTCCAATAGTGAGTGAGAGAGGTAGATTTAAGATCTCTTATTTCGTACAATACAATAATGCGTTGAGGAATTAGCTAGCAACTCAAGCAAGCAAGCATTACATTACGCGAAATACGGGCTAGAGCCAAGAGTGCATAGCATAACGATCGAGTAATGTCAAATCGAGTAATGCATCGGTGTGTGGCGTAATGTTTAATATGATATTACCCGCCCGAGTAATATTACGTTTTGATATCAAGCGCATTACTTACACATGTCTAGTTTTTACACATACATACATATCATCACGCCATATCCCTTGCAGGGTAGGCAGAGAGAACAGAATGCCAGAGAACTCTATCTCTGCATACTTCACTCGCTTCCTCAACATCCATAATTCTCTTCATACACGCTCGCCGGTTTCGGAGACTCTTGACTCCACCTTCCTTCAGTACCTGACCGATCTGGTCTAGGTAGGTTAGTCTCGGTCTCCCTCGGTACCTACATCCTTCCACTTTCGCATTGTATATCTTCTTAACCAGACGTTCGTTCGGCATTCTTTCCACATGTCCGAACCATCGGAGCATTCCCTTTCGCATCTTTACACCAATACTCTCTTTCATACCTACTCGCTCTCTTACGTCGTCGTTACGAATGCGGTCGGTCAGCCTAACTCCACAGATTTTCCGAAGAGATCGCATTTCGACCGCATTAATTTTACTTTCATACTCTTTTCTGCATACCCAACTCTCGCTTCTATACAGTAATGTTGGGACAAGCACTGCGTTATGTATTGCTACACGTGCCTTCTGGCTGAGGTGGTAGCTGCCGAGAAGTTGCCCCAACGCTCCGTTCACTCTATTTCCCGCATTCACTCTTCGCTCTATATCAGTGGTGTACCGTCCATCTCGGCTAAATCCACATCCAAGATATACAAATTCATCCACTTGCTCTAGTACATCATTACCTATTGTTACTCTTACATCTGTTCTGGCTTCATCTCTTTCAAACACCATTATTTTGGTTTTGCTCAATTTCACGTGTAGACCCCTTTTCTTACAATCTTCTGTCATTGTGTCGACTAGGGTCTGCAGGTCAGTCGCTGACTATGCCAGCAGGACTGCATCATCTGCATA
Organism: Lymantria monacha; assembly: GCA_905163515.2. NCBI lineage: Eukaryota > Metazoa > Arthropoda > Insecta > Lepidoptera > Erebidae > Lymantria > Lymantria monacha. Next base: position 21,262,822 of record LR991081.1, read on the forward strand.
AAGCAGAGCAGAGACCACTGAGTCACCCATCTGTACTCCCACATTCATATCGTTCAACCTTTGGAGACATTTATCCAGATATATGATAAACAGCCTGGCTGATAGAACGCAACCCTGCTTAACGCCGATATTGACGTCAAACCAAGGCGACATTCCATCATCCAGCCGCACACAGGCTCTACAGCCCATGTAACTGGACTGCACAGCCTGTAGCAGTTTACCGCTAATACCATACTCCGGTAAAATGTCCCAAAGTTCCTTTCGTACAACCGTGTCAAATGCTCTCTCCAGATCCACAAAACTGCAGAAAACCCTCTGACCTAGGGCCAGATGCTTCTCCACAATGTTGCGCAGAGAGAACACTTGATCCATGCATCCCCTTCCACTCCTGAAACCTCCTTGTGTCTCTCACAGTAAACCATCGGACACCATCCTCATTCTCCTTTCAATAATTTTACCATACACTTTTGCTGCCAAACTGGTCAAGCTTATGGCTCTGTAATTTGCGCAGTCATAACGTGAACCCTTGTTTTTAAACAAAGGCACGATGACTGCGCTATTCCAGTCCCCGGGAACTATTCCCGAGCTCCAACATAAATTGAGGAGCAACAGGAACGCCTCCCGGACACAGGAGCCACCAAGCTTGATCATCTCGGCAGACACCATATCAATGCCCGCTACCTTATCATTTCTCAAACTTCTTATCACCCATTCAACTTCATCCATACTGATGCCATCGAAGGACGCCATCGCCGAATATTGATCTACTACACCACATGCGACACCGGCGCCAACCGTAGCATCCGCATACATATCGCCAAAATATTCACTCCATCGGCTTAACACGTCTTGTGTTTGTGTAAGAATGTCTCCACCTTTAGACCTTATTTTATTCATTCTGAAGGCTGACCAACCACCCCGGACTTCTTCACCTCCCTCCAAAAGAGTTTGGTATTACCCTCGAAGTTTTTAGTCAGCCTATCTTCTGCACTCATACTTGCTCTATCACGTTTCTCTTTCACTAAGGCCTTGGTGTCATTCTTACATTGCCGATATATTTCTTTCTTCTGTTCAGTCATACTGTCATTCAGATTCAAAGAAGAGACATAGTCCAGCCACGCTTTCTTCTTTTGCTCTACGGAAGCTGCCACTTCCGCATCCCACCATGCATCACCATTTGTGTTTCTATGCTTCTTTGAACTTCCACATACTTCTTTCGCTGTGTCGACCATACTCTCTTTCAATACTCTCCAGCATTCTTCAATGTCCGATTGCGGCTGGCTTGTCATCGTCAGCCGTTCTCGGACACGCTCTGCATACTTTTCTCTTACACACTCTTCTTGCAACCTTTCAACCTTTATTCTTTCAAGCCCTCCGAAGTGGACACGCTCTCGCCAGTGCCTCCACTTTCTGAACAGACCATTAAATCTCGCAATAACGAGATAGTGGTCCGTGTCGACTGTGGGGCCCCTGTAGGCTCTTGCATCCAATATTTTGCTTCGGAGGCGACTGTCTACCAAAATTAAATCTATTATATTTTTCTGTTCAGTCCTTCTCCATGTATAGATATGGATGTCCTTATGTTGGCAAAATGTGTTTGACACAATAAGGTTTCTCTTCATGCATACATCCGCCATGAGCCTACCTGCGTCGTTCACTCTCTAATCACCAAATGGACCAATTACGTCCTCATAGTCGAGACGCTTGGTCCCCACCCATCCGTTCAAATCTCCGCATACAATCACGCGTTCACTGGTTTCTGCCATATCCAGAACTTCCCTAACATTATCCCAAAACTTCTCTAGGTCTGATGCCACCGAGGATCCTGCGGGAGCATATGCTACACCTAGTTTTATACGGACCCAAAGAAGTCTGGGATCATACATTCCGTAATCAGGTGTGAAACCTGAGGCCAAGCGAGAGGACAACAGCACTCCTACCCCCATGCTGGCTCGATCGCTCTGTGGTACACCAGGCCACAGAGCCATCCCGCCACCAGGAAGATCGCAGGCGTCGCTGCCCCTTCGCTTCGTCTCTGTTACACAGAGCACGTCTAGCTGTTTGTCCGCCATGACGGATATCAGCTCGTGCAACTTACCTTCCACACAACCTCTAACATTCCACGTGCCCACCCGGCACTCTGCTCTCCTCGACTCGCCTGACTGGGCAAGGCGTGATGGGTGGCGGCCCCCATCGCCGCAACTGCCGAAGTTCGTACCGACGAGGGCGGGTCGGTACGCGTCGCTTCCGGGGAACGCCCTAACTCACACTGCGGTACGCAATCGATTTTTATAGTAATATTAATCGATTTTTAATAAATCGATACTTACGCGATAAATTACGCGTTAAAATCGATTTTTATAAACAGTGCCATCTATGCGACGGGTGAATAAAACTTGAAGTAAATTTTAAAAAAAAGTAGTGGTAGGACCGCTCTGTTGACAGCTCTCTGTCTACAGCCGCGGGCCGGTCCGCCCGGGGTAGTACCACTCTCGCAGAAGATAGACGTCTGAGTAATGATAATGTGCTATTGTGCTTCGTTCGGTGAGCGAGAGAGTCGAAGTCCAACTGGATAGGTTTGGAGTTCGTATTAGTAGGCAGTGGCCTGGCTATACCCATGTACCCTTGGTATTGCAAAGCTCCACGGGCAGCAGTAATATTTACCATTAGGTGTGCTGCTTGCTTGTTTGCCACCATAAGCAATAAAAAATATCATTATCATTTTCAAATTAAGAGTGAGTGACAAATATTATCTTTGTTAGTAAATTAAAAATATCTTCTAACCGATTCGAAAGAATTAAAAACTTGTAGTAATACTACAAAATTAAAATAGCACATAGAACGAAAACATCCCACTGTCTTACAGGTAACATGAATTAATAGGTATATATTTTATAATGATTATTGTGCTCCTTATGACAACCAAATACTAGTCTCTGTAAAATTCGTTCAAAAAAACTAAAAACGTCTGTGAGTAATACGTTTTATAACATCAATATATTTAATAAAAAATGTGTTATCATAAACTATCATCAATAAGTTTTTACAAACTAATATTTTATTTTAAAACTAGTCAAATGTAAAATCATCCTCATCATTTGACTGCACAGATGGCGTAATGGTTAAGATACCGACCTTCCGTGCCGGTGTCATAGGTTCGATTCCCACGCAGGATAATACTTTGTGCGACCCATAGTGTTGTCTGAGTCTGGGTGTATGTTGTCTGCCTTAATTGAATGTTTTTAAAGTCTCGCAATACAAAGATTATTATTTTCATAGTGCAGGGTGGTCTTTTAAAAAATTGGCCAAGTGCGAATTGTATTCGCGCACGAAGGGTTCCATAAAACTAAAACAAGTTTAAACAATTGTATTTTCGGCAATACTCACGCGTTAGAGTCGATTATGTCGACTCGAGTTTCAAGCATGTCCGATGCTCATCATCAGGGCGAGTGCGCAGCTGCGTCTGCGAGCCCCCGACGCGCACTGAGTGTCGGTTCAGTGCGCGTCAGGGTACGCTGAGCTTTATGAGGGCGACATTTAGAGACCACGTTTCAGTGCCGTAAGTCATCGCTGGTAACACACACTGGTACTTTGTTAAGAAAACTAATTAAAAAAAAAGACAAATTTAAAATTATTTAATAATCATAATAAATTTTACAATATAATTTATATCTTAAATTACATTCATTAGTAAGGGATTTACAATTTTCAATTTCACAACATTAAATCTAATATCCGTAGATTAATTTTTAATCTGTGCATTTTAAACGTACTTAAATCTAAATTACATGCAAACACCATAACAATTGATATTTATATTCTATAATTACATGTATAAATTCTTTCGCTAAAATATTTTTTACATTTATAGGATTTCAAATAAAACAATGGAGACATCAAAATCCTAACGCGTAATACACTTACATAAATTATTATCATGAATAATAATAGGGTCACGTAATGCCAATACATCATTATAAACACTTATTTCTTTTTATTCAAAATATTATTTAAAATTATATATATATATATATATATATATATATATATATATATATATATATATATATATATATATATATATATATATATATATATATATATATATATATATATATATATATATATATATATATATTTTAATGTAAAGCAAGGCTGTAAATTTAAAAAACGCGAAAGTTCGTCAAATTTTATTGCAACGTGAAAGTTCGTCAATTTTAATTGCAACGTGAAAGTTCGTCAATTTTAATTGCAACGTGAAAGTTTTTCAATTTAATTGCAACGTGAAAGTTTTTCAATTTAATTGCAACGTGAAAGTTCGTCAATTTTAATTGCAACGTGAAATTTCGTCAATTTAATTGTAACGTGAAAGTTCATCAATTTAATTGCAACACGTTACTTGTCTATATCATGACATTGTGATTAAAACGTACATAAAATAAATAATGTTGCCATAACGGTGAAAAGAGGTTAGCTATATTTTTAAACAACGACACATACAACAGGGCTGTTATAGGTCACAGTGAATATTAATTGTCAGCAATCGATGTAATTCCACGTATATATATATATATATATATAGTGACGTGAGCATGTTGTTTATTTGGCATTATCAAATACCGTTGCATATACGCTTGCAAAAATAACATATTGTTTAAATCGAAAACTGACAATAACCACAACGATCAAATTCCTCAGTACACGCATTTAAAGATTATTTTTTCAACATTCTTCTTCTTATGTATTGGCAATCAGCTACTTATACAATCTATTGGTGCCAGTGTCAAGTTATTAATATCTTCACGTATTTAGTCTTTCAGGTTAGTCATTGTCTAAGTCAAATTGTGTGCTTTCCATTTAATACAAAAAGTGACGCAGTGTTCGATAAAGCGCTTTCCATTAACGACACTGTTGAACACAGCCGTACACTGTTCGACACTCGAAAAAGTGGTGTTTGACAGATGCTTACCTACTTTCATAGAGTACTTTAAATATATAGGTACTACTTTGCTTGAATTAAGTATCATTACTTAACCTCGCAATTTATTTACGACATATTCTAGTAGTATTATTTGAGATTATTAAATTGAGCTTGTCTCTTACTGATAATTAAAATTTTATAAAATGTTCAAATGTAAATATTGCACTATTGAAGTGAGCCCTGATAATATGGCTATGTTTAGTTAGTTAGTTATGTGTTTGTTATTGAGCCAAGACTTTGTCAAGGAACTTGCATTTAGGTATACGACGCCCAGATTTTTGCGATATTGATGCACTCTAGTGTTATTTTGAGACAACTAGCTGTTTCATTTAAACTTTTACACAGTGTTTGGCAGTGTTTCACAATGTACCGCAGAGTCCCTCTGTGTTAACTAAATGGAAAGCAACCATTGTCACCATCAACAGTGCAATGGCCACACTGATAATGGTATCTTGTGGGAATTTTGATGAAAAACGAAAATGTTGTAAAGCACTTTTATATGATATTCACTACATCCCAGTAGTTCCGCCGCATCACGTTACATAAAATGCCATCAAAATGATCTAATATAACACATTTAACACTAGGATATCGAATATAATACAAGAGCACCACATGACGTTTTCAAATTCCCGTCAAAAGTCCTTTTCAACTTTCAAAATGGCGATTTAATATAGAATATAAAAATGACACCTGTGACAGCCACAGAGTTTTTGACGTTGAATGTGATGTGTATTATTTCTATTAAAATATAAACGATAACACATTTTTGAGAAATGTCACTCTTCTTTTAACCGACGATATGCCATTGATTAATGAAAAATAAACGATATTGGCAAGAAATCTCTTTGATTAACTGCATTATAAATTTAAAACGGCGTAACTTTCTTCACCGGTAAGGCAAATGATAATATTTTAATCTATTACTAATCTTTATAATAAATAAACATATTTTCATCATAAAAAGAAAATCTAGCTTAAAACTGTGACAAATGCAGCGTACACTAATATAATAAACATTATTATTAATACGATTGACAACGATTTAATTAAAAACTATAATTTGTAATTAAATTAATTAACATTATTAGCTCGACTAATATTGGCACGATACGGATATGAAATTACTTTAAACTGGTCTTTTTAGATTGAAAAATCATATTAAAAAGTTAGAGAAGGCGTTCCAGCTACCTCATTTATAAACCGCATGTTAAATTTTAAACATATATTTTGTTTATAAAAACCCGATTACGAAGCGAAAAATGATGTCACATGCGGGATTCGAATCCGCACCTATTGGGAGTCCAGCCCAATCGTGCTGCCACTTACACCAGCGTGAACTATTGTAGGACATTCAAATCTCGCTTCGTATCATATTTACTTAATCTTTAAGGTGACGTGCGCCATCTATCCGACAATGTTTACACATTGTGTAGGCTTAATACTTCAAACTTTGCAGTTAGAATTGTATTAAACGATGACACAACCTTGTTGTGGCATCACGATTGGGCCGGACTCCCAATAGGTGCGGGTTCGTATCCCGCTTGTGACATCATTTTTCGCTTCGTAATCGGGTTTTTATAAATAATTCAGCATATTAAATGCTAAATTTCAGTAATTTGCATACATTTTGTTATAAAATTTAATGAAAAAATATTTTGCACTACGTTGTTACGTTTAAAATATGTAGTCAATTTAGCGAAATTATATCCACTTTCGGTTGATCCACCGGAACCGAAAGTGACTAGGAGGGATATATTTGAATAATTATCTCACTATATTCCAGATCGTGTGGTGACTGAGTAAGAATACAATTCACCACACCCTACCTTTCCCCGTGGGTGATCGTTTGAGACGACTGAGGGATATAAAATGCATAAAACATCTATGCGAGAGAAGGAAAACTCGAAACAAAACCCTATACCAACACGTCTGGCCAGCGTGGTATAGTAGGTCAATTACCCTCCCATTATGGAGGAGGCTCGAGCCCAACAGTAGGACATATATGAGCTGAGATGATGCCAGATTGGTCCAACCATTTGGATACAATGATTGGACAAAGAAATCCGCACACTAACGAGGAGAATGACAAACATAAAAAATTAATAGTAATTGTTTTTTGTCCTATTAAATGCACTTAACATGTGTCGAACAACAAAGCGAGGTCGAACATATTTCATCAAAAAGTACATATGAATAATAATAGATAATAATTTATCAATTTTAATAGTTTTAATAGCTGTGTGGTAGCGTTTACGAATACTACAAACCTTTACTTTGCTCGTAGATGTCGTAAAAGACGACTAATAGTCTTATAACGACCTGGGCCAACACCATCTGATGCCGTTTGGTCAACATTCCCAAGGAGGGTTGACGTCAGGCAGGCGGCCGGTCATAAAACTATTGCCAATAACTTTTACAATATGTACTATGAAAGAAGAGTACATATTGTATCGACCCCAACTAATTGGGATAAGAGTAGGAGAATGATGAATATTTTATTAATTTTAATGTTTCATACGTCAAAAATATTAGGTTAGATAATATCATCATCATTTGCCTGGTCATATTCCAATTATTTGTGATGCTATATGTACTCCACTTCCATCGTATTGCAAAAGTTATTGGCAATAGTTTTAAAAAAAACGTTAAAAGAACGTCACGTGATTAATGGACGTCCATAAATATTCCAAATATTTGCGCGACTGTGTATGTAATGTGTAACATTTGAAATTTAACTATTTTTACAGATTCTATCGAGTTTATATATGACTTTTAATTTCCCTACGTTACGAACACTTTACAGCGTTTCATGGTCACGGGAGGAATAAGGTGTCTCACGTCAAACAAGTCATCGTTATATGTCGTCATCGTTTCAACATATATTTTTTTTTTCGAATATATTTTATATCATTTTATTTATGTACTGACAATGAAATTTTCTAATTATTTCAAATACTACAAAATTAATGTTTTGATTAAAAAAAATGATGATAACCTCGCATGTATCAAATTTAAAGGACGTGTTATTATCAAAGTTTATAAAGATATCATAAATGGGTCACAATAATGTATGTCATAAATCCTCAACTAATAGAGCGTAGTATTTTAACGAGTGTGTCCTTTTACAAATTTCAATGTCATAAACAACAAAACAGCATATTTTTCAAACAGATAAACTATTTTTAATCGCAAAATAAATTGGCAATAATCAATCCATGTATTGCCATACACAAAAAAAAGCGTTACATTGCAACAATTATAAATTAATTTTATTAATAATACATAAACCGTATCGTCCATAAATATATACAACATATTACACACATTTGGAAGAACCATTTGGCAAAAGGAGTCCCGTCATGATAAACAGAATAAATAAATAAATAAAAATCAGTCAATTACTATATAGTTAAGTTCTAAATGTACTTAAAAACAATATAATGATTGAAATACAATTAAAAATATAATAATGAAATGGTAAATTCAGCGTATTTTGAAAAAAAAAAAAAAGTTTTTTTGACAGTAATATTTGCAGTTCGGTTACATCAAATCATTTAAGTGGTAGGGCAACACTTGTTCACCGAAGACAACGATTGGGTTCGGTGGTCCGATCGCACGGTGAAGAGAAGAGTTTTGCATGGTGGGTCTATGGGGTCACGTGCCGCCTCTTCCGTCACCCCGGACCGATTTGGCGGGGCAAGACCACATCCATAGACCACCGCAAAGAAAAAAAAAGGGCATCCCTTATTGACAGTTATCAAGCTTTTTTTTTTTATTTTATTGGTGGGCTATGGATGCTTCTCGCCCCGCCAAATCGGTCCGGGGTGACGGAAAAGGCGGCGCGTGACCCCATAGACCCACCGTAAAACCTTCTCTCTTCGCCGTGCGAGCGGACCACCGGTACTCGATTTTAACTTCGGTGGCCAGACAGTTCATCATCATCAACCTGGGGTAGTCCCACACTCTCGCAATCGACGTCTGAGAAGTGGCAACGTGTTGTTGCGCTTCGTTCGACGAGCGAGGTTTTTGGTAAAACGCAGCGGTCCAGCTGTAGCCCTTGATATTATTAAGGTTCATAAGCAGCAGTAACACTTACCATCAGGTATGCTGCCTGCTCATTTGCCAACATAGGTAATGAGGCGCTTACATGTCAATTTTAATCAAAAATTACACAAATTATCCATCCCTGAATAGAAATGGGGTCGCAAGCTAATACGTTTTGTTAAAAATAACTCTAGAGACTCATCAGATTTTAAGTTATACAATATTTTTAGTGAGTATTAGCTCCAATGTGATGTTCAAAAGAATGAATAAAATGCAAATAAGATTATGCATGATATGAACTCTAAGTATATAAACACTATTTACTTATTATTACACTAAGTAAAAGAAATACAACCCGAGCGAACAAAAAGAGAAAAGCCTCCTGAATTAAACATCGATAGTTCTAGAAATTGAATCATAGAATTATTTAGACTAATAAAGCGTGATACGAGTTTTTGAAGAACTGAAACTTTGTGCCTAATGAATAGATTCGGCATTCTTTCATTATTAAAGTTTAGAGACATTTATTTTTATTTTATAGCATATAGTGAAAGTGCTAAATTATTTATTTGGAACTGACAGTGCTAAATTATTTATTTGGAACTGACAGTGCTATTCTGTTATAAAGATATTGCGGATATGAAATTAGGAAAACATAGTAAGTACCGTGTTCAAATACGATTATTAATATCAAATTATTTCGTAATACCAGATGGTTTCGGTTATGAATATTGAATTTTTAGAGAAATTTGCAATTAAATTTAATTTAATTGTAAAAGGAAAATAAAAAGTAATGATTTAAATTTAATTCTATGTCAATTTTTGGTAGATAATATGTGACACAACTCGAAAAAAAAGTATTTTTTTTCAGGAGGATCAAAATAAGTATTTCCTTTTATTAACTTCCTGAAATTACAATTCCGAATGAACGAACGTTTACATAATTGTCTAAAGAATGACGACGAAGAGTTGATAGGCAGAAATAATAATATTAGCCCTCTACTACCACCAAAAATTAATTTTTTTAGAGTTATGTCACTTTTCTTGCGGGCCAGCGATATGTTTCTCTCAGACTTCGCTTCTATTCGAAATGATTAGAAACTCTTGTATCACATTCGGTTACAGATGCTATATGTTTCGGTTGCGGAACTCCATAACATCCCTAGTACTATAGATAAAATGTAACACGAGGCGCATTTTGCCAGAAAAAAGGAACATTTTAAGTTCATTTTCCGAAAAAAGGAACAGCATTTCACTGATTTGTCAACAATAGTGACTGCAGCACTTGAATACGTACCATTTCAATATTATTGTCTAAATTCTATTAACTAAACTATTACGACAAATAATTCAGCTAAGTATAAAACTTACGTTCACATTAGAAAAACCACACAGTGGTGTAATTACACATATTTAATATTATGAACTGGAAATTTTAGAAGAAAGTCTATATTGAAAAATTTTATGCCACACGTTTTGATTATAATCTAGGAATTTGGCGCTCGAATACCAAAATTTATATAAACAAATAAAATAAAACAAATAAAAACATAACAAAAAGAGACGCTCGAAAAGCCACTAAACGTGGTGTACGTTCATTCGTACATCTATAGACAGACAATCCTATCATGACTTAACCTCGATAAAGCTTATCGTTATCGCAACATATCACGAGCGCCTCTTTAATAAAAATAATTTCTGAAAATTAATACTAGATGTCACTTTAAGAACATTTTCAATTCTTAACAGCGCCATCTATTGAATCACACATTAATTCATAATTTTCGTTTTATTTTATTTGATATTTATTTATATACAATTATGTAAAAATATATCTCTGTTATTGAATATATTTTTATATTTATTGTAAATATATTTTTTTATATAGTATACTCATCCATTTTCTTTTAAAATGCTTTTTTTATAAAGAAACACTGGCTAACAAAAATATATCTTAATGGTGGGTAAAGAAATAAATGGAAGCTTCAGTTATAATTCCGGTGCTGTAGGAGCTCCCCAAACACACTTTGTACCCGTGGTTGGACCACGGGTACAAAGTGAAGGAAAAGGGAAGCCAAGTGACACGATGACGTTGATTCAACAATACTACCACAAAAGGAACTTTGAAATCTAAAGAAGTATTATAAGGCTTGAAGGTTTCCAAATTCTAACGTACATCTTGTGATATGGGGGCTCTTGTAGACGATTGTGTAACATTTTACCTGTCCGTGGATTATCCCACGGAAGGCTTATATCCAATGCATACATACATATCATCACGCCATATCCCTTGCAGGGTAGGCAGAGAGAACAGAGTGCCAGAGAACTCTATCTCTGCATACTTCACTCGCTTCCTCAACATTCATAATTCTCTTCATACACGCTCGCCGGTTTCGGAGACTCTTGACTCCACCTTCCTTCAGTACATGACCGATCTGGTCTAGGTAGGTTAGTCTCGGTCTCCCTCGGTACCTACATCCTTCCACTTTCGCATTGTATATCTTCTTCTTCTCGTTCGTTCGGCATTCTTTCCACATGTCCGAACCATCGGAGCATTCCCTTTCGCATCTTAACACCAATACTCTCTTTCATACCTACTCGCTCTCTTACGTCGTCGTTACGAATGCGGTCGGTCAGCCTAAATATCCAATGCTTGGACTTTAATGGGCTGATGGATTGAAATTCCATCATCTAGAATTTTTGACGATCATGATGGTGATGGCTAATCTTTGACACATTTCAATTTTAAAGAGAAAAAAAAAGAGATGTCGCTGCTTGTACCTTGCTCAATTTCTTTTTAAATAAATTTAAAAGAAAATGGCTGCTTTGTAATATAAAATGGCATGCATTTTTGAATCTATATTAAACTATTATTACGACTGATAAAATATTTCTTTGATATTTCTGGAATTATTACAAAAAAAAAGAAAAATAAAAAACAAAATATAGAAAATTAAGATTTTTTTTTGATAAATTTAAATTTTATCGTATAAGCACCGAACCACCAAATTCCTACAATAACCAAAACCTTTTTTGTTACATGAAGAACTCCCTGTTTTCGTGTGGTGGTCATGTATGCCTCATTTGAGTGGTCGAGTTGCCAGTTGGGCTCTGGCAATTGGGCAGGTCAATCACAGTGATCTCTATCACTCTGAGCCCTCGAAGTATGGGATCCGTTATGTGAATCCCTCTGGGATTGTACACTCGTTCATTCTGCGTCGCTATGAATTTTGATACTTTCCTCAAGTGCTGTAAAATAGAAAGTTTTTCCTTTTATATTCAGAGTCCCATACCAAATGTCGAGTATTCAATTGCCAAACAAAATAATACTTTCGTGCAAACCATAATTATTTGGTTCATCATCTCAGCTCATATGTGTCCCACTGTTGGGCTCGAACCTCCTCCATAATGTGAGGAAAATTGACCTACTATAACACCCTGGTCAGACGTGTTGTTATAGGGTTTTGTTTCGATTTTCCTTCTCTTGCACATGCGTTTTATATACCTCAGTTATCATCTCTTACGATCACCCTCGGTTAAGTAAGGAGTGGTGAATTGTATTCTTATTCCGTCACCACACAGAAAGAAATTTTAAATTTAAATTTCTTGAAAATTCTTTTCTATTTTTAATTTGGCTATCTACAAAAACGTGTTTTTTCAAACTATTATCTATTTCGAGTGCCTTTGATGGTAAACAAGCAATCAGCTGATTGTAATGATTGCCGTTCATGATCTATAATAAAACTAAGAGTACAGCTAGCCGGGAAATAGTTCGTCACCCGCAGAGAGGCTGACCGCGTGAGAGCGACGGCCCGATCTGGCGCCGGGGCGTCGACGGGGAATGGTAACCGAAAGGATAACCCGCCGGGCTGGCCACGGCTGTCAAAGAAGCGGTCCCAATGGCGATGGGGAGGGAATACCGGGGGTTATGGGGCCACGCGCTGCCTTTCCGTCAATTAAATTATTGCATTGTCATCGGTCCTTATTAAGTGTGAAAAATTTCAAATGAATGTGACGTTTTGAAAGGGGTGAAATTCACGTTCAAGGACTCCGTTACGTACAAACCAAATTAATATAAGCGTATTAAAAACAACCACCATTAACACTTACATAGCACCTGGCGATAAATAATGCACATCGTCAATTGGAAAGAGATAATCGACTAATTTAGAGTTTGTAGAGCAAAGTCCCTTTCCCACACTGCCTATGTGACGTCACACGAGCACTCAGTCTGAGATTTATTAAGAGCTGTTAAATCAATCACGATTTTTGTAATTAAATACAATAGACTTTTCTAAAAGTCTTATTTTCTGATTTTTTACGGTTTTAAGCACTCTATATTTATATATTTTAGAACTGCATGCAGTTACACTTTCTCGCACTGGTATAATGATTGTGTCTGTCTTTCAAAGTGAGAAAGACAGAGACAGCGCTCTACGAAGTCGAAATTAAGCAGTTGTCTTTCTAATAATCAATGTGTAATATTTATTGTCGGATGATTAGAACCTGGGTCAACTCTTATCTAATATGGTACCTCTTAAAAATCAATAACTAGTATTATGCCCTTTGAGTATGTAGGTATATGTATTTTTTCACGTGCTCATATGGCTACGGATACTATCAACCCTTACTTTGCTCGTGGATGTCGTAAAAGACGACTAAGAGCCTTATAACGAACTGGGCCAACTCTATCTGATCCCGTTTGGTCATCAATTACATTCCCAAGGAGGGTTGACGTCAGGCGGCCGATTATAAAACTGTTGCCAATAAATTTTACAATATGTACAATGAAAGAAGAGTACATATTGTATCGACACCAAGTAATTGGGATAAGGAGTAGGAGAATGATGATGTATTTTTTCACGGAGAAGGTTTATATGCCCATTGATATAACTTGCCACCAGGCTGTGCTGCGATATATCAACTTCTACAAACAAACAAACGGGGTAGTTTTGCTAGTTATATATAAAAATGTATGCTTATAAGAAAATATTTGTTTTTCACTCGAGTTGAAAAATAAAATCACATGCTCTGTGATCTAACATAAAATGGCATTAAGAGTAAGAATATATACATACATATCATCACGCCATATCCCTTGCAGGGTAGGCAGAGAGAACAGAGTGCCAGAGAACTCTATCCTTGCATACTTCACTCGCTTCCTCAACATTCATAATTCTCTTCATACACGCTCGCCGGTTTCGGAGACTCTTGACTCCACCTTACTTCAGTACGTGACCGGTCTTCCCCGGTACCTACATCCTTCCACTTTCGCATTATATATCTTCTTAACCAGACATTCGTTCGGCATTCTTTCCACATGTCCGAACCATCGGAGCATTCCCTTTCGCATCTTTACACCATTACTCTCTTTCATACCTACTCGTTTTCTTACGTCGTCATTACGAATGCGATCGGTCAGCCTTTCTCCACAGATTTTCCGTAGAGATCTAAGAGTAAGAAGATAACAAGTTTTAATAATTACCTTTTCATAATGTGTCTCTGTGCATATGTATATGAAGTAAGCTGTGAGGCAGGCCAGGCAACCTTCACAATAAGTGCTGCAGTCCGCTGTCTCTGCCATTTCAAAGAGGTCATTCAATCGTTCCATTGTGAGTTCAAACGTTTGTCTCTCTATCTGAAATATATATGTTATTTCTTTGAAAAATAAGTTATGATTTTCCATGCAGGGACCAGGTAAATCTTCATTCCACCATGTGGTATTCCTAACTAACTCCATTCCTTAGTGGTAGGACTACGCTGTTTATAGTTCTCTGTCTACAGCCGCGGGCCGGTCCATCCGGGGTAGTACCACACTCTCGCAAAAGATCGACGTCTGAGTAATGGCAATGTGCTATTGCGCTTCGTTCGTTGAGTGAGAGAAGCCCAACTGGGGTGGGTTTGGGGTTTGTATTGGTGAGCAGCGGCTTTGATATTGCAAAGGTCTATGGGCGGCTGAGATACTCACCATCAGGTGTGCTGCTTGCTCGTTTGCCACAATAAGCAATAAAAAAATGTAGCCTTCCTTTAGAATATTGTATAGGATAATTACGAGACACCCAAATAATATCACTGCAAGGGAAGGATAATTATTGCATAGATGGTGTAGTGGTTAAGATACCTGCAACGCCAGTCCCATGGGTTCGATTTCTATGCAGACAATAATTTGTAAAATCTGGGTGTAATTTGTCTGCATTAAATATATGTTTGTAAAGTCCCCCACAATACAAGGATTATTTCCTCAGTGCAGGGTGGTGCTTAAAAAATTCAATACACATTATTTTCTTATCTTTTTTATGGGTGGATATACATGTGGAGGCTTAAAAAATCATTCTTATTTTTTTTTCATGAATCACTTTCAAAACTATTCAAAAATATACGTTTAAAATTTCAAGTCAAAATTCCTATTCGTTCAAAAGTTATAAGCGATTTAGTAAGTACCCTTCGGTACAGTGAGTAACGTAGCCCGACAGAATCAACACAGCTTCTTGGACAGTAAAGAGGCCCGAAAAGCACAAAAAGAAAAATTGCAAGCTGAAAATGAAGCATATAAAACTAAAGAAGGTTTGCAATATGGTGCTGGATTAGCTGATTAATTGGTAAGTTGTTTTAATTAGTTTAATACTATTTTAACTTTTCCTGTCACTTCTTTTATAAACATGATATTCTTGAAACAAGTTTTTTCGAAACGGTGTACACTCTAGCTTAAAAAGTATTAATAATAAAATAATGCTTGGCCATGGCCCGTATGATTATATTTATATTACCCCTTGAAAGGGAGAAATTTACTTTTAAAATAAAAAAATAATAATAATAATTTAATTCAGACAAAAATATCCATAGTTGTTTACATTAATTCATTTATTTATTAGTAGGTTAGTAGGTATATCAAATAATAATTATGCTTAAATTACTTATGTTAGTAGTGTTAGTAGTTTACTATTAAACCAATCATCCTGAAATTTGGTTGTAATTTCCTTACATAATTATGTGCTATATATGAACCTCAATCATAAACGATATTTTTATTTTAACTATATTTTTTTTTAGTAAACAATATATGAAAAAAATGGTTAAAATCATGACTCATTTTAATGCAATAAAAAAAATGCAAATTTTATTTTTTATTTTAAATTGAGATTTATATAGAAGACACATATATAAAAAACAGTAATTTTTCTAGGCCATGGATTTCAGATAAAAATTGTGGCTTCCATCATGTACACCAACTGCTGAGTCGGATGACAACCTATGATGTGTATCAGCTGATATCTCTGTTACTTTTTACCCGACTGCAAAGGAGTGGTATTGTGTTTAACAGTCTATGTATGTATGTTTGTATGTTCCTTTGAAGCACTATATATACCAAACGCCTGGGCCGATTTTTATGATTCGCACGTCAATCGATTCCTCTTAATCCGGCGAGTGTCACTAAAGATATGACGTTATTGAAAATTCAATATGGCGACTACTGGACGCCATATTGTGAAAATTAAAAAAAATATAGTCAACAAACTATATCGAGTGGGGTATTGTTAAATAGGTATTTAAAAATCATTTTTAGTTTTCTCTCAAAATTTTTCGATTTAACTGGCCGTTTAGGATCTATATCAATTTAAAGTTTCGTAACAACCTTTCTCACATATAGGTTTTTTAGACAGTAGAAATTTACGATGAAAAGACGAAAAATTCATAACACAATAATTATATTCATAAACACAATAATTATATTATTGTGTTTATTGTTTCAATAAATAATATTTATTATATACCTTAAAAAAATATGTAAATCACAATGAAAATGTCTTTTTACACGTATTTCCCCCTTAAATAATAGCCAGTACTATAGAAGTAAACTATACATAGTCAAAATTTTTACAATCCTATGATTGTCATCACCACTTAGGGAGTGAGTGTGAATTATATTCTTGTGAATGTCATAAAAGATGATTAGATTCTTATCGAACTGGGCTAACTACTGCTGATGCCATTTGATTAAGAATTATATTCTCAAGTGGAGTCAATGTCAGGTAGGCGGCCAGTCTTAAAACTATTGTTAATAATTTTTGCAATAATTACAAGTACATGTTGCATCAACCCTAAGTAATTATGATAAGAGCAGGAGAATGATGAAATTATGCTGTTAAAATCATTGCAAGAGCAGCGATTGTCAAAATTATTTTTTTTAATGCTCACGCACTTGTTATAAATTCTAATCAGTCATGAAATAATAACAAAGTGAATGATTTATGATTAACTTTTAGAGACATGGAGCATACCATTGAATATACCATGACATAAACCTCTAATAAATATATAACCATTTATAAATGTAGACTTTAAACTTTTATTATATTTTAGTACAGTATCCATAAACTAGAGCATTCTTCTATAACCACATCTAATTGAAAAACTTTGACATCATCTGGTATTTAACTGACTGACATCATCTGGTATTTAACTGAATTTTATAAAGAAAGAGATTCTCAATTCGATAGCTTTTTTTCTTTTGTTACTTATTTTTTTTTTACCCGACTGCGCGACTTAAAGGAGTGGTATTGTGTTTAACAGTCTATATATGTATGTTTGTATGTTCCTTTGAAGCACTATATAGACCAAACTACTGGACCGATTTTTATGATTCACACGTCCATCGATTCCTTTTAGTCCGGCAAGTGTCACTAAAGGCACGACGTTAGTGAAAATTCAATATGGCGACTACTGGACGCCATATTGTGAAAATGAAGAAAATTAAAGTCTCCAAACTATGTCGAGTGGGGTATCGTTGAATAGGTATTTAAAAATCATTATTAGTTTTCTCATAACATTTTTCGATTCGACAGACCGTTTAGGATCTATATCGATTTAAAGTTGCGTAACAACCAATCTCACATAATATAGGTCTTTAGACAGTAGAAATTTACAATGAAAAGGCGAAAACTTCGTATGACTGTGCATGTGTATGTGGATGGACATATACTAAATTATCTACTAGATACCTACTATTTTGGATTGGACTACCTAAAGTATCTAATGTCTGACACGGTCGCCCATCTCGAACTTCAAACGATTTAGTACTCAACTTAAGTCGAAAAACTATATATAGGTAGGTAACTACTTATTAATAAATAAAATAACTGAAGCTTAGCTCTATACTTATGGCTAAAAAGTATAAAATAATTAAAAATAATTAAAAAATCAAAAAACCCGACTGTGCAAAAAGTGAACCAAATTATGTACACAATAAAAAAAAACTGCAAAGAAATAAAACAAGCACTTAGATGTCCAGTGGTCTATAATTCTATAATATATTATTGAATGAATACTATTGAAGAAAATAAGATATATTCTGGTAATGGAACATAACAACTGAACAGTCGGGATCCATTGAAAAATTAAATGTGATGTCGAATAATGATTAATACATTGAAAATTAGATTTGCTGTCGAATAATTGCCTACGCTTGGTTGTTTAATGAAGATGTGTCATTTTGAGTTAAATTTAACCAAGGTGTGGACACTACTTTTTGAATAGTTCTCAGTAATATGAATTTTGTTTACATTGACTAAATTGTTTTTTTTTTGCTATTTTTTTTATAGTCAACATTATACATCCTCTTTTTAACAATAAGTAAAAAAAGAACAAGTCAGTAAATCATTTTGCTATAAATATACTCAAGGTTACAAACATTGAAATATGACAGAAATATATGGAGACAGAATGAATTACTTCTTTGTAAAATATATGCTATAAGTTTATAAATTAGAGAGTAAGACGAGTTGTAATTATACAAATACACCTAAACATTCATGTCACTCTATACATTCATATTAATATAAAAATACAACATTTACTATATGGAGAATAAGTCTTGTGCAACGCCCATGAAAGTCTACAAATTAGCAAATGCAGTTAAAATTTAATATTAAAAAGTAATCCTGTGAAATAATATATATAATCTGTTAGAATCTTTAGTTACTGTAATATAAAAGGAAAGTGTCCTTTCCTTTTCAAACTTCTCATAAAAACATAAATGACTTTCACTCACCCGATCTTCCAATTCAGGTGGGAAACGAGTCTGGAATTTGACCGCTGTACCCTCAGAGTAATCCCTTTGAATAAATATTTTTATACCTTGTGGTGTAGGTGTTTGCTGGCTCCCAGGCGTATTGGGTCCAGAAGGTATACGATTATTGGACATCATTGGAAACTCTCAAAACAACGTTCACTAATAAAGAAACAAGTCTTATTGTTGTCTTGTTCTATAAATATATCATAGTCTCGGCATATTAAACATATAATAGAAATATAAGGTTTACTTGCTGTAGTTTCGAGATTTATTTCGATAAAAGTAGATACAGATACGAACAGCGACGTGCGTCATTGATTGATATGACAGTCCTTGTCATTGTCAGATAGCCCATTTTTTTTTTAATCTTCGTCCGTTTTATAGGACAGGCTAAAGCTTGGGAGCCATACTGCCTCGTCTGTAGTCGTATTGGCATCTTCATTCTTCATAATAGTTACATTAATGGAAATCTTATGTTCACTTGTTTGTCTTCAGTAGAGTAGGTATATAAATATACATTTTTTGATCAGTGAACATTCTTAATAATTTTACCGTTTGCAGTTTTTGGCTTCTTTGTCATGATAAGGTTCCCTTTTTTTTCCCCCCCTATTAAAGACCTGCCTTATATTTCAATACAAAGTAACAGCGCCTAGTAACATAAACGTAGTTTTATTTAGAGAAAATTGAATAAATATGTAGGTTGCATATTTTCCTGAAAGAGAATTGTTTATATATTTCTGAAAGAAAATTGTTTATAATTCGGTAATTGTATTAATAATAAATTTATATAAAGAAAGATATGTCACAGGATTCTTTAGTAAATTTAAAGTTGAACGCGGGATCAAATTTGATTGTTCATAAGTTTCAATGAGCTCATCCATTAGCACAAGGCGCTGGATGCCAAAGGATGGGCATTTAAATATTATATGATCCAATGTTTGAATCTCTTGATCGGAACAATAATTACACAAAGCTGTATCAACAATTTTCATACGGTTAAGATGAGAATTCAGTCTGACATGACCCAGACGTAGGCGATTGATTATAGAGTATAATTTCCTAGAAACGAAATTAGTATTTTTCGAAAACCATGGTTGGCTATTGACTTTTACGTCTAATGTAGCAAACCAGCGACCTTTATTTTCAATTTGCGTGTAATTGTGCCAATGCTTTTTCCATTCATCGAAAAATCGTTGTTTTATTTTAGACATAACATCTGTATAAGGTAGAGAAACATCAAAACATTTACTCTCGGGTATTACATTTAGATCCGAAAATTTAACTATAGTTTTGGCCAAAGTATCTGCCCTTTCATTTCCAACAACTCCTACATGGGACGGGACCCACAAAAAATCAACTCGAATTCCCGAATTAATAAGTTCAATCCATAGCTGTTTTATAGCATAGACAAGGTAATTAGTATCAGCTTTAGTCTGGTTGTTTTCTATGTTTTTCAAAACACTCATGCTGTCACTAGCTACAACCCAATTTAAGAATCCCTGATTACATTCCTTTATGTGTTTTAGAGCACAGACAATTGCTACTGCCTCCGCTGAAAAGATACTAAAGTTATTATTCAATTTATAACCTAGACATGTATTTAGATTCGGTTCAAATATTGCGAATGAGACTGAACTGGAATTCTTAGATCCATCGGTATAAATAAATTTATAGTCTTTCCATTGTGACATTTTTCTATAAACTTCTTCTTTGTTACGTAACTTGTGATCAATTATTATATTGATTGCAGGATATTTGCTAATATAAGGACCCTCAAAGCAGGGAAATGTATAACTAGTTTTATGAATGTTGAATGTCTGTAAATAATGTGAAAGTTGAGCAAAATTTTCAAGTGTGTAAAGTGATCTTGGGTTCACTGTACTATTGGATAGTTCTTTAAATAAATAGTTGTTACTACTGCTGTACAGTTTGAGAATAAATCTTTCTTTTAAATAGCCAAATCTGATGTTTAATGGAGGCAGATTACATTCAATTTGTAGTGCCCCGATGGGGCTTGTTAAAAGGGCACCAGTTATGAGGCGCATGCACTTATTTTGTATTTTGTTTAAACGTTCAGTAATTTTTTTATCATGAGCAAAACACATAAAACCATATTCAAAATGACTGCGTACTAAAGACTTGTAAAGCATTAAGAGTATTTTAGGATCTGCACCCCAATATGTAGCTGTTAAACATTTTAGGATATTAGTCGCTTTATTGGCTCTTTCTATAATTCTGTCTATATAAGCTTTCCATGAAAGATTATGGGTGAATGTTACACCAAGAAATTTTATATCTAATGAAATTGGCAGACATTTGCCATCATAGAGAATATCTTGGACCTGTGTTGTACTTTTTTTACCAAAAATTAAGACCTTTGACTTGGAGGGGTTAACTTCGAGATTGAGATAATTAAAATATTGATGTAGTTTTCTTAATGCCCTTGTGATATTTTCAGAGACCTCTATCAAGTCAGTACCAGAAGCATACACTACTAGATCGTCTGCAAACTGTAAATTTTTAATATTTGGACCTAAAATTAAATTCAAGCGACGAATATACAAAATAAACAATAATGGAGAGAGTATTCCTCCTTGGCACACGCCTATGGAAGAAAATCTAGGACCATAAAGATGATTATTGTACTTAACAAATAGTTGCCTGTTTAATAAAAACCTATGTAGCCACAATATAATTTTGACAGGAATACCTAATGATAGCAATTCATTATCAAGAACACTAAAATTTACATTGTTAAATGCTGCCGAAACATCAAAGAACACTGACAAGAGAACTCGAGACTTTGATAAATTGCTTTGAACATCATGATGAAAATGACAAATACTCTCACGTGAGGAACGACCCTTCCGAAAACCAAATTGATTATTGGATAATAAGCAGTGTTTCTCCACATAAAATTCCAGGCGCTGCTTTAAAAGTTGTTCAAAGATCTTGCCAACACAAGAGGTGAGTGTTATTGGTCGATAAGAATCTGGATGTAAGTTTTGTTTATTAGGTTTTAAAATTGGTATTAAACAGTCAGTTTTCCAGTCTTCAGGTATCACGTTACCCTGCCAGAGACGATTTAGTATTTTTAAAAAAAGAATCAGGCTGCTTTCATGGATTTTTTTAAACATTATATAGGGCAAACCATCGAGTCCGAAGGCAGTATCTCTTCTAGAATATAAGGCTGAATTTAATTCTTGTAAGGTAAAGGGTTCTAGAAAGAAACTGTTATTAGAATTTATATTATTGGCAAATGAGTGATTGACTTCTTGTGCAAAATCAGGGGTATATTTTTGCAGAAAGTCTAGAACCCAACTGTCATCATTAAAATTATTAGATGTGTATGTTTTATTGAATTTGCGCATGTGTTTCCAAATTACAGCATGTGGTGTACAACGGTTAAAAGAACTACATAGTTTGACCCAACTATTTTTTCTTTCTGTTTTTATGGTAATTTTTTTTAATGCTCGTAGTCTTTTGAACTCTAAGTAATTTTCTTCTGTGGGGTTATGCTTAAATTTTAAGTAAGCCTGTTTGGCATTTAAAACTGATACACTACATTTTTGGTTCCACCCAAAGAGTAAAATTATATTAACTGAAAAAGAGTGGCAACTCGATGGTAAAATATGCATGTATGGAAAGTGCTGCTACCTTGAGCTTAGGCGACGAACTAAAGTTTGAAGTAATATACATATACCTACGTATCTACATTTGTGTATGTGATTATATAGGATTTTATTTTACTATGAGACCTACCCTGAAATGTAAAACAAAACATATCAGCCGTTAACGAAACGGCAATAGTATAACCTTAAACAATGAAAATTGAGATAATTTCCAGAAATAACATCAATAACCGAAAATAGATTATTGACAATAAGTACATACGCTAGGAACATAAAATAACAATTCCCAGTTGTCAAACTTTTGACAATCAGGACAAAATGGCAGCTATGTTTGTACAAACAATCTGTAGGCGGCGCGACGATCAGTAAAAATAAGTAATGTTTTAACTGTGCCCCCCCAGGTTCCACCATACTAGGAAGGGTCTTTTACTCTGTGTTCTATTATTAGGACAATAATTACCATTGCCTTGTATATTTGCAGAGGGACGAGAGCCAATAGTGGACAAATGCACTGCTTTATGCAACGTGTTGCAATATGTTATATATGCCTCTATAGCTGGCTGTTGACATAAATTTAAATCTGCCAATAGTGACTGTACATGTTCTTTGTATGTTTCCCAATCCACTTGACTATAGTTTGGATGTATTGGTAAGTGCCGATTGTTACAATTGTTGTTCATTTTATTGCAATTATTGATTGATATTTTTATCATTACAGGTAAATGATAGCTAGTTCCCAAAGGAAACTTATGCACAGACCATTCGCAAGAAAGAGCCAGTAAAGGAGATACCATTGTTAAATCTAGGGCATTTGGACGCCATGACAAAGTACCTAGAGTTGTGACCTGTCCATTATTGAGTAATACCAAATTATTGTCATCTATAACATCTAGAATATCATTACCTCGAGGAGTATTGGAACAACATCCCCAGGAAGTATGGTGGGCGTTAAAGTCCCCTGCCAGTATTAAAGGGCCAGGAACAGACCTAATTATAGAACTAAGTTTATTCTTATCAAATGTAGGATTGCAGTTGGTTGGACTATAAAAACTAATTATACTAATTTCCCTATTATGTAGTTTGATACGTACACAAATGTTTTGTAAGGCATTATCAAAATATGTTGGTATTTCGGAGTAAGAAATGTGATTATGAATCAAAATAGCAACACCATTGTGATTGTTACCACAATTGTTTTTTATAATGTTATATCTTGCTATGTGAAAGACTTGATTTTCTTTTAACCAGGTTTCAGATATTATTGCTATGTATATATCATTATCATATAAAAACTTTGTAAGTATGTGCCTGTTACTAATAATACTCTGAGCATTCCATTGGAGAATATTCAAAGTATCCATTAAGAGGAAGAGGATGATTGTTTACATAAGGTGGAATGTAGCAGTTCTTTAATTGTAGTAGTATTAATGGGCACATTACTTTTATTAGAAATTGCCTTCAATATTGTTTCTACAATTAAATTCATGAAAATATCAGATTTGGTTAGATTGTTTAAATGGTTGTAAATTGACTTTGTATTTATTTGTGGAAAACTTTTCTCATTAAACATGTCTGCATACTTAACAGACCGTGACTTAATCTTATTTTCTTCAATTTTCTGCTTTTTAAGAGGACAATGTGAAGATACAGCTACATGGTTGCCATTACAGTTGGCACATATAGCATGAACAGTTTCAACAGTACAATTTTTGAAATTATGAGACTTGGAGCATATTGAGCAGACCTCAGCATTTTTGCAAAATTTAGCAATATGGCCAAATTTCAAACAACGTAGACATTGCTTTACTGGAGGTATATAAGTGCTTACCTCGTGGCGCCAATGATCAAGATATACATATTCTGGGAGTTGTGTCGAGGCGAATGTTACTGCTACAGTTTGCGTTGGATGATATGAGACAACACCGCTATCACTGCGAACGCGACGCATGAATCTGCGGACCTGTATTACATTTCTACTACTACCAATTAGAGTAAAAATTTTTTTATTAGATAGCTCTATTGGTACGGAAGTTAATACTCCAGTTACTTCTGTATCGGATGCTGGTATCGACGCCGAAAGATTTAGTTCACTAAGTAGTTTTTTATTTTGTATAAATACGTTGGCGTTATTGTATAGGTCGAAAATTATACCGACCTTAAACTTGTTGATAGCTTTTAAATGTAGTATTCCAGAAATGCAGTGCTTACGTAGTCCTTTCGATATTTCTAGTCTGTCTCGGTCGGAGAAAGGTTTAGTTCCATCGTTGTGACTAAGGAATACTATATACTCCTTCTTTTGACAGCCTTCCTGGTATTTGCGTGTATATCCTGGTACTTTAAAATTTGTATATTTATCTTGCTCAGTATCTGGTTCGGAGTCAGAGGACTCTGTAGAAGGATTTGCATCGGCTTCATTTCCAGTAGGTATTTTTCGTTTTTTCGACTTCCCCATTTTTCAATGGGGAAGTTGTAAGTTTTCCACAACTGTTTTTCTAAGTTGTTTGTGATGATTTCTAACGAAATAATGTAATAACAGCTTGTAATTGTACTTTTTTGTATATTGTTAAGTGAAATCGCGCCTTCCTCTCGTAAAGTCTTCCCGCCTTTTCTAGCACTACTTGATCAAAATTGATCATCTCAGATAGCCCAGCCGACATCTTGACTATAGACAATATATAAGAATATAACAATATATCAGACAATGAACCGACATGACTTGATGACTAAAATATAAATCTATTATAATTTTTTAAACTTATTTTACTTGACATTGGCGAAGTTGTGGTTAATCACTCACAGAGGCCATTCATTAAGAAGAAGAAGAAGAAGAAGACTATAGACAAACGTGAGGTATCTGTTCTGAAATGTGTGTAACCAAAAATAAAATTAACTGTATTTTATGAATATTATTTCCTTTTATCTAGTCATATTGAAATAACATTATACGTGTAAGTATTTTTGTAAAGTGTTAACGTTGGAAAACACTTTTATATTCTGGTAATATTTGCTGTCATATTATTTTTTAATAGCGTTCACAATATTTCGCCAATAACTCAACAGTTATAGGAACTAGGAACCTAAATTCTAGGCAGTTAAACTAGTTAAATTTTGTTGTTGACTTTTAAACCATAAAAATATTAGGTATATGGTACGATTTATTATTTAAAACTACTACTTACTTATCTAGCTATAATTAAGTGGACGACAATTTATAATACACATTTTTATTTATTAGTTGAAATCGATAGTTATTTTTATTCATAGAGTAAAAAATAATAATAAACTTTTATTTCAGACAAAGTCCATATAGATGATAGTAACAATTTTTTTTTACAAATCAATGTTAGTAGGTTATATACCTACTCCTACCTCTAGAATATTGAACACTCTAGAATATTGAACACACTCTTTATTTTTGAGGGTAGTTATAATATATAATTTGGAAAATCCAAAAGTGCACGCCTCATAATTTTTATATTATTTATCATTTACTATAAGTCAATGCCAGAAATGAAAATAAAATTAAAGAAAAAAATCCTTTTTTAAAAGCAAGCTGTTTATTATTTGCTAAAAAATGCAACACACTTTTATTTATAAAATTGGGACTGTGGACAATGAACTTATAAAGTGTTATATGTCTGATTAGAGTTAATTTATTTTTAACTTTTTAGTTTATTATATTAGCAAATAATAAAAGATTGTTTTTAAAAAAATATTTTTCTTTAATTTTATTTTTAACTTTTTAGTATTTATATTATTCGTGTTGTTCCCACACATATAGGACAAAAAGGGTTCATCACCCCAGAGGTCCATTGTGGAGGGATAAGGGCTTCAGTATAACAGGGTTGGCCCTGGTACTCTGAGGCGCAACGTTAGCGATATGGATATAGAATTACGGAGTTCTTATGGCCAGGTTCCAGGTCCATCGTCAGACCCTGGTTACCATATAGTCTCAAAGTACTCGTCAAGACGAATCAAACGAGCCCAAACTCGATGGAGTTGCGTCGCTTAATTATGGAGTTCCTATGGACAGCTTTCAGGTCCATGATCAGACTCTGGTTTCCATATAGTATCAAAATACTCGTCAAGACGAATCAAACGAGCCCAAACTCGGTGGGGTTGCATCTTTTAATTACGGAGTTCCTATGGCCAGCTTTCAGGTCCAACATAAAAACCTAGTTACCATATAGTATCAAAGTACTCCTCAAGACGAATCAAGCGAGCCCAAACTCGATGGGGTTGCGTTGTATAATTACGGAGTTCTTATGGCCAGGTTCCAGGTCCATCGTCAGACCCTGGTTACCATATAGTCTCAAAGTACTCGTCAAGACCGAATCAAACGAGCCCAAACTCGATGGGGTTGCGTCGCTTAATTACGGAGTGCCTATGGATAGCTTCCAGGTACATGATCAGACCCTAGTTTCCATGTAGTATCAAAGTACTCGTCAAGACGAATCAAACGAGCCCAAACTCGATGGGGTTGCGTCACTTAATTACGGAGTTCCTCTGGCCAGCTTGCAGGACCATCATCAGAACTTAGTTACCATATAGTATCAAAGTACTCCTCAAGACGAATCAAGCGAGCCCAAACTCGATGGGGTTGCATTGTATAATTACGGAGTTCTTATGGCCAGGTTCCAGGTCCATCGTCAGACCCTGGTTACCATATAGTCTCAAAGTACTCGTCAAGACCGAATCAAACGAGCCCAAACTCGATGGGGTTGCGTCGCTTAATTACGGAGTGCCTATGGATAGCTTCCAGGTACATGATCAGACCCTAGTTTCCATGTAGTATCAAAGTACTCGTCAAGACGAATCAAACGAGCCCAAACTCGATGGGGTTGCGTCACTTAATTACGGAGTTCCTCTGGCCAGCTTGCAGGACCATCATCAGAACCTAGTTACCATATAGTATCAAAGTACTCGTCAAGACGAATCAAGCGAGCCCAAACTCGATGGAGTTGCGTTGTTTAATTACAGAGTTCTTATGGCCAGGTTTCAGGTCCATCGTCAGACCCTCGTTATCATATAATCTCGAAGTACTCGTCAAGACGAATCAAACGAGCCCAAACTCGATGAGATTGCGTCGCTTAATTACGGAGTTCCTATGGACAGCTTCCAACTTTTTTCTTACTTTAAACAAAATAATTGCTTTTAAAAAATATCAAATACGTTTAGACGAATGTTTTTTCTTGACATATGTATAATAATATTATCCTATAAGTGCAATGTGAGAAAAATACAATCATTTTTAGGTTTCAAAAGAGCTTGATTTTCATAAGTCGAGAGTAGAGCAAGACCTTGTAGTACCAAGACCGCTTCGCTTAAGAGGCGTGCAATAACTAGCATTCCAACCACGAAGTATAGATACACGTGTATCTATACTTCGTGATTCCAACAATGCATATACTTAGGTACTTTTTTAATTCGGCATGAAGATGTGACCAATTTTGAAACATTGGTGTTGCCCATCGATCCACAATAAAACCCTAAAATAAAAAAAGAGTATAATAATATACTGTAAAATAATGTAGGTACCAAAAGTAAAATAATATACTGGCTTTTTTTTTACTAAGAACGCCACCACAACGAAAATCAAAGTGCCTATCTAAAACACCTCAATTTATTAACGTGGGTGCACTTAATAGTATTTCGGCTAAACCTACATCAGAAGCAGCACAGCAAATATATCAGTTGGTTTTAGCGGCTCTATTTCATTCTTCACCAAGAGAGTTGAAGTTGTTTGTCAGGTTAGAGAACGATGAGGCTGACATGCTTTATGAGCCAAAAGTCTCCATAAAAATAAGAATAAAAAAAACACCTCAATTTTATAATGCACAAATGCCATATATAGAGACTGAGTGTATTATTTAGTGTTATAAATAATCTACTGAACGGTTAATGTTTCAGACAGGAAAATTAATGCGCAATAGATTTCAATGAACTTGGTCACATCTTTAACGGCATAATAATTTGAAGGACGGCGTCCACATTTTCTGCGCTTTCTAATTAGCAACAATTTCTTCTTCTCTTTACAGAAATAAATTTTAAGATTGTCAATTTATTATACGATAAGTTAGCTGGTTCTGTCAATAATTGTCATTTATTACAAAAGTAAACATTCTGGGGATGTGACATAAAATGTCATAAGAAAATAATCTAGTAGTGCTAGAGCCACATTGTTGACAGATTCTGTCAACATCCGCGGGTCGGCCCATCCGGGGTTAACCACACTCTCAAAAAATCAACGTCTGAATAGTGGAAATGTGCTGTTACGTATCATACGATGAGCGAGAAAGCCGGAAGTCCAAATTTCTGGGTGGGTTTTAGTCATAGAGTAGGTACTTTAAATATATAGGTATAGAGGCAACAGCAAAGCTCAAGTACAGACGCCATCTGTCGATAGCTGGTGTAAATGGAGAACGGCCTCCTGGGCTACGGAGGATTCAAATGATCATTAAAATTAATATAAATTCTCCAAGTAATTTTCAGAAGTAAATTCTTTATAGAATTGATTTCACAATTTAAAATTACTTAGAGACCCTTAAAGAAAAACAAATAAAACAACAGTTTACCTTTTTATAGCTTTCTTTTATTACAATACAACATTTAACTACATGCAACATTTTTATGAAACATTTTAATTATATCACCGGTCTCCGTAGGTATTACACATGGGTCAGGTTAGTAAGACAAGCGTCGATCGGTATCCAGGAAACAAAAAATAGTCATCGGTGATAACAAAAAATACACCCATACAACAAATAAAGTAATAAACAGAACAGAATAACGTCAAACTCACATGCAGTGTGACCAGATTTAAATTGATCATTATGCTAGCTACTCATTAAAATTCTACTAAAATCTGATATTATTTTTAGAATAAATGTTAAAATTCTGCTAATAGATAAAATTTAATGTGTATGAATATATTAAAGAAAAACGCAACTCAATCTTTTCAAATAAAAAAAAAATCTATCCAAATTTTTATATAGAACTATAGAGTTTTTACCTATCTTAACCATATTTTTTAATGGCGTAAAATTTACGGATCCAGCCTGTTCCTTAACTGCCTGTTTGACACGTAGAATTGCAGCACCATGTTCATTTTTAAATTTGTTTCGCACGTCATTTTTTATATTGTTCATTTGAAAAAAAATATGCGCTCACAAGATGTACAGGTATAATCATAGATAAAATCATCATAGCTTTTGCGAAATATTATACTTGGGTGGTGTGGGTACTTTTTAATTTCATCTGCCTTCCTGATTTTTGAAATGTGGTGTATATCGGTACTTTCATCAATGACAACTGAAAAAAATAAGGTTTTCTGGTACACACTACATGCTCAATTGGCTTCTTGTTTAAATATATTAAAAAAAAACCGGAGGTGTCAAGGGACACCCGGATGGAACAAAGTTCTATTTTAATTATATAATTTTTTTCTGCCTTAAGCGATTTTTATCGTTATATTTTAGCCAATTTGCAAAATATCTTTATAAATTATAGCCTATGTGTTATTCTGATGTGCAAGCTATATTACTATAAATTTCATCAAAATCCGTTCAGTTCAGTAGTTTTTACGTGAAAGAGCAACAAACATGTTCACATCCATACATTATTACAAACTTTCACGTTTATAATATTAATAATAGGATATACAATTCCACTAGACTACCAAAACTTTTCGGCCCCGAGCTCGAACGCGAGCCGGCCACGCGGCCCGGTCACGGGCGAAAATAATTTCGTTGCGCATTATTTTGATTTTGCTATATCTCTTAAGGTATTGATTTAATTTGCATGGTCTGAAGGAAAAAAAATATCTTCATGAAATGCTCAAGCCAACTAATGTATTTAAAATGATAAGGATTAATACAGTATTTGTGCAAATAGCTTTTCAATTACCGTTTTATAATAGAACATTTTTTAAAGTATTAAAATGGATATAGTATGTTATCCTTAAGAGATAGATATATACCATCGCGGACTTTTTTGTAGGCCTTTTTAAGCTGTATAATACTGTAGTACTTTATTTTGATCTATTTCGTAGGGTTCAGCCAGCGTTTGCAATGTAAGCGCAAAATAATGTGTTTATTTACGACATCACATTAGAAACCTCTAAAATTATCAGTGTTTCTCTAGTACATTATGCATATATTATACATATAAACCTTCCTCTTGAATCACTCTATCTATAAAAAAAATCGTCGCGACACCACACTGTTCAATGCGAAATAGAAATGAAAATATCTGGCTTGCTTTCTATAAGAGAGCCGACGAGCGACGCCGCACAGCTTACAATAGCTTACTATAGCAAAAAGTGTCGTGACAACTTTTCGTAAGAATTTTTTCCGTCTAGCCCCCTTTCACAACGCGCGATAAGGAACTTCGTTCCAACAAGAAGCCAATTCAGTATGTAGTTCTTTTCCTACTTCAGGTTTGAGAACATTATATGTTAATGCAGCAGTTTTGGTGCGTTTACATAAAAATGACCTTGCAATTACTGAATCATGCAAACATTTTTCAAGTAACTCATTCAAATGATCCATAACTCTAAATGATAAATTTTATTTTACCAGGAACATACACATTTTAATTTCAGCTTTTTTACCTCTTCAGTTACAGACGTTTCTCTTCAGTTATAGACAGATGGGAATTATTTACTAACTACATTACAAGTATTTTTAGAGCAACATAAGTAAAAAAGGTCTCTTACCGACGACTGTCCAGAATAATCATATTTTTTTTATGTTTCTCAGCGTTTATATGTTATTTCAAAACAGAAAGTCGTGAAACTAATTTTATATTACATATGTACTTAACAAAAAGCGGCATTGCTCTCATTTTTGGATCTTCATAAGCAAGATGAAAACATTGGATCCTTCTCCCATTCAACACGATAGTTCTGGTCATATTTTCTAACGCGGACGATACAACTGACTAACGATAGTCCTCGACTGCGCATAAGATGCACATTACATATATTATAATTTCAAAGCAAAATATACATTTAAGGGGGTATTTTCTCCAAGAATGAAAGGTGCCTTCAGAAGAAATAAACTTACATTATTTAAGAAAGACAGGTTCTTTTTACCCGACTGCAAAGGAGTGGTATTGTGTTTAACAGTCTATGTATGTATGTATGTTCCTTTGAAGCACTATATATACCAAACGCCTGGGCCGATTTTTATGATTCGCACGTCAATCGATTCCTCTTAATCCGGCGAGTGTCACTAAAGACATGACGTTATTGAAAATTCAATATGGCGACTACTGGACGCCATATTGTGAAAATTAAAAAAATTAAAGTCAATAAACTATATCGAGTGGGGTATCGTTAAATAGGTATTTAAAAATCATTTTTAGTTTTCTCTCAACATTTTTCGATTTGACTGGCCGTTTAGGATCTATATCGATTTAAAGTTTCGTAACAATCTTTCTCACATATAAGTAGGTTTTTTAGACAGTAGAAATTTACGATGAAAAGACGAAAAATTTATATAACTGGATGTGGATGGACATATACTGAAGTATCTAGTAGGTATATTGTCCAATATAACATAGGTAGTCCTACCTAAAGTACCTAATGTCTGACGCGGTCGCCCATCTCCAATTTCTAACGATTTAGTACTCAACTTCAGTCGAAAAACTATATATAGTTAGGTACTTACCTACTTATTAATAAATAAGATAACTATAGTTACCTAGGTATTTATAACTAAGTGTAAAATAAAAAAATTGTTAAAATAATCAAAAAACCCGACTGCGTAAAAAGTCACCAAAACTACGTACATAATAAAAAAACTCAAAAGAAAAAAACAAGCACTTAGAGGACATCTAAGAAAATGAAATATATTTTAATAATAGAACATGACAACTGAACAGTCCCCAAGGAAAGTCCCAAAGGATCCCCTTTATTCGACAGCAAATCTAATTTTTCAATGGATCCCGACTGTTCAGTTGTTATGTTCTATTATTAAAATATATTTCATTTTCTGCAATAGTATTTATTCAATAATATATTATGGAATTCTAGACCACCGGACATCTAAGTGCTTGTTTTTTTCTTTTCAGTTTTTTTATTATGTACGTTGTTTTGGTGACTTTTTACGCAGTCGGGTTTTTTGATTTTTTTAATTTTAAATGTGTTTTTCGCAACTACCGAATGAAACACAGGTAATTAATTAATGTCTAATGCTGCTAGTTTCCTGCGCAACTTTTTCAATAATATGCCAAAATCTGCCATATTTTCAAATCTACGACACAATCTGCTGTCCTAAATTTGAAATCGGATTCTGCTAAATCTGGTCACACTACACAATAAAGTTGCATCAAAATCCATTCGGTAGTTTTTACGTGAAAGAGCAACAAACATGTTCACATCCATACATTATTACAAACTTTCACGTTTATAATATTAATAATAGGAAGGATAATAGGATATACAGTTCCACTAGACTACCAAAACTTTTGGGCCCCGAGCTCGAACGCGAGCCGGCTGCGCGGCGACACGAAATTAATTTCGTTGCGCATTATTTTGATTTTGCTATATCTCTTAAGGTATTGATTTAATTTGCATGGTCTGAATAAAAAAAAATATCTTCATGAAATGCTCAAGCCAACTAATGTATTTAAAATGATAAGGATTAATACAGTATTTGTGTAAATAGTTTTTCAATTATCGTTTTATAATAGTTCTGTAATCGTTCTCTCTGCCTACCCTGCAAGGAATATGGCGTGATGATATGTATGTATGTTTTATAATAGGCCATTTTTTAAAGTATTAAAATGGATATAGTATGTTATCCTTAAGAGATAGACATATACCATCGTGGACTTTTTTGTAGGCCTTTTTAAGCTGTATAATACTGTAGTACTTTATTTTGATCTATTTCGTAGGGTTCAGCCAGCGTTTGCAATGTAAGCGCAAAATAATGTGTTTATTTACGACATCACATTAGAAACCTCTAAAATTATCAGTGTTTCTCTACTAAATTATGCATATATTATACATATAAACCTTCCTCTTGAATCACTCTATCTATAAAAAAAAGCGCATCAATATCGGTTGCGTAGTTTTAAAGATTTAAGCATAAGTAGGGATATAGGGCCAGAGAAAGCGACTTTGTTTTATGTTGTGTCGTTACAACTTTGTTGTGTCGTGACAACTTTTGGTCTTAATTTTTTCCATCTAGCCCCCTTTCGCAACGCGGGATAAGGAACTTCGTTCCAATATAGAAAAAGCAGTCACGAGGACTGCCGGCAGAAGTGAAAACTTAAACCTATAAAAAAAAAAACAAATACAAAAGAAAAGGCGTGCCCCAGGAAGTATATATGAATGTGACCATACCATAGCCAGCAGTCAAAAAATTATTATTTTTAATAATTATTTATTTTACATACATAATTATATTTCTATTGAAAAAAAAACTATTGAATAATTAATAATAATAACAATTATTACATATAAATTGAATATAGAAAAGCATCTGACTGTATCTTTCTCACTCGGGTACACTCGGCGGTCTCGAGTTCACCCGATAGAGCGTTTCACCTAAGAACGTGACGGATTAGCCTCACTTACAGCCTACGAAAAAATCTGTGTGCGGTGCGTCAAAAGAAGTTTCCACTTCAAAAACAAAAGCAAAATGCTTTGAAGAAGAAATTTTAGCAACGAGGCTTTATAAACGTAATTGAATCAGACAAATAACACCCAAACTCACAGGAGTAATTTATGGATAGCATAAAAATCCGCTTGGGGATCAAAATCATGATACTCGACATGACTATTTCGACCATGGCATGGCTTGACCTCGGCATGGCTACGTACATATATAAGTTCTGCAAAAAACACTAGCTACTATTTTGATGACATGAAATTATTATATTTTGCGCAATCAAAAATTACTTAGCGTGACTGTAGAAAATTTAAAGGAAATTAAATATTATCATCTTGGACAGTCATAGATAGTTCATCGATATCAAGGTTAGTTCTCAGTAGTTATGGTGAAGACTTTATCGTCTACCTTACAACGGTTATTACTACAGCAGATGATCACGTTAGTAGTAAAACAATAATCATAATGAAATCCGCTTTTGATTAAGTTCGACAGCACAACTATTCAGGACGATTTCGCTTCCTTCGCACGCTGCATATTAACAAAGCGACAGTACGACGCGTCACTATTTATATCAATTAAGCCGTGCCCATGTGTATTGAAATCATCGAGTTGTTCATTTTTTATTTCTTCTATTGCTTCTTGCTTTTTTTGTCTATTCAGTTTCGTTGTACGCTTTATTGGACCTGAAAGATTATCTTAATCATGCTGGTTTTATCTCAAATATTTTGGATTGACTCATAATGTATTCTTCTTCCATCGCATATATATTATTGTAAAAAGTTTTGGCAATAGTTTTATGATCCCGCTTACTTAACATCAACCCATCTTGATAATGCAATTGTTGATATACTGCCACTAGATGAAGTTGGTCAAGTTCTTAAAGCTTTTAGTCTTCTATTACAACATCCTCGAGCAATGCAACGGTTGGTAGTAGTCGTAGCATCTACCTACATAGCAGATTGTATGAGAGGTCAAGTGTGGTTATAGTACAGATGGTTCTGGAAGTGGTTCTTAGCCACTTGCGTTTACAGTGGTTCAACCGGAACTGGGACAGATATCTTTTGGTAAAATATCTTAATAGTGCATATTCTAAGCATAACCTACATACATAGTATTAGCATTTGAAATATAATTATTTTTATAGCTTTCGGCAACGTCAGGTAGGTAATTAAAAATCAAATACAAACGCGATAAAATCCGTAAAAATAGTTTTATTGCTAGGCTAGAGCGGCATGGCCACCGAAGACAAACATCGGGTACCGGTAGCACGCTCGCACGGCGAAGAGAGGAGTTTGGATGGTGGGTCTATGTGTATATATATATGTCTATGGGGTCACGTGCCGCCTCTTTCGTCACCCCAGACCGATTTAGCGGAGCGAGACGCATCCATAATCCACACAAATTAAAAAAAAGAAGCTAGAGCTGCATGAGGCGCAAGTATCTGCATCTGATGCCGCCTCAGCTAAGGCCGTGAGTGACTGGACTGGGAATAGTCCATCATCGTGAGGTCGACGTCCCAGCAGCAAGTCGAAAGGGTAACCCATCGAGCTGGCCACAGACGTCAACAAAGAGATACTCGGTACCATTGGCTGGCCCAATGGCGATGGGGAAGGAATACGGTGGGTTATGGAGTCACGCGCCGTCATTCTTCCGCACCGCACGAAATGGACGGCGTGTGTTCAGACCATAGCCTGCCAAAATAAGGTCAGTTTTCAGTCCATCCATTTCCATGATTCAAAATGTTACTGTAGTTTTAATTTTAACGAGACCTATTCCCGTACTATACTGTTATCATCTGAATAAACCTTATACACCTTATATGTACTACAAATTGACCGCCCAAAATAAACAAAATTACAAACATTTAGTAACTAATATGATTTATTGGATAGATTGTTTAAACCTGATCATTTTGTAATGATGCCAGAAAATATTTACGCGATTATTATATAGGTACATATGAAACCTACATATGAAATAAAAATATTAAACAGCTTTTATAATACACTGGTTAAGAATACACACACTTTTTGTGATTAAGAAGATGTACAATGCGAAAGTGGAAGGATGTAGGTATCGGGGGAGATTGAGACTAACTTACCAGATTCGTCACGTACTGAAGGAAGGTGGAGACAAGAGTCTCCTAAACCGGAAACGTGTATGAAGAGAATTATGAATATTGAGGAAGCGAGTGAAGTATGCAAGGATATAGTTCTCTGGCACTCTGTTCACTCTGGCTACCCTACAAGGAATATGACGTGATGATATGTATGTAGGTGTTTATAATACACTGATGCTTCTAACAGTTTTTAGTGTTCATGATCACGGAAGGCCCATGTCCATGATTATTATCATGAATGCTGACGACTAATCTATTAATTTGCATCATTCTTTAATTACTGCATATTACTACGAAAAAGTCCGAGACAAAAATAAAGTTGCAACAGAAAATGTACATATTCTTAATCTTAAATATTCTACAGCAACAGTACTGTAACTACAAGCCTTGTCCATAAATCAATCGCAATTCTCAATATGTATGCAGACACAGCGATGTCCCTACTACCAAATGAGTTGTCAATGAAAGTGTGCACCGGTCAATCCATCTGTATCTAGGACTGTGTAATTTAGTTTCACAGCATTCTATTTTAAGTTTAATTAAATTATTACCAGGTCCAATTAGTAATCTAAACTATTTTTGAATTTTATTACTTATGGTGACAAACGAGCAGGCAGCACACTTGATGATAATTATTACTGGCGCCCAAGGATCTTTTCAATATCAGGGATATAGCTAGGCCACTACTTACTAGCTAACATCCACCCAAGTTGGGCTTCCGGCTCTTTCACTCGTGAACGAAACGCAATAGCAGTTGCCATTGCTCAGACATAGATTTTCTGTGAGAGTGTGGTAATACCCTGGATGGACCGACCCGCAGCTATAGACAGAAAACTATCAACAATGAGGTTCTACCACTATTTAATATTTGAAATAGATCTTACTTATAAGTTTACCTTATAGGTAGGTAAAGGTACTTCATTCTTATCATCCCTCTTCATCGTAGTATCCTTTAACACATCTAGAAGACCTTTTCTGACCTCATTTTATGGGAAGGCATTTAATCGTTAACACAAGATGATAATGACACTGTATAAAACTCTTATTTGGGTAATATCAGGGTTATTAGTATTTGCTGGCGCTAACAAATGAATAAAAATCTAAAGTATAAATATTTTCATAGGAATCTAAGTTTGGAGATTTTAAAGTTGTTGAGGAAGGTCATCGCCTTCGTAAAGTTTAATCTATAATCTTGATTTAGCACCCACTTCATTTAAAGTTGACACGTGAATGTAGTAAAAAGTAACAGGATCACACTCCTGATAGACTTCAAAGCAGTGAATCATCATTACCATCATCATCTCAGCTTATATATGTCACTGTTGGGCTCGAGTCTGCTCCATAATGGGAGGGCAAATGACCTACTAGAACATGCTGCTCAGACGTGTTGGTATAGGGCTTTGTTTCGAGTTTTCTTTCTCTTGCATAGATATTATATGCGTTTCATATCCCTTAGTCGTCTCTTACGATCACACACGGGTAATATAGATGTAGCGAATTGTGTTCTTACTCCGTCTCAACAAGGAAAAAAGTAGTAAATACGTTCATTATTAAGGAAAAACATTGTAACATACCGTAATATAATCAGCTGTTCATATTCTCATGTCTAGCGTAAGTCGTCACATTAACGGCTTCATTAATCAATGGTCTGATCACGTCGTCAAGCATCCGTTTTGCACCAACATCTTTCACTCAGCCATATGACTTGAATTAAGATTGGTCGAAACGTTATATTACGTAACGAATCCAAACGGTATCAGTTCATCTTGAATTCACTTTCTTCAACAGCTGTTTATCAAGTAAAATACAAACTGACTATTTTTTAGCTTTTCAATGGACATTTAACGAGATTTTCCTCACTATACCAGTGAAATCCAACGTTTTTTGTTAGATGATGGAATTGAGATTGAAATATTAAATTATACCGTTGTGGAGCACAATTCATAAAATCTAGCTTTAGATTTATCAAAAGGCTCGGTAACCTGTACCTATATTTGTGTATTTCAAAAATTATTTTCTTAAATTATTATCAGGGATTGAATTTCAATTGAATCCAATAATGAACGAGAAAACTTTTATAGGATTTTATTTCGAGATTTTCTCCTCTTGCATAAATGTTATATGCGTATTCTATCCTCTAGTTATTTTTTACTACATCCAGGGACAAAATAGACCACAATTATACGTAGTAATTAAATAGATTACATGAATCTTCTACATAGAAATATAATGTGTTCTTAATCAAGTTACTAGGTATCACCATCCTCCTATGAAATTCATAACAACTTAGAGAATGCTTAACTGTCCAATAATGCCTACGATAAGAATCTCAGCAGATACCAGAAAGAGGGAATGAATTGGCACCTATATACTTTTCTTTCACTAAGTGTTTTGTGTGGAGATAATTATTGACGACTGAAGATTGATTAAACATAACACTAAAATTTTTTGTATGCATCGATTCATGGAAGGCAAAAATTCACAACTTAGACAATTCAAAAATTGAGCTTATGAAGATAAGGACTCAATACCAGTGGCCCGCCTAAATGGTGATGGGGAGTATTTTGGACATTGTACGCATACGTGTGTCAGACATAGTATGCTGGAAATGGTACACCGTTATTTTTACTGCCTCAAACGGTTTTGTCAGAATGTGATGGAACCATAGCCTGTGGCAAAAAAGGGTATAAATTAAAGCCATTGAAATCAAGGAATCGGTACCAGTAGCTCGTTTAATAGATACAGAGAAGAACACAACAAGTTTTGGAGTGACGCTTTTCTATCGCTCTAGATTGGACGGAGTCTGACTAGACTAGGAACAGCCGATACAAAAATAGCGTGATAAATCGCTATATCACGTACAGTTTGTTATTTAGGTGTGTGGTAGCGACTACGAATACTACCAACCCTTACTTTGCTCGTGGATGTCGTAAAAGATGACTAAGAGCCTTACAACGACCTAGACCATTTGATGCCGCTTTGTCAACAATTACATTCCCAAGGAGGGTTGACGTCTGGCAGGCAGCTGGTCATAAAACTATTGCCAATAACTTTTACAATATGTACTATGAAAGAAGGTGTACTCTTCTTTCATAGTACATATTGTATTGTATTGACTCCAAGTAATTGGGACTACTCTTAGTAGGAGTATGATGATGAGTTTGTTATTTAGCATTATATCATAGACTTAAAACATTAAGAAAGTGGCAGGAATCCGTTGGATACAGGTGGCACAGGACCGTTCTGAGTGGGATTCTCGTGGCGAGGCTTATGTCCAACAGTTCTATTATTAACTCAAATTCGAAATATTGAGAGTAGTGTTTAAAGAGCCTTTCAGAGATTTTGTCTTGGAAGGTTTTCTGAAGTGTTTAGCTTTCATAGTGTCCAATTTTCAATTTCATATTTTATGCATAATTATATGAAGATCCTTATTAGTACGATTATACATGTAATAATATATCTTCCGTGTGGTAACGGAGTAAGAATACTATTCACCACCCCCTATCTTACCCGTGGGTGATCGTACGAGACGACTAAGGGATATAAAAGGCATATAACATCTATGCGAGAGAAGGAAACCTCGAAACAAAACTCTATACCAACACGTCTGACCAGCGCCGTATAGTAGGGTAATTTCCCTCACATTACAGAGGAGGCTCGAGCCCAATAGTGGGACATATATGGGCTGTGATGATGATGATGACATGCAATGGAATTAATAAGTCAATTTACTCATATTACATGACTCTGTGTTCAAAAATATAGAAACACAATTGAATTAGATTTTAAATAAGTTTCTTTATAGAAAATTAATATAAGCAATTGAAAAACACGTCCCTGATGTGACCTAGCCATTGACCGCTGCAGTAACTCTCTGTAACAGGCTATTTATATGCGTTTGCCATTTTATCGAGTAATAGCATTGTTGTAATGGCCATCTGTTCAGGTTTAGATTATGCTAATTATAATCTTTACGATTTTTGATATATAAACACCTGTCTATTGTTTTGATAACCATTGTGGCTTTATAAAAATTATCTGGATGACCAAGCTTTCGCTCGGTACTTTTTTTAGTGTGTTTTGAAGATATATTTTAAAAAAATAATTAATTAAATATTAATAAAAATATTAAAAATTCAAAAAGTAATAAAAAAGAGAAACAAGATCCGAATCGGCCTCGATTAGACTGCTCGATTATCCAATTAAGGTGTCTTAATAACAGCGTAAAAATTTGCCTTTATATTTTAATAGTTGTCAGTCAACGCAAAATTATATTTTTTCATACATACATACATATCATCACGCCATATCCCTTGCAGGGTAGGCAGAGAGAACAGAGTGCCAGAGAACTCTATCTCTGCATACTTCACTCGCTTCCTCAACATTCATAATTTTCTTCATACACGCTCGCCGGTTTCGGAGACTCTTGACTCCACCTTCCTTCAGTACCTGACCGATCTGGTCTAGGTAGGTTAGTCTCGGTCTCCCTCGGTACCTACATCCTTCCACTTTCGCATTGTATATCTTCTTAACCAGACGTTCGATCGGCATTCTTTCCACATGTCCGAACCATCGGAGCATTCCCTTTCGCATCTTTACACCAATACTATATTTATATATATTGTTTATACTATATTTTTTAATTGCCTGAAAATATTGACATAACAATATTTTCTACAAATGAAACTTAGCTAGATGGATTAGTCGTCCCCGGAACGCCCTGCATGCTAAATTTCAAAATAATTGTTGGTGCCGTTTCCGAGATTCAGAATATATATATATATATATACAAAAATTGCTCGTTTAAAGCTATTAGATTAGATAGATAGATGTATGTAATTAATAGTTATAAGATTTGCAGTTATATAAGTATAATATGCATCATGATAGTGAGTTTCTATCTCATTTTAGGATATCTTGATAACTTTTAGTAGATAAAGAAATTATGATTAAGGAAAAATGTATGCATTTTAGAAAAATATGTCATCGTTAGGAGCTGTAAGTGAATTATGTTTAGGGATTCTATCGCGTTTGTATTTGATTTTTAATAAACACTTTACAGTGATCATGGTCCTCCTGTGACCATGATCAATGATGTGATTCTATATATAAAATTTTATAAAGTTTAATAAATAGGATCATTTTCTTTTTGTACTGGCAATGAATTTGTATTAATTTGTATTAAAAATGTGGATCAAAATTTAATATCTTATAGGGTAAATATAAATTTCTGTAATAACAATGACCTATTGAACGTAAGACATCTTAGTCCTCCCGTGACCATGATCACTGTAAAGTGTTCAAAATGTCAGGCAATTAAAATTCAAATACAAACGCGATATAATCCGTAAAAGTAATTTTATTTCAAATGTGTAATACTCGCGTAAACATTAGAGATCATTAAATTATGTTTGAGTATTTTTATTACATTTTATAAAACATGAGTGCCAGATGAAGTGAGAGTTAGAAAATCATCATTATTTCGGGTTATATACATCCCATAGCTGGCCTCGAAATCCAATGGTAAAAAAAGTATATTGAATTCTTACCTCTTCACTCTAGCCAAAAATATTAAAGTAATTCACTCCAAAAAAAAATTAAACGTATGACATTTAAATATTACCAACATATTATTAATAAGTTAAAGGATTAAAAATGTTTTGAAATAAATCTTTCCTTAATCTGAATCATTCTAAAATTACTATAATTGCAAAATAATAAATTATCTATAAGTTTTAGCAGTAGGCACTCGGGACGCTATGCTACTCGGGTTACTATGACATAAGCAACAAATTTTCTACTATCGATTTCCCTTGGCAAATTTGAAGTCCAAGGTAACACACTTAGGCAACAAAGTGATAGTTTTTCAATACAGTATGGCACGCACGCACACATACGCACTCTAATGAATAAAATGTACCACATGCGTAAAAGCGTAGGCACCACCGAAGATAGTAACCATTGTGCATTCCGATACCACGTCACGTATTAATGCTGGTATATAAACCAAGCCCAGGACTATCCTGGCATACATTGTGATCAGTTACCCGACGGCAGTAAGTCGTCTGCCGTCAAAACATAATAAATTAATACAGTGAAAAAGTGCAATATGGCTAAATTAATAGTGCTTCTATCGCTTACGGCTCTAGCTAGTGCTAATACTTATACCGCATCGAAATTAGTAAAGAACATTTATAATGAATGTTTGAGCCAATATTCGGTGGAATGTGTGAAACCTAGGACCCTGCAGTGGATTTCGCAAGTGGCCAATAATGAGGAAATCAGGATCACAGATGACCTCTCCATTGTCAAGACTGGAACCATAGACGATGATATGGAAGTTGATCCAAGGATGGCTAAGGACCCTGCATATCAGATTGTCGATAAAGTAGACCAGTTCATCCAAACTCATACACTGAAAGTGAAAGTACCAGAGGAAATAACGAATAGTGCTGCTTCTGAATATGTGCCTAGATCTCTGTTGACGGATTTGCCCTCGGAATTAGAGATGCCTCTGGATGGCGAAGAAGATGGTCAAGTGTTCGAAGGCAGGAAGAAGAAGATAAAGCTACCCAAGCCTTTGAGAATTAAGAGCAGTCCGTAGACTAACTAATAATTTATGCTTTACAGAGATTTTATTCAGATTTTAATAAGGTGTTTTATTTTTCAGAACACGGTTTCATCAAGAAGGTGTTGTTGCCTTTCCTCCTTGGTTTGAAG
The DNA here is from genome assembly GCA_905163515.2 of Lymantria monacha. Classification (NCBI taxonomy): domain Eukaryota; kingdom Metazoa; phylum Arthropoda; class Insecta; order Lepidoptera; family Erebidae; genus Lymantria; species Lymantria monacha. The sequence continues at coordinate 21,306,011 of LR991081.1, forward strand.
TTCAAAGCCTCTGTACTGGTCCCATTAGCTCTTGCTCTCATCGCTCTCAAGACTTGGAAGGCTCTGACCCTGGGCCTTATCTCTCTTGTTTTATCTGGTACGGTCAAAGTTATAGTAATTTTTAGGCAATCACAAAATCTATACAAAAAGACATTAGTTTAATTGCCGATGAGTAAACATTGATTAACTTAAGCTTATGATCGCCCTCTGTCGAGTTGAATGCAAAGTTTATATGATGAAAAGTATGTGCACTACATCTCTGCCTATACATGCATGCGTAAAGGTGTATAATTACAAAATAAAGCCATAAGCAACCCTATATAAGTTTTAAATAACTTTTAATTTAAGTTTTAAATAACATTTAATAATATTAATTTATTTTAACCTACAGGTGCTATGGTTATCTTCAAATTCACAAAACCTAAGGTCGTGAACTACGAAGTTATCCACTACCCGCAGCATCACGTTGAACACCATGTGGATCATCACGCCCCTGCTTGGGATGCCCATGGACCCTACCAGAGAAGTTTTGAAGATGCCCAAGAAATGGCATACTCAGCACAGATATAGAGAAATGAAATCACTAGCTTTAAAATTACGGACCTCTGACTAAATTATTTATTTATTTATTGTACATAAAACTCAGTATAAAGTAAGTTTCACATTCGATCGAGAGTTGTTTATTTAACCCAAGGTAATTTACAAAACAACCACATCAGCAGTCATTACATTATCATTGATTATAGAACCGTCTTGTATATAATTCTGGACTTGTAATAGTGGAGCCTTGCTAATATCATCAAATTGCTTTATTTTCTTTTTATCATAAGTTAATTTATTCTGTGTTGGTATTATTTGAAAATGCGTCATAGATTTTATTGTAATTGCGTCATGAACTGGTATTAACGGTTTCATAGAATTTTCATAGTTAATTTGATTGCCCCCTAAAAGATCATATATGTCGCTTAGATTATCTGATTCTTTTTCGGGGACATTTAAAGAATTTCGTTGCTCTGCCAATTTCTCTTGTACCACTAAGTTGGCATTAAAATTTTCGGTATTAATATTTTCAACATCATATTCAGGTTTAGCCATATAAGCATGATGAGGCTTTGTTTTTCTACCATGTATAAGTCTTTCAATTTCATTTAATTTCTGAATACTTGGATTACCTTTAATTTCGTTTGAGTAGCTCATGTGGACATTATTTTTTTCGCCTCCAGTAAGAACATTTTCGGAAAATGTTTTATATAACTTGGAACCTTTTAATGGCTTTAACTTGTACAATCCAAGAAGAAGATTAAAAACATCTATATTTCCTTTCTTATGTGAACTTGATTCGTAGCCATCTGCTTCATTAAACACCTGGAATAATAGTTCAATAAGACATTTTATTTTCCATTAAAAGCCAGCATATAAAAATTCAAATCACATTACCAATACAATATCATCATTCTCCTACTCTCTTCCTAATTACTTGGAGTCGATTCAATGTACTCTTCTTTCATAGTACATATTGTAAAAGTTATTGGCAATAGTTTTATGACCGGCCGCGTGCCAGACGTCAACCCTCCTTACGTTTGTAATTATTGATTAAACAGCATCAGATGGTGTTGGCCCAGGTTGTTACAAGGCTCTTAGTCGTCTTTTACGACATCCACGAGCAAAGTAAGGGTTGGTAGTATTCGTAGCCGCTACCACACAGCTGAACATTACCAATACACTATATATTTACTAAAAAATTTTATAACATCTTATCATTAAAGATTAATTATATGTGACCCAAATTAAAACTTTCTTTAACAAATTTTACTATATTAATTTTAAACGTGTCTGCAGGAAGTACAAATTGAGCCATCGTTCCTAAATATTTACCCACGTCTTCAAATAAATGTATGTATATTAATGTGAAGTGCAGAATAACAATTGAATGTATAATAAGAGAAAAACTTAGCGTGTTAACTGTTTATAATTCTATCAACGTTATCGAACAACAGAGTGAAAAGTATTATTGGATGCCAAGTATTTATACGTTGAAAGTAATTTGAATACATTTGATTTCATTATATACATCCGTATCTATTTGGATTAATCAAAATTTATTTGATTGAACACTGTTAGTTCTAATGAATTTAGAAGATGTGCAAATTTTATAAAAGTGCATGAGCAAATATGTATAGGAGAAAGTGGAAATTAGAATGAGAATTAAAGTTGATATTTCTCTACCGCATCTGGATTATTACGCATTTATTAGAATTAAGTCAAGACAGAGGAGTTTTTAACATTAACGTACAGCTGTAGCAATTATAGCATAGTTATACCGTAACTATAGTTCTTGTATTGGTGATATCTATTATCAGTACCGACATATTTGGTTGTGGATTGGGTTTTCTTCAGATTTATTGCTCACTCATCCTTATTCTTCACTCTATCGACGCTGTTGTAAGTCTCCACAAGTTTGTTAATGACATAATCACCACGCATGGCAAGCAGTTCAGTAATCGCAATTGCTATTTTAAATTCCTCAGAAGATTGCTTTTGTCTATTCTCTTTATAATTCTTTAACAATTTTTCCCACAAGCAAGAAGGAGGCGATAAGTTATTTCATTCCTAATTGATCGTTGATCAGGCAATCGATGACCGCCTCTTGTTATGCATTAAAAATTGCGCAGTGAATTGTGGATTTATGTTTTTTTAAGTAATCAAAGATAATAAGGTATTTGTAATATACGTAGAGTTGATAAATGTTATGTGATCCACCTATAACTGTTTGCTGCACGTATCGCGCGGGACATTGTGCGAACGCCATGTCGTTCGGTGTCCCACTCTGTGATATCGGTTACAACTGCTCTCGATCGGCATTCAAGCCTGTATGAAGTATTTGGCTTTGGTGCTCGACGTGAATTGGTGGTTTCGGTAGCATTTCCGCAGACTTACTGCAAGGGATGCGGGAGGCAATCCTCTATGGTGACATGCTCCGCCACTGGCGCAGTACTTGAATCTGATGCCGCCGTAGCTGAGGCCACGAGTGTCAGGTAGGGAATTAGTTCATCAACCGTTGTGAGGTTCACCACGTGAAGACGACGCCCCGACGGCGAAAGCTACTAATGCGTAGCCTCGAGAGGATACCTGACGGATGGGCCACCGAAGACTAGCACCGGGTACTAGTGGCCCATTCGTACGGCGTTGCGAGTTACTTGTTGGGCGGATTATGAGGTCGGGCGCCGTTCCTTCTATTGCCTTGGACGGATCGAGAGGGATATGACCATACCAAAGCCCGCCACCAAACAAAAAAAAATAACTATCATAGACTGCAAAAATTATGCATATGTATTCAACCGTATAAGAACGAAATAAGAATGCAGTCATCGATTATAACTAACAAGGGGATATCATTAAGCGATCTAAATAGAAATCTTTGCTAAAACTTATATCCCTTTATGAACCCGTTTCCTCAGAGGATTATACTATAGCTTTCATTTGTAGTTTAGTTGTGAATGTTACAATTTACATAAGTCATGGGTGAAACAGAAAGATGGAAAGAAAGAAATTTTATTTTTTAAACCTCAAACATTAATATAGAGACCAACGAAATAAATAATGAGTTGAATATATACCAGACCAAAATATGGTGCCCATCTTAGCTTATGATATAGTAGACACGATACTACACCGCTGATATAGGGGGCCCACACAATGAAATCACATTTATGAAGGAACAACAAATATATGCAAAAAAAAAAGTAAAACAGTAACATTTGAAACAATAACATTAGATTAAGAATAACATGAATGATAAAGATAGCCAATATTGATACCAAAATGTCAGATATTCCTCTTACCAAAATGACTGTGATGGTAACTGCGAATGAAAATCTGCAGTGAACCATTGCCTGCGTCTCAAATGAACACATAACTTTTAAAAACAATGATTGCGTTAAGATTATTATTTTCAAACACTATTGTAGACTGTAATCGATAGTTCCGTAGCATGGAAAAGGCTAATATATCAGCAAGTACTTAGAAATAATAGTTTTCTACTTGCAGTCATAAATTAGCCAGCTCGTCTGTGGTAATACCACATTTTTTGATGGTAATCTATGTCTAAATATTAACAATTTGTGAGTCTAAACACAGGTCTACGACCAGTGTGTGTTACCAGTGATGACTTACGACACGGAAACGTGGTCCCTAAATGTAAGCCTCATAACCAAGCTCAAAGTCGCTCAGCGTGCTATGGAGCGAGCTATACTCGGGATTTCTCTGCGTGATAGAATCCGTAATACGGAAATCCGCAGAAGAACGGGTGTAACCGACATAGCACGAAGAATTGGCACGCTGAAGTGGCAATGGGCAGGCCACATCACTCGAAGAACTGACAACCGCTGGGTAAAAAAGGTTCTAGAGTGGCGACCACGTACCGGACGACGCAGTGTAGGACGCCCCCCCACTAGGTGGACAGACGACCTAGTGAAAGTTGCTGGGCGTCGATGGATGCAGACGGCACAGGACCGCGCTCTGTGGCGTACCATAAGGGAGGCCTACGTCCAGCAGTGGACGGCGATGGGCTGAAATGATGATGATGAGTCCTAAGTGCAATGAATCACATAATAACAAAATGATAGACAGAAAATAATATTAAATATAAACAGCAACTAGTGAAGAAAATAATGATATTAAATTTTTTTAATATAAGCTTTATAATCAGTGAACGATGATTTGTTTGCTATGTGGTAGCGGCTACGAACACTACCCTTACTTTAATTTTGAATGTCGTAAAAGACAACTAAGAGATTTCAACCTGGGCCAACTGCACTGCTTTGTCAATAATTACATTTTGTAAAAGTTATTGGCAATAGTTTTATGACCGACAGCTTGCTAGACGTCAACCATCCTTGGGAATGTAATTGTTGACCAAACGGCATCAGATGGAGTTGGCCCAGGTCGTTATAAGGCTCTTAGTCGTCTTTTACGACATCCACGAGCAAAGTAAGAGTTGATAGTATTCGTAAAAGATGACTAAGAGATATAATATACACATAGTATTAATACAATTGGAAGACAATTCAATATAAAATCATAAGTTCTTCCACCCGCTTAGTCCACGTGATGTGGTCACTTTTGCTTTTATTATAAAAGAGGCCAGCCACGGAATATTGAAGATTAAGAAGATATATTATTGGTTCGAATTTACACAATAAGTGTCTAAAATGTCTTTCAATCTTCTGGTGGTCTATTTTATAATTATATTAATTAATATTATTCTGATGTGTGGTAGCAGCTACGAATACTACCAACCCTTACTTTGCTCGTGGATCTCGTAAAAGACGACTAAGAGCTTTATAACGACCTGGGCCAACTCCATCTGATGCCGTTTGGTCAACAACTACATTCCCAACGAGGGTTCGACGTCTGGCAGGTGGCCAGTCATAAAACTATTGCCAATAACTTCTACAATATCTATTATGAAAAAAGACTATATATATTGTATCGACCCCAAGTAATTAGGATGAGAGAGAGGAGAATGATGATTAATTAATATTATTAGGAAACCTCAGCTTATTGTAACTTTATATCATAGAATTTTACTTTGTTTATATGGCTAAAATTTAATTATAACTTCTGATAACTTGTTTTAAGATAAAGGCATAATAAATATTATTCCGTGTGGTAACGGAGTGAGAATACAATTCACCACCCCCTATCTTACCCGTGGGTATCGTAAGAGACGACTAAGGGATATAAAACGCATATAACATCTATGCAAGAGAAGGGCAACTCGATACAAAACCCTATACCAACACGTCTGACCAGCGCAGTATAGTAGGTTAATTTCTCTCCTATTATGGAGGAGGCCTGAGCTCAACAGTGGGCTGAAATGATGAAATAATATTCGTTATGTTATCTTAGGTACTACTTACGTACTAGATACGTTTCACTGCTGGTCTCCTCCACATTATAAGCGAAATTGGCTTTTTTTATATTTTATTGCTTTTGGTTTTATTGCTTTTTTTATATTTTATTGCTTGAGCAGCACACTACATGGTAAGTGTTACTGCCGCCCATGGACCTTTACAATACCTAGGGTTATAGTTAGGCCACTGCCTACCATTACAATCTCTAAACCTACCCAGTTGGGTTGCCGGCTCCCTCGCTCACCGAACGTATGAACATAAATTCTTCTTGATGTAATTTATTGTCACCCTTGTTATATTATACAAAACCCATGGGCAAAGTAGCTGATGGAGAATTGTTTCTACTCGTCATTTCACGCATAAATAGTCGATTATAATTATGATGCTTATAATGACTACGCTGGTGGAAATTGTGCAAAAAAAAAAACATTATAAAATAACTATTACATCGGCTTCTAGAAAAACAACATTTTAATATATAATTGGATATTTCACAACTATCAAAGTACAAAATTATTGTTAATAATTTTCTTTCAACATGACACGTATTTATATTGTTAAAAAATTGCTTTTAAGTCAGTAATTTGTAGTAAACACTTATTTTTTTTTATTAATACTTTATTTACTCATTTCCAATTCAATTTCTCGATTGTAATTAAAGAAATCATTTCAAATATTTACACGTGTATTACACATTTGAAATGAAACTATTTTTACGGATTAAGGACACACAATCTTTGCCGTAACCACAATCATTGTAAAGTGTTCAAAACGACGCGAATTCAAAAATCAAATACAAACGCGATGGAATCCGTAAAAGTAGTTTTATTTCAAATGATTACTACATGTTATTCTTGGCAGACAGATATATATTTTCGTGGATTTTTTTGTAGACATTTTTATAATATCCAATTTCGTTGTACATTTTTTTGATCTATTTTGTGAGGTTTTTGAAAAGCGAAGCGTCAGAGCAAATTGCCATTACTCAGACGTCGATCTTCTGCTCAGTGTGGTACTACCCCGGACAGACCGGCCCGCGGCTGTACACAGAGTCCACAGCATGGTCCTACCACTAACTTGTCCTTAGTATTTAGCCATAACGAAGTGACGCATGGTAAAGCTATGTAATTATATTTTTTAAACTACTCACTGACAATAATGTACATAATTTTGATTGAATGGTAAACGTTGTTAAAAAAAAAATATTGTTATTTTTGTAAAAAGACATAGCGTAATTACAGTTTAAATTATTTTTAGGATTGCTTCATGAAATTTTAAATTATCGGATCGGTCAGTTTTCTTGATACGTCAATTTACGGCTCCTTATGCTGACAGACTCTGACTTGATTAGTTAAAAATATAAGGGAACGTACATATAAGACCTTGCCAGCCTGAAGACTTTTTTTTTTGGCAGGCTATGATGTGGGCGTACGTCGTCTACCTCGTTGTTTTTTTTCGTGTGGTGACGGTGTAAGAATACAATTCACCACCCCATATCTTAACCGTGGGTGATAGTAAGAGACGAAATAGTAACGATATAAAATGCATATAACATCTATGCAAGAGAAAGAAAACTCGAAACAAAGACCTATACCAACATGTCCGACCAGCGTGGTATAGTAGGTTAATTTCCTTCACATTATGGAGGAGGCCCAAAGCCAATAGTGGGACATATATGGGCTGTGATGATGGTGATCATCTAGCTGTACCACCGGTATTGCGAATGTCTCATTAGTGCATTAGACCCACGTCTAATAGTGAACGAAGATAGGTTTAATAATGGTGATATTGACAGATTAAAAATAAAATTGGTATAAGAGACGATCTCTTATTTCTTGGTGTGCAGTTTGCGATGAATAACGGGCATATCTCACGGTAGAATTGGCAAAATATTTTCTGTTATAGTTTTTAAACCACGCTGCAATATGTCAGGTCTTTTAATTTTGACGTATCTATGTCTGCATATATGTATGTGTGTGGCATCGTTTCTCTTAAACGAATGGACCCATTATGATGCAGTTCTTTTTTATAATTTGAAAAATGACAATAATAATACATATATGTGATTTCTGATGTTTACGCGAGTGTTACACATTTGAAATAAAACTACTTTTACGGATTCTATCGCGATTGTATTTGATTTTTAATTTGCCGACGTTTCGTACACTTTGCAGTGATCAGTCCTCTCGTGACCATGATCACTGTAAAGTGTTCGAAACGTCGGGAAATTAAAAATCAAATACAAACGCGATAGAATCCGTAAATGTAGTTTTATTTCAAATAATATAATATGTGCTGGGATATTACAGTTATATACGAATTAAATCCTTTATTAACGATGCGAATTATTCATATGAATTTTCTAGCGATATATGTTAGTCTGTGACAACCCGTTTGATCACCTACCTTTGTATTGAAAGTCCATTTATCTCGTATTATGAAGGAGCCTCGAGCCAATGCGACATATATGAGCTGTGATGTTACAGTTAAAATGAATTAAATCCTCTATTAACGATGCCATTGATCACAGCCCATATATGTTCCACTATTGGGCTCGGGCTTCCTCCGTAATGGGAGGGAAATTAACCTACTATACCACGCTGGTCAGACGTGTTGGTATAGGGTTTTGTTTCGAGTTTTCCTTCTCTTCAGTGCCATTAGTATGAGATTTCTGTTAGACATTTTTGACAACGAGAGGAGGAGAGCCGCGAGGGTATACCACCGGGCGGGCCACCGAAGACAAAGACCGAGTTCCGGTGGCCCGCTCGCACGGCGTGGAGAGGTACATGTAGGACGGGTCTATGGGGTCGTGCGCCGCTTCTTCTGTCGCCCCGGACGGATTTATCGGGGCGTGACCACTCCATAGCCCGCCGCCAAGAAAAAAAAAACATTTTTGACAAAACGAATCTCGTGTCCGACACACACTTGACCGTTATGTGTATACGTCAAACAAAACGTTTTTATGAATAATTTTATAGTCATTATAATTTATAGGGTTGACATTTTATACAAATTAGTATGTTATTAATATATTTTTAAAATTTAGAGAACAGAGTGCCAGAGAACTCTATGCTTGCATACTTCACTTGCTTCCTCAACATTCATAATTCTCTTCATACACGCTCGCCGGTTTCGGAGACTCTTGACTTCACCTTCCTTCAGTACATGACCGATGTGGTCTAGGTAGGTTAGTCTCAGTCTCTTTATTGTGGCCATTTACAATTTTACAAAAACTAACAAAACTATTCAGCTACCGGCGGATCAAAACGCGGCCACACTATAAATTTCTAAACTAAATAAATAAACGTCGGGTATTTAAAAATCAAATACAAATGCGATAGAAATCGTAAAAATAGCTCTGTAGATTATTACTAAATTAGCGGTAGCTACGAATTCTATCATCACTTACAATGGAATCGTAAAAGAATACTAGAAGCTTTATATCAATCTGCATCAATCCCATCTGATGCCATCTGTTCAATAACATCCTTTTTGGAGTTTACTCCTTAAGAATCGATTTTCATATAAGGCGCTGGGTATGAGAAAAATTTGAGGAGTAAAATCTAGTGATCGAATGACCTCGTTACGTTTTTGGTGCGCAACCTATTTTGCGCACCTTTCACTTTCTGACGTGAAATAATACTTCACTGAACAGTTTTAATAAATGTGAATAAAAATATATATATTATTTTGAGTCAAATGAGCTTTTTTGCGCCTGTTTTGATAATCGTACTTAAGGAGTAAATAAACACCAGTCGTGCATCGGAGCTGACACACACACTTTTTTTTCTTTTTTTGAAATGAAAACTTCTTTAGGTGCGTTGAGCGTTTTTGGAGGGGAAAAGCTTATAGGTTCGCGTCACCGACATGCTAATACTAATAGTATATCTATAGCTATGTGAAAACTTCTTTAGGCGCGTTGAGCGTTTTTGGAGGGGAAAAACTTACAGGTTCGCGTCACCGACATGCTAATTTTTAATTGTATTTTTAATATTTAATCTTTATGTCATGAAATGAGTATCCTTGTGGTTTAAAGGTTATCTTACTAGCGTGGTAAAACCGATTCCTAGATGTTCGATAATATTTTTTATTTTTATATCAAAATTAGAAAATTATTATTATTTCAATTAGTCTTAACTTAATAGTTTTCACTTCTATCGCCAGTCCCCATGACTGCCTGTTGTTTTTTTTTTTTTACAGATGGCTGACAAAACTATTGCTCTACTTTTGCAATATTTATGATAAAAGAAGAGTACATATTACGTCGACCAAAAGTATTTAAGATAAGAGCAGAATTGTGATATATTATTTCTATATGGTGATTTTTGGTTTATGTCTTTTTTCCTATAATGGTTATTAACATTAATATTTGAAACATACACAGAACTTGTTTTTTATTTTTTTATTGCTCTTAATGGCAAACGAGCAAGCATCTTATGGTAAGTGTTACTGCCACCCATGGACCTTTGCAATACCAGGGGTACGGCTAGGCCGTTAACTGCCACTGAAAAACCCCAAAGCCACCCAATAGTTTGGTTGCCGGGTTTGTCGCACTTTATTTTCCTCTCTAACATCGAAGGATAAGTAAATACAATAAACACAACTGCAAAAATGACATAATGATTAAGGTCCCGGTGACCCGCTCGCACGGCGAAGAGAGAGGAGTTTTTACGGTGGGTCTATGGGGTCACGCGCCGCCTTCTCCGTCACCCCGGACCGATTTGGCGGGGCGAGACTAATCCATAGTCCACCAAAAAAGAAAAAAAAAAAAAGGTACCGTCAACCATGCCAAGTGTAGGTATTTGGTTCAATTCTTTACACACAATATATAATACTTTGTGCTATCAACAAATTATTATCCTGAATTTAGATATAATATGTGACCATTAAATTATATATTCGTAAAGTCCCCGCAATTCAAGAACTGTTTCCTTAATGCAGTTCATCATTCTCCTACTCTTATCCCAATTACTTGGGGTCGATACAATATGTACTCTTCTTTCATAGTACATATTGGTCATAAAATTATTGCCAATAACTTTTACAATATGTATTATCAAAGAAGAGTACATATTGTATCGACCCCAAGTAATTGGGATAAGAGTAGGAGAATGATAATGATATAGTCCTATTATCCTAATATTATAAATGTGACAGTTTGTAAGATGCTTGGATGTATGTTACTCAATTGCGCGTTAACCGTTGAATAGATTTGAATGAAAATTGGTATAAAGATAGACCATGTCCCGGATTAAGACATAGGAATTTTTGTCCAGGTAATTTATTCTCCTGGGATAATTTAGTAAAATCTTATATTGTGAAATTCACTTTTACGCGGGCGGAGCCGCGAGAAGCTAAGACTTTATATATCCTAGGAGACTATTTCGAACATATATTAATTTAGCAACGCCATACTTTTTCACACTATTAAACCGTTTCTTTATACACGGTTTACTGGAATATTTTTTACTAAAAATTATTATAAATCATTACTAATTAAAATAGTAAGAGAACAGCATGTAGCAAGCGGTAGGCTACCTACTCGACATAACCTACGTACTGTGTAGGTACTACTTAGGCGTAGGTACGCTTTGGAATAGCAATCCACGTGGACTTCGTAGCTGTGATTGGCTAACGTAATTAGTTAGCCAATCATTATCATGCGGAATGCCGTATGATTTCTTTTGTTTAAAATGTAAACCAGGTTGTTACAAAATATTAACTTTAATTTATTATATTTTGTTATTTTTTTATCACTATCACTATTGAACAATTATTTATGTTAGATATGTTTCTTTGGTCGCATACTTTTATAGGCACTTCTTTTGTAAGACGATATAAATGTCAGGGTGTATAACAGCGCCTTCTCCATGCTGCCTAGTACTCCTTGATGATGGAAGTAAACACGTTATAACACGCTGTATTCCAGCTCGCCAGGTATTGAGATCAAGCTTTACATTTGATAATCACTCACAACCCTTTTTTAGTAGACTATAGTCTAAACACACCCAATCCATTCCATCCAGGGCGATGGAAGGGCAGTTTGCGGGTCTGTAACCCACAGTGTTCCTTCCACATTACCATTGGACTGACCATATTACTTTACATCTGCGGCTGGCCCAGCGATTTCCCCTTAACACATTCAGTGCCGACAAAGTAAATAAAAACTTTACCTGGGAGCCAAAACTTATAAGCCGAATTTTGATTCGATATCGAGTGTTCGACACACAGCACGCTGGGTGCCGAACACTCGGATCCTACTACTACAAAATGAACGGGACGTTCACTAGGAACCGAGTGGAAGGCGCCACTACTATAGCCCCGCCCCACTCGAATCCAGGTGGTCGGCATGTTAAGAGTATTATCTCCATCGACATCGAAATTCTGACAACCCTGCTTTTTTTCTAGACATTATAGAATCAAACATTTTTGTCATATCAACTTTGTATATAAATATCAGGTACTTATTGCAGTAAAAGGTTCAGATCTTCAACTATAGTTGCTAACAAGCTGATAATCATGATTTTAAGTATATTTCTTGGCATCGGTATTGCATTCTTGATGTATATAAAGTTGAAGAAAGTTAAATATACGTTGCCACCTATATATCCTGGCGCTTTGCCGTTTTTGGGGCATTTTCATCTATTACTAACAGAGCCTGCAAGTAAGACTATTTTTATATATATTACATTGCATGTACTTAAAAATTAATTCAAATAAAATGATTCGATTCCGTGAAGATATATATTGTCATACATACATATCATCACGCCATATCCCTTGCAGGGTAGGCAGAGAGAACAGAGTGCCAGAGAACTCTATCCTTGCATACTTCACTCGCTCGCTTCCTCAACATTCATAATTCTCTTCATACACGCTCGCCGGTTTCGGAGACTCTTGACTCCACCTTCCTTCAGTATATGACCATACTGGTCGAGGTAGGTTAGTCTCGGTCACCCCCGGTATCTACATCCTTCCACTTTCGCATTGTATATCTTCTTAACCAGACGTTTGTTCGGCATTCTTTCCACATGTCCGCACCATCGGATTCCCTTTCACATCTTTACACCAATACTCTCTTTCATACCTATTACATATATTGTCGGTTTTAACAATTTATTATAAACTAGTAATTATCCCCCGCAAGGAAGCAGCCTTGCTTTTCGGATAAGTAATCACCAACATATCATATACCTTCTACGAAACCGCTGCATCTTTGTATTCCTAAGTCGTTTTGGTACTTTGAGTCAATTATAAGAAAAGAGTAGGCTCCATACCCTATATTGATATGTCGTCAATTGTACTCAAGAAGGCAAACAATCAAAGACTAATAAACACCTTTGTTTTTTATACCTAATAGATTTATGGCTGGTACTACAGGATACTGCTAAATTTAGCTTCAGACAAGGAGGTGTAATACACGCGTTACTTGGATCACAAGTATATTACCGTAAGTAATCCTTATCAAAATATTCAGCATATTTTTTTTTTAAATAGCGTCCTACATTAAATGAGCAATCCTTGTATTGCGGTGGACTTTACAAATATATAACTAATGGATACAAATTAAAATTAGACTCAGAATAACAAATTGTACATCGCATGGATTACTATCCTGCGTAGATTCAACTTCATGATACTTAGCACTTTGAGTTATCAAGAAACACATTTTGAGGTTATGTAATTACCCATTTTGTAGTTAGGCAGATCTTAAATTATTAATAAGGAAAGATAGAAATAAAACTATGTATCAAATATCAGACCAATCTGTCAACAGGGAAGGAATAAATTTTAATTACTAAATTTAAACCAAAAAACAAATAGAATCGTTGAAAACACACGATGGAAGCAAAACTTTTGTTACACATGGGATTCGAACGCACACTTATAGGTAACCCGTTCCAATCGTGCTGCCACTTACACCAGCGTGAACTATTGTAGGACATTCAATTCTCGCATCGTATTATATTTTCGTCTTTAAGGAGACGTGTGCCATCTACCCGACATTGTTTACACATTGTGCAGGCTTAGTACTTTAACTTTGCAGTTAGAATTATATTAAACGATGACACGACCTTTATTCAAATTACTTAAATTTAGCATTTAATATGCTTCATTATTTATAAAAACTTGATTACGAGCGAAAAAAGTCTGTTCATTCTCAGTCGGTTTATATGAATTCGACTAGAAAGCACGGGGCACCTTTTATTCTTAACTGGAATAGAATTTATAGATAGTATGGTGTTTAAGATAACGATCTTTCTCACCAAATTTCGCTGGTTCAATTGTCGTTCCACTGAAGTCTAGGAATCGGTACCAGTGGTCAGAACAACGGCGATGTGGATTGCATTGAGCATGTGTCCAGGCAAGGCCTATCATCGGTTACGAGTGGGCGTTGAGAGGGAGTCTCCCCCCCGGGCTGAGCGTTATATGCTATGCTGACGACACGCTCGTCACAGCCCGGGGCAGGACACTCGAAGAGGCGGCGAGCCTGGCCACTCTCGGCACCGAGGAGAAGGTCAGGCGAATCGAGGCGCTGGGGCTCAGGGTGGCCCTAAACAAGACGGAGGTCCTTTTATTCCATGGGCCCCGTGTGAGGCTGCCCATCGGCGCCTCGTTAGTCGTCAACTCCATCCACATCAGTATCCAGGCCCATATGAGGTACTTGGGTCTGGTGCTCGACATGCGATGGTGGTTCCGGGAGCATTTCCGTCAAATTGCTCCCCGGCTGGTCGGCGCGGCGTCCGCCCTTTCTCGGCTCATGCCGAACGTGGGCGGACCCAGTTTCGAGGGCCGACGGCTGTATGCGGGGGTGATCCGCTCAATGACCATGTACGGCGCACCCGTGTGGGCGAGGGCTCTGAACGCCCAGCTCAGGGCTATACTGTGGAGGCCACAGCGAGCCATGGCGGTCAGAGCCATTCGAGGGTACCGCACGGTGTCTACCGAGGCGGCATGCCTATTGGCCGGGACACCCCCGTGGGACCTAGAGGCGGAGATGCTCTCCGACCTCTACCGGCGGGTTACCACAATGCGCGACGAGGGTGGCTCCCCATCGTTCAACGAGATAGCCACCTGGCGCGAGGACGCCCGCCGAGAAGTC
The DNA here is from genome assembly GCA_905163515.2 of Lymantria monacha. Classification (NCBI taxonomy): domain Eukaryota; kingdom Metazoa; phylum Arthropoda; class Insecta; order Lepidoptera; family Erebidae; genus Lymantria; species Lymantria monacha. The sequence goes on from LR991081.1 coordinate 21,321,029, forward strand.
ATCGCCCATTGGGCTACGCGGCTGGAGAGGCCTAGACACGGTATTGTTACCGTCGAGGCCCTCCGGCCCGTACTGATGGAGTGGATGGAGCGGCGGCACGGAGTGCTCTCCTTCCGGTTGGTGCAGGTCTTGTCGGGGCACGGTTGCTTCGGCAAGTACCTGCACACGGTCGTGCGGAGGGAGTGGACTCCGTCCTGCCACCATTGCAGTAGCGACGAGGATACGGCGCAACATACGCTTGAGGTATGCTCGGGCTGGGACGGGCAGCGCCGTGACCTCGTCGCTGTCATCGGTGCCGACCTGACGCTGCCGGCTGTCGTGAAAGCGATGGTCGACAGCGTCAGGAATTGGGACGCGGTCGCCGCCTTCTGCGAGGCTGTCATCTCGCAGAAGGAGGCGGCGGAACGAGTCCGGGAGGATTCCCGTGACCCGGGCCGCCGCCCGCGGCCAGGGCGGCGCATGCGCGAGTATCTGCGCCTGATGCCGCCCTAACCGAGGCTTCGGGTGATCGGACCGGGGAATTGTCCGTTCACCCGACGTGAGGCCACCGCGTGAGGGCGACGCCTCGACGGCGAAAGCTGTCGGGGCGTCGACGAGAGAGGAACCCGAGAGGGTATATCGCCGGGCGAGCCACCAAAGACAAAGATCGGGTACCGGTGGTCCGCTCGCACGGCGAAGAGGGGTGTTTGCAGGGTGGGTCCATGGGGTTGCGCGCCGCCTCTTCCGTCGCCCCGGGCCGATTTGCCGGGGCGCGACCACATCCATGGTCCCACCTTGCGAAAAAAAAAAAATAAAAAAGGCAAGGCCTATCACAAAAAACATGTAGTTAAATTCCCGTGCAGGATAAAACTATCATATCTTTAATCTATAGGTTTTTATAAAAAAGCTTATTACCCTAATGTAATATACTCATACAGTTTATATATCATAAGCGTTCCTTTCGAGTACCTTTGTTTCTTTATTTTGTATTGGAAGGAATTGGTCTGCTTAAACCACGCTGTTTGGGTTTTGTTTCTAGTTTACTTTTTCTATCAGCAACATTATCTGTTTCTTCCTTTACTTTCCTTGGCCATTGGGTACAATTGTGGGTCAGGAATGATTGAAGGCAATTTATATTTACTCGGTCATTTATTATTTTAAATTTAGTCCTGCATTATTTTATTTTCAATGCTTTAAAATTCTCGGAAGGAATTGTAGAAAAATAGTTTAGATTTTCATCTCCACTCATATATGTCACAGCACTGGGCTCGAGTTGCCTCCACATTAGGAGGGGAATTGGTTTTGATAATAAAATATATTTGGATTTAATTTTGAATTTAATTATGATAACTCGTTTCAGTGATAACTGATCCTCAAGATGCTCTAACCGCAGCGACTGTATGTGTAACAAAACATTTTGCCTATGACTTTGGGAAACCTTGGGTAGGTGATGGCCTCATTAATAGCTCAGGTTAGTCTTATGTTCATGTGTATAACACATAATAAAATTAGGGAAACAAATTTGCAAATGATTAAATTTTTACATTTTTAGGAGAAATTTGGAAGCGTCATCGAAAACTTTTGAATCCAGCATTTAGTATCCCCGTCGTTTATAGTTTTCTGGACATTTTCAATAATCAAGCAAGAAAATTCATAAAAGAAGTGGAGTTTCACGCTGGAAGAGGTCCTTTTAAACATGATACTTATTTAAGAGACATCATGTTGGAAACATTTTGCTGTACGTGCATATTATTATTATTATTTCTTTGAAAACTTTAGTAGGGGAACTAATGTATTAACTAAAGTTACAAACAAGCTTGTGTGCGCTCTTGTAAGCAATTCAAAGTTGAATTGAAATGAATGAACATCGAAAGTTCTAGACTAAGAAAAACCAAGTAAAAGATTGACATTTAGTTTATTTTTAGTGTCCACATTTGGAATTAAAGCTATAGAAGATAAGAACTTTAGCCGCAACTATATGAATTCAATTGATATTATTCTTAACCTTGTAACAAAGAGGTTTATGACGTTTTGGCTTCACAGTGACATTTTGTATAAATTAAGTGGTTTAAAGAAGATAGAGAATGAAACGGTGAAGATTATTAGTGAAATGTCCGATGAAGTGAGTATATGCATATCATCATTCACCTACTCTTATCCCAATTATTCGGGGTCGATATAATATTTACTCTTCTTTCATAGTACACATTGTAAAAGTTATTGGCAATAGTTTTATGACCGGCCATCTACCAGGTGTCAACCCTCCTTGGGAATGTAATTTTTGACCAATCAGCATCAGATTGAGTCAGCCCAGGTCGTTATAAGGCTCTTAGTTGTCTTTTACGACATCCACGAGTAAAGTACGGATTGGTAGTATTCGTAGCCGCTATCACACACCATATATTAACTGATAACTACTCAAACTTATAGCATTATCAAAGAGTAAAGCTCTAGGTTTAGAGTAATTTAAACATCAATAATCATCGTATCAGCTCACAATCACATATGTCCCATTTCTGCTTGACTTGAGAATATGAGTTATACTCACCTAGTTTACCTCGCTGCTTAAGCAGATTGAGATAGGTTTAATTTCGAGTTTCTTTTCTAAAAAAGGTGTTAAATTGTATTTTTACCCCGCCACCGTATGGAAAGTATATTGTTTAAAGATCAATAAATGCTTTGAAGGTTTCCAGAAATTGTTCTCAAATTTTCTTGAAGGCTTCTATGTCAGCACAAACTACGACGTCTCATACCCGTATTTATATCATCTCCAGTTAATTTTCCTGATGGTAAAAAGATCCATTACATTTAAATTTTGACTCCAAATACTTAGAAATTATATAAAAATAGATAAAATAGTACCTAAATATATATCTATATAGAAAAAAAAGAAGAGGAAAAAAGAAATCTTTCTTATGCAATTTAAATTACAGGTACTACAAAGAAAAAAATTGGCCATGAAAAGTGAAGCTATGAATAACAACAAAAGGGATACAATAGGTATTATTTCACTGTGTCAGCCAAATAAACAATTACTTCATATTTTAGTTGTTCAATTAGTTCACGTTTATTGTTAGATTTAAGCTTTGCTATGTTAGAAATAACCTTCTTCAAATCAGAAACTGTATGTTTAGTAGATTGGTTGACGATTACAGTTGTTGTTAAAGGTTTTCCGGTAGAGTATTGCTGTCGAACTCTTAGTGCAGTTCTCACGACTCCTACAAGAAAGTAAGAGCTAGTAACATATTACATTCTTGAGCAACCAACACATGGAGTTGATATTCTGCTCCCTACAATTATCACAGTTTTAAATCTTTAAAAAAATATATATTTTTACAAACATGAACTGTATTATAGGTACTAAATTTAAACCTTTCATGGATCTTATTTTGGAGTTATCAGCTGATGGTTCATTGACTGATAAAGAAATCAGAGAAGAAATGGATACAATAATAGGGTCTGGCTTCGAAACCACATCTACTCAACTTATGTATATATTGCTGCTGCTTGGAGCCCATCCCGATGTACAAAATAAAATGTTAACTGAGTAAGTTAAGGTCAACATAAATTGTTAGTTATTTATGGCAAAAATAGTGATTTCCCTATTAAAACTCTGAATAACTGTAGTACAAGACTACTATAAAGTATAAGTTACTGAACAAATCTTCAGTTTTGAACCCAAATTAAGAGACTGCAATATACCTAACTTTAAAATGATGTGCACATTAAGAAGATAATTGTCATTTGCCTCCACCTGCCTGAAAACATTTATGTAAAGTATATTATTTTAAAATGGAGAAAAGGAAGGAAGACTCACCACTTTCCCATGGTTAATCAATATACCGCACACCTCAGCAAAGGAAGGAATATGGGATGGGACCAAGGTGGAATACGATATAAGGAAATCTTACTCTTGATGAGCACTCTCCAAAACTTCTAAAGTTACTAAAATATAAATAATTTAGTTAAACCAGAGTAAGAAAATTACACAATATATAGGTATATGCAATAATTATATTATTTTTCTTAGGTTATTAGAAGTTCTTGGACCTAAGGAGGATGTATACAAAGATGATTTAAGTAAACTTGTGTATACTAACGCTGTGATAATGGAATCTATACGATTATTACCTTCGGTGCCAATTATGTTGAGATATGTTCACACTGATGTTAAGCTAAGTGAGTATAAAGAATTTATTAACTATTATTATTAACTCCCACTAATTGTTATTAATAATATTTTTCGTGAAATAATTCAAGCTATTTTATTGACTCGAAAAGTAAAATCAAATAATAAACGATGACAAAGGACGTATGCAGATATATCCTTGAAATATTAGGAAAGTAGGTACCGGGGGAGACCGAGACTAACTAACCTAGACCAGATTGGTCACGTACTAAAGGAAGGTGGAGTCAAGAGTCTCCGAAACCGGTGAGCGTGTGTGAAGAGAATTATGAATGTTGAGGCAGCGAGTGATGTAAGGATAGAGTGCTCTGGCACTCTGTTCTCTCTGCCTACCCTGCAAGGGATATGGCGTGATGATCAATATGTATATGTATGTACATATGTATGTAAATATTAGGAAAATTCTACATAAAAACTTATAACAATTGAACTGACTAGCGTGGTATAGTAAATCAATTTACCTCTCCCCTTGAGACCGACAGTGGGATATATATGAGCTAAGATGATGATGTTGATGAAATAAGAAATTCTTTCTTCCAGAAAAGTACACTATGCCTGCAGGAAGTCAATGTGTAATATACCCTCTTCTAAACCAACAAGAGCCAACGTGGGGTTCTGAAGGTGACAAATTTAAACCAGAGAGATGGCTTGATAATGATACTAGAATTGGAAGCAAGGAGTTTCCTGGATTCGGATTAGGCAAGAGATTCTGTATAGGTAAGTATTAGTTTAGAAGATTAAAGATATTTACGCGTATTGTGAGTTCCTGGAGAGTTCATCTAAATGATATTCTGAGTCTGAATGTAATTTTTGTTCGTGAATTGGATGTTTATGAATTTCTCCATCACAAAGGAATATATTTCGTAAAGTGAGTTGTCGTGTGTCTCTCTGTCTAAAATTTAAAAAGTCATATACTGATCAAAGTTCCATACAACATTTTTACAAGTTTATATGCAAAAATTCTTAGCAACAAAAGATATCTAGAAACACCCCTTTTAAAAATCTACTGAGTCCCTTTATCTTATGAAATTACAATATTCCTCCACTCTTGATGATATAGTCTTAATTTTATTCACGTTTTCAATAGTTGCCGTGTGGTGATGAAGTAAGAATACAATTCACCACCCCCTATCTTACCCGTGAGTGATCGTAAGAGACGACTGAGTGATATAAAATGCATATAACATTTATGCAAGAGAAGGAAAACTCGAAACGTAACCCTATACTAACACGTCTGACCAACGCGGTATAGTAGGTCAATTTCCCTCCAATTATGGAGGAGGCTCGAGCCCAACAGTGGGACATAAATGAGCTAAGATGATGTCAAGTGTGACTTGCCAACGGTTGACCCTACACTACCTTTGAGATAGTCCTGCGATAGAAGCAAGCAAGTTTAAATTGAATTGAATGAGATTTTTGTGCCCTTACCCTTTTTCGCACTCCTAATGATGATTAGTAATGTGCTAACGAAAGATTAGATTAAGAGTACTTATAACCGAAGAATCTAAATTAAGATTGAAATTTATTTAATTTCAAGTCACTAATAGTAGGTCTTGCTGGTAATAATTTTCCGTCTTATACCTGCACCGGCTTGTTAGAGGTATGGGTGCTATATTCCCGATGGAAATTTATTCTGGAAAAGTAGACACTTACCACTGCGATTTGTTCTGTGAGCGATAGAACTCAAATTGCAAGTTCCCTCTGGTTCTCTTCTTATCTCTATTGAATTGAATGTAATGTATTTTCTCCATTCCTAAATCTACGATAGCATAGATGCGCAGCGTAGACTTATTATTGCTAAGTTTCTTAAGTGGGTGTTACCACTTATCTTCAGGTAGGTTGTTTGCTCGTCTTCTCGCAAAATATCAAAAATGTCAATAAAATAGATAATATGAATATAAGCATCATCATTATCCCAATTATTTGGTATGAGAACAGGATCTGTATGAAGGTACGTCTGTATGGTCTGTCTTGTAGTATACTTACTTATATAAGAAATGAGATTTTCGATACCTCGGTTCTCTTATCCAAAGCGATGGGGACCTGGATCGTGTGGTGAAACACAGAATTGATGCAGGATGAATGAAATGGCGGCAGGTCACGGGTACAACATGCGACCCCAAAGTACCCCCTAAATTAAAGGGTAAAATAGATAAAACCCTAATAAGACCTGCTGTACTGTATGGATAAGCATATTGGGCGACAAAAGCGACGGATGAGAGACGACTGCATGTAGCGGAGATGCGAATGTTGATATGGATGTGTGGTGTGACGAGATTGGATAAAATAAGAAATGAGCATATAAGAGGAAGTTTGAAAGTAGCGTCATTGACCGAAAAGTTAAGGAGTGAAAGGTTAACATGGTATGGACATGTGATGAGACGGGATGAAAGTAATATTGTGAGGAAAGTTTTAAATATGAATGTTGAAGGCTTTAGGGGTAAAGGAAGACCAAAGAAAAGATGGATGGACTGCGTGAGGTATGATATGGATAGACAGGGAGTGACTGCAGAGATGACGTCTGATAGGACTGTATGGAGGAAGATGACATATTTCGTCAACCCCAAATAATTGGGATAAGAGCAAGATGATGATGATGATAAGAAATATTGTCGTTATTAAGTTTTTGATGATAGGTACAAATTATATGATGAGAAATAATAATTACGCACGGACTTTTGGCTACAAATTAATATCGTGTATTTACAGGTAAACAATACGCATTGACAACAATGAAGGTGATGTTGGCCCATTTCATACGGCGTTATAAAGTTACAGCGGACATGAGCAAATTGAAACTTCAATGTGAATTCGTGCTGAAGCCGGTGGTGAGCCAGGCGATTGCTGTTGAAATGAGAAATTGACTTATATAATTCAAATTTTATTTTACACATTTTGTATTATCGTTTACTTAAATATAAACATATTTGCTTGCGGTTTGTTATATATATATACCACAAAGTTGAGTTTAGGTCTCCAGGTTTCTCTCACCATACCAAGCGCAGTATAAAATTGCTACTACTTCGATGTTAATATTCTCCAAGAGTATGATATATATCTGAAAGAGTAGATATATCAGTATGAAGGCAGAAAATGGTTAGCAGCATAGTCCTAACACTAATGATGATATAATAAATTAAGATTGAGTATGTTTGTTTTGTTTCAATTTTCGATCGATTCTTCTTAAAATTTCATAATTAGCAGTTAAGTCCTCAAGGCATTGAAAAGAAAAGGCAGTTTATAATTGAATATCAAGTATGATTTATATAAAATTTAATGTACGTGATTTACGAATTATTATTATTATATAGAATCATCTGACATTAATAAAATTTTATGCAATCAATTGCAAAAACAGAAGCTACTTCTTTTGTAGATACTCAATAAAAATACTAGAAGTTGTTTGTTTTATTGCCTAGGATGGCACTAGCAAGAAGCTTATCTAATGGCAATTAATTACATATTCTTAAATCTCGTTTATAAGGATACATTATAGAGTTCGGAAAACATCGCAGTATTTTTTTTAAAGCCGAATGTGGAAAATATGGAAATTGCAGATAATATTCTCCCATAATTCCTACAAAATAATTGTGATACATTGTTAATCGTACGTGTTTATGACTTCTCCATATAGCATATTTTCATAAAGATATGCTATCATCTACAAGAGAATGAAAACATCTATTAACTATTATTAATAGACGCAGACTTTTCTAAAATCTAGAGATAGATATTACAAAACGTAAATCCGTGTAACAAGCTTCTTGAAACGTAATAATATCATCGTTTCAAACGGATTCGTGTATAGTGTTAGTAAATCGTTAAAGTATATAATGCAATAGCATTTTTTAATTAAACAGACTATCAATAAACTGGATATTTCATAACTAGTTCTTGACATATTATTTAAAATTTAATAGACTTTCTATTCTAATTTGAATTTGTGTTTCTATGTCTTTCTATTCTAAATCTGTAGACGATGTTATGACATGTTGAAAAAAAACGGAGTACATATTGGAAGATATACTCATTTGATTCTTAAAAGTTACTTTTTTATTGTTTACTATGATAGATGAAGAAGCAGGACTTCTGATGGCATAACTGTCGCTCATGACGTACTGTAAATTAGGATTTGAACCTCTGATCTTCTTGCTTGTCAAACGACACACAAATTGTAATTTGCTTCTTCTTCTTATATATTGGCAATCAGCTACATAATACGAACTATTGGTGCCAGTGTCAAGTTATAAATATTTTCATGTTTTTAGTCTTTCAAGTTAGTCATTGTCTAAGTCAAATTGTCACCATTAACAGTGCAATGGCCACACTGTTAATGATATCTTGTGGGAATTTTGATGGAAAACGAAAACGTTGTAAAGCACTTTTATATGATATTCACTACATCCCAGTAGCTCTGCCGCTTCATATTACATAAAATGCCATCAAAATTATCTAATATAACACGCTAAAACACTAAAATATCGAATATAATACAAGAGCACCACATGACGTTTTCAAATTCCCGTCGAAAGTCCTAGTAATTTGCTATAACGTTTTGTAGTTGTTTGACTATGAAGTGTCTGTACGAGCCCTGTCTATTTTTGGGTATCGGTCGAAAATTTTCAACAACATGGTCTATAACACTAGAGACGTCCTCTGATGGAAGGCAATTTGATGATCTATTTATATACCGTTGATATTATTGCAATACGTCATGGGTGTATCTTAGGGCTCGCTTCTGGGCCCGACACTATTAAATTTTATTATTTTGATATGTATATCATTATATTTGTTATTTTCACACCATTCTAGATGTATATATTTGAAGCTTTGAACACATTTATACAGAATCGATGACTATACAATAATTTAAATAGCAAATTCTTTTGCAGTAATGTATAAGTATGTCCTTGTAACATACTTTACACTTTTATCGTAAATACTATTGATATGTTATGCTCACTGTATGCACTATGATAACGTCATTGGATATATAAATTTAAAACATTCATGTAAATTTATGTATTCGCGAGCGAAAAATAGTAGTCACATGTAGAACTTCAACCCACATGAGTTGGAAATCTGCGTCAACTTGGACTTTCAATAGATTATTTTTACGTGTAGTAACTGTTTTTTGTTCTCAAATAAGAATTTTGTAAATAGCCTTTTTTATATGCTATATTCTAGTCACACTTCACCCAAACCATTCGGGATGATGACAAGGATGGTGCATAAAACCATAATCTACTGAATTGTGCCACCATTTTAGTCAGATCACAGGAACATTTTTTTTTAAATAGCAAAGCTTTTCTCATGTTTACGCGAGTATCACAAATTTGAAATAAAACATTTTTTACGGATTTGTATGTTGGTACAGGAGTCTCTGCATGTGACCGTAAATGCTATAAAATATTAAAACGTCAGCAAATTAAAAATCAAATACTAATGATAAAATCCGTAAAAATACTGACACTATTTTTAAAATAATCTCCCTAAATATCAGTGAAATAAAAATACCAATCTAAAATTGTATACATACCTATTTAGTAAGTATTCGCTATTGTGAGATGCCCCTTCGAGTAAAGAAACAATTTTTAAAAGTATTATAAAATATAAAAGGAGAACAAAATTAAATTAAATAGGTATATAAAAAAAAAGGAAATGACTGAACTAGATTCCACAAGTGGTTTCCGATCACGAGTGAACTACTAGATCAACCATCACGCAGTATAGTGTTATACGTTTACCAGCAGAGAGCTTATACCCATTCACCTGGTGATCAGCCAATTTCCACGAGTACCACGGCCAAGTAATCGGTAGCGACAACTGTAATTTTCCTATCCTATCCTTTATTAGAAATATTTTTTTATTTATTAGATTTTACTCTAAAACTATGTACAAAGACTTTAGCAATAAAAAAATGAAATATTTTATAACCAATATCAATGTCAGATAATTAAATATCTTTAAATCAATAATATAAAAATTAATATATTAGAAATTGTTTTGTATCTTTAAGCAATATACGTATATTATAATGGAATATGAAATAGGTATATCAAAATGGTAGATGCTTTACGTAATGCAAATAGTTATACTAATAAATATTTAATGTCCATTTGCTGTGTAATATTGAGTGAATAGATGGTACAGTTAAAATATTGACCTGTTGTGCCTATTATTGCGTATTTTATTGATATGTAGAACATTACTTTGTAAGATTTTCGAATTGTTGTTCTGAATTAACATCATCATCTTGCTCTTATCCCAATTACTTGTGGTCGACGCAATATGTCATCTTCCTCCATACAGTCCTATCAGACGTCATCTCTGCAGTCACTACCTGACTATCCATGTCATGCCTCACGCAGTCCATCCACCTTTTCTTTGGTCTTCCTTTACCTCTAAAGCCTTCAACATTTATATTTAAAACTTCGCTCACAACATTACTTTAATCCTGTGTCATCACATGTCCATACCACGTCAACCTCCTTAACTTAACTCCTTAACTTTTCCGTCACTGGCGCAACTTTCAAACTTGTTTGTTGTTCTGAGTATGGTTGTAATTTATTTATAATTTGTTTATTTGTAAACTAATGACGGGATGAAAGTAAAGTTGTGAAGAACGTTTTAAGCATGAATGTTGGAGGCTTTACGGGGTTAGGAAAGACTGAAGATAAGATGGATGGACTGCGTGAAACATGACATGGATAAACAAGGAGTGACCACATAGATGACGTCTAATAGGGTTGTGTGAAAGCAGAAGACATATTGCGTCTACCCCAAATAAATTAGGATAAGATCAAGTTGATGATGGTGATTTGTAGAGTAAGGGTCTTGCCAAAGCAATATAATATGCAGATAAAATCTATTCAATAGATGGAAAACTTACAGCCATCGAAAACGTTTACTTGAATTCAGCGGCCGACACGGTGGGTTATACTTTCGGAATGCCAGCTGCATCAGTGATTTAGCGCCCACACTGGCTCCACTACTCGAACATCCATCTATGCAGTGTGTACATTATATTTATATTCACATCGGAAATTTACAACACAGTAAGATTTCATGTTACGTAGAAAATAATTTATTAGTTACTATAATAAATATAAAATAACAATAATTTTTGCACGCTTAAATGTTAGTTGGTAAGTCTTCGATTGGTAATTTCAAATCTTCAGTATGTATGTAAGCATGCCATTGAGATCTTCAGAGGTTCGAATTCTGGATCAGTCTACATTGTGTATTACTCATATTTATCATCTCAACACCCATACGTTATATTTATGAGTTCAAGCCTCTTCAACAGTGCGAGAGTATGTAAGAGGGACTTGCTAAACTATTTAGATCAGACTGTTTGATCATCATTCTCCTACTCTTATCCCAATTACTTGGGGTCGATACAATATGTACTTTTCTTTCATAGTACATATTGTAAAAGTTATTGGCAATAGTTTTAGCAATAGTGCTTGGCTTGGGTTCAAGGATATAAAAAAATATGTCACAAAATATAGGTGAGTTCCTATTCCTGTGTACTTATTAAAGGTTTGCGAATATTAAAAATAAAACTAGCGTTATGTTTCTTTTTATTTTAAACTCTTTTTTAAACCCTGATCTAAAAAAGAAGAGATAAGTGTGATGTATCTATCTATGGTACCGTAGTTTTTAAACGTATAGTGATGTGATTTTTTGTTTGAAAGCAAACGTAACGTCATCAGCTCTTTTTGATAGTTGCCTTAAGGGTCTTAGACCCATAATTGTTATTTACTTTACTTTTGAATATATATACGATTTAATATTTGAATCATCAGTGTATGATTGTACCGCTGAGCTATTCTGATGATGGAGCTTAAACGTAAAAGGGAAAATGGTTATTATTATTACTTCAATTGCCTATTAGTAAACTCATCAAGTTCAATTGTCAATTTTAGATTATTTCGCATTTTCTTGAAAATGTTAAGGAATAACTCCTTTAACTTTGGTCAACAATTACAATCCCAAGGAGGGTTGAGGTCTGGCAGGTGGCCGGTCATAAAACTATTGCCAATAACTTTTACAATATGTACTATGAAAGAAGAGTACATATTGTATCGACTCCAAGTAATTGGGATAAGAGTAGGAGAATGACGATGAAGCGTGTAGATTGCAGTATCATCATTAGGGAGTTTTATATTCCATATACGGCTTATGGCTGAATAGTTAAAATAGATCGTTCATCTATACTACTACAATCAATATTCATAAAACTTGATTGTAAAATCAAAATGATAGATTTGCTCTACGAATTATATTTGTAATTAATATAAAATTTTATTATAGAAATCATTGGTTCATTACCGTTGAATATGTTTCTATATATTTAGTCAGGTACTGACACGATCGTGGTGAACCGCGTTGAACAAATATCTTGGGATATAAGTTATTGTGGTATTTTATTTTTTGGTGATCAAAATTCCCAAATCGTCGCAGATCAGAGACAAAATTATTAGTGATATCCTAAACAAGTAAGCATTGCTTTTATTCATATAGATATACATATTTTTTATTTTTTTTTTAAAGTGAAATTAATATTGTTTAGTTTTGAGTTAATAATATTTTATGTAAAGTTTTAATAGTTTTGAACAATGGCAGACTACTGAATGGATGCATTCGAGTGCTGATCATATTTGTGTTATACACAATCGTTTAACGCTAATAGCTGATATAGATCCCACTACTAGTCTCGAGACTTCTCCTTAACAGCAGAGATATTGACCTACTGTATCACGTCCGTCAGTCGGGTTACTATAGGGTTTTATTTCGAGTTTACCTTCTCTTATATAAATGTTATCTGTAAATCAAATGTCTTCATTGTCATTTATGACAGCTTCTAGCAAGAGAACGATTGATGTACTGTATTCTTATTCAATCACAACGTGAAGATAATTATTACTATTATTTGTATCTAAATGGATGTAGGTACCGGGGGAGACTGAGACTCACCTACCTAGACCAGATTGGTCGCGTACTGAAGGAAGGTGGAGTCAAGAGTCTCCGAAACCGGCGAGCGTGTATGAAGAGAATTATGAATGTTGAGGAAGCGAGTGAAGTATGCAAGGATAGAGTTCTCTGGCATTCTGTTCTCTCTGCCTATCCTGCAAGGGATATGGCGTGATGATATGTATGTATGTATCTATATTGTTATTTTGTTTTGATTAGCCTACAGAGTAACCATGCTTGCATTTCTATTGTGTATAATATGGATATTATGTTACGTATATATACAACAAAGAAGAGAAGCGAACAATCACAAAATGCCACCTTCATATCCACAAGCGCTACCGATTATTGGACACTCACATATCCTACTTGTTTGGTCTAAAGGTAAGCTATTATTTTCTTAGAAGATTTTTTTTAATGCTTATGATGGCCAAACGAGAATGCATCACACCTAATGTTAAATATTACTGCAGCCAATGGACCTTTATAATACCGAATTCAGCTAGGCCACTGCCTATAATTTAAAACCCTAAATACACCCAGAACATAAAGTTTGGCTTTTTTTAAAAAATTTTATTGCTTTTGGTGACAAACGAGCAAGTAGCATACCTGATGGTAAGTGTTATTGCAGCCCATGGACATTTGCTATACTAGGGGTATAACTAGGCCGCTGCCTACCAATATAAACCCCAAACCCAACCAGTTCGCCTGCCCGCTCTCTCGTTCACCGAAGTGCAACAGTAGATTGCCACAGCTCAGACGTTAATATTTTGCGAGAATTGTAGTTTCCGTGGCTGTAGATAGAAAATTGACATCAGTTAACACTAAAAAGAGACCACTTTTTAGTAACCACCGATACAAAAATATGTGTGTTATGAGTTTGAAGTCTCTGTGTGTATCTGCCTGTATGCATATAGCATCGTTCATGCAGTTTTTTTTGGTTTAAAAGCTGATGTTGAAGACAATTTTTAGTTACAATTTATAAATTCCAGAATTGTCTATTAATAAATCGATCATTTTTGGATTTATTTGATACGATTATTGTTGTGTGGTAGCGGCTACGAATACTACCAACACTTACTTTGCTCGTGGATGTCGTAAAAGACGACTAAGGGCCTTATTATAACCTGGGCCAACTCCATGTGATGCCGTTTGGTTAACAATTACATTCCCAAGGACGGTTGACGTCTGGCAGGCGGTCATAAAACTATTGCCCATAACTTCGACAATATGTACTATGAAAGAAGGGTACATATTGTATCGACCCCAAGCAATTGGGATAAAAGTAGGAGAATGATGATGACTTCGGATTTATTTAATTCCTTTTAAGTAGGTAGTTCAGTTTGCTATGGTGTTTTTTTTATGTCGGGGATTAGTCAAAATTTTTAATTTTATAATATAGCTTTTGAGATACACGTAAGTCGTAGTGTGATAAGGGGGTTTTACCGTTAACGGAGATCTGTAATAGTGAAGGTAATATTAAGTCATTGCCTACTTTAATATGTAGGGCAACTCCGTTCACCGTACGAAGGGAAGTAGGGGAATTTTGGCGGGCATCTAAAACATCATTTGCTCTTGAATTATATTCGATATCTTAGTGTTTTAACGTGTTATATTAGATAATTTTGATAGCATTTACGTAATGTGATGCGACAGAACTGCTGGGATGTAGTGAATATCATATCAAAGTGCTCTACAACGTTTTCGTTTTCCATCAAAATGCCCAGTAGATACCATTTACAGTGTGGCCATAACACTGTTATGGCGACAATTTGACTTACACAATGACAATGATTAATATGACTAACCTGAAGAGACTAAGAACGTGAAGATAATTAAAACTCGACACTGGAAACAATGGCTCGTATAAGTAGCTGATTGACAATACATAAAAAGAAGAAGAAGAAGGGTAGTAGTAAATTACTACTATAATAAAAAAGAGAATTTCTTTTTTTGTTTTAAACCATTTTTTTTTGTTATATTTCAGATATTTACGGACTCATAAAGCAAATGGGTGAATTTTGTTTGCAATCAGGCGGCGTTAGCTACGGTTATTTCGCTGGTGAAATTTATTATAGTAAGTCAATTTAATATTACATTTTCAACATTAAATGAACAGCCTATTTTACCTATAAATACTTATCAACAGCGTATTTTATATTTATGAATACCTATGAATAACGTATTTTATACCTATGAATATCTATGAATAGTGTATTTTATACGTATGCATACCTACGAATAGCGTATTTAATACCAATTTATACTGTATTTTATATCTATGAATACCTATGAATAGCGTACTTTACAACTATGAATACCTACGAATAGTGTATTTAATATCTATTATTACTATATTTTATATCCATGAATAGCGTATTCTATAACTATGAACATTTATACTTTTATACTTATGCATGCAACATTTATACTTATGTAACATTTTATACAACATATTATACTTATGCATATCTAAGAATAGCGTATTTAATACATATGAATAGTGTATTTTATTCCTATGAATAGCGTATTTAATACCTATGAATAGCATTTTATATACCTATGAGTGGGTATTCATGGGTATGAATGGTGTATTTTATACCTATGAGTACCCATGAATAGCGTATTTTATATAATACAAGACGACCTAATGAAAGTTGCTGGGCGTCGATGGATGCAGGCGGCACCGGACCGCACTCTGTGGCGTAACATGAGTAACGGCGGCGGTGGACGGCGATAGGCTGAAATGATGATCATATATTACAAATTATAATTTGAACATTATTCTTATGTTCTACTGTCACAAATTCTTTAAACTAATTATCACTTTTACTTGCTGATGGTAATTGTGAAAGATAGAGAGAGAAGAGAGAGAGAGAAATCAGAAAAAAGAGAGGGTGAGAGAGAGAGAGAAGAGAGATAGTCACTCCTAACCGTCATAGCCAACGTTCACACGTAGGGAATGCGATCGCCAACCCGTCCGCAAACACTGTATTGCAAGTTTCTGACAATTCTATTTCATAGACAAGTTATTGTTGTTTTTTACGATATTACCATCAAATATTATTATTATTGTTTCAATCGTTACAAATATTGCTTTTAGTAAGTTAATATGAATTTATTTTAAATGTTAAATAGTTTATTGCTTGATAACTAATCGCTATCGTATAAAGTAGATAACTATTCACCACCCCCCACACAATAGTGAAGTTGTTTATGTAAAGACCTCTCGTCACGAGTTGTTGGTTCATTCCTCAAGTAGCTGTAATTTGTGTCCGTTATTTCCAGTGACGGAGTACGAATACAATTTACGATATCTTACCCGTGGGTGATCGTAAGAAACGACTAAGGGATATAAAACCATATAACATCTTTGCAAAAGAAGGGAAACTCGAAACAAAACCCTATACTAACACGTCTGACCAGCGTGGTATAGTAGGTCAATTACCCTCCCATTATGAAGGAGGCTCAAGCCCTACAGTGGGACATGTATGAGCTAAGATGAACTAATCTCGGCAAACTAACTGTATCTTTTTTTTATCTATATAATATACTAGCACACCATGCTCGTTGGTATGTTTGTAAAAGTTTATACATCGGCAGCGCCTCCTGGTGGCGAGTTACATCAATGTGGACATTTTTTTTATTGCTAGTGGTGGCAAACGAGCAAGCAGCACACCTGATGGTAAGTGTCACTGCCGCCCATGGACCTTTGCAATACCAAGGGTATATCTAGGCCACTGCCTACCAATATAAACCCCAAACCCACCCAATTGGGTTTCCGGCTCTCTCGCTCACTGAACGAAGGGCAATAGCACATTGCCATTACTCAGACGTCGATCTTCTGCGAGAGTGTGGTACTACCCCGGACGGTCCGGCCCGCGGCTGTAGACAGAGATCTGTCCACAGAGTGGTCCTATTACTAACAAATATTATCATATTAATATACATAAAATTTAAGTAATAACGTAAGCTTTTCTTAAGTTATACAATTTCAATATTAAATAGTTCAACTTAGATTAGTTTATCACTTCTGTCGGCCGTACCGGGACAGGCACCCGTTTTTTTTTTACATTAATTATGGATCGCGTGTAGGTAATTGTTCTATGTTGAAATCGAACCGAATACATATTGACGCATGAAAAGCAATAATTACCAAGCGTCATTTAATATACTTGATTATTTATAAAAACCCGATTACGAGCGAAAAATGATTATCACAAGTGGTATTCGAACCCACATCATCATCATCATAGCCATAAATGTCCCACTGTTGGGCTCGAGTCTCGTCCGTAGTAGAAAGGAAATTAACCTACTATACCACGCTGGTCAGACGTGTTGATATAGGATTTCGTTTCGAGTTTTCCTTCTCTCGCATAGATGTTATATGCGTTTTATATCCCTTAGTCGTCTCGTACGATCACCCACGGGTAAGTTATTGCGCTTCGTCCGGTGAGCGAGAGAGCCGCCAGTCCAATTGGGTGGGTTTGGGATTGTAATGGTAGGCAGCGGCTTAGCTATACCCTTGGTCTAGCAAAGTTCTAAGAACAGCAGTGATACTTACCATCGGGTGTGCTTTGCTCGTTTGCCATCATACGCAATAAAGACAATATGATATTGTGAGGAAAGGTTATTTATTGATTATAACATATGTACATACATACATATCATCACGCCATATCCCTTGCAGGGTAGACAGAGAGAACAGAGTGCCAGAGAACTCTATCTTTGCATACTTCACTCGCTTCCTCAACATTCATAATTCTCTTCATATACGCTCGCCGGTTTCGGAGACTCTTGACTCCACCTTCCTTCAGTACATGACCGATCTGGTCTAGGTAGGTTAGTCTCGGTCTCCCTCGGTACCTACATCCTTCCACTTTCGCATTGTATATCTTCTTAACCAGACGTTCGTTCGGCATTCTTTCCACATGTACGAACCATCGGAGCATTCAATTCTTATTGATTATAAGATATATTTTATTCTCAGTTATAATTCTTGAATATGTAGGTATATTAGAATTTTGTGTATGTACATTATTAGTATCATTGTTTAATCATATAAAAGTAACAATTAGCTTATGGTAGCTATAATAAGTAACGTTATTTTGACATTGTATGTCATCTAAAAATCTTGCGCTACCAATGGCGCCGTTACGCGTTACGTAACGAAACGGACTGCCTTCACATAAGAAGTTATCACTTCAAAAAAAAAAACATTTTTGTAACTGGACATCATCATTGTCATCATCTCAGCTCATATACATCCCACTGTTGGGCTCAAACCTACTCCGCATAATGGGAGGGAAATTACTATACCACGCTGGTTAGATGTGTTGGTATAGGGTTTTGTTTCGAGCTTGCCTTCTCTTGCATAGATATTATATGCGTTTTATAGCCCTTAGTCGTCTTTTACGATCACCCACGGGTAAGATTGGGGGTGATGAATTGTGTTCCTATTCCGTCACCATACGGATTAAGTCATACAATATCCTCATCAATGTAAATCACCTATATCCCACTGTTAGGCTTGAAGTTCCTTCATAATAGGAAGGCAATTGACCTATTATACTAAGCTGGTCAGATGGGTACTAACCCATCTGACCAGCTTATAGACCAGCTGTATAGTAGGTCAATTGTCTTATAATCGGACCAGCTTGTAGACCAGCTGTATAATAGGTCAATTGCCTTATAATATACTAATATTAAGCTGAACAAATGGGCTGATATTGATTTAATTCAAGGTTTTCCTTCAGTGGAATAGATGTATGCTTATTATAATCAGTAGTCGTCTTTTAGGACACTTACGGGCAAGATTGGAGGTGGTGAATATTGTATTCTTACTCCGTCACCACATTGTGAAATATGAATTTCATTTTTTTTTTACAGCTATAGCAGATCCTGAAGATGCAATAACAGTCTGTAATGCAGCCTTGGAGAAGCATTACTTATATAAATTTGGGAATCATTTTCTTGGTCAAGGCTTACTTACGAGTTCCGGTAAGTTTATAAATGTTTTTGTTTTAAAGAGTTGTAATAAGAAATGGATATTGTTGAAAATGCTATAGATATTTAATAATAAAACTTTTTGTAAAAAAAATATAAACCGACTTCAAAATAACATCAACTAAAAACCCCACTTACTTGAAACCTTAAAAAACGAAAAATAAAATGACTATTTAATTCAAATTATTTAAATGAACCTATACAATATTAATGTTCTTATATGTATTTACAAATTATAATATTATATTTATTTACAAACTTATAATATCACATAATTCCGTGTGGTGACGGAGTAAGAATACAATTCACCACCCCCTATCTTACCCATGGGTGATCATATGAGACGACTAAGGTATATAAAATGTATATAACATCTATGCAAGAGAAGGAAAACTCGAAACAAAACCCTATACCAACACGTTTTACCAGCGTGGTATAGTAGGTTAATTTCCCTCCCATTATAGAGGAGGCCGGAGCCTAACAGTGGGACATATATGGGCTGTGATGATGATGATGATAATGAATATCACATTTCTTATCTAATTCGAATTACCTATTATTTTTTATAAAATATAATTATAATGTATGCTACAAGCCCACTGAGACGATTTGAAGTCGGTACCGACTCTCTCTCTTTCTCTCGCTATATATATATAATTATATATATATATTTTTTCTTGATTTCCAGGTGCTCGTTATAAACACCACCGTAAGCTTTTAACACCAGCATTCAGCTCGCGAGTGATAAATAATTTCCTTGACGTATTTAACAAACACTGTAAACTAATAGTAAATATAATGGATAATAACATTGGAAAGGGGCCGTATGATCCTGTTGCTGATTTCAGAAACATAATGCTGAGGACATCTTGTAGTGAGCAATTTATAAACTATATTTATCTAGCTAGATATTTTAATCAATTTTGACTGCACAGATGGCGCAATGGTTAAGATACCGACCTTCCCTGACAGTGCCGTGGGTTCGATTCCCACGTGGGACAATACTTTGTGCGCTCCACAAGGTATTGTTCTGAGTCTGGGTGTAATTTGTCTGCGTTAATTGTATGTTTGAAAAGTCCCCCCCGTCTTTAAAAAAAAAATTGCAGTATGGTGGTTATGAATTCTACCAAATCTTATATCGCTTCTGAATGTCGTAAAAGACGACTAAAAGTTTGAAATCGACTAACTCCATCTGATGATGTTTGTTTAACGTTTACATTACCAAGGGTTGAAGTCAGTCACCCATCGAAGACAAAGATCGGGTACCGGTAGCTCGCTCGCACGACGAAGAGAGGTGCTTACAGGGTGGATCTATGGAGATGCGCGCCATCTCTTCCACCGCCCCGGACCGATTTGGCGGGGAACGACCATCTCCATAGTCCAACGCAAGAAAAAAAATAAAAAAAGGATTGATGTCAGTCAGGCAGTCGTTCATAAAATTATTGCCAATAATTTTTCAACTTCTACGATGCTAGAAGAATTTATTGCATCGGTCCCAAGTAATTGGAATAGGAGCAGAATGATCACCAATTTTTTATCCTATAGACCTCTATTCCCACCTGGGAATACAATACAATTGTCACTACCCTTATGTGCCTGTGAAAATCGTAAAAATTACCGACCAGGAAAGTAGGCAGCAGTTATTTTCTGGAAAACATATTACACCTCACTGCGGTCGCCAACCCGCCTGCCAAGTATGACAATTACAGCACTGTCTTATCATTTGTCGGAGAGATCTAAGTCCAATAGTTAACAGCAATAGCTGCTAGCCTTCTGGGCACATTACCAGTGGACAGTGATGCGGAGGAATTTTTCGATGCCTGATTGCGCCTTTTGTTTCTCCTTTTATTTATTTATTTTTTATTCCTTATTCTATTTTCTTCTATTTTTCTGTAAATATTTTAATTTAAAACTTAGCTTTAATTGTACATATTAATTAAAATATTGTTAAAGTTAAAAAAAAAAAAAAAAAAAAAACGTAGGTATTAGTTAACATGACCCGCTTAATAGGCGGAAAAGGGGTATACGTATTATGTGGCTCCATATCGTTGTGTCGTCGCCAGAGATGGTGGGACGTTGTGTGGACGAACAATAGCCTCTCAAAAAAAATAGCTTAACTAATGATGATGATATAAAAATATTTATAATTTATTTTCTTATTTCAGTAACAGTTTTTGGAGATAACGATGAAAAAGATAATAATTTTCTAAATACATATATTAAAACTGTACACGAACTAACTATGATAATGATGGAGAGACTCGAGAAAGTTTGGTTACACAACGATTTTATATTTAGTATGACAAAATTGAAGAAAAGGCAGGATAAATTGGTGAAATTACTAAACGATATATCTTATGAGGTAATTATATTATACTTGTTGATGTTATAATATTTACAGATGATATAATTGATAATGCGGTCGAAATGCGATCTCTACGGAAAAACTGTGGAATTAAGCTGACCAATCGCATTCGTAACGACGACGTAAGAGAGCGAGTAGGTATGGAAGAGAGTATTGGTGTAAAGATGCCAAAGGGAATGCTCCGATGGTTCGGACATGTGGAAAGAATGCCGAACAAACGTCTGGTTAAGAAGACATACAATGCGATAGTGGAAGGATGTAGGTACCGGGGGAGACCGAGGCTAACTTACCTAGACCAGATTGGTCATGTACTGAACTGAACGAGTTTTCCTTCTCTCGCATAGATGTTATATGCGTTTTATATCCCTTAGCCGTCTCGTACGATGACCCACGGGTAATATATGGGGTGGTGAATAGTATTCTTACTCCGTCACCACACGGAAACGGAATTCTGGTATATCTCCATCAATTCATTCATACTCATTACAGTTTTCATGTACGTTTTATGGTTACGGGTACTTTTAATATGACCTTTCGTCATCAACTTGATTCAGAAATGATAGGACGACGTCTTCTTCTTATAAATCTTACTCATGAATACATTTAAAATTGTTGTTTTATTTTACAGTTTTAGTGACAAAATTAATCTTATATATATAAATATATATATATATATATATATATATATATATATATATATATATATATATATATATATATATATATATATATATATATATTATAGAAATAATAACAATATACATTTATCCATATTTTCAAACATTCATATGTAGTTAATCAAAAATCGCCTTAAAAGGTTTTGGCACCCGGCTATTACTTTTATTTATTTTGTAGGCAGTGAATGGGATAATCATATATGTTTATTAATTTCAGGTCATACACCGAAAAAGAAATGACTGGGATAATAAAAAATATGTTGGCGACTTACCTGATATCGGTAAATATTTATCTGCAATTGTAAATAATGGTCTCATTTTAAGGAACCAAATACGGAGCCATTCACGGTCATAATATATCATCATCATCATCATCACAGCCCGTATATGTCCAACTATTGGACTCGGGCCTCCTCCGTGATGGGAGAAAAATTAAACTACCATACCACGCTGGTCAGACGTTTTGGTATAGAGTTTTGTTTCGAGTTTTCCTTCTCTCGCATAGATGTTATATGCGTTTTATATCCCTTAGTCGTCTTTTACGATCACCCACGGGTAAGATAGGGGGTGGTGAATTGTATTCTTACTCCGTCACCACACGGATATAGTTTAGTCATAATATATAGTCTAGTCAACAAGTGCTTTTTTAGAAATTTTATGAAAGGCGATTTCATCATCATTATCGCAAATATCATAATTCCATCCAAAATATCACTGCTATTCACTGTTGTATCATATTTACATTGGTGTCTAACAGATAGGAAGTTGCTTGTATTGGGAATCCGACAAAATCACTCCATCAAATCAAATCAAATCTTTTATTATGCATAAGCCCCATAGGGGCACTTACAATTTTAATTAATCTATCACCGAATCGGAAAGCATCCGTAAACTGAGAAGATCCAGCAAGAAACTCAATGGGCTTGTCATTTTATTTTCAATCATATATTTTCACGACAGTGGTTGGTTACATGTTTCATTTATATTATAGCTCCAGTGAGATGCCCTTCAAGTAAGAATTCATTTTTAAAATTTTGTATATAATACAAAAACTAAGAATATATATAAAACAAAGAAGAAACAAAAATCGCTGGACCAGATCCTACAAAAGTGCTAGTTTTGTTACAAAGACAAAGAACATTACACAAAGACATTGTTTCAACATCAATGTCTCAACTTATATACGAGGAAGCTCGAGCCGAATGAAAATGATAGTTCTACTATATCACGTTGGTCAAACGAATTGCCTTCAAGTTTTCTTTAGAGTTTTCCTTTACTTGTATAGATGTAATCTGCATACCATATCCCTTAGTCGTCTTTTATGACATACGCGGATAAGCAAGGGGATGTTAAATTGTATTTTTAATTGTTGTAGTGTGTGTAACACACGGAAACACTGATTGTTTGTTTATATATAATACTAGCTTCTGCCCGCGGCATCGCCCGCGTAAAAGGTTACTTTCCTAAAGTTTTTCAACCCCTATTTTTTTTACCCCTTAATTAATATTATATTTATTTAGACCTAATCAATAGCCTAAAAGTAAGTTTCAAGCTTCTGGCTTTAAAAATGACGATACTTCCTTACAACTTGTGGTACCCCTTTTTTTTGCATTAAAAAGTAGACTATGTCTTTTGTCAGTTTCTAGACTATCTGTGTACCAAATTTCATTTAGATCAGTTCAGTAGTTTTGGCGTGAAAGAGCGACAGACAGAGTTACTCTCGTATTTATAATATTACTAAGGATTTTCTAATTTATGTTTACAGAAAAACCTCATCAATCTTTTATCGATGTTGTATTAGATATAGCAGCAAATGGTACGCTAAGTGATTTGGAAATTAAAGATGAACTGAATACGGCTGTGACAGCCAGTTACGAAACAACATCACAGCAACTTTCTTATACTCTAGCTTTTATTGGAACTTACCCTGAAATTCAAGAAAAGGTATATCAAGAGTAAGTACTAGTTTCTTCTGAATAGCGAAAAGATGGCTAAGGAATATCATCATCATTCTCCTACTCTTATCTCAATTAGTTTTTTTAAATTTATTATAGGCTTTATCGCTCAGCGACCATATCGTCTTGTAATACGTTACATTTCTCTTAATAATACTAATGAAATACTTAATACTAATGAAATACTAATACCTTCTCAATTAGTTGGGATGGATACAATATGTACTTTTCTTTCATAGTACATATTGTAAAAGTTATTGGCAATAATATAAGTTTTATGAACGGCCGCCTGCCAGACGTCAACCCACCCTATCCGAATGTAATTTTTGATCAAATGGCATCAGATGGAGTTGGCTCAGGTCGTTTATAAGGCTCTTAATCGTCTTTTACGACATCCACGAGCAAAGTAAGGGTTGGCAGTATTCATAGCCGCTACCACAGAACTAGTAAAATATAGTGAAATACAGTAAAATATTTTAGTTAAAATAGAGCCAACAAACAGAATCTATTTACGAATTCAACTGTTACCTACGGCTGTAGGTACTCAAATGAAAAATTAGAAATTTAGTTTTTTACTAACTGCTTTACCTGGCAGAAAATCACATTAATATTTTTCTTTTATATCAAATATTTTGTAATATAACATCGATTTCAGAAATTTCCTTCATTATATCTACAATTTTATAAAAAAAATACGTGTGGCACTCGGGAACTGCTGCGGTAAAGCTATTGAATAGCATTTTTTATCAACTAATGCAATTATAATTATTTATTTATTTTTTATTTATGCAATATTTTTTTTTTCATATTAATTCAAGTTTTCTTTTTCTTTGATATTAATTCAAGTTATTAGTATTTATTAAAACTACTAATTTATTTAAACATTTAAAGTACACGGTTTTGAACTGTTTTATTTATAATACTAACAAATTATTATAAATAAATTTTGCAAAAATAAATTGCAAAAAGAGTTTGACGGCGGTGAGATTCGAACCCACGCCTACGGCGCCTAAAACCAGCGCCTGAGAACACTTGGTCACGCTGTCTGCGTATAGACCGTGCAAAATTAACTGCTGCTTTTCAACCATACAATCTTAGGTTTTATTTTCGTTACGGAATTTCTTGATTCGGTCGCCGCGCTCGAAGCCCACGATAAAAGCTATGCAATAGGTTAAAAACGCCACTCACTTAGATATTTAAGTTGAATCTGCTCGGTGAAAATATATTACATATCATTGGGAATGGCCAGAACATATACATAATAGGTGTTCTTCTGAAGCATGTTACTACTTAAGTACAATATTTTAAGAATTATTTATTATATATCAAAAATCGGCTAAGAAATGAAATCATTACCAATTTTCAGGATCATTGAAGTAGTGGGTGATAGAGATGTGAACAAACATGACGTACCCCGATTGGTGTATTTAGATGCAGTTATTAAAGAATCAATACGATTAGTACCAACAGTACCCTTTCTAGCTAGATACGTCGACAAAGATATTGAACTCAGTAAGTAAATATTTTAATTCTATTTCTTATTCGATTTGTCAAGCATTTTTAAATTTATGACTATTGATAATGAAATACAAGCACTTTGCACACGAAGAAATAAAACCAAAGTCATTATCATCATCATCAGCTCAGCTCATATATGCCCTACTGTTGGGCTCGAGTCTCTTCAATAATGGGAGGGTAATTGACCTACTATACCACGCTAGTAAGACGTGTTGGTATAGGGTTTTGTTTCGAGGGACCGACGTCCGCTCCGGTTACGTCGCTCAAGGAGAGGGTACCCCTCAGGGGGTACTCCGTCGGGCCGGCCACTGACGACAAGTTCACGCTGCTCCAGTGGCCGGTCCAACGACGTAGGCGAGGTTCATAGGTGAGTTACGCTTATGCGTGCGTACGCCCCTCTGTCGCCCCGGACGGAGTGGTGCGAGAAGAGCGCCGACCAATTCCCACCTCTAAAAAAAAAATCGGGCAATTTTAAGCAAAAAACTGATGTGCTTAACGATTTTAAGGAGAAGAAATTTTAAACTCGCAACGTCGTTACTGCTTCACTTTTAATACATGACGTTCATTACGAAACTATCGTCCAACTGGTGTATATATTTAATTTTGTTTCCTAAAATAATGGAACAAATATTAATATACTTACAATTTGCGATTATTTTGAGCCTCCAACCTATTTACCTAGAGTTTATTTATTTATAAAAGTTACAATCAAATAAATTGCAAGTGAGACGAAATTAAAAGTACAAGCAAAACATAGATGTATATCTACACTTATAATAAACTACCCGTCCGCGTAAAAGGTTACTTTCCTAAAATTTTTCATCCCCTATTTTTATTTTACCCTTAAGGGTAATTTTTTTACGAACTTTTAACGTCATAATTATTTATATGTAATCAATAGCCTAAGTTTGGAGCTTCTGGCTTTTAAAATGACGATACTTCCTTGCAACTTTTCATCCCCCTTTACAACCCCTTTTTGCATTAAAAAGTAGCCTATGTCCTTTATCAGGCTTTAGACTATCTGTGTACCAAATTTCTTTTAGATCGGTTCAGTAGTTTTGGCTTGAAAGAGCGACAGAAAGATAGACAGACAGAGTTACTTTCGCATTTATAATATTAGTAAGGTTTATCTTCTTGAGCTAATATTGAATTACAGTTTACCTGTATTTTTTTTTTGCAGAAAATTTTACTTTGCGAGCTGGAACAAATGTAGTATCTTTACCTGGAGCCATACACAGAAACGAAGCGTATTGGGGTTCAGATGCCGAGAAGTTCAAGCCGGAACGATGGTTAGATGCAGGCATGCAGCCGAAACTGTCTAAATTCAACTTTGCCTTCAGTACCGGCACAAGGTCATGCTTGGGTATGTACAAATTGTATCTGATGATGATTATATATATATATATATATATATATATATATATATATATATATATATATATATATATATATATATATATAAGTCAACAAAAACGAATCGTATTCAGGACATAAATTTCTTCTGAAGATTTTTTTGTAACACTAAGAAATCCAGTTATCCACTGCTATCTATTGGTATTAGAATATATCATCTCGGCACAAATATGTCTTCCATGCAGGTTAATACTTAAATTACTATTCGTGAAACAAAAAAAAAACGAAATAAAATCCTGGTTCTATTACCCCATATCCATTATCCATGTCCAGGTTAGATCAGGCGACTGGAGTGGTGTAATAGGTTAATTTTCCTCCTATTCTGAAGAGAACTAAGTCAAGTCCAGCTGTCTTAAGTCCAGCAGTGTGACGTTTATGTCTACGTGTACGTCTTTAATTGTAATTCGATGTATTAATGTAAAGTATGATAGAATCATGTGAGTTAAGCAATGGAACGTAATTTTTATGTTATTAAGAATAATGAAAAATCTGGTGTGTGGTGGCACCTTCGAATTCTACCAAATCTTAAATTGCTCATAGATGTCATAAAAGACAACTAAGAGCTTTACATTGACCTGGATCAACTCCATCAGATGCCCTCTGGTCAACAATTATGTTAGTAATTACGTCGAGCAGCCGGCCGATTGAGAACAAAACGATGGAAGATAGGGTACATATTGTGATAAGAGGAGGATGGTGATCACTGGCATGTTGAAGTGAAAATGGGCACGCTACGTTGCTCGATGTACCGATAACCGCTGGGGAAGAAAGGTTGTCCAGTGGCGAACACATATCGGACGTAGCACTGTTGGTCCCCAACCAGGTGGACCGACGACCTGGTGAAGGTTGCTGGGAGTCTTTGGATGCGGGTGGCAGAAGACCGCACTTTGTGGCGAAATATGCGGGAGGCTTATGTACAGCAGTGGATAACAAAAGGTTGAATGATGATGATGACGAATACCATACCATTAGGCGTCAAAGCTAAAGCTAAAAAGAACTTATTCTGGAATATTGGTGAAAGCGCAAGTATATTTCGTTTTGTTCTCGCCTACTTCGGGTCGTGGGTTCAGGGCGCGCTCATCATATTCCTATCTCTAAACCCGGCAAATTTCTCTCTTTCTTTATATAGAGAGATTCAGGGCTGCTAGACTCTCTCAAGCCTACATTTAACTAAGCGCTAAAATTGCATTTACTCAGTACATAGTACAACTAATGTAACGCTAGTAAAAGCACTTGAAATTTCCATCGGCCTAACCACCTGCATTCAAGTAGAATTATCTAAAAAATAAAATTAGTTTAATAATTTATATGTATTCTTATATGTATTCTCAGGCAGAAGATATGCAATGGTTGCTATTAAAGTAGCAATGGTTCACATCGTTCGCAATTTTAGATGGAAAGCAGACCACAATAAGATGAAATTCAAAGTAGATCTTCTTGTACAAGCTGTTTCTGGACATGAAATTACTATAGAGAGAAGAGAACCAAAGACTGATCAGAATAATAATACACAATCGTGTACAGTGAGCCAAAGACATGAAGAATATCATGAAATCTAATTGCTTTAATTCAATAAAACTGATATTATTAGTTTCTTTTTTATTTATTTTTGTAAATACACGACTTTTTTTTTGCCGTGGGCTATGGTCTGGTCACACCCCGCCAGATCCGTCCGGGGCAACGGAAGAGACGGCGCGCGACCCCATAGACCTGCCCAGCCTCCATGCGCCTCTATTCGTCGAGCGAGCGGGCCATCGGAATTCGATGTTTGTCGTCGGTGAAAGGATACCACCCTGCACTAAGCAAATAATCCTTGTATTGCGGGGGACTTTACAAACATGCAAATTAACGCAGACCAATCTCATTACTGAAACAGATATATTACTGTATGTTGACGGAGTAAGAATACATTTCAGCTATCTCTTTCTTACCAGATGTATTTGTGAAAGACAAGACGATTAAGTAATGATATGCATAGAAGCAGGAAAAGAAATGCTCAAAATAAAAACTGTAAACCAACCTGCTAACCAGCGTGGTTATTTCAATCAAATTTGCTTTCTAGAGGCGGAAGGTGGGTACATAGACCACTATTTTTTATTTTTCTTTTTTGTGGCGATTATAAGCAATAACAAAAAATATTGCAGAATTTCATGAGCTAATAAGAAAAAAAAAATACAAAAAGTAAAACCGTTAACGAGTAACTAGTAGACTAAATTGAAATGGGACCACACGGGAAGCACCAGGTTTCATATAAAAAAAAAGAATCATCAAAATCGATTCATCCAGTCAAAAGTTCTGAGGTCACAAATAAAAAAAAATACAATCGAAATGAGAGCCTTTTTTTTTCTTGAAGTCGGTTAAAAAGTAATAAAAAATAC
The DNA here is from genome assembly GCA_905163515.2 of Lymantria monacha. NCBI lineage: Eukaryota > Metazoa > Arthropoda > Insecta > Lepidoptera > Erebidae > Lymantria > Lymantria monacha. The sequence continues at coordinate 21,350,485 of LR991081.1, forward strand.
TAATAATTCACATTTAAACAACAATACGACACGAGCAAAGCCGCGAGCGAGACGCTACTGAAGTATATTCCCCAACACATACACGCAATTTCCTCATATACATAACAGCTTCATTGTGTAAAGAAACTCAGTTACATATATACAGGAAGTGCATAATTATGTGTAATACGCGTTTAGGAAATTAAAAAAAAATATTAGTTCGGCCGATTGAAATATATCGCAAGGATACAATGGTTAGCTATTTTTTTTTTAAAGATATCCTTTTTTTTTGGTAAAAAGCTATGATATTATCACAACTCGCCTAATCTGTCTTGGGCGACGAAAGGGATGTTGCACGACCCTATAAGAGGGCGTCCATTAATCACGTGATGCTTTTTTAGCATTTTTAACCAAAACCTTGGTGATACGTGGTGAGGTTTAAGACTAACCCCCTCTCTCTCCCACTAACATTACGTGAATTTTTAGTACCTACAAAGAATTAGCCTACAACTCATTATATTTTCGATTTTTTTCTTTTTATACTTTCCAAAAAGATCTTTATACAGATACATACATACATACCATCACGCCATATCCCTTGCAGGGTAGGCAGAGAGAACAGAGTGCCAGAGAACTCTATCCTTGCATACTTCACTCGCTTTCTCAACATTCATAATTTATACAGATCACCTACTTTAAAGGACTTCGTTCGTTGTCTGGCAACGGCAAGTCAAAATACACATCCATTATACTCTTTACAGTTTAGAAACCGCAGCATTTGACGAAAAATTAATACACGTAATATCTTACTGCACCTCTCCTCCCCCTTGTGATATTTTGTGATTTTTGTCAAACCTCTCCCCTAATTCAAGCCTTACGTGATTAATGGATGGCACCCAACGGAAGCGCAAAGACTGTACCCCTGCCTGACCCACCCTGCAAAGCCTCTCTTTGCCGTGCGAGCGGGCCACCGGCACATCGGGAAAGTCCTTTATTATTTTTATATAGAGGGAATGTAGGGATGGCCTTATTTCCTTATATACTATTCTACCCTGATCCTATCCCGTTCCTTGCTTAAGGTACTCGGTATATTGATTAACCGTGGGAAAGTGATGGGTCTCCCTTCCCTCCATTTCTAATAGTTACCAGTTTATGCGGTTATAGCACTGCCAGTTAGTATAAGCCTCCATACTTTTTATTTTGGCGGCGGGCTACGGTGCGGTCACGCCCCGCTAATCAGTCCGGGGCGACGGGAGAAGCCGCGTCCTACAACATACCTTTTGATGCCGTGCGGGTGGCTCATTGGAACGCGTTCTTTTCATAGGCCTTCCATACTTAGCAGTAAACATCGATAGGGGAACACTTATTATAAATGAAAAGAAAGTGCCAAATTTAATTTCTTATGCATAATAATATCACATGGTTGTCATAACCACGTACTAGATAACGTTGAGTGACGTAAATACTATCATCGTTCCAATTATCAACATCATCATCATCATTTCAGCCTATTGCCGTCCACTGCTAGACGTAGGCCTCTCTCATGTTACGTCACAGAGTGCGGTCCTGTGCCGCTTGCATCCAATGATGCCCAACAACCTTCACCATGTCGTCTGTCCACCTAGTTCCTCCTACACTGCGTCGTCCGGTACGCGATCGCCACTCTAGATCCATTCTTCCCCAGCGGTTGTCGGTTCTTCGAGCGATGTGGCCTACCCGTTGCCACTTCGTTCCAATGATGACCATCGATGATGATCGTTCCAAGCATGACCTTATAATTATTCAACAGAAGATCTATATGTAAAAAATACTTAAAAATTATTGAATATATTACTGAAACATTGTTTAGAGCTGCAACAAAATATTCAACTGCAACAAATTATTCAACTTCAACAATGTATGCACTTGCAACTAAGTTCATAATCACATTGAAGTTTTCAACTGCAACAAAATAAACTGCAACAAAGTATCAAAACGCAACAATTTCTAGGCAAACGACGAGTCTGTATACGAAAACTGCTAAACATAATTGGATAAAATTGGATTTTTTTTTGTATATTCTGGAACAGCCCTATGCTCTTACCCTTTGAATATAAATCACTTGTTAAGCAAGCTCTATACATTCAACGTTTGCGATATTTTACTATATATTTACACAATAATTTGCATGTTGAAATATCCCGACCAGCTTATAGTGCAGTGTAGTACTCTAATGGTTATCGTGGCTATTGATTGTGGTAAAAAAAATCGAAAGTGAGTCTCATGTAATTATAATAAAACATTTTTTTTAAGTAATCATATCCTAATAAGTGGTTCATTATCATCATTCTCCTACTCTTATACCAATCACTTGGGGTTGATACAATATGTACTCTTCTTTCATAAAGTTATTAGCAATAGTTTTATGACTGGCCGCTTGCCAGACATCAACCCTCCTTAGGAATGTAATTGTTGATCAAACCGCATTAGATGGAGTTGGCCTAGGTCGTTATAAGGCTTTTATTCGTCTTTTACGACATCCACAAGCAAAGTAAGGTTTGGTAGTATTTGTAGCCGCTACCACACAGCTCTATATATCTTAATAAGTGGTTGAGCTGCATTTTTGTTTTTAAGCCGTGGTGAGGTTGAGTAATAGGATCGATAGTTCGGTTACTACACGTAACTGACCACACTAGCTAAATTAGTATGCGTTTAGAATGAATTTGTAGGTTCAAGTTGTGTTTTAACATTATATTTTGATTCGCAGAATGAAATAACTTTTAATTTTTATTAAAGAGTTTGTAATTTTGTTGAGTAATGTGTTTTTTATATTTTGTTTAATAATATTTAAAGTAAGATAAAATATTAAATAATTAATTTTTACTAATATTATAAATGCGAAAGTAACTCTAACTCTAACTAAGGAGGGTTGACGTCTAGCAGGCGGCCGGTCATAAAATTATTGCCAATAACTTTTACAATATGTACTATGAAAGAAGAGTACATATTGTATCGACCCCAACTAATTGGGATAAAAGTAGGAGAATGATGATGATTTTCCTTAGTCATTTTTTTGCTATTCAGAAGAAACTAGTACTTACTCTTGATATATCTTTTCTTGAATTTCAGGGTAAGTTCCAATAAAAGCTAGAGTATAAGAAAGTTGCTGTGACGTTGTTTCGTAACTTGCTGTCACAGCCGTATTCAGTTCATCTTTAATTTCCAAATCACTTAGCGTACCATTTGCTGCTATATGTAATACAACATCGATAAATGATTGATGAGGTTTTTCTATAAACATAAATTAGAAAATCCTTACTAATATTATAAATACGAGAGTAACTCTGTCTGTTTGTCGCTCTTTCACGCCAAAACTACTGAACCGATCTAAATGAAATTTGGTACACAGATCGTCTAGAATCTGAAAAAGGACATAGGCTACTTTTTAATGCAAAAAAGGGTTGTAAAGGGGGATGAAAAGTTGTAAGGAAGTACCATCATTTTTAAAGCCAGAAGCTTGAAACTTGTATTTAGGCTATTGATTAGATATAAATAAGTATGATATTAATATGTTGTAAAAATTTACCCTTAAGGGGTAAAATAAAAATAGGGGATAGAAAACTTTAGGAAAGTAACCTTTTACGCGGGCAAAGCCGCGGACTGAAGCTAGTATTAAATAGATGAAAAGTGAAAGTTAAAACGATAATAAGTAAAGAAAAGCTTTTACCGTTTACCTTTTTATTAAAAGTTTAAATCGATTACGGCGAAACCCGAAGGATTGTTGTGTGACGTGAATAATTGCATGACTGTCATCGGCACGGAGCAAATACAAAGAGGAGACGGCCTAAGTTACTGTGCACTGTGATTCCCAAGTAGGCCGTGACGTCATCACGTTAACATCAATAGTAGGCCTGACCTAGTCTTCTGTCGTCGCTGACGGTGTTCGTACGGTGCATAAAATTATATTTTTGGTGTATTTTTATGTTATTACGAAGAAAACCATGAAGTGTTGTATTTTATCATGTAAAAACTACTCCGATAAACGTACAGATGCTATGGAAAGAATCACATTCCATTTGTAAGTATATTTATTTATAATTTATCAAAATAATTTCTAGAAAGTTCTTTTGACGGTATCATGTTCAGAAATAATTTTACTCAACGTTAGATGGCACCACTTTGCGTAATAGGACCTAGAACAATAAAAGCACATACAGTTCAAACTATTAAGATTATTGTAATAACTAATAACCATGAGTATTAAAATTTATACCCAAAGCCTTTTACCTCGACAAAATATGAGTTTTATATGTAGTTAATAATTATTTTGTAAGCAATACGCCAGCTGTCGTTAACTATGAAGAACTATAAAAGTGTCAAAAATCCAGGGTCGTAATTAGAATATAATAATATTCGGATTTTTCATCAAAGAAAAATATTTTTTACACTACTTTAAATGAACCTATTATAATTAAACTGTAAATTTTGTATGTTTTAGAATACCGTCCAATGACGATGTTAAGAAGCAATGGATTTCAAAAATTAATAGAAAAACTGGACTCCTACGAAATATACAAAGATTTGTTCTTCTCATTTTAACAATGAAGATTTAAAGGACTGTATTGCAGCCAATGGAAACCACTTCGAACAAGCTTTTTATATTTTAAATTGTTTTATATTTATGTATTAAACTAACACTGTAAAAGTAATAAATATTTTTTGCAATAGAAGAAGGGTTTTCTTTGTTACAGTATTTAGGGCAAGACTAGGTATAGCTCAAGAAATATATGATACAAAAGAGTATTTCATTTTTATTATTGGAACCAATGACACCCTTTCTCCTTTATTTCTTAATAATGTAATTGCATTCGATGCAATTTCTTGATAAGATTAACGAGGTTGAGCACGTCACAAAAATATTCAAAATGGTGGTGGCGTCGAAGACCGAGTCTTCAAGTTACCTTTGGCATTGCTAAGTTTTAGAAGGCCCGTGCGTCAATCAAACGGTTGCTGCCAGGGGGGGCTGGTCTGCTCGCTTGAAATATTCTTTTACATGTCTTGGTCATTGACACTATTGTTGCATTATCAATTGTATAAAGCCTTATTTTAATAGAGTGATTTGGTTCTTTTTTAAATGGAAAAGACAAAAAGGAAGGAAACAATACCGTGTAACTAACATATTTACTAAAAGTTCAACTACTTTCATTCGACAATTTGTTAGAAACCCAAACAAATAATTGTATTATTTGGTAGCATGAAAAGGACACAAATATGAAGAAAAAAAGGTTTCTAAATTTCTGAGTTTATCAGAATGACAGTAAAGAAAAGATGGATTTTTCATAAAATATTAACATTATGAACAATGCTGACAAGCCTTATAAAGAAATTTTCGGTTAAACACAGTAGTCATACACCTATTCGCTATGCAGAATTATTTGATTGTAAACATTTGTATTTGAATAGAGCAAACAGCTAATAAGATTTGTTTGTATCTTTGAAATAAAAAAAAATTAGCACTCCTTGATATAGGTAAATTCTGAGTACGTCCCTGTTACACCATACACTTACTGACATCTAATGCAAGATAGCTCAACTGCATACAATATACGAAATTAGTAGTTGTGCTAATAGCCGGTAGATGGACATAAAGGAGGGAGTGAGACAAGTACTATTACTTGTCTCACTTTCTGCATTAGCAGCATTCCCCTCATCCCCTGTAAATGACACGCATTGTTTTATAGAAAATATTCATTACAACAGCTCCTCTTTGTATTTGCTCCGTGGTCATCAGTCATTAATAATAATAATATCCTCCGGGCCAGTCGTTACCTCACCATGAGGCTAACGCAAAACTCGGAGGAACATTATATGGCTCCTTAAGTTCTTTTGGCATAAAAAAAAAAAATGTATCACAAGATTTACAGGCAAGCCAATAAACCGCAGGGCAGCTTGTGGCGAGCTGAATGTGAGTGGCGACACTGCGGTCCTGAATACTCCAGAGAGTCGACCAGGGACTCGTCTCCAGCTGGCCTTCATTGGCTGGCTAGAATGGAAACCGAAGAGTGCCCGAAGGACTCTCAGCTCTGGCTTGCCTTAAACAGCTGGTCAGAGAGTCATTTTCAAGGGCATAATTACGGGGAAACGAAGGGTCAGTTTATCGCAGACTCAATGGTGAAACCGGCGCCGCACCGCTCGACACACCTAGCCACTTACACCAATGTTGCCCTCTGTTGCCCGTATGACTAGTGTGTCTGTGGCGACTATTAAGGGGGCCCATTCAGTGAGTTGGCGAGTCACCGTCTGCCACCGTTCATCTCTTAACATGGGTTTGAAGTCAGACGACAGTTTATAATTTCATAGATATAAGATGAACCAGTCCACTAAGCACCCACTCTCATATCCATATATTAGATACCATCATCACACAATAGTTTTACACTTAGTGCTGGCACTCCACGTATGTTATGTGCAGACGTGGAATGTCATCGGTAGGTGTCCCATCCCAATATTTAGATTAAATTTCTCTAAAGGCCTCTGCGTGTTGGATCCATATCCCCATGTAAGCCTACCAAAGGACCGGGTATCTTCCCTACGGAAGATCCCGTGCATAAATGGAGATACAATAATAATAATAATTGCCTTTAAAGTTTTCATTAGTGGTTTTTTTTTAATTCATTGAATAATTTTGTTAATATATAGACATTATTCTTTGATTTCGACACAATTGCATTTAGTTTCATGATTATACTTTTTTTTCTATCGCTTGTGGAAGCAAACGAGCAAACAGCACACCTGATATTAAGTGTCACTGCCATCCATGGACTTTTGCAAAATCAAGGGTATAGCTAGACCGCTGCCTACCAATATAAACCCCGAACCCACCCCAGTTAGGCTTCCGGCGCTCTCGCTCAACGAACGAAGCGCAATAGCACATTGCCATTACTCAGACGTATATTTTCTGCTCAGTGTGGTATTACCCCGGACGGACCGGCCCGCGGCTGTAGACAGAGACGGTCAACAGCATGGTCCTACCATGATAAGAGCCGTGGTCCTTTCAATTGATTTTAGGTTCATGATTATACTCTATTTGTTTCAATACATCTTATTTTCGGCCTTTACATGTTTTAGTACTAAGAAAATTTAAAAAAATAATGGTGTGAAAAATTAATATATTATCATCATGTTGTTTAGACGGTTTGATACAGATTTTCACTTCAATTTTTCTTTCCATTGCAATCATGACATCTGTTTATAACTCTTAATCTATGCTTCATCAACATCATTCTTCTACTCTTATCCCAACTACTTGGGGTCAATACAATATGTACTCTTCTTTCATAGTACATATTGTAGAAGCTATTGGCAATAGTTTTATGACCGACCGCCTGCCAGATGTTAACTCTCTTTGGGAATGTAAATGTTGACCAAACGGCATCACATGGAGTTAGCCTAGGTCGAATATGAAAAGAAACAGTAATGATCATTATATTTTTCCTCTGTCATATGAATTTCAAGATTAGAAGTATTACTGAAGAAGATTAGAAGTATTACCGATAATGCAATAATAGAAAAATATTTCATTTGGATCGCAATTGGTGTTATAAGCTTCCTAGAATAGCGCTGATGCCTATTCTCCTGGTTATGGTGTTAGGATCATACACTTACTCCACTCCAGATGTTTTACGCAAATTTTTACCAAATCATCATCATCATCATCTTCAGCGTGTGAGATATCCACTGTCATAATATCATAATCGCCACGCTTAGCAGGTGTTGGCAATCGCAATTGGTGTTTTAAGTTTTCCAGAAGAATGCTGATACTTATTCTTTTAGAGCTTCAGCTCTAGCTCCTTTAGACGGTTTTAGGACTTCTAATGAGTAATAAAGATAAGTATTACTTATAACATTTCAATAAATGTTTAATGATTTTTTTCTCTTGCAGGTCAAACATCAGACATCTGAGATGTTAGTAGTAGCGTTATTCATTATCGCCTGTGTACTATACTGGCTGTGGGAGCGAGGCAACTCTATGCCTAATGAGCCTCCATTCTTTCCAGGCGCCTGGCCCATATTAGGGCACGCTCCATCTTTAATCGGTGACAGTTGCAGTTAGTAAATATTAAGATCATGTTAATATGTCATAGTCATAGATATCCGCCGGAATAAGAATACAATTCACCACACCCCTATCTTACCTGTGGGTGATCGTAAGAGATGACTAAGGGATATAAAACGCATATATAACATCTATGCAAGAGAAGAAAAACTCTAAACAAAACCCTATACCAACACGTCTGACCAGCGTGGTGTAGTAGGTCAATTTCGCTCCTATTACGAAGGAGGTTCAAGCCCAACACTGGGACAAATATGCGCTGAGATGTTGAGATGATGATGCTGTGTGGTAGCGGCTACGAATACTATCAACTTTTGCTTTGCTCGTGTATGTCGTAAAAGACGACTAAGAGCTTTTTAACGTCCTGGGCCAACTACATCTAATGCCGTTTGGTCGACAATTACATTCCTAAGGAGGGTTGACGTCTGGCAGGCGGCCGGTCTTAAAACTAATGCTAATAACTTTTACAATATGTACTATGAAAGGAGAGTACATATTGTATCGATCCCAAGTAATTGGGATAAGAGTAGGAGAATGATGATGATGGTGAGTCATAGTTATTCGTGTGGTGACGGAATAAGAATACAATTCACCACCTCCTATCTTATCCGTGGGTGATCGTGGGTGACGACTAAGGGATATAAAACGCATATATAGCATATATGTGTTGTACAAGAATGTGATCAGTTCATTATCATCATAATCTTCAGCATTTTAGACGTCTACGGTGACATTGACATCTTTATGGGGTCTTGCCATAATCTTATAATCTTCAACATTTTAGAATTATACTGTGACATTGACATTTTTATGGGGTCATACCATAATCTCATAGTCTTCAACATTTTAGATGTAAATTTTTTTTTTTTTTTTTTTTGTTAGCCTATGGCCTGGTCACACGTTGCCCGCTTCCTTGCCTTCCGTGGCCAGCCCGGCGGGTTACCCTTTCGGGTACCATCCCCCGTCGACGCCCCAGCTAACTGCCGGAGCGTCGCCCTCACGCGGTCAGCCTCTCTGCGGGTGAAGGACTATTCCCCGGTCCAGTCACCCCGGATGTCTACTTTGACATTGACATCTTTGTGGAAGGGGGTCTTGCCATAATTGTACGGGGTGATAACATATTGTATTCTTACTCGATCAATATACATAGAGACATAATTATAAAAATATTTTATTCATTGCTAGAATAAAGATAATAAACTTTAGTATTATAATAAAATTATCACTAACACTACACGTGTGGTGACGGAGTAAGAATACTATTCACCACCCCCTATTTTACCCGTGGGTGATCGTACGAGACGACTAAGGGATATAAAACGCATATAACATCATAGATCTCGCATAGGCGAGAGAAAGAAAACTCGAAACAAAACCCTATACCAACACGTCTAACTAGCGCGGTATAGTAGGTTAATTTCCCTCCCATTATGGAGGAGGCCCGAGTCCAACAGTGGGACATTATGGGCTGTGATGATGATTATAATAAAATAACCGAAGTTTTTTAATATTTTTTTTTAGAACTGTGGAACGGCATCAATGATCTGGCCAATCAGAGCTATGACATGGGAGGCGTCGTGTCATGTCGGATTGGACCACGCACTGCTTACAGTAATTATATTTATATTTACATAGTATAAAACTAACTAGCTCGCCCTGTTTGTCTATCTGTACATTTAGATTTCCAATGTATTTTTCTTCTAAGAAAATATAACATTTCGAATTAATGAATTAATTCTTGAGGGAATTTACAAACGTATAATTAACGAAAAATAAATAACAAACACGGAATGAAAGTTCCGAGTCTGGATGTAATTTTTTTAGATTGCACAAAGTACTGAACCGCGCGGTGATTAAAATCACGACACGTGCCAGACATTTCTTTTCAAAAAGACAAAATTTATATTAGTAATCTTCTATCTATCTATCTTTATATATATAAGAGATTTCCACCTATGTATTGACTCGTCACGATATCTCTGGAACCATAGGGTCTATAGACTTTAAATTTGGTAGGTATATTCCTTTTGCCGAGTAGAGGTCAGCTAAGAACGGATTTTACGCAATTCCACCCGCAAGGGGTTTGCTAGGGTGTAAAAATAACATTATTTAAATATAGCTCCTACAGATTTGGAATTTGGTTTGGACTATCTTTCTGCCCTGTAAAGGTCAAATGAAGTAGGGCTTTAAGAAATTCCTTCTCTGAAAGGAATTCTATGTCGCGAAAGTAAACTACATAACTGAACTGACGTAACCGAAGCAAAGCGATGGCGGGTCGCTAGTAATATATATATATATATATATATATATATATATATATATATATATATATATATATATATATATACACATACATACATATCATCACGCTATATCTCCCTCGGTACCTACATCCTTCCACTGTCGCATTGTATATCTTCTTAACCAGACGGTCGTTCGGCATTCTTTCCACATGTCCGAACCATCGGAGCATTCCCTTTCGCATCTTTACACCAATACTCTCTTTCATACCTACTCGCTCTCTTACGTCGTCGTTACGAATGCGGTCGGTCAGCCTAAGAGAGCCCGCAGACATGCAATTGCAAGTTGGCCGATTAAATCGCAGATAGGTGTAATAGGTGTAGTTACTTATGCTAGCCCGCACATCTTCTCCAACTAAATCGTCCAACTAATTAATTGGACATTGATCGTATCAGAACCAAGATTCTCTTCCGATTACGCACAATTAAAAAGTTGTCCAACTATTGGTCAACTGCTTGTTAGCATGGTTACTCTATGCAAGTTCGCACACTATCCAACTTTGTTGGGCAGTCGCACGGCAAGATGCAAGACGACCACATGCGTGCACGTGATTTTCCCACGCTCGCATGTTCGTCGACGGGTACAACGTCTGCTTCCCGATCACTTGTTGCCAACGAAAAAGTAGAAGAGCTCATAGAAGAAGTTTAAAAAAGGCCAGCGTTGTACAAAAAGGACTTGAAACAATACTCTGATATAAATGTTAAGAAAAGATTATGGGAGGAAGTCTGCGAGTTAGTCCAACCCTCTCTTCAACGGCAACAGCGAGTCGTAAAGTTGTGTCCTGTTTGATTATCGCTGGCCCAATTAGATATATGAGCTCATCAAAAGACGAAATACTCATTCTGTAATATGAGAAAAATTTATCAGGGTAATATCTGAGTTTAGAATGCAATGTATGATGCTTCCCATAGTCTAATCTGTTACTTAATATGGGATGCACCCAAAATGTTCTCTTTTGTTTTCGTCTTCTTTTTATTAATAGAGCAATTAAAGCGTTTTGTTTCCGCATTTTCACGCACACGCACCGCGCTAGCAACACTGGCACCGACTAAATCGATTAAGTCTGCGGCTTGTAACCAATAAAATAAAGTTGGTCAACTAAATTATAAAAGTACGCAATTTAGTCGTTCGATAGTCGGCCAACTTGCAATTGTATGTGTGCGGGCTCTCTAACTCCACAGATTTGCCGCAGAGATCGCATTTCGACCGCATTCATTTTACTTTCATACTCTTTTCTGCATACCCAACTCTCGCTTCCATACAGTAATGTTGGGATAAGCACTGCGTTATGTATTGCTACACGTGCCTTCTGGCTGAGGTGGTAGCTGCGGAGAAGTTGCCCCAACGCTCCGTTCACTCTATTTCCCGCATTCACTCTTCGCTCTATATCAGTGGTGTACCTTCCATCTCGGCTAAATCCACATCCAAGATATACAAATTCATCCACTTGCTCTAGTACATCATTACCTATTGTTACTCTTACATCTGTGCTGGCTTCATCTCTTTCAAAGACCATTATTTTGGTTTTGCTCACATTCACGCGTATATATATATATATATATATATATATATATATATATATATATATATGTATATATATATATATATATATATATATATATATATATATATATATATATATATATATATATATATATATATATATATATATATATATATATATATATATGTATATATATATGTATATATATATATATATAAATATATATATATATATATATATATATATATATATATATATATATATATATATATATGTATATATATATATATATATGTATATATATATATGTATATATATATATATATATATATATATATATATATATATATATATATATATATATATATAAATAGGGGATTAAATTCTGATGTTTAATTTATATGATGACTGCGACCCACCCTCGCTTCGCTTCAGTTACTTCAGTTCAGTTGTGTAGTTTACTTTCGCGACATAGAATTCCTTTCGAAGAATTTCTCAAATCCTAATTCATCTGACCTTTACAGTGCAGAAAGAAAGTCCACACTAAACTCCAAGCCTGTAGGTATTGGAAAATGTTGAAATTGGTTTAACACCTACGAAACCCTTTTAGGGGTGTAATTTTTAACAAGGCTTTCTTAGTTTATCAGTATATCTTAATACAAATATGCCTACCGAAATTCAAGTCTATAGAAGCTATATTTAAAAAATGTGATTTTTACACCCCAGCAACACCCTTGCGGATGGAATTTTGTAAAATCCATTCTTAGCTGACCTTTACTCGACAAAAGGAATGTTCCTACCAAATTTAAAATCTGTGGGCCTTATGGTTCCAGAGATATCGTGATGAGTCAATATATAGGTGGAAATCATTATACAGGGTACCGATTTTATTACTAGAATAACTTACACTAGGTATATGAATGACGTCATATAAAACATGAATGTTAGTTGCATACTCCTAGCTCTGCCCAATCCCGAGATTAAGTGATTTGTTTCTTATCAAAATAGTAGGTTTGTCAGCGTACATTGACCTAGGTACCTAGGTACATTTCGACCCAGCTGTGCGGCGGTGAGCACAGCGAGCACGTGACTATTTGCCTACTAGTTCAATGTCACACGTATGAGACCTACATCGAACTTTTATAGTACAAGTGTATTGACCGCTTATCAGTAGGGCAATTTAATCAAAAGTTAGGTACTATTTGTTTTACTGATTTGGATAGTGTATCATGGTCTGATACACCCCCTTCAAGGATTCTACTAATTAAATCGGCAACCTGCATATATAGATAATGATTCTAACTGGCTCAATAGACGCTGTTCTATCTTTTATATATATAATTCTTCTGTACGTGTGTTAACAGTGAACTCCTCCTAAACGGCTGGACGGATTTTCTTGAAGTTTTTAGTGTGTGTTCGAGGGGATTCGAGAATGTTTTAGATTCGCAATTGGACCCAGTAGGTGACGCTGTTGTCGGTATTTCAAACGGCTGGACCGATTAGGGTGAAATTTTCTATGTATATTCCAATGGGTAAATGATTTCAAAACAGAATTGAATCCGGTGGCTGTCGGCATATCGCCTAAAGTTTTTCCGAGCAGGACGACGTCTGCCGGGAAAGCTAGTATAAATATAAAAAGTAATATCAACGGAAATATACAAGGGGTGGTAATTTTTTAAATCAGAAGTGCCACAAACAGAAAATTGTTTATTATATGTAGTTACCACATTAGCTTAAGCAAAAGCAGTTGGAACGAACAATAAATGTGGGTTCAAGATGTACATATGATGACAATTTTCCCATTCTGAAATAAGTTTTTATAAAAAAACAAAATCGTCAAATGCAATTGTTTAAGCGTTCGTTTCAGTTGTAACGGATCCAGATGACATGTTCACGATAGCAAACACTTGTCTGGAGAAAGATGGATTCTACGAATTCGCTAAACCCTGGCTAGGTGAAGGTTTAGTCACTGGGCAATGTAAGTGTTTCTATACTCACAATTCATAAAACACACACACACACTCATACACAAAGACACATATACACCCACAAACACGTGCATATACACACATACACAAAGACACACAAACACACGTGCGCACACGCACGCGTACACACCCGCGCACACACAAACACACTCACATTTTTTTGTAAATATCTTGTTTTCTTTAGCTCTAATGATGTTAATAATTATTATAAAAATTGTCCAACATCCCGACAAATTTTGTTTTAACTTTTTTTTCATACACTCAACTATTTTTGAGACCGAGGAGCAAAGAACACGTCAGCTGAGCGCTACACTCACCGACTATGCGTTTATAGCTATAAATAATATGTTCTCAGAATCAAAAATTCAAATCTAAGTTACAGTTCTCTAAACAATAACATTTTTGATAGTAATTCTATCTATGTAATTTTTTAGTATAAAATTCTATCTATGTAATTTTTTAGTATAAAATATGTATATATCCAAAACAAAATTTTATATTTTATTGTTAATTAAACTTTTTATTCAATATTTTCTTTACAAGAGTCCATTTTATGACGCTATTAAAGCATGCAGTGTAAAGGAAAAAGAGTAAGAGTCACAAAAATGATTTATCGAGTCTTAGTTGACATATCATCATCATTCTTCTACTCTTATCCAATTACTTGGGGTCGATACAATATGTACCCTTCTTTCATAGTACCTACATATTGTAAAAGTTATTAGCAATAGTTTTATGACCGGCCGCCTGCCAGACGTCAACCCACCATGGTAATGTAATTGCTGTTGACCAAAGGGCCTCAGGTGGAGTTGGCCCAGGTCGTTATAAGCTCGTAGTCATCTTTTACGACATCCCACGAGCAAAGTAAGGGTTGGTAGTATTCTTAGCTGCTATCACACAGCTTTCTTAGTTGACACATATTTTTGATTAAATAGACGGCGTAGTGATCTTAACGCAAACATCTTTTGTCGAGTATCATGAGTAGACAGATCTCTACGCATCACAATTCCTTGTGTGATTCACAAAAGCCGAGGCTAACTCTGAGTATGAATTTGATTTCTCAGGTACAAATTAAACTAACCATTTTTTTTGCGTTGGATTATGGAGTTGGCCGCACCCCACCAAATCAGTCCGGGGCGACGGAAGAGGCAACCCCATAGATCCACCATGCAAATACCTCTCTTCACCTTGCGAGCGGGCCACCGGTACCCGATCTTTGTCTTCGGTGGCCAAAAATCAAATCACACTAACTCTCAGAATTAATCCCTTGCAATACAATAATTTACTCCATTTTAACGCAGGATATTAAAAAGTGTGATGATATTTCTGAATTATGTAGCGGTTTTGAATTAACTAATATGTTTTAAGTTAACTACTGGCTGACGTAAAAACTAAAAGGAGTGTAATAATGATTATTTCAGCATAAGAGAAGCAAAGTTCTTGAGAGAAGCAAAGGTCACTATAGTAAGTTTTGTGACTGGCGTAATGTTTTGGATGATATCTTGAGCATTGTAGGAGAGTCTTGGATGAGTTTTGACAGCATTTCTCTTATTTTCAAGCATATATCTCTATTATCTTATATCTTAAAGACTGTAAATAGGCATTTTATGATGTAAACCTACCCTACTAACGAATACCTTTTCATTTTCAAGCTTAGTTGATGTTTGAAATTATTTTTACTAAAATGTACAAATTTAATTTTAAATTTAATTTGCTTTAGTATCGATATGGAAAAATCATCGAAAGATTCTAAATCCTGCGTTCAGTCAAATTGTACTAGATACTTTCATAGGAGTTTTTAACAATCAGTCCAGGAAATTGGTTAAAGATTTGAAAAGAGAAGTTGGCAAGGGACCTTTCGATCACTGGACGTACACCAGACATAATGCTTTGGAAACTATTTGCTGTAAGTAACATTATTTTTTTATATATATACGATATTACTTAATAGACGCCTTCCCATTTTACCCAACGGCAATTAAATTGTAGAAGTATACGTCTTGACCATCAGAGACCATCAGAGATTTTAAATAAGAGATTTAAAAAACCTAACCAAGTACCGTATTTCTGAGATGCCATTATTAGGATAGATTCTTTGTGTAATGCAATGCAATGGTGCCAAATTAAGGGTTCTATTAATGTGTATATTATCATCCTGTTCTTATCTTAATTATGTCCATTTATTTAAATTTTTTAAAAGGAGCTACCTTTTTCATCATCATTCTCTTACTCTTATCCCAATTACTTGGGGTCGATACAATATGTACTGTTATCTCATAGTACATATTGTAAAATTGATTGGAAATAGCTTTATGACCTGCCACCTGCCTTCGTCAACCCTTCTTGGGAATGTAATTGCTGACCAAACGGCATCAGATGAACCTGGCCTAAGTCTTTAAATAAGCTCCTTTTTTGTTGTTTTTAAATTGACTATCTTTTTGTGCAAACGAATTGTTTATCTTTTATATTACTTGGATTTTTTATTTAAAGGGTTGAAATATTTGACTTAATCTAAACTTTACATCTCTATTATATAATCTAATATATCCCTTTTCATTGTCATATCATTTGACTTCTTTGTTTATCTAATAATAATTTCAAATTTCCACAGAGAGTTATTCTGTATATTGATCGAACACATTATACATATATTTTAAAGTACATGAGCAATATTCATAATAGATCTTTTTGACTTGAATTTCAGATTCTCCAAATCATCGAACAAGTGTAAATAATCTAATTAGCTATCTATAATATAATATTCTTTTTTTCTTCAGTGACAGCTTTAGGAGTTGATTTTACAGATACAATGTTAAATAGTAAGTATATTGAAGCTACAGAGTTAATACTTAACACTATAGTTGAAAGGTTCATGAAATTCTGGTGGCATAGTTCAAAGACTTTCAGATTTAGCGATGTTAAGAAGAGACAGGATAATTGTCTTAAGATACTTCACAACATGTCTAATACGGTGAGAATTTATATATTTATTTATACGAATTCATCATTCGCCTGTTTTTATCGCAATTCCTTCGGGTGGTGCATTACGTTATCTGCTTCTATCGCACATATTGAAAAAGTTATTGGCAATAGTTTCATGACTGCCCACCTGCCTGACGTCAATCTTCCTTGGGAATGTAATGGTTGACTATATGGCATCAGGTGGAGGCTAAGCACGATAAAATTCTTAGTCGAGTTTTGCGTCAATCATGAGCAGAGTAAGGCTTGGTAGTACTCTTAGCCTTTACCGCACAGCACAATTATAATTTGAAATAAATCTAATGTTACAGATTCTATCGCGTTTGTATTTAATTTTTAATTTCCAGACGTTTCGTACGCTTTACATTGATCAGTCCTCCCGTGACCATAATCACTGTTAAGTATTCGAAACGTCGCGAAATTAAAAACTGAAAACTCAACTATTTATTACACCAAACACACAGCATAATATTTATCAAAACCTATTAACCATTATTTTTCTTGTTTAAAACACACAACTTTGTTTATCTTTTTCCCTTGTGAAACCTTTTCAGTCGGTGCCGGTGTCGGTATCTTTAGTGTAGGAATTTTATTACAGTAGGTAAGTAAGCTGTTTATAATTTTGTTTAGGGCTTGGCACCGATTTCAAACCTATCAATAGATAGCACATACAAATGATAGTATTTTAAGTTCTTTGTACCTTTCAGTTTTTGAAGTCGGTTTTTTTAAAACGTAGTTTTATTTTTATTTTTTGATTTCGTTCCTTGGTTTCTCGCTTAAGCATCCAACAATAGTCCGGTAACATACTTTCATTCCATATTCCTAGATAACGTCCTTCACGTACATGATGATGAAATCTTTCGCCTTGTACTACACTGTAGGCACCCAAGTTTTCAGGAAAATATTCAATACGGGAGTATAAGAAGTGATCTGTTACGTCCATCTTGCACCTTCGAGCTTTATACGCTATCAGCATACGCTGTACAATAGTTTTATATTTGAGATAATTAGTATTGCCCAAAAACATGTACACTATATTTTTGAAAGAATTCCATACTTCTTTTTCGATTTCTTCTATTGAAATTACTGAAATTAAGCATTTAATATGCTTGATTATTTATAAAAACCCGATTATAAGCGAAAAATGATTGTCACAAGTGGGATTCGAACCCACATCTGTTGGAAATCCGTTCCAATCGTGCTGTCACTTACACCACCGTGAACTATTGTAGGACATTTAATTCTCGCATCGTATTATGTTTTCGTCTTTAGGGTGACGTGTGCCATCTACCCGACAATGTTTACACATTGTACAGACTTAATACGCAAACTTTGCAGCTAGAATTGTATTAAACGATGACACAACCCTGTTATTCTAATTACTTAAATTTAGAATTTAATATGCTTAATTATATAATATTAAATATAAAAATTGATGAGATGGAATTTATAATATTTTTTTATCAGTTTTAGGACATAAAAATGTATAAGAAAAAATGTATAAAAACTTATACAGTTTTTTACTTGCAGACTTTTGTTTTAAGCTTTTAGTTACATAATTAATTGTAATACTTAAAGATTTGCTTTACAGGTTCTTCAAAGAAGAAAATCTGAATTCAACGGTAATATCTGTGCTGAAAGAAGTGTAATACCAGGTAAAAGTATAGTTTCATTTAAATATTACTAGAATTATTATAATAAACATGTGGTGATGATTCAATAAAACAATATATCTTACCCTTCACTCTCTCGTAAGACTAGTAATCATCGGCCAAGTTATTATCACAAGAATAACTAGAGGCTCTTCAATAAAACCCAAACTAAATAAGCTTACAATCTTAAGTTAGCTTAACTATATTTTGCATAAAGGAACAAGGATGATTGAATTGAGGAACAAAAGACTGCTACATAGAGGTTTCGAGTACGGTCGTCCTGAGGCACACATATCCATTATGTAGTGACAGAAACATTATTTTACACTGTAAACTTATATTACTGCCAGCTGATATCTAAACTACTTGATAAATCCAGTAATAAATTACAAATATGCAAAAGCACAAATCCGTGTGGTGACGGAGTAAGAATAGAATTCACTACCCCATTGATCGTAAGAGACGACTAAGGGACATAAAAAGCATATAACATCTATGCAAGAGAAGGAAAACTCGAAACAAAGCCCTATATCAACACGTCCGACCAGCGTGGTATAATAGGTTAATTTCCTTCCCATTACGGAGGAGGCCGGAGCCCAACAGTGGGACATATATTGGCTGTGATGATGCTAATGAAAAGCACAAAATTGGCTTTAAAAAAGGGTAAATATATTTTTGAAAAATTTTTACTAATAAATTTAAATCTAAATGAGTTGTAAACGAAGTGGTAACATTAACCCATGGAGAATAGAGTAAGGAGTACCATCTCAGTGTATTAAGAAGTGTCCATTGAACGGGAGCAAATTAAGGTGGCGCTATAGTAGCAAGTGCAAAGAGTAAAGTTATTAAACTGAAAAAGAGTGGCAACTCGATGATAAAATATGCATGTATGGAAAGTGCTACTACCCAGAGTTTAAGCGGTGAACTAAAGTTGAAGTGATATATATATATGTACATGTGTATGTGAAATTATATAGAATTTTCTTTTACTATTATGAGATCTACCCTGAAATATAAAAAAAACATATCAGCTGAGAACGAAACAATCATAATATCAGCTTAACAATGAAAGTTGGGATAATTTTCAGAAAGTACATCAATAACCAAAAATAGGTCGATGACAATAAATACTTACGCTAGGAACAAAAAATAACAATTCTCAGTTGTCAAACGTTTGACAGACAGGACAAAATGGCAGCAGCTAAGCTTGTACAACCAATCTGTAGGCGGCGCGACGGTCAGTAAAAATAAGTAATGTTTTAAGTGTGCTCCCCCAGAGCAAGGGTAAGAATTTTAAAAAGAGCGCCACAAATTTCATAGGTTCATAGGTTATTATTTATCAAATCACAGCTGACTACGTAACTCAGCACACTTCACTCTGCTTATTACTGCTACATTCATATCATTTCCACTTGCTACACTAGCGCTATTTCGGTGAGTGTTCGAACAATAATTTGCTGTTTACAAGTGGACACTTTTTTGACTAATCCCCCATACAAGATGGTACTCCTTACTCTATTCTCCATGCATTAACCTTTTTTCTTTTTTTTTTTTATTATTTTTTTTTTTTTTTAATTTTTTTTTATTGGTGGGCTATGGATGCGTCTCGCCCCGCCAAGTCGGTCCGGGGTGACGGAAAAGGCGGCGCGTGACCCCATAGACCCACCGTAAAACCTTCTCTCTTCGCCGTGCGAGCGGACCACCGGTACTCGATTTTAACTTCGGTGGCTCCATGCATTAACCTAAATGAGTTGTAAACAAAGTTGTAACACAAACATGCTAAGCGGAAACATGTTAACAAAGTATTTACAGACCACGCCATCTAGCGCGTCATTCGCTATCTACCAAAAACAAATTTGCGTGGTAGGGAGCGAGAGACGCGCTAGATGGCGTGGTCAGTGAATACTTTGATAACATGTTTCAGCTTAGCACATACGATGAACGGAAGTACCGTCAAGTATTTTCAAATAAAGAACAAATACTTTAGTTAAAATAAGCAAGTATTTCACAATTTGTTGATTTTCATTCTCTGAGGGTATAAAATATGTAATAATAATACTAAAACTTAATTTTATATTGAATTAAAAATTAGCATAAACAAACATTATAAATAGCATCTTACTTTTGTGATATCTCTACATCACTGAAAAGGAATATTCCTAAAACCAGATCCCCAAGAGAATATATATAATTAGCAGAAATAGAAAGTGAATGCTTTAATATTTTTTACTCTACAACACAAATAATTATACAACATAAATAGCTGTGTGGTAGCGACGACGAATACTACCAACCCTTACTTTGCTCGTGGATGTCGTAAAAGACGACTAAGAACCTTATAACGACGAACTTTTACAATATGTACTATGAAAGAAAAAACCTACATATTGTATCGACCCCAAGTAATTGGGATAAGAATAGGAGAACGATGAATACAAATAATGAGAATCATATTTAACAAGGACATCACAAATGACTTCTACGATGACGAAGCCGTGAGCAAAAGTAAATAGATAATATTTTGATTCATCTCATTTCAGCTCATATATGTCCCACTATTCCGCCCGAGCCTCCTCCATAATGGGAGAGAAATTGACCTACTTTACCACGCTGGTGAGACGTGTTGGTATAGGCTTTTGTTTTGAGTTTTCCTTCTCTCACATAGATGTTATATGTGTTTTATATCACTTAGTCATCGTTATTAATGCATTTTATATCCCTTAGTCGTCTCTTACGATCACCCACGGGTAGAATATGGGGTGGTGAATAGTATTCTTAATCCATCACCACACGGAAAGTAATTCGATTAATATTAATTAATTATAGGAACCAAATTCAAAGCCTTTATGGATCTGCTGTTAGAATTGTCGGTGGAAAAAGGTGTTCTTAGTGACAGAGAGATCAGGGAGCATGTGGATACCATGATTGTTGGTGGTCATGACACATCTGCTAATGTGCTTATGTTCACTATGCTGTTGTTGGGAGCGCATCCTGAGGTCCAAGAGAAAGTAGCTACGGAGTAAGTACACCTTCTACTTTACATCAATCAGCATCACCATCACAGCCCATAAACGTGCCACTGTTGGGATCGGGCCTCCTCCGTAATGGGAGGGAAATTAACCTACTATACCGCGCTGGTCAGACGTGTTGGTATAGGGTTTTGCTTCGAATTTTCCTTCTCTCGCATAAATGTTATATGCGTTTTATATTCCTTAGTCGTCTCGTACGATCCCTCACGGTTAAGATATGGGGTGGTGAATAGTATTCTTATTCCGTCACCACACGGAAAAATCAATTAGCATCAATCTATAGATATAACACTGTGAAGAATTTCTCATAAGACTTAAAAACATTTTTTTTTTCAACATAACATCGTACCTAATTTTTATGTTTGTTTGAACATGAGGTAGATTCATCATCATTATTTCAGCCCACGTACGTCCCATTGTTGGACTCGAGCCTCGTCTATAATAGGAGTGAAAGTGACCTACTATACCCCGCTGTTCAGACGTGTTGGTATAGGGTTTTCTTTCGAGGTTTTCTTCTCTTGTCGTCTCTTACGATCACCCACGGGTAAGATAGTGGGTGGTGATTTGTATTCTTACTCCGTCACCACACGTATGAGTTAGATTATTCAACTTTAATTCAAGTTCTATTTGAAAGCTTTTAAAATTGTAACTTGGCAAAGCTTCATTAGATTAGGTTGGAAAAGTTTAGTATTTATTATACATATGTTACTTCTTAAGTCATCTAGATCTTAGTCATATTTCGTCAATATACTTCATGACCTTTTGACTCAAATACATTACTTTATGTAATCAATTCTAAGAAATTGATGAATAATGCATTGAAATTTACATTAATTTAACAATTAAAGTAAATTTTAATTTTAAAGGATGTGGGTACGGGGGGAGACTGAGACTAACTTACCTAGACCAGTTTGGTCACATACTGAAGGAAAGTGGAGTCAATAGTCTCCGAAACTGGCGAGCGTGTATGAAGAGAATTATGAATGTTGAGGAAGCGAGTGAAGAATGCAAGGATAGAGTTCTCTGGCACTCTGTTCTCTCTGCCTACCCTGCAAGGGATATGGTGTGATGTTATGTATGTATGTATTAATGTAAATTTTAGTTAATTAAAGATAAACATTTCAGAATAATAGAAGTTTTGGGCGAAGGTGACGCAGATTTAGAAAAACAGGACTTATCGAAGTTAGTTTACTTGGAAGCTGTAATAAAGGAGAGTATGCGTATACATACCATTGTGCCAGTTCTGGCCAGAAAGCTGGACAAGAATGTCAAACTCAGTGAGTAAAAAGAAGCTTTTATTAATTTCAATGGCGCCATCAACAAGTTTTTATTATTAAATTGTAAATTGATATTATAAATATAGCTGTTATTGTTATGATTTCCATATTCTGATGGTTAATCATCATCTTTCCGTGTGGTGACGGAGTAAGAATATAATTCACCACTCCCTATCTTACCCGTGGGTGATCGTAAAAGACGACTAAGGGATATAAAACGCATATAACATCAATGCAAGAGAATGAAAACTCAAAACAAAACCCTATACCAACACGTCTGACCATCGTAGTATAGTAGGTCAATTTCCCTCTCATTGTGGAGGAGGCTCGAGCCCAACAGTAGAACATCTATGAGCTGAGATGATAATGATGGTTAATCATGAGGAAACCTGTGTAATATATCTCAAAAACATACGAAATCTTTGCATTTTAGCCAACATGGCATTCTCAACTACTGTAAATCGATATAGGTCAAGAAACAAGATATAATCCATGCATTATTCAGCCAACTCTACATTGTTAGGCAAATGTTTGACAGGCCACCGAAGATAAAGATCGGGTACCTGTGGCCCGCTCGCACGGCGAAGAGAGGAGTTTGCATGGTGGGTCTATGGGGTCACGCAGCGCCTCCTCCGTCACCCCGGACCGATTTGGCGGGGAGAGACGCATCCATAGTCCACCGCAATAAAAAAAAGAGAAAAAAGAAACGTCAAATTTTTGACAGCTATATTCTTGTTGTGAAGTTCGCTTAAAACATGCATTTAAATCTGTTTAGGCATCTACATTCATCTAAAACATTTTTGCTTTTGTATTCAACACCAGTAAATATTATTCACTTCTTTTACATACATGCATATCATCACGACATATCCCTTGCAGGCTAGGCAGAGAGAACAGTGTGCCAGAGAACTTTATCCTTGCATACTTCACTCGCTTCCTTAACATTCATAATTCTCTTCATACACGCTCGCCTGTTTCGGAGACTCTTGACTCCATCTTCCTTCATTACGTAACTAATCTGGTCTAGGTAGGTTAGTCTCGGTCGCCCCCGGTACCTACATCCTTCCACTTTCGCATTGTATATCTTTTTAACCAGACGTTCGTTCGGCATTCTTTCCATATGTCCGAACCATCGGAGCATTTCCTTTCGCATTCGCATTCGCACTTCTTTTAAGATTTCGATTATAATCACTGTTATTTTCTTTTAATATATTCAAAAAATTACTGAAATATGCTTGATTATTTATAAAAACCCGATTACGAGCGAAAAATGATTGTTACAGTGTGGGTTCGAATCCCACTTGTGCTAATCATTTTTCGCTCGTAATCGGTTATTATAAATGTTTAAAAAAATTGCAGTTTTTATTGAAATTATATGCACGATTCCATAGTGGGTTATTGGTAATGGATTTTTTGGGATTTATTTTTGTACTGTGTAGCTGTGTCGTGGCGGCTACGAATACTACCAACCCTTACTTAGCTCGTGGATGTCGTAAAAGACGACTAAGAGCCTTATAATGATCTAGGCCAACTTCATCTGATGCAGTTTGGTCAACAATTACATTCCCAAGGAGGGTTGACGTCTGGCAGGCGGCCGGTCATAAAACTATTGCCAATAACTTTTACAATATGTACTATGAAATAAGAGTACATATTGTATCAACCCCAAGTAATTGGGATAAGAGTAGGAGAATGATGACTGTGGTGCTGTGTCTGTGTAAGCGGCTACGAATACTATTGATCCTTACTTTGCTTATGGATGTAGTAATAGACGATTAAGAGTTTTATATCCACTTGGGCCATCTCCACTTGACACCATCAACAATTACCAGCTCTCTTAGTCACGGAACGAATACAGGAGCATATTGCCACTGCAAAGACGTCAATTTTTTGCGAGAATGTGGTACTACCTCGGATGGACCAGCACGCGGCTGTAGACAGAGAACTGTCAATAGCTATTAAAATGAGTTTTTAAAAATCATGCTATGAATGGATGCATTTATTAGTGTAAAGATGCGAAAGGGAATGCTTATTGGTGTAAAGATGCGAAAGGGAATGCTCCGATGGTTCGGACATATGGCAAGAATGCTGAACGAACGTCTGGTTAAGAAGGTTTTCCATTGCGAAAGTGGAAGGATGTAGGTACCGGGGGAGACCGAGAATAACCTACCTAGACCAGATTGTTTACGTACTGAAGGAAGATGGAGTCAAGAGTCTCTGAAACCGGCGAGCGTGTATGAAGAGAATTATGAATGTTGAGGAAGCGAGTGAAGCATGCAAGGATAGAGTTCTCTGGCACTCTGTTCTCTCTGCATACCCTGCAAGGGATATGCCGTGATGATATGTATGTATGTATGTTATGGCTAGTATATAAAAATGTTCTTTTTTCAGAAAACTATACTCTTTCTGCTGGACGCACATGCTTTTTATTCGTATTTGGTCTCCACCGACATCCTATCTGGGGCATAGATCGCAACGAATTCCGGCCTGAACGTTGGTTCGAACCAAACCAACTACCAGATAATCCTAATGCTTTCGCTGCTTTCAGTGTTGGGCGAAGAATGTGTATTGGTAAGTTATATATAAGCACTTAATCGTAAGAGACGACTAAGGGATATAAAACGCATATAACATCTATGCAAGACAAAGAAAACTCGAAACAAAAACCCTTTACCAACACGTCTGACCACCGCGGTATAGTGGGTTAATTACCCTCCCATTGCGAAGGCGGTCCAAGACCAATAGTTGGACATATATAGGCTGTGATGATGATGATTATGATGATGAATTCATTGATTTTTTACAGCTACGAAAAGTTTTATCACATCATCATTTTAGCTCATATATGATGTCCCACTATTGAGTTCGAGCCTCCTGCATAATGGGAGGGAAATTGACCTACTATACCACGTTGGCCAGACGTGTTGGTATAGGGTTTTGATTCAAGTTTTCCTTCTCTCGCATATAAACTATATGCGTTTTAGATTCCTTAGTCGTCTCTTACAATCACCCATGAGATAGGGAATGATGAATAGTATTCTTATTCTGGCACCACACGGAAAAAATGAAATGTCTAGCTAAATGTTATACAAAAGTGACTGCACCGATGGCGTACTGGTTGAGATACCAACCTTCAGTGCCAGTGTCGTGGGTTCGATTCCCACACAGGATGCTTTATGCGATCTATAAAGTATTATTCTGAGTCTGGGTGTAATTTGTCTGCGTTAATTGCATGTTTGTAAAATCCCCCGCAATATAAAGATTATTTCCTTAGTGCTGGGTAAAAAGAAAATGCGTAATAAAATTTGACGGGAAGTGACGATCCTAAATCGTATTAAATGAGAAGTTTATATTACGGTACTGGTTTAATATCCTTTCATTATTATTTTTACTTGTATTATAAATTTTATTAAGCGATTTTGTACTTTTATTTATGAATAGAATTTCCAAAAAAAATATAATTTGGTTGATAATCCAAATATATTTTTAACCGACTTCTAAAAGGAGCAGGTTCTCAATTCCATTGATATATTTTTTTTTTATGTGTGTACACCGATTACACTAAGATTTATAATCCAATTTACATGATTCTTTATTTTAATGCTATATTATTTGAATAGCTGGCGTTTGGTCCCATAAAAATTTAATATGGTTTGGCCTAGTAGTTTTTATTTTATGAAACTTTATTTATTTATATAGCAATATGTCGCGACAAGTGGGATTCGCCCCGCTACTAATTATAAGCCTTATCATGTACTTTTTTTATGAAACCTTAATTAAATTCATTAAACTAAGTTCAATGGCGTGTACCTTTCGTAGACCTACCCATAACTACTTAAAAAAAATACTAAGTATTTAATGTATGACAATAAAAGCAAAGAAATGTAGAATTACCTGATGTAATCTAGAAAAGTCCTACTATAGTTTAATCTAGAAAATTCCTATTACAGACACTAAAAAGTAAAAAATAAAAACAACTTCGTTTAAAAAAACCGATTTCAAAAACTAAAAAAGTATAAAATAACTTAATATATCTATCGATAGGTTCGAAGTCCGACAACGGCACCCGTTGTCGGCATCTTTAGTGTAGGAATTTCATTACAGTTAGTAAGCTGTTTATAATTTTGTTTAGTGCTTGGCACTGAGTTCAAACCTATCGATAGATATATTAAATTCTTTTATACTTTTTTTAGTTTTTGGAGTCGGTTTTTAAACAAAGTTTTTTTTATATATTTGTAGCTTTAAAAGCAAGGAAATAGCCATCAAAAATATGGGATATAAATTTCATGTTTCCTGTTATGAATGTCTTAATTTGTGTTTCAATTTTCTCATAATATTCTCCCGTTTATATGTCTTATATATTTTATCTGTGTGGTGACGAAATAAGAATACGATTCACCACCCTCTTACCGGTGGATGATCCTAAGAGACGATTAATGGATATAAAACGCATATAACATCTATGCAAGTGAAAGGAAAATTCAAAACAAAACCCTATACCAACACGTTTGCCCAGCGTGGTATAGTAGGTTAATTTCCCTCCCATTACGGAGGAGGCTCGAGCCCAACAGTGGGGCTTATATAAGCTGAGATGATGATGATTATATATCTTATATATATAATATTTTTCAGGCAAAGCCTACGCTTTAATGTCGATGAAAACTAGCCTTGCTTACCTGATACGTCACTACCGCATCATCGCCGATGACAGCCAATTACGACTGAAACTCGATGTCATGCTCAAACCAGATTCAGGATATTTCATTAGTATTGAAAACAGAAATTAATTAAAAGTTCTACGAAGTAATCGCAACACATTCATTTAAATATTAACATTTATTTAAATTATTATTTTTGCCTTAA
Organism: Lymantria monacha; assembly: GCA_905163515.2. NCBI lineage: Eukaryota > Metazoa > Arthropoda > Insecta > Lepidoptera > Erebidae > Lymantria > Lymantria monacha. The sequence continues at coordinate 21,378,149 of LR991081.1, forward strand.
AAAGTAGTACGGTTCTTCGATTCCTACGCAGGACAATATTTTGTGCGATCCACAAAGTGTTGTTCTGAGTCTGGATGTGATTTGTCTGCTTTAATTACATGCTTGTAAAGTGGGATAATAAGTGGGCAAGAAATAAAAGGATTATTTCTTTAGTGCAGGGTAGTGTCTAAAAAACAATCTGGAACGGGCATATTTATTCTCGTTTTAAATAAGAAGCCCATGCAATGTCTTGTGTTTATAATTTTTACCCGACTTCAAAAAGGAGGAGGTTCTATGTTTCATCTATTTTACTTATCAAATAGAATAATTACATTTTAATAGAATAATTTTATAATGTATATTACATTAATAAATGCGCAGAGTTCGTTTTTTATGTTTCTTCATTTCTTAAAATTCGTTTTAATCAAGACGTATAAATCTTATAGGAATAAAAAAATACTTGTTAGTATTTTTTTATTGCTTATAGTGGCAAACGAGCAAGCAGCACACCTGATGGAAAGTGTGACTGCCGCCTATGGACCTTTCCAATACCGAGGGAACAATTATGCCGCTGCCTACCAATAATCCCAGATTCACCCACAAACATGAGCTTCCTGCTCTCTCGATCATCGAACAAAGCACAACAGTACAATGCTACTGTTCAGGCGTCTATTTCTGCGAGAGTGTGGTACTATCCCGGACGGACCGGGCTGCGGCTGTAGAAAGAGAACTGTCAAGATTGCGGTCGTACCACTATCAAATTAGTATTAATACTATATTGATTGCACTGCACCCATGCAGCGATCTCATTGCTGAGACCCTTCTTAGCCACTTCCGGCAAAACAGTGATTACCACTACGGCTGTATTCAGCGTTCGGAGCTTCCTGCGCGGCCTCCCTCTCTCTCCTCCGGCTCCTGCCTGTGAAACGGAGGCCATAAGTTATAGAATGCATATATATTTTGAAACCTGGATTTGAATAACGACTTAAGACCTAAGCGGCTACTTTTACCTGCATTTTCTGAAAATTGTTGGGATTGATGTGAATATCAGTTAGCTTTGGTGCTAATCTAATTTATCGCTTTTTATCTTCTTTATATAGGTCTATAATATATGTCCATTATACTACTTATTGTGAAAAATAAAAATGCATGTCATTAAATTATTTCGCACACATTTAATAAGGTGCGGGACATCAAATATGTAATAAATTTTGTGTCCGTTTACTTCAAAATATGTTTTATCTGCGCTCACAGAACGCGATTTAGAAGGGCTTAAAAAATCTGCACCTAAATCTGAGATTAATATGCGTATATCTAGGCCAATATTTAGTAGTGATGTTATAATTTCGTTAATCCAACCATTTACTTCTGCATCATATTTACATTGAGACAGAAATGAATGAGCTATGGGTGTTGTTTCCAATTGTGTATATACCACGAATCATCATAACAATAACGTATTTAGCTTGTAATTTTTTTTTAATCCCATTTTTTTTTATTTCATGGAATCCTATGATCCTATCGTATTTGATATCATAAAAGAGATTACCCTTGAAAGACATACAATCCACATAAACACTTGAAAATATCTCATTAGCAAATGTAGATACATTCTCACACTGGCTCGAACTCGAATAGGCTCCGTCATTTGTCGGCAAGTTGAGTGTAGAAAAAGCATTGCTGTATAAATATTTTACAGTTCTATTTTTAGAAAACTTAATACAGTATTTTTCGAAGTGATCTTCACAGATTGTGTATCGTTCGCCTTATTTTATCATTTACAAATTTGGAAAGGAGATCTTCTCGCCCGACAGCTTGTAATCACTCTTGTCGTCTGAAATAATAATAAAACCAAGAATAGTATTTTAAATTTATAAACAGAGGTAATTATTAAATCACTAAAGGATACCCAAACAGAGACCGTCGGCTTTTGGTATTATACTAAAACTGCACGCCAAAATGCCTTACGGGGTAGGCAGTTAGATTGTGTATGCACACACATACATAGACCCACGCCTGCTTCCCAACGCGGTAGGCAGAGCCTACAGCTTTCCAGAAGCCACGATCCTGCTACCAGCGTGGCAAAACGGCACTCCGTAGACTGCGTCTCGCACTCAGAGGGAACGCGGCGTGATGGGTTGCTAGCCGCATCGCCGCCATTGCGTTCCCACGAGTATTTTTTCTACATCAGTATTATCATTCCTTAAAAAACTAACAGCCATGTTCAAATATTCGCATTCCGTAATATTAATCTTCTAATCGGCTGGCTTTTGGCTTTCTAAATAACTATTTTTGCTCTTGAACGCACACCTATTTCGTGCAACTTACTAAAAAAAATACTTAAATCATTTATGATCAATACCAAAACGTTTTTTGCACTATTGCATCCATATGAGTTTCTTTAGAAATTGAGGCAGATACATATTACATGAGGTATCTATCTTATCTAAGTAAAAATAAAAAATAAATTATAGTTACTACTTACCTAGTGGAGCTTTTGGGATAATTAAAAAAAGATATGTTTTATTTTTCGATTGTTGTTCATGCACATAGTATAACAAACCATATTTACACTCTTTCTAATTAATTCAAATTTCAAATTTAAACAAACACGCACGACGCGATGCACAGCGAGCGGCGAGTGAGCCCTTTGTTTGAGCACTGGCCGAACCAGCCCAAACAGGATTCGTTCCGCACGTGACGAGCCGCCAGTGCTCACGCACACACGCGCATCATACTTGTAGTTATGTAGCTACCGTGGCGCGGTTGTTTGAATGTTTGTCTCTGTACGTTTATTTACTCATGTGGTACCACCCCAGATGGGCCAGCCCGCGGCTATAGACAGAAAATAGTTTAGCCCTACACAATTATTATTATATATTATATTGCTTAAATTTATACAGAATTATCAACAAACTATTGAGAAAAGGGAAAGGACTCAAATTTAAAAGAGAACATCGTGACGCTAATATATCACACGTTTATTCAGAAATTATATTTTCAAAGTATTGTATTCATATATTTTTTTTTTAAGTAAACATTATACATGTTTATTTATGAGTGGATTCTTTTCTCAATGCTGATGAAGTGTCCTGATTGAGCTTTTAACGTAACGTCGGCTGTCAGTTTGATCTGGCTGTCATCGGCGGTGATGCGGTATTCACGTATCAGATGTACCAAGCTCGTCTTCAGTGACGTCAGAGCGTATGATTTACCTGAAAAATATTTAAAGAATTATAAAATTGTGTGAGGGTTTGATTTTAGTTATGACTAGCGGGACGATTCTAAAATTTATATTTGGCTTCCTACGTAATACTAGATTAGTGATTTCAATCTGTTAATCTAATGTTAATAATTATGAGGGCGATAACCTCATAATTATTGATCAGAATAAGGACAGGAGGACAGAAATTTGGGAATGGAGAAAGATATGATCGTGGCCGATATCGCTACGATGCAGTATTACTGTTAGGTACTTTTTGATTTTTTTTTAATTCTCACTGTACGACGTTCTAGGTCCGAGGAGTGAAATAAGACACAGGTATAACGTATACTTGTATAATTTGTATATATTCTGTATTCCACAAACGATTCACACAAAAGATTTTTTTTTTTTTGTTTTTTTTTTGTGTCTGTCTTTTAGCTGTTAGCCGCAGATGGCTGTCACAGCTTAACCCTGACTATGGGTGAGCGCTGAGGGCTCTCAACCCGGTAAAATTTTAAGCGACAACGCCCGAGGGCTCACCCTGTGGTGAACGGACCTCGACTCGGGGCGTCGCTGATGGCAAAGTGGGCGTGCCCACGTTTGAGTTTATGACTTTTACGCGTCGCAACTTACGACCTCGGCGGCGAGGTCGGAAGCGCGGATATTTATGTGTTGTGGCCGCGCGGGCCGTGTAGGCTCTTTCTTGAGCGATTGTAATCGAATCGTCAGAGTCGGTCAGTACATGTCGAGGACGTCTGATCACGGATATTTTAGATGGGACATAGTTAGCCGCCCCAACCACTAATTGGTTGGGGTGTGTCATGGCAGAGTCAATGAACCTCTGGGAGCACCGCTTCATGTATTGCCTGATGGTCGGCAATTCGAGGTCGATGTGAAGGTCGACGTTTCGAATGAACCACGGTGCCCCCGTGGCTCGACGCATGAACCGGTTTTGTAGTGTTTGTAACCTGCGGATCCTTGGTGGATTAACGTGTGCGAACACTGCGCTGGCATAGGTCATAATAGGCCGTATGCAGGCAGTGTATAGTCTGACCTTGTTCTTCAAGGACATTTTGGATTTGGCGTTTAATAAGCAATGAAGGCGGCCCATCACAAAGGCGGCACGCGCGCGAACTTGCCTTATGTGTGGTATGAAGGTGAGTCGATTGTCGAGGGTCACTCCTAGGTATTTAGCTTGCCTGCACCAAGTGACAGGCTTATTGAATAATCTGAGGCGAGGGATGTCTTCCGGAGAGCAGATGCGGGCAGATCGTTTAGTGGACATGACCGCCTGACTCTTCTCGGGATTGATTTCTATTCTCCATTTCCTATACCAATTGGCAAGGGCGGTAACCGCTTTCTGGAGTGTCTTAACTACGGTTGTCGGGGTATTACCTGCACAGAAGAGTGCGGTATCATCGGCATAGAGAGCCGTGTGTACGCGAGTGAATACGGGTAAATCGCTAGTGTATAGCGTGAAGAGGTACGGAGAGAGGACCGATCCCTGAAGGACGCCGGCCTTGAGAGGGTGGGAGGTCGACAACGTCCCTTCCACCCTGTAGCGAAACCTGCGATGACTCAGATAGTCATGTATTATTAGAATTAAATATTCTGGGATTTTTAAAGTGTATAATTTGTAAATTAGGCCCTCATGCCATACTTTGTCGAACGCTTTCGCTACGTCTAGGAATAATACACCAATGTATCTGCCCCTAACGAACTGACCACTTGTGTATTCAACTAATCTATATACCTGTTGTACACAGCTGTGCTGCGTACGAAAACCGAATTGTGTGTTAGGCACGAGGTTGTTGGCCTCGGCGAAGGTGCGTAACCTACTGAGTACTATACGTTCGTATAGTTTATCTAAGCTACTTAGTAGGCTGATAGGGCGATAACTACTAGGTTCGGTACGTTTTTTGCCGGGTTTGTGGATTCCGATTACCACGGCCTCTTTCCACTGTGAAGGAAAGATGTTATAAGTGAAGGCTGCGTTAAAAATACTGCACAATATTAATATTAGGTGGGCGGGGAATAATTTAATGACTCTATTTGTTAATCCGTCCGAACCTGGGGCTTTCCTAGCTTGTAAGCCCTTGACTAGCGACTCGACCTCGTCGGTGGACACTGCTGGAATAGGTTGATCGTGACTGTCGTTTATTTGCGATCGCGAAAAAGTGGTACGACGGACCACTTCGGTGTTAATGTGGTGGTGGTGTACCGCGTCTTGGTCGTATAGTGTATTCGGCGTACATTGAAGCTCCAGACTGTCGGCCAGACATTCCGACTTGTCGTCGTCCATGAATGCCGGCGGTTGGTTGGGTCGGTTGGGAGGAGGGAGTGTGGACACTATATCCTTTTTGAGAGAACGGGAAATCTGCCAGAAGGCTGTGTGCGAAGGCACTAGCTCTTCTAGTGTGGCGTCCCATTTGCTCTGTCTGAAGTTACTAATTTCGTGTTTGACCTTCCTTTGGAGGTGCCGCAGGCGTTTGCGGTTGTCCTCGGTAGGATATCGGTCGTACGCGTGGGTCGCGGCGTTCTTTTGTCTTAACAGCTCACGTACGTCGGCCGGCAAGGGCCCTCCACGATCACTCGTATCGGGTACTCGCCGCGAGCAGCCGTCAATTAACGACTGCACGTGTTCTGTGAACGAATCGATCGCCTGGGAGGTCTCTTCCTTGGACCTAATGTCCTTCGGCATTTGATCAAGGTGTACCGATGTGGTCATCTGTAGATTCCACACAAAAGAAATAATTCTGAACATATTTATGCTAAGACTTACAATTAAACCATAGTGCGATTTAACAACGCCATCTATGGAGCTTGGCAAATATAATTAACAAATGAAATATACAAATAATTCGAATTTTATAAATCAAAATGTTATGTCAATATTTAAATAATATAAATCATAAATAAATAATGTTAGATACTAAGTCCAAATTACACACGTTTACGGGTTATACATATTACTGCTCTTTAGATGAACTAGTCTGCGATGCTCCATTCGTCCATCATCATCATCATAGCCCATAAATGTCCCACTGTTGGGCTCGGGCCCTCCTCCTCCTCCGTAATGGGAGGGAAATTAACTTACTATACCGCGCTGGTCAAACGTGTTGGTGGTTTTGTTTCGAGTTTTCCTTCTCTCGCATAGATATTATATGCATTTATTATCCCTTAGTCGTCTCGTACGATCACCCACGGGTATGATATGGGATGGTGAATAGTATTCTTACTCCGTCACCACACGGAAAATTCGTCCATATAAAATGTTAAAATTAAAAAAAAATAAAATGCAAACCTACCAATACACATTCTCCTACCAACACCAAAGGCGGCAAACGCATTTGGATCGTCGGGTAACTGGGAAGGATCGAGCCAACGTTCAGGCCTGAACTCATTTGGATCTGGACCCCATACTGGATGTCGGTGGATAGCGAAGAGGGCAAAGCAACATGTTTGGCCTTTGTAGAGTGTATAATTTTCTAATAAATTATAAAACATATAAATAGGTATCAGTTAAAAAAAATATAGTTAGTGAAAGGTTTTTTATTGCTTATAGTGGCAAATGAGCAAACAGCACACCTGATGGTAAGTGTTACCGCCACCCATGTACGTTTGTAATACCAAAGGTACAGCTAGGCCACTGCCTATCAATACAAACCCCAAACTCACCCCAGTTCAACTTCCGGCTCTCTCACTCACCGAACGAAGCGCATTAGCACATTGCCATTACTCAGACGTCGTTCTTCTGCGAGAGTGTGGTACAACCAACGACAGTAGACAGAGAACTGTCCACAGCGTGGTCCTACCATAGTTAATAATTTATAATATACATCTAATTTAGATACGTGACCGCGTGCCAATCTAAGTTTAGGTAAAGAATATATGGCGAGAAAAACTCGTGTGTAATTTTACACGAATCACTTATAGCCGCTTTTGGCGCCTTTATACCTCCAAATAATTTCACATAAAGTGTCTGATTGACTTACATAACTTGGGGCGTTTCCTTCGGTGAGTCCGAGAGTCAGAGGTCGAAATCTCACTTTAAAATGGATAGCGATCCGACTTCCGACTGAGCCTTTGGAATTTTGGAGATCCACCATCCATATAGGCTGCTTGCTCGTCTGTCACTAAATGCAATAAATAAATCTCAATAATTTAATTTGATTTTTACTTACTAAATTTCATATTTTTGTCAATCGCCCTGGCTACTAATGGCACTACGGTGTACAACCGTAAGCTCTCTTTAATCACTGCCTGTAGATATACTAACTTTGGTAGATCTTCCTTGTCTACATCTCTGTTCTTATCGCCGATGATTTCTTTTATTCTGTAAGATTTTAATATAATTTTTATAAGTATCTTAAAATTATTAGTATCTTAATAATATACACTAAAAGTATGAAAAAAAATCAAGGACTTTCCTTAAAATAAATTATTATAGTGCTTTTGCTGCTATATACCTACTTATAGTATTAAAAAGTGAAGTAAGGGATATGATATTTATATAAATAATATCGACAAGAGAAGAATAACACGACAAACGTAAAAGAGTAAGGGTTTACCCTTACTTTTTTACCCGTTTGACCCAACTGTGGGACATTATGAGCTGGTATGATGATGATGATGATGACCTATTCTATTCATAGACCTAAAATTCCCAACCGCGCCTCATTCGCCTACTACGCATAATATTCGTGGCGTCATAGCGTTCCAGAGTTACTCTACCATGATTATGAAACTATTTACTTGGGGAAGAAACGATATCATGATACAATTTGTTTTTAAACTAGAACACAAAGTAAGTTCAAATTAAATCAAGCTATTCTCTTGTTTTTGATTAAAACAAATACCAACTCTTATATTAACAATAATACTTACTCCTTAGCTACATTTTCTTGAACTTTAGGATATGATCCTAGCAATACTATAGTAAACATAAGACAGTTGGCGGTTGTGTCAAGGCCCGCAGCAATTATTGTATCTAGTTGCCCTCTAATCTCTTCGGTATTGAACATCCCATCCTGTGATAGTTCTACTAGTAAGTCAAGATAGGTTTTGAAATTGGTATCTGTAATGATATTTTATAATTTATGTTGATCTCCAATGTTGTCCAAAATTTGGGCTCATGTGGGGCTAGTTACCTATATATAAGAATAATTGACCTATATTATACCATGCTAGTCAGATGAAAATTTTGATGCTCATAAGTGAGTCAATGACGTAGTCGGGGTTTTTTAGATGTCAATAAATCTAAAGTATAAGAGCTATTGAATTAAAACCTTATTCTTTAATAAGTTCACCATTAAAATTACATACTGAGATTTGCATCTGAATTATACTAGATAGACCGTCTATCTGGTATAAAACAAATGCAAGTTACGAGAGTTAAAAAAAACGACGAAAGATAAAGCAGTTGTGCTCCGCTTTGCTCGTCTTAGTGGGGACACTGCTGTATCCCCAGATATGTAAAATGGAACTTTAATTACGACATTTAGCATCACGAACTCTGAATATGTTATTACATGTAACAAGGAACTCATCATTTTTTTCGGCTTGGTCCCTGTCCAATCATTCGAAACTACAAGACGGGCTCCATAAGCAGATGATGAAAATTTTGTACAGTGATTTCGTATAATGTCATATTGAACAGATTTCTAAATAATCCACAAGCATTAATATTTGGTTTAACAATACCTGTTACCTCAATGTCGTTTTTTGGAATTTGATCTAATGAATCTTTGGTACAATCAATTATATATTTCATTGTATTATGATGTATTTATTCTCTTTCTCGTCGGTATTGACTATGTAATTCTGATCCAAAATTCATTGCCTTAATATTATCAGATTGTTTGGTTAGTATTATCCTACATTTTCTCTGACTTAATATTGATTACAAAATTATCCCTCTATCTTTAGTTGCCATTTTTCTTGTAAATTTTTTACCTGTGGTTTTTACCTGTTCATGTGAAGTTCGTTGAAATGGAGACCCTATCTATAGAGTAATATGTATTGGGTGATTTTTTCTCCTTTATTGTACGCGTTAAATTATTACTCGGCATCATCATTATCCTACGCTTCACATCCACAACTTTTGGGAGTGAAATCTCTAGCATATCAAGCGCGATCTCGTATTAAGTGGTCCACACGTCACGTCTGGGCTAATATCCCACTCGTATACGGGCTTTGTAGCATCTCCAGAAAACTTTCGTACGTTCAGGCGCTTCTGCCATAACTACTATTGTAACCAATCTTGAGGCTTACATATAGGCGCCATAGGCTTTGTTATATCTATGGGGTTGTACTGTTGCACTTCACGTATCAGTACATCCTCTTATCTATTGGCATATTAGCCAATTTTTGATTCACGTCTTCCGCTTTGCATAGGCAGGAAATATTTTTTTCCAATACCTCCTGTTTTCTTTCTCTAATTAATTTTGTTGCAGGTCCCAAGACAATTAAAAGGGGGACTTCCTGAAGGTCAAACCTTGGTGTCTTTTGTGGAGACTATTGTGGATCCTGGCTCACAGGAGTTATAGTGGGAATGTGTGGTGGGATTCTCCTATCATATGTATTGTAAAAGTTATAGACTGGTTGTTTTATGAACGGCCGCCTGCCTTACAATCCTCCTTGGGAATGTAAGTGTTGACCACACGAAATCAGGCGGAGTTGGTCTAGGTTATTATAAAGTTGCCGGGCGAGCCACCGATGACACAGATCGGGTACCGGTGGCCCGCTCGCACGGCGAAGAGATGTGTTTGCAGGGTGGGTCTATGGGCTTGCGCGCCGCCTCTTCCGTCGCCCGGGACCAATTTGGCAGAGCGCGACCACGTTCATAGCTCACCGCAAAAAAAAAGTTTAAATAAAGTTCTCAGTTGCCTTTTACATCATTCACAAGCAAAGTAAGTATTGGTGAAATTCGTAGCCGCTTCCAAACAGCAATTCATATCTAGTTAACATATATCTAATTAATAACCATTACTAAATGTATTAATTTTTAAAAAGTTACTTTGAATTTACCTGGTGTTTTATATCCCTCACTAATATTTCGATTCATTTTTTCCTTTTTCTGCTGAAGAACCTGTAAATATTGTTAATATTATATTTTTAAATAAAGAATAATATTTTTGTTTTTCTAGATGGCTAGCAGATTTATACGTATAATGTGAATTGCATCGCATAATACATTATTAATCTTAAAATTGAGAGAAAAATCTGAAGTCGTCGAATCTGAAGTTTTAAAAATGTTTGAAGTGTGGATATTATTGAAAGTTTTGGTATAAATATTCATATTTTTATATTCATAATTCAGTTGAGATATAACTTGCATGGAAAGAATGAAAATATAAGCTATACAAAATAAAATAGATAAAATAGTAAACGTGACGCGCATTCAAAATTACTTCATCGGTTTTATAGCTATTTGTCACAGAGATCAAGCTATATTTTAAGGACTATAATTATATTTTATCGTTTTCTAATTTAATTTAATAAATTAATTTTAATTGTTAGGTTATTAATTTCTATTATTTCTATTCTTACAGTGGTATGTGTGTCTTCAGCAACCATGGTAAGCTGATGGCTAGGTATTAAATTATATTTATATAATTAGGTAAATCAATGATAAACATAATGAAGAAAATGGATCTCAAATCGATCCTTGAGGTATACCTGTTTTAATATGAGTTATTTATGTTCAATAAAATTTTCTGTAACTAATTCCATTAGTTTTAAAAGCTTCTGCATGCATTTTTCTAGTTTAAGGTATGTTTAAAATAATTGTAATGAATTATACCTTAATGGCATAATTTCCTAATTAGTAGGTTATGGTTTACTATATCAAATGCGGAACTCAAATCCAGAAATATTCCAGCTAGCCTCATTCGTTGTTTATATTTCTTATTACATCTTCAAATAATGCGTATATTACGTAGTTAGTACCAACCTCTTTTTACCCGACTGCGCAACGCAAAGGAGTGGTATTGTGTTTAACAGTCTATGTATGTATGTTTGTATGTTCCTTTGAAGTACTATATAAACCAAACGCCTGGGCCGATTTTTATGATTCGCACTTCAATCGATTCCTCTTAATCCGGCGAGTATTACTAAAGATATGACGTTAATGAAAATTCAATATGGCGACTACTGGGCGCCATATTGTGAAAATTAAAAAAATTAAAGTCAACAAACTATGTCGAATGGGGTATCGTTGAATAAGTATTTAAAAATCATTATTAGTTTTCTCTCAACATTTTTCGATTTAACTGGCCGTTTAGGATCTATATTGATTTAAAGTTTCGTAACAACCTTTCTCACATATAGGTTTTTTAGACAGTAGAAATTTACGATGAAAAGACGAACAATTCATATATCTAGATGTGGATGGACATATACTGAAGTATCTAGTAGGTATTTCGTCCAATATACCATAGTTAGTCCTACCTGAAGTATCTAATGTCTTACGCGGTCGCCCATCTCCAATTTCTAACGATTTAGTACTCAACTTCAGTCGAAAAACTATATATAGTTAGGTACTTACCTACTTATTAAGAAATAAGATAACTATAGCTACCTAGATATTCATAACTAAAAAGTATAAAATAAAAAAATAATTTAGAAAAATCAAAAACCCGACTGCGTAAAAAGTAACCAAAACTACGTACATCTTATATATTAATAATTTCGGCAAGGGGTACGGTAGACTCGATCGAAACCTTAGATGAATTACAAAACATAAAAAAATATTGATTTCGAGTCGACAACATATATCCGTAAAATTCGGATTATGGAGAATTTCGTTAAATTCTAATGGCACTGACAAACAAACCGCAGTCGCCATCTAAACAAACTGCAGTCGCCATCTTAGATACGCCTCGCCAATCAACACATCGCGTGCGTCGCGCCAAAAAAGTATATGTCTTCTTCTTCTTCTTCTTGATAAATGGCTTCTGTTAGCGATTAACCGCAACTTCGCCAATGTCCCGTAAGGCTCGTTCGTAGGCCGTCAAACGAAGGAGATTGTACGGTACGAAATAGTATGTAAAGGGCCGGTGAGTATGACTCTAAGATTACATGAGAAATACGGTGACAAGTAGTATACTGAAACAAAAAACAATTCTAACTAGTCTGAAATATACACATAACTAAAATGAATTCTAACTACTTAACTAATTTACATATAAAGTATATGTCGTAACAAAATTAAATACTTTCATTCATCGTTGACGTTTCGCGAAAATATTGTTTTTGACACTTTTTATGATATACTCTTTGTTAGGTATTTTTTCTTTAAACTTGAAATTGGCCGATTGCGATAATAACCATAGAAAAAAGAACACTAACCATAACCATAAAATTCGAAGTTTTAGTTCAAATGTCATTTAGTTTTGCATAGTGTTTTATTTTGTTTGGATTATACACATTATACCGAAAATAGTCGCCGAGTACAATATAATGAAAAATAATACTTATTAGCAGATAGAGGTGTGAAGATAAACCTACATACATGCACAATACTTATTATTATTTGAATATTTATCTAATATATTTTCTCCGTTAAGGTCAATAACGAAGAGTTGACGCTTATCCAAGAGTCACTGGTGACTGATGATGTTTCTTCGGATAACGACAAAAAAGTAATTTTCTTTCGTTAGAAGAAAAGGAGAAAGAAAACACATCAAATGGCTGGCAGACCTCCGAAGAAACGTAAATATTCCAGCAGGTTTAGTACAGAACATCAGCCCCCCAGGACTAACTATGTATATTTAGCACTTTCAAATAACACCATTCAAGTATCAGTACATTTAGTTGGTTCTATGATTTATGAATGTGTTCAATGCCAAGCACTTCATTTTTTAGGTGAAAAAGTTAAAAATCATTTTAAAAATTGTTGTCATAATGGGAAGGTATATATGGACCCAGATAGAGTATTAAAGCCAATTCCGCACATATTATTAGATTTATACGAAGGCAATACGTCTGATGCTAACCATTTTAAGGCTAATATACGACAATATAATTCAGTATTTGCAATGGCATCCATAAATTCAAACTTGAATACACTCCCTCCAGGATTTTTCACTTATAGGGCACAAGGGCAAATTTATATAAAAACTGGATCTTTGTTTCCGTTGCAAGGTCATAAACCACAATACAATTAACTGTACATAATTGAAGATGAAGCAGCATTAAATGAACGATTATCTGATTCTAGAAATAACAAATGCAGAAGCAATATAATGAGGTCCTTACAAACAATGCTCAATGAATCCAATCCTTTTGTCAAAATATACAAAAGGGTGGCTGCAATTTTAGCTGAAGAGGCATTAAAAGCAGCCTCAGAAAATCGACCCAATTATTCGGTATCAATGCAGTTTTATAAACATAAATCTCTTGATTTGCGTCGGTATAATACTCCATCAAATAATGAGGTAGCAGTCATCTTTGTAGGAGAAAACGGTGAACCTCCATTAAATATAGACTTTTCTGTACAAGAATATTCTCAACATTTAACTACACTCAAATCAACCAGTCCCAATATTGACCCTTTAGCCTTTCCTTCACTTTTCTTCTTTTTTTTTACAGAGAATTAACCTTAAAAGTTATATGTTTTCTTAATTTATTTTAGTTTATTTTGAATGTTGATTTAAAATAAAAATTATCTGTGTAAAAACTTTTGCAGTTTTTATTTACTATATTTATTAAACACAATGAACGAAGCTATACAAATATATGCCTTGCTTACCTTTAATATTACTTGAGAAACGATGACTACAGAAATACATTTTGTACCTAGATGTGTATTATGAGTCACATTTCGCCCGAGCGAAGCCGGGTTTTCATCTAGTAATAAATAAACTGAAAAGAAAAAAACAAGCACTTAGATGTCCGGTAGTCTAGAATTCCATAATACAATATATTATTGAATAAATACTATTGCAGAAAATAAAATATATTTTAATAATAGAACATGACAACTGAGCAGTCGGGATCCACTGAAAAATTAGATTTGCTGTCGAATAATGGATCCCGACTGTGCAGTTGTCATGTTCTATTATGAAAATATATTTTATTTTCTGCAATAGTATTTATTCAATAATATATTATGGAATTCTAGACCACCGGACATCTAAGTTGTTGTTTTTTTCTTTTCAGTTTATTTATTATGTACGTAGTTTTGGTTACTATTTACGCAGTCCGGATTTTTGATTTTTTTTAATTTTTTTTTTTTGATGTTCTTAATGACACCTGATAAGTATTGTGTTGACCTTAAACATGATATAGAAAACAAATTTTGAAAATCTTTTTAAAAATGTTTGTAGTGTGGATATTATTGAAATTGGCATGTAGTTTTATTGGTACTGTCTTATTACCTTTTTTGTGAATAGATATAATCTTGGCTACTTTTAGATGATCAGGGAAAACAAAAGTGAAAACTAGAATACGGGATTACTTCATAACCATAAGAGTGTTTGTTCGCATGCTATACACAATTTTCAATATTCCGTGTGAAGTAGTAACCGCGATAGCCTTGTTATTTTTCTTTTCCATACACTGCTCAAGAAATAAAATTTACTGATATAAAATTTTCTTTAAATTTTCGTTAATGAATATTAAAGTGTTTTAAAAGACAAATTCATACCTGTTATCAATCATCGGTTATCAATCATTTTTCCTTTTATATATAATCATATAGACTCCGTACCTTACCTTTTTAATAATATAATCTGCTGAATTCCCCAAGTAAATATGCATAAAACCATCTATAAAATGTGGTGCATGCATCTGATGTATTTCCCACACCAAGATTCTCGCTCGTTCTCAGGCTTTCTCCATTTTTTACTCTCTTGCAACATATTTACACTACTTTCTATTATGCCATCACAACTGATATAGATCAAAATGAAAAAATCAAATAAAACCTCCAATAAAATGATTTAAATGACAATGATGATTAAAATAGTAATCCTTTACATTTTTGTAGGTATTATATTGTATAAATATATGAAAAGAGAAATCATTTTACATGCAGATTAAGGCAATTCTTCCAAAAAATTACAAGATTATGGGTCACCATGACACATATTAATTTAAGGTGCGCGAGTATTTCAAGATCACATTTTTATTTTCATTTTTATAAATCGGCCATGAGTTTTGATAACATCCAAATTATCAGTTTTTGGAATTGAAGCTGCTTTTTAGGTTTACTTAACGTCCCTTCAGAATACCGTCAAAGAAATTTTTTTTTTTATTGTCAATCCTTTCAGACCAACATAGATACGCCGCATGTAAATTGGCAGATTAATATTGTTACATTATCAGCAACACGCGGGGTGCGTACGCTGTTAAAATTTTTTTTTTTTAATTTTTGGTAATTTGTACATGTACCCTTCATCAATAAACGAGTATAACGTAATCATTTTTTATTTCAAGTATCTTCAAAACCCATGACAATTCAACGTTCAGTCTGCAGACGTCCGAATAAAATCCCTTTAGCTAATTAGCTTCCCTAGCTATTAGTAGGGGAACCTAATTCCCCTACTAATAATTTCTCTTAGAAAACGAATTCAAACAATCTTAATTCTTCTTTTTAGATATAATCAATTAATATTAAACATACCATATTTGACAGAGAGTGTAGTTCGTAAGCATAGGCATCCTGCTTCCTCTTTAGGCTGCTAAAACGGAACGTAAAAGGGCTATGCCACCAAAACTTAAGTAGCCGTTCAAGTGTGGACTTTGCAAATAAATCCATTGTTTCAGAGCTCTTATGAATCATTTTTTTGGAAAGGTTTATTCCCAGGACTGTCACTGAAAAATAATTTAGTAATCGAAGTTTAATGCAGTAGAAATGCATCAGGTTTTTAATACAGTAGAAACGCTTTTCAGGCAACACCCATTTGATCCGTCCGGAGCAATGACATTAACAGCGTGTAATACCACGGAACCTGCTGTGGACGTACATTTATTGTATCTTGTGGGCGGGCCACCGGTACCCGGCCTTTATTATTGGTAACCTTGGCAAAAATTGCACCATAACCGATACCAATAACGTCCGAGATATCGGTTTACAGATAAATATGGTTTTTAACAAGCACACTCAAATCCCTTAACTCAGATGACATCAATATATTTTTCATTACCTCCATCGATAACAAAATTTATTTCCACCAGCTACAAAAGCGTAGCTCATACAGACTTATGTTTTGCACACCATCGATTATGGCTATGAATATTACTTTGACATATCTACTAAATAAACCAGGTCGTTTTTCAACAATTGATCAGGTTTCGTTTTTAACCTCGGTAAACATAACATGTCATCCTCCTTAAATACATCTTCCATTTGGTTTCCAAGCAAAATTAATCAGCGACAACGTTTACATGCACTGATTATACTTTATTCTATTCTCCACTCTCCTAATGCACCTTTATATTTAAAGTATTCATAGTAAGTATTTATACTTAAATAAGTAATAGTGATGTAACTGCTGTATAATCAGTATTAGAAGAGGATGGTCATATTGAAATTTTCAAAACCCCTTTACAGTAAATAGTAAAGTAGTTGCTTATCATCGCTTAATGCCATAGTTGGGTGAACCATGTAAAAGCTCAATGTAAAATATCTAGCAATAGATGAGAATATGAATGGCGAAACCCTCATGATGTGTATGGAAAATGATCTGATTAAAAGATAAATGAATAGTAAGGTGTAATAGATATGCAAACACATTTTATCATCTCATCATCTTTATCATCAACACCTCAACTCATATACGCCCCATTGCTGGGCTCAGACCTTCTCCAATAACGAAAATAGACACCATTAAATCACGCTAGTCAGACGTGTTGATAAAGTTTGAATTCTAGTTTTTCTTCTTTTACACAGATGTTATATGCTTTCTATATCCTTTAGTCGTCTCTTACGATCACCTACGGGTAAGATAGAAGAAAGGTGATAAATTATGGTTTTACTCCGTCACCACAAGTAAAATTTGTAATTTAGGAATGTTTAAATTTTTTAAACTTACAACAGATTGTCTCTAAGCTATTAAATCGTGTGTAGATTCCATGGTCAAAATAACCCTTTTTAAGATTAATCTCCAAATCTTTGACGAGCTTCCTCGATTGGTCGTTGAAGACTCCGATGAAAGTATTTATTACTGGCTGACCGAAGGCTGATGACAGGTATTTGCGATGTTTTTTCCATGTTGATACTAGGAAAATATTAGAAATAGTTAAATCTATATATATATAAAAGAGCTTGTCCTGATTGACTGATTCATCATCGCACAGCCTAAACCGCTGGCGGTAATGACATGAAATTTTGACAGATGCTGCCTTTTATATTGTAAGCGCTCACTAAGAAGGGATTTTTGGTAATTTCTTCTCTAAGGGTGGAAAATAGGGGTTGCAAGTTTGTATCTAACTTCGTCAGTTTTAAAGATAGATTCATGAAACTTTGTATACGTCTATTTAATATTAAATAAATAAAAACGTAATTCAACATTTTTGAAAATTTCTCCTAAAAGGATGAAAAGTAAGGGGTTGAAAGTTTGTATGAAACTTCGTCATTTTGAAGTTAGATCCCTGAATTTTTTTTATTAGCTATATAATGTTAAATAAAAATTTACCTGTCTCAGCATTTTGGGAAATTCTCCCCTAAGGGAGTGGATAGGGGGAGGGGGGGGGGTACTTTGTATACGTCTATTTAATATTAAATAAATAAAAACGTAATTCAACATTTTTGAAAATTTCTCCTAAAAGGGTGAGAAAGTAAGGGGTTGAAAGTTTGCATGAAACTTCGTCAGTTTTGAAGTTAGATCTGTTTTTTTTTTATTAGTTATATAATGTTAAATAAAAAATTACCTGTCTCAGCATTTTTGGCAATCTTCCTTAAAGGAGTGTAATAGGGGTTGCAAATTTTTATGAAACTTTGTCATTTTTGAAGTAAATTTCAAGAGATGCAAATTTGTATGAAACTTCGTCTGTTTTAAATTTAGATCCCTGAACATTTGTTTTTAGCTATTAAATGATAAATAAATAAACACGTGTTTCAGCTTCTTTGGAAATTTCTCCCTTAAGGGTGAAAATAAGGGGTTGCAAGATATAAAATTGCGGAAAATAAGGGGTAGATCCCTGAAAATTTGTTATTAGCTATATAATGTTATATGAAAATTTACCTGTCACAGCGTTTTTGGCAATTCTTCGCTAAGGGAGTGGAGGGCTGCAAGTTTTTTGTGAAATTTTGTCATTTTTGAAGTTAGAACCGTTAAAATTTGTATTTGCCTATTTAATATTAAATAAACGAATACCTATTTGAGCATTTTTGTAAATTTTTCCTCTAAGGGTGAAAAATAGGAGCTGCAAGTTTGTATGAAACTTCGTTAGTGTTGAAGTTAAATCCCTGAAAATTTGTTTTCTGCTATTTAATATTATATAAATAAACATGTATTTCAGCATTTTGGGATATTCTCCCCTAAGGGTGAAAAATAAGGGGTTGCAAGTTTGTATGTGTGAAACATATTCGTCAGTTTTGAAGTTAGATCCCTGAAAATTGGTTATTAGCTGTATAATATTAAATAAAAATTTACTTTTTTCAGCATTTTTGGCAATTCTCCCCTAAGGAGAGGAATAGGGGTTGCAAGTTTTTTTATGAAACTTTGTCAGTTTTTAAGTTAGAACCGTTATAATTTGTATTTTCTTTTTTAATATTAAATAAATAAACATCTGTTTCAGCATTTATGGAAATTTCTTTTCCAAGTGTGAAAAATATGAGTTGCAAGTTTCTATGAAACTTCGTCAGTTTTGAAGTTAGTTCCCTTAAAAATGTTATTAACTAATTAATATTAAATAAAAATAAACACGTGTTTCAGAATTTTTGGAAACTCTCCCCTAAGTATGTCAAAATAAGGGTTGCACCTTTTTTATGAAACTTTGTGAGGTTTGACGTTAGATTCGCGAAAATTTGTATTTGCTTTTTTAATATTAAATAAATAAACACCTGTTTCAGCATTTATGGAAATTTCTTTTCCAAGGGCCAAAAATATGAGTTGCATGTGTGTATGAAACTTCGTCAGTTTTGAAGTTAGTTCCCTTAAAAAAATGTTACGTAAAAATAAGACGTAAAAATAAGGGTTGCAACTTTTTTATGAAACTTTGTGAGTATTGACATTAGATTCGCGAAAATTTGTATTTGCCTATTTAATAATAAATAAATAAAGAAGTGTTTCAGCAGTTTTAAAAATTTATCCTCTAAGGGTGTAAAGCAGAAGTGGTTCCAGTGGCAGGGCACGCGCTACCCTTCTGTTGCTCCGGATGGAAGGAACGACGTGTGTCGAGACCATATACATATTACCAAAAAAAAAACTACCCTACAGGAGTGCTGGCAGATTGTGCATTTTTGAATATTTTGGAATGGTTAGGGAATAATTTCACAAGAATTGCTTTATTTATCAGTATAAAAGTACTATCCTTTATGTGGTTAAATACAATATTCATTTATTGTGCCATCCTACACAAACATGACAAATTAAATTACATAAAAAAATTAACACTTCAGAACTATTAAAATTACTTTATATTTAAAAGTTTATCTCTCAGAAAAATCAACCTTCATTTATAATTTCAACGACTCTTTCACCATTATCATTACCAGCATCATCATCGCCAATCTCTAAAACTGATACAATAGGTTTATGGTAGCTGAAGTAAGCAACGAACAATTTTGAATCTAATCTATTTAAATGTCTAATAAAGACCGCATCAATAGTAGTTTTGTATCTCAATGTGCTAAGATTGTGATCATTTGACACATTGTTAAACATTATTATTATTAATTAAATAAATTATTACAAATTTATTATTGAAAAATTCAAATAAGAGACGTGTCTCTCGCGCAAACTTTTTATTTATAAACGCCCTGCGCCGCTTAAACGAAACAGCAGCAGCAGGCATACATTTTCGTCGCGCGGTAGAAAGAGCGAAGGATATGTTCATCTTACGTCGTGAAAATTTTTGATCAGGTTACGAGTCCTGACGCGAGTTTAATATTTTTTACCCATCCCAAAAAAAGTGCACATCGCCGCTAAAGAAGATTTCACTTTTGAAATAAAACTACTTTTACGGATTCTATCATGTTTGTATTTGATTTTTAATTTCCCGACGTTTCAACACTTTACACTGTAAAGTCATGATCACGGGAGGACTCTAAGGTGTCTTACGTCCAATATGTCATTGTTGTTACAAAATTTTTTATCTACTCTATAAGATATTAAATTTTGACCCACATTATTAATACAAATTCATTGCCAGTACAAAAAGAAAATGATTCTCTATATAAAATTTTATATTATTTATGATTTGTTATTATTAAAGCATTTAATTTATGATAATTATTATTGTGGCAATTTACAATTTTAGAAATCTAACAAAACTATTCAGCTACCTTTGCTAGCGTTGTTGATTTTTCTGCAGCAGCTAGCTATCTTTGTTAGTTTTGTATGTATTTGCAAATTTAATAATGAATAAAGAGT
The DNA here is from genome assembly GCA_905163515.2 of Lymantria monacha. NCBI lineage: Eukaryota > Metazoa > Arthropoda > Insecta > Lepidoptera > Erebidae > Lymantria > Lymantria monacha. Next base: position 21,398,876 of record LR991081.1, read on the forward strand.
TGCGTTTGTTAGCGTTTTTGGCAATTTCTTACCTAAAGGTGTAAAATAGGGGTTGCAAGATTTTTATTAAATTTTGTCAGTTTTGAAGTTATATTCATGAAAATTTGTATTGGGCTCTTTGGTATTAAAGACAAAATACGTGCTTCAGTATATTTGCAATATCAACAAGGATGTGGGTTTTGACATTTGTAAGATACTTATTTTTGTTTGTAAAATAATGTATAAAAATAAGGTAAGACATGTCTCAGTATTTTAAATCTACCCCTTTTTTTTTTTTTTTTTTTTTTTTTTTTTTTTTTGCGGTGGGCTATGGACGTCGCACCCCGCCAAATCGGTCCGGGGTGACGGAAGAGGCGGCGCGCAACCCCATTGACCCACCCTGCAAGCACCTCTTCTTCGCCGTACGAGCGGGCCACCGGTACCCGATCTTTGTCTTCGGTGGCCCGCTCGGCGGTATGCCCTCTTGGGCTCCTCTCCTGTCGACGGCCCGACAGCTTTCGCCGTCGAGGCGTCGTCCTCACGCGGTGGCCTCACGTCGGGTAACCGGACAATTCCCCGGTCCGATCACCCGAAGCCTCGGTTAGGGCGGCATCAGGCGCAGGTACTCGCGCCTGCGCCGTCCCGGCCGCGGGCGGCGGTCCGGGTCACGGGAATCCTCCCGGGCCCGTTCCGCCGCCTCCTTCTGCGAGATGACAGCCTCGCAGAAGGCGGCGACCGCGTCCCAATTCCTGACGCTGTCGACCATCGCTCGCGCAACAGCCGGCAGCGTCAGGTCGGCACCGATGACAGCGACGAGGTCACGGCGCTGCCCGTCCCAGCCCGAACATACCTCGAGCGTATGTTGCGCCGTGTCCTCGTCGCTACTGCAATGGTGGCAGGACGGAGTCCACTCCCTCCGCACGACCGTGTGCAGGTACTTGCCGAAGCAACCATGCCCCGACAAGACCTGCACCAACCGGAAAGAGAGGACTCCGTGCTGCCGCTCCATCCACTCCATCAGTACGGGCCGGAGGGCCTCAACGGTAATAACACCGTATCTAGGCCTCTCCAGCCGCGTAGCCCAACGGGCGATGACTTCTCGGCGGGCGTCCTCGCGCCAGGTGGCTATCTCGTTGAACGATGGGGAGCCACCCTCTTCGCGCATTGAGGTAACCCGCCGGTAGAGGTCGGAGAGCATCTCCGCCTCTAGGTCCCACGGGGGTGTCCCGGCCAGTAGGCACGCCGCCTCTGTCGACACCGTGCGGTACCCGCGAATGGCTCTGACCGCCATGACTCTCTGTGGCCTCCACAGAACCGCCCTGAGTTGGGCGTTCAGAGCCCTCACCCACACGGGTGCGCCGTACATGGCCATTGAGCGGATCACCCCCGCATACAGCCGTCGGCCCTGAAAACTGGGTCCGCCCACGTTCGGCATGAGCCGAGAAAGGGCGGACGCCGCGCCGACCAGCCGGGGAGCAATTTGACGAAAATGCTCCCGGAACCACCATCGCCCGTCGAGCACCAGACCCAAGTACCTCATGTGGGCCTGGATACTGATGTGGATGGAGTTGACGACTAACGAGGCGCCGATGGGCAGCCTCACACGGGGCCCATGGAATAAAAGGGCCTCCGTCTTGTTTAGGGCCACCCTGAGCCCCAGCGCCTCGATTCGCCTGACCATCTCCTCGGTGCCGAGAGTGGCCAGGCTCGCCGCCTCTTCGAATGTCCTGCCCCGGGCTGTGACGAGCGTGTCGTCAGCATAGCAAATAACGCTCAGCCCGGGGGGGAGACTCCCTCTCAACGCCCAGTCGTAACCGATGTCCCACAGAGTCGGCCCCAGAACCGACCCCTGCGGAACACCGCACGACATGGGCGTCCGCACAATGTCCCCTGCGGGGCTCGCGTAGAGAACACTGCGCCCCTCCAAATAGTCTGCCACCAGCCGCCTGAGGTACAGGGGCACTCCGTGGAACCGGAGCGCCTCCCTGATGCAGCTGAATGGCAGACTATTGAAGGCGTTGGCGATGTCCAACGACACCGCCAACAGCACTCCTTTGCCGGCGACAGCCTCCGCGGCCGTCTGCCTCAGGCGTAGCAGGGCCCCGATGGTCGAACGCCCCCTTCGAAACCCAAATTGAGCGTCCGACAGATCGGGCCCCACCTCTTCCAGGTGCTGGACGATGCGGGCAGCGAGGACACGCTCCAGCAGCTTACCCACATCGTCCAGAAGCACAATGGGCCTGTAGGCCGACGGCGAATCCGGGGGCCGTCCCGGCTTTGGCAGGAGAACCAACCTCCCTTCCTTCCAGCACTCAGGGAACTGTCCAGACGTCAGACAGGCGTTGAACAGTCGCCTGAGGCGAGGTTCGAGATGCTCGAGGAGCAACGTCAACACCCGGACTGGGATTCCGTCCGGGCCGGGGGCCGTGGTGGCGGAACGAATCTTCGCCACGGCTGCCCCCACTTCCGACTCCGTCACGGGCGGAACACTCTCGACGGCCTCCCGGTCGTGATCTGGCGAAGCCATGACCGGGGGCGTGTGCTCCGACTGCCGCGGGAACAGCTCCTCGACCACTCTACGAAGGAGGTCGGGCTGGAGGGTCTCGGTGAGGGGGGGGCCCTGCGCGCGAAGCTTATTCAGCGACGCGCGATACGGGCGACCCCAGGGGTCACGGTCAAGACCGTCCAGCATCTCCTGCCAACTCGCGTCCTTGGCGGACCGGATGGCCAGCCGAAAGGCGGTACGCGCACTGCGGTACGCCTCGTACAGCTGGCCCTCCCGCTCAACATCGCGGCGACGCCGCCGACTGCGGGTGTAGGACCTTCGGGCACTAATGCACGCCGCACGAAGGTCCGCCAGTCTTGGGGACCACCAGTAGACCCCCTGCCTCGGAGGTAGACGCCGCACCCTGGGCATGGCCGCATCGCAGACCTGCGTTAACGCACTGCGGATGCGGACAGCCTCAACGTCCACTCCGTCCGCTAGGGGTGGTGAGGACAGCCACGTGTTCACGATGGCCGCCTCCGCCAGTAGGTCCCTATCCAGCCGCCCCACAGCCCACCGCGGAAATGCGGGAGCTCGGTCCGCCCTGTGACCCCTGCTGGGGTCCCGGAGAGGGGAGACCTCCATCCGGATGTAACGGTGATCCGACAGGGTCTCCGCCTCCTCCAGGACACGCCAGTTCCTCACTCGTGGTGCGACAGCGGGGCTAGCGAACGACAAGTCCACTATCGACCCACCCTGCTGTCGCACACACGTGTTCACTGAGCCTCTGTTTAGGACACAGAGGCCCAGTGACGCCGCCCACTCCACGATCGCCCGCCCGCGATCGTCCGTCATCGGGGACCCCCACGCCGTGGATTTGGCGTTGAAGTCCCCCAGGACCAGGACGAGGCCCGGTGCCAGTCGCCGTATCGAAGCCTCCAAGGTGGTGAGGGAGGCCCCGAAATCGTCCATTCTCCTGTTAGGGGAGAGGTAAACGCTGTACAGTGTGACCCCTCCCCAATCCGCCGCGACAAATTCCTCGCCCCTATCCAAGAGGGATAAGGACGGGAAGTGCCGCTGCGTGGAGGTGACGATTGCCGCGGTTCCGTTCCGGCTGACCACCCAATTGGGGCGATCAGGCACGACGTACGGTTCCGCGACTACGGCTGCACCGATCGACCACTCCGCCATGGATTGCAGGAGGAGATCCTGCGCACCGGCGGAGTGGTTGGTGTTGGCCTGCAGGAGGTGAGCGGACTGGGCAGCCATTAATGGGCTGTGTCCATTATCACCTCCTGGCTTGCGGCGGGCGATCGGGCCGCGCTAGGAGCGGGAGCGGCCGGAGTCGAAGGGCCGCTCCGCCCCTTTGGAGCCGAAGCCGGAGGTCTGCACGCCCCAGAGCCCATGCGGTGCTTGGCAGGCTTATTGCCCGCCGCACACGCGGGGCAGTGGGGCGGGGCGGCGCAAGATGCCGCCATATGCCCAGTCTGACCGCAGCGGAAACAGAGTCCGCCGCAGTCAAAGCAATTAGTGCATGTTGGCCGGGTGTGCCCGACCGCCATGCACTTGAAACACCTCGCAGGCCGGTGCTCCAGCACGGTGACTCGCGCTGAGCTCCAGCCCACGAGGAGCCTGCCTGAGTCGGCCAGTTGCCTGACCGACTCCACTGGGCACTGCACCCAGGCGGCACCTACGCCGCCCGGACCGGGCCGGATGGCGCCAACCCGGACGGTGTCCATGGGACACCCGGTTTTCGAGGCAGTGGCCTCCCGGATGTCTTCCACCGTCACGGAGTCATCCAAACCCGCGATGCGCATTTCGGCGCACTTTACGGGTCTGGCGATTTTGACGCCACCCTCCTCGGCGAACAGACCTCGCAGCTTCGACGCCACGCTATCGGCCGTTCTGGTGCCCTCGGCCCCAGGGAACTCCAAAATCCGAGCCCCTGTCCGGGCCTTGCGGGTCCGGGCTTCGACGCCTCCTATGTCGGAGACGTCGAGCTCCTGCCGGGCTTTCCTCAGAACGGCCTCGTAGCTGAGGCCCCTTTCTGCCGCCTCAGGCAGCACAGTGATCACCACTGCGGCTGTCTTCGGCGGCCGGAGCCCCTTGCGCGGCCTCTTCCTCTTCGACCTGCTGCTGCCTCCTCCGGCTCCTGCCTGGGGGGCGACGACCTCAGCGGCGCGCTTGGCCGCCGCTCTCCTCCTCTGCCCGCGACTCTTTCTGCTGCGCTCGGCCACCTGCCAACCCTGTTCGGGCGCAGCGGGCGTGCCAGGCGCGGAAGGCGCAGTCGCGGGTGCGCGGGTCGTCGCCGGCGGTGTCGGTGCGGGCGACGACTGCGGTCCGGCAGGAGCCGGTGCCGTCTTTCTCTTTGGAGCGGGCCCCTTGGGCTTGGGCCCAGCCGCGGCTGCGGCGTAGCTCCCCCCCACGCGGCCACCCTGACAGGGTAGCGGGGCGGGGGTTGGTGCCGCATATGGCCGCTTGTCCGCGGCGAGAGGCGGCCGAACACGTGGTTCCGGAGGCAGCCTTGCCTCCAGAACGGCCAAGCGCGCATTGACCATATTACCGACGGTGTCGATAATGGCGCGCAAGGCCTCGTCCGACACGCCCCCCCACCGCAGGCAGTGGGATCAGTGTTGCCGGCTGGACCTCTGCCGGGGCCTGCTCCACGACGGCGACATTTGGCGTGCTGGCACTGATGTTGGTCGGCGGCGCACGCTCCGCGGTCGGAGGCTTCTTCGGCGCGGTGGGAACCACTGGCCTGCCAGCTCCTCGGGGCGGCTTGGCTGCGGCGACGTCTCGGCGGCCGGCATTGGCCGACGACGCAGGTGGCGCAGGCGGCATAAGCCGCGCCATTTGCGCCTTTAGGTCGGCCACGTCCTTGGTGAGGATCCGGTTTTCCCTCCTCACCGCGCCCAGCTCCGATTCTAGGCGGCGGTTCTGGGCCCGCAGGCCTGACACCTCGCCACCTAGGCGGGCGTTTTCGGCCTGCAGGGCCTCCATGTCCAGGGCGTCACCGCTCGCGCGGGCGCCAGCGGTCGCCACTTCTGTGGGAGGGATGCCGGACAACACCTCCAGCACCCTCGCGGCGGCCGCCTCGTCGTCGGCCCGCTTACGAGCCTCCGCCCCTCCACTTGCTCTGCCGGCTGGGGAGTGGGTCGCCCGACCCGACGCCACGGCCCCTCGCCCTCTGCGAGAGGCCGGAACCTTGGGAGGAGGCATGATGACAACACTCCCCTCGGAATCGGCGCCCGAGCTGCCATCCCTGTTCAGGGGGCGCTTTCGCACCTTCGAGGGGAGGGCCTCCTCCCTTGCCGTCAGTATCGCACCGACCTCCTTGGACGGCTCCGCGGAATTACCGCACTCGTCCATTTTATCGGCAGATCCACTGCCCTCATCTTTGGACGGCTCTGCGACACTACTGTCGCCCTCGTCCATTGACGGCCCTGCAGTAGATCCGCCGCCATCATCTTGGGGTCCAGCGGTGGCAGCCTCCCTGAGAGCCCGCCGCTCCTCCCGCTCCGCCTGTCGCTTTTTGGCGCCGGAAGCCTTCCCCCTATTCGGGGGTCTCCCACGCCTCTTCGTCTTTGGGGCCTCCTGTGTTGGTGCCGGGCCCTCGGCGGACGCCTCGAGTCCTGAGGACGAGGCGTCGTTTGTGCCAGTTTTCTGTTGGCTTAGCAAGGCCGTAGAGTGGGAATCCGTAGGATCCCCGTCTTTTGAGAGTAAAATAGGCAAATCCATATCAATTCCCACGAGCATGGGAGAAAAACCGTCGACCCGGGCAGAGATCCCTGTACCCGGGCAAGCCTACATTTACCAACCAGGGGGTCGGCCGGTACCCTGGCTGGAGCGTGCTAACGACAGAACAACCCATCTGCCATGCATCTTCTCGCCGCACGCCAGAACTTAAGATTCTGGGTGATTTCCGAATTCGAATGTTGATTCGAACTCTTTATAGAGGTTGTCTTCCTCGCGGTCCAGGCGGTTAAGCCAAGACCCTCGCTCCTGATACTACGCCTCACGACAACTTGTCTTGAAGCAAGATATCAGGTTTACGATATGTCGGCGGTGGCATAAGCCTGCCCAGCCCTCAAATCAATGAGTGACCGGGCCCGTCCGAAATTTCGCGTCCTGTACCCTCTACAAATAGAGGGTCAGGAGCGAATTGGGGCTCAACCCATCGCTGGGGAACCCCCCCTCGCGCCAGAGATTCGCTACGGGCGACAATTCGACAGAGGGATCTGGGGGACTGTCGCCCGCACCCAGGGTACACCACGCGGAGGTTTCTGGCGTCGTACCCCTTTAAATCTACCCCTACAGGAACAAAACTAGAGATTATATTTTGTATGAAAATCGTCACTCAAGTGTAAATAAATTCATAAGGAGCATTGACGTCAAGCAAGCGGCCGATCATAAAACTATTGCCAATATTTTGTTCAATTTATACGACGGTAAAGAAATATATATTACATCGACCTGATATTTTTTACCACTAAACAATTAGCTATATTTTAATATACATATATCCATGCGGGCGACGCCGTTGTCAACAGCTAGTAATAATATGTTTTCTTTAAACGACGATTTTTCGTATATTTGTATATATCTTCAGAATCTCAAAAATGCATCCAACGATTTTCATGAAGTTTGCTATGCAGGCAGATTAGGTTTATAGGAAATTTAGTTTTCTCGATGTTGTCAGCCAATCAATAAAATATAATAATTAGAATATGAAGCTAAATATACCCAATGTCATCTAGAATAAAATAGTTTAGCTGAGAAATGAAGCAGTTGTGTAATTTATTGTGTATTTGATCTTTAGTATTTACTTTTAGATTTTTACTTTTTTTATATAATTTCATCAATTAATATTATTTTTAAATATGTATTTTCTAACATTTTTATAGATGAAAAATACTTATATTTCATCAGTATGTCATTAATATTTAAATATACCTACTCCAAAAATTTGTTACAACTCTTCAATATCTAAATATATATTCTTCGCTATTATAGAGGTTTTATCTACATCTACACTGAAAGTCTGCGTATAACATTCGTGAACTGTTATCATCATCATCATCACAGCCCATAATATCCCACTATTGGGCTCGGGCCTCCTCCGTAATGGGAGGGTAAATAACTTACTATACCGCGTTGGTCAGACGTGTTGGTATAGAGTTTTGTTTCGAGTTTTCCTTCTCTCGCATAGATGTTATATGCGTTTTATATCCCTTAGTCATCTCGTACGATCACCTACGGGTAAGATATAGGGTAGTGAATAGTATTCTTACTCCGTCACCACACGGAAAGAACTGTTATAGGTTGGTGTAAGACTATTGCGTGATGTTGGCATCTCATATCTATTTATGGGGTTATGTATTTAATAATTTAGTTGCGTTTTGTGAAAAAAATAACCTAATTTAATGAGCTAATAGTCCTCTTGTACAATAACCCGGCGATGTAGGGATATTTTTTTTTGTAATAGAATATACATTTAAAGCTTAACAAGGTATCTTTCATTAATGCACAACGTGAAACCGCACTCCATACTTCAATGGGCATTCCCCTTTATTATATATTTTAATATGCATGTCTTTTAAGCCTCTTGCATGTTCATGTCTTATATGCCTCTTGCATATTGCAAAGTCAATAAGTGAAATGTCATCTAAAATAATAAATTTCGGTACATTTCAAGTTTCATAGCAATTATTAATATTATACATATTTCCATGTCAACTATCATTATAATTATTATACATAGTCAAGGTTCATTATAATTATGATTATTTAATATGTCAGTAAAAAAACTCATTAATTGTATAATAACTCTTATTCATTAAAAATAAACATAATTTATATTTGAATTGTTTCGTATTTAATAATTTTATATATGATGGTATTGTGTGGTAGAATTTAGGAACCATAAACAAAACAATATACTTTTTTGCATTAAAGCAGTTTTAGAATCAGATATATATATATACAGGATGTACCAGAGAATGGAGCAGCTGGTCAGAAGGATGGTAGGTAATGATGCTAGGAACCCATAACAAAAATTTGAAGGGAAAATGTCGATTCGTTAATAAATTACAAGCATTTAAAGCAGTTTTCAGTTTTGTCATCGCTTTTTCTTTAAAACTGAATGAAATGTACCAAGTAAATGACAAATAGTCTACTACATACTCATACTTTCTTAAATATTCATTAGTACCTAAATAAATCAATGATTACGTTTGCTACAGTATAACAAACGTCACCTTTACAAACAGCTGACGAGTCAATGACCTTGAAATTTTCCCTTCAAATTTTTGTTATGGGTTCCTACCATCATTACCTACCACCCTTCTGACCAGCTGCTCCATTCTCTGATACACCCTGTATATATATGTATATATATTAATTAATTACTAAGGCTGTGTGTTAGCAGCTTCGAATACTAACAACCCCTTACTTTGCTCGTAGATATCGCAAAAGTTGACGGCCGGCAGGCGGCCGCCTATAGAACTATTGCCAATAACTTTTACAATATGTACTATGACAGAAGAGTACATATTGTATGGGCCCAAGTAATTGGGATAAGAGTAGGAGAATGAAGATGATATACATGTACATATATATATATATATATCTAATCGCACGCATCTTACTTTTTGAAACTCATTCAGTCTTCTGTTTTACAAAGAGAGCAGTCATATATATATATATATATATATATATATATATATATATAAAAGCAATGAAATGTTAATATATTTAATGGCTTTAATAAGTTTTACCGCTCTTCCTTGAGTTTAGTCCACATATTGCACTAATGCATCTTTTTTGTGCTAGAAAGTAGAATTTTCCTAGAATATTCCACCGTAACGAAGAATAGAGTCAACGTACCCATAATAAGCCATTAAAACTGCTTCCTGGTTTACTATTTTTCGTAACTTATACGAAGCAAATGAAAATTTACTTAGCTTTTTACTTAATGAATTTACATGTTCCTTCCACGCTAGCTTATTGTCAATAGTAAGGAATTTAGTATTTGTTACAAATTCAATGACTTCATTGTTAAAGTGAATGTTAAGGTCATAGCTTTTATGCAATTTTTGAGAAAAATTTGTTATTTTAGTCTTATTCAAATTTATTGTTAATTATTTTGCTCCAACCAGTTAATAAATTGCGTGACTGCTATCTTTATATCCTTTGAATATTTTCTTTGCTATCATATTTTAGAATTATAGTGCTATCAATAAACAAAACCATTCGATTTGATATTTATTTTTGAAAGTCATATATGTGCACCAAGAATAATAAAGGTCCCAAAACACTGCCTTGAGGCACCCTATACGATATAATAGCTTCCGATGACATATACTTTACTTCTCTTCAAGTTGTTACATTTATGTGACTTATTTTTTACATTAAACATTTGCACTTTTAATTTACATATCAAAAAGAGTGCCCATTTTAATAACAAAACCAGATAAACGCACACCATTAACATCAAAACTTTTAAATTGCATTGCTAGGTAAGAAGTTCCTCAGCTCATAGTGGTGTAGTTTCCTGATAAGAGTTTTGCGGTGTACACAATTAAATGGCTCAAATAAATTGTTAAATATACCTGAGGCCTCATACGATTCCTTTCAGACTGCAAAAGTATCTATTAATTATTTGACACCTGCATCAGTAGCACAGCAACTTTTAGTTAAACGATATTATTTTTTATATATTAAATTACTATTCATAGCTAGCAACGAAATAAAAATTTAGTTGCTGTCACTCTTCACATGCCTGTAAAAATACTAAAATACCATAACGTTCCACTGATGACCCATTAAGAGAATAACAGCAGCGCTCCTTAGAAATGAATAAAACTTTAATTTGAGCGCCATAACGCTCACCAAGCCATCACGGTAATAATTCCGCCAAAGAATGATCAGAGAGATTTTATGGGGGGAGACTTTAATCCAGTAGTGGACGATGAATAGCTGAATGAGGATGCCGTATTTTAGATATACAGGATTGTTTTTCTAAGAGTACCCAATTTTTTTTAGGATATTATACATATAAATAAGGTTATATTAAAAATATAAAATATTAAAAATCACTAAAAATTGCCTAATTATTTACATTTGAAAATATCTAAAAATATTAATGATTTATGGACAAACTTTTTTTTTACGCACGGCTATGCATGAGTAAGCAATTATCGAACGCACACAAGTTCATGTTAGAAGTTATGGACACCTATCTACCTACATTGTAGTGATTACACACACTAATACAACAGACACAACAGTATCAGTTATTGTGTTGGTAATTAACCAATTACCAACACAAGTAACATAGTAAATAAGTTTATGATTAAAATTTTCTTTCATACTATTTAAAGGGCTTAGAACTGCCATAATAAACACATACATTAAAATACTAGTTTATTATTTAAAACCACATACATACTAATGTTCGCATTTATTAAGGTGTATTTAAAAAGTGCAATGTACTATTTACAACTAGGTATTAAACTTACCTTTTCATTTAGTTCCATGAAAAAACCCTATCGTGTAGTGTGTATAAATGTACAATTCGTTTAACACTTGCTTAAATTGTTTTTTAATGTTATTTATGTTCGAGCACCTTTCACTTCACTTAAATGCAGTAATCATTTTGCTATGAAGGGCCTCACTATACCTACTCACTAATTGCATTGTTTTTACTTCGCATACCACGTAACTTTCAGAACTAAGAAAGTAGCCAGCACACATTCTTTAATATTAGCGGTTCGAATATCTTACATGATTTAATAACCATCATTGGATATAAAAAATAAAAATTAGCACGTGCTCATAATTAGGTCACGGTCAAGACTAAGAGTTTACTGGGGTGAACATCGGCGTGTGCGCAGCGGGTACAAGGGGGGGTTACGAATTTTGCCGAACGCTTACCGAAATACCGACAAAGAAATATTTGAGTACCTAACTTCGATTTATCGGGAGTGTTTCTTTGTGTGCGTGGCGTGTGTTTATAATTCTGAATAACTAACGTAGTGTCATCAAATTTAGTGTATCTCGGAATGTTTAAAATGTAGAATGATTTTTTTTTTGAAAATAAAAACATATGTTTTTATTTCACTAATCAATTATACTATCGAATCTGAACCTCCTATGTAAATTTGGGTACCTCTTGAAAAACAACCCTGTATACATTTAGTACAGTAGTGTATTATTTTTCTTATATTTTCCTAGATTATCTATCTTACCTTTCCCAGTGAGTAGACCCTCGCCAAGCCAGGGCTTACCGAAGTCATAGTATACGCTCTTCTCCAGATAGGTGTTTGCTATTAAGAGCATGTCATCAGAAGCGGTAACCACTGAATAAGAAAAAAAAAAATAAAAACATATGTTATAAAATCTTTTATTTTTTCAGCTTGTTTTCTAGCTGGTTTTCGTGTGGTGATGAAGTAAGAATTCAGTTCACTCCCATTTTGTCCATGTGAGTCATAAAAAAAGACTAAGGTATATTATATGCATATTATCTATGCTAGAGAATAAGGTTAAGGTAAGGCATAATAAGGAATAAGGCAAATGTAAAGAAAAGAATAAGAGTAAGAAAAATAATAATTAATATGGGTTTTATGTCTTGAAATGTAAAAAAGTATAGTTATACGCAATAAAAAATTGTTTATGTCTGTTGAAAATTTTAATTGGTTGATACATTAAATAACTTATAATTGTATGTTGTAACTATTGTGTATGACTTAATAAATTTCTTGTATTTTACTTTATACTAAATAAAATTCAAGGTATTAAAAATACACATTGATAATACTCAAAAAAACATCTCAAAATATGAATATTGAGACGGCAATATTAAACGAGACGGGCACTTGTGCTGAAATAATAAAAAAAATTAAGAAAAAAAAAGTTAATAAACACTAAAAATATGAAAATATAGCGTGATGCATCCTGCTGGTACAGTCAACTACTGACCTACAGACCCTAGTCGACACAAAGACAGAAGATTCTAAGAAAAGGGGTCTACGCGGGAATTTGAGGTAAACCAAAATAATGGTCTTAAAAAGAGATAAAGCCAGAACAGATGCAAGAGTAACAATAGGTTATGATGTACTAGTTCAAGCGGATGAATTTGTATATCTTGGATGTGGATTTACGATTTACTCTACTGGTCATGGATCATCACCACAATGGAAGGGAAATTATACTACTATACCATGCTGATTAGCTGTGTGGTAGCGGCTTCAAATACTACCAACCCTTGCTTTGGTCGTGGGTGTCGTAAAAAAACGACTAAGAGCCTTATAATGACCTAAGTCATCTTTATCTGATGCCGTTTGATTATTTCAACAATTACATTCTAAAGGAGGGTTGACGTCAGGCAGGCGGCCGTCTATAAAACTATTGCTAATAACTTCTACAATATGTACTATGAAAGAAGAGTACATATTGTATCGACCCCAAATAATTGGAATAAGAGTAGGAGAATGATGATGACCATGCTGATCAGGAGTGGTGATGCAGGATTTTATTTCAAGCTTTCTTCTCTTGCACATATTACCTCTTTGTTGTCTTTCATAACCATTTATAGGAAAGAAAGGGGTTGATACTTTTAACCTGTCACTAGACAAAAAAGAAAAAAGAATATCATACCGTAAAGTGTCTTTGGGCCAATCCGAATACTTGTCACACCTCCCAGTCTATAGCTCAGTCTGATAAATTTTTTGCATTTGTACCAAAGTGCTGAAATCATAATAGTAATATTGAATTACAATATAATTGAATTGTATATAATATTGAATTACAATATAATTGATATATATATATATACGACATCCACCCAAAACAATAATAATAATACACGACAATAATATACGACATCCAAATAATATACGACATCCACCCAAAACAATGCCTAGGTTGGTTAAGTTCCTTTAGATTTTTAGATTATGCGAACGGGAATAGGACGACGACGACCGTCGACTTGATCCCAAGAGTCCTTTAGTACTTACAACAATAATTAAGTAGTAAGTGAATAAAATTATTTTGAAATTAAAAAAATCTTTTTTTGAAAAAAGAAATTACAATAACGGATATTTCTAGGGATATTGTTAGAGCCACGGAAATTTTCCCGATCGGAGAAAATAAATCCGTGCTTCTAATTACAGGCACGGATGAAAAAAATTGGTCCAATTCGGCCATTTTTTTAATTTGTAGGCACGGATATTATCCGTGGAGCGTGTCAATAGCAGCACCGAAAAAGAGTATAACACTAGGAAAATTTAAAAATGAGTTAGAAAATCAATTGAATAGCCGTTCAAAGATTCTCGGGACTGATAATGGCCTAGAGTGTGTCAAAAGTTAGAAATATTCTCTGAGTACTTATACAGTGCTGGTATCATACATCCAGACTACTACATCATACACTCCTGAACAAAATGGGAAATGCAGAATGAATGAACAGAAAGGCAAAATGTATGCTACTTAATGCAAAACTATCACAACAATATTGTTCTAATACAGTCCACACAGCTGACTACATAATTAATTGTTCTCCAACCAAGTCCCTGTAATTTGAGATATCAGAAGAACTGTGCCCTGGATGGAAACCAAATATAAAATACATGTGCATATTTGGTTGTGAAGCTATGGTTCACTTACCACAAGAAAAGCATAATAAGTGGGACCCAAAGGCACAGAAAATCATATTCAATGGTTATTGCGATCACAGTAAGTAAATGCTATAGATATATTTGTGCTATGCACAACCTCTACAAACACCAGATGTCACAGGCTACAGTGATCCAGACTGTAAATGTTATGGATGCAAGTCGTTCAGTTACTGGCTATGTATTCATCAGGAACAGGGCGGCTGTGACTTGGTCCAGCCAAAGAAAAAAACTGTGGCTCTATCTGCAGAGGCTGAATTTGTGGCCGCTTGTGGTGCTACCAAAGAGACAATGTGGATCAAACAGTTTTTAAGTGACATTAATGAATATAAACAGGACTCTATGTGTCCTAATTTAGATAACCAAAGAGCTATCAGTGTCATTAAAAATATTAATTTCCATATGAAGTGTAAACATATTGAAATTAAATATAACTTTATTAAAGAAAAGTATTATAAAAAGATAATTGGATTACAGTTTGTTAGTTCTGATTGACAGTGATTGACAGTTTGCAGATATAAAAAAAAACAATAATAAAAAAAAACAAAAGCATTGTTTAAAGATGAATTTCAATATTTAAGGTCAAAGCTTGGAATGTTATCATATAACATAGTTTTAACTGATTCAGTGCTTATGTGTAAAGTAAAAACTTGAAATTGTGTTTTATAACTTACTTTTGTATTGTTTCAGAGTTTAAGATCCTAAGCTTGGAATGTTAATATAAAACATATGTATGTAGGTACTTACTGATGCAGGAATAATGTATAATTCAGTTTTTTTTTAATTCTTCATTTGTGAATTACTATCTAATTTAATTAGTTATTATGTAGGTAGTAAATTAAAGATACAGTGACAAATAAAAGAAATTATCTTAATGTAAAAAAGCATGGGGTGCCTGATGTTAACATTCCATTGATAGAGTTATGTGACTGAAATACATGGATTTGCGTACAGTGACCATAGCGCACACTTGCTTCATGTGACAAAATACTAGGAGTAGCGACCCCACCCCACGATTTTTACATTAAAATAATTTCTTTTATTTGTCACTGTATCCTTAATTTGAATTATTAAAAAAGTTATTTTCAACTTTTTAGTTTATTTTATTTATAAAGGTGCGTTTTTTTAGTTTTTTTTTAAGCTATTATTTATTACTGCTCGTCTTGATATGGTGTAACTACAATACACACCTTTTTCTAAAATTTCACAGAAATTTTACTACGAAATTATCAACAGTAAAATTGAATACATATCTGCTCATCCCAAAAATGCTATCATAGTATCCTCACAATCGATATTCAAGTAATAGCTCTTGCAAATAGTAATAGATTTAATAATTTAATAGATAGATGGCAACAATTATTTTTTGTTGATTTTGCCCAATATAAAATATGTTACGTTTTTTAATAGAATTTGCCTTATTCAGAAGAAGATTTTATATTTTGATTTATTCAACTGATTTTAAGTAAATAACTCAATAAATAAAACATAAAAATGTTTTTTTTTTTTTTTATAATTTAAGCATGTTCATGTAACACATAAACAAGTAGTAATCATAAATAATGCAATAAAATAATAATATAGCTTTCATACAAAATTGATATATATCCGATATATATCATAAATCGGATATTTTGATATTTATTATAAACTAGCTGACCCGTGCCCACTTCGTTGGGCTGTAAACATTTTTACTTGTTAAGAAATTATGATTGTAATTCAGTTAGTGGGTACTTTTCCTGGGTGATAAAGCAATAGAAAAATCGTCTAATAGATGTATCACTCAATAGATTATGACACGGTCGCGAGTCCATACCTATGTCGTATTATCTCTTTAACCACACATTAACACAATTCGTCCAAATTATATACAGTAAAAGGGAATAGTCTCTTATTTTAAACATTCAAATATCCATCCATACATCTATACAAACTTTCGCGTTTATAATATTAGTAGGATTTCATTTAGATTGACATTTTTAAACTCGTAATATCTTTTGAATTCAATGGCCGATTTTAATAATTAAAAAAGTGATTTTCTGGTACTGAAACAGTCTTAAATGACAAATAACTTATTTGGATAAGGGTTAATACAAAGAGATGAATAACGTAGTCTTTTAGGTATGGTGTGGTTTTTGTTAACATTTCTATCAAAAAAGTAGTTATACTGACATAACTACAATAGTTAGATATATGGTACCGCGAAGTTTTTTGTAGATATTAATATGCTCTTTAATATTGTGAAACATTTTTTCGTTCTACTATTCATAGTTTCCGCAGCGCATACGATCAAAGACATTTTATAGCAAGTTTTTTCATACCTTGGTTTACATTATTGAAGTTTTAGTAAGAACCTGTATTTTTTTTTATAAAATATATAGTCTATGTCACTCACAAATGACGTGGCTTTCTATTGGTAAAGATTTTTCAAAATCGGTTTAGTATATCCAGAGATTACCTTCTACAACGTCACAAACTCACAAACTTTACCTCTTTATAATATTAAGTATAGATATCGGATATTTTCGAACCCTGTACCAACAGCAGGTAGTCTTATGTCACACTATTGACAATTTTATGTCCATAGTCGCAGGCTGGTTCGTCCGGGGAAGTACCACTCTCTCGCAGAAAATTGACGTCTCAACAGTAACATTATATTGTTGCGCTTCATTCGGTGAGCGAGAGAGCTGAGAGTCCAACTTTCTGGATGGGTTGGTAGACAACGATCTAACTGTACCTACTATAGGTATTGAAAGTAGCAGTAACACTTACTATCAGATGTGCTGCTTGTTTGCCACCAAAAGCAATATAGAAAAACAAAAAATCACCGATATAGTATCGAAACTGGTTAATTATTTTACTCACATCGATTGTCACCACAAAAAAACGGCAAGTGTCCCAGTATAGGCCAGGCACCTTGGAAGAGTGGAGGTTCATCAGATTTTACTTTGCGTTGATACCACAGCCAGAAAACAATGCAAGCGATGCAGAATAGTACTCCAGATAACATTTTCAATATGATTGAACTGAAATAATTAAAATTGATTATAGTTTTACTTGTTCACTAATAACCTAAGCGCACAATTTAATTATGCTGTTCTTCATTTTCAACGAATACTCTCTTCTAAGGAGACTATTGTTTACTTTAAGTAATAACACCAAGTAATCGGGTTTTTATAAATAATTAAGCATATTAAATGCTAAATTTCAGTAAATTTGAATAAAAAGGCTGTGTCATCGTTCAATACAATTCTAACTGCAAAAGTTTGAAGTATTAAGCCCATACAATGTGTAAATATTGTCGGATAGATGGCACATGTCTCCTTAAAGACATAAATATGATACGAAGCGAGATTTGAATGTCCTACAATAGTTCACGTTGGTGTAAGTGGCAGCACGATTGAGCTGAATTCCCAATAGGTGTGTGTTCGAATCCCACTTGTGACATCATTTTTCGCTTCGTAATCGGGTTTTTATAAATATTATAATTAAGCATATTAAATGCTAAATTTCAGTAAATTTGTAATAACACCAAGTTATTTTTCGACAAAAAGCCTTGCTGTTTGTTCATAATCATCCTATTGTTTAATTTATTATAATCTTAATACTTACTTAATCAGTGCTGTGTATAATTTATATATAAACTAGCTATGCTCGTGACTTTTTTTGTGTTAATATTTCTATATTAGAATAATTTATTTGTATAACATAGGTACATACATAAATGATCTTATAACAATAATTAGTTCATTATGTTTTGCCTCTAGGGCATACAAATTTGATAAAATTTCATCTTTATATTACAACGAACAATAAATCGAATTTATTAATAAAAATAAAACATACACCATTAAAATTAAAATTGCAATATAAAAAGTATAAAAAATATTCGATCTATATTATTAAAGATGTCATATAAATAGAAAAATGTCAGGTTATATAAAATAAAGAGAGAAAAAAAAAATAATCCGATCTATATTATCAAAAATGTCATATAAATAAAAATGAAAAAGAAATCACGTTATTAAGATGTCATATTAGGTATTAAAAAAATGTCAGAAACTTAAATTATCATTAAAGTACATATCCAGTGAATAATAACTTTTCCTTACTAAAATCTTATGGAGGCACTTTTCAAATTGGCTTAGAGGCATTTGCTTTATTTCAAAGGGTATTTTGTTGAAAATTTTGGGTGCTAGACCAAATACACTTTTTTGCATTAGAGTAGTTTTACAACTAAGATTACATAGGTGGTCAGCATATTGCGAGCGTATTGGACCTTTTCTAACATCTGACACTCTTTTGGATTGGCTTTAACGAAGATTGCAGTTTCCAATATATACAATCCCGGTACAGTTAATATATTCAATTCTTTGAAAAAAGGTAAGCAGCTATCTGATCTTTTCAGTTGGCATATTGACCGAATACACCTTTTTTGCATTTTAAATACAATATCCCTATTAGTTGATTGAACCCAGAATATGATGCCATATCTGAAGATATCGCTGCCATACCGTGATATGCGGTCAAAAGTGATTCTCGATTTATTTTATTTGAAAATTGTTGAAGTGCATAAGCTGCTTTACTGAGTTTTTTACACAGTTCCTCTATATGTGGTTTCCAAGTTAATTGATTGTCGATTATTAAGCCCAAAAATTTAGCTCTCTGAGTTTCTTCTGTAGTGCATCCCTTAAAAGTAACATTAATATTCGGAATATTACATCTTTGATGAAAGTGCATAACTTTAGTTTTACTTAGATTAATTACTAAATTATTGATGTCAAGCCATTTAATGATGTCAGATAGTGAATTATTTATGTCGTCTTCGTATTCAATATTATTAGAATGTTTTATTATAGCGGTACTGTCATCTGCAAATAAAACCATATTGTGATGTATTGATTTTGGAAGATCATTAATGTATATTAAAAATAATAGCGGACCTAGGACGCTACCTTGCGGTACACCATATTTAACAATCCTTGGTTCTGATTGGTATATTATCTCTAATTTTGAGTTTGGACATATTTTCGAAATTTCTGTACACTGTGTTCGATTACTTAGGTACGATTCTAAGAGTTTTAGTATGTTACCCCTTATTCCGTAACATTGTAGGTTTTTAAATAAAATATTATGATTAACATAGTCAAATGCTTTTGATATGTCCGTGTATATACTGCATACAGGTTATTTTTTATCTACTGAAGTCATAATATGAGAAAGAAATTCAAAAATTGCTTTATTTACTGACATGTTTTGCCGAAATCCTTTTTGTTCGTGGCAGAACAATTGAAACTTATCAAAGTAGTTGTGAATTGAATGTTTTTTTTTTTAATTTATTATTTAGGGCTTTAGTCACAGGCTGACTTTATCACCCCTATACATAAACTTAACTTAACAAATAATAAAAATAGAAAATGAAAACAAAAGTAGATAAATATTACAAACGTTCGGTCACAGTAGACATATACAAATTCAACAGATCCTTGTCATCGCTCGATAAAGGCGAGGACAAAATACTGTTGCATATACCCACATTACAGTTATTATCAAACATCAATAAACTACGGCGCTGGGCCGTGTTCCGGACACACTCCGTCAGTACGTCTTCTATAATATTGCAATTGGAGCCGTTTGGAGTATTTGACAGTTTCATTAGATATTTAAATTTATTTGTCGGAATGTGTCCCGAACGTAATCTGAGCAGGGCGACAATTTGTTTTCTAGATAGACTTATATTATCTAACCATGGATACCGAGGAAGTTCACACTGAATTGTTTTAAACCAAATACCCTTCGTTTGTGATCTCTCGTCGAAATATTCACTCCATCTAAGGCGGCATGTCTCTTTGACCTTGAATAAAACCTCACTATGTACAGGTAAACAGTTATAGAAAATACCCTCATCGATAGCTTGCCGGTCCGCACAGTCGGCTTCCTCGTTACCCATGATACCAATATGAGAAGGTAGCCATTGAATAACAATGCATTTATTAGAGTTGCGAATCTTTTGAATCGTCTCTAGGATAGTATAGGCTATCGGGAGACCTCGAATGCTCGAGGTTAACCGAGCCAAATATTGGAGGGCACTTTTCGAGTCAGAATAAACAACAAACTTCGCATAATTTAGTGATAAAATGTAAGAGAGTGATTCAGATATAGCAATCAACTCGGTGTGCATGATTGATATGTGTGCGTTAATTTCAAATTTAGCTCTAATTTTAGCTTGCGGGTCGAAAAATGCCGCTCCTGAATTCATCCCTTCTTTAGAACCGTTTGTGTAAATACAATAGAAAGAGTCATACAAGTTATTAAAAAACAAATTACATTGATTTCGTAGTCTGATTGTGTCATGCAACCTTTTGGGCGCCATATTAGCGCCTTCAATATGAGTTTTTATTATTTCTGAGAGATTAAACCTAGAAAGCCATGTATACATAGAATACATAGGTAATCTACTTGATGAATATATAGAAACGTATTTTAATTCTGTGTGGATTGTCGATAACAATGGTAGTTTCTTTCTCGACTAATATTGAAGATTACAACGATTCTCTAGTTGTTCTATCACCTTCACACTAACATTACTATCAATCGATCTTGCTTTCAAATAAAATTTACTTGCAAGATAATATCTGCGTATGTACAAAGGTGATAGATACAACTCACTTTGCATCACGTGAATAGGCGTGCTTCTGATGTAACCTCCAATCACCCTCATAGCCATATTTTGGACTGTTTCAAGTTTTTGAAGATGACTCTTAACGCTAGTATCATATAGAAAACTCGCATAATCAAGCCTGCTACGCATTATTGATATATATAGGCGTCTAAGATGCTTAGGGTGTATACCCCAACTTCCGCCTGCAAGGACCTTGAAAATGTTTACAAATCTAAGTAGTCTTTCTTTAACGTCATTAATGTGACGATCCCATTTCAAACTTCTATCCAGCCATACACCTAGATATCGAACACTATCCACCACCTGAACAATATTGTTATTCTCTAGTTTTAAATTCACAGTTGCATTTCTTTTACCTCTGCTAAATACGCACACTTTAGTTTTTCTAAATGATATAGTAAGACCTATTTCTGCCATTAAATTACAGAAAGTTGTCAAGGCCCTTTGAATATTACCTATAGCTTTGATTAGACAGTTGTGTGAACTATAAATAACAAAATCATCCGCGTATTGTGAGATAAAGACCTGAGTAATATTTTGACAGATTTTAACAGTCGCTACATTGAAGAGGATTGGAGATAATGGATCACCCTGAGCAATGCCTGTCCCCGTGGTGCGATTAAGAATTGTCTGATCATCTAACGTTATCGAGAGATTTCTTTCATGTAGATACTCTCAAAGGTAGTTACATAAGCCAGAACCCGCTTTAAGTTCATCCAATATTGTTAGTAGGCTCGTTAGGTTTATATTATTATAGGCCCCCTCGATATCTATAAAACAGCCAACAGTGGGCGTTCCTACCGCAAAGCCGCTCTGTATGCGTGAGACGATTCGGGTCAGATTGTCTAAACATGATCGATGTCTACGAAATCCTACTGTTTCATCTGAGAGTAAACGATTATTCTCAAGAAACCATTCTAATCGTTTTGCAATAATCCCATGGAGTATTTTACATAAACAAGAGATCAGCGCTATAGGTCTGATACCAGTTGGTATTCCATTACCACTAGGTGGTTTTGGTATCGACACTATATTTATCTCTCGCCATTGTTTTGGAACAAAACTAGCTACCATACACCGGTTATAAAGAGAGGCAAGAGCAAGCTTACCTGTATCAGGTAGATTATGGACCATGGAGTACGAAATACCATCTTTTCCTGGTGCGCTGTCTGATCGCTTAATACAGTTTTTAATCTCTTCCGTTGTAATTGGGCTGCAAAGATCATCATTTTTTGATGTGAATATGGGTTTCTCAGGGGTGGCCGTGTCTGGTGCCAAGCCACAAAGCAACGTTTCACACTGATCTCGGTCTACACCTGGTTTGAGTGATCGATAGCCTTTGAGCCATCTCATACGTGCCCACATTTCAGTGGAGGAGCTTGCGCTGTCTATACTGTAACAGAAGGCCTGCCATGACCTACGTTTTGCACAGCGAATTACAGAACGAGCCTCTCTTACTTTCATCTGTAATGTAACAAGGTTATCAGGGGTTGGATTTTTTCTAAATTTGGACAGTGCCAAACGTCGCTCCGCAATAAGCTTGGATAACTCTTGTGACCAATATGGCTTTGGAACAAATTTATCAGGTCTTAGCGGGTTACTTGAAATTTTGTAGTTAGGTATTGATTCGTCGGCAGCTTGATATAGTTTCGAGGTAAATTGTTCATATGCAGCTTGATGATCGGACTCTGCCTCTATGGTAATTGTAGAAAGGCTATTCTCTAATATGAGTTTATATGTGGTCCAATTTGCTTTCTTAAAGTTCCTACGAAATCTGGTGTTATATGATAGGCTGTTTGATATGCTATATTTGATTATGCGATGATCGCTGCCAAGGGTTTCATTCGTAATCCTCCAGTCAAATCTTAATGCAATATCAGCAGTGGAAAATGTTATGTCGGGAGATGTTTTCTGGATGGATCCATTTACTAACTTCAAACGTGAAGGACTCCCATTATTAATTGTTACAAAGCCATATTCCAGCGCGCTGTCCAATATAAGGCCACCCCTTGTATCTGTTTTGGATGACCAGTTGGAATGATGCCCATTAAAATCTCCTGCTATGAGTGATTTTTGAGTAAACCGAGAGAAAATATGATCCCAATCTGCGGCAGATGTGCTGATATTCGGTGGGCAGTAACAAGAGATTAAATTTTGTAAATGTTTGCAATTTAGTATTTTAATCTGGATCAATTCAAAGCGCCCGTTTGAGTGAGAAAAAATTTCGCCTGCCTGCGCCTTTATGGAGTAATGGGTTAAAATTGCTACACCTCCAAATCCATCATAACGATCTTTTCTATATATATTATAACCGTTTATGTGGAAGCTACTCTGTGGATCAAGCCAAATCTCACTTATAATTGCTACATGAATTTTTTCCCGGCTCAAAATTGCTTCAAAATCAAGTTTTTTGGGTCGAAGACTTTGTGCATTCCATTGTAGTATATTAATAGCAAATTGTGTTTTGTCAAGATCCATATTGATTTAAAAATGAAAGTAATGGCGAATCTGAAAAGTACTGCACGATGGATGATATAGCACATTTATATATTATTTGTATACAACTTTTTAGTTTCTCTTGCCATGGTTCATTAATCTCTAAAATTTTATCCTTAAGCTTCTTGAAAAGTATACTCCACGTGATTTTAAATTCTGTATTTTCTGATTTTTTACTCGAGTAAGCCTCTTCTTGAGACTTTATACTAGTTTCACTTTCATTTTTATCCATATCTGATTCTGACGATACACGCAGGTGGGTAGCATTAGTATAATTTCAAGAGAATTGAGTAGACATGACACGAAATGTTACAACTAAACCAAACGATACATATTAACTAATATTCAAATTCATTTATTATGTATAAACCTTGCGAGGGTACTTACATATTGTCAGTATTAACATTTTAATTTAATCTAATAAAGTACCACTGAATCGGAACTAGACCACTACTGAGAAATTCCGGGAAGAAACTCAGCGGGTGTGACTATTAACGTTAACTTAACCCAATAAACGTACATTGCATCAGAATTGAGTGAGTGATATAGAGATTCGACCAAAAGTAAGTTTTAAACATGGTATTATGGCTAAATATGGCAAATTATAATTAATCGTAGAAATGATTCCACAATCAGCACCCAATCATTAGTTTAGGTGCTATTAGAGCAGTCATCACTTCCTTCAATCTCATATACCTTGGAGGGCAGTAACCAAACCGCAAGAAGACCACAATGAAATTAGATAAAATATATTTCATTAAGCAAAACACGCTATGCTATAACTTTATAATCATCTAGATAATCCGAGATTTCTTTTACAAAATGTGTTCCTGATAGCTTTTTTAAACTTATTTATTGGCGTATCACGGATATTTTTAGACAGTTTATCTTAAAAGCAAATATGTTTTGCCATTAATAATCTGCTAATTATATGGCGACAATTAGTATATAGGTACAACTATAATATCCTTATTTCGATTGAATTCACACGATGAATATACAATAAAATCACCATAAAAGAATTATGGTGACTGAGTGTTGTACTGTTGTGACTTAACGATATATTTCATAATGAATAAGATTGAGAAGGAATTAAAGATGTCAGATATAGATAGCGCTGATAGCTAATTAAATATGCTTATAGTAAATCTCATACAATTACTTTTATATTATATGTATATATAATACTGAGAGGTCAGATTTAATTTAATTAACGAAGGCACCACCACATTGTTAACAATACAATACAATTTCCTCCCACAAGACTAATATATTTATATAGATTTAATCAGAATCTTTTACATACATACTCGTTATGGGAATAATTGTAATCAGTGGATTTTGTTATATTATAATTATTTGATACATTCAATTTATTATTATTATATATATATATATATATATATATATATATGTGTATATATATATATATATGTATATATATATATATATATATATATATATATGTATATATATATATAGATGTATTATAGATTATTTTCTCAGTACATCATCCCAAAAAGTTGCACACGCAGGACTTACTTATTTAATATATATCATTCGGGGGTTTTGGCACTGATAGCCGAAGTACAGGCAAAAGCCTAGTTCGGTTACAGACGCTTAAATCATTAAATCATTCAGAAAGTTGTCAGCGTTTATAGTTATCTGTATAGATTATTTATCGTATAGATTTGACCCACATTAATAGTTTATCGTTTATATAATATTAAGTAAGCTAAAACAAAAATAACCAAATATTAATTTAGCTTTGTATTATTTTTGTTGATTTAGTATCTTAAATGTTAGGCTTAAAACTTATAGGTATGCTAACAAAAAATTGTTACGTGTGGCAGTTTTTTTCGTTTGGAATTAATATAAGAGTTTATGTTTTTTGAGCTTTATAAGGAAATCTTTCTCAGTGTAGACGTATTTTGTAATGTCGTCGTATATACATTAGATTTAAATCATATTGATATTCATAAATTGTCATATTGTAATAATTACCATAATTTAGTGTTTTGAATTACTGAAGGAAATTAGAATCAAAGAGTGGGTCAAGATGTAATAAGTAATAGATACTATATTGGATATAAACTAACACTAAAATAGGGAGTGGTGAATTGTATTCTCATTCCGACACCACACGGGAAATTAATTAATGTAATATGAAATATGTATCTTACGTGATCGGATTCTGTATGACAATAAATAAATAAATTATTAAATTATTAATTATTATTAAATTATTAATTTATGTTATCATAATATTAATATACAAAGAATAATTTAATAAATATGTAAATTCTGTGGTCATAGATCAGAAAATGATAAGTGCATTTTTGCTCAATATGACTTATTAATATATGTATAATCGGCAAAAAATGCTCTTTCATTTGGTCAAATCAGGGTAACCCACATGCAAATAAAACTGTTGTATTGAATACTAATCAGATTATGATAACTTTTAATATTCAACTTTTGTCTTGGTCATATTGCGTTAAGTGATTTTATTTAGATCTGACCAAGGGGACAGCGCGCTTTTTATTGATCAGAATATGACAAAAGCACACTTATCAGCTTATGATCAAAAATTACTCGGTTAGCAGGAAACATGTCATAACTTGTCATGTCAATATTGTTTCGCGTACCGCACACTTCATAGTTTATTGTTAGTTCTCGTTATTTCACCGGTAAGGGAACATTAATATAGGTCATAATTACTGTTTAAGTGATGAGTGCTCGCTGTAAGAAGTTGTTGAAGTTAGCTATGAGGCAAGAAGATTCAGAGGTATGTTTATCATTATTTTTATTGTTATTTTATTCAAAGCGTGTCTAAGTGTTCATTGCAAGCATAAGTGGGCATTTTATTGACCAATATTGTAAAAATTATTGATATGAATGCTTGCGCCTAGTATATTTTATATTAAACGAACTCTGAACAAAACGTAATGACCGTTAACTTAAGTAGGTAATCGTTCAAAAGATAAAATACTGGCACCTCGCACGGCGAAGAGAGAAGGTTTTACGGTGGGTCTATGGGGTCACGCGCCGCCTTTGCGTCACCCCGGACCGATTCTGCGGGGCGAGACGCACCCATAGCCCACCAATAAAAAAAAAAAAAAAAAAAAAAAAAAAGGCCTTACGTTGTTTCTTTTTTCATTTTAGGATTCTGCTGTGAAACAAAGTGTGAGAGAACGTACGCCATTAGCTCAGCAGGATATATTGCCCTCTCTGCCCGGACCGTCAGATACTCCCGTAGCTCCGCAGGATATCTTGCCATCTCTACCCGGTCCGTCAGGTACTCCCGTAGCTCAGCAAGATATTTTGCTATCTCTGCCCGGCCCGTCAGGTAATCGAGCTTATAGTTCTGATCGTACTTCTCTCGGCGAAGATTATAGTTCTGATGATGATGTGCAGGATTGTACTTGGATCCCTGCTGGTACACATGATGAACACGTGTCATCATCGCCGTCTAGCAAGACACCCCTAGAAGTATTGAAAGCATTGCTGTCCCAACATTAGTTTCTCAAACACAGGATGACGTTAGAAGAAAAAGGAAGCGTGGTGTCGGTATGATGCAAAGAAAACTCCGTAAGGAAAGAACAGAAAAAATAAAAAGGGGTGAAGAATACATAAATCAAGCTGGGAAAAAAATATAGGGTAAATTTGTAGGTGTACTAAAAGAATGCAGATTAAAATGTAAAACTAAATTTACAAATGCACAACTACAAGGAGTTTTTACGGATTATCGCGCTATGGAAACTAGGCATATGCAACGTTTACATTTGAGTAATCACATACTATTAACACAGCTAATTAGAGTTAAACAAGTTGAAATAAAAAGAAAAGAGAAGTATCTGTAGAGTACTCTATTCAAAATGAAGGTAGTTTAGTAAAATTTTGTCAAAACTGTTTTCTTAACGTGTATGGTGAGAATCGTCGTTTTGTGAATGGCATAATTAACAAGAAGAAAAAGTCAGCTACAGGTACCATTGGACGGGATGAAAGAGGCAGACATGAGCCAAAAATTAAGCATTCAAATGAAGCAATTGAATATGTACGTAATCATATTACTAATTTCCCTGCATATGAAAGCCATTATTCAAGACGACACACTACGAAAAAATACCTGGAGGCTAATTAAATTTACAAAAAATGTACAACTTATACCTAGAACAACACACCATAGACAACATTACTACAAAAATAGTCAGCCTTTCTACATATAGTAATATTTTTAAGACATTCAATTTAAAATTTAAAAAGCCACATAATGATACTTGCCATGCTTGTGATACATTTGTTGCAAAAATAAAAATTACAATAAATGACACAGAGAAAACGAGACTACATGACGAACATGTCTCTCATCAGGATAAAGCAAATTTCCATTACGAATGTAAATCTTTCGATAAACAACGTGCCAAGTCATCAGGGAATACTATCGTTGTCGCTGTGTGTGATTTACAGCAATGTCTTGCTACACCATACTTAAATACTAGTGTAGCATTTAACAAAAGGAAGTTCTGGACTTTTAATTTTATAGTTAGAAATTGTAACACTGGGACAACTACTTGCTTCATGTGGCATGAAGCTATCGCGCAACGTAGTGCTAACGAAATAGCATCTTGCCTAAAAATGTTCATAATGAGTTTGCCCGAAGAAATAGAGCACGTTATTATTTATTCAGATACATGTTCCGGGCAAACCCGCAACAATACATTGCCTGTTGTATATAACGACATACTTACGCAGAAAGTTGGTTTAAAGTATAGATCATAAATTTCTAGTTCCTGGTCACACACATTTAGAGTGTGATGCTGACCATGCCTTAATAGAGCGTGCCAAGAAGAAATATAATGGAAGAATTTCAATTCCAAATGACTGGTACATGCTTGTGAGAATGGTCAGCAGTAAGTTCACTGTGATAGAATTGTCACAAGACGACATTTTCACATTTTCAAGCATCCTAAAACAGTCGCTTATAAAGAAGACCAAAGATCAGAATAACGATCCTTTTCTGTGGCGTAATATATTTTGGATACGTGTCGAGAAAGAACATCCTTGTTTCTTTTCTTTTAAGTATTCACTGCGAGTGGAAGACGAGTTTAAAATATGTGACATGAAGAGGAAAGCCAGAGCCAGTCGAAATAATCAGCCAATGATGGATGTTCGTAAGGCGTACAATCAGCCATTACTAATAAGTAAAGAAAAACATAAGGATATTCTGTCTTTATTACAGTACATTGATCCAGTGTACCAGGATTCCTATAAGAATGTAATAAAGTCTGATAATGACGTAGTAGACACATTACATATTAGTGATTATAATTCCGAGTCTGAATAGAAATTAATCCATTAATAAGTTTATTATCACCTTTCTTAATGCTGCATGGAGCACAATGTTATATGCCAAATACACTGTATTGTTATTTTGTTGTAATTTCAATTTAAATAAAGTATTTTTCTCATATTTCTTTTTAATTTAAGATCATAACATGATAACTACCTACTTAATAGATAAGGGCAACCCTTCTTTAAAAAAAAACATCCACATGAATACCACGCATTCCACAGTGAATATTAAGTAATTTTACAAATTAGTAACACATTTCCTTAATTAAAAAAGAAAAAAAAAATTCGTATACCGAGTGTCTCATATTTTAATAGTCCCTTCAAGATTTCTCAATAATTTAATTGCTTGTCCTGTAAAATAATGAATTTGTATTTATCATATTCTGACCTATAGCCACAAGTATATTTTTATATAATAAATATGTATATAGGGTTTTCTGCAGTTTTGTGGATCTGGAGAGAGCATTTGACACGGTTGTACGAAAGGAACTTTGGGACATTTTACCGGAGTATGGTATTAACGGTAAACTACTACAGGCTGTGCAGTCCAGTTACATGGGCTGTAGAGCCTGTGTGCGGCTGGATGATGGAATGTCGCCTTGGTTTGACGTCAATATCGGCGTTAAGCAGGGGTGCGTTCTGTCAGCCAGGCTGTTTATCATATATCTGGATAAATGTCTCCAAAGAATGAACGATATGAATGTGGGAGTCCAGATGGGCGACTCAGTGGTCACTGCTCTGCTTTATGCAGATGATGCAGTCCTGCTGGCACAGTCAGCGACTGACCTGCAGACCCTAGTCGACACAATGACAGAAGATTGTAAGAAAAGGGGTCTACGCGTGAATGTGAGCAAAACCAAAATAATGGTCTTTGAAAGAGATAAAACCAGAACAGATGTAAGAGTAACAATAGGTAATGATGTACTAGAGCAAGTGGATGAATTTGTATATCTTGGATGTGGATTTAGCCGAGATGGAAGGTACACCACTGATATAGAGCGAAGAGTGAATGCGGGAAATAGAGTGAACGGAGCGTTGGGGCAACTTCTCGGCAGCCACCACCTCAGCCAGAAGGCACGTGTAGCAATACATAACGCAGTGCTTGTCCCAACATTACTGTATGGAAGCGAGAGTTGGGTATGCAGAAAAGAGTATGATAGTAAAATTAATGCGGTCGAAATGCGATCTCTGCGAAAAATCTGTGGAGTTAAGCTGACCGACCGCATTCGTAATGACGACGTAAGAGAGCGAGTAGGTATGAAAGAGAGTATTGGTGTAAAGATGCGAAAGGGAATGCTCCGATGGTTCGGACATGTGGAAAGAATGCCGAACGAACGCCTGGTTAAGAAGATATACAATGCGAAAGTGGAAGGATGTAGGTACCGAGGGAGACCGAGACTAACCTACCTAGACCAGATCGGTCATGTACTGAAGGAAGGTGGAGTCAAGAGTCTCCGAAACCGGCGAGCGTGTATGAAGAGAATTATGAATGTTGAGGAAGCGAGTGAAGTATGCAGAGATAGAGTTCTCTGGCACTCTGTTCTCTCTGTCTACCCTGCAAGGGATATGGCGTGATGATATGTATGTATGTATGTAAATATGTATATTAATTAGTCAAAACTTTGGTATCGTATACTTAATCTGTTAACATTATTTCAAATATATTTTGCACGACTGTGAAAAATTTGCATAATTTTAAGCGATTAAAAGTATGTTTTAGATATATTTAACATAATACTTACAGTGCTGTTTTCAAATTTCTAAGACTTGTTATTAATATAAATTTTAATGAAGGAATTAAAGAAATTCTTAACGAATTAATGAAATAATACGCTTGATAAATAATTAATGATGTTTTTAAACACTCGACACTTTGCGCACGTAGTCCTTACCCAAATGAATCTGAACGTCTAATTTTATTCACCAAGCCCTCACATTTATGCTTCTCCGTCAATGATAATAAATAAACTTAAAAAAATGTAAACCGACTTCAAAATAAGATCAGCCAAAAACCATACTTATTTAAAACACTAAAAACCGAAAAATAAGATGAACTGTTTAATTATTGTCGAATTCTAATTATGTATTCATTTTTATGAAATATAATTACAATGTATGCTAGAAATCCACTAACACGATTTGAAGTCGGTACCAAGCCAAATAGATATACTATATCGCATTCAAACCACGCCGTGCTTGTGACTGAAGTGATCTGAACGCGCAAGCGGTTAAGCGATTTAATCCATACGGGCAGACGTCGTTCACGGTTGTGTCAAATGGTATTAAATTTGTGGCGTTATAGTGTTCTGAATACATCTTTTAATTCTTATTTCCTTTAATAATTTGATTTTATTAATTTTTCACCCTGTGTGTATATCATTAAGCTTATTGTTTTTTTGTTAATTTAAGCTTGGCACGGACTTCAAATCGTATTAGTAAATTTCTAGCATACATTGTAATTATATTTCATAAAAATTAATACATAATTAGAATTCGACAATAATTAAACAGTTCATCTTATTTTTCAGCTTTTAGTGTTTTAAATAAGTATGGTTTTTGGTTGATCTTATTTTGAAGTCAGTTTACATTTTTTTAAAAAGTTTATTTATTTTTGAATTTTCAGTGTAAATAATCGTAGTTAAGTAATAATTTTAACTAGTTCATATAAATTAAATTATTTATTAAATATAGCACCATGAGTAGATCGACTAACATGCACATGGCAAGAGGAAGAATAGAAGTAGGGAATCAAAATAAAAAAAATAAAGAACGTATTTGGAAAGAATGGAATCCAAATGTTGTATCTCGTTGCCAATGGTTTAAATTTCACTGTTTCAATCAATTCGCGTATACACCATATGTGCTATCGATGCATCACATGAGGCAGCAATTTAGGTATGAGATACTACCAACATTTTTTTTTTTTTTTTTGGTGGACTATGGATTAGTCTCGCCCCGCCAAATCGGTCCGGGGTGACGGAGAAGGCGGCGCGTGACCCCATAGACCCACCGTAAAAACTCCTCTCTCTTCGCCGTGCAAACGGGTCACCGGGACCCGATTTTTAACTTCGGTGGCCCGCCCGGCGGTTCACCCTCGCGGGTTCCTCTCGTCGACGCCACGACAGATTTCGCCGTCGGGGCGTCGCCCTCACGCGGTGGCCTCACGTCGGGTGACCGGACAATTCCCCGGTCCGATCACCCGAAGCCTCGGTTAGGGCGGCATCAGGCGCAGGTATTCGCGCCTGCGCCGCCCCGGCCGCTGACGGCGGCCCGGGGCGCGGGCATCCTCCCTGGCCCGTTCCGCCGCTTCCTTCTGCGAGATGACAGCCTCGCAGAAGGCGGCGACCGCGTCCCAGTTCCTGATGCTGTCGACCATCGCCCTCGCGACGGCCGGCAGCGTTAGGTCGGCACCGATGACAGCGACGAGGTCAGGGCGCTGCCGCTCCCATCCCGGACACACCTCCAGCGTGTGTTGCGCCGTGTCCTCGTCACTCCTGCAGTGGTGGCAGGCCGGAGTCCACTCCCTATACACGACCCTGTGCAGGTACAACCCGACACACCCGTGCCCCGTCAATACCTGCACCAGCCGAAAGGTGAGGACTCCGTGCCGCCGCTCCATCCACTCTATCAATACGGGCCGGAGGGCCTCAACGGTCTCCACACCGTGCCTAGGCCTCTCCAGCCGCGTAGCCCAACGGGCGATGACGTCTCGGCGGGCATCCACGCGCCAGGTGGCTATCTCGCTCAACGATGGGGAGCCACCTTCCTCGCGCGTTGTGATAACCCGCCGGTAGAGGTCGGAGAGCATCTCCGCCTCTAGGTCCCACGGGGGTGTCCCGGCCAACAGGCACGCCGCCTCTGTCGACACCGTGCGGTACTCGCGAATGGCTCTAAACCGCCATGGCTCTCTGTGGCCTCCACAGAACCGCCCTGAGCTGGGCGTTCAGAGCCCTCGCCCACACGGGTGCGCCGTACATGGCATCGAGCGGATGACGCCCGCATACAGCCGTCGGCCCTCGAAACTGGGTCCGCCCACGTTCGGCATGAGTCGAGAAAGGGCGGACGCCGCGCCGACAAGCCGGGGAGCAATCTGTCGGAAATGCTCCCGGAACCACCATCGCCCGTCGAGCACCAGACCCAAGTACCTCATATGGGCCTGGATGCTGATGTGGATGGAGTTTACCACTATCGAGGCGCCGATGGGTAGCCTCACACGGGGCCCATGGAAAAGTAGGGCCTCCGTCTTGTTTAGGGCCACCCTGAGCCCCAGCGCCTCGATCCACCTGACAATCTCCTCGGTGCCGAGAGTGGCCAGGCTCGCCGCCTCTTCGAGTGTCCTGCCCCGGGTTGTGACGAGCGTGTCGTCAGCGTAGCACACCTAGCTCAGCCCGGGGGGGAGACTCCCTCTCAACGCCCAGTCGTACCCGATGTCCCACAGGGACGGCCCCAGAACCGACCCCTGTGGAACGCCGCACGACATGGGCGTCCGCACAATATCCCCTGCGGGACCCGCGCAGAGGATACTGCGGCCCTCCAAATAGTCTGCCACCAGCCGCCTGAGGTACAGGGGCACTCCATGGAACCGGAGCGCCTCCCTGATGCAGCCGAATGGCAGACTATTGAATGCATTGGCGATGTCCAACGACACCGCCAACAGCACTCGCTTCCCGGCGACGGACTCCGCGGCCGCCTGTCTCAGGCGTAGTAGGGCCCCGATGGTCGAACGCCCCCTCCGAAACCCATACTGAGCGTCCGACAGATCGGGCCCCACCTCCTCCAGGTGTCGGACGATGCGGGCAGCGAGCACACGCTCCAGCAGCTTACCCACATCGTCGAGGAGCACGATGGGCCTGTAGGCCGACGGCAAATCCGGGGACCGTCCCGGCTTTGGCAGGAGAACCAACCTCCCTTCCTTCCAGCGCTCAGGGAACCGTCCAGTCGTCAGGCAGGCGTTGAACAGCTGCCTGAGGCGAGGCGCGAAGTGCTCGAGGAGCGACGTCAGCACCCGGACTGGAATTCCGTCCGGGCCGGGGGCCGTGGTGGCGGAACGAATCTTCGCCACGGCCGCCCCCACTTCCGATTCCGTCACGGGCGGAACACTCTCGTCGTCGTCGGCCTCCCGGTCCTGATTTGGCGGAGCCATGACCGGGGCCGTGTGTTCCGACTGCCGTGGAAACAGCTCCTCGACCACCCTACGAAGAAAGTCGGGCTGGAGGGTCTCGGTGAGGGGGGGAGGCCCGCGCGCGAAGTTTGTTCAGCGCCGCGCGATACGGGCGACCCCAGGGGTCACGGTCGAGACCGTCCAGCATCTCCTGCCAACACGCACCCTTGGCGGCTCGGATGGCCAGGCGAAAGGCAGTCCGCGCACTGCGGTACGCCTCGTACAGCTGGCCCTCCCGCTCGACGTCGCGGTGACGCCGCCGGCTGCGGGTATAGGACTTTCGGGCACTGATACACGCCGCACGAAGGTCCGTCAGTCTTGGGGACCACCAGTAGAGCCCCTGCCTCGGAGGTGGACGCCGCCGCACTCTGGGCATGGCCGCATCGCAGATCTGCGTTAACGCACTGCGAATGCGGACAGCCTCAGCGTCCACTCCGTCCGCTGGGGAAGGTGAGGACAGCCACGTGCTGACAATGGCCGCCTCCGCCAGTAGATCCCTGTCAAGTCGACCCACATCCCACCGCGGAAACGCGGGAGCTCCGTCCGCCCTGTGACCCCTACCGGGTTCCCGGGGGGAGACCTCCATCCGGATGTACCGGTGGTCCGACAGGGTCTCCGCCTCCTCCAGGACACTTCAGTTCCTCACCCGTGGCGCGACAGTGGGACTAGCGAACGACAAGTCCACTATCGACCCGCCCTGCCGCCGCACACACGTGTTCACCGAGCCCCTGTTCTGAACACAGAGGCCCAGTGAAGCCGCCCACTCGTTGACCGCCCGCCCGCAGTCTTCCGTCGTAGGGGACCCCCACGCCGTGGATTTGGCGTTGAAGTCCCTCAGAACCAGGACGAGGCCCGGTGCCAGTCGCCGTATCGAGGCCTCCAAGGTGGTGAGTGAGGCCCCGAAATCGTCCATCCTCCTAGTGGGGGAGAGGTATACGCTGTAGGGCGTGAACCCTCCCCACTCCGCCGCGACAAATTCCTCGCCCCTATCCAAAAGGGATAAGGACAGGAAGTGCCGCTGCGTTGAGACGACGATTGCCGCAGTACCGTTTCGACTGACCACCTAATTGGGGCGATCAGGCACGGCGTACGGTTCCGCGACTACGGCTGCACCAATCGACCACTCCGCCATGGATTGCAGGAGGAGATCCTGCGCTCCGGCGGAGTGGTTGATGTTGGCCTGCAGGAGGAGGTGCATGGATGGTGTACCCATTATCGGGTTGTATCCATGACCTCCTCGCCAGCGGGCGATCGGACCGCGCTAGGAGCGGGAGCGGCCGTGGTCGTAGGGCCGCCTCGCGCCTTTGGGGCCGAAGCTGGAGGTTTGCACGCCCCAGAGCCCATGCGGTGCTTGGCGGGCTTATTGCCCGCCGCACACGCGGGGCAGTGGGGCGGGGCGACGCAAGATGCTGCCACGTGCCCGGTCTGACCGCAGCGGAAACACAATCCGCCGCAGTCGAAGCAATTAGTGCACGTCGGTCGAGTGTGTCCGACCGCCATGCACTTGTAGCACCTCGCAGGACGGTGCTCAAGCACGGTTACCCGCGCCGAGCTCCAGCCCACGAGGAGCCTGCCTGAGCCGGGCAGTTGCCTGACCGACTCCACCGGGCACTGCGCCCAGGCAGCACCTACGCCACCCGGACCGGGACGAATGGCACCGACCCGGACGGTGTCTATGGGACACCCGGTTTTCGAGGCAATAGCCTCCCGGATGTCTTCCACCGTCACTGAATCGTCCAAACCCGAAATGCGCATTTCGGCGCACTTGACAGGCCTGGCGATCTTGATGCCACCCTCCTCGGCGAACAAACCCCTCAGCTTCTCCGCCACGCTGTCGGCCGTCTTGGCGCCCTCGGCCCCTGGGAACTCGAGAATTCGAGCCCCCGTCCGGGGCTTGCGGGTCCTGGCTTCGACGCCTCCAATATCGGAGACGTCTAGCTCCCGCCGGGCCTTCCTCAAGACGGCCTCGTAGCTAAGGCCCTTCTCGGCCGCCTCGGGCAGCACAGTGATCACCACTGCGGCCGTCTTCGGCGACTTGAGCCCCTTGCGCGGTCTCTTCTTCTGTCCGGCTCCTGCCTGTGGAGCGGGGACCTCAGCGGCGCGCTTGGCCTCCGCTCTCCTCCTTTGGCCGCGACTCCTTCTGTCGCGTTCGGCTACCTGCCAACCCTGTTCGGGTAAGGCAGTCGTGCCAGACGCGGAAGGTCTCGTCGCAGCCTCGCTGGTCGTCGCCGGTGGTGTTGTTGCGGGCGACTTCAGCGGTCCGGCAGGAGCCGGAGCCGTCTTCCTCCTCAGGGCGGGTCCCTTCGGAGCTGGGCCGGGGCCTTTGGGCTTAGGCCCGGCCGCGGCTGCGGCGTAGCTCCCCACGACCAACATCCAAGTGATGTAAATAATTGTGACGGTTTGATGCAATTGTTAAAACTAGACATAAGCTCCAAAGTCATGGTAAGATGCAATATCTCTGTCATTAAGGGCTTGGTAAACGGGCAATAGGGATAATATCCAAACTTGTAGGCTTCCCTTTCGTGATGACCAAATTGAAACAGGCTAGTTACCTGATTTGGTTTTTATAAAATTTAATGACGACACTATTTGCACAAAAGTGAAAGACAGTGACGGGTTAGTTGCTATATCGCCTGTGTCAACCATATATCAGGCAACGAAAGGTTACGGGATAATGAACGGAAAATGCTTCCGCTAATCCTCTGTTGGGCGGTTACGGTATATAAACTGCAGGGTACTTTTTTTTTTATAAAACACGATTACCAGGGTACTTTACAAAGCCTTAAACAAAGCTGTCATTGATTTAGGCAAAAATAAATTTCCAATGATCAGTTTTATACTGCACTGAGTTGTGTAAAGACTCTAGGGGGACAGCTTTTTGCGACTTAGGGTCTAATAAACTACTCACTTCAAAAAACTATACCAGGATAAAGCGTAAGCCAAAGAATAAGACGGTTCTAAATAGGTACATACATACATACATATCATCACGCCATATCCCTTGCAGGGTAGGCAGAGAGAACAGAGTACCAGAGAACTCTATCTTTGCATACTTCACTCGCTTCCTCAACATTAATAATTCTCTTCATACACGCTCGCCGGTTTCGGAGACTCTTGACTCCACCTTCCTTCAGTACATGACCGATCTGGTCCAGGTAGGTTAGTCTCGGTCTCCCTCGGTACCTACATCCTTCCACTTTCGCATTGTATATCTTCTTAACCAGACGTTCGTTCGGCATTCTTTCCACATGTCCAAACTATCGGAGCATTCCCTTTCGCATCTTTACACCAATACTCTCTTTCATACCTACTCGCTCTCTTACGTCGTCGTTACGAATGCGGTCGGTCAGTCTAACTCCACAGATTTGCCGCAGAGATCGCATTTCGACCGCATTAATTTTACTTTCATACTCATTTCTGCATTCCCAACTCTCGCTTCCATACAGTAATGTTGGGACAAGCACTGCGTTATATATTGCTGCACGTGCCTTCTGGCTGAGGCGGTGGCTGCCGAGAAGTTGCCTCAACGCTCCGTTCACTCTATTTCCCGTATTCACTCTTCGCTCTATATCAGTGGTGTACCTTCCATCTCGGCTAAATCCACATCCAAGATATACAAATTCATCCACTTGCTCTAGTATATCATTACCTATTGTTACTCTTACATCTGTTCTGGCTTCGTCTCTTTCAAAGACCATTATTTTGGTTTTGCTCACCTTCTTCACTATGTATTGAAACATTAGTGGAAACTTCTTCATTCCGTATTGCAGCACGTCTACGCTTTGTTACCGTTGAGGCCCTCCGGCCCGTACTGATGGAGTGGATGGAGTGGCGGCACGGAGTCCTCTCCTTTCGGCTGGTGCAGGTATTGTCGGGGCACGGGTGCTTCGGCTTGTACCTGCACACGGTCGCGTATAGGGAGTGGACTCCGGCCTGCCACCATTGCAGCAGTGACGAGGACACGGCGCAACATATGCTCGAGGTATGTTCGAGCTGGGACGGGCAGCGCCGTGACCTCGTCGCTGTTATCGGTGCTGATCTGACGCTGCCGGCTGTCGCGAGGGCGATGGTCGACAGCATCAGGAACTGGGACGCGGTCGCCGCCTTCTGCGAGGCTGTCATCTCGCAGAAGGAGGCGGCGGAACGAGTCCGGGAGGATTCCCGTGACCCGGGGCGCCGTCAGCGGCCGGGGCGGCGCAGGAGCGAGTATCTGCACCTGATGCCGCGCTAACCGAGGCTTCGGGTGATCGGACCGGGGAATTGTCCAGTCACCCGACGTGAGGCCATCGCGTGAGGGCGACGCCCCGACGGCGAAATCTGTCGGGGCGTCGACGAGAGGAACCCGCGAGGGTGGCGGACCAACGAAGACAAAAATCGGGTACCGGTGGTCCTCGCACGGCGAAGAGAGAGGAGTTTTACGGTGGGTCTATGGGAGTCACAAAAAAAAAATAAAAAAAAAAGCATGTCTATGCTTGTATTTAGTGCTTGTGTGTAGTGTATTTTGTTGTGTGCACCTCACCGTTGCTAATGTGGTTTTATCGTCGATCGGCTCTGGCATCACGGCCTCTACTGCTTAACTAGTGCAGGTAGAATTTTCCACCATGTCAATCTTAACGATACCCTCCCTTGGGTTTTCGCCAACGTAAACTGCGCTGCTATTTTAGAACCTTGCGGCATAGTTCGCGCTGGTGGTCAGAGACCCGGTGGTATGACATTAATTCTGTGGAAGATGGATCGGCCTTTGGTATGGGATGCAACATGTGTTGATACCCTAGCGTTATCACATCTTCCCGGACCTAAAAAAAAGTTTTTTTTTTCTTTTTTTTTTTGCGGTGGGCTATGGACGTCGCACCCCGCCAAATCGGTCCGGGGTGACGGAAGAGGCGGCACGAAACCCCATTGACCCACCCTGCAAGCACCTCTTCTTCGCCGTGTGAGCGGGCCACCGGTACCCGATCTTTGTCTTCGGTGGCCCGCTCGGCGGTATGCCCTCTCGGGCTCCTCTCCTGTCGACGCCCCGACAGCTTTCGCCGTCGAGGCGTCGTCCTCACGCGGTGGCATCACGTCGGGTGACCGGACAATTCCCCGGTCCGATCACCCGGTGGCTCGGTTAGGGCGGCATCAGGCGCAAGTACTCGCGCCTGCGCCGCCCCGGCCGCGGGCGGCGGCCCGGGTCACGGGAATCCTCCCGGGCCCGTTCCGCCGCTTCCTTCTGCGAGATGACAGCCTCGCAGAAGGCGGCGACCGCGTCTCAATTCCTGACGCTGTCGACCATCGCTCGCGCAACAGCCGGCAGCGTCAGGTCGGCACCGATGACAGCGACGAGGTCACGGCGCTGCCCGTCCCAGCCCGAACATACCTCGAGCGTATGTTGCGCCGCGTCCTCGTCGCTACTACAATGGTGGCAGGACGGAGTCAACTCCCTCCGCACGACCGTGTGCAGGTACTTGCCGAAGCAACCATGCCCCGACAAGACCTGCACCAACCGGAAAGAGAGGACTCCATGCCGCCGCTCCATCCACTTCATCAGTACGGGCCGGAGGGCCTCAACGGTAAAAACACCGTGTCTAGGCCTCTCCAGCCGCGTAGCCCAACGGGCGATGACTTCTCGGCGGGCGTCCTCGCGCCAGGTGGCTATCTCGTTGAACGATGGGGAGCCACCCTCTTCGCACATTGAGGTAACCCGCCGGTAGAGGTCGGAGAGCATCTCCGCCTCTAGGTCCCACGGGGGTTTCCCGGCCAATAGGCATGTCTCGGTAGACACCGTGCGGTACATACGCATACAGCCGTCGGCCCTCGAAACTGGGTCCGCCCACGTTCGGCATGAGCCGAGAAAGGGCGGACGCCACGCCGACCAGCCGGGGAGCAATTTGACGAAAATGCTCCCGGAACCACCATCGCCTGTCGAGCACCAGACCCAAGTACCTCATATGAGCCTGGATACTGATGTGGATGGAGTTGACGACTAACGAGGCGCCGATGGGCAGCCTCACACGGGGCCCATGGAATAGTAGGGCCTCCGTCTTGTCTTGTCTCCGTCGAAATGCTGAGCATTACTTGGCACAGAGGTTAAGCATTGGTATCCAAAGTAGCTAGGCCTCTTCTGGGCAAGTTGCCTACTGGCAGCGGTTTATTTGAATAAGTGTTTAGATGTTTTTCCTTTTTTCTTTTCTCTTTTAATTATAATAAAATTAAGAATGTTACAACTCATATTGGTCTAGATATTAATGAATGTATTCATTGTGTATATAGCCATGTACTTATTAGTTAAAATATATACAAAGTAGTAAGAAAATTAAACCTAAAATAAAAAAGGAAACCATAATATGATAATGGTTTTAGTAATGTTATTCAAGACTGTATTTTAATTTAACCTGTAAAACCAAAATCAGTAAATAATCACCAAATTTTAATGTTTTTGTTTTTTATATACCTAGTTTTACTTTTGTATCGTTAAATGTTTTGTTAAGGCCAAAAAGAGGGGTGTTATAAGTTTGAAGTCAATGTCTGTCTGTCAGTTTGTGGCATCGTAGCTCTCAAACAGATGGGCTGATTTTGATGCGGTTTTTTTCTTTTGAAAGCTAGTTTCCTTGCGGTGGCTTTTAGCTATGTTTAGTTAATATAGATCCAACAATGTAAGAGTAACAGCTCTTTTCCAAAATGATGTAATGGCGTATGGCATATATCACTCGATTAAGTGCTTCGCGGGTACCAGTATAAGGCATATTATCTCGTTCACTGCAAAAAAGCACCCCTTCGTCATGGCGCCTCAGTTCCAAGGAGTAACTCTCCAAATTTCCGAGAGTATTGGGATCCTCGGCGTCGAACTATCAAGCAAAGTCCAGTTTGGGAGTCATTTGGAGGACAAAGCCAAATTAGCAAGTAGAAAGCTGGGCGTCCTGAACAGAGCCAGGCGATACTTCACACCGAGACAACGTCTTGTGCTATATAAAGCACAAGTCCGCCCTCATGTGGAGTACTGCTCACATCTCTGGGCAGGCGCGCCCAAATATCAGCTAGACCCATTTGACTCCCTGCAAAGACGTGCTGTTCGAATCGTCGGTGATCCCAATCTCACGGAAGGACTGGAGTCATTGGGGAGCCGGAGAGACTTTGGGTCTCTCTGTGTACTCTACAGGCTCTTTCACGGGGAGTGCTCTGAGGAACTGTTTGACTTGGTACCACCGTCACCATTTTACAGACGTCAACTGTACGTTTTCAACGTTCATTTCTCCCACGTACATGCAAGATCTGGAACGAACTACCTGCTGCTGTGTTTCCCGAGCGCTATGACATGTCCTTTTTTAAACGAGGTTTAAGAAGAGCACTTTCTTCACGGTAGGCAGCGGCCTAGCTATGCCCTGGTATTGCAAGAGTCCATGAGCGGCAGTGTCACTTACCATCAGGTGTGCTGCTGGCTCGTTTGCCACCACCGGCAATAAAAAAAAAAAAAAAATATATATAGATAAAGACCTTTATTGTGCAACTGAAAACATATATCTTAAAGAAACTATTAAATTATAACTCTACAATATTTCAATTATTACTACATTATCCAGATCCACCTAAAAACAATAAACGACTATTTGAAATGCATAGTACAATATTAGTCTTGATTGAACTGAGGGCCTATTCTTTGTTGCCGATCTACAGTATACAGTGAGTTTTAAGTAGTTTTTTTTAAACTTGTTATCTTCCAATATATTGCTTGCCCAATATTTTGAAATGAATTATTAAAATACCTTTTTGTTTGTACCACAAAACTCGAGCTCGAATTCTTTAAGAGAATACTTGACTTTCAAGGTTTTTTGTAGTTTTATTATATCTGCGACAACATTCCTTTTAACTTAACTTCCTAAACAATTAACTGTAGAACCAGTAGACCATGCAAATGTAGAAAAATGTAAAAAAGGCATCCAACAGAAGGTACTTCCCACGAGGTTGACATGTAATAATTCAACTTTAAGCACGATTGTTCAGGTATTTAATAGAAATAAGTACGAAAGAATAAAGTGAATTGCGGCCCTACTACCCATGTGTTCGTCCCCTATCGCCATTGGATCTACCACTGTTACAGGAGCGAAGAGTGAATGCGGGAAATAGAGTGAACGGAGCGTTGGGGCAACTTCTCGGCAGCCACCAGCCAGAAGGCACGTGTAGCAATACATAACGCAGTGCTTGTCCCAACATTACTGTATGGAAGCGAGAGTTGGGTATGCAGAAAAGAGTATGATAGTAAAATTAATGCAGTCGAAATGCGATCTCTGCGGAAAATCTGTGGAGTTAGTCTGACCGACCGCATTCGTAACGACGACGTAAGAGAGCGAGTAGGTATGAAAGAGAGTATTGGTGTAAAGATGCGAAAGGGAATGCTCCGATGGTTCGGACATGTGGAAAGAATGCCGAACGAACGCCTGGTTAAGAAGATATACAATGCGAAAGTGGAAGGATGTAGGTACCGAGGGAGACCGAGACTAACCTACCTAGACCAGATCGGTCATGTACTGAAGGAAGGTGGAGTCAAGAGTCTCCGAAACCGGCGAGCGTGTATGAAGAGAATTATGAATGTTGAGGAAGCCAGTGAAGTATGCAGAGATAGAGTTCTCTGGCACTCTGTTCTCTCTGCCTACCCTGCAAGGGATATGGCGTGATGATATGTATGTATGTATGTACTGTTACAGGTAAGAAACCTGTGTGAAACAGCATCAGTGACTAATCTTACGACGGCGGGTTATTCTTTCGGGTATCATCTCTATCGACATCCCCGCTGTAATCAGCTGTGTTGTGTTGCTGGGGCGTCTCCTTTATGTGGTCGGTCTCTCTCGGTGAGTGGTGGACTATTCCTTGGTCCATTGACACCTGTCAGCTAAGGCGGTATCAGGCGCAGGCAGTCGCACCTGCAACGCCTAAGGCGCCAGCGGTGGAGTTTGTCAGCGTGGAGAATCGCCTCTTTGGCACGCCACGCCTCCTTTTGCGAGACGATTGCCTCGTGGCGGCGACCACGTACTAGTTCAGCACCGATAATTGCGATGAGTTAATTGTAGATTGATTGTGAGAGCTCAGACCACGCAGACATCGAGCGAGTGCTACCCCATATCCTCGTCGCAATTGCAGTGGTGGCAGGACGGTGGCCTCTTCTTCCTCGCGACCGTATGCAGGTACTTACCAAAGTAACCTTGCCCCATCTATACCCGCACCAATCGGAAGGAGAGGACCCAGTGCCGCCAACCCAACCACTATTAACGTTAATGATGGAGATTGGTAGCAATTCTAATTGTAAACTCTGTTGAAAATTTGTTACTTGATTTAATTCAGTCAATGATATTTAAAGGACTCACTGATATATATGGTGGCTAACTAAATTTTTCCTTGTCATTTCGCGAAGGAGAAATTTTGTTTGCCTAAATTACTTTAATCCTAGTAAAGGGTTCAGCAGCAATAATTAAACCTATGAAATTATAAGCTAATTTCGTTTAACTTTCACGAAATTTCTTTCGAATAAAAGTAGTTAAGCTTTCTATTAACCCTAAACTTAAGGAGTTCACCTCCTTGAGTTTCGGGTCTTGGTTGGGGCCTTGATCGTGACGGACTAACATGCGATGTAAGGAGACCCAGTGAAAATGGTCACCGGCGTCCACCAGCCAGTCAGCAGGAGATTTGAAACCTTTATAGCATAGTCATACCTTGTCCGATCAGTGCGGTGCAATGATGAAGACGTCGAGCAACCTCAGAGCCTGCCATGCATGTGCCTCTATAGTACCGTATGGGTGGGCGAGCGCTACTCGGTTCTTGTCCTCTGATACTAATCCCTAGCCTAGTCACCTACTATTTCGACTAGGGCAGTATCAGGCGCAGGTACTCATATGTGTGACGCGCGATACACTAGTTATTAAAAAGTTAAAAATAATATAATACCGAAACAAAAGAATGTCTTATTTGAAAACAGCTGAAAAATATCTTATTCCGTAGTAAAACTAAAAAAATAATAATTATTTTATAATTATGAAGTTAGATACATAAGTGCCACATTATTATTTTAAATTAAATAATATGCATATATTATTAAATTAAATAATATGAATATA
This sequence comes from Lymantria monacha, assembly GCA_905163515.2. Taxonomy (NCBI): domain Eukaryota; kingdom Metazoa; phylum Arthropoda; class Insecta; order Lepidoptera; family Erebidae; genus Lymantria; species Lymantria monacha. The sequence goes on from LR991081.1 coordinate 21,442,791, forward strand.
TCAGGCAATTTACTTTTTTTTTCCGCTTTACAGTGGCTGTTACTATATAAGTAATAATTAAAAATACGTAGTTTAGAGTTCATATCAAAATAACTACTTGGTTTGTGGTTGTATAGTATTATAATAGTCTCAAAATTAATTACAAACTTAAATGAAATCAGTTCATAAAGTCCAGAAATACTATTTTACTGATAAAAATCAGTAAACGTAGACAACACGTGCAGTCACTAATAACCGAACAATAAAACAAAGGTATTTATCTATGTCAATTATTTTCATGAATATCTTTAAATAGTAGTAGTACATACATTAATCTTTTGTCAGTGGTAGGACCACGTTGTTGTATCTATAACCGCGGGCTGGTCCGTCCAGGGTAATACCATACCATATACCAGGGTGCTATTGCGTTTCATTCGGTGAAAGAGCCGGAGGTCCAACTGAGTGGGTTTGGGTTGTGTATTGGTAGGCAGCAGTTTAGCTATAACCTTAGTATTGCAAAGGTTCATGGGCGGCAGTAACAGTAACAGTCAGATGTGCTGCTTGCTCGTTTGCCACGGTGTCGCGCGCCGTTCTTACTCTTGCCCCGAACGCATTATGCAGAGTGTGACTATACCATATCCTGCCACCATTATAAAAAAAAAGGTGGGCTCACAGCAATATATTTTAATATAAAGTACTAACTATCAATAACGAAATCCGGAAACTTTTTTCATTTTAATTTTAACATTTTTTTTGAAGTGAAACTTCTTTAGAATCGTTGTGATTTCAAACGCGATGAAAGGAAAAATAAGTCCATAGAGACACAAACACATAAATGTATAGGGTGCCGGCGAGAGAATGAGATAGAACACATTAAACGTTCTCGGTCTCCTCTTTGTGCGACTCTTCGTAGCATCCCCACTATCTGATCCCCCACTAGAGATAGAGAGAGAGATATAGATAGAGAGAGTGAGAGAGAGATAGAGAGAGAGAGAGAGAGGGGAGAGAGAAAGAGAGAGAGAAAGATAGAGAGAGAGAGAGAGAGAAAGATAGAGAGAGAGAGAGAGTACACGCTATTGGTTGATGTATGTAAAATAAATTTAAAAAATAGTTTTCCAAAGTTTCACTTCTGATATGTGTAGGTACTTTGTACGCACGCATATTTTTTATAATGAAGACTCTTAATTAAAAAATTGATTCCCGTTAAACCGTTAGAGATATTTGAATAAAATTTTCAGGGGTTATTGTTTAATACCTATATTTTAATAAACAAATAGATTTTTTTTATATATACACACAGTGCTGTGTGGTAGCGGTTATGAATGCAACTAGAGGTTTATATCGACCTGGGCCAACTCCACCTGATGCTGTATGGTCAACAATTAGATTCCTAAGGAGGGTTGACGTCAAACAGGTGGCCTATCATTAAATTATTACCAATAATTTTCGCAATATATACGAGTAGGTGCGTCCACCCCAAGTAATTGGGATAAGAGTAGGAGAATTATGAATGATATATATTCAAAAAACTATGTCATCATTTGGGTTTTTAATACGAATATAAAGATATTTTAACTATTGAAATCCATCCGCTGGGAGCCAGATTCAACCGTTTGGGAGATGAGGTTATAGAAAAACAAGATACTCGCGATAAACATTTTCTTGGCAGACAGTTATACAACAAACATGTATTTTACGCAGATATAACAAAGAGTTGTTGTTATAACTAATAAATGGATAGAGAAAGACTTTTCTTGAGATTTAAACAAATTATGTGTACAGAATAATAATAAATATATACTAATCAATTTATATATTTGCAGGCAAAAAATCAACAGTGGAACATGCTAGCAATAGTATTGCTCTGTATCTTATGCGCCCTTTACTGGATATGGAACCTGTACCAGGACGGAGCTGATGAACCACCGCTAGCGCCAGGTGCGTGGCCTATATTGGGACACGTACCGTCATTCATCGGCGACAAATGCAGTTAGTAAATAAAACTTTGTATAAGTATACCTACCTCAACTTGGATATATATGTATACATACATATACATACATACATACATACATATCATCACGCCATATCCCTTGCAGGGTAGGCAGAGAGAACAGAGTGCCAGAGAACTCTATCCTTGCATACATCACTCGCTTTCTCAACATTCGTAATTCTCTTCATACACGCTCGCCGGTTTTGGAGACTATTGACTCCACCTTCCTTCAGTACGTGACCAATCTGGTCTAGGTAGTTTATTTTCTGTCTCCCCCAGTACCTACATCCTTCCACTTTCGCATTGTTTATCTTCTTAACCAGACGTTCGTTCGGCATTCTTTCCACATGTCCGAACTATCGGAGCATTCCCTTTCGCATCTTTACACCAATACTCTCTTTCATACCTACTCGCTCTCTTACGTCGTCGTGGATATATGTAGTTACATAATTAGAAGTAGAATTTCCAACATTCACCTTGAGACTTTGTTTTGTGCGCTTAGAATTGAATAGAAGTGAATATTTATTTATTTTAATATACTACATTACAGTTGATAGTGTGTGCAATATATCTAACATGTCAGCCATTTTTTAGTAATTAACTACATGTCAAAAAGGTCCTCTCATACTACATAAATCATCATTATCATCTTGCTCTTATTCCAATTACTTGGGGTCGACGCAGTATGTCATCTTTTTCCATACGATCCTATCAGACATTACCTCTGCCGTCACTCCTAGACTATGCATGTCATGCCTCACGCAGTAAATCCATCTTTTCTTTGGTCTTCCTTTACCCCAAATCCTTCAAAATTCATACCTAAACTTTTCTCACAACACTACTTTTATCCCGCCTCATCACATGTCCATACCATGTCAGCCGTTCACTTCTTAATTTTTCCGTCACTGGCGCAACTTCCTCTCTTACTTCCCCTTTCTTTATTACCTCTATACATACGAATGTTAATTGATGTGAATTGCATTTCCATTTAGTTATAATAAGAGTTTTCACTAAATATATGCCATGAAATATTAGTTATATTTAATTTATTTATTATTTCAGCACTATGGTATAAAATTAATGAGTTTTTCGACTCAAGCTACGGTCTTGGAGGTGTAATACGTTGCAAGATTGGACCACGGACTATTTATGGTAATTATTTTAAGTACTTTTTATTTTTTTATTTACAGCCTTTTACTTCTATACCCGAATTTTCAGTTCTCCATAATTATTTTAAAAATAATAATTGTAATAAAAAAATTCCAAGAATATTAATAAGTACTTAAGTACCTAACTAAGTACTAATTGTCTTCATCAACCATCAGTTTGTAGCCTGTTCGGCATAGACCTCTTTATCAAAAAAAATCGTAATGTTCTGGGCGTGTCAAAAATGTCATTAGTTCAACTAGGACAGTCATCTTACGCTGTTTCATCCGATTAATATTCCTGTCTTAAGGATCTTTTTTATGCAATGATCAGTTCGACGAGTATAGTAGCCTAGCCATTGTCGCTGCAGCGTGCTAATTCTTTGGTTTATTTTAGTTACACACGTTCTCCTGCCTATTGCTATATTCGGGATTTTATAAGAAGAGAAGATAAGAGCATCGTTTTCTCCATAACACACTAAGTAACTTTTGAGTCTAATTATGAATTAGTCATATCATATGTCATAGTTAAATTAGTTCTAGAGAACTTCGTCAGTGAATCTAAACAGCATCAGATATTTTTTAGATAAGCATATCGTTACTGTAAGACCATCCAAGTGTTCAAATCCAGAACATCACAATGGACAGTTGATTACTGTACGACACAATCAACGCGACGATGGATTTATAATTTTCTATTTTTTTTATAAAATTAATCAAATTCTATTTCAAATTTTAGTTGTGACCGATCCAGATGAAATGCTCACAATATCAAATGAATGCTTAGAAAAGGGCGGCGAATATGATTTCGTTAAGCCATGGTTCGGTGAAGGTCTATTGACTTCAAAGGGTAAGTTATTGCAATGTGTCCATAAGGCAGCATGCGTATTATAATGAAAGGCCAGGTTATCATTTAATTTATATACTATAAAAAATATCGCAGTGTGTTTAATTACGGGGGGACGTCGCTCAAGGAGAGGATACCCCTCAGGGGGTATTCCTTCGGGCCGGCCACTGACGTCAAGTTCACGCTGCTCCGGTGGCCGGTCCAACGACGACGACGAGGTTCACGGGTGGGTTATGGGTGTGCGTGCTTACGCCTCTCTGTCGCCCCGGACGGAGTGGTGCGAGGAGTGCGCCGAGCGTAGCCCACCGCAAAAAAAAAAAAAAAGTGTGTTTAATTAAATTAAATTTATAATTGTGATATAAATTTGCTTACATTGTGTTTCTTAATACTAAATATGAAACATTTTTGCACGCCTCATCCATCATCAATAGATACACAAATATGTTATCGTTGATTTATCTTCAAGTTTGTTTTCATTGAATATATTGTATTCATTGAATGTACTTTTTTGTGTCTTTTTCTTATGTCCAAATTCAGACGTATTTTTTTTAAATTTATAATAATTTCAATTATATGATTGACGAGCATATTTTTTATTTAAAAAACGAATATGTGAGGTAAGTACTATGAGTTGCCAGGCGTGCCACCTCATCTAGCGTCCCACCTCAGGCTGTGACGAGTGTATCGTCGGCGCAACAGATTACGCTCAGCCCGGGCGGGAGGCTACCTCTCAACGCCCAGTCGTAGCCGATGTCCCACAGGGTGGCCCCCCCCCGACCGACCCCTGCGGACCACCTTGGTTCTTATATAGGAAACTGCGCCCCTCTAAACATGAATGCTATAATGTGTTCAAAACGTCGGGCAACTAAAAATCAAATACAAACATAATAGCAGCCGTAAACATAGTTTCATTCAAAAGCGGCGTTCAAAGTTTATCTTTTTATGACTGACTTGAAATGTAGATCAAAAACATAGCCCAGATCCAGAAGACCCTAAAGCACAGGTAGGTGTGCACAGGTAGTGTGTATGTACAGAAAAGATACAGAAAATTGAAAATAGGATTTGAAAAATAAACTAATTTAAGTAAATTAAATATTGTAAGAGTAAGTACTTTTGTCGGCAAAACTTACAAAATTACGAGACCAAGATTAAAAATGAAATGGGTATTATATTTTTTTTATATCATTTACATTTGTCATATTATATTATCTTTTATGAGATGTGAGAGTGAGATATAAGCTGAGTTTTAGCGGCTAAGAATACTGCCAATCCTTATTTTGCTCATGGATGTCGTAAAAGACGACTACGAGACATATAACGACCTGGGCCAACTCCACCTGACGCCGTTTGGTCAACAATTACATTACCAAAGAGGGTGGACGTCTGGCAGGCGGCCGGTCATAAAACTATTGCCAATAACTTTAACAATATGTACTATGAAAGAAGAGTACATATTGTGTTGACCCCAATTAATATATAAGAGTAGGAGAATGATGATTATCTTTTATAAGAATAAATAAATAACAAATGACTTAAAGTGGTTTGTGTGGTATGATATGGTAAAAGAAAGTGCATTAAAAAGTATGATTGGAAATAAAAAAATCTTATGACTTTCCTATAATTTTAGATACATACATACATACATATCATCGCGCCATATCCCTTGCAGGGTAGGCAGAGAGAACAGAGTGCCAGAGAACTCTATCTCTGCATACTTCACTCGCTTCCTCAACATTCATAATTCTCTTCATACACGCTCGCCGGTTTCGGAGACTCTTGACTCCACCTTCCTTCAGTACATGACCGATCTGGTCTAGGTAGGTTAGTCTCGGTCTCCCTCGGTACCTACATCTTTCCACTTTCGCATTGTATATCTTCTTAACCAGACGTTCGTTCGGCATTCCTTCCACATGTCCGAACCATCGGAGCATTCCCTTTCGCATCTTTACACCAATACTCTCTTTCATACCTACTCGCTCTCTTACGTCGTCGTTACGAATGCGGTCGGTCAGTCTAACTCCACAGATTTTCCACAGAGATCGCATTTCGACCGCATTAATTTTACTTTCATACTCTTTTCTGCATACCCAACTCTCGCTTCCATACAGTAATGTTGGGACAAGCACTGCGTTATGTATTGCTACACGTGCCTTCTGGCTGAGGTAGTGGCTGCCGAGAAGTTGCCCCAACGCTCCGTTCACTCTATTTCCCGCATTCACTCTTCGCTCTATATCAGTGGTGTACCTTCCATCTTGGCTAAATCCACATCCAAGATATACAAATTCATCCACTTGCTCTAGTATATCATTACCTATTGTTACTCTTACATCTGTTCTGGTTTTATCTCTTTCAAAGACCATTATTTTGGTTTTGCTCACATTCACGCGTAGACCCCTTTTCTTACAATCTTCTGTCATTGTGTCGACTAGGGTCTGCAGGTCAGTCGCTGACTGTGCCAGCAGGACTGCATCATCTGCACAAAGCAGAGCAGTGACCACTGAGACGCCCATCTGGACTCCCACATTCATATCGTTCAACCTCTGGAGACATTTATCCAGATATATGATAAACAGCCTGGCTGACAGAACGCACCCCTGCTTAACGCCGATATTGACGTCAAACCAAGGCGACATTCCATCGTCCAGCCGCACACAGGCTCTACAGCCCATGTAACTGGACTGCACAGCTTGTAGCAGTTTACCGTTAATACCATACTCCGGTAAAATGTCCCAAAGTTCCTTTCGTACAACCGTGTCAAATGCTCTCTCCAGATCCACAAAACTGCAGAAAACCCTCTGACCTAGAGCCAGATGCTTCTCCACAATGTTGCGCAGAGAGAACACTTGATCCATGCATCCCCTTCCACTCCTGAAACCTCCTTGTGTCTCACACAGTAAACCATCGGACACCATCCTCATTCTCCTTTCAATAATTTTACCATACACTTTTGCTGCCAAACTGGTCAAGCTTATGGCTCTGTAATTTGCGCAGTCATAACGTGAACCCTTGTTTTTAAACAAAGGCACGATGACTGCGCTATTCCAGTCCCCGGCAACCATTCCCGAGCTCCAACATAAATTGAGGAGCAACAGGAACGCCTCCCAGACACAGGAGCCACCAAGCTTGATCATCTCGGCAGACACCATATCAATGCCCGCTGCCTTACCATTTTTCAAACTTCTTATCGCCCATTCAACTTCATCCATACTGATGCCATCGGAGGACGTCGTCGTCGAATGTTGATCTACAAAACCACATGCGACACCGGCGCCAACCGTAGCATCCGCATACATATCGCCAAAATATTCACTCCATCGGCTTAACACGTCTTGTGTTTGTTTAAGAATGTCCCCACCTTTAGACCTTATTTTATTCATTCTGAAGGCTGACCAACCACCCCGAGACTTCTTCACCTCCCTTCAAAAGAGTTTGGTGTTACCCTCGAAGTTTTTAGTCAGCCTATCTTCTGCACTCATACTTGCTCTATCACGTTTCTCTTTCACTAAGGCCTTGGTGTCATTCTTACATTGCCGCTATATTTCTTTCTTTTGTTCAGTCATACTGTCATTCAGATTCAAAGAAGAGACATAGTCCAGCCACGCTTTCTTTTCCACCATGCATCACCATTTGTTTTTCTATGCTTCTTTGAACTTCCACATACTTCTTTCGCTGTATCTACCATACTCTCTTTCAATACTCTCCAGCATTCTTCAATGTCCAATTGCGGCTGGCTTGCCATCGTCAGCCGTTCTCGGACACCCTCTGCATACTTTTCTCTTACACACTCTTCTTGCAACCTTTCAACCTTTATTCTTTCAAGCCCTCCGAAGTGGACACGCTCTCGCCAGTGCCTCCACCTTCTGAACAGACCACTAAATCTCGCAATAACGAGATAGTGGTCCGTATCGACTGTGGGGTCCCTGTAGGCTCTTGCGTCCAATATTTTGCTTCGGAGGCGACTGTCTACCAAAATTAAATCTATTATACTTTTCTGTTCATTCCTTCTCCATGTATACATGTGGATGTCCTTATGTTGGAAAAACGTGTTTGACACAATAAGGTTTCTCTTCGGGCATACATCCGCTATGAGCCTACCTGCGTCGTTCACTCTCTCATCACCAAATGGACCAAGTACATTCTCACAGTCGGGACGCTTGGTCCCCACTCATCCGTTCAAATCTTCGCATACAATCACGCGTTCACTGGTTTCTGCCATATCCAGAGCTGCCCTAACATTATCCCAAAACTTCTCTAGGTCTGATGCCACCGAGGATCCTACGGGAGCATATGCTACAACCATGAATACCTTGGTGACACCTAGTTTTATACGGACCTAAAGAAGTCTGGGATCATACATTCCGTAATCCTTCACACCAAGCGAGAGGACAACAGCACTCCTACCTCCTAGCTGGCTCGATTGCTCTGTGGTACACCAGACCACAGAGCCATTCCGCCACCAGGAAGATCGCAGGCGTCGCTGCCCCTTCGCTTGGTCTCTGTTTCACAGAGCACGTCTAGCTGTTTGTCCGCCATGACGGATATCAACTTGTACAACTTACCTTCCACACAACCTCTTACATTCCACGTGCCCACCCGGCACTCTGCTCTCCTCGACTCGCCTGACTGGGCAAGGCGTGATGGGTAGCGGCCCCCATCGCCACAACTGCCGAAGTTCGTACCGACGGGGGCGGGTCGGTACGTGTCGCCTCCGGGGGACGCCCCAACCCGCACTGCGGTACGTATATCGAGCCTACCTATAATATACCTATAATTTTTCAGTGTCGAAATGGAAGAAAGATCGTAAGCTCATTCCCCCAGCATTTAGTCAAATTATACTTGATACTTTCATTGGTATTTTCAACAAAGAGTCAAGAAGATTGGTCAATGCTATAGAAAAGGAAGTTGGAAAAGGATTGTTCAATCACTTACCTTATATTGAAGTTAATACTTTGGGAATGATTTGTTGTAAGTTATTCTTTATGGTATTATCACTAGTACAAACTGTGCCAGAAATTTTGGTTGCGTAGACTTCTTATTTATTTAATGTTATTATTTTATATTGAGTATCGCCGTGTCTGTTGTTGTTAACAATAATATCAGCAGATACTAAAATGCGTACCGCATTATCATCTATCACTATTTTAGCAAAAGATGTGATAATGTTGATTGTGCAAACCTAAATATGCAGTGTTCCATTGTTACTATTATAAAAGAAACACCAAACCAAATTAAGAGGCTTCCTCTACATTCCAATTGTATGAAACTCTCTCACAAATAAGAACCGAATTTAGTCTGCACGTTCATATCTGCTATTTGTGCTTAGTACATAGAGTCAAAGTAGCTCCGGAAGCACTGTTTCATAAATTGCCTGTTTGTTGCCAGTTCGAAGTCGACGTTTCGAATGAATCACAATGCTTTCGTAGTTCGACGCATGAATCTATTTTGCAGTTTCTGTAGCTTGTGCGGATCCTATGTGCCTTAACAAGTGCAAACATTATGCTAGCATAGTTCAAGATAGGCCATATACGGGTGGTATATAATAGCAGCCCACCGATCGACTGTGTGGTCCTCTTCAAATACTTCTTTCACTGTTACTCATCTGCACCAAGTCATCTTTAGATAAAAATAATTTTAAAAGTGAAGAACTATCAAAGTTTGCAAAGTTGTTGTTTATCAAAATTTGCAAAGTTCTCATTTTTTATGTTAAATTCATAGTAGCACTACTATGAATTATGAAATTATTATAAATAACGTAAGAAATGAGATTATAATTAATAATTCTTTTATGTGTATTTATTTCAGCAACCGTGTTAGGAATTGACATTTCGGACTCTGTGATGATGAAGGAATATATTGAGACTTTGGATTTGTTATTGAATAGTTTGAAGGAAAGGTTTTTAAAGTTTTGGTGGTATAGCCCATTAACATTCCGTTTTAGTCCCCTGAAGAAGACACAGGATGGTTATATTAAAGTTCTAAATGATATGTCAAATATGGTAAGATTTTTAAGCTCTTCCTGTCTTACTAGCATTTAGTACTAAGTAACTAACAAGTCAAGGGTAAAACTAATACGACTAAAACTAATACTACTAAAACTAATACTGGATTAGAGTTCAAATCAATCCAAGATACCTGTAGTTAATTTAAGATACATAAAATTTCTATGTAACACAAATGATTTATCTTTATCTGTTACTAATATTGTAATGTACAAAGATTACTTTCGTTTGTATATTTGTTTATTTATAACAACTTCATTACTAGTGAAAAATTATGATCACACATGGGATTCGAACCCACACCTATTGGAAATCCATTCCAATCGTGCTACCATTTACACCAGTGTGAGCTATCGTATGACATTCAATTTTAGGCTCGTATATTATTTTTATTTTTATAAATAATTAATCATGTTCAATGCTATATTTCAGTAATGAATAGATTGAATAGGCTCTTGAGATACTGGATCAATCTTAGTAATTTTTTCACCAATAGTAAGCCTAATATAGAAGTAACATAGCCTGTTTAAAAATATTTAATATTCTTAAGAAATTTGCATTATTGTAACGCAAGTTATGAAAACAAAAATTTTAAAAAGCTTTCGTTTAAAAATCTATTGTTATGATTGAACAAAATAATAAACTTCGAATTTATAGGTTTTATTTGATTTATTTGTATGAATGTTGAGGAAGCGAGTGAAGTATGCAAGGATCGAGTTCTCTGGCACTCTGTTCTCTCTGCCTACCCTGCAAGGAACATAGCGTGATGGTATATATGTATGTATATTAATATCTACAAAAAAATCTACCAAGGAATTTAACTATTATAGTTAAGTCACAATAATAGGTATTATTTTCTAAAACCTAAGTTATGAAAAACGACATTTTAAAAAGCGTACGTTTGAAAAATTATTGATAAAACAACAAAAAATGCACTACGGGTTTATAGTTCTGACTAATAGCTACAGAAAATTTACAACGAAAAATATTAGCTATTATTATAGTTGTCACAATGGCACTTTTTGTGTTCAAAATATTAAGGAATAATAATATTTTTTATAGACATTTCTTTTAAAAGTTATTGAGGAAAGAAAGAAATAATTTGGATAATCCAAAAGTGCACGCCTCATAATTTTTATATTATTTATCATTTACAATCAATGCAATAAATGAAAATCAAGGAAAAAAAAATACTTTGGAAATTGTGCCATTCTCGACGTAGTAGCATGTTGTCGAGAATGCACACACAGCTGTATAGGCTGTATGGGATTTCTTTACTTTGCCTGTCCGAATGGATGAACAAAAAAATGAAATCGAATCCAATTTTCATAAGGTATATATATATATAATACACTAAAGACTAAGCAGTTTAGTTTTTTTATTAATTGCAATTAAACGACAAAGAAAGCCATTTTCGAAAGGAAACAGCGCGTTGCGATTATGAAGCTTTTAATAAAAGAAAAACTTCGATACATTAGCTTTTACGGTCATGATCGTGCCAGAACCAGAATACTTAATCCGGACGTCCTCAAGTATTTTTTTAATCAACTATTTTCTTACTTTAAATAAAATAATTGCTTTTAAAAATATCAAATACGTTTAAACGAATGTTTTTCTTGATATAATTATGTATAATAATATTACCCTATAAGTGCAATGTGAGAAAAATACAATAATTTTTATGTTTGAAAAGTGCTTGATTTTCATATGTCGAGAGTAGAGCAAGACCTCAACGCTTCGCTTATGAGGCGTGCAATAATGTACATGGGTCTATTAATATCTCCAAAAAGGTCTGTAAGAGAATATAACGAGCTAACTGTCATAATTAAGTCACAATAGCACTTTTTATATTGTAAAATGAGCAAGTGGATGAATTTGTATATCTTGGATGTGGATTTAGCCGAGATGGAAGGTACACCACTGATAAACAGCGAAGAGTGAATGCGGGAAATAGAGTGAACGGAGCGTTGGGGCAACTTCTCGGCAGCCACCACCTCAGCCAGAAGGCACTTGTAGCAATACATAACGCAGTGCTTGTCCCAACATTACTGTATGGAAGCGAGAGTTGGGTATGCAGAAAAGAGTATGAAAGTAAAATTAATGCGGTCGAAATGCGATCTCTGCGAAAAATCTGTGGAGTTAGGCTGACCGACCGCATTCGTAACGACGACGTAAGAGAGCGAGTAGGTATGAAAGAGAGTATTGGTGTAAAGATGCGAAAGGGAATGCTCCGATGGTTCGGACATTTGGAAAGAATGCCGAACGAACGTCTGGTTAAGAAGATATACAATGCGAAAGTGGAAGGATGTGGGTACCGAGGGAGACCGAGACTAACCTACCTAGACCAGATCGGTCATGTACTGAAGGAAGGTGGAGTCAAGAGTCCCCGAAACCGGTGAGCGTGTATGAAGAGAATTATGAATGTTGAGGAAGCGAGTGAAGTATGCAGACATAGAGTTCTCTGGCACTCTGTTCTCTCTGCCTACCCTGCAAGGGATATGGCGTGATGATATGTATGTGTATATTGTAAAATTGAATTAGATTGCTGATAGAAACTAAAGTTGGTTACATTCATATCTTAGTACTATTCTAATTTAAAAGTTGGCATTTCCAGTTATTTTTCCTTCGTTGGTAACCTATATAAATAAACCGCGGGCGCAAAGTAGAAAACCCCAAAGGAGCATGCAGTCACACAACATCAAGGCCACATACGCACGCGCCAATATACATATAAACCATCATAAATGTATTAAATCCACTTCAAGAAACCTTGAATTATATGACATCAATATAATAATTAAAATACAAAACATAAAAAGGCATGGACAAAAGTCTGTGGACCAAAACTTTATTATAAAAATATATATATATGCTTATTATAGTAGTCAAAGCTGAAAATTAAAAAAAACTAAATAAATTCGTAAATAATAAATCTAACAGACGATACAATTCACATGATATTCACACACTTATATTTAAATTAATTCAGAAGAATATATTAAAAATTAACAATAATTTAATTATATTTAAAATAATTACTATTTATTATATTATTAATTATTATATTATTAAATGTTTCAAATTTTAAGAACTTGTTTATGAGCGAAAAGTTGCCTATTGGAAAACCGTTAAAATCGTGCTATCACTTACACTAGCGTGAGCTGCCACATGACATTCAATTTCCGGCTCGTGTGTGCCATCTACCCGACAATGTATAAATTATTTTTTTGCCTTGTAATCAAGTTTTATAAATAATCAAGCATGATAAATTGTATGAGGAGAATTATGAATGTTGAGGAAGCGAGTGAAGTATGCAGAGATAGTTCTCTGGCACTCTGTTCTCTCTGCCTACCCTGCAAGGGATATGGCGTGATGATATGTATGTATGATAAATTTCAGTAATTCGTTTCAAATTATTTTTAAATCACTGTCTATCGCAAATGTCAATATTTGTTTTTAATTTCTCGATGAATATAAATTTTGAAGTTATTTCTTAACATATTTTCATCATTACCACCACATATCTTACACCGCCCCCTATCTTACCCGTGGGTGATCATAAGAGACGACTGAGGGATATAAAATGCATATAACATCTATGCAAGAGAAGGAAAACTCTAAACAAAACACTATACCAACACGTCTGACAGGCGTGGTATAGTAGGTCAATTTCTCTCCTATAACGGAAGAAGCTCGAGCCCAACAGTGGGACATATATGAGCTGAGATGATGATTCACCATGTATACATAAAAGGCTAACACAAATTTAATATTTCTTTTTTTCAGGTTCTTAAATGTAAAAAAGCTGAAATGAATAATACTAACAATATAAAAAGTATAGAAGCAGGTATGTTTAATTTAATTTCAATATGACTTTACAGATGGCGTTGTGGTTAAGGATACCACCCTTTCGTACCAGTGTCGTGGTTCGATTCCTACGCAGGACAATACATTGTGCGATCCACAAAGTACTTTTCTGAGTCTGTGTGTGTGTAATTTGGCTGCGTTAATTGTATGTTTGTAAAGTCCCCGCAATACAGAGATTATTGCATTAGTCGTTTCCTATAAAAAAAAACATTATCGATGTGAGTCGATTTTAAAACTTCTTTTGCAACGTTTTTGTTTTGAAAAAAATTCGTTATACCTCCTAAAAATCTAAATAAAAGAAGAAAGAAAGATAAAACAAAAGGTTATAAAAGCTGTAAAGCTTGATAATATTTTTCTCTTAGGTTATATATGAATCATTGGTTTTATATTTCATTTCAGCCTGTTTCCTCCCCCATAGATGTTATGGGTTTTTATATTTGTTAATTGATAATATAATTATTTCAACAAATATAGATGACTGTAGTATTTTTATTTTAGTGCTACATGTTTAATATCATTAGTTTTCAATAATAACTAAAGTGCTAACGACATATGACTGTCTCGCAGAAGGCGGTGACCGCATCCCAGTGCTTGACGCTATCGACCATCGCTTTTACGACGGCCGGCAACGTCAGATCAGCACCGATGGTTGCAAAGAGTTCATAACGCTGCTCTGTCCAGGTCACGCAGACCTCAAGCGTATGCTGCGCTGTGTCCTCGCTGCAATAGCACTATTGACAGGACAGAGTCTTCACCTTATTTTCGATCGTGTACAAATATTTGCCGAATCATCGATGCCCCGACAAAACCTGCACCGGTCGGAAAGAACTTCGACGACGAACGGTTCTGTGCCACCATTCCATCCACTCGATCAGCATCGGCCGGAGGGCCTCCACGGTCCCAAAACCGAACAGAGGCCTCTTCAGCCAGGCTTCCCGGTGGGAGTCTTCGTACTAGTCGTCCAACTCATTAAGCGACACACTGCCACCCTCTTCGCATATACTAGACAACCGCTGGCAAAACTCGATGACCATCTTCGTCTTCGAGTCCCAATTCTGGCCAATAAGAATTTATCTTTGGAACAACTTTTTTTTATATTGGCGTCCTCATCTTATCCAAGAGTAAAGGATATAAGTCTATTCTTATTAAATTTTCCGTTGACTACACCTCGATTCTGACCGTTTGGATCAAATTTCTATTGCTTGCGTACTTCACGAATAGAATTGTTGAGGCCAATGCGCTTTAAACATCGTTATTGATTCTACATACTCATAGAATAATCTCCATATAAAACATACATTACTTTAAAGGTGACAGCACAGCTGATGCACTTTACAATGAACATCATACGCAATCGTTCCTAAAGACTCATCTGACGTAACTAATAATGCGATCTTTTTAGATCCCAAATAAATCATACATAACTAGTTGTTTCAATTACGTGAAATAACAAATTTGTACTATTAGTAAAACGAAAGATCTTTTACATTGCATTAGTTTTAATGACTCACTGAAAGTAAATGAAAGTAAAATTAATGCGGTCGAAATGCGATCTCTACGGAAAATCTGTGGAGATAGGCTAACCGATCGCATTCATAACGACGACATAAGAGAGCGAGTAGGTATGAAAGAGAGTATTGGTGTAAAGATGCGAAAGGGAATGCTCCGATGGTTCGGACATGTGGAAAGAATGTCGAATAAACGTCTAGTTAAGAGGATATACAATGCGAAAGTGGAAGGATGTAGGTACCGAGGGAGACCGAGACTAACCTGTCTAGACCAGATTGGTCACGTACTGAAGGAAGGTGGAGTCAAGAGTCTCCGAAACCGGCGAGCGTGTATGAAGAGAATTATGAATGTTGAGGAAGCGAGTGAAGTATGCAAGGATAGAGTTCTCTGGCACTCTGTTCTCTCTGCCTATCCTGCAAGGGCTATGGCGTGATGATATGTATGTATGTACTAACTAAGCGCTTTGTGATATTTGTGGAATATATTCTGCTATTAATTTTTCGATGTACCTCAAAACATAATCCTAAAACATTGTTGGTCCTCTAATCTATGCCACTGAATTAATAATTTGGCTTTTAATCATCAGTGGAAGTCGTAAAAGTTGAGGAAATATCAGGATAAATACCAACATTCTGCCGAAAAACTATAAGTTGGTGTGTAAGAATGTACACCATCCTCCATTACCGATTTTTATAAGGTGTCGAATTTGTTTTAATAATTTCAGTGACCAAATTCAAACCTCTAGTGGAATTGCTCTTGGAACTATCACAGAATGGTGTGCTTAGTGACACGGAGATCAACGAACACATGAACACAATTATAGGCGCAGCACTTGACACAACTAATACTGTACTCGTATTTACTTTGTATTTATTGGGATCATATCCAGAACTACAAGAAAAGACATTTGCTGAGTGAGTACGACTATAATCAAATAGCTATTCACTTCAAAATTCATCTTATACCCCGCCAATATTATTGTGATCTTTAGCAGTAATTTTGTTGATTAGATATGCATGTCTAAATTGCATGGTATTATCATACCTCGACGTTCAAGCTCGAATCAGATGCAAAGTTGATGCTCCTGTTTGCTAATTTTTTGCTCTTTTTTATGGCATATCAACTTATAGCAAAATTTAGATTCTCGTTATGTAATAATTCGAACGCGTACTGGACGACGCAGTGTAGGACGCCCCCCAACTAAGTGGACAGACGACCAGGTGAAGGTTGCTGGGCGTCGTTGGATGCAAGCAGCACATAACCGCACTCTGTGGCGTAACATGTGGGAGGCCTACGTCCAACAGTGGACGGCATAAGTCTGAAATGATGATGATGATGAATAATTATACAATCGAATACGTAATAATATAATTTCCATTTCGAGAAAGAATACTAAGATAGTTAAAAATGATTTGTATGTCCAATATTTATGAATAATGGACATATAAATAATTAATGTTTAAATAGATTAATAAATAAATGTAGCCTATGATATGCGATGCCATCCAAAATTTAAATATTTCATGACGAAATACAAGTGTATGACAATAATATTGTTATCTCTACCTTAAAAAATGAAATGAATTATTATTAAATTTAAACTTTCAGAATAAAAGAAGTTCTTGGTGATAAAGACAAAGATATAGAGAAGCATGATCTGTCAAAATTAGTATACTTGGAGGCAGTGATCAAGGAGAGTATGCGATTATACACACCGGTACCGTTTGTTGGTAGACAGATTAAAAAGAACATTAAACTCAGTTAGTCAATATTAAAATATTTAATAAATAGTACACAAATATGATTTGACCGGCTCGTATTTATTCTCGGCTTTCAGAAAGAAGACATTTGACCAGTACGATATTATAGATTATTTGCTATTTCATACTAATAAGATCTCCTTTCTGGAGAGATGGTATATTTAGTTTTGAAACGTTCTCTGACTCTGAATACAGTATAACTAGCAAGTATGTACATAAAATGAGACTTGTATTATTTTCTGTGTTTTGTAGGGCAGTCATATCAAGTGTGCCTAGGTATTAAGCTTAGCTTGGACTAAAAATCAATGGCTGGGGAGCACCTGCATTCTCGGTCACAAATTGAGCCCAATATATTTTTTTTTTACTTTTATTACTTATTTATATCGCTTCCAATGTCTAGACGAGTGCGAATTTCCGAACAATATGAACAACAGGTTCGTGGAAACTGTCCACGCGGTTGGGTCGAAGTTTTTCAAGGCTCACCGCGCCAATAGACCTAAAAAACTTTCTGACCAGACTCTCAGGCTCATGGAGCGGAGAAAAGAAATGACAGTACAGTCTTCAGCCGATTGGTCCGAACACAGGCAGCTTAATAGGCAGATCTCCAGGTCTGTGCGTCGCGATATTCGCCAATTTAATACGCTCCGTGTTAAAGAAGCGATAGAGCGGAATCGTGGCTCAAAAGTGTTCGCACAAGATCTGTCTATTGGGCAAAGCCAATTGACTAAGCTGAAGACCGATGACGGCACTGTCATTTCATCCCAGGGTGAGATCTTGGGAGAGGTCGAAAGGTTCTATGGACAGTTATATAAATCATCCCGAAGTCCTGTTGTCGGCTTGGTCCAAGATCCCAGATCCAAGCTAACTCGGCACTATACCGAAGAAATCCCGGACATTAGCTTGTGCGAGATCAGAATGGCTCTCGAACAACTACGAAACGGTAAGGCACCGGGAGATGACGGAATTACGGCAGAGCTACTGAAGGCAGGCGGTAAGCCGGTCTTAAAAGCCCTTCAAAAGCTATTTAATTCCGTTATCCTCGGGGGCGACGTTCCAGAGTCGTGGACCGGGAGTGTGGTGGTGCTGTTCTTCAAGAAGGACGACAAAGCTCTTCTAAAGAACTACAGACCCATCTCACTCTTGAGCCACGTCTACAAGTTGTTTTCGAGGGTCATTACCAATCGACTCACATGCAAACTTGATGACTTCCAGCCGCCCGAACAAGCTGGCTTCCGAAAAGGCTATAGCACCATAGACCATATTCTCACACTTCGGCAGATTATCCAGAAGACCGAGGAGTACAATCGGCCTCTGTGTATAGCGTTTGTGGACTATGAGAAAGCCTTTGATTCAGTCGAAACTTGGGCGGTGCTGCAGTCCCTTCAGCGGTGCCAAATCGACCATCGTTATATAGAAGTGCTGAAGTGTTTGTATAGGAACGCCACAATGTCAGTCCGTATCCGGGATAAGAGTACGAAACCGATCCAGTTGCAGAAAGGCGTGAGACAGGGAGATGTCATCTCTCCGAAACTGTTCACCACTGCACTGGAAGATGTCTTCAAGCTCTTAGACTGGACCGGACTAGGTATTAACATTAACGGCGAATACATCACTCACCTTCGATTTGCAGACGATATCGTCGTTATGGCAGAATCCATGGAGGACCTTGGCACCATGCTCAACGATCTCAGCAGGGTATCCCAACTGGTGGGGTTGCGAATGAACATGGACAAGACGAAAGTCATGTCAAATGCCCATGTCATTCCTGTACCGGTCCTAGTTGGCAATGCGATTCTCGAAATTGTCGATCATTATGTTTACCTTGGACAAACAGTCCAGTTAGGTAGATCCAATTTCGAGAAAGAGGTCAGCCGACGAATCCAACTCGGTTGGGCAGCGTTCGGGAAACTTAAGAGGATCTTCTCGTCCAACATACCTCAGTGTCTGAAAACAAAGGTCTACAACCAGTGTGTGTTACCAGTGATGACTTACGGCACGGAAACGTGGTCCCTAAATGTAGGCCTCATAACCAAGCTCAAAGTCGCTCAGCGTGCTATGGAGCGAGCTATGCTCGGGATTTCTCTGCGTGATAGAATCCGTAATACGGAAAGCCGCAGAAGAACGGGTGTAACCGACATAGCACGAAGAATTAGCACGCTGAAGTGGCAATGGGCTGGCCACATCGCTCGAAGAACCAACAACCGCTGGGGAAAAAAGGTTCTAGAGTGGCGACCACGTACCGGACGACGCAGTATAGGACGCCCCCCCACTAGGTGGACAGACGATCTAGTTAAAATTGCTGGGCGTCGATGGATGCAGACGGCACAGAACCGCACTCTACGGCATACCATGAGGGAGGCCTATGTCCAGCAGTGGACGGCGATGGGCTGAAATGATGATGATGACTTATTTATCATCATTTATACTTACTTATCATCCATGTGGTGACGGAGTAAGAATACAAATATGGTGATTATTATCTTACCCATGAGTGATAGTAAGAGACTAAGGGATATAAGGCACATTTAACGTCTATGCAAGAGGAGGAAAACTCAAAACAAAACCCTATACCAACACGTCTGACCTGCGTGGTATAGTGGGACAAATATGAGCTGAAATGATGATGATGATGACTTATTTCTTATTTTTGAAGTGAAAACTTCTTTAGGCGCGTTGAGCGTTTTTGGAGGGGAAAAACTTATAGGTTCGCGTCACCGACATGCTAATGCTAATAGTAAATCTATAGCTATGAGTAGTCAGACTGGCGCACGCGCACTGGCCATTCATATCAATATTTGCATTTAAAAGTATTGCATTATTTCTTTTTAATTGTATTTTTAATATTTAACCTTTATGTCATGAAATGAGTATCATTGTCGTTTAACGGTTATCTTACTAGCGTGGTAAATTCAATTCCTAGATGTTCGATAATATTTTTTATTTTTATATAAAAATTAGAAAATTATTATTATTTCAATTAAGTCTTAAGTTAATACTTTTCACTTCTATCGGCAGTCCCCATGACTGCCTGTTGTTTTTTACTTTTTTTTGTAATGTATTTTTTTTTGTAAAAACAAATAATGATCTTTTCTTTCTCTCTTTCTTATAGATATTCTTCTCTCATTAACAGCATTAACTAGAGAGATGCTATATTCGTACAGCTAAATCAACTGAATAACCATCCTGATTTATTTATACATCAGCTTATAACGGTCCACTATTAGACATATCTCTCTCAGGAATAATTCCGTATTACTGATACGGAATTATTCCTGAGAGATTATTCTTGGCAGATGAGTTGATGTCCGCAGTTGGTATTAAAAGTATATTACAGGAGTGCTGCTGTCCATATACTGATGATCTATTAACTAGTTATTACGACTATCATAGCAAAATCTTCATCGCAGCTCATAAACGACCCACTGTTGCGCCCGAGCCTCCTTCATAATGAGAGGGATAATGACCTACTATAACCACGCTGGTCAGACATGTTGATATAAAGTTTCGAGTTTTCCATTTATTGCATAGATGTTATATGCGGCTTATAACCCTTAGTCTCTTACGATCACCCACGGGTAAGATAGGGGTGGTGAATTGTATTCTTACTCCGTCACTACACGGATTAAGGCAAAATCTTATTGACATGTATTTTCAACCCCTCACCATATGATGAACTGCCCCTATATAGTCAGTAAAAGATGTGATGCAATATATGTATATACAAAAGAAAATAATTTATATTGTTTTATAATATTTCTATATTATAAAACCATATAAATTATTTTTTATCTAATTATAATTAATTTTTTTTAGAAAACTGTACGCTCTATTCGGGACGCTCGTGCTTTTTTCTCCTATTTGCAGCCAACCGCCATCCAATCTGGGGTCTAGATCGATGCTTGTTTCGGCCTGAACGTTGGCTTGAGCCCTCTCAGTTACCGAACCTTAGTAAAGCGTACGCTCCCTTTTGCGTCGGAAGAAGAAGTTGTATTGGTAAGTAATATCGTCATTTATATCAGTAGTGAGATGATAGAGAACATCCTAATGGTATGTACTACTCACGGTACCCATGGCTTCAGATAGAACGAGTTATTAGCTATTGAAGGTGCAATCTCCTTGCATTCTATATTCATTGAGATGTATTCATATTGTATCAATTAGACAATTTACATAATACATATAAAAGGTAATGACTTGTATGTCCCCCCACTACTAGAAGAAAACCTCCCTTTACTTCTTCATCATCGCGTACGGTCCTTTGGTTGTTAATTTAAGATCAAGATTACGCGATATACCTTCAAAAAGCACATGGAATACAAAAATATTTTAGATGGCGATTTTAACTTTTATTCAAATAAATTAACCTCCTTAGAAATTCGTCGCACTCACAAAGATTTAATGTTATTATATAAAATTATAAATAATTTAGCTGATTCTTCTTATCTATTAAGCCAAATAGGATTACGTTGTAAAAGGTAAACTTCTTGTTGTTTGTCTCTTTTTAATATACCTTATTCAAGAACTTCATATGGACAAAATGTATTTATAAAAAGTGCTTGTAGCTGTTACAATATTAAGTATAACAACATAGATATTTTTAATGAAACTC
This sequence comes from Lymantria monacha, assembly GCA_905163515.2. Classification (NCBI taxonomy): domain Eukaryota; kingdom Metazoa; phylum Arthropoda; class Insecta; order Lepidoptera; family Erebidae; genus Lymantria; species Lymantria monacha. The sequence continues at coordinate 21,464,499 of LR991081.1, forward strand.
TTAGTACTTTTAGATCTCAACATTCCAAATTTGCGGCATAACTTGTAATTTCATGTATTTTTTTACCTACTTCTTTACCTCTCCTTTCATTTTATATAACATCTAATAGACTTTTAATTACTAATCTGTTAATTAATATTAGAAACTTTATTGGTGACAGTGCTAATTATTTTAATATTTTTTTCTTATTAAATATAATACTGTATGTTTCTATGATGCAATAAATAAATAAATACTTGAATACAGAGAGAATAAACATGACCATATACATAACATCACTAAACTCAGAAACTATTTGACCGATACATACATACATACATATCATCACGCCATATCCCTTGCAGGGTAGGCAGAGAGAACAGAGTGCCAGAGAACTCTATCTCTGCATACTTCACTCGCTTCCTCAACATTCGTAATTCTCTTCATACACGCTCGCCGGTTTCGGAGACTCTTGACTCCACCTTCCTTCAGTACCTGACCGATCTGGTCTAGGTAGGTTAGTCTATTTGACCGATCATTATGAAAATTAGTATGTACATATTTTTGCAACGAAGAAGGTTTATATGCTATCCTTATTTATGTAACTCGCCAACGACGGCGCTATGATATATCGACTTTTACAAACAAATTAACAAGCTAGATTTATTATATGTTAAAGTACTTTTATTTATCCGTGTGGTGACGGAGTAAGAATACAATTCACCACCCTTAGGGTGATCGTAAGAGACGACTAAGGGATATAAAACGCATATATAACATCTATGCAAGAGAAGAAAAACTCGAAACAAAACCCTATATCAATATGTGTGACCAGCGTGGTATAGTAGGTCAATTTTCCATTATGGAGGAGACTCGAGCCCAACAGTGGGGCATGTATAAGTTGAAATGATGATGATGATGATGATGATGTTAAGGTTAATAGTATACAGTGTACGGTTTACAGTATCTAGTGTATTTCAATTATGTTTAAGAATAAGCATAGTCATCTACTTAAATAGCGTAACGGTGTATCTATGGTATTATTAGTAATGAATGTACATATATAATTTAATATTTTTCAGGAAAAGTTTTCGCCATGATGTCCATGAAAACGACTCTCGCATATCTGATACGTCGCTACCGCATCACATCTGAGAATAGTCTGCTAAGATTAAAAGTTGATGTCTCACTTAAAGCTGATTCTGGATGTTTTATCAAAATTGAAAAAAGGATACAATCGTAACCAAAATATAAACTCTCAATACTTTTGACCGCATATATGGTGTAGTTAGTTAAGATAACGACCTTTCGTATCAGTGGCGTGGGTTAGATTCCCACACAGAATAATACTTTGTGTGAAATTATTGATCTGAGTCTGGATGTAATTTGTCTGCGTTAATTGCATATTTGTAAAGTACCCCGAAACACAATGATTATTTCCTTACTGCAGGGTAGTGTCTAAAATTCCGGGAGCATTTCCTCCGAATTGTTCCCCGGCTGGTCGGCGCAACGCCCACCCTATTACGGCTCATGTCGAACGTGGGCGGATGCAGCTTCGAGGGCCGACGACTGTATGCGGGGGTGATCCGCTCAATGGCTATTTACGGTGCACCCGTGTGGGCGAGGTCTCTGACCGTCCAGCTCAGTGCTTTTCTGTGGCGCCCACAGAGAGCCATGGCGGTCAGAGCCATACGCGGCTACCGCACGGTATCGACCGAGGCGGCATGCGCATTGGCCGGAATACCCCCGTGGGACCTAGAGGTGAAGATGCTCTCCGACCTCTACCCGGTCACGTTAATACGCGACGAAGGTGGCTCCCTATCGCTTAGCGAGATAGCCACCTGGCGGGAGGACGCCTGCCGAGACGTAATCGCCCTTTGGGTTACGCGGCTGGAGAGACAGATACGGTGTTGTTACTGTTGAGGCCCCTCGGCCCGGAGTCCGGCGCCTCGGGCGGCGCATACGCGAATATCTGCGCCTGATGCCGCCCTAACCGAGGCTTCGGGTGATCGAACCGGGGAATAGTCCGATCACCTGACGTGAGGCCACAGCGTGAGGACGACGCCCCAACGGTAAAAGCTGTCGGAGCGTCGACACGAGAGGAACCCGCGAGGGTAAACCGCCGCCGGGCAGGCCACCGAAGACAAAGATCGGGTACCGGTGACCTGCTCGCACGGCGAAGAGAGGTGTTTGCAGGGTGGGTCTATGGGGTTGCGTGCCGCCTCTTCCGTCGCCCCGGACGGATATGGCGGGGCGCGACCACGTCAAAAAAGGGTAGTATCTAAAAAAAACTTACTTAATAGTCGGGGTACGGTTTAAATGTATATCGCTTAATGAAAACATATCTGTTCTTTTTCTATCACTTATTGTTTATTTCAGGAGTGTTAAATATTACGGATATTTTATAAACAATAAAAAATATTCAATCCTTTATTTATGTCTTCAATAATTCCCTAAATATCACATACTAATAATTATGTAATACACATATTGCAATATGTAACACATGGTAAATCATCATCATTCTTCTATTCACATCCCAATTGCTTGGGGTCGATACAATATGTACTCTTCTTTCATAGTACATATTGTAAAACTTTTTGGCAATAGTTTTATAACCGGCCGCCTGCCAGAGGTTAACCTTCCTAGAGAATATAATTGTTGACCAAACGTCATCAGACGGAGTTGGCCCAGGTCGTTATAAGGCTCTTATTCGTCTTTTACGACATCCACGAGCAAAGTAAGGGTTGGTAGTAGTAGTAGCCGCTACCACATAGCCACACATGGTAAATATATATATAGTAATTTTAAAAATGGTTAATATATATATAAATGTAGTAATTTTAAATACTTATATGTGTTGTGACTGTGCTGCTGCTTTTATTTTAAATTTTAATCGAGTGAAAGCAAATTTTTTGAATTATCTTTAGTGATACATATTGTCTTTCTTCCTATTATCTCGTGTAATATTTACTTTGCTTTTTGTTATACTTTTTCGTATTTTTAAATTGGGACTAATCCCACCACACATTCCCACCATTGTAACTCCTGTAAGCCAGGATCCACAATGGTCACTATAAATGACACCGAGGTTTGACCCTCAGGCAGTCTCGGGAAATGATTTTAATTGTCTTGGAACCCGCAACAAATTTAATTAGAAAAGTTAAAGAGGAGGAGTTGGAAAAGAGTAATTCCACTTCCCTCCCAGGCAAAGCGGGAGACAGAAAGCAATATTGACTAGTCAGCCAATAAGTAAAGGGTTGTACAGCTACGATAAGTGCAGCAGTACGGCACCACGGATACGGGATAACTTAACGGGGCCTATATGTGAGCCTTAAGATTGGTTGCAGTAGTAGGTATGGCAGAAACGCCTAAACGCACGGAAATTTTCTCGAGTTACTACAAGATCTGTATAGTATACTACTCCAGATGTTACTTGCAAACTGTCTAACATAAGGTCACGCTCGTTACGCCAGAGATCGCACTCCCAGAGAATGTGATGTGCTGATTGTTCATACTCGCGGTTATGTGTAGAACATTGACATAATGGTGAAGGTACGAATTTAAAAGAAAATAATTTACTTTTAAAGTTGCCATGACCAGTTAGAAATTGGGCTACAAAATGGTCAACCTCCAGCCACACTCTCTCTAGGCGCTCGCGGACGCATGGGAAAAATAGATAGAGGTGACGGCCCTTTGATGATGAATCTCATCTTTCTTGCCATTCAATTAAAAGTTTTTCATAGACAACGGATTGTGGTGCAAACAATCGAGCGATTTTATTACGGTCGTGCGGTAGAAGGAAATCTGTGTTCATATTTTCTCTTGTCGTGTAATACATTGATGCCCGTCTCTGAATCTCCAAGTCAACCGGAAGTACACCCGCGAGTACTGGCAAGGCCTCGGTACTGACCGTCCTGTAGGCTTTACACAAGAATATTAAGGCCAATCATTGGCTTTGTAATAATTTAAGGCGAGCTGCCCCTATGGTAGCCCTATCAGCCCAAACGGGTGCAGCGTAACAAATACACCCCTAATATGTGGCCATATATATAGTTTTCAGTGTATTAAAACGAAGGCCCCAGATAAACGTTGATATTCTAGTAAGCGCATAGAAATTTCATTTCGCTTTTTCACCTACAGTTTTAAAATGCTCGACAAATGAAAAAAATTTTTCTAAGAGTAGACCAAGATAGCAAACTGAATCTTTCTTTTTGACTGTCATATTATTGAATTTTATACGCGGCAACGATTGTAAATTTCCTTTTAATAAAAGGTGATACGTTTTTTTGTGGGGCAAATGTAAGCCGATTTCGTGTGCCCCATTCGAATATATTATTGAGACAAATTTCTGCTAATTTCTCTAAACCGTCTCTAGTGTTGGATTCTACGAGTAGAAGACCCTCGTCGGCATAGCCGATCAATTGGCAGTGTATCGGCAGAGGTAATTCGAGGAAATCGTCAAAACCTAAATTCCATAGATATGGACTTAGCACCGCATAGAAAAACAAATGGTGATGCATGACAAGCATAGAAAAACAAATGGTGATGCATGGTGGGATGCTGAAGTGGCAGCTTCCGTAGAGCAAAAGAAGAAAGCGTGGCTGGACTATGTCTCTTCTTTGAATCTGAATGACAGTATGACTGAACAGAAGAAAGAAATATATCGGCAATGTAAGAATGACACCAAGGCCTTAGTGAAAGAGAAACGTGATAGAGCAAGTATGAATGCAGAAGATAGGCTGACTAAAAACTTCGAGGGTAACACCAAACTCTTTTGGAGGGAGGTGAAGAAGTCTCGGGGTGGTTGGTCAGCCTTCAGAATGAATAAAATAAGTTCTAAAGGTGGAGACATTCTTACACAAACACAAGACGTGTTAAGCCGATGGAGTGAATATTTTGGCGATATGTATGCGGATGCTACGGTTGGCGCCGGTGTTGCATGTGGTTTAGTAGATCAACATTCGACAACGGTGTCCTCCGATGGCATCAGTATGGATGAAGTTGAATGGGCAAAAAGAAGTTTGAAAAATGGTAAGGCAGCGGGCATTGATATGGTGTCTGCCGAGATGATCAAGCTTGGTGGCTCCTGGGTCTGGGAGGCGTTCCTGTTGCTCCTCAATTTATGTTGGAGCTCGGGAATGATTCCCGGGGACTGGAATAGCGCAGTCATCGTGCCTTTGTTTAAAAACAAGGGTTCACGTTATGACTGCGCAAATTACAGAGCCATAAGCTTGACCAGTTTGGCAGCAAAAGTGTATGGTAAAATTATTGAAAGGAGAATGAGGATGGTGTCCGATGGTTTACTGTGTGAGACACAAGGAGGTTTCAGGAGTGGAAGAGGATGCATGGATCAAGTGTTCTCTCTGCGCAACATTGTGGAGAAGCATCTGGCTCTAGGTCAGAGGATGATGATGGAGTGATGTACTAGAGCAAGTGGATGAATTTGTATATCTTGGATGTGGATTTAGCCGAGATGGACGGTACACCACTGATATAGAGCGAAGAGTGAATGCGGGAAATAGAGTGAACGGAGCGTTGGGGCAACTTCTCGGCAGCCACCACCTCAGCCAGAAGGCACGTGTAGCAATACATAACGCAGTGCTTGTCCCAACATTACTGTATGGAAGCGAGAGTTGGGTATGCAGAAAAAAGTATGAAAGTACAATTAATGCGGTTGAAATGCGATCTCTTCGGAAAATCTGTGGAGTTAAGCTGACCGACCGCATTCGTAACGACGACGTAAGAGAGCGAGTAGGCATGAAAGAGAGTATTGGTGTAAAGATGCGAAAGGGAATGCTCCGATGGTTCGGACATGTGGAAAGAATGCCGAACGAACGTCTAGTTAAGAAGATATACAATGCGAAAGTGGAAGGTTGTAGGTACCGAGGGAGACCGAGACTAACCTACCTAGACCAGATCGGTCATGTACTGAAGGAAGGTGGAGTCAAGAGTCTCCGAAACCGGCGAGCGTGTATGAAGAGAATTATGAATGTTGAGGATGCGAGTGAAGTATCCAGAGATAGAGTTCTCTGGCACTCTGTTCTCTCTGCCTACCCTGCAAGGGATATGGCGTGATGATATGTATGTGTATGTATGGACTTAGCACCGAACCTTGGGGGCAGCCCATCGTCAGTGGCTTCGACACAGCATGGTGACCAAGTTTCGGTTTAGACGAGCTTTGTTAAAAGTATGACTTATACAGTCAAAATTAAGTAGAAATTCCTATAGCACCCACGAGTCTTTAATTTAAGAAGCAGCATTGGCCACCAGGCGTTGTCGAAGGTAACTGAGATATCCAGGAAAACGCCGTATTTAAAAGCGGATGTATTAATAACTTTTCTCACCGCAATGCTGCGTCGATAGTTGATTTACCGCGAGTGAAGCCGAATTGCTTATGGATGAATGTTGGTCCACCCGGCAATAAACGAGGAACAATTAGCCGTTCTAAGAGTTTGCCTAGCGAGGGCAATAAGGTGATTGGTCGATATGACTTTGGGTCATCTGGTGGCTTATCACCGCCTTTAGGAATTATCCGTATATATCCGCGACGCCATGACCGAGGAAAAATACCTTCAGATATACAACGATTAAAAACCATTAACATTGAGCTGCCCGATGCTCGACTAGCTTCTTTGATCATTTTATTTGATATTTTGTCTTCACCAGCAGCTTTGTTGAGTGGAAGAGCTCTAACGGTATTCATAAACTCGGCAAAAGACGGAAGGTCAGACATAGGCGAGAGAGGTTGGTCAGCGGCCCACGCGCGTATTTGTTTATGGTGTTCGCTGTCGACTGATATGTTATCGTCTGGAATTAACGTATTTAATAAAACTTCCGTGGTCTCCTCAATACCCGTAGTGTGTTTATCATTCACTTTGATATTTTGTACGTAAGCTAAGTCGATTGAGCGATTTGCTTTAAACTTATGATATAGTGGAGACCACGGACCTTCACTTTCTAATTTTTCTACAATCCTATTTAATAAAGCGTCTTTCGACTTTACCACCGCAGTCCGGCAGCAAGACCGGGCAGCTTTCAGTAAAGATAGAGATTCATCAAAGGCCGCTCCCATCCTGCATGTCTTTTTGAGTTTATTATGTTTCCTGCGCGCCTTTCGGAAGCGTTTGCGGAGCTCTACTAAGTGATTATTCCACCAATCACACCTCTTAGTGTTAGGCAGGGATGTTCGACCCAAAGCTATATCAGCACAGTATATTAGAGAGTTTGACATTATTTCAGCACTTTTTTCTGCGGTTAATTGACTGCGAGTGAAATCCCTAGCACACGATGAAATGAGCGAGCTGAAAAATTCCCAGTTTTTCATATACCGGTCGGCTGGTGATCTTCTGGTGTGCTTCACACACCGTAGGGCCACCACAGGTAGGTGTACCACAGGCCTCGATGCTCTTCCCGAAGTTGGTTATCCTGCATATCAACGACTTGCTCCTTATAAAGAATATACGTTGCTATGCAGATGACCAGCACGGGTGACGAGTGATACACACAGCGTCAGAATATCCCTCGGAGTACCTTATAGAAAATACGGGCTGAACTTGTGTTCAGACACAGACACACAGACTCAAGTGCTCTCTGAGGTGGGTCTTGGAATGCGGTGAAAGGAATTTAGTCTAGTTCAATTCCACTGAGACACAAGTTAGCGCGTTCCCTGCGAAGAAAGACCCGTTTATCATAGCGCCTCAGTACCAAGGAGTAACTCTTCATATCTCCGAGAGTATTGGGATCCTCGGCATGAAATTGTCGAGCAAAGTCCAGTTTGCGACTCATTTGGAGTACAAAAGCCAACTGGCAAGCAAAAAGTTAGGCGTGATAAGCAGGGCTATGCAGCCGAAACAACAACTGCTTTGTATAGCACAAGTGCGCCTAAATATCACCTAGACCCAACACTTATTTTCATATTTCTTTTATTATTATTTTTACAATAGATACAAGGGATATGGCGTGATGATATGTATGTATGTATGTTTACAATAGAAAAACAGAACTTGAATATAAATGATAAAAATGTTAAAAATATTTCACATTTGTAAGAAATCAACAGTTATCTAGCTATTATTTTTTATTTATCAATATACGTTAATGAAACTGATTACCAAAAACATTACCCACAACTTGTTCCAGAGAAAAAAAAAACAGGCAGTCATGGGGACTGCCGATAGAAGTGAAAACTATTAACTTAAAACTAATTGAAATAAAAATAATTTTCTAATTTTTATATAAAAATAAAAAATATTATCGAACATCTAAGAATCGGTTTATCACGCTAGTAAGATAACCTTTAAACCACAATGATACTCATTTCATGACATAAAGATTAAATATTAAAAATACAATTAAAAATAAATAATGCCATACTTTTAAATGCAAATATTGATATGAATATTGAAAATATTTGAAAGTAAATTCTTTATTTTCATTATTCATTTATCTATATTATATATAAAACATTAAAATGTTCAATGCTCACTTTTATATTGAACAGTAATCCTTTAATTAAACGATTACAATAACATCCAAACTATAAAACCACTTAAATAAAAACGCTGAACTTTCCACGTTGCCAATTTAACCTTACTTGTACAACACGGTCCACTTACGAATATAAATGTACTGCTATTATAGCATGTTGGTGACGTGAACTTATGAAATTATACCCATCCAAACGTCCAACGCGCACATGATACAGTCAGAGATATTTAACGTATTAGTGTATACGTGTACACAGGCCACTGCGCGTGTGCCAGTCTGACTACTCATAGCTATAGATATACTATTAGCATTAGCATGTCGGTGACGCGAACCTATAAGTTTTTCCCCTCCAAAAACGTTCAACGCGCCTAAAGAAGTTTTCATATAGCTATAGATATACTATTAGCATTAGCATGTCGGTGACGCGAACCTATAAGTTTTTCCCCTCCAAAAACGCTCAACGGGCCTAAAGAAGTTTTCACATAGCTATAGATATACTATTAGCATTAGCATGTCGGTGACGCGAACCTATAAGTTTTTCCCCTCCAAAAACGCTCAACGCGCCTAAAGAAGTTTTCACATAGGTATAGATATACTATTAGCATTAGCATGTCGGTGACGCGAACCTATAAGTTTTCCCCTCTAAAAACGCTCAACGCGCCTAAAGAAGTTTTCACTTCAAAAAGTGGATAAATTTGATAACCACTAAAAAGAACGCTGTAACCATAATCTCCATTACTTAAAATATATACAAAGCAGCAAGGAAAATTTAACCTAAAATTAAAAAATCTTAAAATAATAATGACTCTGAAATTTAACATTATTTATAAAAACTTGATTACGAGCGAGAAATAAAATTTATTGTTCCATCTGTGACAATAATTTTTGCTCGTAATCATGGTTCTAGTTATTTTATTTAGGACTGCTTTTTAATTTAATCCATAAAATCAAAATAAGTAAATAAAAATTTAATGAACAAATTATTGCGCAATTTCTACCTAAATACATAGTTTAATTGCCTAAAATGTTGCTATACAACCAAATATAGTACATTATACCGACTCCAAGATCTCCAGCGCCGATCTCGCCCTCGAGTATGCAAATGATCCCTTTTTAAAATATTTATTGATTTTAATAATGATGACTGATTTTAATTTTAATATGAAGACTGATTTTAATATTTTTACGTTAGCCGTACGTTACATTATTTGACGATTTTTCACTTGGACAAAAGGAAAAGTAGGTGTTTGTTATTTTTGGTGAAGTTTGACTTTTGTATCGTAGAATGTCTTGTCACTCTCTTAGTTTGATGACTGGGCTCCGGTTTAGTTCACATTTGGAAACATTACACTCAGTTAACAGAAAACAACCCTGATTTCTTAGAGAATTTAAAAGATTTTTAATTGTTAGTTACACAAAGTTGTTTATTTCTTAATCTTATTGAATAAAAGCGAATTAGAAAATGACTAAATATTTAGGTAGTAGTGCGTATCAGTGGTTAATAATTAGAGTCCTATAAAGGCTAGAGAGATCAGAGGGTCCAGGTTATAAGATTAGACGTTTATTTACTATTTTTAGTATATATGAGGAAGGAGGTACCAATCATGACGCAGGAGGAACCACCATTGTATTTTTAAAAGGTGTGACGTGACCATCGCTGACGTCACTGTTGTTAGTTACGTGGATTACTCATGGTACGGTTTTGATCTTCGAGATAAAACTCCACAAGTAACTGTTTAAATGTTGGATTCTTCAACGAGTAGCGTAACGTCGCCTCAGAGAGCTCCGTACGGTACAAAGATTCGAACACGAATGAATGTATTACGACAGTGCGTCCGTATTTATAGAGCTCGGAGCACGTGCACGTGCACAACACATGTTTACAATTTTTAGTATAGAAATTACAATGAGAGAAATAATCACATGTTTGTTAATGTTAATTTAACATCAAAATAATCTTTAAGTAATCAATTGATGATTTATGAAGTAATTAAACTGTTCAATTAATTCGTCTAATTATTTATAGGCGGTGTATTGTTGCATTTGCGCCGATATATATAATGATTTAACTGGGATTATTATTGGACACTCTGTTCTCTCTGCCTACACTGCCAGGGATATAGCGTGATGATATGTATGTATGTAATTATTGGAAATGAATGAAATAAATAATCGTAATTTGGAGTTGGTTGCCAACGTGGTATTGCAAGTAGTAAAATTTTTAGTTTTAATTTCACGTTAAATTGGGGATTTATCTTTGATAATCATTTATAATTTTTGGTTACACAAAGTGATTTTTACTGTTACATTTTATTAGATCTGGTGGTCAAAATAAAAGAAAAGAAGCAAAATAAAAGAAGTTTTGTTTTTTACTATTTTTTGATATACTATTTTTCTATATTTAATTACATATTTTAGCGACATTATCATGATTTTAAATAACGTCAATTGAGCACTTGACTTATCCGGCATCTAATAGAAAAATTCTGAAACTAATCCCGCAGATACAGTTGGTTAAATTCGTTTTTCGATGGTAATCCAATGTCCAGCAGCCGGTCTGAGAATTAAATCTATCTTCGACTGCAAGTTACTTATATCAGCTGTTACTTTGTACTGTCTTATGAAGTGTGTTAGTAACACTTTTACAATGATCAGCCCGAAATCTTTACCTGTGAGAAAAAAAAGATGTTAGAAGCAAATTACACTATTTATTCGTGATGTCAATAATAAAGAAGACAGGCTAAGAGATAGTTTTGCGTGCATTGAGTATTTATCTAGCGATTTGAAAATGTTGTTAAACTTGACACATATCTGACAACATTGAACTGAAGGATATTACGACAAAATACTACACTGGTGATATTAAAAAAATCTTTTCAACGAGACAGTCTACACAGTGTTCAGATTTAAATGAATATTTACATTTTTTAGGTTTTTTTTTATTTTCCAAAATATCTAGTTTGAGCTTTCATCTCCTCTGACATAATCAGAGACCTTAATTAGTGTGTAGAGTATTAATAGAGTTAGTTAGTTAAAATAATGTGTGTAAATATATTAAAAGATGGATGTAAATATATTAAAGTTAATAGAATTAATTAATTATTTGATAATAGAGTTAGTGGAGTTGAGTTAAGTAATAGAATTAATAATTGAAGTAATAATAATATAGTGATCATATAGTGATATGTAATAGTACTACCTCCATCGCCGCTGTGCTGCATCTACGTATGGCTCTGACTGTCATGGCGCATTGGGGTCACCATAAGAAGGCCAATCATGGTCGGACACTCTTTCCGGAAATCAAAGAGGGCATCCGAAAGATTGGAGTCGACCTCACTAAGGTGGTGGCCGATGCGAGCAAGCAGGATTCTCTCCATCAGATTACCCGCATTATTCCACAGCACCATGGGCCTTTAGGCCACAGGTAAATTCGGAGATCATCCCGGCTTCAGTAGTAGCACCAGCCCTTTTTCCGACACCCAGGGAACTGCGTAGTCACTTGACAAGCATTCCAGAGTGTTCTGAGGTGTAGTTCTAGGTACTCGAGGATCAAGGCCAACACTCGATAGGATACATCGTCTGGCCCGACGACAGTGGTCTTGGCACGTATTTGTGCCAACCCTGTCTCTACTTTCATCTCTGTGATGGGCAACAGACTTTCGTTAGTCTCAGGCGTAGGTACATGACCACCCTGGTGAGGAGGTTGGGTTGGAGAAATGGTGAAGGTGGGGCAGGCTCCGCCTGAAAGTTAGTCAGCGCCACACGTTTCGAACGACCTCAGGAGCCACGCTCGAGACTCTTTAACATTACTTGCTAACACACGCCCTTAGTGTAGCAGATGGCCAGTTTGAAGGTATACCGTACAGTGCGATAAATTTTCGAACAGCTCGCTATTTAGTTCTTTTTATATTGACTTTTTGGTAGGTAGACTAATACAAAACAAAATATCGTTACTTACCTATACACAACCTTTTTCCTAATCCAAATCCAGCGAATTCCTTATTATTCATTAAGGGTTCACTTTGTAACCACCTTTCGGGACGAAATGTGCCTCCATCCGACCCCCATATGGGATTCTGTTGGTCTACCAGCGGCATTATGAAGCAGTGACTGCCTGCACGCATTGTGTAATTCTCTGGCAAACGAATAAAAATAAATATGTCAGATACAGGTAAGTGGATAACCGCTTTACGAATGAGAATGACGGTATTGTGACCAACTGTTTACCCACCGCGGTGGGAATTCTGTTCAACAATGCGTAAATAGACAAAGACAAAGAAACTGATATCAACTTACTTAATTTAACATCTTTATCTACCGTTCGCATTAAAATTGGTACTAGCGGATACATTCGGAGCGTTTCTGTAATCACTGCATTGGTGTACACCAACTTGTTTGGATGTTCATTCATCACGTCTCCATCGGGTCCAACAACTTCCAGACACCTGAATGAAGATATAATACATAGAATTATTCTATGTCTTCAGACATCTTCATCACGTAACGACGTCATCGCCCCTTCGAATACTGTAGTACAGCGTGTGGGAACACTGTCACCTTCGCAAAATATTTACAGGGGTTACGAGACCACTATCAGCGACATTCCTAAAGGGGGTGATAAAGATAGCCTTTCAGTGACGACCACTGCTACAACACTGCTACTGACAATTACATGTAAATACTTTTTAGTGTTATGCCTTTTAATATTTTTCTTTATAATCATTTTGTTTATTACAATCTCATTAAAACATGAATGTGATAATACGAGCCAAGTTCAAAATTATAATAATTATTGAATACTTGGTGACTTCATAGACAAAAGATTTGAGATCTAAATTAAGTAAAAATTTTTATATTTTCAAAGCAAAGCGATTCTGAAATTATTTTAAAACATAATTTCCTATTTATTCTTCTCTTACTATAAAAATGTTCTATCTATTAAGTCTTTTTAAATTCTCTTATCGAATTATTAACATACACACCTAGTACCTATTATGTATTAAACCTAAATATATAATTTAGATCATTTTCACATATGTCTGTCTTTTACCACGATGTGTACCTATTACTTATCATCTTTCTTATTGCAAGTTATAGTTTTTATATTATAATGTTATATTCTTCTAAATATTCGATTACTTATAATAGTATAAACTTGCCAGCGCAAGGCTTCGATACTAACTGTTCTGTAGTCTGTCTGTTCTGTAGTAAACCTGTCTTGCTTTACACAAAAATAGAAGAACCAATCGTTGGTTTTATAGTAAACTAAGGTGAGCTAACCTATATGGTAAGCCCTCGGCCGAAACAGGTGCAGCGTAACAAATATAGTCCAAATAAAGGGTTATATATAATTTTAATTGTATTTATATTGAAAGTAAAGGCCTAGTTAATATTCGAGCAAGCGCATAGAAATTCCTTTTCACTTTTTTACCTACTGTTTTGGACAATTTAAAAAAAAAAGTGTTAAAAATTGACCGAAATAGCAAACTTAACTTATTACTTTTTTTAATTATTTTCAATGCAATAAACAGGAGCCAACGAGTTCATGTGTTGTGTGGATTGCAAGTAAGCATTTAAGTACTAGTAGATTATAAAACCCTAAAAGATATTACTACTAACAATACGTTTCGTAATAAGCATATCAATCAAGAGGCTTCTTCATCATGATTATATTCGAAAGAGATCTATTAGATTCTATTTCTTTTCTATTTTTCTTAGTTTGTGATAAAATTATCATTTGAATTCTATATAATCCTTTACACTAATTTTAACTTACTCTGTAAGTATCTTTTGTTGTACATCAGGATGTGCACCAAGCAACAACAAAATATGAACTAGTAGGTTTGATGTGGTTTCGAAGCCGCCGAGTATCATAGTATGAATTTCATCTCTGATATCTTTGTCTGTCAGAGTTCCTTCTGATGACATCTTTAATAGCAAGTTAAGAAGCGGTTTCATTTCTTTATCTAAAATGAGTAAAAAAATATTATTATTTTATTCTTCTTTATGCTACGTGTTGGTAGCGTCGATTCTTACAATATCTGTCATAGAGATATAAGGATGTGTATTGATATTGTCATATAAATTATTAAATTATCATTTAAGTTTTGATATTTAAGGTTATAAATTATTAAATTGTCATTTAAGGGTAGGCACAGCGAATAGAGTGCCAGAGAACTCTATAATTGCATACTTCACTCGCTTCTTCAACATTCATAATTCTCTTCATACACGCTCGCCGGTTTCGGAGACTCTTGAATCCACCTTCTTTCAGTACGTGACCAATCTGGTCTAGGTACGTGAGTCTCGGTCTCCCCCGGTACCTACATACTTCCACTTTCGCATTGTATATCTTCTTAACCAGACGTTCGTTCGGCATTCTTTCCACATGTCCGAACCATCGGAGCATTCCCTTTCGCATCTTTACACTAATACTCTCTTTCATACCTACTCGCTCTCTTACGTCGTCGTTGCGAATGCCGTCGGTCAGCCTAACTCCACAGATTTTCTGTAGAGATCGCATATTGGTGGACTATATTACGTTATATCAAATATGTATATGAAAAATCCTCCCTTGACCAGAATAGTTTGAATAAAAAAAATTAATACACATAATAGTGAAGTCAGTTAAAAAGAAAAATTTGCATCAATGTATATATTAGCCGCGTGGCGAAAGAATAAACATACAATTGTTGCCACCCATTACCTTGATGTTTGAACGTATGAACACCTCACTACGATCACCAAACGTTCAAGCCTAGTGACAATGGCACAATCCTCTTAATAGTGAAACAGTGGATATATATAAGTCTAACAATGGATGATGAAATGATCAGCATTCCATTGTCCATTTGCAACTTTTTGTTTTAGTTTTTTAGTCTTCTGTCTGGTCTTAGGGTAATACCTGGATAGCGGCGGAGTGTAGCGAGTTAATAACTTGCTGCACTCTCAAAATTTTTAGTATTTTAAACGTTATGCATTCGGCTTCAACTGAGGTTCTATACGCAGCCTAATTATAAGTAATGACTATTATTACCTTTCATGTTTGAATCTTCATATTGAGCTCTATTTTGTATCGCAAGCTTTCTGCTTTCTATGATCTATAAAGAACAAAATATGCTATATTAAAATAGAAATGGAGATTCCAGCTTCACAACACATCGCCAAAAAAATAAATAAAGAGGTATATAACAGTAATAGGAAGCCTTTCCTATCGGTGTAAATAAGATGAATGATCATAAGATGAATGCCAATCTCAGTAGAAGCATACCAGAGTTGATATGTTATAAATGTGAATACTTTTTTCTTTATTTATTTTAAGCTATTCCACAGACTTTTTGTCCGGGCTCTTTTTATGTTTAATTTAATTGTTATGGTGGTTTGTTTACGAAATTAATTTTCAAGTGGCTTTACTACAGTTGGTTAACGCTTTAAGAGCGCAATTCATGTGTCATAGATGTTAAGTAACTACATGTCTTTTTGGGGTTTCTTCTTGGCGCTGGTGGACTTGATATTAGTGAAACCCTTCTCCTTAAATAAAAAAAAATGTGAATACTGTGTGTTGAGATTCTTGAATCAGAACAAACAATTGAAGTGTTTTTCAGAAAACTCTACCTATTCTAAATAACTCTGAAATATAATGATGGATATTATTCAAATTAGCATCTTCTTTGCAATTGCATGTATTTTAACTGACGCATCTGAGAAGGCTTATGCACCATCTGTGTTCATTTCGTATCCAATAATGGCAGGATTTAAGTCTCCTTACCGCTAACAGTAAGGATGACTCCTATTAAGCTAGTGAAAATGTCACGGCTTGAGCTTTGTGCTGCACAATGGTCGTCGGCTTTATCTCAACTATCGCTAGTTGTTTATGTTACATATTCATAGATTTTTATTTGGTTGCAACTCTACAATTATCTTGGGTTGATTGGCTGCTTCACCAACTGAACGGGCCTTCTTGTACTTCATCGCATATTGAAACTTCAAGAAACTGGATGAGTGTTCATGGCGTTATATTCCGATACTTGTGGACTTCGAGCTAATAAATTTTTATCTTCTTCTTTATGGTGGTCAGTCTCAACATGTTTACAAAGATAATCATCTTGGCCTCTATTTTCTGAATACTGAATGAGTGATATTTTGAAATCAGTAGACTGGCCTTTCATATGGTTCACTATAGATTCCGTTGACAATTATATTTCATTATAATTTTAAAGGTATTCAAGTTTTAATAAACATCTTGTAGTACAATATATTATATGATTTTTGAGTAAGTGTCCTAATTAGATCTTGGATAATCGTTCACTCACGCATAAAGAGCTGACCACTCCACCGAATGTCTTACTGAAACTAAGTCAATAAGGCTCATTTTCTGAAGATTATGATTTATAAATATCAGATACAGATTGTATATATTCTGATATTGACTGATCTCACAGATGTATTATGCATTCTGGACCTCAGCTTCTTCTTGCCACAATTAGCCATTGCTATTATCCTATCATGATCATCATCATTTCAGCTCACATTTGTACCACTGTTGGGCACGAGCCTACTCCATAATATGAGGAAAATTGACCTACTATACCATGCTGGTCAGACATGTTGGTATAGGGTTTTGTTTCGAGTTGTACTACTCTTATATAACTGCCACACGAACAATTATCGGTCTATCGGTGGTAAACAATTGGCTAAAATGTTTAGACTTTAATGCGTAGAATGCTGTAGAATTAAGGCCAGTACCTACTATGCAATCTAAGAGAGAAAACCTTCCAGAGCAATGCTTGCATTTAGAATTTTCATTTTTAGATACAAACATTGTTTACACTGGATTCATCATGATAGCGGACCGTAAAGGTAGACCGTTAGGTAGATATAAAAGTTCATTAAGTGTTATGTGAGATTAAATGAATGACTGTGAATAGGTAAATGGAAAGTAATTGAGGTCAATACAGATCAAAGGTATATCTTTTAAGTATGACTCTTCAACAGAATTATTATTTCTACCTTATTTGTTATTTTGTCTATGATTGCCACCATAATAAGGATAATAAAATAAAACAAAGAAGACCACCACAAGACTGCAAGACACTGTAAGCACTTATTGTATAGATTTGACCCACAATAATAGTTAAATATTAATTTAATCAATTTTAGTAATATAAAGTAAGCCTCCTCTCAAACGTTAATTATTAATATTATGCTTTCTGAGTTTTCTTACCGGCGATACAACACTTTTCAGAGTTTATAGTTACAGGAAGATATGCCCCTATCAAAACAAACGCTGAATAATGTTAAAGATGTCAAGAAATTAGAAATTAAATATAATCACAATATAATTCGTATAAAATACAATTTTGTTTCTTCCAGATTCGTTGTTTGGTATAGAGACGATTGGAGACGAAAATCTTATGAAGTATATGAAATACTTCGATGACTTAAGTATGATAGAAGTACATAGGTACCTGAAATTTTGGTTGCACAGTCATCTTGTGTACAATCTGTACACAAGATGACTGTGCAACCAAAATTTCGAAGCGGAAAGCGGTCAAAAGAAATATTAGTAGGGCCTCCGTCTTGTTTAGGGCCACCCTGAGCCCCAGCGCCTCAATTCGCCTGACCATCTCCTCGGTGCCGAGAGTGGCCAGGCTCGCCGCCTCTTCGAATGTCCTGCCCCGGGCTGTGACGAGCGTGTCGTCAGCATAGCAAATAACGCTCAGCCCGAGGGGGAGATCTAGATGTCACCATAGCCTATAAGGGTCCATTTTTGGACATATATTTCTTTACGGATGAATAACACCGTATCACTACACTTAACAGTAGAGTTGGTGATCGCAGTAGGTGTTGAAAGTTCTGCTGCGTCTTTTCCTGATGATATTGTCACGGGAAAGTCATGTTGACACATAATGAATTCTGATGTTTACGCAAGTATTACACATTTGAAATAAAACTATTTTTACGGATTCTATCGCGCTTGTATCTTATTTTTAACTTCCCGACGTTTCGAACACTTCACAGTGATTACGGTCACGGGAAGACTAAGGCGTCTAACGTCCAATATGTCATTGCTTTTACAGAAATTTATATCTCTCCTATAAGATAAAAAAATATTAAAATTAGTATTATGCCTCCTGAATTTTCTTGCTCAGTGTGGCCGCGTTCTAATCCGGCCGTAGCTGAATAGATTTGTTATTTTTTTCTAAAACTGTAAATTTCCACAATTATAATTATCATAAATTATATATTTTAATAATAACAGACCATAAACAATATAAAGTTTTATATATAGAATCATTTGCACATTTTTACTGGCCATGAATGTGTAATAAAAACCGAGTCAAAATTTAATACCTTATAGGGTAGGTGTAAATTTCTATAATAACAATGGCATATTGGATGTAAGACACGTAGTAGTAGTAGTAGTACCTAGATATTGCAACCATCAGAGAAGATTGATTAAAGCTTTTCCTGAAAAATATTAAATGATATATATGCTTGCATCACCCATAGCATAGCTTTCGTTATGATGTCCATGAAAACGACTCTCATATATTTGATACGTAACTACCGCATCACATCTGAGAATAGTCTGCTAAGACTTAAAGTAAACGCCACACTTAAAGCTGACTCTGGATTTTTTATCAAAATTGAAAAGAGGATAAATCGTTGCCAAGTAGTGCTTTATAATACTGACTTAATAGTCGGGGTACGGTCACATTAACTAAGTTTTGTACGTATATCACTTAATAAGAACATATTTATCTGACACGTTATGTTTTTTAGAGGTATGGTAACTGTCAATAATAAATACCTATTAAGAAATATTCAGTTAAATCTATTTTTATTTCTTCATACAATTTCAACAACAATTCATCATAAACGCACTGTAGTGTATGCGTGTAATATTAGAATTTACACGCTTAACTTCTAGACACGTTTCACACTATTACATAACTGTACTCAACGATCCGCAACGCACAAATGCCCCGCGACTAGTCTCTACCGAGCTCTTATACCCCCATATTATTCGATCTACCCGCATTTACGAATTATATTAAATATGCATACTCTACATCTCCCCCTTGTTTTAATTTGTTTCTGTTATGTTAGTCGAAGTTATTAATTAACGTGTAAGGAAGCAGACATCCCATTTAAATACATTATACTTTTTACAATATTACTTTTGTTCTAAAATCTACATTTACTATTTGATTTTAAATTTAAATGAATATTCCATTTAAAATTAAATTTGCTAAGAAAGAACTTGATCAATCTTCTCTGATGGTTGCAATATCTAGGTACTACTATCTAAGTACTACGATTACTAGACTAGTTTACTACGATTACTAGATTGACAGATACAGCTCGTTAGAGAGAATTAACACATCATGAAACTAAATAATGTAAAGACGTACGATGCCAGCTCTGGTTCACTATCCTCTATTTTACGACATAGCCCCCTTTAGTTTACTCTTAAAGAAGTTTGTGAGAGAGATACATACCACATTTGAACAATACATTAAATAATACAAAGCCTCAAATTAAGAATCAAATAGATTGTTTCTGGAAGACCACTCGCAGGAATCGAATCCAGGACCTTTTCTAGACTGTACACCAGCGCTGGGAAATGTATTTGGTCTTATAATTAGATGCAAAAGTAGATTTAATCTAGAATCTAACGCTGCTCTGCAGTATATAGATGGTCTTATAATTTGTAGTCTCAATTATCTTTTTGATTTAACAAAAGACTTACAGATCACCGACTCATCTAAAACGTCATCTACGCATATATTCTAACCACACACATCACAATCATTTTTAAAGAAAGTTTCAAATCGCTAGGCTTTGTAATGACACCGTGGATTCAGTTTCTTTAATTTCTAGATCAGAGGTGTACTTTTAGCGCGTTGTACTCCTCCTCCATTCGCCTTATTATGGAATGATGTACTTTATAACCTGGGACTCTCACGTGATGAAATATAACGCGAGGGCAGAACGTGTGCCGAACTATAGCACCAGTCAACTGTTGTGCAAAGACAACTTGATATACGACTAGATATAATCAGTAATAAAATAGGGCAATTTCAATAAATATGTATACACAATGTGCATAGTACATCATGCCCCACACCTCTGGCCAATTGAACATGGTTCACAAAGTTGTGAAAACGTGAAACAATATTATGAAGTCTCACCAACCGAAGACTGCAGCATCAGTATACTAATGACCCAGAATTGTCACTTATCAGCAAAACTAAAAAATAGAATTGCCCTCGCCTATTAATGCAAGGAATTAGAAATTATTATTTAAACATTCTTTTTTCAGGTTTCTTTTTCTATTCTACATTCTTTCAAAGAATTATTAGGCTCTTCCTCCGTTTACTGCTATACACAAAATATGGTAGTTAAATGAT
Organism: Lymantria monacha; assembly: GCA_905163515.2. Lineage (NCBI taxonomy): Eukaryota > Metazoa > Arthropoda > Insecta > Lepidoptera > Erebidae > Lymantria > Lymantria monacha. Next base: position 21,485,384 of record LR991081.1, read on the forward strand.
GAAGCTGTAATTTGTATGAAATTTAAGTCTTATTCTTTCAACCACCATGCCGCTGTAGAATTTTAACGTGTTTACTTCTAAGGATGAGGGCGTATTAATTATATTTTTCTAATTATATACTCTTGGCACTATATATCTGAAAGTGCGGCTGTGGAACTTTGCCACTATCTTAGAATGTAAAGAAAATCGGTGGACGAATAGAGATATTAGCAATTCATAAGCAATACTTTCTTCGAAGAATTTGGGATTTCGCAATATACATCGCATGCTTATTTTTCTTTTGAAAGTTGTAAGGACAAAACTCGTATAGAGGAGGTTGTACAAAATTTAAATATGCTGTGCATTTGAACTTTGCCTTATTATAAATTGGTCTACAATTAGATATATTGACTGCATTAGAGTTCTTACGTATATTGGCCTCAACTTACTGCAACAATATATAGTCAGCAATTTATTGAAACACTACACTGTCCGTAGTGTGAACGAATCACACTGTTGACATGGTCAACCATCTGCTATATTTTTTTTCGGTGTAGTTCAGTTTATTGCCATGAATATAACTGGCTCAACAACAATCTGCTATATTTTTTTTCGGTGTAGTTTAGTTTGTTGCCATGAATATAACTGGCTTAACAACAATCTGCTATATTTTTTTTTGGTGTAGTTCAGTTTGTTGCCATGAATATAACTGGCTCAATAACAATCTGCTATTCAAATCATAGTTATTTATTTATTAATTTCTCAATCAATTTTCTTATTGATAACAGCGTAGCAATAAGAAAAGCAACGTATTAACCTACAACCCGATTTTAATCTTATTTGAACTTTAAACAATCAAGACGTAGGTATAAAAATTGTACAGTTTAATGATACTTTATGCCAGAAATTTAGATACATATATATTTTTTTATCACGTAAAATAATGTTCATATCCAACGACAACCTGTCTACAACTGTAAACACGTGCGCGTCATTGTCGATCGACCACAGTATAAAACCACTGTTTTAGGAGTCCGTACTCATATCTTGGCTTTAGCTACAGAAATATGTGCAATTAATTACCACCTAAATCATTTTTTCTTTGTGGCATTCTGGTCGACCAGCACAACAGAAACTGAATTCCAACGGGTTATTTGTATTTATTCATTTCAATACTTATTATTGTTATTTTAAAAAACTTTAACCAATAAAATTATAACTGTTGTTCTTAGTTTAACATACAGAGACTACATATTATTTAGGTATTTGTACGCATGCGAGTTTCATGTGTAATTTATTTTATTCTGTTTAATATATTCAAATATTAATTTACCTGCTCTAAATTCCACACTCGCATCTGCCAGTAAACGTTTTTACATCATATTTCGATATTTTATTCCTGGCTATTAGTTGGTAAATATGAATGATACTAAAATCAAATATATTGACTTTTTGCGTGGCTCTTACTGAAAATAAGTAACAGTATTACACCAGCATAGCCCCAATTTTATATTTTGGTAATTTGACATACATAGTTTTTACTGAAAATTAATAATACTTTTATAAAATGAACGAGTCAAATATATTGTCTCATATTTTGCATATATGCATGACTTTTACTGAATATCAACAACAGTATTTTAAATGCAAAGCCATATATTTTTATAATGCGTAAGTCGAATATATAGACTCTTATTCTTGCGTGGCTTTTACTTGAAATCAATAATATTATTTTAACTGCATAGCCATATTATATGTTTAATGCGTGAGTCAAATATATAGACTCTTATTCTTGCGTGGCTTTTTACTTAAAATCAATAATATTATTTTAACTGCATAGCCATATTATATGTTTATAATGCGTGAGTCAAATATAGACTCTTATTCTTGCGTGGCTTTTTACTTAAAATCAATAATATTATTTTAACTGCATAGCCATATTATATGTTTATAATGCGTGAGTCAAATATATAGACTCGTATTCTTGCGTGTCTTTTTATTTAAAATCAATAATATTATTTTAACTGCATAGCCATATTATATGTTTATAATGCGTGAGTCAAATATATAGACTCTTATTCTAGCGTGGCTTTTTACTTAAAATAAACAACTGTATTTTTAACTGCATAGCCATATATTTTTATAATGCGTGAGTTAAATAGACATAGACTCTTATTGTTGCGTGGCTTTTTAACTTAAAATCAATAACAGTATTTTAACTGCATAGCTATATTATATTTTTATAATACCAGATTCAAATATATTGACTTTATTTTCCGGTTTTGACGTGACTATTGCCAAAGAACGAAACCAACAATGGTCTTACAATTGCATTATATTTATATGTTTATAAGTACTCATTGCGTGGACTTAATTATAATTTTGTGTTTGTTAGATAAACATGTCTTATTTAATGAATTATAAAAATTAATGTGCGAGCATAGTCCTTAACATAGTCAATTGATCTACGTGGCTTTTATTAAAATTTGGCCGTGTTACATTTCGGTAAGCAAATATTTATGGGACCTAATATAATTTGGTAATTATGTTAAACGTATCTAGTCCTTAAAATTGTCACTTAATTGACCTTGCGTGACTTATTATAATTCGGCCCTCTTATAATTTAAAAGTGCTTATGGCGTGGACTATATATATTTTATATATCTATATATATTATAGTCCCTTAAGGTTATTGATTGATATGCGTGGCCCTTTTTTTCTTACACATTGGGTGGTTTTTTAAGTAAAGCTATTTTGATTCACTTAAATTGAGCTAACATGCGAATAGAATTGTATTCGCGTCTAGACAAAATTGAATAATAATTCAATAATAATTTAACTGTCATCATCTAAAGACGCGTTTAATAATAGAATAATAAATGTGGCATTAAAATAAAATTTAAAATGTAGGTGCTCAAAATGCCAACTATAGACAACATATAGCCTTATTTTTGATACAAAGCATGGCCCTTAGTAAGAAAGGATAGTAGTAAGAATTTGCTTGTCAGAAACAATTGTTAAAGTATCATCTCGTGTCAAAAGCTATTTATAATTCATTGTATAATGAGCATTCGTTAATTTTAAATCAATATTTATTTTATTATAATACCACAATTTCTAATACGCTATTAGAAATGTGGCCATACGTAAACCACCGACAGGCAATCATTACCTATTCCTTCCTTAATTTTAATATTTTTTACAGTGTACTCACGTTTTATCCTCGTCGCCATTTGTAGTGTATGCGTGTAATATTAGAATTTACACGCTTAACTTCTAGACACGTTTCACACTATTACATAACTGTACTCAACGATCCGCAACGCACAAATGCCCCGCGACTAGTCTCTACCGAGCTCTTATACCCCCATATTATTCGATCTACCCGCATTTACGAATTATATTAAATGTGCATACACTACACGCACCAGGTTTGGAATATATATTAAGACCTACTGTAAACTTACGTCCAAAATTTTATAAACACAGCTTAAAAGGGTAATTAGATATTAACTTCTGTAAGTGTGATTGAATTTGTAGTGCTAGCAAAGTAAAAAATTCTTTTGCATGCGTTTAAGACAATTGGAATATCTTACATAGAGTAGGTATAATTCATACAAATCCAAAATGCATATAGAATATTCCGTTTGGAAGCAAATCTAAGACTTATAAAGATACAAGTATGTTTGTGGCCTTTTAAATTCATTACTTGCTCGTAAAACAAGTCTGTACATTTTATAAGCTTTACTGTAAATACTATCAATATGTGAATCTAGTGACAGTTGTCCGTGTGGTGACGGAGTAAGACTATAATTCACCATCCCCTATCTTACCCATGGGTGATCGTAAGAAACGACTAAGTGATATAAAATTAATATAACATCAATGCAAGAGAAGAAAAACTCGAAACAAAACCCTATACTAACACGAAACAGTGCGATATAGTAGGTCAATTTCCCTCCCATTATGGAGGAGACCGGAGCCCAACAATGGGACATATAAGAGCTGAGATGAGTGTCAGTTTAGTGACCAATGTAACTCCAAGATCACGAATTAGCTGTTAGTTTATTTATCATCACTGTAAAATATCAATAATAATTTATAATCACATCTTGTAATAGTTGCAACCAAACCCGTAGCAGTGACTGTGATCTGATGATATCTCTGTCTATAAAAGAGGATGTTTGTATATATGACATCGCAGCACACAGAAATTATTTGACCAATCCTTATAAAAATTGGTATGTATATGTATTCTTTCACGGAGTACGTTTATATGATATACTCATTGATCTAACTTGTTACCAGATGGCGCCGCGATATATCGACTTCTACAAACCAATGGGCTGGAATTGCTAGTATCTTATAAACATAACCATGATGCTGTGACGCACCTAATAGTTCATAAAAAGCAATTCAACGTCAAGGTCGGTCAGGCATCACATACTGTGGCAAAACCCGGGCTAACTGACGAAATAAGGTGATACTGTGTATATGGTAGGATTGGCAGGGTATTGTTCATTATGAGCTTTTACCACCGGGCAGAACCATTGATTCGGATCAACAATGCCAACAACTCATCATTCTGCTACTCTTATCCCAATTACTTGGGGTCGATACAACCGTTCAGATAGAGTTCTCTGGCACTCTGTTCTCTCTGCCTACCCTGCAAGGGATATGGCGTGATGATATGTATGTATGTATGTATGATACAATATGTACTCTTCTTTCATAGTACCTACATATTGTAAAAGTTATTGGCAATAGTTTTATTACCGGCCACCTGCTAGACGTCAACCTTTATTGGGAATGTAATTGTTGACTAAACGACATCAGATGGAGTTGGTCCAGGTCGTCACAAGGAGCTTAGTCGTCTTTTACGATATCCTCGAGCAAAGTTAGGGTTGGCAGTATTCGTAGCCACTACCACACAACGGCGAGCAAGTCTCCACAAGGGAACTGGGCAGAGCACTAGAAGTGGCCCGAAGGGAAGTCATTCGGCGGTGGAGAGAAGAACTGGAGTCCCCCGTTGCAGGGCGGGGGACTGTGGAGGCGGTTGCGCCGCATCTCCACCGCTGGATTAATAGAAGGCACGGCAGCCTATGCTTCAGGATGGTGCAGGTGCTTACCGGACACGGGGTCTTCGGTAAGTACCTGCACAGAATTGGAAGAGAAGGGACCCCAGGATGTCACGAGTGTGGCGCGCCATTAGACGATGCGCGTCACACTCTGGAGGTATGCCCCGCCTGAGGTCCGCAGCGCCATGTCCTGATGGCGGTCATTGGGAGAGACCTGTCGCTGTCAACCATCATCTCGAAGATGCTTGACAGCGACAGGTGCTGGTCGTCGATGGCCTCCTTTTGTGAGGCCATCATGGAAAGGAAGGAGGCCGCGGAGCGGGAACGCGAGGCGCTTGCGTCCGCTGACTCAATCCGCGGCCGGCGACCGGGGAGGAGGAGGCGCCGTTATGCGCATCTCCTTACACCGCCTTAAGGGTTGACAGGACGTGGCCAGAAGGCCAAGCGTTGGGGTGCCGGGGATCGAATGTCAGTAGATGATCTCTCCGGCGCCCCGTAAAAGCGCGGAAGGGGCCGCTGTGGTTTTAGTGGGTATTCCGGTCGGGCAGCTGACCGGCGAGTCCCACACTCCCCCCGTCTATCACCAGCGGGGGATAGCGCGTAAATGCGTTTGTTCAGCGAAAAAAAAAAGTCACTACCACACAGCTAACCGGTACTGCGTACGCATAGCTTATAAAACGTGTGACCACAAATACAACTATTTCTCACATATTAATTAAATTATCAAACAATAGAAGGCCTTGACAATTTCTATTATTTTTAAACATGTTAGTACACACGTAAATATTTCCCGCATTTTAATGACATAGCAGGCCTCAGCAAATTAATTTATTTTTAAAGTTAAATGATGAAAAATATGTATTGATAAGGTAATGGCAAGTTCGGCTCCAGGAGCTAACGAATCTTCGTACGGCATGTATGCCTTCCATCGATTCATCGTCACAGCGACGCTGAGTGTGAGGGTTAGCTATACGAGGCTTAAGGCATTGCGCAGTCTACCTTCAAGCTGACCATCTGGCACACCAAAATCATAAGTTGGCAGGAGATGTTGAGCGATCTCAAGCGTGATGCCTGGGACGTTCGTACCGCGCGGCGCTGCAAAATTCTTCTTCTTTCTGGTGCTTGACGGGTGGTACCGTGAGCATTTCTGTGCAATACATAACTTTCGGGTATCATCACTATCGACGCCCTGGCAACAAACAACTATGAGACCGAGGCGTCACCCTCACGAGGTCGATCTCTCTGCGGGTGACGGACTAATACCCAATTCATCTCTTTCTAAACAATATATTTTGTTTTTCCTTCAGATACTAGAATTACCAGGCTACTCTGTGAGCTTACTCTGGAGTATGTCACATCCTACAACTACAGAAGAGCTGTCTCTCAAGAGTTTGACCTTGAGCTTTGTTTATGGTTATTGCGAAGCAGACTTTGATGGTAAACTACACTCTCTGGAATTCGAAGGTGTAATTTGATGGTATTGGGAGAATCCTAGATATAAATACAGACTATGCTCAAGGATAACCGGTCAGTACAGTTGTCCCGATGTAATTGCGATGTAATGTATATTCTTGCAAAGTGGGGACATTATATAATTTTATAGTGGTATATATTGCGTAGCAACATGAATGGTGCCTCAACTCGCACCTTGGCTGGCCGGCTTCTGCGTGTTCAGGAACTCGACCAGTTATCTGACTCGGTGTTTATCACTTACTCGAAGGATTTATTTTGATATTCGATATCTCAACTACTACTTGCAAATATGCAAGTAAATGGTATAATGAAGTCGGGACGACCATAGTAGTGCTCATACGTCATGACGTCTTGTGGCTCAGATGAATCAGAGCCAACGTTCTGTTTCCCTATCGCATCTTACTGATTGTTACTAATATAACTCAATCTTTCCGTCTCGATTTTTGTTAATTAAAATCTGCCATTTTTTTTTGGCTTAGGACTACGGTCGGCGCACTCCTCGCACCACTCCATCCGCGTGACAGAGGGGCGTAAGCACGCACACCCGTAACCCACCCGTGACGTCACCTTCATCGTTGGACCGACCACCGGAGCAGAGTGACTTGACGGACAGTGGTCGGCTCGACGGAATACCCCTGAGGAGTACCCTCTCCTCGACCGACTTCCCCCCTTTGGGTAGGATGTCGGTCTTTCCTCACGCGGTCGGCCTCTCGGCGGGTGGCGGACTAATTCCTCGATCCAGTCATCCGCGGCCTCGGCTAGGGCGGCATTAGGCGCAGGTAATCGCGCCTGCGCCGCCCCAGTCGCCGGCGGCGGCTCGCGTTGTCGAGGAGACGCTCCTCGCGCACGCGCTCCGCCGCGTCCTTCCGCGAGACTTCTGCCTCGCAGAAGGTTGCCACCGCGTCGCAGTTCCTGACGCTGTCGAGCATCGCCCTGGCGACGTCTAGGCGGTCGTCGACGCGCCAGGTGGTGAGTTCCCTCAATGAGACCACACCGCCCTCCGCGCGCACCCCCGACACCCGCCGATACAAATCGGCGAGCATTGCCGCCTCCAGGTCCCACGGGGGACTTCTGGCCAACAGGCACACTGCCTCCGTCGCCACTGTGCGGTACCCGCGTACATCCCTGACCACCATGGCCCTCTGTGGTCGCCACAGAAGAGCCCTGAGTCGTACGGTCAGGAACACCGCCCACACCGGAGCGCCGTACAGGGCCATCGACCGGACGACCCCCGTGTACAGCTGTCGGCACGTAGCGCTCGGTCCGCCCACATTCGGCATAAGCCATGAAAGGGCGGACGCCGCGCCGACGAGCTGTGGAGCGAGCCTGCGGAAATGCTCCCGAAACCACCAATGCCCGTCGAGCACCAGGCCTAAATACCTCATATGGGCCCGGATGCTGATGTCAACCGAATTGACGGTGATCGAAACGCCGATGGGAGGGCCCATGCGGGGCCCATGGAACAAGAGGGCCTCCGTCTTGTCCAGAGCCAACCTCAACCCCAGCGCATCCATTGAAAAATTAAATTTGCTGTCGAATAAAGGATCCCGACTGTTCAGTTTTCATGTTCTATTATTAAAATATATTTCATTTTCTGCAATAGTATTTATTCAATAATATATTATGGAATTCTAGACCACCAAACATCTAAGTGCTTGTTTTTTTCTTTTCAGTTTTTTTATTATGTACGTAGTTTTGGTGACTTTTTACGCAGTCGGGTTTTTTGATTTTTTTAATCATTTTTTTTATTTTATACTTTTTAGTTATAAATACCTAGGTAGCTATAGTTATCTTATTTATTAATAAGTAGGTAAGTACCTAACTATATATAGTTTTTCGATTGAAGTTGAGTACTAAATCGTTAGAAATTGGAGATGGGCGACCGTACCTGGAGAAAAAGTACAATTGCGGTGCCCCTCATGACTTATGTTGTTGGATTATTTAAAACTAGCGGCTCGACCCGGCTTCGCACGGGTGAACATTTATTTATTAAACATTTTGCCATAAACGTACAGTAAATGCAGGACATACCTAAATAATAATGTATTTAGCAATAGTGTGTCGCTGGCTTCCCTTGGGTTGATGTTTGAAAACAAAATGAGTAAACAGAATAAATGACATCAACTGGTAATTTTTAAAAACATTTCACTGAAGTTTAGAGTATAGGTATACTAATAATAATTAGATACATTATATACCTACTATTACTATATAAGTACTGATTATCACATATTTCATAGAATACAAAATATAGCATAGCATAACATAGAATAAAAAAATATATAAAAATACATACTAGAGCAAGTGGATGAATTTGTATATCTTGGATGTGGATTTAGCCGAGATGGAAGGTACACCACTGATATAGAGCGAAGAGTGAATGCGGGCAATAGAGTGAACGGAGCGTTGGGGCAACTTCACGGCAGCCACCACCTCAGCCAGAAGGCACGTGTAGCAATACATAACGCAATGCTTGTCCCAACATTACTGTATGGAAGCGAGAGTTGGGTATGCAGAAAAGAGTATGAAAGTAAAATTAATGCGGTCGAAATGCGATCTCTGCGGAAAATCTGTGGAGTTAGGCTGACCGACCGCATTCGTAACGATGACGTAAGAGAGCGAGTAGGTATGAAAGAGAGTATTGGTGTAAAGATGCGAAAGGGCATGCTCCGATGGTTCGGACATGTGGAACGAATGCCGAACGAACGTCTGGTTAAGAAGATATACAATGCGAAAGTGGAAGGATGTAGGTACCGAGGGAGACCAAGACTAACCTACCTCGACCAGATCGGTCATATACTGAAGGAAGGTGGAGTCAAGAGTCTCCGAAACCGGCGAGCGTGTATGAAGAGAATTATGAATGTTGAGGAAGCGAGTGAAGTATGCAGAGATAGAGTTCTCTGGCACTCTGTTCTCTCTGCCTACCCTGCAAGGGATATGGCGTGATAATATGTATGTATGTAAAAAATATAGCACCCCGACTTATGTGCTAAGTTTTTTTTTACATTTTTCCTTTTTGATTTATATTTTTCCTTTTTGATTTATATTTTTTATTTATTTTAATGTAGTTTTTTTTTATTTGTGTATCATTTCTTTATTCAAGTACATCTTTTATTTTAAAGACTTTTAAATTTTATTAGATTTTTGTTTTAATTTTCCATTTTTACCTTAATGCTTCACTATACACTATGTTAGCAGTGGTATTTGTAGATGGCAATAAAACATATTGATTTTCAGGAGACTCTACTCGAGAAAGTGGTAAATATAGTTGGCCATGAGAAAAGCACTCTTTTCTTAGATCGATGCCAACCATAGAAAAAGTTTGTCCCTGGGATTTATTTATTGTAAGGGCAAACGATATATTTACAGGAAACTGTAATCTTTTAAAAGATATAGGACAATCCGTCGGTATCATCGGTATCTGCGGAAAGTGAGCAAGCTGTCCGGCCGCGGGGCCGGTGATGATAGTAGCTACAATCACATTGTCTTGCAATTCCATAACCAAAAGTCTTGTTCCATTACACATATTGGGAGGGCTTAAATTTCTCAGAGCGAGCCGCGCGGCTACTATTTCATAGATGTGCCTCTCTCCTGCACTCCGCCCCCGCCGCACCGGCGCGTCACGGTGGCGAATTAATTTTATTTCAATTTTATTAAACTCGTAATATCTTTCGAATGGGGTGTCCGAATTTAATAAAATAAAAAGTTATATACAGGTATTTAAACAGCCTTGCTTGGGAAATCATTTATTTAAGTAAGGATTAAGGCAAAGGTATAAATAACTTGGTCTGATTATGGTCGAAATTTCTATTAAATTTTTAAAATGTTAAAAAGTAGAGTGACATAATTACAATAGTTAGACACATGCTATTGGGACATTTTTTGTAGATATTAATATGTTCTTTAATATTGTGGAATATTTTTGGTTCTATTATCAATAGTTTTTGCAGCACATGCGATGAAAGATATTTTATGGGCTATTTTTTACACCTTGGGTAACATTATTGTAATTTTAGTAGGGATCCTAATATTTTTCTTACAATTAAAATAGCCTATAATAATCAGTGATAATGTTGCAATCAAATGGTGAAAGAATTATTTAAATCGGTCCAGTACTTTTTGAGCCAATTCATTACAAACATACTTACATACAAACCTTTCCTCTTTATAATATTAGTATAGATTAAAATTAAAGTTTTTTGTTAGATAATAGTATTCCCCAGGTAACGCTGGGAGGATTTTTTTGGAATTTCAATTTTACTTTTTTTACAACACTGAAGGTGAAAAAACGAGTGTTGCGAACTTTGCGAGAAAATTGGCTCATTTTGATATTATAAAATAAAAATGATTACAAAATTAAAAAAAATCTCTCTCAATCAAGCATTACCTTGTAAATTATGTACAAAATTAGTGTTCCAAATTGCAAAAGGATCGGTGTAGTAGTTTTGTAGTTATAATGGGCACCAACTTTGAAAACTTGAGTTGTGGGAAAAACGCTTTCAAGTTTTTAACACTAAAAATTAATAAAACATCTATAAGCGAATTTTACCGGCTACCTCACACTGAATCATCCATGCCAGGTCCAGGTTATTAAATAATACTTAGGTAGTAAGAGTTTAATCATTCGGCGAATTGAACAGCCGATCATGCTTTGGTATGCCAACGTCACGCGCTGCCGAAAAAATAGTGATAGGGCAGGCAATATCGACAATAAGATGTCATATATGTCGTATCTTGTAAGTAGGTTGATGCTATGCCAGCAATTAAATAGTTTTCGTAATGATGATTTTGAAATAGATAGAACCAGCATAGGCAGCGAGAATATGCTGCAACAGCGTGCCCACATTATCCAGCAGCACGATAGGCCTGTCAGCTGACGGCGAGTCCGAGGGCCATCACGGCTTTGGTAGGAGAACCAACCTACCCTCTTCCCAGCACTCCAGGAACTATACTGCCAGTAGGGTACAGGTGCTCAAAGAGCAATATCAACACCCGGACGGATACTCCACCCAGTCCGTCATCAAAACCATTTACGGCTGACAACTAAACACACAAAAAAAAATTGACAATGACTTTTTTCTATTCCATACAAACTTTCATGTCATATTTAAGTCCCTAAAATAACTTCATTGCAATAGGGTAGCTTATATTCTTTCTTAAACTCTAACTATCTTGGGTACCAAATTTCATCAAAATCGGCATATTGGCTTAGGCGTGAAAACATTACAGACGGACAGATAGATAGAGTTAATTTCGCATTTATAATATATTAAACTATTATAATACTTTTAAAATTATAATTGCTTCATTGTTAATGAGATTACATAATTATTTCCTTATTTTAAGCGAAGATTTTTTTTTTCGTTAATTAATTAAGTAGGAATTTCGGAATAAAGTACTACGCGTCGAGCATTGCTATATAAATATCAAACAAGGCGAGTTAAAAGCTCATACCAATACTGTTAATAGTCTCAAAAATTACTACGATCTTAAGTGAAATAGGTTCAAAAAGCAGAAAAATTCCAATTACTGAAATTTAGCATTTAATATGCGTAATCGGGTTTTATAAAGAAAAATTCCACTTTACTGATAGTCAGTATAATTCGGACTACGGGTGCAATCATCAGGACAATAAAATAAGGGTATTTATCTATAGCAATTATTTTTATGAATTTCATTACATAGGCACATACATTATTTTAGTGATAATGTTAAGCTGCTAAGAGTTCCTTGCCTACTACCATAAACTATAAACTATGGTTTGTCCAGGGTAGAAGTACACTCTCGCAGAGAGTGAGACTTCGGAGTAGTAACAATTTTATACTACAATTCCATCGGGCAGCACAAAAGTAGGAGGCGGAAATCTCACCTTGTGGTAGTCAACGATCTGTCTCCAATTCTACTTTTGCAAAGATATAGATTGAGATAGATGTAGAACAACATCACTTTTAACGTTTATCTATCTAAACACTTAGAGCCCCTGTGGTGACAGGTTAAGAATACAGTGTATTGTCATCTCTTACTCTCACGTGAGAATCGTAAAACCCGGCTAATAGAGTGGGTAGCAGCGGTCTAATAGGGTAATTTATAATACCAATTTCGACAGCCATCCGCCTGCCAAGTGGGGATGTTAGCACTATCACAATTTTGTGGGGAGACCTATTTCCAAGAATAAGTTTCTATAGGCTGATTATTTATGTTTAAATGCACATATTTTACATACATACATACATATCATCACGCCATATCCCTTGCAGGGTAGGCAGAGAGAACAGAGAGAGAACACATATTTTCATCTGAAAATAACTTAGTTCAAATAAATTACTATCAATTGTTTTATTTATTTATCGGGAGACCAACAGCTTACAATAATACAATTTTGGTTACAAGTAAGCTGCTAAGCTATGCTAAGCCCTTTCGTCAACACATCTGCAGGCATCTCATTCGTAGGCAAATAATTCAACTTTACCTTACCCTTTTGTACCACTTCCCGAATATAGTGATGCCTAACCTCTATATGTTTAGTTCTTCGGTGATGCATGGTATTTTCTGCAATTTGAATTGTAGACTGACTATCACTGAATAGTTCTATGACTTCTTGTTTTCCAGTCAGCTCAGCTAGAAGTGCAATCAAGAAAATCTACCCTCTACATCCCTCTGAAAGAGCCACATATTGCGCTTCTGCACTTAACAGTGCTACTGTTTATAATATAATAAATTAATATGCTTAATTATTTATAATATGTCACCTTGAAGACGTAAATATAATACGAAGCGAGATTTGCATGTCCTACAATAGTACACGGTGGTGTAGTGGCAGCACGATTGGGCCGGAATCCCAATAGGCGCGGGTTCGAATCTCGCTTGTGACATAAATTTTCGTTTCGTAATCGGGTTTTATAAATAATTAAGCATATTAAATGCTAAATTTTAGTAATTTGAATAACAAGGTTGTGTCATCGTTTAATACAATTCTAACTGCAAAGTTTGAAGTATTAAGCCTATAACAATGTGTAAACATTGTCGGGTAGATGGCATACGTCACCTTAAGACCTAAATATGATACGAAGCGAGATTTGCATGTCCTACAATAGTACACGGTGGTGTAATGGCAACACGATTGGGCCGGCATCCCAATAGGCGCGGGTTCGAATCTCGCTTGTGACATAAATTTTCGCTTCGTAATCGGGTTTTATAAATAATTAAGCATATTAAATGCTAAATTTCAGTAATTTGAATAACAAGGTTGTGTCATCGTTTAATACAATTCTAACTGCAAAGTTTGAAGTATTAAGCCTATAACAATGTGTAAACATTGTCGGGTAGATGGCATACGTCACCTTAAGACCTAAATATGATACGAAGCGAGATTTGCATGTCCTACAATGGTACATGGTGGTGTAATGGCAGCACGATTGGGCCGGCATCCCAATAGGCGCGGGTTCGTATCTCGCTTGTGACATAAATTTTCGCTTCGTAATCGGGTTTTATAAATAATTAAGCATATTAAATGCTAAATTTCAGTAATTTGAATAACAAGGTTGTGTCATCGTTTAATACAATTCTAACTGCAAAGTTTGAAGTATTAAGCCTATAACAATGTGTAAACATTGTCGGGTAGATGGCATACGTCACCTTAAGACCTAAATATGATACGAAGCGAGATTTGCATGTCCTACAATAGTACATGGTGGTGTAATGGCAGCACGATTGGGCCGGCATCCCAATAGGCGCGGGTTCGAATCTCGCTTGTGACATAAATTTTCGCTTCGTAATCGGGTTTTATAAATAATTAAGCATATTAAATGCTAAATTTCAGTAATTTGAATAACAAGGTTGTGTCATCGTTTAATACAATTCTAACTGCAAAGTTTGAAGTATTAAGCCTATAACAATGTGTAAACATTGTCGGGTAGATGGCATATGTCACCTTAAAGACGTAAATATGATACGAAGCGAGATTTGTATGTCCTACAATAGTTCACAGTGGTGTAGTGGTAGCACGATTGGGCCGTAATCCCAATAGTCGCCGGTTAGAATCCCGGTTGTTACATAAATTTTCGCTTCATAATCGGGTTTTATAAATAATTAAGCATATTAAATGCTAAATTTCAGTAATATGAAGTGCTACTGTTGTTTGTTTGCGGCTTTCCCATGATACATGACATCCTTAACTTTGTAGGCGTAGTGTTTCCACCAGGACTGTGTCACATTATGATGTTATCCGGCTTCTGATTTGTTGGCCATCGGAATGAAATATGAATACATCGTCATAATTTTAACTATTATATTTGATCAATTACATTATGACGCTGTTGGTAAAGTTAGATACATTGATTTATTATTCTCATTATTCACACGCGTTTGCATGACCCTACTACCACAGATTAATAATCCCGAGCACATTATTGACGGATGGATGGATATGGTATCCATAGACTATCTATTTTTTTTTTTTTTTTTTACTTTAATATAACAAACGTCCGCCCACACTTATTCTAAGTCGCCGTTTGCTTAAGTATGACCAAAGGTATAAGCAGAGTTTTGTTCCTATACCCAACCGATCTAATATTTTAATTAGACATGACACATCTACATTATTATAAGCGCTGTCTATATCTACAAAACAAGCGATAGTTATGTTGTTCATAGAAAACTCCTTTTGTATTTGTGTTACCGCGCGAGACTATCATAACATGATCGAGCCTTGCGAAATCCGACCACATGTGCCGAGAATAACGACTTATTTTCAATGTACCATTCTAATCTTTTATTAATTATTGAATGAAAAATTTTACATAGGCAAGATATTAATGATATCGGACGGATTGCAGATTGTGAGTTTGAAACCCTGGCCGGATTTGGGATAGGCACTATTTTAACATCACGCCACTGTGACGGAACATAACCGGAGTATAAAAATCTATTATAAAGTTCTATTAAATAGGATTTATCGATTAGTGGTAGATTTCTAATCATCGAGAATGAGATGTCGTCACTGCCAGGGGCTGTGTCATTTTTACCCGACTGCAAAGGAGTGGTATTGTGTTAAACAGTCTATGTATGTATGTATGTTTGTATGTTCCTTTGAAGCACTATATATACCAAACGCCTGGGCCGATTTTTATGATTCGCACGTCAATCGATTCCTCTTAATCCGGCGAGTGTCACTAAAGATATGACGTTATTGAAAATTCAATATGGCGACTACTGGACGCCATATTGTGAAAATAAAAAAAAACTAAAGTCAACAAACTATATCGAGTGGGGTATCCTTAAATAGGTATTTAAAAAACATTTTTAGTTTTCTCTCAACATTTTTCGATTTGACTGGCCGTTTAGGATCTATATCGATTTAAAGTTTCGTAACAAACTTTCTCACATATATGTTTTTAGACAGTAGAAATTTACGATGAAAAGACGAAAAATTCATATAACTGGATGTGGATAGAGATATACTGAAGTATCTAGTAGGTATATTGTCCAATATACCATAGGTAGTCCTACCTAAAGTATCTAATGTCTGACGCGGTCGCCCATCTCCAATTTCTAACGATTTAGTACTCAACTTCAGTCAAAAAACTATATATAGTTAAGTACTTACCTACTTATTAATAAATAAGATAACTATAGCTACCTAGGTATATATAACTAAAAAGTATAAAATAAAAAAAATGATTAAAAAAATCAAAAACCCGACTGCGTAAAAAGTCACCAAAACTACGTACATAATAAAAAAACTGAAAAGGAAAAACACAAGCACTTAGATGTCCGGTGGTCTAGAATCCCATAATATATTATTGAATAAATACTATTGCAGAAAATGAAATATATTTTAATAATAGAACATGACAACTGAACAGTCGGGATCCTTTATTCGACAGCAAATCTAATTTTTCAATGGATCCCGACTGTTCAGTTGTCATGTTCTATTATTAAAATATATTTCATTTTCTGCAATAGTATTTATTCAATAATATATTATGGGATTCTAGACCACCGGACATCTAAGTGCTTGTGTTTTTCCTTTTCAGTTTTTTTATTATGTACGTAGTTTTGGTGACTTTTTACGCAGTCGGGTTTTTTTATTTTTTTAATTCTTAATTGAATTATTCAGTTCTTGAATAGTGATGTCAGACTCTAAGTAGGTATTATTTGACTGAATCTGCGGCTGACTGGGGTTAGCATAGTCGGGTGATAATTCGGCCAACAGCTTTTTTGCATCTTTCTCGTCCACACATTGGGTGGGTGACTTAGAATGATAACCTTTTGCCCATTTCATCTTACGCCACATAACGTTAGGTGGGTTAGTTTCATACATGGAGGAACAAAATTCTTTAAAAGACTGGCATTTCGCTAACCGAATCAACCTCTGGGCAATAGATATTTTATGTTTAAGTGTATGCAAATTTTGAGGAGATGGACATCTCCTAAGATTTTTAAGGGCAAGACATCGTTCTGCTACGGCCTTAGATAATTCGGCATTCTAGTATGGTTTGGGAGAAAACTTATTATCAAAATGTTGTGTGTATTTAATATACGGTATTGACGCCTCGGCTGCAGATACTAATATGTGCTAAAACTGATTATAAAACTCTTGAGGGTCACTAGACATAGTAAAATCTAAAAGTGAGTGTTCAATTTGTGTAGCATAATTTCGCCAATCACTTTTTCTGTAGTTGCGTTTCTTTATAAATTCATGCGGCAAATGAACTGAACTTGTTATCTTAATTATTAAATGATCACTACCTAAACATTCATTCATAGATTGCCAATTAAATAACGTAGAAAGATCGCAAGAAATAAAAGAGACATCTGGCGTGGATTGCTGCAATAAACCGTTAACATATGGCATTCTGGTTGGTGATCCATTATTTATTGTAATATAGTAATAATCGACCATAGTATCGAATATCTGAGAACTCCTTTGATCAGATCGTGTCGACCAATTAGAATGATGAGCATTAAAAGCACCCAGTATTAATGTCTTATTATTACAAAGAGAAAACAAAAAATCCCAATCGTTTTGAGTTGTATTGACAGTAGATGGACAGTATATTGAAATAATACACATACATACATACATATCATCACGCCATATCCCTTGCAGGGTAGGCAGAGAGAACAGAGTGCCAGAGAACTCTATCTCTGCATACTTCACTCGCTTCCTCAACATTCATAATTCTCTTCATACACGCTCGCCGGTTTCGGAAACTCTTGACTCCACCTTCCTTCAGTACATGACCGATCTGGTCTAGGTAGGTTAGTCTCGGTCTCCCTCGGTACCTACATCCTTCCACTTTCGCATTGTATATCTTCTTAACCAGACGTTCGTTCGGCATTCTTTTCACATGTCCGAACCATCGGAGCATTCCCTTTCGCATCTTTACACCAATACACTCTTTTATACCTACTCGCTCTCTTACGTCGTCGTTACGAATGCGGTCGGTCAGCCTAACTCCACAGATTTTCCGCAGAGATCGCATTTCGACCGCATTAATTTTACTTTCATACTCTTTTCTGCATACCCAACTCTCGCTTCCATACAGTAATGTTGGGACAAGCACTGCGTTATGTATTGCTACACGTGCCTTCTGGCTGAGGTGGTGGCTGCCGAGAAGTTGCCCCAACGCTCCGTTCACTCTATTTCCCGCATTCACTCTTCGCTCTATATCAGTGGTGTACCTTCCATCTCGGCTAAATCCACATCCAAGATATACAAATTCATCCACTTGCTCTAGTACATCATTACCTATTGTTACTCTTACATCTGTTCTGGCTTCATCTCTTTCAAAGACCATTATTTTGGTTTTGCTCACATTCACGCGTAGATCCCTATTGACCCCTATTGAAATAATGTTCTCAATATATCGACAATTAGTGATTTTCACGTGTACAAGTTCAATACCCGGGTTGGGACTACGAGTTGAACATATTCTTGACATGACCGACCTGTGTGTGATAATGGCTACTCCACCATAACCGTCAAACCGATCTAGCCGATATGTGTTGTATCCGCTTATATTGAAATAGCTCTCGGGCTCGAGCCACGTTTCATTTAATATACCTAAATGAATCGATTGTTGTGTCAGGAATGATTCGAACGATATAGATTTAGGATTTACTTAAACTCTGACAGTTCCACTGTATTATATTAACGGTAGAATTAGTATTATAACTATCCATAATTTTCGGCAAAGACATTCATAAATGTCGACATTATCGAACTAACAGACAAACCACCATTAATTTTTAGTACAATCCATTATGTGAGGCTTGAAAATACCTCATAAATCTTACTCTCAAATGACTGTTTACTTAAAATAATGTTTATAATTCTAATTATAAGTCTAATAAATGTAAATTCTTTCGATTTTTTTTTGATCTAATACAAGATTAGTTGTCATCACATGAAGAAATACCTGGATTTTCTTCTAACTGACCATCCATCTCCATAGACAACGGTGCAGGTGTTGCCGGACGGGCTGTTGGTCGACGTTGCGGTCTTATTCTCTTTCGATTTGGAGACTTATTTGAATCGTCCGGCTCAGGAGATTTGAACAAATCACTCATCAGTCGTTGATTGCTATCTCTGGAGCTGCTCATTGCTATCTCATCACACTGGAGCTATTTCTTATTACATATGTTGTACCATTTTTTGTATAAAAAAATTTTAAAAGAAAAAACAATAATAGACTAACCCGCTGAGTTTCTTGCCGGATCTTCTCAGTAGTGGTCTACTTCCGATCCGGTGGTAGTTAATTGAATTAATATAATATGTTAAAACTGACAATATGTAAGTGCCCTCGCAGGGCCTATGCATAATAAATGAATTTGAATTTGAATCTGTCGTTTGTGACCGCAGTTGTAGAAATTGGTACCTGAGTGGTGAGCGTCGGGAAGTTTTCCGGGTCTAATGAAGGGTTAGGGTCCCTCTGTGGTATCGGTGACGGTGGCACATATAATTTTAAAGCTTTCTTATATGTGCAGTTAAATTCTGCCATCAGTTTCCTGACTTTCCTTTCTTTTCTGTACATTGGACATACAGATTGTAAAGCCATATGATTGCCGTCGCAATTTACACAGCGAAATGTGGTACTTTCACAATTATTATGACCTTTAGAGCACCTAGGACAAATCACCTTTTTGGAAGGGCACATCCGCCAATTGTGCCCATACTTCCAGCATCTGGAGCATTGAGTGACTGGAAATACGTACTTTTCCACTTTCACCCGCAATCCATGCATTGAAACATACGTAGGTAACATGGATCCTTTAAATCCTAAACGTATAGATTCGGATTTAGTCCATCGATCTTCAGCATCCCCTTCAGTATTTCTTTTATTAAGCCTCTTAGCAGACACTATTTCTATATCGCAATTCAAGTTTTTAATAATTTCTTCATCACCGACGTCCATTTCGATGTTTTTGATTACGCTATAGGATTTGTCCGACTTCAGATGTCTTCTGACATGTCCATTCAAGAATGGTGAATGCTTGGTACATAATGAACGCGTCGGCGTAATCGGTATTTTCGAAAGTTATAAATAATTTAAATGGGTTAACATATTTAACACGATTTATGCCTTGAATATTATTTTCTTTAAAAACACGAGCTAAACCAAACTGTTTAAGTAATGTATTTTTATTCGTAATACTTATTTCTATTTTTTCTGTACCTTCGAACTTACTTGACCTTCTAGCAGACTTATTTCCTCTAGAAACTATACTCCAACTCTCATCTGATGAATTTCTTTCCCGAATTCTCTTTTCTCTTCTATTCATCTCATAAATCGATCTTAAATCCTCATGATCCATATCGTTGTTTACGTAATTCGCCTAATCATTCTGTTCTCCACTGTCCACAGTGTACGGTTCATTATCCATTGCGCAAGGCCAACGTTCCGCCGCGCCGAACCGGTTGATTACTTATCGGAGGGTAGTGGAAGATTTTATAAACACACAAAAAGATATACGACTTATTGCTATGAAGTGCAAATAGCCACTGATAGACTATCTATTAGATGCAAACGCGTGTACAAAAATAAATAAATATGTATAGGTACTTAGAATAAGTAAGTTTAACGAATAAAAGCTAACACTACCCTATAAGATATTCGTCGTCAACTCCATACCGATCAGCATTCAGGCTCAAATGAGGTATCTGGGCCTGGTGCTCGACGGGCGGTGGTTCTTCTGAGAGCATTTCCGCAGACTTGCACCCCAGCTCGTCGGCGCAGCGTCCGCCCTCTCACGGCTTATGCCAAACGTGGGCGGACCCAGCGTGGAATGTCGACATCTATACGCGGGGATGATCCGCTCAATGGCGTTGTACGGCGCACCCGTGTGGGCGAGGTCTCTGACCGCCCAACCAGGGCCCTCTTGTGGCGTCCACAGAGGGCCAAGGCGGTCAGTGCTATTCGCGGATACCGCACGGTGGCGACCAAAGCAGCATGCCCATTGGCCGGAACACCCCGTGGGACCTGGAGGCGGAGATGCTCGCCAAGCTTTACCGGCGAATGTCTAGCATACGCGAAGGGGGCGGCATTGTGTCGCCCAGCTAGCTGCCCGCCTGGCGCGAAGACGCCCACTGAGAACACGGTGCAGCATACGCTCGAGATCTGCGTGACCTGGGCACAGCAGCGTCGTGAACTCGTTGCAACCATCGGTGCCGACCTGACGCTGCCGGCCGTCGTGAAAGCGATGGTCGGCAGCTTCAAGAACTGGGACGTGGTCGCCGCCTTCTGCGAGACGGTCATCTCGCAGAAGGAAGCAGCGGAGCTTGCCCGTGAGGAACTCCTCTACGGCGACACGCACCGCCGCCAGTGCCTTGGGCGGCGCAGGCGCGAGTACCTCCACCTGATGCCACCCTAGCCGAGGCAGCGGGTGACTGGACCGGGGATTAGTCTGGTCGCCCCGAAGCGAGGCCACCGCGTGAGGACGACGCCCCAACGGCGAAAGTTGCCGGGGCGTCGACTCGAGAGGATACCCGCGAGGGTAAACCGCCGGACGGGCCACCGAAGACAAAGACCGGGTTTTGGTGGCCCGCTCGCATAGCGTGGAGAGGTACTTGTAGGGCGGGTCTATGGGGTCTTGCGCCGCTTCTTCTGTTGCCCCGGACGGATTAGCGGGGCGTGACCACACCATAGCCTGCCGCCACAAAAAAAAATAAAAGCCTATAAGATTTAAATTACTGAAATTTAGCATTTAATATGCTTAATTATTTATAAAATCCGATTACGAAATGAAAAATGATGTCGCAAGCGGGATTCGAACCCGCGCCTATTGGGATTCCGGCCCAATAGTGCTGCCACTACACTACCGCGACTAATTGTAGGACATGCAAATTTCATTTCGTATTGTATTTACGTCTTAAGGTGACGGTATGCTATCTACCCGACAATGTTTACACATTGTTATAGGCTTAATACTTCAAACTTTACAGTTAGAATTGTATTAAACGAGGTTGTGTCATCAGAACCTTGTTATTTAAATTACTGAAATTTAGCATTTAATATGCTTAATTATTTATAAAATCCGATTACGAAATGAAAAATGATGTCGCAAGCGGGATTCGAACCCGCGCCTATTGGGATTCCGGCCCAATCGTGTAGTGGCAACAGGGCTGTGTCATCGTTTAATACAATTCTAACTGTAAAGTTTGAAGTATTAAGCCTATAACAATGTGTAAACATTGTCGGGTAGATAGCATACCGTCACCTGACGTAAATACAATACGAAATGAAATTTGCATGTCCTACAATTAGTCGCGGTAGTGTAGTGGCAGCACGATTGGGCCGGAATCCCAATAGGCGCGGGTTCGAATCCCGCTTGCGACATCATTTTTCATTTCGTAATCGGATTTTATAGCCTATAAGATATTAAATTTTGAACCACATTTTTAATACAAATTCATTGCCAGTACAGTGAACCAACAAGTATTGGCGGGGTATAACACTCACGCGGTCATTCTGGCGGATTACTCCTCAGTTCGTTTTCCTGCGATGTTACTCGTAGGTAGGGCAGCATCAACTGTGGATACTCACCCCTGCATGTCCAGGCGACAAACTCGTGGGGCGAGACATTGACGCTCCCTGTTCGAACCATTGACTCCCGTCGGTAAAATTAGATGAGCATCTCCACCTTCACGTCCCACGGAAGAATGCCGGGCACCAGGCATTCTGCGTCCGTTGCCTACGTGTGGTATCTGCGCATGGCCCACTGTGGTCGTCACAGGAGGGACTTGAGACAGATAATCTGGGCCTCCACCCACATGAGTGCATCGTACAGGGCCACAGATCAAATCACCTTTTTTTTTTTTTTTTTGGTGGACTATGGATGTGGATTAGTCTCGCCCCGCCAAATCGGTCCGGGGTGACGGAGAAGGCGGCGCGTGACCCCATAGACCCACCGTAAAAACTCCTCTCTCTTCGCCGTGCGAATGGGTCACCGGGACCCGATTTTCAACTTCGGTGGCCCGCCCGGCGGTTCACCCTCGCGGGTTCCTCTCGTCGACGCCCCGACAGATCGTCGCCCTCACGATGTGGCCTCACGTCGGGTGACCGGACAATTCCCCGGTCCGATCACCCGAAGCCTCGGTTAGGGCGGCATCAGGCGCAGGTATTTGCGCCTGCGCCGCCCCGGCCGCTGGCGGCGGCCCGGGGCGCGGAAATCCTCCCTTGCCCGTTCCGCCGCTTCCTTCTGCGAGATGATAGCCTCGCAGAAGGCGGCGACCGCGTCCCAGTTGCTGATGCTGTCGACCATTGCCCTCGCGACGGCCGGCAGCGTCAGGTCGGCACCGATGACAGCGACGAGGTCACGGCGCTGCCGCTCCCATCCCGCACACACCTCCAGCGTGTGTTGCGCCGTGTCCTCGTCACCCCTGCAGTGGTGGCAGGCCGGAGTCTAATCCCTATACACGACCCTGTGCAGGTACAACCCGAAACACCCATGCCCCGTCAATACCTGCACCAGCCGAAAGGTGAGGACTCCGTGCCGCCGCTCCATCCACTCTATCAATACGGGCCGGAGGGCCTCAACGGTCTCCACACCGTGCCTAGGCCTCTCCAGCCGCGTAGCCCAACGGGCGATGACGTCTCGGCGGGCATCCACGCGCCAGGTGGCTATCTCGCTCAACGATGGGGAGCCACCTTTCTCGCGCGCTGTGATAACTCGCCGGTAGAGGTCGGAGAGCATCTCAGCCTCTAGGTCCCACGGGGGTGTCCCGGCCAACAGGCACGCCGCCTCTGTCGACAGCGTGCGGTACCCGCGAATGGCTCTGACCGCCATGGCTCTCTGTGGCCTCCACAGAACCGCCCTGAGCTGGGCGTTCAGAGCCCTCGCCCACACGGGTGCGCCGTACATGGCCATCGAGCGGATGACCCCCGCATACAGCCGTCGGCCCTCGAAACTGGGTCCGCCCACGTTCGGCATGAGTCGAGAAAGGGCGGACGCCGCGCCGACAAGCAATCTGTCGGAAATGCTCCCGGAACCACCATCGCCCGTCGAGCACCAGACCCAAGTACCTCATATGGGCCTGGATGCTGATGTGGATGGAGTTTACCACTATCGAGGCGCCGATGGGTAGCCTCACACGGGGCCCATGGAAAAGTAGGGCCTCCGTCTTGTTTAGGGCCACCCTGAGCCCCAGCGCCTCGATCCGCCTGACCATCTCCTCGGTGCCGAGAGTGGCCAGGCTCGCCGCCTCTTCGAGTGTCCTGCCCCGGGCTGTGACGAGCGTGTCGTCAGCGTAGCACACCAAGCTCAGCCCGGGGGAGAGACTCCCTCTCAACGCCCAGTCGTACCCGATGTCCCACAGGGTCGGCCCCAGAACCGACCCCTGTGGAACGCCGCACGACATGGGCGTCCGCACAATGTCCCCTGCGGGACCCGCGCAGAGGATACTGCGGCCCTCCAAATAGTCTGCCACCAGCCGCCTCAGGTACAGGGGCACTCCATGGAACCGGAGCGCCTCCCTGATGCAGCCGAATGGCAGACTATTGAATGCGTTGGCGATGTCCAACGACACCGCCAACAGCACTCCCTTCCCGGCGATGGCCTCCGCGGCCGCCTGCCTCAGGCGTAGTAGGGCCCCGATGGTCGAACGCCCCATCCGAAACCCATACTGAGCGTTCGACAGATCGGGCCCCACCTCCTCCAGGTGTCGGACGATGCGGGCAGCGAGCACACGCTCCAGCAGCTTACCCACATCGTCGAGGAGCACGATGGGCCTGTAGGCCGACGGCAAATCGACCGTCCCGGCTTTGGCAGGAGAACCAACCTCCCTTCCTTCCAGCACTCAGGGAACCGTCCAGACGTCAGACAGGCGTTGAACAGCTGCCTGAGGCGAGGCTCGAAGTGCTCGAGGAGCGACGTCAGCACCCGGACTGGAATTCCGTCCGGGCGGCCGGGGGCCGTGGTGGCGGAACGAATCTTCGCCACGGCCGCCCACACTTCCGACTCCGTCACGGGCGGAACACTCTCGTCGTCGTCGGCCTCCCGGTCCTGATCTGGCGGAGCCATGACCGGGGGCGTGTGTTCCGACTGCCGTGGAAACAGCTCCTCGACCACCCTACGAAGGAAGTCGGGCTGGAGGGTCTCGGTGAGGGTGGGGGGGGGGCGCGCGCGAAGCTTGTTCAGCGCCGCGCGATATGGGCGACCCCAGGGGTCACGGTCGAGACCGTCCAGCATCTCCTGCCAACTCGCGCCCTTGGCGGCTCGGATGGCCAGCCGAAAGGCAGTCCGCGCACTGCGGTACGCCTCGTACAGCTGGCCCTCCCGCTCGACGTCGCGGTGACGCCGCCGGCTGCGGGTGTAGGTCTTGGGGACCACCAGTAGACCCCCTGCCTCGGAGGTGGACGCCGCCGCACTCTGGGCATGGCCGCATCGCAGATCTGCGTTAACGCACTGCGAATGCGGACAGCCTCAGCGTCCACTCCGTCCGCTGGGGGTGGTAAGGACAGCCACGTGCTGACAATGGCCGCCTCCGCCAGTAGATCCCTGTCAAGACGACCCACAGCCCACCGCGGAAACGCGGGAGCTCCGTCCGCCCTGTGACCCCTACCGGGTTCCCGGGGGGAGACCTTTATCCGGATGTACCGGTGGTCCGACAGGGTCTCCGCCTCCTCCAGGACACTCCAGTTCCTCACCCGTGGCGTGACAGCGGGGCTAGCGAACGACAAGTCCACTATCGACCTGCCCTGCCGCCGCACGCACGTGTTCACCGAGCCTCTGTTCAGAACACAGAGGCCCAGTGAAGCAGCCCACTCGTTGAGCGCCCGCCCGCGGTCGTCCGTCGTAGGGGACCCCCACGCCGTGGATTTGGCGTTAAAGTCCCCCAGAACCAGACGAGGCCCGGTGCCAGTCGCCGTATCGAGGCCTCCAAGTTGGTGAGTGAGGCCCCGAAATCGTCCACCCTCCTAGTGGGGGAGAGGTATACGCTGTAGAGCGTGACCCCTCCCCACTCCGCCGCGACAAATTCCTCACCCCTATCCAAAAGGGACAAGGACGGGGAGTGCCGCTGCGTTGAGACGACGATTGCCGCAGTACCGTTTCGACTGACCACCCAATTGGGGCGATCAGGCACGGCGTACGGTTCCGCGACTACGGCTTCACCAATCGACCACTCCGCCATGGATTGCAGGAGGAGATCCTGCGCTCCGGCGGAGTGGTTGGTGTTGGCCTGCAGGAGGAGGTGCATGGATGGTGTACCCATTATCGGGTTGTATCCATGACCTCCTCGCCAACGGGCGATCGGACCGCGCTAGGAGCGGGAGCGGCCGTGGTCGTAGGGCCGCCCCGCGCCTTTGGGGCCGAAGCTGGAGGTTTGCACGCCCCAGAGCCCATGCGGTGCTTGGCGGGCTTATTGCCCGCCGCACACGCGGGGCAGTGGGGTGGGGCGGCGCAAGATGCCGCCACGTGCCCGGTCTGACCGCAGCGGCAACACAATCCGCCGCAGTCGAAGCAATTAGTGCACATCGGTCGAGTGTGTCCGACCGCCATGCACTTGTAGCACCTCGCAGGCCGGTGCTCAAGCACGGTTACCCGCGCCGAGCTCCAGCCCACGAGGAGCCTGCCTGAGCCGGCCAGTTGCCTGACCGACTCCACCGGGCACTGCGCCCAGGCAGCACCTACGCCACCCGGACCGGGATGAATGGCACCGACCCGGACGGTGTCTATGGGACACCCGGTTTTCGAGGCAATAGCCTCCCGGATGTCTTCCACCGTCACTGAATCGTCCAAACCCGAAATGCGCATTTCGGCGCACTTGACGGGCCTGGCGATCTTGATGCCACCCTCCTCGGCGAACAAACCTCGCTGTCGGTCGTCTTGGCGCCCTCGGCCCCTGGGAACTCGAGAATTCGAGCCCCCGTCTGGGCCTTGCGGGTCCTGGCTTCGACGCCTCCAATATCGGAGACGTCTAGCTCCCGCCGGGCCTTCCTCAAGACGGCCTCGTAGCTGAGGCCCTTCTCGGCCGCCTCGGGCATCACAGTGATCACCACTGCGGCCGTCTTCGGCGACTTGAGCCCCTTGCGCGGTCTCTTCTTCCGTCCGGCTCCTGCCTGAGAAGCGGGGACCTCAGCGGCGCGCTTGGCCTCCGCTCTCCTCCTTTGGCCGCGACTCCTTCTGTCGCGTTCGGCTACCTGCCAACCCTGTTCGGGTACGGCAGTCGTGCCAGACGCGGAAGGCCTCGTCGCGGCCTCGCTGGTCGTCGCCGGCGGTGTTGTTGCGGGCGACTTCAGCGGTCCGGCAGGAGCCGGAGCCGTCTTCCTCCTCAGGGCGGGTCCCTTCGGAGCTGGGCCGGGGCCTTTGGGCTTAGGCCCGGCCGCGGCCGCGGCGTAGCTCCCCACGCGGCCACCCTGACAAGGCAGCGGGGCGGGGGCTGGTGCCACATGCGGCCGCTTATCCGCGGTTAGGGGCGGCCGGACACGTGGTTCTGGAGGCAGTCTTGCCTCCAGAACGGCCACACGCGCATCAACGAGTTTGCCAACTGCGTTGATGATTTTGGCGAGGGCCTCGTCCGACAAGCCTCCCACCTCCAGCGTCGGGGTCGGCTAAGCCTCTCCAGGGGCCCGCTCCGCGGCGCCTGGCGGCTTCGGCGCCGCAGGGGCGCTAGCCGGCGGCAAGCGGTCCGCGGGGAGAGGCGTCAACCTCACCACGGGAACAGGGAGTTTCGCCGCGGTGACCGCGCCAGCGTCAGCCGGCGACGCGCGCTTTGCGGCGGCAGGCGTCTTCCTCGCCGCGGGGACGGGTGTGACGCTGACGCCATCACCCAACGTCGTCGGCGCCGCAGCGCGAGGCGGCTTTGGCGCCGCAGCGGCCGCTGAGTAGCCGGCCCTGGCCGATGGCGCGGCTGGCGCAGGTGACACGAACAGCGCCACCTGCGCCTTGAGGTCGGCCACGTCTATCAACAGCTGGCGGTTTGCCCGACGCATTTCCGCCAGCATGTCGCCCAGGTTCCGGTTTCGGGTCCGCAGGCCTCACATCTCGCCTCTAAGGCGGACATTTTCGGCCTGCAGATCCGTGGCCTCGCCGGCGCGGACAGCGACCGCCGCCGCCCTTTCCATGGCCGAGGTCCCTCGCCCTCTTCGGGAGGCCTGGATCTTGGGCGGGGGCATGTTGGCCACGCTCCCCTCGGTTTCGGCGCTCGAGCTGCCTCCCTTGCTCAGGGGGCGCTTTCGCACCTGCGAGGGGAGGGCCCCCTCCTTCTTAGTCGCGGTCGCCGGCGGCGTCTTTGCTGCTAGACGCGCGACGACCTAGTGGGGCCTTCACCAGGCGACCCGCTGTCCTCTTTGGACGGCCCTGCGGGAATATCACCGCCCTCGTCCATTCTGACGGTAGATCCGCCGCCCTCGTCTTCGGACGGCTCTGCGACATCGCTGTCGCCCTCGTCCGTCGTCGGCTCTGCTGCGAGTCTACGGTCCTTCTTCTCTTCAGCGGCGGCAGCCTTCCTGCGCGCTCGCCGCTCCTCCAGCCGCCTTTTGTGGCTCAGGCCGTTGCCCCGAGTCTTTCTGGGCGACCTCCGCTTTGCTTTTGGGGCCTCCACGATTTGTGCCGGGCCCTCGGCAGACGCCTCCAGTCCAGAGGACGAGGCGTCGTTTTGGTCAGATTTACGTTGGCATGACCGGGCCTTGGGGTGAGAATCGCTATGATCCCGTCTTTAATTTTATTTAATTTTTGAGTATCCATAACGAATCCCACGAGCATGGGAGATACTATACGTCGACCCGGGCAGAGATCCCTTCACCCGGGCAAGCCTACATTTACCAACCAGGGGGTCAGCCGGTACCCTGGCTGGAGCGTGCTAACGACAGAACAACCCATCTGCCATGCATCTTCTCGCCGCACGCCAGAACTTAAGATTCTGGGTGATTTCCGAGTCCGAATGTTACTTCGAACTCTTTATAGAGGTTGTCTTCCTCGCGGTCCGGGCGGTTAAGCCAAGACCCTCGCTCCTGATACTACGCCTCAAGACAACGTGTCTTGAAGCAAGATATCAGGTTTACGATGTGTGGGCGGTGGCATGTGCCTGCCCAGCCCTCAAATGAATGAGTGACTGAGCCCGTCCCAATATTTCGCGTCTGTACCTCTACTACGACTGTAGTAGAGTGAGGAGCGAAATCGCACAGATATTCGCTACGGACGACAGTAGAACAGAAGAACTGGGGACCGCCGCCCGCACCCAGGGTACACCGCGTGGAGGTTCCTGGGATAGTACCCCACAGATCAAATCACCTTCGCGTACGTAGTATGTAATCTGTCAACGTCAGTGACACGCGTCGGTAAAGTCCGGCGAGCATCGCTTCCTAGTCCCAGAGGGGCGTTCTGGAAAATAAGCATGCTTCCTCCACCGCCACCGTGCGATAATTTTGTATGTCCACCTGTGGACGCCACAAGAGGGCTCTGAAACAGACAGTCCTATAACTATTATGTCTTATGGTTTTTTGTATAGTCATCATTCTAATTATGTTTTCCGATTGATAAACTGCAAACTACTCTAACAACTGCTCCGTAATTTGCTGCAGTCTGTATATAATTTTTTTTTCCTGTGTAGCATTGGCTACAAATACTACCAAAGCCGTTACTTTGTTCTTGGGACTTGTAAAAGATGACTCAGAGTTTTACATCGACCTGGGACAGTTCCTAATTTTTTTTTATTGCTGTTGGTGGCAAACGAGCTAGCAGCACACCTGATGGTAAGTGTCACTGCCGCCCATGGATCTTTGCAATACCAAGGGAGCTAGGCTGCTGCCTACCAATATAAAACCCAAACCCACCCAGTTGGGCTTCCGGTTCACTTGCTCACCGAACGAAGCATAACAGCACATTGTCATTGCTTAGACGTCGATCTTCTGCAAGAGTGCGGCACCACCCCGGACGGACCGGCCCGCGGCTGTAGACAGAAAACTATCAACGATCAACAATTACATCCCTTAAGAGGATTGACGTCAGGCAGCGGACCGGTCATAAAACATAGTTAGGTAATTGACAAACCCATATCACATGCAAATATGATAAAACAGCTTTATCACTAATATATTAATCTCAATTAAAGGTTTTTCTTAAGTCATCTAGAGAATATTAATAATTAAACACACTTTTTATATTTCAACCAGAGTATCAAGGTGGAACATGCTTGCAGTAGTGCTGTTCTGTATCACATGCACTCTATACTGGCTTTGGAGCAAATGCCAGGACAGACCCGACGAGCCTCCGCTAGCGCCAGGTGCTTGGCCTATACTGGGACACCTGCCGTCATTGATCGGCAACAAATGCAGTAAGTAAATAACATTTTCTTTGGATAGCGACGAGATATGAATACAATTGTCGTCTTTACTTATTTTCGGAACTCGTAAAAATCGGCTGAAAGTCTCATTCGGACTGTGGGCAGCAGCTACCTCCTGGGAAACTGTCAAGCGCAGCGATTGTGGTATTATTCCTCTCCAAATTATGAATGAAATAATAGTCACGGCCCCCCATCACATCAGTTTCGTCGTTTTACGGGCTTATATTGGTAGCAGGTCTATTGGTGGTGGAGTAGGAGTGCTAAACTTCTTCAGGCGCAATTTTCCTATCAAAAAAATAAATACCTTTATCCCTTTGAACACACTATTCGGACACTTAACTAACAAGTTGGTCATCGGACTGGATGAGGTATTGAGCAAAATCGGATAAGACATTATAGTAGTATATTATCTAGCAGTTACTCAAACACAGAAGGTAGGTAGCTTATTTCCTGGTGTGCTTTATTATTTATTATTATGTTGTTATTTCAACTATGTAGAATGTTATTGCAATCTGGACAAATCTTAGTGACTTTTAGATTGTAAGCAAACAAAAACTTAATATATTTTGTAAAGTTTTTTAGCATTAATAAAAAAAATAGATATATAAGATTTTTATTAATTATCTGCAAGCATGAAATATAAGATACATTTAAGTGGTTTATAATTGCAGCACTTTGGTATAAAATGAACGAGATTGCCGACTGTAGCTACGATCTCGGAGGTGTAATACGTTCCAAGATTGGACCACGGACTGTTTACGGTTATTATTTTTAATACTTTTTTTATTGTTTTTACTTATAGCCATCTGCTTTAACCCCGAAGAGAAAAACAAAGATTTAACACAGCCGCATTACACCGCATAAGATTTGTCTCTGCATAAATCAAGTTTAAAAATTTTAATTCAAATAAAAATTCATAATGACTATTAATATGTACTAAAAGTATGCATACAGAGAAATATCATATGGTCCATCAGCTATCACGTAGTATATATATATATATATATATATATATATATATATATATATATATATATATATATATATATATCATGTAGCCTCTTAAATATAGAGCTCCCTATAATTGATTGAATTAGGCGATACATGGCGGAAATCCATTATTATTATAAAATGGAGGAGAGGAAGGAAGACCCACCACTTTCCCACGGTTAATCAATATACCGTACACCTCAAGAAAGGAAGGAATACGGGATGGGATTAAGGTGGAATAGGATATAAGGAAATCTTACTCCTGTGATGAGCACCGCCTCCAGATCTTCTTTTTGCAATTTTCCGCAGAACTTCGAATAAAGATTCGACACGTGTTTCGCCTCTAAACGAGGCATCCTCAGGTCGGTTCGGCTTCAAATGTGCTCCGATTGTTTTTTTTTTTTTATTGGTAACGCAGTGGCTACAAATGCATTTTTCGCATGCCCGCCCGGGCGGGATATGTGGGACTCGCAGGCCCTAAAGGGGTCACTGAATACCCACTAAAAAAACAACTGCGAGCTGTTAGCCGTTGGGGCTTTTACAGCTGAACCGGACTATGGGCGAGCCTTAGGGGCTCTCAACTCGAAACTCCGATTGACTGTACGCACGCCTTTTATACCCTCTCCACTATCAAACTACCCGCGCTGAGTATTGACACGCAAACAACTTTAAGAGTGGGGATGTTTTAAAGTTTGTTTATTCATTCAGCAATGCATGTTTGCTACATTTTAAAATCTCTAATTGTTCCAATATACATATCCTGAAATCTTTGCTACAAATATGTATTATTATTTTTTATACTGTGATTACTGTCTATTAAATGTTTAGCAAAATTTGATTTATGTGGGTAGTTGTTTCTATTTGCGGCTAAATGTTCTTTGTACCTATAGTTTCAAAATTGCGACCCGTTTGTCCAATGTAAACATCGTGACACGTGTTGCATTTTAACCTATATACACCGGACTTTTTACTTGTTTCGAGCTTGTCTTTTCCATTACACAGGGTCTTGAGTGTGTTATTTGGTCTATAAGCACAGTGAATGTCAAAATCTATTTTAGATTTAAATTCTTTTATTTTACAAAGTTAATTAAATTCTACATAAAATTTTAGTGGTGACTGATCCAGATGAAATGCTTACAATATCAAATGCCTGCTTAGAAAAGAGCGGTGAATATAATTTCGTTAAGTCATGGTTTGGTGAAGGTCTTCTTACTGCAAAGGGTAAGTTATTGCAATGTATCCATAAGGTAGCATACGTGTTTAAGATTATGACCCCAAGTTAATATATTATAAAAGAAATTGCAGTCTGCATACATAAATTAAAATTTAAAATTTTGACATAGTAGTGCTTATGTTCTGTTTTGTAGCATGAGACATTTCTGCACGCCTCATCAATCATTAAAACATAAAAATCTTATTCAATAACTATTTTAATATTTTATCCTAAAGAAAGTAAATAATTGTATACTAAAGAAAGCTCCTTATTATTTTTGTCATAAGACTCAAACTATTTGAAGGACATTTGTAAAAGTCGTTGATTTGTCTCCGAGTTTGCTTCTATTGATTTCATCGTGGATATATTTTCGTCTCTTTTTCTCATATCCACAATAACATATATTTTTCTCTTTTACACTTACGCTATTTTCAATAGGCATGATGCAATTACTGTAATTAAGAATCACTAAAATAGTGATATATTTTAATAATATAGGATACAAAGATTGTAAAAAGCTCTTGTTTCGAAATAACAACCACGATTAACTTTAAAATATTAAAAATAAAAAATTCAAAAGATATAATTTCTCCATATTGGCTCGAACACCAATCAGAAACGAGTGACGTCACACTTTCGTTTATTAGTAAATTTTGCTAGCATCTTAGTTCGCACTGAGCTCGTTATCGTATTATTACTCCGTTTACCAGATATTTTGTAGTAAAAACTTATAATGGATATTATTTATGTGCTACTAGACAACAACTACGACACTAATAAAAAGTTGTGATCATAAGTAGGTATTATGTACAATGACGCTTACATGTCTGATTTTCTGAAATTATTGGGTGTGTGGAAAAGAAAATGGTTATATTCAGTGTTATATAATAGTGCAATATAACATTTAAAAAAAAGTTTATTCATTTCAAAAATTCTGTACTTGTTCTAAGTTTTTTCTTCAATCAATCTAATAGAGCCAATAAGAAAACATAATAAAACTAAGTTTATATTTTAAAATATTAACCTTATATCCTAGATTTATTTATATTAGAACTTTAGCTGAACTAAAGTTAATATCCAAAAGTATATAATTTATCTAAATTGGTTAGGGTTTAAGGTAATTTTAGCTAGTAACTTATAATGTCCTATTTGTATATATTTGCTTAGTGTACATTGAATTATATTGTAACGTTACAAATGTGTTTTTAGATTTATAAAAACTTAGGTAGATAAATTAATAATAAAAATTGTTCTCCGGCCATCCACGGGGTTGGTTCTGAAGGTCGAAATTTCCAGAACGAAAACGTTGAAACCAAAATCGTACCGTGCTTTCTTTTGCGACACCAGCGCCGTACACGTTATTAATCCTTCGAGCTGTTTCTGCAGCACTGGTACCACGGTAGAACTCATACTCGTAAATATACCGATATTTTATGTTTTCCATTGTGCGGTAATAAGCGACGCCAAAGAAAAATACAATGAGGATAAAACAAATGAATGACTGTTATCAAAACTCAAATGTACCAGCTAAATGAATTAATAAATTTGAATTTAGAATTCTTAACCAAAGAGGAGGATATTTCAGATCAAAGTGGTCAGTACGGCAAAACGCTAATTTCATATGTAAGAACCTAATATTAATAAACCATATTAAGCCCCTTTTGGCCCATTCATAATTTAAAAATACTGTATAAAATAAACATACATATTTAAGTTTAGACCTACAACATAAATCTGTATTCCAAATTTGGTAAACATAGCCTTAACATTTTTACATATATTAGGGTTCAAAAATGTATATCTTTATGGCTGACTGATTCACATATAGATCAAAATCATCATCCACTTTCAGTAGACCCAAAAAGTACAACTAGGCTATTGTGTGTATGCATAGAAAAAAAAGGAGTTACTAGTGAATTAAGGGTTTTAAAAAAAAATTAGTGCTGAAATTAGTTACTGCAGCGGCCAGTAAAAGAGGAATTGATGGACGAACGTGTAAACACATATGTGAGTTCATCAATTCCTAGTTGTGGCCAAGACTTATATAGTGCTTTTCTCAAATAATGCGCGGAAATTAAAACTAAGTAGTACTGTATACATGACGAACAACGAAAAACATTTTTCACGTGCTAAAGGGTTCATTTGTTTTTTTTTTAAACAGATCGTTCCATTTTTAAAATACATACATGTCAAAATAATGCTCAAATTTCCAAGCATGTTTGAGAAATATATATTTTATTTTCATATATTTTACGATTTGTTACTTCAAAACATGGTAACTAAATAGGCAACTTATGAGAGTTTTATTTAAATTTCGAACTGGCTTGAAAAAGAAACCTGTTAGATAATGAAAAAAAAAAAACAAATGAAACCTTAAGCACGTGAAAAATGTTGTTCGTTGTTCGTCATGTATACAGTTCTACTTAGTACTACTTAGTTTTAATTGTCACGTATTATTTGAGAAAAGTACTATATACAAGCCTTGGCCACAACTATGAATTGATGGACTTACGTATGTGTGCGGCCCACATTTACACGTTCGTCCATCACGCCCTTTTTTGCTGGCCGCTGCAGTAATGTACTATTACTTTATTAGGCAAAACTTAGCATCTTATAAAATTATGAGATCAAATTTAAGAACTAGGTGGATTTTATTACCTGACTTCCAAAAAGGAGGAGGTTCTCAATTCGAACGCATTTTTTTTTTGTATGTGTGTTACGCGATAGCAACGCCAATTATGGATGGATTTTTATAATTCTTTCTTTGTTAGAAAGAGGATACTCTAAGGTTAGTCCCATATGCAGGGTATCAGGATCTGATGCTGGGATCGTGGGGAAATCGAGAGTAATTCCTTAAAATGTAGGGCAAAAATGCTGTTCTGATGCCTCTATACATAATTTATAGTTCATCTAATCTAAGAAGTGCATTTTGACATTTTGCATTTTTTAATACACAATAACTTCGGTTAAATGTATACACATGATTGTAATCACTAAATCTGAAATTTTAAACAACTATTAAGTTATTTACATAATTAGCATTGCGGGTGACTTTCTTGTACAATACTCTAATGTTGAAACTCGTAAAACTAATTTAAAATAAAAATAACATGGTAAATAGTAATTGTTATTGACGATCTAACAATGTCACGTCATCACGTTCTATACAGTAGTGCTTGACAACTTCGAATGCACGAATATCCAAATAATCGGTAAACATATTAGAATAATACAATTAATCGAATAGAGATTTTGACAGAGATGTACATTGTACATTTCGACACTTTGATTGATGAGGAAATAATTATTAATATTGGCGACGCTGATAATTCAAGTAATAGTAGTAATTCTTAATAAATAGATATTTTTAAATCCAGTTTTTGCTTTTACTAACCTAATCCCACTAAATATGATGAATAGATTCTATGCTGAAATAATTAAATTTGTTTAGTACTAATTTAGCACTTAATTTATTCATCATCATCACAGCCCATAAATGTCCCACTGTCGGGCTCGGGCCTCCTCCGTAATGGGAGGGAAATTAACTTACTATACCGCGCTGGTCAGACGTGTTGGTATAGGGTTTTGTTTCGAGTTTTCCTTCTCTCGCATAGATGTTATATGCGTTTTAAATCCCTTAGTCGTCTCGTACGATCACCCACGGGTAAGATATGGGGTGGTGAATAGTATTATATATATACTCCGTCACCACACGGAATATATTTATTCATCTATTTATTTATCACCTTTTTGAAAAATAAAAATAAACCGATTATTAATTATAAAGAATCTATATCGATTTCCCAGTAAAATCGATTTTCGATAGCGATTATTTGGTTCACATACCTAGACAACTTACTCCGACAGCTGTCAAAGTGCACTTCTTAGATTAGATAGACTATAGTTTGATTATTTGTGTATGAAGATTATCTTTATGAGCTTTAGCTGATGGTAAAACTACAATGTTACTAAGGGGTAAAATAAGGGTCACGGGATGAACATTTATATGGAAGTTTATCATTTTCAAAGTTAGAAGTACGAAATTTCGCACACCTGCGGCACCGACTCCAAAAAAATAGTACTTGTAAATAAATATATTAATAATTTCGTTTATTATATTTCAATGCTCCTTGCTTTGATATACAAAATATAATATTATTATCCATTTTTTCTTGACATAGTATAAGCTTTTACATACCTACCTGTAAATAGGTAGGTATACTATAATCCATTGAAAAATTAGATTTGCTGTCGAATAAAGGATCCCGACTGTTCAGTTGTCATGTTCTATTATTAAAATATATTTCATTTTCTGCAATAGTATTTATTCAATAATATATTATGGAATTCTAGACCACCGGACATCTAAGTGCTTGTTTTTTTCTTTTCAGTTTTTTTATTATGTACGTAGTTTTGGTGACTTTTTACGCAGTCGGGTATTTTGATTTTTTTAATTATTTTTTTTATTTTACACTTTTTAGTTATAAATATCTAGGTAGCTATAGTTATCTTATTTATTAATAAGTAGGTAAGTACTTAACTATATATAGTTTTTCAACTGAAGTTGAGTACTAAATCGTTAGAAATTGGAGATGGGCGACCGCGTCAGACATTAGATACTCTAGGTAGGACCTATGGTATATTGGAAAATATACCTACTAGATACTTCAGTATATGTCCATCCACATCCAGTTATATGAATTTTTCGTCTTTTCATCGTAAATTTCTACTGTCTAAAAACCTATATGTGAGAAAGGTTGTTACGAAACTTTAAATCGATATAGATCCTAAACGGCCAGTCAAATCGAAAAATGTTGAGAGAAAACTAAAAATGATTTTTAAATACCTATTTAACAATACCCCACTCGATATAGTTTGTTGACTTTATTTTTTTTAATTTTCACAATATGGCGTCCAGTAGTCGCCATATTGAATTATCAATAATGTCATATCTTTAGTGACACTCGCCGGATTAAGAGGAATTGATTGACGTGCGAATCATAAAAATCGGCCCAGGCGTTTGGTATATATAGTGCTTCAAAGGAACATACAAACATACATACATACATACATACATACATAGACTGTTAAACACAATACCACTCCTTTGCAGTCGTGTAAAAAGAACAAAAACTGACTTCAAAACTATACCTACGATAAACGATATACAATAAACTTACACTAAAAAGTAGAAAATAATTATTTTAATTAGTTTAATCTCAAAAGAATAACAGAACAATTTACGAAATTATAGCATACCTACCAATTTACAGGTAGGTATGTAAAAACTTATACTATGTCAAGAAAAAATGGATAATAATATTATATTTTGTATATCAAAGCAAGGATCATTGAAATATAATAAACGAAATTATTAATATATTTATTTACAAGTACTATTTTTTTGGAGTCGGTGCCGCAGGTGTGCGAAATTTCGTACTTCTAACTTTGAAAATGATAAACTTCCATATAAATGTTCATCCCGTGACCCTTATTTTACCCCTTAGTAACATTGTAGTTTTACCATCAGCTAAAGCTCATAAAGATAATCTTCATACACAAATAATCAAACTATAGTCTATCTAATCTAAGAAGTGCACTTTGACAGCTGTCGGAGTAAGTTGTCTAGGTATGTGAACCAAATAATCGCTATCGAAAATCGATTTTACTGGGAAATCGATATAGATTCTTTATAATTAATAATCGGTTTATTTTTATTTTTCAAAAAGGTGATGAATAAATAGATGAATAAATATATTCCGTGTGGTGACGGAGTATACAGAGTGGAGACGTCAATACGACAATAAATGAAAACACCGTCAATACTAGTGTATAGGAGTATTTTGAAACTATTAAAAAAGTCCTCGCATGCATATTTAAAAAACAATTTTTTCAAACAAACTTTTTATCATAAATATTGAAACAAAATAGAACACCGTTTGTAAATATTAGTTCACTAACCTGTGGTCGGCAAGCGGCGAGTGACCTTGTGGTATCATATGTTACAACTTCGAAACGTAGGTAAATACATACATACACTTAATGTTTGGGCGCTATTCATTCTCACTTGATTATTTTATTAAAATAATCACGATAACCACTTGGTCGTTAAACTTTTAAATTTTCGATATGTGCGCCATGGACCCGAACGCACAAATTATATCGTCTTAAAATATTATTTCGAACTCTTGTTAACAGGTTGCCATTGACGGCGATGTATTTTAACTTGTCGAAAGATCGTACAATTCCTTTTTTTAAGTAAGCTGCATTTCCGTGATATTCTCCATAAATTAAAATCATATCTGTATACCCGAAGCTGTGTAATTATAACGAGGCATTGTAAATGAGAAAGAAATACTATTCTAACACAAAGTAAGCGTCTAATTACGCACATTCACGTCACAGGATCACGATGGCACACTGACCTACAGACCTATTATAATAGTATTGAACATGAGACCGAGGTCTTCTTTCATTAAGCCGCATTAGGTAGTTTTAAATTTCTCATCTATGGATCTTAAGATTTAGGAATAAGGTATAATATGCATTGATTTGTATTACGTTTGGGGAAGACTTGAACTGGTAAACATGGCGATATGTAGGTACTAGTTTCGTATTAGTTTATACCGATGCGGCGCGGGAGCTCATTGATAGGCGAATAATTTTAATTTTTATACAGAGTGTGGAAATTGTTAATAATACAAAGTAATGTGCTGCGGCTAAACTATACGACATATTGTATTCAAAGTTTGTATACAGGCTGGGCAAGTCATCAGATACACTAGATTAAAATTATTGTCGTATGGTCGTCTCCACCTTGTATATATAATACTATTCACCACCCCATATCTTACCCGTGGGTGATCGTACGAGACGACTAAGGGATTTAAAACGCATATAACATCTATGCGAGAGAAGGAAAACTCGAAACAAAACCCTATACCAACACGTCTGACCAGCGCGGTATAGTAAGTTAATTTCCCTCCCATTACGGAGGAGGCCCGAGCCCGACAGTGGGACATTTATGGGCTGTGATGATGATGAATAAATTAAGTGCTAAATTAGTACTAAACAAATTTAATTATTTCAGCATAGAATCTATTCATCATATTTAGTGGGATTAGGTTAGTAAAAACAAAAACTGGATTTAAAAATATCTATGTATTAAGAATTACTACTATTACTTGAATTATCAGCGTCGCGAATATTAATAATTATTTCCTCATCAATCAAAGTGTCGAAATGTACAATGTATATCTCTGTCAAAATCTCTATTCGATTAATTGTATTATTCTAATATGTTTACCGATTATTTGGATATTCGTGCATTCGAAGTTGTCAAGCACTACTGTATAGAACGTGATGACGTGACATTGTTAGATCGTCAATAACAATTACTATTTACCATGTTATTTTTATTTTAAATTAGTTTTACGAGTTTCAACATTAGAGTATTGTACAAGAAAGTCACCCGCAATGCTAATTATGTAAATAACTT
Source organism: Lymantria monacha (assembly GCA_905163515.2). Classification (NCBI taxonomy): domain Eukaryota; kingdom Metazoa; phylum Arthropoda; class Insecta; order Lepidoptera; family Erebidae; genus Lymantria; species Lymantria monacha. The sequence goes on from LR991081.1 coordinate 21,525,400, forward strand.
AATAGTTGTTTAAAATTTCAGATTTAGTGATTACAATCATGTGTATACATTTAACCGAAGTTATAGTGTATTAAAAAATGCAAAATGTCAAAATGCACTTCTTAGATTAGATGAACTATAAATTATGTATAGAGGCATCAGAACAGCATTTTTGCCCTACATTTTAAGGAATTACTCTCGATTGCCCCAGGATCCCAGCATCAGATCCTGATACCCTGCATATGGGACTACCCTTAGAGTATCTTCTTTCTAACAAAGAAAGAATTATAAAAATCCATCCATAATTGGCGTTGCTATCGCGTAACACACATACAAAAAAAAAATTGCGTTCGAATTGAAAACCTCCTCCTTTTTGGAAGTCAGGTAATAAAATTCACCTAGTTCTTAAATTTGATCTCATAATTTTATAAGATGCTAAGTTTTGCCTAATAAAGTAATAGTACATTACTGCAGCGGCCAGCAAAAAAGGGCGTGATGGACGAACGTGTAAATGTGGGCCGCACACATACGTAAGTCCATCAATTCATAGTTGTGGCCAAGGCTTGTATATAGTACTTTTCTCAAATAATACGTGACAATTAAAACTAAGTAGTACTAAGTAGAACTGTATACATGACGAACAACGAACAACATTTTTCACGTGCTTAAGGTTTCATTTGTATTTTTTTTTTCATTATCTAACAGGTTTCTTTTTCAAGCCAGTTCGAAATTTAAATAAAACTGTCATAAGTTGCCTATTTAGTTACCATGTTTTGAAGTAACAAATCGTAAAATATATGAAAATAAAATATATATTTCTCAAACATGCTTGGAAATTTGAGCATTATTTTGACAACATTCTTCGAGACACAACTGGCAAAAAATGTATGAAAATCCACATCTGTCGTGTTTCAGCGGCATAAATATACATATAAATTCATATCTAACGTGTATTTTAAAAATGGAACGATCTGTTTAAAAAAAAAAACAAATGAACCCTTTAGCACGTGAAAAATAATAATAAACAAGTTTTGGTGGCTTTTTACGCAGTCGGGTATTTTGATTTTTTTAATTGTCAATATTTTTTTAGTATTTTCTAATATCATGTACGCGTTTTATTGTAATATCCTTTATGACCCTGTACAAATAAATCAAAAGGTTCATGGTGTGCTTCATATGATCGTGGGATTATGTTATAGGGAGGTGCCTCTAAATATTAATTTCAGTTCATATACATCTCACTAATGGGCTCGAGCCTCCTCCGCAATGGGAAGGAAATTAACCTACTACACCGCTCTGGTCAGACGTGTTGGTAAAGAGATTTGTTTCGAGTTTTCCTTCTCTTGCATAGATGTTATATGCATTTTATATTCCTTAGTCATCTCTTACGATCACCCACGGGTAAGATAAGTGGTGGTGACTTCTTACTCTGTCACCACACGAAAAGGTGCATCGAAAAACATGATTGTTAACGATGGGGCTTTATATTAGCCCGATTAGGTCGTGGTGAAGGAAAAGAATTGCACAGCTCAACTTTTATCAACTTTATTCCGTGAGGTAGAAAAAGAGAGTGAGTGACATTCACAATTATAGGGGTCATAGGCCCTATTTTATAGTAAACGCCTGATATAAAAAGTATAGCAGTATAGGTAATATGCTATGTTTGGCAAGATTATTAAAGGAGCTTCAACAAAAATAAAATAATAATACAAAAATGAAGTAATATTGTTAAGAATCTTGAACGTACTCCCAGCCATTGAATGTATGCTTTCAAGAGGAATTATCCAACAATGGACGAATTTTGGAAAATGCCCTTCATATAACGCTGGTGGCAGTTCTTATGTCTACAACTCTGGCAATTCCATCAAGGCCTTCATGAAGAGCGATGACACGACCCAGTTTCCAGTTCAACGTCGGCAATCTGTCATCCTTGATGAGGACAAGGGAGTTCAGCTTTAACGAGTCCTTAGAAGTTCTCCATTTTACACAAAGCTGAAGCTCGGAGATGTATTCTTTGTTCCATCACGCCCAAAAATGCTGTCGCAACTGCTCGACTCGCAGATGTCGAGTAAGGTGATGAGATGAATGGTCACGGAGATCCTTGACAGGCAGAGATGTGAGAGGTCTTCCAATTAAAAAGTGGCCTGGTGTAAGAGGCATTAAATCTTCCGGGCTCGATGATAAGGGAGTGAGTGGTCGCGAATTACGTATTGCTTCTATTTGGATTATTACTGAATTCAATTCCTCATAGGTTAAATTACAAATTCTCAGCAGTCTATTTAAATGAAATTTGGTTGACTTTACACCCGCTTCCCAAAGACCACCGAAATGTGGGGCATATGCCGGAATAAAATGAAAATGAATGCCTTCATGAGCCATACTATCTGATAAGGAGTTGCAGCTACATTTTAAAAAGTTAGAGATTTCATTATATGCTCCTACAAAAGTAGTTCCGTTGTCGGAATAAATATTAATGGGCTTTCCTCTCTGTGAAATAAAGTGGCGTAATGCTTGTAAATAATTAGAGCTTGTCAAATCACCCACAAGCTCCAAATGAATAGCCTTGGTTGTAAAATAAATAAAAATAACAATATAAACCTTTACATGCCTAGATCCACGACCCTGACGACTAACAGATTGTATAGGGCCTGCATAGTCGACTCCTACGTTATGGAGGGGAAAGTCTGCTGGTGAGAAACTACATAAGGTTAGATTACCCATTTGTGGAACCACTGTTTGTCCCTTTAAGCGTCGGCACCGTACACATTGACGATAAGTAGCTTTAGCTAGGTTACGAACACCTAGAGGCCAGTAAATTTCTCTTATGCTGCTTAGCAACAATTGAGGACCAGCATGTATTAGTTTCACATGTTCGTATCGAAACAAAAGCTTAACGAAGTGATGAGTGGACTGTAACAAAATTGAATGCTTTTTATCGAACGAATATTGTGTTATGTAGCCTACCGTATAATTTTGTTTTCATCAAGAAAAACATTAAATTTTAATAAATGATTTTTAGGGGGTAGTTTTTGATTATGTATAAGAATTTCATACTCTGGAAATGATTCCATTTGCGATTTCATAATAATATAATTTAAAGAACATTGTAGTTCGTCCTGAGAAAATAAAGGATTACAGATATTTATATTCTTGTTTTTGCATAAATTAATAAAACGTAACAGACGCTGTGCAATAATCTTAAATAATTCGAAAAGCGATTGAAATTTATTAAATTTGTGTTTTCGTGATATGCAGCGTGAAGTGAAATATGATTGCTCGTCTTAACTTCTGGTAAAACGAGAGATTTATTTAAATTACGAGATGTAATTGGCCAAAGGGTACTATTTAATAATAAAAACGATGGACCGAACCACCACAAATCCATTGATTGTATGTTCGAGGGAGCAACTCCTCGTGATATTAAATCAGCGGGATTGTCACCACTTGGTACATGACGCCATGTCCACGAACCTGTAGTTTGTAAAATTTCACCCACACGATTGCGAACAAAGGTATTTAATTTGATTGTTAACATTTTTAACCAGCTTAGTACTATCATAAAATCAGTCCAAAATACAACGTTATTGGGCTGCGTACGAAGAGAACTGGCAACCTTGCTATACAATCGGGTACCGATAACAGCAGCACAAAGCTCTAGGCGGGCTAGGGTCATAGGTTTAATGGGAACTATGCGACTTTTTGCCATCAACAATCGCACAGCGACGACATCCTGGGCATTAACGGTACGTACATATAGACACGCTCCATAACCTCGCTCAGAGGCATCAGACACCTGTCGATATATTTTCTCGACGTAGGCATAAAATACATATTTATGCATTCTAAAACGTAATAATATAGAACTTAAATCGTCCTGAACGGTAGGACCTACCATTTGTATTTTATTAAGAGAAAGTCCAGCGGTGGTAGGTGCACTTGGATTAAAAACCACACGCAGCTTGGTGGTTGAAATACTGTCACGTAATATTCCATGATGAGGAATAAAGTACGACCGCATATTTGTATCGTCGACACACTCGGACATATGACCTAAACCTATGTATTCAGATATAAAATCCTTATACATATTATCGAGTGGGGATTGATTCATATTTCTACGCTCAAATGATAGAAAGCATCGTGTAGCACGATTAAATGAATCACCTAAACTGTCCACTGATTCTTTTAAAGGCATTCGTACTCAAAATCGGGCGTCTGATAACCGTGACATATTTTTTTAACCGACTTCAAAAAGGAGGAGGTTCTGTGTTTCATTGTATGTATTTTTTTTCTGTATGTTCAGCGATATTTTTGTCAATTATGGGCCGATTTTCAAAATTATTTTTTCTTTCTAAAGGGTATACTTTAGAGGTGGTCCCATTGTCACCAAGTCATGATCTGATGATGGGAAGTCATGGAAATCGAGGGAAACCCTCAAATTTTATAGGCACATATTACGTGTCTCATATATTTTCCAAAGCTCTTCAAATATCTGCATCTGGCAGTGATAATCTCATTTAGGTGAGCTGATGATGGAAGGTATATCTCCTCAACGGTTAGGAGTTGGAGGATAATTCTTTCAAAATCATACGTATGCATAGACTTTTAGCTGTATTCTTTCAAGTTAACTTCCAAGGTGGTCCCATTGTCATCAAATCATGATCTGATGATGGGAATTCTTGGAAATCAAGGGCAACCCTTAATTTATATAGGCACATATTACGTGTCTCATGTATTTTTCAAAGGTATTCAAATATTTGCATCTGGCAGTGAACATTTAATTTAGGTGAGCTGGTGATGGAAGGTACATCTCCTTAGCGTTTAGGAGTTGGAGGATAATTCTTTTAATATCATACGCACGCATAGACCTTTAGCTATATTCTTTCAAGTTAACTCCCGAGGTGGTCCCATTGTCATCAAATCATGATTTGATGACGGCAATTCTTGGAAATCGAGGGCAACCCTTAATTTATATAGGCACATATTACGTGTATCATGTATTTTTCAAAGCTATTCAAATATTTGCATCTGGCAGTGAACATTTCATTAAGGTGAGCTGATGATGGAAGGTACATCTCCTTAGCGGTTAGGAGTTGGAGGATAATTCTTTCAATATCATACGCACGTATAGAACTTTAGCTGTATTCTTTCAAGTTAACTCCCGAGGTGATTTCATTGTCACCAAATCATGATCTGATGATGGGAATTCATAGAAATCGAGGGTAACTATTAAATTTCTTAGACACATCTTACGTGTCTTATATATTTTCCAAAGCTATTCAAATATTTGCATCTGGCGATGATAATCTCATTTAGGTGAGCTGGTGATGGAAGGTACATCTCCTTATCGCTTAAGAGTTGGAGGAAAATTCTTTCAATATCATATGCACGCATAGACCTTTAGTTGTATTCTTTCAAGTTAATCACGTAAGCTGATAATGTAAGCTACTACTCCATAACGATTAGGAGTTAGGTAATTCTTTATGTTGGCGATATAGTAATCTTTGTTACGTAGATAGAAAATAACATACTAAGCTGGAAGGATGGACCTTTTTCAATTCACTTTTCTCAAAGTCGAACTGTTGTAAATATGTATCATCATCTGGACTTAGCTTCTCTCATATTTTGTAAAGTACCCTGGAGTTTATATACCGTAACCGCCCAACGGAAGATTAGCGGAAGCATTTTCCGTTCATTATCCCGTAACCTTTCGTTGTCTGATATATGGTTGACACACGCACTATGGTAACTAACTCGTCACTGTCTTTCACTTTTGTGGCAATAGTGTCGTCATTAAATTTTATAAAAACCAAATCAGGTAACTAGCCTGTTTCAATTTGGTCACAACGAAGGGGAAGCCTACAAGTTTGGATATTATCCCTATTGCCCGCTTACCAAGCCATTAATGACAGAGATATTGTATCTTACCATGACTCTGAAGCCTATGTCTAGTTTTAACAATTGCATCAAACCGTCTCAATTATTTACATCACTTGAATGTTGGTAGTATCTCATACCTAAGTTGCTGCCTCACGTGACGCATCAATAGCATATATGGTGTATACGCGAATTGATTGAAACAGTGAAATTTAAACCATCAGCCACGAGATACAGAATTTTATTTCCATTTTTTCGAAATACGTTCTTATTTTTTTTATTCTGATTCTCTACTTCTATTCTTCCTCGTGCCACGTGCATTTTAGTCGATCTACTCATAGTGCTATATTTAATAAATAATTTAATTTATATGAACTAGTTAAAATTATTACTTAACTACGATTATTTACACTAAAAATTCAAAAATAATTAAACTTTTACAAAAAAAATGTAAACCGACTTCAAAATAAGATCAGCCAAAAACCATACTTACTTAAAACACTAAAAACCGAAAAATAAGATGAACTATTTAATTATTATCTAATTCTAATTATGTATTAATTTTTATAAAATATAATTACAATGTATGCTAGAAATCCACTAACACGATTTGAAGTCGGTGCCAAGCTTAAATTAACAAAAAAACAATAAGTTCAATGATATACACACAGGGTGAAAATTAATAAAATCAAAATATTAAAGGAAATAAGAATTAAAAGATGTATTCAGAACACTATAACACCACAAATTTAATACCATTTGACACAAACGTGATCGACGTCTGCCCGTATGGATTAAATCGCTTAACCGCTTGCGCGTTCAAATCACTTCCGTCACAAGCGCGGCGTGGTTTGAATGTGATGTATATCTATTTGGCTTGGCACCGACTTCAAATCGTGTTAGTGGATTTCAAGCATACATTGTAATTATATTTTATAAAAATTAATACATAATTAGAATTAGACAAGAATTAAATAGTTCATCTTATTTTTCGGTTTTTAGTGTTTTAAGTAAGTATGGTTTTTGGCTGATCTTATTTTGAAGTCAGTTTACATTTTTTTTGTAAAAGTTTAATTTATAAGTGTTCTTCACACAACTTCACCTCAGAAGAATAACAAGATGATTCGTGACAAACTTTACTAACTGTCAAATTGCTTTAATTAATTTTGAATATCATCTATACGTGCTTTATATGAAGAAGTCATCAGACTACTATCTGTATAGCTAAAATTACATTTTAAATGACTAACTTTCTTATAATTTATGCCGCGATTAATCGAACCACATATTAGCCAACCGAGGCTTGTCTTTTGCAACAACGACTTATCATTACCTAAGACTATTTTGTCAGACCCTAATAATGACCAAAAAACATCAGCACCGATAATTTAATCAATTTTACCCGGTGTTTGAAAATATAGGTCCGCTAACTGTATATCTGTAGGTATTTGTACGTTGACCTGCTTAGCGGGAATATTATCACTTATTGTTGGCAAAACAAAGCAAAGTAAATCGTTCGAATATGATTCGTTTAAAGATTGTATATGAACGCGACACAACTTGTTCACAAATGATATAGAATTATTAATACCCTGTATAGATTTATTAGTTATATTATACTGTAATTTTAATTTATTATATAACTTCTGTGTCATTATGCACGACGAACTTCCTGAATCAAGAAGCGCTCGTGCTATGTGTTCCTTATTATGAACATCGTAGCATTTTATTCATGCAGTGGACAATAACACATTACCCATGGCATTTGTTGACGACTGGACGCATGCCGAGAGTGAGACCTGAGGTGTTTGAGCCTCATCCATTGATAACACGGCCTTGCTGTCCTTGTCATTCATTTTACTTACCGCTTGGTCACGTTTAAAGTCGGTGTTATGAATTAGTGTATGATTTTTTCGCTTGCATATTTTACATGCTGACTTTTTACATTGACTAGGATAGTGCCCGTGACGAAAACTGTTATAGCATACTTTATAATTACGAAGCGCTTGCATACGCTCAATGACGCTTAACGCTAAAAATTGTGAATAAACGTTAAGGTTATGGTCGCCGTTGCATTTAGGACAACTGTTGTTGTGTGAAGTGGAATTAAAATTTGGAGTTGAAACCATAGATTAAATTTTTGTGTTTTGTTTGTGAATACTAACATTTGACTGACGACACAACTCCACCGTTTCAATCAAGTCGGCGCGGTTTCGCATAAACTCGAGGAATTTATTAAAGGGAATAGATTTATTTTTATCAAATGAGCCCTTGTGCTCCTCCCATTCTCGAAATGTTCTAGAATCTAATTTCTTTAAAATAATGTATATTAATAACGTGTCACAGTGGTCAACAGGTTCATCTAAAGTGCTTAACGCTCGTAAATTTTTGTTGACTTGATCAATAAGTGATTTTAACGATGCTGACGACTCTTTGCTGATTTGTTCTATATCGAACAAAGCTTATATATGATTATGCACGAGTAAACGGGCGTTATTATAGCGCTCACACAGCAGTTCCCATGCTATAGTATAGTTTCGAGCTGAGAATTCGATAGATTGTATAACCAGATAAGCTGAATCTGATAACGATGACCTAAGGTAGTGGAATTTATTAATTTCATCTATATCGTCATTGTCGTGGATCAGACTAGTATAAGTGTCGCGAAATTCGAGCCAATTGTTATATAATCCAGTAAAGATAGGTAATTTTATAGTGGGCAATTTGATGAGCTGACGTTTCGTAGTGCTATGAGAAGAAACATCATCTTTTTCTTCTACTGCGTTGCAAGAAGTGACCATTAGCTTGGCTTGAGCTAACGACGTATAATATTGAGATTTTACGCATCGGTATATATGTACTACGTACTAGATTTCGCGTTCCGAACACTTGCTTTGTTCGACTAAGCTGTACTGCAATCCGTACACCTTACTTTAGTGTGACTGCGACCATCATGGACTGTGGGTGTATACAGAGCAGCGTTGTTAATACGATAATTCGAATAATACCAATCAAAACTTGCACATGTGGATATGAATAAAAATTCTTTATTTAACTAAGTAAAATGTTTTGTTGTTAAAGTGTACAAATAGGTAATAATATCGAATTAGCACAATAAAAAAAAATATTCTACATTTAAATGTCACACCATCTTTGATAATAGACTAGAGCCCGCAGATGTTCAATTACACTGGTTGGAGGTAAAAATGTGTGACTAAACACAGACTTGACGTAGTGTCTAGAAAGTATTTTGATTATTTATATTCTTTTCTCCTTTAGTTTATGTTATCAGTTAATATTATTTGTCAAAGATCAAACAGGTTGGTATAGGGTACTGTTTCAAGTTTTCCTTCTCTTGATAGATGTTATATGCATATTATATCGTTTAGTCGCCTTTTACGATATCCACGACCAAGACAGGTAGTGATGAATTGTATTCTTATTCCGTCATCACACGGATATTCAAAACTATTGTCGTATGTTAAAGCAAAGTTTATATAAACATATAATAGTTCATTTTCTTTTATAATTTACTATTATTTTTATTTATTTAACTACTTAATAATACACTTTGAAATAGAGTATGCTGTATGAGTTCTAATGAATCTTTGTAGGTACAAAAACTGTGTCATTTCTGCGGTGTAAAGTCTATAGTACCACGCTTTGTTACATAACGTTGAACGAAACGCGTAAGTGCGCATGAAATGCCTACATCTTACGACGTTTTGGTCGCGAGAAAATTACAACTATAAAGCGATCTAGCGCTGTGTGCTTCAATGTTCGCGTTAGATTGCCTATTTATTCTTTTCGCGCTGCAGCGGACTTTAGTTTAACTGTTACCAAAATGGAACAAAATATTTATTCGGGATAGCTTCTCTATACATATAACTCTATGATTTTACGTTAGTTCGTTCTTCATATTCAATATTTACATTATCGGACAAGCATTCCAACTGTAGCTGAATTTCATGAAATTCATTAAATAAAATCTCTAACCTCTCGATACGCAACTGCAACTCTAATACCTGATAGGCTGTTAATTCGGCTGTTTTAATAGTATTTAAATAATTACCGAATACAGTTAATCTACCCTTACAGCTGGCTCGTTTCCTCCTCAGTTCTTTTAAAGCATCAGTCATTTTGGGAAGCGGATCAGTCATAATTATTTTACAATGTTAGCCTGGAACGTTACAAATATAAGTTTTAACAAAATAAGTAATATTTTATTGTAAATAATGTAGGGTACACTTCGTGATTAAAATGAGTATATAATGTTAACGTATTTAAGTTAATCTAATTAAAACAGTTTTATACTCTCTTAATATTAGATTTATGTTTAAGTTTGTTTTGTTATATTATTATTTTCAGCTGTATATATATTTCTTTGAAAACTTTTAATTACAATTTTAAAGAATGTTAACTTCACAAAGATGTATAAATAAATATATGTCAAAGGCTTAATCGTTAAATAAATGTACTAACTAGTCATTTACATAGTTTTAAAGGTTTTTTAATGAATTAAGTGCACATTTAATTGATAATAAATGGGTACATAAGTATTTGATGCAACTTGTTACGTTACGGTACTGTATTTAATTAAGTACTAAGTAATACCTACCACCTATATTTTACACTGTATTAAACCTATATTATATATATTACTAATGCTAATCACATACATACAATATTAACTATGTTATAATGAAGTTAAATATAAAATAAGTTACTGACCTTCACAAGACCTAATCGATGATATTCATCGAAATATTACCTTTTATACCTTGAGAGTGCTGGGTGAAACTTAATTAAATTATAATAAACTAAAATATTGATGTATTTTGTTTCCTTATCCACTCCAGCTTAGTTATTCGTCTTGATACAAGGCACACTTTTTAAATGTATATTTCTTGATAATATTTTAGTTTATTCCTGGATTTTCTTAATATATCCAGCTCGATATGGACCAATGTTAACGATGGGGCTTTATATTAGCCCGATTAGGTCATGGTGAAAGAAAAGAATTGCATAGCTCAACTTTTATCAACTTTATTCCGTGAGGTAGAAAAAGAGAGTGAGTGACATTCACAATTATAGGGGTCATAGGCCCTATTTTATAGTAAACGCCTGATATAAAAAGTATAGCAATATAATATGCTATGTTTGGCAAGATTATTAAAGGAGATTCAACAAAAATAAAATAATAATACAAAAATGAAGTAATATTGTTAAGATGCTTGAACAATGATTCAAAATGAAAATAAATTTTATGGATTTGCTATATATTTTCAGTACCGAGATGGAAGAAACATCGTAAACTCATTTCTCCAGCATTCAGTCAAATTGTACTGGATACTTTCATTGGTATTTTCAATAAAGAGTCAAGGAGATTGGTCAATGCTTTAGAAAAGGAGGTTGGAAAAGGACTATTCAATCCCTTACATTATCTTGAAGTTAATACCTTAGGCACGATTTGTTGTAAGTTATTCTTTATAGTATTTTCACCAGTTCTATCTGTCCCAGAAACGTCGCATGCGTGGACTTTGTATCTATTTATTTTGTTTTAAAATTCCATGTGTTACGTAGTAATAATATCAATATTCATAATACCTACAATAAATTCACTATTTTTATTATTGCAACAGTTATGACAACGGTGATTACGCTAATCTCTTAGTACGGCGTTTTTCATTGTTATAATTATAAGAGAAACATCAAACCAGTGTAATATGCATAATTTACTAGCTTCTACCTTCGGCATTGCCCGCGTAAAATGTAACTTTTTCAAAATTGACTTATTATACCAAGGAAACACATTGCTGGTATAAAATGTACCCTATTTGTTAATCCAGGAATTGGTCTATCTACCAATTTTCAACAAAATTTGATCAATGATTTACGCATGATTGTGTAACAAACATTTCAAACACCTTCACAAACTTTCATATTTGTGACAGATAAGATTACACGTAAGTCTATATAATTACTAACAAGCTTTCTATACACTTCAGATATATTAAGGCTCCCGCAGATATCACAACCTATTTCAGTCTAGACTTTCGTGTCAGCTATCTATGTCATATTATTCAACGCTTGGCAGCTACCAATGTTCACAGTGCACATTCTCGAAATCACCACCTTTCGATGGGCATGAATCTGGCGGTCCTATTTACGCATTCGTCTTTGAATGTCGTGATAGGTTGATTTACTTGACGAGGACGAATTTGGCTATTTGACCCGATTTTAAAATTTTCAAACCATAAAACAAAGTCATTGTCTTCCATTTGATAGTTTCCTTTATTTCCGCAAAAAACCTTCCGGGTTTGATATTAAAATCTCTGATGATGAAGATGAATTTTATTTATATGTTAAATAATGTTAAAAACATAACGGTGCCATGTAGAATATAATATTTATTTAACAACTAAGTGTTATTACACTTAAACACTTCAATTCATGGTAACCCTTTAATGTATTTTTCAGCAACGCTGTTAGGAATTGACATTTCGGAGGACTCTCTATTGTTAAAGGAATATATTGACACCTTTGATTTGTTTTTGATTTCTATGACGGAACGGCTTATAAAGTTTTGGTGGTATAGCCAGTATACGTTCCAGTTCAGTGCCATGAGGAAGACACAGGATGGCTATGTCAAAATTCTAAATGATATGTCAAATATGGTAAGGTTTTTAAGCTCTTCACCTCTTGTTAGCATTTAACACTAAGTACATAACTACCTTGATGAGAGGGCGCTACTGTGCCATAGTAAACATCGACTCCGTAAATAAATTGTTTTTGAAAATAGTTAAAAGTGAAATTATACCATGGAAACGCGTATTATACATATATAAATTAACTACTAACTAAATTGTGGCAATAACAAACGAACAATCCCAAGTGAAGTGGCTTGTAAAAATAGTGAAATAAGACTGCAGCAATAAAGTGTTTCGTGTACTATTGAAGTGCCTGTAACGGACAATTTAAAACAAACATCCCATGAGGGTGTCCCGGCCAGTAGGCATTCCGCCTCGGTTGATAGCGTGCGGTACCCGCGAATGGCTCTGACCGCCATGGCTCTCTGTGGTCTCTACAGAACAGTCCTGAGCTGGACGTTCAGAGCCCTCGCCCACACCGGTGCGCCACACATGGCCATCGAACGGATCATCCCCGCATACAGCCGTCGGCCCTCGAAGCTGGGTCCGCCCACCTTCAGCATGAGCCGTGATAGGGCGGACGCCGCGCCGACCAGCCGGGGAGCAATTCGGCGAAAATGCTCTCGGAACCACCATCGCCCGTCGAGCACCAGACCCAAGTACTGCATATGGGCCTGGATACTGATCTGGATGGAGTTGACGACTAACGAGGCGCCGATTGGCAGCCTTACGCGTGACCGAACAATATATACTCAATAACAACTAATAAGGTGTAAAATAACCGTTATTGGACAAATTTAAGTGAAACAAGAAAATAAAATAACAGTATTAACTGTAAACCTCAAAATATATGCATTATCATTGCCAGCGAAACAGTTTACATAACAACGCCATCTTGCGAACACTGCTTGAAGCACCACAGTAACTCATCCAACCTAATTACTCACGCCATCTAGCAGACTCACGAAGAACTAGATACTAAGCTAGAAGAAACCTTACCAGTAATCGATAACTTTCCGTGGATCAACCAAAGAGGGCGCTCTTATTGTTATTGCTAAAAAATATGGAAAAAATTACTTATTTATTAGCCTACAAGAAGAAGTCAGACAGAAAAAGGTAGACATGCAAAACATGAAAGAAGAATTAAAAAACACGATAATTAACACCGTCAATGACAGAATTACACAAATAGAAACTAAAAAAGAACAATTAAGTAGAACAAAATTTGGAAAAACTAAAAACTGATATAAAAATTTGGAGAGATTCAATAGAAGGTAAAACTTAATATTTTTCGGAGCTGAAGAAAATGAAAGAAGCTACCATAGCCTAGAGAAAACCATTCTAGATATTATAAGAAACAACAACTGTATAGAATACGTTAGAAGACTGTGAAAAAAAGGGAAAAATAAGACCAATTGTTGTAACTTTACATACGATGGGATTAAAATAAAAATACAGCAAAATAAGAAAAAAATAGAAACAACATCATACTGCATCAAAGAAGATTACCCCCTGGACGTCCTGAAAAAACGGAAAGAACTACAACTAGAAGCCGAGAAGGAGAGAGAACAAGGGAGAAGAGCGAGCCTCAAATACGACAAACTTGTTATAATAAACAACGATAACAACAAAAAAATCACACAGTATCACAAGAAAATCAAAATAAAAAAAAGAAACTTATTAGAATCGCCGGAAACTACAACGAAACCATCAGAACACAAAGAAAAAGTACAAACCAGCCGAAAAAAAATTATAAAACTAATAGTATGAACAACTATCTTATAAAATCCCGTTTTCTCCTACCGAAAGAGAAAAACATCTCCAATAAAAGGCGATCATGAAGATCAAGAGAAGTAGCAACTAGGGTCCCCCCCTCTCAGTCACCCAGCACGGCTTGTCACTGCGGGAGAAAAAAAATAATCTCCCACAACGGCTGGTCACCGTGGGAGAGTTTGACCAAAACCCTTCAGAAAAACCTGCAAGTAACAAACCTAAGACAAAAAAAGAGTTATTTCACGTAGCAACAACAACATATAACGTTAGGATCTTATCAACCAGACACCGACTATAAGAGCTGATGAACTCCTTGAAAAACACAGAATACGACGTAATCGGCATCTCAGAAGTCCGACGTGTTGGTACATCAATCCAGGAGCACGACATTTTCATATTATGTTATACAGGGGAGACACGTGGATTATATGGTGTGGGTTTCATTAAAAAATATCTTAAATAAACACTTTATGAGCTTTAGCGGAATATCGGAACGAATAGTTCTTCTGAAACTTAAAATGAATGGGTACCAACTAGACATACTCCAAGTCTATGCACCCACAGAGGCCTCAAATGATCACGAGGTCTATTACTTCTACAACACTATCAGTGAAACCTTAAAAAACTGTGGAAAAAACGTAATAGTCATGGGAGATTTTAACTCAAAAATAGGGCAACCTAGAACCGAAGAATGTTTGATAATGAAAAACTATTGAGTAAGACTATTGAGTAAGAAATAGTAGAGGTGAACGCCTGATTGACTTCGCAAACGAAAACAAGCTGAGTATAATGAACACTTTTTTATGAAACCCAAAAATTAAAGGTGGACGTGGAAATCCCCTGACGGAGTCACAAAAAGTGAAATTGATTATATATTGACAAACTTAGACAAAAATGTTAAAAATGTACAAGTTTTAAATATACATTTTTCCACCGATCATAGACTCATAAAAGCATCTCTACAATCACGAAATATAAAGAAAAGCCGTGTAAAATACAGAAACTACTTAAAAAATCCACTAAAAACAGTTTCACAAAGAACAACATACATACTATCTTTAGAAGAATACGAAGACCTACTTCAAAGACGAAGATGCTACCATACAAGCAAACTATGACAAAATTATCCATATCATAGAAGAGAGCCTACATAAACCCGATCATCACGCCACCAACACAAGAGTGTTATCAGTATACACCCAGAGTCTCATGGATCGCAGAAAACAACTACACGAAACTAAGCCCAAAACACAAACACAGAAAAATCAACTTAAAGCTTTATATAAACTCATTAGTAAAAATATAAAAAGGGACTATATACTTCACCGATCAATGACATTTGAAAAACATATAAGTACTTCTTGCAGCGTTAAAAGAGCTTATAAAGAGCTCAATACACACAAGACATGGATAAAAGAACTAAAAGGGACAGATGAACTTGTATGTAATAGGCTCGATATTATCAAAATTGCTACAAATTTCTACCAAAAACTGTATGATTGTCAAGAACAAAATAATATGGAAAAAATTTATAATACTAGTTTGCAACAATCAGTGCCAGCTTGGTCCAAGACCCCAGATCCAAGCTAACTCGGCACTATACCGAAGAAATCCCGGACGTCAGCTTGTACGAGATCAGAATGGCTCTAAAACAATTAAAGAACGGAAAGGCACCGGGAGATGACGGAATTACCACAGAGCTCCTGAGGGCAGGCGGCAAGCCAGTTTTAAAAGCCCTACAGAAGCTGTTTAATTCTGTCATTCTCGGGGGCGACGTTCCAGAGTCATGGACCAGGAGTGTGGTGGTGCTGTTTTTCAAGAAGGGCGATAAAACGCTCTTAAAGAATTACAGACCCATCTCACTCCTGAGCCACGTGTACAAATTGTTTTCAAGAGTCATTACGAACCGACTCGCGCGCAAGCTAGACGACTTCCAGCCGCCCGAACAAGCCGGTTTCCGAAAAGGTTATAGTACCATAGACCACATCCACACGCTACGCCAGATTATACAGAAGACCGAGGAGTATAATCGGCCTCTGTGTCTAGCGTTTGTGGACTATGAGAAAGCCTTTGATTCTGTCGAAACTTGGGCAGTGCTGCAGTCCCTTCAGAGGTGCCAAATTGACTATCGATATATCGAAGTGCTGAAGTGTTTGTATAAAGACGCTACTATGTCAGTCCGCATCCAGGATAAGAGTACGAAACCGATCCAGCTGCAGAAAGGCGTGAGACAGGGAGACGTTATCTCTCCGAAACTGTTCACCACTGCGCTGGAAGATGTCTTCAAGCTCTTAGACTGGACCGGACTCGGCATCAACATCAATGGCGAATACATCACTCACCTTCGATTCGCAGATGATATCGTAGTCATGGCAGAATCCCTGGAGGACCTTAGCACCATGCTCAATGACCTCAGCAAGGTCTCCCAACTAGTAGGGCTGCAAATGAACATGGACAAGACGAAAATCATGTCTAATGCCCATGTCATTTCTGTACCGGTCCTGGTTGGGAATGCGATTCTCGAAGTTGTCGATCACTATGTTTACCTAGGACAAACAGTTCAATTAGGTAGATCCAATTTCGAGAAAGAGGTCAGCCGACGAATCCAACTCGGCTGGGCAGCGTTCGGGAAACTTAGGAGGATCTTCTCGTCTAATATTCCGCAGTGTCTGAAAACAAAGGTTTATAACCAGTGTGTGTTACCAGCGATGACTTACGGCACTGAAACGTGGTCTCTAAATGTCGGCCTCATAACAAGGCTCAAAGTCGCTCAGCGTGCTATGGAGAGGGCTATGCTCGGTATTTCTCTACGTGATAAAATCCGAAATACGGAAATCCGTAGAAGAACGGGTGTAACCGACATAGCTCTAAGGATTAGCACGTTGAAGTGGCAATGGGCAGGCCACATCGCTCGACGAACCGACAACCGTTGGGGAAAAAAGGTTCTCGAGTGGCGACCACGAATCGGACGACGCAGCGTAGGACGACCCCCCACTCGGTGGACTGATGACCTCATCAAGGTCGCAGGAAACCGCTGGATGCAGGTGGCACAGGACCGTTATAGATGGCATTCTCGTGGGGAGGCCTATGTCCAACAGTGGACGTTTACAGGCTGATGGATGGATGGATTGCAACAATGTCTCAGAAGTGAAAACGATAGACGAGCTCGAAGTTTTAACAGCAATAAAACGATTTAAGGTTCAAAAATGTCCGGGCCCAGATGGAATTATTAATGAAGCGATAAAAGAAGGTTGTCATTGTCTTGTACGCCCTTTGGCATGTCTTTTTAACTCTATATTAAAGTCAGGCATCACACCCTTTCAGTGGTCAGAGTCATTCATTATCCTGCTTTACAAAAAAGGCGACCCAAAGGATATAGGCAATTATCGCCCCATCAGTCTGCTGTCATCGCTCTACAAACTTTTTTCATCAATAATCGAAAAAAGAATTAGTAAGAGTCTAAAAAAGCATCAACTGATCGAGCAAGCCGACTTCAGAAGAGGATATTCTACGATAGATCATATCCACTCAATCGAACAAATAATTGAAAAATATAGCGATTACCAGAGACCACTGTACATTGCGTTCATCGACTACCAGAAAGCTTTCGACACAATCCTGCCCTCTTCTATATGGACAGCTTTAAGATCACAGTACGTAGAACACAAATATATAGAAGTTATTAAGTATCTATACAACAACTGTAGTAGCAGAGTGAAACTTGATTCGACAGGATCGCCGATAAACATAAGAAGAGGTGTAAAACAGGGCGATCCTTTGTCACCGAGAATTTTTATAGCTGTGTTAGAGATGGCCATCACTCAAGTCAATTGGAAAAGAACAGGGCTAAACATTAATGAAAAGTTTATCAGCCATTTAAGGTTTGCTGACGATATTATTCTTCTATCTGAAAATGCAAAAGAATTAGAGTCAATGTTACTTTCACTAAAATCTGTGAGTTATGAAGTGGCTTTGCAAATGAATCTAAATAAAACCAAAATTATGACTAATAATATAAAATACCTCTTGTATCTTGCCCAATATCCAATAGAATACGTGGAGAGTTACATATACCTAGGAAAACAAGTTTCCTTTAGCAAGCAAAGCAATGAATTAGAAGTGGAAAGAAGAATTTCAGGCGCATGGAAAAAAATCTGAAGCTTAAAGGAAATTTTATAATCAACTATGGCTATATATATATATATATATATATAGAGTATTGGTGTAAAGATGCGAAAGGGAATGCTCCGATGGTTCGGACATGTGGAAAGAATGCCGAACGAACGTCTGGTTAAGAAGATATACAATGCGAAAGTGGAAGGATGTAGGTACCGAGGGAGACCGAGACTAACCTACCTAGACCAGATCGGTCAGGTACTGAAGGAAGGTGGAGTCAAGAGTCTCCGAAACCGGCGAGCGTGTATGAAGAGAATTATGAATGTTGAGGAAGCGAGTGAAGTATGCAGAGATAGAGTTCTCTGGCACTCTGTTCTCTCTGCCTACCCTGCAAGGGATATGGCGTGATGATATGTATGTATGTATGTAACTATGGCTATAAAATTTAAGAAAAAAAATATGGATACCTGCCTGCTCCCTTCTATCGCCTACGGATGCCAGACGTGGAATTATACACTGAGATTGAAAAACAAAATTAGATCCTGTCAACGAAGTATGGAGAGAAGTATCATAAACGTGAGAAAAATAAAGAAAATCCCACATAACACTATACGAGAAAAGACTAAAGTTATAGATGCACTTAAATTTTCACAAAATTTTAAATGGCGCTGGGCAGGCCATGTAACCAGAATGGAAGACGACCGCTTGACTTCCAGACTGACGTCATGGAAGGGTCCTGTTGGTATCATAAAGAGTGGAAGACCAAAGACTCGCTGGGAAACAAACATAATAAAAATAGCAGGGAAGCACTGGAAAACAATAGCCAAAGATAGGGACAAATGGAAAAATCTGGAGGAGACCTTCACCTTCACATAAGAGGGGTCCTTACATGCCAGCATAGTAATTATAAATAATAATAATAATAGTGATTTTTTTGTAACTTATGTAAATTTTTATATAATGAAGAATATTGGCCGGCGCAATGGCGATGGGGATACGGTGGGTTATGGTGCCACGCGCTCCCCTTCCGTTGCCCCGGACGGTGCGGGCGACGTGTGACCGGGCCATAGCCTACCAAAAAAAAAAAAAGAAAAAAAAAGAAAATGCAGAATATTGAGAAAGTGTAACAATAATTCACAAATTAAACTAAGAATATATGAAATAACATTAAGTAATAATAATTAAGAATTAAAATGAAAAATATATTATCAATACATATATCTTGCATATGTGCATAGCGTTTTAGAATACGCGTGTCCCATTTGGTCACCTCAATATATCACACACAAGAATCAGCTAGAACTGGTTCAAAGAAAATTTATTAACCACCTTAACTATCGCCTCCGTAAACCTTCAATGTCTTATGAAAATAGCTGTAGGACATATGATCTCTTAACCCTTGATGAAAGGCGTAAAGTATTGGATATGTGCTTGCTTTACGACATACTTAATGGAGGCATCGACTGCCCGGAGTTGGTCGCACAGGTTACTTTTAATACTCCCTTGCGGCGAACTCGTCATACCCCAATGTTACACGTGCCTCGGCACACGACTAATTATGCCAAAAATTGCGTACTGACTCGTATTGCTCGAACATACAACACTGACTTTTCTTATGTTGATATATTTAACTGTACTAAACCTACATTTAAAGCTGAGTTAATAAAAACCATAAAGAAAGGCAAGTGACAGGCAACTAGGCTCTTACTAAAAAAATAAATTATATTGTTATTTTAGTTAATAGTTTCTTTTTTTTGTAATCAAATGTATTGTATTTTTTTAATTTAATTTGTAGTCCGTTCGCATATCTTAAATCTACCCTAGTTAAACAGGGAAACCTATTATTAGTCATACAATACTGTAGAACACAAATTATGTAATATATTATATGTATCGCTGTTGGTTTTCTAAATAAAGAAAATAAAATAAAATAAAAAATAAAATACATATTAAGAATAAAAAAATATAGGTAACAATAATAATACAATAAATAATCAATTATAATAATTAGAATATTTAATGTAATGTGATATATTTAATTGAGAAGCAAAATCGAATTTTGGCCTATTATTGATGATGATGATGGATGTCACGGACATTTGGTTTCAACAGGACGGTGCCACATGTCACACATCCAATGAAACGATCAAATTATTGCAAACCAACTTTCCCGATCGCATAATTTTACGAAAATTAGCTGTTATGTGGCCAATCAGATCGTGTGATTTAACACCACTGGATTATTTTTTGTGGAGCTATGTTAAGGACAGAGTCTATACGAAGCCAATCGAATCGATTGCAGCCTTAAAAGCCAAAATCAGTGATGTGATTAACGAAATAGACCCGCCATTTTGCCAAAAAGTGATTAAAAACTTTGATGAAAGAATCGACATCTGTCAGCGTGGTCATGGTGGACATTTGCCAGATATAATTTTTCATTCATAATTGCCGAACTTTTCTCTTCGTAATACAATAAAAATTTGGATCATCTTCATCTAAATTTCTTGTTTTATTTTGTTTTAGAAAACAAAGTTCTTGTTGAAAAACCCTTTATATGCTTTATAGTAAAGATTTAGATGTCAAGGTTAAAACTAATACAAGATTAAAGCAGAGAGAGATACTGCCGCTATTTAGTTTAAGGGACGCCAAATTTATAAGTCAAAAGATTTAATATAGTAGCTAATAAAAAGGATACATTGCCGATGTAGAGCGTTATCATGGACCACATTTCATAATAATAAGTTTGATTTAACCTCCGGGCCAGTCGTTACTTCACCATGAGGCTAACGCAAAACTCGGAGGAACATTATTTGGCTCCCTAAGTTCTTTTGATATAAAAAAAAATGTATCACAAGATTTACAGGAAAGCCAATAAACCGCAGGGCAGCTTGTGGCGAGCTGAATGTGAGTGGCGACACTGCGGTCCTGAATACTCCAGAGAGTCGATCAGGGACTCGTCTCCAGCTGGCCTTCATTGGCTGGCTAGAGTGGAAACCGAAGAGTGCCCGAAGGACTCTCAGCTCTGGCTTGCCTTAAACAGCTGATCAGAGAGGGGTCGCCAGAGCTATATGCTCGGGGGTGGAAGTGTCATTTTCAAGGGCATAATTACGGGGAAACCATGAGTTTGTTTATCGCAGACTCAATGGTGAAACCGGCGCCGCACCGCTCGACACCCCTAGCCACTTACATCAATGTTGCCCTCTGTTGCCCGTATGACTTGTGTGTCTGTGGCGACTATTTAGGGGGCCCATTCAGTGAGTTGGCGAGTCACCGTCTGCCACCGTTCAGCTCTTAACATGGGTTTGAAGGCAGACGACAGTTATAAATTCATAGATTTAAGATGAACCAGTCCACTAAACACCCACTCCCATATTTCATATATTAGATACCATCATCATACAATAGTTTTACACTTACTGCTGGCATTCCACGTATGTAAAGTGCAGATGTGGAATGTCATCGGTAGGTGTCCCACCCCAATATTTAGATTAAATTTCTCCAAAGGCCTCTGCGTGTTGGATCCATATCCCCATGTAAGCCTCCCAAAGGACCGGGCATCTTCCCTATGGAGGATCCCGTGAATTAAAAGGAGATACAAAGTTTGATTTCAGTTATCTAAATTCACAATTATAGAGCGGCAGTAACGATAGCAGATAATATATGTATATGAGAACTTAAAATTTATCTGTACAAAAAGTAGTACAGCGCTTTCATCAAATAAATATTGTATTAGAGGCTTTTGGTTTTTAAATAACCTTTTTATAAAATATCTTGAACTATTTTTAGTTAGTATTTTGCGCATTGTGGAAGTGCCTTATGAGGCTTTAAAGGTCTTAGACATCAGAGGCACGTTTAGACTAAATAAAATACATATCTAGCTGCTACTTGCTTATGTGAATAGTTAATATAAATTACTATCCGGTTACAGCCAGTAACATACCGGGAATAAAAGAATTATAGTGAAGTTCTGTACGAACATATATCTTTCTTTCTCATTGCCACTATTTGTTTTCTAAACATCCAAATAAACCTTTAAGGCTGCCTCAAATCTATAGCAGTCTCTTTCTACAAGTATATACAAAACAATTTTTAGAAACGCTGAAAACTATTTTTGGAAATATTATAATTCAAATTGGCGAGAGCGTGTCCACTTCGGAGGGCTTGAAAGAATAAAGGTTGAAAGATTGTAAGAAGAGTGTGTAAGAGAAAAGTATGTAGAGGGTATTCGAGAACGGCTGACGATGGCAAGCCAGCCGCAATTGGACATTGAAGAATGCTGGAGAATATTGAAAGAGAGTATGGTAGATACAGCGAAAGAAGTATGTGGAAGTTCAAAGAAGCATTGAAAAACAAATGGTGATGCATGGTGGGATGCGAAAGTGGCAGCTTCCGTAGAGCAAAAGAAGAAAGCGTGGCTGGACTATGTCTCTTCTTTGAATCTGAATGACAGTATGACTGAACAGAAGTAAGAAATATATCGGTAATGTAAGAATGGCACCAAGGCCTTAGTGAAGAGAAACGTGATAGAGCAAATATGAGTGCAGAAGACAGACTGACTAAAAACTTTGAGGGTAACACCAAACTCTTTTGGAGGCAGGTGAAGAAGTCTCGGTGGAAGGCTGACCGCCTTCAGAATGAATATAATAAGGTCTAAAGGTGGAGACATTCTTACACAAACACAAGACGTGTTAAGCCGATGGAGCGAATATTTTGGCGATATGTATGCGGATACTATGGTTGGCGCCAGTGTCGCGTGTCGTTTAGTAGATCACCATTCAGCACCGGCGTCCTCCGAAGGCATCAGTATGGATGAAGATGAATGGGCGATAAGAACTTTTAAAAATGGTAAGGCAGCTGGCATTGATATAGTGTTTGCCGAGATGATCAAGCTTGGTGGCTCCTGTGTCTGGGAGGCGTTCCTGTTGCTCCTCAGTTTATGCTGGATCTCGGGATTGGTTCCCAGGGACTGGAATAGCGCGGTCATCGTGCCTTTGTTTAAAAACAAGGGTTCACGTTATGACTGCGCAAATTACAGGGCCATAAGCTTGACCAGTTTGGCAGCAAAAGTGTACGGTAAAGTTATTGAAAGGAGAATGAGAATGGTGTCCGATGGTTTACTGTGTGAGACACACGGAAGTTTCAGGAGTGAAAGGGGATGCATGGATCAAGTGTTCTCTCTGCGCAATATTGTGGAGAAGCATCTGGCTCTAGCGCAGAGGGTTTTTTGCAGTTTTGTGGATCTGGAGGGAGCATTTGACACGGTTGTACGAAAGGAACTTTGGGACATTTTACCGGAGTATGGTATTAACGGTAAACTCCTACGGGCTGTGCAGTCCAGTTACATGAGCTGTAGAGCCTGTGTGCGGCTGGATGATGGAATGTCGCCTTGGTTTGACCTCAATATCAGCGTTAAGCAGGGGTGCGTTCTGTCAGCTAGGCTATTTATCATATATCTGGATAAATGTCTCCGAAGGTTGAACGATATGAATGTGGGAGTCCAGATGGGCGACTCAGTGGTAACTGCTCTGCTTTATGCAGATGATGCAGTCTTGCTGACACAGTCAGCGACTGACCTGCAGACCCTAGTCGACACAATGACAGAAGATTGTAAGAAAAGGGGTCTACGCGTGAATGTGAGCAAAACTAAAATAATGGTCTTTGAAAGAAATGAAGCCAAGGGAATGCTCCGATGGTTCGGACATGTGGAAAGAATGCCGAACGAACGTCTGGTTAAGAAGATATACAATGCGAAAGTGAAAGGATTTAGGTACCGGGGAAGACCGAGACTAACCTACCTAGACCAGATCGGTCATGTACTGAAGGAAGGTGGAGTCAAGAGTCTCCGAAACGGGCGAGCGTGTATGAAGAGAATTATGACTGTTGAGGAAGCGAGTGAAGTATGCAAGGATAGAGTTCTCTGGCACTCTGTTCTCTCTGCCTACCCTGCAAGGGACATGGCGTGATGGTATGTATGTATGTAATATGTATGTATAATTCAAGTTACTGAAATTTAGAATTTAACATGCTTGATTATTTATAAAAACTTGATTAAGAGCCAAAAATGATTGTCACATATGGGATTCGAAACCACACCTATTGAAAATTCGTTCCAGTCGTGCTACCACTTACACCAACGTGAACTGTTGTTTGATATTCAATCTTCGCCTCGTATTATATTTTGTCTTGAAAGGACCTCTGTAGAATATGTAAAATAAAGTCGTGTGCCATCTACCCGACATTGTTTTACACATTGTATCCACTCACCCCACTCGGGCCTCCTCCGTAACGGAATAGACATTAACCTGCTATACTGCGCTGGTCAGACGTGTTGATATATAGTGGTGTTTCGAGTTTTCCTTCTCTTGCATAGATGTTATATACATTTTATATTCCTTAGTTGTCTCTTACGGTCACCTACGGGTAGGATTGAGGGTGGTGAATTGTATTCTTACTCCATCACCACACGGATCTATGTATATATACTTGACAGTTTAGTTAACACAATGTAACAATTACTTTTTACAGGTTATTAAAAGTAAAAAAGCTGAAATGGTCAATGATATCAATATAAGAAGTATAGAAACAGGTATGTTTAATTTAATTTTAATTTCATGTATGGCTGTTTTGCCAGTGTGAGTCGTATTTAAGGCTACTGATTCAACGATTTTGTTCTGAAAAATGCGATATGCCTCCTAAAAGTTAAGCAAAAGAAAGAAATGGAAAAACCTTTAAGGAATCAGGAATTTACAGCTTAGTAATATCTTGTTCTTAGCTTATATAGGTCCCATTAGTATGACATTTTATTTTAGGCTGTTTTATCTCGCATGGATGTTATCAGTTTACATATTTATTGTTTGGCGATTATAAGGGTAAATGCAGGTAACCATTGTATTTTTACTTCAGTACCACGTACCTAATAATTGCATGGTTGAAAAATATCGCATCAACTAAAATGCTAAGGATCTTCTCATACATCACTTACCATCGGCTTATCAACGTCTACAATTGAACATAACCTTTCCCACGTAAGTTGCTCACCACCACTTATATCTACAGGGTCATGCGAAAGTTTTACATTGCAATTGTTCTATTTTTGTTTCAAAAAATCTTATCTTTGCTATATTGGTGTATCACAACAATCAACTTGAAACGTGACAGTAGAAAACACCTGTAACTATCATAAAAGTCGGCATATCTTCGGTGCATTTGGATATCGGAATTCTTCAGGGATATATAATCCGTCGGGACGCCATTGCCCGCCATTGTTGGATAACGCGCTGAAGAGGCTTCGATTAGGTGTTCATATCGTTGAAGCCCTCCGGCCCGTACTGATTGAATGGATGGAGTACGCGGCGGCGGCACGGAGCCCTCTCTTTCCGGCTGACGCACGTTTTGTCGGTGCATGGATGCTTCGGCAAGTACCTGTACAGAGTTGCAAAGAGGTAGACTACTCCGCCTGCCAATAGGGCGGTTGCAGCGAGGACACGGTGCAGCAGTTCGAGGTCTGCGTGACTTGGAGAGAGCAGCGTCGTGAACTCATTGCAACTATCGGTACCAACCTGACACTCCTGGCCGTCCTGAAAGCGATGGTCGACAGCGTCAGGAACTGGGACGCGGTCGCTGCCTTCTGCCAGACAATCATCTCGTAGAAGGAGGCGGTGAGGCAGGTCCGTGAGGAACTCCTCTATGACTACTCCTCCTCCTTGCGCCGCCGGCGCGCCAGGCGGCGCAGGCGCGAGTACTTGCGCCTGTTGCCGACCTAGCCGAGGCACCGGGTGACCGGACCGGGGATTAGTCTGGTCGCCCGGAGTGAGGCCACCGCGTGAGGATGGTGCTCCGACGGCGAAAGCTGCGTTGACTCGAGAGGATACCCGTGAGGATAGACTGCCGGGTGGGCCACTAAAGAAAAAGACCGGGTTCCGGTTACCCACTCGCATGAAGTCGATAGGTACGTTATTGTGGTAGGACCACGCTGTGGACAGTTCTCTGTCTACAGCCGCGGGCCGGTCCACCCGGGGTAGTACCACACTCTCGCAGAAGATCGACGTCTGAGTAATAGCAATGTGCTATTGCGCTTCGTTCGGTGAGCGAGAGAGCCGGAAGCCTAACTGGGGTGGGTTCAGGGTTGTATTGGTAGGCAGCGGCCTAGCTATACCATTAGCAAAGGTCCATGGGCGGCAGTGACACTTACCATCAGGTGTGCTGTCTGCTCGTTTGCCGCCATAAGCAATAAAAAAAAA
Source organism: Lymantria monacha (assembly GCA_905163515.2). NCBI lineage: Eukaryota > Metazoa > Arthropoda > Insecta > Lepidoptera > Erebidae > Lymantria > Lymantria monacha. The sequence continues at coordinate 21,552,035 of LR991081.1, forward strand.
AAAAAAAAAAAAAAAAAAAAAGTTGTTAGACGGTTATATGGGGTCGCGAGCCGCTTCTTCCCCTCGCCCCGGATGGATTAGCGGTGTGTAACCACACCGTAGCCTGCCGCCAAAAAACAAAGAAACATTGGACATTCGGACCACGCTCATGTTATGTTAATATTAGCTTGCTGCCTTGGGAATCAGAATTGCTTACAAATGTTTATTCATCCATCCATCAGCCCATAAACGTCCACTGTTGGACATAGGCCTCACGAAAATGCCATTCAACACGGTCCCGCGCTACCTGCATCCAGCGGTTTCCTGCAACCTTGATAATATCGTCAGTCCAACTAGTGGGGGGTCGTCTTGCGCGGTGCCGTCCGATTCGTGGTCTCCACTCGAGAACCTTTCTTCCCTAACGGTAAACCTGTGGGCGGGCCACTGAATACAAAGAACGGGTTCCGGTGGCAAGGAGAGGTACATGTAGTGTGGGTCTGTGAGGTCGCGCCGTTCTTTCTATCACCCTGGACGGAATTGTCGGGGCGTGACTACACCATAACCCGCCGCCAAAATAAGTCTATATTATATATATACTCAACAGTTGGATGATCTTGCCGAGTATATTGTCTATAAGATTCTCTAGAGATATTATTTCGCCAATGATAATGCCTGGAATGGAAGGTTAATCAAACTTGTCCTTTATGTTAAAGTCAAGCCCAGTCAATTCTAAGATATATTCATCATCATTCGTTTCATCATGCTAAGATAGCATCTTCCAAAGAAACAGTGAATAGTTAGAACAGATTGTTTGAAATCTTTTCAAGTTTTATCGGTGTGTAATTGCTCTTTCGTGGGCTATACATTAATGCTGACCGTTTAGATCAAATTCCTATGCTTGTGCACTTCTAGGTCACAAATAGTATTGATGAGACCACTGCACTTTCTGTAACGCTATTCTTTCTACATAATCTCTATACATTACTTTAAAGGTGATAGCACAGGTAATATGTGATAATGCTTTACAGCGGATATCATACGTTATCGCTCCTAAAGACTAACAGTGAGGTCCTAGAACCAAAACGACTTCGAACTTAGTTGAGTACCATTAAGTGAAATCACAAGTTTGTATGATTATTATAGTGCATCAGTTTTATGAACATAACTAAAAATTTTGTGGTATTTGTGGTATATATTCTCTCATTATTTTTTCGTATAACTTTAAATCATAAAAAAACTGTTGCTTCTCTAATTATGACACCAAACTCATAACCTGTCCTTTGAATGACGTAGTAATCCTTAGATATTTGTATGCATATTCTATTGAATCTATCAACACCCTTTAATCATCAGTGGGAGTCGGAGAAACCGTTTGATGAAATATCAGACTAAGGAGTAGCAACACTTTTCTGGCAAACTTATAACACCAACCTCTATCACTCACCTTTACAGGATGTCGAAACTTTTTTAATAATTCCAGAGACCAAATTCAAACCTCTAGTGGAATTACTCCTGGAACAAGGTCAGAAGGGTGTGCTTAATGATACCGAGATCAGAGAACACATTAACACAATTATGGGTGCAGCACTCGACACAACTAATGCTGTACTCCTATACACTTTACATTTATTGGGATCATATCCAGAAGTACAAGAAAAGACATTTGCTGAGTGAGTATGACCATAATTAAATAGCTATTTACTTCAAAATTTTAATGTTAAATTTTACATTACAGTTGCAAGAGAAAGAAAAATGAATTAAAATTCATACCAACCCATTAGGCCATTAGGGCTTTGAGGAAGGAGAGCCTCCCATTAAAGTTTAGACTCCTGTATAATATATATGAGAGCTGAGAGAATAAACTAAATATTCGAAGAAAGATAGTGTGTAGATAGTGAACCACGCTGTTGACAGATCCCTATCTACAGCTGCAGGCCGGTCCGTCCGGGGTAGTACCACACTCTTGCAGAAGATCGACGTCTGAGTAATGGCAATGTGCTATTGTGCTTCGTTCGGTGAGCGAGAGAGCCGGAAGTCCAACTAGGTGGGTTTGGGGATTGTAATGGTAAGCATCAGGCTAGCTATACCTCTGGTATAGCAAAGGTCCATGGGCAGCAGTGACACTTACATCAGGTGTGCTGCTAGCTCGTTTGGTACTATAAGCAATAAGAATAATAGAAATAACCTTTTGCTGTGGATGCTGCGATACATGCATATGATACCGATCTAGCTAAGAGCGTAGATGATGAGACTGGGATAAGTACGCTACCTGTAGTTAGCTAACATCTGTAGTTATTGCCGCACCGCTTGTGGTATCAACCACATAGCGTGGGCTATCAAGCCCACGCTATGTTATGGAACTTTGATCATAGGTGGTAACTGAAATAGGAATCCATTCTGAATCACTAAAGTCAACCAGTTTCGGGGAACCGTTGTATAGGTGGCAAGAAAAACATCTAGAGACGCGGTAGAATGCCTAGTTCAAGAACTGAAAAACGGCGAGTTGCACCGTGATTTCATTTTACACGAACCATTTCGAGCCACTTTTGACCTCTTTATAATTTAAAAGCTTTTTAATATAAATACACCAAAGGAACATATATTATCCGTGTGGTAATGGAGTAGGAATACAATTCACCACCCTCCCTATCTTACCCGTGGGTGATCATAAGAGACGACTAAGGGATATAAAACGCATATAACTATATATGCAAGAGAAGGAAACTGAAAACAAAAAACCCTATACCAATACGTCTAACCAGCATGATATAACAGGTCAATTTTCTGCCCACTATGGAGGAGGCTCGAGCCCAACAGTGGGACACATGTGGGCTGACATGATGAGATGAGATGATGAGATAAGATGAGATGATGAGATGAGATGATGAGATGAGATGATGAGATGAGATGAGATGAGATGATGAGATGAGATGATGAGATGATGAGATGAGATGATGAGATGAGATGATGAGATGAGATGATGAGATGAGATGATGAGATGAGATGATGAGATGAGATGATGAGATGAGATGATGAGATGAGATGATGAGATGAGATGATGAGATGAGATGATGAGATGAGATGATGAGATGAGATGATGAGATGAGATGATGAGATGAGATGATGAGATGAGATGATGAGATAGAGCAATTATTTTAGGAAGGTGCTTTACGTAATATACTGAGATGAGATCACAATTACTATTAAAGTATTTGAAACTGTTAACTGTTGCTAACAAAAAAGTCTTATATTTATGACAGACATCCTTATGACTTGATAAATCTGCCTAATGAATGGCACAATTATCACAATAATCAGTTGGTTTATCATTTAATTTAATCAAATTACGATAAATAATTATTTTAAGTAGCATTTTAACTGATAATTGTCTAGGCATTCATTACATATTCTAAGAATATCAATTTTGTTTTAAAAAAATGTTCGTAGAAAATAAATAGTGTTAATTGTGTTCGGCTTAAGCTGCAAATATAGTCTACAGCCGAAAAAGCCCGTTCAACTTCTTCTCGACCTAATCGTCAGTAAATAATCATGAATAGCAGACAAGTATTCTCCTTGAACTCCGTCACTTTCAAATATAAGCCATTCCCTTTTTGGTACTTTATCAAAAACTACTATATTTTTTAGTATGTATGCTAAAACTCGTGGTTGTAACTGTAATTTGTTTTCCTTATCTTACAAAGTACCCACTCATGCAACAATTCTATTCTTTTGCCAAAAATTACTAGCTCCGGATCCAGTCGCCGGATCTTGTATATTGGTTCCGGATCCGGCGATAATGCCGGATCCACCGGATTACCGGAACCGTTTTTTTTCGGATTGCAATCCCTAGTTGTGATCCGTGATACTTTAAAAAATGAAATTAATTATTATTCAATTTAAACTTTCAGAATAAAAGAAGTTCTTGGTGATAAAGACAGAGATATAGGGAAGCATGATCTGTCGAAGTTAATATACCTGGAGGCAGTGATTAAGGAGAGTATGCGATTTTACACACCAGTACCGATCATTGCTAGACAGATTGATAGGAATATTAAACTCAGTAAGTAAGATCAATATCAAAGTATTTTACAAGCAAACATGATTTGTGATGAGATGCCACCATTTTTTATTTGTTCTCGGCTCTCTAAAAGGACGACTGAAAACGATATTTGACCAATACGTTATTGGACTCTATTTCTTACTAAAGGGAGAGTCTAACTTGAGAGAAATTACAACTATACAGCTAAATCAACTGAATCAGAACCCTGATTTCTTTATACATGAGCCTTTAAGGGTCCCTATGGAACATATCCCTCTCCAAACAAAAGTAAAACCGCAGTTGGTATTAAAATTATTTTAGGGTTAATTATTAAAGTTATTTTAGGGGAGTGTTGCTGTTTCTTTTCCTGATGATCCCTCAGCCAGTTCTTACAACTGTCACGGCCAAGACGTTCTATTGGCTTGTATTATCAACCTCTCAAAATACGGATAACTATAGCTATATAGTTCTGTACAGGTTTATGATGCAATAGATGCAGACACAAAATAAAATAATTTATTTTGTTTTATTAACTATGTCTAAAGCTATTTACAATTTAATTTATCAGAAAACTGCACGCTGTATTCGGGGCGGACGTGCTGTTTTTTCCAATTTGCAGCCAACCGTCATCCAATTTGGGGTCTAGACCGATGCCTGTTTCGGCCTGAACGTTGGCTCGAGCCCTCTCATTTACCGAACCTTAATAAGGCGTACCCTACCTTTTGTGTCGGAAGAAGATTTTGTATTGGTAAGTGTATCCGTTACTTATAGTGATAGTGAGACGAGAGAGAATATTAATATTGCAAGTACTAACCACCGTCCATAGATTCGGATAGAACGAGCTGATAACTATCAAGGAGATAATCTCCTGGTATTCTATATGCATTGATAGTTATTCATATTGTACCAGTTAAACAAAATAATATTGGTAACATGTTTATGACTTGGATGAGTTCTACTACTGGAAAGAAATCCCTTTTTACTTGGTCACTACCACGTGCAGTTCTCTAGTTCTTAGTTAAAGACAAGGTTATGGATCATGCTTAAGTACTGAAATAGCATACACATATAACAATAGTTTCTTTCGCTTATGTCTGAAACCTCCACGTTCTAAGAAGTGATTGATTTTATTATCTAAAAGCAATGATAACTACTTAGCGATCTTGACCATTACAGTCCGGCCGCTCAGAGATTGCGTTTCTGACACCTGTCAATTTTACATTACTGACTGACTGACATGAGTGATGTACAATCATGGAAGTAATAAGTACTACGTATACTTATTACTTCCATGTGTACAATAAATAACATTTAATAATATTTATTGCATTCAATATGCATCTCTGGTGTCCCTTCAAACGCATAAATCTTTCACCTTTTACTAAATTTGAAGCACTCGTTATGCATATTTATTCAATTCAATGTATATTTTGTTATTTTTTATAGAAATTATATTTGAAGCACAACGTAAATAAAATTGTTAATGATTAATTGAAATGAATTGAATAGTAATTACTAAATGTAACGAAGGAAAAGAAAATAAAAATGCTTTATTTATTGGAAAATGTATATTATGAAATATATAGTTTTAAGTCTTAAATAATGAAGACTACACCAAATTAATTTTTTTATCGGACTCTAATTCGCTTGAAGAGTCGCTGTCATCTTCACTAACATGTATAATCACATTATTGTCAATCATAGTATCTACACGAATATCATAGTCACAGTCATCAAATATAATCTTTTTAGTTTTTCAACCACCTTAATCCAGTTATCTCTTGTGAATTTGTCGCATGCTTCTTTTAAAAGCGTCTTCCTCTTTTTTATGCTATATGTTGGAGAAGTATTATGGTGGAAAGTATTATGGTGGTATAACTATGGCATTGTACTAGTAGTGATATAGGGGAATTCGGAGAACGCGGTGACCGTACGCCAGCTCATTTATTTTATATCGAACATTTGCCGGCTTATGGTCATTGACTAATTTCATCAGTTCTGCTTTTAGCGTAGACACATTTGCGTCAACGCCAGTTTTTTTATTGCTTTTGGTGGCAAACTAGCAAACACCTGATGGTTAATTTAACTGCCGCTAGGCCGCAGCCTACCAATAAAAACCCCAAACCCACCCAGTTGGGCTTTCGGCTCTCTCTCTCTCTCTCTCTCTCTCTCTCTCTCTCTCTCACTCACCGAACGAAGCGCAATAGCACATTGTCACTACTCAGATGTTGATTTTTTGCGAGAGTGTGGTACTACCCCGGACGGACCGGCCCGCAGCTGTAGACAGAAAACTGTCAACAGCGTGGTCCTAACACTGAAGATTTCCACCACCACTGCCACTTTTTTGCACCCAATCCACCAATTCCTCTTTTCTATTAGCTTGGGTAGGTGCTTTATTTATTTGCACCGAATGATAAGGGGGGTTATCCATTAATATAACTGAAGGCTCTGGCAGATCAGGTAGCAATACATGCTGGAATTACTCCTTGACTACAGCCGCATTCATTTCTTCGTGATAGGCAGTAGTGGTTTTTGACTCAAAGACCAATAAACCGTTTTCCATAAAATACTTTGCACGACCAGCGTGGCATATTGAGTCGTGCTCTTTTACCCATTACCACTTTCGCCGTTATTATGTGTGTTATTTGTCCAAGAACGAGAAAGTATCTGATTGGCGTTCAGCCACGTCTCGTCGATGAAATCGACGTTGTCCCAATTATCTATTATAATATTTTATTTTATTTATGCAATTGCTTTTTATAAAAAAAATCCTTTTGTCAGTTTTTTTTATATTGAAATCCAATATCTTGCCATATTTGGGATAAAGCAGTTTTGCCTCCCCTAATCTGCTTCTTTCCAAGATGCTAGAAGCATCGAACTATTGAAGTACTCATACTCTGTAATAATCTATATATATATATATATATATATATATATATATATATATATATATATATATATATATATATATATATAGTATTAAATTATATATTATTAAATTAATATTATTAAATTAATATTAGACAAAAAATACGTGTTTTAGCATTTTTTGAAAGTTCTTCTCTATGGGTCTAAAATAGGGGTTGCAATTTTTTATGAAACTTTATCAGTTTTGAAATTACATTCGTGAAAATGTTTATTAGGCTTTTTAGTACTAAAAAAAATAAGTGTTTCAGCATTTTTAGAAATTTCACCGCTGAGGATGTAAATTGGGGATTGCAATTTTGTATTAAACTTCGTCGACTTTGAAGTTCGATCAGTGAAAATTTGGATTTAGCTATTTAATATTAAATAAAAACAATACGAGTTTTAGCATTTTTGGAAATTTCTCTCCTGTGGCTGTAAAAATAGAGATTACAATTTTATTATGAAACTTTGTCAGTATTAAAGTTATATTAATAAAAATTTATATTTAGCTATTTAGTACTAAATAAATGAGTACCTGTTTCTGTATTTTTAGATATTTCTGCCCAAAAATAGGGATTGCAAGTTTGTATGAAACTTCGTCAGATTTGAAGTTCGATCCGTGATCATTTATATTTGGCTATTTAGTATTAAATGTTGAAGCACCTGAGAGATGCGCTCTTCTACTTGGTCGATAGAAATTTAAGATCTACCATTTTGTCTACCAAGCTCAAAGTAATATTGAAGCTTGATAATTAGTTTATGGGTATCACTTTTCAATGTTTGACGTTGCGTCATTACGAACCGACTGGCGCACAAGCTACATGACTTCCAGCCGCATGAACAAGCCAGTTTCCGAAAAGGTTATAGTACCATAGACCACATCCTCACGTTATGCCAGATTATACAGAAGACTGAAGAATATAATCGGCCACACATACAGACACAGAGTGTCTAGCGTTTGTGGGCTATGAGAAAGCCTTTGATTCTGTTGAAATTTGAGCATTGCTGCTAAATCGACTATCAATATATCGAAGTGCTGAAGTGTTTGTACAAAAACATTATTACCTCAATCCACATCCGGGATAAGAGTACAAAACCGATCCAGTTACAGAAAGGTATGAGACTGGGAGACGTTATCTCTCCAAAATGTTCACCACTGCTCTGGTAGATGTCTTCAAGCTCTTAGACTTTACCGGACTCGGTATCAAAATTAATGGCAAATAGGTACATAACTTACCTTCAGTTCGCAGATGATATCATAGTCATGGCTTCTACCATAATTATGATAATTCTATCAGGGATTCTTCTCTGGAGGACCTTGGCACTATGCTCAATGACCTCAGCGAGGTTTCTTAACTAGTAAGTTTACAAATGAACTTGGAAAAGATTATTTCTGTATCGGTCCTGGTTGGGAATGCGATTCTCAAAGTTATCGATCACTATGTTTACCTAGGACAAACAATTCACTGAGGTAGATTCAATTTCGATAAAGAGGTCAGCCGAAGAATCCAATTCGGCTAGGCAGCATTTGGGAGAACCTAGGAGGATTTTCTCATGCAATATGCCGCGTTGTCTGAAAACAAAGGTTTATAACCATTGTGTGTTACCAGTGATGACTTACGGCACTGAAACGTGGTCTCTAAATGTCGTTCCTAAATAATGGTAAGACTACAGTGTTGACAGTTTTCTATGTATAGTTGCGGGCCGGTCTGTCCGGGGTAATACCACATTCTCGCACAAATTCGACGTCTTCATTCTGGATGAGTTTGGGGTTTTCATCGGCAGGCAGCGACCTAGCTGATCCCATGACATTGCAAAGGCAGTAACACTTAACCATCAATTGTGTTGCTTGCTCGTTTGGCACCAAGAGCAATAAAAAAAGTGAAATTCGTGACGAAAGTACATATATTATTTAATATTTTTCAGGAAAAGCATTCGCCATGATGTTAATGAAGACAAATTTAGCATATCTGATACGTCACTACCGCATCACATCTGAGAATAGACCACTGATATTTAAATTGGACGTGACACTTAAAGCTGATTCTGGATATTTCATCAAAATCGAAAAAAGAATGCAAACGTAACCAAATAAGTGTATGATAATAAGCTTTTAATATTTTCTTAATAGTCAAGGTATGGTCATATAAAAAAGATTTTATATGCATTTATGCACTTAATAAGAACGTATGTCCTATTTTTAATCACGTATTGTTTTTTTTGGTGTGGTAACTATCAATAGTAAATAATAAGAAAGGTAAAAGAATCTTTTATTTATTTGTTCAAAAGCTCCCTAAAAATCTACTACAATATAATAATCTATATCTGCATGTATTAAAATATTAGAAAAGATATTATATTGTATACAAAAAAAAATAGATGGTTGTCGATAGAGTCAATTTACGGACGATAATTTTAAAAGATAAAGTCATAAGAAAATATTTTTAAAAATTGCATAATTTTATGAATTGAATACACATACAAACAATACACATATAAACAATGGAAACCACAATAACTTTTCACTTCACTTTATAAACAGTTGACAAAACAGTTCACGTCAAATTGTTAAAATGAAAGAACGCTTAAGCCATTCGTACCTCTCTATCGCTTGTTCCGCTCTCTCGCTAGCACGCTTGGCTCAGGTGGAATATAACAATTTTTTGTGCGTGCAGCTGGTGTTTATCGATTCATATGACGTTATCAAGTCAATAAACCCTATTACTACAATTTTTTTATTGCTTATGGTGGCAAACGAGCATGCAGTACACCAGATGGTAACTGTCACTGCCGCCCATGATCCTTTGCTATAACCAAGGCTATAGTTAGGCCGCTGCCTACCATTACAATCTCCAAACCCACCCTATTGGGCATCCAGCTCTCTCGCTCACTGAATAAAGCGCAATAACATATTGCCATTACTCAGACATTGAGTAATGGCAATATGAAGCTCAGCAAGAATATAGCTCATAAAAAGCTATTGGGCAGAAATATATCCTTAGAGACTGACTTCCAGAATACTCCTTTTTAGTGATTCTCTAGGACATAAAAGTTAGTTGTGTTGGAACTAAATTGTATCACCGTGCAATTTAATCCAGGACTACTTGTTTCGCTTTTACTGTGCTTATTCATTTAGGCGATGAAAATTCATAATTGTGAAAAATGTTTACTTATTTTTTCTGAAGAATATTTGTAAGTAATTTGAAAAGAATCGATAAGGATTTTTCTACCCATATACACTTTGTGTCTCTGTTACACCCCTTTAGAGATGGAATTTCGTCAAATCCTTTCTTAGTCGATCTCTACCTCATAAAAAGAAACTACTGTCGAAATTTCATGTTTTTAGCGTCAACAATATTGGCTTGGCACTAATGAGTCCTCCAACCAGCTTTGCAGGCCTAATTTACATTCCCAGAGGGTGAAAATTGGCAAATGCTGAAATACGTGTTTATTTATTTTTACCGAAGAATATTTGTGTGTAATTTGAAAAGAATCGATAAGGATTTTTTTCTCCCTATACAAACTTTGCCACTCTGTTTTACCCCTTTAGGGGTGGAATTTCATCAAATCCTTTCTTTGTGGATAGAAAGAAAGAAAGAAATAAAAGTATTTATTTTGTGCCACATAGGAGAGACGTTATGAACACACAGAAAAACTCTTCATTATACCAGTCATCCAACCAGCTTCGCAGGTCTAATTTACACATCCAGAGGGTGAAAATTGACAAATGCTGAAATACATGTTTATTTATTTTTACTAAAGAATATTTGAACGTAATTTCAAAAGAATCGATAAGGATTTTTTTCTCCCTATACAAACTTTGCCACTGTGTTTCACCCCATTAGGGGTGGAATTCCTTAAAATCCTTTTTTAGTAGATCTTTACGTCATAAAAAAACACTACTGTCAAAATTTAATGTTTCTAGCTTCAATAATATCAGCTCGGCGCTAATGAATCGTTCAACCAGATTCACAGACTTAATTTACATCCCCAGAGGGTGAAAATTGACAAATGCTGAAACACGTGTCTATTTATTTTTATCGAAGAATATTTGTACGTCATTTGAAATAATGATAAAGATTTTTTTTCTCCCTATACAAACTTTGCCACACTGTTTCACCCCCTTAGAGGTGGAATTCCTTAAAATCCTTCCTTAGTGAACTTTACATTGTAAAAAGAAACTACAGTCAACATTTCATGTTTTTAGCTTCAATAATATTGGCACGGCGCTAATGAGTCGTCCAACCAGCTTCGCAGGGCTAATTTACACCCCCAGACAAAATTGATTAATACTGAAACACGTGTTTATTTATTTTTACCGAAGAATGTCGGCGTGGCGTCCGTCCTTTCATGGCTTATGCCGAATGTGGGCGGATCGAGCGCTACATGCCGACAGCTGTACACGGGGGTCGTCCGGTCGATGGTCCTGTACGGCGCTCCGGTGTGGGCGGGGTCCCTGACCGTCCGACTCAGGGTTTTTCTGTGGCAACCACAGAGGGCGATGGCGGTCAGGCCTGCGCACGGGTACCGCACGGTGGCGACGGAGGCAGCGTGTCTGTTAGCCGGGAGTCCCCCGTGGGACCTGGAGGCGGCAATGCTCACCGATTTGTATCGGCGGGTGTCGGGGGTGCGCGCGGAGGGCGGTGTGGTCTCATTGAGGGAACTCACCGCCTGGTGCGTCGACGCCCGCCTAGACGTCATTGCCCGTTGGGCAGGCCGGCTGGAGAGGTCTCAGTTTGTTGTGCAGACCGTGGAGGCCTTCCGGCCGGTGCTGATGCAGTGCATGGAACGACGGCCCAGGGTACTCTCCTTCCGACTGGTGCAGGTTTTGACGGGACGATGTTTATTTTTTTCGTACTTCCCTAACCTCATGGTTTTTATTGGATCCGGACATGCATTCTGCGTAGCATGACTTGATAATTCTTATAACTTCCTGTCTATCATGTACAAGTCGCATAGATGCCTTTTCATTATTTATTTCTTGAATACCCACAATTATAATATTATGTTCACGTACAAGGCGATCTTTGAGCCCAAGCATAGTGTTTTCATTACATGAGAGTAGCGGTTTTGAGTGTAAAGAAGAATGCTGACTTTTTTTCAGAGTTTGTACTTCAGAGTCTAGGGTAGTAATTCTGTTATTGATACTTACATTTTCAGTTCGAATGTCTTGTAATTGTTTTTTTATTTTGATTTGCTCTGTACTCAATAGGTTGGAAGTATTCTTGATGTTAGTTATTTCATTTTTAATTTCGGCTATCTCTGTACAGATTTTAGTTGTATTGGAACGAAGTTCCTTATCGCGCGTTGCGAAAGGGGGCTAGACGGAAAAAATTACTACCGGTACACAACAAAGTTGTAACGACACAACATAAAACAAAGTCGCTTTCTCTGTCCCTATATCCCTATTTATGCTTAAATCTTTAAAACTACGCAACGGATATTGATGCAGTTATTTTTATAGATAGAGTGATTCAAGTGGAAGGTTTATATGTATAATATATGCATAATGTAGTAGAGAAACACTGATAATTTAAGAGGTTTCTAATGTGATGTCGTAAATAAACACATTATTTTGCGCTTACATTGCAAACGCTGGCTGAACCCTACGAAATAGATCAAAATAAAGTACTACAGTATTATAGAGCTTAAAAAGGTCTACAAAAAACTCCGCGATGGTATATGCCTATCTCTTAAGGATAACATACTATCTCCATTTTAATACTTTAAAAAATGGCCTATTATAAAACGATAATTGAAAAGCTATTTCCACAAATACTGTATTAATGCTTATCATTTTAAATACATTAGTTGGCTTGAGGATTTCATGAAGATAATTTTTTTCCTTCAGACCATGCAAATTAAATAAATACCTTAAGAGATATAACAAAATCAAAATAATGCGCAACGAAATTAATTTCGTTTCGCCGCGCGGCTGGCTCGCGTTCGAGCTTGGAGCCCAAAAGTTTTGGTAGTCTAGTGGAATTATATATCCTATTATCCTATTTCCTATTAATATTATAAATGTGTGGTGATAATCCGTGTGGTGACGGAGTAAGAATACTATTCACCACCCCATGTCATACCCGTGGGTGATCGTACGAGACGACTAAGGGATATATAACGCACATAACATCTGTGCGAGAGGAGGAAAACTCGAAACAAAACCCTATACCAACACGTCTGACTAGTGCGGTATAGTAGGTTAATTTCCCTCCCATTACGGAGGAGGCTCGAGCCCAATAGTGGGACATTTATGGGCTGTGATGATGATGATTATAAACGTGAAAGTTTGTAATAATGTACGAGTATGGATGTGAACATGTTTGTTGCTCTTTCACGTAAAAACTACCGAATGGATTTTGATGAAACTTTATAGTAATATAGCTTGCACCTCAGAATAACACATAGGCTATAATTTATAAAGATATTTTGCAAATTGGCTAAAATATAACGATAAAAATCGCTTAAGGCTGAAAAAAATTATATAATAAAAATAGTAAATTAAAAATTCAAAATAATTTGATATTTATTGCCGATGCACATTTTATAGTAAGGAATTGATTCTTATGCAAACAAATGCTTTTATTACTTTCGATATTTAAAGTACATATTTTTTGCCTTTTATTGTGTGTCGTTTGGTACAATATTTCAAAAGTTAGGACAATAAGAGTGCGCAGTGCTGTGGTCAGGCAGTAACCGGGCGCACTACAGATCTTCATAAATATGGCAAGAAATCTATGATCCCCGATTGTGTGACCCGAACACAAGTAAAGGCGTGAGGGCAGTCATCGTTGATGATTGTTGTATTTTAACAGCACTATCGATTTGTTAATAACATACTATACCTGTAGGTATATAGTAGATAGGTATTGAAAGTTTGTGATGTGAAACATCTTTTTGCGCGCCTTGGCAGTAAAATTGTGTCGACTACTGGAAATGATACATTGGGTAGGTACTAAGGCAAACGTGGTCATGTCGTGATACTACGCTGCTATTCTATATTCATTTGTGTGTGCGTGCGTATGACATCGATAGCTGTCTAACATAAGTGTGACATTAAATAATTAAATATTACATAATCTTAATTTCAATTGTTAATTAATATTTACTCTTTTTTATATGTAAAATGTCAATTATAATAATAAACAAAAATAACAAGTTACTTTAGAGACGAGCTTTATTTTTCTTTTTAGTTTATCTTTTCTTTTTAATATTTACAATAATACCTATTTTTTATTAAGAAATAGTTATCATTCTTGTCATCTGAATTACATTAGCGAGCGCTACCTAAACTATAGAATTCACACGAAGATAACGTAACATAAATAGTTCTGAACAAAAAATAGCGACAGTTTACTCTTTATGTGGAAGGCAATATATCCTAAATTATAAGCTCATACATGTCCCTTTATTGGGCTCGAGCCTCCTTCACACTAGAAGAGTAATTGACCTACTACACCACGCTGGTTAGATGTTTTGGTATAAGGTAATTTAGTTGAGTTTTCCTTCTCTTGCATAGATGTTATATGCGTTTTTTATCCCTCGGTCATCTTTTATGATCTCCCACAGGTACGGGGGGTCAAGGGCTTCGCCAAGGGGGAGCAGGGGGGAGGGGTCAGTTGACCCATAGAGATCAAATGCAGCTTCATGCGTTCGACTTACTCCGTTACCACGCGGAATTATAGTATTTAGTTCATTCTTATCTAAATAGTCATATTTGTCGCTGTCAATATTTAATGTAGATTTCAATATTGGGAAAATATCACGATATGAAATATGATTCCTTCCATAGCATCTGAACGTTTATCGGAGTAGTTTTTACATGATAAAACACAACACTTCATGATTTTCTTCGGTAATAAAATAAAAATACACCTTCCATCCGGGTGTCCCTTGACACCTCTCGTTTTTTTTCTTGTTGAAACTTTTTAATTCGAGGAACATCTCTTTAAATTCTTTACGAAAATTAGAAAATTCTTGACGGAAATTATCTTATTCCGGTTGCTTCCTCTTTCTTTGTGTAGTCTGACTTAAATCTTGTTTACCTTCAGTTGATAATAAACGCAGATCTGGAAACGAATCGCTTCCGCTACCGCTAATGGGCGATACGCGGTTCGGTGATCGTAGTGTACTCATCCTTATCCACTAACTGGGCTTACGCCGCTTGCGCGAGAATATATAAAAAATATTATCCGTCTCTTTTACCCGAGGGGGTACGCGGAGCTGCGATATTATTCTTAACTCACTTTAGTCACTTTACACAGCACAGATTACGGTTACACTTATCTGTTGTTCATGCAATAATGTACTATAAAAGTCATTCGATAAGTTTTGATTTACGTTAGTATTGTTAAAAGATATTTTAATTTTATAAAAATGATATTGATAAAACACGTCTGGTCTCAACGAACGCCCACAAGCAAGCTTTTTAGTTTAGTTTATATATAAAAGCATGTTTTTTTATTTTTTTTAACTATTATTTATTTTCTATTTTTTAGTTCCGCTAAATACAGAAGCGCGATTTTTATATACTTTAATCTACTATGATTCCATGACTACTATCGGTAACTGTAATTATTTTCCAAATCATTAAATATGTACAGCTGTATTAATCGTGAAAACTCGATTTTTAAAATTCATTCAAATAATTTTACATTGTCGTCTTGTTACTTGATAATCGAAGCATTGCATCAAATGCTATGTAACAGAGAGGCTTTAGATGAAATGATCCGATTACGAAGACTATGACTAAGTGCTACATAAGCTTGTCCAGCAGCAAACAGTCGAGAGCCTAGATAAATGACTGCATGATCAACTGTCGTGTCGTCCACAAGATTCAAGGCTGGTGGACGGTCGATGCCCAACACAGAATGTCAATGGCAACATTCGTCTCTCAGCAGTGCCATATTTGCCTATTTTCTATCCAAGTTACCTACTACATAAAAATGTAATAAGTGCAATTATTTATAAATTTAAATTCATAAAATTCTCCGAAACCGGCGAGCGTGTATGAAGAGTATTATGAATGTTGAGGAAGCGAGTGAAGTATGCAGAGATAGAGTTCTCTGGCACTCTGTTCTCTCTGCCTACCCTGCAAGGGATATGGCGTGATGATATGTATGTATGTATGTTAAATTCATATAAATGTTAATGTTTTGAAATTATGTATATGAAAATATAATTTTGACTGTATTTAACAATCAATTAAAATTTGAAGTATTCACAAATGGTACTAAGATGGCCGAAACCAGTACTTCTTTTAAATTAGACAATAACTCACAAATGAACAATTAAAAAACTAAGGATTTTTATATGTGAACGGTATTAATTGACCAGTTCTTTTTTTATTCTCAGCACATATATATATTGCTATATGGTTGCGGCTACGAATACTATCAATCCTAACATTCCTCGTGAGTGTCATAGAAGACGACTAAGAGCTTCATGTCGACCTTTTATTTTACGCGGGCAAATGCCTCTCAGGAGAGAGATGGGATATGCCGGGTTTAGCACCAATTAAATGTTTGTACCACTACCTACTAAAAACCACAAGCTGTGGCTTTCTGTGCTGTTGTTTTCACATATACGGCCACTCCGTCAGGTGCTTTATCGACCTGTGCTAACTCCATGTGATGTGGTCATAAAACTATTGCCAATAACTTGACGGAATACCAGTACATATTAGGTTGACTCAAAAGTAATTGAGATAAGAGTAGGATGATGATGTGCACAAGTCTTTGGCACGCAATCTTCTACAAAAATATAGTAATCGGGCAATTAAATTATTTATTTCGTTTTGTGATGAGGTAAGAATCCGATGTGTCATCACTCATGATTGCCACAGGATAATTGCCCGTAGGAATCGTAGAAATGAACTTAAAGAACATCAAGCAAATAAGTATTCTACTGGTAGACTTATAATATCTACTGTGATTAGGAAATTATCTCCCAAGCTCGGGAGTGGGAAAACAGCGAACAGAATGCACATATGGTGTACTAGCCGTTTAATATAATTCTGACTAAAAAGTTGAAGTATTAAATCGGTACAACGCACAGTGTTTGATGGGACCAAAAAAAATTCCCTCTGCTGTTTATAGCTTTAATCGATCAAGGTGTGCATTTAAAATGCACGAGTAAAACACCCACGTGTCAAATTCAAATACTTTTTTTTATAAAAATAATTGAATTTTATGTGACCTTTATTACCTTTAAAAAAATAAAATGATTTTTGAAAATTTAACTATTCAAGTTGAATGTTTTAAATAAATATAGTCTGATAAAACATCCTTAGGCGCATGTTTATCAATTTTATTTTCGGAAAATCACTTCTGGATATTTAGTAATTAATTCTTTTCAGATTTTCGTGATTATTTTTTTTTCTCGCTAAATACTCAAAAGTGGGACTTGTGACGTGTAGTAAATATAAATCTCTGTAATAACGATGACTTATTGAGCGTGAGACACCTTACTCCTCCCGGGACCATGAACGCTGTAAAGTGTTCGAAACTTAGGCAAATTAATATTAGATTGAATGCAAAAAATAGTTTTATTTCAAATGTTAAAACGAATTGATTAACCTTTTGCACCAACCCTATACCGTACAATTTGACCTTAGAACAGAATGGTCAATTTCTCCCAAAGGCCGCGGAAGTGGCACATGGTTTTTTTATTATTGATAAGTCTTTTTAAGAGCTACCTTTCTGTTCTAGTCACAAGTCTCTCAATACTCAAATATTTAAGGGAAAAAAAATAATTACGAAAATTTGAAAAGAATTAATAACTAAATATCCAGAAGCGATTTTCCAAAAATGAAAATTGAAAAACATGCGCCTAAGGATGTTTTATCAGACTATATTTATTTAAAACAATCAACTATCCAATAGTTACATTTTTAGAATTAATTTTATTTTTTTAAAGTTAAAAGTCACGTAAAGTTTAATTATTTTTATAAAAGAAAGTATTTGAATTTGACACGTGGGTTTTTTACTCGTACATTTGAAATGCATACCTTGATCGATAAAAGCTATAAACAGCAGAGGGAAATTTTTTTGGTCTCATCAAACACTGTGCAACGTGGAATCATTGTATCTGCAAGGTAGCACGCCCAGAGGGGA
This sequence comes from Lymantria monacha, assembly GCA_905163515.2. Classification (NCBI taxonomy): domain Eukaryota; kingdom Metazoa; phylum Arthropoda; class Insecta; order Lepidoptera; family Erebidae; genus Lymantria; species Lymantria monacha. The sequence continues at coordinate 21,570,077 of LR991081.1, forward strand.
GATTTTGCACCCACCCTATAAAGTCAAGGAGTCCCTATCAGCCATGCTATGCTTGTGCAGAATATCGACATAATCAGCGCGCTCTCGAATTTATTTATAGATTCTATCAGTTTTGTGAGCTAGCTATAGCCTTTATTTTCTGCGCTGCCGTGCAGCTTGGTGTTGGTACTGTGACGTGAATATTGGTCCTGCTTACATCTCTGCTGATCCCTTTGAATTTGATGCATTTTATGGTTAAGGGCTATCGGTCAATTTATTCACCTCTTATAGATGCGAGTTCCATTCTAGTACCTACATATACTGCTATTGCTAACCACATTGTACAATACACTTCAGTCAGTTACCAACCCTCTTTGAGGCGTGCCTTTACTACACACTGGTGTTGGACGCTAAGAATCACCAATAAATATGATATATGTTATTTTACAAATTTTTCTTTTCTTACTTCGTAAGTAATTTTAAAAAAATATAATAACAAATTAATTACCTACTTTATGGTTCACACCACGCTTAGAAATATAAGAAGTAATTATAACGTTAATATTAAAGGTTAATAATATAAAATTATTTTCATAATTCTTTCTTGTTTATTTTTTACAATAGAATTAAAAAACTTGAATATACATGATAAAACTGTTAAAAAGATTTCATATTTGTAAGAAATCACCAATTACCTATCTAATCTCGGTGGTATTTATGTTAGGTGATTTTAATGCTAGTCCGGCTGAATTATTTGGCAGGGAACTATTAAAATTCTGTACAGACCAGAGTTGGAGGTGTGCTGATTTTGAACTACTGGGTAGTATGTCAGGTACCTACACATTCATCAGTGATGCTCACGGCACAACAAGTTGGCTCGATCATTGTTTGGTTACCGAATCAGCCTGGCACTCGGTGATGAGTGTGCGGGTGCATGGACAACACATGTAACTTTGCAGACCAACGTTCATGACAAAAAGATTTGGGGTGAGAGAAATAGTGAACAAATACTACATTATCAAAAACTTTGTAATGATAAATTAAAATGTATTCATTTCCCATGTAATCTTACAAAATGTGATAATTTATGTAATATTGGAGAGCACAGATTAATTATTGATGAATTGTATAAATTAATTATAAATATTTTATGTGACGCAGCTGAAGCGAGTGCAGGTTTAAATAATATGTCAAATAAATGTTGTTAAGGGTAGGAGGCGTGCAGTAGTGGGCTGGAATAAACATGTACAAAGTGCGCACAGGATGGCACGACATAATTACCACGTCTGGCTGTGGCACGGCAAACCTACACGCGGTCAAGTGTATGATGATATGTCCGAATCTCGACGTTTTTTCAAATCACAGCTTAAGTGGTGTCAAAATGTGCTGAACAAATAAAAATGGATATTCTGGCATCACATCATACAAAACCTAATTTTAAGAGTTTTTGGAATTGTACTAACAAGATTAACCCCAAAGTACATGCCCCTCTCAGTGTAGATAATGTATCTGACCCTCAACGGGCTGCCAACCTCTTTAAGACCCTGTTCCAGGTTGAACCTTTAACCATGAAAGGCGCGGGGTCAGTGTTTGATGCCAAAAATCAACAGGTACCCTCTGGTCTTTTATTACATTTTACTGCAAAAGAGGTCATGTCAGTAATCAAAAATATGACCAGAGGTAAATCACCGGGACATGATGGCATTAGTATTGAGCATTTACAGAACGCCGGTGTTCATCTGCCTAGAGTGTTGGCAATCTTTTATACCGTATGTATACGACATTCATACTTGCCTGATGATTGTGTAAAGACTGTTGTTGTACCAATAATTAAGAACAAAACGGGCGATCAATGTAATTCGTCTAATTATAAACCCATTTCACTGGCCACAACGGTGGTGAAAGTGTTGGATGGTTTGCTTGATCGTGTATTGAGTGAGCACATAGCGCTAAACGACGCTCAGTTCGGTTTTCAGCCTGGGTTATCCACAGAATCAGCGATACTCTGCCTTAAGCACACAGTCCGGTACTACACTGACAGGAAAACACCAGTATATGCGTGTTTTCTGGACCTCTCCAAGGCCTTCGATCTGGTGTCATATGATGTACTATGGAGGAAGATGAGAACGACAACTAGCCTCCCAAATGAGGTCATTCAAATTTTTAAATATTGGTACAACAATCAAATGAATGTGGTGCGATGGTCAGGTCAGCATTCCGATGCTTATAGGTTGAAGTGCGGTGTGAGACAGAGGGGTTTAAGTTCTCCTCGCATTTTTAACTTGTACATTAATGAGGGCTTGTCGAGGAGCTAAGTAGCGCCGGCGTCGGATGTTCCATCGATGGTACTTTTATAAATAATATAAGTTACGCGGACGACATGGTGTTGCTTGGACCCTCGATAGGTGCAATCAGGAAGCTCCTCGGTATATGTGAGAAATATGCCGTGACACACGGGCTCAGATACAACGTCAAGAAGAGTGAGTTTCTGGTCTTTCAGTCAAAGGGCGTTAAGTCGAATACCGTACCGCCTCTATTGCTGGCTGGTGTTCCTTTGGCTAGAGTTTCTCGCTTTAAGTACCTGGGCCATTGGATATGTGAGGACCTCACAGATGCCAAGGACATTGAGAGGGAACGCAGGGCGTTGGCTGTCAGAAGCAATATGCTGGCTCGCAGATTTGCACGTTGCACGGTTGAGGTGAAGATCTCTCTTTTCAAAGCATACTGCCAATCTTTTTACACGTGCAGTCTGTGGGTCCGCTATTCGCAGAAGGCAATTAGCGCCCTCCGTGTGCAGTACAATAACGCATTCAGGATGCTGCTGGGGCTGCCGTGGCGCTGCAGCGCGTCGGGAATGTTTGCTGACACCCGGGTGGATGGCTTCCATGCTATCATGCGCAAGCGGGCCGCCTCGATGCTAAGCCGTGTTCGGGGCGGCACTAACAGTATCCTGAAGGTCGTAGCGGGCCGATTTGACTGTCCCATTATGAGACATGCGATTGGACTACATGTCATTTATAATTAATTTCGGGCGTTTTCAAAGATTATTTATTTACTTATTTTTAATTTTATTCATCTTAAAATATCGACATTTCAAATTTGACATTGATATTAATATTTAACGTTATGCAATTTAATTAACTTTTATTCCTTTTATACTTTGACATTTTATTATGCCTACTTAATCTTATTAATATTTGTAATTGACATGTAATAATCTGTTTTATTAATTAACCTAATAATTACTTATTATGTTAATTAATAAAACAGTAGAAACAGCAAAGAAACCTGTAATAGTTAAGTTTTTATATGGACATAATAGTAAGTCTGAAATAAATGAATTATTATTATTATTAATAAATATATTTTATTTATCAATATACGTTAATGCAATCAATTATCAACAAAATAACCTACATTATGACCATAGGCCAAAGTAGTAATTGGGTCCGGTCTTGTTGCAGAGAAAAAAAAGGTGGATAAATCTGATAACCAATGAAAAAAACGTTGTGACCATAAATAATCACCATTACTTAAAATATATACAAGATATGCAGTAGGAAAAATTAAACCTAAAATAAAAAGGGAAAACTTAAAATGATAATGGTTCTAGTTATTTAATGCAGGACTTCATTTTAATTTAACCTATAAAACCAAAGTAAGTAAATGATCACCAAATTTAAATGAACAAAGATTGCGCTATTTCTACTTGCAAACTTCGCTTAATTGCCATAAAATATTTTTATACAACCAAATATACCAACGACTCGACTCCAAGCTCGCCGTACCTATCCCTTTCTAAAACATTTATTTAAAAGACTGATTTTGATACTTTTCCGTTAGCCGGACGCTACATTATTTCGCGAATTTTACTTAGGCAATTGGAAAAGTAGACTTTTGTTTTTGTCCTCATCCTACTCTTGTTCAAAAAAGCGTTTATGCGATGGCACCAAAAATATATAACCACCTGCCAAAGCAAATTCGAGACTGTTTTATTATGCATGACTATAAATATAGCCTTAAGAAATTATGTATCGAAAAAGAATATTATTCATTATCATATTTTTTTAATGACAGACTATAATTTAAATTATTTAATTTTGACATTTTATTTGATTATATTTATTTGATTATATTTCATTGATTCTTAATAATTATTGCATTTTTATTTTTTCTCATTGTTATAGAATTGCATGCCGTAAGGTCGACTATGGTGAGACCATTATTTTCTGTAACATCCTATGTACCCTTATTCGCAATAAATTAACTGATTGATTGATGAAGATTGCAAGTTAAAGATTTTTTAGTTCTAATTTTATGCTAAAATAGGGATTTATGTTTAGTTATCTATATATATATATATAAAAGAGCTTGTCCTGATTGACTGATTCATCATCGCACAGCCTAAACCGCTGGGGGTAATTACATGAAATTTTGACAGTTGCTACCTTTTATATTGTAGGCGCTCACTTAGAAGGGATTTCTGGAAATTTCGCCTCTAAGGGTGGAAAATAGGGGTTGCAAGTTTGTATCTAACTTCGTCGGTTTTAAAGATAGATTCGTGAAACTTTGTATTCGTCTATTTAATATTAAATGAATAAAAACGTAATACCACATTTTTGAAAATTTCTCCTAATAGGATGAAAAGTAAGGGGATGAAAGTTTGTATGAAACTTCGTCAGTTTTAAAGTTAGATCCCTGAATTTTTTTTATTAGCTGTATAATGTTAAATAAAAATTTACCTGTCTCGGCATTTTGGGCAATTCTTCCCTAAGGGAGTGGATAAGGGTTACAAGTTTTTTTATGAAATTTTGTAATTTTTGAAGTTAGAACCGTTAAAATTTGTATTTGCCTATTTAATATTAAATAAACAAACAACTATTTCAGCATTTTTGTAAATTTCTACCCTAAGGGTGAAAAATAGAACATGCAAGTTTGTATAAAACTTCGGTAGTTTTGATGTTAGATCCCTAAAAAATTGTGTTTACCTATTTAATATTAAAGAAATAAACACATGTTTTAGCATTTTTGGAAATTCTCCCCTAAGGATGCAAAAATAAGGGTTACAACTTTTTTATGAAACTTTGTGAGTTTTGACGTTAGATTCGCGAAAATTTGTATTTGCCTATTTTACATTAAATAAATGAAGAAATGTTTCAGCAGTTTTGGAAATTTATCCTCCAAGGGTGAAAAACAAAAATGGTTCCAGTGGCAGTGAACGCGCTACCCTTCTGTTGCCGGACGGAACGAACGACGTTTATCGAGACCATATATTATCAAAAAAAAAATTGCTCTACAAGAGTGCCGGCAGATTGTGCATTTTTGAATATTTTGGAATGGTTAGGGAATAATTTCGCAAGAATTGCTTTATTTATCGGTACAAAAGTAGTATAATTTATGTGGTTAAATACAATATTCATTTATTGTGCCATCCTACATAAACATGACAATTTAAATTAAATAAAAATATTAACACTTCAGAACTATTACAATTATTTTATATTAAAAAGTTTATCTCTCAGAAAAATCAACCTTTATCCATAATTTCAACGATTCTTTCACCATCATCATTACCAGCATCATCATCGCCAATCCCTAAATCTGATACAATAGGTTTATGGTAGTTGAAGTAAGAAACGAACAATTTTGATTCGAAGCTATTTAAATGTCTAATAAAGACCACATCAACAGTAGTTTTGTATTTCGATGTGCTAAGATTGCGATCATTTGACACATCGTTAAACCAAATTTATTATTGAGAAATTTAATTAAGAGATACATACGCACACTCGCACAAACGGCTTGCGGCACTTAAACGAAACAGCAGCAGCAGGCATACATTTTTGTCGCGCGGTAGAAAGAGCATAGGATATTTTCGTCTTACGTTGTGCGAATTTTTTTTTTATCAGTTCACGAGTCGTGACGCGAGTTTAATATTTTTTACCCATCCCAAAAAAGTGCATATCGTCACTAAAGAAGTTTTCACTTTTGAAATAAAACTACTTTTGCGGATTCTATAGCGTTTGTATTTGATTTTTAATTTTCCGACGTTTCGAACACTTTACAGTGATCATGGTCACGGTTGGACTAAGGTGTCTTACATCCAATATGTCATTGTTATTACAGATTTTTTTATCTACCCTATTAAATTATTAAATTTTATATATATTAAAATATAAAATTTTTTCTATATTAAATTTTATGTTGTTTATGATTTGTTATTATTAAAGCTCTAGCTGTTGCCCGCAACTTCGCCCGCGTAAAAGTTACTTTCCTAAACTTGAACTATTATCCCAAGGCCTTTACCGGAATAAAAGCATCCTATGTGTTAATCTAGGAAGTGTTCTCATAAGAAACCTAAGGTGAATATCTTTGTAAGTGATACTAATTTAATCCTACTCAAATAAGAAAAAAAAGAATACAACAAAGTAATTAGCAAAAATACTCAAGAGACATTTAATATAAAATCATATTATGAACTTACATAATAATTTATTTTGAATCGTAATTTTACTTAGTTAAGAAATAATTAGAAAATATAGAAGCTATCAAAATAAAATTTATAGATAACTTATTCATAAAAGAGAGAGAGAGAGAGAGAGAGAGGGAGAGAGAGAGAGAGAGAGAGAGTGAGATATAGAAGCATATAAGAAAAAACATATAATAATAAAAAGCTGATCGCAGCCCACAACAGTTTTGTAAGGAGCCATATACTCGTATATCTGAGCTGCGTGACATGGTAGCTCGCAGTGCCACTGATAACGACTGGTCAGCGTAATAACTTTTTTATATAAGTCTAATCAAAGCCAAAGAAATAGTTTCATCGTTCTATCTTCAAAAATGACGAATTTCCATACAAACTTTCATCCCCAATTTTTATTTCACCGCTTAAGGGTTAAATGTTTACAAACTTTGAATGTCATATTTATTTATATCTAATCAATTACCTAAAAATAAGTTTTTAGCTACTGGCTTTAAAAATTACGATTATTTCATACAACATTTCATCCCCTTACAACCCTTTTTTTCGCAATAAAAAGTAGCCAATGTCCTTTCTCAAGCTCTAAACTATCTGTGCACCAAATTTCGCTTAAATCCGTTCAATAGTTTGGGCGTGAAAGCGAGACAGGCATACAGACAGAGTTACTTTCCTATTTATGATATTAGTAAGGATTTAATTTATGATAATTATTATTGTGGCAATTTACAATTTTAGGAAAACTAACATTACTATTCAGCTACCTTTTGCTAGCGTTATTATTTTTTGTGCAGCAGCTAGCTAGCTTTGTTAGTTTTGTATGTATTTGCAAATCTATACATATAATAAAAATGTAACGGATCGCTGTCTGTACATGGAAGATATATGAGAAAAAATATTACTGGGACCTTTATCAGTACTAATAGAATCCAAACAACGATTTTTAAAATTTTTGTCTGTTTATCTGTTTGTCTGGTTATCTGTTTGTCTGTTTATCTGTGTGTTTGTGCACGCTAATCTCAGAAACGGCTTATCCGATTTAGACGCGGTTTTCACTAATATATTGTGGTAAGCTTCACTTAACATTTAGGCTTTACTTTATGTCAATTGTAAACCAATTAATAAAAAAGTTATGTCAATTTAAAAAATGTTCGGAGAAAAAAATCTTTATCGATTCTTTTCAAATTACGTACAAATATTCTCCAGTAAAAATAAATAAACACGTGTTTCAGCATTTGTTGATTTTCACTGTCTGGGGGTGTAAATTAGGCCTGCAAAGCGGGTTGGACGACTCATTAAATCATTAGCGCCAAGCCGATATTATTGAAGCTGGCAACTTGAAATGTTGACTGTGGTTTCTTTATATGACGTAGAGATTCACAAAGAAAGGATTTTACGAAATTATACCCCTAAGGGGGTGGAGCAGAAAGGCAAAGTTTGTGTGAAGAGAAAAAATCTTTATATTCTTTTCAAATTACGAGTCGAATCAAATATTCTAGGGTAATATCCGGCATATATCAATTTTCACCCTCTGGTTTGTAAATTAGGCCTGTCAAGCGGGTTGAACGACTCATTACCGCCAAGCCGAAACTATTAAAACTAGAAACATTAAATTTTGAAGCACGTTTCAATTTATGACATAGAGATTCAATATGAAAGGATTTCATAAATTCCGCCCCTAAGGGGGTGTAACAGTAAAGTGTGTATGGGGAGAAAATTTCCTTATCGATTCTTTTCAAATTACGTACCAATATTCTTCGGTAAAAATAAATAAACACGTGTTTCTCTCCCCTCTCCATCAACCCCTCACCAGTGCCTTTGTGGCGACCAGTGCCGACGTGAGAGCTCACACGATACACATAGTGGGCGGCAATAGGTTCTTGCCTAATGGTTTAAGATACATGTTAAGTTTAGCTTCAAAAATGTTCACTCTATAACTCAAATAATAAATCATATCTAACGAGGTCGCAACTCTGCTGGTGAAACAAAACAGTCAAATAAATGGTGGCCATAATTATATTTTTATCCCATGGTCATACCGTAAATAGTATATTATTGGCAATATAATTTGTAGAATGAATAGATTTTTGAACCACCTTTTTCTTTAGTGACTGGCTATGGTATATAGACACATGCGCGCCGTACACGTACATTTACGTTGTGCGGGCGGGCCACCGCAACCGGGTATCATCTCGAGTCGAATCCCTCATGCAGTGAACCTCAATACAGATACTTACGCTTGAGCCGCCCAAAGCACCGACGATAGAGCGTGTCAACCTAGAGTATTTTCTCTCGAACCCACCCTATTGCCTAATTCCGATAGACAACTAACTCGCAGAAGGCGCCGACCGCATTCCAGTTTCTGACGCTGTTGATTATCGTCCTAGCGACAAACCTTCAACACCTTGCATTGCTTTTTTTATTTAACTCTGTCAAAAATGACTTCTGCGTGGACGAAGTCGCGGGCAAAAGCTAGTTTAATAATAAATAAAGAGTTGCGTGTGTTGGCGTTTTTGGCAATTTCTTACCTAAAGGTGTAAAATATGGGGGTTGCCAGATTTTTATTAAATTTTGTCAGTTTTGAAGATATATTCATGAAAATTTGTATTGGGTTTTTGGCAATTTCTTACCTAAAGGTGTAAAATAGAGGTCTTTTATTTTATTTCTTTGGTATTAAAGATAAAATACGTGCTTCAGTATATCTGCAATATCAACAAGGATGTGGGGTTTGACATTTGTAAGAAACTTATTTTTGTTTGTAAAATATTGTTGTATAAAAATAAAGAAAGGTATGTCTCAGTATTTTAAATCTACCCCTACAGGAACAAAACTAGAGGTTATATTTTGTATGAAAATCATCACTCAAGTGTAAATAAATTCATAAGGAGCATTGACGTCAAGCAAGAAGCAAGCGGCTGATCATAAAATTATTGCCAATATTTTGTTCAATTTATACGACGGAAAAGGAATATATATTATACCGACCTGATTTTTTTACCACTAAACAACTAGCTATATTTTAATATACACATATCCATGCGAGCGAAGCAGTAGGAAACAGCTAGTCTTGAATAAATAAGCATGTATTTCAGCATTTTGGAAAATTCTCCCTTAAGGGAAAAAATAAGGGGTTGCAAGTTTGTATGAAACTTCTTCGTTTTGAAGATAGATCCCAGAAAATGTGTTTTATGTATTGTGATTAGCTTATATAATGTTAAATAAAAATTTATCTGCCTCACCATTTTTGAAAACTCTCCCCTAAGGGTATGGATAGGGGTTGCAAGTTTTTTTATGAAACTTCGTCAGTTTTGAAGTTAGATCCCTGAATTTATTTTATTAGCTATATAATGTTAAATAAAAATTTACCTGTCTCAGCATTTTTGGAAATTCTCTTTTTTATTTTTTTGCGGTGGGCTATGGACGTGGTCGCATCCCGCCGAATTAATCCGGGGCGACGGAAAAGGCGGCGCGCAACTCCATAGACCCACCCTGCAAACACCTCTGTTCGCCGTGCGAGCGAGCCACCGGTACACGATCTTTGTCATTGGTGGCCCGCCCGGCGGTTTACCCTTGCGGGTTCCTCTCGTGTCGAAATTCGTGTGGGAATTCTCCCCTAAGGGGAATAGGGGTTGCATGTTTTTTTAAGAAACTTTGTAATTTTTGAAGTAATTAAATTAATTAGTAAGTAAGTAAAAATTTAATTAAAAATTAACTTAAAGTTAATTTTTAAAATAGGAGATGCAAATTTAAATGAAACTTTCTGAGTTTTAAAGTTAGATCCCTGAAAATTTGTTATTAGCTATATAATATTAAATGAAAATTTACCTGTTGCAAGTTTTTATGAAATTTTGTAATTTTTGAAGTTAGAACCGTTAAAAAATATATTTGCCTATTTAATATTAAATAAACAAACACCTATTTCAGCATTTTTGTAAATTTCTTCTCTAAGGGTGAAAAATAGCTGATGCAAGTTTGTATGAAACTTCGTTAGTTTTGAAGTTAGATCCCTGAAAATTTGTTTTTAGCTATTTAATATTAAATATAAAAACATGTATTTTAGCATTTTGGGCAATTCTTCCCTAAGGGTGAAAATAGGCGGTGTATATTTGTATGAAACTTCTTCAGTTTTGAAGTTAGATCACTGAAAATGTGTTATTAGCTATATAATATTAAATAAAAAAATTTTTTTTTCAGCATTTTTGGGAATTCTCCCCTAAGGTTTTTTTATAAAACTTTGTCAGTTTTTAAGTTAGAACTGTTAAAATTTGTATTTGCTTTTGTAATACTAAATAAATAAATACCTGTTTCAGCATTTTTAGAAATTTCTTTCCCAAGGGTGAAAAATATGATTTGCAAGTTTGTATGAAACTTCGTCAGTTTTGTCCTTAAAAAATGTTATGAGTTATTTAATATTAAATAAAAATAAACACATGTTTCAGCATTTTTGAAAATTCTTCCCTAAGGATGTAAAAATAAGGGTTGCAACTTTTTTATGAATCTTTGTGAGTTTTGACGTTAGATTTGCGAAAATTTGTATTTGCCTATTTAATATTAATAAAGAAGTGTTTCAGCAGTTTTGGAAATTTATCCTCTAAGGGTGTAAAACAGAAGTGGTTCCAGTGGCAGGACTTGCGCTACCCTTCTGTTGCCCCGGATGGAACGAACGACGTGTGTCCATGTGTAGACCATACATTACCAAAAAAAAAAAAACATTGCCCTACAGGAGTGCCGGAAGATTGTGCATTTTTGAATATTTTGGAATGGTTAGGGAATAATTTCGCAAGAATTGCTTTATTTATCAGTATAAAAGTACTATCAATATGTGGTTAAATACAATATTAATATATTGTGCCATCCTACACAAACATGACAATTTAAATTACATAAAAAATTAACACTTCAGAACTATTACAAATTATTTTATATTAAAAAGTTTATCTCTCAGAGAAATCAACCTTCATCCATAATTTCAACGACTCTTTCACCATCATCATTACCAGCATCATCATCGCCAATCTCTAAAACTGATACAATAGGTTTATGGTAGCTGAAGCAAGAAACGAACAATTTTAATTCGAATCTATTTAAATGTCTAATAAAGACCGCATCAATAGTAGTTTTGTATTTCGATGTGCTAAGATTGCGATCATTTGACACATCGTTAAACCAAATTTATTATTGAAAAATTCAATTAAGAGACACAGACGCACACACGCGCAAACGCCCTGCGCCACTTAAACGAAACAGCAGCAGCAGGCATACATTTTCGTCGCGCGGTAGAAAGTGCGAAGGATATTTTCGTCTTACGTCGTGCGAATGTTTGATCAGGTCACGAGTCCTGACGCGAGTTTAATATTTTTTACCATCCCAAAAAAGTGCACATTACTGCTAAAGAAGTTACGTACGTACGTCCAATATGTCATTGTTATTACAGAATTTTTTAATCTACCCTATAAGATATTAAATTTTGAACCACATTATTAATACAAATTCATTGCCAGTACAATAAGAAAATGATACTATATATAACATTTTATATTGTTTATGATTTATTATTATTAAAGCATTTAATTTATGATAATTATTATTGTGGCAATTTACAATTTTAGAAAAACTAACAAAACTATTCAGCTACCTTTGCTAGCTTTGTTAGTTTTTCTGCAGCAGCTAGCTAGCTTTGTTAGTTTTGTATGTATTTGCAAATTTAATAATAAATAAAGAGTTACGTGTGATAGCGTTTTTGGCAATTTCTTACCTAAAGGTGTAAAATAGAGGTCTTTTATTTTATTTCTTTGGTATTAAAGACAAAATACGTGCTTCAGTATATCTGCAATATCAACAAGGATGTGGGTTTTGACATTTGTAAGGTACTTATTTTTGTTTGTAAAATATTGTTGTATAAAAATAAAGAAAGGCATGTCTCAGTATTTTAAATCTACCCTTACAGGAACAAAACTAGAGGTTATATTTTGTATGAAAATCGTCACTCAAGTGTAAATAAATTCATAAGGAGCATTGACGTCAAGCAAGAAGCAAGCGGCTGATCATAAAATTATTGCCAATATTTTGTTCAATTTATACGACGGAAAAGGAATATATATTATACCGACCTGATTTTTTTACCATCAAACAACTAGCTATATTTTAATATACACATATCCATGCGAGCGAAGCAGTGGGAAACAGCTAGTCATTTATAATTTTTGAGATTCAAAAGTGACTTTTACTATTACGTTTTACTAGATCTGGTGGTCAATTAGGGAGAAGCAAAAAAAAGAAGTTCTGTTGTTTACTTAGATATACTATTTTTTTACATTTAATTACGTATATATAAAAACCTGATTACAAGCGAAAAATGATTGTCACACATGGGTTCAAAACCACACAACTCCGTTCCAATCGTGCTACCACTTACACCAACGTGAACTGTTGTATAACATTCAATTTTCGCATCGTATTATATTTTCATCTTTTTTCAAGGGGACGTGTGTCATCTACCCGACACTGTTCACATATTGTACAGATTTAATACTCTAACTTTGCAGTTAGAATTGTATAAAACAATGACACGACCCTGTAATTTAAATTACTGAAATTTATGGGATCCCATATGTGATAATCATTTTTCGCTCGTAATCAAGTTTTTATAAATAATCAAGCGTGTTAATGCTAAATTTCAGTAATTTAATTATGTATTTTATTTACAATAATTTAATATTGTAATATTGACATTATCAAAATTTTAAACAACAACAAATGACGGCATCTAACTGAACATTCTGAAACTAATCCAAGTGGTCTTCTTTAGGTACAGCTGGTTAAATTCGTTTCTCGATGGAAATCAAATGTCCAGCAACCGGTCTCAGAATAAAATCTATCTTCGACTGCAAATTACTTATATCAGCTGTTACTTTGTACTGTCTTATAAAGTGTGCTAGTAATACTTTCACAATGATCAGCCCAAAATCTTTACCTGCGAGAAAAAAAAAGATGTTAGAAGCAGATTCCAGTATTATATTCGTGAATGCAAGAATAAAGAAATATGCTGAGAGAAGTTCTGGGTGCTTACAGCTAAATTTTGAGACCATCCCGGCTTCAGCAGAACACCAGCCCTTTTTACGATCGCAGGGGACTGCTTAGATACTAGATAAGCTTTGTACATTGTTCTGAATCGTAGTTATGGCTACTCAAGGATCAGGCTCAACACTTGATAGGCTACATCGTACGACCCGAGAGCACTGGTCTTGGTACTTATTGGTGCCATCCTTACTACCTCTCTACCTCCATCTCTGTGATGGGCGGCAGACTTTCATTAGCGTCTGACATAGCTCTTTGGCCACCCTGGTAAGCAGGCCGGGCTGGGGACATGGTGAAGGTGGAGCTGTGTCTGAAAGTTACTAAGTGCCACGCGTTACGAACGACCCCAGGACTCACGCTCGAGACTTTTCAACATCGGAAAGCCGGTCTGATGGAAGACCGTACACTGACATAAATCTCCTACAGCTGGTTCATTAGTTCTTTTCATATTATCTTCTTGATTAATATAAATATTGGTAGGTAGACTAATACAAAACAAAATATCGTTACTTACCTACGCACAATCTTTTTCCCAATCCAAATCCAGCGAACTCCTTATTGTTCATTAAGGGTTCATTTTGTAACCATCTTTCGGGTCGAAATGTGCCTCCATCCGACCCCCATATGGGATTCTGTTGGTCTACCAGTGGCATTATGAAGCAGTGACTGCCTGCACGCATTGTGTAATTCTCTGGCAAACGAATAAAAATAAATATGTCAGATACAGGTAAGTGGATAACCGCTTTACGAATGAGAATGACGGTATTGTGACCAACTGTTTACCCACCGCGGTGGGAATTCTGTTCAACAATGCGTAAATAGACAAAGACAAAGAAACTGATATCAACTTACTTAATTTAACATCTTTATCTACCGTTCGTATTAAAATTGGTACTAGCGGATACATTCGGAGCGTTTCTGTAATCACTGCATTGGTGTACACCAACTTGTTTGGATGTTCATTCATCACGTCTCCATCGGGTCCAACAACTTCCAGATACCTGAATGAAGAGGTAATACATAGAATTATTCTATGTCTTCAGACATCTTCATCACGTAACGACGTCATCGCCCCTTGGAATACTGTAGTACAGCGTGTGGGAACACTGTCACCTTCGCAAAATATTTACAGGGTGACGAGACCACTACCAGCGATATTCCTAAAGAGGGAGATAAAGATGATAACCACTGATACCGACAATTAGATATAAATAATTTTTGGTGTTATGTCTTGTAATATTTTTCTTTATAATCATTTTCTTTATTACAATCTCATTAAAACATGAATGTAATGATAATGATAATACGAGATAATGATAATACGAGCCAAGTTCAAAATTATAAATAATTAATATTATTAGGTATTTCATAAATTATTAAATAATTATTTATTGAATAATTGGTGACTTCATAGACAAAAGATATGAGATCTAAATTAAGTGAAATTTTTTTTATTTCCTTATTAGCAAAGCGATTCTGAAATTATTTTAAAACATAATTTCTTATTTATTCTTCTCTTACTATAAAAATATTCTATCTATTAAGTCTTTTTAAATTCTCTTAATCGAATTATTATCATATACACCTAGTATATAATTTATTATCTATTAAACCTAAATATATAATTTAGATCATTTTCACATATGTCTGTTTTACCACGATGTTTATTACTTATCATCTTTCTTATTGCAAGTTATAGTTTCTATATTATAATGTTATATTCTTCTAAATATTCGATTACTTAGTATAAACTTGCCAGCGCAAGGCCTCGATACTAACTGTTCTGTAGTCTGTCTGTTCTGTAGTATGCCTGTCTTGCTTTACACAAAAATAGAAGAACCAATCGTTGGTTTTATAGTAAACTAAGGTGAACTAACCTATATGGTAAGCCCTTTCCGAACAAAGTGCAGCGTAACAAATATAGTCCAAATATAGGTTTATATATAATTTTAAGTGTATTTATAATGAAAGTAAAGCCCTAGTTAATATTCGATCAAACGCATAGAAATTCCTCTTCACTTTTTTATCTACTGTTTTGGACAATTGAAAATAAAAGTGTTAACAATTGACCGAGATAGCAAACTTAACAATTACTTATTTAAATTATTTGCAATGCAATAAACAGGAGCCAACGAGTTCATGTGTTGTGTGGATTGCAAGTAAGCATTTAAGTAGTAGATTATAAGACCCTCAGCGATATTACTACTAACAATACGCTTCGTAATAAGCGTATCAATCAAGAGGCTTCTTCATCATAATTATATTCGATATACATGTATTAGATTCTATTTCTTTTTTATTCTTCTTAGTTTGTGACAAAACTGTCATTTGAATTCTAGTTAACTCTTTACATTATTTTTTAACTTACTCTGTAAGTATCTTTTGTTGTACATCAGGATGTGCACCAAGCAATAACAAAATATGAACTAGTAGGTTTGATGTGGTTTCGTAGCCGCCGAGTATCATAGTATGAATTTCATCTCTGATATCTTTGTCTGTCAAAGTTCCTTCTGATGACATCCTCAATAGAAAGTCCAGAAGCGGTTTCATTTCTTTGTCTAAAATGAGTTAAAAAAAAAAATATTATTCTATTCTCCTTTATGCTAAGTATTGGCAGCGTCGACAATTCTTACAATGTCTGTCATAGAGATGTAAGTGTGTGTCAATACACAATATCAATATATTGTTATATAAATTGTGAAATTGTCATTTAACTTTTGATGATATTATCATAAGAAATGATTGATTCAATATTGAAATACGAAGATATGCACAAATATGACCTCGATGAAAAAAAAAGATTACCTATGGATGAAGTTATACCTTATAAAATTCACGTTTTACCGGCGTTGTGTAATAAGTCAAATTCCCTCTATTTTTTTTCGACGGAATACCGATGAATAGCAATGACCTATTTATAAATTACAAACCATTTTTGGGGGTGGGCTACCGTCGGCGCACTCCTCGCACCACTCCATCCGGGGTGACAGAGGGGCGTAAGCACGCAGACTCGTAACCCACCCGGGATGTCGCCTTCGTCTTTGGCCCGACCAACGGAGCAAAGTGACTTGACGTCAGTGCTCGGCCCGACGGAATACCCCTGAGGAGTACCCTCTCCTCGAGCAACGTTCCCCCCTCGGGTAGGATGTCGGTCTTTCCTCACGCGGTCGGCCTCTCGGTGGGTGACGGACTAATTCCCCGATCCAGTCACCCGCGGCCTCGGCTAGGTCAGCATCAAGTAATCGCGCCTGCGCCGCCCCAGTCGCCGGCGGCGGCTTGCGTCGTCGAGGAGACGCTCCTCGCGCACGCGCTTCGCCGCCTACTTCCACAAGATTACTGTCTCGCAGAAGGTTGCGACCGCGTCCCAGTTCGCTGTCGAGCATCGCCCTGGCGATGGTCGGCTGCGTCAGGTCGGCACCGATGATTGCGACGAGTTCACGACGCTGCTCTGTTCAAGCGGCACATACCTCGAGCATATGCTGCGCCGTGTCTTCGTCGCAATCGCAGTGGTGGCAGGACGGTGTACTCTCCCTCCTGACAACCGTGTGCAGGTATTTGGCGAAGCATCCATGCCTCGTCAAAACCTGCACCAGTCGGAACGAGAGCACCCCGTGCCACCGTTCCAACCACTGCATCAGCACCGGCCGGAAGGCCTCCACGGTCTGTACACCGAACCAAGGACTCTACAACCGGACCGCCCAACGGGCAATGACGTTTAGGTGGGCGTCGACGCGGGGTACGATGTCAGAAACCTCCGCGTGGTGTACCCTGGGTGCGGGCGGCAGTCCTCCAGATCATTCTATTGGATTGTCTCCCGTAGCGAATATCTGGCGCTAGGGGGGTCCCCTTGTTTGGGAAGCCCTGTTTCGCTCCTAGCCCTCTACTTGTAGAGGGTGACCGGACGCGAATCTTCGACGGGCTCAGTCACTCATTCATTTGAGGGCTGGGCAGGCATATGCCACCGTCGACATATCGTAAACCTGATTTTTTGCTTGTCTTAGTTTCAGGAGCGAGGTTCTTGACTTAACCGCCCGGACCGCGAGGAAGACAACCTCTATAAAGAATTTGAATCGGCATTTGAAGTCGGAAATCCGGGAAACCCAGAATCTTAAGTTCTGGCGTGCGGCGGGAAGATGCATGGCAGATGGGTTGTTCTGTCGTTAGTACGCTCCAGCCAGGGTACCGGCTGCCCCCCTGGTTGGTAAATGTAGGCTTGCCCGAGTACAGGAATCTCTGCTCGGGTCGACGTTGTGTATCTTCCTTACTCGTGGGAATCATATGGATACCTTAAATTTAAAAACAAATACCGACGGGAATCCCTGTGATTCTCACACCACGGCCTTATCAAGCCAAATAAAAACTGACAACGACGCCTCGTCCTCAGGACTTGAGGCGTCCGACGAGGGCCCAGCACAAATCGTGGAGGCCCAAAAAGTGAAACGGAAGTCTCCCAGGAAGAGCAGGGGTAAGGTTTCCAGCTACAAGAGGCGGATAGAAAAGCGGCGTGCGCGCAGAGAGGCTGCCGCTGCTGAAAAGGAGGATGGTGGCAGAATTGCTGCAGAGCCGTCAACGGACGAGGGCGACAGTGACGTCGATCTGCCGCTAAAATGGACGAGGGCGGTGTATCCGCAGGGCCGTCCAAAGAAGACAGCGGGCCGGCTACTAAAGCCTCCGCCAGGTCATCGCCGCGTCCTGCGGCATCGGCCCTGGCGGCGGTTGTAACGACTAGGGAGGAGGCCCTCCCCTCGAAGGTGCAGAAGCGCCCCCTAAGCAAGGGAGGCAACTCGGGCGCCGACTCCGAGGGGAGCGTGACCATCATGCCTCCACCGAAGGTGCCGGCTTCTTGCAGAGGGTGAGGGGCTGCAGTAGCAGGAGGAAGGTCGACGACTCCTCGGCGTGAGGCGGCGCATGCTGCCCGCGTGAGCGACGACCCCCCGGACCTGCAGGCTGAAAATGCCTGCCTTAGTGGCGAGGTCTCAGGCCTGCGGGACCTCTATGACAGACGATCGCGGGCGGGCGGTCGTGGAGTGGGCGGCGTCACTGGGCCTATGTATCCTAAACAGAGGCTCAGTGAACACGTGTGTGCGCCAGCGGGGCGACTCGATAGTAGACTTGTCGTTCGCTAGCCCCGCTCTCGCACCACGAGTGAGAAACTGGCGTGTCCTGGAGGAGGAGGAGACCCTGTCGGACCACCGGTATATCCGTATGGAGGTCTCCCCCCACCGGGACCCCAGCAGAGGTCACAGGGCGGACCGAGCTCCCGCATTTCCGCGGTGGGCTGTAGGGCGTCTGGACAGGGACATACTGGCGGAGGCGACCATCGTAAACACGTGGCTGTCCTCACCACCCCCAGCAGACGGAGTGGATGCTGAGGCTGGTCACATTCGCGATGCGTTAACGCAGATATGCGATGCGACCATGCCCAGGGTACGGCGTTTACCTCCGAGGCAGGGGTCTACTGGTGATCCCAAGACTGAGGGACCTTCGTGCGGCGTGCATTAGTCCCCGAAGGTCCTACACCTGTAGTCGGCGGCATCGCCGCGATGCTGAGCGGGAGGGCCAGCTGTATGAGGCGTACCGCAGTGCGCGGACTGCCTTTCAGCTAGCCATCCGGTCCGCCAAGGACGCGAGTTGGCAGGAGATGCTGGATGGTATCGTCCGTGGCCCCTGGAGTCGCCCGTATCGCGCGTCGCTGAACAAGCTTCGCGCGCAGGGCACCCCCCTCACCGAGACTCTCCAGCCCGACTTCTACTGTAGGGTGGTCGAGGAGCTGTGCCCGCGTCAGTCAGAGCACACGCCCCCGGTCATGGCTTCGCCAGATCACGAGAGGGAGGCCGACGAGAGTGTTCCGCCCGTGACGGAGTCAGAAGTGTGGCGCGAATTCGTTCTGCCACCACGGCCCCCGGCCCGAACGGAATACCAGTCCGGGTGCTGACGTCGCTCCTCGAGCACCTCGAGCCTTGCCTCAGACAGCTGTACAACGCCTGTTTGGCGTCTGGACGGTTACCTGTGGTTGGTTCTCCTGCCAAAGCCGGGACGGCCCCGGATTTACCGTCGGCCTACAGGCCATCGTGCTCCTTGATGAAGTGGGTAAGCTGCTGGCGCGCATCCTCGCTGCCCGCATCGTCCAGCATCTGGGCGAGGTGGAGCCCGATCTGTCGGACGCTCAATTCGGTTTAAGAAGGGGGCGTTCGACCATTGGGGTCCTGCTACGACTGAGGCAGACGGCCGCGGAGGCTGTCACCGGTGGAGGAGTGCTGTTGGCGGTGTCGTTGTACATCGCCAACGCAGTCAATAGTCTGCCATTCAGCTGCATCAGGGAGGCGCTCCGATTTCATGGGGTGCCCTTGTACCTGAGGCGGCTAGTGGCGGACTATTTGGAGGGGCGCAGTGTCCTTTGCGCGGGTCCCGCAGGGGACATTGTGCGGACTCCCATGTCGTGCGGTGTTCCACAGGGGGTCGGTTCTGGAGCCGACTCTGTGGGACATCGGCTACGACTGAGCGTTGAGAGGGAGTCGCCCCCCCGGGCTGAGCTTGATATGCTATGCTGACGATACGCGCGTCACAGCCCGGCAGGACACTCAAAGAGGTGGCGAGCCTGGGCACTCTCGGCACCGAGGAGATGGTCAGGCGAATCGAGGCGCTGGGGCTCAGGGTGGCCTTAAATAAGACGGAGGCTCTATTATTCCATGGGCCACGCGTAAGGCTGCCCATCGGCGCCTCGTTAGTCGTCAACTCTATCCAGATCAGTATCCAAGCCCATATGAAGTACTTGGGTCTGGTGCTCGACGGGCGATGGTGGTTCCGGGAGCATTTTCGCCGAATTTCTCACTAGCTGGTCGGCGTGGCGTCCACCCTATCACGGCTCATGTCGAACGTGGGTGGACCCAACTTCGAGGGCCAACGGCTGTATGTGGGGGTGATCCGTTCGATGGCCATGTACGACACACCTGTGTGGGCGAGGGCTCTGAACGCCCAGCTCAGGGCTGTTCTGTGGAGACCACAGAGAGCCATGGCGGTCAGAGCCATTCGCGGGTACCACACGGTATCGACCGAGGCGGCATGCCTACTGGCCGGGATACCCCCGTGGGACCTAGAGGCGGAGATGCTCTCCGACCTCTACCGGCGGGTACCTCAGTGCGCGACGAAGGTGGCTCCCCATCGTTGAGCGAGATTGCCACCTGCTGCGAGGACGCCCGCCGAGACGTCATCGCCCGTTGGGTTACGCGGCTGGAGAGGCCTAGACACGGTGTTGTTACCGTTGAAGCCCTCCGGCCCGTACTGATGGAGTGGATGGAGCGGCGGCACGGGGTCCTCTCTTTCCGACTGGTGCAGGAGTTGTCAGGGCACGGTTGCTTCGGCAAGTACCTGCACACGGTCATGGTGAGAGAGTGGACTCCGTCCTGCCACTATTGCGGTAGTGACGAGGACACGGCGCAACATACGCTCGAGGAATGTTCGAGATGGGACGGGCAGCGCCGCGACCACGTCGCTATCATCGGTGCCGACCTGACGCTGCCGGCTGTCGCGAAAGCGATAGTCGACAGCGGCAGGAACTGGGACGCGGTCTCCGCCTTCTGCGAGGCTGTCATCTCGCAGAAGGAGGCGGCGGAACGAGTCTGGGAGGATTCCCACGACCTGGGCTGCCGCCAGCGGCCAAGGCGGCGCAGGCGCGAATATCTGCGTCTGATGCCGGCCTAACCAAGGCTTCGGGTGATCGGACCAGGAAATTGTCCAGTCACCCGACGTGAGGTTACCGCGTGAGGGCGACGAAAGCTGTCGGGGCATCGACAAGAGAAGAACCCGCAAGGGTATATATACCACCGGGCCGGCCACCGAAGACAAATATCGGGTACTGTTGGCCCGCTCGCACGGCGAAGAGAGGTGTTTGCAGGGTGGGTCCATGGGCTTGCGTGCCGCCTCTTCCGTCGCCCCAGGCCGATTTGCCGGGGCGCGACGACATCCATGATCCCACCTTACAATGAAAAGAAAAAAAGAAATGTGGGTGTCGACGCGCCAGGCGGTGAGTTCCCTCAATGAGACCACACCGCCCTCCGCTCACACCCCCGACACCCGCCGATACAAATCGGCGAGCATTTCCGCCTCTACAAATTACAAACCATGGATCTTTCTTCTATAGAAGATAATAAAATTGGTGGCACATCAACCATGGACCAATCTTCTATAGAAAATGCTTAAATTGGTGGAATACATTACGTTATATCAAATATGTATATGAAAAATTCTCCCTTGACTAAAATAGTTTGAATAAAAAAATTTAATACACATTATAAAAAGAAAAAATTGCATCCATCAATACATTAGCCGCGTGGCAAAAGAATAAACATACAATTGTTGCCACCCATTACCTTGATGTATGAACGTATGAACATCTCACTACGATCACCAAGTGTTCAAGTCTAGTGACAATGGCACAATCCTCTCAATTGGTGAAAATCTAACAGTGGATGATGAAATCATCCATCAGCATTTCATTGTCCATTTGCAACACGTGGTCTCTCTTTTTGTTTAAGGTTTTTAGTCTTTGGTCTGGTCTTAGGGTAATACCTGGATAGCAGCGGAGTGTAGCGAGTTAATAACTTGCTGCACTCTCCGTGTCTAAAGTTATAAATAAGATTTTTTGTAGTTCAATAGATGGCGTTGTATAATTTTCTACATCGCGATGTTAACGTCAGCAAAGGTTGTTTAGACCTTGCTAGGTAATATTATATTAAATGATTTTGTTACATTATCTCATCCAGAGTTTTATTTACAAACTCCCCTGAGATATTTTTGAGACTGCTATACATGGTCCTTAGCGAGCCGATTTTGGACCAGTGTGTTGTGGTCCACCCTTGAGATTCCCTTTCAGCGTTTTTAATACCAAGGAGAGCGGGTTTGGCAAACCCGAGTGGCGCTGAAGTTGGAGACCGTTCGATCAAAAGCGGTTATTGGAGAACGAACGAACGAGAGAGACCAGTCGAGCCATTTACGAGACGCAAGAGGAGCACCCCCGCGTGTCCTACCATCAATCTGACGTCATATGCATCGTGTTGTGAGTGATTACAATTTGTGTGGTTAACCGTGAGTACATTATTTATTTAATAGTGATTGATATCTATTCAAGATTGTGTCGTAAAAAGACTTGTAAAATTTCAACGATAATCTTACACTTAGAATAATTTTACTTAAAGAAGTGGACTTAGTGAAATTTATGTGTGGCATGTGCATGGACTTAGAATAATTTCGAAAAAAGTGACAAGACGGGGAACCTATGCCCAATTTTTTACTGATTCTATATATGTTTCAAACACTTGTAAAATTTTTCGATTTTGTCATCAACTTAGAAAATTTTACTTTTAACGGTGTTATTCACATTGTACAAAGTTAACTTTGTTTCTTTCTATTTTGTTTTATCATGGAAACATTAACTAATGTGCAACGTAATTTACATTCTAACATTGCAAGATCGAAGGCGAACTTTAGAAAGTCACCAAAGGATAGATTATCAGTTTCCTATATTGAAACCAGGTTAGAAAATTTAGAAGCCGATTGGTTATCTTTTTCTGAGAATCATATAAAAATTGTGAGTTCTACAAAGTCTACTGAGTTCGATAAGTCCGAATATAATACTAGTAATTTATACGAAACAACTAAAGAATTGTATTTTGATTATAAAACTGAATTAAAAGAAATGTTAAAGAAAATTGATAAGACGTTTTATAGTTCTACTAGCACTTCTGAATGTCAATCGAAGGACAGCAACACTCATGCGTCTGTTAAGTTACCGAAAATAGAACTACCCGTTTTCTGTGGTAATTATGCGGATTGGACTAGCTTTCGCGATTTGTTTATTAGTTTAATACACAATAACAAATCTTTGGATGACGTACAGAAGTTGCATTACTTAAAAACTCACTTAACTGGTGAGGCCGAAAGTCTTTTGAAACATGTACCCGTAACAAGTGGTAATTATTCTGTTTGTTGGTCACAACTAGAAATAAGGTATAATAATAAAAAATATTTGGCTAATTGTATATTAAAAAGATTTATGAATCAAAAGTATTTGCATGTTGAATCGTCTAGTGGACTGAAGGAACTTCTTGACACTTCTAATGAATGTTTGAACGCATTAAGAAATTTGTACATTAAAGTTGATGAATGGGATGTTTTAATAATTTATATTTTATGTCAAAAGTTAGACAATGAGTCTCGTAAGCAATGGGAGGCGAAGATTAGCGAATCTTCCGATGAATTGCCTAAATTTAAAATGTTTCAGGAGTTCCTTGAGCACCGCTTTAGATCTCTAGAATTTCTTGATAGCAAGGGTCAAAGAAATATGTCAAGTCGCAATCATTTAGCTAAATCATATCATGCATCAAACCACATATCCACTCAATCTTGTTCTTTCTGTCAAGAAAATCATAAGTTAGCCAATTGCAAAAAATTCTGTCGTCAAGAAATTGAAGCGCGCCGTAAATTTGTCCAAACACATAATTTATGTTTTAATTGTATGGGTGCTAATCACTCTGTATATTCGTGTCGGCAGTCGAATCGTTGTCGTTTTTGTAGTAAAAAACACCATACTCTCCTACATCTCAAAAATGTCTCAAACTGTAGTAGTGAAGGTAGTTCAGCCCCTCATGTTGAGAATTCACCAGCAGTGACTACCTCGTGTAGCGAATCCACCAATATTGTAAGTTGTTTTTCAAGTAGTCATCCTCAAGTTTTGTTAGCCACTGCGTTAATTAAAACACAGTCTAAGAATGGAACTGTTTTTGATTTAAGGTGCCTGTTAGACCAGGGATCCCAGGCTTCATTTGTGACGGAGTCCACAGTCCAGTTGTTAGGCTTAAAACGCACATCCAGTAAGAGATTAATTTCAGGTTTAGGCGGTGATCCCCATGCTTCTATTGTGTGCACGTCAATAGTTACGATTAAAATTCAATCCCGCTTAGATCCCAGCTTCCAAATTGATGTTGAAGCTTTTGTTATGAAAAAACTCACTACACTCTTACCCGAACGAAAAATTAAAGAGCAAACCGTTAATTTAACGTCGGCTATGGCCTTGGCGGATCCTTCTTTCGGAGTACCGAACAAGATAGATCTGCTTCTTGGAGCTGAAGTTTATAGCCAAATATTGTTAGAAGGAATAGTCAAAGATCCGACCGGTCGTTTGATTGCTCAAAACACTAGACTGGGTTGGATTTTGTCTGGTCAACTTAAACCAATCAGCCATAGCAAACCACTCAACAACTATCACAATATTATTAGTATGCATTCATTTCATTTAGATGAAAATGAACTTCTCCGAAAATTTTGGGAGTTAGAGTCAGAACCACCAATTAATTTGGATAAAAAACAGTTAACACCTGATGAACAGAAATGTGAAGATTTATTTTTAGCTACAACTAAACGTGATGAATCAGGTCGTTATATAGTACGCTTACCTTTCAGATCAGATAATCCGAGTTGTAGGTATGGTGGCTCCAGGGATGTAGCGTTGAAACGGTTTCTCATGCTGGAGAAACGGCTCATGAAAAACCCTGAATTGGAGTCACAATACTCGGCAGCTATAGATGATTATTTAGTATTAAACCATATGGAAAGAGTTCCCGAGAAATTCAAAAATGATGCTATGGCTGTCTATTTGCCGCATCATGCAGTTATACGCAATGACAAAACCACTACTAAAGTTCGCGTTGTATTTGACGCTTCTTGTGCAGGAAGTAATGGTATTTCTTTAAATAATGATCTTATGGTGGGACCATCTTTACAACCCGAACTACGTCATATTTTAATGCGTTGGCGTTGTTATAGAATTTGTTTAACTGCTGATATAATTAAAATGTATAGGCAGGTGAAGATTGCCAAAGAGGACGCGGATTTCCAACGTGTTTACTGGCGTGAGAATCCGGATGCTGAACTTCAGCATCTTCGTCACTTGAGAGTGACATTTGGGACCTCTTCTGCACCTTACCTAGCCGTTCGGTCTCTCCAACAGTTGGCTTATGATGAGGGTTTAGATTTTCAATTAGTAAAGGACAAGGTTCTATCTGAATTTTACATGGATGATTTTATGTCTGGGTGTGAACGTATTGACGAAGGCGTGGAAATCTACAAGCAATTGACGGAAATGTTAAGGCGAGGTGGCTTTCAACTTCAGAAATGGTGTAGTAATAGTTCTAATTTAATGAATTTAATCAAGGATGGTCAAGATGTAAACCATGTTATAGAAATCAAATTAGATGAAATTTCAAAAATTTTAGGTTTGATATGGAATAAAGAAACTGATGAATTTGAATATACTGTCAATCTTCCTACATTAGAACTCCCAGTAACAAAACGCAAAGTTATTTCGGATATAGCCCGACTATTCGATCCCCTTGGGTGGTTGGCTCCAGCCATAACGACTGCTAAGATTTTTATACAGAGATTGTGGTTATGTGGAATTGGATGGGATGATGAACTACCAGATTCTTTACTTTTAGATTGGATGGATTATCGAAAGGATCTTTGCAACCTAACCAACTTTCATTTACCTCGTTGGATTCAAAGCAGTAGCAACAATAAGGTTATAGAATTACATGGGTTTTCAGACGCATCTAATTTGGCATACGCAGCCGTAGTTTACGCACGAGTTGTCGATAGCGATGACAATGTTCACACAAATCTAGTAGCTTCCAAAACAAAAATTGCTCCTATTAAGCAAATATCTATTCCACGTTTGGAATTGTGTGGAGCCGTGTTATGTGCGAAGCTTATTTATGAAATTGCTACTGTTCTTAAAATTTCAAAGGAACATATTCACGCGTGGACAGATTCCTCGGTCGTTTTAGCTTGGTTAAGTAGTCACCCAAGTCGGTGGAAGACGTTCATCGCAAATAGGGTATCGGAAATACTCACTATAATGGATGGTACCCAGTGGTCACACGTAACATCTAAAGACAACCCGGCAGACTGCGCGTCTCGTGGAGTAAAACCTTCAGCTTGTGAAGAGTTACAGCTCTGGAAAAGAGGACCCAGCTGGTTGCAGAATAAAAATATAGAATATAAAAAGAGGGACACAGAAGATACTAATCTAGAAGAAAGAAAACCTAAAATAAAATGTTTTACGCTAATAGAGAGAGATGAAAGTATCCTGTCAAGATTTTCTAAACTAAATAAACTAATCAGAGTAATAGCATACTGTAAAAGATTCATTAATATAAATAAAGGAAAGGAAAAATATTCTAAATGGCTAAGTACTAAAGAATTAAATGATGCTTTACTTACCTGTGTAAAAATCAGCCAGTACCAGTGTTTTGAAGAAGACCTTGAAGCGCTGAAAGGTATGAGAAAATTAAGTAAAAGGAGTAAACTTACCTCGTTGAATCCATTCATCGATAACTGCGGTGTATTAAGAGTTGGAGGACGCTTACAAAGGGCTCATATTAATGATAATATGAAGCATCCAATACTCATACCACACAACTCACCTTTCACTTACCTTTTGATCGCGGACGCTCACGAAAAAACATTACACGGTGGACCGCAATTAATGTTAAATTACTTGCGGTCTAGGTATTGGATTATAAATGCAAAACCTATTGTCAGGATTTATGTGAGAAAATGTGTTATTTGTATTCGTCACGCGGCAAAGGTGAGTCAACAAATGATGGGTCAGTTGCCGGAGGCCAGAGTGACAGCTCAAAAACCCTTTCAGTCTAGCGGTGTAGACTATGCCGGACCCATTAGTATCCGAACAACTAAGGGTCGTGGTTATCATGCCAGTAAAGGCTATATATGCCTCTTTATATGTATGGCTACCAGGGCTATACACCTCGAAGTTGTTAGCGATATGACAACTCAAGGCTTTTTGGCCGCTTACAAACGTTTCGTGTCCAGACGTGGTAAAGTACTTGATCTGTGGAGTGACAATGGCACGACCTTTACCGGCGGAGCCAAAGAGTTAAATCACCTCTTTAATGCAGAACAGTCAAGTGTAGCCCCAGAAATAGTTAACTTCCTCATTTCGAATAGCACCAATTGGCATTTTATACCTCCCCACGCTCCAAATTTTGGAGGGTTATGGGAAGCAGGTGTAAAATCCACCAAATACCACTTGAAACGAGTCATAGGCAACAGTACTTTGACATTTGAAGAAATGACAACTGTGCTGTGCCAGATCGAATGCTGCCTCAACTCGAGACCAATTTCTCGAATTTCGAGTAACCCAGAAGATGCAGCCCCATTGACACCGGGTCATTTTCTTGTGGGCGAACCGCTCGTAACCGTCCCTGAATTTAATTATGAAAGCGCTAATATTAGTAGTCTTAAGCGATGGCAGCTGACGCAAAGAATGCTCCAAGATTTTTGGCGTAGGTGGTCTTTGGAATATCTAAGTCAATTGCAAAATAGATATAAGTGGACCCATTGTATTCCAGAGCCTAAAATTGGAGATGTTGTTTTGGTAAGAGAGGATGGACTTCCACCTAGTAAATGGTTGTACGGGGTTATTGTAGATAAACATCCAGGTTTGGACAAAATTACACGCGTAGTAACATTAAGATATAAAAATAGTGAGATTAAAAGACCTGTATCGAAATTGATTGTGTTACCCGTAACCTCGTAAACTAATAGATGAGTATTGTGCATAATTTTGTATTCATGAATTTTGTACTTTTTTTATTTAATTTATATAAGATAGTTTTGTTTTACATTTTTTTTATATTGCTTTTTTTTGTATTTCATAATTACCAAATTCAACCCCACCTCGATTATTGGGTGGTCGTGTTAGGAAATAACATAGACATATTTTAGTTATATTTCTTTTCAAGGAACTATTTTTGTTTGTTTTCAATAAGTTTAAGTTACATTGTAGCATTTAAGTGTTTAAAGTGATGGACATGGTATGTCCATGGTGGGCGGAATGTCTAAAGTTATAAATAAGATTTTTTGTAGTTCAATAGATGGCGTTGTATAATTTTCTACATCGCGATGTTAACGTCAGCAAAGGTTGTTTAGACCTTGCTAGGTAATATTATATTAAATGATTTTGTTACATTATCTCATCCAGAGTTTTATTTACAAACTCCCCTGAGATATTTTTGAGACTGCTATACACTCCGATTTTTTAGTATTTTAAGCGTTATGCATTCGGCTTCACTGAGGTTCTATTAGCAGGCTAATTATAACTAATGACTATTATTACCTTTTATGCTTGAATCTTCATATTGAGCTCTATTTTGTATCGCCAGTTTTCTGCTTTCTATGACCTATAAAGAACAAAATATGTCATATTAAAGAAATAAAAATGGAGATTCTATCTTCACAACATACGCCAAAAAAATAATAATTGAAAAGGTATATAACAGTAACAGGAAACCTCTCCCATCAGTGTAAATAAGATGAAGGACAATCTCAGTAGAAGCATACCAGAGTTCATATGTTATAAATGTGAATATTGGGTGTTGAGATTCTTGAATTAGAATAAACTAAATTTTTATGCAAAGCATTTGAAGAAAGAAAGAAAGTTAGTCGTTATTCATCTGTATCATGGGTAACTGCTAGAAAAAATGAAGACAGTAGTAGACAAGTGTAAGACTGGCGATGCAATGGACAACACATTGCCGATTTTGCTTTGAACTTTGTAATTACTGTCAAGGATAAATTGCTTAATTTTACCATGCGAAATATAATGCTAATATATCAAACTATTCAACAAGCGACAGCGAATTAGTATGAAATCCAAGGCTTTCTATCCAGCACTTCAAGAATCTCCCTAAAATATGGTCCTTCAACCGTCTTATTTGAACTAAAAATAGAAAAAAAAGAACTTACTAAAAAGCCGTCTTTTGGGTTCAAGTTTTCTTCACATCATTCTTCGCTTATTTTTGTGAACATATTGTCTACTAAATATATAGCCATCGTGTTTAAACAAAAAACAGCGATCAAAAGAAGAAAATTCAAGTCTATTTTTTTTTTTTTTTATTGGTCCACTATGGATGCGTCTCGCCCCGCCAAATCGGTCCAGGGTGACGGAAAGGCGGCGCGTGAACCCATAGACCTACCGTAAAACTCCTCTCTCTTCGCCGTGCGAGCGGACCATCGATCTTTGTCTTCGGTGGTCTGCCCGGCGGTTTACCCTCGCGGGCTCCTCTCGTCGACGCCCCGACAGATTTCTGCGTCGACGCGTCGCCCTCACGCGGTGGCTTCACGTCGGGTGACCGGACAATTCCCCGGTCCGATCACGGACGCCTTGGTTAGGGCGGCATCAGGCGCAGGTATTCGCGCCTGCGCCGCTCCGGCCGCTAGCGGCGGCCCGGGTCGCGGGAATCCTCCCGGACTCGTTCCGCCGCCTCCTTCCGCAAGATGACAGCCTCGCATAAGGTGGCGACCGCGTCCCAGTTCCTGACGCTGTCGACCATCGCCCTCGCGACAGCCGGCAGCGTCAGGTCGGCACCGATGATAGCGACGAGGTCGCGGCACTGCCCGTACCAGCCCGAACATTCCTCGAGCGTATGTTGCGCCGTGTCCTCGTCACTACCGCAATGGTGGCAGGCCGGAGTCCATTCCCTATACACGACCGTGTGCAGATATTTCCCGAAGCACCCGTGCCCCGTCAACACCTGCATCAGTCGAAAAGTGAGGACCCCGTGCCGCCGCTCCATCCACTCCATCAGTACGGGCCGGAGGGCTACAACGGTAACGACACCGTGTCTAGGCCTCTCCAGCCGCGTCTGGAGGAGCGGCGAGCGCGCAGGGAGGCTGCCGCCGCTGAAGAAGGACGATGGTAGACTCGCAGCAGAGCCGTCGACGGACGAGGGCGACAGCGATGTCGCAGAGCCGTCCGAAGACGAGGGCGGCGGATCTACCGTCAGAATGGACGAGGGCGGTGATATTCCCGCAGGGCCGTCCAGAGAGGACAGCGGGCCGGCTGCTGAAGGCCCCGCCAGGTCGTCGGCGCGTCTTGCAGTGAAGACCCCGCCGGCGACCGCGACTAAGAAGGAGGAGGCCCTCCCCTCGCAGGTGCGAAAGCGCCCCCTCAGTCTTATAAAGGGTGGCAGCTCGGGTGCCGACTCCGAGGGGAGTGCGACCAACATGCCTCCACCTAAGGTCTCGGCCTCTCGAAAAGGGCGAGGGGCCTCAGCAGAAGAAAGGGCGGCGGCGGTTGCTGCCCGCGCCAACGGCAACTCCCCGGATCTACAGGCCGAAAACGTCCGCCTTAGTGGCGAGATGTCAGGCCTGCGGACCCGGAACCAGCAGCTGAGTGATATGCTGGCCGGGATGCGGCGGGCAAACCGCCAACTACTAAAGGATGTGGCCGACCTAAAGGTGCAAATGGCGCGGCTTGTGCAGCCTGCGCCAGTTGCGCCACCGGCCAAGGCCGGCTGCTCTGCGGCCGTTGCAGCGCCAAAGCCGCCTCGCGTTGCGGTGCCGATGACGTTGGGTGATGGCGTCTCGGTCACGCCCGTCCCCGCGGCGAGAAAGACCCCTGCCGCCGCGAAGTGCGCGTCGCCGGCTGACGCTGGCGCGGTTGCCGCGGCGAAACTCCCCGTCCCAGTGGTGAGGTTGACGCCTCTCCCTGCGGACCGCTTGCCGCCGGCTAACGCCCCTGCGGCGCCAAAGCCGCCAGGTGCCGCAGAGCGGGTCCCTGGAGAGGCTCAGCCGACCCCGACGCTGGAGGTGGGAGGCTTGTCGGACGAGGCTCTCGCCAAAATCATCAACGCAGTTGGCAAACTTGTTGATGCGCGTGTGGCCGTTCTGGAGGCAAGGCTGCCTCCAGAACCACGTGTCCGGCCACCTCTGGCCGCGGATAAGCGGCCGCATGTGGCACCAGCCCCGCTGCCTTGTCAGGGTGGCCGCGTGGGGAGCTACGCCACGGCCACGGCCGGGCCTAAGCCCAAAGGCCCAGCTCCGAAGGGACCTGCCCTAAGGAGGAAGACGGCTCCAGCTCCTGCCGGACCGCAGTCATCGTCGACAACAACATCGCCGGCGACGACTAGCGTGGCAACGACTGCGCCTTCCGCGCCTGTCGCGCCTGCTGCGCCCGAGGGTTGGCAGGTGGCCGAGCGCGACCGGAAGAGTCGTGGCCAGAGGAGGAGAGCGGAGGCCAAGCGCGCCGCTGAGGCCCCCGCTCCACAGGCAGGAGCCAGCAAGAAGAAGAGGCCGCGCAAGGGGCTCAAGTCAGCCGCAGTGGTGATCACTGTGCTGCCTGAGGCGGCCGAGAAGGGCCTCAGTCACGAGGCCGTCTTGAGGAAGGCCCGGCGGGAGCTAGACGTCTCCGATATTGGAGGCGTCGAAGCCAGGGCCCGCAAGGCCCGGACGGGGGCTCGAATTCTCGAGTTCCCAGGGGCCGAGGGCGCCAAGACGGCCGACAGCATGGCCGAGAAGCTGCGAGGTTTGTTCGCCGAGGAGGGTGGCATCAAGATCGCCAGGTCTGTCAAGTGCGCCGAAATGCGCATTTCGGGCTTGGACGATTCGGTGACGGTGGAAGACATCCGGGAGGCTATTGCCTCGAAAACCGGGTGTCCCATAGACACCGTCCGGGTCGGTGCCATTCGTCCCGGTCCTGGTGGTGTGGTGGTGCTGCCTGGGCGCAGTGCCCGGTGGAGTCGGTCAGGCAACTGGCCAGCTCAGGCATGCCCCTCGTGGGCTGGAGCTCGACGCGGGTAACCGTGCTTGAGCACCGGCCTGCGAGGTGCTACAAGTGCATGGCGGTCGGACACACTCGACCGACGTGCATTAATTGCTTCGACTGCGGCGGATTGTGTTTCCGCTGCGGTCAGACCGGGCACGTGGCGGCATCTTGCGCCGCCCCGCCCCACTGCCCCACGTGTGCGGCGGGCAATAAGCCCGCCAAGCACCGCATGGGCTCTGGGGCCTGCAAGCCTGTCGAGGAGCTGTTTCCACGGCAGTCGGAACACACGGTCCCCGGTCATGGCTCCGCCAGATCAAGACCGGGAGGCCGACGACGAGAGCGTTCCGCCCGTGACGGAGTCGGAAGTGGGGGCGGCCGTGGCGAAGATTCGTTCCGCCACCACGGCCCCCGGCCCGGACGGAATTCCAGTCCAAGTGTTGACGTTGCTCCTCGAGCACTTCGAGCCTCGCCTCAGGCAACTGTTCAACGCCTGTCTGACGTCTGGACGGTTCCCTGAGTGCTGGAAGGAAGGGAGGTTGGTTCTCCTGCCAAAGCCGGGACGGTCCTCGGATTTGCCGTCGGCCTACAGGCCCATCGTGCTCCTCGACGATGTGGGTAAGCTGCTGGAGCGTGTGCTCGCTGCCCGCATCGTCCGACACCTGGAGTAGGTGGGGCCCGATCTGTCGGACGCTCAGTATGGGTTTCGAAGGGGGCGTTCGACCATCGGGGCCCTACTACGCCTGAGGCAGGCGGCCACGGAGGCCGTCGCCGGGAAGGGAGTACTGTTGGCGGTGTCGTTGGACATCGCCAACGCATTCAATAGTCTGCCATTCGGCTGCATCAGGGAGGCGCTCCGGTTCCATGGAGTGCCCCTGTACCTCAGGCGGCTGGTGGCAGACTATTTGGAGGGCCGCAGTATCCTCTGCACGGGTCCCGCAGGGGACATTGTGCGGACGCCCATGTCGTGCGGCGTTCCACAGGGGTCGGTTCTGGGGCCGACTCTGTAGGACATCGGGTACGACTGGGCGTTGAGAGGGAGTCTCCCCCCCGGGCTGAGCTTGGTGTGCTACCCTGACGATACGCTCGTCACAGCCCGGGGCAGGACACTCGAAGAGGCGGCGAGCCTGGCCACTCTCGGCACCGAGGAAATGGTCAGGCGGATCGAGGCGCTGGGGCTCAGGGTGGCCCTAAACAAGACGGAGGCCCTACTTTTCCATGGGCCCCGTGTGAGGCTACCCATCGGCGCCTTGTTGGTGGTCAACTCCATCCACATCAGCATCCAGGCCCATATGAGGTACTTGGGTCTGGTGCTCGAAGGGCGATGGTGGTTCCGGGAGCATTGCCGACAGATTGCTCTCCGGCTTGTCGGCGCGGCGTCCGCCCTTTCTCGACTCATGCCGAACGTGGGCGGACCCAGGTTCGAGGGCCGACGGCTGTATGCGGGGGTCATCCGCTCGATGGCCATGTACGGCGCACCCGTGTGGGCGAGGGCTCTGAACGCCCAGCTCAGGGCGGTTCTGTGGAGGCCACAGAGAGCCATGGCGGTCAGAGCCATTCGCGGGTACCGCACGGTGTCGACAGAGGCGGCGTGGCCTATTGGCCGGGACACCCCCGTGGGACCTAGAGGCGGAGATGCTCTCCGACCTCAACCGCCGGGTTATCACAGCGCGCGAGGAAGGTGGCTCCCCATCTTTGAGCGAGATAGCCACCTGGCGCGTGGATGCCCGCCGAGACGTCATCGCCCGTTGGGCTACGCGGCTGGAGAGGCCTAGGCACGGTGTGGAAACCGTTGAGGCCCTCCGGCCCGTATTGATAGAGTGGATGGAGCGGCGGCACGGGGTCCTCACCTTTCGGCTGGTGCAGGTATTGACGGGGCACGGGAGTTTCGGGTCGTACCTGCACAGGGTCGTGTATAGGGAGTGGACTCCGGCCTGCCACCACTGCAGGAGTGACGAGGACATGGCGCAACACACGCTGGAGGTGTGTCCGGGATGGGAGCGGCAGCGCCGTGACTTCATCGCTATCATCGGTGCCAACCTGACGCTGCCGGCCGTCGCGAGGGCGATGGTCGACAGCATTAGGAACTGGGACGCGGTCGCCGCCTTCTGCGAGGCTGTCATCTCGCAGAAGGAAGCGGCGGAACGGGCCAGGGAGCTTTCGGGGCTTTGCACAGTCTCCCTCCTATCTTATGTTTTGCTGGGCGACCCGCATCTGAGCATACCGCACAGCGATGTTGTGCCATACAAGCGGCCGCCATGTGCCCGATACCGCCACACCGGAAACAAAGTTCGGAACGGTCGACAGAGGATGGGCACAGCGGGGTTGTATGTCCCAGTTACATACATACATATCATCACGCCATATCCCTTGCAGGGTAGGCAGAGAGAACAGACATTCCAGACACCGGAAACACCTCAGTGGGAGGTTCTCCAGCACCTGGACGCCTGCCGAGCTCCAGCCAACGAGGAGTCTTCCTGCGTCTGCGAGCGTCTTAGCGGCGGCGACGGGACACCGCACCTTTACCATGCCCATACCACGGGGACCTCGCTGAATTTGCCCAACTAGGACATCCGCGGCATCGCAACCGCACGTGCGGACCACTGCTGCCTGCACTTTCTCTCCAGTGCCGGAGTCATCCATTCCGGTCAAGTGAATATCAACTTGACCAGACGGATGATATCCGCCACTCCAGCTAGCACTGTCCGTAGTTCAGCCGCCAGTCGGTCAGCGGTTTCCGGCGTTTGGGACTTGGGTAATTGTAATACCCTAGCTCCAGTGATGGAGCATTTAATTTTAGGCCCTCGTCGATTCCCAATTCCTGAAGGTTCACTCCCTGCTCAGCGCGGAGCATGGCGTCAGCATATGTCACTCCCTTCTGTTCGGCCTCAGGCTGCAATCTCAAAATTACAGCCGCAGAGTGTGGAGTGGCAAGCGCCGACTTTAACTTTTTCTGCGCAGAAGCAGCTGGAGTTGGGACCACAGAGGGCACAACCACCGCGGTGGGCGACTCAAGAGAGGAGGACTTCTTCTTCCCCTTCTTCACAACCGTGACCCAACTATTTGCAGGTGCATCCTGGGTTAGCGGAGCGACGGTCGAGGGGCCGGGGACTGGATGTACAGAGGGCACCGGTGCAGAGACCTTAAAAGTAGACGCAAAGAAAGCGATAGCGGGTGCTCTCACCTTTTTTCTGTCCGCTGCCAGGGGTAGGCGGATCACCTTTGCGGGTAAAAGATGGTCTTCTAAGCCTGCGAGTCGGGCGTCTAGCATTGCTCCGACCGACCACGTGCTACAGGACTTTAGCTCCTCCATTGCGTCAACACCGGACACCATGGCAGATGTCAAAGTGGTAGCTCTCATTTCCTGAAACTCGCAGCGTTGTGCCTTGAGTTCCAGTCGGAGAACTTCGTTCTCTTTTCTCATTTTTTAACATATCCTCCCTGGAGGTGGCCCGACTTTCGGACTACCTCTATGATAGTGGCAATACTCTGACCTCCACGGGCACGCAACTCCTCAGGGCCCATGGATGTGGAGTCTTCCATATTGAAAGACTCGGACGCCGACGTATCAGCCGATTCAATTGCCATGGCTGGAGCCATCTTTTTTATTGCCGAATTTCTGAGTATACACTCATACTCCACTTCCTTGGCCTCAGCGTCTCTCGCCTTGAGCTCCGCTCGGGCCCTAGCTAGTCCCGTGTTATGGCCTCTTGTTGCAGCTTTACCGCGACTGACCGTCCCGATTTTAGGCCTTGGTTCTGCCTCTGGGTCTGAGGTTAAATCAGACGGATTCACAAAAAAAAAAGGTATGCT
This sequence comes from Lymantria monacha, assembly GCA_905163515.2. Lineage (NCBI taxonomy): Eukaryota > Metazoa > Arthropoda > Insecta > Lepidoptera > Erebidae > Lymantria > Lymantria monacha. The sequence goes on from LR991081.1 coordinate 21,606,043, forward strand.
CATGTGAGCGCTTGCGACCAGACGCTTGATCCAAGTCTCCCGTACCATACCCGACACCGGACGCTACATCCGAGTCGCCGTCAGACTCGTCGTCAGCCATCGTTGGATGACGAGATAACTGAGCAACGAGAAACTGAGAAATAAACAAACAAAAACGACCCGCTGAGATAATTCGCTGACAAGACCGACTAACGACTAGTGCATACGTCCGACCGGTACGAGCGCCTGTCGGCGTATCCATCTGAGAAGTCCTATGGTGACAGGCACCATCTATATTCATTTCATATCGAAGAATGGTAGGGTTTATGTACGTTCACCGAAGACAAAGATCGGGTACCGGTGGCCCGCTCGTACGGCGAAGAAGAGGTGCTTGCAGGGTGGGTCAATGGGGTTGCGCGCCGCCTCTTCCGTCACCCCGGACCGATTTGGCGGGGTGCGACGTCCATAGCTGACCGCAAAAAAAAAAAAAAAAAAAAAAAGGTTTATGTACGTCTCCTTGCCGCTAAGAGTAAGGATGACTCCTATTAAGGTAAATATCTGGATGATCGAGCCTTGCTGGGTATTTTCTTGATAGTGTGTTTTGAAAGATATATTTAAATATAAAAAAAAAAATTAAAAAGGCAAAAAGTAAAAATAGAAACAAAAAAAATGTATAGCGCAATAAGGAGCCAAAATCACGTTTTTTTGTATGGGAGCACTCCTTAAATTTTTATTTTGTTTTGTAGTATTTGTCGTTATAGTGGCAACAGAAATACATCATCTGTGAAAATTTCTGTCTGACTACTGTTTAACTATCATGGTTCATGAGATACAGCCTGCTGATAGACAGATGAACGGACGGACGGACAACGAAGTCTTAGTTAGACGGTCCCGTTTTACGAATTGGGTACCGAACCCTGAAAAGATTGAACTCACATAAAAGCTTAGTACAATGAAAATACTCTTTAAAATTGGAATCTCTCGAAAGTCTCAATACTGTATTAATACGGCATTTGAAAGTTTCTAAGCTATAAAGAGGTCATACACTTTTAGGACACGACGTCATAGAAACGTAGACTTTGAAATTTTAAATTATTGGACAGCAATTTTCTAAACCGAATATTGTATTGAGAGCCATGATAACAAATTGCACCGAATAACTGAAATCCATCGCTCATAAGATGTATTACCCGTTTTAATTTTACTCTGGCGAGGGTACTTTTTACCGCATAATGATTAGGAAAGAGAGATAGTCATTTACTATATTTTTGTTCTCTGTTTAGCCAGCGTTCAATCAACATATTTGTAAAAATCAAGACGAAAAGGCTAAGTTATATTAGGAACAGTCAGGAGGTTACGATAGGGAGACAGGATCTTAATGCTGATCAGATTGGTCGAAGGCACCATGACCAACCTATATGCGCTACTACGGTCGTTTCGATTTCTTTATACCATTTACTTGCAAATATTTTAAATCATTCGTAGGGGTCGAATATTGGGCGGCATAGGCGCGATTACCTGCGCCTTATGCCGCCCTAGCCAAGGCCGCGGGTGACTGGACCGGGGAATTAGTCCGTCACCCGCCGAGAGGCTGACCGCGAGAAAAAGACCGACGTCCTCCCCGAGGGAGGGGATGTCGCTCAAGAAGAGGGTACCCCTCGGGGGGTATTCCATTAGGCCGGCCACTGACGACAAGTTTACGCTGCTCCGGTGGCCGGTCCAACGACGAAGGCGAGGTTCACGGGTGGGTTATGGGTGAGCGTGCTTACGCCCCTTTGTCGCCCCGGACAGAGTGGTGCGAGGAGCGCGACGACCGTAGGCCACCCCACAAAAAAAAAAAGGGGTCGAATATTAAAATAAATCCTTCGAATAAGTGATAAGCCCCGAGTCCGACAACCGGTCGAGTTACTGAATACTCTAAAGGCTTCCGGTTTACCAACTCATATCTTAAAATTGAGAGCTGGCAGTTGTATGTGAAAAAAAAACCAAAGATATTTTTTATAAAGAAATGCTGTAATAGATGTAGTATCTCGAGTGGATGTCAAAGAAGCACTACCAGTGGTCGGCTTAATTTCGATGGCAAAGACGGTGGGTTATGAGGCCGTACACTACCTTTCCGTCGCCTCAGTCGGAATGAGCGCGATGTGTTCAAAACATAGCCTGCTTAGAAAAATGCCTAGGGTCCATAATATTTAACAAAATTTCATTTTACAGTCCATATACGTCCCACTCATGGGCTCGGGCCTCCTCCATAATAGGAGGGAAGTTAACCTACTATACCGCGCTGGTCAAACGTGTGATATAGGGTTTTGTTTCGAGTTTTCCTTCTCTTGCCTATGCAACATCTATATGTTATATGCATTTTATATCCCTTAGTCGTCTTTTACGATCACCCACGGGTAAGACAGGAGGTGGTGAATTGTATTCTTACTCCGTCACCACATGGATATAATTGTTTTACTATATAAGTATACAAATATTTATACATAATAATTTATGAATAAAAATAAAATTAATAACGTAAAAAATAAACAAAAATCCTATTAGAACCATTTTCGACTTCTACGCAGACAAAGATGCAAATGATAATAATTAATAAAATAATAAAAAAAACGGCCAAAAACTAAATAAGAAAGTAAGGATCCGAACCGAGCTCCGGTTTGTTTGGATTAGACTACTTAATTTTCCAACTGAGCTAAATGTCTATTCTTAATGACAGCGTCAAAATTTGAAACCTTCATATTCTAATAGTTTCAATACAACAAAAAATTATATTTTTTGTTGCCGAAAAATACTGACAAAATAATATTTTCTATAAATGAAACCTAGCTAGATCGATTAATGGCCCCCGGAACCCTTTGTATGCTAAATTTGAAGAAAATCGTTGGAGCCGTTGCCGAGATTCAGATTACATATATATATATTAGGGTGTCCCTTAAATTTCAAGTTCGATATATTTTTACGCATACCTTCTTAAAACTTTCGTAATAACCTAATATGAGCTAAAAAAAAAATATTAGTCTGTTTTGTAAAAGATAACCCGTGCCGACTTGCAATTTAAACTTGTCCATACAAGTTTGCGCGGGTACTGCGCTGTGACCGCGCTGTGACCTGTCACTACATGTTTCATTTGTTATTTCATACGTAATTTTTATGTTATTAGTGCACAATCGTTTGTTGCGTAAAGATGACGCTGGAATTACGGAGTGATAAACAAAATGTTTTCCTTATCGGGCTGCCTAGCCATCAAATAAATGGTGCAAAATTACCATCGAATCGACAAGTTCTCGCCGTCTAATTTTACAATATTCGCGAAGTTAAGCTGACTGTCAGTGAAAGTGCAAATCTTGTGATTAGGGAGTGCATAATATTTTGGGAAAAAGCGAGAATTCCCACCAAAGCATTTCCTAACTGCGTGAAGAAACTTGTTGATTTATATCATATTTGGAGAAAGCTGCAAAAAAATTGTAAGAAAACTCAAGTCACTTTCAAGAACAGAGAAGATAATTTTAAAATAGAACTTGATAACTTATTTGATATTGCACATGCTGATGCCCTTGAGAAAATGAAAATAGAGGAAGACAAAGTGTTTTTAAAAAAACAGAGAGAACCAGGTCGATCGGAATGTTTAGCTGGTATAGACAAAAAATTGGCGGAGAAAGAAGAAAGAGCTAAGCAAAGACGATTGGAGGAAGAGAAAAGAAATGTAAGACAAATAGAGTTGTTGACTGTTGCATCTACTTCTATTACAAGTTACTTAGAATATTCGGCAGATTCGGATGAAGACCAACCTTTGAATTTTGAACTCAGTTTGCCACACGTTTCTTGCTCTGAAAAAAGTTTAAAAAGAGTTAGAAAGAATCTCATAACACCTAAACTTGTCGCAGCTTTAGATCGATGCCAATTGAGTACAAGAGACTCAGTTTACATTCTTCATGCGGTTGTAGAAGCTCTTGGTTTAAGCAGCGACGATTTCCCTATTAACAAATCCTCGATTCAGCGAATTCGTACTCAGACAAGAAAATCCAGGGCAGAAGCAATAAAAACTAACTTTCAAAACAATGTGCCTGCCATCGTCACTATCCACTGGGATGGAAAACTCTTATCCGGATTGGATGTATAAAGTTCAAAAGAAGAACGCTTGCCAATCATTGCTTCATTTGACGATAGAGAAGAGCTTCTTGCAGTACCAAAACTAGAAAGTTCTTCTGGAAAACATCAGGCCAAAGCAATATCAACAACGCTCTTTGACTGGGACCTACATAATAAAATACAAATAATGTGTTGCGACACAACAGCTTCAAATACGGGTCGTTTTAATGGAGCTTGTGCTATTATGGAGCAAACTTTAGAAAGAGAATTATTGTTTTTCGCTTGTCGTCATCATGTTTATGAGTTAGTCCTAAAAGCTGTCTTCGAAACTAAGATAAAGCAAATAACTAGTAGCCCGGAAATTCCACTCTTTAAAAATTTTAGAGATAATTGGAAAAACATCAACTCCAGTGACATTAAACTGTGTCTTGATTTCATAAAAGCAAATATTGCTGAGACAAACATTTCTTCTTTGTTGATGTTTTATAAGGCACAACTGGGCAAAGGTTTTATAAGAGACGATTACCGCGAGTTAGTTGAATTATGTGTAGTATTCTTGGGAGGAGATTCACAGAATAAACTAAAACTCAGACCCCCGGAGCTATGCATCAGGCTCGATGTATGGCGAGGGCGATCTATTCTTTAAAAATATGTTTGCTTCAGTCACAATTCACAATGACTGAGAAAGATAAAAAAGCCATACAGGACGTTTGCTTATTTATCGTCACTTTGTACGTTAAACCTTGGCTCGAATGCACAGTGGCAACTAAAGCACCAAATCAAGATTTGTGCTTCTTAAAGGCGTTAAAAGAGTACGAAAAAGTTGACGAAACCATCTCTAAAGCTTCTGTAACCAAATTTAGTCAACACTTGTGGTATTTATGTGAAGAGACTATTATTCTATCCCTTTTTGATGACGAAGTTGATAACCAAACTAAGATGAAAATGATTGCCAACTTAAACAGGGACAAAATCTCAAATTCAAACAAACGCTATATTCCATCGAAAGAAGAATTATCCCAAAAATTGTTTGGTAAGATATTTTTTTTATTATTGTTTTATTTTTCTCTAGTTTTTAATTTTCTTGCTATTTAACCTGCTTTTTTTGCAGATAAAACTTTGGATGATTTTGTATCGAAAAAGAGCAAACAATTTCTATCTCGACTGCAGATCGACGATAGTTTTCTTCTGGCAGATGTATCTTCTTGGCATGATAATGCTGATTTTCTCGAAGCTAAAAGAAGGATAACTCTTTTGAAGGTTGTAAATGACACTGCTGAAAGGGCAGTTAAATTAATGCAAGATTTTAACGGACTTATCACGGTCGAAGCAGAACAAAACCAGTTTTTGTTACGTTGTGTTCAGGAACATAGAAATTTGTATCCAGACTGTAAAAAAACTACGCTAAAGAGAAGTTACCCTGACTAATTGTAATTATTTTTATGTTATAAATAAATATTAATGTTTATATTAATTTCTTTAAAAATTTTTTTAGTTCATTTGTTGTAATGAAGTCAGTTTTATAGCAGACCTATATATCAGAACAAAATACGATTTTTGATAAACTTTGTAGCTCGGTCAGCACAGGTTGCAATCATGCTAGAAAGACAAAATTTCATATTTAAGTATTATTTAGTATTTATAAAAAAATAGGAGGGTATGCATTTGGAATTTTTAAAAAAAAATTTTTTTCGTTATATAAGGGACACCTTAATATATATATATATATATATATATATATATATATATATATATATATATATATATATATATATATATATATATATATATATATATATTTATATATATATATATATATATATATACAGGGTGAACTTTATGTATGGGAACACCTGAAAATCTCGAGAACTATTGGATATATCGGGAAATAACCTGGACAAAAGTTTCATGGGAAGGAACGGGAAACTCGAATTAAAGCTCAAATTTGACCTTGGGCATGACCTTCACCCAAATTCGAAGGTCAACTTTGTTTTTTTAAATGGAAACCTCTATTTATAACCTCGGATTCGGAAAGAACGAAAAATTTTACGTTCAAAACCATATTCATACTTCATTTTTGAAGGTGTCGCTGGAAACGAAATTATAAAAAAGGACCTCATATAAACTGATTTTTACACTGGAACACCAGGATATCTCGGTAAATACCGATTTTTCAAAAAAATGTTTCAGGCAAAAGTTTCATGGGAAGGAACAGGGAACTCGATTCCAAATTCCTAACACATTTTTTCAAAAAATCGCTATTTACTGAGATATTCAGGTGTTCCAGTGTGAAAATCAGTTGATGTGAGGTCTTTTTGTAAGCGACCTTCCTACGACCTTAAAATAAAAGTATGAATATGGTTTTGAACGTATAATTTCCCGCTCTTTCCAAATCCGAGGTCAAAAATAGAGGTTCCTATTCAAAAAAACAAAGTTGACCTTCGAATTTGGGTGAAGATCACGGCCAAGGTCAAATTTGAGCTTTGATTCGAGTTCCCCGTTCCTTCTCATGAAACTTTTGTCCGGGTCATTTCCCGATATATCCAATAGTTCTCGAGATTTTCAGGTGTTCCCATACATAAAGTTCACGTAGTATATATATATATATATATATATATATACAAGAATTGCTCGTTTAAAGATATAGTGAGATGAAAATGTCACGGCTTGGGCTTTTTATACTGCACTATTGGTAGTAGGCTTTATATTAACAATCGCTAGTTGCTTATGTTGCATATTCATAGCTTTTTATTTTGTTACAACTCTACTATTGTCTTGGATTGATTAGCTGCTTCCCCAACTCAACGGGCCTTCTTGTACTTCATCGCATATTGAAACTTCAAGTAGGCTTTATATTAACCAATCGCTAGTTGCTTATGTTGCATATTCATAGCATTTTATTTTGTTACAACTCTACTATTGTCTTGGATTGATTAGCTGCTTCCCCAACTCAACGGGCCTTCTTGTACTTCATCGCATATTGAAACTTCAAGAAACTGAATGAGTGTTCATGACGTTATATATCGACACTTGAAAATTGACCTTGCCTTGCATGGACTTGGAGCTGATAAATTTTATCTTCTTCTTTATGGTGGTCAGTCTCAACATTTTTACAAAAATAATCACCTTGGCCTCTATTGCCTAAATACCGAATGAGTGATATTTTGGAATCAGTAGACTGGCCTTTCATATGGTTCACTATAGATTCCATTGACAATTATATTTCATTATAATTCTAAAGGTATTCAAATTTCAATAAACATCTTGTAGTAGAATATATTATATGAATTTGAGTAAGTGTCCTAATTACATCTTGGATAATCGTTCACTCACGCATAAAGAGCTGACTACTCCACCGACTCCACCGAATGTCTTACTCAAATTAAGTCAACAAGGCTCATTGCCTGAAGATTATGATTTATAAATATCAGATACACATTGTATGTATTCTGATATTGACTTATATCACAGATGTATTATACATTCTGGACCTCAGCTTCTTCTTGCCACAATTAGCCATCGCTATTATCCTATCATGATCATTATCATTTCAGCTCATATTTGTACTACTGTTGTCCACGAACCTCCTTCATAATAGGAGGAAAATTTACCAAATATACGACGCTGGTGAGACGTGTTGGTATAGGGTTTTGTTTCGAGTTGTGCTTCTCTTACATAACTGTTATATGCGTTTTATATCCCTTAGTCGTCTCATATGATAACCCACGAATAACTCATCGCCACACGAACAATTATCGATGGTAAACAATAGGCTAAAATGTTTAGACATTAATGCATAGAATGATGTAGAATTAAGGCCAGTACCTACTATGAAATCTAAGAGAGAAAACCTCCGAGAGCAATGTTTGCATTTAGAATTTTCCTTTTTAGATATAAACGTTGTATACACTGGATTCATCATGATAGTGGACCATAAAGGTAGAGGATAAAAGTTCACTAAGTGTTATGTGAGATTAAATGAATGACAGTGAATACGTAAGGAAAGTAATTTAGGTCAATACAGATCAAAGTTAAAACTTTTAAGTATGACTATTCAACAGAATTATTATTTCTACCTTATTTGTTATCTTGTCTATGATTACCACCATATCATTCTCCTTTTTCTTTTGACCGCTTAATCTGTACACAAGATCAATGTGCAACCAAAATCTCAGGAATCTGTGTACTGCTATCATACATAAGTCATCGGTGTATTTTAAATACTTCATAAGATTTTTGTCCCCAATAGTCTCTAAACCAAATAACGAATCTGGAAAGAATAAAATTGTATTTTTACGAATTGTATTGCGATTGTATTTAATTTCTAATCTCTCGACGTCTCTAACGCTTTTCAGTGATTGTTTTGACCACAGCATATCCTCCTGAAACTATAAACTCTGAAGTGTTTTATCTATCGCAAAATGCAACAAACGCAATCTATCTATCAAAAATAGTGTTATTTCAAATGATAATGACTTAATAATAATAGACTTTAGACACATACATATTACATCGTCATCATCTTACTCTTATCCTAATTTCTTGAGGTCGCTGCAATACATACACAGACGTTTGAATTTTTTGCGTGACGTCACCCCTCCTTGGGAATATAATTGTTAACCAGATGGTATTAAATTAAATTTTCGGTTCAAAAGGTTCTTTGAAAAAAAAAAACAATGCGTAAATGTAATCACATAAAAATACTCACAGCAAATCACCTCCATCGAAATTTTCGTGAGATATGGAATGTGATTAAATGGTCCCTTGCCAGCACAATACTCTAACTCATTACATAATTTCCTCGCCTGACCATTAAACATATCAAGGAATCCATAGATATTAGATAAAGTGAACGCTGGGTACAAAACTTTACGATGATGCTGCCATACTTCACCTGAAAATAGAAAGGCAATGGAAAATTGATCAGCAATATCATTTTTATCAACAAATTATTACCGTTTCACATAAATAGATTTAGATAGTCTAGTTGTCTACTAATCTCAGAATAAAATCTAATGTTAGGATAATTTTATTTTACTGATTCAGCAACAATTATGTATGTATATTCTAAAATGAAATATTACATACTTTGGCTTGTGGTAATTGTAGGTGTGATATATTGTATTAGTGGGTAATATAATAACTTGTACATGCAACTACATTGTGAAGCCAGTCGGCGAATATACGTTGTACAGTCAACTTGCTTGTTATTCCTGAATCCTGTATCCCGGCTACCCCGCATATATAACATTGGCGACGAGGAACAGTAACCTTACGCGTGAACTGGGACTAAAAATATAGTAGTGTACTAAAAATATAAGTGAACAATGCCTATAGGAAAAATTTCTGAATTTAAAGTAAATAGTGACGATTGGCGGTTATACGTGGAACGTTTAGAACAATATTTTTTAGTAAATAATATACCAGTCGAACTACAAGTGCCCACTTTAATTACAGTGATGGGAGCTGAAAGCTATGAGCTGTTAGTTAATTTGTGTACCCCCCACAAACCTAAAACTAAATCGTTTTCAGAGATAACGGACATTATGGAAAGACATTTGCAACCTAAACCCAGTGAGTTATCCGAACGATATAAGTTTAGATATAGAAAACAAAAGGACGGAGAATCTATATCGGAATGAAACGGAGACTTGTGCGGCAGTGGCCGACGACGCGCCGCGTACACGGATACAGCCGTGGCCGTACCTAGCTCGTCCTTGGAGCAGACTACATATTGACTTCTTGGGCCCTTATAAAGGATTCACATTTCTCGTAGTAGTAGATGCAACGTCAAAATGGATTGAAATTTTTGAAATGTCTCGTACTACTGCGACAAATGTAATCAAGGTATTACGAGCCAGGTTTGCTAGGTTTGGTTTACCAGAAGAACTAGTTTCCGATCAGGGACCACCATTTACTAGCTTGGAGTTTAAAAAGTTTTTAGCTAATAACGGTATTAAGCAAACCTTCTCCCCAATCTACCATCCTTCATCAAACGGGGCAGGAGAAAACGCTGTGAAGCTATGTAAGCGTGCCATTAAAAAAGCGTACAGGGATAAGGTAGATATAGAAGCAGCCTTGCAGACTTATCTTCTTGCTTATCGAAACACTGTCCATAGCACAACCGGCGAAACACCAGCCATGCTCTTGCAAAAGCGACCACTGCGTTCGAGATTAGACTTGTTACGTTCCAATAACGTGGTGGAGAATAAAGTTCGAGAGGCTCAAACGAGGCAGGTCGAATACGCAGGGGGGGTCTCTCGTAATTTTGATGAAGGCGATACGGTGTGGGTGCGAGGTTATGGCAGACGAGATAAATGGGTAAAGGGCATCGCAAAGCAGTTTGAATACATTCATCTTTTTTTTGTTTAATGAAAAGTTCTTAAGAGTTATTAATTGACACCGACACTTTCAGCGTTACAGTATTATTTACATTTTAAAATAAGAACAAAAATGATGACATTAACTATTATACTATAATAGGCATCTTCAAGCAACTGAATGTTGCTGAAAGATAAAATTGTATGATTCCAGCTGTTATTGTTTATTATGACAATTGAATTTAATGATGAATTTGATTTGATGAACATTAAATCATCATTCTCCTGATCTTATCCCGATTACTTGGGGTCGACGTAATATGTACTCTTCTTCCTACATATTGTAAAAGTTATTGGCAATAGTTTTATGACCGGCCGCCTGCCTGACATCAACCCTCCTTGGGAATATAATTGTTGACCAAACGGCATCAGGTGGTGATGGCCAAGGTTTATATAGAACTTTTAGTCGTCTTTTACGACATCGGCGAGAAAAGTAAGGGTTGGTGGTATTCTTAGCCGCTACCACACGTGTAGCCAGAAGTTTAACTATTTTCTAGAATATAATTGAATAGCAGTTTGATAATAACAAAAGACAGGGCTAGGTTTGAAACGTTGGTTTTTAAAGGCATCTTACCATATGAAGTCATCAGACCGTCACCCAACCAAGATTTTGTATATTCAATCCCATAATGTCTTCGAATGCATGCATTAGATGCGGTTAAAGCGTCTTGAGTATCTGTTATCACTGCAAATAAATAATGAAATTTAAAATATAGCCACGTTAGAGAGCATGTCAGGTGAGCTTTTCTTTTTATTATTTTCTCATTGCCTTTAGTGGTAGGCTAAGAAGCAGCCCGCTTCATGGTAAGTGGTTATTATTGCTCATGGATCTCTTTATCCGTGTGGTGAAAGAGTAAGAATACTATTCACCACCCCCTATCTTACCCATGCGTGATCATAGGTAACGGCTAAGGGATATAAAACGCATATAACATCTATGCAAGAGAAGGAATATTCGAAACAAAACCCTATGCCAACACGTCTGACCAGCACGGTATAGTAGGTTAATTTCCCTCCCATTATGGAGGAGGCCCGAACCCAACAGTGGGGCTTATATGGACTGTGATGATGATGATGATGATGATGGATCTCTGCTATATCAGTTCATAGTCAGATTGCTGCGCACCATAACACGTGGTTTCCGGCTTGCTTGTTTTTTTTATGTTACTGTTTATGGTGGCAAATTAATAAGCAGTATGGTGGTATGTGTTACCACCGTTCATGAACATTTGGCATACCAGGGACTTAGCTAAGCCGCAGCCCCTACCCAAAGAGTCGAGCTTCTAGTTCTCTCATTCACAAAACAGACCTCAATAACACTTTACCACTGTTAAGACGTCGATTTTCCGTAACAAAGTGGCACTACTAACATAGAGATATATATCAGTACTACCACACTCTCAGAAAATCGACGTCTGAGCAGTGGCAAACTTGTACATATTGTTGTAAATTGCGCATATCTATATATATATATGCTTGTAACTAAATCTTATATATTAGAAGGTTATGTATACTCACAGTAATATAACTCGGTTCCTAATTTGACATGAATGACACCGCCATTCTCAACACAATATCTAGCATATTTTTTGACTCGTAACCAAGCCTCTGTAATATTAATATTTTTTAAACAGAAAAATTACACTGAATTAAGTGATGTCCTTTTTTTTTGACGGCGGACTATGGTGTGGCCACACTCCGCTAATCAAATTAAATAGATAAAACCTCGAAAAGTACTAGGCGCTGATGATCTTCAGAATATATTAATTAAAAATCTCTCACGAAAATTAGTAGTCCTTCTATCCGCAGCAAAATTGTTTTTCTAATAAAAAATGGAAACATGCTAAAGTTATAGCAATTAAAATCCTGACAGGAATTAAAATATGTTACCTAGCTATCTGCCGATCAGTTTAATGCCTTGCCTCGGTAAATTATTTGAATTATTTCTATTTATTACTTTATTTAACACGTTTAGCTTAATGGCAGAGCAGTTTGAGTTTCGCAATGCATATTCAACGACTCAACAAATAGCTAGAGTTAGGGAATAGATGTCTATTGGCCTAAATTTAACACAATCTACAAGTATGATTCTACTAGATCTTAAAAAAGCCTTTTATACTGTTTACCAAGGACTGCTTCACAAGCTACTGATCAATTATGTTCCTTTTTATCTTGTCAAAATGTTCCCACATTTTGACAAGATAAAAAAAACATAATTTTTAAATTACTTAACCGGTCGTTAGCTGTTTACGTAAAGCGCATTTCATCTAAATCTAAAACCATTATTGCAGGTGTGCCCCAAGGTTTAATGTTTGGGCCCTATCATATTATCCAATATCTTTATGATAGGCCGAAACAGGTCCTTATGCACATAACAGTCGTCAACATGACGATACTATCAGTATCATTTACAATAGATAAGATTAATAATAATATTCATATATTGAACAATGAATTACAAGAGTTTTTTTTTTTTTTTTTTTTGGGGTGGGTTATGGTCGGCGCCCCTCTCGCACCACTCCGTCCGGGGCGACAGAGGGGCGTAAGCACGCATACCCGTAACCCACCCACGAACCTCGCCTACGTCGTTGGACCGGCCACTGGAGCAGCGTGAACTTGTCGTCAGTGGCCGGCCCGATGGAATACCCCCTGAGAGGTACCCTCCCCTTGAGCGACGTCCCCCCCCCCTCGGGGCGGACGTCGTTCCCTCCTCGCGCGGTCAGCCTCTCGGCGGGTGACGGACTAATTCCCCGGTCCAGTCACCCGCGGCCTCGGCTAGGGCGGCATCAGGCGCAGGTAGTCGCGCCTACGCCGCCCCAGTCGCCGGCGGCGGTTCGCGTCATCGAGGAGACGCTCCTCGCGCACGCGCTCCGCCGCCTCCTTCCGCGAGACTACTGCCTCGCAGAAGGCTGCGACATGAATTACAAGAGTTAAAGAAACATGTACAGATTATTCAAAAAAGGCTGATAAAATAAAATTGTCCACAGACACACAATAGTTATGTATATTCCACCTAATAGTAACCATAATAATTATATGTCGTTATTTAGAATTATTGAACAATATTGTATTATGTGTGTATTTTACAATATTGTGTGGGTTAGAAAAGAGTTTAGATTATTTTTATGGAACAATTTTTACAATATTAGACGAATTTGTTCCCAGAAAAAAGCAAAATCCGATAAAATCAAAGTACATTTTGCTGAGGTTTATACCGCGCACTTTGTCCACATTAATAAAATAGCTTATCTTCACAAACGGCACAAAATAAGTAAGTGCTGACACTCATAGAGATTACGAAGTGTTTTCTCGATTTAGGACTAACGTTAAAAAAATATTGTACTTTCACAGGAAGAGTATAACCACCAAACTCAACATTAATTTTAAAAGACCCAAAATAATTTTGGAATCATACCAAAAAACAAATGGTTGAACTCCGCAAGGAATTTCGACAAATGGCGAGGTGTTAGCTGATCATCAGTGTGCAAAAGAATTTATACATAACTTCCTTTTAATTTACAGAGAGGAGCGGGCGACATATAATATTAGCGAGGCAATAAAAGCGAACAATGTTAATCTAGGAGCACGGATTCACATTAATTGCCTGCGTTTACAGGAAGTATAGCATGTACTATTAAATCTTAAACCTGAAAAATCTGTGCATCCAGATGGTATACCCGCTTATATACTGAGGGATTGTCTTTCGGTGTTAACTCGGCCGCTTCTTCACATTTTTACCCTGTACTTGAAATAAACCGTGTTGCCGGAGGATTAGATGAAAGATGGAAGTTTACGTTAGGAAGGTTAGTCGTGCAGTTTCTGTACCGAAAGAGGGACGGAAATGTAAAATTGAAGAGCTTGGACCATTTGCAGTGCTGTTTTCCCCAGCAAAAGTGTTGGCGTCCGCCACACAAAAAGTCATTTTTACAGAGGTAAGATCACAACTCACAGAATTTAAGCACGGCTTTCAGCCAATAAGGAGTATAACCAGCAACCTCCTGACTTATATAGCTCATATGGTTTCCATATTTGATAGTGGTCAGTTCCATAGTTGATAGTGGTCAGTTTGATGTTGCTTACTTTGATTATAAAAAAGCTTTCGACTTAGTTGATCATGATATATTATATATGTATAGATAACAAGTTAAATAAAAGCCTTATAATACTAATAAATAACCATAAAGTTATAGTTTAATTTTCATTAATTTTATCCTTGGTCATGGAGTAAGAATACAATTCAACTATGCGAGAGAAGAAAAACTAGAAATAAAACCCTGTAGCAAACCGTTTAACCAGCGTGGTATTGTAAGTCAAATACTCTCCAATTGTGGAGGAGACCTCTAGCCAAGCAGTGAGCAGTAACACGTATATAAGCTGAGATCATAATGATGATTGTCTCGTATGTGTTTCTGGAATCGTGAATGCCCGTAATTGATGATAATGAAATATCTCATAATTTTATAGTACTTTTAAAATACTAAAATCTTACCTGTTGTATCTTGTTGAAGTGTATGTGCGAGCCCAATAAAAGGCAAATGTCCAGGATATTTAGGGGGTAGCTTATGGGGACTTCGCATAGCTCGACTGCGTACCACAAATACGAGTACAGCACATAACAGCATACATAATAGCGCAGCTAACATACTGGTAACTAGAACATATCAAGAAGATAACGTTAAACTGCGGCCCAATATACATATGTATCTTCTCTACCTACGTAAGTACTGCTGTTTGACACTTGAATTAATTCAAATCTTTTATTAGCTACAAGCCCCATGGGGGCACATACATATTGTCAATTAGACATTTTATATAAAATAATCGTTGGCGCAATTTTAAACTTAAGAACTGTACCTATACATATGTACATCGCTATATATTTATCGACCGATCTAAGAGTAAGGACGGACGATACTTTCGTGCTGCCCGATGGGATTGCAGTATAGCAGCCGATGAAATTACCAATATTCAGACGTTTATTTTCTGCGAGAGTGTACTACTACCCTGGACGATACGCAGCTTTATGGCAGCAGGCAAGGTATTTTCAACAGCGTGACACAATCACTAAAATAATGCATGTGCCTATGTAATGAAATTCATAAAAATAATTACAATAGATAAATACCCTTTATTTTATTGTCCTGATGATTGCACCCGTAGTCCGAGTTTTACTGATTATCAGTAAAGTGGAATTTTTGAACTTTTTGAATCTATTTCACTTAAGATCGTGGTTATTATTGAGACTATTAACAGTATTGGTATGAGCTTTTAACTCGCCTTGTTTGATATTTATATAGCAATGCTCGACGTATAGTACTCTATTGCGAATTGCCTGCCTAATTAATTAACAAAAATAAAAGAAATCTTCGCTTAAAATAAGACAGTAATTACGTAACTTCATTATTGTGAAGTAATTATAATTTTAAAAGTATTATAATAGTTTAAGATGACATCCGTATTAATATTATAAATGCGAAATTAACTCTTATCTATCTGTATGTTTGTAATGTTTTCACGCCTAAGCCAATATGCCGATTTTGATGAAATTTGGTACCCAAGATAGTTAGAGTTTAAGAAAGTATATAAGCTACCCTATCGCAAAAAAGTTATTTTAGGGACCGAAATACGGCATGAAAGTTTATTTGGCAATTCGTCATTGTCAATTTTTTTATGTGTTTAGCTATCAGCCGCAGATGGCTTTAATGACGACTCATATATGCAGAGTGGAGTTGACAAAGCGACAATAAATGAAAACACCGGTAATACTAGTGTATAGGAGTATTTTGAAACTATCAAAACAGTCCTCACATATAAATATAAAAAAAAGTATTTCAAACTATTTATGACAAATATAGAAACAAAATAGAACACTGTTTGT
This sequence comes from Lymantria monacha, assembly GCA_905163515.2. Lineage (NCBI taxonomy): Eukaryota > Metazoa > Arthropoda > Insecta > Lepidoptera > Erebidae > Lymantria > Lymantria monacha. Next base: position 21,622,372 of record LR991081.1, read on the forward strand.
AAATATTAGATCACTAACCTGGGATTCGACTGAGTAGATATCCTTCCACTAAGCCGCATGCATTGGGTACTTTTAATTTTATTATCTAAGTCTGATGCCACAGTTTACATGGATCGTATTGCTCAGGAATAAGGTATAATATGCATTAATTTGTATTGCGTCTAAGATTGAAGTATCGAATTGAAGTATCGAAGATTGCATTGATATGCATTAAATTTATATCGAAGACTTGTGGTAAACTGGTGATATGTAGGTACCTACCTCCATATTAGTTTATACGGATGTGGCGCGGGAGGTCTTTAATCTCTTGGTGATAGCCTAATAATTTTAATTTTTAATACAGAGTGTGAAAAATATTAATAATACAAAGTAATGTGCTATGGCTAAACTATACGAATTATTATATATTATACAAATTTTGTATACAGACTGTGCAAGTCATCAGATACATTCAATTAAAATTATTGTCGCATGTTCATCTCCACCTTGTATATATTTAGGGTGATTTTTTTTCAACTATTTTTTTCGGTTGCATCGTCAAATTTTCTTGTAAGTACCCAAAACAACATTCTCTGAAAGTTTGGGTCCCTAATATTAATATTAAGTCCTCGACCAAGGCGTGTAAAGATTTCCCATTAAAAACACAATTCTCTGATTTTTTAATCTTTAAATTTCTATAGCTCAATGACATTTCACAGCACCGCTTCGACTATGGACGGGTTTTTTTCAGAAATGAATGCTCTACAAAAGTGCCTATTCCGGCTAAACCGTAACTCAAACCAACGAAGTAGTACAGCCCTCTAAACTTGATTTTTTCATGAAATTTGCATTTTTTTGCATTTATCTCGTGAATGATAAGAATTACAGAAAAAATGTAAATGACAAACTTATGGAAACTTAAATTTTCTACAAAAATGGTTCTCAGTACTAAGTCGTTAAAATCAATATTTCTGGAGATATTTAATGAGGCCTTCATCTCTCTCGCTGTCGCTGACCGAAAGCAGTGGAGTAGAAAATTGCAACTATTTAGATGTTAATTTTCAGCGAAAGTGTACTGCTACCATGGAGGAGCCGTATTTTTATCCAACCAGGCAGGAAACTGTTAGCAGCGTGATACTATCACTAATATATGTGCTTATGTAAAAATATTCATAAAATTTCTATAGATAAATACCCTTGTTTTGTTGTCTTCTTCTATATTCTTATTAACAATTGCAGCTGTAGTCCACGTTCTACTGATTATTATCAGAGTTAGATGTGTACACTTTTCGAACTAGTTTCACTTTACTTTGTGATTATGCCCGAGATTATTATAAGTTTGTAATTAATTTTCATATGAGCCCTAAAACCGCTTTGATTATTGCTTATATAGTGACGCTCCAAAAACAGAAAAAAATAACCGTCAAGACAAGTCATGCAAAGCGCAAGGTCATTGTATTTACCTTTTCTCGAAACGTTTTTTAATCATAATGTTTTGGATTTGAATTATACCAGATAAACAAAATTCTCGGAATATAATGTAATAATAGATTTATTAAATATATAAAGTTTCGACTGCATAGCTCTTATAGGTACTTTAGATTTTTTTGATTTCTAGAAAACATTTCTTTTGTCACTGACTTACTGATGATCTTCTAAATTCTTAGATTTTCTAATTTCTGAGATCTAATAAAACTGAAATTTGCTATGTAAAAGCCATTCGAATGAAAATTCTAATTCTCGGTACTTCTATCCTAGAACAAATAAAGTCAAGAGACAAAGGATAGAGACAAAAGGACCCTGAGATAAAAGATTGAGAGATAGAGGTCTGGATTTTTAATATAGTGGCTCCTTGTTATATACAATGAAATATATATTTTAGGAGTTTTAGTCAATCACTCCCCAGCTTTCAAACTAGAGGATGGAAATAAGTGCGCCCTAAACGTCTCATGTGTACCCACTTTGAAGAAAGAGGCAAAGATGGAGAGTACGGTATGTACAGAGGCATATATGATATGCAAGAAGTGCAATCTAGGAAAAGAAAGAAAAATAAACAAATAAAATATATTGTCCTAAGCAATTTACGAAAAGATACTACCAAAAACATTTTTATGTAAAATGTTGCCAAGAAAAGAGCTTTTGATCGGATGGATCATAAAATATTATTGGAGAAACTAGCTTTGCTGAGGTGGTTTAAATCATATATTACAAATAGAACACAAAAAGTAGTCTTAAAAGGATATGAATCGAACACCGTTATCATAACATTCGGAGTTCCGCACAGTTCTATCCTTGGCCCGTTGCTGTTTCTGCTCTTTATCAATGACATACAATATTGCTTTCAACACTGCAAGTTCCTATTGGAACGAAGTTCCTTATCGCGCGTTGTGAAAGGGGGCTAGACGGAAAAAATTCTTACGAAAAGTTGTCACGACACTTTTTGCTATAGTAAGCTATTGTAAGCTGTGCGGCGTCGCTCGTCGGCTCTCTTATAGAAAGCAAGCCAGATATTTTCATTTCTATTTCGCATTGAACAGTGTGGTGTCGCGACGATTTTTTTTATAGATAGAGTGATTCAAGAGGAAGGTTTATATGTATAATATATGCATAATGTACTAGAGAAACACTGATAATTTTAGAGGTTTCTAATGTGATGTCGTAAATAAACACATTATTTTGCGCTTACATTGCAAACGCTGGCTGAACCCTACGAAATAGATCAAAATAAAGTACTACAGTATTATACAGCTTAAAAAGGCCTACAAAAAAGTCCGCGATGGTATATATCTATCTCTTAAGGATAACATACTATATCCATTTTAATACTTTAAAAAATGTTCTATTATAAAACGGTAATTGAAAAGCTATTTACACAAATACTGTATTAATACTTATCATTTTAAATACATTAGTTGGCTTGAGCATTTCATGAAGATATTTTTTTTCCTTCAGACCATGCAAATTAAATCAATACCTTAAGAGATATAGCAAAATCAAAATAATGCGCAACGAAATTATTTTCGCCCTTGACCGGGCCGCGTGGCCGGCTCGCGTTCGAGCTCGGGGCCGAAAAGTTTTGGTAGTCTAGTGGAATTGTATATCCTATTATTAATATTATAAACGTGAAAGTTTGTAATAATGTATGGATGTGAACATGTTTGTTGCTCTTTCACGTAAAAACTACTGAATGGATTTTGATGAAATTTATAGTAATATAGCTTGCACATCAGAATAACACATAGGCTATAATTTATAAAGATATTTTGCAAATTGGCTATAACTATAAAATCATATTATAACGATAAAAATCATAATATAACGATAAAAATCGCTTAAGGCAGAAAAAAATTATGTAATTAAAATAGAACTTCGTTCCATCCGGGTGTCCCTTGACACCTCCGGTTTTTTTATATGCAGATGATCTTAAAATCTATAGAACTATTGAAGACCTTAATGACCAACGTGAGCTTCAGCAGGATCTAGATAGATTCTCTAATTATTGTTCTGTTAATAAAATGCAACTAAGTCTCGATAAGTGCAAAATTATCACATTCACTCGGAAGCGTTCGTATATTGCAGATACTTACACATTAGGTGGTCGTTGTCTTAATAGAGTACAGACTATTTGTGATCTTGGAGTTACATTAGATTCTAAACTGACACTAGATGCATATGTTGATAATATTTGCAGTAAAGCTTATAAAATGTGATTTACGAGCCAGCAATCAATTGAAAAGGCCACAAACATATTTGCATCTGTATAAGTCCTTGATTTGCTGCCAGATGGAATATGCTGTATGTATTTGGGACCCACTCTACGCGAAATACTCAAATTTTCTTGAACGTGTGCAAAAAAAAATCTTACGTTGTATGCACTATAAATTCAACTACACTTACCAGTCTTACGACAGTCTATTACAAAAATATAACCTTTTAGACCTTAAATCGAGAAGGATACAGATGCAAGCAATCTTTATCCATGACATCTGTCATAACAGGTACGACTGCCCTGATATTGTCAATAGAGTTACCTATAATGTGCCTATAAGATCGTGTACACGAGCCTGTCGTCCACCACAATTCTTTGCTATACGAACCTCACGCACCAATGCAGGCAAGCGTGCACCCATTCGTCGTGTACTTCACACTTATAACTATAATTGTAGTGAAAACGATATTTATGCGAACAGCACTGTTGTTTATAAAAGAATGGTTGTTAAAAAATTATCTGGACTTAATACTATACATCGGATGTAAATACATAAGATAATTTTTACATATCTACTATTGTATATGTTACTACGTAATTATTTGCTGCTATGTGTATATGTATGTATGTATATGTATGTGTGTATGTGTATATGTATGTACGTGCGTGCGTGTGCATGGGTATATATTTTTAATTATAACTAAAAAACAAAAAAAACACATACAGGCCTTCTTCTCTCACCCTGTACTACTTTTATATGAATGTGTATATTTGTCCAATCGGTGGTAAACGGTGTGGATATCACTTTTTTTTTATATTGTATAACTTTAAACCACTATAACCAAACTTCATTGTGATATTGTTTGTTTACCCAATAAAGTGAAGAAAAAAAAAAAGACGATATGGCTGAAGAATTACAGCAATACTTCCAATAAACCATTACTGTAACAGAAGACTAAAATCATTGTACGTCAGTGTTACTTTTTAATCAGGTATAAAGTTAAGGGAACGTACCCATACTACATGACCTGTTCAGGTAGGAAGGGGTCTCCAAAAATATTACACATGAACAAAAATTTGTCCTTTTCTTCTTTTTTATTTCTATACAAGTGGTCACGCAGGAGGTTAAAAATTTAAAAAAATGGTCCACCTAGTAGGTATATAGTACGTTCGATAATAATAACTCGAGCTTTTTCGAAATAACTCTAGTCGAGACACAGATATTTCTAGATGTCTGTAAGTAATATTACGTCTATTTATGCGTATACTGCACTATGTCCTAGCTGTTGACACGAAGTCATCTCCCTCCTTACATTGGTGTGCAGGTATTTGCCGTAACAACCATGCCCCGACAAAATCTACACCATTCGGAAAAAGAGGTCTCCATACCGCCGCTCCAATCACTCTATCAGTACTGGCCAGAGGGCCTCCACAGTCCAAACATCGAAACGATGCCTCTCTAGCCATATTGCCCAATTGAGAATACGCTCCCCACATACAACAGGCAGGGACAAAAACATTGAACAGCTTGGCTCAGTATAAATAAAGTACTTAATAAAATCGTGAATGTGAATGTGAGCAAAACCAAAATAATGGTCTTTAATAGAGATGAAGCCAGAACAGATGTAAGTGTACAAATAGGTACAATACAATACAATACTAGAGTAAGTGAATAAATTTGCATATCTTGGATGTGGTTTTAGCCGAGATGGAAGGTACACCACTGATGTAGAGCGAAGAGTGAATGCGGGAAATAGAGTGAACGGAGCGTTGGGGCAACTTCTCGGCAGCCACCACCTCAGCCAGAAGGCACGTGTAGCAATACATAACGCAGTGCTTGTCCCAACATTACTATATGGAAGCGAAAGTTGGGTATGCAGAAAAGAGCATGAAAGCAAAATTAATGCGGTCGAAATGCGATTTCTACGGAAAATCTGTGGAGTTAGGCTGACCGACCGCATTCGCAACGACGACGTAAGAGAGCGAGTAGGTATGAAAGAGAGTACTGGTGTAAAGATGCGAAAGGGAATGCTCCGATGGTTCGGACATGTGGAAAGAATGCCGAACAAACGTCTGGTTAAGGAGATATACAATGCGAAAGTGGAAGTATGTAGGTACCGGGGGAGACCGAGACTCACCTACCTAGACCAGATTGGTCACGTACTGAAAGAAGGTGGAGTCAAGAGTCTCCGAAACCGGGGAGCGTGTATGAAGAGAATTATGAATGTTGAGGAAGCGAGTAAAGTATGCAAGAATAGAGCTCTCTGGCACTCTGTTCTCTCTGCCTACCCTGCAAGGGATATGGCGTGATGATGATATGTATATAAAATCGGCCACTATTGTGTTCGTTAATATGAGCCTGCAACAGCTTTTATCAAAATAAATGCAGCTATCATTGATCAATGATATTTTATTAAAGTATTTCGTTTATATTTGATAATAATATAATTGTGTATATGCAATTATGTTGGTAATAATTATATTTATAATTGTGTATTGCGGTTGCAATTAAATGCATTTTAGTCATTAATTCTGAATTTAAATTAAGTAATTGTTATAATAATGACTGCCACTCGTTTTTGTAATAATATCTCACCAAAAAAAATGAAACATCATAAAAGCAGTGGAAGCCACATTTAATTATATAAAACATCGGGCAATTAGCAATCATACAAATGTGATACAATATATAAAACATATTTTTATTTAAAAAAGGTATCTCAGCTAGTTAGTTTACGAATGAACATGGACAAGATGAAAGTCATGTCATTCCAATACCGGTCCTAGTTGGTAATTCAATTCTTGAAGTTCTCGATCATTATTGATGTTGATCAATATATGAAGTTATAAATTATTATGTTTATATTGGATAAACGGTCCTGTTCGAGGGTCATCCATGCATTCATCAGCCCGTAAACGTCCACTATTGAAAGAAGAGAGACAGAAAGAAAAATAATTTATTGCTCTTTCACGGAAAGGACACAAAACAAAATGATGGTTTAAGTAAAGTAAATAATAAAAGTAGGTATATAAAACATAAGAAGCACTAAAAAGTAAAAGTTAATAAACAATAAAATACATTTACTACACAACAACAAATAAAGTAGTTAATATAAATAATAACAGTGGCGTCACGTCCGCAAATGAGGAAAAGGATGGCTGCTCAGCTTAATGTTGTGGAATCTACTATAAAAGTGACACCACAACGCTGTTATTCTGCAGCGTCCTGTGACGTCCGACAGCAAAGTAGGTACATTAAAAAACAAACCCAGTAATATTTACACGACGACATCTGAGGACTTACAATACATAGGTACCTAACTTGTGACTATCTATTAAAGTAACATATGATACAAAAACTTAAAAATAATAAAATTACTTAACAATCTACACTTATGTACACACGTATTAAAAAAAAACTATTAACAATCACGAACAATTAAACAACCAAGTTAAAACAACAATGAATTTACTCGGTATTCCATGCGGTGCAAACGCAGATAAGGCGCCAAACTGTGACAAATGCAAAGCACCAATGCTCAACGCGAGAGACAGCTAAACCAAAATTGCCAGAGTGAATTGTTAATGGCATAGCCATTAGAGAGTAGTAGTAGAGTGCTACTGAATGACAAGATATAATCTGACAATCAAGTGAAGATTAGGTACAATTATAAAATATTGGACATAGGCCTCCCCACGACCATTCGAAACAGTCAGATGCCACCTACATCCAATAGTTTCCTGCGACCTTGGTAATAGGCCAGCTGTATGAGGCGCACCGCAGTGCGCGGTTTGTCTTCGGCAGGCCAATCCGTTCCACCAAAGAGAGTTGTCGGGAGATGCTTGACGGTCTCGACCGTGACCCCTGGGGTCGCCTGTATTACGCGACGCTGAAAGGTCTTGGGGCCGACTCTTTGGGACATCGGTTACGGCTGGGCGTTAAGAGGGAGTCTCCCTCGGGCTGGGGCTAATATGCTACACTGACGACACACTCGTCACAACCCGGGACAGGAACACTCGAAGAGGCGATAAGCCTGGCTACTCTCAGCATCGAGAAGTATTCCAATGTTAGAAGTGCCGGGTGCGCCACTGAAGAAACAGAAGGGGTTTCGGTGGCCCACTCGCACGGCAAAAGATGATGAAGAAGAAGAGTTACGTGTAAGGCGGATCTATGGGGTCGCGCGCTGCATCTTCTGTCGCCCCAAACGGATTTAGCGGGGAATGACTATTCCATATCCCATCGCAAAAAAAAATTCACTCCTACAGTCATTTATAAGTAGAAGTAGGATTTCTTTTTCGTATACAATATAATACTTTTTAAAGAATTTTGAACAAATAAATAAAAGATTTTTACTAGGTATATTTATTATTGGTAGTTACAACACCTAAAAAACAATACGTGATAAAAAATAGGACATCCGTTCGTATTACGTACGATATGCATATAAAACTTATGTAATATGATCGTACCCCGACTAATTCAATAACCATTAAATAAACAATAGCTTGGTTATCATTGCATCCTTTTTTCAATTTTAATAAAATATCCAGAGTCAGCTTTGAGTGTGACGTCTAATTTAAGTCTTAGCGGGCTATTCTCAGATGTGATGCGGTAGTGACGTATTAGATATGCGAGAGTCGTCTTCATGGACATCATGGCGAAAACTTTTCCTGAAAAATATTAAGTGATAAATATATGTGGTATCATTACTAATAATAATAGATATGCTACACCGTCACGTTATGCAAATAGATGACAACGCTTATTCTTAAACATAATTGAAACATACGGGTAATAGAATAGATAACAATATACCTAATAAAATATTATCCACTGAGTCTGACATCTATACTAATATTATAAAGAGGAAAGGTTTGTATGTAAGTATGTTTGTAATGAATTGGCTCAAAAAGTACCGGTCCGATTTAAATAATTCTTTCACCATTTGAATGCAACATTATCACTGATTATTATAGGCTATTTTAATTGTAAGAAAAATATAAGGATCCCTACTAAAATTACAATAATGTTACCCAAGGTGTAAAAAAACGCCCATAAAATATCTTTCATCGCATGTGCTGCAAAAACTATTGATAATAGAACCAAAAATGTTCCACAATATTAAAGAACATATCAATATCTACAAAAATTGTCGCGATAGCATGTGTCTAACTATTGTAGTTATGTCACTCTAACTACTTTTTAACATTTTAAAATTTAATAGAAATTTCGACCATAATCAGACCAAGTTATTTATACCTTTGCCTTAATCCTTACCTAAATAAATGATTTCTCAAGCAAGGTTTTTTAAATACCTGTAAATAACTTTTTATTTTATTAAAATCGGACACTCCATTCGAAAGATATTACGAGTTTAATAAAATTGAAATAAAATTATTTCGCCGCCGTGACGCGCCGGTGCGGCGGGGGCGGAGTGCAGGAGAGGGGCACATCTATGAAATAGGTAGCCGCGCAGCTCGCTCTGAGAAATTTAAGCCCTGCCAATATGTGTAATGGAACAAGACTTTTGGTAATGGAATTGCGAGACAATGTGATTGTAGCTACTATCATCACCGGCCTCGCGGCCGGACAGCTTGCTCACTTTCCGCGGATCCCGATGATACCGACGGATTGTCCTATATCTTTTAAAAGATTACAGTTTCCTGTAAAGATATCGTTTGCCCTTACAATAAATAAATCCCAGGGACAAACTTTTTTTACGGTTGGCATCGATCTAAGAAAAGAGTGCTTTTCTCATGGCCAAACTATATGTTGCACTTTCTCGAGTAGGGTCTCCTGAAAATCAATATGTTTTATTGCCATCTACAAATACCACTGCTAACATAGTGTATAGTGAAACATTAAGGTAAAAATGGAAAATTAAAATAAAAATCTAATAAAATTTAAAAGTCTTTAAAATAAAAGATGTACTTGAATAAAGAAATGATACACAAATAAAAAAAAACTACATTAAAATAAATAAAAAATATAAATCAAAAAGGAAAAATAAATGTAAAAAAAAACTTAGCACATAAGTCGGGGTGCTATATTTTTTATTCTATGAAATATGTGATAATCAGTACTTATACAGTTATAGTAGGTATATAATGTATCTAATTATTATTAGTATACCTATACTCTAAACCTCAGTGAAATGTTTTTAAAAATTACCAGTTGATGTCATTTATTCTGTTTACTCATTTTGTTTTCAAACATCAACCCAAGGGAAGCCAGCGATACACTATTGCTAAATACATTATTATTTAGGTATGTCCTGCATTTACTGTACGTTTATGACAAAATGTTTAATAAATAAATGTTCACCCGTGCGAAGCCGGGTCGGGCCGCTAGTGGCTAGTAAAGTTAATAATCTATACATCTACATTAATAATGATAATGAATTAAGATAAATAGAAATGCTTAGTAGTATATTATTACGAACCAAATCAAATCAAATGATTTATTATGCGTAAGCCATTACAAGCCACATAACATTGCCCCATGAACGACCTACGAATTTTTTGTAGGCGAGTATGATGGATAACTGGATTATCCTTATTCCTAGTGTTCACAAGATGAATGTCACTATACTTATCAAATTTAGCAATATTTTTTTTACATATAATATGTTTTCAAATATGAATGTGTGATACAACATTTAGAATGTTTATTGCTCTAAATTTTTCCCTCAGTAAAGCTCTTGGGCCTAGATTATAAATCGCGGACAGCCCGTTTTTTCGGCTAGAAAGCCGTTTCAATGTCGGTTAACATTCGATTTTTTTACCGCATAAGCGGCTGACCTTAGCCTACTGGATTATTTCTTAATGTGAAGGCCCCAGTAGAGTTTAGCATCAATAGTAATACCTAAAAATCTGTTGGACTCCACAATTTCTAGGGCTACACCATTCATTTGAACATTGGTTTACACTAGTCTCTGTTAAGAACCGTTGGAGCCATAGCCGAGATTCAGATTACATATACTCGTATAAATATATATAATATCTGGAGGACCGAGACTAGCTCGGTACGTTCTTATTAGTGTGTTTTGAAAGATATATTTAAATATAATAAAAATAATGAAAAATAAATTAAAAAGGCAAAAAGCACAAAAAATAGAAATTAAAATAATGTGTCAGGCAAAAAGGAGCCAAAATCACGTTTGTTATATGGGAGCACCCCATAAATATTTACACCCCTAATATATTTTATTAATATTTGCACCCCTAATATATTTTATTTTGTATTTTAATATTTGTAGTTATAGCGGCAACAGAAATATATCATCTATGAAAATTTTTGTCTGACTACTGTCTAACTATCATGGTTCATGAGATACAGCCTGGTGATAGACAAATGAACGGACGAATGGACAGTAAAGTCTTAGTTAGAGGGTGCCGTTTACGCTTTGGGTACGGAACCCCGAAAAGGTTGAACTCACATAAAAGCAACAATGGAATGGATGGATTGGTACAATGGAAATACTCTTTAAAATTGGAATGTCTCGAAAGTCACAATACTGTATTAACACGGCATTTGAAAGTTTCTAAGCTATAAAAAGGTCATACAATTTTAGGACACAGCGTTATAGGAACGTAGAGTTTGAAATTTTAAATTGTTGGGCAGTAATTTTCTAAGCCAAATACTGTAATTGAGAGCCATGATACACATTGCATCGTATAACTGAAATCTATCGCTATTAAGATGTATCCGTTCTAATTTTATTCTGGCGAGGGTACTTTTATCGCATAATGATTAGGAAAGAGAGATAGTCATTTACTATATTTTTGTTCGCTGTTTAGCTAGCGTTAAATCAACATATTTTTAAAATTCGAGACGGAAAGGCTGAGTTATATTAGGCACAATCAGTAAGATACGATAGGGAGACAGGATGTTAATGCTGATCAGATTGGTCGCAAGACGACATGACATTCTTGTACCTATATGCGATACTACCGTCGTTTCGATTTCTTTATACCATTTACTTGCAAATATTTTAAATCATTCGAAGGGGTCGAATATTTAAACAAATCCTTCGAATAAGTGATAAACTCCTAGTCAGATAACCGGTAGAGTTCCTGAATACTCTGAAGGCTCCCGGTCTTTCAACTCACATCTTAAAGTGGAAAGCTGGGGCGCCAAAATTATACAATGACACCAGTTTGTAAGAAAAAACATTACATTGCATTGTAATGGGGTCAACTATACTGACCGATTGTTCTCGAGCAAAGTCTGTATTTATTCCTAGGATTCACCAAATACCATCCAATTACTCCTTCGAATTTCAGAGAGTACAGTTTGCCATTAAAGTCTGTTTCGCAATAACCATAAACAAAGATCGAGGTTAAATTCTTAACTTTCTCCCGGTATCCCAGCTCACATCTTAAAATTGAGAGCTGACGCGCCAAAATTATACAATGTTTGCAAGAAAAAACATTCTAAGATTCTCTAAATACCTCTTGGAATTTCAGAGAGAGCAGTTTGCCATCAAAGTCTACTTCGCAATGACCGTAAATAAAGGTCGAGGTCAAATTCTTAAGGTAGCGGGAATAGACTTGAGAGAAAGCTGCTTCTCCCATGGGCAGTTGTATGTGACATACTTCAGAGTAAACTCAGAGAGTAGCCTGGTAATTATCATTTCAATCCGAAAGAAAAACAAAATATATTGTTTACAAAGAAGTACTGTAGTTGGTAGGCAGAGAGAACAGAGTGCCAGAGAACTCTATCTCTGCATACTTCACTCGCTTCCTCAACATTCATAATTCTCTTCATACACGCTCGCCGGTTTCGGAGACTCTTGACTCCACCTTCCTTCAGTACATGACCGATCTGGTCTAGGTAGGTTAGTCTCGGTCTCCCTCGGTACCTACATCCTTCCACTTTCGCATTGTATATCTTCTTAACCAGGCGTTCGTTCGGCATTCTTTCCACATGTCCGAACCATCGGAGCATTCCCTTTCGCATCTTTACACCAATACTCTCTTTCATACCTACTCGCTCTCTTACGTCGTCGTTACGAATGCGGTCGGTCAGCCTAACTCCACAGATTTTCCGCAGAGATCGCATTTCGACCGCATTAATTTTACTATCATACTCTTTTCTGCATACCCAACTCTCGCTTCCATACAGTAATGTTGGGACAAGCACTGCGTTATGTATTGCTACACGTGCCTTCTGGCTGAGGTGGTGGCTGCCGAGAAGTTGCTCCAACGCTCCGTTCATCTATTTCCCGCATTCACTCTTCGCTCTATATCAGTGGTGTACCTTCCATCTCGGCTAAATCCACATCCAAGATATACAAATTCATCCACTTGCTCTAGTACATCATTACCTATTGTTACTCTTACATCTGTTCTGGTTTTATCTCTTTCAAAGACCATTATTTTGGTTTTGCTCACATTCACGCGTAGACCCCTTTTCTTACAATCTTCTGTCATTGTGTCGACTAGGGTCTGCAGGTCAATCGCTGACTGTGCCAGCAGGACTGCATCATCTGCATAAAGCAGAGCAGTGACCACTGAGTCGCCCATCTGGACTCCCACATTCATATCGTTCAACCTTTGGAGACATTTATCCAGATATATGATAAACAGCCTGGCTGACAGAACGCACCCCTGCTTAACGCCGATATTGACGTCAAACCAAGGCGACATTCCATCATCCAGCCGCACACAGGCTCTACAGCCCATGTAACTGGACTGCACAGCCTGTAGCAGTTTACCGTTAATACCATACTCCGGTAAAATGTCCCAAAGTTCCTTTCGTACAACCGTGTCAAATGCTCTCTCCAGATCCACAAAACTGCAGAAAACCCTCTGACCTAGAGCCAGATGCTTCTCCACAATGTTGCGCAGAGAGAACACTTGATCCATGCATCCCCTTCCACTCCTGAAACCTCCTTGTGTGTCACACAGTAAACCATCGGACACCATCCTCATTCTCCTTTCAATAATTTTTCCATACACTTTTGCTGCCAAACTGGTCAAGCTTATGGCTCTGTAATTTGCGCAGTCATAACGTGAACCCTTGTTTTTAAACAAAGGCACGATGACTGCGCTATTCCAGTCCCTGGGAACCATTCCCGAGCTCCAACATAAATTGAGGAGCAACAGGAACGCCTCCCAGACACAAGAGCCACCAAGCTTGATCATCTCGGCAGACACCATATCAATGCCCGCTGCCTTACCATTTTTCAAACTTCTTATCGCCCATTCAACTTCATCCATACTGATGCCATCGGAGGACGCCGTTGTCGAATGTTGATCTACTAAACCACATCCAACACCGGCGCCAACCGTAGCATCCGCATACATATCGCCAAAATATTCACTCCATCGGCTTAACACGTCTTGTGTTTGTGTAAGAATGTCTCCACCTTTAGACCTTATTTTATTCATTCTGAAGGCTGACCAACCACCCCGAGACTTCTTCACCTCCCTCCAAAAGAGTTTGTTGTTACCCTCGAAGTTTTTAGTCAGCCTATCTTCTGCACTCATACTTGCTCTATCACGTTTCTCTTTCACTAAGGCCTTGGTGTCATTCTTACATTGCTGATATATTTCTTTCTTCTGTTCAGTCATACTGTCATTCAGATTCAAAGAAGAGTCATAGTCCAGCCACGCTTTCTTCTTTTGCTCTACGGAAGCTGCCACTTCCGCATCCCACCATGCATCACCATTTGTTTTTCTATGCTTCTTTGAACTTCCACATACTTCTTTCGCTGTATCTACCATACTCTCTTTCAATACTCTCCAGCATTCTTCAATGTCCGATTGTGGCTGGCTTGCCATCGTCAGCCGTTCTCGGACACCCTCTGCATACTTTTCTCTTACACACTCTTCTTGCAACCTTTCAACCTTTATTCTTTCAAGCCCTCCGAAGTGGACACGCTCTCGCCAGTGCCTCCACTTTCTGAACAGACCACTAAATCTCGCAATAACGAGATAGTGGTCCGTGTCGACTGTGGGGCCCCTGTAGGCTCTTGCGTCCAATATTTTGCTTCGGAGGCGACTGTCTACCAAAATTAAATCTATTATGCTTTTCTGTTCATTCCTTCTCCATGTATACATATGGATGTCCTTATGTTGGAAAAATGTGTTTGACACAATAAGGTTTCTCTCCATGCATACATCCGCTATGAGCCTACCTGCGTCGTTCACTCTCTTATCACCAAATGGACCAAGTACGTCCTCATAGTCGGGACGCTTGGTCCCCACCCATCCGTTCAAATCTCCACATACAATCACGCGTTCACTGGTTTCTGCCATATCCAGAACTTCCCTAACATTGTCCCAAAACTTCTCTAGGTCTGATGCCACCGAGGATCCTACGGGAGCATATGCTACAACCATGAATACCTTGGTGACACCTAGTTTTATAGGGACCCAGAGAAGTCTGGGATCATACATTCCGTAATCCTTCACACCTGAGGCCAAGCGAGAGGACAACAGCACTCCTACCCCCATGCTGGCTCGATCGCTCTGTGGTACACCAGACCACAGAGCCATCCCGCCACCAGGAAGATTGCAGGCGTCGCTGCCCCTTCGCTTGGTCTCTGTTACACAGAGCACGTCTAGCTGTTTATCCGCCATGACGGATATCAGCTCGTGCAACTTACCTTCCACACAACCTCTTACATTCCACGTGCCCACCCGGCACTCCGTTCTCCTCGACTCGCCTAACTGGGCAAGGCGTGATGGGTGGCGGCCCCCATCGCCGCAACTGCCGATGTTCGTACCGACGGGGGCGGGTCGGTACGCGTCGCCTCCGGGGGACGCCCTAACCCGCATTGCGGTACGCATTTCGAGCCGGATTAGCAGTCTAATTAGACTGGCAGGGGACGCGAACGAGCACGCTCCGGACTATGCCCCCCCTGCCTACCCTGCAAGGGATATGGCGTGATGATATGTATGTATGTATGTATGTACTGTAGTTGGTGTAGTGTCGCGGGTGCATGGACCGGGTATTAGTCCGTAATCCGTAGAAAGGTCAGCCTCGTGAGGGCGACGCTTCGGTATCACAGTTGTTTGTTGCCAGGGCGTCTATAGTAAAGGCTGCACTATAATAAAGATATATTATAAGTACACAAACATTTAAACATAATAATTTATAAATTACTAGCTGACCCGGCAAACGTTGTTTTGCCATGTATATTATTTGTAGGAAACATTATTTTAGTTCAATAAAAATAATTATCTACTATAAGTGTTCAGGGATGTACTTATAATCGAAAGCGTTATAAACAATAAAAGAATGCTTTATGTAGGGTAATAAATTAATGTTTATTAATGTAGAGAATATATTTTAAATTACAATTCTTGCTAGTTATCTAAATATCAAAAATAATTATTCATATTGTAACTATCAATTATGGCAGTTGAAAAAAAAAATTAATCTCTTAGCGCAATAGAAAATACAATATTCTTGGTTAGTCCGTCTTTAGCCAACACAAACAAACTGGATGGTTTTCCCACGCGAGAACATGCCACATACAGTTGTCCGTGGGAAAAGCATGGTGTTTCCAAATCTAAGCCACATACAGACAATGTCTGGCCTTGTGACTTATTGATCGTCATAGTGAATGCCAATCTAATTGGAAATTGAGTGCGTTTGAATTCAATTGGCACATCTGTAGGAATCATAGGGATTCGTGGCAGCAACACATTTTCGCCTTGAAACTTGCCATTCAAGATGATGGCTTCTATAATGTTTTTCATTAATGTTTTAATGACTAATCGTGTGCCATTACATAGCCGTGGTGGGTTTAAGTTACGAAGGAGAATAATCGGTGATCCAACTTTCAATTGTAAATTGTGTGGTGGCATGCCTGGCAAATCCAACGAATTTAAAAACTCAATTGGATAATTCATAGTTTCGTTGCTATCACAAACTGCATCGATAGATTTATATGACATCAAGTCCCCAGGTAACAACTGTTGTAACTTTAAATTTAATCCATTGACGTCCACATTTTTACTTGCCAAAATCGCTCTTTCTGCCAGCCACTTATGATTTACATATTGTGTGTGAACGTCGGGAAATATGCGATCGATGAGAGTATGTTGCGAGTCGATGATTGTGCAGAAGTCCGTCTGTAATTTAATGCATCCAGTATTTTCATGTACAGCAACTTTCCCATCGCCAATATCTAACAGTTGTTTAGAGAATGTTTCGGCGGATGGATCCTGAAGCATTTGAACGCGCATGTTCACCGTCAGTTATACTTTTTCAACATTACGCCATAGTCGCGATGATTTTAAGCAAGCGTTGATTTCATCAGCGTACGTTGAACGTGGAATAACAGGAAGTGTTTGCCTGAAATCACCTGAAAGGAGTAACAAAGTGCCGCCAAATAATTTATCGTTGTTTTTTATATCCTTTAATGTCCTATCCAATGCCTCAAGCGAATGTTTGTGTGCCATAGTGCATTCATCCCAGATAATAATTTTACATTGTTTCAGCACTGTGGCCATAGACGATTGTTTTTTTATGTTGCACACTGCATCTGGATTATTTTGGATGTTCAATGGCAGCTTAAATGCTGAATGAGCTGTTCTGCCTCCATCTAATAAAGTTGCTGCAATGCCAGAAGATGCAACGGCCAATGCGATGCCATTTTTTGATCGTATCTCGGCAAGAAGTAGCGAAATAAGGAACATTTTGCCAGTTCCACCTGGTGCATCCAAAAAAAAGAATCCTCCTTGTCCTGCCGAAACTGCCAGCATAATGCGGTCGTAAATAATTTTTTGTTCATCATTTAGTAATGGAACATTGCGACTAATAATGCCTGCCATTTCCACAGTATTGTACTGCAGTTCACGATTCATATCTGTGTTGAGTAAATCAAATGCACTTCGATTCGGTGAACTCATACCGAAATGACTGATTGGTAAATTCGCAATAGCAATGCAAAGATCCTCGATAGCAATCAATGATTCATTGTACATTGCATCACTGAATGATATCGTTAGATCGTTGTACCTTGTACGATATCGATACAAAATGTCATCAGTTATTGAATCTTTGTGATTATCCCACAACATTTGCGCTCGGGCCGGGAAACATGTAGTCATAACTATAGCAAATAGTAGACGAATTTGTGTTCCTGTGCAGTTTAATGCTGCTTCAGCAAGCATATTGTCCCATTGATTGTCATCTTCTAGTAAGCCTAGTGCAAGGCATGCATCTTTATACGTTGGATACTGTTGTCCATCTACCTTGCGTATATCTTGAAATGACAATGGTCCGGTGACATTAACCAACAGCAGTCGCAGATAAAAATACTCAGTCTGCCTTGGATTGACTGTATATACACGTCCCAAATTATTTGATTTAAATAAACCGGGGCACGCATCAACAGGTGTCCCTTTCTTGCGGGGCATCCATTTTTTCGATTGAGCCCATGTAAAATATCGCGGAACTTCAGAATAGAGCAGTGTTTGTGCGAAGGCACCAAACGCATCCGCACGATTGCACAGTTCGAAAAATTCAGTGCGCGTGGTTTTTGGTGGATTTATAGCACGATCAAGCGCTGTATCGTCCGTGAAATATATGCGCTGGCCGTTTTCAAGATGGACAGCTAAATGGATAACTGCTGGATCTCTTTTATGAATTTGGAAACCAAAAATACGTCAGACAGCTTCATTGGAACTGATATACCGGCCAATTTGGTAATTCGTAATTTCATCATTTTCATTCAACGGAGGAGCATTGACATTAGTATTTTCAATTCTAAATACAGCCATATCACTTTCTTTATTAACATATTTGCAAATATATTTGATACTCTTCACCGAACTGCATGACTCAACATTAATACATATGAGCATTGAATGTTTTGCTGAGCAGAGGTGAATATGGTACCACCCAACGATTGTCAATGTCGATGTCTGCGTTACTGATAGTTTTAATGAACGATTGTCCGCCATTTTCAGTACTTCTTCGACGATATATTGGATATCCGTCAATATGTGTTACCGTATCGTTTATGAAATCTTTAGGAAAACGCTTAGTACATTTTCCGACTACCATGCAAGGTGATGAACGATTCAGAATTCCGCACGGACCATGAATCATGTTTGTAGTAACAATATCAAATAGTAATTGATCAGTAGATGGATCTGGAATCTCTGCAGAAATTAAACTATCGATGTTTTCAGCACGTATTTTGTCGACGAACCAAATTAAAATGTGAGCATGAGGTAATCCACGCTTTTGCCACTCAACTGTATACATCCAACAACGTGTGGGACCAAATACATGCAGCTTCGTAATAAAGCTGATTAAAGACTTTAACTTTTGTTTAAACACACGTGCTGTAATGTCATGACGATGTATTGCATTTTGTCCTGGTAATAGTAATGATGTAATTTCCTGCCATTTTGGATTACATGTAAAAGTAATAAAAAGACACGGTCGTCCATATTCACGCACGAAAGTCATAGCATCCTGTATGTACTCTTGCATGTGACGTGGACTACCTACATACGATGATGGTAAGATAACAGAGTTACCAATTTTGGCAGTATCAGTGTTGTTCGCAATAGCATCTCGCAGGTGAATATATTCTTCCGCACGCAGCTTCTGTTGATTATATCGCAAGTAGATCGCGTAGTCGTTCACTCTCTATCTTCACATACATGTCGACCATAAATTGTTGGCTTAGCTCACGGCATCGTAAAATGATATTGTCTCGGCCGCTTCTAATCATCAAACGATATGAATAAAAATCCTTCGAGCTAACGTTCTGATTTGTTTCGTCTCCTGTAATAATATATCATTGAATTAATTGAAGATTCTACAATAATAATTAATTATGTTTTTAATAATGAATGAATTACCTGTTACGGGATCTCGTTGTTTAATGTTTACGCAATATCCGTCTTGTCCCTTCCAGAAAATTAGAGGATATTGGAGAGCGTCATAAGAACGGTGGGTATCACTAATGAATTGAAGATTATTATTTCTTCTTCGAATCACGATTTGTCGCGTAGCTGTACGGTCACCAACCATGATGCCAGCAACGTCGTCAACAACAGGTGCGTTGAATCTACGTACATGCTCTCCAGCTGGTGTTCTATCAGGATTGATGACAATAGCATGACTGTCACTTTGTAGTTTGTGCATGTGTGATTTGAATAATTTCAATAATTCATTATGCTCATTTAACAGAGCGTCCAGATCGGTGACGATACGCCTGGCAAAAGGTGAATTGAGATTGTGGTAGTCGCAACGTGCATCCACGCGATTGGCGAGTGCACGTTCGGAGTCTTCGCCACCCATAAAGTAAATTTGTAAAAATTTATGAGATTCGTTTGGCATTGGCAGCAATGACCCCACTTTGTGATAAATTTGGCCTTTGATTTTGAACGTGGAATTAAATTGTTGACCGTTTGCAGCAATATTGTTAACTATTTCTGTTGCTCCAAACGACGTTATTTGAAAACATTGAATGTGCGAATTGACTTTAGGAAAAGGCTAGAATCTGGATCTGTACCGATAAGTAAACCGTGTAATGGTTCAGGTGGTGTTTCAATTTTGGTTAGTTGTACTTTTCCTGATGAGCAACACATCCCAACTGGCTCATTTTTAAATTTAAGTGCATGACAATGCGGGCATTCCTTTTCCAAAGAACCAATAACCACTTACCCTACATAAAGCATTCTTTTATTGTTTATAACGCTTTCGATTATAAGTACATCCCCGAACACTTATAGTAGATAATTATTTTTATTGAACTAAAATAATGTTTCCTACAAATAATATACATGGCAAAACAACGTTTGCCGGGTCAGCTAGTATATATATATATATATATATATATATATATGCATACAGGTTTGTTTTTCTAAGAGTTCGATTAGCTATTAATATACTTACCAATACAAAATCTTCTACCGAGACAAAAGGCGGTATATGCTTTGTTAAGGCTCGGTAACTGAGAGGGCTCAAGCCAACGTTCAGGTCGAAACAGACATCGATCTAAACCCCAAAGTGGATGGCGGTTGGCTGCAAATTGAAAAAAACAGCACGTGCGCCCCGAATACAGCGTGCAGTTTTCTGAGAAATCATAAAACATATCCGTCTACATGCATTCCATCACAATATATATATATATATATTATTAATCTTAATCTACTTACTAAGTTTGATATTCCTTTCAATCTGTCTAGCAACCATCGGTACTGGTGTGTGAAATCGCATACTCTCCTTGATCACTGCCTCCAAATATATTAACTTTGACAGATCATGCTTCTCTATGTTTCTGTCATTATCACCAAGAACTTCTTTTATTCTGAAAGTTTAAATTTACATTATAATTTACATTGCAAAAATAGGGCTTACTACATTATTGTACACAATACAAACATACAAGATACAAATCTCGCCACATTTTTTTAAATTTCAAGTAAAGAAAAGAAGGAGCTGCTAGACTATTGTCTGTTATAGAACTCAAGCATAAATTTTCTGCAGATTTTTTTCAGATGGCGAGCTCTAATGTTTATGTTGATTTCTGGACTCTAATTCTCATTAATAGTATCGTATCAATAATTCAGCTTAATAATAATAATTCTCTTCAAATTGATATTTAGCATTTAATATATTCATCAAATAAGGTCATTTATAAAAAACTTGTTTACGAACAATAAAATTATTGTCACAAGTGAGACTCAAATCCGTAACTATTGAAAATCCATTTCAATCATTTCAAACCATTTAGACAAGTATGGGAATTAATGATAAATGACTCATGATTGCCTCAAACATGTAGGTACATGTGTCCGTGTTTGAAGCAAGCATAAGCTGATCAGTGTCCCCTTATGCAACTCCTAGTTTTCAGATACTAGTTATTTCACATTTTTGTTTATTACCCAAGTAATTGTTTCCGTATAACACGGCTCTATTCTTCTAAATATTTAATTTAAAGGCAACACTAGCCAAGTCAAATATTGAAATACAATAGATCAGAGGTTATTTGCTTTATGTCAATAATTTGATTATTGAATGTTTATAGACATATTTGTAGACGAATGGCTCATTAGTGAGGAATATAAATGCGAATATAAAGTTGCAAATGACCGTACTGCAAGTAATCACAATTACCTTCACACCTATATGCTGGTCACAGCTTACATCTTAAGTGATCTCACAGAGCAGACCCAAGCATTCGTCTTTGTACCAACAACTATATGGTATGGATGGATGACGCAGGATAGTCTTTCCCGTGCAACCACGGAACAAGACTACAACCAACGCCACCCCTTTACCTGCCCGTGGATTCCTCAGCCAAATCGCCAAAGGGTTCACCAAGAGAACGAGCAATAGCTCATCCCCGGGTAATGTACAACATCCACCGCTACCACCAGCCCACCTGCCAAGCGCAGCAACCATAACACCACTCTCTCACAAGTGACAATATGAGAGAGGCCTACAAAGCTAACGTAAGTGAGTATACGATATGCGACCAGTGCACGGTGTCACTCGCGGACTCAGACTGCCGAACGGAGGTCGCTCGTTTAGTTTTATTCGTATCTTAAACAAGTTTGCGCTAGGTGACGCGATTAGTGAACACTTTGTTAACATATTTCCGCTTAGCACGTACGATAAACGGAAGTACCGTCATATTTATGAAAAAAAAAAAAAAATATAAAGTAGAAAAATAAACAAGAAATTGTGTTTTAACTCTAACTTAAAATGTTACTCGTATGTATAATTCTGGTCATACTCACTCGGCAAATGTCTTTTTTTGTACTTCTGGATATGATCCCAATAAATGTAAAGTAAATAGGAGGACAGCATCAATTGTGTCAAGTGCTGCACCCATAATTGTGTTAATGTGTTCCTTGATCTCTGTGTCATTGAGCACACTCTTCTGTGAGAGTTCCAAAAGCAGTTCCACCAAAGGCTTGAATTTGGTTTCTGGAATTGTTAAGGAAGATATAAAGGCTGTGCAGAGATTTGTGTTATAAATTTACTGCAGGTTTGTAGTTACTCATTCGCCTGATAATTCTTCAACCAGATTTTACGACTCCCACTAATAAGTAAAAGGTAGTGATATATTCAACAGAATATGCATAGAGATACCTACGGTATAATTAAGGAGGAAGAGGCGTTTTCCCATTTAAAGTTATATGATAAATCTAATAGCAGACTAAAGCACAAATATAACACATGCTTGGTTAATTCTTAAAACTGATACATTGTAAAAGATCTTTCGTTTTGGTAATCGTCCAAACTTGCGATTACTCGTAATTGAACTCAAGTAGGTTACCTGCATTTTTTATTACTTTTTATTTATTCAAGGTACACATACAGCTTTAAAATGCATAGAAAACAGTCAATTGCACATTACAATAGCTAAAATAATTTCCACTTATGAACAAAATAGTGTGATAACAAATATCAAAATTACAATAATAACTAAATTATGGAAGAATGACGTCGAGGACGGTTTCGTTTCCACGTGAAATGGATGAACCCAGCTACGGTCTCAAGTAGTACGGTGGTAAAACAGTGACGATGGTACCAAGTCAAACAATTCTTCACAGCACTCCCCGTGAATGAGCCGGTGGAGCACACAGAGAGACCCAAAGTCTCTCCGCCGTTCCAGCGACTCCAATTCTTCCTTTTTATATTTGCACAAGATATTGTCTCGGCGTGTACGGCTAGTATCGATTAGCTCTGCTCAGCACGTCTAACCTTTTGCTTGCCAATATGGCTTGGACCTCCAAATGACTCCCAAACTGGACTGTGCTTGACAATCCGACGGCGAGGTTCCCAATACTCTCGGCAATTTGGAGAGTTACTCCTTGGAACTGAGGCGCTATGATAAAAGGATACTTCTTCGCAGTGAACGCGCAAACTTGTGTCTTAATGTTGAAGTGGACTAACTTCCGTTCACCCCATTCCGTGGCCCGCACCAGAGAGCGCTTAAAATCAAACGCAAGTTGAGTCGATCTTTTCAATAAAAAGACTTACCACACAGAAAATTGGGCTGCCGGCTCTGTCACTCGCCGAATGAAGAGCCAAAGCCTCTTCATCCTTTATATTCTTTAATCATCTTTTATATTCTTTAAAATTTCTTTCAAGATGATTTTAAACTATAGATACAGCCTGCCTGTTTATTTTGTTTATCTATATATACTGTTTATCTACATATAAGAGATTGCCACCTATGTATTGACTCATCACGATATCTCTGGAACCATAAGGCCTACAAACCTTAAATTTGGTAGGAATATTTCTTTTGCCGAGTAGAGGTCAGCTAAGAACGGATTTTACGAAATTATATCCCTAAGGGGGTGAAAAATCAAGGTAAAGTTTGTATGGGACAACGTGATTCCTTGGTCCAATCTATTTCAAATTTTGCATAAACATTCTTTAACACAATTGATGAAAGATGTGATTCATATTTTATTGAGATTTATCTCCTAACTAGGTTAAAAAGGGGTGGAAAGTTATTTTAGGAGTAATTTGCTTTAAAGTTGATATCAATACTTCTTAGTGATTTTGATTTAAAAGACATTTTATTTTGACACATGTTTGAAAACTCAATTCGATTATATTCAAAAAACCGGCTAAGAGCGACTCGGAGTCGCGCACGAAGGTTCCCGTACCATTATCTATAAATGGCCAAATAATCATGTTTGTTGTTTGGGAGCTTAAATTCTCTATTTGTTTTATTTCAATTTAATTATATATTTCTAAAGTGAATATATTACTAAATATTCTGTGAATATTTCAAACGTCTACCTATTTTTGTTATCAATATCGAGCAAAAACGAGCAAAAAGATTATCTTTGTTGTGTGGGAGCCCCCTTAAATATTTATTTTATTGTTTTTTAGTATTTGTCGTTGTAGCGGCAAAAGAAATTCATCATCTGTGAAAATTTTAATTGTCCAACTATCACGGTTCATGAGAGCAACCTGGTGACAGACAGGTGAACCAACGGACGGACAGCAGAGTCTTAGTAATAGGGTCCTGTTTTATCTTTTGGGCATGGAACTCTAAAAAGGTTGATGTCACATAAACGTTCTTCTTCTTCTCTTTGTGTATTTGCAATCAGCTACTTATACGAGCTATTAGTGCCAGTGTCAAGTTATAATTATTTTTATGTTTTTAGTCTTTCAGGTTAGTCATTGTCTAAGTCAAATTGTCACCATCAACAGTGCTATGGCCACACTGTTAATGGTATCCTGTGGGAATTTTGATGGAAAACGAAAACGTTGTAAAGCACTTTTATATGATGTTCACAACATCCCAGTAGTTCCGCCGCATCACATTACATAAAATGCCATCAATAATTATCTAATGTAACACATTAAAACACTAAGATATCAAATATAATACAAGAGAACCACATGACGTTTTCAAATTCCTGTCAAAAGTCCCACATTAACGTTTGGTACAATGTAAATACTTTTTAAAATTGAACTGTCTCGAATGTCACCGCACTATATTAGTATCTACGGTGTTTATAGGTTTCTAAGCTTTAGGGAGGTCATATACTTTTAGGACACGGCCTCATATGAAGGTAGACTTTGAAATGATTGGACGGTAATTTTCTAAGCAGAATATTGTTTGAATAACTGAAATCCATCGCTCACACGATGTATTACAGTTTGTGTGACAATATCCGTTTGTGTGCTACGGCGAAGGTCGATACTCTATTTCAGCAGTTGTTTGGTTTTTGAATTGTGCTAGGATATAGCCATTGCGATACTAAAACCACAAACACCGTTTTATAAAATTATATCTACTGCAACTTTTTATTTTACAATGATTAGGAAAGGAGTATAATGTCATCTGCTATATTTTCGTTCGCTGTTTAGCCAGGTTTTAATCAACATGTTTGAAAAAATCGAGACTGAAAGGATGAGTTATAATAGGAACAATCTTAATATATATAAATTACGCGTCACGTTGTTTGACCGCCGTGCACTCTTAAAGTACTTAACCGATTATAATCAAATTTGCATAGTATGTGTAGTTTGATCCAACTTAAAAGATAGGATAGCTTCCATCTCAATTTATAGTCAAAATATTATTTTATTGCAAATTATTTGTCTATTATTTGACAGTTACAATTATCTGTTATCTCCAAACGATTCTAACAGATGGCGGTATCTGTTGACTGGATTGAGTAAGTATTTAATAGAAGGCGCTATGTTAAACGTAGAAACGTTTCATAAAAGCTACAACTTATTAGCATAACCACCAAGTATTACTGAGGCTACCTTAGCCACAGCAACGCGTGGCTGGGTCTGCTAGTATATATATATATATATATATATATATATATATATATATATATATATATATATATATATATATATATATATATATATATAGTTTAGAATATATTAGTTCTTTTTTTGTCTGAGACTGATCATGCAATGCTGACTCCCCGCTCTATTCATCCGAGGCGATAGAAGAGATGGTGCGTGCCCCATACTTTGCCGTATACGTACTTCTGATATGTGTACGATATGTGAGCGAACCACCGGTACCTGGTTCTTATTATCGGTGGCTCGTCCGGCTCTTCCTAAAGGGAAACTGAATGTCTTACGATATTCCAGCTCACTACTGCAGGTGCTAATGCTAGTCTTCATTACAAGCAATTTAAAGTAGAAATAAATAGTTTTCTATGATTTCTTAGCTTGGGAACTGGAGGATATAAATCAATATCCACCATGAGGGCCAGCTGGTTTAGAAGTATGGTGGTATTTCATGCGTTTAGCATATTAATTAAAATTGGGGGTGCTTTTCTTTTATTCTTGCTAATTCTAAAAACTTTAATAATATATGGCGTATATAACTAATAAAAAGATATTCAATCGTAACCTTTCTAGCTTTCTAGTGGGTATGATTTTTTTAATATTAAAAACGATTGAAAAAGAAACCTTAAATGTAAATCACAACAACACATTAGTCATCTATGATATTAAAGTTAAATAAAACATACCTGGTCTTGGTCCTGAACCTGGTCCTTTATTACAGCTTATATTAATATTTTTGTTCATTTCAGCTTTCTTATTTATAAGAACCTAAAAAAATAACACATTTAAGTATATCTATAATTGTCTAAATTAAGGAAGAAAATATAATAAAAATGAATTAATAGGGAACCATAAAGTATTAACGAAAACTAATGTTTTCGTAAAGAAGAAACTAAATTTATGGTTTAACATAAAAAGTTTAAAAATCTTACCATATCTGACATATCATTTAGAACTTTGACATAGCCATCCTGTGTCTTCTTCAAGGCACTAAAACGGAATGTATGTGGGCTATACCACCAAAATTTTAAGAGCCGTTCCATCATTGAATCCAAAAACAAATCAAAGGTGTCAACATATTCCTTCATCATTACAGAGTCTGAAATATCAATTCCTAACACCGTTGCTGAAAAAATACATATAAAGTATTATTATAATAAAATTAACCGATTCTGTCCGGCTGATCGAGGTTGTGGTTAAAATACTTAACTTCCATGGTAGAGCCGAGGGTTCAATTCTTTGTGCGATGCACAAATTGTTATTCTGGTTCTGGGTGTAATTTGTCTGCGTTAATTGTGTGTTTGTAAAGTCCCCCGCAATACAAAGATTATTTTCTTAGTGCCGGGTGATGTTTTTACATAAAAAAATGTCGACGACTGTACGCGGGAGTATTCTGCTCAATAGCGCTGTACGGGGCACCCGTGTGGGTGAGGTCCCTGACCGTCCGACTCAAAGCTCTCTTGTGGACTCCACAGGATGTCATAGTGGTTAAGGCCATTCGCGGTTACCGCGCGGTGGCGACCAAAACGACGTGCGAATTAGCCATCACTCCCCCGTGAGACCTGGAGGCGGAGGTGCTCACCGAGCTTTACCGGCGGGTGTCTAGAATACACGAGGCGGGTGGCATTCTATCGCCCAGCGAGCTAGCCACCTGGCGTTAAGACGCCCACCGGCGTACCATCGTCCGTTGCGCAGCACGGTTGGAGAGGCCTCGGTTTTGTCGACCTGACGCTGGCGGCCGTCATGAAAGCGATGGTTGACAGCATCAGGAACTGGGCCGTGGTCACTGCCTTCTGCAAGATGACTGTCTTGCAGGAAACGATTTAGCGAGGAGTGAACAATTTATAGCTCGCCCCCTTCTAAAAAAAGCCGACCGCCGTAGTCGTGACATAGCTTTAGACATTACTTAAATAGCAAAAATGACAATTGATATATTGTAAATATATTAATGTTTATATTATTATCAATATCTTAGAACACATGGCTTGGGCACCCAATACATAACCACTAAAACTAAAACAAAACTAAATAACAATATACTCCTTAAACATGTAATATAAGGAGTCCACGCTAGCGTAGTTTCTGGCACATTGCTATTTTTACGGATTCTATTATGTTTGCATTTGATATTTAATTTTCTGATGTTTCGGACACTTTAGAGATCATTATATTCAGGCAGTAGTCCTTCTGTAACCAGGAAGATCGTAACAATAGAATGCGTAAAAAATGTTTAAATTTAAACAGTACTATAAACCAAAGAATAACTAACAACAAATCATCCCTAAAGTATTAACTTCAATATAAGGTGAGGGATTGAACAGTCCTTTTCCAACTTCCTTTTCCATAGCCTTAACCAGTCTCCTTGATTCTTTGTTGAAAAAGTCTATAAATGTATCTAGTATAATCTGAGTGAATGCTGGCGATATGAGCTTACGATGTTTCCTCCATCTCGGTACTGAAAATTTTTAGGAATGTCTTAAAAACTTGTTTTAAGAAATAAACATATTAGAAGAAGTTTAAAAGTGACGGAAAGGTTAAGAAGTGAACGGTTGAGATGGTATGTGATGAGACGGGATGAAATTAATGTTGTGAAGAAAGTTTTTTAGTTTTTACTCGTGTGGCGACGGGATAGAATACATGTGTCGCCACCCCTTGCTTGTCCGTGGGAGTCATAAAAATCGGCTGAGGGTTCACCAGGAGAGTGGGCAGCAGCTCTCTCCTGGGATACGTATAATACCACACTGCTATCGCCAACCTGCCTGCCAAGCGTGGCAATTATAGCTTTAAACCCCTTAATGAGTAACACAATTAAACAAACGGCCCCCAGTCACGGCAGCTCCAATATCCTACGGGCTCATCGTGATAGCGGGCCTGGTAGGGATGGAGTAGGGGGTGCTAAGAATCCCCGGCAGCGATCCGGCTACCAATCAAAACGACCCTTGGCCCTGGTAACACACAACATTCGGACACTTAGAACCGACGAGAAGGTCATCGAGCTGGAAGAGGAATTGTGAAAAATCCACTGGGACATTGTAGGATTATCAGAAGTGCGAAGAGAGGGCGAGGGTACGATGATCCTCCGGTCTGGAAACTTGCTCTTCTACCGGGAGGGAGATCACCCGTCCCAAGGCGGTATAGGGTTTATCGTTCGCAAATCTCTCGTAGACAACGTGGAGAGGATCGAGAGTGTGTCGACAAGGGCGTAGCATACCTTATACTCAGAATTACCAAACGGTATTCGTTGAAGGTCATACAGATATACGCACCAACCTCGGCATACTCCGACGACGAGGTGGAGGCCTTTTACGAGGATATCTCGAAAGCCATATACGCGTCTAAAACCCACTTTACGGTGGTTATGGGAGACTTTAACGCGAAACTAGGCAAAGGGAGTGATGATGAGTTGAGAGTGGGAAAACATGGATATGGACAGAGAAACCAGAGGGGCCAGAAACTGGCTGAATTTATGGAGAAGGAAAGCCTCTTTATGATGAATTCCGTCTTCAGAAAGCAGCCGCAAAGGACATGGACCTGGATTAGCCCCGATGGTTTAACAAAAAACGAGATAGACTTCTTCTTGTCGGACCACCGACATATATTTAATGATGTCTCAGTGATCAGCAGGATCAAAACTGGGAGCGATCACCGAATAGTACGAGGCACATTAAATATCCATACTGTAACTGAAACTGTCCACGCGGTTGGGTCGAAGTTTTTCAAGGCTCACCGCGCCAATAGACTTAAAAAACTTTCTGACCAGAGTCTCAGGCTTATGAGCGGAGAAAAGAAATGTCAGTACAGTCTTCAGTTGATTGGTCCGAATACAGGCAGCTAAATAGGCAGATCTCCAGCTCTGTGCGTCGCGATATTCGCCAATTTAATACGCTCCGTGTTAAAGAAGCGATAGAGCGGAACCGAGGTTCAAAAGTGTTCGCACAAGATCTGTCTATTAGGCAAAGCCAAATGACCAAGCTGAAGACCGATGACGGCACTGTCATTTCATCCCAAAGTGAGATCTTGGGAGAGGTCGAAAGGTTCTATGGACAGTTATCTAAATCATCCCGAAATCCTGTTGTCAGTTTGGTCCAAGATCCCAGATCCAAGCTAACTCGGCACTATACCGAAGAAATCCCGGACATTAGCTTGTGCGAGATCAGAATGGCTCTCGAACAACTTAGAAACGGTAAGGCACCGGGAGATGACGGAATTACGGCAGAGCTCCCTTCAGAAGCTATTTAATTCCGTTATCCTCAGGGGCGACGTTCCAGAGTCGTGGACCAAGAGCGTGGTGGTGGTATTTTTCAAGAAGGGCGACAAAGCTCTTCTAAATAATTACAGACCTCTCTACAAGGGGTTTTCGAGGGTCATTACCAATCGACTCATGTGCAAGCTCGATGACTTCCAGACGCCCGAACAAGCTGGCTTCTGAAAAGGTTATAGCACCATAGACCATATCCTCACGCTTCGGCAAATTATCCAGAAGACCGAGGAGTACAATCGGCCTCTGTGTATAGCGTTTGTGGACTATGAGAAAGCCTTTGATTCAGTCGAAACTTGGGCGGTGCTGCAGTCCCTTCAGCGGTGCCAAATCGACTATCGTTATATCAAAGTGCTGAAGTGTTTGTACAGGAACGCCACAATGTCAGTCCGTATCCGGGACAAGAGTACGAAACCGATCCAGTTGCAGAAAGGTGTGAGACAGGGAGATGTCATCTCTCCGAAACTGTTCACCACTGCACTGGAAGATGTCTTCAAGCTCTTAGACTGGACCGGACTCGGTATTAACATTAACGGCGAATACATCACTCACCTTCGATTTGCAGACGATATCGTCGTTATGGCAGAATCCATGGAAGACCTTGGCACTATGCTCAACGATCTCAGCAGAGTATCCCAACTGGTAGGGTTACGAATGAACATGGACAAGACGAAAGTCATGTCAAATGCACATGTCATTCCTGTACCGGCCCTAGTTGGCAATGCGATTCTCGAAATTGTCGATCATTATGTTTACCTTGGACAAACAGTTCAGTTAGGTAGATCCAATTTCGAGAAAGAGGTCAGCCGACGAATCCAACTCGGCTGGGCAGCGTTCGGGAAACTTTGGAGGATCTTCTCGTCCAACATACCTCAGTGTCTGAAAACACAGGTCTACTACCAGTGTGTGTAACCAGTGATGACTTATGGCACGGGGTGGTCCCTAAATGTAGGCCTCATAACCAAGCTCAAAGTCTCTCAGCGTGCTATGGAGCGAGCTATGCTCGGGATTTCTCTGCGTGATAGAATCCGTAATACGGAAATCCGCAGAAGAAGGGGTGTAACCGATATATCATGAAGAATTAGCACGCTGAAGTGGCAATGGGCAGGCCACATCGCTCGCAGAACCGACAACCGCTGGGTAAAAAAGGTTCTAGAGTGGCGACCACGTACCGGACGACGCAGTGTGGGACGTCCCCCGACTAGGTGGACAGACAACCTGGTGAGAGTTACTGGGCGTCGATGGATGCAGACGGCACGGGACCGCACTCTGTGGCGTGCATGTGCATGAGGGAGGCCTACGTCCAGCAGTGAACGGTGATGGGCTGAAATGATGATGATGATGAAGAAAGTTTTAAGTATGAATGTTGAAGGCTTAAAAGAAAACCAAAGAAAAGATGGACTGTGTGAAGCATAATATGGATAAAAAGAAAGTGACTACAGAGAGGAATTCTGGTAGAACTATATGGAAGAAGATGATATATTGCGTCGACTCCAAGTAATTGGGATAAGAGCAAGATGATGATGATGTCTTAGACACACTAAAATTTAAAACATTCATCTATACTAGCAAAAAGTTGAGATTTATTGTGTGCTCGCCTAATTTTTCTAACGGCTAATAATTTTGAAGACAGTTTTTAAATTTACTTATATTGCAGCGATGTTAACTCTCTTATTTTCTAACAGATGGCCTTATTAGTACAATAATATTCTATCTAATGAATACAAAATTGTTTATGTTTATTATTGTTAATGGTTATAAAATATTTTTTTTGACAAATAACATATCTATATATGAAGTTAAATTAAGATTCTAAAGCTCAAGTCTATAGGCGTGATAGCTCTTCAGTAAAGTGTACTACAGAAATGCTCAGGTTGTGCTCGCTTTACCCCCCTTATTAAATTTCTTTTCATTTTAAGTCATTCTTTTCAATGCACTCATCACCATACTAGATCACGTAAGTACTAAGTTTGCCTAATAAAATAGATTAAGCTGTGTTTCTAAAACTTGGAGCACAAGTTAATCAAGTGGGTTTGAAATAATATTAATTAATAATTATAACTTATGTCAGCAAACTGAGTTTATTTTTAAATATATTAATCACAGTGCACACGCTACCTTATGGATACATTGCAATAACTTACCCTTTGCAGTGAGAAGACCTTCACCAAACCATGGCTTAACGAAATCATATTCGTCGCTTTTTTCTAAGCATGCATTTGATATTGTGAGCATTTCATCTGGATCAGTAACCACTAAAATTTGATAAAATATTTGATTATTTTTTTTAAAGAAGTAGAATTTAAATCTATATTATATGAAGCAAGAAGATGGCGAGTAATGCAAGTAAACCTTTTTAAGTCTAAGAAATAAATTATAAAGGTTATTACACTACAACCATTTTTTTTTACCGTTTTGGGTTTTATGACTGTTCGCGTTTACTCATTGCACCAATAGGTGCTACTACTACTACCAATAAGTGGATTACTATACTAACCTTCCCCGGCGAATTAAGCTTTCAGATACTTCACCCCATCGTGCGGATGATGTTAGTCCAATTTAAATGCCTACAGTCCGAGATAGAACAACATTGGCAATATAAATTCGAGCCTGTGCAGGCTTGAGGGTCGACATCAGAGCAAGTCGAACCTGTGTTAGTCCGAAGATAAGGAGTGTGTCACTAGTTCAGGCCCTGATCAAATTGATAGTGAGCGAAGGTCTGACGAGTCGACCATTCCGGAGCTTATAACAAAACGAGGCCTTCATCTTATCTAATACTATGCGAAGCCTCTAGGTCTACCTACCAGACCATCCAGTATTAGCGCCTCATTGACCTAGAGATACAACTACTAGTGATCTAGTCGTAAAACAAGTAACTATCCATTACGATGTATAGTATTCAAATCTAGGAAAATTTTAATACTTGGATAGCCTCACAGAAATGTTAAGCTTATCTATTGATTATCTTTTTTTATGGAAGGCTATGCTCTGGACACACGCCGTTCGTTCCATCTGAGGTGACAGAAGGGTGGCGCGTGGCCCCATAACCCACCGTATTCCTTCCGCATTGCCATTGGGCCGGCAACTGATACCGATTGTTTGACATCTGTTGCCAGCCGGGCATCAACTGATTATCTGATGTTATCTAGATTTACTCATAAAATTCTCTAGAACTAGTTTAATAATGATGTATGACGTGTCAATTTATAACTAGACTCAAAATTATGCTATGGGGAGATCTATGCTCGAAATTTCTCTACGTGTAAAAATACGGATGAAAATTTGAAGGAGAACGGATATAACTGACATAGCCTGCGCACATAGCGGGCTACAATCAGAAATGGCAAGTTACGTTACTCGATGCTCGAGAAGTGAACACGAATTGGATGACACAGCATAGTAAAGCTCCTCCAATTAGGCTCTTGTCACAGGGAATCATCGGTTATTGATGTCACAGGAGCGTTCCAAGTGTCTTTCTGATGATGAGTTCTATATCAAAAAGGCTACAAACTGATGGATAATATGATATTATCCATACCTTAAGTACATACGAATATTCATTATGAATATTTGGTTTAAATTATTTCTTTTTTTAATTAACTTATGGAGAGCCAAAACTTATGCGGTGTGAAGCGGCTGTGCTAGATCTTTGTTCACCTTTTTTGGGGTGTAACCACAATGCTACAAAAAAATAAAAAGTAGGTACTAAAAATACTAACAGTAAATAGTCCGTGGTCCAATTTTGCAACGTATTACACCTCCGAGACCGTAGCTACTGTCGGCAAACTCGTTGAATTTATACCATAGTGCTGAAATTATAAACAACTTGAATGTACTATCTAATATTTCGATTATATATTTTCGGTTATAGTTCCGTAATATTACCGTGATACAGTTAAACTTCATGAATTCTATAGCGTTTGTATTTGATTTTTAATTGCTCGATATACCGAATACTCTACAGCGTACAGATCTCCCGTGACTATGAACGCTGTATTGTTCATAAAGTCAAAGATTCAAAATCAAATACAAACGCGATAAAATCCTTAATAATAGTTTTATTTCAAATGCAGCAGTTTAGTACGTTGTTTCTATCTTTGACATATGCTATAAAGTGCAGAGGCCTGAGTACTGAACCTTGAGCTGTTCCTTCAATGACAGGCATTTTGCCACTAACAACATTATTGAGTTTAATAGTTAATATCCTATTTATAAGATATTTTTTCATCACGTTAGTATAAAATGAAGTATATTATGCAGACCTTATAGCAACTCGAGAAAAAGAAAATTTTCGTGCGTTATGGCGCTTTTACCATACCTAATATTATTGTAATCAAACTTAAGGCCCACATATAAGGCCCCATAAGCTATGTCATATCCATACGTGCTGTATTGCTGCGCTTCATGTATCGTTACATCCTCTGATCTATTGGCCTATTAGCCAATTTTTGTTTCGTGTCTCTCGCTTTGCGTAGGATGTAAGTGGAATTTCTTCAAGTCTCCCTATTTTTTTTCTAATAAAATGTGTTGCAGGTCCCAAAACAATTAAAACCGGGAATTCCTGAAGATCGAACCTCGGTTTCTTTTATATTCGGAGACCATTGTGGATCCTGACTTACAGGAGTTATAGTGGCGAGAATGTGTGGTGGTATTAGTCCCAATTTGAAAAAAAAAGGTGTTATAGAGTTACACAGGATCTATCTCCTGGGAAACTCTATGAAACATGCTGCCCATAGTCCTGGTGAGAGCCTGAGCTGATTTTAACTATTTCCATAGACAAGTAAGGGATGACTACAATTGTATTCATATCCCGTCGCCACTCGGAGAAAATTTTGTTTACTTACTGCATTTGTCGCCGATAAATGATGGTAGGTGTCCCAGTATAGGCCAAGCACCTGGCGCTAGTGGTGGTTCATCAAGTTTGTCCTGGCACGAGCTCCAAAACCAATAGAGGCTACATGAAAGAAATATCAAGACTACTGCTAGCATGTTCTAGCTTAATATTTCGACTGAAAATATAAAAAAAAATATGAATACATATTTAATCATCATCATCTCAGCTTATATCATTTAATCTACATATAGACAGTCTTACTGCTAGATTGCGCAAATTAATTATACATTTTTAAAAGTCTTCGACATGCTGCGCGGCAGAAGATCATCAGATTAGTTTATTTAGCCCTTTGCCAATCATTAATACAATACTGTGTAGTTGTCTGGGGTGGAAGTACCAAAACTCACCTACTAAAACTAGAACGTGCCCAAAGAACTCTGTTGAAGTTTGGTTAGCGGTTGCCCTTTCGATTTCCCACTACTGAACTTTATAAAACTTGTAGGTTACTCTCCGTAAGAAAACTTTTTATTTTAAATTTAATTATTACCACACATTCTCGAATACCCTACGAACCCAATAAATTAATTTTCGTTCGTCGTAAATACTCGGTCTGTCCCATTGTTCAAGTAAACACAAAATTAGCACAAAATAGTTTTTACTTTCTTGGTGGTTATGTTTATAATCAAATAAAATTCTATTATAAATATATACACAATGTATAAATCTGAATTGAAAAGAACTGTATCGAACTGGCTTAGACTTTTAGACTATGAAGAGGTAGAAAATATTATCCGTATAGTAAAATAAATGTTGATAATTGTATATATAGTAAAAACGATTATTTTTTACACACACACTCACACACACATACACGCACAAACAAACACAAACACGCACACAAACACACACACACACGCACAAAAACACACTAATACACGCACACAAACATACATACACACACACACATATAATGCATGCAATACAATCGAGCTATTTGTTCACTTTTTTATTTGCTTTTTATTTTTGTAGTTTTAGATTTTATGTATATTTTGAACCTGGTAACATATTTAACTGTGAACCCTATATAAAGAGAGGGCCTGGTGATCTGTCATACAGGTCTTGTACCTACTACAGACACCAGCTCTTCTTAAGGCTATTTAAAATAAGATAAAAAACTTGTAACATGTATTGTAACCTTAAAAGACAAATAAATAAATAAATTGAAATTGAAATATATATTTGACCTACTGCTGGACTCGAGCCTCCTACATGATGGGTTAATGGGGAAATGACCTACTATACCACGCTGATTAGGCGTGTTGGTATAAGGTTTTGTTTTGAATATTTATGCTCTTGTATAGATGTTATATGCATTTTATATCCCTTAGTCGACAAATTCCATTCTTATTCCGTCACCACACGCAAAATATATAAATATGTATCTTAGGGTGATCTTTTTTTTTTTCAATTTTCTTTTTTTCGGTCCTATCGTGACATATTTATTTATTTGGTTTACCAACAGTTGTATACACAAATTCTTATAAATACACATATTAAATTACAAATAACAGTGTAACATCTAATTAAAGGTAGACACCACATGCACAGTAAATTGGATTATTTGAGCAGACAGAAAACAAAATTTTTTTAAGAACTAATTCTAACCATCTAAACTATTGTAATATAGGAACACATTATACAATACTGAATAATGCTCAGATTATTTAATTTTCATTCATTTTAATGACTTTATAGACTGTAGGTATTACAAAACATTGAGAGAACCATCAGATAGGCAGTTAAAGATTTGACGTTTTATTTGAAATAGAGAGTCAAAGTGTACATCAATCACATCGCTACAGCTATTGATAATCCTGCAAAACCTAGCATATGGAGAATTAGCACCCAAAACCGTTCTCCTGTGAGGTGGATAAAGTGGTGTGATCGAGTTGCGAGGGATTCTTGTGGGAGCAAGGAGGTTGAAAAGATATAGCAAACGGGGACAGTCAACACTATTTTTAATTATTTTAAACGCGAATATTGCATCATTTAAACATCTTCTATGGTCTAGACTCTGTGGGGTGCGACGCCAGAAACCTCCGCGTGGTGTACCCTGGGTGCGGGCGACAGTCCCCCAGATCCCTCTGTCGAATTGTCGCCCGTAGCGAATCTCTGGCGCGAGGGGGGGTTCCCCAGCGATGGGTTGAGCCCCAATTCGCTCCTGATCCTCTATTTGTAGAGGATACAGGAGGCGAAATTTCGGACGGGCCCGGTCACTCATTCATTTGAGGGCTGGGCAGGCTTATGCCACCGCCGACATATCGTAAACCTGATATCTTGCTTCAAGACAAGTTGTCGTGAGGCGTAGTATCAGGAACGAGGGTCTTGGCTTAACCGCCCGGACCGCGAGGAAGACAACCTCTATAAAGAGTTCGAATTAACATTTGAATTCGGAAATTACCCAGAATCCTAAGTTCTGGCGTGCGGCGAGAGGATGCATGGAAGATGGGCTGTTCTGTTCCTAGCACGCTCCAGCCAGGGTACCAGCCGACCCCCTGGTTGGTAAATGTAGGCTTGCCCGGGTACAGGGATCTCTGCGCGGGTCGACCGTTTATTTCTCCCATAATCGTGGGAACAAAATGGAATTGCCTACAAAAAATAATAAAGACGGGGAAGCTTCGGATTCCCAACCTACGGCCTTGCCAAGGCAAAATAAAACTGGCACAAACAACGCCTCGTCCTCGGGACTTGAGGCGTCTGCCGAGGGCCCGGCACCGACCAAGGAGGCCCCCCCCTCTTGAAGACGAAGAAGCGTCAACAGGCACGCTTCACATGGGGGAAAGCTGCGAAAGCGAACGCTCGCGAGAAGAAGCGGAATGCCGAAATCCGCGAGCGTTACGCGCGTGAGCTTGACAAGGACGGCGGCAGATCCACTGCAGAGCCGTCAACGGACGAGGGCGACAATTCTGTCGCAGAGCCGTCCAGAGACGAGGGCAGTGGATCTGCCGATGTGATGGACGAGGGCGGTAGTTCCGCAGAGCCGTCCAAGGAGGTAAGCGGGTCGGCTGAGGAAGACGCCGCCGCCAGGTCGTCGCCGCGCCCTGCGGTGGCGGCCCTGACCGCGGCCCTGACGGTAAGGGAGGAGGCCCTCCCCTCGAAGGTGCGGAAGCGCCCCCTAAATAGAGAGGGCAGCTCAGGCGCCGATTCCGAGGGGAGTGTGGTCATCATGCCTCCTCCTAAAGTGCCGGCCTCTCGCAGAGGGCGAGGGGCCGCGGCGTCGGGAAGGGCGACCCACTCCCCGGTCGGCGGGCTGCGCGGAGGCGCGGAAACTGGCAGGCAGACCGACAACGAGGCGGCCGCCGCGAGGGTGCTGGGGGTGTTGTCCAGCATCCCTCCCACCGAAGTGGCGGCCGTTGGTGCCCGCGCGAGCGCCCCAGCCGCAAATATGGAGGCCCTGCAGGCCGAAAACGCCCGCCTTGGTGGCGAGGTGTCAGGCCTGCGGGCCCAGAACCGCCGGCTGGAGTCGGAGCTGGCCGCGGTGCGGAGGGCCAACCGCGTCCTCGCCAAGGACGTGACTGAGCTGAGGGCCCAAATGGCGCGGCTCGTACCGCCTGCGCCAACTGCGCCGCCGGCTAGTGCTAGCCGCCGAGGAGCTGTCGCCGTCGTCACCGCTCCGAAGCCGCCCCGAGGCGACGGCCGTCCAGCGGTTGCCGCCGCGCCGAAGACGCCCCTGACCGCGAAGCGTGCGCCGCCGACCAACGCCAGCACGCCAAATGTCGCCGTCGTGGAGCAGGCCAGGCAGAGGTCCAGCCGGTAACACCGATCCCACTGCCAGTGGTGGGGGGCGTGTCGGACGAGGCCTTGCGCGCCATTATAGACGCCATAGGGAATATGGTCAATGCGCGCTTGGCCGTTCTGGAGGCAAGGCTGCCTCCGGAACCGCGAGTTCGGCCGCCTCTCGCCACGGACAAGCGGCCGTATGCGGCACCAACTCCCGCCCCGCTACCCTGTCAGAGTGGCCGCGTGGGAGGGAGTTACGCCGCAGCCGCGGCTGGACCCAAGTCGAAGAGGCCCGCTCCAAAGAGGAAGACGGCACCGGCTCCTGCCGGAACGCAGTCGTCGCCCGCACCAACACCGCCGGCGACGACTAGCGCGGCCGCGACTACGCCCTCAGCGCCCGGCACGCCCGAACAGGGTTGGCAGGTGGCCGAGCGCGGCAGAAAGAGTCGCGGCCAGAGGAGGAGAGCGGCGGCCAAGCGCGCCGCTGAGGTCGTCGCCCCCCAAGCAGGAGCCGGAGGAGGTGGCACGAAGAAGAAGAGGCCGCGCAAGGGGCTCCGGCCGCCGAAGACAGCCGCAGTGGTGATCACTGTGCTGCCTGAGGCGGCAGAAAGGGGCCTCAGCTATGAGGCCGTTCTGAGGAAAGCCCGGCGGGAGCTCGACGTCTCCGACATAGGAGGCGTCGAAGCCAGGACCTGCAAGGCCCGGACAGGGGCTCGGATCTTAGAGTTCCCTGGGGCCGAGGGCACCAGGACGGCCGATAGCGTGGCGTCGAAGCTGCGAGGTCTGTTCGCCGAGGAGGGTAGCGTCAAAATCGCCAGACCCGTAAAGTGCGCCGAAATGCGCATCGCGGGTTTGGACGACTCCGTGACGGTGGAAGACATCCGGGAGGCCATTGCCTCGAAAACCGGGTGTCCCATAGACACCGTCCGGGTTGGCGCCATCCGGCCCGGTCCGGGCGGCGTAGGTGCTGCCTGGGTGCAGTGCCCAGTGGAGTCGGTCAGGCAACTGGCCGACTCAGGCAGGCTCCTCGTCGGCTGGAGCTCAGCGCGAGTCAGCGTGCTGGAGCACCGGCCTGCGAGGTGTTTCAAGTGCATGGCGGTCGGGCACACCCGGCCAACATGCACTAATTGCTTTGACTGCGGCGGACTCTGTTTCCGCTGCGGTCAGACTGGGCATATGGCGGCATCTTGCGCCGCCCCGCCCCACTGCCCCGCGTGTGCGGCGGGCAATAAGCCCGCCAAGCACCGCATGGGCTCTGGGGCGTGCAGACCTCCGGTTTCGGCTCCAAAGGGGCGGAGCGGCCCTTCGACTCCGGCCGCTCCCGCTCCTAGCGCGGCCCGGTCGCCCGCCGCAAGCCAGGAGGTGATGATGGACACGGCCCATTAATGGCTGCCCAGTCCACTCACCTCCTGCAGGCCAACACCAACCACTCCGCCGGTGCGCAGGATCTCCTCCTGCAATCCATGGCGGAGTGGTCGATCGGTGCAGCCGTAGTCGCGGAACCGTACGTCGTGCCTGATCGCCCCAATTGGGTGGTCATGGTGGTGGGTGGCGTGGGGGTCCCCGATGACGGACGATCGCGGGCGGGCGATCGTGGAGTGGGCGGCGTCACTGGGCCTCTGTGTCCTAAACAGAGGCTCAGTGAACACGTGTGTGCGACAGCAGGGTGGGTCGATAGTGGACTTGTCGTTCGCTAGCCCCG
Source organism: Lymantria monacha (assembly GCA_905163515.2). Lineage (NCBI taxonomy): Eukaryota > Metazoa > Arthropoda > Insecta > Lepidoptera > Erebidae > Lymantria > Lymantria monacha. The sequence continues at coordinate 21,662,910 of LR991081.1, forward strand.
CTGTCGCACCACGAGTGAGGAACTGGCGTGTCCTGGAGGAGGCGGAGACCCTGTCGGATCACCGATACATCCGAATGGAGGTCTCCCCTCTCCGGGACCTCAGCAGGGGTCACAGGGCGGACCGTGCTCCCGCATTTCCGCGGTGGGCTGTGGGGCGTCTAGATAGGGACCTACTGGCGGAGGCGGCCATCGTGAACGCGTGGCTGTCCTCACCACCCCCAGCAGTCGGAGTGGACGCTGAGGCTGTCCGCATCCGCAGTGCGTTAACGCAGGTCTGCGATGCGGCCATGCCCAGGGTGCGGCGTCTACCTCCGAGGCAGGGGGTCTACTGGTGGTCCCCAAGACTGGTGGACCTTCGTGCGGCGTGCATTAGTGCCCGAAGGTCCTACACCCGCAGTCGGCGGCGTCGCCGCGATGTTGAGCGGGAGGGCCAGCTGTACGAGGCGTACCGCAGTGCGCGTACTGCCTTTCGGCTGGCCATCCGGTCCGCCAAGGACGCAAGTTGGCAGGAGATGCTGGACGGTCTCGACCGTGACCCCTGGGGTCGCCCGTATCGCGCGTCGCTGAATAAGCTTCGCGCGCAGGTCCCCCCCCTCACCGAGACCCTCCAGCCCGACCTCCTTCGTAGAGTGGTTGAGGAGCTGTTCCCGCGGCAGCCGGAGCACACGCCCCCGGTCATGGCTTCGCCAGATCACGACCGGGAGGCCGTCGAGAGTGTTCCGCCCGTGACGGAGTCGGAAGTGGGGGCAGCCGTGGCGAAGATTCGTTCCGCCACCACGGCCCCCGGCCCGGACGGAATCCCAGTCCGGGTGTTGACGTTGCTCCTCGAGCATCACGAACCTCGCCTCAGGCGACTGTTCAACGCCTGTCTGACGTCTGGACAGTTTCCTGAGTGCTGGAAGGAAGGGAGGTTGGTTCTCCTGCCAAAGCCGGGACGGCCCCCGGATTCGCCGTCGGCCTACAGGCCCATTGTGCTTCTGGACGATGTGGGTAAGCTGCTGGAGCGTGTCCTCGCTGCCCGCATCGTCCAGCACCTGGAGGAGGTGGGGCCCGATCTGTCGGACGCTCAATTTGGGTTTCGGAGGGGGCGTTCGACCATCGGGGCCCTGCTACGCCTGAGGCAGACGGCCGCGGGGGCTGTCGCCGGCAAAGGAGTGTTGTTGGCGATGTCGTTGGACATCGCCAACGCCTTCAATAGTCTGCCATTCAGCTGCATCAGGGAGGCGCTCCGGTTCCATGGAGTGCCCCTGTACCTCAGGCGGCTGGTGGCAGACTATTTGGAGGGGCGCAGTGTTCTCTACGCGAGCCCCGCAGGGGACATTGTGCGGACGCCCATGTCGTGCGGTGTTCCGCAGGGGTCGGTTCTGGGGCCGACTCTGTGGGACATCGGGTACGACTGGGCGTTGAGAGGGAGTCTCCCCCCCGGGCTGAGCGTTATTTGCTATGCTGACGACACGCTCGTCACAGCCCGGGGCAGGACATTCGAAGAGGCGGCGAGCCTGGCCACTCTCGGCACCGAGGAGATGGTCAGGCGAATCGAGGCGCTGGGGCTCAGGGTGGCCCTAAACAAGACGGAGGCCTTACTATTTCATGGGCCCCGTGTGAGGCTGCCCATCGGCGCCTCGTTAGTCGTCAACTCCATCCACATCAGTATCCAGGCCCATATGAGGTACTTGGGTCTGGTGCTCGACGGGCGATGGTGGTTCCGGGAGCATTTTCGCCAAATTGCTCCCCGGCTGGTCGGCGCGGCGTCCGCCCTTTCTCGACTCATGCCGAATGTGGGCGGACCCAGTTTCGAGGGCCGACGGCTGTATGCGGGGGTGATCCGCTCAATGGCCATGTACGGCGCACCCGTGTGGGCGAGGGCTCTGAACGCCCAGCTCAGGGCGGTGCTGTGGAGGCCACAGCGAGCCATGGCGGTCAGAGCCATTCGCGGGTACCGCACGGTGTCGACAGAGGCGGCGTGCCTATTGGCCGGGACACCCCCGTGGGACCTAGAGGCGGAGATGCTCTCCGACCTCTACCGGCGGGTTACCTCAGTGCGCGACGAAGGTGGCTCCCCATCGTTGAGCGAGATAGCCACCTGGCGCGAGGACGCCCGCCGAGACGTCATCGCCCGTTGGGTTACGCGGCTGGAGAGGCCAAGACACGGTGTCGTTACCGTCGAGGCCCTCCGGCCCGTACTGATGGAATGGATGGAGCGGCGGCACGGAGTCCTCTCCTTTCGGCTGGTGCAGGTATTGTCAGGGCACGGGTGTTTCGGTCTGTACCTGCACACGGTCGCGTATAGGGAGTGGACTCCGGCCTGCCACCATTGCAGCAGTGACGAGGACACGGCGAGACACACACTGGAGGTGTGTCCGAGTTGGGACGGGGAGCGCCGTGACCTCGTCGCTGTAATCGGTGCCGACCTGACGCTGCCGGCTGTCGCGAGGGCGATGGTCGACAGCGTCAGGAACTGGGACGCGGTCGCCGCCTTCTGCGAGGCTGTTATCTCGCAGAAGGAGACGGCGGAACGAGTCCGGGAGGATTCCCGTGACCCGGGCCGCCGTCAGCGGCCGGGGCGGCGCAGGCGCGAATACCTGCGCCTGATGCCGCCCTAACCGAGGCTTCGGGTGATCGGACCGGGGAATTGTCCGGTCACCCGACGTGAGGCCACCGCGTGAGGACGACGCCTCGACGGCGAAAGCTGTCGGGGCGTCGACAGGAGAGGAGCCCGAGAGGGCATACCGCCGAGCGGGCCATCGAAGACAAAAATCGGGTACCGGTGGCCCGCTTGCACGGCGAAGAAGAGGTGCTTGCAGGGTGGGTCAATGGGGTTGCGCGCCGCCTCTTCCGTCACCCCGGACCGACTTGGCGGGGTGCGACGTCCATGGCCCACTGCAAAAAAAAAAAAAAAAAAAAGTGGTCTAGACTCTGTAATTTGAAATGTTTTAGTCTATCATTATATTTTTATAAACAGTACTGGCCCCAAATGTGAGCCCTGTGGAACACCCGAGCTGATGTTTAGCACTGTTGACTGAAATCCATTTACAACCACGTAACAAGACCTATCTTTCAAATATGAGTCTATCCAGTTTAGCATAGATCCTTGTGTATCATAGGCTTCTAACTTCTGAATTAATATTTTGTGGGAGACTTTATCAAAAGCTTTACTGAAGTCGGTGTATATGACGTCGGCTTGCCACCCTGAGTCCATAGCTTGCACAAGAAATTCAGTAAAGGGTACTAGATTTGTAGTCATTGATCGTGACTCAACAAATCCATGTTGATCTTCACTTAAATAAAACTTTAAATGAGTCTGGATGTACGGACAGACCAAAGATTCAAATATTTTAGCCAAAGAGGATATTAGCGAAATAGGTCTGTAGTTGCCAATATGATTACTATTATCGACTTTATATATTGGCACTACTTTTGCTATTTTCCATTTCGTAAGAAATATACCAGATATCAAAGACTCGTTAAATATTATTGCCAATGGTATGACTACTTCTGAGGCACATTCTTTAATAAAGAGAGATGGTATTCCGTCTGGTCCAACACATTTCGTACAATCTAAAGACTGAAGCTTCCTGAGGAGCAGATCATTGCTTATTATTGGATTCGTTAAACATAGACTATAGTTTTTTAATGTTTGTAATGACTCTGAAATGCATTCAGAGCCAACGCCCTGATCGTGGCTATAGACAGAAGAAAAATAAGCAGCAAATAGTTCACAGATTTTTGTTCCATCAGCTGTTGTTGTATGTCCATCAGAAATAATATTGGGATAAATACTAGATCCACCACGTTTACTCTTGACATGTGACCAAAACAACTTTGAATTTTTTGAAAGGTCAGTTTCCAATTTAATTAAATAATTATTATAACATAATCTAGCCAGCCTATCACACCGTTTACTTATCAATTTTAATTCAATGGCATCACGAGGGTTTTTGTATTTATTGTAACGTGTTCTTATTTTATTTTTCAAACCTAGCATTTTAATTATTTTGCGATTAAACCACTGCGGATATTTATAATTTTTTGGACTGCAATTGGGCACAAATTTGTGTATAGCATTATTTAAAATATTATAAAAATCGCCTCACATGTCGTTCACACCACTCCTAGTAAATAATTCTACCTAATTTCATTGTCTTAGAAATTTTTGTGTTAGAATGTAATCGGCTTTATGAAAATTTTATTTTAGTTTTGTATTATTATATGGCAACCTAACCATTTCGTCGTACGTTACTATAATTTCGAGGGGGGGATGGTGCCAATCGATGTTACTAAAAAGGTTAGTTCTCTGATTTACACTACATAATGAGTGCGTAGACAAAACAAGGTCTAAAATGCGACCAGATGAATTGGCAATATAATTAAATTGCTCGAGCTTATTAATATTCGTGAAATCTATAAAAACTTCGCTAATACTCGGCAATGTAAGCTCACAATTTACATTTTGTATTAATCTCCAATCAATGTTGCTTATATTGAAATCACCTACAATAAAAATACTTGAATCCATGTTTTGCTCAAAAACTTTATTGCAACTATCTAAGTAGCGTTTAAGATTACTAAGCCGCATAGGCGGAGGCAAGTATACTGCGCAAAGAGCTATTTGACGCATATCTCGTGATAAAGATAAGTCAATAGTAACCCAAAGGTCCTCGCAAACACTTTCCCAGATTTTAACGCGATTAGATTATATTTTTTTCCTAATTGCTATAAGTACTCCTCCACCATCCTTGTTAGAATGTAAACCAGAGCTTTCTCTGTCGCTTCTATAAACCATATACCTATCATCGAACAATTCACCACTCAGTATAGAACTATTAAGCCATGTTTCTGTTACAATTATTATATCATAATTATTACAGCAAACATTACGATAAAAAATATGTGTCTTTGTTCTCAATCCTCGACAATTCTGATAATATATTTGTAAATTATTGAATTTTAAAATTAAAAAAAACTAATTGCATGCAAGTTGAAAAAATAAATTAATATTATGTAGGTATACTTAATAAATTAGAATACAAAATCAAATGACCTTAGATAACATGTTCAAATCTATACATATAATAAAAATGAAACGGATCGCTGTCTGTACATTGAAGATATATGAGAAAAAATATTACTGGGACCTTTATCAACACTAATAGAACCCAAAACAATGATTTTTAAAAATTTTGTCTGTTTGATTATGAAGAGAATTATGAATGTTGAGGAAGAGAGTGAAGTATGCAGAGATAGAGTTCTCTGGCACTCTGTTCTCTCTGCCTACCCTGCAAGGGATATGGCGTGATGATATGTATGTATGTATTTGTCTGTTTATTGTTTGTCTGTGCGTTTGTGCATGCTAATCTCAGAAACGGCTTATCGGATTTAGACGCGGTTTTCCCTAATATATTTTGGTAAACTTCACTTAACATTTACGCTTTATTTCATGTCAATATATATATTTCATGTCAATATATGTTTCAAGCCGATATTATTGAAGCTGGCAACTTGAAATGTTGACAGTGGTTTCTTTATATGACGAAGAGATTTACTAAGAAATAATTTTACGAAATTATACCCCTAAGGGGGTGGAGCAGAGTGGCAAAGTTTGTATGGGGAGAAAAAAATCTTTATTGATTCTTTTCAAATTATGAGTAGAATCAAATATTTTAGGTTAATCCGGCATTTGTCAATTTTCACCCGCTGGTTGTGTAAATTAGGCCTGTGAAACGGGTTGATCGACTCATTACCGCCAAGCCGAAACTATTAAAGCTAGAAATATAAAATTTTGAAGCACGTTTTTATTTATGACATAGATATTCCATATGAAAGGATTTTATGAATTCCGCCCCTAAGGGGTTGTAACAAAGCAGCAAAGTGTGTATGGGGAGAAAATTTCTTTATCGATTCTTTTCAAATTACGTACAAATATTCTTCGGTAAAAATAAATAAACACGTGTTTCTCTCTTCCTCTCCATCAACCCTGCACCAATGCCGGCGTGAGAGCTCACACGATACACATAGTAGACGGTAATAGGTTCTTGCCTAATGGTTTAAGGTACAGGTTAAGTTTAGCTTCAAAAATGTTCACTTTACAACTGAAATAATAAATCATATCTAACGAGGTCGCAACTCTGCTGGTGAAACAAAACAGTCAAATAAAGGGTGGCGATAATTATATTTTTATCCCATGGTCATACCGTAAATAATATATTAATGGCAATATAATTTGTAGAATGAATAGAACTTTGAACCACCTTTTTCTTTAGTAACCGGCTATGGTATATAGACACACGCGCGCCGTACGTAAGTGTACCCTTCCTTGTGCGGGTGGACCACTGCAACCGGGTATCATCTCGAGTCGAAGCCGGACGGTAGAGCGTATCAACGTAGAGTATTTTCTCTCAGACCCACCCTATTGCCTAATTCCGTTAGACAACTAACTCGCAGAAGGCGGCGACCGCATCCCAGTTTCTGACGCTGTTGATTATCGTCCTAGCGACAAACCTTCAATACCTTGCATTGCTTTTTCTATTTAACTCTGTCAGAGATGACTTCTGCGTGGACGAAGTCGCGGGCAAAAGCTAGTTTCTAATAAGTATATGACTAATATCATCATTTTTTCTGACAAAAATCCTACCGTTTCTGACCCATACGTATTTATATCCCCTTTCTTTTACCGTAATCCTCGCCGCAGCATAAAGAGCTTTATTCGATGCCGACAAATGCTCTTGGACGTAGACTGAAGTAATTTTACCAGATAGACCAAAATCAGAGCTGTTTAGTTTGTTATTAGCGTTCTTTTTATTGTATTCAATTACTGATGCCAGCATCTGATCTCGAATTTTTTAAGCCACCAGCTGTATTACAATAGACCGTGAGCGTGTACTGCTGGGTTGAACCTTTGCAATACGGGTGGCATGCAGAATATCATTATCATTCAAGAAGCACCCAACTACCGAGCCCAACTGTTTCACAATGGTGTATAAGTTCTCATGTTTATTTTCTGGTAAAGCTTGTATCTCTAAATTGTTTGAATGCGTTTGCTGCTCCAAATAACTAAATCTTTGCCTTAAATCGATAATATTATTTTCTAATTAACCGTTCTGTGACATCAAATTCTTCATGTTATTTTGCAAAGTTAAGTGCTCCGATTGAAATGCCTCAAAAATCTTTGTATGAAATGTCAGAGAGTTACTCAATTCTCTTACATCGTTTTTTTTCGGTGCCAACTCCTTATTGACGATATTAAGTATAGAAGTGCTGCAGCATAGAATTCAGCTCTGTCTTGATAACTTCTTAAACAATAATACGTACGTCCTCACTCGTAATTCCCTTTATCTCTGGAGGTGAATTTAAAGCCGGTCTCTTACTTCCCCTTATAGTGGACACATTACGGACAGGAGTGCTATCCTTTTTAAGCGTTTTTGGAGTCAAATTAAGGCATCTAGGACATATCCACTTACAATAGGCATCAGAACCGATTTTTATCAACGGTATAGATAAGCAATAAAAGTGATATGATTTACCACATCGATATCGCGTATTTATAAAACACTCACAGCAGTTCTTAACAACGCGAGTTAATCAGTTGAATAACACCAATATTATAAAAAATGTACACCTTAGGACACTGTTAGCCAGATATCACTTCACTATTGTATGGCCTAATATTTCAAAACCAAATAGTCACAACAATAACATGTTTTTAGCACGGTTTAAAATATAAACAACAATTACAACTGCAATACATATTAATTAATGTTTGTTTACTGTACGGTCGCTCGATGAAATATTGTTGCAAATACCCAGAAAAGAATTCCCAGAAAGTTTGGGTCCTTAATATTAATATTAAGTCCTCCATCAAGGCGTATAAAGATTTACCATTGAAAATTCACAGAAACTCTGATTTTTTATCTTTAAATTTCTATGGCTCAGTGGTATTTTATAGCATCGCTTTGACCATAGACGGGTTTTTTTAAATTGAATGCTCTACAAAAATGTCCCAACCCGTAACTCGAACCGGCGAGATAGTACAGGTCTCTAAACTTGATTTTCCATGAAATTCGCGTTTTTTCGCATTTATCTCGTGAATGATAAGAACTATAGAAAAAATATGAATGACATGCTTGTAGAAAATTAAATATCCTACAAGAAAGGTTCTTAAAATAAAGTCGTTAAAATCAATATATACTATATCGTATCCCGGTTCGCGTTACGGCTTGGCCGCAATGGCCATTTTTGTAGAGCATTCAATTCTGAAAAACAACCCGTCCATGGTCGAAGCGATGTTATGAAATGCAATTGAGCTATAGAAATTTAAAGAAAATCAGAGTTTCTGTGTTTTTTCAATGGGAAATCTTTACACGCCTTGATCGAGGACTTAATATTAATAATATTAAGAACCCAAACTTTCAGCGAATGTTTTTTTGGGTACTTACAACAAAATTCCACGATGGGACCGAAAAAATAATTTAAAAAAATCACCCTAATATATATATAATATATAATAGATATTTAATATCTGAGATACCTACTACATCTGAACAAAATCTTAAGAAAACTTTTCTTCTATATGTCAGTGTTAAAACTTTCTATCATATTTCCAAGGTAGACAGAAGGGCATGGCTCCATAACCCACCGTATCTCTCCTCATCGACATTGGGCCGGCCACTGGTACCGGTTCCTTGACATCCGTAACCATCCCATGATTTTAGCGGTTTCTATGAATCCGCAGCTGTTTTATGTCATCTTAACACAAAGAAGTTTATAGGTATCATACATACATATCATCACGCCATATCCCTTGCAGGGTAGGCAGAGAGAACAGAGTGCCAGAGAACTCTATCTCTGCATACTTCACTCGCTTCCTCAACATTCATAATTCTCTTCATACACGCTCGCCGGTTTCGGAGACTCTTGACTCCACCTTCCTTCAGTACATGACCGATCTGGTCTAGGTAGGTTAGTCTCGGTCTCCCTCGGTACCTACATCCTTCCACTTTCGCATTGTATATCTTCTTAACCAGGCGTTCGTTCGGCATTCTTTCCACATGTCCGAACCATCGGAGCATTCCCTTTCGCATCTTTACACCAATACTCTCTTTCATACCTACTCGCTCTCTTACGTCGTCGTTACGAATGCGGTCGGTCAGCCTAACTCCACAGATTTTCCGCAGAGATCGCATTTCGACCGCATTAATTTTACTATCATACTCTTTTCTGCATACCCAACTCTCGCTTCCATACAGTAATGTTGGGACAAGCACTGCGTTATGTATTGCTACACGTGCCTTCTGGCTGAGGTGGTGGCTGCCGAGAAGTTGCCCCAACGCTCCGTTCACTCTATTTCCCGCATTCACTCTTCGCTCTATATCAGTGGTGTACCTTCCATCTCGGCTAAATCCACATCCAAGATATACAAATTCATCCACTTGCTCTAGTACATCATTACCTATTGTTACTCTTACATCTGTTCTGGTTTTATAGGTATCACTTTACAGAATTTCTGTTCTGATTTCTTTCAAGCACACACAATCCACAGTATTTTACAAAATCAATGCATTTCATTGTTTCTTAACATACAATGTCTTTTTTTTTTTTTTAGGGGTGGGTTACGGTCGGCACACTCCTCGCACCACTCCGTCCGGGGTGACAGAGGGGCGTAAGCACGCGCACCCGTAACCCACCCGTGACGTCGCCTTCGTCGATGGGCCAACCACCGGAGCAGAGTGACTTGACGTCAGTGGTTGGCCCGACGGAATACCCCTTTTTTTTTTTTTTTTTTTTTTTGTGGGACCATGGTTGTGGTCGCGCCCCGGCAAATCGGCCCGGGGCGACGAAAGAGGCGGCGCGCAACCCCATGGACCCACTCTGCAAACACCTCTCTTCGCCGAGCGAGCGGACCACCGGTACCCGATCTTTGTCTTCGGTGGCCCGTCCGGCGATATACCCTCTCGGGTTCCTCTCTCGTCGACGCCCCGACAGCTTTCGCCGTCGAGGCGTCGCCCTCACGCGGTGGCCACACGTCGGGTGACCGGACAATTCCCCGGTCCGATCACCCGAAGCCTCGGTTAGGGCGGCATCAGGCGCAGATACTCGCGCATGCGCCGCCCTGGCCGCGGGCGGCGGCCCGGGTCACGGGAATCCTCCCGGACTCGTTCCGCCGCCTCCTTCTGCGAGATGACAGCCTCGCAGAAGGCGGCGACCGCGTCCCAATTCCTGACGCTGTCGACCATCGCTTTCACGATAGCCGGCAGCATCAGGTCGGCACCGATGACAGCGACGAGGTCACGGCGCTGCCCGTCCCAGCCAGAACATACCTCAATCGTATGTTGCGCCGTGTCCTCGTCGCTACTGCAATGGTGGCAGGACGGAGTCCACTCCCTCCGCACGACCGTGTGCAGGTACTTGCCGAAGCAACCGTGCCCCGACAAGACCTGCACCAACCGGAAGGAGAGCACTCCGTGCCGCCGCTCCATCCACTCCATCAGTACGGGCCGGAGGGCCTCGACGGTAACAATACCGTGTCTAGGCCTCTCTAGCCGCGTAGCCCAATGGGCGATGACTTCTCGACGGGCGTCCTCGCGCCAGGTGGCTATCTCGTTGAACGATGGGGAGCCACCCTCGTCGCGCATTGTGATAACCCGCCGGTAGAGGTCGGAGAGCATCTCCGCCTCTAGGTCCCACGGGGGTGTCCCGGCCAATAGGCATGCCGCCTCGGTAGACACCGTGCGGTACCCTCGAATGGCTCTGACCGCCATGGCTCGCTGTGGCCTCCACAGTATAGCCCTGAGCTGGGCGTTCAGAGCCCTCGCCCACACGGGTGCGCCGTACATGGCCATTGAGCGGATCATCCCCGCATACAGCCGTCGGCCCTCGAAACTGGGTCCGCCCACGTTCGGCATGAGCCGAGAAAGGGCGGACGCCGCGCCGACCAGCCGGGGAGCAGTTTGACGGAAATGCTCCCGGAACCACCATCGCCCGTCGAGCACCAGACCCAAGTACCTCATATGGGCCTGGATACTGATGTGGATGGAGTTGACGACTAACGAGGCGCCGATGGGCAGCCTCACACGGGGCCCATGGAATAAAAGGGCCTCCGTCTTGTTTAGGGCCACCCTGAGCCCCAGCGCTTCGATTCGCCTGACCATCTCCTCGGTGCCGAGAGTGGCCAGGCTCGCCGCCTCGACGACGGAATACCCCTGAGGAGTACCCTCTCCTCGACCGACGTACCCCCCTCGGATGTCGGTCTTTCCTCACGCGGTCGGCCTCTGGGCGGGTGACGGACTAATTCTCCGATCCAGTCACCCGCGGCCTCGGCTAGGGCGGCATCAGGCGTAGGTAATCGCGCCTGCGCCGCCCCAGTCACTGGTGGCGGCTCGCGTCGTCGAGGAAAGGCTCCTCGCTCACGCGCTCCGCCGCCTCCTTCCGCGAGACTACTGCCTCGCAGAAGGATGCCACCGCGTCCCAGTTCCTGACGCTGTCGAGCATCGCCCTGGCGATGGTCGGCAGCGTCAGGTCAGCACCGATGATTGTGACGAGTTCACGACGCTGCTCTGCCCAAGCGGCACAAACCTCGAGCGTATGCTGCGCCGTGTCCTCGTCGCAATCGCAGTGGTGGCAGGACGGTGTACACTCCCTCCTTACGACCGTGTGCAGGTATTTGGCGAAGCATCCATGCCCCGTTAAAACCTGCACCAGTCGGAAGGAGAGCACCCCGTGCCGCCGTTTTAGCCACTGCATCAGCACCGGCCGGAAGGCCTCCACGGTCCGCACACCGAACCGAGGCCTTTCCAGCCGGACTGCCCAACGGGAAGCTTTATGTTGTTCTAATGGTAAGATTAAACTAGACGACATAGTTTCACCACCAGATCCTTTCAATACTCTCCTTAACGGAAGTCATCCAAAACATACAGAATTTACACGTAATATTCGTCGGTACAATAATGCTTTTCAGATGACGTCATTCAAGAACCAACGGGTAGTTAAACACGGCTTTATGCAAACATTTAAAGTCCAGGGACAGGTTTACCACCTTGCAGGTAGTCTTCTTCCGCATCGACCTGATGACGATAAGTTCTTGCAGATTTATTTTATTGCTGATCAAGAAATTCAAACAGCTACATGATGTAATACAATCGACGCAACCAGCGAATACGACTATATGACAAAAAAAAACATTAGGCATGTATACTCTGCTCCCCGTGCGAAGCCGGGGCGGGTTGCTAGTTTAAGTATAAACAAGAACAAATACTTATCGTAATTTACGTTAACACGAGCTAAACACAATAAAACACGATTGAAAACATAGCACGAGTCGATAGAATATCCTTAAAAGGACAAAACTATTTTTAATTCGCACACGATCATCGAATCAACTTCACATGGTACCGAACTGAGGGAGGGAGGGCAGTGGGGGTAAGCAGTGACAATACACTGTATCCTAATACATATAATATCCAATATCATTAACCTGTTACCACAGGAGATCTAAGTGTATAGTCAGACAAACGCTAAAAGCGACTTTTTTCTTCATTAGGTTTTTTTGTGGTAGCCCGCTTAATGGTACGTCATAATCACTACTTATTGATCTCTGCAATACTAAAATTAGAGTTATGTCGTTGACTATCACAAGCTGGGATCTGGGCCTCCATCTTGCACGCTGACCGAATTAAGTGCAGTAGAAAATTGCAGCTGCTTGTCCAGACGTTTATATTCTGCTAGAGTACACTGTCTTTCATCCATGGTAATAGTACACTACTACCCTTTTTTTTTTTTTTTTTTTTTTATTGGCGGGCCACGGATGCGTCTCGCCCCGCCGAATCGGTCCGGGGCGACGGAAAGGCGGCGCGCGATCCCATAGATCCACCGTAAAACCCTCTCTCCTCGCCGTGCGAGCGGACCACCGGTACTCGATTTTAACTTCGGTGATAGTACACTACTACCCTGGACGAAACTCAGTTTTATTGCAGTAGGCAAGGACAGTTATTTGCCTACAGCAATAAAACTGCGTTTGTTATGTAACGATATTAACAAAATTAATTGCTATATATAAATACCTTGTTTTGTTATCTTGTTATTGATGACTGCAGTTATAGTCTACATTTCATTGAATATCAGTAAAGTGGAATTTATGAACTTATTAAACCTATTACACTTTATATTGTTGCTATTTTTGACTATTATAATGTTAGTTATCGGTATGAGCTCTAAACTCACCTTGACTGGTACTTATATAGTAACGCTCGATGCATAGCTGCAATATGCAAACACAATGCAATTTGCCTACGTCATTAATTAGGACAGAATCTTAAATTAAAGTAAGAAAGTAATTATATATTGTGAAGAATATAATGTTAATAGTATTATAGCAGTTTGAGATAATCTATCTAATCCTTGCTAATATTATAAATGCCTGAGTAACTCTATCTATCTGTTACGCTTTCACGGCTACACCACATCGCCTACACCAAATTATTATCACTGCTAATGCAATATTAAGATACCAAGAAAATGTGAAAATTACATTTTTTATATTGAAACCAACTGAAAATTTGTTGCTAATTTATTGCTATACGTGAGCAACAAAAAAACTTAATAACAGTAATTAAAAAGTCACAGCAACAGACTAGAAACTAATGATCAAACAGGTTTTGAAATCGGTATTAATTTTCAAGTCATGCTATCGTGCTATTTTAAAACGTAGTTGCAAATGTACCAAATTGCAGCAATAAAATGGAAACTAAATATCAGATAATTTTTGACATTAACTGATTTTTACCTTGTCTTGTCTTATGATTCACAGTTATGTGCGCAGTGATAATTATATTTTAACCAAATTATTCAATTTTGTCATTAAGGAATAAGGAATCGTTAGGTACCTATTTTTTTTCGCGTAACTAATTAATAATAATTTTACTTAACTCTAAGAAATCGATTATATAAGAGCAAGTTTGAAAGTTGCGCCAGTGACGGAAAAGTTAAGGAGTGAAAGGTGAGATGACATAGTATGGACATGTGATAAGACGGGATGATAGTAATGTTGTGAGGAGAGTTTTAAATATGAATGTTGAAGACTTTAGGGGTAAAGGAAGAGCAAAGAAAAGATGGATGGACTGCGTGAGGCATGACATGGATAGACAGGGAGGACTGCAGAGATGACGTTTGGTAGGACTGTATGGAGGAAGATGACATATTGCGTCGACCCCAAGTATTGTAATTGGGATAAAAAGATGATGAGAGAGATAAGATCTTGAAAATGTTCAAGTTACGCTGAAAACGTTTATTATAACTTGAACATTTTCAAAAATACTCATAAAATATTGGTCACTGAATATATTATAATTTAAACACCGAATTTAAAAAACAATGTTTAACAAAATTACTTTCAAATTATTATAAGCGCCGAGCTGATATTATTGAAGCTAGAAACATAAAATGTTGACAGTAGTGTTTTTTTTTATGACGTAGAGATCTACTAAGAAAGGATTTGATGAAATTCTACCCCTAATGGGGTGAAACAGAGTGGCAAAGTTGGTATGGGGAGAAAAAAAAATCCTTATCGATTCTTTTCAAATTACGTTCAAATATTCTTCGGTAAAAATAAATAAACACGGATTTCAGCATTTGTCAATTTTCACCCTCTGGGGAAAACAACAACGAAGAGTGTGTATGAGAAAAGAGAAAGCAAGAAGAGTGTGTAAGAGAAAAGTATGCAGAGGGTGTCCGAGAACGGCTGACGATGGCAAGCCAGCCGCAATCGGACATTGAAGAATGCTGGAGAGTATTGAAAGAGAGTATGGTAGACACAGCGAAAGAAGTATGTGGAAGTTCAAAGAAGCATAGAAACACAAATGGTGATGCATGGTGGGATGCGGAAGTGGCAGCTTCCGTAAAGCAAAAGAAGAAAGCGTGGCTGGACTATGTCTCTTCTTTAATCTGAATGACAGTATGACTGAACAGAAGAAAGAAATATATCGGCAATGTAAGAATGACACCAAGGCCTTAGTGAAAGAGAAACGTGATAGAGCAAGTATGAGTGCAGAAGATAGGCTGACTAAAAACTTCGAGGGTAACACCAAACTCTTTTGGAGGGAGGTGAAGAAGTCTCGGGGTGGTTGGTCAGCCATCAGAATTAATAAAATAAGGTCTAAAGGTGGAGACATTCTTACACAAACACAAGACGTGTTAAGCCGATGGAGTGAATATTTTGGCGATATGTATGCGGATGCTACGGTTGGCGCCGGTCTCGCATATGGTCTAGTAGATCAACATTCGGCGACGGCGTCCTCCGATGGCATCAGTATGGATGAAGTTGAATGGGCAATAAGAAGTTTGAAAAATGGTAAGGCAGCGGGCATTGATATGGTGTCTGCCGAGATGATCAAGCTTGGTGGCTCCTGTGTCCGGGAGGCGTTCCTGTTGCTCCTCAATTTATGTTGGAGCTCGGGAATGGTTCCCGGGGACTGGAATAGCGCAGTCATCGTGCCTTTGTTTAAAAACAAGGGTTCACGTTATGACTGCGCAAATTACAGAGCCATAAGCTTGACCAGTTTGGCAGCAAAAGTGTATGGTAAAATTAATGAAAGGAGAATGAGGATGGTGTCCGATGGTTTACTGTGTGAGACACAAGGAGGTTTCAGGAGTGGAAGGGGATGCATGGATCAAGTGTTCTCTCTGCGCAACATTGTGGAGAAGCATCTGGCCCTAGGTCAGAGGGTTTTCTGCAGTTTTGTGGATCTGGAGAGAGCATTTGACACGGTTGTACGAAAGGAACTTTGGGATATTTTACCGGAGTATGGTATTAACGGTAAACTGCTGCAGGCTGTGCAATCCAGTTACATGGGCTGTAGAGCCTGTGTGCGGCTAGATGATGGAATGTCGCCTTGATTTGACGTCAATATTGGCGTTAAGCAGGGCTGCGTTCTATCAGCCAGGCTGTTTATCATATATCTGGATAAATGCCTCCAAAGGTTGAATGATATGAATGTGGGAGTCCAGATGGGTAACTCAGTGGTCTCTGCTCTGCTTTATGCAGATGATGCAGTCCTACTGGCACAGTCAGCGACTGACCTGCAGACCCTAGTCGACACAATGACAGAAGATTGTAAGAAAAGTGGTCTACGCGTGAATGTGAGCAAAACCAAAATAATGGTCTTTGAAAGAGATAAAGCCAGAACAGATGTAAGAGTAACAATAGGTAATGATGTACTAGAGCAAGTGGATGAATTTGTATATCTTGGATGTGGATTTAGCCGAGATGGAAGGTACACCACTGATATAGAGCGAAGAGTGAATGCGGAAAATAGAGTGAACGGAGCGTTGGGACAACTTCTCGGCAGCCACCACCTCAGCCAGAAGGCACGTGTAGCAATACATAACGCAGTGCTTGTCCCAACATTACTGTATGGAAGCGAGAGTTGGGTATGCAGAAAAGAGTATGAAAGTAAAATTAATGCGGTCGAAATGCGATCTCTTCGGAAAATCTGTGGAGTTAGACTGACCGACCGCATTCATAACGACGACGTAAGAGAGCGAGTAGGTATGAAAGAGAGTATTGGTGTAAAGATGCGAAAGGGAATGCTCCGATGGTTCGGACATGTGGAAAGAATGCCGAACGAACGTCTGGTTAAGAAGATATACAATGCGAAAGTGGAAGGATGTAGGTACCGAGGGAGACCGAGACTAACCTACCTAGACCAGATCGGTCAGGTACTGAAGGAAGGTGGAGTCAAGAGTCTCCGAAACCGGCGAGCGTGTATGAAGAGAATTATGAATGTTGAGGAAGCGAGTGAAGTATGCAGAGATAGAGTTCTCTGGCGCTCTGTTCTCTCTGCCTACCCTGCAACGGATATGGCGTGATGATATGTATGTAGAAACATGAAATTTTGACTGTAGTTTCTTTTTACGATGTAAAGTTCTACTAAGAAAGGATTTTAAAGAATTCCACCCCTAAGCGGGTGAAACAGAGTGGCAAAATTTATATATGCAGAAAAAATCTTTATCGATTATTTCAAGTTACGTACAAATATTCTTCGGTAAAAATAAATAAACACGTGTTTCAGCATTTGCCAATTTTCACCCTCTGGGAATGTAAGTTAGGCCTGCAAAGCTGATTGGAGGACTCATTAGCCATTAGCGAGCCAATATTGTTGGCGCTAGAAACATGTGACAGTAGTTTCTTTTTAAGACGTAAAGATCGACTAAGAAAGGATTTGACGAAATTCCATCCCTAAAGGGGTGTAACAGAGGGATAAAGTGTGTACGGGAAGAAAAAATCCTTATCGATTCTTTTCAAATGACTTACAAATATTCTTCAGAAAAATAAGTAAACATGTTTCACAATTATCAATTTTCATCTCCTAAATGAATAAACAGAGTAAAAGCGAAACAAGTAGTCCTGAATTAAATTCTACGGTGATACATATTTAATTATAGGCTTAAAAACTAGCGGAATTAGGTTCCAAAACAACTAACTTTTATGTCCTAGAGACTCACTAAAAAGGAGTATTCTGGAAGTCAGTCTCTAAGGATATATTTCTGCCCAATAGCTTTTTATGAGCTATATTCTTGCTGAGCTTCATATTGCCATTACTCGATGACTGAGTAATGGCAATATGCTATTACGCTTTATTCGGTGAGCGAGAGAGCTGGATGCCCAATTGGGTGAGTTTGGAGATTGTAATGGTAAGGAGCGGCCTAACTATAGCCTTGGTTATAGCAAAGATCCATGGGCGGCAGTGACACTTACCATCAGGTGTACTCCATGCTCGTTTGCCACCATAAGCAATAATTATCCGTGCGTACAAAGTACACATATCAGAAGTGAAACTTTGGCAAACTATTTTTCAAATCTCGTTTACATACATCAACCAATAGCGTGTATTCTCTCTCTCTCTCTCTCTCTCTCTCTCTCTCTCTCTCTCTCTCTCTCTCTCTCTCTCTCTCTCTCGTAGTGGTGGAAGTAAGTCCGCTTAAACGACATTCTATCCCTAATCCGCTGGGAAAAGTACTCTTCGTTCGAATCGACCATGGTAGGGGCAAGAAAAAGATAGCGCGTAACCGAAAAATAAGAATTCATAATTTGCTAGCTATAAGATTAGATGAAATAAGAAATTAATATATTAGGAGAATTTAAAAGTGGCATCCGTAATAGAGTAGATCGGGCGCGCGAGATTGTCTTGGTAGGGACGGGTGATGAAGAAAAATGAAAGGCATGTGACAAGGAGGGTTAGCAATATGCTTAGCATATGCTATGCATATATATGTATATAAAAATGAAAGGCATGTGACAAGGAGGGTTAGCAATATGCTAAGCATATATATGCATAGCATATATATATATGCATAGCATATGCTAAGCATATTGCTAACCCTCCTTGTCACATGCCTTTCATTTTTCTTCATCACCCGTCCCTACCAAGACAATCTCGCGCTCCCGATCTACTCTATTACGGATGCCACTTTTAAATTCTCCTAATATATTAATTTCTTATTTCATCTAATCTTATCGCCCCACACATCCATCTTAACATACGCGTCTCAATAGCATACAATGCAATCTTCTCTCATCCGTCTTTTTCCATGCCAAACATTTAGATCCATTCATAACGACAGATCTAATAACATTTGTAGATTTTCTGCTTAAGTTTAAGGGGCATCCACGCGTCAGATATTGCTCCCAAAACCTGTCGCCATTTCATCCAGTCTGCATGAATAGTTTAACTAACTTGCCGGTCAATATTGCCATCGTTTTGGAGGAGCGAGCGAGCGAGAAGTACTTAAAATTAGAGCAAATTGGTAGGGATATCCCATTTAAGACAATGTGAGAGAATTGGGAAAAGCCACTGAAGTTACAGAACAAAGATGACAGCGACTCTTCAAGCAAACTAGAGTCCGATTAAATTTTAATTTGGCGTAGTCTTCATTATTTAAGTTTTTTAATCTTAAAACTATATGTTTCATAATATACATTTCTCAATAAATAAAGCATTTTTATTTTCTTTTCCTTCGTTACATGTAGAAATTACTATTCAATTCATTTCAATTATTAATTAACAATTTTATTTACATTGTGCTTGAAATATAATTCCTATTATATATATATATATATATATATATATATATATATATATATATATATATATATATATATATATATAAGTAACGGATATACTTACCAATACAAAATCTTCTTCCAACACAAAAGGTAGGGTACGCTTTATTAAGGTTCGGTAAATGAGAGGGCTCGAGCCAACGTTCAGGCCGAAACAGGCATCGGTCTAGACCCCAAATTGGATGACGGTTGGCTGCAAATTGGAAAAAACAGCACGTCCGCCCCGAATACAGCGTGCAGTTTTCTGATAAATTAAATTGTAAATAGCTTTAGACATAGTTAATAAAACAAAATAAATTATTTTATTTTGTATCTACATATATTGCATCATAAATCCTGTACAACTATATAGGTATAGTTATCCGTATTTTGAGAGGTTGATAATACAAGCCAACAGAACGTTTTGGCCGTGACAGTTGTAAGAACTGGCTGAGGGATCATCAGGAAAAGGAACAGCAACAATCCCCTAAAATAATTTTAATAATTAACCCTAAAATAATTTTAATACCAACTGCGGTTTTATGTATTTTTCTTTGGAGAGGGATATGTTCAACAGGGACCCTTATAGGCTGATGTATAAAGAAATCAGGGTTCTGATTCAGTTGATTCAGCTGTATAGTGGTAATTTCTCTCAAGTTAGACACTCCCTTTAGTAAGAAATAGCGTCCAATATCGTATTGGCCAAATATCGTTTTCAGTCGTCCATTTGGAAAGCCGAGGACAAATAAGAAATGGTGGCATCTCATTACAAATCATGTTTGCGTGTAAAATACTTTGATATTGATCTTACTTACTGAGTTTAATATTCCTATCAATCTGTCTAGCAATGAGCGGTACTGGTGTGTGAAATCACATACTCTCCTTAATCACTGCCTCCAAGTATATTAACTTTGACAGATCATGCTTTCCTATATCTCTGTCTTTATCACCAAGAACTTCTTTTATTCTGAAAGTTTAAATTGAATAATAATTAATTTCATTTTTAAAGTATCACGGATCACAACTATGGATTGCAACACAAAAAAAACGTATTCGGTAATCCGGCGGATCCGGCATTATCAACGGATCCGGTACCAATATACAAGATCCGGCGACCGGATCCGTAGCTAGTAATTTTCGGCAAAAGAATAGAATTGTTGCATGAGTAGGTACTTTGTAAGATAATAATAATAATAAATAAGCCTTTTATTATTTCTCATTTAACATGCAAATATTACAGTGTGATAAATCTATATGTATATATATATATATATATATATATATATATATATATATATATATATATATATATATATATATATATATATATATATATATATATATATATATATATATATAAGAGATTTCCACCTATGTATTGACTCATCACGATATCTCTGGAACCATAAGGCCTGCAAACCTTAAATTTGGTAGGAATATTTCTTTCGCCGAGTAGAGGTCAGCTAAGAACGGATTTTACGAAATTATATCCCTAAAGGGGTGAAAAAGCAGGGCAAAGTTTGTATGGGACAACGTGGTTCCTTGGTCCAATCTATTTAAAATTTTGCATAAACATTCTTTAACAGAATTGATTAAAAAGGAACTTAAATTAAAATAAATTTTTAAAAAGGAACTTTTGACTTAAAAAGGGGTGGAAAGTTATTTTGATTTAAAAGACATATTATTTTGACACATGTTTGAAAACTCAATTCGATTATATTCAAAAAACCGGCCGCGACTCGGAGTCGCGCACAAAGAGTTCCGTACATATTCCGGTTCCGTATCTATAAATGGCAAAATAATCATGTTTGTTGTATGGGAGCCCCTCTTAAATCCTCTATTTGTTTTATTTTAATTTAATTATTTATTTCTAAAGTGAATGTGTTACGAAATATTCTGAGAATATTTCAAACGTCTATCTATTTTTGTTACCAATATCGAGCAAAAACGAGCAAAAAGATTATCTTTGTTGTGTGGGAGCCCCCTTAAATATTTATTTTATTGTTTTTTAGTATTTGTCGTTGTAGTGGCAAAAGAAATTCATCATCTGTGAAAATTTCAACTGTCCAACTATCACGGTTCATGAGAGCAACCTGGTGACAGACAGGCGAAGTAACGGACGGACAGTGGAGTCTTAGTAATAGGGTCCTGTTTTACCTTTTGGGTATGGAACTCTAAAAAGGTTGATGTCACATAAACGTTTGGTACAATGCAAATACTTTTTGAAATTGAAATGTCTCGAATGTCACCGCACCATATTAATACGGTGTTTATAGGTTTCTAAGCTTTAGAGACGTCATGTACTTTTAGGACACGGCCTCATATGAACGAAGACTTTGAAATTTGAAATGATTGGACATTTTTTAAATATATCTCCTACAGACTTGAATTTCAGTAGGCATATTTTTGTTATAATACACAGGTTAACTATGAACGGCTTTTTAAAAATTCCACCCCTACTGCGTAGGTGTTAACCCAAAAAATCTACATTTTTCCAATAGTGCCACTACAGACTTGGAATTTAATGTTGACTTTCTTTCTGCCTTGTAAAGGTCAGATAAAATAGGATTTTAAGAAATTCCTTCGCCGAGAGGAATTTCTTAAAATAAAAGGAATTAGAGGAATTCTATGTAGCGAAAGTAGACGTAACCGAAGCGAAGCGAGGGCGGGTCGCCAGTATATATCTATATATATAAAAGAAGAAGCTGACTGACTTAATGACTGACAAATCAACGCAGGGCCTAAACTATAAGGGTTAGAAACTTGAAATTTTGCACAGGTGTTCCTTTTATAACGTAGAGGAGCACTAAGAAAGGATTTTTGAAAATTCATCCCCTAAGGGGGTTAAAAGGTGGTGCAAAGTTAGTATGAAACTTTGCCATTTTTGAAGTTATTTGAATGAAATTCAGTATGAAGATTCTTCATTAAGAATCATAAAATACGTGTAAAATATTTTTTCGATTATCATCCCTTAAGGAGGTAAAAAGGGAATGCAAAGTTAGTATGAAAGTTCTCTGATTATTGAAGTTATTTAAATAAAATGTTGTATTTGGGTTATAAGTTCCTAAAAATGATTATTGCCGATAACCCTTTTTGTAAATTCAATCCCTAAAAGGAGTGCAAATTTAGTAGGTATAAAAGTGTTTGTATTTATCTACATTATTTCAATAAAATTTTGTATTTAGGTTATTAGTTCTTAAACATTATAATTGGCGATAGGATATCGCTCAGAGTTTAAAGTGTCGATCGTGTGTCTAGACCTTAGCCTGTCAAAAAAAAACAGTGTTGTCGCATCAGGGACGGGTGCGACTCAAGCCGCGAGTCCGTGAAGTAAGAATGAGGATGGTAAGCTGGAATATAAAAACTATCTCTCTAGCTCTCATACCCTTCCATCTTGTCTCTTGCACGCATGCTACATTCACTCGTCTTTTTTCCTGAACATCTGCTAGCTCTTTTCCTCTTCTAGTCATTGTACCTATATTCCAGCTTACCATCCTCATTCTTACTTCACGGACTCGCGGCTTGAGTCGCACCCGTCCCTGATGCGACAACACTGTTTTTTTTTGGCAGGCTAAGGTCTAGACACACGATCGACACTTTAAACTCTGAGCGATATCCTATCGCCAATTATAATGTTTAAGAACTAATAACCTAAATACAAAATTTTATTGAAATAATGTAGATAAATACAAACACTTTTATACCTACTAAATTTGCACTCCTTTTAGGGATTGAATTTACAAAAAGGTTTATCGGCAATAATCCTTTTTTTGAACTTATAACCCAAATACAACATTTTATTTAAATAACTTCAATAATCAGAGAACTTTCATACTAACTTTGCATTCCCTTTTTACCTCCTTAAGGGATGATAATCGAAAAAATATTTTACACGTATTTTATGATTCTTAATGAAGAATCTTCATACTGAATTTCATTCAAATAACTTCAAAAATGGCAAAGTTTCATACTAACTTTGCACCACCTTTTAACCCATATATATATATATATATATATATATATATATATATATATATAAAAGAAGAAGCTGACTGACTTAATGACTGACATATCAACGCAGGGCCTAAACTATAAGGGTTAGAAACTTGAAATTTTGCACAGGTGTTCCTTTTATAACGTAGAGGAGCACTAAGAAAGGATTTTTGAAAATTCATCCCCTAAGGGGGTTAAAAGGTGGTGCAAAGTTAGTATGAAACTTTGCCATTTTTGAAGTTATTTGAATGAAATTCAGTATGAAGATTCTTCATTAAGAATCATAAAATACGTGTAAAATATTTTTTCGATTATCATCCCTTAAGGAGGTAAAAAGGGAATGCAAAGTTAGTATGAAAGTTCTCTGATTATTGAAGTTATTTAAATAAAATGTTGTATTTGGGTTATAAGTTCAAAAAAAGGATTATTGCCGATAACCCTTTTTGTAAATTCAATCCCTAAAAGGAGTGCAAATTTAGTAGGTATAAAAGTGTTTGTATTTATCTACATTATTTCAATAAAATTTTGTATTTAGGTTATTAGTTCTTAAACATTATAATTGGCGATAGGATATCGCTCAGAGTTTAAAGTGTCGATCGTGTGTCTAGACCTTAGCCTGCCAAAAAAAAACAGTGTTGTCGCATCAGGGACGGGTGCGACTCAAGCCGCGAGTCCGTGAAGTAAGAATGAGGATGGTAGGGTATATATATATATATATATATATATATATATATATATATGTACTAGCTTTTGCCCGCGACTTCGTCCACGCAGAAGCCATCTCTGACAGAGTTAAATAGAAAAAGCAATGCAAGGTGTTGAAGGTTTGTCGCTAGGACGATAATCAACAGCGTCAGAAACTGGGATGCGGTCGCCGCCTTCTGCGAGTTAGTTGTCTAACGGAATTAGGCAATAGAATTAGGGTGGGTTCGAGAGAAAATACTCTAGGTTGACACGCTCTATCATCGGTGCTTTGGGCGGCGTAAGTGTAAGTATCTGTGTTGAGGTTCACTGCATGAGGGCTTCGACTCGAGATGATACCCGGTTGCAGTGGCCCGCCCACACAACGTAGATGTACGTGTACGGCGCGCATGTGTCTATATATCATAGCCGGTCACTAAAGAAAAAGGTGGTTAAAAAATCTATTCATTCTACAAATTATATTGCCATTAATATACTATTTACGGTATGACCATGGGATAAAAATATAATTATCGCCACCATTTATTTGACTGTTTTGTTTCACCAGCAGAGTTGCGACCTCGTTAGATATGATTTATTATTTGAGTTATAGAGTGAACATTTTTGAAGCTAAACTTAATCTGTATCTTAAACCATTAGGCAAGAACCTATTGCCGCCCACTATGTGTATCGTGTGAGCTCTCACGTCGGCACTGGTCGCCACAAAGGCACTGGTGCGGGGTTGATGAAGAGGGAAGAGAAACACGTGTCTATTTATTTTTACCGAAGAATATTTGTACGTAATTTGAAAAGAATCGATAAGGAAATTTTCTCCCCATACACACTTTACTGCTTTTTTACACCCCCTTAGGGGCGGAATTAATAAAATCCTTTCATATTGAATCTTTATGTCATAAATAAAAACGTGCTTCAAACTTTAATGTTTCTAGCTTTAATAGTTTCGGCTTGGCGGTAATGAGTCGATCAACCCGTTTCACAGGCCTAATTTACACAACCAGAGGGTGAAAATTGACAAATGCCGGATATTACCCTAGAATATTTGATTCGACTCATAATTTGAAAAGAATCAATATAGACTTTTTCTCCCCATACAAACTTTGCCACTCTGCTCGACCCCCTTGGGGATATAATTTCGTAAAATCCTTTCTTAGTAAATCTCTACGTCATATAAAGAAACCACTGTCAATATTTCAAGTTGCTAGCTTCAATAATATCGGCTTGGCGATAATGATTTAATGAGTCGTCCAACTTGTTTTGCAGGCCTAATTTACACCCCCAGAGGGTGAAAATCAACAAATGCTGAAACACGTGATTATTTATTTTTATTGGAGAATATTTGTACGTAATTTGAAAAGAATCGATAAAGATTTTTTTCTCCGAACATTTTTTAAATTGACATAACTTTTTTATTTATAAACCAATTGACATAAAATAATGCCTAAATATTAAGTGAAGCTTACCACAATATATCAGTGAAAACCGCGTCTAAATCGGATAAGCCGTTTCTGAGATTAGCGTGCACAAACACACAGACAAACAGACAAACAGGCAAACAGATAAACAGACAAAAATTTTAAAAATCATTGTTTTGGGTTCTATTAGTGTTGATAAAGGCCCCAGTAATATTTTTTCTGATATATCTTCTATGTACAGACAGCGATCCGTTACATTTTTATTATATGTATAGATAAGATATAGAAGATATATATATAAGAGATTTCCACCTATGTATTGACTCATCACGATATCTCTGGAACCATAAGGCCTGCAAACCTCAAATTTGGTAGGAATATTTCTTTCCCCGAGTAGAGATCAGCTAAGAACGGATTTTACGAAATTATATCCCTAAGGGGGTGAAAAAGCAGGGCAAAGTTTGTATGGGACAACGTGATTCCTTGGTCAATTTTGCACAAACATTCTTTAACAGAATTGATGAAAGATGTGATTCATATTTTATTGAGATTTATCTCCTAACTGGGTTAAAAAGGGGTGGAAAGTTATTTTAAGGGTGATTTGCTTTAAAGTTGATATCAATACTTCTTAGTGATTTTGATTTTAAAGAGATTTTATTTTGACACATGTTTAAAAATTTATATAGCCTTGTTTGATATTTATATAGCAATGCTCGACGAATAGTACTCCATTACGAAATGCCTACTTAATTAATTAACAAACAAAAAATCTTCACTTAAAATAAGGAAATAATTATGTAATTTCATTAATAATTAATGAAATAATTATAATTTTAAAAGTATTATAATAGTTAAAGATATTATAAATGCGAAATTAACTCAATCTATCTGTCTATCTGTCTGTAATGTTTTCACGCCTAAGCCAATATGCCGATTTTGATGAAATTTGGTATCCAAGATAGTTAGAGTTTAAGAAAGAAAATAAGCAAACCTTTTGCGAAGAACTTATTTTAGGGACTGAAATACGACATGGAAGTTTGTATGGAATAAAAAAAAGTCATTGTCAACTTTTTTTGTGTGTTTAATTGTCAGCCGCAGATAGCTTTGATGACGGACCGGGTGCAATACCCGTCCGGATGTTGATATTGCTCTTTGAGCACCTGGAGCCTCGCCTCAGGTAGCTATACAACGCTTGTTTAGTGGCTGTACAGTTCCCGGAGTACTGGGAAGAGGGGAGGTTGGTTCTCCTACCAAAGTCGTGACGGCCCCCGGACTCGCCGTCAGCCGACAGGCCTATCGTGCTGCTGGATAATGTGGGCACGCTGTTGGAGCATATCCTCGCTGCCTATGCTGGTTCTATCTATTTCAAAATCATCATCACGAAAACCATTTAGTTGCTGGCATAGCATCAACCTACTTACTAGATACGACATATATGACATCTTATTGTCGATATCGCCTGCCCTATCACTATTTTTTCGCCAGCACGTGACGTTGGCATACCAAAGCATGATCGGCTGTTCAACTCGCCGAACGATTAAACTCTTACTACATACATACATACATACCATCACGCCATGTCCTTTGCACGGTAAGCAGAGATAACAGAGTGCCAGAGAACTCTATCCTTGCATACTTCACTCGCTTCCTCAACATTCATAAAACTCTTACTACCTAAGTACTATTTAATGACCTAGACCTGGCATGGATGATTCAGTATGAGGTAGCCGGTAAAATTCGCTTATAGATGTTTTATTAATTTTTAATGTTAAAAACTTGAAAGCGTTTTTCCCACGACTCAAGTTTTCAAAGTTGGTGCCCCTTATAACTACAAAACTACTACACCGATCCTTTTGAAATTTTGAACACTAAATCTGTACATAATTTACAAGGTAATGCTAGAGGCAGCAAAAGTGTATGGTAAAATTATTGAAAGGAGAATGAGGATGGTGTCCGATGGTTTACTGTGTGTGACACAAGGAGGTTTCAGGAGTGGAAGGGGATGCATGGATCAAGTGTTCTCTCTGCGCAACATTGTGGAGAAGCATCTGGCCCTAGGTCAGAGGGTTTTGTGGATCTGGAGAGAGCATTTGACACGGTTGTACGAAAGGAACTTTGGGACATTTTACCGGAGTATGGTATTAACGGTAAACTGCTGCAGGCTGTGCAATCCAGTTACATGGACTGTAGAGCCTGTGTGCGGCTGGATGGTGGAATGTTGCCTTGGTTTGACGTCAATATCGGCGTTAGGCAGGGCTGCGTTCTATCAGCCAGGCTGTTTATCATATATCTGGATAAATGTCTCCAAAGGTTGAACGATATGAATGTGGGAGTCCAGATGGGTGACTCAGTGGTCTCTGCTCTGCTTTATGCAGATGATGCAGTCCTGCTGGTACAGTCAGCGACTGACCTGCAGACCCTAGTCGACACTATGACAGAAGATTGTAAGAAAAGGGGTCTACGCGTGAATGTGAGCAAAACCAAAATAATGGTCTTTGAAAGAGATGAAGCTAGAACAGATATAAGAGTAACAATAGGTAATGATGTACTAGAGCAAGTGGATGAATTTGTATATCTTGGATGTGGATTTAGCCGAGATGAACGGTACACCACTGATATAGAGCGAAGAGTGAATGCGGGAAATAGAGTGAACGGAGCGTTGGGGCAACTTCTCGGCAGCCACCACCTCAGCCAGAAGGCACGTGTAGCAATATATAACTCAGTGCTTGTCCCAACATTACTGTATGGAAGCGAGAGTTGGGTATGCAGAAAAGAGTATGAAAGTAAAATTAGAGCGATCGAAATGCGATCTCTTCGGAAAATCTGTGGAGTTAGGCTGACCGACGGCATTCGTATCGACGACGTAAGAGAGCGAGTAGGTATGAAAGAGAGTATTGGTGTAAAGATGCGAAAGGGAATGCTCCGATGGTTCGGACATGTGGAAAGAATGCCGAACGAACGTCTGGTTAAGAAGATATACAATGCGAAAGTGGAAGGATGTAGGTACCGAGGGAGACTGAGACTAACCTACCTAGACCAGATCGGTCATGTACTGAAGGAAGGTGGAGTCAAGAGTCTCCGAAACCGGCGAGCGTGTATGAAGAGATTTATGAATGTTGAGGAAGCGAGTGAAGTATGCAGAGATAGAGTTCTCTGGCACTCTGTTCTCTCTGCCTACCCTGCAAGGGATATGACGTGATGATATGTATGTATGTATGTAATGCTAGAGATTTTTTTAAATTTTGTTATCATTTTAATTTTATAATATCAAAATAAGCCAATTTTCTCGCAAAGTTCGCAACACTCGTTTTTTCACCTTCAGTGTTGTAAAAAAAAGTGAAAATTAAAATTTCAAAAAAACCCTCCCAGCGTTACCTGGGGAGTACTGTTATCTAACAAAAACTTTAATTTTTTAATTTTAAATTATCCCACAACTAAAGTTATGAGGGGCACCGCAATTGTACTTTTTCCCCAGGTACGTCCAAACAATTGCTGCCATTGCCGTATTTTATAATATTTCTTCGTGAAAATTTCATACAATATTTTTCAGATATCATGCTTTAATGTGTCATTGGCTTTAATAATGAGATTTTAACTATGACGTCACAAACATTAATATAAAAAATGCATTTTCTTTACGAATTAACCTTACTAACATTTACAGGCAATCAAACCAAAAACAAAGAGTATAAAAATAAGTTAAAAACTCTCTACAAACTTATTAGCAAGCATATCAATATAGATTATACAGACCACTGTAAAAAGAGCATTGAAAAACACATAGTAGAGTCTAGAAGTTTAAAAAAAAGCCACCAAAAGAATTAAGGTCACACAAAAACTAGATAGAGGGACTTTAAGCAAAAAGTCACGCTAGTCAAACTTGGAAGTTTACATATATAGCGAAAAATAAAATTAGATCATGCCAAAGCAAAAAAGTATATGGAAAGAAGTTTATTAAACTTGAAAAATATTTAAAAAGTACCAAATATTACGATTAGAAGAAAAACTAAAGCTGTTGATGCCCTATGTCACTGCAAAAAATTAAAGTGGTCCTGGGCTGGTCTCACAGCGTGGCTAACAGACAATAGATGGAACCACAGATTAACATTTTGGTTCGGTTCAACAGGCTCTAGAATTAAGCGCAAGCCAGCTTCCTGGTGGACAGATGACAATATACGAGTGGCTGGTGATCAATGATCGATTCAACAACCAATAGTGACACTTGGAAATCTCTAGAGAAGGCTTTACTCTAAATTAACGAGGGGTTCTTGTTATTTAGTTAGGACCAAACATAGTTTAATAAATTAAAAAGAAACTAATAGATATGGGTCTTTTATTTTTTTGATGAACGGCTATGATGTGATCACACTCCGTTATATTCATCCGAAGCAACAGAAGAAATGACGCGCAATCTCCTAGACCCACCCTTCAAGTATCTATCTTTGTCATGTGAGTGGGCTACCGGAACCAGGTCTTTGTCTTCGGTGGCCCGCCCGGTGGTTTACTCTCAAGGGCATCCTTTTGACGCCTCGGCAGATCAACTAAAGTGCCGCCGTCGAGGCGTCGTCTTCACGCGGTACCCTCTCTTCGAGCGATCAGACTAATCTCCGGTCCGGTCACCCTAAATGTCTTGAAGATAGATCTGCTATATTTTCGTTCGCTGCTTAGGCAGTATTTAATCAACAAAAATCGAGACGGAAAGATTGAGTTATATTAGTAACAATCAGTAAGATGCGATAGGGAAACAGGACGTTGGCTCTGATTCATCTGAGTCTCAAAACGCCATGACGTATGAGCACTACTACAGTTTTCCTGACTTCTTTATACCATTTACTTGCAAATATTTGAGATATATCGAATATCAAAATAAATATTTCGAGTAAGTGATAATCACTGAGTCAGATAACTGGTTGAGTTCCTGAATACACTAAAGCCTCCCGGTCTTCCAACTCATATATTAAAATTGAGAGTTGGGGCACCATTCAGGTTGCTACGCAATATATCCCACCAAAATTATATAATGTCACCACTTTGCAAGAATAAACATTACAACGCAATTACATCGGGACAACTGTACTGACCCGTTATTCTTGAGCATAGTTTGTATTTATTCCTAGGATTCTCCTAATACCATCAAATTACACCTTCGAATTCCAGAGAGTGTACTTTACCATTAAAGTCTGCTTCGCAATGACCATAAACAAAGCTTAAGGTCAAACTCTTGAGAGAAAGGTCTTCTGTAGTTGTAGTATGTGACATGCTGCAGAGTAAGCTCACAGAGTAGCCTGGTAATTCTAGCATCCGAAGGAAAAACAAAAAATATTGTTTACAAAGAAATACTGTAGTTGATGCAGTATTACGGGTGGATGGATGGGGTATTAGTCCGTCACCCGCAGACAGGTCGACCTCATGAGGGCGACGCCTCTGCCTCACAGTTCTTTGTTGCCAGGGCGTCGATAGTGATGATACCCGAAAGAGTAACCCGCCCAGCCGACCACGAATGTCAAAGAAGAGGTACCTGTGTTCGGTCTAATGTCGATGGAGAACACGGTGGGTTATGGGGCCGCACACTGTCCTTCCATCGCCTCGGTCGGAATGGGCAGAGTGTGTTCAAATCTTAGCCTGCTAAGAAAAAAGCTTCGTGTTCATGAAATAAAAGACAATTTTATTTGATTAAAACATTTTTATTTAACCTTTAAATCCCTACACTATAATAAAGATTTATTTTATAAGTATTCAAACATTTAAACATAATAATTTATAAGTTATAACAAAACTAATTAAGGGCAAAAAATCAAACAATCAAAAACCTATTGGAACCATTTTTGACGTGTTTGCGGACGAAGTCGCGGTCAAATGCTAGTGTAATATAAAATATTTTTAAAGATTTATTTTAGCCTTTCAACGTGAGAAAGGTTCTGTTTTTAAACTTGTCGAGAATCAAAAAATCATCGTTATGTATTGCACAGAAATGCTCACGGTAGAACCACCCCCTGTCAAGCACCAGAAAGAAGAAGAATTTTCCAGCGCCGCGCGATACGAACGTCCCAGGCATCACGCTTGAGATCGTTCAACATCTCCTGCCAACTTATGATTTTGGTGTGCTAGATGGTCAGCCTGAAGGCAGACTGCGCAATGCCTTAAGCCTCGTGTATCTGGCCCTCCCACTCAGCGTCGCTGTGACGATGAATCGGTGAAAGGCATTCATGCCGCACGAAGATACGTTAGCTCCTGGATCCACCCTTGCCATTACTTTGTAAATACATATTTTTCATCATTAAAATTTAAAAATAAATGAATTTGTTGACGTTTGCTATGTACTTAAAATGTGCGAAATATTTACGTGTAATAACATGTTTAAAATAATTGAAATTGTCAAGGCCTTCTATTGTTTGATAATTAATTAATATGTGAGAAATAGTTGCATTTGTGGTCGCACGTTCTGTAAGCTATGTATACACAGTACCGGTTTGATATGTGGTAGTGGCTACGTATACTACCAACCCTTACTTTGCTCGTGGATGTCGTAAAAGACGACTAAGCGCCTTGTAACGACCTGGGCCAACTCCATCTGATGTCGTTTGGTCAACAATTACATTCCCAATGAGGGTTGACGTCTAGCAGGCGGCCGGTCATAAAACTATTGCCAATAACTTTTACAATATGTACTATGAAAGAATAGTATATATTGTATCGACCCCAAGTAATTGAGATAAGAGTAGGAGAACGATGAGTTGTTGGCATTATAGATCCGAATCGATGGCTCTGCCCGGCGGTAAAAGCGCATAATGAACAATACCCTGCCAATCTCACCATACACACAGTATCACCTTATTTTGTTAGTTAGCCTGGGTTTTGCCACAGTATGTGATGCCTGACCGACCTTGACCTTGAATTGAGTTGAATAGGAGAGAATGTGCCAAACACAGTATTTTGTCACAGTCGCTGCATTTTGTCAAGTAGTAGGTTGCTGCTAAGTGCGTAATGGTATCAGAAACGCTGTTTTTTATGAACTATTAGGTGCGTCATAGCATTACGGTTATGTTTATAAGATACTAGCAATTCCAACCTATTGGTTTGTTTGTAGAAGTCGATATATCGCAGCGCCATCTGGTGACAAGTTAGATCAATAGGAATAGCATATAAACCTTCTCCGTGAAAAAATACATATATGTCGCAGAGCGTCATATTTGAAGGACGATATTAATGGACGTCAAGCAAGCAATCAGTTTGTCATTGATTTAACTATCCGTTTAGTTTAACTAGTGTTATTTCGAGATTACCACCATTCTAACCAGCACGTCGACGAACTAGAAAATGAAGATCTGCCGCTGCCGTTGACATATATACGATGCTTCGCGGCGAGCAGGCCGTCAATTTCCAAGAGATGGGAATCAAGGTTAGGCGTTCCATGACTGGGATTAGGGTCCTGCAATTCAAAATTCAAAATGTAAAGGTCCTGCATTAGGGTCTCCAAGTCCCAGTCGATAGAAGTTGCTAAACAGCTGGCGGCCAATTTACGCACGGCACTGGCGTGTATATCCGCGATATCTGCCATATCGTGCGTCCGCTAAAACCGACCGGGATGGATGACCCCACCACCAAAGTGAAGATCCGTGTGGCAGTGATCCGCACATGCAGTTGTGATGCCACGGAGGTTCAGCGTGGACCCCGCGCATTGGGTATGGCAAAGGTTAAGCTAAAGTGCTCGCTGACGAGAGGGAAGACTCCTGGTTGGCTAGAGCTCGGCTGGTGTCCAGGTGTAGGAGAATCTCCCATTGAGGTGCTTCCGATACCTAGAGCTGGATAATACGGCACCGCTGTGCCCATCTGTTGACGATCGCTCTACTTATTGCTACAGGTGCGGTGGCAGTATGCATAAATCCGCATGTGGCCACGCCGCGCTGTGGTATGTGCGCCACTACTGGTCGCTCAGCGGAATACACGATTTAACTGTCTAAAGCCCCCTCATCGAGAGGCAAGGTGGCCTATAGACCATGGGCCACTTCTTCTAAATAGAAGACAAAGTACGTTTTCTCCAGGCGAATGAAGAAAGATGCCAATTCTAAAATTCCTAGAATTAACATTTTTATGCTAACATCGCTTCCCAAAATTCTTTTTCAGACCGTCTCGTTTCCTCAATCTTATCTTTCTACCAACCATGGCTTCTTATAACAAAACTTTTTCAATCCGAAGCCTAAAGTGCCGCTTGGGAAACTTTCGGTTAAGTTGCTCATCCATCGTTAATTAAATTCTCTCTTCCCTCCCCATTGATTATGGACTTTCTTCACAAATCGCTTCTAATGGTGAATTACAATCAATCAAATCATTTATTTGCGTTGAATGTATGTACATTGATATGGTCTTATAAAAATAGTTCGTCCAGATACATTCTGCCCATTGAGCATGCAAATATTAAAAAAGTCAATGCTAACAGTTAATAAAAAAAATATTCACACAATATTTAAATTACACAAAATAAAAAATTATATTTACACAAATGTCATGTTATTTAAGATTAAACAAATGTCACTATTCAATGTTAAAATAAATGTCTTATCATACAATAAATAATTAATATTTAATAATAAAAAATAAAATAAATTCAAAATATGTCATCTAAAAATTCTTTTATAGAATAATAGCATTTGACCAATAAAAATGTCGTAACATTTTTCTTAAATGCATAAACAGTTTCAGTCCTTATTGCCTCAGGTATTTTATTATATATAGCAGGTCCCATAAAAAATAGACTCTTTTTGAATAGTGCCGTGTGATGACCAGACGTAGTTAGTAAGCCTTTATATTGGGATCGCAATGCTGTTGATCGAAGTCTTGTTTCTGACATCATATGGAAAAGATGCTTATTGGTCTTTACAAACATGGCGACTTTTAATATATAAATACATGGAAACGAAAGTATTTTAAGGGCTTTAAGCACTGGTATACAGCTATCTGTATATTTCAGTCCTTGCATGGCCCTAATACACCGCTTTTGTGCTCTGAATACGTTCTCTCTATCGCTACAATTGCTCCAAAATATAATCCCAAATCTAAAAGTGATGAAACCAAACCATGATATGCCATTACCACAGTTTTCGTGTTGACTTTTTTATTTAGGCTATGGAGTGCAAAAGCAGATATGCTCATTTTTTTACAAATTTCATTAGAGTGTGTTTTCCATGTTACCTGACTGTCGGTGTTTATTCCGAGAAAACGTGTATCTGTTACTTCAGTAATTGTTTGACCATTATAACTAATGTTTATGGCAGAATTTGTGGGCATACCCTGGTAAAAATGCATAATATTGGTTTTATCTATATTTATGACTAGATTGTTTTTATTCATCCAATTTATAATATTATTTAAGGTATTATTCACGTCTCTTTCGTAACTTTTTCTATCTAAACATTTTATGATTACTGTACTGTCATCTGCAAATACTACCATTGGATGAGTGGTTGATCGTGGTAAGTCATTTATGTACAATAAAAATAACAACGGTCCGAGAACACTTCCTTGTTGTACACCATATTGAATCGTTCGACCGTATGAGTCGTAGTCTTGTTCGTTGTTGGTTATAGGGCATACTCTAGGTATGACAGTATATTGTTGGCGATCAGTGAGATATGATTTTATGAGTTTTAAGATGTTGCCTCTTAATCCATAAGAGCTCAGCTTATTTAACAGGATGTCATATCTCACAAAGTCAAAAGCTTTTGATATGTTTGTAGCGCAGGTAGGGGTTCTTTTGTCCATGTTTATTACTACATTATTTAGTAGATCATATATAGCCATATTTATGCTTTTGTTTTTTCTAAATCCTTTTTGTTCATCATATAATATATCATATTTAGTTATAAAAGAGTAAATTGCTTCGTATATTACCTTTTCAAATACTCATTGTTTTCTGACAGTTCTTTTTATGAAGCGGTTTTACTATACCTAGCTGTCTTTAGTGCCTTTGGAAATATACCAGAAGATATACTTCATTATGTGGCAAAGTGGTAAAGATATTATGTTAGAGACATACTTTACAACAGTTGTTGAAATTCCATCGTAACCGCAGCTTTTTTTATTATTTAATGATTTTAATATTCTAAATATGAATGTGAGTAAAACCAAAATAATGGTCTTTGAAAGAGATAAAACCAGAACAGATGTAAGAGTAACAATAGGTAATGATGTACTAGAGCAAGTGGATGAATTTGTATATCTTGGATGTGGATTTAGCCGAGATGGAAGGTACACCACTGATATAGAGCAAAGAGTGAATGCGGGAAATAGAGTGAACGGAGTGTTAGGGCAACTTCACGGCAGCCACCACCTCAGTCAGAAGGCACGTGTAGCAATACATAACGCAGTGCTTGTCCCAACATTACTGTATGGAAGCGAGAGTTGGGTATGCAGAAAAGAGTATGATAGTAAAATTAATGCGGTCGAAATGCGATCTCTGCGGAAAATCTGTGGAGTTAGGCTGACCGACCGCATTCGTAACGACGACGTAAGAGAGCGAGTAAGTATGAAAGAGAGTATTGGTGTAAAGATGCGAAAGGGAATGCTCCGATGGTTCGGACATGTGGAAAGAATGCCGAACGAACGCCTGGTTAAGAAGATATACAATGCGAAAGTGGAAGGATGTAGGTACCGAGGGAGACCGAGACTAACCTACCTAGACCAGATCGGTAATGTACTGAAGGAAGGTGGAGTCAAGAGTCTCCGAAACCGGCGAGCGTGTATGAAGAGAATTATGAATTTTGAGGAAGCGAGTGAAGTATGCAAAGATAGAGTTCTCTGGCACTCTGTTCTCTCTGCCTACCCTGCAAGGGATATGGCGTGATGATATGTATGTATGTATGTAATATTCTAAATATATCTTGCGGAACTACAGGTGGCATAAACATAGTGTGATTGCTATTGGGAATACTTTTTACCGCAGCAATGCCTACGCTATGATCTATATTTGTCACTTGGTCTATAAAAAGTTCATTAAAACTGTCTGCGATTTCTTTAGGA
Source organism: Lymantria monacha (assembly GCA_905163515.2). Classification (NCBI taxonomy): domain Eukaryota; kingdom Metazoa; phylum Arthropoda; class Insecta; order Lepidoptera; family Erebidae; genus Lymantria; species Lymantria monacha. The sequence goes on from LR991081.1 coordinate 21,699,120, forward strand.
TCATTTATTGTAATGCCATTTTTCATAATTCTCAAAAGTGGTTCTTTTACAGTTTTGTTGTTGTTATTTATTATTTGCCAGGCAGTACGCGTTTTATTTTCAGATATGTTTATTTTATAATTATTCTGGGCTTTTTGCGCGAGTTTTATGATCATTTTTAATCTTTTTGAATACGTTCTAAACGTTGTTTTATTTTCAATGATAGAAGTTGTCTTTTTACTACAGGTTCTAATACCACGGGAGATCCATTTAACTTTTTTATTTGGTTTAATTAGTATTTGTTGCCAAGGAAAACACAAGTTGTAAAATAATAGAAAAATTTCTAAAAACTGATCGTATGAATCACTAGGACAGTCCATTTTATAAATGTCAGACAAAGTCAAACTCTGCGGGCAATTATAAAACTTCTTTAAGTTATCTTTGCACTTGTAGCGTTGTCTTTTCTTCCAGGGTTTAAGCGTGGTTGTTTTTTTTTTGGTATGTGCAATAACTGTGCATTGTGGTCTGACAGGGCTAGCTCAAGTATTTCATATTTACAGTCATGTTTAAAATTATGTGCATAATTATCTATACAACTCTTGCTTATTAGTCTAGTTGGTTCAAATATAATTAATGTTAAATTATAGCTCAAGAGAAAGTATTCAAAATCTAGAGACAATTTATTACGTTTCAAAATATCAATGTTGAAATCTCCGCACAATAGCAACTTTGCATAATCTCTACAACACAATAATTTTAAAATAGTATCTAGGACTTCATAAAATATGTCGACATTATTAGCTCTTGGTGGTCTGTATATGCATAAGATTTTAATATTTTGCTGTAACAATTCAATAGCACAACATTCAATAATTCGTGGTCTAGACAATTTTGCAATATTTGGTATTTCTTTAAACTCATGACCTTACCTGACTAATATACAGGAACCAATGCGTTTTTGTATACTTCTGGAATAATATGCGGCTAGTCTATAATTTTGTATGTATAATAATTTCTCATAACCGGATAAAATGAAAGTGTCCGTTACACATATAACATCCGGATATTGGCTGTTTTTAGGGAGAGTATCTAAGTGGACTGATAATGAATCACACTTATTAAGAAGACCAGCTATATTCTGGTGGAGAATGTACATGTATTTAACATCGAAAAAAATCCACATTTGTTTTTGCCGGTTCTGTTACATCATTGTGGTTAGATACAGGCGGTGAACTCAATAGATTAATTTTATGGATTATATAGATTATATATTTCAAAAATATGTTTGTATATGTCCACAAAACCTTTCTTATTCAACACACCCGTTCTATAAGAAAACATGTTTTCTAAAACGCAACTCTACATCGGGTTATGCATTAAACAACATTTTAATGATAGGTCCAAATATACAAAGCTCTTTGTTTGCTATATTAATCCGTGCCAGGCAATACAAGTTTCTGTTAACCGGTGATATTGAGAAAATGTACCGCCAAGTGTTGGTAGACAAGGAAGACCGCAGTCTTCAACGTATTTTATGGCGAGAAGACGAGAATCAACCTATTCAAACATTTGAATTAAACACACTTACCTATGGTACTGCAAGTGCCAGTTACTTGAGCACACGTTGCTTATTTCAACTAGGTGAGGAACAAGGTGACGAATTAATTAAAAATATAATACAACAAGATTTTTTTGTCGATGACCTCTTAACTGGTTCGAATACGGAGCACGGTTTAATTTACATTCAAAGGAGCATTTCTAATGCACTAAGAAATGGTTGTTTCAATTTAAGAAAATATAAAAGTAACCATCCAACAATATTTAAGCATTTGAACATGAATCTTGAAGATAACTTAACCATCAGTGAATCTTCTAGCACTCTTGGTCTTGGATGGACTCCATCTAATGACACGTTATATTTCCCAATCAAAGATTTCATGCTTGATAAAGATGCAGTCATAACAAAGCGATACGTTATGTCCAGTTCGTTTAAAATATTCGACCCTTTAGGTATTCTAGCTCCAATTATAATTCAACCTAAAATCATGTTACAGAAAATGTGGCAGCAAGGATTAGATTGGGACGAACCGGTTACCGAAAATCTGAAAGATGACTGGCTAAATTTTACTAAAGATTTATCATGGTTAGATAAGATTAAAATTCCTAGATTAGTTTTGTGTGATAAACCTGATTGGATTGAATTACACTCATTTAGTGACACGTCTCAGTCCGCATACGGTGCATGTATTTATTTAAAATCCGTGAATAATAACGGTGACATTACAATCAAACTGTTATGTGCTAAGTCAAAGGTTGCGCCCATAAAGCCATTAACGATACCGCGACTAGAGTTATGTGGTGCATTATTATCCGCTAATCTATGTAGATCCGTTATAGATTCTCTCCGGTACAAGCTGGATAGAATGGTACACTGGTCTGACTCTAGTGTCGTATTAAGTTGGATAAATTCTGATCCGATAAGGTTAAAAATGTTTGTGGCAAATCGCGTCTGCGAGATACTTGAACTCACGAAGGCATCGTCATGGCGTTATGTTCCCACTGCAATGAATCCAGCAGATTTTATATCTAGGGGAATGACTGCTAAGACTTTATTTTCTGCTGACCAATGGTGGTTCGGACCTAGTTTTCTGAGTGAGGATGAATCACATTGGCCTATATTAAATGAAAGACAATTAGATAACTTACCTGAAACAAAGTCCCACATGTCATCGGTACTTTGTGATAATTTTATTAACTTCGATAACGTTTCCTCATTCAACAAACTTCGAAGGATTGTTGGGTATGTCCGACGATTCATTTTTAATACTCGTAATCATAATAATAGACGAGTAGGCATACTTACTAAGGAGGAAATATTGGAATCATTCCATTCACTGTGCCTTATTGCCCAGCGCGAGTCATTTACTATCGAATATAACTTGCTTACAAAAGGTAAACAATTACCAGCAAGAAGTAAAATTTTATCATTATCTCCATTCCTAGATAACAATAAATTGATTCGCGTGGGTGGGCGTATAGATGCTTCTTCATGCCAATTTGAGAAAAAACATCCAATATTATTGCATGCTACGCATAGACTCACGAAATTATATTTTGTAACAGAGCATCCTGTGAATTTACATGCAGGTCCGCAGCTGTTGCTAGCAACTGTACGAGAAACTGTTTGGCCTGTCAATGGTAGACAACTCGCAAGGCGCACTGTTGCTAATTGCGTGCAATGTAGGCGAATAAGTGGCAAAACGTTGTGCCCTAAGTTGGGTAGCTTACCTTCACAACGCGTGAATATGGACTTTCCATTCTTGTCTGTGGGTATAGACTTTGCTGGACCATTTTTTATTTTAAATCGCAAGGGACGGGGAAGTCGACTCATAAAATGTTATATGTGTATTTTTGTTTGTTTGCGTTACAAATGCATTCACCTTGAGCCAGTCAGTGACTTATCAAAGGATGCATTTGTAATGACCCTTAGGCGATTCATTGCACGGAGAGGTAAGCCATTGGAAATATTTAGTGACAATGGACGTAATTTTGTTGCTGCCGCGAAGGAAATAGGGAGTTTTTTGAAACAATACAAGGAACCCATTTCTGATTTTGCAAGTCAGCAAGGTATTAGGTTTAGTTTCATACCAACTTACGCTCCTCACTTTGGTGGCATCTGGGAGGCCGGTGTAAAGTCTGCTAAATATCACCTCAGACGAGTTATTGGCAGAAGTAATTTAACATTTGAGGAAATGGTTACTTTCGTCGTCCTTTATGCCCATTATCATCCTCTCCTAATGACCTTTTCCCTTTGTCTCCAGGGCACTTTATCATCGGGCGGCCATTAACTGCACTACCTTCGTCAGCCTTGGAAGACGGAGACAGTAGCAATCCGCTAAACAAAAATAAACAGCTTGAGAAAATGAGACACCATTTTTGGTAAAGATGGCAAAGGGAATATTTGTCAGAGCTTCAACAGAGAACAAAATGGCGTAAGGACGAAGCTCAGCTCAACATAGGAGATATTGTACTTCTAGCTGAAGACAACGCTCCTCCATTAAATTGGCGCCTGGGACGAGTTCTACGGCTATTTCCTGGACCTGACGGAGTAGCCCGAGTCGCAGAGATCCAGACCACGAAGGGTTGCGTGCGGCGTCCCTTTACACGCCTCTGCCCGCTCCCTACAGCGGAAGAATTGAAGTGTTGAAAGCAGGCTTTCAACGGCCGGGAATATGTTACGGCGCAATAACGCCTCTCAACTTTATGATAAACAACTTTATTGTGTGTGTTGCAAGTTTATTTTAGTAGGCACTTACGTGGCTATTATTAGCTAACCAATGATATTTTTAACCTACCGACAACCTCCACTCTGTACGCACGAATTTCATTAAACAATTAAAATTGTACTTGGACTTTAATTAGCGCCACTGTATAAGCTAAATATACATAATTTCTAAAACGCAACGCGATTGGTTGTTCTTGAACAACCAATCGCGTTGCGTTTTAGAAATTTGTCGTCTTAACGTGACGTCATCGTACACTCGAGTCTTCTGGTATCAAGGCGTTTCTATAGTGATTATTTTCTATCGTTTTCCAGTTATTTCATGAGTTATTAGTTTTCTGTGTTCAAGTATTAATCCTTGTGAATGAGAGACTTAACAAACGTCACTTTTTGTCCCTGTTCTAATGCCATTATTTTGTATTGCATATAATTCTCTGTATCTGAAACCCAATAGAAAAATGAATAATAAATAATTTCAAACTTTTCCCTTACTCTAATAAGTTACATGTTTTCATTCATAGGTATCATAGATGACTAAACATATATACTAAACTACTAACATACTAGACTAAACATATATACTTTTAGACCCATGTACCTATTACATATTGAGAATATATCTTTAAGAACTTTACGTAAACTAGGTAGTGTACGTCGAAGTTTGTTAACAAAACAAGTATGTGCATGTAATTAAGGAAAAATGATTATTTTATGTACTTCATCAGTTCATCACTTCACTAATGTGTTTACTTACGTTAAAATGATCTTCACAACAGTATAAACTGCTCATACACAACACATTGCCTTTTCTCATCGCCTTGCATCATTTTTTTCTTATTTATTACATTTCTCGGCATAAGGAAATATACTTTGTTAAGTACAGTTTTGATAATATTTTGGCACATAGGAACGACACAATTTTTATAATACGGTTTTCTGTTCTTTTCCATGGTAATAAGTTGACTTTACACTCCCTTTTTTAATATTCAATAACTTCGTGAACCAACCATTTCGTTAATGACATCCAACATGTGTGTGTATTCTGACGTCACAGAAGCGCGCCATAATAGCCGCGTTTTTATCGCCCAAAAATGATAGTGATTTTAATAATTTTATTTTAGCTTAATGGTTTATGTTTTGGATGTGTTATATTTATTTTTGGTAATGTAATAACTAGTAGAAACATTTAAAAAAATAAAAAAATATCATGCATATTCCCCATTACTATTTTCCAATGCTTGGTATAACAAGTTATTCAATAGTTCGACCTTATAATTATAAATAGGAGCCCCGCATATATATGTGGGGGTGGGTCAATCAACTTTTAAATGTTGTTAGGTTGAAATTTTTTAATTTTATTTTGTCGTCTCGTTTTCCACGTTTAATTATTTCATTTTAAAGAAAATTTATTCTCTTTCATGATTCTATAAAGAACAGAGTTGATTGATTAAAATATAGTACTTTTAAATCAAAAATTCTGACGAACCACGTTAAATCTGTCTCCTGGACCACTAACTTAATAGGATTTTTAAAAAATCTAAACACTTCTTTTGATTAAAATAAGAAGTCGATTTTTATTATTTGTATGATATATTATAAGTTTACATATTTATATAAGTAAATTAACGCATAACTTATGAAATATTATTGTTTAATTTGTCCCCAAGACAACTATTGTATCATACGCAAGGCAACTTTCATTAAAACTGGAAATAGTGGTAATGAAGCAATAAAACACTATATGGAAATTTATTTTGAATTATACTATCGATCTCTAAAAGTTCCAAGTTCCAGTTGTATTTTAAAATGTTAAACGAAATGACAAAGTGATTCTCATTATAGGGACAATCTAATTGTCCAATAGACATAATTTGGTTGTCCAAAGGAAAGTGTATGGCTAAGTCTTAAACTTTATAGGAAGTGATTATAAATAAAACAGGTTTATGAAAGTATCAAAAGTATTTATTAAAGGTTTGCATACCTAAAACATTGAGATACTCAATAACACTAATAAATTTAAAAGGCAGTCAATATCCTTACAAATTATAGCATTCGTTATCATCAACTAGTTAACTTTCCTTACATTTATTAACTTAATATCGCAGTCTTCATAAAAAGTCTCATTATGATAATTATTATTGCATCACATGCATCACAGTGGTTCACAATAGGCTAACACCCTTTGGTAACTTAGGAATACGCCGACTCTTCAGTAGCGCCGTCAACAGGTTTTGAAATATATCTTTGAATCTCAAATAAAAATGTAGAAAAGGAAACAAATATTATCTCTGTAGCTAAAGTCATAGTTTTATATCACATATTTTTACAACACAATCAACTAAAGGAAACTAATTTAGTTGATTGTGTTCAATCAATCAACTAAAAGGAACTCATTTAGTTGATTATATTGTGACAAAATTGTGCGATATAAAAATATGAATTTAGCTTCAGATAAAAGAAAATTGTAGTATCTACATAAGATGTACCGTTTCCTTTTCTGTATTTTCATTGTAGATTCAAAGAAATATTCCACATACTAGAGGTGCCTCTGGAGGGTCGGAGCAGTATTAACAATAATCTAAACATTAAAAAATCAATATTCTTATTCGTAATAGAGATCAACCGGTAAGATAACCATAAAGAAAATTATTTCTCAAAAACATTAATGTCAAAAGAAAACTTAAAATAATTAACACCTCTTTTACACTGAACGTCTGGATTAGGAAGTTTCTGAATGATATCTTCATACGCCACATACGATACATCTTTCTCATCTAGGATAAATAGTTTTCCTCCTTTTACAGATTTCAGGAATGTAACTTTCATCTCGCCGTCGTCTTCGATATTGGTTTCAGCAATACATGCGTATGTATTGTACGTTTTGCGTTTAACGCCAAATACTTTAACAAGAAGATAATCACCAATTGTAGGTAAATTATTGTTAAGACCTGATACAGATGGCTGCGGTTCTACAGTATTATTTTCAGCATCAGAGTTATCAGATGAGCCATATACAATATCGTAGATGCTTTTGTTCCGGGCCTCATATAAATCAGTTAAGGAAATATTATCTTTTTTGGAAGATGCCAAGTGACTGAAATTTTTAGCATTTAATATGCTTAATTATTTATAAATACCCGAATACGAAACGAAAAATTATGTCACAAGCGGGGTTCGAACCCGCACCTATTGGGAATCCGGCCCAACCGTGCTGCCACTTACACCATAGTGAACTATTTTAGGACATGCAGATTTCGCTTCATATTATATCTTACGTCTTCAAGGTGACGTATGCCATCTATCGGACAATGTTTACACATTGTATAGACTTAATACTTCAAACTTTACAGTTAGAATTGTATTAAACGATGACACAACCTTGTTATTCAAATTACTGAAATTTTTAGCATTTAATATGCTTAATTATTTATAAATACCCGAATACGAAACGAAAAATTATGTCACAAGCGGGGTTCGAACCCGCACCTATTGGGAATCCGGCCCAACCGTGCTGCCACTTACACCATAGTGAACTATTTTAGGACATGCAGATTTCGCTTCTATGCTATGCATCTCAGATATGGAACCCGCTTTACTTCAAATATATTGACCGTATAGAAAATATACAAAAGCGATTTATTAAATACCTTTGTTTTCACCAAAAGATCCCTTACCAGTCCAATCAATACCTGCGACTCTGTAAAAAATTTCATTTATTGCCACTTATTAAACGCCGTGAGATCGCTGACTACCTATTCTTTTTAAAGGTCATACAGAATCATATAGACAGTCCAGAGCTTCTATATAAAATTAACTTTAATGTTCCATATAAATCTAGTCGTTTCCATCCACCAGTACAGATACCACATGCAGCAACAAATTATAGGCAAAACAGTCTTATGATACGCGCAAGCAGAGGCTTTAATAATCTCAGTAAACAGCATGATATTGACCCATTTGTGACAAATATAAATGTAGCACGTAGGCTTTTAAGTCTAGATTTTTTTAATTAGTCTATATATTGTATGTAGGTATATGTAAGTAGATATAGTATGTATAGTTAGAATGCTCTCAATTCATTTATACGATGACTATAAGTGAAGACTTGTAATTAGCTAACAGTGTTATAAACAATTAGTCTATTAAGATATAACAAGCTGTAAGTTTTCCATGATTTACAAAATAAATAAATAAATAAATAAATTAAAATAATGGTAAACGTTTAAAAAACAAAGTTGACCTTGAAGTAACCTCGAAAATGAAGTTCAAGGTTGACCTCACGCCCCTTTACGGGTTTTGCATGTTTGTATTTGATTTTTAATTTCTCAACGTTTCGAACACTACATCATTCTTGGTCACGGGAGCACAGCTAAATCTATAATACTCGCGTATATATCAGGTATCATTATGGAACTTCATTTTCAACGTTAGATTGAACCTAAGGTACCTAATCTATCCTTGTGGTGACTGAGTAAGAATACAATTCACCACCCCTTAAAAACAACAACACAAACCCTTTAAAAAATTGTACATTTTAAAAAAAGTGTATCAGCAATGACTTTTTAAATTCTGACTCCACAAGAATTCATTACATATTTCCCCCATACTAGTAAGAATATGAATTGAAGACAATCTACTGCGCTATTTTGATTTTGAGAAGGATACCACGGCGAGTACGAGAGCCATCATTTTAAATACAAAGTTAAGCTCATCAAATACATCCAATATAGAATGAAGAATGATGAGCATTTAAGTCTCCCTTTAGAATAACAGGCGGTGAAACAGATGAGATTAGGTGGAGAATATCAGTGATGAGTGTAGAATTAGGATGTGGAATAGAAACAAATATTAAAGACATATTTAAATCTCTAATTGCTACAATATTGATCTCTGGCAGATGAGAAGGAAGAGAAATTTGACTGAAGGAAAGGGAACACTTTAATAGTAAGGCACAATCAGCAAAACCATCAAAGCTGTCATCTTGGACACATCTATTGCCCGACTCTAAGAATAACTCGAAAATAAGAACCAAGAACAAACCATATCTCCGATATGGCAATGGCAGATGGATGAAATCCGTCAATGAGTTCAAGTAGTTCGAGTTTGCGTGGGACGAAGGTTTTTACAGTTCCTCTGTAGGATTGGTGTAGGAGCCATTTATACCTACTCAAGAAATTAATGAGAAAAGTTCTGCATCAAGGATGGACGGTAAATTAGAGTTATCTTGACATGTTGCGGTAATCAAGAGAGTTAACAGAATATCTTAGTAACTTAGGTAGGTAGGGCCACAAAGTTTACAATTTCTTGTATATAGCCGCACGCTGGTCCGTCTGGGGTAGTACCACACTTTCGTAGAAAATCGAAATCTGAGCAGTGGCAATGTGTCGTTGCGCTTTGTTCGGTGAGCGAGAGAGCCGGCAGCTCAACTTTTTGGGTGGGTTTGAGGTTTTCATTAGGTAGGTAGAGGCCTACTCTATGAGTGGCATTAACACTTACCATCAGGTGTGCTGCTTACTCGTTTGCCACAATCAGCAATAAAGGAAAAGTTATCTTTTTTCGCTCGATACAGTGACACGATCAACATCTAGTCCGTGCTATTATAAAGTAAATAATTATCTAAAGTCTATATTTTACTCGTATTTTGGTGTAGTTTCATGTGATATGCTATAACGGTGACTATATAGTGTTATCTATTAAAAAACTACATAAATAGTAACAATTTAACAACAATAAGTGAAGTGGAACTTTCTAACAATAAATAAGTGATTCTAATATAACACTGTGATATAAACCACCATAAATTATAGTAACACGTTTATTTTAAAAAACATTAACGAAAAATATAGCCAAAGTCTGTTTTCTTCTTTTAAAAGTGAAAAAATATTACTCACCACCGTTATTTTAAACTTTTTCCTTTACCAATAACAATTCACTTAAGTGCCATCTAGTATCCAATTGCAGTGTGATCACAATATATAATATTATAACTATCCTAGTGACAATCGAAGATGCCTCAAAAACTAACTAATAACAGCAGAAGCCGCAGGGTAGCACCACTTGTTACATGTCATATATGCAAAAAACGAACGGATCGTAACAAAACATTACTATGCTCCTCATGTGGATTGTATTTTGGTTTCGATTGCATTAATGAGTCCTCTACCTACCTAATGAAAACCTCAAACCCACCCAGAAAGTTGAGCTGCCGGCTCTCTCGCTCACCGAACAAAGCGCAACGACACATTGCCACTGCTCAGATTTCGATTTTCTACGAAAGTGTGGTACTACCCCAGACGGACCAGCGTGCGGCTATATACAAGAAATTGTAAACTTTGTGGCCCTACCTACCTAAGTTACTAAGATATTCTGTTAACTCTCTTGATTACCGCAACATGTCAAGATAACTCTAATTTACCGCCCATCCTTGATGCAGAACTTTTCTCATTAATTTTTTGAGTAGGTATAAATGGCTCCTACACCAATCCTACAGAGGAACTGTAAAAACCTTCGTCCCACGCAAACTCGAATTACTTGAACTCATTGACGGATTTCATCCATCTGCCATTGCCATATCGGAGATATGGTTTGTTCTTGGTTCTTATTTTCGAGTTATTCTTAGAGTCGGGCAATAGATGTGTCCAAGATGACAGCTTTGATGGTTTTGCTGATTGTGCCTTACTATTAAAGTGTTCCCTTTCCTTCAGTCAAATTTCTCTTCCTTCTCATCTGCCAGAGATCAATATTGTAGCAATTAGAGATTTAAATATGTCTTTAATATTTGTTTCTATTCCACATCCTAATTCTACACTCATCACTGATATTCTCCACCTAATCTCATCTGTTTCACCGCCTGTTATTCTAAAGGGAGACTTAAATGCTCATCATTCTTCATTCTATATTGGATGTATTTGATGAGCTTAACTTTGTATTTAAAATGATGGCTCTCGTACTCGCCGTGGTATCCTTCTCAAAATCAAAATAGCGCAGTAGATTGTCTTCAATTCATATTCTTACTAGTATGGGGGAAATATGTAATGAATTCTTGTGGAGTCAGAATTTAAAAAGTCATTGCTGATACACTTTTTTTAAAATGTACAATTTTTTAAAGGGTTTGTGTTGTTGTTTTTAAGGGGTGGTGAATTGTATTCTTACTCAGTCACCACAAGGATAGATTAGGTACCTTAGGTTCAATCTAACGTTGAAAATGAAGTTCCATAATGATACCTGATATATACGCGAGTATTATAGATTTAGCTGTGCTCCCGTGACCAAGAATGATGTAGTGTTCGAAACGTTGAGAAATTAAAAATCAAATACAAACATGCAAAACCCGTAAAAGGGCGTGAGGTCAACCTTGAACTTCATTTTCGAGGTTACTTCAAGGTCAACTTTGTTTTTTAAACGTTTACCATTATTTTAATTTATTTATTTATTTTGTAAATCATGGAAAACTTACAGCTTGTTATAACTTAATAGACTAATTGTTTATAACACTGTTAGCTAATTACAAGTCTTCACTTATAGTCATCGTATAAATGAATTGAGAGCATTCTAACTATACATACTATATCTACTTACATATACCTACATACAATATATAGACTAATTAAAAAAATCTAGACTTAAAAGCCTACGTGCTACATTTATATTTGTCACAAATGGGTCAATATCATGCTGTTTACTGAGATTATTAAAGCCTCTGCTTGCGCGTATCATAAGACTGTTTTGCCTATAATTTGTTGCTGCATGTGGTATCTGTACTGGTGGATGGAAACGACTAGATTTATATGGAACATTAAAGTTAATTTTATATAGAAGCTCTGGACTGTCTATATGATTCTGTATGACCTTTAAAAAGAATAGGTAGTCAGCGATCTCACGGCGTTTAATAAGTGGCAATAAATGAAATTTTTTACAGAGTTGCAGGTATTGATTGGACTGGTAAGGGATCTTTTGGTGAAAACAAAGGTATTTAATAAATCGCTTTTGTATATTTTCTATACGGTCAATATATTTGAAGTAAAGCGGGTTCCATATCTGAGATGCATATTCCAAATTATTGCGTACGAACGTACAATATAAAATTTTGAGTGTTTTTGCTTCAGTAAAGCATTTAGAGAGTCTCATTATGAAACCTAATGATTTAGAGGCTTTCTTGACAATAGCATCAACGTGTGTGTCAAAGAGTAACTTGCTATCATGATGAATACCCAAGTCACGTATTCTATCAGTTCTTGCTATAGTTTGACCCCCAAAAGTATAATGAGCAGATAAATGGTCGCGTTTTCTACTAAAAGTAACTACTGAACATTTCTCAGGGTTAAGGTCGAGTTTGTTCGCTAGGCAATACTTTTCTAATCGCGTTAGATCCGACTGAAGTGCAATTATGTCTTCAGGAGTTGAAATAGTGGCAAACAACTTCATGTCGTCCGCAAAGCATAATAGTTGACATGATTGCAAGCAAGTGTGAATATCGTTCACATATATTGTAAACAACAATGGGCCAAGCAGAGATCCCTGTGGAACTCCACTGGGAATGGAAATCCACCTTGATATGTAGTTGTTGAGTACCACAGCTTGTGATCTGTTATTTATATATGAAGAAAACCACCTTAATAAGTCGCCATGTATTCCTATGGTCTGCAGTTTGGCGTTCAAGATATTGTGGTCAATACGATCGAATGCCTTACTGTAGTCAGTATAAACCACATCTACTTGACCGCCGTTATCCATAGCCGCTGTTACATAATCGTTAAAAAGTGTTAAATTAGTAACAGTCGATCGGCCTTTCAAGAAACCGTGTTGGAAAGGATTGAATGATGATGACAGAGCATGATATAATTGATTAAAAACTACCCTTTCAAAAATTTTTGCAACAGTACATAATTTTGATATGGGTCTATAGTTAAGAATTTCTATTTTTGAACCTTTTTTGTGAACCGGCGTAATATAAGCTGACTTCCATAACGTAGGAACCAAGCAGAGAGACAGCGATTTTTTAAATAAAAGGGTTATAGGCTTAACGATGGATTGAGCACATTGAGTCAAAAGCTTAGGTGACAGATTATCTGGTCCAGCTCCCTTAGTGGTATCCAGTTTACTGATAAGTTCATAAACGAGCTCATCATCAATCTTAATATTGTGAATAGCGGTCACCGGATTTTCGACTGAAGGTGAGTAGTCAATGGTAGGACTATGGTCGTTGCTCGTAGTACCAGTATTAGCAAACGTAGAATAAAAATATGAAGAAAAAGCTTCGGTAATAGATTGACCGTCGTTAAATATTTTGTCATCATATTTCAGAATATTAGGAATTTTATTGCAAGTGTGCCGGTTTTTAACGAAAGACCAAAAATGCTTAGGGTTGTCTTTGATAGATTTTTCAGTTAAATTAAGATATTTATTATAGCACAAGGATTCCAATATTTTAACTCTATCGCGTAAAAGTTTAAAAGCTATCTCGTCATTTTTGTTGCCATAATTTTTAAATTTCTTAAAATATTTATATTTCTCTTTGATAATCTTAATTAACGCTGGGCTGTACCATATTGGGTATGCTTTGTTACGTATGGTCTTTTTAGGTATTAATTTATCTTGTAAATTAGTCATAAATTTAATGAAAAATTCTACGGCCTCATCCATCGAACGAGACGAGAATTCATGTTGCCAGTTGATTGATCGAATATGTCCATTAATTGATTCATAGTCGCCCTTGTTATATATAAATCGGATACCCGGTGCATGGTCAAGAATTGGTACTTCAAAGAAATCAACGGCTATGAATAATGCAGGATGAAACAAATCTATGGGTAATAGAGGATCCAAGTTCTCGGATACTGACAACTCATGATTGGAAAATACCAAATCGAGTGTTTTCCCATACTGATTTGGGATACCGTTATATTGCCTAAGATCAAGCGTACATAAATCGTCGGCAAAGAAGCACTCGTCATTAGAGATTAAGTTTATCGGAACAAGTGACGAATTATCCGATGGTACCCATGTAATACCGCTCATATTAAAATCGCCAATTACCAAGAACATATTTAAGGGATCGTTCATAACTGCATTGTTTAGTTTGTAAAGAAAATTACGAAGCTGTGTAGTAAAAGTAAAACCTTTGTTTTGTTTACAAAGGTAAATAACGCATAGGTATAAGTTAATATAGTCACGTGAATTAGTTTTTTATACACGCAGTTTAAGCCAAAGATCTTCCGCTGAGGAGTGGAATATAGGTTGCGATATAAAGGGCAAGTCTCTGCGCGTCGCTATTAGAACACCACCACCTCGCGATTGCCCCGTCATAGTATAATCCCGATCTCGGCGCCATACTACATAACGATCATCAAATAATTCCGAACTTAGTACTCCATCCATTAACCACGTCTCAGTCAGTACAATAACATCGTATGAACTCATTAGAACATGTCGATAAAACATATCCGACTTAGTTCGTAGACCACGCACATTTTGGTAGTAGATATTTAGTTTATGTTCATTGTAATTAGGCATTGAGGATGTGAATTTTAATAACAGTTAACCCACATTGTATTAAAAGAAAGAAAGTCACTTCAATGTTAATAAAAAATATTTGTAAAATTAGTAATAAGTACGATTGTGGGTAATATTGAAAAACGATATTGTCAGCGTATTCAAATAATAAAAATAAGTTGTAAACAGATAAGCTAATTAGCAAGCAACAGAGAATAATACATGACCCAAGTGTAACAGAGATAGATATGTTTTTGCGAGTTAAAATATCAATGTAAACAGCACGATTGCAAACATAATAGAATTTTTTATAATGTAGTTGAGGTATAATAAATATTAGCAACAGGTGGGGCAGTGCAGAGATGCGCAACCTTTCACCTATTTTATAATTATTAATAGACAAATAGTTTATAGTAGATTTCAATGTATAAAATCGATATGGATATAAACTATGTTGTTGATGCAAGATATAAAAGTAGTTAAAAATCACAGAAAATAATGATAATATATACTGTAAATGGCACACTAGATAATCTTGTTTAAATCAGATTCCTTTCTAATTATCATAGTTTTGCAATCAATATTTTTACGTATATGGATTTTACCATGTTTGACCCATACATATGCATAGTTTTTATTTTTAGCCGCGGTCTTGACGCTGGTGAGCAGCTTCTTCGATTCAACGCTTAGATGGTCGTTTACATAAACTCGAAGATCTGTGCCATGAAATCCTAAATCTGAAGCCAATAAATTCTTGTTGGCTCGAGCAGCTGCGATAAATTCCTCCTTTATATAGCGGTTTAAAAAACTTACAATTATTAATTTTTCCTTGGAGTTATATATCGGCACTCGTGACAAGTAATTAATTTGAGACTTTGGGCAGTTATAATTAATGTTGCGACTAATTGCGTCAAGAATCGAGAATAGGTTTTCGTCCTTCTTTAGCGGTACACCCTTGATTTCCACGTTGTTTAAACGAGATCGCTGTTCATTTAAGGATAGTTGCATTTTCATATCTACAAGGTCTGCTTACAATGTAGTGACTTTTCCTTGAAGTTTCTCGAATTCGGCTGCTTTTCTTTCAAGATTGATAAGTCTAGAGCCAAATTCATCAAGTTTGGCGCTGGAATATTCACAGGTATTTCTCAAGTCAGACAACTCATGTTTTATTGAACGCATATCTTCAACTAGGGTTGGCAAATTGCTTAATTGACGCTTCATATCTCGTAGTTCACATAATATTGTATCCAAGGAGGCAGCCGGTTCACATACGGAGATAGATGGTGAAGATATACGGCACGTAGGGCACTTCCATTGCGACCTTCTTTCAACGCCCAATTTTCTCCAACCAGATTCAGATATATTTGCACAGTTGAAGTCAAGATGTTTCTTACAAGATGCACATTGCACACCATCGTTAAATTGCACACTACAAGCTGCACATGTCTTCATGTTGATGAATTTTGAAAAGTAGTATTAAAAAGGAAGTATTTATATAAGTATATGATAGATAAAATTAAATTACGTTAATGGTGTAATTGTAAAAAAAAAAGGTTGACGATATATTTAAAAAGCAACAAGCGTATAGTTCGATTGCGAGCTCACGTCGTAATGAGATTAATAAGGAGAATCGAAAGTGTGGGTAAATAAATAACTATCAATCTGACCCAGGAAAGTAAAAAAACACTTATTTATAAAAATAATATAAAAAACTTTAAAATTTGAAAGGATTTTATTTTTCAAGTTGAATGTCCTCTTCGTTTACCTATAGACCAGGTAAAGTTATAAGTCATGTGCGACTAATATCTAATAAAGAATGCAAAAAAAAAAGGTTTGGTTAACGTGCACTTGACCGGCTTTTTTATATATTATGACGTACATATATTCATTACCTATATATTTATTACTAGATGTTGCCCGCGGCATCGCATGCGTGGATATATTAAAATATGGCTAGTTGTGTTAGTAATTAAAAAGTAATTAGTTATATAGTGCCTTAAAGTAAAAGAGAACTAAAAAGGA
This sequence comes from Lymantria monacha, assembly GCA_905163515.2. Classification (NCBI taxonomy): domain Eukaryota; kingdom Metazoa; phylum Arthropoda; class Insecta; order Lepidoptera; family Erebidae; genus Lymantria; species Lymantria monacha. The sequence goes on from LR991081.1 coordinate 21,715,894, forward strand.
AAAATATAATATTATTAACACTCTTTTATTTTGATAATTTAATAGGTTAATTCTAATGTCTTTGTGTAAGCGGCTACGAATACTACCAACCCTTACTTTGCTCGTGGATGTCGTAAAAGACGACTAAAAACCTTATGACGACCTGGGCCAACTATATCTGATGCCATTTGGTCAACAATTACATTCCCAAGGAGACGTCTGGCAGGCGGCCGGTCCTTACTTCTACAATATGTACTATGAAAGAAGAGTACACATTGTATCGACCCCAAGTAATTGGAATAAGAGTAGGAGAATGATGACTAGATTATTTCTAACTTGATGGTTTTTTTAACTTTGTTAAAAAAATATATAGCTTTTCTTTTATAATATAAGGTTTATTTACTTACTGCAGGGTATACTTACGCTTAGCCACCGAAGACAAAGATCGGATACCGGTGGCCCGCTCGCACGGCAAAGAGAGGAGTTTTGCATGGTAGGTCTATGGAGTCACGCGCCGCCTCTTCCGTCACCCCGGACCGATTTGGCGGGTCGAGACACACCCATAGTCCACCGCAAAAAAAGGGTATACTTACGCTTAAAAAATAATTACCTTGTCAAATGTTTATCATTTTTTTTTTATTATTTCTATGAATATAAATAATTATATAATACTCAAATTCATTTATCAGAAATAATTAGATAATTAGACACTTGGCTCAGATGTTACTACTTAAAAGGCTGCAACCATCTTCATATAATTTAGTTGATCTTTACGGCTTCGTAATAGGAACAGGAATGCTACTGGGACTTTGGTAATAATGTGGAGTTTCATTCAAAGTAGTGGCGCCGATCACATCACCTCCAGCTACGAGTAAAAGACGTCTTTTTTTATGATGACGTAGGAGTGATGTCACTGTGCCGAAGCTGTGTTCCCCGCGTCGAGCAAAGCCAAGGGCTAGCCGACCGTCCGGCCGACGACGAACGCCGACGTTATGGACTGCGTTTGAACAGGCGACACTTATAGTATAAGCGTGGTCATGCTGAAAAGTAAAACGAAAAATAAATTCATTGTCTTACACTTATTTTCATAAACGACTCCCAAGTTTTAGGTAACAATTCTGATTTTTTGATTTTTACGCTATTATTACATACATTTGAAATAAGATTATTTTTTATGAATCGCAATTGTATTTAATTTTTAATTTCCCGACGTTTCAAACAGCTTACATCGTTCATGGTCACGTGAGGAATAAGGTACCTCACGTCCAACAAGTCATGATTATTACAGAGATTTATATCTAACCGCTACAGTATCTGTAGGTATACTTATATACTGTACTGTATTATATACTCCCATTATATACTCTTGCAAGGATTTTAAATGCTTCATCATCATCATCATCACAGCCCATGATGTCCCACTGTTGGGCTCGGGCCTCCTCCGTAATGGAAGGGAAATTAACCTACTATACCACGCTGGTCAGTCGTGTTGGTATAGGGTTTTGTCTCGAGTTTTCCTTCTCTCGCATAGATGTTATATGCGTTTCATATCCCTTAGACGTCTCGTACTTCACCCACGGGTAAGATATGGGATGGTGAATAGTATTCTTACTCCGCACAGTGTTTGATGGGACTAAAAAAAATACCCTCTGCTGTATATAGCTTTAATCGATCAAGGTATGCATTTAAAATGCAAGAGTAAAACCGTCACGTGTCAAATTCAAATACTTTTTTTTATAAAAAATATTGAACTTTACGTGATTTTTAACTTTAAAAAACTAAAATTAATTCTGAAAATATAACTATACAAGTTGATTGTTTTAAATAAATATAGTCTAATAGAACATCTTTAGGCGCATGTTTTTCTATTTTTATTTTTGGAAAATCACTTCTGGATATTTAGTTATTAATTGTTTTCAGATTTTCGTAATTATTTTTTTTCTCCTTAAATACTCAAAAGTGGGACTTGTGAGTAGCACAGAAAGATAGCTCATAAAAAGGACTATCAATAATAAAAAAACCAAATTCCATCTCCGCGGCCTTTGGGAGAAAGGTCACGTAAAGTTCAATAATTTATATAAAAAAAAGTATTTGAATTTGACACGTGGGTGTTTTACTCGTGCATTTTAAATGCATACCTTGATCGATTAAAGCTATAAATAGCAGAGGAAATATTTTTTGGTCCCATCAAACACTGTGCTCCGTCCCCACACGGAAAGTTAGTTTAAATGCTTATTATATTTTAATCGTCTCTCACCTTCTCCACGGGCAAGAAAGACCATGTTGAATTGTATTCCCACTCCATCATCACACGGAAAAATTACGAAGGTATATATGCAAATAACATCACCATAAACCAAGGAAAACTGATAATGAAAACCTATATATACCTCAAAACAAAACTTAACCGATCTATCCAGCAGACAATTGGCAGTAGTTGTCCTGGAGCCACTATCTGTGTGGTGACAGCGTTAGAATACAGTTCACCATTCCCTTACACCCATCCTGACCGTGGATGTCCTAAAAGATGATTAAGGGATATCACATGCATATAACACCGATGCAAGTGAAGAAAAGAAGTCCTACGTAAAACCCTATACCAATTCGTCTGACCAGCGTGGTATAGAAGGTCATTTTCCTTCTTATTGTGCAGAAGTCTTGCTGTGTGGTAGCGGCTGCGAATACTACCAACCCTTACTTTCCTTGTGGATGTAGTAAATGACGACAAAGAACTTTATACCTGGTTCCACTACATCTAATGCCGTTTGGTCAATAATTACATTCCTGAAGAGGGTTGACGTCAGGTAGGCGGCCGGTCATACAACTAATGCCAATAACTTTTGCATTATCTGAGCTGGAAGAGGAGTACATATAGACCCTAAATAATTGGGAAAAGAGCAGGATAATGATGATGAGAAGGAGATTTGAGCCCAGTAGTTGAGTGTATATGAGCTAAGATGATGATGAACCAGTAGCTACTTGCCGTTTCATTATAAAGGAAGGCTAATAACCAAATAGGGCTGTAAAAATAAAGCAATTACCTGACTGCTCGGCCTCAAGACAAAAGTGCCATCTGGTTGACCTTTTAGAAGGTTCTGCGCCTCGTTCCTATCAATGTTCATATAATAAGGTTCATTTTCCACTGGAACTGGTAACGGTCTATCAGCCATATTTGTTTTACCATGTTTACGATCTTCAGGCCATTTTCGGCTTTCTGTTGCCGGCGAGCTGTCACCTTTGAGTTCTGATTCTGAGTCTGTGGAGTGATGGTCATCATTTGTTTCTGAAAAAGATGTATTTAAAATTGAATATTAGCTGATAGATTTTTTGGCGTTAAGAGGGTACCATCACACGTCTAGGGTTGCAAGCATTTTCACCGAAGACAAAGATCGGGTACCGGTGGGCCCCTCGCACGGTGAAGAGAGGAGTTTGCATGGTGGGTCTATGAGGTCACGCGCCGCCTCTTCCGTCACCCTGGACCGATTTGGCGGGGCGAGACGTATCCATAGCCCACCAAAAATAAAAAGAAAATAAAAAAGGCTTGCATTTCGGGAGTCGGGGATCGAATGTCAGTAGACGATCTCTCCGGCGTCCCGTAAAGGGGCCGCTGTGGTTTTAGTGGGTATTCCGGTGAAACAGCCAACCAGCGAGTCCCACACTCTACCCCGTCTCGACACCGGTTTTAGCGCGTAAATGCGTTTCCACAGCGTCAAAATAAAAATGATTGCAAGCATTCATCTTCAGAGAACTAATGACTGCACAGATGGTTGGTAGTTAAATTACTGGCCTACCACACCATGTGTAGCGAATTTGATACCCATACAAGACAATATTTTGTATGATCCATAATGTTTTCTAAGTCCGAGTATAATCTTCGTTCGTTAAGTTTTATTAGTTTTATTTTTTTCGTTAAGTTTTTTTTTAGTTTTTTATTTGTTTCGTTCGTTTATGTTTGTGCAGTCCTCGGCATTATAAAGATTATTTTCTTAATATATGTTGTTGTATTTTTTTTTTTTTATAAATAAAGACACCGCCCTGTACTAAGGAAATAATCGTCGTATTGCGGGGGACTTTACAAACATGCAATTAACGTAAACAAATTACACCCAGACTCGGAACAACAAGTTTTGGATTGCACAAAATATTGTCCTACGTGGGTATCGAACACATTACACTATCACTATAGCTATCACACAGCTATATAATAATAATATTATATATCTACAGGGTGGAAGGGGAGCGCTCCCGAAAACAAAGACAGGTAACCCTACTAGTCCTACTTGCAATGATAGGCTAGACAAAAAATCGATTCGGATGGAATTTTTTTTTATTTCACCACGCGAGGTCGTTGAACTCTTGAACATATGATCGTGAGTTTTGAATAGATTGCGTCTTTTCTCATCTGAGTAAAGTTACGAATTTTTTATGGAATTATCGTTACATGGCACTGTGCTAATACGATGGAATATGAAAAGAGCTTGAAATTCGTTGTGATTTTTTTTTTTTATATATACTCTTAACTTTATTGTTATTTTAACCTTATTTGTTAATTGTTCTTTTTTAAATTATTCTCTTTTTTCTTTTTTAATAAAAATTAATAATAAAAATATTTCTTAAAACGCTTTTTTCTAATAATGATTTTTTTTATTATCCTGCCTGTGGTGACGGAGTAACAATATAATTCACCAACCACCTCCTATTAGAACCGTGGGGGATCGTAAGAGACGACTAAGTGAGATAATATACCTATAACATCTCTCTCCGAAACCGGCGAGCGTGTATGAAGAGAATGTTGAAAAAGCGAGTGAAGTATGCAAGAATAGAGTTCTCTGGCACTCTGTTCTCTCTGCCTACCCTGCAAGGGATATGGCGTGATGATATGTATGTATCTATATGATAGACGGAAAACTCGAAATAAATCCCTATTCCTTCCTTATTGGCTGCACAGATGGCGTAGTGGTTAAGATACCGACCTACCGTGCCAGTGTCGAGGGTTCGATTCCGACGAGAATCAATACGTTGTGCAATCACAAAATATTGTTCTGTATCTGGGTGTAATTTGTCTGCGGTAATTGCATATTTGTAAAGTCCCCCGCTATACAAGGATTATTTCCTTACGGCAAAGTAGTGTCTTTCTTTAAAAAAAAGAATCGTAACAATACTTTTAAATTTGATTAATGAAAAATAGTCATTTTTTATTTTCTCACCTGCAACAACGTCAGTTAGACAATGCAGTATCTGATAGAAGAAGTCGGCTAACGTATCACCGAGCCGTGCACCCAAATTGTACATCAGTGGTACACTCACTTTCAACCACCAACACATCGTCACTAACTTTTAATGGTACATCACATTCAAGTATATAAAAGAATATCCTTTATCCGTTTCGTATACGATATAGAATTCAATAATCGATTTAATTAATAGTAGGTTAGTCAAGTGGTGTGGTAGGTTCGATTCCCACGCTAGAAAATATTTTATTCGATGACGATTCGACAAATTCTAATACCGAGTTCGGATGTAATTTATATGCGTTAATAGCTTGTTTCTTCAGTGCTACCTAATTACAAAGATTATATTCTTAGTGCAGAATGCACAGATGCACTGTCGCCATCTTAGGGGTTTTCCCCCCAAATTTAGGAGTAAAAAAATTGCACTGGGGTTTTTAGAGGGAAAAAATGTTTAGGGGTTTTTTAGCGGGAAAAAAATGTTTAGGGGTTTTTTTAGAGATTTATAAAATTTTGTTTAAAGACTTGGAAAAATCATATCTTTTAGATCATTAAATATCATTTTATGATAATTATGACATCTAGTGGTGAATCGCGTAACCACTGAAAAGTCCGGGCGATTAAAAATTAAACGTTGTAATATTAGATAAGAACCTACATTTTTCAAATTGTCAGTTAGGGGATTTTAGGGGTTTTTGAGTTTACTCTTGGGGGGATAAAATTTCAAGTGTTGGTGACACTACACAGATGATATAATGGTTAAGATACTGAGCTCCTATACCAGTGTCGTGAGTACTATTCCCACACAGGACAACACTTTGCACGATCCACAAAGTGTTGTTCTAAGTATGTGTGTAATTTGCGTTAATTACATATTTGCAGTAAAAGGATTATTTTTTTAGTGCACGCTCTTTTTAAAATAAAAAAAAAGTATTGTAAGCTGCAGCCAAAGTAATAAATCAATTTAGGACATAGGTCCAGAGGTCTAAAACCGTTGAGTCAACAATTGACTCAACAATTCTCGTAATTGGTATTAATTGGTCTTGCTTTAGCGCGAGTCATACGTTTAAGGAAACTCTTACATATTACGTGTGTCATTTTTAACAATTTTAAGTCTCTCTTAGCACCACAGTGACATTTAATATATGGGGCCGAGACCTAATTTTGTTTCAGCGTACTACTTTAGAAGACTCCCAAGTAAACAGGTCACCTAGTATGCGTATGTTGTCTGACATTCTTCTGTTGTTATATCAACTTCTTGAATGTTTAGGTATTTTCCCTAACCGGCTATATATTGCCACAGAAAAAGTTAAACGTGAAATAAAACTCATCATCAGCTCAGCTCATATATATCCCACTGTTGGGCTCGAGACTTCTCCATAATGGGAATAAAATTGACCTACCTACTATACCGCGCTGGTCATACGTGTTGGTATACGGTTTCCTTTTGAGATTTCCCTCTCTTGGATAGATGTTATTTACATTTTATATCCCTTAGTCAGCTCTGACGATCACTCACATGTAAGATGGTGAATTGTATTCTTACTTCGTCACCACACGAAAAAATAAAACGCCTAAAATAGGACTTTTTTTGTTTGAAATAGGTTTATATCTAAACGGCCCCATGCATTTTTAAACACAAATCCCTGCACTAAGGAAATAAGCCATTTATCGAGGGCGGACGTTACAAATATAATTAACGAACACAAATTACACATAAACTCACTACATCACATAAATTGTCCTGTGTGGGAATTGAAGTGTTACGATAAAAAACCGTATAAGAGCAGATGATACACGATCTATAACTAAGATAGAAGATATATTAAGGACAGCTAAAATGTAGGTGAACAGGACGTTTAGTAATGGTACGACCACGCTGTTGACAGTTTTCTGTCTACAGCTGTGGTCCGGTCCGTCTGGGGTAGTACCACACTGAACAGAAGATCAACGTCAGAGCAATGCCAATGTGCTATTGCGCTTCGTTCGGTGAGCGAGAGAGCCGGGAGCCCAACTGGGTGGGTTTGGGGATTTTATTGGTAGGCAGCGGTCTAGCCATACCCTTGGTATTGCAAAGGTTCATGGGCAGCAGTGACACTTACCATTTAGTAATATTACTAACAATAGTAACATAATATACACATTATTTTACTAATACACTAACAAACTATGGATATGTATGTCTGAAATTTATTATTATTATTATAAGAGACAGTAGAATAAAATGGACAGCACTTATAATATAATGGCAACCACGGTATAGTAAAAGAAAAAGAGGCAAACAGGCAAAAAGAAATGGTCATAGTCATAAGGAAAGTTGAAGGTACTATCTGGATAAGGAAAACTAGAGACAGAACAAAATGGAAGCAACTTGAAGAGACCTATGTATCACAGAACACGCCGATCACTAAACCGGGAACGTAGCTCTGTTGATTTTATTAGTATTTTTGTACTAAATTCTTTATATTGTTTAGTTTTCGACAATAAAAGCTTAATAAATAAATAAAAATCCTAAACGCTACAACTCTGTGGAGTCATTGTATGCAGTTAAATTTCTATGACTACTAAATCGAATATTACATGTACAACTTGAAACTTGAAGCTTTCAAATTCTGATCTTTTTATGTGATAAATAGTGCACAATACAAACAGCTTAAGCGAACGGTATATATATATCACTTATTACATATTTGTTTGAATTTTAGTGGTTTTTTTTTATTGCTTATGGTGGCAAAGGAGCAAGCACGAGAACTGATGGTAAGTGTTACAGCTGCACATGGACTATTGCAACACTAGGAGTATAGCTAGGCCGATGCTTACCGCAAAGAAAGTGCGTGTAATGTATAATTAATAAGAGTAAGCACAAATATAGCTGTACAATATATTTTCTCGCGAACTTGAGAAGAGTTATATATACGGCCATATATTATTATGTAAATAAATATATATTAAACCTAGTTATATCTATCTATCTATCTAATATATAGGTATCTTTAAACGAGCAATTCTTGTATATATATATATATATATATATATATATATATATATATATATATATATATATTTTCCAAATGTCGGCAACGGCATCAACAATTTTCTTGAAATTTAGCATGCAGGGAGTTCCGGGAACTACTAATCGATGTAGCTAAGTTTCATTTGTAGAAAATATTCTTTTGTCAATATTTTCAGGCAATGAAAAATTGTAATTTTACGTCGGTTGACAACTATTAAAATATGAAAGCAAATTTTGACGCTGTCATTAAAACGTCTCAATTTGATAATCGAGCGGTCACATCGAGGTCGGTTTGGATCCTGTTTCTCTTTTTTATTACTTTTAACTTTTGTTTTTTTTTTATTATTATGTAATTAATTATTTTTAATTATATTGAAATATATCTTCAAAACACAATAAAAAGAAAATACCGAGCGAAAGCTCGGTCACCCAGATATTGTTATATAAATGTGTTTGATGTACATATTTAGAAATGGTTCATTGTAATAATAAATCGCGGGTCTTTAATACTGTATAAAAGAAACACTACAGAGAGAGTAGAAAATTTAATTACTGTGAGAATTGTAAACTTAAAAGCTAAAATTTCTAGCCTTTAAAAGCTCTTAATAGTGACATTAGTTCACTTATTTTTTTTTAAGTGATATTAGTTTACCTATTCTGCAAGGCCGTAAAAAAACACTACAGGAATAATAGAAAATTGATTTTTATGAGAATAGAAAACTTCAACGCAAATAATTTCTTTCATTTAAAAGCTTTTTATAGTGATATTAGTTCACTCATTTTTTTTAAGTGATATTAGTCGACTGATTTTTTAAAAAACAACACTACAAGGAAAACAGAAAATTTAATTATTGTAAGAATAGAAAACTTTAAAGAAAAATTATTTCGTTTAAAAGCTTTTAGTTCACTTTTTTTTTTATTCGTATATCATCATAGAATAACCGCACGATTATACACTGATTTTATTTTAATTTTGTGAAAAATGTCTAATGTACGTTAGATACAGTATAGATATATTACACTTTTGCTGAACTATATTTGATAATATTTTTTTTAAATAAAGACAAGTATCACACTCACTGCACTAATAAAGAGTAAACAAATAATTGTACCACTCTTTAACGACGATAACTTTTTAATTTTTATTTCAAACACTAGTTAGTAAAAGTGATGGGTTTGATGAAATTTTATAAATATATCGATAAATGCCGAATGGATTTATTTTTTCACACAATAAGAAATTAATATTGCGGGGGACTACAAATACGTAACGTTAACGTTTCCAAATTACATTAAGACTCGGAACAATAATGCTTCGAAGTATTGTCGCGTTTGGAAATCTCGTCAACCGCAACATTTGACACGATATTTTTACCGCCATTTAATCAATCATCAATATGCTGATGGATTAATATAATCTTGAATAATGATACAATTGTTTTACAAATTTTGTTTTAAAATCTCATACGTTTTTAGCCAATTTCAAAGAAGCAGGTGGTCAATTCGGATGTTCAGGCATTACTTCGTCATATATAGACAAATTTGCAAAATTATTTCTGTTCGAAAGCAGTAGTAGTAGGTACTGCCAGCCATGGACCTTTGCAAAACAAGATGACCTACAACTAGGCCGCTGTTTACCAAGGGAAAACCAAAATCCGTCCAGAAAATTGAGCAGGCGGCTTTCTCGCTCATCGTAAACATTGCCACTGCTCAGACGTCGATTTTCTGCAAGAGTGTGGTAGTTTAATCCGGACGGAATGGCCCGTGGTTGTAGACGTAGACAAAAACCTATGATCATTGTGGTTCTACCACTATTACATCAAAGTTAGCAGGTGTGGCATATTTGTTCGCGACTAGTAGTTAGCTAGTTGCACATAATAGTCAAACTTAATTTAAACAAACATTTACCATTTCTGCTGAAAGATTTTCATCACATGGCCTGTTGAGTAATTTATTTGTCACTAACTCATACAATGCTATTACTGATAGCACATTCACTTCACTTAAAGATATTTGCATATACTTTCCCTTAAACGAAATTGTATATGATATTGCTTATACATGCCCTTTGGTGATGTCCCTAAATCAAATGAAAGTTCTATACAATTCTGCAATCTATAATTTGTGCAATGTAACTGCTGAGTTTAACATTCATCATCATCATCATTTCAACTCTTATACGTCCCACTGCTGGGTGTTGAGCCTCCTTCGCAATGGGAGCTAAATTAACCTACTAGACCGCGCTGGTTATACATGTTGGTAAAGGGTTTTTTTTTTTCGAGTTTTCCTTCTCTTGCTTCTATAGATATTATTTGCGTTTTATATTTCTTAGTCGTCTTTTTACAATCACCTACGGATAAGATAGGGGTGGGGTATTATATTCTCATTCCGACATGACAAACAATATTAAGAATAATATTTCGTCGCTCTACATTTCCGTATCTTCTAGTTGTCTGAAATGTAGCTGTTACTGCAGATATTCAATGCAACCGATGAATCTTTTAATCTATTATCAACACCATCTCTAAATTCTTATACAAGCAGCGTTTTTACTTGTTCTATCCATTTTATAATACCTACGTAAAAAAATAAACCTCTAGTAATAAAAAAGCTTTTCTAACAAACGACGACTGTACTGATGGCGTAGTTATTTAGATACTAACTTACCGTGCCAGGTATCGGGTGTTCGTTACTCACGTAGAATAATACACATGTGTATTCATAAATTGTTATTCTGAATCTGGGTGTAATTTTAGTCCGCAAATTATAAGTTTATAAAAGTGCCGTAATGCTGGGATTATATTCTTAGTGTGGGGTGACTTTAATAAAATTAGAAGAAAAAAAAACAAAGAGAAAAATAAAAACAAAGAACTGTACAAAACTCTATTAGCCCAAGAATTTTAAAATATTACTAAATCTAATAAATCAAATCGTAAAAATCTAACCTAAGCCATTATAAAAAAAAATGGGATGGAAACTACAAATATCATTGCAAAGGAATGAATTTTTACACGTCTGCATGTTTTAAATTAGATTTTACAATTTGTATCTCTGCACAACATAACAAGCATAGTAGATAAATGAACGTAATATTTAAAATTGAATCTTATGTTATTAAAAATAAGAATAATAGCCTTCAAAAGTTCTTTATAGTCTCAGTCACGAAATCCGCCTAAAGAACACAATTCAGTTGAAAAAAACTACTTGAAAAATCAATAGACAAATAATTATAATAATCCTGCTAAAAATCTTCATAAATATATTTCATTGATTATTTTTATCGATCAACACACATCCCTATACACACATACGGCATCATTGTCCACATGTTGTAAAAAAAAGAGTTAAAAAAAAGTTAATGATGAGAAAGTGTTCAGGGATAATGTCACTCGAATTAATTATATTATCTACTAAAGACATATATATATATATATATATATATATATATATATATATATATATATATATATATATAATAATAAATAAATAATAATAAATAATAAAATAAACTAATAAACCTTGTATATTTTATTAGCAATTTATTATCTGTACTGCTTAATATATTTTAAAGGTAAATAAAATACTCTTTTTTTTTTTTATTGCCTATGGTGGCAAACAAGCTAGCAGCACACCTGATGGTAAGTGTCTCTGCTGCCCATGGACCTTTGCTATAACCAAGGCTGTAGCAAATGTATATAGCTAGGCCGCTGCCTAGCAATACAGTCCCCAAACTCGCCCAGTTGGGCTTCCGGCTCTCTCGCTCACCGAACGAGCGCAATAGCACATTACCATTGCCCAGATATCGATCTTCTGCTGTGTGGTAATACCCCGGACGCACCGGACCGTTGCTGTAGACAGAAAACTGTCAACAGCGTGGTCCTACCACTATAAACTTTGTGGTAACTATGACTTTTTGAACGTAAGATATTCTAATTCACCCGTAACTATTAACGCTGTAAAGTGTTCGAAATGTTGAGAAAATAAAAATCAAATTTAAACGTGATAAAATTTTAAAAATTGCGTTATTTCATACTAGCTTTCGCTCGTGGCTTCGCCCGCGTGTTTTTTGATAAAGGAAGGACACACCTTCCCCAGGCCTCAGTCGCGCATTCGATGTTGAAACGTCATTGCTTAGGCCCACAATACGCCCTTCCCATCTTATCGTGATATTTTCCCAAATATTGAAATGTACATTAAGTATTGAAAGCAACAAATATCACTATTTAGATAAGAATTAACTAAATGCTCTAATTCCGCGTGGTAACGGAGTAGTAGTAGTAGGTCAATTTCTCTTTTAGTGTGAAGGAGGCTCGAGCCCAACAAAGGGACATATATGAGCGTATAATTTAGGATATATTGGCTTCCATATAAACAGTAAACTGTCGCTATTTTTGTTTAGAACTATTTAAAATAAACTATACGTTATCTTCGTGTGAATTCTACAGTTTAGGTAGCGCTCGCCAATGTAATTCAGATGGAAAGAATTATATATTGCTTAATAACAAATAGGTATTATTATAAATACTAAAAAGAAAAAATAAAGCCGGTCTCTAAAGTAACTTGTTATTTCTGTTTATATTATAATTGACATTCACTCTTTTTTATATGTAATAAAAAAGAGTGAATTTAATTTAAGATTAATATTTAATTTTTAATGTCACACTTATGTTAGAAAGCTATCCCTGGCATACGCGCGCACACATAAATGAGTAGAGAATAGCGGCGTAGTATCACGGCATGACACATTTACCTTAGTACCTACCCAATCTATCATTTCCTGTAGTCGACACAATTTTACTGCCAAGGCGCACAAAAAGATGTTTCACAAACTTTCACTACCTATCTATATATACAGGTATAGTATGTTATTAACAAATCGATAGTGCTGTTAAAAATACAACAATCATCAACGATGACTACTCTCACGTCTTTACTTGTGTTCGGGTCGCACAATCGGCGATCATAGATTTCTAGCCATATTTCTGTAGTGCGCCCGGTTGCTGCCTGACCACAGCACTGCGCACTCTTATTGTCCTAACTTTTGAAATATTGTACCAAACGACACACGGTAAAAGGCAAAAAATATGTACTTTAAATAACAAAAGCAATAAAAGCATTTGTATAATAATCAATTAGTTACTATAAAATGTGCATCGGCAATAAATACCAAATTATTTTGTATTTTTAATGTACTATTTTAACGATAAATGCTTACATATTAAAAATAGATATATGCTGTCGCGAACATTTTTGTAGAACTATTTAAGAGGTACATTTCCACAATACATAACATCCGTCTGAGTTTCAAGATCTTTGCAGCGTATGCAAAAATAGCTCGCAGATGGGCGATTTTTTCTGTCTTAAGCAATTTTTATTGTTATATTTTAGCCAATTTACAAAATATCTTTATAAATTATAGCCTATGTGTTATTCTGATGTGTAAGCTATATTACTATAAAGTTTCATCAAAATCCATTCGCTAGTTTTTACGTGAAAGAGCAACAAAGATGTTCACATCCATACATTATTACAAACTTTTGCGTTTATAATATTAGTAGGATAGGAAGTAGGATGTGCAATACTCGCGTAAACGTTATAAGTCATTGTAATAAACCTAGTGTTTTTTTTTTAACAAACTTATATTAACTTACATATATACAGGGTGGAAGGGGACCGCTCCCGAAAACAAAGACAGGTGACCCTACTAGTCCTACTTGTAATGATAGGCTAGAAAAAAAATCCATTTGGATGAAAAAAAATTTTTAAGTTTTTTCACACTCTATGGTATTAGGACAGTCGTCCCATGTAACCATAATTCCATAAAAAATATGTAACTTTACTAAAATAGGAAAAGACTCAATCTATTCAAAACTTGCGATTATATGCTCCAGAGTTGAATGACCTCGCGTAAAGAAAAAATGTTTTTTTACCGAATCGATTTTTTGTCTAGCCTTTCATCACAAGTAGGACTAATAGGGTCACCTGTCTTTGTTTTCGGGAGCGGGCCACTTCCACCCTGTATACTAGCTTCTGCCCGCGGCTTCGCCCGCGTAAAAGGTTATTTTCCTAAAATTGAACTATTATCGCAAGGCAACACATTACCGGGATAAAAGTATCGTACATGTTAATCTAGGAAATGCTTGCAAAGGAAACATTAACATAAGTGATTTCGGCAGCCACCACCTCAGCCAGAAGGCACGTGTAGCAATACATAACGCAGTGCTTGTCCCAACATTACTGTATGGAAGCGAGAGTTGGGTATGCAGAAAAGAGTATGAAAGTAAAATTAATGCGGTCGAAATGCGATCTCTTCGGAAAATCTGTGGAGTTAGGCTGACCGACCGCATTCGTAACGACGACGTAAGAGAGCGAGTAGGTATGAAAGAGAGTATTGGTGTAAAGATGCGAAAGGGAATGCTCCGATGGTTCGGACATGTGGAAAGAATGCCGAACGAACGTCTGGTTAAGAAGATATACAATGCGAAAGTGGAAGTATGTAGGTACCGAGGGAGACCGAGACTAACCTACCTAGACCAGATCGGTCATGTACTGAAGGAAGGTGGAGTCAAGAGTCTCCGAAACCGGCGAGCGTGTATAAAGAGAAAGTTATAAATATGAAGGGGTGCTTAAGGGTTTACTGAAGAAATGATGAATGGGCTGCGTAAAGCATAACATGGATAGAATCACTACAGATAAATCATCTGATAGGGTTGTGTGGAAAAAGAGGACATATAGCATCGACTTCAAATAATTGGGAGCAGGGCAAGATGATGTTAAGTAATAACTGCTACTTTAGTAACACCAGAGACATAGCCAAAACCGATTACGAGCGAAAAATGATTGTCACACGTGGGATTCGAACACACACCTATTGGAAATCCGTTCGAATCGTGCTGCCACTTACACCACCGTGAACTATTGTAGGACATTCAATTCTCGCATCGTATTGTATTTTCGTCTTTTAAGGAGACGTCTGCCATCTACCCGACATTGTTTGGACATTGTACAGACTTAATACTCAAACTCCGCAGTTAGAATTGTATTAAACGAATTCCACTTGTAACAATCATTTTTCGCTCGTAATCGGATTTTTTTAAATAATCAAGCATAAATTTCGGTAATTTGACATAGCCAATTCGTTATAAGCTTTGAATTATTCTGCTCTTGTAGTGACATTAAGCAGTTAACCTCCCTGGTCGTTTAATAGAATGATTTGGTAAAAGAAGAGTGTCTTATTTAGTGTTTTCCTCGACTTATTTCAGACATAATTTAGACTACTTTTTTTTTTTGGTCGTGGGCTACGGTCGGCGCTCTCCTCGCACCACTCCATCCGGGGGGACAGAGGGGCGTAAGCACGCACACCTGTAACCCACCCGTGACGTCGCCTCCGTCGTTAGGTCGACCACCGGAGCAGAGTGACTTGACGTCAGTGGTCGGCCCGACGGAATACCCCTGACAAGTACCCTCTCCTCGACCGTCGTCCCCCCTTCGGGTAGGATGTCGGTCTTTCCTCACGCGGTCGGCCTCTCGGCGGGTGACGGACTAATTCCCAGATCCAGTCACACGCGGCCTCGGCTAGGGCGGCATTAAGCGCAGGTAATCGCGCCTGCGCCGCCCCGAATAATTTAGACTACTGGTGTTTACGCGAGAAATACCTACATACAATTTGAAATAGAACTATTTCTATGGATTCTATCACGTTAGTATTTAATTGTTAATTTCCCGACGTTTCGAACACTTTACAGCGTACATCCATGAGTCCCCCCGTGACCTTGAACGCTGTAAAGTGTTCGAAACGTCCGCAAATTAAAAATCAAATACAAACGCGATAGAATCCGTGCAAAATTTGATTTCAATTATATATTTAATTGCAAGATTCGTTTATGAACGTTTATTAATGGAGTTCCTAACCTTTACTTTCTCGGATGAACCGTATAATCATTATTTATACTATCAAATCTTCATATTGCACGCCTCATAAGCGAAGCGTTGAGGTCTTGCGCTACTCTCGACATATGAAAATCAAGCACTTTTCAAACATAAAAATGATTGTATTTTTCTCACATTGCACTTATAGAATAATATTATAATACATATGTCAAGAAAAAACATTCGTTTAAACATATTTCATATTTTTAAAAAGCAATTATTCTGTATAAAGTAAGAAAATGGTTGATTAAAAAAAATATTCGAGGACGTCGGATAATTTTTTTTTTTGTATCTGGCAGGATTTACGACCGTAAAACTTAATGTATCATAATATTTATTTATTTAAAAGCTTCATAATCGCAACGCGCTGTTTCCTTTCGAAAATGGCTCGGTAATTCTTTGTCGTTTAATTGCAATTAATAAAAAACTAAACTGCTTAGTCATTAGTGTATGTACATATACCTTATGAAAATTGGGTTCGTTTACATTTTTTTGTTCGACCATTCTGACAGCCAAGGAAATAAATCCCATTCAGCCTATACAGCTATGTTTAGCTCTACGTCGAGAATGGCACGAAATTTCAAAAGTATTTCTTTTCTTTCATTACAAGCTTATACTTAGTTTCTCTTATCCCATTGTCTGTAATCAAATCTTGCAAGTTAAATTTGATCCACTTCCCGGTTTCTGATTGAGCTGAAATTTTGCATGCATATATAAATCGGATGACAATGCAATATTATTGTGACAGAGCTGATCTGATGATGGACCTGGAAGCTGGCCATAGGAACTCCGTAATTAAACGACGCAACCCTTTCGAGTTTGGCCTCATTTGATTCGTCTTGACGATTACTTTAATACTATATGGTAACCAGGGTCTGACGATGGACCTGGAAGCGGGCCAAAGAAACTCTGTAATTAAACGACGCAAACCCATCGAGTTTGGGCTTATTTGACCCATCGTCTTGGTGAGTACTTTGATACTATATGGAAACCAGGGTCTGATCATGGACCTGGAAGCTAGCCATAGGAACTCCGTAGTTAAACGACGCAACCTCATTGAGTTTAGCCTCGTTTGATTTGTCTTGTCGAGTACTTTGTGACTATATGGTAACCAGGGTCTGAAGATGGACCTGAAACCCGGCCATAGGAACTCCGTAATTAAACAACGCAACCCCACCGAGTTTGGGCTCGCTTGATTCGTCTTTTAAGAACAAGAATAAGAATCATTTATTTTGTCTTGACGAGTACTTTGATACTATATGGTAACCAGGGTCTGATCATGGACTTGGAAGCTCGCCATAGGAACTCCGTAATTAAACGACGCAACCTCATCGAGTTCAGGCTCGTTTGATTCGTCTTGACCAATACTTTGATACTATATGGTAACTAGGGTCTGACAATCGACCTGGTAGCGGGCCATAGGAACTCCGTAATTAAACGACGCAACTCCATTGAGCTTGGACTCGTTTGATTCGTCTTGACGAGTACTTTGATACTATATGGTAATGGTGGTGGTAGTGGTGGTGATGTTGGACCTGGAAGCTGGCCATAGGAAAAAGAAGGTGCTAAATGTCATCTCATCAATCATACCATCAAAATGTAACACGCTTTCATTTATAAAATTGGGTCTGTGATAGAAACGGGAAGATTTAATAATTATGGTGTAAAGTTTTAGTGTTAAAAATATATAATTATGTACGATATTGAATTATTTTGTAATAGACGAAGAAGCTTAATTATCGTTTAAGGTTACAATGAACTTATAAAGTGTTATATGTCTTATTAGAGTTAATTTATTTTACCTTTTTATTTTATTAGCAAATAATAAAAGGATGTTTTTAAAAAAGGCTTTTTCTTTAATTTTATTTTTATTTCTGGCATTGACTAATAGTAAAAGATAAATAATATAAAAATTATGAGGCGTGCACTTTTGGATTTTCCAAATTATTTATAGTTATTGCATAGTTTTGATTAGGTAAGTACGGTAAAATGTGCATATCCTATGACAAAACTTAACCCTTTACACCCGAGAGGTGAAATGCTTTTAAATACTGCCAAAATGTTGTTACTTGGTTTTCTTAGTATCATTGTAATTTAAGAAAAATCATTAAAAAAATCCTGTAGATGCTGGTCTCCAGCAACCAGACCCTCACGATCGTGAGTTTCAAGAAATAATTGTAAGTCGCACATTCGTGAGTCTGTATCATCACCAGGTTCTATTATATTGAATAATGGAAATAAAACAATGTATTACGTTTATATTTTTTAATTAACATAAAACAACCTCCTTTTACACATTTTGCATTATAGATTTTGATAAAATGTATGGTTAAATCAACTTATTTTAAAGATTAGTTTAAAGAGATCAACCGTTACTTTAGGAATATTAATTTTAGTAATAACTGGTAACTATGTAGTAATAATAATTAGCAACTATATTTTTCAATAATCAGCCTTATAAATGTCTATAATAATAATAATATATCTACTTTTTTATAGCGTGATAAACCTTAAAACAGTTTTTGTCACGGGACAAACACAAATAAACATCACATTTTTCACATTTTATTTTAGAACGACTACTACATTCTTCTAATCTACAAGATCTCGGTGCTTTTATATCATCGCTAATAGGATAATGTTCGTAACCGTCATATCTTTTCGCTTCCGAAGGTGCAATAGTTGGCCTATATATTTTATCGACGAGGTACTTGAGCAGATAAACCATCATCTTCGCAGTCTTCTCTACGGGTACGATCAGGTATTGACGATAAACTGTCAGCAATATTCATGCGAAAATCAAGGAGTGGCATTGAATCTTTTCTTGAAAGTTTATTAGCCGAACAATCGTTTCTGTAAAGCCTCCAAGCATTAACGATTGATAATCTAGGAAGTGAATCAAAACTTTTAATGTCCATTTTTTTGTTTTTATGAATGCTCGATAATATTCCATTTGTTGGTCAAGTACATCGACACCACCCATGTATTGATTGTAATTCCTAACAATTTTGGGAGCTGCAATATCGACGTAAACTCTTCTTTTTTTATCCCATCTTTTCACATCTGATTGTTCGTCAGCGGCAGTACAGTTTGACGCTAGTAATACAGATTTATTATCCTTCCACTTTACTATTGCGGTAGGATTACAAGTAAATTGCTGAGACTCACCGCGTTGCATATCTATGTCTTTTTTAAATTTAATTGTTGCTCGATCAGGAATTCGATTCGGCATTATAGTGCCTGTGGAATGCAGACCTAACTTTTCCATTTCTTCAATCAATAGAATTGTAGTGAAATAGCGGTCGTGGTAAACACAGCTACCAGGTGGAACACTTTTTACCAAGTGTAAGATTACCGATGGGCCGAGACCAAGATTTGAATTACCGAAATTTGACTTGGCACCTTTATAAATATCGAAATCTAACATTAATCCTTCGGAAGTAGTAAGAACAAAGTTTTTTAGTCCAACAGGTCTGGGTTTATTTTTTACCACTTGGCGTAACTTACAGCGACCTGTAAAAGGTATCATCTGTTCATCAACAGAATAATTACTAGGAACTCTTTCCAGTTTATTACAAGTATCTTTTACCTTGTCAATCATGGGTTGCACTTTCCATAGTGGGTTATCGATTTTGTCTGCAGCTGGGGAATCGGCATTGACGACATGAAGCGCATTGCGGAGTGTAAGAAACCTATCTCTTGCCATCAGTTCACTAATCAGGCCTAATTTTGTACCAGCTCTCCAATACCATGGTACTCGAGGATATGGAATGCAGCCCATGATATACATACATATTGTATTGCAAACAATTTAGCAATTTCCATGCCTGTCGATTTGAGTTCACGACCAGTTGTGCGTAGGTAATATAAGTTTGTACAGTGAGAGATCTTTTCTAAAAACTCAATGTCAAAGTAATCATTGAAATAGTCTAAAGGACGTTTTACTGGCTTTATTGGTAAGGTGGGATACTGATGAGGCTTTTCTGTGAAATCAGTTTGCTTCCAAATACGCTTCCTTGTAACCCTGGGTACTGATTTTGAATTTCTTTTAGTAGTAGCTCTTCCAAGATAACTTGTAGATGATCTGGATCTATCACTAGGGACAGAAGTTGAACGAGAAGGCCTTGGACGTGAACGTCTTGTCTCTCGAGTAGTAGCTCTTGATGTACACACAATGGGTGATACAATCGGCTGCGAAGACGGCTGTAGTAATGTGAAAGCCGAGGGAGATACCGAAGGTGGTCTGTCATCGATAATTGCGTCATCCTAACCCTCTTCAGTTACGTTTTCGTTAGCTGTTTGTCGAAATAAGAAGTCAGCATAGAATTCCAGGTCGTCATCATCCAAATCTTCGATCTCGGAAATATTACCATTTTCTAATAAGTCACATACTGCATCTTCCGAGAGCGGACACCCTAAAAGTGATAAAATAAATATATTTTAATGTCATAATACACCAAAATAAACAAAAAACCCATATAAATAGTTTACATTAAGTTCACATATTACAACCGATATGCCACGATCGTGCTAGTTTAAATTTCGAAGCATGTTCTCCAGAAACTATTTACGTAATTAACTAAAAACACATGTTTACATTTTTAACAACTAATAATTAAGCAATATTAAAAAAAAAGTGTCTCTAAATCTCAATAATTTAGTCAAATAAGAGGTACTTACTTGAGCGGGTGCTCTTGTCAAAAAAACGCAGCCATCCTTGCCGCTTCTTTTCAATGACTGACGTGTCCGAACTTGTTTCTATACTAATAAACTATAATTTTCCGTATCTAAGATAGAATTATGATTTATCGATGTCGGTCGCGTTCGCAAATATAGTTTTGGGTACAGTATAAAATTTTTCAAAGTCAAAACTCACGATTGTATAATCTCGAGTGTAAAGGGTTAATAGAAACTTAATAGAAAGTGCATTAAAAACTCACCTCTTCTAATTCCGAATCTATTTTCGAAAATACTCATTATATATCCTAAAAGCGAGTCGTCTTTTTGCTTATATGTGACGTCGCAATAGTCTTTGCTTAACTGCACTGGTTCCAGGTAATCTTCCATAGAAGACTTAGTCTGAAAGATATGAAATAGTTTAGAGAAATACGGGTAGATGGCAGTGTTCTCAATAAAATATAATGGTCGTATTTTTATAGTATTTATTTAAATTAATTACCCGATTAAGAACATATAATGGGTTTTATTTGGTATACGAAGTTTTAAGCTAATATGCATGATTTCGTAACAAGCCCGAATATCGTATGAAAAAGAAAATATGTGAAAATGTTGCCGCTACTACACAGCAGTTCTCATTTATCAAATTGTACTTTTATTTAAAGAACAATGTCTAATGTTACCATTATATTTGTATATTTCATATAGAATAATTTAACTGATTATATCAAATTTCATTGCCACTTTTTTAGTATGAAGAAATTTACAATTTATTCTGAAGTTAACTTTTTTGATTTTACTGCCCAAGATTTTACTGTCTCTTGCAATGGGTTCTTAATGGTTACAACTAATTATACTTGCAATTACCACAACGTGGCAAACAAGCGTAACCTGAATTTCCATGTAATTACGAGTTCGAGAATCGTAATGTCTTTATTATCTTATTACTTTTAAAATACTGCTTGCGCCATAATATATGCCGAACTTTTTGATTTTTAATTTCCCGACGTTTCGAACACTTTACAGTCATCATGGTCACAGGAGAACTAAGGTGTCTTACGTACAATATGTCATTGTTATTACAGAAATTTATTTATATCTACCCTATAAGATATTAAATTTTGACCCACATTTTTATACAAAATTAATACAAATTCATTGCCAGTACAAAAAGAGAATGATTTTATATATAAAATTTATGTTGTTTATGATTTGTTATTATTAAAGTATTTAATTTATGATAATTATTATTGTGGCAATTTTACAAAACTAAGAAACTATTCAGCTACCACCGGATTGAAACGCGGCCACACTGGGAAAAAAAATCAA
This sequence comes from Lymantria monacha, assembly GCA_905163515.2. Taxonomy (NCBI): domain Eukaryota; kingdom Metazoa; phylum Arthropoda; class Insecta; order Lepidoptera; family Erebidae; genus Lymantria; species Lymantria monacha. Next base: position 21,738,049 of record LR991081.1, read on the forward strand.
ATACAAACGCGATATAATCCGTAAAAATAGTTTTATTTCAAATGTGTAATACTCGCGTAAACATTAGAAGTCATTATATGCCGAACTAATAAAAGTTATTTTCTAATCTTCGATTCAGACATTTGTTCAGAAAAATTTAATATCTTTTTCTGTATACCTGACAAGGAAAATTGCTACAATATTTTCAAAAGAATTTTTGTATAGTTATAAAAAGTAAAATGACTAGAAATTAAATATATACAGTTTTGAAATGGAATAAGAATTAAATGTACCATCATCCAGATACTCGATAACAGAAGGCAATGCTGGAAAGCTCTCAATGAGATTTATATGGTCCATCCATATAAATAAGATAATCTTATTAGGCGAGAACTAATCTGCAAAGTTTTAGATTAACTTAAGACTAGTTATATAGAAGTTATATACCTGATTGATATGATTATCTTCGCTAACTGGCCTATTTACACGCACAGAGTCATACATATTAACAATACTATCACTATTTTCATAATAATTTGCTTCTTTTTCATTCTCTGTTACTTCTACTTTTTTATCTTCTAACATCTCTTGTCTTCTAAAAAATGGTACTTTGAATGATTGAAAGAGTTCTTGAATCTTTACAATACAAGGTTTTACAGTCACTACTCTATTTTCAATTGGTTTTTCTTGTGTATTTTCAGTTTCATTGTAACACAGGTCTTCGTAAAAATGGTCTTCAGGATATTTTTCGCTCAGTTCATCAGGAGTTGGTAAAGATTTGTATTTGTTTTTATTGTCAGGTTTTTTATTAACTTTAGATGTACAATATTTGCTATTGCATTTCATTGCATAATATCCTCTATCATTTGCACTTTCTTGTCTAGAAAATCTAGCTTTTAAATCGAAAAATGGATATTCATACGAGCTTAATGTGAATAACTTTCTTTTCTTCGGTGTTCCAGCATCCATGGGCAAATATGAAGGAGTCCTTTCAACATTTTGCCGATGTCTATATAAGAAACTTTTAGCTGGTACAATTCTTTTTATCAGTTCTTCTACTGTACTCAATGCAGATGTTTGCTCTTCTTTTTTTCTTACTGGTATTGTTTGATATTGAGACTCTATGTCAACTGTATCTTCTTCTTTTTCAATAACTACTTCATCATTACTATTAGTTGTATCATCTTCTGTATCTGTTTCTTTTAGATTCTCAGTATTTATGTCTAAATATTTGTAAGGATTGTGTTTAATATCTTCAATAAAATTGATAAACTTTTTTGGATTGCTTTTTGGTCTCCATAGTTTTACAATTCCTTCGCTAACATTCTAAAATAATATACAATTTTGTATTAATATAATTAATTTACTATACAAATAGCAACCTCATTTTCTGCGTGTAGAGTTAAAAATGAAATTAAGAACGTAAGAGGGAAACGCCAGAGCAAGAATATAATTCATCATTATCTTTCCTATGAATGTTGTCAACTAAAGGATATAAATTCGCAGTAACATCTGTGCAACAACAAGAAAACTCAAATGAAACCCTAAATCAATATATCTGGCTAGCCTGGTTAATTTCTTTTCGTATTAGAGGCTCAACTCAATAGTGGGATGTAGGTATAAGCTAAAATGACGATAAATAATTTATACTGGCATAAGTAATAGACAATTATTATCTGAGTGGTTCATAGATAACAGTTTATGGAAACCATTTTTTTTTAATAGTAGCGTTTGATCGTCTTCTACCTAGTCTATCCTAGGCTGTCAAATATTGAGCGTAAGTCTGTTCATATAGAGGTTAGTAATATGATAATTCTAATTATAAGTAAGCAAAATGGCATTGAGAGTAAGTTATGTGGGATGCCTAGGAGAGCCATATTGGCCAATTTTTTTTTTTGTTTATGGTAGCAAAGGATCATACGGCCCACCTGTGGTACTAATACGGACGGACCGACCCATAACTGTAGACAGAAAACTGTTGACATTAGGCCCTGCCACCACTACTACACCTCCCCAATGCTGCGTTATCTGGTTTTTACAATTACCATATAAAAATAAGGGGACGATATATTAAATTATCACAATAGTTTGGTTCTGTAATATCGCAATAGTTTAATAGAATTAAATTGCAGTTAAGTAGTCGCGGGAATGACTTTCGACCTTCATTAAATTAGCATCACTTAACCTGCCAATTAACATGTAGGTACATAATAAAATAAAAAATATAACACACTTCAAAAAATAACTAAGTTAGTCGAGCCCCAGCCTAGAAATTCTTGCATCATCACTTAGGCCCCTTATTCGTGTGGTGACGGAGTAAGAATACAATTCACCACCACCTTTTTTAACCGTAGAACTTAATACAAGAGCCGGGCGGGCCACCGAAGGCTACGATCGGGTACCAGTGGCCCGCTCGCACGGCGAGGAGAGGAGTTTGCATGGTGGGTCTATGGGGTCAGGCGCCGTCTCTTCCATCATACCGGACCGATTTGATGGGGCGAAACGCATCCATAGTCCACCGCAAAAAAAAGACCTTAATACAAGAAGGAAAACTTGAAATAAAAGCCAACACGTCTGATCAACTTTGTAATGTTAGGTCAATTTCACTACTGTTGTGGAGAAGACACGAGGTCATGGTACGTATTAAAGCTGAGATGATTATGATCATGAGGCCTCTAGACTACCAATAAGACAAGAATTTCTGACAAGAATTGTCTTCTCTTTTTCTAGACGAATCATCGCAAGCATATGCAAAACGTCATGATGAAATAAAAATTATTTTTACGTATTCTATCGCGATTGTATTTGATTTTTAATTTTCCGACGTTTCGAACACTTTACAGTGATCGTGGTCACGGGAGGACTGAGGTGTCTCACGTCCAACAAGTCATTGTTATTACAGAGAATTATATCTACCTACTACAATATTATTTATTAAATTTAGATCCACTTTTTTGAAAACAAATCATTGCCAGTACAAAAAGAAATTCTATATGGTCAGTTATTTTTACATACATATCATCACGCCATATCCCTTGCAGGGTAGGCAGAGAGAACAGAGTGCCAGAGAACTCTATCTTCGCATACTTCACTCGCTTCTTCAACATTCATAATTCTCTTCATACACGTTCGTCGGTTTCGGAGACTCTTGACTCCACACTTTCCTTCAGTACATGACCAATTTTTAAACATTAAAAAGGCAATAACTCGCGTAAACATTAGAAATCATTCCAATACTTTGATTGTCAGCTGATCAATATATGGTGTATTGATTTATTTATTTTAAACCGGCCATGTCTCGAGGTCATGATGTTAGCTGTCTGTTTACTAATAAAATATTCAAGTCTTTACTTACGTCAAGGATCATTGACTAGTAAGTAAAAGGTCACAAAACATTATCAACCTACTAAATAAATGATAATATGATGACGAGATTGAAAAGAAGTTGTTTTTAGTGACGCTTTAGTACAATTCTGCACCCTCTATGTTACTCGTAGATGTCGTAAAATGATTAAAGGATATAATATTGACAGCCAGTGTACAGACTACGCCAGTGTCGCGGATTCAATTCTTATTCAGGACAATACTTTGTGCGATTCGTTGTTCAGAGTCTGGTTGTAATTTGTGTCCGTTATTTATATGTTTGTAAAATCTTCCGCAATACAAGGATTATTTCCGTCTACATCCACTGGAAAATTGCATATAATATAAGAGAAGGAAAACTCGAAATGAAACCCCATATCAATCCATCTGAATAAATCAATTTCACTTTTATTTTGAAGAAGGCCCAACCCAGCTAAAGTTATTGGCAATAGTTTTATGACCGGGCGCCTGACTGACAACAAACCTTCTTGGGAATGTAATTGTTGACCAAACAGCATCAGGTATAGTTGACCCAAATCGATATAATACCTTTAGTCTTTTACGCAAAGTAAAGGTTGATAATATTCAAAGTCGCTATCACACAGCACCTCTTATTTTATATATTGAGTTTTAAAAAGAATGAAAGAATTATTTATTTCTTACAAGTAATCTTCTGCCATCAATTTGTTTCTCCTTAGCGAAGTCGACGAATTCGTCCAACTTCCACCTCTGCAATAACGTCGTGACTCCACTCTCGTCTAGATCTTCGATTCTCTTATACTTCTCTTGTTTATCCATTTTCTAATCATTTAATAATTATTTAATTACAATGAAAACTTCTTCATGTGGGGATGGAGTAAGAATACAATTCACCACATCATCTTACCCTTGGGTGTCTTAAGAGACGATTAAGGAATATAATATCCAGATAAGGTTAATTTAAGAGAAGGGGAAATAAAACCCTATACCAATCCGGCTGACCAGCGAGGGTATGGCAGGCCTTTTTTTTGTGCGACTAAGTTGTTAGCCTCAGATGGCTATGACAACTTTAACCAGACTGTGGGTGAGGACCGAGCTATTTTAGAGAAGATACGAAACAGTGGAACGTGGGATGATCATGATAATATCAAATCTTGGCAAAATGTGAGAATGAACGTGGAGAGAGAGAATTTTCTATCTGCAACCATAAACATGATAGCTCATTCGGAGAAGTATTTATTATTATTAATATGGCAAATGAGCAAACAGCACACTCAATAGTAAGTGTTAGTGCCGATATGGACGTTTGCAATACCAGCGGTGCATATAAACAGCTTCCCGCCAATGCAAAACCCCAAACACATCGAACGAAGCCCAACAGCACATTGTCACTGATCAGACGTCAATTTTCTGCGAGAGTCCCGGAGTTACAGATTGAAAATCTGTCAGAAATGTAACTCTATCACTACTAAAATACTAAAACATCACGCACTAGGTAGAAAATTAACGTTTATGAGGTAATAATTCCCTACTGTACGTTCTTACATAGGTGAGAGAATCGGAATCCCAAATCTAACCTCATTATAGACAGTATTCTTTTTTTTTTTTTTTTTTTTTGCGGTGGACTATGGAACTGTTCTCGTCCCACCAAGTCGGTCCGGGGTGACGGCAGAGGCGGCGCGTGACCCCATAGACCCACCATGCAACTCTCCTCTCTTAGCCGTGCGAGCGGGCCACCAGTACCCGATCTTTGCCTTCGGTGGCATTATAGACAGTCCTCGAATTAGAATTCCTGGTCTAAAAGTTCATAAACGACAGGCACCATATACTATCAGGTGAGTGGCTTCCTTATGTACAATTATCATCATCTTCTCAGAGCATTTTTTTTTATTTATTATTAATGGTGATAAACGAGCAAGCAGCACACCTGATGGTAAGCGTTGCTACTGCCTATGGACCTTTGCTATACCAGTGGTACAGCTAAACCGCTGCCTAACCCCAAACCCACCTAGTAAATTGGGCTGCCAGCTCTCTTATACATACGTCTCAATAGGAGAGAAATAAATCTACTCTACCATGTTGTTCAGGCGCATTGGTTTCTTTTTTAGTTTTCCTTCTCTTACATATATGTTATATGAATATTATATCCCTTAATAGAAGGAAAACTCGAAATAAACCCTATACTAACACGTCTGACCAACGCGGTGTAGGTCAATATTCCTACCACTGTGGAGGAAGCTTCAGTCCAACAGTGGGACGCGTGGGCTGAGATCATATACCTTAGTCGTCTTTTACGACACCCACGAGCAAAAATGGTGCTAAATTATATTCTCTCTCATCAACCATTAAATAAAAAATATAGATGATGATAAAAATTAAAAAAAAATAACTTACCTAATTATTAATTAATTAATTAATCTTTTTATTAATATCTAAAAACATTTTTCACATTATATACTTCTCTCACACGTATGAAAATAGATAAAGAGATAAACAGATTTGTCTGTCGCGTTTTCAACAAGACTAGCGACGATTGTGTCCTCGGACAGACTGGACTTTAATAAATTAATAACGCGGGCTTGTGTTAGCTAGCACTGTAATTACAAGACGACATATTTTGTCGCGACTTAGCACTTTATTTCACTGCATACTATATTTATTTTTAATAACAGCAACTATGGAGACGGTTCAAGAATACAATTGTCGCAATTGCAATCCTTTTAAGTAAATATTCATTATAATTTCTATAAATATATCAATTAATGGTAAGACCACGCTGTTGACAGTTTTCTGTCTACAGCCGCGGTCTAATCCGTCCGGGGTAGTACCACACTGAGCAGAAGATCGACGTCTGAGTAATGACAATGTTCTATTGCGCTTCGTTTGGTGAGCGAGAGAGTTGGAAGGCCTTCTGTGTAGGTTTGGGTTTTGTATTAGTAAGCAGTGGCTTAGCCCTTGGTATTGCAAAAGCCCATGGGGTCCAATAAAACTTACCATCATGTGTGCTGCTCATTTGCCACTATAAACAATAAAGCACCAAATTTTGATCCTGAGGATGATATTGGAAACGTTTTTAATTGTTTTTATTAGTGTAAGCAATTTAATTAGAAAAGCGAAACACATTGGAAGAATTCCAACTTCCTTAATTGTGCGTAGTAAATTATAAAAATTGGATAAAGGATTAAACCTTTATTCAGTTTTTACAATTTCTAGTAGTCTAGTAGTAAGGAGAGTGAAAAGCTTTTTTTTTGTGGGGTGGGCTACGGTCGTCGCGCTCCTCGCACCACTCTGTCCGGGGCGACAGAGGGGCGTAAGCACGCTCACCCATAAACCACCCATGAACCTCGCCTTCGTCGTTGGACCGGCCACCGGAGCAGCATGAACTTGTCGTCAGTGGCCGGCCCGACGGAATACCCCCCGAGGGGTACCCTCTTCTTGAGCAACATCCCCTCCCTCGGGGAGGACGTCGGTCTTTTCCTCGCAGTCAGCCTCTCGGCGGGTGACGGACTAATTCCCCGGTCCAGTCACCCGCGGCCTCAGCTAGGGCGGCATAAGGCGCAGGTAATAGCGCCTACGCCGCCCCAGTCGCCGGCGACGGCTCGCGTCGTCGAGGAGACGTTCCTCGCGCACGCGCTCTGCCGCCTCCTTCTGCGAGACTACTGCCTCGCAGAAGGCTGCGACCGCGTCCCAGTTCCTGACGCTGTCGAGCATCGCCCTGGCGATGGTCGGCAACATCAGGTCAGCACCGATGACTCCGACGAGTTCATGGCGCTGCTCTGCCCAAGCGGCACAAGCCTCGAGCGTATGCTGCGCCGTATCCTCGTCGCAGTCGCAGTGGTGGCAGGACGGTGTACTCTCCCTCCTAACGACCGTGTGCAGGTATTTGGCGAAGCATCCATGCCCCGTCAAAACCTGCACCAGTCGGAAGGAGAGCATCCCATGCCGCCGTTCCAACCACCGCATCAGCACCGGCCGGAAGGCCTCCACAGTCCGCACACCGAACCGAGGCCTCTCCAGCCGGACTGCCCAACGGGCAATGACGTCTTGGCGGGCGTCGACACGCCAGGCGGTTGAGCTCCCTCAATGAAACCACACCGCCCTCCACTCGCACCCCCGACACCCGCCGATACAAATCGGCGAGCATTTCCGCTTCCAGGTCCCACGGGGGAGTCCCGGCCAACAGGCAAGCTGCCTCCGTCGCCAAAACGTAAAACGCCTGACAAGACTAAAAACTGACTAAGTTATGCGATTAGTTTACCTCTGCTTATGAAGTTTATATCCAACAGGGGAGAGCAAAGCTGCTATTGTGGTTTATGGACCTCTGAACGATACCATAGATACAGACATATCGCTACCTATCTTAAAGCTTACCAGCTCTATCTATCAATAGTCAATTCAGACTTTACGTATCTTTGCATGAGATTTTTTTTATTACTTATAGTAGCAAACGAGCAAGCAGCGCACCTGATGGTAAGTGTCACTGCCACCCATGGACCTTTGCTATAACCAAGGCTATAGCTAGGCCGCCTACCATTACAATCCATAAACCCACCCAGTTGGGCTTCCGGCTCTCTCGCTCACCGAACGAAGAGCAATAGCACATTGCTATTACTCAGACGTTGATCTTCTGCTCAGTGTGGTACTACCCCGGACGGACCGGCACGAAGCTGTCGACAGAGAACTGTCAACAGCGTGGTCCTACCACTATTAGAATAGCACTACCTTAGACAAGCTGATCTATTGCAAATGGAAAACAAACAGTATTGTGGGTTTTTTTTGAACAATAGAACAGCTAAATGTTATTTATTTGGCTCCAAAAATGAAGTAGTGGCTAGGATACCTATTGGGCCACTGTCATGGGTTCGACTCCCACGTGAGACAATACTTTAAATTGTTCTTCTGTACCTACATTAATTTTGTTTGTAATCATCATCTCATCATCTCAGCTCATATATGTCCCACTGTTGGGCTCGAGCCTCCTACATAATGTAAGGGTAATTGACCTACTATACCACGCTGGTCAGACGTGTTGATATAGAGTTTTGTTTACAGTTTGCCATCTCTTGCATAGATGTTATATGCGTTTTATATATCTTAGTCGTCTCTTACGATCACCCAAGGGTAAGATAGGGGGTGGTTAATTGTATTCTTACTCCGTCACCACACGGCAAGAATGTTTGTAAGGTACCCAGCAATACATATATAATTTTCTTAGTGCAGGATGTGTTCTTTTAAAAAATAAAGTATACAGGTCTAAATAAACCATGTTTTTAATTTTAATAAACTCAAACGCCATTTGTTATTGGAGATCCCCAGCCATAATCATTTCGGGGTGGCGGCAATAACGGCGTGCAACTTTATAACCTACACAAACTTTTACAATCGCCATTTGTAGGGGCCACCGGTACATCGACTTTAGTAAACTCACATGCCCTTAAATAAGTTTAAAATATTAATTTAAAAAAAAATGCATACCTGTATATGTGTATACAGGTATTGTAAAGCTTAATCGGTTGTAATAAGGTCTATAATTATCAGTATTGGGTGTATATATGTAAGTTTGTGATGTAAACAAGAGTCAATTGTTGTCGTGATGTCATGCTTGTAGGTTAAGCTAGGGTTGGCACTATGTTTTGTATCTATATATATAAATAAAATTGAAGTGTCTGTTTGTAATTTGAAATTAATAGATTTTTATTAAATGCATATAAAAACATGTACAGTACCTACTTAAATAAAATAAAAATATCTGGCCGTTTGATTGTTCCAGCTGATCTTCGAAATGACTCTACCGATTTTAATAGGACTCTCACTGACAGGTGGCTGATGTTATATGGAGTAACTTAGATTACTTTTATTTTATAAAAAAAATAATAGAGGTCCGCAAAAAAAAAATCAATGAAAGACGACAATTGACACCGAGTGTGCAATTGAAGCCCGAGCAAGGACATAGGCTATTTTTTTTACAAACAAAACCGGGAGCGAAAGCTAGTAAAAAAAAAAGTGTGTGTGTCGGCTCCGACGCACGACTGGAGTTTACTCCTTAAGTACGATTATCAAAACAGGCGCAAAAAAGCTCATTTGACCAATAATAATATATATATTTTTATTTACATTTATTAAAACTGTTCAGTGAAGTATTATCTCACGTCAGAAAGTGAAAGGTGCGCAGAATAGGTTGCGCACCAAAAACGTAACGAGGTCATTCGATCACTACAATTTACTCCTCAATTTTTTCTCATACCGGGCGCCTTATATGAAAATCGATTCTTAAAGAGTAAACTCCAAAAATAAAACTAGAAAGGATGTGTAATAAATAAGGTGGCAGTGAAACAAATTATGTAATATCAAACACTTTCGCATAGCATAGGGCTGTGTTTAATATAGTTCATAATAAACTGGACAGATGGTGTATTGCTTAAGATATCGCCCTCTAATGCTAAATCATGGGTTTATTCCCAGGATAGGAGGATATTTTACTTTGTGCGATCCACAAATTATTTTCCGAGTAAGGGGCCGTTCATTAATCACATGAGAGTTGAAAGGAGGGGGAGGGGTTTGACAAAAATCACGAAGTCCTAAACCTTCATTGCCTTAAACCTCACCATGTATCACCAAGGGGGGGAAGGGGCCGTTTGGGGTTAAAAAATGCTAAAAAAAAAGATCACGTGATTAATGAACGTCCCCTAATATGTTTGAAAAGTCCCCCGTGCTACGAGAAACATTTCTTTAATGCTGGGGGTTTTCTTTATTAAAAAATAAAAACAATCATCATCATTCCCCTGCTCTTATCCCAATTACTTGGGGTCGATACAATATGTAGTCTTCTTCCTACATATTGCAAAAGTTATTGGCAATAGTTTTATTACTGGCCGCCTGCCTGACATCAACTCTCCTTGGGAATGTTTTCATGTTGACCAATTGACATCAAGTGGTACATACATACATATCATCACGCCATATCCCTTGCAGGGTAGGCAGAGAGAACAGAGTGCCAGAGAACTCTATCTCTGCATACTTCACTCGCTTCCTCAACATTCATAATTCTCTTCCTACACGCTCGCCGGTTTCGGAGACTCTTGACTCCACCTTCCTTCAGTACCTGACCGATCTGGTCTAGGTAGGTTACTCTCGGTCTCCCTCGGTACCTACATCCTTCCACTTTCGCATTGTATATCTTCTTAACCAGACGTTCGTTCGGCATTCTTTCCACATGTCCGAACCATCGGAGCATCAGGTGGTGTTGGTTGTTAATAAGCTAAGCAAAGTAAGGGTTGTCGGTATTCGTAACCGCTGCCACACATCAATAAACAAAAACAATATTTATGTAAAATTACAAAATCGAGCAAGCATATCTAATTCTTCTGAATTTCGCGAAGTAAACAGCTGTATCACAAACTTATACACATTTGTCACACATTTTCACTTCAAAATGTTCCTAAAGTTCTTTTTATTACAATATTTTCGTTATAAAGGTTGTTCGACCAGAATCTCAAAGCTTTCCACCCCCAAGAAGTTTCAGGAGAAGAACCCATTGTAGTTAAGGAATAATCCTTGTATTACGGGGGACTTGGAAACGTAAATAACGAATACAAATTACGCACAGACTCGGAACTACAATTCATGGGTCGCACAATGTATTGTCCTATATGAGAATTGAATTTACAACACTATCATGACAGGTTGGTATCTCAACTTACGCCATCTGTACACTCAAAAATAAATATATTTAAACATAGCGGCTGTACACACTCGACGAGACACCCTGAGACGGACCGAGAGCGAGTATGTACATAGTACTCTCGTCTCGTCTCGCGGTCTCGTTTTTGCCTCGGTTACTCTCGGTCACCTGTCGGTTTTTGCGCCCGAGTCAAAGGGTCTCTCTCGTTAAGTCTCGCTAGGAAAACGAGACTGAGCATATACACACTCGATCGTTTAGTTGTCTGCTGACAGTGTTTTACTTGTTTCTATTGCGATGCATACCAATCATCCACCATCTTTTCTTCTCCATGACTTAAAAATTTTCTTTTTATAGTAAATGTTTAAATAGCGCTGTTTGGTAGCGGTTACGAATACTACCAACCCTTACTTTGCTCGTGGATGTCGTAAAAGACGACTAAAAGCTTTATAACGACCTGGGCCAACTTCATCTGATGCCGTTTGGTCAACAATTACATTCCCAAGGAGGGTTGACGTCTGGCAGGTGGCTGGTCATAAAACTATTGCCAATAACTTTTATAATATGTACCTACTATGAAAGAGGAGTACATATTGTATCGACCCAAAGTAATTGGGAAAAGAGTAGGAGTATGATGTTTAAATAATTATAAGAGCTCTGGTTACAAAGAAAAATAGTAGCAGCAGTTTCTACTTCCACTGTCTCGTGTATTTACAGTGCAACTGGCATAACGAGTATGTACAGGGCGTGATCTCGCCTAGAACCTCTTGAACGAAACTCTCGGCGAGAGGCTCTCGTAGAGTGTGTACAGCCGCTATTAAAATTTGACAACCCTAATTCAAACTGCGTTTATTACACTGTACTATTGAAATGATGTCATTCTTGTATTGTTCACTAACTTCTAATTGTTTTGGTGAATCATCAGCTCATATATATCCCACTACTGGGCTTAACAGGCAAATTCACCTGCTATACCACCACCCACGCTAGTCAGACGAATGACGATCTTCTCTTGAAATTACTGAAATTTAGCATTTAACATGCTTAATTATTCATAAAAACTTGATTACGAAAAATCAATGTCACACATCATCATTATCATCATCATCCTCATCACAGCTCATATATGTTCCACTGTTGCGCTCGAACCACGCTTATCAGAGGTGTTGATATAGGGTTTTGTTTTGAGTTTTCCTTCTCTCGTATATATGTTATATGCGTTTTATATATGTCACACATGGAACACGAACACACACCTATTGGAAGCCCAATGCAGAACGGATTTCCAACAGGTGTGGGTCCCATGTCTGACATTAATTTTTCGCTCGTAATCAAGTTTTTATAGACTTTCTCTTGCTTAGATGTTATATGTATATTATATTCTTTAGTTGTCAATATCCACAGACAAAACTAGATGGTGAATTTTATTCAAAATATTATAAAGATATCGGCATGTGGTGATGGAGTAGGGATACAACATATCACCCCTTACTTTCCTGTGAAGATTGTGCGATATAACACGCCTCAGAAAGTGGCTGGTAATTTAATTTAGTGGACTGTATAATACGATTAGGTATGGTGGTAGTTGGACAGTAATAGATCCCGCATCTAGACGAGGAGGTGAATAAATCAACCACTTACCTCTAAACCTTTCTCTAATTCCAAGGGGTCAGCTGATAAGCGTGCCGAATCTATTTTCACGTCACAACACCTTACACCAAACTGCACGGCAGCGTAGTAAATAAAGTCTTGAGCTAGCTCAGTTCACGGAACTGACAGAGTCTACACGTAGATCGAAGAACGTCCTGATTACGATGTATTCTACACAGGTGTACAGCACGGCTGTTTGTGGCTAACTGGCCGTTGATATTTTCTCAACGGTCAAATAATATTGTTTACCAATGGAGGGTAGGCAGCAAAAATATTCGAGGCAGTGGCCAATGAGATTCAACCATCCTCTATTAATTAAATGGCGGGATCCAACAAAGATCATAAAATCTAAGGAAGAACCAAGGCACTGTATAGCAGTACACCACTATGGAACTCAAAATATTCACTGTGATTACCAAAGAGATTGCCAGCCGTGCCAAATATGAAAACGAATTCTTCGCTTCTTTTGAATGACTGTGTTCAAAGTATTAATCTTAGAAATGTTTAGGGATAGAGGAATTGTTTAATGAAGAAAATTTTTAATTACCGAATATATGTCTTTAGTTGAAAAATATAATGCACGATATTAATAAATATTGAAAATTCAATTCTTTTGAAATTTTGAGAAATCTTTGAATGCTGATAAGGATTATTATATTTTTAAATATAACTCTTTTAATCGTACATTTTATTTGTAAAAACGCCTATATATATATATATATATATATATATATATATATATATATATATATATATATATATATATATATATATATATTATGTACTAATATTTATTAAACCTTAATATATGGCGCTATCTTATATTTTAGAACAGCATCACCTATTAACAGATACTCCAACTAAACAATTTATAAATTTCTACACAGATGGCGTTGTTCTTCAAGTTTCATACGAACATTATCGCATATATGATTTTTATAAAGTAATTGTAGCAAATAATAGAGATAAATCTCTTGTAATTACTTTACAAAAATAGTAGTAATAGTAGAGTATTCTAATACTCGGTATAAAATCCTAGAGTCATCCATCTGATCAGCGTGGTATAGTAGAACAATTCCTCTCTCTATACAGGGAATTCAAGTCCAGAAGTGAGTTCGTGTTTTGGGTTAAATGATGATGAATTTTTTCATGCTATTATTCATAAATGAAAATATTGCTTTAAAAGATATCCACATGTTATCTAAAGAATGCAACGCCCATGGCCACCAGTTTATCTTTAATCCTCGATAAGATATCGATAAATCGCGAACATACCTGTTCATTAAAAATACAACAAAGAAAACACAGTATTAATTGTGATTCATTTATTTTGTTGTTTTCGAATTCATTATGTGATGTATTAATGATAGAATAGCTTCACCGGCCCTTTTTATCTCGTCCATCGAATACCTATGGTTATAGATAAAAAATTGTTCTTCGAGTATGGTTATCTTCAAAAAATCATCCTTCGAGCATGGTTATCAACAAAATATATCCAAAAAACCATCCTTTGAGCATGGTTATACACAAGAAATCGTTCTTCAAGTATGGTTATAAACAAAATTCGTTCTTCGAGGATGGTTATAGACAAAAAGTCGTCCTTGGAATACGATTGTATATAAAAAAAATATAAAAACCGGAGGTGTCAAGGGACACCCGGATGGAACGAAGTTCTATTTTAATTATATAATTTTTTTCTGCCTTAAGCGATTTTTATCGTTATATTTTAGCCAATTTGCAAAATATCTTTATAAATTATAGCCTATGTGTTATTCTGATGTGCAAGCTATATTACTATAAACATCAAAATCCATTCAGTAGTTTTTACGTGAAAGAGCAACAAACATGTTCACATCCATACATTATTACAAACTTTCACGTTTATAATATTAATAATAGGATATACAATTCCACTAGACTACCAAAACTTTTCAGCCCCGAGCTCGAACGCGAGCCGGCCACGCGGCCCGGTCACGGGCGAAAATAATTTCGTTGCGCATTATTTTGATTTTGCTATATCTCTTAAGGTATTGATTTAATTTGCATGGTCTGAAGGAAAAAAAATATCTTCATGAAATGCTCAAGCCAACTAATGTATTTAAAATGATAAGGATTAATACAGTATTTGTGTAAATAGCTTTTCAATTACCGTTTTATAATAGAACATTTTTTAAAGTATTAAAATGGATATAGTATGTTATCCTTAAGAGATAGATATATACCATCGCGGACTTTTTTGTAGGCCTTTTTAAGCTGTATAATACTGTAGTACTTTATTTTGATCTATTTCGTAGGGTTCAGCCAGCGTTTGCAATGTAAGCGCAAAATAATGTGTTTATTTACGACATCACATTAGAAACCTCTAAAATTATCAGTGTTTCTCTAGTACATTATGCATATATTATACATATAAACCTTCCTCTTGAATCACTCTATCTATAAAAAAAATCGTCGCGACACCACACTGTTCAATGCGAAATAGAAATGAAAATATCTGGCTTGCTTTCTATAAGAGAACCGACGAGCGACGCCGCACAGCTTACAATAGCTTACTATAGCAAAAAGTGTCGTGACAACTTTTCGTAAGAATTTTTTCCGTCTAGCCCCCTTTCACAACGCGCGATAAGGAACTTCGTTCCAAAATTTCCTTTGAGTATGGTTGTAGACACAAAATACTTACTTACTTATAGAAAAAAGCTCTTCGTGTATGATTATAGATAAAAAAAACATAATGGCCCCTTCATATATTGAGAACATATTATAGTATCAACTAATGCTACTTTTATGTACATCCACAGTGTTATATTCGGCGCCATTAGTAGATAAATTAAAACAAAAACGCCATAAATTATCTGTCATAGATAAAGTTTATATTTTTCTCACTTATAAATATAATAAAATAGACGATTTGCTGAAATATTTTGTCAATTTTAATTGAGTCATAATGAAATTAAGTAGTGATATATATCAGAGAATTACAAAAAAACACCTATTGATCTTTTACTTCAAAAATACTATAGTTATTACATCCCAAAAAAAACGTAAAATATTTATAATCTATGTTCTATAGAACATTATTATTTATGGTTAAGAGTCCTACAGTATATAGAAGATACAAAATACACAGGGCCCTGACCGTAATCGTGTGAAAGGCAATAATTACCAAGCGACATATTAAGCGATATTGAGCTACATCAGCAAAAAAAACTGGGACTAGTCATATTGCTAGAAAGAGCTTTGTTGCACTTTGGCATTTAAAAAAGAATCACAATGACAAATTTCGTGGGAAAATCAACTATAATTTTAAAGATTTATGTCTTTTCATTAATCGCTTGGTAATTATTGTCATTGTGTATATATTCAAGTATCGATAAAATGCAATAATTATAGTACTCTACAGATGTGTTTTTACGGATTCTGTCGCGTTTGTATTTGATTTTTAATATCCCGACGTATCGAACATTTTACAGCATTCATGTTCACGGGAGGACTCCTGAATCCTTCCATTACCATGAAATCTGTAGTATTCCAAACATCGGCAAATTAAAAATCAAATACAAACGCGATAGAGCACATAAAAATAGTTTTATTACAAATGTGTAATACTCGCGCAAATATCAGAAATGATTAAGATACCTGTGTTTCAAGTTAAAGGATTTTCCAATTTACAGCGAATATTCCAAAATTTTAATACATTTCACTTATTAAGTCCAAAGTACGAATATAGATAATGCACGATATCACAGATTAATAAGTCATTCGTTCAGCTAGCTCTGCACAGCACATCATAAGTTTTATGAGCAACTTCGTTACCAGCAAATGCGATATAACAATGATTACGACTCGGATGTACTTTTCCTGGAGTCACTGACAATTGATATCGTGCCCTCCCTATATATAAAGTCTCCCCTCCATTACTAGTTGCTGTTCTTCCACCAGGTATCGCTCCAGGTGGCACGCTTCCATTAGAAGCCGGTACCCATCTCAAATCTTCTGGTTTAGCGCATAACACTTCAATATTCTGTACTGGAATTTCCTTACCATCATTCACTATCGAAGCTGAGTTATGACGTACAGATAACTTTCCAGGGAGAAGTTCGCCATTATGCCAGCTTCTGATCACCCATAGAGGGCTTCCATCCCATCCTTCGTGTCCTCCGGCTACAGCTCTTCCAGTCAAAGTATTCGCCATCGTAGCTGTAGTAGGTATCCACTCGAAGTCTCCAGAAGATTCTACAACTTGTACCGTGTCGTCTGTACTTGAGGCAGACTCCCCATTATAGACATAATTAGTGATGTAAGTATTTTGTCCGTAACGGTCTGTCTGCGCAGGCATTTGCGCAACAGGAACTGGTATCATCATAGTACCAGGAACGAAATACGGATAAGGATTTTGCGGTTGCGTAACTGCTCCACCATCTGGAGGTGGAGGATAGAACGGTGGATGATGGGGAGGAGGGGGATAATGAGGCGGCGGTGGATAATATGATGGCGGCGGAGGCGGCCATGGGGGCGGAGGTCCATATGGTCCCGGATAACTCATTTCAACACAATATTTTTCACGATACTGATTAGAGTATTCCATTTCTACATACTTTATATCAATAACTTGATAATCTTATCAAACAGATATGGTAATGAGTCATGTGTCAATAATCGGTAAAACAAAATGGTTACTTATAAATATATTTTTATTTGTATATATTAATGTGCCATAATAATTTACTTATACTATTTATAATCTAGATTATAATAATGATATTTGTACAAGAACTTATAACGTCAGATATTGGCGCGAAATATGCGTAATGAATTTTTTTTTTCATAGATAAGCATGTACGAATATTGATCTGCCATAATAAAAATGATTCAAGCTAAATTTGATAAGAATGTTTTTGTGATGCAGTATACGTATATATGCGATATGAATCAATTAATAAAAAATATCTATGAGTATTAAAAAATTGACAAGTCATTTATAAAATATTATTAATTAAAGATGGATGTTCTAGATTTTTTTTTAATAACAGATTTGATTATGCAATCTAGATTGCGAGGATCTTTGACAAGAATAAGTTAAAGTTATAATATTGGGATAGTTACATATACATATAAAAATAATTTTGGGATAATATATAAAAATAATATTGGGATAATCTTTAATATTAATTTACAATACAATAGCTTGAATTTCTGCTTGAATTACAGAAGCCATCGTTTCCTATTTAAGTGCAATAAATACTTAAACACTATTATCTTTATTAATCTGTGAATCCAACAGTCACAGATTAATAAAACTTTCAATTCAGAAATCGAAACGCTGATCTATTAGTATTTATATAATCTAACATTCATTTGGAATGAAAACCCGTTCCCTAAAAAAGGGGTAAATTATAATTTGAAATTTATAAACTCGTATTATTATTATTATTTATTTTTATTCAATGTGAAAATATTTATTCATATTTTATTCATAAATATATAATACATTTAGTATATTTTTCTGTAAAATACTGTTTGCAATTTTCATTACACTGTACACAAAATACAAACAATATTTTTCTTTTTCAATAACAAATTATTTTGATCGAAGACGCACTTTTAATACGAACTCAAGTACTTATTTAACGAACTTTTCAATCCTCACATATATATGAACATTGAAAAGTACAAAAAAAAAATAGTTTAAAATGAAATTATCTGTCAGCAAAAGTTCATGATGAATCATTTTTTAGTAACATCCAGAGGTAATTATTTAAATCCGATATTGAAGAGATATTACGGCCTAAATTATTACTTAATTAATCTGATAATTTCCGATAAGTCATTACAATTTACAAACGTTATTAATCAAAAACTATATATTGAAAGACTTTTAAATACATGTGTTTCTATTTAAAGAACAAATGCCGTGATTCGTGTATCAAAAGATTACCTTTTTAATTCAATTTTATTGTATGAAATACACAATTAAATAACATAGAAAATAGAAATACACCAATAATTAATCAATATCAGTTATATTTCTTAGAATTTTTAAAGACTTTAGACAAAAAAAAAACTTCTGCAGTGTTCTTCTAACGGTTCATAACCTCAAAAAACTTTTGTCATATTGAAATGACAATAGCCGATCAATAATTTGCATTCGACATGAATTTCAAATAACTATTTTGTTTATATCATATTAAACGATATTAATTATAGCTTAAGTATAACTTAAGTTAGTACGACAGCTCTGAAAACACAACGGTTAGCTTCCATCAACGCTGGCCACACGAATGATTTGATAAGATCCGAACGTTTGTCGCGGCCATCGCTCGAAGAGAACCTTACATGTTTTTCTGGATTCATCACCACTGAAAATTAATAATAAAAATAAATTAATTAGAAATTAACATAAAACGGTCCAGCTATGGTATTTTACATTGCATTTGAACTTTATAGTATATCGAGGTTTGTAGGGCACTGTACTGGAGCTAATTCTTGCTAAGCATATATTGTTTTGTAAAAAAATCAGTAAAGAAATAATATATAATTAGTGTTACCCAAATGCAAGATTTGCGAGCCTCACTTGTTTTGATAGAAATGAAAAATGCACATAGATTTTTTTTTTTGTGCGTCTTAGTTGTTAGTCTCAGATGGCCATGACAACTTTACCCGGACTGTGGGTGAGCGCTGAGGGCTCTCAACCCGTATGCACATAGAAATAAAAAGTCCAACTAAATTACTAAAATTCGATTCATCTAGTGTCACTAACTGTACAACTATCAATAATTAGGTACCACCACTTAACGGGAGTGGGGCTATAATTACACCAATCTATCATGAGACTGTTTAAAATAACATTAAATTATTTCCCCGTGTACTGGTATTAAGAATACAAAATGTTGACAATCCTTTCTTTGCCAAGGAATCATAAAATGCTGTTTAAGGAAGCACTGCGAGACTCTTGCAGCGAGTCTTGGTTTTGCATTTGGGCAACACTATAATAGACAAATCCGCTGAGTTTCTTGCCTAATCTTCTCAGTAGCGGTTACATTCCGAACCGGTGTTAGTGTATTGTATTCATTTAAAATGTTAAAACTAACAATATGTAAGTGTCCTCGCAAGTTCTATACATAATAAATGAATTTGAATGAATTTCAACATATATTCGCGTGTAGCTTAATTATTGAGATTTAGTATTTGATTGTAGTGATAGGATCTATAGTCCTTAAAATATAGCTTGATCTCTGTGACAGATAGCTACAAAACCGATGAAGTAATTTTGAATACGCGTCATGTTTACAATTTTATTATGTATTTTTTTTTATTGCTTATGGTGGCAAAAGAGCTAGCAGCACACCTGATGATAAGTGTCACTGCCGCCCACGGACCTTTGCAATACCAAGGGTATAGCTTAGACCGCTGCCTACCAATAAAATCACCAAACCCACCTAGTTGGGCTTTCGGCTCTCTCACTCACCGAACGAAGCGCAATAGCACATTTTCATTTCTCAGATGTCGATCTTCTGCGAGAGTGTGGTACTACCCCGGACGGATCGGCCCGCGGCTGTAGACAAAAAACTGTCAACAGCGTGGTCCTACCACTATGATCGCCTATATTTTTATTCTTTACGTGCCAGTCATATCTCAACTGAATTATGAATATAAAAATATGAACATATACACCAATACTTGTACCTCATATGTTTTAAAATATTTAGTAACCATTTTATAAAAATATGATGCTTACGCAAATACAAGGTCATACTGGACTGAGAATAAGATAGAGATGGGACAATCGATAAACGTAAATCGATAGCATTCTTATTAATTATTTATAAATTCAATTCATTTATTATGCATAGACCCTGCGAGGGCACTTACATATTGTCAGTTTTAACATTTTAAATGAATACAAAAAACTACCACCGGATCGGAAGTAGACCACTACTGAGAAGATCCGGCAAGAAACTCAGCGGGTTAGTCTATTATTGTTATTTCTTTTCAATTATTTTTTTTATAAAATAATGGTACAACATGTTTAATAAGAAATAGCTCCAGTGTGATGCCCTTCGAATCCAATAGTTCAAATAGAATGTAAAATAACCACGGCTGGACCAGATCCCGCAGGCGGCACCCGACCACGAGTTAACTACTAGGGCAGCCATCACTCCCCTCAACCACCTTGGAGGGAAGGGAGAGACCCGCCCCACGCAGCTACCGCAAGAAGACCTTTCAGTGAGCATGACCAATACCATGAGCTACAAACGCTAACCAAAGTCAAAATTTGTTGGGCAAAACACGCTACGCTTTACAAGTATGTAAAATATTATAAAATAAAAACGAACAGTTTACAAAGATATAGTAATTGCTGAATGAGGAGCTGCTCATAGCCAATCTGTAGTATCGCTTAGATAATCCGCGATTTTATAATAACCTCTTTTACAGAGTCTGTTTTTGACAGCCCTTTTAAATTTATTCACGGGCATGTCTCGGATATCTCTTGGTAATTTATTATAAAAGCGTATACATTGCCCCATGAATGACCTATTAATTCTTACAAGACGAGTACTGTGTACAACTAATTTGTCCTTATTCCGAGTATTAACACAATGAATGTCACAATATCTTTCAAAATTACTGATATTTCTTTTTACATACAATACATTCTCGTATATATATATATATATTGTGATACAACAGTCAGAATATTTACTTCTTTGAATTTCTCTCGAAGTTAAACTCTTGGGCCTAGATTATAAATTGCGCGGACAGCCCTTTTTTGGAGAACAAAGATACTACTCAGATCCGCGGAGCATCCCCACAGTAATATGCCGTATGACATAAGACTATGAAAATAAGCGAAATAAACTATTCTAGCTGTTTCAATATCAGTCAATACTCGAATTTTTTTGACCGCATAAGCCGCTGAGCTAAGTCTGTTTGACAATTTATCAATATGAAGGCCCCATTGGAGTCTAGCATCTATAGTGATACCTAAAAAAACAGTTGTTTCCACAAGGTCTAGAGCCATACCAGTCATTTGAACATTGGTTCCCACTTGTCTCACATTAGGTGTGGTAAACTTAATACATTTTGTTTTCTTCTCATTAAGAACTAGATTGTTTGTACTGAATCAATGAACAACGTTTGACAGTGCGTTGTTCATTGTTATTCATGTTAGTCATTTCGTTATAAGAGAAGTAAAACCAATACATCCCTATCCCTACTAATATATAAATGTGAATGTAAGTTTGTTTGTTACGCTTTCAGGCTAAAACTACTCAACCGATCATCATGAAATATTGTACACATATTCTTGGAGGTATTAAAAGTAACATAGGATACTTTTTATTAAAAAAAAAATCAAAATTTTTATATAAAAAATAAAAAAATTGTTTGTCAAAAAATCTCAAAATCTAGCTTCTTCAACGCCATCTAGCAGTCCAGTAATGAAGTTCCAACCCTGAGTATTGTAATACCGTTGCACTGTATTACCGACGGTCAAAAATAAAAATAGGGGATCAAAAACTTTAGGAAAGTAAACTTTTACGCGGGCGAAGCCGCGGGCAGAAGCTAGTTACCTATATAAACCACTTGGTTACTCTATAAAATAAGAATTTTGTGTTAATTTAGAATTCAGACATCAGTTATAACATTAATAAGACCATTTCTTTTATATTTAAAATATAAATTATTTTATAAAATAAACATGATTATTCATGAAATAATCAGTGACCAAGAACTCATCATCAATTACAGGAATGCTCCAGCGATGACGGTAATGGTGACGATGAACTTTAGTTTTAGTTTACATACATACATACATATCATCACGCCATATCCCTTGCAGGATAAGCAGAGAGAACAGAGTTCCAGAGAACTCTATCTCTGCATACTTCACTCGCTTCCTCAACATTCATAATTCTCTTCATACACGCTCGCCGGTTTCGGAGACTCTTGACTCCACCTTCCTTCAGTACATGACCGATCTGGTCTAGGTAGGTTAGTCTCGGTCTCCCTCGGTACCTACATCCTTCCACTTTCGCATTGTATATCTTCTTAACCAGGCGTTTGTGCGGCATTCTTTCCACATGTCCGAACCATCGGAGCATTCCCTTTCGCATCTTTACACCAATACTCTCTTTCATACCTACTCGTTCTCTTACGTCCTCGATACGAATGCGGTCGGTCAGCCTAACTCCACAGATTTTCCGCAGAGATCGCATTTCGATCGCATTAATTTTACTTTCATACTCTTTTCTGCATACCCAACTCTCGCTTCCATACAGTAATGTTGGGACAAGCACTGCGTTATGTATTGCTACACGTGCCTTCTGGCTGTGGTGGTGGCTGCCGAGAAATTGCCCCAACGCTCCGTTCACTCTATTTCCTGCATTCACTCTTCGCTCTATATCAGTGGTGTACCTTCCATCTCGGCTAAATCCACATCCAAGATATACAAATAATTCATCCACTTGCTCTAGTACATCATTACCTATTGTTACTCTTACATCTGTTCTGGTTTTATCTCTTTCAAAGACCATTATTTTGGTTTTGCTCACATTCACGCGTAGACCCCTTTTCTTACAATCTTCTGTCATTGTGTCGACTAGGGTCTGCAGGTCAGTCGCTGACTGTGCCGGCAGGACTGCATCATCTGCATAAAGCAGAGCAGTGACCACTGAGTCGCTCATCTGGACTCCCACATTCATATCGTTCAACCTTTGGAGACATTTATCCAGATATATGATAAACAGCCTGACTGACAGAACGCACCCCTGCTTAACGCCGATATTGACGTCAAATCAAGGCGACATTCCATCATCCAGCCGCACACAGGCTCTACAGCCCATGTAACTGGACTGCACAGCCTGTAGCAGTTTACCGCTAATACCATACTCCGGTAAAATGTCCCAAAGTTCCTTTCGTACAACCGTGTCAAATGCTCTCTCCAGATCCACAAAACTGCAGAAAACCCTCTGACCTAGAGTCAGATGCTTCTCCACAATGTTGCGCAGAGAGAACACTTGATCCATGCATCCCGTTCCACTCCTAAAACCTCCTTGTGTCTCACACAGTAAACCATCGGACACCATCCTCATTCTCCATACACATAAATTGAGGAGCAACAGGAACGCCTCCCAGACACAAGAGCCACCAAGCTTGATCATCTCGGCAGACACCATATCAATGCCCGCTGCCTTACCATTTTTCAAACTTCTTATCACCCATTCGACTTCATCCATACTGATGCCATCGGAGGACGCCGTTGTCGAATGTTGATCTACTAAACCACATGCAACACCGGCGCCAACCGTAGCATACATATCGCCAAAATATTCACTCCATCGGCTTAACACGTCTTGTGTTTGTGTAAGAATGTCTCCACCTTTACACCTTATTTTATTCATTCTGAAGGCCGACCAACCACCCCGAGACTTCTTCACCTCCCTCCAAAAGAGTTTGGTGTTACCCTCGGAGTTTTTAGTCAGCCTATCTTCTGCACTCATACTTGCTCTATCACGTTTCTCTTTCACTAAGGCCTTGGTGTCATTCTTACATTGCCGATATATTTATTTCTTCTGTTCAGTCATGCTGTCATTCAGATTCAAAGAAGAGACATAGTCCAGCCACGCTTTCTTCTTTTGCTCTACGGAAACTGCCACTTCCGCATCCCACCATGCATCACCAATAGTAGTAATAGTGACGATGAACTTTAGCTTTAGTTTAAATTAAATAAAATGCATTGATTTAAATTCAATAATATTTTCATAGCTTGTTTTCCATTTATGATCGATTCACCCATCCATTTTATTGAAATTCAATAAGATTTTTATACATTGTTTTTCAATTGCAGTAGCAAATAACTTTAAAAAATAAGGAATTATATCGACAAAAATACGGACTACATCGTAAGTGTCCGGCACTAATGAGAACTGTCACAGAGATCATGCTATATTTTATAGACTATAATTGTTGACAGTTGTCTGTCTACAACCGAGAGTCGGTCCGTTCGGGGTAGTACCACACTCCAGCAGAAAATCGACGTCCGAGTAGTGGCCATGTGCTGTTGTGCTTCGTTCGGTGAGCGACAGAGACGGAGGTATGACTTTATAGAGGCATTTTGTTTTGTGGACAACAGCCTTGTCCTTGATCCACTATCAGCAGTAACACTTACCATCAGGTGTGCTGCTTGCTCGCTTGCCATAATAACAAAGGTATTAAATGAAAGATAGGAAGGCAAAATTCTCATCACCTTAGCTCATATACGTTCCACGGTCTATAGTCTACTTCGCCTTAACTGACCTACTACACCACGCTGGTCAGACGTGTTGGAATAGCGTATTATTTCGAGTTTTCCTTCTCTTGTATAGATGTTATATGAATATTATATGTTTTTTTTTCATCCTTTACCCATAAGCGAGATCATCATTAACATCTCAGCTTATATATGTCCCACTGTTGGGCTTCGGGCCTCTTCTATAACGGGAAAGAAATTGACCTACTATACAACGCTGGTCAAACTTGTTGGTATAGTGTTTAGTTTTGTAGTTTTCCTTCTCTTGCATAGATGTTATATGCATTTTTATCCTTTACGATCACCCACGGGTAAGATAAGGGGTAGTGAATTGTGTTCTTACTCCGTCACCACATGGATTATAATTATAGAATTAGTGCTATTAAAGAACAATTATGAAGATGTTTAAAGTTCTAGGGTAATATTGGTTTCCTTACCTGGTGTAAAGTCAGTATCGATCCTAAGTGGTGGTGATTGGAGACTGATAGTCCACGCAGCCCTGCACGCGGCTGCCACCAGTGCGTGGAGAGCACCACAGCCTGAGAGACATGGATACTCGCGCAACGTGCTCACCACCTGAAAAATAACCAAATGATATCCTATCAACTCATCTAAACATCCATCTTTATCACAAATATATTTGATCATAAGTAGAGTTGGAGATACCAAACCCTCTGTTCGGGCAATTGACCTAGTATTGGTATATATTAATAGTTCGATGGTAGTGTCTTCGAATACTACCAACTCTTACTTCTCTTGTGGATGTCGTAAAAGACGACTTAGAGCTTTATATCGATCTGGACGAACTCCATCTGATACCGTTTAGTCAACAATTACATTCTCAAGGAGGGTTGACGTCTGGCAGGTGGCCGGTCATAAAAATATTGCCAATAACTTTTACATTATGTACTATGAAAGAAGACTACATATTGTATCGACCCCAAGTAATTAGGATAAGAATAGGAGAATGATGATGATGAGTTCCTAAATTATTAATCCGATTGTGATGAAACTTAATGGGGGCTCCTAAAGGGTTTCTGTAAAAAAAGACCTTTAAAGAAATAACTGTTGTAGAGAAATCTCATAAACTCACCTTGAAGCAAAGTAAAATTAATGCTTGACCAATTTTGCTCGTAATGGCAAAAAGATTTGTTTCCAGAAGAGGCATTTTATGGGGTGCAATATTATTTTGGAATAGTCAAGTTCTTGATATAATATAAAAAATTAACAAATCAGACCTGGTTGACCACTGTCCGTTCTGCTTCTCCTAATGGGAAGCTGTGTGCTGTTTGCTGTAACACCCTGGTAGCAGCAGTACCTAACCGCGCTACGCTCGGCTCGCTCGAAGTACCTTCAGGATCCACTCCTAATAGAGCTTTCACTTCGCTTAGCCGACGGTCTCGGAGACTTATTGCAGCGCGGAATGATAACTGCAATCAAGGAAATGTGGTAGATTAATATTAGTCAATCCCATCTTCAGTTTCCAGCAAGAAAGTCTGAATGGTTAATGATTGAACCTGCCACTCCTTGCGAATTGAATAGTCACTTCTTACTTTCCTGGGTGAGTTTCGAAAATGTACTAAGGAAGCAAACAAGAAAATGAGCAGGGCACTTCTGGATAACTTATATAATCAAAGATGATCGCCAATTTGTGATAACGAGGCGATTATTGCCTATTGTGTGGGAGAAATACTACGTCTGAAACTGTAGATCTTAATAGCCCGATAGAGGCACATACGAATGTATTTCATCATAGAATATTGTCCACCATCAAAGACCATAGCAAATGTCTGTCAATAAAAATAGGACAGAAATTATTTTTGTATTAAATAAATAGGTATGTAATAAACCAAAAAGACTTTAAGACTATCCGTGTGATGACGGAGTAAGAATACAACTCACCACCCGCTGTCTTACCCGTATGTCGTAAAAGACGATGAACGAGTATTCATACAAATCTATGCAAGAGAAGAAAACTCAATTCTTGAAGAGAAACAACGTATTAGCGGTGAGTTAATAAAACTAGCTGAACTAAGAGACGTTATTTCTTGAATTCCTTCAAATTTGCTGTGTGGTTGGCTACGAAATTGTTAAAAATCGTGTTTAAAAAGCATGTTAATAAGAAAATGCAAATCGCCCTTAAATAGGTTGTCGCCTCTCAGTGGATATATTCTATAGAGAAGATGGTGTTGCTACTTACAACGGCCACTGAGAAGATTATCTTGTATTTGAGCTGTGGGGTGTGCCGTAGAGGTTCTAGAGCTGACAGCGCCGGCAAAGTCTCGTCAGCTGCTCGCGCCCACACGGCCGCGTACTGCGATACTAGCTTACTCCTAAAAAAATACACATCAATATTTATAATAATTAATTGAGCCAAAAGACAATGTACAAATCTATAAAAAATAAAAAAAACGTGTGCGTCTCGTGACGCCCGACAGCGGTGATAGCTTAAACTTATCTAAGTTGAACTATTTAATATTGAAATTGTTTAACTTGAGATAAGCGTAGGTTATTACTTAAATAGTATGTGTATTAAATATGATAATGTAAGGAAAGTTTATTTCTTAATAAAATCTTATAACATCACATCTTAATACAGCTAGCGGTGTCGGTTAGAGTGAGAGAGAAGGAGCCTGCCTACCATTGCCGTATGCGTGAGAAAGGGAAGCGAGACAGACTGGCGCCGTTACGCGTTACGTAACGAAGCGGTTTACTCTCTCATAAGAAGTTATCACTTCAAAAAGATATCATTGAAACATTAGCAATGCCATCTATCGAGTTCAATTGTCAATATAAATTATTCTTGAATCTATTTTAATATAAAGAAAATATTTCATCAAGATCATACAAGTGCACAAAAATATACAAAGAGTATCTTTTATCGGGCTATTGATGTCCACTGGTGGACATATGACCACGTAGTTAGTGATAGCAGTTGTTATGTAGAAATACTTGTAATATTTCTCAATGTCCAAAAAACCGGCAAGGCAGCGCAATTTGATATTTATAAATAATTTCTATATCCCTAATAATATTATCCATAGTATGTATTTAAATAAAAACAAGATTTCTCAAACATCGTTAAGAATTTTATAGACAAAAACTTTTTCAACGCCATCTCGTAATTCTTTTACGAACTTGCTGCTCTTGAATATTAGTACCTATAGTAAACGGTTATCCAAATTACATAAATCATTTGCCATACGTAAGGCTTGTAAACAATAGAATACAACATCAACAATAATATGGTTTAGAAAAAGGAAAATAGTAAAAACTAAAAAGAAATCAGCCAAAAATCGAAAGTGTAGGTTTCGTAAGAGCCACTTCTCGTTGTATTGAATAGATGGCGTTGGTGTTATACCTATACAGAGCTGCCCTATAAAAAATGTTATTAAGTGTTGCCACCTTTTCTAGCATTTCGCGGTTGACATATATACTTTTTGTTATATTTTATAACATATTATACTTTATAATGGCAGCTACGAATACTTACCAATCCTTACATTACTCATGGGTGTTGTAAAAGAACAATAAAAACTTAATATAGAATTGTGTCAATTCCGTCTAATCAACGTTACATTCTCAAGGAGGGTCGATGTAAGGCAGACAGCCGGTTATATAACTATTGCCAAAACTTTTGTAGTATGTACGTTGAAGGAAGAGTAAATATTGCGTAGACCATATGTAATTCTGATCAGAACAGGTTAATGATGATGAAATTGCGAGCATAACCGTCTCCATAGAACGCTGAGTGACTTTAAAGCCTATTTATGAGACTGACATTTAGAGACCACGATTCAGTACCATAAGACATCACTCACTGTTTATAAACCTTTGTTTTCAGAGATTACGAAATGTTGGATTAAAAGATCCTGATTGCGAAGCAAAAATAAAAAATAATTAAGCATATCAAATGCTAAATTTCAGTAATTTGAAAAGATCCTCTTAAGTTACCGGAACATCCATTATTACCCACGTCGTTTACGACATCCAGGAGCTCGGATTGAGAGCCCTTAGCGTTCACCCACAGTCCGGGTAAAGTTGTCATAGCCATCTGAGGCTAACAACTAAGACACACGAAAAAAAGCTACTTTACAGTCCTGTGATGAGCACACACAGGAGTAAAACTTCCTTATATTCTATTCCACCTTGATCCCATCCCGTATTCCTGCCTTTCTTGAGGTGTGTGATTGATTAACCGTGGGAAATTGGTCTCCTTCCTTTCCTCTATTTTATAATAATAATGGATTGCCGCCATGTATCGATTAATTCAATCAGTTATCTCTGTTAATAAATGATATGGGTATACCTATCAGGGTGCTGCTGTGAATCATCACTATCAGAATGGTATCCATCGCTGGCTGAGTCGGTCGGCGAGCGGGGTGCAGCTGCATCGTTATTCGCGGTTTCTCCCTCTGACATCTGATCGAGAACTGCTGCACAGCCTCTCGAATAGCTCATAAGAACACCTGCCACGGGCCTGAAATTACATAATAATATATTTTTAGTATTATTGTACTTTGCTATATATTTTTTCATCATATCATCGGATCTACCTCCTCCAAATCATCATCATCATTCTCCTACTCTTATCCCAATTACTTGGGGTCGATAATTGTATCGACCCCATGAGTACATATTGATGTACTCTTTTTTCGTAGTACATATTGTAAAAGTTATTGGCAATAGTTTTATGACCGGCCGCCTGCCAGACGTCAACCCTCCTTGGGAATGTAATTGTTGACCAAACGGCATCAGATGGAGTTGGCCCAGGTCATTATAAGGCTCTTATTCATCTTTTACAACATCCACGAGCAGAGTAAGGGTTGGTAGTATTCGTAACCGCTACCACACAGCTTCTAGCCTCCTCCAAATATAAGACAAATTAAACTATTATACCAAACTGGTCAAAGGGGTTAGTAGATACTTTATATTCTGCAACCATGTTTCAACAAAACCTGCATCAATCGAAAAAAGCAAAAAAAAAGCTATCTTTTTTATGGATATTCTCCAATTAGAAAAACGTTTTTTCAAATCGGTCCAAATATCTTTAATATTTGGACCGATTTGAAAAAACGTTTTTCTATAGGATAGAGTATACTTACCAAGTGATAACATGGCCATTGAAAACAAGAAACGAATTGTAAATTGTAAAATACTAGTGTTTTATAATTTTTGAGTGCATAGATGGCGTAGTGAATAAGGTTAACCGAAGCAGTGCCATTGGTTCGATTCTTACGCGGGATAATACCTACTTTGAGCTATCCATAAATTGTTTTCCTGAGTTTGTGTACAATACGTGTCCGTTTAATTATATGTTAGTAAAATCGCAATTCAAATATTATTTCCTTTTGGTCTTTTAAAACTAAAGTTTTGGGTGGGTATATTTTTTTTTGTTCTTTTTATTTCTTCGGTGTTTTATTTATTACTAGCTTCTGCCCGCGGCTTCGCCCTCGTAAAAGGTTACTTTCCTAAAGTTTTTCATCCCCTATTTTTATTTTACCCCTTAAGGGTAATTTTTTTAAGAAATTTTAATGTCATATTTATTTATATCTAATCAATAGCCTAAAAATAATTTTCAAGCTTCTGGCTTTAAAAATTACGATAATTCCTTACAACTTTTCATCCCCCTTTACAACTATTATATTTTTTTGCATTAAAAAGTACCCTATGTCCTTTATCAGGCTCTATACTATCTGTGTACCAAATTTAATTTAGATCGGTTCAGTAAAATGGCGTGAAAGAGCAACAGACAGACACAGACAGAGACAGACAGAGTTACTTTCGCACTTATAACATTAGTAAGGAAGTAAGGAATTAAAAGTAATTCATCATTTAAACAAACACAATATGTTTTCATTCCTTTTCGTGTGGTGACGGAGTAAGAATACTATTCACCACTCCATATCTTACCCGTGGGTGATCGTACGAGACGACTAAGGGATATAAAACGCTTATAACATATATGCAAGAGAAGGAACACTCGAAACAAAACCCTATACCAACACGTCTGACCAGCGCGGTATAATAGGTTAATTTCCCTCCCATTACGGAGGAGGCCGGAGCCCAACAGTGGGACATTTATGGGCTGTAATGATGATGTGTTCATTATAGTACAAGCAGTAAGATGACGTAAAGAAAAACACAGAATGACTGGAAATGTACATTGTATGAATAGAAAAGTTATCGGTAACTTTCCAAACATGTTGAATAACTTGTTTATACAATGTATTTTAACTGTATTGATAGCTAGTCGAGTTCACATGCTAAGACGTAAAGGTTCGATTACCGCGGATATTTTTTTGACGATTTACAAATGTTTGTTTCAAAATATGCAATAGGTATAGATATTTTTAAATTCAAATTTTTGTTATTATGCTCAAACCCCGTGTGGGTAAATATTGTTATTTTTTTTCTAAATTTTTTAATAATTATCATATAATACATTTGGCGGCAATATTGCTGGATCAGATTACTCGTAGAAACAAGTCGGACTCGATCATGAGTGAATTAACAAAGCAGCCATCACTCCCACTCAACCACCTGAGAGGTAAGTGAGTGACACGCTCCATGTAGATACCACAAGTAGACCTATCATTGAGCATGACAAATTCATATTTTTTTGTTTTTTATTATTATTTAAAGGAATGTGTATTTTTTATTAATATGTGTTACTTCTACTCTTTTTCTTAAGTTTACATACGCCCCACTGTAGAGTTCGAATCTTCTACAGAATGAGAAAGAAAGTGTCTATATCTCGCTGGCAGTTTATTTATTATTTCTTTCTTGCTTATGTTGGCAAACGAGCGAGCAGTACACCTGATAATAAGTCACTCATTAACCTTTAAAATACTATGGATACAGCTAGGCCGCTGCATATCAACCTAAACCCACCCAATTTAAGTTTTCGGCTTGCTCACCAAACAAAGCACAACACCACATTACTACTACTCAGACGTCGATTTACTGTTCATTGTGGTAGGTACTAACCCCGGAGGTCCAGCCCACGGCTGTAGACAGATAACTGTCAACAGTGTCGCGCTTTTTTTTAGTAGGCTACAGTGTAGGTACACGTCGTCCCCCTCGTCCAAGGCGACGGAAGAGCGACCTGTAGCCCCATCACCTACCGTATTCCCTCCCCATCGCCATTATTACCGCTTTCTTGACATCCGTGGCCAGCAGGTTACTACACAACAGTCAACATCAACAGTGTGCCCTAGCAATTTTAAATCAAATAAAGAAAAATACGTTTTAATATATTAAATAGTTTCGCACAAAATTCGCTAACAGTTATAACAATGGTTCCCACACATTTCTCCGTTGTGCAAGCACTCTCAATATCCTAAGATAATGTAAAACAACTCTCTATTGTAATACAAATGTGCACCATTTTGATTCAACGTGAGAATATATAGATATGGCGGTTATAAATAAATTGAATGACTTTTAAATTGATCATAATTGTGGAAGATCATATTCGATATGAAAGACAATCATACTATGTGCAGTGAAATGTCTGTGTGTAGGGCCGGCTTTACCTATAGTGCAGAGGGTGCGGTGCACCCGGGCGCCGGGTGTTAGGGGGCGCCGAGAGCCGCTCGGGACATATAGAGCCTCCACTGTAACGCTCCGTACGGAGCAGGCACACCGTACGCAGCGAGTGCCTTATTTTTTTTTGCCTTGGTCTATGGATGCGCCTGCCCCCGCCAAATCGCTCCGGAATAACGGAAGAGACAACGCGTGACCTCATAGAGCCATCATGCAAACTCCTCTCTTCGCCGTGCGAGCGGGCCACCGGTACCCGATCTTTGTCTTCGGTGGCCCGCTCGGCGGTTTACCCTCGCGGGTTCCTCCCGAGTCGACGCCCCGACAACTTTCGCCGGAGGCGTCCTCACGCGGCGGCCTCACGTCGGGTGACCGGACTATTCCCCGGTCCGAGCACCGTGCGCAGCGAGTGTCTAACCATTTATAAACGTAGTGTGTGCGTTATTTGACAGGTTTGGGTAGGTTGCTTTGTCGCCATGCTCACTGCAACTTCATAATTCGATCGTGTTTTACCTGGTTTCGTGTCAAAACAACAAGACTAAACATGCGACAACGCATTCCAGTGAGGGTCGGAGTTTAGTCGACCGTCTTGTTAGTATCAACCTATTCCATTTTGTTCACGTATTTTGATACAAGAGGGCGCCAGGTTATTGGTTGCACCCGGGCGCTACATGTGCTAGAGCCGCTTCTGTCTGTGTGGTAGCGGCTACGAATACTACCAATCCTTACTTTGCTCGTGGATGTTGTAAAAGATGACTAAGAGCCTTATGATGAACTCCATCTGATGCCGTTTGATCAATAATTATATTCCCAAGGAGGGTTGACGTCTGGCAGGCGGCTGGTCACAAAACTATTGCCAATAACTTTTACAATATGTACTATGAAAGTAGAGTACATATTGTATCTACCCCGAGTAATTGGGATAAGAGTAGGAGAATGATGACTATGTACAGTAGAAACTTGATTATCCGGCTCTCAGTTATACGGATTCGATTATCCAGACTAACGGTCGCGATCTTATACATACAAGTCAAATCAATTGCAAGGGAACGTGTCGGAACTAGCATTACTGGCCCTCATTCCATGTGATATTTATGCTCCGTGCGATTTCTTACTTTTAACTACTGCATAATGTGATGCAATATGTACAAAAA
The DNA here is from genome assembly GCA_905163515.2 of Lymantria monacha. Classification (NCBI taxonomy): domain Eukaryota; kingdom Metazoa; phylum Arthropoda; class Insecta; order Lepidoptera; family Erebidae; genus Lymantria; species Lymantria monacha. The sequence goes on from LR991081.1 coordinate 21,771,683, forward strand.
CAGCTTTTCTTTGTATATTCTATTATCCGGATTTTCGATTATCCGAATACCTAACGACAATAATGAATCCAATTAATCGAGTTTCCACTGTATTTAAATAAAATAAGATTTTTTTTTTGAGACAACCGTAAGTCATTTCGACTGCACAGATGGCGTATGATTATGCCTTGGGTTAGATTCCTAAGCAGGACAATTCTTTGTGAGATCCAGAAAGTGTTGTTCTGAGTCTGAATGTAATTTGTCTGCGTAAATGATATATTTGTAAAGTTCCTTTGCAATATAATATTATTTCCTTAACACATGAAGTTGTTTCATAAAAAAAAAACTGAAGCTTTTGGTAGAATATGAAAATATATATTAAGCTACTTCACTACACTTTAGCACTTTTTCTGTATTACATAACATAAAAATCCAATGTATTTTAATATAACACGCTAAAGCACTAAAATTATAAATATAAATAAAGTATTCAACGTGACAAATTCACGTTCGCGCCAAAACTATTTTCTTTTATACATAAACTTTTTAAACTAGTGATGTAATCATGTACGCTTTAGTCAAATAGTGTTGTGTAAATATACTCAAAATACTTTCTACTGTACTTTTACTAGGTACTTGACTATTATTATTTAACGGATGAGATAACATTTGACAGTTACTATAAATATCACACTAAACAGTGTTAGGACCATACTTAACAGTTCTTCAGTGTTTACAGCCGAGGGCTTGTTCGTCTAGGGTAGTACCATACTCTCGCAGAAAATCGATATCTGAGTAATAGCAATGTGCTATTGTGCTTCGTTTGGTGAGAGAGAGAGTCGGAAACTCAAGCCCATTTAGTCAACAATTATATTCCTTAGGTTGACGTGAGACAAGTTCAGACAAGTGACCGGTTATAAAACTATTGCCAATAACTTTTGTATGTACTCGTACATATTGCGCCCACCACAAGTAATTGATATAGGAGTAGAAGATTGATAATCTTTTACGACAATGACGGGTAAGAGGAGGCCGTGATTTGTATTCTCCGTTCTAGTAGTACCGGACCCAATTATTAATCTATATCATTCTAAAATCCACCCGAATACACACAAAAAGAGAGCGGTGTAGCTATTTAGGAGTTCAGATACAGTATTTTTATACACAACGTACTGAAGAATATATATGTATGTTTCCACTCATGATTTTAGCAATATACACTAAGTTCTATAGATTCCATTAATTGTAACTGTATTGAGTATTTTATTGTGATTGTAACTGTCCGTGATTCCGCACTAGATCTTAGCAGAATAGCAACGTTGCTTCGACGAAATGAAGTAGCACATGCTAAGATCCTTTTTTATCTATCAATATACATAAGCTTTTAATTTTACTAGTACATAAACTAGATTACTTATTATTACTACTAGATTTTTTTTACTTTTTTTGCTTCCAAATTTTTTAGATGCAAAATGTATTAGAGTAAAATAATTTTCGCTGTATGGTAGCGGCTACGAATACTACCAAGCTTACTTTGCTCGTGAATGTCGTAAAAGACGATTAAGAGCCTTATAACGACCTGGCCAGCTCTATCTGATGCCGTTTGGTCAACAATTACATTCCCAAGGAAGGTTGACGTCTGGCAGGGGGCCGGTTATAAAACTATTGCCAATAACTTTTACAATATGTACTATGAAGGAAGAGTATATATTGTATCGACCCCAAGTAATTGGGATACGATTAGGAGAATGATGTATGAGAGCAAAATAATTGTTGTTCTTTCTTTCATTCTTTCAAAAATAATTGTTAATGTAAAGATTTGCTTAACAACAAAAATATTTTGTATCTGACGCCCTTCTAGCATCCCTTTAAACAATTAACAATTTATACGAAATGAAAACTGTTTTGGGACTAACTTTTTGCACGATGATCGTAAAGGGCAAGTTTCGAGTTTACTTTTGAATTAAATATAAATATAAGGTAATGGAAGACAGCGAAAATCTGGTCGCTAACGTATATCTAGCTTCAATACCTTCACAGATACATTTGAAGCTGGTCATTATCACCACAAAAATATATTTTTTTTTATTTGGACTGGGGATGTAAGCCTCATAGGACTATCACATCCTTACGCGGACTAGATGAAAATAGTCAACCGTCTAAATTTTTAACACCAATTATGATTGCCAATTCAATAGTCAAATATAACGATTTAGTCCGATAATGGAGACTGATGGATGGACGGATGAATGATAATTGTTAATCAACTAGAAAGCATACAAACACATGTCAAGCGCACTAAACAAATAAAAATTTAAACGAATCGCCATTTCCCAATAAGATTTCACTAAACATAATAATTTACACACAAAATTACGTAACATGTCACTGATAAACTTTCACTGTTACATAACGGATTAATAACAGGTACTGTAACGAGTACTATATATTAAAAAAAAAAATGAACTTGTATCAGGATAATTTTTGTACAAATTGAAGTTGTATATTCGTAATTGCTTTCGTGAAATAACATTTTCGAACGAGATATTAAATTTATAAGTATGACCGTTCAAAATGATGGTTGACATTAATTACAGCAATATTATGCATTTAAATTAGTTCGTTATTAAAGTATATTCATTCTTTACGTTTTTATGATTCCGACAAAGTAAATATTATAAATATTTTATTTTTCGATACGTATGATTATTTTGTCTGTATGGTGACAGAACAGTCTTGTGCATGAGTTCCGTAAAAGACGATTAAGGGATATAATACCCATATAGCATATATTCAAAAGAAAAAAAACTCGCAATTAAACGCCGTAGTTAAAGGTCTCATCCGTGTGGTGACGGAGTAAGAATACAATTCACTACCTATCTTTTCCGTGGGTGATCGTAAGAGACGACTAAGGGATATAAAACGCATATAACATCTATGCAGGAGAAGGAAAACTCGTAACAAAACCCTATACCAACACGTTTGACCAGCGCGGTATAGTAGGTTAATTTCCCTCCCATTACGGAGGAGGCCCGAGCCCAACAGTGGGACATATATAGGCTGTGATGATGATGATGACTAAAAGGTCTGACAAACGTTTGTTAGTGGTAGGGCCGCGCTGTTAACAGTTTTCTGTCTACAGCCGCGAGCCGGTCCGTCCGGGGTAATACCACAATCTCGGTGAAAATGGACGTCTGAGTAGCAATGCTATTGCGCTTCGTTCGGTGAGCGAGAGAGTCGGAAGCCCAACGGGGTGGGTTTGGTGATTGTAATGGTTGACAGCGACCTCGATATACCCTTGGTATAAGCAAGGGTTCACGGATGGCAGTGACACTTACCATCAGGTGTGCTCGTTTGCCACCATAAGCAATAAAAAACATGGTATAGTAGATCAAATTCTTTTCTATGATGCAGGAGGCTTAAGCCCAACATTGGGACGTATATAAACTGAGATGATGATATGATGTATTTTAATACGAAATTATGATGAAAGTATGGTGATTTTTCTAAGGAATTTTCCATCAATTATCATCATCAATATCTGATCTAATATATGTCTCACTTCTGGTATTTAGTCTCCTCCAAAATAGGATAGCAATTGATCTACTATAGACTATACCATTTTTTTTTGGTGGACTATGGATGCGTCTCGCCCCGCCGAATCGGTCCGGGGTGACGGAAAGGCGGCGCGTGACCCCATAGACCCACCGTAAAACTTCTCTCTCTTCGCTGTGCGAGCGGACCACCGACTATAGACTATACCATGCTAGTCAGACAGGGTTTCTATGGGGTTTTGTTTCAAGCTCTCTCTCTCTCTTGCATAAATGGTATATGCATATTATATTCCTTATTCGTCATTTACGACGCCCATATGCAAGAAAGGGAGTGGTAAATTGTATTCTTACATACCATCAACGTCTATTACTAGAACCTCCCAAGAGGAATCATACCAGAACCACCAGAATTGTCAAGTGGCAATTATAGTTGGCGCTACAAGTTTCTTACGGGAGCGAGTCTCTTGGTACTCTCTCAGCTGATTTTATGAATACTATTTTTCAAACCCTCTTTCTCTGATCTTATCTGTATATGTTCATTAACTGTCTTTCACAACACCTACCGAAGAATGACGTAGTAAACTGTTTTCTTACTTCGTCAACACACGAAGAAGATTAACAACGTCTCCATTTATTGTTGTTTCTATTACTTTCGTTGGCAGAGGCCACCTGATGATAAATGACAACTACCACTATTGAAACTCTGTTATATTAAGCCAGCTCGCTGCCTACTGCAAGGTAGAGTTTCAGATACCAGCATCGAGTCTCAACAACAGTGGCAAATTAACTACTAGTACGTATGTACTATGATATGTATATGTATATATACATATCATCACGCCATATCCCTTGTAGGGTAGGCAGAGAGAACAGAGTGCCATAGAACTCTATCCTTGCATACTTCACTCGCTTCTTCAATATTCATAATTCTCTTCATACACGCTCGCCGGTTTCGGAGACCCTTGACTCCACCTTCTTTCAGCACGTGACCATCTTTACACCAATACTCTCTTTCATACCAACTCGCTCTCTTACGTCGTCGTTGCCAATGCGGTCGGCCAGCCTAACTCCTGGACAGATTTTCCGTAGAGATCGCATTTTGACCGCATTAATTTTGCTTTTATGCTTTTTTCTGCATACCCAACTCTCGCTTCCATATAGTAATGTTGGGACAAGCACAGCGTTATGTATTGCTATACGTGCCTTCTGGCTGAGGTGGTGGCTACCGAGAAATTGTCCAAACGCTCCGTTCACTCTATTTCCCGCATTCACTTTTCGCTCTATATCAGTGGTGTACCTTCCATCTCGGCTAAAAACACATCCAAGATATACAAATTCATCCACTTGCTCCAGTACATCATTACCTATTTTTACTCATACATCTGTTCTGGCTTCATCTCTTTCAAAGACCATTATTCTGGTTTTGCTCACATTCACGCGTAGACTTACTACTAGTCAAATATTGATTTTCTTAATGAAAATATGAACTACCCTGAACGAATCGATCCATTTATAGGTGCAGACAGAAGACTGTAACAAACCTGACCACCTATCTTTAGATCAACTATTTACTTTTTCTTCGTTCAATTTATATCTTTTTCTTAAACAGAACACAGTAACAAATATGACCTATCAACTACCACTAGATAAACTATTTATTTTTCTTCGTTCAGTTCATATATTTTTCTTTTCTTTTTTTTTAAAGACACCACTCTGCCCTTAGGAAATAAACATTGTAATCTGGGGGCACACTTAAAACATTACTTTTTTTTACTGACCGTCGCGCCGTCTACAGATTGGTTGTACAAACTTAGCTGCTGCCATTTTTTCCTGTCTGTCAAACGTTTGACAACTGAGAATTTTTTTTTTTAATGGAATTTATGGCTTGGTTACTTAGACCTTTAAGCCAAGACTTCATAGTTTAGACACTTCGTGCCTTGTCTTCCGTATTATTGTTTACCACTTCTTCAAATTGTAATTAGTCCTTGATAGTCACTGTCCGTCAGTAAGTCAAGTCGTTACTATCAATTTGGCACTGATAACCAAATTCATAATTTCGTTGGGAATTTTGGGTGAACACGAAAATACACGAAAACGACTATTATACCAGATTCACTATACTTCAGCACTTTAACTGTATAATATTCCATAAAATACCAGCAGAATTATTCAATATAACACTACAAAACACTAAAGAAATGAATATAATACAAGAGCGTGACATGACATTTCCATATTCGCGCCAAAATTCACAACTGAGAATTGTTATTTTTTGTTCATAGTGTAGGTAGTTATTGTCATCGATCTATTTTCGATTATTGATGTACTTTCTGAAAATTATATCAATTTTCATTGTTAAACTTATATTATTATTGTTTCGATATCAGCTGATATGTTTTTTTTTTTATATTTGAGGGTAGATCTCATAGTAAAAGAACATTCTGTATAATTACACATACACATGTAGATATGTATATATATCACTTCAACTTTAGTTCACCGCCTAAACTCTGGGTAGCAGCACTTTCCATACATGCATATTTAATCATCGAGTTGCCACTATTTTTCAGTTTAATAACTTTACTCTTTGATTGTAATCCAGGGGACTTTACAAACATATAATTAGCGCATACAAATTAGCACACAAATTTATAACAACACTTTGTGGATCGTACAAAGTATTGTCCTGCGCGGGAGTCTAACCCACAGCACTGTCACAAAAGACCGGCATCATAACCACTACGTCATCTCTGCAATCAAGTCATCTGAAGTAAGTATATTACCATTGTAAACACATCGATAAAATAACAAACGTATTGACCTAAAAAAGAACAGGTATGTCAATAGAATTTCACTGTTACGTAATATTACACACAGAAGTTTTCACATGCCCTAACAATCAAATAAAATTTTATTATATATTGTAATCAGAAAACTTTCAAACGAATTTCTTATTCACGTAACCGAAGCACATACAAAACTAAGACAATACGGAGCACTTAATCAAATATGTGAAGATTACATAAAGAAAGAAAAAAAAAATTTTTTTTAATTGGTCTATAAGATCGCACGCTAGTATTTTATTATTCTGTTACTTATTCAAGTATCTGTGACTAATAATCGGTATTGTTATTATGTTTCTCACAGTTATCTATTACAATACTATTATTAGTCATAAGTCATTTAATTGTTCATGAAAGTTAAGCTTTTTTTACCATTAAGTTATCGAATATATAAGTTTTTTTTTTTTTTATTGCTTATGGTGGCAAACGAGCAGACAGCACGCCTGATGGTAATTCACTGCCACCCATGGACCTTTGCAATACCAAGGATATAGCTATACCGCTGTCTACCAGTACAATCTCCAAACCCACCCAGTTGGGCTTCCGGCTCTCTCGCTCATCGCACGAAGCGCAATAGCACATTGCCATTACTCATACGTCGATCTTCTGCTTAGTGTGGTACTACCCCGGACGGACCGGCCCGCGGCTGTAGACAGAGAACTGTCAAGAGCGTGGTCCTACCACTAGCATAATATATGTATGTGAGGGACCCCCCCTATCAAAATATAATTTACTTATATATGTGATGGACTAATAATTATCTAATATTATTATAATTAATTTATCTTTCACATAGGTGTCGTAATAGACGACTAAGAGCAAACATCACTTATGAAATCACAACACCCCGCACTAAGGAAATAACCCTTGTATTGCGGGTGGACTTTACAAACATATAATTAATTAACACAGATTACAGACTCAGATAAATAAATTGTGTAAAAAATATTGTCCTGTGTGGGAATCGAACCCACAAAACTGACACGGTATACAATCAACATCTATGCAAGAGAAGGAAAAAATTACATAAAATCAAACACGGCTGACCAGCGCGGTATAGCAGGTCAAATTCTCTTGGATTGTGAAGGAAGCGAGATCCCAGCAGTGGGTCTTATATTTACTAAGCAGAAGTAAAAAAATATCAAAATATTACTATCATTATCAACATTGGTCTACCTTATCCCAATTGCTTGGGGTTGATACAATATGTACTCCTGTTTCATAGTACATATTTTAAAGTTATTGACAATAGTTTTATGACCGGCCGCCTGCCAGACGTCAACCCTCCTTGGTAATGTAATTGTTGACCAAACGGCATCAAGTGAAGTTATCCCAGGTTGATATATAAAACCGGTGGTCCGCTCGCACGGCGAAGAGAGAAGGTTTTACGGTGGGTCTATGGGGTCACGCGCCGCCTTTCCGTCACCCCGGACCGATTCGGCGGGGCGAGACGCATCCATAGCTTACCAATAAAAAAAAAATAAAAAAAAAGTTGATATATAAAAAAAATACACTACAATTCAATCAAAATAACATTATATCTTATAATATTTAACGATAATTACACGAATTATTATTAATAACATTAAATGTAATTTTCTTTTAATCATTTAAATTAACATTTAATAACTTTTAATAATTAACTTTAAGCATTTATTTAGCAAAAATTAAAATGTATATTGTCTTGTTCGTGAATCGAAGTCAAAACACGTTTTATATTGGTATTTTTACAATTAAACATATGTACATTTAAAACGCGATCATTTTATGATAATTTTTGTTCAATCGAACGAATGTGTTCATGAGTTGTTTAATTAAAGTTTTTTTATTACTTATAATAATTAATTATAAAGGCGATTTTATTTTATTAACGTTTTTTATAATCACTACGTTTTCGTGATTAAAGGGCTATGTAGAGTTTTAATTTTATTAACGATTTTTATTATCACTACGTCTTCATGCTCAAAGGGCTAGTTTAGAGTATACAAAAAAAAAATAACTTTTTGCTAAGTTGAGTTTTGATTTTACTAACGTTTTTTTTATAACCACAAGTTTTTAATACTTATAAAAATTAATTATAATGTTTTTATTTTTAACGTATTTTTTTAAATTTTTATAATCACAAGTCTTCGTCCTCAAAAGGCTAGGTGGAGAAAAATATTAAAAAAATGTTAACTTTTTTAACTAGGTAGAGTTTTCTCATATCATTTCCTTTTTATTTTATGTTTTTTTTTATAATCACAAGCCATCATACTCAAAGGGCTAATTAGTTTTTATTAAATTAACATTTTTATAATCAGAGGTTTCATATTTTTTTATTTTTCGTCGACGTGCTATGTCGTGGTCACATCATGTACAATCCATCCGGGGCGGCAGAAAGAACGGCACACGCTCCGCCCCACAAAGCAAGCCACTAGTACTCGGCCTTTATCTTTGGTGAAGGTATTCATAATTAAAGACCTTTTTTGGCAGGCTATGGTCTGGATATCCTTCTATGCGTTCCGTCAGAGGCAACGGAATAGTAGCATTCGAGCTCATAAGCTATTGGGTTCCCCTCGATCACCATTGGACCGACTACTAGTCGATAATTGAACATATTTTTTTTCTTTTAACCCCCCACGACAAGCAAGCAAGACCTATTAAAATAGTTTTATTGACTTACCTCGTATCACTTAAGTCCAACGTTGGATCACTCCGTTTTATTTGTCCAATACAGGCCAACACAGCCTTGTCGCTCTCCACCCTATCGGCCAACGCTGACACCAATGTTGGTAATTGTCTTAAAGCTGGTTTATCCACTATGGTTAGTAAACCTTTATTGTCTATGAGACGACGTTCCACATCACTATGGGTTAATGCGATAAGGCGTTGGTGGGATGAGGCGGCTGGATCTTGTGTTATAGTGACAGGTGACTGAGGACAAAATATTATTCGATTTATACTCATATTTCATTGTCATTCTCCTGTTTTAATTGCATTTAATGTTTTATTTAAGAAAAAAATTTCAACACTTGGGACTCAAACCCACAGCTATTGAATGACATTCAATTTGCGGCTCGCATTATATTTTCGTCTTTATGTGAGATGTGTGCCATCTACCGGACAATGTTTACACATACATATCTTTACGTCGTATACATATGACAGCTCACACTTTTCTAAGTGTTAGGACGATTGGAACGGATTTCCAATAGATATGGGTTTGCGTCCCACGTGTAAAGTTTATTTTCTGCTTATAAACAAGCTTTTGTAAATAGCAAAAAAATATGCAAGGGCAATTAGAGAGTTATTAGGCAATAACTTTATGACTAGCCGTCTGTCTGATGTCAAATCTTCTTGTGAAAGTAATTGTTGACCAAACGGCATCAGGAGGAGTTCCAGATCGATATAAATCTCTTAGTAATCTTTTACGACAAACACGACAAATGTAAGTGTTGGTAGTATTCGTGGCCGTAACAGTAAATTATTTTTATATACCTATTACCAATAACAATTGTTTGTTTTTACATATTAATCTTAAAAAATAAGAGTTGGATTTAAAAAAAAATGTACTAGCGAGCCCGCCTTCATTTGGTATTGTATTTACAATCTCTGATAACTCTTAAGATATCAATTTTATTGATATGCTATAAAGGACAATTTTAATCTAAATTAATACCACGTAATTAATGTATTTAATAGAATAAGAATATACCATTACAGACTTTTTGTAGATCTTTTTACCCGACTGCGCAACGCAAAGGAGTGGTATTGTGTTTAACAGTCTATGTATGTATGTATGTTTGTATGTTCCTTTGAAGCACTATATAGACCAAACGCCTGGGCTGATTTTTATGATTCACACGTCAATCGATTCCTCTTAGTCCGGCGAGTGTCACTAAAGATATGACGTTAGTGAAAATTCAATATGGCGATTACTGGACGCCATATTGAGAAAATTAAAAAAAATAAAGTCAACAAACTATGGCAAATGGGGTATCGTTGAATAGGTATTTAAAAATCATTGTTAGTTTTCTCTCAACATTTTTCGATTCGACTGACCATTTAGGATCTATATCGATTTAAAGTTTCGTAACAACCTTTTTCACATATAGGTTTTTAGCCAGTAGAAATTTACGATGAAAAAACGAAAAAATCGTATGACTGTGCATGTGAATGTGGATGGATATATACTAAAGTATCTAGTAGGTATATTGGACTACTTAAAGTATCTAATGTCTGACGCGGTCGTACATCTTCTACTTCTAACGATTTAGTACTCAACTTCAGTCGAAAAACTATATATAGTTAGGTAGGTACCTACTTATTATATTAATAAATAAAATAACTATAGCCACCTAGGTATTCATAACTAAAAAGTATAAAATAAAAAAAATAATTAAAAAAATCAAAAACTCGACTGTGTAAAAAGTGAACCAAATTACGTACACAATAAGAAACGTGTGTACGTAATATACACAATAAAAAAAACTGAAAAGATCAAAAACAAGTAATCGATCCCGACTGTTCAGTTGTTGTGTTCCATTATTAAAATATATTTTATTTTCTGTAATAGTATTCATTCAATAATATATTATAGAATTCTAAACCACCGGACATCTAAGTGCTTGTTTTTTTTCTTCTCAGTTTTTTTTATTGTGTACGTAATTTGGTTCACTTTTTACACAGTCGGGTTTATGAATTTTTTAATTATTTTTAAGATATACAATTTCATAGTACATTATTTTGATCTATCTTGTAAGATTAAGTCAGCATTTACAATATAATTTCACAAAAATATATATTTTTTTAAATATATGACGAATCATTGTAATTCTAGAATTTTCACTAGTATAATATGCATGTATTATACACATAAACACTTTTGAAATAAAACAACTTTTACGGATTCTATCGCGTTTGTACGACCGACCCGACGTTTCGAACACTTTACAGTGATCATGGTCACGGGAGGACTGAGGTGCCTTACGTCCAATATGTCATTGTTATTACAGAAATCTATTTATATCTACCCTATAAGTTATTATATATATTTTTGTACTGGCAATGAATTTATATTAATTTATATTAAAAATGTGGGTCAAGATTTATAGGTCAAGATTTATTCAAAATAATATTTATATTATCTTATAGGGTAGATATAAATTTCTGTAATATTGAACGTAAGACATCTTAGTCCTCTCGTGACCATGATCATTGTAAAGTGTTCCAAACGTCGGGCAATTAAAAATCAAATACAAACGCGATAGAATCCGTAAAAATAATTTTATTTCAAATGTGTAATACTCGCGTAAACATTAGAAATCATTATCATACAAACACTTCTATTGAATTTATTTATTAAGAAAATGATAATAAAATTCATTGGTAACTTTAAAAGATCTGAGTCTAGAAGGGGTGACGCCAAAACCTAACACTGAAAAGAGGCTGATAGGAGAAAATATTCCATATCGAACAAATAGGAGAGTATCATCAAGTTATACTTCTACTCACCAGTTCTTCAAGTTTATGTATAGCTTGCTTGTAGACCTCCACATGTCTCTGTAGTTCATTCTTCATGGCGACATGGAGGGATATGAGGGAGCCGCTCGCGTCTGCCGTCAGACCGTGCGTACCAAGACCTGGATAACATAGAAAATACGTTTAAAATAAAATTAGGAATTATGGAAATGATATGACTCCACAGAAAGCGTTTTAGTTAAGACACAGGTTCGATGCCCACAAAGGACAATGTGTAATTTGTATATCCTTTAATATTATATTTGTGTACTCAAACCTTAATATAAGGATTTCTTGGTTATCCTAAATTAATATTAATTGAATGTACTGGTCTAAGTACTGAACTGAAGTGGAAAGAGTCGTAGATTCAATTACACGACAATACTTTATACAATACACAGGATTGCTCTGAGTCTCAGACTGTGTGGTGACGGAGTCAGAATAAAATTAACATCATATATTTTGCGTAATGTACGTGTGAACGTACAGGACGACTAAGAGAAGCAAACCGATAACATTATTGTAATGGAAGGAAAACTCAAAAATAAACCCTTTACCAACCTAGCTAGAGCCATATCTTAGGCCAATAATCCTCTCACTGTAGGTCTATATACCTCACATATTGTCTTGACTATTACGCCATCTAACAGATTTAAATATAATAAATAATTATTTCAGTAACTTAAAAAAAAATACACGCGTTTTATATAATTGAACTAAAAAGTGCGATGTAGAAAATAGATATAGCGACATCTATCGAGTCATGTCAAAATCTCAGCCATGTATATAAAAAAAACCAGCTAATTCTGTAACGATCATGGGACAAACTATTAAATTAATTGCATTATAATCGATTCTTGACAAGTGTACAAAGTTTCAAATCAATCCGACGTTAAGAACGGGATGAAACTCAAGTTCAAAGATACAAACAATGTTGATATAAGCGTAATTAAAATTACAATAACACATAAATTAAAATTCAATGTTAAAACAAATAGAACATTCATAGTTCCGCATCAAAACCCACGTGAGTCCGACAGAAACCTATCAGAGGTATAAAGGAAACTGACAATATATTTAATTGCTAACAAAATCCGTTCTTAATTAATATGATCTTTTTTGCCTTTAGTGTGGAATGAGCAAGTTTCCCAAACTGGTAGCGAGCTATAAATACCATTCTTGGACCTATGTAGAGAATAGGACATGAAAATTTCATTTCGTATTATATTTACGTCTTAAGGTGACGGTATGCTATCTACCCGACAATGTTTACACATTGTTATAGGCTTAATACTTCAAACTTTACAGTTAGAATTGTATTAAACGATGACACAACCTTTTTATTTAATATTACATACATACACGTACATTACATATACAATTAGTCGCGGTGGTGTAGTGGCAGCACGATTGGGCCGGAATCCCCATAGGCGCGGGTTCGAATCCCGCTTGCGACATCATTTTTCATTTCGTAATCGGATTTTATAAATAATTAAGCATATTAAATGCTAAATTTCAGTAATTTAAATAACAAGGTTGTGTCATCGTTTAATAAAATTCTAACTGTAAAGTTTGAAGTATTAAGCCTATAACAATGTGTAAACATTGTCGGGTAGATAGCATACCGTCACCTTAAGACGTAAATATAATACGAAATGAAATTTGCATGTCCTACAATTAGTCGCGGTGGTGTAGTGGCAGCACGATTGGGCCGGGATCCCAATAGGCGCGGGTTCGAATCCCGCTTGCGACATCATTTTTCATTTCGTAATCGGATTTTGTGAAATTTGGGTTTCCAGTACTCTCATCATCGTCATCATAATTCCATCCCATATACGGCTTTCTGCTGAGCTCAAGCCTCCTCCATAATATGAGTGTTTATACTTTAAACCAGACTAGTCAGACGGTTGGGATGTCAGGGATAGAATGTCAATAAACGATATCTGACGAACTCCGTAACCGTGGAAGGGACTACTGTGGTATAGTGGGTATTTCGGTTGAGAAGTCTACCGGCCAGTCCTAAACAATCTGTCACCGGGGGTGGGGATAGTGCGTAAATGCATTTCCACAGCGTGAACAAAAAAATAAGTCAGACGGGTTTTATTTTGGGTTTTTATTCTCTTGCATAGACTTCATTCGTTTAGTAATTATTTACAATCTCCATAGGGAGGATAGGTAGTGATGAATTGTAATCTTACTTTGCCACCACACGGAAAACGGTATTTTCAAAGTAATAAAATAATCGTGATAAAATATCGGCTAGTGTCGTGAAATAATTGTCAATGGCGCATTCTTTCATTACGAGAATCTCGAGATGGCTGAGAGAGATAGATAGGAAAAAAAATGTGTGTGTCCGCTCCGACGCACGACTGGAGTTTACTCCTTAAGTACGATTATCAAAACAGGCGCAAAAAAAGCTCATTTGACTAAAAATAATATATATATATTTTTATTTACATTTATTAAAACTGTTCAGTGACGTATTATCTCACGTCAGAAAGTGAAAGGTGCGCAGAATAGGTTGCGCACCAAAAACGTAACAAGGTCATTCGATCACTAGATTTTACTCCTCAAATTTTTCTCATACCGGGCGCCTTATATGAAAATCGATTCTTAAGGAGTAAACTCCAAAAACTACGTTTAAAAAAACCGACTTCAAAAACTGAAAAGTACAAAATAACTTAAAAGTTTTTTTTTTAAATATAGACAATCCATTCAGAGGGATGTTAGGCTAGTTAAGCTACACTATGCCGTGTAATTACGCCTTACGCTGCTTCGTCCTATTAAGCCCTTCGCTGCGTCATACGATTCATAGCCATCATATTTTTGCCAGTTGAATATTTGTAAATACCTCGGCAATACAAGGATTATTATCTTAGTGTAGAGTCTAAATGAAAAAAAAAACATTTATATTTAAAAATAATTAATACAAAAATTTACACAACAACTGACCGTAACCATTTATTTTTTCAATTTATCATAATTATGATTTTTTTTTCTGTATAATTGTTGTTTCATTAAACTGTAAACATTAAACGGTCATAAAATAATTGCTATTTTTTATTTATTAAACGATAATTTAAAAAAAATTGTTGAGTGATATTTTTTATATTAAAAAATATATATCCCATGTGGCGACTGAATAGGAATACAATTCACAACCTCCTTTCTTACCTGTGGGTGTTGGAAAAGACCCAAGGAATATAATATGCACATAACAAGAGATGGAACATCGAATTAAAATCCTATAGCAAAAACTTTGACGAGCGTGGTACAGTGGGTCAATTTTCTTTCTACTATAGAGTAGTCTCAAGCCCAACAGCGGGACATATACGAACTACGATCATAATAATAATACAAAAAGGAATTAGTATTTGTTCACACCATCTCTATTTTACGAAGATTTTACAGAATTCACGATCACAAAACGAAAAAATATTTGAAATAAAACTACATTTACGGATTCTATCGCGTTTGTATTTGATTTATAATTTCCCGATGTTTCGAACACTTTACAGTGATCATGGTCACGGGAGGACTGAGGTGTCTTACGTCCATGCCTCCTGAGTTTTCTCGCCGGATCTTTCTCAGTTTAAAAAAATACCTTAATAATAACAAATCATGAACAACATAAATTTTATATATAGAATCATTCTCTTTTTGTACTGGCAATGAATTTGTATTAGTTTTGTATAAAAATGTGGGTCAAAATTTAATATCTTATCGGGTAGATATAAATAAATTTCTGTAATAACAATGACATATTGGACGTAAGACACCTCAGTCCTCCCGTGACCATGATCACTGTAAAGTGTTCGAAACGTCGGGAAATTATAAATCAAATACAAACGCGATAGAATCCGTAAAAGTAGTTTTATTTCAAATGTGTAATACTCGCGTAAACATTAGAAGTCATTACGAAAAAATATGTTATTTTATTTCACATTTGTAATACAATAAGCATCAAAATTTATTATCATCCCTTTTTTTTTATTAAAAACCGAAATGGCTATGAAATAAATTTTCATTTATAAGTTAGTAATAAAAAAAATGTGCGTCTCGGGACGGCTGCCAAAAGTAATGTCTTAAAATATTCTAAGTATAACTATTTAATATTAAAATTGTTTCACTTTAGAAAAGCTTAGGTTATTACTTAAACTTTATGTATATTAATATAATAATGTAAGGAAAAGTGATTTATTAATACAATCTTTTATTGTTTATAAAATATATTTTATTGTTATTTACAATTCTTGAATATGTAAATTAGAATTTTGTGCTTGTACATTATTAGTATCGCTATTTAATCCTATAAAGTGGTCAGACTGACGCCGTTACGCGTTACGTAACGAAGCAGTTTACCTACTCATCAGATGTTATCACTTTAATCTTGCTAACTAATATTTTCCTTTACAAAATAATGTCTTTGAAACGTTTTAAAATTATCACATCGTATATCATCATCATCATTTTATTACAATTACTCGGGGTTGATACAATATGTACTCTTCTTTCATAGTACATATTGTAGAAGTTATTGGCAATAGTTTTATGACCGGCCGCCTGCCAGACGTCAACCCTCCTTGGGAATGCAACATGTAGTTTTAAGTATAAAACCTGCTACTGAGAATTTTTATTAAAAATCAATAGAATCTTCAGATTTTCAACAGCAAAAGTTCTGAACCAGTAATGACCGTGACAAGTTGATCGCATATTCCATCTAACGCAAAATCATCATGGTTTTTCTTTGTGAAGACTAACGAACTAAAAGAACAAATACCTACTAATCTCGTGAATTTCATCATCTCAGGTTATGACCTGAGATGATGAAATTCACGAGATAGGTATATGTACCTATGTCCCATTGTTGGGCTCGAACCTCCTCCATAATGGGAAAGAAATTGATCTACTATACCACGGTGGTCAGACGAATAACTTTTGTTTTGATGTTTCGTTCTCGTGAATTGACTGCATAGATAGTGTAGTGATTAAGATACCGACCTTCCATGGCAGTGCTATGGGTTCGATTCCTACTCGGGATAATAATTTATGCGATTCATAAGGTGTTGTTCTGAGTCTGTGTGTAATTTGTCTGCATTAATTGCATGTTTATAAAGTCCCCCGCAGTACTAGGACTACTTCCATAGTACAGAGTGGTGTCATTTAAAAAAAAATACAAAAATATAATATACGAAGAAGTATCCCGCGTAAAACATTAATCCTTCATCATCATCATCATTCTCCTACTCTTATCTCAATTACTTGTGGTCGATACAATATATACTCTTCTTTCATAGTACATATTATAAAAGTTTTTATCAATATTTGTATGACCGGCCGCCTGCCAGACGTCAACCCTCCTTGGGAATGTAATTGTTGACCAAACGGCATCAGATGGATTTTGCCCATAAGGCTCTTAGTCGTCTTTTACGACATCCACGAGCAATGCAAGGGTTGGTAGTATTCGAAGTCGCTACTACACAGCTTAAACATAAAACATTAATCCTTGTCTGCAGAATACGCTAGTAAATAGAGTTAATAGTTGAAATTTTGCGCATTTTCTTTCAGAACATAATAAAATTCCTTGTTAACATATTATTAATAGCATCCGGGAAATAATGTATATAACATATTTATCTATATTTACGTAATATAAATCGCTTCATAATTAACCTTTTACCATCTAAGTGAAGGGTACAATCCTTGGCGTATATGGTAAATATGATTTTTAAGTTACTTCTAAAAAGAAGATTCTCGATTCGATTGTTTTTTTCTGTGCTAATACCTTTTTCTGGATGAACCGATTCTGATGGTTCTTATTTTATTTCTAAGCTAGTGGCTGGTTTCTTTTTTAACGTATGTTAATAATCGATGTAATTTTTTTTTATTTTTAGTGCATTTTTTATTTAGCAATATATTTTTGAAGTCGGTTTTATTTTTGAAATTATTTGGTACTTCTAATGTTATTAGCGAGCTTGCGACTTAAAAATTATATATCATTTCATTTTTTTAAAGACAACATACCTTGCGGTCTAGAAATTAAAAACTTACATTCCATGGGCACAATTTACACCCAGACTCAGAACAATAATTTGTAGATTGTACACAGTATTGTCCAGCAAACAACTCTTTAATAATTGGCATTGAAAGTCGGTATCTTAACTACCAAGCTATATACGATAATTCCATAAAAAATACGTAACTTTACTCAGATGAGAAAAGACGCAATCTATTCAAAACTCACGATCATTCAAGAGTTCAACGACCTCGCGTGGTGAAAAAAAATTTTTTTTTTTTCATTCGTGTCGATTTTTTTTTAGCCTATCATTACAAGTAGCACTATTAGGGTTACCTGTTTTTGTTTTCGGGAGCGGTCCTCTTCCACCCTATATGTCCTACTGCTGGGCTCAAGCCTGCTACCTAATATGAAGAAAAATGACCTACTATACCACGCTGGTCAGACGTGTTGATATAGGGGTTTTTCTTCTCTTACATAGATATTATATTATATGCGTTTTATATTCCTTAGTCGTTTCGTACGATCACCCATGGAGGTGATAAGGGGTGGTGAATTGTATGACTCCGTCATCACACGGAAAGTGAATGGAATAGTGGAATGAATATATTTAGATGATAATAGTTACCTTGTACGGCTGCATCCAGCTGTCGTCTCCGTGCGTCTATTGTA
The DNA here is from genome assembly GCA_905163515.2 of Lymantria monacha. Lineage (NCBI taxonomy): Eukaryota > Metazoa > Arthropoda > Insecta > Lepidoptera > Erebidae > Lymantria > Lymantria monacha. Next base: position 21,790,246 of record LR991081.1, read on the forward strand.
TCTCGTGACTCTGGTGTATACTGCACCAAGGTGGAGGCGAGCCTGGCGGTGCGAGCGCGCAGCCCAGAGCCCTGGTCGGCTCCGAGTAGACCGACCAGACGCCACGCGACCGCCTCGCATTGTACCTCCGGACGGGGAGATATCTCCAGCGATATTAATCTATAAGAAAAATTAATATTTTAGTTTATGTACAGAAATAAAATTAATTCTTTTATGGATTTTTCATTTTTTTATGATATGTTCTCAAAATAAATGACTGTTATTCTAACAGTGAGTGTAACAAGGCTTGCGAGACTCTTACCGGTCTTGCAATTTGGGCAACACTAGTATTGATGTACCTAGCCACAAGGTGGCGCTGTGGTACATCGACTTCTACTAACAAACCAACGGGCTAGGTTTGCTAGTCTACCATATGGGAATATTCTTTTTTTTTACGTTTTGGCAATCACCTACTTATACGAGCTATTGTTGCCAGTATCGTGTTACAACTTTCTTCATAACTTTAATATCTTTATGTTAGTCATCGTCCATCAGTAAGTCAAATCGTCACCATCAACAATGCTATGGCCACACTGTTAATGGTAAAATGTTCAAACACTAAGATATCGAATATAATACAAGAGCATCACATGACGTTTTCAGATTTCCGCCAAAAGCTCATATAGGAATATGTACAATAGTTAAGGATTTTTTTTGTGGATGTTATGGCTTGATTACTAAGACCTTTAAGCCAAATCTTTGTTTATAAATTCTTCATTTAAAGTCATTGTCCGTCAGTACGTCAAATCGTCGCCTTCAACAGTACCATTGCCACACTGTTGAAGATATCTTTTGGGCTTTTTATTGGAAAACGAAAATGTATATAAGGCACTGTTATATCATACTCACTATACTTCAGTACTTCCTGCGCATCAAAATCAATAAAATGCCATCAAAATTATTTAATATAACACGTTAAAACACTAAAATATTGAATATTATACAAGAGCACCACATGACGCGTTTCCTTTCTCGCTAAAACACCAGTTAAAAATTAATAAAACATTCCAGATTAAAAGAGATAAAGATTATAAAATTCTGTATGAAATCAATAAAGATAAACAAACTGACTGCACAGATGGCGTAATGGTTAAGATACCGACCTTCTGTGTCAGTGCCGTGGGTTCGATTCCCACGCAGGACAATACTTTGTGCGATCCACAAAGTGTTGTTCTGAGTCTGGGTGTAATTTGTCTGCGTTAATTGCATGTTTCTAAAGTACATACATACATATCATCACGCATATCCTTGCAGGGTAGGCAGAGAGAACAGAGTGCCAGAGAACTCTATCCTTGCATACATCACTCGCTTCCTCAACATTTATAATTCTCTTCATACACGCTCGCCGGTTTCGGAGACTCTTGACTTCATCTTCCTTCAGTACGTGACCAATCTGGTCTAGGTAGGTGAGTCTCGGACTCCCCCGGTACCTATATAGGCACGTGTAGCAATACATAACGCAGTGCTTGTCCCAACACGACTGTATGACGTGTATATGGAAGCGAGAGTTGGGTATGCAGAAAAGAGCATAAAAGCAAAATTAATGCGGTTGAAATGCGATCTCTACGGAGAATCTGTGGAGTTAGGCTGACCGACCGCATTCGCAACGACGACGTAAGGGAGCGAGTAGGTATGAGAGAGAGTATTGGTGTAAAGATGCGAAAGGGAATGCTCCGATGGTTCGGACATGTGGAAAGAATGCCGAACGGACGTCTGGTTAAGAAGATATACAATGCGAAAGTGGAAGGATGTAGTTACCGGGGGAGACTGAAACAAAAAAAAACTCGTTTGTAATTAATAAAATTTTAAACAACCATAAACAAATAGTTATTTTTACACCAAATTACTATTTATCGCAACTTACATACGCATAAAGCGGAAACATTACAAAAAAAAAACAAAACTTAAACCCATAAACCGTAACTAGAAAAAATAAATAACTCATTATCATAAATATGATTACATATTAAAATATTTAAAACATTGCATTACCGACAATTGTTTAAATTATCAAAGATGGATACCAAGTTCTAATGCTCTGTATAATACAATTAAAATTCTTTAATTCAATGTTATGGTTGCTCCCATTCCTGATGTCTTAATTACGTATTTATGTAGCGTGTACGACCCCATTGCGAATTGCCTGCGAGGACGCGACAATGTAAAATTATTTTTCAAATACATTTTTTTTTATTATATATTATGAAATTACATTTCCGCGCGTCGAAGGTAAAGCCATGCTGAATGGAATGTATATTTAAAAAAGAACTTAAAAAAATATATATACTCTTTGTTATTTTTAATATGTCTTTATAAAACCTTCTAAATTATTATTTTATTGATAACTAGGTTCTGCCCGCGACTTCGCCCGCGTAAAAGGTTACTTTCCTATTGTGTTTTTCCCCTATTTTTATTTTACCCCTTGAGGATAATTTTCTTACAAAATTTTAATGTCATATTTATTTATATCTAATCAATAGCCTAAAAATAAGTTTCAAGCTTCTGGCTTTAAAAATGACGATATTTCCTTACAACTTTTCATCCCCCTTTACAACCCTTTTTTTGCTTTAAAAAGTAGACTATGTCCTTTATCATGTTCTAAACTATCTGTGTACCAAATTTCATTTAGATCGGTTCAATAGTTTTAGCGTCAAAGAGCGACAGACAGACGGAGTTACTTTCGCATTTATAATATTACTAGCTTCTGCCCGCGGCTTCGCCCGCGTAAAAGCTTACTTTCCTAAAATTTTTGATCCCCTATTTTTATTTTTGACCGTCGGTAATACAGTGCAACGGTATTACAATACTCAAGGTTGGAACTTCATTACTGGACTGCTAGATGGCGTTGAAGAAGCTAGATTTTGAGATTTTTTGACAAACAATTTTTTTATTTTTTATATAAAAATTTTGATTTTTTTTTTAATAAAAAGTATCCTATGTTACTTTTAATACCTCCAAGAATATGTGTACAATATTTCATGATGATCGGTTGAGTAGTTTTAGCGTGAAAGCGTAACAAACAAACTTACATTCACATTTATATATTAGTAGGGATAGGGATATAGTAAGAATTTCTGTTTTTGATTTAGTATTTGATGTGTTAGAATTTTTATATTTTTGTGTAATGGCGGCTATGAATACTACTAGCTTTTACATTGTTCGTAAGTAGAGTGGAAGATGACTAAAAGCTTTTGATAGATCTGGGCCACAATTACATTCCCAAGCAGTTTAAAAATCAAGCAGATGGTTGATCATAAGACTATTGCCAAAATTATTTGCAATATATACAATGGAAAAAGAATTTACACCTTTTTTTTCTCCGCAAGGTGGACCATGGATGTGGTCGCGCCCCGACAAATCGGTCCGGAGCGACAGAAGAGGGAGCGCGCAACCCCATGGACCCACCCTGCAAACACCTCTCTTCGCCGTGCGAGCGGGCCCCCGGTACCCGATCTTTGTCTTCGGTGGCACATTACGTCAACCTCAAGTTATTAGTAAAAGAGATTATATTAGTCTTTTTACCCGACTGTAAAGGAGTGGTATTGTGTTTAACAGTCTATGTATGTATGTATGTTTGTATGTTCCTTTGAAGCACTATATATACCAAACGCCTGGGCCGATTTTTATGATTCGCACGTCAATCGATTCCTCTTAATCCGGCGAGTGTCACTAAAGATATGACGTTATTGAAAATTTAATATGGCGACTACTGAACGCCATATTGTGAAAATAAAAAAAAATAACATCAACAAACTATGTCGAGTGGGGTATCGTTGAATAGGTATATGAAAAACATTATTAGTTTTCTCGCAACATTTTTCGATTTGACAGGCCGTTTAGGATCTATATCGATTTAAAGTTTCGTAACAACCTTTCTCACATATAGGTTTTTTAGACAGTAGAAATTTAGGGTGAAAAGACAAAAAATTTATATAACTGGATATGGATGGACATATACTGAAGTATCTAGTAGGTATATTGTCCAATATACCATAGGTAGTCCTACCTAAAGTATCTAATGTCTGACGCGGTCGCCCATCTTCAATTTCTAACGATTTAGTACTTAACTTCAGTCGAAAAACTATATATAGTTAGGTACTTACCTACTTATTAATAAATAGGATAACTAAAAAGTCTAAAATAAAAAAAATGATTAAAAAAATCAAAAAACCCGACTGCGTAAAAAGTCACCAAAACTACGTACATAATAAAAAAACTGAAAAGAAAAAAACAAGCACTTAGATGTCCGGTGGTCTAGAATTCCATAATATATTATTGAATATATACTATTGCCGAAAATGAAATATATTTTAATAATAGAACATGACAACTGAACAGTCGGGATCCTTTATTCGACAGCAAATCTAATTTTTCAATGGATTTTTTTAATCATTATAAAATACATCTTTAAAGGGAAAGTAAAGTTTCTTCCGAAGAACTTTTTTATTTTTTTTATAAACGCCACAATATTTTTTTTGTGGTAGGCTATGATGCCCGCCCGATCCGTTCGGAACCAGAAACATGGTCTGTGTCATTAGTGATCGCATAAGAATATGCTCAAAAAAATAAACTACACCTACTAACCTAAGATAAGCAAATAATCGTTACCTTGTATTTTTAAAACAGACAAGTTACGCACAGACTCAGTACAGCAAACAGCGTCAGATTGTGTTGGTCCACGCTCTTAGTCGTCTTTTAATCATCTTTTATGACGAAAGTAAGGGTTGGTAGTATTCGTAGCCTCTACCACTTCAGATCTTACTTAAGCGATCAAGGGGTATTACGTAAATAATGGTAGTATAGGACCACGCTTTTGACAGTTTCCTGTCTACTGTCTCTGAATCAAACTCATTATACTTAGCATAGTAGACGCGTATCTTAATCACTAAGTTATCTATGCTGTTGAAATTCATTTGTAGGTAATACTTAAATAATACCGCGTTATAAGATTTTGAGACAACTAGATATTAAAAACTCACTAGACGTATATATATATATATATATATATATATATATATATATATATATATATATATATATATATATATATATATATGAAGATATACTATCAACAGTTATATCACATTAAATCAATCGCTTGATCACCACATCTAACAGTAAGTACCATCGACCACAACATCACCAACCCCACCATAACTGTTACCATAACGGACCCGTATTCATACAAAACATGACGGTAATCTTATTCTCACATTATGGTTTCCATAATACAACGAAAAAAAAACATACAGAATTTCTGACTAAGCATATCTTTGAAGCGTTATAGAGCTGTTATATGTACATAGGAGGAGCGTATTTTAAAAACTTGCATTGTGATACAATAAATAGGTGTAGAAATTAATTCTCCTAAAACGGTAGCGTGAAAATCAATTACTGCTGCTTTTCGCTGCACATTTTGCCTAGTAATTTATATACTGACTTATCATACCAGTTGTCGCGGGTACGATACCCACACAGGACAATGCCGCACGCATTTTTATTAGAACTTGATTTCTCAAAAATGTTATTCGTCTATCCATCCATCAGGCTATCTACGTTTACTGTTGAACGTGGTCCTTAAACGAGCGCTACGCTTGGCAGGTGGGTTGGCATTATTATAAACTTCCCATGAGAGTACTACTCTCCTGGTGACCGTTTAGTCTATTTTATAATTATCACGGCAAGTAAGCTTTGTTTTCGGTTCATAAAGTGATTTCTAATATTTGCGCGAGTAGTACACAAAATTTTTTACGCATTCTGTCGCGTTTGTATGTGATTTTTAATTGCCTGACATTTCGAACACTACAGCGTCCATGGGCACGGGAGGAGCCGAATTATTTAATTTTTAATTTTATGCCGAATGTATATATTATTAATATGATACGTAAGATGAAAATGTTTACGAAAACGCTTTCTACAAAAATACATCCCCATGCACCGCTAAGGGAACGTAACCAAATTAAATGACATATCTAGAGAGTAAGGGATCTTTAAAAACACCACCATTGATCACAGTGGTTGGGGAGGGGGTTAGATCTTCGTCATGTTGTAGAGCTAAATTCAGTCATCATCAAGCTATTTTTAAATTCCTAATTATAAAAAATGATTTAAAACCATTTTAATCACTTACTATTTATGACTTACTATATTAATAAGTTACTATCTGAAAACTAGAGGGAGATGGGTTCTTGACGTATATTATGCATGGTCATGCAGAGGGTGAGGTGGTGGAAATTGTAAAAAAATGTATTATGTGGTGTGAATACGTTCCCCAATCCCTGCACTGCCGCTACTCGCTCCGCTTACGATTCCGCTATCCGCTCCGCTTGTTACGTAACGGTAATATAAAGAAGTGTAAACTATTTCATATAGGTGTTTTGTATAGAACATTCTAAGAATTCTAATGCTTATAACATTATTAAGAACATCTGTATCTGTAAAACGTACATTCATTTCATACAGTCTTAAAACTTGACAGAAAACCTAACAGCAATCTGTTTAGCTTAATTATACTAGATGAATTTCCCTCTCACTGAGGATATTTGAGCCCAGCAGTGGGACATAAATAAGCCATAAAAAAGAAATATTAAAGATTTTAATATAAAACTTACAAGTAAGTAACTTCCGACATCAAAAAAGAACTTCAACGAACAGATTTAGTTAAGTCCAATGACTTATGAATGCAGAGACGTCGCAGTGGTTAAGATAGCGACCTGTCATATCAAGTGTAGTGATTCCTAAGCATGTCAATACTCTACGCAATCCATAAATTTTGGTTTGTTAATTATATATTTGTAAAGTCCCCCAATACAAAGATAATTTTCTTAGCGCAGGGTATTATTAGCGAAATAAATGGTAGTGAATATATAAATAAAACTATTTGTTTGACACGGGAATCAAATATGAGAATTAACCATCGTTGGGCGTAAAACATAATAAAAATTATTAAATATCAAAATTCAAGTACAGTTAACTTAATAACTTTGTGAATAATAAGTATATTTACCGTTAGAAACGGTATTGCTTAACGAGTTACAATGACGAAATAGTAATTACGTATTTGTACATTATATCTCGAGATAGGTTATGTAACTAACTGTCGTGTCAAATATTATAGATTTGAATCCCATACATGACAATAGGATATGTAATCCACATTAATAACTCATAGTTTTAGGGCTATTTTTTTAAATGTTACGTTAATTTTTCATTTTAAATCCACACCATACATTTATCCCTTTGTGTTGGGTGGTATGTCCCCGTATAGGAAGGCTCTTTCTGTTTTGGCGGGCTATGGTCTGGTCACACCACGCTAAATTAATCTGGGGCGATAGATGAAGCAGCGCGACCCCGTAAACCCGTTGCACAATGTACCTCTCCATGCCGTGCAAATGGGCCACCGGAACCCGGTCTTTATCGACGGTGGCTCACCCGGCGGTCTACCCTCGCGTATATCCTCTCAAATCGACGCCCTATCATCTCGACCACTTAGTCTTGATGACCATGTCAGACCGATAACAACGCCACTTACCGGGTCCAAATATGTTTTGAAACCATTCCAAAACACATTGAAATATACACACTAAAAACATCCATTTTGATTCACCCGTTTGGGAGTATTTATTTGACAAACATATATAAAAGAATCATATTTATTAAGACTTGTTCTTCAATTAATATAATGATTTTCTATATATCGTGTATGAAATCAATATTTCTATAAATCAATTAAATAGTAATAGATTTCTCTTAGGTAATTGTAATTCGGCACACGAATATATTTTCTTCGTATCTCATCGTAGCAGCTCATAATTATATCTGCATTTGGTATATGAACTCACGACACTGGCATGGTGAGTCAGTGTTTTAACTAGGTAGCAGTCAAATCAATTAATCAAATTATTTTTACGATGCTTTGCACAATTAGGACTTTATTACTTTGAAGAATTAGCACGCTGAAGTGGCAATTGGCAGGCCACATCGCTCGAAGAACCGACAACCGCTGGGGAAAAAAGGTTCTAGAGTGGCGAACACGTACCGGATGACGCTGTTAGGACGCCCTCCCACTAGGTGGATAGACGACCTAGTGATAGTTGCTGGGCGTCGATGTATGCAAACGGCCGCACTCTTTGGCGTACCATGAGGGAGGCCTACGTCCAACAGTGGACGACGATAGGCTGAAATGATCATGATGATGACACTTTGCACAAATGGATCATTGGTTTCTTAATCCTCTACTCCCTAATACTCGCATGGATTCAAGCCCTAATTCATCATCATCTTGTTCTTAACCAAATCAAATCATTTATTATGCATAAGCCCTATAAGGGCACTTACATATTGTCAATTTTGCATATTTTTTTAAATTAATCTACCACCGGATCCAAAAACCGCCACAAACTGAGAAGATCCGGCAAAAAATTCAGCGGGCTCGTCATTTTTTTTTAAATTTTATGTTTTCAACCAATTACTTATGGCCGATGCAATATGTAGATACTCTGTTTTCATCGTACATATTGTAAAAGTTTCCTGATGTCAAATCTTGACAAAATAGCATCAGTTAGAATTGGAGAAGGATGTAAAATTCTTAATCATCTTTAACGACACCCACGAGCAATATTGGTATTATTTGTCGCCGCTACCACACACCAATTAGGTCTAATTATTTTTCCATAAATTTCATAGAAATTCTATCAAATACAGTAATAATTGAATAAAAAAATTAAATTAATATCATCATCGTCTCAGCTCATATACGCCCCACTGCTGGGACTGCCTTTTCCATAAATAGGACGGTAATTGACCTGTTATACCAAGCTGGTCAGACATGTTGATATAAAGTTTTATTTTGTGTTTCTCTTCCATATATGTTATATGCATTTTGTATCTCTTAGTCGACTTTTACGTATCGATCACCCACGGGTAAGGTAGAGGTGATGGTAACGAATCGTATTGTTACACCGTCAACATACGATAAATTAATATACATCTATTTAATGATTTCTGATGTTTACGCTAGTATTATACATTAAAATAGTTACATTCCAAATAAATATATATATAGATATATCTTAATATATATAAATTACGTGTCACGTTGTTTGTCCGCGATGGACTCATAAAGTACTTAACTGATTTTAACCAAATTTGCACAGCAAGTGTAGTTTGATCCAACTTAAAAGATAGGATAGCTTAAATCTCAATTTATAGTAATATTATTTTATTGCAAATTATATGTCTAATATTAGACAGTCAAAATCATATGTTATATCAAAAGGATTTTAAAAGATGGCGGAATATGTTGACTGGATTCAGTAAGTATTTAATAGATGGCGCTATGTTAAATGTACAAAGGCTTCATATAAGCTAAAATTTGTTAGAATAAACAAAAAGTGTTACTGAAGCTAACCTAAGCCACAGCAACGCGTGGCCCGGTCTCCTAGTATATATATATATATATATATATATATATATATATATATATATATATATATAGCGTTACTGTGGCTAAGGTAGCCTCAGTAACACGTGCTGGTTATTCTAATAAATTGTAGCTTATATGAAACGTTTGTACGTTTAACATAGCACCATCTATTAAATACTTACTCCATCCAGTCAACAGATACCGCCATCTGTTAGAATCGTTTGGAGATAACAAATAATTGTGACTTTCAAATAATAGACAAATAATTTGCAATAAAATAATATTGCGACCATAAATTGAGATGTAGGCTATCCTATCTTTTAAGTTGGATCAAACTACACATGCTGTGCAAATTTGATTAAAAATCGGTTAAGCACTTTAGGGAGTCCATCGCGGACAAACAACGTGACGCGTAATTTATATATATTAAGATTTAAGCCCAACTGGGTGGGTTTGGGGATGGTAATAGTTGACAGTAGCCTAGCTATACCTTTGGTACAGCAAAGGTCCATGGGTAACAGTGACACTTACCATCAGATGTGCTGCTTGTTCGTTTGTCATTAGCAATAAAAAAAACTATTTTATTGATTCTATTGCGTTTGTACTTATTTGATTTTTAATTGTCCGACATTTCGATTACCTTACAGCGTTAATGGTCACGGGGGGCACATGGGAGGAGGATGGTCTTCCCGTGACCATGAATACTGCAAAGTATTGTAAACATCGTGAATTTAAAAATAAAATACAAACACCACAGAATCCATAAAAATATACACAATTATATTATATATATTTTATAAGATTATCTAGCTACATAAAGAATTAACAAAATAAACTCATAATAAAGTTATTACGAAAGATGTGAGTAATATTTTCACGGCCGAGAGAGTTTAAAGTTATAACGTACGGTTAAGTTGCGTGCATACACGTAATATCACGTGTAATATACTTACTTATGTTAAAAGTAAATCTGAGTATACAATATATTTTTATTCTTGTAGTTTAAAAGTAATAATAATTTAAATTCTCCGGAGTAAGAATTTACTTCACCAACTTCGTCTTTCTCTCTTCTCGTTCAATCTTACCACGGGTAAGATTGAACGACGTGATCATAAGAGACGGTTAAGGGATATAAAATACATGTAACATATATGCGAGAGAAAGAAAACTTGAAACTAAAACACAGGGTTTAGTGCTAGCACGTCTGACCAGCGTGGTATAGTTGATCAATTTCCTTTCCATTTTGGAGGCCCGAATTCAACAGTAGGACATACCAGTATATGAGCTGGAATGTGAATAATTCAATCGTTAGATCAGCTAGAGCGGCCTTTCAAATTACTGTTTTTTAAGTATTAACAATCAGCTACTTATATGAGACATTGTTGCCAGTCCCGACTAGAAATTTTTTCGTCTTCCTTAGCAGGACCGGACCGGGCATGCCCGATCTGGACCAGATAAGGTATGTAACGCAGAAGATATATCTGGACCCGATCAGGAAAACCTTATCGGGTCCAGATCAGGCATTCCTGATCGGGTCCAGATCAGGCGTTCCTGATCGGGTTCGGATGAAATTTTACTGATCGGAACCAAATCAATCATCTGCGTTATATATCTTGCCTGATCCAAAACGAGTATGCCCAGTCCGGTCATTTTAAAAAACATGAATATCTTAAAGAACATGTTTAATAGGTAAAAATATAAATTAATATATGACGTAGACACCGAATGCAGTGCTATATTCTTATCGTAGAGAGTCCCAGTGAGCCGTTCCGATTATAGCGCAACCACCAGATGCTAACGACTGCAACTGTCGCCTGAATTTCTCATTCATGACCTGATCTATCTGCTTTAATCTGATTCGATAACAACTAATTTAATATTAGGCCATGTCATTACGCTTCGGAGAATCTTAACACCGCGATTCAAATAATGACGTCATTTTACTAACGCCATCTATTTATTATGACCCAAAACATTAAATGTTAGAATGGTTGTTACAATATAATATTTTTATCTATCTATGTTTTCAAATGTTAGGTACATTTATATATACATATTATTTATTTTTGTTTATTACTTTAAATATATTTTTTTTTTATATTATTAATTAAACATTATTATTATTATTAAATACATATGATTAATTAAAGATTTCAGATTAATCTCCTCTGATGCAAATACAATTTCGCCGTGGCATAAATATCACAATCATGTCACTTTTTTGAATTTTGATTGATATTTTTTTTGTGTTACGAAAACTGTTTCTGGTTCTGATATACTACAAGCCTTACTATATACTTGATGATATTTCACATCAGGCTATCCTTATTTGGTCCTGATCTGATCCTGATCCGGTATGCCTTACCATACTTGATGTTATTTCACATCAGGCTATCCTGATCAGGACCAGACCTGGTCCTGATTCGGTATGCCTTACCATACTTAATGATATTTCACATCAGGCTATCCTTATTTGGTCCTGATCTGGTCATGATCCGGTATGCCTTACCATACTTAATGATATTTCACATCAGGCTATCCTTATTTGGTCCTGATCTGGTCCTGATCCGGTATGCCTTACCATACTTAATGATATTTCACATCAGGCTATCCTTATTTGGTCCTGATCTGGTCCTGATCCGGTATGCCTTACCATACTTAATGATATTTCACATCAGGCTATCCTTATTTGGTCCTGATCTGGTCCTGATCCGGTATGCCTTACCATACTTGATGTTATTTCACATCAGGCTATCCTGATCAGGACCAGACCTGGTTCTGATCGGGTTTGCCGGATCCGGCATGCCTCATTCTATCCTGATCGGGTCCAGATACATGATCTGGTTGAACCATACTTTTTTTCTAGTCGGGGTGTTCAGTTACAATTTACTTCACGTCTTTAGTCTGTTCATGTTAATCATTGTCCGTCAGTCAAATCATAGCTATCAACAGTGCTATGGCTACACTGTTAACGGAATGTTCTGGAAATTTTGGTGGAAAACAAAAACGCAAAGCACTTTTACATCATATTCATTACATCCCAGCAGTTTCTTCGCATCACATTACATAAAATTATCTAATATAACACGTTTAAACACTAAGATACTACATGATATTTTCAGATTCCTGCCAAGTCTCTCATATGTGTCGTTGCAGCAGAGTATCTATTTATTTTTGATATGAAAAATGTATCAATGATAATTATTAACTTTAATAATATTTTGTTTGAAAAAAAATTAAATTTCCGGGTATGAAGTGTTGCCTGCATCACATATGTTAGCAATATCAGCTTATTAAATCAAACAAAACAAATACCTATAGTATTTCCTTATTTTTTAAATTATTTCCTTTTTCCTTTCCACTTATTAAAAAAAAAACTAAATGTGAAATTAATTAGGAAGAATTATTAAACTCACATTCTAGAAAATACTCCAATTAAGGCGTGGACTATTATTGTTTTAACGAAATAGTTCTTGTTAATTAAATATAATAGATAGCTAAAGTTTAATAAAGATTGCAAAGAAAACGTAGTTAAGATATTTATCGAGCGAAGTCGTGTGTTCAATTCCCACGCAGAACAATACTTTGTTCAATCCACACATTGTTGTTGTAGACGATTTGTGTGTAATTTGTGTTTGTTAATTACATATTTGTAAAGTCCCCCTAAACAATCTTGTTATTTATGTTCAAAAAAATATATAAATGTTTAGTAAAACCAAAAAACAGGACTGAAAAATTTTCACCGACAACAAGGACCTACCGGTGACTCGTTCACACGGCGTTGAGAGGTACTTGATGAGTGGGTTATGTGTGTGTGTGATGATATACGGCACGGAACCGTGGTCCCTAAATGTGGGCGTCATAACTAAGCTCAAAGTCGCTCAGCGTGCTATGGAGGAGGATTTCTCTGCGAGATTAAATCCGAAATACGGAAATCCGCAGAAGAGCGGGTGTAACCGACATAGCATGAAGAAAGCACGCTGAAGTGGCAATGGGCAGGCCACATCGCTCGACGAACCGACAACCGCTGGGAAAAAAAGGTTCTCGAGTGGCGACCACGTACAGGACGATGCAGTAAGACGCACCACCAAAGGTAGACAGACGACCTGGTGAAGGTTGCTGGGTGTCAATGGATGCAAGCGGCACAGGACCGCACTCTGTAGCATAACATGAGGGAGGCCTACGTCCGACAGTGGTCCGAAAATGGTCCAAAAATAAATAAAAAGTACAAATAAAATCCATTTGGATAGCGTCCATCAATCAGTGCTCCAATATTTTCTATTAAAAATTGGTTAACAATTGTAAAAAAATCGTCAATACTAAGCCAGGACTGTAAAGAAAAAACGCTGGACATAGTATGGACATGTGATAAGACAGGATGAGAGTAATGTTGTGAAGAAACTTTTATGTATTAATGTTAAAAACTATGACTACATCACAGAGGCCAGCAACATCTACAAGTAGAAGGGTTTCACTAATAACAAGACCACCAGCGCCAAGAAGAAACCCCAAAAAGACATGTAGTCACTTAACATCTATTATGACACATGAATTGCGCTCTTAAAGCTTTACTCAATTGTTATAAATCCACTTCAAGAAAATTAATTTTGTAAACAAACCACCATAACAATTAAATTAAACATAAAAAGAGCATAGACAAAAGTCTGTGGCATAGCTTAAAATAAAAAAAAAATAAGGGGTAAGGGCAGATCGGAACATACAAATCAAGTTAATATATACGTATTTATTTTTTTTGCTTTTGGTGGCAAACGAGCAGGTGTACTACCTGATGGTAAATGTTACTGCCGCCCATGGACCTTTATAAATCCAGAGGTATAGCTGGGCCGATGCCTACCTATAATCCCAAACCCATCCAGAAAGTTGAGCTTCCGGCTCTCACCGAACGAAGCACAGTAGCATATTGCCACTGCTCAGGCGTAGATCTGCTGCGAGAGATACTACCCCGGATGTAACGGCCCGCGGCTGTAGACAGAAAACTGTCAACAGCGTGATCTACCACTATTAATACAACAGTTGTATATTTATATGTATAACAACAGTTGCTATGCCCACGGATCTTCTAATACATATACACTAACTTCAGACGTAGAGTTATGTATAGATACTAGCTGTCCCGGCAGACGTCGTCTTGCCTGGAAAAGCTTTAAGCGATATGCTCACAGCAACGTCACCTACTGGGTCCAATTGTGTTTTGAAATCATCCAGAGACCCATTGGAATATACATAGAAAATTTCATCTCAATCGGTCTAGCCATTTGACATACCGACAACGGCGCCACCTACCGGGTCTAATTGTGAATATAAACCATTGTCGAATCCTCTCGAACACACACAAAAAAATTCAAGAAAATCCGTACAGCGGTTTAGGAGGAGTTCACTGTCAACACATACAGAAGAATTATATAAAGGGTGGAAGTGGACCGCTCCCGAAAACAAAGACAGGTGACCCTGCTAGTCCTACTTGTAATGATAGGCTAGAAAAAAAATCGATTCGGATGAAAAAAAAATATTTGTTTCACAACGAATTTTAAGTTTTTTTCACATTCCATCGTATTAGGACAGTGCCATGTAACGATAATGCCATAAAAAATACGTAACTTTACTCAGATGAGAAAAGACGCAATCTATTCAAAACTCACGATCATATGTTCAAGAGTTCAACGACCTCGCGTGGTAAAAAAAAATTTTTTTAACCGAATCGATTTTTGCCTAGCCTATCATTACAAGTGGACCTGTAATGATAGACTAGGAAAAAATCGATTAGTAGGGTCTTCTGTCTTTGTTTTCGAGAGCGGTCCACGTCCACCCTGTATAAAGATATATCTAATTACGTCATTGCACACGTCTACATCAGAGTTTTTAAACGTGTCTTTAATAAATTTCACTGTAATCATAAGTATAACTCACTATGTACACGTCAAACCGGTCACTTTCACCGAACAAGCACCTACCATGCACCCAATACTTGTTATAACCATTTACTACTCGATGGGTGGATGGTATTGTAGTTTTTATAATCATCATTCACTCTCCATGACCCAAACAATACACGTTTAATTCCCATAGACAAAGTTCTCGCTTTATAAAAAAATAAGAAATTTTGACTGCACAGGTGACGTAATGGTTAAGATATTGGCCTTACGTGCTAGTGGCATGGGTTCGATTCTAATGCAGGACAATACTTTGTGCGATCTACAAAGTGTTGTGCCAAGTTTGAGTGTAATTTGTCTGAGTTAATTGCATGTTTGTAAAGTCCCTCGTAATCAAGGATTATTTTCTTAATAGGCGTATCTTTAAAAATATCAAATATATTAATGTTTATGTCTGCCGTTTTTATCTAAATTCTCCGTATGGTGATGGAATAAGAATGTAATCCTTTCCTTTTCTTTCCCGTAGGTGATCGATGACTAAGTGATGCAAGCAGATAATTTCATTAAAAGATATGAAAATCTCGAAAAATAAAACCTTATATCAACACTTCTGACCAGCGTGATATAGTAGGCCAATTACCCTTCTAAGTTATTATTAAGGAAACTAGAGCCTAGCAATGGGACTAATATGATCTGACATGATAATGACAATATTGCTTCTTCATAGGACTTATAAAAACTGACTATGGACTCAAACGTCTTCTACAATAAAAAGCAAATTGAACTATTATACCACGCTGGTAAGAAGGGTTGCTATAGGGTTATATTTCAGGTTTTCCTTCTTACATTGATGTTATAATCATATTAGATCCCTTAGTCATCATTGAAGTGAAACTTCTAATACGACTTACAAGAAGGTTGCGTTAAACGTTTAACGCAATAGCAGAGACAGAAAGAAAGATACACAAACGTCCATGGGCGGCAGTGACACTTACCATAAGGTGTGCTGCTTGCTCGTTTGGCACCATAAGCAATAAAAAAATAATTTGGTTCGTACCGTGAGCATGGATATTGAAAGCATTAAAAATACCAGATTAGTAAAAAATCATCATGATCATATATTTTTTAATATTTATTTTATTACCTCGCGTCATTCAATTAGTAAATAATAAAGTTTATAAGGAAAAGGATGTATATTAACGAAACAATTAAATTATAATTACATAAAAGTAAATAAATACATTTCTAGATTAGTTACTTAATGAGAATTGTCTTGATGAGAATAAGTATGAAATAATGAGGCGTCCGTCCAACCATTAGCCTAACGAATGTTATATCTAGGCCAAGCATTGGAAGAATACCACACCAGGTTATGGCTAGTTAGACTAACCGAACACTTGCGTGAATGCATGCAAAAGCATCGAATCCCATATGTCTCATAAAAAAAAGAGGACCTTAATCACTGATAGCTATGTCACAGAGGATGTATGTCTCTGTAATAGCCAATCCCAGATAATCTAATCTAATCACTGCTGAAAAAAAAGGGAACGTGTAAAGCATTTTCATTTGCATCAAAAAAAAAAGGTAGTGCTTATTATCCGTGTGGTGACGGAGTAAGAATAAAATTCACTATTACTACCTTACTCATGGATGTCGTAAAAGACGACCAAGGGATTTATTTTGTAGACATGCGCGAAAGTATAAGCCTTAACATTCTGAAAATAAAGCAAAAATAAATATTGAATTGCAAGACAACGAACATTGCAGAAGTACAGAACAGTACACGGGTGTTCGCGTCATGTTTAATGTGATGTGATGTTTAGTCGCGTAATGTGTAATGGGTCAGTACACGGTCGGGTAATATTACGTGTGGTACATCACTCTCATTACTTACACATGTCTAGTATTTTGCTTATAACATCCTCACAAGACAGACTAAATTCGAATTAAAACCAAATACCTCGTTACCTCGTCTGACCAGAGTGATAAACAATATCCATTCTTAATAGAATGGAGATATATATATATATATATATATATATATATATATATATATATATATATATATATATATATATATATATGTATATATATATATATATATATATATGTATATATATATATATATATATATATTCTTAATAGAATGGATATTATATATATTGTAGGAAGCTCGACTCCAGCAGAAGGAAATATATGAACTGACACGAAGATTTTTTTTTATAGCTAATGGTGGCAAACGAGCAAGCAGCACACCTGATTGTAAGTGTTACTGCCGGCCATGGACCTTTACCATACCAAGGGTATAAACTAGGCCTCTGCCTACCCATATTAACCCCAAACTCACCCAGTTGGGCTTTCGGCTCTCTCGCTCACCGAACGAAGCGCAATAGCATGCGCTTCGTTCTGTGACCTATATGGTTATTGGCCATTACTCAGGCGTCGATCTTCTGCTCAGTATGGTACTACCACCACACGAACCGGCCCGCGGCTGTAGACAGACAACTGTCAACAGCGTGGTCCTACCACTAAAGAATGCTATAATTACCTACCCTACATGCAGTTAGTATTATTAGTTTCATATGTAAAAATTGTTACATTTATCACTAAAGAATAAATGTCATAAATATACATGGCGAGTTGCCAAAATTGAAAGTGATGCTTTAATAATTTGTTATTAATTACATGGCAAAGGGATGTTAATAAAAATGTAATTTAACCCATCAACATATTAATTATTGAATAATGTTTCTGAAACGAAAAACTTCGCTATATACAGAACGATTATTTACTTTAGCTTAAATTTCTTAATAAAGAATATGATCACTAATCTGATATTTAAAAAAAACTTCAGTGACATTCGCGCCAGTTTTGTTTTTTTTTTTTCAATAAATTCGTCATTAATTAATAAATCAAATGGTTAAAATTTACTATCTAAGCTAAGATCCACGGCATTTGCGTATATATAAGAATCTAAGTTATAGATTATTTTCAAGTAGACACTTGATGTCTGAACACTTGCTAAATAATAATAAACTTCCTCAAAACCTGTTTGATAAAATCAAAACTAATACGATTCGCTGCACCAATTAAATATATTATATTCACAACGAGATCAAGTATAACCGACAGATGCAATCAAGCATGACTGACAATAAACACGTTGTGCATTAGGGACCTTTCGCGAAAGTGAAACCTCATATCTGATAGGCAGTAAGAGTGAATGCCTTGGTCACGAAATAAATGGGATGTCACAAAATGGCGAACTGTTAATTCTTTCGGGTATGACTTTTGGCGGGAATATGGAAATATCATGTCACGCTCTTGTATTATATTCATTTCTTTAGTGTTTTGTAGTGTTATATTGAATATATTTCGTGGTATTTTATGGAATATGGTACAGTTAAAGTGCTGAAGTGTAGTGAATATGGTATAATTATGGTTTACGTGTTTTTACAAAATTCCCAAAGAAACCATTAATTTAGTTATCAGTGCTAAATTAATAGTAACGACTTGACTTACTGACGGACAGTGGCTATTAGGGCTATGCAATATGAAGAAGACACAGATAAATAATATAATTATGAAGAAAATTAAATAAGACTTGGCTGTATGGGCTTTGTTCCCTTTGCCTGTCCGAACGGACGAACATAACCAAAAAAATCTGGCGGGCACGTAAAAATTACATCATTATCACTATCATCATTGTACTCTTACCCCAATTACCTACTTTGGGTCGACGCAATATTCACCTATTTTTCTCCAATCTTAATCGTAGATTATCTATCTACATTTTATTTACAGCCATTAGTAGGGTTACAGTATAGAGCCATGATAGACAAGAGAGAATTCAGGAAAAAGTAATGTTCTCGACGAACTCAAAAATTGTTAAACCATAATCTACGTTAATTAGTATTGGATAGTTATATTGTACAATATAATGCAAAGTATATTGAATTCGATATAATAGTGTTTTACATCTGTTTTCATATGCTGCCAAATTGCCTAAAGCAATCTTTAATTAGGTGAGGTTAATGGATTCTGATATTTATGCGAGTGCTATATATTTGACACACACACACACACAAACTATTTTTACGGATTCTATCTCTTCTCAATAAGTTATATCTCAGTCCTCCCGTGACCATGATCACTGTAAAGTGTTCGAAACGTCATGAAATTAAAAATCAAATACAAACGCGATAGAATCAGTAAAAGTTTATTTCAAATAGGTAAGCTTATTAATAGATTATGCATCTGATTTTAAAACCAAACACTGATATAAAAAATAAATTCAATCGATATTAGGTTGGATACCTAGACTACCGTAGACTCGGTAACCAAAAAAAAAAGCAGAAAAGGTACGTCATTCTAAATTAGTTAATTTCGTACAGCTATTCCCTCAAAAAGCCTTTTCGCAGCTGTTTGTAAGGTTTTATTACCTTGCTGTCATCCAGCACAGCCGAATAGGCAGCTTTCAGACCATCCATTTACATTCTACTTTCAACACAGTCCTCCCTAAGATGGAATAACGCCATTATCATTACGCTTGCCATATAAATTCACTATGTCAGATAATGTTACAGCTTCCCAGAATAATGCCGGCCCATCCACAAAACGATCACTTGGCTTGTTTTTATAATTCTCACAACATTTTATCTGGTCATTCTACGTGGATCAGATCATAAAAAAATAATGTTTGAGAACTTCTACCGCGGATGATTTCTGTTATTTACACGAGTATTACACATTTGAAATAAAACTATTATTACAGATTTTATAGTGTTTATATTTGATTTTTGTTTTTCCAACCTTTTAATACTCTTCAGCGTTTATGATTTGATACCTAAGTTGTTGCTGATAAATAGAAAACTAAGTAATAATTTGGTTTTTTTTTATATGTGTAATACCTATTTTATTTCTCCGCTAAAAAGCTTTTGAAATGTCGATAAAATAAAATAAAAACTACGTTTAAAAAACCCAACTTCAAAAACGGCAAAGTACAAAATAACTTAAAATACTATAATTTGTATGTGCTATCTATTGACAGGTTTGAAATCGGTGCCAAGCCCTAAACAAAATTATAAACAGTTTAGGTACTTACTGTAATGAAATTCCTACACTAAAGATACGGATACCGGCACCGACTTCAAACCTATTAATAGATAGCACATACAGATGATAGTATTTTAAGTTATTTTGTACTTTTCCGTTTTTGAAGTCGGGTTTTTTAAACGTAGTTTTTATTTTTATTTTTTACTCTTTAGTGTTACAGACACATAGGTTATTCTATTAGTAGCGGGGCTTGAGCTACTCGTTCATTTGTCGCACTCATACTTAATGCTAATTTTAGACTTATATGGTTTTCTAACGGATGCCATTGTCAGAACTGGACGAAATTGAAATGGGACCACACGGGAAGCACCAGCTTTCAAATAAAAAAGAATCATTAAAATCGCTTTCGCCAGTCGAAAGTTATGAGGTAACAAACATAAAAAAAAACAACAACAGACAGTCATGGGGACTGCCGATAGAAGTGAAAACTATTAACTTAAGACTAATTGAAATAATAATATTTTCTAATTGTTATATAAAAATAAAAAAATATTATCGAACATCTAGGAATCGGTTTTACCACGCTAGTAAGATAACCTTTAAACCACAATGATACTCATTTCATGACATAAAGGTTAAATATGAAAAATACAATTAAAAATAAATAACGCCATACTTTTAAATGCAAATATTAATATGACTTTTGGCGGGAATCTAAAACGTCATGTTGTGCTCTTGTATTATATTCGATATCTTAGTGTTTTAACGTGTTATATTAGATAATTTTTATGGTGTTTTATGTAATATGATGTGACAGAACAGCTGGGATGTAGTGAATATCATATAAAAGTGCTTTACAAAGTTTTCGTTTTCCATCAAAATTCCTACAACATACCATTAACAGTGTCACCATAGCAGTGTTGATGGCGACAATTCGACTGACTGACAGACAATGACTAACTTGAAGAGATTAAGAACGTGAAGATAATTATAACTCGACACTGGCAAAAATGGCTCGTATAAGTAGCTGATTGCCAATACATAAAAAGAAGAAGAAGAAGAAGCTGCAACTTAACTTTGACATTGGCTTAAGTATAAACAGAGCCACAACAACAAAAAAAAAAAAAAAAATATTAATATGAATATTGAAAATATTTGAAAATAAATTCTTTATTTTCATTATTCATTTATCTATATAAATCATTGAAATGTTCAATACTCACTTTTATATTGAACAGTAATCCTTTAATTAAACGATTACAATAACATCCAAACTATAAAACCACTTCATATAGCTATAGATATACTATTAGCATTAGCATGTCGGTGACGCGAACCTATAAGTTTTTCCCCTCCAAAAACGCTCAACGCGCCTAAAGAAGTTGTCACTTCATAAAATACATACGAATTTAGAACCTCCTTCCTTTTTGAAGTCGGTTAAAAAATCAAAGACAAATAAGCGATTAAATGTGTAAAAATAGATTCATTACAACTTCTATCGCGGATATTATTACGTAAATCAATTTTGAAGAAACGCTAATATTAAATTGCCATTATCAAAAGATGATGGCATAATTATATAATAAAAATCATTCAAATCGCTCGATATATCCATAATAACATAATTCAATAGTCATCATCTATTGATTTCTGAACGCAACATAAGCTCATCTGAACTGTGACCTCATTGAGTCACTTTATCTAATAACTGTTACGTCTGCACTTAAACTGTAATAAAATATCTACAATTATATATATATATTAGTAATGCTATTTGTCACTAGATGGCGTGTAAACTATATTTTGTAATTGAAAATATAGATTTTGAATTAAATATACTTTTTTTGGAGAACGGAATATAATTAAATTCAAAATGGCGTATCATATGTTAATATTTATGCAATTTAATATATCAAATATTTCATTTATTTCACAGCCTGATTAATCATTAATTTAATATTTTTCGTATTTTTAATTTAATCGATTATCAATTAATTGTTAAAAAGTGCCGGGTTTTACATTTTTTTTTTGTTTTTTTTATGTGCTAATACTAGCTAAAATACTAAATTGCAGTTTTCTAGACTTTCCGATGGTATGTTAGGAATCTTGAGGATGATGACGAAATAGGAGCTTTTTAAATATCAATAAAATAAATAATGAGAAGCTAAATTATGAGAGCTAATGAAACTTTATGTTCATTAAATTTAATATATTTTTTTCTTAAATACACAATCCCTGTACTAAGGAAACAATCCTTGTATTGCGGGGGACTTTACAAATATACAATTAACGCAGACAAATCACACCCAGACTCGGAACACTTTGTGAATCGCACAAAGTATTGTCCTGCGTGAAAATCGAACGCATCGAAATCATTGACACCATATACCGAGAATATTCTTTGTCTAGTATCCAAACACAAGTTATAAAGTTTGAAAAAAACCACGAAACGTTGACATTGTATAATACTTTACGACCAATTCTTCAATATCTACCAAATATAGAAAAAAAATATATTAAAATCGATCAAACTGTTACCTCCGTAACAGCTTGACCGATTTTGTGCGACTACAAACAGTGTTATTTGTATATAAGATAGTCGGCTTTTACGGCACCCACGACTAAAATAAGGGGTAGTATTGTATTTTTATCCGTCACCACACAGACTTAATATCATATCGAAGGTCATTATTGATGAGAAAGTCTCCCGGACATAACTCAAAACCGGTCCAATCACTTTCATTGTTCCTATCAAATCGGGTTCTTTAAGTATTTTTGTTACTTTCGCCCACTATATGTACTACACCATTGATTTGGCTGTTTTTAATTACCACGGGGAAGTATGGGATACTATATTTTTTTAACTTTTCACTATATTGAAACTAGTTCCTTTTTTTAAGAAAAACACAATAATCACTAAGGAAATAGTCCTTGTATTACGGGGGAATTTACAAATATATAATTAACGCAGACAAATTACACCCAGTCTCAGAACAACAACACTTTGTGGATCGCGCAAAGTATTGTCCTGCGTAGGAATCGAACCCACGGCACTGGCACGGAAGGCCAATATCTTAACCATTACGTCACCTGTGCAGTCAAAAAGTCAAATGTGAATAAAGACTGGTACTGTTTTGTAAAAAATAACTTCTGAAACAATCAATTTTATTTTTATATATATAAATTTTTGTGTTGACGGAGTAAGAATACAATTGACCATCCTCGATTCTACTCGTGAGTGATCGTAAGAGACGACTAAAAGATATAAAACGCGTATAACATCTATGCAAGAGATGGCAAACTCGAAACAAAACCCTATACCAACACGTCTAATCAGCCTGTAGGTCAATTTCCCTCAAATTACGAAGAAGGCTCGAGCCCAACAGTGGGATATATATGAGCTGAAATAATCATGATGGTGTAAAAATAAACATGATTACTGTGGCTTACTCTGTAGAGATAGACATACACCGTCAACCATTACAGACTGGAGTTTTAGCGGGAAAAGAAAAGTGTCATATGGTGCTCTTGTATAATATTCAATATCTTAGTGTTTTAATGTGTTATATTAAATAATTTTGATGGCATTTTATGTAATGTGATGCGCAAGAACAACTGAGGTGTAGTGAATATGATATAACAGTGACTTACATACGTTTTCATTTTCCAATAAAATACCCAAAAAAATACCTTTAACAGTGTGGCCATGGCACTGTTGAAGGCGACGATTTGACGGACAATGACTTTAAATAAAGAATTTATAAACAGAGATTCGACTTAAAGGTAACCAAGCTATAAACTTCACAAAAAAATCATATATATATATATTTTAGATATATTTAAGATATACATACACAAGGTGTGCGAACGTGTATGTGTATGTATATTGTATGTAAGTTACAAATGATTTTGTCACTGTATTTGGATCTATATATTGCACCTGTATATTTTTTTTATGTTGTAACAAAACATACTCTTACTCTTTCTCTCAAAGGTTTTAAAATCAGCGCTGTATCACGTTTGTGATGCAGCTTATGCTGAGGTGAGACCTTTTTCGGTATCCTATGTACCTATATGAATTTTTAATTATCAATTTGTAAATGATTTTCTTTCTTTCTTTCTTTCATACAATTTCGTAGTACATTATTTTTAATTATCTCGTAAGATTAAGACAGCATTTGCAACGTAAGCATACAAAAATATCTTTTTTACGGCATTACATACAAATCTTGTTTATTTTTATTATAATATGTATGTATTATACATATAAACCTTCCTCTTGTACTTACTACTTGTCCTAATTTTACGGATTCTATCGCTTTAGTATTTGATTTTTAATTTCCCGAAGTTTCGAGCACTTTACAGTGATTATGGTCACGGGAGGACTAAGGTGTCTTACGTCCAAAAAGTCATCGTTATTACCGAAATTTATATCTACCCTCTACAATATCAGTTATTAAAGTTTGACCCAAATTTTAATAAAAAATCATTGCCAGCACAGAAAGAAAATGATTCCATATGTAAAAAAAATAATATTGATTATGATAAGTTACTATTAAACATTTAATTTATGATAATTACTATATTGTGGCAATTTACTAGTTTAAAAAAATCTAAAAAAGAATATTAAGCCAGCTTCGTCTTGAAATAATCTGTATATTGAAGAAAACCTACAATAAAATCCGTTACCTTGTTTTAAAGATCTAAGCGTATACATGGCGAAAAGTGACTTTAGACTATGTAGGGATATAAATATGTATGCTAATAAGAAAGTAATAATTATATTCGCTTGCCGTTTCTAGGTCACCTATGAAAATAAGTACAAAGTAAATAGAACTTTATTTGGTATAAAATAAAGTTATTATTTTAATGTCAGTTGCATGTAATCTGAGATATTTAGGTGACTCGTATCGTATTGTTAGGAATTTAGAAATTCTAGTATTTTAATGCATTGTTTTGTATGGAATGTGGTGTTTAGGGAAATGTGTCATCAACCCTTCCTTAATCTTGAGAATTGTAAAAACTGGCTAAAGACACAGAACATTGGTTAGCTGTACTTCTCTAGCAGGCAATGAAGGTAAGGACTCGTAAACAGTTCTCCATCCGAATAAAGGTAGAGAGTATAGGTACGGCAGATGCACTCCGTCCCTTCCATCACCACTGGCGATTATGTAAAATATATAAGATTTATTTCTTTAGAGCCGGATGTGATTTTTTTTTTAATATAATTCGTTAACTGATACTTTAAACTCACTGAACCATTACGTATACAAGTTAACGTTCACGGCGGAAATGACGTCACACTCACCACTCAAACGTAAAAATACAATGTGAATTTACTGTTTTATGAGATAATTTATGGTGATTAATGGAATATAATGACATCGGCCCTTTTTTTTTTATTATTATTGGTGGGCTATGGGTGCGTCTCGCCCCGCCAAATCGGTCCGGGGTGACGGAGAAGGCGGCGCGTGACCCCATAGACCCACCGTAAAATCCTCTCTCTTCGCCGTGCGAGCGGACCACCGGTACCCGATCTTTAATGACATCGCCCCTACCTTAGTGGCTGTATGTAGTAAGAATAATAACGGCAAGCTGATATCGTCATCATCTCAGCGTTGTACTGTACAGATATCGTTAAGATACCTACTATACCAAGTGTCATGGTTTCGATTCCCGCGCAGGACAATACTTTGTGCGATCCACAATTTGTTGTTATAAGTCTGTGTGAAATTTGTTTGCGTTAATTGTACGTTTGTAAAGTCCCCCCGCAATACAAGCATTATTTCCGTAGTGCAGGGTGTCTTTTGAAACCTTTGAAATTTTCTTCCGAGAGAATCCTTTTTATTTTTAATCGATTAAAAATAATTCCGAATAACGCTAAACAAAGTAATATAAAACTCACCTATTTAATAACGTCTCAATGAGATGAGCCGAATGCGGGAGGGCCTCGACGAACAGGTCTATGGGTAGTTCGGAGGCCACGGAGTGCAGTACGGCGGGCCCCAGGCGGGCCAGTATAGCGGCCGCCTCCCGGAACTGTCTACCCTCAGCTAGTAGAAGCACCCGGCGCAGCGCCAGCCGCGGTGACGCGTACGTATTCTTTTCCCTCTCCCTCTCACGACGGATACGCTCTCGGCTTTCATTCATTGTGGTGCTGTTAAAACTGATGACAGTTACCACTAGTGATGGCTGTCGACGGTAACGCTAGCCCATTGTTGGGCTACACACTGTGATCTGTGGGCAATATATAATAACATTAGTGAATACTTTTTAAAAAAAACAACAGTCTAGAAATAAAAAAAAAATCTTTGTTTTGGGGGACTTTACAAATTTATATCGTTAAATGATCATTTCTTGTATATTTGTATATTTTTTAAATCTCAGCAACGACACCAGCTATTTACATGAAATTTAGAACGTAAATTTACAACTTGAAGAACATAGATTACATTCGGACGAGGAATAACCTTTTGTGAATCACGCAAAGACATGTCTTGTATCTGTTTCGAACTTGTGACACTTGGCTTACGTTACTAAGTTACTTAAAATACTCTACCATCTGTACCGTTATGACACCAGTCATAATGATAACATTAGTGATTTTACTCTTAAGTTTTCTTATTCTGTACAGTATAATGCTTCTATTTATGTATGTGACTGATGTTTTCCTAAACAAATCGACAGAGTTGAATGAAATTTATTTTTAAATGGTTTTCTGTGTGGTCCGGATTGCATAGTTTGAAAAATAACTATATTTTACGGATTCTATCATGTTTGTATTTGATTTTTAATTTCACGACGTTTGGTACCCTTGGTTACGGGAGGACTGGAACGCTGTAAAGTGTTCGAAACCTCGTGAAATTAAAAATCAAATACTAAAGCGATAGAATTCATAAAAATAGTAGTATTTGAAATGGTTAATACTCGCGTAAACATTAGAGATCAGGATCGTGTAGCTGTTAAAATACCAACTTATTAAGTCAGCGTCTTGGATTTGATTCTTACGTAGGACAATACTTTGTGCGAACCACAAATTCTGTTTCCGTATCTAGATGAAATTTGTTAATTATATATTTGTAAAGTCCTCTGCAATAAAAAGAAACATATATACATACATATCATCACGCCATATCCCTTGCAGGGTAGGCAGAGAGTCGATGGCCATGTACGGCGCACCCGTGTTGGCGAGGGCTCTGAACGCCCAGCTCAGGGCGGTTCTGTGGAGACCACAGCGAGCCATGGCGGTCAGAGCCATTCGCGGGTACCGCACGGTGTCGACAGAGGCGGCGTGCCTATTGGCCGGGACACCCCCGTCGGACCTAGAGGCGGAGATGCTCTCCGACCTCTACCGGCGGGTTACCTCAGTGCGCGAGGAGGGTGGCTCCCCATCGTTGAGCGAGATAGCCACCTGGCGCGAGGACGCCCGCCGAGACGTCATCGCCCGTTGGGTTACGCGGCTGGAGAGGCCTAGACACGGTATCGTGACCGTCGAAGCCTTCCGGCCCGTATTGATGAAATGGATGGAGCGGCAGCACGGGGTCCTCACCTTCCGACTGGTGCAGGTGTTGACGGGGCACGGGTGCTTCGGGAAATACCTGCACACGGTCGTGTACAGGGAGTGGACACTGGGCTGCCATCATTGCAGTAGTGACGAGGACACGGCGCAACATACGCTCGAGGAATGCTCGGGCTGGGACGGGCAGCGCCGCGACCTCGTCGCTATTATCGGTGCCGACCTGTCACTGCCGGCTGTCGCAAGGGCGATGGTTGACAGCGTCAGGAATTGGGACGCGGTCGCCGCCTTCTGCGAGGCTGTCATCTCGCGGAAGGAGGCGGCGGAACGAGTCAGGGAGGACTCCCGCGACCCGGGCCGCCGCCAGCGGCCGGGGCGGCGCAGGCGCGAATACCTGTGCCTGATGCCGCCCTAACCCAGGCCTCGGGTGATCGGACCGGGGAATTGTCCGGTCACCCGACGCGAGGCCACCGCGTGAGGGCGACGCCCCGACGGCGAAATCTGTTGGGGCGTCGACGAGAGGAACCCGCGAGGGTAAACCGCCGAGCGGACCACCAAAGACAAAGATCGGGTACCGGTGGTCTGCTCGCACGGCGAAGAGACAGGATTTTACGGTGGGTCTATGGGGTCACGCGCCGCCTTCTCCGTCACCCCGGACCGATTTGGCGGGGCGAGGCGCACCCATAGCCCACCAATAAAAAAAAAAAAAAAAAAGGGTAGGCAGAGAGTACAGAGTGCCAGAGAACTCTATCTTTGCATACTTCACTCGCTTCCTCAACATTCATAATTCTCTTTATACACGCTCGCCGGTTTCGGAGACTCTTGACTCCACCTTCCTTCAGTATATGACCGATCTGGTCTAGGTAGGTTAGTCTCGGTCTCCCTCGGTACCCACATCCTTCCACTTTCGCATTGTATATCTTCTTAACCAGACGTTCGTTCGGCATTCTTTCCACATGTCCGAACCATCGGAGCATTCCCTTTCGCATCTTTACACCAATACTCTCTTTCATACCTACTCGCTCTCTTACGTCGTCGTTACGAATGCGGTCGGTCAGCCTAACTCTACAGATTTTCCGCAGAGATCGCATTTCGACAGCATTAATTTTACTTTCATACTCTTTTCTGCATACCCAACTCTCGCTTCCATACAGTAATGTTGGGACAAACACTGCGTTATGTATTGCTACACGTGCCTTCTGGCTGAGGTGGTGGCTGCCGAGAAGTTGCCCCAACGCTCCGTTCACTCTATTTCCCGCATTCACTCTTCGCTCTATATCAGTGGTGTACCTTCCATCTCGGCTAAATCCACATCCAAGATATACAAATTCATCCACTTGCTCTAGTACATCATTACCTATTCTTACTCTTACATCTGTTCTGGCTTCATCTCTTTCAGAGACCATTATTTTGGTTTTGCTCACATTCACGCGTAGACCCCTTTTCTTACAATCTTCTGTCATTGTGTCGACTAGGGTCTGCAGGTCAGTCGCTGACTGTGCCAGCAGGACTGCATCATCTCCATAAAGTAGAGCTGTGACCACTGAGTCCCCCATCTGGACTCCCACATTCATATCGTTCAACCTTTGGAGACATTTATCAAGATATATGATAAATAGCCTGGCTGACAGAACGCACCCCTGCTTAACGTCGATATTGACGTCAAACCAAGGCGACATTCCATCATCCAGCCGCACACAGGCTCTACAGCCCATGTAACTGGACTGCACAGCCCGTAACAGTTTACCGTTAATACATACATACTCTGGTAAAATGTCCCAAAGTTCCTTTCGTACAACCGTGTCAAATGCTCTCTCCAGATCCACAAAACTGCAGAAAACCCTCTGACCTAGAGCCAGATGCTTCTCCACAATGTTGCGCAGAGAGAACACTTGATCCATGCATCCCCTTCCACTCCTGAAACCTCCTTGTGTCTTACACAGTGTCTCACACAGGAAACCATCGATAAATAAAAAAAGAAAAAAAAAATAAAAAGATTATTTCTGCTATTGTGTTTTTCTAAAAATAAAAAAAGATATAAACAATTAGACCCGCAATATGTGTCGTTCTTGTTGTCTTCTTTTTATGTATTGACAATCAGCTACTTATACGAGTAATTGTTATCAGTGTCGAAATATACTTTTCTTCACGTCTTTAGTCTGTTCGTTTTAATTATTGTCCGTCATTAAGTCAAATCGTCGCCATGAACAGTGCTATGGCTACACTGTTAATGGTATCTTCTGGGAATTTTGATGGAAAACAAAAACGCAAAGCACTTTTACATCTTATTCATTACATCCCAGCAGTTTCTTCGCATCACATTACATAAATATAGGATGTAGGTACCGGGGGAGACCGAGGCTAACCTACCTAGACTAGATTGGTCACGTACTGAAGGAAGGTGGAGTCAAGAGTAACCGGCAAGCGTGTATGAAGAGAATTATGAATGTTGAGGAAGCGAGTGAAGTATGCAAGGATAGAGTTCTCTGGCACTCTGTTCTCTCTGCCTACCCTGCAAGGGACATGGCGTGATGGTATGTATGTATGTATGTATAATGAATATAGAACAAGAGCACTACATGATGTTTTCATATTCCTGCCATAAGTCTCTCATATGGCGAGTATCTCTTTATTTTTGATATGTCATCATCATCTCAGCTCATGTATGTCCCACTGTTGGGCTCGAGCCTCCTCCATAATGGGAGGGAAATTGACCTACAATAACATGCTGATCAGACGTATTGGTATACGGTTTTGTTTCGAGTTTTCCTTCTGTTGCATAGATGTTATATGCTTTTCATATTCTTTAATTGTCTCTTACGATTACCCACGGGTAATACAGGGGGTGGTGAATTGTATTCTTATTCCGTCACCACACGGATAACCGTCACCACACTGATAAGGATTTTGATATGTACACAAATTCTATTGAGTCAGTCATTCTAATTAATAAGTTACGTTATATATTTTGAAATATTTAGTGATATTTAACACATTCCTACAGTTCATTAGTTGGTCTTAAAGTCAATAGGTAACACCTACAGATATTTTCATTGTCATTCATACTCTAACAAAATATTTCGAAATTCTCGCACAAGTAACGGAATAAGCAAACATCAGCTCACTATAGAAGCTTGAACCCCGAACCAGCTTCAAGAATGTCGATATTAAAATTGATTTTATCGCGTTTGTATTTGATGTTTTTTTTTATATTAACCGTTTAATCAGCATGGTAGTGATTAAAATAAAAGCTACCGCAATACAAAGATTATTTTATTATATTAATACTAGTATTAAAAAATAAAAACTAATTGGTGAAATTGAAATAATCCATCCAACAATTCAAAAAAATTAAAACTACGTCTATTGATATTCTTTTTTTTATTTTTTTTTTATTTAAAAACGCTACCTCATGCTAAGGTATAAAGCCTTGCGTAAGAATTCAGAAATATACAATTTACATACACAAATAACACTTAGACTTGCCACAATTGCTTAACTTGACTGCACAGATGGCGTAGTGGTTAAGATACCGAACTTTCATGGCAGTGCCGTGGGTTTAATTCCCACGCAGGACAATACTTTGTGCGATCCACAAAGTGTTCTGAGTCTGTGTGTAATTTGTCTGTGTTAATTGCATATTTGTAAAGTCCTCCGCAATACAAGGATTATCTTCTTAGTGCTGGGTGGTGTCTTTAAAAAAAATATAAGTAATTAATAGGTACTTACGTCTACTGGTATTTTTTTTTATGTATTTTTTTAAATACCATACCATGCGCTAAGGTTTATACCTTACCTTACCTCCTTGTCATAAACATTCAGAAATATACAATTAACATACTCAAATAACATTTAGACTCGATACAATTAATTGTAAACCACACAAAGTATTTTCGCAAGTGGGTATCGAACCCGAACACTCTACAATAGAGGTCAGTTAGACCATTGTACCATCACCATACCATACCATAAAAGTACGCCTCCCAAAGGAAGATTATACTACAACCGCCATGAGCGACAACGGATCGGCAATCGCTATTGTCGCTATATCCCAAAAGAAATTTGCTGGTAATTATTCTGGTAATACTATTTATATGGGCTAATATACTTTAAAATGAGTTTCCCACTGCTGGACTCAAGCCTCCTACATAGTGGGAGGGAATTTGAAATACTTCGCTGATCAGAGACGTGTTGGTATAGGGTTTTATTTAGAATTTTTCTACTCTTTTATAGATGTTATACGCGTATGCATATCTCCTAGTCGGCTTTTACGACACCCTCAGGCTTTCTTACACCATCACTACATGTCTCCAAAACAGTATCTATTAATCGAGGCCACATAGTAATATACAACCTACATTTTATACAAAAATTCATACTAAAATTATTTAGTTAATGTACGGAAACCAGAAAATAAAAAAAAACACCAAGTTGGTTTCTTGACCTGGTATAATACCAGTTTTTAATCATCGAACTGGTTCTAATGAAGTCACTAAGTCAAATACTTACTTACAAATTTGTTAGATGTATATATATATTCTTTGTTAACGATATACATATGTGAATACAATTCCCAAAGTGGGAAATTAAATTAACACTTAATATATAGTACCCCTTAGTAGCACTGTGTGGTAGCGGCTACGTATACTACCAATTCTTACTTTGGTCGTGGATGTCGTAAAAGACGACCACATACATACATATCATCACGCCATATCCCTTGCAGGGTAGGCAGAGAGAACAGAGTGCCAGACTCCACCTTCCTTCAGTACGCGACCAATCTGGTCTAGGTAGGTTAGTCTCGGTCTCCCCCGGTACCTACATCCTTCCACTTTCGCATTGTATATCTTCCGTTCGGCACTAAGAGCTTTATAACAACCTGAGCCAACTCCACCTGATGCCGTTTGGTCAACAATTGCATTCCCAAGGAGGGTTGACGTCTGGCAGGCGGCCGGTCATAAAACTATTGCCTTTATTGCCTTTTTAATAACCTTTGCAATATATAGGAAGTACATATGCGTCAATCCCAAGTAATTGGGACAAAGGCAGGAGAATGATGATGATGACATAGTACCCCTAAGTCGTAATTTACAATCATCTACGGGTAAGATAAGGGGTGGTGAATTGTATTCCTATTCTGTCACTATACGGAAAAGACGCAAAATATGACTAAGGAATAAAATATTTATATAACATCTACGCAAGAGAAAAAAAACTTGAAACAAAACCCTGTACCAACACGTTTGACTAGCATGGTATAGTAGGTCAATTTCCCTCCCATTATAGAGGAGGCTGGGGCCCAACAGTGAGACATATATGATTTATATCCTTCTTTAAACGAGATTTCAAAAGCACTTTCTGCACTATAGTCAACAGCTTGAGTGTATTGCTAATGCTAAACCCCATAAGCGGCTGTAACACTTACCATCAGATGTACCGTTTTGTTTTCTTAATAAAAAAGCGTAAGTTTGTATATCAAAGTGATACTACAATCACTTCGCATACAGATCTAACGGTACAAGACATCACATACTCGTGAGATATCGTTAGATATGATACGGCTACTTGATAACAATGGCTATTGGTCAAGATAATAGACACTATTACTATATACACTGATGAGGCCTATGCCAAGAGGCACACTGAACTAAGAGATTTTCTATAAGAAGACATTAGTCACGAAATAAATAAAAAAATAAAAATTAAAAAAAAAAGTGAATATTAAAAAAAAATTAATAAAAATGTAATAGTTCAGAATAAGAGGCTGATTGATTGATTGACATACACTGATAAATCAGCTTTACGTTCATTGACGATACCTAATTTTTATATGCGAAAGTGGAAGGATGTAGGTACCGGGGGAGACCGAGACTAATCTACCTAGACCAGATTGGTCACGTACTGAAGGAAGGTGGAGTCAAGAGTCTCCGAAACCGGCGAGCGTGTATGAAGAAAATTATGAATGTTGAGGAAGCGAGTGAAGTATGCAAGGATAGAGTTCTCTGGCACTCTGTTCTCTCTGCCTACCCTGCAAGGGACATGGCGTGATGATATGTATGTATGTATTAACGCTATATGACTTGTTTAATTATAAGGGCAGTCTACATTACTTGAACTCCTCGCTAGATGGACTAACGACATTTAAAATACCTTTTTTTTTATTGGTGGGCTATGGATGCGTCTCGCCCTGCTGAATCGGTCCGGGGTGACGGAAAGGCGGCGCATGACCCCACAGACCCACCGTAAAATCCTCTCTCGTCGCCGTGCGAGTGGGCCACCGGTACCCGATTTTTGACTTCAGTGGCCCGCCCGGCGGTTTACCCTCGCGGGTTCCTCTCGTCGACGCCCTGACAGATTTCGCCGTCGGGACGTACATTTAAAATACCTAAGTGCAAGAAGTTTTTCTTAGTTACTAAACTATTTTCCATGTAGTGATGGAATAACATTTTGAATCATTACTTCTCTTGCCCATCTTCTCTTCTGTGGGTGTCGTAAAAGACGACTAAGTGATATAATATACATATAACATCTATACAAGAGAAGGAAAACTCAAAATAAAACCCTATACCAACACGTCTGACCAGCGTGGTAAAGTATAAATAGATATTTTTTTATTACCTTTCCTGGCAGATGAGAAAACAACCAACGTGATTAATTGCAACGCCTGCTAACTCCTACTCATGAAACACCGCAATACCATGACCACAGTCAGGTCACTATTTTTCGTAAAGCTCAAAAGCCCAGCAGTGGGACATATATGAGCTAAGATAACAATTAACGCTTCATATAATTGAACTTTAAAAAAAAACTACAATCCAAAGATTTAATTATTTATTTCAATTAATTCTACTAATACTAAAATCTCATCGGAACTCTCGTCAAGTTATATAACTATAGAAAAAAAAAATAAAAACAATTACAAACTGACAGCGAGACTCGCTTGGGTTGCCAGACGAAAAAAAAAAGGCAGCTAAATACTGAGGCGCAAAATGCAAATGTTTTGATTTAACTGGTTATATAACATTTAAAAGGTAAAAGTATTAGAAGCGTACGCATATCAAATGGAACTTTTATTCTTAAAATAAAATTTATACCAAACAAAATATAAGAATTTACTGATTAAACGAGTATTAGACATTTTATTATAATAAATTAAACGAGTATTAGACATATTATAGTGGTAGGACTACACTGTTGACAGTTATCTGTCTACAGCCGCGGGCCGGTCCGTCCGGGGTAGTACCACACTGAGCAGAAAATCTACGTCTGAGTAATGGCAATATGCTGTTGCGTTTCTTTCACTGATCGAGAGAGCCGGAAGCCTTACTTTCTGGCTGGGT
Source organism: Lymantria monacha (assembly GCA_905163515.2). NCBI lineage: Eukaryota > Metazoa > Arthropoda > Insecta > Lepidoptera > Erebidae > Lymantria > Lymantria monacha. The sequence goes on from LR991081.1 coordinate 21,825,511, forward strand.
TTGGGTTGGTAGGCAACGAGATAGCTACACGATGAACGACAGTAATGCTTAACATCAAGTATGCTGCTTACTCGTTTGCCACCATAAACAATAAATAAATGTATAATTTTAATATTATTATTGTAAGAAATAAACAATTATCTAACTATGATGACGATTTAAATTACTGAAATTTAGCATTTAATATGCTTAATTATTTATAAAAACCGATTACGAAGTGAAAAATGATGTCACAAGCGGGATTCGAACCCGCGCCTGTTGGGATTCCGGCCCAATCGTGCTGCCACAAGGTTGTGTCATCGTTTAATACAATTCTAACTGTAAAGTTTGAAGTATTAAGCCTATAACAATGTATAAACATTGTCGGGTAGATAGCATACCGTCACCTTAAGACGTAAATATGATACAAAGTGAAATTTGCATGTCCTACAATTAGTCACGGTAGTGTAGTGGCAGCACGATTGGGCCGGAATCCCAATAGGCGCGGGTTCGAATCCCGCTTGTGACATCATTTTTCACTTCGTAATCGGTTTTTATAAATAATTAAGCATATTAAATGCTAAATTTCAGTAATTTAAATAACAAGGTTGTGTCATCGTTTAATACAATTCTAACTGTAAAGTTTGAAGTATTAAGCCTATAACAATGTGTAAACATTGTCGGGTAGATAGCATACCGTCACCTTAAGACGTAAATATGATACAAAGTGAAATTTGCATGTCCTACAATTAGTCACGGTAGTGTAGTGGCAGCACGATTGGGCCGGAATCCCAATAGGCGCGGGTTCGAATCCCGCTTGTGACATCATTTTTCACTTCGTAATCGGTTTTTATATATGATGACGATTTTTATAAATTTTTCACGTTCATGACATTTGGCATTGTAGATCTTAAGCATTAATCTGTGCAGTTAATTACACTGTAACTTAGTTTAAAAAAAGTAATCCTTATACGTAATTCTAGCACTTTCTAAGCACCTGTCATTATTTTTTTAAAAGGTATTTAAGAAAAAAAAGAAATTTCATCATTCAATTGTACGGCTCCCACGATTCAAGTGTCAATTATTACACAATAATTTAATATAATAAAAGGAGAAATGAGTGAAGTCACTATAGAGACATATAATTAGTCATTTAAAAAGTCTTCATGAGTGATAATAAAAATTCAATAATTCACCATATTCCCACGTATTAATATACGTTGGCACGACGATTTTTTTTTACAATAAAACTATTTTTATTTGCAAAGAATATTTGAGTAATCAGATAACAAAAAAATTCAGTATTTTTTTGGAGTTTAGTTTTGTTTAGAGTATGAGAAAAATTTGAGGAGTAAAATCTAGTGATCGAATGACCTCGTTACGTTTTTGGTGTGCAACCTATTCTGCGCACCTTTCACTTTCTGACGTGAGATAATACTTCACTGAACAGTTTTAATAAATGTAAATAAAAATATATATATTATTTTTAGTCAAATGAGCTTTTTTTTGCGCCTGTTTTAATAATCGTACTTAAGGAGTAAACTCCAGTCGTGCGTCGGAGCTGACACACTTTATTATTATGGTGGCAAATTATTGTGTGTAATTTTTGTAAGTTTTTTTTTTTTTATTTGTGAAAACATTTTGAAGTCCCTTAACAATAAAATACTTTAGTAGCTGCTTTGATAGTAATAATAATAATATCTCTTACGTCTCATCTCAGCTTATACAGCCCCACTGTTAGGCTCGAGTCTCCTCCATATTGGGAGGGAAAATTGACATACTATACCACGCTGGTGCGTGTTAGTATAGGGTTTTGTTTCTAGTATTCTTTCTCTTTCATAGATGTCATATGCGTTTCATATCCCTTAGTCGTCTCTTACGATCACCCACGAGTAAGATAAGAGAGGGTAGTGAATTGTATTCTTACTCCGTCACCACACGGATAAGAATAATTATTATATAGAATAATTCGCTACCCCTTATCTTGCTTTTGGGTATCGTAAACAACGAGTTAGGGATATAAAATACATGCAAGAAAAGAAAAACGAAAGAAAACTCTATGCCAACTTGAGCAGCGTGGTGTAATAAATTAATTTCCCTCACATCATGAAGTAGACTTGAAAAGAAAGCTAGGTATTAGCTGAGATGATGATAATGGCTGTGGTATTATAAAAAAAAAATCTCTTACGATAACCACTTGAAAGTGGTGATAATTTAATAATAAATCTGATTGCACAGATGGCGTAGTGACGAAGATACCAACCTTCCGTGCCAGTGCCGTTGGTTCAATCTCTACGCGGGACAATACTTTGTGATCCAGAAAGTGTTGTTCTGAGTCTGGGTATAATTTGGCTTATTTCCTTAAGGTGGTATCTTTTAAAAATAAAAACCCTTACATAGTGAATTAAGCTCGAAAAGGAAGAAAGGTATTAGCAGAGATGATGTTGATAAAGTTTTACGAAAAAAAACTGTGTGCGTACTTACTTACGTACGTAAAAATATCATTCGCCTTATTCTACGTTTGTAGAAAAAACGACACTAACAATAGAAAAAGGCTATTTAATACATTGAAAGTTTTATTATAATGCATTATCTAGTTAAAAAACTAAAATGTTGATTATAGCTAACTTCAGGGTGTCGGTTTTTCGTGACGGTGTGCGCGCGCTTCGTAAAAATTTAGTCTTATAATTTATCCCTCGCGCCAAAAGAAGTATAACTTCAAAAAATATCTTCTGTTACGACTTCTTGGAAGTGGTGCTAATTTGGATATGTTAGGTACGTCATAGCAGAATCAATTTAAACTAACAAAGAACTAAAAATCTACCATCTAACGGTATCCACCATTAAAATTCCTAGTCTATACCATCTGACCATTCAAATAGATTATAAATGTCACGATTCTATAAATTCTAGTTTAAAAACGTGTGTGTTACTTGTCTCGTTTTACTTTTAAATACAAATTTAAAAGTAATACTTTTTTTTAAAAACACACTACGTACTTATGGTAAATTGGATATTGTTCTACATTTGTTTTTTTAGGTTTGTCAATTAGGTAATACGGTTTATTGTTGTCAGCGTAGATTGTGTTTATTTATCAAGATTTGCACTTAGTTTTAAAGTATTTTCCTGTCGCTTAGTCAATTAGTTGTACTTAAGCTCGGCATCGTAAAAGAATCCTACTAATATTATAAATTTGAAAGTTTGAAAAATTTTTTGTATGTTTGTTACTTATTCATACTTAAACTATCAAACGGATTTGGATGAAAATTAACACATAAATAGACTATTTCCTGGATTAAGACAAAAACTATTTGTCTAGGTCCCTTGAGATACACTTTTTTTAAACACTATCCCGTACTTATGGTATGATTCTTGTACTACGGGGGGCCTTTACAAACGTAATTAACGCAGAAAAATAACACACAGACTCAGAACAACAATTTATAAATCGCACATAGTGTTGTCCTGAGTGGGAATCGAACCCATAGCACTGGCACAGAGTTTCGGTTTTTTAAACATTATGTCATCTGTGCAGTCGTAATAGTTCATCTTTGAGAAGAAGCTAGTAAATAACAAAAAGGCAAAACACTGTTGTTTCATTGTATCTACCCTTTAACACTTTTTCTGCATTACATAATATAACATCAACACTATTTAAAATAACACAGTGAAACATCGAAATTACCATCATCAACCACCTCTTATTACAATTTTAAAAGTGATAGCGCCACGCTGTTGACAGTTTTCTGTCAACAGCCGCGAGCCACATACTCTTGCATCATCTCAACTCACAATATGTCCCACTGCTGGGCTCCAGCCTCCTCCATAATGGGAGAGAAATTGATTGATTAGTATTGGTAGTTTATTTCGATTTTTCCTACTTTTGCATAAATTTTAACTGTATATTTCCTAATCGTTTTTATGACACTGACTTGAAAAAAAAGTGAGGAAATTATATTCTTACTTCTTCATTAAACGAAATGTCAAAATAATAACTAAGAAATTAACGCAAACAAAATGGCTATCATAACTATTTAATAAATAAAAAAATAAAAATGAAATCACTTGCAACGTGTAATTAATAAGAGCACCCACCGGATCACTGGTCGTCTTGCCTGGTTTGATATTAAGGTAAACACTTCGATTCCACAACGCGAACATCACTAGTTTATCGTCCAAAAAAAGTAAAAAAATTCATGTCCGGTTCTGTTTAATTTTATTTTTTAAAAACAACATACTGCACTAAGGGAAATAATCTTTGTATTATTTGGCTTTATGTAATTTTACAGAATGAAAACATTTTTTTTTTATTAAGGTGGCAAATGGTAAGTGTCACCGCCACCCATGGACCTTTTTTTTTCCGCAGGGTGGACCATGGATGTGGTCGCGCCCCGACAAGTCCATCCGGGCCAACAAAAGAGGCGGCGCGCAACCCCATGGACCCACCCTGCAAACACCTCTTTTCGCCGTACGAGCGGGCCGCCGGTACCCGATCTTTGTCTTCGGTGACCACCCATGGACCTAAGCTATACCAAAGGTATCGCTAGGCCGCTGCCTACCAATAACCCCGAACCCATCCAGTTGGGCTTCCGGCGTAGCGCAATAGCACATTGCCATTACTCAGACGTCGATTTCTGCGAGAGTGTGATACTACCCCGAAAGGTCCGCTCCGCGGCTGTAGATAGAGAACTGTTAACAGCGTGGTCCTGTGGACCAATAAATGAACTCATTTGTAAATTAGGGGGTGTCTATTAATTACGTGAGACATTTTTGAGGATTTTGGTTCTTCTTTAATTATACTATATAAGATCTATAAAAAATTGCACATAGTATATGAACAAAAAGAACTATTTATTTCATTATTCTTTTAAGACTAGTAATCTAAAATTATCCGTATGGTGACGCAGTAAGAATACAATTAACCAAGCCCTACCTTACCCGTGGGAGATACGACTACATACATACATACATATCATCACGCCATATCCCTTGCAGGGTAGGCAGAGAGAACAGAGTGCCAGAGAACTCTATCTCTGCATACTTCACTCGCTTCCTCAACATTCATAATTCTCTTCATACACGCTCGCCGGTTTCGGAGACTCTTGACTCCACCTTCCTTCAGTACATGACCGATCTGGTCTAGGTAGGTTAGTCTCGGTCTCCCTCGGTACCTACATCCTTCCACTTTCGCATTGTATATCTTCTTAACCAGGCGTTCGTTCGGCATTCTTTCCACATGTCCGAACCATCGGAGCATTCCCTTTCGCATCTTTACACCAATACTCTCTTTCATACCTAAAACCCGTGGGAGATACGATTAAGGGATATAAAACGCATATAACATCTATGCAAGAGATGGAAAACTCGAAACAAAACCCTATACCAACACGTCTTACCAGCGCGATATATTAAGTCAATTTCCCTTCCGCTGTGGAGGAGGCTCGAGCCCAACTGTGGGACATATATGAGCTGAGATGATGATGATATTAACGTTTGATCAGCATAGTCAATTTCTCTTCTATTGTGGAGGAGTCTCGAGCTCAACAGCAGTGGAACGCATATAAGACGAGATAATAAAAGATAATGAGAAATGAAAAATAATATTAAATCTTTCTTATTAATAACTTCTCAGATAGCGCAGTGGTTAAAATACCATCCCACAGTCATCAGCTCATATATGTCCCACTGTTGGGCTAGAGCCTCCTACGTAATGGGAAGGGAATTGACCTACAACACCACGCTGGTCAGACGTGTTGGTATAGGGTTTCGTTACGAATTTTCTTTCTCTTGCATAGATGTTATATATGCGTTTTATATACCTTAGTTGTCTCCTACAATCACGCACGAGTAAGATACGGGCTGGTGTATTGTATTGTTACTCCGTCACCATACGGAGTCTGTGTATAATTTGTGTTAATTAATTACATTGTAAAATCCCTCGCAATACAAAGATTCTTTTGTGAAGGTTATTTGTCTTTTAACAATAAAAAGATATAAGTAAAATGTTCCAGGTAGTGATGGAGTAAGAATACAATACACCACATCCCATAGATGTAGCAGAAGACGACTTAAGTATATAATATGTACATAACATCTATATAAGAGCAAGAAAAATATAAATAGAACCCTATACCTACTTGTAAGAACAGCATAGTACATTAGGTAAATTTCCCTTCTATTGTGGAGAAGGCTCGAGCAGTGGCAAGTAAATGAACTGAGGTGATGAAAGGAGAATATTTTTCTAATATTATAATTCACCACCCCCTATCTTACCCGTGGGTGATCTTACGAGACGACTAAGGGATATAAAACGCATATAACATCTATGCTAGAGAAGGAAAACTCGGAACAAAACCCTAAACTAACACGTCTGACCAGCGAGGTATAGTAGATCAACAGACTTATATGAGCTAAGTGGAGATGAAGGCGACACAAAGGATATATGACATTTATGATCATTATCATTGAATATTTCACTGTCCTAGGTTGGATTGTACGGTACCGTAATCGCCACGCTTGCCAGGCGGGTTGGGGATCGCAGTAAGCAGTTATACCTCACCCACGAGAGAGCTGCTTCTACCCATTCTCCTAGTGAATATCCTCAGCCAATTAGTACTACATTCACGAGGCAGTAAAAGGTGGCGTTAATTCTTATCGTATCATTTGGCAAATGACATATAGACATATATATGAATATATTTTTTGTAATGTTATAATTTGCATATAATATTGATGTTTTGGTTTTGTTTTGTTTTTTGTTAATATTGATGATTGACGAGTGGTCATATTAAGAGTATGCGTAATCGTAGAGTATGCATGAAGACTATTATGAGTGTGAATGAAGCGATGGAGGTATGTCAGGATCGTGGTTTGTGGCAATCCGTAGTCTCTGCCTACCCCTCTGGGAAACAGGCGTGAAGCTATGTATATATGTATGTATTGATGGTAAGTGTCATTTATAATGCCTTGGGTGTCACTTAAAATTGATAGGTTATTGATAAAAATTAGTATTACTCCTTAATACGAGATATCATCCACATCACCAGTATAAGATATTTTATTAAAAAAATAAAATACTCACGCAAATAATATGTGTAAAAGTCCTGAAAAAATCCAAACACACACACACTAGTGTAAAAGTATTTGTTATCACAACAGACACACTAACACAAACAAAAATTAAATGTTTAGTTTAATTAATGATTGTAAGACGTTCCGATTTGTTATGACACGACGCGTGCACTCTACGCAGCTGACTGTCCACGAGTGACGGCCACGCTCGCCGCCCGAGCTTACTCCCGAACGATCGAGAAAGCTTTTCAATGATTTTATGTGAGAACAGAACCAACCAATATATTACTACTTTTTTAAAAAATTGTCGCTTTTACAGTTGATTTTTTAAAATTTCTTTAAGAGGAGAAGGATTGGAACATTCTCCCGTGAACTCTGAAAAAGTGTTCAAAATATCGAAAAATTAAAAAAAAAAACAAATACAATCGCTATAAAATTGGTAACAAATAATTTAATTTAAAATAAAAATTATTTAAAATAAAAATACTTTTCTTAATTTTGTGCGAATATTAAATAAATAAAAGGTACCTACACCTTTTATTTGTCATTACTTTGATGCCAAACGAGTAAGCACAGTCTTATGGTATGTGTTATCGAAGCCCATGGATGTCTGTATACATGATATCGCTAAACCCATAAACTATTTGACCGATCATTATGAAAATAGTATGTATATGTATTTTTTCACGAAGAAGGTTTATATCCCTATTGATGTAATTCGCCACCAGACGGCGCTGTGATATATTAACTTCTACAAACAAACAAACGGACTGGGTTTGCTAATATACTATAATTATAAATTTGGAAAACATAATTTATCATCATGATCTCAGCTCATATATGTATGTTCCACTGCTGGGTTAGAGTCTCCAAACTGGAAGGAAAACCGACGTACTATACCACGCCGGTCAGATGTGCTGGTATAGCAAAATCTGATTCTGATCATATTCAGATATCATTATTATTGTGTCAATTCCTTTTAGAATTCCTTTTTGAGAAAAATTATATACTTTGATAATTTGATAATTATCCGTGTGGGGACGGAGTAAAAATGCAATTCACCAGCCCTTATCTTACCTGTGGGTGATTGTAAGAGACGACTAAGGTATATAAAACGCAAAACGCACAGGGTAGGTACTTCTAGTCGACCTAGAATCTTGAAATTTGGCATGAAGTACTATTTTATAGCACAAATCATCCAATGCTCCAATCTTCAATTTCTAAATCCAATTGTCCATCCATCGCTCCAATGCTTCAATTTCTAAAAAACATAATATTTTAATTTAAAATTTGTGACGTTTATTAGTTCTCATTAGAAAAATTTTTGATTATCTATTCACAAAAATGTTAAATAAATGCTCATGTGACTTTAATATGAATTTAATATTATTTTCTTACTTACATTTATATTGAAACATACATATATACATATCATCACGCCATATCCCATGTAGGCAGAGAGAACAGAGTGCCATAGAACTCTATCTTTGCATACTTCACTCGCTTCGTCGACATTCATAATTCTCTTCATACACGCTCCCCGGTTTCGGAGACTCTTGACTTCACCTTTCTTCAGTACTTGACCAATCTGGTCTAGGTAGATTAGTCTCGGCCTCCCCCGGTACCTACATCCTTCCACTTTCGCATTATATATCTTCTTAACCAAACGTTCGTTCTCTCCACATGTCTGAACCATCGGAGCATTCCCTTTCGCATCTTTAGACCAATACTCGCTCTCTTACCTCCTCGTTGCGAATGCGATCGATCAGCCTAACTCAGCAAGTTTTTCTTAGAGATCGCATTTCGACCAGAACAAAATTAATGCAATTTTACTTTCATGTTCTTTTCTGCATACCCAACTTTCGCTTCTATATGGTAATGTTGAGATAAGCACTGCATTATGTATTGCTACACGTACCTTCTGGCTCAGGTGGTGGCTACCGAGAAGTTGCCCCAACAGACTCTTCACTCTATTTTCCGCATTCACTCTTCACTTTATATCAGTATTGAAACATATATTATCTAAATGCCCATGTCACTACCAGAAATATTTGGATATCGTTCAATCAATTTAATTAATTAGGCGCAACAGTCATCTTATGTAAATCACTCAAGCTACTGACATTATCAATCGAGAGATCTTCTAATAAATTATCATCAATCCTCCTACAATTAATTGCTTATACCATTAGGTATCAAGACATGATAGTATAAAACATATTATATCAACTTGACTTATTATAATTTATTTATGAATTATATTATGAAACGAACTATTTAAACCTAATTTAAACATATAAACACGTATTATAATATTACATAGACTTTAATTTCTTTTTTTAATATAACATTGATACTAAGAAATGCATACTTACGTCAAGATTTACTTTGCATGTCTGGAAACGTATTGGACGTAGGTCTCCTCAAACAATAATGCCGTACCTGCCATAATTTGGTAGGCAATTTGGCGTTTGTAGTTAATTTCATAAGTTACCCAGGAGGATGCTGTTGACTTCAAGCTGCTTATAAGAATCCCGCTGGAAGTTAGGACTATCTGCATATTGCTTTTCTTAAACCATTACCTTAGGCGAATTTTTACATACACAATCGATATCATCGTTATAATAAAGTGCACAAATGGTATAGTAGTTAAGATAGCTATCATACTAATGTTAAGGGTTCGACTTCCACGCATGAAAATGCTTTGAGCAATCCACAAATTGTTGTTCTACCACAATACGAAGATTATCTCATTAGTACAGGGTACTGCCTTAAAATGAAACTCTATACCAGCCTTGACCAGTATAATATTTTGAATCTAGTTACCACCTATTATGAAGGAAGCTTCAATGAGACGCATATGAATTGAGATGATTATGATAAATAGTACAATAGACTAGTCTCATTCTATTCCTATATTGTCGGTTCGATCCTCATACAAAATAATATTTTGTATGATCCACCATTAATATTCTGAATTCGACATAATTTGTATTCGCTAATTTCAAAGATTTGTTGCTTAGTGGCGAGGGTTGTCATTTAAAAATAAAAATATATGGTTCTGTAAAGTCAGTTTACGAACGATAATTTTACGTGATAACGTCACGACATTGATGAAAAATTGCATACTTTCATGAACTGTGGCAACCACATTAACGTTTCACTTCACTTTATAAACAGGAAAAAAACAGTCAATCTAAACAAAATGCAAATATTAGTAATATTATAAACGCGAAAATTTGTATAGATATGTGGATGTGGTGCTTGAGTGTTTATAACAAAAGACTGTTCCCTTCTACCGTATATAATTTGGACGAATAGTTAAAGAGATAATTAATAGGACATAGGTATGTGCCCGCGACTGTGTCATTATCTATTGAGTGATACTTCTATTAGACGATTTTTCTATTGCTTTATCACTAAGAAAATTTAATCTTTAATAGTTTTAGATAAATTTGTTTTTTACAGTATGTTTTTTCGATTAAAAATTTAATATTCTGCGCTGATACATTTATTTCATTATAGCATTAAAATTTAGCACAAGTACTACACATCTACTAAGTACTACACACCTAACTTTTTTCCTAGTGACTCACTAAAATCCTTAGCCGGCCCGGCAGAACATATTCTGATCACTGTTCACAGAATATATTCCGTTCACTATTGGACGCCTACCCCACAGATGAGACCAGTGCCACAATCGCTACGCTTGGTCGGCTGGTTAGTATAGCAGTGAGGTGTTATAAGTTTCCCAGGAGAAGAAGGCCGCGACCACATCCCAGATTCTGACGCTATCGATCATCGTCCTAACGACAAACCTTCAACATCTTGCATTGCTTTTTCTATTTATCTCCGTCAGAGATAACTTCTACATGGACAAAATAGCGGGCAAAAGCTATCTTTTATATATCATCATCATTCTCCTACTCTTATCCCAATTACTTGGCGTCGATACAGTAGGTATGTACTTTTCTTTCATAGTACATACATATCATAAAAGTTATTGGCAATAGTTTTATGACCGGCCGCCTGCCAGATGTCAACCCTCTTTGGGAATGTAATTGTAGACCAAACGGCATCAGATGGAGTTGGCCCAGATCGTTATAAGGATCTTAATCGTCTTTTACGACATCCACGAGCAAAGTAAGGGTTGGTAGTATTCGGAGCCGCTACCACACAGCTTCTATCTTTTATATATTTATTACTAAAATATAATATGTTATTTACGAAGCTATTTTAAACAATACAGTATTATTTCTTATCCAATTAAATACTTACTTTAGACGCGGAGCATTTAATATAGATCAAAATGGCTTTTTACAGGAAATTATTAAAGTAGGCATAATATCAAATATCTTTGAAGGTATCAGAGATTGAAAATGCGGGTCAGAGCGACCGAAACCGAAACAAAGCGAGGGCGGGTCGCTAGTCAAAAATAAAGAAAAATATTATCCATTATAGACCCATTATCATTTATAGTTTAGCGAATCAAAGACCTACAATAGTTATTATTTTATTTTCCATTCTTGGTTCCTTACAACATAAAATAATTATAAGCGACAGGTGGTCTCCACGGCTTCCGCTCACAGTTCCCATGCGAGAGTTGATTTGAAGTTGATTCATGCCCGATGATGGCCGACGACGGCCGATGATTGCCGAACTACGTGCACATAATGTGTTTGTAAATAGTAAATTTAAATGTTTGAACATATTTACATATGTAAGGTATAATGTAATAGAGATTGGTACAACCGTCTATATGTATAGAAAGTGGTTATTGGTATTATTACGTAATATACCGTCTTCTTTTACTCTGTGGTAGCGGCTACGAATACTACCAACATTTACTTTGCTCGTGGATGTCGTAAAAGACGAATAAGAGCCTTATAACGACCTGGGCCAACTCCATCTGATGCCGTTTGATCAACAATTACGTTCCCAAGGAGGATTGACGTCTGGCAGGCGGCCGGTCATAAAACTATTGCCAATAACTTTTACAATATGTACTATGAAAGATGAGTACATATTGTATCGACCCCAAGTAATTGAGATATGAGTAGGAGAATGATGGTACCGTCTTCTTTTCCGCTTCGTGGTTAGATTGCTAGTGCCTATCGTAAAAGACTAATAATTTAACATAGACTAAGGTCAATTCAATCTGACACCATCTGATCGACAGTTATTTTCCCAAAGAATTAGTGTAATATTTTTTCTAGACTGACTTTAAGCCCACTAACCCAGTAATTAAAGACTCAGCCTGCCTCCTGTCGCATTATATCTAAAAACTAATAAGCAAAACCTCAATACCGCTGACTAAACGACGCGTGAAACTGCCAAATTATATAACCAAAAATGTTTAAAACAACACAACCTTATTATTTAAGGTCACAATGAAGTATTATTAAATCCGTTCTAAATTAATGTTAACGATATACAATTTCAAAATCATCTCGTTACATATAAATGTAATGTTAATGTTAGGAAAGTAATCTAAATAATAAAATTGCGGCTACCAACACTAAATAATGGTCTTTGAAAGAGATGAAGCCAGACCAGATGTAAGAGTAACAATAGGTAATGATGTACTGGAGCAAGTGGATGAATTTGTATATCTTGGATGTGGATTTAGCCGAGATGGAAGGTACACCACTGATATAGAGTGAAGAGTGAATGCGGGAAATAGAGTGAACGGAGCGTTGGGACAACTTCTCGGTAGCCACCACCTCAGCCAGAAGGCACGTGTAGCAATACATAACGCAGTACTTGTCCCAACATTACTATATGGAAGCGAGATTTGCGTATGCAGAAAAGAGCATGAAAGTAAAATTAATGCGGTCGAAATGCGATCTCTACGGAAAATCTGTGGAGTTAGGCTGATCGACTGCATTCGCAACGACGACGTAAGATCCTCCGATGGTTCGTACATGTGGCAAGAATGCCGAACGAACGTCTGGTTAAGAAGATATACAATGCGAAAGTGGAAGGATGTAGGTACCACGGGAGACCGAGACTCACCTACCTAGACCAGATTGATCACGTACTGAAGGAAGGTGGAGTCAAGAGTCTCCAAAACCGGCGAGCGTGTATGGAGAAAATTATGAATGTTGAGGAAACGAGTGAAGTATGCAAGGATAGAGTTCTCTGGCACTCTTTTCTCTCTGCCTACCCTGCAAGGGATATAGCGTGATGGTATGTATGTATGTATTAACGCTATATATGTACATTTATATTGTACGTGGCTAAAAGATCACTAGGAACTCTATACGACATTTAATACTCCTATAATGGCAGAACATGTTGTATCGAATTAATTATACACTAAGAAGTATAAGAATTTAATTATACATGTTTTCACAAATAAAATTATCTTATTGCACGCCTCGAAGCGAAGCGTTGAGTTCTTGCTCTACTCTTGATATATGAAAAACAAGAACTTTTCAAACCTAAAAATGCCCATTTTTTTTTTCACGTTGCACTTATAGAATAATATTATCATACATATGTAAAGAAAAACCATTCTTTTAAACGTATTTGATATTTTTAAAAGCAATTATTTTGTTTAAAGTAAGAAAATACTTGATTAAAAAAATATTCGTCCGGATATTTATTCTGCATCTAGCACGATTATGACCGAAAAATTTAATGTATCAATATATTTACATACATACATATCATCACGCCATATCCCTTGCAGGGTAGGCAGAGAGAACAGAGTGCCAGAGAACTCTATCTCTGCATACTTCACTCGCTTCCTCAACATTCATAATTCTCTTCATACACGCTCGCCGGTTTCGGAGACTCTTGACACCACCTTCCTTCAGTACATGACCGATCTGGTCTAGGTAGGTTAGTCTCGGTCTCCCTCGGTACCTACATCCTTCCACTTTCGCATAAATATATTTCTTTTTTTAAAAGCTTCATAATCGCAACCCGCTGTTTCCTTTCGAAAATGGCTTGGTAATTCTTTGTCGTTTAATTGCAATTAATAAAAAACTATACTGCTTTGTCATTAGTGCATATATACCTTATGAAAATTGGGTTCGTTTAAATTTTTTGTTCATCCACTCGAACAGGCAAAGGAAACAAATCCTATACAGCTTATTGTAATCGAACAGCTACGTTTAGCACTACGTCGAGAATGGCACGAAATTTCAAAAGTATTTTTGTTCTTTCATTTTCATTTATGGCATTGACTAATAGTAAATGATAAATAATATAAAAAATATGAGGCGTGCACTTTTGTATTTTCCAAATTATCTTATTTCTATTTAGGATAACTTTGTCTAATGCTCTTTGGTTAACAATTACCTTTTCCATGGAGTGTTTTTCTCAATGAAGCGGTCCATCATAAAACTATTATACAAAACTTTTGCGATATATCCGATTGTCATAGTATATACTACGTCAAGTAATTAATTTTTCCATGTGGTGACGGAGCAAGAATACAATTCACCACCCTCTATATTACCTGTAGTTGATCGTAAGAGACGATTAAGGGATTATAACGTATATAACATCTATGCAAGAGTAGGGAACTCGAAATTAAACCCTATACCAACACGTTTGACCAGCGTAGTATAGTAGATTAATTTCACTCTTATTAATGACGAGGTTCGAGCCCAACAGTGGGACATATATGACCTGAGATGATGAATTGGAATAAAAGCGGGACGATAATGACGATGGCTTCACAAAGGTTAATTTGTTTTGCTCAATATGAAATATCTTTCATGGAATCACGGCATTTTCCATGTGGTCACAGAATAATAATATAATTCACAATTTGATATCTTGTCAGTGGATTTCATACTTACGTATTGTAAATTTTAATATTTTTAAATTAATGTAATAAACTAACAACGGACAAGAATAGATCGACCATCAAGTAACTCAGCGGGGTATTTCCTATTATTATTATTATTTCTTCTTTTACAGTTTTTTATTACTTTATATATAATATTATTTACAATATGCTTAACAAGAATTAGCTGCAGTATAATTTCTTTTTTATCAGACTATGACCGACCACAGGTACTGCATCCTGGATGTGGCCAGCCTAGAGCACCGGTTTGATGTCCTTCAAACTATAATAATGCGAAAATGTATGGTTAAATCAGATAGTTAATGTATTTTAATATTATAAAGCTGAAAATTTTGTTTGTTTGAACGCGTTGATCTCAAGAATTTACTGGTTCGAATTAAAAAAAATAATAATTTAGTTTTGGATAATAATAATTCTGTCAATTTTCTGTGTAGTGACGGAATATACAATTCAACACGTGGGTGATCGTAAGAGACGACTAAAGGATATAAAACGCATATAACAGCTATGCAGATAAAAAACTCTAAACAAAACTCTATACCAACACGTCTGACCAGCGTAGTATAGTAGTAGGTCAATCTCTCTCCCATTCTGGAAGAGGCTCGCCCCCAACAGTGAGATATATTTGAACTGAGATAAAAGATAATTTATTAATAAATGCTATATAAAATCAAGCTACGACTACTAAGATACATAAAAATGATGCATAACACGGGCAAATTTTATCATTTTGAGAGCTTCCATTGCGTGCGCCGTGTATCATAACTGCCTCTTCTTCTTTTTATGTATTGACGATCAGATTCTTATACGAGCCATTGTTGCCATTGACGAGTTACAATTTTCTTCATGTCTTTATGTCTTCGGGTTAGTCATTGTCCGTCTGTAAGTCAAATTGTCGCCATCAACAATACTATGGCCACACAGTTAATGATATCTTCTCGGAATTTTGTTGATAAACGAAAACCTTGCCAAGCACTTAATATAACATTCACTACATCCCAGCAGTTCTTTCGCATCACAATTAAAACACTAAAATATTGAATATAATACAAGACCGCCATGACAGTTTCATATTCCCGCCAAAAGTTCCAACATTTTTTTTCCCTTTGTACGCAAACGAAATACCACATAAGTTTCATACAAAAGTAATGAAGTTACTTTAAAATATTGCTTATGTACATAAAGAACGGATTTTACGTATAGTAAGCATTGAAACTAATTATTTATTTAGTTAAAATAATACGCTGTGTGGCTTCCTCAATCCGGTGTTTATAAAACAATATATTTAAAATTAGTATTACGTTTATTTAGTATTTCCATATAAGGTAGTTTTCTAAGTATTGTTCGAGGTTGTATTAATTTATGATTTCATCATTTTTAGCATATGTATTTCCTATTAGATAAATACAGCATGTTAACAGATATACTTCGGAGCATTAATAATAGGGCAAGCTTCCTTCGTGATAGGAAACAACATATAACTTAATTTACCTCATTGGTCAAATAAATAAAAACAACAGTCAATAATACAAAACTTCGCCTTCAATAGTGCTATGGCCAAAACTGTTAATGGTACTGGGAAATTTGGTGGTCGAAAACATATGCAACGCACTGTAGTATTATATTAATTACACTTCAGCACTTCCTATGCATCGCAATACATAAAATAGCATTAAATTTAATACCAAACTTGACGCTTTCATATTCCCTCCAATATCCTCTTGTTCTGTGTCTCTTTCATATGAGAGAAATTAACCTGCTACTTGAAATACGAGAGAGAAATCACCAGTCAAATCATAAACAAATTCCCGTTAGAAAAATTAAATTAAAAAATGTTGATGTAATGAAGTGATTAGAGGGAATGCACGATCGCGTTAACAGCAGATAAAACGCGATAATCGTAGGTAATGTGAGTATAACGCGAATATTATTGTCAGGTTACATGACCCTACACCATATAACGAGCTATTCACTCGATTTAAACGTGTGAATTCTGTAATTATTTGAAATTTACGCTAGTATTATGTAATTATAAAATAATATCAACATTTTATTGTCGTGTCGTGACGGAATAAGAATACTAAATTCATCATGTCTTTCTTAGGTATCGTAAAAACTACTAAGGGATATAATATGCAGTTAATATCTATGTTAGCGAAGGAAATACTGGAAATGAAAGCATCTCTCAGTAGTTTTCTAATTAAATTTGTTGCGGGTCCCAAGACAATTAAAATCATATCCCGCGACTGCCTGAGTGTCAAACCTCGGTGTCATTTATAGAGACCATTGTGGATCCTGGTTTACAAGAGTTACGATGATGGGAATGTATAGTGGGATTAGTCTCACATAAAAAAAAGGTTGCCTCTAAGTAGATAGCTCATTGCCACTGCCCCGCTCCAACTTTTTTTTTTTCTTCGCACGGTGGGACCGTGGATGTGGTCGCGCCCCGGCAATTCGGCTCGGGGCGACGGAAGAAGCGACACGCAACCCCATGGACCCAGCCTGCAAACACCTCCCTTCGCCGTGCGAGCGGGCCACCGGTACCCGATCTTTGTCTTCGGTGGCCGGCCCGGCGGTATACCCTTGCGGGTTCCTCTCTTGTCGATGCCCCGACAGCTTTCACCGTCGGGGCGTCGCCCTCACGAGGTGGCCTCACGTCGGGTGACCGGACAATTCCCCGGTCCGATCACCCGAAGCCTTGGTTAGGGCGGCATCAGGCACAGATATTCGCGCCGCCCCGGCCGCTGGCGGCGGCCCTAGTCACGGGAATCCTCCCGGACTCATTCCGCCGCCTCCTTCCGCGAGATGACAGCCTCGCAGAAGGCGGCGACCGCGTCCCAGTTCCTGACGCTGTCGACCATCACTTTCGCGACAGCCGGCAGCGTCAGGTCAGCACCGATGACAGCAACGAGGTCGCGGCACTGCCCGTCCCAGCTCGAACATTCCTCGAGCGTATGATGCGCCGTGTCCTCGTCACTATCGCAATGGTGACAGGACGGAGTCCACTTCCTCCACACGACTGTGTGCAGGTACTTGCCGAAGCAACTATGCCCCGACAACTCCTGCACCAGTCGGAAAGAGAGACCCCGTGCCGCCGCTCCATCAGTACGGGATGGAGGGCCTCAACAGTAACAACACCGTGTCTAGGCCTCTCCAGCCACGTAACCCAACGGGAGATGACGTCTCGGTGGGCGTCCTCGCGCCAGGTGGCTATCTCGCTCAACGATGGGGAGCCACCTTCGTCGCGCAATGAGATAACCCAGCGGTAGAGGTCGGAGAGCATCTCCGCCTCTAGGTCCCACGGGGTTGTCCGGCCAGTAGGCATGCCGCCTCAGTCGATACCGTGCGGTACCCGCGAATAGCTCTGACCGCCATGGCTCTCTGTGGTCTCCACAGAACAGCCCTGAGCTGGGCGTTCAGAGCCCTCGCCCACACGGGTGCGTCGTACATGGCCTTCGAACGGATCACCCCCGCAAACAGCCGTCGCCCCTCGAAGCTGGGTTCGCCCACGTTCGACATGAGCCGTGATAGGGCGGACGCCGCGTCGACCAGCTGGGGAGCAATTCGGCGAAAATACTCCCGGAACTACCATCGCCCGTCGAGCACCAGACCCAAGTATTTCATATGGGCCTAGATACTGATCTGGATAGAGTTGGTGACTAACGAGGCGCCGATTGGCAGCCTTACACGTGGCCCATGGAATAATAGGGCCTCTGTCTTATTTAAGACCACCCTGAGCCCCAGCGCCTCGATTCGCCTGACCATCTCCTCGGTGCCGAGAGTGGCCAGACTCGCCGCCTCTTCGAGTATCCTGCCCCGGGCTGTGACGAGCGTATCGTCAGCATAGCATATATAGCTCCGCCCGGGGGGGGGGGGACTCCCTCTCAACACCCAGTCGTACCCGATGTCCCACAGAGTCGGCCCCAGAACCGACCCTGTGGAACACCGCACGACATGGGCCTCGGACAGACTGACCTGCGCCTCTTAACAAAAAGCTATCAACTGTGGTACCACTTTTATGATCGATAACAAAACGGTCCAATACAAAGAATATTCTTTATATCCGACAAGGTACTTACAGTATGACTATAATATATGTAAAGGCATCTCAAAAGCCCCAGTCACTAAATGTGAATATAATGTGTTTTAAATTAGGCACATTGAAGTAGTTTGATGGTAGCTCAACTTAGGTCATATTATGTCATATCTATCCATTATCATCATCTCAGCATTTATACGTCTCAGTAGTGGGACTCGAACCTCCTTCACATTAGTAGGTAATTTGACCTACTACACCACATTGGTCAAGAAATTTAGTATGGTTTTTTTTATATCCCATAGTCATATGAATCTATTCGAATCGTCATCCTAATAATCGATTCACAAAATAAAATCTAGATCTAAAAAATCGATTACTGAAAAATCAATCCATTGAGATTTTTCTTAAAGCTTACGTTCTTTATTTAAATTTACTGTCACCCACAGACAAGATAAAGGATAATGAGTACTTACTTTCTATAGGTAGGGTATACATACTTTCTCACCACACACAATCAGAACATTAACGCTGGCAGATTATTTTATACCTTAGCCTTTTAAATGACGACTCGAGAGGATACCCGCGAGGGTAACCCGCCGGGCGGGCCACCGAAGACAAAGACCGACATCCGGTGGCCCGCTCCCTCGGCGTAGCGAGGTATATGTAGGATGGGTCTATGGGGACGCGCGCCGCTTCATCTGTCGCCCTGGACGGATTAGCAGGGCGCGACCACTCCATAGCCCGCCTTCAAAAAAGAAAAAAAAGCCTTTCAAATGACACAAAACAAGTAAATTCAAACGTAAAATCCCAACTTGAATTAGATAATACCTCATTCATAATCTCACCAATGATAAACGATGTCTTAAAAATAAAAAAAAACTGTGAAAAAAAAAATAATGGCAAATTTCACTCACAGTAATTGTTAGCCGGTCCATTATTATTACCATCGTTAAAACTTCATACCACCGACACATGTTTAAGTTAATGATGGATCATAATACTTAAGAGAAACCAGTTCTTCATCTTTCTTTGTACTGGTAATCAGGTATCTATACGAGCCATTGTTGACAATGTCGAGTTATAATGTTCTTCACGTCTTTAGTCTCTTCATATTAGCCTTAGTCTATCAGTGAGTCAAATTGTCGCCGTTAATAGTGTTATCGAGAAACCAGTTAGTTTTAATAGTGATGCACTGTTGGCAGTTTTTGGAACGAAGTTCCTTATCGCGCGTTGTGAAAGGGGGCTAGACGGAAAAAATTCTTACGAAAAGTTGTCACGACACTTTTTGCTATAGTAAGCTATTGTAAGCTGTGCGGCGTCGCATGTTTCTCTCTCTGTCTCTCTCTCTCTTATAGAAAGCAAGCCAGATATTTTCATTTCTATTTCGCATTGAACAGTGTGGTGTCGCGACGATTTTTTTTATAGATAGAGTGATTCAAGAGGAAGGTTTATATGTATAATATATGCATAATGTACTAGAGAAACACTGATAATTTTAGAGGTTTCTAATGTGATGTCGTAAATAAACACATTATTTTGCGCTTACATTGCAAACGCTGGCTGAACCCTACGAGATAGATCAAAATAAAGTACTACAGTATTATACAGCTTAAAAAGGCCTACAAAAAAGTCCGCGATGGTATATATCTATCTCTTAAGGATAACATACTATATCCATTTTAATACTTTAAAAAATGTTCTATTATAAAACGGTAATTGAAAAGCTATTTACACAAATACTGTATTAATCCTTATCATTTTAAATACATTAGTTGGCTTGAGCATTTCATGAAGATATTTTTTTTCCTTCAGACCATGCAAATTAAATCAATACCTTAAGAGATATAGCAAAATCAAAATAATGCGCAACGAAATTATTTTCGCCCGTGACCGGGCCGCGTGGCCGGCTCGCGTTCGAGCTCGGGGCCGAAAAGTTTTGGTAGTCTAGTGGAATTGTATATCCTATTATTAATATTATAAACGTGAAAGTTTGTAATAATGTATGGATGTGAACATGTTTGTTGCTCTTTCACGTAAAAACTACTGAATGGATTTTGATGAAATTTATAGTAATATAGCTTGCACATCAGAACATAGGCTATAATTTATAAAGATATTTTGCAAATTGGCTAAAATATAACGATAAAAATCGCTTAAGGCAGAAAAAAATTATATAATTAAAATAGAACTTCGTTCCATCCGGGTGTCCCTTGACACCTCCGGTTTTTTTTTCTACAGCAATATCACACTTAGTAGAAAATCGACGTATGAGCAATGGTAATATGCTGTTGCGCTTTATTCGGTGAACAAGAGCGCTAGCACCCCAACTTTCTAGGTAGGTTTGGCCTAGCTGTACCTCTGGCATTGCAAAGGTCTATGGGTGTTCTAAATATGCATACATATCATCACGCCATATCCCTTGCAGGGTAGGCAGAGAGAACAGAGTGCCAGAGAACTCTATCCTTGCATACTTCACTCGCTTCCTCAAATACAATTTTAAATTCTAAATATAAATTTGCTTTTACGCTGCATCGGGGTCGTCGGGGCGTTAAAAACGGATAGCATATAGGTATAAAGCTATTTTTCAAATC
The DNA here is from genome assembly GCA_905163515.2 of Lymantria monacha. Taxonomy (NCBI): domain Eukaryota; kingdom Metazoa; phylum Arthropoda; class Insecta; order Lepidoptera; family Erebidae; genus Lymantria; species Lymantria monacha. Next base: position 21,847,013 of record LR991081.1, read on the forward strand.
ATCTTCATCATCAACCAGCTTATATACTGCTGAGCTCAAGCCCTTTACACAATAGTAGGACAAGTGGCCTACTATACCACGCTGTCTAATGGATTAATATAGGGATATATTTCAAAATTCTCTCTTGCATAGTCTTATATTTGTTTTTATCGCTTAATCGTATTTTACGGCATCTTAAGGCTAGGGGTAGTCCAAAACAAGTATCTAAATAATATTTGTTTTCCACTTAATATTACTTACATTCATTTCAAACTATAGTATTAGTCTACTATAGTATGTTATCTTAGACTATCTATACTATATATATCTGTCTATACTATAGTATGTTATCTTCTACTCTGTGGCATTATAAATTTAAAAAAAATACACCGGAACCTTTAGTATATTCTTGTATTTGATTATTACGCAACACGAGTGACCTGCTCGCGCTCAACGAAAGTTGTTCGTTATCTAACAGCTGCTCGTGGTATACATATGGAGACGATCCTAGATGATTATCTAATGTGAAATGACACGCATCAATTTTGAATGTTTGCACACATGTATTTTAATATATAATGATAGCTGCTCCAATAGTTAACTCGTGATTTTCAGCCTTTATTATATTTTAATTTTCGTTTTGTTTTGTTTTTGTATTTCACCTTTAACAATATTAGCAAACGAATACTAATTACAACTCTTGGAAATTGAATTCACATCTATTTTAATATCGTTTCCAATAAAATGGAAGAATAAGTAACTATAGCTTCTCTTCCTAAATGCAGAACTTTTGGCGTACCACAAGGTTTTATTCAGGACCACTTTTGTCTTCCCGAATGAAAAGCTTCTGGTGTACCGCATGGTTTTATTCTGGGACCATAAATGCTGTTCTTTTTATTGTTAATTACAAAGCATGATAGTGAAGATCTGTTATTGATTTTATGTATCCTAAATATTGTCACAAGAATTTTATTATTTTAGGCTGTTGGCCTCCCTTTTAATAAATAAATACAAAACAAAATTTCCAAGGAGAATTTAGTTTCTTTTATCTCTATGGATTAGCTTGAAGCTAATTCTTCAATTCTCAAAGGATATACGTATGTATGGACTAATCGTGTGACTTGCGGAGTTAGCTGTGTGTAAGCTATATTTGTTTATATTATGTCATAAAATTGATAGAAATGAAATGGGATTTTCTGTATTCCATTATGTATATAGATGTCTCATCATTATTTTCCTGCACCCAATTTCTTGGGGTCGACACAATATGTACCCCTCTTACTACATATTGCAAAGGTTATTGTCAATAGTTTTATGACCGGCCGCCTGCCAGACGTCAGCCCTCCTTGGGAATGTAATTGTTGACCAAATAGCATCAGGTAGTGTTAGCCCACGATATCCACGAGCAAAGTAAGGGTTGGTAGTATTCGTAGCGGCTGCCACACAGCATATATATATATATATATATATATATATATATATATATGTATATATATATATATATATATATATATATATATATATATATATATATATATATATATATATATATATATATATGAATAACCTTGTAATGTGACCTAAATTAATACGGATAGATAATGTTCAAGTTTATACTTTGTTTTTGATTCATAGCCGGTAGAGTTAAAACTGTTGCATAATGTTCGTTAGTAATTATATTTAGTTAATTAATTGTCTAATTCGTATATACTAAAAACTAATTTTGATGTTAACCGGAATAACAATACTCGAATTTCACTACCTCATTCTACCGCAAGGGTGTCGTAAGAGATCACTGAATAAGTAAGTCGGACGTACCTTAATTGCAGTTGCTAAAAATTATGTTAAAACTTTACTATTTTTCATATCGACATATTTTTAATGGCCTTTATTCGGAACACGTCACAGCCCGCCTAGATAATCCTTCGAGGCGACGGCAGAGACGTCGTGCAACCTCCATAATCTTTCTATTGCTATATAGGCGGGTAATTAATAATAATCAATTTTTTACGGTGATTAGACCGCACTTTGTATTTATAGTATGAGTGCCTTCCTCATACTTTACCACTAATGGCGGTCCTACGTTCTACCGTGGACGGTAATTGACAGAATGAGGCAGACGTATCATAAATACAATCTATGCTATACAACCACGAACTCCTATTACTACTATCGTGTCGCCCATAAAAAGGTAAATTAGAAATGATAAAATAGAATGAACTGGAGAGATTCCACGCAAATTATTTCCACACTCAGAACAACTAATGTTCGTATATCTATTAAGTTTTTGATCGCCAGTTTCCTTTTCTTTCCTTTTCTTTAATTTTTTTTAGACATTTTTTGGAAAACATTTAGATTAAAAAAAAACACAAAGCAGTCATGAGGACTGCTGACAAATGTGAAAATGACAATAAAACTATTGAATAATTGATAATAATTAATAATAACAATTAATACATATAAATTGAATATAGTAAACACAGCGACACAGCAGTGAAGAACAGCTGGCTGTATCTTTCTCGCTCGGGTACAATCGGCGGTCCCGAGTTCACCCGATCGAGTCTTTCACCTCAGAGCGTGACGCATCAGTCTTACTTACAGCTAACGAAAAATACCTATAATTTTTCTTTAACTGAATCTATTAGGCACAGTCCAGCTATTCCATCTGGGATGACGGTAAAAGTGACGAGCAGTCTTATGAACCACAGTGTTCCGTCCCTATCACCATTACGCTAGGCCGGCCCCACCAAGCTATCTTATTCTATCTTGAACTTTTATTTTTATTATTAAATATAATAATTTGTACTTATATAATAAGAAAACATATTCTTCTATGCTGTAAAAATTAAATCCTAACTAATATTGTAAATGCGAAGGTAAGTTTGTTTGTTGAGCGCCCACGTCTAAACTACTAAATCGATTTAAAAAATTCTTTTACCAATGAAAAGCTACATTATTATCGATTGACATAAGGTATAGGCATGTATTCCCACGGTAATGAGAATTACGTGATTGGAATCACGCCTATTAAATTAATAAATATTATAGTTTTATAATGGACCATCTACCTGACGTTAACTCAATTTTTTTAGCCAGCTATCTAGACGCACCTCATCAAATCCGTCAAGGGGAAAACAATAACAGCGTACTATAACCTACCCTATTTCCTTCCCATCCTATTACTTAACTTCGATAATAACGTCTACTCACCTTAGGAATGTAATTTTTTTTTTTCGTCAGGCCGACCTCTGACGTCAAGTCACTCTGCTCCGGTGGTCGGCTCAACGACGAAGGCAACGTCACGTGTGGGTTACGGGTGTGCGTGCTTACGCCCCTCTGTCACCCCGGATGGAGTGGTACGGGGAGTGCGCCGACCGTAGCCAACCCAAAAAAAAAAAGAATGTAATTTTTGATCAAATAGCATCAGATATAGTCAATCCAAATCCATGTAAAGCTCTTAGTTGTCTTTTGAAATATCTTCGAACAATGCCAGGGTTGGTGATATTTGTGAGCGCCACCATATAGCGCGCCAAGGATATCCTACAGCGTATGAGAATTGAATGAAGCCTAAAGCTATTTCTTTTTTTGGCAGGCAATAGTCTGGACAACGACGATGACTGGTTCCATCGTATTCCTTCCCTCTCTTCATTAAGCAGGGCATCAGTACCGTAATCTTTGACGTCCGTGGCCAGTCCGGCGGAAAGCCTAACTTATAGAAGTACATTCATACAAAATTCTAAATTCCCATCGGATACGTTCACAGTCGGCAATCGCTTATCTCAAATCAATCACCTTTCACTACTAAAATTTATTTATTATAATTAATTGAGTCTAGTTTGTGAACGAAACGCTTTCACTGTTGCATGGATTACGAGTTTATATATAAATATATAATTTTGTGAATATTTATTTTGCATAATTATGTATTGATGATAGCTGATATAATGATAGCTTAGTGACAATATTGACAAGTCAAAATACGAAGCGTTAACTCAAATGTCTTTATAACAGAGCTTAACTCGGCATATTATTTTTAATGTTTTTAGTGAATATATTTAGATATTAAAATAATAATTGATAAAATAATGAAAAAAAAGCAGATAATTGTCTGTAAAGTCGGTTGACGAACAATAATTTTACGTGATAACGTTATCAAATCAAATCAAACATACATACATAGCCCCATGCCTGTTTCCCAGAGGGGTAGGCAGAGACTACGGATTGCCACAAACCACGATCCTGACATACCTCCATAGCTTCATTCACACTCATCACAGTCTTCATGCAAGCTCTACGGTTACGCGTACTCTTAACCTGACCTTTCACTAACACATCTTCAATTTGATCCAGGAAAGTACGACGTGGTCTTCCCCTTGTAATCGTCCCACTCACACTCGCTTTGTATACTTGCTTAGTCAACCTTTCTTCACTCATTCTTTCCACGTGGCCAAACCACCTCAGCATTCCCTTTTTTTATCTTTGTCGTTACCTCTTTATTCACACCACAGCGCTGTCTTATAACAATACTCCTAATTCTATCTTTCAGACTTACACCACACATACTACCAAGAGCTCTCATCTCTACAGCATTTATTCTACTTTCATGTCTTTTCTGCCAAATACAACTTTCACTACCATACATGAAAGTTGGCACTAATACTCCCTTATGCACAGCTAGGCGTGCCTCTTTAGACACATTCCTACTCTTCATAAAAGCGTATAATGCCCCATTCACTTTGTTACCAGTATTAACTCGTCTTTCAACATCATCATCATTTTTACCATCACTAGTAAACAGTACACCCAGGTATAAAAATTCATTCACCTGTTCTAATCCCTCACCATTTATAAATATATTACATTCCGTCATACATTTATCCTTTTCAAAGACCATTACTTTCGTCTTACTAACATTAACTTTCATACCTTTTCTTTCAAAAGCATCATGCATAGTATTTATCATCGCCTGTACCAAATCAAATCAAATCTATTATTATGCATAAGCCCTATAAGGGCACTTACATATTGTCAATTTTACATATTTTTTTAAATTAATCTACCACAGGATCGGAAAGCAGCCGCCGTTATAAGAAAAGATTGATGAAAAATTGCATACTTTTATGAATTGAACAAATATAAATAATGGTAACCACATTAACTTTTCACTTAAGTTTATAAACAGTTTACAAAACAATTCAGGTAGAGGTTGTATGCTGCCACTGTCTCTCTTCTACTCGAACGCGTCGGCCAATAGAGTAGAACAGATGCAATACAAGCCTAATGTTTAGCTCTATCGTGTTCTTGCTTGTACGCTCACGCACGCTCGGCTCAGACAGAACGTGAGTCTTTTTCGTGCGTGCAGATGGCGTTCATTGATTTATAAGACGTTATCACGTCAAAAAATGTAATAATAAAAACGGGAAACTAGTGTACCGAAGCTGTTTGGGTTAAACTGCTTAATTTCCTAACTGAGCTGTCTATTATCGAAGACAGCGTCAAACTTTGAGATTTTTTTTTTCTGAATAACACGATATTTTCTTTTACGCTTTATCATTCCCGAAACTACTGAAACATTTTGACTTTCACAGCAAGCGAACATACATCACTTTGAGTGAAATAAAGTTCTGATAAAACCTTATAGAGTCCGATCTGATTAGATAATTCTACTCCCACTGTGGGGTAGACTCGAGCTTAGTAACGGGACATAAATGAGCTGAAATCCATCCATCCATCAGCCCGTAAACGTTCACTATTGGACATAAGCCTCCCCACGAGAATGCCATTCAAAACGGTCCCGCGCCACCTACATCCAGCGTTTGCCTGCGACCTCGATAATGTCGTCAGTCAGCCTAGTGGGGGGTTGAAATAATGATTATAAAATATAGACCAAGAAATCCGTAATGACGGTCAGCTTAAAAGGCAATGGGGAGGAATCATGATAGTTTCGGGTTAAGAGCCCTCAGCGCTCACCTACAGTCCGTGTAAAGCCATCTGAGGCTAACAACTAAGTCACACAAAAAAAATCATGATAGCTTAGTGGGCTGCACAGCACTCCTCTATTGCTCTTGATGGTTCGAAAAAAAAAGATTAATACGATTACGTTCACGCTAAAGAGTTTTGGCGGGAATATGGAAATGTCCTGTCATGCTCTTGAATTATATTAATTTCTTTATTGTTTTGTAGTGTTGAATATTTTTGTTGGTATTTTATGTAATATATATACATAGAAAGTGCTAAAATATAGTAAATGTAATACAATAGTGGTTTACATATATTTTCATGTTCTATCATAATTCCCAGGGAAATAATTTAGTTTTCAGAGTCCTACTAATAGTAACGATTTAGCTTAATAATGAATAGTGTGACAATTATATAAGACTTGGCTGTATCGGCTTTACCCCATTTACAATTTTACATGGACAAATAGAATCAAAAACAAAAGTGTATGCAATAAAAAAAAGAAAACGTAATGTAATAGACAAATAGATATTCCCACACATTTTTTAAAATGAACAATGTCAAGTTTGTCAATTATAGAAGTTAATAGTCTACATTTATTATGTTACTAAAGTAATTATCTTGTCAGCCATTTTGTCGTAATGATCCGTGTGATTTTACTTTTTATTTAATTACGAGTTCAATGTTGCGATAGGAAAGTTTGAATATGGATTTTTGACGGGAACGTGAAGATTTCATGTTTGGTTTTTAAATTATTCAATATTAATTGTGTGTGCATTATTTGTGTTTATTATTTAAATATTTATTATTATGTGATTTATTATATTTTTTTATACTAGATGAGACCATTCTTTTTTTTAAATTAGTATTCTAGTAATACCTCGGTGAAAACTGTACTCATATGCATATCATCTATTTTTTTTCTTAACGTGTTTCTGAATGTGCACATTCAGGCAAAATAAATATAAAAAAATATGTTGGCTTCTGTTGCTTAATAAGCAAGCAGCAGTGCAGTGGATTTTTATTAAAAAACTTCTGTATTAGTTTTCCTGCAATATGTATAATATACAGCCATTACACTGTTCCAATTTTATTATATGTAAAGTTTTTAGTATTTTATAGTATAATATCAATTAATGTTGCTGACATTCACAGAGAAAGCGCTAAAGTGTAGTGAATTGTGATAACAATTAGAATATATTTATCTTATTAAGTATAACTATAAAACTAAGTATATACTTGAGAAATAAATTCACTCGTCAATAGAAACAATGGCAGTATTAGCAACTGATTGAAAAAAAGTACAAAAAATAAGTTTTTATGCGTTTCAAGAAATATTTGGTAGAATAGAAGGTGAGATATATTTTTCTTAGCCGATTAAGTCGCCATGAGTTCTCCTGAATCTGGGTACAATTTGTATTTGTTAGTTATATATTTTTAAAGCTGCAATAAGAAGATGGAGTCAAGAGTCTCCGAAACCGGCGAGCGTGTATGAAGAGAATTATGAATGTTGAAGAAGCGTGTGAAGTATGCAAGGATAGAGTTCTCTGGCACTCTGTTCTCTCTGCCTACCCTGCAAGGGATATGGCGTGATGATATGTATGTATGTATGTAAAGCAGCAATGCAAGAATTATTTCTTTATTGCAGGGAGTTTATTAAAAAACTTTATATAACAAGAAATTATTTTTTTAATTAAGATTAGTAAAGAATAATATTTGAAAAGGTTTCATCTTCATCTCATCTCAGCCTATATATGTCCCACCGTTGGGCTCGGGCCTCCTCCATAATGGAAGGATAATTGACCTACCTACTATAACTCGCTGGTCAGACGTGTTGGTATAAGGTTTTGTTTTCAGTTTTCCATCTCTTGCATAGATGTTATATACGTTTTATATCCCTTAATCGTCTCATACGATCACCCACGGGTAAGATAGAGGGTGGTGAATTCTTACTCCGTCACCACACGGAAAATTATTAAAGTATATTTTTCACGTTTTACACAATTGTCCCGAAAAAGAATATATATTTGCCGATATCTGCTCTCTTTCCGATGTGAGGCTTAGTGAGATTAACAACGACTCCCTCTTTCCCAAATCCCCTCACGTAATTAATGAATAACCTTTACGTAATCCGGAAACTATTTAAAATAGAAAATGTTAAGCTATCAAACATATTATAAGGTATATAAAAACAAGTTAGCAATCGCTTTCACGTCCAAAGCTCTGCAGACTTCAACAGGAAACATTAAATTATATGGCTGTCACATTTATCAAATAAATTTAATTTAAAATAATATATAATATTTTATTCGTGCTGTGTGGTAGCTCTACGAATACTACCAACGCTTGCTCTACTCGTGGACGTCGTAAAAGACGTCTAAGAGCTTTATATCGATCTGGGTCAACTCCATCTGATGCCGTTTGGTCAACAATTACATTTTTTTTTTATTGCTTATGGTGGCAAACGAGCAAGCAGTACACTTGATGATAAGTATCACTGCCGCCCATAGACCTTTACTATTCCAGGGTATAGCTAGGCCGCCTACCATTACAATCCCTAAACCCACCCAGTTGGGCTTCTGGCTCTCTTGCTCACCGAACGAAGCGCGATAGCATATTGCCGATCAGACGTCGATTTTCTGCTCAGTGTGGTACTACCCCGGACGGACTGGCCCGCGGCTGTAGACAAAGATTTGTCAACAGCTTGGTCCTGCCCCTATTAGAATTTTCAAGGATATTTTCAAAGATAGGCTTAATGTCAGTCAAGCGGCTGGTCATAAAACTAATGCCAATAACTTTTGCAATATGTATGTACGAATACATCTTGGGTCGACCACCAGTAGTTGGGTTAAGAGCAGGAGAATGATCTCGATGCTATTTTATTCGTATAGTAACGCAGAAAGAATACATTTCATCCATTTCTTGCGCGCAGGTAATATAAAATGCGACTAAGGAATCATGATATGCAAGAGAAAGAAAACTCGAAATAAAACCCTATACCAACTTGTTTGACTAGTGTCGTATAAGTAGGACAATTTCCCTTTCCCTCTGAAGGAGGTACGAGCCCAGCAGTGGGACGTATATGAGCTGATAATGATGAGATATGATATGCTATTTACACTTTACCCCTCCAGTAAGTGAACTATAGGCGTATAACAAATGGCGTGGTGGTTAAGGTACCGACCTACCGTGCCAGTGACGTGAGTTTGATTCCCACGTGAGACAAGTCCCCCGTAATATAAAGATTATTTTCTTAGTTTAGGATGGTGTCTTTTTTTAATGAATAATGAATCTACATAAACATATTTAAGTCAAATTTCATTTAAGCTCGGTCACCCGTTTTTATGTGAATAATAAACATCCAAATACTAACTCACATTTTGAAATGTAAGTAGCATTACTTTATTCGGTGCGGCGTCCGCCCTTTCATGGCTTATGCCGAATGTGGGCGGACCGAGCGCTACGTGCCGACAGCTGTACACGGGGGTCGTCCGGTCGATGGCCCTGTACGGCGCACAGGTGTGGGCGGGGTCCCTGACTGTCCGACTCAGGGCTCTTCTGTGGCGACCACAGAGGGCCATGGCGGTCAGGGCTGTACGCGGGTATCGCACGGTGGCGACGGAGGTAGCGTGCCTGTTGGCCGGGGGTCCCCCGTGGGACCTGGAGGCGGAAATGCTCGCCGATTTGTATCGGCGGGTATCGGGGGTGCGCGCGGAAGGCGGTGTGGTCTCTTTGAGGGAACTCACCGCCTGGCGCGTTGACGCCCGCCTAGATGTCATTGCCCGTTGGGCAGTCCGGCTGGAGAGGCCTCGGTTCGGTGTGCGGACCGTAGAGGCCTTCCGGCCGGTGCTGATTCAGTAGTTGGAACGGCGGCACGGGGTGCTCTCCTTCCGACTGGTGCAGGTTTTGACGGGGCATGGATGCTTCGCCAAATACCTGCACAAAGTTGTCAGGAGGGAGAGTACACCGTCCTGCCACCACTGCGATTGCGACGAAGACACGGCACAGCATACGCTCGAGGTTTGTGCCGCTTGGGCAGAGCAGCGTCGTGAACTCGTCGCAATCATCGGTGCCGACCTGACGCGGTCGCAACCTTCTGCGAGGCAGTAGTCTCGCGGAAGGAGGCGGCGGAGCGCGTGCGCGAGGAGCGTCTCCTCGACGGCGCGAGCCGCCGCCGGCGACTGGGGCGGCGCAGGCGCGATTACCTGCGCCTGATGCTGCCCTAGCCAAGGCCGCGGGTGACTGGATCGGGGAATTAGTCCGTCACCCGCCGAGAGGCCGACCGCGTGAGGAAAGACCGACATCCTACCCGAGGGGGGGATGTCGGTCGAGGAGAGGGTACTCCTCAGGGGTATTCCGTCGGGCCGACCACTGACGTCAACTCACTCTGCTCCGGTGGTCGGCCCAACGACGAAGGCGACGTCAAGGGTGGGTTTAAGAAAAAAAGCATTACTTTATTGCTAACAACGCCATCTATCAACAACATACATAAACAACATAGATAACTTTTTAGTGGTAGGACCACGCTGTTGACAGTCCTCTGTGTACAGCCCGCGGGCCGGTCCGTCCGGGATAGTACCACACTGAGCAGAAGATCGACGTCTGAGTAATGGCAATGTGCTATTGCGCTTCGTTCGGTGAGCGAGAGAGCCGGAAGCCCAACTGGAATGACTTTGAGGTTTTTATTAGTAGGCAGCGGCCTCGCTGTACATTTGGTATCGCAAAGGTACATGGGCGGCAGAGACACTTACCATCAGGCTATTTGCTCGTTTGCCACTATAAGTAATTAAAAAAAAAAACTAACCACTAATGACTAAACATTGATTGCAAATTCTTTAGCGCACATTTTTACAATGTTTATTTGTTTAGCCTCGCGTTTAAGTTTCCTCAATCGACAAATCATTTTACATACTGATTTTGAGTTATTCTACCGGATAATATTAAACTTCATACTGTCAAGTCTAGCAGTGTAGTATACATATTTTTTTTATTGTTTTCTTTATAGCTTGTGGTGGCAAATGAGCAAGCAGCACACCTGATGGTAAATGTCACTGCCATCCATGGACCTTTGCTATATCAAGGGTATAGCTAGACCGCTGCCTACCAATATAAACCCCAAACCCACCCGGGCTTCCGGATCTCTCACTCATCGTACGAAACGCCATAGCACATTGCTATTACTGAGACGTCGGTCTTCTGCGAGAGTGTGGTACTATAGATAGAGCGTCGCGGCTATAGACAGAGACGGTCAACAGCGTGGTCCTACCATAAATAAATTTTTATTATTTTTAATAAAGGAAAAAGTGGAAGGATATAGGCGAAGTATTTTGTAATTAGTATTTTAAATACTTGAGGATTCAAAATACATTTTTATATTAAAATACATTAAACCTTCATTTAACGATCGTGAGTGTGAGTGCGAGTGCTAGGCAAGAGTGCAATGATGGTAAAGCAGCTACCGAGACTAACCTACCTAGACCAGATTGGTCACGTACTGAAGGAAGGTGGAATCAAGAGTCTCCGGCACCGGTGAGCGTGTATGAAGAGAATTATGAATGTTGAGGAAACGAGTAAAGTATGCAAGGATAGAGTTCTCTGGCACTCTGTTCTCTCTGCCTACCCTGCAAGGGATATGGCGTGATGATATGTATGTATGCGTAGGTATTAAAGGAATTTAGGCAATAAAGATTGTAGTTATTTTTATTGCTTATAGTGGCAAATTATAGTGGTTATTGCTGTCCATAGATCTTTGCAATACCAAGGTTAATGTTAGGTGCTGCCTGCAAACCAAAACCCATCCAGAAATTTGAGCTTCCAGCTCTCTCGTGCATCAAAGAAGCGCAAAAAAGCATTGCCACTATTCAGACGTCAATTTACTGCGAAAATGTGGTACTACCCCGGATGGACCGGCCCGCGGCTGTAGACAGATAACTGTCACCAGCGTAACCCTACCGCTACTAAAGTTACCAGCCAGTGAGGAGGAGGCACCGATATGCCCACCTCCTTCCATCGCCTTGAATGACAACAAGACGTGGCCAGACGGCCAAGCCTTGGGGTGTCGGAGATCGAATGTTGTTTTAATATCGAATGTATGTTAATATTATTATAATTAAAATTTAAAAAAAAAGTTAAGCTAATATAAACTGGTTTCATTCATCATTATCATTATTTCAGCTCATACATGACCCACTGTTGGGCTCGAGCCTCCTCCATAATGGGAGGGCAATTGACCTACTATACCACGCTGGTCAGACGTGTTGGTATAGGGTTTGGTTTCGAGTTTTTCTTTTCTTGCATAGATGCTATATGCCTTTTATATCCCTTAGTCGTCTCTTACGATCACCCACACCACAGATAAGTTAGGGGGTGGTGAATTGTATTCTTATTCCGTCACCACACGGAGAAAACAATATCGCTACCTGTTTATAACCTAAACAGTTATTAACTTCGATTAAATATCACAATGACTACAATAAAACCATCATAATGATAGAAAATGAAGTCTGTGAACAGATCAGGATATTATTATATAAATTGTTTAACATTTAATGTGAATTGCATCAACAAGCTAATCAGAACATAGCTTCAACTATTCTCATCCTTTTAAAAGAATTATTATAACAATGTCAAAAACTGGTTTACGAACGAAAAATGATTCCTACATAACTCGAACCCAAATCTATTTGAAAACCCTTCCTATCGTCTTACTATTTAGACAATTGTGATTTATTGTATGACAATCAATTTGTTGCTCGTATTGTTTTGTCATTTTTATAAGAGACGTCTGCCATAACAATGATCACACATCGTATCGATTTACCGATTAGGCGATTCATGACTGAAATCCATTATTATTTTAAAATGGAGGAAAGGAAGGAAAACTCATCACAATCCCACGGTTAATCAATATACCGCACACTTTCCTTTTTTCCCTTTCTTGAGGTGTGCAGTATTAGGCCACCGAAGACAAAGATCGGGTCCTGGTAGCCCGCTCTCACAGCGAAGAGAGACGCTTTGCAGGGTGGATCTATGAGGTTGCGATAACTGTATGGGAAAATGGTGAATCTTCTTTCCTTTTCTCCATTTTAAAACCAATAACATTAATAAATCAGATGCACCTATTGAACATCGCCCACGATTTGTAATAAAAAATAAGTGGTAATCACCAAACTATTATCAAAGGCGGTGTATTATAAACACATCAATAACTACAACTGACTAAAACAACTATTATAAACTAGTAGAATTGTATTTAATATTAAAAGTATGTCAGCACTTATATTAAGTGGGCCAATAATTATAATAAAATACCAATAAGCATAGTTCAGGTATTTGATCTTGCTTATAAGTGAAAGTTGATTGTAATATCAACTGTACGGATGACCGCTAGTCTATATAGCTACCTATTCATGGGTTCAAACCCCACACAATAGTTTTATATCCACAAAACATTGTTCTGAATCTAAAAGTCTTATTTGTGTCCGTTAAAATGTTTGTAGAGTTTATAGACGGACCGTGGACGTTAAAATATTTGTAGAGTTTATAGACGGACCGTGGACGTTAAAATATTTGCAGAGTTTATAGACGGACCGTGGACGTTAAAATATTTGTAGAGTTTATAGACGGACCGTGGACGTTAAAATATTTGCAGAGTTTATAGACGGACCGTGGACGTTAAAATATTTGTAGAGTTTATAGACAGACCGTGGATTAATCTACCACATACAGAAAGACCCGTTTAAGTCGCCACCTTGGCAACATTTGGAGCTTCAATGGGAGTAGTTATCTGGGTACCCTGATGTCACGGATGCTATGGATGTCTAGGAATTGATACCAGTGGTCGACTTAATGACGATGGAGAGAGAACTCGGAGGTTATGAAGACGCGCGCCGCTCTTTTGTTACCACGAACGCCTTGGGCAGAGCGCGCCCCAAACATAGCATACCAAAAGGGCTAGTTGTATAGTCTTTAAAAAAATCTTTGTATTAAGGTCAGCAGTTATAGAGGTTATTATTAGGTTTTATCAAGCTTTGGTTTAACCATTTTATTGGTAGACGTCCAAGATGGTAGCAAAATGGCATTGTCTTTCGTAACTCAGTTGTGGTCTTTCTCTACTCTATGAGCGCCACCATAAGCATTTGATTTCACTGATATCCTAGGTGAGATGCCCATTCAGGTAATTATCTTTTCAGCTATCTTCTGTTGTAATCCGGGATATTGTCCCTACATGGTAAAAGTTATTGCAATTAAAGAACACTATCATGTCTGAACATCTACGGTCTTTTCTATAGTAGTAATAGATGTAGGTACTCGTACCGGAGTCACTCCAAAGAGAATTATATATAGTACATGATGCTACTCTTATCCCAATTACTTGGGGTCGATACAATATGTACTCCTCTTTCATAGTACATATTGTAAAAGTTATTGGCAATAGTTTTATGACCGGCCACTTGACTGATATCAACTCTCCTTAGTAATGTAATTATAGACCAAACGCTATCAGGTGGAGTTGGCTCAAGTTGATATAAAGCTCTTAGTCGTCTTTTACAACATCTACAAGCTAAGTATGGGTTGGTAGTATTCGTAGCCGCTCAGTACGCTATTAGTACGCTCGGTACTTACCGGACACGGGGTTTTCGGTAAGTACCTGCACCGAATTGGACGTGAAGAGGCCCCTGGATGCCATGAGTGTGGCGCGCAAATCGATGACGCGCGTCACACCTTGGAGGTATGTCCCGCCTGGGGGCCTCAGCGCCACGACCTATCGGCGGTCATTGGAGCGGACCTGTCGTTGTCAACCGTCATCAACAAGATGCTTGACAGCGACAGGCACTGGGCGTCGATGGCCTCCTTTTGCGAGGATGTCATCTCTGCAAAGGAGGCCGCGGGGCGGGAACGCGAAGCACTCGCGTCTGCGAACTCGCTCCGCCGGCGGCGACCAGGGAGAGGGAGGCGACGCTACGCGCACCTCCTCCCACTGCCTTGACGGCTGACTGGTCGTGGCCAGATGGCTAAGCGTAGGGGTGTCGGGGATAGAATGTCATTAGACGATCTCTCCGGCATCCCGTAAAAGCGCGGAAGGGACCGCTGCTGGTTTTAGTGGGTATTCCAGCCGCCAACATCTATGGCCGGCGAGGCCCACACACCCCCCGTCTGTCACTGGCGGGAGATAGTCCGTAAAAGCATTTCCACAGCGTAAACAAAAAAAAAAAGGTATTCGTAGCCGCTACCTACCACACAACATTTTTCTGCAAGAAATAATGTATTTACGGTACCCACCTCATCATCATCTCAGCTCATATATGTCCTGCTTTTGGGCTCGAGCCTCCTTCACAATGGGAAGGAAATTGACTCACCATACCACGTTGGTCAGACGTGTTGGTATAGGGTTTTATTTCGAATTTTCCTTCTCTCGCATTGATCTAATATGCGTTTTATATCCCTTAGTCGTCTCGTACGATCAAACACGGGTAAGATAGGGGGTGGTGAATTGTATTCTTACTCCGTTACCACACGGAAAGTAGTTACGCTACCAGGTGAGTAGCGTAACTACTTTCCGTCTAACCTACCCAATATACCATACTAATCAGATAGTTTGGTGTAAGGTTTTATTTCGAGATTTCCTTATATTGCTCAGGTGTTATATACATATTGAATCCCTAAGTAGTCTTTTACAAAACTCGGGTAAGAAAAATGTTGATGGTCTTACCTCATGACATATAAAAACGGAGATAAAAAAAGGCTTTTTATCCAATATTGCTATCTGTTTGGCTTCCCAGTTAGCGTGTAAGTGCTTTATGCTATTGAAAGATCGCTCGCATTTGCTGTGTGGGGTGAGTCTGTAGCTTCTCTAGAAAGAGATTGATGGG
This sequence comes from Lymantria monacha, assembly GCA_905163515.2. NCBI lineage: Eukaryota > Metazoa > Arthropoda > Insecta > Lepidoptera > Erebidae > Lymantria > Lymantria monacha. The sequence goes on from LR991081.1 coordinate 21,862,822, forward strand.
AGTGATGGTTATTCTACTAGTTAACTCATAATCGGGTGCCGCTTTAGGGCTCTTTTCTTGCCTTAATATTTTCCGTTAAATTTTGAATTATGAAACATAGCCCCCTTACCCGTGGATGTCGTAAAAGAGGACTTAGGGATACGCTGATGTATTATGCAATAGAAGGAAGACTCGAAATGAAATACTATACCAACATGTCTGGCCGGCGTGGTGTAAAAGTAATATAAGAATTTACTAAGCAAGGAGATGAGGAGTAATACCGTTTTACGTAGTATTCTGAGAATCACCGGCCTCTACAGCGCCACCTATCGTCGAGTTGTATGGAACGTAATCAATGTAGTAGAGTAAATAAGTTTGTGCGAATCACTACTAGATGGCACTACCAGTATAGTACATCCTATAAATAATTAATACATCTTATTACTAGATGGCGCTACTAGGCACAAAACTACATATTTCAATTTATAGATTCATAAATACCATCATATAATTTCTACAATCACCATTCTTTACAAGTCTCACTGTTGGACTCAGGTTTCGCCATAACAGGAAGAAATATTAAGATACTATACCAGGCTATTCAGACGTCATGATATAGCGTTGTATTTCAAGTTTTTATTTCCTTGCATACTTGTTGTATGCATACTATATATACCCTATAGTCGTCTTTTACGTCAACCACAGTCAAGTTAGGGGTGGTTAATTGTATTCCTACTACGTAAGCACACAGCAGTTTCGAAACTAATATTATTTTATTTATATTTATTAAATATTTGAAGCCAGACCATAACTGTGCAGGACTTGATGCAAATATCCAAAGCTATTTTTGATCTTCACTGTTGAACTACTAACTATATAAGACTATACAACTATAGAAACTATATAACTATAGAAGACGCCTTCTTCAAATCATATTATATTATTGTATTATTTACGGTTGTTATAAACCATTAGTGTAATAATGAATCTGTTTGTAATATTTTTCAAGACAAACAAGTTCTAGGAATTAATTAATAATCGCGGGAGACTTCACAAATAAACATATAACGAACACACATTGCACCCAGATTCAGAACATTAATTTGGTAAAGTATTGTCCTGTGTCGAAATTGAACCCACTATATGTACAGTAAAGTTATAACTTACATCACTTAATCAGCATATTTTAAACTTAACACTAGCAAAAAGCTAAGCTTTTTAAAGGCTCGCCTAGTTTTTCATTTAATTTTAACATTTAATTTTTAAAATAATTTCAAGACATTTTTTTTAAATTTAGGTCTATTGCGGTTATGTTAACTCTTTGATTTTCTAACAGATGGCGTTACTAGTACAATAACATTCTATCCAATGAATACGAAATTGTTATTGTTAATTTTTTTTAATTGTTATGAAATATTTTTTTTTGACAGATAATACGTTTAAATAGGAAGGGAAAATTACTATGATGAACACAAATCTATAGGCGTGATAGTTTTTTAGTAAAGTGTACCACAAAGATGCTCTGGTTGTGGGATAGCGTTAGGGCTTGCTTCGCTCCCTTATTACAATAAAAATATTTTAATATATTAACTTCTATATTAGAAAAGTAATTCAATATTTTTTTTTATGTGGTAATGTAATAAGAATACAATGTACTCCTATTGTGTCCATGGTAGTCGTAAAAGGCGACTAATGGATGTAAAATGCGTATAATATCTATGCAAGAGATAAAATGTGTATTACTTTACTGTAAGTATAGTATAGATGAACAGTTGAGAGGATTGAATGTACGAAATTCTGCTTAGGAGGTTGCTAATTTGACTACTAAGTCATCTGTGCAATTAATTTAAGAAAACTCACTATTTAATATTACAATATACTATAAGTTTAAATGAAGTAACAGATTCAAATAGCATTATAAGCATGAAGCAAAAGTCTTTTACTTCGAACTCTATACAATTTTAAGCTTGAATATAGAAATTTATGTTTTCACACATTTAATATAAATTTTGAGAATACAGAAGAAATTTAGAAAAAAAAAAAACTTTTTTTCCGTGGGAAAAGGCCGCATACCACTCAGGAGAGAAACGGAGTATGCCCGGCTCGGTGCTAACTAAATGTTAGCGCCCATGCTAAAGACCCCACACTATGCCTCTCCGTATGTGAATACTCCCGGTTACGGCGGTCGTTTTCACATACACCGCAACTCTGCCGGGCAAGATTAAACCATAGGGTTTAGTATAGACCATAGGGTAAACCATAGGGCTTAGTTTGGTATAGACCAACCAGCCTCAACTACTACTTTCCTAGCGTGGTCTTGTTTGCATTTGCCCACTCATTTTCGAGGAGGTACGCGCCCAGCTGTCGGACGCATATGAGCTGAGACAATGAATTAGATATAATAATTAGCATTAATTTGAAATAAATCCATTTAAATATATTAGAAATTTAACTTTTAATCCACATATTCATCAGCCATTAACGTTATGATTTTAGGGCTACCCAAGGGGATTTTAACGCGTGCTGATGGAGTAAAAATACAATTCACCACCAGTGGGTGATCGTAAGAGACGACTAAGGGACATAAAACACATATAACATCTTTGCAAGAGAAGGCAAACTCGAAACTAAACCTTCTACCAACACGTCTAACCAGCATGGTATTATAGATCAATTTTCCTCCCGTTATGGACGAAGCTCGAGCCCAACGGTGGGATATATGAGCAGCAGCATACAGTGGGATAATATAAAGGGTGTTTAATCATCATTCTCCTACTCTTATCCCAATTACTTGGGGTCGATAAAATATGTACTCGTCTTTCATAGTACATATTGTAAAAGTTATTGACAATAATTTTATGATCGGCCGCCTTCCAGACGTCAACCTTCTTGGGAATGCAATTGTTGACCAAACGGCATCAGATGGAGTTGGCCCAGATCGTTATAAGGCTCTTAGTCGTCTTTTACGACATCCACGAGCAAAGTTAATGTTGGTAGTATTCGTAGCCACCACCACACAGCTTATAAAGCGGGTTTAATATATTTAATAATAATATTATTAGTAGATACTATATGGTAACCGCTATGAAAACTACTACAGTCTTTCATTGTTAAGGGTGTCGTGAAAGAAGACTAAGAACTTAATATAGCCTATAATAACTTGAATAATTTAACGATAACGAAATATTCTTGTGGCTCAATTTGTATAGTTTAAAATTAATTTTTTTTTCAATATTATTTGATAATAAGTACTTTTAATATAAATAAAAAATAAAATAAGGTTTAATTATAATCTTTGATACTAGTCGATACAAAATATAAGTATAACTGAAAAAAGATAATACAATGATAAACAACTATTTAACATAAATATTGTATCAGTATGGGAACTACAAATAATTTATAACAACATGGATCAACTCCATCTGGTGCCGTTTGGTCAACAATTATATTCCCAAGGAGGGTTGACGTCTGGCAGGCGGCCGTTCATGAAGGTCCTACACCCGCAGTCGGCGGCGTCGCCGCGATGTTGAGCGGGAGGGCCAGCTGTACGAGGCGTACCGCAGTGCGCGTACCGCCTTTCGGCTGGCCATCCGGTCCGCCAAGGACGCGAGTTGGCAGGAGATGCTGGACGGTCTTGACCGTGACCCCTGGGGTCGCCCGTATCGCGCGTCGCTGAATAAGCTTCGCGCGCAGGCCCCCCCCCTCACCGAGACCCTCCAGCCCGACCTCCTTCGTAGAGTGGTCGAGGAGCTGTTCCCGCGGCAGTCGGAGCACACGCCCCCGGTCATGGCTTCGCCAGATCACGACCGGGAGGCCGTCGAGAGTGTTCCGCCCGTGACGGAGTCGGAAGTGGGGGCAGCCGTGGCGAAGATTCGTTCCGCCACCACGGCCCCCGGCCCGGACGGAATCCCAGTCCGGGTGTTGACGTTGCTCCTCGAGCATCTCGAACCTCGCCTCAGGCGACTGTTCAACGCCTGTCTGACGTCTGGACAGTTCCCTGAGTGCTGGACGGAAGGGAGGTTGGTTCTCCTGCCAAAGCCGGGACGGCCCCCGGATTCGCCGTCGGCCTACAGGCCCATTGTGCTTCTGGACGATGTGGGTAAGCTGCTGGAGCGTGTCCTCGCTGCCCGCATCGTCCAGCACCTGGAAGAGGTGGGGCCCGATCTGTCGGACGCTCAATTTGGGTTTCGAAGGGGGCGTTCGACCATCGGGGCCCTGCTACGCCTGAGGCAGACGGCCGCGGAGGCTGTCGCCGGCAAAGGAGTGCTGTTGGCGGTGTCGTTGGACATCGCCAACGCCTTCAATAGTCTGCCATTCAGCTGCATCAGGGAGGCGCTCCGGTTCCACGGAGTGCCCCTGTACCTCAGGCGGCTGGTGGCAGACTATTTGGAGGGGCGCAGTGTTCTCTACGCGAGCCCCGCAGGGGACATTGTGCGGACGCCCATGTCGTGCGGTGTTCCGCAGGGGTCGGTTCTGGGGCCGACTCTGTGGGACATCGGTTACGACTGGGCGTTGAGAGGGAGTCTCCCCCCCGGGCTGAGCGTTATTTGCTATGCTGACGACACGCTCGTCACAGCCCGGGGCAGGACATTCGAAGAGGCGGCGAGCCTGGCCACTCTCGGCACCGAGGAGATGGTCAGGCGAATCGAGGCGCTGGGGCTCAGGGTGGCCCTAAACAAGACGGAGGCCCTTTTATTCCATGGGCCCCGTGTGAGGCTGCCCATCGGCGCCTCGTTAGTCGTCAACTCCATCCACATCAGTATCCAGGCCCATATGAGGTACTTGGGTCTGGTGCTCGACGGGCGATGGTGGTTCCGGGAGCATTTTCGTCAAATTGCTCCCCGGCAGGTCGGCGCGGCGTCCGCCCTTTCTCGGCTCATGCCGAACGTGGGCGGACCCAGTTTTCAGGGCCGACGGCTGTATGCGGGGGTGATCCGCTCAATGGCCATGTACGGCGCACCCGTGTGGGCGAGGGCTCTGAACGCCCAACTCAGGGCGGTTCTGTGGAGGCCACAGAGAGTCATGGCGGTCAGAGCCATTCGCGGGTACCGCACGGTGTCGACAGAGGCGGCGTGCCTACTGGCCGGGACACCCCCGTGGGACCTAGAGGCGGAGATGCTCTCCGACCTCTACCGGCGGGTTACCTCAATGCGCGAAGAGGGTGGCTCCCCATCGTTCAACGAGATAGCCACCTGGCGCGAGGACGCCCGCCGAGAAGTCATCGCCCGTTGGGCTACGCGGCTGGAGAGGCCTAGATACGGTGTTATTACCGTTGAGGCCCTCCGGCCCGTACTGATGGAGTGGATGGAGCGGCAGCACGGAGTCCTCTCTTTACGGTTGGTGCAGGTCTTGTCGGGGCATGGTTGCTTCGGCAAGTACCTGCACACGGTCGTGCGGAGGGAGTGGACTCCGTCCTTCCACCATTGCAGTAGCGACGAGGACACGGCGCAACATACGCTCGAGGTATGTTCGGGCTGGGACGGGCAGCGCCGTGACCTCGTCGCTGTCATCGGTGCCGACCTGACGCTGCCGGCTGTTGCGCGAGCGATGGTCGACAGCGTCAGGAATTGGGACGCGGTCGCCGCCTTCTGCGAGGCTGTCATCTCGCAGAAGGAGGCGGCGGAACGGGCCCGGGAGGATTCCCGTGACCCGGACCGCCGCCCGCGGCCGGGACGGCGCAGGCGCGAGTACCTGCGCCTGATGCCGCCCTAACCGAGGCTTCGGGTGATCGGACCGGGAATTGTCCGGTTACCCGACGTGAGGCCACCGCGTGAGGACGACGCCTCGACGGCGAAAGCTGTCGGGGCGTCGACAGGAGAGGAGCCCAAGAGGGCATACCGCCGAGCGGGCCACCGAAGACAAAGATCGGGTACCGGTGGCCCGCTCGTACGGCGAAGAAGAGGTGCTTGCAGGGTGGGTCAATGGGGTTGCGCGCCGCCTCTTCCGTCACCCCGGACCGATTTGGCGGGGTGCGACGTCCATAGCCCAACGCAAAAAAAAAAAAAAAAAAAAAAAAAAAAAAAAAAAAAAAAAGGCGGCCGTTCATAAAACTAATGCCAATAACTTTTAAAATATGTACTATGAAAGAAGTTTATATATTGTATCGACCTCAAGTAATTGTGATAAGAGTAGGTAAATGATGATGAGTATAGGAATTACAAATAATTCTTTAAAATCATTAAAGAATATAAGAGAAATTTATAAAGTCCTTAAATAGAATCTATTTTTTATATTTTTAAGGTTGATCGTTGAAATCCAAATTTAGAGTTTACCACCATTATAAGCTATAACCTATTATAAGCACCCATTAGTTTTGAGATAGGAAAGTACACGCCTAGTTCTACACATAAGAATATAAGAAAAAAGTAACACTATTTCGGGCTAGATTAAGATTTGAAACATTTTGACCTATACGAAGAACAAAGTTACATATGATTATGATATCAAATCGTTTTTATTGTAATTAAAAGCTAAACTGATCTGTATACAGGTTGTAACAGAGAATGGAGCAGCTGGTCAGATGGGTGGTAATGATGGTAGAAACACATAACAAAAATAAAATTTTATTAATTTATCAGCTGTCTTTAAAGGCGACGTTTGTCATACTGTAGCAAACGTAATCATTGATTTATTTAAGTTCTAATGTATATTTAAGAAAGTATGAGTATGTAGCAGATTATTTATCATTTACTTGGTACATTTTATTCACTTTCAAATGAATAGCGACGGCAAAAATGAAAACTTTAAATGCCTCTATAATTCATTAACACATCGACATTTTCCCTTCAATTTTTTGTTGTGTTCCTACCATCATTACCTACCACCCTTCTGATAGCTGCTCCATTCTCTGTTACACTTGGTATAAGAGGAACTAATATTAGGAAATGAATCAATCCTATACAAAACAATTAAGAAAAATGATGTTGCTGATTTTGTGTTTGACAAGTTAGCATGACATATAGCTATATAGCTCTTTTCTAAAGTAATGATTACGCCGATGTAACTTTATTCTACGGATAGGTTGATTTATTGATATGCGCTAAATATCTCAATTTATTCAATAGCGCATCTTCTGAATATTCTGTATACATTATATGATATATAGATGTTCTATGTTCAGAACTTGTATCGATCGATGCATCTCCTCGTTGGTGCATCCAACTGCCACCCCTTTAAGTGGGAGTTTGGGTGGCTTTATAAACTAATGTATTATAGGTATTCTGTATTCTATGTTCAGAACTTCTATCGATCGGTGCATCTCCCGCTGGGGCGGCGCATCTGATAGCCTCCCTGTTGACTGTAGAAATGGGTGGCTTATAAAGATATTTATATAACACAGGTATCCTGTATTCTGAACTTGCATCGATCGTAGCAGCCCTGTATATACATTCATACCTCTAGATATAATATTTAAAATATTAATAATTATGACTTTTGCAATATGCAGAATGTAAGGAGATTAATTGGGATAAGAACAGATTCATAATGATGATAAATTTAAGTTTTCCCTTTTCCGTATTGTGATGTAGTAAGAAATGAAATCAACACCCTCTTTCTTACCCGTGGGTGTTGATAAAAGACAACTAAGGGATATAATATTCAGATAAAATCTATCGAACCCGTCTAATCACAGACTAACTGCACGCATTTATAAACATCATTTGTTTATTTTATTTAAAAAAAAAATATTTCATAAGTAAGTAATAAAAATGTCTTTCTTTTTTCTTTTAGCCGTTTGGTCTAATGATTTCGTCTATAAATTTTTCAACTTGCAAAATAATTCAGGTGGGAGTTCAAATCTTACGTAATCTTTTTATTACGCCCTTTTTATTCATGAACCTGTTACGCATGCGTATATCTTTGATATACCATTGGTTACTGGGAGAGGGGTGTGGCCAATTCAATTGTATAACATAAAATCTAGACTCGTATAGATATCCTAATGGAAAATTCTAGAACCTGGAATAAAGTTAAAAGACCTTTTACACTACATATTTCCTTTTAAACCAGACTATCCGGTGAATCTGTAAAATTAAATAAATATCACTTTTATAATAAAAATAGTTATCACCTCAGTTCATGTATGTCCCAGTGATAGATCTCAAGTCTTCTACAGCATGAGAGGTTAAGTAACCTACTATACCAGGCTGATCACAAGTTTTGTTCCATCCAGTCATCAGCCCGACGACATACTGCTCAAAACGATCCTGTATCACCTGCATTCAATATTAACCTGCAACTTTTAAAATATCATCAGTCTACTTGGTGGATTTGTATTTATCAAATTATTATCATCATATGAGCAGTAGGAGACGTCGAGTGATAGACTTGAGCCTGCGGAAACTAGGAGAAAATTTGATCTAATATAACATGCTCGTCATACGTGTTGATATATGGTTTTATTTTTTAGTTTACCTTATCTTAGTCCTCTTAGTCGTCTTTTATCACATCCACGGCCATGATAGGAAGTTTTTACTACATCGCCAATGTAACATTAGTTTTTAAATCTTTAACACTTGCTGTATGCTATGCATTACCTTTGCCTCTCATTATTTCGTACATCCTCGGTATCAATATCTTAGAAAGAATTAAAAACAAAAATTTTGTTCTCTTTGATAATGGTGAAGTCATTTCATTGTTTGACCGAAGTTCATAATTTCGTTCATCGTTTTCATCGTACATATTGCAAAATTTATTAGCAGTAGATTTGCGATAGACAGCCAGCCTAACATCAATACTTCCTTTCTCAATTAATCATGTTCACCAAACGCCATCAGGTAAAAGCTTAGGCCGATATAAAGCTCTTAGTTATATCCACAAGCATAATTTGGTAATATTCGTAGCTGATATCACACAAATCATAGGATTTTATTTACACAGTGTTCTTATTCTGTGAGCATAAACACAATTCCTATGAAAAACGTAAATCCTAAATTATCTTAATATTATGGAGATATATAATTAAAAATCCACTGTGTGGTAGCGGCTACGAATACTACCATCCCTTACTTTGCTCTTGGATATCGTAGAAGACACCTAAGAGCCTTATAACGACTTGGGCCTAATGCCGTTTTGTCAACAATTACATTCCCAAGGAGCGTTGACGTCTGGCAGGCGGCAGGTCATAAAACTGTTGCCAATAACTTTTACAATATGCACTATGAAAGAAGAGTACATATTGTATCTGAGAATGATGATATAATTAAAAATTTACTAGATTCTATCAAAAGAAAACCTATTTTGAGACAAATTTGCGATCCGTTTTGTAGACGGTAGAAAAGTGAAAAAGGATCTTAATACTATTTAAATTATGAGTGATATTACGCATGCGTCGTCTCCTAATCGATATACCCCCTCTGTCACCGAAGCCCCGCTGTTGTCTGCCTGCTGAATCTAAGCAGTTGAAACTTCGCAGTCATGGACCATCCTTAAAGCCGACAACACGTTTTACTAAGTGCGGCTCCCCCTTTATTATTATTTTCCTTCCTTTTCTTTTTGGTTTATCAGCCCGTACACAATAATTTAAAGTTTTAGTGAATTTAATAAAATTCAGTGCGTCTAACCAGCGAGTATTTTCTACGACTGCAGAAGATACTCGAAGGACTACGCTGGATTCGGCATAAAATTTGAATACGCAAACAAATTGTATCAACTGTAAAAATCAAGTAAGTTATATTAGATTATTCAAAGCATTTTAATTTTATTCATTCTTCAGTCATGTTTTTTGTTATTTTTATTCATTGCAATATTTGTTTCTTTATTTAGATATTCCATTTTTCATTTTAATTACATTTTAGGCGTTTTTTATAATTATTTTTACGTTTAAATAATTTTGCAGTGCTTTTAATAATTTTAACACAAAATTGAGTAGGTACTAATTAATATATTTTACAAATACGCAAATTAAAATTAACTTGCAAAACAGTTGGATGATATTTAGGTAGAAGTACTCGTATATTGTTTTTTCGCTAACTTCTATTTATACTTTAATTATTTATTTACCTTGTTGACGGTTGAAACTTCAACATTGTTTTTGGAAACTAACATCGCCTTTTACTAAATTCTATGAAATGAATGTTATGAAATTTCAAAGAACAAAATAAAAGGTTTAAATCCTGAATTATTTAGAGAACAAAGTAAATTAATTATTTCTGATACGAGTATTGTACATTTAAAATAAAACTATTTCTATAGACTATCACGTTTATATTTGATTTTTAATTACCCTACATTTGAGACACTGCAGCGTTCATAGTCGCGGAAGTACTAAGGTGTCGCACGTCCAACAAGTCATCGATATTACAAAGATTTATATCTACTCACTACAGTATTAGTTATTAAATTTTACCCACATTATATTATTTCCTTTATATTAATTTAAATCCTTACTAATATTATAAATGCGAAAGTAACTCTGTCTGTCTGTCTGTTGCTCTTTCACGCCAAAACTACTGAACTAATCTAAATGAAATTTGGTACACAGTTAGTCTAGAACCTGACAAAGGACATAGGCTTTTTTTACCGCAAAAAAAGGGTTGTAAAGGATGATGAAACGTTGTAAGAAATTATTGTCATTTTTAAAGCCAGAAGCTTGAAACTTATTTTTAGGCTATTGATTAGATATAAATAAATATGACATTAAAATTTCGTAAAAATATTACCCTTATGGGGTAAAATAAAAATAGGGGATGAAAAACTTTAGGATAGTAACCTTTTACGCGGGCGAAACCGCGGGAAGAAGTTAGTTTATTATATTATTTTAATTTAAATACTAATAAATGTAATAAGCACTACCGAAATGGAACACGGCCATACCGAGTAAGACCTGGCAAGAAAACTATTTATTAATAAATAAATTGTCATAATATTATAATTACTATCATCATCATCATCACCATCTTAGCTCATATATGTCCCACTGCTGGACTCGATCGTCCTCCGTAATGGGAGGGAAATTGACTTACTTAAACCACGCTGGTCAGACGTGTTGGTATAGGGTTTTGTTTTGAGTTTTCCTTCTCTTGCATTGATGTAATATGTGTATTTTATCCCTTAGTCGTCTCTTACGATCACTGTAAGATATGGTATTGTTAATTGTATTCTTACTCCGTCACCACACGGATAATTACTATAAACTGACTAAAAACCGTTTTTTATATAGACTCGTTTACTTTTAATACTGACAATGCAATTATATAAAAAAAAATCCTGAACCGCGTAGTTTGCGCTAAGCACCTTTACGTGCCAAAAAATGTTATTTTAATTAATACACTCAACTTATAAGTCTAATGATTTCTAATGGTTATCTATTTCTATTTTTTCCATTTGTTCGTAAGCGTTTAGAAAACAAATAGCTAGAGATTGATCCCTGTATAGCCTCATTACTCACTATACATGTTCCATGTTCCATGCGTTCAGGCACTTCTGCCGTACCTACAATTGTAACCACTCTTAAGGCTCGCAGATAAGTCCCGTAAAATATGTTATATTTGTGATGCTGTACTGTTGGCCTTCACATATCAGTACATCCTCTTGTCTATTGGCCTACTAGCTAATTTTTGCTTCATGCTCTCTTCAGGAGAGAAATAGAATTTTAAGATAATATCCTGTTTTTCTTTTCTAATTAAATTTATTGCGAATGTCAAAGCAAAAGCGAGAGTTAAACCTCAGTGTTTTAACATTCTGGCTTGTAGGAGTGACAGTAGTGAGAATGTTTGCTGGGATTATACCCAATAAAAAATTAATAATAAAATATAGACTACAAGTTCAACTCTACAGACCGACATACTACAAATACATCTATACACACAAGTGGAATACAAGTTCAGGTGTACAGACCGGCGCACTGCAAGTACATCTATACACACAAGTGTAATGCAAGTTCAGGTGTACAGACCGGCGCACTGCAAGTACATCTATACACACAAGTGTAATACAAGTTCAGGTGTACAGACCGACACATTGCGAGTACATCTATACACACAAGTGGAATACAAGTTCAGGTGTACAGACCGGCGCACTGCAAGTACATCTATACACACAAGTGTAATACAAGTTCAGGTGTACAGACCGACACATTGCGAGTACATCTATATACACAAGTGGAATACAAGTTCAGGTGTACAGACCGGCGCACTGCAAGTACATCTATACACACAAGTGGAATAAAAGTTCAAGTGTACAGACCGACACATTGCGAGTACATCTATACACACAAGTGGAATACAAGTTCAGGTGTACAGACTGGCTCACTGCAAGTACATCTATACACACAAGTAGAATACAAGTTCAGGTGTACAGACCGGCGCACTGCAAGTACATCTATACATACAAGTGTAATACAAGTTCAAGTGTACAGACCGGCGCACTGCAAGTACATCTATACACACAAGTGTAATACAAGTTCAGGTGTACAGACCGGCGCACTGCAAGTACATCTATACACACAAGTGTAATACAAGTTCAGGTGTACAGACCGGCGCACTGCAAGTACATCTATACACACAAGTAGAATATAAGTTCAGGTGTACAGACCGGCGCACTGCAAGTACATCTATACACACAAGTGTAATTCAAGTTCAGGTGTACAGACCGACACATTGCGAGTACATCTATACACACAAGTGGAATACAAGTTCAGGTGTACAGACCGGCGCACTGCAAGTACATCTATACACACAAGTGTAATACAAGTTCAGGTGTACAGACTGGCTCACTGCAAGTACATCTATACACAAAATGTAATACAAGTTCAGGTGTACAGACCGGCACACTGCAAGTATATCTATACACACAAGTGTAATTCAAGTTCAGGTGTACAGACCGACGCATTGCGAGTACATCTATACACACAAGTGGAATACAAGTTCAGGTGTACAGACCGGCGCACTGCAAGTATATCTATACACACAAGTGGAATAAAAGTTCAAGTGTACAGACCGACACATTGCGAGTACATCTATACACACAAGTGGAATACAAGTTCAGGTGTACAGACTGGCTCACTGCAAGTACATCTATACACACAAGTAGAATACAAGTTCAGGTGTACAGACCGGCGCACTGCAAGTACATCTATACATACAAGTGTAATACAAGTTCAAGTGTACAGACCGGCGCACTGCAAGTACATCTATACACACAAGTGGAATACAAGTTCAGGTGTACAGACCGGCGCACTGCAAGTACATCTATACACACAAGTGTAATACAAGTTCAGGTGTACAGACCGGCGCACTGCAAGTACATCTATACACACAAGTAGAATATAAGTTCAGGTGTACAGACCGGCGCACTGCAAGTACATCTATACACACAAGGGTAATACAAGTTCAGGTGTATAGACCGACACATTGCGAGTACATCTATACACACAAGTGGAATACAAGTTCAGGTGTACAGACCAGCGCACTGCAAGTACATCTATACACACAAGTGTAATACAAGTTCAGGTGTACAGACCGGCACAATGCAAGTATATCTATACACACAAGTGTAATTCAAGTTCAGGTGTACAGACCGACGCATTGCGAGTACATCTATACACACAAGTGGAATACAAGTTCAGGTGTAAAGACCGACACATTGCAAGTACATCTATACACACAACTGGAATACAAGTTCAGATGTACAGACTGGCTCACTGCAAGTACATCTATACACACAAGTGGAATACAAGTTCAGGTGTACAGACTGACTCACTGCAAGTACATCTAAACACACAAGTGGAATACAAGTTCAGGTGTACAGACTGACTCACTGCAAGTACATCTAAACACACAAGTGGAATCCAAGTTCAGGTGTACAGACTGGTTCACTGCAAGTACATCTATACACACAAGTGGAATACAAGTTCAGGTGTACAGACTGGCTCACTGCAAGTACATCTATACACACAAGTGGAATACAAGTTCAGGTGTACAGACTGGCTCACTGCAAGTACATCTATACATACAAGTGGAATCCAAGTTCAGGTGTACAGACTGGCTCACTGCAAGTACATCTATACACAAAATGTAATACAAGTTCAGGTGTACAGACCGGCACACTGCAAGTATATCTATACACACAAGTGTAATTCAAGTTCAGGTGTACAGACCGACGCATTGCGAGTACATCTATACACACAAGTGGAATACAAGTTCAGGTGTAAAGACCGACACATTGCAAGTACATCTATACACACAACTGGAATACAAGTTCAGATGTACAGACTGGCTCAATGCAAGTACATCTATACACACAAGTGGAATACAAGTTCAGGTGTACAGACGGACTCACTGCAAGTACATCTAAACACACAAGTGGAATCCAAGTTCAGGTGTACAGACTGGTTCACTGCAAGTACATCTATACACACAAGTGGAATACAAGTTCAGGTGTACAGACTGGCTCACTGCAAGTACATCTATACACACAAGTGGAATACAAGTTCAGGTGTACAGACTGGCTCACTGAAAGTACATCTATACATACAAGTGGAATCCAAGTTCAGGTGTACAGACTGGCTCACTGCAAGTACATCTATACACACAAGTAGAATACAAGTTCAGGTGTACAGACCGGCGCACTGCAAGTACATCTATACACACAAGTGGAATACAAGTTCAGGTGTACAGACTGGTTCACTGCAAGTACATCTATACACACAAGTGGAATACAAGTTCAGATGTACAGACTGGCTCACTGCAAGTACATCCATACACACTAGTGGAATACAGGTTCAGGTGTACAGACCGGCGCACTGCAAGTACATCTATACACACAAGTGGAATACAAGTTCAGGTGTACAGACTGGCTCACTGCAAGTACATCTATACACACAAGTGGAATACAAGTTCAGGTGTACAGACTGGCTCACTGCAAGTACATCTATACATACAAGTGGAATCCAAGTTCAGGTGTACAGACTGGCTCACTGCAAGTACATCTATACACAAAATGTAATACAAGTTCAGGTGTACAGACCGGCACACTGCAAGTATATCTATACACACAAGTGTAATTCAAGTTCAGGTGTACAGACCGACGCATTGCGAGTACATCTATACACACAAGTGGAATACAAGTTCAGGTGTAAAGACCGACACATTGCAAGTACATCTATACACACAACTGGAATACAAGTTCAGATGTACAGACTGGCTCACTGCAAGTACATCTATACACACAAGTGGAATACAAGTTCAGGTGTACAGACGGACTCACTGCAAGTACATCTAAACACACAAGTGGAATCCAAGTTCAGGTGTACAGACTGGTTCACTGCAAGTACATCTATACACACAAGTGGAATACAAGTACAGGTGTACAGACTGGCTCACTGCAAGTACATCTATACACACAAGTGGAATACAAGTTCAGGTGTACAGACTGGCTCACTGAAAGTACGTCTATACATACAAGTGGAATCCAAGTTCAGGTGTACAGACTGGCTCACTGCAAGTACATCTATACACACAAGTAGAATACAAGTTCAGGTGTACAGACCGGCGCACTGCAAGTACATCTATACACACAAGTGGAATACAAGTTCAGGTGTACAGACTGGTTCACTGCAAGTACATCTATACACACAAGTGGAATACAAGTTCAGATGTACAGACTGGCTCACTGCAAGTACATCCATACACACAAGTGGAATACAGGTTCAGGTGTACAGACCGGCGCACTGCAAGTACATCTATACACACAAGTGGAATACAAGTTCAGATGTACAGACTGGCTCACTGCAAGTACATCTATACACACAAGTGGGATACAAGTTCAGGTGTACAGACTGACTCACTGCAAGTACATCGAAACACACAAGTGGAATCCAAGTTCAGATGTACAGACTGGCTCACTGCAAGTACATCTATACACACAAGTGGAATCCAAGTTCAGGTGTACAGACTGGCTTACTGCAAGTACATCTATACACATAAGTGGAATACAAGTTCAGGTGTACAGACCGGCGCACTGCAAGTACATCTATACACACAAGTGGAATACAAGTTCAGATGTACAGACTGGCTCACTGCAAGTACATTTATACACACAAGTGGAATACAAGTTCAGGTGTACAGACTGGCTCACTGCAAGTACATCTATACACACAAGTGGAATACAAGTTCAGGTGTACAGACCGGCATACTGGGAG
The DNA here is from genome assembly GCA_905163515.2 of Lymantria monacha. Classification (NCBI taxonomy): domain Eukaryota; kingdom Metazoa; phylum Arthropoda; class Insecta; order Lepidoptera; family Erebidae; genus Lymantria; species Lymantria monacha. The sequence goes on from LR991081.1 coordinate 21,878,945, forward strand.
TACATTTATACACAGAAGTGGAATACAAATGCAGGTCTATAGACCGGCACATGCTAGTACATCTAAACACATAGATGGACTACAAGTTCAGCTGTTACATCTGGTACACTACAACTACCTTCATACAGATTGGCTATGAAACAATGCACATGGAGTACATATGAGCTTGTAGTCCATCTATCTGTAAAGATTATACAAGCTGTATAAATTATGCCAATACATCTCTACACTTAGATAGCCTGCAAGCTTATCTCTACAGAACAGCACACTACAAGAATATCAATATAGATGAATGTATTATAAAAAATACTACAAGCACACCTTAATCATCTCACATACCGCAAATACATCTAACTAGGGGAACAGATAGGAATATATTGGAAATAGAACGACAGAGAACAAGTAGTTATTACACACCGAAACATATATATAGTAGGGTTAAAACGTCATAGCCACCGAAGACAAAGATCGGGTACCGATGGCCCGCTCGCACGTTGAAGAGAGGAGTTTGCATGGTGGGTCTCTGAGGTCGCGCGCCGCCGCTTCCGTCACCCCGGACCGATATGGCGGAGCGAGACGCTGTCATAGCCCACCGCAAAAAAAGAAGGGTTAAAACGTCATTCTCAAGATATATCTAAAGAAGAAAATATGTACATAGAATACAGGTTAATCTAAATACTTCGGCACACAACAAGCAGTAAATCTAATTATGTGAATAGATTGATAAACTGCAGTAAATATCTGAACATGCCAATAAATGCAAATTCATCTGTAGGTGTTCATATCATTCTACAAGTGTATATATATATAAATAAACGAACAGATAGAGCTATAGTAAAATGATTTGAATGACTGACATTGCATGTGTACATTTATACATATAATAAAAATGTAACGGGTCGCTGTCTGCACATAGAAGATATATGAAAAAAAATATTACTGGAACCTTTATCAACACTAATAGAACCCAAAACAATAATTTTTAAAATTTTTGTTTGTTTATCTGTTTGTCTGTGTGTTTGTGCGTGCTAATCTCAGAAACGACTTATCCGATTTAGACACGATTTTCACTAATATATAGTAGTAAGCTTCGCTTAACATTTAGGCTTTATTTTATGTTAATTGGTTTATAAAAAAAAAAGTTATGTCAATTTAAAAAATGTTCGGAAAAAAAATTCTTTATCGATTTTTTTCAAATTACGTACAAATATTCTTCAGTAAAAATAAATAAACACGTGTTTCAGCATTTGTTGATTTTCACCCTCTGGGGGTGTAAATTAGGCCTGCAAAGCGGGTTGGACGACTAATTAAATCATTAGCGCCAAGCCGATATTATTGAAGCTGGCAACTTGAAATGTTGACAGTGGTTTCTTTATATGACGTAGAGATTCACTAAGAAAGGATTTTACGAAATTATATCCCTAAGGGGGCGGCGCAGAGTGGCAAAGTTTGTGTGAAGAGAAAAAATCTTTATTGATTATTTTCAAATTACGAGTCGAATCAAATATTCTAGGGTAATATCCGGTTGGTCTCCGACCTCTACCGGCGGGTTGCCTCAATGCGCGAAGAGGGTGGCTCCCCATCGTTTAACGAGATAGCCACCTGGCGCGAGGACGCCCGCCGAGAAGTCATCGCCCGTTGGGCTACGCGCCTGGAGAGGCCTAGACACGGTGTCACTACCGTCGAGGCCCTCCGGCCCGTACTGATGGAATGGATGGAGCGGCGGCACGGGGTCCTCACCTTCCGACTGGTGCAGGTGTTAACGGGGCACGGGTGTTTCAGGCGCAACATACGCTCGAGGAATGCTCGGGCTGGGACGGGCAGCGCCGTGACCTCGTCGCTATTATCGGTGCCGACCTGACGCTGCCGGCTGTCGTGAGGGCGATGGTCGACAGCGTCAGGAATTGGGACGCGGTCGCCGCCTTCTGCGAGGCTGTCATCTCGCAGAAGGAGGCGGCGGAACGGGCCCGGGAGGATTCCCGTGACCCGGGCCGCCGCCCACGGCCGGGGCGGTGCAGGCGCGAATACCTGCGCCTGATGCCGCCCTAACCGAGGCTTCGGGTGATCGGACCGGGGAATTGTCCGGTCACCCGGCGCGAGGCCACCGCGTGAGGACGACGCCTCGACGGCGAAATCTGTCGGGGCGTCGACAGGAGAGGAGCCCGAGAGGGCATACCGCCGAGCGGGCCACCGAAGACAAAGATCGGGTACCGGCGGCCCGCTCGCACGGCGAAGAAGAGGTGCTTGCAGGGTGGGTCAATGGGGTTGCGCGCCGCCTCTTACGTCACCCCGGACCGATTTGGCGGGGTGCGACGTCCATGGCCCACCACTAAAAAAAAAAAAAAAAGGGTAATATCCGGCATATGTCAATTTTCACCCTCTGGTTGTGTAAATTAGGCCTGTGAAGCGGGTTGAACGACTCATTACCGCCAAGCCGAAACTATTAAAGCTAGAAACATAAAATTTTGAAGCACGTTTTTATTTATGGCATAGAGACTCAATATGAAAAGATTTTATGAATTCCGCCTCTAAGGGGGTGTAACAAAGCGGCAAAGTGTGTATGGGGAGAAAATTTCTTTATCGATTCTTTTCAAATTACGTACAAATATTCTTCGGTAAAAATAAATAAACATGTTTCTCTCTCCCTCTCCATCAACCCCGCACCAGTGCCGTTGTGGTGACCAGTTCCGGCGTGAGAGTTCACACGATACACATAGTAGACGGCAATAGGTTCTTGCCTAATAGTTTAATATACAGGTTAAGTTTCGCTTCAAAAATGTTCACTAAAAAAATAAATAATAAATCATATCTAACGAGATCGCAACTCTGCTGGTGAAACATAACAGTCAAATAAAGGGTGGCGATAATTATATTTTTATCCCATGGTCGTACCGTAAATAGTATATTAATGGCAATATAATTTGTAGAATGAATAGAACTTTGAACCACCTTTTTCTTTAGTGACCGGCTATGGTATATAGACACACGCGCGCCGTACACGTACATCTACGTTGTGCGGGCGGGCCACCGCAACCGGGTATCATCTCGAGTCGAAGCCCTCATGCAGTGAACCTCAATACAGGTACTTACGCTTGCACCGCCCAAAGCACCGACGGTAGAGCGTGTCAACCTAGAGTATTTTCTCTCGGACCCACCCTATTGCCTAATTCCGTTAGACAACTAACTCGCAGAAGGCGCCGACCGCATCCCAGTTTCTGACGCTGTTGATTATCATCCTAGCGACAAACCTTCAACACCTTGCATTGCTTTTTCTATTTAACTCTGTCAGAGATGACTTCTGCGTGGACGAAGTCGCGGGCAAAAGCTAGTGTAAACATATAAATTTGTAAATATATTGCAAGTTTAATTGTGCTGTGTGGTAGCGGCTACGAATACTTCCAACCCTTACTTTGCTCGTGGATGTCGTAAAAGGCGAATGAGAGCCTTATAACGAACTGGGCCAACTCCATCTGATGCCGTTTGGTCAACAATTACATTCACAAGGAGTGTTGACGTCTGGGAGGCGGCCGGTCATAAAACTATTGCTATTAACTTTTACAATATGTAATATGAAAGAGGAGTACATATTGTATCGACCCCCAAGTAATTGGAATAAGAGTAGAAGAATGATGATGACTGCAAGCTTAATTAAACGAACATCATATTGCGAAGGTATCTAACAAGACCGATAGAAAGATATTACTAGCTTATCTAAATACGTAATAAAATATACTGAGATTCATTTAATTTGAAACAGCCTTCCCACTAGTTATTTTTTTAAATAAAATCCTTCATAATTCTCTGGCTCTTATTGTAACTACTTGGCGTCAACGCAATATGTCCTCTTTTTTCTTACAGCCCTATCAGACGTTATCTCTGTAGTCACTCCCTGTCTATCCATGTCATGCTTCACGCAGTCCATCCATATTTTCTTTGGTCTTCCTTTATCCTTAAAGCCTTCAACATTCATACTTAAAACCTTCCTCGCAACATTAATTTCATCCCGTCTCATCACATGTCCATACCAGGTCAAACCTTCACTCCATAAATTATCCATCACTGGCGCCAATTTCAAACTTTCTCTTATACACACATTATTTATCTTATCCATTCTATTAGCAAATCAAATCCTTATTATGCATAAAATCTGCAAAGTATATTCATACATATTGTCAATTCTAACTGAAGTTAATCTAATAGTCTACTACCGGATTGGAACTCATATACAAGCTCAAAAGGCTAATGGAAATTACTTCATATAATCGAGTATGCTGTAGTTACTCCATAGGCCCGTAACAAAGAAGAAAACTCTGATCTAGTCTTTACTTTTTTTTAAAATACATCTAAATGGATAAAGAGATTAGCATTGTCTGAATGGAAAGATTATTTGAAGCCAATTTACTAGAATTGTAGCAAGATTTTAGAATAATCTGGAATACACAGACTGTAAGTTTAACAGAATACGTGAACATGCAGACAGATGACATTGAATAAGGACACATGACATTAAGTCATTTGAAGTTGAATCCCATTGTGAAATCAATTTTCAGACACAATACGTATTTATTTATAGTTTCATTATATATGTACATAATGATTGTGTTCATATTATTATACAAATGTATAGATAGATCGAGAACTTATTAAAATACTTGAATATAAATTAATGCTGCCATTTTGTCTGAGGGTATAGTTGAGCAGACAGACAACGGATTTGTTTGTATACTCGTACTATATGTACATTGTACGTACATATTAAAGCTGAACTAAATAATAGGATTATTCATTAAATAAATACAATGGATGGGCTCTTGGTATATCCACCGCTCTCATTGTAAATACATGTAGTAATGACGTCAATTTAGTTCTTATTCATTCATTATAATTATCCTGCTCTTTTCCCGATTGCTTTGTGTTGACGCAATATGTACTAGTTTTCCATAAAAGATATTGCAAAAGTATCGGCAAAAGTTTTATGACTGGCCGCTTACTTGACATCAGCTCTCCTTGGGAATATAATTATTGACTAGATGGCATCAGAAGAATTTGCCCCAGGTAGATGTAAAGTTCTTAATCATATTTTGCGACATCTACAAGCAGTGGAAAGTGTGGTGGTATTCTTAGGGGACGTCCATTAATCACGAAATCTTTTTTTTAGCATTTCTTCAAACCTTCAAACCCCTCCCCCTCCCTTTCAAACCTCACGTGATTAATGCACGGCCCCTTATTTGTAGCTTTCAATTTATTAAATAAATGTTAAAAATTAGGCAGCGTGCTATGGGTCTCCTTAGAGAAATATCGAGTATATGCCTTTGTATATGCTCAATATTTCTATACATACTAAAATCTGGTAACGAGTGTAACATATGAGTGCATAGCACAAAGAATTAGCACGTGCAAATAACAATGAGGAGACCACATCAATTTTCAAACCGACAACCGTTCTTAAAAAGTTTCTCTAATGGCGATCACGAAGCGGACGAAGTAGTGTAGAACGATCTTTTAATTATGCTCCCATCTTGAAAGTTACTGAGAATCGTTAGATGCAAGTGCCACAAGAGCATTTTAAAGGGTATTTGCGTGGGGAGTACTAAGTCCAGCAATGGAAGTCTACGAGCTGATGGATGTATGACGATGGAGATTATGGATGAAATTAATATTGTATGTGGATAAAGCTGTTTATATAATAAAACGCGTTAGTCGTTATTTTAATCATCATCATCATCCATCATCCCAGCTCATATACGTCCCACTGTTGGGCTCGAGCCTCCTTCACAATAGGAGGGAAATAGACCTACTACACCATGCTGGTCAGACGGTACAGGGTGGTATAGGGTTTTGTTTCGAGTTTTCCTTCTTTTGTATAGATGTTATATGCATTTTGTATCCTTTAGTCGTCTCTTATGATCACCCACATGTAAGATAGGGGGTGGTGAATTGTATTCTTACTCCGTCACCCCACGGATAATTAGTTATTTTAATACATTAGATTAATTTTCAAAATTGTAATATTATGATATCTTTTCAGATAAAACACAAATCTATGATCCCACTCAGCTAGACCTGAACAAATCAAATGACACTGCAATATGCTACCAGTGAGTACTCATTTATTACATTCTGTAAAATCAATATAAGAAAATTATTAAAGATTCGGCCGGGTTGAGAGCCCTCAGCGCTCACCCACAGTCCGGGTAATATTGTCATAGCCATCTGAGGCTAACAACTAAGACACACAACAAAAAAAAAAAAAAAAGATTCGGCTTTAATTACTTCCGATAAGCCAGTATTTAGCTATATATCACCAGATAGGAATAAGCATTCCAGTTCTACACTGTATAACTTTGTAAGACGAAATACTCTATTCCTATAGTCCTTAAAATATAGCTTGATCTCTGTGACAGATAGCGACAAAACCGATGAAGTAATTATGAATACGCGTCATTATTACAATTTTAATTTGTATTTTTTTTTTTTATTGCTTACGGTGGCAAACGAGCAAGCAGTACACCTGATGGTAAGTGTCACTGCCGCCCATGAACCTTTGCAATACCAAGGGTATAGCTTGGGCCGCTGCCTACCAATAAAATCCCCAAGCCCACCCAATTGGGCTTCCGGCTCTCTCGCTCACCGAAGGAAGTGACGTCGATCTTCTGCGAGAGTGTGGTACTACCCCGGACGGACCGGTCCGTGGCTGTAGACAGAAATCTGTCAACAACTATTGTATATATATATATACTGTATTAATTATTTATAAAACAAGTAAAATCAATGCATTACCTATATAAATCACATAGTTAATTTATAAAATAAGTAAATTGTGTTAATTTAGTATTCAGACATCAGTTATAATATTAATAAGACAATTTCTTTTATATTAAAATGATAATGTCTTTTACAAAATAAACATGATTATTAATTAAATAATCTGCGACCAAGAACTATCATCATCATCAACCTACAGAAATGCCCCAGTGATAATGATAATAGTGACGATGAACTTGGATGTACTCCTTTCGAATAATAAAAAGAATAAATTAACAGCTTTAGTTTAAATTAAATAAAATCCATTAATTTAAATTCAATAATATTTTCATAAATTATTTTAAATTTATAATCAATTCATCCACCCATTTGATTGAAGTTCAATAAGATTTTCATGTATTGTTTTTCAATTGCAGTAGCAAATAAATTTAAACAATAAGGAATTATATCGACAAAAATACGGACTGCATCGTAAGCGTGCGGGACTAGTGACAACTGTCACAGAGATCAAGCTATATTTTATAGACTATAGTTATTTTGAAAACAAACTAAATTATATTCGGACGAGAATATTGACATTAGTCAATTTTCCATTCTCTCGTTGAGTTTGTTATAAAAGCTGATGCAATACACTTAAGTTGTACTAATGAACCCACCAGGTAGACATAAATAGGTTTTGGTGGCTCGCTCATTTGACAGTGAGAAGTAATATAGGTTCCGGTGCTGATGCAGCTCTTTCGTCGACTCGAACGAATGCAACTCGAAAATCTGCGAAAAATAAACAGGTTGGGCTAATGTAATGTTGACGGTATTAAGATTAAAATCTGCCTTTATCTATATAAAGGTGCATTTTTGAGTGATCCAGTGGCAAACGATCAAACAGCATACCTAATGATAAGAGATGCTGCTGCCCATGGTTCTTTGCAATACCAGGTGTACAGCTGGATTGTTACTTTATCAATGAAAACTCCAAACCAACCCAGAAAGTTGGACTGTCGGTTGGCCATTTTTTTCTTTTTGCTGTGGGTCATGGACGGCGCACTCCGCCAAATCGGTCCGGAGTGGCGGAAGAGGCGGTGCGCAACCCCATTGACCCACCCTGCAAGCACCTCTTCTTCGCCGTGCGAGCGGGCCACCGGTACCCGATCTTTGTCTTCGGTGGCCCGCTCAGCGGTATGCCCTCTTGGGCTCCTCTCCTGTCGACGCCCCGACAGCTTTCGCCGTCGAGGCGTCGTCCTCACGCGGTGGCCTCACGTTGGGTGACCGGACAGTTCCCCGGTCCGATCACCCGAAGCCTCGGTTAGGGCGGCGGCCCGGGTCACGGGAATCTTCCCGGGCCCGTTCCGCCGCCTCCTTCTGCGAGATGACAGCCTCGCAGAAGGCGGCGACCGCGTCCCAATTCCTGACGCTGTCGACCATCGCTCGCGCAACAGCCGGCAGCGTCAGGTCGGCACCGATGACAGCGACGAGGTCACGGCGCTGCCCGTCCCAGCCCGAACATACCTCGAGCGTATGTTGCGCCGTGTCCTCGTCGCTACTGCAATGGTGGCAGGACGGAGTCCACTCCCTCCGCATGACCGTGTGCAGGTACTTGCCGAAGCAACCATGCCCCGACAAGACCTGCACTAACCGGAAAGAGAGGACTCCGTGCCGCCGCTCCATCCACTCCATCAGTACGGGCCGGAGGGCCTCAACGGTAAAAACACCGTGTCTAGGCCTCTCCAGCCGCGTAGCCCAACGGGCGATGACTTCTCGGCGGGCGTCCTCGCGCCAGGTGGCTATCTCGTTGAACGATGGGGAGCCACCCTCTTCGCGTATTGAGGTAACCCGCCGGTAGAGGTCGGATAGCATCTCCGCCTCTAGGTCCCACGGGGGTGTCCCGGCCAATAGGCATGCCGCCTCGGTAGACACCGTGCGGTACCCGCGAATGGCTCTGACCGCCATGGCTCGCTGTGGCCTCCACAGTATAGCTCTGAGCTGGGCGTTCAGAGCCCTCGCCCACACGGGTGCGCCGTACATGGCCATTGAGCGGATCACCCCCGCATACAGCCGTCGGCCCTCGAAACTGGGTCCGCCCACATTCGGCATGAGACGAGAAAGGGCGGACGCCGCGCCGACCAGCCGGGGAGCAATTTGGCGAAAATGCTCCCGGAACCACCATCGCCCATCGAGCACCAGACCCAAGTACCTCATATGGGCCTGGATACTGATGTGGATGGAGTTGACGACTAACGAGGCGCCGATGGGCAGCCTCACACGGGGCCCATGGAATAGTATGCCTCCGTCTTGTTTAGGGCCACCCTGAGCCCAAGCCCCTCAATTCGCCTGACCATCTCCTCGGTGCCGAGAGTGGCCAGGCTTGCCGCCTCTTCGAGTGTCCTGCCCCGGGCTGTGACGAGCGTGTCATCAGCATAGCAAATAACGCTCAGCCCGGGGGGAAGACTCCCTCTCAACGCCCAGTCGTAACCGATGTCCCACAGAGTCGGCCCCAGAACCGATCCCTGCGGAACACCCCATGACATGGGGGTCCGCACAATGTCCCCTGCGGGGCTCGCGTAGAGAACACTGCGCCCCACCAAATAATCTGCCACCAGCCGCCTGAGGTACAGGGGCGCTCCATGGAACCGGAGCGCCTTCCTGATGCAGCTAAATGGCAGACTATTGAAGGCGTTGGCGATGTCCAACGACACCGCCAACAGCACTCCTTTGCCGGCGACAGGCACCGCGGCCGTCTGCCTCAGGCATAGCAGGACCCCGATGGTTGAACGCCCCCTTCGAAACCCAAATTGAGCGTCCGACAGATCGGGCCCCACCTCCTCTAGGTGCTGGACGATGCGGGCAGCGAGGACACGCTCCAGCAGCTTACCCACATCGTCCAGAAGCACAATGGACCTGTAGGCCGACGGCGAATCTGGGGGCCGTCCCGGCTTTGGCAGGAGAACCAACCTCCCTTCCTTCCAGCACTCAGGGAACTGTCCAGACGTCAGACAGGCGTTGAACAGTCGCCTGAGGTGAGGTTCGAGGTGCTCGAGGAGCAACGTCAACACCCGGACTGGGACTCCGTCCGGGCCGGGGGCCGTGGTGGCGGAACGAATCTTTGCCACGGCTGCCCCCACTTCCGACTCCGTCACGGGCGGAACACTCTCGACGGCCTCCCGGTCGTGATCTGGCGAAGACCATGACCGTGACCGGGGGCGTGTGCTCCGACTGCCGCGGGAACAGCTCCTCGACCGCTCTACGAAGTAGGTCGGGCTGGAGGGTCTCGGTGAGGGGGGGAGGGGCCTGCGCGCGAAGCTTATTCAGCGACGCGCAATACGGGCGACCCCAGGGGTCACGGTCGAGACCGTCCAGCATCTCCTGCCAACTCGCGTCCTTGGCGGATCAGATGGCCAGCCAAAAGGCGGTACGCGCACTGCGGTACGCCTCGTACAGCTGGCCCTCCCGCTCAACATCGCGGCGACGCCGCCGACTGCGGGTGTAGGACCTTCGGGCACTAATGCACGCCGCACGAAGGTCCGCCAGTCTTGGGGACCACCAGTAGACCCCCTGTCTCGGAGGTAGACGCCGCACCCTGGGCATGGCCACATCGCAGACCTGCGTTAACGCACTGCGGATGCGGACAGCCTCAACATCCACTCCGTCCGCTGGGGGTGGTGAGGACAGCCACGTATTCACGATGGCCGCCTCCGCCAGTAGGTCCCTATCCAGACGCCCCACAGCCCACCTCGGAAATGCGGGAGCTCGGTCCGCCCTGTGACCCCTGCTGGGGTCCTGGAGAGGGGAGACCTCCATCCGGATGTAACGGTGATCCGAAAGGGTCTCTGCCTCCTCCAGGATACGCCAGTTCCTCACTCGTGGTGCGACAGCGGGTCTAGCGAACGACAAGTCCACTATCGACCCGCCCTGCTGTCGCACACACGTATTCACTGAGCCTCTGTTTAGGACTCAGAGGTCCAGTGACGCCGCCCACTCCACGATCGCCCGCCCGCGATCGTCCGTCATCGGGGACCCCCACGCCGTGGATTTGGCGTTGAAGTCCCCCAGGACCAGGACGAGGCCCGGTGCCAGTCGCCGTATCGAAGCCTCCAAGGTGGTGAGGGAGGCCCCGAAATCGTCCATTCTCCTGTTAGGGGAGAGGTAAACGCTGTAGAGTGTGACCCCTCCCCATTCCGCAGCGACAAATTCCTCGCCCCTATCCAAAAGGGACAAGGACGGGAAGTGCCGCTGCGTGGAAACTGTCGGTTGGCCATGGAAGAATTATAATTCATCATTATCTTTAAGCCTTTCAATTTTTACTGCTAAATGTTGACTTTTCCTACAAATGTGGATATTCTGCCCAAATCGTTAAAATCAGTAAACGTATTGCGGTCGCAGTGAGGTTCCCAGGAGAGAGGAATAGCCCACTCCCGAGTGCCTATTTCTACGACTGTCATAAATGCTTAAGGGATGGCAACGATTGTATTCTTATCACAATTGATATACAAGAAGGGACATATATAATTAATTGTGTATAATATTACAATTACCAAATTTTATCTCAATGAAAGCTCTTCATCTTTCAGGGTCTATTAATATCCATTAAGGATATCGCAATCCATCAATCGAAGAATCCATTATCAATTTAATGGACCAGATATGATTGTAATGTAAGTTCGAAAACTTTGTTATTTTATAACCAACTATGGCGTATATGTACAGATGACGTTATGGTTAAGGTACCGTACAGAATGAGAAAGAAATTGACCTACTATTCTACGCTAATCAAATGAGCTTGTATAGAGGTTCTTTTTGTATTTTCCTCCTTCGGTTCGATTCTCACAAAGAACAATACGTTATGCAAACCACGAAGTGTTGTTCTGAGTCTGGAGGTAATTTGTCTGAGTTAGTTATATATTTGTAAAATCCCCCGCAATACAAGGATTATGTCCTTAGCGCACAATACAAGAATTATGTACCTAGGGCAGGTCGGTGTCTTTAAAAAAAAACTATGATTACGATATGAATTTAAAAAAAAAATCAATGACAATTATATCTGATTTATATTAATCAATTAATTTGTTGGTCCTTAAGGATTATCATCACTTTCTGAATAACAGAAATCAAAAATATAAATGCTTTATTCTTTTTCTTCTAAGTATGTGTATTTGTATACTACGAGGTTTCTGTATAGTTGAAGAGACATTATCTTGCTAAACCACGCTGTTCAAATGTGTTGTCTAATGGTTACTTTATTCAACTTTCTTCACAAACAATAATATACCTTATCGAGTGTCGTATATTTAATCCCTACGCAGGACAGTATTTTGTGTGATCTACTAATGACTGCCCTGAGTCTAAACGTTGCGTTCGTGAATTAAATGTCTTTAATTCCTTCACGATATGGATATGGGTTTATTTCATAGTACTGGATGAATGATGTTATTTGCTTCCATTCTGTGTATATAAACTTTGGGAAACAAATGCGTGATAGGAAATTATATTGTTAATCTATCATAGTACGAATAATTATGGTATAATTAAAAAAAAGTTTAATTCAAATACAAAGACTATTAAAAGAAAAATCTTTATACATGATCTCTCTTATTAAATGACAATACAGCATAAATGGTGGCAAGATTAAGTACAGCGCTCCCCTTTTGAGTGTCGCGTTTGATTTTCCTTGTGCTATTGATAAATTATTGTTCTGAGTCTGGATGTAATTTTCGGGTTGAAAGCCCTCAGCGCTCACTCATAGTCCGGGTAAAGTTGTAATAGCCATCTGAGGCTAATAACTAAGTCACACAAAAAATGAGTGTAATTTCTGTCTGTTAATTTTATGTTTGTGAAATCTCTTGCACCGGATTACTGGGACGATTTTACTTATTCCTTAGAGAAGATTGTCTTTTTAAAAATAAAATATAATGTTCTATTACTGTTTTCGTTATTTTCAAGCCAAGATTGATATACACTGTTTTATATTACAAAAATTACTATCCTAAAATATTATGTTACAGCTTAGCTTCAAGCGATTAAATCAGGGGGTAAATATTAGTTCAAAAGCAAAGCTCTACATCTAACTACTCTATTAGTCAGTTATTTTCCCCTATGCTTTTGCTTTTGAAAAACAATGAACTAATGCCAGCCATTGTTATCAACGTTGAGTAAGTTTTTAACTTTGTTTATATTTTAATAACTGACTACATCACCTGAAATATGCCGTCGACATGTTGGTGGAACAGGAAAACATGTATGATATAAATATAACGTATATTACATACCTACATACATACATATCATCACGCCATATCCCTTGCAGGGTAGGCAGAGAGAACAGAGTTCCAGAGAACTCTATCCTTGCATACTTCACTCGCTTCCTCAACATTCATAATTCTCTTCATACACGCTTGCCGGTTACTCTTGACTCCACCTTCCTTCAGTACGTGACCAATCTGGTCTAGGTAGGTTAGAGTCGGTCTCCCCTGTTACCTACATCCTTTCACTTTCGCATTGTATATCTTCTTAACCAGACGTTCGTTCGTTCGACGTATACTACAATTCAATATAATTTAATTTTTCTCTGTATATTAAATAATTTGCTATTAAAACTATCATCATCTATATTTTACCTCATATGCGTCCTACTGCTAAACTCAAGCCTTCAATGAGAGAGAAATTGAACTACAATTCTACGCTGTTCAGACGAGTTGCTATAGAGCTTTTCTTTTTGAGTTTTCCTTCTTCCTTCTCTTCATATTATCTATGTCTTTTACAACATATACCTAGTACGAGCACGCTAAACTTCTTGCTGGATCTTTTCAATGGCAATCCTTTTTTTAATCCGATAGTAGATTATTGGGTTAAATAAAATAAAAAATTACAAAATACAAATTGCCGGGTTTATCCTGGATTTATCCTACCAACATTATTAATGTGAAAGTCTGGATATAATTATGTTCATCAATCACCCGTGAAACTTTAAATAGATTTGAATAAAAATTGGTACATAGATTAGGGATAGACATTTCCTGGATTAAAACATAGGATACTTTTGTCCTTTTTGTGATAATGTGTTCTTTTGGGGTTCAATTTTGGAGATCATCAGTTCAATTTTGGAAAAGTTACTTTTACAGGGGCGAAGTCCTAGTATAAATGATTTAATGATTGCATAGCCCTTTTACTTCACAACTTTAGCTTTCGTCTACTCGAAAAAGCCCTGAATGCAACTTAAAAACAGGTATTTACGAAGCATTTTTCTCCTGAAACTAATCTTATTTTGATTTTAATTTTTTTCTAATTTTTTTAAGTCTTTATTATTCAAGTTTATAGTCATTGGTCTTGCTTTTTTACTGATGATTTAAAATATATTTATTTATCCAATGTAATTTCTTTCTTGGATCCTGATCTGGAATTCAAATAAAAGTAAGATCATAGCTGAAACACCAAGTGCAGACCAGATCTAGTAATAAAAAATTCTTAACAAGTTCTCTAATGTTTTGTGATTAGGCAGTATTATGAAGTAATCAATTATTATTTATGATTATTTTTAGGTAACTGTTTAATGTTTTAACGTGATAACACCTTATAAATCTATAACCATCAGCTGCACGCACGAAAAAGTGGCACGTTCCGCCTGAACCGAGCGTACAAGTGCGAGTGCGGAACAAGTGATACATAGATACGAACGGCCTAAACGTTTTTGCATTTTTAACTGTTTATAAAACGAAGTGAAAAGTTAACGTGGTTCCCATTGTTCTTCAATTCATAAAAGTATAAATTTTTCATAAATGTTTTCTTATGACGTTATCACGTAGAATTGTTTCCCGTAAACCGACTTTACGCACAACCATCTGTTTTTCTTTTCTTTAATAACTTTCATCTAGTCTCCGAAACTCAAAACGATAATTACATATTCTGTAATTAAATAAGCCGTCTTCCTATCTAAGAGTTTCTATTCTCACATTATATACATCAGGATCTATTAAAGTTCATTCCATGTTTTCAGATGCAAGTTAACTTGGTCACTACAGAACAGTTAACGTACTTGTAGGAGAATTTTAATCCATCTCCGTGCCCTATCTGGTGAGTATGTACAAAGTTATAAAATCATCATCATCTTCTTTTTTTCATCTCATATATACCCCAAAATTAAGCGGCTCATTGAGATGAGAGCTTAACTTACTAAATAGAGTTTTACCTATATTTACCGATTAGCCGTCAATACATTTTTTCTTGATATGTGATGATATGGTCAAGGAAAGCAAGTGACTCATTTAAAAAATAATAACTTTCCTAAATAAAATTGGTATCATTTTAAATTTATATATAAAAATCAGTCCTAGTATGCAAATAGTTACGATGTTATACTCATTTGAGGCTTAGAAATAATACAGTAAATAATCAAGCCACAAATCACCTCACCCCAGGAGGTTTAGGCACTGGACGACATCATCACGAAAAAATAAGAAAATTAATTACAAGATTGTAAAACATACAACGTGCTTAATTACTAAATAATTATTAAATTTAATTAAATTTGCATTCTATATTCATATCCATGAGCTTGACTTTAGGAATAACTTTTTTTGTTTTCATATAAATTTTAAGCATATTCATATTTTTTTATATTTTTAGGTCCAAATTAATGGAGTCTGATACATTTTAATGTATCTTAATAATATGAATTAAAATAAGATGGATTGTTTGTAGAACATCTGCAGTGGTTAATATGTCTAGCATGTGTTTGAGGAATACATTGTCGACAGTTGTCATTGTGTAAATTCTTAATTCTATTACATTTTTAGATAGCAGTTGTTGGTTGGGTTCTTTGGAAATGTATTAACTTGATGGTGTAATTGGCTTACATCGGTCTGAGCTGATTTGTAATTCGTTTGTACCTGCTATCTACAAATTGTGATATTATTATACTTAACTGATAGTTAAGCTACAATTTAAGATCCTAGAATTCTTATGGGTGTACGGGTACAATTCATTTTTTTATGATAATATTTCAATTTATTTCAAGATGTTCTTAATCATACCCTAAGGATATGATAAGATATTACTGCTGAAAGTGTATTGTTATCGGATTTTTATAAGTGTATTGCTATTTTAAAGTCCTTTGAACTCTAAGAGGAGTTGGGAAATAATTAAAAAATCAGACAGCTTTTTCAATGTCTCGAATTTGCAATAATTCGCTGACAATTAAGATGTCGATATATATATATAAAAACGATTACAGATATTTTTGATATCTTTTTGTACTTTGTATATGAGTTATTGTGTTGCACAGAGTTTGGATCCGATTACTATCTTCAATTACAGACTGCTGTGCTTTTTAATGGTTTGGTTAAAACAGCAATGTTCCGACATTAATGGTTTAATCTAATCATCTTGATGTTTGTAATTAAGAGAGAACTGATTCTATTCAAAATTTGTCGAACATAATATACCTGTGCATAGTATATGAAGTTAGTAGCAATTTGAATAATTAGTTTTATATAACGCTCTCTTAATCATAATACGGCCTTTCCAGTTACAACTAATACCCATACTTGACACCATTGGACTAAAACTCTCTCTTCGATCATTATTACCACCTGATCAGCGAGAGTACTTGTTTTACTTATTAAACGAAAAGAATTCCGATCAATTATAAGAAGCTAGATTAGCTAGGAAACCTTTGGCAGGAGAATTATTATGCGGGTTCGCTACTATACGGTAGAAGAGACCTTGGAAATCTAAGTCGAAGTCCTATTTGGGTGGTAGATAGCAAATTTCTTTAACGAAGTTCGCGCGCTACATAATACTTCGGAATGTTATCGCCACCTTCTCGTCGTGGTATCGCTGCTGGCTGTGAGTTTGGGACCCTTGTAAGGTCACGGACAAATAAATATCGTATGGATGTCCACCAACTCTCATGACCACCAGCAGCCCAGTACCTTCTTCTCTTGAAGCATATATAGTTAAAGAAGCATAGAAAATTTATAGCTAGCTTCAATATTTTTGTCTTCAATGGAACATGAAGAGTACAACCACATTTGGATGCTACTCCACCGGTTGGTCCCGGTCGAGTCGTCCACAGCTCATAGCTGTATTTTGGGGCTTTGTCTGGCGATTTCCACTAGGCTCTCTTAAACTTTAAGTAGCATTTTGAATGACCTCAGCTGAAGTACTCCAACTTATAGCCCTGGAATCTCACTCCTGCCTGCCTCGCTAATCTTCGACGAAAGCGGAGATCACATTCTAATTTTTTTTATTCAGTATTGTTGTCATGTGGCAATGGGGCCGGCCATGTAACACGCTATACAGACAATAGGTGGACACTCAGAACTACATGTTGGGAAGGTCCAACAGGAAAAGAAGAGTTGGCAGGCCGAAACGAAGGTGGGCTGACGATTTAGTAGAGATAGCAGGGAAAGACTGGCAGAGTATTGGCTTAGACAGAGACGCATGGAAGAAACTGGAGGAGGCCTTTACCCGAGAAGGGGTCCATATCCAAAACAACTAACCTGTATTAACACCTAGGTATTAAGTAAAACTACTAACAATCAAGTACTAACAACATTTGAAATGTAAGAAGAAGGATATGGAAAGAAATGGCTTTATTATTATTATATTGTTGTCATAACTTATTTAGAACTGTAACCTGTAGACAGTAGGACCACGCTGTTGACAGTTTTTTGTCTACAGCCGCGGTCCGGTCCGTCCGGAGTAGTACTACACTATCGTAGAAGATCGACGTTTCAGTAATGGCAAAATGCTATTGCGCTTTGTTCGGTGAGCGAGAGAGCCATTGGATGGGTTTGGTTTGGTTTGTATTGGTAGGCAATGGCCTAGCTATATCTTTGGTATTGCAAAGGTCCATGGGCGGCAGTAACACTGACCATCAGGTGTGCTGCATGCTGGTTTACCACCATAAGCAATAAAAAAAACTCTGTCATAGATTTTAATACTGGGAAATTCTAGTTGAATGTCTTATTGGTAATGGGGCGTAATATCTTAAACTTTATCTAAATATCCTTAGAGGATGATTAAGATCGCTTACTGATTTATATTACGGTAGCAGTGTAAAACCAGTACTTACCATCAGTGCATGCAGTATCATGAACCTAATGAGATCCTTCTGATATGCGGATTAATATTCCCATCACCACTTATTGCAAAGAAATCTAAAAGTGCCACAAATCCAAGCTCTATATCACATGACAGTGTTAATTGTATTAAAATCAAATGAGCATTAAAATAACAAACTAAAAGGTCAAATATAAAACCAGCAGGTTTGTAACTGTACAGTTACTCATCATCATCATAATGTGTTGAGGAAATCAGCTCCAGTTGACTCATAGTAACGTTTTTAACGATATCTTTATTAGTAAATTGGAACCATGCTAAGCCGAGTTGAGTCCGCGGTTCTGATATAGTCATACCACCAAATTTTCTGCACATCAGCTTCCACATCTGCACTGTCCAAAGCGACTAGTGACATAATTAGATGGCTTGATAATGTTAATTAAATGGATGGATGAAAGAGATGACGTTTATTGGGTTAAAAATTGTACGGCTCTTTATATGTATCCAATAAGATAATTGAACCATAAAACTCAATTATTACATGAATCAATGAACCATTATTAAAATCTGAATAATTATGATTCTAAAATGAAGCTGTTATTTCAAATGAGTACATTTGCAAACGTTAAAATTACTGCGCTAGCAACTGAAATAAAAGAGACATTCAAAGGCTTTACTTTTACAAATACGCAGTGGCAACAGCTCTTAATAAAATGTCTTCTAGTATCAGCGATCGATTTATAGTAATATAGCCATATAATTCTTAATAAACTAAATGTAATATTTACATAGCAACTGGACTTGGTATCAATGCATATAACTAACAGTTGAAGCCATGGCCTTCATAGACGTTCTCTCTTTTGTCAATACATATGGTAGAGGTGCTTTTACCTAAGCATTACTGGCTTCAGTATAAAATCTTTCAGTATCATTTATATTATTGAATTTTACCAAAAATAAAAAGAGAATCTTCAATTTTATATATTTACTGCTAGTTCAGCGTGTTTTGATTGAGTGGTGCTTAGATTTGATAAACTAAAACATCTTTAACGCTTTGGTACATGCCGCGTAGCTCTTTTTTCATCAGGACATAAACGTTATACTGCTAAATATGAGCCTTGTTTATAAAGAGCAAAGAAAGAGCCTTTAAGATGTATCCAAATGGGAAGTAAAATTTGAAATTAAATCCTATGGTAAGCAATGTTGATGACTATACCATGCTTTAGACGAATTTCTCTTTCAATAAAGAGGATTCTCATACTCAGAATGTGAGTAAAGAAGAACAATTTCTGTACTGCATATATCAAGTACTTATTGATATAACACTGTGACTGTAACGATATCAAAAATAAAATCAGTAAACGATCACAAATTTATTATTTGAAATCACTTGTATTTTATTGAAGCTACAACTTTAAATGACCACGGCTAAATTAATATGGATATGTTGATGTTATTTACGCTAGAGTTGAATTAATCGATGGTTATAAAGTTATAAGTTATAACTTATAAACCTATTATCATTATATATATATTTATAGTATAGTTCTGATTCTGCGATCCTTATATAAAGCTGCTGAGCGTTATAAATAATGGTAAATTTTATTAATAAAGTTACCGTTATAAGATGCTGATATACAAGGACCCCAGTTTATAACGAAACTAGTTTTAAATGTTATATAATGATATATATTCAACCATGACCGTTGCTAGTTCAAATGGTATTTGATGGAGTCAATAATGTTTATACGAGGTAATGAATTTATTACACGATCTCATTGTAATATCGAATTCAATGTGATGTTGATTTCGATACACATTATCTAGAATAATCGCACAGTTCAGACATAATAAATGCTTTCTAACACAGTATATGGTGGAGTTAAAAAAATGTACTTTTTAACCGACTTCAAAACGGAGGAAGTTCTATGTTACGATGTAAATTTATAAGGGACACGATTCGACTGTATATCAGATCGCATCGTGATAGCTTAATAGTTAGTAATAAGTTAATTTAAGTATTAGTAAAAGCATAATTATAAAGTATATAAATAGTTATTTAATAAATAGTTATACTATTGGTTTTATAATCTATAAAAAAATATTATTGCAAAAAAATATAAGTGATAGACTAAACTATATGGACTAAAAGTTAATTAAAGCTAAAAATTTGTCGATTCAAGATAGTTTATAGAAGTTACAAGTTTTTCGGGACTACGTGTACTTTATAGTACCAACGTGCTGCGGTGTGTGGTTCGTGCAGTTATTGCCGGAAGACGTGTGCATCTTCAGCAAACGAACACTGTAGATATATGAACAATTATCACTAAGCAAGTGTATTTAGTCACTTATACTGAAGAAGCGTTTAAACATAAACGTAATAACGTTTACAAAGGACATTCAACATTAACTAGAACTTTATTATAACGCCATCTATTGGTGAATCTAAATAAATCACAAGCAGAAAATATAATATACGTGTTTAACCATTTTAAATAATAAATTATTCGTGTGTATGTAAAAATATGTTTTTTTTTCAATAGTCAGTAGATAAATGAGTGTAGTGTCAATGTCTATTTAATGGTCTTTTTGTTCGTTTTTTAAAAATAAATATTCATTAAGATTTTTAAACTCTTGGTGTTTAGATTTAATTCGATGTCTGTAACAGTTAGTAAATGATAAAAAAATAATTATAAATTAGGTGTTTTATTGACCGGGCTGGTGCTCGCGTTCTTATATACCTCCACAGTGACTAGGAACTCGCATGGTGTTGGCGATTGCAGTATGTTTTGATTTATCATCTCAGCTCATATATGTCCCACTGTTGGGCTCGAGTCTCCTCCATAACGAGAGGGAAATGTTTCAAGTTTTCCTTCTCTTGCATAGATGTCATAATATATGTATTTCATATCTCTTAGTTGTCTCTTACGATCACCCACGGGTAAGATATGGGGTGGTGAATTGTATTATTACTCGGTCCCCATCATTATTCTCCTACTCTTATCCCAATTACTTGGGGTCAATACAATATGTACTTTTCTTTCATAGTACACATTGTAAAAGTTATTGGCAATAGTTTTATGACCGGCCGCCTGCCAAACGTCAACCCTCCTTGTGAATGTAATTGTTGACCAAACGGCATCAGATGGAGTTGGCCCAGGTCGTTATAACGCTCTTAGTCATCTTTTACAACATCCACGTTTACTTACTATTGTTTTAATTACTCTCACGTAATAAGAGATTGTTACACATTGTCCTCTGAACTGTCACTACACGAGGAATATAAGGCAAATAATGAGATATTAAGTACTCTACAAGTAGGTGGAGAGAGGTCACACGGAGGGCCGTGTGACCTTTTTTACCTCTTTAAGGGTCTAACGAGTTGATATAAAATGTCCCTTCTCCTACAGTGACGTTATCTGCTTAAGTCTCTTAAACGTCGTAAAGACAACATTGTAGTATTAGGTTATAATCACAAGGACTCTGGTCTATTACTAATCTAGACTAAAACTACCATTAAAACATACCAATGCCTTCCTGTCCTATGGTGACCCATCGCAAAACTTAAAACTTTAAAGTGCCACTATTTGTGACTGCGATTGGGCAGATTACACACTAGATTTCAAGATGAATGGTGCATAGACTAGTTCGCTACACACAGTAAGTGTAAGTCACGCGACCTGGCCATTGAAGTTATTAATTGGACAAATGAGAGAAGTATTTAGTGTAATATAATAATAATAATGCATTCATATATTATACAAACTGGAGAAAACCATAGGGGCATTAGATGAAGGGGAAGTTTACAAATATCTTGGCTATATTCAATCTAAACAAATTCACCATAAAGAAATTAAAATTAACTTAGCCTCACAGTTTAAGCAAAGTCTTCGTGCTACATTTAATAGCCAGCTAAATTCCCTCCATAGTGTGAAAGCTATGAACGCTTATGCTATTCCGGTTTTAACTTACTCTTTTGGTGTAATCAATTAGACACGAACTGAACTAAATATCTTACAACGTCTCATAAATACTTCCCTCACCTCACACAGAAAACACCACCCTAGAGCATGTACTCAACGTTTAACTTTACCAAGAAAAGAAGGGGGTAGGGGTATTATAGACCTGACTAATTTGCATAATAGACAGATTACTATATTGAAAACATATTTCATTTCAAAAAGTACTAGTTCTATTCTACACAGAGCAATATTATACAATGATAAAAAATATACACCACTAAATATGTTTGACAGTAATATTCAAAACAATGAAAAGCAGATTGCCATTCAAGAGAAAATAGATATATGGATTAAAAAATCACTCCATGGAAGGCATTGCCTAGACCTTAATCAGCCTACAGTCGACAAAATAGCTTCAAACAAGTGGCTGAGTAGTGGCGAGCTTTTCCCGAAGACAGAAGGATTTATGCAGGCAATTCAAGACCAAGTAATTGAAACTCGCAACTACCAGAAACACATTATACACATCCCCACAACAGATATCTGTAGAAGATGCAATAGTGCCTCTGAAACTATCCAACATATAACAGGCGCGTGTAAATCTATAGTACAAACGGACTACAAACATAGACATGACCAAATAGTCAACATTATTCACCAAAATCTAGCCATAAAATACGATTTAATATCCGCCACATCCGTAACCTACTATAAATATACACCTGATGCAGTTTTAGAAAACAATAAACATAAAATGTATTTTGACCGCGCTATTCTCACCGACCGAACAACACGTCACAATAGACCAGATGTAACAATACTTGATAAAATTAACAAAACAGCGTATATAATAGATATAGCAATACCAAACACACACAACTTACAGAATAAAATTTCAGAAAAAATGTCTAAATATCTAGATCTCAAAATTGAAATGACCAGAATGTGGCAGTTAAGTAAAGTGACTATAGTCCCTATAGTTCTTTCCACTACTGGGGTTATACCCAAACAATTACACCAATCTATAAAAACTCAAAATTTAACTTCATATATAAACCTACAAAAAGCTTTTTTTTTTTTTCGCAAGGTGGGACCATGGATGTGGTCGCGCCCCGGCAAATCGGCCCGAGGCGACGGAAGAGGCGGTGCGCAACCCCATGGACCCACCCTGCAAACACCTCTCTTCGCCGTGCGAGCGGACCACCGATACCCGATCTTTGTCTTCGGTGGCCCGCCCGGCGATATACCCTCTCGTTTTCCTCTCTCGTCGACTCCCCGACAGCTTTCGCCGTCGAGGCGTCGCCCTCACGCGGTGGCCTCACGTCGGGTGACTGGACAATACCCCGGTCCGATCACCCGAAGCCTCGGTTAGGGCGGCATTAGGCGCAAATACTCGCACATGCGCCGCCCTGGCCGTGGGCGGCGGCCCGGGTCACGGGAATCCTCCCGGACTCGTTCCGCCGCCTCCTTCTGCGAGATGACAGCCTCGCAGAAGGCGGCGACCGCGTCCCAATTCCTGACGCTGTCGACCATCGCTTTCACAACAGCCGGCAGCGTCAGGTCGGCACCGATGACAGCGACGAGGTCACGGCGCTGCCCGTCCCAGCCCGAACATACCTCAAGCGTATGTTGCGCCGTGTCCTCGTCGCTACTGCCAATAGGCATGCCGCCTCGATAGACACCGTGCGGTACCCTCGAATAGCTCTGACCGCCATGGCTCGCTGTGACCTCCACAGTATAGCCCTGAGCTGGGCGTTCAGAGCCCTCGCCCACACGGGTGCGCCGTACATGGCCATTGAGCGAATCACCCCCGCATACAGCCGTCGGCCCTCGAAACTGGGTCCGCCCACGTTCGGCATGAGCCGAGAAAGGGCGGACGCCGCGCCGACCAGCCGGGGAGCAATTTGACGGAAATGCTCCCAGAACCACCATCGCCCGTCGAGCACCAGACCCAAGTAGGAATAAAAGGGACTCCGTCTTGTTTAGGGCCACCCTGAGCCCCAGCGCCTCGATTCGCCTGACCATCTCCTCGGTGCCGAGAGTGGCCAGGCTCGCCGCCTCTTCGAATGTCCTGCCCCGGGCTGTGACGAGCGTGTCGTCAGCATAGCAAATAACGCTCAGCCCGGGGGGGAGACTCCCTCTCAACGCCCAGTCGTACCCGATGTCCCACAGAGTCGGCCCCAGAACCGACCCCTGCGGAACACCGCACGACATGGGCGTCCGCACAATGTCCCCTGCGGGGCTCGCGTAGAGAACACTGCGCCCCTCCAACCTACAAAAAGCTGCCATACTGAATACTTAAGGCCTAGTCTTAGAAATTTTTTTTTCATTTATTCAGCATATTAAAACTGTAGGTGAAAAAGCGAAACGCAATTTCTACGCGCTTACTAGAATATCCACATCTACTTGAGGCCTTCGCTTTAATACACTTAAAACCATATATATGGCCACATATTTGGGGTGTATTTGTTACGCTGCACCTGTATGGGCCGATAGGGCCACCATAGGGGCGGCTCGCCTTAAATTACTACAGAGCCAACGATTGGCCCTAATATTCTTATGTAAAGCCTATAGAACGGTTAGTACCGAGGCCTTGCCAGTGCTAGCGGGTGTGCTGCCGAACATAAAAGATCACAAAAATAAAAGAATAATAATCACAAAAATAATAATAATAACAATGTCATCAATTACAATAAAAATCATGTCTTACTATTACTACATAGTTAGCAGACTATTTATGGTTCTCTCTGTGATGCACAGTTATCCAGTGTCGGTAGAAATTATTGTTAGGACAATCGACGATAGCCCTTAATATCATATTACTTGCCGCTCGTAAACGAGACCAGAACGACTGGATACGGAAACGGAGAATAGCGAAGAAATCTGGAACCCCAGCGACGGCGAACATACTCGTCGCACTGCAGTATCGTGGCTTTCTCATTAGAATACAAAAAGCATTGTTATATTGTATTCTAAGTGCGCTATATGACTTTCTTTTGTAAGATGACCATAGTTGACATGTATAGAAATTTTGACAATACGTGGTGAATAGTGTCAATTTAATCTGGTCATTACACTTCGCAAACCTACGCGCGAGCATATTACACCTGACGGACAGTGCACGACGCTCACGCTCCATATCCTCATCATCCATCAGATTATCCGTGAGTACGTGCCCCAAGTACTTAAAGCTAGTGACAACCCGCACTTCATACATCACTACAGCGGGCACTCTCTCCGGTCCGCCCTTCCATTTAAATATTACAATTTCAGTTTTTTTTTGTATTATATCTAAGGCCATGTCACTCGGCATAATTAATACATATATCAACAGTAAAACAACAAGTAACAACAATATTCAATTATCATTTTTCTGCCTTGTCTCAAATTTATATGATCAGCACAACATATAATAATATTTTATTTTATTACTCCTTACAATTCAGGTTATACATAGAACAAGAAATTATGCTAATTAATGTGTTGGTTGTACGTAAGGAGCTGGTGTCTGAAGTGGGATATACCTGTATTACAGATCACCAGGTCCTTACCCCGGCCAGCTAGAAACTTAATCAAACAGAATAGGAGTCATATAGATACTTAAACTAATTTACATTTTTTTACAAGCAAACAAAAATAATTTGGAAAATCCAAAAGTGCACGCCTCATAATTTTTATATTATTTATCATTTACTATTAGTCAATGCCAGAAATAAAAATAAAATTAAAGAAAAAAGCCTTTTTTTTTAAAAACAAGTTTTTATTATTTGCTAATAAAATAAAATGTTAAAAATAAATTACCTCTAGTAAGACATATAACACTTTATAAGTTCATTGTAACCTTTAACGATAATTAAGCTTCTTCGTCTATTACAAAATAATTCCATATAATACATAATTATATATTTTTAACACGAAAACTTTACAACATAATTATTAAATCTTCCCGTTTCTATCACAGTCTCAATTTTATAAATAAAAGCGTGTTACATTTTGATGGTATGATTAAGAATATTTAGCACCTTCTTATTCCTAGGGCCAGCTTCCAGGTCCAATATCAGACACTGGTTACCATATAGTATCAAAGTACTCGTCAAATTTTTAGTATTTTTATTATTCGTGTTGTTCCAAAAAATATAGGACTAAAAGGGTTCATCATCCCAGAGGTCCATTGTGGAGGGATAAGGGCTTCAGTATAACAGGGTTCGCCCTGGTACTCTGAGGCGCAAAGTTAGCGATATGGATATATAATTACGGAGTTCTTATGGCCAGGTTCCAGGTCCATCATCAGACCCTGGTTACCATATAGTATCAAAGTACTCGTCAAGACGAATCAAACGAGTCCAAACTCGATGGAGTTGCGTCGTTTAATTACGGAGTTCCTATGGCCTGCTTCCAGGTCGATCATCAGATCCTAGTTACCGTGTAGTATCAGTGTACTCCACAAGACAAATCAAAGGAGCCTAAACTCGATAAGGTTGCGTCGTTTAATTATGGAGTTCCTATGGCTAGCTTCCAGGTCCATGATCAGACCCTGGTTTCTATATAGTATTAAAGTACTCACCAAGACGAATCAAATAAGCCCAATTTCGATGGGGTTGCGTCGTTTAATTACGGAGTTCCTATGGCCAGCTTCTAGGTCCATCGTCAGACCCTAGTTACTATATAGTCTCAAAGTACTCGACAAGACAAATCAAACGAGTCTAAGCTTGATGAGTTTGCGTCGTTTAATTACGGAGTTTCTATGGCTAAGCTTCCAGGTTCATGGTCAGACCCTGGTTTCCATATAGTATCAAAGTACTTGCCAAGACGAATCAAATAAGCCCAATTTCGTTGGGGTTGCGTCGTTTAATTACGGAGTTTCTATGGCTAGCTTCCAGGTCCATCGTCAGACCCTGGTTACCATATAGTATTATAGTAATCATCAAGACAAATCAAATGAGCCCAAACTCGAAAGGGTTGCGTCCATTAATTACGGAGTAACTATGGCCAGCTTCAAGGTCTATCATCAGATCAGCTCTATGTCACAATAGTATTGCATTGTCATCCGATTTATATATGCATGCTAAATTTCAGCTCAATCGGCAACCGGGAAGTGGATTAAATTTAACTTGCAGGATTTGATTACAGACAATGGGACAGGTGAAACTAAATATAAAATTGTAATGAAAGAAAAGAAATACTTTTGAAATTTCGTGCCATTCTCGACGTAGAGGTAAACATAGCTGTATAGGCTGAATGGGATTTATTTCCTTTGCCTGTCCGAATGGACGAACAAAAAAATGTAAACGAACGCAATTTTCATAAGGTATACATATACTAAAGACTAAGCAGTTTAGTTTTTTATTAATTGCAATTAAACGACAATGAATTACCAAGCCATTTTCAAAAGAAAACAGCGCGTTGCGATTATGAAGCTTTTAATTAAAGAAAAACTTCGATATATTCATTTTTACGGTCGTTATCCTTTTTTTTTTTTTTTTTTTGGTGGACTATGGATTAGTCTCGCCCCGCCAAATCGGTCCGGGGTGACGGAAAAGGCGGCGCGTGACCCCACAGACCCACCGTAAAAACTCCTCTCTCTTCGCCGTGCGAGCGGGTCACCGGGACCCGATTTTTAACTTCGGTGGCCCGCCCGGCGGTTCACCCTCGCGGGTTCCTCTCGTCGACGCCCCGACAGATTTCGCCGTCGGGGCGTCGCCCTCACGCGGTGGCCTCACGTCGGGTGACCGGACAATTCCCCGGTCCGATCACCCGAAGCCTCGGTTAGGGCGGCATCAGGCGCAGGTATTCGCGCCTGCGCCGCCCCGGCCGCTGGCGGCGGCCCGGGGCGCGGGAATCCTCCCTTGCCCGTTCCGCCGCTTCCTTCTGCGAGATGACAGCCTCGCAGAAGGCGGCGACCGCGTCCCAGTTCCTGATGCTGTCGACCATCGCTCTCGCGACGGCCGGCAGCGTCAGGTCGGCACCGATGACAGCGACGAGGTCACGGCGCTGCCGCTCCCATCCCGGATACACCTCCAGCGTGTGTTGCGCTGTGTCCTCGTCACTCCTGCAGTGGTGGCAGGCCGGAGTCCACTCCCTATACACGACCCTGTGCAGGTACAACCCGAAACACCCGTGCCCCGTCAATACCTGCACCAGCCGAAAGGTGAGGACTCCGTGCCGCCGCTCCATCCACTCTATCAATACGGGTCGGAGGGCCTCAACGGTCTCCACACCGTGCCTAGGCCTCTCCAGCCGCGTAGCCCAACGGGCGATGACGTCTCGGCGGGCATCCACGCGCCAGGTGGCTATCTCGCTCAACGATGGGGAGCCACCTTCCTCGCGCGCTGTGATAACCCGCCGGTAGAGGT
The DNA here is from genome assembly GCA_905163515.2 of Lymantria monacha. NCBI lineage: Eukaryota > Metazoa > Arthropoda > Insecta > Lepidoptera > Erebidae > Lymantria > Lymantria monacha. The sequence goes on from LR991081.1 coordinate 21,907,074, forward strand.
CGGAGAGCATCTCCGCCTCTAGGTCCCACGGGGGTGTCCCGGCCAACAGGCACGCCGCCTCTGTCGACACCGTGCGGTACCCGCGAATGGCTCTGACCGCCATGGCTCTCTGTGGCCTCCACAGAACCGCCCTGAGCTGGGCGTTCAGAGCCCTCGCCCACACGGGTGCGCCGTACATGGCCATCGAGCGGATGACCCCCGCATACAGCCGTCGGGCCTCAAAACTGGGTCCGCCCACATTCGGCATGAGACGAGAAAGGGCGGACGCCGCGCCGACAAGCCGGGGAGCAATCTGTCGGAAATGCTCCCGGAACCACCATCGCCCGTCGAGCACCAGACCCAAGTACCTCATATGGGCCTGGATGCTGATGTGGATGGAGTTTACCACTATCGAGGCGCCGATGGGCAGCCTCACACGGGGCCCATGGAAAAGTAGGGCCTCCGTCTTGTTTAGGGCCACCCTGAGCCCCAGCGCCTCGATCCGCCTGACCATCTCCTCGGTGCCGAGAGTGGCCAGGCTCGCCGCCTCTTCGAGTGTCCTGCCCCGGGCTGTGACGAGCGTGTCGTCAGCGTAGCACACCAAGCTCAGCCCGGGGGGGAGACTCCCTCTCAACGCCCAGTCGTACCCGATGTCCCACAGAGTCGGCCCCAGAACCGACCCCTGTGGAACGCCGCACGACATGGGCGTACGGTCGTTATCCTGCCAGATACAAAATATTTTCTCCGACGTCTTCAAATATTTTTTTAATCAACTATTTTCTTACTTTAAACAAAATAATTGCTTTTTAAAAATATCAAATACGTTTAAACGAATGTTTTATCTTGACATATATTATATTATAATATTATCCTATAAGTGCAATGTGAGAAAATTACAATCATTTTTATGTTTGAAAAGTGCTTGATTTTCATATGTCGAGAGTAGAGCAAGACCTCAACGCTTCGCTTATGAGGCGTGCACTATAGCATGATCTCTGTGACATTTCTCACTAGTGCCGCACACTTACGATGCAGTACGCTCTTTTGTCGATATAATTCCTTATTTTTAAAGTTATTTGCTATTGAAAAAGAATGTATGAAAATCTTGTTGAATTTCAATCAAATGGATAGATGAATGGATTACAAATGTAAAACAATCTATGAAAATCTTACTGAATTTAAATTAATAGATTTTATGAAATTTCAACTAAAGCTGTTAATTAATTCTTTTTATTATTCGAAAAGAATACTGGATGTATTCTTTCATCGTCACTATTATCATCATCGCTGGCGCATTCCTGAAGGTTGATGATGAGTTCTTGGTTACAGATTATTTCATGAATAATCATAGATCAGAAATTATCTTTTTAATATAAAAGAAATGGTCTTATTAATATTATAACTGATATCTGTCCGAAGAATGTTATCGATTTACGTTTATCGATTGTCCCATCTCTATCTTATTCTCAGACCTTGTACTTGCGTAAGCATCATATTTTTATAAAATGGTTACTAAGTATTTTAAAACATATTACGTATAAGTTTTGATATACACATACATACACATCATCACGCCATATCCCTTGCAGGGTAGGCAGAGAGAACAGAGTGCCAGAGAACTCTATCTTTGCATACTTCACTCGCTTCCTCAACATTCATAATTCTCTTCATACATGCTCGCCGGTTGCGGCGACTCTTGACTCCACCTTCCTTCAGTACATGACCGATCTGGTCCTAGGTAGGTTAGTCTCGGTCTCTCTCGGTACCTACATCCTTCCACTTTCGCATTGTATATCTTCTTAACCAGACGTTCGTTTGGCATTCTTTCCACATGTCCGAACCATCGGAGCATTCCCTTTCGCATCTTTACACCAATACTCTCTTTTATACCTACTCGCTCTCTTACGTCGTCGTTACGAATGCGGTCGGTCAGCCTAACTCCACAGATTTTTCGCAGAGATCGCATTTCGACCGCATTAATTTTACTTTCATACTCTTTTCTGCATACCCAACTCTCGCTTCCATACAGTAATGTTGGGACAAGCACTGAGTTATGTATTGCTACACGTGCCTTCTGGCTGAGGTGGTGGCTGCCGAGAAGTTGCCCCAACACTTCGTTCACTCTATTTCCTGCATTCACTCTTCGCTCTATATCAGTGGTGTACCTTCCATCTCGGCTAAATCCACATCCAAGATATACAAATTCATCCACTTGCTCTAGTACATCATTACCTATTGTTACTCTTACATCTGTTCTGGTTTTATCTCTTTCAAAGACCATTATTTTGGTTTTGCTCACATTCACGCGTAGACCCCTTTTCTTACAATCTTCTGTCATTGTGTCGACTAGGGTCTGCAGGTCAGTCGCTGACTGTGCCAGCAGGACTGCATCATCTGCATAAAGCAGAGCAGTGACCACTGAGTCGCCCATCTGGACTCCCACATTCATATCGTTCAACCTTTGGAGTCATTTATCCAGATATATGATAAACAGCCTGACTGACAGAACGCACCCCTGCTTAACGCCGATATTGACGTCAAATCAAGGCGACATTCCATCATCCAGCCGCACACAGGCTCTACAGCCCATATAACTGGACTGCACAGCCTGTAGCAGTTTACCGCTAATACCATACTCCGGTAAAATGTCCCAAAGTTCCTTTCGTACAACCGTGTCAAATGCTCTCTCCAGATCCACAAAACTGCAGAAAACCCTCTGACCTAGAGTCAGATGCTTCTCCACAATGTTGCGCAGAGAGAACACTTGATCCATGCATCCCGTTTCACTCCTAAAACCTCCTTGTGTCTCACACAGTAAACCATCGGACACCATCCTCATTCTCCTTTCAATAATTTTACCATACACTTTTGCTGCCAAACTGGTCAAGCTTATGGCTCTGTAATTTGTGCAGTCATAACGTGGACCCTTGTTTTTAAACAAAGGCACGATGACTGCGCTATTCCAGTCCCCGGGAACCATTCCCGAGCTCCAACATAAATTGAGGAGCAACAGGAACGCCTCCCAGACACAAGAGCCACCAAGCTTGATCATCTCGGCAGACACCATATCAATGCCCGCTGCCTTACCATTTTTCAAACTACTTATCGCCCATTCAACTTCATACATACTGATGCCATCGGAGGATGCCGTTGTCGGATGTTGATCTACTAAACCACATGCGAACCGGTGCCAACCGTAGCATCCGCATACATATCGCCAAAATATTCACTCCATCGGCTTAACACGTCTTGTGTTTGTCTAAAAATGTCTCCACATTTAGACCTTATTCTATTCATTCTGAAGGCTGACCAACCACCCCGAGACTTCTTCACCTCCCTCCAAAAGGGTTTGGTGTTACCCTCGAAGTTTTTAGTCAGCCTATCTTCTGCACTCATACTTGCTCTATCACGTTTCTCTTTCACTAAGGCCTTGGTGTCATAATTGTCCGGTCACCCGACGTGAGGCCACCGCGTGAGGACGACGCCTCGGTGGCGAAAGCTGCCGGGGCGTCGACAGGAGAGGAGCCCGAGAGGGCATACCGCCGAGCGGGCCACCGAAGACAAAGATCGGGTACCGGTGGCCCGCTCGCACGGCGAAGAAGAGGTGCTTGCAGGGTGGGTTAATGGGGTTGCGCGCCGCCTCTTCCGTCAGCCCGGACCGATTAGGCGTGACGCGACGTCCATAGCCCACCTCAAAAAAAAATGGTGTCATTCTTACATTGCCGATATATTTCTTTCTTCTTTTCAGTCATACAGTCATTCAGATTCAAAGAAGAGACATAGTCCAGCCACGCTTTCTTCTTTTGCTCTACGGAAGCTGCCACTTCCGCATCCCACCATGTATCACCATTTGTTTTTCTATGCTTCTTTGAACTTCCACATAATTCTTTCGCTGTATCTACCATACTTTCTTTCAATACTCTCCAGCATTCTTCAATGTCCGATTGCCGCTGGCTTGCCATCGTCAGCCGTTCTCGGACACCCTCTGCATACTTTTCTCTTACACACTCTTCTTGCAACCTTTCAACCTTTATTCTTTCAAGCCCTCCGAAGTGGACACGCTCTCGCCAGTGCCTCCACTTTCTGAACAGACCACTAAATCTCACAATAACGAGATAGTGGTCCGTATCGACTGTGGGGCCCCTGTAGGCTCTTCCGTCCAATATTTTGCTTCGGAGGCGACTGTCTACCAAAATTAAATCTATTATACTTTTCTGTTCATTCTGTCTCCATGTATACATATGGATGTCCTTATGTTGGAAAAATGTGTTTGACACAATAAGGTTTCTCTCCATGCATACATCCGCTATGAGCCTACCTGCATCGTTCACTCTCTTATCACCAAATGGACCAAGTACGTCCTCATATTCGGGACGCTTGGTCCCCACCCATCCGTTCAAATCTCCGCATACAATCACGCGTTCACTGGTTTCTGCCATATCCAGAACTTCCCTAACATTATCCCAAAACTTCTATAGGTCTGATGCCACCGAGGATCCTACGGGAGCATATGCTACAACCATGAATACCTTGGTGACACCTAGTTTTATACGGACCCAAAGAAGTCTGGGATCATACATTCCGTAATCCTTCACACCTGAGGCCAAGCGAGAGGACAACAGCACTCCTACCCCCATGCTGGCTCGATCGCTCTGTGGTACACCAGACCACAGAGCAATCCCGCCACCAGGAAGATCGCAGGCGTCGCTGCCCCTTCGCTTGGTCTCTGTCACACAGAGCACGTCTAACTGTTTGTCCGCCATGACGGATATCAGCTCGTGCAACTTACCTTCCACACAACCTCTTACATTCCACGTGCCCACCTGGCACTCTGCTCTCCTCGACTCGTCTGACTGGGCAAGGCGTGATGGTTGGCGGCCCCCATCGCCGCAACTGCCTAAGTTCGTACCGACGGGGGACGCCCTATCCCGCATTGCGGTACGCATATCGAGCCGGATTAGCAGTCTAATTAGACTGGCAGGGGACGCAAACGAGCACGCTCCGGACTATGCCCAATTGTTTAGTTGATGCCGTGCGAATGGGCCACCGGAACCCAGTCTTTGCCATCAGTGATTAACTATTGAATATAGCCTTTTTTTTTGCGATGGACTATTGGCGTGGGCGCGCCCCGCCAAATCGGTCCGGGGTGACGGAAGAGGCGGTGCGCAACCCCATAGACCCACCCTGCAAACACCTCTCTCCGCCGTCAAAGCGGGCCACCGGTACCCGATCTTTGTCTTCGGTGACCCGCCCGGCCTATTGAATATAGCTTCTTTTTTTTTTTGGCAGGCTATGATGTGAGCACTTGAATATAGCCTATGAAAACTCATAAAATGAGAGAAAATGTACGGTTATTTCACCCAATCTAGCATTTTAACTGACCTTACCACACTGGAGATGCAATAGGTCGCAAGCTTATGCTATTACGTTAATGAGATGATTCCAAATATAACTGCTTTTTTCTTCAACCCATATACGACTAATATTGGACACTATTTTCCCCCACAACGATAGGTAAATTAAGCTTTTATACCACGCTAGTCAAACGTATTGTTATACGATTTTATTTTGAACTTTCCTTTTCTGAGAATAATATTATCTGCTTAATTCACTTAATCGTTTTTGCAGAGATCGTCTGCAGTAAATGGGTAACATAATGTGTATGTGGTATTCTTATACCATCCTACTCAGAATAATAGGAGGATTCATCATCATCATTTCAGCTTATATACGTGTACCCAATGTTGGGCTCAAGCCTACTCCATTATGTAAGGGAAATTGACCTACTATATACCACACACTTATCAGACGTGTTGGTATATGGTTTTGTTTCTAGTTTTCTTTCTCTTGCATAAATGTTATATGCATTTTATATCCTTTAGTCGTCTTTTACGATCACCCACGGTAAGGATAGGGTTCACCATCCCTTATCTTACCCGTGGGTATTGTATTATTTTGTTACCCCATCGCCACACGGAAAATAAGAGGATTATAGGTCAAGTATATCAAACACAGATTCAAATAACAATGTTCATTTATTTCATCACTTATCAGGCACTTACAATATTGCATTGGAATATTTTACAATATTAATAATATCCAATGATACTATACATGTGCCATAAGCTAGCGGGATTACCATAGTTATAGCTATTCCCGCGAAGTTAATAACATCATTGATGTGCGACAAAGCTGATTCAAGTGTCTATCACAAATATTTAAAACTACTAAATCGCAAAGAGTAACAAATAATTTATGAATCTCTACAATCTAATTTTTAGGTTTTTGATAAAAAAAATTTAAAATTAGTGACATACATATCTAAGAATTGTTACTCCTCTACCCCTACTCCAGTCACTTGGGAATAGCGCATAGTTCTCATCTTCCATAACCTCCTATCATCTCTTTTTTATTAACCTCTTCGCCGTGCCAGTGGGCTGCCGGAATCCGGTATTTGTCTTTGGTGGCCCGCCCGGCGGTTTACCCTCACGGGTATTCTCTCGAATCGATGCCCCGGACCTTCTATCATCTCTGAACTCAACTTTCTGTCATGTCATCCTACACAATCTATTCATCTTTTCATTGGGCCCCTTTACCTATAGCATACACATTCCTACCTAGTATCTCTCCTGGTGATGTTACTTTTATTTTCGTGTGGTCATATTACAAATAATGTTCACCTGCCAACTTTTTAGATACGCGCCAATTTTATACTTTATAATATAACTATTCATTCCTCATTATGTTCACATATTCAACTTAATATTTGCATTTCTATGAAATGCAGTTCAACGTGATAATTGATATAGGATTATGAGTCTTATTAAGTTTTTATATGTTTACTTCTCGACTTTAATGGCAATTGTATGTCGTCTCCGAGACTATTGACACTTCATATAGTCTGCATCAATTCTATAATACATTGTACAACTCAAAGCACCTTTGTATTTAGTTATGATTTACATATGACTAAAAATTGATCTTACTAGTAAAATTGTTTTATTTAGGGTCCATTACTCTATAAAATTGGCGTTAATACCGGCATCACAGTTTATATTTTTAATTTGTCTGCTTAAAAGTAAACCAAAATTTCCTAATTGATATAGTCATTTCTTCAACTTATTCGATCTCACGTCCTATTTCCCAGACAAAAATAATGTCATTAATTATTAAATTTATACAGAAAGAATGAAGAATACATTCTGGTGCTTAGCGCAGATGTACCATCAAAATGAACCTATTGACTTCTCCAGAATCTAAACCTACGTATATATTAGATCGCCGGTACATAGGACAAGTTAAACTTAATGAACTAAGGTACACCATTTATCGTATGCCTTGTTATTGTCAATGTACATTGTACAACTTTTATTTTAGTTATGTTTCTCATTTCAGTTACTTTTATATCAGTATACCTTAAATTTCTTTACCGAAAAATATAAGCGTTATATCATTGCTACAATCATTGGCTGGTTGAAGTCAGCTAACTGTCGTCATTGTATATATTTATTTAAATATAAATATCAAAGATGGACAGCCACAATATTCTTTAAATTTAAAATTTATTTAATATACCAACTTAATCTAATACACATTACACACAATACATCTTCTATTTGAGTCCTCCAAGCAACAAAATATCTAGCAAGCCACCAATTGCTTTAATATTCAAATAAATGTAGTAAACTTATTCATAGTTGCTACGAAAATGGCGTTGGCAAGACGGACATTTAGTCTTAGTTTTTTTATTTATAGCAGTTACTTATTTACACTTTAACAGTTGTTACTTTTTAATATCTGGTATATGTACTCCTGGCACTTTATTGTTATATTTAGTAAAAGTATAGATTTACTTATTGGTTTGTTCTCTGTTTACTATAAAATATCAATCAATAAGATATCGTAAATAGTTGTTAATCTTCCAAAATAATATAAGGTCATACATTTATATTCATTGTCTTACAAAACTTGACATACTTCCACTGGTATAACATTAGTTCCTAACATTATTCTGCCTTTCAATTTTCACTGACTTATTTATTGATTCTATTCAGATCATAATCAAGTAGGCTGATGTTCTGTCCTTTATTTCATTATGTGAAGTGCATGCATAAAATCTCTTCGTCTTTTTTCTTTCAAAGCATTCTGATCAAAGTTCTTTAATGTCATTAAATTTTGCCAAAATTTTGTCTTCTGTATCTTTGAAATAAAACTACTTTCTATCGTGTTTGTAAAAAAAAGGCGTCTCACGTCCAAAAGTCATTGTTACTACAGAGATTTATATCTACCCCTTATAGTATCAGTTATTAAATTTTAACCCGTAGTTTTAATACTAACTGATTTACTTCACCACCTTACTAATTTAAAAAAATAACAAATCTATTAAGCTACCACTGGATCGGAACGCGGCCACACTGAGGAAGAGCCGAAAACTCAGAGGGCATTATACTAAATTATTGAATTTATCCATATCTTTCATATATTTGACGCGCTTAATTTCGCCCATTCTTCTCTTAACTTCCTAGATCTATCTCGATATAAGAATTTGTAGAATTCTTTTGAAATTAGGGTTAATGGGATGTATACCATGTATATTATTACTTATTACAAGGTTCTGATATACTGGCAGTATTTCAAGCGTCATGATTACAGAAGAAATGTGGGTGGAGATTCCTGTACCTAAGTAACTTCTCTCAAGAGCCTTCAGCGTAGGCGCAACAAGCTATTGAAGTGACTAAATACAAAAACTTTAACTTAAAAGAAATTGATTTCAATACTCTAGCATCTGAGGATCTGTCGCCTTTGCATAAATAACCACACCTCAAAACTAAAGGTCCATACCGTCGTGATCGAAATGAAGACGACAGTTAAGCCAGTGGTAGTAGTTACAATGATACGACCACACATAATAAGCGATTAAGAAAACAAGTAGACCGTAGTCTGACCACAAATAAACTATTCACCCGTAGCTACTTCCGTGATCATTACACTTGCAAAAATATCGAAATATCAGGTACTTGTAAGTAATAAAATAAAACTATGTATTATGTATTATAAATTTATATAAATCCTGTTAACTTTAATTTCGCAATTATGACTGACCATGATACTTTAAAATTTTATACATTGTACAATCGTCAGAAGTGTTTCAAGTTGACAATCTTTCAGTATCAAAATTTGCTTTTGTACTAGGTCAATCATTCATTCAAATTAAATCATTTATTATGCATAAGCCCTATAAGGGCACTTACATATTGTCAATTTTACATTTTTTTAAAATTAATCTACCACCGGATCGGAAAGCCCTCACAAACTGAGAAGATCTGGCAAGAAACTCAGTGGGTTTCATCATTTTTTTTTAAATTACATGTTTTCTTAAATATTATTGCCTACATATTTAGTCCATATTAGCTTCAGTGAGATGCCCTTCGAGTAAAGATTAATTTTTTAAAGGTTAATTACAAGATAAACAAAAAAAAAAAAAAAAAACAGAAATGGTTGGCCAGATTCCACAAGCGGCACCTGATCACGAGTTAACTACTAAAGCAGCCATCACGCCCCTCAACCACGTTCGAGGGAAGGGAGAGACCCGCTCACGTAGCTACCGCAGGCAGAGACCTTTTTAGTGAGCATGACCACACCAAGATCTATAAATTACAATCAGATAGCTCCATCAAATCAATAAATAAATAAATCGTTAGGCCAAACACGCTACAATACAATTTGTGACATTTTGTGACAATGAAAAATATACAGAGTTCAGACGACAGTGAGTATCACCGCCAAAACACTGTAAAATTTAAAATTTTATAAAGTAATTGCTGAGATCATTTAAGACGGTGTCAATTTTATCATTAATAAGTTTCACATGATCTATGCAGAATAGAATCGAGAATGTTTCAATAAGGAAATCATTGAAAATTACAAGGCGTTATTCATTGAAAATTTTATAGACCTACGTCCAGACCTTGATATGCTCCGATATCTGATCGAAGACTTCATAGGAATACAACTCAACGCCATGCATATATCGGGCGACTATTTTACGGTAGCCATGAAATATTTTTAAGTGAATCTAGGCTATAAAATCATGAGCTGTGGTAATATGGAATAATAGAGGGTTACAACTTTTTTGTTAACTAATTTGCCTTCAGGTGGTAGCCAGGAATTAATAAACAAGAAAAATAAATAGTTTGATCTGATGATTCAATATATAATGCAATAGACATCATTCTAACGAACAAATGTCTTATATTAGTCGTGAGATTGACATCGTGTCAGGCCGTAAAAGTTCTTCTATTGGACTTGGGCGAGGAGTCCTTAATAGAAGAGAAATCGATCTACAAGACCACTTGGCAGTAGTGTTGCCTTCACCTGCATCGATGTTTTCTGCATATAACATCCCTTAATCGATTTTTACGATATTTTTACGATGCCCACGGACCAAGTGGAAAATTGTAGTTTAAGCTACTCATTGAGAGAAAGCTTGAGCCAAATTTGAACTTAGACAAAAGTCCAAAGGCTTTATGAAGAAGTGTAAGAAATTCTTTTCAACTTGATATGCTCTTAGACTCGAGTTAATGTGGTTCTATATCCATCATGGATATCAAATTCTTATAAGCAACTAAAATCAGCAAGACTTCCGCTGTTGTTAGAATTATTGAAAGCATCTCGGAGGCGTTGTATCAGTCTAAATTATCAATAATACTGATTCCACTATATTAACCTAATCTAATCTAAGGGGAAAGTTATAGTGTAATTATCCAAACTACTGAAGTGTACCCAAGGTACCCTTGCTCCATTGAAGAGGTTGCAGGACGGTTTACGAAGCACGATTCTGCCTTGCTATTATCTCAAACGCTTGCGTGGACTCCAATAAAATGCAATTCACCAAAAAAAGAAGAGCTAAGTAGAACTTACTTCGTATACAATGTTCAAGCGTCAAGTCCTCTACGAATTTGGGAAGCTAGAAAATTTAGACGGTTCTTCACGTCTTAAAGCCGCATGCACAGGTCTAAGATGTTTCCGGCAATGACGTACGGCAAAGGAACATGGTCTCAAAATGACTTGACACAAAATAGAGAGTCGCCCCTAGAATAGCAGTTGTAGTTCTCTCAGGAGTAAGTGATGTACCTGTTGAAGTTCAGCACTTAGACATGATCTTCAAAATATGTATAATTTTATTAAATGATAAAAGTATAAATTCACATCTTTAAGGTCCACAGCCTATGCTTACACTGACAGCTCATACTTTATATTCTATAATTACAATTCAAAGACAGCACCGAACTCTGCGTCACTGGACGATTAGTTCGGTGCTGCATTATACGATAGCTTTTAACGCTGAAGCTCACCCACGTTTCGTTAAATGCAATGTGCTCTCTTCAAATTATTTTCTAATTATTATACGATAGACCTACCACCAGATATAATTATTTTTCATCCTACACTTTTCTATTACAACATACACGATATTAAATCTTATTAACATCATAAAAATAGTATTCACCAATTCAAAAAGTACTTGCGTGTTGAGTTCTGATAATGGATGGCAGTTTGCGATCAGAACCTAAAGTTTCTAATCGCGTACCGACATACATTACGACAAGAAAGTAGTACTGACTGCCATATTCTGCTGCTTGCTGATACCTCCGCGAACCACTGGCACGTGGGTGTATACATAATTTCTTTTGATTTCAATATTCTGTAAAAATAATAAAACATTTAATAGATTTTATAACGACAGCAGAGATGGCGTAGTGACCTAAATACCGAGCTCCCATACCGAGCTGTGCATGAAGATGGAATCCACGATGGGTTTAATCCCCACGCAAGACAGTACTCTGTAAGATCTACACATAATTGTCCTTAGGCTAGGTATATGATAGCGGCTACGAATACTACCAACCCTTACTTTGCTGGTGGATGTTGTAAAAGACTACTAAAAGTCTTACTTATAACTGCCTGAGCCAACTCCATCTGTTGCTGTTTGGTCAACAATTACATTTTCAAGGAGGGTTGACGTCTGGCAGGCGGCCGGTCATAAAACTATTGCCAATAACTTTTACAATATGTACTATGAAAGAAGAGTACATATTGTATCGACCCCAAGTAATTGGGATAAGAGTCTAGGTGTTATTTGTTTCTGTTAATTTCATGTTGGTAAAATATCCCCTGACATGAATTTTGTTTTATCATTTGTTAATTATCTTTAACAAAACAAATATAGGTAAAGTTATGTACTGCGAATAATAAAATGGCGCTAATATAGATAGAACGATCATGATGAGAATTCGAACCCAATGGCTATTAGATTTATTATATTGCATATACTTCAGAAATGACATAATGTAAGTAGCGAAACACACAAAATAACTCAGTTTCTAAAGGTCACTATTTGTTTTTATAGGGTCTTCCAGGATCATAAATTGCACCAACAAGTCCTACATCGTTCTGTGCTACATACGCATTTCCAACCGCGAGTATAGTGTAGAAAGTCGGTAACTCGTGAATAAGTAAGTAGTAATTGCTTCTTTCAACTAACCCTAAGCAAAGAGATGATCTTACTCCACGCGTCTGTTTGAGGGACTTTAAAAGGTCTTCAAAGTCCACCATGTCTAAAACAAAAAAATAGTATTTATTATCAACGATGTGTGTATTGTTCATTCAATGTCGTTATGTATATCTTCTTTAGTAATATTTAAAAGTACTTTAGGCAATAACGGCTTCATATGAGTACTAGTATACCTAATGGGAAGGTAATTGATTGATTATAACACATTAAACAGACTTTTTTTGCAGCGTGCTATGGTCTGGTCACACTTCGCTAAATCCGTCCGGCGCAACAGGAGAAGTGGCGCGTGACCCCAAAAACCTGCCCTCCTGCAATGTACCTCTCGACGCTGTGTGAGTGGGCCACCGGAATCGAGTATTTGTCTTCGATGGCCCACCCGGCGGTCTAGCCTTGTGAGTATCCTCTCGAGTCGATGCCCCGGCAGCTTTCGCAGTCGAGGCATCGTCCTCACGCGGTGGCCTCACTCCGGGCGACCGAACTAACACCAATCACACTGAATAGGATAGTGTGATAAGTTTTTCTCTTACAGTGATGTTATTATGATCCCTTTAAATCATCATCATAAGTTTAGCTTATTTATGTGACACTGCTGGGCACAAACTTCCTTCACAATGAGAGTAAAATTGACCCACTGTACCACGCTGGTTAGAGAGGTTGGTATGGGGATTTATTTCGAGGTTACTTTTGCCTTCTCTTGCATAGATGCTGTATGTGTGTTATTTCCTTTAGTAGTCTTTTACAAGATAGGGGATGGTGAATTATATTCTTATTCTGTCACTACACGGAAAGGCTCAGCTTAAATAACCAACAAATTTGAATATAATTCTTATTATATTTCTACAATTCATGCTGCCCAACGAACACACACGTGACGAGGGAACGGACAACTATAACCCTTGTAGAGTTTAAAGGCCTATTCGCATACCTAAAATCATGGCGCCTTCTTGAAATTAATGATCAGCAGGACAGCGTGAGACTCTGCACCTTTTCAACTGCTAAACTCAGGTATCGCATGACATCGTGGACCCAATAAACAGCAAGGCCGAACAGTCACAGGAGAAAGGCGAACTCGTCCAGGTTGTCCATCTTCACCATCCATCATCGTCATTCCATGTTCAGATCCTCAGACATATACTTTTACCTGATTTTTGCTATATTTGTGGGAGAAATATTAGACACAAGACAAAAATCACATTTCAATAACAACAAGTGAGTCAACAAATAAGTCACCTATGCATATACGAGTATATACAAAAATCTTATAGACTAAAAAAGCGTCTTATAAACTAAGAAAGCGTCATACAAATATTCTAAAACATCTTAACTTTATTAAATTTATAACTATGAGTTACTAATCTAGAATTAAATGAAATTAACGACAGATCAACTCCAACCTGTTCTATTCATATCAATTAGAGAGAACCTAACATTTAGAGAAACTTGCTTAATTGAAAGAATAGAACAGATTAGAATTTTGATCAAATGTTGCAACTTTTGAAAAAAACCTTATATATCTACCTCTCCTGTTTCCACCTTTAGAGGTGGTTGTCACAGGAATACGGCGGAGCAGCACGTCCCGGTAATCGCATCAGGCAGGCAACGGGCAAGCATCAGACAGGCATCAGGCAGGCATCAGGCAGGCACCAGGCAGGCATCAGGCAAGCACCAGGCAGGCATCAGGCAGGAACCAGGCAGGTATCAGGCAGGCACCAAGCAGGCATCAGGCAGACACCAGGCAGACATCAGACAGGCATCAGACAGACACCAGGCAGGCATCAGACAAGCAACAGTAGGCCCCGTGTACTCGTAGTAGACAGCAGCATGGCTCGATGTAATTCTCTGAACATGACAAGCAAACATTTAATTAAGTATTTTTTTAAGATGATAAACTCATGCTATCATGTAGGAATAAAAATACAATTCACTCTTTAGGTAAATCTATAGAAGAATAAAAGCAAATATCATCAATTTATCTAACAATCTACCACAACAGTACGGAATGAAAAAAATCGATGTTTAAGCTTTAGGTTACCTTTCTTCTAATTATGATGTCAAATGTCATATAAAACCATTTCCTAATAAATGATTTCTGAAATAAATTACTTACCAATGAAATGTTTGTGTTTTGAGTTTTTTTGTAAGTTCCGCTTCTGGTAGCGCTGGCCATGGAGCAACGCTGTGGTTTCTTTTTCTGGTAAGCCGACCCCGCCGAGCCATCAGCTTCTCATCTGGGTAGTTGGCTTCTTATCTCTAGAACACTTCACAAACAATATCAATACATCTGCTTTAAAGGTATATACTATATATTCAACAACTAAGTGAGCCTCATATATGATTAAGCAATAAACTTCAAAAGAATCTGTCTAAACATTTGAGAAATTGATTTAAATCTGTCAAATGTCACCGTTTTACCTTTAATAATTACTAACTTACGAAGTTGAAGTTGAATATTGTATCAACTCCAAATGGTTATGCCATTTGGAATTGATACAATATTCACTTCAGAGCAGAATAATGATAGTTCATATCGGAATCAATAAATGTAGTCTCTTCAAACCAAAATTATAGAAATTTAGGTATTTTTTTTTACGTTATTCTACAGACTTTTTGTCCGTGCTCTTTTTATGTTAAATTAAATTTTTATGGTGGTTTATTTACAAAATTAATTTTCTTTAAGTGGCTTTATAATAGTTGGTTAAAGCTTTAAGAGCGCAATTCATGTGTCATAATAGATGTTAAGTGACTACATGTCTTTTTGGGGTTTCTTCTTGGCGCTGGTGGTCTTGTTATTAGTGAAACTCTTCTACTTGTAGATGCTGTTGTCCTCTGTGATGTAGTTATGATGATAATGGTGTGATTTATTTCTAGTGTTGTCTTCTTCTGGAGATTTAGGTTCAGGTCATTTGGTTTACAGCAGTAAATTAAAGTGATGAGAATGTACTTGATGTCGATACTATCTTATGTCTTTCATAAAATTATATATCTTATAGAAAGAGATTATTTTAATTTGTTGTCGCTCGCAAATATAGTGCAGAGAATTCAAGCATTAATGACACTGAGATTGAAGGGCGGTTTTAATTTAGATGTTATTAGGAGAATCTATAAAAATCACTGCTGACGACATTTTGGAGTATTCCAAAGAAGTAATAAAGCAAAAAGCAAATAAGCTAATAAAACTACATATTTGCACTTTTACATTTTAAGCACATTAAAAAGACAATAAACAATTCATATGTAAATGTATTTTTAATAATTGCATTTGATTCAGATCATTATACCTCATCAAAATTTAATAAATAACAATCATAACGTAAAAAAGGGCTCACGTGCAATAGAAACGCCGTTCAACATAGACATTGTCATGAATAAAAGGATTATCATATAGAAGGATTATCACAAGCTCCAAGGTTTTCTACAGTTTGATCGCAACTATAAGTAAGTTTCTTTGATATCGGATTGCCTGAGTGTGGTGATAAATTTAGAGTTCAATAGGCAACCACCTCTTACTTTCTTGTGAGTTGTAAAAATCGGCTAAGAAAAGATTAGGGCGGAGCACCAGTGTTCCGTTGGAAAACTTCTGACACCAGCTTTTAACAACTAATTCTATGCCTGAAATGGCGATTCTGGTATTAACACCCTTTTATGAACAGGCCAAAGTCTAGCAATCAAAGTTGATTTGAGAAACTTGCAACATAACAACATTTAAGAACAATAAAATTACAATGAAAGTTGCAAGAACTACCAAAAAGAGATGCATAAACTGTATCGCATAAGCTGTATTATTATAACAATTGCAGCACTGCACTTGCATTTTCAGCAACACCTCCATGGTACTTACTAATGTTTTATTACTTGAATTTTCTATTATATCAGTGCAAAGATAAAAATTAGTATTAGCTATAGAGTTTTTTTTATACAATAAATAGTCCCCTAATATAATTATTGTAATTACATTGTATTAGAAATGTAACAAATCTTTAATACTGGGATATAAATAAGGAATGAAAAGAAATAAATAAAATCTAAAATTGTTTTACAAATATTGTCTAATTAATGATATATTCTTGTTGATTTATATATAGCCGCACTTTGTAATGACAAAAGTATTGTGTTATTTATATGTATCAGGTCTGTAACTTTATTATTAACTTACGTTACGCAATTTGTATAAAAATGTTGGAGAAAAATAATTAAAAGCGTGGCATGAAGTGGGTGCCAACGAGTACTTGAACAAGAGGAAGGTTTAACTATAAGCACCGTTTCATTTGGGAATCGATCAGACATATGTATCTTGATTTACCATTTAGCAGTTGTTTTGACCGATTGCAATCACAATATCTGGTAACATCAAGATTCGGTCATAACACTATAAGATATTATGATAAATAATACTAGAATGAGGAGTATGATAGAATGTGAAGTTTTTGACTGGTGCAAGTATTATCGTGCCATATGTGCTTCAACAAATACTCGTAAAAGACCACGAAGAAGTAACCAACTCTAGAATTATAATAAAAATACAGTACAATATTCACTTATAGTTTGATTAACTTGGATTTTATTCATCCTCGTTAACTTGTTACTGTTGTCAGTTTCGACTTGTTGTCAGCAACACAAATGACATGATTTCAGGGTAGTAAATCACAGCAAATATAGAAAAATCAGAGGCTTTTTCTGAGTGCAGAGGCACTAGGTCAACTTGTGATAGGTGTCTGTGGCACCTTATCATGTAGTTGGACATCCCTAAAACGCTTAAACGGTATCTTCTTGAAAAGGCCACAAGAATCAACAAACCTTACATTCATCAAAAGTTTGAAAGTAAAGTCCCATGCTGCAACTGATTTACACCAAATATTCGAAAATAATTCAACTTAAAAAAGCACAATGTAAACCCTCATTGTTATTTACCTGCTAGAGCAAAGTCTAAAAGAGAGAAAGAAAAAAAGAATCGGCCCAAACACGTTAAAGTTAAAAAGAATCTGATATCAAATTATATCAGGGCCAACGTTATCGATCCGAGTCTCGACCTGAGACGATACCCGAAAATGTAACCCGTCGAGCAGGCCACTGATAACAAATAAACACTGAGTTCCAGTGACCCGTCCACACGGTGTAGAGAGGTACGTGTATGGCAGGTTATGGGGTCGCGCGCCGTCCTTTCCATCGCCCCGGACAAATGAGGCGGGGAGTGATTATAGTACAGCCTGAAGGAGTAATAAAAAGTAAATGGAGATTCGCAGGTTTGCGCAACACACAAAACTAATGTCCATCTGCCAATATACACCTGAATAAAGAAAAGGGCATCCTAGTGTATAATAATATGAGCACTTTCAATATGATTGTGAATTTGCCTATTACTGCTACTGTTGATGTGTCATCAGAAACCTTTGGGCTCTATCGTAATGATGGTGTTCATACTATTATAAGTAAAAATATATCTGTGCTGCTATAGAGATAGAGAGCTTGAATTCTCCGATACTAAAATGCAGTGTATGCAAAGAGTGGTTAGTGAAAAAACTGATATTAAGATAAGTTATATCCCTAACATGCTGCAGATTACTTTTTACATATATTTGAGTATCATTATTTCAAATTTTTTCCTCTCTCATTATTTCTTGATATCGTTAAAACGCGATGGTGTTGGCCGCACTAATTGATTTATAAATATTACCGAGATGCTTACGCTATAAGTTAAAAAAGTTATTTAATGTTTAGTTAAAAAAAAAAGTTAAAGTAAAAATTGACATTAAATGTAAAAATTCAAAGCTGACTAATTTGATGGCGCGAGGAAAGTCTTGAAAAGATTAATAAACGAAGTGAAAGAACATGGTCCTTTCGTCATCTGATGCTTTCATGCCACGTATTTGCGGTGTTTTTTTTTTATTTTAATCCATATATCGTTGTAAATTTATCAAGCATATAATTAATGGATATAAAACTACACCCAGAGTCAGAACAATCACTTGTTGATGGCACAAAGCAAAATAATCCGTTCTTCTGTCAGTCAATCGTACTTACTGTGGTAATTTATAAGTCATTGTAAATTTTAAAATACATAATCGACCAACATCACATCGTAAATCTTAACCAATTTAAGGTGGTGCAGCAAAGTCTCTTGGCCGTGCATCCGAATAGGTTTCAAAGTCACCGCTAAAAACAGCTATAGCCAGATTAGAATATCATCTATACAATAATTTCGTACTCTTTTTACCACTGGCACTTGAACTGGTCTCATTTCATCATTAGCGTGAAATCATTGAACCGTCGAATTATTTGGTCGAATTTCAGTTTCAACGATCTAAGAAGAAAATAGTTTTAATTAGTTGTGAAGACTTGCACAGTAGATACGAATCATTTATTGATTTTAAACTATTGCGTTTAATCTTGTCTTTAAAAGCTTCTTTTTAGAAAACGCCACTTACATCATACACTTTATTGCACTTATTTAAATACACTGATGAAAAATACAAGTCACAAAATTAGCAATATTGGGCATTTATATGTACAAAGAACCTTAATGAGGCTAACATTTTAAGACCACGTTTCAATGCCACAGGTTGTCATTGGTAACACAGACTAATTATACACCGTTGTTTTCAAACATTGTAATACTGGACGAGAAAATTCTTCAAAATTGTCTGATTTCTATCCGATAGATTAGAATTGCCGATTAACCTTTTCTCTGTATTAGATCCATCCTTTCTCTGTATTAGTACCCGTGTGGCGACGGGAATAGAATACAAAGGTCGTCACCCCTTACTTGCCCGTGGGAGTCGTAAAAATCGGCTAAGGGTCTCACCGGGAGATTGGGCAGCGGCTATCTCCCGGGAAACTTAATAACATCTACCGCGATCGCCAATCCGCTCGCCAAGCGTGGCGATTATGGCATTATTACCCCCCAAAATAAATATGGATGCACAAAAAGTCACGGCCCCCAGTCACGGCAGTTCCGCTGTTCCACGGGCTCATTTTGGTAGCGGGCCTGTTGGTGGCGGGGCAGGGGGTGCTAGGAATCTCCGGCCGCGATCCGGCTACCAAAAAAATCGACCCTTGGCCCTGGTAACACACAACGTTCGGACGCTTAGGACCGACGAGAGGGTCATCGAACTGGAAGAGGAATTGAGCAAAATCCGATGGGACATTGTAGGATTATCAGAAGTGCGAAGAGAGGGGGAGGGCACGATAATCCTCCGGTCTGGAAATTTGCTCTTCTACCGGGAGGGAGATCACCCATCCCAAGGCGGTGTAGGGTTTATCGTTCGTAAGTCTCTCGTAGAGAACGTGGAGAGGATCGAAAGTGTGTCAACAAGGGTAGCGTACCTTATACTCAGAATTACCAAACGGTATTCGTTGAAGGTCATACAGGTTTACGCACCGACTTCGACATACTCCGACGACGTAGTGGAGGCCTTATACGAGGATATCTCGAAAGCCATCCACACGTCCAAAACCCACTTCACGGTAGTTATGGGAGACTTCAACGCAAAACTAGGCAAAAGGATAGACGATGAGTTGATAGTGGGGCAATATGGATTTGGACAGAGAAACCAAAGGGGCCAAAAACTGGCCGACTTTTTGGAGAAGGAAGGCCTCTTCATGATGAATTCCTTCTTCAAGAAACGGCCACAAAGGAAGTGGACCTGGATTAGCCCTGATGGATCCACTAAAAATGAGATAGACTTCATCTTGACGGACAAACGACAAATATTCAATGATGTCTCTGTGATCAGCAGGATTAAAACTGGGAGTGATCACCGCATGGTTCGAGGCACATTGAATCTTCGTACGAAAGTCGAGCGGTCCCGCTTGATGAAGTCTACACTCCGACCTACACCTGTCCAATACCAGAACCCCGATAGCTTTCAACTCGAATTACATAATCGCTTCCAATGCCTGGAAGAGTGCGAATCTTCGAACGATATGAACAACAGGTTCGTGGAAACTGTCCACGCGGTCGGGTCAAAATTCTTTAAGGCCCATCGCGCTACTAGAACAAAAAAGCTTTCTGACCAGACTCTTCAACTCATGGAGAGGAGAAAGGAAATGACGGTACAGTCTTCAGCCGATTGGTCCGAACTCAGGCAGCTTAATAGACAAATCTCTAAATCTATGCGACGCGATATTCGCCGATTCAATACACTGCGTATTGAAGAGGCGATAGAGCGAAATCGAGGCTCCAAAGTGTTCGCACGAGATTTGTCTATTGGGCAGAGCCAAATGACTAAGCTGAAGACCGATGACGGTACTGTCATTTCATCCCAGAGTGAGATCTTGGGAGAGGTCGAAAGGTTCTATGGGCAGTTGTACAAATCATCCCTGAATCCTGTTGTCAGCTTGGTCCAAGACCCCAGATCCAAGCTAACTCGGCACTATACCGAAGAAATCCCGGACGTCAGCTTGTACGAGATCAGAATGGCTCTAAAACAATTAAAGAACGGAAAGGCACCGGGAGATGACGGAATTACCACAGAGCTCCTGAGGGCAGGCGGCAAGCCAGTTTTAAAAGCCCTACAGAAGCTGTTTAATTCTGTCATTCTCGGGGGCGACGTTCCAGAGTCGTGGACCAGGAGTGTGGTGGTGCTGTTTTTCAAGAAGGGCGATAAAACGCTCTTAAAGAATTACAGACCCATCTCACTCCTGAGCCACGTGTACAAATTGTTTTCAAGAGTCATTACGAACCGACTCGCGCGCAAGCTAGACGACTTCCAGCCGCCCGAACAAGCCGGTTTCCGAAAAGGTTATAGTACCATAGACCACATCCACACGCTACGCCAGATTATACAGAAGACCGAGGAGTATAATCGGCCTCTGTGTCTAGCGTTTGTGGACTATGAGAAAGCCTTTGATTCTGTCGAAACTTGGGCAGTGCTGCAGTCCCTTCAGAGGTGCCAAATTGACTATCGATATATCGAAGTGCTGAAGTGTTTGTATAAAGACGCTACTATGTCAGTCCGCATCCAGGATAAGAGTACGAAACCGATCCAGCTGCAGAAAGGCGTGAGACAGGGAGACGTTATCTCTCCGAAACTGTTCACCACTGCGCTGGAAGATGTCTTCAAGCTCTTAGACTGGACCGGACTCGGCATCAACATCAATGGCGAATACATCACTCACCTTCGATTCGCAGATGATATCGTAGTCATGGCAGAATCCCTGGAGGACCTTAGCACCATGCTCAATGACCTCAGCAAGGTCTCCCAACTAGTAGGGCTGCAAATGAACATGGACAAGACGAAAATCATGTCTAATGCCCATGTCATTTCTGTACCGGTCCTGGTTGGGAATGCGATTCTCGAAGTTGTCGATCACTATGTTTACCTAGGACAAACAGTTCAATTAGGTAGATCCAATTTCGAGAAAGAGGTCAGCCGACGAATCCAACTCGGCTGGGCAGCGTTCGGGAAACTTAGGAGGATCTTCTCGTCTAATATTCCGCAGTGTCTGAAAACAAAGGTTTATAACCAGTGTGTGTTACCAGCGATGACTTACGGCACTGAAACGTGGTCTCTAAATGTCGGCCTCATAACAAGGCTCAAAGTCGCTCAGCGTGCTATGGAGAGGGCTATGCTCGGTATTTCTCTACGTGATAAAATCCGAAATACGGAAATCCGTAGAAGAACGGGTGTAACCGACATAGCCCTAAGGATTAGCACGTTGAAGTGGCAATGGGCAGGCCACATCGCTCGACGAACCGACAACCGTTGGGGAAAAAAGGTTCTCGAGTGGCGACCACGAATCGGACGACG
Source organism: Lymantria monacha (assembly GCA_905163515.2). Lineage (NCBI taxonomy): Eukaryota > Metazoa > Arthropoda > Insecta > Lepidoptera > Erebidae > Lymantria > Lymantria monacha. Next base: position 21,929,373 of record LR991081.1, read on the forward strand.
CAGCGTAGGACGACCCCCCACTCGGTGGACTGATGACCTCATCAAGGTCGCAGGAAACCGCTGGATGCAGGTGGCACAGGACCGTTATAGATGGCATTCTCGTGGGGAGGCCTATGTCCAACAGTGGACGTTTACAGGCTGATGGATGGATGGATGGAGATCCAGGGAACTGGACTGTTTGTCTTAGATAACTAGGTAACTGGTACAGGAATCATCATCGTCATCAATAATCATCAAATCTGGACCAAAGCGATGATAAAATTCTAGGATGTTTTATGCAAGTGCCCATAAAACATTTCGAGGTCTCCCAAGATCTCACTCATGGAGAAATGAATAGTGCCGTCATCAGTTTAGTCGTTTAGCTACACCTGGTAGACAAATCTAGAGCAAACACCTTAGAAATATGGCGCCAATCTTTAGCTTCTTCAATACTCTGTGTATTAAATTGAATCGGCAAACATCGCGTACACATTCGCCCAAGTATTAGTATTGTGTAGTTTGCACTAGGATCTTTAGGTTTTTTTTTCGAAATTAACACTTTAATTATGAATGTTGAGGAACCGAGTGAAGTATGCAGAGATAGAGTTCTCTGGCACTCTGTTCTCTCTGCCTACCCTGCAAGGGATATGGCGTGATGATATGTATGTATGTATGTAACAGTTTAAAAATATATTTTATGGCACAAATTGCGTAGTGGTTAAAATCGGCATTTTTGGCACGCTAGGTCGGCACCTAGTGTACAAAATATCGTGGCTTTGATTCCCATGCAGGACTTTGTTGCCATTCACAAATGATTGTCCTGAGTTTAGACGTAATCTGCGTTTACTAATTACATATATGTTAACACGATCCCCTGCAATAGAATGATTATTGACTTAATGCAGAGTATTGTTAAAAAAACAGAAACCTGAAATAATGATACCTAAATTTAAAAAAGAAGAAAGCTAAAACCCAATTACGAAATAAACGCGATCTAAAAAGTATAAGACAAGAAAATATTTAACATAGCGATGTTCAAAGCATAGCTGTAGTCGTAATATAATCAATAGCAGTATTGTTAACAGTTGATGCTACTATGATTCTTTTGACATTTGCAATCTTTTAGAATCCTGATGGTGTAATTAAGATTTTTTTAAGTTTTGCTATAATACTGGCACACTTATATAAGAGTATCAATATAATAGGATTTTAATTAAAGTACTGATATTTAGCATGCTTGCATTGCATTATTTATAAAAACTTGTTTCGACAAGCGAAAAGCGATGACAATCGCTTTTCGCTTGTCGTTGTTGTTGTTGTGTGTTGTGTAATGAACGTTGTCTCTCATGTAACAAACGAAGATGTGAGTTCAAAACCCACATGTGGCATTCATTTTTCGCTTGTAAAAACAGAATTTTAATATCCAGGTTCTTTTCAAAATATTTTTTTATATCAAGTTAACAAAATATATCACTGTCTAAATTGGGGATGACATTATCTAATCTATCCATATCAGTATATATTATTTCATTATCGTCCTCCCATAATAACTGTCTTTAACCATAATCCTCAAATAATTATTAAATAAAAAAAACTTGTTAAGTTTTTAGAAATCAATAACTTTCAAATTACTGAAATTTAGCATTTAATATGCTTAATTAATTATAATTATAATATATATTATATACAATAGTTACTATATACTATTGTAGGACATGCAAATTTCGCTTCTTATCATATTTACGTCTTTAAGGTGACATGCGCTAGATGGCGCATGGCGGTGGTGTAGTGGCAGCACGATTGGGCCGGAATCCCAATAGGCGCGGGTTCGAATCCCGCTTGTGACATAATTTTTCGCATCGTAATCGGGTTTTATAAACCAATAACTTTCTGTTACGTACTATTTTATCAAAATAAATTTTGGTAATCGCAAAAAAAATATGACGGTACTTCCGTTTATCGTACGTGCTAAGCGGAAACATGTTAACAAAGTATTCACTAATCGCGCCACCTAGCGCAAACTTGTTTAAGAGACGAATAAAACTAAACGACCGACCTCCGTTCGGCAGTGTGAGCCCGAGTGGCACAGTGCACTGGTCGCATATCGTATTCTCGCTTACGTTAGTTTTGTAGGCCTCTCTCATGTTGTCACTTGTGAGAGAGTGTTGCTGCGCTTGGCAGGGTAGGCGGTAGTGGTGGGAGATGCTGTACGTTCTCCGGAGAAGAACTGTTGCTCGTTCTCTTAATGAACCCTTGGGTTATTTGGCTGAGGAATCCACGAGGTAAATGGGTGGCGCTGGTTGCGGTCTTGTCCCATGGTCGTACGGGCAAGACTATCCTGTGTCATCCATCCATACCATATAGTTGTTTGTACAAAGGCGATTGCCTGGGTCTGTCCTGTGAGTTCACTTAAGTTGTGAGTTGTGATTGGTATAGAGATGTGAAGGTAATCGTGATTAAGTGACCGTCAATTGCAATTTTATATCCGCATTTATATTCCTCGTGTCTGATTCCTTCTTCTACAAATATATCAGTGACTTATCCTTGTTTGGAACTAGTGAGTGTTATTGTTGACAAACTTAAAAACACAGGCCTTAAAAATTTCCAACAATCTTCTGATAGAAGATAATGCTCTCAATTGTTTATTTATTTCACTTCCAATATTACGTTATTCTGCACTTCATTCACTTTAAATAAGGTTGAGAATCAAATTATTACTTCTTCACCAAATGTTAAATTAAAATCAAAATATCACATTACTTTATCGAGTTAATTATTGCTAAAAAAAAACAGCCTTAAATATTTGCAACTATCATTATTTTCCACCAAACACAATAAAATATTTCATTATTATTTATGTGAGCACTAAAACTATAAAACACATATAGTGAGTGAGAGTAATTTTAAACTTTCATAAACAATCTTATAAAAATACAATATCTTGTAGCAATATATTATCTTGCATTGTATCACAATCGAGACAAATGAGACCACTTCACGCAATATTTTTTCCAGATCTTCAAGAATATTTAGGAAAATGAAATTTCTAAACAATTTTTCTTTATATTGTATTTTCGATATTTTATCCGGCATACACATATTCATTTATACTTAGTTTATTAGTAACAATTGTGTTTCCTAGCTATTTTTTATAAGGTCTTCTTTTTTATGTAGCATCTCAGTATGATGTTTATAATAATGTAAATCGTCCATTTAATCTATTTTCTTCTTAAATTTTCGATTAAATTTATATCTAGAATTAAATAACTTTCGATTTAATGTTGCCAATATTCAGTCGTTATCTAGCCAAAGGCATTTTTACTCGTTTACATCGTCGCAGATTTATACGTAATAATACCTAGGAGGCAATTTTCTTTTTCTTTGAGATAATCTGTAATTAGAGTTCTGCGTTCTAACTCCTATTTCTATTGAAAAACTCGAAGATCGAAATCCTGTATTATATCGTGTAATGGAAATTTTCACAAGCGTAAATAAAATTGTACTCTTTTAAAGATATCATGCTCTATACTTTTCGGATCGATCTTAAGCCCATATCTGTGGCATCCAGCGTTTGATAACTTTCTTGAACCTCGTTCCCCTCACTACCACAGCTTGGTGCAGTGCGAAATTTACGCGTAGAATAAAAATAGTTTTGTTATTTATCTATCGACTTGTGCAGTGTTTCCAAGTGTGATTTGTTGCGTTTTATTCGTGATTAAGTGTTTTACGTATTTGTTTCCACTTATGCCTTAATAGTGTTATAATTGTTATTTTTTTATTTTCTTAAGTAGCGGATAGATTCTATGTTATTATTGACATTGGAATTTAAGTTAATTTATATTATTGTTTGAATCTTATTCAATACCGACGACGGCCGACCTATTTCGTTTGAGTTAATTAGCACTTTACTCACCGCCAGCCGGTAACAGCAGACGCGCCTTTTACAATGAGCCGTCTCCCGCATACATTACATCAGAGACGAAATCTTTACTGGTTCCTAGTGCAAATAACTCGTCTCCATTTAGTGTCAGCGACGTTGGACAAGCTGATTATCGTGAGCTTGTCTCCGTGGCGTCTACTTTTTTACCAAAAATAAACGAGCTTGTGAATCATCAAAGATTACGTACGAATAACGCGAATTAAAACCCTCTTGTAATAAGACTAAACTGGCTAATGTCACACGAGAATTAAACCGAGCTCAAACTAAACTCCCTATAAACGATGTTAAAAAAAACATATTATGCCAAATAAAAAAAATAAAATTGTCGAATGTCATGTCACAGGTGGAGGTTCGCTCATCAAGCGCTCTCTGTGTAATCGCATATCCTACGGCTTGACGTTCAGCTGATTACGCGTCATCTTCGGCTACCAAACAAGCGTTACTGAAGGCAATCATGCTTATCGACGATGGTTTTCAAATAGTCGTCAAAAAACGCAAAATCGGGTGTCGTCCTTCGTGTTACTGATAAGAGACAGAATAAAAATCTGGAATCTGTTGACGCTATAAAAATTGTCGTCCTGCATATTGAAAAACCGAAAGGTTGATGTTCTTGCTCTTGTTCTTAGTTGATAATTAAAGACGTGCCAAATTCCATGGAAAAGCAGGTGTTTCTTGTCGCACTTTACCGTCAAAACATTAAAGACGAAACGTCACTTAAAAAGAACGATTTTATTAAAGCTACGAAAATTATCCTTAACCGAAAATTGCAGAACGGATGGAAGTGAATCAGCATCAATCTTGGTCCTGAAGTGCGCGTCCATTTGCCAACCACCAAAGAAAAACTTTGTATAAACTGTGCGAGCAGCTTCTTCTGCGATGATTTGTAAGTACAGTACTCAAACTGTCAGGTTCATGGACGTGCCGTAAAGTACTGCACGGAAGGAACTCGTCCGCGTGGTCACTCTACCGAAGGATATATCATAACGTCTAGCCCAAATAAAGATAAACCAGATTTTAAACCTAAATGTGTCTTGTTAATGTTTTAAAATTAATATTTTTTTACTCGCAGGCAATTATCTGCAGAAGAAAGTGCTGAAATAATAACAAATTCTTTAATATACTGTGCTACTATTACAAAATTGCGCTGCTATTATTAAAGCTGTGTGGTAGCGGCTACGAATACTACCAACCCTTACTTTGGTCGTGGATGTCGTAAAAGACGACTAAAAGCTTTATAACGATCTGGGTCAACTGCATTTGATGCCGTTTGGTCAATAATTGCATTCCCAAGAAGGATTGACGTCTGGCAGGTGGCCGGTCATAAATCTATTGCCAATAACTTTTAAAATAAGTACTACGAAAGAAGAGTACATATTGTATCACGCCAAGTAATTGGGATAAGAGTAGGTGAATGATGACTATGCTGCTATTACAGCATACCTATGCCGAGCAGCTCTGCCAAACACTAAGAGTAATTGATGGAATAATCCCTTAGCAGAACTACGCGAATACTTTTGAAGAGCGATTAGAAAACAATAACGCAAAAAGACATATAGGATGGGAACAGCTTTTGATAAATCTCTATCTATACTGAAAGCTGCCAGGTCTCACTACTCGACTGCGGTAGCAAAATCGAAAGAGTTAAGTAGGGTTGTAGAAAAATTAGAAAGAGAAGGTTCATGATCACCATATCATAAGTTCAAAGCAAATCAATCAGTCGACCTAGCGTATGTAGAAAATATTAAAATAAATGATAAACACATAAGTGTATTGGCCACCGACCCACCTCTCTCGCCTACGTCTAACCATTGGTCTCTTGCCGAGTTTTTGCATACCGTTAGAGCTATTCCCTCAATAAGGCTGCTGGTGAAGACAAAATATCAAATAAAATGATCAAAGAAGCTGGTCGAGCATCGGGAAACTTAATGTTAATATTTTTTTTATAATGATTTTTTATCGTTGTGTAACTGAAGGCATTTTGCCGTGTGGCGTCGCGGATATATACATACACATGTGTAATATCATATCGATCAAACACCTTACTGCTCTCACTGGGTAAACTCTTAGAACGTCTCATTATTACTCGTTTATTGCCGAGTGGACATCTAATCTTAAACAATTCGGTTTCACTCGCGATAAATCAACTAATTTTAAAATTGCGGTGAGGAAAGTTATTAATACATCCTTTTTTTTTTAATATTTGCTTGGCGTCTCCCGGGAAATTTCAGGTGCTTTCGACAAGTTACGCGACTGGAGAGGCCTAGACACGGTGTTGTTACCGTTGAGGCCCTCCGGCCCGTACTGATGGAGTGGATGGAGCGGCGGCATGGAGTCCTATGGGACCTCCTTTCGGCTAGTGCAGGTGTTGTCGGGGCACGGATGCTTCGGCTTGTACCTGCACACGGTCGCGTACAGGGAGTGGACTCCGTCCTGTCACCATTGCAGCAGTGACGAGGACACGGTGCAACATATGCTCGAGGTATGTCCGAGCTACGGGCAGCGCCGTGACCTCGTCGATGTTATCGGTGCTGACCTGACGCTGCCGGCTGTCGCGAAAGCGATGGTCGACAGCGTCAGGAACTGAGACGCGGTCGCCGCCTTCTGCGAGGCTGTCATCTCGCAGAAGGAGGCGGCGGAACGGGTCCGGGATACCCGTGACCCAGCCGGGGCGGCGCAGGCGCGAATATCTGCGCCTAATGCCGCCCTAACCGAGGCTTCGGGTGATCGGACCGGGGAATTATCCGGTCACCCGACATGATGCCACCGCGTGAGAGCGTCGACACGAGAGAAACCCGTAAGGGTAAACCGCCGGGCGGGCCACCGAAGACAAAGATCAGGTACCGGAGGCCCGCTCACACGGCGAAGAGAGGTGTTTGCAGGGTGGGTCCATGGGGTTGCGCGCCGCCTCTTCCGTCGCCCCGGGTCGATTTGCCGGGGCGCGACCACATCCATGGTACCACCTTGCGAAAAAAAAAAGGTGCTTTCGACAACACCTGATGGCCAATGCTACTTCTTAAGCTAAAGACTCGTGGGTGCTATAGGAATATCTACCTATTCACACAGTCGTAGTTTATTTGTAAAGCTCAACTAAACTTAAACTTGGTTAGCATGCTGTGTTGAAGGCACGATGATAGGTTCCGTGTTAATCAAATTACTAATATTTAGCATTAGCAAACATGATTATTTATAAAAATTTGACTACGAGCGAAAAATGTACGTCACACACGGGACGTTCATTGACATTCATTTATCGCTCGTAATGAAGTTTTTATTAATAATCAAGCATGTTAAATGCTAAATTTCAATAATTTGAATAACAGGGTCGTGTTTAATATAATTCTAACTGCAAAGTTGGAGTATTACCTAAATCTGTTTTTTGTCTCTCAGAATATATTAGCTTTTAGTTTTACTAGTACATAAGTTATATTTTTTTTTACTTTCCTGTTTTCTTCCAAATGTTTTAAATGTAATGTATGAGAGCAAAATAAATGCTTTTAGTTTTTTCTTTATCTGTATAATGTGTAAACATTGTCGGGTAGATGGCACACGTATCCTTTTACTAAAGACGAAAATATAATACGAACCGAAAATTAAATTTCATACGACAGCTCACGTTCCGTGGTAATTCAATATCTATGGAATATAAGTTTTGACGATTTTCTCGAATCACCTCTGCCGAAGAATTGTGAATTGCTGGGCTATACTGACGACAGTATCTTATTCGTAGAATCAAATACTAGAGACGGTTTAGATCCTAGCCGAGGTCGCGGGTCGGTGGACTAGGGATTAGTCCGGCACCCGCAGAGAGGCTGACCGCGTGAAAGGATGGCCTGCCAAAACTGTTGTTTATTGTTGGGGTATCGACGAAGACGATACCCGAAAGGATAACACGCCGGGCTGGTCTCGAATGTCAGGAAAGCGGTACCAGTGGCCGGCCCGACGGCAATGGGGTGGGATCACTGTAGGTTATGAGGCCAAATGCTGCCCTTTCGTTTCCCCGGATGAAATGGCCATGTCCAGACCATAGCCTACTAAAATAAAAAATATATATAAAAGGACGGGTTAGAAAAATTAACAGCACACAAGCTTCAATGATAGATTCGATTGGATAGAAATCGGTTTGTATTTGGTCCACAAAAACCATATCAGCTTTTAATAAAACGAAATCTATAATCGGTGCCTTGTGTAAAATTCAATAATATGACTGTACCTTCTCTTCAACTTTTTCTAAATTTGTTGCAAGTTCCAAATCCAATGGAGGGTCAAACCTTAATGTCATTTATGGAGACCATTGTGGGTCCTGGCTTACAAAAGTTACAATAGTGGGATTGTGTCATGGGATAAGCTAAAAACAAAAAAGAATCTTGAACACGAAATCGAACTTTTCCACTCCTCAATCACTGATCATTTCTTATTAAAGGATAATTTGCAATCGACGTCACGAATAAAATGAAACGCACAAAGACTGTCGTATCTGGTGCAGTAGAAATCTGCTCGAGTTGCTACAAGCTCCATATTGTTGCAACTCGAGAAAAATTCCCTGCATACAGATGTTTCCATACCTACAATTGCAGTGTATCTTAAGGCTTCCATATGGGCCCCTTAAACACTTTCATTACTGTAGTGGTGTACTGCTGCACTTCTCGCAGCTATAAATCATCTTATTTTTTAGATATTAGTCAATACTTTTTTGCATAGGAGAGAAGCGGATTTTTTCCAACGCCTCCTGTTTTTTTTCCTTAGTAAATTTGTTGCGTATCCCAAGACAATTGAATTTCACGGTAGTTCCTGACGGTCATACCTCGGTTTTAATTATGAAGACCATTGTGGACCCTGGCTCACAGGTGTTACAGTAGAGTGGATGTGATCCGACTAAAACAGAACATTACATAAAGACGTAATATTTATCAGTCAATATGTAGAGAAGCAAAAATATTAATGTTATCACTTCTTCATTTTAGGTTATGCCTGAAAATTAGTGTTATATTCACCTGCATATAAGGGTTGAACTGCAGCCTCTTTGACGCATAATAACTCGCCAAGTTTGCCAAATAGTACAACCATTCATTAACCCGTAGAAATCTAATGGTTCCCTGTAACTTTTAAGAAGTTGAAGTTCCCCCTTTTTTTTGCAGTGGACTATGGATGTGGTCGCGCCCCGCCAAATCGGTCCGGGGCGACGGAAGAGAACCCCATAGACTCACCCTGCAAACACCTCTCTTCGCCGTGCGAGCGTACCACCGGTACCCGATCTTTGTCTTCGGTGGCAAGTGGAAGTCCACCTGAGAGGTCGTTCGACACTGCGTCGTCTAGCGAATTAATAGATATAGATATCTTGTATTGATAATTTATAGGCATTACACTAACTTGGAACTGCGAACAATTTATTAAATTTACTGCGAAATTAAGATCTGCAAAATCATCAATACGAGCAAGTAAACAAAAATTATATTCACCTGAGTAATCAGTTGCTTGCCGTTATCATTGCAACTCATATAATACAATCCACCTACATTAGAACTGAAATAAAATGCTCGCATTGCAGGAATCTAAGCGAGTATCAGTCTAGTTGCTCGGCTGATCTATCTATCTGAAACTAAGAAACATTTCATAACAGCGAAAGTGAAAATTTAAAAAGGTGTGAGAAGAAAGATAAAAGCATCAAATTTTATAATTATGGATCTAGTAATGTATGTAAAGGAAAAGGTAAATGTGTCCATATTAAACTAACTAGATTTAGATCAAAAATAATATACTTACATCAAATATAGTGCTTTATTTTTTGATGGATGCCCTAATGCCCCTTTCCACCAATGACTTCTAAATAGATAACACCTAAATCATTGTATATGACATAAAATCCATGTTACGCGTTAAATATATCTTAAGTGTTACCTAATAGATGGAGCGGTGACACGGAGTCCTCTCTTTCCGGCTGGTGAAGGTCTTATCGGGGCATGGTTGCTTTGGCAAGTCTGTACACGGTCACAAGGGTGGAGTTGACTCCATCCTGCTATCAGTGCGGCAATGACAATGACACCGCGCAGTATACGCTCGAGTTTTGTATGACCTGGGCTCAGAAGTACCGTGGCCTCGTGGCTGCCATCGGTGCCGACCTCTCGCTGCCGGGCGTCTTGAAAGCGATGGTCGACAGCGAGAGCAACTGGGACGCCGTCGCCGCCTTCTGTGAGACGGTTATCTCGCAAAAGGAAGCGGGGGCACGAGTCCGGGAGGATCTTTTTCATTAAGACTAGCGCCGCCGCTGGTGACTAGGGCGGGTAAACGCGAGTACCTGCGCCTTATACCGCCCTAGCCGAGGCAGTAGAAGACCGGACCGGGGATTACTCTGGTCGCCCCAGAGTGAGGCCACCGCGTGAGGATGATGGCCCTAACATTAAGACTTATTGGTTGAGATAACGGGGCGTTGACTCGAGAGGATCCGCTAGGGTAGACTGCCGGGTGGACCACCAAAGAAAAAGACCGGGTTCCGGTGACCCACTCGTACAGCGTCGAAAAGTACGTTGTAGGTCGTAGTAGTGCGCTACTTCTCTCGTCGTCCAAACGGATTAGCGGGGCGTGACCACATCGTAACTCGCCGCCAAAAAATAAGTGTTACATAAATTTGTATTTTATCTGACTTCAACAAAAAAAATAATATATACATACATACATATCATCACGCCATATCCCTTGCAGGGTAGGCAGAGGGATCAGAGTGCCAGAGAACTCTTTCCTTGCATACTTCACTCGCTGCCTCAACATTCATAATTCTCTTCATACATGCTCGCCGGTTTCGGAGACTCTTGACTCCACCTTCCTTCAGTACGTGACCAATCTGGTCTAGGTAGGTGAGTCTCGATCTCCCCCGGTACCTACATCCTTCCACTTTCGCATTGTATATCTTCTTAACCAGACGTTCGTTCGGCATTCTTTCCACATGTCCGAACCATCGGAGCATTCCCTTTCGCATGTTTACACCAATACTCTCTTTCATACCTACTCGCTCTCTTACGTCGTCGTTGCGAATGCGGTCGGTCAGCCTAACTCCACAGATTTTCCGTAGAGATCGCATTTCGACCGCATTAATTTTGCTTTCATACTCTTTTCTGCATACTCAACTCTCGCTTCCATATAGTAATGTTGGGACAAGCACAGCGTTATGTATTGCTACACGTGCCTTCTGGCTGAGGTGGTGGCTACCGAGAAGTTGTCCCAACGCTCCGTTCACTCTATTTCCTGCATTCACTCTTCGCTCTATATCAGTGGTGTACCTGCCATCTCGACTAAAACCACATCCAAGATATACAAATTCATCCACTTGCTCTAGTACATCATTATCTATTTTTACTCTTACATCTGTTCTGGCTTCATCTCGTTCAAAGACCATTATTTTGGTTTAGCTCACATTCACGCGTAGACCCCTTTGCTTACAATCTTCTGGCATTGTGTCGACTAGGGTCTGCAGGTCAGTCGCTGACTGTGCCAGCAGGACTGCATCATCTGCATAGAGCAGACCAGTGACCACTGAGCCCATCTGGACGCCCACATTCATATCGTTCAACCTTTGGAGACATTTATCCAGATATATGATAAACAGCCTGGCTGACAGAACGCACCCCTGCTTAACGCCGATATTGACGTCAAACCAAGGCGACATTCCATCATCCAGCCGCACACAGGCTCTACAGCCCATGTAACTGGACTGCACAGCCTGTAGCAGTTTACCGTTAATACCATACTCCGGTAAAATAGCCCAAAGTTCCTTTTGTACAACTGTGTTAAATGCTCTCTCCAGATCCACAAAACTGCAGAAAATCTCTCCCTCTGACCTAGAGCCAGATGCTTCTCCACAATGTTGCGCAGAGAGAACACTTGATCCATGCATCCCCTTCCACTCCTGAAACCTTCTTGTGTCTCACACAGTAATATATACATTAATATATTGTGTTAATACATTAATATATATTATTGTATATTGTGTATATATATATTATTGTTATACATACATACATAGCCTCACGCCTGTTTCCCAGAGGGGTAGACAGAGACTACGGATTACCACAAACCACGATCCTGACATACCTCCATCGCTTCATTCACGCTCATCACAGTCTTCATGCATGCTCTACGATTACGCGAACTCGTAATCTGACCTTTCACTAACACATCTTCTATTATTGTTATAATATATTAATACATTAATATATTATAACAATAATATATACATTAATATATTGTGTTATTTATATCGTCTTAACTGTCAATTAAAAACATAAGGGCGTCAGTGGCTGTCGAAAATGATTAGCTCCGAAATAATAATGATCTCGTGAGCCAACAAAAAAGGCTAGAGAATAATATATAAGATTAATGCTAAAAATATTAATTCATCAAAAACTAGTTTAAATGTATATATAAATGATGTAAAAAGAAAAAAATTAACTTTATATTAAACCGATTAATAAGTAATTATATGAGATAAATCTGTATATCACAAAAGCTTATCGTGAAATCTACTATGGACAGTGATGCAGAGGAATTTTTTGATGCCCGATTTTGAAGTTTGTTTTTTTATACTCTATTCTGTAAATATTTTAATTTAAAAATTAAAGCTAAATGTAAATATTTAGATGTTTAAAAAAATATTAATAACTCCATGCCTATATTTACTTATTTTATATTAAAAAAAAACTTTATTTTTCTTAAAATTACTAATGTCGAGATCATGTTACATATTGTTTTCTCGGTTATCAGAAATGATTATAAATAACATTTAGTTAATATATTTCTTCAGATATACAGCAAACTACTAGACATTAAGCTCACAAATAATATTAGGACATGTCACATTGCATTAATTAAACATTATTAGAACCACGTTGTACCTGAACAGCAACCGCCATTTTGAACTCTGTATCTGAATTTGTAAAACTCCAAATGGTTACTGCTGTCAGAAAAATAGTTTGCTAACGCGAATTCGTATTAATATATTAATGAAATATTAAATAAAAGGTACATTAATTTAAAGAAGTAATCACTCAAAGTATTAGCAATTAATGTATAAGCAACCTACATTAGCGAAGCTGCGGGAACAACCAGACTTAACTAATAACTATAATACATGTCGGCGCAAAGCAACAAAGATGTTTATTCGAGCGCGCGCATGTGTGACAAAATGGCAACACTCGATATGTCAGGCGAGGTGGGGGTAATACGATATAAAGCGCACGCGTGCGGTATTCGGCTACAGTTGGATCGAGACGTTCGCTCTATCAACACCTCTTAAATGTGACTCGTTTCACGCCTGATATAAAGAATTAAGTGCTAAATCACTAATATTTATAATAAATTGATTAAACCGTATTATTAATAAATCGATTCATTAACGTTCGTCTGAAGTTTTTATTAAGAAGGTATGTCTGAAGAACAATTTAGAAGCGAGGGCGAACAGAGTAATTATCGGCCACCATCGCCTATTTTACAACGGATATCGGTTCCATCCGATATCAGAAGTGGGATTGACATTGGGGCTCCATCAGCCCCATCCGCTCACACAGAGGATAATAATAATATTTTTGGCACAAACCAGGCACTATTTGAATTAACTGGTATCATAAAGAATCTAACACGGCAGCAGCAAGCCAATATGCAAGCTAATCACGAGTTTCTTGCGGGACTATTAAGTCAAGCAGTTGCCCCAACAAGACGACCAAGACTTAGTGATATTTATATTGCATCATTTGATCCGGATGGTGATGTACCAGTACGAGATTGGTGTGAACACGTGGACAGGGCTAAGACCCACTGGCAGCTGACTGATTATGAAGTATGTACAAAAATAGCAGGCTTATTGCATGGTCGAGCCAAAACTCTTGGAGATACATGGCTAGTAAAGTCACCAATATGGTCTGACATGAGACAAGCATTGATACAAACATTTGAACCGGAAGCAAGATATTCAAACGACATAGTGAAGTTGCGAAATTTTAAATTTGATATGGCTAATCCAGCTGAATCAATTACCAAGGCTTGGAATATCTGGAAACGAATTATCAATGGTGATAAGGATAAGGATGCTGTGGAAGCCGTGATTGGCTGTATAGACAACGAATTTATTCGGTTGCGTCTATTATCCAGCAAGTGCTCCTCTGTCCCTGAATTGATTTCTGTAGCAGCTACGATTAAACAAAGGGAACCTAGACAAGGAGAACCACCTGCTAAACGACCAAGGTTGAGAAATAATCGAGAAGACAGTACACTTTGTTTTAAGTGTGGGAAACCTGGACATATTCAAGCGAACTGTAGCAAAGGTAACGATAGGATTAATGATCCTAAGCCTCTGCTGAATACTATTAATTCGAACGAACGTCCTAGGCCCAAATGCAATTATTGTGACAAAGTTGGCCATACCGATTCTACATGCTTTAAGAAGATGGGAGACGAAGCCGAGAAAGTAAATTTGGTTGGAGAACAAGAGGAAATATTAACACCGATGACTGTAAATATCAATAATCGCAAATTCACAGCCTTCTATGATAGTGGTGCAGCACGTTCCCTAATGAGACGTTCGGTTAGTCTATCTATATCGGGAAAACGCGAGGACTGTGCTTTGATGCTGAAGGGTATTGGTAGTAAAACCATACCGATCTTATCCTGCCAGAAAATTAATGCGACTTGCGAGATAAATGGGGTTTTCTTAGAAATTGCCTTTCACATAGTAGAAGATCATGAAACACCATGTAGTGTTTTAATTGGAGCGGAAATAGTCAAAGGTACTGGATTGAGCGTACTTATAACTGAGATTGGTGCAACCGTAATGAGACTATCAACTATTTCGAATATTGACTTGGCTGAGGACTCTTTCATCAACTTGGATACAGATTTGACAAACAATGATGAAATACGTGAGTTAAGAAATCTGTTATTAAAATACAACAACACGTTCGCTGTTGGTATTCCAAAAAATCAAGTTACCACAGGAAGTCTGGACATTCAGCTAAAAGATCCAACCAAAATTGTCTCCAGAAGACCTTATAGAATGGCTCCGGCAGAGCGACGAAAATTAAAGGAACTTATTAGCGAGCTGATGGATAACGGAATTGTCCGTGAAAGTACGTCGGATTTTGCCAGCCCGGTAATCTTGGTTAAGAAAAAGAATGGAGAAGATCGAATGTGCACGGACTATAGAGAATTAAATAAAAATACCGTACCAATAAAATTTCCACTTCCAATAATCGCCGATCAAATCGATAGGTTGTCAGGTGCTACTTATTTCATTAGCCTAGATATGGCCCAGGGTTTTTACCAGATACCTATTAAAGAAGAATCAACACCGAAAACAGCATTCGTCACACCAGATGGACTATATGAATACGTAAGAATGCCATTTGGATTAATGAATGCACCAGCTGTGTTTCAGCGTGCTATAATGATTGCATTGCGACCTTTATTAGACTACATCCTAGTCTATATGGATGACGTGCTGATAAAATGTAAAACCTTTGCTGAAGGATTGCAGATACTGGATAAAGTTTTAGCAGCCTTATCCGAATCTGGATTTACTGTAAATGCAAAGAAGTGTTCATTTTTCAAAACTTCCATCGAATATCTTGGAAATGTGATTATGAACGATACAGTTCGTCCAAGCCCAAGGAAGATAGAGGCCTTGGAAAAGTCTGCAGTACCTACAAGTGTCAAACAAGTACGGCAATTCTGCGGTTTGGCAGGTTACTTCAGACGCTTCATACCGTCTTTTTCAGAACGTTTAATTCCCCTCTATAATTTGACAAAAAAGGATGCTAAATTTCAATGGA
This sequence comes from Lymantria monacha, assembly GCA_905163515.2. Taxonomy (NCBI): domain Eukaryota; kingdom Metazoa; phylum Arthropoda; class Insecta; order Lepidoptera; family Erebidae; genus Lymantria; species Lymantria monacha. The sequence goes on from LR991081.1 coordinate 21,945,102, forward strand.
CTGCAGAATGCGAAAGCGCCAGACTAGATATCATTCGTCGGTTGACTTCAGCACCCATTTTAACTATTTTTCGTGAAGGGCTCCCTGTAGAACTTCACACGGACGCTAGCAGTACTGGATTGGGTGCTATCCTTATTCAATTACAGGACGGCCGACAGCATGTAATTGCCTATATGAGTATGAGAACAACTGAACCAGAGAGTCATTACCATTCTTACGAGTTGGAAACTCTTGCTATAGTAAGAGCAATAAAGCACTTTCGACAATACTTATATGGCAGATTCTTTACAATTGTTACTGACTGCAACGCGATAAAATCGTCATCGAACAAACATGAACTGTTACCTAGAATCCACCGATGGTGGTCATTCCTTCAAAATTACGACTTCAAAATAGAATATCGCCAGGGATGTCGAATGAAGCATGCTGACTTCTTTAGCCGTAATCCTATAACTTGTATTAATCTAGCTCAAAATGTAGATACATGGTTGAAAATCGAACAAAGACGTGATCCTGGATTGGCTCAAATCATAAAAAAGTTGGAAAATAACGAAGAGATAAATGAATATCGCATTAATGATTTTGTTTTGGAACATCGTTATGACGAAGAAGAACCTGGGTGTAAAAGATGGAAAAAGGTAGTTCCAAAATCGTACCAATGGAGCATTATCAACGCTTACCATACAGCACTGAAACATTTCGGATGGGAAAAGACTCTTAGCAAAATTCGAGAATTTTACTGGTTTCCTGAAATGTCTACAACAGTAAGGCGATTCATAGACAACTGCGTTATTTGCAAGACTAGTAAAGGTCCCTCTGGAGCTAAGCAAATAGAAATGTATCCCATAGAGAAGAAACCTATTCCTTTCGACACCATTCATATAGATATTACCGGTCATCTTACCAGACGAAACAACAGCCATGAATACGTCGTGGTCATTATAGATGCTTACACCAAATTTGTGACATTGACCTATGCGACCAATAAAACTGCCGTCTCAATGCTACGCGCACTTAAATATGTTGTCTCCCTATTTGGATCTCCGAGACAAATCATAAGTGACCAGGATACTGCTTTTAAAGCCGAATTCGAAGAGTTCTGTAAAAGTCATAATATACACCAACATTTCATAGCTCCAGGAGCCAGTAGAGCCAATGGGCAGGTAGAGCGCATGATGGCCGTTGTAAAAAATGGACTAACTATCATTCGAAATTATGAAACACAAGACTGGAAGAAGGGTTTAGAAGCACTTCAGTTGGCTATTAATTGTACCAAGAGTAAAACTACAAATGTAAGTCCAATTAAAGCTCTTACCGGCAGGCAATGTGCAGTACCCCCAGAATTATTATCTTTGATTGATGAAGAAAATGGAATAGTAAATCGGAATCAACTAGACACTTACATACAGAAAAAAATCCAGGCAAGAAGCAAAGAAGATAAGGCAAGACTAGATCAGGGTAAAGCCAAAGTAAAACGGTTTCAAAAGGGAAACTTTGTCCTATTTAAGGCTAACCCTAGGACCCAAATCGGACTTGACCTGAAATACCCGGACGTTTATGTAATTTGGAAAATACTTCCAAACGATCGTTATCAAGTAAAGAAGTTAACGGGACGTGGACGCCCAAAGAAAGTAGCTCACGATCAACTTCGACTTGCACCGAATCCATGTGAAGTCAATGGTCAGGATCCCAGGTCGGCGGCAGATGAAACTAATCTGGCATCAGATGATTTACTAGATGATCAGAATGAGACTACTGTGACGCCAGAGTCGGAGGATTATACTACCACCGATGATTTGGTTCAAGACAAGGAGGTAATCACTCCGCAATAAAGGTAATGGTCACTACTTTAAAACTAGTATGCCACTACTTCCTGAGCGTGAATAATGTAAGTTGAGGACAGGGGCCTCCTTACTTTCCAAATTAATATAATAGTACAGTAAGTGGAGGACAGGGGCCTCCTTACTCTTGCAATAATTTACGTAAGTTGAGGACAGGGGCCTCCTTACCTTTGTTAATAAACAAGTTGAGGACAAGGGGCCTCCTTGCCATTGCAATAAGTAAAGTAAGTTGAGGACAGGGGCCTCCTTACTGTTACAATAAGCGACATGCAAATTGATGACAGAGGCTCTCTCTTTGCAGAACTAAGTTTAGGTAATAAGTTAATTATAATACACTACGTGCTTAACTTTTTGATCAGGTCAGGGGCGACCTCTATGCAGAATGGCCGTGTCGGCGCAAAGCAACAAAGATGTTTATTCGAGCGCGCGCATGTGTGACAAAATGGCAACACTCGATATGTCAGGCGAGGTGGGGGTAATACGATATAAAGCGCACGCGTGCGGTATTCGGCTACAGTTGGATCGAGACGTTCGCTCTATCAACACCTCTTAAATGTGACTCGTTTCACGCCTGATATAAAGAATTAAGTGCTAAATCACTAATATTTATAATAAATTGATTAAACCGTATTATTAATAAATCGATTCATTAACGTTCGTCTGAAGTTTTTATTAAGAAGGTATGTCTGAAGAACAATTTAGAAGCGAGGGCGAACAGAGTAATTATCGGCCACCATCGCCTATTTTACAACGGATATCGGTTCCATCCGATATACATATTAAAAATCTTAAAAAAGTGACGAATAGCTGTATATTATACGAACATCATCAATTTCAATTTATACTTTTCTTCGATAAGGAGTTTGTCATGATTCGTAGTTCCTCAGTCAATATCGTGTCATGACATTTACCATACCGTACCATACTATACCATACACCATACTATACCATACACCATACCATACACCGTATCGTACAACAACATAGGAGGGAAGCGTGGTGGGATTAGTCCCAACTGAAAAAAAATTAAATCAGAGGATATTGTTTTATACGATACATTACAATACCACAGATACCAAGTCTATAAAAACTCATTTACAATACAATTAGGTGTGGATTAGGGATTATTATGTGGATTATTTACGTGGATCACGTATGACAATCATTTTTTCCTCATGAAAAAAGTTTTTATAAATAACCTTAAATGCTAAATCACAGTTTGTATAAAAATAGGCAAACGGAAAACATTGAAAAAGGTTAATAAAAACGATAATCTTACCAATAATATAAAGGTGAAAGTAATAGTTAAGTTGTATAAATAATATTATGATAACGATAGTATAGCTGTCGTCCTTACTGACAAAAAAACTTACAATCTAATCTCTCTTTGAGTGCCAAGTTAGACAGGATACATAGACAACTCTAATATTAAATTAACGTATAAGATTTTTAAGTATTTACTTTTTAAGTATTTAATTATATTTATAATAAACAATATGAAACTAACTAAATTAACCTACCGAGACCAGATTGGTCACGTACTGATGGAAGGGGGAGTCAAGAGTCTCCGAAACCGGCGAGCGTGGATGAAGAGAATTATGAATGTTGAGGAAGCGAGTGAAGTAGGCAAGGATCTCTCTGCCTACCCTGCAAGGAATATGGCGTGATGATATGTATGTAATAAACAATAGTCAAATTTGAAATAAAAGTACTTTTACGGATTCTATCGAGTTTGTATTTGATTTTTAATTACCCGACGTTTCGAACACTTTACAGTGATCATGGTCACGAGAGGACAGTCCTCCGAGATAAAATCCATAAAAGTTGTTTTATTTCAAATGTGTAATACTCGCGTAAACATTAGAAATCAATAATCAAATTATTTATTTTTAACTTATGATTCATTTATTGGTCCTAAACATTAAACTTAGAATCTTATCAACCACATCAGCGATTTCTATGAAACTTTGTATGCAGGAGTAATAAATTGATCTAACTAGTATTTAATTACAGAAAATATCGTATTATCAGTGTTATCAGCCAACGAAAAAAAAAATTAACCTAGAGTATGAAGGCTTTGACTGATATCATTGAGATTAGACAGCTCGGTTTGGATATCGAGCATTCTAATCCAAACAATATTAAATTCTTGAATTTTTCTTTTCTTTTATAATCCTTTCTTCATTGTTTTATCAATATTTTTTTTACATCTAAATATATATGCCAAAAAAACACTAAAAGAAAATACCGAGCTAAGCTCAGTCGTCCAGATATTTTAAATAAAGATGATAACTTAATTAGCTAAGTATGAACTGACTTTTATCTGATAATATTATTTATTGTGTTTATGTTAAATAGTTTTTAAGTTATGAAAGGGTTTGAAATGGTTCGTGTAAAGCTACACATGGTGCTGTTCGCCTGTTCTCTTGGCTTGAACTTGACATGATACCATGGGTCTGAATGTATTCACTAATCAGGACTTTCATATTGGTATTTAAATATTAAAGACTTAGGAGTAATCCCACCACATCAAAAATCCTCAAAAGGCGCAAGTACTGTACTCTAGACAGTGTATACATATTTGAGCCTTTTGGGGTGGAAACTTTAGGACCGTGGGGGCCTGGGGCCCATAATATATTTAAAGAAATAAATAAGCGCCTTAATGAAGCGACACGTGACCGGAATGCTGGGCTTTACTTGGCACCGAGGTTGAGCATTGCCATCCAACGTGGCAATGCTGCCAGCATTCTGGGTACGTTACCTACTAGCAGCGGTTTATTTGAATAAGTATTTAATTTGTTTTTTTATTTATTTTTTTTCTCATCCCACCACTGTAACTCCTGTAAGCCAGAATCCACGATGGTCTCCCTATGTGACACCGAGGTTTGATCCCAAGAAGTCTCGGGAAACGCTTTTAGTTGTCTTAGGACCCGCAACAAATTTAATTAGAGAAGAAAAATACATTAGAGGCATGAAGCAAAATTTGGCTAATAGGGTAATAGATAACAGAAAGTACTGATTCATGAAGCACAGCAGTACAGCACCACAGATATGATAAAGCTTATGGCGCCTATTATGAGCCTTAAGTTTGATTACAGCAGTAGATATGGCAGAAGCGCCTGAACGCACGGAAATTTTCTCTCATTGCTACAAGGTCCGTATAATGTACTACCCCAGACGTGACTTGCACACTGTCTAACATGAGACCGAGAGATCATATTATGTATATTGAAATTTGTAGATATTTTGCTTTTTATATATTCTAACTGGATTCTGACCGCGGCTTCTTCCGCGTAAAAAGTAACATTCCCAAAGCTGAAATATAGCAGTTAATTACTAACTGCTATATTGTCTAATTAATATCCAAGGATATTTCCTTGGATATTAATTCTTCCTTTAATATTAATGTATTCATTACAAGGATAAAAAGTACCCTAAGTGTTGCTCCAGGAAATGGTCTAACTATATTTCAATTTTCATCCAAATCTGTTTAACGGTTTACGCGTGATCGAGTAACATACATCCAAACATCTTCATAAACTTTCATATTTATAATATTAGTGGGATTACATTGATTCCGGTTGGTGCAGATTTTGTCAGCGTGTGGTTGCTTCAGCAAATACCTGTACACAGTAGCAAGGAGGTGGATGACTCTGTCCTGACAACAGTACGGTTTCAGCGAGGACACGACGCAGCATACCCTCTAGATCTGCGTGGCCTGGGCATTGTAGCGTCGTGAATTTGTTGCAACTACCGGTACCGACCCGGCACTGCCGGCCGTCGCTAAGCTGATGGTCCACAGCAACAACGACAGGGACGCAGTCGACGCCTTCTGCAAGGCAGTTGTTTCGCGAAACGAGGCGGCGGCGAGGGTCCGAGAGAAAACCTCTACAGTGATATACTCCGCCACTGGTAAATCGAGCGGTGCAGGCGCCATAGCTGCGCCTGATGCCGCCCTAACTTAGGTTGGGATCGACGCATTATATACTTCTACATATAACAAAAGTTATTAGCCATCATTTTATGACTAGCAGTCTGTCTGACGTCAACCATCCTTAGGAATGTAATTGTTGACCAAACAGCAACATGTAGAGTTGGCCCAATTTGATAGAAATAAAAGGATATGCTGAAATATTATTATTTTAATTCACTTTATGTTTTATTTAATACAAAAAACCCTGGTAAATTGGTGATAATATTTATATAAAAAATACAAGTTGATCTTAATCAATAAAGGATTAGGAAATGATATTACTCATTTATTTAAAAATCTAGACATATGACGAGTAAAACGATATCGACAACTGCTATGTATCTGTCATTTCTGACGTGCTGCATGACAATGTGGCGTGAAGCAAAAAAAACCAGTAATTATTTCACTTTAGCATGCTCAAAGAGCCGTTTTAAAAGTTCCAGTTCACTGTCTCCCATTCCATATTCTTATTATAAAGCTGTACCACAACACTATATACTTATGGTACGCCAGCTTTATATTCTATTCTCTATACTTAAGAAGCATTTAGATATTTAGTATAAAGTACACTTACGCCGAAATAATTGAATATGGCCACCAGTATTACATACATTTAGATTGCCTCATAAATCTCACTATTTTCTGGGAAGTCATTTTTATATTCAAATAAATACAATACACAACATATATTTCTTTCAAAAAGTAATTACAGACGCATAATTTCAAAATGGCTTCAAAATTTAACATGTGAAGGACTGCAAATTTAATAATCACAATATTCTGAACGGAACTAAAATGTTAATAACATTCATCATCTTAACTACGCAAATAAACACACTATACGCAAAAACACACAATATGGAAATAAATACGCACGAAAATACACATACATAGACGCACACCCTAAATAAACTTTTGCATACACATACAAAAGTTTATTTAACTTTATTAAAAACTAGCTAATGCCCACGACGCCGTCCGCGTAATATCCTTGAATTAACCCTTCTAGTGACATGAAAGATGAGTGATGATTTTTTAAATTTAAATGACTAGAACTTTTTCTTCTGACATCAAATTTTGATGAAATAAAGACTAAATATTGGCCTGATCTGTGCCTAATCAATTTGTGAAAGCTGCGGAATAATTCGTTCAGTAATTTTAGAGATTAGCTTGTACATACATATAGACAAACAAAAATTACAAAAAAAATGTTTTTATGTTCGGTTAGTGTTTTTTTACTGCTTACACTATTTTTTTAATAAATTTTTCAAATGAGATATACGATTTTTACTCATTTATTATATGTATAGATTCAGAATCTTAATTTATTGTAAAATTTTAATATTTATTCAATTTGTTAGAAAACTAGTTGGTAAATATCTTAGTCACACAAATAATTTATAATTTATTTATAACATACCTATGTATTTTGAATATTAAACAATATTTTATTAAAATATGATTATTATTAATCCATCTCACCCAACATCAGTTGAATATATATTCATTTATATTTATATAAATACTATAGTATTTATTGAGTGTTGACATACTGAGAAGCGATGTGCCACACTCACTCTCCAACACAACCACCAGCTGAGAGAGTTATGGATATATTTTTTTTTTTTGTTTTGAAAATTTTAGGGAGACATTAGAATTTTGCACTTCTTTTCTATAAAAACTACAAGTGTGGGCAATTTCATACACCTCAATCTGCGCAATTTTCATAAAAAGGGGTACAATTTTTGCTTCACGTATTAATATTCATTCTTCAATTATCAGGAACTTTTTCAATAAATAAGGCAGTAAATATTTTTCCACTCTTTCTCCGTAACAATTATTCGTCCTAAGTAATTTGTATCTTTATATGAAATTATTCTCATATAGTTTGAGTTTGTTTTGCTCTTCCAACAATGTTGATTTATTAATTTCAATGACTATGCTAAATTTTAATTTTTCAAAGACATCACTTTCGTTATTTTATATCTTTCTTTAACATTTTTAGACACAATCAATTGTTCTATAATAGTAACTTACCGGATTGTAGTTGTAAATTTATTAAGAATGTTGATTTATAACAACATACTATACATATTTATAATAATAACATCTGTTATTAATACAGCGATGGAACCAAATCAATATCGCAATAAAGTTATTCAATGTAGAAGAAATACTATATAGATAAAATACAGTATTGAATGAGGCAATTTAACGACTACATCTAAACAAATATTTTTCTTGAAATTAATTTATACAACTCAGTTGCATCAGTTTTATTATATTAAACACGTTTGTAATTAAATTCGTATAATTTATAGCCATAATGAACTGTACCCATAAATGGATTATAAATGAAAATTTAAATAGATTAGAATAAACAAAATAAATATGGAATTCTTAATAATACACAATAAAAACGTTAATTGAAAAAATCAACAATTATTCAAATTACTACTAATATTATAAATATGAATTGTTGTTATTCAATCACGAGTAGACCGTTGAATAGATTTCGCTGAAAATTTCCACATAGCCAGACCATTTCCTAAACACATATGATAATTTTTATCCAGTTAATGTGTTCCCTAGCGATAATAATTCAACTTTGGAATAGTTACTTTTCTTTACGAAGTCACAAGTAGAAAATTGGCCTCTATATTTTTATCTGTCATGTCCTTATTATCAATAAATAATAACGAATCATAACAAGAATGATGATATCGCAGAAGGACGCCACTTTAATAAATAAAGCTTTGCTGATTAGAATCCGCTTGTTGGAGTACAATATTACCTAGAACTTATAGCTCGTTGTACCCTTATTTCTTCGCCGTCTATATTTGAGGTAGATTTTGTATTAGTTGCAATTTTGAAATAAGTGTCTTCTAAATTGTATCTAAAAAAATCGGCCAAGTGCGAGTTGTACTCGCGCTGAGGCTTCCGTACCATTATATATATATATATAAAAAATATGTAATGTAACTAAAAATTTAAGGATTTGGAATTTTTCCTTTATATGTGCTATAAAACAGCGCTTCATAACAAATTTCAAGATTCTAGGTCGACTTTTCTCTACCCTTAGGTACCCTTTAGGTTTTGATTCCCTTGCGAGTTTGAAAATATGCGGTTTAAATAACTATTTCTTTTGATTACTTTGACATAGAAGTTTGATTTTGTTACAGCTTAAAGGGATTATCGACCTGAGTACGCGCGTCATGAGGAAAGGGGTAGTAAGTTTATAATTATTAAAAATATTTTTATTATATAATATAATTAAAAATTTACGGTTTTTGCAATGTTAGACGTTGCTTCGTACCAAATTTCAAGATTCTGAGTTCACAGAAAGTACCCTGTAGGTTTTGATTCCCTTGCGAGTGTCGAAAGTTTGCGGAAATTTCCGGCATAAACGGTTGTATCTTTTGATTGCGTTAGCTTAGAAGTTTGATTTTTTCACAGCTTTAAGGGACAGTAGACCTGAGTATTTGATATAAATTTCAGCTTAATACCGCCATGCTTCCTGAGAAAAAGGATCTTCTCAGATAGACAGATGGACAGACAGACGGACGGCCGGACGGACAAAAAAGTGATCCTATAAGGGTTCTGTATTTTTCTTTCGAGGTTTTCGTACCTCCCTAAAAATCATTATATTGTACTTACTGTCTTTGTGGCGGCAAAGTGGACTGTAGGGGGTTTATGCCAAGATCACATTCACGTGGGTATCCTCGAAGGACCAGCGGGAAGCGAATCCCACAAGTAGGACCGATTCCCACAAATGAGGGTAAGGTAGGCAAGCTAAAGGGAAGTTGGAGAACTTACCTCGCTTCTCTTGCGCTTACGGCGCTGATTGTCTGCTGGGCTGAAGGATTTGCCTTTAATCAATGTTGCCATTTTAACTTAAAATATTTCCGTGGAAATTCCTTTAAGTCTAAGCAATTAGGAAATATGATTATACTATACTTAATTCAATTTCATATTCTTATTAAGACGCTGACTAATCCAAGCATTACAATAGAATACAATACAATAAACCTTTATATCCCACAATTCCTCCGTGTTTTAAAATTGGTTATGGATATAAATCTGTTATGTATACAATATATCGTATATAACTCCAACATATCGCTTGCCCGGAAGAATAGTGTCACAACTCTAAAAATTACAATTTTCATTATATTTCAATTTTCGATGGTGGAGGGGTGTTAATATTATAAGTTCTCCCTTACTAGGGAGTTACTACTCTTCGTCATCATTCTTAAGAAAATTATGCTGACGTTCGTGCATTTGGAATCGCTGCTGAACCGAGCTGTAAACAAGGAAAAACTTATTTTGACACTCCTGAAAAATTTAGCTTTTTTGGATTGTGTCACTATTCTTCCGGGCAAGCGATATACATATTGGAATTCGGTGTACCTTTTGGCAACGGACTACTTTAACGCCATTGCTTACTACTTTAGAAGCGTAAAAGATGTAATTTTTCTTATGGTTTCGATTAATTTTGTAGAATACAATCTTTTAGTGACTTTGACTAGTACGATGGCCTAAATGCTGATGACATTATTAACAATTTTAATTGATCAGGTACACCTATGTATCCGTTCAATGATCTTAAATTTGGCGTTCTACTGCTTTGAACGAACCTAACTATAAGAAAATCAACGAAAAGAATATAATTATTGAGAGACTAATAACCTATCCTTTACCAACCTAAAGGGGTATCTGAACTTTAATTTATATTATTGCCCTAGGAAATTAAACTATATTCCATAAAAAAAGTTAAATATCTCGTTCCGTGATAATAATGATTATATCGCGGATGAAAGATTTCAGATCTAAATGCGTCCTTTAATCACAGGTGTAGAAGTAAAAATGTTTTTAATGAATCCAAAAATTTGTCAAGAGAACACTTGGATCATTACTAAAGGAAAAAAGTAATATATAAACGCATATTTGTCCCTCGAGTGAAGAAGAATCTGTAGAGTAAGTGAAGAAACTGGAGTACGATGCTTGTAGAAGCCACGTCGTCACGTCATCTAGAATGCAACCTTCAAGAACAGTTGAATGTATACGTACCTGTTTATAAAACCGCGTATGTAACCGCTCTCAATGGAGATTAGTCTGAAGAGACCTTACCTGGGTCGTATTACACAGTATTTACCTTAAAACCATACCGATTGGCGACATACCTATTTACAATTAAATCTTCCATATAATTATACATGACCGGGTACCTTAAAATCAATATTAGAAAACGGGGTACGAGGATTTTTCATCATTTATTCTATTTCTAACTTAAATGTTTTATTTCCAATAAAATGTCGTATTTTTCATATGTCGTCTTGAAAGGAAGAATATTATAATTGTATGCCCTCTTTATTTATTTTTTTATTTATAAGTAAGCGCTTTAGTGGAGTTCGTTTCATCACCACCCATTTTGTAATAGATAGTTAACAAGAACATTGATATTGACATATATATATAGTGACCATAAATTATCAAAACTTAATTCATGTTTACAACTGTAATTTTCAATTTATATAAATTTTTAAATCGTGTTATAATTATTTATAAAAACTTGTTTACGAATGAAAAATTAATGTTTTTAAATAACCAAGCATGTTAAATACTAAATTTAAGTTTTAATACAATTTTACCTGAAAAGTTAGAGTATTAAAATTTGTATAGTTTGTAAACACGATCCTGTCACACTTCTCCCATAAAAACAACAAAATAATACGAGCCCCTTTGAATGTCATACGACAGTTTACAGTTGTTTAAGTGCTAGAACAAATAGAATGAATTTTTAATAAGTATGGGTTCGTATCCCACCTGTGACATACATTTTTCCTTCGTATACAAGTATTTATATGATGATTTGTGACAATTAATACAAAGGTACCAGAATAACTAAGACTCCGTTTCAACAATAAACAAAAGACATTAATCAATTATTTGAATGTAGACATAAATTACATAAAGATTTGGAACAAACCTATTATAATAATCTAGTTACAATAAATCAATACACTTATTACGATAATTCTATCAATAAATTACTATAAGACAACATTTTCAATGTAACTATAATCTGAAAAATAATTTACCACATATATGGCAAAATTTTATTTATCGAATTTTCCGGTCAAAAATATCTGATAACTAATTTATTATTTGGAAATATAAACTTAGATAGAACCGTTCAACATATTCAGTTGCAAGGTTTAACATTTCTAATGCACAAAAGTACAAAACTTCGTATAAAATAGAACATAGCAAAATATGTCCTTTCCACGAGAAGGGAAAACATGAAGCTGCATGCAATATTTAATTACTTACAAATTAATAATCACCTTTAATATTAAAGTTATGCACACTACCTTTATTACATCCTTGAGGAAACTACAGCGCCACAATTTTGTTGACATCCACATGGCTCTGTCACCTGTTGCTTTTCTGAACACCGGTAACCTAAACACTCGAAGAGACAAAAAAGGTATCAAATGAAATTTATCCTTAAGAATATGCTCCGATCGGGGATCGTCCAGATAAAAACACCGAGTTTTGATTTTCTAACACCATTTCCCATTACTTTAACATTTAGGCATCCATCTTTTCTTTTTGTTTTGTTACGAACTTTGACAGATTATCTAACGGATCAGCTGATGAAACTCATGAAACTTAATAAGGATAAAATTCATCACAAAGAATTTTAGAACGGATTTTAATTTTGGATATTGATGACTTTGTTTCTGTGATTATAAATTTGAAATTAATTGAAAAGACTTTAGGTATTACGCGCTAGGTAGTGCGTTTCCCGGTTCGCAACTGATCTTGGGATGCGAATGCTGAGGGTTTTATATGGTATTGGGTGCTGAAAGGGGATGAGTGTTCACCAACATGATGCAACGCATGCGTGAAAAGATTCTAGAAACTTCTAGGTGATCTATAATAAACCTACATTCATTTGTTAGGTAACTAGGCTCCACCCAAGTGATGGGTAGCTTTAAGAACAAAGAAATTTGATGTATTACCGTTATCAACATGCTTTTTTTATATTTAGGTTTTTAATTATAATATATATTGATAGGAATGCTACAAATAATAATATTGCAACTAATTTTGGTGAATAATATAATTTTGGAAACTAAACAGAGGAAAAAGTTACAATTACTATACAAGCATGTATTTTATATATTCTTTAAAATTAAATATGTAAATAATAGAATACGTAACATATAATAATGCTACTACTCACAGAAACATCACGAGCACACAACACTTGGTGTTTGTCTCGAAATAGTTTTAGCGATACACAAATAATGGTTGTAATTACGACCGATATATGTAATACCTGTTGTCAGCTTGGTCCAAGACCCCAGATCCAAGCTAACTCGGCACTATACCGAAGAAATCCCGGACGTCAGCTTGTACGAGATCAGAATGGCTCTAAAACAATTAAAGAACGGAAAGGCACCGGGAGATGACGGAATTACCACAGAGCTCCTGAGGGCAGGCGGCAAGCCAGTTTTAAAAGCCCCACAGAAGCTGTTTAATTCTGTCATTCTCGGGGGCGACGTTCCAGAGTCGTGGACCAGGAGTGTGGTGGTGCTGTTCTTCAAGAAGGGCGATAAAACGCTCTTAAAGAATTACAGACCCATCTCACTCCTGAGCCACGTGTACAAATTGTTTTCAAGAGTCATTACGAACCGACTCGCGCGCAAGCTAGACGACTTCCAGCCGCCCGAACAAGCCGGTTTCCAAAAAGGTTATAGTACCATAGACCACATCCACACGCTACGCCAGATTATACAGAAGACCGAGGAGTATAATCGGCCTCTGTGTCTAGCGTTTGTGGACTATGAGAAAGCCTTTGATTCTTTCGAAACATGGGCAGTGCTGCAGTCCCTTCAGAGGTGCCAAATTGACTATCGATATATCGAAGTGCTGAAGTGTTTGTATAAAGACGCTACTATGTCAGTCCGCATCCAGGATAAGAGTACGATACCGATCCAACTGCAGAAAGGCGTGAGACAGGGAGACGTTATCTCTCCGAAACTGTTCACCACTGCGCTGGAAGATGTCTTCAAGCTCTTAGACTGGACCGGACTCGGCATCAACATCAATGGCGAATACATCACTCACCTTCGATTCGCAGATGATATCGTAGTCATGGCAGAATCCCTGGAGGACCTTGGCACCATGCTCAATGACCTCAGCAAGGTCTCCCAACTAGTAGGGCTGAAAATGAACATAGACAAGACGAAAATCATGTCTAATGCCCATGTCATATCTGTACCGGTCCTGGTTGGGAATGCGATTCTCGAAGTTGTCGATCACTATGTTTACCTAGGACAAACAGTCCAATTAGGTAGATCCAATTTCGAGAAAGAGGTCAGCCAACGAATCCAACTCGGCTGGGCAGCGTTCGGGAAACTTAGGAGGATCTTCTCGTCTAATATTCCGCAGTGTCTAAAAACAAAGGTTTATAACCAGTGTGTGTTACCAGCGATGACTTACGGTACTGAAACGTGGTCTCTAAATGCCGGCCTCATAAAAAGGCTCAAAGTCGCTCAGCGTGCTATGGAGAGGGCTATGCTCGGTATTTCTCTACGTGATAAAATCCAAAATACGGAAATCCGTAGAAGAACGGGTGTAATCGACATAGCCCGAAGAATTAGCACGTTGAAGTGGCAATGGGCAGGCCACATCGCTCGACGAACCGACAACCGTTGGGGAAAAAAGGTTCTCGAGTGGCAACCACGAAATCGGAAGACGCAGCGTAGGACGACCCCCCACTCGGTGGACTGATGACCTCATCAAGGTCGCAGGAAACCGTTGGATGCAGGTGGCACAGGACCGTTATAGATGGCATTCTCGTGGGGAGTCCTATGTCCAACAGTGGACGTTTACGGGCTGATGGATGGATGGATATGTAATACAGCCAAATAGCTTGTTTTCTTTTTATTTATATAATACGGACAAACACCCAAGAATTTAATGTTAATGTTATACACAAAATAAATATTAGTGTAACATATTCCTGTTGTGTTGTAGGCTACTAGCGCCATCTAGTTCGCTTATTATTTAACTTTTGATGTAATAACTGTAAAGTACACAAGTTTTAACAAAGAACAACAACAAATAAGTTTTCCAGTTGAAATTATTTTAAAAATATTTATAAATATGAGTACAATTTTATGTTTCATCGATAGGTTAGAAGTTGAAACTTTTTTAAGATAATTTTAATATGTAAACAGTTTCTATGGCTACTTCAAAGCAGATCATCAAGTAATTAGTCCAGGGCTCTGTTGTTTCTGCAGTTTTTTTACTTTTATAGCTTGTATATTGTTTCCAATTATTATTATAAGACAAAGGTACAGTTCATCTTATGTTGATCAGAATTGTAAAGTATATTTATGTCATCAATTCTACCATAAAGAGTTTCTATATCTATATAATATTTATGGTAATTTCTAACAGCATTATCAGCTAAGTCATTTGCATATTTCAAAAATTTAACGTCATAATTAAATTGGAGGGTTTGATATCGTGTTTTGAATTAGACTTTTGACGGGAATTAGAAAACGTCATGTGGTGCTCTTGTATTATATTCGTTATCTTAGTGTTTTAACGTGTTATATTAGATCATTTTGATGGCATTTTATGTAATGTGATGCGGCGGAACTACTGGGATGTAGTGAATATCATATAAAAGTGCTTTACAACGTTTTCGTTTTCCATCAAACTTTCCACAAGATACCATTAACAGTGTGGCCATAGCACTGTTGATGGCAATAATTTGACTTAGACAATGACTGACCTGAAAGACTAAAAACGTGAAGATATTTATAACTCGACACTGGCACCAATAGCTCGTATAAGTAGCTGATTGCCAATACATCAGAAGAAGAAGATATCGTGTTTATGAAAGTATTTGTCGCCAAATGTTAGTACTTATACTGTACAGCACACAATCACAGATCGAAGTTCAGAACTTGTATCGATTGCACCCCTCGAGCAGCATACAGCCTCCCCAAACACGTGAGCATAATAAAATTTGAACATGACCCGATATCAAACATGGTAATATTTTTATTTTTGGTCACGCACTAAATGGGGTTATCCTGTGTGATGACGTGACCGTGGCGGTGATAGTAAGTCATAAAAAAGATCGGCTGAAAGATCACTATCTCCAGACCAGGACTCGCCTAGCAAATTCAAAACTCATATAGCACAGACTACGACCGCCAAACCTGATGTCTATAACATTATTCTCTTTTGAGAAAACCTATATTCAACACATCAGAAGACTGATTGATAAAACTAGGCTTAGATGAGGATAAAATGAACTCATGCCACAACAAATTTTAAAATTCATATTTACTTAATATAGGTCATACAAATTGTAACTTGAAGACATTTTAGTTAAGTAATTGAAACAGGAATTTGATGATATATAGCAGAAATCTATTATTATTTTAATGTCATTTTAATTATTTAATAAACGCTATCGATATTGGAATTGACTCCACATGAGTGAAGTGAATGAGTCTTAAATTTAACCTTGGACAAAAGACTCAAATTCTAAAAGTTTAGTACAAATACCGTTTCACTCTTTTCCTGTGAGTATAGAAGAAAGCAATTAAGAAATCTAAATAAATAACATCACTCAATATGATATTTTAAACCAATCTGTATAGACTGCATGGTGTAAGTAGGCTAAATTTACTAATTTGAAAACACAAGAGGAAGACATAGAGACACTGCTTTAAAGTTGAACAGTATAATTAAATAGAGAGTCTGATAAATATACTTAAATTCAGCGCCATCTATGGTTAGTTGTAACTACTACTATGGGTAAAAGTTCCGAATATAAATACTTTAGGCATAAATTCCGAATTTAAGGATGTTCCGAACTTGTATCGATCGAAGCATCGTGCAGACATATACAGATTATATTTTATAATATAATGCTTATTTGATTACGTAGATGGCGTAGTGGTTAAAATACTGAGCTTCTATGCCAGTGTCGTGGGTTCGAATCCCACGCAGGTCATACTTTGTGCGAACCACAAACTGTTGGTCTGAGTTTGGGTGTAATTTGTCTGCGTTAATTATATGTTTTTAAAGTCCCCGAAACACAAGGATTATTTCCTTAGTGCAGAGTAGTATCTTTATTAGGAACTATGTACAAATAAATCTTATGTGCTATGTGGTAACATCTACGAATACTACCAAACCATATTTCTCGTCGGTGTCGTAAAAAAGGACTAAGAGTTTTATATAGACTTGAGCCAATTGCATTCTTGATAGCATTCTGATCAATAATTAATTCCCAAGGAGGGTCGACGTCAAGCAGAACGCTGGTAATAATGGTTATAGTAAAGCAAATGCCAAAGAATTTCATAAGAAGATTCATTAAAGGGATATAAGCAGTCCACAAAGTCCACGTGAAGAAAACCTCTGAATAAAACTCTTCACCAACCCGCTTAGCCAGCGTGATAATATTTTTTTTCTCATCTGGAGTACTTGCAGCATATATAAGATAACATTTCTATACTAATATTATAAAGAGGAAAGGTTTGTATGTATGTTTGTAATGAATTGGCTCAAAAAGTACTGGACCGATTTGAATAATTCTTTCACCATTTGAATGCAACATTATCACTGATTATTATAGGTTATTTTTATTGTAAGAAAAATATAAGGATCCCTACTAAAATTACAATAATGTTACCCAAGGTGTAAAAAAACGCCCATAAAATATCTTTCATCGCATGTGCTGCGAAAACTATTGATAATAGAACCAAAAATGTTCCTTAATATTAAAAAACATATCAATATCTACAAAAAATGTCGCGATAGCATGTGTCTAACTATTGTAGTTATGTCATTCTAACTACTTTTTAACATTTTAAAATTTAATAGAAATTTCGACCATAATCAGACCAAGTTATTTATACCTTTGCCTTAATCCTTACCTAAATAAATGATTTTTCAAGTAAGGCTTTTTAAATACCTGTAAATAACTTTTTATTTTATTAAAATCGGACACTCCATTCGAAAGATATTACGAGTTTAATAAAATTGAAATAAAATTAATTCGCCGCCGTGACATGCCGGTGGGGCGGGGGCGGAGTGCAAGAGAGGGGCACATCTATGAAATAGGTAGCCGCGCGGCTTGCTCTGAGAAATTTAAGCCCTCCCAATATGTGTAATGGAACAAGACTTTTGGTTATGGAATTGCGAGACAATGTTATTGTAGCTACTATCATCACCGGCCCCGCGGCCGGACAGCTTGCTCACTTGCCGCGGATCCCGATGATACCGACGGATTGTCCTATATCTTTTAAAAGATTACAGTTTCCTGTAAAGATATCGTTTGCCCTTACAATAAATAAATCCCAGGGACAAACTTTTTCTATGGTTGGCATCGATCTAAGAAAAGAGTGCTTTTCTCATGGCCAACTATATGTATGTTGCACTTTCTCGAGTAGGGTCTCCTGAAAATCAATATGTTTTATTGGCATCTACAAATGCCACTGCTAACATAGTGTATAGTGAAACATTAAGGTAAAAATGGAAAATTAAAATAAAAATCTAATAAAATTTAAAAGTCTTTAAAATAAAAGATGTACTTGAATAAAGAAATGGTACACAAATAAAAAAAAAAAACTACATTAAAATAAATAAAAAATATAAATCAAATAGGAAAAATAAATGTAAAAAAAAACTTAGCACATAAGTCGGGATGCTATATTTTTTATTCTATGAAATATGTGAAAATCAGTACTTATACAGTAATAGTAGGTATATAATGTATCTAATTATTATTAGTATATCTATACTATAAACCTCAGTAAAATGTTTTTAAAAATTACCAGTTGATGTCATTTATTCTGTTTACTCATTTTGTTTTCAAACATCAACCCAAGGGAAGCCAGCGATACACTACTGCTAAATACATTATTATTTAGGTATTTCCTGCATTTACTGTACGTTTATGCCAAAATGTTTAATAAATAAATGTTCACCCGTGCGAAGCCGGGTCGGGCCGCTAGTATTTTATATATCAAGCCCATTTTATTCTGAGACCAGACTTAAAGGTGAAACGTAATTAAATAAAAAAGCATAACAAAAAAGTGTTAGTACCTCTAGCGACATCTGTAGTTAGCTGCGAGTACTAATTCAGGTGCAAATTCAGAATACATAAAATATTATAAATATGGCTAGTACAGGCACTATAGAATACAAGTTTGAAACACAGGGATGTTCTAAATTTGTATCGATTAATGCACCACGCAGTGTTGCACCGCGTAGCCTCTATTGGACGTAGTAGTAGAAATAATTCGTTATAGGTATGTTAGGTTTTTAAGGCTATTTGGAAATCCACGATGGCAATTCTAAATAGGCACCCACTATATCATACAAAGTGTAGAAACTAAAAGATTTGAATGATATTATGAGGGTGATTGTCATAAAAACATCTCAAGTTTACAGGAGTCATTGCCAATGACATAGTCCATCAGCTCGTACACGTCCTCTAATGGATATAGACCTCCCTATGAGAATGTCACGCAGAAGGGGCCCATGCCACCTGCACGCAACGGCTTCCTGCGACTTTAGTATAGTATAAGGCATTAAATTTCCAAACTGTCTCCAAATAATCACCTCAACCCATATATGTTCCATTACAGGGTTTGAGCCTCCTGCATAATGGGAAGGAAATTGACCTACTATAGCACGCTAGTTAGACGTGTTGGTATAGGGTTTAATTTGGAGCCTTCCTTTTTTTGCATAGACAGCATCTGCATAATATAATCCATTAATCGTCTTCTACACACCCGCGGGCAAGAGAGGATATGCTAAAATGTATTGTGACTCCGGTACCAAATGAAAAGCTCTTAATATTCATCAATATTTAGATTGTATAACCCCTATCTTACCTGTGGGTGATCGTAAGAGGCGACTAAAGGATATAAAACGCATATAACATGTATGCAAGAGAAGAAAAACTCGAAACAAAACCCTATACCAACACGTCCGACCAGCACGGTATAGTAGGTTAATTTCCCTCCCATAACAGAGGAGGCCCGAGTCCAACAGTGGGATATATATGGGCTGTAATGATGATGATGATGATTTAGATTGTATTAGTAAATCTTTTACTGCTGATTTGAATCTTAAAGTCTTCCAAAATTGTAGGTAAATCTTGCGTTTTGGGGACTCTCTTGGCCGAGGGCGCGGCGCGCTCCACACTTGTCACTCCACTCGTAGTCCATTACTGCATATATGTATATACCTCCTTGATGAACTATCACACTGGTATCAGTATAGTTTGAATTTTGGGCGTGGTATGCTTGAATTTGTCCTATAGAATAATTTTGGTCCTTTAAGTGCAACTAATCTGCTGTGTTATATTACTAGTTTATTTCTAATAAGACATTTCTAATTCGAATAAATCCATGTAGTATACATTCAAAATAAAATTCACCACCTTTTCCTTATCTGTCGATGTCGTAAAAGACTAATATAATTTGGAAAATCCGAAAGTGCACGCCTCATAATTTTTATATTATTTATCATTTACTATTAGTCAATGCCACAAATGAAAATAAAATTAAAGAAAAAAATATCATATAGTCTCAAAGTACTCGTCAAGACGAATCAAACGAGCCCAAACTCGATGAGGTTGCGTCGCTTAATTACGGAGTTCCTATGGACAGCTTCCAGGTCCATGATCAGACCCTGGTTTCCATATAGTATCAAAGTACTCGTCAAGACGAATCAAATAAGCCCAATTTCGATCGAGTTGCGTCGTTTAATTACGGAGTTCCTATGGCCAGCTTCCAGGTCCATCATCAGGTCAGCTCTATGTCACAATAATATTGCATTGTCATCTAATTTATACATGCATGCAAAATTTCAGCTCAATCGGAAACCGGAAAGGGGATCAAATTTAACTTGCAAGATTTGATTACAGACAACGGGACAGGTGAAACTAAATAAAAGCTTGTACATACTCGTAATGAAAGAAAAAAAAATACTTTAGATATCTTGTGCCATTCTCGACGTAGAGCTAAACATAGCTGTATAGGCTGAATGGAATTTATTTCCTTTGCTTGTCCGAATGGACGAACAAAAAATATAACGAACCCAATTTTCATAAAGTATACATACACTAATGACTAAGCAGTTTAGTTTTTTATTAATTGCAATTAAACGACAAACAATTACCAAGCCATTTTCGAAAGGAAACAGCGCGTTGCGATTATGAAGCTTTTAATAAAAGAAAAACTTCGATACATTCATTTTTACGGTCGACATAATGCCAGATACTTTACGGTAACATCTGGACGTCCTCGATAATTTTTTTAATTATTTTTTTCTTACTTTAAACAAAATAATTGCTTTTTAAAAATATCAAATACGTTTAGACGAATGTTTTTTCTTGACATATGTATAATAATATTATCCTATAAGTGCAATGTGAGAAAAATATAATCATTTTTAGGTTTGAAAAGTGCTTGATTTTCATAAGTCGAGAGCAGGATAATTCTGTGTTCACAAATAATTATTCTAAGTCTATTGCACGCCTCATAAGCGAAGCATTGAGGTCTTGCTCTACTCTCGACATATGAAAATCAAGCAATTTTCAAACTTAAAAATTATTTTATTTTCTCACATTGCACTTATAGAATAATATTATCATACATATGTCATGAAAAAACATTCGTTTAGACGTATTTGAAATTTTTAAAAAGCAATTATTTTGTTTAAAGTAAGAAAATAGTTGATTAAAAAAAACATTCGAAGACGTCGGATGAAACATTCCGTATCTGGCAAGAATACGACCGTAAAAATTAATGTATTAAAATATTTCTTTTTTTAAAAGCTTCATAATCGCAACGCAAAGGTTTCCTTTCGAAAATGGCTTGGTAATTCTTTGTCGTTTAATTGCAATTAATAAAAAACTAAACCGCTTAGTCATTAGTGTATGTATACTTTATGAAAATTGGGTTCGTTTTAATTTTTTTGTCCGTCCATTGGGACAGGTAAAGGAATTAGATCCCATACAGCCTATTGTAAACGAACAGCTATGTTTAGTACTACGTCGAGAATGGCACGAAATTTTTCTTTCATTTTCATTTATAGCATTGACTAATAGTAAATGATAAATAAAATAATAAAAAATTGTCACATGTCTGTTAACTTCAGTATCATAAAAAAAATGTATTTTGTTTTAGTTTCTCTAACTTTTTGAAGTGAAACTTTTTTATCGACGAATGAGAGAAATTTTATATTGTAACGTTTTTCTGTTAGAAGAGAGAGAGAGAGAGAGTGAGAGCGCGGGGGGAGAGAGAAAAAGAGAGAGGGGGTAGAGAGAGAAAGAGAGAGGGGGTAGAGAGAGAGAGAGGTTTAGAGAGAGAGAGAGTTTTGAACTTTTTTTTCCAACTTCTTTTTATTTTATTGAGGGGGTAGAGAGAGTTAGAGAGTGGGGGTAGAGAGGAGGGGGGGTAGAGAGGAGGGGGGGTAGAGAGAGAGAGTTTTAAACTTTTTTCTAACTTTTTTGAATGAATGAAAAAAGAAAATACTTTTGAAATTTCGTGCCATTCTCGACGTAGTTCTAAACATAGCTGTTCTTTTACAATGCTTGCAACATTGTAAACCCATGGCTGTATGGGATTGTTTCCTTCATTTATGGCATTGACTATAGTCTATCTAATCTAAGAAGTGCACTTTGACAGCTGTCGGAGTAAGTTGTCTAGGTATGTGAACCAAATAATGGATATCGAAATCATTCGATTTTAGTGAGAAATCGATATTGATTCTTTTTAATTAATAATCGGTTTATTTACTTTTTTTCAAAAAGGAGATCTTTTAATCAGATGCCAAATTAATACTAAATAAATTTAATTATTTCATCATAAAATCTTTTCATCATATTTAGTAGGATTAGGTTAAGTAAAAACAAAAACTGGATTTAAAAATAGCTATTTATTCAGAATCACTACTATTACTTGAATTATCACCGTCGCGAACAGTAATAATTATTTCCTTATCAATAAAATTGTCGAAACGTACATCTCTGCCAAAATGTCTATTCGATTAATTATATTATTGTATTGTTTTTACCGATTATTTGGATATTCGTGAATTGGAAGTTATCAAGCACTACTGTATAGAACGTGATGACATTATATTGTAAGATCGTCAATAATAATTACTATTTACCATGTTATTTTAATTTTAAATTAGTTTTACGAGTTTCAACATTAGATTATTGTACAAGAAAGTCACCCGCAACGTTAATAATGTAAATAACGTTATAGTTCTTTAAAATTTCAGATTTATAGTTTGCAATATGTACACGTTTGATCAAGGTTATTGTATATTAAAAAATGCGAAACGTTAGAATGCACTTCTTAGATTAGATGAACTATAATACTAAATGATGGGCCAATTGACGGGAATTTGAAAACGTCATGTGGTGCTCTTGTATTATATTCGATATCTTAGTATTTTAACGTGTTACATTAGATAATTTTGATGGCATTTTATGTAATGTGATGTGGCGGAACTACTGGAATGTAGTGAATATCATATAAAAGTGCTTTACAACGTTTTCGTTTTCCATCAAAATTCCCACAAGATACCATTAACAGTGAGGCTATAGCACTGTTGATGGCGACAATTTGACTTAGACAATGACTAACCTGAAAGACTAAACACGTGAAGATATTTATAACTCGACACTGGCACCAATAGCTCGTATAAGTACCTGATTGCCAATACATAAGAAGAAGAAGAATAGTAAATGATAAATAATATAAAAATTATGAGGCGTGCTTTTGGTTTTTCAAATTATTTTCTATTTGTGTTAATTAATCATATACTTGTAAGTGTTCCTTCTTAGTGCGAGGAGTTTTCTTTTAAAACAAAAGAAAGATCTCGCTATAAAACGCCAAACACCTAAAATAAGTAATACATACCATGTGGTGATGGGTTAAGAATACAATTCCTTTTGTCGAACGTTGTGTGTTCAGACATTGCGTGCCACAAAAATAAGGTGTGCCAAGAAAATAGGCAGTAATAGTCTAGCGAGATTCTTATAACATCAACGGCACCATGCTATTTAGGACAAATACAAATATATGAATGGATCGTTAAACCAATTAAGAGTTTAAAACTATCCTAGGCCAGTATCTATACATATATAATAAGTTCACTAATACACCGTATACTTAATCTCTATGAGCAAATCTCTTTAGTGATAAAACACTCGTAAAGTAAATATTTCGTTTCCGATTCTACGTCTGCTAAAATCTATACACACACGGTGTGTAGCACGCACGCCAAGTCACGCCAGGTTCTTGAACTTGACTTATTAGCAGTTAGATTTTGCCCAACAAATCAAATATTTAATAGAATCATCATTTTTCATCATCATTTCAGCCTATTGCCGTCCACTGCTGAACGCAGACCTCCCTCATGTTACGCCACAGAGTGCGATCCTGAGCCGCCTGAATCTAACAACGTCCAGTAACCTTCACTAGGTCGTCAGTCCACCTAGTTGCCGGACGTTCTACACTGCGTCGTCCGGTACGTGGTCGCCACTCTAGAACCTTTCTTCCCCAGCGGTTGTCGGTTCTTCGAGCGATGTGGCCTGCCCATTGCCACTTCAGCGTGCTAATTCTTCGTGCTATGTCGGTTACATCCCTTCGTCTGCGGATTTCCGTATTTGAGATTCTATCTTGCAGAGAAATCCCGAGCATAGCTCGCTCCATAGCACGCTGAGCGACTTTGAGCCTGGTTATGAGGCCTACACTTAGGGACCACGTTTCCGTGCCGTGCTATTTAATAGAATAGAACCTTATAATATAAAAACTTTAGATATAACAAAGATGCTAAGTAATATATATGGTGGCCAATAGAGGTATGTGAGAACTTACCAAGTTAAATGTTAAGGGTCACTAAAACATAAGTTATTAAGTAACTGTAATTAAATAACATATTTTTGTAATAAAAAAAATAATCAAGAAATTATATTCAAATTACTGAAATTTAGCATTTAATATGCTTGATTATTTATAAAAACTTGATTACGAGTGAAAAATGATTGTTACACTTGGGATTCGAACCCACGAATAAAATTAAATGTGAACAACAGATCACGCTGGTGTAAGTGGTAGCACGATTGGAACGGATTTCCAATAGGTTTGGGTTCGAATCCCATGGGATTCAAACCTATTGATAATCATTTTTCGCTCGTAATCAAATCTTTATAAAAAAAATGTATTTCATATTTACTTAAGAATGTTATACGTTCTTTTAATAAATAAATTTGAGGATTGTCTACTGTACTTGGTACCCATTTAGATCTCACGTCTTTGGTCTACAAAGTCGACAACCCCACAATAATTATTATAATATTAAACTTGGCTCCCATTTTCTTAGTCATGTTTTAATGGGATTTGCTTTACACATCGGTCTCCCATTTTGTTTTCGTTACAGCGTTTCCATTGCATCACTAGTAAATATTCAAACGAACTTTATATACTAAAGAATTTTATTCTCTGCAACTTATTTATGTTCCACCACAAAGGTCCTTTATGATCTACTACAATATGTGAGCCAAATGAGTAAGGTAAGTGTACATCTTCTTTTCGTATTGAATAATTACGATGAAACGTCAACTTTAAAGGACCTTCTATATCTCAAAGAGCTACCGAGATCTATAACAGTAAGTAAGTAACAATAAGTTTTAAAGGATTGTACTCTAAATGAAACAACTGATATTTCTTATTATTAATAAATTATTGTATTGATGTTACAGTTTTAACTTATCTATTTTGATGTTAATATTATTCTATGATTAAACTACTGTACACACTTACAGATAAATAATTACAATATTATTACAATATATAGTACTTAATATCTATGAGTCACTACCACACGCGATCGAAGTAAAACTTCTTTGATATAACCATTTGTGACTATGGTATGCACTTGACTGCTGGTTGTTTATTGATGGTCAATCCCGATAAAATATTTCCGTTCCAAAGCAATCAACTACAATTTAAACATGCCTAAAGAAGTTTTGTTTCAAGAGCAATAATAAACTTAAATAAAACAAAGCGCCAGGTGATAAATTCCGCCTTGGCAACACTGTTGTTTATTGCAGAGGCGTTGATGGTGATGATATCCAAAGTAGTAACCCGTTGGGCTGGCCACGGATCAAGGTAGCAGAATCAGAGGTCGGCCTAATGGTGTTGGCGGGGGAAACTCGATGGATTATGGGGCAGCACGCCACCCTTTCGTTGCATAAGATGGAATGGGTGACGTGTGCCCAAACCATAAAAATGGTGGTAAATCTCCTGAAGCCTTGCTAGCCAGGGGTGTGAGATGTTAGTGAAGGGAGGCTACCCAGGTGTTATTGCTCCACCAGACCCCGAGATCCCTCAGTCGCCTTTTACGACTTGCACGGGAAGAGAAGCAGCTGGAGCCTTCTATGTTTTTCTTTCATTCCCAGTCCAGCTTGGAAATAGTTTAACGTTGGAAAGTAAACTAATTAACACTGTTCATTTTCTAATATATTTATAACTATTATTAACAGTACTTTGTAGGATATGCTAGAAAACATAAGTATGTTAGGATCCATTTAAATATGATTTCCTTGGCTTTGCAATAATTTTATCTATTGCTTTATTGTGATGGATTTCATTTGCAGTTATTCCGAGCTTTATACTGTTGTACTGCTGCTGCTCAAATTCTTATTTATATTCGTTTCTCATTCTTCGCTTTATGCGTTGTCTTACTCGTTATTACTTCTTTCTAGATCATCATCATTCGCCTGCTCTTATCCCAATTGCTTGTATACATACTTATTGCAAAAATTATTGGCAATAGTTTTACCAGCAGCTTGCCTGACGTCAACCCTCCTTGAGAATGTAGTTCTTGACCTAATGATATCAGGTTGAGATGGCCCAGGTTGATAGAAACATTAAAACCAGATCGATATACTTCTTCTTAGATATGTCAATATTAATACTATCATAATTATTTTTCTATACCTTTCTCTATCCATATAATGCTTTACTTTTAAATTATAATTTCATCAAATCATTTCATCCCAACGCTTGAGAGATTTGTCATCTCACCATTCATTTAAATTCTTCATCTCGCTCGTTCATATTTCTTACTGTAAATGTTATCAAAATATTTGACCATCAACTAATATCTTTTCTAATGCATACTATGATCTATCTTTAAGTGCGATTGTATGATTTTCTATATGCTTCTCTTCTCAGTTATTTTAAAGTAAGAAAATATTGGTAATGAAATGAATGCTTTCATAAAATCCACATTACTAATTACAAATATTAGGATTTATTTTTGATACCATTTTTTTATAATTTAACAGAATAACAGTTAAATCTACATCATCACCCTCATGATCTATTCGTTAACTGTGATAGTTAATTGTTTGCTCCTGTTAGTCTCGAAACGGTCCATCGTTTTTATATCCAAAATCATAGAGATTGAGATACCTAGGCCTATCAGCATGATAAATGACACCATCAAACCGGACCTAAAACATTAAACTTCATATAAACAATTATCTAAAGTAATAGAATAATATGTATTGTATTCCTTAGATGACTTACCAAATAGGCACGGTAGTAAAACCGATGCAGTCGAATGCGTCTGCAAAATTTTCAGTACTATCCATAAACATTTGCATCTGGAATCAAATTAAAATGTTTATATTCAATAGAAATGTATTCTATACATAATAAATTATCCTACCATTATACATACGAACGTACATACATACTTAAACATTGATAGGTATCTAAAAATAATACTATATAACTTAATTAACTTATTAAATATGATATCAACATCAAAAATAAAGAAGACAACATCACATTAAGAGATGCAAAAGACCGAAATAAAACTATTTACAAAACGAATGAAACTATCATATTACATACATACATACATATCATCACGCCATATCCCTTGCAGGGTAGGCAGAGAGAACAGAGTGCCAGAGAACTCTATCTCTGCATACTTCACTCGCTTCCTCAACATTCATAATTCTCTTCATACACGCTCGCCGGTTTCGGAGACTCTTGACTCCACCTTCCTTCAGTACATGACCGATCTGGTCTAGGTAGGTTAGTCTCGGTCTCCCTCGGTACCTACATCCTTCCACTTTCGCATTGTATATCTTCTTAACCAGACGTTCGTTCGGCATTCTTTCCACATGTCCGAACCATCGGAGCATTCCCTTTCGCATCTTTACACCAATACTCTATTAAACTATCATATTAATTAGCATATTTGATGAGTTTTCTTGTACTTCATTGCAGAGGAGATTCTTGACCTAATACTGTGACGTATATAGCCTCACGAGTAATAATAGCTTTTATTCTTAAAAAACACAACAGCGCAGGACACTAAGAAATAATTTGCTGTCCAGAGATTTTAAAAGAATTAACGGACTTAAATAACACCCACTAAGAATAATCATTTGTGGATCATAAATAAGCAATCCTACGTGGAAATCGAACCCCTGACAATTGACATAGAAGGACGATACTTAGTATAAATCTTGGTGTCCTCGTAACCTATCTGTGCAGTCCAATAAGATAAAATTTGGCCCTTACATTTATTATGATTAAAATTATACAAATGTATGATTTTGTTATACCTGTACATTTGGTAAGGTCAACGTAGCTTCATCTGAAAAATAGACCAATGGTAAAGAGCAGTGATATGATCTGCCGAGAACAGCAGATGGTGCATCTGGAGGTGCAGGTGCCATGAGACTGAGCCCGGTGGTCTCCAGGCCAACCTTTACGTCCACGCCCACTGCTATCCACCAGCCAGCCGACTGCTTAAAGCTAAATTCCAATGTGATCTGGGAAATAACGATTAAATGAGAAATTGTCCACATTTATAATAACAAAATATTTATTTAAAACTAAGTAGCTTAGAGCTCTTCATTTAAGGAATTGGAATTCAAAAGTTCTTAAATAGATGCTAGTCGTTGTATTAATCTTAATGAAACCAATCTTATTCATTTAGAGTCCGACGTTCTCTTGTCAAACAACATTTTAATGAGAGTTAAGATCTTTCCATTTTCATTACAAATGAATATATAATAATATCACGCGCACACGTCACGCGCGTGATTTTTTTTAATATGTTTTACAAAATACGTAATTGAGAAAAGTACCTTATTTACAAACTAGAATCTAACTGTGGATATAAAAATAAGAAACAAAAAGTTCTAGACAATGATAAACAAAATTACAACCACATATTATCTTTACAACGGTTGTGAATTTTGATTTGATTTATAAGTTAAAATACAACTTAAAAATCAATAAGGTTACGGGATTATCTTAAGGATAAATGAAAGGCGGCGGAGCGCGTGCGCGAGGAGCGTCTCCTCGACGTCGCGAGCCGTCGCCGGCGACTGGGGCGGCGTAGGCGCGATTACCTGCGCCTTATGCCGCCTTAGCCGAGGCCGCGGGTGACTGGACCGGGGAATTAGTACGCCACCCGCTGAGAGGCTGACCGCGTGGAAAAGACCGACGTCCTCCGCGAGGGAGGGGATGTCGCTCAAGAAGAGGGTACCCTCAGGGGGTATTCCGTCGGGCCGACCACTGACGACAAGTTCACGCTGCTCCGGTGGCCGGTCCAACGACGAAGGCGGAGGCGGAAGGAGGTTCGCGAGTGGGCTACGGGTGTGCGTGCTTACGCTCCTCTGTCGCCCCGGACGGAGTAGTGCAAAGAGCGCGACGACCGTAGTCCACCCCACAAAAAGAAAAAAAAAAGGATAAATGAATATTTATTCGATTTCTTTTTTATGAATTGATTATAGGTATGTCGATGTTAATAATGACGACACACAGTTAATAAAAAAATATAAGGCGATACATTTTTTAACCGACTTCAAAAAAGGAGGAGGTTCTATGTTTCACTGTATGTATTTTTTTTTTTTTTATGTATGTTCAGCGATATTTTTGTCAATTGTGGGCCGATTTTCCAAATTCTTTTTTCTTTCTAAAGGGTATACTCCAGAGGTGGTCCCATTGTCACCAAGTCATGATCTGATGATGGGAAGTCATGGAAATCGAGGGCAACCCTCAAATTTTATAGGCACATATTACGTGTCTCATATATTTTCATAAGCTCTTTAAATATCTGCATCCGGCAGTGATAAACTCATTTAAGTGAGCTGATGATGGAAGGTACATCTCCTTAATGGTTAGGAGTTGCAGGATAATTCTTTCAATATCATACGTCTGCATAGACTTTTTGACAGCTGTATTCTTTCAAATTAACTCCCGAGGTGGTCCCATTGTCACCAAATCACGATCTGATGATAGGAATTCTTGAAAATCGAGGGAACCCTTAAATTGTATATGCACATATTACGTGCCTCATGTATCTTTCAAAGCTATTCAAATATTTGCATCTGGCAGTTAACATTTTATTTAGGTAAGCTGGTGACGGAAGGTACATCTCCTGAACGGTTAGGAGTTGGAGGATAATTCTTTTAATATCATACGCACGCATAGACTTTTAGCTGTATTCTTTCAAGTTAACTCCCGAGGTGGTCCCATTGTCACCAAATCATGATCTGATGATGGGAATTCTTGGAAATCGAGGCCAACCCTTAAATTTTATAGGCACATATTATGTACCTCATGTATTTTTCAAAGCTTTTCAAATATTTGCATCTGGTAGTGAACATTTCATTTAGGTGAGCTAGTGATGGAAGGTACATCTCCTTAGCGGTTAGGAGTTGGAGGATAATTCTTTTAATATCATACGCACGCATAGACCTTTAGCTGTATTCTTTCAAGTTAACTCGCGAGGTGGCCCCATTGTCACCAAATCATGATCTGATGATGGGAATTCATGGAAATCGAGGGCAAGCTTCAAATTTTATAGGCACATTATATGTCTCATATATTTTCCAAAGCTATTCAAATATTTGCATCTGGCAGTGATAATCTCATTTAGATGAGCTGGTGGTGGAAGGTACATCTCCTTAGCGGTTAGAAGTTGGAGGACAATTCTTTCAAATATCATATGCACGCATAGACCTTTAACTGTGTTCTTTCAAGTTAATCACGTAAGCTAATAATTGAAGGTACTTGTATAGGTACTTTATAATTGAAGGTACCTGTGTGTATATTATTAAACTTATTGTTTTTTGTTAATTTAAGCTTGGCACCGACTTCAAATCGTGTTAGTGGATTTCTAGCATACATTGTAATTGTATTTTATAAAAATTAATACATAATTAGACTTAGACAAGAATGAAATAGTTCATCATATTTTTCGGTTTTTAGTGTTTTAAGTAAGTATGGTTTTTGGCTGATCTTATTTTGAAGTCGGTTTACATTTTTTTTTTAAAAGTTTTATTATTTAAAATAATGTTTCAAATCAAATCAATATAAAAATAGATATATACCTACTAGTTTATTTAAAAATTCTGTAACTTCAATGAAACCATATTTATATGAATTTTGTGAATATTTAAAGCGTACCTAAAGAAATTCTGTAATGGCAGCATTTGAAAAGTAAAGCACACCGACACGTTGTGAGGCGTGCAAAATAATTATATTTGTTTCCAATTGTATACATACAAAGTGAATGGGATATTTTGATAAGTTAAAGTTTTACGAAAACAAAAGTCCAATAAAGATACTAATATTTTTAGTTACCTTGTCTCTGCTATCACCATCGACAAATCGTACTACAAGCATAGTATAAAGCCGAGTAGATTTGATAGTAGGTTCTCCAACGGGCGTAATGAGACGGATAATTGTACCATCCACCCGACGTAATTCTGGGCACCCCGTTGAATATAAAAGCCCTTTTCCAGACGGACCTATGAGTCAAAAATTCTTTTATTCCTCAATATCTTCTTCTTAAAGACATTTATTTGCAATTAAGACAGAAAATGTACCTGTAGCATTATACAGCGCGAATTTTTGTGTGCTCTTTAGTGGTTTGTCTTCTTCAGGTGGTGTAGAGCTGGACGCTTCATTCTGTGGTACTTGACGACGAGCTCGGGCCCATGTTTCTCCATCCAAATAATCCACTGATTGGCTCTGGGATACGGAATTACCTGTGCAAGACAAATTCATAGATAGTAATTTATTTACTAGGACAAATGATATTCATTGCATTTGTTTATTAATATTAGCTGATGATATAAATGACCCACGAGAATTCTGTTGCCCTTTCCCTTTTAGCTGGTTTTTACGACTGCTACTGGAAATTAGTATTTAGAACATATTGATATTAAAGATTCGTATACCAATTCTCTTATGTCGAGTATCTGTAAGAGTATCCAAGTTCTAAAATCAAGTCTTTCTTAAGGGGTGGGACTCAGCTACTGAAGTTTTCTATTTATAGCTATTAATGAGTGGATTTGTACTCTCGACGACTACGTTTTATTTGGTGAGTAAGAGAGTGGCAGTCCCAAACCCCACGAGTGGTGAACAGAATTTACTAATTACCATGAGATGGACTTTGCTCATCTACTACTAAAGCCAATTAAAAATTCTTACATACATTCATAAAAATAAAACTTAAACTGTACCTAGAATACCCAGTACTCGACCAGCTCCGTATATATCCTGCAGGCGAGCGAACGTCTCCGTCATCTGAGCATCTCGCTCTGACCATGGACCTTGCAACGTCAGAACCTAACAATGATAAAAGTACTCATTTTAACAGTAAAATTATTGACACAATATGCGATTTCTCTGCATATTATTTCTGAAAGGTGTTATATTTTGAGTTTAAAATTTTTTGTGATATTATTACATCACAATTAATATTTCATACAACGTTTTAAAAAATATTTTCCCTACGTTGACCAAAATTAAGTAAATATATCAAAATCAATGTTTTTGTTAAAACTATTACAGTTTTAAACGAAAATATCATAATCTAGTTTAAGATCAATCAAGATGACAAAAAATAATTCAAAATACCTGAGTCTCATTACTGATATAATCAGGATGAACGTCCAGGAAATCTTGCGGAAGAACCAGCATAGTTTGACCTTCAAGCATCTTCCGCAGCCGTGGAAAATATCCGCTAGACAAGGGCACCGAGTCTTGATTATTGAACACCACTATGGCCGATTGTTCTCCATAAATACGCATCAACTCATCTTGATCCACATATTTCAACGCTGGCCTTTTATATTTCTCTAAAGACTTCGGACCGAAAAATAAAAAGGGACCTTCTAGATTGGCTTGAACTGAATATAAAAAAAATAACAGGAACCGCACTTTACGCCACATTTTGTCGTTACAGCTGGTCCATGACTAAGAATACGAAGAGCTTGGATTCACCAGCTAGGGACGCCGGGTATGGAGGGGAAGAGGTTTCTTATTGATTATGTTAGAACGCATGCGCGATCTGTTAATAACGGCAAATTGTAAAGGTATACATATATCCTTCAACGTATACATATTACAATTTAAATTAATTTATTATTTATAAAACGAGAGGAGAGAGGCTAGAGGCTAGGTAGCCCCTCAGGGTTTTAACTATTTATAACTATATTATTATCAATTTTAACATTTAAATTAGTCCAATAAACTACTACTGGATCAGAAGATTACCGCTACTGAGAAGATACGGCAAGAAACACAGCGGGTTTGTATATTACTTTTTTATTATACTAATCACAAAATAAAAGGCCCGTTTTGACAGTTCACACCCAAGAAGTTCTCTATTTTTTACCGATCGAAATGTTCTAAGGTAATTACATTTTTCATTGATGGGTACCGCCCACTCGGCTAAGTGCCGTTCATAACGATTTTTTCATATTCTCCACAGACTATTAATAATCGGTTAAAGAAAAAATAAATCGATCAAAATATTTTCTTTTAAGGTGGACTCGCAGTTGTCCGGTTTTATTAATTTTAATACTAGTGTTTAGAATAGCTGAATTTCACCAGCTGTGTATTGATCTTTACTGAAAGTTATGAGTTTGGAGCTAACAAAGTCACAAATTGGGACAATGTCATATTTGTCGAAGAGATTTGGCTGAACTCGAATCATACCGTGCCACAGTCGTGGACGGACGATACCAAGGCATCTTGCTCAAAAGTGCCAATGGGAAAAGGTGGACGCTTAATAATCTGCCACGCTGAATCAGCTGGGAGAAGTTTTTTTTTAATGATGCCTTGCTTGCAATGGAGTCTAGAAGTACAAAAAAATATCACGAAGAAAAGGACGCAAATAAATTCACAGAGTGGTTCAGCATAGACACAAAATGATAAGAGCGCCACCATACCATTGTCAGTACAATACTTTGATCTGGGCTCAAATGAACGGATACGCAGCACGCCACAATACAAAGCCGCCATTCTCCACTAAGAAAATTATGACATTGTTGAATGAAGCTTGTACCAAAATTACTAAAGAAGACTGGACAAAAGTGGTAGAAAACTCGAAAAATAATTAAGGAAGACTATGATAGAGACATCAATATTGACAATATAATTGAAAATGAAATAATTATAGATGCGGGTGACGATAGCTCAACCGACAATTTTGGCTCATCATTTGAAGAAAATGAAGAAATTAAATAAAGAAATTGAAGATTCACTTTTTCTCGATTTTTTATTTTGTGATTGAGTGAATGTTATTGTAACACAAATATATAATGATAGAAAATTGACCTTTCATAACATTGTGTCATTTCAAAATACCCATAATTCAAGAACCATTATACTCCAACCCGCTCTTCTAAAAATCCAAATGTAATTGCGGTTAGGACATTACACTCCTTGTCTATCCAAGGAATGTAATATCGTAATTTATCCAGATTATTAGGGAGGTGGACTGGATGAATAATTTATAACTTTTATTCTTTTATATTAAATAAGTGAGCCTCTTTAACGTAGGGTGTCGTTGGTTGCAAGTGGCACAGGACAATTGTGAGTTTATTTTTATGGCGCAACCTACGTCCAACATGATTATCTATGTACTGATGAATAAATTTAGACGTTACAAAAACAAAATGACAGGCACAAAGTTATCACACACAAAGTTGGACTCGAAGTTAGGGACCCAATCTAAAGAATTGAATCCCAAACCAAAGGAATTGAATCCCAATCCGAAACATTTAAAACAAAGTTGACCATAACAAATTTGTATTTATCGGATAAAATATTATTGTACCACTAACGCCATCTGTTAGAAAACCAAAGAGTTAGATCATCATCATTGCAACAGAAATAAATTAAAAAAACCGAACTATATTTAAATAGAAAAACTACGCGAGCCCTTACAAAGCTTAACTTTTTATTAGTCTATAAATGTAACTAGTTCAACCAAAAGAATTGACTTATAATGTTTATTGCGAGTTTACACATATAAAAAATATTCAAAATGTCATGAAATTAAAAACCGAATCATCATCATCATCTCACTACATGTAGGTCCCACTGCTGGGCTCGAGCCTCCTCCATAATGGGAGGGAAATTGACCTACTATACCACGCTAGTCGCACGTATTGCTATAGAGTTTTCCATCCCTTGCATAGATGTTATATGCATTTTATATCCCTTAGTCGTCTCTTACGATCACCCACTGGTAAGATAGGGGGTGGTGAATTGTACTCCTACTCCTTCACCATACGGATATAAATAAATAAAAACCGAATATGAACGCGATAAAATCCGTAAAAATAATTTTATTTTATACATTGATCGATTGTTCTTCGTTATTAATTAAAGCCACTATTTTCGGCTCTAAAGGTCTACTTAAATCACTAACACCACCTTTAGTTATAAAAAAATAATATAACAGATGCAGAGCAATATTGAGCACCTACTTTTGCTATCGGCTGCTATTTTTTTAAATATATGTTACATTGTAAATAATCCATCCACCCAAAAGTGTCCATTTGTCTACTATCGAAAATAAGTCTCCCAAAGTGGGGATGGAGCCATTATTGCCACGCTTTTCTTTTGGCGGCGGGCTGTGGAGTGGTCAGGCCCCGCTAGATCCGTCCGGGGTGACAGAAGAAGCGGCGCACGGCCCCCTAGACAACACTACAAGTACCTCTCCACGCCGAGCGAGCGGGCCACCGAAACCCGATGTTCGTCTTCTGTGGCTCGCCCGGCGGTTTACCTTCGCGGGTATCCTCTCGAGTCGATGCCCTGGCAGCTTTCGCCGTCGGGGTGTCTTCCTCACGCGGTGGCCTCGCTTCGGGGCGACCATACTAATCCGCGGTCCGGTCACCCGCTGCCTCGGCTAGTTATTGCCACACTTTTCCGGGCTCTTTCCGCCGTCTCCTTCTGCGAGATGACAGCCTCGCAGAAGGCAGCGACCGCGTCCCAGTTCCTAACGCTGTCGACCATCGCTTTCGCGACAGCTGGCAGCGTCAGGTCGGCACCGATAACAGCGACGAGGTCACGGCGCTGCCGTCCCAGCTCGGACATACCTCGAGCGTATGTTGCGCCGTGTCCTCGTCACTACTGCAATGATGGCAGGACGGAGTCTACTCCCTCCACGCGACCGTGTGCAAGTACAAGCCGAAGCAACCGTGCCCCGACTTGCCACGCTTGCCATACATTTTGGCAATCGTGGTTGGTATAATAAAGTTTCTACGAGAGTACTGCTGCTTGTTCTTTTTATTTTTGCGGTGGACTATGGATGCGTCTCGCCCCGCCAAATCGGTCCGGGGTGACGGAAGAGATGGCGCGTGACCCTATAGACCCACCATGCAAACTCCTCTCTTCGCCGTGCGAGCGGGCCATCAGTACCCGATCTTTGTCTTCGATGGCCTGCTATTTATCCTAATAATCTTTGAGCTGGTATTAACCTTACTATAAAATAAAGGATGATCCCACATTATAATTTTAAATCCACACCACCCAGTGATTTGGGTTAAATATATTTACAAACAAATAATAAATTTTATTTATTTAGACGTGTGCCAGCTCCACTTAATGCTGTTTGGTCAACAATTACATTTCCAATGACGTCAGACAGGCGGCCAGTCATAAAAAAATTGCGAATAACTTTTGCAATATGTACGAGTACATATTACGTCGACTCCAAGTAATTGGTATAAGAGCAGAAGGATGATGATGATGATATCTACTAACAAACTATTCTAGTCTAGCTCTAATATCTGTTTTAGGTTCTATTCCTTTTCGCCCTTTGTATGCCCTTGTTATCGTCATAGCACTGTCCCACAACGTGAGTATTTTTGTGGTACATACATACATACCATCACGCCATGTCCCTTGCAGGGTAGGCAGAGAGAAGAGAGTGCCAGAGAACTCTATCCTTGCTTACTTCACTCGCTTCCTCTACATTCATAATTCTCTTCATACACGCTCGCCGGTTTCGGAGAATCTTGACTCCACCTTCCTTCAGTACATGACCGATCTGGTCTAGGTAGGTTAGTCTCGGTCTCCCCCGGTACCTACATCCTTTCACTTTCGCATTGTATATCTTCTTAACCAGACGTTCGTTCGGCATTCTTTCCACATGTCCGAACCATCGGAGCATTCCCTTTCGCATCTTTACACCAATACTCCCTTTCATACCTACTCGCTCTCTTACGTCGTCGTTACGAATGCGATCGGTCAGCCTAACTCCACAGATTTTCCGTAGAGATCGCATTTCGACCGCATTAATTTTACTTTCATACTCTTTTCTGCATACCCAACTCTCGCTTCCATACAGTAATGTTGGGACAAGCACTGCGTTATGTATTGCTACACGTGCCTTCTGGCTGAGGTGGTAGCTACCGAGAAGTTGCCCCAACGCTCTGTTCACTCTATTTCCCGCATTCACTCTTCGCTCTATATCAGTGGTGTAACTTTCATCTCGGCTAAATCCACATCCAAGATATACAAATTCATTCACTTGCTCCAGTACATCATTAACTATTGTTACTCTTACATCTGTTCTGGCTTCATCTCTTTCAAAGACCATTATTTTGGTTTTGCTCACATTCACACGTAGACCCCTTTTCTTACAATCTTCTATCATTGAGTCGACTAGGGCCTTTTGTGGTACACTTTACTGAAAAACTATGACGCCTATAGATTTGTGCTTTAACATAGTAATTTTACTTCATATCTAGATCTGTCAAAAAAATACAATTTTATAACCATTAAAAAATGAGAATTAACAATTTTATATTCATTGGAGAAAATGTTATTGTATCACTAACGCCATCTGTTAGGAAACTAAAGATTTATCATCGCTGCAACAGAACTAAAATTTAAAAAGAAACAGAACTAAAATTATAATAAAACATAACTAAATAAAAAAAAACTGTCTTAAACATTATTATTCGTTAGAAAAACTATGCGAGTCCTCACTAAGCTCAGCGTTTTGCTAGTTCATAAATATAACTATTTCAAAGTCCCTATTGTGGTAACCTATAAGGAACTTTATTTATCCGCGCCATGCAAAATTCTCTTCGTGATGATGAAATGAAGTACTTGCACTATTGAAGTCAACACTGAAGAGCTTCGAATGATTTTTTTTATCTTTATGTAACTAAAATATACAATTCAAAAATGGCGGGTATAAAAGAACCATTGTTAGGGTCCTCGTGAACATTAAAATAAATGGAAACTGTATTTCTAAATGATAGTTTATTTATTGCTTATGAACAACAAAAATCGCCCTAATACACCCATGTTAAGTATATTTAAAAAAAATTGACTTCTCCCCTCACGATACCACAAATTAATGTATGCGGCCACGAAGCATTTTTGTTCCATCATCGTAGTTTGAGGACACGTAATACGGCAACATTCCCTAAAAGGCAGGTTCGTCAACGTCCTTTTACAAGAAAGTCGTCGCTGAGTTGCGGCAGCGCCCAAGCTTATTCTCTCCGCGTTGACCGCAACCCGCTATTGTTGCAAATATTGAATCGAAATATTCGGTCCGGGTTGATGGCTTCAATTTTCAAATACTGGACTTATGTTATAATAATAATTATAATAAGTCGCCTACGAATAATGCTTCCTTAGAAGAGAATGGAAAAAACTCTTAATCAGTTCGAGAGGCCGTCGTATAATAATTTCGCTTAATTTTTCGGCTGAATAATTTCGGCTTATTATCTGCAACATGTTACAGAGTTTGAAACAATAGCTTTAGATAAGTTTCTATCACCTAAAGACCAATAAGTTTGCCTGATGTTTGCTAAAAATAGTTGTGGGCCAGTGTGTCAAAACTTTAAACGAAATTAATTAAATAAAATCTTACAAAACGATGTTTGCTATATATCAAGATAAAATAATTAGATGGACAATCACTAAGTCAGCCACCAACACGAATAACTTCATTCTAGTCTAAAAATTGATAAAAGACGGTAGTATATTTTTGGTTAGCAGTGTCCTTCCAGAAGATACAACATTCTAAATTCCTTTGCTTTTCTCAATTGAACGTTATTTGATAGTGTGTAAGTAAATTAAACATAGAACGCGAACCCACACCTATTGGAAATCCGTTCCAACCGTTCTACTACTTAGACAAGTGTGGTTATATGACGATTCATTTTCAGTTCGTATTATTTTATCGTCTTCGCGGGAAACGTGTGCAATTTACCGGATAATGATTACATATTGTAGAGATTTAATACTCAAACTGTACAGTTCAAATTTTACTAAATGATGATACGACACTGTTATCCAAATTACCTACATTGCTAAATGCTAAATCTCACTAATTTGGTTCTGTGTTTACTATTTTGTGAGAGGTAGAAGGGCAAATATAGGACCTACGTGAAAAGAAAATGACGGGATAACTCAATTGCTATCTACTGAGCACGCTTGCAGAAATCTAAGTAATCTATTCCTAAAAATTTCTTGACAGAAGAATCCATTGAAGCATCACGGGGTAATTGAGCTTAGTAACTCTTAACGGCTACTTAATTATACTTATATATAGGTCTTTGTTTTTAATACCCTTCTTTTGAAGTAGTGATCCTCTTACATCTCTTAGTCTCCTGTAAAGCCCGGGAAAGGAAAAGTTGATTTCGGGTAATGTATGGATCAATTGTATTCTATGTAGATCACCAAAGAGCAAAATTGATGCATACTTAAGGACATTCAATTGGATTTATGTGAGGTAATTTCCTTCATTGCACTTTGTATCAACTCTTATTTACAGTTTGATATTTGATGTAATTTTAAAAGGACAAGTTAGATTATAAGTATGGGAAACTCTATTGTTATTTTTCTATTGAGCTGTCTTTTACATGCAATATCATTCTGTTTACTCCTGTGTATTCACTGGGACAGTTTCAATCACCAGACGAATATGAGCGATTGTACTCCCTTGGTGACGATATTTAAATAAAGAGGTAGATATTTATAATTCCACATGGATACAACGATAGATGGATTTTAAAGTCAGATAAATAAAACACCTCTCCTCCGTATGGTGACAGAGTAAGAATACAATACACCACTCCCTTTCTTGTCTGTAGGTGATCGTAAAAGACAACTAGAGCTTAGCTATGCAGATAACATTTATACAAGAGAAGGAAAAGTCAAAATAAAACCCTATACCAACCCGTCTGACCAATTTTGTAAAGTAGATTAATTTCCCATCTATTGTGGAGAAGACTTGAACACATTAGTAGGACGTATACGAGATGAAAATAAAACACCACTTTTTTTCTAAGCCTAATTATTACTAAACCTTAAAACTATGAGTTGTAAACTTTTCTGTTGTTCAACTAAACCTAGCACTTAACCTACCTTATCTTTAAGGGGAATACATGATCTTAAATCTATTACACACTTATTAAGCCTACAAGTTTGATTATAGAATAATGAAAAAACTACGTGCTAATTGATTTGTCATAGTTAAGTAAACACTAGTATTTTTAAATTATTAAAGATGTTGATTTTCAAATAGTGCGTTGCATTAAAGTATGTTTTACTGGGACATTTAAACACACTTAAAATTAGATTGGTAATATTGAACAAGGCACCAGGTGGTAAGTCACCTGGAGCCTTGCTAGCCGGAGGTGTGAGATGTTAGTGGAGGGAGGCTACCCAGATGTTGTTGCTCCACCAGACCCCGAGATCCCTCAGTCGCATTCTACGACTTGCACGGGAAGAAAAGCAGCTGGAACCTTCTACGTTTTTCTTTCATTCCCAGCCTAGCTTGCAAATATTCTGTCCGAAAAATTCATCTCTCACAGATTTAGAACTTTTGTATTCACAAGAATACTACAATTCATAATCTGCAAATAGCTTACTAATCGAAACGGTTACTAAGCTATCAGATGTTACAAATCAGTATCAATTTTATTGCAGTAGTGATTCATTATGAACTTCCACAAGTCCTGTACATTCTAGCTCTGGTCGTGGCTGAACTTGTATAGTTTATAATATTGTTACTCAAATTGGGAACTTTACATATATTGAGTTTGTAGGATAGAGATATATTTAAATATCGTCCACCTCAGCTCATATATGAAGACACCTGTAACAAATTAACTATATCCTATACCAGTTTAACTCTAACGTCTATAACTCCCTCAAGTCCTATTAACATTGACATGGTCGTCGTTATTGGAAAAATGATTTGATTAATACAATTATTTAACATTATATGGTCTCACAGTTTGCTTCAGATGTATCTAAAGTTTGTTGAAAGTCTGCAACTAGCTTTTAACTGATATTCGCGTTTGATTATTATTAATATTTATTTTTGCTTTTAGACTATCACAGTCGTCTAAAGCTTGTATCTTTTATTTTCATCATGCATTTTTGTTATTCATATAATTGTATAGTGGATCTTTAATGTTTTGATTATAATATTGGTTCTGGTTATTTATAAAGAGTGTTCTAAATGGAGTTATGGTAAATTAAAAATTATTTATATTATATGAAATATCTATATCATTAAGAAACATAATAACATTTTTCTCTTTTTTTTCAGTTTTATTGTCACACACATTTTCCTTATCATCATCATCATCATTCCCTATCCGTTATCATCAAGTTCGTGTTGTATCATTCACAGTCGGTTCAGATATGCTTCTACCGAATATTTTTTAAAGTGCATAATCGCGTTCTGGTATTAGTAATAATATTTGTTATTATTGTTTCATTTCATCGTTTTTAAACTTTCAACTATGTACTAAGATAACTGGCGTATCAATATCCTCAGTTCGTACTGAGGTATTTCATTTATACGGTAGTTCAGAAACTGAATTCGCCAATAATATGAAAATGACACGTCTAATTTGAAACAGAATAGGAATAGACTTGTATGTGCTGCAATTGATATGATTGTAAATACTACCTCTTTATTTGGTATGCCTTCCTTACTTATTACATTAATAACCTGTTCTTGTCCTATTTCTTTCCATTCTCCTCTTTCCT
Source organism: Lymantria monacha (assembly GCA_905163515.2). Classification (NCBI taxonomy): domain Eukaryota; kingdom Metazoa; phylum Arthropoda; class Insecta; order Lepidoptera; family Erebidae; genus Lymantria; species Lymantria monacha. The sequence goes on from LR991081.1 coordinate 21,987,353, forward strand.
TCGTTATTTCATCATAATCAATACTGATCAGATATTGATTATGACCAAATATCCTTAGGTATTAAGGTATTAGTACCCTATCTCTTTAAACTTAAGGCACTGAGGCATTTCCATCAAAAGCGTTAACGCTTCCTTACAATCATTTCATTCTGAGAAAGTTTTAGTTTGACTAACCTACGTTTTATATGTTATATAAAACGCACATGCAACCCACAATACACGTTGTAAATTAATTCCCACTGAGTTTGTGATACCTAAAGTGAACTTCAATAGGCTGATGGTTGGAAATGTCCTTACTGGACTTGGAATGTATTGAAAGTCAATCCTTTGTGAAAATTTAAGTTGGATTTGTAAAAGGATGTAGTTTGAGTTGGCCAAAATAAGCCTGATAATTTTGATGCCATCGTCTCCAGTAAACAGCCCCTCAATTTCCAGACCACTCTATAGATCGTGTACAACTTTTTATATGTTTATATATTTGTATATTGATATTATTTATTACTTATCAGTTATTAGTGCCTTGGTACATAAATAGCTGCGTAACCTATAGATGATGACTAAGAACCTCGTATAACGAATGTTATGAAAATCTAATCATTTTCCCAATACTTGCCGACTATGCTGACATATTTCAGCATAGCAGCCGATTACAAAATTAATATATAATTACAGTCAAACAGAAACCTAAATTTATCTAATCATAAATAAAAACTTGGCAATATGTTGGAATCCACCGTTTAAATCTTTTTAATTATTATTTTCTGTTAAAGTTGTTCGCTCGTCTCTGCAAGTGTCCTTAATTTGCCTGATAATTCAGCAAACCCAACCTAAAACATATGACAGATTATTTAAAAAACTATTTCAAGCACAAGTAAATCCTAGTATACTAATTTATTAAAATTTTAAACTCACCAGATTTTTAAATTGAAAGCATTAATGTTTATAGAATGTACTTTTTCCTCTTCAAATGCCTTTTGATCTGAAAATATGAATATATTTTAATCATCTTTATCAATCTTATCATATATTAATAATTCTTTATTAGATTGAAGATTTTTAATGTTCTTAAGTTTTGTCTACAATATAATATCAGAAAAACATATATCTACCTTGATTTGGTGTCTCCAATATTTAATAGCTGAATGACATCCAAGATGGTATGCTGGTGGATTTGCTCGCGGACTGCTACTGTACCCGGTCACATATTGATTTATAGACCTAGTAAATATGCAGACTGTGTCACGTTTTCCTTATCCAGTAAACCTTAAATACAAAATAAATATACATGAATTGAGTATTTATTAAGAACATGAAAACAATTTCATTGCATTATCTATCTTAATAATATCTGATGTTTACGAAAGTATTACACGTTTGAAATATAACTATTTTTACGGAATCAATCGTGTTTGTATTTGATTTTTATATGTCTGACATGTTGAACACTTTACAGTGTTCATGGTCACGAGAGGACGTTATTTATCTGCTTCTTCAACCTATGTATATCGTCAATAAAATACTTGATAGGGGTTTTTACTTCAAACTTTTCTTTTCTTAGAGTTATCTCGTTAGTGGTAGTTATCTACTTGTATTATTCATCGTCTTTTAGGATACGCGGCAATTTTTTTACGATAAAGAGATTTCGTTTATCTATCAATTCTCTGTTGTGTAATTATTTCATTAAGTATTAATGAAAATATTGATAGCACCTGATGTGTTTAGTAGATTATTGGCTCTATATTTACCTGTAGCGTGTTTATTTTTATCATCTGTTTAGTAATTTCAGAACTACCAACAATAATATCTGATGACAATGAAAATGTTTTTTCATTACTTTAACACTTCACTAACTTTACTACTATTTTGTATTATATGTTCCTTGGTTTTTTAAAAAAAAAAGCAAAAAAATAAATTACAAGGACTAATGTTCACTTATTTCATAAACCAGTGCAATAAGATCTTCGACGTATACAATTAATGTACTATGTTTAATAAAACTTCATTTCACATATGGCGAAGTGATCTAATACCGCCCATGCTGAGTATAATAATTGTTCAGTCTGGGTGTAATTTAGGCTCATTAAACTTTAAGTTCGTGACCGTCCCCACGATAGAAGGCTTTATTTGACTTATATTTAAAGCAAATATATATATATATATATATATATATTAAAAAAAGAAAAATCATGTAAAATAAATATAAAAAAATATATAAACAAGAAAAAAAACAAGCAATATTCTAGAAAATTTTAAGGTACATCTTTTAAACTCACCTGAATCTTATAGCCGAGTAAAATTCAGAGGAATACAAAGGAAATTATATTGTTGTACCGCCATCATTTGACCTTGGAACATCTCGCGGAGCCAGCAACAACATCTTATGGACAGAAACACTGTATTCTCGTTATTTGTAATATTCACTGGATTATTTGCCAACATTAATAGACGTGAATCATATCTATTCAACGGTGGTTTTAGTTTTCACTAAACAAAAAATAAAGACCAAAAACTAACTAAAAAAAATAAAACGAGTCACATTTGTTAACACATGTTGTCGGTACTGAGGATGGACCGTGACTGAAGCAGCCAGGGGCTTAGCTCCACCAGCTAAGGGGTTGTGGATCCGCTAAGAGCGGTGAGGAATTATCGACCAGGATGCCACGCATGCGTAATACGTATTCAAACATGAAAGCTTTACAAAAGACCCTACAGACTTGCCTAAAATAAGCAAGGTCCCAACTGAATGGTACTACTTGCAATATAGAGGGTTTCCAACATAACATATGAACAGGGATATGAACAGGGTCTTTAACTTTGCCTCCAAGTTACCAGAATATTCTACCGCGATATCTTTACGTATAGGTATACAATTTGATTAGCCACGCCCTCAAAGGGGTGGACATTGTTGAGAGAAAGGGGACCACAACAAAATAATAATTGTTTGTTTACTTAAGAGAATGATAAAAAAAAATTAAGCGCGCATTATTTTAACAAAAGTTATATTCGTTTTTTCTCCACAGAATTAAGTATTTGTTTCCACTAACTTGCTTCATGATTAATTAATTACATATTAGCCTTTGCTTGGCTTCGTTTTAGAAATATATTAACCGTTTGATTTTAGTTTAAAATTTGAAGCTAATGCTACTAATGTAAGTGTTCAGAAGAACATAGGGCAGTTCTATATATACTACATAATAAAACTCCAGCGTTGCTATTTGAAATTTGAATACTGCTCAAAAAGATGGTTACAAAAATATGTTTACTGATGGCAGTAATGCTAGGGCCGCACCTGCGTGTATCGTCCCGAAGTAATGTGTGGCTAAGCTTCATACGTTTTGTACACTAGAAAGTTATCGTGATAAAACTGTGGTCACATTAGCGACTTCGGTATTTTACACGAAGTATCGTGCATTAATTAAAGATGGCCGAAATCATTTTCATGCTTTTAACTATGGATGACGAATTGCTTTACTATTACAGCTATATTATGCTAATAATTACATAATGATATTTTTGAATCCCTTCATGGGTTCCGCTTCATAATGGTGTAAGAATCCATGCATTTCATCACTCCACTCCATATTTATTGATTAACTGGAGATCCTCGAACGCGTCTAAACACATTGAAAATTTCCGCCGAAATGAAAAACGCTAGTCTGACCACAGAGCGCGATATATTAGCGCGCTAAAACCCTTTGACTTATCGCCACCCAAGCGATAACACACACGAAGCCCGAATGTTCGCGACGACAGCCGATAATGACCGGTCACATCTGTGTGTATCGTCTCATTGCACGAAGCTTCGTGACGTTAGTTTTTACAAATGGAAGGGAGGGGTAATTTGCTAATCATTTGGTTAAAGTGCCTAAAGAAATGATGATAGCAATTTGTTACATTAAACTTATTTAACAACGTTAAGGCGTCAAATGTTTAAAAATTACCGTGAGACAAAATTTAGTCTCGGAACAGTAAGTGTTAAATGAACTAAAACACTATAAAATGTCTATTAGCTGTAGAGGTAAACAATGACAACAAATTACGAATTTAAACCGAACAATGATTAATAAATTTAATTGGAGATCCAATGGTAGAAATTAAAATTACGCAAATTGAAATATAGTATAAGAATTATATAGAAATATTAGACTTCAGTCAAGAATATTGCAGCAGCACGATGCTGGCAATTTCATAAAGAATAGGTCCGTTCCTTTTTAATGTGACAATAATTCGGCGCATTTGTACCAAGTTGGGATCACCAATGTACTCGTGTACATCAAAATACCTGTATATTTATCTCATTTATTTCTTCGCTTTACAATTAATGAATGAATTATAATGTTGACAAGTCTGTAGCACATTACACACTGATTTTATGTATAGATTGACATTAGTCAGGGCCGGTTTTACCTATAGTGAGAGGGTGCGGTGCAGCCGGGCGCCGGGTGGTAGGGGGCGCCGAGAGCCGCTCGGGGCACATAAAGCCTCTGTAACGCTTCGCACGGAGCGGGCACACCGAACGCAGCGAGTGCCTAACCTTCTATAAACGTAATGGGTGCATTATTACGGGTTTGGGTAGGTTGCTTTGTCGCCATGCTCACTGTAACTTCATAATCCGATCGCGTTTACTTGGTTTCGTTACAAAACAACAAGACTAAGCATGCGACAACGCATTCCAGCGAGGTTCGGATTCGGTTCGGTTTAGTCGAACGTGTTGTAACTATCAACCTATTCCATTTTGATACAAGAGGGCGCCGGGTTATTAATTGCACCCGGGCGCTACATGTGCTAGAGCCGCCCCTGACATTAGTTTAGGACTTTTGACGAGAATCTGAAAACGTCATGTGGTGCCCTTGTATTATATTCGATATCTTAGTGTATTAACGTGTTATATTGGATAATTTTGATGACATTTTATGTAATGTGATGTGACAGAAGTACTGGGATGTAGTGAATATCATATAAAAGTGCTTTACAATGTTTTCGTTTTCCATCAAAATTCCGACAAGATACCATTAACCATGTGTGTGTGGCCATACCACTGTTGAAGGTGACGATTTGACTTAAGACAATGACTAACCTGAAAAGACTATAAACGTAATAATAATTATAACTTGACACTGGCACCAATAGCTCGTATAAGTAGCTGATTGCCAATACACAACAAAGAGAAGACATTAGTTTGCACACAAGACGACGAATTGCTTATTTATTTGAGCAGGCATTTTGTTCTAAATATTATATCTGTACTACAAATGTAACATAGATGAAATTAACTAAATGATATTAAAAACTGTAATAAAACAACAAGCAACAACAAGAGAATGTTTTTTCATACAATTTTATATATGTAAAGATAAAGTACGATTTAGTGTTTATAAAGAAAAAACATTCACTAATAAAGAGATATTGATATTGTTTAATTGATTTTAAGTCTTAATTTTATAGATTAAAGTTTTGTTTAGTCAAGAGTCTCCGAAACAGGCGAACGTGTATGAAGAGAATTATCAATGTTGAGGAAGCGAGGGAAGTATGCAAGGATAGAGTTCTTTGGCACTCTGTTCTCTCTGCCTACCCTGCAAGGGATATGGCATGATGATATGTATTAAAGTTTTACATATTGGTACATATATTTAAATTATACATAAAATAATAATACATAGTTATCAACAGCTCTTTTTTTGTAGTTAAAAAATCTATTTAAATGTGTGAATAGTTTTTAATTTTGATTCATATTTGTAATTTTGTACACTAAGTTACGTGATCACTAGCGCCATCTCTCACCGAAGTTTTTATACATTCATTATCAAAAGGTATTACTATTTTTTGACTCGTTTTAAGATTAAATTTTAGAGATTATCTTTTTGCATATACAGAGTGGAGACGTCAATACGACAATAAATGAAAACACCGTTAATACTAGTGTATAGGAGTATTTTGAAACTATTAAAAAAGTCCTCGCATGCATATTTAAAAAACAATTTTTTCAAACAAACTTTTTATCATAAATATTGAAACAAAATAGAACACCGTTTGTAAATATTAGTTCACTAACCTGTGGTCGGCAAGCGGCGAGTGACCTTGTGGTATCATATGTTACAACTTCGAAACGTAGGTAAATACATTGGGCGCTATTCATTCTCACTTGATTATTTTATTAAAATAATCACGATAACTTTAATAATTCACTTGGTCGTTAAACTTAAATTTTCTATATGTGCGCCATGGACCCGAACGCACAAATTATATCGTCTTAAAATATTATTTCGAACTCTTGTTAACAGGTCGCCATTGACGGCGATGTATTTTAACTTGTCGAAAGATCGTACAATTCCTTTTTTTAAGTTCTCCACATTATCAACCTGTGTCAAATTTGCGAGAAAAATAATTTAAAATTTGTTCATCTAGGGTGACTCTTACACGCGAAGGAGCACTATCCATATGAGGCAGTAAGGATTGATTATCCCGTAACCTCTGGACAGCTTGCACAATAGTCCGGCCATTGGTAGTACAAACACGTGTGTTTCCATATCTCTTTCGGTACGTACGTATGGTTAAAGCTGCATTTCCGTGATATTCTCCATAAATTAAAATCATATCTGTATACCCGAAGCTGTGTAATTATAACGAGGCATTGTAAATGAGAAAGAAATACTATTCTAACACAAAGTAAGCGTCTAATTACGCACATTCACGTCACAGGATCATGATGGCACACTGACCTACAGACCTATTATAATAGTTTTGAACATGAGACCGAGGTCTTCTTTCATTAAGCCGCATTAGGTAGTTTTAAATTTCTCATCTAAGTCTGATGACACGGTTTATATGTATGGATCTTAAGATTTAGGAATAAGGTATAATATGCATTGATTTGTATTACGTTTGGGGAAGACTTGAACTGGTAAACATGGCGATATGTAGGTACTAGTTTCATATTAGTTTATACCGATGCGGCGCGGGAGCTCATTGATAGGCGAATAATTTTAATTTTTATACAGAGTGTGGAAATTGTTAATAATACAAAGTAATGTGCTGCGGCTAAACTATACGACATATTGTATTCAAAGTTTGTATACAGGCTGGGCAAGTCATCAGATACACTAGATTAAAATTATTGTCGTATGGTCGTCTCCACCTTGTATACTTACTTAAAGTTTCCCAGCGACAAGAATATCTCTTAGTGGTAGGACCACATTGTTGACAGTTCTCTGTCTACGGCGGCCGGGTCCGTCCGGGGTTAGTACCACACTCTCGCAGAAAATCGACGTCTGAGCAGTGGCAATGTGCTGCTGTGCTTCGTTCGGTGAGCGAGAGAGCCAGAAGCCTATCTTTCTGGGTGGGTTTGGGATTATTGGTTGGCAGCAGCCTAGCTGAAACCCTAGTCCATGTCATCCCTGTCCGGGTCCATGGGCGGCAGTAACACTTACCATCAGGTGTGCTGCCTGCTCGTTTGCCACCAAGGGCAATAAAAAAATATAAAATCTTCGATGTCCTCCCGTAATCATGCACGATGTAGTGTTCGAAACGTCCAGCAATTAAATAACCAATACAAACGCGATAGAATCAGTAAAAGTAGTTTTATTTCAAATGTAAACATCAGATATCATTAGAATATTTATTTCTTTTTAAAAACCAGAGTTGATAAAAACAAGTCAAACGTTCTTAATTTACTACATACATACATATCATCACGCCATATCCCTTGCAGGGTAGTCAGAGAGAACAGAGTGCCAGAGAACTCTATCTCTGCATACTTCACTCGCTTCCTCAACATTCATAATTCTCTTCATACACGCTCGCCGGTTTCGGAGACTCTTGACTCCACCTTCCTTCAGTACATGACCGATCTGGTCTAGGTAGGTTAGTCTCGGTCTCCCTCGGTACCTACATCCTTCCACTTTCGCATTGTATATCTTTTTAACCAGGCGTTCGTTCGGCATTCTTTCCACATGTCCGAACCATCGGAGCATTCCCTTTCGCATCTTTACACCAATACTCTCTTTCATACCTACTCGCTCGCTTACGTCGTCGTTACGAATGCGGTCGGTCAGCCTAACTCCACAGATTTTCCGCAGAGATCGCATTTCGACCGCATTAATTTTACTTTCATACTCTTTTCTGCATACCCAACTCTCGCTTCCATACAGTAATGTTGGGACAAGCACTGCGTTATGTATTGCTACACGTGCCTTCTGGCTGAGGTGGTGGCTGCCGAGAAGTTGCCCCAACGCTCCGTTCACTCTATTTCCCGCATTCACTCTTCGCTCTATATCAGTGGTGTACCTTCCATCTCGGCTAAATCCACATCCAAGATATACAAATTCATCCACTTGCTCTAGTACATCATTACCTATTGTTACTCTTACATCTGTTCTGGTTTTATCTCTTTCAAAGACCATTATTTTGGTTTTGCTCACATTCACGCGTAGACTCCTTTTCTTACAATCTTCTGTCATTGTGTCGACTAGGGTCTGCAGGTCAGTCGCTGACTGTGGCAGCAGGACTGCATCATCTGCATAAAGCAGAGTAGTGACCACTGAGTCGCCCATCTGGACTCCCACATTCATATCGTTCAACCTTTGGAGACATTTACCCAGATATATGATAAACAGCCTGGCTGACAGAACGTACCCCTGCTTAACGCCGATATTGACGTCAAACCAAGGCGACATTCCATCATCCAGCCGCACACAGGCTCTACAGCCCATGTAACTGGATTGCACAGCCTGTAGCAGTTTACCGCTAATACCATACTCCGGTAAAATGTCCCAAAGTTCCTTTCGTACAACCGTGTCAAATGCTCTCTCCAGATCCACAAAACTGCAGAAAACCCTCTGACCTAGAGCCAGATGCTTCTCCACAATGTTGCGCAGAGAGAACACTTGATCCATGCATCCCTTTCCACTCCTAAAACCTCCTTGTGTCTTACACAGTAAACCATCGGACACCATCCTCATTCTCCTTTCAATAATTTTACCATACACTTTTGCTGCCAAACTGGTCAAGCTTATGGCTCTGTAATTTGCGCAGTCATAACGTGAACCCTTGTTTTTAAACAAAGGCACGATGACTGCGCTATTCCAGTCCCCGGAAACCATTCCCGAGCTCCAACATAAATTGAGGAGCAACAGGAACGCCTCCCAGACACAAGAGCCACCAAGCTTGATCATCTCGGCAGGCACCATATCAATGCCCGCTGCCTTAACATTTTTCAAACTTCTGCACTCATACTTGCTCTATCACGTTTCTCTTTCACTAAGGCCTTAGTGTTCTTAATTTACTTTTCATTATAATTCAAATATACATGCAACGTGGATTACGTTATCACTAGCGCCATCTACCATCGAAGTTTTTATACATTCACTATTAAAAGATGTTTTTATTTATTTGCTTGTTTTGAAATTAAATTTTAGACTACAATCTTGCGCATCTTTTTTAAATCAACTACATAATTGCACTTTTTTAGATTAGGATTGTTAAACTTGCTTCAATCACTCTTATTTTTTTTTAGATCAAATACAAAAGTGCACTTTATTTGCGTGGTCACTAGCGCCATCATTGTTCAAAGTATTTATCAGTTGATCAACGTCTACTGGCGGACATAATACCAGAATCACCACATCACACTTATCAGGTGGATTAACGATTGTAATAGGTTTTATACACTAACCGGAAACGAGTAATTTATTTAATGTTTTAACCTCGGGCCTCCATATTTTAACCTCGGGCATAAAAAACTAAGAAATGTTCTTTCAAATATCAGTATTTCAAGCATCTTTTCCCAGAGCTAGAGTATCCTTCCACTGTAACCCCTCCAACCACTAAAGAAATAGAGAACGTGTGTGAGAGCTATTAGTTAAATAGAAAGAAATTGAAATGAAAAGTAGAAAGAGAAATCCAGCAATATCACCTATACTGTTGCTCAATATACTATGGTTACTCAATATACTGCATAACTTTTTTTTTTCGCAAGTTGGGGCCATGGATGTGTTCGCGCCCCGGCAAATCAGCCCGGGGCGACGGAAGAGGCGGCGCGCAACCCCATGGACCCACCCTGCAAACACCTCTCTTCGCCGTGCGAGTGGGCCACCGGTACCCGATCTTTGTCTTCGGTGGCCCGCCCAGCGGTTTACCCTTACGGGTTCCTCTCGTGTCGACGCCCCGACAGCTTTCACTGTCGGGGCGTCGCCCTCACGCGGTGGCCTCACGTCAAGTGACCGGACAATTCCCCGGTCCGATCACCCGAAGCCTTGGTTAGGGCGGCATCAGGCGCAGATATTCGCGCCTGCGCCGCCGACGACGGCCCGGGTCCCGGGAACCCTCCCGGATTCGTTCCGCCGCCTCCTTCTGCGAGATGACAGCCTCGCAGAAGGCGGCGACCGCGTCCCAGTTCCTTTAAAAAGACCTATCAATAATAAAAAAAAAACAATAAAATTTTATACATAGAATCATTTTCTTTTTGAATTATTTATAGCAATGAATTTGTATTAAAAATGTGTGTCAAAATTTAAACCCTGATACTGTAGTGGGTAGATATAAATCACTGTAATAACGATGACTTATTGGGCGTGAGACAACTTACTCCTCCCGGGACCATGAACGCTGTAAAGTGTTCGAAACCTAGGCAAATTAATATAGATTGATCAATTCAAAAATTTTGTTAGTTTTGTAAAAAAATGTAAAATTGCCACAATAATAATTATCATAAATTAAATACCTTAAATAATAACAAATCATGAACAACATAAATTTTATATATAGAATCATTCTCTTTTTGTACTGGCAATGAATTTGTATTAATTTTTGTATAAAAATGTGGGTCAAAATTTAATATCTTATAGGGTAGATATAAATAAATTTCTGTAATAACAATGACATATTGGACGTAAGACACCTCAGTCCTCCCGTGACCATTGAATTGAATTGAATCAAATTCTAAAAATAATTGATTAACCTTTTGCGCCAACCCTATACCGTACAATTTGACCTTAGAACAGAATGGTCAATTTCGCCCAAAGGCCGCGGAAGTGGCACACGGATTTTTTATTATTGGTAGGTCTTTTTAAGAACTATCTTTCTGTACTGGTCACAAGTCCCACTTTTGAGTATTTAAGGAGAAACAAAATAATTACGAAAATTTGAAAAGAATTAATAACCAAATAACCAGAAGTGATGTTCCAAAAATGAAAATTAAAAAACATGCGCCTAAGGATATTTTATCAGACTATATTTATTTAAAACAATCAACTAGGATAGTTACATTTTTAGAATTAATTTTATTTTTTTAAAGTTAAAAGTCACGTAAAGTTCAATAATTTTTATTAATAAAAAAAAAGTATTTGAATTTGACACGTGGGTGTTTTGCTGGTGCATTTTAAATGCATACCTTGATCGATTAAAGTTATAAACAGCAGAGGGATATTTTTTTGGTCCTATCAAACACTGTGCTATGTGATCAGCACCAGAACTTCAACTCGCAATTTGCCACAGCATTCCGAATATTAATACCACGTTTTTCACCTCTGGACGAACCTCAGGCACCCTCAGAACGACATTCAATGAATTATCTTAAATAATGGTATATTTTTGCATAGTTTTAAAAGTATAGATTCTTAAATAGTTTGGAAAAGCCAAAAATGCACTCCTTATATTTTTTTATTATTCATCATTTACTATTAGTCAATGCCATAAATGAAAGAAAAAGAAAATTTAAATTACTGAAATTTAGCATTCAATATGCTTATTTATTTATAAAATCCGATTACGATCATTTCGTAATTTTAAATCTCGCGCCATTCTCGACGTAGCGTAAATTAGCTGTATGGGCTTTGTTCCCTATGCCTGTCCGAATGGACGAATAGAACCAAAAAAAAACGTAGCGCAAAACATAGCTATATATGACATGCAAGCACTAAACAAGACTAAGCAGTTTAGTCATTTATTAATTGCAATTAAACGACAAAGAATTATCAAGCTATTTTCAAAAGAAAACAGCGCGTTCCGATTATGAAGATTTTAATGAATGAAAAATTTCGATACATCAAGTTTAACGGTCGTGAGAGTGCCAGATCCACACGTACAGACATCTGGACGGATTTTATCTTGTTTTTATTTGAATTTTACTTTACTTTATTAATGGACACATAGGGCGACTAAGATGTTTGACAAGCAATCGCAAGTCAACGTGTTATTGCAAGCCTATATCAGATAATAAATCTACTGTAATTTTATGTCCCTAGAATCAGCCACGTAGATTGTACAATGATCCCTAAGTCATTGCTTACTTTTTACTTTTATTAAAAATAATGAGGTGCCATCTATTAGCAATTACCAAATTTAAATAATTAACATTAAAACAAAAAAGTTATAACAAACAATATATTTATTGCACTATATTTACAGTTTGATATAAATAAATTGTATTTATATTAATAAATGCACCACCGTTATACACATTGATATGAGAGTGAACAAGGCGGGACTAAACATCCCGTTCGTAGAACTGCTGGAGAAGAAGAAAGAACTCTCTGAAAACAGACAAACGTTATTTAAGTATATGTATTATATATAGTATAGTATTCAATTCAAAAATGTCAAGAATACGGAAAAGCCCTGTACATCGCCTTCGTGGATTACAGTAAAGCGTTTGACTCAATAAAACACGATGCCCTCTGGGAAGCCCTAACACAGCAAGGAATACCAAAAAAATACATACGCATAATCAGAAATGTATACACAGGTAGTACGGCTCAAATTAAACTGGAAACAACGGGGGAAGAATTTCCAATAGCCAGAGGCGTAAGACAGGGTGACCCGCTGTCCCCGAAACTTTTTTTGGCCATTTTGGAGAGTGTATTTAGGAGCTTGGATTGGGATAACGTTGGGATAAACATTGACGGAAGACAACTTAACCACCTAAGGTTTGCAGACGACTTGGTGCTCTTATCAGATAACGCAATGACGCTTCAAACTATGCTACAACAACTGACTGAAGCAAGCAGGGCGGTTGGGCTATCCATGAACAAATCCAAAACCAAAATAATGACCAACAGGGAACCCACTACTATAGAAATAGGAGGCGACACCATCGCATATGTAGAACAATATGTATATCTGGGGCAAATAATATCATTTAAAGACCAAACGGACCTTGAGATAGAGAGGAGAGTTTCTTGTGCCTGGAAGAGATTCTGGTCCCTTAAGGACATATTAAAAAGTACAGACTTCCCAATGAGAGCCAAGAAAAAGGTATTCGACTTATGTATCCTACCATGTGTCACATACGGCTGCCAGACTTGGGCATTATCTCAGAAACATCTTTTAAAATTAAGAACCTGCCAAAGAGGAATGGAAAGGAGTATGATGGGTGTATCACTGAGACATCGTAAAAGAGCAGAAGATATAAGACTAACAACTAAAGTAGATGACATCATAAAGAGAATAAGGCAATTGAAATGGCGCTGGACCGGGCACATGACGAGAGACAGCAGGTTGAAATGGACAAAAACTATCACTGAATGGCAACCACGAGATGGAAAAAGAAAAAGAGGAAGACAGATCAAAAGATGGGCAGATGACATAAAGAGAACAGGAGGCTCAATCTGGACCAGAAGAGCAAAGATTAGAACAGAATGGAAGCAGCTGGAAGAGGCCTACGTGTCACAAGACACGCTGACCACGTAAAACGGCACGACCGATGTGATAGATTAAGTAAAAATAATGTAAAACAAAAATGTACATCAGCAATAAAGGCTTAATAATAATAATAATTATATATAGACTTGTATATCTGAATGTGTAAATATATAGAAATTTATATATGTATAAATATATAGACTTGTATATCTGAAGTGTTGCGAAGACTATTGCAGATCTATAATTGAAAAACGCATAAATGGCACAGATACTGCTATAAAATCTTATATTAGAATTACTTTTCAAACATATATAACATAGCACCTCATTTCATAAGAGTTGGAGAGTTCAATGGAGTAGGCTTATGTCCAACAAGTATACCTAGTGATGAAGAATATATATAGCACAAAAGATTACTAAATTAAAAGATGCAATGCATAATAGCAGGGATATTTACTTTAGGCTTATCATTAATGCACGATATGAAATGTAGCACTGCCTAAATTAGTAAAACACAGTGAGAAAGAAAAATGTCAAGAATTTTGGGTTTGAAGATAGGACGGCATTGAGGAAAATCTCCTATGAGTCTATGATATACGTCTATGAGTGCAAAGAACCTGAGTCGCTTTTTTTTATAGTAGAACGCATTTATGAATCCCCGCGGAATGAACTAAGAAAAACAGGAGCCTCGTGACTGTTTTCTGTAAGGCTCTAGAAGTTCATCTCTAGACCATGTGACACTGAGGCATGGGCGTTCAAATTGATGATTACCTGATGTTAACCCTTGTCACCTACAACATCCACGAGATAAAATAGATTGGTATCAAATTATATTACTTTTCAGGAAAAAAAACTAAGTCTTTCAAACTAAATACGCAATATATTTACAGAACTTTGTTCTAGAATATTCCAATCGATAAAGCTACAGAAATCTGACGCCGGGATTCTATATATAGATACTCCATTAGACCGGTACCTAAGCAACGCGCCTAGGTAACGGCAGGACGCCGCGGCGCCGCTGCCCACCCCATGCCTCATCGATGATTGGTACTTTACGTGTGAGTGAGAATACAGGTAAGGTGAAGATAAGGACAGAAATATGAAGCCTATTTTCTGATTTATTCCATGTTGTTGATAGGTGGGGCATTCGCTAAATCAAGCGATTAATTGATTGCATAAATCGAGCGCTTTCAGTTGCTGAGGCAGGTGTTGGACGTTTCCTTTAAGCTAAACAAAGGTTGATTTAGGAACGATCTAGCGCTTTTTGCATCGCTGTTTTATGCCCATTAAGATTTTTAACTTGTCAACAGATTATTTACAAGTAGGCAGAGGTAGAAAATCAATACAATTAAAACCCACTCGTAAATTATGTATACTTAGTTTGTTACCACCCATACATCTCCTCAACTGGGGTTACGAAAGATTGAATATTTCAAAATCATAGGTAGTTTATTTTTGTTTTTTTTTTTGCAACAGTTTATTACTGTTCAAAATGAGTGTCACTGTGAGTTGCTAACTTTTTCAATACACCAAAAAACTCCTAAATATTTATTTATATAAAAAAAGAATTCAAATTACTGAAATTTAGGTTTTAACATGCTTGATTATTTATAAAAACTTGATTACGACCAAAAAATTATTGTCAGTCGTGTCAAGTTTTTATAAATAATCAAGAATGTTAAATGCTAAATTTGAGTAATTTGAATAACAGAGTCGTGTCATCGTTTAATGCAATTCTAACTGCAAAGTTTAAAGTATTAAATCTGTATAATGTGTAAACATTGTCCGGTTGATGGCACACGTCTCCTTTAAAGACAAAAATATAATACGAACCAAAAGTTGAATGTCACAGTCACGCTGTGCACGCACGTGTAAGTGGTAGCATGATTGGAACGGATATCCAATAGGTGTGGGTTAGAATCCTATGTGTGACAATCATTTTTCGCTCGTAATCAAGTTCTTATAAAAAAAAACATTTTTTTTTAAATGGCTATTGTCTGCGAGCACCACACTTAACCGCCAAAGTGATAAGAAGTCGATTTTAAAGCCTTATTAATCGTGTAACTCCAACCCTCCTTGAGGGCGTGGTGTCATCGTAAGGATTTTGCTTCAGTGGTCTGATGGCTATTAACATTTTTGGAAAACTTGCCACAAATGATAATATTGCTTTTGATTTACTGAAATTTTAGCATTTAATATGCTTAATTTATAAAATCCGATTACGAAATGAAAAATTGATGTCGCAAGCGGGATCCCGCTTGCGACATCAATTTTTCATTTCGTAATCGGATTT
This sequence comes from Lymantria monacha, assembly GCA_905163515.2. Lineage (NCBI taxonomy): Eukaryota > Metazoa > Arthropoda > Insecta > Lepidoptera > Erebidae > Lymantria > Lymantria monacha. The sequence continues at coordinate 22,003,281 of LR991081.1, forward strand.
TATATTGCTTTTGATTGTAAATATCAATTATATATAGCATTACAGCAGAAGTCAACATAAATTTTGATATACAATGTACGACTTGTACCATTCAAATATATGTCTCATTCAATTGGTGGTAATTACCACCAGCTTATACAGCACTGAGGATTATCACTTACCTAGATAAGTATACCGCAAATAAAGACAATTTTATTTAGATGAATATTTATGTTTTCGTGTGGTAACGGAGTAAGAATACAATTCACCACCCCCTGTCTTACCCGTGGGTAATCGTACGAGATGACTAAGGGATATAGAACGTATATGACATATGTGCGAGAGAAGGAAATCTCGAAACAGAACCCTAAATCAACACGTCTGAACAGCGTGGTATAATAGGTCAATTCTTCTTCCATTATGGAGGAGGCCCGAGCCCAACAGTGGGACACATATGGGCTGAGATGATGATGGTGATGAATATTGATGAGCACAAGTCTCATTCCCTTTAGACCTCTTGTAAATATAGTCAAGTAAAGAAAGAGATCCACATGCAACAAGAGATATTTCTCACTTAAAAAAACCCATACTCAAAGGCGCTGTATTAATAGCTTACTTTTTCTCTCGTTAGGGTCTGTAACTCCACATGGGCGATATGATGTCGTACTCTTGCGCTTCGTATTCACGTAGCCAGGAATAAATATACTCGGTGCGTCCAGACGTCCTGATGCTAACAATCTAGAGATACATATGTTGATATCAGTAAAGATTTAAAAACTTTAGTATTTGCTCCGTATTGTAGTGCACCAAGAATACGATTGACTATACTGGTGGCGACAGATTATACAAGTGGCGGTTCCTTCCCCGTACAAATCAACTATTTGTGCAATCCACACAACTGATTGCTTTATGTTTGGGTGTAATTTGTGTCCGATAATTATATATTTGTAAAGTACCACGCAACATAAGGATTTAAGTCAAACACAAATCTAATATGGGGCATTATTAAAGAAATAGCCCTGTGCTGACGTAGCAAAAATATATTTTACCACTGTGTTTTTAACCACGCCATTCCATAAAAAATAAGACATGTAAAATGTAGATATAAGTCCATGCAAGTGCCTGACTAACTTGATACGACAGATTAATTTCCCTCTCATTATGGACGAGGCTGTAGCTCAATAGTACACCTTATATTGCACAATGATTCAAATGGAAAATACGAATTATCGAATACATAAAATTTAAAATAACTACCATTTTAATTAATTTTATAGTGTTTCAACTACGTAAAATTTTATTTAATTACAGAGCAGTACAACGCCATCTATCGAGCCTGTTACACCCAACCATTAGAGCCAAATACTCCGTAATCATTTTCTCGCAGGGAATGCTAAAATAGCTTCCTATTTTTTTTTTTTACTATGTGTTTGTTATAGAGGTAATCGATATAATAACCTGGTAAAGTCCAGCTCGAGCCTGTTAGCTTGAGGTCCTGTGAAGTGCAGTAGCAACTGTATGCAGGTCCCGCCGTGCAGAGTTCGCGTGCTACGCGCATCCACGCTCAACATCCACTCCGGCACAGACATTATACGACGCATCTCATCTAAGAACATGCCCCTGAAAATATCACAGCACTCAATCTGATACCTTTTACTGAACACGGCCATTTAAGTACTTCACCGAATCCTTTCCTCGTTGTCATCTAATAGGCTAAATCCTTATCTATGTGGTGACGGAGTAGTACGTCTGCTATAAAAGAAGACTTAGAAAAGAAGACTTTAGACTTATCTAAACAGATTCAGACAGATAAGACTGCAAGAAAAAGCCTAATTAGTGATGTCCGCTACAGAAGTCAAGGCATCGGTGCCGCCTTACCTTTGCCCCGCATGGATCAAATGATGTATGTCCAGACCTCATGGTCTCCTTCTGTCTCGTGTGTCAACTGTACGATATCAATATAGGACAATTCTTAATATGACATATATTATTGTTCTAAGTATTACTTAAGTTAATTGTAAAATCTCCCACGACATAAAAAAATATTCCGTAGTACAAGATCTTGTTTTTAAAAAAATAACTTACAGCACAAATCTGGGCGGCTTCATGATGTTCACATATTTAATTATATCCTTATCTGGCTCAATGTTGGCGCACGCAAATCTCTCGGAGCTGCGTTCTGGGCCAAAAATGACTATAGAACGGCCCAATGCAGAGACAGTGCCCTCTAATGGAAAATTGCTGTCAATGAACATTTGTCGCCGACTACCAACATCTGGAATAATACTGTTCAATTAATATACATTTTAATTGGATTACGCACTGGCAGTCAAAAATGTGGGATTATTAAGAATATGGGTATCAAAGTTCTTCCGGGCAACTATTATCATTATCTACGATTGCAAACCCACCCGCCCCACGTAGTGCTTTTGGTAATACTCTCCATTGGTAAGGGTCATGTCCAATATTGCCTTCGAGATGTTTATAGATGTTTTATTAAAAATTAATAATAAACCTTGCACGATCGAAGTTACTTACCGATAGTTCCTAGCCTAGCAGTCAAGTCTCCGACGTTACAACGGAGCGGGTTGTCTGCGCCACATTCTTGATTGTACAGATCATGCTGAAATAAACACAATAATATCAATTACACGTACATAATATACGATAAACAAGAATCATGTATTTAATGTTGTACCAACTGACTACACAACAACATGACTGCACAGATGGCGCAACGGTTAAGATACCGAACTTCCGTGTCAATGCCGTGGGTTCGATTCCCACGTGGGACAATACTTTGTGCTCTCCACAAAGTATTGTTCTGAGTCTGGGTGTAATTTGTCTCCGTTAATTGCATGTTTGTAAATTCCCCCGCGATACAAGGATTATTTCCTTAGTGCAGGGTGGTGTTTTTAAATAAAAGAAAAAAAAAACTTTCCTTTATTTTCCTGCACGAATCATATGAGCACATACACACTAAGAGAAAAGAAAACTCAAAATAAATCTCTAATAAATATTAAATTACTAATTGTATACTTAATAATACCGTATTGTGAAGACGAGTTATGAATATATAATGTGTCACTACGCACTACATTCTTGTAAGTGTTCAGAAGGCACCAGCATTCCCCTGAGACGCAGTGATCACTAACTAGCTTATCAATCGTGCCTATTGTGACATTTTTCTTCTTTAGGGAAGTCTTTACAGCAAAAGCAGTGGATAGGGTAATGAATGGCTGTAAAGCTTTAATAATATTCATACTAACATTGAGTGGATCTGCTAACTGTGTGAAGTAAGGATTCCAGCGATAACCACCAGCGACGCACCTCGTGTGTGTCACTTTGACCGTCGCGTCTACTCCCACGGGGTTCACAAATATCTCCCAGTTGTGATTCCGGGTCTGAAATAATAATATTCATATATAAGTAAAAGAAGAAATATACATTTAATTACTAAATGTCACATGTTTTCCTTAATTTGCAACTTGAGCTATATTTAAGGTCAAGTTCGAGTCACTAATTTATCAAGAATTCAATTCAAAATCTATTTGCAGAGATAGTTTAATTTAAATATGTACATTCTTTCTCATTGGTATCCAATATGGATCAGTGTTTAAAATGTCAAATTCAAACATATAATCAATATCAGAATTTTAAAACACCCCCACCCTAAATTTAGAGAGGCTGGATGCAGCAACACAGGGGGATACACCGATCGATAATAATTGCAAACTTAGGATGCCTACAATAAATGTTTAATAATGATTCTGTGACGTTTCATAACTTATGAAAAATACGTTAATCATTTAAAGCACGTTAAGCCTCAACTGACAATCTGTAAACCGTTAGTGCCCAGTTTCATAAGTCACCGTCAAAGTTCCTTGTTTGATAAGAAAGGAAACACAAAACAAAAGCCTATGTATATTGCAGTGTTGTTTAACAAAGTTATCTGATTATCATCGTCTGCAGAGATTGCACATCTAAAGGATGCCCTCACAGCAATTTTTTTTCTGTTCCTTTAGTTACTTTTATAGTCTGTCTAATCTAAGAAGTGCACTTTGACAGCTGTCAGACAACTCTGACAGCTGTCAAAGTGCACTGCAATCTCTCAGCGATTATTTGGTTCACATACCTAGACAACTCTAGGTATGTGAACCAAATAATCGCTATCGAAAATATCCGATTTTACTGAGAAATCGATATTGATTCTTTATAAATAATAATCGGTTTATTTTTATTTTTAAAAAAAGGTGATGAATAAATTAAGTGCTAGATTAGTACTAAACAAATTTAATTATTTCATCATAGAATCTATTCATCATATTTAGTAGGATTAGGTTAATTAAAAACAAAAACTGGATTTAAAAATGACTATTTATTAAGAATTACTACTATTACTTGAATTATCAGCGTCGCGAACATTAATAATTATTTCCTCTCATCAATCAAAGTGTCGAAATGTACATCTCTGTCAAAATCTCTATTCGATTAATTGTATTATTCTAACATTTTTACCGATTATTTGGATATTCGTGAATTGGAAGTTGTAAAGCACTACTATATAGAACGTGATGACGTGACATCGTTAGGTCGTTAATAACAATTACTATTTACCATGTTATTTTTATTTTAAATTATTTTTACGAGTTTCAACATTAGATTATTGTACAAGAAAGTCACCCGCAATGTTAATTATGTAAATAACTTAATAGTTGTTTAAAATTTCAGATTTAGTATTTACAATCATGTGTATACGTTTGACCGAGGTTATTGTGTATTAAAAAATTTAAAACGTCAAAATGCACTTCTTAGATTAGATGAACTATAGTAACAATATTATAAAACATCAGTGAATGTCTGGGGTGAGGTAATGTATAGTATTAAAAACGACGCATCTCATATTTAAAGGGGAGGTTGGACGCGACGTAGGGAGAGACATCGATCGATATAAGTTAGGGTGCCTGCAATGTGATCCGTGTAGCATGTTACTCATCTCAATTTAAATACTGTAATATATATTATATATTTCTGCTTTTATAAAATTTGGAACCTAGAAAATGATTTCTTTCTAAAATAGTTTACTTGAATGTTAAAATTAAGTAATATTATTCAAATTAATTAAGTTTATGACGAAAAATTCATCAAGCATGTTTATGGATCACAACTAAAACGTCTGTCGTATTCTTCTTCTTATCCGTGTGGTGACGTAGTAAGAATACAATTCACCACCCCCTAACTTACCCGTGGGTGATTGTAAGAGACGACTAAAGGATATGAAACGCATATAACATCTATGCATGAGAAAGAACTCGAAACAAAACCCTATACCAACACGTCCGATTACCGTGGTATAGTAGGTCAATTTTCTCCTTCATTATAGAGGAGGCTCGAGCGCAACAGTGGGACATATGTGAGCTGACATGATGAGAAATGATGATTCTTCTCCAACGAAAACGATATTACGATATAGTACAAATAAATTTGAAAATATATTTTTTAACATTATTCTAGGAATAATACTGTCAAAGTATATTATTTATATTATGTAAGCTAGATAATATTTCAAATAATTAATTAGCCCATTAATAAAAATGTACCTATTCCTTATCCCATTCCTATTCGTTCTATTATATTAGCAACAATCTTTAAAAATATAAACTATCAGCTCGTAGAGTTTAAACTTGAAAGGCAAACAAAATGAATGTAATGCGAAGTTCACATTCCATTTATAATTTATGGGCTACCTGTTGGTACTGCAATAATGACCTTGGCAACACGCCAACTGGGTTGTATTAGTGTTTTATGGATACTTATTGTAAGTCTAGTCTATATCTATCTCTATATATTATTTTTAAACGGTGTTTTTGATGTTTATGGATTTTCTTGTACTAAGGTGCATTATCATTAATATTTGATACATTAGTTCGAGAATACCTTTAAATAAATATATTAAATTAATGTTTTCATTAAAAACTTACATTTATTAATACCATTCTGGTGGTAATTTATTTAATTTAACTGTTGTTGGTAATATTAGTTGTGTTAGCGGCTACGAATATTACCAACCCTTACTTTGCTCGTGGATGTCGTAAGAGACGACTAATAGCCTTATAACAACCTTTTTTTTTTTTTTTTTGTGGTGGGCCATGGACGTCGCACCCCGCCAAATCGGTCCGGGGTGACGGAAGAGGCGGCGCGCAACCCCATTGACCCACCCTGCAAGCACCTCTTCTTCGCCATGCGAGCGGGCCACCGGTACCCGATCTTTGCCAACTCCATCTGATGCCGTTTGGTCAACAATTACATTCCCAAGGAGTGTTGACGTCTGGCAGGCGGCCGGTCATAAAACTATTGTCAATAACTTTTACAATATGTATGTACTATGAAAGAAGAGTACATATTGTATCGACCCCAAGTAATTGGTATAGGAGTAAATGATGATGTTGGTAATATTGAGTAAAACTAATGTTCAATAAAATCATTTTAGCCATCTGTTGGTAAATCCTAATAAACTTTATGAATACCACAAAAATTTATATATTACATACATACATATCATCACGCCATATCCCTTGCAGGGTAGGCAGAGAGAACAGAGTGCCAGAGAACTCTATCCTTGCATACTTCACTCGCTTCTTCAACATTCATAATTCTCTTCATACACCCTCGCCGGAGACTCTTGACTCCACCTTCCTTCAGTACGTGACCAATCTGGTCTAGGTAGGTGAGTCTCGGTCACTCCCAGTACCTACATCCTTCCACTTTCGCATTGTATATCTTCTTAACCAGACGTTCGTTCGGTATTCTTTCCACATGTCCGAACCATCGGAGCATTCCCTTTCGCATACATTTATATAGTACTTATAAAATAAGTTACAGGTAAAAGAAAAAACACAGTTTATAATCTGCAAACTACTCGCATAGATATTCCGCTTATTTTTATTATATCAGTGTCACCACCGCATACTCGCCACTGAGAGTTAAAAAAGCTAGCTGAGGAATAATCAGAAGAGCAACCGAAAATTATAAAACAAATTGTGATGACCAACCCATCTTCTGTGCGCAGTGGTTTTGACCTTAGCCCTTCTTAAAGAGGCCTGTGCTCAATATTGGTTGTTGATAAGCTAATGAGGCAAATTACTGTTAAACTGAGGCCATCATGTCAGATCCTGTATTCAATCCCACGTGTTTCGTGTTCGTTCGTTTCCAAGCAAGGCAGATATTTATGTTATTAAATTAACAAAATAGTAATTGTCGTAATTACATGAGACAAAATATCACCCATCTATACTCTAAATGGAGGCTGCGCGGTGCAACACCGGCGCAGTAGTGCATTAATCAATAAAAGTTCAGAACATGCCTATGTCCTGAGTTTATGCAAGTTCCGAACACTTGTATGTTCTAAACCTATATTAAAGGTATTCATAACCTCCCGTGTTCTGAATGTATGCCTGTAGCGTGCGCTACACTGGTGTTGTTGGATGCAAATCTATTTGTTACGCTCACCATCAACCTGTCGCCATCTCATTATTGGACTTTACTCTTATTACAATAGACACTATTATAATAGACTACATATTTATTACAAAAAATACACTCTCAAGCAAATCTTTCAGAAATTTTGACCGTCAGTCAGTCAGATATATCTGATTTTATGATACTTAACGTGATTTTAATTATTTCTTAGATTATTTTCTATAGCATTTAATTTAATGACGATATTTTATTCACCAATACATAAACTTATATTTAATAAAGTTAAACTTATTACTTACATTATATTTTAAGTAAGTACATACTTTACAATCTGAACTTGTCTACAAAGGAAAATCAATCAAGGGGCTGCAAAGTACAGCTTCCAGCTAAAATTTATGAGCAACCTGTTGCACACAAACACAAACAAAAGACGTGTTAAGCCGATGGAGTGAATATTTTGGCGATATGTATGCGGATTTTATGGTTGGCGCCGGTGTTGCATGTGGTTTAGTAGATCAACATTCGACAACGGCGTTCTCCGATGGCATCAGTATGGATGAAGTTGAATGGGCGATAAGAAGTTTGAAAAATGGTAAGGCAGCGGGCATTGATATGGTGTCTGCCGAGATGATCAAGCTTGGTGGCTCCTGTGTCTGGGAGGCGTTCCTGTTGCTCCTCAATTTATGTTGGAGCTCAGGAATGGTTCCCGGGGACTAGAATAGCGCAGTCATCGTGCCTTTATTTAAAAACAAGGGTTCACGTTATGACTGCGCAAATTACAAAGCCGTAAGCTTGACCAGTTTGGCAGCAAAAGTGTATGGTAAAATTATTGAAAGGAGAATGAGGATGGTGTCCGATGGTTTACTGTGTGAGACACAAGGAGGTTTCAGGAGTGGAAGGGGATGCATGGATCAAGTGTTCTCTCTGCGGAACATTGTGGAGAAGCATCTGGCCCTAGGTCAGAGGGTTTTCTGCAGTTTTGTGGATCTGGAGAGAGCATTTGACACGGTTGTACGAAAGAAACTTTGGGACATTTTACCGGAGTATGGTATTAACGGTAAATTGCTACAGGCTGTGCAGTCCAGTTACATGGGCTGTAGAGCCTGTGTGCGGCTGGATGATGGAATGTCGCCTTGGTTTGACGTCAATATCGGCGTTAAGCAGGGGTGCGTTCTGTCAGCCAGGCTGTTTATCATATATCTGGATAAATGTCTCCAAAGGTTGAACGATATGAATGTGGGAGTCCAGATGGGCGACTCAGTGGTCACAGCTCTACTTTATGCAGATGATGCAGTCCTGCTGGCACAGTCAGCGACTGACCTGCAGACCCTAGTCGACACAATGACAGAAGATTGTAAGAAAAGGGGTCTACGCGTGAATGTGAGCAAAACCAAAATAATGGTCTTTGAAAGAGATGAAACCAGAACAGATGTAAGAGTAACAATAGGTAATGATGTACTAGAGCAAGTGGATGAATTTGTATATCTTGGATGTGGATTTATCCGAGATGGAAGGTACACCACTAATATAGAGCGAAGAGTGAATGCGGGCAATAGAGTGAACGGAGCGTTGGGGCAACTTCTCGGCAGCCACCACCTCAGCCAGAAGGCACGTGTAGCAATACATAACGCAGTGCTTGTCCCAACATTACTGTATGGAAGCGAGAGTTGGGTATGCAGAAAAGAGTATGAAAGTAAAATTAATGCGGTCGAAATGCGATCTCTGCGGAAAATCTGTGGAGTTAGGCTGACCGACCGCATTCGTAACGACGACGTAAGAGAGCGAGTAGGTATGAAAGAGAGTATTGGTGTAAAGATGCGAAAGGGAATGCTCCGATGGTTCGGACATGTGGAAAGAATGCCGAACGAACGTCTGGTTAAGAAGATATACAATGCGAAAGTGGAAGGATGTAGGTACCGAGGGAGACCGAGACTAACCTACCTAGACCAGATCGGTCATGTACTGAAGGAAGGTGGAGTCAAGAGTCTCCGAAACCGGCGAGCGTGTATGAAGAGAATTATGAATGTTGAGGAAGCGAGTGAAGTATGCAGAGATAGAGTTCTCTGGCACTCTGTTCTCTCTGCCTACCCTGCAAGGGATATGGCGTGATGATATGTATGTATGTGTATAATTAGAATAATATACCTAATTGACAACCTTATCGCAAGTGGCGACATTTTACGACGCGACTTCTTTGGTATGAAAAGGTAGAAAATTGTCAATGTCGTCGAAGTAACAAGATACAATCATAAAATGTGCAAAAAATAATTTCATGTATTATAGGAGGCTGTGCGATGCTACACAAGCGTGATGCATCAATCGATATAAGTTCAGAATACTCCTATATTCGGAACTTACGCAACTTTGGAACATTGCGATGTTCAGAACTGCCGCAAAATTCAAAAAGACTCCCATTATGTTAACCTCTATAGGTTATTTGTCTAAATGATCTATCTCTGTATTTATAACTATTTGACATCATCGGATGCAATTACATTACTCGGATTCTTTATGTATCTGTAAACTATATCTTTTCAGTATTTGCCAAAAGACTCTTTATAAAAGAACCTAGAACAACATATCTGATATCTTTCACAATATTCCAATGGGTATGAGAATAATAGAACACAACTCAAGTTTCTAATTTATGGATAACCTGTTGAATGACAATATAAATCTTGGTTTGAAGCCAAGTGGGATGGAAGCAACATTGACAAGATGCCAAGTGAACGTAGAAGGCTGCTTTTTACAAATTGTTAAAATTGATTTCATGTAACTGATTAGTTAAATAAAGATATTGAACCCGATGTTTCGCATATATAATTCTTTTTCCAGTTTTATTTCCATCCCTATTTCAAGTCTAGGACACAGTTCCATTATGCTTATTCTCACCAAAAGTCACCTGGTGCGTAAACTTCATTATTTTCGACTTAGGTTTTAAGAAATTATCATTGTAAACAAATATAGCTACGAAAATAAATAAATCGAAAAATAATTCTGAATGTCTACTGGGCTGGGAGGATTCGCGGTGCAACAGGGGCGCGGTGCAACGATCAATATACGTTCAGGACATCCCTGTGTTCCGAACTTGTTCCAAGAGTACATACATAGGTACTAGTCATATTTATAATAATACTAGCTTCTGCCCGCGGCTTCGCCCGCGTAAAAGGTTACTTTCCTAAAGTTTTTGATCCCCTATTTTTATTTTTGACCGTCGGTAATACAGTGCAACGGTATTACAATACTCAGGGTTGGAACTTCATTACAGGACTGCTAGATGGCGTTGAAGAAGCTAGATTTTGAGATTTTCTGACAAACAATTTTTTTATTTTTCATATAAAAATTTTGATTTTTTTTTAATAAAAAGTATCCTATGTTACTTTTAATACCTCCAAGAATATGTGTACAATGTTTCATGATGATCGGTTGAGTAGTTCTAGCGTGAAAGCGTTACTAACAAACTTACATTCACATTTATATATTAGTATGGATTTCCTATGTTCTGAACTTAAATCTATAACGGAACTTAAAATTTATTATAGGTGTCGCTGAATACAACTATGTATATACATCTATGAGTTTATTTATTCAATTACTGTTCAGTTTTTAGACACGGTCTTAATCCAATAGATACTTCAATCATGAAACAAATTTAACATAATTATATTACCACGCTACGTTCCACCGATTCTTTAACATACAGTATCTATCTTAATTTAAGCGTCTTCTATTCTTTTTCCACAAATGTCTATTGGTCTTCTTTCCATGCTATATCTTGCTATTGGATTTGTATTTCCAGAACAATGAAAAAAGGTGGTATGGCTTTTATTACTTACTTATGTTTCTAAATCATAGGACCAATTATGTTTCTTATCAAAAACCTACATTTTTTATCATGTAAATTGTAGCCATTTAAATTTAAAGAAGCTAAGTGCAGCACGAGATTTGCAATCGATACTTGTTCGGAACTTGGACGCATCTGTGTACTATACACTACAGGTATCAACATAAAACACACACCGCTCCACCCTATAATTGAGAGGGCGACTGGACGCAGCGAGACACACCAATTGATACAAGTTCAGAACATAGGATGTCTATAGTATGATCTGAATATATAGAACTAATTTGTTGTTTTGTCTCCCGCATTGCATAGGATAAACAAAAATACATTTTACTCATCACTTCCTGTTCTTTTTTCCCTCATAAAATGAATATTACATCATACTTATCTGACAGTATCTATTATGGCACTTTGATTTTTAAGCTAATACGTACATACATATCATCACGCCATATCCTTTGCAGGGTAGGCAGAGAGAACAGAGTGTCAGAGAACTCTATCCTTGCATACTTCACTCGCTTCCTCAACATTCATAATTCTGTTCATACACGCTCACCGGTTTCGGAGACTCTTGACTCCACCTTCCTTCAGTACATGACCGATCTGGTCTAGGTAGGTGAGTCTCGGTCTCCCCCGGTACCTACATCCTTCCACTTTCGCATTATATATCTACTTAACCAGACGTTCGTTCGGCATTCTTTCCACATGTCCGAACCATCGGAGCATACCCTTTCGCATCTTTACACCAATACCCTCTTTCATACCTACTCGCTCTCTTACGTCGTTGTTACGAATGCGGTCAGCTAATACGTTATTATACATATTCCACGATACCATCGTAACCACCCATCTTAGAGATAAGCAATAATCTATTAACGGACAAAGTTGCTGTCCGGTTAGATTAGGCTTGCATATGAATTATACTAAAATTGTGATATTTTAATATTGTATTAACTATTTTACCAGTAAAATTATAAAGTTTGTGATAGATTCACATTCACTGTACGAGTTGTATATAGCTTATCCTAGGATGCAAGTATAAAATTATATATACGAGTATATATGAATGATATAAATTCAACGAAGTTGTCATTATTTTAGATGTGTGCACAACAAAGCTCTATCTTTTAAGGTAGGGCGTGCATCAATCGATAGAAGTTCGGAATTTCTATAAGTTCACAACAAACACGTTCTATCTTGTACTTCTACAAGTTTATAGCTCTACCGATCTTTAACTATACATAATGTTATAGCTTAAACTATAAAGATCGCTGGATCCAATTACAGTAATCAAGCTCCTTAATTACTAGCAATCTATATCTGGTTTAGTATTTAGCAAAAATGTTTTCTTACTATAAAAGGAGCCAATGCAAAAGAACCAAAAGTCATTGAAATAGCCTATTTGATATCAGGACTAATAGAGTACAGTTTTTCTTCATTATAGTTTAACGGTAACTCGTTAAACTTTAGCACGATGCTAAGTGGATTGTGATAATCTTGGCATGATGCGAACGGCACGTACAAAGTTACCCTCGGGAAATCATTTCTATGTTCTTCGAATAGTCCTTGCAAGTCCATAGCATCCATGCATTGTGAAAAAAATTTTTTAGGTTAGTATCACAGTCTCGTAGAAAGTCGACGTCTGAGCAGTGGCCATACGCTGCTATGTTTCGTTCGGTGAGTGAGAGAGCCGGCAACCCAACTTTCTGGGTGGATTTGGGGTTTTCATTGGTTGGCTGCGGCATATCTATAACCCTGGTATTGCAAAGGCTCATAAACGGCAGTAACACTTACCATCAGGTGTGCAATTGGCTTTGCCACCACGTACAATAAAACAACAGAAAAAAAAATATTAATCTTTGCGGCTGGGAGGCTGTATGAAGCAACAAATACTTGGTGCATCGATCGTTATAAGTGCGGAACATTCTGTATTCAGAACTTATACAAATTCTGAACATCGTTTGTTCGGAACTAGCACCTTATACTGTAGGCTTATATTATTGACAATAACCTTTACTGTATTTTAAATTTATGCACACGGTAGTGCTTAGAACTTAACTAAAAATGACGCTGGATGCAAGTATATTTACTAAGCTCTCAATTTATTATCTGTTCAACTTTAAGACGTAGACTCAATGCAAAACGTACTTGAGTTATTTAACAAAGACGTATTTAATATAATAAGATACTACGCTCCGGCACTATTAACTCTGTTATCATCATCATATGTGGTAACATGGGAAGAGGGTACTCTGCCCACGCTCAGTGGGGTCGGCACAATATGGTCTAGCCTTCCATAAACTTCTATCATCCGCAATATTAGCACTTACAACTTTCATAATTATATCCTCTTTCACACAATCCATGCTCTTTTTGGGTCGCCCACGAATCTTCCATCTATTTACAATTTACCCGATAACAATAATAAAATCATATACACGACTTTACTTCTAAGTAATATATTTAAATATCTACTACTTTCCATGCGGTCACAAATTACCAACGGAAATTGTTTCATCATAAATTCAATTGCGTCTCATTTAGATTTCAGATCTCGTTACTCTAAATAAATTATTTATAAATTTATACTATCAGGCAAATTGTATGAACAATTTTCATTAATTATTCCTGCAACACCTACTGTTGGATATAACTCTCCTTACGAAGGAAAATAATGCTATAATCCATTAACAATTGCAAATTTCCTAGGAGACTAATGTTGTTAATTTGCCTGGCTCTCCCTTAACTGATCTTACGATTCCAACAGAAAATAAAGTAATGGCGACGTATTATTTATTCAATCTACACGGCAAGCTATATAACTAAGTAATGAAAAATAGCTCAAAGTATACGCGAATGGGAGGCTGCACGGTGCAACAAGGGCGCGCTGCATCAATCGATACAAGTTCAGAACACGTCTGTGTTCCAAACTTATACCTAGATTACCTACCTGTACTATGTTCTGAACTTACTTACAGTACTTATAGCTTAATGTAGATGTCGCTGGATATTATAGTACTCGTGCCTTCTCCACAATTAAAAGGGTGAAGAATTTTTAAAGGTTTTCTTCTAATGATGTTATTATCCGTATGGCAAAGGAGTAAGAATACAATTCACCACCACCTTTCTTGTTTGGAGGTATCGTAAAGGACGAATAAAGGATATAACATGGAGATTACATCTATGCAGTAGAAGGAACACTTGAAATTAATACCTATACCAACACGTCTGAAGAGCGAGGCATAGTAAATCAATTTGCTTCCTGTTGCACAGGAAACTGGAGTTCAGCTGAAACTGAGTTCAGCGTGAATATATGAGCTGAGATGACGATGGTGATGATGGCACCGAATGATATTCCTACTTTTCTTATTATCTGAAATATTGTTTTTCACATCAGTACATATCATCACGCCATATCCCTTGCAGGGTAGGCAGAGAGAACAGAGTGCCCGAGAACTCTATCTTTGCATACTTGTGCAGCTCGACAGATGCAATCAATACAAGTTCAGAACTTCATTCTGTGTATGTGTGCTGTACGGTACAGGCACTAACACTTAGACAGATTCAGGTACTTTCAGAAATACCTGAAGCTTTTTATATATTAGTAAATGATTCAATTTTGCAACTAAGTTAAATATATTTTTTTACTTCAGTAAAAGTAGCAGATTTTAAATTAAGTTCAGAATTAATTACCCGAAGAAATTACCCGATGAACGGTAACAGAAATGCAGTAACTTTTCTCAACACTTTGAGGATGAAGGACAAAACTATAGATACATATTAAAATATATATAACTGGAATTCAGCCACATGACAGCACCCACGAATATAGAACCAATCAATTTGTGACTGCCACCACACGGCCGACAGTAGTATTGGCTGTCATAAACAAACATAGAATTATAATCTGTGTCAATCTTTTATTGGTAGGATCACTTTTTTTCTGTCTACAGCCGCGGGCCGGTCCATCCGGGTTGAGCAGAAAACCGACGCCTGATCGATGAGTGGCAATATGCTACTGTGTTTCGTTCGGTAAGCGAGAGAGCCGGAAGCCCAACTTTCTGGATGGGTTTGGATTTTTCATTGGTAAGCAGCGGCCTAGCTAAAGGTCGATGGGCGGCAGTAACACTTACCATCAGGTGTGCTGCTCGCTCGTTCGCCACCAAAAGCAGTATAAAAGAAATTACATCTAGTACTGCGTGTTTTAGGAATACATTGTTAAGGAGGATTGAAATCAGACAGATGGTTGGTCGTAATGTTACCTAAAACATTACAGCATGTTATTTACTACTTTCACCCGAAGAATAAGACTTGATGTACCCACCACATACAAATTGGGAAGTAGTATATTCTTTCTTGAGGGATTTCACCTAATTATAATCAGTAATGGAGTGAAGATACTGCGATTAGGTTATTATTCCACTAAGAGACATTTTGTCACAGGATGAGAGTTTTTAAGTCTATAATTTACCATCTGACCTATATCTACCAGTAGCCGTTGATGGGCTGAGGATAATGAATGAATAATTTAAAATATTCGGCTGTTTACAATAAAAAGGAAATGTTTTACACTCTATTGGTTTGCTTTAAAGATTTCTATGTTCAACATTTTATCGTATACAAGTACCTAGCAACGCCATCTATATACAAAAGTACGCAAATTGAAGGCACGTGTTTTGATATAAAAGTACAAACGTTTCACCTCAGTCCCCTTCCGAGTCCCCCTTTGCCTCGTGGAACACACCTACGCATTCCACGTGTTTAGGATTTAATAAAGTTCAACAAGTTACCATAGATACAACAGGGACTCTCAAAGTTATAGCCAAATTATTTACGAAAAATGATTTTTTTATTTACTCAGGCAGTTTTGAAAGTGCCGGTATGTAACTTTGCGTAGATACATATCAATTCCATATCATATCAACCATATAACAAATACATTCCAACCTTCCACAGCTTAGAACATAACTTAATAAGGACAAGTGTCTCCAGAACCCAAAAAATGCCTCACTTGAAACGAAAAGAACAATGATGAATTTAATAAGAACAAACTTTATCCATCTAAATAAATAACATTTAAACTGTTGAATAAAAAAGGGGTCTACGCGTGAATGTGAGCAAAACCAAAATAATGGTCTTTGAAAGAGATGAAGTCAGAACAGATGTAAGAGTAACAATAGGTAATGATGTACTAGAGCAAGTGGATGAATTTGTATATCTTGGATGTGGATTTAACCGAGATGGAAGGTACACCACTGATATAGAGCGAAGAGTGAATGCGGGAAAGAGAGTGAATGGAGCGTTGGGGCAACTTCTCGGCAGCCACCACCTCAGCCAGAAGGCACGTGTAGCAAGCAATACATAACGCAGTGCTTGTCCCAACATTACTGTATGGAAGCGAGAGTTGGGTATGCAGAAAAGAGTATGAAAGTATAATTAATGCGGTCGAAATGCGATCTCTGCGGAAAATCTGTGGAGTTAGCCTGACCGACCGCATTCGTAACGACGACTTAAGAGAGCGAGTAGGTATGAAAGAGAGTATTGGTGTAAAGATGCGAAAGGGAATGCTCCGATGGTTCAGACATGTGGAAAGAATGCCGAACGAACGTCTGGTTAAGAAGATATACAATGCGAAAGTGGAAGGATGTAGGTACCGGGGGAGACCGAGACTAACCGTCCAGATCGGTCATGTACTGAAGGAAGGTGGAGTCAACAGTCTCCGAAACCGGCGAGCGTGTATGAAGAGAATTATGTATGTTGAGAAAGCGAGTGAAGTATGCAAGAATAGAGTTCTCTGGGACTCTGTTCTCCATACCATCACGCCATGTCCCTTGCAGGGTAGCCAGAGAGAACAGAGTGCCAGAGAACTCTATCCTTGCATACTTCACTGGCTTCCTCAACATTCATGATTCTCTTCATACACGCTCGCCGGTTACGGAGACTCTTGACTCCACCTTCCTTCAGTACGTGACCAATCTGGTCTAGGTAGGTTAGTCTCGGTCTAGGTTAGTCCCGGTACCTACATCCTCCTATCCTAATTTTGAAATATCTATACATATAATAAAAATGTAGCGGATCGCTGTCTGTACATGGAGGATATATGAGAAAAAATATTACTGGGACCTTTATCAACACTAATAGAACCCAAAACAATGATTTTTAAAATTTTTGTCTGTTTATCTGTTTGTCTGTTTATCTGCTTGTCTGTTTGTGTGTTTGTGCACGCTAATCTCAGAAACGGCTTATCCGATTTAGACGCGGTTTTTTGTTTTCGCGGCCAGTAAAAATAAATAAACACGTGTTTCAGCACTTGTTGATTTTCACCCTCTGGGGGTGTAAATTAGGCCTGCAAAGCGGGTTGGACGACTCATTAAATCATTTTGTATGGGGAGAAAAAGTCTTTATTGATTCTTTTCAAATTATGAGTCGAATCAAATATTCTAGGAATTCTAATATCCGGCATTTGTCAATTTTCACCATCTGGTTGTGTAAATTGGGCCTGAGAAACGGGTT
Organism: Lymantria monacha; assembly: GCA_905163515.2. NCBI lineage: Eukaryota > Metazoa > Arthropoda > Insecta > Lepidoptera > Erebidae > Lymantria > Lymantria monacha. The sequence continues at coordinate 22,021,096 of LR991081.1, forward strand.
GATCGACTCATTACCGCCAAGCCGAAACTATTAAAGCTAGAAACATTAAATTTTGAAGCACGTTTTTATTTATGACATAGAGATTCAATATGAAAGGATTTTATTAATTCCGCCCCTAAGGGGGTGTAACAAAGCAGTAAAGTGTGTATGGGGAGAAAATTTCTTTGTCGATTCTTTTCAAATTACGTACAAATATTCTTCGGTAAAAATAAATAAACACGTGTTTCTCTCCTCTCTGCATCAACCCCGCACCAGTGCCTTTGTGGCGACCAGTGCCGACGTGAGAGTTCACACGATACACATAGTGGGCGGCAATAGGTTCTTGCCTAACTTCTTCTTGTTCACTCTATAACTCAAATAATAAATCATATCTAACGAGGTCGCAACTCTGCTGGTGAAACAAACCAGTCAAATAAATGGTGGCGATAATTATATTTTTATCCCATGGTCATACCGTAAATAGTATATTAATGGCAATATAATTTGTAGAATGAATAGATTTTTGAACCACTTTTTTCTTTAGTGACCTGCTATGGTATATAGACACATGCGCGCCGTACACGTACATCTACGTTGTGCGGTCGGACCACTGCAACCGGGTATCATCTCGAGTCGAAGCCCTCATGCAGTGAACCTCAATACAGATACTTACGCTTGCGCCACCCAACGCACCAACGATAGAGCCTGTCAACCTAGAGTATTTTCTCTCGAATCCACCCTAATTCTATTGCCTAATTCCGTTAGACAACTAACTCGCAGAAGGCGGCGACCGCATCCCAGTTTCTGACGCTGTTGATTATCGTCCTAGCGACAAACCTTCAACACCTTGCATTGCTTTTTCTATTTAACTCTGTCAGAGATGACTTCTGCGTGGACAAAGTCGCGTGCAAAAGCTAGTTTAGAAAATAAAAATGTTTTCGTTTTGGAAAATTCTGGAAAGATAGCGCGCGTGCGTGATTTCGAGTGTACGCGTAGGTAGTACACCCACACGTGACGCGTTACGATGCGTTAAAAATCAATATAAGTGGTATTTTAATAATAGAAATAATGTACAAACCACCCCTACGGCCCCATCGACGGGGAGGCTGGCAACAGCGCGGTGGGACGCAACGATCGATACAAGGTCAGAACATAGGGTACCATCTCGATAGAGACACCTAGCAACATCCTCTCCATAGCAAGCTACTTAACAACAAGATTTAATTAGATAAATATACTTTTAATATAGTACTGACAAAACAGCCCAACACCCCAACACCCCAACACCCCCTTTGAGTCCCCCTTGACCTCGTGGAAAATTTTCTGTATTATTCCACGACTTTGGAAATAATAACGTTCAACAGGTCACCATAGTTACAGCAGTGTTTCTCAAAGTTAAGATAAAGGGTCTTTACTTCATATCATTTCAACTCTCGCCGTCTACTTTAGAATGTTGGCTTCCCCCACAAATGAGGGGATGATGGTGTAATCACGAAGCTTGACAGACATGTCCATCATTATATTAAGGTGTTATGCGTTTTCCAGGAGAAAATTGCTCTCTTAATGAGACACTCAGCCGATTTTTATGACTCTCAAAAGCAAATAATGGGTGATAAGCATCGTAGTCTTTTGCCGTCGCCACACGATGATTTTTTATATCTCATAACGTGATCTTAAATTGAATACATTCGGTTCGTCAATTTAACATAATCAAAGTTCACCCGCACTCATAGTTACTATTGCTAGATTGTTCGGTACCACTCAAAATGAAATGGGGCCACAGAGAAATATTTCACGAAATATAAAATAAATTCGGGGCGATTTTCGAAATCCTACAAATCAAACATTTCATTTACAATATTTTCATTGCCATCTGCCAATACTAACAATTTTGTTGTTATGAAATTAAACGTTATATTGAATTTGTCTTGTAATGTGGAAGAAATTTTTTTTTTGTGACTTTAAACCAATTCCTCGTTCCATAACTGATTTAAGATTAATCACTCCTCACTAAGAGATCAATAAAATTGTATGGCGAAGGACTTCAATAGAATTATAGCTGGCCTTATAACAATGTCTTAGGATTACCTAATCTCGCCCTAGCTGAGGCGTGATCGGGCCGGGGACTAATCCGGTCACCCGAAGTGAGGCCACCGCGCGAGGACAACTTTCGCCGTCGGGGCATCGAACCGAGAGGAACCCGTGAGGGTAAACCGCCGAGCGGGCCACCGAAGACAAAGATCGGATACCGGTAGCTCGCTCGCACGGCGAAGAGAGGTTCTTGCAGGGTGGGTCTACGGAGTTGTGCGCCGACTCTTTCGTCGCCTCGGAGCGATTTGGCGGGGCGCAACCTCCTCCATAGTCCAACGCAAGAAAAAGAAAAATAAAGAATTACCTGATCCCCATGAAGAAGAATACTTTGTGTAATCCGTAAACGGATCTTTTGAGTCTGGATGTAATTTGTATCGGTTAATTTGTATTGTATGTAAAGTCCTCCGCGATACGAGAATTAAAGAAACGAAAAATCACTTCTTTTTTATTATTTTAAGAACGAAAATGATTTGCGTGTCACATAAAGAACTATCCTACGTGGGGCACTGACCAGAAGGTACTCTACATGTGAGGTCTCTACCTATACTAGTGATGTAACGAATGTCATATTTTGGACAATGCGAAAGCGAATATCTGCTGCCAACATTACACAGCAACATTACACATTACATAAATGCGAATGTTCAGTTTTTGTTTAAATTTGGCGCCATTCGTCTATGGCTTTATTTAGTTACACCACCAACGAGTGTCTCCAGCGAGCGCATATTTAGTGGCGCTGGACTTATTTACACGCCACATCGAAACAGACTTGAAGGAGACAGCTTTTTTTTAGGCTATGAACGTGGTCGCACCCCGCCAAATCGGTCCAGGGCGACGGAAGAGGCGGCGCGCAACCCCATAAACCCACCCTGCAAACACTTCTCTTTGCTGTGCGAGCGGGCCACCGGTACCCGATCTTTGTCTTCGGTGGCCCGCCGGGCGGTTTTCCCTCGCGGGTTCTTCTCGTGTCGACGCCCCGACAGCTTTCGCCGTCGGGGCGTCGCCCTCACGCAGTGGCCTCACGTCGGATGCCCGGACTATTCCCTGGTCCGATCACCCGAAGCCTCGGTTAGGGCGGCATCAGGCGCAGATATTCGCGCCTGCGCCGCCCGAAACGCCGGCGGCGGATCGAGTCCGCATGGAGGGAATCCTCCCGGACTCGCTCCACCGCCTCCTTCTGCAAGATGACAGCCTCGCAAAAGGCGGCCACCGCGTACCAGTACCTGACGCTGTCGACCATCGCTTTCATGACAGCCGGCAGCGTCAGTTCGGACCAATAACAACGACGAGATCACGACGAGGTCACGACGCTGTCCGTCCCGTGCTGCTCGTACATACCTCGAGCGTATGTTGCGCCGTGTCCTCGTCACTACCGCACTGGTGGCAGGACAGGCTCGACTCCCTCCTCACGACCGTGTGCAGGTACTTGCCGAAGCAACCATGCCCCGACAAGACCTGCACTAACCAGAAGGAGAGGACTCTTTGCCGCCGCTCCATCCACTTCATCAGTACGGGCCGGATGGCCTCAACGGTAACAACACCGTGACTAGGCCTCTCCAGTCGCGTAACCCAACAGGCGATTACGTCCCGGCGAGCGTCCTCGCGCCAGGTGGCTATCTCGCTAAGCGATAGGGAGCCACCTTCGTCGCGTGCTAAATTAACCCGCCGGTAGAGGTCGGAGAGCATTTTCGCCTCTAGGTCCCATGAGGGTGTTCCGGCCAATGCACATGCCGTCTCGGTCAGCACCGTACGGTATCCGCGTATGGCTCTGACCGCTATGACTCTCTGTGGGCGCCACAGAAAAGTCCTGAGCTGGGCGTTCAGAGACCTCGCCCACACGGGTGGCGCAATGTAACAGTGGCGCAAAAGTGGCCCAATCGGCACTCGAAGCTGGATCCGCCCACGTTCGGCATGAGCCGCGATAGGGCGGATGCCACGCTGACCAGCCGGGGAGCAATCCTGCGGAAATGCTCCCGGAACCACTAACGCCCGTCGAGCACCAGGCCCAAATACTTCACATGAGCCTGGATACTAATGTGGATGGAGTTGACAACTAACGAGGCGCCGATAGGCAGCCTTACGCGGGGCCCATAGAAGAAAAGGGCCTCCGTCTTATTTAGGGCCACCCTGAGCCCCAGCGCCTCGATTCGCCTGGCCATTTCCTCGGTGCCGAGTGGCCAGGCTCGCCGCCTCTTCGAGTGTCCTGCTCCGGTCTGTGACGAGCGTGTCGTCAGCGTAACATATCACGCTCAACCCGGGGGGAAGTATAATATTCCCCTACTGAAGTTCAATTATTAATATGAAAAATATATATAATTAACTGTTATTATGACTATTGAATATATTTTTGTTTGATTATCTAACTAAATATTAAAAATATATCTAAATACTGAGAAAAGTATAATAGAATAATTTAATTTTATTAGTTTCAATTGCATTAAATTTTTGGGTCACAAGTTTTAATAACAATTAAATTTTTTAGCTTTATTAAAGTAAAAGACTTAATTTTACTTTTTGTTTGCTTAAAGTGTTAACTGTTAACTTTTATGTAAAATGATTATATTTATACTATAAATACTATAAACTATATAATATAGATATACTATAAATATTTTGTGATTATGATGACAGCAACTCATGTTAAAATTTAATTTGATTTTAATTATAGTTTATTTATTGTAGAAGTATTTGTAGATTATTATTTTTAGATAAAGCTAAAAATAATAATTAACTACAAACTGTTATTACCTACTTAAAAAAATATACACACAAAAACATTCGCAAAAACATTCGCAATAATTTCGCGAATGCAAATATGCAAAAATATGCGAATATTCGCGAATGCGAATGCCAATATTCGTTACATCACTAACCTATACTACTAAGCTATCTCTCGTCTATAGTTTTGAATAAATGTGTTGTTTTTATTCGTTAATAAAATCAATATAATGAATATGAATAATGAAATATCCATCGCGAAGATATGTCTTTTAAATTTAATCTGAGAAATTCATTGGGGGTGAGTGGGGGTCTCAATGCGTAATAAGTTTGAGAATCATAAATGTACAAATAGGTACAATATTGTGTTACCAACGAGGGTCCGATAGACCTTTGAGCCTACGCGTAAGTGCAAATGAAAGGTAATATGAAATCAGAAATGAGAAGGAAAGAGATAAATAATACAGACTCGTTATTTGACTTTCATCACCCGATCGAAGTATCTAGACTGTCTAAATATAAATGGGGGCAACTAATATCATCCCCTACACAATGTATTTGAAATATCAGAATATTATAGAGAAATCTCTAGACGCGATGAATAAAAATCGGCCAAGTTCGAGTTGTACTCGCGCACGAAGGTAAAACTAAAAAAATATTTATACAGAAGTTTTTTTTTTATATAAATTCATTTTTTATTTCTGTGTGGTAGCGGCTACAAATACTACCAACCCTTACTTTGCTCGTAGATGTCGTAAAAGACGACTAAGAGCTTTTAATGACCTGGGCCAACTCCATCTGATGCCGTTTGGTCAACAATTACATTCACAAGGAGGGTTGACGTCTGGCAGGCGGCCGGTCATAAAACTGTTGCCCATAACTTTTACATTATGTACTATGAAAGAAAAGTACATATTGTATCGACCCCAAGTAATTGGGATAAGAGTAGGAGAATGATGATGATGAATTCAAGTTTTTTTTTCTTTGATCTTAATTCAAGTTACACCTATTTATTAAAACATTTAAATTACACGTTTTTAAACTGTTTTATTTATAACATTATTAAATTATTATAAATAAATTTTACAAAAATAAATAGGAAAAAGAGTTCGACGGCGGTGAGATTCGAACCCACGCCTACAGTGTCTAAAACCAGTGCCTTAGACCACTCTGTCACGCTGCCTGTTTATACATACATACATATCATCACGCCATATCCCTTGCAGGGTAGGCAGAGCGAACAGAGTGCCAGAGAACTCTATCTTTGCATACTTCACTCGCTTCCTCAACATTCATAATTCTCTTCATACACGCTCGCCGGTTTCGGAGACTCTTGACTCCACCTTCCTTCAGTACATGACCGATCTGGTCTAGGTAGGTTAGTCTCGGTTTCCCCCGGTACCTACATCCTTTCACTGCTGCCTGCTTATACATACATATCATCACGCCATATCCCTTGCTGGGTAGGCAGAGCGAACAGAGTGCCAGAGAACTCTATTTCTGCATACTTCACTCGCTTCCTCACAATTCATAATTCTCTTCATACACGCTCGCCGGTTTCGGAGACTCTTGACTCCACCTTCCTTCAGTACCTGACCGATCTGGTCTAGGTAGGTTAGTCTCGGTCTCCCTCGGTACCTACATCCTTCCACTTTCGCATTGTATATCTTCTTAACCAGACGTTCGTTCGGCATTCTTTCCACATGTCCGAACCATCGGAGCATTCCCTTTCGCATCTTTACACCAATACTCTCTTTCATACCTACTCGCTCTCTTACGTCGTCGTTAGGAATGCGGTCGGTCAGCCTAACTCCACAGATTTTCCGAAGAGATCGCATTTCGACCGCATTAATTTTACTTTCATACTCTTTTCTGCATACCCAACTCTCGCTTCCATACAGTAATGTTGGGACAAGCACTGCGTTATGTATTGCTACACGTGCCTTCTGGCTGAGGTGGTGGCTGCCGAGAAGTTGCCCCAACGCTCCGTTCACTCTATTTCCCGTATTCACTCTTCGCTCTATATCAGTGGTGTACCGTCCATCTCGGCTAAATCCACATCCAAGATATACAAATTCATCCACTTGCTCTAGTACATCATTACCTATTGTTACTCTTACATCTGTTCTGGCTTCATCTCTTTCAAAGACCATTATTTTGGTTTTGCTCACATTCACGCGTAGACCCCTTTTCTTACAATCTTCTGTCATTGTGTCGACTAGGGTCTGCAGGTCAGTCGCTGACTGTGCCAGCAGGACTGCATTATCTGCATAAAGCAGAGCAGAGACCACTGAGTCACCCATCTGGACTCCCACATTCATATCGTTCAACCTTTGGAGACATTTATCCAGATATATGATAAACAGCCTGGCTGATAGAACGCAGCCCTGCTTAACGGCGATATTGACGTCAAACCAAGGCGACATTCCATCATCCAGCCGCACACAGGCTCTACAGCCCATGTAACTGGATTGCACAGCCTGCAGCAGTTTACCGTTAATACCATACTCCGGTAAAATGTCCCAAAGTTCCTTTCGTACAACCGTGTCAAATGCTCTCTCCAGATCCACAAAACTGCAGAAAACCCTCTGACCTAGGGCCAGATGCTTCTCCACAATGTTGCGCAGAGAGAACACTTGATCCATGCATCCCCTTCCACTCCTGAAACCTCCTTGTGTCTCACACAGTAAACCATCGGACACCATCCTCATTCTCCTTTCAATAATTTTACCATACACTTTTGCTGCCAAACTGGTCAAGCTTATGGCTCTGTAATTTGTGCAGTCATAACGTGAACCCTTGTTTTTAAACAAAGGCACGATGATATAGTGCTGCTTATAGTTAGTGCAAAATTAACTGCTGCTTGTCAACCATACAATCTTCAGTTTCTATTTTCTTTACGGAATTTCTTGATTCGGTAGCTTAGTAATATGTAATGTGACAACAAAGTGGTCCTATAAGGGTTCCGTTTTTTCCTTTCGAGGTACGGAACCCTAAAAAGAAGGTATACAATCAAGATTGATGATGAAAAATATTCGTGGCACAGTTTGGGAACTCATCTTCATCATCATTCTGAAATGCAATTATTTGGGGACGCAATATGTCGTCAAACTCCAAGGAAGGCAAACTCCTCTACCACACATTGCATAAGTTATTGGCAATAGTTTTATGACCGGCCGCCTGCTTGACATCAACCCTCCTTGGGAATGTAATTATTGACCAAACGGCATCAGGTGGTGTTGGCCCAGGTCGTTATAAGGCTTTTATTCATCTTTTACGACATCCACGAGCAAAGTTAGAGCTGGTAGTATTCGTAGCCGCTACCACACAGCAATTTGGTATACCTATTATATAGATTAAATAAATAGGCACAACCTTATCTATATACTAAATTTGTTTCGAGATAGACAAGAATAACTATTTTTACCTATCTTGCCCGTGAGTGATCGTAAGAGACGGCTGAGGGATATAAAACGCATATAACATCTATGCAAGAGAAGGAAAACTCGAAACAAAACCCTATACCAACACGTCTGACCAGCGCGGTATAGTAGGTTAATTTCCCTCCCGTTACGGAGGAGGCCCGAGCCCAACAGTGGGACATTTATGGGTTGTGATGATGATGATGATCTATTTTTGAGGATTTTATCACGTATTTATTTTATTTTTATTATGTCGACGTTTCTAATAGTTTTCAATATTCATAATCACAATATATAGTAGTAGGACTACGCTGTTGATAGTTTTCTGTCTACAGCTGCAGTCCAGTCCGTCCGGGTTAGTACCACACTGAGCAGAAGATCGACGTCTGAGTAATAGCAATGTGCTATTGCGCTTCGTTCGGTGAGCGAGAGCCGGCAGCCCAACTAGGTGGCTTCTGGGGTTTGTTTTGGTAAGCAGCGGCCCTAAAGGTCCATGGGCGGCAGTGACACTTACCATCAGGTGTACTGTTTACTCGTTTGCCACCAAAAGCAATAAAAAAAATAGAAAGTTACGGGAGGACTCTTCCATTCTGGTACATTATCATTTGTTCCAATTTAAAACGTGAAACGTTTTACCTAAAGATGAGAATGTGAACGAAAAATTGATTTGTTATCAATTTACACGTCGCCACAGTTGCTTGAATTTCCAACAGATATGGATTCAAATTCTGCCTGTATCTTTTTAGTTCAAAGCTTTTTTTTTTTAATTTCGAGTCCCCCTACAACTTTAAATTAGGTACACCTGAACGAAAAACATTTGGAGCCCGGATGTTATTTGTATATTTGTAACGCTAAGGGAAAGAATAAAATTAACGTCAATACGCGAATTCATATCTTAAATATCCTTATGAATTTATTTATTTGCATTTTAACGCAAATTTTTTTCTCAGTAAATGCTGTTTTAAACAAAACACCTTTATTAATCCTTGAAGCCCGGCTGCTGTGTCTGTATCGATTTTAACTCTACGCTTGCGCAATAACTTAATAAAATTAAACAAGATAATATCTAATAAATATTATACATATTAGCATTAATAAAATAACTAAAAAGCCAAACAAACAAGGCGCCGGATCAGATACGGGTTCGACTACCGCGGATCTAATTTAATGAGTAAATAACCATATTTATATTCCTCAATTACAAACACGCATTGCGCAGTACGTGGTGACAGAATAAGAATACAATTCACCACCCCCTATCTTACCCGTGGGTAATCGTAAGAGACGACTAAGGGATATAAAACGCGTATAACATCTATGCAAGAAAAACTCGAAACAAAACCCTATACCAACACGTTTGACCAGCGCGGTATAGTAGGTTAATTTCCCTCCCAATACGGAGTAGGCCCGAGCCCAACAGTAGGACATTTATGGGCTGTGATAATGATGACAATATATATATATATATAGATGTAACCATATCTAATATAATATTATACATATAACGCCTAATGAAAATATGGCAGACAAAATACTTAAGTGAAAATTGCTTTAATTTTTTAGGAACATAAAAATTTAAAATAAGGCGCTAAAAGATTATAATAATTATAATAATATTTGCATCAAGCTTTCAAGAAGAGAGTGTACAGTGTACTTACCAGGTTAGTATCACGAACTCCAGGGTGCCGCAGCTTGACTTCGATAATAGTGTCGCTGGCGCTGCCATCATTGTGGATGAGTTGCGTCATGCGAATGTAGCCGTGAGCAAAACCACCAGGGTGGTGGAACGATGCTATTGCGCGGAGCTCACGAGCTTCTGACGGACTGTATCCACGCTCGATGGAAGAACATGCCCAGCGACGATGGTTCTAGAAAAGTAAAAACCTTATTAATTCGCCTCCTCCTCATCATTACCCTGCACTTACCCCAATCACTTGAGGTCGACACAATACGACCTTTTCTTCCACACAATCCTATCAGATTACTGAAATTTAGCATTTAACATGCTTGATTATTTATAAAAACTTGATTAAAAGCGAAAAATGATTGTCACATATTGGATTCGAACCCAAACCTATTGGAAATCCGTTCCAATCGTGCTGCCACTTACACCAACATAAACTGTTATATGACTTTCAATGTTCGCCCCGTATTATATTTTTGTCTTCAAAGGAGACTTGTGCCATCTACCCGACAATGTTTACACATTATCTGTTCTTATAAATAATCCTATCTGAGGTCATCTCTGCGTTCACTCCCTTTCTATTCATATCATGCTTTACGCAGTCCATCCATCTTTTCTTCGGTCTTCCCTTATAAATAATCCTATCTGATGTCATCTCTGCGTTCACTCCCTTTCTATTCATATCATGCTTTACGCAGTCCATCCATCTTTTCTTCGGTCTTCCCTTATAAATAATCCTATCTGAGGTCATCTCTGCGTTCACTCCCTTTCTATTCATATCATGCTTTACGCAATCCATCCATCTTTTCTTCGGTCTTCCCTTATAAATAATCCTATCTGATGTCATCTCTGCGTTCACTCCCTTTCTATTCATATCATGCTTTACGCAATCCATCCATCTTTTCTTCGGTCTTCCCTTAACCCTAAAGCCTTCAACAGTCATACTGATCACTAGTTTCACTACATTACTTTCATCCTGTTCAGAAGCGGCTCTAGCACATGTAGCGACTGGGTGCAATCAATAACCTGGCGCCCTCTTGTATCACAATGCGTGAACAAAATGGAATAGGTTGATACTAACAAGACGTTTGACTAAACTCCGAATCTCGCTGTACTGCGTTGTTGCATGTTTAGTCTTGTTGTTTTGACATGAAACCAAGTAAACGCGATCGGATTATGAAGTTACAGTGAACACGGCAACAAAGCAACCTACCCAAACCTGTCAAATAATCCACCCACTAAGTTTATAAATGGTTAAGCACTCACTGCGTACGGTGCGCCCACTCCGTGCGGAGCGTTACAGTGGAGGCGCTATGTGTCCCGGGCGACTCTCGGCGCCCCATAACTCCCGGCGCCCGGGTGCAGCGCACCCTCTGCACTATAGGTAAAGCCAACCCTGATCCTGTGTCATCACATGTACATACCAAGTCAGGCGTTCACTTTTCAACTTTTTCCATCACTGGCGCCACTTTCTCTTATATTGCTCAGCTTACATAAATTCCACTATTGTACAACCTCTTCTCTTTAAAAGAATAGTTTGTCTATTGTACCACCATGCCCCGAGTGGTTGGGGGGTTATTTTAAGTTTCAGTCTTTTACAAGGATGCTAAGGCTGTTCTATTTTTTCAGACATCTAATTTTTTTAAATATAATTGTAAAAAGATTTGACTGCACATTAAATATAATTACCCGCCATATTATTATACGTAGGAGCCTGTTTTGGTAAGCTATGATCTGATCACTCCCCGCTCAAACATGTAGGCAACACTCACGCAGATTCAATATCAGCCCTCACTATAGATTTTTATCTATGCGGGAGACTTTATAAATACATAAATTAACAGACACAAATTATATCCAAACCAGTGGCAGATTTAGGTTTGATGTCGCCCTAAGCCCAAGTTCCTAACCGAAGCAGCGGACGATCGGACTGGAGATTAGTCTGGTCACCTCGGAGTGAGGCCACCGCGTGAGGACGACGCCCTGGCATCGAAACTTATTAGTCGAGATGACGGGGCGTCGACTCGAGAGAACGCCGGGTGGGCCACCGAAGAAAAATACCGTGTTCCGGTGACCCACTCGCACGGCGTCGAGAGATACTTTGTATGGCAGGTCTACGGGGTCGTGCACAGCTCCTCTGTCCCCCAGAATGGATTAGCGATGCATGGCCGCAATGTAGCCCGCCGACAAAAAAAAATCCAAGTTTGTTACATAATATATCTTAACGAAATTTTTTTTAGTACAAATTTGTTAGATATTTTAAGTTATAGTTCTTATTTTTAATTAATCATTTTAACAAAAGAAATTTACTTTTTAGAATTTGTTATTTTAATAATAAATGTGACAAATTATTACCTTCTTATGTAGTACGACCGATCGGCCCAGTATGCTGTGGGCCCCATACAGCGACACTTGCGTCTCGTTGTAGAAAGTGGTGAGAGTGCGAGACTCTATCATACCATACTTGACGCCAAGATCACCCAGCTCGTACTGATCTGCTGTCCCTGGATATATTACGTATTGATAAGTCAATTATATTCCATGTGGAGATGGAGTAAGACCCCAATCATATACACCCACTGTAAGGTTTAAGTCTCCTCCGCAATGGGAAAGAAACTCCCACGACTACACTAAGTTGATCAAACGGATTTATTTAGGATTTTTCGAGATTTACTACTTTTGCATTGATGTTACATGGTAAGGAATACATACTTAGTCATCTTTTATAGCCATGAAAAAGGAAGGAATATTAATATATTATATTCTTACTTCAACACTACAAGAAAAATATATCGTTCTACTCTTCTTCTTTTCCTTTTTTGTATTGGCAATCAGCTCTTAATGCGAGGACATTGTTGTCAGCGTCGAGTTATAATTTTCTTCATAAATTTTAGGATGCTTCACATCTTTTGTTTCTTCAAATTATTTGTCCGCTAGTAAGTCAAATCGTCACCATCAACAGTGTTATGGTCACACTTTTAATGGTATCTTCTGTGAATTTTGGTGGTAAACGACAATTTTTGTAAAGCACTGTGATATCATATTCACTACACTCCAGCAGTCCCTCCGTATAACATTATATAAAATGCCATCAAAATTGTTTAATACAACACGCTAAAACGTTAAGATATTGAATATAATACAAGACCGCCACATGATAATTTCACGTTTCCACCAAAACTCCAGTTCCATACTTTGATTCTCTTCTACCCTTTAATTTCCTAATTGCCATGTTTGGTAAGCTGTTGCTGCTGCTGAGGTTGCTGCTGCGTATTTTTCTGGTAAACCCTCAGCCAGTTACGAATTCCGAAAATAAAAATAAGAGCTAGTGACACGTTTTATTTCAACCCGTGATGGGTTCTAACATCCAACAGTTTGAGCTGCCGGCTCTCGTGCTCACTGAACCACAACAGCACATTACCATTGCTCAGACGTTGATCTTCTGCGAGAACTCGCCTGTTCTAGACTAGCTGTAGATAGAAAACAGTCAAAACTGTGGATAAACAACCGCTATTTACTCTACCTTTAAGTGGTGGAGGACTGAGCGATCTATTGACGTGATACGGATTGAACGTATCGTACAGTGTAGTCTTCTCACAGGGGAACTCCAGAGCTCGTTCAACTGGCACCTGCAAAATAAAAATAATAAATGAAATAAGAAGTAACGAAGAGATAAAAAATAATAATAAGATTAGAGAAAACAATGTATCGGAGAAGTATGAGACAGACACTATTCTAGCAACTACAATTGTATGTAAATTAATATGTATTCTTCTTCACAATCTATGCTACACAAAATTAATTAAATACTAATTTACATTTAATACAAAAGTTTTACATTTCTATCGCGTGTCCTTATATCATTATTTTTTTACTTTGTCCATAGTTCATTAATATAAAAAAATATATCATCAGAAATCAATGCGATGTTTTGAACTTATTTATTTTTGTATTTTATTTATTTATTTACTATAAAAAACTTACGTCTTCTTCTTCTTCTTATATATTGGCAATCAGCTACATATACGAGCTATTGGTGCCAGTGTCAAGTTATAAATATTTTCACGTTTTTAGTCTTTCAAGTTAGTCATTGTCTAAGTCAAATTGTCGCCATTAACAGTGCAATGGCCACACTGTTAATGCTATCTTGTGGGAATTTTGATGGAAAACGAAAACGTTGTAAAGCACTTTTATATGATATTCACTGCATCCCAGTAGTTCCGCCGCTTCATATTACATAAAATGCCATCAAAATTATCTAATATAACACGTTAAAATACCAAGATATCGAATATAATACAAGAGCACCACATGACGTTTTCAAATTCCCGTCAAAAGTCAAAAAATATTTATTTCTTCTTCTTCTTCTCTTTGTATATTGGCAATCAGCTACATATACGAGCTATTGGTGCCAGTGTCAAGTTATAATTATTTTTACGTTTATAGTCTTGTCAGGTCAGTCATTGTCTAAGTCAAATTGTCACCATTAACAGTGCAATGGCCACACTGTTAATGGTATCTTGTTGGAATTTTGATGGAAAACGAAAACGTTGTAAAACACTTTTATATGATATTCACTACATCCCAGTAGTTCCGCGCATCACATTACATAAAATGCCATCAAAATTATCTAATATAACACGTTAAAACACTAAAATATCGAATATAATACAAGAGCACCACATGACGTTTTCAAATTCCCGTCAAAAGTCGAAAATATTTATTTATTTACTATAAAAAAACTTACGTCTATCATTACAGGCAAGGCCTAATGCGACAGAGTAGTGAAATATCTTAAATCTATACCTAGCGTTAAGTTCCTACTATCTAAAAAAGAAATCAAAAAAAAAAATTAAAGATAAAAATAAAACAACTGGTAATATAACCATACTTTTTATATCAGACATATTTTTTTTTTATCTACTAAATAACCCTGTGTAATTACAATTACTTCTTGGAAATTAAACACCAAACGTCCTTCCGTGAAAATTAATATTCATCATCATTATCATCATTTCAGCGCATAATGTCCCACTGTTGGGCTCAAGCCTCATCATCGAGACGTGTTGGTATAGGATTTTGTTTCGAGTTTGCCAACTCTTGCATAGATGTTATATGCGTTTTATATCCCTTAGTCGTCTCTTACGATCACCCACAGGTAAGATAGGGGGTGGTGAACTGTATTTTTACTCCGTCACCACACGGAAAATTAATATTGATAAATAAAAAATAAACAAAACGACATGACATCCATAAAATTAGATTTTTTATTGCTTGTATAAACAAGAAACCCATCTGATTCTAAATGATAGCTGTCGGTTATCAACCCATCATCACTGAACTCATACATTTCAATGTGGTTTGAATGTAGTAACATTCAAACCACATCCATAATAGGAGGAAAATTGACCTTACCAACCGGATTTTTATAGGGTTTTACTTTAAATCTTCTCTCTTGCAATGATTTGCTTATTATGTCCTTTAGTCGTCTTCTATAATATCCACGACCAAGTTAGAGTGTGATGAATTGTGTTCTTCATCACACGAAACTATCATTTCACTTGTACAGTGATCATGGTCACACGAGGACTAAGACGTCTTACGTCCAAAAGTCATCGTTATTACAGAAATTTATATCTACCCGCTACAGTATCAGTTATTATAAAAGTTTGACCCACATTTTAATACAAATTTATTGCCAGTACAAAAATAAAATGATTCTATATGTAAAAATGCTTATATTGTTTATGATTAGTTATATTAAACATTTAATTTATAATAATTATTATATTGTGACAATTCAAGTAAAAGTAGTTTTATTACCCGACTGTAAAGGAGTGGTATTGTGTTTAACAGTCTATGTATGTATGTATGTATGTTTGTATGTTCCTTTGAAGCACTATATATACCAAACGCCTGGGCCGATTTTTATGATTCGCACGTCAATCGATTCCTCTTAATCCGGCGAGTGTCACTAAAGATATGACGTTATTGAAAATTCAATATGGCTACTACTGGACGCTATATTGTGAAAAAATAAAAAAAATAAAGTCAACAAACTGTATCGAGTGGGGTATCGTTAAATAGGTATTTAAAAATCATTTTTAGTTTTCTCTCAACATTTTTCGATTTGACTGGCCGTTTAGGATCTATATCGATTTAAAGTTTCGTAACAACCTTTCTCACATATAGGTTTTTTAGACAGTAGAAATTTACGATGAAAAGACAAAAAAATCATATAACTGGATGTGGATGGACATATAATGAAGTATCTAGCAGGTATATTGTCCAATATACCATAGGTAGTCCTACATAAAGTATCTAATGTCTGACGCGGTCGCCCATCTCCAATTTCTAACGATTTAGTACTCAACTTCAGTCGAAAAACTATATATAGTTAGGTACTTACCTACTTATTAATAAATAAGATAACTATAGCTACTTAGGTACTTATAACTAAAAAGTCTAAAATAAAAAAAAATATTAAAAAAATCAAAAAACCCGACTGCGTAAAAAGTCACCAAAATTACGTACATAATAAAAAAACTGAAATGAAAAAAACAAGCACTTAGATGTCCGGTGGTCTAGAATTCCATAATATATTATTGAATAAATACTACTTCAGAAAATGAAATATATTTTATTAAAAAAACGAGAGGTGTCAAGGGACACCCGGATGGAACGAAGTTCCTTTCGATTAATTAGTGAAGGAATTGTAATAAAATTTTATTTTTTTTAAGTTATAATAATATTTTTGAAGTACTTAAAACTTCTTTAGGCGCGACTTGGGAGTAACTCAGATTTTTTTTCAATAGGATCATAATCTATTACTAGATGGCGCTGTAACAAAGTTAATGAATTCTAAGAAGACATGTATTAGAGTCTAAATCGCGCTATAGAAATTTTTGCAAATTTTAACTATATATATTAAAATTTATAATAGAAATGATACACAACTGGAGGTGTCAAGGGACACCCGGATGGAACGAAGTTCTATTTTAATTATATAATTTTTTTCTGCCTTAAGCGATTTTTATCGTTATATTTTAGCCAATTTGCAAAATATCTTTATAAATTATAGCCTATGTGTTATTCTGATGTGCAAGCTATATTACTATAAATTTCATCAAAATCCATTCAGTAGTTTTTACGTGAAAGAGCAACAAACATGTTCACATCCATACATTATTACAAACTTTCACGTTTATAATATTAATAATAGGATATACAATTCCACTAGACTACCAAAACTTTTCGGCCCCGAGCTCGAACGCGAGCCGGCCACGCGGCCCGGTCACGGGCGAAAATAATTTCGTTGCGCATTATTTTGATTTTGCTATATCTCTTAAGGTATTGATTTAATTTGCATGGTCTGAAGGAAAAAAAATATCTTCATGAAATGCTCAAGCCAACTAATGTATTTAAAATGATAAGGATTAATACAGTATTTGTGTAAATAGCTTTTCAATTACCGTTTTATAATAGAACATTTTTTAAAGTATTAAAATGGATATAGTATGTTACCCTTAAGAGATAGATATATACCATCG
Organism: Lymantria monacha; assembly: GCA_905163515.2. NCBI lineage: Eukaryota > Metazoa > Arthropoda > Insecta > Lepidoptera > Erebidae > Lymantria > Lymantria monacha. Next base: position 22,038,540 of record LR991081.1, read on the forward strand.
CGGACTTTTTTGTAGGCCTTTTTAAGCTGTATAATACTGTAGTACTTTATTTTCATCTATTTCGTAGGGTTTAGCCAGCGTTAGCAATGTAAGCGCAAAATAATGTGTTTATTTACGACATCACATTAGAAACCTCTAAAATTATCAGTGTTTCTCTAGTACATTATGCATATATTATACATATAAACCTTCCTCTTGAATCACTCTATCTATAAAAAAAATCGTCGCGACACCACACTGTTCAATGCGAAATAGAAATGAAAATATCTGGCTTGCTTTCTATAAGAGAGCCGACGAGCGACGCCGCACAGCTTACAATAGCTTACTATAGCAAAAAGTGTCGTGACAACTTTTCGTAAGAATTTTTTCCGTCCAGCCCCCTTTCACAACGCGCGATAAGGAACTTCGTTCCAATAGAACATGACAACTGAAGAGTCGGGATCCATTGAAAAATTAGATTTGCTGTCGAATAAAGGATCCCGACTGTTCAGTTGTCATGTTCTATTATTAAAATATATTTCATTTTCTGCAATAGTATTTATTCAATAATAGGTATATTATGGAATTCTAGACCACCGGACATCTAAGTGCTTGTTTTTTTTCATTTCAGTTTTTTTATTATGTACGTAGTTTTGGTGACTTTTTACGCAGTCGGGTTTTTTGATTTTTTTAATATTTTTTTTTATTTCAAATGTGTAATACTCGCGTAAATATTAGAAATCATTATATCATCTCACTCATGAACCTCTGCAATACCGAAGAGCAGAAGCAGCTGATAGGCCAAGGTGGCATTTCTGTCTCCAACTCTCTCGCTCGTTAAACGAGGCATAATATCAAATTGCTCTACGACCTACGTCATCATATTTCTGTGACAGTGTGGTACGAGCCATCACATTTATGTCTACAAATAGAAAACTGTCAAGAACATGTCCCCTACCCGTATGAAATACAAATGTTAATACTTACAACGTGTATTTTGTAATTGTTAACGTCAGCAAGGTAGTCGAGGGTGACATGGACATTGGTGACGTCATACTCGGACTGCTGCGTGAACTCTATACGGCCCTTCAACGGTACTGGCTCACCATTACCAAACCAATCTCGTATGACGGCTTTACGACGATGCAACCCGTTCACACTGCAAATAAATGTACAATTTTAACAAGTGTATTCTTACAATTTTAACTAATGTATTCTTACAGTTTTAAAATTGTATTCTTAATAATTAATAATAAATAATTTAACGCGTGTATGATTACAATTTTATACAAGTCTATTACAATTTTAACGACTGTTTTCTTACTATTTTAACGAGTGTATTCTTATAATTTTAACTCATGTATTCTTACAATTTTAAAATATGCATTCTTAAGATTTTAACGAATGTATTATTACAATTTTAAACAGTATATTCTTACAATTTTAACAAGTGTATTTTCAGTATTTTACAAAGTGTATTCCTACAATTTTAACTAATGTATTCTTACAGTTTTAAAATTGTATTCTTAAAATTTAACGCGTGTATGATTACAATTTTAACGAATGTATTCTTACAATTTTAACTAGTGTATTCTTACAATTTTAAAATATGTATTTTAAGATTTTAACGAATGTGTTGTTATAATTTTAAACAGTGTATTCTTATAATTTCGAATATGAACCCATCTAACCAATGTATGTCAAACAGGTTTCAACAGAAAGACAATAACGCTAAAATGTTGTTTACACCACTAAAACAATGTATTAAAGACACGTTAGGTAACACTTTCATCGGTTTCAGGTAATTCTTTTTCATTTTGTTTATAAAATAATTAATGTTGTTAAGTCCTTTCATCTACTCGCTTTATAACTAACGTAATCAGAAAAAGAAACCTCTGTAATATCCTAATAATAGTTGTGTATAATAGTTGTGGATTCAATTCCTCCATTGTTAATTTCTTTTTTGAACTATCAACATAAAATAACCAATAATCAAGTTACTTACATAGAGCAAGCCATCCTCTCTCCCCTGGCAACAGGACCGTGATCATCAAATATGACGAGTGACTTTCTCATGATGGAGAACTTCCCTGTCAGAGACACCACACTATCCGTGAACATCCTACGCGTCAACCGAACCGAGTCCACCTTTTTGCCTGCTATTGATAACATACCGTGTCTGAAATAGGAAATAGCATGGATATCATCATCATCACAGCCCATAAATGTCCCACTGTTGAGCTCGGGCCTCGTCCGTAATGGAAGGGAAATTAACCTACTATACCGCGCTGGTCAGACGTGTTGGTAAAGGGTTTTGTTTCAAGTTTTCGTTCTCTCGCATAGATGTTATATGCGTTTTATATGCCTTAGTCGTCTCGTACGATCACCTACGGTTAAGATATGGAGTGATGAATAGTATTCTTACTCCATCACCACACGGAAAACATTGATATAATAATCTCAAAAAACAAATACATTTCAAAATTTTAATACCATCACTCATTTATCAGTCATAGTCTACTATTAGACTTCAGTAGTGTTAGGGCCACTGTTGACAATTCTTTTCTGCCGCGGACTAATCTGTCCGGGGTAGTACCATACTCTCGCAGTGAATCGACGCCTGAGCAGTGGCAATATATTTTTGCGCTTCGTCTGGCAGTGGCCTGGCTATTCCCCTGGTATTTCAAAGGTCCATAAGCGTCAGTGACCCTTACCATAAGGTGAGCTGCTTGCTCGTTTGATATAATAAACAATAAAAAAAATAGCCAGGACTTCCCTAGGGAGATCGTTCTGTTTCTGTAATATAATAGCCGGTGCACGCAATTAATGATTTTTACGGTTTTTCACGGGCATACAAGTGGTACTAACTTTTAGTTCTTCATATGTCACCAAACCTGATATCAAAGTCCATTAACTTGTGAGAAAATAATATATGGATTGATCATTTAATACCATTCTCTACTTTTTATTTAGGTGTCCCTTTATATTGTCGATAGGTCCGACATGAATATTGTCCGCACCACAGCGTCAATTTCCTAAGATATTTCTAGTAGTTCGAGGCGATGACATGACTGGTGCAGGCTTTATAAATATTCTGGGTATTAAAGCCTCAACGAGTTCAATGTACTCCATTCCTTCCACTTCTGCGCTGTCTCTCACGTGCTAAAGGAGTTTCATACTTTATAACGAACGGGAAACGATAACACTTGAATATGAAGGACAATATTGTTCAGGATAATGCTAAAGCAATATTCTATTTGTCGATTACCTGGTAGTGAAATCACCCAATCGACATAGACCCTCCAGTCCGGGTCTGCAGTATGCCTCTGGGTGTCTGGTATCTATATCTAAGGCGTGAGGTTGGTACACTTTGCCAGCGCTGAGGCAGCGAGCTGTCCAGTTATAGTAGTCAGCTCCTGGTGCATGTTCGTGTATACCCCATCGGTGTTCTGCTGAATTATTCAAATTTGCACCATCTGCATGTACCTAAAATAGCACAATTGTATCAAGAGGAATATTAACAAAAACTTTTATAGCATGTAGAATAGACTAGCTATATCAATTTGTAAAAACAAAATGGCATTTGTTTTCATATTGAATTAGTTACAAGCATTTTAATTAATAAATAGACGGTAAGAGGTATATTAAAAGTTGACATCATAATTCGGAGACCCCAATCTCCGTTTTCCCCAAACAAATCATGGCTTTGAAAGAAAGGATAAAGTATTGCTGTTATAATTTTAATATCATCTCAGCTGTCATACAGCTGGGCTCGAGCATACCCAGCAATAAGAGAACAATCGACCTACTATACCACGGTGGTCAAGGAACTTGGTATAGGGTATTATTTCAAGTTCTCTTGCAATGACGTTATATGCTTGCTTCTCATAATCGTCTCTTACGATCACCCATGGGTAAGAAAGGGGGTGATGAATTGTATCCTTACTCCGTCACTACACGGACAATTATGTTATATTCGTTTCTAATGATATGTAAAGACCGCCAATTAAGCGATTCCAGGTTCCGAGCAGCATTTTTGTGAAGTATTGTTTTTTATTATATTAAGACTATTTACGGTGTATCAAGAGTCTCCAAAACCGGCGAGCGTGTATGAAGAGAATTATGAATGTTGAGGAAGCTAGTGACTTCTGCTGCATACTTATGCAAGGATACAGTTCTCTGGCACTCTGTTCTCTCTGCCTACCCTGCAAGGGATATAGCGTGATGATATGTATGTATGTATGTAAGACTATTTACCATACTCTCGATAATAATAATTGTATCCTCCCAAGGTTTCTCCTGCGGCTGTCTGAAGATGACCCGGCCGACGATGGGGTACCTGAAGACGACCTGCGCTGTCGTCATAGGTGTCTGGTACTCGGTATCAGCCTCATACAATAAAATTGTACTACATACGTCATGTTTTGGTAAACGTCTGAGAATTATAAGATTATAGTCATTTAGAAACATGGTATTGTACAGAAATTTTATGCCTTTTGAATGAGAGGGTAAACCGCTTCGTTACGTAACGTGTAACGCGTTAGTCTGTCTAGCCTCCCTTTCTCTCACGCATACGGCAGCGGTAGGCAGGCTCCTCCTCTCTCACTCTCACCCACAGCGCTAGCCGTATTACGATGTGATGTTATAATACTTTATTAATAAATAATAAATGTAAGTAATAATCAAAGTGAAACAATTTCAATATTAAATAGTTCAACTTAGATTATTTAAATTTATCACTTCTGTTGGGCGTCCTGAGATGCACACTTTTTTTTTATTGGAACAATTTTTAATGGGATAAAACCTCACGATTTAAGAATATACATATCTGGAAAGAGATGTGAATACTGGATAAGGTAGAATGGATGATAAAGGAATCATCATCTTGGCTCATATACGAGTACGTCCCACTACTGGTCTTGAGCCTTCTCCACGATACGAGGAAAATTGGTATACTTTATCACCCTAGTCAGACGAGTTGCTATTGAGTCTTCATTGACCTTTTCCTTCTTTTGTACCTTCTTTAATAATTTACTTCTAGCACACTCTTTTCAAGTATGCAGTGTATCGTTAAAATATAGAAAAAGATGTATTTTTTTCTATTCTGTATTGTATAACAATAAAGGATTGCCACATTTATACCGACCTGGGCCCGAACTACACCTGACTGGAGTACATATTGCATCCATCACAAGTAAAGTCTTCGTTCTTTGTGTGAACGAATTGGAAACCCAACTTTCTGGAGGGTTGGCGTTGATAGGTAGCGGCCTAGCTGTACCTTTAAAAGCAAAGGTCTATGGGCCGTAGTAACACTTACCATCGAGTGTGCTGCTTGCTCGTTTGCCGATCATAAATAAAAAATAGCTTATATTTAGTTGGTGTCCAGGACTAGAGAATCGCTCTTATATTACATATAAAATGCTCACCTTTCCACTACCATAGCTCTATGTACGACACTATTGGGTCCTTGCAGCGGGAGGTACACATCCCAGTAGGCGCCGCTGAGCTCGTTCGCCAGACCGGGCAGTAGATACTTATGGTTCAGGTACTCTGTACGATCCTTGTGCTTGCCCAACAAATCTCCAACGGCGTACTGGTCTTGGGTACCCATACCTGGAAATGAAATGAACCTTTAATTTCCAGATATGCGTACTTGATTGCACAGGTGGCATATTTGATTGCACAGGTATAGTGGTTTAAATACCAAACACGTAGGCATGTGTTATAGGTTTAATTCTGATAAAAATACCACAAATTATTGTTTTAAAAACAGTGGTAGATGGCACAACGTCTCCCATAAATATGACAATATAATACAAGCCACAAATTGGTTGTCACAGGACAGCTCACACTTGTCTAAACACGATGTGAACGCTGGATTTTCAATAGATGTGAACGCTGAATTTTCAATAGATGTGAATGCTGGATTTTCAATAGATGTGTATGCTGGATTTCCAATAGGTATTGAGCGTTCGAATCCCACACGTGACAATGATTTTTCGCTTGTCAGGAAGTTTTATCATTGTTTTAAGTTTGAGTGTTATATGCGTCCATTAATAGCAAAAGTAATAAATCCGATATTAAAAATAGTTTAAAAAAATGTACCTTAAATGACTAAATATAACGTATATTTTGTAATCCCAGTTTTTAAGATTTTTAAGCGTTGCGTTTGTTTTTAAGATTTGTAATCATCATTATCACAGCCTATAAATATCCCATAGTTGGGCACGGGCCTCCTCCGTAATGGGAGGGAAATTAACCTACTATACCACGCTGGTCAGACGTGTTGGTATTGGGTTTTGTTTCGAGTTTTCCTTCTCTTGCACAGATGCCATATGTATATTATATCCCTTAATCGTCTTTTACGATCACCCACAGGTAAGGGGTTGGTGAATTCTATTGTTACTCCGTCACCACACGGAATAAGATTTATAATAGAAAGTCATAATTCTCGAAATATCGAATGTCTTATATTTACCCTATCTAACCGATATTTAATCATTTTGATGTACATTTTATGTAATGTGATGCGGAGGAGCTGCTAGTATATAGTAAATATGATATAAAAGTGTTTTATAAAGCTGTTTGTGTTCCACCAAAATTTCCATAAGATATCATTAACAGTGTGACCGTTGAAGGCGACGATTTGACTTACTGGCAGACAATGACTAATTTAAAGAAACTAAAGAAACTGATATTTTTTGAAGTAAATTGTAACTCATTACTGACAACAATGGGCTCTTATTAGAACATCTGTATTAAAACAGGTAATTCCACCAGATGTAATACATACACTACCGTCCAAAAGTTTGGAAGCACACCTGTTTTCAAACAAAACAAATAAATGCCGACTAATAGCGGTAAAAATTAGCAATAATCTTAAGTTTTACAACCTTTTACGACTGTCTACACAAACACAAAAGGATTATTATCCTACATTCATCAAGTTTTATGGAATTCCTTAATATTGACGAAACACGTGTTTTATGACTTAATCCGTCGGCTACTTTATCCTATGCAATGGTGTAGTTTTATTGATAATGTTTGCTGGTTTTAACTTTTTTAGACCTTATTCAGTCGCACTTGAGCATTGGCACGTGAAAGTTGTGATATTAACATTGTCTGTATTCGAAAGATATCGGCTACTACTTTGACCGTATTTTTTCTTCTGAAAATGGCAAAACGCAAGCAAATCACGCTTGAACAGCGAAGCGCTATTTGCACTCTACGCGAGGAAGGATACAGTGAACGTCAAATCGCAGAAAGGCTCGGAATTTCTTGTAAAGGTGTCCACTATACCCTTGCTAGAAAACAAGAAACGGGGAAAAATGAAGATAGAAAGAGATCTGGTAGGCCCAAATCCACAACAAATCAAGAGGACAACTTCATTAGAGTTCTTTCTAAACGGAATCGACGCTTAACTGCACCACAGATCACTGCAGCTCTGAATGATACGCGAGAAACACCCATTTCAACAACTACTGTTAAAAGACGCTTACTGTCTGCGGGATTAAGAGGATGTGTTGCTGCTAAAAAACCCAAACTAACAAATCGACATAAGAAAAATAGACTAGAATGGGCAAAAGCGCATAAAAACTGGACTATAGAACAATGGGAAAATGTCCTTTGGAGTGACGAATCAAAATTTCAGATTTTCGGATCCAATAGACGTGTCTTTGTACGCCGGTCAAAAGAAGAGAGGGCTTCAGAGGCATGTACAGTGCCTACCATCAAACATGGTGGTGGTAATGTCATGGTTTGGGGGTGTTTTGGCAACAGTAAACCCGGCAATCTTGTGAGGATAACCGGAAAATTAAACAATGAAGGCTATTTAAAAATTCTCCAAGATTCTGCCATACCCAGTGGACTAAGTCTCATTGGTTCTGGATTCATTTTTCAACAGGATAATGATCCTAAGCATTCGTCTAAATTGTGCCAGAACTTTTTAAACAAGAAAAAAGCTGAAAACATTTTAAACATCATGCAATGGCCATCTCAATCCCCTGATCTTTCTCCCATTGAACTTGTTTGGGATGAACTTGACAGGAGGGTGAAAAGTCGTTGTCCTACGAGCTCAGAACATTTGTGGCAGCTATTAGAGAACGAATGGAACAAATTAGATAAAGATTATTTTAAAAAATTGATTAATAGAATGCCCAGAATATGTGAGAAGATTATAAAGGAGAAAGGTGGACACTTTGATGAAGCTAAAATTTAATCTAATTTACCATTGTATATTATTTTTTTATTTTGTTTAAGTTAGTTTCTGTTTGTTCTTTATTTTTTTATCAATACATTTAAATTTAAATGACTTAGTTTGGTTTTATTCGATTTTACCTTGCTGCTTCCAAACTTTTGGACGGTAGTGTACATACAATTGTAACATTAACATTATGTTGGCTTGGCGCCAAACTTGCGACACTTTAGGGTATTTGTCCACTACACCGTATCATATTATGTCTATGCTAGAAACGTATCAGGCAAAAATAATCCTTATATTGAAAAGTATGAGAATATGTAATAACATGCCGTGAATTAAGACCGCAAAAATTAAAGAAAACATGGTTTATTACTCTTAAGAGCTGTGTGGTGACGGCTACGAATATTACCAATACTTTATTTGCTCGTGGATGTCGTAAAAAATGACTAAAACTTTATATCGAAATGGACCAACTGCATTTGATGCCATTTGGTCAACAATTATATACCCAAAGAGCTTTGACGTCAGGCAGACGGCCTGTTATATAAAATACTACCAAACTTTTGCAATATATAGTACAGAAGATTTCCGTGTGGTGACGGAGTAAGAATACTATTCACCACACCATATCTTAACCGTGGGTGATCGTAAGAGACGACTAAGGGATATAAAACGAATATAACATCTATGCAAGAGAAGGTAAACTCGAAACAAAACCCTATACCAACACGTCTGACCAGCGTGGTATAGTAGTTTAATTTTCCCTCCCATTATGGAGGAGGTCCGAGCCCAACAGTGGGACATTTATGGGCTGTGATGATGATGATGAGTACAGAAGAAGAATACATATTGTTTCGTCCACAAGTAATTGGGTTGCAGGATGATGACTATGACTTTATAATCCCCAAATACAGTATAATTTTTTATTGACTGAAAAATATTAGAATATGAAGCCAAACTTGACCGCTGTCACTGAGAATAGGCAATTTAGTTGGACACAATCGAGCAGTCTAATTCAAATAGCTCGTGTTTGATTATTGGTTTACCCAATTTTATTATTTTCACTTTTTTAATTTTTACATACATATCATCACGCCATATCCCTTGCAGGCTAGGCAGAGAGAACAGAGTGCCAGAGAACTCTATCCTTACATACTTCACTCGCTTCCTCGACATTCATAATTCTCTTCATACACGCTCGCCGGTTTCGGAGACTCTTGACTCCACCTTCCTTCAGTACATGACCGATCTGGTCTAGGTAGGTGAATCTCGGTCTCCCCGGTAACTACATCCTTCCTTTTTCGCATTGTATATCTTCTAATAATAATTCTTCTAATATTTTTTATATTTTTTAATTATTTTGTTATATTTTTATATCTAATTATATTTTCAAAAAAAAACACGAAATAGAACCGATCGATTTAAATAGTCCCTTACGTGTCACTTGCTGTGTCTGATACGCTCTTAGCACGGTCATATGAAATGATGCAGTGGACACACCTTTAACATAGTCCTGCGTACATAATTACATCGACGGTTTAATGGTTAAATACCGAGTGCCAAGTGTAACAGGTTCAATTCCCATACAAGATAATACTTTGTGCGATCCGCAAAATGTTGTTTTGAGATTTATTTGTAATTTGTGTTTCTTAATTATACATTTGTAAAGGCCCCCGCATTGCAAGGATTAGTTCCTCAGTACAAGGTCATCATTCTCCTACTCTTATCCCAATTACTTGGGGTCGATACAATATGTACTCTTCTTTCATAGTACATATTGTAAAAGTTATTGGCAATAGTTTTACGACCGGCCTCTTGCCAGACGTCAACTCTCCTCGAGAATGTAATTGTTGACCAAACGGCATCAGATGGAGTTGGCCCAGGTCGTTATAAAGCTTAGTCGTCTTTTACGACATCCACAAGCAAAATAAGGGTTGGTAGTATTCGTAGCCGCTACCACACAGCATTTCCTTAGTACAAGGTAGTATTCAAATACTAAAAATAAATAAAACAACAACATATTTCATGAAATTATCACCCGTTCTATATTAAATAAAAGTCGAGCTCGAAATAAATCGACCATTGAATCACTTTACGAATATAATACTGGCCATGAAACAGATATCGCTATTCATTTATTATCAACAAATTCCTACAGTTTCATCCGCGTAGCTCCCGTTCCCGTGGGAATATGGGGATAGAATATAGCCTATGTATCAGTGAGTACACTGATAATGTAGCTTTCCATTGGTGAAAGAATTTTTATAATATGTTTAATGGTTTAGAGTTTAGACGAAAAAGCATAATAAACAAACCTACATACGCTTTTATAATATCAGTTGCAATTATACTCCTGTTTGAGCTTGTTAAAACGTATATAAAATACTAACTCACAACTAAAAGACTCTGCTCTGTACAAATTTAAAAAGAAAATAAAAAAATATAATTATTTGAAATCGATCGCGGCGCCATCAAAATATGATCATTTACATAAAATTATTAGCAAACGCAGCGCTGTCTGGTGGTGAGTTACATCAATGAGGATAGCATATGAAAATTCTCCGTGAAAATATACATATACATACAAATTTTCATAATGATCGGTCAAACAGTTTCGGAGTTTAGCGATGTCATATATACAAACATCCTCTTTTATAGATATAGATACGATGTGCGCGAGAAGAACATATTTTACATTATTCTCAACTTATCCGTCTGCTGTATCTCGTACTTACACGTATTTCTCACACAATTTTCGCATCAAAGCGTATATATTGTATATCTTAATATATATAAATTACGCGTCACGTTGTTTGTCCGCGATAGACTCCTAAAGTACCAATTTTTATCAAATTTGCACAGCATGTGTAGTTTGATCCAACTTAAAAGATCATCAGGATAGCTTCCATCTCAATTTATAGTTGCAATATTATTTTATTGCAAATTATTTGTTTATTATTTGACAGTCACAATTATCTGTTATCTCCAAACGATTCTAACAGATGGCGGTATCTGGCTACCTTATCCACAGCAACGCGTGGCTGGGTCTGCTAGTATTATATATGTTTAAGCTGTTTTTCTTATAAACTTTTCGTTACACAAAAGGTTGCAAGTCGAAAATTGATAGCCCTTCTATAAGAAGATTCATTTTAAAACATTGTACTCACCTGGAGGTGGTACTTGCTTTAAATCAATGTTCAAAGGATTATAAAGTCCTGCCGTTGTGTTGCAAATGTTCACCACGTTGTCGTCTTGTATCTGAGGTGGCAGTTCCTTGATGCTGTACTGCGTTATTGAGCCCACGAAACGAAGGTTAGACTCGTACTCCTGATCTGAGGCGGCTATTTGAAAGTTTGTCCAAGTAGGATCGAATGGTGAGCGTTGAGCAAATTCTACAACACCACGGATACCATCCATGTTTATTAAGGCTCTGAAATTAATTAATTTAATAAAACTATTAGAATAACTAGATGGACACCTAAGTAAGTGCTTTCTTAAGTAGGTAAATGTTTCGGTATTCATGGTTCTCGTATGACCAGAAATTCTGAAACCTAACCACATATTTTTAATAACATATAATCATCTCAGCTTATATATGTCCCACTGTTGAGCTCAAGCCAGTATGTAGGAACATAATGGGAGGGAAATTAACTTATTATACCACGCTAGTCAAACGTGTTAATATAGAGTTTTGTTTCGAGTTTTCCTTCTCTTTAACATATAAATTATTGTCTGAAGTCTGGTGTAGTGGCTAAGACCGACCCACCGTCCTAGTTCAATTCCCATGCGCATTATTTTTGTGATTTACAAATGATTGTGTTTGTAATTTTTATTTGTTAATTATATATTTGTAAAGTCCCCCGTAATAGAAGGATTATTTCCTTAGCGAATATAATAGTTCTATTACGGGCGGACTTACTCGTATATAAAAAATAGATTCTATTAATATTAAAAATGTGAAAATTTATGGAAACGTTTGGTTACTTGAATGTATGTGTTTTTTACTCAAATACGCGTAAACCGTTGAATAGATTTGGATGAAAATTGGTACATAGATAGACAAATTCCTGGATTAAGACATAGGATACTTATTATTGCGGTAATAAATATGTTACCTTGGAAATCTTAATAGTTCCATTTTAAGAAAATTATTTATGTGCGCGAAGCCGCGGGCAGAAGCTGATTTAATAATGAAATTATACAATTTGTGTGTATGTCTTCGTATTACAATGAAACATTATAATTATTCACTAAACACAGATAGCATAACGTAGTAGAAAATATAACATAGATAGTGCTTATCATACATCTACTTACATAATAAAATAGGCACGTGTGGTGACTGAGTAAGAATACAATTCACCACCCCCTATCTTACCCGTGGGTGATCGCACGAGACGACTAAGTGTTATAAAACGCATATACCATCAATGCAAGAGAAAGAAAACTCGAAACAAAACCCTATACCAACACGTCTGACCAGCGTGGTGTAGTAGGTAAATTTCCCTCCCATTTTGGAGAAGGCTTGAACCCAACAGTGGGCTATATATGAGGTGAGAAGAGAATAGTATGTCTCGCTGTACTTTTTGCAAAAAAAAAAGCTTAAGTGGTTGCTATGCCATGTACCTTTTTGTATTTGATGCAGTTTTCGTTTCCAAAAGCGTAACGCGATATATGTTTATTTTTATTGCTAGTGGTGGCAAACGAGCAAGCAGCACACCTGATGGTAAGTGTCACTAACGTCCATGGACCTTTGCAAAACCAATGGAATAGCTTGGCCGCTGCCTACCAATACAAACTCCAAACCCACCCAGTTGGGCTCCCGGTGCTCTCGCTCATCGAACAAAGTACAATAGCACATTACCATTACTCAGACGTCGATCTTCTGCTCTAGTGTAGTCCTACCCCGGACGGACCGGACCGCGGCTGTAGACAGAGTACTGTCAACAGCGTGGTCCTACCACTAATAAAAGTGTATTTTAAATGTATTAAAAAAAACATGACGAATCACCTATTATATGTATTGTTAATAAACTAAATACATGGACGAGTGTCGTTAGTTCAATCAATTCATTATTCTATTTGTGTTCATTATTTACACGTTTCTGAAGACTTCTCCGGCGCAATAATTTATTCCTTTATAGCCTTCTTTAAAGAAGAAAAACAAGTTTTTTATTGTGAAGGTGTTTTTATTTGTTCTAGTTTAATATCACCATATCAACACATGTTTGTCCCTACTGTTGGATTTGAGTCTCTACCACAATAGGGGAGAAATTGACCTACTAAATGGTGGTTAGGCATGTTGATAAAGTTGCAGTTCGGATTTGCCTGCTCTTATAGTGATGATAATCTGCTTCAGTCCCTTAGTATTAAGATCAGCACAGAAAAAGAAAGGGATGGTGAAAATCTCTCGGCTCCGAGGTATTAAAATACGATTTATAAATACATCAGCTATAGTTAAGATTATTTCCACGATGTTGTCGAGCGGAACACAATACAGTGTCTCTGCCAAATTTTACTGAAATCAGTTCAGTTGCTTTGATGTCAATACATGATATAAATATACAACTTTAGTGCGAATAAAAAACTACATTTGTTGGCGCACAGCGGTATTGTTTTATATTTAAACTAATACATTGGACTCGTCTCGTGTCGCCTCGTGTCCTACTTTAGATATCTGGATGACCGAACTTTACTTTTTTTAGCTTTTTGGAAAGTATATTTAGATATTAAAAAAATGATTAAAATGGAAAACCAAGGATCGAATCAGAATTGTTTGGATTAGACTGTACGATTGCTCAACTTAGCTATATTTATTCTCAATTACAGTTTGATATAATTGTTTTAGGCGGGGTGGAACTAGACCATAGCCGGTCCCCAAAGCAAAAATGTGATGCCTTTTTGTTATGGGTGACCAATGACAAAAGTATCCATCCTTCAGCCTATATGCCTGTTGGACACAGGTTCCCAAAATTAAACGTACTGCAGTTGATATTGACGAGTTTCCCAAGGGAACAGTGCTGCCTAATCGCCTGGTACTCTTTATCCGGTGTTTATGACTCCTACGGGAATGTAGGGAGTGAGGATATTGTATTCTTAAAACCAAGAGGAAGATTAATTTAAGATTATGGTATAATATCAAATTATTTGTATAAAATGTTTACAAGACTTCCTGAATCAAAATGTATAAATGAACTTACGAAAGCAGTTTTTATCGGAGTCTAAATCTAGTAATATGAGTTTACATTAAATTCAATTACGAGTAATTCTATCTGTGTGGTGACAGAATAAAATTACAATGTGTAACCACCCCTTTCTTATTGGTAATCGTAAAAAGACAACTAAGGGATGCAAGCAGATAATGACGTTATCTTTAAGAATTAAAATCCTGTAATAACTCGTCTGACCAGCGTAGTATTTTCGGTCAACTTCTCTTTCATTCTAAGACCACAAAACTAATTTGGAAAATAAAATTAAAAACTTACTTGGTACTCTTCGGCTGTATTGGTCTCAACTTGGCACAGCCCAGAAAACTATCAGGATGTTTGTTATCATAGATCACCACGTACAGGCTACGTCGTGTCACCTCCATATCATTACGTAACACATTTATCACATCATCCTTAAATAGAGTTTTGGTCTTCTGCACGTTAGCATCCCTAGCAACTTTGATAAGACCCAATCTACTGTCTAAATCACCAACACTCATACCGTCACCGCTATTCTCAGGATCAAATACTAATTGCAGTACATTACAATTATCTTCATAGTTACCTTTATCAGCGTCAAATATATCTGTTACAAATAATTTCCATTTGTGTTCAGTAAAAGGTACTTTTTCTGTCACGGCTTTTGTGTGGTATAGGTCTGCTTGTATATAAGAATCGTAATCATCGAATTCTCGGGCAGAAAGCCATCTAAAGTGTAATGTACCCGCGACTGGTGACGTAAACTTTGCAATAGCATTCTTTTCATAAGTCTTATCGGTAGAAACAATTGATGCGCAAATAATTCTGTCTCTTTCTGCAGTTTCAAAAACTATACTTTTACCCCAAAGACCGTTTGGACCGGTCAAAGAGTTTTTACTTTCGAATTCTGCGTGGTCTTTGCCGGGAATAATAAGGTAACCTAGTTCTTCTGTGAGATCTATTAGTTCTTTTCCTAAATAATTATCAGAGCACCTGGATTCGGATAGGTCTCTGTAGTCTACTGGGAATTCGTGGATGGTCCATCGCCATACTCCATCAGGATACTGAAGCGTTGGTTTTAGATTTGTTCGAATGCTGATGAGACTGTCGTTTTTGTATGAGAACTCAATTTCGCCGTGGAGTCCATGTTGGGAGAGATAAGCGCGCAGCACTAAGCCTGTTGATAATTCTGGAACAAAAATTTAAGAAGTATTATTATATTATCTTTTCTCCTCAATCCATATATGTACGTCTTCCTTTTAGACGAGTATTAGTAGAGAATCTACTAAACTAATCCATCAGCCAGTTTTTATGACTCTGAATATGAAGACGGGCAGCATATCGTACCATCCCTTTTTTGTGATAGGCACTGGTCTGGACACATCCCACCCGTTTTATCCGGGGCGTCTGACTCACATAACCAGCCTCTCTGAGAGAATACCAAACCATCCTGAGAATACCGCATTCAGAGATGAAATACGTGTAGAATCATTATTCAAAATTCTACGGTAAATTGCAAGTTGATGTTTTAGAGTCTGCTCATTACATAGAGGTAAAAATCCTTATAGCCTATTCAACTTTGATCCTATCCTATATTCCTTTCGTGAGGTGTGCGCTATAGTGATTAATAGTGGGATAGTAGTAGGTCTCCCTTTACTTCATATCAAAATAATAATGAATTCCCTCCATACGTCGCGACGATAATAACATTGATGTCCTGACCTGTAATAGTTTTTGATTTTAAATCTCACGACAAACTTTTATATATCATTTAAATTTACTAATGTAATAAATTTATTATCCGTGTGGTGACGAAGTAACAATACTATTCACTTCCTTATCTTATCCATGGATGAGCATATAACATATATGCAAGAGAAAGAGAACTCGAAACAAAACCTTATACCAACACGTTTTACCAGCGTGGTATAGTAGGTCAATTTCCCTCCCATTACGGAGGAGGCTCTAGTCCAACAGTGGAACATATATGAGCTGAGATGAGATGAATAAATTGATTGATTTGATTCAGTATATAGGTGAGTTTGTTTTTTTTTTTAAATTTACATAAATGTTTGTTATCATAAAGTTTTTTTTACTATTAATTTATTTAAAGACAACATGCCACAGTTTGTAAATAAATAAAATTATTAATCATTGTTAACTTTACGAAATTATGTCTCACAGAGTGAAATGAGAGCAATTACCAACTCAAGGCTATATCTCAGTCGCCTTATTGTGTCGTACACACTATAGTGTCTACAGCTGACTGTACGAGTATACAACTGACCGACCAACATTCATTGTACACTTATTCACAGGGGCGGCTTTACCTATAGTGCAGAGGGTGCGGTGCACCCGGGCACCGGATGTAAGGGGGCGCCAAGAGCCGCCTGGGACACATAGAACCTCCACTATAACTTCATATCCGATCGCGTTTACCTGATTTCGTGTCAAAACAACAAGACTAAGCATACGACAACGTATTCAAGTGAGGTTCGGAGTTTAGTTGAACGTGTTGTAACTAACAACCTATTCCATTTTGTTCACGCATTTTGTTACAAGACGGTACCAGGTGATTATTTACACCCGGGCGCTACATGTGCTGGATCCGCCACTGCTTATTCAACAGCCATTTTAAGATCTAAGGGTTAAGTATCAACGAACTTTGTATAAAAAGCATTCTACAAGTAGTGAGATCCTAGTGATCTGTCAGAGAAGTTTATCCTAGTACCTCTCACAATGACTCCGAAGCATTATAAATATATTTATTAATTTCAACAACCATACTTGGGTCTCCTCCACTAGAGAAAGCAAATTGAACTACATACTTATACTAGTTAGACGGATTGATAGTGGACTTGCCTCGCCTTGCAAAAATGTTATCTGCATATCATTACCATTCTCCTGCTCTTATCCCAATTACTTGTGGTCGACGCAATATGTACTCCTCATCCTGAATATTGCAAAAGTTATTGACAATAGTTTTATGACCGACCACCTGCCTGACGTCAACACTACTCGAGAGAACTGGAAGCCCAAATTGGTGAGTTTGGAGATTTTATTGATAGATAGCGGCCTAGCTATACCCTGGTATTGCAAAGGTCCATAGGCGGCAGTGACACTTACCATCAGGTGTGCTGCTCGCTCGTTTGCCACCATTAGCAATAAAAAAAAAGAATGTAATCGTTGACCAAGCGGCATCAAGCGGCCCAGGTCATTATAAGGCTCTTAGTCGTCTTTTACGACATCCACAAGCAAAGTAAGGGTTAGTAGTATTCGTAGCTGCTACCTACTACCAACGCTTGCTTTGCTCGTGAGTGTCGTAAAAGACGACTAAGAGCCTTATAACGACCTGGGCCAACTCCATCTGATGCCGTTTGGTCAGCAATTACATTCCCAAGGAGGGCTGACGTCCGGCAGGCGGCCGGTCATAAAACTATTGCCAATAACTTCTACAATATGTACTATGAAAGAAGAGTACATATTGTATCGACCCCAAATGGTTGGGATAAGAGTAGGAGAATGATGATGATGAATCTGTCATTATGCCGTTCACCCCTTGTCAAGTATTCCTCTCCAAGACCTAATTAATACCAAAACTTATATTCTTATCAATTGTAAACGTTTATTTCTAAACTATTACGATTATAACAAATAACTGATACAGTAGGAAGTAAAAAAATAACCCTGACATTTATACGAAAGTTTATTTAATATATTTCTTTTTTTTTTATTTGTTGTTACTAACTAGACTAACCTACCTAGACCAGATTGGTCAAGTACTGAAGGAAGGTGGAGTCAAGAGTCTTCGAAACCGGCGAGCGTGTATGAAGAGAATTATGAATGTTGAGGAAGCGAGTGAAGTATGCAAGGATAGAGTTCACTGGCATTCTGTTCTCTCTGCCTACCCTGCAAGGGATGTGGCCTGCTGATATGTATGTATGTTACTGCTATTGATTTTAGTGTTTCATCATTTCAGCCCATCGCCGTCCACTGCTGGACGAAGGCCTCCCTCATGGTACGCCACAGAGTGCGGTCCTGTGCCGTTTGCATCCATCGACGCCCAGCTACTTTCACTAGATCGTCTGGTTTTAGTGTTTATGCTCAATATATGTGCATGATACATAACTGCCTCGGAGAGCCGATCGCGTGACTAACAACTGATGGAGAGATATATTGATTGCCTAACTTTTGATCTAATCCTAGAATAGTTTTAGCCTTTTGAGTTACGAGTGCCAGGTGGCAGACGTGAAAAAATATATGTCTAAACTGGTCAGAGAACGGCCGACCCAAATACTATTGGACGCGATAAATACTAAGAATTAGAATGAATTTAACAGAAAGACTGTCTAGATGGCGTAGTGGTTAAGATACCGACCTTCAGTGTCAGTGCCGTGGGTTCGATTCCTACGCAGGACAACACTTTGTGCGATCCACAAAATGTTGTTCTAAATTTAGGTGTGATTTGTCTGCGTTAATTGCATGTTTGTGAAGTCCCCCGCAATACAAGGATTATTTCCTTAGTGAGGGGTGGTATTTTTAAAAAAAAAATTCAAGTAACAACTAATTAAGTCTGGATTCATATAATTTAAGTTGAGCAACAATTATTTCGTGTGGTGACGGAGTAAGAATATTATTCACCACCTTAGCCTTGGACTCCGTAAAGGACAGCTAACGGATATGTCGATAATGTTGATGCAAGCAAAGAAAAACCCCAAATACAACTCAATACCAACACTTCAACTTAGAGAATTCTCAATATCAAATGGGGTGAACTGTCCCGGGGCCCGGTAGAGTTCGGCTTATCTTTACAGATGTTCAGCAGATCGAGTGGAGCCTCTCCACTCGATCTTTAATTCGGAAATTTTATCATAGAGACCTTCCACCCGGTACTGGTGGCATGAGTGCAGCATCCCGAGGAGAACGACAACTGCGTGCTGCCAGCATTCTGATTGCAACGAAGATACAGTGCGATATAAGGTGTAACCTGTGCACCACAGTGCTTAAGCTGATTGCACCATTTACATTGGTACCGACCTGACACTAAGACCATGGTTAAAGCCATATTCGATAGTATCAGGAATTGAGACGCGATCACCCCTTTTTCTGGGACAATTATCTCACTGAAGTCAAAGGTGAACGATGTCAGAAATAGGAACATCACGCGGATAACTATGCCTATACCGCCCTAGAGGAAGCCATGGGTCTTCGAACCTTAGATTCATCTGCAAACCACAGGGTAGACCGTCTAAAGATAACGCTTTGTTGTCGTATATGTTCTTCTTACTCTATGTACAGATTGTATATGTGCTGGCGGCTATAGATACTAACAAACCTTACTTTGGTTGTGGATGTCGTAAAAGACGACTTTTTTATTGGGACTAATCCCACCACACATTCCCACCACTGTAACTCCTGTAAGCCAGGATCCACAATGGTATCCATATAAGACACCGAGGTTTGACCCTCGGGAAGTCCCGGGAAACGCTTTTAACTGTCTTGGAACCCGCAACAAATTTAATTAGAAAAGAAAAACAGGAGGAGTTGAAAAATTTCACTTCCCTCCTATGCAAAGCGGGCGACTTGAAGCAAAAATTGGCTAATAGGCCAATAGATAAGAGGATGTACTGATACGTGAAGCGCAGCAGTACAGCACCACGGATATGGCAACGCTTATGGGGCCTATATGTGAGCCTTAACATTGATTGCAACAGTAGGTATGGCAGAAGCGCCTGAACGCACGGAAATTTTCTCGAGTTGATATAAGGTCTATATAAAATACTACCCCAGACGTGATTTTCAGACTGTCTAACATGAAATCGCGCTCGTTACGCCAAAGACTGCACTCCCAGAGGATGTGGTGAGCTGTTTGCTCAAACTCGCAATTAGATGTAGAACATTAACAAAATGGTGAAGCTACAAGTTTAAAATAAAATAATTTACCTCTAAAATTCCCATGACCAGTGAGGAATTGTGCTACAAAGTGGTCAATTTCCAACCATATTTTCTCTATATGCTCTCGAATAGACGGGAAGAAAAGATATAAATGACGACCCTTAGTTGATGAGTCCCACCTTTCCTGCCATTCGGTCAGGAGCTTTTCGTACACGACGGATTGCGGTGCGAAAAGTCTGGTAATTTTAATACGATCGCGTGGTAGAAGAAAATCGGTGCTCATGTTTTCCCTGGTAGAATAATACATTGACGCGCGCCTTTGTATCTCCAAGTTGACCGGAAGTAAACCGGCAAGCACTGGCAAGGCTTCGGTACTAACTGTTCTGTATGCCTTACATAAGAATATTAGTGCTAATCGTTGACTTTGAAGTAGTTTACGACGTGCTGCGCCTATCGTAGTTCTGTCAGCCCAGGCAGGCGCGCTATAACATATACACCCCAGATATGTGGCTGTATATATGATTTTAAGCGTATTAAAACGTAGGCCCCACGTGGACGTGGAGATTCTAGTGAGTGCGTAAAAATTCCGTTTCGCCTTCTCACCTACAGTCTTAATATGTTCAATGAACGAGAAGTTTTTTTTCTAATACCAAGCCAAGTTAACACACCGATTCTTTCTTTTTAACTGTCGCGTTATTAAATCTTACGCGAGGCATTGACTGCAAATCATCTTTTAATAGAAGATGATAGATGTCCCCATAAAAATGGGGAGCGAAAGTAAGTCGGTTTTGTGTGCCCCATTTAACTATTAAATTAAGACAGCTATCCGTCAATTTCTCAAGTCCGTCCCTAGTGTTAGATTGTACGAGTAGGAGCCCGTTGTCAGCGTAACCGATCAATGAGCAATTTTGTGGTAGAGGAAGCTCAAGAAAGTCACCAAACCCTAAATTCCATAGATATGGGCTTAACATAGATCCCTGCGGGCAGCCCATCGTCAGAGATTTAGACACAGCATGGTGACCGAGTCTCAATGTGGTTTAACCTTGTAAAAAGTATGACTGTATGAGTTGGTAGATGTTTCTGAAGCATCCACGAGCCTTTAGTTTAAGTAGTAACATCGGCCACCAGGCGTTGTCAAAAGCACCTGAGATATCCAGGAAGATGCCTAGCACATATTTAAAAGCTGATGTCGTAACAGCTTTCCTAACAGTAATGACCGCGTCGACAGTTGATTTCCCCAGGGTAAATCCAAATTGTCTAAGATTGAAAGTTGGGCCACCAGGTAATAGGCGAGGAACAACCAGGCGTTCTAAGAACTTACCTAATGATGGTAGTAGAGTGATTGGCCGATATGACTTTGGGTCATCCGACGGCTTATCACCGTGTTTCGGTATTATACGTATAAATCCGCGACGCCACAGACGAGGAAAGATGCCTTCGGCTATACAACGATTGAACACTAGTAACATCGAGTCGGCTGAAGTTCGACAAGCTTCTTTAATCATTTTATTTGAAATTTTATCTTCACCGGCGGCTTTATTGAGAAGAGCTCTTACGGTACTTAAGAGTTCAGTTAGAGAAGAAAGATCAGAAATAGGGGATAGAGGTGGCAATGCAGCCCACGCCCTTATCTGCGCATGATGTTCGTTATCAATTATTAAGGTATCGTCCGGTATTAACGTGTTTAGTAAAAGACGAGTAAGAGCTTTATATCGACCTGAGCCTATTCCTAAAGAGGGTTGACATCAGGCATATGTACGATGACAGGAGTACATATTGCGCCCACCACAAGTAATTGTGATAAAAGCAGACTAATGGTGACTCTACACACAAATTGAAAAATACACAATATAGGCCAAATTCCACCTGCCTGAGACAACTTTCTAAAGAATATAATCATATAACTACATGAAAATGGATTGACTCAGGTCAGGACAGACCGCCTAGTTATATCCACAACAGACTCTGCATCAAAACAAAATTTTATTTAATCATATTTCTAACTTGACGAATCAGGCAATAATATTAAAAAATCTTTAACATAATCAGCGTGGATTTAATTCAACTTATCATAACCTGATATCAACTCACCTGCATTTAATAAAACTATAATCACAGCACTCCATATCTTTGGTGACATTAATAAAATAGATTTTCTTAACATTTTAATGATTAAACATTGTATACAGTTTGGTACACGGCACTGATATGTTTTAGAGAGTGAAAGGCACTGGTCAAGTCAAGTACAACTTAGCTGAGACAGATATACATTAGACAGGGACAGAGGTTTAGTGACGCGTACGCAGCTTGATGTGACGACTTAGTGATGGCGTTCCGGTTATTTGCTGTTGTAGACAATGACAACGTAACTGAGACCTAGATCAACTGATTCTGATGCTGTGTGATCAACAATTACATTCCCAAGGATGTTGATGTCAGACAGGCGGCCGGTCTAAAATCTTTTGCAATGGTCGAAGAAAAGTTCATATTGCGTCGACCACAAATAATTGGGATAAGAGTAGGATGATGATGATATGGAAATGAATATTCCAATTCGTAAGTTAAAACGTCGTCGTCGCCGAACGAACGTCTGGTTAAGAAGATATACAATGCGAAAGTGGAAGGATGTAGGTACCGAGGGAGACCGAGACTAACTTACCTAGACCAGATCGGTCATATACTGAAGGAAGGTGGAGTCAAGAGTCTCCGAAACCGGCGAGCGTGTATGAAGAGAATTATGAATGCTGAGGAAGCGACTGAAGTATGCAGAGATAGAGTTCTCTGGCACTCTGTTCTCTCTGCCTACCCTGCAAGGGATATGGCGTGATGATATGTATGTATGTGAGTTAAAAAGAATACAAGACATCACCTCCTTTTTGCGTGGGGTTGTCTTAAAAGTCGAGTAGGGGATATAACACCTATGCAAAAGTATTTCTATAGTGACGGAATAAGAAGACAATTGTCGTCATATATTACTTGCATCTGGAAGTCGGCAATATTGACTGAGGGTCTCATCATATACGCAGCAACTATGTCCTGGCAAAGTTATTAAACCTACTGTGTCCGCCAACCCGTCCGCGAAGCGTGGCGGGTTGGCGGTTATGTAATTATTCACCATTCTAATCTGCGTAGTATATTAATTTCTCACCTATCGTGTAGGAAGCCCAAGCCCAATAGTGGGACATGTGTGAGTTGATAAAATAAAGTGTTATAATATGTTTTTTATTGGTTATGGCGGCAAACGAGCAAGCAGCACACCTGATTGTAAGTGTTACTGCCGCCCATGGACCTTTGCAATACCAAAGGTATAGCTTCGGCCGCTGACTACCAATAAAAACCTCAAACCCACCCAGTTGGGCTTCCGCCTCTCTCGCTCACCAAACGAAGCGCAATAGCACATTGCCATTACTCAGACGTCGATCTTCTGCGAGAGTGTGGTACTAACCCGAACTGTCAACAGCGTGGTCCTACCGCTATAGAATCAATTAAAAACACTTTAAACACAATCTAAATACAAATATAGTATTTAGAGGTACAATGTAATTGATATTGTCTTCAACACAAAATGCCTTTATTAACTAACTAGCAACCCGTCCTCATTTCGTTTCGGTATCCGTTCGCTCTGTCTCCGCATTTTTAATCTACGATAACTTCTAGAATATTCATTTTAATGATATGTTGTGTAAAGCAATTTTAAAGTACATTAAATGCACCATGTATTTAATGAATTAAACAAGGAGTAGTAATATCTTCTTAATAACAGCTTCCTAAATAATTAATATTTTTTTAGTAACATTTAAATATAAACATGGTTATTCTGTGATGGTCTTAGGGTAGACATATACCATCACAGACTTATTTTTATTTTTTTTATGATATGTCAATTTTGTAGTACATTATGTTGATAAATCTCATTACATAAGATAAATCTTAGCGAGCGTTTGCAATTTAAACGTTTAAAATATAATAATATGTTTTAAACGATATCGCATTACAAATCTTTTAAATTCTCAGCTTTTCTCTACTATAGTATGGATGTATTATACATATAAACCTTCCTACTGAATCACTCTGTCTATTACTAAAACCGGATTTAAAACCACTGCGTAATTTAAAATGTCTATTTAACTAAGCGTACAGACAATAGCGGCGGCTTTGTATATATTTGGTGACGGAGTAAAGAATACAATATACCACACCCTATTTTACCCGTAGGTGATCGTAAAAGACGACTAAAGGATTAACATATGCATATAATATCTAAGCAAGAGAAAGAAAACTCAAAAAAAAAACCCTACACCAACATATCTGACCAGCGTGTAGTAGGTCAATTTCTCTCCTAGTGTGGAGGAGGCTCGAGCCCGACAGTGGGACATGTATGAGCTGAGATAATGATGGTGGTGTATGTGTAGATGAGAGAAAAGGATGTTTTAATATATAATGATAATGAAAGGCCACTTACTCAATTAATCTCATATAGGTATATAATTATAAACTATGTTAATGTCTTTAAATAAACAAGTTATTCAACTAATTTTTCTATATTTAGAGTTGAATAACCCAACAAGTTTATTCAGTACCTATTGGTTCAATTTAAGCGCTATATAAAAAAATAATTTGAATAAATAACTACTGTATATAATAAAAATATTTATGACCTTAAATACAAAAAAAAAATCTGATGTTTACACGAGTATTACACATTTGAAATAAAACTATTTTTTACGTATTCCATCGCGTTTGTATTTGATTTTTAATTTCCCGACGTTTTCAACTACCTCCCGTGACCCTAATCCATAAAAATAGTTTTATTTAAAAAAAGCTCCAAACCCACCCCAGTTGGACTGCCGGCTTTCTCGCTCACCGAAAGAAGCGCAATAGCACATTGCCATTACTCAGACGTCGATCTTCTGCTCAGTGTGGTACTACCACGGACGGACCGGCCCGCAGCTATAGACAGAAAACTGTCAACAGCGTGGTCCTACCACTAAAATTGGTTATTAATTTGACACTATATTTGGTTATTAATTAATGTGTTGTAATCTCGCTAAAATTCTACTTAAGTGTAAATGTTAAATGCGAGTAAATGTTTCCTAGTCCAGTCAACCAGTAACCAGAATCGAGTGTGTAACTAAGTATAGTTACACACTGGATTCTAAATACTAGAATGATGGCATTCTCCTACTCTTATTCCAATTACTTGGAGTCGATGCAATATATGTACTCTTCTTTCATAGTATATATTGTAAAAGTTATTGGCAATGGTTTTATGACCGGCCGCCTGCCAGACGTCAACCCTCCTTGAGAATGTAATTGTTGACCAAACGGCATCAGATGGAGTTGGCCCAGGTCCTTATAAAGTTCTTAGTCGTCTTTTACGACATCCATGAGCAAAGTAAGAGCTGGTAGTATTCGTTGCCGCTACCACACAGCCATTTTACTAAAAAAAATATAATTTTATAATTATCTTCTGTATATACATGTATAGTTTAAATATACATATTATACATTTAAAAGTAAACTAAAAGATTACAGTTTTTCAGATTTATGTTCATTCATTCATTCATTAGTAATTAAATATTAATAAATAATTATATATTTAACTCTAAAATAGTTAGTACCCAAATAATTAATTTATGTCCTCGCATACTTTTTAATGAGCCCGTACATTTCCTTCCTACTAAATTCAATATCATTACTTCCTTCTCCACCTGGAGAAAGTATTATATTAGT
This sequence comes from Lymantria monacha, assembly GCA_905163515.2. Lineage (NCBI taxonomy): Eukaryota > Metazoa > Arthropoda > Insecta > Lepidoptera > Erebidae > Lymantria > Lymantria monacha. Next base: position 22,064,535 of record LR991081.1, read on the forward strand.
GTATTTCATATTTTGGTCGTTCTAGTATTTTATTAATATGTATTATGTACAACATCCATGTATGTATGTTCTCTGTTTTTTTATATATATTTTTATATTCTCTCTGAGAGTTCTCTGGCACTCTGTTCTCTCTGCCTACCCTGCAAGGGATATGGCGTGATGATATGTATGTATGTATGTATCCATGTATGTACATACACCCACACACACCCACACACACACACCCACACACACCCGGTGTTAACTGATGATCAGCTTTGGTTAGACAACATATTGCTGAGTTATGACCGGGTTGGGACAGAAAGAAACACTATATTATTTTAATAATTATTTCTATGTTTGGTTAGTGTGTTTTTACCATAATAAACATTATATTATATTCAACAGATTCTTACAATAAATATAATTAATACAGCTAATAGGATCCCCAATTTCATTGGAGTTTGACGTCAGTCAAATAGCGTCTTTCCGAATGTAATACTACATATATTTAGTTACACGCCGGAGTTATTCTGCTGTTTCAATGAAGGTCGACGTTTCCTAATCATATTAAGTAATATTATATCATGCATTATCATTAACTAGACGATGATAGCCGAATTGAAGATATATAGATTGTTGGACAACAGTTCTGAGTTCGAACGCCAAAGCGCACATCTTTTTACTTAATTTTTTTGATGACAGACGAGCAAGCAGTCATCTTGATGTTATGTGGTGATTAGCCTGCATAGACTTCAATATTAATAACCTTCTTCAACATTAATGATACACCCAAGTACCCAAGAAAGCCTTTTAGACCATATACACCCAAGTACCCACCCAAGGCTTTTAGAATTATAAGAAATTAATTGAGAACAGGAAGGAAAGACGAGACACTAAAACTTTATGGAATTATGTATATTAATTGTAAATTACTAATTGTCGGTTGCTTTAACAGCGAAAGGTCACATCGTGAGGAAACCTGAAATCAAGTCTCTACTATCGCCACAGATTAATAAATCTATCGCTCTGTGTAAAAAAATAAATGTACTGCCAAAACTGCTGGGGGGGCACACTTAAAACATTACTTATTTTTACTGACCGTCGCGCCGCCTACAGATTGTTTGTACAAACTTAACTGCTGCCATTTTGTCCTGTATGTCAAACGTTTGACAACTGAGAATTGTTATTTTTTGTTCCTAGCGTAGGTACTTACTGTCATCAATCTATTTACGGTTATTGATGTACTTTCTGAAAATTATCTCAATTTTCATTGTTAAGCTGATATTATTATTGCTTCGTTATCAGCTGATATGTTTTTTTTTATATTTCAGGGTAGCTTTCATAGTAAAAGAAAATTCTATATAATTACACATACACATGTAGATATGTATATATATCACTTCAACTTTAGTTCACCGCGTAAACTCTGGGTAGCAGCACCTTCCATACATGCATATTTTATCATAGAGTTGCCACTCTTTTTCAGTTTAATAACTTTACTCTTTGCAAAACTGGTTAGGTTAGGCAGTCGACCGTAATACGAGGTCCACCTCACATATAGACTATCATCAGAAAATAAAAGCAATACAGTCTTCTAAAAATCTGTACAATTATAAATTTCTCAGTAGTAATTCTGTTCCTAAGTATACAAGGAGGCACGAGGTTAAAACACTATTTCCGGTGACTGTCTAAAATCGTTCCCCACATCTAATGAAGTGGTCATATCACTTCAAAAGCAATTGTTAACTGAAGCACTGTTTAATTTAGAACAAAAGTATTACATTGGTAAATATAGTTAGGTTCACAGGCGTGTGTGTTGAGGCGCACGCGCTTGGCTATTCTCGGACGCACCCAGCCGATGACTCACTGACATAGAAATAAGGTCATTGTAATCCACACCGCTATATTGATGTTCGATTCCCAAGTAAAAGTGCTTTTATCATTCAACATTTCACTGTCCATTTTAGGACGTAGGCCTCCTCAATAGAATGAATAGAATGCTGGAAGGAATGGCTGGAGTCATAGTTCCGTGGAGTTAGCAATTCCTCAACAATTTTTTTATGACTTCTACGGCAAAGTAAGTAGTAGCAACAAATGTATTCTAGTTCCATCGCCACACGAGGAAATAAACTGAATATTTTTAATTTTATTAAATTCAGAATTCTCCCCGTGTGGGGACGGAGTAAGAATACAATTCACCACCCCCCTATCTAAAACTTGAGACAAAACCCTATACCAACACGTTTGACCAGCGCGGTATAGTAGGTTAATTTCCATCCCTTTACAGAAGAGGCCCGAGCCCAACAGTGGGTCATCTATAGGCTGCGATGATAACGATGATGATGAAATTTAGAATTGATGTTATAGATTTCTCAATAGAGCACACCATAATCTCGTATTCAGTTTTGCACGTTGTAACTAAAGGGATAGCTCCTAAATCTAGTCTACGTCCCATCTGCACAATGTCTACTCGAACATTTCTGCTGATTGTACTACAACACCCTTATTAATATCATAATAATAAAATATTAATGTATATGCCAAGAGATTTAGCATTTAGCAGAATATAGAATGTACATACATACATATCATCACGCCATATCCCTTGCAGGGTAGGCAGAGAGAACAGAGTGCCAGAGAACTCTATCTTTGCATACTTCACTCGCTTCCTCAACATTCATAATTCTCTTCATACACGCTCGCGCGTTTCGGAGACTCTTGACTCCACCTTCCTTCAGTACATGACCGATCTGGTCTAGGTAGGTTAGTCTCGGTCTCCCTCGGTACCTACATCCTTCCACTTTCGCATTGTATATCTTCTTAACCAGACGTTCGTTCGGCATTCTTTCCACATGTCCGAACCATCGGAGCATTCCCTTTCGCATCTTTACACCAATACTCTCTTTCATACCTACTCGCTCTCTTACGTCGTCATTACGAATGCGGTCGGTCAGCCTAACTCCACAGATTTTCCGCAGAGATCGCATTTCGACCGCATTAATTTTACTTTCATACTCTTTTCTGCATACCCAACTCTCGCTTCCATACAGTAATTTTGGGACAAGCACTGCGTTATGTATTGCTACACGTGCCTTCTGGCTGAGGTGGTGGCTGCCGAGAAGTTGCCCCAACGCTCCGCTCACTCTATTTTCCGCATTCACTCTTCGCTCTATATCTGTGGTGTACCTTCCATCTTGGCTAAATCCACATCCAAGATACACAAATTCATCCACTTGCTCAAGTATATCATTACCTATTGTTACTCTTACATCTGTTCTGGCTTCGTCTCTTTCAAAGACCATTATTTTGGTTTTGCTCACATTTACGCGTAGACCCCTTTTCTTACAATCTTCTGTCATCGTGTCGACTAGTGTCTGCAGGTCAGTCGCTGACTGTGCCAGCAGGACTGCATCATCTGCATATAGCAGAGCAGTGACCGCTGAGTCACCCATCTGGACTCCCACATTCATATCATTCAACCTTTGGAGACATTTATCCAGATATATGATAAACAGCCTGGCTGACAGAACGCACCCCTGCTTAACGCCGACATTGACGTCAAACCAAGGCGACATTCCATCATCCAGCCGCACACAGGCTCTACAGCCCATGTAACTGGACTGCACAGCCTGTAGCAGTTTACCGTTAATACCATACTCCGGTAAAATGTCCCAAAATTCCTTTCGTACAACTGTGTCAAATGCTCTCTCCAGATCCACAAAACTGCAGAAAACCCTCTGACCTAGAACCAGATGCTTCTCCACAATGTTGCGCAGAGAGAACACTTGACCCATGCATACCCTTCCACTCCTGAAACCTCCTTGTGTCTCACAGTAAACCATCGGACACCATCCTCATTCTCCTTTCAATAATTTTACCATACACTTTTGCTGCCAAACTGGTCAAGCTTATGGCTCTGTAATTTGCGCAGTCATAACGTGAACCCTTGTTTTTAAACAAAGGCACGATGACTGCGCTATTCCAGTCCCCGGGAACCATTCCCGAGCTCCAACATAAATTGAGGAGCAACAAGAACGCCTCCCAGACACAGGAGCCACCAAGCTTGATCATCTCGGCAGACACCATATCAATGCCCGCTGCCTTACCATTTTTTAAACTTTTTATCGCCCATTCAACTTCATCCATACTGATGCCATCGGAGGACGCCGTCGCCGAATGTTGATCTACTAGACCACATGCGACACCGGCGCCAACCGTAGCATCCGCATACATATCGCCAAAATATTCACTCCATCGGCTTAACACGTCTTGTGTTTGTGTAAGAATGTCTCCACCTTTAGACCTTGTTTTATTCATTCTGAAGGCTGACCAACCACCCCGAGACCTCTTCACCTCCCTCCAAAAGAGTTTGGTTAGTTACCCTCGAAGTTTTTAGTCAGCCTATCTTCTGCACTCATACTTGCTCTATCACGTTTCTCTTTCACTAAGGCCTTGGTGTCATTCTTACATTGCCGATATATTTCTTTCTTCTGTTCAGTCATACTGTCATTCAGATTCAAAGAAGAGACATAGTCCAGCCACGCTTTCTTCTTTTGCTCTACGGAAGCTGCCACTTCCGCATCCCACCATGCATCACTATTTGTTTTTCTATGCTTCTTTGAACTTCCACATACTTCTTTTGCTGTATCTACCATACTCTCTTTCAATACTCTCCAGCATTCTTCAATGTCCGATTGCGGCTGGCTTGCCATTGTCAGCCGTTCTCGGACACCCTCTGCATACTTTTCTCTAACACACTCTTGCAAACTTTCAATCTTTATTCTTTCAAGCCCTCCGAAGTGGACACGCTCTCGCCAGTGCCCCCACTTTCTGAACAGACCACTAAATCTCGCAATAACGAGATAGTGGTCCGTATCGACTGTGGGGCCCCTGTAGGCTCTTGCGTCCAATATTTTGCTTCGGAGGCGACTGTCTACCAAAATTAAATCTATTATACTTTTCTGTTCATTCCTTCTCCATGTATACATATGGATGTCCTTATGTTGGAAAAATGTGTTTGACATAATAAGGTTTCTCTCCATGCATACATCCGCTATGAGCCTACCTGCGTCGTTCACTCTCTTATCACCAAATGGACCAAGTACGTCCTCATAGTCGGGACGCTTGGTCCCCACCCATCCGTTCAAATCTCCACATACAATCACGCGTTCACTGGTTTCTGCCATATCCAGAACTTCCCTAACATTATCCCAAAACTTCTCTAGGTCTGATACCACCGAGGATCCTACGGGAGCATATGCTACAACCATGAATACCTTGGTGACACCAAGTTTTATACGGACCCAAAGAAGTCTGAGATCATACATTCCGTAATCCTTCACACCTGAGGCCAAGCGAGAGGACAACAGTACTCCTACCCCCATGCTGGCTCGATCGCTCTGTGGTACACCAGACCACAGAGCCATCCCGCCACCAGGAAGATCGCAGGCGTCGCTGCCCCTTCGCTTGGTCTCTGTTACATAGAGCACGTCTAGCTGTTTGTCCGCCATGACGGATATCAGCTCGTGCAACTTACCTTCCACACAACCTCTTACATACCACGTGCCCACCCGGCACTGTGCTCTCCTCGACTCGCCTGACTGGGCAAGGCGTGATGGGTGGCGGCCCCCATCGCCGCAACTGCCGAAGTTCGTACCGACGGAGGCGGGTCGGTACGCGCCGCCTCCGGGGGACGCCCTAACCCGCATTGCGGTACGCATATCGAGCCGGATTAGCAGTCTAATTAGACTGACAGAGGACGCGAACGAGCACGCTCCGGACTAAGCCCCCCAAATTCACCGTCGATTCGAAGTAGTTATCAAGAACTACTTCGAATTTTAGAATCAGGCGGGGTGTGACCTATCCCCAGAAAAAAAAGAATGTCAGATCTAGATAAGATCTATCTCCATTCATGTTCAGGTATGAAATTGCATCTTACCTAATTTTATTTACTTTTACCGAAGACCAGGACTGGATACCGGCAGTTGGCCCAAGTGGTTATAGAGAGATAACAAGATATGGTAAGTTTTGGAGCTGCACGCCGTCCGCTCCATCGCCGCGCGTCGTGGGTCAGTCAAAGTGCGATCAAAACACAGGTTATGAAAAAAAAGCCTGGTATTCGATTTTCCGTGTGACGGTATAGAAACATAATTCAAGATTCCCTTTCTTACGTGTGGGTATCTTAACAGTTGACTAAGGTATATGTATCTATACATATAATACAAAATTTTAACAAAAAAAAAAATACAAATTTCAAAAGAATGTTGTCTTGGTCTGGCAAATACGCATTATTGAAGATAATTCAAAAACTGCTGGTCAAATCTTGATCAAATTTAAATGAAACCACATTGGAACTACTTTAAAATAAAAAAAGAATTATCAAAAATGTTACACCTAGAAAAATATACTAAGGTAACTCAAATAAAAGAAAAAATACAGACGAATTGGTCTCAATTTCAACCTACTCCAACTTCTAATCAACCTTTATGATTCAATCTCCTCCTTATGTTGAATTCAACTAAAAAAGAAGGAAACATTGCCACCAGCATCATATAATAGGTCAATTCGACTCCTATTTTGGAGGCAGTCCGAACCCAGGAGTTGGACGTATGTAGGCTAAAAAGAAGAAAATTCCAGAAATTACCCTTTAGAGTGTACATAATAAAGTCCGCTATTCCTTTTATTTTGATCAATTCGATGCAGACATTCCGTCTGGACTATGCAGCTTGCGTCATCTTTCATAACCTAGACGAGAATAGAATGGAACAAATATTCAGCGAAGTCCTGTTTGCTTACGACGTCAAATCAGATCGTTGTATCTGCCTGTAAGGAGCGTCTTTAATCCAAGAATAAACACACTATTAATTCAATAGTAGGTACATCTCGTTTGTTGCCCTTACCAGGTAGATGCAAGACTTGGTGCGAACGTCACCAGACTTCATCATATAAAATTGTATTTTTTTTATTGCTTGTAGTGTCAAACTAGAAAGCAACAAAGCCCTTGATTGTATATGTTACTACCACCCATGGAACTTTGCAATACCAGGATATAGCTACTTCTTTGCCTACCAATGAAAACTCCAAACCCAGCCCGAAAGTTGGGCTTCCAGTTCTCTCGCTCGCCGAAAGAAGCGCAACAGCACATTGCCATTACTCAGACGTCGGTTTTCTGCGAGAGTGTGGTACTACCTCAGAAGGACCAGTCCGCAGCTTTGAACAGAATACTGTCAACAGTCGAGCCCTGTTAATTTCTTCGTGAGAGATATCCAGATGTGAACGATTAAAAGCTAAATGATAATGACATCTCATTATCTCAGGTCACCACACTATATTAAACGTTGTATATGTCAAATTGCTGTGTGGTCGCGGCTATGAATTCTACCTTACATTCCTCCTGAATGTCATTAAACACGACTAAGAGCGACTTTGACCTGGGCCAACTCCATCTGATGACGTCTGGTCAATAATTACATTCACAAGGAAATTTGATATCAAGCCGGCGGTTGGTCATAAAACTATATATAGCCAATAACTTTTACATTATGTACTATGAAAGAAGAGTACATATTGTATCGACCCCAAATAATTGGGATAAGAACTGAATAAATGATGATCTCTTCGGCAAATCTGTGGAGTTAGGCTGACCGACCGCATTCGTAACGACGACGTAAGAGAGCGAGTAGGTATGAAAGAGAGTATTGGTGTAAAGATGCGAAAGGGAATGCTCCGATGGTTCGGACATGTGGAAAAAATGCCGAACGAACGTCTGGTTAAGAAGATATACAATGCGAAAGTGGAAGGATGTAGGTACCGAGGGAGACCGAGACTAACCTACCTAGACCAGATCGGTCAGGTACTGAAGGAAGGTGGAGTCAAGAGTCTCCGAAACCGGCGAGCGTGTATGAAGAGAATTATGAATGTTGAGGAAGCGAGTGAAGTATGCAGAGATAGAGTTCTCTGGCACTCTGTTCTCTCTGCCTACCCTGCAAGGGATATGGCGTGATGATATGTATGTATGTATGTATGTAAATGATGATAAGCTAAACTGTTGTATAGTTAGTTACATATTATCGATTAACTATAGGTTTTCTTCACAAGCGCGATTAAGGCTTAAGTTAAGTTTTATGCATCGCAGACGAGTCGATGATCATTTTGGTCTTATGAGTTTATCGTTAGTCTCTTAGCTTGCTTATACGACTCCCCAAAAAAATAACTTTAACTGTACGAATGACGCAATAGTTAAGAGACTTACCTATCGTGTCACAGATTCGATTCCCACGCAATATAAAACGTGGTGTGATCCAGAAATTGTTATACTAAATCTAGATATAAAATGTGTTTCCATTCCCCTGTAATACAATAATTATTGCCTTAATACAGGACATTGATAATCTTTTTAATCCATCCATCAGCCCATAAACGTCCACTGTTGGACATAGGCCTCCCCACGAGAATGCCATCTGCAACGGTCCTGTGCCACCTGCATCCAACGGTTTCCTGCGACCTTGATGAGGTCATCAGTCCACCGAGTGGGGGGTCGTCCTACGCTGCGTCGTCCGATTCGGGGTTGCCACTCGAGAACCTTTCTTCCCAACGGTTGTCGGTTCGTTGAGCGATGTGGCCTGCCCATGGCCACTTCAACGTGCTAATTCTTCGGGCTATATCGGTTACACCCGTTCTTCTACAGATTTCCGTATTCCGGATTTCATCACGTAGAGAAATACTGAGCATAGCCCTCTCCATAGCACGCTGAGCGACTTTGAGCCTTTTTATGAGGCCGACATTTAGAGACCACGTTTCAGTGCCGTAAGTCATCGCTGGTAACACACACTGATTATATACCTTTATTTTCAGACAAAGCGGAATATTAGACGAGAAGATCCTCCTAAGTTTCCCGAATGCTGCCCAGCCGAGTTGGATTCGTCGGCTGACCTCTTTCTCGAAATTGGATCTACCTAATTTGAGAAACCTTGCTGAGGTCATTGAACATGGTGCCAAGGTCCTCCAGGGATTCTGCCATGACTACGATATCATCTGCGAATCGAAGGTGAGTTCTGTATTCGCCGTTGATGTTGATGCCGAGTCCGGTCCAGTCTAAGAGCTTGAAGACATCTTCCAGCGCAGTGGTGAACAGTTTCGGAGAGATAACGTCTCCCTGTCTCACGCCTTTCTGCGACTGGATCGGTTTCGTACTCTTATCCCGGATGCGGATCGACATAGTAGCGTTTTTATACAAACACTTCAGCACTTCGATATATCGATAGTCAATTTGGCACCTCTGAAGGGACTGCAGCACTGCCCAAGTTTCGACAGAATCAAAGGCTTTCTCATAGTCCACAAACCCTAGACACAGAGGCCGATTATACTCCTCGGTCTTCTGTTATTATCTGACGTAGTGTATGGATGTGATCTATGGTACTATAACCTTTTCGGAAACCGGCTTGTTTGGACGGCTGGAAGTCGTCTAACTTGCGCGTGAGTCGGTTCGTAATGACTCTTGAAAACAATTTGTACACGTGGCTCAAGAGTGAAATGGGTCTGTAATTCTTTAAGAGCGTTTTATCGCCCTTCTTGAAAAACAGCACCACCACACTCCTAATCCATGACTCTGGAACGTCGCCCCCGAGAATGACAGAATTAAACACCTTCTGTAGGGCTTTTAAAACCGGCTTGCCGCCTGCCCTCAGGAGCTCTGTGGTAATACGGTCATCTCCCGGTGCCTTTCCGTTCTTTAATTGTTTTAGAGCCATTCTGATCTCGTACAAAATCTTTTTAATACGATCCACAATTTTTTATTATATGATTTATTAAATATATAATTTGTATCAGATAAGTACATATTTGTAAAGTCCCCACCAACACAATATTTGTAAAGTCCCAAGCAACACAAGGATTATTTTTTTAGTACAACTTTCTGTCTTAATTAAAAAATAATAAAAGTGGCGTTTCATTTGTCAAGCTACACTATACGAAGTGTAGAGTTGGGCTTTATAATTGGCCATCAAATATTTACCGACGCTGTAACAAGGTTTGCTTTTCCTATAACAGTTATACATTGTATATTAGTAACCACATGATTGACAATGTCGATGGTAGACTAGTAATCATGTTATACCATTAATAAAGACATTTTTTTTTTTTTTTTTTTTTTTTTGTGGGTGGGTTACGGTCGGCACACTCCTCGCACCACTCCGTCCGGGGTGACAGAGGGGCGTAAGCACGCGCACCCGTAACCCACCCGTGACGTCGCCTTCGTCGTTGGGCCAACCACCGGAGCAGAGTGACTTGACGTCAGTGGTTGGCCCGACGGAATACCCCTGAGGAGTACCCTCTCCTCGACCGACGTCCCCCCCTTTGGGTAGGATGTCGGTCTTTCCTCACGCGGTCGGCCTCTCGGCGGGTGACGGACTAATTCCCCGATCCAGTCACCCGCGGCCTCGGCTAGGGCGGCATCAGGCGCAAGTAATCGCGCCTGCACCGCCCCAGTCGCCGGCGGCGGCTCGCGTCGTCGAGGAGACGCTCCTCGCGCACGCGCTCCGCCGCCTCCTTCCGCGAGACTACTGCCTCGCAGAAGGATGCGACCGCGTCCCAGTTCCTGACGCTGTCGAGCATCGCCCTGGCGATGGTCGGCAGCGTCAGGTCAGCACCGATGATTGCGACGAGTTCACGACGCTGCTCTGCCCAAGCAGCACAAACCTCGAGCGTATGCTGCGCCGTGTCCTCGTCGCAATCGCAGTGGTGGCAGGACGGTGTACTCTCCCTCCTTACGACCGTGTGCAGGTATTTGGCGAAGCATCCATGCCCCGTCAAAACCTGCAACAGTCGGAAGGAGAGCACCCCGTGCCGCCGTTTTAGCCACTGCATCAGCACCGGCCGGAAGGCCTCCACGGTCCGCACACCGAACCGAGGCCTCTCCAGCCGGACTGCCCAACGGGCAATGACGTCGCGGCGGGCGTCGACGCGCCAGGTGGTGTGCTCCCTCAACGAGACCACACCGCCCTCCGCTCGCACCCCCAACATCCGCCGATACAAACCGGCGAGCATTTCCGCTTCCAGGTCCCATGGAGGGGTCCCGGCCAACAGACACGCTGCCTCCGTCGACACCGTGCGGTACCCGCGTATGGCCCTGACCGCCATGGCCCTCTGTGGTCGCCACAGAAGAGCCCTGAGTCGGACGGTCAGGGACCCCGCCCACACCGGTGCGCCGTACAGGGCCATCGACCGGATGACCCCTGCGTACAGCTGTCGGCAGGTAGCGCTCGGTCCGCCCACATTCGGCATAAGCCATGATAGGGCGGACGCCGCGCCGACGAGCCGTGGAGCGAGTCTGCGGAAATGCTCCCGGAACCACCATCGCCCGTCGAGCACCAGGCCCAAATACCTCATATGGGCCCGGATGCTGATATCAACCGAATTGACGGTGATCGAGACGCCGATGGGAGGGCCTATGCGGGGCCCATGGAACAAGAGGGCCTCCGTCTTGTCCAGGGCCACCCTCAACCCCAGCGCCTCGATCCGCCTGACGATCTCCTCGGTGCCGAGAGTCGCCAGGCTTGCCGCCTCCTCCAGCGTCCCACCACGGGCTGTGACGAGCGTGTCGTCGGCGTAACATATCACGCCCAGCCCGGGCGGGAGATTAATAAAGACATAACACTCGCCATGCCGTGGTGGCTCGTGAGCCAAACAATAATTATCGCTAGTGTTGCAATGTATCTACAAACAGTTTGCGAATGAATACCATTATGTAAATATAATGATAATTGATTTATTATAACTAGAAGTTATAATAAATCTCTTCGAGCTATGTGGCCTGCCCATTGCCACTTCAGCGTGCTAATTCTTCGGGCTACGTCAGTTACACCCGTTCTTCTGCGGATTTCGGATTTTATCTCGCAGAAAAATACCGAGCATAGTCCGTCTAACAGGACGCTGAGCTACTTTGAGCATTTTTACGAGTCCGACATTTAGAGACCACGTTTCAGTGCCGTAAGTTATCACTGGTAACATACACTGGGCATAGTAGGTCAATATTTCTAGCATTATGGAGGAGGCTCAAGCCCAAAAGTGGGACATATATGAGCTGAGATGATGACTAGTATTGCAAAAGTTATTAGCAATAGAAGAACGGGTGTAGCCGACATAGCCCGAAGAATTAGCACGTTCAAGTGGCAATGGGCAGGCCACATCGCTCGACGAAACGACAACTGTTGGGGAAGAAAAATTATCGCGTATCAAACGACGCGGCGCAGGACGACCCCCCTCTAGATGGACTGATGATATTACGAAGATAACAGAAAACTGTTGAATGCAGTTGGCACAGGACCGTTTCGAATAGCATACTCATGGCTCCCCATGAGGCCTCCGCCTATGTCCAACAGTGAACGTTTACGGGCTGATGAATGAATGGATGGATACTCACGTTGGTCAGACGTGTTGGTATAGGATTTTGTTTCGAGTTTTCCTTCTCTTGCATAGATATTATATGCATTTTATATTCCTTAGTCGTCTTGCCCTTGATCCTATTTAAAAACTTCATGGGAGACGATGACGTCTTATTATCATATAATACGCAAAACAAAGTATTGATTTCCCACCTTGAACCAAAAAATACTTTGCTGACTTTAATATAAGGAATAGATCTTTTGCCGCAGCTGTGAACTTTATTGGATAGTGAGAAACTAAAACAAGTTATTTATGGGACGTAAGAATTATAACATCGTAGTTGTATAAGGTGAATTAGATTTAAAACTTTTTTCAAACCTAATTATATGATTGCTGTGTGGTAGCGGCTATGAATACTACCAACCCTTACTTTGCTCGTGGATGTCGTAAAAGACGACTAAGAGCCTTATAACGACCTGGGCCAACTTCATCTGATGCCGTTTGGTCAACAATTGCATTCCTAAGGAGGGTTGACGTCAGGCAGGCGACCGGTCATAAAACTATTGCCAATAACTTTTACAATATGAACTATGAAAAAAGAATACATACTGTAACGACCCCAAGTAATTGATATAAGAGTAGGAGAATAATGATCATGATGCTCGAACTTGTCTTTATTTTGTGAAAGAGGTTTGTGCCCTTCAATTGAAGTCTCTTGTTTCTCATCACATAACTCTAACATAGCATGTATGTAAGATGCGGTTTAGCACCTTACCTGAAACCGCAGGTCACCAGATCGGGGTTTAATTCGCCACTAACAGTGGGGGTGATGTCTTGGTAAGTATAAGCCAGCTTGTTACCCAGCCAAGTTAAGACAGCGTCACCAATGGGCTACTAATTATGAAAATAGGGGATATGACGAGGTATTAGTATTTAAAAAAGAAATATTATGCTGAATTATAATCAAAATAGTTTTGACTTATAATCCTATATATCATCAATAAAAATGTTGTTTCTGTTTATATTGAGGTTGATTTGGGATAAAGGAAGACCAAAGAAAAGATGGATGGACTGCGTTATACCTCACGCACATGGATAGACAGGGAGTGACTGCAGAGATGACGTCTGATAGGACTGTACGGAGGAAGATGACATATTGCGTCGACCCCAAGTAATTGGAATAAGAGCAAAATGATGATGATGATGATGATTGAGGTTGATTTCGTAGTTTGGGCTGCTACAGGCCCTTCAGATCCAATAAACTATTTGGCAGTAATTGCAATAGATTCTAAATCTATAAAGTATAACATTACTTAATGCTCTTCTTCTTCTTTCTTAATCTTGCTTATGCCCCCAAAATGCTAATGCTGGTCAACATTCCGCCGAAAATAAATGCTATCTGACTTTTAATTATGGATTTCGCCAAATTCACACGGGAACTTGAATCATATATCACTACTACTGAAGGCTGTCCAAACAGCAAAGGTATCGTGTCAATTAATATTCAGACACTCGCAATCAGTACAGTTTTCTTCTGCTATCATTTTAAAAGAAACGCGTATAAAGTAAAGATTAATAATGTCATTGTGTTATTAATTCATCACCGGTCTAACAAAATATATTCATCCATCCATCAGCCTATGGAGATCCACTATTGGACATAGGTCTCGCCACAAAAATGCTACTTGGAATGGTCACTTGACACTTATATCCACTTGATCATTGAAACTATTACGATATCATCAGACCAACAAGTAAAATCAAATTCTAAAATTAATCAAATGCTTCTCTCTAAACTCAGTTTTAAAACATATGGCGGTAAAATTCCACTATGTAAGATTAATATAGTTGAGGATCTACGTTTCTGCGTTCAGGGAACCGGCCATGACAGGTGAGATTATTTTTAAATGCATACAAAAGTGTTGTCTACGGCCGAGCCGCCGAACCGCCCGAACCGATCTGATGCCGATTCGAACACTATCGTATTTGTCGAACTAAAAAAGGAATGGTGAGCTGCGCGACCGCCGGGGTGCCGTCGGAGGAGGGGGGATACTCCTGGATCTACGTGTGGGAACGACATCTCGGAGTCAGGGTGGGACTGCCGAGCGGAACAGTCTCTCCTTCGTCGATCGTCCAACACACAACACAATGGTAAGTGTTCAACACAGTGACACTACAGTGGATACACACAGTGATTATAAAGTGTTATGTGATAGAAGTGATGAACTATCGGAGGAAGATACAGCCGCAAACGTTAATGAAGATGACGCGAACGTTGATTACGATCGAAATGATGATACAATCGAACATAACGTGATAAATACAATAGTGAACCAATAGTGTTACATCTACAACACGAACTGATCATTTTGCAAATGATGATTTGGAATCACGAAGAATATTTAGGCTGCTTATCAAAAAAAATTGAAGTCTCTACCCCATGGTAGAGACTTCAATTTTTACAAAAGATTTATAAAGCAACGGAATAATAGTATATATTTGAAACGCTGTTACGGACACGTACTTAAGTTGATCTAACACAATAAAGTAGTAATTAAATTTAAATTCAAGTAATATATATGTATAATCAAATCTAAAAAAACAATAATCACGCAATCAATAACTGAAACAACTACAAACTACAGTTCGAAATCATTAAGAAAAGCTTTTAAATAATAATAATTTCATTAGTATTTCAAATAAACATCGCGGTCTTAACTTTCATAATAAAATAAAAACCGAAATAAATGAAATAAAGGAATAAATGAAATGAAACTATTCAAATAATGAAAAATAATATAGAAATAATGAGCTGAAATCTTCAGTTACAGTAACTAGAGCACGTGAGCTTCTATAAATAACGTGATGTAACCGAGTAGAAGGCGAAAGCTGCGCACGCGCCGGGCTTGTGCTAAATATAGGGGCGCGCCTGGCCACGCCTAATCGGGACGCCGGTGATGAAAGTTACGATAATTATACAATAGATTTATGACAAAAAAAAATGCTTCGGCGTCTAATCGTGGCTTTAGGTATTACAAAATTCTAAATTATCGGCTCTAAGGATGACATCATTAAAAGCATAAAACTATTATTTTTCTAATGCTACTACTACTATTTTTTTCTAATGCTACTA
Source organism: Lymantria monacha (assembly GCA_905163515.2). Lineage (NCBI taxonomy): Eukaryota > Metazoa > Arthropoda > Insecta > Lepidoptera > Erebidae > Lymantria > Lymantria monacha. Next base: position 22,080,031 of record LR991081.1, read on the forward strand.
CTACATGAAAATTAGCAATAAATGGAATCAAAATAAAATGAATTTACATAATTTATAAAAGCATTGCTAACACAACCTACATTGCATTTATAATCAAACAATACATCAAAAAATTATCAGATACTTTGAAAAGACAGAATAATTACAATAAAACCATTACTTATAGGCTGATAAGGATAAGAAAGTAAAGAAGAAGAAGGCAAAAGAAGAGGCGCCAGCGGAAGAAGCTCCCGCGGCCGCTCCTGCCTCAACTGGCGGTAGCGATAGGCAATCCTCGCGTGGCAGCCGCAAGGCTAAGCGCACTGGCTCCAATGTCTTCTCCATGTTCTCACAGAAGCAGGTCGCTGAGTTCAAGGAGGTAAGTTCCAAGAAACGGAGACAATATATAAGTTAGACTAAGATAGATAAATTGGACCAGGGAGGTTACCGTGTACGTAATGAACTATGAAGGTACCTGTGAAATTTGCTTTAATCACTCATATTCTATTATTGTATAGGAAAAATATAAATACAAGATATAATAATACCATTTCACAGATAAAAGCAATTTTATAGGTGATTTAACGGATTGTTACGAACATCATCTTGCACAACATGGAAGCTGGACCGGAAATTCTAATTTTGTTATTATCAAGTGAAAAATAATGCGAATATCGCTATTAACTAATTATTTGCCCAGCCTAGCATATGTCTCCCCTCAAATAATTCACTGTGCCAAAAGCTTGTAGATAAAGATGTTTTTGACTATTTGAGCCTGTGGATAATTTGTGAGTACATACGCACAAAATTTCTCGAGTTCAGAATTACGAATTTTAATGTTAAACTGAAAAACACAGCTTTACTTTGGTAATTGAATTAGATATTTCATATTTCTACAGTTAAGTTATGAATAATGCGAAATAAATGACGAAATTTATGTTAATAACAACATTGCGAGTCATAATTCTAATGCCTTCAAGAATATGTCTATAGCATCCACGTTGCCCCAAAACGTTGCTAGGTGCTTCATTTCTAAAATCTATATAATATACAATAAATTTGCATCATGTTTAGAAATGACAAAACTTGAAAACGAGCTTGAAGAGATGTAATGTTATTTCCTGTAAACATAATTATCTCGACGCAATTTCACTAGAAGTCCGTTAATTGTCTGACGCGTTATGTTTAACGCGTGCCAAACTCTTGTTTATAAACACAACATCTCGGACATACGCAAGCATTTGTGCCCACATTTTCTAAATTCTATCATTGTAACATCATTATCTAGCTAATAACTTGCCTTTCTATAGAGTTTTATAGCGTATTATGTTGTCTTACAGGCCTTCCAGCTAATGGACCACGACAAGGACGGTATCATCGGCAAGAACGATCTGCGTGCCACCTTCGATTCGCTCGGCAGGTTAGCGTCGGAGAAGGAACTCGACGAAATGGTCGGCGAGGCTTCCGGCCCCATTAACTTCACCCAGCTCCTAACCCTCTTCGCCAACCGCATGTCCGGAGGCTCCGACGAAGACGACGTTGTCATCAACGCTTTCAAGACATTCGACGACGAAGGCAAGATCGACTCCGAGAGACTGAGGCACGCCCTCATGACCTGGGGCGACAAGTTCTCCGCCGACGAGGTCGACGAGGCGTACGACCAGATGGAGATCGACGATAAGGGCTTCATCGATACCACCAAGCTCATCACCATGCTGACGGCTAGTGCCGAGGAGGAGGAGGGCGGCGAGGCCGCGTAAAGATCCACCGCTCGTTATAGAGCCAGGAAACGAGCAACGCCGCGCCCGAGCAGTACACCGCCCGACCGCACATACTCATCGGATTAAACACCACGATGTGAACCGAACATTTTTTATTTAATTTCTCTATGTAATTAATTTATTGTTTCCATTTTTTAATTTATATATAATGAAAATATAGTTCTACTATTACCAACACGTGTAGTACTATGTCCGTTTGTATCTGTATATAAACGGTCACAAAGCAAATGTTACATATAAGGAATACAATGTATTCGTGTTCAGTTGCAATAAACGATCAACAATTCCAACTGAATGGCACTTGTACTAATGGTTACGGATCTATAACACCAACTGTCTTATACAAAACTATACCCCATGTAGTTAAAGATATAATTTTCCATCGGTAGTCGTGAAGGCTAACCAAGGCACGTTAGGAAGATGATAATACTTCTATCTGACGAAGTCACACAGACTTCTACCAAAAGAACTGCTGGGGTGGATGCAGTGTGCTACATTATGCTTTTACCCTGTCACCACATGGAACAGGTTTCTTTTGGAGAGAGGGCACTGTCCCATTACACCTCAATCATACCATCCAGGGTGGAAGATGGAACTACGTGCAACCCCATAACTTGCTCTACAGTAATCTCTCTATAGTCACACGGAACAGTCAGTAATAGTTATTATTGAAAATTAAATCAATGGAATCTGTCCGAGAACAGTACATGTCAACAGATTAAAACGTATCCTGTGGGCTGATGAAGATTGTAAGTTATATATATCTGCGCCTAATTTCTTACAGATCTATTTCAATGTGATTGAGTAACAGATATCCGTCCATCCAAACTTTCAAACTTTCTTTTTAAGATAGATACGGACGGCATATCGTTCATCCATCTAACAGATTATCGACGTATATGTCCTATGTCTACGTACATTTATCCGACAACCTGTTGGACATGAACCTCCTGAAGAGGATATGATGCCACAATTGACATTCATAACAAACGCTTCGGCAATCGCAATAGATCTTAAAAGTTTCCTAAAATAGTGCTGCTGCCTATATCTACTTCTGGTCCCTGTTCCCTTAGAGGGCTTTGACGAATTCCATGTTAAACTAAGAGAATGGTCACACATTGTATTCTTAACCTGTCACCACATGGTGAATTAGTAGACGTTTAGTGGATTTAGTACGTGTAAGGAAAGGAATAGATGAACAATGGTTGAATTGTTGCATTTCGTTTGCTCATCCAAGTCAGTTTGTCACAGATACAACCAGTCATGTCTGCAGAATACGCTTGCTTGGAGATTATTATAGTGATAATAACCTCCGTTTTAACATTAAATAGACCTTCCAAACTCAGATGTCATCTTAATTGTCTACCAACCGCTATAAGACCTATCTTGAAGGCGCTACAAAGAATATAAGTAGATACAATACCCCAGGCGAGCAAAATATAATCTCCCAAGAAAAATAAGCTCATTACTCTACCTTATACTTTGATGATGCGGATTATCTTTACGCAATATTGGAGTAAACAAAGGGCTTATTAAATATCAATAAATAACCTGTAGGTACCTCTACCTATATCTATATTTATTTATTTGATGAGCTACGAGTCGAGTTACTAACCAACATTCCTTTATACGCAGAACAGTTAACTTTAACGTTTAACTCATTGCCCTGCTTGGACCTAGCCAGCCGTCACTAGGACGATGTATCACGACTGAAATGCACTCGAATCCTTCAGTCATAATAGACGCGTTTTACCTGAAATAAAACGCATATTAAACTAATTACCTTATTAGAAGCTTATTATATTGAGATAGGCACTTCCGTTTTCCGTTGTATTTTATCTCTCTTTCTTCCATATACGTCTGTCCCTTTCGCACATCCCCCACTTTCGCCAGGTAGCAGGGGGCGCTGTTGAGCTGCGAGCTCAAGGCGCCATGTTCTATCATTGCGTCGAAATATTCACCAGGTAGACGTGAAAACTAAGCTTCTAATAAGGTAAGTAGTTTAATATGCGTTTTATTTCAGGTAAAACGCGTCTATTAAACAACTTGACCGTTATTAGAAGCTTATTATATTGAGACGTGTTTGTTATCTCCTGGTGAAAGTGAATAGGTATGCCAATGTGACAATGAAGGAATATAATAAGAATGCACAGGTGCGATTGGAAGATTTATTTGTTAAGACAGACAAAATAGTGACAACTAAATAGTGATTTTGTAGTCATTAAAGTAATAAGGATCATAATCAGACAACAGGGTTAAACATTTTAAGAATTGATGTATTAGCCTCAGACGCCATTACTTCACGACAATAGTACTTTTGAAACGTTTTAGCTGATTTCCAATTGCCTCTAGCTAGAATGTCTTCGAGAGGAGAATTATCTAGCCAACTTCTAGAAGCTACAGCAGACCTCACACTGCCAGGTGTTGCCGAAATATCGGCAGCTTTCATAAGAGATTTGATCCAACCCGCGATAACAGCGCGGGAGCTGGGGATGGCTTTCCTCTCAGGTTAATGAATAGATTCGAAGAACCAGATTTCTTACGCCTTTCCTCTAAAACTCTTATAGTCTGTTGAATCCAGTAGACGGGATTCAGGTGTTGATTTTCCGAGTTTGACAACAATTTCCATCCAGATTGTCTATACTCTCGACAGTCAGTTTTTGAACCAAAATATGGCCATAAAATAATAAAGTCATCATTTATTATGCAATGATCACTGTTTACTTTTAACAGGGTGAGGTCATGAATTCTGCGACCTGAACCTAAGGTTTATAGTGTAGCCGTATGTCGAACTGTTTGAAAAATATTTGTACTGTCTACTGGATAATTGCACAATAAGCTAGTTAACACATTAATATCCCAAACTGGTGGTTTTGGAATTTTAGGTCTCTTCAGTGATATAGCTTTTAGTATGTGCTTAACTAAGACATCTCCACTTAGTTTGCCCGACAAATCTACATTGCATAGTGTAGATACAACTGATTTATAGAGTAATATAGTATTGTAAGATAATTTAAAAACCAAATGTAAATCGGCTAAAAATTTGGCTAAATCGGAACCTTCAGGCGATATTGGATTAACCTTATGCTGCTTACTCCATGAAAACCAACGTGTCCAGGCTACCTTATATGTCTTCCAAGTGGAAGGTCGCCAGGAAGATTTGAGTAAAGATATTTGGTTTTTGTTCCAGTATTTGGTTTTCTCGGACCACCCCCACATTTCCAAACCTCCAGAACCATCTCTTGGATTTTGGGTGGTGGTAATCCCGTGGTTGTGTCGATCAGCGAGTGTTTCAGATTCGATATCGTGAGTGGGGCTGCGATAGCGCGAGCTTTCAGGTCTGCTCTCCAGAAAACTTTCTCCCAACGAGGAACTACGATTAAGTAAATTCCTGTTGCTTGATTTATGTGCGTTAACACCCGAGGAATGAGTGAAGGTGTAGGGAACACCCATGCGAGAGAGAAGTTCCATTGTCTGCTGAAGGCATCGTGAAACATCGCCTCGTGGTCGGTTAAGTCGAGACTCACATAATTCGCTACTACTCGAGCAGTGTTGGACGCAAATAGGTCTATCACCGGTATTCCCATCTTCATGAAGATTGGGTCCGTGGCACTCTGGAGAAGATGCCATTCGGGAAGTTGACGGTGCCTGGATAGAGAGTCCGCGTGGTTGTTGAATCGTCCCGGAATGTGATAAATCTTGAATTGAATATGATGTTAATCCATTAGGTATAAAATTTGATGCGTCAAATTTAAGAGCACCTGCGATTTCGTCCCTCCCTCTTTTCGAAGATGAGCTACCACAGAACGGTTGTCGGTCTGTATTAGGATTGCACTTCGTGCCATTTTCAAGGCGTGTTCTTCTAGAACTTTTAGGATGGCCAGTAACTCTTTTATATTGCAGTGAAGGGCTCGCTCGTCTGAACTCCAACTTCCAGCTATCATCTGGTTGTTCAGCTGCGCACCCCAACCTATGTCGGAGGCATCGGTTGTCAAAAAGAATGTGGCCGATGGTGCATGAATTATGATTGGAAGGTGACAATTCTGAAGCCACCATCTCATTTCCGCTAGAACTTTGGTGGGTAAGGTGTATTTGGCCGAGAGTAAATGTTTGGGCAGATAAGTCAATAGACGGAGAGATGCTCGATGATTCAATCTGCCTCTCGGTATGACAAAACTGGCGAATGTTAACAGGCCCACGAGACTCTGTAATTCTTTTACTGTGACTTTGCCTGATCGTAGCACTTGTGATACCTTTTTTGCGACAGAAATAGTTTTTTCCACCGGTAGGCATTTTTGATTCAACCATGGGTTCCAGTTTACTCCCAAGAAGGTTATATGCTTCTGTGGGGTAAGGATGGATTTGTCGTAATTCATTTGAAAACCCAGGTATTCGAGAATGCACACCAGCAAATCCACTTCCTTGATTAATGCGCTCTGATCTTGGTCTACAATGAGAAAATCGTCTAGGTAAACGATGATTCTCAGACCTCTTTCGCGAAGGACTTGGGCCACCCATTTCGTAAGGTATGAAAATGTTTTGGGAGCCGTGCTTAGTCCGAAAGGAAGGCATGTCATTTGCAGTAGTTCTTCCTTGTAAATAAGACGGAGGAATCGTCTGTGTGATTGATGGATCGGAACATTGAAGTAAGCCTGTGACAGATCTGCTTTGCACATCCAATCTCGAGGTTGAAGGAAATCTGGTATGCGATGCATATTGATTAAACGAAAACGATCTGTGATTATGAATCGATTCAGAGATTTCAGGTTGAATATAGGACGATATGTCGTATCGTTTTTCGGAACTAGGAAGAGAGGCGAGATGAAGCTCCGAGATAGGTCTACTCTCTCTAATACTCCTTGTTCCTTCATTTGACAAATAATTTTTGACATTTCTATCGATTCCACAGTACGATGGTAATCCGTATTGTAATTTGGAAATTTTAGCGGTGGCTTTTGACTGAAGGGTATGCGATACCCTGTTATTATTTTTAAAACAATATCTGGAGCTCCCAGTCTCCTCCAGCGATTGGCAAACTGTGCTAATCGCCCTGCTTGAAAGTGCGAGTCATTGCCTGTGTCTTTTATTGCCCGTATTTTGAACGGGTGAATGCCCACGTTTCTGGCCTCTTTGATTAGAGTATTTTGTATTAGATCCACGGGATCGAAAGGAATTACCTCGGTTATGATAATTGCGGTGTTCAGTACCAGGCCCCTGCGCAGGGTATTGGTATGCATAATGTACGCCCTGCGAGGGCTTTCGATGATCATGCGTGTGATTCCTAAATACAGATTCACAGCCAGAATAGGTACCATGCGATGGTACGTTACGACAGGCGTACTCCTGCGAGGGACGCCGTATCGTATTATGTTTTGCTCGTGAAGCATTACCACCAGGCGGCTTGGATGGCCAAAAGGACTTCCTTACTCCGCCAAATTTTTCCAAAGTAGTAGCCAAGGCACTCTCGTTAAAAAGATGACTGTTAGAAGGTGGAATTTTGTGTAGTGCACTTTTTACGAGTGTCTTCGTCAGTCTCGAACGGATTTGAGAATAGTGTGCCTCCTCATTTCTATTACTTCGGCTCTGTGACCGCAGGCCATTTGGAGTAAATCCGTCGATACCTTATGCAAATCGCCCTTAGCAAATATTTCATCTATCTTTTCATTTAGGTCAGCGAGTGACGCATTTGCCGATTTTGACCAGTTTAATAAATTACGTAAACCATTACGAAAAACTTCTTTTTGTTTTAAAATACCGTATGTTATAGCGGCATACGATTTATCCGAATAAATCAAATGGCGTGTATTGTCGTACGCTTTTACCTCCTCGTTTACTTCCAACTCTACAAATCCAGGCGTATGGTGATAATGTTTTTGAGTATCGGCATAACGGACGTCAGACCAAGAACTACTATCAAAACGTTGTATTTCATTCAAAATTTTTAAATACTCCCGAGGTGTAGAAGGTACAACAGGATCTTTGAGTTTAGTTTCATATGTAAATTTTGAAAATAGATCGTTATCTACATCACTAGGTAACGGTACATTTACATTGTTGTAACAACCTTCGTTAAGGTCACGACTAATGTCAGACAAATACGAATCGTCGTATTGAGTGTACTTGCGATTTTCGACATTTATAATATTCCTTTTTAAATCAGCAACGTCTTTCGCTAATTCTTCTAACCGACTACGTTCGTTCTTTTGTTTTTTATTGCGACGGCGACGACGACGTCTTCGTTTTATTTTATTGGAATCTTGCGAAGATTCCGAATAACTGGATGACATAGAAGTCGACTCGCTGCTACTATATACATTTCGGTCTTGCCAATTAAGCCCTGAAGTACCGGTAATAGGAACATTAAAAGTATTCCCAACTTCCGTATCCATTTTAAGGGTACGGTATACAACAATATTATAAACTGAAGTTATTTTCAACGTATTTCTTAATACGAAATTTCTAATAAACTTAATTATATAGAATAAAATTTTAAACATGGAACGGTAAAACCGTTAATATACAAAGGAAGAAGAAAGAACAATATATTATTTATGCAACTTACGTGCTAATACTCCAAGGAGCACAAGTTGTTTCAACGAAAAACTTCAAGCCAATGATAAAACATGGCGCCTTGAGCTCGCAGCTCAACAGCGCCCCCTATACCTGGCGAAAGTGGGGGATGTGCGAAAGGGACAGACGTATATGGAAGAAAGAAAGATAAAATACAACGGAAAACGGAAGTGCCTATCTCAATATAATAAGCTTCTAATAACGGTCAAGTTGTTTAATAATATATAAAAATTGTAACATGTCGCAACAAAAGAAATTAGGCTTGTTGTGAAACTTCACAGTGGACAGTAACCTGGAATTGATTTTGCTACGTGACAACGATCAGTTTTTTCTTGTAGTCCTTTATTTATCTGTTACCGTTGATAATAAAATAAACCTATGAATTTTACGATTAGAATATCTGCAGTTTATCAAAATTTGCGCTTTCATATGTAAGATAAACATGCAAAATGGCCATCGTTTTATTCCAATTAATTCGAGGATAAAAAAAAAAAAATTTTTTTTTTTAATCAATTTTAGATTTCTGTAAATTATAGTTTTTATTGTTATTCTCTGAGAAAACATACCAATGAGCGTTTTCCAATTACAACACTAGAGCGCATTATGTGGCATAATGCTCACCGTCCAATCGATACCAACTCAGTGACAGAAAAATGACAAGTGTTTTTGAAGCTCAATAACTGCGATCGCTAAGCCGCTTGCCAAGCGTAGCGATCATGACATTACATAGGTCCCACACATGGTAATGCCTATGTTAAACAATGGATGTCAACAGGACAATATGCTTTTATAATAAATAGTTAAACGCATCATAAATATAAACCAAGAAATAATTTTAAACAGATAGACATATCTTAAAGATCTATAGTCCTAAAAGCTGTCTATAGGACCGCTATTGATGTGCAGTTTTAATGCGTTCTATATAAATCAAAATTAAATAACTCCGTTATTAAAAAATAAACTCTCTTATCACAAAGTAACTGTTATAATATAAACTCAAAGTCAAGTGCTAGTATTATATATCTGCGTGATAAGGAACGTTAAATGTTTCTGAACGAATAATTTTCTGTCAATGTCAGTTGAGTCCTGGTCAGTGTTTCGGAGTGTTGTGTGTTATCACTGATAAGAGCCATGTCCGAGGACAGTACCGAACAACCCCGGCGTATAGTTAAAACATTTTTATATGAGTTTCCAAGTTGTACCAACGATGAATATTTATTTAAATTGGAAGTGCCAGTTGATATCCCCATGGAAGGCTCCATTACGGAGCTTGTACAGCGGGTGATCACTATGTTCAGGCTGCCTGTATCATACGAAAACGGTAAGTGGATATAGCTGCTAGCTTTAAATGTTTTTGATAAAACAACACTAGTTGATAAATAAATTAAAACAATGTATTTCGACTGAAATAAATTAATCAATACTAGACATTCGGATTTGGACACCATTGTTCCGAATTTACTGTTTCATTTGTCTTTCTGCCTTTAAAGAGAGATGAGATATATATATTTCATTTGGCCTGGGTGATTTCCAATCATAGTTAGATTTTATTAAAATAGATAATAAAATCGAATCCAAGATCATACAATGTTGTAATATACTTATTTGATATTTTTTTATTTTCACAACTGTTCCTAAATATGTAATCAAATGTGTAACATACCCAGCACCTATTCAGCACACTTTCTATTTCCAAACTGATTAAATGAATTATATTAGAAAATTTTACTGGGTAAGGATGAAAAGTCAAAATAAAACATTACACCAATCTGTCAAATCAGTGTGCTGCCGTGGATTGTTTGCCCACATTTGAAGGTAACTGCGCCCAAAAGTGGGATGTATATTGGCTGAGAAGTAGAAAAAGAGTGGTATGAACAATATTACTGTGAATGAGTGAGTGCACAGTTTCAAACTTGACTAGACTGAGTATTACTGACTGAGGATTTTGGTTCAAAATACTTAAAGTTGAAAAAAAACTCAATAGCACATTTTTCCTCAACACAAACGTGATAATAATTGAACCACTGCAATCTATGATATATACAGTTGATAATTTGTTATATACCATATGGAAATAAAAATATATTATAATTATAAAAACTTGATTACGAGCAAAAAACTAATGTCCCATGTTTGACATTCATTTTTTGCTCGTAATCGAGTTTTTATAAATAAATATGCTTGATTATTAAATTTCAGTAATTTGAATATAACATTCAGATTATCTTTCTGTGATGACAAATTCATCCTCATGGTAATGGAATAAGCATACATGTTACCATCCCCTTCTTGCCCATGAGTGTTGTAAAACCTGACTAAGTGACATAATGACTGGATATCATTATTGTAAAGGCAGAAACACTCAAAAAAATCCTAAACCAATCTATCTCACCAGTGTGGATTAGTAGATCAAATTCCCTCTTACTGTGGAGGAAGGCTTGTACCCAGCAGTGGGAGTTATAGGAGCTGAGATGATAATAATGATGACGGGCTAAGAATACAATGTCACCAATGCTTACTTTCCTTATTGGAACTGTAAAAACAGACTGAAGGCTTGTCAATTGAATGGACAGGAGCACATGTGATTATAACATTAGTCCACCTTGTGGAATTCTATATCCAACAGTGAATTTGTTTTATTTATTATTCCTCTCAGCCCATATATTTCCATTGAGTTTGATCCTCCTACACAGTAAAAGGAGAATTGCCTTACAGCACCTTACACTAGTCAATCAGGTTGGGAAAGAATTTTATATCAAATTCTACTTCTCTTACATCAATGTTAATTGTATATCTCTTAGTTATTTACAACACAGTCAAGATGGGTGTGAAGTGTATTCTTACTATGTACATTATATGGAGATTTTCGTTAATAGCCATTTAAATGTGTATCAGCTGTGTGCCTTAGCATTACTTTGCTGTCTCTCTCAGTAGCCATTAAGCTCCAGCACAAGATCACTAATGTCATCTATACTTATGTGTTATTTATACAATATATTAGTTTATGTACAACTGAACAACAGAAGAACAACAAAGTATAATAATTATAAGTTTAATTAATAAAATTCTTGATTCAGTTCATATAGATATGATAAGATTTTGGTGACCCAATGGAGTTTACATAGGTTTATGACGTCACACCTCAGTTTAACGCTAAATTGATGTTTCAGTGAACATGGTTGCAATTTTATATTATTAATTTGTTGAAAAGTTATTAATCATCAATATTTATAATAAAACTGGGCCCTTTTTATAACATTTTTAATACATCTTTCTGCCAATAGGCTATTTTTCGTTTTATAATACAGTCATCTTGCATATTATAACGTTACAGATTTACGGGAGAAACTGGATAAGTTTGCGACCCGCGAGACCGAGCTGTTTCACAACAGCCGCGATGGTAAACTGATAGATCAACTGAAGAAGTCTGAGGTGAACGTGGAGGGCGTCATCAAGAACTGGGAGAAATCATTCAAAGAGAATGTGGTGGAGTTTGCTGAACAGAAGGGCACATCTGATGAGGAAGTGTTCGCTGCTGCGTACCATAAGCTGGTACATTCACCTGCACTTGACACAATTCTACAAGTAGAGAACTCGTATGCCAAAACCGTGCTTGAAACAATGCAGAACAGGGACGGGGATATCAAAAAACTGACAAAGAAGTGAGTGAAAATTAATCTATTTTAAATAAGCTTGCAAAACTTCGCGTATTTGGGGATTTTTTTATATTATATGAATCTAACACTTGCATTATTTTTTAACTTCCAAGTATGCTTTATTCTAATCTTCGCATTAAACAAAAGACGTGCCTTAATATAAACAACGTATGCAAAGCTCATAATACAACCACATTATTTTGAGATCTGAATTTCGACCTTCAGAACCTCCTACAACTATTGTAAATATCGTACAAAAGCTTTTAAGTCTGAGTATACGTCCTTTGTTTACATATTTCTAAATTGTCCATCTAAAAACGTCTATGTTAATTCTTATGTCTATGTAAAAACATAACTCTAAATCCAACTGAATTTTAAAACTAGAATTTACATAATGGAACCAAGATGGTGGCTTCAAATAATATTTATTTCTCACGCTGTACTAAGTAATATGTATTAAGTAACATAATGTTGCATGCTTCGAAGGGCACGTAAATTTAATCCAAGTTATGTAGCTTCTAGTACTAATATCAGGTTGACTTCTAACTAATACATTCATTCTAAGATCGTTATCACGTGAGGTTGATGGTGCGCGCCGTGTCTGCCGCAGTGGGATGTGATTCAACTGTTATGTTTTGCATTATATAATAGTTTTTGATGTGTACATGAGTATTACACATTTGAAATAAAACTAGTTTTACGGATTTTGTCCCGTTTATACTTTATATTTGATTTTCCGGTATTTTGAATACTTTACAGCGTTCATCAGTTCATTTACTCGTCGCTGTAAAGTTTTCAAAACGTTACTAATATAGAAATCAAATACAAACGCGATAGAGTCCATAAAATAGAGTTTTATATCAAATAAAAGACTTTAAAAAAATCATAATTTTGCTGCTTCACTTACCATTACGAGTAAGAAATTCATTTTATGTTGACTAAAAGACTACACTTAAAATGAACCACGTCCTACAGTGACTATGAAATTACAAATCAAATACAAAAGCGATAAATTCCTTAAAAATAGCTTTTATAATTGAAACTCTATAACCTGGTTTGAAGCGCATCGCGCTGGAAGTAATAAACTTTTAAAATATGTTGTATATAATTTCATATAATTAAGGGAAGACATGAAAGTAGAATAAATGCTGTAAAGATGAGAGCTCTTCGTAGTATGTGTGATGTAAGTATGAAAGATAAAATTAGGAATAGTGTTATAAGAGAGTGCTGTGGTGTGAATGAAGAAGTAGTGACAAAGATCAAAAAGGGTATGCTGAGGTGGTTTGGACATTTAGAAAGAATGAGTGACGAGAGGTTGACGAAGCAAATATATAAAGCAAGCGTGAATGGGACGAATACAAGGGGAAGATCACGTCATACTTTTCTGCACCAAGTTGGAGATGTGTTGACGAGAGGTCTTATTAAGAGTATGCGTAATCGTAGAGCATTCATTAAGACTATTATGAGTGTGAATGAAACGGTGGAAGTATGCCAGGATCGTGGTTTGTGGCAATCCGTAGTCGCTGCCTACCCCTCTGGGAAACAGGCGTGAGGCTATGTATGCATGTACGTATAATTTAAAAAAAATTACATACCTGATGAGTTTTTTGCCGAAACTTCTTCAATTTTAACTATGAAGCTATGCTTATCGAAGGAGAACACCATACAATTAGTTTTGGCTAAGTTTTAAAACCAGCCACATCCCTGACACCCAACTCTCTCCTTTTAAATTAACGACCTCATATCTGTCAAGTATATTAAGTAAGGAAATGAAAGATATCTCATATATCTATGTCAACATAGCAAATCAACTAACTGAACATTATTAACAATTACTAACATATCATTCGGATAAGGAAGAGGAGTAGAGAGAGAAGCAAAAGATTAATTGAACATATTTAATGGTAACAGGCAAACTCTGGAAATGGAGGAAAAACTGAAGCAGTTGAATATATCAACGACCGAGGAAGAAATTAACGAGCTAGCGACTGCTCACTTTGAGCAACAAGCACTCGTCGCAGGTCGTTGGGGGTCTCAGCTGGATGCCTTGCGACAAACCCAACGCGCTCAGCACCGAGCCTGGCTCATGAAAACACTGGAGGAGTATCAGAGTACATCTGCACTTAACACGCCCAGGTAAAGTGACTTGAAGTCACGGGTGCACTTTTTAAAAGAAAACTCATAAAATACATCTAAAGTCAAAGAACTTTAAAAAATATTGTAATATTTTCTAGATTCTGAAAAATTCTAATAATAATTTACTATAAATCTAATCTCTATAAAATCACATGTGCAGCAATGTTGCTAGACAAATGCAGTTTAGAAAACTCAAAATAAATTAAAATCAAGAGTCGAACCGATAGGTAAAGAAGCATTAAAAAAAACTATCCTAAAATATATCCAGAGTCCGAACAATTACGGATAGCCCACACAAAAATATGTAAATCAAAAAATGTTTTTGTCATTAGGTCTAATTGTCCTTTAAAATATTTAAACTATGTTTTAACTATTTTAGGCAGACCGAAGTGTAATTCAATTGTATGGTTAGTGGTCAACCTGGTCCAATAGGCATATACTCAGGCGTCCATTGCCGAAGTAACTATAAATGAACACAATAACTGCCATCCATAACACCTTATTGCATATACATATATTCTATTAGTAGTTTTTTTTTTAATTTGGACTATAAAGTCGTCTTGGCTCATTTCGTGATTAGATGTTCTTTTAAATTTTAAAAATAACCAAAACATTAGGAAGCGTGACTTATTACTATGACAAATTTCAGATCTCTATAGTCAAAAGATCCCCCAATTGCAAGTTGTCTACAAATCTAAAAGTTAGTCTCAAATTTAAGGGTAAAATAAAATCTTAGCCTTAAATTTAGACCCCACTTTTTACATGCCCTTCGAAGTAAGATTATGTGTATTTAGAATACAACTAATTTGCCCAGCTGACTGATGCATACGCTCTTGGTGGTCTACGCATTAATGCAACTGTAGCTGATGAATTAGACAATGAATTCCGTCTACATTAGGATATAAGTCGGCAAGCGAGGAACTACTTCAGAATGTTTAGACACGGTTAAAGGATCTCTAGAACATCTAGCGATTCTTTCGCCTTGTCTAAATATCTAAAGATATTTTACTTAGTAACTTTCTATTATATCTTCTCAACAAGGAAAATTGTGTTAACAGAAAAACTCGAATAAAACCCCGATACTAGCACATCTGATCCACGTGGTATTGTAAGTCAAAATCAACAAGTAAAATTTTAAGAAAAAAAAACTAGAAATAAGATTATATACCAATGGAAATAACCAACGTGGTATTGACCTACTGGTCAATACCCCTACAGTGGAGCAGGCTTGAGCCCAGCAATGGGGCTCATATATGCCGAGATGATGATGATAAAAATTGGCAATAACTCACATATTGTACAATCTACGCATTTCTTAATAACATCAGAATCGACATTAACAGGTATAACCGTGAGTGACTAGACGTTTTACTTTCAACTATATGCGCTTCTATGTTATAGAAAATGCTATTATTTCATGTAATAACATTTTCTTTTTTATCAAACATCTACTGGACAGCTTTGTGTTGGAAGTGTTCAATCTAATTGATACAGTATATCACACATCCAACAAGACAATTTTTGTATCCGCAATTGTTCTACTGTTGAAATATGTTCGTGTGGCAGAGTAGCATGTATCGCTGCCAAGTTCGTTTCTTATAGGAGTCGTTAAAAACGAATAAGACAGCGCACTAGGGGGTAGACAGGAACTCTTTTGGGGCATTTATAACATTAACTGTGACGATCAACCCGCCTCTCAAGTGAAGAGATTGCGACTGGATTGTAGGCCTATGTTCAACTGTGGACGTGGATAAGAAGAGTAATATTTGGACTGCGTATACCTAACATTTATTACATAATATAAAATCAGCAATTTTGCTTCCGCCCTTTAATGGATAAGTATCGTTCGTGATATATCTGACTACGATTACTTTTGTGTCCAGCAACTCGCCTTTGGCCACTTTCTCCCCCAACCTTGGCCCGTTGCCCGCACCGGTACCCACCGCCGCTGCCGGCCAGCGTCTGGAGGAGAGCTTCACCATCCATCTCGGTAGTCAGTTGAAGCAGACGCACAACATTCGCATCGTGGCCATGGACATCATGGATCTGTGTATTGCTAAGTAAGTTTATTAATCAATACATTTTATTCATTACAACAGTTTTCAATTCTGTACAAAGCTCAGAATAGTGGTAGGACCACGCTGTTGGCAGTTTTCTTTCGACATCTGCGGGCCGGACCGTCCGGGGTAGTACCACTCTCGCAGAAGATCGACGTCTGAGCAATGTGCTGTTGCGCATTGATAGGCAGCGGCCTAGTTATACTCCTGGTATAGCACAGGTCCATAGGCGGCAGTAACACTTACCATCAGGTGTGCTGCTTGCTCGTTTGCCACCAAAAGCTATAAAAAAAGTTCCCTGAACTACCTGCTGCAATGTTGGCCGAGCACTATGACATGTCCGTCTTCAACGTGGTTTGAGAAGAGCACTTTCTTCGTGGTAGCCTGGCTGGCCCCTGGTACTGCTGAGGTCCATGTAGAGCAGTATCACTTACCATTAGCTCGAATGCCACTTTAGGCAATAAAAAAACGTGTCGAACAATCCTGCTAACGTTTAGTATGGTGCTCGCTGGCTGGTTAAATGTGATATGTCAATATCAGACTTATACAGGCTGAATTTAATAGAATATGCTCAGAAACTACACATTTTTCTTATCGTTTTGAATTTAATATTAGTTTCAAGTTAGCGTACTCGCTCGCTCGTGATGATGAATTATTTTGCCGATGACGCTACACTCCGTTCTATTAAACATAATAATGCGTGTAGTTTATTTGCCTTACACGTACATAGCACGGTCCAAAGTACGAGAGGTGTTGTGGGGCCTCAGTTATACACCAAAATCGATATTAATGAAATATAATACACGGGTGCAACATCTATCACCGCGCTGTTCTTTCCTAACTGAATGAATACATTTAGCCCGCTGGAGTCCAACCCAGCGGATCTCTCCCGGCGCCTGCAAACCTCACTGTCGCTGTATTCGAGCGAGCTATCTGGTGTGGTGCTCCTGACGGAGTTTCCTCCTCGCCGGCCGGCGCCCCCAACCACCGAGCTAGTTGCCGCGGCTTCCACGAGCACCGAGCACCACTTTCCTGATGTCGAGCTGCAGCTCAAAAATATCAGCGAGAAGATTGAGGAACCGGTCAGTACTGATATTGTCGATTATGCCAGAAATCGTTTAATAAAATACAATTTAATTCGTCATATTTTCTTTAACAATGTTTGGTCAAACCACTTAAGCCACTGCCACCTATTGTAGTGAAACAACTCGTTTGCAATGCAGATACCCTAATTTACTAATATAACCAGTAATTTATGTATTATAATAACAGTTCTTGAAGATACTCCATATTGGTATTGGTTTTGTAAAATGTTCTACCCACTTCTAGAAGCATTCTTTTGATCTCACTTAGAAACGCAAACTATAAGTGTATGTCTCTAGATCATGAATCATCACCAGAAGTTGATATATAATTGAGCAAGTAAAACTCTTTTCTTGTCACAGGCTCTATTGCGAGCATCAAAAACGATCATAACATTACTCTTTTACCGTTTTTCGAATTTATATAGTAGGTACCACAATGGGTAGAGCGATGCCCCTGATGGTATTATGTTTTGAGTAGTAAATAAGTCGTACCATACTCTCGCTAAAAATCCTGTAATTAGGCTTTTGCTTTAGCGAGAGAGATGAAAGATCCACACCCCATTTTACAATTTGTATCGACCTGATTGTGCTACTCGTATTGTAGAGGTATCACTTCCCACCAGGTATGCTGTGCTACTTATCTGCCACCAAACACAATAAATAAACAATAAGAAATTTATCGACTAAAATTCTTTGCTGTTCACAATTAGTTCTCAGCAACCATATCTGTAAGGCTGTGTTCGATATAGGTGGAGAAACGGAATTGTCAGCGGTTGAAGGATCAGGCGTCTGGTGGCGCCGGCCCCAGCGCCAGCGGCGGGCGCACGTGGCCGCGCCGCAGCCTGCAGACGGGTGACATGTTCATCACTAAGCACAGCAACCTCGACGAGGTCCACCTCGTGTTCCATCTCATTGTCGACGATGCTGAACTGCGTTCTGGTAACTTATCATCATCATTTGACCAACGCCCACTATTGTATTTACGACCTACTTTACCTAATAGAGAGTGAATACCACATTTGACAGCCAGGTTGACAATTAGTGTTATAAATTTTCCAGGACAGTACTACAGATCAATCCTCTGGTGCTCCCATTGATATTTTTTTAATAATACGTACCTTTTTTTATGGGGTGGGTTACGGTGGGCGCTCTCCTCGCACCACTCCGTCCGGGGCGACAGAGGGGCGTAAGCACACACACCCGTAACCCACCCATGACACCTCGCCTTCGTCATTGGGCCGACCACCGGAGCAGAGTGACTTGACGTCAGTGGACGACCCGACGGAATACCCCCTGAGGAATACCCTCTCTTCGACCAACGTCCTCCCCTCGGGGAGAACGTTGGTCTTTCCTCATGTGGTCGGCCTCTTGGCGGGTGACAGACTAATTCCCCGGTCCAGTCACCCGCGGCCTCGGCTAGAGCGGCATCAAGCGCAGGTAATGGCGCCTGCGCCGCCTCAGTCGCCGGGTGCGGCTCGCGTCGTCGAGGAGACTCTCCTCGCGCACGCGCTCCGCTGCCTCCTTCCGCGACCCTACCGCCTCGCAGAAGGCTGCGACCGCGTCCCAGTTCCTGACGCTGTCGAGCATCGCACTGGCAATGCTCGACAGCGTCAGGGGCTTAATAATACTTTCTAGGGGAAAATAAAAATCAAGTGTCCTCGATGACAAACATGAAGAAGGTGTTTACTTACTCTTTGTAAACTCTCGTTCACAAATATATATATATATATATATATATATATATATATATATATATATATATATATATATATATATATATATATATATATATATATATATATATATATAGTTTATTGTTTTCCATATAAGTTAAGATAAAAAATATTATGAAGTCTCAACATCACTGCATCTGTTGTAAAATGGATCTAAGAAGATAGCATCACTGTGTTAGTAGCAAACTATAAATAAAACCGAATACCAATCTGTCTGGCCAGCGTGGCATAATTTGGTGCAAGTAACTAAATGTTGCTTACATACCTGACATCAATACATATACAAACTGAGATAAATATGTTTTATGTCCAAATTCAAAAGATTTATTCAACTTAGTGAACGTAGACATCCTCGCACTAAAGTTTCCTTATTACTTAAAAGGGATCGAGTTGTATATGATCTGGCCGCAATAAACTTATTATTGTTATCTTGTAGGGAATTATGTCATAATTTATCTTATCTTAATATATTATGTATTATAATAGGTGTACAACTTTTCTTCCGCCGTTTTGCAATAGATAGCTGTAGCGGTAAGTGGCAGTCGAAATAAATAGATCTTAGATGTCATACAATAAGCTTAGGTATTTGTAAACATAACGCCATCGAAATATTCCCTTTGTTTCGGCATCATAAAGTTATTCTCGATTAAACATGTCAGCTTACGAGCCAAATTCTCGTCATTTGCGGGAGGTTTTAATTTTCTGCTTTAATATGAATGCTGCTGAGGCTCATCGAATGCTCTCAAATACCTATGATAAGGCCGCTATTAGTGAAAGAACGTGCCGAGAGTGGTTTCAACGCTTCAAGAACGGAGATTTTGATGACGAAGACCAGCATGGCAGTGGAAGAGAAAAAGTTTTTGAAGATGCAGAATTGAAGGCTGTTGGGGTGATTCCCGAGGTGTTGTGCGGAATAAAAGCCGTGGACTGTATATAACTATATTGTATATGAAGTTAATTAAAAGGTACAATGGCTGTCGGCACTGCAGCGTATATAAAATGATTAAGATAAGACAAAATGTGAATATGATATGCGCGCGCGCTAGACGACGATAGTAGTAGAGTAGATATAAGTTGTATTGTCGTGTGTGCGGTCGACGCAGCGAACAGCTGTTGATCCACCCTCTCTGCGACGTCCCCGCCGTGGCCAAGGCAAGCCGAGTAGATGTCCCAACAAAGGCATTACTTGATCAAGGCTCGTATCAAACGCAAGGAGAAATGGCAGGATCATTGGGAGTGGAGCAATAAGCCATTTCAAAACGCCGGAAAGTCATAGGAATGATTCAGAAACAAGGAAAATGGGTGCCATAGGAGTTGAAACCGAGAGATGTTGAACATCGTTTGTTTGCATGTGAACAGGTGATTGCAAGGCAAATACGGCAGGGATTTCTGCATCGCATTGTGACTGGGGATGAAAAATGGGTTCATTACGATAATCCCTAGCGCAGAAAATCATGGGGATATCCCGGCCATGCTTCCACGTCGACGGCCAAACCGAATATTCACAGGGCTAAGGTTATGCTCAGTATTTGGTGAGACCAGCTCGGCGTAGTGTATTATGAGTTGTTAAAACTGACTGAAACAATCACAGACTATCCGTTATCGAACGCAATGAATGCGTTTCAGCCCAGCATTGAAAGACAAACGGCCGCAATACAACGAGATACATGATAAAGTGATTTTACAGCATGACAATGCTCGACCCCATGTTGCGAAAGTGGTCAAGACATACTTGGAAACGTTGAAATGGGAAGTCCTATCCCACACGCCATATTCTCCAGACGTTGCTCCTTCGGATTATCACTTGTTTCGATCAATGGCACACGGCCTGGCTGACCAGCACTTCCGGTCTTATGAAGAAGTAAAAAATTGGATCGATTCGTGGATCGCTTCAAAAGATGATCAGTTTTTTCAATGCGGGATTCGTACGCTGCCCGAAAAATGGCAGAAACCAGTGGCCAGCGATGGACAATACTTTGAATCATAAATGTATAACCAGTTTTTTACAATAAAGTCTCGAATTTCGAAAAAAAACGGCGGAAGCAAAGTTGTACACCTAATATTATTTTTAGTTTTGCATTTATTTATTCATATAATCATCATGGAGGGTAGATCGATTATTAGAGGCGGACGTGCTAATCATTTTACTTAAAATTAAAAATATAAAATAAGTGTAAAAGTCATTGTTTATTAAGAACTAATACACCGAGCTAAACTTAAATATCCGTGTACAGTTTTTGTGTACAAACTATCGTGCAAAAAGTGACTGTTTCATAGTTGACAAACTTTTATACCAAGCTTAGCAGTGCAATACTAATATTGGTATTTGTGCTTTAATATCGAACGGGAAGGCTTGATAATTTAAAAAGAGAGTGTGTTAGAATAATTAGTGCATCTCAATCGGATTGTTATTGTATATTAATATGCAGTATCAAGACTAATGATATATTTAACACACTTGCAGTGTGTAGGCTTGGTCGAGTGTGGTAACTAGTCACATATGATAGAAAGGAACCCGGTTCAAACCTCGCTCAGAATTGGTCTTTTTGCATTTTTTAAAATATTGTTTATTATTTTTGAATAATATTTTGTTAGTTATGGCCAGTAATAATATAGAATACGGCTGCTGCAATATTGTAACGGCCACTAATGAAAAGTCAATGAAATGTATAACATGTGAGAAAACCTACCATTATGCTTGTCTGTCCCTTAAGCAGTCACCGAAGAAATGTAATAATTGGAAATGTCCTACATGTGTAAATTGTGGCCCTAACATATCAAGAAAGGACTCGACTCCTATTCAGAATGTAGCCAGTAATAGAGGCAATAAAAGGCCAGCTATGAGTTCTCCATCTCCACCTGCCTCATTGTGCGACAGAAGTGGTATTCGCCCCATTGTCCAAGAGATAATCCGAGCAGAATTTACCGAAATGTTAACGGAATTTAATAAAAACATGGCCGCTACAATTAATAATGAATTGGAGCCACTTAAAAAAGAGATGCGAGAAATCGTAGAGGGAATGTCTTTCATAAACGACAAGTTTGAAGAATTTGAAAAGCAACAAAGATGCTCCAGTGAAATTATGCAAAGGCTTCAAAAGGAAAACACAGAAATGAAAAACACTATAGAAGGTCTTCTTGTGCGAATCAACAATGTGGAGCAGCAGTCTCGATCAAACAATTTGGAATTACAATGCATGCCTGAAATTAAAAACGAAAATCTCTATGCAATCGTTACGAAACTTGGAAAAATGGTAAATTGTGAAATAAAAGAAGCAGACATTTTACATAGTACGCGAGTTGCTAAGGCCAATTTATCCAACACGCGTCCCCGGTCCATAATAATTCAATTATCCTCACCAAGGTTGCGGGACCAGCTCATCGCATCGGTCATAAAATATAACAGAGATAGTCCTCAAGACAAATTAAACTGTGGACACTTGGGGGTGTCGGATCGTAACTCACCTGTTTATGTTGTAGAACATCTTTCTCCGATGAATAAATCCTTACACGCTGCTACTAGGATTAAAGCTAAAGAAAGAAACTACAAGTACGTGTGGGTAAGAAACGGCAAAATTTTCGCAAGAAAAACTGAAGGTACTCAGTACATATTAATTAAAAGTAAGGACTGTTTGAATAAAATTGTATAGATCCAATATCATTAATTTTATATAATTGTATGTGTTAGTAGCTATATAAAGCATAATATTCGACAATCTAAATATTTATTACCAAAATTGTAGAGGTCTGCGAACGAAGACTAATATTTTTTACCGTAACTTATGTTGCGTAAACTACGATATTGTTATTTTATGTGAGACTTGGTTGAATGGTAGTGTGCTGAGCAGTGAGCTGTTCGACGATAGATATATCGTATATAGACGTGACAGAGAAACTTCTAATTGTCAGACCAAGAAAGAAGGCGGCGGTGTGCTTATAGCAGTATCCAAAAAAAATCATTCAACTCGTATTGACAAATGGCAAAGTACAGGTGAAGATCTTTGGATCATAATTGATCTCCCTTCTTCATTACGTCGAATGGCTCTCTGCGCAGTTTATCTGCCACCGCCTGTATGCCTCTCTATGCTTGAAAATTTTGTTAAACACTATAATTATGTTTTTGAATCAAATGAAATGCCCATAAGTGTCATTGGTGATTTCAACTTAGGTAAAATAAACTGGAACAAAGATGCAGATAATAGTTCACTACCCAACGTTTGCCAAAATTTAGTAGATTTCCTACATATCAATAATCTTACCCAGTACAATAATATAGAAAACTCCTCTGGACGCATCTTAGATTTAGTTTTATCTACGTTGCCTTCGTGCACTGTTTTCGAATCCTGCAGCTCGTTAGTTCCTATTGACAAATTACACACTCCACTAGATATTTCACTCTCGTTAGCAAATGCATGTCATCTTCCATATAACTCATTAAATACAAGACCAAATTTTTATAAAGCTGATTATGAACAGATAAAAAGGTATATCAATGAACAAAACTGGCATCAACTTTTTATAGATAAAAAAAATGTTAATGATATGCTGCACATATTTTATGACGTTATTAGAACCGCTATTAATAAATATGTGCCGAACCGCAGTATGACGACTAATCATTATCCACCATGGTTTAATAAATCAATAATTAGGTCATTAAAGGAGAGAAACAAGCTAAGGTTACGTTACAAGAAATATAAAAATCCTATGGATGAGTTAGAATTAAAATTATTGTCCAAGAGATGTAAAAATTTAGCAAAAGAATTACATTACAACTACTTGAGGAATATAGAAACCGAAATAAAAACTAATCCAAAACTGTTTTGGACATATGTGAAGACTAAACGTGGTGGTTCAAGTAGTTACCCATTAATAATGACTGATGGACAAACCACAACATCAAATGGATCAGTTATTTGCGAATTGTTTGCAAGTTATTTCTCATCTTCTTACAGCAGTGATGGAGACCCTGACACTAATAGCTACAATTCCACGTACTTACAATGCCTGAAGAACCACAGCCAGTGTTTGGTATACCCTATTTTAGACAGTGAAACCTTGCTGAAAAAATTGCAATCTATTGATGTTAATAAAGGAGCGGGTCCTGATGATATCCCACCACTTTTTATTTCTAAGTGTGCACTGGCTCTAGCTTCTCCGCTGTTACACATTTATAATGTATCACTGGCTTCAGGTGTATATCCCTTAGAGTGGAAACGTGCCAAAGTCGTTCCAGTATACAAATCTGATAAAAAAGATATTATCGGTAACTATAGACCTATATCTATCCTTTCAACTTTTGCTAAGATCTTCGAGTCAATGTTATGTCCATATATTCAGAGGCATTTCAACTTGTATATCAGTGAGTGTCAACACGGTTTTGTTCCATTAAGGTCTACAGCTACAAATCTGGTAACTTTCACGGAATCAATAATACACTGCTTAGATGTTAATAAACAATATGATGTAATTTACACAGATTTTAGCAAGGCCTTTGATAGTATGTCCTACTCTATTTTGATCTCCAAACTGTCAGCTTACGGTATCACTGGCCCTCTATTACAATGGCTCTCATCTTACTTAACTGAACGTGAGTTTTATGTGGTCCTTAACGGTTTTAGGTCGTCAACCTATGGTATCACCTCAGGTGCCCCACAGGGATCCCATTTGGCCCCATTATTATTTAATATGTTTATTAACGACCTTTCTAATTGCTTTCTTCATTCTGAGTTCTTCTTATATGCAGATGATTTGAAATTTGGAAGAATAATAGAATCCCAAAAGGATTGTGAGCTACTACAAGAAGACTTAAACCGAGTTGTGGAGTGGTGTACTAATACTAAAATGACGCTTAATGTTAAAAAATGTAATAACATGAAATTTACGAGAAAACATCATATAGTACAGTCACAATATTTCATACTTAACCAGAGCGTCCAAGAGGTTAACTCTATTCGAGATTTAGGAATTACTTTTGACAGTAAAGTTACTTTTATTCCGCATATCGATAACATGGTCGGGAAGCCTTCAGGGATGCTGGGGTTCATATTGAGGAATACAAGACAGTTTCGGGAAAGTAGTACGAAGATCATGCTGTATAATAGTCTAGTTAGGAGCATGTTGGAATATTGTACTGTTGTGTGGAGACCTCATTATGCGACACATATGTTGCGTCTGGAAAGGATACAAAAACGGTTCTTATGGCATCTAGCATTTGCAAAAAATAAGTCCAAGCAACTCCTCAGCTACAAAACGCGGTTGCAGTATTTCAATATGTATTCTCTATCATTGCGCAGGATTAGGACGGACGGTATATTTGCCTATAAACTTATTCAAACTAAAATTGATTGTCCATAGCTATTAGGCCTTTTGAGGTTTCGTGCCCCTGCTAGGTATCCCAGAAATATTATTACGCCATTGTGTCCACCTCTGCGAAGGACAGTTCTTGGGGCAAATTCGCCGATATGTAGAATGTGCAAAGTTGTAAATGGATGCAGTGATATAGTTGACATCTACAATGATGATTTGGGTAAAGTGTCGAAGTGTATTATCAATAGTCACCCAACTTCCACTTAGGAAGATGGTGGGTATATGTATATGTATGTATGTGTGTGTATGTATATGTATGTGTGTCTGTATATGTATGTGTGTGTCTGTATATGTATGTGTGTGTGTGTGTATGTATGTATGTCTGCATGTGTATCTGTGCGTACACGCACACATGTGTGTATATGTATAGGTATACATGTCTGGTTGTACTACTCTTGGTTCTATTTTTTTTAAATAATCGTCATATTCGTTTAATTTTATCTTTTAATATCGATTGATTTATTTAGTAAGATTATCATTTTGATTTATTTTAATTTCATTGCATTTGAATTGAGGTGTTTTGAGTTGATGTAATTTAATTTACCTTATTGTATACTCAAAATCCGTTTTCTTATTTTTTTTTTTATATTAGTTTAATGTTATAATTTCAAAGTGTAGACTCCGTATGTACATGTGTGTTAACCTATAATTAATTGTTGTTCTTAATAATTATTGTCACATTTGTTTAATTTAATCTGATTTAATATAATTTAATTCATTTCACGGGACTTCAATATATTTTTTTTTTTTAATATCACTTTAATATTATATTTCCAATGTGAAGCCTCCGCATGTACATGTGGTGTTAACCTATAATTCATTGTTATACTCGTTTTTGTTTTATTTTTTAATTTATCTCTGTTCTATTGTATAAGTATAAACAATTGTTGGTTAACCTAATAAATAAATAAATAAATATAACCATTAACTGAAGTATTAACATTATTCGTTAATCATGATTAGAACATGTTATATGTGTGTCGATGTGCTTGTAGGCGATATAACTTCACGTCACCCCGCCATCTTGGGTCTACGCAACATAATGAAGGCGGCCTGCAGCAATGACGTCACCAGCCTGTCCATCCCGCTACTGCTGCGCCACGAGATGTCCGAGGTGAGCAATACATGAACGTTTACTATATTTTGCATTCATAAAAATATCATTGTACTTCATAGGATTCTTGATACAAATTAATATTTGTTATTTATGAGGGAAACCTAATCCGCCACAATTTAGGCAACCTAAGACAAACATTTTATGCAGAATTACACATTAAAATAGACGACTAAGCGATACAAGCAGGTGACGTCACCGTAAGAGATAAAAACCTCGAAACCAATCTCTATACAGGAACCATCCGTTGATCTAGTGTAGTAATTCATTTTTCCCTCCCAATGTTGGGCACGGTACCCAGCAGTGGACCTTATAAATATAACGTGACGTACGCAGGAGATGACGCTGGCATGGTGCGTGCGGCGCGCGGAGCTGGTGCTGAAGTGCGCCAAGGGCTTCATGCTGGAGGCGGCCGGTGGCGGCGGCGCAGACCTGCGCACCCTGCACTTCGTAGTGCCGCCCGCACTCGACCCACAATTGTTCGCCACGCTCGCACACCTCCTGCCAACCATATTCCGCATATCCAACCCCGTCAAGGGCTCCAAGCACAAGGAGTAAGCACATCCACGCATCGACTGTAACTAACGACCGCGTCGCTCGGTACACAACAATGTTGCCACAGCAATATTGGTAGTTATTTTCATACTATTATGCCAAAAGTGCAGCAGTTTTGTATGATAATGAGTTTTGATAAAGATTTTATTATTTCTTTTAATTCATATATCATGCTGTGGCAGTTAGACAGTTATATGTTTAATCTGTGGTAATTGTGAGATTTTCTAAAGCTTCACAAAGAATCTCTGATAGTTTGATATTTTTTTTACTTCAATATTTATTTAGTGAAAGCTATAGAGTGCAACTACATTTATATAATATTACATTTTATTTTAAGTTTAAATTTATACTCGTATAAATAAATGTTATAGTTACAACAGCACAACCACGTCTTGTCTCGCTTGAATTTATTAAACATTCCAAAATTACAGGGTACATTATGTATACCTATTGTACACACAAAAC
The DNA here is from genome assembly GCA_905163515.2 of Lymantria monacha. Classification (NCBI taxonomy): domain Eukaryota; kingdom Metazoa; phylum Arthropoda; class Insecta; order Lepidoptera; family Erebidae; genus Lymantria; species Lymantria monacha. The sequence goes on from LR991081.1 coordinate 22,107,531, forward strand.
TGCATTTATTTATACATTTTTTTATTGCAATATGTATTGTGGTTAGGACAAATTATCATTTAATATTTTAAATTCTGTATTGGAATCTATTTCATGATTGAAAAATGGCATGGCAATGGTCAATTTATTTAATGAAATTAAATATTACACATGACCAAAATGGGCATCTTTATTTGGCACAGAGATTAATTGTTACCATTCAATGTGACCATGCTGCCAGCATTCTAGGCATGTTACCCACTGGCAGGGGATATTTGAAAAGAATGGATACGTTTCTTTGTTTTTTATTTACTTTGTTTTATAAAAATGATGGTTAATCATGATGATCATAAAAATGATGGTTAATGTTACTGTATTATTAAAAAAATCATGTAAAAATATGACTCTTATGAAACTTATATAATAAGTAACTGTATCTAAGTAGGTTACCAAATAAAACGTGTATTTGTACTTCAATACTTTATTAAAAGCTATTCAACAATATTTTTCAAATATGTATCAGAAAGTTTTCAATTTTTAGTATTATAAGATAATTATTACAATATTGTGTGTGCGTGTGTGTCGGTGTCGTATCAATGTATGTATGTGTGACGCCCACACTCGATCAGTAGCAAGTGTAGCATTCATCGCGTCGACAATGACAACACCGATACCATACTTGTGCATAGGTACTTACTAACTAGCAACACTAACAAAACGCATAATAATTAACTAGTAAAACAAATAAAACGCACTCACAGTTACGCAACTAAACGTTAAATCAATATTGATTACTAAGAAATAAAAATTATTAGCGGCACACTAACTAATACAAATGAATGAAATAATAAAAAAAATATTATAAGTAAATTGTCTAAATAATAATTCCCATGATTTGTGTTAATAATAGGTATACATACCGACTGCTGACATAACAATTAAAAGTTTCAAATGTTCAATAAACAAAATTGATATTAAAATGAATCACAGTCGAGACTCGTGTTTTTATAGAATTATGTGTGTTACGCCCGTTTTCACTAACAACCCGTAAACCTTAAGCAATCACCTAAGCCAATGTAAATAAAACAAAATTGAGGTTATGTACTATTTATATCGCCTTAGTGTTCATTTTAAAAAATGTAACACCTAATGTTATATATTTAAAATTTTATTTTGATTCAATGCATGTGTCATTTATGTTACTTTAGGCGTTGCCTAATTAATTCAGTGGTTAGTGAAAATGTGTATTAATGTAACACTAATAAAGAGAGTGTGCCAAACAAACAACATGTATTGTATCACTTGTCTTACATATTTAAATATTACATTATATACTCGTTGAACACATTACACAATTTGTAGCAGAACAATATATTATATAGGCAGGTATAATATTATATGATCATAAAAATACTCTTATTTATAAAAATCATCATAAAATATAAGCGTGTTACCGCACCTGAAACAAACGATATTGTCAGATAGAACGATATCAATTTCACCGCTATGAGGGTAGTTTGGTTAAAAAACCGAGGCTGAATTTGTTGCCGTCCTCAACCAATATTCATTGTCTTGTGTATGTTTCACTAGGTACTCCTTTGTAGAGGCATATATTATTGAATTGGTAAGTTTTGTTTTGAATTCTCCTACGCTAGTCACTGGAATATTGCCTTCTATATGAAATTCCTAGTCACATTTAATAATCACCACCTTCTAAAAGTAAAATTAAATTTTTATCTTGTTATTTATTATGCCACTCTGTTCTCTCTGCCTTCCCTGCAAGGGATATTGCGTGACGATATGTATTATCTTTGCATTCCTAAAATAAAAGTCTTACCTCGGACATGCTAAGGTTCAAGCTTCATTGTCATCCATGAATACTAATGTGGATCTTAAGTTAAAGAAGCATGAGATTAGTTCTACATAAGTTGACTTTTAAAGTAAGTAATTCAATTGCATCATAACATTATTTTGTCTATTTAATTTCAAAAACATTAGTAATGTAATATCATCATCAATTTCAAATATCACTATATTAGGGTATACATAGTACACTATACCCATTACTTAGGCCTACATTCACACACAAGCCTCACGAAGGTCCATTGTCATCTAAATGTTAATATATAATGAATGTTTGGTGTATATTGATCTCAATGTGATGTCTATATATAACTATAACGTGTAATGTATAAGTATTTATATGTAACACTTGTACCAAATGTAGATTTGTAATGTATTCTCCTTATTCAATAAATGTTTTCATATTTACAATGGTTTTTTATAACTCATATAGTTCTCGAGTATCACTAACTAATCTCAGTAATGTATTATATCAACTTTAGCTTCATATACAACTGGACAATAGAATTCCTCGACAATAAAATGGACAAATAAATATACCACACTAGTCATAGAAGTTGGCACGGAATTTTATCTAGAACTTTCCATCTCTTATAATGATTCCATCTGCTTACATCTCTTAATAGTCTTACAACACCCACGGGGAAGTCAGGTTATGGTGATGTGTATTCTTACCCCATTACCATTTATGTATAAAAATTAACAAAAATTAATATTTTTTTCTAGTCTGTGTGTAATATGAATCAGTTAATTGTATGCAATTATATTTTTTTTTACCTTATAATTTGTACTTGTATTATTCATGTTGAGCGAACGTTCGTTATCTCCTGCGACTGCGACCGGATGTCTTGGCGGCTGCTGTTGTTAAAGATGAATGAAAATAAATACACAATAGATACAATAACCAGTTAAATACCTACTACCGCATCTTAAAAAAAAAAATAATTATAGAGTACACGCCTCCCAACAATAACATCTATCCCTCAGTCTATAATGTTCATGGTGGGCATAGGCCACTACATACTGCGATACTGTCTTAGGACCAACGCTCACTTACAGGATACTTGCCATCCCGTAAGTGAGAAAGGATTTTATACGAGGAAATAAATATATTTATTATTATATTATATTATCTTTTAGTTTTACACGAGTTTTTGCTCGGTTTGTTTTATATCCAAAATCCCGCCCTGAGACTTTCAGGGAAGAGGATTTTCAGATTCCCTAGAATTTAAAAATACTGTGTCCCCCAAAACTTTACTAATTATAGTTGTTGTGTGTATGGCTGCCTGCTTTTGTATTATATGTATGTCTATATTAGCTTCTAATTTATGTATGTATCGGTGGAGGCTTTTAGCTACCATTCCTGTTGCTCCTATCACTATTGGTATAGTTTCTGCTTGTGTGCCATAGCCGGCTTATTTCTGTTCTTAAAAGATAGTATTTACTTAGTTTTTCAATTTCTTTTGGTCCAATATTATAGTCAGATGGTATAGATATATCTATTAAATAGGTAAGAGATAACATTGAGAGTATTGGTGTAAAGATGCGAAAGGGAATGCTCCGATGGTTCGGACATGTGGAAAGAATGCTGAACGAACGTCTGGTTAAGATATACAATGCGAAAGTGGAAGGATGTAGGTACCGAGGGAGACCGAGAATAACCTACCTAGACCAGATCGGTCAGGTACTGAAGGAAGGTGGAGTCAAGAGTATCCGAAACCGGCGAGCGTGTATGAAGAGAATTATGAATGTTGAGGAAGCGAGTGAAGTATGCAGAGATAGAGTTCTCTGGCACTCTGTTCTCTCTGCCTACCCTGCAAGGGATATGGCGTGATGATATGTATGTATGTATAAAATTAGAAGACACCAGAAAAGAGTTGGGCAGATTAGTTGAAATCAAAAGAGGAGCCGATAGTCGCAGAATGTTAAAAATTAAAGAAGAAATTTACAATAAATATAAGATATTTAGTGAAATTGATCACGATAATACAGTTGAGATTTTAAGCCAAAAAGTAAAAACATTAGCGGGTAGAATAAAGAGATATGATGATATAAACAAAATAAAATGTTTCATAAAAATCAGCATGCATTTTTCAGATCCATTAATAGCAATAGAAAAGTGCTAATAGAAATACCATCAAAAAATGACATGCAACAGTTTTGGACATCCATTCTAGAACAACCAATATCATACAATAAAGAAGCAGGGCGGATAAAAGAAATAGAAATTGAAGCAGAGGGCATAATAGAAACCGACTTTAAAGAAATAACAATAGAAGAGATGAAGGTAGCATTAAGAAAAACACACAACTGGAAGACACCAGGGCCAGACAAAATACAGAACTACTATATTAAATATCTAACCAGTATTCATGAACCCCTAGTCAGTCTATTTAATAGGTTAATTCATAAAACAGAAGCTATAGATGATTGGTTCGCTACAGGGCAAGTAATTTTAATACTAAAAAATAACTCTAATTTTATTTTTATTCTTACTTTCCAAGGTGACTTCTTTTTGGGTTTAATTGTTGATGGTGGTGAATATGGTTTCTGTCTATTTGCAATAAGAAGAGTATTTGCTGTTGCATAAATTAAGTTATTTAATTCACGTAACGTGTTATGTGTACCCAGTAAATTCGGCAGATAATTATTAATAGTCTTTAAATTGTTCATAAATGTTTTATTGAATATCGGTTTAGGTAAGAATTTTCGATCATTGATTGAAATTTCTTTAACTTCTGCTAGTGTTTGTAAAAATTGTAAAATAATTGGGTCGACTCTTCTGTGTTCCTTGTACATTCTTGACTGCCTGCTCTTTCGCCTATTGTAAATTGTGTGTGTTGATTAATATTTAAATTTTGTATATAAATATTTCGAGACTGCACTATTTGTGTATTATCTATAACTGTATTAGTTTCTGCTTCTAGTGTAGGTTCTGTAATGGTAGCTAATGCTATTGTTGTGAATGTAGTTTGCCCTACTGAGGCTGTTGAACTTGAATTATTTTCGGTTATCGGACTATTCTTGGATTGCTCAGCTTTCAGTTTGATTTCTAATAATAATTCTGTTGAGAGCCATTTGCGAGTTATGATAGTACGAGTTTGGCTAGACAGTGTATTACCAGTAAACTTGTGGATTTTTGGATTATTGGCATTCCTCTCTTTGAAGTATTTCTCAAGGCGTTTAATGAAGCCTAATCCTTGCGCTCTGGATTTATAATAGCAAAACATTAATTCGCCAATTTCCTCAGTTGACCACTTTCTTCTTGCATCATAATTATCGATGGAACTTGTCGTGGTCGTCTCCTATGGACCAGTAGAACTAGTGGGTGGATCCCTGTTCTGCAAAGTTTCATCGGTATCGCGGTTATGTTCAGCTGTGGTCTTTTCGGGTTCCCCGACTCTCGCCCGCCTGTTCAGCAAAGAGCCACTGACGGTTCGTAAACTGTCACACCCAGCGCCAGCTCCAGGCATGCCCCGACGATCACCCTCGGGCAGCGACATTAAACGTTTACCTTTATTTCTTTTCTCCATTTTATTGGGGTTTGCCAGAGCCTTTTTAATCATTTGTATAGAAATTTTATTTCAAATGTCCGCCTCTCACGTGGCTAAGATGGTATGCACGGACGTGGGGTTGGACTTTGAGAGGCATATTATATTATTATTATATTATTATTATATTATTTATTATTATATTATACTAGCTTCTGCCCGCGGCTTCGCCCGCGTAAAAGGTTACTTTCCTAAAGTTTTTCATCTACTATTTTTATTTTACCCCTTAAGGGTAAATTTTTACAACATGTTAATGTCATATTTATTTATATCTAATCAATAGCCTAAAAATAAGTTTCAAGCTTCTGGCTTTAAAAATGACGATACTTCCTTACAACTTTTCATCCCCCTTTACAATTCTTTTTGCATTAAAAAGTAGCCTATGTCCTTTATCAGGCTCTAGACTATCTGTGTTTCAAATTTCATTTAGATTGGTTCAGTAGTTTTGGCTTGAAAGAGTGACAGACAGACAGACAGAGTTACTTTCGCATTTATAATATTAGTAAGGATTTAATGTCACTCTTATGTTAGACAGCTACCCCTGTCATACGCGCGCGCACACAAATGAATAGAGAATAACGGTGTAGTATCACGGCATGACCACATTTGCCTTAGTACCTACCTAACCCAATCTATCATTTCCAGTAGTCGACATAATTTTACTGCCAAGGCGCGCAAAAAGATATTTCATATCACAAAATTTCAATACCTATCTATTATACAGGTATAGTATGTTTTTTACAAATCGATAGTGCTGTCAAAAATACAACAATCATCAACGATGACTGCTCTCACGTCTTTACTTGTGTTCGGGTCGCACAATCGGCGATCATAGATTTCTTGCCATATTTCTGTAGTGCGCCCGGTTGCTGCCTGACCACAGCACTGCGCACTCTTATCGTTCTAACTTTTGAAACATTGTACCAAACGACACGCAGTAAAAAGCATAAAATATGTTCTTTAAATATCGAAAGCAATAAAAGCATTTGTTTGCATAAGAATCAATTTGTTACTATAAAATGTGCATCGGAAATAAATACTAAATTATTTTGAATTTTTAATTTACTATTTTAACGATAAATGCTTAAATATTAAAAATAGATATATGCTGTCGCGGATTTTTTTGTAAAACTATTTAAAAGGTACATTTCCACAATACATAACATTTGTCTAACTTTCAAGATCTTTGCAGCATGTATGCAAAAATAACTCGCAGATGGGCGATTTTTTCTGTCTTAAGCGATTTTTATCGTTATATTTTAGCCAATTTACAAAATATCTTTATAAATTATAGCCTATGTGTTATTCTGATGTGTAAGCTATATTACTATAAAGTTGCATCAAAATCAATTCGGTAGTTTTTGCGTGAAAGAGCAACAAAGATGTTCACATCCAAACATTATTACAAACTTTCACGTTTATAATATTAGTAGGATAGTAGGATTATTTTATTTTCATGCTAATTGCACACAAATTTCTTTGCCGGCAGCCGTAATAGAGTTTCGGAACCTGTGGCATGTTTAGGTACGTACATACAGACGCTAAAAAAGCTAGGGTGGGTCAAGCACGCATCGTGTGTCAACTCATTATCTGTCCGCAGAGCGTATCCTCTGACAAACAACAGGTTGCCGAAATATCCACGGCATTCCGACGATACTCTCCCGCGTCATCCCGCACCATCCCGTCAATTGAGCGCTAACCTAGTTATACTAAGGCAACGGTTAACTATCACAGTCGCGTATGAGTATGTCAGGAGAGCGCTAACGATATCTGTTGCCTCTTAGACAGTTCAATAATCAACAGAACCATTTGAAACATTTTGTGTATAACAACATGTATATAAAGAAAAGTTATAAACTATTTAACATAACACTGATATCATCAAGAGGATGGACATGTAAATTTGAAAGCAGGTTCCAGCTAGTATGTTAATATTTAGCACCAATAAGGCAAAGCAATATTCAGTAATAAATTACGTCCAATTGGTGGAATGGGGTAATACGGTACAATATAAGGACTCGCGTCTCTCTGCCATCGTCCTGGACGATTCACATAAGGCTTTTTAAAATAAAAGCCTGGAACTATTATAGTTCATAGTTGATGTTAGGCATGTTACCTTCGATCGGTGCAGTGGCGCGAGTGCCGCGAACACGTTTAGGTGGCTGCGCCACGCTTGCGGCCGCACTGCCGCCACGTAACCTCTTCCCGCTCTCTGAAAGTACACAACATTACAACAAAAAAATACTAAGCCATATGGTGACAAAGTAAAAACGGAGAATAGCCAACAACTTTTTTCTGGGAAATTGCCACCACACCAAAGCGTGGTTTTTATGGCATTATGTCCACTTATGGAGGTTTAAGTTTAGATGAAGCGGTGGACGTCAATAGACATATACGGATGGATAAAGGCCAATAAACTACAAATGTAGTTGTAAGAATACGGCTCATTATCCGCTATCTTGTGTGAAGGAAATCTCGAAACATAACCCTATACCAAGCCATTTCACCAGTGTGGTATAATACATCTATATTCCTCATTTTATGGTGGTGGATAGTATAGTCCAGCAGTGAGACGTACACGAGCTGAGATGATGATCTTGAAATCAACAATTATACTCTGTATTCATTGTTAACACTCTAGCTCTAAGCGGTCACATTACCATCATACATTATTTCACTACACATACATGTGTGTACGGCGGTGTAGTAAACTTTTCAACTTAATCATTCTTTCATGGAGAAATTTTTACACTACATTATGTGTTTAAAGTACGCACGGGTATTCGCATTTTACTGAAATTTGACACACTTACATTTGAACTACCGGGATCGATGGTGATTTCCGAGTTCCAGACACATCTGAACAGTTATAAGTATTGATCTAAAGGATCGATCAAGCAATTCGGCCACACTGAATTAACAAAGAAATGTGCCACCACACGGACGAACCGGCGAAGATCACAAAATGATAGCAATACAATAACTGCCAATATAAAAAGTAAGGTCAAAAACATAAGTTTTACACATGTGACAAAGGACACAGGTAAACATACAATGTATTCACTTGAAAATGTTCACAATTCCTTATATATTTTTAAACATACTAAATATATGTATAATGACAACTTTTAACTAACTAAATTCTTTAATAGTGGTAGGACTACGCTGTTAACAGTTCTCTGTCTACAGTCGCGAACCGGTCCGTCCGGGGTCCAGCTCCCTCGCTCATCGAACTAAGCACAACAGCACGTCGCCACTGCTTATACGTCAATTTTTTGCGAAAGTGTACCAAGTACCCCGGAAGGACTGTAGACAATAGATAGAAATCTGTCAACAGTGTGGCCCTGTGGCCACGTGTGGTAGGTACAAGTCGACAAAAAACGTCTTATTTATTTACTTGTAAATGTTTATTTCGTTTATATTATTAATATATTGTTAATATATTACATTATTGTTACAATGTTAATAACTATACCATTACCGTATGTTAAATCAGTGATCGTGACGAGTGTGTTGTTAGATAAACAATTTGATGATCAACGTTTGTGTGACGTTACATAGTTGTGTGATATATAAACGATTCACATATATAGAGCAAAGATGGTGGGGAAACAACAAATGGCACTGATTCGGTAGAAGTATGCAAAATCTCAAAGCTTTATTCTTGACCGTATTTAAGCCACGGTGTCAGTCTTTTTAAAACACCGTTTGTACAAGGCATATTTATTTTAAAGCATGTATGAATTAACACAGGTGCATTGTCTATTCCATCCCACCCACATATACCAAGGGTATGGGGATGAATGAAAGGCTCTCATAGAACACAGTAAGCCACCTAAAACCGTCAAATACCTATTTGTACTAGGGCGAGTATCACTACGTGTTCAACAGAGGTCGGTATTGGCGTCGCTCCTGTGTAACACAGACTCCGTGTCGCGTCACCAAGAGGCTTCCTCTCCTACGAGATAAACAGAATTACATTATTAAAGTTATAACTTGCATACCTTCTATCGGTAGTGTAGCATTTTTCCTCTTACGCTTCCCAACTTCTGTTACTGTTACTGCTTCTGTAACTACGACAGTCTGGAAACAGATTAAATTTGAACACGTGAAATTTACAATATACACTATTACATTTTACGTGTGATGACGGAGCAAGAATACAATTCACCACCCCCTATCTTACCTGTGGTTGATCGTAAGAGACGACTAAGGGATATAAAACGCATATAACATCTACGCAAAAGAAGGAAAACTCGAAACAAAACCCTATACCAATAAGTCTTCTTTTTTTGCGGTGGGCTATGGTGTGGTCACGCCCCGCCAAATCGGTCCGGGCGACGGAAGAGTGGGCGCGCGACCCTATAGACCCACCCTGCAATGCGCTTCTCTTTGCCATGCGAGCGGGCCACCAGAACCCGATCTTTGTCGTCGGTGACCTGCCCGGCGGTTTACCCTCGCAGGTTCCTCTCGAGTCCCGATGATGCTCGGATAGCTTTCGCCGTCGGGGCATTGTCTTCACGCGGTGGTCTCACTTCGGGCGACCAGACTAATCCACGGTCCGATCACCTGATGCCTCTGCTAGGGCGGCATCAGGCGCAGATATTCGCGCCTGCGCCGCCGTTAGCTACTTATGCAAGCCATTATTGCCAGTGTCGCGTTACAATTTTCTTCACGTTTTTAATTAATGTCTTCATGTTAAAGGCCGTCCATTAATCACGTAAGGATTGTAATGGGTTGGCAAAAATCACGAAATATCATAAGGGGGATGGGGGATGTGATACGATATCACGTGTATTTATTTTTTCGTCAAACGCTGAAATTACTAAATTGAAAAGCGGCGTGTAGTGTGACTTTGATTTGCCGTTGCCAGGCAACAAACAAAGTTTAAAGTAGGTGATCTGTATAAAGACCTTTTTGCGAAGTATAAACAAGCAGAGATGAAGCCAGAATTGATGTAAGAGTAACAATAGGTAATGATGTACTAGAGCAAGTGGATGAATTTGTATATCTTGGATGTGGATTTAGCCGAGATGGAAGGTACACCACTGATATAGAGCGAAGAGTGAATGCGGGAAATAGAGTGAACGGAGAGTTGGGGCAACTTCTCGGTAGCCAGCACCTCAGCCAGAAGGCACGTGTAGCAATACATAGCGCAGTGCTTGTCCCAACATTACTGTATGGAAGCGAGAGTTGGGTATGCAGAAAAGAGCATGAAAGTAAAATTAATGCGGTCGAAATGCGATCTCTGTGGAAAATCTGTGGAGTTAGGCTGATCGATCGCATTCGTAACGACGACGTAAGAGAGCGAGTAGGTATGAAAGAGAGTATTGGTGTAAAGATGCGAAATGCTCCAATGGTTCGGACATGTGGAAAGAATGCCGAACGAACGTCTGGTTAAGAAGATATACAATGCGAAAGTGGAAGGATGTAGGTACCGGGGGAGACCGAGACTCACCTACCTAGACCAGATTGGTCACGTACTGAAGGAAGGTGGAGTCAAGAGTCTCCGAAACCGGCGAGCGTATATGAAGAGAATTATGAATGTCGAGGAAGCGAGTGAAGTATACAAGGATAGAGTTCTCTGGCACTCTAGAGAGAACACTCTGCCTACCCTGCAAGGGATATGGCGTGATGATGTGGATAAAAAAGCAAAAACCGAGAATGTAATGAGCCGTGGGCTACTTCTTTGTAGGTACTAAAAAAGTCACGTGATGTTGGTTTGGGTTCATGGTATTAAACCTCAGCATGTATCTCCAACGGGGGAGGGGGGTTAAATAATGCTAAAAAAAGATCATGTGATTAATGGACGTCCCCTTAGTCATTGTTCGTCAGTAAGTCAAATCGTCGCCATCAACAATGCTATGGCCATACTGTCAATGGTATCTTCTGGAAATTTTGATAAAAAACGAAAACGTTGTAAAGCACTTTTATACCATATTCACTACATCCCAACAGTTCTGTCACATCACATTACATAAAAGTTATCTAATATATACATATTCAAACACAATATAATACAAGAGCACCAAATGACGTTTTCAATTGCCCCCCCAAAAGTCGTACAAAAAGAATACTTTACTTGTTGAAAATTCGGTGTTTAACACCGATTTTTTTGAAAATGATTTTATTAAAAGAAACGGCACTATCTCTTAAAAACTCAACATAAGCAGTCAAATAACAAAAAACAATTCATACAAAATAACTGACCTTTCTCGCACGAACAGTGCGCTGCTGTTCCTTGGGTGACTCCAGGGTCACGTCAACCTTTTTAGCTCGAGTGGCTCTCTTGGGTGCGTCGACACTCGACTGTTTCTTCCCTTTACTCTTAGCAACATTATCGGTCTTAGGTGATGCTAATTTCTTACTTCTCCCTCTACTTTCTACCACGGCAGTCTTGCTCAATTTGGTTGGTCTATCATCGGCGGTTGTAGCTTTTCTCTTGCGTGTGCTGCGTTCTACTACAACTGTGTTATCGGATCTGGCACCTCTGCGCGGCCGCGTGGCAGGCTCCGACTGTGAGCTATCTTGTGATCTTCCACTGCTACTCTCATTTACAACTACAGCCTTCCCACTTTTATTTCCTTTTCTTGTATTTTTTTTAGCTTGCTGAGCTTCAACAATTTCTTTTTTATTTACTCTACTTCTCTTAGTATTAGCTTCTTCAAGAACAGTTTTCTTATTTGTTCCTGTTTTATTTTGAGTCGCCTCTTTGACAATATTATCTTTAAGAGAATTTCTCTTTTTAATTTCAGGTTCTTGAATAGATATTTGTTTGCCATTGCGCGTCTTTCTGCCAACAGTAGTCGGTTCCGCGTTAGCGTTACGGCCCCGTTTACTCTTTGGTTGATTTACTTCTATATCACTAATATTCTGATTAGATATTTGATTTACAGCAGGTTTCCTGCCTCGTGTCTTCGGGACATCTTTGTCAGTTGTTTTTATTTCTGGAGATTTCTTAGCAGATAGTTTTTTGCCTTTAATTGTCCCTTTTCTTGTAGAACTTAATGTATCTGAAAGACTTTGTGCCGCTTTCGTCCTGGTAGCTCGCGGTTTTATCTGTGGTGAAGGTTTACTGACAACTACTGTTGATTTTTGTACTCTTGCTCTACTAGTCTTTGGTGTTTTGGGCTTTTCAATCACCTTTACATCATTCTTTCGTGTAGCGCGTGTATGTTTAGGACTCTTAGCTTGTATCATAGACATAGCCTCAGATTCTTTTCTTTTACGAGAAGGTCTCGGTTGTGGACGCAGAATAGGCGTTTTCTTTGTAATAACTAATGACGCACGCCTCTTGGTGTTAGCGTCGGCTTGCGAACTGACAGCAACTGTTTTACGCGTGCGAGTTGTTCTTGAACTCGCTGCTTTCGATATAGATTTTTCAGGCTTCTTAGCAGGACTCGACTTGCCTTTTGCTTCATGAGTGTTAGAAGAAACTGGTGTAGAGACAAGAGAGGCTTGTTTGACTTTGGAGGTAGTCGGTTGGTCTTTATTTGGTGTAGCAATCTTTAGTTTTCCTATAGATCTTTTTGGTGATGGTTTATTAACTCCTGGTGATTTTGACACTAGTTTTGTAACCCTTCGACTTCGACTTATTATTGTGGATAAATTTGATCTGAAAAAGATATTTGAGATAAATATAGCGAATTAATAACTTATTCTTTTTGGTATTGATACCTGGAAACATAATCGTCCCGAACTGAAAGTTTTCAGTGACCCTTTCGACCACATATGTTCGTGTTGGTTGTGAAATGAACTAGCTGTACCGCATGTTATTCTTTAAAGGATATTTAAGGAATCGAAATTAATTTAAAAAAAATTAAGGAATCGAATGTATATTGTCAACAAGGCGACTCAGCTATATCCGTGGTCACCTAAGCCTATAAAAATTTTTTGCAGCCTCACACTAGTGAAGTCTCCGCAAAAATGAGAACATTAATCTACTCAACAATAATAATGATAATATACTGTTATAATATACTATTTCATACTATGTGACCAAACAAAACACTACCTCCATTTAATCTCCATATATCCATCCATCCGCCTATCATTATGGACTGTGCACCGGACATAAACCTCTCCAAAGTAGGAGAAATGCCATAATCATCACAGTTGGATTTGGAGAATTGTACTATTAACCTGTCACCGCAAAGATAAACACGTTTACCTTAATACAACATTAATCAACAAATAATAATGAACTTACTTCCTTTCCTTTTCCAAGTCTTGTGTTTTATCGGCGACAATCGGTGACACTCGACCAAGTTCTGACGCGTTCATGGTCATATTGGCCTGCGTGCCCTTCACAGGCGTCGAATGTAACACTGCGCGTTTCTTAATCGGCAGATATATCGACTTACTACTGTTCTTAGTTTGTTCTAACGACGCGTTAACCCAAGATCTCTTTTTAATGGGCAACTTGTGGGCGCTGTATACTTCGGAAGCAGATTTCTGACGTTCAGGCGCTTCGACGGTGCTGGTTCTAACGACAGTACTGTTCCTCACTCTCGAAGTTCTAAGGGGTGTTGTACCTTCCACAGTATTTGTGGCCAACTTTTGTAATTCCCGACTTAGATGTGACTTGGTCGTAGACTTGGCAGATGAGGGTGCCTCTTTACGTAATCGTTTGTTCAGTTCCTGCTCGAGCCACTCTTGTACGTTATTAGTGATCACATCGAGAGACGCGTGAAGGGACTTGTATCTGTGAGTACTATTTTTTTGTGCTGATTTTGATGAGAATGTATTTGAGTAAACTGATTTAATAACTGGTTTACCAACCAACTGATCGAATATACTGTCGTTGTCTCTATGTGATTGATTTGATTCATTAAACAGCTCCTCGACTCCACTTAAATCATCCAATTCATTGTTATTTCGTCTATATAAATGTTTCACACCTCTGATGTCAGTCAAACTGTTTCTTGGTGATTTCCTAGACTTCTGAGTTTGGAACAATGACCGTACACCCGATACTCGCCTTAAATCATTATTAGGTGACGTGGTAAATATTTCTTTAACTCGAACATCGTTCAAACTGTTTCGAGGGCTTTTAGCAAACACTTGTTTCGTCCCCGACACGTTTGTTAGATCATTTCTGATGGACTTTCTCGCTCTCGGTGAACGAAGTAATGCCCTCACACCTCTAACGTTTCTTAAATCGTTTTCCGGAGTATTTTTAGTGAACAACCGCTTGATGCCGTCCAAGTTAGGGCTGTTGCTTGGAGTACTAATGGGACTGACGAACCGTTCTGGTGTGTACGTTTCGGTACGATTTAACAATGTATTCTCTGGTGTGCGTCCCGTCACCGCTACAGTGTTACGCGTAGGCTTTCGTTGAATAACGTCCTCGTCAAATAACTGCTTTCTGGAAAATTCTGTCATGCTCTGTGATAATTTACGTTTGACGGGACTATTGAACAATTGCTTCACAATATCAGAGCTATTCAGGTCGTCTATTATAGATCTCTTCGACTGCGGTTTCTTTGCTGTAGAATGTTTGTTTTTAACGGGTTCCTGAACCAATTTTACTTCACTCTTTGGTGTGACAACCTCGTCTTGATTACTAATATTCAAATCCTCATATGAATCGTTACTTAATCTCGATCGCGTCATTCTAGTTTGGTAGTTCATTGATTTAGATTTGGTGCTCACTTTTATTTTATCCTGCGCTGTGAGTACTCCTATAGTCTTCCTCTTCAGCGACGGACGACCTCTCTTTCTATTTGATGCGGAGGCTAAAGAATTGTGACTAGAGTTAAGAAGATTCTTAATGCTTAAAACTGGAGTACTTGCCTCCTCGGGACTTTGTCTATTCTCTGGTGTGCTCATACCATTCTCTTGTATAGGACTATCGTTTGATGAAGCGTTTATGAAACTTTTATTGCGTGGTTCGGGGGCTGACCTCGATCTTTTGGCAGTTACTCCCACTCGCCTAGAGGACCTTGGTGAATCATCAGCGTCTTCCAGGTCAATCAACATCAAATCACTATCATTAATTCGAGATCTACTGCGTGAGGCTCGCGAAATCTTCGTACTATTCACTGAAATATGCCTGGTCGTGTTCTCAGGTGTCAACAGTGATTTAGTTGTCCGTGTTCGTTCACGAATGTTAGAAGTTTCAGCTGCGGGATTTGAGCGTGAAGCGGACATCCTGAGGACTTTAACGTACGGAGTACTCGAGCCAAGTAAACCTGGATCCATGGTGGATCGAGTCTTCCTTCCTACACTGTTCTGTGGCGTGCCAAACGTGGCGCTGCTGGTGGATCCCACCGAGTTATAAACGGACGCTGAACGACCAGACTCGTTCGAGTCTACCGACACCAGGTCCACTATAGAATATGATTCTAGATCGTCTTGAGGAGTCCGCGGGCTCAGTGTGCGCGTCCTGAAAGCAGACGCTACAGTACTGTGACTGCGCTCCGATAAAGACTTGCTCGTACGACGAGAGTACGTGTCGTTAGAATTATTCAGCGCCTCCTGCACGATTATACTGCTACGTGAAGACTTCCTTGGTCGTGGCGATTCTGGAGTTAACGTTTTTGATGGTGACAAAGTCATGGTGGTGCCGAGGGTTCGCTCCATAATTTTGGAGCTGCGCGAGTGTATCGATCGCCTTGGTGACGGTGACTGTATGCCCGACGTGGAGTAACGCAGTGAGAACTCATTTCCAGAACCGCCGCTGCTGCCAGCAGTGCGATGCGTGGTATCCGTAACCATGAACACATCGGAATCTTGTGAATAGTTGTCCAAATTACTCAAATCAAATTTTATGGATTCAGTTTTCTTCATGCTTCTCTTTGATGGGTTTTTGAGAGAAGATTTCTTTGGGTTCGGTAACAGTGGTGATTTCTCTAGACTCTTCTGGCTCGAGCGCCGTGTTGATTTACGGAGCGAATTTTGCGATGATACCTGGAACAGATAACATTCATTATTCATCTACCGGCCTAACGTCGTCTAGGTTTGGATAAGAGCCGACTACACAGATGACGTAGATGCGTTACTCAGTATTTATAGGATCATACCATGGACAGTTCTCTGTCCACAGCCACGGGCCGATCCGTCCGGGGTAGTACCACACTGAGCAGAAAATTTAAGTCTGAGTGAAGGCAATATGTTGTTACGCTTTGTTCCATCCATGATCGCAAATTGCAAAAGTCCATGACCGGTAATAACGCTTAACATTAGGTTTACTGCTTACTTAATGTCGCCACCATAAGCAAAACAAAAACAAAGTTATCATACCTGAACCTCTCCGTATGGTGGTAGAGTAGGAATAAAATTTATCACCCCCTATCCCAGATAGGGGGTTATCGTGGATATCGTACCAGACGACTAAAGGGCATATTATACATATAACATCTATGGAAGAGCAGGACAATTCCAAATAATACCCTATATCGGTTCACACAAGTTCGTAAAGACGCGTTACATAGTCTAATACAGACCATTGTGGTATAGTTGGTCAATATTTGTCTTATTGTGGAGGAGGCTAGCAGTGGCGTATGTAAGCTGAGATGTGAGATTATAGTGATGATATCTGAACGAGACTCGCGTGATTTAACTGCTTAATATATTATGCAATGTTAATATTTATAACTGCCCGTGTGGTACATACCATCCCTTGCAGGGTAGGCAGAGAGAACAGAGTGCCAGAGAACTGTATCCTTGCGTACTTAACTCGCTTCCTCAACATTCATAATTCTCTTCATACACGCTCGCCGGTTTCGGAGACTCTTGACTTCACCATCCTTCAGTACGTGACCAATCTGGTCTAGGTAGGTTAGTCTCGGTCTCGCCCAGTACCTACATCCTTCCACATTCGCATTTGTATATCTTCTTAACCAGATGTTCGTTCGGCATTCTTTCTACATGTCCGAACCATCGGAGCATTCCCTTTCGCATCTTTACACCAATACTCTCTTTCATACCTACTCGTACGTGGTACACCAGACCACAGAGCCATTCCATCACCAGGAAGATCGCAGGCGTCGCTGCCCCTTCGCTTGGTCTCTGTTACACAGAGCACGTCTAGCTGTTTGTCCGCCATGACGGTTAATATCAGCTCGTGCAACTTACCTTCCACACAACCTCTTACATTCCACGTGCCCACCCGACACTGCTCTCCTCGACTCGCCTGACTGGGCAAGACGTGATGGGTGGCGGCCCCCATCGCCGCATCTGCCGATGTTCGTACCGACGGGGGCGGGTCGGTACGCGTCGCCTCCGGGGCACGCCCTAACCCGCACTGCGGTACGCATTCGAGCCGGATTGCAGTCTAACTAGACTGGCAGGGGACGCAACGTGCACGCTCTGGACTATGCCTCCCTTGTATGCGCTGGTGAGGGATAAAATATTCATGTCTCGCCACTCCATTCTTTCTTGGTAGTGATAAATATCCGCTAAGGTAGCGCTAGGGAAGTGGGAAACGGATTTCTCCTATGATCACCAAGAGGCCTGCTGAGTGTGGCAATTACAGCAATTTGTACTTTTTGTATGGTAAGATCTATGCCCAAGTTGATGTGTAAATGAGTTAATATGTACTGACCGTTTGCTTTTGGGCGGAGGTGGAGATGGCTGAATTGCGGGTACTCCTCCCGCGAGGTGTGCTTCTACTGATCGGACTCTTTTTCTTGATTACCAGCGACGGCGAGCGGCCGCTAATCGTTGGACTCACAGAAGTGGCTGCAGCCGACTTCGACCTCACAAGTCTGGGTGTTATCGACTTAATGCTCACAGACTTCGGTGTTTTCTTAGGGCTGCTCGTCTTTGGTGTGGTAATTTTAGGGACGGGTGTCTTGGGGCTCGTTGATGATTGTGTGAGTAGTCTCGCCTTGGGGGTGTGTCCTGTCATCAACAGTAGCGCCGCTTGCTTTGTGTGATCTGAAACATTATATAATATACACACACATTACATCATTCTGCTCTCATATTAATTACTTATAGTCGACGCTATATATATGTATCTTTTACATCGTACATATTGCAAAAAAATTGACAAGTTTTATAATCGGCCGCGCAATCCTCCCTGGGAATATAATTTTTGATCAGACAGCACCAGATAGAGTTGGCCCAGGTCTCCGTAAAACTCTTAGTCGTCTATTACTACAATCACGAGCATTGTAAAAGTTGGTAGAACATGTAACCGCCACAACACCGATAAAAATTAGCGGTGTTGTACTGCTAAAAATTATAACCTTTGGGTATAAAAATTTCATGTCATTGTCTTGATGTACATTCAGGGTAATCTCCAAAACCTTAGTTACCAATTTTAAGAATTCAGATTGCATTGAGTGCGGGGTAGTCTAAATATCAACCCCTAATGTGCCGAATGTTATGGATTAGGTTCCCACATAGAGAACAATTTTTGAGCGATTCACAAAAATATGTCCGAAGTCTGGGTGTAATGTCTCCGTTAATTTCTATGTTTGTAAATTCTGCGACGATACGAGGTTCATGCTTAAGTACATAGTGTTGTTTTTAAAAAAATGTTAGTCTTCCTTGGCTGAAGTGGAATAGTTTTTTATTTCTTTAAATATAAGACATTTTGTTAATGCTTGTACAAAGCATGCGCAGTCAAATGCCAGTCTAGTTTATGGTACATAGGTATATATGTAGTATTTGTTAGGTGGTACCTATTGTGAAGATATATTTTATTAATGTAAATTGAGATTAGAGAGATTGTAATTAGAGCCCTCAGTGCTCACCCATGGCCCAGATCAAGTGGTCAAAACCACCTTTCGTCTTATATAGAAATCGAACCGATCACATTCAGTATGAGATTGTGTCGCTATTTAAGATTATTATGTATATCAGCATATTGTTTTACCGACATAAAAATATTTCTACACGTAGAATTTGAATCCACATCTACTCGAAATGCGTTACAATTTTTTCCTATAACGTGGTGGTAACGTTTATGGAGACGTTCAACATCGCCATCTATCGGAGAAACGTTTACATATTGTTCCGATTTAATACTCTAACTTTTCAGTGTAAAATTGTATTAAACGATGATACGAGCCAATTAACTAAATTACAGAGCTTTACCATTTAACATGCTAAATTATAATAATTTCTTAAATAGATGGCGTTGTGTAATATTTACAAAATTTCGCTGAAATTCATTAAGCAGTTTTGGAGGTTAAAATGGCATATAACATTCTGTAACAACTAAATTATTGAATAAAACCTGACACGTGATATTTTAGAGGACATTTAAGAAAACAAAACTCAAAACTATACCGATTCGTCTGACCAGCGCAGCGCGGTGTAGTAAATCAATTTCACTCTTATTGTGAAGGCGGTTCGAGAGTCTAGCATTCAGACAGACGATGATAAATGTTTTCACGTTCCCGCCAAAACCTACATGGTTTCGTAACTGATTATAATTACAATATATTACAATATATCACACACAAATTCATTAGCCAAAAAATATAATTAAAAAGCGATCTATATGAATTTCTTAGTCACAGATATTATGCAGGTGACGTCACAACGACAAAATCAACAAAAACCGATTAGCACGTGGGATTTAAAATGTTCAAGTCGCGGCCACAACATGCACCCGATGATATTAGTGAGCTAACGTGGTAAACAACAATTATGGAAGTAACTAATTCAATTTTTATATTTTTTTCATTACATTTATATTTCACAAACCATAATATTTATATAAACAGATAACATCACTTCAAGATATGTAGAAAACAAAATCCTATACCAACACATCTGGATCTGACCAACGTGGTACCTATACGACAATTATCTCAAATTGTACAAATTTCGTACCTATTCAGTTATTAAAATGTAATGCACGTTGAAGTAGATGGTGAAACATAAATGCACCTTCACAGCGTTTCCTTATATTTACGCGTGTTATTTTATTTTATAGAATCCACGGTCACGGGATTAACACATTTCCAAGTTAAAGATTCCTATATCCGTCAAAATGTATTACAAAATGTACTATATATTATTTATATAAAACAAATTCTATACAACGTTAATTGTAAAGTTATACAAATACAATAATATAATACACTAAGTATGTTGTTGCGACATACACAGTCTGTTGTCACCGTCACCGCGAGTCAGTCCGATGCGCCAGCGGCGAGGTGCACTCTACTTAGTATCTCGCTTACGTGTGAACACAATGTGATAATGAATTACGTCGGCACACCACACGACCGGCGGCTGCATATATATTTAACTATTAACTAACATTATAAATGTACATAAGTATGTTTGTTTGTTACGACTGCCTCACAACTAACTACACAAATTATCAGGGTGTCAGGGTGGTACCAATGGCCGGCCAGATAGTGATGGAGACTGAACACGGTGGGTTATGGGGGGTCACAATAAGCGGATTTTATCCAGACCATATAAAAAAAAAGATGACACGTTGAAAAATAATTTATTTAAAGACACATCAAACTTATATATTACAGGTAAATATTTTAATTATTTATCAAGCCATTTCTTATAGCATAAATTATCCATATCATTTCGTTTATTAAGATAAAAATATGTGAGTGAGTTCTCCAATACACGAAGGCAAACCTTTCCAAATACTTTATCATCTAAGCTACTGTGGTCACAACAATTTTTCGTTCATATACCTACTAATATTTATAAGAGACAACGCCATCTATCGAAAACATTTAGATAAGTCCAGCAGTTATGTGTATCAAGTCTCGCCTGTGATAATCTCCTTTTCAAGTTCACAAATAAATATGTACATAAACAATATTGTTCCCAAGGAATAGAGAAGTAAGTTATAAATAAATATGCGATCGGTGTACGTGAGTGAAACCACGGGTATAGCTGACAATTTAGTAAACACTAGTGTTTGTCTGTGTGTTCGATTGTCATGTGTAAATACTTGGATAGATTTTAAATGTTGGATTACGGTAACCTTCAATAAAACTATTTGTAACTCGAAATTCAAAGAAAATATATTTGATATATGTAGGTTTATTTATTTTATTTAAAAATATATAATGAAACTGTACGTATAAATGAATTTCATTGACAAATAACCGAATAAATATTATTGGCTGTTTCGTTGGTAACGGATTTAGAAATTTTTTTTAGGATCAGGCACAAGTTGGATGTTTGGTAATTATTTAGTCCCCATCACCATCATTCTCTCTCTCTCTCTCTTATCATCATTGTTTCTTATCACAGCTGTCGACGTAATACATATACTTCTACTAACGTACAAATCGAAAAAGTTATTGCCAATAGTTTTATGACAAGGCGCCTACCTGATGTCAACATTCCTTGTCAATATAATTGTTGACCAAACTGTATCATACGTAGTTGGCCTAGATCGATATAAAGCTCTTAGTCGTGTCTCGTGACACCCACGAGCACTGTGAAAAAAGAATGGAGACATGTATAGTTCGAGCCATTGCTTAATCGTGTATAGAGCAATAACCCCACGTTACGTGTTGAGACGTGCGATATATGTCCAAAATGTAAGTGTGAATAGACCTTTGTTTACCTGCTTTCGGGAATTAATAAATGAACTGAAAAATGTTAGCAATGTTATATAAAATTGATATCCGTTTAAATACATTCATCTGTGTGTGTGTGTGTGTGTGTGTGTGTCTGCATGTATGTGTGTCCGCGTCGAGCGATAATATAAAAACCAAGGTCGAATGCACTTTAGTGAATCATTTAAACTAACTGGTTATTTATATGTATATATGTGTCTAGTGTTAGGTTAGCTATAGTCGTTGGTCACAGCGCCTGCCTACTCACGACCTAACACGGAGTTTCGGCGGGCACATTAAAATATTATGCGGTGCTCTCCTAAATTATATACAATATCTGTGTTTCAGTGTTATATTGAATAATTTTTTGTAACATTTTCATCATCATCAGCTAATATACTGTCCCCAAACAGGAGCTATTGACGTATTATATACCATGCTCCTCAGACGGGTTGATATTGGCTTTTATTCAAGTATTCCTTCTCTTGCACAGAGGTATTATGTAAACAGAGATGTACAAAATACCCTGTACAAAGTATCTGGAAAACAAAATGCAAGATACTTTTAAATTAAGTATTTCAAATACCAGATACAAAATACTTTTGAAAATAGTATCTGAAATACTAGATACAAAATAGGTATGGGGCCGTTCAAGTATTACGTAACGCAATTTGGGGGGAGGGGGGAATTGTAAAACGTTACAATGCGTTACACAGCCGGGAGGGAGGGTTTAGACAACGCGTTACGTAACATTGCTTTTTATTAATAAATAAAAACTAGGGAATTAAAATTTCCAAGATGGCAACCCTTTACGTTTAAGTTTTACGAAGAATCCCTCGATTGTGTTCATCAACTCTATTCTGTTCTTCAAAGTTGGCAGCCCTTTTCGTTTATGTTTTATGGGGAATCCCTCGACTGTATTGTACGGCATTTTTATTTTGTTTTAAGAATTTATTAGTAAATATAACTAAAATAGGAAAATAAATCATGAGAACAATGGTAGATGAAGCCAAAACCATATGTAAGGATAGGATCAAGTCAGCGACACGGCGCCGTATGCGATCAAATTCTGTACGAGCTGATCTCGGCAGCGCTGTGACCTCGTCACTGTCATCGGTGCCTACCTGGCGCTACCGGCTGTCGTGAAAGCGATGGTTGACAGCGTCAGGAACTGTGACGCGGTCGCCACCTTCTGCGAGGTAGTTATCTCGCAGGAGGTGGCGGAACGAGTCCGGGAGGATTCCCTCGACTCGGGCCGCCGCCAGCACCCTGGGCGAATACCTGCGCCTGATGCCGCCCTAGCTGAGACATCGGGTGATCTGACCGGGGACTAGTCTGGTCACCTAAAGTGAAGCCACCGCGTGATTCGCCTGACCATCTCCTCGGTGCCGAGAGTGGCCAGGCTAATCGCCTATTCGAGTGTCCTGCCCCGGGCCGTGACGAGCTTGTCGTCAGCATAGTATTTCAAGCCCAGCCCGGGGGTAGACTCTCTTTCAACGGCCAGTAGCAACCGATGTCCCACAGAGTCGGCCCCAGAACCGGGTTTGTGGAACACCGCACGTCATGGGCGTTCGCACAATGTCACCTGCGGGACTCGCGCAGAGGACACTGCGCCCCTCCAAATATTCTGCCACCAGCCGCCTCAGGTACATGGACACTCCATGAAATCGGAGCGCCTCCCTGATGCAGCTGAATGGCAGACTATTGAATTCATTGGCGACGTCCAACGACACCGCTAGCAGCACCCCTCCGGCGTCAGCCTCCGCGGCCGTCTGACTCAGGTGCAGCAGAGCCCCGATGGTCGAACGTCCCATTGGAAAGTCGAATGGAGCGTCCGACAGATTGGGCCCCACCTTATCCAGGTGCCGGACGATGCGGGCAGCGAAGATACACTCCAGCACCTTGCTCACATCGTCCAGAAGCACGATAGGCCTGTAGGCCGATGGCGAATCCGGAGGCCGTCCCGGCTTTGTCAGGAGAACCAAACTCCCCTCCTTCCAGCACTCAGAGAACTGTCTGTCCGCCAAACAGGTATTGTACAGTCGCCTGAGGCGTGGTTCCAGGTGCTCGAGGAGCAACGTCAACACCCGGGCAGCGGCAGGGGGCCGTGGTGGCGGAACGAATCCTCGTCACAGCCGCCCCCACTTTCGACTCCGTCACGGGCGGAAAACTGTCGTCGGCCTCCCGGTCGTGATCTGGTGAAGCCATGACCAGGTGGGGCAGGTGTTCCGGTTGCCGCAGAAAAAGCTTTTCGACCACCCAGCGGAGGAGGTCAGGCTGGAGTCTCGGTGAGGGTCGGGCCCTGCGCGCGAAGCTTGTTTTACAGATTACAGATCATATACTATCTAGGGCGAAAATCCATTTGTATGACTCTTTATCAAAATTTGAGTTTATTTAAAAACAGTAGTTTTACGTGAATTTAATAGATTTTTTTCATAGTCAGTTAAACAATTTATCACATAGTATGGTGAAACTTAATACAAATATTCTCATTTAATATATTTTTAATAAAGTATGACGATCTTCGACGCATTTTGTTAATTAAATAACAATATCAATAATTAAATAAACAACATATTTACACATGTATTGTTAGTTGGGAATCTCTTGTTTTAATTATTATTGCCGCATACATGTTTAAAACGCTCACTTGCGTGTTACATAACTTTTAGGTAGGGGGGAGGGGGATACAGAAAAACGTTACGGCGCGTTATATGGGGGGGAGGGAGTATCAAAAATCTTCAAAAATGGCATTACGTAATACTTTAACGGCCCCTATCTTCTAAATACTTTTTAAGATGAAAATACTTTTATAAGAAAACAAGATTTTATTTTAATGAATTTAAGTTTATTTTTGATAATAATTGACATTATTATTATTTACGAATATATCGTGTTAATCGCTGAAATGAAAGATATGGTTTCAAAACCCTCTTAAAGTGATTTTTGATACATTTTTGTACCAAAGGAAAGATTTTAAATATTATTTGCTATAAGTCATGCTTATTTATGTAACTCACTAAAATTTGCTATAAATTCAATCTAAAAATAATGTTAATTGCAAACATCGCTAAAATAACTATTGTTATTTTCAAAGTTCGCTAAAATAAAATTGACCAATAACAACCCTGCATTTGAAACACGTGACTCGTAAAACTGTATGGCGATATTATTTGTTTTGAGTTGCTAGCGGATTTTCAAAGAAAGACATTAAAAATTATGAAAGACCTAGCACAGTTTGTTAAATGTGACATCAATGAGATGTTGGACTAATAATTTTATAAATGTCTGCTAACATATTGCTAAAAGTATTTTGTCAGAAAAAGTATTTATAAAATACTAAGATACCAAACAAAAGATATCTAAATACAAGATACAAAATATTTTTTTAAAAGTATCTAAGATACAAGATGGAAATACGTATTTTGTATCTTGTGTCTGTATTTCCGATACTTGTATCTTAGATGAGTCACATCTCTGTATGATGTACATATCCCTTATTTGTTTTTTATGACAGCTACGGATAAAAAATATGAATTCTTACTGCATCACCACACGAAAACTTAATATTTTATTGTAAAGTGTAGTGCTAAAGTGTAGTGAATATTATATAATAGTGTTTTAGCTGAAATATATTCTACCAAAATTTCTAAAGATGTTAATTTCTTTGTCAACGCCCAATTAGTGGTAACGATTTGATTTTTTATTACATGCATTTTATTAGCTTGACCTGTATGTTTGTAACCGACTCCTTTGGACTTGATTTTAACCCACTTCAAACGGTCAGATTTCATTTAAATTTGGTAGACTTATCGAGGACCGATGACAATGCAATAATTTAATAAGTTTACACCATTATCCTAATCAGTTATTGAGATAGTCAGGATTAAATTGTTGAATTTAAGTTTCCAATTTCGAATTACGCGCCTAGAGGGCGCTACCGTAAAACATTGTCTCTATTTCGTGACATCAAGGTCATCTGTCAAGTCAGTATGTTTTTCTTGTTAGTTTCATGTGTTTTAAATAAATAATAAAACTCGAGCTACGTCGTTCAATTCATCAGGTTAAGGGCCCAGAAAAGCTCAGAAATAAAGACAGTGTAATATCTAATATGGTAAAATCAGTGATCAAAGATTGAAGTGAACATTAAAAACAAAACGTAGTTCGTGTAAAAGTTTTCTTGTTAGGTCTTTGCGAAGCATTTAAGTGTTTGAATTGAGATATCTATTTGAAAATGGCATTAAATAATACTCTCGCATTTATCGAAAACCTGTCTGGCCATATAAATTATGCAACCTGGCATTTACTAAGACGAGGATAATACTCTCAGTCAATCCAACAAATTATGTGCACATTCAAATCTGTGTATGTGTGTTGCCAAAGAAATATAGGAGAAATTGACAGGAATTATCTGTGCAGTCCTCAGGACAAGTAAGCTTAGCCACTTATATATTATAAAGTTCATGACAAAATGGTCCTGTTTAATAATGTTTTACATGTTCTCGAACTAGGAACCTAGCAATCTGATATCTGTGAATCAGATTATTCAAAGTGATGGCCAAGTATGATTTGACAAAACTGACTGTTATTATAAACAGTAAAAATTAACAACAGCTAATTTATAATCAATAACATGTACCGGCTGAACATGGATATAAGTCATTCACTTACTGGCTATGCTTTCATCAAGAACGGGGCGGTTGTGGCTTAGTACAGCCAAAGACAACAAACTGTGGCTCTATCTACTACAGAGGTTGAATTTATGGCAGCTTGTGCTGTTAAAAAGAGGCCATGTGGATCAAACAGTTTTTAAGTAAAGAGAACTCTGTCCTAATTTAGATAACCAAACTGCTATCAGTGTCATTAAAAATATTAATTTCCATAAGAAGTGTAAACATATTGAAATTAAATATAACTTTATTAAAGAAAAGTATTATAAAAAGATAATTGTATTACAGTTTGTTGGTAGTCATTGACAATTTGCAGATATACTTACAAGAGGATTGTTTAAAGATAAATTTCAATATTTAAGATCAAAGCTTGAAATGTTATCATATAACATAGTTTTCAACTGATTTAGTGCTTATTTGTGAAGTTAAAATTGAAATGGTATTATATAACTTACATTTGCATTATTATAATATTTAAGATCTAAGCTTGGAATGTTATTATAAAACATAATATGTAGTTACTAATGCAGGAATAATGTAAAACTTAGTTTTTTAATTGTTCACTGTGAGTTATTGTCTAATTTAAAAGAAGTACTGGTTTCGGCCATTTTAGTACCATTGGTGACTATTTCAAATTTTAATTGATTGTTAAATACAGTCAAAAATATATTTTCATATAATTTCAAAACATTAACATTTATATGAATTTAAATTTATAAATATTTGTACTTATTACATTTTTATGTAGTAGGTAAGTTGGATAGAAAATAGCCAAATATGGAACTGCTGAGAGACGAATGTTGCCATTGACATTCTGAGTTGGGCATAGAGCGTCCACAAGATTCAAGGCTGTACAGTTGATCATGCAGTCATTTATCTTGGCTCTCGACTGTTTGCTGCTGGACAAGCTTATGTAGCACTTAGTCATAGTCTTCGTAATCGAATCATTTCATCTAAAGCTTCTCTGTTACATAGCATTTGATGCAATGCTTCGATTATCAAGTAACAAGATGACAATGTAAAATTATTTGAATGAATTTTAAAAATCGAGATTTCACGATTAGTACAGCTGTACTGTACATATTTAATGATTTGGAAAATAATTACAGTTACCGATAGTAGTCATGACATCATAGTAGATTAAAATATATAAAATCGCGCTTCTGTATTTAGCGGAACTAAAAAATAGAAAATAAATAATAGTTTAAAAAACTAAAAAAACAAACTTTTATATATAAACTAAACTAAAAAGTAGAAAATAACTTTTTTAATCATTCAAGTTAAGGTAGAGTGAGAAATAAAAGAAATTATTTTAATGTAAAAAAGCGTGGGGTATCTTCTGAAAATATTTCGCAACATAACCACAGTGCCTACTTACCCACATGACTCTATCAATGGAATGTTAACATCAGGCACCCCACGCTTTTTTACACTAAAATAATTTCTTTTATTTCTCATTCTACCTTAACTTGAATGATTAAAAAAGTTATTTTCTACTTTTTAGTTTAGTTTATATATAAAAGCATGTTTTTTTAGTTTTTTAAACTATTATTTTTTTAAATAAGCTAATCAATATGAAGAAGTAGAATATTATTTTATAATTCATGAAGAACATTTTATACTTAGATTTGGTCATATTAAAATTGTTAAGCAATATATTCTACTAAAGAACTTTGTATCCATATGGTCACAAATAAATATATTTTTTTAAAAATGAACCTAGCAGCAACATCTAAAGCCTTAAAGGGACCTTTGTGCATCAGTACAGAGAGAGCAATAACTTTAGCAAAAATATTTTAATTGCAATAAAAAATATGATACAAACTAAAAGTACAAATTTAGAGAGACCACCTTCCTTCATGTCCGTGTCCGTGTGTGTCGTAAAAGATGACTAAGAGATACGATTTCTATACAAGGGAAGAAGGTATAAAGGCGTTGGCGAGCGAGGAAACTTGAGTCTGTGGTGTCCTCAACAGTGTAACGTAAATGGGCTGTGATGATGAGTACGATAAATTATTGATATTGATTTTTTGTATTGTCTCAAACTTTCATCCCGAAATGGTAAGGACGGTTGTAAAGTTAATATATACACATTATGACGCAAATATATCCCGCCAAAAAATTTGTTTGAAAACCCTTACAATATTTTTTTCGACCCTGGATTCGATATCAATAGCTCACGATTACATTAGTATACTTATGGATTAACGAATCTGTGAAATACCAAATACGTTCGCTAACCCGCTTGCCAAACATGGCGATTGTAGTGTATGCATATTTTATATGTATAGATATCTTACTGTAAAGGTGGTTACATTGAATAATGTATAAGATATAAGAGATAGTATAACAGTTCGTTACGAGAGCAGACGTGGGGCGGATTTTATTGACGTAATTTGACGAAACTGACGATTACATTACAGTTGCTCAGTAATGCATACACAGCCTTCAAGTTCATACCACGTAAATATCCGCGGCAACGCCCTCGCCATCAAGGTCGGCGACCGCGCCCATATAGTTAGATAGATATAGCGTATAAGTCAATAATTTAAACATAGGCACGACCGCTTTTCCAGCAGTGACGCCCCATGCCGGGCTCCGTTCCCCATAGGGTGAACCCTTGAGCGAGATTTTGGCAGGTTCTAGGCCTCAGCGCTCACTCATAGTTCCGGACAAAGCTGTAAAAGTCATCTGCGGCTAAAACAAGACACAGAAAAGAATGATGCGGGGCACTTGCGCGTTATCTGTCGCAGCGATTTAGAGATGTAACACCTCTCAGCCTGCTATGCGTGCGATTATTATAAGTAATACTATAGTGTAAATGTAAGACAAAGTAGTCTTTGGAAGCATACAATGTTTTATTATCACCTGTATTGTAAATAATACAGTAATTATTGTATTGTTCCCACTAGTGGGAAGGCCTATATCCAAAAGTGGGCTACGACGAGTTGATGACGACAAAACATGCAAATTTTAATACCAAAATCAATGCTAGAAAAAAATAACAAGTATGGGTAGGTACTGACCAATTTGAGCTGGTGCTTCTATTTTTGTGACCCTCATCTTCTGTGCGCTCTGTGCGCGCTTGAGCACGGTCAGACGCAGCGGGGTGCTCTTGTTCGACGATGCGATGCTCCTCCTCATGGCGAGTACGTTCGCTGGCGTGCCCTGCACCTTAACACTCTTCCTGGGGCTCGTTTTGCGCGACTCTATCCACAGCGTCGCTTTAGTTGTATTCTGCAAACTGGACCTGCGTTTGGACTTCTCGGCTTCCGTGTCGTTTATAGATACTTCTATGTCGCTCTTGGATACCCTCGGACGCTTGTTGGTCGGCACCGGTGTCCTCGGTGACAGGTTATCTAAAATACAAGCGATAAAACTGTAATATGATAACGCTGGGGTCTCTCTCGATGTAGATGTACTGAACTCATAATCACGAACATCTCAGCCCATATACAGAGTGTATCAGAGAATGGAGCAGCTGGTCAGAAGGGTGGTAGGTAATGATGGTAGGAACCCATAACAAAAATTTTGAAGGGGAAATTTCAAGGTCATTGACTCGTCAGCTGTTTGTAAAGGTAACGTTTGTTATACTGTAGCAAACGTAATCATTGATTTATTTAGGTACTAATGAATATTTAAGAAAGTATGAGTATGTAGCAGACTATTTATCATTTACTTGGTACATTTCATTCAGTTTTAAAGAAAAATCGATGACAAAATTGAAAACTTTAAATGCTTGTAATTTATTAATTATTACAATTCTCGCTACTACTAAATCAGAACAATGTGATACGGCGTACTAAAACGTATCGTGCAAAAATAAAAATGTAAACAGAAAATTGATTACTTGACGTAGCCTTTTCCCTTTCTTCTTTACAGCTCGTAAATGTTCAGCCGTTATGCTCGGGCAATTCATCTATTACACAGGTTGCCGATTTAATTAGTAGAATCCTTGAAGGGGGTGTATCAGACCATGATACACTACCCAAATCAGTAAAAAAAGTGGAACCTAACTTTCGATTAAATTGCCATACTGATAAGCGGTCAATAAACTTGTACTATAAAAATTCGATGTAGGCATGTACTCATGCGTGTGACATTGAACTAGTAGGCAAATAGTCCCGCTCTCGCTGCGGTCACCACCGCACAGCTGGGTCGAAATGTACCTACAGGTCAATGTACGCTTTGTTTTGATAAGAAACAAATCACTTTATCTCATGATTGGGCAGAGCTAGGAGTCCGCAACTATCTTTAATGTTTTATATGACGTCTTTCCTACACCTAGTTTAAGTTATTCTAGTAATAAAATCGGCACCCTGTATAAAGCTGACCCGAAAGTACAACATAGGTTTCATTGAAAATTTTATTTTTTGCTATTTTTGTTAAAATGTTAGTAATTTTATTCTCATACGTGGATAATAACTAAGAAATTGGCCAAACCTGTACTTCAACTAGTCTCATTATTAACGCATGACCCTCCCCTGTCCGACTGGACTATAAACAGAGTAGTAACTCACCGTTGTGTTCGGATGTGTCTCTCCGTTGCGGTTGCACGATGGCTACCTGCTTACCACCAGCGTTGGCTATCAACAAACACACACAGTTCAGTACCGACATATTCAACTTTCTTTTCATCTTATATGAGTCTCACTGTTCGATCAGAGACGCCTCCATAATTAATGACAAATTTAACTACTATACCATACGGGCAATACGAGTTATACTATATGTCAGATTTTTTGATTGCTGATGATGGCAAAGGAGCAAGCAGCACACCTGATGCTAACTGTTACTGCCGCCCCTAGACCTTTGCAATACCAGGGCTAGGACTAGGCCAGCTAGGCCGCTGCCTACCAATGACAAACCCAAACCCACCCAGAAAGTTGCGCTGCCGGCTCTCTCACTCACCGAACGAAGCGCAACAGCATATTGCCACTACTCCGTAACGACGAGACGTAATTTTTTTTACTAGAGTAGGACGGATCGACCCGCAGCTGTGGACAAAAAACTGCTAAGAGTGTGGTCCTACCACAACAAGTATCCAGTTATGAAACATGCAGCGTTATGGCGTGTTTTCTCTATATTTCATAAATATTATGTACATATAATATCCCTCTTAGTCAACTAAGGGATATTCAGAAAATGTCTCAACGACTTTTAAGACACTCACGGGCAAGGTTGACGATGGTTATTTGCATTCTTTACTCCGTCAACACACGGAAGGACAACAATATATTTAACTATTATGTATAAAGGTTTGCATTTGTATTTAACTATTATAACCATTTGAAAACAAAGGTTTATAACCAGTGTGTGTTACCAGCGATGACTTACGGCACTGAAACGTGGTCTCTAAATGTCGGCCTCATAAAAAGGCTCAAAGTCGCTCAGCTTGCTATGGAGAGGGCTATGCTCGGTATTTCTCTACGTGATAAAATCCGCAATACGGAAATCCGTAGAAGAACGGGTGTAACCGACATAGCCCGAAGAATTAACACGTTGAAGTGGCAATGGGCAGGCCACATCGCTCGACGAACCGACAACCGTTGGGGAAGAAAGGTTCTCGAGTGGCGACCACGAATCGGACGACGCAGCGTAGGACGACCCCCCACTCGGTGGACTGATGACATTGTCAAGGTCGCAGGAAACCGTTGGATGCAGGTGGCACAGGACCGTTGCGAATGGCATTCTCGTGGGGAGGCCTATGTCCAACAGTGGACGTTTATGGGCTGATGGATGGATGGATGGATGGATGATTATAAAGGTGAGGGGTGTTTATTTGACGTGGTGTCAGTATATCGATACTTAACAATTAAATTCTAGAAGATGTTATTTTATTAAACAATATATTTATCGAGTGATAGGCGACAAATAGGAGCTTATTTATAAGTTTTAGTAAAATTTGGTTATAATGGGACATCGCGTATTAATGGTTCTGCACAATCGCTGTTGTCATAATAACTGGTGAGATAATAAAAATGGTATATGTACGTACGTGTAAGAGATACAATACAGTATCTATTGTTTCAAATAGTTTCGTAAATAACTCATTATTTTATATGTTTACTGCAAGTTATTCTTAGGAAATAAACATATTTATTCTTGTAGACCTTTTTTGTAGATATTTTTAGATATATAATTTCGTACTCGATGGTTTTGATGATCTCGTAAGATTTAGCCAGCGTTTACAATGTAAGCGCATAAATATATATTTTTGACATCATCACATTACAAATGTTGGCTTTCAATTATATTATGTACATAAACGTTCCTCTTGAATTACTTTCTCTATTGACGTAAGCCGTTGCGTTGTTTAAAGATCTATGGCATTCAGACAACGGACTAGCGACTTTGTTTTATACTATGCAAAGATATGTCAAGTATGATGTAGTCACTGACCGGGCATGGAGGCACGGTGCGACATCTCCAGCGCCAGCTCGAGGCTGCGGTCGCGTCGTGCAGCGCCCGCGGCCCCCGGGCCGGACGCGCGCCCCCGCGCTCGCACTCGCCGCCGCGCCACGTACAGCGCTGCAAACAGCACTCGCATCAACAACAGTTCACACAGACACACACATACCTATTTAATTATCATCTCAATTTATATACGTTCTACTGTTAGCCACGAGCCTACTATGGAACAATAGGGTGGTACTTGACCTACCCACGATGATCAGACGGCTTGGTGTAGTGTATTATTTATATATAGTTGCGTCTATTAGTCATCTCTTACGATCACCCTTGGGAAAGGAAGGCGAAAATAGATTTGATACGGATTTCCTTAAGGTAGGATAGTACCATAATCGCCACGCTTTAGAGGAAGGTCAGCAATTTTAATTAGTGTTATAGGTTTCTCAGATGAGGGCCATTGCCTATGGTCTTAATGATCTCTCAGGTCCAGGTCCAATGGATGGTGAATGGGTGACATATTGTACTCTTAACTGGTTACCATACAGGGAGCCATATATATCCCAGTAATGAAGGAGGGAAACTGATTTTTTGTTCAGTCAGTTTGCTACAGTTGTATATCAATTTCGAGTATAATGCTTTTCCCTGAGGTTTCATATTGTGCACCCGCACCAATATTCACTCGCCTGCTAAATTCTATAAAAATATGTTTGTCTGTTTTTAGCAATATTCGAAAATCTCCGTGTGGTGACTGTGTCAAGCATACAATTCCTCACCCCTCACCTGCTTGTGGAAGTCGCAAAATACAACTAAAAGATATAACATGCAAATAACACCTATGCAAGAGAAGAGAAACTCGAAACAAAACCCTATACCAACAGGTCTGACCGTCAACTTGTGTCATATACTGGAGGAGACTCTAGCCCAGCAGTGGGACGCGACATGCGATAAGTACACATTGTGTGTGCTTGTGTTGTATACGCACCCGGTTGCGGCGCCTGTGCACGTCGCTGCTGCGGTTGCGCGTACTCCCAGCGCAGTCGGCGCCCGCCTATGGTGATCACGTCGCCGTCGCGTAACGCCGCCACGCTCACCGGCGCCCCGTTCACGAGCGTCTCGCCCTCGCACACGTTGCGCACCACCGTCTAACATCACAAACACGTAACAACATACATTAGCTTCACAAAGTGATTGTCCACACATGTCTAATAGGCTATTTTCGAACATTAACGTGATCTAACATTGTGATACATTGTTAAATTATAAGAACAAAAACTTGCATAATATCTAATGTCAGAAGTATACACATGAGAAATAAAACATTTTTATAGCATTTGTATTTAATTATTACTTTCCTAAAGTTTCGAACATATTTCATTGTTAACAGTCACAGTAAGACTGTAAAAACTGTTCAAAGTAATTTTATTTGACATGAGCAACAACATGTTTCTTCTCCACTTGTGTTTACGGGTAAAGTTTTGTCACTTCATCTATCATAAATGTTTAGACATTGTCCCTATTTAATACTCTATCTCTTCAGCTTGAGAGTTCTAGATTGGAGAGTAGAAGTCCTGCCTGTGGTATCCTCATTTCTGATTGACAAATAAATTTTACAATATACTTTTAAATTTGGATAATGTATCAAGCAACAATCTCGTAGGAGTGTACATCACTACAGTCTATAACTCTGAACCGGTACTTATTAAACTCACAGAACTAATTAAAAAAAAACTATTAAATAAATTCTACAATATTGTATACATTACTTGATTGGCGTGTACAGCTATAGTGGCATGATGTGGGTTGACAGTGTCCAGCATAAACCTGATGTCACAAGAGTGATCACTGCCCAGTGTGACAAGTCCACGGGCCAAGGGGAAACGCTTCACATCACGTCCCGAGCGGTCCAACACCACAAGTTGTCCACCTGACATACTCTTATCTGCATACAATAACGATATCATCATATTTAAGTATTTATATAAATTACTGGCGGACCCGGCACACTTCGTTCCGCCTAACAGTTAATGAATGAGATAAGCAAATTGATTAATTTAAAATTATTAAGTTATTTTTAGTTGTGTGGTAGCAGCTACAAATACTACCAACCCTTACTTTGGTCGTGGATGTCGTATAAGACGACTAAGAGCCTTATAACGACCTCGGCCAACTTCATCTGATGCCCTTTGGTCAACAATTACATTCCCAAGGAAGGTTGACGTCTGGTAGGCGGCCGGTCATAAAACTATTGCCAATAAATTTTACAATATGTACTATGAAAGAAGAGTACATATTGTATCCCAAGTAATTGGGATAAGAGTAGAAGAATCAAGAATAAATATGAATAATAATAAATTCAAATAATTTGGAAAATCCAAAAGTGCATGCCTCATAATTTTTATATTATTTATCATTTACTATTAGTCAATGCCAGAAATGAAAATAAAATTAAAGAAAAAATTCTTTTTTAAAAGCAAGCTGTTTATTATTTGCTAAAAAATGCAACACACTTTAATTTATAAAATTGGGACTGTGATAAAAACGGGCAGATTTAATAATTATGGTGTAAAGTTTTAG
This sequence comes from Lymantria monacha, assembly GCA_905163515.2. NCBI lineage: Eukaryota > Metazoa > Arthropoda > Insecta > Lepidoptera > Erebidae > Lymantria > Lymantria monacha. Next base: position 22,143,084 of record LR991081.1, read on the forward strand.
TGTTAAAAATATATAATTATGTACGATATGGAATTATTTTGTTGTTGAAGATTAATAAAAATATCGTTAAAGGTTACAATGAACTTATAAACTGTTATATGTCTGATTAGAGTTAATTTATTTTTAACTTTTTAGTTTATTTTATTAGCAAATAATAAAAGCTTGTTTTTAAAAAAATATATTGCTTTAATTTTATTTTTAACTTTTTAGTATTTTTATTATTCGTGTTGTTCCCACAAATATAGGACAAAAAGGGTTCATCACCCCAGAGGTCCATTGTGGAGGGATAAGGGCTTCAGTATAACAGGGTTCGCCCTGGTACTCTGAGGCGCAACGTTAGCGATATAGATATATAATTACGGAGTTCTTATGGCCAGGTTCCAGGTCCATCGTCAGACCCTGGTTACCATATAGTCTCAAAGTACTCGTCAAGACGAATCAAACGAGCCCAAACTCGATGGAGTTACGTCGCTTAATTACGAAGTGCCTATGGATAGCTTCCAGGTTCATGATCAGACCCTGGTTTCCATGTAGTATCAAAGTACTCGTCAAGACGAATCAAACGAGCCCATACTCGATGGGGTTGCGTCACTTAATTACGGAGCTCCTATGGCCAGCTTGCAGGACCATCATCAGAACCTAGTTACCATATAGTATCAAAGTACTCGTCAAGACGAATCAAGCGAACCCAAACTCGATGGGGTTGCGCTGTTTAATTACAGAGTTCTTATGGCCAGGTTTCAGGTCCATCGTCAGACCCTGGTTATCTTATAGTCTCAAAGTACTCGTCAAGGCGATTCAAACGAGCCCAAACTCGATGAGGTTGCGTCGCTTAATTACGGAGTTCCTATGGACAGCTCCCAGGTCCATGATCAGACCCTGGTTTCCATATAGTATCAAAGTACTCGTCAAGACGAATCAAATAAGCCCAATTTCGATCGGGTTGCGTCATTTAATTACGGAGTTCCTATGGCCAGCTTCCAGGTCCATCATCAGGTCAGCTCTATGTCACGATAATATTGCATTGTCATCTAATTTATACATCCATGCAAAATTTCAGCTCAATTGGAAACCGGAAAGGGGATCAAATTTAACTTGCAAGATTTGATTACAGACAATGGGACAGGTGAAACTAAATATAAACTCGTAATGAAAGAAAAAAAAATACTTTAGATATCTTGTGCCATTCTTGACGTAGAGCTAAACATAGCTGTATAGGATTTATTTCCTTTGCTTGTCCGAATGGACGAACAAAAAATATAACGAACCCAATTTTCATAAAGTATACATACACTAATGACTAAGCAGTTTAGTTTTTTATTAATTGCAATTAAACGACAAAGAATTACCAAGCCATTTTCGAAAGGAAATAGCGCGTTGCGATTATGAAGCTTTTAATAAAAGAAAAACTTCGATACATTCATTTTTACGGTCCACAGAATGCCAGATACTTTATGATAACATCCGGACGTCCTCGAAAATTTTTTTTAATCAACTTTTTTCTTACTTTAAACAAAATAATTGCTTTTTACATACATACATATCATCACGCCATATCCCTTGCAGGGTAGGCAGAGAGAACAGAGTGCCAGAGAACTCTATCTTTGCATACTTCACTCGCTTCCTCAACATTCATAATTCTCTTCATACACACTCGCCGGTTTCGGAGACTCTTGACTCCACCTTCCTTCAGTACCTGACCGATCTGGTCTAGGTAGGTTAGTCTCGGTCTCCCTCGGTACCTACATCCTTCCACTTTCGCATTGTATATCTTCTTAACCAGACGTTCGTTCGGCATTCTTTCCACATGTCCGAACCATCGGAGCATTCCCTTTCGCATCTTTACACCAATACTCTCTTTCATACCTACTCGCTCTCTTACGTCGTCGTTACGAATGCGGTCGGTCAGCCTAACTCCACAGATTTTCCGAAGAGATCGCATTTCGACCGCATTAATTTTACTTTCATACTCTTTTCTGCATACCCAACTCTCGCTTCCATACAGTAATGTTGGGACAAGCACTGCGTTATGTATTGCTACACGTGCCTTCTGGCTGAGGTGGTGGCTGCCGAGAAGTTGCCCCAACGCTCCGTTCACTCTATTTCCCGCATTCACTCTTCGCTCTATATCAGTGGTGTACCGTCCATCTCGGCTAAATCCACATCCAAGATATATAAATTCATCCACTTGCTCTAGTACATCATTACCTATTGTTACTCTTACATCTGTTCTGGCTTCATCTCTTTCAAAGACCATTATTTTGGTTTTGCTCACATTCACGCGTAGACCCCTTTTCTTACAATCTTCTGTCATTGTGTCGACTACGGTCTGCAGGTCAGTCGCTGACTGTGCCAGCAGGACTGCATCATCTGCATAAAGCAGAGCAGAGACCGCTGAGTCACCCATCTGGACGCCCACATTCATATCGTTCAACCTTTGGAGACATTTATCCAGATATATGATAAACAGCCTGGCTGATAGAACGCAGCCCTGCTTAACGCCGATATTGACGTCAAACCAAGGCGACATTCCACCATCCAGCCGCACACAGGCTCTACAGCCCATGTAACTGGACTGCACAGCCTGTAGCAGTTTACCGCTAATACCATACTCCGGTAAAATGTCCCAAAGTTCCTTTCGTACAACCGTGTCAAATGCTCTCTCCAGATCCACAAAACTGCAGAAAACCCTCTGACCTAGGGCCAGATGCTTCTCCACAATGTTGCGCAGAGAGAACACTTGATCCATGCATCCCCTTCCACTCCTGAAACCTCCTTGTGTCTCACACAGTATACCATCGAACACCATCCTCATTCTCCTTTCAATAATTTTACCATACACTTTTGCTGCCAAACTGGTCAAGCTTATGGCTCTGTAATTTGCACAGTCATAACGTGAACCCTTGTTTTTAAACAAAGGCACGATGACTGCGCTATTCCAGTCCCCGGGAACCATTCCCGAGCTCCAACATAAATTGAGGAGCAACAGGAACGCTTCCCGGACACAGGAGCCACCAAGCTTGATCATCTCGGCAGACACCATATCAATGCCCGCTGCCTTACCATTTCTCAAACTTCTTATCGCCCATTCAACTTCATCCATACTGATGCCATCGGAGGACGCCGTCGCCGAATGTTGATCTACTAGACCACATGCGACACCGGCGCCAACCGTAGCATCCGCATACATATCGCCAAAATATTCACTCCATCGGCTTAACACGTCTTGTGTTTGTGTAAGAATGTCTCCACCTTTAGACCTTATTTTATTCATTCTGAAGGCTGACCAACCACCCCGAGACTTCTTCACCTCCCTCCAAAAGAGTTTTGTGATAACCTCGAAGTTTTTAGCCAGCCTATCTTCTGCACTCATACTTGCTCTATCACGTTTCTCTTTCACTAAGGCCTTGGTGTCATTCTTACATTGCCGATATATTTCTTTCTTCTGTTCAGTCATACTGTCATTCAGATTCAAAGAAGAGACATAGTCCAGCCACGCTTTCTTCTTTTGCTCTACGGAAGCTGCCACTTCCGCATCCCACCATGCATCACCATTTGTGTTTCTATGCTTCTTTGAACTTCCACATACTTCTTTCGCTGTGTCTACCATACTCTCTTTCAATACTCTCCAGCATTCTTCAATGTCCGATTGCGGCTGGCTTGCCATCGTCAGCCGTTCTCGGACACCCTCTGCATACTTTTCTCTTACACACTCTTCTTGCAACCTTTCAACCTTTATTCTTTCAAGCCCTCCGAAGTGGACACGCTCTCGCCAGTGCCTCCACTTTCTGAACAGACCACTAAATCTCGCAATAACGAGATAGTGGTCCGTATCGACTGTGGGGCCCCTGTAGGCTCTTGCGTCCAATATTTTGCTTCGGAGGCGACTGTCTATCAAAATTAAATCTATTATACTTTTCTGTTCATTCCTTCTCCATGTATACATATGGATGTCCTTATGTTGGAAAAATGTGTTTGACACAATAAGGATTCTCTCCATGCATACATCCGCTATGAGCCTACCTGCGTCGTTCACTCTCTTTCACCAAATGGACCAAGTACGTCCTCATAGTCAGGACGCTTGGTACCCACCCATCCGTTCAAATCTCCGCATACAATCACGCGTTCACTGGTTTCTGCCATATCCAGAACTTCCCTAACATTATCCCAAAATTTCTCTAGGTCTGATGCCACCGAGGATCCTACGGGAGCATATGCTACAACCATGAATACCTTGGTGACACCAAGTTTTATACGGACCCAAAGAAGTCTGGGATCATACATTCCGTAATCCTTCACACCTGAGGCCAAGCGAGAGGACAGCAGTACTCCTACCCCCATGCTGGCTCGATCGCTCTGTGCCACACCAGACCACAGAGCCATCCCGCCACCAGGAAGATCGCAGGCGTCGCTGCCCCTTCGCTTGGTCTCTGTTACACAGAGCACGTCTAGCTGTTTGTCCGCCATGACGGATATCAGCTCGTGCAACTTACCTTCCACACAACCTCTTACATTCCACGTGCCCACCCGGCACTCTGCTCTCCTCGACTCGCCTGACTGGGCAAGGCGTGATGGGTGGCGGCCCCCATCGCCGCAACTGCCGAAGTTCGTACCGACGGGGGCGGGTCGGTACGCGTCGCCTCCGGGGGACGCCCTAACCCGCATTGCGGTACGCATTTCGAGCCGGATTAGCAGTCTAATTAGACTGGCAGGGGACGCGAACGAGCACGCTCCGGACTATGCCCCTCCTAATTGCTTTTTAAAAATATCAAATACGTTTAGACGAATGGTTTTTCTTGACATACACTACCGTCCAAAAGTTTGGAAGCACACCTGTTTTCAAACAAAACAAATAAATGCCGACTAATAGCGGTAAAAATTAGCAATAATCTTAAGTTTTACAACCTTTTACGACTGTCTACACAAACACAAAAGGATTATTATCCTACATTCATCAAGTTTTATGGAATTCCTTAAAATTGACGAAACACGTGTTTTATGACTTAATCCGTCGGCTACTTTATCCTATGCAATGGTGTAGTTTTATTGATAATGTTTGCTGGTTTTAACTTTTTTAGACCTTATTCAGTCGCACTTGAGCATTGGCACGTGAAAGTTGTGATATTAACATTGTCTGTATTCGAAAGATATCGGCTACTACTTTGACCGTATTTTTTCTTCTGAAAATGGCAAAACGCAAGCAAATCACGCTTGAACAGCGAAGCGCTATTTGCACTCTACGCGAGGAAGGATACAGTGAACGTCAAATCGCAGAAAGGCTCGGAATTTCTTGTAAAATTGTCCACTATACCCTTGCTAGAAAACAAGAAACGGGGAAAAATGAAGATAGAAAGAGATCTGGTAGGCCCAAATCCACAACAAATCTAGAGGACAACTTCATTAGAGTTCTTTCTAAACGGAATCGACGCTTAACTGCACCACAGATCACTGCAACTCTGAATGATACGCGAGAAACACCCATTTCAACAACTACTGTTAAAAGACGCTTACTGTCTGCGGGATTAAGAGGATGTGTTGCTGCTAAAAAACCCAAACTAACAAATCGACATAAGAAAAATAGACTAGAATGGGCAAAAGCGCATAAAAACTGGACTATAGAACAATGGGAAAATGTCCTTTGGAGTGACGAATCAAAATTTCAGATTTTCGGATCCAATAGACGTGTCTTTGTACGCCGGTCAAAAGAAGAGAGGGCTTCAGAGGCATGTACAGTGCCTACCATCAAACATGGTGGTGGTAATGTCATGGTTTGGGGGTGTTTTGGCAACAGTAAACCCGGCAATCTTGTGAGGATAACCGGAAAATTAAACAAGGAAGGCTATTTAAAAATTCTCCAAGATTCTGCCATACCCAGTGGACTAAGTCTCATTGGTTCTGGATTCATTTTTCAACAGGATAATGATCCTAAGCATTCGTCTAAATTGTGCCAGAACTTTTTAAACAAGAAAAAAGCTGAAAACATTTTAAACATCATGCAATGGCCATCTCAATCCCCTGATCTTTCTCCCATTGAACTTGTTTGGGATGAACTTGACAGGAGGGTGAAAAGTCGTTGTCCTACGAGCTCAGAACATTTGTGGCAGCTATTAGAGAACGAATGGAACAAATTAGATAAAGATTATTTTAAAAAATTGATTAATACTATGAATAATGGTCCTATGGGCCCAGAATATGTGAGAAGATTATAAAGGAGAAAGGTGGACACTTTGATGAAGCTAAAATTTAATCTAATTTACCATTGTATATTATTTTTTTATTTTGTTTAAGTTAGTTTCTGTTTGTTCTTTATTTTTTTATCAATACATTTAAATTTAAATGACTTAGTTTGGTTTTATTCGATTTTACCTTGCTGCTTCCAAACTTTTGGACGGTAGTGTATGTATAATAATATTATCCTATAAGTGCTATGTGAGAAAAATCCTATCATTTTTAGGTTTGAAAAGTGCTTGATTTTCATAAGTCGAGAGTAGAGCAAGACCTCAACGCTTCGCTTATGAGGCGTGCAATAATCAAGTATTTTAATAACGTGTCAGCAAGACGAAGAATTACCTTGTGCTATACGACATTTTCCTTCATATGCGTTGAAAATAAACTAATTGTTGATCTCTGAGATTTGTTCAACAATTTCGCATTATCAACAGCACGGCCTGCCTCGCTTTACTCTTGTGATTAAGAAGCACGGAGTTGGGCCATATTAACGCGGCGGTCTTCCCTTGCAATAAATTATTCTTCTGCCGTGGTTACGGTCACGACATTGTTTGTGACAATATAGACATAATATGTTTTATTATTACAATATTCGTAAAAAATCGTAACACTCGCACAAAACGAACTCTGACCGGTCAAATTTTGTTGCACGCTTGCTCTACTCTCGATGTGTGAAAATCAAGCACTTTTCAAACCTAAAAATGATTGTATTTTTCTCACATTGCACTTATAGGATAATATTATCATACATATGTCAAGAAAAAACATTCGTTTAAACGTATTTGATATTTTTAAAAAGTAATTATTTTCTTTAAATATTCTGTTAATAGTTGATTAAAAAAATATTCGAAGACGTCGGATAAAATATTTCGTATCTGGCGACCGTAAAAATTTACAAATTTAATTTAAAAACCGTAACTTGTAATGGTAGGTAGCGGCCTAGTTATACCCTTGGTATAGCAAAGGTCCATGGGCAGCTGTGACACTTACCATCAGGTGTGCTGCTTGCTCATTTGCCACCATAAGCAATAAAAAAAGGCAGAGAGGGAGAGCGAGAGGGGGGAGGGGGAGAGAGAGAGAGAGTGGGAGAGGGAGAGAGAGAGAGGGAGGGAGAGGGAGAGTGGGAGAGAGAGGGAGGGAGAGTGGGAGAGAGAGGGAGGGAGAGGGAGAGAGGGAGAGGGAGAGGGAGAGAGAGGGATTGACAGGGAAGGGGAGAGGGAGAGACAGGGAGGAAGGGAGGGAGAGGTAGAGATAGGGGGGAGAGAGAGAGGGGGGAGGGAGACGGCGATGTAGAGACAGGGCGAGGTGGGGGGCGGTGGAGAGAGATGGAGAGAGAGAGTAGTTAGCCAAAGTGTCACTTCTGATATGTGTACGTACTACTGTAGCATTTTTTAACCCCGGGGACTCCCCTAAAGGGGGAGGGCCCCCTTGGTGATACGTGGTGAGGTTTAAGACTGAGCCCCCCTCCCCCACCAACATCACGTGAGTTTTTTTTCTTTTTTATACTTCGTAAAAAGGTCTTTATACAGATCACCTACCTACTTTAAACTTCGTTCGTTGCCTGGCAATGGCAAGTCACAGTCACAATACACGCTTATCAGTTTAGAAATCGCAGCTTTTGACGAAAAATAAATACACGTGATATCTTACTACAATCCCCCTCCCCCTTGTGATATTTCGTGATCTTTGTCAACAACACCGCCCCCCCCCCCCTTTCAAACCTCACGTGATTAATGGACGGCCCTTTATACGCACGCGTAAAAAATTTTAAAGTGCAATTTTATTTAATACTAGCTTCTGCCCGCGGCTTCGCCCGCGTAAAAGGTTACTTTCCTAAAGCTTTTCATCCCCTATTTTTATTTTTCCCCTTAAGGGTAAATTTTTACATGTTAATGTCATATTTATTTATATCTAATCAATAGCCTGAAAATAAGTTTCAAGCTTCTGGCTTTAAAAATGACGATAATTCCTTACAACTTTTCATCCCCCTTTACAACCCTTTTATTGTATTAAAAAGTAGCCTATGTCATTTATCAGGCTCTAGACTATCTGTGTACCATATTTCATTTAGATCGGTTCAGTAGTTTTGGCGTGAAAGAGCGACAGACAGACAGAGTTACTTTCGCATTTATAATATTAGTAAGGATTACAGTATATACATACCATCACGCCATGTCCCTTGCAGGGTAGGCAGAGAGAACAGAGTGCCAGAGAACTCTATCCTTGCATACTTCACTCGCTTCCTCAACATTCATAATTCTCTTCATACACGCTCGCCGGTTTCGGAGACTCTTGACTCACCTTCCTTCAGTACATGACCGATCTGGTCTAGGTAGGTTAGTCTCGGTCTCCCCCGGCACCGACATCCTTTCACTTTCGCATTGTATATATCTTCTTAACCGGACGTTGGTTCAGCATTCTTTCCACATGTCCGAACCATCGGAGCATTCCCTTTCGCATCTTTACACTAATACTCTCTTTCATACCTACTCGCTCTCTTACGTCGTCGTTACGAATGCGATCGATCGATATAGTAAGGATTAGGTAATATGTAATTATTTAATGTCACATTTATGTTAGACAGCTATCCCTGTCATACGCGCGCACACTCAAATGAATAGAGAATAGCTGCGTAGTATCACGGCATGACCACATTTGCATTAGTACCTACCCAATCTATCATTTCCAGTAGTCGTCACAATTTTACTGCCAAGGCGCGCAAAAAGATGAGAATTCATATCACAAACTTTCAATACCTATCTATTATATACAGGTATAGTATGTTATTTACAAATCGATAGTGCTGTCAAAAATACAACAATCATCATCGATGACTGCCCTCACGCCTTTACTTGTGTTCTGGTCGCACAATCGGCGATCTTCTTTCTTGCCATATTTCTATCGTGCGCCCGGTTGCTGCCTGACCAAAGCACTGCGCACTCTTATTGTCCTAACTTTTCAAATACTGTACCAAACGACACACGGTAAAAGGCAAAAAATATGTACTTTAAATATCGAAAGCAATAAAAGCATTTGTTTGCATAAGAATCAATTCGTTACTATAAAATGTGCATCGGCAATGAATACCAAATTATTTTGAATTTTTAATTAACTATTTTAACGATAAATGCTTATATATTAAAAATAGATATATGCTGTCGCGGACTTTTTTGTTGAACTATTTAAGAGGTACATTTCCACAATACATAACATTCATCTGAGTTTCAAGATTTTTGCAGCGTATGCAAAAATAGCTCGCAGATGGGCGTTTTTTTCTGACTTAAGCAATTTTTATCGTTATATTTTAACCTATTTACAAAATATCTCTATAAATTATAGCCTATGTGTTATTCTGATGTGTAAGCTATATTACTATAAAGTTTCATCAAAATCCATTCACTAGTTTTTGCGTGAAAGAGCAACAAAGATGTTCACGTCCATACATTATTACAAACTTTCGCGTTTATAATATTAGTAGGATTACTACCATATCTTCTTACTCAATGAAATAGTTAAGGCGCTTTATTTGTCGTGCATATAGCATTGACTAATAGTAAATGCTAAATAATATAAAAATTATGAGGCTTGCACTATTGGATTTTCCAAATTATATAATTTTAACTTTTCCCAGTAGGTATTTTCTAAACAAACCATTACACCACGTAATGACGTATGCTGTCAGTTGCCATGGTTATATTATCAACAAATGAACGTTTAGAATTGATGTTTTTTTAATTTTGTTTTTTTTTGTTTATTAATATCATATTTTAATATCCTATATCCTATTCCCGATGACAACAAACTCAAAAACATAAAAATCATAAAAATTGGTGCAGCCGTTCTCAAGTTATAAGTGTTGTAACTAACACAACTTTCTTTTATATACAGGGTGTCCCAAAATTCAACGATAAGCCGGCACCAGCAGGTGGACCTACATATGACTACTCGAGAACAAAAAAGAAAAAAATTCTACCTTGATTTTTTTTTTCATTACGACAAAAAAATCGATTTCTTTAAAAATCGACATCTTTTATTATATTATTAAGTGCCATTGCTACAATTTTACAAGTAATTCTGTGATTTTTTTTGTATTGGTAAGGTAAGTAGCACTACTATCGATCACAACCATTAAAAATTCCAGAATATCTATAGTTTTTACACAAAAATCAACCAAAACTATGTTTTTTTCATAAATTATATAAGATTTTGACTTTCAGCTCACTTTCACTCATCACAGTGAAAAAAAAAAGTATGGACACTACTGTGGCAAATAGTATTAAAAATTGGCGCAACTAACTACAATTCTAAAATGGTATAACATTCTAGGCAAACTAACCACCAAATTATACTTAGGTGTACTATTTCAAAATAACAACCATATTTCGAAAATTTTTAGTGTTGATAGTAATCACTTTTACTATGTAGCCCAAATGTTTTTGTTGCAAGTTCTCAGAATTTGAATGATACATGTGCGTAGTCCATAAGATAACATAAGTTAGACAGAGATAGAGAGATTATACGTTAGAGGGAGATAGATAGATGCTAATTGTTTAGTAACATTAATGCAGGTAGAGAAGTAATTAATGTCCTCAGCAGCACAGCAAGTCAGTACGCTCTACTTCTTTGTTTACTGCACAACGTTCTGTTTTAATTAAAGTGGCTCTGGTACTAACGACTTTGGATTGAATTAAGTGACCTGGAAATTGACCTGACTTGGCATTATTTTAGACTGTGATTTTGTGTTTTTTTAAAGAAGTTTTGCCTTATTTTCAAGTGTTTAGCATTCATTATGCCGCTACCATATACAGCGTTAGAATACGCTAATATGCACCTAATTTATGGAGAATGCCGATGCAATGCCAACGCTGCTAGCAGATTATATCGAGCAAGGTACCCTACTCTTCAAAGGTATCCGGATTATCGCGTATTTATTAACGTGCATCAAGCATTTTCGGAGGGTCGTATACCATCTGACAGGAGAAACGCTGGAAGACCTAGATCGGAACACGATGAAGAAGTTCTCAATGAAATAGAAAGCGATACAACTACCTCTGTACGTGCCATATAAGTAGCAACGGGAATTCCAAAAAGTACTGCACATAGAATTTTAAAACGTCACCAGTTTCATCCATATCATTACAGGCGCGTGCAGGCGTTATTACCGCGGGACTATCCACTGCGGGTCGCATTTTGCCGTGTAATGCTGCAAAAACACAGGGAAGATCCCCAATTCTTAGACAAAGTTTTATGATCGGATGAAACAACCTGCAAGAAAGATGGCTATTTAAATCTTCACAATCTTCATAGCTGGAACAATGAAAATCCGCACCTGGTGAGAGAAGACAAATCCCAATATCAATTTAAGGTTAACCTATGGACGGGCATAATAAATGGAAAAGTGATAGGACCCTTTGAGTTACAAGGAAACATAGATGGCAATAGCTATTTGAACTTCTTACAAAATGAGTTACCAGGATTATTAGAAGACGTGCCCTTAAGTAATTTGCAAAACATGTGGTTTCAAAACGATGGTTGCCCAGCTCACTATGCCCGCCCTGTGCGAGAGTACTTAGACCAAGAGTACCCAGGGCGTTGGATCGGGCGACTTGGTCCTATCTTATGGCCACCCCGTTCACCTGATCTAAATCCCCTGGACTTTTTCTATTGGGGTTGTCTAAAGGACAGTCTACTCTACTACTAGTCTACTCAAAACCCATTGCAACCTTGGACGAGCTTCGCCAAAAAATAATTCAGGCTGTGGATCACATGAACAGAATCAGATATGCAAGAAAAATAAAACGTTCATTTTTAAGGCGATGTCGTGCCTGCATTACTGCCAATGGCAAACAATTCGAACATTTATTGTAATTTTAATAATATAGTAAATTCTAATCTCTCTATATCTATCTCTGTCTAACTTATGTTATCTTATGGACTACGCACATGTCTCATTCAAATTCTGAGAACTTGCAACAAAAACATTTTGGCTACATAGTAGAAGTGATTACTATCAACACCAACAATTTTCGAAATATGGTTGTTATTTTGAAATAGTACACCTAAGTATATTTTTGTGGCTAGTTTGCCTAGAATGTTATACCATTTTAGAATTGTAGTTAGTTGCGCCAATTTTTAATACTATTTGCCACAGTAGTGTCCATACTTTTTTTTTTCACTGTGATGAGTGAAAGTGAGCTGAAAGTCAAAATCTTACATAATTTATGAAAAAAACATAGTTTTGGTTGATTTTTGTGTAAAAACTATAGATATTCTGGAATTTTTAATGGTTGTGATCGATAGTAGTGCTACTTACCTTGCCAATACAAAAAAAATCACAGAATTACTTGTAAAATTGTAGCAATGGCACTTAATAATATAATAAAAGATGACGATTTTTAAAGAAATCGGTTTTTTTGTCGTAATGAAAAAAAAAATCAAGGTAGAATTTTTTTCTTTTTTGTTCTCGAGTAGTCATATGTAGGTCCACCTGCTGGTGCCGGCTTATCGTTGAATTTTGGGACACCCTGTATATAGATATGCAGTGATGAGTTATACACACAATATGTTACAATACTCTGTACCTTCCTGTGAAGACAGAAAATGTCTCATCATAAAATCAGCAGGACTAGTAGCAGTACTCCACTGAAAAAGTCATAAAAACAGTCTAGTGGTAGAGTCACGCTGCTGAAAGTTGCCTATGTGCAGCCATAAATGGCCAGCTCGTCTCGGGTAGTACATCACACTTGGATAGAAAATGTTTGGATAGTAGCAATTTGCTTTTCTTCAATCAGTGAGAATGAGAGACAGAGGCCTAAACCTTTATGGTAGGCAACAACTTTGCTGTGTGGCTAACATTGCAGAGGTCTACAAATGGTAGTTGCCACCTACCATCACATAATTTTCTTCCTGCTCTGGTAGAGCCAAACACAAAAAATAAAATAAGGATACCAAATGCTGATTAAGGAACATACTGATGCTACATAACCAACAGGTTATGTAGCATCAGTATGTTCCTTAATCACCATTTGGTTATTATTAACAAATAGGGGGAGGGGTCTTGACAAATACCATGGTGGAACAAAATCGAGTCTTGGCAGCATACATTTATTATCCTCAACATTGTAAAAAATGCATCATGTATATGAGGAAGTTCCTTTATGGCAATGAGCTCAATTGTAGAGGTGCTATGTCCAGCAGTGGACATCAAGGCTAATGGATTGGATAGATGGATGTATAGCTGAACAACTTGGCTTTGCCATTACAATCATTAAGTATAAAAAAAGCCTATGTTTTCTTAACTATATATATATACAACTATCACATCTCAAATTGGACAAAACAAGTAACAAACAAAATTGCATTAAGAAATTGCTTATTAATTTATTAGATGTGTTATTTGTTTAAAAATGCTGCTAGGCCTTCAGTGTATAAATATGTTTATCTTTTTCTATTTTTATAATTTGTTTTTTAGACAAAGAAAATGAAGAAGTTCGAAAAATTAGTGATATCTTCTCGCAGAACCGCCTGAAGCAGGCTATAACTGAACCTTATGGCATCCTAGGACAAGCAGCTCAGACAAGGAGTCTCATAAAAATATGTATGACAAACATTGAGTTTTTTTTAAACGTAGAACTCATATACTTTTTTACATATCACGTTATAAGACGTCACTAGCTCGTACTATTCCTGTACTCTCCCTATACAAAATTTGGGTAAAAAAATAAATTATAATATATACATAGCGTGGCCTTTCTGACAGTTCAAGCTTATCAGTTTCCCGCCAACAACACCCACAATACGGATATTATTATTTTTGGGTTATTTGAGTTATCCGAATTATATACAGCTAACAACAAAAGGGACTGAAAAAATACGATCAGTTTTGTAGAGGAAATCAGAGGCCAAACTAATATTTCTAGTTAAATAACAAACTTACTTGTCAAAGTCCGCACAATATTTTGAACACTATTTTACACATAATCAGTTATTGTTTTATTACATTAAACTGCTGCACACTAACGCTGCCTCAGTCTGTATTTAATTATTAAAAAGCTACTATATTCATCAAAACTATATCACGGTTTTATATTCACCACAAACAAAACAAACGAAAAATACGATTTTTTTTTGGTTCTGTTCGTCCATTCGGACAGGCAAAGGGATCAAAGCCCATACAGCCAAGTCTTATTTAATTATTTTTCATATGTTGTTCATCATTTCTTCATATTATGTAGCATTGTTCATCATTTCTTCATATTATGTAGCATTGTTCATCATTTCTTCATATTATGTAGCCCTTCACATGTTTATTGAAGAGCTTCAGTCATAAATAGCAGAATTTTGTGTTTGGTGTTCTTCACGTCGTAAATAAAATTTTCTTCGTGAAAGAGTAGTAGGCCGAAGCCAAGTCTTTTATTGTCAACATCATTATCATCCCGATCCATTTTAAATTTAGCCCGGTATTAAATATCTACTAGATCTACTATACCATATACTTATGTACTTATCTTTATATTATAATATAAATTCATAAATTTAAAGTAACAATATAAAAAAGAACCTGTGTTAACGACACAGTTTTGTATATATATCTATATAATATACATATATACACATGCACATATATGCATACACATATATATACATAAGGTAACGTTAATTATAATATTTACATTTGTACATTATAAACCTATTATTATATTTTATTTATAATTCAAATTCGTGAACGAATGTTTCTAAGTCTGTGTAAGAAAATGTGTCAAGAGCTGTGTTTTCAACATGGAGAATAGTTTTCAAATTTCGCCTACCGTTGAAACGATGAATTCATAAAGCGGCATGTGGCAGTCATGTGTTTTCAATAATTGCTGAAGTGAGCGCGGGATATCTTCAGCATTTTTATAGATATCCAAGAGGCGGTCTGTCAAAGATAATCTTTGCAGATTATATTGTGGACAATCAAAGAAAATATGATCAAGAGTTTCGATAGATACAGTACAAAAGTTACAAGTGGGAGAGTCTAAGAGACCAATCCTGTACAAATGAGCACCACAACGGGAATGTCCCAGACGTAGCCGACAAATTGTGGTATAAAATTTTCTGTTCAAGTAATTATGATTTCTAAGAAACCAGGGAGGAGAGATTTGGTTTTTTATATTAGCCAACCATTTGCCTTTTGTTTGGACAACTTGCTGCCAATAATCCTGAAATTCTTGCAACAATGTGGCTTTAATATGAGACTGTGCGTCTGTGTGTGGTATAGGAATGTTCAAGTTGGTATGTATCTGATTACTATTAACAATAGATTTAGCGAGATAATCAACCTGTTCATTTCCTTCCACACCTATGTGGGAAGGAGTCCAGAATAAAATTATATCTTTTATATGTGATAAGCAATGATATTTATCTCTAATTTTGTATATTATAAAATTAGTTTTAACATCACATTTAGGATACTGTAAAGCTTTTAGAATGCTCATACTGTCTGTAATAACTATCCATTTATTGTAAGAATGTTCTCCAATATACTCTAGCGCAGCATATAATGCAGCACATTCTGCTGTGTATATACTAGCCAAGGTATTTAATCTATGACCAAACCCACTTCGTAGTTTTTTGTCATAGACTGCTATAGATACAGCAGTTTTATTCTTGGAACCATCTGTATAAAGATGATTATAATTTTGCCACTCTCCCAACATACTATATACATCCTCCTTATGCTTTAATGATTCATTAATTACTATTTTAATAGGGTTATACTTTGAGTTATAAGAATTTAAATAACAGGGCCAAAGAGTGCTAGAAAATAGGTTATGATCACAACAAAAATGAAGCATATCAGACATACCTTGTACTTGATAATAGGTATTATTGCCAGTCCTGTTCACATAGTCCTGTGCCTTTAAGAGGAGTGGATGATTATTAATAGATGTTAGTTTGAGAAATAATTTTGACTGTAGATACTTAAATCTGAGTGCTAGTGGGGGAACATTACATTCTACCTGTAATGATACAATAGGAGTAGACCTAAGAGCACCTGTAATGATCCTTAAGCATTTATTTTGTATCTTTTCTAACTTGTTGACTAAAGTATTTACGCCCCCATAACAAAAGAAGGCATACTCAAAATGGCTACGGACTAATGACTTGTATAGAGTTAGTAAAATGCCTGGGTCTGCACCCCAGTATGTACCAGCTAATGACTTTAGAATGTTACAAGCCTTTAATGCTCGATTTTCTAACATTTCAACATATTTATTCCATTTAAGGTTGCTAAGAAATGTAACTCCTAAAAACTTTACTGAATTATCTATAGTAATTTCACGATTACCATAATATATTTTGACATCTCTTGTTCTAATAGACTGCTTTGAAAATATTACTACTTTGCTTTTGACAGCACTGACTTCCAGACTAAGACATTGGAAATAGAACTCCAATTTTTTGAGTGCTGCATTAAGTTCTAATGCAACATTTGTTAAATTAGGTCCTGAATTATAAACCACTAGATCATCTGCAAACTGCAAGTTTGGAACTTTATTACCTAAAACAATATTTATTTGATTTATGTATACTATAAAGAGCAATGGACTCAAAATTCCCCCTTGGGATACTCCTCTATATGAATATCGAGGCCCTATTAATTGGTTATTGACCTTAACATAAAGTTTACGACCATGTAAAAAACTAAATATCCAACAAACTATTTTTTCAGGAACATTTAAGGACAGAAGAATGGATGATAATTTTTCTAAATCAACATTATTAAATGCTCCTACAATGTCCAAAAAAACACCAGCTGATATCTTATTTTCAGCCTGGGCGCTATGGATGTCAAGACAAAAATGACGTAAACTCTCACAACTAGAGCGACCACATCGAAATCCAAATTGATTATAAGGTAGGAGGTTATTACTTTCAATATAAAATATAAGTCTTTGTTTTATTAACTGTTCAAATATTTTACCCACACAAGAGCTTAATGTAATAGGTCGATAAGAATCAGATAAGCTAGGATCTTTTCCGGGTTTTAAAATTGGAATCAAACAGTCGGTTTTCCATTCTTCTGGAACAGTGGAGTGATGCCACAGGAGATTTAACAGCTTTAGAAAATGATTTAAATTAGAGGGGTTTAGAAGTTTAAACATTTTATATGAAAGCCAATCCGAACCACATGCAGAGTCTTTTCTCGAAGATAAACCAGCTTTTAGTTCTTCTATGGAAAAAGGAGCAATCATGAAGGAGTTACCACTATTTAATGGTTTATTACTGTGAATATTTGTCAAATTTGTTACAGTATCTGGAGTGTATTTATGTAGAAAATTAGATATCCAATTAATGCTAGTGAAACTATTATTATTAGAGTAATAGTTTTTAAATTTCCTCATTTTTGCCCAAATCTGATTCATTGGTGTTAACCTATTTATAGATGAGCAAAAGTCTGACCAAGATTTGCGACGCTCAAGTCTTAAAACACGTTTTTTGTAAGCTTGAGCATGTTTAAAATTAATATAGTTTTGATTATTGGGATTTGATTTAAACAACAAATAAGCCTGCTTACAACCTTCTACCACTTTAGTACATTTCCCATTCCACCAAGGAAGCTGTCTTTTTCTTTTAGATATACAGCCAATATTGTTATGACGAGTTGTAGTTGCAGGTACTGAATTTTCCACTGCTTTAAGAATAATTGAACAAAAATTATTGTAAGATGTGAGCAAGTTACAATTATCTATTTCAAATGATTTTAATAACTCATTTACTAAGTTTTGATAAAGATCCCAATTTACTAATTTCAGATTACTGTGCGAAGGAATGTTGGATGAAGTTGAAGAAATTTCAGATTCGGACACTGCCACAGAGAATTTGGTGATTGTGGGCAGGTGATAGCTGCCTAGACAGTCCTCATGAACTTGCCATTCACAGCAAAGAAACAAAGAAGATGACACCATTGTTAAATCTAGTCCATTTGGTCTCCAAGAATTAGTACCCACTGTTGTGGGTTGACCATTATTCAGGAGTATTAAGTCATTGTCGTCCATTGAGTCCATAATGTCTCTACCTCTAGAATCAATTCTATTGCAACCCCAAATGGTATGATGAGCGTTAAAATCACCAGCAATTATTAATGGTTTTGGAATACTATGCAACAGTCTATTAAATTTAGATATCTCGAAATTAGGAACACTGTTACCAGGACTGTAAAAACTAACAAATGAGATTTCTTTTTGGTTGATTTTAATTTTGATTGCTACATTTTGCAAGGAGTTATCACAGAATGTTTGTAGTCTTTGAAAATGTATACCATTTCTGACGAAGATTGCTACACCATTGTGATCATTTCCACAATCATTTCTAATTATTGTATAACCTCTGATACAAAACTGCATATTTGGTTTAAGCCAAGTTTCTGAAATAAGAGCTATGTGTATGTCCTGTTCGTAAAGGATATTTTGAAGCTCAAGTCTGTTACTCAACAGACTTTGAGCATTCCACTGTACTATGTTAAGTTTGTGACTGTTGAATGTGAAGTTTTATTTTTATTCTGTATTGTATCTTTGATGGCTGAACTTATTGCATGTGAGCTAATGCTTTGATTTTGAGTTTTATTTAATGTAATCACTTTAATTATTGATTCTGTAATTAGATTCATTGCTGCTGGATTAGATAAAATTAAGTTAATAATGTCTTGTGTGTTTTCTATTTTATTTAGTGAAGGAAAGTTTGTTGGATGCTTGAATAAATCTGAAAATGGCATTTTAGTTTTATTTTTGCTATCTATTATTTTTTTTTGTTTGATAGGGCACTGACCAGATACTGAAAGGTGGTTACCTTTACAGTGTACACATACTGCTTTATCAATAGGAACAGTACATTCTTTATATGAATGATTGTCTGTACAAATTGAGCATCGCTGAGCATTTTTACAAAATTTAGCCAAATGATCAAACCTTAGGCATCGGAAACACTGCTTAACCGGTGGCACATAAGGTCGCACTGGTAGACGCCACATTTTTAAGTGTACGTAGTCTGGGAGTGAAGTAGATGATGCGAAAGTAATAATAACAGCCTGTGTAGGTTGTAATGTAAAACCGCTCTCAGATTTACTTTTTTTCATAATTCTTCGAACAGAAATAATTTTTTTGGTACTCGATAAAGATTTAAAAATTTTTTTGTTGGACATGTCGACAGGTACAGAAGAAATCACTCCCGAAAGTTCAGTGGCACTAGCTGGGATGGACGCCTTAATATTCTGTTCCCTTAAAAACGTTGTATTATCTAAAAATGTGTTGGCTAAACTAGGTCGTTCAAAAACTACTCCAATTTTAAACTTATTAATTTTCTTAAGATATTTAATGCCTTTGATGAAGCGCGATAAACAACTACTAAGAGTCAGCATGTCACGACTACCCAGTGGCTGTTCAGTGAGACTTTCTATAAATACTATGAATTCATGACCGGCACATGCATCTTCTGGGTAACGGCGACAATAATCAGTCACCCTATATGGTAAATAAAATTTGTCATCGTCCTCTAACATTGTACGTGAATCTGAATATTGGCTACTTTCGGAGGCAGAATCTGAAAAAGACTCACCTTTATCCCGCTCGGGCTTGGATTTTTTCCGCCTTTTCGACATTTCTTAACACTGACCTAAATTGCTATATACAAAGTTTTACTTATAATAAACTAATTAAATATTAGATATATACAATTAATTATATATTTTACTGCAATTATATGTAATATAATTAAAATAAAAAATATGTAATTAAAAAGACCGCCCTAAGCGTTCGAAAGTTCCCGCGCCTTTTCCGAAAAATACGAATCGAAAAGAAAATTACAAAATGACAAACAATGGCGTCGCGTCGTCTGTAGTGTTGCCCAGCTAGTGTTGCATATCGATAGTCTACTATCGATAGACAATCAATTGTCTATCGATAGTTTACGTATAAGCAATAGTATCAATAGTATATCGATTGTATTGTAATACGTCAATACTATCGATACTATCGATAGTATCGATAGCTCTCTACGAGCAATACTATCAATAACAACGATACTATCGATACTATCGATAGTGATTCATTCGATAGTATCAATACTATCGATAGTATCGCTAATACCATTAGTTTTAACTTAAAACTATCGATAGTATCGACTATTTTGGACTATCGATAGCAAGCAACTATTCGATAGTATTGTTGTCTAAAGTTATGTTATGTGGTAAGCCAAGTACTAACATTATTATTAAAGAAATTTATTTAAATTTGCGTCATCATAGAGTAGAACAAATTTTAGTCAGGTGAATAACATTAAATTTGTGATACTAACAAAGTGAAACAATTATAATAGCAATACGTGCTGCTGTCAATATTTCTTGAGTTTCGGTGGGAATGTGGAAGTATTATATCATATTCTTGGATTATTTCATTTTTCAAGTGTGTTTATCACTATCACACAGTGTTATATTACATTCATTGCTAAGACAGAGAAAAAGTCTTTTCGCAAATAGTCTGTATAAACTTTTAATACAATTTCTTTGGCTGTACTAGTTATATCTGGCTGGTATTGATAACAAATTAAAGTATCATTTAAATAAAGAAACAATTTAGTAAAATGTTATTTTCCGTCGTCTTTCATTTTATTTTATTTTTGTTAAAATGAGTCAATTCTATGAAGAAATTCGACATATTTTAAAACTTTATTACAAAAAAGATATATGCAACGCAAGCTGTGAAAAAATTGTGACGTTTATGGACCTAATGTGGAGTCAGAAAGAGTAACATAAAGTTTAAATGTTTTCAATTCGGGAATTTTGATGTCAACGTTGCATCTCGATTATTTCATTTTCAATTGTACGTATATAATATACAATTGAAAAGTGATACTGGATTCAGTTAGATACATATTTCTATATCCCTATAATGTGAAGTTACATATAAAAATATGTAAGAATATTTTTAATAGAGGCTTCTCGATAGATTACATTGCAATCGAGCGTACAGAGAACTTATGTTTTTCGGACCCTGTTAAATTTATTTCACTAGGTTAATATTGCTAAAAATACAACAAATCTAATGACTTATCATTCTGTGTAATTCTGTGTTTCTGTGTGTGTCAGCCATAATTCTGTGTAGAATTCTTGATTATGTTTTTCTTAATTTTGTTTAACCGAAACTTTCAAAACTAATAACTACAATAAAAATTTACAGTAATAGACATTCTGAGTTTCATTAGTATACTGATACAAACCATTTTTTTTTTTATTGCCTATGGTGGCGAACGAGCAAGCAGCAGCACACCTAATGGTAAGTGTTACTGCCGCCCATGGAGCTTGGCAATACCAAGGGTATAGCTTAGGCCGCTGCCTACTAATAAAATCCCCAAACCCACCCAGTTGGGCTGCCGGCTTTCTAACTCACCGAACGAAGCGCAATAGCACATTGCCATTACTCAGACGTCGATCTTCTACGAGAGGGTGGTACTACCCCGGACGCAACGGTCCGCGGCTGTTGACAGAAAACTGTCAACAGTGTGGTACAAGTACAAGGTACCACTTACATTCATTCACACTCACATTCTGACCCAATTGTCCAGAAGTCTTGGAGCAGTATAATTTTACTCAACTTTCAATGGCTATTGATCTTAACCATTATTAGCTAACTTAGGCTTCAAAGTAAGAACGCAAATGCACGTTACTGCTAGAAAAGTCACCACAAAATTCACTGAAAACAAGCAACAGGGACACAACTACGGTATTTATATTTTTAAGCAATACTATTGAAAATTTTCTGGCAATCAATAGCCCGAAATAGTCGATACTATCGATAGTATCGATAGTTTTAGGTTAAAACTAATGGTATTAACAATACTGTGATATATTGTATTAGTGGGTAATATAATAACTTGTACATGCAACTACATTGTGAGGCCAGTCGGCGAATATACGTTGTACAGTCAACTTGCTTGTTATTCCTGAATCCTGTATCCCGGCTAGCCCGCATATATAACATTGGCGACGAGGAACAGTAACCTTACGTGTGAACTGTGACTAAAAATATAGTAGTGTACTAAAAATATAAGTGAACAATGCCTATAGGAAAAATTTCTGAATTTAAAGTAAATAGTGACGATTGGCGATTATACGTGGAACGTTTAGAACAATATTTTTTAGTAAATAATATACCAGTCGAACTACAAGTGCCCACTTTAATTACAGTGATGGGAGCAGAAAGCTATGAGCTGTTAGTTAATTTGTGTACCCCCCACAAACCTAAAACTAAATCGTTTTCGGAGATAACGGACATTATGGAAAGACATTTGCAACCTAAACCCAGTGAGTTATCCGAACGATATAAGTTTAGACATAGGAAACAAAAGGACGGAGAATCTATATCGGAATATACAGCGGTATTAAAAAAAATGTCGAAGACGTGTGGGTTCGGGACGTGGCTTGAAGAAAGTTTAAGAGACCAGTTAGTATGTGGCATTACTAGTGAAGTTGTGCGTCAACGTTTGTTCGCGGAAAGTCAGTTGGACTTCGGGAAGGCCTATAGACTAGCGGTGAGCTTGGAGGCGGCGGAAAAGGATGCAGCAGCTGTTGTGGAGCGTGGCAGCGAGCCGCCAGCAAGCGCGACTGCCGAGGTCAGCTGTCAGGCGCTCGCGGCGGGCTTAAGGCGCGGCAAAGCAGTGGCGGAGCGACGCAGAGGGCAGGGCGCGCAAGGAAGGCGTGCAACTTATCAAGCACCAACTGCGCTGGCACCGGTTGAGCGTGCGCGACCAATGCAGTGTCTGGTGTGCGGTGCGCGTCACGAAACCGCTGCGTGCAAATACGAGAGATACGTTTGCAGGGTGTGCAACCAACGAGGTCATCTACGTCGTATGTGTCCCAATTTGACGGGACAGCATCAAATAGACCTAGATCATACGGCAGTGGACGAAATCGATAGCGAGGGCAGCGAGGAGGTAATTAACATATGTCGTTTATCACCAACACAATGTAAGCCTGTATACGTGACCTTGAACGTAAACGGCACTGATATTAAGATGGAGTGTGACACCGGCACTGCTGTGTCATGTATAAGCTGGGAATGTTATAATAGACTGTTTAAAAATTTAATTCTTAAACCATATGAGTTAACGTTTAAGTACTATACGGGTGAGTCAGTTAAACCGCTGGGCACACTGCTACCAATTGTTAAATATAAGAACGTTACTAAAGTGTTAGAATTGTTTGTTGTAAAAAATGGAAAAACTATCTTATTAGGCCGTCAATGGATGGCAGAATTAAAAATACAATTACCTACTACCTTTTTGTTACCTACTTACGATTGTAATAATTTATCAATGTTTAAAGGGGAGGCATTTGATTTATCGGCATTCAGTTCCAGATACTGTGACGTGTTTGCGGACGGATTGGGTCGTTTCACTGGTGGTACAGTGAGTATTCACGTGCACGACGGCGCGCGGCCGGTGTTCATGCGCGCGCGCCCGCTGGCGTACGCTCTGCGCGGGCCTGTGGAGCGTGCGTTGCACCAGCTAGTGCACGACGGCATCCTCTCACCCGTGGAGCGTTCAGATTGGGCGACGCCTATAGTGCCGGTCCTAAAGAAGGACGGTAACATTATAATCTGTGCAGATTATAAACTAACACTGAATAAAGTAGTAGAAATTGACCGTTATCCGTTGCCGAGGGTTGAAGAATTATTATTACGTTTAAAAGGGGGGGAACGTTTTAGCAAAATTGATTTGTCGCAGGCTTATGCTCAGTTTGAGCTCGACGAAACAAAAAAATATACTGTTATTAATACACATAAGGGATTATTGTACGTTGTTATGTTGTTATGTACAATCGATTAGTTTATGGTCTATCCTCGAGCCCAGGAATATTTCAAAGACATTTGGAACAGTTATTTGCATCTATGCCTCACGTGGGAGTGTTCCTGGACGATATTATAATTACAGGTAGCACCAATCAAGAACATTTAAATAATTTGTGTAGGGTATTCGATTGTTTAAGTAAATATGGCTTAAGGGTTAAGAAGGAAAAGTGTGTGTTTTTTAGTAAGTCGATTAATTATTTAGGTCACATGATTAGCAAGGACGGTATACACACGTGTCCAGACAAGGTGACCGCTATTGTCGAGACACCGGCACCCACTAATATTGACGAATTAAGGGCTTTTATCGGTATGGTAATGTATTATGGTAAGTTTATAAGAAATATCAGTACAATTTTATCACCTTTATATAATTTGTTAAAGACGGGTGTGCGGTTTGTCTGGGATATGGAATGCGAAGATGCATTTCGTAAGGTCAAGGAACTATTAGCAAGTAGTAAAATATTGATACATTATACGCCTGACCTGCCATTGTATTTAACAACAGACGCGAGCAGCGTAGGCATCGGCGCGGTGATATCGCATATGACGTCAAGCGGCGAGCGACCTGTCGCATATGCTTCTCGCTCACTCACAAGTGCCGAACGCGCCTACTCGCAAATAGATCGAGAAGCGCTTGCTATTGTTTACGCCGTTCGTAAATTTCATCAATACCTTTACGGCCGCAAATTTATATTAAAAACTGATCATAAACCCTTAACATATATTTTTGGAAATAAAGTAGGTATACCTGTGATGGCCGCGTCGAGATTGCAACGTTGGGCAATCTTATTATCTGGATACAATTACGAAATTGAGTACGTAGCGTCTAAGAAAAATTGTGCCGATGCGCTGTCACGTTTACCGCATAGACAAAGTAAAGAGGTAAAAGACGATGATATTACTTACATAAATTTCGTTGAAAATTTCCTACCGATTACCAATGCAGAAATTAAGCAAGCGACTGCCACAGATAAGGTTCTTAGTAGGGTCTTAGGATATATAAGATCTGGGTGGCCTTTGAACTGTCCCGATGATCAAATTAAACCATATTTTATTAGACGTAATGCTTTGTATACGGAAAGTGGATGTGTCATGTGGGGTTACCGTTTAGTGATACCATTAGTATTACAAAATAATGTGCTACGGCAGTTACATATTAGTCATATGGGTATAGTAAAAACCAAGGGATTAGCCCGTAGCTATGTATGGTGGCCCAATGTCGACGCAGACGTGGAAGCAATGTGTAGACTTTGCGAGATTTGTGCGGCAGTGGCCGACGACGCGCCGCGTACACGGATACAGCCGTGGCCGTACCTAGCTCGTCCTTGGAGCAGACTACATATTGACTTCTTGGGCCCTTATAAAGGATTCACATTTCTCGTAGTAATAGATGCAACGTCAAAGTGGATTGAAATTTTTGAAATGTCTCGTACTACTGCGACAAATGTAATCAAGGTATTACGAGCCACGTTTGCTAGGTTTGGTTTACCAGAAGAACTAGTTTCCGATCAGGGACCACCATTTACTAGCTTGGAGTTTAAAAAGTTTTTAGCTAATAACGGTATAAAGCAAACCTTCTCCCCAATCTACCATCCTTCATCAAACGGGGCAGGAGAAAACGCTGTGAAGCTATGTAAGCGTGCCATTAAAAAAGCGTACAGGGATAAGGTAGATATAGAAGCAGCCTTGCAGACTTATCTTCTTGCTTATCGAAACACTGTCCATAGCACAACCGGCGAAACACCAGCCATGCTCTTGCAAAAGCGACCACTGCGTTCGAGATTAGACTTGTTACGTTCCAATAACGTGGTGGAGAATAAAGTTCGAGAGGCTCAAACGATGCAGGTCGAATACGCAGGGGGGGTCTCTCGTAATTTTGATGAAGGCGATACGGTGTGGGTGCGAGGTTATGGCAGTCGAGATAAATGGGTAAAGGGCATCGTAGACAGTGTTGACAGTTCTCGGCGATACTCGGTGGCAGGGGATGACGGTCAATTATTAAAAAGGCATATTGATCAAATTCGTCGCAGATCTCGTTTATCTGATGTTACTGTACCTAATCCCGAAGGCAACAGTGAGACGTTGCCGAGTGAGAGTTATGTCGTAGGCCCTCAAAGTGACGAGGTAGTAGGGGACAGTGACTGTAGTACTGGTATTACTGGTACGGGCAACGAGGTACAGGATAAACGCGAAACTCTAAATATAACAGAAGGTATGTCAAGTAATAATCCTGATAATATTATTATCAGGATTATTACTTATACTTACTTACCTCCTCTGCCTATACCAGTTGGTACCCCAGTGAATCGTTATTCAAAACGAATACGTAAACCGGTCGTGAGATTTCAAAATGTATTATTGGAATAACTTCTTATTGTTAAAATTATTATAAATTTATATGTCGTCTTATTATTATATTATATGTTGTATTGTGGTGGAGGTGTGATATATTCTATTAGTGGGTAATATAATAACTTGTACATGCAACTACATTGTGAAGCCAGTTGGCGAATATACGTTGTACAGTCAACTTGCTTGTTATTCCTGAATCCTGTATCCCGGCTAGCCCGCATATATAACAAATACTATCGATAGTATTGATACTATCGAATGAATCACTATCGATAGTATCGCCGTTATTAATAGTATTGCTCGTGGAGAGCTATCGATACTATCGATAGTCTCGATAGTATTGATATGTGACGATACTATCGATAGTACTATCGATAGTATGAATACTTTTTGAGGTTAACTATCGATAGTCAAACTATCGATTTTTATGCAACACTGTGCCCAGCTATAGGTATATATTAGAGATGGTAGTTCCGGAGCGTAATAGTTCCGAGAACTATGTCTTTTGCCGGAACGATCTAGTTCCAATCCAACCACACAGCTGAGATAGTTCCATAGGTCCAAGTCGTTCCGACGACCGACTCGTTCCGACGACCGAGTAATAAAGTGTGCGTCATGCATGCGCCTAAATATTCTTCTATATATCGTCGTCGTCTATATATATCTTGGTTGTCAGTCCTAACCCTGTCATGTCAAATTTGAGGGTAAATCAACTGATATGCCGACAATTACTGACAAATAAACGGAACCTAAAAATAACTTGTATTTCGTAGTTTATAGCTCCTTCAAAATACTAAATTTGAAGGAGTTATAAACTAAGAAATATGGATCTTGAATGGCTGGAGCTGATTAAAACTATGTCCACACATGTTACGTTAGATTGGATTGCATAATCATGTCATTAGAACCGATAGGATAGGACTCATGTACTATCGGTCAGCGGAACTAGATAGGTCCGCGAACATGTTTCCTGGATATAGTTCCGACAGAAAAAGGAATCGTTCCATGTCCGATCCGCTCCAGGACATAATTTGCACATGACTAGTATATATATATTATCTATGCCAATTATAACTTTATGATATGGAGGGTAAAAACTAAGGAGGACCATCGCAGTGTATTAAGAAGTGTCCATTGAACGGGAGCAAATTAAGGTGGCGCTATAGTAGCAAGTGGAAGAATTTTAAAAAGAGCGCCACAAATTTCATAGTTTCATAGTATGGAAGGTAGAAACTAAGGAATACCATCTTGTATGGGGGATTAGTAAAAAAAGTGTCCACTTGTAAACAGCAAATTATTGTTCGAACACTCACCGAAATATCGCTAGTGTAGCAAGTGGAAATGATATGAATGTAGCAGTAATAAGCAGAGTGAAGTGTGCTGAGTTACGTAGTCAACTGTGATTTGATAAATAATAACCTATGAACCTATTAAATTTGTGGCGCTCTTTTTAAAATGCTTCCACTTGCTACTATAGCGCCACCTTGCCACCTTAATTTGCTCCCGTTCATTGGACACTTCTTAATACACTGAGATGTTACTCCTTACTCTATTCTCCATGGTTCATAGGTTATTATTTATTAAATCACAGTTGACTACGTAACTCAGCACACTTCGCTCTGCTTATTACTGCTACATTCACATCATTTCCACTTGCTACACTAGCGCTATTTCGGTGAGTATTCGAACAATAATTTGCTGTTTACAAGTGGACACTTTTTGGACTAATCCCCCATACAAGATGGTTCTCCTTAGTTTTTACACTCCATACTTTATGACCATCCTAGGTACTTAGGTTACTTTCCATTTAATTAACACAGAGGGACTCTGCGGTACATTGTGAAACACTGCCAAACACCTGTTACTGTACTGTTTCTGTCTGTGTAAAAGTTTAAATGAAACAGCTAGTTGTCTCAAAATAACACTAAAGTGCTTCAATATCGCAAAATTATGGACGTTGTATACCTAAATGCAAGTTCCTTGACAAAGTCTTGGCTCAATAATTTATAAACATAACCACATTATCAGGGCTCACTTCAATAGTGCAATGTTTACATTTGAACATTTTTATTAAATTTTAATTAAGGGGTAAAGGAAGACCAAAGAAAAGATGGATGGACTGCGTGAGGCATGACATGGATAGTCTAGGAGTAACGGCAGAGATGACGTCTGATAGGATCGTATGGAAAAGGATGACATATTGCGTCGACCCCAAATAATTGGGATAAGAACAGGATGATGATGATATTAAAT
This sequence comes from Lymantria monacha, assembly GCA_905163515.2. NCBI lineage: Eukaryota > Metazoa > Arthropoda > Insecta > Lepidoptera > Erebidae > Lymantria > Lymantria monacha. Next base: position 22,171,802 of record LR991081.1, read on the forward strand.
TTTAATTAGCAGTAAGAGACAAGCTCAATTTAATAATCTCAAATAATACTACTAGAATATGCCGTAAATAAATTGCGAGGTTAAGTAATGATACTTAATACAAGCAAAGTAGTACCTATATATTTAAAGTACTCTATGAAAGTAGGTAAACATCTGTCAAACACCACTTTTTCGAGTTTCGAACAGTGTACGGCTGTGTTCAACAGTGTCGTTGATGGAAAGCGCTTTATCGAACACTGCGGTAGTTTTCCAATTACAGAGCATTATGCGACTCAGTGGCGCACAATGCTGTATTATGCTGATGCTTAATTGGAACGTGAATTAGTTTTTAAATGCACCAGCAGAATGCGCTAAGTTCAGCGTTGAAAAAAAAATAATCTCAGAGTTAGCAATAACCTAATTAATCTGTAAATAAAGTGGTATACACAATAATTGGTTGAAAACTATTTACGGTTATTTTAAGTAATTTAAAATAAAAAAAACGCATTCGTAACGACGACGTAAGAGAGCGAGTAGGTATGAAAGAGAGTATTGGTGTAAAGATGCGAAAGGGAATGCTCCGATGGTTCGGACATGTGGAAAGAATGCCGAAGGAACGTCTGGTTAAGAAGATATACAATGCGAAAGTGGAAGGATGTAGGTACCGAGGGAGACCGAGACTAACCTACCTAGACCAGATCGGTCATATACTGAAGGAAGGTGGAGTCAAGAGTCTCCGAAACCGGCGAGCGTGTGTGAAGAGAATTATGAGAGAGAAGTATGTTGAGGAAGCGAGTGAAATATGCAGAGATAGAGTTCTCTGGCACTCTGTTCTCTCTGCCTACCCTGCAAGGGCTATGGCGTGATGATATGTATGTATGTTAAGTAATTTAGATTTTGATTATTTAATAAACATTTTTTTATTTTGAGTAATTTTTTAAAATGAGTTCTAAAAGAATTAAATACTTTTTAATTGAATCATCTTACCCAGATGATAGTGATGATGATTTATCGAGTACTCCGAGTTTAACACGATATATTTATTGAAGATATGTATGATAATGACACAGATGAATTATTTGAGCCATTGATAAAATATTTGATGACAGGTTGTCGAAAGCAAAGGGTAGAAAATTATCTATCTATATTAAGAATTATTATGTCAACTTAAAGAAAAAACACGTGTTAATTTTCAGTCACTAAGTTGGTATCGATTGCACGCATCAGACGAAAGCACTACTTTTAAGAGTGCTCGATTGTGCGAAGCGTTGCTGTAGTTGGAACATTCAACGTCAAGCATTATGCCGCATAATGCGCTCTAGTGCTGTAATTGGAAAACTACCAATAATGACTAACTTGAAAGACTAAAAATGTGAAAATATTTATAACTTAACACTGGCACCAATAGCTCGTATATGTAGCTGATTGCCAATATATAAGAAGAAGAACTGATCTCTCAACTCTGAAGAAGTGTTTTAAAGAAAAGACTTGGCTGTATGTGCTTTGATCCCTTTGTCTGTCCGAACGGACGAGAACTAAAAAAATGTTTACTGTTTTGAAATGAAATCGATGAGCACGAAGTATAGATACACAGGAGTCCGAACGGTATAGGCTTTTCCATAGTATTTTTGGTCACAAAAATAAACCCAGATCTTAGTTCTTTCTTCTGCCACTGGCTGCGCTAGTGTTTAGATCGCACCCACGAATTATAGATACATATATCTATATATACACATGAATATATATATATACATGTATGTATCTATACTTCGTGGACGTACCGATGCTATTATTATTATTACACGTAAACGCGCGTTGGTTCGTGAAGGTTGAATTTAATTAATTTAAATATAAAATAATATTAAAAACAAATGGGAAGGTGTTGTGCTGTTCATGGTTGTGTTAGTGGACGAAAAGAAAAATTACTGTAAATGTTTCATGTACACAACATCTGCAAAGTTTTCCTAGGCCTTTAAACTATTTTGGGACTCCTCTTAAAGCTGACAAATTACCTTCAAGAAAAAGAAAAATATCGAAAATATTAACTATCTTCCCATTATCATTATCATCACAGCCCATGTATGTCCCACTGTTGAGCTCGGGTCTCCTCCGTAATGGGAGGGAACACTCGTACATATCTCTCTTACACGCTCGCCGGTTTCGGACACTTTTGACTCCACCTTATTTCAATATGTGACCAATCTGGTGATATAACAGACAGCAATATAAGAGATATTGAACAATTGACGAGAAATCAGGCTGATAACTTTGAATGGCATAAAATTCGCAGAAATCATTTAACAGCTGGTTACTTCCATACATGTTGCAAAGCAGTTTCTATAAAAGCAAAAATAATGTAGCACAAAGAATTTTGAATACATTAGAGTTCAAATGCAAACAATCACTACATGGAAAAGATTGTGAGTCAGGGACTATACATTTTTATGAAGAATATGCTGCAATGAAAGTGCAGAAATGTGGATTGTTTTTATCTAAAAATAAGCCACATTTGGGGGCGTCTCTTGATGGACTTATTGGCAAAGAAGCGATTTTAGAGGTAAAGTGCCCTTACAAGCTAAAATAATTATTATGCAATTAGTGATGAAACAATTCCTTACTTGTGGAAAATAAATATGGCAATTTGTGTCTAGAAGACACATCCATATTACTATCGAATACAAGGCCAGTTGATGGTTACCGGTAGAAAGTATGCTAGTTTATTCATTTCCACATTTGTAGAATGGACCATAATTGATGTACCCTGGAATGACACCTTTATAAAGGAGATTGAAAACAAATTAGATATGTTTTATGAAGACTATTTCCGACCAGCATTACTAGAAAAAGTACTCTGTAAAAACTATGCCAAATGATTCTACAAATAATTATTATTTTAATAATAAGCAATACTTATAATGTGGTTTTTAAAGTAAAATGTATGCCAACTGTTTCTTTAAATAATTTTAATATTAAGCGATATTTACATCTGTTTGTTAAAGTATCTCAAATGTTTCTATAAATAATTTAAATGTTAAGTAATACCCACATGTCATTGTTAAATTATTGATTAAATGAATTTACTTTGATAAATGAGTTTATTTACTTTATAAAAATTGTTTTAAATAAAAATACAAAAATAGTAAATGAAAACTTTACTAAAGTTAAAAAATAGAGAGTAGAAGAAGTTATACTGTACTTTAACAATATTTTCATGGAAGTTATATGTCATAACACATACAAAATATATTTTTGACATGAGAGGAACATAATATTCACAGGATTGTGCAATATACAATAGATTTTAGTTAAACCTATAACACGTACAATGTATATTCTCTTTGAAGAAAGTTTCCAATCTGCTAGAATGGTCATACCAGGCAACTGACTTTTTACCTTAAAAAATGAAGGTACATTTACAGCAACAACACCTTTATGAGCAAATAAGTCTTGCACGTTAAACCCTTGGTCAGCCATAATACTGTCTCCTTTTTCACATTTTCGATAAAGTTCACTTCTTTCTACAATTTGCCTATCACTGGTACTTCCAGCATATGCATCAGAACAATGAGATATAAGGCCACTTGATGAGCATCACCTACTTTATATTTAACAGTAGAACGATTCTTGTATGAACTCTATGTGGCTCTTTGTATATATGGATTAACAGGTCGTTGTATAGGTATTTCCGTACAATCTACAATGACTCTAGTAGAAGGGTAATATTTTTTAAATCCTTCAGGCATGTAGAAACCCACTAATTACCTGTCAGGCTATCAAATATTCAACATTGACGACATTTGATGCAAAAAGTTAATCCATATAATAAATATGTTTGATACAATACAGGGACTTGCATCAAAAAAACGAAATAGCTCATAGTCTTCCTTATTTCTCCTCAACTTCGTTAACGTCAAAAAGAACTGGTCTTCAACACTCAGACCTAAGACAACTTCTTTTATAGGTTATTGAATAGGCTTCAGGGCACAAAATATAAAACACAAACATAAATTTGCTTTATGATTCAAATCCAGTATAAAAAGCCAATACCTTTAGCATATTTCCTAAAGGATTCTATTGTGTAGAATCGGTAATTTTTTTGAGTTGCACATTCACGAACAATACCAATATCATTTTGCACATTTTCCAAGTTATATACACTATTTTCTTGGATCACAATTTCTTCAACACAATCGACGCCAAAGTTCAATGCTGTCGCCTTGGATGAAGTAATGCATGTAGCTGTAGTAACACTTGGAGTATGAGCTAAGCCATCACACTTTTCAATATATGAAAAACACAATTTTCGTTTAGAATCACGCGCTGATCACGTTCTCGCCTTTGTTCAGACTTTATATCTTCAATTTTAGTCCATAGAAATACTGAAGGCACCATTCCTTTCTTTAAAATGCGCCTGGTATTATTTAGTCCTGGAAATAATAATTAAGATTTTAGGTTATGTTAGGAATAAAATCATAAATACTTGTTTTGGGTGATAAAAGTAAATGTTATTCTATAAATGAAATTAAATCACCTGAATGCTTTCCAATTTGAATGAAAACTTCGGATTTAAAATATGCTGAACATATTTTAAAATGTTCTTTGGGATGAAACACGAAAGTCTTTACGAGTTGCTGCTTCTCATAGTTTTCTAGCTTTTTTTCTTTTGGAAATGAATGGTTCCCTGGTTTCCTACATCCAAATACACAGCAATGATGCATTATCATTTATAGCATTTTATACAATACTTTTCACAAATGTTAATAGCAACAAAACTGCCCGCGTAAAGATTTAAAGTTTAAACTGGGGGGGCACACTTAAAACATTACTTATTTTTACTGACCGTCGCGCCGCCTACAGATTGTTTGTACAAACTTAACTGCTGCCATTTTGTCCTGTATGTCAAACGTTTGACAACTGAGAATTATTATTTTTTGTTCCTAGCGTAGGTACTTATTGTCATCAATCTATTTACGGTTATTGATGTACTTTCTGAAAATTATCTCAATTTTCATTGTTAAGCTGATATTATTATTGCTTCGTTATCAGCTGATATGTTTTTTTTATATTTCAGGGTAGCTTTCATAGTAAAAGAAAATTCTATATAATTACACATACACATGTAGATATGTATATATATCACTTCAACTTTAATTCACCGCGTAAACTCTGGGTAGCAGCACCTTCCATACATGCATATTTTATCATGGAGTTGCCACTCTTTTTCAGTTTAATAACTTTACTCTTTGAGTTTAAACAAATAAGTATTTCTTGAAGAGTGGCGCGCTCTACCGGCAAAAAGTTCTGTCCCCTAAATTGAGACCATTCTTTTAACATTACGTTCGGACTCCTGTGTATCTATACTTCGTGTCGATGAGATTAGGAGTTTTGGCGCGAATGTGGAAATGTCATGTCACGCTCTTGTATTATATTCATTTCTTTAGTGTTTTGTGGTGTTATATTGAATAATTTTGCTGGTATTTTATGCAATATGATACAGTTAAAGCGCTGAAGTGTAGTGAATATGGTATAATAGTGGTTTACTTGTATTTTCATATTTGCCCAAAATTCCCAAAGAAAACCATTAATTAGGTTATCAGCGCCCGATTAATGGTAATGACTTGACTTACTGACAGACAATGACTATTAAGACTACATAATATGAAGAAATGATGAACAATGTGAAAAATAATTAAATAAGACTTGGCTGTATGGGCTTTGATCTCTTTGCCTGTCCGAATGGACGAACAGAACCAAAAAAAAAATATCTATGCAGAATTGTTTACGCTTTACGGCGTGCTTGCGTAGCATCTCTACTTAATCTGTGGGCGTGCTCACAGAGAAATTAAACACTACGTTTAAGAGGCGGAACTTCGAACATTGCTTTTTACAAGAGTTTATAACCTTCTAGTACCAACCACACAATAAAAACAACCACAAAGGAAAAACAGTACTAAAAACTTAATGATGAACTGTCAAATAGTCCGCGTAGGGATAACCAATATCTATCAATATTTTAACGCACATATATTTATCGATGTTTATCGATATCGATAGTCGACGAGGTTGTAGGGAAAATCAATATTCAGAATTATTTTGATTTTATCGATTTGTAATAAAACAATAATAATTACCAATATGTTTTATTTGCTTTTTTACAGATTAAATAGTTAAATCGCATTACAAAAACAGAAAACTCAGAAACGGCCTGCTTTATTTATTACCAACGTCAATATTCAATAATATTATTTTATTTATTGTATCAAAGAAAAATACAGTATTATACTTAATTTACAATAAGAAAAAAATATTAAAATAATTATGAAACACAGTCACCAATAAAGTTTCTAATATTAAGAGATTATTAATTAAGAGTCTAGTAAATGTTATAAAAAAAAGGAGATAGGTAAAGAAATACATGAAATTACAAGTTATGCCGCAAATTTGGCAAGTTGAGATCTAAAAGTACTAAGAGTTTCATTCAAAATATCTATATTGTTATACTTAATATTGTAACAGTACAAGTACGTTTTATAAATACATTTTGTCCATATTAAGTTTTTGAATAGGGTATATTAAAAAGAGACAAACAACGAGATGTTTGCCTTTTACAACGTAATCCTATTGACATGACATGATCCCGGATCTCTGCCGCTCTTCCACAATAGCATGTTGGCGAGTCGTTCAATGACATCGCATGCAAGCGACTTCGAAAGTTTCCATGTCCCGTGAGTGATACCACGTAATCCGGCTCCACCCACACGTACTGCATACGGGCCATCACGTCCGCGAAAAAGCTAAAGAGTTCCCTACGGTTGATGCTGGAGTACCAGTGTTCCCGCCATTGTGCTACGATTGCCGACCTTACCCGCTTTTTTAGTTCGTTACGATCCTTTCTGACCATAGTAGAACCCTCCTCTTCGACACATCCTGCTACGCGCATCGCTGCATCGCGCTACTTCCAAGTCGGCGGGTAGTACACCTGCAAGCACAGGCCGCGGTACCTACCGATATGTAGGCACAGGCACTGAAATTTTTAATAATACACCATTGATTTATCATATAGAAAAAGGTAAAGAAATTTTTAAGTTAAACGGTTTTATTGTAAACAGTCATGGTAATTTTGCAGTGAATGTACTAAAAGCTAAAAAATAATTAAATATGTAGATAAAATCATGGGTACCAAAAAATTTTTTTCCACGAGGTTTATATGCTAACCTCATTGATATAACTCGCCACCAGGTGGTGCTGCGATATATCGACATCAACAAACAAACCAACAGGCTAGGTTTGCTAGTAATTAATATAATTAATATGTTTAGATCTTTTGATTGATAATAAATAATTGTCTTGTGTGGAGAAATTATTACACTAGATATATCAGTTGAGACACAAAAAATCTTATTCTTACAATTTTCAGAGAGGAAATATGTTTTCTTGCTCTGTAATAGCATACCATATATGTATATTTTAGCTGATTAATCACAGGTTATAAACCATCCTTTTGTGGTGTTATTAATAAGTATAAGTTATATTTAGGCTTTATAACACAACTGATAATTTAATCATACATATAATGGCAAAATTATGACCATAATCATAAGCTGTATTATCTTATTGTTTTCACAAAATTATTTTCAAAAGTTATTTCCATACCATCTTATGATTGTTTTTATGTATCACATATAGTATCTTACTCTATTTGCATTTATTTATTGTATCTTGTCCTATATATAACATGTAGTTATAATATTACACATTTCTCATATGGTTAATATTACTTATCTCAAAGGCAGGAAGGAGATTTTACAAAATGAACTGCTTTGATTACAGTTATCTGTAGAATTATATTGCAAATTTTATCAATTATACAGTTTCTATAGTCACCTTTAGCATTTATTCCTTTAAAATTCTGTCAATTTTCTCATAGAAGCTAATTGTTTCTATCACTTGGTGCACATACTGACCAATCTGCAGGATAAGTGACTCTCTCAAGTCCTTGGATATGTGCCATGCTTTTAGTGGCAGTGTTGCATACTTCTTATGTCATTGAAAAACATTATTGCCAAAATAAGTAAGTGTTCTTTGATAGTATCCTAATATTATCCAAATATTAAGTACAACAGTTTGGCGAGAGGTTTATACTACTTATTTCCTCCCATGTCTAGCAGTATACTAATAGAATCCCAGTTTACCATATTAACATGATGAAGGCAATAAACAGGGACTATTTTATGTAAAGGGATAGCTGGCTATAAACAAGTCATACGTACCACCATGGGTCTTGTGGGAACTTGGAGAAAAACAAGGATTTCTGGCCAGGTAAATGTCTCTCCTTTATGCCGCAAATTTCACACGTTATATGGCCTTTTCCCATGTCTATAAATGAAGCACACTAAAAGAACAAGAGTCGCTATCTCTACTATAATGATTAATCCCTATGAGTCTGAAAAATTAGTAACACAGGGAAACACCAAAAAAAGAAGATTAGCACTTCTCTCGAATTTACAGGAAAATCATGAAACAATCTTAAAAAAATACAAGTCATATTCCGTGATCATAAAGTTTTTAAGGTTCGGTTCGAACAGGCAAAGGGTACAAAGCCCATACAGCCATATATATGATCATAAAGTATTAACGTTGAGAGTTGTTCATATTGTAATGTTGGTAAATAAGTGTAATTTTGAAATGTTGGCTACAAAAGGTTAACAATTCCATACATTTATTTTTAGTTTTAAGTTTCCTGAGACTGGGCGTGCTTATCTGCTTGAGAAATTACATAGATGTGAATTATTGTAAACTAAAAATGGATATTAATCCACAAAATCATAGCTATTGGTTTGTCGTTAGAGAAGATCATAGCAATGTAATTTTTAGTAGCAATAACTTTACTATTCAAAATCCTCAAAGTAAGTTATTAATTTTCATGTACATATGACTATTACCATGATATTTAAATAACAGCTATACTGACATAAACAGTTGCGATCCGATCCAAGTGACTTTAATAAACTGAGCCAATAATGCACTTTTTTGTTTGCCAGATAATAAAATTAATACACAAGTTGTTCTTCAATATCCAAACGTTTGTTTTCCTTTCTTAATTAATATTGTATTGTCCATAGTGGTGATGTAAGAAAGGTTATTATCTCAGTAAACACAGCCTATAACTTGGATCACATCTGCTCCATTCATCTATACAGATACTTACTGTATTCTTATATATTATAACCTTTTGGGTCTTGTAGATATTTGTTAAGAAATTATTACTGAAATGTTCCTAATATTCAGTTGTAGAACAAGCAGCACGGTTCATTGTAGACCCGGGTGACAGGCATTTTATAGAAATAGATGGAGCCCCAATTGTAGTCCAAGATAATGTTGGTGAAACTTGTAATAAAGAAATTGTTAAAACCAAAGATGATGATAACTTTTGGGATAGAAGTAAAATCAAACTTCTTCTTACCCTATGTTTAAAGCAGAAACACAAAAGTGTAACTAAAGATAAAATTGTATGGGATGAAATAGCAACACACTTGGGTATCACTGCAGAGGAGTGTTGCAGAAAATATAGATATCTCCGACGGACATATATAAGACTTCTGAAAAAGAAAAGGCTTGGTAAAGATATTAAATGGGTCCACTACAATATATGTGAGGAAGTATTCAAGGAATGTCAACCATCTGTTTTGGAACCGTGGGAGGAGCATAAAGTTAGAAGGCTACTCACCTTGTACATTGAGAATCTGAGCAAATTTAGAAGTTCTGATTATTTACAAAAAGATGTATGGAAGGAGATTGCTGCACAATTAGAAACGACTCAGTATAATTGTTATCATAAGTTTAAAAATTTAAAGAGAGCATATTTTAATTGTAAAGAAAAGACAAAAGTAACAGGTAAACCAATAAAGTGGCAATATCATCATTATTTTGAAAGGATCTTTCATAATTATAATCCCAGTATTGGTACGTGGGATAAAAATAAAACGAGGTTGCTAATAGATGTATACATGCAGAAAGCTGATAAGTTTAAAGATCCTAGGTATCGGAAAAAGGCATTGTGGAAAGAGATATCAGCGTCTGTTGGAGAAAAACCAGCTAGCTGTGATAAAAAATTTCGAAATTTGAAACAAACTTATATTAGATTAAAGATGAGAGAAGATTCAGGTAGATTATCAACAAAATGGCGTTATTACAAGGACTTTGAAGCTATATATGGAATACCTAATAAATATGCTGCTTCTGATCAGGAAACATTAAACTTGCCATACAAACTTCATGAGGAAAACTATGTTAAACAACTTCTAAAATTTTATATAGAAAACAAAGAAGGGTTCCAGGATCCCCGTTTGAAAAAAAAAAAATTGTGGAAACAATTAGCACCCGTTATAGGTTTGTCAACAGAAGAGTGTGATCGTAAATTTCGTAACTTAAAACAAACCTATCTCAGATTGGCTGAGAAGAAAAAAGAGTCTGGAAAGAGCAGCAGTTGGCCATATTATTCTTATTTTGAAAAAATATATGATGAGTCTTCAGTTCCAGGAAGTTCATGCAACCGTAAGGTCAGTGTAGATAGCATTCCAATGACTGAAATCAAAAGAGCAGTGCAATTAGAGGTGGATCGAAGACAGGATAATGATAATTTTGAGTTACTAGTAAGATCTGTGGAGGAATCAAATATTATACAACAGGAAAGAAATAGAATACTGCAAGCATTATTAGATAGAAGATGTAATAAAACATAGTATTAATGCTAAAGGTGTTAACAGATATGTGATCCTATTTATTGTTTCACTTGATGAAGTACATTCCGGAGCACAGAATAAGTATTTTAATATTACAGAATGATGTCCTGTTCAAAGAACACTAAGCAATTAAGAATGTTCGTTACAAGACCATTTTACATATTCTATGATGTGAATCTGAAATGCAAACAATAGCCACTTAAATGAAATTAACTTACTGATGAAAAAACGTTTTAAAATATGCGGAGTATCACATTATTTGAATATGTTAGGTATTTAAAAACCAAAAAAATATATTTCAATATACCCTTTTTTTTACAAATAATGATGAAAAGGTACCCTTTTGGTCTAAACTGTAATGTCTTGTGCAAAAAGTGTATTTCAGCTATTTTTATTCCTATGCTGGGTTCGAGCCTCCTCCACAGTGTTAAGGTCACTGACCTACTATACACTGGTCAGACAGTTTGGTATAGTTTTAATTGAAGTTTTCCTTATTTTGCAGTGATGTTGCATACTTACCTTCCTTAGATATCTTTTATAATCATTCAGCAGTAAAGGAGTGATGAACATTGTATTTTATTTTATTTGTGACCACACAGTTGCTACTTGGCACATGAGCCAGTCGACTGGGTACAGTAGATGTTTTTTGCATGCTAGTCTATGACATGCATTTAATAATTCCTTTTTTTGGATGAAACCTTCCATCTGGACACAATTTATGCAAAACTTGGATATCCTTCTTAGGCTATACTAGGAGAGGTCAGAATCGATCCCCACAGCGCACCTGTGATTTCGGTTAGTTATGGACTACCGTTAGTTTATACCTATATAGTAGATTTAGTATACATACTAAATCTTAATACAATTGTTTTGCTATCATTTTATGTTCCTGTGTGGCGCACATATTTTTGTCCAGTCTGTGTTACCAAACTACTTTATCAATCAAGATCAAAAGTAATAATTGTTCAGATGTCTGGGAGATGGTTCTTTGTCACAACTGGTTTCGGCAGGGCAACAGGTAGCAAGTTAAATTTTGAAAATGTTCCCAAATATACGACACATGTAAAGTGTGAACTACTGGCAGCTGTTCTCGGTCTTCTTGTCACTTGCTTAAATATAAAATAGGTGAGAGGAATCATCGTGAGGAAACCCGCTTAACAGAATTGTCTAAAGAAAATTAGTGAACGACCGAAATTTCGGTTTCGGTTTCGGCCAAAAAATCTCGTTTCGGCCGTAGTTTCGGTTTCGGCCAAAATATAGCCGAAACCTTCGGCCTCGCCGAAACTCGAGTGTTTATCTTTAAAATATTGTGAACACAATTACGTATTACTAGTTGGCTATGTACTATACAAGAAGAGGTCCATAAGTTCGTGGAATGGAAGGGTTTTAAATAAAATGAATCAAATCTATTTTTCCTTTTCAATATAATCACCCTTAAGTTTATACAACTTTATTTATTAGATCTATGAATTAATTTTGATCTATTAATAATGATTTAGAAATCATTGTGAAAATATTTTTTATCTATTGCCGCAAAATCTCCGGCTCAAAATGATAAACCCTTTTTTTCATCTCCAGTAAAAATTCGCTCCAAAATCTGTGCAGGTTCGTCTCCACACAATTCCAAAAATTGTTTTGACAAATTGACACGCTGCTGTCTCTCAAGTGGCGTGAGCATTCTCAGTACCTATCTTGCACTGACTTTTGTTAAACCCAGGGTGTCATGTAAAATTCAGAAAATGGTGGTATCTGATACTCCAACTAAAGCATATAACTGTTTGTTCTTCAAAAGGGTGTCTCTCAAGCACAATTTTCCACTTTTTCGGCGATGTCTGATGTGGTGGCCTCGAGGAAGGCCAGTTGCCTTCCTAAGTAGGGATCCTCTTCAATTGACGCCCGATTATGTTTAAAAAGTTTATGCCACTTGTAAATAATTGATTTAAAGATTGATTGATTTAAATAATTGATTTTTAAGACACTGTTCCCCATAAATGGTTTCCATGTCGTTCAAAACGGTCTGAGTGTTCTTTCCTTGCTTGGTAAGGAATTTTATCACAGCACGGTGTTCAATTTTTTCCAAAGTTTCAGTTTCTTTCCGGATTCACCTGTTTAGCAGGGAGTGTTGGTGTAAACAAATGATGCAACAGGACTGAAACTCAATCTATGTTCGACGAGTCCCCAATTATGTATGACACTAAGCGAGTGCCCCTAACCCCACTCCACCCCCTACATTCCACGAACTTTTGGACCTCCTCCTATATGTCTAAAACACTAACTGAAAGTTGTTTTTTTTTTAATTTACTATCATGAGTTAGTCTTGTATATTCATGAAATATATTTTAATAATAGAACATGACAACTGAACAGTGGGGATCCATTGAAAAATTAGATTTGCTGTCGAATAAAGGATCCCGACTGTTCAGTTGTCATGTTCTATTATTAAAATATATTTCATTTTCTGCAATAGTATTTATTCAATAATATAATATAGAATTCTAGACCACCGGACAACTGAGTGCTTGTTTTTTTCTTTTCAGTTTTTTTTATTATGTACGTAGTTTTGGTGACTTTTTACGCAGTCGGGTTTTTTGATTTTTTAATTTTTTTTTTTATTTTATACTTTTTAGTTATAAATACCTAGGTAGCTATAGTTATCTTATTTATTAATAAGTAGGTAAGTACCTAACTATATATAGTTTTTCGACTGAAATTGAGTACTAAATCGTTAGAAGTTGGAGATGGGCGACCGCGTCAGCCATTAGATACTTTAGGTAGGACTACCTATGGTATATTGGACAATATACCTACTAGATACTTCAGTATATGTCCATCCACATCCAGTTATATGAATTTTTCGTCTTTTCATCGTAAATTTCTACTGTCTAAAAAACGTATATGTGAGAAAGGTTGTTACGAAACTTTAAATCGATATAGATCCTAAACGGCTAGTCAAATCGAAAAATGTTGAGAGAAAACTAAAAATGATTTTTAAATACCTATTTAACGATACCCCACTCGATATAGTTTGTTGACTTAATTTTTTTTTATTTTCACAATATGGCGTCCAGTAGTCGCCATATTGAATTTTCAATAACGTCATATCTTTAGTGATACTCGCCGGATTAAGAGAAATCGATTGACGTGCGAATCATAAAAATCGGCCCAGGCGTTTGGTATATATAGTGCTTCAAAGGAACATACAAACATACATAGACTGTTAAACACAATACCACTCCTTTGCAGTCGGGTAAAAAACGCTAACACATATTCTTTTATTCCTAAAAAGATATAGGTGTGTGAAATTTCGTACTTATAACTTTGAAAATGATAAACTTCCATATAAATGTTCATCCCGTGACTCTTATTTTACCCCTTAGTAACATTGTTGTTTTACCATCAGCTAAAGCTCATAAAGATAATCTCCATACACAAATAATCAAACTATAAATGTATAGAGGCGTCAGAAACAGCAATTTTGCCCTACATTTTAAGGATTTTTTCTCGATTTTCCCAGGATCCCAGCATCAGATCCTGATACCCTGCATATGGGACCACCCTTAGAGTATCCTCTTTCTAACAAAGAAAGAATTATAAAAATCCATCCATAATTGGCGTTGCTATCACGTAACAAACATACAAAAAAAAAATAGCGTTCGAATTGAGAACCTCCTCCTTTTTGGAAGTCGGTTAAAAACTAAAATATAAATCACAACAAAAAAATGCTATAAATGTCCAGTACTATTTTACATTTAGGCCTACGTCTAGCAGTGGACAGCAATAGCCTGACTTGATGATGATTTTTTTTAGGGAGGCATAGTACGGAGCGTGTAGGGGGGGCATAGTCCGGAGCGTGCACGTTGCGTCCCCTGCCAGTCTAGTCAGACTTCAATGCGGCACATATGCGTACCGCAGTGTGGGTTAGGGTGTCCCCCGTCGGTACGAAAATTGGCAGATGCGGTGATGGGGGCCACCACTCATCACACCTTGCCCAGTCAGGCGAGTCGAGGAGAGCAGAGTGCCGGGTGGGTACGTGGAATGTAAGAGGTTGTGTGGAAGGTAAGTTGCACGAGCTGATAACCGTCATGGCGGACAAACAGCTATACGTGCTCTGTGTAACAGAGACCAAGCGAAGGGATGGCCCTGTGGTCTGGTGTACCACAGAGCGATCGAGCCAGCATGGGGGTAGGAGTGCTGTTGTCCTCTCGCTTGGCCTCAAGTGTGTAGGATTACGGAATTTATGATCCCAGACTTCTTTGGGTCCGTATAAAACTAGGTGTCACCTTTCACGATTGTAGCATATGCTCCCGTAGGATCCTCGGTGGCATCAGACCTGGAGAAGTTTTGGGATAATGTTAGGGAAGTTCTGGATATGGCGGAAACCAGTGAACGCGTGATTTTATGCGGAGATTTGAACGGATGGGTGGGGACCAACCGTCCCGACTATGAGGACGTACTTGGTCCATTTGGTAATAAGAGAGTGAACTACGTAGGTAGGCTCATTGCGAATGTATGCATGGAGAGAAACCTTATTATGTCAAACACATTTTCCAACATAAGCACATTCATACATATGTATACATGGAGAAGAACAGAAAAGTATAATAGATTTAATTTTGGTAGACAGTCGCCTCCGAAGCAAAATATTGGACGTAAGAGCCTACAGGGGCCCCACAATCGATACGGACCACTATCTCGTTATTGCGAGATTTAGGGGTCTGTTTAGAAAGTGTGAGAGCGTGTCCACTTCGGAGGGCTTGAAAGAATAAAGATTGAAAGTTTGCAAGAGTGTGTTAGAGAAAAGTATGCAGAGGGTGTCCGAGAACGGCTGACGATGGCAAGCCAGCCGCAATCGGACATTGAAGAATGCTGGAGAATATTGAAAGAGAGTATGGTAGATACAGCGAAAGAAGTATGTGGAAGTTCAAAGAAGCATAGAAAAACAAATGGTGATGCATGGTGGGATGCGGAAGTGGCAGCTTCCGTAGAGCAAAAGAAGAAAGCGTGGCTGGACTATGTCTCTTCTTTGAATCTGAATGACAGTATGAATAGAAGAAAGAAATATATCGGCAATGTAAGAATGACACCAAGGCCTTAATGAAAGAGAAACGTGATAGAACAAATATGAGTGCAGAAGATAGGCTGGCTAAAAACTTCGAGGGTAACACCAAACTCTTTTGGAGAGAGGTGAAGAGGTCTCGGGGTGGTTGGTCAGCCTTCAGAATAAATAAAATAAGGTCTAAAGGTGGAAACATTCTTACACAAATACAAGACGTGTAAAGCCGATGGAGTGAATATTTTGGCGATATGTATGCGGATACTCGGGTTGGCGCCGGTGTTGCATGTGGTCTAGTAGATCAACTGGTAAGGCAGCGGGCATTGATATGGTGTCTGCCGAGATGATCAAGCTTGGTGGCTCCTGTCTCTGGTAGGCGTTCCTGTTGTTCCTCAATTTATGTCGGAGCTCGGGAATGGTTCCCAGGGACTGGAATAGCACAGTCATCGTGCCTTTGTTTAAAAACAAGGATTCACGTTGTTTACACAATTACAGAGCCATAAACTTTGGTCAAGTTTATGGCTCAAGTTTATGGTTTGGCAGCAAAAGTGGATGCTAAAATTATTGAAAGGAGAATGAGGATGGAGTCCGATGGTTTACTGTGTAAGGCACAAGGAGGTTTTAGGAGTGGAAGAGGATGCATGGATCAAGTGTTCTCTCTGCGCAACATTGTGGAGAAGCATCTGGCTCTAGGTCAGAGATTTTCTGCAGTTTTGTGGATCTGGAGAGAACATTTAACAAGGTTGCACGAAAGGAACTTTGGGACATTTTACCGGAGTATGGTATTAACGGTAAACTTCTGCAGGCTGTGCAGTCCAGTTACATGGGCTGTAGAGCTTGTGTGCGGTTGGATGATGGAATGTCGCCTTGGTTTGACGTCAATATCGGCGTTAAGCAGGGGTGCGTTCTATCAGCCAGGCTGTTTATCATATATCTGGATAAATGTCTCCAAAGGTTAAACGATATGAATGTGGGAGTCCAGATGGACGACTCAGTGGTCAGTGCTCTGCTCTATGCAGATGAGGCAGTCCTGCTGGCGTAGTCAGCGACTGACCTGCAGAGCCTAGTCGACACAATGACAGAAGATTGTAAGAAAAGGGGTCTGCACATGAATGTGAGTAAAAGCAAAATAATAGTCTTTGAAAGAGATGAAGCCAGAACAGATGTAAGAGTAACAATAGGTATGATATGTACTAGAACAAGTGGATGAATTTGTATATCTTGGATGTGAATTTAGCCGAGATGGAAGGTATACCACTGATATAGATCGAAGAGTATATGCGGGAAATAGAGTGAACGGAGCGTTGGGACAACTTCTCGGTAGCCCCCACCTCAGCCAGAAGGCACGTGTAGCAATACAGAACTTGCTTGTCCCAACATTACTAAATGGAAGCGAGAGTTGGATATACAGAAAAAAGGTATGAAAGTAAAATTAATCGATCGCATTCGTAACGACGACGTAAGAGAGCGAGTAGGTATGAAAGAGAGTATTGGTGTAAAGATGCGAAAGGGAATGCTCCGATGGTTTGGGCATGTGGAAAGAATGCCGAACGAACGTCTGGTTAAGAAGATATACAATGCAAAAGTGGAAGGATGTAGGTACCGGGGGAGACCGAGACTAACCTACCTAGACCAGATCGGTCATGTACTCAAGGAAGGTGGAGTCAAGAGTCTCCGAAACCGGCGAGCGTGTATGAAGAGAATTATGAATGTTGAGGAAGCGAGTGAAGTATGCAAGGATAGAGTTTCTGGCACTCTGTTCTCTCTGCCTACCCTGCAAGGGACATGGCGTGATGGTATGTATGTATGCTGTTTTAAATTTGTAGTATTATTGCAAGTTTTTAGCTCTTTATTTTTTCGCTCGTTTTTAGTACTTGCATATTGCTGTATGTTTCCCAATCGTAAAATATTTTCGCCACCCGCATTTAGTATTTTACTATTGGAAGACATTTTTATTGTTTACCAACAACTACATATATTATGGCACTCTTAACTTGTAAATAATAATGGATTTACGTCGAGTTTTATTCATCCGTTCCATAGATGGGGCTTTTCATAAAAATCGATTAATATTACTATAAAAATCAATTATTAGAAAATAAAAATCGATTATTTTTTAACATCCCTAATGGCGATAGGGAAGAAATACGGTGGTTTATGGAACCACGTGCCGCCCCGAACGGAATGGGCGGCGTGTGTCCAGACCATAGTCTACAAGAAAAAGGGATATCACGCTAGATACTTCTATTCAGTAGGTACACGTGTTACATCCACTAGACCTTTTACTCTGGCCAGTACACATCAAGTCTTCGACGTCCACTATTACACATAGACTTCTTTAAGGGACCATACAGATCAAGAAAGTGCTGCTCTTCATTTTCCTGATATACCTTAGCCGGTTTTTACGTCCCCCACGTGAAAGTTAGTTGTCATTACCCGTCATTATATTCTTCCTTCGTCACTATACTTTAAAATGTAACAACGTGAACGTTAATTTCACGCGACGAAAATAATGGTCTCTAAATCTTATATCTTTAAACGAGCAATTCTTGTATATATATATATATATATAATCTGGATCTCTGAAACGGCACCAACAATTTTCATGAAATTTGGCATATAGAGGGTTTCGGGGGCGATTAATCGATCTAGCTAGGTTTCATTTCTAGAAAATATTGTTTTGTCTGTATTTTCAGGCAATAAAAAATATAATTTTACATTGGCGGAAAACTATTAATATATGAAGGCAAATTTTGACGCTGTCATTAAGAACAGACATAGCTCAGTTAGAACATAGAGTAGTCTAATCCCAACAAAACAGAGCACGGTTCGGATCCTTAGTTTTCCTTTTTTATTATTAATTACTAACATTTGCCCGCGTCTTCGTCCGCGTAGAAGACGAAAATAGTTCTAATAGTTTTTTTTTGGTTTTATACATTATTTATTTTACTATAATTTATAAATTATTATGTTTAAATGGTTGTGTACTTATAATATATCTTTATTATAGTGCAGGGTATTAAAAGGTCTAATAAACATGACAATGAACTGAAATTTTGGTATATATTATGGACACGAGGCTTTTTTCTTAGGAGGCTACGTTTTGAACAGCTGTGCTCATTGACCGACGACCGGCGACGAAAAGGCAGTGTGTAGTCCCATAACCCACCGTGTTTTGCTTTGAAATTAGGTCGACTTCTGGTACCGCTTCCTTGACATCTGTGGCCAGCCCGACGGGTTATCCTTTCGGGTATCATCACCATTATCAGGCTACTCTCTGAGTTTACTCTGAAGTGCACATACAACTGCCCATGGGAGAAGCAGCTTTCTCTCAAGTCTACTCCCGCTACCTTAAGAATTTGACCTCGACCTTTGTTTACGGTCATTGCGAAGTAGACTTTGATGGCAAACTGCTCTCTCTGAAATTCGAAGAGGTATTTGGAGAATCTTAGAATGTTTTTTCTTGCAAACATTGTATAATTTTGGCGCGTCAGCTCTCAATTTTAAGATGTGAGCTGGGATACCGGGAGGCTTTGGTGTATTCAGGAACTCGACCGGTTGTTTAAGGCGGGGTTTATCACTTATTCAAAGGATTTACTTTGATATTTGACCCTTTCGAATGTTTTCAAATATTTGTAAGTAAATGGTTTAAAGAAATCGAAACGACCGTAGTAGCACACATAGGTACGTCATGGCGTCTCACGACCCATCTGATCAGCATCAATATGCTGTCTCTGTGCCGTATCTTATTGATTGTTCCTAATATAACTCAACCTTTCCGTCTCGATTTTCGCAAATATAACCAAAACTTCGCTGTCCGTCCGTCTGTCTCTCTGTCATCAGGCTGTATCCCATGAACCATGATAGTTAGACAGTTGCAATTTTCACAAATTATGTATTTCTGTTGCCGCTATAATGACAAGTACGAACAAACAAAATAAAATAAATACTTAAAGGGCTACAATACAACAAACGTGATTTTTGCTTGATATTTTTTAGTTTCTATTTTTATTTTTTGCCTTTTTGATTTGTTTTTTCATTATTTTATTATATTTAAATATATAATTGATTGAATTAGGCGATACATGGCGGAAATCCATTATTATTATAAAATGGAGGAGAGGAAGGAAAACCCACCACTTTCCTACGGTTAATCAATATACCGTACACCTCAAGAAAGGAAGGAATACGGGATGGGATCAAGATGGAATAGGATATAAGGGAATCTTACTCCTGTGATGAGCACCGCCTCCAGAACTTCTACTTGCAATTTTCCGCAGAACTTCGAATAAAGATTCGACACGTGTTTCGCCTCTAAACGGGGCATCCTCAGGACGGTTCGGCTTCAAATGCGCAAATTTAAATATATCTTCAAAAAACACGTTAAAAAGAAAATACCGAGCAAGGCTCGGTCATCCAGATATTATTACTTTAAGTAACAAGGAACCGTTGACGCGAGTAGCACAAAACCATGAACTTCAAATACTGCCCGCTCACCCCTAATCCAACTTTTACGACTCCTATGAGGAAATAAGGAATAGTCATTATATTTCTAAACTGTCACCACACTGCAAGAAATAAAATTGATGAAAATAATCGCAGTTTCCCTCATCCCTACTAATATATAAATGTGAATGTAAGTTTGTTTGTTACGCTTTCACGCTAAAACTACTCAACCGATCATCATGAAACATTGTACACATATTCTTGGAGGTATTAAAAGTAACATAGGATACTTTGTATTAAAAAAAAAAAAAAATTATATGAAAAATAAAAAAAATGTTTGTCAAAAAATCTCAAAATCTAGCTTCTTCAACGCCATCTAGCAGTCCAGTAATGAAGTTCCAACGCTGAGTATTGTAATACCGTTGCACTGTATTACCGACGGTCAAAAATAAAAATAGGGGATCAAAAACTTTAGGAAAGTAACCTTTTACGCGGGCGAAGCCGCGGGCAGAAGCTAGTTGGTCATAAGTATAGGATAGCTAAATCGTCCATTTGGATGGCCGGTGACGGAAACGTAATGATATTTAAAGTTATCGATGAAACGTCGATTATTTGCACATTAGTGTACATACCTATCATCACGCCATATCCCTTGCAGGGAAAGCAGAGAGGACAGTGCTAGAGAACTCTATCCTTGCATACTTCACTCGCTTCCTGAACATGCATAATTCTCTTCATACACGCTCGCCGGTTTCGTAGACTCTAGACTCCACCTTCCTTCAGTACGTGACCAATCTGGTCTAGGTAGATTAGTCTCGGTCTCCCCCGGTACCTACATCCTTCCACTTTCGCATGGTATATCTTCTTAACCAGACGTTCGTTCGGCATTCTTTCCACATGTCCGAACCATCGGAGCATTCCCTTTCGCATCTTTACACCAATACTCTCTTTCATACCTACTCGCTCTCTTACATCGTCGTTACGAATGCGATCGGTCAGCCTAACTCTACAGATTTTCCGTAGAGATCGCATTTCGACCGCATTAATTTTACTTTTATGCTCTTTTCTGCATACCCAAATCTCGCTTCCATATAGTAATGTTGGAGCAAGCACTGCGTTATGTATTGCTACACGTGCCTTCTGACTGAGGTGGTGGCTACCGAGAAGTTGCCCCAACGCTCCGTTCACTCTATTTCCCTCATTCACTCTACGCTCTCAGTGGTGTACCTCCCATTTCGGCTAAATCTACATCCAAGATATACAAATTCATCCGCTTGCTCTAGTACATCATTACCTATTGTTACTTTTACATCTGTTCTGGCTTCATCTCTTTCAAACACCATTATTTTGGTTTTGCTCACATTCACGCGTAGACCCCTTTTCTTACAATCTTCTGTCATTGTGTCGACTAGGGTCTGCAGGTCAGTCGCTGACTGTGCCAGCAGGACTGCATCATCTGCATAAAGCAGAGCCGAGACCACTGAGTCACCCATCTGGACTCCCACATTCATATCGTTCAACCTTTGGAGACATTTATCCAGATATATGATAAACAGCCTGTCTGATAGACCGCAGCCCTGCTTAACGCCAATATTGACGTCAAACCAAGGCGACATTCCATCATCCAGCCGCACACAGGCTCTACAGCCCATGTAACTGGATTGCACAGCCTGCAGCAGTTTAACGTTAATACCATACTCCGGTAAAATGTCCCAAAGTTCCTTTCGTACAACCGTGTCAAATGCTCTCTCCATATCCACAAAACTGCAGAAAACCCTCTGACCTAGGGCCAGATGCTTCTCCACAATGTTGCGCAGAGAGAACACTTGATCCATGCATCCCCTTCCACTCCTGAAATCTCCTTCTGCCTCTCACAGTAAACCATCGGACACCATCCTCATTCTCCTTTCAATAATTTTACCATACACTTTTGCTGCCAAACTGGTCAAGCTTATGGCTCTGTAATTTGCGCAGTCATAACGTGAACCCTTGTTTTTAAACAAAGGCACGATGACTGCGCTATTCCAGTCCCCGGGAACCATTCCCGAGCTCCAACATAAATTGAGGAACAACAGGAACGCCTCCCGGACACAGGAGCCACCAAGCTTGATCATCTCGGCAGACACCATATCAATGCCCGCTGCCTTACCATTTTTTAAACTTCTTATCGCCCATTCAACT
This sequence comes from Lymantria monacha, assembly GCA_905163515.2. Taxonomy (NCBI): domain Eukaryota; kingdom Metazoa; phylum Arthropoda; class Insecta; order Lepidoptera; family Erebidae; genus Lymantria; species Lymantria monacha. Next base: position 22,194,203 of record LR991081.1, read on the forward strand.
TCATCCATATTGATGCCATCGGAGGACGCCGTCGCCGAATGTTGATCTACTAGACCACATGCGATACCGGCGCCAACCGTAGCATCCGCATACATATCGCCAAAATATTCACTCCATCGGCTTAACACGTCTTGTGTTTGTGTAAAAATGTCTCCACCTTTAGACATTATTTTATTCATTCTGAAGGCTGACCAACCACCCCGAGACTTCTTCACCTCCCTCCAAAAGAGTTTGGTGTTACCCTCGAAGTTTTTAGTCAGCCTATCTTCTGCACTCATACTTGCTCTATCACGTTTCTCTTTCACTAAGGCCTTGGTGTCATTGTTACATTGCCGATATATTTCTTTCTTCTGTTCAGTCATACTGTCATTCAGTTTCAAAGAAGAGACATAGTCCAGCCACGCTTTCTTCTTTTGCTCTAGGAAGCTGCCACTTCCGCATCCCACCATGCATCACCATTTGTGTTTCTATGCTTCTTTGAACTTCCACATACTTCTTTTGCTGTGTGTACCATACTCTCTTTCAATACTCTCCAGCATTCTTCAATGTCCGATTGCGGCTGGCTTGCCATCGTCAGCCGTTCTCGGACACCCTCTGCATACTTTTCTCTTACACACTCTTCTTGCAACCTTTATTCTTTCAAGCCCTCCGAAGTGGACACGCTCTCGCCAGTGCCTCCACTTTCTGAACAAACCACTAAATCTCGCAATAACGAGATAGTGGTCCGTATCGACTGTGGGGCCCCTGTAGGCTCTTGCGTCCAATATTTTGCTTCGGAGGCGACTGTCTACCAAAATTAAATCTATTATACTTTTCTGTTCATTCCTTCTCCATGTATACATATGAGCACGTCTAGCTGTTTGTCCGCCATGACGGATATCAGCTCGTGCAACTTACCTTCCACACAACCTCTTACATTCCACGTGCCCACCCGGCACTCCGCTCTCCTCGACTCGCCTGACTGGGCAAGGCGTGATGGGTGGCTGACCTCATCGCCGCAACTGCCGAAGTTCGTACCGACGGGGGCGGGTCGGTGCGCGTCGCCTCCGGGGGACGCCCTAACCCGCATTGCGGTACGCATTTCGAGCCGGATTAGCAGTCTAATTAGACTGGCAGGGGACGCGAACGAGCACGCTCCGGACTATGCCCCCCATAAAGATCGTGTGAAGAGTGCTTATATTCAGATTAATCTAATAAATATAACGTATATGTATTTGACTGAAAGACTGATTGATATCCATGGTCAGGAATATTATTAAAATATATATAGACTTTTGAAAGGCAATAATTACTAAGCGACATAATAAACTATATTGAGTTGTAACATATAAAGTATAATATAATATATAGTACAATGTTGTGAGGAAAGTTTTAAGTATGAATGTTTGAAGGCTTTAGGGGCTAAGGGAAGAATAAAGAAAATATGGAAGGACCGCGTGAAGTATGGCATAGATAGACATGAAATGACTACAGAATTGACGTCTGATAAGGCTGTATGGAAAAGGGGGACAAGAGCAAGATGACTATGATGAGTCAGTTGTAGCATCACTAGATAATAGCCCTATCTAATGGATAGTTACCCTCTTAAGACTTATGGCGTTAAAGCGTCATGTGGTAGTCATGTATTATATATATTCATTATCTTAGTGTTTTCGTTTAATATTAAATAATTTTGATGCCATTTTATATAATGTGATGCAGAGTGTTAAGTTGTAGTGAATTTGATATAAAAAGTGCTTTAGAAAGGTTTTCGTTTGCCCTCAATGTTTCCAGAAGATACCATTAATAGTGACCTAACTCTTCAAGATGGCGATTTGACTTACTGACAAACAATATGAAGAAATTAAAGTTGTGAATAATCTGATAATTTATGAAGAGAATTGTAGCTCAACAATAGCAGTAATGGACTCGTATTAGTAGCTGATTGTACAAAAAAGATGGTAAGCCTCATACAAAACTGAACATTTACCAATATATACGAGTCTGGCATAAAGACATGTAAAATAAAATGATGTTAATGTTTAGAAATGCTTTTACTTTATTATTACCGTTCTTATGCTTTTATAATGTATATGTACAAACAATAATAGATTACCAGTTTTTCATTCTGAAATAAGAAATCGTTAGCTAATTCAATTACATGTCGACACACCGGTAAGCTACTTCATACAAAATGATCAATGTCTTAAAGTACACAGTTTATGCTTAATTATGTCTTAACTTAAAAATACATGTGTGAATTTAAGACTTATTTTAATATTATATGACATCCATAACACTATACCACAGTAAGGAATGAAAATTTAGTTGAGAAAATACAAAAAAAAATACAAGTGAAGAAATTATAATCGATCGTTCAGTATACACCGGCGGCGGTGGTCGATCGATCATTGCCAGTTTACACCTTGGCCAGTAGTAACGTATCACAAACACATACATATATACTCGCACACTCGCAGTCTCACAATCACGTCCGAGTCGATACAACGCTAACCCTAACTGAATTACCACACTATGTAGTTACAACTAAATGACGCCGAGCGCGTCCGCTCGCCCGCACCGCACAAACTTCTTCTACACACTAGGTAAACAAATACCTATATAGAAGCGACCACGCATACAGTCAGTCTTCAGCTCTGTCTGAGTGCGGCGGCGACGGGGAGGTGCGCGCGTGCAGCGGACGCGCTCGGCGGCGCAACGCCGATCATTCACTTCTTAGCGTTCTTCTTGGGCGACGGAGCCTTGCCTTTGGCGTTGTTGGACATTTTCGACTTCTTGCCTTTGGGCTCACCTTCCTCACCCTCATCATCCTGGAATGATAATTCACCTATTAGTTTTTGCATATTACATCAACGTTAATCATTTCATTAATGCCACTCCAGAACAAATTGTGACAATGGTATTATAAAATTTCATGCAATATAAGCCTGTGCCACAAACAATTATAACAGCTATCAGAAGGTAAAGGGACGTTGAATGAGTACAGAAAACCAACAGCCAATAATTGTAAAATCATTCTTCTAAACAAATAATTTTGACACCAGTGCAGATTCTAAATGTATGAAAAATGATAGCAGGAGCCCGCTCACTATCATTTTTCTCAATGAATCAGAGTGAACTGAACATGGCCCATAATAATGCACAAGTTATACTTGGAGTGTCTTTTGCTTTAAAGAATCGGCCGCACATGGTCACAGATCCTTTTACCTCTGTTGAGCATGTTTGGGAACCATCATAGTAATATCTATTAGTTGAAGGTTTTCAGTACCTCATTCGTCTTGCGCTTGCCAGCCGATGCTTTGCTTTTGTTCTCATTTTCCTGGAAATTCAGCAAACTACTTTACATTTGAGTCATTACATTTGAAATATTAATTATGCCAATAACTACATTTACATACACCAACCTATGGTTAACTGTTTAAAGTAATCAATATTTATTAGTGAATAATTAACAACAATTTTACTTCAGATTAGTTATGGAAATATCTCAACAAATGTTTTACTTGCCTTCAATTGATATCCTTCCTCCTCATCCATCATCTCTTCTTCCATTTCTTCCATATCCTCAAACTCTTCAACTAAGTCACCGAGAAGGTGCTGGCCAATCAGATGAACTGGTCCTGAGCCCTGTAAATAGTAACATCCTTCAAATACATGTATAATAGAACATATTGTATCACTTAAATGTTACAATGATCAGACAAATGCCTCAAGCTATCACAAGTGGGCAGTGCAACTATCAGAACGACGTCGCACACCCATCAATATTACCAATGGTAATGTTTTTAACATCACTTCACACTTATTTATATAAGTTTATTTGTTTAGTTCTGGGTATAATTTGTGTCTGCTAAGTTATATGTTTGTAATACAATAAAAGTTTTATAACTATGCTCAATCAGTATAGACAGATCCTTTGGTCCATACTGACAATCAAACAGATGGCATATTGGTTCAAGTAACACAATAACTAAATACTTCAAAGCCACACATTTTTAAAACTTCTAATAAAAACACAGCAACTACATATTACTACAAAACAAAAATGAATCATACCAAATTTCTTTACCTTCTTCCCTGATATCAAATAAGAGTAAAAAAGCATATTAAAAAAATATTACCTGAATAAGGGTAAATGTGACTGGTGCATCTGGAAACTCAATGTCAAGTCGTACATGCCTCTGTTCTCCCACCTTCAACACAGCCACTGGCATCTTGATGGATTCTTGAAGTGACATCGCTTCAACCTGCACAATTAGTCGTAGAAAGTTTCAATATATTTAAACTGAAGGATATAATCAAAAGGATTATTTACACAAAACTGAATTACTACCCTTTAGTGTAGCAGTATAATGTGAAGATCAGCCAAATGCCTCAAATTATCACAAGCAGGCAGTACAATAGTCAGAACGATATTGTACACCCATCAATAAAAACATTAGTAATGGGTTTATCATCATATCAACACATTACAATCTACTTATACACATTTATCACAATGTTTCAACAAGATTAGTTCATATATATATATATGTATATATATATCTATCTCACAATATTCAATGTTTACATTCTTTGCAGATGCTTTTTCATATAATTATTATTTCAAGCTTACCATATTATTTTAACATCAAAATTCTAGCCGTTTTAACAACTTATGTCTCATATATTGTTTAAAAAATACATATTTAAGGCGTGATTGACATATTTATACCTGAACTACGTTGAGTTCATCGTCCTTGGCGTCTGGTCCCAGTAACGCCTGCCGTATGAGCAGCTTGTTGCTGCGGGAGTATTCGGCTTTCGCCTCGGGGTCCCATGTCTCTGACTGATGTGTTGAAGATAAAGTAACACCTGAAAATGTTGTGCAATAGGAACAATGAGCTATAGTGGTGATGCACGCACACGTTAATGGATGCAGTCTACTAACATACGTATACTCTTATTCATGTCACCATAACCTCAAATACCGAGTAATCTAGTATTCGACATAAACAACACCCTAGTACTTCACATTACTAGAGCATAGAATGTCAACGGTAAGCACTGTAACGTACCGTTGACACAAGCCGACGACATGTACATTATCGCAAGGCTTGGACGCCGCTAATTCAAATTGCGCGCCTTGCCACTTCCACTGACTTCGCACATTCGCCACATTGTACGTTAGCGAAAAAATCAATAGATTGTGCGTAGGGTGAAACACCAAATTCCACAATCAAAATGTAACACTTAACAAAAACAAGCGCCATTACAAATCATACAAGGAAATTAGCCATTTCGCATCATAGTACGAAAATGGCGGCAAGTCAGTTATAAAGATTTACCAGTAAATATATGCACGTTAAATTAAATGGAAATAACATCCATGAATTAAGATATTACCAGTTCAGTAACAACGTTTATCGAAGCAAAATTGTAAAATAAAATGGCGAAATAGCCGGGTGTCAAAGCTGACGCCTATAAGTTAAGAGATTAAAAGACGAAGTACTATCACGAATACTTAAATACAGAGATTTTAGTAATTATAATATTAAGAGAAACAAAACGTACCATAGAAATATTCGTACGACATGATGATTTCACTAATTTATTAAGATTTTAGCGACAGCGACACATTCACGTGCGATGCCGGCACACACAAATCTGGAGTCTAGTGTAGCCAACTACATATTTCTATTTAGCAATAAAAATATTATTGCCAACAATGAATTAAGAAAATTTTTGAAGAGTTTTTTTATAGTAAATATTTTATTATCTGATTTATATTTTTGTAGATATAAAATATTAATTATATAAAATATTAAAAATATTAATTTCTTGTTGATATAACTGAGATCGGGAGTATATACTGTGCTAAGAACTTTTTCCTGCCTGATCTCCTTATTCTGCTATTAGTAATGGAAGCCTCAGTTCAGATGTTTTGCCCCATTGCTGAAGTGAAACTTCTTTGAGGGTAATGTTTTTTCAGATTAAACACAATAAAGTGTCACAAAAATGTGGGAGGATTTTGTCCAAGAAGAGGAAGAGGGCGCTTGACACCGACTGAGAGAGAGTGAGAAAGGATGAACGTAGCATGAAGCACATAGCCATGGAGCGAGAGTAGGGAGTAAGCGAGTAAGATCGAGAGAGAGAGTGAGATAAAGTGAATGTCGCATCACGAATAGTGCCATGGAGCGAAAGGTGGAGACAGCGATAGAGATAAAGGGAGATCGAGAAAAATAGACGTATTTCTTTTTTTTTTGCTTTTGGTAACGCAGTGGCTAAAAATGCATTTTTCGCATGTTGTTGCTCGTAGGTATCGCAAAATACGACTAAGAACTATACTTTGATCTGGGCCAAATGATGTCATTAGCCAGCAATTATATTCTAAGAGAGGGTTGACGTTACGTTGGCGACTGGTCGTAAAACTATTGTCAGTACTTATGCAATATGTATGATTAATACAGAAGATGATGAGAGTATTAAAATAAATAATTCGCTTTAATATACTGGTTGTTCTCTATAGATATAAAATATCATTCATTCGTTTCAGCTCATATACGTTCCATTGCCAGACTCGAGCCTCCTCCGCAATGGGAGGGAAATTAATCTTCTATACCGCGCTGGTCGGATGTGTTGGTAAAGAGTCGAGTTTTCCTTCTCTTGCATAGGCTTTATATTCCTTAGTCGTCTCATACACATATATATATATATATATCATCATCATTTCAGCCCATCACCGCCCACTGCTGGATGTAGGCCTCCCTCATGGTACGCCAGAGAGTGCGGTCCTGTGCCGTCTGCATCCATCGACGCCCAGCGACTTTCACCAGGTCGTCTGTCCACCTAGTGGGGGGGCGTCCCACACTGCGCCGTTCGGTACGCGGTCGCCACTCTAGAACCTTTCTTCCCCAGCGGTTGTCGGTTCTTCAAGCGATGTGGCCTGCCCATTGCTACTTCAGCGTGCTAATTCTTCGTGCTATGTCGGTTACACCCGTTCTTCTGCGGATTTCCGTATTACAGATTCTATCACGCAGAGAAATCCCGAGCATAGCTCGCTCCATAGCACGCTGAGCGACTTTGAGCTTGGTTATGAGGCCTACATTTAGGGACCACGTTTCCGTGCCGTAAGTCATCACTGGTAACACACACTGGTCGTAGACCTGTGTTTTCAGGCACTGAAGTATGTTGGACGAGAAGATCCTCCTAAGTTTCCCGAACGCTGCCCAGCCGAGTTGGATTCGTCGGCTGACCTCTTTCTCGAAATTGGATCTACCTAACTGAACTGTTTGTCTAAGGTAAACATAATGATCGACAATTTCGAGAATCGCATTGCCAACTAGGACTAGTACAGGAATGACATGGGCATTTGACATGACTTTCATCTTGTCCATGTTCATTCGTAACCCCACCAGTTGGGATACTCTGCTGACATCGTTGAGCATACTGCCAAGGTCCTCCATGGATTCTGCCATAACAACGATATCATCTGCAAATCAAAGGTGAGTGATGTATTCGCCGTTAATGTTAATACCGAGTCCGGTCCAGTTTAAGAGCTTGAAGACATCTTCCAGTGCAGTAGTGAATAGTTTCGGAGAGATGACATCTCCCTGTCTCACACCTTTCTGCAAGTGGATCGGTTTCGTACTCTTATCCCGAAGCTTCTGAAGGGCTTTTAAGACCGGCTTGCCGCCTGCCTTCAGGAGCTCTGCTGTAATTCCGTCATCTTCCGGTGCCTTACCGTTTCTAAGTTGTTCGAGAGCCATTCTGATCTCGCACAAGCTAATGTCCGGGATTTCTTCGGTATAGTGCTGAGTTAGCTTGGATCTGGGATCTTAGACCAAACCGACAACAGGATTTCAGGATGATTTATATAACTGTCGATAGAACCTTTCGACCTCTCCCAAGATTTCACTTTGGGATGAAATGACAGTGCCGTCATCGGTCTTCAGCTTAGTCATTTGGCTTTGCCCAATAGACAGATCTTGTGCGATCACTTTTGAGCCTCAGTTCTGCTCTATCGCTTCTTTAACACGGAGCGTATTAAATTAGCGAATATCGCGACGCACAGACCTGGAGATCTGCCTATTTAGCTGATTGTATTCGGACCAATCAGCTGAAGACTGTACTGTCATTTCTTTTCTCCACTCCATGAGCCTGAGAGTCTGGTCAGAAAGTTTTTTAGGTCTATTGGCACGGTGAGCCTTGAAAAACTTCGACCCAACCGCGTGGACAGTTTCCACGAACCTGTTGTTCATATCGTTCGGAGATTCGCACTCGTCTAGACATTGGAAGCGATTGTGTAGTTCGAGTTGAAAGCTTTCGAGGTTCTGGTATTGGACAGGTATAGGTCGGAGGGTAGACTTCATTAAGCGTGACCGTTCGACTTTTGTGTGGATATTTAATGTGCCTCATACTATTCGGTGATCGCTCCCAGTTTTAATCCTGCTGATCACTGAGACATCATTAAATATATGTCGTTTGTCCGACAAGATAAAGTCTATCTCGTTTTTTGTTGAACCATCGGGGCTAATCCAGGTCCATTTCCTTTGTGACTGCTTTCTGAAGAAGGAATTCATCATAAAGAGGCTTTCCCTCTCCAGAAATTCAGCCAGTTTCTGGCCCCTCTGGTTTCTCTGTCCATATCCATGTTTCCCCACTCTCAACTCATCATCACTCCCTTTGCCTAGTTTCGCGTCAAAGTGTCCCATAACTACCGTGAAGTGGGTTTTGGACGCGTGTATGGCTTTCGAGATATCCTCGTAAAAGGCCTCCACCTCGTCGTCGGAGTATGCCGAGGTCGGTGCGTATACCTGTATGACCTTCAACGAATACCGTTTGGTAATTCTGAGTATAAGGTATGCTACCCTTGTCGACACACTCTCGATCCTCTCCACGTTGCCTACGAGAGACTTGCAAACGATAAACCCTATACCGCCTTGGACGGTTGATCTCCCTCCCGGTAGAAGAGCAAGTTTCCAGACCGGAGGATCATCGTGCCCTCGCCCTCTCTTCGCACTTCTGATAATCCTACAATGTCCCAGCGGATTTTGCTCAATTCCTCTTCCAGCTCGATGACCTTCTCGTCGGTCCTAAGTGTCCGAATGTTGTGTGTTACCAGGGCCAAGGCTCGTTTTGATTGCTAGCCGGATCGCTGCCGGGGATTCTTAGCACCCCCTACTCCTACTCCATCGCTACCAAGCCCGCTACCACGATGAGCCCGTAGGATATTGGAGCTGCCGTGACTGGGGGCCGTTTTTTTTAATTGTTTTATTAATTAAGGGGTTTAAAGCCATAATCGCCACGCTTGGCAGACGGGTTGGCGATCGCAGTGTGGTGTTATACGTATCCCAGTAGAGAGCTGCTGCCCACTCTCCTGGTGAACCCTCAGCCGAGTTTTACGACTCCCACGGGCAAGCAAGGGGTGGCGACACATATATTCTATCCCGTCGCCACACGGGAAAAATATATATGTATATATCTTAATATATATAAATTACGTGTTCCGTTGTTTGTCCGCGATGGACTCCTAAAGTATGTAACTGATTTTAATCAAATTTGCACAGCAAGTGTACATTGATCCAACTTAAAAGATAGGATAGCTTTCTTCTCAATTTATAGTAATATTATTTTAATGCAAATTATTTGTTTATTATTTGACATTCACAATTATCTGTTATTTCCAAACGATTCTAACAGATGGCGGTATCTGTTAACTGGATTGAGTAAGTATTTAATAGATGGCGCTATGTTAAACGTAAAAACGTTTCATATAAGCTACAATTTATTAGCATGACCACCACGTGTTACTGAGGCTACTTTAGCTACAGCAACGCGTGGCTAGGTCTGCTAGTCTTAATATATATAAATTACGCGTCACGTTGTTTGTCCGCGATGGACTCCTAAAGTACTTACCAGATTTTAAACAAATTTGCACAGCATGTGTCGTTTGGTCCAACTTAAAAGATAGGATAGCTACTATCTCAATTTATAGTAATATTATTTTTTTGCAAATTATTTGTCTATTATTTGACAGTCACAATTATCTGTTATCTCCAAACGATTCTAACAGATGGCGGTATCTGTTGACTGGATTGAGTAATTATTTATAAGATGGCGTTATATTAAACGTAAAAACGTTTCATATAAGCTACAATTTATTAGCAAAACCAGCACGTCTTACTGAGGCTACCTTAGCCACAGCAACGCGTGGCCGATTCTGCTAGTATATATATATATATATATATATATATATATATATATATATATATATACATAAATAGAGATGGTTATAAATTCAGATGTTTCTATATATATTTTATGTTCACATTAGTGTCGTAATAACCACGCTTGATAGGCAGATTAGCGATCGCAGTGAGGTTTACGAGTGTAAACGTGTCCCGGGAGAGAACTTCTGTCCACTTTTCTGCTGAAGCCTTAGCTGATTTTTACGAGGCCCACAGGAGGGCACAGGAGGTCCACAAGCAAGCAAGGGGCGGCGATAATTGTCAAATCTGTCGCCACACAAGAAAAGTCGTGTATGCAACATAATTCTTCGATTCTTAGTTTTATAAGAACAAAAGTTTACGTTTATTATTCACTAGTTCGTATACACAATGACATTTGTATCGTCTTACAAAAGCAGTTCAGTTAACGTATCCCGTATCTACTATTCATTCGTACAATTAAAAGGTAAAAAAAATATTTATTGGAATATTTTTTAATAAGTATTATTATAAATAATTACTAATTAAAATAGTAAGAGAACAGCATGTAACGAGCCGTAGGCTACCTACTAGACCTAACCTACATACTGTGTAGGTACTACCTAGACGTAGGTAAGATTTGAAATAGCAGTCCACGTGGACTTCAAAGCTTACGTTAACCAATCATTATCATGCGGAATGCCGTATGATTTCTTTTGTTTAAAATGTAAACATTATAAACAGAGTGTTACAAAATATTAACTTTAATTTATTTTGCTTCATATTATATCTTACGTCTTCAAGGTGACGTATGCCATCTATCGGACAATATTTACACATTGTATAGACTTAATACTTCAAACTTTACAGTTAGAATTGTATTAAACGATGACACAACCTTGTTAATCCATTTCCATCCATTTTTTCGTTTCGTAATCGGGTATTTATAAATGCTATTCTCTGACCGACCGCATTCGCAACGACGACGTAAGAGAACGAGTAGGTATGAAAGAGAGTATTGGTGTAAAGATGCGAAAGGGAATGCTCCGATGGTTCGGACATGTGGAAAGAATGCCGAACGAACGTCTGGTATACAATGCGAAAGTGAAAGTATGTAGGTACCGGGGGAGACCGAGACTAACCTACCTAGACCAGATTGGTCACGTAGGTACTGAAAGAAGGTGGAGTCAAGAGTCTCCGAAACCGGCGAGCGTGTATGAAGAGAATTATGAATGTTGAAGAAGCGAGTGAAGTATGCAAGGATAGAGTTCTCTGGCACTCTGTTCTCTCTGCCTACCCTGCAAGGGATATGGCGTGATGATATGTATGTATGTATGTAAATGCTATTGTACAAAATTAAACTAAAGATTAATTTCTATTAATTATATTCAATTCACTTAAATTTCTTCTAATGATACACGTGTCCGACGCAGATCTATAAAATTTTCTTCTAAATTGTACTGGTACAATGTTTGTACCTATATATTTGTAACTACAAAGTTCTGGACAATCTTGATCGCTTGAAACTTTAAATTTACACTGAATCATAGGATGACGTATTTCAGATGTATTTAAGTAGTCCTTTTTAATTTCTGAAAGCTTCACATAAGAAAAAGGTTCTTCGGCAATTTCTTTTCCAGTAACGAATTCCTGATGCAAAATATTAGTAAAGTCTTTTGTAGACATATAAATCTTTAGTTGAATATTTTCAAAATGTAAACCGGCATTTATTTGCAAAAGATTTAAATAGTTTTTGGTATTTGGTGCCACGGTAAAACTCTTTATCAAATCGTCTAGAAGATTATTCAAAGATTTTCTATTATCTTGTAGTAAACAAACAATCTCCTCACACGTCTGTGGACAATTTTAATAAAATCATTCATTATTCGTAATAGATATGAATACAATCACGAGTAGAGAGGCTTTATAGTCTACAATAAAACCGATAGTTCCTATTGGAGAAACAGTAAGGTAACATGGAATCCTGTTTGTACAGTCATGTGAATACTCTCGGGCTCTTGTTCGGACCGGCGCGCGCTGCGCCGTCTGGGTTGATGTTTATTTGACTTTAGTGACTCGCCCCGTGGGTTTACATTTAATTTAACTACTCCTTATTATCTGTCTGTATATATACGTATATCCGTCTTTTTTTTTGTTAGTCTATACCAACTTTATTGTCTTTGTACTTCTTTATTGTTTTTTTCTGTGCAGAAATCTAACATATAATAGGTACACTCAATATATTAAACTATTAACTTGTAAAGATTTGCTAATTGTAAAGTATATCTTAACCAAAATATAACGCACACTTTGACGTCACAAAGATTAAACCAAGGCTATTGCCATGCATCAAAATTACATTACAACGTTAAGAAATGTTGTTGCTATTGATTTGCGATATCTCAAAAAGTTTCTGAAGATGTATTTTGCCACAATAAAAGCTAATACTTTCAACATTATCCTAAGTCATTCTAACTTAGTTGATCAAGTTTTAAGCTATTCAAATTACTGAAATTTAGCATTTAATATGATTGATTATTTATAAAACCCGATTACGAAGCGAAAAATGATGTCACAAGCGGGATTCGAACCCACGCCTATTGAGATTCCGGCCCAATCGTGCTGCCACTACACCACCGTGAACTATTCTAGGACATACAAATTTTGCTTCGTATCATATTTACGTCTTTAAGGTGACATGCGCCATCTACCTGACAATGTTTACACATTGTTACCCATACAGGATCAAACCATGGGCCCAGACTTGGCTCAAGCCTGGTTCGGTACCGTAAAGACCTAGCCCAAGTCTGTTCGCCAGTCTTGACCCAATTAAGGGAAAAGTCTGGAATGATAACATCGTGCCAGCCTTGGTTGTGAAGTCTGGGTCATGATTTATAGTCAATACTGGGCCACGCTTGAACACCAAGGCCAGCCCACGTTTCATCGTCAAGACTGGGCCATGCTTGACCATCTAGACTGGGCCAAATCTGCATATTTGTTTTGGCCCGACATTGGTATAAGTCTGGAACGATAACATAGTGCCAGGCTTGGTTATCAACTCTGCGCCATGCTTGATCATCTAGACTTGGCCATATCTGCATACTAGTAATGGTCCTACTCTGGTATAAATCCAGAAAAATACCAACGTGCCAGGCTTGGTTGTTAAGTCTGGGCCACGCTCGAGCGCCAAAGCTGGGTCATGCTTGACCGCCAAGACTGGCTAACCTTTAATTGCCTAAACTGGACCACATTTAATTGTTAAAGTTGAGATGTTTATATAGACCCTATCTTTACAATAAAATCAATTTAAAAAAATTGTCAACATCCCTATTGTACTTAAAATTTGAATATTCTATAATCTCACATATAATCTGTCAATAAAGCATTTGTTGAGAACTTTTTTAAAATGCTTAATGAACATTTATAAACTTTATTTTCAAAAAAATTTTTATATATTTGAAATAAATATTTGTTTCATAATTTGATTTAATTATGTAAAAATAGATTCTTCAGTCTTGACAATTTAAAAAATGCCATAGCCAAGAAGCTGTTACCCAGTTTTGGACCAAGTCTAAGTCACCATAGGTTGGCCGAAGCTGGATATCACAGACTTGACCCATGGCTGGGTAATTTAAGGAATGGCCGATTATCAGTTGCCCAGTCTTGGGCCAAATCTAAGTCATCATAGGTTGGCCAAAGCTGGGCTTCTCAGGTACAGGTACTAGGTAGGCGGAGATGCTCTCCGACCTCTACCGGCGCGCGGCGGGTTACCTCAATGCGCGAAGAGGGTGGCTCCCCATCGTTCAACGAGATAGCCACCTGGCACGAGGACGCCCGCCGAGAAGTCATCGCCCGTTGGGCTACGCGGCTGGAGAGGCCTAGACACGGTGTTATTACCGTTGAGGCCCTCTGGCCCGTACTGATGGAGTGGATGGAGCGGCGGCACGGAGTCCTCTCTTTCCGGTTGGTGCAGGTCTTGTCGGGGCATGGTTGCTTCGGCAAGTATCTGCACACGGTCGTGCGGAGGGAGTGGACTCCGTCCTGCCACCATTGCAGTAGCGACGAGGACACGGCGCAACATACGCTCGAGGTATGTTCGGGCTGGGACGGGCAGCGCCGTGACCTCGTCGCTGTCATCGGTGCCGACCTGACGCTGCCGGCTGTTGCGCGAGCGATGGTCGACAGCGTCAGGAATTGGGACGCGGTCGCCGCCTTCTGCGAGGCTGTCATCTCGCAGAAGGAGGCGGCGGAACGGGCCCGGGAGGATTCCCGTGACCCGGGCCGCCGCCCGCGGCCGGGGCGGCGCAGGCGCGAGTACCTGCGCCTGATGCCGCCCTAACCGAGGCTTCGGGTGATCGGACCGGGGAATTGTCCGGTCACCCGACGTGAGGCCACCGCGTGAGGACGACGCCTCGACGGCGAAAGCTGTCGGGGCGTCGACAGGAGAGGAGCCCGAGAGGGCATACCGCTGAGCGGGCAACCGAAGACAAAGATCGGGTACCGGTGGCCCGCTCGCACGGCGAAGAAGAGGTGCTTGCAGGGTGGGTCAATGGGGTTGCGCGCCGCCTCTTCCGTCATCCCGGAACGATTTGGCGGGGTGCGACGTCCATAGCCCACCGCAAAAAAAAAAAAAAAAAAAGGTACAGCTACTAGGTATTGCCATAGAATGGCCGAAGCTGGATATTCCAGGCTTGTCCCATGGCTGGGTATTTTAAGGAATGGCCGATCCTCAGTTACCCAGTCTTGGGACAAGTCTGAGTCGTCATAGGATGGCCGATGCTGGGTTTCCCGGTCTTGGCCCAACGTTGGGAAATTTAAGAGATGGCCAAGGCTGGTGTATCCAACCGTGGCCTGAGATAAGACGGGACTCCTGTATGGGTATAGGCTTAATACTTCAAACTTTGCAGTTAGAATTGTATTAAACGATGACACAACCTTGTTATTCAAATTACTGAAATTTAGCATTTAATATGCTTAATTATTTATAAAACCCAATTACGAAGCGAAAAATGATGTCACAGGGAGACAGTGGCAGCACGATTGGGCCGGAATCCCAATAGGCGCGGGTTCGAATCCCGCTTGCGATTGTCATCGTTTAATACAATTCTAATTGCAAAGTTTGAAGTATTAAGTCTATAACAATGTGTAAACATTGTCGGGTAGATGGCGCATGTCACCTTAAAGACGTAAATATGATGCGAAGCGAAATTTGCATGTCCTACAATAGTTCAGGGTGGTGTAGTGGCAGCACGATTGGGCCGGAATCCCAATAGGCGTGGGTTCGAATCCCGCTTGTGACATTATTTTTCGCTTCGTAATCGGGTTTTATAAAGTTTTAACCTTTACTAATGCTTTCCTTTAAAGTCGTTTGCAATAGAATTCAACAATCATGTAAACAAACCAATTTGTCACGATTACTCCGTAATCACATACATATGACGATCAATTATGAACATAGGCTGATTTCAACGAACGCACCATTGTTTTCACATTATCTTCAACACGATTTAACTGTATTTATATGTTAAATTTGATTAAAACATTTGCAACGTAAAAATTTCGAAGTATTTGACAAGCCGTCATCTTAGTTTTTTACTCATCGAACTCTATAAGTCGTTGAAAAGTTAGTGTTGTTCGTAATCTGAAGTTAACTTTTATTTTTAATTTAATTAATTTATTTATTTATTTAATATTGAATACAATAAAATTTTTTTTTCAAGAGCTTCATATAATTATAC
The DNA here is from genome assembly GCA_905163515.2 of Lymantria monacha. NCBI lineage: Eukaryota > Metazoa > Arthropoda > Insecta > Lepidoptera > Erebidae > Lymantria > Lymantria monacha. The sequence continues at coordinate 22,210,128 of LR991081.1, forward strand.
CACAACGGATTGTATCCTAAGCCATAAAAATAATGGTTAGTTTTATAAAATTGACAGGTGGCCATTTTGTTTATAGAATTGTCATTCACTGTTCTGTGGGTTCGCTGTGGATTAGTGTTTTCTGTTTCCGTTTTCTGTTTTCGATTTATACGACTTTGCATTCTCATTTTGGACTTTTGTTTTGCTTTACGATTTGGCTGGACATATTTTTCTTGGAACGACGACCTTTGCACGGAATCACGGACTTTGATATAGCATACGATTGGTATTTTTTCTCAAGGATTAATCAGGAGGTAAGAATGATTTAGATCTATTACCTACAACACAAATCTATTAGACGCACTTTAATATTGTATTGCCCTCGTAACTAATTATTTGAATAGATCATAATTACTGAAATGTATGTGTGTAAAATTATATTTGTTTTTAAGGTTATAATAATGAGCGAGCCGCAGCCAGGTTCGTCGGGGACTGCTCCTCCGCCGCCGGTCAAAAAACCAAAATTGGCTGTTAAAAAACAGTTATCGCAAAGGGAGAAAAAAATGTTGGTGAATATTTATAATCACTTGGAGAAAACCTCTCCTACATACCCATCAAAAATGGAATTATATAAAACCACCTCAAAAATAATGGAGGTCTCAGAATATATTGTTCGTGACGTAATGAAACATTACACACAAAATCAAGAAGTACCCCAGCCTAAGGTATTTATAATATTAACTTAGCCAGCCTTTTTTTTACTCTTTTGAGCTTTACTTTATTTGTTATGTTATGATTTGTGCAATTTAATATTCTCTGTCTGTTTTTTAGGAGAGACCTGCAAATCGAGCCATAATTGATAAGTTAGATGATTTTATCTTATCTGCAATAAGAAGAAAGGTGCATAAATTTTACTTTGATGGGGAATTGCCAACCATTGCCAAAATTATGACAGCAGTCAATGAAGATGACAGCCTACCAAATTTTACATTCGGTACAATGTATAGAATATTGAAGAAATTAAACTTCACATACAGCAAGCAATCAAGAAAAAGCATTTTGCTAGATAGACCTGACTTACAAATTTCGAGGGTGAATTATTTGTTGAAAATCAATGAATACAGAAAGCAAAATAAAAAGATTTATTATTTGGATGAAACATGGCTTAATGAGGGTGAGAGCTTTTTATTTATTTAAATGCTTAACATTTTTTTGTGTTTCGCAGGTTGCTTAAAAACATTTGTTTGAGATATGGTGATAGATAAGATATACTTATTTCACATATTATTTTAAATTGTGATAGGTTACATGTTTGCTTAATTTTAAATCTAAATAATGTTTTTATTGACATAATTATGTATTTAAAACTTTTTTTTTACTTAGGGCACACCTGCAATTATGTGTGGATGGATAATGACATCAAGAGTAGTAGACAGGCATTCTTGGGAGGCCTTTCAAGTGGCTTAAAAAATCCTCAGAAAGGAAAGAGGCTGATTATTACACATATAGGCAATGAAGATGGTTTTTTAGAAGGCGCAGAATGGGTTTTTGAAGCAAAAAAGTCAGATGGCGATTATCACGGGGAGATGGATGCTCATAATTTTTTTATTGAACGAAGGGTTGGCGAGAATCTGAGCCGAACAATGGTCGAAATGCGTAAGTCACGTCCTAAAGGAAGAGGAAGAAATGAAAAAGCTCGACGGCATTTCAGACACGGCAGGCGATGACACAGTGGTTCCATTTATAATTACGGTCACCGGCGACACTTCTGATAGTGATGATGACGAAGACGAAGATTTAAATTTGTTTTAATAAACACTTTTTTTCTATATAATCAGTTTTATTTTATAGTCTATGGCTTATATATTTAATCTATTAGTCAGTTTTATTTTAGTACTTATACTACTATGGGCCATACTCTATGGCTTAAAATTAAAATAATTAGAAAAATAAATTTAATTAAAATTAAATTAGAACACTATGACATCACTATGGGCACAAACAATACGCTGTCAATGTCAGTCCGCCATATTTGTTTACATGATTGTTGGATTCTATTGCAAACGACTTTACGATATACTTGGTGACAAAAACTATTAAATACCTTTTGGTTAAGAACTTGCAATTTTTTTAACTTCCTCTGGAGATATATTTTCGTTGCCTTAATTTTCATATATTTGGCGCCAATATTATAAATTACTTTATCTTTAGCTTTTAACTCGTCGAAAAGGTTTTCGTATTGATCTTCATGGCCCTAAACGAAAAAAATAAATAAATAAGGGGTCGTATTCAATTGGAGCAAACAAATTAGTTGAGTTTACGTAATTGTACAAAATGGTCGCATCGGACCGCGTTAAATGCTTATTTATTAGGTTTTAAGTGAATGTTTAGCATTTAACTAACACTCATTAAGAATATTCATCGAGGTATGTAACAATAGACCACTCTTCTCTATCATCATAATAGTTTCAGTCATAGTGAATGAGTTTTGCTCTCAAATCGTCACTATTAATGTTACACTGTTTATTCTGTGTGTCACTGATACGCTCTTAAATAGTGGAAACATTGCTAGGTATGTGAATGATAGTACGGGTGATACGTGATACCATCACAAACGTCGCCGCAATAAATGAGAGACGAGATGGAACCAACCCGTTTGAAGTAGTTCTACCTTTAGGTCATATTTCTGAATAAAAAAAAACACTTAAATTATTGATAGATCTTCGTGCGCTGCGATACGACACTAGATACTGTAGGCATACTTGTAAAATGCAGCAACTAAAACTATTCCGAAATCAGCGTAACCGAGCTAGTCTCGTGGCAAGCAACGAGTGAGATGGACATGCTAAGTATTATATTAATTTTTTAGAAACTGTAGTAGGTGAGTACCACGTGAACCATAAAATAACACTATTTCAAATAAGTGTCAAGATATTAAGGATATTATTCAGTGTTGCCGCGTATACACGCGGCAACACTTTTATGTATATAAATAAGTTCCCCGTAAATAACATTACATATTGTGATATTACACATTAGTGTCCTTGCAAAATATCCTCTTATAATACATACTAGAATATAAAGTTGCCATATTTCCGGTGTTATTGTTTTTAGATAGTACGATATATAGTCGGACCACGCAGAGACATCAATATAATCTAAGAAAAACCTTTTATTACCCTTGACGACAAAATTAACTGACAAGAGATCTAACGCATATAAGACAAAAAGTGGAAAGATCACAATTGTCTGTTTTGATGTGAAACATCTACAGGTGAGGGGTAAACTGATTGTTGCCGTAGCGATAAAGGGCCGTGGCGAACGACGCATCGACGCAAGGCATTCATGGACCAGGAAAAGTCCGAATGCCTGGCCGACTGCCTGGAGCTTCAGTGTACGCCGAGTACACTATACCCCGATGACTTTAACCATCAATTTATTAAAGATGAAGTGGAACGTCGTACCACTATCTCGCAATCCTTCGTAAACAACAACCCTGTTGAACCTATTCCAGCAGTGACCGCAGGTGGAATCATTAGTTTACTTTATTCGAGGTGAGAGCCCTCAAGGCTCACCCGTAGTCCGGTTAAGCTGTGAAAGCCACCTCGGCTAACAGCTCGCAGTTGGTTTTTTAGTGGGTATTCAACCCCGGGGTTGCTTGAGTCCCATACTCCCCGTAACGGGTGGGGGTGTGTCAAGGCATTTTTCGCCACTTCGTTACCAAAAAGAAAAAAAAAAGAAAACGCATCGACGCGCTGTATGATATAATATACGAGTATGTACCTACTATACGGGTTCAGGTTGAGAGCTCTCAGCGCTCACCCACAGTCCGGGTGAAATTGTCATAGCCATCTGAGGCTAACAACTAAGTCACACAAAAAGAAAAAAAAAAAAGAAGTAGCGACGCGATGTCATGTGCAAGCCACTGTGCACACTCGCCGCACTGAGCTCGCGTAATAATATAAATTAATAATACATACATATATATATATATATATATATAAATATATATAAATATATATATATATATATATATATATATATATATATATATATATATATATATATATATATATATATATATATACTAGCTGTTTCCCACGGCTGCGCCCGCGTGGATATGTGTATATTAAAATAGAGCTAGTTGTTTAGTGGTAAAAAATATCAGGTCGGTGTAATATATATATTCCTTTTCCGTCGTATAAATTGAACAAAATATTGGCAATAGTTTTATGATCGGCCGCTTGCTTGACGTCAATGCTCCTTATGAATTTATTTACACTTGAGTGACGATTTTCATACAAAATATAACCTCTAGTTTTGTTCCTGTAAGGGTAGATTTAAAATACTGAGACATGCCTTTCTTTATTTTTATACAACAATATTTTACAAATAAAAATAAGTATCTTACAAATGTCAAAACCCACATCCTTGTTGATATAGCAAATATAGTGAAGCACGTATTTTGTCTTTAATACCAAAGAGCCCAATACAAATTTTCATGAATATAACTTCAAAACTGACAAAATTTAATAAAAATCTTGCAACCCCTATTTTACACCTTTAGGTAAAAAATTGCCAAAAACGCTAACACACGCAACTCTTTATTCATTATTAAATTTGCAAATACATACAAAACTAACAAAGCTATCTGCTGCAGAAAAATCAACAACGCTAGCAAAGGTAGCTGAATAGTTTTGTTAGATTTCTAAAATTGTAAATTGTCACAATAATAATTATCATAAATTAAATGCTTTAATAATAACAAATCATAAACAATATAAAATTGTATATAGAGAATCATTTTCTTTTTACTACGACGTAAGAGAGCGAGTAGGTATGAAAGAGAGTATTGGTGTAAAGATGCGAAAGGGAATGCTCCGATGGTTCGGACATGTGGAAAGAATAGCGAACGAACGTCTGGTTAAGAAGATATACAATGCGAAAGTGGAAGTATGTAGGTATCGGGGGAGACCGAGACTAACCTATTACCTAGACCAGATCGGCCATGTACTGAAGGAAGGTGGAGTCAAGAGTCTCCGAAACCGGCGAGCGTGTATGAAGAGAATTATGAATGTTGAGGAAGCGTGTGAAGTATGCAAAGATAGAATTCTCTGGCACTCTGTTCTCTCTGCCTACCCTGCAAGGGATATGGCGTGATGATATGTATGTATGTATCTATGTATGCATTTTCTTTTTGTACTGGCAATGAATTTGTATTAATAATGTGGGTCAAAATTTAATATCTTATAGGGTAGATAAAAAATTCTGTAACAACAATGACATATTGGACGTAAGACACCTTAGTCCTCCCGCGATCAGGATCACTGTAAAGTGTTGAAACGTCGGGAAATTAAAAATCAAATACAACCGTGATAGTATCCGTAAAAGTAGTTTTATTTCAAAAGTGAAAACTTCTTTAGCGGCGATGTGCCCTTTTTTTGGGATGGGTAAAATATATTAAACTCGCGTCAGGACTCGTGACCTGATCAAAAATTCGCACGACGTAAGACGAACATATCCTTCGCTCTTTCTACCGCGCGACGAAAATGTATGCCTGCTGCTGTTTCGTTTAAACGGCGCAGGACGTTTGCGCGAGTGTGCGTGTGTGTCTCTTAATTGAATTTTTAAATAATAAAATTAGTTTAACGATGTGTTAAATGATCGCAATCTTAGCACATCGAAATACAAAACTACTATTGATGCGGTCTTTATTAGACATTTAAATAGATTCGAATCAAAATTGTTCGTTTCTTACTTCAGCTACCATAAACATATTGTATCAGTTTTAGATATTGGCGATGATGATGCTGGTAATGATAATGGTGAAAGAGTCGTTGAAATTATAAATGAAGGTTGATTTGTCTTAGAGATAAACTTTTTAATATAAAATAATTGTAATAGTTCTGAAGTGTTAATTTTTTTATGTAAGTAATTTAATTTGTCATGTTAGTGTAGCATGGCACAATAAATGAATATTGTATTTAACCACATAAATGATAGTACTTTAATACTGATAAATAAAGCAATTCTTGTGAAATTATTCCCTAACCATTCCAAAATATTCCAAAATGCACAATCTGCCAACACTCCAGTAGGTTAATTTTTTTTGGTAATATGTATAGGGTCGTTGTGGCAACAGTGAGTCAAGTGGGCACACCGAGTCGGCACGATATTGGAGAAAAAGAGTGGATCTATAGTTGCATCTCTTTCACGTTATACTCGCGCTTACACAAAACTAACTATCCGCTTGCCAGTGCATCGTTCCGAAGCGTAGCGTACGGTAGAGAAATTCGTTTGTGTTTTGTGGCTACAGAAGTAAAAAAAAATAGGAAAGTTTTGTTGTTTTATTATTCCATAGTTACAAATTTTATCTACTGAGTTATTATTTCTATGTATTAAGTGGTTATTAAGGTTTCATTTAAGTATAAATTAGAGCTAGTTATTACAATGGCATTGCCAGTTATTGCGTCGATAAGTTAAAATGGCATAGGTGGTACACAGTGGGTCGTTTTCAATGTGGGTACAGTGAATCGACCCACTGTGTACCTACTAATATGTGCGACTAAAATATTTTTTTTATTTTACAGAATGCCAAAGACACGCCCGCCATTTAGAAAAATAGGCAATCACAGTGAAGAAGATATGAAAATGGCATTACAAGAAATAAAATCGGGTAAAAAAATACGTGCTGTAGCTAGGGAAAAGAAAATCCCATTTTCGACGTTACAACGCTATGCAGTCAAACTTAAACATTCGACAAATGCTGAAAATGTGAGACTTGTACCGCATTATGATGTTAACAGAGTTTTCACGGATGAACAAGAACTAGCACTTACCGAATATTATAAATATTGCGCTCTTATGTTTTACGGCTTAACAACAAAAGATTGTCGAAAAGTTGCATATGAGATGGCTGTAATAAACAAAATTAAAATGCCACAACCATGGGTTGAAAACCAGATGGCAGGTATTGATTGGTTCACCCTGGAGGTATGTCCCGCCTGGGGGCCTCAGCGCCGCGACCTGTCGGCGGTCATTGGAGCGGACCTGTCGTTGTCAACCGTCATCAACAAGATGCTTGACAGCGACAGGCACTGGACGTCGATGGCCTCCTTTTGCGAGGAAGTCATCTCTGCAAAGGAGGCCGCGGAGCGAGAACGCGAAGCACTCGCGTCTGCGAACTCGCTCCGCCGGCGGCGACCAGGGAGAGGGAGGCGCCGCTACGCGCACCTCCTCCCACCGCCTTGACGGCTGACTGGTCGTGACCAGATGGCTAAGCGTAGGGGTGTCGGGGATAGAATGTCAATAGACGATCTCTCCGGCATCCCGTAAAAGCGCGGAAGGGACCGCTGTTAGGTTTTAGTGGGTATTCCGGCCGTCAATCTCATGGCCGGCGAGTCCCACACACCCCCCCGTCTGTCACTGGCGGGGGATGTGCGCAAAAGCATTTCCACAGCGTAAACAAAAAAAAAAAAAAAAAAAAAAAAAAAAGGTATTGATTGGTTAAAATCTTTTCGCAAGCGACATAGTGAGCTTTCTTTACGCAAACCGGAAGCTTGCAGTCTGGCTAGAGCAACCTCGTTCAATAGGGAAACCATTAAAGCTTTTTTCGATAATTTGCTAGAAGTTTGTAAAAGACATTCCTCATTTGCTGATGGTACCAGAATGTATAATCTTGATGAGACGAGTACGACAACAGTGCAAAAGCCCCAAAAAGTAATTGGTCTTAAAGGTAAGAATATTGGAAAAATAACTAGCGGTGAAAAAGGCATTCTGGTAACTACTTGCTGTATTATCAATGCAGCTGGCCAAGCTTTGCCACCAGTACTTATTTTTCCTAGGAAAAATTATAAAGATCATATGATCAAAGGTGCTCCCCCTGGAACATTAGGCTTGGCCACTCCATCGGGTTGGATGAATAGCGAGCTATTTGTTCAAACTATGAGACACTTCCTCAAACACACCTCAAGCTCTAAAGAAAATCCTTCATTATTAATTATGGATAATCACGAGTCGCATTTGTGTATTGAAGCCTTAGATATGGCAAAAGAAAACGGAGTGACTATATTGACACTACATCCTCATACCTCAGGAAAGCTACAGCCCTTGGATGTGGGTATTTATTCTCCATTTAAAAGCTATTACAACGCTGCTATAGAATCTTGGCTGTTAAACAATCCTGGAAAAAATGTGACGATCTATGATTTAGCTGATCTGATAGGGACTGCGTTTATCCGAGTCATGACGCCAATGAATATTATGAACGCCTTCAAAAAGACCGGTATTTATCCTTTTGATAGGAATATTTTTACAGATGAAGACTACTTACCAAGCGCTGTAACCGATCGTCCAAATCCTAACATCTTACAAAATGCACCTGACGTATCTTTACAAGATATCAGAGAAAATGAACGAAATAGTCCATCTATTCTAGAAAATGAAACACTTTCTGAGAGTGTAGCACATTCTCCAACTTTTCAGCAGGAGTCAGGGCCTTCTTTCGATTCAAGACAAGACTTTTCAGAGACTCGGCTAGACTTACATCAAGAGCCTTTAGAGCTGCAGTCTAAGGAAGAGCAAGAGCCATCAAAGCATCAGTGCTCTACATTGAAATTATCAGGTGCTTTTGTAAGCCCCAGTCAATTTCGACAACCCCTCAAATCTATGCCAAGAGTAAATATAAGAACAAAAAGAAAGCCTGGCCGCAGCTTAATCGCCACCGTTACACCTGAGAAGGAAAATATTAGACTAAAAAGATCAGAAGTCAAGAAAAGAAAGTTGCCAAAAAAAGATAAACCAAATAGAAAAGCTGTGAGAAAACTCCTTCAGAGTGAATCAGAGGATGATGATGAAGTTGTTTCTCTTCATAATAAAGAGTCTAATTGGTGCGAGGAAGCCGAAGCTGAATACGAAATAGAAACATTAACTGATCAAAAATTACTATTCAATGTCTTGCCTCGAGTTCTAAATGAGGAAGATTACGTTCTTGTTCGTTTTTCGACTAAGAAGAAAAGTGTTTATTTTGTTGGAAAAGTTTTGCATGGACGTAATGAAAACTTAGAATATTACATGAGTTTCCTTCGTTCAAATCGTAAATATCAGTTTCATATGCCAACTAATCCTGATCTATCATTTGTTAAAGAGTGTGATATAAAACTTATATTGCCTAAACCTCGTGTAGGAGGAAGCACCTTACGGCAACAATCTTACTACTATTTCAATGTAGATTTTTCCCAAATCGATATCCGTTAATTAATATTTCGGACATTTTCATTTCATTTTAAGAAGTAAAACCAAAGTGCTGTAATTTAAGAGGCAAAAGTAAAGAGTGCTTTATTTTATTTAAAATTTTCGTTTTGTTTTTTGTACATTTATTTGATAATTTATATTTATTTACGAACACTTACGGGAATATTTAACAAAGATCATTGGTTGATTGGCTAAGAAACGATAAAAATGCTTAGAATGGAACTCTTCGGCCACACATGATTAATAAATAATGCCAAAAATTTAGATTAATTTTGAAACTAAGTCCTGAAATTATAATCTAGTTTTCAAAACAGCAACTACTGAGTTTCTTGTCGGGACGTTCTCTGTAGACACAGCCTTACGAACCAGTGCTTTAAAAAAAATACTATTCGAAAGAGCTTGTAAACAGTCTTATTTGAATAAAAAAATCTTTGATTTTGTAAGCTACATATTTTCTAGAAATATTTGTTTATATAATAATACTAGAAGGTTATTATGTCAACAAAACCTAAAATATAGTTTTTATAAATAAAAATATAAAAATATTATTAATTACCTGTAATTTTATTGAAACACTTTCCTAACCCACTGTGCCCTCTGGGTTGACTCACTGTGTACACCTCTTAGGACACAGTGGGTCAAAAATCATTTTTTAAAAACAACTACATATTTCAAAAACCATTAGATATATTTAAATAAAGTTTCGAGGGAAATGCACCTAAGTAGCCTATTTTTTTTATATTAAAGTTTGAAATCGGTAGCTAGGGTAGTTTTTGAGCTATATGTCTCTTAAAAAAGTGTGATTCACTGTTACCACAAAGACGCTATGGTCTCTACACACGTCATTCCTTCCATCCGGGGCAACAGAAGGGTAGCGCGTGCCCTGCCACTGGAACCACTTCTGCTTAACACCCTTAGAAAATAATTTTTTAAAACTGCTGAAACACTTCTTTATTTATTTAATATTAAATAGGCAAATACAAATTTTCGCGAATCTAAAGTCAAAACTCACAAAGTTTCATAAAAAAGTTGCAACCCTTATTTTTACATCCTTGTGGGAGAATTTCCAAAAATGCTGAAACACGTGTTTTATTTTTATTTAATATTAATTAGCTAATAACATTTTTTAAGGGATCTAAATTTAAAACAGACGAAGTTGCATACAAATTTGCATCTCTTGAAATTTACTTCAAAAATGACAAAGTTTCATAAAAAAACTTGCAACCCCTATTACACTCCCTTAAGGGAAAATTTCCAAAAATGCTGAGACAGGTATTTTTTATTTAACATTATATAACTAATAAAAAAATTCAGGGATCTAACTTCAAAACTGACGAAGTTTCATAAAAAAACTTGCAACCTCTATCCACTCCCTTAGGGGAGAATTTCCAACTCGTGGGAATCAAATGGATTTGCCTAAAAACACTTTACCAGACGGGAATCCAGCAGATTCCCACATCACGGCCTTGTCAAGCCAACGTAAAACTGACAACGACGCCTCGTCCTCAGGACTTGAGGCGTCCGCCGAGGGCCCGGCACAGACCAAGGAGGCCCCAAAGACGAAGAGGCGTGTGAGGCCCCCGAATAGGGGGAAGGCTTCCGGCGCCAAAAAGCGACAGGCGGAGCGGGAGGAGCGGCGGGCTCTCAGGGAGGCTACCACCGCTGGACCCCAAGATGATGGCGGCGGATCTACTGCAGGGCCGTCAATGGACGAGGGCGACAGTAGTGTCGCAGAGCCGTCCAAAGATGAGGGCAGTGGATCTGCCGAAAAAATGGACGAGGGCGGTAGTTCCGCAGAGCCGTCCAAGAAAATCAGCGGGTCGGTTGAGGAAACTGCCCCCGCCAGGTCATCACCGCATCATGCAGCGGCGGTCCTGACTGTCAGGGAGTAGGCCCTCCCCTCGAAGATGCGGAAGCGCCCCCTGAACAAGGAGGGCAGCTTGGGCGCCGATTCCGAGGGTAGCGTGGTGATCATGCCTCCCCCTAAAGTGCCGGCGTTTCGCAGAGGGCGAGGAGCCGCGACGACGGGCAGGACGACCCACTCCTCGGCTGGCGGAATGCATGGAGTGGCGGAGGCTGGTAGGTGGGCCGACAACGAGGCGGCTGCCGCGAGGGTGCTGGGGGTATTGTCCGGCATCCCTCCCACCGAAGTGGCGGCCGCTGGTGCCCGCACGAGTGCCCCAGCCGCGAACATGGAGGCCCTGCAGGCCGAAAACGCCCGCCTTGGTGGCGAGGTGTCAGGCCTGCGGGCCCAGAACCGCCGTTTGGAGTCAGAGTTGGCCGCGGTACGGAGGACCAACCGCCTCCTTACCAAGGACGTGGCCGACCTAAAGGCCCAAATGGCGCGGCTCGTGCTGCCTGCGCCACCTGCGCCGCCGGTCAATGCTGGCCGCCGAGGAACCGTCGCCGTCGTCGCCGCCCCGAAGCCGCCTCGAGGTGCTGGCCGTCCATCGGTTGCCACCGCGCCGAAGACGCCGCCGACCAGCACAAGCCCGCCAAATGTCGCCGTCGTGGAGCAGGCCCCGGCAGAGGTCCAGCCGGTAACGCCAATCCCGCTGCCCGCGGTGGGGGGCGTGTCGGACGAGGCCTTGCGCGCCATTATCGCCACGATCGGTAATATGGTCAATGCGCGCTTGGCCGTTCTGGAGGCAAGGCTGCCGCCAGAACCACGTGTTCGACCGCCTCTCGCCGCGGACAAGCGGCCATATGCGGCACCAGCCCCCGCCCCGCTGCCTTGTCAGAGTGGCCGCGTGGGGAGCAGCTACGCCACGGCCGCGGCTGGACCCAAACAAAAGGGGCCCGCCCCTAAAAAGAAGTCGGCACCGGCTCCTGCCGTGCCGCAGTCGTCGCCCGCATCAACACCGCCGGCGACGACTAGCGCGCCCGCGACCGCGCCTCCCACGCCTGGCATGCCCGCTGCGCCCGAACAGGGTTGGCAGGTGGCCGAGCGCGGCAGGAAGAGTCGCGGCCAGAGGAGGAGGGCGGTGGCCAAGCGCGCCGCTGAGGTCTCCGCTCCCCAGGCAGGAGCCGAAGGAGGCGGAAGGAAGAGGAAGAGGCCGCGCAAGGGGCTCCGGCCGCCGAAGACAGCCGAGGTGGTGATCACTGTGCTGCCTGAGGCGGCAGAAATGGGCCTCAGCTATGAGGCCGTCCTGCGGAAAGCCCGGCGGGAGCTTGACGTCTCCGACATAGGAGGCGTCGAAGCCAGGACCCGCAAGGCCCGGACAGGGGCTCGGATTCTGGAGTTCCCTGGGGCCGAGGGCACCAGGACGGCCGATAGCGTGGCGTCGAAGCTGCGAGGTTTGTTCGCCGAGGAGGGTGGCGTGAAAATCGCCAGACCCGAGAAGTGCGCCGAAATGCGCATCGCGGGTCTGGACGACTCCGTGACGGTGGAAGACATCTGGGAGGCCATTGCCTCGAAAACCGGATGTCCCCTGGACACCGTCCGAGTTGGCGCCATCCGACCCGGTCCGGGCGGCGTAGGTGCCGCCTGGGTGCAGTGCCCAGTGGAGTCGGCAGCTGGTGGCGGTCAGGCAACTGGCCGGCTCAGGCGGGCTTCTCGTGGGCTGGAGCTCAGCGCGAGTCACCGTGCTGGAGCACCGGCCTGCGAGGTGTTTCAAGTGCATGGCGGTCGGGCATACCCGGCCAACATGCACTAATTGCTTTGACTGCGGCCGACTCTGTTTCCGCTGCGGTCAGACTGGGCACATGGCGGCATCTTGCGCCGCCCCGCCCCACTGCCCCGCGTGTGCGGTGGGCAATAAGCCTGCCAAGCACCGCATGGGCTCGGGGGCGTGCAGACCTCCGGCTTCGGCTCCAAAGGGGTGGAGCGGCCCTTCGACTCCGGCCGCTTCAGCTCCTAGCGCGGCCCGATCGCCCGCCGCAAGCCAGGAGGTGATAAGACACGGTCCATTAATGGCTGCCCAGTCCACTCACCTCCTGCAGGCCAACACCAACCACTCCGCCGGTGCGCAGGATCTCCTCCTGCAATCCATGGCGGAGTGGTCGATCGGTGCAGCCGTAGTCGCGGAACCGTACGTCGTGCCTGATCGCCCCAATTGGGTGGTCAGCCGGAACGGAACCGCGGCAATCGTCACCTCCACGCAGCGGCGCTTCCCGTCCTTATCCCTCTTGGATAGGGGCGAGGAATTTGTCAAAGGATTGGGGAGGGGTCACACTGTACAGCGTTTACCTCTCCCCTAACAGTAGAATGGACGATTTCGTGACCTCCCTCACCACCTTGGAGGCTTCGATACGGCGACTGGCACCGGGCCTCGTCCTGGTCCTGGGGGACTTCAACGCCAAATCCACGGCGTGGGGGTCCCCGATGACGGACGATCGCGGGTGGGCGATCGTGGAGTGGGCGGCGTCACTGGGCCTCTGTGTCCTAAACAGAGGCTCAGTGAACACGTGTGTGCGACAGCAGGGTGGGTCGATAGTGGACTTGTCGTTCGCTAGCCCCGCTGTCGCACCACGAGTGAGGAACTGGCGTGTCCTGGAGGAGGCGGAGACCCTGTCGGATCACCGTTACATCCGGACAGAGGTCTTCCCTCTCCGGGACCCCAGCAGGGGTCACAGGGCGGACCGAGCTCCCGCATTGCCGCGGTGGGCTGTGGGGCGGCTGGATAGGGACCTACTGGCGGAGGCGGCCATCGCGAACACGTGGCTGTCCTCACCACCCCCAGCGGACGGAGTGGACGTTGAGGCTGTCCGCATCCGCAGTGCGTTAACGCAGGTCTGTGATGCGGCCATGCCCAGGGTGCGGCGTCTGGGGTACTATCCCAGAAACCTCCACGCGGTGTACCCTGGGTGCGGGCGGCGGTCCCCAGTTCTTCTGTTGTACTGTCGTCCGTAGCGAATATCTGCGCGATTTCGCTCCTTACTCTACTACAGTCGTAGTAGAGGTTATAGGACGCGAAATATTGGGACGGGCTCAGTCACTCATTCATTTGCGGGCTGGGCAGGCACATGCCACCTCCCACACATCGTAAACCTGATATCTTGCTTCAAGACACGTTGTCTTGAGGCGTAATATCAGGAGCGAGGGTCTTGGCTTAACCGCCCGGACCGCGAGGAAGACAACCTCTATAAAGAGTTCGAAGTAACATTCGAACTCGGAAATCACCCAGAATCTTAAGTTCTGGCGTGCGGCGAGAAGATGCATGGCAGATGGGTTGTTCTGTCGTTAGCACGCTCCAGCCAGTGCACCGGCTGCCCCCCTGGTTGGTAAATGTAGGCTTGCCCGGGTAAAGGGATCTCTGCCCGGGTCGACGTTGTGTATCTCCCCTACTCGTGGGAATCATATGGATACCTTAAATTTAAAAACATTTTTAAAAACCGACGGGAATCCCTGTGATTCTCACACCACGGCCTTGTCAAGCCAAAGAAAAACTGACAACGACGCCTCGTCCTCAGGACTTGAGGCGTCCGCCGAGGGCCCGGCACAAATCGTGGAGGCCCAAAAGAAGAAGAGGAAGTCGCCTCGAAAGACTCGGGGCAACGGCCTGAGCCACAAAAGGCGGATGGAGGAGCGGCGAGCGCGCAGAGAGGCTGCCGCTGCTGAAAAGGAGGACGGTGGCAGAATTGCTGCAGAGCCGTGTACGGATGAGGGCGACAGTGACGTCGCAGAGCCGTCCGTAGGCGAGGGCAGCGGATCTTCCGCTAAGATGGACGAGGGCGGTGTATCCGCAGGGCCGTCCAGAGAAGAAGACAGCGGGTCGTAAGCCGCTAGGTCATTGCTGCGTCCTGCGGCGGCGGCTGTGACGACCAGGGAGGAGGCCCTTCCCTCGCAGGCGCGAAAGCGCCCCCTGAGCAAGGGAGGCAGCTCGGGCACCGACTCCGAGGGGAGCGTGACCATCATGCCTCCACCGAAGGTGCCGGCCTCTCGCAGAGGGCGAGGGGCCGCAGTAGCAGGAGGACGGTCGACGACTCCTCGGCGTGAGGCGGCGCCTGCTGCTCGCGTGAGCGATGACCCCCTGGACCTGCGGGCCGAAAATGCTCGCCTTAGTGGCGAGGTCTCAGGCCTGCGGGACCTGAACCGCCAGTTGGCGTCCGAGCTGGAGGCGGTGCGGCGGGTGAACAGCTTGTTGGCCAAGGATATGGCCGACCTGCGGGCCCAAGTGGACCACTGCCTGCCGCCTGCGCCACAGCCGACGATCAGGGCGCGCACGAAAAAGGCTGCTTCGGCGAAACCCGTCCCTGCGGCGAGGAGGACGCCTCCCGCTGCGGAGGGCACGCCGCCGACTGAAGTCGTCGCGGCCACCGAACCGACACCCGTCCCTGTGGCGAGGAGGACGCCTCCCGCCGCGGCGACGAAGTCGCCAAGCGTCTCGGAGCGGGCCCTGGTGGAGACTCAACCGGAGGCGCCGACCCCGCTGCCTGCGGTGGGGGGATTGCCGGACGAGTCCCTGCGCGCAATAATCGACGCAGTGGGCAAAATCGTCGATGCGCGCTTCGCCGTTCTGGAGGCAAGGCTGCCTCCAGAACCACGTGTCCGGCCACCTCTTGCCGCAGATAAGCGGCCACATACGGCACCAGCCCCCGCCCCGCTGCCTTGTCAGGGTGGCCGCGTGGGGAGCTACGCCGCGGCCGCGGCTGGGCCTAAGCCCAAAGGCCCCGGCCCTGCTCCGAAGGGACCTGCCCTGAGGAGGAAGACGGCGCCGGCTCCTGCCGGACTGCTGAAGTCGCCCGCACCAACACCGCCGGCGACGACCAGCGAGGCTGCGACGAGGCCTTCCGCGTCTGGCATGACTGCCGCACCCGAACAGGGTTGGCAGGTAGCCGAGCGTGACAGAAGGAGTCGCGGCCAAAGAAGAAGAGCGGAGGCCAAGCGCGCCGCTGAGGTCTCCGCTCCCAAGGCAGGAGCTGGCGACAAGAAGAAGAGGCCGCGCAAGGGGCTCAAGTCGCCGAAGACAGCCGCAGTGGTGATCACTGTGCTGCCTGAGGCGGCCGAGAAGGGCCTCAGCTACGAGGCCGTCTTGAGGAAGGCCCGGCGGGAGCTAGACGTCTCCGATATTGGAGGCGTCGAAGCCAGGACCCGCAAGGCCCGGACGGGGGCTCGAATCCTCGAGTTCCCAGGGGCCGAGGGCGTCAAGACGGCTGACAGCGTAGCTGAGAAGCTGCGAGGTTTGTTCGCCGGGGAGGGTGGCATCAGGATCGCCAGGCCCGTCAAGTGCGCCGAAATGCGCATTTCGGGTCTGGACGAC
Source organism: Lymantria monacha (assembly GCA_905163515.2). Classification (NCBI taxonomy): domain Eukaryota; kingdom Metazoa; phylum Arthropoda; class Insecta; order Lepidoptera; family Erebidae; genus Lymantria; species Lymantria monacha. Next base: position 22,226,561 of record LR991081.1, read on the forward strand.
TCTGTGACGGTGGAAGACATCCGGGAGGCTATTGCCTCGAAAACCGGGTGTCCCATAGACACCGTCCGGGTTGGTGCCATTCGTCCCGGTCCGGGTGGCGTAGGTGCTGCCTGGGCGCAGTGCCCGGTGGAGTCGGTCAGGCAACTGGCCGGCTCAGGCAGGCTCCTCGTGGGCTGGAGCTCGGCGCGGGTAACCCTGCTTGAGCACCGGCCTGCGAGGTGCTATAAGTGCATGGCGGTCGGACATACTCGACCAACGTGCACTAATTGCTTCGACTGCGGCGGATTGTGTTTCCGCTGCGGTCAGACCGGGCATGTGGCGGCATCTTGCGCCGCCCCGCCCCACTGCCCCGCGTGTGCGGCGGGCAATAAGCCCGCCAAGCATCGCATGGGCTCTGGGGCGTGCAGACCTCCAGCTTCGGCTCCAAAGGGGCGGGGCGGCCTTTCGACCACGGCCGCTCCCGCTTCTAGCACGGCCCAATCGCCCACTGGCGAGGCGGAGGTGATGGATACGGCCCACTAATGGCTGCAGAATCCATTCACCTCCTGCAGGCCAACACCAACCACTCCGCCGGTGCGCAGGATCTCCTCCTGCAATCCATGGCGGAGTGGTCGATTGGTGCAGCCGTAGTCGCGGAACCGTACGTCGTGCCTGATCGCCCCAATTGGGTGGTCAGCCGAAACGGAACTGCGGCAATCGTCGTCTCAACGCAGCGGCACTTCCCGTCCTTATCCCTTTTGGATAGGGGCGAAGATTTTGTCGCTGCGAAATGGGGAGGGGTTACACTGTACAGCGTTTACCTCTCCCCTAACAGGAGAATGGACGATTTCAGGGCCTCCCTCACCACCTTGGAGGCTTCGATACGGCGACTGGCACCGGGCCTCGTCCTGGTCCTGGGGGACTTCAACGCCAAATCCACGGCGTGGGGGTCCCCTATGACGGACGACCGCGGGCGGGCGGTCGTTGAGTGGGCGGCTTCACTGGGCCTCTGTGTTGTTAACAGGGGCTCAGTGAACACGTGTGTGCGGCAGCAGGGCGGGTCGATAGTGGACTTGTCGTTCGCTAGCCCCGCTGTCGCGCCACGGGTGAGGAACTGGAGTGTCCTGGAGGAGGCGGAGACCCTGTCGGACCACCGGTACATCCGGATGGAGGTCTCCCCCCGGGAACCCGGTAGGGGTCACAGGGCGGACGGAGCTCCCGCGTTTCCGCGGTGGGCTGTGGGTCATCTTGATAGGGACCTACTGGCGGAGGCGGCCATTGTCAGCACGTGGCTGTCCTCACCACCCCCAGCGGACGGAGTGGAGGCTGAAGCTGTCCGCATCCGCAGTGCGTTAACGCAGATCTGCGATGCGGCCATGCCCAGAGTGCGGCGTCTACCTCCGAGGCAGGGGGTCTACTGGTGGTCCCCAAGACTGGCGGACCTTCGCGCGGCGTGTATCAGTGCCCGAAGGTCTTACACCCGCAGCCGGCGGCGTCACCGCGACGCTGAGCGGGAGGGCCAGCTGTACGAGGCGTACCGCAGTGCGCGGACTGCCTTTCGGCTGGCCATCCGAGCCGCCAAGGATGCGAGTTGGCAGGAGATGTTGGACGGTCTCGACCGTGACCCCTGGGGTCACCCGTATCGCGCGTCGCTGAATAAGCTTCGCGCGCAGGGCCCCCCCCTCACCGAGACCCTCCAGCCCGACTTCCTCTGTAGGGTGATCGAGGAGCTATTTCCACGGCAGTCGGGACACACGCCCCCGGTCATGGCTTCGCCAGATCAAGACCGGGAGGCCGACGACGAGAGTGTTCCACCCGTGACGGAGACGGAAGTGGGGGCGGCAGTGGCGCGGATTCGCTCCGCCACCACGGTCCCCGGCCCGGACGGAATACCAGTCCGGGTGTTGACGTCGCTCCTCGAGCACTTCGAGCCTCGCCTCAGGCAACTGTTCAACGCCTGTCTGACGTCTGGACGGTTCCCTGAGTGCTGGAAGGAGGGGAGGTTGGTTCTCCTGCCAAAGCCGGGACGGCCCCCGGATTTGCCGTCGGCCTACAGGCCCATCGTGCTTCTCGACGATGTGGGTAAGCTGTTGGAGCGTGTCCTCGCTGCCCGCATCGTCTGACACTTGGAGGAGGTGGGGCCCGATCTGTCGGACGCTTAATATGGGTTTAGGAGGGGGCGTTCGACCATCGGGGCCCTGCTACGCCTGAGGCAGACGGCCGCGGAGGCTGTCGCCGGCAAGGAAGTGCTGTTGGCGGTGTCGCTGGACATCGCCAACGCATTTAATAGTCTGCCATTCAGCTGCATCAGGGAGGCGCTCCGGTTCCATGGAGTGCCCCTGTACGTCAGGCGGCTGGTGGCGGACTATTTGGAGGGGCGCAGTATCCTCTGCGCGGGTCCCGCAGGGGACATTGTGCGGACGCCCATGTCGTGCGGTGTTCCACAGGGGTCGGTTCTGGGGCCGACTCTGTGGGACATCGGGTACGACTGGGCGTTGAGAGGGAGTCTCCACCCTGGGCTGAGCTTGGTGTGCTATGCTGACGATACGCTCGTCACAGCCCGGGGCAGGACACTCGAAGAGGTGGCGAGCCTGGCCACTCTCGGCACCGAGGAGATGGTTAGGCGAATCGAGGCGCTGGGGCTCAGGGTGGCCTTAAATAAGACGGAGGCCCTATTATTCCATGGGCCACGCGTAAGGCTGCCAACCGGCGCCTCGTTAGTCGTCAACTCCATCCAGATCAACATCCAGGCCCATATGAAGTACTTGGGTCTGGTGCTCGACGGGCGATGGTGGTTCCGGGAGCATTTCCGACAGATTGCTCCCCGGCTGGTCGGCGCGGCGTCCGCCCTTTCTCGGCTCATGCCGAATGTGGGCGGACCCAGTTTCGAGGGCCGACGGCTGTATGCGGCGGTGATCCGCTCAATGACCATGTACGGCGCACTCGTGTGGGCGAGGGCTCTGAACGCCCAGCTCAGGGCGGTGCTGTAGAGGCCACAGCGAGCCATGGCGGTCAGAGCCATTCGCGGGTACCGCACGGTGTCTACCGAGGCGGCATGCCTATTGGCCGGGACACCCCCGTGGGACCTAGAGGCGGAGATGCTCTCTGACCTCTACCGGCGGGTTACCTCAGTGCGCGAGGAGGGTGGCTCCCCATCGTTGAGCGAGATAGCCACCTGGCGCGAGGACGCCCGCCGAGACGTCATCGCCCGTTGGGTTACGCGGTTGGAGAGGCCTAGACACGGTGTCGTGACCGTCGAGGCCTTCCGGCCCGTATTGATGAAATGGATGGAGCGGCGGCACGGGGTCCTCACCTTCCGACTGGTGCAGGTGTTGACGGGGCATGGGTGCTTCGGGAAATACCTGCACACGGTCGTGTACAGGGAGTGGACTCCGGGCTGCCATCGCGGCGACGCCACCGACTGCCGGTGTAGGACCTTCGGGCACTAATGCACGCCGCATGAAGGTCCGCCAGTCTTGGGGACCACCAGTAGACCCCCTGCCTCGGAGGTAGACGCCGCACGCTTTTTTTTTTTTTTTTTTTTTTATTGGTGGGCTATGGGTGCGTCTCGCCCCGCCAAATCGGTCCGGGGTGACGGAGAAGGCGGCGCGTGACCCCATAGACCCACCGTAAAATCCTCTCTCTTCGCCGTGCGAGCGGACCACCGGTACCCGATGTTTGTCTTCGGTGGTCCGCTCGGCGGTTTACCCTCGCGGATTCCTCTCGTCGACGCCCCGACAGATTTCGCCGTCGGGGCGTCGCCCTCACGCGATGGCCTCGCGTCGGGTGACCGGACAATTCCCCGGTCCGATCACCCGAGGCCTGGGTTAGGGCGGCATCAGGCGCAGGTATTCGCGCCTGCGCCGCCCCGGCCGCTGGCGGCGGCCCGGGTCGCGGGAGTCCTCCCTGACTCGTTCCGCCGCCTCCTTCCGCGAGATGACAGCCTCGCAGAAGGCGGCGACCGCGTCCCAATTCCTGACGCTGTCGACCATCGCCCTCGCGACAGCCGGCAGCGTCAGGTCGGCACCGATAATAGCGACGAGGTCGTGGCGCTGCCCGTCCCAGCCCGAGCATCCCTCGAGCGTATGTTGCGCCGTGTCCTCGTCACTACTGCAATCTCGGCCACCTGCCAACCCTGTTCGGGCGCAGCGGGCATGCCAGGCGTGGGAGGCGCGGTCGCGGGCGCGCTAGTCGTCGCCGGCGGTGTTGATGCGGGCGACGACTGCGGCACGGCAGGAGCCGGTGCCGACTTCTTTTTAGGGGCGGGCCCCTTTTGTTTGGGTCCAGCCGCGGCCGTGGCGTAGCTGCTCCCCACGCGGCCACTCTGACAAGGCAGCGGGGCGGGGGCTGGTGCCGCATATGGCCGCTTGTCCGCGGCGAGAGGCGGTCGAACACGTGGTTCTGGCGGCAGCCTTGCCTCCAGAACGGCCAAGCGCGCATTGACCATATTACCGATCGTGGCGATAATGGCGCGCAAGGCCTCGTCCGACACGCCCCCCACCGCGGGCAGCGGGATTGGCGTTACCGGCTGGACCTCTGCCGGGGCCTGCTCCACGACGGCGACATTTGGCGGGCTTGTCCGAGCGCGGCAGGAAGAGTCGCGGCCAGAGGAGGAGGGCGGTGGCCAAGCGCGCCGCTGAGGTCTCCGCTCCCCAGGCAGGAGCCGAAGGAGGCGGAAGGAAGAGGAAGAGGCCGCGCAAGGGGCTCCGGCCGCCGAAGACAGCCGAGGTGGTGATCACTGTGCTGCCTGAGGCGGCAGAAATGGGCCTCAGCTATGAGGCCGTCCTGCGGAAAGCCCGGCGGGAGCTTGACGTCTCCGACATAGGAGGCGTCGAAGCCAGGACCCGCAAGGCCCGGACAGGGGCTCGGATTCTGGAGTTCCCTGGGGCCGAGGGCACCAGGACGGCCGATAGCGTGGCGTCGAAGCTGCGAGGTTTGTTCGCCGAGGAGGGTGGCGTGAAAATCGCCAGACCCGAGAAGTGCGCCGAAATGCGCATCGCGGGTCTGGACGACTCCGTGACGGTGGAAGACATCTGGGAGGCCATTGCCTCGAAAACCGGATGTCCCCTGGACACCGTCCGAGTTGGCGCCATCCGACCCGGTCCGGGCGGCGTAGGTGCCGCCTGGGTGCAGTGCCCAGTGGAGTCGGCAGCTGGTGGCGGTCAGGCAACTGGCCGGCTCAGGCGGGCTTCTCGTGGGCTGGAGCTCAGCGCGAGTCACCGTGCTGGAGCACCGGCCTGCGAGGTGTTTCAAGTGCATGGCGGTCGGGCATACCCGGCCAACATGCACTAATTGCTTTGACTGCGGCCGACTCTGTTTCCGCTGCGGTCAGACTGGGCACATGGCGGCATCTTGCGCCGCCCCGCCCCACTGCCCCGCGTGTGCGGTGGGCAATAAGCCTGCCAAGCACCGCATGGGCTCGGGGGCGTGCAGACCTCCGGCTTCGGCTCCAAAGGGGTGGAGCGGCCCTTCGACTCCGGCCGCTTCAGCTCCTAGCGCGGCCCGATCGCCCGCCGCAAGCCAGGAGGTGATAAGACACGGTCCATTAATGGCTGCCCAGTCCACTCACCTCCTGCAGGCCAACACCAACCACTCCGCCGGTGCGCAGGATCTCCTCCTGCAATCCATGGCGGAGTGGTCGATCGGTGCAGCCGTAGTCGCGGAACCGTACGTCGTGCCTGATCGCCCCAATTGGGTGGTCAGCCGGAACGGAACCGCGGCAATCGTCACCTCCACGCAGCGGCGCTTCCCGTCCTTATCCCTCTTGGATAGGGGCGAGGAATTTGTCAAAGGATTGGGGAGGGGTCACACTGTACAGCGTTTACCTCTCCCCTAACAGTAGAATGGACGATTTCGTGACCTCCCTCACCACCTTGGAGGCTTCGATACGGCGACTGGCACCGGGCCTCGTCCTGGTCCTGGGGGACTTCAACGCCAAATCCACGGCGTGGGGGTCCCCGATGACGGACGATCGCGGGTGGGCGATCGTGGAGTGGGCGGCGTCACTGGGCCTCTGTGTCCTAAACAGAGGCTCAGTGAACACGTGTGTGCGACAGCAGGGTGGGTCGATAGTGGACTTGTCGTTCGCTAGCCCCGCTGTCGCACCACGAGTGAGGAACTGGCGTGTCCTGGAGGAGGCGGAGACCCTGTCGGATCACCGTTACATCCGGACAGAGGTCTTCCCTCTCCGGGACCCCAGCAGGGGTCACAGGGCGGACCGAGCTCCCGCATTGCCGCGGTGGGCTGTGGGGCGGCTGGATAGGGACCTACTGGCGGAGGCGGCCATCGCGAACACGTGGCTGTCCTCACCACCCCCAGCGGACGGAGTGGACGTTGAGGCTGTCCGCATCCGCAGTGCGTTAACGCAGGTCTGTGATGCGGCCATGCCCAGGGTGCGGCGTCTGGGGTACTATCCCAGAAACCTCCACGCGGTGTACCCTGGGTGCGGGCGGCGGTCCCCAGTTCTTCTGTTGTACTGTCGTCCGTAGCGAATATCTGCGCGATTTCGCTCCTTACTCTACTACAGTCGTAGTAGAGGTTATAGGACGCGAAATATTGGGACGGGCTCAGTCACTCATTCATTTGCGGGCTGGGCAGGCACATGCCACCTCCCACACATCGTAAACCTGATATCTTGCTTCAAGACACGTTGTCTTGAGGCGTAATATCAGGAGCGAGGGTCTTGGCTTAACCGCCCGGACCGCGAGGAAGACAACCTCTATAAAGAGTTCGAAGTAACATTCGAACTCGGAAATCACCCAGAATCTTAAGTTCTGGCGTGCGGCGAGAAGATGCATGGCAGATGGGTTGTTCTGTCGTTAGCACGCTCCAGCCAGTGCACCGGCTGCCCCCCTGGTTGGTAAATGTAGGCTTGCCCGGGTAAAGGGATCTCTGCCCGGGTCGACGTTGTGTATCTCCCCTACTCGTGGGAATCATATGGATACCTTAAATTTAAAAACATTTTTAAAAACCGACGGGAATCCCTGTGATTCTCACACCACGGCCTTGTCAAGCCAAAGAAAAACTGACAACGACGCCTCGTCCTCAGGACTTGAGGCGTCCGCCGAGGGCCCGGCACAAATCGTGGAGGCCCAAAAGAAGAAGAGGAAGTCGCCTCGAAAGACTCGGGGCAACGGCCTGAGCCACAAAAGGCGGATGGAGGAGCGGCGAGCGCGCAGAGAGGCTGCCGCTGCTGAAAAGGAGGACGGTGGCAGAATTGCTGCAGAGCCGTGTACGGATGAGGGCGACAGTGACGTCGCAGAGCCGTCGTCGTCGAGAGGCTGCGACGAGGCCTTCCGCGTCTGGCATGACTGCCGCACCCGAACAGGGTTGGCAGGTAGCCGAGCGTGACAGAAGGAGTCGCGGCCAAAGAAGAAGAGCGGAGGCCAAGCGCGCCGCTGAGGTCTCCGCTCCCAAGGCAGGAGCTGGCGACAAGAAGAAGAGGCCGCGCAAGGGGCTCAAGTCGCCGAAGACAGCCGCAGTGGTGATCACTGTGCTGCCTGAGGCGGCCGAGAAGGGCCTCAGCTACGAGGCCGTCTTGAGGAAGGCCCGGCGGGAGCTAGACGTCTCCGATATTGGAGGCGTCGAAGCCAGGACCCGCAAGGCCCGGACGGGGGCTCGAATCCTCGAGTTCCCAGGGGCCGAGGGCGTCAAGACGGCTGACAGCGTAGCTGAGAAGCTGCGAGGTTTGTTCGCCGGGGAGGGTGGCATCAGGATCGCCAGGCCCGTCAAGTGCGCCGAAATGCGCATTTCGGGTCTGGACGACTCTGTGACGGTGGAAGACATCCGGGAGGCTATTGCCTCGAAAACCGGGTGTCCCATAGACACCGTCCGGGTTGGTGCCATTCGTCCCGGTCCGGGTGGCGTAGGTGCTGCCTGGGCGCAGTGCCCGGTGGAGTCGGTCAGGCAACTGGCCGGCTCAGGCAGGCTCCTCGTGGGCTGGAGCTCGGCGCGGGTAACCCTGCTTGAGCACCGGCCTGCGAGGTGCTATAAGTGCATGGCGGTCGGACATACTCGACCAACGTGCACTAATTGCTTCGACTGCGGCGGATTGTGTTTCCGCTGCGGTCAGACCGGGCATGTGGCGGCATCTTGCGCCGCCCCGCCCCACTGCCCCGCGTGTGCGGCGGGCAATAAGCCCGCCAAGCATCGCATGGGCTCTGGGGCGTGCAGACCTCCAGCTTCGGCTCCAAAGGGGCGGGGCGGCCTTTCGACCACGGCCGCTCCCGCTTCTAGCACGGCCCAATCGCCCACTGGCGAGGCGGAGGTGTCGGTTCTGGGGCCGACTCTGTGGGACATCGGGTACGACTGGGCGTTGAGAGGGAGTCTCCACCCTGGGCTGAGCTTGGTGTGCTATGCTGACGATACGCTCGTCACAGCCCGGGGCAGGACACTCGAAGAGGTGGCGAGCCTGGCCACTCTCGGCACCGAGGAGATGGTTAGGCGAATCGAGGCGCTGGGGCTCAGGGTGGCCTTAAATAAGACGGAGGCCCTATTATTCCATGGGCCACGCGTAAGGCTGCCAACCGGCGCCTCGTTAGTCGTCAACTCCATCCAGATCAACATCCAGGCCCATATGAAGTACTTGGGTCTGGTGCTCGACGGGCGATGGTGGTTCCGGGAGCATTTCCGACAGATTGCTCCCCGGCTGGTCGGCGCGGCGTCCGCCCTTTCTCGGCTCATGCCGAATGTGGGCGGACCCAGTTTCGAGGGCCGACGGCTGTATGCGGCGGTGATCCGCTCAATGACCATGTACGGCGCACTCGTGTGGGCGAGGGCTCTGAACGCCCAGCTCAGGGCGGTGCTGTAGAGGCCACAGCGAGCCATGGCGGTCAGAGCCATTCGCGGGTACCGCACGGTGTCTACCGAGGCGGCATGCCTATTGGCCGGGACACCCCCGTGGGACCTAGAGGCGGAGATGCTCTCTGACCTCTACCGGCGGGTTACCTCAGTGCGCGAGGAGGGTGGCTCCCCATCGTTGAGCGAGATAGCCACCTGGCGCGAGGACGCCCGCCGAGACGTCATCGCCCGTTGGGTTACGCGGTTGGAGAGGCCTAGACACGGTGTCGTGACCGTCGAGGCCTTCCGGCCCGTATTGATGAAATGGATGGAGCGGCGGCACGGGGTCCTCACCTTCCGACTGGTGCAGGTGTTGACGGGGCATGGGTGCTTCGGGAAATACCTGCACACGGTCGTGTACAGGGAGTGGACTCCGGGCTGCCATCATTGCAGTAGTGACGAGGACACGGCGCAACATACGCTCGAGGGATGCTCGGGCTGGGACGGGCAGCGCCACGACCTCGTCGCTATTATCGGTGCCGACCTGACGCTGCCGGCTGTCGCGAGGGCGATGGTCGACAGCGTCAGGAATTGGGACGCGGTCGCCGCCTTCTGCGAGGCTGTCATCTCGCGGAAGGAGGCGGCGGAACGAGTCAGGGAGGACTCCCGCGACCCGGGCCGCCGCCAGCGGCCGGGGCGGCGCAGGCGCGAATACCTGCGCCTGATGCCGCCCTAACCCAGGCCTCGGGTGATCGGACCGGGGAATTGTCCGGTCACCCGACGCGAGGCCATCGCGTGAGGGCGACGCCCCGACGGCGAAATCTGTCGGGGCGTCGACGAGAGGAATCCGCGAGGGTAAACCGCCGAGCGGACCACCGAAGACAAACATCGGGTACCGGTGGTCCGCTCGCACGGCGAAGAGAGAGGATTTTACGGTGGGTCTATGGGGTCACGCGCCGCCTTCTCCGTCACCCCGGACCGATTTGGCGGGGCGAGACGCACCCATAGCCCACCAATAAAAAAAAAAAAAAAAAAAAAAGCGTGCGGCGTCTACCTCCGAGGCAGGGGGTCTACTGGTGGTCCCCAAGACTGGCGGACCTTCATGCGGCGTGCATTAGTGCCCGAAGGTCCTACACCGGCAGTCGGTGGCGTCGCCGCGATGTTGAGCGGGAGGGCCAGCTGTACGAGGCGTACCGCAGTGCGCGTACCGCCTTGCGGCTGGTCATCAGGTCCGCCAAGGACGCGAGTTGGCAGGAGATGCTAGACAGTCTCGACCGTGACCCCTGGGGTCGCCCGTATCGCGCGTCCCTGAATAAGTTTCGCGCGCAGCCCCCAATCACCGAGACCCTCCAGCCCGACCTCCTTCGTAGAGTGGTCGAGGAGCTGTTCCCGCGGCAGTCGGAGCACACGCCCCCGGTCATGGCTTCGCCAGATCACGACCGGGAGGCCGTCGAGAGTGTTCCGCCCGTGACGGAGTCGGAAGTGGGGGCAGCCGTGGCGAAGATTCGTTCCGCTACCACGGCTCCCGGCCCAGACGGAGTCCCAGTCCGGGTGTTGACGTTGCTGCTCGAGCATCTCGAACCTCGCCTGACGGTTCCCTGAGTGCTGGAAGGAAGGGAGGTTGGTTCTCCTGCCAAAGCTGGGACGGCCCCCGGATTCGCCGTCGGCCTACAGGCCCTTTGTGCTTCTGGACGATGTGGGTAAGCTGCTGCAGCGTGTCCTCGCTGCCCGCATCGTCCAGCACCTGGAGGAGGTGGGGCCCGATCTGTCGGACGCTCAATTTGGGTTTCGGAGGGGGCGTTCGACCATCGGGGCCCTGCTACGCCTGAGGCAGACGGCCGCGGAGGCTGTCGCCGGCAAAGGAGTGCTGTTGGCGGTGTCGTTGGACATCGCCAACGCCTTCAATAGTCTGCCATTCAGCTGCATCAGGGAGGCACTCCGGTTCCATGGAGTGCCCCTGTACCTCAGGCAGCTGGTGGCAGACTATTTGGAGGGGCGCAGTGTCCTCTACGCGAGCCCCGCAGGGGACATTGTGCGGACGCCCATATCGTGCGGTGTTCCGCAGGGGTCAGTTCCATGGGCCCCGTTGAGGCTACCCATCGGCGCCTCGTTAGTCGTCAACTCCATCCACATCAGTATCCAGGCCCATATGAGGTACTTGGGCCTGGTGCTCGACGGGCGATGGTGGTTCCGGGAGCATTTCCGTCAAATTGCTCCCCGGCTGGTCGGCGCGAAGTCCGCCCATCTCGGCTCATGCCGAACGTGGGCGGACCCAGTTTCGAGGGCCGACGGCTGTATGCGGGGGTGATCCGCTCAATGACCATGTACGGCGCACTCGTGTGGGCGAGGGCTCTGAACGCCCAGCTCAGGGCGGTGCTGTAGAGGCCACAGCGAGCCATGGCGGTCAGAGCCATTCGCGGGTACCGCACGGTGTCTACCGAGGCGGCATGCCTATTGGCCGGGACACCCCCGTGGGACCTAGAGGCGGAGATGCTCTCCGACCTCTACCGGCGGGTTACCTCAATGCGCGAAGAGGGTGGCTCCCCATCGTTCAACGAGATAGCCACCTGGCGCGAGGACGCCCGCCGAGAAGTCATCGCCCGTTGGGCTACGCGGCTGGAGAGGCCTAGACACGGTGTTTTTACCGTTGAGGCCCTCCCGCCCGTACTAATGGAGTGGATGGAGTGGTGGCACGGAGTCCTCTCTTTCCGGTTGGTGCAGGTCTTGTCGGGGCATGGTTGCTTCGGCAAGTACCTGCACACGGTCGTGCGGAGGGAGTGGACTCCGTCCTGCCACCATTGCACGACGAGCGACGAGGACACGGCGCAACATACGCTCGAGGTATGTTCGGGCTGGGATGGGCAGCGCCGTGACCTCGTCGCTGTCATCGGTGCCGACCTGACGCTGCCGGCTGTTGCGCGAGCGATGGTCGACAGCGTCAGGAATTGGGACGCGGTCGCCGCCTTCTGCGAGGCTGTCATCTCGCAGAAGGAGGCGGCGGAACGGGCCCGGGAGGATTCCCGTGACCCGAGCCGCCGCCCGCGGCCGGGGCGGCGCAGGCGCGAGTACCTGCGCCTGATGCCGCCCTAACCGAGGCTTCGGGTGATCGGACCGGGGAATTGTCCGGTCACCCGACGTGAGGCCACCGCGTGAGGACGACGCCTCGTCGGCGAAAGCTGTCGGGGCGTCGACAGGAGAGGAGCCCGAGAGGGCATACCGCCGAGCGGGCCTCCGAAGACAAAGATCGGGTACCGGTGGCCCGCTCGCACGGCGAAGAAGAGGTGCTTGCAGGGTGGGTCAATGGGGTTGCGCGCCTCCTCTTCCATCACCCCGGACCGATTTGGCGGGGTGCGACGTCCACCCTTAGAGGAGAAATTTCCAAAAATCCCTTCTTAGTGAGGGCCTACAATATAAAAGGCAGCAACTGTCAAAATTTCATGTAATTACCCCCAGCGGTTTAGGCTGTGCGATGATGAATCAGTCAATCAGGACAAGCTCTTTTATATTTATATATATACTAACGGACCCGGCACACTTCGTTCCGCCTTCCGCCATACTTCGTTCCGCCTTCCGCCATACTTCGTTCCGCCGCAGTTAATGAATGAGATAAGCAGATTTCGATTAAAACTATTAACTTATTATTTTTAGCTGTGTGGTAGCGGCTACAAATACTACCAACCCTTACTTTGGTCGTGGATGTCATATAAGACGACTAAGAGCCTTACAACGACCTCGGCCAACTCCATCTGATGCCCTTTGGTCAACAATTACATTCCCAAGGAGGGTTGACTTCTGGTAGGCGGCTGGTCATAAAACTATTGCCAATAACTTTTACAATATGTACTATGAAAGAAGAGTACATATGTATCGACCCCAAGTGATTGGGATAAGGAAAATCAAGAATAAATATGAATAATATATAAATTCAAATAATCAAGTATTTTAATAACGTGCCAGCAAGACAAAGAATTATCTTGTGTTATACGAGATATTCCTTCATATGCGTTGAAAATATACTAATTGTTGATCTCTGAGATTTGCTCGACGATTTCGCATTGTCAACAGCATGACCTGCCTCGCTTACTCTTGTGATTAAGAAGCACGGAGTTGGGTCATGTTAACGCGGCAGTCTTCCCGTACAATAAATTGTTCTTTTGCCGTGGTTACGTTCGTTATGTTTCGAATTCTAACTGCGTTACGGTTTTGTTGGGAAAGATTTGATTTTATTGGTCGCGGCATTGTTGAATTGTTGATGACAATATAGACATAATATGTTTTATTATAACAATATTCGTAAAAATTCGTAACACTCGCACAAAACGAAGTCTGACCGGTCATATTTTGCACGCCTCATAAGCGAAGCGTTGAGGTCTTGCTCTACTCTCGATATATGAAAATCAAGCACTTGTCAAACCTACAAATTATTGTATTTTCTCACATTCTACTTATAGGATAATGATATTTTTAAAAAGCAATTATTTTGTTCAAAGTAAGAAAATAGTTGATTAAAAAAATATTCGAAGACGTCGGATAAAATATTCCGGATCTGGCAAGAATACGACTGTAAAAATTTATGTATTAAATTATTTCTTTTTTTAAAAGCTTCTAATCGCAACGCGCGGTTTCCTTTCGAAAATGGCTTGGTAATTCTTTGTCGTTTAATTGCAATTAATAAAAAAACTAAACTGCTGCACGCACATTTTTTTGGCTTTTTTAAAGTGCAATTTTATTTAATATTAGTACCAGATCTTGCTCAATGAAATAATTAAGGCGCTTTATTTATCGTGCGTATTATAGCATTGACTAATAGTAAAAGATAGATAATATAAAAATTATGAGGCGTGCACTTTTGGATTTTACAAATTATAATTTTAACTTTTCGTGATATTTTCCAAACAAACCATTAGACCACGTAATGACGTGAGCTTTCAGTTGCCATTGGTTACATCATCAACAAATGTACGTTTAGAATTGATGTTATTTTCTTTTGTTTATTAATATGATATTTTAATATCCTATTCCCGACGACAACAAATTCAAAAACATAAAAATCATAAAAATTGGTGCAGCCGTTCTCGAGTTATAAGTGTTGTAACTAACACAACTTTCTTTTATATATATATATATATATATATATATATATATATATATATATATATATATATATATATATATATATATATATATATATATATATATATATATATATATATATATATATATATATTCATGCCATATCCCTTGCAGGGTAGGCAGAGAGAACAGAGTGCCAGAGAACTCTATCCTTGCATACTTCACTCGCTTCTTCAACATTCATAATTCTCTTCATACACGCTTGCCGGTTTCGGTGACTCTAGCCTCCCCCTTCCTTCAGTACGTGACCAATCTGGTCTAGGTAGGTTAGTCTCGGTCTCCCCCGGTACCTACATCCTTCCACTTTCGCATTGTATATCTTCTTATTCTTATTCTTATTCCGCGGATCTGAGTAGTATCTTTGTTTCCGCGGATCTGAGTAGTATCTTTGTTCTCCAAAAAAGGGCTGTCCGCGCAATTTATAATCTAGGCCAAAGAGTTTCACTTCGAGAGAAATTCAAATAAGTAAATATTCTGACTGTTGTAGGTATCACAATATATATACGAGAATGTATTGTATGTAAAAAGAAATATCAGTAATTTTGAAAGATATTGTGACATTCATTGTGTTACTACTCGGAATAAGGACAAATTAGTTGTAAACACTACTCGTTTGGAAAGAATTAATAGGTCATTCATGGGGCATTGTATACGCTTTTATAATAAATTACCAAGAGATATCCGAGACATGCCTGTGAATAAATTTAAAAGGGCAGTCAAAAACAGACTCTGTAAAAGAGGTTATTATAAAATCGAGGATTATCTAAGCGATACTACAGACTGGCTATGAGCAGCTCCTCATTCAGCAATTACTATATCTTTGTAAACTGTTCGTTTTTATTTTATAATATTTTTACATACTTGTAAAGCGTAGCGTGTTTTGCCCAACGAATTTTGACTTTGGTTAGCGTTTGTAGCTCATGGTATTGGTCATGCTCACTGAAAGGTCTTCTTGCGGTAGCTGCGTGGGGCGGGTCTCTCCCTTCCCTCCAACGTGGTTGAGGGGAGTGATGGCTGCCCTAGTAGTTAACTCGTGATCGGGTGCCGCCTGTGGGATCTGGTCCAGCCGTGGTTATTTTACATTCTATTTGAACTATTGGGTTCGCAGGGCATCACACTGGAGCTATTTCTTATTACATATGTTGTACCATTTTTTGTATAAAAAAAATTTTAAAAGAAAAAACAATAATAGCTAACCCGCTGAGTTTCTTGCCGGATCTTCTCAGTAGTGGTCTACTTCCGATCCGGTGGTAGTTAATTGAATTAATATAATATGTTAAAACTGACAATATGTAAGTGCCCTCGCAGGGCCTATGCATAATAAATGAATTTGAATTTGAATTTGAACTTAACCAGACGTTCGTTCGGCATTCTTTCCACATGTCCGAACTATTGGAGCATTCCCTTTCGCATCTTTACACCAATACTCTCTTTCATACCTACTCGTTCTCTTACGTCGTCGTTACGAATGCGATCGGTCAGCCTAACTCCACAGATTTTCCATAGAGATCGCATTTCGACCGCATTAATTTTACTGTCATGCTCTTTTCTGCATACCCAACTCTCGCTTACATATAGTAATGTTGGGACAAGCACTGCGTTATGTATTGCTACACGTGCCTTCTGGCTGAGGTGGTAGCTACCGACTATGACGGACGATCGCGGGCGGGCGGTCGTGGAGTTGGACCACCGGTATATCTCGGATGGAGGTCTCCCCCCTCCGGGACTCCAGTAGGGGTCACAGGGCGGACCAAGCTCCCGCGTTTCCGTGGTGTACTGCGGGGCGTCTGGATAGGGAACTACTGGTGGAGACGGAGATCTTGAACAGGTGGCTGCCCTCACCACTCTCCAGCGGATGGAGTGGACGCTGAGGCTGGCCGCATTTGCGATGCGTTAGCGCAGATATGCGATGCGGCCATGCCCAGGGTACGGCGTCTACCTCCGAGGCAGGGGGTCTACTGGTGGTCCCCAAGACTGGCGGACCTTCTTGCGGCGTGCATTAGTCACCAGTCCGGGTGTTGACGTTGTTCCTCGAGAATCTGGAACCTCGCCTCAGGTGACTGTACAACGCCTGTTTGGCGTCTGGACAGTTCTCTGAGAGCTGGAAGGAGGAGAGGTTGGTTCTCCTGCCAAAGCCGGGACGGCCCCCAGATTTGCCGTCGGCCTACAGGCCCATCGTGTTTCTGGACAATGTGAGTAACTTACTGGAGCGTGTCCTCGCTGACCGCATCGTCCGGCACCTGGAAGAGTTGGGGCCTGATCTGTCAGACGCTCTGACGCTCTGATCGGACCGGGGAATAGTCCGGTCACCTGACGGGAGGCCACCGCTTGAGGACGACGCCCCAACGGCGAAAGCTGTCGGGGCGTCGACACGAGAGGAACCTGCGAGGGTAAACCGCCGGGTGGGTCACCGATGACAAACATCGAGTACCAGTGTACCTATTACTTGTACTACAACACTGTATACCTATTAGGTACTTGTACAAAATAATTTCGATGTTTCACATCTGCCAGCAGTCACGTGACTGCTAATTTTATAAGATCTTTAATCGAAAATTAGCTATTAATTATAGACATAGCGTCATAGACTAAAGCGTCTAAAATTAAATTCAGCATTTTGTATATACAATCTATATGTACATATAATAAAAATGTAACGGATCGCTGTCTATACATGGAAGATATATGAGAAAAAATCTTACTGGGACCTTTATCAACACTAATAGAACCCAAAACAATGATTTTTAAAAATTTTGTCTGTTTATCTGTTGGTCTGTTTGTCTGTTTGTCTGTGTGTTTGTGCACGCTAATCTCAGAAACGGCTTATCCGATTTAGACGCAGTTTTCGCTAATATATTGTGGTAAGCTTCACTTAACATTTAGGCTTTATTTCATGTCAATTACTTTATAAATAAAAAGTAATGGCAATTTAAAAAATGTTCAGAGAAAAAAATCTTTATCGATTCTTTTCAAATTACGTAAAAATATTCTTCAGTAAAAATAAATAAACATGTGTTGCAGCATTTGTTGATTTTCACCCTCTGGGGGTGTAAATTAGGCCTGCAAAGCGGGTTGGACGACTCATTAAATCATTAGCACCAAGCCGATATTATTGAAGCTGGCAACTTGAAATGTTGACAGTGGTTTCTTTATATGACGTAGAGATTTACTAAGAAAGGATTTTACGAAATTATACCCCTAAGGGGGTGGAGCAGAGTGGCAAAGTTTGTATGGGGAGAAAAAAATCTTTATTGATTCTTTTCAAATTACGAGTCGAATCAAATATTCTAGGGTAATATCTGGCATTTGTCAATTTTCTCCCTCTGGTTATGTAAATTAGGCCTGTGAAATGGGTTGATCGACTCATTACCGCCAAGCCGAAACTATTAAAGCTAGAAACATAAAATTGTGAAGCACGTTTTTATTTATGACGTAGAGAAAGGATTTTATGAATTCCGCCCCTAAGGGGATGTAACAAAGCGGCAAAGTGTGTATGGGGAGAAAATTCCTTTATCGATTCTTTTCAAATTACGTACAAATATTCTTCGGTAAAAATAAATAAACACGTGTTTCTCTCCCCTCTCCATCAACCCCGCACCAGTGCCGGCGTGAGAGCTCACACAATACACATAGTAGACGGCAATAGGTTCTTGCCTAATGGTTTAAGACACAGGTTAAGTTTAGCTTCAAAAATGTTCACTTTACTACTCAAATAATAAATCATATCTAACGAGGTCGCAACTCTGCTGGTGAAACAAAAGAGTCAAATAAAGGGTGGCGATAATTATATTTTTATCCCATGGCCATACCGTAAATAATATATAAATGGCAATATAATTTGTAGAATGAATAGAACTTTGAACCACCTTTTTCTTTAGTGACCTGCTGTGGTATGTAGACACACGCGCGCCGTACACGTACATCTACGTTGTGCGGGCGGGCCACCGCAACCGGGTATCATCTCGAGTCGAAGGCCTCATGCAGTGAACCTCAATACAGGTACTTACCCTTGCGCCACCCAAAGCACCGACGGTAGAGCGTGTCAAAAGTATTTTCTCTCGGACCTACCCTATTGCCTAATTCCGTTAGACAACTAACTCGCAGAAGGCGCCGACCGCATCCCAGTTTCTGACGCAGTTGATTGTCGTCCTAGCGACAAACCTTCAACACCTAGCATTGCTTTTTCTATTTAACTCTGTCAGAGATGATTTCTGCGTGGACGAAGTCGCGGGCAAAAGCTAGTATACACATATATTATGTTTTAAAAGTGTAACCAAATGTACTAACATAGTCATCATCTTGCTGTGGTTCTCTCTCATGGTCACTTCGTTTTGACAATCTTTTAATTTCGTTTATGAGAAATTCCTTTTCTTTTGAATGAATATCCCTATGCATAGTAATTATCATTAAGATAAACATAAATTTAAAAGACTGACTACTTTTGAGCAAAATTATACTATCTAACCTTTCATCTACAAGTTGCTGATGTAAGTTTCTGTTAGTTCTCTGGGAAGTTTTTAATTCTATGTACATATTCTCTTTTTCACGAGCTAATGTACCTACAGCTGCATCTCGACTTTCTACTGATACCTTGAGAGAGTCTATTGTTTCCTTGAGTGATTCAATTTCATTGTGCAACTTTAATATTTCTTCTGAGCGAGTTAAACTTGTTCCTGACGACGACGACGACTTCGAGGCAGTTTTCGACAGAATACCTCTAAAATTCATTCGATTTACTGTATTTTATACTTATATTATAAAAAGCATGAAGCATTATAAATAATTCAAACTTTGATTCAAAAATAAATTTTAATATAATGGTTTGCTTTAACAAAAATTTGTCGTTCATTTACCGATGCATGCAAATGACAAAGTCATATTATTACGTAGTGATTTTATACTCTTTGGCCAAATCTGTCATCCGCAAATTGGTAAATTTCGTAACTATGGAGATTGTGTGTGTTGTTCTATATGTAGTTTTCCTTACTATAAGAAAATATATTCAATTTCATTAGTTCATTTGCGTGAGGACTAATCCGGAGCAATATTTTGCTCTATAGCACGAAGTATAGATACAAGGAGACCGAACGGTATATTATAGGCTTTTCCATAGTATTCATGGACACAATCACGAAGTATAGATACAAGGAGACCGAACGGTATATTATAGGCTTTTCCATAGTATTCATGGACACAATCACGAAGTATAGATACAAGGAGACCGAACGGTATATTATAGGCTTTTCCATAGTATTCATGGACATAATCACGAAGTATAGATACAAGGAGACCGAACGGTATGCTATAGGCTTTTCCATAGTATTCATGGACACAATCACGAAGTATAGATACAAGGAGACCGAACGGTATACTATAGGCTTTTCCATAGTATTCATGGACACAATCACGAAGTATAGATACAAGGAGGCCGAACGGTATACTATAGGCTTTTCCATAGTATTCATGGACACAATCACGAAGTATAGACACAAGGAGACCGAACGGTATACTATAGGCTTTTCCATAGTATTCATGGACACAATCACGAAGTATAGATACAAGGAGACCGAACGGTATACTATAGGCTTTTCCATATTATTCATGGACACAATCACGAAGTATAGATACAAGGAGACCGAACGGTATGCTATAGGCTTTTCCATAGTATTCATGGACACAATCACGAAGTATAGATACAAGGAGACCGAACGGTATACTATAGGCTTTTCCATAGTATTCATGGACACAATCACGAAGTATAGATACAAGAAGACCGAACGGTATACTATAGGCTTTTCCATAGTATTCATGGACACAATCACGAAGTATAGATACAAGGAGACCGAACGGTATACTATAGGCTTTTCCATAGTATTCATGGACACAATCACGAAGTATAGATACAAGGAGACCGAACGGTATATTATAGGCTTTTCCATAGTATTCATGGACACAATCACGAAGTATAGATACAAGGAGGCCGAACGGTATACTATAGGCTTTACCATAGTATTCATGGACACAATCACGAAGTATAGATACAAGGAGACCGAACGGTATACTATAGGCTTTTCCATAGTATTCATGGACACAATAATAAACCCAGCTCTTAGTTCTCTTTTCTGCCACTGGCTGCGCTAGAGTTTAGGACGTACTGATGCTATTATTATTATTACATTCAACATTCGTGAGCCAACACTGAAACCCGCGTTGGCTCACGAATGTTGAATTTAATTAATTTAATTATAAAATTGGAGAGCTATCAATAGTAACAAAACATTCCAGAGCTGTCAATAGCAACAAAACATTCCAGTCAATAGCAACAAAGCTTACCGCGTAAGGATTTAAACGAGTATTTCTTGAAAAGTGGCGCGCTCCACCGGCAACAATTCTGTTCTCTAAATTGAGACCATTTGTTCAACATTACGTTCGGACGTCTTGTAGGTATACTTCGTGCTCTATAGGTTCAATCATTCTTCTATGCGTAACATCTACTTCGTCTGTAGGTCTAATTAAGATAATAATTCTTACTGGATAATGAATTATTATCATATTTCAGTAAAGCATAATTTAATGACACAGTTTACGATATATAAATTATTAGATACATTAATATATTATACTCGTTCGCTTCCCTCCTTTTCGGATAAGTAATTACCAATATATCACATACTGAAACCTTCTCCGAGACACGCTGCATCTTATGCAAAAAGTAAAGTTATATCAATTAAAAATCTTATGGTAGTATTATTACTCTATTGATTGTGACAGATATATCCAAAGTAAAAAATAATTTGGAAAATCCAAAAGTGCACTCCTCATAATTTTATATTATTTATCATTTACTATTAGTCAATGCCAGAAATAAAAATAAAATTAAAGAAAAAAGCATTTTTTAGAAATATACTTTTATTATTTGCTAATAAAATAAAATAAAAAGTTAAAAATAAATTAACTCTAATAAGATATATAACACTTTATAAGTTCATTGTAAACTTTAACGATAATTAAGCTTCTTCGTCTATTACAAAATAATTCAATATCGTACATAATTATATATTTTTAACACTAAAACTTTAGTCCATAATTATTAAATCTTCCCGTTTCTATCACAGACCCAATTTTATAAATAAAAGCGTTACATTTTGATGGTATGATTAAGAACATTTAGCACCTTCTTTTTCCTATGGCCAGCTTCCAGATCCAACATAAGTCCCTGGTTACCATATAGTATCAAAGTACTCGTCAAGACGAATCAAACGAGTCCAAACTCGATGGAGTTTCGTTGTTTAATTACGGAGTTCCTATGGCCCGCTTCTAGGTCGATCGTCAGACCCTAGTTACCATATAGTATCAAAGTTCTCGTCAAGACGAATCAAACGAGCTCCAACTCGATGAGGTTGCGTTGTTTAATTACGGAGTTCCTATGGCTGGGTTCCAGGTCCATCGTCAGACCCTGGTTACCATATAGTCTCAAAGTACTCGTCAAGACCGAATCAAACGAGCCCAAACTCGATGGGATTGCATCGCTTAATTACGGCGTTCCTATGGCTAGCTTCCAGGTCCATGATCAAACCCTGGTTTTCATATAGTATCAAAGTACTCACAAATACGAATCAAAGGAGCCCAAACTCGATGGGGTTGCGTCGTTTAATTACGGAGTTTCTTTGGCCCGCTTCCAGGTCCATCGTCAGACCCTGGTTACCATATAGTATTAAAGTAATCGTCAAGACAAATCAAATTAGGCCAAACTCGAAAGGTTTGCGTCGTTTAATTACGAAGTTCCTATGGCCAGCTTCCAGGTCCATCATCAGATCAGCTCTATGTCACAATAATATTGCATTGTCATCCGATTTATATATGGATGCAAAATTTCAGCTCCATCAAAAACCAGGAAGTGGATCAAATTTAACTTGCAAGATTTGATTACACACAACGGGACAGGTGAAACTAAATATAAGCTTGTAATGAAAGAAAAGAAATACTTTTGAAATTTCGTGCCATTCACGTGGAGCTAAACATAGGATGCTTTCCATTTAGAACACAGAGTGACTCTGCGGTACATTGTGAAACACTGCCAAACACTGTGTAAAAGTTTAGACTTAAACTTTTACACAGTGTTTGGCAGTGTTTCACAATGTACCGCAGAGTCCTTCTGTGTTAACTAAATGGCAAGCAACCATAGCTGTCTAGGCTGAATGGGATTTATTTCCTTTGCCTGTCCGAATGGACGAACAAAAAAATGTAAACGAACCCAATTTTCATAAGTTATACATACACTAATGACTAAGCAGTTTAGCTTTTTTTTATTAATTGCAATTAAACGACAAAGAATTACCAAGCCATTTTCGAAAGGAAACAGCGCGTTGCGATTATGAAGCTTTTAAAAAAATAAATATTTTGATACATTCATTATTACGGTCCTAATCCTGCCAGATACAAAATATTTTATCCGACGTCCTCGAATATTTTTTTTATTAATCAACTATTTTCTTACTTTAAACAAAATAATTGCTTTTTAAAAATATCAAATACGTTTAATCGAATGTTTTTCTTGACATATGTATTATAATATTATCCTATAAGTGCAATGTGAGAAAAATACAATCATTTTTATGTTTGAAAACTGCTTCATTTTTATATGTCGAGAGTAGAGCAAGACCTCAACGCTTCGCTTATGAGGCGTGCAATACTCCAAAGTATAAACACAACTAATTACTCTAAAGTCCCGAGCTCAAAATAAGGAATGTAGGGACTATTGTCTCTATGCTCCAAAGCAATAGCATATAAATATTTACATTTCAAATATAATAAATACCCATCCTCCTCTTAGGACCAAAGGACCAAAAAATATTAATGGCTGATTACGAGCGTTACGAGAGTAAAATTTAAACTGTCGATTGTTGATGTTAAAAAATAGCGAATGATGTTAAATATCTTTGCGGGTATAAACAAATAAATAAATAATTTATATGATATATTATATAACATCATTCTCTAGCATTCAATTAGTTATCATAGCTTTTCCGTATGGAAACGGGGCAAATCTACCATTGCCCTATCCCACGGGCGTTATAAAATCTGTTTTAAAAAATATATTATAAACAAAATTCTGTGATAACTCTTCTATGTGGTGTAAAGGGATTCGACTTAAATTTAAATGTTAATTAAATTCATATGTCAATAATCCCGTGCCTGAGTATAGTTGAGCTTGGCTAGGCTAAAGAAAATAAAGAATTTAATATCTATCACATCTCTGACCAAATCTATGATTGACTTGAAGGCAGAGTCCAGAGACAAAATACTTTTACTTTTATCGAACTACCTATTTTGAACAATAGTTCTCGATTATTTTATTGGTCATATTTGGAAGTACATCATTTGTATTGGCTCTTTAGTTATTCTTTAGTCTCATAGACCAATGGTCTCCTTCGTAATAGTGCATTTGACATAGCGCAAGTGACATGGAGCCATCTCGTTTCTTTAGATGACATCAAAATTGACACAAAATTGTCAAAATACCGTATAAACTTATTTGCCTCTATCTCCATTGTTTCTTTTATGTTTTCTTCCATCTCCCCCTAGTTTGTTTTATTCATCGTTTGGTAAGTTTTGAGAGCAAAGTATCGTAGTTGTAATTTAAATCTCAAATCATCCGCACGGTTGATATTTTGTAATAGTGGTATAGTAGTAGTCTTCGAGTTCTTGACCTTACGCTGTCGCCAGTCACCACACTTTGATGTTCCATGTTGTGTAACGACGCCAAATTTCTAAGCATTACGATGCCAAGTTTCATATCAACAACCTCGAATCTATAATATAGATATGTTCCCATCAACAGTTGTGAAGTCGCAGTCGCAGTCTCGGTGAAATGATAGCCTCCTTTCTATTTTTAATGAGATTGTCGTTCTTAAATGATTAGTGTTAATTTATAACTGATAATGTTTTAGATCAAATGTACTTTTTAGGTCATAAGAAACCGTTTAGTGACGCTCGCAGAGAAACAATACTCAACAAAGATTACAGCTGTGTCAACAAACTAAGCGATACTAAAGAATCTCATATAATGAGAACCTCATAATAGTGAATGGTCAAGTGTGCCAAGTGAAGTTGAATTCTCAATGTTATAACTGGTACAATGAGTGAGGAGGTGCAGAATGAAGGGAGCACGAAGCCCGCGCCACCGGAGCAAGAACTCGCGCCTGTCGCCGCGCCCTCGCCGCCTGACTATCTCGATGCCTCCACCAATGTCTCACAAACTAGTATCAGTCAGGTATGTACATGTGTCATTCATTGAGTATTGCACCAATTGTTCCACCGGCCTACCAGCTGACCATTGCATTAGAGTTCATTGTGATCATATATGTCACATGCTGTAATACTATCCTCATGTTAGTGATAGCTTAAAAATACTTATAATTCATAGCTGCTCTTGTAATTTCATGGCTACAAGTAGAAATCCTATAGGTTGATATTGACCACAAAATTATTGATATACATGTACAGATACCACTTGCTGTATTTATAGACAAGCTATTTTCATTGCAATAATAAGGCAGTAGTGAGGCTACATAAGTTACCGTTGATAGTTTAATCAAATAACAAAACAAATAAATTAATTTTTAGTAATTTCACAAAGCATATTTATAGTACATACATAAAATGTCTAAATACATAAAATCTTATTAATCTCAACTATTGGTAATAGACTCCCTCAATGTTATACAATGCTACAATCACTATACTTAGTGGGCATTAGTGTTATAGTTTTTCAGGACAATATTGTCACATCTGTGATCTTACTTTGAACAACTTCCACAAGAAACTAAAGAAAATGGTGACTAATTATATTTAACCATCATCACACTGGATTATATACAAACTATCATCATTATTTCACCTCATACACATCCCATTGCTTTGTTTGAGTGTTCTCTGCAGTAGGACGGCAACACTCACTTTCTACCCTATGCTACACCACTGGTCAGATGGATTCATATAGCACTTTTTTATTTTTTAGTTTTTCATCTTTTACATTGATATTATATGTACCTATATAAGATATGATATCAGCATCCATGGGCAGGATAGGGGGTGGTGAATTGTATTGTTACTCTTGGTACTGAATGAATTACATTTATGATTAATCTATATTATTTATAATGACATATTTTTTTTTACCACTTATGTTGGCCAATGAGTAAGTAGTATACCTGATGGTAAATGTTGCTATTGCATGGACCTTTGTTATATTAGGAATACAGCTACGTCACTGCCTATGATCCAAAACTTGGCTCTCTTGCTTACCGAATAAAGTGGAACAGCACATTGCTACTGCTCCAACTTGGTTTTCTGCGAGAGTATGGTACTACCCCAGAGACCGGCCCACAGCTGTAAGCAGAAGACTATCAACAGTGTGGCCCTACCACTATACTATAATGTACCATTGCAGGTGACAGCAAGCTCGGCGCCGGCCGATGAGGGCTCCAAGTGGTGTTGTGAGGTGTGCACCTACGAGAACTTCCCGCTCTCCAGAAAGGTATCATAGTATTATACGTATGTGTAGTGTCACCGACATCCAACAGAGATACGCAGAAGCACTATTGTACAGTACATAGATTGATAAATAATTATGCATATTCAAATTGTCTGTAAAATGGCATAGTAGTTAATATATAAACAAGTGATAGGTTCAATTCCCAACAGGACATTA
Organism: Lymantria monacha; assembly: GCA_905163515.2. Classification (NCBI taxonomy): domain Eukaryota; kingdom Metazoa; phylum Arthropoda; class Insecta; order Lepidoptera; family Erebidae; genus Lymantria; species Lymantria monacha. The sequence continues at coordinate 22,252,164 of LR991081.1, forward strand.
CATTTTGTATACCATAAATTGTTTGTGTCCATTCCATGGTCATGTTTACAAAAACTTTGGCAATAAAAGGATTGTTTTGCTTAATGTAGAGTGTTGTACTATAACAAGACAACTTTGGCATAGCCATAGTTGTCTTGTATGTAGAGCACTGAGAAATTGTTTGTTTCACTGCTCTGTGCAGGGAATGTAATAAATCATTTATTTAATTGATGTGCAGTAAACCCCATTTTATGTAAATTAACAACACAATGCCGGTTACAATGTAGTGGTACTGCAAAAATACACAAAGCAGTCACAGAGACTGCTGACAGCAGTGAAAACTTAAATCTATGAAAAATAAAACAAATAAAAAGAAAAGCGTGCCCCTAGGGAGTACCATACCATAACCAGCCGTCAAAAAAAATACTTTGCAATGATTAAGGAATAATTTCACACGAATTGTTTTATTTAGCAGTATAATAAGTACTATCATTAATGTGGTTGAATACAATATTCTCTTACGGTCTACTCTCCCTCGGTCTTACGAATTTTCAATCAGGTCACGTATCCTGACGCGAGTTTAACATGTTTTACCCATCCCAAAAAAGTGCACAACGTCACTAAAGAAGTTTTCACTTCAAAGAATATTGGGCTAGAAAACATTTAATTGGTGATAAAGTCTGTTAACAGTAGCTTTTGTGTTTAAGATGGCATTTGTTAATTGGTTACGTCACGACACAATAACTGGCGAATATATTTTAATGCCACTACATATGATATCTTGTATTGACAGCATATGATTTTTACAATGATAGAAAGTCTACGTAATTACTGTATTACACTGAACAGACAGTGTGGCGTAGGGTTGTTTCCAAGTGTTGTATTTATTCCTGATTCACTGATGTATTTTGTGTGAGAGAAATTATGTCGGTTAGACGGTTTGTCATAGAATTTGGTTTCGAGGTTTCCTTCTCTTGCATTATACATTAATTCAGAATCCAAACCGGTGTTGTAAGTTCGTATTAGATACCTGTCCCACCTCCCTAGCAATATATATTTAATATATTACTTAGTTTAAGAACGCTATGTGTTAGTGCATAGTCTGGCCCAGTGCCAGCGCGTGGCAGATTCCTCTTTACGTATCGCAGGGATTTAAGTGCACAAATGTGGCCACAGTTGAAGCAAAAAGTAGCGACATGGCGGCGTGTATGTATAGGGGAGCGGTGAAAATATCCGCGGTGTATGGCTGTGCCGACGCGACGCGCCGTGTGCAAATATAGTACAATGAATGCAAGAGATAAGCTATAGTGTAACGTGTATATTCACACAAATATCTACGCCATTAAGATACGTAACCGCGTCGCGAAAATGTCAAAAGTGGGAATACCCGCTTTGTCTTCAGCAACCTCCCAAGTCGAGATTCATACCCCGCAGATAGCACCTCTCATCGGTATCGTGTATAAAATGATCTCCGGCTTACAATTGTACATATATTAAAAAATGCATATATTGATAATGGCGGTACATCTTGTGTGGTGAGTCTGCGCGGTGACGATGATCACCTCCTCGTTCTAATTGGGGAGGTGACCTTTTGTTATTGACAATATTTTGAAACATAAAATATCTTTTATTTAATTCATGCTAATGACATGTGTTGGTAAATGAATTTTCGAATTTTCCATTTCTTGCGTAGCTGTTATATACTACCCCTAATTGTCTTATAAGACATTTACGTGTATGACGAGGGGTGTTGTACACGGTCACCGCACGTAATGTTGTATCTCGCTATGTGAATGCCATACACATATATGTATATACAATATATATATATTGTGTACACGTTACAGTGTACGATGTGTCGTAGCGGCAAGCCGGCGCTCAACGAGGACATATTCAAGTTGCAGGACGGAGCGAGCGCACTGCCGGCGCCAACACAACCGACAGCCAACGAACTGTGCGGTAATAACACACACACATATATACAACATTCAGCTGTTATCACAATTACATGTGATAGATGCAATATGTACTCATGTTACACCGTAACACATTGCAAATTTTAGTTTTATGACCGACCGCCTGGCTGACTTAAATCCTCCTTGGGAATGTTGGTGGCCGGACGGCATCTATCGTGATCGATGGTAAAACTCTTAGTCGTCTAATACGACACCCACGAGCAATGTAAACGTTGATATTATTTGTTATCCCTATAACACAGCAAATGATTTATTAATATTCATTCAAATTACTAAAGTTTAGCATTTCACATGATACGTTATTTATAAAACAGGGTTGTGCCATCGTTTAATACAATTCTAACTACAAAGTTAGAGTATTGAAATCTGTATAATGTGGAAACATTGTCCGGTAGATGGCACACATCGCTATATAAATATGATAAAATAATACGAACCGCAATTTGAATGTTCATACGTTAACTCACACTTGTCTAAGTGGCAGGACGATTGGAACGGATTTCCAATAGGTGTGGGTTCGAGTCCTACGGGTGACGTTTATTTTTTGCTCGTGAACAAGTTTTTACCCATAAGAATGTTGGCGAATAAATTGTTATTATTAAATAATAATATTATTTAATATATTCAAATTCTTTAATCTTTAAACGTTGCGTAAAATAACACAAAACACTTTATTATGTAAAATGTCTAAAGAACGATGTAATTATAAAAACAAAATATTGATATATGAAACTTATATATTTATGTTAATACAAATACGTTGTTGTTGTTAGGTGCTGAAGCTGTCACGGAAAGGTTGAAACCTTTGAGGATATCATCACCGCAAGGCGCCGCCAGCGCCTCATCAGTCGCCAAGTGGCCGTGTCCTGTGAGTTATGTGCACCACACACACACGTACACGCAACATAAACATGTTGAGATACACCGAGATATACCGACAGACGACGACATTGTACAATGCCAACATAATGATACAAGGACATTTAAATGAGCTAATCGCACTCACAGTACATACAGCAGTCAACAGAATATGTATCACTACTAGTCATATCGCGATTGTCGTTAACACCAGCTCAGATGACATCCAAGTACATTGTGATCGCCAATAGACTATAGCATTTTGATGTTTATGTCTAGCTATTGACTATAGCGTACAGCTTCATGAATGAATTATTTCCACATCTGTTATGATTCACTGCTGAATGTATTAGATACATTTGTAATTACATTTTTCTACAAGTTTACCTCTACCGTCGCGTGTCAAAGTGGTTTGACATGGAATCAAACTGCAATGATGACATTCAAGTGAGGTGACGTCTGTGCTGCCGCGCGCCGCCCAGTATCACATTACTGATATTCAAACGTGACACTGCCTCAGACAAATGAACTGTCAGCGGCGTGGCACTACCACTAGAAAAAAAATCATATTACTTTCTCGCTTTTATTCGTAAACAATGATTAATGGTCATAAACAGTTAACATCGCTATAAAACAAGGTCAAACTGTCTGGTTAGCACGATATAATTTTACCCACCGCTATAAAGTGGTAACTTACCACTTTAGAGTGGTGGATAAAATTATAGGGTTTGTGCGATCCACTAAGTGTTGTTCCGGGTCTGGATGTAGTTTGTCTGCATTAATTGCTTGTTTGTAAAGTTCCCCGCAATACAAAGATTATTTCCTCCTGCAGAGTCTCTAAAAAAATCGTTGTTTATCGATTTTATTTATTAGAGTTCATCTAATCTAAGAAGCGCGTTTTGCCGTTTCGCATTATTTAATACACAATAACCTTGTTCAAACGTATACACATGATTGCAAACAATAATCGATATATCCAAATAATCGATAAAAATACTAGAATAATATAATTAATCGAATAGAGATTTTGACAAAAATGTACATTTCGACATTTTTATTGATAATGAAATAATTATTAAGGTTCGCCACGATGATAATTCAACTAATAGTAGTGATTCTGAATAAATAGCTGTTTTCAAATCCAGTTTTTGCTTTTACTTAACTTAATCCTACTAAATATGATGAATAGTTTTTATGCTGAATTAATTAAATTGGTTTAGTATTAATTTAGCACTTAATTTATTCGTCTCCTTTTTGAAAAAACAAAAATTAAAGCGATTATTAATTAAAAAGAATCAATATCGATTTCTCACTAAAATCGGATATTTTCGATAGCGATTATTTGGTTCACATACCTAGACAACTTACTCCGACAGCTATCAAAGTGCACTTCTTAGATTAGACAGACTATAGTATTTAGTTCTGATCTTCAACAATGGTTTTAGCATCATGCTAGTACTTTAGATGCATATCTGTAAATAGTTTGACATAATGGTGACGTGCCACTGTGTTGTTAACAGACGTGCACGTACGACAACTGGCCCAAGGCGCAGAAGTGCGCGATGTGCGGCAGTGTCAACACCGCACCACATACATCGCCATCACCGCCCACAGGTAAACGATTTATACAACAATAACACTCTAATTACAGTAGTGAGGGACTATACAAATGAACAATTTATTAGTATATCAGATTTTAGTAAGGCATTTGATACAGTATTCCTTATTGCACCCAACAAAAACTTATGAACTTTCTTTTTAAAAATAAAATATATATATATATATATATATATATAGATGAAGCCAGAACAGATGTAAGAGTAAAAATAGGTAATGATGTACTAGAGCAAGTGGATGAATTTGTATATCTTGGATGTGGTTTTAGCTTTCAAAGACCATTATTTTGGTTTTGCTCACATTCACGCGTAGACCCCTTTTCTTACAATCTTCTGTCATTGTGTCGACTAGGTTCTGCAGGTCAGTCGCTGACTGTGCCAGCAGGACTGCATCATCTGCATAGAGCAGAGCAGTGCCCACTGAGTCGCCCATCTGGACTCCCACATTCATATCGTTCAACCTTTGGGGACATTTATCCAGATATATGATAAACAGCCTGGCTAACAGAACGCACATACACATATATATATACTAGCAGACCGGGCCACGCGTTGCTGTGGCTAAGGTAGCCTCAGTAACACTTAAATTAAATAATTAAGTTGTAGCTTATAGAAACGTTTTTGTATGTTAAACCATAGCGCTATCTATTAAATACTTACTCAATCCAGTCAACAGATACCGCCATCTGTTAGAATCGTTTGGAGATAACAGATAATTGTGACTGTCAAATAATACATACATACATATCATCACGCCATATCCCTTGCAGGGTAGGCAGAGAGAACAGAGTGCCAGAGAACTCTATCTCTGCATACTTCACTCGCTTCCTCAACATTCATAATTCTCTTCATACATGCTCGCCGGTTTCGGAGACTCTTGACTCCACCTTCCTTCAGTACCTGACCGATCTGGTCTAGGTAAGTTAGTCTCGGTCTCCCTCGGTACCTACATCCTTCCACTTTCGCATTGTACCCACGTCTGGTTAAGAAGATATCTTAACCAGACGTTCGTTCGGCATTCTTTCCACATGTCCGAACCATCGGAGCATTCCCTTTCGCATATTTACACCAATACTCTCTTTCATACCTACTCGCTCTCTTACGTCGTCGTTACGAATGCGGTCGGTCAGCCTAACTCCACAGATTTTCCGAAGAGATCGCATTTCGACCGCATTAATTTTACTTTCATACTTTTTTCTGCATACCCAACTCTCGCTTCCATACAGTAATGTTGGGACAAGCACTGCGTTATGTATTGCTACACGTGCCTTCTGGCTGAGGTGGTGGCTGCCGAGAAGTTGCCCCAACGCTCCGTTCACTCTATTTCCCGCATTCACTCTTCGCTCTATATCAGTGGTGTACCGTCCATCTCGGCTAAATCCACATCCAAGATATACAAATTCATCCACTTGCTCTAGTACATCATTACCTATTGTTACTCTTACCTTTTTACCTACTGTCAAATAATAGACAAATAATTTGCAATAAAATAATATTGTGACTATAAATTGAGATGGAAGCTATCCTATCTTTTAAGTTGGATCAAACTACACATGCTGTGCAAATTTGGTTAAAATCGGTTAAGTACTTTATGAGTCCATCGCGGACAAACAACGTGACACGTAATTTATATAAAGATATATATATATATATATATATATATATATATATATATATATATATATATATATATATATATATATATATATATATATTTATACATATATATTTATACATATATATTTTTTTTTTATTATCATTATGATCACAGCCCATAAATGCCTCATGCCTCGGGCCTCCCCCGTAATGGGAGGGAAATTAATCTACTATACCGCGCTGGTCAAACGTGTTGGTATAGGGCTTTGTTTCGAGTTTTCTTTCTCTCGCATAGATGTTGTATGCGTTTTATATCCCTTAGTCGTCTCGTACGATCACCCACGGGTAAGATATGGGGTGTTGAATAGTATTCTTACTCCGTCACCACACGGAATATATATATATATATATATATATATATATATACATACATATATATTTAACTCTAGATTCCGGCATATTATTGAAACTTCAGCAATAGAACATGGGATTAAGGGTGTAGATTGTTGGCCTGAGATCTCGATTTCGAGCGACCGCAGCGCCAAAGTTTAATGTAACATCCGATGGGGCGGATGAATGACCTAGAGAGCGCGATTTTCAAAATGTTTTGCAACAAACGTTCCACGTTGAGAAATTGTTATTGAACTTGAATATTTACAGCATAACAATAACGTTGAATTTTTGGAAACTAGCTGTTGATTCTTTTTAATAGATTAATAAGAGTAGTTGAGACACAATTTTTATGTTTTTCTATCATTACATTACATAGTATAAAACAAAGTCGCTATCCGCCGTCTGTCTGTCCCTATGTATGCTTAGATCTTTAAAACTACGCAACGGATTTTGATGCAGTTTTTTTTTAATAAATAGAATGATTCTTAAGGAAGGTTTATATGTATAATACATGCATAATATAGTAGAGAAACGCTGATTAATTTAGAGGTTTCTAATGTGATGTCGTAAATAAGCACGTTTTTTTGCGCTTATATTGCAAACGTTGGCTGAACCCTACGAGATAGATCAAAATAATGTACTACAGTATTATCCATCTTAAAAAGTTCAACAAAAAAGTCCACGATGGCATATGTCTATCTCTTAGGGATAACCCACCATAACCATTTTTTATCCTCTACTAAAAAATGATTATTTACTAAGTGATTTTATACAATACAGCATTAATCCTTATCCAATTAAGTACCTTAAATAAATTGTGCATTTATTATAGATCAATATGCTTTTTATAGTATGTAATTTAAGTGAATATTGCTGAAGATAGCGAGGGCGGGTTACTAGTTTATAATATAATATACAATCAAGATCAGGTCCGGACTGACATTTTTGTATTCTACTTACCTAAAATTCCAACTATGTATTTATTTGTAATTTCACTACCAAAATTTATTCTAATTCGTAAAATATTCATTCAATAAAATAATTGCAAATTCAGTAGGAAGTGTGTTTATCTCTACGCAAGGAAATGTGCCTATTGCGTAAACTCAAATACTTACTTTTTGTTTACGATCACCTCGTCGATATCTAAAAAAAATCCTAGGGTTTTAAAAAAAATGTCAACAAATGAAACACAAGTATAAAAATGATTTATTTACTACACAATAACAAATATGAGTCGCCATTACTCGCTATCTCAAAAGCGTGCTAGGGTTGTACAAAAATTAGTAAATAATTCATTTATTTACTAATTTTAACAGAAGTTTGTAAATTATTAATATACTAATTAAAAGTATGTAATTAAACAATAACGAAATATGAGTTCAAAATTCTAATGTTTTTTCATTCGATTACGGATCAAGTTCTGATTTCTGCTAATTTGATGATAAAATCAATGGCTATCACAAAACCTATCAGAATGAAAACGTTACCAGCTGCCCGATTCACGTAAGTAATAAAAACCGTAGCGCAGTGACGTCACTTCGTTTTTTGCAAATTTAGCCCTTTTAACCGACTTAAAAAAAGGGGAATTCTCAATTCGCTGTATTTTTGAACCAATTTTTATGATTCTTTACACCAGGTAACTCAGAAATTGTATAGTAATTGAGCTATTGGAAGATTTATGACAATCCAAGACTAGATAAGTAAGTGCGTTTAAAACAGAAAACCAAAAGGCGATTTCTAAGTTCCTAAGTTAAAACGACTTTTGGACTGGCGTGTTTACGTGAATCGACTGGCTGGGTAGTTAAGTTACCTGTATCTTTCAAAATCATTAGGCGTTCTTCTCTTTCATAACACGTAAAGCTCTTTCTTTCCTCTCTTTCATAGCCTCTATGATACTGGGCGCGTCACGAATGGGCATGCTTCGTGACTGCCGAGGATCAACTAATTCTGGAAGTAGGCAATCGTAATAAAACCTAACTAATTTCATCTCCATTTTCTCCTCCCAAAATTTGTCGTCCTTTTCTATAATATAAACTTTCATAGGTACAGTAGCACCAAACCAGATGCCAAGCATGCAAACGTTTCTTTTAGTAATATGTACCTGTCCCTGAATTTGGAAATACCAGTTATGATTTTTATTTATGACATAACCCTTGGAAGCCTTGTCCTTAACCCAAAAGGTATGTTTGGCCATTGCTTCATTAAGAGTCATGCCAGCTAAAGAATGTGGGCACTTAATTTCAATTAAACCGTTTGCATAAATGCCATCTGGTGTAGTACCAAGAAATTAATATTGATCGTCGACGAACAAACCGCAACATTGTATACTAATATTCTCTTGAATTTCTAACTGTTTAATTGCGGTTTCTTCGTTTTCGATACCGTACCGTACAGCAGGCAAACTGGAGATATTACTACCATAAACGATTTTACGAACAAGAACAGCACAACTTGTGCTCTCTCGTTTTTTACAAACTTCCCCGAACGATGATGAGGTTAGTAATTTTCTCCTTGTACTCATCCACTCAGAACTACTTCTTTGCAAATGGGTCGACCTTTCAAGCTCCTCTCTTTCAGCACAAGACAACTTTAAATCGGCTAAAAAAGATGACTTGGCTTTCTCATATAATTCTGGACTCAGATCAGGTTTTTCGCAGTTTGGTCCATAGTGAGCGTCATTCGATACAGCGCTGTGGCTCTTTTTCAATCTTAATTTAGGTTTAGCAATTAAACGGATTCTACGATTACAATTTGCCACTTTCGCGATCAAAGGATTAGGACTAGATTTAAATATTACTTCATGAGTTTTACTATGAATCGATCCTGTATTAAAAGACACAACAGCAGCTGCGCATCGGCCCGCATAAGAACCACGGGAAGAATAATTTACACGCTTACCCCCTACTAATTTGGCAATCACTGCGTTAAAACTTTCAACTATATTACTTGTACAATTATGAATTAAACTTCTAGAATGATATGACAGTCTTTTACTTAAAATGTGTACCGCGTCCATTAATCCGCATCCAACAATTGCTGGAAGCAACCCAACAGGTTCTATTCGACGAGTATCAGGTCTACAGAAATACTCCTTGCAATATTGGTGATTACCAAATACGTGTTGTGGACCATTTAGGATATCTTCACTAAGATTTTTTATTTTTTCTTCGAGTGACTGATTTTGATCGCCCCAATATTTAATAGCGCATTTTACACCCGTTCTTAAACGCAAATACCTTTCTTTTAGGAATTTCCGCATTTCGCAAGGATACTTAGTGTCTTTCGACAGTTTCTCCAAGCTATTGCAGTAGTTTCGTAAAAGATGATTTTTGCATTCAATTTTCTCTACTGTTAAATTACCGTACGGTCGCGAATCTAATATTTTTTTATAAATACTGGAATCGCCGTCTGCTACAAATTTATTATAAATTACACCGTGATCAACAATGGAACGTTTAAACCCCTCAACTATTATGGTCGATTCCATACCGGTAGATGATCCCGAATAATTCTTGAAACAACGGTGTTCCGAGGGCTGACTGTCGTTCTTTGCGGCTCGTGCACAAACTACGCAGTATTTATTTTTAACTCCAAAAAACAGTACTTTATTAGTTTTAATGCCAATTATCACAGCTGCGCCGGACAAGGCGGAAAAATTCTTACCATTAGGCTACGTCCTAATTGACATGTCGTTCCACGACAAAATCGGTTGTTCGCATTGCCGTGCGACGAGTTGGTCGTACGACAATAATGATGTGTCCAAATTGCATTGTCGTCAGTCGTCGAAATGTCGTTGTCAAAGATATATATATAGTCTAAGATCCGACTGCGGGATTAGTGCGCTCATCGGTTATTTGCTAAAAACCAAATTTTTATGTATATTTATAATTAGGAGAATATATATCTACCAAGTTGCCTATCAAAATTTGGCCGCTAGTATTTTTAATTAAATTATTTTTAATTGCTTTTTGGGAAAAATTTCGTTCACTTGTTTTTAGATGCACAAATAAAACAATGTACTCGACTTTAATAATGCATCATTCAAAAAGTGCTCGCTAATGTTATTGTTTCGTCGTCAAAAAAATATAAATATACCCGACCTTTCATTAATCGAATAATTGAATCTACTAATGATTTTGGATATCATTCAGAGTGTCTAAAAAAATTGTAGTTCTAAAGCAAAAAGATAAAAAAGAATTTGAAGATTTTTGCAAAACACAAACCGTAAGTAAAATTTGAATTGAATTTAAGACTAATATAGGTTATAGTTACAATATAAATGTCACAGTTCTAACTTTGAGGTTTTTTTATTAAAAATTATTTTTTTTAATTCGGGTTGCGACTACACTGCTGCATTTTTCAACAAAGGGAAAATTCGGCCCTTGAATTTATTTATTAAGCACCCACAAATTCAACAAGTTTTTGTATCATTGACGAATCCTACTGACATCTTTGATGAAACCAAAATTGATGCAGTCCAAGAGTTTACGTGCCTTATGTATGGACTCCCGAAGTGTCAAAGCGTAAATGCCGCAAGATGTTTATTATTTAACAAAATGTACGCTTCAAAACAAAATAATGAAAAATTTATGAAAAGAATTAAAGGTGTAGACTCAACGCACATTCCACCGTGCTGGAAATCTTTGAAACAAAAATTGTTGCGGACAATCTTTGTTAATTCGATGTGGGTAAATGCCACTGAGCCGGACTGTATCAAGTTCAGCCCGGCAAATAATGTCTGGCTGCTATTAGATGGTTTTCTAAAACCAACATGGTTCCTAGGAGACTCAACTCCAACGCAAGTTAAGAATGTGGTATGTGATTCTATGAACAAATCTTCCGATAATGACGACAATTCTGATATTTCTAGCGATGAAAGTGATAGGTCCGATGATAGTGTAACTGAAAGCTCCGATGATTCAGATTTTTAAATAAGAGTTACGGAAGATACATTTTTAAAATTTTTAATTTGCTTAAATGTTTTATTAATATGTAACAGACGATTAAATACGAGGATAAAATCTGATAAAATTTTCAAACAGTACTTTCACAATATAATTTTCTTTTACATAAGTAACCTTGGTTTTATTTTTTTATTTTTTATAGAGTTTTTATAGATTTTTTATAGAGAGTATTTATTAACTCTCTGTTACTTTCCGGTGATTGAGAACACTAACATTCAACGCACGCGCAATGGCTTAAAACCGTCGCACAGCCGGCAATCGCTATCCTCGTCTGACAAATGATGTTACACGTTATCTCTTTCACTCTACCTTAAATATTTATCATCTTTAACAGCCAGCAACCCTTATGTGCAGCCAGATTTAATTAGGTAACCATATATGATAATTAATAGAAAAAAAATTAGCTTCCATTTGATATATAATCAATAAATCTACGTTATGAACGTATAAATGTATCGAAATCATACCTGTTTACACCTGGCTGCGAAGAGGTGCGGCCAGGTGCGCAATAGCAACCATGATTTTTTAAAATCATTATGTAAATTGCCGTGATGTAGACGATATTTTATTTAAAAAACAAGTGAACGAAATTTTTCCCAAAAAGCAATTAAAAATAATTTAATTAAAAATACTAGCGGCCAAATTTTGATAGGCAACTTGGTAGATATATATTCTCCTAATTATAAATATACATAAAAATTTGGTTTTTAGCAAATAACCGATGAGCGTACTAATCCCGCAGTCGGATCTCGTACTATATTCATTTTACTTATCAACCAAAAACACGTGTTGCCCGGACGACCGACACGACAAAATAGAACAGGTTTGAATTTAAAACACAACGACCAACAAATGCGATGTCGCACGTCAGTGCAAGTTGCCAGTTAGGACAGCTCCATTCAAAAAGATGTGTTTTAATTTTGTCGCATCGGTTGATCGGTTGGACAACAAAAGTTGTGTCGTATTGCGACAGCCAATTAGGACATAGCGTAAGATCTCTTGCTCCAACAACCGTCAACAGCAACAGATATTAATGGTGTACCATTTTTATCAACACTACCTATAGACACTGCGTACTCCGCTTCTTCCTTGACAGCTTCTGCCATGGAATGTGCTGCTGTCTTTTCCACCAATCGCAAACCGTATTATTAATTTCATTGTATAATGAAGGTGACATTATTGGTAGGGCTACTGCGGCAGTTAATGTTTTTTACTGATAGTAGCTCCCACCAGATGATATGATACCAGATACAATTTGATGATTCACTTCCATTCTATCTTCTTTCTTTTCAATCAAACACACAGTAAATTTCATACTACACATACTACATTTCATGATGAGTTTTGAGTCCAGACTAACTTTTACTTCACCTATTATACTGAGGTAACTTAACTTACAATCCATTGGACCGTGGTCCCCTATGGCCTGAAGAGCTTTAAAAAAAAAAGAACGTCTACAACTCTACGCCCAACTTCCATTTCATCCACCTTTCCCTCTTGGTCGTTTTCAATAACTAGTTCCTGTAAAGAAAGATAATGGCTTGATTTTTTTATAAAAAATAATTAAAAATTTAAAAAATGCAAAAGAATTAATACAATATTAGGTTCCTGATGAATAGAAATTATAATTTCTTTACGCATTAGGTATTGTTTTTTTATGACGTCACCTATTTGAACGTAAATTTTCTTTTGAGAAAGTAATTGAGAAGTATTTCGGTACTAAGGTGTTTGTCTCTCGATGAAAATAATAAATATTGCAAGAAAAAATCTATAGGTAGGTATTGAGATTTTGTCTTCGCCCATCACTAAGTAGTTTGTTTATTTATGTAACAAGTCTACAAGAATTACGTATAACAACTTACCTCTATACAGCGCGTAGCATTGTTGCTCAGAGTCTCGGCCCCAAGGTTTTCTTTATTTCCAATACTGGAAATATTATTCATCAATATTATCCACTTTTTATTTATTTTGTACAACCCTAAGCCAGACGCTAGGCGCCTCGCGTCTGTTTGGCGGTATAGGTATAGGTATGTCGACAAAGTTGCGCTGTCGCCTACCTACTTCCACAATTTGATATTTAGACAATACTAGCCGACCCGGCGAACTCCGTATCGCCTTTTTTTTTTTTAATCCTATTATTTTGATATTACATACAGATACTTCAATTTTATTTATCAGTATAGATATAGATAATACAAACCAATATTTACATGTTATTGTAGGTATATGTCTGAATCGGGCGATCTAAATCATATGACATATTGTATTAGCTTTGTAATGTACCCTGTTCAAATGCGATAATAAATAAGTAGGGAGGAACTTACATTTTATTCCGAGATCTTTTGGCTTTCATATTTTTCTTTGGTCTTAGATTGTAATATATACAAATTATCATTGATATCAATCATATGTAAATAGGTTAAATATGAAAAATCGTAACACTCTTTTCGGTGATTTTCACGATCTACACCCTTAACCAACTGAAGTCTAACTGTGAGATAGTCCAAGATGACAGTTTCTCGATGTACCAAAATTTCTTATGTGGTTAGTTAAAAATATATATACGATGATAATCATTTAAATACCTTATGAGCAGCAGTCACATGATCATGATTACAATACGATACTAATTTTTCAGAAAAATAATACATGTAAATACACGAACAAATAAATTAAGGAGTGCCTCAAGGTTTTCATCTAGACTAGCACATCAGTGTCAAGCCAAAACGAATCGTTTGTCTTGTAACGATTTACTAAGAAAGGCTTTAACCAAACTTCACCCCAAAGGAGATGTGTACGAGCCAAAACTGCTCACACAGCGATTTGCGTGCTATAAGTGCTGCGACCTAGTTAGCATGAGGCAGTCGTATACAATCCTCCGTAGTGCACAAACGTGTGTAGTATTAACGTTACGAGAGGTGCGACTCAGATACACCGGGGTTACCGTAAGCTACGGAAAATCCCAAACATCTTTTGGTCCTTCGAGAATCTGTGGAGTGCTTGGTGTGGAAATTCCCAGTTACGTTAGCAAATCGGTGCTTTTGGCTTCCCAGAAGAGGGTCTCACCAAGAGCATTGAGAAGGTGCACATAACGTAAAGGAGGGAGTGCTACGCTAAGTACCAGCAATTAACGAACCAGCGGGGATAACGTCTACTGCTGCAACAACTAAACTAACTATCAAATAACAATGTCAAAAGAAGTTGAATTTGTAGAGCTCATAAATAAACAGCAAAACAGCTACGAGAAAATCAAAGCCCTGCAAAGCAATTACAAAAAGGATTCTGTAAGTAGAAAATCTATAGATTACCTTAACAAGCGCATCGAAACGCTACAATCTCTCTGGGATGAATTCTTATCAAACCATGAGATCTTGATAAAATATGAGTCGGTCAAGAGAGACCATGACTATTTTAAGGAGAACATTTTTAACATAACGAGAAGCATGTTTAACGAAACAAAAAAGTCTATGACTGAACTGCGAATCGAGGTTTTAACAGAGTCTGGATTTACGAGCATTTCAGCACCAAACAATCCTGGAACTAGTGGAACACCACAATCAGATGCATCGATAAGGCAACGGCTACCAGCAGATGAGACAAAAAAGCTTTTACGTCAGCAGATGTGTAACTTTAACGCCTTGAACCGAGCAGTGACCAAAATTAATCTTAATGAAATGGAAGAAAAATGGCAATTTCAAGATCAACTAAACATCCTACAATCCAAGTGGGAAAACATCGACAAAATTCATTGGGAACTAAGCTACTTACTACAAGGAGACGACAAGGATTATGAGGCGAGATTCTACCATTGGGAAGAAGTCTATGACAACCTGAAGGCAGAGCTAAATAGAAAAATCTTTGAATCATCTCATTACGAAAAATTGACACCACGCATTGAATTGCCGGAGTTCAACGGAGTTTATAGTAACTGGGTTTCTTTTAGAGATTTATTCATCGAGATGATCCATAATAATCCAACACTAAACAAAACGCAAAAAATGAAGTTCCTAAAATCTAAATTGAGAGGAGAAGCTGAGAAACTGATAAAACATCTTTCTGTAAGTGCTGAGAATTATGACTCATGCCTAGATATAATCCAACATCGCTACGACAACAAGCGATTACTTTTCACATCATATATAGACACGCTTCTAAATCAACCATCTATCGATAAAGCGAACTCAGTTAACATAAAGAAGCTGCACGACACAACAAAAGAGTGTTTAAATGCACTGGAAAATATCAAAATAGATATTCCAGTATGGGGCCCACTCATTGTCCATTTGCTGTCGTCGAAACTGGATGACGAAACTTACGGTGACTACATACAGAGTATGAAACAATCAAGAGAGCTACCTGACTTAAATGAGTTTATGGAGTTCCTGGAATTAAGGTTCATGTCATTGGAAACAAATCGAACAAAAAAAGGGATACAGAAACAAAATTCAACGAATATACAACAAAAAAAATACAGCAATTACAAGTCAACGAACTTTAATAACTCGGACAAGTACACAAAAAGCTACCATGCTACATTGCGAAAATGCCCTCTTTGCATAAACGATCACGTGTTATGGCAGTGTCCTACATTTCTAGACTTGGATGTCGCAACGCGTAATCAAACAATACAAAAAATTAACGTGTGCAAAAATTGTTTATTTCATCACGGCAAATATAAATGCAATTCAACAAAACGATGTCGCACGTGTAATTTGAAACATCATACCCTACTTCATGATGATAATTTCAGAGGGCAACAATCGAGATCATCCACCTTAACAACAGCTGAGCGAACCTCGAACCACATCAGCGGGGAACAAGAGATACTCTTAACAACCCTTCAACTTCAAGTCAAGAACAAAGAAGGAGATTACGTCATCCTTCGGGCGTTACTGGATCAAGGATCTCAAGTAACATTGATCACAGAAAATGCCGCTCAACGCTTGAACTTACCACGTAGCAAAATGAACGCCGCCATCACGGGCGTTGGCTCTATAATGGGCACGAGTAAGGGGATGATTAAACTAGAATGTAAATCAATTCATTCTGAATATGCATTCCAAACTGAAGCACTAGTAATGAGAAAACTTATCAACAACCTGCCCAGCTCAACAATCAACGCGGAGAACTGGTCACACCTCGATAACATCAAGTTGGCTGATCCGGCATTCAACATCTCTGGGCCCATCGATGTATTGTTGGGAGCAGAAATTTACCCCGAAGTTATCCTAGAAGGAATGATTAAACGTGACACTAACTCGCCAGTAGCTCAGCAGACTAAATTAGGCTGGATACTGTGTGGTGCAACAAAGCAATTCAACTGTCTAGTTACCCTAACAGAGTTAGAAGATTTTTCCAGATTCTGGGAGACTGAAGAAATCCCTTCAGCACTCGAGACTACATCGAAGGACGAATACTGCGAAAAATATTACACAGAAACCACAGAACGATTAAAGAACGGACGATATGTGGTAAAAATGCCAATGAAAGCTAACTTTGAACAAAACCTTGGCAACTCTAAGTCTCAAGCCATCGCGCAATTTCTTCAGTTAGAAAAGAAAATGGCGAGACAAGAACACTTTGCAAAGCTATACAAGCAATTTATAAATGACTATATCGATTTAGGTCATATGAAGAAAATAATTGAAAGCACAAGTAAAGTACAAGCTTACTTACCACACCACGGAGTGTTAAAGGATAGCTCAACAACTACAAAACTACGAGCTGTTTTTAATGCTTCCATGAAAACAGACTCGGGCTATAGCCTTAATGACTTGATGGAAAAAGGGCCAAACTTACAAAAGGACATTTTATCCCTGATCATTAAATGGCGGAGCTATAAATATGTTCTGACGGCGGATATCGAAAAAATGTACCGTCAAATCCTTATTCATCAAGATCAACAATGTCTACAAAAAATATTTTGGAGAGAATCAGTAAATGAACCGCTAAGAGAGATGCAGCTGTGTACCCTAACTTATGGGACCAAAGTCGCGCCATTCATCGCGATGCGCACTCTCCAGCAATTAACTAAGGATGAAGGCAGCGCTTTCCCTTTAGCCCAGAAAGCTTTACAAAACGAGGCATATATGGATGACGTCACCACAGGTCACCATAACATTGAAACAACGAAATTACTACAAAAGGAGCTCTACGAGTTACTTAGGAAAGGTGGTTTCACCTTACGAAAATGGGCAACTAATGAACCATCTATTCTCAAAGAATTACAAAATTACGAAAAGAGTCATTCTAAAGACTTTAACTTTAAACAACACGAGTTCAGTAAAATACTTGGACTCGCATGGGATTGCGCAAGCGACACATTCCATTTTATTAGCGAAGAATTTAACAAGAATATAAATTCGCCATACACGAAACGCAGGCTATTGTCAGAGATAAGCAAGATCTACGATCCACTCGGTTGGTTAGCTCCAATGACTATCCAAGCGAAATTAATCTTCCAAAAGCTATGGAGTGAAAACTACCAAAATATCGGTTGGGATGAAAATGTACCTGAAAACATAACAAACGAATGGATAAAAATTAAATCTGAACTACCAAACATAAACAACATAACTCTACCAAGATGGATCAGAAACGAAAACAATAAACCCATCGAATTGCATGCCTTCTGTGACGCAAGCGAGCAAGCTTACGCATGCGTTATATACGGCCGAACTACGTCACGGAGCGGAGCGTTCGAAACTACTCTACTTGCAGCGAAAACGAAGGTGGCACCTCTAAAAAACAAAAGTACGATACCGAGGCTGGAACTAAGCGCCGCTGTTTTGCTAGCGACTCTCCTAGAAAGGGTAATCAAGGTTCTAGCAGACTATGAGCTAAGGATATCCTGTTGGACCGACTCTAAAGTCGTCTTAGCATGGCTTCAGGGCAATCAAACAAAATATGCAAAATATATAACAAACAGAACTACACATATAATAAATATCGTATCTGCAATAAACTGGGGTTACGTAAAAAGTAACGAAAACCCCGCCGACTGTGCAACAAGAGGACTTTCGCCGTCGAAATTAGTTAATTTCTCGCTATGGTGGGAAGGACCTCAATGGCTCAAAAAACAAGAAAAACGAACTCGTCTATCAACTGAAACTTATACTACGGACGAGGGCTTTCTAACAAACTGTTACACAACAAACCCTACGGAACCCGTGGCAAATAAAAATGAATTAATTAATTCATTACTCGAACGATACAGCAACATTGATCGTATTACAAGAATACTCGCCTGGGTAATACGTTTTGCTGATGCATTACAAAACAAACAGAGGACAAAGGAGTGCAATGAACTGAACATGAAAGAAATAAACAATGCATTATGTTTAATTATCAAATCAATACAAGGACATTATTTTGAAAATGAAATAAAATTCCTCGGCGAAAACGGCAAACTGCCTAAAAGATGCACCATATTGAAACTCAACCCATTTTTAGACTCAAAAGGAGTACTACGCGTCGGAGGACGTCTAAAACACTCATACTTACCTGAAGAAACAAAGTACCCTACTCTCATCCCAGGAAAGGGGAGATTCACCCAACTAATAATCGAGAAGGCGCATCAGCAAACATTACACGGTGGAGCAAGATTAACGCTAGCTTCCACTAGAAATAAATATTGGATTATCAGCGGCAATCGAACCATCAAGAAGCAACTTCGACAATGCATCCGATGCCGTCGTTACGCGACAACACGAACTGAACAGTTGATGGGCAACCTTCCTATTGAAAGGATTACCCCATCAAAGCCGTTTTCACACACTGGCGTTGACTTTACGGGTCATGTAGATGTGAAGATAAACAAAGGCCGCGGGATAAAGACCTGCAAAGGTTACATAGCCATATTCATATGTATGTGCACAAAGGCAGTACATATCGAACTCGTTTCAGATTTATCCACGCAAACTTTTATCGCTGCGTTGAGAAGAATGTGTGCCAGAAGAGGCACTCCTACGCATATTTATTCCGATAACGGAACTAATTTCGTTGGAACTGCAAAGGTCTTACATGAAGAATTTCAATTATATAAAACAATGCTCTCTTCAGAATTCTTTAAAGAAATCAACGATATGCAAATCAAGTGGCATTTCAACGCCCCATCCTGGCCATCGGCGGGAGGCTTATGGGAAGCTGCTGTACGTTCCATGAAGACTCACCTAAAACGAGTTATCGGACAACAGAAGTTAACCTACGAACAATTTTCCACTCTTCTTACGCAAATCGAGGCGTGCATGAATAGTAGGCCACTATGTCCGTTAACCGAAGATGTGGAGGACCTGGATTATCTTACTCCTGGTCACTTCTTAACGGGAGGCCCAACGCTCGCATTACCACTTAATGGGTCTAATGAACTTAAATCGATAGACATCAGAAACAACTGGAAACTCATTGAACTCATGCGCCGACACTATTGGGATCGCTGGTCAAAAGAATACCTTCATCTCCTACAAAACCGACACAAATGGCAACAAATTAAAGAGAATATACAGAAGGGACAACTAGTACTCGTGAAAGAAAGTAACCTACCTCCAGGCAGGTGGGCTATGGGCCGCATAGTAGAGTTACACCCAGGCAGCGATAACTTAGTTCGAGTAGTCACCCTCAAAACACAAAATGGAGTACTGAAAAGACCCATAATTAAACTAGCCCCGCTGCCAATGAACGAGCCATGCGAGGGTGCTGAAACACAAAAAACGAGTCTTGAAACTACGAACTGTAAAGGTGACAAAGCAAAATATCATAAGTGATGATGAGTATGCATTATACCGCAACATACCTATAAATATACAACGTACGTCGAACCAATGTCAGAAGATAACTACAACCACAGAATATATTGGTGTAAACTTTGCTAAGAATACGTATATACAGATGGAAGAAGCCGATCTTCATCAATGTACGATAATGATGGCGGACAGCTACATATGTCACACCTACACGTCGATAAACCACTTGGATGGAGCAGCAGCATCTTGCGAAGCGAAAATGCTGGGTCAAAATGTAAACATCGTCTGTGATTGGATATCACAACAATGCACTGACCAATGGATAAAGTTACAGAGACCAAACATATGGTTATATAACTGCGTCAATGAGTGCCCGACCCATATAATATGCGAGAATCAAATTACAACAACAATGCTTACTAAAGCGGGTCTGCTCTCACTAGGTCAAGATTGCGTGATTCAACATAATGACGTTACCATGTACTCACATAACATTTTCAGCAGCAAAACTAACACGGGAATTACATTGGAAATACCTACTGTGGACTCCCCAAATGACATGTGGGATACGTACAACAGTACGAATATTATGCTTCCTAAACTAAACTTAGCGGATGACCACAAATTATTAGACACTCGGATAGCCGCACAAAAGGTACGAGAGAGCCTACCTAGCGACTTAAGCACCCACGACATTGGCCACTACACGATAAGCAACTTGCTGGTGGGAGGAATAATCGTCGCAATCATAGTATGGCAAGTGAGAAGATGTGGTCCTGCGTGCACAAATAATAAGAACAGCGCAACAAATAAAACGCCAACAAGAACTCTAAATAGAACAGAAAACATAGAACTAGAGGAGATCGCTACCTACGCTGAAATAGGACAGGGGCAGTCGAAGAAGAATCCTCAGCTGACTTCAGAAGCTGGAGCAAGATTCAACCTATGATATTAATCAAATATTTAAGAATGTAAACTTTATATTTTGCTTATTTTGTATTTTGCTTTGATATTTTTATAACATATTTTATATATACTTACCTACTTGTAACGCTTGATTAGGAATCTGAGTACGTATATCTTTCCCTCGGGAGCATGTACGAGCCAAAACTGCTCACACAGCGATTTGCGTGCTATAAGTGCTGCGACCTAGTTAGCATGAGGCAGTCGTATACAATCCTCCGTAGTGCACAAACGTGTGTAGTATTAACGTTACGAGAGGTGCGACTCAGATACACCGGGGTTACCGTAAGCTACGGAAAATCCCAAACAAGATGAAACACAGTGACAAACTTTGTATAGGAAGAAAAATTACATCATTTGTCTTCAGATTATGCACAAATAAGTAAGCTTCTTTGATATGACAAAAGTATTACTTTTAATGTAGATGCTTATTTAGAAGGAAGAACCTCGGAGGATATATTCCTCCCTAAAGATCTAAGATAGTGGATGTAGTTTTGCTCTGATATTCTTTAACTTTTCAACACAATACAAATTATATTTAATGAAGATGTTACATATATTATTTGTGTGAACAAAGTCGTGTGACTACACACTAGTTTATAATGAAAGAGTCACAACTATAACAAAATACGAAAGGAGATGAACATTAGGATGACATAATACTAATTAGTTAACTTATAAATATATCAAATAAGTAACAAATGCATTTGTTTGTATAATTGCAGGTATAAATGACATATGCAACAGTCAGACAGCATCGATACACGAGTTAGAGGCGAGCAGTCGACGCTCGAAGCGCCGGACAACAAGCACCACCACTACCACAAACAACAACAACAACAACACGGACTGGCTGTGGCTGCAGGCGTGCCTCGGTCTGTATACAATATGTTAGCGTTACGTTGGACCTGACAACAGTTCTGTATATGTTGTAGTCTGCAGCAGGCAGGGAGGTACGAGTACATACTGCCTTACGTATTTATGTGATCTAGAGAGTTGCAAGTAGTTTTGTACATTAACATGACTAAATTAACATCAATACTATTGATGGCTAAACAATTTTCTCCTCGAAAAATTTTGACTTCGTGGGACTAATTAATTATTGCTTGGAGAAATTTGGGACGTGTTTACATTTCTGTTTAACTCTACGCGGATAATAAATTATCTTTAATATGTATAAACAAACGTGTGCATATCGTGATGGCCGACAGATGTGATAACTATAGTCTATCTAATCTAAAAGGTGCACTTTGACAGCTGTCGGAGTAAGTTGTCTAGGTATGTGAACCAAATAATCGCTATCGAAAATATCCGATTTTAGTGAGAAATCGATATTGATTCCTTTTAATTAATAATCGGTTTATATATTTTCTTTTTCAAAAACGATATAAATAAATTAAGTGCTAAATTAATACTAAACAAATTTAATTCTTTCAGCATAAAATCTATTCATCATATTTAGTAGAATTAGGTTAAGTAAAAACAAAAACTGACAATAAATCTAATAGTTTGCAATCATATGCATACGTTTACGACCAAGGTTATTGTGTATTAAAAAATGCGAAACGTCAAAATGCACTTCTTAGATTAGATGAACTATAATCTAATGTGAACTATTTAATATTGAAATTGTCTAACTTGAGATAAGCTTAGGTTGTTCTTCAAATAGTATGTATATTAAATATGATAATGTAATGAATAGGTTATTTATTAATAACACCTTAAAACATCACATCATAATACAGCTAGTGCTGTCGGTTAGAGTGAGAGGGAAGGAGCCTGCCGACCGCTGCCGTATGCAGGAGGGAAAGAGAAGCCAGACAGACTGGCGCCGTTACACATTACGTAACGAAGCGATTTACTCTCACATAAAAAGTTATCACTTCAAAAATATAGTATATTTTAATATATTATATCAAATTTGTTTCTATATTAGTGAGTGAGTATGTCTGTCTGTCTCCAGGTGTGGTCGAGGGTGACGCGCGTCGTGTGGCCGCGTACCTGTCGCGCGGCGGGGACGCGGCCCGTGCGCTCACCCCGCACGAGGTGGCGCTACTGGACCGCGCTTCCGCCTTCGACGCGGGACACACACTCGTACACCTGGCGATCAGGTCAGTCTGTCAACAATATATACATATAACACACATGATAACTAGAAATAAATATATGTTCATTTCATCATCATAATTAAGCATTTCATCGTCCATTAGTCCCTGTCCAGTGTAGGCATACATCTCATATGAGGTGAGGTGTATACGTTTGTCAGTAGTTGTCACCTGGTGGGAGCGCGACACTCCCACACCCACATGCACTAGTTATGAGTTATTGTGAATATAACTAGACACTGTACACACTAGGGTGGGACACTAATGTATGAAGAAAAAAAAATTACAGTTTTCTTTTGGGCACAGTGATAAAACGGTGCCAAAATATAAGTGGAAAAAGACTGTGAAAATTGGTAATAATCAGAACTAGTCTTCTGTCTCCGGTTTCAAGTCGAGATTTTCAAAAAAGTGTAATTTTAATGATTTCAACGGTATGGCAGTAAAGTTACATATCAATCAATGTTAGGTGTAAATAAAAGTGTTAAGCAAATAACAATAAGTGTTGTTGAATTGTGGAATGTAAGTGTGTGCTTGCTTCACCGTCAATGTTGTAATTTGTCAATACTGTGATTGCAGGTTTCAGCGTCAAGACATCTTGTCGACTCTACTGTCGAGGATATCCGGTGGCGGGCCCGGACTCAAGAGATCACCCTCATATATAGGTATAACTGACAACATTCATTTTAGTGCATATTATTTTAATATTAATACTTGAGTTACGTGCATCTTTTACATTATATAATAAACTAACACTGAACACACAGACAAAACTATACTGTATGTGTGCGTGCGTTAATCAAGGGTGGGGACACACACAAGATTTTTCGACCCAATTGTAGTTAAAGTACAGACGAGTACCACAAACATTCGGGTTCCCCATCAGAATAGGAGCCGTTATCATCGTGTGTGCCTCTATGGTAACGCCCGTACTGACCATGGGCAATAATATATCCAATTATAATCAGTGAAGGCTCGTTCCTGATTGTTGTTCCGTTGTTACAGCTGCGGACTTGGCGTCTGCCATCAGGCGTCACATCGCTGCGTGCGTGCGATACAAGAAGGGCGGTTTCCCCTGTCGCTACATCGACGAGTTCTGCACGTTCTACCTGCCAGCAGGTAATCTATACCTTTACACTGACGCGACTGACTTATCACGAGATCTCCGAAACCTTTATATAGGTACTACATTCCGAACGTAGACGCGTAAGTAAGAACGGATTATACGAAAATTCATAACCAATGATTCACCATCATTCTCCTACTCTTATCCCAATTACTTGGGGTTGATACAATATGTACTCTTCTTTCATAGTACATATTGTATAAGTTATTGGCAATAGTTTTATGACCGGCTGCCTGCCAGACGTCAACCTCCTTGAGAATGTAATTGTTGACCAAATGGCATCAGATGGAGTTGGCCGAAGTCGTTATAAAGCTCTTAGTCGTCTTTTACGACATCCACGAGCAAAGTAAGTGTAGGTAGTATTCGTAGCCGCTACCACACAGCTCATAAGAAATGATTCAATGTCAAAAATTTTGTACACACTACTCTTAGGTCTGAATTGAAAAAATATTTTAGTGTTGGATAGTCTTATTTATATTAAACATGGTTTATGTAACGTTACGTTACGACCAATAGGAGTACTGGTGCACCAGTTGCGTGCGCTACTACGTGTTGTGTGCGCCTACGACGACCTGTACTTCTTACGTGACACGGACCAAGTTGTGTGCAGGCGTGCATCAGACACTATACACCTTTTATATGTAGCGATGTTATTTATCTATGTATCAACAACTGTTGTGTACTCATTGTATGGCTAACTCTGTTCTGATAAAATACTTACTATACGCAGAGATTGAGGAGTTGCCGGCGCCCATACAGGAGCAACTATTCTCGGAGCTGTTGGATCGCGACGCGCAACAAACCCTGGAGGCGGACCCGCCGCTCATCAACTGGAGTATAGAGCTCACCATGAGACTGGGTATGTAATATTTGACTACAAATCAAAATAGATTCATTTCATGTTTAAATGTTTGTCACGAAATATTAATGAAAACATGAAATTAGTAATATATTAATAATTATAATCTCATGTCTCCCTCCTCATCTGTGGTGACGTTCAAAAATGTAAAATTGTACCTTATTTGGAAGGTACGTGCGGATCGTTAAATCTGACGAACAGAATGCCGGAATCTCTTGGTATATTTTTACCACCAACGGCAGTCGTCAAGCGTAACGATTGTGGCCTTATATCGAAGTTGACATTGAATAGGTATACGCTAATGTATATGTCTGTGTTTAGGGTCCCGTCTGTACGCGTTGTGGAATCGTTCAGCTGGCGATTGTCTACCGGACGCGGTCTGTCAGGCGGCGTACGGCGTGTCAGACCGACACAACACGTTGCGAGCCGCACTCGCGGAGTCGTTGCACGCGGCACGCGGAGCGCTGTACGCGCGGTGGGCAGCTTGCGAGCGCGCGCAGGCGGCGCGGCTGCACTACGCACCGGACGAGGCGCAGCTGCGCGGGGAGTGGGCGCGACTGTGTGCGAGCGCCGCACGACCGGGCGCCGCGCTCGCACAACTGCACGTGTGGGCACTGGCGCACGTACTGAGACGACCTATTGTTGTGTACGGCGAGGACGTGGTGCACTCGCACCGCGGCGACGCACTCGGCTACGCGCACTTCCGCGGCCTGTACCTACCGCTAATGTGCGACACGCACGACCCGCATGCACCGCCACCGGGACGCGCATCACCACTGGCGCTCGCATACACACGCGGGCACTTCAGTGCGCTGGCACCGCTGCCGGCGCCGGGCGCCGCCTGCGCATACCTACCGCTCACAGATTGCGACGGTAAACCGCTACCGGTGCACTTCCTCACGTGCGACGAGATGGCAGACGAACACGCGGTAGTGCGACGGTGGCTATGCGCCGTGGTGACCGCCGGCGGCGTGCTAGCCGCGCGGCAGACTCTACACGCACGACCGCTGCTGCAGGCACAGATGCTCGAGGAGTGGCTCAACCACTATCGCCGTCTCGCGTAAGTAAATACACTATGCCGTCTGTGACATATTAATACAAGCCGGATAGCGTACCCACATAGAACTTTCTTGAGCCTTTGATAACATAGACATCAAAACTTACAATTAAACCTGAAATATTATTTATAAAAAATATCAATTTAATTATTATATATCTAAGTAATTATTGTACAATATTAATGTATGACACGTTGTTTAGTACAATACTACATGTCACACATGTGCACAGGTGTACCTCAGGGTGGTGAACAATATAAATCTCAACATTTACATATCTCGCAGGTGGACCACCTTGCTATGATTATTTATTAAATGAAGTGAAGAAATTTTGTTTTCATCACATTATTAATGTCATTATTTAATTAAAAACAATACAAGAACAATAAGTAACACTAAAATTCCAGTTGGCAGTCTCATATGTTTGAACAGATTATATGTGTTCACATACAAATTCACAATAGTTTGTTTATTAAAGTTTTTTAATGAATAAAAAACATACTGCACTTGATTCATATAATAAATACAAACCGAGTTCAACACATTATTAATATATTGTTTTATAATGAATGCAATTTGTTTGTCCGGGATGTCGTCGTTTATACGTTTGTTTCCACCTCACAGACAACAGACCCGCGGCCCGTTCCCGCCGCGACTGCAGGCCGCCGGCGCCGAGTTCTCCAGCGACGGCGACACCGACGAGGAGTAACCGACGAACTCACACACAAACACAAACAAGTACACATACACACGCTACTCACCAACCCCCCGCCCCCCCTTGCCCGCTGACAAACAGTAGATAAACCCTGCCATCTTCTAAAATGGGAAAAGTTTGATACTACATGTATTTTAAAACTTATTACATCTATTATTTGTTTAACATGTATACATAACTTTAAAATGATGTAATTTTAATGCCTTTTTTTTGTAATATTTTGCAATTAAATTTTTCTGTCATTATGTATTAAATTAATAATTGTGTTGTTGCTTTTGTCTGATTGTAAAAACTAAAAATATCACATTGCTTCCATTCTTTCTACAAATACTATATGTATCATTGTTTGTTTCCTGAACTTTCAATACTTTATTTATTGCATTGGTTATGATGAATGACATAATAGATTCATCCTTGTTATATATAAGATAAAATTACTTTATATAATCTTATATTGATTAATCTATGATCAGCTATAAGAGACATGGAGGAGGGGGGTGGTAGTAATTACTCTATGCTACATGTACTGCAATAACATAGGTTGCTTTCCATTTACAACACAGAGGGACTCTGCGGTACATTGTGAAACACTGCCAAACACTGTGTAAAAGAAACAGCTAGCTGTTTCATTTAAACTTTTACACAGTGTTTGGCAGTGTTTCACAATGTACCGCAGAGTCCCCCTGTGTTAACTAAATGGAAAGCAACCATATATTCTAGTGTATATTGCTTGTTTATGTCAAACATTAACTATCTACACAGACTATAGACGCAGTTTATTTTGTCTATGGTGAACATATTTGCTGTTAAGCCAAATTTATTATATAGATCCGATCTGTTTAGTTCCATGTCCTTATATATGTATGTATAATGCTATATATGTTATAGCGCCGCTGTGCAATAAATTATTTTGGTATTAGGGAGCTAGATATTGTATGCAATTATTTAATTGATTCCTGTGTCTTATTATATAATAGTTAATGCAGCATTACATTTTAATAATAGTTGACGGAATAACGAGAGGGTTGGGGGTACTGTCGTCTGAGGGCTGAAGCGTGTACCGTGTGTACAATCACTTGAGTATATATATATATATATATATATATATATATATATATATATATATATATATATATATATACATATATATTGTAAAATATTATATTAACAAGTGTGATGTGTTCTATACAATTCTGAAGCTTTGAATCTATTGTCATTTAGTCATAGTTTATGAAACATCATAATTGTTAATATAACACAATAGTGTGTACAGACATATACATATATATATATATATATATATATATATATTCATTATATTAAACTATGTCTATTCTGTAAATTACAATAGTTCTCTTAAACTAAAAGTGTATTTGTGAGAATATTTAAATTGTATATGTAATGCTTCCACATGTTGTAATGATATATATATATATATATGTATATATTACAATAGAGTGCGATCAGAACTAACTAGCACTAGCAAGCTAGTGAGAAACATGCAGCACAGAGTCTATATATATTGTACAGAGAGTATAAGGTTCTAAATATTTATGTTATAATAGTTTCTCGGTTGTAAATAAAATAAAATTGATTTATATATAGATGTAATAATATTAGATGTAATAGTTTTTGGTATTGCTTATTACGACTTATAAGTTCGCCTCGTGTACGGTTAGGGAGATGGATGGATCTAGACATGTTATATAGTACTGTGACGGCGACAGCTCAATAACGGCTCTCCTTGTATTGTTTAGTGTGGCGTTACGACATAGATGTATAACAGGCGAATGCAGCTATTACATAGGGGGAAGGAGCTTGCAAATAATATTATTTGATCTAATAATAATTATATTGTTAAATTGATCCGAAATTTGTACATAAGTATGTATGCGGTTACCTGCCGCATGGTGGCGTCGAATATTATGGAAATTAATTATGTTAACGGTCACATTACTATGAATTCAAATTATGTACCTATAACTAATAATTTTTAATCAATAAAGCACTTATTTTATGATGTTGTTTGTATGTTTATTTACCTTTATATGTTGTGTTGTGTTGCCATAGACTTGTACAACTGTGAACGTGTACAGTAACAGTACAGGCGGCAGTGTGGAGCACTTGATGCAATACATGAGCTCACGAGGACTGGGAGCGTGTATCGCGCGAAGGTGAATAGAAGCGAACAAACTCGATGGGGTTGCGCTGTTTAATTACAGAGTTCTTATGGCCAGGTTTCAGGTCCATCGTCAGACCCTGGTTATCTTATAGTCTCAAAGTACTCGTCAAGACGAATCAAACGAGCCCAAACTCGATGAGGTTGCGTCGCTTAATTACGGAGTTCCTATGGACAGCTTCCAGGTCCATGATCAGACCTTGGTTTCCATATAGTATCAAAGTACTCGTCAAGACGAATCAAATAAGCCCAATTTCGATCGGGTTGCGTCGTTTAATTACGGAGTTCCTATGGCCAGTTTCCAGGTCCATCATCAGGCCAGCTCTATGTCACAATAATATTGCATTGTCATCTAATTTATACTTGCATGCAAAATTTCAGCTCAATCGGAAACCGGAAAGGGGATCAAATTTAACATGCAAGATTTGATTACAGACAACGGGACAGGTGAAACTAAAATTACTAAATAAAAGCTTGTACATACTCGTAATGAAAGAAAAAAAAATACTTTAGATATCTTGTGCCATTCTCGACGTAGAGCTAAACATAGCTGTATAGGCTGAATGGGATTTATTTCCTTTGATTGTCCGAATGGACGAACAAAAAATATAACGAACCCAATTTTCATAAAGTATACATACACTAATGACTAAGCAGTTTAGTTTTTTATTAATTGCAATTAAACGACAAAGAATTACTAAGCCATTTTCGAAAGGAAACAGCGCGTTGCGATTATGAAGCTTTTAATAAAAGAAAAACTTCGATACATTCATTTTTACGGTCGACATAATGCCAGATACTTTACGGTAACATCCGGACGTCCTCGAAAATTTTTTTTAATCAACTTTTTTCTTACTTTAAACAAAATAATTGCTTTTTAAATATATCAAATACGTTTAGACGAATGTTTTTTCTTGACATATGTATAATAATATTATCCTATAAGTGCAATGTGAGAAAAATACAATCATTTTTAGGTTTGAAAAGTGCTTGATTTTCATAAGTCGAAAGTAGAGCAAGACCTCAACGCTTCGCTTATAAGGCGTGCAATTATCTTTATTTACATCACAATTTTTTAAATTTCAGAGTATTATAATAATATTTAATTTACTTCAAACAGATATTATAATAACCGTTAATAATTATGTTTGTCGCATATAGCAAAAAAAAACGGGAGTTAATTCCTTTATCGGTTGAAACAGCCATTCATGTGCTTACAGCTGAGAAGTATTTCAGAACGCAACAAAACTCTTTATTAGTTAGCTTCGTTCAGTTTTCCGAACGTACATGCATACTGTCTGACAGAGACAGTTGCGGTCTCGGGAGTGTTGCTTTCATGTATAATTTGTTCCTTTTTATTATAATTCTAATAACGATTGTGTTAGTTATAAATAAAATTGTCAATAAAATAGTGTCTGTGTTATAATAGTGTAATTGTGATAATGAACAGTATATTTTTTATGTAAATCTTCGTGGTACTTTGAGCTCGAGAAAGACCGTAACAAAATGGGTGAGTACACATACCGGTTGTCTATTAGATTTGGACTTATTGGAAGCCTAATGCTCATTTTGTAAACTTTTTTCATATTGTATCCTCAATACCTACAATCAATCGTTTCTTTTTCTATTTCGATGCAATAGAAATTGTGACCGTTTTCCGTGCTCGGTTATATTGGCGAACTTATCGATTTTTCTCATACATCGCTTAGACAAAACTGTAAATGTTTATGGTTAATTGAAGTATTTCACTTGAATAACTATTTTAGCAGTAATGAGTTTATATAACGCTTATCGCATAATGTGTAATAGCTATACGGGTAATGGGTCGCGTATGTTTAATACTACTATTGATGCAGTAATACTTTACTATTGATATTTTGATGATACTTTACTATTGATATATTGATTGATATATTGTAGTTGTAATAAGTGAAGAAAAATGTTAATGATGCCTAACTAGTAGAGGTATGGTAGTTACGCAAAAAGGTGTTAACTGTTTAGTGGATGGTTGCGAGTCGGCCGGCGCGGCGGCGGCGCTAATCGCGGCGTCCTTGTCCGACCGCAAGTTGTAGCCTTTTGTTATGCCAAAATACATGCTATTTACTTTAGATAAGTACTCTATCTGTGTTGTGCTACCATGTACTTAGCACACATACTTCTTCGCTGTAGAAACATTCACAGTCATGGCTGTGTGTTTTACTCCTACATAATATTCAGTATATTTAGAGCAGGGTTGGGCAAAATCTGTTTTTTATTAAAAAAATCAAAAACTATTGATTTTTTTTAAAAAAATCATGATTTATTTGATTTTTTTAATTTTTTAAATTTGGACATAAAATTTGAACATTTTGATTCTTTGAAATTATTGTTATTTATTTTAATGTATAAGTCTAAAAATTATAATACAATTTGCGCCTCAAAAACTTGTGACAACGCATTTGCCACGCTTCTTGCTACTTGCAAGAAAATTCTTGTCGCGATTTGTTTTCCTTCTGTCCTATACACTCACTCACTATACAGTGCCGAGTGAGGCACGAACGCGATTGTTGTGCTTTTTGCAAGAATATTCCTGTCGTGTTGTGTCGAGGCTTGTTTTCCTTTTCAACCTATAAATTGACGTTCGCGCATTTCGCTAGTTTAGTTAAGTTAGTTAAGTGAAGTGAAAACATATAAATAAAGTAAAATGAGTGGAAGAAAAGAGGACCCAATATGGCAGTTCTATATTAAGACAACAAATCCAAATAAATTGGGGTGTAGGGCTATTTGTAGAAAGTGCAAGAAAGATATTCAAGGGTTAGTCCAAAGACTTAAAGCACACCACGATGTTTGTTATTATCAAGAGAGGAATACAGGTAATTAATTAATTTATTTTATTTATATTTTAGGCATATATGATTGTTTTTTGTTTTTAAATGTTAGGTGAAATCTAACACGTGGCGTGGCCTTTAATGTAACTTTTTTAACGCGACCTTTCCCAGGTCAATTATTAAAGATTATCTTTACTCTTCTATACTTACTTAATTTTTAATTTTTTTCAACTTAAAAAAATAAATTTGCTTTTACATCTCTATTGAACATTTTAACTTTATTTTAAAATCAATAAATCAATACTATATCAATATATCATCAATTATAATTAATCAATATCAATTTTCGGTTATGTTTTTTTCTCTTTCCAGAGAGTCGAATGTCGCTTGACAGTTTTGCTAGCACATCATCTGCCTCAAGTTGTAGTTCACTCATGACGAAAGTTCCAACACCAACAAGTCCAACAACTTTTGAGCCAGTCCAAAAAAAGAAAGCAATCGAAACTCAGCCTACCATGAGTACCATGAGTAGTTTTGTAATGCGGACTTCAACTGCTGAAAAACATAAAATTGATAAACAAATAGCAAAGGCTATTTTTGCTACTAATTCGAGCTTCAGATGTATTGAGAATTTAGAGGTGAAAAAGCCATTCAGTTATTAAGGCCTGGTTATACACCGCCCTCGAGAAAAACGGTAGCAACAAGTCTTTTGAACGAAATCTATGAAGAGGAAAAAGAAAAATATTTCTCCTCCCTTTCAGGACAGTCCGTAAATATGTCCATTGATGGGTGGTCAAACGTGCACAACGAACCAGTGATATGCGCAACGATAACCACTGAAGATGGACAAGCCCTCCTATACGAAACTATAGACACATCAGGAAATCCACATACTTCAGAATATTTAACTCAAATAGTTTGTGACCTGATTTCTTCATATGAATTAAAATACAAGTGTACCGTAAAATCTTTTGTGACAGACAATGCCGCAAATATGACACTTATGAGAAAAACATTAGAAGAAAAAACGAACGCAAAAGTTATAACTTATGGCTGCTCTGCACATATTTTTAATTTACTGTGCAAGGACTTTCAAATTAAAGACGTTATAGAACATGTGGTCCAAATTGTTAAATATTTTCGAAATAACCATTTGGCTAGAGCTAAATTCAGTCAAGCAGGAGGCAGCGCTTTAGTCCTTCCAAGCGATGTAAGATGGAATAGCCTTGGCAACTGCTTAGATATGTATGTCACTCAGTGGGACATCATATTAAAAATCTGCGAAGAAAATAAAAACGAGATTGATTCCACTATTTACCGAAAAGTTTCAAATATTGCGATTAAACATGCTGCATGTTTAATCTACTGTAGAGCAGTGGAAACATTACAATATATCTTTGATGAATCTGTGGAATTACCATTACAAAAAACACAACAATTTAATAATCGATATAAGCAAGCACTAACGCCATATCATTTTATAGCGTATATGTTGAATCCACAAAAAACAAAATACCAGTTAACACCAGAAGAAAAGAATATAGCTTTAGAAACAATTAAAGAGTTACATGAAAACAATGGACTGTTACCTTTAGTAATAAAGTTAAATGCCCGCAGTGCTCCATTTAAGCAAGTTATGTTTTCGGACGAAGTAATAAAAAATGTAAACGGACTACAACGGTGGTTATCACAAAATGATGAGCCGGAAATCTTGAAACAGTTGCCAATAATAAAACAGTTCCTGTGTGCAACTGCTTCTTCAGCTTCAGTAGAACGCGTATTTAGCTCTTTTGGTCTTGTACACTCGGATATTAGAAACAGATTAGGCATAGAAAAAGGTGGAAAACTCGTGTTTTTGTTTAAATTGTATAACGAAAATGAATAGACTGAAAATATACGGTAATAAAATTTAGGTGTTACGTTTAGTTTAAGAATTTGGAATTATGTACTTCTTTTTTGTTGTTTTTGCTAAAAGCAGATATTTCTTTTGATTTTTGAGAAAACTTTTATGTTATGTTGTTATCTGGTTCTGAATAAAAAGGAAAAAAAAAGATTTAAATCATGATTTTAATTTTAAAAATCAAGCGATTTAAATCATGATTTTAATTGTGATTTTAATCACTTGATTTTAATCAGCCCAACCCTGATTTAGAGCCTATTCCTCTTAATTGTGCTAATTGTTCTGTAATACATCTTTGGTATTTAATAAAGACTATTATATTGTAGACTTCACATTAAAACTATTTTAAAATTATTTCTTAAAAGCAATTGAATTAAGAAATAAATCCTTGAGGTATAGAGGGATTTGGAAACACAATTAATGTATAAAAGTGTCACCTACACTCAGAAAATTTTAGATCACAGAAAGTACTGTTCTGCACGGGACATATACCATTAAACCAATAATACATAGTTTACCTAACATGTCTCAATGTGTACTACTTGAACTGTACATTGGTATGTATTATTGCTGTTTACATATTGAATTAATAATTAATGTTATTTTAAAAAGTGTGCCTTAAAGAATAATTATTTGAAGGAGCCCAATATTGTTGAATAAGTTAAACATATAAAATAAATTAAAAATTATTGCTACATACATATCATCACGCCATATCCCTTGCAGGGTAGGCAGAGAGAACAGAGTGCCAGAGAACTCTATCTCTGCATACTTCACTCGCTTCCTCAACATTCATAATTCTCTTCATACACGCTCGCCGGTTTCGGAGACTCTTGACTCCACCTTCCTTCAGTACCTGACCGATCTGGTCTAGGTAGGTTAGTCTCGGTCTCCCTCGGTACTTACATCCTTCCACTTTCGCATTGTATATCTTCTTAACCAGACGTTCGTTCGGCATTCTTTCCACAGGTCCGAACCATCGGAGCATTCCCTTTCGCATCTTTACACCAATACTCTCTTTCATACCTACTCGCTCTCTTACGTCGTCGTTACGAATGCGGTCGGTCAGCCTAACTCCACAGATTTTCCGAAGAGATCGCATTTCGACCGCATTCATTTTACTTTCATACTCTTTTCTGCATACCCAACTCTCGCTTCCATACAGTAATGTTGGGACAAGCACTGCTGTTCACTCTATTTCCCGCATTCACTCTTCGCTCTATATCAGTGGTGTACCTTCCATCTCGGCTAAATCCACATCCAAGATATACAAATTCATCCACTTGCTCTAGTACATCATTACCTATTGTTACTCTTACATCTGTTCTGGCTTCATTTCTTTCAAAGACCATTATTTTGGTTTTGCTCACATTCACGCATAGACCCCTTTTCTTACAATCTTCTGTCATTGCGTCGACTAGGGTCTGCAGGTCAGTCGCTGACTGTGCCAGCAGGACTGCATCATCTGCATAAAGCAGAGCAGAGACCACTGAGTCACCCATCTGGACTCCCACATTCATACGTTCAACCTTTGGAGACATTTATCCAGATATATGATAAACAGCCTGGCTGATAGAACGCAGCCCTGCTTAACGCCGATATTGACGTCAAACCAAGGCGACATTCCATCATCCAGCCGCACACAGGCTCTTCAGTCCATGTAACTGGATTGCACAGCCTGCAGCAGTTTACCGTTAATACCATACT
Organism: Lymantria monacha; assembly: GCA_905163515.2. Lineage (NCBI taxonomy): Eukaryota > Metazoa > Arthropoda > Insecta > Lepidoptera > Erebidae > Lymantria > Lymantria monacha. Next base: position 22,287,703 of record LR991081.1, read on the forward strand.
CCGGTAAAATGTCCCAAAGTTCCTTTCGTACAACCGTGTCAAATGCTCTCTCCAGATCCACAAAACTGCAGAAAACCCTCTGACCTAGGGCCAGATGCTTCTCCACAATGTTGCGCAGAAAGAACACTTGATCCATGCATCCCCTTCCACTCCTGAAACCTCCTTGTGTCTCACACAGTAAACCATCGGACACCATCCTCATTCTCCTTTCAATAATTTTACCATACACTTTTGCTGCCAAACTGGTCAAGCTTATGGCTCTGTAATTTGCGCAGTCATAACGTGAACCCTTGTTTTTAAACAAAGGCACGATGACTGCGCTATTCCATTCCCCGGGAACCATTCCCGAGCTCCAACATAAATTAAGGAGCAACAGGAACGCCTCCCGGACACAGGAGCCACCAAGCTTGATCATCTCGGCAGACACCATATCAATGCCCGCTGCCTTACCATTTTTCAAACTTCTTATCGCCCATTCAACTTCATCCATACTGATGCCATCGGAGGACGCCGTCGCCGAATGTTGATCTACTAGACCACATGCGACACCGGCGCCAACCGTAGCATCCGCATACATATCGCCAAAATATTCACTCCATCGGCTTAACACGTCTTGTGTTTGTGTAAGAATGTCTCCACCTTTAGACCTTATTTTATTCATTCTGAAGGCTGACCAACCACCTCGAGACTTCTTCACCTCCCTCCAAAAGAGTTTGGTGTTACCCTCGAAGTTTTTAGTCAGTCTATCTTCTGCACTCATACTTGCTCTATCACGTTTCTCTTTCACTAAGGCCTTGGTGTCATTCTTACATTGCCGATATATTTCTTTCTTCTGTTCAGTCATACTGTCATTCAGATTCAAAGAAGAGACATAGTCCAGCCACGCTTTTTTCTTCTGCTCTACGGAAGCTGCCACTGCCGCATCCCACCATGCATCACCATTTGTGTTTCTATGCTTCTTTGAACTTCCACATACTTCTTTCGCTGTGTCTACCATACTCTCTTTCAATACTCTCCAGCATTCTTCAATGTCCGATTGCGGCTGGCTTGCCATCGTCAGCCGTTCTCGGACACCCTCTGCATACTTTTCTCTTACACACTCTTCTTGCAACCTTTCAACCTTTATTCTTTCAAGCCCTCCGAAGTGGACACGCTCTCGCCAGTGCCTCCACTTTCTGAACAGACCACTAAATCTCGCAATAACGAGATAGTGGTCCGTATCGACTGTGGGGCCCCTGTAGGCTCTTGCGTCCAATATTTTGCTTCGGAGGCGACTGTCTAACAAAATTAAATCTATTATACTTTTCTGTTCATTCCTTCTCCATGTATACATATGGATGTCCTTATGTTGGAAAAATGTGTTTGACAAAATAAGGTTTCTCTCCATGCATACATCAGCTATGAGCCTACCTGCGTCGTTCACTCTCTTATCACCAAATGGACCAAGTACGTCCTCATAGTCGGGACACTTGGTCCCCACCCATCCGTTCAAATCTCCGCATACAATCACGCGTTCACTGGTTTCTGCCATATCCAGAACTTCCCTAACATTATCCCAAAACTTCTCTAGGTCTGATGCCACCGAGGATCCTACGGGAGCATATGCTACAACCATGAATACCTTGGTGACACCAAGTTTTATACGGACCCAAAGAAGTCTGGGATCATACATTCCGTAATCCTTCACACCTGAGGCCAAGCGAGAGGACAGCAGTACTCCTACCCCCATGCTGGCTCGATCGCTCTGTGGTACACCAGACCACAGAGCCATCCCGCCACCAGGAAGATCGCAGGCGTCGCTGCCCCTTCGCTTGGTCTCTGTTACACAGAGCACGTCTAGCTGTTTGTCCGCCATGACGGATATCAGCTCGTGCAACTTACCTTCCACACAACCTCTTACATTCCACGTGCCCACCCGGCACTCTGCTCTCCTCGACTCGCCTGACTGGGCAAGGCGTGATGGGTGGCGGCCCCCATCGCCGCAACTGCCGGCGAGTCGGTACGCGTCGCCTCCGGGGGACGCCCTAACCCGCATTGCGGTACGCATTTCGAGACGGATTAGCAGTCTAATTAGACTGGCAGGGGACGCGAACGAGCACGCTCCGGACTATGCCCCCCAAAAAATTATTGCTACATTTATTAAAAGTATTAGATATACCTTGTGACATGAAAGTAAATATTGGAACGAAGTTCCTTATCGCGCGTTGTGAAAGGGGGCTAGACGGAAAAAATTCTTACGAAAAGTTGTCACGACACTTTTTGCTATAGTAAGCTATTGTAAGCTGTGCGGCGTCGCATGTTTCTCTGTCTGTCTCTCTCTCTCTTATAGAAAGCAAGCCAGATATTTTCATTTCTATTTCGCATTGAACAGTGTGGTGTCGCGACGATTTTTTTTATAGATAGAGTGATTCAAGAGGAAGGTTTATATGTATAATATATGCATAATGTACTAGAGAAACACTGATAATTTTAGAGGTTTCTAATGTGATGTCGTAAATAAACACATTATTTTGCGCTTACATTGCAAACGCTGGCTGAACCCTACGAAATAGATCAAAATAAAGTACTACAGTATTATACAGCTTAAAAAGGCCTACAAAAAAGTCCGCGATGGTATATATCTATCTCTTAAGGATAACATACTATATCCATTTTAATACTTTAAAAAATGTTCTATTATAAAACGGTAATTGAAAAGCTATTTACACAAATACTGTATTAATCCTTATCATTTTAAATACATTAGTTGGCTTGAGCATTTCATGAAGATATTTTTTTTCCTTCAGACCATGCAAATTAAATCAATACCTTAAGAGATATAGCAAAATCAAAATAATGCGCAACGAAATTATTTTCGCCCGTGACCGGGCCGCGTGGCCGGCTCGCGTTCGAGCTCGGGGCCGAAAAGTTTTGGTAGTCTAGTGGAATTGTATATCCTATTATTAATATTATAAACGTGAAAGTTTGTAATAATGTATGGATGTGAACATGTTTGTTGCTCTTTCACGTAAAAACTACTGAATGGATTTTGATGAAATTTATAGTAATATAGCTCGCACATCAGAATAACACATAGGCTATAATTTATAAAGATATTTTGCAAATTGGCTAAAATATAACGATAAAAATCGCTTAAGGCAGAAAAAAATTATATAATTAAAATAGAACTTCGTTCCATCCGGGTGTCCCTTGACACTTCCGGTTTTATTTTTTTTACCTCTATTCTATGCTTAATAAGTTTTATAGTCACATGTAAAAAAAATGCAATCCAAATAATCTGTATGAAATTTTAATCTAGTTATAGTTCAAAATAAAACATGCCATTTAATTCACAAACCAAACTTTTACCTATATAGTGAACAGATAGTGCAAACTTACATTTGATTACAAATATCTCTTATACAATCACTTGCGATATATGACTCAAGGTTATTTGTTAGACTAATAAAAATATAAGTGGGATAAATAGAATAATGTTTATAGTGCTTGCACTGGCAATACACGAACAATAGTCAAGTATGAGACATATTAATTCAATATCCGTGAATGGTGTAATGCTTGGCATTTTGGCATTTGTGATTACTAATGATTATTGTGATTAGATAATTTAGTAAATTGTCTGTGGGCAGCTACATACAATAACATAATTCATTATCAATGACTCTAATACATTATCTGACTTTGAAACATTAACACAAATTGTTATTTAAATTTACTGAAATTTTAGCATTTAATATGCTTAATTTATAAAATCCGATTACGAAATGAAAAATTGATGTCGCAAGCGGGATTCGAACCCGCGCCTATTGGGATTCCGGCCCAATCGTGCTACCACTACACTACCGCGACCAATTGGGCCGCACGATTGGGCCGGAATCCCAATAGGCGCGGGTTCGAATCCCGCTTGCGACATCAATTTTTCATTTCGTAATCGGATTTTACAAATTGTTATATTAATAGGCAATCTTTGAACGGTATCATATTTGTCAAATCAATAATGTGACATCACCCTGTTGTATATTATTATTGCAATGTTAAATACATCAGGTTTTAAACTATTGAATTGATATAATGTATATTGTGTTTGTATTGACTATAACTATGGCTAATATCATCCAATTGTAATGTGTTGTTGACAATAGCTATTATCGAATCATCATCAGCTCAACTCAAACATATCTCACTGTTGCACCAGAGCCTTCTCTACAATAGGAAGATAATTAACCTATTATATCACCCGGGTCAAACATGTTGGTATACAATATAGGGTTTTATTTTGAGATTCCTTCCTTTTCTTGTATAGATATTGCCTACATCATCACAGCCCATATATGTCCCACTGTTGGGCTCGGGCCTACTCTGTAATGGGAGGGAAATTAACCTACTATACCGCGCTGGTCAGACGTGTTGGTATAGGGTTTTGTTTTGAGCTTTTCCATCTCTTGCATAAATGTTATATGCATTTTATATTCCTCAGTTGTCTCTTACCACTCTCTTACTACATATCACTTAAAAAATATGACATTTTACAACAGTCATGAGCAAAATACCTTTTTCTACTTATGAGTGCTGAATTATATCCTGTAATGAATGCCCTGTCATCATGAATGTAACAATAAATACATAGCAGCTAATATTAACACTTACATAACACAATGTCAACTTGTAAAGTATTTAACTGTGTCTAGTGTTAAACTGTCTAGTGTTAACACTGTCTAGTGTGGAGAGATTGTTTGATAAGATTATATGTGAACACATTAATGTCTCATCTCACTATATCTTTAAACAAGCAATTATTGTATATATCCTACTTCCTACTAATATTATAAACGTGAAAGTTTGTAATAATGTATGGATGTGAACATCTTTGTTGCTCTTTCACGCAAAAACTACCGAATTGATTTTGATGAAACTTTACAGTAATATAGCTTACACATCAGAATAACACATAGGCTATAATTTATAAAGATATTTTGTAAATTGGCTAAAATATAACGATAAAAATCGCTTAAGACAGAAAAAATCGCCCATCTGCGAGCTATATTTGCATACGCTGCAAAGATCTTGAAAATTAGACAAATGTTATGTATTGTGGAAATGTACCTCTTAAATAGTTTTACAAAAAAGTCCGCGACAGCATATATCTATTTTTAATATTTAAGCATTTATCGTTAAAATAGTAAATTAAAAATTCAAAATAATTTGGTATTTATTGCCGATACACATTTTATAGTAACAAATTGATTCTTATGCAAACAAATGCTTTTATTGCTTTCGATATTTAAAGTACATATTTTTTGCTTTTTACCGCGTGTCGTTTGGTACAATGTTTCAAAAGTTAGAACGATAAGAGTGCGCAGTGCTGTGGTCAGGCAGCAACCGGGCGCACTGCAGAAATATGGCAAGAAATCTATGATCGCCGATTGTGCGACCCGAACACAAGTAAAGACGTGAGGGCAGTCATCGTTGATGATTGTTATATTTTTGACAGCACTATCGGTTTGTAAATAACATACCTGTATATATAGATAGGTATTAAAATTATGTGATATGAAACATCTTTTTGCGCGCCTTGGCAGTGAAATTATGTCGAGTACTGGAAATGATAGATTGGGTTAGGTAGGTACTAAGGCAAATGTGGTCATGCCGTGATACTACGCCGCTATTCTCTATTCGTGTGTGCGCGCGTATGACAGCGCTAGCTGTCTAACATAAGTGTGACATTAAATCCTTACTAATATCTGTTATAAATGCGAAAGTAACTCTGTCTGTCTGTCACTCTTTCAAGCCAACACTACTTAACTGATCTAAATGAAATTTGGAACACAGATAGTCTAGAGCCTGATAAAGGACATAGGCTACTTTTTAATGCAAAAAAGGTTTGTAAAGGGGGATGAAAAGTTGTAAGGAAGTATCGTCATTTTTAAAGCCAGAAGCTTGAAACTTATTTTTAGGCTATTGTTTAGATATAAATAAATATGACATTAACCTGTTGTAAAAATTTACCCTTAAGGGGTAAAATAAAAATAGGGGATGAAAAACTTTAGGAAAGTAACCTTTTACGCGGGCGAAGCCGCGGGCAGAAGCTAGTATATATACACAAGATTCCGGAGGCCATTAATCGATCTAGCTAGGTTTCATTTACAGAAAATATTGTTTTGTCAGTATTTTTCGGCAACAAAAAATATCATTTTTCGTTGTATTAAAACTATTAGAATATGAAGGTTTTCAAATTTTGACGCTGTCATTAAGAATTGACATTTAGCTCAGTTGGAAAATCGAGTAGTCTAATCCAAACAAACCGCAGCTCGGTTCGGATCCTTACTTTCTCTTATTTACTTTTTGGCTTTTTTTGCACGCCTCATAAGCGAAGCGTTGAGGTCTTGCTCTACTCTCGACATATGAAAATCAAGCACTTTTCAAACATAAAAATGATTTTATTTCTCTCACATTGCACTTATAGGATAATATTATAATACATATGTCAAGAAAAACATTCGTTTAAACATATTTGATATTTTTAAAAAGTATTTATTCTGTTTAAAGTAAGAAAATAGTTGATTAAAAAAAATATTCGAGGACGTCGGATAGTGTTTTTTGTATCTGGCAGGATTTACGACCGTAAAACTTAATGTATCATAATATTTATTTATTTAAAAGCTTCATAATCGCAACGCGCTGTTTCCTTTCGAAAATGGCTCGGTAATTCTTTGTCGTTTAATTGCAATTAATAAAAAACTAAACTGCTTAGTCATTAGTGTAATGTATACCTTATGAAAATTGGGTTCGTTTACATTTTTTAGCCTATACAGCTATGTTTAGCTCTACGTCGATAATGCCACGAAATTTCAAAAGTATTTCTTTTCTTTCATTACAAGCTTATACTTAGTTTCACTTGTCCCATTGTCTGTAATCAAATCTTGCAAGTTAAATTTGATCCACTTCCCGGTTTCTGATTGAGCTGAAATTTTGCATGCATATATAAATCGGATGACAATGCAATATTATTGTGACATAGAGCTGATCTGATGATGGACCTGGAAGCTGGCCATAGGAACTCCGTAATTAAACGACGCAACCCTTTCGAGTTTGGCGTCATTTGATTTGTCTTGACGATTACTTTAATACTATATGGTAACCAGGGTCTGACGATGGACCTGGAAGCGGGCCAAAGAAACTCCGTAATTAAACGACGCAAACCCATCGAGTTTGGGCTTATTTGATTCGTCTTGGTGAGTACTTTGATACTATATGGAAACCAGGGTCTGATCATGGACCTGGAAGCTAGCCATAGGAACTCCGTAGTTAAACGACGCAACCTCATTGAGTTTAGCCTCGTTTGATTTGTCTTGTCGAGTACTTTGAGACTATATGGTAACCAGGGTCTGAAGGTGGACCTGAAACCCGTCCATAGGAACTCCGTAATTAAACAACGCAACCCCATCGAGTTTGGGCTCGCTTGATTCGTCTTTTAAGAATAAGAATCATTTATTTTGTCTTGACGAGTACTTTGATACTATATGGTAACCAGGGTCTGATCATGGACTTGGAAGCTCGCCATAGGAACTCCGTAATTAAACGACGCAACCTCATCGAGTTCGGGCTCGTTTGATTCGTCTTGACCAGTACTTTGATACTATATGGTAACTAGGGTCTGACGATCTACCTGGTAGCGGGCCATAGGAACTCCATAATTAAACGACGCAACTCCATCGAGTTTGGACTCGTTTGATTCGTCTTGACGAGTACTTTGATACTATATGGTAACCAGGGTCTGACTATGGACCTGGAAGCTGGCCATAGAAACTTCGTAATTAAACAACGAAATTGGGCTTATTTGATTCGTCTTGGTGAGTACTTTGATACTATATGGAAACCAGGGTCTGATCATGGACCTGGAAGCTAGCCATAGGAACTCCGTAGTTAAACGACGCAACCTCATTGAGTTTAGCCTCGTTTGATTTGTCTTGTCGAGTACTTTGAGACTATATGGTAACCAGGGTCTGAAGGTGGACCTGAAACCCGGCCATAGGAACTCCGTAATTAAACAACGCAACCCCACCGAGTTTGGGCTCGCTTGATTCGTCTTTTAAGAACAAGAATAAGAATCATTTATTTTGTCTTGACGAGTACTTTAATACTATATGGCAACCAGGGTCTGATCATGGACTTGGAAGCTTACCATAGGAACTCCGTAATTAAACGACGCAACCTCATCGAGTTCGGGCTCGTTTGATTCGTCTTGTAAAGAGTAATTCCACTTCCCTCCCAGGCAAAGCGGGAGACAGAAAGCAATATTGACTAGTCAGCCAATAAGTAAAGGGTTGTACAGCTACGATAAGCGCAGCAGTACGGCACCACGGATACGGGATAACTTAACGGGGCCTATATGTGAGCCTTAAGATTGGTTGCAGTAGTAGGTATGGCAGAAACGCCTAAACGCACGGAAATTTTCTCGAGTTGCTACAAGATCCGTATAGTATACTATTCCAGATGTTACTTGCAAACTGTCTAACATAAGGTCGCGCTCGTTACGCCAGAGATCGCACTCCCAGAGAATGTGATGTGCTGATTGTTCATACTCGCGGTTATTTGTAGAACATTGACATAGTGGTGAAGGTACGAGTTTAAAAGAAAATAATTTACTTTTAAAGTTGCCATGGCCAGTTAGAAATTGGGCTACAAAATGGTCAACCTCCAGCCACACTCTCTCTAGGCGCTCGCGGACGCATGGGATAAATAGATAGACGTGACGGCCCTTCGATGATGAATCCCATCTTTCTTGCCATTCAATTAAAAGTTTTTCATAGACAACGGACTGCGGTGCAAACAATCGAGCGATTTTATTACGGTCGCGCGGTAGAAGGAAATCTGTGTTCATATTTTCCCTTGTCGTGTAATACATTGATGCCCGTCTCTGAATCTCCAAGTCAACCGGAAGTACACCCGCAAGTACTGGCAAGGCCTCGGTACTGACCGTCCTGTAGGCTTTACACAAGAATATTAAGGCCAATCGTTGGCTTTGTAATAATTTAAGGCGAGCTGCCCCTATGGTAGCCCTATCAGCCCAAACGGGTGCAGCGTAACAAATACACCCCAAATATGTGGCCATATATATAGTTTTCAGTGTATTAAAACGAATACAATGGGTTGTGGGGCCACATGTTGCCCTGTCGTCGCTCCGGATGGAACGAACGGCGTGTGTTCAGACCATTACCCACCAAAAAAAGGGTTCCCCTTTGCACAGTGAAGCAATATAGAAATATATTTATGTTACTGTACTATAGAACATCATGTCTTCAAAGTACCTAGTAACCATTAGTATACACTATGTATCGTTTTTTAGTATATTTTTAGTATATTCTTTTTAGTATTTGTCGTTATAGCGGCAACAGAAATAAATCATCAGTGAAAATTTCTGTCTGTCTGCTGTCTAACTATCATGGTTCATGAGATACCTGGTGATAGACAGATTGACAGAAGGAAGGACAGCGAAGTCTTAGTTATAGGGTCCCATTTTACGCTTTGGCTATGGAACCCTGAAAAGGTTGAACTCACATAAAAGCTTGATACAATGGAAATACTCTTTAAAATCGGAATACCTCGAAAGTCACAATACTGTATTAATACGGTATTTGTTTCTAAGCTATAAAGAGGTCATACAGTTTTAGGACACGGCGTCATAGGAACGTAGTTTGAAATTTTAAATTATTGGACAGCAATTTTCTAACCCGAATATTGTAATTGAGAGCCAAGATAACACATGGCACCGAATAACCGAAATCCGTCGTTCATAAGATGTATTACCCCTTTTAATTTTACTCTGGCGAGGGTATTTTTACCGCATAATGATTAGGAAAGAGAGATTGTCATTTGCTATATTTTTGTTCGCTGCTTCATCATCACAGCCCATAAATGTCCCACTGCTGGGCTCGGGCGTCCTCCGTAATGGGAGGGAAATTAACCTACTATACCGCGCTGGTCAAACGTGTTGGTATAGGGTTTTGTTTCGAGTTTACCATCTCTTGCATAGATGTTGTATGCGTTATATATTCCCTTAGTCGTTTCGTACGATCACCCACGGGTAAGATAGGGGGTGGTGAATTGTATTCTTACTCCGTCATCACACAGAAAAAGTTAAAACATGGAAAAATCATGAAATATAATTCTGCAAAATGTATATCAACAAGTTATTTTTTAAATGTATCACTCGACATTCACTGTTGGTATAATACTACAACAGTCACTTTTGTATTGATGTTACATATCTCCCACGAGATCTACCATTTTCCTTGTCATCCCCCCCAAACTGATTTTTACGATTCCTGTGCGAACGTAAGAGAAAAGTGACACATTCTGTTATCCTTCACCACAATGGAAACAGCTGCCTCAAAAATAGGTTAACAAAAAAAGTTACCCCCCACAAAGTTTTAACAAAAAAAGTATTTCATAATATCATAGCCAAGGACAAGTTAACCAAATACATGTTATCGAGAATAACTAAAAAACTAGTTGTCGTAAGTATTCACGTAGTAAATGGAAGCACCACAACTAGTTGTCGTAAGTATTCACGTAGTAAGTGGAAGTACCACAACTAGTTGTCGTAAGTATTCACGTAGTAAGTGGAAGCACCACAACTAGTTGTCGTAAGTATTCACGTAGTAAATGGAAGCACCACAACTAGTTGTCGTAAGTATTCACGTAGTAAGTGGAAGCACCACAACTAGTTGTCGTAAGTATTCACGTAGTAAGTGGAAGCACCACAACTAGTTGTCGTAAGTATTCACGTAGTAAGTGGACGCACCACAACTAGTTGTCGTAAGTATTCACGTAGTAAGTGGAAGCACCTACCCACTCTCAAATAAAAATATAATCATGGAAATATGTTGACGTAGAAACAAAATTCTATGGTAACACAAAATAAAAATAAATACAGACGAATCGAGAATCCCCTTTTTTTTTGGAAGTCGTTTAAAATGTTGTAATGGTGGTACCACACTTCGTTATGCGTTATTTGTTATGCGACTACTATTTATTTGCCCAAATATTTGACAAACACTTTATGACGAACATGCTACTCCACACTTCGTGCCAAACATTTGGCCATCATGCCAAATATTTGGCACGCCTTTCACTGTACATGTGGGTTCTCCCATATTATTTTTTATTTCAATCCAGGCATCGTGTATCTTTACTTTTACCTTATGACAAGCATTTTTTGGTTCCTAGATGCAAGGTTGCATCTGCTACAACTCTAGAAACTGCATAACCTTATCGTTCGTCCACTCTATTTTCTCACACTAGACTCTAGTTATGTCTCGACGTGTACTCCGTGACCAGAGTACCTACGCTGTACACGTCGAGACATGACTGCGCCATAGCGAGTGAACATAACGAATGAATGAACGAAGTGTGGGCAGTCGACACACATATTCGGCTTATTTGTGTCCTTTGAAGTGTGTGCAAAACCGACAAGTGGATGGATACGCGTATTTGCTATTCGTGCTTATGCGTTATGTGTGCGCGTAAAGCAAATATAGACGAATGAGACCTCCACACTTCGTCGCATGTGGCCAATAATGCGCATAACGAATAACACATAGCGAAGTGTGGTGCCACCATAATATTAGATCGTCGGACCGACGCCGCCGCCGGCCACAATATTGTGTATACCTGTTGTTATATATATGTAAATGATTACAAAACATATGTCGCTTTGATCATACTTATTTATGTTGACTTATTCTCCCTTTGATCTGTGACCCCCAATAGGTAACTACATACATACAAACATTGCACACACAACACATATTAATATTATAAAATGATTTATTGATATACAAACTGTCCTCGCGTGCCATGTTATATAATAAACATAAACATTCCGTGTGGTGACGGAGTCGGGAGTAACAATATAATTCGTCACCCCCTATCTTACCCGTAGGTAATCGTAAGAGACGACTAAGGGATATAGAACGCATATAACGTCTATACAACAGAAGGAAAACTAGAAACAAGACTCTATACCAACACGTTTGACCAGTGTGGTGTAGTAGGTCAATTTCTCTCCCAGTATGAAAGAAGCTCAAGCCCAACAGTGGGACATATTATGAGCTGAGATAAGAATAGAATTAAAATATTTATTATGAACAATAGTATACATTTAGTTACAATAAAAAATGAACTATTTCTATGTCAAAATAATATAAGTTCGGTGTAAGTAATCACCAACACAGGTTGGGCAAAATCTGATTTTTATTAAAAAAATCAAAAACCATTGATTTTTTTTAAAAAAATCATGATTTATTTGATTTTTTAAATTTGAACATTTTGATTCTTTGAAATTATTGTTAATTATTTTAATGTATAAGTCTAAAAATTATAATACAATTTGTGCCTCAAAAACTTGTGACAACGCATTTGTCGCGCTTCTTGCTTCTTGCAAGAAAATTCTTGTCGCGATTTGTTTTCCTTCTGTCCTATACACTCACTCACCCTACAGTGCCGAGTGAGGCACGAACGCGTTTGTTGTGCTTTTTGCAAGAATATTCCTGTCGTGTCGTATCGAGGCTTGTTTTGCTTTTCAACCTATAAATTGACGTTCGCGCATTTCGCTAGTTTAGTTAAGTTAGTTAAGTGAAGTGAAAACATATAAATAAAGTAAAATGAGTGGAAGAAAAGAGGACCCAATATGGCAGTTCTATATTAAGACAACAAATCCAAATAAATTGGGGTGTAGGGCTATTTGTAGAAAGTGCAAGAAAGATATTCAAGGGTTAGTCCAAAGACTTAAAGCACACCACGATGTTTGTAATTATCAAGAGAGGAATACAGGTAATTAATTAATTTATTTTATTTATATTTTAGGCATATATGATTGTTTTTTGTTTTTAAATGTTAGGTGAAATCTAACACGTGGCGTGGCCTTTAATGTAACTTTTTTAACGCGACCTTTCCCAGGTCAATTATTAAAGATTATCTTTACTCTTCTATACTTACTTAATTTTAATTTTTTTCAACTTAAAAAAATAAATTTGATTTTACATCTCTATTGAATATTTTAACTTTATTTTAAAATCAATAATTCAATACTATATCAATATATCATCAATTATAATTAATCAATATCAATTTTCAGTTATGTTTTTTTCTCTTTCCAGAGAGTCGAATGTCGCTTGACAGTTTTGCTAGCACATCATCTGCCTCAAGTTGTAGTTCACTCATGACGAAAGTACCAACACCAACAAGTCCAACAACTTTTGAGCCAGTCCAAAAAAAGAAAGCAATCGAAACTCAGCCTACCATGAGTACCATGAGTAGTTTTGTAATGCGGACTTCAACTGCTGAAAAACATAAAATTGACAAACAAATAGCAAAGGCTATTTTTGCTACTAATTCGAGCTTCAGATGTATTGAGAATTTAGAGGTGAAAAAGCCATTCAGTTATTAAGGCCTGGTTATACACCGCCCTCGAGAAAAACGGTAGCAACAAGTCTTTTGAACGAAATCTATGAAGAGGAAAAAAAAAATATTTCTCCTCCCTTTCAGGACAGTCCGTAAATATGTCAATTGATGGGTGGTCAAACGTGCACAACGAACCAGTGATATGCGCAACGATAACCACTGAAGATGGACAAGCCCTCCTATACGAAACTATAGACACATGAGGAAATCCACATACTTCAGAATATTTAACTCAAATAGTTTGTGACCTGATTTCTTCATGTGAATTAAAATACAAGTGTACCGTAAAATCTTTGTGACAGACAATGCCGCAAATATGACACTTATGAGAAAAACATTAGAAGAAAAAACGAACGCAAAAGTTATAACTTATGGCTGCTCTGCACATATTTTTAATTTACTGTGCAAGGACTTTCAAGTTAAAGACGTTATAGAACATGTGGTCCAAATTGTTAAATATTTTCGAAATAACCATTTGGCTAGAGCTAAATTCAGTCAAGCAAGGAGGCAGCGCTTTAGTCCTTCCAAGCGATGTGAGATGGAATAGCCTTGGCAACTGCTTAGAGATGTATGCCACTCAGTGGGACATCATATTAAAAATCTGCGAAGAAAATAAAAACGAGATTGATTCCACTATTTACCGAAAAGTTTCAAATATTGCGATTAAACATACAGCGCAAGTTTATTTAAACATTTTAAAACCTATATCAGTTGCTCTTGATACTGTGCAGAGGAAAAATGCTACTATCGCAGATACTGTAAAGCAGTGGAAACATTTACAATATATCTTTGATGAATTTGTGGAATTACCATTACAAAAAACACAACAATTTAATAATCGATATAAGCAAGCACTAACGCCATATCATTTTATAGCGTATATGTTGAATCCACAAAAAACAAAATACCAGTTAATACCAGAAGAAAAGAATATAGCTTTAGAAACAATTCAAGAGTTACATGAAAACAATGGACTGTTACCTTTAGTAATAAAGTTAAATGCCCGCAGTGCTCCATTTAAGCAAGTTATGTTTTCGGACGAAGTAATAAAAAATGTAAACGGACTACAACGGTGGTTATCACAAAATGATGAGCCGGAAATCTTGAAACAGTTGCCAATAATAAAACAGTTCCTGTGTGCAACTGCTTCTTCAGCTTCAGTAGAACGCGTATTTAGCTCTTTTGGTCTTGTACACTCGGATATTAGAAACAGATTAGGCATAGAAAAAGGAGGAAAACTCGTGTTTTTGTTTAAATTGTATAACGAAAATGAATAGACTGAAAATATACGGTAATAAAATTTAGGTGTTACGTTTAGTTTAAGAATTTGGAATTATGTACTTCTTTTTTGTTGTTTTTGCTAAAAGCAGATACTTCTTTTGATTTTTGAGAAAACTTTTATGTTATGTTGTTATCTGGTTCTGAATAAAAAGGAAAAAAAAATTGATTTAAATCATGATTTTAATTTTAAAAATCAAGCGATTTAAATCATGATTTTAATCGTGATTTTAATCACTTGATTTTAATCAGCCCAACCCTGCACCAACATATCATACAGTAAAAATCTTCACCGAAACACACTGCATCTCATGGTATAAGTATTATTCCGAACGGTTCTGTAGTTTCGCAGTACAGCCGAACAAAAATTCGACTTCATTATTTTTTATTGCTTATGGTGGCAAACGAGCAGACGGCACACCTGATGGTAAGTGTCACTGCCGCTGATGGACCTTTGCAATACCAAAGGTATAGCTAGGCCGCTGCCTACCAATACAAACCCTAAACCCACCCCAGTTGGGCTTTCGGCTCTCTCACTCACTGACCGAAGCGGAACGACACATTACCATTACCACAGATTACTTAATCCATTACTCAGACAGTCAGACGTCGCTCAGTGTGGTAGTACCCCGGTCGGACAACAGCGTGCTCGTACCACTATTACCTCTCTCGGCTCTCCATTAATTAGTATAGGTAATATAGTAATGCATCTGTGATGTGTTGTTGTTGTTGCAGTTTGTGTATTGATAATGATTATCTCAACAATATTGATAACTAACATCTAATAGTACACTCGAGATGACCTCCGGATCCAGTTCAAACATACATGATTATCATGATTAATTTATCAATAAACATCTTTGTGACCTCGAATTATTGCACACACACAGACCGGTCATAGACGCGATATATATATATATATATATATATATATATATATATATATATATATATATATATATATATATATATATATTTGTGACGTGTACCATTGTTAGTTGCAGATGATTCTGAAAAGTTGGTCCGAACTACACGTTGCTCATGCGATCGCTAATCCTTACTAATATTATAGTAAATGCGAAAGTAACTCTGTCTGTCTATTTGTCTGTCTGTCTGTCGCTCTTTTACGCCAAAACTACCGAACCGATCTAAATGAAATTTGGTACACGGATAGTCTAGAACTCTACAAAGGACATCTAATAGGCTACTTTTTAATGCAAAAAAAGGATTGTAAACGGGGATGAAAAGTTGTAAGGCAGTATCGTCATTTTCTAGATTAACATATAGAATTCTTTTATCCCGGTAATGTGTTCCCTTGCGATAATAGTTCAGCTTTAGGAAAGTAACCTTTTACGCGGGCGAAGCCGTGGGCAGAAGCTAGTTTAGTATCTATGAAGGTACTGATGGTTTGGTGGCGCCCTCGATCGCATAATTGTTCACTTAAACGTGACATTTCATGTATCATTTTATTTTACAACATCACCAAACTATACGTTACGTTAATTGTTTTACATCAAAAACAACTTGTTTCCCCCCCCATTGATCTATGCACGACAATATATATATTTTTTGTAATAAATGTATTCTGAATTACTCTTTATAACATAAGACTTTAGTTTGTCTCTGTTTTGTGTTACTTTTTCGTGTCATCGAGTTTCAAATAATAATGAAGTTGAGGTTACATAGATGTGTGACATCAGCACACTTACACGATAGTCTACTAAGAGAGTCAGTACTCACAAATATCTTGTATAACGAATGCATCCCTTGTGGGCATTTCGAGACTTCAACGGAGGCAGTAGAAGAACGTGAGAAAATAAGAAAATATCGATATACGCAGTATTGATCAAAACTTCTAAGTCATAATCCCTTTATTTAACTATATTAAAACATATAGTCAAATTGGACTGTGGATTGGCGATATAAGATTGAGAAATTATGCAGTCAACATTTGCTGTAATGTGTTAAACATTTTAGTTGTTTAGTTTGTAGTTATACCATGGAGAATGATATTCTCTCCAAGTTGGTTACACTACAGAGTTGAACATGAACATTATGTAATAATATGCACGTGCAGTAAAAATACCGATATCACATAATATAGGTACTAGAAGTAGAACACAAAATAGATTGCAGAGCGCAAAAGCCTGCAATTATTACGGGAGACGAACACTTGCTTACATAATTCCTTCACTAATAAATGAAATACCAATACTAGGCCAAGCGCCGGGTCTTTTTTTTTTGCAACGTACGGGACCTGGTATTTTTTTTTGGGAATATGTTTAAGGTCGTCCCCTCAATGTAAATCCAAGTTGGCGCGGCGGGGGAGGGTTCACTTCAGCCGCCATCTTGGAAAACACGTTTTATTGAATATCTCGCGAACTGCGCATCGTACGACAAAAATTGCAGAGACCATTATTGTAGATAATAATATTTGCCATCTTTTTTATTTGAAACTTTTTTTTGTATAACGCATAGGTTTTTAATTATAGCGAATCAAACTTTTTACAATATGGTTTTTACTAAATATTTATTTAATGGTCAATGATAAATTAAAAATAATGGTGACTGAATTGTAGAGCATGAAATTACCTATAAATTTTATAAAAACTTTTTTTCGTAGCATTTATAGTCTAAGAGCTGCAGCTTAGTAAAACTTGCACCTCGTACATTATCAGTGGCAATATTGCTCGCTGTATACGAAAACCATTTCATAACGCATAAAATGGCATAAAGTGTTCAATAAAATGTCAATACAGCTGTTCAGCAAATCAATTAAAATTATAAATAATGTGGAGAACAACTAATAATTTGTCGATCTTTATTGTTACTTAAAACGGTATCATCATAAAAGATTGTCTATGTAGGAAAAAACAATAGTACATCCCGCTACATCGTAAGAATTGTAATAGTTATTATTTTTATTATTATGTATCTCCAATTGTTATCGAAATCACAAAAATGAAAAGAATTTTACGAATGTTACTTCAAAAAAACGGAAAAAACATTTGTTTACACAAACAAAAAGTGGCGCATTATTTTACGGTGCGAGTCTTATTTTTTTTGATGTCGAGGGAAGACACTCATCGTCTTGTGGATCTATCTCTTCTGCCTCCGCCATATCCGAAGGAGACGAATCAAAGGTTAGGTCTTCGGTTGGGATGGCATCTAATATGTCTGGCACGTTGTCGCATGTTTGGCCGCTGCAATTGGAGCAAATAATCGAACATTTGAGAACAGCTTTTCGGCATCCGCAGGCAGCTCCGCAATTTTTGGTGCATTTGCACGATATTATTTGCAACAAACTCGACGGTGCAAGAGCCATAGCAGTTCGAATTGGTTCAAGCCCTTGTGCAGTTCGCTACCAACCCCATTTTTCAGCGTCGTGATAAAATCCAAGCCAAGTTTGAACCTGGTGGTACACTCTGAAAAAATGGTAGCGTGCCATATCTTGTGTTGGAGATAGAAGTGATAAATTCAACCTTGTCTTACTCGCCAATTTCCCGAAGCATTTGTAGCGAAGCGAGTTAATAGAGACTTCCGATTTTGTAAAACGGTTGGGATTTATACCTGAATACTGTTGGAATGTTAAGAGGGAGAAATTCCGAACGACCCGAAATATATACTACAACTTATAGGGACATAATTGAATATACAGCATTATAATCTCATTTACAGCGTTATAGCTCTTAAACTATAAATGCTTCGAGAAAAAGTTTCTTATAGAATTTATAGGTAATTTCATGTTCTACATTTCAGTTACCATTATTTTTAATTTATCATTGACCATTAAATAAATATTTAGTAAAAACCATATTGTAAAAAGTTTGATTCGCTATAATTAAAAACCTGTGTTATACAAAAAAAAAGTTTCAAATAAAAAAGATGGCAAATATTATTATCTACAATAATTGTCTCTGCAATTTTTGTCGTACGATGCGCAGTTCGCGAGATATTCAATAAAACGTGTTTTCCAAGATGGCGGCTGAAGTGAACCCTCCCCCGCCGCGCCAACTTGGATTTACATTCAGGGGACGACCTTGAACATATTCCCAAAAAAAAAATTGCAGGTCCCGTACGTTGCATTACAAACCTACTTTTTTTGCTACGGCGCTTGGAGTATACGAATCAATACAGAAATAAATAGTATGAACTACAAGCAAAAATATAAAAAATACTATTTGAGTATAATTAGCTGAACATTAATTTCAAATTATACAATTCACACTGATTGCACTATACTTGGAATATTGTGTATTCAAAGTGTGAAGTAGCTTTAGATTGCAAAAATTAAATAAACAGTGACAGATAATGAAATAGCATATATGTATGTGAAACAGGCTGTATAAGATTCGTTTGATCATCTGTTGCGAGTGAATTTTATTTTAACTACCCTCTTTAAAAGAAAATAAAAATATGTGTACTATTATTAAGATACGCGTTTCTTACTTTTTCTCGATTGTCAAATAAGTTATATGTATTTGTACATTGTATGTAAGTACCTATCATAAGACTCGTTTATCGGCCTCGCTGTTTGAATGTGAGTACCTATACAAACTTAAAAAAGTTTAAAGGTACAATAATAATTAATATGTATTTTCTTTATGGATTAAATACATTAAAAAAAAAGCAATGTAATATGTAATAAAGGTTATAACAAGAATTGTATATAACTGCGATTCCCAACCTGTGGTGTACACGTAGCTCTCGGAGTACACGGGGTCATATATGTGAAAATTAAATTTATAATAAATATGAAGCAGCACTGGTGTATGGTATTGTAACATGTTGTGTGTTACGTGCTATATGTACGGTGCGTACACATATGTGTATGTATTGTGACCTCTGAGACAAGTGTAGGTCACATGTGACACACCGTCTGACACGTATATCGTTAATATTTATCTACATATACAGTATGTACATCATCATCTTGCTCTTATCCCAATTACTTGGGGTCGACGCAATATGTCATCTTCCTCCATACAGTCCTATCAGACGTCATCTCTGCAGTCACTCCCTGTCTATCTATGTCATACCTCACGCAGTCCATCCATCTTTTCTTTGGCCTTCCTTTACCCCTAAAGCCTTCAACATTCATATTTAAAACTTTCCTCACAACATTACTTTCATCCCGTCTCATCACATGTCCGTACCATGTTAACCTTTCACTCCTTAACTTTGCCGTCACTGACGCTACTTTCAAACTTCCTCTTATATATACAGTATGTACATATAAATATATTTATAAGGTTTTCTACTAAGCTGTAAAAGCTATCTGCGGCTACAAACACATGATAAGAAAGTGCGATTTTTAATTGAAAAGCAATGTGTGAGTTTGAATCGCCATTGCTAGACAACGATTGTTCCGCTCGCCGTGACAACCGCTCAGCTCGTCTTACCAATCGCCAGTTAAAATTAAGCGCAGCGCCAACAGCTGACCTGCAAGATGCTTATCCACTTGTTGATATTGAAGAGTCTTGTTAATGCGAAGTCCGTGGACAATGTGTTCGTGTATCAGTATAAATATATATATATTTTAGTATAACTTGACCATTGCTTTTTTATGTCCTAAAAACCACCAGCTGACTACCAATATCTGTTTGGGTATTTTTAACACGTCGTATGAAAAAATAAATGTGATTTTGGGTACGTTCGTTCTAAACCTCGCTGTGTATCACGAGGGGGAGGGAGGGCAGTTAAAAATGCTAACAAATGACGTGATTAATGGACGACCTCTTAGCCCATTAAATGTCCATAACATTGTCGGGCGTCTGTGTCGTCCTACACGCACACAGTGGGTGTGTGTAATTGACATAATACAGTATGTGGGTCAGCACACTGTTCGTATACAGTTTTATGTTTGGTTTTCTAGCTGTAATGTTATCTGCTCACGTCCATTAGTATCTCAACATGTTGACAAGGGCGGAAGTAGGTAAAATTGTAGACAATTAACATATTAGAGGAAATGTACATAATTAATGGAATAACGTCTAAACGATAGTCGGAGAGTGTCGAGAAATGTTTACTGAAATTACTAATATTGAGTAATTACAATATTAAGGCAGAGTGTGACGACACTCTGCCTAGCCTGCTTAGGGAGTGTGTATACATATACTATGTGATACATTATTTACAAATATTTAAAATCAATGTCATCACTCGAACAACATTAGTTATGACGTTGGCCATTGCACGTCGACATCGTGTGCACCGAACGAACGTGTTATATATGTGGCGATTGTTTGTGTACAACTAATAATAACTTGTAACTGTTGTTAATAAGGGTGTGCGAATATCGTTCGAATCGAATCGATTCGAATAGTATTATTCGATTCGAAATTCGAATCGAATTATTCGAAAAATTCGAATTATTTGTTATTTTTCGAATAATTCGAATACAATACATACACATTACAAGTAATTCGCGAATTCATAAATAATTTTGAAATTTTTGAACTATTCGTCAAAAATTTGGTAAAAGCTTGATTTTTTAATTTTTTAAGTGGTCAATAAGTGTTTTGAATTCAGGGTTTTTATGGTCGCCAATTGAAACAGAAGGTTTCCAAATAATATTTATTTCATTAAACTATATAATAAAATTAAAAAAAAAACAATTACTATAGTTTACATGAATTCGCGAAATACTTGTAGGTATTCGAAAAATAACAAATAATTCGAAAGGTTTTGAATTATTTGAAAAATAACGAATAATTCGAATATTATCGAATTATTCGAAAAATAACGAATAATTCGAAAATTATCGAATTATTCGAAAAATATCGAATTTTTCGACAACTATCGAATTATTTGAAAATTATCGAATAATTCGTATATTCGAATTTAGAATTGAATAATACTATTCGATTCGATACGAATAATTCGTAAATTCGAATTATTCGCACACCCTTAGTTGTTAACTTGTTACAAGTTGTTTGTGACCGCGTTCAGTACGCGGTATTGTGTTGGGGACGCGCATTCAACATTTAAACAACGGCGTGGGTAATATTGTCATCAAACATTCGCGGCGGGTATAGTCACACACGCTAATCCGTCCGTGATGAGGGAAAAAGCGGCGCGTGACCCCATAGAGCCGTCCAACAATGTATCGACGGCTCGTATCCTAACGAGTCGACGCCCCGGCAGCTTTTGCGTCACCTATGTATTGTTTTCATCACAAGGACACGTGCGAGCAGCGATCACGGCCAACACAACACACACACACACAGTGATCAGAACATTGAAATACAATTTATTTGTTTACAATTTTATTTTTATTTAAGACATTATCATTAATTACCTTGCTATTATCACAATTAGTTTTACTGTGTTAATTGGCCTTCTTTGTATTGGTGAATTGGTCTTTTTGACAACATGGCATTCTAAAACATTGATTTTTAAGCTAACATAGTAAACTTAACTTTAACCTAATCAAAAAGACTTTTTGATTCAATTTTATGTAACAAGACTGATAACGGCCGACTATTGAATTTCTAGATTCATTACTCGGCCTCTAATACTTAATTACATTTATATGCGGCTGACTACTGGTAAAATACACATTTCATATAATAAAAGTTAAGTAAAATATAACGAGCAAAATTCAGACTATTCGCTCTGTTAATTTCAACTAAATATAAGAAAATCATGAAAAAACCAGTATTCAGCCACTTATGGCTGAATACTGGATCTACTATAAAATTTCGAAACCCAGTAGTCGGCGACCTAAATTAAAACGTTTAAGACCACTAAAATGGATCTACTACTTAATTTTATCACAAAATAAACATTTTATAGTAGCAAAATGTAATAATCCAACAAAAATTACAACAATTTCAGAAGAAAACTTAACGAAAACGCATGCATGTTTCTTTAAGAAAAAAATTGCAGTAGCGACGCGTCTATTCATGTCTGTGACGGCAAATCAAATGAACGAGACTCGTTCATTTGATATACACTACCGTCCAAAAGTTTGGAAGCAGCAAGGTAAAATCGAATAAAACCAAACTAAGTCATTTAAATTTAAATGTATTGATAAAAAAATAAAGAACAAACAGAAACTAACTTAAACAAAATAAAAAAATAATATACAATGGTAAATTAGATTAAATTTTAGCTTCATCAAAGTGTCCACCTTTCTCCTTTATAATCTTCTCACATATTCTGGGCATTCTATTAATCAATTTTTTAAAATAATCTTTATCTAATTTGTTCCATTCGTTCTCTAATAGCTGCCACAAATGTTCTGAGCTCGTAGGACAACGACTTTTCACCCTCCTGTCAAGTTCATCCCAAACAAGTTCAATGGGAGAAAGATCAGGGGATTGAGATGGCCATTGCATGATGTTTAAAATGTTTTCAGCTTTTTTCTTGTTTAAAAAGTTCTGGCACAATTTAGACGAATGCTTAGGATCATTATCCTGTTGAAAAATGAATCCAGAACCAATGAGACTTAGTCCACTGGGTATGGCAGAATCTTGGAGAATTTTTAAATAGCCTTCCTTGTTTAATTTTCCGGTTATCCTCACAAGATTGCCGGGTTTACTGTTGCCAAAACACCCCCAAACCATGACATTACCACCACCATGTTTGATGGTAGGCACTGTACATGCCTCTGAAGCCCTCTCTTCTTTTGACCGGCGTACAAAGACACGTCTATTGGATCCGAAAATCTGAAATTTTGATTCGTCACTCCAAAGGACATTTTCCCATTGTTCTATAGTCCAGTTTTTATGCGCTTTTGCCCATTCTAGTCTATTTTTCTTATGTCGATTTGTTAGTTTGGGTTTTTTAGCAGCAACACATCCTCTTAATCCCGCAGACAGTAAGCGTCTTTTAACAGTAGTTGTTGAAATGGGTGTTTCTCGCGTATCATTCAGAGCTGCAGTGATCTGTGGTGCAGTTAAGCGTCGATTCCGTTTAGAAAGAACTCTAATGAAGTTGTCCTCTTGATTTGTTGTGGATTTGGGCCTACCAGATCTCTTTCTATCTTCATTTTTCCCCGTTTCTTGTTTTCTAGCAAGGGTATAGTGGACACCTTTACAAGAAATTCCGAGCCTTTCTGCGATTTGACGTTCACTGTATCCTTCCTCGCGTAGAGTGCAAATAGCGCTTCGCTGTTCAAGCGTGATTTGCTTGCGTTTTGCCATTTTCAGAAGAAAAAATACGGTCAAAGTAGTAGCCGATATCTTTCGAATACAGACAATGTTAATATCACAACTTTCACGTGCCAATGCTCAAGTGCGACTGAATAAGGTCTAAAAAAGTTAAAACCAGCAAACATTATCAATAAAACTACACCATTGCATAGGATAAAGTAGCCGACGGATTAAGTCATAAAACACGTGTTTCGTCAATATTAAGGAATTCCATAAAACTTGATGAATGTAGGATAATAATCCTTTTGTGTTTGTGTAGACAGTCGTAAAAGGTTGTAAAACTTAAGATTATTGCTAATTTTTACCGCTATTAGTCGGCATTTATTTGTTTTGTTTGAAAACAGGTGTGCTTCCAAACTTTTGGACGGTAGTGTATATATACTCGTTCAACGAGTATAGCTCGCCAATGTTTCGTGCTATTGTTTCACAAGTGTGCGTAACAGTCGATAAGAAAACAAGGATTCGTTTAAATGTTATTATAAAGGTCTAAAGGGGGCATAGTCCGGAGCGTGCTCGTTCGCGTCCCCTGCCAGTCTAATTAGACTGCTAATCCGGCTCGATATGCGTACCGCAATGCGGGTTAGGGCGTCCCCCGGAGGCGACGCGTACCGACCCGCCCCCGTCGGTACGAACATCGGCAGTTGCGGCGATGGGGGCCACCACCCATCACGCCTTGCCCAGTCAGACGAGTCGAGGAGAGCAGAGTGCCGGGTGGGCACGTGGAATGTAAGAGGTTGTGTGGAAGGTAAGTTGCACGAGCTGATATCCGTCATGGCGGACAAACAGCTAGACGTGCTCTGTGTAACAGAGACCAAGCGAAGGGGCAGCGACGCCTGCGGTCTTCCTGGTGGCGGGATGGCTCTGTGGTCTGGTGTACCACAGAGCGATCGAGCCAGAATGGGGGTAGGAGCGCTGTTGTCCTCTCGCTTGGCCTCAGGTGTGAAGAATTACGGAATGTATGATCCCAGACTTCTTTGGGTCCGTATAAAACTAGGTGTCACCAAGGTATTCATGGTTGTAGCATATGCTCCCGTAGGATCATCGGTGGCATCAGACCTAGAGAAGTTTTGGGACAATGTTAGGGAAGTTCTGGATATGGCAGAAACCAGTGAACGCGTGATTGTATGCGGAGATTTGAACGGATGGGTGGGGACCAAGCGTCCCGACTATGAGGACGTACTTGGTCCATTTGGTGATAAGAGAGTGAACGACGCAGGTAGGCTCATAGCGGATGTATGCATGGAGAGAAACCTTATTGTGTCAAACACATTTTTCCAACATAAGGACAGCCATATGTATACATGGAGAAGGAATGAACAGAAAAGTATAATAGATTTAATTTTGGTAGACAGTCGCCTCCGAAGCAAAATATTGGACGCAAGAGCCTACAGGGGCCCCACAGTCGATACGGACCACTATCTCGTTATTGCGAGATTTAGTGGTCTGTTCAGAAAGTGGAGGCACTGGCGAGAGCGTGTCCACTTCGTAGGGCTTGAAAGAATAAAGGTTGAAAGGTTGCAAGAAGAGTGTAAGAGAAAAGTATGCAGACGGTGTCCGAGAACGGCTGACGATGGCAAGCCAGCCGCAATAGGACATTAAAGAATGCTGGAGAGTATTGAAAGAAAGTATGGTAGATACAGCGAAAGAAGTATGTGGAAGTTCAAAGAAGCATAGAAAAACAAATGGTGATGCATGGTGGGATGCGGAAGTGGCAGCTTCCGTCGAACAAAAGAAGAAAGCGTGGCTGGACTATGTCTCTTCTTTGAATCTGAATGACAGTATGACTGAACAGAAGAAAGAAATATATCGGCAATGTAAGAATGACACCATTTTTTTTTTTTTTTTTTTTGCGGTGGTCTATGGACGTCGCACCCCGCCAAATCGGTCCGGATTGACGGAAGAGGCGGCGCGCAACCCCATTGGCCCACCCTGCAAGCACCTCTTCGCCGTACGAGCGGGCCACCAGTACCGATCTTTGTCTTTGGTGGCCCGCTCGGCGGTATGCCCTCTTGGGCTCCTCTCCTGTCGACGCCCCGACAGCTTTCGCCGTCGAGGCGTCGTCCTCACGCGGTGGCCTCACGTCGGGTGACCGGACAATTCCCCGGTCCGATCACCCGAAGCCTCGGTTAGGACGGCATCAGGCGCAGGTACTCGCGCCTGCGCCGCCCCGGCCGCGGGCGGCGACCCGGGTCACGGGAATCCTCCCGAGCCCGTCCCGCCGCCTCCTTCTGCGAGATGACAGCCTCGCAGAAGGCGGCGACCGCGTCCCAATTCCTGACGCTGTCGACCATCGCTCGCGCAACAGCCGGCAGCGTCAGGTCGGCACCGATGACAGCAACAAGGTCACGGCGCTGCCCGTCCCAGCCCGAACATACCTCGAGCGTATGTTGCGCCGTGTCCTCGTCGCTACTGCAATGGTGGCAGGACGGAGTCCACTCCCTCCGCACGACCGTGTGCAGGTACTTGTCGAAGCAACCATGCCCCGACAAGACCTGCACCAACCGGAAAGAGAGGACTCCGTGCCGCCGCTCCATCCACTCCATCAGTACGGGCCGGAGGGCCTCAACGGTAATTACACCGTATCTAGGCCTCTCCAGCCGCGTAGCCCAACGGGCGATGACTTCTCGGCGGGCGTCCTCGCGCCAGGTGGCTATCTCGTTGAACGATGGGGAGCCACCCTCTTTGCGCATTGAGGTAACCCGCCGGTAGAGGTCGGAGAGCATCTCCGCCTCTAGGTCCCACGGGGGAGTCCCGGCCAATAGGCACGCCGCCTCTGTCGACACCGTGCGGTACCCGCGAATGGCTCCGACCGCTATGCTTCTCTGTGGCCTCCACAGAACCGCCATGAGTTGGGCGTTCAGAGCCCTCGCCCACACGGGTGCACCGTACATGGCCATTGAGCGGATCACCTCCGCATACAGCCGTCGGCCCTGAAAACTAGGTCCGCCCACGTTCGGCATGAGCCGAGAAAGGGCGGACGCCGCGCCGACCAGCCGGGGAGCAATTTGACGAAAATGCTCCCGGAACCACCATCGCCCGTCGAGCACCAGACCCAAGTACCTCATTTGGGCCTGGATACTGATGTGGATGGAGTTGACGAATGTAAGAATGACACCAAGGCCTTAGTGAAAGAGAAACGTGATAGAGCAAGTATGACTACAGAAGATAGGCTGACTAAAAACTTCGAGGGTAACACCAAACTCTTTTGGAGGGAGGTGAAGAAGTCTCGGGGTGGTTGGTCAGCTTTCAGAATGAATAAAATAAGGTCTAAAGGTGGAGACATTCTTACACAAACACAAGACGTGTTAAGCCGATGGAGTGAATATTTTGGCGATATGTATGCGGGTGCTACGGTTGGCGCCGGTGTTGCATGTGGTTTAGTAGATCAACATTCGACAACGGCGTCCTCCGATGGCATCAGTATGGATGAAGTTGAATGGGCGATAAGAAGTTTGAAAAATGGTAAGGCTGCGGGCATTGATATGGTGTCTGCCGAGATGATCAAGCTTGGTGGCTCCTGTGTCTGGGAGGCGTTCCTGTTGCTCCTCAATTTATGTTGGAGCTCGGGAATGGTTCCCGGGGACTGGAATAGCGCAGTCATCGTGCCTTTGTTTAAAAACAAGGGTTCACGTTATGACTGCGCAAATTACAGAGCCATAAGCTTGACCAGTTTGGCAGCAAAAGTGTATGGTAAAATTATTGAAAGGAGAATGAGGATGGTGTCCGATGGTTTACTGTGTGAGACACAAAGAGGTTTCAGGAGTGGAAGGGGATGCATGGATCAAGTGTTCTCTCTGCGCAACATTGTGGAGAAGCATCTGGCTCTAGGTCAGAGGGTTTTCTGCAGTTTTGTGGATCTGGAGAGAGCATTTGACACGGTTGTGCGAAAGGAACTTTGGGACATTTTACCGGAGTATGGTATTAACGGTAAACTGCTACAGGCTGTGCAGTCCAGTTACATGGGCTGTAGAGCCTGTTTGCGGCTGGATGATGGAATGTCGCCTTGGTTTGACGTCAATATCGGCGTTAAGCAGGGGTGCGTTCTGTCAGCCAGGCTGATTATCATATATCTGGATAAATGTCTCCAAAGGTTGAACGATATGAATGTGGGAGTCCAGATGGGCGACTCAGTGGTCACTGCTCTGCTTTATGCAGATGATGCAGTCCTGCTGGCACAGTCAGCGACTGACCTGCAGACCCTAGTCGACACAATGACAGAAGATTGTAAGAAAAGGGGTCTACGCGTGAATGTGAGCAAAACCAAAATAATAGTCTTTGATAGAGATGAAACCAGAACAGATGTAAGAGTAACAATAGGTAATGATGTACTGGAGCAAGTGGATGAATTTGTATATCTTGGATGTAGATTTAGCCGAGATGGAAGGTACACCACTGATATAGAGCGAAGAGTGAATGCGGGAAATAGAGTGAACGAAGCGTTGGGGCAACTTCTCGGCAGCCACCACCTCCGTGTAGCAATACATAACGCAGTGCTTGTCCCAACATTACTGTATGGAAGCGAGAGTTGGGTATGCAGAAAAGAGTATGAAAGTAAAATTAATGCGGTCGAAATGCGATCTCTGCGGAAAATCTGTGGAGTTAGGCTGACCGATCGCATTCGTAACGACGACGTAAGAGAGCGAGTAGGTATGAAAGAGAGTATTGGTGTAAAGATGCGAAAGGGAATGCTCCGATGGTTCGGACATGTGGAAAGAATGCCGAACGAACGCCTGGTTAAGAAGATATACAATGCGAAAGTGGAAGGATGTAGGTACCGAGGGAGACCAAGACTAACCTACCTAGACCAGATCGGTCATGTACTGAAGGAAGGTGGTGTCAAGAGTCTCCGAAACCGGCGAGCGTGTATGAAGAGAATTGTGAATGTTGAGGAAGCGAGTGAAGTATGCAGAGATAGAGTTCTCTGGCACTCTGTTCTCTCTGCCTACCCTGCAAGGGATATGGCGTGATGATATGTATGTATGTATGTATGTATAAAGGTCTAAATAAATGTCAACACTATTTACATGGCAATAAAGCCTGTAAAGGCTGAGTACTGGTGCGAGGCTGACTACCGGGTGTTTTACCCTATATCACAAAGATGTTTTTTGTTATCGTCAATTATTGTTTGTACATTACTGCTCGCCTTCATGACTCACACATCATCATCATTGTTCAGCCTTTGTCTTCCACGGCTAGACGTACGTCTCCATCAATAATGGGGTATATAGCATTGTCCTGTGTGACGACTGCCACCAACTTTCACACCAAGTCATCGACACACCTGGTTGCGTTCTATATAACGTCGTCTGATGCATGGTTCATATATGTCCCGCTGCTGGGCTCGAGCCTCCTACATAGTAGGAGGGATGCCCTACTACACCACGCAGTAGTGGTAGGACCACGATGACAGTTATCTGTCTACAGCCGCGAGCCGGTCCGTCCGGGGTGGTACCACACTGAGCAAAAGATCGACGTCTGAGTAATGGCAACGTGCTATTATGCTTCGTTGGGTGAGTGAGAGAGCCGAAAGCTCAACTGGGATGGGTTTAGGAATTGTATTGGTAGGCAGCGGCCTAGCTATGCCCCTGGTTATGCAAAAGTCCATGGGTAGCAGTAACACTTACCGTCAGGTGTGCTGCTTGCTCGTTTACCACTAAAAGCAATAAAAAAAAGATGTGTAGGTATAAGATTTTGTTTAAAGTTTTCCTACTCTTACTATAATACTTGGTTACCACTCGAAAACCTATCTTACGCGGCAGTTACCAGTTCATCGCCACCGAGCGATGTAGTATGACCATTGTTCCTTCTTCTTGCGTTCTGTTATGGATTTTCTTATTTTGGATACTATCTAGCAAATAAATACCAAATGAAACACAACAATTTTGAGCTCCTTCATGAGAGCGTCAATTAGGAACCACACGTTCGTGCCACGATTATTAAAAATGATTTTCATTTAAAAGTTCAGTTAATATTATTGCATTTATTGATTTTAATAACATAATGATATTTATTAACCTAATTTTGTTAGGTTACAGTTATATACGAAATAAATGTTCGAAGTGTTCGCACAGCACATTACTGATTACTGGGTAAATAATTCATTAATGTGTCACCCATTGATATCGAACATCATAACTTAGTGAACGATACGCAGCAGCCCGTCGTGGGCTTTGCTTGTGTGTTGGTCACGATTAGTACAGAGACCCGTTGTCATAGCGCCGCAAGACATAACACCGTCGTGCCAGTACAGCACAGTGAGTCAACAATGATATATAGTCAACAATGGTATTCACATCACATAGATGGCAGCACATTATGCTAACACATTATTATATTATAATTAGCGCAATTAGCGGCGCCGTGCATTGTGTTTGTGTAACTATACATTAGCATTGTGTGACCTAACATCAATCATTTGCCATATACACTACCGTCCAAAAGTTTGGAAGCAGCAAGGTAAAATCGAATAAAACCAAACTAAGTCATTTAAATTTAAATGTATTGATAAAAAAATAAAGAACAAACAGAAACTAACTTAAACAAAATAAAAAAATAATATACAATGGTAAATTAGATTAAATTTTAGCTTCATCAAAGTGTCCACCTTTCTCCTTTATAATCTTCTCACATATTCTGGGCATTCTATTAATCAATTTTTTAAAATAATCTTTATCTAATTTGTTCCATTCGTTCTCTAATAGCTGCCACAAATGTTCTGAGCTCGTAGGACAACGACTTTTCACCCTCCTGTCAAGTTCATCCCAAACAAGTTCAATGGGAGAAAGATCAGGGGATTGAGATGGCCATTGCATGATGTTTAAAATGTTTTCAGCTTTTTTCTTGTTTAAAAAGTTCTGGCACAATTTAGACGAATGCTTAGGATCATTATCCTGTTGAAAAATGAATCCAGAACCAATGAGACTTAGTCCACTGGGTATGGCAGAATCTTGGAGAATTTTTAAATAGCCTTCCTTGTTTAATTTTCCGGTTATCCTCACAAGATTGCCGGGTTTACTGTTGCCAAAACACCCCCAAACCATGACATGACATTACCACATGACATTACCACCACCATGTTTGATGGTAGGCACTGTACATGCCTCTGAAGCCCTCTCTTCTTTTGACCGGCGTACAAAGACACGTCTATTGGATCCGAAAATCTGAAATTTTGATTCGTCACTCCAAAGGACATTTTCCCATTGTTCTATAGTCCAGTTTTTATGCGCTTTTGCCCATTCTAGTCTATTTTTCTTATGTCGATTTGTTAGTTTGGGTTTTTTAGCAGCAACACATCCTCTTAATCCCGCAGACAGTAAGCGTCTTTTAACAGTAGTTGTTGAAATGGGTGTTTCTCGCGTATCATTCAGAGCTGCAGTGATCTGTGGTGCAGTTAAGCGTCGATTCCGTTTAGAAAGAACTCTAATGAAGTTGTCCTCTTGATTTGTTGTGGATTTGGGCCTACCAGATCTCTTTCTATCTTCATTTTTCCCCGTTTCTTGTTTTCTAGCAAGGGTATAGTGGACACCTTTACAAGAAATTCCGAGCCTTTCTGCGATTTGACGTTCACTGTATCCTTCCTCGCGTAGAGTGCAAATAGCGCTTCGCTGTTCAAGCGTGATTTGCTTGCGTTTTGCCATTTTCAGAAGAAAAAATACGGTCAAAGTAGTAGCCGATATCTTTCGAATACAGACAATGTTAATATCACAACTTTCACGTGCCAATGCTCAAGTGCGACTGAATAAGGTCTAAAAAAGTTAAAACCAGCAAACATTATCAATAAAACTACACCATTGCATAGGATAAAGTAGCCGACGGATTAAGTCATAAAACACGTGTTTCGTCAATATTAAGGAATTCCATAAAACTTGATGAATGTAGGATAATAATCCTTTTGTGTTTGTGTAGACAGTCGTAAAAGGTTGTAAAACTTAAGATTATTGCTAATTTTTACCGCTATTAGTCGGCATTTATTTGTTTTGTTTGAAAACAGGTGTGCTTCCAAACTTTTGGACGGTAGTGTATGTATGTACGTACATTATTTTAGTATCGCTTAGATTTTCATACACTTAGCTGTAGCTTTTAGTACACACACACACACATGTGTACTTTTCTGTGACACTGTGAAGATTCTACTAATACAAGCGTGTAATAAATATGTAACTAATGCAAGCACCGGCAATTAGATTTATTCGTTTCCAGGGTGCGTGTATTAATACTGTGCGACGCGTCTGTGTGATTAGAAAATGTGAATGTGTGTGTTCGATCATAAGTTCCCACGCTCGAGGACTGTAGTCAAATAAACGCGTGTGGCACGCGTTTCATAAAAAAAATAAAATATAGCTTAGAAGGAAAAGCTTGTATGGCATTATGGCCCGGGTCGAGACCACTCGGTGCTCACTGTAATAATGTATCTGCGGCTAAAACCAAAAAAAAATCTATGACATTATATCAAATATTTTGACAAATAAACAAGTATTCCTTACATATGAAATTAGCGTTTTATTGTACTCACTCACTTTGATCTGAAATATCTCCTCTTTCGTTAAAAATTACAAATTTCATTTGAGTTTTAAAAACAGTCATATGTTTTTCCCTCATTTTTTCCACGCCTCATAAGCGAAGCGTTGAGGTCTTGCTCTACTCTCGACTTATGAAAATCAAGCACTTCAAACCTAAAAATGATTGTATTTTTCTCACATTGCACTTATAGGATAATATTATTATACATATGTCAAGAAAAAACATTCGTCTAAACGTATTTGATATTTTTAAAAAGCAATTATTTTGTTTAAAGTAAGAAAAAAGTTGATTAAAAAAAATGTTCGAGGACGTCCGGATGTTAACCGTAAAGTATCTGGCATTCTGTCGATCGTAACAATGATTGTATCGAAGTTTTTCTTTTATTAAAAGCTTCATAATCGCAACGCGCTGTTTCCTTTCGAAAATGGCTTGGTAATTCTTTGTCGTTTAATTGCAATTAATAAAAAACTAAACTGCTTAGTCATTAGTGTATGTATACTTTATGAAAATTCGGTTCGTTATGTTTTTTATTCGTCCATTCGGACAAGCAAAGGAAATAAATCCCATTCAGCCTATACAGCTATGTTTAGCTCTACGTCGAGAATGGCACAAGATATCTAGAGTATTTCTTTTTCTTTCATTACGAGTATGTACAAGCTTTTATTTAGTTTCACCTGTCCCGTTGTCTGTAATCAAATCTTGCAAGTTAAATTTGATCCCCTTTCCGGTTTCCGATTGAGCTGAAATTTTGCATGCATGTATAAATTAGATGACAACGCAATATTATTGTGACATAGAGCTGATCTGATGATGGACCTGGAAGCTGGCCATAGGAACTCCGTAATTAAACGACGCAACCCGATCGAAATTGGGCTTATTTGACTCATCTTGACGAGTACTTTGATACTATATGGAAACCAGGGTCTGATCATGGACCTGGAAGCTGTCCATAGGAACCCCGTAATTAAGCGACGCAACCTCATCGAGTTTGGGCTCGTTTGATTCGTCTTGACGAGTACTTTGAGACTATATGATAACCAGGGTCTGACGATGGACCTGAAACCTGGCCATAAGAACTCTGTAATTAAACAGCGCAACCCCATCGAGTTTGGGCTCGCTTGATTCGTCTTGACGAGTACTTTGATACTATATGGTAACTACGTTCTGATGATGGTCCTGCAAGCTGGCCATAGGAACTCCGTAATTAAGTGACGCAACCCCATCGAGTTTGGGCTCGTTTGATTCGTCTTGACGAGTCCTTTGATACTACATGGAAACCAGGGTCTGATCATGGACCTGGAAGCTATCCATAGGCACTCCGTAATTAAGCGACGCAACTCCATCGAGTTTGGGCTCGCTTGATTCTTGAGGAGTACTTTGATACTATATGGTAACTAGGTTCTGATGATGGACCTGGAAGCTGGCCATAGGAACTCCGTAATTAAAAGATGCAACCCCACCGAGTTTGGGCTCGTTTGATTCGTCTTGACGAGTATTTTGATACTATATGGAAACCAGAGTCTGATCATGGACCTGGAAACTGTCCATAGGAACTTTATAATTAAGCGACGCAACTCCATCGAGTTTGGGCTCGTTTGATTCGTCTTGACGAGTACTTTGAGACTATATGGTAACCAGGGTCTGATGATGGACCTGGAAACTGGCCATAAGAACTCCGTAATTATATATCCATATCGCTAACGTTGCGCCTCAGAGTACCAGGGCCAACCCTGTTATACTGAAGCCCTTATCCCTCCACAATGGACGTCTGGGGTGATGAACACTTTTTGTTCTATATTTGTGGGAACAACACGAATAATAAAAATACTAAAAAGTTAAAAATAAAATTAAAGAAAAATATTTTTTTTAAAAACAAGCTTTTATTATTTGCTAATATAATAAACTAAAAAGTTAATAAAAATAAATTAACTCTAATCAGACATATAACACTTTATAAGTTCATTGTAACCTTTAACGATATTTTTATTAATCTTCAACAACAAAATAATTTCATATCGTACATAATTATATATTTTTAACACTAAAACTTTACACCATAATTATTAAATCTGCCCGTTTTTATCACAGTCCCAATTTTATAAATAAAAGTGTGTTGCATTTTTTAGCAAATAATAAACAGCTTGCTTTTAAAAAAGGTTTTTGTTCTTTAATTTTTTTATTTTCATTTCTGGCATTGACTAATAGTAAATGATAAATAATATAAAAATTATGAGGCGTGCACTTTTGGATTTTCCAAATTATTTTTATTTGGCGTCGCTTATTACCGCACAATGGAAGACATGAAATATCGGTATATTTACGAATACGAGTTCTACCGTGGCACCAGTGCTGCAGAAACAGGTCGAAGGATTAATGATGTGTCCGTACACACCTAATTCGACTGTTTGTCCTAGGTAAACATAGTGATCGACAACTCCGAAAATAGCATTCCCAACCAGGTACAGAAATGACATGGGCATTAGACATGACTTTCGTCTTGTCCATGTTCATTTGCAGCCCTACTAGTTGAGAAAACTTGGTGAGGTCATTGAGCATGGTGCCAAGGACCTCCAGGGATTCTGCCATGACTACGGTATCATCTGCGAATCGAAGGTGAGTGATGTATTCGCCATTGATGTTACTAGCTACAATTGAAATGTCTGCGACATCCACCGTGCTCCCCGGACCTTGCTCCAACAGATTACCATTTTTTCCGGAATTTGGACAACATCTTACAAGGAAAAAAATCAACTCCGATGCGACAGTCCAAACCGCCTTCAAAGAGTTTATTGTTTCTCGCCCCATGGTTTTTATAGTAAAGGGATCAATGAACTACCTATGAGATGGCAAAAGTGCATAGATAACAACGGTGCATACTTTGATTTATTAAATATATTTGACAAAAACAAAATTTGACTTTATATTAGTTTATATTCCTCCCGTACAATACGCCAATTTCATATGTAAGGACCTAATATTTAACCTCTGTATACCAATGCGCCTGATCAATGTGACTATGTAGATCGATTTCCCTCCATTACAGAGGAGGCTCGAGCTCCGCGTTGAGACTGAGTCTGAGATGATTAAAATTTAACAAAGTTCATTCACCTTGCTTTCGACGTACACTGTTGACATACATTTACCTATTAAGAAAAAGAGAAAAGAAAATGATTCCCCTTTCTTTTCATGACAAAATAAAATGCTAAAGTACGTTCGTCTGTCCATTCATATATTCATTCTGATCGACAAAATGTGTCGTATGTTGGTAAATCGAGACGATCGTTTCTCGACAGTATGCACTTGGCTCCTCGTTGTTTCTTTAATGTACATCATTACACTCGTAACAGTTTTCCATTCCAAAGCATTTAATTACATGTATGTGTATTCGAAGATACTTATGTGTTGTGTGTCGGTATGATTGGTGTATCGTGTGACGCGGTGTCCGGTGTCAGTGTCGGGTGTCGGCGTATCGCATGCACCGCCGCTTGCTCTGGTTATACACGAGCGCACAACTACATCCGTGCGAACACTTCGCACTGTTAGTTGACGATTTATTACATACATAACAGTGTCCTAGCACCAACCTGTACATTTATAACTACAGTTTGATAAACTTAAAAGTTCAATGTTGATAATTACATGTTTTTTTTAAATAAAAAGTTTAATTATATAATATTAACATATTTTTCGTCATTGACCGGGACGATAATTTTCAAATTGCCTTAGCTATAGTCTATCTAGTATCTAATCTAAGAAGTTCACTTTGACAGCTGTCGGAGTAAGTTGTCTAGGTATGTGAACCAAATAACCGCTATCAAAAATATCTGATTTTAATGAGAAATCGATATTGATTCTTTTTAATTAATAATCGGTTTATATTTTTTTTTTTTTCAAAAAGGACGAATTAATTAAGTGATAAATTAATACTAAACAAATTTAATTATTTCAGCATAAAATCTATTCATCATATTTAGTATAATTAGGTTAAGTAAAAATAAAAACTGGATATGAAAATAGCTATTTATTCAGAATCACTACTACTACTTGGATTATCATCGTCGCGAATATTAATAATTATTTCCTTATCAATTAATTTGTCAATATTGTCGAAACGTACATCTTTGTCAAAATCTCTATACGATTAATAATATGAATCTAATATTTTTACCGATTATTTGGATATTCGTGAATTGGAAGTTGTCAAGCAATACATACAGTATTGCTTGACAACGTGAACAGAACGTGATGACGTGACATTGTAAGATCGTGAATAACAATTACCTACTATTTACCATGTTATTTTTATTTTAAATTAGTTTTACGAGTTTCAACATTAGATTATTGTTCAAGAAAGTCACCTGCAACGTTAATTATGTAAACAACTTAATAGTTCTTTAAAATTTCAGATTTATTGTTTGCAATCACGTGTATACGTTTGACCAAAGTTATTATTTATTAAAAAATGTTAAACGTCAAAATGCTCTTCTTAGATTAGATGAACTTTTTTTATAATATTAAAATTGATGAAATTTTATCCTTCATAATTACAAAAAAGAATGACCTTCGTGTAATAATACATATTGCTTCAAATACAAAGTATTTATTCAGATGGTGATGCTCTATGTACTTGTTGTCGTTGTGTGTGTGTGTGTGTGGCAATTGCGTACTTGCGCGATTTTCTCCATTTTAGTTGTCGTGTTGTATTTCGTTTCTCTTTCCTCTTGAAATGAGTGCAATTGGTACGTGTTTACACGCATCATTATGGGATTTTGTTAAATTTTTTCATCTTCTTCTCTACTATATCTCACATTTGTAACATTATTAGTTCGACATACCAAAAGGGGCTCCCGCTGCACGTCGTTGTCATTATTTATTGCAACATGCACACAAATAGATCGTAGTTTTAGTTGTTGTATGTTACAAGTGCACCTATGGCATCTAGTTGGACGGCGCACGGGTGATCTATCAATAATGTAAGACGTATACATATATGTATGTATTATATATTAAAATAAATCATCCGGGGCTGTGTGAGGGATGACGAGCAACTATATAACCTGTCATAAAGTACCTCTCTATTACCATTTGGGTAGACAATCGGTGCTGAATCTCTGTTTGTAATGGCGCCCTATGCATTTCACTCAGGGAGTTTGAGATAAGTATACGGACATCGCGCCGTGACGAGATGCAGAAGCGAACTAATTTACACAAAGGAAACAAAAGGGGTGGATTCTGAAGCACGGAGTACAGATTTTTGCTGTTGGACCAATAAGAGTACAACTGCAGGATACTAGTAGTTACTAGTAAGTAAGGTACTTGCCGATCCGGGATAAACAAGTACTAGCATCAGATCGTGAGGCAGGTGCCAACCGCGGGTTGTGATGAGTGCGGTGCATAAATCGATTCAGTAACACACCCTGGTGACAGATTAAAGGAGACTTGTCGCTGGATCAACTGCTTTGTGAAACTGTAATGTTACAGACGCAGACTCGCGACACTACCGTACGCGTTCGCTAATGGCTCAACACCATGCTGCGGCTAGCTGGCTGCAGACCAGCAATATATATAACATCAGCGCGGTTAAATTGCTCAAAAGGCAACCTCCAGGTGTCTAATAAAGGGGACACGTTGTTGTTGATGGTTATTAAAGAGTATCTGTGTAGCGAACTGTACACCCATTTGTCACATGTGATGATGTTATGAACGGATACCATATATGCGTGTGTGTGTGTGTGTTACGTAACTATGTGTTGTCAGTCGGTCAGCGGTGTGAGCGGTGGGCGTGTGACCTCATCGCGTTATACACTCGCATCGTTCACTTAATGGAAATGATTTATTATCATATTTATATATTACGAACATTAATTGTTTAACGATCGATCAATACATCGGCCATTGAATATTAATGTGAACCAAATATTGTACAACTAAAAATTAACAAACTAAACGTACGACGAAACCGAAGGGTTTTAGCAAACGTCGAAAATAATGAAATTGGAACAAATGTATGGGAACGCGATAAAGTAGGGAGTCACGCCTTGGATCACACAAAAACACACGTATCGCGTTACGATTGCAGCCGGACGATAAATGTAAACAAGAAAAATATTATATATTTAAATAAATAGCTTTAATTAATGTTTATAATTATATACTCGTTTTTTTAGTAAATCTTAACTGAATTTCGTAAAGTAGGAAGTGTTTGGGTACTCGTTAATTTTTTGGCAGACTTTAGTAGAGCCCTCATAAGTCATAACCCACCGTGTTCCCTCCCCCATCGCCATTAGTCCGACCACCACTGGTATAGCTTCCTTAACACGCGTGGCCGTGTACCTGTGCGGTTGTTGTGTCGAGGTACCTACTACTAATCTGTTACGTTCAGATATCGTGTATCGTGTTATCAAACGTGTTCGTGTTATCGTTGTGTATCCGTTGACTTGTACACGACATTGCACGTCCGATATACATATATATACACATACATACATACATATATATATATATATATATATATACACAGACATAAACGTTTTATTGTGAACATAAATATGTTTATGGGCTCGTAACGGCACGACGAGAGTGACTCACACACCAGTTACGTATATCAATAAGTGGGTGAAGGCGAACAACACACGCAGCACCTGTTGCAACCGTCGCGCGTCGTACAACCAATATTGTATATATAACATATGGTAGCCGATGGTGGAGCTGTCGTCAATGTTTGACATCACCTAACGCCTGAAACAACGACGACGACATGCATCTGTCGTGTCTCAACTGTTAGACATGAACACCCGCCACAATGGGAGCCTGTGGTACACACTATATACTATGCCACATCCGATCACTCCCCTCAACTATATTAGAGATAAGGGAGACACCTGCTCCACGTGACCATTGCAAACAAAGCTTTTCAAGATTACTTAATTAGCAGAAAGATTAAAAATACAGCGTATCGTTTTCCGTCACTTGTTCATGGGTCGGTTGGCCTCCAAGTATGAGTATGACTAAAGGACTTGATTAGGGCCAGGGCTCAATCACATGACATCATTGCAAAATACTTTAATTAAATACAAAACCCTGCGTCAAGCGGTCTGGCAAGTGATAAATATCAAACCGGTTAGTTTCGTAAGTGAGCGCCTACACCCACAGTGTGCCTGCCGCTATATACTTTAATATTTACTGCGGTAAATGTATTATCCCGTAAAAGTATTGAACATAATGTTTGTGACAAAATAATGCCTAAGTTATAACGAATGCTGTAATATGAAGCTTGCTCGTTCTGAAAATATTTCCTATATTCTTGGAATGGAACTAGCTTATATCAAGACAATTGAGGCTCTAAATTATCTTCATTTCATATTTTATAAAAAAAATGTTTAATAAAATATACAAGTTTAATTTTTTTTGTGTAATAGTAGTCGTGTTGTGGTTACCCCAGGGCGACGCGCTAGTTCCCGCTGCACAATATGTAAATTCACTAACTATAACATCCGTACAACGTAGCTTTTTATGACATAAATGTGTTATAGAGTGGTGTGAGCACCACGTTAATGGTGACGTAACACGACCGCACCGCGCACACAGTGACCCACTGTAACTGTTACGTGCCAACGTCGAGGGGGCCGCTATACGATACAGGAGTCACCCGCACTAGACCAATATCTATACAACGTACTTACAATTATTTATCATTAGCCGCCGGCTGTACCGACTCCGCTCACTTTGAATTACTGTTATAGATTAACTTTTACTTTTATATGTATCGATTAATTATCAACTAAACATTTTTTCTCATATTTGATAATGTACATAGATTTTTCTGGAGTTTTATTTAATACTATGCGCCGTCTAAGCGATAAATATAACTTGTATACGTGTTGGTGAAATTGTTTTATAGCAGCTCTATGTAATTATATTTAAACGTAGATAACAGTGAGCAGGGATTTACATGATAGTTGAATTGCAGAATAGACTTTGGCATTTGATAATGTCAACATTGGCCGTAACGTGGCCCTGAATGTTGTAGAGCGTTCGAAACGATGGAAATTTAAAAATGAAATACAATAGGATCACACTGTTGACAGTTTTCTGTCTACACATGCGGACCGGTCTGTCCGGGGTAGTACCACACGAGCAGAAAGTCAACGTTCGAGTCTGTTGCACTTCGTTCTGTAAGCGAGCCGAAAGTACAACTTTTTGAATGGGTTTAGTGATTTTATTGGTAGGCAGCGATCCAACTATATCCCTGTTATGGTAAAGGTCCATGGCTGGCAATAGCATTTACCATCAGGTGTGCTGCTTGTTAGTTTGCCACTACAATCTATAAAAAACCAAACACGCGATAGAATCAGTAAAAACTAGTTTTGTTTCAAATGTATAATAACACAATGACACGACTGACATCTGTACATATTTAAACAGTCACAATACACCAAGCACGGCCTTGTCCCATGAATGTTGTATAAGACAACTAAGTGATATAATATACATACATATAAGAGGGGCGTCCATTAAATGCGTGAGGCATTTTTGAGGATTTTTTGAACCACTGTCCCCCCTTGGTGAGATGTCTTAAGATTTTTCTCGATAACGTCCCCCCCTTCCCCAAACTCACGAGATTTTTCAAAAACTTGTACTTGGGTGTAAAGGTTTTTTTACTTTCATTTAGCTATCACGAAATTTACACCATTTTCTGCTAAAAAAAATTACGTAATATTTGCCAAAACCCCCGTCTCCCTCAAGTGAGATTTAGTAAGATTCGGCTCGACCCCCTCCCCTCCTGAATACCTCACGTAATTAATGGATGCCCCCTAACATGTATGCGAGAGATTGAAATATTAGTAATAAAACCATATGAAAGGTGTAGTTTCAAAACCTACGAAAGTGATTTTTGATACATTTTTGTACCAAAGGAAAAATTTTTAAAGTTTATTTGCTATAAGTCAATGTTTATTTATGTAACTCATTAAAATGTATTATAAATTCAATCTAGAAAATAGTGTTAGTTGCAAACGCCGCTGAAATAACTATGATTATTTTTCAAAGTCCCCTAAAATTAAATTGTCCAATAACAGCACTGCATTTGAAACACGTGACCGATATTATTTGTTTTGATGAGAGTTGCGCGTGGATTTTAAAAGAAAAATCATTAAACATTATGAACGGCGGCGCCAGAGTCTGTCGCCCGGCGCGCGGCCTAAAGACTCTCCTCTCTGGCACGTCTTTTAGTATTGTCACGACAACACAACGCGACAAGCAAATTAACGTCAATGTTTTCCTTTACTATTCAAATAATAACAATTTAATCAGTAATATCTTTTGCTATTAAAATCATTTGTGATATTTTATCGGGTTTTGTAATGTCACCCCTCATATAGGGGGGGCATAGTCCGGAGCGTGCTCGTCGCGTCCCCTGCCAGTCTAATTAGACTGCTAATCCGGCTCGATGTGCGTACCGCAATGCGGGTTAGGGCGTCCCCCGGAGGCGACGCGTGCCGACCCGCCCCCGTCGGTACCAACTTCGGCAGTTGCGGCGATGGGGGCCGCCACCCATCACGCCTTGCCCAGTCAGGCGAGTCGAGGAGAGCAGAGTGCCGGGTGGGCACGTGGAATATAAGAGGTTATGTGGAAGGTAAGTTGTACGAGCTGATACCTAGACCAGATCGGTCATGTACTGAAGGAAGGTGGAGTCAAGAGTCTCCGAAACCGGCGAGCGTGTATGAAGAGAATTATGAATGTTGAGGAAGCGAGTGAAGTATGCAAGGATAGAGTTCTCTGGCACTCTGTTCTCTCTGCCTACCGTGCAAGGGATATGGCGTGATGATATGTATGTATGTATGTACCCCTCATATTATATCAATGTGTCTATTGTGTCAATATCTCTTGTATCGTATATAGGGCCCGAGCTCCTGTGTGCTGCGGTACGTGTGTGTGTGAGCCGAGATGATGATACAAACAGCAGTCGTTATGTGTACTGCGAGAGCGACCTGTGCGTCACCACCGACACTGTTGGTGTATATGTGTGACAATTAACACTTGGTGTTAGTTGGGCCGCTTGCTCGTCAGCTGTAAGATTAATGCAATCACTAAACCTGTACATACTTGTAACAACTTGCGTCTATGTACTCATTACATAGTGAACCACATACTCAGTACCTTACTTATATATGTAGTACTTCGGTGTCAACTGTTGAATACGTTACAGTGTGCTGAGTGTGAGTTTTGTCGTTAACATTACGCGCTCGACGACGTGCGCGTAAGCATGCCATTTGTATGAAGAATTATACAGCGCCACTAGTGGCGCGTTTTTGAAACTACATTTCTTCATACAAATGGCATGCTTACGCGTACGTCGTAGAGCCCGTAATGTTAACGACAAAACTCACACTCAGCACACTGTTCTATACACACACGCACACCTGACACGTATTAGTGACGTCACACCATTGCCCAACGATGGGATAATATCAACTACGAAAATAAATATAACTAATATTTAAGTTGTATCGAACAACCAATGGGGTCGTGACAGTATCAACTAGTAATATAGGAACCAATTCGTGTTCAGGGCTCTCGGACCTTCAACAACAAAGCTCGTATTGAACTAACTGAAAAGTGTCCAAACGTTTACAGAATAAGTATAATATGTTGCAACACGCCTATATTTATGGCAACATCTTTTAAACTTAATATGGAAATCCCAAACAGATTACGACTTTCTTTTGTTTGATAGCAGTGGGGGGAATCCCCCGTATACGTTGTCAACATCAAGCCTGGTTTAGGTACTTAATAAAAAAAATCAGTCATAAATAATCCCTCAGATAAATAAAATATTATTGGAATAAAAATCTAAATTATATTATGTCGATTATAGATTTATACTTTTTTTTTGGCAGATTATGGTTATTTATTAATCTGTGGTTATGGTCTGGATACATGCCGTCTATTCCATCCGCGGCGGCGCGTGACCCCCTACATACGTAACCCACTGCATTCCCCTCCATCGCCATTGGACCAACCACTAGTACCTATCGAATGCTTGTCCGTGGCCTGCCCGGCGAGGGTATCGTACCCCGTCGACGCCCCGACCTGTTGCTGAGGCGTCGCCCTCACGCAGTCAGGCTGTCTACGAGTGACGGACTATTCCCCGGGAATATCACCCGCAACTACGGCTAGGGTGACATTAGGTGCAGGTCTCCTTGCCTGCGCCGCCCTAGCATCTTCGTATCCAAATCCCACGAGGTAGTTCCGACCAATAGACACGCTGCCTTCGTCGCGTATGGCCCTGACCGACATGACCCTC
This sequence comes from Lymantria monacha, assembly GCA_905163515.2. Taxonomy (NCBI): domain Eukaryota; kingdom Metazoa; phylum Arthropoda; class Insecta; order Lepidoptera; family Erebidae; genus Lymantria; species Lymantria monacha. Next base: position 22,331,428 of record LR991081.1, read on the forward strand.
TGTGGTCGCCACAGGCGAGCTCTATGTCGGACGGTCAGGGACTCCGCCCACACGGGTGCGACCTTCAGAGTCATCGACCGGAGCACCCCCGCGTACTGCCGCCGTCACGTAGCCTTCAACACGACATATCCGATGTCAGCACGTTAGTACGTCTGTATTTCCATCATACAGTACGTTATAAACTATCGAACACATTTTAATGCGAATTTACCAACATTTAGAAAATCTATTCAGTTTTTTATGTGGTAGTCACTACGAACAGTAGTAACCTTTGCCTAACCGTAGTCTATCAAAAAACAATAGAACGTATAGTGTCGTGTCAAGTTGTAAGTAATGTTGTGTGTTACATATGTATTATGTAGTGTGGGTGTGTGTGTGTGTGTATCACTTAACCAACACTTTATTATAAAGTCGTGAATGTGCAAAAGTGATTTAAGTGCTTTACATATAAACGTGTAGCAATACATAACGCAGTGCTTGTCCCAACATTACTGTATGGAAGCGAGAGTTGGGTATGCAGAAAAGAGTATGAAAGTAAAATTAATACGGTCGAAATGCGATCTCTACGGAAAATCTGTGGAGTTAGGCTGATCGATCGCATTCGTAACGACGACGTAAGAGAGCGAGTAGGTATGAAAGAGAGTATTGGTGTAAAGATGCGAAAGGGAATGCTCCGATGGTTCGGACATGTGGAAAGAATGCCGAACGAACGTCTGGTTAAGAAGCTATACAATGCGAAAGTGGAAGGATGTAGGTACCGGGGAGACCGAGACTAACCTACCTAGATCAGATCGGTCATGTACTGAAGGAAGGTGGAGTCAAGAGTCTCCGAAACCGGCAAGCGTGTATGAAGAGAATTATGAATGTTGAGGAAGCGAGTGAAGTATGCAAAGATAGAGTTCTCTGGCACTCTGTTCTCTCTGCCTACCCTGCAAGGGATATGGCGTGATGATATGTATGTATGTGTATAATGTGTACATATAAATTATTCCATTGATACAGGTAGGTACCTGGCAATATGTATTGCACATCGATAATTAGAAAGAGACGATCGGTTTGTACAACTACGTGCTAACATTGTCGCTGTCTAACACTATACTATTTCCATTTCTTTATTTTCTCGATGACAGCTCCTGTGGAAACTTGAAGGAGCGTCTTTTTTACATTATGTATACATTATTTAATAAAAATATGACGCTTACGCGCGTACAAGGTCATAGCAGAGTCGGAGAAACTGATAGGGATGGAGCTATCGATAAACGTAACACGATAAGAGACCCGATATTTTTTTTACAAAGTGTAAGAAACTAAACTATTGCCGGATAATTTTATACAAATTTATTAACTAATATTACATTTCATTACAAGATGTAATTATATTATGTTGATTGTTCATTTATTTATTTTAATCAAAATCTGATGAATCGCCACTATCACTCGATGAGCTATCCTCAACATTTATTATAAGTTCCTGTATTTCTATATTATCTAATGCCACATGAATTTCCCAATCCGACGCTATAATGTTTTGGGTTCTTCTCACAATTTTTTCCCAGTGTTCGGCGGTTACTTCCGCACATGCATTTTTTAATAAATCTAACATCTTGTTTGCCGTAAAAGGAGAATGGGTATTGTCTCGAGCGGCCTGTCCTTTGATTTGTGCCCATATTAGTTCTATAGCATTGTACTGGCAATGATACGGCGGAAGTCGAAGAACCCAATGACCACATTCGGCAGCTATTTCGTCGGTAATATATCTTTTAGGGAGGCTTTTTTTTTTTTTAAATATTCACTAATTGTACTTTTAATAAAGTATCATCCACATTTTCGCCATGATGTTTGAGCCAGTCAATTATCTCTTGTTTTTTATTGGCCTGCGTCGGCATTTTATCAATTTGTCTAGAGTGATATGTAGCGTTGTCCATAATAATTATCGACGGTTCTTCCAGAGATTGCACCATTTCTTTGAACCATCCTTCGTAAATCTCCGCGTTCATTTCTTCGTGGTAGTCCGCTGTTTTCTTGGATTTAAAGGCCAGTAAAGCATCTGACACGAATCCTTTCGTAGCCCCTGCATGGCATATGATAAGGCGTTCACCTTTTCCCATTGGCACTGAACTAGTGGAAGCGGCGGTGTCGTCAGTCCAGTTCTTCGATACTGTGTGGCTTGCATTTAACCAAGTCTCGTCAGTGAAAATAACATTTGGCCAATCTGATATCTTTTTGGCTTCGCTCAAAAATTCACAGCGAGCCATAGCAACGTCGTGACGCTCCATCAATATTTTACGTTTGTCCGATTTTTTATAAGAAAATCCAATTTCTTTCAAAACTAAGCTTAATGACGATTTTTGGCCATGGAACAAACCACGTTCACGTAAAGAAACAACAAGTTTTTTAAGTGTTGGAATTTCTTTGCGCAAGTAATAGTCATATATACACTACCGTCCAAAAGTTTGGAAGCACACCTGTTTTCAAACAAAACAAATAAATGCCGACTAATAGCGGTAAAAATTAGCAATAATCTTAAGTTTTACAACCTTTTACGACTGTCTACACAAACACAAAAGGATTATTATCCTACATTCATCAAGTTTTATGGAATTCCTTAATATTGACGAAACACGTGTTTTATGACTTAATCCGTCGGCTACTTTATCCTATGCAATGGTGTAGTTTTATTGATAATGTTTGCTGGTTTTAACTTTTTTAGACCTTATTCAGTCGCACTTGAGCATTGGCACGTGAAAGTTGTGATATTAACATTGTCTGTATTCGAAAGATATCGGCTACTACTTTGACCGTATTTTTTCTTCTGAAAATGGCAAAACGCAAGCAAATCACGCTTGAACAGCGAAGCGCTATTTGCACTCTACGCGAGGAAGGATACAGTGAACGTCAAATCGCAGAAAGGCTCGGAATTTCTTGTAAAGGTGTCCACTATACCCTTGCTAGAAAACAAGAAACGGGGAAAAATGAAGATAGAAAGAGATCTGGTAGGCCCAAATCCACAACAAATCAAGAGGACAACTTCATTAGAGTTCTTTCTAAACGGAATCGACGCTTAACTGCACCACAGATCACTGCAGCTCTGAATGATACGCGAGAAACACCCATTTCAACAACTACTGTTAAAAGACGCTTACTGTCTGCGGGATTAAGAGGATGTGTTGCTGCTAAAAAACCCAAACTAACAAATCGACATAAGAAAAATAGACTAGAATGGGCAAAAGCGCATAAAAACTGGACTATAGAACAATGGGAAAATGTCCTTTGGAGTGACGAATCAAAATTTCAGATTTTCGGATCCAATAGACGTGTCTTTGTACGCCGGTCAAAAGAAGAGAGGGCTTCAGAGGCATGTACAGTGCCTACCATCAAACATGGTGGTGGTAATGTCATGGTTTGGGGGTGTTTTGGCAACAGTAAACCCGGCAATCTTGTGAGGATAACCGGAAAATTAAACAAGGAAGGCTATTTAAAAATTCTCCAAGATTCTGCCATACCCAGTGGACTAAGTCTCATTGGTTCTGGATTCATTTTTCAACAGGATAATGATCCTAAGCATTCGTCTAAATTGTGCCAGAACTTTTTAAACAAGAAAAAAGCTGAAAACATTTTAAACATCATGCAATGGCCATCTCAATCCCCTGATCTTTCTCCCATTGAACTTGTTTGGGATGAACTTGACAGGAGGGTGAAAAGTCGTTGTCCTACGAGCTCAGAACATTTGTGGCAGCTATTAGAGAACGAATGGAACAAATTAGATAAAGATTATTTTAAAAAATTGATTAATAGAATGCCCAGAATATGTGAGAAGATTATAAAGGAGAAAGGTGGACACTTTGATGAAGCTAAAATTTAATCTAATTTACCATTGTATATTATTTTTTTATTTTGTTTAAGTTAGTTTCTGTTTGTTCTTTATTTTTTTTATCAATACATTTAAATTTAAATGACTTAGTTTGGTTTTATTCGATTTTACCTTGCTGCTTCCAAACTTTTGGACGGTAGTGTATATATATATGACGACGAATAGCGTCAGCGTCGAAGTTGTCAACCGATGTCACACGACGTGGTTGGCGTTTCTTCTTCGGCGTACGAAGCTTATTTGCTTGCATGCCGCTTGTACCGTAAGCTTCGGTAGTAATTTTTGAAACAGTAGGTCCACTAATTCCTAATGCGGCCGCAACACGCTCTCGCACTTGCGACAATGGTAATAGCGGGCCACCATTTTGATATTCTGCTTCAAAGTAATTACGAACCTTGATCACCAGTTCTCTCGCCTGACTTTTCAGAACAGATCCTTTAGGCATTTTGATATTTGGCAGCTGGGCAGCAATCAACACGGAGGAACACAAAATACACAACGTAACGTATGGATAATGTGAAAAAACTCGGCGAACGGAAATGTAGTGACCATATAGCACGACCGTCTTGTTGCGAGTGACAGATTAAAACAAATACAAAATGGCGGTGGGTCATTGAGTGTTCCCAGCTTGAAAAAATATATTTGATTTTGTTGAATTTGTCTTTGTTCAAAACATATATGCGATCGATATCATTACTTATTTGCTCACAACACTACAACTATCAAATTAGAACTGTCATCGAGAAAATAAAGAAATGGAAATAGTATAACACGTTGTATAAGTGTGACAGTGTACAGTTGTGTTCAATCAAATATAGAGTTACTATCGCCGTCGATATCAAAGTAACGACTTTCATACACGCACATAGTGTTATAATTCATTACACTCATACAGCACACTGGTCCGCCATCTTATGCAACACATTACACAAGAACATTGCAACACACACATACCAACAATTGTCGGGACCAACGATTTGTACAACATTATAAGATTCGTCTATTTTTATTCCTTTTGTTCCATACATACATATTATCACGCCATATCCCTTACAGGGTAGGCAGAGAGAACAGAGTGCCAGAGAACTCTATCCTTGCATACTTCACTCGCTTCCTCGACATTCATAATTCTCTTCATACACGCTCGCCATCGGAGCATTCCCTTTCGCCTCGTACCTTTTGTTCTCATTGTAAATAATTGTTCAAATACTATAATTAAAAAAACATTTAGAAAACATAATTGTTTTAATAGCTCCTAATAGATACTACATTGTCAGCGTTACGTGCGAAGTCACACAGTTAGTGTGCGACAGGGATAACGCTCTACAATGTTGAAATTAGTCGATTGTCTCTTTCTAAGAGTCGATGTGCAATATTAATTGCTGCTTACTATATATTTTTTTTTAATATGTTTTATTGCTCATGGTGGTAAACGAGCAAGCAGCATACCTGTTGGTAAGTGTCACAGCCGCCCATGGACCTTTGCAATACCAAGGGTTGCCATTACTTAGACGTCGATCGTCTGCTTAGTATGGTACCACCCCGGACGGACCGGACCGCGGCTGTCCACAGCGTGGTTCTACCACTTCTAATACTGTTTATAGTGTAATATTTAGAGATGAAAGCGATAACTGACAATATTAATGTATACAGTTCGAGTTACAGTCTGGAACGTTTGAACTATGTAGTTACAAGGCGCCCGCGCGCTACACCTTCACAATATATGTACGTCATTATTGTTTATACATAGTTGTTGTCGTTGTTGTACGTGATGTTGACAGTTGTGTGTGATAGTCACACGTGTACTGACAGCTCTGTACACCGGTATACTATAACTTGTTCAGACATTATTGTATCGTCCGTCGGTGATGAGCGAAGTGACGTACGTACGGTCCAACACTCAATCAAACGGGTTATTTATGAAGAGCAGACGTTACCTTAATATATATAGTATATACACGCAGAGAGATGGGGGCAACTGTCTAAAGGTAACGAACAGTGGTAGTACATCACACCGCCGCCTCACCCCAAGTACAAGTTAACTAACGTACAAGTGAAAGTTAACAACGTGTTATACTTGTGTGCACGTTTACTTAATGAAACGTCACGTCTCTTATTGATAACTAGTGTGTATATGTATGTATATATATATATATATATATATATAACGCACGTCGTGTAAAGTCAGGACAATGTAAAAACTAAAAACATTATCATAGCTATGATAATAATAGACGTTATTGAGTAGAAACAAAACTAACTAGATCGTTTAGTTTAACACTACAGTTTTTTTTAAAGACAACATTTATTAGTGCCTTTTAATTTTATGTATGGTGAAGGCCTCTCAAAACTTATTGTTTTGAGTACCGATGACTAAATAAAGAACTTCTATTAAGTCTTTTCTCACCAAAAAAATAAGTTTGAAAAATTGGAAATAAGAAGTTAGTTCTCCCGTGACCATGAACGCTGAAAAGTGTTCGTAACGTCGGGAAGTTAAAAAACAAATACAATCGCGATAGAATTCGTAAAAGTAGCTTGATTTCAAATGTGTAACACTCGCATAAACATTAGAAATCATTAAAAATGTGTAAACTATAAATAAACTATATGTTGAAGGAGCTATTTGGTTTAAACTTTAAAGGCTTACTAGATTTCTTAACTGATCTATATTTATTATTGATGGCAACAGCTGAATTTACTTTTATACTCTAGTTATATATTCTATAAGTGAGACCTCTCTCATCAGCGTGCAATGTCTTAGAAACCTTCTGCATATGAATAATCAGTGCAATTGTTTTATCTATAAACTCAGCAACATGTGAATATATCTGCATCGTGTTCGTTCGGTATTGCACTGGTAAACAACTGCAACAGACCAACGGCAACGGGGGGACCGACTGTGACGCGTGGCAGGTATATGCACTCACAGCCATAGCTGGGCATTAACTCGTTAATCCGTTAATCGTTAATTAACGAAGTTAACATTTTGATTAACGGATTAACTTTTAAGTTAACTTTTAAAAATGTTAACGGACACGTTAACTTCCGTTAATATGCAAGAAGTCCGTTAATCGTTAATCCAATGCCTAATACTTACCGCACGGCACTGACAAGTGCCGGGTGGCGCGTGGCTGCGAGTGAAACAAAAACAAAACTAGATATATTTTGCCGGCGCGTACGAGTGAGAAACAAAACTGCGAAAAGATTTGTTTCGTTTGATCATTTCTTTACTTCAAAATGTTAATGTTCATGAAGGGAAATATACACCTACCCGACGATTAAATTACACATTCGAATTATACAAGTATTTTGTTTTGTTCCTAACCTGTTAACTTCCAGAACCTTAACCACAGGTTTTATAAGTTCACTTACGCATCGATATAAAGATGAAATTTTACACATATTAACGGATTAACGATTAACGTTAACTTGTGTTAATTCTTCCGAAATGTAACGCTTTAACGTTTAACGAAGCTAACTTTTTTTGTAGTGGTTTAACGATTAACGAAGTTAACTATTTGATTTACGGTACCCAGCTATGCTCACAGCGAACTACCATCAGGTGTGAGCGTAGCACACATTGTCTGACACTGTCACCACTAGCGATAAACGACGGCGCCGCCCTGGTGACATTAACTATCAAATGAAACAAAATAATTGTTTGTACATTAGCGTATATAATTTGATTGACAATCATTGAACGTAAAAGTGGAGCACATCGCCGGCCGCCGTGAACGGTCATTATAGATGTGTCCGACCTACTCGGCCAACTGCACTTTCTACACGTAGACCTACAGACATCAGGCGACAGACGACTGACGACCGGCGACGGTATAATCACATTGGTGGTGAATGTAATAACATACAATTGTGAATTGACGCTTAAGAATTAGGTAACTGAATAATAAAAAAATTAAAAAGTAATATTTTTGCATTCTGCATGTACCTACTCAAATTTTAATTCTGAACTCTTAATATTTACTCATTGATTCTAACTATTAAAATCACATACATTGAAAGGACGTTTTAGTAGGTACTTAGAATCTTGCAGGTACTATAGAATCAGTTTCGTTCTGATGAAAAATAATTATTTATTACTTAAAGTAACATAAATAGGTAAAGAAAATTGTATTAATGTTATTGTTTTTGAACAACCATCTACAAGGGAATTGTAAAATATTCCACTGTCTTTTAAAATTATATTTTGTTATAAAATGGAGGAGAGGAAGGAAAACCCACCAATTTCCCACGGTTAATCAATATACTGTACACCTCAAGAAAGGAAGTAATACGGGATGGGATCAAGGTGGAATAGGATATAAGGAAATTTTACTCCTGTGACGGTTCGGCTTCAAATGCGCATTTGAAGCCGAACCGTCCTGAGGATGCCTCGTTTAGAGGCGAAACACGTGTCGGATCTTTATTCGAAGTTCTGCGGAAAATTGCAAGTAGAAGTTCTGGAGGCGGTGCTCATCACAGGAGTAAGATTTCCTTATATCCTATTCCACCTTGATCCCATCCCGTATCCATCCTTCCTTTCTTGAGGTGTACGGTATATTGATTAACCATGGGCAATTGGTGGGTTTTCCTTCCTCTCCTCCATTTTATAATAGTAATGGATTTCCGCCATGTATCGCCTAATTCAATCACTTATATTTTGATTAGTGTTTCTATATCACTTGCTCCATTGTAACGTCTGCGACATCGTATTGATCAAATCTAAATATTTAGCTTTTACTATCACACAACTTTAGCTTAACAATGTGACGCGGATTTCACCATTATCTTCATTAATGTTGACAATAACACTCACATATGTATCTGTCTATGTATTCAATATTTCTGTCAAATAATTTGACTACGATATAATATATGATTTTATTTAATTTGTTAGAAAAAATGTGTATTAAATATAGAAATAACTTTGTTGTTTTAGGAGATTTTAATTTATTTTCGTGCAATACTAATGTTTGTAATTATTATGATTATTTTATGGCCTTTTGTGAATTTGTTCAGTGTAATTTAGTCCCTAATTGTAATGGCAGGCAATTGGATCTCGTGTTGAGCACACATGACTGTATATCGGTTGGTGCGGCGGACGAGGCGCTGCTCCCCGTGGACGCGTACCATCCGCCACTTGCCGTGCGCCTCGCTTTCAGTTCGAAACGGGATGCGAACCTCTTGCAGTCGCCCGTGTCTTCTCCCATATCACATATAGGACAACCTCAAAAGTCCTTTGTTAGAAAACAGTGGAATTTTAATAAAGCTGATTTTAACCGTTTATATTCCTTAATAACTAAAATTGACTGGAGTGAAATATACAGTTTAAATGATCCTGATCTGATTTTAAATTTATTATATGAGAAAATTTACGATGTATTTAACGATTGCGTTCCTAGTAAAACAGACAGTCTGACGTATAGGTGGTATTCTTATCCTGTGTATTACACCAGCGAAATTATTAAAGATATTAAACTAAAACACAAATTACATAAAAAGTTTAAATCCAGTAAATTGGACTGTGATTATCAGGCGTTTTCACTGTGCAGAGCAAGAGTGAAAGCACAGACGACTCGAGCGGTTGAGCGATACGTCGATCGCGTACAAAACCATTTGGCAACAGAACCTCAAGCTTTCTGGGCTTATATGAGATCTAGAAAAGGTATGTCAAAGAAACAAAAGCTAATCAACAACGGACGAGCTCTATCTGAACAGGAAAGTGCCAGTGAATTCGCTCGATTCTTTCACTCTGTATACAACCCGAACCCGCCCGTGCTGAGCGTAGCGGTAGCGAGTGCGACGGCAGCAGACGCGCCAGGTGCGTGGGTGCATCTCGCTCGCTTAAACACCGTGGACGTACAACGTGCGCTAGCTAATTTACCGCCAAAACGGAGCGCAGGCCTCGATGGTATACCGGCATTCGTCTTTAAAGACTGTAATTCAGTTTTAATTAATCCGTTGCTACACTTATTTAACGCATGTATTCAACGTGCAGTGTTTCCTGATCGCTGGAAAGTGACCCGAGTCGTACCTGTTCCAAAAGGTAGCGGAGGTTCGACACCCAGTGATTATAGACCTATTGCAGTCCTTTGCACTCCAGCCAAAGTGTTTGAGTCAGCCATTCACAGTTGTATATACAAACAGGTAAGTGCCCAATTATCCGAAGCACAACACGGTTTTCGTCCTGGTAGGGGGACTACAGGTAACTTACTTCACTTGATGACAAGACTAGTGCCAGCAGTCGATGCAGGTCGACAAGTGGATGTTGCATACTTCGATTTTCGGCGGGCATTTGATACGGTTCATAATGATCGTCTGCTTTTGAAATTAGCGAATGCAGGTTTCACTCCGCATACATTAGCGCTCTTTGCCAGTTATTTGAGAGATAGGCGCCAATACGTTGATTACGGTGGACATCTTTCCAAACCTTATTACACAAGATCTGGGGTCAGTCAAGGTAGTAACCTTGGGCCCCTTCTGTTTATTTTAATGATCAATGATTTGCCTATAATAGTCAAAACATCTACTCCCTTACTATTTGCAGACGACTTAAAATTAGTTCTTGAAATCAAAAAAGAAATAGACCATAAATCACTTCAGGATGATATCAATAGTATAACGGCATGGAGTTTGGCAAATCAGTTACAATTTAATGTATCTAAGTGCTCAGTTTTATCGTTCAGTAGGGCGCGCACCCCTAATCATCACCAATACCACATAAATAGCGAACCGCTGCTACGCGTCACAGAAGTCAAAGACTTAGGTGTTCGGTTTACAGCTGATCTGAATTTTAGACAGCATATTATAGATGTTTGTAACAGGGCTTACTGAAATTTAGGTTTTGTCTTGCGTCAGGCAAATCAATTTACCAACACCAGAGCTTTAAAGGCTTTATTCGAGGCTCTAGTAAGAAGTCACTTGGAATACAATGCCATAGTATGGGCTCCGCATGAAGCTAAATATATAGTAATGATGGAGTGAATACAAAATAAATTTTTACGATTTTTATATTTGAAACAGTTCGGGATATATCCAGGATACCCATTACTATATCCAACCGCATTTATATTGGGTATGGTAGGATTTTATAAATTAGAAGTTAGACGAGAAATAGCTCTCGTCTTGTACATATTTAAAGTATTGCGGGGCCTAATCCACAACCCAGCTATACTGCAGGAGATTCAGCTGTATTTACCAGACGAATACGTGGGACGGCGGCGGCAGCCACCGCTCCTGAGGGTGCCGCGCGCTCGCACCAACTTGTTACAGCACGCTATTTTAATTTTAAGTACATAGAAATAAGAAATTTGTAATGTTTAGAATTATCGTAATATATACTTATGTACTAATACTGTCTTCCGCTATCGAATTGGGTTGTATTACCTGTAATGGTAGTTGTGTGTCGAAATAAGTAAATAAATAAATAAATCCCTACTATTAAATGCTTCTACTGTAGCAACATTTGGCTAACTTCTTCTCAAATTCTGAATCAATGAACACATCTTCTGGAATAAGTTTTGACTATCTTCATTTTTCCCGACACTTTAAGGTATAGGCAACAATTGTTGTCACAAAAGCAGCATGTATTTTTCATCAATATCTTATTCCCATCAATACCTTCACCGACGAGCACTTTCTTCATTAGATATTCTACATTCTCAGTCATTATCTGACAATATCTTACTATTTGGCGTATCTTTAGGCTCTGTATTTGTTTTCGTTTTTAGTCGTTTCTTGTGTCACTTTCTCGTCCAGGATTTTAACTGCTGTTCTGTTGGCGGGTCAGAGGACTGTTTAATACGATTTCATTGAAAGGTAGCTCACACTTGTGATTAGCTGTGTGGTAGAGGCCACGAATACTACCAATCATTACTTTGCTCGTGGATGTTCTCCCATTTGAATTGTGATTCCAATAGTTATCGTCTTAATTAATTTAGTCTGAATTATACGGCTTTTGTGAGACGCCAGGGGACTGGTGTTTACGTACTGTGAAAACGATTTTAATACATTAAAGTTTATTTGAATGAATATTGAACGTTAAACAGATATATAGATTATGTTATTATCATTCAAAATTATTTAGAAAACATATGATATGTGATTATATTTGAAACGTTGTTCTGAGACAATGAATTGTCCAGTTTATAGAGAGACGTCCGTATGATAACATACTGCGTCGGTCGGTCGGTCTACCTTTTGTTAAGTATTGCAATTATATTGCGCTCCTTATATGTGAGACGCACCCATATTTGGATAGTAAATGTCACCGGTCGCCGGCCATAGTGTGTGTTACCTGCAGTGTGTGAGAGACGCACTGTCATGCAATATTGTGACGACACGTGTACACGTTACACACTACTGGTCCGAGAGCCAGGTGAAAATTTGGTTAATTATTTCTTCTCGAGAGATAATTGGTGATACGCATCAGACAATAGTATCATGAAGCCTTATGACCGTCAGCTGCAGCACGGTGGGGGGGATGAGCAGTTGTAACCTCCCACGCTCGAAGAAAAAAAAAACATTCACTCATTTCCTCTCGGCTAAAAATTTATCAAATTATAGCTAACCCAATATCTCAACAAAAAAGGAAAATCAGCTGGCTATTACATAGTGTATTGTAAGTCAGCTGATGTCTCGATCATGGAAAAAAAAATCTTCACTTTCAGTGATATCTTCTCAAATAAAAATTTACCTGATGATAACTTATATGTAACTATTGATAAATATATACGTCAGCTGGCTGTATCTCGGTGGAAAAATCGTCAGCTGATAATTTGAAGGTAACGTAGAAGTTAGCCAGAAGCATTTACTGACTATTTAAATGCATCAGCTGACTAAGTTTCCCTCGACTTACTGCTAGCTGATTTTTTTTATTTATCACAGAAACATATTTAAAATCAGCTCACAAATTTTCACGTGGGAGGAAATGACATCTCTTTAATTATTCGGCAAACCACTCCAACATGAGTGTTGAGGTGAAACAAATATTCCGTATCAACATTTTTTAAACTTATACGTGTATATTCAAATAATTTTAGTTCTATTCCAATATTTAAATAATCTATTTGCTTAGTATAAATTAACTAGTTACTTGATAAAAAAATATTTATTATAAAAAAATTATGAAAAATTACAATAAGAAGTCAGTAAATGCAGCAGTCAGTAAATGCTTCTGGCTAACTTCTACGTAACGACCTTCAAATTATCAGCTGACGATTTTTCCACCGAGATACAGCCAGCTGACGTATATATTTATCAATAGTTACATATAAGCTATCATCAGGTAAATTTTTATTTGAGAGGATATCACTGAAAGTGAAGTTTTTTTTTCCATGATCGAGACATCAGCTGACGTACAATACACTATGTTATAGCCAGCTGATTTTTTTTTTGTTGAGATATTGGGTTAGCTATAATTTGATAAATTTTTAGCCGAGAGGAAATGAGTGAATGTTTTTTTTTTCTACTGCTCATCCCCCCCACCGAGCCTTAGCTGACGTTCACGAGACTTTATGGTTCCATTTTCTGATGCATTTTACTAATTATCACTTGAGAGGAACTTGGTCATATACAGGGTGTCCCAAAATTCAACGATAAGCCGGCACCAGCAGGTGGACCTACATATGACTACTCGAGAACAAAAAAGAAAAAAATTCTACCTTGATTTTTTTTTTCATTACGACAAAAAAACCGATTTCTTTAAAAATCGACATCTTTTATTATATTATTAAGTGCCATTGCTACAATTTTACAAGTAATTCTGTGTTTTTTTTTGTATTGGTAAGGTAAGTAGCACTACTATCGATCACAACCATTAAAAATTCCAGAATATCTATAGTTTTTACACAAAAATCAACCAAAACTATGTTTTTTTCATAAATTATGTAAGATTTTGACTTTCAGCTCACTTTCACTCATCACAGTGAAAAAAAAAAGTATGGACACTACTGTGGCAAATAGTATTAAAAATTGGCGCAACTAACTACAATTCTAAAATGGTATAACATTCTAGGCAAACTAGCCACAAAAATATACTTAGGTGTACTATTTCAAAATAACAACCATACTTCGAAAATTGTTAGTGTTGATAGTAATCACTTTTACTATGTAGCCCAAATGTTTTTGTTGCAAGTTCTCAGAATTTGAATGAGACATGTGCGTAGTCCATAAGATAACATAAGTTAGACAGAGATAGAGAGATTATACGTTAGAGGGAGATAGATAGATGCTAATTGTTTAGTAACATTAATGCAGGTAGAGAAGTAATTAATGTCCTCAGCAGCACAGCAAGTCAGTACGCTCTACTTCTTTGTTTACTGCACACCGTTCTGTTTTAATTAAAGTGGCTCTGATACTAACGACTTTGGATTGAATTAAGTGACCTGGAAATTGACCTGACTTGGCATTATTTTAGACTGTGATTTTGTGTTTTTTTAAAGAAGTTTTGCCTTATTTTCAAGTGTTTAGCATTCATTATGCCGCTACCATATACAGCGTTAGAATACGCTAATATGCACCTAATTTATGGAGAATGCCGATGCAATGCCAACGCTGCTAGCAGATTATATCGAGCAAGGTACCCTACTCTTCAAAGGTATCCGGATTATCGCGTATTTATTAACGTGCATCAAGCATTTTCGGAGGGTCGTATACCATCTGACAGGAGAAACGCTGGAAGACCTAGATCGGAACACGATGAAGAAGTTCTCAAAGAAATAGAAAGCGATACAACTACCTCTGTACGTGGCATACAAGTAGCAACGGGAATTCCAAAAAGTACTGCACATAGAATTTTAAAACGTCACCAGTTTCATCCATATCATTACAGGCGCGTGCAGGCGTTATTACCGCGGGACTATCCACTGCGGGTCGCATTTTGCCGTGTAATGCTGCAAAAACACAGGGAAGATCCCCAATTCTTAGACAAAGTTTTATGGTCGGATGAAACAACCTGCAAGAAAGATGGCTATTTAAATCTTCACAATCTTCATAGCTGGAACAATGAAAATCCGCACCTGGTGAGAGAAGACAAATCCCAATATCAATTTAAGGTTAACCTATGGACGGGCATAATAAATGGAAAAGTGATAGGGCCCTTTGAGTTACAAGGAAACATAGATGGCAATAGCTATTTGAACTTCTTACAAAATGAGTTACCAGGATTATTAGAAGACGTGCCCTTAAGTGATTTGCAAAACATGTGGTTTCAAAACGATGGTTGCCCAGCTCACTATGCCCGCCCTGTGCGAGAGTACTTAGACCAAGAGTACCCAGGGCGTTGGATCGGGCGACTTGGTCCTATCTTATGGCCACCCCGTTCACCCGATCTAAATCCCCTGGATTTTTTCTATTGGGGTTGTCTAAAGGACAGAGTCTACTCAAAACCCATTGCAACCTTGGACGAGCTTCGCCAAAAAATAATTCAGGCTGTGGATCACATGAACAGAATCAGATATGCAAGAAAAATAAAACGTTCATTTTTAAGGCGATGTCGTGCCTGCATTACTGCCAATGGCAAACAATTCGAACATTTATTGTAATTTTAATAATATAGTAAATTCTAATCTCTCTATATCTATCTCTTTCTAACTTATGTTATCTTATGGACTACGCACATGTCTCATTCAAATTCTGAGAACTTGCAACAAAAACATTTTGGCTACATAGTAGAAGTGATTACTATCAACACTAACAATTTTCGAAGTATGGTTGTTATTTTGAAATAGTACACCTAAGTATATTTTTGTGGCTAGTTTGCCTAGAATGTTATACCATTTTAGAATTGTAGTTAGTTGCGCCAATTTTTAATACTATTTGCCACAGTAGTGTCCATACTTTTTTTTTTCACTGTGATGAGTGAAAGTGAGCTGAAAGTCAAAATCTTACATAATTTATGAAAAAAACATAGTTTTGGTTGATTTTTGTGTAAAAACTATAGATATTCTGGAATTTTTAATGGTTGTGATCGATAGTAGTACTACTTACCTTGCCAATACAAAAAAAATCACAGAATTACTTGTAAAATTGTAGCAATGGCACTTAATAATATAATAAAAGATGACGATTTTTAAAGAAATCGGTTTTTTTGTCGTAATGAAAAAAAAAATCAAGGTAGAATTTTTTTCTTTTTTGTTCTCGAGTAGTCATATGTAGGTCCATCTGCTGGTGCCGGCTTATCGTTGAATTTTGGGACACCCTGTATATCTGTTACTGGCTCTTGGACTATACGTACATGGCGTAGCGGGCAATCAACACCATCACATGGAAAGTTTTCAGCTGCATTAGTTAGGTGTGTTATGTATACGTCTGTGCGTGTGTGTCGGTGCGAAATGCTTTGGTGGGTTCATTGGCCATAAATCGTATTCCGATCGTATGCTCTATAGGAAGTGAGGCTTTATTTATAGAGGCGGGGGCGGGCGGCCGGCGCGTGCGCACGCGGGCGAGGGGCGGCCGCCGCTCGCCGCCCGCCGCAGTCACGCTCGACACTCAGCGCGGTGCGGACACACGTACGGTACGCCGCCACTCGTCGCGACTGTTTCGCAACCGTTCTCCAGTGCCGATGATAATCGCGACACCGTTCTGTCGATAGCGTCATACACCCGCCGCCCTCCCTACACCCGCCACCGCCGCGAGTGCGATAAGTCACCAGCGCCGTGTACAATTGTAACAGTGACGGATCGAATCGTTCGCGAGTGCAGTTAGTGAACGCGGGCCGGACCGACGCCCCCCCCAACTTGTGTGTGACAGTCGGTAGAGACGTGCGACCGACATGAGGCCGAGGGACGAGGCCGACACGAAGGTGCAGACCGGTACCTTCATACTGTCGGAGAAGATCGACGACACCAAGACGAAGAGGAGCGAGAAGGACATCAAGAAGGAGATGAAGCGCCTCGAGAAGGAGAAGCAGGAGCGCGAGAAGAGGGAGAAAAAGGCGAGGGAGAAGGAAAAGGAACGCGAGAAACAGGGCAAGAAGGGTAAGTGTAGATGTATCTTACGCCGACCGACGCCCCGTGTTATCTGTGCGCCGCGATAGCGTGATGTCATCTCGGCGCTAAGGTCCCCCTCCCCGTTCACCGTCCGCCCCCGCCCTCGCCCCCGGTGCGTCCGCCATTGTGGCTGCGGTTACATCATGTGCGGGTGAGACCTTGTGCGGTGACGTCACATACACAACACAAATATTTGTCGCCGAATAGAGATCAATGTTTATAACAAATAAATGTTGTTTATAGTTTGTGTGTCGAGTGGACGTGTACGATATAGTGCATGTTGATAACAAACATGTGTATGTGAGGCGAGTACCGTTGCACAACCGGCCGCGCGCCCGGCGTCACCAGCACGTACGTATACAGTACTCACATACACGTCAGATGATATATATCACTAGACACCGCACTGCATCACCGTTTTATATATTTGGAATATTGTAGTTATATATACATACATATATATATATATATATATATATATATATATATATATGTATATATATATATATATATATATATATATATATATATATATATATATATATATATATATATATATATATATATATATATATATATATATATGTATGTATATATAACTACAATATTCCAAATATATAAAACGGTGATGCATATATATATATATATACATATATTGTATGAGACACACGACGTGTTAACATATCACATGTTGCGACATACTTGAAATGTTTATTATTATTATTTTCAATTTATTATAATACATAAAATAATATTATCATTATATACAAACGCACGGTGCACTCATATGTGATCTTTGTATTGAGGTATATTTTACAAATTATACTCGCACTAAGGACAACAACTTGTGTGTGTATCGAACCCGCGACACTCGATGTAATTGGACAGTGTCTCAGCCATTACGCCATCGTCTGTGCAATTACTCCGCTATAATTGTGAACGTTTGTGAAGGACTAAAGCCTGTACCTGAGTGAACCTACTCAACTAGCACGCAAATAATAATGACGCAAAATCGAGCTAACGAAACGACTTATCTTTATCACGCAACCGTAACATGTAAAGTGCGAATGAATGTTAATCAGAGTAGCAAGATCAACGGTTGCATTGCCGTGTCACGCAACAAACTGAATATTTCGTGCAATTGCATGTTGTGGCGTGTGCTTTTTTGTTAGCGGTGCACAGCTCCCACTAGTGGTACGTGCTCTAGTATCGCACCTTATGTATACACTTATATAATAACAATAATATACAAAAAATATAGGGGCTAGATCTAGGCTAGCTAGATAGGCTATCTACTTTGAAGATAGTAGTCTTCTTAAACCTCATTTAAAGAAGAATATGTGCATAGCGTTCAGGAACCAGCGTCAAGGTAGTCGCTGATAACCTACAATTGAGGACCGTAGCCTTTTTAAGTTAAATGAATGAACCCAGTTATGGTGTCGAGTAATATGGTACTACCAACTCAAATATGTAGTCTTTAAAAGCATCTTGTAAAAGAGGCGAGAGAGTACACGAAGTGCCCCAACATCTCATAAATGGCATTGTCAAAATAACCATCTTACCAGTTTTTTCGTTTGCTTATAGATATATACATAAAAATATGTACTTTTTGTTTTATACAAATATTATCTTTAGTTGATAGCTTGTCACACGACCGCTCAGAACTAGTTCAAAACACCAACTAAACTCACAGCACAGTTGTCTGCTCGCTACCCATTTCTTATTTTCTGTAGAGCTCGCTCCGTTCGTACTTCACTCATTTTCTGTAGAGCTGGTTCCGTTCGTACCTCTCTCATTATCTGTAGAGCTGGTTCCGTTCGTACCTATCTCATTTTCTGTAGAGCTGGCTCCGTTCGTACCTCTCTCATTTTCTGTAGAGCTGGCTCCGTTCGTACCTCTCTCATTTTCTGTAGAGCTGGCTCCGTTCGTACCTCTCTCATTTTCTGTAGAGCTGGCTCCGTTCGTACCTCTCTCATTTTCTGTAGAGCTGGTTCCGTTCGTACCTCTCTCATTATCTGTAGAGCTGGTTCCGTTCGTACCTATCTCATTTTCTGTAGAGCTGGCTCCGTTCGTACCTCTCTCATTTTCTGTAGAGCTGGCTCCGTTCGTACCTCTCTCATTTTCTGTAGAGCTGGCTCCGTTCGTACCTCTCTCATTTTCTGTAGAGCTGGCTCCGTTCGTACCTCTCTCATTTTCTGTAGAGCTGGCTCCGTTCGTACTTCTCTCATTTTCCTTTTGCAAGTTTTCGGATTTCGGGCGCAAGCGTTTCGAGTTAATAGTGCATAGTGATAGATATGATGGCACCTTTTTTTGTATGTTTAGCTGTTAATGATTGGCCGTATGCAAGCAGTGCATAATCGGACTGCTGCTCAAGGCTAATTTAGACCTAGCATTTATTAAACTATGCAGGCGTCCCATCACAAAGGCCGCACGCGCATGGACTTGCGTTATGTGAGGGGCGAAGTTGAGTCGGTCGTCAAAGGTTACACCTAGATATTTGGCTTGCCTGCTCCAAGCGACAGGCGTGTTAAAGATTTTGAAGAGCGGCATGCTATCAATAGAGTAGGTACGGGCATTTCGACGAATGAACATGACCGCCTGACTCTTATCGGGGTTAATTTCTATTCTGCACTTCCTAAACCAATTGGCTAGGGCGGTAGCCGCTGTTTGAAAAGTCTTTGCTACTGTTGTCGGGATCTTACCTGCACAGAAGAGTGCGGTGTCGTCAGCGTAAAGCGTTTTATGGACTCTATTAAATTTGGGCATATCGCTAGCGTATAACGTAAATAGAAAAGGGGAGAGGACCGAGCCCTGTGGGAGGCCGGCTTTAATAGGGTGGGAGGCAGACAACGTCCCTTCCACCCTGTAGCGAAAGCTGCGATGACTTAAGTAGTCATGTATGATTAAAATTAGATAGTCGGGGATCTTAAGACGATAAAGTTTGTAAATGAGGCCCTCGTGCCATACTTTATCGAATGCCTTCGCTACATCTAGGAAAATTACAGTCGTGGATCTGTTCATAATGATCTTACGTACTTATGTATTCTGCTAATCTGTGGACTTGCTGCACACAACTGTGCCCAGCACGAAAGCCAAATTGCGCGTCTGGGATGAGGTCGTTAGCCTCGGCGAATGTTCTTAGTCTACTGAGGACTATACGGTCGTTTTTGCCTAACGCTCTCAGTAAACTTATCGGGCGCTAATATGATGGTTACGTACATATAAAATTTCGTGATGAAAAAGTATAAAAAGTCTCCCAGATCAAAGCAAATACAGCCCGCGTGCACAATATATATCCACATATAAATATCCAAAATTCCGCTCGCGCCGTTGAGGATGGAAATCGTGACTCGTTAAAGTCACAAACGTGGGCAAACCCAGAAAAGTGGAGCAATGATGTTTGTCTGACTTAAGATGTGTGTTTAAATTTAATGTAATAATTATATGAGCTCAATAATATTAAAACTATTAATATATATATATATATATATATATATATATATATATATATATATATATATATATATATATATATAATGTTAATTATGTACATTAATATTTATTATGTGGTACCACCGGTTTGGTAACAGTGGACGACCGTGAGCCGCGCGCGCACATGTGAGCCGCCCCGCGAGTGGAGCGGGCAGAACACAAATGATATCTACACATATTATATGTAACATTCACCTGCTTTAGTCCCAATTACATTTGGTCCACGCAACATATACTCGTACATAATTGCGAAAGTTATTGGCAACAGTTTTATGATCGGCAGTCTGACTGACGTCAAACCTTCTTGTGAATGTAATTGTTGACCAAACGGCATCAGGTAGTGTTGGTCCATACATACATACATAGCCTCACGCCTGTTTCCCAGAGGGGTAGGCAGAGACTACGGATTGCCACAAACCACGATCCTGGCATACTGCCATCGCTTCATTCACACTCATAATAGTCTTCATGCATGCTCTACGATTACGCATACTCTTAATAAGACCTCTCGTCAACACATCTCCAACTTGGTGCAGAAAAGTATGACGTGATCTTCCCCTTGTATTCGTCCCATTCACGCTTGCTTTATATATTTGCTTCGTCAACCTCTCGTCACTCATTCTTTCTAAATGTCCAAACCACCTCAGCATACTCTTTTTGATCTTTGTCACTACTTCTTCATTCACACCACAGCGCTCTCTAATAACACTATTCCTAATTTTATCTTTCATATTTACATCACACATACTACGAAGAGCTCTCATCTCTACAGCATTTATTCTACTTTCATGTCTTCACTGCCAAATCCAACGTTCACTACCATACATGAGAGTAGGTACTAATACTCCCTTATGTACAGCTAAACGTGCCTTTTTGGACACATTTCTGCTTTTCATAAAGGTGTATAGTGTTGGTCCAGATCAATAAAAAACACTTAGTCGTCTATTACAACATACACGTACAAAGTAATGGTTGTTTAGTATCAGTAGTTGCTACCACACAGCAACAAGCTCACCAACGCACCTTGTTATATAATTACTTTTTGACGTGATAATGTCTTATAATCGATGAAAGTTGGCTGCACGCACGAAAATGTGTCACGTTCCGTCTGAGCCGAGCGTGCGCATAAGGGTTCTTGCATTTTAAGAATTTGACGTAAACTGTTTATAAGGTGAAGTGAAAAGTAAATGTGGTTTCCGTTGTTTGTTCAATACATAAAAGTATGAAATTTTTATCAATGTCTTCTTATGACATTACGTAAAATTATCATCGGTAAACCGACTTCACCGACAAACATCTGTTCTTTTTTTATGTATAACGAAGCGCACAAAACAATATACAGACATAAGCTTGTGTTGTTGTGGAGGGAGACATTAGCGCGGCAATAATAACAGATTACAATTTATATCGGCACCTAGAGAGTTATCATTTGTGATATGTATTAGTGAGGCGAGCTCGCATACACACTCTGGTGCTCCAGCGACCTTAGGTGACTACAGCATCAATATTGCAAACTGTTGTGTTGTCCGTTATTAGCGGTGACGCGAGCGCGGCGCCTCGGCCACGATTACACTATATACATATACTAAGGTTGAAACTATTGTTATAACACATCAGGCATTCAATTATTGTCTTCTTAGTTATAATCTATAATTAGTTTTCTCTAACAGAACACATGTTGCACAAATAGAAATGATTGTTTCGAATGTATTCTAATGATATTCTGATCACTATGATGTATGTTGATGATAATCGTAGTATGTTTCGATGGTATCTCGTGTTGATGGTGTAACATGTGATCGTTGCGAACAGATACCGCCAATCGCGGATGTATCTCGTCACACCTTATAAATATATTTTGTAAACATTGTGATGACTGTGATATCATATTGTACGTGTGCTTATTGCACCACGTCACATATATATATATATATATATATATATATATATATATATATATATATATATATATATATATATATATATATATGACATTATGTTACTCTGTGTTGTTGGTACATTACTCTGTATTTGTTGTCTATTGTATTGACAGCTGATAGTAATTGTTTTGTTACGAAATAAAGTTATCAAAATAGTAAATTTCAATAATAACTGTATCATTTAATCATTTAACAAGAAATGCACATTTTAACAATATATGTATAGAATTAGATATCCATTTTCATAACACTAGCGGTCGACCCCAAGACATGCGGTCTGTCTATAGAGACGCACAATCTAACATTTGTGACAATGTCCGCCCTCTGCTGTCCGCCGTCCGTACAATATTGTATAACTAATGTTATATTAACGTGGTATGCAATTGACACCATTATATATACACACGCACACAACTAATGGCTTCAACAGTTAATGTTAGACAATTGATAATTAGTTGTATGTGGAGGTGTGAGGTATGATATCACACTGTGTGGTGTCGTCACGTCCTACACACACATCGAGTTGTTACATTACAGACTGTTGGTGCGGCGCGGGGCGGGACGGACCTCGTCACACACACACACACACACACACACAATAAATATATAGCAATAGTCGTGCCGTGAAATGCTGTGTGGTAGCGGCTACGAATACTACCAACCCTTACTTTGCTCGTGGATGTTGTAAAATCCTACTCAATCTAATGCCGTTTGGTCAACAATTACATTCCCTTTACGGGTTGAGAGCCCTCAGCGCTCACCCACAGTCCGGGTAAAGTTGTCATAGCCATCTGGGCCTACAAATAAGACACACAAAAAAGAAATTACATTCCCAAAGAGGGTTGACGTCAGGCAGGCGGCCGGTCATAAATTTATTGCCAATAACTTTTACAATACATATCCAATGAAAATGTAGGGCGCTCCCCTACTAGGTGGACAGACGAAACTATAATACGATGCGAGAATTGAATGTCCTACAATAGTTCACGGCGCGGCGGTGTAAGGGGCGATACGATTGAGACGGATCTCCAATAGGTGTAGGTTGGAATCCCACTTGTGACAATCATTTTTCGCCCGTAATCGGGTTTTTAAAGATACATCTAATATGTAGTTGGTGTAAAGATGCGAAAGTGGAGAGATGTAGGTACCGGGGGAGGCCGAGCCTCACCTACCTAGACCAGATCGGTCACGTACTGAAGGAAGGTGGAGTCTAGAGTCTACGAAACCGGCGAGCGTGTATGAAGAGAATTATGAATGTTGAGGAAGCGAGTGAAAATATGCAAGGATAGAGTTCTCTGGCACTCTGTTCTCTCTGCCTCGATATGGCGTGATGATATGTATGTATCTAACATGTAAATATGTGTATATTTTTATTAAATATCTATGTATAACATATTGAAATAAAAATGATAATGTATCGTTGTATGTGAATGTTGTGTTAATACGGCACCTACTACTCGTATATTATTGTAGTTAATTGTCAGCTAATCTATGTTTGCAACATGTTAACTTATAGCAACTGGTGATATACATATGTATACACTATAGTCCTTAAAATATAGCTTGATCTCTGTGACAGATAGCGACAAAACCGATGAAGTAATTATGAATACGCGTCATTATTACAATTTTAATTTGTATTTATTTTTTATTGCTTATGGTGGCAAACGAGCAAGCAGCACACCTGATGGTAAGTGTCACTGCCGCCCATGAACCTTTGCAATACCAAGGGTATAGCTTGGGCCGCTGCCTACCAATAAAATCCCCAAGCCCACCCAGTTGGCCTTCCGGCTCTCTCGCTCACCAAATGACGCGCAATAGCACATTGCCACTACTCAGACGTCAACCTTCTGTGAGAGTGTGGTACCACCCCGGACGGACCGGCCCGCGGCTGTAGACAGAAAACTGTCAACAGCGTGGTCCTACCACAATTGATTATATCGCCTATATTTTCATTCTTTAGGTGCCAGTTGTATCTCAACTGAATTATGAATATAAAAATATGAATATTTACACCATAACTAGTAACCTCATATGTTTTAAAATACTTAGTAACCATTTTATAAAAGTATGGTGCTTACGCAAGTACAAGATCATACTGAACTGAGAATAAGGTAGAGATGGGGCAATCGATAAACGTAAATCGATAACATTCTTATTAATTATTTATAAAACAAGTAAAACCAATACATTACCTATATAAACCACATGATTACTCTATAAAATAAGTAAATTGTGTTAATTTAGTATTCAGACATCAGTTATAATTTTAATAAGACCATTTCTATTATATTAAAAAGATAATTTCTTTTATAAAATAAACATAATTAATTATTCATGAAATAATCTGTGACCAAGAACTCATCATCAACCTACAGGAATGCTCCAGTGATGATGATAATAGTGACGATGAACTTGGATGTATTCCTTTAGAATAATAAAAGAATTAATTAACAGCTTTAGTTTAAATTAAATAAAATCCATTAATTTAAATTCAATAAGATTTTCATAAATTGTTTTAAATTTATAATCGATTCATCCATCCATTTGATTGGAAGTTCAATAAGATTTTCATGTATTATTTTACAATTGCAGTAGCAAATAACTTTAAAAAATAAGGAATTATATCGACAAAAATACGGACTGCATCGTAAGCGTGCGGCACTAGTGAGAACTGTCACAGAGATCATGCTATATTTTATAGACTATAGTTGTGTGTAAGGTATCATACATTACCTATTGGATAATATTAATTGTATGTGCATCACCAAATGTGAACAGCTGTGACATAGAAACTTGATACATAAATATATCGACCTCATACCTAACTACAGTATTATAAATCGTTATCTCGATACTGCCGCGACTGCCCGCGACTCATCTGCAATGAGGATGTTTCGCATTCACAGTTGTCATCTTTGTCCTTACCTTTACACATTACCTCGAGTGAGGTAAGGCCGAGTCGAGGTAACAACTGTCAAAGTAAGGTACGTTGCGATTACGTCTAGAAGATACCTGAAGGAGATTGCCACATGTGCCGGCGACCATAATGTCAAATTACGATTACTTTTTTTGCAATTTATTAAACATTTGTATGATTAATCTGTACAATTATTTATCTCGACGATATTTGCGTGATGCAGAAAATCCAATGGAGTAGGGACATATGTCGAACATGAATGTTCAGAAAAACTTTTGATGTAAGATATCAATTGCAACATGTTATCAATTGCCGCTTCGCGCCTTCCCAAATACTGAAGGTAACAATGGACGTGGCATACCAATTCTAACCACTATGTAGGTGCTTAACCACATTACGATTTTACGCAATAACAAACTAATGAGTGGCTAAAATTGTAACTTTGAATTGTATACGCAATAACGTAGTAATCGATATTTAATATTTTCAAATCGTTTGTGACGTGTTGCATATAATTCACCAATAAATAGTTTTAAGAATACTGACCAAAATATCTAAAACTTTAGCTTTAAAATAAAACGTGATATACCGCATTGCAGTATTGCCGTGCAAAAGTCATATTCTTTTTTTAATTTGGGCATGCAAAGGGAACAAAATGTCACAAACTGATAAAGTGCCAACATGACGAAGCGAATTCTTCAAAATTATGACGTGATTCGTGACTTACTCTCCTACAACTTATTACCTCCACTCTTTTTACTGGAGGAATCTCAAAATTTCCTCATGTTTGGTATTATAAATACCGATGTTGAGAAAGGTTCGAGGCGATCTTCGAAGCTTCTTTGGCTGTGTATGAGTGGAGATGATGTCGAGGTAAAGTCGTAGAATACGGGGGAGTCAGTCTTTCAGTGTGATGTGGGTCACACTCGGGACATCTCTGCAATATAGTATCCGTAATACGAAAATTCGTAGTAGAACGTTTGTTACGGACATAATGAATAAGCACGTCGTAGTGAGAAGTGCAAGTTGCAAGTAACAATACGTACACATGTCTACACAATATATCATGTAACAATGTCACTTACCGCGCCTTCGTCGTCTGTACCTACTATTAAATGTTTTAAACTATGTAACGTATTTTATTAGAAAATATATAGTATAGATGAGTGTGTGTGTTAGATGTTGAAGTATTACAACTAGGTATTTGTACAAGACGATGTATACAATTGTACCACACTAGAGATATATAGACCTAATATAATAATTATATGCGTGGAGATAAACTTATATCACACATTTACATATATAATACAACTTAAATGTTATCTATAGTGATAGCGCTACATTTGACAGTTGTCTGTCTACAGCCGCGGACCGGTCCGTCCTGGGTAGAGTACCACACTGAGCAGAAAATCGACGTCTGAGTAATAGCAATGTGTCGTTACGCTTCGTTCGGTGAGCGAGATAGCCAATTAATTTTAGGGGGTCGAGGGGCAAGTAGAAACCGGTGACTGTGGCCGCGTTCGTACGCGAGGCTAGAGACAAGACCGCCATTAGTAGCGGTCAGTGCATCAGTTTGGGACTCGGCCGCGACCATTTTGCGCCGACGTTAACAAAATGTATGGTAAATCACGTGTGCAACTTGTGGCGGCTGCTATGTACGACCACTGAGTGACCTGGTGTGCAGCATCTAACATTATGTTTTGTATTGTAATTTGAGTTAATAGATTAGAGTTACCAATTGAAATAACTTATATTCAAGAAAATGTACAAAATTTGACTAAACACACCTATGCAACGTAAACGCTAAAAATTACAATTTTTGAAAATATTTACAAAAGTAATGATATTCTTTAGCTTAAACATAAATGTGAGCCAAATACAATGTTATGATATATCGGGGGCAAAGTTTCTTACCATTCTTTATTGAAATTCAAGATATATTTTTCTTTTCAAAGTTTATTTAGATTTAATTACAATATACATTAACACGTTCAGTGCCTCGCACTCGGATCCGAGAGGGGCGGGGCTCTAGTAGCGGCGCCTCGCACTCGGATCCGAGCAAGCGTCCCGTTCATTTTATAGTAGTAGGCTCCGAGTGTTCGGCACCCAGCGTGCTGTGTGCCTCGCACTCGGATCGAGCAAGCGTCCCGTTCATTTTGTAGTAGTAGGCTCCGAGTGTTCGGCACCTAGCGTGCTGTGCGCCGAGTTTTGTCTTTGCACTGAATGTGTATAGTATGTGCCATTTTGTTCGATGACCGTCTGTCATCTTGTAGGTACTGACATGATCCCATTGCTGTAGAAATTTTGGGACTTATGATCAAAAAACGCGACATGTAGTTGTGGCAGTCCTCTCTTGATGTTAACCTGATACTGTCTAAAGAATTCTGAAGAGACTGAAGCAGGTGGAAATCTGAAGGTGCAAGACAGTGCATATGATGGATATATAACACCTCCTAGCCAAACTCTTAATTTTTGCCGAGTGACTAAATATGTGTGTGGTCTAGTGTCATCGCGATCAAAGGGCCACACCCATTCTGTTGATTTATTCCGGCCTCTTTGTCTTAACTCCTTGCTTAATCTCATCAGTTGATGGCAATAGAGATCCGAATCGATAGTTCGGTCCGGCGATAAAAGCTCATAAGAGGGCGTCCATTACTCACGTGATCTTTTTTTTAGCATTTTTTAATCATCATATTGGTCAGGAGTTAAACATGGAAGTAACACCGCTCGTTAGTTTGTCTAGTCATTGTTAGATCTGATAAGGAGACGTATGATGACGGAGTAACAATACAATTCACCACCCCCCTATCTCAACCGTGGGTGATCGTAAGAGACGATTAAGGGATATGAAACGCATATAAATAACATCTATGCAAGAGAAGGAAACAAAACTCTATACCAACAGGTCTGACTAGTAGGTCAATTTCCCTCCCATTATGGAGGAGGCTCAAGCCCAACAGTTGGACATATACGAGCTGAAATGCTGGTCATGAAGACGTTTTAGGTAATAACTGTACAATAACTTAGCGACCTTGACCATCGAATTTATGATTAATACTAGAAAATATTAATTCGGACAACCAAATGAAGTGGACGACCTCCCGCGAGACGACATTCACATTGCCGTTGGTGTGCTGTACGCCTGTACTAACTAAACTAACTATAGTTATGTATACTATTTAGTGTTTAGAGTGTGACGTGTTGTCATACTGTGAGGTAAACCAGACAAACTTTAGTGTAGTGGTGTGTACCGCCACACACGTTACATTACTCAGTACTATATATACAATGTATATTATCTCAACTCACATAGTGAATGTATTAGTCACGAACCGAACTAGCGTTGGCGCCGCACATCTCACACAACACGTACACCATATATATATAGTGGGGAGTACTATTTCTGTAGCGGATGTATAGTTAGCGCCGGTGGTGGTGTGCTGTGTGACCGCGTGTGTCTTTGTCGGTGTTCATTCATAGTGTACGTGTGTGACCTCGCCTGTGACAACATGTCAATACATTCACTTAACACAATACACACGACACAGACGGTATATAGATGCAATGTCAACTGTGCTGTCCAAATATATAATCTATACATATAATAAAAATGTAACGGGTTCCTGTCTGTACATGGAAGATATATGAAAAAAAATATTACTGGGACCTTCATCAACACTAATAGAACCCAAAACAATAATTTTTAAAATTTTTGTCTGTTTATCTGTTTGTCTGTGTGTTTGTGCACGCTAATCTCAGAAACGGCTAATCCGATTTAGACGCGGTTTTCACTAATATATTGTGGTAAGCTTCACTTAACATTTAGGCTTTAGGCATTTATTTTATGTCAATTGGTTTATAAAAAAAAAATTATGTCAATTTAAAAAATGTTCGGAGAAAAAAATCTTTATCGATTTTTTTCAAATTATGTACAAATATTCTTCAGTAAAAATAAATAAACACGTGTTTCGGCATTTGTCAATTTTCACCCTGTGGTTGTGTAAATTAGGCCTGTGAAGCGGGTTGAACGACTCATTACCGCCATACCGAAACTATTAAAGCTAGAAACATTAAATTTTGACGCACGTTTCTTTTTATAACATAGAGATTCAATATGATAGGATTTTATGAATTCCATCCCTAAGGGGGTATAACAAAGTGGCAAAGTGTGTATGAGGCGAAAATTTCTTTATCGATTCTTTTCAAATTACGTACAAATATTCTTCGGTAAAAATAAATAAACACGTGTTTCTCTCTCCCTCTCCAACCCCGCACCAGTGCCGTTGTGGCGACCAGTGCCGGCGTGAGAGCTCACACGATACACATAGTAGACGGCAATAGGATCTTGCCTAATGGTTTAAGATACAGGTTAAGTTTAGCTTCAAAAATGTTCGCTCTATAACTCAAATAATAAATTATATGTAACGAGGTCGCAACTCTTCTGGTGTACAAACACAGTACAATACAGTCAAATAAAGGGTGACGATAATTATATTTTTATCCCATGGTCATACCGTAAATAGTTGATTGGCAATATAATTTGTAGAATGAATAGAACTTTGAACAACCTTTTTCTTTAGTGACCGGCTATGGTATATAGACACACGCGCGCCGTACACGTACATCTACGTTGTGCGGGCGGGCCACCGCAACCGGGTATCATCTCGAGTCGAAGCCCTCATGCAGTGAACCTCAATACAGGTACTTACGCTTGCACCGCCCAAAGCACCGACGGTAGAGCGTGTCAACGTAGAGTATTTTCTCTTGGACCCACCCTATTGCCTAATTCCGTTAGACAACTAACTCGCAGAAGGCGCCGACCGCATCCCAGTTTCTGACGCTGTTGATTATCGTCCTAGCAACAAACCTTCAACACCTTACATTTCTTTTTCTATTTAACTCTGTCAGAGATGACTTCTGCGTGGATGAAGTCGCGGGCAAAAGCTAGTATAATAATAATATCCAAGCTATTTGTTTCAAACTATAGATTATGGTGTGGTCATGCTCACTGATAAGGTCTCTGTTTGCGGTAGCTACGTGGAGCGGGTCTCTCCCTTCCCTCCAATGTGGTTGAGGGGCGTGATGGCTGCTCTAATAGTTAACTCGTGATCGGGTGCCGCTTGTGGGATCTGGTCCAGCCATTTTTGTTTTATAAATATTATTAGTTTCATTTTGTATTATATACAAAATTTAAAAAAAAATGAATCTTTACCCGAAGGGCATATCACTGTAGCTAACATAAATTAAACATGTAACCAAACTCTTTTGTGAAAAAATATAATAAAAAAAAAAAAAATGACGAGCCCACTGAGTTTCTTGCCGGATCTTCTCAGTATGTGGCTGCTTTCCGATCCGGTGGTAGATTAATTAAATTTAATTTAAAAAACAATGTAAAATTGACAATATGTAAGTGCCCCTATGGGACTTATGCAAAATAAATGATTTGATTTGATATATATATATATATATATAGATACTAGCTTTTGCCCGCGACTTCGTCCACGCAGAGGTCATCTCTGACAGAGTTAAATAGAATAGTAATGCAAGGTGTTGAAGGTTTGTCGTTAGGACGATGATCAACAGCGTCAGAAACTGGGATGCGGTTGCCGCCTTCTGCCAGTTAGTTGTCTAACGGAATTAGGCAATAGGGTGGGTCCGAGAGAAAATACTCTAGGTTGACACGCTCTATTATCGGTGCTTTGGGCGGCGCAAGCGTGAGTACCTGTATTGAGATTCACTTCATGAGGGCTTCGACTCGAGATGATACCCGGTTGCGGTGGCCCGCCCGCACAACGTAGAAGTACGTGTACGGCGTGCATGTGTCTATATACCATAGCCGGTCACTAAAGAAAAAGGTGGTTCAAAGTTCTATTCATTCTACAAATTATATTGCCTTTAATATACTATTTACGGTATGACCATGGGATAAAAATATAATTATCGCCGCCCTTTATTTGACTGTTTTGTTTCACCAGAATATGATTTATTATTTGAGTTATAGAGTGAAAATTTTTGAAGCTAAACTTAACCTGTATCTTAAACCCTTAGGCAAGAACCTATTGCCGCCCACTATGTGTATCGTGTGAGCTCTGACGCTGGCACTGGTCGCCACAACGGCACTGGTGCGGGGTTGATGGAGAGGGAGAGAGAAACACGTGTTTATTTATTTGTACCGAAGAATATTTGTACGTAATTTGAAAGGAATCGATAAAGAAATTTTCTCCCCATGCACACTTTGCCACTTTGTTACACCCCCTTAGAGGCGGAATTCATAAAATCCTTTCATATTGAATCTCTATGTCATAAATTGAAACGTGCTTCAAAATTTAATGTCTCTAGCTTTAATAGTTTCGGCTTGGCGGTAATGAGTCGTTCAACCCGCTTCACAGGCCAAAGGGGGTAAACTGACAAATGCCGGATATTACCCTTTTTTTTTTTTTTTTTTTTGCGGTGGTTTATGGACGTCGCACCCCGCCAAATCGGTCCGGGGTGACGGAAGAGGCGGCGCGCAACCCCATTGACCCACCCTGCAAGCGCCTCTTCTTCGCCGTGCGAGCGGGCCACCGGTACCCGATCTTTGTCTTCGGTGGCCCGCTCGGCGTTATGCCCTCTCGGGCTCCTCTCCTGGCCCCGACAGCTTTCGCCGTCGAGCGTGGCGTCGTCCTCACGCGGTGGCCTCACGTCGGGTGACCGGACAATTGAACTTTCTCACATATAGGTTTTTTAGACAGTAGAAATTTACGATGAAAAGACGAAAAAATCATGTAACTGGATGTGGATGGAGATATACTGAAGTATCTAGTAGGTATATTGTCCAATATACCATAGGTAGTCCTACCTAAAGTATCTAATGTCTGACGCGGTCGCCCATCTCCAATTTCTAACGATTTAGTACTCAACTTCAATCGAAAAACTATATATAGTTAGGTACTTATCTACTTATTAATAAATAAGATAACTATAGCTACTTAGGTATTCATAACTAAAAAGTATAAAATAAAAAAAATGATTAAAAAATCAAAAAACCCGACTGCGTAAAAAGTCACCAAAACTACGTACATAATAAAAAAACTGAAAAGAAAAAAACAAGCACTTAGATGTCCGGTGGTCTAGAATTCCATAATATATTATTGAATAAATACTATTGCAGAAAATAAAATGTATTTTAATAATAGAACATGACAACTGAACAGTCGGGATCCTTTATTCGACAACAAATCTAATTTTTCAATGGATCTCGACTGTTCAGTTGTCATGTTCTAATATTAAAATATATTTCATTTTCTGCAATAGTATTTATTCAATAATATGTTATGGAATTCTAGACCACCGGACATCTAAGTGCTTGTTTTTTTCTTTTCAGTTTTTTTATTATGTACGTAGTTTTGGTGACTTTTTACGCAGTCGGGTTTTTTGATTTTTTTTATTATTATATGTATAGATAAACACTACTGTCACTGTCACTTATTGAGTTGAGGGAACCCTGAGCGTTGTTGTTACTAATGCTACAAACACTTGGATGATTATAGATGCTGTGTGAAACAACTGAGAGTTATACATATGTATATGTATAGAGTTGAGCCAACAACAACACCTGATGCTGTCCAATTAACAATTTCATTACCAATGAGATCATCCCTGATCGAACATTATTGCAATATGTACACGATGTAAGCGATATACTCGTGTCTTGTAGGTACATAAGTGTTGACGCGAACTACGACTGCCTGCATATGTGTGTGTCAAGCGCACACAGGTGCGCGAATCGCGATTCGCGGCTTCGGCAAGCATCGCCCAACACTCGCTCGCTAGACTCGACCGTACTCATACGTCAAACAAATTATTATAAAATTACTTTCAAAAATAAACGGCATCGAACCCAAGGGAGTCATTTATTTGGATCCACCTACGACGACTCCCCTGATCATTGATCCGGCTCGAAGGACCACAATGATCGGAGGAGTCGTCGTAGGTGGTACTTGTACGGATTCTATCGCGTTTGTATTTGATTTTTAATTTCCCGACGTTTCGAACACTTTACAGTGATCATGGTCGCGGGAGGACTGAGGTGTCTTACGTCCAATATGTCATTGTTATTACAGAAATTTATATCTACCCTATAAGTTATTAAATCTTGACCCACATTATTAATACAAAGTTAATACAAATTCATTGCCAGTACAAAAAGAGAATGATTCTATATATAAAATTTATGTTGTTTATGATTTGTTATTATTAAAATATTTAATTTATGATAATTATTATTGTGGCAATTTTACAAAACTAACAAAACTATTCAGCCACCACCGGATCGGAACACGGCCACACTGAGAAAGATCCGGCAAGAAAACTCAGGAGGCATGATACTAATTTTATTATTGAATTGTTGAGTGGCGACCTACTTTATCTTACTAAAATTAATTAAATTAAAATTTAACTGTTATTGTGGGTCAAATCTATACAATAAGTGCTCACAGTGTCCTGCAGTCTTGTGGTGGTCTTCTTTGTTTTATTTTTAATTAAGTGAATAACAGGATCCCAGCTTGATGATAATACCCAGCCATCCTCCATATTGAAATTTTTATGTTTTCTAATTTCAATAGCCTCGCGAACCATTCTAGGTAGGTATCCGTGTTCTTTTGCGAGGATTTGTGGTTTATCAAACCTGATCTAATGACGGGCGCGGTCCTGAGTGTGCTCACAGACTTAGTGTGACGGCGGTGTTTCACATCAGCTATATGTTCCTTGATCCGAGTTCTTAGAGATCTCTTTGTTTGGCCTATATAAGAGAGACCACAGTCACAGTCTAATTTATAAAATATAAATTTCTATAATAACAATGACATATTGGACATTAGACACCTCAGTCCTCCCGTGAACATGATCACTGTAAAGTGTTCAAAACGTCGGGAAATTAAATATCAAATATAAACGCGATAGAATCCGTAAAAGTAGTTTTATTTTAAATGTATAATACTCGCGTAAACGTTAGAAGTCATTAATTTTGAGCATTATTTTGACAACCTTCTTCGAGATGAATCGAAATTGCTGTACTCACCAAATTCATATCTTTCGTGTATTTTAAAAATGGAACGATTTGTTACTTCAAAACATGGCAACTAAATAAACAACTTATCAGAGTTTTATTTAAATTTCGAACTGGCTTGAAGGCCCACATTTATAGGTTCGTCCATCAATGTCTCTTTTGCTGGCCGCTGCAGTAATGCAATAATACTAGCTATGTACTAATTTCTAACCCAACCCTCCATTGGGACGTGCTTCACAATATTATTGCTCAAACTATTATGTATTAGGATGATCGTTATAGATATATTATTTTAACGACGTACGGGAGGAAAAACTAAGGTGAAATATTTTTTGTGGATTTAACGAAAAATATATAATCATTGCCGCGCATGCGTACCTAAGTTATTTTTTATGACAAAATTGTATTTTGTTTTAATATCTTCTATAGTATTTGTTTTTTACATTCTCTACAAGAAAGCTGTATTAATTTTTTAACAACTTGTTAATATTTATCGACATATTTTCCCAAAGAACTTAGTAACTCTACAGAGTCAATATGTTTACATCGAAAACGTAATCTGTACACACGGACAGTGTTTGTAATACTTTGGTTACAATGACGTCATTCATTAAATATTATTTTAACCAAAATATGTAACAACTAAAATAATGTTAGGCAAACCATAAACCACTGCCACCACTGTATCGACTTGAAAAAAATATTTAAACGTTTATTATATTTGGGGTAGGTAACTGGGTAGTCCGAGTACGACGAGACGACCTTCGCGTAGACATACAGTAGGTACTTGATGTGAACGGTGTGTCGGCCCCCCATCCCATGGACGGTTACATAACTGTGCCGATATAATTGACCTCGCCCGGTGACCTCTCAGTGTTAGCGCGCACGTCGTGTGAGACCCTCCACACGCACACGCCCAAACGTGCAGTTAATGACCCGGCTGTAGACAGACGACGTCTACCCCCCTCGCCCCTCCCCCCTCCCCCTATACACTATAATTAGTCGTACAAAGCCCTACACTATACTAAACAAAACTAAAATAAAGCACGTCGCGTGCGCCTCGCGCCTGTGTGTGTGTGTGTGTGTGTGTGTGTGTGCGCGTGATGCACCATCGCCATGTGCACACACACACACACATAGTGACGAACCAACAACTTCAAAAGTTTATATAATATACATATAAATGACAGCAAAATTAAATAAATATTAAAGTTACGTTAGTACGAAATGACCCTCCCTCCCTCCTATGCCGTCGTCGTTGGCGTGTGCACAGTGCGCAGTGCGCGCACCACATTCATGTCAGTATTAAACATTAATGTTGCAAACACATATTGTTGTGATCATTCAGACATTTGTATATAAATGTCACTCATATTATGTATATAAACGTGTTTAAGTTTGTACTAGAAGACAATCATTGATCGTGTCTGATGAAGACGATACTACACGCGGTCAGCCGGCCACTGCTATTGTTGTTGTGTTGACGTGATATATCGTATATCTCCTGAGACAGAGATGTCACAACGTTTCCTGGTTCAATATTTGTATATAACGTCATTAGTTTTCACTCCTTTTTCACAGAACATGTATGTGTTTTCTCTGATACAAATATGATACTCCAAGTTAAACTATTGTCGATGTAGGCTATTGTCGACACTGGATCATCGGGTTATGTTGGTTTGCTATTTCATTATTGTAGACATACGCGTACCTTATAACTTTTGTTTTATTTTTCTATAATATTATTTTTTTCCGTGCACTATCTTAACAAAATTCAAATTGTGTCGAGTAACTGAAATTTTCTGAAAATAGTTAGTAAAATATTACAGTGATAAGTTCAAGTTCCAGGTGTTCATATTATCACATGTAACTAGGGGTGTCCACTTTGAAAAAACATCGATGTTTTTTTCGATTCGATAAATCGAAACTGTACATCGATGTCTTTCGATGTATCGGATGAAAACATCGATGTTTTTAAACATCGAGTACTTTTTCTACAGTCATATCAAAAGTGTTACTTCTAAAAAAAAAAAAAGTCTTTTGTGACAGATTTCTAAAAAAAAAAAACGATGTTTTATTAAAAAACATCGATACATCGAGTATTTCGATAGCTCTTCAAAACATCGGATCGATTCGATGTATCGCATTGTAAACATCGATGTTTTCGATGCATCGATGTATATCGAATATCCCTACATGTAACCATAACTGCACAGTTGTTTTGTTCGCAGACATCATTTCGTTGAAGTTGCGCCTTACCTTTATGTCCGCTAGTGTTCTTACCGTGTGAGGGGCGCGCTTCACAATGGTGTCGCTAGATACAGAGGGCGCCTTCGATACCGCATGGTGGCCAGCGGTACAGTATACGTTAAATAAGTTATAAATAATATAAATAGTTAACAGTGCGCGTGTATCGAGACACGTTATATTGTGAAACATTTGATAACAATTTGAATGTTTATTATATCGTATCAGCGGTTGATAACAACCGAGTATGTAATATGAAACAATACGTTGTGTGACTCGAACTAATATCGTATGCGTGGCGTGTCGGCTGCGACACCGTTAGATGACGTACGGCACCCGGCACGTCACCGACAGTGTGCCTGTACAGTCCGGTGTGACAGCTGCACGAACGTGTCCAGTGTTACTGTCCACAGCTACGGGACGGGGACCCAGTTGATAATTAGTTATATACATGGTAGGATATGATGCTGATGAAAGTTTATATATTGCTTAATGATATAACTGAGCGTCAGACTGCGCGACCACGCGGCACGGTCAACAGGAGACCGATGTAGCTGTCGAAATATTTCAATATAGTATCAGTATACACGGTACATATTAATACATTAGTTAGTTACAATTTAAATTTAAAAAAAAATAGTCATCTGATGATAATATGCCGGTAATATCATCGTCAGTTATGTAGATATAAATAGTCGGATAATTCTGCAAATAAACTAATGGTTTACACACTGAAGTTGATAATGGCGAGCTTTTATGATTAATGTAACAAGAAAAAGTTCGTCAGACTACATGGTAATGGTTGGAAGTTGGTCATTGGGGCCACGAGAGTGTAGCGCGGCGTTCATTGAGCGCACTGCGTGTTTAGCGGACCAACTGACACAGACTTTGTACTATTATTATGTAGTCTGACCATTTTTGTTACTACTACTATAATAAAAAAAATCCGTGTGATGAAGGAGTAAGAATACAATTCACCACCCCCTATCTTACCCGTGGGTGATCGTACGAGACGACTAAGGGATATAAAACGCATTAATATCTATGTGAGAGATGGAAAACTTGAAACAAAACTCTATACCAACACGTCTGACCAGCATGGTATAATAAATCAATTTCCCTCCCATTATGTAGGAGGCTCGAGCCCAACAGTGGGACATATATGAGCTGAGATGATGAAGATGACTATTATAATAATATTTGTTGTCATATAGGTATATAGTATATACATACATACAAACAAAAATTAACACAAGAATCATTGATTTGATGTTTGATTTGATTATTAATTGTTGGAGAGCCATTGTAATGTCGTACCTGACGTCCAGGATTTCTTCGGTATAGTGCTGAGTTAGCTTAAATCTGAGCTTTTGAAGAAAGCTGGCATCAGGATTCTGTGATAATACATACATAACTATTAGTAGAACGTTTCGACCTCCCCCAAGACCTCATTTGGGGGTGAAATGATAGTGTCGTCATCGGTCTTCAGTTTAGTCATTTGGCTATGCCCAATGTACAAATCTTATGCGAAGACTTGACCACGGTTTCGCTTTATCACTTCTTTAATATGTGTGTGTTATAAATCAGCGAATATTGCATTGTTCGGACTTGGAGGTCTGTCTCATTAACTGTATATTTATGAATCAGTCGGCTGTACCGTTGTCCTTTCTCCTTTTCATGAGCTTATAAGTCAAGTTAGAAAGTGTTTTAGGTCTATCAACCCGGCTAGCCTTGAAAAACTTGGATCCAACCGCGTGGACATTTTTTACGCACCTGTTGTTCATATCGCTGGACGATCCGCACTCGTTCAGATATTGGAAGCAACCGTGTAGATCAAGCTGAAAGTTTTCAGACTTCTGATGTTGGACAGGTGCAAGTCGGAGAGTAGACTTGATCAATCGATATAGAGCTCACGTGCCTAAATTATATTATTAGTTCGGTTATAATACTAAACAGTGCTGCACCACGTTACGTATAATCGTTGTTTATGTCTAATGCAACGTGTGTGTGTCAGTGAGGTGTGACCGGGCGGTCGGCTCTCGCACGCCGCTACTTTTACACTCACGTCGTACATGTCACAATGAAGCGATCAACTAACTACATCATGCGTAACAATATTGTAACGTATCAATTGTATAGTACTTACTTACTTGTGTACGTACACATAACTATATTAACAATAATCAATATTGATACAACACAATATGACTCTATACAGTCATCTCAACGAACTGGCGGAAGAGATATTCGTTTAGATTGAAATGGGAATAAGTTTGAAGTATATGTGCAGCGACGTCCGGTGAACTACCTACTGAAACAAATGCTGTGTCATCAGCAAATATTCCAGTGACTACGCCCTCAATCGCTGGAAGGTCGGTTGAGAAAAGCAGATACACTGTTGGGCCCATTACATTGCCCTGAGGAACTCCAGCTCTGATATTATGTAAGGATCTCTTCAACTTGTTTTACAAAAAACTATCTATCACTTAGATAAAAATCCATGAATTTGTGGATTTTAGAGTTAGTCTGGCTCTATTTTTAATTGTAGTCTGTCATTTCACACAACAACACTATCAAAGGGCTGGGATATATCCAAAAGGCTGCAGCAATGTATAGTTTTGACTCGAACCGCTTTGTTAATATGTTTCACTAATTTCTACAATTGTTCTACGGTACGAATGAACGCGAGGGCACGCCTCGCGTTCATTTGAAGAGATGATTGCGAACAATCTACGCAGGATAAAGTATCTCCATGACTTTTGTGGGTATGGGCGATACCATAATAAGTTAAAAGATCTATATGATTGCTTTTCAATTGTGTGTTCTTATCTGATTTTCCATTATAATGGGCTACTTGACATCGGAGCAGAACTATCCCTCTACGTAGGATTGTGTTGAACTTGAAAGAGATATGAAATATCTTCCTTTGGCAGTAATGAGGTTGTATCTAGGAGCTTTACTTAATTTAGGCCAGTACTTTAATCGTTATTAAATATTTTCAGAATTATTCCACCAATTGAATGTCTTCAATTTTGTTAAAGCTTAAGATGAGTTTATATCTAAATTTGATACAAAGACCTGCTAAAAATACTCAACTAATGTGTCCGCTTTGTCCCTATCACTGGAGGCCCATTCCGTGTTACTCTTACGGATAGAAGGTTGGTAAGAAACTTTTTGTTTCTGCGAGTCGTTTCGAGCATCTTGGAATTGATGTTCGGTAACGACAGACAAATTCCAATTTTGATCGTGACACAGTCGCATGTCCCCCGACAACGCACACATCCTCATACACACACACACAGTTGCCGCCCCAACACTCACCGTTGGTATATATGTACGGGCACACGTTTAGGTAATACCACAATACTATTTTAAACATATATTATCTAAGGTATGTATATTTATCAATAATGTTTAGATAATACAATAAAGTATCACTTGTATGAGAGCGGCCACAATCATTATGTAGATATATAAGAAAATGGTAACATGTTGTACAATGAGTGGGAATGATTTTATTAGATACTAGCGACCCACCCTCGCTTCGCTTCGGTTACGTTAATTCAGTTGTGTTGTTTACTTTTCCTACATAAAATTCCTTTCGAAGAAGGAATTTCTTAAAACCCTACTTCATCTGACCTTTATAGGCCAGAAAGAAAGTCCACACCAAATTCGAAGTCTGTAGGGCCAGTATATGGAAATGTAGATTTTTTACTCCTCTCTTAGCCGTGCGAGCGGGCCACCGGTACCCAATCTTTGTCTTCGGTGGCCCGCCCATCTATAGCATATAGATATTTATGCCATGGCGGACTTTTTTGTAGGCAGATATAAGATATACTCGTACAATTCCACTACATTACCAAAACTTTTGGGCCCCGAGCTCGAACGCGAGGTGGCCGCGCGGCCCGATTGAATCACAGGCGGCGCGGCAACACGAAAATAATTTCGTTGCGCATTATTTTAATTTTGCTATATCTCCTAAGGTATTGATTTAATTTGCATGGTCTGAAGGAAAAAAAATATCTTCGTGAAATGCTCAAGCCAACTAATGTATTTAAAATGATAAGGATTAATACAGTAATTGTGTAAATAGCTTTTCAATTATCGTTTTATAATTGACCATTTTTTAAAGTATTAAAATGGATATAGTATGTTATCCTTAAGAGATAAGCATATACCATCGCGGACTTTTTTGTAGGCCCTTTTAAGCTGTACAATACTGTAGTACATTATTTTGATCTATTTGGTAGGGTTCAGCGAGCGTTTGCAATGTAAGCGCAAAATAATGTGTTTATTTACGACATCACATTAGAAACCTCAAAAATAACAGTATTTCTCCACTATTTAATGGATGTTATTATACATATAAACCTTCCTCTTCAATCACTCTATCTATTAAAAAAAAAACCACATCAAAATCCGTTGCGTAGTTTTAAAG
This sequence comes from Lymantria monacha, assembly GCA_905163515.2. Taxonomy (NCBI): domain Eukaryota; kingdom Metazoa; phylum Arthropoda; class Insecta; order Lepidoptera; family Erebidae; genus Lymantria; species Lymantria monacha. The sequence goes on from LR991081.1 coordinate 22,372,368, forward strand.
ATTTAAGCATACAAGGGGACAAGAAGACAGAAAAAGCGACTTTGTTTTATACTATGTAGTGATATCAACTAACGGAAATGCGTTACTGCGGAAATGATTTATTGGTAAAAATGTTTTGTTTTATAACTTTGTATGGATGAATGAATGGACTGACTTATGGCCGATTTCTGAGGTACTTTTAACAGGAGTTTAACTGTTCAATAGTTCAATAACTTGTCGAATTACGTTTCTGAATACACCATCATAGGACAAACTTCAGTTAAGCGTGGCTTAACATAACTGACCGGAAAGGACCGTTTATCGATTCGATAAGCATTGTTTGACGTTGTTAGAATTAACCTAAAAACTTTGTTTAATTAAATTTGGATTTCCGTTTTGTTGTTACACCTTACGTAATAATATCTATAATTACAAATACCAAGCAGTTTATCGAAGTCTGATACAGAAGTTTTGGAGGCTATTGTTAATCATATACCATATCTCGAAACCTAAGGAATTACAAAAATCCATTCGAAATGTACACGAATAAAGACTTTAAAGTGAGGTACCGCTTTAGCAAATGCACTGTGATGTTGTCTTTGTAATAAGTAAGCTTTAAAAAAAAAATGTAAACCAACTTCAAAATAAGATCAGCCAAAAACCATATTTATTTAAAACACTAAAAACCGAAAAATAAGATGAACTATTTAATTCTTGTCTAATTCTAATTATGTATTAATTTTTATAAAATATAATTACAATGTATGCTAGAAATCCACTAACACGATTTGAAGTCGGTGCCAAGCCAAATAGGTATACTATATCGCATTCAAACCACGCCGCGCTTGTGACTGAAGTGATCTGAATGTGCAAGCGGTTAAGCGATTTAATCCATACGGGCAGACGTCGTTTTTTTTTTGTTTTATTTTACTTAGTTGTTAGCCTCTGATGGCTATGACAACTTTACCCGGACTGTGGGTGAGCGCTGAGGGCTCTCAACCCGTAGGGCAGACGTCGTTCACGGTTGTGTCAAATGGTATTAAATTTGGGCGTTATAGTGTTCTGAATACATCTTTTAATTCTTATTTTCTTTAACAATTTGATTTTATTAATTTTTCACACTGTGTGTATATCATTAAGCTTATTGTTTTTTGTTAATTTAAGCTTGGCACCGACTTCAAATCGTGTTAGTGGATTTCTAGCATACATTGTAATTATATTTTATAAAAATTAATGCATAATTAGAATTAGACAAGAATTAAATAGTTCATCTTATTTTTCGGTTTTTAGTGTTTTAAATAAATATGGTTTTTGGCTGATCTTATTTTGAAGTCGGTTTACATTTTTTTAAAAAGTTTAATTATTTTTGAATTTTTAATGTAAATAATCGTAGTTAAGTAATAATTTTAACTAGTTCATATAAATTAAATTATTTATTAAATATAGCACTATGAGTAGATCGACTAAAAATGCACACGGCACGAGGAAGAATAGAAGTAGGGAATACAAAAAAAAAAAAGAACCTATTTAAAAAAAATGGAAACGAAATGCTGTATCTCGCTGCCAATGGTTTAAATTTCACTGTTTCAAGCAATTCGCATATACACCATATGTTCTATTGATGCGTCACGTGAGGCAGCAACTTATGTATGAGATACTACCAACATCCAAGTGATGTAAATAATTGTGACGGTTTGATGCAATTGTTAAAACTAGGCATAGACTCCAGAGTCATGGTAAGATGCAATATCTCTATCATTAAGGGCTTGGTAAGCGGGCAATAGGGATAATATCCAAACTTGTAGGCTTCCCCTTCGTTGTGACCAAATTGAAACAGGCTAGTTACCTGATTTGGTTTTTATAAAATTTAATGACGACACTATTGGCACAAAAGTGAAAGACAGTGACGGGTTAGTTGCCATAGCGCCTGTGTCAACTATAATTCCCATCATCAGATCATGATTTGGTGACAATGGGACCACCTCGGGAGTTAACTTGAAAGAATACAGCTAAAGGTCTATGCGTGCGTATGATATTAAAAGAATTATCCTCCAACTCCTAACCGTTCAGGAGACGTACCTTCCATCACCAGCTCACCTAAATGAAATATTCACTGCCAGATGCAAATATTTGAATAGCTTTGATAAATACATGAGAACGTAATATGTGCTTATAAAATTTAATGTTATTTTTTTATTTATATATTTATTGCAAATACAGGTAATTACATAAGTTGTCACATACATCATTATTTTAGTATCACTGTATTTAACCTTTCGGCATGCAATGTGTTACATAATAAAAAAAATTATATACATTTAATTAATTACACGTATAATTGAGATTTTAAAATTTACAATGTCAAATTTACATACAAATGTCAAATTATCACAAATATTTACATACAAATGTCAACGTTTCACAAATACGTATTGAATTCATAATTAGTCAAAAAGATATTCATTTACGGAATAGTATGCTTTTTCTAACAGAAGTTTCTTTATTTTAGTTTTAAACTTCTTAGTTAACTCTATTGCCAGGATCAATTTGGGTAAATTGTTATACAATCTTGAAGCCATGCACAGTATGCTCTTATTATGAAATGTTGTGACATTACGTGGACAACTTATTTTTAGATTATGTCTTACTAGCTTCTGCCCGCGGCTTCGCCCGCGTAAAAGTTTACTTTCCTAAAGTTTTTGATCCCCTATTTTTATTTTTGACCGTCGGTAACACAGTGCAACGGTATTACAATACTCAGGGTTGGAACTTCATTACTGGACTGCTAGATGGCGTTGATGAAGCTAGATTTTGAGATTTTTTGACAAACATTTTTTTTATTTTTCATATAAAAATTTTGATTTTTTTTAATAAAAAGTATCCTATGTTACTTTTAATACCTCCAAGAATATGTGTACAATGTTTCATGATGATCGGTTAAGTACTTTTAGCGTGAAAGCGTAACAAACAAACTTACATTCACATTTATATATTAGTAGGGATACTATGAATTTTATCAAATAAATGTAATTTTTTTCTAACAAACATAACAACTTCAAGAATCTGCATGTACAATGCATGGTAATGTCAAAATTTTAAGTTTAATAAAGAAAGGTTGACAACTATCCACTTTTTTTAACTTACACATAGCCATTTCTTTTGTTCTTTGAAGGCTTGATCTCTGTTAACAGAATTTCCCCAAAAAATAATACCGTAATTTAGTATGGGAGCTACATGTCCATGGTATGCTGTCAAAACTGTTGGTGTATTATTTGTGGTTGCTAATTTCTTTAGAGCATAAGAAAATTTACTAATTTTAGAACAAACAAATTCAAGGTGCGTTTTCCAATTGATAGTATTATCAATATGGATACCCAAAAATTTTGTTGTTTCTACTTCTAAGATTTTTGTGTCATCAAATTGGATATTTAAGTCAACTAATTTATTTAATCTATTTCTAAATGTTATTACGGATGATTTTTGAAGATTAATATTTAAATTATTCAACGTCAACCAGTTAATAGTATCTTGTAGAGTATTATTTATGTCATTTTCAATCGATAATTTGTCATGTCCTGTAAAAATAATTGTGCTATCATCAGCAAAAAGAATAGATTTATGGTGTATTACTTTTGGAAAGTCATTCATATAAATAATAAATAATAGTGGTCCAAGCACGCTTCCTTGTGGTACGCCAAAAATTACTTCTCTCTTAGTAGAAGAATATGTTTGTATGGTTTTTATTGTGGAAGATTTCGATTTCCAAGAATTCCCATCATCAGATCATGATTTGGTGACAATGGGACCACCTCGGGAGTTAACTTGAAAGAATACAGCTAAAAGTCTATGCGTGCATATGATATTGAAAGAATTATCCTCCAACTCCTAACCGTTAAGGAGATGTACCTTCCATCATCAACTCACCTAAATGAATTTATCACTGCCAGATGCAAATATTTGAACAGCCTTTGAAAATATATGAGACACGTAATATGTGCCTATAAAATTTGTGGATTGCCCTCGATTTCCATGACTTCCCATCATCAGATCTTGACTTGGTTATAATGGAACCACCTCTGAAGAATACCCTTTAGAAAGAAAAAAGAATTTTGAAAATCTGGCCACAATTGACAAAAATATCGCTGAACATACATAAAAAAAAATACCTACAATGGAACATGGAACCTCCTTTTTGAAGTCGGTTAAAAAAGAACCTAACGGTGCATTAACTCCCTGTAGACAATAGTGAATTTACTTTGTCACTGTTGGTGTCAATTTTTATTTCTCCATCTATCTATCTTATTTGTTGTCGACAATATCACCAAATTCTGTAGATACTTCGATAAGAAGCAACTTCTCGCTTACGTATTTACAACGCTTGCTACATTGCATCATTGTTTGATAATAATTAACATTTTTTTTAAGAAAGCCTGCCCGCCCTAGTTACAAACAAAACGAAAAAATACCACCCATTTTCAAATCCGCGCACACAAACAAACCGAAGTTTTTTTTTAATTCAACGCAGTAGTTTGACAGTGTTGTCGCTCATTCATACAGCCCTCAAAAATAATGAATTATCTTACTTTATAATTAAAATAATGTCAGTCCACATACCTATTTATATTCGGAAAAATATGTGTGTTAATAATATTGGTAATAGTAACATCTAGCGACAATTTAAGAAACCGGTTATCGGTTGCATAGTTATTTGACAGCACGTTGGGTATTCAGAAACACGGTGGCAGTTATCGGACGTTATCTTACTTTTAACTTTATGGAATCAATAGCTATTGATAGTTTAATGTGAATCTCAGAAACCGGCCATTAGATAGACTAGATGCATTGTTACATTGATATATCGAGCCGACAGCGATCACCCGGACACGGTTGGGGCGGTTGTCACAGACATCTGTGGCTAACAACTGAGTGACACTCGTACTGATGACGAGGGGCGCAGCTTCATGTGGCGTGGCATACGTGCTGCAACATAACGATATGTATACTACTTAGAAGACGTTCGAAACCAGCACCGGTGTGTGCATATAAGTCGAGATGTGATGATGGCAGCGAGTGCCTAACGAGACATGGACAGCGTCGGTCACGTCACGTCCCGGACGCGCCGGACGTCTGTACACCTACAAATAGTTGAAACGGTTATATCCGTCGAGTGATTCACGTGTAGGTGTACAGTACGGCGCGCGGCGGACCGCACCACCCGCGAACGTGGACCGTCATGACATATGGAGCGACCGTCTAGTGTGAGCTACGTGTGTGTGCCGCTGTAACGTTAACTTCATCAAGTGTGACGATACGACTTTCTTACGAATATTAAATTGTATCCGAGTGAAACTTGTTGTAGCGTATTGTTTGTTATAAACAAACAGATAAAGCAAAGATTATAATACGAGTACAAATATATATGTAAACAATTTAATGTTGATATACATATGTATGTCGATAGTAAATAGTGTTGCGACACAGTTGCAGTATGTATGTCGATAGCGACAATAGTCGTTACATATCGATCTTAGAGCTTAGCTTAGCTTAGCTTTAGCCCTCTACCCCATGTCCAATGTCTTCTGCCAGGCAGACTTATAAAAGTGCTCCTTGGTAATATAGTGTGCTCTTGCCACCCATTGCTGGCATGATCTACCTCCACCATTGCGAGGCCTAAAGTCGACAGTTGTTTATAATAATTATAATAAAAAAAATAAACAATATCTGCTTAATGCTCAAATTCATTTTCACAACCCAATTCATTGATGTACAGTAAATTAGACTAAAAACCCTTATTATATGCGTGTATGTGTACGTGTGTGTGTGTGTATGTATTTTGATATAATACGTGTATGTATGTACGCATGTATGATGATGATGACAAGATAATTAAATATGTATATATAGGTATGTATGTGTCCACTCATGATTATAACAATATACACTCAATTATACTCGTATAGATCCCAGTACTTGTAACTGTATTTAATATTTTATTGTGTTTGTAACCGTCCGTGATTCCACTCTAGGTCTTAGCAGAATACCAGCGTTGCTTCAACGAAATGAAGTAGCACAAGCTGAGCTAAGATCCTTTTTTGTCTGTCAGAATATATTAACTTTTAGTTTGCGCACTGTTGGGTGTGGACTGTGTACACCATAGCTCACTTGCTAGAGGCTTCGTTATCTACTTGTCATATTGAGTGCGTTACATTAACATTTTTTACTGCTTATGGCAAACGATCAAATAGCACACCTGATTGTAAATGTTACTGGCCCATGTGGACCTTTACAAGGGCCCAATCAGGTGGCTGCATACCATGAAGAGAATGTTCTACTTAAACCTCATTTAAATAAGAACATCTCATAGAGCTTGTGTGTTCACAAGCTCTATACTATCTAACATACCACAGCAGTTAGTTCATTCCAAATCATGCACGCATGTGGGAGAAACGATCGCTGAAAATGTACAGTTGACAAATATAACATTTATAGGTGAAATGGATGAACCCTGGTGCGATGTTGAGTAGCAATAAGTCAAACAGTTCCTCGGAACTACACATGAAAAGTCGGTAGAGTACACAGTATCCCAACATCTCTCCATCGCTCTAGCGACTCCCAGTCTGTCTATGAGATTGAAAACACCGCTGTGATCCTCATATTCTCTATGGAGTATATGTCGTTGATATGCAGAATAGACAACGTCGGGCAGAGCACCGAGCTATGTGACACGTCAGTATTATTCGCCTCAGTATCGGAGCAGCAGCAAATGACGGCGATATATGTATTTTAACCATTTAGTACGCTGACGACACAATTACAGAGTCCCGCACTGATTCTATATGATGATAGCCTTGTATCAGACCCTGGCGAATGCTTTCGCGATATCAAAATTGAATACTAGCATCCCAGCTTTGCCCACCAAGGTTTCTGCCCAACGGTGTGTGATGCACACAAGATGTTCACCAACCGACCAATCATGACTAAAGTCGTATTGAAGAACGCTGTTCAGCTGAACATCCATAAGGTACTGCACAAGTCACGTGGTTTATTGTTACCTCCATCACTTACCTTTTTTTTTGCGGCGGGCTATGGTCTGGTCACACCTCGGTAAATCCGGCCAGGACGACACATGAAGCGACGCGCGACCCCATAAACTCCCCCACGATGTACCTCTCCACGCCGCGCGAACCCGGTGGGTCATCGGAACCCGGTCTTTGTCGTCGGTGGCCCACCCGGCGGTCTACCCTTGCGGATATCCTCCCGAGTCGACGCCTTGTCTTCTCGACCAATAAGTCTCGATGTCAGGGCGTCGTCCTCACGCGTTTGCCTCACTCCGTGCGACTGGACTAATCCTCGGTCCTGTCACCCGATGCCTCGGCTAGGCAAGGCGCCGGCGGCGGCCCGAGTCCCCGTGGAGAGAGGTCCTCTCGGACTCATTCCGCCGCCTCCTTCTGCGAGATGACTGCCTCGCAGAAGGCGGTGACGGCGTCGTAGTTCCGGACGCTGTCAACCATCGTTTTCACGAGGACCGGCAGCGTCAGGTCGACACTGATGACAGCAACAAGGCCACGCCGCTGCCGAGCTCAGATCATAGACACCTCGAGCGTGTGCTGCGCCGTGTCCATTACCTACCTTGAGAGCAAGTCGACTGACTAGACAATTATAACAGTGAGCACTCGCATTATATTACATCAGTTTGAGTTGCAATATGTCTGTGAGCGCGGGCCGCACTGCAACACTCGCCGCGCCCCACGGTAGGTAGGCACACCAGATATATGAACTAACGACGTCTACATTTGTTGTACATTGGTAAATGTTAATAATAATACTAAACTGATGATATTTTATTTTATCGATCTGTTGAATATTTTATATAACGTACGTCAACGGCACATGAACTTTCGCGATTGAACGGATCATTTTAAAGTGATACTTGATCACTTTTTTTGTCAAAAATCACGTCAGCCTTTTGCAATATGTACGGTACGATGGCAGGTGTACATATTGCGTCGACCACCAGTAACTCTGATAAGTGCAGGCGAATGGTGACGATGTGCGAAATGTTTTAGTATATAATGATTTCTAATATTTACGTGAGTATTACACATTTGAAATAAAACTACTTTTATGGATTCTATCGCGTTCGAAATTAATTTTTAATTGCCCGACGTTACGAACACTACAGCGTTCACGGTCACTAGGTAGGTAGGACTGACTTTAATATATAATATTGTGTTGCAATAAAATCAAGTATATTATATTTGCGTGCTATTGATAATGTATTGTTACGATATATCTATATATACAGTATCTACTGTACATTACATCCGTACCAATAATAACTGACGTGTGTGTGACGTCACATCGCACCTAAAGATAAACTAACGATCAATGATGTAAACTATGTACATACACATGGGTACGTTCTCGTCAACATCGTCGTGTTACATACTTTATATCTTTATGTTCAAATTAATTGTTGTCTGTTTGTAAGTGAGATCGTCCGTGTCGTATTCAACAGTGCTGTGTCTTTCAACAGGTCAAACTGTTAATGGTAATAATAGTATCTTATGGGTATTTTGGTGGAAAATGTAAACATTTGTTAATCACGTTAATGTCATACTAACTACATCCCAACATTGGCTCCGTATTCCATTACATAAAATGACATAGTTTGTGTTGTTAGTTGTAATACAAGACCGCCACACGACACCAGTGTTGCCAACTCCCCAAAATCTTTATCCCTAAATTTTAGTTAAAAACCCCAAAAACTGCCACAATTACATGAAAATCCCCCTAAAAATGATTTAATGAAAATAATAATAAATTAGTATATATACATAATATACTGAACATGTATACCATATATCCGGGCAAAAAAGAAACATGCCTTATATGTGACATTTACGAGATATATTTACTTAAATAATCCTACTTCCTACTATCCTACTAATATTATAAACGTGAAAGTTTGTAATAATGTATGGATGTGAACATCTTTGTTGCTCTTTCACGCATAAACTACTAAATGGATTTTGATGAAACTTTATAGTAATATAGATTACACATCAGAATAACACATAGGCTATAATTTATAAAGATATTTTGTAAATTGGCTAAAATATAACGATAAAAATCGCTTAAGACAGAAAAAATCACCCATCTGCGAGTTATTTTTGCATACGCTGCAAAGATCTTGAAAGTTAGACAAATGTTATGTATTGTGGGAATGTACCTCTTAAATAGTTCTACAAAAAAGTCCGCGACAGCATATATCTATTTTTAATATTTAAGCATTTATCGTTAAAATAGTAAATTAAAAATTCAAAATAATTTGGTATTTATTGCCGATGCACATTTTATAGTAACGAATTGATTCTTATGCAAACAAATGCTTTTATTGCTTTCGATATTTAAAATACATATTTTTTACCTTTTACCATGTGTCGTTTGGTACAATGTTTCAAAAGTTAGGACGATAAGAGTGCGCAGTGCTGTGGTCAGGCAGCAACCGGGCGCACTACAGAAATATAGCAAGAAATCTATGATCGCCGATTGTGCGACCCGAACACAAGTAAAGGCGTGAGAGCAGTCATCGTTGATGATTGTTGTATTTTTGACAGCACTATCGATCTGTTAATAACATACTATACCTGTATATAATAGCTAGTTAGGAGTCTGTGTGTTAGCGGCTACGAATACTACCAACCCTTACCTTGCTCGTGGATGTCGTAAAAGACGACTAAGAGCTTTATAACGACCTGGGCCAACTCCATCTGATGCCGTTTGGTCAACGATTACATTCCCAATGAGGGTTGACGTCTGGCAGGCGGACGGTTATAAAACTATTGCCAATGACTTTTACAATATGTATTATGAAAAAAGAGGACATATTGTATCGACCCCAAGTAATTGGGATAAGAGTAGGAGAATGATGATGACCTGTACCTATATAATAGATAGGTATTGAAAGTTTGTGATATGAAACATCTTTTTGCGCGTTTTGGCAGTAAAATTGTGTCGACTACTGGAAATGATAGATTGGGTAGGTAGTGGTAGGTACTAAGGCAAATGTGGTCATGCCGTAATACTACGCCACTATTCTCTATTCATTTGTGTGTGCGCGCGCGTATGACAGCGGTAGCTGTGTAACATATGTGTGACATTAAATCCTTACTAATATTATAAATGCGAAAGTAGCTCTGTCTGTCTGTCACTCTTACTGAACCGATCTAAATGAAATTTGGTACACAGATAGTCTAGAGCCTGATAAAGGACATAGGCTATTTTTTAATCCAAAAAAGAGTTGTAAAGGGGGATGAAAAGTTGTAAGGAAACTAAGGAATATATTTAATGTACATATATTTTAAAAGTACATACATACATACATATATATCATCACGCCATATCCCTTGCAGGGTAGGCAGAGAGAACAGAAGAACATTTTAAAAGTACATTAATAATAATCAATTAGTAAGTAGTAGGTACTGGTAGGATTACCCAACGCATGGGAGAGAAAGCGGCAAAGAATGTTTATACAGTGGCATCGGCCCTGACAAACGGAGTCAGAACGAGCAAAAATCAAGCGCTCCATCGACTCATAATCGATGAAACGCTCATAAACCACTTCGGCTCCGTGGTCTTGTTTTTTTTTTTTTTTTTTTTTAATTTTTTTTATTAGATAAATTGTTGGTCCACAGACTTTTGCCTGTGCCTTTTTTATGTTGTATATTTTAGTCGTTATGTTGAAGTTGAAGTTATATAATTAAATTTTTCTTGAAGTGGCTTTGATACATTTATGATGGTTTATATGTATTTTTAAAGAGATTCCGCGTTATTAATTTATTGTGAACTTGTGATGATGTCTTTGTATACTTCATGTATGAATTGTTGGTCTTTATTGTGATGTCAATCCGAGCTCTTGTATTAATTACCCTTTGGTCTCTATGTTTTATTGCCATCTTTTTAATGTATTCCAGTATAGTACTTGGGTCCTGATCTATAGACTTCCTCATGAGTTTCCAGATGGCATCTTCACGGGTGTCTGTGTAGTAGGTGCAGGATCTAGTATGCCTGGAGATGGCAACCACGGCATGTTGGATACTGTTGTGTAGTTTTTGCACTGTATCTCTTGTCTGGATGATAATGACATTTGGTGCACCGAGTCCCTGTACTTCGTGGATGGTGCGCAGTTCGGAACCCTCACCGGTGCCGTATCCCTTTTCGTTGAGGATTTTTTTCTCTGCCTGGGTGTGCGGCACTAACCAAAAATACCTTTCATTGATCGGGACAACCTGTTTAAATTAAAACACTATAAACCTCTAACCACACCATCGGCAACACAAGAACTGTTGTGTACGCATCGGTGCCCCATGGACGTAGCATATGCTCTTCAGAACAACTACAATGGCATATACTCGTCAAATAAGACCTACTACCTATTTTTATATTGTTGGTCTGTGGACCAACAATTTATCTAATAAAAAAAAAAAAGTAGTAGGTACTATTTAAAAAATAGCTAGTTAATTAAAATTAACTACAATTGTAATAAATATTTGGGTAACAGAATTGTAGCGCCATCTCTTGATTGGAGTTTGAATTAAAATTTGATATCCAACTTGGAGAGTTCAAGATCACACGATCTCGTGTTTTGGCGAGAATCTGAAGTGTATAGACACTACCATTGTATAGTCTTAAATTATTAAATATTTTTAGTTAGTATCACATGTAGTGTTTTTGTTATCACATGTTTGTTTGGGGGGCATAGTCCGGAGCGTGCTCGCCGCGTCCCCTGCCAGTCTAGTTAGACTGCTAATCCGGCTCGAATGCATACCGCAGTGCGGGTTAGGGCGTCCCCCGGAGGCGACGCGTACCGACCCGCCCCCGTCGGTATGAACATCGGCAGACGCGGCGATTTAATTTTGGTAGACAGTCGCCTCCGAAGCAAAATATTGGACCCAAGAGCCTACAGGGGCTCCACAGTCGATACGGACCACAATCTCGTTATTGCGAGATTTAGTGGTCTGTTCAGAAAATGGAGGCACTGGCGAGAGCGTGTCCACTTCGGAGGGCTTGAAAGAATAAAGGTTGAAAGGTTGCAAGAAGAGTGTGTAAGAGAAAAGTATGCAGAGGGTGTCCGAGAACGGCTGACGATGGCAAGCCAGCCGCAATCTGACATTGAAGATGCTGGAGAATATTGAAAGAGAGTATGGTAGATTCAGCGAAAGAAGTATGTGGAAGTTCAAAGAAGCATAGAAAAACAAATGGTGATGCATGGTGGGATGCGGTAGTTGCAGCTTCCGTAGAGCAAAAGAAGAAAGCGTGGCTGGACTATGTCTCTTCTTGAATGACAGTATGACTGAACAGAAGAAAGAAATATATCGGCAATGTAAGAATGACACCAAGGCCTTAGTGAAAGAGAAACGTGATAGAGCAAGTATGAGTGCAGAATATAGGCTGACTAAAAACTTCGAGAGTAACACCAAACTCTTTTGGAGGGAGGTGAAGAAGTCTCGGGGTGGTTGGTCAGCCTTCAGAATGAATAAAATAAGGTCTAAAGGTGGAGACATTCTTACACAAACACAAGATGTGTTAAGCCGATGGAGTGAATATTTTGTCGATATGTATGCGGATACTCGAGTTGGCGCTGGTGTCGCATGTGGTTTAGTAGATCAACATTCGGCACCGGCGTCCTCCGATGGCATCAGTGTGGATGAAGTTGAATGGGCGATAAGAAGTTTGAAAAATGGTAAGGCAGCGGGCATTGATATGGTGTCTGCCGAGATGATCAAGCTTGGTGGATCCTGTGTCTGGGAGGCGTTCCTGTTGCTCCTCAATTTATGTTGGAGCTCGGGAATGGTTCCCAGGGACTGGAATAGAGCGCAGTCATCGTGCCTTTGTTTAAAAACAAGGGTTCACGTTATGACTGCGCAAATTACAGAGCCATAAGCTTGACCAGTTTGGCAGCAAAAGTGTACGGTAAAATTATTGAAAGGAGAATGAGGATGGTGTCCGATGGTTTGATGTGTGAGACACAAGGAGGTTTCAGGAGTGGAAGGGGATGCATGGATCAAGTGTTCTCTCTGCGCAACATTGTGGAGAAGCATCTGGCTCTAGGTCAGAGGGTTTTCTGCAGTTTTGTGGATCTGGAGAGAACATTTGACACGGTTGTACGAAAGGAACTTTGGAACATTTTACCGGAGTATGGTATTAACGGTAAACTGCTACAGGCTGTGCAGTCCAGTTACATGGGCTGTAGAGCCTGTGTGCGGCTGGATGATGGAATGTCGCCTTGGTTTGACGTCAATATCGGTGGTAAGCAGGGGTGCGTTCTGTCAGCCAGGCTGTTTATCATATATCTGGATAAATGTCTCCAAAGTTTGAACGATATGAATGTGGGAGTTCATATGGGCGACTCAGTGGTCAATGCTCTGCTTTATGCAGATGATGCAGTCCCGCTGGCACAGTCAGCGACTGACCTGCAGACCCTAGTCGGCACAATGACAGAGGATTGTAAGAAAAGGGTGAATGTGAGCAAAACCAAAATAATGGTCTTTGAAAGAGATGAATCCAGAACAGATGTAAGAATAAAAATAGGTAATGATGTACTAGAGCAAGTGGATGAATTTGTATATCTTGGATGTGGTTTTAGCCGAGATGGGAGGTACATCACTTATATAGAGCGAAGAGTGAATGCGGGAAATAGAGTGAACGGAGCGTTGGGATAACTTCTCGGTAGCCACCACCTCAGCCAGAAGGCACGTGTAGCAATACACAACGCTGTACTTGTCCCAACATTACTATATGGAAGCGAGAGTTGGGTATGCAGAAAAGAGCATGAAAGCAAAATTAATGCGGTCGAAATGCGATCTCTGCGGAAAATCTGTGGAGTTAGGCTGACCGACCGCATTCGTAACGACGACGTAAGAGAGCGAGTAGGTATGAAAAAGAGTATTGGTGTAAAGATGCGAAAGGGAATGCTCCGATGGTTCGGACATGTGGAAAGAATGCCGAACGAACGTCTGGTTAAGAAGATATATAATGCGAAAGTGGAAGGATGTAGGTACCGGGGGAGACCGAGACTCACCTACCTAGACCAGATTGGTCACGTGCTGAAAGAAGGTGGAGTCAAGAGTCTCCGAAAACGGCGAGCGTGTATGAAGAGAATTATGAATTTTGAAGAAGCGAGTGAAGTATGCAAGGATAGAGTTCTCTGGCACTCTGTTCTCTCTGCCTACCCTGCAAGGGATATGGCGTGATGATATGTATGTATGTATGTATGTACATGTAGTGTTATAAGTATATTTATTTTAATTTTTATTGCACGCCTCATAAGCGAAGCGTTGAGGTCTTGCTCTACTCTCGACATATGAAAATCAAGCACTTTTCAAACCTAAAAATGATTGTATTTTTCTCACATTACACTTATAGGATAATATTATTATACATATGTCAAGAAAAAATATTCGTCTAAACGTATTTGATATTTTTAAAAAGAAATTATTTTGTTTAAAGCAAGAAAAGCGTTGATTAAAAAAAATATTCGAGGACGTCCGGATGTTACCGTGAAGTATCTGGCATTCTCACGACCGTAAAAATGAATGAATCGAAGTTTTTCTTTTATTAAAAGCTTCATAATCGCAACGCGCTGTTTCCTTTCGAAAATGCCTTGGTAAATCCTTGTAGTTTAATTGCAATTAATAAAAAACTAAACTGCTTAGTCTTTAGTGTATACATACACTAAAGACTAAGCAGTTTAGTTTTTTTTTTTTTTCATAAAGTATACATGTATACTTTATGAAAATTGGGTTCGTTTACATTTTTTGTTCGTCCATTCGGACAAGCAAAGGAAATAAATCCCATTCAGCCTATACAGCTATGTTTAGCTCTACGTCGAGAATGGCACGAAATTTCAAAAGTATTTTTTTTTCTTTCATTACGAGTATGTACAAGCTTTTATTTAGTTTCACTGTCCCGTTGTCTGTAATCAAATCTTGCAAGTTAAATTTGTTCCTCTTCCCGGTTTCCGATTGAGCTGAAATTTTGCATGCATGTATAAATTAGATGACAATGCAATATTATTGTATATAGAGATTATTATTGTATATATTATATATAGAGCTGGACCTGGAAGCTGGCCATAGGAACTCCGTAATTAAACAACGCAACCCCATCGAAATTGGTCTTATTTAATTCGTCTTGACAAGTACTTTGATACTATATGGAAACCAGGGTCTGATCATGGACCTGGAAGCTGTCCATAGGAACTCCGTAATTAAGCGACGCAACCCCATCGAGTTTGGGCTCGTCTGATTCGTCTTGAAGATTATTTTGATACTATTTGAAACCAGGGTCTGATCATGGACCTGGAAGCTGTTCATAGGAACTCCGTAATTAAGCGACGCAATCCCATCGAATTTGGGCTCGTTTGATTCGTCTTGACGAGTACTTTAAGACTATATAATAACCAGGGTCTGACGATGGACCTGGAACCTGGCCATAAGAACTCCGTAATTAAACAACGCAATCCCATCGAGTTTGGGCTCGCTTGATTCGTCTTGACGAGTACTTTGAGACTTTATGATAACCAGGGCCTAACGATGGACCTGGAACCTGGCCATAAGAACTCCGTAATTAAATAACGCAACCCCATCGAGTTTGCGCTCGCTTGATTCATCGTGAGGAGTACTTTGATACTATATGCTAACTAGGTTCTGATGATGACCTGGAAGCTGGCCATTGGAACTCTGTAATTAAGCGACGCAACCCTATCGAGTTTGGGCCCCTTTGATTCATCTTGACGAGTACTTTGATACTACATGGAAACCAGGGTCTGGTCATGGACCTAGAAGCTGTCCATAGGAACTCCGTAATTAAGCGACACAATCCCATCGAGTTTGGGCTCGTTTGATTCGTCTTGACGAGTACTTTGATACTACATGGTAACCAGGGTCTGACGATGGACCTGGAACCTGGCCATAAGAACTCCGTAATTAAACAACGCAACCCCATCGAGTTTGGGCTCGCTTGATTCGTCTTGAAAAAGTACTCCACTTTGATACTATATGGTAACTAGGTTCTGATGATGGACCTGGAAGCTGGCCATTGGAACTCCGTAATTAAAAGATGCAACCCCACCGAGTTTGGGCTCGTTTGATTCGTCTTGACGAGTATCTTGGTTGGCGTGAATATGCAACTCCAACAAATTGGGGAAAAAGTTCGTTCCGCTTATTATGAATGTGGATTATGTCTGATTGATTAGATGGATGACCCAATGCCAAAGTAATCACGTGCCGAGGGCTGAATGGCATGAGGGTGTATAAACATTTCATATCGCTAACGTTGCGCCTCAGAGTACCAGGGCGAACCCTGTTATACTGAAGCCCTTACCCCTCCACAATGGACCTCTGGGGTGATGAGCCGTTTTTGTCCTATATTTGTGGGAACAACACGAATAATAAAAATACTAAAAAGTAAAAATAAAATTAAAGAAAAATATTTTTTTAAAAACAATCTTTTATTATTTGCTAATATAATAAACTAAAAAGTTAAAAATAAATGAACTCTAATCAGGCATATAACACTTTATAAGTTCATTGTAACCTTTAACGATATTTTGATTAAGCTTCAACAACAAAATAATTCCATATCGTACATAATTATATATTTTTAACACTAAAACTTTACACCATAATTATTAAATCTTCCCGTTTTTATCACAGTCCCAATTTTATAAATAAAAGTGTGTTGCATTTTTTAGTAAATAATAAACAGCTTGCTTTTAAAAAAGAATTTTTTTCTTTAATTTTATTTTCATTTCTGGCATTGACTAATAGTAAATGATAAATAATATAAAAATTATGAGTCGTGCACTTTTGGATTTTGCAAATTATTTTAATAAATTTCAGCCATTGCATCTTTTTTTTGCGGAATCCCTTTTCAGAATATGTTCAGAATCGTATTTTATTTTATAAAATATGAGTATTTAACTGTGTAAGTAGATGTGTGAGGGGTGATGTTACCGGGTAAGGGAGCCTCTGTCGTCCGTAAATAGAGCGGTGTGTGTTAAGTTATGCGACAAGATGGCTTGGCACACGTGCTGTGTTCATTTATCGTTCGATATATATATATTAGTAGTTAGTATATAATTACAATTTAAAACGATACAATAATGTACTTTGTAATAACGGTTATTGTTGTATTCGTGAACGATTAGCTAACGTAGATATTTGTGTTTAGGGACTTCTGATCATTGAAACAGTTTTAATTTAAAATAAGCTTTTATTAAGATCATAAGCTATTAATTATCCTTACTAATATTATAAATGCGAAAGTAATTCTGTCTGTCGCTCTTTCACGCCAAAACTACTGAACCGATCTAAATGAAATTTGGTACACAGATAATCTAGAGCCTGACAAAGGACATAGGCTACTTTTTAATGCAATAAAGGGTTGCAAAGGGTGATGAAACGTTGTAAGAAATTATCGTCATTTTTAAAGCCAGAAGCTTGAAACTTATTTTTAGGCTAGATTAGATGACATTAAAATTTCGTAAAAATATTATCCTTAAGGGGTAAAATAAAAATAGGGGATGAAAATCTTTAGGATAGTAACCTTTTACGCGAGCGAAGCCGCGGGCAGAAGCTAGTTAATATCATAATAGTAAGGATATACATTAATATGTGTCTGTTGGTAGGTAAGGTGGTGTGCGCGATGTGCGGCGGCAAGTGCAGCGGCGAGGTGCTGCGCGTGTCCGACAAGTACTTCCACACGGCGTGCTTCACCTGCCGCACCTGCTCGGCGTCGCTCGCGCGCGGCGGCTTCTTCTGCAAGGACGGCCACTACTACTGCCCGCACGACTACCAGCGCGCGTTCGGCACGCGCTGCGCCGCCTGCCAGCAGTACGTCGAGGGCGAGGTGGTCTCCGCGCTCGGCAACACCTACCACCAGAAGTGCTTCACGTGCGCACGATGCCAGTGAGTGCAGACACACGCTGCACCAACACACACACAGCACCGAGCGACCACTGACGCAGCCGTCGTACCGTTACAGGCGAGCGTTCCCCTCCGGCGAGAAGGTGACGTACACCGGCGCCGAGGTGGTGTGCAGCGCGTGCGTCGCGGCGCCGCAGCGGCACACGGCGCGCGCCGCGCCCGCCGCTGCACCGGCCGCGTCGCCCGGCTCGCCCGCGTCGCCCGAGTTGCCCGCGTCGCCAGGCTCGCCCGCCCACGACCAGAACGGTGAGAGTGCACTAGGTATGGCCGCTTTGTCACTAGGTGTAGCGCTTGTAGCGACCGACACACACACTGGACAACGTGCCCTACATGTTTAGTCAATACTTCATTATATTACATTTCTGTGTTATATCGAGAGAATGCCAAAATGTAATATATTGATTCATATCAATATATTTAAAGCTCAAAAGTATATCGTACGAGCTGACATTTATATCGACAGGTACGCGAGGTAGATCATTTTGTTTGGTGAACATATTTCTAAGAAAAATGTATTTGGAGATCTTGTTACATCTCACATAACAGAAATATTAGACGATAGCCCTCTGAATTTTTAAATAAAATACCCAAATATTTTGGAGACGCCAAAACTACTTAAAAATAAATGACAGACATTGATAACTAGGTTGGCATCACATTATTAATATCGTACAATATGTTCAATGTGCGTGTGAGTATATCATATGTTTACACACAATCACATGTATCACAGTGCGGTGCAGAGCACAGCATAGTGAGAGCACGCATGCACGCACATATTAATCATTAACTATAGCACGCGCAAGCGCACAATGCACACAAACTAACTATTACAGTACGGCACCTACGTACTGTGTCAGCGCATCACATCACAGCACGGTGCAACACTAACGACACGCACACTCTCACCTCACTATTACTAATCAATCATTTGTAAAATATTCATCAAACTGTATGTGTAGTCTGTAATGATATTGCACGTGAACAACTCGACGACGTGCGTTGTGCGAATACTATAGATGTACTAACAATACATAGGTACTCGTATGGTCCACAGTTTCAGACCATAGCTTGCAAAAAAAAACGGTAGGGCGGGATGTATCTATGTGTGTGTGTGTGTGCATAGAATATTATATTATCATGTCACCAGCAACTTTGACATGAGAGCCGTAAAAACGTATCCAAGGATGCAATAGCACTCGCAAAAACACAACCACCATTACGATTAGGGACTAGATTATATTATCAACAGCAAAAGGTATATGTTCAACACTGTATATTGATACAGTGCACATATGTTGTTAGTACCACACCCACTGTACACACACGAGTGTTGCATGTACACACTAACTACTACTAAAATATGTGATGTTACCTATACATTATCTTAATTGATAATGAACAATATGAGTGTGTTTGTATTTGCAGAGTGTGCCGGTTGCGGTCAGGAGCTGTCCGAGGGGCAAGCGCTGGTGGCGTTAGACAGGTGAGGCTGCACCTGGTGCGATGGCGCACTGTTGCACTAACTGGGCACCATCGTAACTACCTATACACATAATGTATGTATGTGTTGGTGTGTGTGTGTGTAGACAGTGGCACACGTGGTGCTTCGCGTGCGGCGAGTGCGGCGTGGCGCTGCGGGACGAGTACATGGGGCGCGCCGGCGTGCCCTACTGCGAGCGGGACTACCAGCGGCTGTACGGCGTGAGGTGCGCCTACTGCCAACGTTACATATCGGGCAAGGTGCTGCAGGTGAGCGACCACATGCGACGCGCGTCCGTACTGCGACATCAGGGCGGCCGGTGTGCTGATCACACGTGTGCAATGTGCAGGCCGGCGAGAACCATCACTTCCACCCGACGTGCGCGCGCTGCAGCAAGTGCGGCGACCCCTTCGGCGACGGCGAGGAGATGTTCCTGCAGGGCGCCGCCATATGGCACCCGCGCTGCGGGCCCGCGCCACTCGACCCCAACGAGCCGGACGTGCTCGCGGCGGACCGCGCCTCCGCCGACCTGCAGGTGGGACAGACACAACGTCGACAATCACTCAACACTGTAAACTGATGCTATGTATTACACACGAGTACGACGCAACTAAACAATTGATTGTCAGTGATACACACACACACACACACACACACAGTACAGTCAAGTAGTTGCATGCGATATAGTACAGTA
This sequence comes from Lymantria monacha, assembly GCA_905163515.2. Classification (NCBI taxonomy): domain Eukaryota; kingdom Metazoa; phylum Arthropoda; class Insecta; order Lepidoptera; family Erebidae; genus Lymantria; species Lymantria monacha. The sequence continues at coordinate 22,392,514 of LR991081.1, forward strand.
CAGTGTAGCCGAACTAGGTCCGTACACAGTACACCATAGCAATAGATATAGTACACACACACACACATATACACGTAGTGGTCCCTGAGAGTGTGTGTGTGCGTGTACAACGCACTCATGTTGTTTAGTTGTGAGTCGATGTGTTAATACTGTCTGAGTGTGTGTGTAGTACAGTCTCAGTAGATATATTGCATTGCATTGTTTTGTTTAATTTTTATTTTGTTACTTTGTTATCTTTTATTTACAAGTACATAAGACGTCGCAAGCGGTACAATATCCACTCACATTACTGTGAGCGGCTCCGTCGGCAGTGAGCTACAGCGCGTGACGTCATGCGCCGTAGCTCACCGCCGGCGTACTCGCCCCGCCCCCCACGTACGCGCCCGCACGCGTTACGAATGACATGAAGTAGTCGCGAGACAACGTTTTGTCTCCATTGACATTGTTTATTTAGACGTTTTAATATTTGTGGCCGATTGAAGTTGATATTTTACTTCAACCAAATATAAAATACGATACCATGGATACTTTCGAGTTTATTGCAAGTGTCTTGATGTCGTTCGTAACGCGAGTGCGCGGCGTGACGCGGCGATGGCGCGGCGTGACGCGGCGATGGCGCGACGTGACGCTTGGCTCATTCCGCAGTTCTCGCTGCGCTCGCGCACTCCCAGCGTCAACGGCTCCTACTGCAGCCCCTACAGTAGTCTTACCAGGAAGGTTCGTCGGCGGCGTCTCGTATACTTTTTTATTATTTCTTTTATTTTATTTATATTAGATACGCCACTGTGCCCTGTGCCCCTCCCACCGTACTCAACTACAACGTGTATTACATATTACATGTACCGCTGTGATACATAACGTATTACTGATGTAACACTTGATCGTGCTGTACTCGCACACTGCACTGTTTGGCGGACGCGGCACGGGGGCGTATCTTATTGTTACATTAAGTTGTACGACACCTGTACACGTTTCAGTTGTTCGTTATATGTTTGTACGTAATGTTGTGAGCATGTGGATGTGTTGGCCGCGTGAGTGATGGTGACGTGTAACACGCCCCCTGGCGGCGACCGAGCGCTCCACTGGTGCAGTGTGGCATTTTATTTCTTATTACATTTTGTTTAGGTACAAATATACTCTCGTTTGTGTAGTGATACATACATACATACTGTTAAACGTTACAGTACTCGCCTATTAATGCTCCAATCATTTGAAAATTTTATTACGACTTCCATTGTTCAACTTTCAAAATAGAAATGATAAAATAATATTTATTTTCATCATCATCATCATCATCGCAGCCCAGCATATATGTCCCATTGTTGAGTTCGGACCTCCTCCATAATGGGAGGGAAATTAACCTACTATACCGCGCTGGTCAGACGTGTTGGTATAGGGTTTGTTTCGAGTTTTCCTTATATGCGTTTTATATCCCTTAGCCGTCTCTTACGATCACCCACGGGTAAGATAGAGTGGTGATTTGTATTCTTACTCCGTCACCACACGGATCGTATTTTTTTCATAAATATTGTATCGCATTAAAGTGTAACATTATGTACCAAGTGTATCCGCGGATGGCGAACTGAGGAGCACAATAATATCACCAGCTCACTGACGCCGCAGAAGACGAAGACTTGGAAACAAGTACATAAATACATAACACGATGTAATACGTTATAGCGACGCGCACGACAGTGACAACACACTAGTACGTGTCACAGATCAGATAACAACATGTGTCACACGTACAGTACGGATACCGCGCCGTGTCGCCGGGGCTGACGCTGCGCGAGTACCGCGAGGCGGGCGCCTGCTCGCCGCACCGCATCACCACGTACTCGTACCTGACGAGCGAGCCGGCCTACCTGCGCCGGCCGCTGCAGCCCTACGACCGCGCCACCGTCTCGCCGCACTTCCACCGGCCGCCGTGTGAGTAGCGCCCCGACCGACCGACCTACTAACTACGTCCCCCACAACACCACTATAGCCCGCTCCGTGTACATTACAGCGGCGGGCGGCAGCAGCACGCGCGCCTCCTCGCGCGCCGGCAGCAAGGCGTCGTCGCGGCCCGGCATGCGCGTGCTCGTCGACTCCATACGCAGCGAGACACCTCGACCGAAGTCGCCGTACATGAACAACGAGGTACCACACAACACACAACACAACACTTGCACGAGATCGATGTTCTAACTGATAATTTGTTATTATATATTTTCAGGAGCCTATAGAAATGTCACATTACCCGGCCGCATACAAACCGCCCCCTGGTACTAAACCGAAGATAGAAAGAGACGACTTCCCCGCACCACCATATCCTTACACAGACCCAGGTAATAATACAATATTGTATACTATTGATTATATTTAATTCATAACTAATGTGTGTATTTTTATTCTCAAAGAATGATTGTATATTAATATAATGAATTTTAGAGAATAAACACGAGCTACTTGAATTTAGGAATGCTTCTGACTATGTCAACTATTGAACGCCACGTGTTGTGTGGGTATAACAATAAATATATTAATTACATGTTACTTTTATTAATCAAATGTATTCGACTGTTGTAGTTAAATGTTAACCAAATGACTGTTATGTTTATTTTGAACTTTAAAATAATCCTAAATAAAAACGGAATACCACAAGGTACAATCTAAGGTCACCTTATTTTTCTATTTACTGAAGTACCATTATTGTTCGTACCAAGTTTTCTTATCTGTTTGAAATAAAACTACTTTTACGGATTCTATCGCGTTTATATTTGATTTTTAATTTCCCGACGTTTCGAACAATATGTAATTGTTATTACAGAAATTTATATCTACCCTATAAAATATAATATTTTATAGGGTAGATATAAATGTCTGTAATAACAATCACATATTGGACGTAAGACACCTTAGTCCTCCCGTGACCATGATCACTGCAAAGTGTTCGAAACGTCGGGAAATTAAAAATAAAATACAAACGCGATAGAATCCGTAAAAGTAGTTTTGTTATCTGATTACGATTTTAATTAGGTATAAGATGTTATTGCTATTGAGCCTTAATCTTTCTTTGTTAACTTAGAAGGACCTTTTCATTCAATATCACAGTATCTAGTGTCTGAAAGTACAGGTTTATGATCGGAGTGCGGTCCCAGCGATGGCTTATGGCGCAGAACCTCAGTACACAAATGACATTCTCATAATTAGGTTTAAAGTAACTCAACGTACTATAGAGTGGATTATGCTTGGGGTTTAAATTTTAAATAACACTCGCAGTATGGAAATTGATCGAAGAACGAGTGTCATCCACATGGCATGAAGAATTAGCGCGCTGAATTGGTAAAACGCAGGTCACATCGCTTCACGATCTGTTAACCGATGGGTAACAAAGGTTCTCTAGTGGGGACTACATACCTCATGGAACAATGTAGAATGGGCCTATACCGGGTGACCGATGACTGTCGCTGAATACGGGTGACACAGGATCGCGCCATTTTTTTTATTTTTTCTTTTCTTTTTTGCAATCTGCTGATTTTTCTAGCAATTTCTGCCAGCGTCATGTATGGCTACACATGGGTAAACACGTAAATTTATTGAGATTGTGACAACATTAAAAGAGCCTGAAAGAACACATAAATATATACATACATTCATACACAGACAGATACATACACACAAATACATATTGTATATATACATTAACATACTGATAGACTAAATGCTTAGCTTATTATAGTTTTATTTTATTAGTATTTATAAATTTAATAAAAGCGTTGATGATATGGCGGTTGGGGAATAATGACAAGAGATGCCGTACGTTAACTGATCTCTGAATTTTTAATTTAGTTATAATATTATCTAGGGAGTAGGCGCTGTTCCTGGGACAGTTAAGGAAAATGTGGTCAATAGTACCCTCATCCAGGCCGCATTCACACAGTGAGCTATCACGTGTTCTGATCTTATGCAAAAAAACTGGTGTACAGCAATGGCCGAGACGTATTCTGCACATTATTGATGTAATTAATTTTGAAACTTTTTTATATTTAAAAAAAATATGGTTTAATAGGAATAGTTACTTGGATAGAGGCATAAAAACCTACCTTAGTTTTACTAGTTCCTGTCCATAAAGTCTGCCATGATGCTAGTAGGTCTGTTTTTGAGGCGTGGAGCAAATCATAAAGTTGTATAGAAAAGTGCTTACGATCAGCAACACTATTATTTATCGCGTCCTTGGTCATTTCATCAGCAAATTCATTTCCTCTGATGCCAGAGTGCCCAGGAATCCAAGACAATACGATCTCAATTTTTCTCTGAGAGCAATTGTACAAACAAGACCTTATTTCAGATATGATAGGACTTCTGAGCTTATCTTTGAAAGGATTTTTGACAATTGCCTCTAGGGCGCTTTTGAAGTCTGAGAAAATAATAGCTTTCCTGATAGCGTTATGGGAAATTATATATAAACATGCTTCTAAAATACCTATACACTCCCCAGTAAAGATGGATGTCTCTGGAGGGCATTGAAACTGAAGGATAATTTGGGAATTTGAATAATAGACGGCAATACCAGTATTACCGTTTAAAGTGAACTTAGAAGCATCTGAGAAAAACATATGATATCCTCTCCACTCATTCTCAACTATATGTGAAAACTGAGCATTAACATTATTGCATTCCTTATCCACCTGAATAGAAGAGTTGTAATCTGGGATAAATTTTAATATTTCGTACGGTGAGTCATAAAGGGGATATTTGGTACATTGATGAATAGATATTCTCCCTTCTATCACATGCATTTTTCTATATGAATTTAAAATCAAAGGAGGATCCTTATGTATCCAATATTCTTGTCTACATAGACCATCTAATTGACAGAGCTTGGGTAGTAAAATATGATTTTTAAGGAAATAGATCTTGTAAATAAATCTATCAGCGAGATACTGTCTACGGAGAGGAAGAGGGGGGTCAACAGCCTCTACTTGCAGAGCGTTGGATGGAGTGGATTTCATACATCCTAATATTACTCGAAGAGCCTTACATTGAAATCTATCTAATTTTAACAAAGAATTCTTATTGCATGGTTCCAAAAGAAATGAACCATAGTCAAGTAAACTTCTGATTGTTGCATTATATATAAGTTTTAGGGAGTATGGATGAGCTCCCCACCAAACACCCGCAAGTGCTCGCAACATGTTTAGGTTTTTTTTCACATTTTACAATGATGTAGTTAAAATGGGGCACACCTGATAATTTGGAGTCTAAAATGACTCCTAGAAATTTCACTCTATCTTCAATCTTAATAGGAAAACTGCCAATTTCTAGATATATGTTAGGTACAATTCTTTTGCGGGAAAAAATCACTACAGAGCTTTTAGCGACTGACAAATGCAGACCATGAAAAGAAAGCCATTGACTTAGAGAATTGAGGGATATTTGCATAGACTCAGTAGCCTCTACAATGGATGGGTTGGAAACATATATAACCAAGTCATCTGCATATTGTAAAACTTGGCAGTCACTGTTTAATGATTTGTGTAAATCAGAAGAAGTACTATACAACAGCGGACTCAGCACTGAGCCTTGAGGAAGTCCTCGCCAAACCTTTCTGCACTCTTTATTTTGATTGAACGGAGTGAGAATATTTACAGTACGTCCTGCTAAAAGGTTACATATGCAATGCCTAATCTTAACCGGAATACTCAGCTGGCGTAATTTACTTCTGAGTACGGAAAGGAGGACGTTATCGTATGCAGCGGATATGTCGAGGAAACAGGCAACAACAGAGTAGTTTTTGCTAAAGGCGATACGCGTATCTGTTATAAAAGTGGCAATGCTATCCATAGTGCTATACCCTTTCCGGAATCCAAACTGCGATTCAGCTATTATACTCTTACCCTTTACGAACCATTCTAGTCTAGTCTAGTCATTAGAAGTCATTACATTCTAGTCTATTTTTTATTAAATGTTCAAGAATTTTGCCTATAACTGGGGATAAGGCAATAGGTTGATAGTGGTCAGGATTATCCGGTGATTTGCCAGCTTTTACTACGAGAATAATTAATTGGGATTTCCAATCGTCAGGAATATATCCCAGATTAAAACAAGAATTTATTAAATTTAATAATAACTGGCGACTGTATTAACCAGTGATTTTGTAAAAGGAGTAGGGTAAGCCATCCAGCCCAGGAGTTGAGTCCTGAACATATTTAAGTAAAACATCCAGTTCATTAGAGGAAAATAATTGATCTAAAGGTTCATCATCAGAAATAGTATTATTTGGCAAAAAAGGAAATTCTTCAAGAAGTGGACAAAAGGAGGGGCCAGTTTGTTAATTAGTTGAAGGGCTATGTTTTGAGGTAAGTTGAACGAGTTTTGGGATAAGTACCCACGTCTGTATCTTTTTAGGTTTTGCCACACTAGTGATGATGGAGATGAAGGAGAAAGCGAAGAACAAAACTTCTTCCAACCCTCATATTTCTTTTTCTTAAGGAACCGCTTAGATCTAGCAAGAATCTAGCTGAATTCTCGCAAATTACTCATGGTCATATTTGCTATATATTTTAATTCACTTTGTTTTCGTAATCTAATTTGTACATTCATTGTCCCACCAAGGAGGAGATGGTAGTTTCCCTGAAGCCGCATTCTTTAAAGGAATACTTGCATCCGCAGCTACTGAAATTGCTTCAGAGAACTGCGATACACAAGCATCCAAATTACTGTGGGAAATTGGTGGTATTGATTGGACTTTATTTTCCAATTCCTGTTTGTAAACATCCCACCTGGCATCAGAGGTCCGGTACTTTAAAAGAGGCTTTTTGTGATTATTAGGAGTAGGGAGTAATCTATTCACCAAGGTAGAACAAATAGGATAATGATTACTGCCATAAGTCAAATCAAGACGTCTCCAATCAATCAATGAGGCTAAACTTGATGTACATAAAGTTAGGTCTAGACAACTCTTGCGTTGACTTGGTCTAGGAAGTCTAGTAGGCGACCCATCATTCATAACGCATAGACCCACTTCATCAATTAACTGAACAAGCTCTTCACCAGCTGTGTTAGAATGGTCAGACCCCAATAAAAAATGGTGGCAAGTAAAATCGCCTAGTAATATAATTGGATTGAAAAGATTACATAAATTTCTAAGAAATTGTATACATGTATAGTCAGGGGAGGGAATATAAATAGAGATAAAATTAATGCCAAGGATATTAACACCAATGGCACTTATCCGATCTCCATGAGAAGGTAAGGTAAGCAAGGTGCAAGGATAGTTATTCTTCACCAGTATAGCAGCTCCGCCATAACCATCATTGCGATCATCGCGGTATGTACTATACTGTGGAATTTTAAAATTGAGATGTGGTAAAAGCCACGTCTCAGATATGGCAAATATTAATGGTTTATACATATTGATTAAATAAATGATGTCATGCTTTTTGGGTAGAATACTCCTGGCATTCCACTGTAGAAACTGGAATGTTATTAAAGTGAGTCATAATCAGTTCAACTATGTTATGGGCAACGTGGTCGGGTATATTGATTTGATTGAGAAGAGAGGTTAATAATAAAATTATTGACTCTATTTTATTAGAAGATGTATCAGGGTTGGAAACGTTTCCATTCAGAGCACAACCATTAGTATAACGGGAGAAAGAATAGTTCTTAGTCATCTTTCTATAAGCTTTTTGGTTGTAGCCAGGTGTAAGAGGGGCATGAGTTTTGGGTTTAGAGAATACTGTCTTCCGGTAGGAGACAGTAGGGGAAAGTCGTGGGTAAGAATTTTGTGGTAGTGCATTGGATATGCTGTGATGGAAGGTGGGAGGAGTCGATGCAGCTACTTCAGCAAATGATTTAGCTACTGCCGGTAATGCTCGAGATGCTTCTGTATAAGATATATTATTTTCAGCCATAACAATTTTTATATTTTTTTTGCCTTTGAAATTCAGGACATTGTTTGTCATTGGCACAATGAGAACCTGAACAATAAAAGCAAGTTAAATCCTCTGCAGAGCAATCATTTCCTATATGTCCTCCACCACAGCGGTAGCAACGGGGCTTCGAACGCCATTGATTTTTTGTGTGACCATATTTGCAGCATCTAAAACATTATACAGTTGGCCAGTAGTAGAGATCTACAGGCAGGGAATTGAAACAGCAATAAACATGTTTTGGTAGGACTTGACCATCAAAAGTAAGGACTACAGAGGAAGTAGGCTTCCATTCTGGAATCCTATCATTAGTACTCTTATGGTTTATTCTCCTAATTTTCAAGATAGGGCCCCAACCAATTGGGGTTTTTATATTTTGCAATACCTCCTCATTTGACCAGTCACTTGGTACTCCTCTGACTATACCCATCCTAGAAATATTAAAAGACGGAATAGTAGTTGTATAACCCTTACTGTCTAGTTCAGTATTAGCTAAGAAGGAGTTGGCATCCTCAGGAGACTTAAATTCAACCGAAATTCTGTTTCGACCAACTTTCTTAATACCATCTTGAAGAATATTTTTTATATTAAGTTTAAGCAGCAATTGACCGAATTTTATAGAATTGAGTGTAGTTCCCGAAGTTGGATCTTGCTCAATTCGCGATACATGGACTAAAAATGGAGCCACATCCTTTACCGAATAACGAACTCGACTGTAACGTTCGGGGGCGAGATGCCGTTGTTGTTTAGGGACAGGTGAACTCACATCATTGACAACATCTATACCGCGCTTACGATTAACAGCCGCCTCAAGTGTCTCAAAATTCGATAAAGGTGCTGTTAACACTGGCAAAAATGTAGCATCACTACAAGCTTGTTGATTGTTATTATTCCCCAATAAATTGGGATCTGGAGGGCGGCCAGGGGGTCGATCGTCAACCTCCATGGTCGTCCCACATTACCCACGTATATTAAATATAAATAAAACTTAACCCTCAACCTTTAAACACACAATATAACAATTACAACAATAAACACAAACAGTTATAGGCTACCAATAATATTACTCAATTCTTATTTAACGTCCAATAAATTGTCGACAAAACGAAAACACATGTGTTCGCCATAAACACTTACCGGACAGTCAGGATCGCGCCTTATAAGCATCTTATGAGAGAGATTAATGTCTAACAGCCGACGGCAAAAGGATTAGTAGAAGTCTGTAATAGAAATAAAATGAACACAGCGACAATAATACATAGTAATAATATGTAATGTTTTATTTATATTCAAGAGCGTCGCCGCCGCTGGTCGGACACATACAAGGGTATGGTGGATAGCGATGACGAGATCGATGGTAAAGTCAATGGCAAAGTCAACGGCAACGGTGACATCGATCCTAAACTGAGAAGGGAGGAGCAGGAACTCGCCAAGATAGAGACTGGAATAGCACAGGTAATTACATATTGTAAGGCACTACAACCAAGTGCAATCGCTTTACACAATGGATTTACAGTTATTTCATTGACGACGCAACGGATGTACAATGTCAGGTGCTTTTACTTTACAGTTGTTGTATCTTTATTTCAGGTGTTCTTGAAAGAAGTAAAAGAGCGAGAAAAACTTCAGCAGTGGAAGAAACAGAATTTAGATCCTAGAAATGCTAGCAGGTGTGTACCGTTTGTATTTACATTGTCATTATTTATGCTATTGTTGATAATAGTTGTATGACCGGCCGCCTTAAAATTTTTATTGTAGTTGCATTTCTGTTGTAGTTAATGTTATAAAAAGAAAGAAGGTAACCGTAAGCGCTGAAAGAAAATTAAATTCAATGAAATTTAGAAGAATGCTTATTGAAGTGGTTGTATATAGTGTGTGTGTGTGTGCATTATATTACATGTTTGACGTGTAACGTTTCTTACGTTGTCGTGCGCAGGACTCCGTCGGCGTCGCGCGAGCCTCTGCCGCGGCTGCGCTACTCCTCGCCGTTGGGCGCGTCGCCGTCGCGCTCGCTGGACCAGCGCCCCGCCACGCACATGGCGCACTACGAGCACGCGAGTCATGCGCACATACCGACATACAACGGTAAGTGTTACATACGATGTACGACACGACAATAAATATTGCACACCGACCCTTCGAGAGAGACAATCGACTAATTGTGACTTCGTAGTGCGCTGTGTCTCTAGTACACCGCCAGCGTCATGTTCTACCTCTAGTGCGAGAGAGTGAGTTTGTGTACAGTCAAATATATGAAGTTAAAAAATACGAAACTTAATCGTATGTGATGTTTACGCGAGTATTGCACATTTGTAATAAAACTATTTAACGTATTATTAACAAACGCGAAACCGAGTGCTTCGTAAACGTCACACAGGTAGTGCGCGAGAGGGACAGGGCTCTACGAAATTGAAATTAATTGATTGTCTCTATATAAGGGTCGATGTGCAATGTTTATTCCCAAATGTATTACTGTAGAACAATACTGTAGAGCCACGTGTGACGTCACTCACAAATTGTATATTGAGCATCGTCAATACAAGGCAGTCAGTGACGTCACACGGTAGCGATATTTAACCAACATGATATACAAATATGAGTGCAATGGAATCTCTATAACTCGAACATCATAATGCTCAAAAAGTTGAAGAAATATCATTCCCTTCTGCTAAAACCATAAATACACAGTATCTCGTATTATTTAGACTTTATAAATCGAACACAATGTGCTTCTAAAATATTGTTTTTTAGGAATTCAATCTTAGCAATTAAATAATTTGTATGTAGAAATAGTTGCCAAGCCAACAACTCATTTAGTCGATATTTTTGCACGTCTCATAAGCTAAGCGCTAAGGTGTTGCTCTATTCTCGATATAGATATTTCAAAACTAAAAATGACTGTATTTTTCTCACACTGCACTTATAGGATAATAATATCATACATATGTCAAGAAAAACATTCGTGTAAACGTATTTGATATTTAAAAAAAAACAATTATTTTGTTTAAAGAAAGAAAAAAATTGATTAAAAAAATATTCGAGGACGTCCAGATGTTTCCGTAAGGATCTGGCACTATTACGACCGTAAAAATTAATGTATCGAAGTTTTTCTTTTATTAAAAGCTTCATAATCGCAACGCGCTATTTCCTTTCGAAAATGGCTTGGTAATTCTTTGTCGTTTAATTGTAATTAATAAAAAACTAAACTGCTTAGTCTTTGGTGTAGGTATACCTTATGAAAATTGCGTTCATTTACATTTATTGTTCGTTCATCCGGACAGGCAAAGGAAACAAAGCCCAAACAGCCATGGGTTCGTTTACAATGCTGCATTGTAAATGAACAGCTATGTTAAGCACTACGACGAGAATGGCACGAAATTTCAATAGTATTTTTTTCTTCTTTCTTTCTTTAATAGTAAATGATAAATAATATAAAAATTATGAGGCGTGCGTGAGCTTTTGGATTTTCCAAATTATTTTCATTTCCCTTGGCATTCGAGTTATCGTGATTCCATTGTATGTATGTAACATCCATGCGGTGTGATTGTATGTAACCACCCCCCACCCCTGTGTACACTAACCGCGCAGTACCCGTACCGTGCTCACCGGCAACACCCAACTAACAGTAGGGGGACAACTAACGGGATCGTAACGCTAACTGTGTCTATACTAATATGTCGTTGTGTGCCGCACGCTCACTCGCGTGTGTGTGCAGTACACAACACCCCGTAGTGCAGAGTGTTGGAGCGCGCGCGTCGACACACTGATCAATGTAGCGGACACACGCATTGTGTCTGTGTGTGCGCTATCACAGTTGACTATCTACTATCTCGGACACCGCGTTGCATTGATCAGTGTCTAGTGACGCGTCGAGAGCGCCTAGAGCGCGGCCGGAGCGCAGGTGAGAGCCGCAACTGCTTTGTCTAGTGTCGCTTACGGTTAACACGCATCCCCCATCCCCCCCGCACGACGCCGTACAAACAGAATGCACGACCAATGCCACCCGTCCTAACATGTATAATCAAAACATAAGTAAATGAAAACAGTCAATATGTATTATCTTTATAATATTTTATGTAATTGAAACATATTAGGTCCTTACATATGAAATTAGCGTTTCGTCGTACTGACCACTTTGATCTGAAATATCTCCTCTTTAGTTAAGAATTACAAATTCAAATTTATATATTCATTTAGCTGGTACATTTGAGTTTTGAAAACAGTCATGCATTCGTTTTTTTCTTTATTATTTTTTGAAGTGAAAACTTCTTTAGGCGCGTTGAGCGTTTTTGGAGGGGAAAAACTTATAGGTTCGCGTCACCGACATGCTAATGCTAATAGTATATCTATAGCTATGTGAAAACTTCTTTAGGCGCGTTGAGCGTTTTTTATTTAAGTGGTTTTATAGTTTGGATGTTATTGTAATCGTTTAATTAAAGGATTACTGTTCAATATAAAAGTGAGTATTGAACATTTTAATGTTTTTATATAGATAAATGAATAATGAAAATAAAGAATTTATTTACAAATATTTTCAATATTCATATCAATATTTGCATTTAAAAGTATGGCATTAATTATTTTTAATTGTATTTTTAATATTTAACCTTTATGTTATGAAATGAGTATCATTGTGGTTTAAAGGTTATCTTACTAGCGTGGTAAAACCGATTCCTAGATGTTCGATAATATTTTTTATTTTTATATAAAAATTAGAAAATTATTATTATTTCAATTAGTCTTAAGTTAATAGTTTTCACTTCTATCGGCAGTCCCCATGACTGCCTGTTTTTTTTTAGTCGAGGGATCAATGCAACTACCTATGAGATGGCAAAAGTGCATAGATAACAACGACGCATACTTTGATTAATTGAATATATTTTAGAAATAAAAATACTTTATATTCCTCCCGTACAAAACGCCAATTTCATATGTAAGGACCTAATATAACCGAGCGACGATTAATGACAACGTTCTATGTGATGAGTAGTAGTGTTCGTGTGGTACAATCGCTTATCCAAATTATTGAAATTTAGCATTTAACGTGCTTGATTATTTATAAAAACTTGATTACGAGCGAAAAACGAATATCACACATGGGACGCGAACCCACACCTATTGGCTATCCATTCCAAACGTGCTACCATCCCATATGTGTCATGCATTATTCGTTCATGATCAACATTTTATAAACGATCGCTTATCATTGTCAGTACTGTTGTGTGTCTGACCTACCTAGTTACCGGTCCGCCCAAGTGTTGCAGACAACATCACATCACAAAACTCAGTAGTATACATTTACAATTTGTTATCAAATCCTATATTACCAATGATGTCACCGTCAATGTTTGAATTGATTAAAACGCACTCGTCATGTACAATGACGTCAACTGTATATACAGAGTGTATCAGAGAATGGAGCAGCTGGTCAGAAGGATGGTAGGTAATGATGCTAGGAACCCATAACAAAAATTTTAAGGGAAAATGTCGATTCGTTAATAAATTACAAGCATTTAAAGTTTTCAATTTTGTCATCGCTTTTTCTTTAAAACTGAATGAAATGTACCAAGTAAATGATAAATAGTCTGCTACATACTCATACTTTCTTAAATATTCATTAGTACCTAAATAAATCAATGATTACGTTTGCTACAGTATAACAAACGTCACCTTTACAAATAGCTGACGAGTCAATGACCTTGAAATTTTCCCTTCAAATTTTTGTTATGGGTTCCTACCATCATTACCTACTACCCTTCTGACCAGCTGCTCCATTCTCTGATACATCCTGTATATTGTATGTATCATACTCATATTAACATTCATTATAAATTACGTCACAATTATTTCAAACGTTGGCAGTCTAATCATGTGCTAAAAACTAAAAAATTATATTGATAATATTTTTCGTATTTCCTCCTACTTTAGGTAGATAAATTATAAAAAAAAATGTAATCCTTAGATTCATCAACTTTAACCAATCTAATGGCGTGACTTGGTTCACATTGGAAACTGTTATTGTGCATAATTTCACGCTTTTAAATTTTCATAATAATAAATAATATCAAAAGAAAAATCCTTGGACTGATATTTACTCGGTCAACGTGACAACCAAACCAGTGCGTTCGTAATCCAGTTCATTACAGCCAATACAGTGCGCAAATAAGTGTTTACGTCACAGCCAATACAGTGCGATTTTAATCCCGTGGTTAATCATAAACATTTTAATTATTATTGATGATTCTTTTTTATTTTTAATAAAAAAATATACATATTTTTAAATAATGTTGCTTTATACAGCTTGACTGGTAAAAAATTGTATATATTGAAGGAGGGTGTTCATTACTCGATTCTGATAACGAATATATAAAAAAAATGATACTTAAATTTTGAACTAATTATCCTATAAAAATATTTGTTCACGGACACCTCCGCATAGATATTGAAATTGCATTAAAATAGTAATTAGCCGAGCGCGTGACAACAGTGTTAACTAGTAGCCCGGCCCCAACAAGGGGGATGTCCCCGGGGTGAGTGTCCGTCTGCGGTCAGTCAAGGTGTGTGTACCGCATCATCAATCAGCTGTTTTGCATTTCCATGTTTGTTAACTTACGCGTCTTTCGATGGCACGCGTTTACATTTTAACCGTGACTTTTTGTGTGTGAAATGGGATAGAATGTCTTGTTCGTACGAAGAGTATTAGTGAAATGGTTCGTGCATATGTTTGAGCAAATGACAGTGTACGAGGTGCGATTGATTTGTATCGAGAAATCTTGAAAAGGTGACCATCTTTTTGAGAATCTTGACACACTAATATTGTTGAGGTTTACTATCTCGTTAATTAATATTACCTTCTTATTACATTTCATTGGTTACATGTGACCATTATCTATCGTTATCTTCGATATGTACAACCCTTTACCGGTCATACTGTATATATATTTTCCGTTAAGTCAACAATAGTTTCAGTTGTGGTGCATCACCAGACAAGGTTCGCTCTGTTGTATGTGCTGCTCACTCCGCTATTGCATGCGCTAGCCCCGTACTAGGACGTAGTTGTGTGTTTGTGTCCATTGCTTTTTTACGTGTGTTGCCAGATATCAATAACACTGATCAAACTTTACGAAAACAAAATATTTAAGTTTAACAATAATAAATGCACGTCGGTTTCTAACCATAATTACACGGACCGATTGTGAGCTTTTGGGTTTGAAACCAGGGAAGATGTTATTAAGATCTCAAGGGAAACATATTTCGTAATAACAAAGTTTAAACCTAGCCCCCCACTAAAGATTAAGTGGTACATGCTAGAGAAAGAAGATTGCGCAAAAGAATTTCGAAAGAGAGTGGTTCATAGAATGATTGAAATGGAGAAAGGAATGAAAGAAAAGACTGTAAATGAATGTTGGAATGAGATGGCTTCCTATGTAAGGGAAGTAGCGAAGAATGTTCTGGGTGAGACGAAAGGTAAAGGAATGATTGATACATGGTGGTGGAATGATAGTGTACAAAAGGTTTTGAAAGAAAAGAAAAATGCTTTTAAAGAATGGAAAAATGTGAGTGATGATAACCCGGTGTTGAAAGAGCAAAAAAAAGAATAGCCTATGTGGAATGTAAGAAAAAAGGTAAGAAAGGTGTCGCAATCGCTACAGGTAAAGTTCAAGATAGACTATACCAAAGTCTCGACAGCCCTAATAGACAGAAAGAATTTTACCGTCTAGTGAAAGCGAGAGAAAGGAATGCTAGAGATATTGTGCATGTTTGTATTGGCAAGTTGTTGCATGAAGAGTCTATCCCGAACGAATGGTGTTCCAGTTCTCTGGTACCCATCTTTAAAAATAAGGGTGATGTACAGGACTGCAACAACTACCGAGCGACCGAACCGAGGAATAAAGCTTATGTCGCATAGCATGAAGATTTGGGAGAAAGTAATAGAGAAAAGAATGAGAGAGGAATGTGGAATAACCCAGAACCAATTTGGTTTTATGCCAGGACTGAGTACCACGGACGCAATTTTTGTCTTACGCCAACTTATGGAAAAATACCAATGTATACATAGAAACCTACACATGGTATTCATAGACCTAGAGAAGGCGTACGACCGTGTTCCTCGGGAAGTTCTGTGGTGGGCTTTCAAAGAACGAGGAATACCTGGAAAGTATGTAAGATTAGTGAAAGCTATGTACGCAGGAGCGCGAACGAATGTCCGGTCCGAAGCCGGCGTTACTGACGAGTTCAATGTGGTCGTAGGCTTGCACCAGGGTTCGGCTATAAGCCCTTATCTGTTCCTCCTGGTGTTAGATGCTCTGACATCGGACATACAGGGGGAAGCACCTTGGTGTATGCTGTTTGCAGATGACATTGTTCTCGTCGGAGAGGACGCAGCTGAGGTACAGAGTAGACTAGAAAAATGGCAAGAGAGGCTGGAGAGAGTTGGCCTTAAGATCAGACGTACCAAATGTCTCACATAGCTTTAAATGGGGTATCCCTACCGGTCTGCTCCGATTTTAAATACTTAGGCTCACTTCTCCAAAACGACGGCAATATCGACCGGGAAGTTAGTAGGAGAATGAATGCAGGCTGGATGAAATGGCGACAGGTTTCGGAAACAATATGTGACGCGAGGATGCCCCTTAAACTTAAGGGGAAAATCTACAAGAGTGTCATTGGACTTGTATTTATGTATGGATCTAAATGTTGGGCATTGAAAAAGACGGATGAGAGACGATTGCATGCTACTGAGATGCGTATGTTAAGATGGATGTGTGGGGTAACATGATTGGATAAGATACGAAATGAGTATATTAGGGGAAGTTTGAAAGTAGCACCAGTGATAGAGAAGATTAGGAGCGCGAGATTATCTTGGTATGGACATGTGATGAGGAGGGATGAAAGACATGTGACAAGGAGGGTTATCAATATGCTTGTGGATGGCCGTAAGAATCGTGGGAGACCCAAAAAGAGATGGATGGATTGTGTAAACGAGAATATGTGTATGAAAGTTGTGAGTGCAGATATGACGGCTGATAGAAGATTATGGAAGGCAAGAACATGTTGTGCTGACCCCACTTAGCGTGGGATGAGCAGATGGCAGGCAAATGATGATGTATAAAGGAGCATGTTAGAGGAGGAGGTGAGTTGATGGCGGAGGTCGGCGTGCGTCCTCACGCGGCAATGTATTTAACAATTGCACCAAATACGCCGTGAATGATGTCTCGAACAGTAGACGCTGTAGACAGTTGCAGACAACAGGGCCACACTGTGTCGACTTAGCTAGTTAATCAACTAATACAACTGTGATATCTGACGGCGTAGGTATATACAACATATTAACACAAATATATACAGCAGAATCCTTTTATAACGACATTTAAGGGAAGTGAGAAATACGTCATACTAAGCGGACGCCATACAAAGCAGAAGTTTTTAAATAGTTTTGTTAGGTACATACATAATTTTGGTTTAATAAACAGGAAAACTGCAAAATTAACCGCTGAATTAACACTTGATCAACATATACTTGTTTTTCTTTCAAAGAACCTCTCTCACTTTGAACCGAATTAAATGATTCTTTAATCTATGTATATGTCTCTGTTATTGAAAATCATTGATATATTCGAATGACTGACTCCAAATTTGCAAAAGATGAGTTTGAATCACGATTTTCTAGTCTGAATATAATTTCTCTCTTATCTATAATCTTTTCCATCGAGTCATAAAAATGGTACCTATAACTTTTACCAAAAAGGTTAACATTTTGATCCCTTTTTGTTTGCAAATCACTAAGCCACGTGCACACACAAAAAGCGCACACCAAACTAAGAGAGAGGCGAGGGCAACGAAAACGGGCGAATAGATTAGGAATCAAGTCAGTCACTATAACCGGCCTTGATTTTATAGGATAAAATAGGTCATAATAAGCTATTTGTCCCTATAAGCGGTCAGGTCAGGTCATTATATCCGTCTTTTTTATGAAGGATTTTATATGAAACCAAACTAGGCAGTGTAATAACGTGATAGCAGTTGGTCAATATAAGCGGCGTCATAGTAAACGGATTGTATTGTATATCATTAACACCATCACACCACACTGCTTCATCATCTGTGTTACAATATATGTATAATGCAACGGTTACTATATTTATGTATTATATAATGCTTTATATGTAGGTATATAGATATTGCGCTTGTATGGATGAATAGTGACATAACTTAAATTACAATTTTTATTATATTTCAATTTTTTGTGATGGAGGGGTGTTAATATTATAAATTCTCTCTAACAACTAAAAGGAAATTATGGTGACGTTCTTGCATTTGGAATTCTGAACCGAGTTTTACTTTTTTAATTGTGTCACTATTGTTCCGGGCATGCGATGTAGTGACGGTACTGTAGAGGTGCTTGTTTATGTTGTGCGTCGATATTGTGTAGCGCCTCGTGCGTACTGGCCGGCCCAACCGACACACACTCGTGGTCACACTTGTGTTGTAGCTGCACGGGCAGTGTCTACTGTGTGACCGCGTGTGGTGTGACCGGCGACCGGCCCGTAGTACGTGTGTGTGTCTGTGTGTGCGTAGCGCTGCACGGCGCCCCCCGGCCCGGCTACGCGCTGCGCTCCAGCACGCTGCCCGCCGCGCTCGGCCGCCGCGCGCACGCGAGTGTCCCCCCGGTAGGTAGGTCGCACGGTACAGGTACGGCGTAGTGACGCGCCGCCCGTTGCAGTGGTGTCCTCGCTGCGGAGCGCGCCACGCCCCGGCTACGGGCTGGCGCCGCGCTCGCACACCTTCTCCTCGAGCACCGCCGTGAGTATGCGGCGCGCGCCCGCCTCCGCCCCCGCCCACGCGCACCACACCCCGCTCGACACATCGGTAACTACACGAGGACCGACGGCACCCCCCGGCCGGCACCCCCCGGCCGGCACCGAGTCGTCGCAACATACACCTACACGAACACATAACCATCAGATATATATATACATATATAGCCGCTGAGTATATGAGTTGCAACAGCACAACCCTATATTATTTAAGTTATTTATCTGTTGATGAGTAGTGACGGTCGGTCAGTTGGTCGTCCACGTCGACGACGTTTCGCAACAGTCGCACGTCGGTTGTCCTCACTGGCGATGGCGGCACGTCACACTCGTGTCAGGTCACGCAGGTCGGTCGTTGGACTGGCGCTGTGCGTGTGAGTTGTGTCTGTGTGTATGTGTGTGTGTGGACACCGCGAGCGTGTAGTGACCCGGCGCGCGACATGTTGCAGGGCGAGTTCACGTTCAGCGGCATGGGCGACAAGACGCACAGCACCGACTTCAGCAGCGGCAAGTCTGACAGTGAGTACATGACATACATTATTAGATGACGTGTGTAGGTGGTGCACACGTGAACGTATCTGTTGTTGTATGTGATGCGTATCATAACAATATTAATGTAGTGTGACGACACAACACCTCGCGTAATGCAAACCACGTAAGTATTTATTATCAACAAACAGTGCACGAGGGTGTGTGCGGTAACGTCACTTGCAGCGCCGCCGCTGCCGTCCACCGAGCACGGACACGGACACTGACAGTCGTGACGTGATGTTACAAACAAATATATTTAGTTAACATTGACAATATACAAGGTGAGATGACAATGCGACAATAAATGAAAACACCGGCAATACTAGTGTATAGGAGTATTTTGAAACTATCTAAAAAGTCCTCACATGCAAATTTAAAAGAAAATATTTTCAAACAAACTTTTTATCACAAATATTGAAACAAAATAGAACACCGTTTCTAAATATTAGTTCACTGACCTGTGGTCCGACTGAGTAGGTATCCTTTCATTATGCCGCATGCATTAGGTACTTTTAATTTTCTTATCTAAGTCTGATGACACAGTGTGTATGGATCTTATGGCTCAGGAATAAGGTATAATATGCATTAATTTATATTGCGTTTGGCGTAGACTTGAAGTGGTAATCTGGAGATATGTAGGTACCTACCTTCATATTAGTTTATACTGATGCGGCGCGGTAGGTCTCTGATCTGGTGATAGCCTAATAATTTTATTTTTTAATACAGAGTGTGGAAAATGTTAATAATACAAAGTAATGTGCTGTGGCTAAACTATACGACACATTATATACAAAGTTTGTATACTACTAAATTAAAACTATTGTCGCATTGTCATCTCCCCCTTCCATTCGGACCTCTGTTGCATACAGACGTGTTTTAAATAAAGCTGTTTCGATTTTTAGCGAAAATATAAAAGTTTAAATATATTTAATTTATCACAATAATAGGAGTACATGAAAAGCTAGGAATCGCATAATAGATTATACGTACAAGTTAACAAGTGCTTGTCTTATTATCAAATAATACTTACGGTACATATGGGAGTGTAGACGCAGAGAAAAGGATAGCATCAATAAGTGGACACGCACCTGTACGCAATGGGTAAGAGATAGAAACAATCTACCTTATACATCTTTTACGAAAAGTACTGCAGAATAGTGAGGTCAAGTTACGCTGGCGGAAAGACATTTTGTACTAAATCGTCGATAAGCGACCAGTTTGCTGACCCATTCGGTATTACGATACGTCGAATTTGCATTGTCTCATGAAACCCTGGTAACTGCACTGAACAATCATACGATATAATATACCTCACAACATGCCGCTTCGCCACTCACCGCCCGCCTCGAATATCGCGTCTGCGGCACATCAGCCGCAACAGATTTATGATTCGGATCCTGTTTCTGAACAGGGCGTATATGGAGGAACGCGGAGGAAACGTAGACGTGAGATTGATGACGATCGCAGAGAAATTAGAAAAGAAATGTCGAAATTTTTTACAATATTATCGGATAAGTTTGATCAACATTTCTTGGAATTGAAACAACAAAATGCCGAACTGAAAGAAAGCTTACAATTTATGTCTGATAAGTACGATAATCTTCTCAAATCTCTTTCTAAAATAGAAGAAGATAGGGCAGAAGATAAAAAACTAATTTTGAAGCTGGAAGAGAAAATAGAGATATTAGAACGTAAAGCTAAATCGACGGTGTTCGAGTTGCGAATTGTACCTACCACCCTCCATGGCAATAACAGAACAGAAACGAAGGAGGACATCTTTGGTGTAGTAAAAATCTTGGCAGAATCGATAAATATGGAGATTAAAGATTCTGATATAAAGGATGTTTACAGAGTAAACACTAACAAAGCAGGAACTAAGCCAATCATAGTGGAGATGAACAGTGTTATAAGAAACGGCAACTTAATGCAGGCAGTTAAACATTTTAATAAAAACAAGTCTAAAAGTGACAAATTGAACACAGAACATCTTCAGATCCCAGGTGAGGCTAAACCCGTATTCATATCAGAGGCTTTGACGACCAAAGCTCAGAAACTTTACTACTTGGCGCGACTTTTTGCGCGTGATAATAATTACTCATATTGCTGGACATCAAAGGGTTTAGTGTACTTACGTAAAGCAGAAGGGGAGCTTCCAATCCGTATTGAAACTGAAGCAGAACTTAGTAAACTTGGATCAAAAAAAATGACTAAATTTTTTGCATTGGTTTAATTCAATATTTATAGCATCAATATTGTATTTCATATGCGTATTTATATTAATCGTTTATGTACATCTTTTAAAAGTAGTAAACTTACACGACTTACATAATAATACTACACAATATATGACTCACACATTTATAATTTACTTTTGCATTCCCACAACAAATACTCACATAAATCAAATTATATTAACTCCATACATAATCAAATATTTATTATAATATTTTTTAACTATTATGCGTATTTTGAAACAACCGTTACGACGACTTTTTCCACTGATATTCACGGTACAACACTAATGGACAAACCTAACAATAAACAGAATTCGATAATCTAGTTGGCAATAATTCTAACAATGTAGACGATATAGAAGTCTCATATTCGTGTAGATCAGACCCAGAAACCTGTAAAAAAATAATTACACTTTAAAGATACTAACGCAAAATATTCGGAGCATTTCTGTCAATATCAACAATTTAGAAGCACTAATGAGTAGAATTTCTGTTTCGCTAGATATTGTCATACTCACAGAATGCTGGTTAACATGCAACCCTAATATACCTACACTGGAAGGATATAACACGTTTGCAACTACCCAAAATATTAACAAAAATGATGGAGTGGTGGTATATACTAAAAGTAATATTGCTGAAATTGTCGTAACCGAAATTGTTATTGCGGATGCTAGCTGTATCGAAATAAAGATAGGAAAGGACATTTGCATTATTGCAATATATAGATCGCCATCATTTAAAAATATAACAAACTTTCTCTCATCCTTGGATCAATCACTAGCTAAAATTTCTAATTATCGTAATGTAGCAGTTATTGACGATATAAATATAGATATTTCAGATGGTAACATAGATAATAGAACATCGGATTATTTAAATCTTATTGCTTCTCACGGTCTACTACCTGCCCATAATTTGGTTACTCATAATAAAACATCTCTTGATCATGTATTGCTTAAAACACAATACAAAGCTAGGACAATAGTTATAGATTCTACTGTAACGGACCATAATGCGGTACTGCTTACTTTAGATAAATGTAAAATTGATAGCACATATAAAAAGAAAAATAAAATCGACTACTCCAAACTTGATACACAATTACAAAATTCCGACTTCAGTTACATTTATCAATGTACCAATGTAAATGTTGCCCTTGATTATTTCATTAAAGTGATCTTTCGGGCTATTCAAATTAGTTCTATATCCCACGCTTTACCACATCGCTTAAGGATTATGAAACCGTGGATTACGCCGGGTATATTAAGATGTATGCGTAATAGGGATAGACTGTAGCAGAAAATGAAAAAATCTCCCAATGATGATATTACTAACATCACATACAAAATATATCGCAACTATTGTAACACCATTATTAAAAACCTTAAAAGGCAATACGAGAGGGCTGAATTAGATAAAGCTACATCTAATCCAAAAAAGATGTGGCCAGTTATTAAAAACGTAACTCATACTACGAAAAAAAATATTTCTGCTAGTCCATTGTTAAAAATAAAAAAAAACTAATGCTGAGTCTATTAACGAAGTTAACAATTTATTCGCCAGTATTGGCAAAGATATTGCCCATGAGGTTACAATAAATTATACTAACAATACCAGTGTATCTGCCAACGCGATGACGGATGCGTCTCTCAATTCTCTAGATTTTTTAGAAACTGATGAGATAGAAGTGGAGCAACTAATATTAGAGCTTCGCAATGATTGCGCTATTGGATTCGATGGTATATCTTCAAATGTAATTAAACAATATAGGAATTATTTTATAGCACCTTTAACATTTATATTTAACTTATGCATAAAAACAGGCACCTTTCCTAATTTATTTAAAAAGGCCCTTATTTATCTTATCTATAAGAGTGGGGATGCAGACCGTGTAAGTAATTATAGACCAATCTCTATTTTGCCATCATTATCGAAGGTTCTGAAAAAAATCATGAATAATCGTCTGAAAAAATACCTAGAAGATAATAATATAATTTCTTACAATCAATTTGGATTTAGGAATAAGAAATCTACTAATGATACTGTGCATGAACTCACTGACCATGTTGTCCAAGCCTTGGATAGAGGTAAGAAAAGCATTGGTGTCTTTCTAGACTTAGCTAAGGCATTAGGCACGGTCTCCATCCCCAAACTAATTCTTAAACTAGAGCGCATTGGTGTTCGGCATCAACAGCTGAAGTTGTTTGAAAGCTATCTCTCAAACCGAACACAGTGCGTTAAAATCGATGACTATGTTAGCAACGATCTTCCTGTAGAATTCGGTGTGCCATAGGGAAGCATTCTTGGCCCCACGCTTTTTCTTGTCTATATTAACGAGATGTGTAAATTGGACTTAAATAATGGTAAATTGTTGGCATACGCAGATGATACTATACTGATTTTTGCCGGTTCAACATGGGAACACGTTTTTAAACTGGCACAGTATGGCTTTAACAAAGTAACTCAGTGGTTAGGTGATAACACATTGTCACTTAACGTAGAAAAAACCAAGTATCTTAGATTTCATATTAAAAAAGATAAAGGCTTGCATAAAGATGAATATTATATTACCGCACACACTCACGCCACTGGAAGTGTTTTGCCTTGTAGTTGCCCTAACTTAGATTATGCTACTACCACAAAGTACTTGGGCGTAATTATTGACGAAAAACTGAGCTTCGTACAGCACATCGTACTATTGACCACTAGAATCCGCAAAATCATCTACATTTTTAAAAATCTCAGGCACATTGCCGAACCACTAATTTTAAAAAGAGTTTATTATGCCCTGTGCCAATCTTTACTAGGGTATTGTATCCTTTCTTGGGGTGGTGCATGTAAGTCAAAAATGATCGAACTGGAACGTGCACAAAGGGCCGTATTGAAAGTATGCACGTTCAAGCCATTCAGGTATCCTACAAAAGAACTATTTGAATATTGTGAAGTCTTAACAGTGCGTCAACTGTTCATCCTAAGTATAATATTAAAACAACATGCATTAATTTTTAAGTCAGATTGTCTTTCATCGCCAAGATATGTGTCACGCAAGTTTAAGCTTCCACCAGCTGAAAGGCACAGGACATCTTTCAAACAACGATTTTACTGTTTTCTTGGACGATTTACAAATTACAAAAATAAATATGAATGTAAAAAGATTGTAACAGAATGGCTTTTAAAACTTAACTACGATGACGCGGAATATCTTCTTCAACCGATTACCTAAATATACTGAATTGTGAACACCTGTAGTCGTACCAATGCACACACACACACACACACACACACACACTCGCACACACACACACACACACACACACACGCATACACACACACACGTGTACGCACGCACGCCAACACGCACACTTATCAACAGAACACACAATGAACACTCAGCACACTCACACAATAAAAACTCAACATAATTATTATACATCCAGACAAAGTTTACTACTATACCTTATCCTACTAATTTTATAAAATTTACTTCTTGTGGCCTATTGTTACATTATATTAATTGATTTACCGTTATCTGTATAAGATTATTTGTTAGTGACATTGGAAGGTTGCTGATACTTATAGCACAGGATAACCTATTTTAAGTATCAGCAGTATATTAATGTTAATTATGTTAGATTTTCTTGTACATCAATATAAACACTATTGTTGTATGTAATTTTTATGGAAATAAATATATTATTATTATTGTATCTCCTTTTAATTCACGGGATCTTCCATAGGGAAGATGCCTGGTCCTTTGGGAGGCTTACATAGGGATATGGATCCAACACGCAGAGGCCTTTGGAGAAATTTAATCTAAATATTGGGATGGGACACCTACCGATGACATTCCACGTCTGCACTTAACATACGTGGAATGCCAGCAGTAAGTGTAAAACTATTGTATGATGATGGTATCTAATATATGAAATATGGGAGTGGGTGTTTAGTGGATTGGTTCATCTTAAATCTATGAATTTATAACTGTCGTCTGCCTTCAAACCCATGTTAAGAGCTGAACGGTGGCAGACGGTGACTCGCCAATTCACTGAATGGGCCCCCTAAATAGTCGCCACAGACACACAAGTCATACGGGCAACAGAGGTCAACATTGATGTAAGTGGCTAGGGGTGTCGAGCGGTGCGGCGCCGGTTTCGCCATTAAGTCTGCGATAAACAAACTCATGGTTTCCCCGTAATTATGCCCTTGAAAATGACACTTCCACCCCCGAGCATATAGCTCTGGCGACCCCTCTATGATCAGCTGTTTAAGGCAAGCCAGAGCTGAGAGTCCTTCGGGCACTCTTCGGTTTCCACTCTAGCCAGCCAATGAAGGCCAGCTGGAGACGAGTCCCTGATCGACTCTCTGGAGTATTCAGGACCGCAGTGTCGCCACTCACATTCAGCTCGCCACAAGCTGCCCTGCGGTTTATTGGCTTTACTGTAAATCTTGTGATACATTTTTTTTTTTTTTTTTTTTTTAATATCAAAAGAACTTAGGGAGCCAAATAATGTTCCTCCGAGTTTTGCGTTAGCCTCATGGTGAAGTAACTACTGGCCCGGAGGTATATTATTATTATTATTATTATCTCCACCCTGTATATTACTAAAGTAGTAATACGACTTTATCTGAGGAGATCGTTACTTTAAATATATATCAAAATAAAAACATTTTTTATTTTATTTTTCAATTTATATGTTGTGCCTTGTGTCACGTGAATGTGGCGGCATTACGCGAGTGAACCTCGACAACACAAACTATTAAATGTCGATCGTGTTAGATGTAGACGTGTCTTGTGTGTGTCAATCACAACAAACTAGTACATGAACAGTAGGTGTGACGGGCCTCGGTCCCCCCCTCCCCGGGGACAGCCGACAGTGTTGCCGGTCACCACACGTCTGACGCCGCCACACATTACCTTTGGTGTCACATATTTTACAATTTTAAGTTGTTTTTTTGTTTGTGAAGTTTATGTAATAGAGTAAAAGTAAGGAGTTTAAGTTCAAGGTTTAGCATTTTATATTTACCATATATCTATTATATTTCGTAGTCCCTCCCTCCCTTGTCACACTTTGTTGCTCCTTCACGTACCCTTTACGGGTCGTATGAACAGCGACACCTAACGTGGACTCGAGTGCACAGTCGTGAGTGTATGTGTGTGCGCGTGCGTGCGTGTGTTCGTGCGCGCGCACGCACGCAGGCGCACGGCAGCTGACGTGACGTCATGTTGTGTGTTTGTGCGCGCGCAGTGCGGACGGAGCTATGCGGTGAGTAGTGGCGCACACATTCGTTCGCCCCGCATACAGTAGGTAGCGCATCACTGAGCCGCTTCATAACTACATACATTGTCAGTGCGTCGCTGTCGTTGATGACTCCAACTTAGTTGAATGCCTCATGTGTGTGTGTGTGATCACGGCGCTGTTCACTAGACGCTTGCACTTTGCGCAACATTTGCCGATCGCGACGGACGCCTCATACGTCACTGCCGCTGATAGTACACTCAATACGTGGACTTACATCATAAAAAATAAAATATCGTATATGTGAGTAACACGTCTCAATAACTTGAGCAGCGCACGGTGACGCGATGAGTCTAATAAATAAAATGTCAGTTTTGTGTTGTAATATCGTAGCGTGTAGAGCGTCAATCTTTTGTACAAATATGACATCCGCTTGCGCTGTTGTGACAATTGTCAAATTTTTGTAATAGCGATTTGAAAAAATGGCGTCCGAAGATATCGGCCGTACATAGTAGTAGTCTCTCGCCATCATCTCACACACACACACCTGTAGTACACATACCTCCTACCATATTTACTATCGTTATGTAGTATCATGTGCATGTGTATTGTATACGAACAAATTGATACATAATATATATTACAGATATATATAGATAAATAATGTGTGCCTGTATGTATGTTCCCAGTATCTGCCGGCTCCATAACTGACGTGGACAGGAGTGCTGTGGTGAGTACTGTCGTGGACAACGCGTCTTATTGTAGCCAGACGAGTGTGTCGGCCGGTGACACACTCGTCTGTAGCAGCACTAAGGCTAAACTTATATTAAAATGTAACCGCCGGCTATGGATATGTCGATAACGCCACGTCGAGCGTTAGTATAAAGTCTTCATCGACGTTCCTTAAAAGGCTCATTACCTAATAGAGAATCATATTATAGGCTCTGATATACATGATGTACTGGGTTATGCAACAGCTGTTTCAGTAGGTTGTAGTTTGATAGCCGTAGACTAATGATTCGAATGTATAATAATACAAAAACAATAAAACGTAATAGTTATAGTGATTTCAAAGATTTGGGCTTAAGATGCTTGACCTTAAATTACTACGCGGGTATGAGGTAACGCCTACAGGGCCGTGCGTGTGTGTATATGCAAATGCCACACAATCTCTTCGACCGATAGCTGAAGCAGTACTAAAGGGGCACCCCTTTGAGAGTTAATCGCGATTGACACAAGGCCACTCAACCCGTCGGGTGAGTCTCACTAGTAAAGCAACTACGTTTGTCATACCCACTTATGTGAAAGTAGTCATTCATTTATTTAAGCTTTAATGAGTATTTAATAAAGTATAAGTATATTGCAGATTAATTATTATCATATTTTTTTATTTAATTACTTGATACATTTCAATCAATTTCACACGAAAAAGCGACGAAAAATTCAAAACTGTATATGCTTCTAATTCATTAACGAATCGACATTTTCACTACAAATTTATTCTATTGGTGTCTACCATTATTGCGTAGCACCCATTCGAGCTTTTCCATTCTCTGTTACACTCTGTATATATATATTTTTTTATTCGGAGTATGTTATTCCAGACTTTTAGTCCGTGCTCTTTTTATGTTTGATTTAATTGTTATGGTGGTTTGTTTATAAAATTAATGTTCTTGAAGTGGCTTTATTACATTTGCAAGAAGCTTGAAGAGCGCAATTCATGTGTCATAGATGTTGAGCGACAACATGTCTTTAGGGGTTTCTTCATGGCGCTGGTAGTCTTGTTGTTGGTGAAACCCTTCTACTTGTACATTCTGTATATTTAGGTCACTTCGTGTGCTGACGAACTAAGAATATAATTCCACTTAGCATTTCTCGCGGGTGCTCTAAACGACGTCAAAGTAAACAGATCATATTATTGCAATAAAGAAGGATTTCGTTCGTTCAGTATGATTTAACGTATGACCGCTGGTGGACTATAGCGGTTTGGTGATGATGTGTTGACCGTGGAGGCTGACTTTACAAATCTGCGATGTGTTTAACGATACCGTTAACAAATTTTGCTGTGAACGCAACGCGCTACACGTACCGAGGGCGCAGACCCCTTCGATGACGTAGCGCCGCCCTCGGCGCTCAGGTGGTTCAAGTAGACTGTGTTGCGTAGACGACTGACGGCGGCGTGCTGGTTCGCGGCAGTGGCGTGGTGGGCGTGCGCAGCTCGGGCGGCGTCGGCTCGGTGCGGCGCTCGCTACCCAACATGGCCACGGGGCACCTGCTGCACGAGCCCGCCAAGTTGTACCCTTATCATCTGCTGCTCATCACCAACTATCGCCTGCCGCCCGACGTCGACCGCCTCAACCTCGAGGTACCGCCGGACCGACCACTGTTTCATTTCACGATATTGCTTAACGTATTATTGTAATTTATAATTGAGTGTCAAAAGAATTGTACTTTGACGTTGTAAACTCGCACTTGTTTCTGTATCTTAACTAATCGTGTAAAATGTTCTTTTCATGTATTATTGTCCTTTATTGTGTCCATCGCGCACCGTTCGGACGTGCAGAGGGAACACACACCAATCACTCCAATGGAAATATCTTCATTGTTGTTTGATATCACAGTCTGTCAATACATACTCGTATCTACAAAAATATTTGCTATTAATGACAGGATATATTTGGACTTATGTGGGCTGTGATAATAATAATAATAATCTTTATTATATAAATTATATATTTTTACCTAACAGGAACTATTTGCGCAGGTTCAATAAATGTCTTGCCATTAAATTACGATATTTTTTGACATCATCATCATACTATATTATACCAGATTTCATGTGATCCATACAATATGTTCTTTTTCACGAAGTCCTGTCAGATGTCATCTCCGTTTTAACGCTTTTCTATCCATTTTCTGCTACAAGCGATCCAATCCATGTTTTCTGTGCAGCGACATCTATCCGACGCGGAGTTCGAGGCGATCCTGCAGGTGGGGCGGCAGGACTTCTACCGCCTGCCGCAGTGGCGCCGCAACGAGCTCAAGCGGCGCGCGCGACTGTTCTGAGCGCCATCACTCATGATATTGTACCGGCTGCTGGTCGTATTGACGTATACACAAATTATATTATATATTGTGATTTAGTGTGGGCGCGTGCTGATTTATGTTAGTGAGAACCAAATACCTATATATTACTGTATGTAACATAAATATATTGAGTTAGGCGTTAAGTTGCGAGGTGTGACTGTAGCGGTAGCTGTGTGCGTGCGGCGCTCGCTGCCTGTCGTCCATGTAGGTGACGGCGCGATGGCGCCGCCCGCCGCCGTGTGTGCGCGTGTGTGTGTGTGAACGTACGTTTTATATTACATATGTCGTTGTTTTTAATTTTATTCTAGACGGATATTATTTTTGGTTGCTATATTGATGGAAATTATAGAAATATTATACGTTTTATTCGTCACGTGGACGGGTGAGTGACGACCGCGGGTGGGACCGGGGGCAGCTATGCGATACGCGTACACGTTTACAGTACCATATCGATAAGTATTTTTTTTTTACATATATCTTAGAGATAGCGTGTAAATGTCTTATATAGAATAGGGTGCGATCATAATATACCTCGAGGACAGTGAGCCATTTGCAACTATGTAGTACTCGGCCTGCCGAGCCGTCACCTCGAGTGGTGCCGCTGTCGCATCATACGAGGGGACACCTAGTGACGCCGCACTACACCGAGTTAGAATTTCCTAACCATTTTGCTCTTTACTACATTTCCACATCTTAAATGACTAATATATATAAGTGAAACAATTATGATCTATATTAGAGATATTAACGAATCGCGGTGTCGTTGGGTGTGGAGGGTCTGACCGCGCGACACGTGTGCGGGACACCTCACATGTATTGTATTGTTCTGTGCGCCGTACGCCAACACGATACACGTTCGTATTGTATGCCATATACAGACACACAACACTACGCAATGTGCAAGGGACTGGATTACAAATATATTACTTAAAAAGTGAAAACGTGCGCTTATATTTACAATATATTAGCCATTTGAAAGCGTATAATTGAATCCACTAAAACATTGTGTAAGTACGTGACGATGCGACGGTAACTCAACTGTACGTAGTTTGACGAGACCAGTAACGTGTTGTAGTGTCTGAGGAATGTACGATCGGTAGAACAAGTCGCAGCAGGACACGCGGCCGTACGACACCGGCTCACCCCTCACCCTCACCCCGCCGTGTATACGTTCGCGATCTGTGTCTATACTAGGGTGTAAGTGGACCGCTCCCGAAAACAAAGACAGGCAACCCTACTAGTCGTACTCTTAATGATAGGCTAGAAAAAAAATCGATTCGGATGAAAAAAAAAATATTTTCAACCCCGCGAGGTCGTTGAACTCTTGAACATATGATCGTAAGTTTTGAATAGATTGCGTCTTTTCTCATCTGAGTATAGTTACGTATTTTTACCCGACTGCGCAACGCAAAGGAGTGGTATTGTGTTTAACAGTCTATGTATATATGTATGTATGTTCCTTTGAAGCACTATGTAGACCAAACGCCTGGACCGATTCTTATGATTCGCACGTCAATCGATTCCTCTTAATCCGGCGAGTGTCACTAAAGATGTGACGTTATTGAAAATTCAATATGGCGACTATTGGACGCCATATTGTGAAAATTAAAAAAAATAAAGTCAACAAACTATGTCGAGTGGGGTATTGTTGAATAGGTATTTAAAAATCATTATTAGTTTTCTCTCAACATTTTTCGATTTGACCGTCCGTTTAGGATCTATATCGATTTAAAGTTTCGTAACAACCTTTCTCACATATAGCTTTTTTAGACAGTAGAAATTTACGATGAAAAGACGAAAAATTCATATAACTGGATGTGGATGGACATATACTGAAGTATCTAGTAGGTATATTGTCCAATATACCATAGGTAGTCCTACCTAAAGTATCTAATCTCTTACGCGGTCGCCCATCTCCAATTTCTAACGATTTAGTACTCAACTGCAGTCGAAAAATTATATATAGTTAGGTACTTATCTACTTATTAATAAATAAGATAACTATAGCTACCCAGGTATTCATAACTAAAAAGTATAAAATAAAAAAAATAATTAAAGAAATCAATAAACCCGACTGTATAAAAAGTAACCAAAACTACGTACATAATAAAAAAACTGAAAAGATAAAAACAAGCACTTAGATGTCCGGTGGTCTAGAATACCATAATATATTATTGAATAAATACTATTGCAGAAAATAAAATATATTTTAATAATAGAACATGACAACTGAACAGTCGGGATCCACTGATAAATTTGATTTGCTGTCGAATAATGGATCCCGACTATTCAGTTGTCATGTTCTATTATTAAAATATATTTTGTTTTTTATCGAGTTATCGTTACATGGCACTGTCCTAATACGATGGAATGTGAAAAAAACTTAAAAATATTTGTGAAAAAAAATTTTTTTTTCATACTGATCGATTTTTTTTTCTAGCCTATCATTACAAGTAGGACTAGTAGGGTCTCCTGTCTTTGTTTTCGGGAGCGGTCCACTTCCACCCTGTATATATTGCGCTGTCTATGAACGATGTGGCAGCTTTCAGCGTTGTAAATGTAAGAGGGAGTTAAATTATTTATATTGAACTGTATCTAGATGTATATATAGAGTTTATTTTGTAATATTGCTATATTTATGTACCGGCGCGCCCGCCTCCACGCACCGAGCTAAACTATACACTAGAAGGTGCGCCACCGCCCGGCAGTGGCCGTACTGCAACACTCAGATTGTATGTGATGAGGCAATCCAATAACTACGGACAGTTGTTGCTTCAGTCAGTAATGTATACCGTTGTCGGGTGCCGGGTGTTGGTCGGTAGCGCTGGCCGCCAATCGGTAGCACCCGGTGTTAGTCTGTAGCGTCGGGTGCTAATCGATAGCATCAGGCGCTAGTCGGTAGCACCGGGTGCTAATCGATAGCATCAGGCGCTAGTCGGTAGCACCGGGTGCTAGTCGATAGCGCCGGGTGCTAATCGGTAGCGGGTTGAGCAAAAAAATGTCGATTTAGTCGCACATTCTTTACATACAATAATATTTAACTGAGTATGCTAAACTTGAGAGAGTGAGAGGAATTTTTATCAGTGATTTTAACGTCAAGACTATATGCTTTTAAAGTAATAAACTTGCATTTCCGATTACATTTGTATTTATTTTAATACCCTTATCCTGCCTTCCAGTGATAAGCAAGGCTACGATAATGTGAGTGTGTAAGCAGCACGTATTCGTAAACATTGGGTCTGTCAATGAAATATAATATATGAACCTAACCTAACTATTGCTACCTTATATATAACCGATCTCGTATGAGCCATATTGGTCTAAGATCAATCTTCACTCATTTGCAGTCATATATATTAATACTAGCTTTTGCCCGCGACTTCGTCCACGCAGAAGTCCTCTCTAACAGAGTTAAATAGAAAAAGCAATGTAAGGTGTTGAAGGTTTGTCGCTAGGACGATAATCAACAGCGTCAGAAACTGGGATGCGGTCTTTCTGCGAGTTAGTTGTCTAACGGAATTAGGCAATAGGGTGGGTCCGAGAGAAAATACTCTAGGTTGACACGCTCTACCGTCGGTGCTTTGGGCGGCGCAAGCGTAAGTACCTGTATTGAAGTTCACTGCATGAGGGCTTCGACTCGAGATGATACCCGGTTGCGGTGGCCCGCCCGCACAACGTAGATGTACGTGTACGGCGCGCGTGTGTCTATATAACATAGCCGGTCACTAAAGAAAAAGGTGGTTCAAAATTCTATTCATTCTACAAATTATATTGCCATACTATTTACGGTATGACCATGGGATAAAAATATAATTATCGCCACCCTTTATTTGACTGTTTTGTTTCACCAGCAGAGTTGCGACCTCGTTAGATATGATTTATTATTTGAATTATAAAGTGAACATTTTTGAAGCCAAACTTAACCTGTATCTTAAACTATTAGACAAGAACCTATTGCTGTCTACTATGTGTATCGTGTGAGCTCTCACGCCGGCACTGGTCGCCACAACGGCACTGGTGCGGGGTTGATGGAGAGGGAGAGAGAAACACGTTTATTTATGTTTACCGAAGAATATTTGTACGTAATTTGAAAAGAATCGATAAAGATTTTTTTCGCCGAACATTTTTTAACTTGATATAACTTTTTTATTTATAAACCAATTGACATAAAATAAAGCCTAAATGTTAAGTGAAGCTTACCACAATATATTAGTGAAAACCGCGTCTAAATAGGATAAGCCATTTCTGAGATTAGCGTGCACAGACAAACAGAGAAACAGACAAAAATTTTAAAAATCATTGTTTTGGGTTCTATTTGTGTTGATAAAGGTCCCAGTAATATTTTTTCTCATATATCTTCCATGTACAGACAGCGATCCGTTACATTTTTATTATATGTATAGATGTGTCTAAAGATATCCCAATAGGATTAGATAGGATAAGATATTCGGAACGAACAATCCATGGAACGGCTGGTTGTCCAAGGACACGTAGAGGGCAAGCGGTCACGCGGTCGATCACCTACGCGTTGGACAGACCTTATTAAAGCTGCGACAAAAACCTCCGCAGTCCAGTGTTCCCGAGACGCTAAGGACCGGAACAAGTGGAGACGCATCGCGGTAGCTGCTCTATCTAACAATGACCCATCATCAACCACGACCACTCCGTCAGGAGTGAACGACTAAGGAGGAGGAGGATTGCTGCACAAAACTTTGTTCGAGGGTTTAATTAATTAAAATCATATATTTCAATTTCTTGCTGAATGGCTTTTGTTAGCGGTTGACCGCAACTTCGCCAAAATCCCGTAAGACTCGTACATAGGTCGTAGGTATGTAAAAATATATTTCTTTAAAAAAAAATCATTTTAATTGACTTTATTTATATTATGACAGATTAGGTTTTTTTTGTAGTTTTAATTAGTTGATTGTAGCCGTTAAGTATTTTTTGCGGCAGCTTTAGTGTGATATGTTTAGAAATATCATCACCATCTCAGCTCGTATATGTCCCACTGTTGTGCTCGAGCCTCCTCCATAATGAGTGGGTAATTGACCTACTATACCACGCTGGTCAGACGTGTTGGTATAGGGTTTTGTTTCGAGTTTGCCTTGTTTTGCATAGATGTTATATGCATTTTATATACCTTAGTCGACCCTCACGTTACTGTAACTGTGTGGTAGCGCCTTCGAATACTACCAACACTTAGCTCGTGGATGTCGTAAAAGACGACTAAGAGCCTTATAACGACCTGGGCCAATTCCATCTGATGCCGTTTGGCCAACAATTACATTCCAAAGGAGGGTTAACGTCTAGCGGGCGGCCGGTCATAAAACTTGCCAATAACTTTTACAATATGTACTATGAAAGAAGTCTACCTATTGTATCGGCTGCCTCGTGATCAACCTACAGGAATGCCCTAGCGATAACGATAATAGTGACGATGCACTTTTATGCACTCCTTTCGAATAATAATAATTAAACTTTAAAAAAAAAAAATGTAAACCGACTTCAAAATAAGATCAGCCAAAAACCATACTTACTTAAAACACTAAAAACCGAAAAATAAGATGAACTATTTCATTCTTGTCTAATTCTAATTATGTATTCATTTTTATAAAATACTAGCTTCTGCCCGCGGCTTCGCCCGCGTAAAAGGTTACTTTCCTAAAGTTTTTGATCCCCTATTTTTATTTTTGACCGTCGGTAATACAGTGCAACGGTATTACAATACTCAGGGTTGGAACTTCATTACTGGACTGCTAGATGGCGTTGAAGAAGCTAGATTTTGAGATTTTTTGACAAACAATTTTTTTTATTTTTCAAATATGAATTTTGATTTTTTTTTAATAAAAAGTATCCTATGTTACTTTTAATACCTCCAAGAATATGTGTACAATGTTTCATGATGATCGGTTGAGTAGTATTAGCGTGAAAGCGTAACAAACAAACTTACATTCACATTTATGTATTAGTAGGGATAATTACAATGTATGCTAGAAATCCACTAACACGATTTGAAGTCGGTGCCAAGCCAAATAGGTATACTATATCGCATTCAAACCACGCCACGCTTTGTGACTGAATTGATCTGAACGCGCAAGCGGTTAAGCGATTTAATCTATACGGGCAGACGTCGTTCACGGTTGTGTCAAATGGCATTAAATTTGAGGCGTTATAGTGTTCCGAATACATCTTTTAATTCTTATTTCCTTTAATAATTTGATTTTATTAATTTTTCATCATGTGTGTACCTATTATATTAAACTTATTGTTTTTTGTTAATTTAAGCTTGGCACCGACTTCAAATCGTGTTAGTGGATTTCTAGCATACATTGTAATTATATTTTATAAAAATGAATACATAATTAAAATTAGACAAGAATGAAATAGTTCATCTTATTTTTCGGTTTTTAGTGTTTTAAATAAGTATGGTTTTTAGCTGATTTTATTTTGAAGTCGGTGTACATTTTTTTTAAAATTTTAATTATTTTTTTATTTTTTAGTGTAAATAATCGTAGTTAAGTAATAATTTTAACTAGTTCATATAAATTAAATTATTTATTAAATAGAGCACTATGAGTAGATAGACTAAAAATGCACGTGGCATAAGGAAGAATAGAAGTAGGGAATCAAAATAAAAAAATAAAGAACGTATTTCGAAAAAATGTAAATGAAATGCTGTATCTCATTGCCAATGGTTTAAATTTCACTGTTTCAATCAATTCGCGTATACACCATATATGTGCTATCGATGCGTCACGTGAGGCAGCAACTTAGGTATGAGATACTACCAACATCCAAGTGATGTAAATAATTGTAACGGTTTGATTCAATTGTTAAAACTAGACATAGGCGCCAGAGTCATGGTAAAATGCAATATATCTGTCCTTAATGGCTTGGTAAGCGGGCAATGGGGATAATATCCTTGCCAATGATCAGTTTTATATTGCACTGAGCTGTGTAAAGACTCTAAGGGGACAGCTTTTTGCAACTTAAGGTCTAATAAACTACTCAAAAGACTATACCAGGAGAAAGCGTAAGCCAAATAATAAGACGGTTATAAATAGGTACGTATTTAAATTACAAAAAATTGATGCAATTATCCAATACGGCTGGACAGCGTTTAGGAAACTTAAGAGAATCTTCTCACCCAACATATCTTAGTGTCTGAAGGCACACGTCTATGACCAGTCATAGTTTATGACATGAAAATATGGGCCCTAAATATGGGTCTCGTAACAAAACTCAAAGCCGCTCAGCGTACTATGGAGCGGGGTAAGCTCGCTCGTTTCTGTACGAGATAGGATTCGAAATATGCTAATCCATAGAATAACGGGTGTAATCGACATATCACGAAGAATTAGCACACTAAGAGGCAATGGGCAGGCCACATCGCTCAACGAACTGATAATTGCTAGAGAATAAAAGTTTGGCAATTTGTGGCGAAATATGAGAGAAGCTTAAGTTCAGATGATGATACATACATATGTATATATATTTACAACAGTTCGACTTTGAGAAAGGCGAATTAAAAAAGGTTCATCTTTCCAGCTTGGTATGTTATTTTCTACCTACGTAACAAAGATCATATATCGGCAACATAAAGAATTACCTAACTCCTAATCGTTTTGGAGTAGTACCTTCAATTATTAGCTTACATGATTAACTTAAAAGAGCACAGTTAAAGTTCTATGCGTGCATATGATATTGAAAAAATTGTCCTCCAACTCCTAACCGCTAAGGACATGTACCTTCCATCACCAGCTCATCTATATGAGATTATCACTGCCAGATGCAAATATTTGAATAGCTTTGGAAAATATATGAGACACATAAAATGTGCCTATAAAATTTGAAGGTTGCCCTCGATTTCCATGAATTCCCATCATCAGATCATGATTTGGTAACAATGGGACCACCTCGGGAGTTAACTTGAAAGAATACAGTTAAAGGTCTATGCGTGCGTATGATATTAAAAGAATTATCCTCCAACTCCTAACCGCTAAGGAGATGTACCTTCCATCACTAGCTCACCTAAATGAAATGTTCACTGCCAGATGCAAATATTTGAATAGCTTTGAAAAATACATGAGGCACGTAATATGTGCATACAAAATTTAAGGGTTGCTCTCGATTTCCAAGAATTCCCATCATCACATCATGATTTGGTGACAATGGGACCACCTCGGCGGTTAACTTGAAATAATACAGCTAAAGGTCTATGCGTGCGTATGATATTGAAAGAATTATCCTCCAACTCTTAACCGTTCAGGAGATGTACCTTCCATCATCAGCTCACCTAAATGAAATGTTCACTGCCAGATGCAAATATTTGAATAGCTTTGGAAAATATATGAGACACGTAATTTGTGCCTATAAAATTTGAAGGTTGCCCTCGATCTCCATGAATTCTCATCATCAGATCATGATTTGGTGACAATGGGACCACTTCGGGGTTTACTTGAAAGAATTCAGCTAAACGTCTATGCGTGCATATGATATTAAAAGAATTATCCTCCAACTCCTAACCGCCAAGGAGATGTACCTTCCATCACCAGCTCACTTAAATGAAATATTCACTGCCAGATTCAAATATTTGAATAGTTTTGAAAAATACATGAGACACGTAATATTTGCCTATAAAATTTAAGGGTTGCTCTCGATTTCCTAGAATTCCTATCTTCAGATCATGATTTGGTGACAATGGGACTACCTCGGGAGTTAACTTGAAAGAATACAGCTAAAAGTCTATGCAGACGTATGATACTGAAAGAATTATCTTCCAACTCCTAACTATTAAGGAGATGTACCTTTCATCATCAGCTCACCTAAATGAGTTTATCACTGCCAGATGCAGATATTTAAAGAGCTTATGAAAATATATGAGACACGTAATATGCGCCTATAAAATTTGAGGGTTGCCCTCGATTTCCACGACTTCCCATCATCAGATCATGACTTGGTGACAATGGGACCACCTCTGGAATATACCCTTTAGAAAGAAAAAAAATTTTGAAAATCGGCCCACAATTGACAAAAATATCGCTGAACATACATAAAAAAAAAATACATACAATGAAACATAGAACCTCCTCCTTTTTTGAAGTCGGTTAAAAATAAATAATTAACAGCTTTAGTTTACATACATACATATCATCACGCCATATCCCTTGCAGGGTAGGCAGAGAGAACAGAGTGCCAGAGAACTCTATCTCTGCATACTTCACTCGCTTCCTCAACATTCATAATTCTCTTCATACACGCTCGCCGGTTTCGGAGACTCTTGACTCCACCTTCCTTCAGTACCTGACCGATCTGGTCTAGGTAGGTTAGTCTCGGTCTCCCTCGGTACCTACATCCTTCCACTTTCGCATTGTATATCTTCTTAACCAAACGTTCGTTTGGCATTCTTTCCACATGTCCGAACCATCGGAGCATTCCCTTTCGCATCTTTACACCAATACCCTCTTTCATACCTACTCGCTCTCTTACGTCGTCGTTACGAATGCGGTCGGTCAGCCTAACTCCACAGATTTTCCGCAGAGATCGCATTTCGACCGCATTAATTTTACTTTCATACTCTTTTCTGCATACCCAACTCTCGCTTCCATACAGTAATGTTGGGACAAGCACTGCGTTATGTATTGCTACACGTGCCTTCTGGCTGAGGTGGTGGCTGCCGAGAAGTTGCCCCAACGCTCCGTTCACTCTATTTCCCGCATTCACTCTTCGCTCTATATCAGTGGTGTACCGTCCATCTCGTCTAAATCCACATCCAAGATATACAAATTCATCCACTTGCTCTAGTACATCATTACCTATTGTTACTCTTACATCTGTTCTGGCTTCATCTCTTTCAAAGACCATTATTTTGGTTTTGCTCACATTCACGCGTAGACCCCTTTTCTTACAATCTTCTGTCATTGTGTCGACTAGGGTCTGCAGGTCAGACGCTGACTGTGCCAGCAGGACTGCGTCATCTGCATAAAGCAGAGCAGAGACCACTGAGTCACCCATCTGGACTCCCACATTCATATCGTTCAACCTTTGGAGACATTTATCCAGATATATGATAAACAGCCTGGCTGATAGAACGCAGCCCTGCTTAACGCCGATATTGACGTCAAATCAAGGCGACATTCCACCATCCAGCCGCACACAGGCTCTACAGCCCATGTAACTGGATTGCACAGCCTGCAGTAGTTTACCGTTAATACCATATTCCGGTAAAATGTCCCAAAGTTCCTTTCGTACAACCGTGTCAAATGCTCTCTCCAGATCCACAAAACTGCAGAAAACCCTCTGACCTAGGGCCAGATGCTTCTCCACAATGTTGCGCAGAGAGAACACTTGATCCATGCATCCCCTTCCACTCCTGAAACCTCCTTGTGTCTCACACAGTAAACCATCGGACACCATCCTCATTGATGGGGACAAAGAGTAAAGTTATTAAATTGAAAAAGAGTGGCAACTCGATGATAAAATATGCATGTATGGAAAGTGCTGCCACCCAGAGTTTAGGCGGTGAACTAAAGTTGAAGTAATATATATACATATCTACATGTGTATGTGTAACTACAT
Source organism: Lymantria monacha (assembly GCA_905163515.2). Lineage (NCBI taxonomy): Eukaryota > Metazoa > Arthropoda > Insecta > Lepidoptera > Erebidae > Lymantria > Lymantria monacha. The sequence continues at coordinate 22,432,917 of LR991081.1, forward strand.
AGAATAATCTATGCATAGAATTTTCTTTTACTATGAAAGCTACCCTGAAATATAAAAAAAATACATATCAGCTGATAATTAAACAATAATAATATCAGCCTAACATTGAAACTTGAGATAATTTTCAGAAAAATATCAATAACCGAAAATAGATCGATGACAATAAGTACCTACGCTAGGAACAAAAAATAACAATTCTCAGTTGTCAAACGTTTGACAGACAGGACAAAATGGCAGCAGTTAAGTTTGTACAACCAATCTGTAGGCGGCGCGACGGTCAGTAAAAATAAGTAATGTTTTAAGTGTGCCCCCCCAGTATGGGGATTAGTCCAAAAAGTGTCCACTTGTAAACAGCAAATTATTGTTCGAACACTCACCGAAATAGCGCTAGTGTAGAAAGTGGAAATGATATGAATGTAGCAGTAATAAGCAGAGTGAAGTGTGCTGAGTTACGTAGTCAACTGTAATTTGATAAATAATAACCTATGAAACTCCTGAAATAACGTGCATAGTGATTTGTTTTTTATGAAATTTTGTTCATACATTTTTGTTATTTTAATGACTTTATTGTTGTTAATACAAAAAGAAAAAAATATAGACGCAATGGGAAAACTTTGTTCAGTGAAAAGTTGTCCAAGTGGACGAAAATTGAAAAGTAAAGGAATTGATACGTCTCAACCTCCATCTTTTTTTCGACCAACAGTATGTATAATCAATTTTTATTAACTCTAATAATTTGTGGCGCTCTTTTTAAAATTCTTCCACTTGCTACTATAGCGCCACCTTAATTTGCTCCCGTTCAATGGACACTTCTTAATACACTGAGATGGTCCTCCTTACTTATACCCTCTATAAGCTAATTGAGTGCGTTCACAATTCAGTGCTTCACAGCCAAGTATCAAAAAATAACTATGTTGTCGATCACGTGGTTAACCTTGCAAATTGTAATAGTTATTGCGACTTTTTTATGAATTGAAATCAAATATATTTTTAATTATTTAAGTTATCTTAATTACTTTTAAAAATGTATTCTGTTATGCTAACTATTGTTTTATGTGTATTACCATTGCACTAAGATACCTAATTAAGTGGTCTGATGCTCTTTTGACTAGTGAATAGTAGTGAACGACCGAAATTTCGGTTTCGGCCAAAATATAGCCGAAATTTTCGGCCAAGCCGAAACTCGAGTGTTTATCTTTAAAATATTGTGAACGCAATTGTGTATTACTAGTAGTCATGTAGGTACTATACGAGAGGAGGTCCAAAAGTTCATGGAATGGAAGAGTTTTAAATAAAATGAAACAATAAATCTATTTTTACTTCTCAATGTAATTAACCCCTTTTTTTTTGTGGTGGGCCATGGATGTCGCACCCCGCCAAATCGGTCCGGGGTGACGGAAGAGGCAGCGCGCAACCCCATTGACCCACCCTGCAAGCACCTCTTCTTCGCCGTGCGAGCGGGCCACCGGTACCCGATCTTTGTCTTCGGTGGCCCGCTCGGCGGTATGCCCTCTCGGGCTTCTCTTCTGTTGACGCCCCGACAGATTTCGCCCTCGAGGCGTCGTCCTCACGCGGTGGCCTCGCGTCGAGTGACCGGACTATTCCCCGGTCCGATCACCCGAAGCCTCGGTCAGGGCGGCATCAGGCGCAGGTATTCGTGCCTGCGCCGCCCCGGCCGCGGGCGGCGGCCCGGGTCGCGGGAATCCTCCCGGGCCCGTTCCACCGCCTCCTTCTGCGAGATGACAGCCTCGCAGAAGGCGGCGACCGCGTCCCAATTCCTGACGCTGTCGACCATCGCCCTCGCGACAGCCGGCAGCGTCAGGTTGGCACCGATAATAGCGACGAAGTCGCGGCGCTGCCCGTCCCAGTCCGAGCATTCCTCGAGCGTATGTTGCGCCGTGTCCTCGTCACTACTGCAATGATGGCAGCCCGGAGTCCATTCCCTGTACACGACCGTGTGCAGGTATTTCCCGAAACACCCGTGCCCCATTAACACCTGCACCAGTCGGAAGGTGAGGACCCCGTGCCGCCGCTCCATCCATTCCATCAGTATGGGCCGGAGGGCCTCGACGGTAGTGACACCGTGTCTAGGCCTCTCCAGCCGCGTAGCCCAACGGGCGATGACTTCTCGGTGGGCGTCCTCGCGCCAGGTGGCTATCTCGTTAAACGATGGGGAGCCACCCTCTTCGCGCATTGAGGTAACCCGCCGGTAGAGGTCGGAGAGCATCTCCGCCTCTAGGTCCCACGGGGGTGTCTCGGCCAATAGGCACGCTGCCTCTGTCGACAACGTGCGGTACCCGCGAATGGCTCTGACTGCCATGGCTCGCTGTGGCCTCCACAGCACCGCCCTGAGCTGGGCGTTCAGAGCCCTCGCCCACACGGGTGCGCCGTACATGGCCATTGAGCGGATCACCCCCGCATACAGCCGTCGGCCCTCGAAACTGGGTCCGCCCACATTTGGCATGAGACGAGAAAGGGCGGACGCCGCGCCGACCAGCCGGGGAGCAATTTGGCGAAAATGCTCCCGGAACCACCATCGCCCGTCGAGCACCAGACCCAAGTATCTCATATGGGCCTGGATACTGATGTGGATGGAGTTGACGACTAACGAGGCGCCGATGGGCAGCCTCACACGGGGCCCATGGAATAGTAGTGCCTCCGTCTTGTTTAGGGCCACCCTGAGCCCCAGCGCCTCGATTCGCCTGACCATCTCCTCGGTGCCGAGAGTGGCCAGGCTCGCCGCCTCTTCGAATGTCCTGCCCCGGGCTGTGACAAGCGTGTCGTCAGCATAGCAAATAACGCTCAGCCCGGGGGGGAGACTCCCTCTCAACGCCCAGTCGTACCCGATGTCCCACAGAGTCGGCCCCAGAACTGATCCCTGCGGAACACCGCACGACATTGGCGTCCGCACAATGTCCCCTGCGGGGCTCGCGTAGAGAACACTGCGCTCCTCCAAATAGTCTGCCACCAGCCGCCTGAGGTACAGGGGCACTCCATGGAACCGGAGCGCCTCCCTGATGCAGCTGAATGGCAGACTATTGAAGGCGTTGGCGATGTCCAACGACACCGCCAACAACACTCCTTTGCCGGCGACAGCCTCCGCGGCCGTCTGCCTCAGGCGTAGCAGGGCCCCGATGGTCGAACGCCCCTGTCGAAACCCAAATTGAGCGTTCGACAGATCGGGCCCCACCGCCTCCAGGTGTTGGACGATGCGGGCAGCGAGGACACGCTCCAGCCGTTTACCCATATCGTCCAGAAGCATAATGGCCCTGTAGGCCGACGGCGAATCCGGGGGCCGTCCCGGCTTTGGCAGGAGAACTAACCTCCCTTCCTTCCAGCACTCAGGGAACTGTCCAGACGTCAGACAGGCGTTGAACAGTCGCCTGAGGCGAGGTTCGAGATGCTCGAGGAGCAACGTCAACAAATGTAATTAAACCCTAAGCTGAATAAATTTATTAGATCTATGAATTTATGTTTCTTTTGCCTCAAAATGAGCCAAAATTGCCAAAATATATCACGTTGTTTTTAAAAAAAATTCTTTCCCCTTAAGTCTTTTTTAAATTGGGAAACAAACAAAAATCACTTGGGGCCAGATCTGGACTGTAGGGTGAGTGGACTAATGATTCAAAGCCATGCGTGTGCAGAGCAGCCATTGCAACTCTGCTCTTGTGAACGCCGGTTCTCTTGCTGCTCAAGACCAAGGGTCCGCTTTGATCAATTTTCCTCGACGTTTTCCTTGATGGCCTTCTTTAATTATTCTAGTATCGTTGCGTAGTATTCTTCGGTTATGGTTCTTCTCTTTTCTTTGTAATCAATTACTACTCACAATCCCAAAACACAATAACTATCATTTTTCCAGCCGACTGCCGACACTGTAAATTTCTTTGGCGGTGGTGTCCCCTTTTTATGCCACTATATGGACTCTTGTTTAGACTCAGACTCAAAATGATGACCCATGTTTCACCCCCGGTAACAATCCGCTCCAAAATCTTCGCCTCCACACAACTCCAAAAATTATATTGACGCATCGACGCTGCTGTTTCTAAAGTGGCGTGAAAAAAGTCAGTACCCATCTTGTACTGACTTTTGTAATACCCAGGTCAGTCATGTAGGATTCGCGAAATGGTGGTATCTAACACTCCAACTAATGCAGATATTTGTTTATGTGGTGGCCTCAACTGGCCTTCCTGAGCGGGGATCGTGTTTTATCGACTCCCGGCCATCTTTAAAAACACCATGCCACTTGTAAATCATTGATTTATTTGGATATTGTTCCTCATAAATGGTTTCCATTTCAATCAAAATGATCTGAACGTTCTTCCCTTCCTTGGTAAGGAATTTTATTACAGCATGGTGTTAATTTTTTTCCATAGTTTCAGTTTCCTTCCTGATTGACTTGTCTAGCAGGCGAGTGTTCGTAAACGAATAACGCAATAGGGCTGAAACTCAATTTATATACTATTGATAAGTTCCCAATTAGTATGACACTAAGAGAACGCCCCTATCCTCACTCCATCCCCTCCATTCCACGAACTTTTGGACCTCCACTCGTATGTCTAAAACATTCTCTGAAAGTAGTTTTTTTAAAGTTTACTTTTAAGAGTAACACTTGTATATTCAGGTCATAAAAAAATATATTTGTTACGTACTTTAATGATTGACTTTTTTTATTTAACACTATTTTATTGTCTGTATATAATATATATCATGTATGTATGCAAATAAATGTTAAAAAAATTCAGTAAATAATCGTAATTTTAAATGTTTTAATAAGTTTCGGTTTCGGCCGAAACAGAGAGCAAATCCGAAAGTTCGGTTTCGGCTGAAAAAGTAGTTTCGGTCGAACACTAGTGAATAGTATTATAAGCAGTGTTGACGTAGTTAGCACGGGTGGCATCCGGAGCGGATGTTGTAGGTGACACCCCTAAATCATACAAAATCTGTTTTTTTTTTGTGTTCGACACAGTTGTTAGCCGCAGATGGCTATGACATCTTTACCCAGACCATTGAGTAAGCACTGAGGGCTCTTAATCCGAATGATAATATGACCTAACAATGGTATTAATATTGTTGTAGCTTTTTGGAGATTGAAAATGATTTCTAGATATAGCCCCAAAGTAAAATGGGTCCATATTTTTGTAAAAGATTTGCCTTTCTTCTAGAATAGCACCATCTGTTTGTTTCTTGATTTGAAAATGTTCCCCCAGATAATAATAGCATTGAAAAGACTGATAGAGTTTAAAGCTGCAGTTATTTAGCTACATATAATAAACCAATCTCGTGCGGTGTCTTAGAAGCCAGTTTTCCATTTATCACTTTTTTAATACATAATCGTAGAGCTTTGATACATCAGCGAGGTTTTTGGACCAAATGTAATTATTTGATATGTTAGAATTATAGTTATCATCGTACGAGACTCGTGTACCGTATGTTTACCACTGAACTTGTAAGGTGCTGTTAACAGGGCTGATCACCTAGACGTTATTTAATATGTGCTAGTCGTTTAATTGAAAGACGTACCAAATCATTTATTAGGTACTAGCTTATGCCCGCGGCTTCGCCCGCGTAAAAGGTTACTTTCCTAAAGTTTATCATCCCCTATTTTATATTACCCCTTAAGGGTAATTTTTTACGAAATTTTAATGTCATATTTATTTATATCTAATCAACAGCCTAAAAATAAGACTCAAACGAAATTCAAACTTCTGGCCTTAAAAAATGACGATAATTTCTTACAACTTTTCATCCCCTTTTATAACCCATTTTTGCAATAAAAAGTAGCCTATGTCCTTTATCAGGCTCTAGAATATCTGTGTACCAAATTTCATTTAGATCGGTTCAGTAGTTTTGGCGTGAAAAAGCGACAGACAGACAGACACAGAGAGTTACTTTCGCATTTATAATATTAGTAAGGTTTAAGCCTTGTGAAGCTACTCACTTTTCACTGTCACATTTGGTCTGAAATTAATCCAATAATCTATCCTACCGCCTGGGTGCGTGGCTGCTATCTAAAATGATCCGGTATAAAACTTAGTGAGCGCATCTTATTTTACAAGTTAAGTACGTACTTCAATTATTTAAAAATACCATGTTTCTGTTTAGTAAGTATTAGTTCTAGTGAGATGGCCTGCAATTTTGGTCAATCGAATTTTATATTTATTTCATAATTGAAACTTAACTCAAGGGAGATTGGTCGGTTATCGATGAGTCTTCGAGTCAATTTCGTGATCTATTTAAGTACGAGAATTGCTCTCTACATGTATTTTTTTTTCTTAATATACATACATACATATCATTACGCCATATCCCTTGCAGGGAGGCAGAAAGAACAGAGTGTCAGAGAACTCTATCCTTGCATACTTCACTCGCTTCCTCAACATTCATAATTCTCTTCATACACGCTCGCCGGTTTCGGAGACTCTTGACTCCACCTTCCTTCAGTACGTAGTACGTGACCAATCTGTACAAGGTAGGTTGGGTCTCCCCCGGTACCTACATCCTTCCACTTTCGCATTGTATATCTTCTTAACCAGACGTTTGTTCGGCATTCCCTTTCGCATCTTTACACCAATACTCTATTTCATACCTACTCGCTCTCTTACGTCGTCGTTACGAATGCGACCGGTCAGCCTTCTTAATATAACGCAGAAAATATGGCTGGGCCACTGTCCCATTAGCGGCGCCTGATCCAATCAAATATTATTTTCAGTCTTCCATCGAAGCTAACTCATTTTGTCGGCATAACGAAAATATATACCTATATATATATATATATATATATATATATATATATATATATATATAAAAGAAAGTTGTGTTAGTTACAACACTTATAACTCGAGAACGGCTGCACCATTTTTTATGATTTTTATGTTTTTGAGTTTGTTGTCGTTGGGAATAGGATATTAAAATGTAGTAATATAGGATATTAAAACAAAAAAATAAATAATAAAAAAAACATCAATTCTAAACGTTCATTTGTTGATGATGTAACCAATGGCAACTGACAGCTCACGTCATTACGTGGTCTAATGGTTTGTTTGGCAAATACCGCGAAAAGTTAAAATTATAATTTGGAAAATCCAACAGTGCACGCCTCATAATTTTTATATTATTTATCATTTACTATTAGTCAATGTTATAATATGAACGATAAATAAAGCGCCTTAATTATTTCATTGAGCAAGATCTGGTACTAATATTAAATATAGTTGCACTTTAAAAAAGCCAAAAAAAATGTGCGTGCAGCAGTTTAGTTTTTTTATTAATTGCAATTAAACGACAAAGAATTACCAAGCCATTTTCGAAAGGAAACCGCGCGTTGCGATTAGAAGCTTTTAAAAAAAGAAATATTTTAATACATAAATTTTTACAGTCGTATTCTTGCCAGATCCGGAATATTTTATCCGACGTCTTCGAATATTTTTTTAATCAACTATTTTCTTACTTTAAACAAAATAATTGCTTTTTAAAAATATCATTATCCTATAAGTAGAATGTGAGAAAATACAATAATTTGTAGGTTTGAAAAGTGCTTGATTTTCATATATCGAGAGTAGAGCAAGACCTCAACGCTTCGCTTATGAGGCGTGCAAAATATGACCGGTCAGAGTTCGTTTTGTGCGAGTGTTACGAATTTTTACGAATATTGTTATAATAAAACATATTATGTCTATATTGTCATCAACAATGCCGCGACCAATAAAATCAAATCTTTCCCAACAAAACCGTAACGCAGTTAGAATTCGAAACATAACGAACGTAACCACGGCAAAAGAACAATTTATTGCACGGGAAGACTGCCGCGTTAATATGACCCAACTCCGTGCTTCTTAATCACAAGAGTAAAGCGAGGCAGGTCATGCTGTTGACAATGCGAAATCGTCGAGCAAATCTCAGAGATCGACAATTTGTTTATTTTCAACGCATATGAAGGAATATCTCGTATAACACAAGATAATTCTTTGTCTTGCTGGCACGTTATTAAAATACTTGATTATTTGAATTTATATATTATTCATATTTGTTCATTATTCTCCTACTCTTATCCCAATTACTTGGGGTCGATACAATATGTACCTACTCTTCTTTCATAGTACATATTGTAAAAGTTATTGGCAATAGTTTTATGACCGGCCGCCTACCAGACGTCAACCCTCCTTGGGAATGTAATTGTTGACCAAAGGGCATCAGATGGAGTTGGCTGAGGTCTTAGTCGTCTTATACGACATCCACGACCAAAGTAAGGGCAGGTAGTATTTGTAGCCGCTACCACACAGATAAAAATAACTTAATAATTTTAAATCAATCGAAATCTGCTTATCTCATTAATTAACTGTTAGGCGGAACGAAGTGTGCCGGATCCGCTAGTATATATATATATATATATATATATATATATAATATTTAATAGTGGTAGGACCACGCTATTGACAGTTCTCTGTCTACAGCCGCGGGCCGGTCTATCCGGGGTGGTACCACACTCTCGCAGAAGATCGACGTCCGAGCAACGGCAATCTGCTGTTGCGTTTCGTTTGGTGAGCGAGAGAGCCGGAAGCCCAACTGGGTGGGTTTGGGGTTTATATTGGTAGGCAGCGGCCTAGCTATACTCCTGGTATTGCAAAGGTCCATGGGCGGCAGTAACACTTACCATCAGGTGTGCTGCTTGCTCGTTTGCCACCAAAAGCTATAAAAAAAAAAGTTTCAGTGATATCGGCCGGCTTAAGAACTGCAAATGATGAAATGACATGATGAAATGAAATGACCGAATGGTACAAATATGGGGCATATTTTAGAATCACATGGAAGACAAACGGTTGCTCTGAAATCTACACTTTCACAATACCAAACCTCCGAAAACGATAGTACAAAATAATTCCTTGCAATGTAGTAATTGATTGGTCTCAACCTAAAATCCAGACATTACACTGGACGAGAGTAAATCTTTGAATTATATAAATTTCTTTGAAACAGTTTGCGGGGACAGCGAGTGACTCATTATTACTATTTAGACCACAGAGTATATACAAAGAGGAGACGGCCTAAGTTACTGTGCACTGTGATTCTTAAGTAGGCCTTGACGTCATCACGTTAACATCAATAGTAGGCGTGGCCTATTAGTCATTGCTGTCAATGGTATTTATTCGTCATAAAAGTCTTACTGTGAGCAGACGCAGCAGCTCGAACTAGTATACATATATGGAAACGGTATCGGACATTAGCCCCTGGCCGTGGTAGCTATTCGACACCCCTTTACAAAGGGGTGTGTCTTTTTCGGTGTAGCGGCGTCCGCGACGCGACGATCCGGCACGATCCGCGTATTTATGTAAATACGCAGAGGTGATCGGCGTCGGTCCGCGTTATAATCGTCGCGACGGCTGCTATGCGATGCCAGCGCCTCTAGCGGACGTTGGTGGAGTCAGCGTTGCCGGCGAGCGTCGAAAGCTCGGCGAACCCATCGATGATGATGCGTAATTGATCTTCATGGGAGCTGCCGGCGACGATCGCCAGCAAAAGCCTTTGAAGAATGTTTAGGAAGGAGGAAATAAATAGAGTTTGCCCCGTTGCGGGGGTGGAAGCAGTCTTTTTAATATCGGATTTCGATGAGAAGGCGCCGACTGTTGTAGGAGGCGCTGGCATCTCTCGCGGGGTAGCAGACTTGATGTTCGTGTCTTGCGGTTGTGTGGTCGTGTCGTGGGCGGCTGTTGATGACTTTTTCTTTTTTCGTCTATTTTTCTTCTTCCCGGGTGGCAGCGGTGCGTCCCGCTGTGTAGCGGGGTTAGCCTCCGCCATTAGGGAGGTAGCTTGTGGGTCCGCAGGGACCTGTGGTGGCTGCTGGTTTGCCGAGGGGCCTCTTCTAGGCCTCGAAGTAGAAGCCACGGTGCCGGCCCTCCGGTTGCGGGCTCCACGACGCAGCGTCGGGCACTCGGTGTAATTCGCCGGGTGCGGTCCGCTGCAGTTAGCGCACGTAGCGGGCATCTCATGGGGGCGTGGGCAGTCTCTGGCAATGTGGGCGTCACCGCACCGAACGCAAGCGATCGGGCGATGACAGTGATGTGAGCTGTGCCGGAACTGTTGGCATCGATGGCATTGGGCAGGCCAGCGCTTCCCCCGCCATGCCTCAATGATGATGCCGGGGACACTCATCAGTTCCGACACGCAATAGATCTTGTCAAAGTTAGGCGTCTTTTTAAACTCACCGATTAAAATACACCCCGGTCGATCCCCGCGGGCTCGTATACTCCGTAAGTATACGGGTTCAAACCCGCGGTCGGTGAATTCTTGGGTAAGGTCTTCAATGGGGTTCCCCAAAGGCAGGCCTCTTATGGCCACCTTTAGGTTGACGCTACTAGGCAGCTCATACGAGAACCACGATAGGCCTTCGGATTTTTCGAGGTCGCTCAAGTACCGCTGCGGCACGCAGTATTCTTGCTCATCGCCCGCCCGGCCTTGCGGCCGTGGCATTCGCTTCTGCCCAACCGACAATCTTCTTTAACTGCCTTAGATGGAGAGTCCAATTTGGCATATTCTCAACAACCAAGGGAGGATATTTGGGTTTCTTCTGCTGTTGTGAGCGAGCGGGCTGGCCGGCGGCGGGCTGCGATGCCGCGGGCATCCCGAAAACGCTCGCGACTGAACGCGGCGTAGAAGGGCCGGCGGCAGTGTCTGCGAATGAGCGCATAGACGCTACATCCGCGTCGGGGGCGTCGGCGTCGGCGGGGCAGACGCGCTTTGCAGCGTCGTCCGCGTCGTCGTCTTCCTCACGGCTGCGGCGACGCCATGCCCGAGGCCGAGGCTCGGGTACGGGTGCCGGCGGGGGCGGCGTGAGCGTAGGCTACAAACAGGTGGCAGCGGGTCGCTGCTGATGATGTTGTTGGGGTCTCTGAGGCAGCGGGCTGGCGTAGGTGGCAGTTAAGCTGCGGCTGCTGTGGGCGTGACTGCCCGCAGAGGCTGCGGAGGCGGCGTCCCAGGATGCTTGCGTTAGGTTTTCTCGGCTGCGTTGAAACACGGTGGTCTGTTGGGCGCGAAGGGATTGATCCCGCGCCCATTCAGCGGTCCGATGGTGACCTCCCACGCCACGCGAGGGAGGAGCGTTGTATGGATACGGCACCGCAGACTTTGCGGCGCTTGGTGGACGTGACACCAGCGTCGCGAATTCTACGGCGCTCGCCGAACGTTGCACCGGCATTGCGAACTCTGCGGCGCTCACCGAACGTGGTGTCGGCGCGCGATGAGTTCGGGTGCAGGTTGCAGTGGCTGGAATGATGATGATGAAGGCTGCGGGCTGGGACTACGTGTACTCACATTCACGGTGTCCAGCAATGGTGGATAGTCCAGGTAGGACAATGCACGAAACACTGGAGAGTGCGGCGATCTTGACCTTAACGGTTGGCTGGCTGGCTGGGTGCGGTGGGCGCCACGTCTTCCCTTCCCTTGGCCACCCATGGTGGCACAGAGGTGGAATTGAAACGGGCTGGATCAGTTCTTCGCGACCCGAAGCGTAAAGCGGAGGCTGGCTGCGCAGCGTCGGCCACCCCGATGCTTGACCAACGTCGAGACGTCAGCGCATGCACCGGTGCGGCAACGTACACAGACCGTGCAAATCCGAGCGAATCTACAAGCAGAAACGTGTTGCGTCAATGAGCGCAGAGTGAATACTGAGGCGTCCAGTCTGCTGTCGTCGCTGCCGGTGTTCGTACGGTGCATACAATTACATTTTTGGTGTATTTTTATGTTATTACGAAGAAAACCATGAAGTATTGTGTTTTATCATGTAAAAACTACTCCGATAAACGTTCAGATGCTATGGAAAGAATCACATTTCATTTGTAAGTATATTTATTCATAATTTATCAAAATAATTTCCAGAAAAATCTTTTGACGGTATAATGTTCAAAAATAATTTTACTCAACGTTAGATGGCCCCACTTTGCGTAATAGGACCTAGAACTATGAAAGCACATAAATTTCAAACTATTAAGATTATCGTAATAACTAATAACCATGAGTATTAAAATTTATACCCAAAGACTTTTACCTCGACAAAAATATGAATTTTATATGTAGTTAATAATTATTTTGTAAGCAATACGCCAGCTGTCGTTAACTATGAAGAACCATAAAAGTGTCAAAATTCCAGGGTCGTAATTAGAATATAATTATAACATTCGGATTTTTCATCAAAGAAAAATATTTTTTACACTACTTTAAATGAACCTATTATAATTAAACTGTAAATTTTGTATGTTTTAGTATACCGTCCAATGATAATGTTAAGAAGCAATGGATTAGAGAGTACGGTTTGCACTAAATGCCATGATAATTTTGAGTCCCTAAAACAATCCATACAATTGGCAGTGAAGAATATTCCCATTGAAAGAGTGCGTGCTTCTATCGACAACTGGCCGCTTCGACGTTTAAAGGACTGTATTGCAGCCAATGGAAACCACTTCGAACAAGCTTTTTATATTTTAAATGGTTTTATAGTTACGTATTAAACTAACACTGTAAAAGTAATAAATATTTTTTGCAATAGAAAAAAGTTTTTTTTTGTTACAGTATTTAGGGCAAGACTAGGTATAGCTCAAGAAATATATGACGCAAAAGAGAATTTCATTTTTATTATTGGAACCAATGTCTCTCTTTCTCCTTTATTTATTAATAATGTAATTGCACTCGATGTAATTTCTTGATAAGATTAACGAGGTCTAGCACGTCACAAAAATATTCAAAATGGTGGTGGCGTCGAAGACCGGGTCTTCAAGTTATCTTTGGCATGGCTAAGTTTTAAATGGCCCGTGCGTAAATCAAACGGTTGCTATCAGGGGGGCTAGTCTGCTCGCCTGAAATACTCTTTTACATGTCTTGGTCATTGACACTATTGTTGCATTATCGATTGTATAAAGCAATATTCTAATAGAGTGGTTTGATTCTTTTTTATATGGAAAAGACAAAAAGGAAGGCAATAATACCCTGTAACTAATATATTTACTAAAAGTCCAACTGGGGCTTACATTCGACAAATTGTTAGAAACCCAAACAAATAATTGTATTATTTGGTCGTATGAAAAAGACACAAATATGAAGAAAAAAAAGGTTTCTAAACTTCTGAGTTTATCAGAATGACAGTAAAGAAAAGATGGATTTTTCATAAAATATTAACATTATGAACAATGCTGACAAGCCTTATAAAGAAATATGCGGTTAAAAACAGTAGTCATTCACCTATTCGCTATGCAGAATTATTTGATTATAAAAATTTATATTTGAGTAGAGCAAACAGCTAATAAGATTTGTTTGTATCTTTGAAATAAAAAAAATTAGCACTCCTTGATATAGGTAAATTCTGAGTACATCCCTGTTACACCATACACTTACTGACATCTAATGCAAGATAGCTCAACTGCATAAAATATACGAAATTAGTAGTTGTGCTAATAGCCGGGAGATGGACATAAAGGAGGAAGTGAGACAAGTACTATTACTTGTGTCACTCTCTACATTAGCAGCGATCCCCTCACACCCTGTAAATGACACGCATTGTTTCATAGAAAATATTCATTACGATCGGAGATGTACAAAATACCCTGTACAAAGTATCTGAAATACAAAATACATACATACATATCATCACGCCATATCCCTTGCAGGGTAGGCAGAGAGAACAGAGTGCCAGAGAACTCTATCTCTGTATACTTCACTCGCTTCCTCAACATTCATAATTCTCTTCATACACGCTCGCCGGTTTCGGAGACTCTTGACTCCACCTTCCTTCAGTACATGACCGATCTAGTCTAGGTAGGTTAGTCTCGGTCTCCCTCGGTACCTACATTTTTTTTTTTTTTTTTTTTTTTATTGCTTATGGCGGCAAACGAGCAGACAGCACACCTGATGGTAAGTGTCACTGCCGCCCATGGACCTTTGCCAATGGTATAGCTAGGCCGCTGCCTACCAATACAACCCTGAACCCACCCCAGTTAGGCTTCCGGCTCTCTCGCTCACCGAACGAAGCGCAATAGCACATTGCTATTACTCAGACGTCGATCTTCTGCGAGAGTGTGGTACTACCCCGGACGGACCGGCCCGCGGCTGTAGACAGAGAACTGTCCACAGCGTGGTACTACCACAATAAGATCCACCACATCCTTCCACTTTCGCATTGTATATCTTCTTAACCAGACGTTCGTTCGGCATTCTTTCCACATGTCCGAACCATCGGAGCATTCCCTTTCGCATCTTTACACCAATACTCTCTTTCATACCTACTCGCTCTCTTACGTCGTCGTTACGAATGCGGTCGGTCAGCCTAACTCCACAGATTTTCCGCAGAGATCGCATTTCGACCGCATTAATTTTACTATTATACTCTTTTCTGCATACCCAACTCTCGCTTCCATACAGTAATGTTGGGACAAGCACTGCGTTATGTATTGCTACACGTACCTTCTGGCTGAGGTGGTGGCTGCCGAGAAGTTGCCCCAACGCTCCGTTCACTCTATTTCCCGCATTCACTCTTCGCTCTATATCAGTGGTGTACCTTCCATCTCGGTTAAATCCACATCCAAGATATACAAATTCATCCACTTGCTCTAGTACATCATTACCTATTGTTACTCTTACATCTGTTCTGGTTTTATCTCTTTCAAAGACCATTATTTTGGTTTTGCTCACATTCACGCATAGACCCCTTTTCTTACAATCTTCTGTCATTGTGTCGACTAGTGTCTGCAGGTCAGTCGCTGACTGTGCCAGCAGGACTGCATCATCTGCATAAAGCAGAGCAGTGACCACTGAGTCGCCCATCTGGACTCCCACATTCATATCGTTCAACCTTTGGAGACATTTATCCAGATATATGATAAACAGCCTGGCTGACAGAACGCACCCCTGCTTAACGTCGATATTGACGTCAAACCAAGGCGACATTCCATCATCCAGCCGCACACAGGCTCTACAGCCCATGTAACTGGACTGCACAGCCTGTAGCAGTTTACCGCTAATACCATACTCCGGTAAAATGTCCCAAAGTTCCTTTCGTACAACCGTGTCAAATGCTCTCTCCAGATCCACAAAACTGCAGAAAACCCTCTGACCTAGAGCCAGATGCTTCTCCACAATGTTGCGCAGAGAGAACACTTGATCCATGCATCCCCTTCCACTCCTGAAACCTTCTTGTGTCTCACACAGTAAACCATCGGACACCATCCTCATTCTCCTTTCAATAATTTTACCATACACTTTTGCTGCCAAACTGGTCAAGTTTATGGCTCTGTAATTTGCGCAGTCATAACGTGAACCCTTGTTTTTAAACAAAGGCACGATGACTGCGCTATTCCAGTCCCTGAGAACCATTCCCGAGCTCCAACATAAATTGAGGAGCAACAGGAACGCCTCCCAGACACAAGAGCCACCAAGCTTGATCATCTCGGCAGACACCATATCAATGCCCGCTGCCTTACCATTTTTCAAACTTCTTATCGCCCATTCCAACTTCATCCATACTGATGCCATCAGAGGACGCCGTTGTCGAATGTTGATCTACTAAACCACATCCAACACCGGCGCCAATCGTAGCATCCGCATACATATCGCCAAAATATTCACTCCATCGGCTTAACACGTCTTGGGTTTGTGTAAGAATGTCTCCACCTTTAGACCTTATTTTATTCATTCTGAAGGCTGACCAACCACCCCGAGACTTCTTCACCTCCCTCCAAAAGAGTTTGGTGTTACCCTCGAAGTTTTTAGTCAGCCTATCTTCTGCACTCATACTTGCTCTATCACGTTTCTCTTTCACTAAGGCCTTGGTGTCATTCTTACATTGCCGATATATTTCTTTCTTCTGTTCAGTCATACTGTCATTCAGATTCAAAGAAGAGACATAGTCCAGCCACGCTTTCTTCTTTTGCTCTACGGAAGCTGCCACTTCCGCATCCCACCATGCATCACCATTTGTGTTTCTATGCTTCTTTGAACTTCCACATACTTCTTTCGCTGTGTCTACCATACTCTCTTTCAATACTCTCCAGCATTCTTCAATGTCCGATTGCGGCTGGCTTGCCATCGTCAGCCGTTCTCGGACACCCTCTGCATACTTTTCTCTTACACACTCTTCTTGCAACCTTTCAAACTTTATTCTTTCAAGCCCTCCGAAGTGGACACGCTCTCGCCAGTGCCTCCATTTTCTGAACAGACCACTAAATCTCGCAAATAACGAGATAGTGGTCCGTATCGACTGTGGGGCCCCTGTAGGCTCTTGCGTCCAATATTTTGCTTCGGAGGCGACTGTCTACCAAAATTAAATCTATTATGCTTTTCTGTTCATTCCTTCTCCATGTATACATATGGATGTCCTTATGTTGGAAAAATGTGTTTGACACAATAAGGTTTCTCTCCATGCATACATCCGCTATGAGCCTACCTGCGTCGTTCACTCTCTTATCGCCAAATGGACCAAGTACGTCCTAATAGTCGGGACGCTTGGTCCCCACCCATCCGTTCAAATCTCCGCATACAATCACGCGTTCACTGGTTTCTGCCATATCCAGAACTTCCCTAACATTGTCCCAAAACTTCTCTAGGTCTGATGCCACCGAGGATCCTACGGGAGCATATGCTACAACCATGAATACCTTGGTGACACCTAGTTTTATACGGACCCAGAGAAGTCTGGGATCATACATTCCGTAATCCTTCACACCTGAGGCCAAGCGAGAGGACAACAGCACTCCTACCCCCATGCTGGCTCGATCGCTCTGTGGTACACCAGACCACAGAGCCATCCCGCCACCAGGAAGATCGCAGGCGTCACTGCCCTTTCGCTTGGTCTCTGTTACACAGAGCACGTCTAGCTGTTTGTCCGCCATGACGGATATCAGCTCGTGCAACTTACCTTCCACACAACCTCTTACATTCCACTTGCCCACCCGGCACTCTGCTCTCCTCGACTCGCCTAACTGGGCAAGGCGTGATGGGTGGTGGCCCCCCTCGCCGCAACTGCCGATGTTCGTACCGACGGGGGCGGGTCGGTACGCGTCGCCGAAAATGCAAGATATTTTAAATTAAGTATTTCAGATACAAGATACAAAATACTCCTGGAAATAGTATCTGAAATACTAGATACAAAATAGGTATCTTCTAAATACTTCTTAAGATGAAAATACTTTTGTAAGAAAACGAGATTTTATTTTAATGAAATTAAGTTTTTTTTTGATAATTGACATTAATATTCATCATCATCATCATCACAGCCCATAAATGTCCCACTGTTGGGCTCGGGCCTCCTCCGTAATGGGAGAGAAATTAACCTACTACATATACCACGCTGGTCAGACGTGTTGGTATAGGGTTTTGTTTCGAGTTTTCCTTCTCTCGCATAGATGTTATATGCGTTTTATATCCCTTAGTCGTCTCGTACGATCACCCACGGGTAAGATATGGGGTGGTGAATAGTATTCTTACTCCGTCACTACACGGAGAATTAAACACAAACAATAATACACACATGTGTGTGTGTGTGTGTGTGTGTACACACACGAACATTAATATTATTTACGAATAAATCGTGTTAATCGCTGAAATGAAAGTTATAGTTTCAAAACCCTCTACTTAAAGTGATTTTTGATACCTTTTTACATTTTTGTTCCAAAGGAAAGATGTTTAAATTTTATTTGCTATAAGTCAATGCATATTAATGTAACTCACTAAAATTTGCCATAAATTCAATCTAAAAAATAACTATTATTATTTTCAAAGTAAAATGAAATTGACCCCTAATATGAAATTGACCAATAACAACACTGCATTTGAAACACGTGACTTGTAAAACTGTGTGGCGATATTAATTGTTTTGAGTTGCACTCGGATTTTAAAAGAAAGACATTAAAAATTATGAAAGACACAGTTTGTAAAAAAATGTGACATCAATGAGATGTTGGACTAATAATTTTATAAATGTCTGCTAACATATTACTGTATGTGTAGAGTATTTTGTCAGAAAAAGTATTTATAAAATACTAAGATACCAAACAAAAGGTATCTAAATACAAGATACAAAATGAATTTTTAAAAAGTATCTTAGATACAAGATGCAAATACGTATTTTGTATCTTGCATCTGTATTTCAGATACTTGTATCTTAGATAATTCGCATCTCTGATTACGACAGCTCCTCTTTGTATTTACTCTGTGATTTAGACGGATGGCCCTTCTCGCTTTACATACTACTATGGAGGATACTACAATACGCATCTAATACATGTTATTTTGTTTACTATTGCGTGTGATTTTGCACTATTTGCTGGTGGACACTAATTCATATAATCCCTGTATTAATCTTTGTACACTAATTGTTCTTTTCCTTCTTATTCTTTTAACTACTAATATATATATATATATATATATATATATATATATATATATATATAAGAAGCTTGATTGGTATGACTCTTTTGGTATTTTGTGATATTAGCCAGTACAGTTAAAGTAACCCATATGAAGTAAAATTTCATATTAATAATCGACGTCTCTACAATACAGATTATAAATCATGGAGTGACTTAAAAAATTTTAGTAATCTGTGAAACCGCAAAAGTCGCGCGAGCTCCAGAAGGCGCATCTAAAAATTAATTTTGATCGTTCTAAATTTCATATGACTTGTGATAAAAATAGTTAGTAAAAATGATACTTCTAATTCGGTAAAACAAAATCGAAATTTTGTAATTTTATCCTTATCAGTGTTATTTCGTGCTGAGTTTAAGATTCAGTTAGTATTATGAACTTTGAGGACTATGAATCCCTTCCGACCCAAAATCCCGTCATACACATGACCGCCGGAGCGATAGCGGGGGTGATGGAGCACTGTATAATGTATCCGCTGGACTCTGTTAAGGTAAGCACGGCGAGGGGTTCGGCTGGAGAGCCTCTTGCCAATATTGGCGAGTCAACACCTAACCTTATCACTTGGATGACAGTTCACTCGACTGGTCTGTTACGCCACCAATTCGTGGGCTCTCGTTATGTAAAGCCATTTATTTATTGTGTATTTGTGTAAGAGTAGACCAGCTTAATTCGATAACTACAGTATTTTGACCTTTTACAAATGGACTGATAACCTTACGTTATACTGCGCTGTTGTTGTGTCCATTGCTGATATGTTAAATTACAATGTTTTTTTGCCAACAATATGTCTTACGTTGATAGATATCTAGATAATCACAAAATCAATTATTTGTAGTCACTTGCAATGCTTTATGGTGACTGGAATACTATCGACCTGTAGTGGTCGGAGGTTGCGGGGAATACACCAAGAACTCTCATCATTTTGATCTTCCACTTGGAGCCATGTGTTGAATCTTCATATTGCCGAGGGCGAGGTGTTCACAGCTGACACGCCTGTCATATGACTTAGCTAACATCCTGGAGCATAATATTGTGTATTTTGCTTTTCTTCTAATTTAACTTACAATTCTTCTGCACCAATCATATATAACTTGGTGTAAGGTCAGTTCATTCATGAGGTATAGTATTTTAATTCCTTTTAAATTTGTGTAATCATAAAGTTTTAGCAGTAGTATGAGGATGATGGGCCGCGGTGGGGCGTTTGGATGGCATGACCTTGAAATGTATAATAGAATATCTGCTTTGACCATGTGATGTTGTCATAAAAACTGTGTACGTATCATTACCACATGCACTGTACTTAATAATTATTGCCTAACAGTATGATTAGGCAGTTTTTATTGACATAGGTTTTTATAGTTTATGGCTGACTTGTAAGTAGATACCAGTTACACATTATATTCAATGATAGTTCAGTTAGTAAGCGGTAGGTAGATAGCACGGGCCAGTACGGTACAGTAGCCGAGTCGGTGGAACACTCACAATGAACTACTTATCACCCTCAGACATGTTGACACATTTTATTTTGTTATTGTTTAACTATATTTTTTACAATATAGGTATTTGTGGCTTAGATTATTGTACCATTACTGTGTAATGTAGATATATCTATTTATAGTTTAAGTAGAGATGTGTTTATGTTGTACAATGTATAACACATTATTGTGTCAATGGTCAGTTCATCTGTAATGAGCTGGTCACCACACAACTGTGGACATGTAAGCCCTAAACAAATTGTTCAATACTTCATTTGTATTAGTTTGTTTGACTAGTTGGTTTAAGTATTTGATATAACTGACTGATGGAGGATGCAATGTTTCAGTTTGCGCTGTTTTATTTGTAAAACTTAGGTATACAACAATTATACTCTTTATTACGTGACACTTGAAGTTTATCTATACTAATATTATAAAGAGGAAAGGTTTGTATGTATGTTTGTAATGAATTGGCTCAAAAAGTACTGGACCGATTTAAATAATTCTTTCACCATTTGAATGCAACATTATCACTGATTATTATAGGCTATTTTAATTGTAAGAAAAATATAAGGATCCCTACTAAAATTACAATAATGTTACCCAAGGTGTAAAAAAACGCCCATAAAATATCTTTCATCGCATGTGTTGCGAAAACTATTGATAATAGAACCAAAAATGTTCCACAATATTAAAGAATATATCAATATCTACAAAAAATGTCACGATAGCATGTGTCTAACTATTGTAGTTATGTCATTCTAACTACTTTATAACATTTTAAAATTTAATAGAAATTTCGACCATAACCAGATCAAGTTATTTATACCTTTGCCTTAATCCTTACCTAAATAAATGATTTCTCAAGCAAGGCTTTTTAAATACCTGTAAATAACTTTTTATTTTATTAAAATCGGACACTCCATTCGAAAGATATTACGAGTTTAATAAAATTGAAATAAAATTAATTCGCCGCCGTGACGCGCCGGTGCGGCGGGTGCGGAGTGCAGGAGAGGGGCACATCTATGAAATAGGTAGCCGCGCGGCTCGCTCTGAGAAATTTAAGCCCTCCCCCTCCCCTAATATGTGTAATGGAACAAGACTTTTGGTTATGGAATTGCGAGACAATGTGATTGTAGCTACTATCATCACCGGCCCCGCGGCCGGACAGCTTGCTCACTTTCCGCGGATCCCGATGATGCCGACGGATTGTCCTATATCTTTTAAAAGATTACATTTTCCTGTAAAGATATCGTTTGCCCTTACAATAAATAAATCCCAGGGACAAACTTTTTCTATGGTTGGCATCGATCTAAGAAAAGAGTGCTTTTCTCATGGCCAACTATATGTATGTTGCACTTTCTCGAGTAGGGTCTCCTGAAAATCAATATGTTTTATTGCCATCTACAAATACCACTGCTAACATAGTGTATAGTGAATCATTAAGGTAAAAATGGAAAATTAAAATAAAACTCTAATAAAATTTAAAAGTCTTTAAAATAAAAGATGTACTTGAATAAAGAAATGATACATAAATAAAAAAAAACTACATTAAAATAAATAAAAAATATAAATAAAAAGGAAAAATAAATGTAAAAAAAAACTTAGCACACAAGTCGGGATGCTATATTTTTTATTCTATGAAATATGTGATAATCAGTACTTATACAGTAATAGTAGGTATATAATGTATCTAATTATTATTAGTATACCTATACTCTAAACCTCAGTGAAATGTTTTTAAAAATTACCAGTTGATGTCATTTATTCTGTTTACTCATTTTGTTTTCAAACATCAACCCAAGGGAAGCCAGCGATACATTATTGCTAAATACATTATTATTTAGGTATGTCCTGCATTTACTGTACGTTTATGACAAAATGTTTAATAAATAAATGTTCACCCGTGCGAAGCCGGGTCGGGCCGCTAGTATATATATATATATAAGGTAAAGTGTGTATTTATTGGTTGTATACTTGTAATCACAGAATGTGTAAGCGTATAGAGACAGATACAATAGATAATATAATTGCAATATTTGTACGAGTATATTGTATGGCTATGTGTGTTATGTAATGTATTAAACTAATTATACGGATCATTAAATATGTTATAGTTTTTATGTCGTTTCTTGTCACGGGTCGTGTACGAGAACAAACACTGATAACATTGATAAAGGCAATTAGCACAATTATCTAATTATATATAATAACAAACGAAACTAATTTAATTGCAATTGGCATTGGTTTTTAAATTTTAAATTAAACCTAATACTACATATATGGTATACATTACACACAGGAGAGATATGGCCGAGATAGGTATGTATAGATATGTGAGGAGCTAACTAATTTCCTGTTAGTTTATTGAGTAGTTAGTTGGACTCGGTACTGTGTTGAGTCGGGTGCTGTGATTCATAACTATCTACTCAATGTGGATGGGAAGCTGTGTGTGAGACACTCACTTCACAAATGTCAATTCACTCTAAGAGCTGGCTTATTATCACATTGGAGTAGTTCACTCATGTTGGTCAGAAAATAGCATAGACAGTATTATAAAGTACTAAATTATATTTTATATAAACGTAAGATATTAAGTGAGTGAGTGAGTTCTAGAGGGGACCTAGTTAGATGACGTCACTGCAAGAGAAGGAAAACGAGGCATGAGTCATTATGTTAGGCAGACGCCTAATATGATAATAGTAGGTCAATATCCTTCTTTAGGGGGAAGGCGATAGGAGATCAATGAATCACAAAACTGATATTTTGAACCATAAAAATAGTTTTTTAAATACATGCATCTCACATTGAATCTATTCAATAAATTGATATGTGACCCTAAAAACCGAAATTCAATAACTTTTGTTTTGATTTATTATATAAAATTATGGACTTTTGACGGGAATTTGAAAACGTCATGTGGTGCTCTTGTATTATATTCGATATCTTAGTGTTTTAACGTGTTATATTAGATAATTTTGATGGCATTTTATGTAATGTGATGTGCGGAAATACTGGGATGTAGTGAATATCATATAAAAGTGCTTTACAACGTTTTCGTTTTCCATCAAAATTCCCACAAGATACCATTAACAGTGTGGCCATTGCACTGTTAATGGTGACAATCCGACTTAGACAACGACTGACTTGAAAGACTAAAAACGTGAAAATATTTATAACTTGACATTGGCACCAATAGCTCGTATATGTAGCTGATTGCCAATACATAAGAAGAAGTATATAAAATTATGTATTAACAATTAGCTGAATGTTTGATAAAATACATTGAGACTTAAATATCTGAAACTGATTGGATACAAATATGGACACTTTTGTCTCAGACTGCACTCAAGCACATGATTATTATCATGTGACTTTGCCACTTTTATTGAAAAAAATACTTTTTGTTTACAAATTTGTGATTATATTAAAGATTTCAGTTTCCCCAAGTACACATCTATCACAGGTGATATTTTGCTTGTTGAATCATGAATTCTTATATTTACACATACATACATATCATCACGCCATATCTCTTGCAGGGTAGGCAGAGAGAACAGAGTGCCAGAGAACTCTATCTCTGCATACTTCACTCGCTTCCTCAACATTCATAATTCTCTTCATACACGCTCGCCGGTTTCGGAGACTCTTGACTCCACCTTCCTTCAGTACATGACCGATCTGGTCTAAGTAGGTTAGTCTCGGTCTCCCTCGGTACCTACATCCTTCCACTTTCGCATGGTATATCTGCTTAACCAGACGTTCGTTCGGCATTCTTTCCACATGTCCGAACCATCGGAGCATGCCTTTTCGCATCTTTACACCAATACTCTCTTTCATACCTACTCGCTCTCTTACGTCGTCGTTACGAATGCGGTCGGTCAGCCTAACTCCACAGATTTTCCGCAGAGATCGCGTTTCGACCGCATTAATTTTACTTTCATACTCTTTTCTGCATACCCAACTCTCGCTTCCATACAGTAATGTTGGGACAAGCACTGCGTTATGTATTGCTACACGTGCCTTCTGGCTGAGGTGGTGGCTGCCGAGAAGTTGCCCCAACGCTCCGTTCACTCTATTTCCCGCATTCACTCTTCGCTCTATATCAGTGGCGTACCTTCCATCTCGGCTAAATCCACATCCAAGATATACAAATTCATCCACTTGCTCTAGTATATCATTACCTATTGTTACTCTTACATCTGTTCTGGCTTCGTCTCTTTCAAGGACCATTATTTTGGTTTTGCTCACATTCACGCGTAGACCCCTTTTCTTACAATCTTCTGTCATTGTGTCGACTAGAGTCTGCAGGTCAGTCGCTGACTGTGCCAGCAGGACTGCATCATCTGCATAAAGCAGAGCAGTGACCACTGAGTCGCCCATCTGGACTCCCACATTCATGTCGTTCAACCTTTGGAGACATTTATCCAGATATATGATAAACAGCCTGGCTGACAGAACGCACCCCTGCTTAACGGCGATATTGACGTCAAACCAAGGCGACATTCCATCATCCAGCCGCACACAGGCTCTACAGCCCATGTAACTGGACTGCACAGACTGTAGCAGTTTACCGTTTTACAGCCTGTACCAGTTTCTTATATTTAGTGGCTTTAATTTGGTGGCTTTCAAAATCCTAAACTCTTCACTCCAGGGAGTACTAACCTAACCATCTCCACTGGATTTTTTTTAATGTTTTGTTTATTACATTGAGAGGTACAATATTTATTATAAAGCACAAGTTGTGTGTGTCGTCAACGTATTGTAACTTTACGTAATGAATGTGTTGCGATCGAAATGTAAGTGTTAAGGTCAGGGGCTCGACGGCGATGTCTACATTATGTATGTGTAGTGGACATTGATAAACAATTAGTGTTAGAGGTGAGCTCGTTTGCATTCCAGTTATTTTCCCTTTCGCCAAATTATAGTACTTTCGAATTACGGTTTTGAAAATAAAATCTGGTCTGTTTGTGTGTTTATCGGTCCTGCTTTATAAGTTCCTTTAAATTTTCGGAGAACACTACGCAGCTCATCTCTGTAGCACCTGAATCATTATCATCCTGCAAATTTACCAAGTCATCAGTTATATGTACGCTACACACTATAGTATTCAATTGACAGAACGATCTCCGCTCGCCGTCGTCACTCCAGCGTGTTAAACATTCCCTGACAAAGATTCTCTTACGTAGATTTGTGTTCTAAATTTTATCTCACAACGAAATCACGAGGATGTCCCTCTCAACAGCACAACGTATGAATTGAAGCTTAATTGGACGTAGTTTAACGGAAAGAATCCAACTTACAGTAGATATTGGCGGAAATGAGTTATGTACCAACAACATTTTTTGTAGTTAAACTTTAATATCGCAAAAATTATGCAAGTAAAATGTCAACTCATTCTACATAATGATAATACGTTACAAAACAAATGTATGGCAAGTGTTTTTATTGACATCACTCCAAACTTTAATCGTTATTGAGAATATCTCAATATATATAAATTACGTGTCACGTTGTTTGTCCGCGATGGACTCATAAAGTACTTAACCGATTTTAACCAAATTTGCACAGCAAGTGTAGTTTGATCCAACTTAAAAGATATTCTATCTTAATCTCAATTTATAGTAATATTATTTTATTGCAAATTATATGTCTAATATTTGACAGTCAAAATCATATGTTATATCAAAAGGATTTTAAAAGATGGCGGAATCTGTTGACTGGATTCAGTAAGTATTTAATAGATGGCGCTATGTTAAATGTACAAACGCTTCATATAAGCTAAAATTTGTTAGAATAAACAAAAAGTGTTACCGAGGCTAACCCAAGCCACAGCAACGCGTGGCCCGGTCTGCTAGTATAAATATATAATTTAACAAAATATTCCATATCACATATTACTAAAACGATCCAAGCTACCCCGATAATTGTAATTCTAAAATCCTTTAGTTTAAACCAAACGCGGAAAGTCAAAGTGGAAAATCAAAGACAAATCTTGAATATCTCAAAACTAACTCGGAGTGGGATTAATCCTTATCGTTTACTTAGGTCCAATTATGTGGGTGACATGTTGACACTTTATATCACGCCATGTCCCTTGCAGGGTAGGCAGAGAGAACAGAGTGCCAGAGAACTCCTTGCATACTTCACTCGCTTCCTCAACATTCATAATTCTCTTCATACACGCTCGCCGGTTTCGGAGACTCTTGACTGCACCTTCCTTCAGTACATGACCGATCCGGTCTAGGTAGGTTAGTCTCGGTCTCCCGCGGTACCTATATACAGACTCAGTAATTTAGTTGTGAAACCCTGCTGAGGTCTAACGTTATGCACTCTGCGTGTAATATTGTTGTCTTGACTTCGATATCATCAACGCAAAATAGATGCACTCTATCAATGTCGTCATCATTATTACAATTTATACATGTCCCATTGCTCAGCTCGACACTTCTAAACACTTTTTTTGCGGTGGGCTATGGTCTGGTCACACTCGCTAAATCCGTCTGGGACGACAGATGAAGCGGCGTGCAACCCCATAGATCCACTCCGCAATGTACCTCTCCACGCCGTGTAAGTGGGCCACCGGAACCCCGGACTTCCACACACTTGGAGGAAACTTGACCACCACATTGGTCAGACGTATTGTGTATTTTTTTTACAAATTAAATGACTTTGTTTCCGTTACTTAGCGTTAACATGTTGAACTTATCGTACTTGTCACAATATCAAATATATTTTTATCTATCGCTGTTCCTTTAGATAAGATCGTAACTTTAACTATCAATCCGAATAACGATGTTAAAACAGCTATGGATTTAAAGAGTGCAAAGTCATACTAACCTTGTAGTTTTAGCTTTTTATATCATTTTTATTATATATAGATATGTGCAGGTAATAACAATGTACGGCTGATAACTAAATGTACAGTTGAGTTCAATATAAATACATTACATTATATATGTGAATAGTACAGGTCTGCACGTGGCACCCTGTGCCACACTACTACTAAACGCATTACATTGTAGATGTGAATAATACAGGTCCGCACGTGACACCCTGTGGCATACCACTACTAAATATAGATTTATCAACATTAACTTTTGTATTCACTTGAATTTAAGTTTTTAAACACTTTATGTACGATATACTTAAGTGTTGAAACTTTAATTGTTTAATGTTATAGTTGTATACGAAAGTAATCTATGATTTAAAAAATCCAAGGCTAAGGTCGGCTTCACGTTGCTCTTGTTTATTATTAGTTTTTAATTAATATCCATTTTGATTTTTATGATATTGTTTAGCAATATACTTAAATGGATTGTTCTGATGTGTAGGAATGGATTTATAATAATAATTTATTACACGAAATTGTAAGAAAATACTAATGTATAAGTATATAAAACAATATATTTGAGTAATACATATATATTAAGGGAATCTGAACTATACAGGTACCATTTCTCATGATCGTATTTTGTATTTAGTGTACGAGTAGCACATGGCGACGGATGACACGATGTACCACACGTGTCACAGTCACTATGTGGTAGGTTCAGCTCTATATGAGGAAGTACTGCTCCTTGTTAGCATTCTGCCAGCACACCTGCGTCTGGTACGCGGTGTCGCATTCGTCAGCACCGCGCTGCGTGCCGCATGAACGCAGCGCGCCGGCGTTGTGCGCCGCCAACTCCGGCGGTAGCATCGCCAGCACAGCCTCCACGTCCACCTCGCCCTCGGACAGCATGCCGGCCGTCTCCATCGTGCATTTGATGTAGCACTTGAGCGCCGCGTCCGGTGACAGCGCCGCGCCCGCGTTCACCCGGTCTACCAGCGACAGGTCGACGCCGGTCTCGGAAGCGCAACTGTCGCGCAGCATGCGCGCCAGCTCCGCCGTGTCCTCGTCGAGCTGCACGCCCGCCGTCGCCGGCGCCGCGCACAGCGCCAGTGCCAGCAGCCACACCAGCCACGCCATGTCCCCGGTGTCTGTCGGCGGTCGTACGACGCCACTCCTTATATGTCCCGCGCGCTCCCTCCGTGCGACAGTTAAATTACAGTCGTGGGCGACAATGTTGTGTATTATTACAAACAAGTTTGTCGCGAGCCCGTCACAATGTAATCAATGGCCGTATGTTATTCAGTCATCGTATATAATAACACGTACGTTAGATAAATATCACTCCGTCTTATACATTTTTTCCTGTTAATAAAATAATAGTTGGTGTTTATATATTGGTATAGGTACGTGAGGGGCGTCGCGTGCGTGCACCACCCGCCGATGTAGCGGTGCACACATGTAATACTAAATATCAGTCGCCATGTCTATCCACTGACGCGATGCGAACATGCGGTAGTGTTACGTCAGCGACAATACGACGCGGACGGTGCGACCAATACTTGTATATGTAACTACAGGCCGCGACGGCGACGGTCGCACCGCAACTTTATAGACAATAAAAAACGCAATGATTAAGCAATTTGCTAGCATTTATAAATGCTTTACGAAGTACTACCCGTTCTTTTCTAAGCTATGCCGCATGCGGTGGAACCATTGACTGAAGCAGTGGACACATTGCTCTTAAGATTTTTTTCTTTTTCAAACGTAGCCGCGGCATCCTCGAGATTTAAGCACCGAATTCCTCTTTCTGGAATTTCGTATTTTCTCTCTTGAATCCTTTTCTCTTTTTGAAAATAAACAAAAGTTACAAGGTCCCAGGCAAGTGGATGAATTTGTATATCTTGGATGTGGATTTAGCTGAGATGGAAGGTACACCACTGATATAGAGCGAAGAGTGAATGCGGGAAATAGAGTGAACGGAGCGTTGGGGCAACTTCTCGGTAGCCACCACCTCAGCCAGAAGGCACGTGTAGCAATACATAATGCAGTGCTTGTCCCAACATTACTGTATGGAAGCGAGAGTTGGGTATGCAGAAAAGAGTATGAAAGTAAAATTAATGCGGTCGAAATACGATCTTTACGGAAAATCTGTGGAGTTAGGCTGATCGATCGCATTCGTAACGACGATGTAAGAGAGCGAGTAGGTATGAAAGAGAGTATTGGTGTAAAGATGCGAAAGGGAATGCTCCGATGGTTCGGACATGTGGAAAGAATGCCGAACGAAAGTCTGGTTAAAAAGATATACAATGCGAAAGTGAAAGGATGTAGGTACCGGGGGAGACCGAGACTAACCTACCTAGACCAGATCGGTCATGTACTGAAGGAAGGTGGAGTCAAGAGCAGGGTTGGGCAAAATCTGATTTTTATTAAAAAAATCAAAAACCATTGATTTTTTTAAAAAAATCATGATTTATTTGATTTTTTAAATTTGATCATAAAATTTGAACATTTTGATTCTTTGAAATTATTGTTAATTATTTTAATGTATAAGTCTAAAAATTATAATACAATGTGCCTCAAAAACTTGTGACAACGCATTTGTCGCGCTTCTTGCTTCTTGCAAGAAAATTCTTGTCGCGATTTGTTTTCCTTCTGTCCTATACACTCACTCACTATATAGTGCCGAGTGAGGCACGAACGCGTTTGTTGTGCTTTTTGCAAGAATATTCCTGTCGTGTCGTGTCGAGGCTTGTTTTCCTTTTCAACCTATAAATTGACGTTCGCGCATTTCGCTAGTTTAATTAAGTTAGTTAAGTGAAGTGAAAACATATAAATAAAGTAAAATGAGTGGAAGAAAAGAGGACCCAATATGGCAGTTCTATATTAAGACAACAAATCCAAATAAATTGGGGTGTAGGGCTATTTGTAGAAAGTGCAAGAAAGATATTCAAGGGTTAGTCCAAAGACTTAAAGCACACCACGATGTTTGTAATTATCAAGAGAGGAATACAGGTAATTAAATTATTAATTTTATTTTATTTATATTTTAGGCATATATGATTGTTTTTTGTTTTTAAATGTTAGGTGAAATCTAACACGTGGCGTGGCCTTTAATGTAACTTTTTTAACGCGACCTTTCCCAGGTTAATTATTAAAGATTATTTTTACTCTTCTATACTTACTTAATTTTTAATTTTTTTCAACTTAAAAAAATAAATTTGCTTTTACATCTCTATTGAACATTTTAACTTTATTTTAAAATCAATAATTCAATACTATATCAATATATCATCAATTATGATTAATCAATATCAATTTTCAGTTATGTTTTTTCTCTTTCCAGAGAGTCGAATGTCGCTTGACAGTTTTGCTAGGACATCATCTGCCTCAAGTTGTAGTTCACTCATGACGATAGTACCAACACCAACAAGTCCAACAACTTTTGAGCCAGTCCAAAAAAAGAAAGCAATCGAAACTCAGCCTACCATGAGTACCATGAGTAGTTTTGTAATGCGGACTTCAACTGCTGAAAAACATAAAATTGACAAACAAATAGCAAAGGCTATTTTTGCTACTAATTCGAGCTTCAGATGTATTGAGAATTTAGAGGTGAAAAAAGCCATTCAATTATTAAGGCCTGGTTGTACACTGCCCTCGAGAAAAACGGTAGCAACAAGTCTTTTGGACGAAATCTATGAAGAGGAAAAAGAAAAATATATCTCCTCCCTTTCAGGACAGTCCGTAAATATGTCAATTGATGGGTGGTCAAACGTGCACAACGAACCAGTGATATGCGCAACGATAACCACTGAAGATGGACAAGCCCTCCTATACGAAACTATAGACACATCAGGAAATCCACATACTTCAGAATATTTAACTCAAATAGTTTGTGACCTGATTTCTTCATGTGAATTAAAATACAAGTGTACCGTAAAATCTTTTGTGACAGACAATGCCGCAAATATGACACTTATGAGAAAAACATTAGAAGAAAAAACGAACGCAAAGTGTGTGTGTGTGTGTGTCAGTGGGACATCATATTAAAAATCTGCGAAGAAAATAAAAACGAGATTGATTCCACTATTTACCGAAAAGTTTCAAATATTGCGATTAAACATGCAGCGCAAGATTATTTAAACATTTTAAAACCTATATCAGTTGCTCTTGATACTGTGCAGAGGAAAAATGCAACTATCGCAGATACTGTAGAGCAGTGGAAACATTTACAATATATCTTTGATGAATCTGTGGAATTACCATTACAAAAAACACAACAATTTAATAATCGATATAAGCAAGCACTAACGTCATATAATTTTATAGCGTATATGTTGAATCCACAAAAAACAAAATACCAGTTAACACCAGAAGAAAAGAATATAGCTTTAGAAACAATTAAAGAGTTACATGAAAACAATGGACTGTTACCTTTAGTAATAAAGTTAAATGCCCGCAGTGCTCCATTTAAGCACGTTATATTTTCGGACGAAGTAATAAAAAATGTAAACGGACTACAATGGTGGTTATCACAAAATGATGAGCCGGAAATCTTGAAACAGTTGCCAATAATAAAACAGTTCCTGTGTGCAACTGCTTCTTCAGCTTCAGTAGAACGCGTATTTAGCTCTTTTGGTCTTGTACACTCGGATATTAGAAACAGATTAGACATAGAAAAAGGAGGAAAACTCGTGTTTTTGTTTAAATTGTATAACGAAAATGAATAGACTGAAAATATACGGTAATAAAATTTAGGTGTTACGTTTAGTTTAAGAATTTGGAATTATGTACTTCTTTTTTGTTGTTTTTGCTAAAAGCAGATACTTCTTTTGATTTTTGAGAAAACTTTTATGTTATGTTGTTATCTGGTTCTGAATAAAAAGGAAAAAAAAATGATTTAAATCATGATTTTAATTTTAAAAATCAAGCGATTTAAATCATGATTTTAATCGTGATTTTAATCACTTGATTTTAATCAGCCCAACCCTGGTCAAGAGTCTCCGAAACCGGCGAGCGTGTATGAAGAGAATTATGAATGTTGAGGAAGCGAGTGAAGTATGCAAGGATAGAGTTCTCTGGCACTCTGTTCTCTCTGCCTACCCTGCAAAGGACATGGCGTGATGGTATGTATGTACAAGCTCCCAGCCAGGTCAGATCTGTGATGTTGATGACACAATAACTTCACACCATCGATAAACAAATATTCGAGAGCCTATCTGGCGGAGTGAGGTGGAGCGTTGTTGTGGTTGGACGAGGAGCCTCATCATCATCATTCTCCTGCATTTCTCTTAATTACCTGAGGTCGACGCAATATGTACTCGTACATATTGCAAAAGTTATTGACAATAGTTTTATGACCAGCCGCCCGCCCGACGCCAATCATACACGGCATAGTTGGTGGAGGAGCCTGTTCTCTCTAAATAATGATACATTTGTCGCGTGCGCGTTTGATCTTCCGTTAAATTATAAGGTGGTGGTAATTATAATCTGTAAGACTTTGTGTACTCTACTCATACTAATGTCTAAGACTGGTCGTACATGTTGTTATATCATCCTTGTATCAGCTTACGACAACCTCGCGTTATGTTCAGTAGTTGCCGAAGAAGATCGCCCTTCACGCGAGTGTCGTTAAAGTAAAGTCGAGTAGTAAGTCGACTTTTAAATCTATTAAACCAGTTGTAAACAGTGGCACAGTGTGTGACGGTGGCTGCGTTAAGAGACAATCACAACGTATCATGTACATGACAATCGAAACGTATGGTACTGCTGTAGTCCGGTCGGACGACGACCACACTCGTTATAAATCATCGAGTTGAACATTTTATTGTGGCCATTTTTAGTTGGTCGCACCACAGATAAATTGCCGCAAACTTGTAAATACAAATGGCAATCAAATTAAATACAAATTGTACAGATGATGCCTACTACCTATAAACTTGTCATCGGCTGATGTTCTCGCTGGACCACTGTTACAGGAACTTGCAGTGCGTGTGTGTTATTGTACATGTGTATATATTGATGTGTACCCACGTCATACGGTGAACTGACCGGTCTGTGTAGTTGTATGTGTGACCGTCCTGCGGCCTGTAGCTAACACAATGTGTGACGCGCCGACTGTCCTGTTGCAGACGCGGATGCAGTCGCTGCGCAGTGCACACAACCGCACCATCACCGAGACCTTCCGCCACATGGTGCAGCGCGAGGGGCTGCTCAGGTATGAGAGCGTGCACACGCACACATGCACACGCACACACACACGCACACACACACGCACGCACACACGCGCACACACACGCGCACACACACACACACACACACACACACATACAAGAGTTTAGTCTCAAAACAACAAGAAAAATGACTTCTCTTTCATATTTTTACAAACCGACCACGAAACGTATCGATTGAACCACCTGACGTCCGATCAGTTCCAACTGAACACAATAGAGAAACTAGCGACATTCGAAGTAGGTATTCACCATGCAAACGGTAGACTTAGCTGACGACACACTCGGCTAAGTCTCGGACATGAACCCTGGACGGGTTTCCGTGGTTTATTAACAATACACTTTGGTTCAACACATGGAGAATTTAAATGAATTGCAATAGAATCTAGGTCATCCTTTTACCATTATATGGTAATTCAAATATCACGTTGTAATCTTTGACGAACCGAAAGTTAGATCGTTCGGCTTTCATTTATATGTATAGGTCACAGTCACGGCATGAACACAGGGGGCTCGACGAGCGCGCACTATGTCGCCAGCGAGGCACCAAGACATTCGACAGAGGACTGTCCATAGCCGATGTCGCTCGTGACCAAGTTCAGTCCGCCGTTGTCAGTGACGTCACCTCGCCGTTAACTATCATAATAGTCCTTATTGTATCAAAAAGAAAACTACAAACATACCATACAGATACACTATAGAACAGAAGTGGCAAATAAGTCGAGCGAGTCCTAACTCATACGGTATACTGTCGTAGACGGTGATAGAGTCGACGCTACATCAGGACCTATATCGCCGCGAGGCG
Source organism: Lymantria monacha (assembly GCA_905163515.2). NCBI lineage: Eukaryota > Metazoa > Arthropoda > Insecta > Lepidoptera > Erebidae > Lymantria > Lymantria monacha. The sequence goes on from LR991081.1 coordinate 22,466,658, forward strand.
ACCGTATTTGGTACCTGAGAGGGTAAACCGCCACTGACGTCAAAGGTTGGGTGCCAGTGGCTGGCCCAATGGGGATGGGGAGGGAATAAAGTGGGTTATTGGGGCCACGCGACGACTTTACGTCGCCCCGGAGGGAGCGAACGGCGCGTGTCCAGACTATAAACCTGCCAAAAAAAAAATATGCGTGTGTACAAAGTACACATATCAAAAGTGAAATTTTGGCAAACTAGTTTTTACATCTCTCTCTCTCTCTCTTTCTCACTCTCAACTTTCTCTCTTGCTCTCTCTCAACTCTCGCTCTCCCTCAACTCTTGCTCTCTCTCTCTCTCTCTCTCTCAACTCTCTCTCTCTCTCTCTCTCAACTCTCTCTCTCTCCCTCTCAATTCTCTCTCTCTCCCTCTCAATTCTCTCTCTCTCCCTCTCAATTCTCTGTCTCTCTCTCTCCCTCTCAATTCTCTCTTTCGTGGCGCGTTCCGCGTGTCGCGTTTCATCTGTAATAATTGTAACCTCGTGCGCGCAAAATCTTTCCCTTCAAAAAAAGATGGCGCGTAACTGAAAAATGTGACGGTAATTTTTTTCCAACGCCGATAAAGAAGTATCACTTTAAAAAGGACATGTTGCACGTGTGTGTGTGTACCGACTGACGTGAGACAGTGGCGTGCGCGCGCGCGTGTGTGTGTACTGCGATACAGGTACCTTCCTCATCGTGCGGCGTGACGTGTGCGGCGCCGGCGGCCGGTAGCAGGTAACACGCCGTGAGGGCGACACGAATACATTGTACTGGCGTGCGGGAATACACACTGAGGTACTCCTGCACACCAGTACGACCCGCCTTTAATACCACCCTAGCAAGGTGGACCATGGATGTGGTCGCGCCCCGACAAATCGGTCCGGGTCGACAGAAGAGGCGGCGCGCAACCCCGTGGCCTCACGTCGGGTGACCGGACAATTTCCCGCGTCCGATCACCCGAAGCCTCGGTTAGGGCGGCATCAGGCGCAGATATTCGCGCCTGCGCCGCCCCGGCTGCTGACGGCGGCCCGGGTCACGGGAATCCTCCCGGACTCGTTCCGCCGCCTCCTTTTACGAGATGACAGCCTCGCAGAAGACGGTGACCGCGTCCCAGTTCCTGACGCTGTCGACCATCGCTTTCGCGACAGCCGGCAGCGTCAGGTCGGCACCGATAACAGCGATGAGGTCACGGCGCTGACCGTCCCAGCTCGGACAGCCTTTAATGCCACCCTAGCCGTGGTCGCGGTTAAATGAGCCAGGGCCTGCCGCCCGCACACGAGGGCGACGGTTTGGTGATACTCTATGACACTGGAGAGCACGGGGTAAATTATGGGATGAGTTGTATCCAGATGATAGTCTATTAAAACTAAGATTCAGCACGCATTGTGCAGCGATGTGCACGTGTCGCGCGGTGCGTGCACTACGCGTGATCGTTATGTCTGTTTATGGTTACTGCGCTGTGAACACTATACGACCGTCTACCTACAGCCAATACGATTGTCCCGTGTGTGTGTGTGTGTGTGTCACACTACACACACACATACGTAACTCACTAGTCACAAACAAACAAACAAGTTTACGTCACCATTAATATTATTTGTACACATTTTTCCTGTTGTTGGTGCGTTAGTGTGCACGCACACGCACACACATACAGTCGTCGTGTGTATACTGTTGGAGCTAAGGGAATGTACCCATACTATGTGACACACATTGATATTTTTTTACGCCCTTACGAGAGGCCTCGGTTCTGCGTTCGGACCATCGGACCATTGAGGCCTTCCTGGCGGTGCTGGTGGAGCGGTTGGGTCGGCCGCACGGGGTCCTCTCCTTCCGACTCGTGCAGATCTTGACGGGGCATGGCTGCTTCAGCAAGTACCTACCTGCACACGGTCGCAAGAAGGGAGAGGACACTATGCTGCCTGCTGCGATTGCGACGAAGACACGGCGCAGCATACGCTCGAGGTTTGTGCGGCCCGGGCAGGGCAGCGTCGAAATCTTGTCGCAATCATCGGTGGCGACCGTCAGCAATTGAGACGCAGTCGCCGCCTGAGGCAATCTCTACTGACACGCCCCGCCATCGGCGCAGGTGTGAGTATCTGCGCCTGATGCCGCCGTACCTTAGGCCGCGGCTGACTGGACCGGAGAATAATTTGTCACGCGCACAGAGGCTAACCGCGTGAGCGCAACACCCTGGCAGTAGGCCCGGACATCGGTACCTGAAAGGGTAACAACCTAGCGGGCTGGCCACGGATGGCAAGGGAGCGGTACAAGTGGTGGGCCCCACTGGCGATAGGGTCCTCCCTACACTATATGTAAACACATATACGTAACGATTCAACATCGTTTTTATCCTTACTAATATTATAAATGCGAAAGTAACTCTGTCTGTCTGTCGCTGTTTCATGCCAAAACTACTGAACCGATCTAAATGAAATTTGGTACACAGATAGTCTAGAGCCTGATAAAGGACATAGGCTACTTTTTAATGCAAAAAAAGGGTTGTAAAGGGGGAAAAGATGTAAGGAAGTATCGTCATTTTTAAAGCCAGAAGCTTGAAACTTATTTTTAGGCTATTAATTAGATATAAATAAATATGATATTAAAATTTTGTAAAAAATTTACTCTTAAGGCGTAAAACAAAAATAGGGGATGAAAAACTTTAGGAAAGTAACCTTTTATGCGGGCGAAGCCGCGGGCAGAAGCTAGTGTAAAATATAACAATAACAATTTATTAAACAATTTGAAAATTGATATTTGTTGTAACGTTTTGATGTCGTTTGTATTTTAAATATAAAAAAACACCGGCCAAGTGCGAGTCGGACTCGCACATCGAGGGTTCCGTACAAACTTGAAGGTATACAATAAGTAAACGTTGTAATATTTGTATTGCTACATGAAATTCATAACATTACAATTCAACCACCACCAACTATCCACAGTTGGAGGAGCTATATGACGTCACTTCGTATCAATTTTCAAGATTCCGAGTTCTCGGGAAGGACCCTGTACGTTTTGATTCCCTTGCGAGTGTTGAACATTTGTGGCATAAACGGGCGTATCGTTGTATTGCGTTGGATTAAAAGTTTGATTTTTTCACAGCTTTAAGGGACAGTAGACCTGAGTATTTGATGTGAATTTCAGCACGATACCGCCACGCGTTCTGCAAGAAAAGGGGTTACAGACAGACAGACGAACAATAAAATGATTCTATAAGGGTGCAATTTTTTCCTTTTGAGATATGGAACCCTAAAAGATCAAACGTCAACAGCTGTGCGCTGTGACGTGTGTCGCAGTACGCCGACGTCAAGGTGTTTTGGGGGGCCTTATATGTGGTCGTTGTGATTAATGTCGTTTATCTATATAACTGACGATGTAATATATGACAGACAGACAATGTGACGTGTTCCAGACTCCGCCCTCGTACGACAACGTTCGTAACATGTTGGACGCAGGTACCTACAACATGTGTGACGGTGGCTACATCAACATTCCCGGCAGTGGGACCGTTCCGAGTGATATTTGAGCGCAGGTCTGTAGGGGGTCGGTCGCGCCCGGGATGTGAACTTGATACATCGTACTCAGCACCAACTTTTATTTGTACAATATTGTCACGTGTAGGGGCGTCGAGACGTGGTGTGACGTCACCCTCTCCTGTCGTCTCGCTCGCACATGGTGTGTGTCGCGTGTTACACCACGTGCACTGGTGTTGCATCACCACCTGAGGGTGTGCCGCTGTCACGTCTGTTACCAAACTATATACACAGATACTGTGTGACACACACACACGTTATGTATATAAGGGCACGTCCCCATACAACGTGACATATATCCCACAATGTCATTACCACCGGTCACACACATTATGCGCTATATATGTATACAATAATTGTCTGTCTGTGTAATGATGTAACTAATGTGGTGACGACACGGCCCGCCACCACCACGTGGACGTCTGAGATAGGAGACAATGTCACGTGTGTCGTGTGTAGTGGTGTGGTGCACAACATACCCCGTGTTGTATCGTCCCAGTCACCACCACACCCAACAACCTCGTGTGACCTTGTGTCGGTTGCATTTCACAATAGTCCACTAGCTACAGGTACGTACTGAGATAGCGAATATTATCGGACGATAACGTAAGTAAGGCGAACGATAACTGACACACACACACACGGGACGTGTACATGTAGTTGAAGGTGTGTACTGTAACTCATCACACATCGTTCACCAACTGTTACCACATACGCATGTGGTCTACGCAATATGTACAAATGTCGTACAGTCGGCCGTCTGTATGTCTGACGTCACACACTAGTTCTCAATGTAATTGTCAATCAAACGGCATCAGGTGATGTCCACACGGAACAATGTCAAGTGGTAGCCATCACATATACATAGGCTTGCCATAAATATTGTAACAAACTAATTTGTTTTTCTATTGCAAATAACATTCATTACTTTTACAGTGTGTTAGTTTAATACATAAATATAAAACAATTTAAAATATATAAAGGTTATTCGATGTGGTCTTCATTGGCTGCAATACAGTCCTTTAAAAGTTGAGGCCAGTGGTCAATAGAAGCACGCACTTTTTTCATGGGAAAATTCTTGACTGCCAATCGTATGAATTGTTTTAGGGACTCCAAATTATCACGGTATTTAGTGCAAGCCGTACTCTCTAAAACTGATTATAAATCATAATCCAGCCGATTAAGATCGGGACTAGACGACGGCCAGTCTTCAGCTCTGATGAAGTCTGAAACGTTCGTTTCCAACCAAGACTGCGTACACCGAGCTTTATGACCCGGCGTCGAGTCTTGCTGGAAGGACCATTCTTGGTTCTTGAATATGGTGTTGTTAAGGGGCTTCACTACCTTCTCAAGAATGGTATCTTGATACACTTGTGCCGATGTTTTGTTACCTTTTTTTTACAAAAGTATGGCTCAGTCACTCCTTCGTAGCTAACACTCCACCAAACCGTCACTGTAGTCGGATAATGCCCACGTTGCACTCTGTCGTCTAATTGAGAAGCTTCCTTAGAGCTTTGGGCATAAATACGATCATTTTGTTTGTTAAAATGTTGCTCAATTGTAAAAATGTTCTCATCCATAAACACAATTTTTCTGTGATCTCCCTTTGCGTACCGTTTCAGTAATTGTTCGATTTTACCACCCTATTCTTTTTAAATTATTAGTGAAGAAATATCCAGTACGTCTCTTATAGGCTGCTAGTCCTAAGGCATCTTTTAAAATACGCGACTTGGTTCTAGGTGCTATCTTCATTACGCGGGTACCGCACGGTGGTAGCATGCCTGTTGGCTGGGACTCCCCCATGGGACCTGGAGGCGGAGATGCTCGCCGATTTGTATCGGCGGGTGTCGGGGTGCGAGTGGAGGGCGTTGTGGTCTCATTGAGGGAGATCACCGCCTGGCGCGTCGACGCCCGCCGAGACGTCATTGCCCGTTGGGCAGTCCGGCTGGAGAGGCCTCGGTTCAATGTGCGGACCGTGGAGGCCTTCCGGCCGGTGCTGATGCAGTGGTTGGAACGGCGGCACGGGGTGCTCTCCTGCCGACTGGTGCAGGTATTGACGGGACATGGATGCTTCGCCAAATACCTGCACACGGTCGTCAGGAGGGAGAGTACACCGTCCTGCCACCACTGCGATTGCGACGAGGATACGGTGTGCAGCATACGCTCGAGGCTTGTGCCGCTTGGGCAGAGCAGCGCCGTGAACTCGTTGCAATCATCGGTGCCGACCTGGGACGCGGTCGCAGCCTTCTGCGAGGCAGTAGTCTCGCGGAAGGAGGTGGCGGAGCGCGTGCGCGAGGAGCGTCTCCTCGACGACGTGAGTCGCCGCCGGCGACTGGGGTGGCGTAGGCGCGATTACCTGCGCCTGATGCCGCCGTAGCTGAGACCGCGGGTGACTGGCCCGGGAAATTAGTCCGTCACCCGCCGAGAGACTGACCGCGCGGGGAAGGACCGACGTCCTCCCTCCCACGTCGCTCAAGGAGAGGGTACCCCTCAGGGGGTATTCCGTCGGGCCGGCCACTGACGACAAGTTCACGCTACTCCGGTGGCCGGTCCAACGACGAAGGCGAGGTTCACGGGTAGGTTACGGGTGTGCGTGTTTACGCCCCTCTGTCGCCCCGGACGGAGTGGTGTGACGGGTGCGCCGACCGTAGAATAAAAAAGGTGTTATCTTTATCTGCTGAGATAAAATCTTTTGTTTTCGGACAGGATTTCTTCGAATTCTTTCCCTTACTGCTTTGACCACCTTATTCGTACGAACACTGCGTGGACTTCTGTTCTGACTTCCTGTCACAAACAGAGGATTGTATCTATTAATAGCCCGGTGTACAAACATTTTACTAATACCAAGCGTACCTACATCCATACCTCCATATGTACTTTGTGTAATGCAGTCACAGCGATTCGGTTCTCTCTATCACCGCACTCCATTTTAATATCACAAAATATTGTACAATGTATTGGCGCCAAAATGAGAGAACACATTATACAATCATATAAAAATGACAGATTCCAAATTCAAATGTAATATTTGTTTATTTTAAATTGTAACAGTATTTATGGCCAGAATGAGTATATATCACCATATTGCGATCGTCGGTCGCGTACCGAGTGCGGGGTACTCCCCGCCGGTGTGACGTCACACGTGGCCCGCTGTCACAACACACACGGATGCACACGATTAGCTAACAACGTGTACGGATACAGATTTCACATTCGAATAACACATTATATAGTTTCACTTGACGTGCTGTAATGTACACGCAATGTGGACGGTATTGACTAAACTTGTGTGTAGGATACAAAGTATGTGACCGCCGCCGACGTGACAATGTGACTGCCACTGTGTCCACGTTGAATATTTGCCTGTCACTACCACCGCACGACTCGACCCACGTAGAGGACCCTCTACATAGTCTGTCACAAGTCGTCCCCGACAGAGGCGTTCCGTGATAACAATGTCAGACTATTTAATGCGTTACCGACATCACCAATAGCACCTCTCCAACGGGGAATTACATTCGCCCGCGGTGAAAAAAAATTTTTTTTCATTCGAATGGATTTTTTTTCTAGCCTATCATTACAAGTAGGACTAGTAGGGTCATCTGTGTTTGCTTTCGGGAGCGGTCCACTTCCATCCTGTATATGTGTGAGGTCATACGATCGACCAACAGTACCGCGTCCGATACGCGGCCGCCACTCGAGACCCTCCCCTCACCACCAGTTATCAGTACGTCGAGCGATGTGATCTGCCAATTGCCATTTCAAAGTGCTAATTCGTACTATATCGGTTACACCCGTTCTTCTATCGATTTCCGTATTACGGATTCTATCACGCAGAAAAGTCCCGAGCGCAGTTCGCTCCACAACACGCTGAGCGACTTTCAGCTTTGTGATGTGGTCTACAGTGAGGGAGCACGTTACCGCCATCACTGGTGACACACACACATATGAAATTACATTATACTAAAGTACTTGACACTGATGAGAGGTCAGCGCAGTAGTGACGCGGTCCGACTGTATGTGTGTACAGTACGTCACACTGTACACGGTGACAACAGTCGCGGTCGCATCGTCACATTGTATAACGATATGACGAGGTCACGGTGACGTCACGGGAGTGCGGGGCCGCTATCGATTGTGGCGCGAAGGTCGCGGCGGCCGCGTGCCCTCGGGCGCCAGGGTCGCGGCGCGGTGACGTCACGCGACGCCCTCACAGCTGCCTACCGCTAGAGGCACACGTGAACATGTCACACTCACACTTTATACACAATATATAGAAATACCTAATCATATAAATAGTTTCATTTTTTTTTTAATTATAGCGATATGATACTTCGATCATTTTTTTTCCCCTCCAAGGTTAATATTAAATCACGTTAATGGATTGAAATGTTAAACAACACACAGTTGCGGTGTTTTTGTGTTTGTTATGTCTCACGCAGACTAAGTACTGAGCCGGAGGTCGGAGTACACACATCAAATGTTAGGTGTCACTTGTGTGTTCGTCTCAGGGGCGGCTCCAGCATCACCGAAGTCAAAAATCGAGTACCGGTGGTCCGCTCGCACGGCGAAGAGAGAGGAGTTTTGCGGTGGGTCTATGGGGTCACGCGCCGCCTTTCCGTCACCCCGGACCGATTCGGCGGGGCGAGACGAATCCATAGTCCACAAAAAAAAAAAAAGTGGCGGCTCCAGCACATGTACCTAGCGCCCGGGTGCAATGCAGTTAACAAACAAGCAGTTACTGAACCAGGTAAACGCGATTGGATTATGAAGTTACAGTGAGCATGGCGACAAAGCAACCTACCCCAAACTTGTCAAATAACGCACCCACTACGTACCTATATAAATGATTAGGCACTCGCTGCGTGCGGTGCGCCCGCTCCGTGTGGACCGTTACACTGGAGGCTGTATGTGTCCCGAGCTGCACTATAGGTAAAGCCGGCCCTGATGTTCGTATAAGTTATACCTATACTATGTATAAGACGGTGCCGGTCGCGTGCCGTTAGAACGACCATTACCGTTGTGAGTCTCGAGTGACATCAAACGAGCGCTGATGGTGGGTGTTTATCGTGTATGTTGAAGGTAGTGTTGCCCAAATGCAAGTCTTACAACTCTCGCCATAAGAATAACACAGAGTCACTTGTTTTGATGTGAAAAATCCAACAAATTAATAAACTTCCATTTATCTAGTGGCACTAACTGTACAACTATCAATAGTTCGGTACCATACCACATAACGGGAGTGGCGCTATAGTCACACCTATCTATCATGAGATTGTTTAAAATAACATCAAATTATTGCCCCGTGTACTGATATTAACAATACAAAATGTTGACAACAATTTCTTTGCTAAACGAATCGTAATATGCTGTCTAAGGCTACCCCCGCACTAGGCAGCCTGGCTGTGGAGCAGGCTGCGGCAGCCGGAATATTTGAGCAGCCAGTTAAATCAATCGAATCGAAGGCCAATCGAATTATTTACATTCAAATTATATTTCCCGAATGAATTTCTCTGTATCGAAAGTCATGTTGTGAAAAAGTTTCGGAACAAGAAATTGTCTGGCTGCACAACAACAACTGCGCGGAGACTAGACTTGGGTAGCTCCTGAATAAGAGATACAAATGAACTAGCTCTTTGATTTCAATGTAGCTCACATTAGCTCAGTAGCTCAGTTAATAGTTCAACGGCTCAATCGGCTCTTTTACTCGCGTCGTCATGTCGTGCGAGCAGTCGACGACCGAAAGTGCCCGATATATGCCGATCACCGCCGAACAGTAAAAGTATTGAGAATGTTCCGATATGCATTGTGACTATTGCGAGCACTAAACGTACAAGTTGTATGTTCAACAAAGAAAAAATGTTTGAAAAATAAAATGTTATATTTAAAAAAAAAATATTCATCTTTGAATAACAATATTCAATAATAATAATAGTTATCAGTGCAAGCTATTACTGGACGCAGTTGATTCTGTCAGCCCATATGCATTTAGTGAAAAGCTGTTTTTTAACCATTTAAATTACAAACAGACCTTTCAATTTTATTTATTTTTTTATATAAATATATTTTATATTCATCCTGCGATCACCAATCAAAATTTACATGCTCATACATATCAAGCTTATCGCTTAATGATCGCGTTGTTCAGAGTTTGAACTATTCAAAAGAGTTAGAGCCGTGAACGAGTTGAAATGAAATGAGCTAACTCAATAAGAGAGCTAGCTCTCTTGATGAGCTAAATGAACTTAGGATATATATAAGCTAAATGAACTAACGAGCTAAAAGAGTGATATAGCTCTTTTGATCAAAAGAGCTATATCTCTCTTTTCAATTCAGTGAGCCGTTTTTCGCATCTCTAGCGGAGACTGAGAGCAGCCACATACATTCACCAACACTCGCTCTGGCTGGGCTGCCGTGCAAACAGGCGCGTTTGTATGGCTACCGCAGCCAGGAGTTTGGGACTGTTATGTGCGCGGGCTCCCATAAAACGTCATATATTCGTTTGGCCGCCGCAGCCTGGCTGCGCAGCAGGGCTGCCTAGTGCGCGGGGAGCCTAAAGGAGCACTGCGAGATTCTTACAACGGATCTTGGTTCTTGCATTTGGGCAACACTAGTAGCGGGCATGCCCTCCATCAATATCCGTAATATGCAAGTGTAATGTACACAAATGTAACTTAGACTGACCAAAACGTTATCACAACAGACGTGCACCACAACTAGCGACAGTACCAAGCGCGGTCCACTCACACAGTTACAATAGTACTTCACAAGTGATCAAGCGAACACAGCATGGTCACCACACATCACTCACGAATGTCTGCTATAACCAAGGAATCACAAAGTTTTATTTTTGTAAAAAAAAAGTGTATTCAGTCGGAGTGTAGTAAGAGACTGTCTTAGATCGTGTTATGAAACCTCTTAGCAATACAGTTTTTGGAAGTGTACCTTGGGCCTTTTTAACAAAACTCTCTGACCAAGTGAATGCACCTGGTCACTAGGTGCTAATTACCTAAACTGGAAGTGAACGTGCCAGTCTAGATCTGTATCGTTTATACAAATTATAGTTAGTTTTAGTGGACATGACCGGCTCTAATCGGACGCGCCGACATCGAGCCGCTTAAGTAATCTCTAGAACAAGCTGTGGCACAATTTTAGATTATACGTTGGCAGATAGATTAATGGTCCAAATTAAATCAAAAACTAATCATATCGAATACAATTGTTTTTTATTTATTGCTGTGATTTTAATAAATGAATCTATACTAATATTATAAAGAGGAAAGGTTTGTATGTATGTTTGTAATGAATTGGCTCAAAACGTACTGGACCGATTTAAATAATTCTTTCACCATTTGAATGCAACATTATCACTGATTATTATAGGCTATTTTAATTGTAAGAAAAATATAAGGATCCCTACTAAAATTACAATAATGTTACCCAAGGTGTAAAAAAACGCCCATAAAATATCTTTCATCGCATGTGCTGCGAAAACTATTGATAATAGAACCAAAAATGTTCCACAATATTAAAGAACATATCAATATCTACAAAAAATGTCGCGATAGCATGTGTCTAACTATTGTAGTTATGTCACTCTAACTACTTTTTAACATTTTAAAATTTAATAGAAATTTCGACCATAATCAGACCAAGTTATTTATACCTTTGCCTTAATCCTTACCTAAATAAATGATTTCTCAAGCAAGGCTTTTTAAATACCTGTAAATAACTTTTTATTATATTACAATCGGACACTCCATTCGAAAGATATTACGAGTTTAATAAAATTGAAATAAAATTAATTCGCCGCCGTGACGCGCCGGTGCGGCGGGGGCGGAGTGCAGGAGAGGGGCACATCTATGAAATAGGTAGCCGCGCGGCTCGCTCTGAGAAATTGAAGTCCTCCCAATGTGTGTAATGGAACAAGACTTTTGGTTATGGAATTGCGAGACAATGTGATTGTAGCTACTATCATCACCGGCCCCGCGGCCGGACAGCTTGCTCACTTTCCGTGGATCTTTTCTTCTGATCTTTTAAAAGATTACATTTTCCTGTAAAGATATCGTTTGCCCTTACAATAAATAAATCCCAGGGACAAACTTTTTCTATGGTTGGCATCGATCTAAGAAAAGAGTGCTTTTCTCATGGCCAACTATATGTTGCACTTTCTCGAGTAGGGTCTCCTGAAAATCAATATGTTTTATTGCCATCTACAAATACCACTGCTAACATAGTGTATAGTGAAACTTTAAGTTTACCTTAATGGAAAATTAAAATAAAAATCTAATAAAATTTAAAATTCTTTAAAATAAAAGATGTACTTGAATAAAGAAATGATACACAAATAAAAAAACTACATTAAAATAAATAAAAAATATAAATCAAAAAGGAAAAATAAATGTAAAAAAAACTTAGCACATAAGTCGGGATGCTATATTTTTTATTCTATGAAATATGTGATAATCAGTACTTATACAGTAATAGTAGGTATATAATGTATCTAATTATTATTAGTATACCTATACTCTAAACCTCAGTAAAATGTTTTTAAAAATTACCAGTTGATGTCATTTATTCTGTTTACTCATTTTGTTTTCAAACATCAACCCAAGGGAAGCCAGCGATACACTATTGCTAAATACATTATTGTTTAGATATGTCCTGCATTTACTGTACGTTTATGCCAAAATGTTTAATAAATAAATGTTCACCCGTGCGAAGCCGGGTCGGGCCGCTAGTACTCAATAAATTTAATAATAATCTTAATTAATTTATAAGCTTTCATAAAAAAAAGCATATTTATTTGTAACGTAAGTTGTGGCCGGCCTGGCTAGGTGTGTAGTACACGCACACACAGCTACAGTATCAAACATCGTCTCTCGTCAATTTTATTACATCATTGCAGCCGAGATACGAACGACGATGACCTTGATTAATAGAAACTGTTACTGGGGGGGAAATTGGCATTACCAATAATTTAGTAACACTGAGATGTTGTTACACCGTATCGTATCAATATAATCAACTTGATATACAATAGTTCAACAATTGTGAGCACCTTTGCTGCGTACAGTATTAGTACTGCGCGCACGTCGATGTAGTTTATGTGAAAACATTGCACTTAAAGGTAGTACGAGGCAACAAATGGGTAATGATTTGACACGTAGTTAACGGACGTCGTCGGCCGCCGCCAGTCCCGGTCATTAGTTATACATACACTCTGTACAATTGGTTTTGGCCGGAGTGGGCCGCACGCGAGTGATGCAGCAACTATTTACTGTCTCATCAACTGTTCTAAGAATTGTTCACTCATAACGATTACTCACTGAAATGGAAAGCTGCAAATTGTTATTTTCCTTTTATATTTGTTATAGTAGTAAGTATCAAGGACATCGTGTATGTTAATTAACTTAAATATTTGATCGATAGTTAACGGTCTGTGATTGTACCGAGTAGTGTGTCGGAGTGACCGCTCGACGTTCGACGCTCGTACCAGACGAGCTCTAGGCTTACACATTTACTGCGAACTGGATTAAGAGATTGATCCATAATTCATCTGATGATTGACTGATGTACAATGTCTCCTCATCTCTATCTTTGGCAAGAAAACTTGAAATAAATTATAGCCAGTGCAGCGCAGGATAGTATGTCAATCTGTCGCCCATTGTGTAGAAGTCTCGAGACCAGCAATGGGATGTTTATGAGCTAAGATAATAATGATGAGAAATGGATAATAGGATGATATCTTCCTGTATTAGCGGTGTATCATATCGCCGCCGAGTGCGGCAGGTACGTCCTCGTGACTGGTGTCCCTTACAGTAAGCATTCGCAAGGTCGGCGGCACTTATCGTAACAGCAGCATATGGTATCTATTTGTCATACAAAATGCAAACACAGATATCGCCCGCCGCAGACACACTTTAGCATACAGCCACAGTAAATACCTAACTAACAACGAAATACTATATACATATGTATATGATAATTGTTTAAAATTAAATAACAAGAAGCCATCTGCCTGTTTGTATATTAATATGTTTCATATTGAATTGCAAGTTCAATATGTAAATAGTGATGTGTTGAGGCGGATGGAGGTCGAATATAAATTTTGTGTGTCGCTATTGACACGTTCAATTACAGTTTAAAGTTCCGTATTCGCGGTTCACGTTCAGTTAAATGATTACATATAAGTATTATATGATGACACAGTAATAAGCTTCGTTACCTTCGACTGGTTTTTGCGTTATCAATAACAACATAAGGCGTCGGGCTCGAACGTGAAAACGGGAGTACGTCAAGGTACCGACCTTGGACCGTCCTAATGATTAATTATTGAACATGTTTGTGTCTTCTATGTGTTAGTCGAACGTAACAGTATGAACTAACTTGTGTTAGACCAGCGCGTGTCACGACTTGTGCTATCGCTGATTTTATAATAAACGAACATAAACGAAACAAACAATAAATAACCATCAAAACATAAAAATGTAACTCAAGGTCAATATTATAATAATTTGGCTGTAAGACTTCGTTGACGAAACGAAATGAGATCTAATGGACTCAAGCATTTATAAAGTTTGCTATACAAATTAATCCAGGAGGATCTTAACATATATTACTCTGAAGGGATCAAAATTGTCACGAAACGGTTGGTGTAAGCGACCCCTCGCTGCGACTGGCCAGTTCTGTTCGCGTGTCTAGACCGTCAGTGCTGGTACATCTGTTGCGTTGGTAACTCTCACATGTTAGGTACAACACAAAATTCATTAGTTTTTATATAAATTGTAATGTTGTGCAAATGTTTCGTAGTAGGTACTTACTAACTGACGGGTCTCGGCGCTGTCGTACACTTGAACTAGTGGTTCGATCGCACTGCGAGACCGTCTGCTCACCACACCATCATTTGTGATAACGTACGTAACCTGTAAGTGGAGACAGTCCCCTTGTAGTGAACAGTATAACAGTACATTGTGTCACCATCACGTTGATCGTGTGAAGCGCACCGATTGTGACATGACCCCATCACCCAGTTGTATGTACAACATTGTGTCTGCCCGCAGGCCGGTGCGCGGCATGTCGGCGGTGGTGCTCGGCGCGGGTCCGGCGCACGCCTGCTTCTTCGCCACCTACGAGCACTGCAAGCGGACGTTGGGGCAGTACACGCGACACAGGCACGAACACATCGTGCACGGTATGTATCCCCACACACGCACACACACACACACAGCTGTGATATACGTATGTATATTTAAATGGCTGAGATTTGGCATTTAATACGTTAGATTATTTATAAAAATTTGTTAACGAACGAAAAATGATTGTCACACATGAGACTCGAACCCACACCATTCATAATTTTTCGCTCGTAAACAAATATTTTAAATAAATTATGCAACCAACGATCAGAAATGACAACATTTACATTGTGTGTGTGTGTGTGTGTGAATGCGCCATGTGTTGCATACGGCGCGTGTGTTCGTGAGATGCCAGTGTTACGTGTACTTACTTACTGTTGACGTGTTACGCTTGTGCCGTTACAGGACTGTCCGGGTGTGTCGCCTCGCTGGTGCACGACGCCGTCTCCAACCCAGCTGAAGGTGAGCCAAGAACCTTTACAATATATATTATACAACAGTTATGCACTAACACAATGTCACACAGAGCCTCACGACTGACCAGAACTCGTATAGGTAGAATGACGTCAATAGTTTGTCGCAATACTCTATTCCAGTTATTTCTAGTATAGTTACTTCCAACATTTAGTACGCGTACCCCTGAGCCTGAGGCCGGGTTCCCTTGCCAGTACGTGAAAATTATATTGATAATTTCAGAAATACCTATTGAAAAGTTAAAATAGTTAAGTTATATAAACATTGTTATAATGTATTATGTCCACGAAGTGTATAACGTACAAGTACACGACAATAAATATTGCACATCGATCGTTGGAATTAATTAATCGGTTAATTTCGTCCTCGTGGACAGTTGTCTCTGTCGCACACACTACTTGTATAACGTCTGTCAGTCGTTGTACAGATGTGGTCGAGTGCAGTTGTCCGGACAGACATATGTATACAGAGCTGTTACAATAGGTGTATTTTATTTAGCAACAAAGTGTTATATTGTTTTAGCAGCTGTTAATATATACGAGACTGTGAGCGCTACGTGTGACGTCACACGGGTAGGGTGCAGATATGTTACATTAGATAATTCTAGTATTGAATATGTTAGATATACGCACAATATGACGGTATCCGTCAATATTATTGAGTATTAGTCAAATGTTAGTGTAACATTCTGTTATCGGGTAACTCGGTTCAATATTGATGCCTGTGTACCTAACGTTTACCACAATAATTATAATGTAATATAAGATTCTCGTGAATGTACACGTTTATTAATTTAACATTCACGTATGCCTATTATACAAGTTAAACGGTGATTACATTTTAAACGCTAACAAAAAATGAATAGTAAACAAGGCGACAAAAACAAATGATTCAATGTAAAAAACTAACTCGCCATTACATACCTATATCGAAGAAATGCCGGACGTCAGCTTGTACGAAATCAGAATGGCTCTGAAACAAGAACGAAAAGATACCCGGAGATGACGGAATTGCTACAGAGCTCCTGAGGCCAGGCGGCAAGCCGATTTTAAAAATCCCACAGAAGCTGTTTAATTCTGTCATCCTCGGGGGCGACGTACCAGAGTCGTGGAGCTGCAGGGTCGTGGTGCTGTTTTTCAAGAAGGGCGATAAAACGCTCTTAAGAAATTACAAACCCATTTCACTCCTGAGCCGCGTGTACAAATTGTTGTCGCGTCGACAAACTGTCCAATTCCTCATCATCATCACAGCTCATCAATGTCCCACTCTTGGGCTCGGGCCTCCTCCGTAATGGAAGGGAAATTAACCTACTATACCGCGCTGGTCAGACGTGTTGGTATAGGGTTTTGTTTCGAGGTTTCCTTCTCTCGCATAGATGTTATATGCGTTTTATGCCCTTAGTCGTCTCGTACGATCACCCACGGGTAAGATATGGGGTGGTGAATAGTATTCTTACTCCGTCACCACACGGAAAACTGTCCAATTAGGTAGATCCAATTTAGAGAAAGAGGTCAGACGACGAAGCCAACTCGGCTGGGTAGCGTTCGGGAAACTTAGGAGGATCTGGATCTCCTCGTGCAATATTCCGCAGTGTCAGTCAATGAAAACAAAGGCTTATAAACAGTGTGTGTTATCACCCATACAGGAGTCCCTAGAGTTAAACAACGGGGCCAAGCGGGGCACGGTCCTGGCAAACGAACGCAAAACTGGCACAACCTAGGCGCAGCAAGCCTGGCCCGAAGCTGGATAATTCAACCTTGGCCGTTCCTATGTTCAACTTATCTCGGGCCACGATTGGCTACACCAGTCTTCTTGCCATCTTAAATTTCCCAACGTTGGGCCAAGACCGGGAAACCCAGCATCGGCCATCCTTTGACGACTCAGACTTGTCCCAAGACTGGGTAACTGAGGATCGGCCATTCCTTAAAATACCCAGCCATGGGACAAGCCTGGAATATCCAGCTTCGGCCATTCTATGGCAATTCAGCCTTGCACCAAGACTGGGAAGCCCAGCTTTGGCCAACCTATGATGACTTAGATTTGGCCCAAGACTGGGCAACTTATAATCGGCCATTCCTTAAATTACACAGCCATGGGTCAAGTCTGAGATATCCAGCTTCGGCCAACCTATGGTGACTTAGACTTGGCCCAAAACTGGGTAACTGAAGATCGGCCATTCCTTAAATTACCCAGCCATGGGCCAAGCCTGGAAAAACCAGCCATGGCCATGCTATGGTGACTCAGACTTGGCCCAAGACTGAGTAACGGCGTCTTGGCTATGGCATTTTTTAAATTGTCAAGATTGATGAATCTATTTTTACATAATTAAATCAAATTATGAAACAAATATTTATTTCAAATAAATATTTTTTTTTTGAAAATAATGTTTATAAATGTTCATTAAGCATTTTAAAAAAGTTCTTAACAAATGCTTTAATGACAGATTATATGTGAGATTATAGAATATTCAAATTTTAAGTACAATAGGGATGTTGACATTTTTTTTTAATTGATTTTATTGTAAAGATAGGGTCTATATAAACATCTCAACTTCAACAATTAAATGTGGTCCAGTTTAGGCAATTAAAGGTTAGCCATTCTTGGCGATCAAGCATGACTCAGCTTTGGCGCTCGAGCGTGGCCCAGACTTAACAACCAAGCCTGGTGCGTTGGTATTTTTCCGGATTTATAACAGAGTAGGACCATTACTAGTATGCAGATTTGGCCCAGTCTAGATGATCAAGCATGACGCAGAGTTGATAACCAAGCCTGGCACTATGTTATCGTTCCAGACTTATACCAATGTCGGGCCAAAACTAATATGCAGATTTGGCCCAGTCTAGATGGTCAAGCATGACCCAGTCTTGACGATTAAACATGGGCTGGCCTTGGTGTTCAAGCGTGGCCCAGTATTGACCATAAATCATGGCCCAGACTCCACAAACAAGGCTGGCACGATGTTATCATTCCAGACTTTACCCATAATTGGGTCAAAACTAGCGTACAGACTTGGCCCAGGTCTTTACGGTACTGAACCAGGCTTGAGCCAAGTCTGGGCCCATGGTTTGATCCTGTATGGGCAGCGATAACTTACGGTATTAAAATGTAGTTTCTAAATGTCACCTGTAAAATGCTTAAAGTCGCTCAACGGACTGGAGAGGGCAACTCTGGAATACGGCAATCAGTAGAATGGGTGTAACCGACATAGCCCGCATTAGTACGCCGAAGCGGCAATAGGTAGGTCACATCGCTCATCGAACCTACAGCCGTTGGGGAAGAAAGGTTCTCAAGTTGCGACCACGAAACAACCAAACGGAAAACGGCTTCCCACTAGGTGGATTGGCGACATTTTATAAGTACCAAGAAGCCGTTGTAGACAATAAAACCGGTGGCACAGGATCGTTCTGAGTGTATGTCTAACAGCGGACGTCTACGTGCTGATGGATGGTGGTGACGATGTGTACATGCGTGTAACACTACATGTTGGTCCGCATAAGCAATAAAAAAAGTGATGTACAGAGCGGTGACGACAGATGGGTGATAACGCTTTTTCGCTAGGTCAGAGTGGTAACTGTTGTTGTAGTACGAATATGTTACTGTTGATGTCCTCCGTTCGGTGATTGGAGGTTTGTATTTGGTTGACTGTTCCAGTGGTCAAGCAGCGGCTACAGATGCTGAACTCGCCGTACCGCGGCGTATGGGAGTGCGCGCGGCACGTGATGCGCAGCGAGGGCGCGCGCGCCTTCTACCGCTCGTACGGCACGCAGGTCGCGATGAACGTGCCTTTCCAGGCGCTGCACCTCGTCACCTATGAGTGGTGCCAGGCGCGGCTGAACCCTGCGCGCGTGTACGACCCGCGGGCGCACGCGTGCGCCGGCGCGTGTGCGGGCGCGCTGGCCGCTGCCGCCACCACGCCGCTGGACGTCTGCAAGACGGTGCTCAACACGCAGGAAGGAACCGCGCGCGCCGAACGTCTGCACGAAGCCGCGCGCCACGTGCTGCGCGCGTCCGGCCCGCGCGGCTTCATGCGCGGCGTGCAGGCGCGCGTGCTCTACCAGATGCCCGCCGCCGCCATCTGCTGGCTCACCTACGAGACGTTCAAGCACACCCTCGCAACGGTGCGCACAAACTACACAGGCTAACGTCCCACAACTAGCTCCCCGTCAGATCTAACACTACTATTTCTAACAATTTTTTTGTTGCTTATGGTGGCAAACGAGCAAAGAGCACACCTGATGGTAAGTCTTACTGCCGCTTATGGACCTTTGCAACACCAGGGGTACAGCTAAGCCGTTGTCTACCATCGGAAACCCACCCAGAAAGTTGTTCTGCCGGCTCGCAAACTCACTGTACAAAGTGCAAACAGCACTATGCCACTGCTCAGACGTCGGTTTTCTATGGGAGTATGGTACTATTCCGGATGGACCGGCATCCGGTATAATCTGAAGCTGACAAAACCTGTCACCAGTGTGGCCCTTACACCACTGCTACTAACTACACTACAAGATTGCTTTCTACTCAGTTTGTTGAATTTGCTCCAGATAAATGATATTTTCATATAATTCCGTAGCGTTAACTAATGAAACTTGAATAATGCGTTAAGAATGAGATTGAAGCTTTTAAAGCAATTCGCATCGCAATGAAAATGATAATACTCAGTAAAGGACCTAATAAGGATCCCTGAGGCACTCCACTGAGAATGATAACTCAGCTCGGAAGATAATTATGAATTACTATTGCTTGGGCAGGCAGGTGTATCTATATACAAGGCGAGTCTGCTATAAACGTATCCTCGAAGGCTCATACGCTCGAGTTTAGATGTAACAATGTTATGATCAATTCGATCGTAAGCTTTGGTATAATCTATATGAACCACATTCACTTTGACTCTATATATTGTATCTATCATGGCACTGGTGGATTTCGCAGTTTTTAGACTTTCACAGTTTTTTGAAGATAATTTGAAAGTTTATAAGACTCTTCATAAATCTTCGCCACAATCGCTCGGCAGGCGGGTTGTTGATCGCAGTTAGTGTTATAAATTTCTCAGAAAAGCGGTGCATGCCAGCGCGACGCTGTGCACGGCGTCCCTCCAGCGGCCGCCGTGAGCCCGGAGCGGCCAGATGGCGCCCCGGGCCCGCGGCGGCCGACGCTAACCGCACCGCGGGTGCAGATGTGAGCGCGTGGCTCGGCCGCAGGTGGAGAGCGCGCCGGCTGCGCCCCCGGCTCCGCCCGCCGCCCCGCCGCTCGCATGCGCCGCCCTGCGCCTCGCCGCCGCCAGCGACGTGCCCGCGCGCGCCGCCTCCTCGACGTAGGGCGCCGCCCGGTGCGAGAGGGACAGCAGTATTCCGTTATCGTTCGTTGTGCTCACTAGACAGTGTGTGCGCGCGGTGCCGCTCGACTCTAGTGAGACTAGTTTAGTGTGTACATGTGTTGTATATTTATGTACTTGTGTGAGCGAGGCGCGCCCGCCGCCATCTTGTTTTTTGAATTGTTTTTGTAAATTTTATTTTGTTATCGCAGTCGTTGATTGCAGCTAATGTTTGTTATATACCTATATATATGTATGTATGTAACACATTGCGGCGATGGAATGTTAGTTGAACATCTTGACCGATGAAAAACATGTTGGAGGTGCTATGTACGTGTGTGTGTGAGCGCGCGTGCGTGTGTATGTATGTATGCGTGCAGGGCCAGCCGGACGCGTCGTACTACACATATATCTGTGTATGAGTGTGAGTGTGTGTATGCGTGTGTATGTTATTTGTGTATTATTATTGCCCCGATCGTGTTGTGTTGTTGTGTATTTATGAGTTGTGTATACGCGAGCGAGCGCTAGGCTCCGGATCAAATCTAAGAGTTGTAAACTTGTCCGGGCGACGACCGGCCCCCCCCCCAAGGCACACACCGAACTGTACAATTACAAATTGAAAAAGAATATTATAAACAATTAAGTGAATAAAAAGTTGGACAATATTTGTTTTGTTTCATTGTATTGTATCTGCGCAACATGTGTCTCCAGTGTACCGCTGTTTGGGTGTGGGACTCACCGACTAGCCGAAGCCTGACCGGAATACCCAGTAAAACCAACGGAACGTCGGAAAGATCGTATACAGTTATTCCATTCCCGGCACCTAACGCTTGGCCTTTTGACCACGTCCCATCGTCCCTCAAGACGGTGGGAAGAGGTGCGCATAACGGCGCCTCCTCCTCCCGGTCGCCGGCGGCGGAGCGAGTCAGCGGACGCAAACGTCTCGCGTTACCGCTCCGCGGCCTCCTTCCTTTTCATGATGGCCTCGCAAAAGGAGGCCAACGACGACCAGCACCTGTCGCTGTCAAGAATCTTCGAGATGATAGTCGACAACGACAGGTTTCTACCAACGACTGCTGATAGGACGTGGCGCCCCCAGGCGGGGCATACCTCCAGAGTGTGACGCACATCGTCTACTTGTACACCACACTCGTGACATCCTGAAATGATGAGCATCCTAACAAGATAACCAATTTAAATTACTGAAATTTAGCATTTAATATGCTTAATCTATACATATAATAAAAATGTAACGGATCGCTGTCTGTACATGGAAGATATATGAGAAAAAATATTACTGGGACCTTTATCAACACTAACAGAACCCAAAACAATGATTTTTAAAATTTTTGTCTGTTTATCTGTTTGTCTGTGTGTTTGTGCACGCTAATCTCAGAAACGGCTTATCCGATTTAGACGCGGTTTTCACTAATATATTGTGGTAAGCTTCACTTAACATTTAGGCTTTATTTTATGTAAATTGGTGTATAAATAAAAAAAGTTATGTCAATTTAAAAAATGTTCGGAGAAAAAAAACTTTGTTGATTCTTTTCAAATTACGTACAAATTATCTTCAGTAAAAATAAATAAACACGGTTTCAGCATTTGTTGATTTTCACCCTCTGGGGGTGTAAATTAGGTCTGCAAAGCGGGTTGGACGACTAATTAAATCATTAGCGCCAAGCCGATATTATTGAAGCTGGCAACTTGAAATGTTGACAGTAGTTTCTTTATATGACATAGAGATCTACTAAGAAATGATTTTACGAAATTATACCCCTAAGGGGGTGGAGCAGAGTGGCAAAGTTTGTATGGAGAGAAAAGATTTTTATTGATTCTTTTCAAATTACGAGTCGAATCAATTATTCTAGGGTAATATCCGGCATTTGTCAATTTTCACCCTCTGGTTGTGTAAATTAGGCCTGTAAAACGGGTTGATCGACTCATTACCACCAAGCCGATACTATTATAGCTAGAAACATTAAATTTTGAAGCGTTTTTATTTATGACATAGCGATTCAATATGAAAGGATTTTATGAATGCCGCCCCTAAGGGGATGTAACAATGCGGCAAAGTGTGTATGGGGAGAAAATTTCGCTATTGATTCTTTTCAAATTATGTACAAATATTCTTCGGTAAAAATAATAAACACGTGTTTCTCTCTCCCTCTCCATCAACCCCGCACCAGTGCCGTTGTGGCGACCAGTGCCGGCGTGAGAGCTCACACGATACACATAGTAGACGGCAATAGGTTCTTGCCTAATGGTTTAAGATACAGGTTAAGTTTAGCTTAAAAAATGATCACTCTATAACTCAAATAATAAATTATATCTAACGAGGACGCAACTCTGCTGGTTAAACAAAACAGTCAAATAAAGGGTGGCGATAATTATATTTTTATCCCATGGTCATACCGTAAATAGTATATTAATGGCAATATAATTTGTAGAATGAATAGAACTTTGAACCACCTTCTTCTTTAGTGACCGGCTATGGTATATAGACACGCGCGCCGTACACGTACATCTACGTTGTGCGGGCGGGCCACCGCAACCGGGTATCATCTCGAGTCGAAGCCCTCATGCAGTGAACCTCAATACAGGTACTTACGCTTGCGCCGCCCAAAGCACCGACGGTAGAGCGTGTCAACCTAGACTATTTTCTCTCGGACCCACCATATTGCCTAATTCCGTTAGACAACTAACTCGCAGAAGGCGGCGATCGCATCCCAGTTTCTGAGGCTGTTGATTATCGTCCTAGCGACAAACCTTCAACACCTTGCATTGCTTTTTACCCGACTGCAAAGGAGTGGTATTGTGTTTAACAATGTTTGTATGTTCCTTTGAAGCACTATATATACCAAAGGCCTGGGCCGATTTTCATGATTCGCACGTCAATCGATTCCTCTTAATCCGGCGAGTGTCACTAAAGATATGACGTTATTGAAAATTCAATATGGCGACTACTGGACGCCATATTGTGAAAATTAAAGTCAACAAACTATATTGAGTGGGGTATCGTTAAATAGGTATTTAAAAATAATTTTTAGTTTTCTCTCAACATTTTTCGATTTGACTAGCCGTTTGGGATCTATATCGATTTAAAGTTTCGTAACAACCTTTCTCACATATAGGTTTTTTAGACAGTAGAAATTTACGATGAAAAGACGAAAAATTCATATAACTGGATATGGATGGACATATACTGAAGTATCTAGTAGGTATATTGTCCAATATACCATAGGTAGTCCTACCTAAAGTATCTAATGGCTGACGCGGTCGCCCATCTCCAATTTCTAACGATATAGTACTATATTTACCCGACTGCAAAGGAGTGGTATTGTGTGTAACAGTCTATGTATGTATGTATGTTCCTTTGAAGCACTATATATACCAAACGCCTGGGCCGATTTTTATGATTCGCACGTCAATCGATTCCTCTTAATCCGGCGAGTGTCACTAAAGATATGACGTTATTGAAAATTCAATATGGCGACTACTGGACGCCATATTGTGAAAATAAAAAAAAATAAAGTCAACAAACTATATCGAGTGGGGTAACGTTAAATAGGTATTTAAAAATCATTTTTAGTTTTCTCTCAACATTTTTCGATTTGACTGGCCGTTTAGGATCTATATTGATTTAAAGTTTCGTAACAACCTTTCTCACATATACGTTTTTTAGACAGTAGAAATTTACGATGAAAAGACGAAAAATTCATATAACTGGATGTGGATGGACATATACTGAATTATCTAGTAGGTATATTGTCCAATATACCATAGGTAGTCCTACCTAAAGTATCTAATGGCTGACGCGGTCGCCCATCTCCAATTTCTAACGATTTAGTACTCAACTTCAGTCGAAAAACTATATATAGTTAGGTACTTACCTACTTATTAATAAATAAGATAACTATAGCTACCTAGTTATTTATAACTAAAAAGTATAAAATAAAAAAATAATTAAAAAAATCAAAAACCCGACTGCGTAAAAAGTCACCAAAACTACGTACATAATAAAAAAACTGAAAAGAAAAAAACAAGCACTTAGTTGTCCGGTGGTCTAGAATTCCATAATATATTATTGAATAAATACTATTGCAGAAAATGAAATATATTTTAATAATAGAACATGACAACTGAACAGTCGGGATCCTTTATTCGACAGCAAATGTAATTTTTCAATGGATCCCCACTGTTCAGTTGTCATGTTCTATTATTAAAATATATTTCATTTTCTGCAATAGTATTTATTCAATAATATATTATGGAATTCTAGACCACCGGACAACTAAGTGCTTGTTTTTTTTCTTTTCAGTTTTTTTATTATGTACCTACGTAGTTTTGGTGACTTTTTACGCAGTCGGGTTTTTTGATTTTTAATCGCGAGTATTATGAGATGGTACGGTGCTACATATTAAGTGGTGAAACTTTACGTGGTGCGCAAAGACTTTATGAACGTGACTCTTTACCGCGTTTAGAGAGACAAGGTATTAATTCTAGTTTACCTAATTCGAGGACGATTTTGGCAGCCAACCAAAGATTATTGGATTTTGGGCAGTTCACTACACCGGCGCATGCAACATCTCAAGGAGGTCATGCCGTGATTAGCCCAGCAGTCGAGAGCGCTATAGTCGAGTTCTTTGAACGAGAACCCCGTACTAGCACCAATGACGCAGCTCGATAATTCGGTGTAAACCGTTATTACGTGTGGAAGCTGCTAAATTCTTTAGGGTACCACCCGTATCAACGGGTTCAAGCACTACATGAAAATGATGGTGCTGCTCGAGTACAATTTTGTCAATGGTTATTGTCAAACATTAACTCTACAAACATTTTCTGGACTGACGAAGCTTTATTTACACGGATAGGACTTTATAATAGTCGTAACGAACACTATTGGGCAGTGAGCATCCCCACGTAATCAAAGACAGTTTTCATCAAGTGCGATTTAGTATTAATGTTTGGGCTGGGATCATTGATAATGTAATCGTGGGTCCGTACTTTATTGAAGACCGATTGACTGGCAGTAATTATCTGGATATGTTGCGCAGTGTGATTTCCGATTTACTAGAGGGCGTACCTCTAATACTGTTAAATAATCTAAACTTCCAACATGACGGTGCTCCACCCCATTATTCGAGTGCTGTGCGTGAGTATTTAAACACTGAATATGGGAATAGGTGGATAGGTCGTGGGGGCCCGATACCGTGGCCTCCAAGGTCACCGGACCTTACACCATTTTTTTTTCTTTATTTTCCAAACTATCTAGTTTGGGCTTTCATCTCCTCTGACATAATCAGAGACCTTAATTAGTGTGTAGAGTATTAATAGAGTTAGTTAAAATAGTGTGTGTAAATATATTAAAAGGTGGGTGTAATTATATTAAATTTAATTAAGTTAATAAATTATTTAATGATATAATTAGTGGAGTTGATAGAATTAGTAATTGAAGTAATGATAATATAGTGATGATATAGTAGTATGTAATAGTGTAAGTTTTATAGACAATTAATTAAATTGGTGTAATGAGTGAATAATGTGATGTTGGTGTATAATGAGGTTGATGATTGTAGTGATATATTAGTGTAATGTTTTATGTACAATGAGTTTATAATAAATTATAAAAGTGGGAGATTATTATTATTTAGATTAATATTAGAAATTAATTAGCATTGTGCAGGCATAATGATTAACTTAAGTAATAATTAACATTATACAAATTACATTAAATTATATACAGTTAATGCAAGTTACTAAAACATATATATTTATTTTTATTAATGATGATTAAGATAGAAATAAAAAGAAATAGTAGAAAGAAGTCATTAGTAAGTACAAACATTGAAGGACATACATAGAGAATATAGATAAATTAATTTAAATTATAACAAAACAGAGGGTTTCTTGTTAAAGTAAGAGAATAAAATTAAGTCTAGGAAATAAATGTGATAATATAGGAAATTATTATTATTATTTTTATTCTTTTTTTTTTATTTAATTTTTTATTTTATATATATATAT
Organism: Lymantria monacha; assembly: GCA_905163515.2. Classification (NCBI taxonomy): domain Eukaryota; kingdom Metazoa; phylum Arthropoda; class Insecta; order Lepidoptera; family Erebidae; genus Lymantria; species Lymantria monacha. The sequence continues at coordinate 22,493,151 of LR991081.1, forward strand.
ATATATATATATATATATATATATATATATATATATATATATAAACTCATTTGCAAAAAAAACGGGCGGTTTTGATTTTCATTCATATTTAAAAAGATACAATACCAAAAAGGTTTCAATCGTTTGTACACGTTACTGGCCGGTTTTAAAAATGCTGTGGTATTTAAAAAAGTACGTTCTAAATTCAATTTTTCATTTGATGTTCATTTTTACAGAAAACCCCTTTTTATCCTACATTTTTGGCGCGAAGTTCCAGAAGTTAACATCGACTTTCATAACTTTTATTCAATTTTTATCGATTAATTTCATATCCTTGACTGTCAAAGCTTTATTTAATGCTGTTTGGCTGTATCAAAAATGGTAGATAAAGTGGTAAAAGCTACCAAAATTATCGCGCTGCTTGAAGAGGGTTGCAGCCAATGTTTCGTGGCTAGGAGGCTAAATGTTAGTCGCTCGACAGTCCAAAGGACCTGGCAGCGATATCAGGAGACTGGTTCCGTCGAGAGAAGGCCTGGTTCTGGAAGAAAACCATGTACCCAACCACGGGCTGATCGTTTTCTTGTGAGTCGCGCATTGAGAAATCGCAAATCTTCGTATGTGGATCTTAAGAACAACCTCCAAGAAGTAAGAAATGTGCATATTAGTCTATGGACGGTCAGGAGGAGGCTTCTCGCTGCCAATATACGCAGTCACCGCCCGGCCCGCGGCCCCAAATTACTCCGTGAGCACAGAGTTCACAGGCTTAGGTTCGCTAGAAATTGTGAATCATGGACTCAAGACGATTGGAATAGGGTTTTGTTCTCTGATGAAGCCAGGATATCTCTGTTCGGTGAAGATCGACGTCGGCGAGTGCTAAGAAGACAAGGAGAACGCTTTGCAGAGGCATGTTTCGAAGAAATCACACCTTATGGTGTGGGCTCTGTTATGTTTTGGGCAGGAATAAATTCAATGGATCGTACAGAGTTAGTCTTCATTGAAAACGGCTCACTGACTGGGCATCGATACATAACGGAAGTTCTAATTTCTCATGCACAACCCGCATTGGCCGCTCTAGGTGAAGACTCGATTTTTATGGACGACAATGCTCGCGCCCACCGATCCCGCGATGTTAATGCGTATGTGCAAGAGGTCGGCATTCGTCGTTTGGATTGGCCAGCTCGAAGTCCCGACCTCAATCCCATAGAGCATGTCTGGGACGTTCTGAAACGGCGTGTGAGATCAGTACACCCGGCTCCGCGGACCATCAGAGAGCTGAAGAATGTGATTACTGCGGAGTGGGAACGTATTCCGCAAGCAAGTATCCGGGATATACTCGCTAGCATGCCCAGACGAATTCAAGCTGTGATTTTAGCTAGAGGGGGTCACACTCGATACTAAACATTTATCTGCTTTTACTTTATTAAAGAAAAACAAACAAAAAAACTTTTTTATTTTTACTTCATGAGCATATGCACTACTAGCGAATATACACTACTAGCGAGGTTTAGCATTATTACCCATAAATTGTATCTAAATTTTATGAAATACTGATGAAAACGATTATTTTCTTATTAATTTACCAAATTGTGTGGATAAAACTACCTATAATTATCAAACAAAGAAATATTAACATTTGAAATGGTTCATTGCTTAGGTGCCCGTTTTTTTTGCAAATGAGTGTATATATATAAATATATATATTTTATATTTTTTTTTGAAGATGAAGTTAGAAATAAAAGAAATAGTAGAAAGAAGTCATTACTAAGTACAAACGCTGAAGTACATAGAGAATATAAACAAGTCAATTTAAATTATTACAGTTATTGTTATAGCATAAATATAAAATTGATGTAACATAAATACCATAAATACATAATAGGAGTGATTGAGAAAAGAGAAGTAACAAAACAAAAAAAAATTAAAGAAATAGTAGAAAGAGGTCATTACTACGTTTAGAAATAGTGCCATCTGTAGATTAACCTATTAACTTTACTTATCTTAACGGGATAACGGTAAGTGGGTAAGTGGTGTAGTGGCAGTGTGAAATGATTATGCGATTGTGAATATGTATGAATTATGTCGTTCTGTTCCTTTGTATGGTAATGTTTGCGACTTTTCTACAATAGTCTACGAATATTTGTCTTATGTCGTCATCAGTCAAGAATTGTGGTAAGTTGTCTTTTGTTATTTTAATGTCTGTTTCCTGTTCCAAGTTAAATCGGTCCTTGTTGTTGATGGGGCATTCTGTGATTATGTGTAGTATTGTTTCTGTGGCGCCGGTGTTGCAGGGGCAAAGAGGATTCTCCTTACATTTGAATCGAACAAGATAATCGGAGAACCCTCCATGGCCTGTGAATATTTGTGTTAGTGTGTTGTCAATTTTGATTTTTTTCAGTGTTCTGTGGGCCATATGGGTGTTGGGGAAAATTTTTTTGGTAGTGTTGCCGGTGTTTGTGTTGGTGTATCTGTCATTCCATTCTTTACTAGAATTTTTTCTGATTACATTTTTGCCGAAAGAGATAGGGAATTTATTGTACTCTAGATGTTCGTCAGGGTTTAGTGCCGCCGATTTGGCAAGACTATCCGCTTTTTCATTGCCTTCTAGACCGATGTGAGACTTGATCCAACAGAGTGAGATGAATTTGTTTTGATTGTGGCATGAATTAAGATGAAGTCGGGTGTTTAATGCTAATGGGTGGAGAGAAAGGCCGTCAGTAACAGTGTCCAATGCTGCTCTGGAGTCGCTGAGGATGGCACACCTGGTGAAATCACTAGCTGCAGTAGACGGTGCAGTAAGAAGCTAGACAGAATTTTTGATGTGAAATTTCGTGATTTTGATTCCAGATAGAAAAAGCGGCGCCGACCTTATTGTCGATTTTACTGCCGTCTGTATAGATTCTCACCGCACCGTCGACGACATTTTCCAAATCTTCTTCGTTGTTAATTTTGATGATTTGTTGGCTCATACGGTTCGCTGGATGGGGTAGCTTGTGGAAGGGTGCCATTAGCTCAGGTTCTCCATTGGGTGTGATTGATATTGTTCCTTTCTTGACATCACGCAAAGAGGCTTTTTCCTTTATGCAGATGTTAAGAGGGAGTATACCTGCTAATAGGAGGGAAGCATTAAGTGACACTGTTCTGTGGGCCTTGCATATCTTTTGGGCGAAATGACGCTGTAATGAGTTTAATTTTTTCTTGATGTAAATCTTTTGACAGGCAGGGGCCCATGCAGCGGCTGCATACGTAATTATTGGGATTATTACGGCGTTGTAAATGGTTTTAACCACTTCGGGATGGAGACCCCAACTGGCTCTGGCGGCTTTTGAAAGCTGTTTACCAACGTTCAATGCCCTTTTACAAATGTATGTAGTGTGGATATTGAACGTTAGTTTACAGTCTAGGATTAGCCCCAGGATTATGATCTCATTAGCATGGACTATGTCAATCCCCCCCATGGTCAAGAGTGGGGTGTCATACTTAAGCTTGTTTGTGATTGTCATTGCTTTTGTTTTATTTGGAGCGAATGATAGCTTGTTGTTAACACCCCACTCTCTAACATGAGCGAGAGTGGCATTGCCCAGCAGTTGGATTTCCCCCGCTGAGTCACCTAAGAAGATGAGTATTACGTCGTCTGCGAATGCCTGGCAATAAATTCCTTTTCGCGTCAGACTTTTCAGTAGGGGGTCCAAAATGAGATTTCCCATGATAGGGCCTCCAATGCAGCCCTGTACGCAGCCCTTCTCCGGTAATAACGTATGCTCGTGGTTAGCGTAGCGTAGTTTAATTTTACGACCTGTCATATAGTTGCTAAGAATTTTGCGTAGTGCCAAGGATACTTGCTCTTCCACCAGTCTGACTTTTATTAATGGCCACCACGCATTGTCAAAGGCCCCCTCTATGTCTAATGATACAATTGTGACTATTTTTTTCTTTTCAAGTCCACTTTTGATATGTGTCATTAGATCACAGAGGGAGTCCTCTGTTCCACGCTGTGGCATAAAGCCGTACTGGCGGTTGCTTATCCTTGGCACCAAATGCCACATGAGTCTCCTAACAATAAGTTTTTCCAGAATTTTGCCAAAAATAGGTAATAGGCCTATTGGTCTATAAGATTTTGGATTTTGATAGTCGTCCCTGCCTGGTTTTTTTAGGACGATGGTGATTGATTCTTTCCAAAGTTTGGGGCAGTATGATAGATTTAAGCATTTATTGTAAATTGAAAGATGAAGATGTAAATTTTGAGTGATGATGTTTTGGCAAATATCAGCGGTTAGGCCCTCCAAACCGGGGGCCTTTTTGGGGTTAAATGATTTGGTCACTGTTGTCAATTCATCAATTGTAAAGTCTGGTTCAATAGAAGTGTAGGTATTATTGTAGTCGTCAAACGTTGCCAGTGTGCGGATTTTTGTGTGGTATGGATTGTCTTCAGAGGTGTTGTCTTTTGGATAAAAAGTCTTTGCTAGTAGTTCCGCTGAGTCCTTTTTCGTGAGTGTGCTGTTTTGATGAATTAATGGGATGTCGTCCTCAAATTTGCTCGTGTTTTTAATGATTCTGTAGATATTGTCCCAGAGGCTTTCTTTATTTTGTCGCTGGCAAAAGTTCTTCCAACTGTTTATTTGGGCTTTGTTGGTTTCTGCTTCATATTTTGCTTTTAATTCTAAGTATTCCTGAATCACAAATGTTTTTCTTGCAGGTCTTGCGCATCTGATTCTTCTTTTTCTGGTCGCTAATTGGCGTTTCATTTCCTTAAGTTCTTCGGACCACCATGGAATACGCAGTTTCTGAGTTTGTTTTTTGGGTGGGATAATATTGTTGCATGTTTCGGTGACGGAGTTAGTGTAATTGATTATAAAGTTGTCTAATTGGTCTGGTGTTTTAATGTTTTTTATTGTGTCGATATTTATATTGTGGTTGGTTAAGGTTGTGTCTAATTTTGAGTTGAATTTATGCCAATAGGTGTTTTTGGTGTTGTAATTTCTAGTTGTTCTTTGGATGGTGAGTCCTTTATTTGATCGTAATTTGATATTGAAGATGATTCCATTGTGGTCCGAATTACAAAGATCATCAATAACGCGCCAATCCTCAACCAGATCAAGAAGGTCGTCGCTGCAGAATGTTGTGTCTATGTAGCTGGTGTAGTGGCTGTTGCCTCTGATAGTGTCGAATGTAGGTGTATTTCCTGTGTTTAGTATGTGAAAGTTTAGCTGCCCAATCATTGAAAGAATGTCTTCGCCGCGACGGTCTGTGTGTGGACTGCCCCACCAGATGCATCTGGCGTTAGTGTCCCCTCCAACGATGATTTTTGAGGGACCTGGCCTATTGCAGATTTTAGTAATGTGATTTAGATAATTTTGTAATGGTGTGTTGGGCTCAAAGTAGAATGAAATGGCGAGAATTTCCCAATTATCCGTTTGTAGTGTGACGGCGACGATGTTGTTAGTAGTCATTTCGGTGTTGAGAGTGGCAGTGATTGTTGGGTCGAAAATAATAATAGCTGCTTTTACTCTGTTTTGTTCTGTTGTGTCGTGTGTGGTGAGTGTTGCAGATTGTTGAGTGTTATTGATAGTGTTTTGGAAAACTCTCGCTCCTGTGTAATTTTTCATTCTACTTTGTCCCCCTACATATGGTTCTTGTAGTAAGGCGAAAGTGAGTTTTCTTTTTTGTGCTTCAAGGATGAATTCTGTCGTAGCCAGGTTCTTTCGCTGGAGGTTCACCTAGGCCACGCTGCACTGGCGGGTTTGTACCATATTGTTGTTGCTTGATACAACTTTAGCAGTAGCTTATACTCGACCGTGCTATGGCGTCCCATTTTAATCTGATTGGGCAGTCGGGGTTGTATACAGTGTGTGCGGTGTCAGAGTTTTTTGCTTTTATACAGTTAAGATATTTTGGTTGTTTGATTAGTTGTGGACAGCGGGCTCTCAAGTGGTCATCGCCGCAATAACTGCATGAGGCCGTGGTCTGGGTACATGATTTTTTGCCATGTCCTTGATCTTCAACCCCGATGTGTTGAAGATCAATATACAGCTTATTAACAGTGATGAGCCTTTGGTATAGCTTGGGCGAAACCCGGTATACCATATTGGCCTCAAGTGTGTTGCGGGCTCGCCTGTTGTATCTTCATTCTAGTTTTGCTTCATCTTCGGTTAGGTTTGTAAATAATTGGGGATTTTGTTTTTTAATTGCTTTTTGTATGGTGTGATCATCGTTGTATTGTAAAACATTCCGTAGGACAATTAATGGTTTTTTGTTAATGGCATCTTCTATTAGTAATTTTGTATTTGACTGTAGTCGGGATGATGTTTTAATAACCTCTTCTTTGGACGCGCAGCTAATTATAACCTTTCCGTCTTTCACCTTCCTGACGCCATTAATCTGTAGTCCATTTTCTGTGGCTTTTAATGTGTTTCTGATTTGTTCTATTCTATTAGTGGATGTACTATTGTCTTTCGGAGATATTATTATTGAATATTTTGGTGTATTGTTTTTTGGTGGTGATTTATTGACAATTTCTGCATATGAGGGTTTGCTATTTTCTATATTTTCGATGAGTATTTTGTTTGTATTTTTGATTTCTTTAATTTCATTTAGTATTACTGCATCGTTAATTGTTTTTTCTGTAGTGTTTCTTGCGTCTACTTTTTAGATTATACTAAGAAGATCACCCATAGCGTCTCTTGTGTTTATTTTTATTTCTTTGATCGTTTCTGTTATGTTGTTTAATTTGGTGCACGTGGTGAAGTCCTTGATTGCTGTTTGTATTTCAGTTTTAATGTTGTGTTCTAGTTCTTTAAGGCTTGTCTGGATTTGTATGTTATTAATTTCCATAATATTTTGGAGGTGGTCAGCATTGATATTAGAAGGTGGTATTGGTTTGTTACATTGTTCTTTTTTTGTATTATTAGTGTTATTGAGATCTAATTTAAGTTTAGTGTTCTCAATTTCGAGATCTTTGATGAGGTGTACCAATCTTTCGACTAATAGCAGGGTCTCATCTTTGATTTCCGTTTTTAAATTTTTTGATAATTTGAGCGAGGCTTTTATTTGGTTGAAATGACACTTGGCTTCTATATGTTTGGTGCTAGTTTGAGTTTTAGCTCTAGCATCGTCAGCATTGCTTTTGGTAGATAAGGCAGAATCAGAGGACGGGTGCTGAGATGTTGCGGGATTAACCATTTGTTTGCCTTTGGGTGAGTGGAACATATTGAGAGTAGTATTGAATAGTAGTAGTAATAGCATTAATAAAAGAGTGATAAGTAAAGTGGATAAAGGGATAAAATTAAATTAAGTAAGTTGAGTTAAGTATAATGGATTAATAATGTTAAGCGAAAATTAGTATTGTACATTAGAGGTAAAGTTAGAGGTAGTTTGATGGTAGAAGTAATGATAGTAAGATAAATAGTAATAATAATAATAAATAATAATATAAGGTGAAAGTGGGTAAGGTAATTATAGGTAAGGTAAGGTAGGTAGAAGTAACGGTGAGTAGGTAAAGTAAGGTGAATAAATTAGGTAATGGTGGGCAGAGGTAAATGTAAGAGAAGAGTAAGTAAGGTAAAGAAAGTAAAGATAAGATAGGAAATTGTAGAAAGGTAAATTGCCAAAGACAAAATAAAGTGGAGATGAAGTACTTATGAATTGGGATTGGTTAATGAAGTGTAAGTATAGGTAGTGACGATGTAGTAGTTAATTATAGAACTGGCTGTTTAAGTAAAATTATGGTATTTAATATTGTGTTTATTATGAGAAAATTATTTTTAACTATAGTAAATAAATTGAGTAAATAAGTTGGAGATAAATTGGCAAAATTTGGGAGAATGAAAGAGTCAAGAATAATAGTAGTAGATGTAGTATTTAAAATGATGATTAATAACTATAATATTAGTAATAAAGGAGCTGGCCAACATTGTATGGACATTTGCCCCACTTGTTAATATACACGTACGGACATAAGATTGCTATTATTGCATAGTACTTGGTCTCTAGATTACAAATCGAAAAGAAAAATGGCTCTAAAAGTTGCAGTTTTTTTTTTAAATAAGATTTTACTTTGTTGCTATTACACAAATATTAGGCACTTTCAACAATAATACTGCATATTATAAATAGGTATAGCCACAACGTATTTCTTAGTGCATGCCTAGTTATTTTCGAGTTATGCCTTACTCAATTTGTCTAACTCATGCAAAGCAGTCAATTTGCAATCTCTATTAAACTACACGTAGCAATAAATACCTATCATTTGAATTTTGTGGAATATCTATACCATACGATATACTAAAAGAATATATGGTGCTGTGTGGTAGCGGCTACTAACCCTTACTTTGCTCGTGGATGTCGTAAAAGACGACTAAGAGCCTTATAACGACCTGGGCCAACTCCATCTGATGCCGTTTGGTCAACAATTACATTCAAGACATTTTCAATTAATTTATTCTGATTTATGGTATCATTAATAGTAAAACAATAAAAGTCAATCATTAATTTTTATACAGAGCAGGTTTACTGTTGTGAGTATAAGTATTTCTAAAACAATTTTCGAGTGTAAAGATGTCCTGAAATGTTATCTATATATAAAAGCACGAATACGATAGCATCGAAGCACGATACGATATAAGATATCTAGAAAATCTGAACGATTTTCTATTAATAATATTTTAGAATTTTATCAGACAGTTGTGATCAATTAAACGAATCTAATAAATATAGGCGTATCGGTTTAACTGTTTGATTTTTTTACTATAATTACGCAACCAACAGAGTTCATTATAGCCACCTAACTAACTAACAAAATAATTGACTGATTGTTTTTATGAGCTTAAATTAGTTCTTTAAAATAAATATTGCCAGCGTCAATAAAAAAATAAATAAGCTTAAGTTAACGTAATCAGCGCACAAATACAAAACATTAACATTACTTTTCATATATCGTAATATTCATAACTGCATTTTTGAATCGATAGAAGCATAATCGATACACATGTCAATCTCTATTAATACTATCGTCCAAATAAAATGGAGCTAAAATGAATAAATTGACTAATGTTTTTATTGCAAGAATAGTTTCTGCTAGTTTAATATCAAAATGGAAAAATAGTTAATAACAGGAAATACAAATCAATTTTTTATAACGATTAGTCGAATCTGTACATTTTAATTCTATTATTAGGTATTTTCGTAGATCCGGGGCGAATCTTGGCCAAGTCCTTTGATATTAGTTTGTGAAGAATGATATAGTATCAAATTATATTATTTAAAAATTAATTATAAATAGTTTAAATATTATATTATAACTAATAATTAAGTATTATTAAAGAAATAAAGAAAGAAAATATTTTTTGTATTGTTATAAATGGTTTACTATAGTTAAAGTATTTTACTATAGTATATAGAATAGGTATGTTATACAGAATAGGTCCGTGGTAATTGAGTTTTTGGTGAACTAATCAGTGAGCAGCTTTTGTTGATAGGCCGTTCGCTTCTAGATGGTGCTATTCCTGTAGCTACTTTTGCTATGCTCAATGAGTATTTTTGATGTTAATATGGCTAATCGCCAGTAGATGGCAAAACTATTTTGGGTTATATTTTAGACTGCTCAGTGAGTAGTTTACGTGCTGGTAGAGCTATAGCCTAGCAGATGGCACTTTTGTTGTTACTAGTGCTAGTGGTATAGGGTATGTGGCTTGAAGCCAATACGCAGACAGGCTAATAGGTGGCGTTATTATATATATTAAGAATAAAATTATTATTAAATTAATAATAAATAAGTTAATAATACTAAAAGCTAATAGTATTGAATCAGGTCGCAGGTTGCAGAAGGATAGCCTTGGGACGGACTCACCGATTCCTGGGCGTAGAATTTTATTTGTATAGAATGATATATTGTCCTTTATGCTGAGGATGTCGATTAGTTTCTTCGATTCGATTAGACCTGCGCGTCCGCAACGCTAATTCGCCAGTGATATTTTGACCGTGACCTAATTAGCAGCACGTGTTAATTGTTTTATTGTTTATCTCCCACAATGGCAGATCAAACAAGATATTCTAATCGCGAGTATTATGAGATGGTACGGTGCTACATATTAAGTGGTGAAACTTTACGTGGTGCGCAAAGACTTTATGAACGTGACTCTTTACCGCGTTTAGAGAGTCAAGGTATTAATTCTAGAGTACCTAATTCGAGGACGATTTTGGCAGCCAACCAAAGATTATTGGATTTTGGGCAGTTCACTACACCGGCGCATGCAACATCTCAAGGAGGTCATGCCGTGATTAGCCCAGCAGTCGAGAGCGCTATAGTCGAGCTCTTTGAACGAGACCCCCGTGCTAGCACCAATGACGCAGCTCGATAATTCGGTGTAAACCGTTATTACGTGTGGAAGCTGCTAAATTCTTTAGGGTACCACCCGTATCAACGGGTTCAAGCACTACATGAAAATGATGGTGCTGCTCGAGTACAATTTTGTCAATGGTTATTGTCAAACATTAACTCTACAAACATTTTCTGGACTGACGAAGCTTTATTTACACGGATAGGACTTTATAATAGTCGTAACGAACACTATTGGGCAGTGAGCATCCCCACGTAATCAAAGACAGTTTTCATCAAGTGCGATTTAGTATTAATGTTTGGGCTGGGATCATTGATAATGTAATCGTGGGTCCGTACTTTATTGAAGACCGATTGACTGGCAGTAATTATCTGGATATGTTGCGCAGTGTGATTTCCGATTTACTAGAGGGCGTACCTCTAATACTGTTAAATAATCTATACTTCCAACATGACGGTGCTCCACCCCATTATTCGAGTGCTGTGCGTGAGTATTTAAACACTGAATATGGGAATAGGTGGATAGGTCGTGGGGGCCCGATACCGTGGCCTCCAAGGTCACCGGACCTTACACCATTTTTTTTTTCTTTATTTTCCAAACTATCTAGTTTGGGCTTTCATCTCCTCTGACATAATCAGAGACCTTAATTAGTGTGTAGAGTATTAATAGAGTTAGTTAGTAGTAATAGTGTGTGTAAATATATTAAAAGGTGGGTGTAATTATATTAAATTTAATTAAGTTAATAAATTATTTAATGATATAATTAGTGGAGTTGATAGAATTAGTAATTGAAGTAATGATAATATAGTGATGATATAGTAGTATGTAATAGTGTAAGTTTTATAGACAATTAATTAAATTGGTGTAATGAGTGAATAATATGATGTTGGTGTATAATGAGGTTGATGATTGTAGTGATATATTAGTGTAATGTTTTATGTACAATGAGTTTATAATAAATTATAAAAGTGGGAGATTATTATTATTTAGATTAATATTAGAAATTAATTAGCATTGTGCAGGAATAATGATTAACTTAAGTAATAATTAACATTATACAAATTACATTAAATTATATACAGTTAATGCAAGTTACTAAAGCATATATATTTATTTTTATTAATGATGATTAAGATAGAAATAAAAAGAAATAGTAGAAAGAAGTCATTAGTAAGTACAAACATTGAAGGACATACATAGAGAATATAGATAAATTAATTTAAATTATAACAAAACAGAGGGTGTCTTGTTAAAGTAAGAGAATAAAATTAAGTCTAGGAAATAAATGTGATAATATAGGAAATTATTATTATTTTTATTTTTTATTATTATTTCTTTTATTCTTTCTTTTTTATTTTATTTTTTATTTTATATATATTTATATATATAATTTTTTTTTTTATATTTTTTTTTGAAGATGAAGTTAGAAATAAAAGAAATAGTAGAAAGAAGTCATTACTAAGTACAAATGCTGAAGTACATAGAGAATATAAACAAGTCAATTTAAATTATTACAGTTATTGTTATAGCTTAAATATAAAATTGATGTAACATAAATACCATAAATACATAATAAGAGTGATTGAGAAAAGAGAAGTAACAAAACAAAAAAAAAATAAAGAAATAGTAGAAAGAGGTCATTACTACGTTTAGAAATAGTGCCATCTGTAGATTAACCTATTAACTTTACTTATCTTAACGGGATAACGGTAAGTGGGGCAAGTGGGTAAGTTGGGGGTGACGTCACGGATGTCTTTTTCGCTTGTTTACTTCTGTGCTTATAAAGTTTAAATAAATAAAATCACTATTTTATACTCATCGGATTGTTGACACAGACATTAACAGTGATATATAACATAACATAAATTGTTATCTTGTGGTTTAACAGTGTTAAAACTATTTAAAATATAAAAATACAAAGTTGTGTACCTGTTGTTACTATTAACTACCCTAGTCTGTAGAATAAAAATACGAAAGCTAAATCCAAGTGCATTTTTCAGATCTATAATAGTGCTAATAAGTGTAGCCGTGTGCTGTGATAAGGGACGTTCTAGTGAGTGCGGCAATCTACAAACACAACCTTTAACACAGCCCTATTTATAAACTTTTAGATTAAACCCATCTATTTTTTAAAATATTAATTACGTCGTGACAACAGTCTGCCGAACTTACAGCCTGCGTCACCTGGCCACTAGATAGTGTTAATATCGCCTTCAATTAATGCCGACAAAAAGGTCGATATTGAATATCAAATTATGCCACCAAAACCAAAATGTATTAGCTGCGACAAACTGACAGCCGCGGCTGACGGTACGTGTCCAAGCTGCAAGGCTGCGGCTAAGGGCTTAATGGTGTCTCGTGATCCCTCACCGATTCCTAACCCTGCGGATTTGGATCTAGCTCATGAGCTACGTAAGTTTAGACAGGAGGTAGCAGGTATGAAGGAAGAAGTTAAGAGATTGCGTGAAGAAATAGCGGAGCAGAGGTTTGTTGAAAGAGTAGATTTGTTGGAGCAAAGATTGATGAACCTGGAGGTATTGGTCGATGAGAAGGGTACACGGAACTCCAGTCGTGTGGATTCTACAATAATGGAATTACGGGCACAATTAAATGAACGAGACCAAGAGTTACTTCTGAACGATGTCATTATTTCAGGAGTACCAGAAACGAGAGATGAAAATCCTAGTCATTTGCTGCACACTATCGCGTTGAAGTTGTCCGTTAGTCTCGACGACCGGGACATAGTTCACGTCCAGCGCGTGGGAGCTGTGAGGCGTAATCGCATTAATGACGTTGATAACGCCGTTCCATATCGTCCACGCAAAATACTCGTCCGCCTCACACGCCGTGATACTCGTAATAAACTGTTAGGCGCTGCTCGAGTACGTCGCAACCTTACGACTGTTGACATCGACATGCGAGGACCACTTACTAAGTTCTACTTAAATGAACATCTTACCAGAACTAACGGAATTTTATTTTATAATACACGAGAAATGGCGCGGCAGCGTAACTTTAAATATGTGTGGACCAAGGAGGGGCGTATTTTTGTGAGAAAAGAAGACGGAATGCCTATACAGCGTATCCGCTCAGAGGCGGAATTGGAAAAGATTTTTGGGAAGGCAAACCTTTAGGACTATATAATATAAATATAATTAAATATTATAAAATATTTTTGCATGTAGTGTTATTATTAATGTTGTTAATATTTTTTTATTCATTATTCGGGTATCTGTATGTTCTGTTGAGGGGTTATTATTCAATTCCAACTATCCATCACATTATTTGTACTAATATAAAGTTTAGATTTATATATTTAATATGTTATTATATATATGTACCGCGTGTTCTTATATCTCCGTCAGTAATCTTAAACAAATTGAGCCCAATTGTATTGTTGTATGTAGATAATCAGATTTGTATTTTTCCAACCTTGCTATTTTGGACCCTAACTGCATGCTTGGAGGTCATGCGTTTATTACTGCCACATTTCTCTTTAGAAAAGAGAAAATCGTACCTAAGACTGTAATTAGTAGGAATTTTAAAAATATCCCACTAGAACTATTAAACAACTGCCTTGACGTCATTGATTGGAATTTGCCCATTGCCTCTCAAAATGTTAACGAAATGGTTATGTTTTTTAATAGTCATGTAATCAGTATATTCGACGTGCTAGCACCTTTAAAAACTCGAACTTTAAAAGAAAGGTCTTACCCGTGGATCACGTCGAATATAAAATTTATGATGTCCTTACGGGACCAAGCCTATTCTCAATATCTGAAATCTAATTGTGAAACAAGAAAAGTGTACTATAAGGACCTTAAACGGTTAGTAAATGTTGCTTTATTTAATGAAAAAAGAATATACTATGACCACAACATTAACAATAAAATTAAATATCCTAAGACACTATGGAAAAATCTAAAACACACTTTACTACCACCTAAAACAAATGCGGAACTTCCATCAATTTTTAATGACCCAAATATTATTAATACCCATTTTTTAAATGTCTCCGGGAATGTTAAGCTCCCGCTGTCCTACCTTACCTTTTATGAGTTCCATAGATTTGGTGAAGCTAGTTTCTACCTTAAAACAGTGGACAAACAGGACGTTGCCATAATACTTAAAAGTTTTAAGTCTAACGCGGAAGGATGTGACTACATAACACTGGATATGTTGATGCTCACATTACCACAAACTCTAGACCTTATTACTTCAATTATAAATACATCGATTACGTCAGCAACCTTCCCGGACCAGTGGAAATTAGCTTGCGTCCGTCCAATCCCTAAGGTATCGAATCCCACAGATGTCAAAGACCTCAGACCCATCAGTATTCTACCTTTCTTGTCTAAGGTACTAGAGAAGGTAGTTAATAAGCAACTGACCAAATACATCGCAGACAATAATATTTTGCCCGAGGCCCAGTCCGGATTCAGAAAGTGCCATAGTACCTCATCTGCTTTACTAAATGTGACAGATAATATTTTGACTGCCCAAGAGGACGGTATGTGCACCCTTCTGGTATTATTGGATTTTTCCAGGGCATTTGATTCCTTAAATGTAACTCTCTTGCTACTAAAGATGTCGTACTACGGATTTAACACACAATCGATACAATGGTTTAACAGCTATCTTAGTAACCGTGCACAGTACGTAGAGGTTCCTGATGCCAGTGGACGCAAGCTAAAATCTAGCATACTTCCACTGAGTAAAGGTGTACCGCAGGGTTCAATCCTGGGCCCTACATTATTTACGTTGTATAGCACAGATATTGTGGCAAATGTGAAGAATTCGCGATACCACATGTATGCTGATGACCTACAGCTATACGTGTCCTTTAAGCCCCAAGATTATTCTGTGGCTGTAAGAGCGATCAATGAAGATCTTGATCGTATAGTACAGTGGTCCAGTAATAATTCTCTACTTTTAAATCCTGCTAAACCAAATATATAATATTTGGCTCTGACAATCAATTAGATAGCCTAAAAATTTATGGAACCCTTCCCGCCATAAGTGTACTAGGTGAACACATTGAGCGAGTACGTGAAGTGCGGAATTTGGGTCTTTTAATGGACCAATCTCTGCGGTTCGAAAATCACGTAGCGAATTGTGTGCAAAACTGTTTTTTTCCGCCTCAAAACTATATATAAAATGCGCCCTTTCTTAAGTCAACAACTGCGTGTTCAGCTAATTGATTCTGTCGTTCTTTCTAAGTTAAATTATGCTGATACTGTAATTGGACCAAGGTTACTATGTCGAACGGCAAAACTGTTGCAAAGGGTTCAAAATGCATGCGCTAGATTTTGTTTCAATATTCCAGCCAGATGTCACGTAACACCCTATATAAATAAGCACGGTATACTCAAAATGAAATTACGTAGAAAACTTCATCTTGCTTGTCTTCTTTTCTCCGTTATTAGTACAAAATGTCCAAAGTACCTATATTCAAAGCTTACGTGGATAAGGAATAACCGTCAGCGAGAAAGTCGACGCTGCGCTCAACAACTGGCCACCCCTTTGCATAAATCTAACTCATTTCGCGGCAGCTTCCGTTATGCTGCTTCCAAAATTTGGAACAACCTTCCTCCGCCAATTAGGGATTTAAAAAGTATCTATATCTTTAGAATACACATAAAAAAAATTTTACTTAGTCATCAAATAAAATTTGAATCTTATAATATAAATATTTCTGTAATATCATCTTTTCCATATAATAAAATTGCTTTTTATATTCTCAACAGCAACAATTTATTTACGTGTAAAATAAGACTCTTTTTTTTGGTTCTTTTTCTTTCTCTCAGCCAAATTTTGTATACAATATATTATTTTATTTATAGTATAAATATATTATTAGCAGCACGCTCAGTATTAGTACGTAGTACGCTCAGTACGTAGCAGTAATACAATCTACTAATCTGTAATATGTACTGTACTGTAATATGTGTGTCTGTAGTATCTGCAGAACACAATATATGTAAAAAACTAAGTGCATCGGCATATGCCCTCTTTAACCTATCCAAAAAAGTCAACACTAAAACGGTATTAGTTGCTTATCATGGACTTGTCGCTTGTTTTAAGATTTGGTATTATATTTTGGGGCAACTGTAGCGAAAGAGAGAGCATTTTCAGGGCCCAAAAGCGATGCATAAGAGCAATTTTTAACCTGAAAGTCACAGAAAGCTGCATACCAGTCTTCAAAGATCACAAATTGTTAACGTTTCCATGTCTTTATATTTTGGAAATTGCATTATTTGTAAAAACAAATCCTCTGCTGTTTCCAACATTACATGAGACACGTTTCAGAAATGTAGCTATGAGATCTCAATACCAAAATTTGCTTCATACTAGTGGTTTTAAAACTGCATTATACAAGAAAAATGTTATTATCATGGCTCCTACTATCTTTAACAAAATACCTAAAACTATGAAAAATCAAACTGTAAGAAATTTTAAAATACAGTTAACTGATTTACTTATAACTAAATGCTATTATTCAGTGTCAGAATTCCTAAATGATGTTAGTTTATAATTATTAATCCTGTTATGTTATTTTAAGTGTTATACAGAGCCATCATTATTTTTCTTTTATCGTTATTGTCAATTATATTTAAATTACAAACCTACTTACCCCAAGAGAGTACTAGTAGTCTATCATGTAAGCTATGAGTAGTAACTATGTATATACACTATACACTATGTATATATATATATATATATATAAACTCATTTGCAAAAAAAACGGGCGGTTTTGATTTTCATTCATATTTAAAAAGATACAATACCAAAAAGGTTTCAATCGTTTGTACACGTTACTGGCCGGTTTTAAAAATGCTGTGGTATTTAAAAAAGTACGTTCTAAATTCAATTTTTCATTTAATGTTCATTTTTACAGAAAACCCCTTTTTATCCTACATTTTTGGCGCGAAGTTCCAGAAGTTAACATCGACTTTCATAACTTTTATTCAATTTTTATCGATTAATTTCATATCCTTGACTGTCAAAGCTTTATTTAATGCTGTTTGGCTGTATCAAAAATGGTAGATAAAGTGGTAAAAGCTACCAAAATTATCGCGCTGCTTGAAGAGGGTTGCAGCCAATGTTTCGTGGCTAGGAGGCTAAATGTTAGTCGCTCGACAGTCCAAAGGACCTGGCAACGATATCAGGAGACTGGTTCCGTCGAGAGAAGGCCTGGTTCTGGAAGAAAACCATGTACCCAACCACGGGATGATCGTTTTCTTGTGAGTCGCGCATTGAGAAATCGCAAATCTTCGTATGTGGATCTTAAGAACAACCTCCAAGAAGTAAGAAATGTGCATATTAGTCTATGGACGGTCAGGAGGAGGCTTCTCGCTGCCAATATAATATACGCAGTCACCGCCCGGCCCGCGGCCCCAAATTACTCCGTGAGCACAGAGTTCACAGGCTTAGGTTCGCTAGAAATTGTGAATCATGGACTCAAGACGATTGGAATAGGGTTTTGTTCTCTGATGAAGCCAGGATATCTCTGTTCGGTGAAGATCGACGTCGGCGAGTGCTAAGAAGACAAGGAGAACGCTTTGCAGAGGCATGTTTCGAAGAAATCACACCTTATGGTGGGGGCTCTGTTATGTTTTGGGCAGGAATAAATTCAATGGATCGTACAGAGTTAGTCTTCATTGAAAACGGCTCACTGACTGGGCATCGATACATAACGGAAGTTCTAATTTCTCATGCACAACCCGCATTGGCCGCTCTAGGTGAAGACTCGATTTTTATGGACGACAATGCTCGCGCCCACCGATCCCGCGATGTTAATGCGTATGTGCAAGAGGTCGGCATTCGTCGTTTGGATTGGCCAGCTCGAAGTCCCGACCTCAATCCCATAGAGCATGTCTGGGACGTTCTGAAACGGCGTGTGAGATCAGTACACCCGGCTCCGCAGACCATCAGAGAGCTGAAGAATGTGATTACTGCGGAGTGGGAACGTATTCCGCAAGCAAGTATCCGGGATATACTCGCTAACATGCCCAGACGAATTCAAGCTGTGATTTTAGCTAGAGGGGGTCACACTCGATACTAAACATTTATCTGCTTTTACTTTATTAAAGAAAAACAAACAAAAAAACTTTTTTATTTTTACTTCATGAGCATATGCACTACTAGCGAATATACACTACTAGCGAGGTTTAGCATTATTTCCCATAAATTGTATCTAAATTTTATGAAATACTGATGAAAACGATTATTTTCTAATTAATTTACCAAATTGTGTGGATAAAACTACCTATAATTATCAAACAAAGAAATATTAACATTTGAAATGGTTCATTGCTTAGGTGCCCGTTTTTTTTGCAAATGAGTTTATTATAAACCAAATATTTGCAGGCCTAAACGGCAGAATGTATAAGGCTCTCACTATTATGTTTGTCATCTTCATGTATTGATTTTGATTACCTGCATTCCAGCGAATAAAATTATTATTATTATTATTAATATGTTGAACGCAGTAAGAGGCGCAGACAAGTGTTATTTGTATGGCCGGTAATCATTGTTTAAATTTTTCTATTTTTTTTTTTAATTATTTGATTTATTTATTTATAATATTAACATCCATATTCCATCCATCCATCAACCCATAAACGTCGACTGTTGGACATAGGCCTCCATATTATTTATTTATAATTGTATGATAATTATCAATATTCTTAGTTATTATCAATCATAATCGATTGTGTAATATGGAAGCACATATTCACAACATAGTTATCATTAAGTGATATCCGTGAGTCACTAATAGGGGTGCCAACGGAAGATCAGTGTTGGGTGAAACCCAACTAATGCTGAGATGGCGACCTTTTCGGCAGGACATGCAGTTTTTTATTTATTCTTTGATTATTATTTTGCTACTGATTCTTCAGGTTTATGTTATCGTATATTTTTTGTTGAACTATCACTATTGTTAACCTGACCACTGTTTTCTTTATATATTTTTTATTTATTTTTTTTATTTTATTTTTATAATTGTTATTGTATTTTTCTTTTATATGAAGTGTAAACTTGTTCTTGTTCACTATATATATATATATATATATATATATATATATATATATATATATATATATATATATATCTTTGGCATGTCTTCCGCCGAATAAATGAATTTTCTTTCTTCTTTCTTTCTTTCTAAGTGGGTAAGTGGTGTAGTGGCAGTGTGAAATGATTATGTGATTGTGAATATGTATGAATTATGTCGTTCTGTTCCTTTTTATGGCAATGTTTGCGACTTTTCTACAATAGTCTACGAATATTTGTCTTATGTCGTCATCAGTCAAGAATTGTGGTAAGTTGTCTTTTGTTATTTTAATGTCTGTTTCCTGTTCCAAGTTAAATCAGTCCTTGTTGTTGATGGGGCATTCTGTGATTATGTGTAGTATTGTTTCTGTGGCGCCGATGTTGCAGGGGCAAAGAGGATTCTCCTTACATTTGCATCGAACAAGATAATCGGAGAACCCTCCATGGCCTGTGAATATTTGTGTTAGTGTGTTGTCAATTTTGATTTTTTTCAGTGTTCTGTGGGCCATATGGGTGTTGGGGAAAAATTTTTTGGTAGTGTTGCCGGTGTTTGTGTTGGTTTATCTGTCATTCCATTCTTTACTAGAATTTTTTCTGATTACATTTTTGCCGAAAGAGATAGGGAATTTATTGTAGTCTAGATGTTCGTCAGGGTTTAGTGCCGCCGATTTGGCAAGACTATCCGCTTTTTCATTGCCTTCTAGACCAATGTGAGACTTGATCCAACAGAGTGAGATGAATTTGTTTTGATTGTGGCATGAATTAAGATGAAGTCGGGTGTTTAATGCTAATGGGTGGAGAGAAAGGCCGTCAGTAACAGTGTCCAATGCTGCTCTGGAGTCGCTGAGGATGGCACACCTGGTGAAATCACTAGCTGCTATCATCTTTGCCGCCAGGCATATGGCCAGCAGTTCAGCCTGGTAGACGGTGCAGTAAGAAGCTAGACAGAATTTTTGATGTGAAATTTCGTGATTTTGATTCCAGACAGAAAAAGCGGCGCCGACCTTATTGTCGATTTTACTGCCGTCTGTATAGATTCTCACCGCACCGTCGACGAGATTTTCCAAATCTTCTTCGTTGTTAATTTTGATGATTTGCTGGCTCATACGGTTCGCTGGATGGGGTAGCTTGTGGAAGGGTGCCATTAGCTCAGGTTCTCCATTGGGTGTGATTGATATTGTTCCTTTCTTGACATCACGCAAAGAGGCTTTTTCCTTTATGCCGATGTCAAGAGGGAGTATATCTGCTAATAGGAGGGAAGCATTAAGTGACACTGTTATGTGGGCCTTGCATATCTTTTGGGCGAAATGACGCTGTAATGAGTTTAATTTTTTCTTGATGTAAATCTTTTGACAGGCAGGGGCCCATGCAGCGGCTGCATACGTAATTATTGGGATTATTTCGGCGTTGTAAATGGTTTTAACCACTTCGGGATGGAGACCCCAACTGGCTCTGGCGGCTTTTGAAAGCTGTTTACCAACGTTCAATGCCCTTTTACAAATGTATGTAGTGTGGGCATTGAACGTTAGTTTACAGTCTAGGATTAGCCCCAGGATTTTGATCTCATTAGCATGGACTATGTCAATCCCCCCCATGGTCAAGAGTGGGGTGTCATACTTAAGCTTGTTTGTGATTGTCATTGCTTTTGTTTTATTTGGAGCGAATGATAGCTTGTTGTTAACACCCCACTCTCTAACATGAGCGAGAGTGGCATTGCCCAGCTGTTGGATTTCCCCCGCTGAGTCACCTAAGAAGATGAGTATTACGTCGTCTGCGAATGCCTGGCAATAAATTCCTTTTCGCGTCAGACTTTTCAGTAGGGGGTCCAAAATGAGATTTCACATGATAGGGCCTCCAATGCAGCCCTGTACGCAGCCCTTCTCCGGTAATAACGTATGCTCGTGGTTAGCGTAGCGTAGTTTAATTTTACGACCTGTCATATAGTTGCTAAGAATTTTGCGTAGTGCCAAGGATACTTGCTCTTCCACCAGTCTGACTTTTATTAATGGCTACCACGCATTGTCAAAGGCCCCCTCTATGTCTAATGATACAATTGTGACTATTTTTTTCTTTTCAAGTCCACTTTTGATATGTGTCATTAGATTACAGAGGGAGTCCTCTGTTCCACGCTGTGGCATAAAGCCGTACTGGCGGTTGCTTATCCTTGGCACCAAATGCCACATGAGTCTCCTAACAATAAGTTTTTCCAGAATTTTGCCAAAAATAGGTAATAGGCCTATTGGTCTATAAGATTTTGGATTTTGATAGTCGTCCCTGCCTGGTTTTTTTAGGACGATGGTGATTGATGCTTTCCAAAGTTTGGGGAAGTATGATAGATTTAAGCATTTATTGTAAATTGAAAGATGAAGATGTAAATTTTGAGTGATGATGTTTTGGCAAATATCAGCGGTTAGGCCCTCCAAACCGGGGGCCTTTTTGGGGTTAAATGATTTGGTCACTGTTGTCAATTCATCAATTGTAAAGTCTGGTTCAATAGAAGTGTAGGTATTATTGTAGTCGTCAAACGTTGCCAGTGTGCGGATTTTTGTGTGGTATGGATTGTCTTCAGAGGTGTTGTCTTTTGGATAAAAAGTCTTTGCTAGTAGTTCCGCTGAGTCCTTTTTCGTGAGTGTGCTGTTTTGATGAATTAATGGGATGTCGTCCTCAAATTTGCTCGTGTTTTTAATGATTCTGTAGATACTGTCCCAGAGGCTTTCTTTATTTTGTCGCTGGCAAAAGTTCTTCCAACTGTTTATTTGGGCTTTGTTGGTTTCTGCTTCATATTTTGCTTTTAATTCTAAGTATTCCTGAATCACAAATGTTTTTCTTGCAGGTATTGCGCATCTGATCCTTCTTTTTCTGGTCGCTAATTGGCATTTCATTTCCTTAAGTTCTTCGGACCACCATGGAATACGCAGTTTCTGAGTTTGTTTTTTGGGTGGGATAATATTGTTGCATGTTTCGGTGACGGAGTTAGTGTAATTGATTATAAAGTTGTCTAATTGATCTGGTGTTTTAATGTTTTTTATTGTGTCGATATTTATATTGTGGTTGGTTAAGGTTGTGTCTAATTTTGAGTTGAATTTATGCCAATCGGTGTTTTTGGTGTTGTAATTTCTAGTTGTTCTTTGGATGCTGAGTCCTTTATTTGATCATAATTTGATATTGAAGATGATTCCATTGTGGTCCGAATTACAAAGATCATCAATAACGCGCCAATCCTCAACCAGATCAAGAAGGTCGTCGCTGCAGAATGTTGTGTCTATGTAGCTGGTGTAGTGGCTGTTGCCTCTGATAGTGTCGAATGTAGGTGTATTTCCTGTGTTTAGTATGTGAAAGTTTAGCTGCCCAATCATTGAAAGAATGTCTTCGCCGTGACGGTCTGTGTGTGGACTGCCCCACCAGATGCATCTGGCGTTAGTGTCCCCTCCAACGATGATTTTTGAGGGACCTGGCCTATTGCAGATTTTAGTAATGTGATTTAGATAATTTTGTAATGGTGTGTTGGGCTCAAAGTAGAATGAAATGGCGAGAATTTCCCAATTATCCGTTTGTAGTGTGACGGCGACGATGTTGTTAGTAGTCATTTCGGTGTTGAGAGTGGCATTGATTATTGGGTCGAAAATAATAATAGCTGCTTTTACTCTGTTTCGTTCTGTTGTGTCGTGTGTGGTGAGTGTTGCAGATTGTTGAGTGTTATTGTTAGTGTTTTGGAAAACTCTCGCTCCTGTGTAATTTTTCATTCTACTTTGTCCCCCTGCATATGGTTCTTGTAGTAAGGCGAAAGTGAGTTTTCTTTTTTGTGCTTCAAGGATGAATTCTGTCGTAGCCAGGTTCTTTCGCTGGAGGTTCACCTGGGCCACGCTGCACTGGCGGGTTTGTACCATATTGTTGTTGCTTGATACAACTTTAGCAGTAGTTTATACTCGACCGTGCTATGGCGTCCCATTTTAATCTGATTGGGCAGTCGGGGTTGTATACAGTGTGTGCGGTGTCAGAGTTTTTTGCTTTTATACAGTTAAGACATTTTGGTTGTTTGGTTAGTTGTGGACAGCGGGCTCTCAAGTGGTCATCGCCGCAATAACTGCATGAGGCCGTGGTCTGGGTACATGATTTTTTGCCATGTCCGTATGCCAGGCATTTCGTGCATTGTACTAGTGGTGATTGATCTTCAACCCTGATGTGTTGAAGATCAATATACAGCTTATTAACAGTGATGAGCCTTTGGTATAGCTTGGGCGAAACCCGGTATACAATATTGGCCTCAAGTGTGTTGCGGGCTCGCCTGTTGTATCTTCATTCTAGATCTAATTGATTTCCGTTTTTAAATTTTTTGATAATTTGAGCGAGGCTTTTATTTGGTTGAAATGACACTTGGCTTCTATATATTTGGTGCTAGTTTGAGTTTTAGCTCTAGCATCGTCAGCATTGCTTTTGGTAGATAAGGCAGAATCAGAGGACGGGTGCTGAGATGTTGCGGGATTAACCATTTGTTTGCCTTTGGGTGAGTGGAACATATTGAGAGTAGTATTGAATAGTAGTAGTAATAGCATTAATAAAAGAGTGATAAGTAAAGTGGATAAAGGGATAAAATTAAATTAAGTAAGTTGAGTTAAGTATAATGGATTAATAATGTTAAGCGAAAATTAGTATTGTACATTAGAGGTAAAGTTAGAGGTAGTTTGATGGTAGAAGTAATGATAGTAAGATAAATAGTAATAATAATAATAAATAATAATATAAGGTGAAAGTGGGTAAGGTAATTATAGGTAAGGTAAGGTAGGTAGAAGTAACGGTGAGTAGGTAAAGTAAGGTGAATAAATTAGGTAATGGTGGGGAGAGGTAAATGTAAGAGAAGAGTAAGTAAGGTAAAGAAAGTAAAGATAAGATAGGAAATTGTAGAAAGGTAAATTGCCAAAGACAAAATAAAGTGGAGATGAAGTACTTATGAATTGGGATTGGTTAATGAAGTGTAAGTATAGGTAGTGACGATGTAGTAGTTAATTATAGAACTGGCTGTTTAAGTAAAATTATGGTATTTAATATTGTGTTTATTATGAGAAAATTATTTTTAACTATAGTAAATAAATTGAGTAAATAAGTTGGAGATAAATGATGGCAAAATTTGAGAGAATGAAAGAGTCAAGAATAATAGTAGTAGATGTAGTATTTAAAATGATGATTAATAACTATAATATTAGTAATAAATTTGATATTAGTTTGTGAAGAATGATATAGTATCAAATTATATTATTTAAAAATTAATTATAAATAGTTTAAATATTATATTATAACTAATAATTAAGTATTATTAAAGAAATAAAGAAAGAAAATATTTTATGTATTGTTATAAATGGTTTACTATAGTTAAAGTATTTTACTATAGTATATAGAATAGGTATGTTATACAGAATAGGTCCATGGTAATTGAGTTTTTGGTGAACTAATCAGTGAGCAGCTTTTGTTGATAGTTAGGCCGTTCGCTTCTAGATGGTGCTATTCCTGTAGCTACTTTTGCTATGCTCAATGAGTATTTTTGATGTTAATATGGCTAATCGCCAGTAGATGGCAAAACTATTTTGGGTTATATTTTAGACTGCTCAGTGAGTAGTTTACGTGCTGGTAGAGCTATAGCCTAGCAGATGGCACTTTTGTTGTTACTAGTGCTAGTGGTATAGGGTATGTGGCTTGAAGCCAATACGCAGACAGGCTAATAGGTGGCGTTATTATATATATTAAGAATAAAATTATTATTAAATTAATAATAAATAAATTAATAATACTAAAAGCTAATAGTATTGAATCAGGTCGCAGGTTGCAGAAGGATAGCCTTGGGACGGACTCACCGATTCCTGGGCGTAGAATTTTATTTGTATAGAATGATATATTGTCCTTTATGCTGAGGATGTCGATTAGTTTCTTCGATTCGATTAGACCTGCGCGTCCGCAGCGCTAATTCGCCAGTGATATTTTGACCGTGACCTAATTAGCAGCACGTGTTAATTGTTTTATTGTTTATCTCCCACAATGGCAGATCAAACAAGATATTCTAATCGCGAGTATTATGAAATGGTACGGTGCTACATATTAAGTGGTGAAACTTTACGTGGTGCGCAAAGACTTTATGAACGTGACTCTTTACCGCGTTTAGAGAGACAAGATATTAATTCTAGAGTACCTAATTCGAGGACGATTTTGGCAGCCAACCAAAGATTATTGGATTTTGGGCAGTTCACTACACCGGCGCATGCAACATCTCAAGGAGGTCATGCCGTGATTAGCCCAGCAGTCGAGAGCGCTATAGTCGAGCTCTTTGAACGAGACCCCCGTGCTAGCACCAATGACGCAGCTCGATAATTCGGTGTAAACCGTTATTACGTGTGGAAGCTGCTAAATTCTTTAGGGTACCACCCGTATCAACGGGTTCAAGCACTACATGAAAATGATGGTGCTGCTCGAGTACAATTTTGTCAATGGTTATTGTCAAACATTAACTCTACAAACATTTTCTGGACTGACGAAGCTTTATTTACACGGATAGGACTTTATAATAGTCGTAACGAACACTATTGGGCAGTGAGCAATCCCCACGTAATCAAAGACAGTTTTCATCAAGTGCAATTTAGTATTAATGTTTGGGCTGGGATCATTGATAACGTAATCGTGGGTCCGTACTTTATTGAAGACCGATTGACTGGCAGTAATTATCTGGATATGTTGCGAAGTGTGATTTCCGATTTACTAGAGGGCGTACCTCTAATACTGTTAAATAATCTATACTTCCAACATGACGGTGCTCCACCCCATTATTCGAGTGCTGTGCGTGAGTATTTAAACACTGAATATGGGAATAGGTGGATAGGTCGTGGGGGCCCGATACCGTGGCCTCCAAGGTCACCGGACCTTACACCATTTTTTTTTTCTTTATTTTCCAAACTATCTAGTTTGGGCTTTCATCTCCTCTGACATAATCAGAGACCTTAATTAGTGTGTAGAGTATTAATAGAGTTAGTTAAAATAGTGTGTGTAAATATATTAAAAGGTGGGTGTAATTACATATATTAAATTTAATTAAGTTAATAAATTATTTAATGATATAATTAGTGGAGTTGTTAGAATTACTAATTGAAGTAATGATAATATAGTGATGATATAGTAGTATGTAATAGTGTAAGTTTTATAGATAATTAATTAAATTGGTGTAATGAGTGAATAATGTGATGTTGGTGTATAATGAGGTTGATGATTGTAGTGATATATTAGTGTAATGTTTTATGTACAATGAGTTTATAATAAATTATAAAAGTGGGAGATTATTATTATTTAGATTAATATTAGAAATTAATTAGCATTGTGCAGGAGTAATGATTAACTTAAGTAATAATTAACATTATACAAATTACATTAAATTATATACAGTTAATGCAAGTTACTAAAGCATATATATTTATTTTTATTAATGATGATTAAGATAGAAATAAAAAGAAATAGTAGAAAGAAGTCATTAGTAAGTACAAACATTGAAGGACATACATAGAGAATATAGATAAATTAATTTAAATTATAACAAAACAGAGGGTTTCTTGTTAAAGTAAGAGAATAAAATTAAGTCTAGGAAATAAATGTGATAATATAGGAAATTATTATTATTATTATTTTTTATTATTATTTTTTTTATTCTTTTTTTTTTATTATTTTATTTTATATATATTTATATATATATATATATATATATTTTTTTTATATATTTTTTTTTAATATTTTTTTTTGAAGATGAAGTTAGAAATAAAAGAAATAGTAGAAAGAAGTCATTACTACAAACGCTGAAGTACATAGAGAATATAAACAAGTCAATTTAAATTATTACAGTTATTGTTATAGCATAAATATAAAATTGATGTAACATAAATACCATAAATACATAAAAGGAGTGATTGAGAAAAGAGAAGTAACAAAACAAAAAAAAAATTAAAGAAATAGTAGAAAGAGGTCATTACTACGTTTAGAAATAGTGCCATCTGTAGATTAACCTATTAACTTTACTTATCTTAACGGGATAACGGTAAGTGGGTAAGTGGTGTAGTGGCAGTGTGAAATGATTATGCGATTGTGAATATGTATGAATTATGTCGTTCTGTTCCTTTTTATGGCAATGTTTGCGACTTTTCTACAATAGTCTACGAATATTTGTCTTATGTCGTCATCAGTCAAGAATTGTAGTAAGTTGTCTTTTGTTATTTTAATGTCTGTTTCCTGTTCCAAGTTAAATCAGTCCTTGTTGTTGATGGGGCATTCTGTGATTATGTGTAGTATTGTTTCTGTGGCGCCGATGTTGCAGGGGCAAAGAGGATTCTCCTTACATTTGAATCGAACAAGATAATCGGAGAACCCTCCATGGCCTGTGAATATTTGTGTTAGTGTGTTGTCAATTTTGATTTTTTTCAGTGTTCTGTGGGCCATGTGGGTGTTGGGGAAAATTTTTTTGGTAGTGTTGCCGGTGTTTGTGTTGGTGTATCTGTCATTCCATTCTTTACTAGAATTTTTTCTGATTACATTTTTGCCGAAAGAGATAGGGAATTTATTGTAGTCTAGATGTTCGTCAGGGTTTAGTGGCGCCGATTTGGCAAGACTATCCGCTTTTTCATTGCCTTCTAGACCGATGTGAGACTTGATCCAACAGAGTGAGATGAATTTGTTTTGATTGTGGCATGAATTAAGATGAAGTCGGGTGTTTAATGCTAATGGGTGGAGAGAAAGGCCGTCAGTAACAGTGTCCAATGCTGCTCTGGAGTCGCTGAGGATGGCACACCTGGTGAAATCACTAGCTGCTATCATCTTTGCCGCCAGGCATATGGCCAGCAGTTCAGCCTGGTAGACGGTGCAGTAAGAAGCTAGACAGAATTTTTGATGTGAAATTTCGTGATTTTGATTCCAGACAGAAAAAGCGGCGCCGACCTTATTGTCGATTTTACTGCCGTCTGTATAGATTCTCACCGCACCGTCGACGACATTTTCCAAATCTTCTTCGTTGTTAATTTTGATGATTTGCTGGCTCATACGGTTCGCTGGATGGGGTAGCTTGTGGAAGGGTGCCATTAGCTCAGGTTCTCCATTGGGTGTGATTGATATTGTTCCTTTCTTGACATCACGCAAAGAGGCTTTTTCCTTTATGCAGATGTCAAGAGGGAGTATATCTGCTAATAGGAGGGAAGCATTAAGTGACACTGTTCTGTGGGCCTTGCATATCTTTTGGGCGAAATGACGCTGCAATGAGTTTAATTTTTTCTTGATGTAAATCTTTTGACAGGCAGGGGCCCATGCAGCGGCTGCATACGTAATTATTGGGATTATTACGGCGTTGTAAATGGTTTTAACCACTTCGGGATGGAGACCCCAACTGGCTCTGGCGGCTTTTGAAAGCTGTTTACCAACGTTCAATGCCCTTTTACAAATGTATGTAGTGTGGGCATTGAACGTTAGTTTACATTCTAGGATTAGCCCCAGGATTTTGATCTCATTAGCATGGACTATGTCAATCCCCCCCATGGTCAAGAGTGGGGTGTCATACTTAAGCTTGTTTGTGATTGTCATTGCTTTTGTTTTATTTGGAGCGAATGATAGCTTGTTGTTAACACCCCACTCTCTAACATGAGCGAGAGTGGCATTGCCCAGCTGTTGGATTTCCCCCGCTGAGTCACCTAAGAAGATGAGTATTACGTCGTCTGCGAATGCCTGGCAATAAATTTCTTTTCGCGTCAGACTTTTCAGTAGGGGGTCCAAAATGAGATTTCACATGATAGGGCCTCCAATGCAGCCCTGTACGCAGCCCTTCTCCGGTAATAACGTATGCTCGTGGTTAGCGTAGCGTAGTTTAATTTTACGACCTGTCATATAGTTGCTAAGAATTTTGCGTAGTGCCAAGGATACTTAAGGTAACTATAAGGTATTAACATTAACGGCGAATACATCACTCACCTTCGATTTGCAGACGATATCGTCGTTATGGCAGAATCCATGGAGGACCTTGGCACCATGCTCAACGATCTCAGCAGGGTATCCCAACTGGTGGGGTTACGAATGAACATGGACAAGACGAAAGTCATGTCAAATACCCATGTCATTCCTGTACCGGTCCTAGTTGGCAATGCGATTCTCGAAATTGTCGATCATTATGTTTACCTTGGACAAACAGTCCAGTTAGGTAGATCCAATTCCGAGAAAGAGGTCAGCCGACGAATCCAACTCGGTTGGGCAGCGTTCGGGAAACTTAAGAGGATCTTCTCGTCCAACATACCTCAGTGTCTGAAAACACAGGTCTACAACCAGTGTGTGTTACCAGTGATGACTTACGGCACGGAAACGTGGTCCCTAAATGTAGGCCTCATAACCAAGCTCAAAGTCGCTCAGCGTGCTATGGAGCGAGCTATGCTCGGGATTTCTCTGCGTGATAGAATCCGTAATACGGAAATCCGCAGAAGAACGGGTGTAACCGACATAGCACGAAGAATTAGCACGCTGAAGTGGCAATGGGCTGGCCACATCGCTCGAAGAACCGACAACCGCTGGGGAAAAAAGGTTCTAGAGTGGCGACCACGTACCGGACGACGCAGTGTAGGATGCCCCCCCACTAGGTGGACAGACGATCTAGTTAAAATTGCTGGGCGTCGATGGATGCAGACGGCACAGAACCGCACTCTGTGGCATACCATGAGGGAGGCCTATGTCCAGCAGTGGACGGCGATGGGCTGAAATGATGATGATGATGAAGGATACTTGCTCTTCCACCAGTCTGACTTTTATTAATGGCCACCACGCATTGTCAAAGGCCCCCTCTATGTCTAATGATACAATTGTGACTATTTTTTTCTTTTCAAGTCCACTTTTGATATGTGTCATTAGATCACAGAGGGAGTCCTCTGTTCCACGCTGTGGCATAAAGCCGTACTGGCGGTTGCTTATCCTTGGCACCAAATGCCACATGCGTCTCCTAACAATAAGTTTTT
Organism: Lymantria monacha; assembly: GCA_905163515.2. Classification (NCBI taxonomy): domain Eukaryota; kingdom Metazoa; phylum Arthropoda; class Insecta; order Lepidoptera; family Erebidae; genus Lymantria; species Lymantria monacha. The sequence goes on from LR991081.1 coordinate 22,523,521, forward strand.
CCAGAATTTTGCCAAAAATAGGTAATATTGGTCTATAAGATTTTGGATTTTGATAGTCGTCCCTGCCTGGTTTTTTTAGGACGATGGTGGTTGATTCTTTCCAAAGTTTGGGGAAGTATGATAGATTTAAGCATTTATTGTAAACTAGCAGATGCCCGCGACTTCGTCTGCGTGACATTCAGTTTAACTACGCACCCCTATTTGAAACTTAAAAATTCAAACTCGACCAAGTATTTCCGGCAGCCACTTGACCATTTTCATCAAGGAGGACGCTTTCTCCAATTTTCTTTAAAACACCGGCAAATTCTTAAGCATGTGAATTAGTGTTGCCCAAATGCTCTTGCGAGGCTCGCAAATCTTGCAACTTTTGCTTTTAGAATAACACAAAGTCACTTGTTTTGATAGATATAAAAAATCTCCATAGACATTAAAAATCCAACTAAATTAATTAAATTCTATTCATCTAGTGGCAGTAACTGTACAACTATCAATAATTAAGTACATACCACTAAACGGAAGTACGGCTATTATTCTTCCGTGTACTGGTATTACTCGTAAGAATACGAAATGTTGACAATCCTTTCTTTGCTAAGAAAATCGTAAAATCATGTCTAAGGGAGCACTGCGAAACTCTTGCAGCAAGTCTTGGTCTTGCATTTGGGCAACACTAATGTGAAGAAACCTTGGCTTTGCTTGCATGTTGTTGGTTAGGGTCAGCTTTCCTCCTTGGGGCCACAGATAAGAATACTTCAGTGAACCATTAATCTCATCAGTTCTATTTCCTCGAGTTTTAACAGGAAGGATTTGCCGAAAATCTCCAAAGGAAAGCACCATTGACTTTTCATTACGATCTCGTAGTGCTCGATCTACGAGCTCTACAATTTTTTTTATTTATCATTGTCCAATCAACGCAAACGATTAGACAGGAATCCTTAATAAAAACACTAATAGTGGTAAAGCCACAGTTGATAGTATTCTTTCTACAGCCACAGGCCGGTCCAACCCCCAGTCGGACCTAGTACCCCACTATTGCAGAAAAGCAACGTCTGAACAGTGGCAATGTGTTATTTCTGCTTCATTTGTAAGAGGCGGCGGGGCGGGGCAGGCGCGATTACCTGCGCCTACTTGCCTTAGTCGAAGTCGCGGGGAACTGGAACGGGGAATAGTCCGTCACCCGCGGAGAGGCTGACCACGTGAGAGTGAAGCCTGATGGCCCGGGGCGTCATCGGTGATGGTACGCGAAATACCCAATGGTGATGAGGAGGGAAAACGATGGGTTATGGGGCCACGCGGACGGAATGCAAGGCGTGCGTCCAGACCATGGCCTGCCAAAAAAATAAATGCATGCTGCTTGCTCGTTTACCACCGTACATATTAAACCAAAAAACACTTTGAATGTGTCGCAGTTTCGTATTATTGAACATCTCGATGTTTCATCGCTTTATAAATCTATCGGGTTTATAAACAATGAGCATAAATCTATCGGCTTTTAAACAAAGCTCTTTTACCACCAAGACGTAATGCAGCTGCGGTTTCTGACGTAGTTACTTCCAAAGTTATTTTACGCTGTCTCCTCATTTTGGTAAGATTGCTCTGCTCAGATAAGTCTTTTCAGGGCTACCTGGGGACATGGACATCTATCATCTCAGCTTATATACGCCCCACTATTGGGCTCAAGCCTCGTCCGTGATGGGAGGGAAATTGACCTACTATATCACGCTGGTCAGATGTGTTGGTATACGGTTTTGTTTCTAGTTTTCCTTTTCTTCCATAGATGTATGATATGTATGATGTCCTTTAGTCGTCTCGTGGCTGATCGACCCACAGGTAAGAAAGCGGTTGGTGAATTGTATTCTAACTGCGCAACCACACGGATAAATATATAATAAATGGCTTTCATTACGAAATAATTAATAAAAATGAATTTCTTTATTCATGTCGCATTTTAGTAGCGTAGAATATCTTCAGATGGATATCTTTTATATTTTATAATAATGTCAAAGGATTTGAAAGACTGTAAAACAATAACATCATTAAAAGCAAAAGACTCAAACGAATGGGGCTATGACTGTTACAGGCCTACTCAAGGGTGTCATCTCAGCGCTGATCACATTCAAGTATTCTGCAAGCTGCTTGAAACGTACTCCATGCTATCCACAGTGTATAAAAATGTAAAAAAGTAGGTCCTCGCACAATATGCAGCAACAGCCGGCAGCAACAGCGCTATTGCTAAAGTGACTGGTGTAGTGATGCGGCATGGTTGCTTCGGCGTGTACCTGCTCACGGTCGCAAGGAGGGAGAGCACACCGTCTAACCACTACTGCGATTGCGAAGTGGACACGGCGCTGCAGACGCTTAAAGTTTGCGTGGCCAGGGCAAAGCAGCGCCGTGCACTCATCGCAATCATCGGTGCTAAACTGGCATTGTCGACTATCGCAAAGACAATGCTCGTTAGCGTCAGGAACTCGGACTCGGTCGCCGCCTTTTGCGAGACAGTCATCACAGGCGCGGTACCTGCACCTGTTGCCATCCTAACTGAGGTCGCGGATAGATAGACCATGGGAATTAATCTATCACCCGCAGAGACGCCGACCGCGTGAGGGCGATACAACACTGTTGTTTACCGGGGTGTAGATGGAGACGATACCTGGAAGGGTAAACCCCCGGACCGGCCACGGATGTCAAGTAAGCGGTATCAAAGGCCAGCCTGATGGTTTGGGCAGAGAACACGATGAGTTATGGGGCCACACGACGCCCTTCTGTTACCCCGGAAGGAATGGCCGTGTCCACACCGTAGCCTACCAAACAAAAACAAAAAAGGGTGCACTTTGCATACTCGCCCCAAAGTAGCATCTTAACTAAGAACGTACATTTTGTACGCTCTAAGATGTGGACTTTACTTATTTTTTCGTGTTTGACTTACTCGTAGTTATTAGTCGCAGATGGCTATGACAACTTTACTCGGAATGTTAGGTGAGTGCTGAGAGCTTTCCTCCAAAGTACCTTTACTAAGTTCAAGAAGTTAATGTAGTAGCTTTAGAAAATATAACGAAAAAATGATTTAAAGTTTTAAACTAAATTATAGCGCCATCTATTGCTCATTTAACAAACTAAATAAATCATGCATTTTATTAATTTATAGCTAAATTATATATTATTAACTAATTAAAACATTCTTTTTTATCACAAATAGTTTTAATAGTTATTTTGACTACCTGATTAATGTTATATATTATGTCACCTTCCCTTCAACTTTGAAGGAGGTTTGAGCCCAGCAGTGGGATGTATATGAGCTGAATTGATGAAACTACTATATATTAAGTAATACAAATACTTTACTTACACTATAGATAAATTAAATAATTATTTTGAATTGAACCTTCTAGTGACATAAAAGGCGAGCGGTGATTTTAAAAACTTAAATGACCATAACTTTTTTTACAGACATCATATTTCAATGAAACAAAGACTAAATGTTGCTCTGAATTGGGCTTAATCTTTTTATCAAAACTGCGAAACAATCCGTTCAGTAACTTCGGAGATTAGCGATTACAGACATACAGACAGACAAGAAATTCCAAAAAATGTTTTTTGTTTTCTGTTAGTGTTTTCTTACTGCTTAGATTCATTTTTTAATAAATTTATCAAATGTACAGACACGGGATTTCTACTGATTTATTATATGTATAGATTGAAAGATGAAGATGTAAATTTTGCAAATATCAGCGGTTAGGCCCTCCAAACCGGGGGCTTTTTTGGGGTTAAATGATTTGGTCACTGTTGTCAATTCATCAATTGTAAAGTCTGGTTCAATAGAAGTGTAGGTATTATTGTAGTCGTCAAACGTTGCCAGTGTGCGGATTTTTGTGTGGTATGGATTGTCTTCAGAGGTGTTGTCTTTTGGATAAAAAGTCTTTGCTAGTAGATCCGCTGAGTCCTTTTTCGTGAGTGTGCTGTTTTGATGAATTAATGGGATGTCGTCCTCAAATTTGCTCGTGTTTTTAATGATTCTGTAGATACTGTCCCAGAGGCTTTCTTTATTTTGTCGCTGGCAAAAGTTCTTCCAACTGTTTATTTGGGCTTTGTTGGTTTCTGCTTCATATTTTGCTTTTAATTCTAAGTATTCCTGAATCACAAATGTTTTTCTTGCAGGTCTTGCGCATCTGATCCTTCTTTTTCTGGTCGCTAATTGGCGTTTCATTTCCTTAAGTTCTTCGGACCACCATGGAATACGCAGTTTCTGAGTTTGTTTTTTTGGGTGGGATAATATTGTTGCATGTTTCGGTGACGGAGTTAGTGTAATTGATTATAAAGTTGTCTAATTGGTCTGGTGTTTTAATGTTTTTTATTGTGTCGATATTTATATTGTGGTTGGTTAAGGTTGTGTCTAATTTTGAGTTGAAATTATGCCAATCGGTGTTTTTGGTGTTGTAATTTCTAGTTGTTCTTTGGATGGTGAGTCCTTTATATGATCATAATTTGATATTGAAGATGATTCCATTGTGGTCCGAATTACAAAGATCATCAATAACGCGCCAATCCTCAACCAGATCAAGAAGGTCGTCGCTGCAGAATGTTGTGTCTATGTAGCTGGTGTAGTGGCTGTTGCCTCTGATAGTGTCGAATGTAGTTGTATTTCCTGTGTTTAGTATGTGAAAGTTTAGCTGCCCAATCATTGAAAGAATGTCTTCGCCGCGACGGTCTGTGTGTGGACTGCCCCACCAGATGCATCTGGCGTTAGTGTCCCCTCCAACGATGATTTTTGAGGGACCTGGCCTATTGCAGATTTTAGTAATGTGATTTAGATAATTTTGTAATGGTGTGTTGGGCTCAAAGTAGAATGAAATGGCGAGAATTTCCCAATTATCAGTTTGTAGTGTGACGGCGACGATGTTGTTAGTAGTCATTTCGGTGTTGAGAGTGGCATTGATTGTTGGGTCGAAAATAATAATAGCTGCTTTTACTCTGTTTCGTTCTGTTGTGTCGTGTGTGGTGAGTGTTGCAGATTGTTGAGTGTTATTGTTAGTGTTTTGGAAAACTCTCGCTCCTGTGTAATTTTTCATTCTACTTTGTCCCCCTACATATGGTTCTTGTAGTAAGGCGAAAGTGAGTTTTCTTTTTTGTGCTTCAAGGATGAATTCTGTCGTAGCCAGGTTCTTTCGCTGGAGGTTCACCTGGGCCACGCTGCACTGGCGGGTTTGTACCATATTGTTGTTGCTTGATACAACTTTAGCAGTAGCTTATACTCGACCGTGCTATGGCGTCCCATTTTAATCTGATTGGGCAGTCGGGGTTGTATACAGTGTGTGCGGTGTCAGAGTTTTTTGCTTTTATACAGTTAAGACATTTTGGTTGTTTGGTTAGTTGTGGACAGCGGGCTCTCAAGTGGTCATCGCCGCAATAACTGCATGAGGCCGTGGTCTGGGTACATGATTTTTTGCCATGTCCGTATGCCAGGCATTTCGTGCATTGTACTAGGGGTGATTGATCTTCAACCCTGATGTGTTGAAGATCAATATACAGCTTATTAACAGTGATGAGCCTTTGGTATAGCTTGGGCGAAACCCGGTATACCATATTGGCCTCAAGTGTGTTGCGGGCTCGCCTGTTGTATCTCCATTCTAGTTTTGCTTCATCTTCGGTTAGGTTTGTAAATAATTGGGGATTTTGTTTTTTAATTGCTTTTTGTATGGTGTGATCATCGTTGTATTGTAAAACATTCCGTAGGACAATTAATGGGTTTTTGTTAATGGCATCTTCTATTAGTAATTTTGTATTTGACTGTAGTCGGGATGATGTTTTAATAACCTCTTCTTTGGACGCGCAGCTAATTATAACCTTTCCGTCTTTCACCTTCCTGACGCCATTAATCTGTAGTCCATTTTCTGTGGCTTTTAATGTGTTTCTGATTTGTTCTATTCTATTAGTGGATGTACTATTGTCTTTCGGAGATATTATTATTGAATATTTTGGTGTATTACTTCAGTTTTAATGTTGTGTTCTAGTTCTTTAAGGCTTGTCTGGATTTGTATGTTATTAATTTCCATAATATTTTGGAGGTGGTCAGCATTGATATTAGAAGGTGGTATTGGTTTGTTACATTGTTCTTTTTTGTATTATTAGTGTTATTGAGATCTAATTTAAGTTGAGTGTTCTCAATTTCGAGATCTTTGATGAGGTGTACCAATCTTTCGACTAATAGCAGGGTCTCATCTTTGATTTCCGGTTTTAAATTTTTTGATAACTTGAGCGAGGCTTTTATTTGGTTGAAATGACACTTGGCTTCTATATATTTGGTGCTAGTTTGAGTTTTAGCTCTAGCATCGTCAGCATTGCTTTTGGTAGATAAGGCAGAATCAGAGGACGGGTGCTGAGATGTTGCGGGATTAACCATTTGTTTGCCTTTGGGTGAGTGGAACATATTGAGAGTAGTATTGAATAGTAGTAGTAATAGAATTAATAAAAGAGTGATAAGTAAAGTGGATAAAGGGATAAAATTAAATTAAGTAAGTTGAGTTAAGTATAATGGATTAATAATGTTAAGCGAAAATTAGTATTGTACATTAGAGGTAAAGTTAGAGGTAGTTTGATGGTAGAAGTAATGATAGTAAGATAAATAGTAATAATAATAATAAATAATAATATAAGGTGAAAGTGGGTAAGGTAATTATAGGTAAGGTAAGGTAGGTAGAAGTAACGGTGAGTAGGTAAAGTAAGGTGAATAAATTAGGTAATGGTGGGGAGAGGTAAATGTAAGAGAAGAGTAAGTAAGGTAAAGAAAGTAAAGATAAGATAGGAAATTGTAGAAAGGTAAATTGCCAAAGACAAAATAAAGTGGAGATGAAGTACTTATGAATTGGGATTGGTTAATGAAGTGTAAGTATAGGTAGTGACGATGTAGTAGTTAATTATAGAACTGGCTGTTTAAGTAAAATTATGGTATTTAATATTGTGTTTATTATGAGAAAATTATTTTTAACTATAGTAAATAAATTGAGTAAATAAGTTGGAGATAAATGATGGCAAAATTTGAGAGAATGAAAGAGTCAAGAATAATAGTAGTAGATGTAGTATTTAAAATGATGATTAATAACTATAATATTAGTAATAAATTTGATATTAGTTTGTGAAGAATGATATAGTATCAAATTATATTATTTAAAAATTAATTATAAATAGTTTAAATATTATATTATAACTAATAATTAAGTATTATTAAAGAAATAAAGAAAGAAAATATTTTTTGTATTGTTATAAATGGTTTACTATAGTTAAAGTATTTTACTATAGTATATAGAATAGGTATGTTATACGGAATAGGTCCATGGTAATTGAGTTTTTGGTGAACTAATCAGTGAGCAGCTTTTGTTGATAGTTAGGCCGTTCGCTTCTAGATGGTGCTATTCCTGTAGCTACTTTTGCTATGCTCAATGAGTATTTTTGATGTTAATATGGCTAATCGCCAGTAGATGGCAAAACTATTTTGGGTTATATTTTAGACTGCTCAGTGAGTAGTTTACGTGCTGGTAGAGCTATAGCCTAGCAGATGGCACTTTTGTTGTTACTAGTGCTAGTGGTATAGGGTATGTGGCTTGAAGCCAATACGCAGACAGGCTAATAGGTGGCGTTATTATATATATTAAGAATAAAATTATTATTAAATTAATAATAAATAAGTTAATAATACTTAAAGCTAATACAGTAGAACGCCGATTATCCGAACGCCGATTAACCGAATCGCCAATTATCCGAATCGGTCCTAAGCGTAATATTAAAACCCAGTAATTTTTCAACGCTACAATGGTACATATTAACTCGTTCACGCTTCAACGTCGAGGCAACTTACTCTGATCGAGATGTTCAAGTGAGCGTTATAGTAGAACTGTGTTTGTTAAATATATAATAAAGTTTATTATTCTATGGGTGACAGTTCGTTTTTCTTTATTACCAGTATATGTCCGACTATCCGAATTTTTGATTATCCGAATCGACTCCAGTCCCAATTACTTCGGATAATCGGCGTTCTACTGTAGTATTGAATCAGGTCGCAGGTTGCAGAAGGATAGCCTTGGGACGGACTCACCGATTCCTGGGCGTAGAATTTTATTTGTATAGAATGATATATTGTCCTTTATGCTGAGGATGTCGATTAGTTTCTTCGATTCGATTAGACCTGCGCGTCCGCAGCGCTAATTCGCCAGCGTATATTGACCGTGACCTAATTAGCAGCACGTGTTAATTGTTTTATTGTTTATCTCCCACAATGGCAGATCAAACAAGATATTCTAATCGCGAGTATTATGAGATGGTACGGTGCTACATATTAAGTGGTGAAACTTTACGTGGTGCGCAAAGACTTTATGAACGTGACTCTTTACCGCTTTAGAGAGACAAGGTATTAATTCTAGAGTACTTAATTCGAGGACGATTTTGGCAGCCAACCAAAGATTATTGGATTTTGGGCAGTTCACTACACCGGCGTATGCAACATCTCAAGGAGGTCATGCCGTGATTAGCCCAGCAGTCGAGAGCGCTATAGTCGAGTTCTTTGAACGAGACCCTCGTGCTAGCAGCAATGACGCAGCTCGATAATTCGGTGTAAACCGTTATTACGTGTGGAAGCTGCTAAATTCTTTAGGGTACCACCCGTATCAACGGGTTCAAGCACTACATGAAAATGATGGTGCTGCTCGAGTACAATTTTGTCAATGGTTATTGTCAAACATTAACTCTACAAACATTTTCTGGACTGACGAAGCTTTATTTACACGGATAGGACTGTATAATAGTCGTAACGAACACTATTGGGCAGTGAGCAATCCCCACGTAATCAAAGACAGTTTTCATCAAGTGCGATTTAGTATTAATGTTTGGGCTGGGATCATTGATAACGTAATCGTGGGTCCGTACTTTATTGAAGACCGATTGACTGGCAGTAATTATCTGGATATGTTGCGAAGTGTGATTTCCGATTTACTAGAGGGCGTACCTCTAATACCTACTGTTAAATAATCTATACTTCCAACATGACGGTGCTCCACCTCATTATTCGAGTGCTGTGCGTGAGTATTTAAACACTGAATATGGGAATAGGTGGATAGGTCGTGGGGGCCCGATACCGTGGCCTCCAAGGTCACCGGACCTTACACCATTTTTTTTTTCTTTATTTTCTCAAACTATCTAGTTTGGGCTTTCATCTCCTCTGACATAATCAGAGACCTTAATTAGTGTGTAGAGTATTAACAGAGTTAGTTAAAATAGTGTGTGTAAATATATTAAAAGGTGGGTGTAATTATATTAAATTTAATTAAGTTAATAAATTATTTAATGATATAATTAGTGGAGTTGATAGAATTAGTAATTGAAGTAATGATAATATAGTGATGATATAGTAGTATGTAATAGTGTAAGTTTTATAGACAATTAATTAAATTGGTGTAATGAGTGAATAATGTGATGTTGGTGTATAATGAGGTTGATGATTGTAGTGATATATTAGTGTAATGTTTTATGTACAATGAGTTTATAATAAATTATAAAAGTGGGAGATTATTATTATTTAGACTAATATTAGAAATTAATTAGCATTGTGCAGGAATAATGATTAACTTAAGTAATAATTAACATTATACATATTACATTAAATTATATACAGTTAATGCAAGTTACTAAAGCATATATATTTATTTTTATTAATGATGATTAAGATAGAAATAAAAAGAAATAGTAGAAAGAAGTCATTAGTAAGTACAAACATTGAAGGACATACATAGAGAATATAGATAAATTAATTTAAATTATAACAAAACAAAGGGTTTCTTGTTAAAGTAAGAGAATAAAATTAAGTCTAGGAAATAAATGTGATAATATAGGAAATTATTATTATTATTATTTTTTATTATTTTTTTTTTTATTCTTTTTTTTTATATATACAGAGTGGAGACGTCAATACGACAATAAATGAAAACACCGTCAATACTAGTGTATAGGAGTATTTTGAAACTATTAAAAAAGTGCTCACATGGAAATTTAAAAAACATTTTTTTCAAACAAACTTTTTATCATAAATATTGAAACAAAATAGAACACGTTTGTAAATATTAGTTCACTAACCTGTAGACAACGTGCAAGCGGCGAGCGACGTCGTGTCATATTTTACGACTTCGGAACGTAGTTAAATAAAATACCTACACCTAAGGTTTTGGGCGGTATTTATTCTCACTTGATTATTTTATTAAATTTATAATCACGATAACTTTAATAATTCACTTGGTCCTTAAACTTTTAAATTTTCGATATGTGCGCCATGGACCCGATCGCACAAATTATATCGTCTTAAAATATTATTCCGAACTCTTGTTAACAGGTCGCCATTGACGGCGATGCATTTTAACTTGTCGAAAGATCGTTCAATTCTATTTTTTAAGTCCTCCACATTATCAACGTCTGTTAAATAAACATCATCTTTCACATAACCCCACAAGAAAAAGTCCAATGGTGTGAGATCTGGTGACCGCGCTGGCCACCGTGTTGGCCCATACCGACCAGTCCACTGATGTCCGAAAATTCCAGACAAACACTCTCTGGCAGCAACCACGGAATGTGCAGGCGCACCGTCTAGTTGGTACCACATCTGTCTACGCACGTCTAGAAAAAGGTCGTCCATATACTCAGTAACAGGCCCGTTAATTAATTCTAGAAACTTTGCCGCATTTAAATTTCCATCAATAAAAATTGGTCCAATTATAGTATCCCTGTGTATACCAGCCCACACATTGACGGCAAACCTGTATTGGTGCGAACTCTCTCGTGTTAGATGTGGATTTTAGTGACTCCAGTATCGGAGATTTTGGCGATTCCATAATCCGTTCCTTGTAAATGTACTTTCATCACTCCACATTACATTGTATAAGAAATCGGGGTTTTCGAAATTTTTTCGTAACATCCAATGGCAGAAGGCTTCTCTGGCCGGCATGTCTCTTGGTAACAACGCCTGTACTTTCTTGTATTTAAAAGGCCTCTGTTTATCGCGTTTTAAAACTTTGTAAATAGTTTTATGGTTTACACGAAAATGACGAGCCGCTCTACGCAGACTAGATGTTGGGTGGCGAGCAAAATAATTCAAAATTTGTTCATCTAGGGTGGCTCTTACACGCGAAGGAGCACTATCCATATGAGTGAGTAAGGATTGATTATCCCGTAACCTCTGGACAGCTTGTACAATAGTCCGGCCATTGGTAGGACAAACACGTGTATTTCCATACCTCTCTCGGTACGTACGTATGGTTAAAGCTGCATTTCCGTGACATTCTCCATAAATTAAAATCATATCTGTATACTCCGAAGCTGTGTAATTATAACGAGGCATTGTAAATGAGAAAAATTACTATTCTAACACAAAGTAAGCGTCTAATTTAGCACAATTCACTTAAAAAATTACAGTTACCTACTCAGATAGTACATGTTCACTAGAAAAAAAACTTCCTATGTCGCACAACACACTTTTAAACGTCATAAACAAAAGTAGTTGACTGTAGCCACAGAACAATATACTCAAGATAGGCAGCAGTCACAATTTGCAAATCATCAATACCGCATGCGACGCGACGTTCACGTCACAGGATCACGATGCCACACTGACCTACAGACCTATTAGGTATAATACTTTTGAACAATAAAGCGAAACAAAAAAAAATTGTCCCTTTCGCACATTTAGTTGACCTTGATGAAATCGGGATCTTCTTTCATTATGCCGCATTAGTTAGTTTCAAATTTCTTATTTAAGTCTGATGACACGGTTTATATGGATCTTGAGACTCAGGAATAAGGTATAATATGCATTGATTTGTATTGCGTTTGGCGAAGACTTGAAGTGGTAACATGGCGATATGTAGGTACTACCTTCATATTAATTGATACCAATGCAGCCCGGGAGGTCATTGATCTCATAGTGATAGGCATATAATTTTAATTTTTTATACAGAGTGGGGTAAATGTTAATAATACAAAGTAATGTGCTGTAGCTAAACTATACGACATATTGTATTCAAAGTTTGTATACAGGCTGGGCAAGTCATCAGATACACTAGATTAAAATTATTGTCGTATGGTCGTCTCCACCTTGTATATACATATATTTTTTTTTTTTATATTTTTTTTTGAAGATGAAGTTAGAAATAAAAGAAATAGTAGAAAGAAGTCATTACTAAGTACAAACGCTGAAGTACATAGAGAATATAAACAAGTCAATTTAAATTATTACAGTTATTGTTATAGCATAAATATAAAATTGATGTAACATAAATACCATAAATACATAATAGGAGTGATTGAGAAAAGAGAAGTAACAAAACAAAAAAAAAATTAAAGAAATAGTAGAAAGAGGTCATTACTACGTTTAGAAATAGTGCCATCTGTAGATTAACCTATTAACTTTACTTATCTTAACGGGATAACGGTAAGTGGGTAAGTGGTGTAGTGGCAGTGTGAAATGATTATGCGATTGTGAATATGTATGAATTATGTCGTTCTGTTCCTTTTTATGGCAATGTTTACGACTTTTCTACAATAGTCTACGAATATTTGTCTTATGTCGTCATCAGTCAAGAATTGTGGTAAGTTGTCTTTTGTTATTTTAATGTCTGTTTCCTGTTCCAAGTTAAATCGGTCCTTGTTGTTGATGGGGCATTCTGTCATTATGTGTAGTATTGTTTCTGTGGCGCCGGTGTTGCAGGGGCAAAGAGGATTCTCCTTACATTTGAATCGAACAAGATAATCGGAGAACCCTCCATGGCCTGTGAATATTTGTGTTAGTGTGTTGTCAATTTTGATTTTTTTCAGTGTTCTGATACCGTGGCCTCCAAGGTCACCGGACCTTACACAATTTTTTTTTCTTTATTTTCTCAAACTATCTAGTTTGGGCTTTCATCTCCTCTGACATAATCAGAGACCTTAATTAGTGCGTAGAGTATTAACAGAGTTAGTTAAAATAGTGTGTGTAAATATATTAAAAGGTGGGTGTAATTATATTAAATTTAATTAAGTTAATAAATTATTTAATGATATAATTAGTGGAGTTGATAGAATTAGTAATTGAAGTAATGATAATATAGTGATGATATAGTAGTATGTAATAGTGTAAGTTTTATAGACAATTGATTAAATTGGTGTAATGAGTGAATAATGTGATGTTGGTGTATAATGAGGTTGATGATTGTAGTGATATATTAGTGTAATGTTTTATGTACAATGAGTTTATAATAAATTATAAAAGTGGGAGATTATTATTATTTAGACTAATATTAGAAATTAATTAGCATTGTGCAGGAATAATGATTAACTTAAGTAATAATTAACATTATACAAATTACATTAAATTATATACAGTTAATGCAAGTTACTAAAGCATATATATTTATTTTTATTAATGATGATTAAGATAGAAATAAAAAGAAATAGTAGAAAGAAGTCATTAGTAAGTACAAACATTGAAGGACATACATAGAGAATATAGATAAATTAATTTAAATTATAGCAAAACAGAGGGTTTCTTGTTAAAGTAAGAGAATAAAATTAAGTCTAGGAAATAAATGTGATAATATAGGAAATTATTATTATTTTTTTTTTTTATTCTTTTTTTTATTCTTTTTTTTTTTATTTTTTTTTATGTATATATACATATATTTTTTTATTTTTTATATTTTTTTTTGAAGATGAAGTTAGAAATAAAAGAAATAGTAGAAAGAAGTCATTACTAAGTACAAACGCTGAAGTACATAGAGAATATAAACAAGTCAATTTAAATTATTACAGTTATTGTTACAGCATAAATATAAAATTGATGTAACATAAATACCATAAATACATAATAGGAGTGATTGAGAAAAGAGAAGTAACAAAACAAAAAAAAATTAAAGAAATAGTAGAAAGAGGTCATTACTACGTTTAGAAATAGTGCCATCTGTAGATTAACCTATTAACTTTACTTATCTTAACGGGATAACGGTAAGTGGGTAAGTGGTGTAGTGGCAGTGTGAAATGATTATGCGATTGTGAATATGTATGAATTATGTCGTTCTGTTCCTTTTTATGGCAATGTTTGCGACTTTTCTACAATAGTCTACGAATATTTGTCTTATGTCGTCATCAGTCAAGAATTGTGGTAAGTTGTCTTTTGTTATTTTAATGTCTGTTTCCTGTTCCAAGTTAAATCGGTCCTTGTTGTTAATGGGGCATTCTGTGATTATGTGTAGTATTGTTTCTGTGGCGCCGGTGTTGCAGGGGCAAAGAGGATTCTCCTTACATTTGAATCGAACAAGATAATCGGAGAACCCTCCATGGCCTGTGAATATTTGTGTTAGTGTGTTGTCAATTTTGATTTTTTTCAGTGTTCTGTGGGCCATATGGGTGTTGGGGAAAAATTTTTTGGTAGTGTTGCCGGTGTTTGTGTTGGTGTATCTGTCATTCCATTCTTTACTAGAAAGTTTTCTGATTACATTTTTGCCGGAATGGCCGGAATGGATAAATGGGATATGGCCAGCAGTTCAGCCTGGTAGACGGTGCAGTAAGAAGCTAGACAGAATTTTTGATGTGAAATTTCGTGATTTTGATTCCAGACAGAAAAAGCGGCGCCGACCTTATTGTCGATTTTACTGCCGTCTGTATAGATTCTCACCGCACCGTCGACGAGATTTTCCAAATCTTCTTCGTTGTTAATTTTGATGACTTGCTGGCTCATACGGTTCGCTGGATGGGGTAGCTTGTGGAAGGGTGCCATTAGCTCAGGTTCTCCATTGGGTGTGATTGATATTGTTCCTTTCTTGACATCACGCAAAGAGGCTTTTGCCTTTATGCAGATGTCAAGAGGGAGTATATCTGCTAATAGGAGGGAAGCATTAAGTGACACTGTTCTGTGGGCCTTGCATATCTTTTGGGCGAAATGACGCTGTAATGAGTTTAATTTTTTCTTGATGTAAATCTTTTGACAGGCAGGGGCCCATGCAGCGGCTGCATACGTAATTATTGGGATTATTACGGCGTTGTAAATGGTTTTAACCACTTCGGGATGGAGACCCCAACTGGCTCTGTCGGCTTTTGAAAGCTGTTTACCAACGTTCAATGCCCTTTTACAAATGTATGTAGTGTGGGCATTGAACGTTAGTTTACAGTCTAGGATTAGCCCCAGGATTTTGATCTCATTAGCATGGACTATGTCAATCCCCCCCATGGTCAAGAGTGGGGTGTCATACTTAAGCTTGTTTGTGATTGTCATTGCTTTTGTTTTATTTGGAGCGAATGATAGCTTGTTGTTAACACCCCACTCTCTAACATGAGCGAGAGTGGCATTGCCCAGCTGTTGGATTTCCCCCGCTGAGTCACCTAAGAAGATGAGTATTACGTCGTCTGCGAATGCCTGGCAATAAATTCCTTTTCGCGTCAGACTTTTCAGTAGGAGGTCCAAAATGAGATTTCACATGATAGGGCCTCCAATGCAGCCCTGTACGCAGCCCTTCTCCGGTAATAACGTATGCTCGTGGTTAGCGTAGCGTAGCGTTTAATTTTACGACCTGTCATATAGTTGCTAAGAATTTTTCGTAGTGCCAAGGATACTTACTCTTCCACCAGTCTGACTTTTATTAATGGCCACCACGCATTGTCAAAGGCCCCCTCTATGTCTAATGATACAATTGTGACTATTTTTTCTTTTCAAGTCCACTTTTGATATGTGTCATTAGATCACAGAGGGAGTCCTCTGTTCCAAGCTGTGGCATAAAGCCGTACTGGAGGTTGCTTATCCTTGGCACCAAATGCCACATGAGTCTCCTAACAATAAGTTTTTCCAGAATTTTGCCTAAAATAGGTAATAGGCCTATTGGTCTATAAGATTTTGGATTTTGATAGTCGTCCCTGCCTGGTTTTTTTAGGACGATGGTTATTGATTCTTTCCAAAGTTTGGGGAAGTATGATAGATTTAAGCATATATTGTAAATTGAAAGATGAAGATGTAAGTTTTGAGTGATGATGTTTTGGCAAATATCAGCGGTTAGGCCGTCCAAACCGGGGGCCTTTTTGGGGTTAAATGATTTGGTCACTGTTGTCAATTCATCAATTGTAAAGTCTGGTTCAATAGAAGTGTAGGTATGATTGTAGTCGTCAAACGTTGCCAGTGTGCGGATTTTTGTGTGGTACGGATTGTCTTCAGAGGTCTTGTCTTGTCTTTTGGATGGTCTTTGCTAGTAGTTCCGCTGAGCCTTTTTTCGTGAGTGTGCTGTTTTGATGAATTAATGAGATGTCGTCCTCAAATTTGCTCGTGTTTTTAATGATTCTGTAGATACTGTCCCAGAGGCTTTCTTTATTTTGTCGCTGGCAAAAGTTCTTCCAACTGTTTATTTGGGCTTTGTTGGTTTCTGCTTCATATTTTGCTTTTAATTCTAAGTATTCCTGAATCACAAATGTTTTTCTTGCAGGTCTTGCGCATCTGATCCTTCTTTTTCTGGTCGCTAATTGGCGTTTCATTTCCTTAAGTTCTTCGGACCACCATGGAATACGCAGTTTCTGAGTTTGTTTTTTGGGTGGGATAATATTGTTGCATGTTTCGGTGACGGAGTTAGTGTAATTGATTATAAAGTTGTCTAATTGGTCTGGTGTTTTAATGTTTTTTATTGTGTCGATATTTATATTGTGGTTGGTTAAGGTTGTGTCTAATTTTGAGTTGAATTTATGCCAATCGGTGTTTTTGGTGTTGTAATTTCTAGTTGTTCTTTGGATGCTGAGTCCTTTATTTGATCGTAATTTGATATTGAAGATGATTCCATTGTGGTCCGAATTACAAAGATCATCAATAACGCGCCAATCCTCAACCAGATCAAGAAGGTCGTCGCTGCAGAATGTTGTGTCTATGTAGCTGGTGTAGTGGCTGTTGCCTCTGATAGTGTCGAATGTAGGTGTATTTCCTGTGTTTAGTATGTGAAAGTTTAGCTGCCCAATCATTGAAAGAATGTCTTCGCCGCGACGGTCTGTGTGTGGACTGCCCCACCAGATGCATCTGGCGTTAGTGTCCCCTCCAACGATGATTTTTGAGGGACCTGGCCTATTGCAGATTTTAGTAATGTGATTTAGATAATTTTGTAATGGTGTGTTGGGCTCAAAGTAGAATGAAATGGCGAGAATTTCCCAATTATCCGTTTGTAGTGTGGCGGCGACGATGTTGTTAGTAGTCATTTCGGTGTTGAGAGTGGCATTGATTGTTGGGTCGAAAATAATAATAGCTGCTTTTACTCTGTTTTGTTCTGTTGTGTCGTGTGTGGTGAGTGTTGCAGATTGTTGAGTGTTATTGTTAGTGCTTCAAGGATGAATTCTGTCGTAGCCAGGTTTTTTCGCTGGAGGTTCACCTGGGCCACGCTGCACTGGCGGGTTTGTACCATATTGTTATTGCTTGATACAACTTAAGCAGTAGCTTATACTCGACCGTGCTATGGCGTCCCATTTTAATCTGATTGGGCAGTCGGGGTTGTATACAGTGTGTGCGGTGTCAGAGTTTTTTGCTTTTATACAGTTAAGACATTTTGGTTGTTTGGTTAGTTGTGGACAGCGGGCTCTCAAGTGGTCATCGCCGCAATAACTGCATGAGGCCGTGGTCTGGTACATGATTTTTTGCCATGTCCGTATGCCAGGCATTTCGTGCATTGTACTAGTGGTGATTGATCTTCAATCCTGATGTGTGGAAGATCAATATACAGCTTATTAATAGTGATGAGCCTTTGGTATAGCTTGGGCGAAACCCGGTATACCATATTGGCCTCAAGTGTGTTGCGGGCTCGCCTGTTGTATCTTCATTCTAGTTTTGCTTCATCTTCGGTTAGGTTTGTAAATAATTGGGGATTTTGTTTTTTAATTGCTTTTTGTATGGTGTGATCATCGTTGTATTGTAAAACATTCCGTAGGACAATTAATGGTTTTTTGTTAATGGCATTTTCTCTGAGTAATTTTGTATTTGACTGTAGTCGGGATGATGTTTTAATAACCTCTTCTTTGGACGCGCAGCTAAATATAACCTTTCCGTCTTTCACCTTCCTGACGCCATTAATCTGTAGTCCATTTTCTGTGGCTTTTAATGTGTTTCTGATTTGTTCTATTGTATTAGTGGATGTACAAAGACAATAGTCTTTCGGAGATATTATTATTGAATATTTTGGTGTATTGTTTTTTGGTGGTGATTTATTGACAATTTCTGCATATGAGGGTTTGCTATTTTTTATATTTTCGATGAGTATTTTGTTTGTATTTTTGATTTCTTTAATTTCATTTAGTATTACTGCATCGTTAATTGTTTTTTCTGTAGTGTTTCTTGCGTCTACTTTTTCGATTATACTAAGAAGATCACCCATAGCATCTCTTGTGTTTATTTTTATTTCTTCGATCGTTTCTGTTATGTTGTTTAATTTGGTGCAGGTGGTGAAGTCCTTGATTGCTGTTTGTATTTCAGTTTTAATGTTGTGTTCTAGTTCTTTAAGGCTTGTCTGGATTTGTATGTTATTAATTTCCATAATATTTTGGAGGTGGTCAGCAATGATATTAGAAGGTGGTATTGGTTTGTTACATTGTTCTTTTTTGTATTATTAGTGTTATTGAGATCTAATTTAAGTTGAGTGTTCTCAATTTCGAGATCTTTGATGAGGTGTACCAATCTTTCGACTAATAGCAGGGTCTCATCTTTGATTTCCGTTTTTAAATTTTTTGATGATTTGAGCGAGGCTTTTATTTGGTTGAAATGACACTTGGCTTCTATATATTTGGTGCTAGTTTGAGTTTTAGCTCTAGCATCGTCAGCATTGCTTTTGGTAGATAAGGCAGAATCAGAGGACGGGTGCTGAGATGTTGCGGGATTAACCATTTGCTTGCCTTTGGGTGAGTGGAACATATTGAGAGTAGTATTGAATAGTAGTAGTAATAGAATTAATAAAAGAGTGATAAGTAAAGTGGATAAAGGGATAAAATTAAATTAAGTAAGTTGAGTTAAGTATAATGGATTAATAATGTTAAGCGAAAATTAGTATTGTACATTAGAGGTAAAGTTAGAGGTAGTTTGATGGTAGAAGTAATGATAGTAAGATAAATAGTAATAATAATAATAAATAATAATATAAGGTGAAAGTGGGTAAGGTAATTATAGGTAAGGTAAGGTAGGTAGAAGTAACGGTGAGTAGGTAAAGTAAGGTGAATAAATTAGGTAATGGTGGGGAGAGGTAAATGTAAGAGAAGAGTAAGTAAGGTAAAGAAAGTAAAGATAAGATAGGAAATTGTAGAAAGGTAAATTGCCAAAGACAAAATAAAGTGGAGATGAAGTACTTATGAATTGGGATTGGTTAATGAAGTGTAAGTATAGGTAGTGACGATGTAGTAGTTAATTATAGAACTGGCTGTTTAAGTAAAATTATGGTATTTAATATTGTGTTTATTATGAGAAAATTATTTTTAACTATAGTAAATAAATTGAGTAAATAAGTTGGAGATAAATTATGGCAAAATTTGAGAGAATGAAAGAGTCAAGAATAATAGTAGTAGATGTAGTATTTAAAATGATGATTAATAACTATAATATTAGTAATAAATTTGATATTAGTTTGTGAAGAATGATATAGTATCAAATTATATTATTTAAAAATTAATTATAAATAGTTTAAATATTATATTATAACTAATAATTAAGTATTATTAAAGAAATAAAGAAAGAAAATATTTTTTGTATTGTTATAAATGGTTTACTATAGTTAAAGTATTTTACTATAGTATATAGAATAGGTATGTTATACAGAATAGGTCCATGGTAATTGAGTTTTTGGTGAACTAATCAGTGAGCAGCTTTTGTTGATAGTTAGGCCATTCGCTTCTAGATGGTGCTATTCCTGTAGCTACTTTTGCTATGCTCAATGAGTATTTTTGATGTTAATATGGCTAATCGCCAGTAGATGGCAAAACTATTTTGGGTTATATTTTAGACTGCTCAGTGAGTAGTTTACGTGCTGGTAGAGCTATAGCCTAGCAGATGGCACTTTTGTTGTTACTAGTGCTAGTGGTATAGGGTATGTGGCTTGAAGCCAATACGCAGACAGGCTAATAGGTGGCGTTATTATATATATTAAGAATAAAATTATTATTAAATTAATAATAAATAAGTTAATAATACTTAAAGCTAATAGTATTGAATCAGGTCGCAGGTTGCAGAAGGATAGCCTTGGGACGGACTCACCGATTCCTGGGCGTAGAATTTTATTTGTATAGAATGATATATTGTCCTTTATGCTGAGGATGTCGATTAGTTTCTTCGATTCGATTAGACCTGCGCGTCCGCAGCGCTAATTCGCCAGCGATATTTTGACCGTGACCTAATTAGCAGCACGTGTTAATTGTTTTATTGTATATCTCCCACAATGGCAGATCAAACAAGATATTCTAATCGCGAGTATTATGAGATGGTACGGTGCTACATATTAAGTGGTGAAACTTTACGTGGTGCGCAAAGACTTTATGAACTCTTTACCGCTTTAGAGAGACAAGGTATTAATTCTAGAGTACCTAATTCGAGGACGATTTTGGCAGCCAACCAAAGATTATTGGATTTTGGGCAGTTCACTACACCGGCGTATGCAACATCTCAAGGAGGTCATGCCGTGATTAGCCCAGCAGTCGAGAGCGCTATAGTCGAGTTCTTTGAACGAGACCCTCGTGCTAGCAGCAATGACGCAGCTCGATAATTCGGTGTAAACCGTTATTACGTGTGGAAGCTGCTAAATTCTTTAGGGTACCACCCGTATCAACGGGTTCAAGCACTACATGAAAATGATGGTGCTGCTCGAGTACAATTTTGTCAATGGTTATTGTCAAACATTAACTCTACAAACATTTTCTGGACTGACGAAGCTTTATTTACACGGATAGGACTTTATAATAGTCGTAACGAACACTATTGGGCAGTGAGCAATCCCCACGTAATCAAAGACAGTTTTCATCAAGTGCGATTTAGTATTAATGTTTGGGCTGGGATCATTGATAACGTAATCGTGGGTCCGTACTTTATTGAAGACCGATTGACTGGCAGTAATTATCTGGATATGTTGCGCAGTGTGATTTCCGATTTACTAGAGGGCGTACCTCTAATACTGTTAAATAATCTATACTTCCAACATGACGGTGCTCCACCCCATTATTCGAGTGCTGTGCGTGAGTATTTAAACACTGAATATGGGAATAGGTGGATAGGTCGTGGGGGCCCGATACCGTGGCCTCCAAGGTCACCGGACCTTACACCATTTTTTTTTCTCTTTATTTTCCAAACTATCTAGTTTGGGCTTTCATCTCCTCTGACATAATCAGAGACCTTAATTAGTGTGTAGAGTATTAATAGAGTTAGTTAAAATAGTGTGTGTAAATATATTAAAAGGTGGGTGTAATTATATTAAATTTAATTAAGTTAATAAATTATTTAATGATATAATTAGTGGAGTTGATAGAATTAGTAATTGAAGTAATGATAATATAGTGATGATATAGTAGTATGTAATAGTGTAAGTTTTATAGACAATTAATTAAATTGGTGTAATGAGTGAATAATGTGATGTTGGTGTATAATGAGGTTGATGATTGTGGTGATATATTAGTGTAATGTTTTATTTACAATGAGTTTATAATAAATTATAAAAGTGGGAGATTATTATTATTTAGATTAATATTAGAAATTAATTAGCATTGTGCAGGAATAATGATTAACTTAAGTAATAATTAACATTATACAAATTACATTAAATTATATACAGTTAATGCAAGTTACTAAAGCATATATATTTATTTTTATTAATGATGATTAAGATAGAAATAAAAAGAAATAGTAGAAAGAAGTCATTAGTAAGTACAAACATTGAAGGACATACATAGAGAATATAGATAAATTAATTTAAATTATAACAAAACAGAGGGTTTCTTGTTAAAGTAAGAGAATAAAATTAAGTCTAGGAAATAAATGTGATAATATAGGAAATTATTATTATTATTATTTTTTATTATTATTTTTTTTATTCTTTTTTTTTTATTTTTTTTATATATATATATACATATGTTTTTTTTATATATATATTTTTTTTGAAGATGAAGTTAGAAATAAAAGAAATAGTAGAAAGAAGTCATTACTAAGTACAAACGCTGAAGTACATAGAGAATATAAACAAGTCAATTTAAATTATTACAGTTATTGTTATAGCATAAATATAAAATTGATGTAACATAAATACCATAAATACATAATAGGAGTGATTGAGAAAAGAGAAGTAACAAAACAAAAAAAAAATTAAAGAAATAGTAGAAAGAGGTCATTACTACGTTTAAAAATAGTGCCATCTGTAGATTAACCTATTAACTTTACTTATCTTAACGGGATAACGGCAAGTGGGTAAGTGGTGTAGTGGCAGTGTGAAATGATTATGCGATTGTGAATATGTATGAATTATGTCGTTCTGTTCCTTTTTATGGCAATGTTTGCGACTTTTCTACAATAGTCTACGAATATTTGTCTTATGTCATCATCAGTCAAGAATTGTGGTAAGTTGTCTTTTGTTATTTTAATGTCTGTTTCCTGTTCCAAATTAAATCGATCCTTGTTGTTGATGGGGCATTCTGTGATTATGTGTAGTATTGTTTCTGTGGCGCCGGTGTTGCAGGGGCAAAGAGGATTCTCCTTACATTTGAATCGAACAAGATAATCGGAGAACCCTCCATGGCCTGTGAATATTTGTGTTAGTGTGTTGTCAATTTTGATTTTTTTCAGTGTTCTGTGGGCCATATGGGTGTTAGGGAAAAATTTTTTGGTAGTGTTGCCGGTGTTTGTGTTGGTGTATCTGTCATTCCATTCTTTACTAGAATTTTTTCTGATTACATTTTTGCCGAAAGAGATAGGGAATTTATTGTAGTCTAGATGTTCGTCAGGGTATAGTGCCGCCGATTTGGCAAGACTATCCGCTTTTTCATTGCCTTCTAGACCGATGTGAGACTTGATCCAACAGAGTGAGATGAATTTGTTTTGATTGTGGCATGAATTAAGATGAAGTCGGGTGTTTAATGCTAATGGGTGGAGAGAAAGGCCGTCAGTAACAGTGTCCAATGCTGCTCTGGAGTCGCTGAGGATGGCACACCTGGTGAAATCACTAGCTGCTATCATCTTTGCCGCCAGGCATATGGCCAGTAGTTCAGCCTGGTAGACGGTGCAGTAAGAAGCTAGACAGAATTTTTGATGTGAAATTTCGTGATTTTGATTCCAGACAGAAAAAGCAGCGCCGACCTTATTGTCGATTTTACTGCCGTCTGTATAGATTCTCACCGCACCGTCGACGAGATTTTCCAAATCCTCTTCGTTGTTAATTTTGATGATTTGCTGGCTCATACGGTTCGCTGGATGGGGTAGCTTGTGGAAGGGTGCCATTAGCTCAGGTTCTCCATTGGGTGTGATTGATATTGTTCCTTTCTTGACATCACGCAAAGAGGCTTTTTCCTTTATGCAGATGTCAAGAGGGAGTATATCTGCTAATAGGAGGGAAGCATTAAGTGACACTGTTCTGTGGGCCTTGCATATCTTTTGGGCGAAATGACGCTGTAATGAGTTTAATTTTTTCTTGATGTAAATCTTTTGACAGGCAGGGGCCCATGCAGCGGCTGCATACGTAATTATTGGGATTATTACGGCGTTGTAAATGGTTTTAACCACTTCGGGATGGAGACCCCAACTGGCTCTGTCGGCTTTTGAAAGCTGTTTACCAACGTTCAATGCCCTTTTACAAATGTATGTAGTGTGGGCATTGAACGTTAGTTTACAGTCTAGGATTAGCCCCAGGATTTTGATCTCATTAGCATGGACTATGTCAATCCCCCCCATGGTCAAGAGTGGGGTGTCATACTTAAGCTTGTTTGTGATTGTCATTGCTTTTGTTTTATTTGGAGCGAATGATAGCTTGTTGATAACACCCCACTCTCTAACATGAGCGAGAGTGGCATTGCCCAGCTGTTGGATTTCCCCCGCTGAGTCACCTAAGAAGATGAATATTACGTCGTCTGCGAATGCCTGGCAATAAATTCCTTTTCGCGTCAGACTTTTCAGTAGGGGGTCCAAAATGAGATTTCACATGATAGGGCCTCCAATGCAGCCCTTCTCCGGTAATAACGTATGCTCGTGGTTAGCGTAGCGTAGTTTAATTTTACGACCTGTCATATAGTTGCTAAGAATTTTGCGTAGTGCCAAGGATACTTGCTCTTCCACCAGTCTGACTTTTATTAATGGCCACCACGCATTGTCAAAGGCCCCTTCTATGTCTAATGATACAATTGTGACTATTTTTTTCTTTTCAAGTCCACTTTTGATATGTGTCATTAGATCACAGAGGGAGTCCTCTGTTCCACGCTGTGGCATAACGCCGTACTGGCGGTTGCTTATCCTTGGCACCAAATGCCACATGAGTCTCCTAACAATAAGTTTTTCCGGAATTTTGCCTAAAATAGGTAATAGGCCTATTGGTCTATAAGATTTTGGATTTTGATAGTCGTCCCTGCCTGGTTTTTTTAGGACGATGGTGATTGATTCTTTCCAAAGTTTGGGGAAGTATGATAGATTTAAGCATTTATTGTAAATTGAAAGATGAAGATGTAAGTTTTGAGTGATGATGTTTTGGCAAATATCAGCGGTTAGGCCGTCCAAACCGGGGGCCTTTTTGGGGTTAAATGATTTGGTCACTGTTGTCAATTCATCAATTGTAAAGTCTGGTTCAATAGAAGTGTAGGTATGATTGTAGTCGTCAAACGTTGCCAGTGTGCGGATTTTTGTGTGGTACGGATTGTCTTCAGAGGTCTTGTCTTGTCTTTTGGATAAAAAGTCTTTGCTAGTAGTTCCGCTGAGTCCTTTTTCGTGAGTGTGCTGTTTTGATGAATTAATTGGATGTCGTCCTCAAATTTGCTCGTGTTTTTAATGATTCTGTAGATACTGTCCCAGAGGCTTTCTTTATTTTGTCGCTGGCAAAAGTTCTTCCAACTGTTTATATGGGCTTTGTTGGTTTCTGCTTCATATTTTGCTTTTAATTCTAAGTATTCCTGAATCACAAATGTTTTTCTTGCAGGTCTTGCGCATCTGATCCTTCTTTTTCTGGTTGCTAATTGGCGTTTCATTTCCTTAAGTTCTTCGGACCACCATGGAATACGCAGTTTCTGATTTTGTTTTTTGGGTGGGATAATATTGTTGCATGTTTCGGTGACGGAGTTAGTGTAATTGATTATAAAGTTGTCTAATTGGTCTGGTGTTTTAATGTTTTTTATTGTGTCGATATTTATATTGTGGTTGGTTAAGGTTGTGTCTAATTTTGAGTTGAATTTATGCCAATCGGTGTTTTTGGTGTTGTAATTTCTAGTTGTTCTTTGGATGGTGAGTCCTTTATTTGATCGTAATTTGATATTGAAGATGATTCCATTGTGGTCCGAATTACAAAGATCATCAATAACGCGCCAATCCTCAACCAGATCTCATTTTTTCATTCTACTTTGTCCCCCTACATATGGTTCTTGTAGTAAGGCGAAAGTGAGTTTTCATTTTTGTGCTTCAAGGATGAATTCTGTCGTAGCCAGGTTCTTTCGCTGGAGGTTCACCTGGGCCACGCTGCACTGGCGGGTTTGTACCATATTGTTGTTGCTTGATACAACTTTAGCAGTAGCTTATACTCGACCGTGCTATGGCGTCCCATTTTAATCTGATTGGGCAGTCGGCGTTGTATACAGTGTGTGCGGTGCCAGTTTTTTGCTTTTATACAGTTAAGACATTTTGGTTGTTTGTTTAGTTGTGGACAGCGGGCTCTCAAGTGGTCATCGCCGCAATAACTGCATAAGGCCGTGGTCTGGTACATGATTTTTTGCCATGTCCGTATGCCAGGCATTTCGTGCATTGTACTAGTGGTGATTGATCTTCAACCCTGATGTGTGGAAGATCAATATACAGCTTATTAACAGTGATGAGCCTTTGGTATAGCTTGGGCGAAACCCGGTATACCATATTGGCCTCAAGTGTGTTGCGGGCTCGCCTGTTGTATCTTCATTCTAGTTTTGCTTCATCTTCGGTTAGGTTTGTAAATAATTGGGGATTTTGTTTTTTAATTGCTTTTTGTATGGTGTGATCATCGTTGTATTGTAAAACATTCCGTAGGACAATTAATGGGTTTTTGTTAATGGCATCTTCTATTAGTAATTTTGTATTTGACTGTAGTCGGGATGATGTTTTAATAACCTCTTCTTTGGACGCGCAGCTAATTATAACCTTTCCGTCTTTCACCTTCCTGACGCCATTAATCTGTAGTCCATTTTCTGTGGCTTTTAATGTGTTTCTGATTTGTTCTATTCTATTAGTGGATGTACTATTGTCTTTCGGAGATATTATTATTGAATATTTTGGTGTATTGTTTTTTGGTGGTGATTTATTGACAATTTCTGCATATGAGGGTTTGCTATTTTCTATATTTTCGATGAGTATTTTGTTTGTATTTTTGATTTCTTTAATTTCATTTAGTATTACTGCATCGTTAATTGTTTTTTCTGTAGTGTTTCTTGCGTCTACTTTTTCGATTATACTAAGAAGATCACCCATAGCATCTCTTGTGTTTATTTTTATTTCTTCGATCGTTTCTGTTATGTTGTTTAATTTGGTGCAGGTGGTGAAGTCCTTCATTGCTGTTTGTATAAGCTTTAGGGTGCTTTTAGTGAAGCTTTACTTGAGGACGATTGAATAAAACGGCTAAATTTATGATTTTCTTATAATGAATAAATGAGTACATGATACAGCGGAGGAGCGAATGGTAATGAGTCTATATAAAATTAAAATTAACGGCTGATTTGGGTTTGACAGAAACGTTGATGTATGGAGTATGAGCTTCGTTCGTAAACATGCCCCCGGGCGTTGGAAGCTTGTCTTTCAACCACAGTGGTTACGATGAACATTCAGGAAGTGGGCATATTTTGCTGAACGCTCTTCTCACAACTCCAGTGCTCGTTTTGACATCAGCAACTCGGCTTATCCCGTCATCACCAGGATGAACAGCAACAACCCGACCCAAACGCCATTTCAGTGGTGGCAAGCTATCTTCCTTCAAGATAACTAGGGAATTTAACTTCAAGGGTTCATTTGTTGTCCGCCATTTTGTCCTTTGCTGTAACTCAGCAACGTATTCTTTACTCCAACGTCTCCAAAAATGCTCGCGGAGTTGTTGTATACGTTGAAATCGCTTTAAATGATTGTAAGCCTGGTCCTCAAAGCTTCTCTCTGGTATTGCCGTCAATGGTCGCCCAATTAGAAAGTGGCCGGGAGTAAGATGGGTCAAATCTTCAGGGTCCGACGAAATAGGAGTGAGTGGTCGAGAATTCAGTATAGCCTCAATCTGAACAAGTGCTGTGTTGAGTTCCTCATAAGTAAGATGACAATTACCTAATACTCGTACTAAATGATATTTCGTTGACTTAACACCTGCCTCCCAGAGTCCGCCAAAATGCGGTGCATATGCAGGAATGAAGTGGAATTGAATTCCCTCATTAGCCAAACTTTCGCCTAACGAATTGCAATTATTTTTGAGAAAATTTGATAGTTCATGATAGGCACCCACAAACGAAGAACCATTGTCAGAGTAAATATTCTGTGGTTTTCTTCGTCGTGATATAAAGCGACGTAATGCAGAAATATAACTATGACTCGTTAAATCGCCCACTAATTCTAGATGAATTGCCTTAGTAGTGAAGCATACAAAAACAGCAATGTATACTTTGACGACGCGAGAACCTCGCCCTTGTCTACTAACAGCAGCTAATGGTCCAGCATAATCTACACCCACACTATCAAAGGGATAACCCCCCGGCGTGAGGCGGTTTTGGGGTAAATTGCCCATCAATGGTGCTATTACCTGAGCCTTGAAACGGCTACATCGGACACATTGGCGACAACAAGTCTTTGCCAGATTACGCCCACCTATGGGCCAATAATTTTCCTTAATGGAAGCTAAGAGTAACTGAGGACCAGCATGCATTAAATGTAAATGTTCATAATTAAATAATAGCTTCGTAAAACGATGTGTGGACTGTATAATAATTGGATATTTTTTATCATAATTAAAGTTTGAATTTCCTAATCTACCTCCAACACGCATAATATTATTTTCATCTAAAATACACTAAACTTGAGCAACGGGCTCTTTTTAGACAAATTCTGTTTATTGATTAGCAAATTATATTCAGGAAAGGAATCATTTTGTGAAATTTTAATTATTATATTTAATGCGTGCTGTAATTCATTCTGTGTCAAATAGGTTTCAGATATAGGTAACCTCTTGCATTTATTTATAAAACGAACTACATAGGCTACAGTGCGTTTTAAACGTAAAAAATTAGAGAAGCGATCGAAATCAATAAATGAATTTACTTTGTTATTACATTTTTCTTTAATATTTAAATGTAAACAAACAGGTTTTATTTCAGGCAATGTCTCCTTGACGCTTAAGTCAACAGGCCAATGCGATATGTCTCCTTTTAAAAATGAAGGCCCTGACCACCAGATATCAAGAGCTTGAATTGATTTAAAATCTACACCGCGTGTTATGTAATCAGCGGGGTTAAGATTGGTAGGGACATGCCGCCAAGTATAATTATTGGATTTTTCTAATATATCCGCCACCCGATTACGCACAAATGGTTTTAATTTATTTGGTAACATCTTAAGCCAACCTAACACGATAGTTGAATCGGTCCAGAAAACAACATTGTTAACTTTAAGTCTTAAAGAATTAATTGCCTTTTCAAATAGACGTACCCCGACTAGTGCTCCACACAATTCTAGTCTTGGGATTGTTGTGGGCTTTATAGGAGCCACGCGACTCTTTGCCAGTAATAATCTTACTAAATAATGGCCAGTATGACTGATGCTGCGAATATAAAGACAAGCACCATAAGCTTGCTCTGAAGCATCAGTGAAAATATGCATTTCAATAAAGCGATAATTTTCGCAAATAACATTACGTGGTATTCTAATATTATTTAATATTGGTAAATTAGCAATAATATCACTCCAAATTGAAATTACTTCCTGTGGTAGTTTATCATCCCATGAGATCTTCTCTAACCATAATTTTTGTAAAATTAATTTCATGCGTATAACGCAAGGCGATACTAGACCTAGTGGATCAAATATCTGAGCGATGGCTGATAGGATGCTACGTTTGGAATAACAACTCGAATCTAACTTACCTATTGGAAAATATAATTGATCACAATCTGTTAACCACCCGAGACCTAAGGTCTTGCTTGGCTCAGTAGTCCCAATATTAAGATCTACTGATGATTGTATAAGCGGACTTTCGAGCTGAGTGTAGTTTGATTTCCACTTTCTTAATGGCATACCAGCAGCTGCAAGTGCACTGGTGACCTTATTACGTATTTCTAACAAATTATGCCATTCATCCGCTCCCGTCAACAAATCGTCAACAAAAAAATCGTGTTTAATGACGTCAGCGATTTTGGGATCCTTACATTCCAGACCTATTTGTCTTAGACATCTAGTTGCAAGAAAAGGAGCGCTTGCGGTTCCATATGTAACGGTATTTAATTGAAACGCCTTTAATGGTTCGTTTGAATTAAAGCGCCATAATATCTGTTGTAGATAACGATCATCAGGATGTACTAACACCTGTCTATACATTTTTTCCACATCTGCAGCTAACACATATCTATGTTGCCGAAAACGAATAAGAATGGATAAAAGATCATCCTGAACTTGAGGTCCCACCATCTGGATATCATTTAAAGAAACTCCAGTTGAAGTGTGACTACTGGCATTAAAGACCACTCTAAGCTTAGTGGTTGTGCTGCATTGGCGTAGAACGCCATGATGTGGGATAAAATGAGAATTAATTATATCTAATCTACTACATTCTGTCATATGACCAAGTGAATAATATTCTAACATAAAGTCTTTGTACATTTTATCCAATACTTGTTGAGCCTTATTTCTTTGCTCCAATGAAAAAAAACAATGCTTAGCGCGTTGGTAGGAATTACCCAACAGCGCAGGACTTTTTTTGATTGGTATTCTTACACAAAATCGACCGTCGGTTAAACGAATAGTGTTTTTTACAAAATGATCTTCACACAACCTTTCTTCTTGAGAATAATGAGATAATGACTTAGGGCTAACTTCCTCAAGTTGCCAGAACCGCGTGAGTTGGGTTTGAATGTCATCACTCTGGTACGAGGGATCACTTTTCAAAAAATTACATTTATGACGATTCGATAAACTTGAATAATAAATATTGTTTATTGGTCCGGCAACTAACCAACCAAGTTTTGATTCAAATAACGTTGGTTTGCCTTCTCCTAATTTAATTTTTTGCGAACCTAAAATGTCCCAAAACATGTCTGCACCAATAATTAAATCGACATCAGCAGGCGAGTAAAATTTAGGGTCAGCTAATATAATGTCTGATGGAATATTAATATTCGTTAAATCTACGCATCCACTAGGAACACAATCCGTAATGGATGGCAAAATAAAACATCGAATATTACTCGAGAATTGCTTATTCAATGATGCGATGCGCACAGAACACATTTTCTTTATTTGTGTTGAAATATTATTAATACCTAAAATTGTATTATTTATGCGATTAGCAGGTAAATTCAACTTATTAAACATACATTGCGTGATTAAACTCGAAGTACTGCCGCTGTCTAGAACAGCGCGAGCAATATATGCGCGATTATCTACACTATACAACTTAATCAGAGCCGTAGATAGTAGGACCTCCTGCATAGATCCGTGATCACGCTGCATGCGAGTGACACTTGCAGATAACGTTAGGTTGGTCTCAGGCACGGACGGCGAAATAGTGCAACTATCCCCTGACATGTTAACAACTTCACTATTTACTACGGGTTTCTGCATAGATGACATGTTGTTTACGTGTATAATTGTATTGTGTTTACGCTTGCAAATCTTACACCCTTGCCGTTTGCAACGATTAGCAAAGTGACCACTACTAAAACAGTTAAAACATACCTTTAGTGAAGGAATTAATTTCAAACGTGCTTCGTTATTTAATGCTAAGAATTTGCAACAAGTGTTAAGGTTATGTTCAGTACTTTTGCACATCGGACAGGGATGTTTAGTAACTTGAGTTGAACATGACATATTGTCAGTGGTGTTATCATGTACGGCAACCATAGTTTTATGTTTTAATGATTGTCGTGAACTCGAACTATTTTGTACTTGATGGGAATTACGTGATAATTCTATTGTTTCAATTAGATCAGCACGATTACGTAAAAAAGTGATAAAACATTCTAATGTGATAGTTTCATTCTTATTTAATCTATCTTTATGCTCCTCCCAGTTTCTAAAGGTTCTTGAGTCTAGCTTATTTGTTACAATATAAATAATAAGTGTATCCCAGTGCTTAACAGGTTCCCCAAGGGATTCTAACGCAAGTAAATTTTTATTTAAATTATCAAGAAGGCGCTTTAAATTAGTGGAAGATTCCTTCGTGACTGGTTCCATATTAAATAAAGATGAGACATGATTATGAATTAGCAAACGTTTGCTGTCAAACCTGTCACAGAGGAGCTTCCAGGCAGCCTGGTAGTTATTAGCACAGAATTGGATTGATTGTATAACCATTGCAGCTGTTCCCTCCAATGACGTCCTTAAATAATGGAACTTATTTATATCGTCAATCTCATCATTTGAATGTATAAGACTAGAAAAAGTATCATGAAACTCCAACCAATTTTCGTATGCACCACTAAATTTAGGCAACTGAATTGTGGGTAGCTTAACGAGCTTATGCTTACTTTGCGAACTTTTTAAACTGAAATTGTCTTTATCATTAGAATAATGATTTATTATATCTTGAGCTTTAGCAATCAACCTATAATAGCTAGATTCGAATTCATTTCGCTCAACAGTATGCATATTTAGATTATCACTAATACATTCAATTTTTAATTGCACTTCGTCATATTGTTCGTATACTAAATTAATCTTACCTATTCGTAATTGCAATTCGGTGACTTCAGTGGAACTTAATGAGGAAATATTCAAACTATTTAAAAATGTAGAAAAAGCCGTTAGACGTCCTTTGTAACTGCCTCGTTTTTTAATTAAATCTTTTTCTTCAGTCATTCTGGGAAACAAGTATTTTACCAACCTGAAATTATATTAGGTATATATAAATGCACTTTTTAAATTAGGCTTCGTACACGTACGTAATCCAAATTGATCGATCTTCAGGACCCATATATTTTCTTTCTTCTGTTATTTAAATCCGGCTCGAAGGACCATGTATAAGCTTTAGGGTGCTTTTAGTGAAGCTTTACTTGAGGACGATTGAATAAAACGGCTAAATTTATGATTTTCTTATAATGAATAAATGAGTACATGATACAGCGGAGGAGCGAATGGTAATGAGTCTATATAAAATTAAAATTAACGGCTGATTTGGGTTTGACAGAAACGTTGATGTATGGAGTATGAGCTTCGTTCGTAAACACTGTTTGTATTTCAGTTTTAATGTTGTGTTCTAGTTCTTTAAGGCTTGTCTGGCTTTGTATGTTATTAATTTCCATAATATTTTGGAGGTGGTCAGCATTGATATTAGAAGGTGGTATTGGTTTGTTACATTGTTCTTTTTTTGTATTATTAGTGTTATTGAGATCTAATTTAAGTTTAGTGTTCTCAATTTCGAGATCTTTGATGAGGTGTACCAATCTTTCGACTAATAGCAGGGTCTCATCTTTGATTTCCGTTTTTAAATTTTTTGATAATTTGAGCGAGGCTTTTATTTGGTTGAAATGACACTTGGCTTCTATATATTTGGTGCTAGTTTGAGTTTTAGCTCTAGCATCGTCAGCATTGCTTTTGGTAGATAAGGCAGAATCAGAGGACGGGTGCTGAGATGTTGCGGGATTAACCATTTGTTTGCCTTTGGGTGAGTGGAACATATTGAGAGTAGTATTGAATAGTAGTAGTAATAGCATTAATAAAAGAGTGATAAGTAAAGTGGATAAAGGGATAAAATTAAATTAAGTAAGTTGAGTTAAGTATAATGGATTAATAATGTTAAGCGAAAATTAGTATTGTACATTAGAGGTAAAGTTAGAGGTAGTTTGATGGTAGAAGTAATGATAGTAAGATAAATAGTAATAATAATAATAAATAATAATATAAGGTGAAAGTGGGTAAGGTAATTATAGGTAAGGTAAGGTAGGTAGAAGTAACGGTGAGTAGGTAAAGTAAGGTGAATAAATTAGGTAATGGTGGGGAGAGGTAAATGTAAGAGAAGAGTAAGTAAGGTAAAGAAAGTAAAGATAAGATAGGAAATTGTAGAAAGGTAAATTGCCAAAGACAAAATAAAGTGGAGATGAAGTACTTATGAATTGGGATTGGTTAATGAAGTGTAAGTATAGGTAGTGACGATGTAGTAGTTAATTATAGAACTGGCTGTTTAAGTAAAATTATGGTATTTAATATTGTGTTTATTATGAGAAAATTATTTTAAACTATAGTAAATAAATTGAGTAAATAAGTTGGAGATAAATGATGGCAAAATTTGAGAGAATGAAAGAGTCAAGAATAATAGTAGTAGATGTAGTATTTAAAATGATGATTAATAACTATAATATTAGTAATAAATTTGATATTAGTTTGTGAAGAATGATATAGTATCAAATTATATTATTTAAAAATTAATTATAAATAGTTTAAATATTATATTATAACTAATAATTAAGTATTATTAAAGAAATAAAGAAAGAAAATATTTTTTGTATTGTTATAAATGGTTTACTATAGTTAAAGTATTTTACTATAGTATATAGAATAGGTATGTTATACAGAATAGGTCCATGGTAATTGAGGTTTTGGTGAACTAATCAGTGAGCAGCTTTTGTTGATAGTTAGGCCGTTCGCTTCTAGATGGTGCTATTCCTGTAGCTACTTTTGCTATGCTCAATGAGTATTTTTGATGTTAATATGGCTAATCGCCAGTAGATGGCAAAACTATTTTGGGTTATATTTTAGACTGCTCAGTGAGTAGTTTAAGTGCTGATAGAGCTATAGCCTAGCAGATGGCACTTTTGTTGTTACTAGTGCTAGTGGTATAGGGTATATGGCTTGAAGCCAATACGCAGACAGGCTAATAGGTGGCGTTATTATATATGTATTAAGAATAAAATTATTATTAAATTAATAATAAATAAGTTAATAATACTAAAAGCTAATAGTATTGAATCAGGTCACAGGTTGCAGAACGATAGCCTTGGGACGGAGTCACCGATTCCTGGGCGTAGAATTTTATTTGTATAGAATGATATATTGTCCTTTATGCTGAGGATGTCGATTAGTTTCTTCAGGAACTAATGTAGGATGATGGGGGTATTGCCGCTGGAAGAGCTTTACCGTAGTGTGCGTTTGACGTCAGATAGGACGATTTCCAGGTGATGGTCTTGTATGTAGGTAGATGTAGAAGTTCTTATGGCGAAAGCTTGCTCCTGGATAATTGTCTGATGATGGGAGCTATGTGGTTGGTTAGGTCGTGCTGTGAGGCGTCTGATGATACTAAACACAACACTATTCGGGTTCTTGGGTATAATTTAATAGCACGATAAATTTTAGTTTATTGTTCTTTATGTCAAAATTTATAGTTTTTGGGGGACGGCTGGATGAGGGTTGATTTTACGGGGATAGAACTTATATAAGTTTGAAGTGCTTTTTGTGCTGAGTCTTTTGATGCTAGCTGAGAGGGGTACAGAGATTATATGAGACCTTACACCTTACACCATTAGACTTTTATTTGTGGGGTGAAATTAAGAGACGTGTTTACGTTGAAGAAGCGCAAAGTTATGAGGACCTTCGTAGTAAAATCATTACTGCATTTGATGAAGTGAAAAGTGCTCGGACACAGATAATGTTAAAAAAACAATTTAAGAAGGCGTGCTCAGCTTTGTGTTGAAAGAAATGGATGATTGGATGACTTCATTTCGAACAATTGTTAAAATATCAGTGATAGTGTTTTTCCTGGGACTAAATGAATAGGTAAGTTTAATTGTTGTAAATAGTTAATTCCCCTTTTTAAGGGTGTAGATTGTTGGCCTGAGATCTCGATTTCGAGCGACCGCAGCGCCAAAGTTTAATGCAACATCCGACGGGGCGGATGAATGACCTAGAGAGCGCAATTTTCAAAATGTTTTGCAACAAACGTTCCACGTTGAGAAATTGTTATTGAACTTGAATATTTACAGCATAACAATAACGTTGAATTTTTGGAAACTAGCTGTTGATTCTTTTTAATAGATTAATAAGAGTAGTTGAGACACAATTTTTATGTTTTTCTATCATTACATTACATAGTATAAAACAAAGTCGCTATCCGCCGTCTGTCTGTCCCTATGTATGCTCGGATTTTGATGCAGTTTTTTTTAATAAATAGAATGATTCTTAAGGAAGGTTTATATGTATAATACATGCATAATATAGTAGAGAAACGCTGATTAATTTAGAGGTTTCTAATGTGATGTCGTAAATAAGCACGTTTTTTTGCGCTTATATTGCAAACGTTGGCTGAACCCTACGAGATAGACCAAAATAATGTACTACAGTATTATCCATCTTAAAAAGTTCAACAAAAAAGTCCACGATGGCATATGTCTATCTCTTAGGGATAACCCACCATAACCATTTTTTATCCTCTACTAAAAAATGATTATTTACTAAGTGATTTTATACAATACAGCATTAATCCTTATCCAATTAAGTACCTTAAATAAATTGTGCATTTATTATAGATCAATATGCTTTTTATAGTATGTAATTTAAGTGAATATTGCCGAAGATAGCGAAGATAGCGAGGGCGGGTTACTAGTTTATAATATAATATACAATCAAGAGCAGGTCCGGACTGACATTTTTGTATTCTACTTACCTAAAATTCCAACTATGCATTTATTTGTAATTTCACTACCAAAATTTATTCTAATTCGTAAAATATTCATTCAATAAAATAATTGCAAATTCAGTAGGAAGTGTGTTTATCTCTACGCAAGGAAATGTGCCTATTGCGTAAACTCAAATACTTACTTTTTGTTTACTATCACCTCGTCGATATCTAAAAAAAATCCTAGGGTTTTAAAAAAAATGTCAATAAATGAAACACAAGTATAAAAATGATTTATTTAATACACAATAACAAATATGAGTCGCCATTACTCGCTATCTCAAAAGCGTGCTAGGGTTGTACAAAAATTAGTAAATAATTCATTTATTTACTAATTTTAACAGAAGTTTGTAAATTATTAATATACTAATTAAAAGTATGTAATTAAACAATAACGAAATATGAGTTCAAAATTCTAATGTTTTTTCATTCGATTACGGATCAAGTTCTGATTTCTGCTAATTTGATGATAAAATCAATGGCTATCACAAAACCTATCAGAATGAAAACGTTACCAGCTGCCCGATTCACGTAAGTAATAAAAACCGTAGCGCAGTGACGTCACTTCGTTTTTTGCAAATTTAGCCCTTTTAACCGACTTAAAAATAGGAGAATTCTCAATTCGCTGTATGTTTTGAACCAATTTTTATGATTCTTTACACCAGGTAACTCAGAAATTGTATAGTAATTGAGCTATTGGAAGATTTATGACAATCCAAGACTAGATAAGTAAGTGCGTTTAAAACAGAAAACCAAAAGGCTATTTCTAAGTTCCTAAGTTAAAACGACTTTTGGACTGGCGTGTTTACGTGAATCGACTGGCTGGGTAGTTAAGTTACCTGTATCTTTCAAAATCATTAGGCGTTCTTCTCTTTCATAACACGTAAAGCTCTTTCTTTCCTCTCTTTCATAGCCTCTATGATACTGGGCGCGTCACGAATGGGCATGCTTCGTGACTGCCGAGGATCAACTAATTCTGGAAGTAGGCAATCGTAATAAAACCTAACTAATTTCATCTCCATTTTCTCCTCCCAAAATTTGTCGTCCTTTTCTATAATATAAACTTTCATAGGTACAGTAGCACCAAACCAGATGCCAAGCATACAAACGTTTCTTTTAGTAATATGTACCTGTCCCTGAATTTGGAAATACCAGTTATGATTTTTATTTATGACATAACCCTTGGAAGCCTTGTCCTTAACCCAAAAGGTATGTTTGGCCATTGCTTCATCAAGAGTCATGCCAGCTAAAGAATGTGGGCACTTAATTTCAATTAAACCGTTTGCATAAATGCCATCTGGTGTAGTACCAAGAAATTCATATTGATCGTGGACGAACAAACCGCAACCTTGTATACTAATATTCTCTTGAATTTCTAACTGTTTAATTGCGGTTTCTTCGTTTTCGATACCGTACCGTACAGCAGGCAAACTGGAGATATTACTACCATAAACGATTTTACGAACA
The DNA here is from genome assembly GCA_905163515.2 of Lymantria monacha. Classification (NCBI taxonomy): domain Eukaryota; kingdom Metazoa; phylum Arthropoda; class Insecta; order Lepidoptera; family Erebidae; genus Lymantria; species Lymantria monacha. Next base: position 22,561,023 of record LR991081.1, read on the forward strand.
AGAACAGCACAACTTGTGCTCTCTCGTTTTTTACAAACTTCCCCGAACGATGATGAGGTTAGTAATTTTCTCCTTGTACTCATCCACTCAGAACTACTTCTTTGCAAATGGGTCGACCTTTCAAGCTTCTCTCTTTCAGCACAAGACAACTTTAAATCGGCTAAAAAAGATGACTTGGCTTTCTCATATAATTCTGGACTCAGATCAGGTTTTTCGCAGTTTGGTCCATAGTGAGCGTCTTTCGATACAGCGCTGTGGCTCTTTTTCAATCTTAATTTAGGTTTAGCAATTAAACGGATTCTACGATTACAATTTTCCACTTTCGCGATCAAAGGATTAGGACTAGATTTAAATATTACGTCATGAGTTTTACTATGAATCGATCCTGTATTAAAAGACACAACAGCAGCTGCGCATCGGCCCGCATAAGAACCACGGGAAGAATAATTTACACGCTTACCCCCTACTAATTTGGCAATCACTGCGTTAAAACTTTCAACTATATTACTTGTACAATTATGAATTAAACTTCTAGAATGATATGACAGTCTTTTACTTAAAATGTGTACCGCGTCCATTAATCCGCATCCAACAATTGCTGGAAGCAGAGATGTACAAAATGGTTTTAAAAAAGTATTTAAATACAAAATGCAAAATACTTTTCAGATTTACTATTTCAAATGCAAAATACCAAATAGTTTTGCGTTTTGTATTTCAAATGCTAAATGCAAAATAGGTATTTTCAAAATACTTTTTCAAAATAAAATACCTTTTGACCAAATCTCAGAAATTTTTATTTATTTTAGGTATTTATCATTATGCTAGGGCCGCACCTGCGTGTATCGTCACGAAGCTTCGTGCAATGAGACGATACACGCAGATGTGACCGCTCATTATTGGCTATCGTCGTGAACATTCGGGCTTCGTGTGCAATATCGCTTGGGTGGCGATAAGTCAAAGGGTTTTAGCGCGCTAATATATCGCGCTCTGTGGTCAGACTAGCGTTTTTCATTTCGGGGGAAATTTTCGTTGTGTTTAGACGCGTTCGAGGATCTCCAGTTAATCAATAAATACAGGGTGGTAGGGGACCGCTCCCGAAAACAAAGACAGGTGACTCTCCTAGTCCTACTTGTAATGATAGGCTAGAAAAAAAATCGATTTGGATGAAAAAAAAAATATTTTTACAACAATTTTTTAGATTTTCTACACTGTATCATATTAGGACAGTGCTGTGTAACGATAATTCCTTAAAAAATACGTAAATTTACTCAGATGAGAAAATACGCAATGTATTCAAATTTCAAATCAGCTGTTCGAGAGGTGATCGACCGGTGTGCGCCGCTAGTGGCAGTAGGTATAAACGGGCCTGCGGCGTCGGCAAGTAATAGGTACACGCTTTACAAGTGTTTACACAATCTTGTGAACTCGCTTCCATACCTTCCATGTATGTATATCAATACTGTTTAACGTTACAATAATGATTAACGTAATCGGTTCTAATAACAATAAAATTCACGATAATTTCAATATTAATTCTTTACTGGTAGGACCACGCTGTTGACAGTTTCTTGTCTAGGGCCGTGGGCCGATCCGTCCGGGGTAGTATCACACTCTCGCAGAAGATCGACGTCTGAGCAATAGCAATGTGCTGTTGCACTTCGTTCGGTGACCGAGAGAGCCGGAAGCCTAAGTGGATGGGTTTGTATTGGTAGGCAGCGGCCTAGTGATACCCTCGGCAATGCAAAGGTCTGTGGGTGGCAGTAACACTTACCATCAGGTGTGCTGCTTGCTCGTTTGCCACCAATGAATTAAAAAGCAATTTAAAAAAAAAATACCTATCCGTTCAGAACTAATTTATTAAAAAGTACATATGAAACTATCTACTTACCTAAATCGTCCGCGGCCTTATGTGATTCGGCTCAAATTAAAATTATTTACTTATCCATTCAGAACTACCTATGAATTTATTTAATAGGAAGTAAGTAGGTGCAAACAACAATTTAAATAGGTTACATAACGACAGATTCCTATAGGTTTGCAGTTCGCAAAAAACTTTGACTCCAGATGGCGTAGTAGTTGACATACCGACCTTCCGTGCCAGTGTTCCGTGCCTGCGTAGGAATCGAACCCTATGGGTTCGATTCTTACGCAGGCACGGAACACTGGACAAACTTTATGCGATACACAGTGTTGTTCAGAGTCTGGGTGTAATATCTCTGCGTTAATTGCATTTTGTTAAGTTCCCCGCAATTCAAGAATTATTTACTTAATGCAAGGTGGTGTATTAAAAATAAAAAATAAAAATTGCCATCGGAAACCACATTAAAACTTGCACGTATTTTTTCATCTGGGCGAGTACCGTAAATACCAGATTAGATGGTGTCACCAGGTCCAAAGTCCCGAATTCTATTCCCGTTGCGTAAGTTTCAATCCATCAGTTTATTCTTGTTTCACATTCATTCTTATCTTTTTTTCTATTTTAGTATAAATACACGAAGGAAAACAGAAGTAACTCATCAGGCTATTCATAGAAATAGTTTTTTTTTTTTGGCGTCTGTCTATGGAATGGTCACACCCGCCACGCTAAAGAAAGAGGCTCTAGCTCATTAGTGGGACTTAAAAGAAAAAAGTAGAACCGACCATGGTCAGTGGCGTAGCTAAGGGGGGGCGGCGGGGCTAGGTCCGCACCGGGGGTCGGTGGGTGAATATCAGGTCTATAACTACCACCTTAAAAAAACCGTAAAACTGTGGCAGTTAGCATAACCGCCACTAATAAAATAATTTATATATATAAATTATGTAGATGCCTACTTTCAGTGTACACACAATCGGTGATTCCCCCAATATATTATATATATTCCCCCAAAATATATATATCCACGCTTCACGCATAACTGTCGCTAGTCAGGGGATTCTCTGGATTGCAGAGATATAGAGATTGCTCGTCACCTGTGGGCTTGGGGAATTTCTTTTGTTTCCGACCGCATTCATTGCCACATTTCTTTTTCTTTCGTGACCGTGTATTTAATGCAAAGTATTTATTATTAAGTATTTAAATTATTGTAAACTATAATTTTGGTATAAAAAAATGGTTTCAAAAGAGATAATATAGCCGATTCTTGAAAAAAAAAACGAGGTATTTGAGTGAAGTATTTTTTTACTCACTTCCCTCGCAACCTTGAGACCTCCGTGGAATCACCGTGGATTTGTTCCATTTGTCCACGATGGATCCGCATGTTACCACTACTTGTACTGTGGAAACACGGTGGCAAAATGGAACAATTTCTTCTATGTCTTTGTAAACAAATTTCTAAAAATTACGTTGTCTCAGAGAGCCAAGATTCGAAACCAAGACCGTTCATTTTAACGGGTAGGTAATCAAAATTAGATTCGTCTACCCTAACGCCACAGGAACATTATGTAATAAAACGAAATTGGTGACTATTTGATGCAAATTAATTTTTAGTATAAAGTGAGTAAGATGTTTTGTTTTGACCGTTATGTATTAGAATTTGGTTGGCATCACTTTTTCACTTTATTATTTTGTTGTAAAGAAATATTGATGAATTGTCTATATTTTAACTGTTTAAGATTTTTTGGTTTTATTTGTTATTTCATTGTACACGTTAAGTTATATTGTTTATGTACGTAGTTTTTAATTGTCACGGGACATTCACTCAGATTTTCTTTTCAAACTAACTTGTTTCATTATCTATTATATATTATCTATTATATTGTATTATTATGTTTTGATGTAAACGCCGTGGGTGCAGCGAAAAACTACTGTGGACACACGGTGGAAAAATGGAACAAATCCACCGTGGAAACTGCACAGATTACACGGTGTTTCCACAAACACAGTGTTTCCACGGTGGTCTCAAGGTTGCGAGGGTTAGTAGTTAAAAATACGTGTCGCACTCGGGGACTGCCGGCATAGCATTTTTTATCAACTTATGCAATTATAATTATTTATTTATTTTTTATTTATGCCGTATTTTTTTTATATAAATCAAGTTTTTTTTCTTTGATATTAATTCAAGTTACACCTATTTATTAAAACTACTACTTTATTAAAACATTTAAAGTACACGTTTTTAAACTGTTTTATTTATAATATTATTAAATTATTATAAATAAATTTTGCAAAAATAAATTGCAAAAAGAGTTTGACGGTGGTGAGATTTGAACCCACGCCTACGGTGCCTAAAACGGAGTACGTCGCTCAAGGAGAGGGTACCCCTAAGGCGGTATTTCGTAGCGCCGGCCACTGACGACAAGTTCACGCTGCTCGATGGCCGATCCAACGACGAAAGTGAGGTTCACGGGTGGGTTACGGGTGTGCGTGCTTACGCCCCTTTGTCGCCCCGGACGGAGTGGTGCGAGGAGTGCGCCGACCGTAGCCCATCCCCAAAAAAAGGGGGTGATATATAAAAAATGGAGTGTCACCTAAAAAATAGAGGTGTCACCTAAAAATAGGAGTGCCACCTAAAAAAGGGTGTCACCTACAATATCCGCCCCGGGTGCCACCCATGCTAGCTACGCCACTGACCATGGTACATAGTTGCAATGAATGTTAAGAATTAAATTATTCAATACAATTAAATTTTTCACTCTTGTAAAATATGATATTTTAAAATATGATAGCTTCAATACCTACCTATTTGTATTACGGTCTATCGGTCTGCGTAAAACTTCAAAGTAGGTACAATATACATAGATAGGTACAATATATATATATATATATATATTATACCTAGTTGCTGGGCGCGAGCGGGACGGTAGGCAGTTATTTTGGCGGGATTTATTAATAGGTATTTCATTATTTATTTCTAAAATATGAAATTATGAACCAGTCTCGTATTGACTGTCATGTGTCCGTGACTGACAGATATTTGTTTAATCGGTTTACGAATTAAACTGTTGTATTGTAACTTTTTGTTTTTCTTCTTAATTTTGTGTTCTTTTTATTATAATAATACCTAATGCATACGTTTATAGTGCTCATGAATACGGCAATATGCTAATGTGCCTTGGAGAAGCTCGCGGGAATGCCTCGTGTGCATTCCAAATTTACCGAGAGCGGTATCCGACCGCTCGACATCCAACTGACTCCCGTTTGATAACGGCAGCATTTCAAAAAGTTTTGGAAAATCGACCAATAGCATCGGGAGGCGGCAATCCAACGAGTTTTTAGTCTGAGGAGCGCATTTTAGATGTCGCTCACCAGAATCCAAACCTAGGCACACGAAGTGTCGCTATGCTGTTACCGCATCGGGATAGAACAAGTGTGTCACACTGGACAGTACATAAGGTACTAAAGCGTAATCGAATACGCCCATACAAACTGCACAAAGTACAAGCTTTAGTAGTCGGATATCACGGCCTGGTTTCATTGAGCACGTGATCTGGACGGACGAGTCGACATTTACCAGAAACTGACTGTGGATCAGAAGGAATACACACATTTATGCCGAGATGAATCCGCATGCGGTTCGTGTGACCGGGCATCAAACCCGATGGTCAGCTAACGTATGGGCGAGATCTGTCCGTGAGCGTCTCACCGAGCTCTTTGATAATCGCTGGATGGGTAGACTAGGACCTCACGCTTGGCCCCCTCGCTCGCCCGACCTCACCCCAATGGACTTCTTTCTATGGGGATATGTCAAAGAAAGGGTTTTTAATAGTGAGTGTAATAATGCTAACGAAATGCGACAAAGGATCGTGGATGTTTTTGACAAATTACGTGCGGACTGTATCGAAGACCCCACAATGACGACTTTCCTGCATGAGGAGACGCAACGGCGAGCACAAATCTGCCTCGAAATGAATGGGGCACAATTTGAGCCACATCTCATAAGGCCGCGGAGGATTTAGGTAAGTAGATAGTTAGTTTAGTCGTACTTTTTATTAAATTAGTTCTGAACGAATAGGTATTTTTTTAATATTGACATTATAGTGAATTTTATTGTTATTAGAACCGATTACGTTAATAATTATTGTAACGTTAATCAGTATTGATATACATACATGGAAGGAGTTCGCAAGTGTGTAAGGCGCGTACCTAGACGCATGATACCTACAAACGTCTAGCGGGGCGCGGGTTTATTGAACTCTCTCACATGTGATATTGAAATTTGAATACATTGCGTATTTTCTCATCTGAGTAAATTTACGTATTTTTCAAGGAATTATCGTTAAGCACTGTCTTAATATGATAGAGTGTAGAAAATCGAGAAAATGGAAAAAAAAATTTTTTCATCCTAATCGATTTTTTTTCTAGCCTATCATTACAAGTAGGACTAGGAGAGTCACCTGTCTTTGTTTTCGGGAGCGGTCCCCTTCCACCCTGTATGGAGTGGGGTGATGAAATGGTGTTAGAATTTATACACCATTATGAAGCGGAACCCATGAAGGGATCCAAAAATATCATTATGTAATTATTAGCTTAATATAGCTGTAATAGTAAAGCAATTCGTCATCCATAGTTAAATGCATGAAAATGATTTCGGCCATCTTTAATTATTGCACGATACTTCGTGTAAAATACCGAAGTCGCTAATGTGACCACAGTTTTATCGCGATAATTTTTAGTGTACCAAACGTACGAAGCTTCGCCACAAATTACTTCGGGACGATACACGCAGGTGCGGCCCTAGCATTAGAAATAGAGACACAATGCCGAGCCAAACAAAAACGTCTAATAACATGGCACCTTATGCATGACATTTTGGTCATATTTATCAGTATGCATATCAATAAATTCTGTTATGTTATTAATAATAATAATACTCACTTAAAATAATGTAAAAAACTAGACTAACGAAAAGAGAACCATGGCTCCATTTTGTGAATTTATTTCGGCCATTTATTTCGGTTCACTTTTCTTTTCTTTTATCTTGTTGTAGTACAGTACATAGCCGTTTCATTATTGTAGGGATAACAACAACACTTCAATATCATAAAAGTAGGTAATCAAATCAAATAAAAAAAGGGCGCGCATGGCTAGCAGGTGCCTCTATCGGTCAAATTCGGCAATACAAGCGTCATTCGTTCATTTCATTTTGTTTGACTGATATTATTGGTAAACTTAATCACAAAGTATTTTGCATTTTGAAATGAATATTAAAAATGCAAAATACCTCTCGAAAGGTATTTCAAATAAAATACAAAATGCTTTTTACTAAAAGGCATTTAAATGCAAAATACAAAATAGGTATTTTGCATTTTGTATTTGCATTTTAAATAGAAGTATTTCAAATAAATCGCATCTCTGGCTGGAAGCAACCCAACAGGTTCTATTCAGGTCTACAGAAATACTCCTTGCAATATTGGTGATTACCAAATACGTGTTGTGGACCATTTAGGATATCTTCACTAAGATTCACACACTTCTTCCTTGACAGCTTCTGCCATGGAATGTGCTGCTGTCTTTTCCCACCAATCGCAAACCGTATTATTAATTTCATTGTATAATGAAGGTGACATGATTGGTAGGGCTACTGCGGCAGTTAATGTTTTTAACTGATAGTAGCTCCCACCAGATGATATGATACCAGATACAATTTGATGATTCACTTCCATTCTATCTTCTTTCTTTTCAATCAAACACACAGTAAATTTCATACTACACATACTACATTTCATGATGAGTTTTGAGTCCAGACCAACTTTTACTTCACCTATTATACTGAGGTAACTTAACTTACAATCCATTGGACCGTGGTCCCCTATGGCCTGAAGAGCTTTAAAAAAAAAAGAAACGTCTACAACTCTACGCCCAACTTCCATTGCATCCACCTTTCCCTCTTGGTCGTTTTCAATAACTAGTTCCTGTAAAGAAAGATAATGTCTTGATTTTTTTTATAAAAAATAATTAAAAATTTAAAAAAATGCAAAAGAATTAATACAATATTAGGTTCCTGATGAATAGAAATTATAATTTCTTTACGCATTAGGTATTGTTTTTTTATGACGTCACCTATTTGAACGTAAATTTTCTTTTGAGAAAGTAATTGAGAAGTATTTCGGTACTAAGGTGTTTGTCTCTCGATGAAAATAATAAATATTGCAAGAAAAAATCTATAGGTAGGTATTGAGATTTTGTCTTCGCCCATCACTAACTAAGTAGTTTGTTTATTTATGTAACAAGTCTACAAGAATTACGTATAACAACTTACCTCTATACAGCGCGTAGCATTGTTGCTCAGAGTCTCGGCCCCAAGGTTTTCTTTATTTTCAATACTGGAAATATTATTCATCAATATTATCCACTTTTTATTTATTTTGTACAACCCTAAGCCAGACGCTAGGCGCCTCGCGTCTTTTTGGCGGTATAGTATAGGTATAGGTATGTCGACAAAGTTGCGCTGTCGCCTACCTACTTCCACAATTTGATATTTAGACAATACTAGCCGACCCGGCGAACTCCGTATCGCCTTTTTTTTTTTTAAAAATCCTATTATTTTGATATTACATACAGATACTTCAATTTTATTTATCAGTATAGATATAGATAATAGAAACCAATATTTACATGTTATTGTAGGTATGTCTGAATCGGGCGATCTAAATCATATGACATATTGTATTAGCTTTGTAATGTACCCTGTTCAAATGCGATAATAAATAAGTAGGGAGGAACTTACATTTTATTCCGAGATCTTTTGGCTTTCATATTTTTATAATGCGTACAAAACTTTCTTTTCCCTGGCATGACACTCAAATTCAATCAGTCCTGCGAAAAAAATAGCCTATGTTACTCAGTGATAATGTAGCTTTCGAATGATAAAAGAATTCGGTCCAGTACTTTTTGAGTTTATTCGTTACATACAAAAATCCAAATCTTTCCTCTTTATAATACCTATTAGTGTAGATATTGTATTTTTTACGATTTATATCTAGTTCCATCATGGTTTTCTTTCAGACATTCATTATATCGATACTTTCTACTAACTGAAAATAAATTAATTATAAAAATGTTATACTTACAGTTTTTTACAAAAAACACAAATTCACAATACGTAATTCTGCCGTCTGCAGCCGACAAGCGTGGTGTCGCGTTCACTTACAGAAAGGAACTGCCGTTAGTGACCACCGAGATTGCACGAATGAAACGAACGCTTTATCCCATACATTTGTGTATGAAAAATTTACCTTAAAATATATCTAGATTTTAGGGCTTTAAAAGAGGAAGTCTTTGTTTGTAAAGGTATAAAAAGAAGTATACAGCTATACTTATTGGTTTCTTCAGTGTTCAAAAAGTGTTTCTTTTTATCAATTTGTGTTGATTTATGGGGTTAAATCTGAAAAATACGAAGTCATGTTTTTGCATTTTTACTCAATTTTGTGCGTTTGTTGACGTTTATTATATAACAACTATTAGGTTTAAGAGTTTAATATAAGCATGAACATACTTATTGGTCTTTGATTGTAATATATACAAATTATCATTGATATCAATCATATGTAAATAGGTTAAATATGAAAAATCGTAACACTCTTTTCGGTGATTTTCACGATCTACACCCTTAAATACGCCTTAATAAATACGAACATTAGTATGTGGTTTTAAAATAATAAACTGGTATTTTAATTATCTGTTTATTATGACGCGTGACGGTGCTAAGCCCGTTAAAAGTATGAAAGAAAATTGGAATCTTAAACTTATTTACTATTTTACATGTGTGTGTGTGTGCGTGTGTGTGTGTGTGTGTGTGTGTGTGTGTAGAAGTGTAACAGTAGTGTGGTGTCGATAATTTCTAACATGTACTTGTGTGCGTTAGGGTGATAGTTTCTTGATCAATGGCCGCGCGTAACAAGATTAGGTTGTCTATAAATCAGGAATATTTTTAGATATTTTCAAATGAAAATAATTAGGTAATTACTAGTGATTTTAAATATTTGACATTTTTAATATAACATTATTTATATGTAGAGCATCATAAAAAAATTTGGGTACTCTTAGAAAAAATACCCTGTATATGACGACAGTAGGGCGAGCCCCACACCCGCGCCACGTCCACAAACATAACATGTGACTCGATAATTGAACGAGTTCACAGTTCGCCCTTCGAGCTTCTGTTGCTTATCTAATTATATATCACGTTCTCTTGTATGTTATGCGTTGTGCGAGGGTGACGAGAGGGTGCCGCGGGCGCGTCTAGTCGCACGTGCGCACGAGCCCGTAGTGCGCGGCGAGGGCGAGCAGGGGCGCGCCGGTGGGCGGGTCTGGCAGGCAGCCCGCCGCGCCCGCCACGTCCAGGTGCGTGAAGGGCAGCGCGCCGCGGTGCAGCCCCGCCACCAGCAGCAGGAAAGCGGCGGGCGCCTGGTGTCCGCGCGGCATGGCGCTCGAGGCGCAGTTGCCCGCCTGGTGCACGTCGTCCTCGGGCGCGCGCGGCGCGTGCTCGCGCAGGTCCTCACGCCGTATGGTGGACACCTCCAGGGCGTCGCCGAGGCGCGCGCCGGCCGCCTGCAGGGCGCGCGCGTTGCCGCCGCCCGCGTGGTTGTCGAGCGCCGCGGAGTAGGGCGTGCCGTACGCGCGCACGGCGTGCCCCGTCAGCGTCGCCACCGTGTACAGGTGCGGCGCCAGCTCGCTCGCTGCGCGCTCCGCCATCTGTTACAGCGGCTGTATGTTACCTACTACCCTTGCCCGCCGTGCATGTCGTGTATACTACTGTGACACGGTCGTGTACAATACACGTCACTATGTCTCGTAATAGATGATATTTTCTATATACATACAGTATATTATTATTTTATATGTATTCTACAGCAAAATCATGTTTGGACACTAAGAAGTCCTCCGGGTTGCCATGCCTTGGCGGCGCAAGCGTGATCTGTGATCGGGCTGGGGCTCATTAGTCCAGTCGCCTGAAGTGAGACGACGAGAGAACTTATAGTTAATAGAAATCTCAATTATCTCAAACTGGCAGCGCTTCACCCCGAGCGATGTCTGACAACGACCTAAAGACATGCCGTTAGTGAAAATTCAATATGGCGACCACTGGACGCCATTTTGTGAAAATGAAAAAAATGAAAGTCAACAAACAATATCGAATATCGTTGAATAGGTATTTAAAAATCATTATTAGTTTGCCTTCAACATTTTTCGATTCGACTGACCGTTTAGGATCTATATCGATTTAAAGTTGCGTAACAACCATTCTCTCATACACTACCGTCCAAAAGTTTGGAAGCACACCTGTTTTCAAACAAAACAAATAAATGCCGACTAATAGCGGTAAAAATTAGCAATAATCTTAAGTTTTACAACCTTTTACGACTGTCTACACAAACACAAAAGGATTATTATCCTACATTCATCAAGTTTTATGGAATTCCTTAATATTGACGAAACACGTGTTTTATGACTTAATCCGTCGGCTACTTTATCCTATGCAATGGTGTAGTTTTATTGATAATGTTTGCTGGTTTTAACTTTTTTAGACCTTATTCAGTCGCACTTGAGCATTGGCACGTGAAAGTTGTGATATTAACATTGTCTGTATTCGAAAGATATCGGCTACTACTTTGACCGTATTTTTTCTTCTGAAAATGGCAAAACGCAAGCAAATCACGCTTGAACAGCGAAGCGCTATTTGCACTCTACGCGAGGAAGGATACAGTGAACGTCAAATCGCAGAAAGGCTCGGAATTTCTTGTAAAGGTGTCCACTATACCCTTGCTAGAAAACAAGAAACGGGGAAAAATGAAGATAGAAAGAGATCTGGTAGGCCCAAATCCACAACAAATCAAGAGGACAACTTCATTAGAGTTCTTTCTAAACGGAATCGACGCTTAACTGCACCACAGATCACTGCAGCTCTGAATGATACGCGAGAAACACCCATTTCAACAACTACTGTTAAAAGACGCTTACTGTCTGCGGGATTAAGAGGATGTGTTGCTGCTAAAAAACCCAAACTAACAAATCGACATAAGAAAAATAGACTAGAATGGGCAAAAGCGCATAAAAACTGGACTATAGAACAATGGGAAAATGTCCTTTGGAGTGACGAATCAAAATTTTAGATTTTCGGATCCAATAGACGTGTCTTTGTACGCCGGTCAAAAGAAGAGAGGGCTTCAGAGGCATGTACAGTGCCTACCATCAAACATGGTGGTGGTAATGTCATGGTTTGGGGGTGTTTTGGCAACAGTAAACCCGGCAATCTTGTGAGGATAACCGGAAAATTAAACAAGGAAGGCTATTTAAAAATTCTCCAAGATTCTGCCATACCCAGTGGACTAAGTCTCATTGGTTCTGGATTCATTTTTCAACAGGATAATGATCCTAAGCATTCGTCTAAATTGTGCCAGAACTTTTTAAACAAGAAAAAAGCTGAAAACATTTTAAACATCATGCAATGGCCATCTCAATCCCCTGATCTTTCTCCCATTGAACTTGTTTGGGATGAACTTGACAGGAGGGTGAAAAGTCGTTGTCCTACGAGCTCAGAACATTTGTGGCAGCTATTAGAGAACGAATGGAACAAATTAGATAAAGATTATTTTAAAAAATTGATTAATAGAATGCCCAGAATATGTGAGAAGATTATAAAGGAGAAAGGTGGACACTTTGATGAAGCTAAAATTTAATCTAATTTACCATTGTATATTTTTTTTTTTATTTTGTTTAAGTTAGTTTCTGTTTGTTCTTTATTTTTTTATCAATACATTTAAATTTAAATGACTTAGTTTGGTTTTATTCGATTTTACCTTGCTGCTTTCAAACTTTTGGACGGTAGTGTATATAGGTCTTTAGACTGTAGAAATTTATGATAAAAAAAGACGAAAACCTCGTATGACTGTGCGTGTGAATGTAGATGGACGTATACTAAAGTATCTATTAGGTATATAGCACTACCTAAAGTATCTAATGTCTGACAAGGTCGCCCATCTCCAACTTCAAACGATTTAGTACTCAACTTAAGTCGAACTATATATAGGTAGGTACCTACTTTTTGATAAATAAAATAACTATAGCCTAGCTAGATACTCATAACTAAAAAGTATAAAATAAATTAAAATAATTTAAAAAATCAAAAAACCCGACTGCGTAAAAAGCGAACCAAATTACGCACACAATAAAAAAAACTGAAAAGGAAAAAACAAGCACTTAGATGTCCGGTGGTCTATAATTCTATAATATATTATTAAATGAATACTATTGAAGAAAATAAAATATATTCTAATAATGGAACATAACAACTGAAAGTATAAAATAAATTAAAATAATTTAAAAAATCAAAAAACCCGACTGCGTAAAAAGCGAACCAAATTACGCACACAATAAAAAAAACTGAAAAGGAAAAAACAAGCACTTAGATGTCCGGTGGTCTATAATTCTATAATATATTATTAAATGAATACTATTGAAGAAAATAAAATATATTCTAATAATGGAACATAACAACTGAACAGTCGCGATCCATTATTCGACAACAAATCAAATTTTCAATGTATATGTGTGTGTGTGTGTGATTGTGGTGTGTGTGTGTGTGTGTGTGGTGTGTGGGGCTCACCTCGGCGAGCAGGTCGCCCATCACCATGCGGCCCTCGGCGTCGGTGTTGCCGACGCGCACGGCGAGGCCGCGCCGACTGCGGATCAGCTCGTCCGCGACGTACGCCTCCTCACCGACCGAGTTCCGCACCATGCCCAGCGCTGCCACCACCTTGATGCGCGGCTTCAGGAGCTCGCACGCCTTCACGAAGCCGGCGACAGCCGCCGCACCGCACTTGTCGCGCGACATGCCGGCCATCACGCCGCCCGCCTTAATGTCGCAGCCGCCCGTGTCGTACGTCACGCCCTGAGGAGATGGCGGTGATGGTGTGTCAGCGCGGCGGCCTCGTACTGCCGCCCCCCGTCCCCCGCTCGGCGCTCACCTTGCCCACCAGCATCACGGTGCGCTCGTAGCTCTCCGGCACGTATTCGAGGAAGATGACGCAGCCGCGGTGTCTCTCCACGGTGGCGGCGGCGCGGTTCACAGCCGCCATCAGAGGGTACTCGCGCGCGATGACGGCCGGGTCGTCCACCACGCGCACGCTGACCGCACTGCCAGCGAACACCTCGGTGAGGTATCGCGCCGTTGCCATCGGCGTCATGCGCTCCGGGTCCGCGCCGCCGATGTCGCGCGCCACGCCTCTGCAACACGCACCACACTCGTCAGGGCGCCGCACTCCGACCCACGCCCACGCTCACACATACTCGACACTGACCGCGCCAGCTCCAGTGCGGTAGCTTCGCTGAGCAACTGCGCTAGCGTCATTTTCACACCCTCGGCGTACACGCTCAGCGCCTGCAGCGAGTGCGCCTTCGCCGGGAACGTCTCACGCGTCTGCAGCGGCTGCGAACAGAGGTAAGGAGCGGTAAGGTGCGGTGTGCGGCGAGGGCCCCTACCTCGACCCCCGCACTCACCACGTACAGCGCCTCGAGCGCGCCGAGCAGCGCCGCTAGCGGCGCGTTGGGCCAGCGCGGGTGCGGCTGCAGCGCCAGCAGGGGCCGCACGGCGCCCGCGGCCACTGCGCGCCGCACGCCCGCGCGCGCCGCCTCGTACACGCTCCTGGCGGCCCACAGGCAACACTCTCGTCAGGCAACAATACCACTTTAGTTCGTAACAATGTTAGCAGATGGCGCTGATTGGTTTTAATAAAAGCTATAATTATTACGCTATAGCGGCGATGGGGGCCGCCACCCATCACGCCTTGCCCAGTCAGGCGAGTCGAGGAGAGCAGAGTGCCGGGTGGGCACGTGGAATGTAAGAGGTTGTTGTGGGAGGTCTCGGGGTGGTTGGTCAGCCTTCAGAATAAGGTCTAAAGGCGGAGGAGACCTTCTTACACAAACACAAGACGTGTTAAGCCGATGGAGTGAATATTTTGGCGATATGTATGCGGATACTCGGGTTGGCGCCGGTGTTGCATGTGGTCTAGTAGATCAACATTCAGCACCGGCGTCCTCCGATGGCAGTATGGATGAAGTTGAATGGGCGATAAGAAGTTTGAAAAATGGTAAGGCAGCGGGCATTGATATGGTGTCTGCTGAGATGATTAAGCTTGGCAGCTCCTGTGTCTGGGAGGCTTCCTGTTGCTCCTCAATTTATGTTGGAGCTCAGGAATGGTTACCAGGGACTGGAATAGCTCAGTCATCATGCCTTTGTTTAAAAACAAGGGTTCACGTTATGACTGCGCAAATTACAGAGCCATAAATGAGCTTGACCAGTTTGGCAGCAAAAGTGTATGCTAAAATTATTGAAAGGAAAATGAGGATGGTGTCCGATGGTTTACTGTGTGAGACACAAGGAGATTTCAGGAGTGGAAGGAGATGCATGGATCAAGTGTTCTCTCTGCGCAACATTGTGGAGAAGCATCTGGCTCTAGGTCAAAGGGTTTTCTGCAGTTTTGTGGACCTGGAGAGAGCATTTGACACGGTTGTACGAAAGGAACTTTGGGACATTTTACAGGAGTATGGTATTAACGGTAAACTGCTGCAAGCTGTGCAGTCCAGTTACATGGGCTTGTGTGCGGCTGGATGATGGAATGTCGCCTAGATTTGACGATAATATCGGCGTTAAGTAGGGGTGCGTTCTATCAGCCAGGCTGTTTATCATATATCTGGATAAATGTCTCCAAAGGTTGGACGATATGAATGTGGGAGTCCAGATGGGCGACTCAGTGGTCAGTGTTCTGCTCTAAGCAGATGATGCAGTCCTGCTGGCGCAGTCAGCAACTGACCTGCAGACCCTAGTCAACACAATGACAGAAGATTGTAAGAAAGGGAGTCTACGCGTGAATGTGTGCAAAACCAAAATGGTCTTCGAAAGAGATGAAACCAGAACAGATGTAAGAGTAACAATAGGTAATGATGTACTAGAGCAAGTGGACGAATTTGTATATCTTGGATGTGGATTTAGCCGAGATGGAAGGTACACCACTGATATAGAGCGAAGAGTGAATGCGGGAAATAAAGTGAACGGAGCGTTGGGACAACTTCTCGGTAGCCACCACCTCAGCCAGAAGGCACGTGTAGCAATACATAACGCAGTGCTTGTCCCAACATTACTGTATGGAAGCGAGAGTTGGGTATGCAGAAAAGAGCATGAAAGTAAAATTAATCTATGAATCATGAAAGTAAAATTAATCTATGAATCATGAAAGTAAAATTAATCTATGAATCAATTAATGGACATATTCGATCAATCAACTGGCAACATGAATTCTCGTCTCGTTCGATGGATGAGGTCGTAGAATTTTTCATTAAATTTATGACTAATTTACAAGATAAATTAATACCTAAAAAGACCATATGTAACAAAGCATATCCAATATGGTACAGCCCAGCGTTAATTAAGATTATCAAAGAGAAATATAAATATTTAAAAAAAAATAAAAAATATGGCAACAAAAATGACGAGATAGCTTTTAAACTTTTACGCGATAGAGTTAAAATATTGGAATCCTTATGCTATAATAAATATCTTAATTTAACTGAAAAATCTGTCAAAGACAACTCTAAGCATTTTTGGTCTTTCGTTAAAAACCGGCACACTTGCAATAAAATTCCTAATATTCTGAAATATGATGAAAAAATATTTAACGACGGTCAATCTATTACCGAAGCTTTTTCTTCATATTTTTATTCTACGTTTGCTAATACTGGTACTACGAGCAACGACCATAGTGCTACCATTGACTACTCACCTTCAGTCGAAAATCCGGTGACCGCCATTCACAATATTAAGATTGACGATGAGCTCGTTTATAAACTTATCAGTAAACTGGATATCACTAAGGGAGCTGGACCAGATAATCTGTCACCTAAGCTTTTGACTCAATGTGCTCAATCCATCGTTAAGCCTATAACCCTTTTATTTAAAAAATCGCTGTCTCTCTGCTTGGTTCCTACGTTATGGAAGTCAGCTTATATTACGCCGGTTCACAAAAAAGGTTCAAAAATAGAAATTCTTAACTATAGACCCATATCAAAATTATGTAATGTTGCAAAAATTTTTGAAAGGATAGTTTTTAATCAATTATATCATGCTCTGTCATCATCATTCAATCCTTTCCAACACGGTTTCTTGAAAGGCCGATCGACTGTTACTAATTTAACACTTTTTAAGGACTATGTAACAGCGGCTATGGATAACGGCGGTCAAGTAGATGTGGTTTATACTGACTACAGTAAGCCATTCGATCGTATTGACCACAATTTCTTGAACGCCAAACTGCAGACCATAGGAATACATGGCGACTTATTAAGGTGGTTTTCTTCATATATAGATAACAGATCACAAGCTGTGGTACTCAACAACTACATATCAAGGTGGATTTCCATTCGCAGTGGAGTTCCACAGGGATCTCTGCTTGGCCCATTGTTGTTTACAATATATGTGAACGATATTCACACTTGCTTGCAATCATGTCAACTATTATGCTTTGCGGATGACATGAAGTTGTTTGCCACTATTTCAACTCCTGAAGACATAATTGCACTTCAGTCGGATCTAACGCGATTAGAAAAGTATTGCCTAGCGAACAAACTCGACCTTAACCCTGAGAAATGTTCAGTAGTTACTTTTAGTAGAAAACGCGACCATTTATCTGCTCATTATACTTTTGGGGGTGAAACTATAGCAAGAACTGATAGAATACGTGACTTGGGTATTCATCATGATAGCAAGTTACTCTTTGACAAACACGTTGATGCTATTGTCAAGAAAGCCTCTAAATCATTAGGTTTCATAATGAGACTCTCTAAATGCTTTACTGAAGCAAAAACACTCAAAATTTTATATTGTACGTTCGTACGCAATAATTTGGAATATGCATCTCAGATAGGGAACCCGCGTTACTTCAAATATATTGACCGTATAGAAAATATACAAAAGCGATTTATTAAATACCTTTGTTTTCACCAAAAGATCCCTTACCAGTCCAATCAATACCTGCAACTCTGTAAAAAATTTCATTTATTGCCACTTATAAAACGCCGTGAGATCGCTGACTACCTATTCTTTTTAAAGGTCATACGGAATCATATAGACAGTCCAGAGCTTCTATATAAAATTAACTTTAATGTACCATATAAATCTAGTCGTTTCCATCCACCAGTACAGATACCACATGCAGCAACAAATTATAGGCAAAACAGTCTTATGATACGCGCAAGCAGAGGCTTTAATAATCTCAGTAAACAGCATGATATTGACACATTTGTGACAAATATAAATGTAGCACGTAGGCTTTTAAGTCTAGATTTTTTTAATTAGTCTATATATTGTATGTATATGTAAGTAGATACAGTATGTATAGTTCTTTTTTATTATTATTTTATTTTACGGACTTTGTCGCATAGCGACCACATCGTCCTATAAGAATAACAATTTAATAATACATATATGAAGCAACTAACATTATCTTAAGCCTAACTCTACTAACTTAACTAATACTTTCATCTTTTCAGATGTAGGATCTGATAATAAATTATTAAGAAGGCCAATATCACTGGATCTAATCGTTTCGATACATGTCTTCCTATAACTCTCATTTCGAACACATTCCATCAGAACATGCTGAACATCCTCAATAGTTCCGCAGTCGTTACAGTTTGGAGATGGGACTTTTTTCATTAAAAATGCGAACTTGTTTGATGGAATGCGTCCGGAGCGCAGTCTAAGGACTATCTTTAGGTATCCTCTATTGGCCTTTATATTGTCTATCCAAGGGTGTGACGATATTTGTGGTTGGATAGTTCTATACCAAATTCCTTTCTCACGTGACCTTTTATCAAAATATTCCTGCCACGCTTTCTTACATTGCAGCTTAACTAATTTAACTAGATCGGAGTACAGTGGTGACACATTCAACGGTATGCCGCCTTCTAGGGCTTGTTTGGCTAGTAAGTCTATCTCGTCGTTTTCTCTTAAGTTAATATGCGATGGGATCCATTGGAGAACTACTTTTTTATTACATGCATTCAGTTCTAAAATTGATTCCAATATTTTATAGGTAATCGGTATACCTCTCCCAAGAGAGGTGGAACGAGCCAGATGTTGCAATGAGCTTTTGGAGTCAGTCAAAAGGACAAATTTGCCAAAATTAATGGACTTGATGTACGACAAAGCTTCCGCTATGGCAATCAGTTCAATGTGCATAATTGAAATATTGGAATCAATTTTAACTCCTATACTGCATGTAAGGGTGGGATCTAAAAATGCTGCTCCTACCCCAGCTTTATCTTTAGACTCATCGGTAAAGATCTTATAATGATCTGTATACTCTAGGTTAATGAAATTAGAGGTATGTAAAAGCAGTTCTAGGTGACTGAACATACGTTTGGCACAATTAATAAGTGGAATCGAATCAAAAATCACTCCACTTAAGTTAATGTCAGTAACCCAAGTGTTTAATGAATATATTCCTAATTGCTTACTACTGTGAATACATATAAATTGCAATACATTCTGGGTGGCGATTAATAAAGGGAGTTTTTATTAACCCAATACCGCGAACTACTTAGCGAATCCAGCTCATGTAATAAATTAATTGTAATATTATCAGACAATGATCTTGATCTTTCTAAGTTGTAATTCTAAGTTGTTTAACATAGTATTAAGATTCCTACAAGCTAATTTTAGTGTTCTGGTGGCGTGTTCGACTGATTTCTTGGAGATATACAATACAAAATCATCGGCGTACTGAGAAATTTCTACACTTTCAATGTTTTTGCAAATATCTATAGTCGCTACATTAAAAAGGAGGGGGATAACGGATCTCCTTGAGCAAGTCCACGACCAGTGGATCTTACCAAACCGTGACCATGAACAGAAATATTCAATTGCCTATCTTTTAAATAAGACCACAAATAAGTGCAAATTTTGGCACCCACCTCGAGTCTGTCTAGAGTCGATAATAGGCAGCTGACATCGACGTTATTGTACGCGCTATCTATGTCAATAAGTATGTATAGTTAGAATGCTCTCAATTCATTTATACGATGACTATAAGTGAAGACTTGTAATTAGCTAACAGTGTTATAAACAATTAGTCTATTAAGATATAACAAGCTGTAAGTTTTCCATGATTTACAAAATAAATAAAATAAATAAATTAATTAATGCGGTCGAAATGCGATCTCTACGGAAAATCTGTGGAGTTAGGCTGACCGATCATATTCGTAACGACGACGTAAGAGAGCGAGTAGGTATGAAAGAGAGTATTGGTGTAAAGATGCGAAAGGGAATGCTCCGATGGTTCGTACATGTGGAAAGAATGCCGAACGAACGTCTGGTTGAGAAGATATACAATGCGAAAGTGGAAGGATGTAGGTACCGGGGGAGACCGAGACTCACCTACCTAGACCAGATTGGTCACGTACTGAAGGAAGGTGGAGTCAAGAGTCTCGGCAACCAGCGAGCGTGTATGAAGAGAATTATGAATCTTGAGGAAGCGAGTGAAGTATGCAAGGATAGTTCTCTGGCACTCTGTTCTCTCTGCCTACTGATATGGTGTGATGATATGTATGTATAATTATTGTACAAGTTTAGTGTTTGTTCATGTGTGTGTGTGTCTGTGTGTCCGCCCCCCACCTGACGTCGTCGTAGGGTGAGAGCGGCCCCGTCGGCGACAGCACCAGGCGGGCGCCGCTGACGCGCGCACAGCGCAGCACCACCGGCGTCGGCGTCTGCGACAGGCACACACATACTACCATTAACAATTAACATTTATTACTATAAACCCCCCCTGGGGCCGGCGAGTGCACCTGGTCGAGTGCCACGTCCAGCTGGCGCGCGTCCGCCACGAAGTCCTCGAGCGCCTGAAGCGGCGTCACGCCCTCCGTCAGCACCAGCACCAGCGCGTCGCAGTGGACGCTGTTCACCTCGCCGACAGCGATCACCGGCACACCGTGCACCCTCCGCGCCAGGTCTGCCAAGCTCGCATCCATCGCGCTATCGGCACCGCCTGCGTCGACTCAGCGAGTTATTGAAGTGATAATATGCAGTCCACAATGTTTAATAAAATAACAATTGTTGGGGACAAACATATGAAGCGATCACTGAGTAAAACATAATAAATAAACATATCATTGGCTTTTATTTTATTAAATTACAATTTAGCAATATATGTAATGTCCAATACAAAATACCTAGTCTTGCCATAAATACTGTAATAAAAAAAAATTCTATTGCAAATAACATTTATTACTTTTACAGTTTCTAAGTTTAATACATAAATATAAAACAATTTAAAATATATGAAGGTTATTGGAAGCGGTCGGGTGGTAAGATTCAGGTGGTAAGACGCAATAATATTTCTTCTAGTACGTCAAAATTGATCTAGTTGTTGATCTCTGAGGTTTATTGCACAATTTCACCTCGCCAACCGAGCCATTTGACGGCCTGCCTCATTGTGTTTGAGGAGCATGATGACAGGTCATACAATGCAATATCTTGTTCTTCCAATCTCAATTTGTTGTAATACGGCTTTGTTGGCAAATGTTAGATCTTATTGGTAAGTCACATTTGTTACACAATGAACAAATGAACGGTGGACTTGATATTTTCACTAATATTTTTTGTCCTTAAATATGATATTTTAATACTGATGATCCTATTCCCAACAAAGACATCCAAAAACAGAAGAATCATAATAATTGGTCCAGCCGTTTACATTCATATCAAAGTCTAAAGGTTATATTTCAATTGTATGTTGTCTCAACTCGCACTGCAACAATGTGTGTGTGAGAGAGACAGAGAGAACAGTTCTCTGTACATGTTGTAACAACAGTTAATGCCGGCAGTACATTGACAACTTTATATCTAATCCCAATATTTATCAGCTATGCTGTATGTACCACCCGTTGACTCAGTTGACACATAAACAAGGTACATCACCAACACCTACCTAGGGGTGAGCACCAAGTATTTATGTATGTATGATGTATGTATAGCCACTGATAACATCATTAACAGTAAATTGAATTCAATTCACTTCTTTGTGCTAATATATATATATATACATATTGTTTTAATTCCTCATTTATTAATAGATTATGGCTATAAGTAGATAACATCCAAATATTAGTACTTAGATACTTACAATTGGTGTATGTCGTTGAGTAGCGACCGATTCGTCCTGGTCGGTGAGCGCCGTCTCTCTATACCGCTCCACGTCACTCGGTGTCAGCTCGGCCTGCCTCTCGGCGCTTGCAGTGTGATACGTACACTGTATCGTAAAGCGATAAGCAAATCAAATCACCGCGCAGTACTGTCCCGCCGCGGTGCTATCACCGCTTACACATACAACATACGACTGAACTAATCAACAGAACGTAGTCATTATCATTGTAATCAACTACAGACTGCCACGACTTAGTTATGTCAATTGAAATTATTGTTGATATACGACAATTCATTACGTGTAGATAAAAGTTATTTGAAAAGGAAAAGCACTGGGTAACATAACAATAAAATGATTTTATTTATTAAAACGTGGAAAAATTGTTTGACCAGCAGACGACGCATGTATTTACCTTTTAAAAGTATAATTTATCAGTGTATCTGTATAGGAATCAGAAATCGTCACCATCAGGAGGTTTTTAATTAATTCTTATTTATTTTCCTACTTTTCATTAATAGCGAAGGTTGGTAGCTTGGTACGTAACGTATGCTTGACATTCGCAGTGGCTATTTTGCCGAACTACCATAGACAAATGTCAGTTACAGTTTCATATAATTACGTTACAATTGTAAATATCAATGTCATATTCTTTTGTAATCTGTGGGAAGAGCTGTTAACACAAAAGAGTTGCTCAATGAATGAATAATTCAATTTTCGATTTGCATCAGTAAAAATGCTGTAATAATATTCAAGACTGCAATAATTGAATAAGTTAAACTGAATATTATTCATTTCATTTCATTCCCAAGTGAAGATAGGAATATTGAGAACATTCCTTTTTACGGATGTAATTGATTAAAATTGCTATCAAATATAAAAAATATATAAAGTAAAAACAATATGTACTTCAATGTTTTAAATTAATTTCTTAAAATATATAAGTTCTTATCCTACAACAATACTTTGTGTATTGTTGTAGGTCGTGTATAATAGTTATGTATATATATATAATAGCTTCTGCCCGCGGCTTCGCCCGCGTAAAAGGTTACTTTCCTAAAGTTTTTCATACCCTATTTTTATTTTTCCCCTTAAAGGTAAATTTTTACATGTTAATGTCATATTTATTTATAACTAATCAATGGCCTAAAAATAAGTTTCAAGCTTCTGACTTTAAAAATGACGATAATTCCTTACAACTTTTCATCCCCCTTTACAACCCTTTTTTTTTGTATTAATAAGTAGCCTATTTCCTTTATCAGGCTCTAGACTATCTGTGTACCACATTTCATTTAGATCGGTTCAGTAGTTTTGGCGTGAAAGAGCGACAGACAGAGTTACTTTCGCATTTATAACATTAGTAAGGATTAGGTAATATTTAATTATTTAATGTCACATTTATGTAAGACTACCCCTGTCATACTCCCGCATACACAAATGAATAGAGAAGAGCGGCGTAGTATCACAGCATGACCACATTTGCCTTAGTACCTACCCAATTTATCATTTCCAGTAGTCGACACAATTTCACTGCCAAGGCGCGCAAAAAGATGTTTCATATCACAAACTTTCAATACCTATCTATTATATACAGGTATAATAGTATGTTATTTACAAATCGATAGTGCTGTCAAGAATACAACAATCATCAACGATGACTGCTCTCACATCTTTACTTGTGTTCGGGTCGCACAATCGGCGATCTTCTTTCTTGCTATATTTCTGTAGTGCGCCCGGTTGCTGCCTGACCACAGCACTGCGTACTGTTATTGTCCTAACTTTTGAAATACTGTACCAAACGACACACGGTAAAAGGCAAAAAATATGTACTTTAAATATCGAAACTAATAAAGGCATTTGTTTGCATAAGAATCAATTCGTTACTATAAAATGTGCATCGGCAATAAATACCAAATTATTTTGAATTTTTAATTTACCATTTTAACGATAAATGCTTACATATTAAAAATAGATATATGCTGTCGCGGACTTTTTTGTAGAACTATTTAAGAGGTACATTCCCACAATAAATAACATTTGTCTAACTTTCAAGATCTTTGCAGCGTATGCAAAAATAACTCGCAGATGGGTGATTTTTTCTAGCTTAAGCGATTTTTATCGTTATATTTTAGCCAATTTACAAAATATCTTTATAAATTGTAGCCTATGTGTTATTCTGATGTGTAAACTATATTACTATAAAGTTTCATCAAAATCCATTTGGTAGTTTATGCGTGAAAGAGCAACAAAGATGTTCACATCCATACATTATTACAAACTTTTGCGTTTATAATATTATAGTATGAAGTATGATATATATATAGTTATATATGTAGGTTGTGTATAATAGTTATAGGATACGTAGTATCCTTAACTAGGCTGTGCGTATATATGCTTGCGTCGTATAATAGGTACCCGTACATGGTTGCCAGTGCCTTATGTCCCTTAACCTTGCCTTTTGAGGCAGACGGGAAAAGAAGGAGTAATGACATATTGTATTTTTGGAACACCGTCTGCTCTTTTACCTATGTCTATATCTATTTAATTACCTACTTCAAAATAAGTAGTAAAAACTATAATTGTATCTAATATCTATTTAAAATCTTTGTAAACGATTTTCATAAAATATTGTATAGCAGTATTTTTAGCTAACAGAATATAATTTTACTTTGGCTGAAAACTATTAGAATATGAAGGCAAATTTTGACATTGGTTTTGAAATTAAGTATAACTCAGTTGGGAAATCGAGCAGTGTATTCCAGGCGGCTACGGTTCTCGTCTAGGTTATATCTTTTTTAATTTTAACACTTATTTTTTCAATATATTTTATAGGGAATATCATGGGTTCGATTTCCTCGCAGAACAGTTATTTGTGCGATCCATAAATGATTATTCTGAGTGTGGGTTTTGTTTATGTAGATTATATATGGTCTGAATGGAAACGTTAAAAATGAAATACTGTTTATTTTTGTAAAATATGGTTTATTACTAGCAAAATGTGGAGCCTTGTGAAGGCTCGCGTAGTTTTTTTAACGGGTAATAAATTTTAAGACTGTTTTTTTAAGTATTATTTTTTATATAGAATATCAGATTGATATGGGTTTCGGTAAATAATTCATACGACCAATCACATGCCGTATATATCTATATCCGTTACAGCTATTTGAGCGGGCCATTGTTACAGATTCCTTGACTTCGATGTCTCGTCCGATGAGTTATCATTTTGGTTACATACACGCTTCGACTACAAAGCGCCGACACGTCACCCTCACGTGGTCGGTTTGTCGGTGGTTGTGGTATATTTATATACAAGCTTCGACTACAAAGCGACGTCACTCTCATTTTGTAGAATACCTATAACTATACCAGTTATAATATATGATTTACTAACAGGATTTATCTAATAGGTCGCTATTTTGTATTACCTACATACATTCATAATTGTGCATAAATAATTAAAACAACACTTAAAAATAATTTATTTATTGTCATACAAAATATTTACTTACATTATGCTTATTTGAGACTCACTAACACAGAAACATAGGTCTATGACCAGTGTGTGTTACCAGGGATGACTTATGGCACGGAAACGTGGTCCTTACCTGTAGACCTCATAATAAAGCTCAAAGTCGCTCAGCGTGCTATGGAGCGGACTGTGCTCGGATTTTCTCTGCGAGAGAGAATCCGCATAGTAAGAAGAATTAGCACACTGAAGTGGCAATGGGCACACCACATGGCTCGACGAACCGATAACCATTGGGGAAGAACGGTTCTCGAGTGGCGACCACGTATCGGACATCGCAGTGTTGATCGCCCAATGGTGGGCCGACGACCTGGTGAAGGTTGCTAGGAATCGTTGGATGCGGGTAGAACTAGACCGCACTTTATGGTGAAATATGAGGGAGGCCTATGTATAGCAGTGGATTAAAAAAGGCTGAATGATGAGACTCACTAAAAATATATTTTTTGAAAATGTGTCAGCAAGTGTGAATGGGAGGATGAAAATTGTTTTGATATTTCTGATATTTTCAACCTACAATACAAATAATGGAAATCATTTTGAACTTCATTTTCGCCTATAGTCAGGTAATTCTTGCACAGAGAAGTAATATCTGAGACTACACTAACACATGTACGTTAATCTATTTTAATCAACAGAAACAGCACATATTCCGTTCACTATTCGACGTAAGCCTTCACCACAGATGAGATGCAATCGCTACGCTTGGCAACATAGCAGTGCGTCCATATACGTTTCTCAGGAAGAGGCTGCAGCACATTCTGCTGGAGAGACCAACTATGCCGTTGAAACAAAACGGTTACATAAGGGGGTGGTGATAATTATATTCTTATCCCATCGCCACACGGTAAATAGGATATTAAAGGCAATATATTTTTTTTTCTTTAGTGACCGGCTATGTCATATAGACACATGCGCACTCCCAAAATGTCCGAATCGACGCAGGACCCCATAACCCGCCGTACGCGTACCTCTACACCGTGCGTGCGGACTACTGTGTGCTGAGTGTGAGTTTTGTCGTTAACAGTACGCGCTCTATGACGTGCGCGTAAGCATGCTATTTGTATGAAGAAATGTAGTTTCAAAAACGCGCCACTAGGCGCTATATATTTCTTCATACAAATGGCATGCTTACGCGCACGTCGTCGAGCGCGTAATGTTAGCGACAAAACTCACACTCAGCACACTGCAACCGAATGTTTGTTAGCGATGGCGCATCCGGTGGGTTACTCTTTCGGGTATCATCTCGATTCGAAGCCCTCACACAATAAACCTCACTACAGGTACTCACACCTGTACCGCCCAACGCACCAACGGTAGAGCGTGTCACCGTAGAGTATTTTCTTTCGCACCCGCCCTATTGCCTAATTCCGCCAGACAACTAATTCGCAAAGGCTGCGACCACATCCCAGATTCTCACGCTGTTGAGCATTGTCCTAGCGACAAAACTTCAACGGCTTGCATTGCTTTTTCTATTTGCCTCCGTCAGAGATGACTTCTGCGTGGACGAAGTCGCGGGCAAAAGCTAGTACATTGTAAAAACCACATGGATGGTAACATGAATAATATGGATACTAACCATTGTCAATTGTATTATTTATTATTGATATAATTATCAATTGAAATCATTGTGACGCTTAATTAATTAATTAATTATAACCCCACTGCGCAGAATATGATGTACCTAAATTTAAATGTAACACCTGTATAAACCATATTTGAGGAAATAAATTCTCCGTGTGGTGACGGAGTAAGAATACATTTCGCCACCTCCTATCTTACCTTTGGGTGATCGTAAGAGACGACTAAGGAATATATAATATTATATATAATGCATATAATACCTATGCGAGAAGTAAAACTCGAAACAAACCCCTATACCAACACGTCTGACCAGCGTAGTACAGTAGGTCAATTTCCTTAACATTATGGAGAAGGTCTGATTGTTTATTATATGGCGCTATATAAAAATCACCACATAAATTCCATTCTTTTTATCACAATAACTACTGAAACAGTTTACCGTTTGTTTTAGAGTTAGTACATGCAGATGCTAGAATCAATGATGAAATAAAATTTTATAAGGGTGTATGGCCGTGTTTTTATTGTGGCCAAATTGTTTTGACTGAACATTAGTCTATCTATATACATACTTGTAATAGTATAAAACAATTATAGCGAATGGTAGCAATATCCAATAGTGGTTATTTGTGTTATTAGTACCAGGTACAACCTGGGACACTGAACCTTCCACACGTTGACTGTGAGCACTGCCGATTAAAATGCGTGCAGTGGTCAACAAACTGAAGTACTTACTAGTTCTCAAACACCTCGTGTTCCGCATATGACTCGCTGGGATCGTCCACCAATGCCTCCAGGTCACTATGTAAAACATCATATTTTACGTATAAGTTTCGAATATATCAATCCAATATTCCGTTTCAAATATTTGCACCTCATTCAACATTTTACAAGCCTTGTTTATGTAACTCGAAAAATGTGTAAGCATAGCTATAAATCAAGCTCGTTTTAGGCCGATTAGGGCATTAATCATTCTTCAAGCAAAACAAACAATTTGACGATAATTGTGAACGCAAAACTTGATAAACAATTGGTAAATAAAAGCTGTAAAAATATTAATGCTCTAAATAGTATAATCGCCTATTAATTTTAAAAACAGACGTAACTATCTATTATTATTTTCGCTTTTATGCTGTAAAATACAAGTAAGTAACATACAGACCATTTCCTGTTTTTTTTTTATGTATTGGCATTATATTAATTAGTTTACACTTCTTAAGATATTTTTCTCCTTTTGATCCATAAGTTTAGAGTATAATGACTATGTATCAGTATAGCAAAATTAATACACTTTTAGTATCAGAAGTAGGATGTTATGTTAACATTATGCTACTTCTAAAACATCGGATACTAAGGTGGTAAAAATATTAATTTTCAATATGAAAAATTTGAATCTTGAAAAATACATAAACATTTTCAATGTTTTACTTTCAAAACGTATTTCTGTCATACTATATTTCACCTCTATTTAAACCTCTTCAGAATTAAATTATTGCAAACACCGAAACGCAGTACTTTTATTTATAAACAGGAACATGTGTAGAAGAGTCCATGCTTATTATATTCTTTTCATATAACACCCAACTAAGAATAATAAACTCTTGTCCCTGGAGATTACCCAAACAATTAACGGACGCAAATAACATTCAGACGCAGAACAATTATTCTTACGCACAAACAGTTGTTCTGCGCAGGATCGCACCTAGGTCTCTCAGCATGGAAAGTCGTTACTTAGACCACAGCACCATCTGTGCAGTTGAGGTTAAACATTACGAAATCACATACAACCATTCATCCCGTATTATATTTGCTAGGGGTGAAATTTCCAAAAGATCGATCTTAACTAATACCATCTTTTCATGAGGAATCTATGTAGAAAATTTGAAGTTTGTATTATTCACGGCATATACTAATATATAATTATTTAAAGAAATTACTGAAATTTTTAGCATTTAATATGCTTAATTATTTATAAATACCCGATACGAAACGAAAAATGATGTCACAAGCGGGGTTCGAACCCGCACCTATTGGGAATCCGGCCCAACCGTGCTGCCACTTACACCATCGTGAACTATTTTGGGACATGCAAATTTCGAATCATATTATATCTTACGTCTTCAAGGTGACGTATGCCATCTATCGGACAATGTTTACACATTGTATAGACTTAATACTTCAAACTTTACAGTTAGAATTGTATTAAACGATGACACAACCTTGTTATTCAAATTACTGAAATTTTTAGCATTTAATATGCTTAATTATTTATAAATACCCGATACGAAACGAAAAATGATGTCACAAGCGGGGTTCGAACCCGCACCTATTGGGAATCCGGCCCAACCGTGCTGCCACTTACACCATCGTGAACTATTTTGGGACATGCAAATTTCGAATCATATTATATCTTACGTCTTCAAGGTGACGTATGCCATCTATCGGACAATGTTTACACATTGTATAGACTTAATACTAAGATATAATATGATTCGAAATTTGCATGTCCCAAAATAGTTCACGATGGTGTAAGTGGCAGCACGGTTGGGCCGGATTCCCAATAGGTGCGGGTTCGAACCCCGCTTGTGACATCATTTTTCGTTTCGTATCGGGTATTTATAAATATGTGGGTGACTCACATCACACTCACATATATAACATTATATAATATGTATCTATACATAACACATCAATACACAAATAACACATACAAATAACACATACAAATACACATATATAATATTTACAACATTTATAATATTAATATTAAAATATTTATTTTATATAATAATATGCGACAGTGGAAAAGCGCAATACAGCTAATGACCACAAAAAATTGTTTATCGGTAACACAATGGTACCAGGTACGGCGCGCGCGCGTCGATCGTCGCGCGCCGCCAGTCGTTAACCGCCTGTTGTATGCGAAGCCCGCGCTTGTATAAATTCTTATTTATCATTGCTAGAACACGATAACTTATTTCACTATTATTGTTTCTACTTTAACTCTGTACTGTATTATACTACTCTTTTGCTTTCTCCTTCTATATCTGTGCTACCTTACTGTGCTTGTGAACTATTCCCTGTGCTTATTTAATAAACTGTGCATATCAGAACTGTGTTGCATTATTGGACCCGTGGATCACAACCAAGGTAACCCACACTGGTGACCCCGTTTAGAACATTTAATAGCATTGAACTAATAGTGATAATGAGTAGTGATAGTAGTGATACGGCAACGTCACAACGTAGTCAACGACCTAGTCGTAAACCGAGCAGATGCGAGCGCGTATCCACGGAGCCAGAGAATCCGTCGTTGGAACTATTTAGAGTAGGCGTCCGTATACCACCCTTTTGGCCGGAAAAACCAACAATATGGTTCTGCCAAATCGAGGGCCAATTTAAACTAGCCAGAATCACGGATGACTATACAAAATTCCACTACGTCCTCGCCCACTTGGATCGACAGTACTCTGCAGAGGTTGAAGATGTCATCACTTCGCCTCCTGCTACTGGCGCGTACGAGAAGCTGAAGAGCGAGCTGATTAAGCGCCTGTCCGTGTCCAAGGAGAAGAAGGTGAAGCAGCTCCTTCAGTTGGAGGAACTAGGTGATCGTAAGCCATCACAGTTCTTGCGGCACCTACAACATCTAGCAGGACCGACGATTCCAGAAGACTTCTTGAGGACCATCTGGTCCAGTCACTTGCCAGGTAACCTCCAAGCTATTATTGCGTCCCAGATGAGCTTGTCACTCACCGAGCTTGCTGACCTCGCTGATAGGGTCCATGATATGGTACCTACCTCTTCTCAAGTAGCGTCCACTTCAAGGGCAGACCCGGCAGCTGACATGATGCGTCTCATCACGGAGTTGACGAAGAAGGTCGACGCACTGACTGAGGAAGTACACCGACGCTCCCGACCACGTACGACGCAAACCTCAGGCAATAGAAACCGTAGCCTATCACAACGTTCGCAGTCGAACTACAGAAAATTCCCACACTGTTGGTACCATCACAAGTTTGGCAATCAGGCGAAGAAATGTGTCCGCCCATGTGACTACAAGTCGGGAAATGCAGCGGGCAGTCTGTAATGGCGGCTGAAGATTGCCCTTTCACAACTGGTCGCCTGTTTGTGACGGACCGTAGATCGAAAGTCCAATTCTTAGTGGACACCGGAAGCGACTTATGTGTTTTCCCTCGATCTGCGCTTCCACAGTATCGATGTGCAAAGACTGAATACCAATTATGTGCAGCTAATGGTTCACCAATCAATACTTATGGCTATCTGCAGCTTGTATTAAATTTAGGCCTTCGTAGAGACTTTCCATGGCGCTTTATAATTGCTGATGTTACTAAAGCTATTATAGGTGTAGATTTTCTATCTTTTTTTAGCTTGGTAGTTGATATACGCAATCAACGCTTATTGGATAGTACCACAAATGTATCAGCTGTAGCATCTATCGCTTGTACTGATAGTTTAATTTCTAGTGTTAAGGTTGTTACTGGCAATGGCAAATATAGTAATTTAATTTCTGAGTTTCAGGCAATTACACGGCCGGCTGGCGCTCCATTCACACCAAGACACAACACTAAACATCACATACGCACCACATCAGGCCCCCCAGTATCTTGTTCACCTCGTAGACTAGCCCCGGACAAAATGAAAATCGCTAAGGCTGAATTCGAGGCTATGTTGGCGAATGGTACAGCTCGACCTTCAGAGAGTCCTTGGTCTTCACCTCTCCACCTCGCGCCGAAGAAAGACAATGGCTGGCGTCCTTGTGGCGACTATCGACTTCTCAACGCAAGGACAATACCAGATAAGTACCCAATTAGGCACATACATGACTTTGCCCATAGTCTATCTGGTTGTAAGGTCTTTTCCACAATTGACCTTGTTAAAGCTTACAACCAGATCCCCGTTTTTGAGCAGGATATCCCGAAAACCGCCATCACCACACCGTTTGGTCTTTTCGAATTTCCTTATACGACGTTTGGTCTAAGGAATGCTGGCCAAACTTTTCAGAGATTTGTGGACGAGATGACACGTGGCTTAGACTTTTGCTACCCATACTTGGACGATTTTTTGGTGTTCTCCAAGGATGAGGAGGAGCACAAAAAGCATCTCCGTCTACTCTTTCAGAGGATGAAAGATTACGGTATGCTCATAAATACAGCCAAATGCGTCTTTGGAGCTCCAGAATTAACTTTTCTGGGCTACCATATTTCCCAACACGGTACTAAGCCTCTGGAAAGTAAGGTACAGGCAATAAAGGAATTCCCAGTGCCCAAGACTGCTAGGCAACTGAGAAGGTTTCTGGGCATGGTCAATTTTTACCGTAGATTTATTCCTCGGGCTGCCCAGATTCAAGCACCTTTACACGCCATGCTGACCGGCACTGTCAAGGGTTCACAGTCTATTGACCTTAGCGGCACCGCCTCAACCGCATTTGAGGAATGCAAAGATAGCCTTTGCAAAGCGGCCATGTTGGCGCACCCTGATTCAACCGTTAAGCTAGGTCTGGTCACGGATGCGTCTGATTTCGCAATCGGTGGCGTCCTACAACAATTTAAGAATGGTAACTGGCAGCCTTTAGCATTTTTCTCCAGGAAGTTGAGCCCAGCACAGCAGAAATACTCACCGTATGACAGAGAGCTTCTTTCTATATACGAAAACATTAAATATTTTAATCATTGGCTCGCCGCTACCACCTTCACTATCTATACTGACCACAAGCCTCTAGTTTACGCTTTTCATCAACGCAAAAGTAACTGTTCGCCACGTCAGTATAGATATTTAGATTATATTTCACAATTTTCAACCGACATACAGCACATCGCCGGCAAAGATAATGTCGTTGCCGACACACTGTCTCGTGTCAATGAACTACAAAGTCCTGTAGATCTAGATACACTAGCCAAGGCACAAGTTTCAGACTCTGAACTTGCTCAGTACCTCAGTGATGACTCTTCTCTGCGTATTAAAAAGATGAGTGTCCCTGGAAGTCGTACTGAATTGTACTGTGACGTCAGTACAACGACTCCCAGACCCTTCATCCCCAAACACTTGCGCAAACAGGTTTTCGACTCACTGCACTGCCTAAGCCATCCTGGCGCTAATGCAAGTGCTAAGTTGGTTGCACAGCGCTATGTTTGGCCACAGATGCGGAAAGACTGTCGCGATTGGTCTAAGGCATGTTTGGCATGTCAGCGCACGAAGGTGAATCGACATGTTTCCACCCCTTTGGGTACCCTCGATTTACCTTCAGCGAGATTCAAATATGTCCACCTAGACCTCGTCGGACCATTACCGCCTTCCAACGAATATCGATACTGCTTGACACTCATCGATCGCTTCACGCGATGGGTTGAAGTTGTCCCAATTATCGATATTACTGCGGAAACTGTGGCCAAAGCTTTTCTCTCAGGATGGGTAGCACGGTTCGGATGCCCTACCGACATCGTAACTGATCGTGGTAGGCAATTCGAGTCTAACCTTTTCCAATACCTCGCAAAGACCATCGGCTTCAGACACCGTAAGACAGTCGCGTATAATCCGCGCTGTAATGGTCTGATCGAAGGTTTCCATAGGCAGCTCAAATCGGCAATTAAGTGTCATGCTGATTACAGCTGGACTGAATCTTTGCCATTTGTACTGCTCGGTATAAGAAGTTCCTTCAAGGAAGATCTTCAATCATCATCCGCCGAATTATTATATGGCGAACCCTTAAGACTGCCTGGTGAGTTCTTTGGCCAAAAAGTTGACAAATGTACGACTGATATTACCGACTTTATAGCCCGTATCAGATCATTTGCCAACAATTTACAGCCAGTTCCAACGTCACACCACTCAAAGGACAAAATCTTTATACACAAAGATTTATCAACATGTTCCCACGTTTTCCTTCGGGATGATGCGTTGAGAGGAGCACTCCAACCAGCATATACTGGTCCCTATGAGGTGATCGAAAGAGGCAGTAAAGATTTTAAGATTAAAATTGAAGGTAAAACCGTCACAGTCTCCTTAGACCGCTTAAAACCAGCATATATTCTCGCTGACAACGACGACACCGCTGATTCTCCTATTGCCGAGCCACCACCTTCCACTCCAATAACCAAAACTACTCGTTCAGGTAGGCAAGTCAAATTCCCGGACTACTATCGCCCATAGCATGGTCTCTGGAGGGGAGTGATGTGGGTGACTCACATCACACTCACATATATAACATTATATAATATATATCTATACATAACACATCAATACACAAATAACACATACAAATAACACATACAAATAACACATACAAATACACATATATAATATTTACAACATTTATAATATTAATATTAAAATATTTATTTTATATAATAATATGCGACAGTGGAAAAGCGCAATACAGCTAATGACCACAAAAAATTGTTTATCGGTAACACAATGGTACCAGGTACGGCGCGCGCGCGTCGATCGTCGCGCGCCGCCAGTCGTTAACCGCCTGTTGTATGCGAAGCCCGCGCTTGTATAAATTCTTATTTATCATTGCTAGAACACGATAACTTATTTCACTATTATTGTTTCTACTTTAACTCTGTACTGTATTATACTACTCTTTTGCTTTCTCCTTCTATATCTGTGCTACCTTACTGTGCTTGTGAACTATTCCCTGTGCTTATTTAATAAACTGTGCATATCAGAACTGTGTTGCATTATTGGACCCGTGGATCACAACCAAGGTAACCCACAAATATTTAAAGAAAATTAATATTAAAGAGTGCATGTAGAGTACCTGTGCGTTTTTCTGTGAGGTGATGAAGTAAGAATACAATTCACCTATCTTGTTCGTAGCTGTCATAAAAGAGTTCTAAGGACTATATCTATGTAAGAAAAAAAGAACTCAAAATAAAATCCAATACCATCCACACATTACTACTTTATCACCCATCTGACCAGCGCGGTATAGTAGATTACTTTTGCTCCTATAGTGGAGGAGGCTTAGATGCAGTGGCGCGTATATGAACTCTGGTGATGACCTGTGTTTCTGCAATTAATACCAAAGTTCTGAGCGCCGGGGTTTTTTGGTAAAATCACGTCAAAGCCTCGTGTGGTTGGTTTTGTATTAGGCATATTCAATATATTTGTTTCATTAAAAAAAAATTATGGCATTTATTAAATGTAATGCATGGAAAATGGTAAACATTTTTTGAGACAACCAAGAACGGCCACACCCAACGAAATAATCTTTATATTGTGGGGATTATACTATTTACGGACACAAATTACAACCAAATTCAAAAAAACAATTTGTGAATCGCACATAGATCTTTCCTGTGTGGAAATCAAACCCATGGTACCGACATGTTAGGTCTGTATCTTAACCACTGCGCCATCTGTGCAGTCAATAGTTGTGAAACAGTTGTTTCAATATGTATGTTTTCATCTTTTACCAATTAATAGTGGCTATACCATAGCACTACTAGTAGTAATAATTTGATTTACTGACGGACAACAACTTAAATGACATGATCAGTAGAAAAATAATTGATGGTGTACATTGCACGACATGACTGTTCATACAACTATTCGATCTACGTAGAGGGCACTGCGCCCTTTCAAATAATCCACCACCAGTCCCATCAGGTTTCAATGAAGAGGGGCCCGGGTAGGGAGTTTATTGAACGTCGCGCAATAGTGGCGACCCCAAGGGTTACGTTTGAGACTGTCTAGCATCTCCTCTCCTCTCTAATCCTTAGCGCAAAAGACGGCCAGCCTGAAGGCCAGACAGCGCTCTTCAGTAAGCCTTTCAGGGCTGGCCCTGGCATTGGTTATCGCGATCACGTCTCCGACTGCGGGTGTAGGACGTATATACGGTCACGAAACTACGACGCACGCCTCCTGTAAGAATAAGACCACAACTGAGTGTATAAGAACCAAGATCAAGTCACATTTTGATCCTGTTGAAAAAAATATAATTCAATTATAACATGATTATAGTCTGACTATAGTTCAACTAATCTACTGATGTGTATTCTCTTAGGAATGGAAGCAGAATGCATCTACAAAGACTTCAAAATCATGATGGTCATGCTCTTATCCCGAATTACTTAGGGTTGAAACAATACATAGTCAATTTCTATCATACACATTGCAACAGTTTTGACAATAATTTTATGAACACTTGCCTGAGTCAAACCTACTTAGAAATGTATTTAGTGACCAGAGGGCAGCATATAGAATTGGCCCAGTAGGCTTACTCTTGAATACAGTTTTGATTTCGATTCCGATCCAATTCCAATCTCACCAAATTTATATTTGGTACTCTTGAACAAAATTGAAATTGGAATTGAAATCGTAATCACGATCGACTCGGAATATTAAGAAGCATTGCGATCAACACTATAGAGTGTGGCCATATAAAATTAAACTTAATCCACCATTAATAAAATTATAAAAAAGATAATATTTCTTGGAAAATCTTTACGATTATTCATAAAATTAATTATTATTAAATATAATATAGCATTATACTAGTTTATGACATCTAAACAGAATTAAAGCTTACAAATGTATAATAACTGTGGCTAATAGTGTCAATACTCCAAGTTTTATAAATAGTACATAGCAAAATTTTATGAAGACAAAGAAGAAATACCAGCTGTTTCGACAAATTTAAAATTTTATATTAAGACACGATGAAAATTGTTCTCTTTTTGCGATTTTGAAGTAGTTATTTAGCAGTAGGAGGGTGAAGGCTTAGGTAGCTTAAGAACAGAAGTATCTACTTGCATATTACTTCTTAATTTTATGATTCCAAGTAAATACGAATGTTACAAAAATGCAATTACATATATGCTTTTAAATTTGACCTAATTTCTTTTTGTAAGGCAATTTCAAAGTATCGACCCAATGAGGCATCTCATGATATAGCAGTTGCCCGAAATGGCCTTACAATATTGTAAGTCTGCCACAAATACTATGGAATTCAGTGTGGTAATGGAGTAAGAATTCAATTCAACACACATTATCTTACCAGTGGGTATCGAAAAAGATGACTAAGGTATATTATATACATATAACATCATAAGTGATGTAAGAAAAGAAAATGAAAACTTCTATAACAACCTGCCTGTTATAGTAGGTCAATTTCCCTTCTATTGTGAGAAGGCTCGAGCCAAGCAGTGGGAACTATATTAGCTGAGATGATGAATGACCAAGGAATAGTTGCTATTATATTCATAGCACATGTATCTAACACAGACATACCTATATTATTTCATTATATGAATTTTGAAGAAAAGTAGAAATATAGTAAAAACTGTTTCAATTTTAAATGAAAAGTATGATATTTAATCGTTCAATCATACATAATTAGAAACTTAAGATTTAATATATTAGGATATAGAATAGTATTTTTTCTTTTAAGTATAGATTAAGCTTAAGTAAAAAAAAACAATAACTATGTAATATTTCCATGAAAGGCTTTTTATTTTATATTTATATTATTATTTAATCTTTAAAAAGTTATTTTTTTATTCTTATATATATATTCGTAACTAAATAATGGAAAATATGATTTACAAATCACTATTAAATTAAAACATTAACATTTTATTGAATATGCCATGCAGCTCACAGCACTTTCTATAGTATGACATTTTAGTCCCCCGCAACTCCGAAGAAAAATGTTCTTCATACTCAGCTGCTTCTTGATGAGGATATGCTGCTCTTGAGGATTTTGTGGCCATATCTTCATTATCATCTTGTTATAGAAGCATTTCATTACACTTCATTACAAATCTATGAAAATACAATAAGTCTGATGATTTATAAGTTTATTATTAGCCAAAACTATTTTACCTTTACTGTTACTATTGAGATATAAGGTAAGGAAAGATAAGATGACAGCAGGGAAAATATATAATATTATTTTACAACCAATATAAAACACTATCAACATTACAGTTAGATATGAAGCTCTAAAATAAATATATAAATTAACAATTCCCAAGGCATTTTTTTAAATTAGTAATGATTGTTCTATAATATTTTTATTCTCTAATTGGTATATTTTATATAATACAATAGCGCTTACTCCTGTTATTAAAGTTTAGGGATGATGGTGACATTGTATTCTTCCTTTGTCACCGCCTAAATATCAGAAGTTTACATACTTCTTTCATAAACAAATAACAATTATTTAACATACTGAATTTCTTATTATTCACTATCATTTCATATAGAAGAATCACATAGGGCCTAGGGGAAACTAACCTACTAATATGTCTATTTCCAACTGTTCATCAAGTTATCAATATTCATTATTGAATATAGGCCTCACCACAGCGGGTATATAGTGCAATAATCACCTATGGTACCTACACACTTACACAGGTTGAAGATCACAGTTACACCAACTGTATGCATAGCTTTTTGATAAACCTTTCCTCATTTTATGCTAGTCTTATTATGGTACTGTATGTGACTGTATGTGCCATCAATACAACTTACAACAGATGGAATATTATAGTTTTCATAAAAATTACTGAAAATCTTTCACAAGCAACTAATGGTTTTTAAAAATGATGTCTATTGTTCTTATTTATTAAAACGTATGTAATATACCTTCATTTGCATCAATTTTGATTTCCATTTATCTAGAATTTGTTGTCTATTGAGTACCAATGTTTCTTCGTGTATGGCCTTCCCAACAATTGTTGTCCATCAATGTATATCAGTAATGCTGGTAACTTCCAGTAGCATAGAATGAAAGAGCAGCTTATACCTTAAAATACAAATGAGACTAAATTATAAAATATCAAGCACGAAAACAATCTTTTATAAATAAGTAATAAGACTATACATACTTTGTATCGTATGGATATATCGTTGCGGCCTTTAACATTAAAGGCTCTAATTCACCATCTAACACTTTAAAAAGTTCCTGCAAGACCCTTGTCGTCTTGTGTAAATAATGGTCAGTCATGGAAAAGTTTTTTTGATATAACTCGCAGTTCTCTTCAATCTTCACCTCTATAGTACTTCTATCTTATGAGTATTATCTAAAATATTCAATATTGGTTCCAAACGTGCCTTACTTTCTTAGAAAATTATTACAATCACAGAACTCAATCGCCAAAAAGATGCTTTGGTGGGATCGTGAATTTTTTACGATTCCAACGTGAATGTTTATGTCAAAATCGCGTCAAGAGTAGCAAATATTTGACTCTATCGTGAAAAGTCGATCTCATTTAGTTTAAAAAAATTCCACCCAATTTGAAACCAATCCTGCGCTAGTGTCGCTTTCAAGAGTACCAAATTGCTTAAATTCGAGCTGGAATCGGATTTAGGATTGGAATCGAGATTCAAGGGTAGCCCTACAGGTCACTGTAAAGATTTTAATAATCCTTTACAACACCCACAAGCAATAGAAGTGTTAGTAGTATTCATAGCCTGACGGCTACCACTCACATACCAATATTCAAAGACATGAGAACATCATCATCATCATCATCAACCTGCTCTTATCCCAATTTATTTGGGGTCGACGCAATTTGTCTTCTCCTTCCATACAACTCTATCAAACGTCATGTCTGTCGTCACTCCTTGTCTTCAAGTCTGTTCAAAGACATGAGAACATTTTCTTTTAATTTGTTAAGGCATAGGCTTAGACTGAACTAAGTATAGAGCAATGTCAGGGTTAAACTTTCCTTTATGGTCCATCGATTTTTGGGGCGGGGGTGGTGGCGTAGGGGGGGCGATAGTCGGACTAACCCCCCTGTACCAACCCCACCACGCGGAGCCCCATGGTTATGGAGATATCCATGGTTAAAGTTTTTAGGTTAGAATAGCGCTATTTAGTCAATTTGGGGGATGAGCTTCCCTTTCTCATGATTATTACTGTTGTTTTAAATACTAAAGAACTTTTAGGACCGAGTCGACGGAGGCCGGGCTCCTATTTCGCATTATCTAAAGGGACCTAACCAACCTACCTATTGTTTTGTGTGGATGTCGTGTGTATATATTATGATTAAATAACTATTATACATAACACAAAATACAATTTTATAATCTTTACCTGGACGAACTTGTTTTTTTTTTATATAAAATTGCTAGTTAATGTGATTAATTCTGTCATTTATCACTTTTTTTTTTTTTTTATTTTTTTTTTAATGGCGTTTACAAGATTTCGCCAACAACTAGTTATAAATATCTTCAGTCTTTCAGGTTAGTCATAGTCTAAGTCAAATTGTCGCCATCAACAGTGCTATGGCCACACTGTTGATGGTATCTTGTTGGAATTTTGATGGAAAATGAAAACGTTGTAAAACACTTTTATATGATATTCACGACATCCCAGTAGTTCCGCGCATCACATTACATAAAATTCCATCAAAATTATCTAATATAACACGTTAAAACACTAAAATATTGAATATAATACAAGAGCACCACATGACGTTTTCAAATTCCCGTCAAAAGTCCCATTTATCACTTTGTCTAAATTAAATTGAGTAGACATTAAATGGCGTCGCTTCACGTTCCGTTCCACATTGTAAACAAAAATTCATTATTCTTTGTGTAAGAAAGTCAATGTAATTGCATAATAGAGTACAGTTATTGTGCACATTAATTACACACCAAATTTAATATGTGAATATGTGAAAATAAAATAAAATTATATAAAAAATATGACATAAAATTGAATTGAATACACCTTTACCATCAACGAAACGTGAAATGTCAACTTTGACGTTTACCATGACAATTTAACTAACCTAAAATTTGCAAATGGCGTGATTTATATGGAAACTTTAAAAAATTATATCTCGTAAACCGTGATGTTCCGCAACTTGAGAATTTGTAAAAAGCTTTCTATTTATGAACACTATCTACAAAAAAAAAATGAGCTGCCAAATCAATGGACCATAAAGGAAAGTTTAGCCAGAAAATTCACTATCGTCTTGTCATCCTATCTAAATTGTCAAACAAATTAATTGGGTTCAAAATGGCAACATTATCCGTGATGAATGAACTATTTTGGCACAATTTACAATTTTCATTCGCTATTTTGACTTAATAACGATAAAGTAGGTATTTAATAGTCTGTGGTCACCATCTGACAGGCCGGTACTATAGCTGCGGCCATTGATTTGTTTACGTTTGTTGCCGGTTCTACGGCATTGCAGATATAAATTACAATAAGGGCAACCAGCAGCCTGACAGGCTGCTGTTGCAATCATGTACGCGAGGAATTGATAGGCAAACGAATTTAATAGATCTTTAGCATATTTCTCGTAAATAATTAAGTTGTTATGCTATTTCGAAATTGTAACTGTGACTAACAAAAGACGTAGGCAGTGCTAAGTTTTGGCATGTCCGCAGTGATGTCGCACGCCGCTGTTTGGAGCGAGGTGCGGCGCCGCTGGCTGGTGGCCGGGGTGCTCGGCGCCACGGCGCTGGCGGTGTTGACGCCGCGCCTCGGCGCAGTCGGAGGCAACTACCTGCATGCTCACTCTATAGATCATTCTAGAACGCCTTGCACCTCATCACACTATGTAATGATCTACATTATTTATTACTTTTCAAATACTAGTAACAATATTGTAGTCTGTTCGTCAGTTCCACTTGAGACTTGCTGCCATGTATCACTCTCATACAGATATTATATTTAGTTAACAATGCTTCAACTCGTAATAACTAACGAAACGCACATGAATGTGGCGGGCAGACTGCAGTTGTGGGTGTCTGTGCACTCGTGGACATAGCGTAGACCTGAGCGTCTCCCGCTGTCGTTGGGCGGGAGTGCTGTATGACTCCACAGGCTGTCCACATATTCCACAGACAACTAATTACTATTTTATTAGCATGTAATTTTTCTGCATTTTTAATTAAAAGAAGGAAAGAAATTGAGTGTACCAAGCAAACTAACAAGTTAACACAGTATTAAAGTTACTTAAGTACCTATATGTAGTTGCATGGTGAGGCCCCACCGACGTCTGTCTGCACACAGTGCCTGTAGTCACTCACAGCCCGAGCACCGGTGCATGAGCCGGGCTGCAGTGACAGGACACACACGAGGCGCATGATTCTCGCTGTAGACCATTCAATAACTTGTCCATGTCTGGTTGAGCCACAGGTGGTGGTCACTAATGATTTAGAGATATGTCTGTACCAATGTTGTGTGCCTTGTGTCTAACAATATACGGCCGTGCACTGTGTTGTCACAGTGATGGAGTAGCATACACTTATGTTTGAAGAGAACACAATTGCCCTCTGTATAAGATGTCTGAATCACCAAGACAGTACTCTACATCACTCTCGGGAACAACTCAGTTGCCAAGTGTGGCAATTGTAACATTGTCACTCATTGGAGACGCCCGTGTCTAGTAGGAGACTTTGATGGACTGATGACAGAATGTACTGATGAAGGAGGCGCCCATACCATTCACCCGTATGCCATTACATACTATTCATATGATCTTATACAAAAGCACCTGAAAACTTTTGAAATATTTTCAAATGATTATTGCTTTAATTACTTTGCTTACAGACTCAATCATTTTAATCATTAAAGTATGTCAGTTGAAAGCACAACAATAATGTGAGCACAGAACATGTCGAGAGCACACAGAGTCGGTGCAACAAGCCAACAGGCCAACAGTTCATTTTATACATAGTTTATGTTTCATAATATTATAATCATACTGATCTTTATTTACTACTAATTATTGAAGTTTTTTCATCTAAACCTAGTAAGTAGAAATATTAGCAGCTATTTCGCTAGTCGCTATTAACACTAGAGCAGGGGCGGATACGAGGGGGTCATTGTAGACGTGACCCCCTGCAGTAAACATTTGATTTGACAGTCGCTATCCTCGTGACTCATTTCGCATGTTAATTGGATCTGTCCTTGAATTAGAGTTCACTATTTTGTCACAGAAAGGTAAAGGTTTACTTTAAGCCTTCATTCATAACCATGTAAGTAAGCATTGAACACACGATCAAATAGAAAAAAAAAGTTTAATAGTTAATTTAGAATCGACTTAGTGAATCATTTTTTTCTAAGATCGAAAAGTTGACCAATTTAATGTAAATTAGTAGCGAGAGTTGAGAGATCGCATAGATGTTGGTGTAGTACAGCTAAGAGAGCGGTGAGCGGCTGCAGGTGCGTTGCGCGCCGAGCTCAGCGCGTGCGTGCCGCTCGCCTACGTGCACTACGCGGCGGGGCGGCGCGCCGGCGTGCGGGCCCTGTGCGCGGGCGTGCGGCGGGGGGCGCGCGTGCACGCAGTATGCGTGGCGCACGCGCACCTGGTAGCGCCTGCGCTGAGCGCCGCGCTCGTCACGTCGCTGCGGGACGGCGTGCACCCCGCCCTCGTACAAGGGTGAGCGCGTGCCCGTTAGTGCGAGGCCCCTGCGCGCGCGACGTTACAGAGCCGCTGTCCGCAGCGTGATGCTGTGGTCACGCGGCGGAGGCTGCGCGTGGCTGTCGCTGGCGCTGAGCGCGCGCGCCGAGGCGGCGACGGCGGCCGCACTCGTGTCGAGTACTGCGCTGCTCACCGCGCCGCTCTTGTCCGCGCTGCTAGTGAGTAAACGAGCGCCCGGCGGGGGTCACGACCCCCATTCCCGGTACCGGTTCAAGCATTAGTTTACCCAATTCATTCAGTAATTATTAACCGACTTCAAAAATGAGGAGGTACTATGTTTCATTGTATGTATTTTTTTTTTTATGTATGTTCACCGATATTTTTGTCAATTGTGGGCCGATTTTCAAAATTTATTTTTCTTTCTAAAGGGTATACTCCAGAGGTGGTCCCATTGTCACCAAATCATGATTTGATGATGGGAAGTCGTGGAAATCGAGGGCAACCCTCAAATTTTATAGGCACATATTACGTGTCTCATATATTTTCAAAAGCTCTAAATATTTGCATCTGGCAGTGATAAACTCATTTAGGTGAGGTGATGATGGAAGGTACATCTCCTTAATAGTTAGTGGTTGGAGGATAATTCTTTCAATATC
Organism: Lymantria monacha; assembly: GCA_905163515.2. NCBI lineage: Eukaryota > Metazoa > Arthropoda > Insecta > Lepidoptera > Erebidae > Lymantria > Lymantria monacha. The sequence goes on from LR991081.1 coordinate 22,605,251, forward strand.
ATACGTCTGCATAGACTTTTAGCTGTATTCTTTCAAATTAACTCCCGAGACCACCCCATTGTCACCAAATCATGATCTGATGATGGGAATTCTTGGAAATCGAGGGCAACCCTTAAATTTTATATGCACATATTACGTGCCTCATGTATTTTTCAAAGCTATTCAAATATTTGCATCTGGTAGTGATAATCTCATTTAGATGAGCTGGTAATGGAAGGTACATCTCCTTAGCGGTTAGGAGTTGGAGGACAATTCTTTCAATATCATATGCACGCATAGACCTTTAACTGTATTCTTTCAATTTAATCACGTAAGCTGATAATGTAAGGTACTACTCCATAACGATTAGGAGTTAGTTAATTCTTTATGTTGCCGATATATGATATTTGTTACGTAGGTAAGTAGAAAATAACATACCAAGCTGGAAGGATGGACCTTTTTCAATTCACCTTTCTCAAAGTCGTCTGTTGTAAATATGTATCATCATCTGGACTTGAGCTTCTCTCATATTTCGCCACAAATTGCCAAACTTTTATTCTCCAGCAATTATCAGTTCGTTGAGCGATGTGTTCGTAATATGTCGATTACATCCGTTATTCTATGGATGAGCGTATATAGCGTGGTGAAATTTAAACCATTGGCAACGAGATACAACATTTCGTTTCCATTTTTTCCAAATACGTTCTTTATTTTTTTATTTTGATTCCCTTCTTCTATTCTTCCTCTTACCCGTGTGGCGACGGGCATAGGGCACGATAATCCTCCGGTCTGGAAATTTGCTCTTCTACCGGGAGGGAGATCACCCATCCCAAGGCGGTGTAGGGTTTATCGTTCTCTCTCGTAGAGAACGTGGAGAGGATCGAAAGTGTGTCAACAAGGGTAGCGTACCTTATACTCAGAATTACCAAACGGTATTCGTTGAAGGTCATACAGGTTTACGCACTGACTTCGACATACTCCGACGACGTAGTGGAGGCCTTATACGAGGATATCTCGAAAGCCATCCACACGTCCAAAACCCACTTCACGGTAGTTATGGGAGACTTCAACGCAAAACTAGGCAAAATGATAGACGATGAGTTGAGAGTGGGGCAATATGGATTTGGACAGAGAAACCAAAAGGGCCAAAAACTGGCTGACTTTTTGGAGAAAGAAGGCCTCTTTATGATGAATTCCTTCTTCAAGAAACGGCCACAAAGGAAGTGGACCTGGATTAGCCCTGATGGATCCACTAAAAATGAGATAGACTTCAGCTTGACGGACAAACGACAAATATTCAATGATGTCTCTGTGATCAGCAGGATTAAAACTGGGAGTGATCACCGGATGGTTCGAGGCACGAATCTTCGTACGAAAGTCGAGCGGTCCCGCTTGATGAAGTCTACACTCCGACCTACACCTGTCCAATACCAGAACCCCGATAGCTTTCAACTCGAATTACATAATCACTTCCAATGCCTGGAAGAGTGCGAATCTTCGAACGATATGAACAACAGGTTCGTGGGAACTGTCCACGCGGTCGGGTCAAAATTCTTTAAGGCCCGTCGCGCTACTAGAACAAAAAAGCTTTCTGACCAGACTCTTCAACTCATGGAGAGGAGAAAGGAAATGACGGTACAGTCTTCAGCCGATTGGTCCGAACTCAGGCAGCTTAATAGACAAATCTCTAAATCTATGCGACGCGATATTCGCCGATTCAATACACTGCGTATTGAAGAGGCGATAGAGCGAAATCGAGGCTCCAAAGTGTTCGCACGAGATTTGTCTATTGGGCAAAGCCAAATGACTAAGCTGAAGACCGATAACGGTACTGTCATTTCATCCCAGAGTGAGATCTTAGGAGAGGTCGAAAGGTTCTATGGGCAGTTGTACAAATCATCCCTGAATCCTGTTGTCAGCTTGGTCCAAGACCCCAGATCCAAGCTAACTCGGCACTATACCGAAGAAATCCCGGACGTCAGCTTGTACGAGATTAGAATGGCTCTAAAACAATTAAAAAACGGAAAGGCACCGGGAGATGACGGAATTACCATAGAGCTCCTGAGGGCAGGCGGCAAGCCAGTTTTAAAAGCCCTACAGAAGCTATTTAATTCTGTCATTCTCGGGGGCAACGTTCCAGAGTCGTGGACCAGGAGTGTGGTGGTGCTGTTTTTCAAGAAGGGCGATAAAACGCTCTTAAAGAATTACAGACCCATCTCACTCCTGAGCCACGTGTACAAATTGTTTTCAAGAGTCATTACGAACCGACTCGCGCGCAAGCTAGACGACTTCCAGCCGCCCGAACAAGCCGGTTTCCGAAAAGGTTATAGTACCATAGACCACATCCACACGAAGAGCGAGGAGTATAATCGGACTCTGTGTCTAGCGTTTGTGGACTATGAGAAAGCATTTGATTCTGTCGAAACTTGGGCAGTGCTGCAGTTCCTTCAGAGGTGCCAAATTGACTATCGATATATCGAAGTGCGGAAGTGTTTGTATAAAGACGCTACTATGTCAGTCCGCATCCAGGATAAGAGTACGAAACCGATCCAGCTGCAGAAAGGCAGCCAGCCAGCTGAGACAGGGAGACGTTATCTCTCCGAAACTGTTCACCACTGCGCTGGAAGATGTCTTCAAGCTCTTAGACTGGACCGGACTCGGCTTCAACATCAATGGCGAATACATCACTCACCTTCGATTCGCAGATGATATCGTAGTCATGGCAGAATCCCTGGAGGACCTTGGCACCATGCTCAATGACCTCAGCAAGGTTTCCCAACTAGTAGGGCTGCAAATGAACATGGACAAGACGAAAATCATGTCTAATGCCCATGTCATTTCTGTACCGGTCCTGGTTGGGAATGCGATTCTCGAAGTTGTCGATCACTATGTTTACCTAGGACAAACAGTCCAATTAGGTAGATCCAATTTCGAGAAAGAGGTCAGCCGACGAATCCAACTCGGCTGGGCAGCGTTCGGGAAACTTTGGAGGATCTTCTCGTCTAATATTCCGCAGTGTCTGAAAACAAAGGTTTATAACCAGTGTGTGTTACCAGCGATGACTTACGGCACTGAAACGTGGTCTCTAAATGTCGGCCTCATAAAAAGGCTCAAAGTCGCTCAGCGTGCTATGGAGAGGGCTATGCTCGGTATTTCTCTACGTGATAAAATCCGAAATACGGAAATCCGTAGAAGAACGGGTGTAACCGACATAGCCCTAAGGATTAGCACGTTGAAGTGGCAATGGGCAGGCCACATCGCTCGACGAACCGACAACCGTTGGGGAAAAAAGGTTCTCGAGTGGCGACCACGAATCGGACGACGCAGCGTAGGACGACCCCCCACTCGATGGACTGATGACCTCATCAAGGTCGCAGGAAACCGTTGGATGCAAGTGGCACAGGACCGTTATAGATGGCATTCTCGTGGGGAGGCCTATGTCCAACAGTGGACGTTTACGGGCTGATGGATGGATGGATGGATTCTTCCTCTTGCCATGTACATGTTAGTCGATGTACTCATAGTGCTATATTTACTAATAATTTAATTTATATGAACTAGTTAAAATTATTACTTAACTACGATTATTTACACTAAAAATTCAAAAATAATTAAACTTTTTAAAAAAAATGTAAACCGACTTCAAAATAAGGTCAGCCAAAAACCATACTTATTTAAAACACTAAAAACCGAAAAATAAGATGAACTGTTTAATTCTTGTCTAATTCTAATTATGTATTAATTTTTATGAAATATAATTACAATGTATGCTAGAAATCCACTAACACGATTTCAAGTCGGTGCCAAGCCAAATAGGTATACTATATCGCATTCAAACCACGTTGTGCTTGTGACTGAAGTGATCTGAACGTGCAAGCGATTAAGCGATTTAATCCAAACGGGCAGACGTCGTTCACGGTTGTGTCAAATGGTATTAAATTTGTGGCGTTATAGTATTCTGAATACATCTTTTAATTCTTATTTCCTTTAATAATTTGATTTTATTAATTTTTCACCCTGTGTGTATATCATTAAGCTCGTTGTTTTTTGTTAATTTAAGCTTGGCACCGACTTCAAATCGTGTTAGTGGATTTCTAGCATACATTGTAATTATATTTCATAAAAATTAATACATAATTAGAATTAGACAAGAATTAAACAGTTCATCTTATTTTTCGGTTTTTAGTGTTTTAAATAAGTATGGTTTTTGGCTGATCTTATTTTGACGTCGGTTTACATTTTTTTTAAAAAGTTTAATTTTCGTATAATACTTAAAACATGTGTAGAATTTGTATCGACAATAGACACTGTATAAAACTCTTGTAAAATATTAATTTTCAGTATATTCTTTTGTTACATTCATCTAACCGCTGTGTGTCGCGTCGCGTACGCGCTGTGTCGTACACTGTGTCACAGTACGTCGCTGTCTTCACCAGTAGCTGTCGTCATAGATGATGACCAACTGGCCTGCTTCAACTACAATATGAGAAATAAAATTCGATATGCCAACAAAATCAGTCGGTGTCTGATTCTTAAAATGAAGAGAGTTCATAAAAATAGATTGTATCTACTGTCTGTACGTAACAGTAGCGCGGAACGGTCTGCACACACACACACGCGCACACACACACACACACACTCGCACTCACACACAAGGCGCACCGTTTTCTGAAGATCTCTTAACATTAGACGTGCCAATGACTTGCATTCGTTTGGGCCGGCTGTGATCTGGCCACAACCCGTTCATTCGTGAGAGACGAAAGGTCCGTTTGGGGTCCGCTAACCTGCCGGTCATCTGGACCGATTCCTTGTCTTCGGTAGATACGAATGACTAGCTCAATGTGCTCAAGCGTCTGATAGCCTTCTCGTTTGGTCGATTGCTCATGTGCCTGCGGTCGCACGGATGTCGGGCTCCTCTGTCTGCTACAAGTGAGATCTGCCCTCGATCGTCTTCGTCGAGATATATTGATATAATGGTTACATATATCGTGTCGTCGCCCCTCAGCGATCAGACTGACATAGCAAATGGCTACACGCAGCACCCTAATCGAATACAAATATGTGCTGAGCTCGTGCTGTGAGTGTGAACACTCGTGTGCGGCGACTGGCGACGTATATCGACCGCAACAGCTGTTCACTGTCGGCAGTGCGGGGGCGCGGCGCTGCCGGCGCGGGGCGAGCTGTGCGCGCTCGCGGCGGCCGCGGCCCCGTTCGCCGTGGGCGTGTGTCGCGCCAGCTGCGTCGGTGCGGCGCCGCGCGGCAGTGCGGCGGGCGCACTACGCGTGTGCGCGCTGGCGCTGCTCTACTGCGAGTGCTGCGAGCGACTCGATGAGTCGGAGGGCGTGTTCTACGCGTCGCACGTGCTGCTCGCGCTACTGCTGGGTGAGCACCGCCCCGCGACTGACGTCTGACAACGTGACACCAACTATTGTTGTGGCAATATATCGTTCATTAGTGGCTTGTACCCCTACTGGGTGCACACGGTCGTTCTAAGTGACACTCCCGATGGAGGGCTTATGTTCAACAGTGGACGTCTAACGGCTGATAGATAGTAACCTTGTACAATTAAAACTTGGAGAAAGAGGATTTCGTTAGTATACGACGTTGTATGTTAGATAGTGTTGTTGCGAGACTATAGCGCTGGCACTGCGTAGAGTGTGCCGCGGTGTGCGGCACGGCCGGCGCGTGCGCGCTGTACGCGCGCTGCGGCGTGCTGTCGCCGCGCGACGCGCGTCTCGTGCTGCTGTGTGCGCTGCCACGCTCCGCCGTCGCGCCGCGCTGCACGCCCGCAGGCCTGGCGCGCCTTCCCGCCGTGTTCCTCGCGCCCGCGCAGGCCCTGCTGTTGGCGGCGCTCGCGCCCGCCGGACACGACGACGCGGAGCCCGAGCCCCACTGACCGCGCTCACCTCTACAGAACACTTGATGCACAGCTCCACATTCGCTTCTATGACCAGTATTAGCCGCTACATCTAGCGCGATGCGGCGCCGCGCATGTCACAACAGACAACACACCCGTAGACGTACGGCAACAGGTCTGACCGGTCAGACCGGCGGTGCAGTAAACTAACTAACTTCACACCCGACATCGCTGGCTCACGCGGCGAATGTGCAGTGCATCGACGTGTGGAGACAGGTCGAGCTGGAATAGTATTAAGACCTAATGAGAGAACGAATGTAAAATATCAATAAAACAATTAAAACACGATATAAGTAATATAATCTCATTGATCATTCATAAAACACCAAATTATATGAGCATGACTTACCTTAGCAGTAAATAATATTATTTCTCATTAATTAACTTTATTACCATCCTTCGTTAGTAGATATGTGCTCACATCTCGTGCCTCAAAATCTCAAACCGATGTAACTACCATTTTTAAAATGCCTTCTATTTTGTTTATATAACAGCGGTGTCCAAACTTTCATAGACCACTTGCGATACTTGTCCATTTGGTGCACAGTGACCCCATTATTCGAAATAGAATAACATAGATTTATAATCAGACGGTCTTGTAGCGCTTTTAATAATATATGTTGCTAGTAATAAAAATGTATTTAAAAACATATAAGATATAGTTAAAAGTCTAAGATATGATTGGACGGGAGCCGCTTCTCCTATCAGGTTCGCAGAGTGAACATGTGTCTGTATTAGATATGGAAATGATTGCTACTTTCATTTGGTGTAATTATCTTTTCTTTTTTCACTGTAATTTAACGTGTGAAATTTCAAATCCAATGATTTTTTTCGCAATGCTTAGAGCATTGCGATAAAAATCATGTCACACTTGCTACACGTTTGCTATTACAAATGCAAAATGATTTATGATTAACACATACATACATACCATCACGCCATGTCCTTCGCAGGGTAGGCAGAGAGAACAGATTGCCAGAGAACTCTATCTCTATATTTTTGTATTGCGCAGATATAGTGACTAAGATTAAGCATTGCAACTACCATATACATAAATACATATCATCACGCCATATCCCTTGCAGGGTAGGCAGAGAGAACAGAGTGCCAGAGAACTCTATCTCTGCATACTTCACTCGCTTCCTCAACATTCATAATTCTCTTCATACACGCTCGCCGGTTTCGGAGACTCTTGACTCCACCTTCCTTCAGTACAAGCTACAGCAACTACCATATATCCAAATATATTTATCATTTAAGCACGACAAGGTTCAGGATGCAGTTCAACTGATTAATGAAGATCTTAATAATATACCTATGTGACTGGGCGTTGCGCAATTCACTTGTACTTAACGCCAATAAAACTAAGTATAAGTTTGTGGAATGCTCTAGTTTTCGCTGTGGTTCTAAATTAAAACTACTGAGTACGGAGGTGAAATATTTTAATCTGCCTTGTCAGAAGTACAGAGTGGGAATGACATTTTCATTAACTTAACAGGCTATATACATATATTGCTATAAAATGTAAACGTGCGTGTTGCGCTTAATATTTGTGCAGGCGTTGTTGTCCTGAACGTGCCCCCGGGCTATGGAAGCTTGCCTTTCAAAACAAATATAATAAATTATGAAGAGACTTCGGGCTGTGGGCAGATCTTGCTAAAACCTCTTCGTATTATGCCACTTGATACCTTCATGTCAGCAACTCCGTTAATTCCATCAGGACCAGGATGAACTGCAATGACTCGTCCTACACGCCACTTTAATGGAGGAAGACTGTCCTCCTTCACAATGACCAAAGAATGTAAGTGTAAGGAACTACTATTAATTCGCCACTTAGTGCGTTGTTGCAGTTCGGCAACATATTCCTTACTTCATCAAAACCAATGTGGTGACAAAGCTGTTCAATGCGTTGGTAGCGTGTGAGCACGTTGTACGAGCAATTTTCAAAACTCGGTTCTGACGGCACCATAATTGATCGCACGAGTGGGAAATGGAGTGAGATGTATTAAGTCACCAGGCTCCGATAAAAAGTAGATGAGTGGTCGAGAGTTTAATATAGTCTCAATTTGGGTCAAAATGTTTTTTACCTCATCATACGTTAGATACAATTTCCCAACACTCTAAATGATATTTTGAAGACTTGACACTGCCTCCCCAGAGTCCTCCGAAATGTGGTGACTGTGCCCAAATAAAATAAAATGGTAACAGTATTACTTCGTTGACCAAACTTTCACCCAGTGAGTTACAATTGCCCTCTAAAAATTTATATGACTTATTGCATGTAAATGAATGAAGTCCCACTGTCAGAATAAATATCCTGCGGTTGGTCTTAACGTGAAGTGAAACATCATAACGCTAAAACAAAAGTATGACGCATTAAATCACCCACCAATTCCAAGTGGACCACCTTAGTGGCAAACCAAAATAATCATCATCAACCATCATAATTACGGCCACGTTTAGGCCAATACCTCTGCTTAATCTACCGACAACCTCCATTCTGTACGCACGAATTTCATTTAAACAATTACAATTGCACTTGGACTTTAATTACCCGCACTGTATAAGCTAAATATACATAATGGTGGCCCATGAGGGGAATACACATACATACATATCATCACGCCATATCCCTTGCAGGGTAGGCAGAGAGAACAGAGTGCCAGAGAACTCTATCTCTGCATACTTCACTCGCTTCCTCAACATTCATAATTCTCTTCATACACGCTCGCCGGTTTCGGAGACTCTTGACTCCACCTTCCTTCAGTACAAGCTACAGCAACTACCATATATCCAAATATATTTATCATTTAAGCACGACAAGGTTCAGGATGCAGTTCAACTGATTAATGAAGATCTTAATAATATACCTATGTGACTGGGCGTTGCGCAATTCACTTGTACTTAACGCCAATAAAACTAAGTATAAGTTTGTGGAATGCTCTAGTTTTCGCTGTGGTTCTAAATTAAAACTACTGAGTACGGAGGTGAAATATTTTAATCTGCCTTGTCAGAAGTACAGAGTGGGAATGACATTTTCATTAACTTAACAGGCTATATATATTGCTATAAAATGTAAACGTGCGTGTTGCGCTTAATATTTGTGCAGGCGTTGTTGTCCTGAACGTGCCCCCGGGCTATGGAAGCTTGCCTTTCAAAACAAATATAATAAATTATGAAGAGACTTCGGGCTGTGGGCAGATCTTGCTAAAACCTCTTCGTATTATGCCACTTGATACCTTCATATTAGCAAATCCGTTAATTCCATCAGGACCAGGATGAACTGCAATGACTCGTCCTACACGCCACTTTAATGGAGGAAGATTGTCCTCCTTCACAATGACCAAAGAATGTAAGTGTAAGGAACTACTATTAATTCGCCACTTAGTGCGTTGTTGCAGTTCGGCAACATATTTCTTACTTCATCGAAACCAATGTGGTGACAAAGCTGTTCAATGCGTTGGTAGCGTGTGAGCACGTTGTACGAGCAATTTTCAAAACTCGGTTCTGGCGGTACCATAACTGATCGCACGAGTGGGAAATGGAGTGAGATGTATTAAGTCACCAGGCTCCGATAAAAAGTCGATGAGTGGTCGAGAGTTTAATATAGTCTCAATTTGGGTCAAAATGTTTTTTACTTCATCATACGTTAGATACAATTCCCAACACTCTAAATGATATTTTGAAGACTTGACACTGGCTTCCCAGAGTCCTCCGAAATGTGGTGACTGTGCCCAAATAAAATAAAATGGTAACAGTATTACTTCGTTGACCAAACTTTCACCCAGTGAGTTACAATTGCCCTCTAAAAATTTATATGACTTATTGCATGTAAATGAATGAAGTCCCACTGTCAGAATAAATATCCTGCGGTTGGCCTTAACGTGAAGTGAAACATCATAACGCTAAAACAAAAGTATGACGCATTAAATCACCCACCAATTCCAAGTGGACCACCTTAGTGGCAAACCAAAATAATCATCATCAACCATCATAATTACGGCCACGTTTAGGCCAATACCTCTGCTTAATCTACCGACAACCTCCATTCTGTACGCACGAATTTCATTTAAACAATTAAAATTGCACTTGGACTTTAATTACCCGCACTGTATAAGCTAAATATACATAATGGTGGCCCATGAGGGGAATACACATACATACATATCATCACGCCATATCCCTTGCAGGGTAGGCAGAGAGAACAGAGTGCCAGAGAACTCTATCTCTGCATACTTTACTCGCTTCCTCAACATTCATAATTCTCTTCATACACGCTCGCCGGTTTCGGAGACTCTTGACTCCACCTTCCTTTAGTACATGACCGATCTGGTCTAGGTAGATTACTGTCGGTCTCCCTCGGTACCTACATCCTTCCACTTTCGCATTGTATATCTTCTTAACCAGACGTTCGTTCGGCATTCTTTCCACATGTCCGAACCATCGGAGCATGCCCTTTCGCATCTTTACACCAATACTCTCTTTCATACCTACTCGCTCTCTTACGTCGTCGTTACGAATGCGGTCGGTCAGCCTAACTCCACAGATTTGCCGCAGAGATCGCATTTCGACCGTATTAATTTTACATTCATACTCTTTTCTGCATACCCAACTCTCGCTTCCATACAGTAATGTTGGGACAAGCACTGCGTTATGTATTGCTACACGTGCCTTCTGGCTGAGGTGGTGGCTGCCGAGAAGTTGCCTCAACGCTCCGTTCACTCTATTTCCCGCATTCACTCTTCGCTCTATATCAGTGGTGTACCTTCCATCTCGGCTAAATCCACATCCAAGATATACAAATTCATCCACTTGCTCTAGTACATCATTACCTATTGTTACTCTTACATCTGTTCTGGTTTCATCTCTTTCAAAGACCATTATTTTGGTTTTGCTCACATTCACGCGTAGACCCCTTTTCTTACAATCTTCTGTCATTGTGTCGACTAGGGTCTGCAGTTCAGTCGCTGACTGTGCCAGCAGGACTGCATCATCTGCATAAAGCAGAGCAGTGACCACTGAGTCGCCCATCTGGACTCCCACATTCATATCGTTCAACCTTTGGAGACATTTATCCAGATATATGATAAACAGCCTGGCTGACAGAACGCACCCCTGCTTAACGCCGATATTGACGTCAAACTAAGGCGACATTCCATCATCCAGCCGCACACAGGGTCTACAGCCCATGTAACTGGACTGCACAGCCTGTAGCAGTTTACCATTAATACCATACTCCGGTAAAATGTCCCAAAGTTCCTTTCGTACAAGCGTGTCAAATGCTCTCTCCAGATCCACAAAACTGCAGAAAACCCTCTGACCTAGAGCCAGATGCTTCTCCACAATGTTGCGCAGAGAGAACACTTGATCCATGCATCCCCTTCCACTCCTGAAACCTCCTTGTGTCTCACACAGTAAACCATTGGACACCATCCTCATTCTCCTTTCAATGATTTTACCATACACTTTTGCTGCCAAACTGGTCAAGCTTATGGCTCTGTAATTTGCGTAAATAAACTTATAGCCATGTAAAATAAATAATAACATAAAAAAAATTAGAAACATATTATGAAATCAAATTTGATCTACGGAAACTATAGTCTATCTAATCTAAGAAGTGCACTTTGACAGCTTCTTCTTCTTATTTTTATGTATTGGCAATCAGCTACTTAAATGAGCCATTGTTGCCAGTGTCGAGTTATAATTATCTTCAAGTTTTTAGTGTCTTCAGATTAGTCATTGTCCGTCAGTAAGTCAAATTGTCGCCATAAACAGTGCTATGGCCACACTGTAGATGGTATCTTGTGAGAATTTTGATGAAAAACGAAAACGTTGTAAAGCACTTTTATATGATATTCACTACATCTCAGCAGTTCCGTCACATCACATTACATAAAATGCCATTAAAATTATCTAATATAACACGTTAAAACACTAAGATATCGAATATAATACAAGAGCACCACATGACGTTTTAAATTCCCCCACTTTGACAGCTGTCAGAGTAAGTTGTCTAGGTATGTAAACCAAATAATCGCTATCGAAAATATCCGATTTTCATGTGAAATCGATATTAATTCTTTGTAATTAATAATCGGTTTATTTTTTATTTTTCAAAAAGGAGATGAAATATTAAGTGCTAAATTAACACTAAACAAATTTAATTATTTCATCATAAAAATATATTTAGTTTCTGCCGAGATACGTTTTCTAAAATCAGTTTGTATAGTATTGAATATCGATACGATACGATTTCTGACTGAAATCCGATTTCAGATTCGTTTTGATATATTGGACGCTGTTACGGCGCAATAACGCCTCTCAACTTTATGATAAACAACTATATTGTGTGTGTTGCAAGTTTATTTTAGTAGGCACTTATGTGGCTATTATTTGCTAATCAATGATATTGCACGCCTCATAAGCGAAGCGTTGAGGTCTTGCTCTAATCTCGACATATGAAAATCAAGCACTTTTCAAACATAAAAATGATTGTAATTTTCTCACATTGCACTTATAGGATAATATTATATTTTTATTTATATTATTTAAACGAATGTTTTTTCTTGACATATGTATTATATGTCAAGAAAAAACATTCGTTTAAACGTATTTGATATTTTTAAAAAGTAATTATTTTGTTTAAAGTAAGAAAATAGTTGATTATATAAAATATTCGAGGACGTCGGATAAAATATTTTTTTGTATCTGGCAGGATTACGCCCGTAAAAATGAATGTATCGAAGTTTTTCTTTTATTAAAAGCTTCATAATCGCAACGCGCTGTTTCCTTTCGAAAATGGTTTGTTAATTCTTTGTCGTTTAATTGCAATTAATAAAAAACTAAACTGCTTAGTCTTCAGTGTATGTATACTTTATGAAAATTGGGTTCGTTTACATTTTTTTGTTCGTCCATTCGGACAGGCAAAGGAAATAAATCCCATTCAGCCTATACAGCTATGTTTAGCTCTACGTCGAGAATGGCACGAAATTTCAAAAGTATTTCTTTTCTTTCATTACACGCTTATATTTAGTGTCACCTGTCCCGTTGTCTGTAATCAAATCTTGCAAGTTAAATTTGATCCACTTCCTGGTTTCCGATTGAGCTGAAATTTAGCATGCATATATAAATCGTATGACAATGCAATAATATTGTGACATAGAGCTGATCTGATGATGGACCTGGAAGCTGGCCATAGGAACTCCTTAATTAAACGACGCAATCCTTTCGAGTTTGGGCTCATTTGATTTGTCTTGACGATTACTTTAATACTATATGGTAACCAGGGTCTGACGATGGACCTGGAAGCGGGCCAAAGAAACTCCGTAATTAAACGACGCAACCCCATCGAGTATGGGCTCATTTGATTCGTCTTGACGAGTACTTTGATACTATATGCTAACCAGGGTCTGACGATGGACCTGGAAGCTGGCCATAGGAACTCCGTAATTAAACGACGCAACCCCATCGAAATTGGGCTTGTTTGAATCGTCTTGGCGAGTACTTTGATACTATATGGAAACCAGGGTCTGACCATGGACCTGGAAGCTAGCCCATAGGAACTCCGTAATTAAACGACGCAACCTCATCAAGTTTAGACTCGTTTGATTTGTCTTGTCGAGTACTTTGAGACTATATGGTAACTAGGGTCTGACGATAGACCTAGAAGCTGGCCATAGGAACTCCGTAATTAAACGACGCAAATCCATCGAAATTGGGCTAATTTGATTCGTCTTGGCGAGTATTTTAATATTAAATGGAAAATAGGGTCTGATCATGGACCTGGAAGCTAGCCATAGGAACTCCGTAATTAAACGACGCAACCTTTTCGAGTTTAGGCTCATTTGATTCGTCTTGACGAGTACTTTGATACTATATGCTAACCAGGGTCTGACGATGGACCTGAAGCTGGCCATAGGAACTCCGTAATTAAGCGACGCAACCCCATCGAAATTGGGCTTGTTTGATTCGTCTTGGCGAGTACTTTGATACTATATGGAAACCAGGGTCTGACCATGGACCTGGAAGCTAGCCCATAGGAACTCCGTAATTAAACGACGCAACCTCATCAAGTTTAGACTCGTTTGATTTGTCTTGTCGAGTACTTTGAGACTATATGGTAACTAGGGTCTGCCGATAGACCTAGAAGCTGGCCATAGGAACTCCGTAATTAAACGACGCAAATCCATCGAAATTGGGCTAATTTGATTCGTCTTGGCGAGTATTTTAATATTATATGGAAAATAAGGTCTGATCATGGACCTGGAAGCGAGCCATAGGAACTCCGTAATTAAACGACGCAACTCCATCGAGTTTGGACTCGTTTGATTCGTCTTGACGAGTACTTTGATACTATATGCTAACCAGGGTCTGATGTTGGACCTGGAAGATGGCCATTGGAAAAAGAAGGTGCTAAATGTTCTTAATTATGCCATCAAAATGTAACACGCTTTTATTTATAAAATTAGGACTGTGATAGAAACGGGAAGATTTAATAATTATGGTGTAAAGTTTTAGTATTAAAAATATATAATTATGAACGGTTTTGAATTATTTTGTAATAGACGACGAAGCTTAATTATCGTTAAAGGTTACAATGAACTTATAAAGTGTTATATGTCTTATTATGGTTAATTTATTTTTAACTTTTTATTTTATTTTATTAGTAAATAGTAAAAGCTTGTTTTTAAAAAAGGCTTTTTTCTTTAATTTTATTTTTATTTCTGGCATTGACTAATAAATAGTAAATGATAAAAAATATAAAAATTATGAGGCGTGCACTTTTGGATTTTCCAAATTATTTTCATTTAATATGTAATAGATAAAGTCTCAAAATAGTTTAGTCACGCTATACACACGATCTTCTTTGTTTACATAATCCATCCAATCCATAACCTTAAAATGAAAACTAAAAACAGAGTAACTGCAATTATCAGACAGAAAACAGCCTTCCAGCATATAGTGAGAGCTTTTTATTATGTTTGGTATGATTATTTATATTTACTTACCAGTATAATCAGCTGTACGTTTATATGCAATCCAAATCAGTTAACACCGGTCCGGATTGAAACAGTCATTGTCTAAATCAAATCGTCCGGCAGAAACTTTAGAAAACTAAAGTTGGCTATAAATGATTTAATAAATTAGTTTGCCGAAAAAAGGCAAGGAGAGAGTATGTTTAATTTGAATTATTTGTAAAAATTTTGGCGTAATGACACATAGATAATTATGATGAATAATTAATAATTCTTTTAATTTTATGCATTTTTTTTGGCCGCAGCTATAGTACCGGCCTGTCAGATGATGACCACAGACTTTTTTTTTTTTTGGTTCTGTTCGTCCATTCGGCCAGGCAAAGGGATCAACGCCCATACAGCCAAGTCTTATTTAATTATTTTTCATATATTGTTCATCATTTCTTCATATTATGTAGCCTTAATAGTCATTGTCTGTCAGTAAGTCAAGTCATTACCATTAATCGGGCGCTAATAACCTAATCAATGATTTTCTTTGGGAATTTTGGGCAAATATGAAAATACACGTAAACCACTATTATACCATATTCACTACACTTCAGCACTTTAACTGTACCATATTGCATAAAATACCAGCAAAATTATTCAATATAACACCACAAAACACTAAAGAAATGAATATAACACAAGAGCGTGACATGACATTTCCACATTCGCGCCAAAACTCATGACCACAGACTATTAAATACCTATTTTCGAGTTATTAAGTCAAAATAGCGAATGAAAATTATAAATTGTGCCCAAGTAGTTCGTTCATCACGGATAATGTTGCCATTTTGAACCCAATTAATTTGTTTGACAATTTAGATAGGATAACAAGACGATAGTGAATTTTCTATCGCGATTGTGACTTTTTCTAGATTAAAGATATTGTGTTTTAGAAAATAGGATCATGTTTGTCTCAACAGGAAACCGTAAGTCAGTTTTAATGTAATTCATCCACTTTATAACTGTCTATAAAATTTTACATTTATATTACAATAACATAACCTTACATTGATACATCTTCGTCTCATTAACAACTTTGAACCTGTTGTTAAAGAACTGCTATTCCTACGTGGAAGAGGCAATAATTGGTTAAACTTTCCTTTATGGTCCATCGATTTTTGGGGCGGGGGTGGTGGCGGAGGGGTGGCGGGAGTCGGACTAACCCCCCTGTACCATCCCCACCACGAGGAGCCCCATGGTTATGGAGATATCTAACGATGGGTAATTCGAATCATTTAATTCGAATAACTCGAATAAGACTATTGACTCGTTCATTCGAATCGCCTTTGACCGAAACCGAATCAATTCGTTAACTCGTGTCGTACTTACTCGCAGCGCGGGCGACCGCTGCGGCGCGGCGATCAGTCGACTCGGCTTAATTAGACATTCGTTGATTCGCTCTGTCGTTCTAATACGGAGTCGAATAATCTAACGAATGAATTCTACGAGTGAGAAAATACGAAAATACATGAAATGTTCTAAGAATCACGAATTGGTTGGATACAATTCGATTCGTTTAACGTACCTATTACATTTGCAAATCGTCCATCGCGTCGTCTAGAGGAAATAAAAGTTTGATCTGGGAGTTTTTTAATAAAAATGAAGATGGAAACAGTTTCAGTGTAAACTATGTTCCTGTAGTTATAAATATTGGTAATACAACAAACAGTATAAATAATTTAAAATGAATAATAATGTAAACGAGTTATAACTCGCCAACTCGGCTTAACAGGCGGATGACTCGACATTAGTGTTGCCCAAATTCAGTCTTGGTCTTGCAGTCTTGGTCTTGTTCTTGCGTTTTTGCAAGACCAAGACCAAGAACAAGACCGCGTATTTTTAGCAAGACCAAGACCAAGACTGACCGTGCAAGACTTGAGCAAGAACAAGACTAAGCCTGCAAGACTCTTGCGTCTTGCAGCTAGGACTTAGCGCTATTTCACGGAGTAGTTAGGTGTAACAGTTCGGTGTATAGGTACGCTTAGGAATTCTATGAGACGCAAAAAACTGTATCAAAGAATATGAAAAACTGGACCTATGCGCATTACGACTAATACCATAAACATACCTACATAGCGAATAAAAAAATATCCATTAAAATCAAACTGAGTGCATGCATAGTTATGTTTTAACCATCGGCACTTTGATAATGCGGCATCAAAGGTATTGTACTTACTTCTCAAAGAAATTTGCCGCTTTTCGGAAGTACATGGTTATGATACACGCGCCGGCGGCTTCTTTTGAAATCATATACAACAATCGTTGCCGCCGCGCCGAAATCACAACATTTGACACTATTTGATTGCCGCCACAGGGCGTAGGTATACTCATGCAAAATAATTTCGAATTTTAAGAGTACCTACAGGTGTTCCAAAGAATAAATAAGTTTCAGAGTGCTTAGAATGAAAATGAATACATTATACTGATCACGCAAGTAGTATTATGATAGGAAAAAATGTTAAGGATAGGTAGTAGATGTCATAATAATTTATTCTAGTAAGTAGATATTATAATATTGATTATATGGTTTTAAACTAATTACTTAGGTACTATTATTGAACATTTAGTCATTATATTTCTTAAGTTTTTACAAGAAAAAATAGCAAAAAAGTGTTCAAATATCACCCGTTTGATAAATATTGTAGCCACTTTTAAATATACTTGAAACGTGTAAAAAAATTCTACAAAACTAATAAAATAATATAAAAAGCGTAGGTACTTACCTACTAATAAAATAAAAAGCCTGCGATAAGAGTTTTGTATTGCTTACCAGCCCGAATATCTCTGAGAGAGATGATGAAGTGATGAAGAATGAGTAAGTATTTACTAGCAGTGCCCGCGACTTCGTCCACGAGGAATAGTAACTTTGGAGGTATAGTGACGTTCAGGATTTATTTATTTATTTTAAAACTTCTGTCATCAAGCAAACAAACAAACTCTTCAGCTTTATAATATTAGTATAGATAAGTATAGATGTACGCCAAAACATTCACTTATATGTAAAGAATAGTGATTGGCACTAATTCTTTACATATATTTTATTCACGCGTCGCGTCTGTACAAGTAGGTAATAATCTGTGTTTGTACGCCGCACCCGGCATCGTTTGATTTGCGGCGGCATCCTTTTAATAGAGCCGGCACGTGGCGAGGCGGCGCGGTAGAAAGCAAGGAAACGTACTATAAATAAAGGAATTATTTTAATTCCAGTCATTTCCAATTGAGCTGTGCTTCGAGTCTAACTTAATAATTGTTTTTACTAATTCTTGTTGTTTTCTAAAAACATATCACGTGTACAATTTAATATGAGTGACGAAGATTCAAATTATTCTAGTCCGAGTAACGAGAGTTTGAGTCACAGATCTAAAAGACCCAAAAGCAAATTTGAGGAGTTTTTCGAAATAATTCATGCATCCCAAACTGCCTTGTGTAAATTGTGCCAACATAAAAAGATTGAAATAAAAATGAAAAACAGAAACACTTCAGGCTTAAGGAAACATCTAATATCTTTCCACAAAAAGGAATCACAAATATTTCTTCCTGTTAAACCAAAATTAAGTGGAGATATCACAAGCTTTTTAGTAACCGCTGGAAGAAGTGGACAGGTACGAATATTTTTTTAACAATGTTCGAAGTTGTCGCTACGGGAATTTTAACTCCGCGTAGCTATTCATGCGATACTTTCAAAAACGCCATTAACTTACGTAAGTATTTTTGAGTTAGTGGTGTTTTTATCTAGGGGTGCGACATATTAAGTATGTAATTATCGTCTTAAATATTTTTTATAAACACCCATATTTTCATTTGTTTTCATAATCGGCCAGTAACAACTAAGTACTTTATTTTGGTAATATAACAAATGTCAATTTAACGATTTTCTCGATTTAACAACAACAAACCTCCTCCTCCTAAACGCTCAAACCTAGTATGTTTTAAATAATAACACAAGATTTATTGTTTTATTTCAGTCGGAAAACAGCAGTGACAACATCACGACAGCTACAGTTGATTGGGTGGTGAAAAAATATCTTCCCTTCTCATTTTTCGATGACGAAGCTACACAAGTATATTTTCGACATATTTGCCCTAATATGGTGTTTCCTAAAAGGTCTACACTTAGAAGGAAAGTCAAAGAGCGATTTGAAGAGCTCCAATTGAATCTCAAGGAACGACTTCAACAATTATCATCTAAAATGTCGTTTACTATTGATGGGTGGACGTCAATTGCTGGTAGGAGTTACTACGGGGTTACTATGCATTATATAGACAACGAATGGAAGTATCGATCTGTAGTTCTTGATTTTATACCATCACGCGGTCGACATACTGGGGAAGATATTGCAACGATTTTCCATGAATGTTTATTGGAATATGACATAATTGATAAAATACAAGGTATCACGGTCGACAACGCAACTGCAAATACCAAATTTATGTATGAACTGGGCAAACAGCTGCCATACTTTGATTCAGACAATCAACATTTCCGGTGCTTTGCTCACATTTTAAACCTTGGTGTACAAGATTTATTAAAGACCTTAGCATTACATTATGAGTCTGACACTAACGCGCAAGAGCAGCAGTATGAAGACTATGCAGACGAAACTGAGAATGAGGAAGATGAAGAATATGCACCAAATATTGCTGACTCGCGTACATCTGTAACAAAGTTACGCAGTATTTCCAGTAAAATAAAAAGAAGTGAGATAGTGAAGAAGAAGTTTCAGTCTGCTTGTGAAGCAGCTGGCGTGCCATCAAATCTAAATGCCATTCTTGACTGTCCAACGAGATGGAATTCCACACATGATATGATTGGATTTGGTTTAAAAGTGAGAGCGGGCATTAACATATTGTGCAGTTCTGTCACCGAATTGAATGATTTTCAAATCACAGCTAGTGAATGGCAGGTACTCGAAAAATTACATAAATTTCTAATAAACTTTAAACTTTTAAGTAAAAAACTTGGTGGAGACAAATATGTTACATTACCGCTAGTCATTGTATCATTCAATCTCTTGCTAGATAAAATTGAATCCATGGTAAAACAGTTAGATGAGAAACCTAATCGATCTGAAGTGGATGAAAGGCTCATTCTAGCTTTCCAAGCAGCTCGAGACAAAATGCTTAAACATTATAAGAAGAGCAACTGGATTTATTGTACTTCTTTAATTTTAGACCCAAGGCATAAGGCTCAGACTTTTGACCTGACAATGTGGGGGAAGCAACTTAAAACAGAAAGTCTGCGCAAGTTCAATGAACTTTATGAAGAATATAAAAGTCTACACTCACTGAACAAATCTCTGGAATTACCAAAAAAAGAAAATAAAGTATGTGATGAAGATGAAGATTTAATAGACTTTGATAAACTCTATGAATGTCCCTCGACGTCATCTGGATCTTGTCTTCAAGGCTTAGTGATAGACGAGTTGGAGGAGTACCTGAGAAAACCAAGAACTGTCAGCTCGGAAGACATTTTAGATTGGTGGAAGACGCATGAGACAGAGTATCCGACTTTATCGAAGATGGCCCGTGATTTTCTCTCAATACCTGCAACTTCAGTACCTGCTGAGAGATTATTTTCTAAAGCATCATTAGTAATTAGAAAACATAGAAATAGGTTAAGTGATGAGTCAGCCAGATGGTTACTTTGTATTAATTCTTGGTCAAAAGAATTGATATAAAGTAACATAACCTAATGATAAAGCTTTTGTGTACTGTTATGTTTGATTTGTGTTGTATTTTATTTTTTATTGAAATAAATGATAAATCGTAAAACTCTTTTATTAAATTTCATATAAGTTGAGGGTTCAATCTCTTTCTAGACAGATATTGTTCTTTAAAATACAGTCAAGTTATTGTAATTAATTTGTTTTTTACATGTTTTAGCAAATGTAAGCTTATAAATCATAAATGTTTATTAAGAAACAGTTACTTCCATGGAAAACGACATATAGGTCAGTTGATTTTTCGAATTTCTTATCAAATCCTCAGTTATTTATTAATCTGCTTGATCTTTACTATGGCTATGTTAATTCAAGCTCACAATGTTTCAATTCTAATACGTTTTTCTAAGATTTAAAGTAAACTTTAATAAATAGTAATAGACTAATAGGTAATTGCAAGACTTGCAAGACTCTTGCTGCAAGACCAAGACCAAGACCAAGACTGGGAGCGCAAGACCAAGACCAAGACCAAGACCAGGTGTATTGGCGCAAGACCAAGACCAAGACTGGCTAAGTCTCGTCTTGTTCTTGCATTTGGGCAACACTACTCGACATACGAGTACGAATTCGACTGTAATGCTTTCGCGAATTCATCGCGCGATTTGACGACTCCCACGTGACGATTCGAATCAATTCGAATTGTGATTCGAATCAATAATAATTTTAATTCGATTGATTCGAATTGAAAAAAAAACCATTCGTCTCATCGCTAGAGATATCCATGGTTAAAGTTTTTAGGTTAGAATAGCGCTATTTAGTCAATTTGGGGGATGAGCTTCCCTTTCTCATGATTATTATTGTTGTTGTAAATACTAAAGAACTTTTAGGATCGAGTCGACGGAGCCCCGCTTCGCGGGGCTCCTATTTCGCATTATCTAAAGGAACCTTACCAACCTATCTATTGTTTTGTGTGGATGTCGTGTATATATTATGATTAAATAGCTATTATACATAACACAAAATACAATTTTATAATCTTTACCTGGACCTACTTGTTTTTTTTTATATAAAATTGCTAGTTAATGTGATTAATTCTGTCATTTATCACTTTGTCTAAATTAAATTGAGTAAACATTAAATGGCGTCGCTTCACGTTCCGTTCCACAGTGTAAACATAAATTCATTATTTTTTGTGAAAGAGAGTCAATGTAATTGCATAATACAGTACGGTTATTGTGCACATTAATTACACACCAAATTTAATATGTGAATATGTAAAAATAAAATAAAATTATATAAAAAATATGACATAAAATTGAATTGAATACACCTTTACCGTCAACGGAACGTGAAATGTCAACTTTGACGTTTACCATGACAATTTAACTAACCTAAAATTTGCAAATGGCGTGATTTATATGGAAACTTTAAAAAATTATATCTCGTAAACCGTGATGTGCCGCAACTTGAGAATTTGTAAAAAGCTTTCTATTTATGAACACTATCTACAAAAAAAAATGAGCTGCCAAATCAATGGACCATAAAGGAAAGTTTAGCCCTTGAAATCATCATCATCATCATCAACCAGCTCTTATCCCAAATTATTTGGGGTCGACGCAATATGTCTTCTCCTTCCATACAACTCTATCAGACGTCATCTCTGTGGTCACTCCTTGTCTATCCATGTCATGTTTCACGCAGTTCATCCATCTTTTCTTCGGTCTTCCCTTAAGCCTTCAACATTCATACTTAAAGCTTTCCTCACAACATTACTTTCATCCCGGCTCATCATATGTCCATACCATGTCAATCTTTCACTCCTTAATTTTTCCATCGCTGGCGCAACTTTCAAACTTACTCTTATATGTTCATTCCTTATTTTATCCATTCTTGTCGCACCACACATCCATCTCCACACTTGCATCTCCGCTACATGCAGTCGTCTCTCATCCATCGCTTTTGTCGCCCAACATGCTGATCCATACAGTACAGCAGGTCTTATTAGGCTTTTATATATTTGGCCCTTTAATTTAATTTTTTTTTCTCTATAATATATTGCTATGTTTTTTCTGCTCTTCTTTCACCGAAGACAAAGATCGGGTACCGGTGGCCCGTTCGCACGGCGAAGAAGAGGTGCTTGCAGGGTGGGTCAATGGGGTTGCGCGCCGCCTCTTCCGTCACCCCATACCGATTTGGCGGGGTGCGACGTCCATATCCCACCACAAAAAACAAAAAAAAAAAAAGGAGGGTTGACATCAGGCAAGTGTTCATAAAATTATTGTCAAAACTGTTGCAACATGTATGATAGAAATTGACTATGTATTGTTTCAACCCTAAGTAATTGGGGATAAGAGCATGACCATCATGATTCTAAAGTCTTTGTAGATGCATTCTGCTTCCATTCCTAAGAGAATACACATCAGCAGAATTGAACTAAAGTGAGACTATAATAATGTTATAATTGAATGATATTTTATCAACAGGATGAGATCCATTATTATTAACTATTCATTTTTGATTATAATAGGAAACTACTTCTACTAACGAACTGTACACATGTTTTATTCAGTCAAGTAATACAAAAATCTAGCCAAATCTGATAGGACTTGCTAATGAAGAGTTCCATAACATCATACAAGATTTAACACAATAACATTTGAAAATATTAAAAATAAAAGAAGCTGTGAAAGTAAGGCATATTGTTCTAACAAAAAAAATAAACTCAATTGAGGGACAAAAATCATTTATTATGCATAAGCTGCGTGGTAGCGGCTTCGAATACTACCAACCCGTGCTTTACTCGTGGATGTCGGAAAAGGCGACTAAGAGCCTGATAACAATCTGAGCCAACTCCATCTGATGCCGTTTTTTCAACAATTACATTCCCAAGGAGGATTGTCGTCTGCCAGGAGTCCGGTCATAAAACTATAGCCCATAACTTGTATAATATGTACCTACTATAAAGAAGAGTACATATTGTATCAACCCAAAGTAATTGAGATAAGATTAGGAGAATGAATCCCCATAGGGGCACTTGCATTTTATCAATTTACATCATCGTCATCATTATCATTTCAGGCAATAGCCGTCCACTGCTGAACGTAGGCCTCCCTCATTTTACGCCACAGAGTGCGGTCCTGTGCCGCCTGTATCCAACGACGCCCAGCAACCTTCACTAGGT
The DNA here is from genome assembly GCA_905163515.2 of Lymantria monacha. Lineage (NCBI taxonomy): Eukaryota > Metazoa > Arthropoda > Insecta > Lepidoptera > Erebidae > Lymantria > Lymantria monacha. The sequence goes on from LR991081.1 coordinate 22,629,011, forward strand.
CGTCTGTCCACCTAGTGGGGGGGCGTCCCACACTGCGTCGTCCGGTACGTGGTCGCCACTCTAGAACCTTTCTTCCCCAGCGGTTGTCGGTTCTTCGAGCGATGTGGCCTGCCCATTGCCACTTCAGCGTGCTAATTCTTCGTGCTATGTCGGTTACACCCGTTCGTCTGCGGATTTCCGTATTTCGGATTCTATCTCGCAGAGAAACCCCGAGCATAGCCTGCTCTATAGCACGCTGAGCGACTTTGAGCCTGGTTATGAGGCCTACATTTAGGGACCACGTTTCCGTGCCGTAAGTCATCACTGGTAACACACACTGGTCATAGACCTGTGTTTTCAAACACTGAGGTATGTTGGATGAGAAGATCTTCTTAAGTTTTCCGAACGCTGCCCAACCGAGTTGGATTCGTCGGCTGACCTCTTTCTCGAAATTGGATCTACCTAACTGGACTGTTTGTCCAAGGTAAACATAATGATCGACAATTTCGAGAATCGCATTACCAACTAGGACCGGTACAGGAATGACATGGGCGTTTGACATGACTTTCGTCTTGTCCATGTTCATTCGTAAACCCACTAGTTGGGATACCCTGCTGAGATCGTTGAGCATGGTGCCCAGGTCCTCCATGGATTCTGCCATGACGACAATATCGTCTGCGAATCGAAGGTGAGTGATGTATTCGCCATTGATGTTGATGCCGAGTCCGGTCCAGTCTAAAAGCTTGAAGACATCTTCCAGTGCAGTGGTGAACAGTTTCGGAGAGATGACGTCTCCCTGTCTCACGCCTTTCTGCAACTGGATCGGTTTCGTACTCTTATCCCGAATACGGACTGACATTGTGGCGTTCCTATACAAACACTTCAGCACTTCGATATAACGATGGTCGATTTGGCACCGCTGAAGGGACTGCAGCACCGCCCAAGTTTCGACTGAATCAAAGGCTTTCTCATAGTCCACAAACGCTATACACAGAGGCCGATTGTACTCCTCGGTCTTGTGGATAATCTGCCGAAGCGTGAGGATATGGTCTATGGTGCTATAGCCTTTTCGGAAGCCAGCTTGTTCGGGCGGCTGGAAGTCATCAAGCTTGCACGTGAGTCGATTGGTAATGACTCTCGAAAACAACTTGTAGACGTGGCTCAAGAGTGAGATGGGTCTGTAGTTCTTTAGAAGAGCTTTGTCGCCCTTCTTGAAGAACAGCACCACCACACTCCTGGTCCACGACTCTGGAACGTCGCCCCCGAGGATAACAGAATTAAATAGCTTCTGAAGGGCTTTTAAGACCGGCTTGCCGCCTGCCTTCAGGAGCTCTGCCGTAATTCCGTCATCGCCCGGTGCCTTACCGTTTCTTAGTTGTTCGAGAGCCATTCTGATCTTGCACAAGCTAATGTCCGGGATTTCTTCGGTATAGTGCCGAGTTAGCTTGGATCTGGGATCTTGGACCAAGCCGACAACAGGATTTCGGGATGTTTTATATAACTGTCCATAGAACCTTTCGACCTCTCCCAAGATCTCACTTTGGGATGAAATGACAGTGCCGTCATCGGTCTTCAGCTTAGTCATTTGGCTTTGCCCGATAGACAGATCTTGTGCGAACACTTTTGAGCCACGATTCCGCTCTATCGCTTCTTTAATACGGAGCGTATTAAATTGGCGAATATCGCGACGCACAGACCTGGAGATCTGCCTATTTAGCTGCCTGTGTTCGGACCAATCGGCTGAAGACTGTACTGTCATTTCTTTTCTCCGCTCCATGAGCTTGAGAGTCTGGTCAGAAAGTTTTTTAGGTCTATTAGCGCGGTGAGCCTTGAAAAATTTCGACCCAACCGCGTGGACAGTTTCCACGAACCTGTTGTTTATATCGTTCGGAGATTCGCACTCGTCTAGACATTCGAAGCGATTGTGTAGTTCGAGTTGAAAGTTTTCGAGGTTCTGGTATTGGACAGGTGTAGGTCGGAGGGTAGACTTCATCAAGCGTGACCGTTCGACTTTTGTGTGGATATTTAATGTGCCTCGTACTATTCGGTGATCGCTCCCAGTTTTAATCCGGCTGATCACTGAGACATCATTAAATATATGTCGTTTGTCTGACAAGATGAAGTCTATCTCGTTTTTTGTTGAACCATCGGGGCTAATCCAGGTCCATTTCCTTTGTGGCTGCTTTCTGAAGAAGGAATTCATCATAAAGAGGCTTTCCTTCTCCAGAAATTCAGCCAGTTTCTGGCCCCTCTGGTTTCTCTGTCCATATCCATGTTTCCCCACTCTCAACTCATGATCACTCCCTTTGCCTAGTTTCGCGTTAAAGTCTCCCATAACCACCGTGAAGTGAGTTTTTGACGCGTGTATGGCTTTCGAGATATCCTCGTAAAAGACCTCCACCTCGTCGTCGGAGTATGCCGAGGTCGGTGCGTATACCTGTATGACCTTCAACGAATACCGTTTGGTAATTCTGAGTATAAGGTATGCTACCCTTGCCGACACACTCTCGATCCTCTCCACGTTGCCTACGAGAGACCTGCGAACGATAAACCCTATACCACCTTGGGACGGGTGATCTCCCCCCCGGTAGAAGAGCAAGTTTCCAGAACGCAGGATTATCGTGCCCTCGCCCTCTCTTCTCACTTCTGATAATCCTACAATGTCCCAGCGGATTTTGCTCAATTCCTCTTCCAGCTCGATGACCTTCTCATCGGTCCTGAGTGTCCGAATGTTGTGTGTTACCAAGGCCAAAGGTCGTTTTGATTGGTAGCCGGATCGCTGTCGGAGATTCTTCGCACCCCCTTCTCCATCGCTACCAGGCCCGCTACCACGATGAGCCTGTAGGATAGCGGAGCTGCCGTGACTGGGGGCCGTTTCTCTATTTGTATTGCTCATAAGGGGTTAAAGCCGTAATCGCCACGCTTGGCAGGCGGGTTGGCGATCGCAGTGTGGTGTAATACGTTTCCCAGGAGAGAGCTGCTGCCCATTCTCCTGGTGAACCCTTAGTCGATTTTTACGACTCCCACGGGCAAGCAAGGGGTGGCGACACATGTATTCTATCCCGTCGCCGCACGGGGAAAACAACAATTTACATTGTTCCTTAAAATTAATTTTACACCGGATCGGAGAGCAACCATAAACTGAGAAGATCCAGCAAGAAACTAAGTGGGCTCGTAATTTTGTTTTAAATTATTTATTTTCTCGAAAATTTTGATAAATAATAAATAGTTGATAACAATGTATTTATGTGTTAGAGAACAAATGGAAATGTAAGATCAAAATGTGACTTGATCTTGGTTCTTACATACTCAGTTTTGGTCTTATTCTTACAGGAGGCGTGCGTCGTAGATTCGTGACCGTATATACGTTCTTCACCCGTCGGCGACATGATCGCGATAACCAATGCCAGGGCCAGCCGTGAAAAGCTTACTGAAGAGCGCTACCTGGCCTTCAGGCTGGACGTCTTTTGCGCTAAGGATGAGAGAGGACAGGAGACGCTGGACAGTCTCGAACGCCCTAACCTAACCCTTGGGGTCGCCACTATCGCGCGGCGTTCAATAAACCACTATTAATTGGTAAAAGATGAAAACATACATATTGAAACAACTGTTTCACAATTGACTGCACAGATGGCGCAGTGGTTAAGATACAGACCTAACATGTCGGTACCGTGGGTTTGATTCCACACAGGAAAGATCTATGTGCGATTCACAAATTGTTTTTCTGAATTTGGTTGTCATTTGTGTCCGTAAATAGGATAATCCCTGCAATACAAAGATTATTTCGTTAGGTGTGGCCGTTCCTTGGTTATGTCTCAAAAAATGTTTACCATTTTCCATGCACTACATTTAATAAATGCCATTTTTTTTTTTTATTGAAACTTAAAACATAAATATATTGAATATACCTAATACAAAACCAACCACACGAGGCTTTGATGTGATTGCCCCGAAAACCCCGTCAGAACTTTGGTATTAATTGCAGAAACACAGGTCATCACCGCAGATCATATACCTACGCGCCACTGCATCCGAGCCTCCTCCACTATAGGAGCAAAAGTGATCTACTATACCGCGCTGGTCAGATGGGTAATAGAGTAGTAATGGGTGGATGATATTAGATTTTATTTTGAGTTCCTCTTTTCTTGCAAAGATATAGTCCTTAGTCCTTTGTTAAGACAACTACGAACAAGATAGATGAATTGTATTGTTACTTCATCACCTCACGGAAAATCACACAGGTACTGTACACACACTGATTAATATTAATTTTCTTTAAATAATGATATATTATTATATTCAGTGAATAATACAAACTTGAAATTTTCTACATAGATTCCTCGTGAAAAGATGATATTAGTTAAGATCGATCTTTTGGAAATTTCACCCCTAGCAAGTGTAATACGGGATGAATGATTAATTGTATGAGATTACGTAATTTTCAACCCCAACTGCACAGATGGTGCAGTGGTCTAAATAGTGACTTTCCGTGCCGAGAGTCGTGGGTGCGATCCTGCGCAGGACAACTGTTTGTGCGTAAGAATAATTGTTCTGCGTCTGAATGTTATTTGCGTCCGTTAATTGTTTCAGTAATCTCCAGGGACAAGAGTTTATTATTCTTAGTTGGGTGTTATATGAAAAGGATACAATAAGCATGGACTCTTCTACACATGTTCCTGTTTATAAATAAAAGTACTGCCTTTCGGTGTTTGCAATAATTTAATTCTGAAGAGGTTTAAATAGAAGTAAAATATTCTATGACAGAAATACGTTTTGAAAGTAAAACATTGAAAATGTTTATGTATTTTTCAAAAGTTTCAAAATTTTTCTTATTGAAAATTATAAATAGTGAGGAAAATCCGGATTAATTTAAGGTAAAAGTGTAGAAAAGATTAAAATATAGCGATCTAAAATAATTCTTATGTACATTAGATCCATGAATAGATGTAAAGCTATTTAGCATTGATTAATTCAAATGTGGTTCCCGATTCTTTATTGGTTGAAAAATTATAACACGCGGTTTAATGTTTTTGTGTGTTGCTATGTTGTTAGTTACAGATGACAACTTAACTCGGACTGTGGGTGAGTGCTGTTGGCTCTATACCGGACCTGCTGCGGTCTAAATTTCTTGTATCATGGTTATCCGAATGATGTTTAGCGGCGTTCGTTAGAATAACCATGATAAATATTACTAAAAAATTGCACATTTAAAACATATACTTAAGATACAATTTTTTAAAGATCTTACGTAAGATAGAGGTGCGAGACATATCCTACCAGGAGAGTAGAAGAGTCAAAACACCTCATAATTAGTGGGCATCTAAGTATCATTTGTTTGCTCACTAAGGTCGACTAAGGATGCTAAATCAACAAAAATAGCGTTGAATAAACATTACCGGAATTTGAAAAATACCATTTCGGATTAACAAGTAGGACATTTTTATTCCGGTAATGTTTTCGTTATCCGTGTGGTGACGGAGTAAGAATACATTTCACCACCCCCTATCGTACCCATGGGTGATCGTAAGAGACGACTAAGGGATATAAAACGTATATAACTTCTATGCAAGAGAAAGAAAACTCGAAACAAAACCTTATACCAACACGTTTGACCAGCGTGGTATATTAGGTTAATTTCTATCCCATTACGAAGGAGGCCCGTGCCCAAAAGGACATATATGGGCTGTGATGATGATGATGATGAATGTTTTCCTTTGGGTTAATTTTATATTGTTAAAATCACTGTTACACGAGGGAAGTTGCAAGCAGAAGCTAGTTATTTAAAAATGTTAGTTGTCCTTTGTACGGGTTTAGGACCGGCATCGAAATGTTTCTTTTAAAACATTATGAAGCGCCGTTACATTCTTCTATCCCTTACATCGCTTTTATAAAATTTCTATTCTGACGGACTGCAACAATTCCACATATAAATTAAATATAAAATTAACTTGTAAGTTTTCTCGTTACTTTCAGGGTTAGGATTAAGAATTAAAAAAGTAAAGATGCCTAGCGTGGGTAGGTACATGTGTTAACCAAGTTATTACTCGCATTTCAGTATATTTCTACTATGTCATTTATCAGAAAACATTACATATTGATTCAACAACATATACTCAGCGGTTCGATTGAATGCTATATTTTCAGCTAGAACTGTAATAAGTGATGAAACGAACTAATAATGTAATTGTTTTGCACAAATAGGCGATTTACGTAAGTATATTATTAATACTCCCGTCCTTATAAATAACGACATGTCGTCGAGTGTACAACGATATATACATAATATAACAGCATATGTAAATAAATATCCTGTATGACAATAAATAAATTATTTTTGACTGTTGTTTTAATTATTTATGCACAAATATCAATGTATGCAATAAAATATAGCGATACATTAGGTATATCCTTTAGTAAATCATTATAACTGGTATAGTTATAAGTACCTACTCTACAAAATGAGGGTGACGCCCCGGCGCTTTTTAGTCAAAGCGCGTATGTACCCAAAATTATAACTTATCGGACGAGACATCGGAAGTCAAGGAATCGGTAACAATGGCCCGCTGAAATAGCTGTAAGGGGTATAGATAATATACGGCATGTGATGTTAGGACACACCGCCCTTCCCTTGACCCGAATGGTTTCGGAGAGGTGTGACTAAACTGTAGCCTCATCTCAGCTCATAAGTGTTCTACTGCGGCTCTCGACCTGGGGGGGCACACTTAAAACATTACTTATTTTTACTGACCGTCGCGCCGCCTACAGATTGGTTGTACAAACTTAACTGCTGCCATTTTGTCCTGCTTGTCAAACGTTTGACAAGTGAGAATTGTTATTTTTTGTTCCTAGCGTAGGTACTTATTGTCATCGATCTATTTTCGGTTATTGATATTTTTCTGAAAATTATCTCAAGTTTCAATGTTAGGCTGATATTATTATTGTTTAATTATCAGCTGATATGTTTTTTTTATATTTCAGGGTAGCTTTCATAGTAAAAGAAAATTCTATGTAATTACACATACACATGTAGATATGTATATATATTAATTCAACTTTAGTTCACCGCCTAAACTCTGGGTGGCAGCACTTTCCATACATGCATATTTTATCATCGAGTTGCCACTCTTTTTCAATTTAATAACTTTACACTTTGCTCTCGACTCTCGAGCCTTCTCCACATGGAAGGGACATTGTTAATATTGCATATTACTTAGAGATTTCTTTCGCTTGCAGTGACGTTTTTTATGAAGTTATTTGTTTGTCTTTCGGTCGTCTCTTACTATGATCCGTAAGAACGAAAAAGGTTGTCATATCGAAGCTATTCTTACTCCATCACAACGCGGACATTGCTTGTGAAAGAAAAAGGAAATAAAACAAGGATGCCTACTTTTTGTACAAGAAAGTAATAGAATACTCTTGTATATTTAAAAGTAAGATACAAATTGGCTTAACGAAGCGATCCCTAACACTATTTCAAACCCAAAGAGTAAAGTTATTAAACTGAAAAAGAGTGGCAACTCGATGATAAAATATGCATGTATGGAAAGTGCTGCCACCCAGAGTTTAGGCGGTGAACTAAAGTTGAAGTAATATATATACATATCTACATGTGTATGTGTAATTACATAGAATTTTCTTTTACTATGAAAGCTACCCTGAAATATAAAAAATAACATATCATCTGATAACTAAACAATAATAATATCAGCCTAACAATGAAACTTGAGATAATTTTCAGAAAGAATATCAATAAACGAAAATAGGTCGATGACAATAAGTAGCTAGGAACAAAAAATAACAATTCTCAGTTGTCAAACGTTTGACAGGCAGGACAAAATGGCAGCAGTTAAGTTTGTACAACCAATCTGTAGGCGGCGTGACGGTCAGTAAAAATAAGAAATGTTTTAAGTGTGCCCCCCCAGTTCAAACCTGAGCATTTATGTGGTACACTTTACTGAAAAACTATCACGCCTATATATTTGTGACATAGTAATTTAGCTTAATATCTATATGTAATTTGTCCAAAAAAATGTAATTTTATTAACATTAGCAATTTTTATTCATTGGATAGTTGTTATTATAATATTAACGCCATCTGTTAGAAAACTAAAGAGTTAATATCTCTGTATCAGAAATACACTCAATACGAGAAGACATAGTTAATGTATAGAATCCTAGATGACACCACAAATCAGTTCCTAAACTAACTCATAGTTTAATTATTAACTGTTATTTGCGTTCGTTAAATGTTTGTGTAATCCAATCCCAGGGATAAGAATTTAAGTATGTATTGTTCTTAGTTGGGGTGTTATATTAAAAGAGTATACTATTAACGCCATCTGTTAGACAACTAAAGAGTTAACATCGCTGTAGCCGAACCAAACTTAACACTGGAAGACATCGTAGTGTATCTATATAACACTAGATGACCCCCAAACATTAATTAACGCATAATTTAATTTGATAAATTAAAAAGATATCTAAAAATGATTGGCCGTAATAATTATTTACCGAAACCCATATCGATGAGATATACTATACAAATAATAATAATAAAAAGAAACTGTCTTAAAAATTATTACCCGTTGAAAAAACTACGCGAGCCTTCACGTAACTAACTTTTAAAAAACAATATTTTACAAAAATAAACAGTATTTCATTTTTAACGTTTCCATTCAGACCATATATAAACAAAACCCCCAATAAGAATAATCATTTATGCATCGCACAAATAACTGTTCTACGTGGGCATCGAACCCATGATATTCCCTATAGGTATTTATTTTACACATAAAATTATACAATATATGGATGACGAAGGTATTTTTTAATGTTTTTGGAAAACACATTTAGATACTAAAATAATAATTGATAAAATAATGGGAAAAAAAATGTTAATTAAAAAAGATTTAATGAATCGTAGCCGCCTGGATACACGGCTCGATTTCCCATCTGAGTTATACTTATTTTCAAAAACGATGTCAAAATTTATCTTCGTATTCTAATAGTTTTCAGCCAAAGTAAAATTATATTCTTTCGTTGGCTGAAAATACTGCTAGACAAAATTTCATGAAAATCATTTACAAAGATTTTTAATAGATATTACTTACAATTATAGTTACTACTACTTATCTTCAAGTAACTATATAGATATAGACATAGCCGACATATGTAAAAGAGCAGACTGTGTTCCAAAAATACAATATATCATTAGTCCTTCTTTGCCCGTCGGCCTCAAAAGGCAAGGTAAAAGGACATAGGCAGATATCATCACTGCAGTAGGTAACTAGTAAACTTGAAACGCAAGGGCGTAGCCAGGATTTTGTATAGAGGGGGGCAGATTAAGAAAATCCTAGACTATATTGTTTTAATTGTGGTTTTTAACATATGAGTATCTCACATTAGTAGTGGAGGTGAGGTAAAAATTAAAAAAAAAATATAACAACTAGAAACAGCTTCATTACTTGACGAGTAAAATGCGCGGTTCTTCACAAAATCTATTTGAAACTTCTCTTACAATTTTTTTTCTTGACTAATTTTCCGGTATACGTTTAACATACACAGTACAGTTAAACGGTTTTCGGTCATCGTAGACCTCAGCCACATGAGTAATAAACGTACAGAGACCAAGCTTCAAAGGAGCGAGCAAAATTGTTACCTATTCTGATAGAGTTGGCACATGAGGATGAAAATAAATACACAAAACGTTTGTCAGCTTTTTTATGTATGGATATTTTTTTACAAATTGCTTACTCTAAATAGGTTTTTTTGTAATTTTTGATTTTTAATAATTTGTTATATCTCTTAATCGAATGATAAATTCTAAATCTAATAGAAAGTTTTTTTAAATAATCAATGGGTAAGCACTTGTATGGCATACCAAATTTACAATCTTGTATACGTTTTAGTATATCACTACCAATATTAACAATATTTATTACTAGATCGAAATATTCTCGAAATTTCTTCTCAGGCAATTCAACAAATGCGATGAAGTTGTCAGGATGTATTATTAAAAAAGCCAATTGTATACTACTTTCGTTAAAGTCTTTGTAATGGCTAAAAAAAGAGTCTTTCCCCATATTTATAGATTGTTCAGATCTATTATTATACAATGTCATTTTCAAAATAAGATATGTTTTTATTTTTTCGATTGTTGTTCATGCACACAGTACAATAAACCATATTTACACTCTTTCTAATTAATTCAAATTTCAAATTTAACACGCACGACGCAATGCACAGCGAGCGCGTGAGCACACACCGAACCAGCCTAAACAGGTTTCGTTCCGTATGTTACGAGCCGCCAGTGCTCACGCACACCTCGCAGAAGGAGGCGGCGGAACGGGCCCGGGAGGATTCGCGTGACCCGGGCCGCCGCCCGCGGCCGGGGCGGCGCAGGCGCGAATACCTGCGCCTGATGCCGCCCTAACCGAGGCTTCGGGTGAACGGACCGGCGAATTGTCCGGTCACCCGACGCGAGGCCACCGCGTGAGGATGACGCCTCGACGGCGAAATCTGTCGAGGCGTCAACAGGAGAGGAGCCAGAGAGGGCATACCGCCGAGCGGGCCACCGAAGACAAAGATCGGGTACCGGTGGCCCGCTCGGACGGCGAAGAAGAGGTGCTTGCAGGGTGGGTCAATGGCGTTGCGCGCCGCCTCTTTCGTCACCCTGGACCGATTTGGCGGGGTGCGACGTCCATGGCCCACCACAACAAAAAAAGAAAAAAAAAAGTGCTCACGCACACACGCGCATCATACTTGTAGTGATGTACCTACCGTGGCGCGGTTGTTTGAATGTTTGTCTCTGTACGTTTATTTACTCATGTGCCTCAGCTACGTTTTGACACGTCGCGGTAGAAAAAGACCTTTTTATATTATTACTTGTTGTACACGGTTATGCAAACGAAATAGTTATGGCTTTTTTGCTTGCGGGGATACGGTGTCCGCCTCCTTTCATACATCAGTAAAGTCTAATTTTTCTAGACCTTCTCTTTTCATACCTTTATCCATCCAAACTTTATCCTTCCAAACTTTATCCTTCCAAACTTTATGCCATAATTCCGCTTCATGCTCAAAAAGAGGAAGATCATAGTACTGGCAGAAATCTTGCTATGAAGAATGACGCGCGCAGCTGAATCAGTTGCCTCACCTGGATACAGGGTGAGCCCCGTATCCCGCTCCACTGCTATCGCGAGCATTATCGACCGACCGTTCTTCTAGGGTGGTCACTCGCATAGGTATTATATGCATTATATATAATATTATATATTCCTTAGTCGTCTCTTACGATCACCCAAAGGTAAGATAGGAGGTGGTGAAATGTATTCTTACTCCGTCACCACACGGAGAATTTATTTCCTCAAATATGGTTTATACAGGTGTTACATTTAAATTTAGGTACATCATATTCTGCGCAGTGGGGTTATAATTAATTAATTAAGCGTCACAATGATTTCAATTGATAATTATATCAATAATAAATAATACAATTGACAATGGTTAGTATCCATATTATTCATGTTACCATCCATGTGGTTTTTATAATGTACTAGCTTTTGCCCGCGACTTCGTCCACGCAGAAGTCATCTCTGACGGAGGCAAATAGAAAAAGCAATGCAAGCCGTTGAAGTTTTGTCGCTAGGACAATGCTCAACAGCGTGAGAATCTGGGATGTGGTCGCAGCCTTTGCGAATTAGTTGTCTGGCGGAATTAGGCAATAGGGCGGGTGGGAAAGAAAATACTCTACGGTGACACGCTCTACCGTTGGTGCGTTGGGCGGTACAGGTGTGAGTACCTGTAGTGAGGTTTATTGTGTGAGGGCTTCGAATCGAGATGATACCCGAAAGAGTAACCCACCGGACGCGCCATCGCTAACAAACATTCGGTTGCAGTAGTCCGCCCGCACGGTGTAGAGGTACGCGTACGGCGGGTTATGGGGTCCTGCGTCGATTCGGACATTTTGGGAGTGCGCATGTGTCTATATGACATAGCCGGTCACTAAAGAAAAAAAAATATATTGCCTTTAATATCCTATTTACCGTGTGGCGATGGGATAAGAATTTAATTATCACCACCCCCTTATGTGACCGTTTTGTTTCAACAGCAGAGTTGGTCTCTCCAGCAGAATGTGCTGCAGCCTCTTCCTGAGAAACGTATATGGACGCACTGCTATGTTGCCAAGCGTAGCGATTGCATCTCATCTGTGGGGAAGGCTTACGTCGAATAGTGAACGGAATATGTGCTGTTTCTGTTGATTAAAATAGATTAACGTACATGTGTTAGTGTAGTCTCAGATATTACTTCTCTGTGCAAGAATTACCTGACTATAGGCGAAAATGAAGTTCAAAATGATTTCCATTATTTGTATTGTAGGTTGAAAATATCAGAAATATCAAAACAATTTTCATCCTTCCATTCACACCTGCTGACACATTTTCAAAAAATATATTTTTAGTGAGTGTCATCATTCAGCCTTTTGTAATCCACTGCTATACATAGGCCTCCCTCATATTTCACCATAAAGTGCGGTCTAGTTCTATCCGCATCCAACGATTCCTAGCAATCTTCACCAGGTCGTCGGCCCACGATTGGGCGATCAACACTGCGATGTCCGATACGTGGTCGCCACTCGAGAACCTTTCTTCCCCAATGGTTATCGGTTCGTCGAACCATGTGGTCTGCCCATTGCCACTTCAGTGTGCTAATTCTTCTTACTATGTCGATTACAGCCGTTCTTCTGCGGATTTCCGTATTACGGATTCTCTCTCGCAGAGAAAATCCGAGCACAGTCCGCTCCATAGCACGCTGAGCGACTTTGAGCTTTATTATGAGGTCTACAGTTAAGGACCACGTTTCCGTGCCATAAGTCATCCCTGGTAACACACACTGGTCATAGACCTATGTTTCTGTGTTAGTGAGTCTCAAATAAGCATAATGTAAGTAAATATTTTGTATGACAATAAATAAATTATTTTTAAGTGTTGTTTTAATTATTTATGCACAATTATGAATGTATGTAGGTAATACAAAATAGCGACCTATTAGATAAATCCTGTTAGTAAATCATATATTATAACTGGTATAGTTATAGGTATTCTACAAAATGAGAGTGACGTCGCTTTGTAGTCGAAGCTTGTATATAAATATACCACAACCACCAACAAACCGACCACGTGAGGGTGACGTGTCGGCGCTTTGTAGTCGAAGCGTGTATGTACCCAAAATGATAACTCATCGGACGAGACATCGAAGTCAAGGAATCTGTAACAATGGCCCGCTCAAATAGCTGTAAGGGATATTGATATATACGGCATGTGATATTAGGACACACCGCCCTTCCGTTGACCCGAATGGTTCCGGAAAGGTGTGATTAAACTGTAGCCTCATCTCAGCTCAAAAGTGTCCTACTGCGGCCCTCGAGCCTTCTCCACATGAAAGGGAAATTGTTAATATTGGGTATTACTTAGAGATTTCCTTCGCTTGTAGTGACGTTGTTTATGAAGTTATTTGCTTATGTCTTTCGGTCGTCTCTTACAATGATCTGTAGAAATGGAAAAGGTCAAGTGTCATATTGAAGCTATTCTTTCTCCATCATAACACGAAAATAGCTTATGAAAGAAAAAACAGGGATTGCCCACTTTTTGTACAAGTAAATAGTAGAATATACTTACCTGTATATTTAAATAAGAAACAAATTGGCTTAACAAAGCGAGCCCTAACACTATCCCACAACCTGAGCATTTGTGTAGTAGGTACTCTTTATTGAAAACTTATCACACCTATATATTTGTGCCATAGTAATTTAACATCATATCTAGATGTGTTATTTATCAAAAAAAAATTATAACCATTAGAAAAAAATAATATTATCAATTTTTATTCATTGAATAGACGTATTTTACTATTAACGCCATCTGTTAAAATACTAAAGAGTTAACATCGCTGTAGCAGAAATACACTCAATACTAGAAGATATCGTAGTTAATCTATATAATACCAGATGACACTACACATCAGGTTGTAGAATAACGCTTAATATAATTTGATAATTAACTTTACGTTCGTTAAATATTTGTGTAATCTTTAGGGACAATAATTTATGTATTATTCATAGTTGGGGTGTTATATTAAAAGAATATACTGTGTTATATTAAAAGAATGTTATAATAGTACATTAATGCCATCTGTTAGACAATTAAAGAGTTAACATCGCTGTAGCCGAACTAAACTCTGTACTGGAAGACATCATAGTTTATCTTTATAATACTAGATGACCGCTTAAATCAATTAACGTATAATTTAATTTGATTAATAAAAAAATATCTAAAATGATTGGTCGTATGAATTATTTACCGAAACCCATATCAATCCGATATTCTATATAAAAAATAATACTTAAAAAAACTGTCTTAAAATTTATTACCCGTTAAAAAAACTACGCGAGCCTTCACAAGGCTCAACATTTTGCTAGTAATAAACCATATTTTACAAAAATAAACAGTATTTCATTTTTAACGTTTCCATTCAGACCATATATAATCTACATAAACAAAACCCACACTCAGAATAATCATTTATGGATCGCACAAATAACTGTTCTGCGAGGAAATCGAACCCATGATATTCCCTATAGGTAATTATTTTACACATAAAATTATACAATATATGGATGGCGTAGGTATTTTTTTAAATGTTTTTGGCAAACACATTTAGATCTTAAAATATTAAAAAAAAATATATTGAAAAAATAAGTGTTAAAATTTGCCCGATGTTTCGAACACACACGGGTGTTACGAGTGGACAGTCCTCTTGTGACCATTTACGCTGTAAAGTGTTCAAAGAGTCGGGAAATTAAAAACCAAATATAAAGGCGATGGAATCCGTAAAAAAATTGTTTTATTTCAAATAAATAATAACCAACTGAAAGCGAGTAATTCCAACTAAGTGAACTCTTTAATCTTTTCTTTTAATAAAGTGGCATAATTTCAAAAAGATGCTCTATGAGTATAATCATTATCTCCAAATCAATCCAGCCTTTTTGGAGATTATCAGAAAAACTGGCGAATCATATATTTGAACGCCCTGATTATATAGATGATAAAGAGTTGAATAGATAAAAGTATAATAAAACTATAACAAAAAATAAAAGACCTTCATTCTTTTAACACTAAGAGGAGAGCCATAATCATCATCATATATGTTGCAC
Source organism: Lymantria monacha (assembly GCA_905163515.2). NCBI lineage: Eukaryota > Metazoa > Arthropoda > Insecta > Lepidoptera > Erebidae > Lymantria > Lymantria monacha. The sequence continues at coordinate 22,644,198 of LR991081.1, forward strand.
AGCTGAACTCAACCATCAACAATAGAAGAAAAAATTATTAATTTTAACCACGCTGGGTTTTATTTCGAATTTTCCTTCTCTAGCATGGATATAATCTAGCAAAAAAGGGAATGGTGAACAATAATCTTACTCCGTCCCCACACGAAATGAGGTCCATAACCAATAGATAGTAAAGCTCTTGCTTAATTTCTAGTTCTACGTCCTACTGTCGAGCACGAACCTACGCTAAATTGTTAAAACAACTAATCTACCGCACCAAATCAGTCAGGTTGGCATAAAGTTTTGCTGCGAGTATTCAATAGTGGAGAGAGTTAATACTCTGCAAGATAGATAGATGGTATTCTTTACCTATTATACATAATAAAATTGTAATTCCAAATTAACAGCTTTTCATTAAATTCTTATGAAACTATATACAGTATTGACATAAATTAAAACGATTTAAAAAAAAATCTGTCTGTTTGTTCCGGATTAGCTTTGAAATAGCCGGCCGACTTTAATGAGGCTTTCATTGGCAGGTAGCTAATATTATAAGAAGTAACTTAGGCTACTTTTGTTTCAGAAAAAATAGAGTTCCGCAAAAACAATATTAAAACCATTGAAAGAGGCCAATGCGAGCTCCAGGCTCTATTGGCGCAGTCGGTGGACTGCGCCACTGAAGCCTGGGGAATGACATAGAGTACCTTTTTATCAACATACCACGCGGCTAGTAAATAATAAAATAATTAACATACCTCCCATATTACTGAAAACCTTGACAGCAACAGGCTCTAAGCCAGCAATACATTCTGCATGAGCACCTGACGCCATCAAACCATCGCATAGGCTCGATTTCCCATCTGAGTTATACTTATTTTCAAAACCAATGTCAAAATTTGCCTTCATATTATAAAAGTTTTCAGCCAAAGTAAAATTATATTCTGTTAGCTAAAAATACTGCTATACAATATTTTATGAAAATCGTTTACAAAGATTTTAAATAGATATTAGATACAATTATAGTTTTTACTACTTATTTTGAAGTAGGTAATTAAATAGATATAGACATAGGTAAAAGAGCAGACGGTGTTCCAAAAATACAATATGTCATTACTCCTTCTTTTCCCGTCTGCCTCAAAAGGCAAGGTTAAGGGACATAAGGCAGTTATCATCACTGCAGCAGGTACCTAGTAAACTTGAAACGAAATTGTATGCCAACCCGTCTTGAAAGCGTACCAAGTACAAGTAGTCGGCACGTGCCTGCATTAGGTACAATGGAAGAATAAAAGGGAAGTTTTAAATGTGTATTTTACTCCTCAAATTGGAGTATTCTTCCCTCATTATTTTGAGAAAGTCGACCACCTGACCTGTACTATAGGTACCTACACAAGTACGTTTTGGCTTGTTAAATCATTATAATGGCAACCATGTACCTATTATACGACGCAAGCATATATACGCACAGCCTAGTTAAGGATACTACGTATCCTATAACTATTATACACAACCTACATATATAACTATATATATATATATATATATATATATATATATATATATATATATATATATATATATATATATATATATATATATATATATATATATATATATATCATATCATACTCATGTATTATTATCATCATAAACGCGAAAGTTTGTAATAATGTATGGATGTGAACATCTTTGTTGCTCTTTCACGCATAAACTACCAAATGGATTTTGATGAAACTTTATAGTAATATGGTTTACACATCAGAATAACACATAGGCTATAATTTATAAAGATATTTTGTAAATTGGCTAAAATATAACGATAAAAATCGCTTAAGACAGAAAAAATCACCCATCTGCGAGTTATTTTTGCATACGCTGCAAAGATCTTGAAAGTTAGACAAATGTTATTTATTGTGGGAATGTACCTCTTAAATTGTTCTACAAAAAAGTCCGCGACAGCATATATCTATTTTTAATATGTAAGCATTTATCGTTAACATAGTAAATTAAAAATTCAAAATAATTTGGTATTTATTGCCGATGCACATTTTATAGTAACGAATTGATTCTTATGCAAACAAATGCCTTTATTACTTTCGATATTTAAAGTACATATTTTTTGCCTTTTACCGTGTGTCGTTTGGTACAGTATTTCAAAAGTTAAGACAATAAGAGTACGCAGTGCGCTGTGGTCAGGCAGCAACCGGGCGCACTACAGAAATATGGCAAGAAAGAAGATCGCCGATTGTGCGACCCGAACACAAGTAAAGATGTGAGAGCAGTCATCGTTGATGATTGTTGTATTTTTGACAGCACTATCGATTTGTAAATAACATACTATTATACCTGTATATAATAGATAGGTATTGAAAGTTTGTGATATGAAACATCTTTTTGCGTGCCTTAGCAGTAAAATTGTGTCGACTACTGGAAATGATACATTGGGTAGGTACTAAGGCAAATGTGGTCATGCTGTGATACTACGCCGCTCTTCTCTATTCATTTGTGTATGCGGGAGTATGACAGGGGTAGTCTAACATAAATGTGACATTAAATAATTAAATATTACCTAATCCTTACTAATGTTATAAATGCGAAAGTAACTCTGTCTGTCGCTCTTTCACGCCAAAACTACTGAACCGATCTAAATCAAATGTGGTACACAGATAGTCTAGAGCCTGATAAAGGAAATAGGCTACTTATTAATACAAAAAAAAGGGTTGTAAAGGGGGATGAAAAGTTGTAAGGAATTATCGTCATTTTTAAAGTCAGAAGCTTGGAACTTATTTTTAGGCCATTGATTAGTTATAAATAAATATGACATTAACAAGTAAAAATTTACCTTTAAGGGGAAAAATAAAAATAGGGGATGAAAAACTTTAGGAAAGTAACCTTTTACGCGGGCGAAGCCGCGGGCAGAAGCTATTATATATATATATATATACATAACTATTTTACACAACCTACAACAATACACAAAGTATTGTTGTAGGATAAGAACTTATATATTTTAAGAAATTAATTTAAAACATTGAAGTACATATTGTTTTTACTTTATATATTTTTTATATTTGATAGCAATTTTAGTCAATTACATCCGTAAAAAGGAATGTTCTCAATATTCCTAACTTCACTTGGGACCATATCTATACAGCACACTAACGCAATTTTGAAAAAAACCAGGTCCTAGACCTTTGTTTACTATAGAAAGCAATGGTGTCAAAGCTCATCTTATGTTGGTAATTCGGTAAAATAGAATAAACAAACCACAACTGTCAGTCAAAATCCATTAACACATAAACAAAAACGACAAGTTCTGTTCGTCCATTCGGACAGGCAAAGGGATCAAAGCCCATACAGCCAAGTCTTAATTATTTTTCATACATTGTTCATCATTTCTTCATACTATGTAGCCTTAATAGTCATTGTCTGTCAGTAAGTCAAGTCGTTACCATTAATCGGGCGCTGATAACCTAAACAATGATTTTCTTTGGGAATTTTGGACAAATATGAAAATACACGTAAACCACTATTATACCATATTCACTACACTTCAGCACTTTAACTGTACCATATTGCATAAAATACCAGCAAAATTATTCAATATAACACCACAAAACACTAAAGAAATGAATATAATACAAGAGCGTGACATGACATTTCCACATTCGCGCCAAAACTCCACAAAAACGACAATACATTCTCACAATTACACACATACTCATGAAATACTTTTTTTTTTTGGTTCTGTTCGTCCATTCGGACAGGCAAAGGGGTTAAAGCCCATACAGCCAAGCCTTATTTAATTATTTTTCATATATAGTTCATCATTTCTTCATATTATCAATATTATGTAGCCTTAATAGTCATTGTCTGTCAGTAAGTCAAGTCGTTACCATTGATCGGGCGCTGATAACCTAATCAATGATTTTCTTTGGGAATTTTGGGCAAATATGAAAATACACGTAAACCACTATTATACCAATTTCACTACACTTCAGCACTTTAACTGTACCATATTGCATAAAATACCAGCAAAATTATTCAATATAACACCACAAAACACTAAAGAAATGAATATAATACAAGAGCGTGACATGACATTTCCACATTCGCGCCAAAAACCCCCTCATGAAATACCAAACAATTTTATTGCCAGTCTACATGCCAAATGATATAAGGCCACTTATACGTTTCATCAAAATATAATATGTGAAATAAAACTAATTTAGGGGTTTTTATGGAAGGAATAATATTCAGTTTAACTTATTCAATTATTGCAGTCTTGAATATTATTACAGCATTTTTACTGACGCAAATCGAAAATTGAATTATTCATTCATTGAGCAACTCTTTTGTGTTAACAGCTCTTCCCACAGATTACAAAAGAATATGACATTGACAGTTACAATTGTAACGTAATTATATGAAACTGTAACTGACATTTGTCTATGGTAGTTCGGCAAAATAGCCACTGCGGTTAATAGTAACAAAACTTCCCACGTAAATAAAGGTATATTGCTCTATGCACGTAAATCTTGAAAAGTGGCGCGCTCTACCGGCAAAAAGTTCTGTCCCCTAAATTGAGACCATTCTTTTAACATTACGTTCGGACTCCTGTGTATCTATACTTCGTGGGCATAACCATGGAAGTAATAAGTACTCTGTACAACAGGAATGAGCTCTATCTGTGCATCTTGCAGCAAAAATAAAGAAAATAAAACCTTATGCTAAGGTAGTAAGAGTCTTGTTGCGCGCAAAATAAAAATGAAGCCGAGTGAGAGGGCAACCAGTGTACCCTGTGTCCTGTTCTAACAGTGGACTTAGAATTGCCAGAGTTAAGTTGATTTCAATCCTTTCCTTGTTGGTAGAAAAATATGCGATTGATGTAATGTAATGAAGTAAAAACATTTACTTCTAAAATGTTTTTAAATATAAATAAAAAATTAAATATAAATAATAATTTATTACCGACATATTAAAGCAATATTATTTGTTGCTAAGTGTAAAACTTTATTAACGCAAACATTTTGCGATTAGGGTATAGGTTTTCTTTTATATGTATGAAATACGGACACCCCCACATGACAACCCCACATGAAATCGTAAATAATAATAATAACATAATTTGTTAGTGAATAATTACGGTGACCATGCATGACTATTCAATCCTAGTTCAAGAACAAATAACTTAAATACCTATGTATTTTTTATTTTTTTATGAAAATTACTTTGTTTAGATTTCAAATTTCCTAAAGATCTTAATGTCCCTAACATTAAGTTCTTTAGAAAATTTAGGAACAAAAAGAAAGCTATTGTGGAAGAATGTAATAAAGATCAGTCGACATGATCGACATCAATAGATGATTTGTTAGATCTCGTAGATAACGCTTGTGTTTCAGATTTTAAAATGAACATTATTTTTTATATTACTGGATATATCGTGAATGGGAGGATTCACAAAATTTCTTGTTCAAATTGTGTGGTGTTATTGGATCACAACACCATAGAACACTGTTTATTACATTATTAAATCAATCGTTAAAAAACGTAAACAAAAATAAAATTATCATGTAGGTATGTCGTCCGAGAATTTTATAGCAAACTACATACATCGTTAGAATCAGCACATCCTCCTTAATCTATATTTGAAGATCCACATGATATTCTATTGATGAAGGCGTTAGCGAATTCATATCTCAATTTACGTTTAACTCAATGCAAAATTAGAATCAATGAAACATATAAGGAATAAGCTGGGTTTGCGGCAGAAACTTCACAAGACTGTCTTATTTAGCAATGTCTGATTTAGAATTAAACTTAAATGTAAACTTAACTGTTTTTTCTTAATTAAATATACCACACACCACCTTATCGTAATTTTATCTCAGTCCAGCTGCATGTCGTGTCCCACAAGGACCAGTAGATAAGTACCTACCTATATGACGCGAGTGTGAAAAGCAAGCAAAAACAGGAAATGTATAGTGCCACAAAGGGCAAGTTTATAATTAGCATCTTCGATTAAAATCCATCTGAAGCAATGATCTGCTGACGTCAGATCACAAATATTTTTTATAATTATTGTCCTTAAATCATGTTTCAATATGGTCACCATCGCCAGAGATGGATAAAAGGTACAGTTCTGAGCTCTCGCTCGGCTTCAATTTTGCGACAACAGCTCATTCCTGTTGTACAGAGTACTTATTACTTCCATGGGCATAACTAATTTATATACCCAAGGCCAAAGCACGCTACGCCACTGTTTAGAACTGTAGACTCAAGTTAGTTATTTATAATATGTTTTACGTAGACAACTTCAGTGATAGAACCTGCCTGCTGACAAACCTGCTTGTTACGAAATATGGAGGGTAGAAAGTAAAGAGGACCATCTCAGTGTATTAAGAAGGGTCCATTAAACGTGAGCAAATTAAGGTAGCGCTATAGTAGCAAGTGAAAGAATTTTAAAAAGAGCGCCACAAATTGGTAGTTATAAAAATTCCAAAAATTATCAGATGTCTAATGATTTCAGTATCATAACATAATAATATATTTAATTTAGCAGATATTTGACGTTTTGTAATTTTTATGATTCATTAATAATAATGACAAAAAAAAAAGCACTTTTTTGAATATGCGTTTTGAATAATAATTTTTTCGATAAATTTTTCTGACAATTATTATAAAAAATACAAAATTGTTATAGTTAACTTCTGTATCTTTAAATAGTTAATAACAAAAATGTATCAACAAAATTTCATAAAAAAACAAATCACTATGCACGTTATTTCAGGCGTTTCATAGGTTATTATTTATCAAATTACAGTTGACTACGTAAATAGTTGAGATTTTAAATACCGCATATTTCTTAACTACAGAAGTCAAGAGAAATATTAAATTTTTCAACTCAGCACACTTCACTCTGCTTATTACTGCTACATTCATACCATTTCCACTTGCTACACTAGCGCTATTTCGGTGAGTGTTCGAACAATAATTTGCTGTTTACAAGTGGACACTTTTTTTGCCTAATCCCCCATACAAGACGGTCCTCCTTACTTTCTACCCTCCATATTACGAAAATGTTGTTAATGTGTATGTGTGAATGTAAATGACATAGTAGAAATATACTGAAATGCGAGTAATAACTTGGTTAACACATGTACCTACCCACGCTAGGCATCTTTGCTTTTTTAATTCTTAATCCTAACACTGAAAGTAACGAGAAAACTTACAAGTTAATTTTATATTTAATTTATATGTGGAATTGTTACAGTCCGTCAGAATAGAAATTTTATAAAAGCGATGTAAGGGATAGAAGAATGTAGCGGCGCCTCATAATGTTTTAAAAGAAACATTTCGATCATCATCATCATCATCATCATTTCAGCCTATTGCCGTCCACTGCTGAACGTAGGCCTCCCTCATTTTACGCCACAGAGTGCGGTCCTGTGCCACCTGTATCCAACGACGCCCAGCAACCTTCACTAGGTCGTCTGTCCACCTAGTGGGGGGGGCGTCCCACACTGCGTCGTCCGGTACGTGGTCGCCACTCTAGAACCTTTCTTCCCCAGCGGTTGTCGGTTCTTCGAGCGATGTGGCCTGCCCATTGCCACTTCAGCGTGCTAATTCTTCGTGCTATGTCGGTTACACCCGTTCGTCTGCGGTGCGTCGGCGATAGCAGTGGAGCGGGATACGGGGCTCACCCTGTATCCAGGGGAGGCAACTGATTCAGTTGCGCGCGTCATTCTACATCGCAAGATTTCTGCCAGTACTATGATCTTCCTCTTTTTGAGCATGAAGCGGCATTATGGCATAAAGTTTGGAAGGATAAAGTTTGGATGGATAAAGGTATGGAAAGAGAAGGTCTAGAAAAATTAGACTTTACTGATGTATGAAAGGAGGCGGACACCGTATCCCCGGCAAGCAAAAAAGCCATAACTATTTCGTTTGCATAACCGTGTACAACAAGTAATAATATAAAAAGGTCTTTTTCTACCGCGACGTGTCAAAACGTAGCTGAGGCACATGAGTAAATAAACGTACAGAGACAAACATTCAAACAACCGCGCCACGGTAGGTACATCACTACAAGTATGATGCGCGTGTTTGCGTGAGCACTGGCGGCTCGTAACGTACGGAACGAAACCTGTTTAGGCTGGTTCGGTGTGTGCTCACGCGCTCGCTGTGCATTGCGTCGTGCGTGTTAAATTTGAAATTTGAATTAATTAGAAAGAGTGTAAATATGGTTTATTGTACTGTGTGCATGAACAACAATCGAAAAAATAAAAACATATCTTATTTTGAAAATGACATTGTATAATAATAGATCTGAACAATCTATAAATATGGGGCAAGACTCTTTTTTTAGCCATTACAAAGACTTTAACGAAAGCAGTATACAATTGGTTTTTTTAATAATACCTCCTGACAACTTCATCGCATTTGTTGAATTGCCTGAGAAGAAATTTCGAGAATATTTCTATCTAGTAATAAATATTGTTAATATTGGTAGTGATATACTAAAACGTATACAAGATTGTAAATTTGGTATGCCATGTAAGTGCTTCCCCATTGATTATTTAAAAAAACTTTCTATTAGATTTAGAATTTATCATTCGATTAAGAGATATAACAAATTATTAAAAATCAAAAATTACAAAAAAACCTATTTAGAGTAAGCAATTTGTAAAAAAATATCCATACATAAAAAAGCTGACAAACGTTTTGTGTATTTATTTTCATCCTCATGTGCCAACCCTATCAGAATAGGTAACAATTTTGCTCGCTCCTTAGAAGCTTGGTCTCTGTACGTTTATTTACTCATCGGGCTGAGGTCTACGATGACCGAAAACCGTTTAACTGTACTGTGTATGTTAAACGTATACCGGAAAATTAGTCAAGAAAAAAAAATTGTAAGAGAAGTTTCAAATAGATTTTGTGAAGAACCGCGCATTTTACTCGTCAAGTAATGAAGCTGTTTCTAGTTGTTATATTTTGTTTTTAATTTTTACCTCACCTCCACTACTAATGTGAGATACTCATATATTAAAAACCACAATTAAAACAATATAGTCTAGGATTTTCTTAATCTGCCACTCTCTATACAAAATCCTGGCTACGCCCTTGCGTTTCAAGTTTACTAGTTACCTACTGCAGTGATGATATCTGCCTATGTCCTTTTACCTTGCCTTTTGAGGCCGACGGGCAAAGAAGGACTAATGATATATTGTATTTTTGGAACACAGTCTGCTCTTTTACATATGTCGGCTATGTCTATATCTATATAGTTACTTGAAGATAAGTAGTAGTAACTATAATTGTAAGTAATATCTATTAAAAATCTTTGTAAATGATTTTCATGAAATTTTGTATAGCAGTATTTTCAGCCAACGAAAGAATATAATTTTACTTTGGCTGAAAACTATTAGAATACGAAGGTAAATTTTGACATCGTTTTTGAAAATAAGTATAACTCAGATGGGAAATCGAGCCGTGTATCCAGGCGGCTACGGTTCATTAAATCTTTTTTAATTAACATTTTTTTTCCCATTATTTTATCAATTATTATTTTAGTATCTAAATGTGTTTTCCAAAAACATTAAAAAATACCTTCGTCATCCATATATTGTATAATTTTATGTGTAAAATAAATACCTATAGGGAATATCATGGGTTCGATGCCCACGTAGAACAGTTATTTGTGCGATGCATAAATGATTATTCTTATTGAAGGTTTTGTTTATATATGGTCTGAATGGAAACGTTAAAAATTAAATACTGTTTATTTTTGTAAAATATTGCTTTTTAAAAGTTAGTTACGTGAAGGCTCGCGTAGTTTTTCTAACGGGTAATAATTTTTAAGACAGTTTCTTTTTATTATTATTATTTGTATAGTATATCTCATCGATATGGGTTTCGGTAAATAATTATTACGGCCAATCATTTTTAGATATCTTTTTAATTTATCAAATTAAATTATGCGTTAATTAATGTTTGGGGGTCATCTAGTGTTATATAGATACACTACGATGTCTTCCAGTGTTAAGTTTGGTTCGGCTACAGCGATGTTAACTCTTTAGTTGTCTAACAGATGGCGTTAATAGTATACTCTTTTAATATAACACCCCAACTAAGAACAATACATACTTAAATTCTTATCCCTGGGATTGGATTACACAAACATTTAACGAACGCAAATAACAGTTAATAATTAAACTATGAGTTAGTTTAGGAACTGATTTGTGGTGTCATCTAGGATTCTATACATTAACTATGTCTTCTCGTATTGAGTGTATTTCTGATACAGAGATATTAACTCTTTAGTTTTCTAACAGATGGCGTTAATATTAAAATAGCAACTATCCAATGAATAAAAATTGCTAATGTTAATAAAATTACATTTTTTTGGACAAATTACATATAGATATTAAGCTAAATTACTATGTCACAAATATATAGGCGTGATAGTTTTTCAGTAAAGTGTACCACATAAATGCTCAGGTTTGAAATAGTGTTATGGATCGCTTCGTTAAGCCAATTTGTATCTTACTTTTAAATATACAAGAGTATTCTATTACTTTCTTGTACAAAAAGTAGGCATCCTTGTTTTGTTTCCTTTTTCTTTCACAAGCAATGTCCGTGTTGTGATGGAGTAAGAATAGCTTCGATATGACAACCTTTTTCGTTCTTACGGATCATAGTAAGAGACGACCGAAAGACATAAACAAATAACTTCATAAACAACGTCACTGCAAGCGAAAGAAATCTCTAAGTAATATGCAATATTAACAATGTCCCTTCCATGTGGAGAAGGCTCGAGAGTCGAGAGCCGCAGTAGAACACTTATGAGCTGAGATGAGGCTACAGTTTAGTCACACCTCTCCGAAACCATTCGGGTCAAGGGAAGGGCGGTGTGTCCTAACATCACATGCCGTATATTATCTATACCCCTTACAGCTATTTCAGCGGGCCATTGTTACCGATTCCTTGACTTCCGATGTCTCGTCCGATAAGTTATAATTTTGGGTACATACGCGCTTTGACTAAAAAGCGCCGGGGCGTCACCCTCATTTTGTAGAGTAGGTACTTATAACTATACCAGTTATAATGATTTACTAAAAGGATATACCTAATGTATCGCTATATTTTATTGCATACATTGATATTTGTGCATAAATAATTAAAACAACAGTCAAAAATAATTTATTTATTGTCATACAGGATATTTACTTACATATGCTGTTATATTATGTACTAGCGGCCCGACCCGGCTTCGCACGGGTGAACATTTATTTATTAAACATTTTGGCATAAACGTATAGTAAATGCAGGACATACCTAAATAATAATGTATTTAGCAATAGTGTATCGCTGGCTTCCCTTGGGTTGATGTTTGAAAACAAAATGAGTAAACAGAATAAATGATCAACTGGTAATTTTTAAAAACATTTCCCTGAGGTTTAGAGTATAGGTATACTAATAATAATTAGATACATTATATACCTACTATTACTGTATAAGTACTGATTATCACATATTTCATAGAATAAAAAATATAGCATCCCGACTTATGTGCTAAGTTCTTTTTTATATTTATTTTTCCTTTTTGATTTATATTTTTTATTTATTTTAATGTAGTTTTTTTTTATTTGTGTATCATTTCTTTATTCAAGTACATCTTTTATTTTAAAGACTTTTAAATTTTATTAGATTTTTATTTTAATTTTCCATTTTTACCTTAATGTTTCACTATACACTATGTTAGCAATGGTATATGTAGATGGCAATAAAACATATTGATTTTCAGGATACCCTACTCGAGAAAGTGCAACATATAGTTGGCCATGAGAAAAGCACTCTTTTCTTAGATCGATGCCAACCATAGAAAAAGTTTGTCCCTGGGATTTATTTATTGTAAGGGCAAACGATATCTTTACAGGAAACTGTAATCTTTTAAAATATATAGGACAATCCGTCGATATCATCGGGATCCGCGGCAAGTGTGCAAGCTGTCCGGCCGCGGGGCCGGTGATGATAGTAACTACAATCGCATTGTCTCGCAATTCCATAACCAAAAGTCTTGTTCCATTACACATATTGGGAGGGCTTAAATTTCTCAGAGCGAGCCGCGCGGCTACCTATTTCATAGATCCCATCCCTCTCCTGCACTCCGCCCCCGCCGCACCGGCGCGTCACGGCGGCGAATTAATTTTATTTCAATTTTATTAAACTCGTAATATCTTTCGAATGGAGTGTCCGATTTTAATAAAATACAAAGTTATTTACAGATATTTAAAAAGCCTTGCTTGAGAAATCATTTATTTAGGTAAGGATTAAGGCAAAGGTATAAATAACTTGGTCTGATTATGGTCGAAATTTCTATTAAATTTATAATGTTAAAAAGTAGTTAGAGTGACATAACTACAATAGTTAGACAAATGCTATCGCTACATTTTTTGTAGATATTGATATGTTCTTTAATATTGTGGAACATTTTTGGTTCTATTATCAATAGTTTTTGCAGCACATGCGATGAAAGATATTTTATGGGCGTTTTTTTACACCTTAGGTAACATTATTGTAATTTTAGTTGGGATCCTTATATTTTTCTTACAATTAAAATAGCCTATAATAATCAGTGATAATGTTGCATTCAAATGGTGAAAGAATTATTTAAATCGGTCCAGTACTTTTTGAGACAATTCATTACAAACATACATACAAACCTTTCCTCTTTATAATATTAGTATAGATTATAAAGTCTAACTTTAGTTTATTATGATTTTGAACTTGAAGGTTGAGTTCGCGAGGGAATGTACATAATATATGTGTAATACGTGCCTCGGCGGGGACGCGCTGAACCCGGCGGTCGGATGGCAATCGTTGCGTGGACTGATAATATATGTGTAATACGTGCCTCGGCGGGGACGCGCTGAACCCGGCGGTCGGATGGCAATCGTTGCGTGGACTGATAATATATGTGTAATACGTGCCTCGGCGGGGACGCGCTGAACCCGGCGGTCGGATGGCAATCGTTGCGTGGACTGATAATATATGTGTAATACGTGCCTCGGCGGGGACGCGCTGAACCCGGCGGTCGGATGGCAATCGTTGCGTGGACTGATAATATATGTGTGTACGTGCCTCGGCGGGGACGCGCTGAACCCGGCGGTCGGATGGCAATCGTTGCGTGGACTGATAATATATGTGTAATAAGTGCCTCGGCGGGGACGCGCTGAACCCGGCGGTCGGATGGCAATCGTTGCGTGGACTGATAATATATGTGTAATACGTGCCTCGGCGGGGACGCGCTGAACCCGGCGGTCGGATGGCAATCGTTGCGTGGACTGATAATATATGTGTAATACGTGCCTCGGCGGGGACGCACTGAACCTGGCGGTCGGATGGCAATCGTTGCGTGGACTGATAATATTCTGCAGTAAATGATACCTCTATTACAAATCGTGGTCGTTGTGTTGCGATGTGAAATAAATAAGAAAATATTATAAAACAAAAGCGGTTTATGAAAAATTTGATCAGTTAGATTTCTATTTATATATGGCTCGAGTTATTGGAGTCCGATTTGAATCGATTTAAAACTCGATCATTTCCTTATAGCATTAGACTTTGTGCCGCAATATGTATTTGGGTAAACAAAAGTTTCCGACACAAGTAGTTCGATCTAGTTGTAAGCAAGAAGGTGACGCGTCATCTCATAGACGGACAGGCCGGCACGGGAGCCATCGCGCCGGCTGTCACACTTACATAGACGCAGACGTACGCGAGCGCGCGTTTGTTTTGTTCGCGCGTGTCACATTGTATACTCGGGAGGCTGCAGCGGACAGTGAGAGAGTTCCACACACACGCGCGTATTATCAACAACAGAGAGAGACACGTACGACGTTGTGAAGCGACTGCGAACGGCGCCATGTTTATTATCAAATTCATGTCGGGCGTGGTGGACACAGTCCGTGGTGGTACGTGAGGGTTGTGACAGACCTCCCCGGGCGATCCCCGCGACGTATACTGACGTTAGTGCGTTTGAAACGTTTCAGAGGACAACGAGGAGTTCGACCCGCACACGAAACGGAAAGTGGAGAACCCTTGCACGTAAGGTCGACGCGCGTGAGCCCCCGCGGCGGGCGCGCATCGCGGGGCCTCATGCGACGTCGTCGGCCGCAGGTACATGGAGACGATGATTCACCTGCTCAAGGGCTGCATCGGCGCCGGCATCCTCGCCATGCCCGAGGCGATCATGCGCGTCGGCATCGTGAACGGCTTCTTCGGAGTGATCCTGATCGGCGTCTTCGCCTGCTACTGCCTTCAGTTGCTGGTCGGTGTCGCGTCGCTGGCGCCTCCTGCCGTCCGACACCGGACGTCGGGGGACGCGGTGAAACGGTGTATGCTTTAGTAGGGTTGTAAGTTCAGTGTCTACCCCAGATTTACGGCGGTGTACGTGGTAAGTACGCGACGCACGGTTTGCGTATACGTTGTACTGGTACATAGATTGAACTGTATGTCTCTGCACACACAAACACACACACACACACACGCGCGCCACTGGTGGTACAGTAGACGGTCCCCCCCACGGTCGCCCACTGTCCGATACACTCGATACAGACGAGTTAGGTCGTATTGGGTACGCTCACTGTACCGCGTCGCAAACACCGGTGCCACTGATGACTCATCGGCACGATTGTTCTTAAAGAGACGCGCCGCCAACAGATCCTGGCGCAGTACGAGCTCTGCAAGAAGTTCAAGCGCGGATATATGGCGTACCCGAAGTCGATGCTGCTGGCGATTCGCGACGGGCCCGTCAGTCTTCGATGGAGCGGACGACTGTTCTACACGGGCGTGGACGGTATGCTGGTATTTTGGCAGGTCGGCGTGTGCGCCATCTACCTCGTGTTCACCGCAGTCAACTTGGATCAGGTACGACCGTCTGTCGCACTACCCAAGTGTGTTAGCTCACACGCGACTCTGCGCTCAGCCCCTAGTGTGCTGCGACACACTAATAGTTCTTCTAATATAATCGGAGCTCAGAGATTTTCCTCTCTACGCAGGTGCTGCAGTTCTACGGCGTAAAGGTACCGCTGCGACTGCTGATCCTGTACCAATTCCCCGTACAGCTGGCCGTCAACATCGTGAAGGACCTCAAGCTACTCACGCCTATCTCGAGCTTCTCCAATTTCGTCACGATCTGCGGCATGCTATTGGTATTCTTCTACTTGATCGAGGATGACGTGTCAGTGAACGAGGAGATGTTCAAGGTCAAGGCGTTAATGGACATACCGCTGTTCGTCGGCACGACGCTGTTCGCGCTGGAAGCCGTCGGTGTGGTGAGTGAGCGGCCCGAGGTGAGGCCACAAGCGCGAGCCGGCGTGGGGCCGGCGCTCACCGAACGCAATGTGTACAGGTACTCGCGCTCGAGTACAACCTGGAGAAGCCGAGCCAATTCACGGGCATGTTCGGGTTACTCAGCGTCGGCATGGCTATCATAATAGCCCTATTTGTGATGCTCGGTATCGCCGGCTACCTCAAGTACGGCGCGCTCGTCAAGGCATCCATCACGCTCAGCCTGCCGGCGGAACAGAAGTGAGTAGGTCGCTCACGAATTTCTAGTGGACGCTAGTGCCGACTCTGATACGAGCTTCATGTCCGCAGGAAGGCGCAGCTGGCGAAGATCTCATTCGCGACTGCATTATTCTTCTCGTTTCCGCTCCAGAACTTCGTCGCGTACCAGATCCTGTGGCGCATTATTAAGAAGAAGACGACGCCGACTCGCACCAAGGACTACCTCCTGCGGCTGATGCTAGTGATCATACCCTGTACGTATATATATATACGGCCGTTAGTTTAATTTATTAACATGTAAGGAGTTGGAAGTAATTAGCTAAGTGATTGTTCAATATCATTATATTATGAAGAACGTTCACAGTTAGGCACACGGTAGAGCTCATTCACAGTTAGACACACGGTAGAGCACGTGCACAGTTAGGCACACGGTAGACCATATTCACAGTTAAGCACTCGGTAGAGCACGTGCACGGTTAGCTATAGGGTAAAGCACATGCACAGTTAGGCACACGGTAGAGCACGTGCACAGTTAGGCACACGGTAGACCATATTCACAGTTAAGCACTCGGTAGAGCACGTGCACGGTTAGCTATAGGGTAAAGCACATGCACAGTTAGGCACACGGTAGAGCACGTGCGCAGTTAGGCACACGGTAGACCATATTCACAGTTAAGCACTCGGTAGAGCACGTGCACGGTTAGCTATAGGTTAAAGCACATGCACAATTAGGCACACTGTAGAACACGTGCACAGTTAGCCATACGGTAGAGCACATGCACAGTTAGGCACACGGTAGAGCACGTGCACAGTTAGGCACACGGTAGACCATATTCACAGTTAAGCACTCGGTAGAGCACGTGCACGGTTAGCTATAGGGTAAAGCACATGCACAGTTAGACACACTGTAGAACACGTGCACGGTTAGCCATACGGTAGAGCACATGCACAGTTAGGCACACGGTAGAGCACGTGCACAGTTAGGCACACGGTAGAACATATGCACAGTTAAGCATTCGGTAAAGCACGTGCACGGTTAGCTATACAGTAAAGCACATTCACAGTTAGGCACACTGTAGAACACGTGCACGGTTAGCCATACGGTAGACACATGCACAGTTAGGCACACGGTAGAGCATATTCACAGTTAGATACTCGGTAGAGCATATTCACAGTTAGGTACTCGGTAGAGCATATTCACAGTTAGGCATTCGGTAGAACACGTGCACGGTTAGTCATACGGTAGAGCACATGCACAGTTAGGCACACGGCAGAGCACATTCACAGTTAGACACTCGGTTAGGGATCGCAATCCGGCGTCATTTTCAGTCCGGTCGGATCCAACCGTCTTTTCGCCAATCCGGCCAGATCCGGTCGAATCCGGGCGGATACGGCCGGATTGATCAAATCTGAATGATGTTCACTTTTCGACTCAAAATGAGCAATTAGTAAGTTAATCAAGTACCATTGTAGTTAATATAGGTAATTTATAAAAAAATAAAACATAATAGCAATTTTATTTCCAATCCCATGTTAAGATTAGACAAAGAGCATCATCATTCTCCTGCTCCCATCCCAATCACTCTTCCTACATATTGCATAAGTTATTGGCAATAGTTTTATGACTGGCCGCCCGCCTGGCGTCAAGATTAGACAAAGAGCAAATAAGTAAAATCTAGTAGTGTAGGTAACTAGTAAAATTTTAACTAATTAACGAGTAGCTCAGTCTTCCTAGATTTCATTTTCACAGGTAGATCAATTATTTTAGTAATTTAACAATTATTTTACTTTGTGTCGACAGTTCTCTGTCTACAGCCGCGGGCCGGTCCGTCCGGGGTAGTACCATACTCTCGCAGAAGATCGACGTCTTAGTAATGGCAATGTGCTATTGCACTTCGTTCGGTGAGCGAGAGAGCCGGTAGCCCAACTGGGGTGGGTTTGGAGTTTGTATTGGGTAGGCAGTGGCCTAGCTATATTAGTATTGCAAAGGTCCATGGGTGGCAGTGATACTTACCATCAGGTGTGCTGTCTGCTCGTTTGCCACCATAAACAATAAAATAAAAAGAAATATATACGAATGCGGAATGCGGGTAGAGGCGCGATACTGGCGCAACGTAGTGGGCTGGGGTGACTCGGCGTTCAACGACTCGCACGCATGAACACCACGCACAAGCATTCAGAATGCCTACTTACGCAACAGCTCTATTATTTTGCTAAGAATTGCTAACACCAGATCAGGACGCCGGATCCGGTATGCTGGTACCGGATCCGGTGAACGTTTAATGACGCCGTATCCGTCGGATTACCTGGATCCGGTTTCCGGATTGCAATCCCTACACTCGGTAGAGCACGTGCACGGTTAGGTACATGGAGGAGTACAGTCGAATACAGCGTTGCGTGGCGCGTGTGCAGTTGCGATGGCGATTGCGGCGCCTAACCTGGGTGCGTTCATCTCGCTGCTGGGTGCGTTGTGCCTGTCGCTGGTGGCCATCGTGTTCCCCGCCATCATGGACCTCTGCGTGTGGTATCCGGACAAGTACGGTTATATGAGCTACAAGCTGTTGCGTGACATTGCCATCGTCATTCTGGGCATGCTGTGCCTCGTCTCTGGCGTGTATTCCAGTATGCTCGAGTTCGCCGCGACCGAAGTGGACGGCGATGCGGATGCCGGTGCAGCCATCGATGCCACGACCACTGAGCCGCCCGCCGTCAGAGTCTCCTAGAGGTGTGCGCGTGTATGTGTGTGTGTGTCTGTGTGTGTTACGATGACGTCACTTGGCCCGATAATGGAGCGACAATATATACGATATACAATTATATACATATATATTTAATGGCTAAAAACTTGTAGAATAAATACATAGAAAATAAGATTTTTGTTTTGCTGCAAATATTTACAATAAAAACAATGAACAGTCCCGCAAGACTTATGTATTTGTTAGATATTGACTGGTATGTTATTATATATTGTCATGTCTCGTTTGTAATGCACAA
Organism: Lymantria monacha; assembly: GCA_905163515.2. NCBI lineage: Eukaryota > Metazoa > Arthropoda > Insecta > Lepidoptera > Erebidae > Lymantria > Lymantria monacha. Next base: position 22,662,741 of record LR991081.1, read on the forward strand.
CGGTATTGACCGTTTATTGTTTGTCCATACATTATACAGACGTTTGTGATATCGACACATTCTTTGTTGCTGTTTATGAATATTATATCAATGTTTAGATCTCTCTTACAATCTATTGTCATATGACGTAGGCACTCTGGAAACTATGACACGCCAATGTTTTGAGAGCTGTATTTGTCGTCGATGTTCTGCGAGTGGTACTACCCCAGACGAACAGGCTTTAGACAGGAAACTGTCAATAGTCAACTGCCTATCACCCCCCCAACCCCTGAGTTCTATTGCTCTCATCATTTACGTTCACTCTACGTTTGTGTACATTTTAGCGGAATACATTAACTCATATTATAATATTAAAGTATAGTTTATGTAAATTGTTTCCATTTGCCGCCTGGACTTTGTAGTGCCAATATTATATTCAAACAAAAGGTGAGCCGTACACATATACAACGTTAGTGGAGAACTTAAAGTCCGGCCAATCTAGACATTCGAAGGTGCATTCAATCACAACAAGCTGACAATCATAATATGCATGCAGACCTTGCGACTCAGATCTTGCGACTCAGATCTTGCGACTCAGACCTTGCTTACTCAGACCTTGCGACTCAGATCTTGCGACTCAGATCTTGCTTACTCAGACCTTGCGACTCAGATCTTGCTTACTCAGACTTTACGTGCTCAGACATGGCGCACTCAGACGTGGCGTATTCATTCATATGATGACGACAAGTTTACGACATTATGAATTGTTATATCTCGGTAACGGTGGCTCGGTAGGAGAAAAGTTATGATCCATTTTTTAAAGATAATTGTTAGGATGTACATTTTTTGTTTGCGGTACTTTTATGATTAAACGTGGAAATCGCAATAACCTAATTTTTTTGACCTTGAGTAAAATATTTTTTCATACACGAGAATGATGGGGAACTTAAAAATTTTATTTATAATTATGTTTTGAACAATTTTAGTGATTTTCAGCTTGTTGTTGTATTTTATGCACCTTCACCGTCATGCTTCGGTCTAAACTGACAGGACTATTGAGTCCTCCTTCTCGTACAGCGTTTTATATGAACAATTAACAAATGGCTAAGTTTGTTCAATATGTGATTGTTGGTTTATTTACTAACACAATGCTTGTTTGTACGTAGCATCACCTAACACAACCTAAATGGAATAAAGCTATTATTTCGCATGGACCTCCATAACAATTGGAAGGTAAATGTCCTTGTATCCTCCCCATACACTGGCCAAATGTATTGTTTCATTTAAGTTTGCCTTGTTATTATCCCAGCTCATATGGGGCACGCTGCTGGGCTCGATCCTCACACAGTAGTCCAATAGTAGTAGTAGGCTGATCGTTGGTATACCACCCGTCTGCACACATGTTACGTGTTTGCCCTCACTTATACAAGATCGTGTTAGTTCTTGTTACTCTGTCAACACATGACAATAATTACATTGTTGAGTTTTAGTTTGATCATATTAATTTCTTTGTGTTTTAACGTGATATATTAAATAATTTTGATGACATTTTATGTAATATCATGCGCAGAAAGTACTGTATTGTATTGTATTGTATTCTTTATTGATAACAAAGTTACAAGTTATTACTTAAATACTAATTCACAGTGATCTAATTATTTTAATATTTAATTTTACTTAAACTTATTTACGATAACTAAATTTAATTACATTTTATGTATACAATATAAATAGAAATGGTAATATATTTTATTATTTGCACTACAGGTATGTCATACTTCGGGTAATAAATAAAATTCGTCAACGGAATAAAATGAATGCTCTAACAACCAGGCCTTCAGTCTATATTTAAATATATCTATTGTAGGCGCAGCGACTGTCCGCGCTGGCAGCCTGTTGTACACTGATGGTCCCATAACGTAAACGGACTTCTCAGAATTTGATAATTTGTGCGGCGGTACAATAAGTATATATGGGTATTTATTACTACGTAGGGCATGCGCGGTATTTATCCCTCTTTGTTGGCAGAAGTCATAGTTGAGGTACATAAAAACAGCCATCCGATAAATGAGTTCGCAGGGTAGGGGTAATATACCGAGGCTTCGGAAATATTCCCTACACGACACGTCATTTGTGAGGGCCATAATAGCGCGCACGGCACGTTTCTGCATAACAAAGGCACGATTAGAGCCGGCTGCGCGCGCCCACAGCTCGGCGCCGTATGCAAGCGTACTGTGTACCGTCGCGAAGTGACATGAGCGCACTGCGTTACGCGCGGTGGTATGCGCCAACCTGTGCAACGCAAAGCAAGCCCTGCCTAGCCCAACGCATAGGCGATCAATGTGAACATCCCACGCGAGACAGCTGTGTATGTGAAAACCTAATAGTTTTACACTGTCTTTTTTTCTTAACTCGGTGTCGCCCACTTTCACCCTGAAGGCAGGTTGTGGCCTGCCGTTAAGGTTGAAAGTTAAGAAACACGTTTTTTCTCTGTTAAATGCGAGGCCATTTGATCGGAACCATGAGTCCGGGCGACCTATCACACTGTTTAATTCCTCTTCAAGTTGACGGTCGGAGGCCGCAGTTACAACCGCGGCTACGTCGTCTGCGTACATATAAATGTCAGCATTGGGAATAGCATCAGGCAAGTCATTCATTAATACACTAAACACTGTATTAGAAAGGCACGATCCCTGGGGAACTCCCATCACATTTTCAAGTTCCAGTGAAAAAACATGACCATGCGTTTCGGTTTTTAGTCACTTTGTCCCTGCATCTTAATTCTCTGATGATTTCCATGATATTCATTTTAATAATATAATGTAAGGGGCAATTGTAATGTGCATTAAGTGCACCAGGTAACTGATGTATTTAATTATGGATAATGGGTACAGTATTACTGTATTGTTCAAAATTGCTACCTAAAATAACTCATTGTTTTTAAATGATAGACATAAACCATCGCAGACCCTTTTACCCGACTGCGCGACGCAAAGGAGTGAGTATTGTGTTTAACGGTCTATGTATGTATGTTTGTATGTTCCTTTGAAGCACTATATAGAATTATAGACAAAACGCCTGGATCGATTTTTATGATTCACACGTCAATCGATTCCTCTTAGTCTGGCGAGTGTCACTAAAGACATGACGTTAGTGAAAATTCAATATGGCGACTACTGGACGCCATGTGAAAATGAAAGTCAACAAACTGTGGGTATCGTTGAATAGGTATTTAAAAGGACTTTTGGCGGGAATTTGAAAACGTCATGTGGTGCTCTTATATTATATTCGATATCTTTTGTGTTTTAACGCGTTATATTAGATAATTTTGATGGCATTTTATGTAATATGTAGGGATAAAACGATATGAGTAAATACAAGTACATACTCGATACTTTCCTCCAATACCAAGTACTTTTAGTATCGATACTTTGAAATTAAATATAGAGTAGGTATCGGTCAAAAGTACTCGTATCAGTAAATGATATTGATAAACAAAAATGTATCTCTCAAATTGAACTTTTGAACGCTTTAATTTTTAGCTTCTCAGTTTTATGTACATATTAGTTTTGTGTAGTTGGCAAGAAGATACGACAATGTCAACAAGTGGGTCTGAAGATGAAACGGCCAACAAAGATTTTAATTTTTATTTACGTCACAAATAACTCGCATTTGGAGAGAAGCGAAGGCGTTGCTTGAATGACAATGAAGTATCAATTTGTTTGGCTAATCCAGTCTGCGCTTTAAAATCTAACCCACTCTCTAGTGGGAGGATTTTAAAGTCCGTATTTCCAGCGTTATATAAGCAAGCAAGCACCTCTGTACCTTGCAAAAAGCTGTTTTCCAAAGCTAGCGCAACAGTCACTGCTTCCAGAAATCGCTTAACAGCCAAACATTTGGAAATATTAATATTTTTAGAAGCGCTACAGAGGCTGACATTTTTTCATAAATTTTAATATTAATTTTGCTTTTATAAACTAAAAAATACCAATACTTTTGAGGTTTTACTGTAACTTTTGCAAAAAGACTATTCAACAATATTCGATACCAGTAAGTATCGATACTTTTCAAGTGATACCGAGTAAGTATCGATACTTGACGACCGATACAGTATCGAGTAAAAGCCGATGCTTTTTTAAGGTATCGATATACCTCAATAGTATCGTTTCATCACTAGTAATATGAAGCGGCGGCACTACTGGGATGTAGTGAATCCCTACTATAGTTCATCTAATCTAAGAAGTGCATTTGGACGTCTCGCATTTTTTAATACACAATAACTTTGGTCAAACGTATACACATGATTGCAAACAATAAATCTGAAATTTTAAAGAAACATTAAGTTATTTACATAATTAACGTTGCGAGTGAGTTACTTGTACAATAATGTAATGTTGAAACTTGTAAAACTAATTTAAAATTAAAATAACATTGTAAATAATAATTATTATGGACGATCTTACAATTTCACGTCATAACGTTCTAAACAGTAGTGCTTGACAACTTCCAATTCGCGAATATCTAAATAATCGGTAAAAATATTAGATTAATATATTTAATCGAATATAGATTTTGACAGAGATGTACGTTTCGACAATTTTATTGATAAGGATATAATTATTAATGTTCGCGACGGTGATAATTCAAGTAATACTATAGATTCTGAACAAATAGCTATTTTCAAATCCAGTTTTTGTTTTTACTTAACCTAATCCTACTAAATATGATGAATAGATTTTATGATGAAATAATTAAATTTGTTTAGTGTTAATTTAGCACTTAATATTTCATCTCCTTTTTGAAAAAAAAAAAATGAACCGATTATTAATTACAAAGAATTAATATCGATTTCTCATCAAAATCGGATATTTTCGATAGCGATTATTTGTTCACATACCTAGACACCTTACTCTGACAGCTGTCCAAATACACTTCTTAGATTAGATAGACTATATATAGGACTTTTGACGGGAATTTGAAAACGTCATGTGGTGCTCTTGTATTATATTCGATATCGTAGTGTTTTAACGTGTTATATTAGATAATTTTGATGGCATTTTATGTAATGTGATGTGCGGCGATACTAGGATGTAGTGAATATCATATAAAAGTGCTTTACAACGTTTTCATTTTCCATCAAAATTCCCACAAGATACCATTAACAGTGTGGCCATTGCACTGTTAATGGTACAGTTTGACTTAGACAACGACTGACTTGAAAGACTAAAAACGTGAAAATATTTATAACTTGACACTGGCACCAATAGCTCGTAAATGTAGCTGATTGCCAATACATAAGAAGAAGAAGAAGAAGACTATATATATATATGATATATATATATATATATATATAATATATAAATGTGAATGTAAGTTTGTTTGTTACGCTTTCACGCTAAAACTAATCAACCGATCATCATGAAACATTGTACACATATTCTTGGAGGTATTAAAAGTAACATAGGATACTTTTTATTAAAAAAAAAAGAAATTTTTATATGAAAAATAAAAAATTGTTTGTCAAAAAATCTCAAAATCTAGCTTCTTCAACGCCATCTAGCAGTCCAGTAATGAAGTTCCAACCCTGAGTATTGTAATACTCTTGCACTGTATTATCTACCGTTGCACTGTATTACCGACGGTCACGTCATTATTTTTTTTCTGTCATTATATATGAGGAAGGAGAAATGAAGGAATATTTGTCAATGGATACAATTATGGATACGGCACTAAGTACTTCATATCCTGTGGAGTTTTTGAATTCACTTGAACTGTCAGGTGTACCGTCGCATAAACTTCAATTTAAACTAAATGTACCAGTAATGCTTATACGAAATCTAGATGCTCCTCGGCTATGCAATGGAACAAGGCTTCGGATAAGAAAATTGGGGCAGAATATACTTAGTGCTACTATTTTAACAGGTGTCGGTAAGGGAGAAAGTGTTATCATACCTCGGATTCCAATTATTCCCTCTGACCTTCCATTCGAATTCAAAAGGGTTCAGTTTCCCGTCAAGCTTAGCTTTGCTGTTACTACAAACAAAGCACAAGGGCAAACATTACAGGTAGCGGGAGTGCATTTAGAAAGGCCATGCTTCTCTCATGGTCAACTATATGTAGCCTGTTCGCGTGTGTCTAATGCGCGGAATTTACATATATTTGCACCCGATGGAAAAACTTTTAATATAATCTACAAAAATATCCTACATTAATACTCTGCATTTATATTTATTAAAATTGTTTAAATCCAAAATTATTTATTTTTGTTACAGAGAAATAAATTTTAACATTTGTTGCTGCATTTCAATAAAGTTTATTTTAAATATTTTAAAATTCATTGTATGTAGTAATTTTAAAAATTGATCATCCCAGCTAAGCAATAAATAGCATAGAGTTATCATATTGATTCATTTCTATGGTAATGATCTCTGATACTTATTTAAAGGCTTCACTGCGAGCGAAGCCGCGGGTAAAAGCTAGTATCATATAAAAGTGCTTTACAACGTTTTCGGTTTCTATCAAAATTACCACAAGATACCATTAACAGTGTGGCCATTGCACTGTTGATGGTGACAATTTGACTAGACAATGACTAACTTAAAAGACTAAAAACGTGAAGATATTTATAACTTGACACTGGCACCAATAGCTCGTATAAGTAGCTGATTGCCAATATACAGAGTGGAGACGTCAATACGACAATAAATGAAAACACCGGCAATACTAGTGTATAGGAGTATTTTGAAACTATTAAAAAAGTCCTCGCATGCATATTTAAAAAACAATTTTTTCAAACAAACTTTTTATCATAAATATTGAAACAAAATAGAACACCGTTTGTAAATATTAGTTCACTAACCTGTGGTCGGCAAGCGGCGAGTGACCTTGTGGTATCATATGTTACAACTTCGAAACGTAGGTAAATACATTGGGCGCTATTCATTCTCACTTGATTATTTTATTAAAATAATCACGATAACTTTAATAATTCACTTGGTCGTTAAACTTAAATTTTCGATATGTGCGCCATGGACCCGAACGCACAAATTATATCGTCTTAAAATATTATTTCGAACTCTTGTTAACAGGTCGCCATTGACGGCGATGTATTTTAACTTGTCGAAATATCGTACAATTCCTTTTTTTAAGTTCTCCACATTATCAACCTGTGTCAAATTTGCGAGAAAAATAATTTAAAATTTGTTCATCTAGGGTGACTCTTACACGCGAAGGAGCACTATCCATATGAGGCAGTAAGGATTGATTATCCCGTAACCTCTGGACAGCTTGCACAATAGTCCGGCCATTGGTAGTACAAACACGTGTGTTTCCATATCTCTTTCGGTACGTACGTATGGTTAAAGCTGCATTTCCGTGATATTCTCCATAAATTAAAATCATATCTGTATACCCGAAGCTGTGTAATTATAACGAGGCATTGTAAATGAGAAAGAAATACTATTCTAACACAAAGTAAGCGTCTAATTACGCACATTCACGTCACAGGATCACGATGGCACACTGACCTACAGACCTATTATAATAGTTTTGAACATGAGACCGAGATCTTCTTTCATTAAGCCGCATTAGGTAGTTTTAAATTTCTCATCTAAGTCTGATGACACGGTTTATATGTATGGATCTTAAGATTTAGGAATAAGGTATAATATGCATTGATTTGTATTACGTTTGGGGAAGACTTGAACTGGTAAACATGGCGATATGTAGGTACTAGTTTCATATTAGTTTATACCGATGCGGCGCGGGAGCTCATTGATAGGCGAATAATTTTAATTTTTATACAGAGTGTGGAAATTGTTAATAATACAAAGTAATTAGTGTTGCCCAAATTCAGTCTTGGTCTTGCAGTCTTGGTCTTGTTCTTGCGTTTTTGCAAGACCAAGACCAAGAACAAGACCGCGTATTTTTAGCAAGACCAAGACCAAGACTGACCGTGCAAGACTTGAGCAAGAACAAGACTAAGCCTGCAAGACTCTTGCGTCTTGCAGCTAGGACTTAGCGCTATTTCACGGAGTAGTTAGGTGTAACAGTTCGGTGTATAGGTACGCTTAGGAATTCTATGAGACGCAAAAAACTGTATCAAAGAATATGAAAAACTGGACCTATGCGCATTACGACTAATACCATAAACATACCTACATAGCGAATAAAAAAATATCCATTAAAATCAAACTGAGTGCATGCATAGTTATGTTTTAACCATCGGCACTTTGATAATGCGGCATCAAAGGTTTTGTACTTACTTCTCAAAGAAATTTGCCGCTTTTCGGAAGTACATGGTTATGATACACGCGCCGGCGGCTTCTTTTGAAATCATATACAACAATCGTTGCCGCCGCGCCGAAATCACAACATTTGACACTATTTGATTGCCGCCACAGGGCGTAGGTATACTCATGCAAAATCATTTCGAATTTTAAGAGTACCTACAGGTGTTCCAAAGAATAAATAAGTTTCAGAGTGCTTAGAATGAAAATGAATACATTATACTGATCACGCAAGTAGTATTATGATAGGAAAAAATGTTAAGGATAGGTAGTAGATGTCATAATAATTTATTCTAGTAAGTATATATTATAATATTGATTATATGGTTTTAAACTAATTACTTAGGTACTATTATTGTACATTTAGTCATTATATTTCTTAAGTTTTTACAAGAAAAAATAGCAAAAAAGTGTTCAAATATCACCCGTTTGATAAATATTGTAGCCACTTTTAAATATACTTGAAACGTGTAAAAAAATTCTACAAAACTAATAAAAGAATATAAAAAGCGTAGGTACTTACCTACTAATAAAATAAAAAGCCTGCGATAAGAGTTTTGTATTGCTTACCAGCCCGAATATCTCTGAGAGAGATGATGAGAGTAAGTATTTACTAGCAGTGCCCGCGACTTCGTCCACGAGGAATAGTAACTTTGGAGGTATAGTGACGTTCAGGATTTATTTATTTATTTTAAAACTTCTGTCATCAAACATACAAACAAACTCTTCAGCTTTATAATATTAGTATAGATAAGTATAGATGTACGCCAAAACATTCACTTATATGTAAAGAATAGTGATTGGCACTAATTCTTTACATATATTTTATTCACGCGTCGCGTCTGTACAAGTAGGTAATAATCTGTGTTTGTACGCCGCACGCGGCATCGTTTGATTTGCGGCGGCATCCTTTTAATAGAGCCGGTACGTGGCGAGGCGGCGCGGTAGAAAGCAAGGAAACGTACTATAAATAAAGGAATTATTTTAATTCCAGTCATTTCCAATTGAGCTGTGCTTCGAGTCTAACTTAATAATTGTTTTTACTAATTCTTGTTGTTTTCTAAAAACGTATCACGTGTACAATTTAATATGAGTGACGAAGATTCAAATTATTCTAGTCCGAGTAACGAGAGTTTGAGTCACAGATCTAAAAGACCCAAAAGCAAATTTGAGGAGTTTTTCGAAATAATTCATGCATCCCAAACTGCCTTGTGTAAATTGTGCCAACATAAAAAGATTGAAATAAAAATGAAAAACAGAAACACTTCAGGCTTAAGGAAACATCTAATATCTTTCCACAAAAAGGAATCACAAATATTTCTTCCTGTTAAACCAAAATTAAGTGGAGATATCACAAGCTTTTTAGTAACCGCTGGAAGAAGTGGACAGGTAAGAATATTTTTTTAACAATGGTCGAAGTTGTCGCTACGGGAATTTTAACTCCGCGTAGCTATTCATGCGATACTTTCAAAAACGCCATTAACTTACGTAAGTATTTTTGAGTTAGTGGTGTTTTCATCTAGGGGTGCGACATATTAAGTATGTAATTATCGTCTTAAATATTTTTTATAAACACCCATATTTTCATTTGTTTTCATAATCGGCCAGTAACAACTAAGTACTTTATTTTGGTAATATAACAAATGTCAATTTAACGATTTTCTCGATTTAACAACAACAAACCTCCTCCTCCTAAACGCTCAAACCTAGTATGTTTTAAATAATAACACAAGATTTATTGTTTTATTTCAGTCGGAAAACAGCAGTGACAACATCACGACAGCTACAGTTGATTGGGTGGTGAAAAAATATCTTCCCTTCTCATTTTTCGATGACGAAGCTACACAAGTATATTTTCGACGTATTTGCCCTAATATGGTGTTTCCTAAAAGGTCTACACTTAGAAGGAAAGTCAAAGAGCGATTTGAAGAGCTCCAATTGAATCTCAAGGAACGACTTCAACAATTATCATCTAAAATGTCGTTTACTATTGATGGGTGGACGTCAATTGCTGGTAGGAGTTACTACGGGGTTACTATGCATTATATAGACAACGAATGGAAGTATCGATCTGTAGTTCTTGATTTTATACCATCACGCGGTCGACATACTGGGGAAGATATTGCAACGATTTTCCATGAATGTTTATTGGAATATGACATAATTGATAAAATACAAGGTATCACGGTCGACAACGCAACTGCAAATACCAAATTTATGTATGAACTGGGCAAACAGCTGCCGCCACACTTTGATTCAGACAATCAACATTTCCGGTGCTTTGCTCACATTTTAAACCTTGGTGTACAAGATTTATTAAAGACCTTAGCATTACACTATGAGTCTGACACTAACGCGCAAGATCAGCAGTATGAAGACTATGCAGACGAAACTGAGGATGAGGAAGATGAAGAATATGCACCAAATATTGCTGACTCGCGTACATCTGTAACAAAGTTACGCAGTATTTCCAGTAAAATAAAAAGAAGTGAGATAGTGAAGAAGAAGTTTCAGTCTGCTTGTGAAGCAGCTGGCGTGCCATCAAATCTAAATGCCATTCTTGACTGTCCAACGAGATGGAATTCCACACATGATATGATTGGATTTGGTTTAAAAGTGAGAGCGGGCATTAACATATTGTGCAGTTCTGTCACCGAATTGAATGATTTTCAAATCACAGCTAGTGAATGGCAGGTACTCGAAAAATTACATAAATTTCTAATAAACTTTAAACTTTTAAGTACAAAACTTGGTGGAGACAAATATGTTACATTACCGCTAGTCATTGTATCATTCAATCTCTTGCTAGATAAAATTAAATCCATGGTAAAACAGTTAGATGAGAAACCTAATCGATCTGAAGTGGATGAAAGGCTCATTCTAGCTTTCCAAGCAGCTCGAGACAAAATGCTTAAACATTATAAGAAGAGCAACTGGATTTATTGTACTTCTTTAATTTTAGACCCAAGGCATAAGGCTCAGACTTTTGACCTGACAATGTGGGGGAAGCAACTTAAAACAGAAAGTCTGCGCAAGTTCAATGAACCTTATGAAGAATATAAAAGTCTACACTCACTGAACAAATCTCTGGAATTACCAAAAAAAGAAAATAAAGTATGTGATGAAGATGAAGACGTAATAGACTTTGATAAACTCTATGAATGTCCCTCGACGTCATCTGGATCTTGTCTTCAAGGCTTAGTGATAGACGAGTTGGAGGAGTACCTGAGAAAACCAAGAACTGTCAGCTCGAAAGACATTTTAGATTGGTGGAGGACGCATGAGACAGAGTATCCGACTTTATCGAAGATGGCCCGTGATTTTCTCTCAATACCTGCAACTTCAGTACCTGCTGAGAGATTATTTTCTAAAGCATCATTAGTAATTAGAAAACATAGAAATAGGTTAAGTGATGAGTCAGCCAGATGGTTACTTTGTATTAATTCTTGGTCAAAAGAATTGATATAAAGTAACATAACCTAATGATAAAGCTGTTGTGTACTGTTATGTTTGATTTGTGTTGTATTTTATTTTTTATTGAAATAAATGATAAATCGTAAAACTCTTTTATTAAATTTCATATAAGTTGAGGGTTCAATCTCTTTCTAGACAGATATTGTTCTTTAAAATACAGTCAAGTTATTGTAATTAATTTGTTTTTTACATGTTTTAGCAAATGTAAGCTTATAAATCATAAATGTTTATTAAGAAACAGTTACTTCCATGGAAAACGACATATAGGTCAGTTGATTTTTCGAATTTCTTATCAAATCCTCAGTTATTTATTAATCTGCTTGATCTTTACTATGGCTATGTTAATTCAAGCTCACAATGTTTCAATTCTAATACGTTTTTCTAAGATTTAAAGTAAACTTTAATAAATAGTAATAGACTAATAGGTAATTGCAAGACTTGCAAGACTCTTGCTGCAAGACCAAGACCAAGACCAAGACTGGGAGCGCAAGACCAAGACCAAGACCAAGACCAGGTGTATTGGCGCAAGACCAAGACCAAGACTGGCTAAGTCTCGTCTTGTTCTTGCATTTGGGCAACACTAAAAGTAATGTGCTGCGGCTAAACTATACGACATATTGTATTCAAAGTTTGTATACAGGCTGGGCAAGTCATCAGATACACTAGATTAAAATTATTGTCGTATGGTCGTCTCCACCTTGTATAAGAAGAAGAAGAAGGTATTTAAAAATCATTTTTAGTCTTCTCTCAACATTTTTCGATTCGACTGACCGTTTAGGATCTATATCGATTTAAAGTTTCGTAATAACCTTTCACACATATAGGTTTTTAGACAGTAGAATTTTACGATGAAAAGACGAATAATTCATATGACTGTGCGTGTGAATGAATCCATCCAGGATTGGACATATACTTTAGTATCTAGTAGGTATATTGTCCAATATTCCATATGTAGTCCTACCTAAAGTGTCTAATGTCTGACGCGGTCGCCCATCTCCAACTTCTAACGATTTAGTACTCGACTTCAGTCGAAAGACTTATATAGTTAGGTACCTACTTATTAATAAATAAAATAACTTTAGACACCTAGGTATTCATAACTAAAAAGTATAAAATAAAAAAAATAAAAATGCCAAAAATCCGACTGCGTAAAAAGCGAACTAAGTACATAATAAAAAACTGAGAAGAAAAAAACAAGCACTTAGATGTCCGGTGGTCTAGAATTCTATAATATATTATTGAATGAATACTATTGCAGAAATTAAAATATATTTTAATAATGGGACATAACTACTGAACAGTCGGGAAATCAGCAAATCAAATTTTTCAATGGATCCCGACTGTTCAGTAGTTATGTCCCATTATTAAAATATATTTTAATTTCTGCAATAGTATTCATTCAATAATATATTATAGAATTCTAGGCCACCGGACATCTAAGTGCTTGTTTTTTTTCTTTTCAGTTTTTTATTATGTACTTAGTTTAGTTCGCTTTTTACGCAGTCGGGTTTTTGGTTTTTTTAATTATTTTTTTTAGGAGATGATTTTAAGGTATACAATTTCGTAGTATATTATTTGTATAGAGTTATATCACAATGTAAGCGCATAAAAATATGTTTTTACGACATCAGATTACAAATCCTTTAAATTCTCGACTTTTTCTGCTATAATATGATTTCTATATATAGATTCAACAGACATACTTATGACATCTACTTTCATTATAATTATATGCCTACTGTTGACTTGTAATATATGAATGACGCTCGTGATGTGACGCTGCAGAAATCACCAGATTTGATCAGTTATTAATAATGTTAAATAGATTTAAGCTGTATGGTAGCGGCTACGAATACTACCAACCCTTACTTTGCTAAGAGCCTTACAACGACCTGGGCCAATTCCATTTGATGCTGTGTGATCAACAATTACATTCCCAAGGAGGGTTGACGTCTGGCAGACGGCCGGTCATAAAACTATTGCCAATAACTTTTACAATATGTACTATGATCCATCCCCTTGTAGTAAAAAAATACAGAACCTCTGCGTTCAGGGGAAGTTTTAAGTATGCTGCAACACACTGCTGGAATATATTGTCACCACCGTTGCGAAAGCTGAAAACAAAACAAAGTTTTGTACATAACCTAAAAAACACCTCATGTTGATTCAATCTCAAAATTAACAAATAACTCTTTCAAATATACATATTGATATTTTTTAGTAAATACATAACAACATAATGTATACAAATCTTTGTATCATTAGCTTATAAGCAGTGATTAAGTACATTCAGCAGTGTGCTGCCAAAATAGTACTTGCAGTCACTTCCTCTCTTCTTCTTTTTTTTTTTACTGTTAATATCGATATCTTATATATCGCAGAATAGGACTTCAAAATATTTGAACCCCTAATTATTATAAGCTATATTCCAAATATTATATGTATAGTTTGTTTGTTTGCTAGTTTTTATGTAAACTTGTGTAAGTTATCTGTTTTATTAATTTTACATTTCTCACTACGTTGTTCATTTCTCATTACTATCACTAACACGATTTTTTAATTTAGGTTAGGTACTTTGTTCGCTGCACAGATAATATATACCTAAATATACAATTATATAATGGATTTTTGTGGCAAATGGTTGTAGGCAGAGGCTATGAGCAACAGTATCCAACGCAGCCCTAGAATCACTGAGAATGGCACATTTTGTAAACTCACTATTGACCACCATCTCTACCGCCAGGCATATGGCTAGCAGTTCCGCCTGGTAAACAGTGCAGTAGGGAGCCAAACATAATTTTTGGTTATCAATTTCTATGTTATTGTCCCAAATGGTATATGCTGCGCCAACTTTATTGTTAATTTTGCTACCATCGGTATAAATACATACTGCACTGTTTAGAACGATATCGAGATCATCTTGATTGTCAATTTTGTGATACTGCCAGCTCACACGGTTCGCCGGATGGGATAGTTTGCAGAATGATGTCAGTATTTCAGGTTTTTTACCATCGATTAACTCTATATGCCCCCTTTTGACATCGTACAAGGAGGCTTTCTCTCTTATGCAGATGTCAAGAGCGAGCATATCTGCGAGCAGTAGGGAGGCATTGAGTGACACTGTCCTGTATGCCTTGCATATTTTTAAAGCAAAATGTCTTTGTAGTGAGTTCAGTTTTTTCTGTATATATTGTTTGTGTGTAGCGTATGCCCAGGCGCTAGCTGCGTAGGTTATGATGGGGATTATTGTGGCATTATAAATAATTTTGATGATTTCAGGGTGGAGGCCCCAACTAGTTCTGGCGGCTTTGAATAGCTGTTTGCTGACGTTCAGTGCTTTTTTACATATGTGGGTAGTATGAGCGCTAAACGTCAGGTGACGGTCTACCATTAGCCCCAGAATCTTAATCTCATTGACATAGGCAATATCGATCCCGCCCATGGTCAGGCGTGGAGTGTCATATTTGAGTTTTTTAGTTATGATCATAGCATTTGTTTTGTTTGGTGCAAAGGTTAATTTGTTTTTTTTTGCTTTTATATATTAGTCCGTAGGATTTGTGTTTCGATTTGACAAATGTGTGATCCAAACAGGCATTGAACCTAGTTGGTTGGGTGATAGCCGGAATCAACCCATGTGATGCCATTATGGACAAGTAGTCGCCATGGTTGGGGTTTAAGTTGTTACAGATGTCTATATTCATGTCTCCGGTGACAATTATAGTAGAGTAATTAGCAAGGCTTTTAAGAGTGGAATAAATTGAAGACAAGAAGTTCTCAAGATAAGAAAAAGAAGGTGAGCGATAAATAACTAAAAGAACAATACTATTATTAAAAGTAATTAATAGACTGTCAGCATCTTTTATGGTGTGGTTGATTAAATTGATAGACATTGTGTTTTAGAGTAGATAACTACACCACCATTTTTGTTGTGTTGATACTCCGTAGTAGTCACAGAGTAGCCTGGAATGGTATCCAGACGTACGCCCTCTCTTAACCAGCACTCTGTTAGGACGATGGCGTCGAAATCGGTGTTAAGGCCTGTTAGCACCGTGCACAGTTTGTCGAAATTGCGTTGATAACTTCTGATATTAAGAGTAAGTACTTTGAAATTGCAATCGGAGTTCCTAAGCTGATTTCTACATTCATCAATGCTATTACAGCTGCGACAATCTATCGTAATACTGTCATCTATGTCTTGCATAATACTGCGGCAAGCCATGAATTTGGATAAAAGTGAAAGAAGAGATAAATGAGATATACGAAGTCACAGCGTTAGTTACAGACGACAGCAGTAGCGCGTGAAGGTTGTTCGTGATGGTAGATGATTTGTAAGTGTTATTGAACGTGTATGTGTCAGTGTGGTGGACTGAATGATGTGATAGTGTTAGGCAGTTGAAAGTTAATATAGCTAAGTGATATTCCGGGGATTACACTCTTTAATTTTGATAATTAAAAACGACAAAAGCAAAAGAAGAAGGCGAGATAAACTGTAGCAAGCATTAAATATTGTCAGTTTTTGTAGAATCATCGGTAGCAGTTGAGGTACCCAGGTGTCGGTCAAGGTCATGAGTTGATTGAATCTGGATAGCAGAGTTACCTTCCTGTTTCCGAATAAATATGGAGCCATTTTTGATCCAGCAGTACTTAAAGCCTCGTTCCTTTGATCGTAGCTTTAAATGATACGTAACATGGATTACATTATTATATTTATAATTATATTTTTGATGTTGTGTATATATATATAATAGTAGATTTGTTTGTTATTGCTGATGGTGGCAAACGAGGAAGCAGCACACCTGATGGTAAGTGTCACTGCTGCCCATGGACCTTTGCCATACTAAGGGTATAGCTGGGCCACTGCCTACCATTACAATCCCCAAACCCACCCAGTTGGGCTGCCGGCTCTCTCGTTAACTGAACGAAGCGCAATAGCTCATTGCCATTACTCAGACGTCAAACTTCTGCTCAGTAGGTACTACCCCAGACGGACCGGCCCACGGCTGTAGACAGAGAACTGTCAACAGCGTGGTCCTACCACTATTACTTTTAGTTTTAGATAAGGGGCCGTTCATAAATTACGTAAGGAATTTTGAAGAATGATTTGGCCCCCTCCCCCCTTACCGTAAGACATCATAAGATTGCAACTACTCCCCCCTGCACCGTAATAAGAATTGTTGTAAGAAAAGGCCCCATTGATCAAATATAACTCTGTTTCTTCTGAAAATATCTTTTATTACAATCTTCTTACTACAACTATCATTAACTCACAGCAATAGCGTTAATTTATTAAAAATCTATCACAGTTATGACCAAAATGAGTAATTTTCAATTTAAGAACTTACGTAACGTCAAGATTACTACCCCCTCCCTGCCTATAATAAGAAATTACAATATTCACAGGGGCGGCTCTAGCACATGTAGCGCCCGGGGCCAATCAATCACCTGGCGCACTCTTGTATCAAAATGCGTGAACAAAATGGAATAGGATGATAGTTGCAACACGTTCAACTAAACGCCGAACCTCGCTGGAATGCGTTGTCGCATGATTAGTCTCAGTTGTTTTGACCCGAAACAAGGGTAAACGCGATCAGATTATGAAGTTACAGTGAGCATGGCGATAAAGCAAGCTTTTATTTTGCTGTGGACTATGCTGTGGTCGCGCCTCGCTAAATTGGTCCGGGGCGACGGAAGAGGCGGCCCGCGACCCCATAGATAATCCAAAAGTGCACACCTCACATTTTTTTAAATATTTATCATTTACTATTAGTCAATTCCATAAATAAAAAAAATTAAGTTTCGCCCCATTCTCAACGTAGCGCAAAATGGCTGTATGGGCTTTGTTTCCTCTGCCTGTCCGAATGAACGAAAAAAAGCGCAAAACATAGCTTGCAAGCATTGTAAACAAGACTAAGTAGTTAAGTATTTTTATTAATTGCAGTTAAACAACTAAGAATTACCAAGACATTTTCAAGAAGAAACAGCGAGTTGTGATTATGAAGTTTTTAATAAAAGAAAACTTCGATACATTAATTTTTACGGTCGTGAGAGTGCCAGTTCCATACGAATAAACTGACGTCCTCGAATGTTCTTTTAATCAACTTTTTTCTTACTTTAAACAAAATAATTGCTTTTTAAAAATATCAAATACGTTTAAACGAATGTTTTTTATTGACATATGTATGATAATATATTATCATATAAGTGCAGTGTGAGTCATTTTTAGTTTTGAAAAGTCCTTCATTTGCATATATCGAGAGACGTGCTATATTTTATTTTTCGTTTGATATATAACATCCGCAAATAATATTCGGGGAAAACGCTCTTCGCATATAGTCTGTATAAACTTTTAACAAACTCTGTTTGGCTGTAGGTACCAGTTGTGTCTGGCTGGTTTTGATACCATTAAAGTTTTTGAAGAAATTTATAACTGGTGATGAAAAGGGAATCACGTACAATAAGAACGTGCAAAAAAGTTCGTGGTTAAAGGTCGGTACGGCATCACAGACTGTGGCAAAACACGGGCTAACTCGCTTTAAAGTACTGCTGAGTGTATGGTGGAATTGGAAGGGTATTGTTCATTATGAGCTTTTACCGCCGGGCAAAACCATCAATTCGGATCTCTACTGCCAAAAATTGATAAGGTTAAATCAAGAAATTGAGAGAAAGCGGCCGAAATTAACAGAAAGGGTGTGTTTATTCACCATAACGAAGACTACACACATCATTAGTAACTCAGCAAAACTTAAGAGAGTTTGGTTGAGAGGTGCTAATGCGTCCACCATATAAGCCTGACCAAGCACATTCAGACTTCCACCTTTTTTGGTCTCTTCAGAATTCTTGAGACAATATCAGGTTAACATCAAGATAGGAACTGCCGAAACTACTTGTCGGGCTTTTTCATCATAAGTCCTAAAATTTCTACAGGAACGGACTCATGTCACTACTAAAAGATGATAGACTGTCATCGAACAAACGGACGGGATTCAGACGTCAGTGTGTGTAGACAGCAATGCATGGAGTGATATTACGGGATTCCCTTACAAAAAATAAACTTTTCAACAGGAAATAAAGTACCAGGGCCACAAGTTTTCAACATCAAAGAACCACTACAATTTTTTAAGCTGTATTTCACGAAAAAGTTGGTGGATGAAATGTGATGAAATATAAGAAATTTTAAACCTTATAATTTATGTTTTTCATTTATAATAATAGTTAGAATATGTTTCTTTATAAAATAGCTAAGAAATAAATGTTTTGTTTTATTGCAACGACTCCATTTTTCTTTTACATCACAGGTACATATGTACTTGTAACTTAGGTATATAGTAGTGCTGGAGTTATTCCTCTATAAGTTACTAAGCTGGAGTGAAAAGGGTTAAACTTGTGATATGGTGGAGACCTTCACTATCTTCTTAATCTGATTCGCAATCTTATGTAACAAAGCGTCTTAATTTTTTCACCGCAGTTCGGTAGCGGAACCTGGCAGCTTTCAGTATAGACAGAGATCCATCAAAAGCCGTTCTTTTAAGTTCTCTGCGCATCCTTCGAAATCGTTGGCGGCGTTCTACTAAGTAATTATTTCAGCGCCAAGTAGGCACCGATGATTACGAGTTCACGGCGCTGCTCTGCCCCGGCCACACAGACCTCGAGGGTATGCTCCGCCGGGCGCGACCAAGTCTATAGTCCACTCACAAAAAAAAAAAAGAAGAAAGGGTATGCTGCGCCGTATCCTCGTCGCAATCGCAGTGGTGCCAGGATGGTATCCTCTACTTCCTTGTGAATGTGTGCAGATACTTGCCGAGACAACCATGCCGGTCAAGACCTACACCAGTCTGAAAGAAGGATCCCATGCCGCCAACCCAACCAATCCATCAGCACCGGCCCCCATATTGCTCTGAACAACTTAAAAGAAACATGTTGCACGCACTTTAATTCTTATATGTAAACATATGTTTCATAAATAAATTTTACTTTACATACATACACATAGATCGGGGGTAAAGTTTCTTATGAAAATTCAAGACATTATATTTTTCAAAGTTTATTTTGATTTAACTATATTTGTGCCATTTTGTTCGATGACAGTCTATCATCTTTTAGTAGTGACATGAGTCCGTTCCTGTAGAAATTTTAGGACTTATGATGAAAAAGCCCGACAAGTAGTTTCGGCAGTTCCTATCTTGATGTTAACCTGATATTGTCTTAAGAATTCTGAAGAGACCAAAACAGGTGGAAGTCTGAATGTGCTTGGTCAGGCTTATATGGTGGACGCATTAGCACCTCTCAACCAAACTCTCTTAAGTTTTGCTGAGTTACTAATGATGTGTGTAGTCTTCGTTATCGTGAATAAACACACCCTTTCTGTTAATTTCGGCCGCTTTCTCTCAATTTCTTGATTTAACCTTATCAATTTTTGGCAGTAGAGATCCGAATTGATGGTTTTGCCCGGCGGTAAAAGCTCATAATGAACAATACCCTTCCAATTCCACCATACACTCAGCAGTACTTTAAAGCGAGTTAGCCCGTGTTTTGCCACAGTCTGTGATGCCGTACCGACCTTTAACCACGAACTTTTTTGCACGTTCTTATTGTACGTGATTCCCTTTTCATCACCAGTTATAAATTTCTTCAAAAACTTTAATGGTATCAAAACCAGCCAGACACAACTGGTACCTACAGCCAAACAGAGTTTGTTAAAAGTTTATACAGACTATATGCGAAGAGCGTTTTCCCCGAATATTATTTGCGGATGTTATATATCAAACGAAAAATAAAATATAGCACGTCTCTCGATATATGCAAATGAAGGACTTTTCAAAACTAAAAATGACTCACACTGCACTTATATGATAATATATTATCATACATATGTCAATAAAAAACATTCGTTTAAACGTATTTGATATTTTTAAAAAGCAATTATTTTGTTTAAAGTAAGAAAAAAGTTGATTAAAAGAACATTCGAGGACGTCAGTTTATTCGTATGGAACTGGCACTCTCACGACCGTAAAAATTAATGTATCGAAGTTTTCTTTTATTAAAAACTTCATAATCACAACTCGCTGTTTCTTTTTGAAAATGTCTTGGTAATTCTTAGTTGTTTAACTGCAATTAATAAAAATACTTAACTACTTAGTCTTGTTTACAATGCTTGCAAGCTATGTTTTGCGCTTTTTTTCGTTCATTCGGACAGGCAGAGGAAACAAAGCCCATACAGCCATTTTGCGCTACGTTGAGAATGGGGCGAAACTTAATTTTTTTTATTTATGGAATTGACTAATAGTAAATGATAAATATTTAAAAAAATGTGAGGTGTGCACTTTTGGATTATCTATGGGGTCGCGGGCCGCCTCTTCCGTCGCCCCGGACCAATTTAGCGAGGCGCGACCACAGCATAGTCCACAGCAAAATAAAAGCTTGCTTTATCGCCATGCTCACTGTAACTTCATAATCTGATCGCGTTTACCCTTGTTTCGGGTCAAAACAACTGAGACTAATCATGCGACAACGCATTCCAGCGAGGTTCGGCGTTTAGTTGAACGTGTTGCAACTATCATCCTATTCCATTTTGTTCACGCATTTTGATACAAGAGTGCGCCAGGTGATTGATTGGCCCCCGGGCGCTACATGTGCTAGAGCCGCCCCTGTGAATATTGTAATTTCTTATTATAGGCAGGGAGGGGGTAGTAATCTTGACGTTACGTAAGTTCTTAAATTGAAAATTACTCATTTTGGTCATAACTGTGATAGATTTTTATTAAATTAACGCTATTGCTGTGAGTTAATGATAGTTGTAGTAAGAAGATTGTAATAAAAGATATTTTCAGAAGAAACAGAGTTATATTTGATCAATGGGGCCTTTTCTTACAGCAATTCTTATTACGGTGCAGGGGGGAGTAGTTGCAATCTTATGATGTCTTACGGTAAGGGGGGAGGGGGCCAAATCATTCTTCAAAATTCCTTACGTAATTTATGAATGCCCCTTATCTAAAACTAAAAGTAATAGTGGTAGGACCACGCTGTTGACAGTTCTCTGTCTACAGCCGTGGGCCGGTCCGTCCGGGGTAGTACCTACTGAGCAGAAGTTTGACGTCTGAGTAATGGCAATGAGCTATTGCACTTCGTTCAGTTAACGAGAGAGCCGGCAGCCCAACTGGGTGGGTTTGGGGATTGTAATGGTAGGCAGTGGCCCAGCTATACCCTTAGTATGGCAAAGGTCCATGGGCAGCAGTGACACTTACCATCAGGTGTGCTGCTTCCTCGTTTGCCATCATCAGCAATAACAAACAAATCTACTATTATATATATATACACAACATCAAAAATATAATTAAAAATATAATAATGTAATCCATGTTACGTATCATTTAAAGCTACGATCAAAGGAACGAGGCTTTAAGTACTGCTGGATCAAAAATGGCTCCATATTTATTCGGAAACAAGAAGGTAACTCTGCTATCCAGATTCAATGAACTCATGACCTTGACCGACACCTGGGTACCTCAACTGCTACTGATGATTCTACAAAAACTAACAATATTTAATGCTTGCTACAGTTTATCTCGCCTTCTTCTTTTGCTTTTGTCGTTTTTAATTATCAAAATTAAAGAGTGTAATCCCCGGAATACCTTAGTGCATCACTTAGCTATATTAACTTCCAACTGCCTAACACTATCACATCATTCAGTCCACCACACTGACACATACACGTGCAATAACACTTACAAATCATCTACCATCACGAACAACCTTCACGCGCTACTGCTGTCGTCTGTAACTAACGCTGTGACTTCGTATATCTCATTTATCTCTTCTTTCACTTTTATCCAAATTCATGGCTTGCCGCAGTATTATGCAAGACATAGATGACAGTATTACGATAGATTGTCGCAGCTGTAATAGCATTGATGAATGTAGAAATCAGCTTAGGAACTCCGATTGCAATTTCAAAGTACTTACTCTTAATATCAGAAGTTATCAACGCAATTTCGACAAACTGTGCACGGTGCTAACAGGCCTTAACACCGATTTCGACGCCATCGTCCTAACAGAGTGCTGGTTAAGAGAGGGCGTACGTCTGGATACCATTCCAGGCTACTCTGTGACTACTACGGAGTATCAACACAACAAAAATGGCGGTGTAGTTATCTACTCTAACACAATGTCTATCAATTTAATCAACCACACCATAAAAGATGCTGACAGTCTATTAATTACTTTTAATAATAGTATTGTTCTTTTAGGTATTTATCGCTCACCTTCTTTTTCTTATCTTGAGAACTTCTTGTCATCAATTGATTCCACTCTTAAAAGCCTTGCTAATTACTCTACTATAATTGTCACCGGAGACATGAATATAGACATCTGTAACAACTTAAACCCCAACCATGGCGACTACTTGTCCATAATGGCATCACATGGGTTGATTCCGGCTATCACCTAACCAACTAGGTTCAATGCCTGTTTGGATCACACATTTGTCAAATCGAAACACAAATCCTACGGACTAATATATAAAAGCAAAAAAAACAAATTAACCTTTGCACCAAACAAAACAAATGCTATAATCATAACTAAAAAACTCAAATATGACACTCCACGCCTGACCATGGGCGGGATCGATATTGCCTATGTCAATGAGATTAAGATTCTGGGGCTAATGGTAGACCGTCACCTGACGTTTAGCGCTCATACTACCCACATATGTAAAAAAGCACTGAACGTCAGCAAACAGCTATCCAAAGCCGCCAGAACTAGTTGGGGCCTCCACCCTGAAATCATCAAAATTATTTATAATGCCACAATAATCCCCATCATAACCTGCGCAGCTAGCGCCTGGGCATACGCTACACACAAACAATATATACAGAAAAAACTGAACTCACTACAAAGACATTTTGCTTTAAAAATATGCAAGGCATACAGGACAGTGTCACTCAATGCCTCCCTACTGCTCGCAGATATGCTCCCTCTTGACATCTGCATAAGAGAGAAAGCCTCCTTGTACGATGTCAAAAGGGGGCATATAGAGTTAATCGATGGTAAAAAACCTGAAATACTGACATCATTCTGCAAACTATCCCATCCGGCGAACCGTGTGAGCTGGCAGTATCACAAAATTGACAATCAAGATGATCTCGATATCGTTGTAAACAGTGCAGTATGTATTTATACCGATGGTAGCAAAATTAACAATAAAGTTGGCGCAGCATATACCATTTGGGACAATAACATAGAAATTGATAACCAAAAATTCTGTTTGGCTCCCTACTGCACTGTTTACCAGGCGGAACTGCTAGCCATATGCCTGGCGGTAGAGATGGTGGTCAATAGTGAGTTTGCAAAATGTGCCATTCTCAGTGATTCTAGGGCTGCGTTGGATACTGTTGCTGATAGCCTCTGCCTACACCCATTAGCCACAAAAATCCATACTCACTTAAACAACTGTCTCTCCCAACATAAGAGTATTATATTCTACTGGATTAAGTCACACATCGGCTTGGAGGGAAATGAGAAAGCAGACGAGTTAGCCAAGCTAGCAGCTATTGAACCTACCACTGAACCAATATACGACAAATATCCCATCTCCTACGCAAAACAGCTAATCAAATTCAACTCAATAGAAGAATGGAATAACAGATACACAACCCACACCACAGCAAACACAACCAAAATATTCTTCCCCGATGCGATAACAGCTCACAAAACGCTAAAACATCTACATCTAGACAGTACTCTAACCCAAATACTTACAGTTCATGGTGGGTTTTCTGCATACCTCTTCAGATTCAAATGCAAAGAGAACCCACTATGTATATGTAACACCGGCTCCGACGAATCCATTATACATATCATCACAGAATGCCCCATACACACATACGACAGATACACACTAGAACAAGAAACAGACATAACAATAACCACTGAAAACATACCTGAACTCCTAACTAACGAAGACACCCGGCCTCTGTTCATAAACTATTGTAAGAAACTAGCTAATTTAGCAATACAAAGAAACAAAAAATAAACTATATCCAGATTTAATAATACTTAAATCAAATCATATTTTAAGCAACTACACTTTTATTAATTTTTACACTACAACATTATACACTACAATATATTAACTAGAAACAAATATATACTACAAAAAAACAAATATATAATATGCACAATAAATCGATATATTGTTACAGTATAAATTATAATATATTAACTTTATTAAATATAAATAATTATATTAATTATTAATTAAATTAATTTTCTACAATATATTAATTATTTACAACACACCATTATATTTCACAACCTATTATATCTTATTTATGTAATATACCTTACACCTTGTAAGTGATGCATATGTATGTGTGTATATGTGTATATATATATAACCAAACTTATTTTTATAAAACATTATACATACATCATTTTCTACATATTTCTACATCTCTAATTGATTGTAAATTCTATTACCATATTTTTAAGGGTATAATGATTTTTATATCTTAATCTACTATTTTATAAACAAAAATATTTATATTAATGTAATCAATTAAGTCAGGTTGTATAATATTCTTATTATATAACTATTTTACAGATGGCACTACCAACAACGAAGTAATTACCGAATCTATATTTTGTCTCCCATTTCAACATAATAACAATTGTAACTAATAATCAATATTAGCAGAGTAAACAATGTATTTACTCACAATCACTTCTATATTTTATTCTATTACTTTTACTATCTGCTACTGACTTCTTCTTCTTTTTTGATTTTATTACCATAAGCTCTACTACTTACAAACTTAAAAAAGAAAGAAGAAAAAATATATATATATATATAAAAGCTCGATCACAGACCACGATGTTGTTATTGCTACTATATCAACTAAATCAACACGGTCTAATTTAAGAAAGAGTCGTTGGCGACTCAAAATTGACGAGACTGCAGTCGTCACGGAATTGGAAAATGTATCCTGGGAGAGTCTTTTTACTACCCGTTGCGTTAACTCTGCTACCAATCATTTTAGTGAAGCGATTTCTGAAATTATACGGGCGCACACAAAATATACAAAAATAGGGCGACGTAAATTTAATAATAAACCTTGGATTACTCCTGGACTTATAAGGTGTATAAAGCATTGCGATAAACTTAATACTGCCGCACGAGCTAATCCTGAAGATGCGATACGTCAACTGGCTTACACAAGATATCGAAACTATTTTAACAAACTGTTGCATAGATTAAAAACCGAATACAATAAACAACAAATAAATGATAACCAAAATAATCCTAGAAAACTGTGGACAACTCTTAAAGCAATATATGATCCCAACTCTCTGACTTCAAACTCCTCTCAGCTCCTTAGTAACACCTCATCACCGTCAGACTCAATTAATAATTGCAACGCTTACTTTACTTCAGTCGGCAAGGAAATGTCTGAACATATTTTAAAGAAACTTTCCGAAACTCAAAATTCCTTAGTACTCAAATATAGACCTTACATGACGCTAACTCATTCGATTTTCCTTTGACCATGTGACGTGACTGAAATTGACACCATCATAACTAACCTAAAGACTAACAGCTCTCCTGGGCCCGACGGCATCTCTGCTAGACTATTAAAAAAGTGTAAAGCTCTAATCATTAAACCGCTAGTATACATTATAAACTTGAGCCTAGAAACTGGTACATTCCCGGAGTGTTGGAAAACTGCAGCTGTAAGCCCAATATACAAAAGTGGCCCAAGAGATGAGCCTGCAAATTACAGACCTATCGCTTTACTAAATATTGCGTCGAAAATTTTAGAGAAGGTTGTTAACGCCCGCTTAATGAGATTTCTAGAAGACCGCAAAATAATTTCAGATAAGCAATTTGGCTTCCGTAGGGGTAGATCGACGGAAGATGCGGCTGCATTATTAGCTAATAATGTGTCGACACTAATAGAAAATGGTGAGCACTGCGTAGGTGTATTTTTAGACCTGGCCAAAGCTTTTGATACTATATCCGTCGATCTTCTCTTGCGTAAGTTGGAGGCATCGGGCATACGAGGAATAACACTAAACTGGTTTCGGAGCTATCTCTCTAATCGGCAGCAATATATTAAAGTGGGTGACCAGAAAAGTGAACTACTTCCCACCAGTTTTGGTGTCCCGCAGGGTAGTATACTTGGGCCACCGAAGTTAAAATCGAGTACCGGTGGTCCGCTCGCACGGCGAAGAGAGAAGGTTTTACGGTGGGTCTATGGGGTCACGCGCTGCCTTTTCCGTCACCCCGGACCGATTCGACGGGGCGAGACGCACCCATAGCCCACAAAAAAAAAAAAAAAAAAAAAAAAAAAAAAAGGTTAGTATACACTTTACATAAACGATTTACTACATCTTCCACTTGCCAATGGTGAAATAATCTCTTATGCAGACAATACAGTAATAATATTTCACGCCAAGTCCTGGGAAAACCTCTATCACTATGCAGAGATGGGACTTATAACTGTAGCAGATACACTAGACAAATATCTTCTTACTCTAAATCTCAAAAAAAACTAAAATCATGAATTTTTATAAAACCGCAAAATCAAAACCGTCGCAACAACTTACCCTTAAATACCACACTTGCGCGCAGAATAATACCTTGTTAAGCAATCGTTGCAACTGTGCCTCTGTGGACCACACAGATTCCATCAAATATTTAGGCATCACTATTGACAGTAATTTATCTTCTAAAACTCATATACACCTACTCTCCAGCCGTATTCGGAAACTTATTTATATGGCAAAATCACTACGGGACTGTACACCTCCATCTATTTTGCGCATTGTCTATTTCGCGTTATGTCAGTCGATTTTACAATATGGTATTACTTTATGGGGTGGCACTGCAAAAACTGTCATAATTGAACTAGAGAGAGCACAAAGGGCTGTGATCAAAGTCATGTTGAGAAAACCATATCGATATCCTACAGACCTAATATATCAAGAATTTGCCGTCCTACGGGTCAGACAGTTATTTATTTTAAAAGCAACGCTCCTTGTGCACAAATGTTTAAAAAGCCGACCTGACTATCAAAAGATTGTCAAAAGAAGGATATTCAGAATCCCTTGCCCGCGAGCAGATTCTCTTCTTGCGAAACGATGCCCAATTTTCTTACATCCTCATATTTACAACGAAATCGTCAAGCACTGTAATCTTAATGATCTTCCTTATTCTTCATGCAGAAATATTGTAAAAAAATGGCTATTTTCTCTTTCATACGAGTCAACTGAAAGATCATCAATGCTGGAAAGCAATGATACAGACGGACACACACACACAGAGGCAGACAAACACGAACACGACCACGCTCACACACACACACACACTCATAGCTATACATCACCAACCACACAACCTCACAAACATGGGCAGCTGTCAAATGTTTTTAATCTTAAGTTTTATATAACCTAGTATTTGTAAATCAGTAGCTAGTACATTGTAAACTCGCAGCTCTGGCTCCTGAGATACAGGCTTTAGCCTAGTTCGGGAACTAATGATAAGAAATCCTTGTATAATAGCAATTATGATTAAATAAATTATTATTATTATGTATCTCCATTTATTCACGGGATCTTCCGTAGGGAAGATACCCGGTCCTTTGGTAGGCTTACATGGGGATATGGATCCAACACGCAGAGGTCTTTAGAGAAATTTAATCTAAATATTGGGATGGGACACCTACCGATGACATTCCACGTCTGCACATAACATAAGTGGAATGCCAGCACTAAGTGTAAAACTATTGTGTGATGATGGTATCTAATATATGAATATGGGAGTGGGTGCTTAGTGGACTGGTTCATCTTACATCTATGAAATTATAAACTGTCGTCTGCCTTCAAACCCATGTTAAGAGATGAACGGTGGCAGACGGTGACTCGCCAACTCACTGAATGGGCCCCCTAAATAGTCGCCACAGACACACTAGTCATACGGGCAACAGAGGGCAACATTGGTGTAAGTGGCTAGGGGTGTCGAGCGGTGCGGCGCCGGTTTCACCATTGAGTCTGCGATAAACAGACCCTTGGTTTCCCCGTAATTATGCCCTTGAAAATGACACTTCCACCCCCGAGCATATAGCTCTGGCGACCCCTCTCTGACCAGCTGTTTAAGGCAAGCCAGAGCTGAGAGTCCTTCGGGCACTCTTCGGTTTCCACTCTAGCCAGCCAATGAAGGCCAGCTGGAGACGAGTCCCTGATCGACTCTCTGGAGTATTCAGGCCCGCAGTGTCGCCACTGACATTCAGCTCGCCACAAGCTGCCCTGCGGTTTATTGGCTTTCCTGTAAATCTTGTGATACATTTTTTTTATATCAAAAGAACTTAAGGAGCCATATAATGTTCCTCCGAGTTTTGTGTTAGCCTCATGGTGAGGTAACGACTGGCCCGGAGGTTAATTTTATTATTATTATTATTATTTATTTTGCCTTAGGTGTCACCTAAGCTAAGGTGTCGTCGTTGGAAACGGACATAACCGACTCAAACGGATAATTTCGCTGCGGGAGAATTTAAATTGGAAATAAAATCAATCTCTATATAACAATCCGTGTTAGTTTTATTTAGTCTTCCAATGATGAGGAGGCTCGAGTCGAAGGAAGTGGACGGAATAAAAATGATCAATAAAGTGGATACGATTAGATATCTATACATAGTTCTATATGACTGTGGTCACATTTTGTTCTATGTCTCTATGGCGGACGGAAGACGGCAAACGGGTCACGGGGTACATATCGACTGACCCAAAAATGTATAAAAATAAATAGATTAGCATGTAATTGACATATTCTACTATTCAACATTCCTTTAAGAAGGGGTAAGGAATTTTTTTTTGCATTATTTTTTATTTTCTCATAAATCTAATCTCAAGAATATTGTGTCAAAATTTCAAGTCGATTGAAGCAAATTTGACGAAGATATGAATATTTTTATACCTACCCGACCCGAGCAGAGTAGAAAGCTGAAAAATAAATTAAAGAAGGCAGGATTTGTCGTAAAAGTACGGTTTAGACATCATGGATGATAGCAACATCCTCCATGGACCTTTTTTTTTTTTGTGGTTTGCCATGGACGTCGTACCCCGCCAAATCGGTCCGGGGTGACGGAAGAGGCGGCGCGCAATCCCATTGACCCACCCTGCAAGCACCTCTTCTTCGCCGTGCGAGCGGGCCACCGGTACCCGATCTTTGTCTTCGGTGGCCCGCTCGGCGGTATGCCCTCTCGGGCTCCTCTCCTATTGACGCCCCGACAGATTTCGCTGTCGAGGAGTCGTCCTCACGTGGCGGCCTCGCGTCGGGTGACCGGACAATTCCCCGGTCCGATCACCCGAAGCCTCGGTTAGGGCGGCATCAGGCGCAGGTATTCGCCTGCGCCGCCCCGGCCGCGACGGGAATCCTCCCGGGCCCGTTCCGCCGCCTCCTTCTGCGAGATGACCGCCTCGCAGAAGGCGGCGACCGCGTCCCAATTCCTGACGCTGTCGACCATCGCCCTCGCGACAGCCGGCAGCGTCAGGTCGGCACCGATAATAGCGACGAGGTCGCGGCGCTGCCCGTCCCAGCCCGAGCATTCCTCGAGCGTATGTTGCGCCGTGTCCTCGTCACTACTGCAATGATGGCAGCCCGGAGTCCATTCCCTGTACACGACCGTGTGCAGGTATTTCCCACCCGTGCCCCGTTAACACCTGCACCAGTCGGAAGGTGAGGACTCCGTGCCGCCGCTCCATTCATTCAATCAGTACGGGCCGGAGGGCCTCGACGGTAGTGACACCGTGTCTAGGCCTCTCCAGCCGCGTAGCCCAACGGGCGATGACTTCTCAGCGGGCGTCCTCGCGCCAGGTGGCTATCTCGTTAAACGATGGGGAGCCACCCTCTTCGCGCATTGAGGTAACCCGCCGGTAGAGGTCGGAGAGCATCACCGCCTCTAGGTCCCACGGGGGTGTCCCGGCCAATAGGCACGCCGCCTCTGTCGACACCGTGCGGTACCCCCGAATATCCTCCATGGACCTGGCATTGATGATTCAGTGAGAGGTAGCCGATAAAATTCGCTTAAAGATGTTTCATTAATTTCTAGTGTTCAAAACTTTAAAGCGGTTTTTCCACAACTCTCGTTTTTAAAGTCGGTGCCCCTCATAACTTCAAAACTACTGCATTCTTTTGAAATTTTGGACTCTATTTCTGTACATAGGTAATTTACGAAGTAGCGCTGGAAAGATTTTTTAAATTTGGTATAATTTTAATTTTTGATATCAAAATAAGCCAATTTTCTCCCAAAAAATCGTCTTTTTCACCTTCAGTGTTCTAAAAAAAGTAAAAATTGAAATTTCCAAAAAATCTCCCACTGGGAAATACTATTATCTAACGAAAAAACTTAGATTTTCATCGGCATCGCAATTGTCCGTTTTCCCGACGCACGTCCGAATAATTGTTGCCATTGCCGTATTTTATAATATTTCTTCGTGAAAAACGTCATACTTTAATGTACCATTGGCTTTAATAAAGAAATTTCAACTATGTCGTCACAAAAAAATGCATTTTTCTTAACGAATTAACCTTATCCAGCCCCATTAAAGTAATCTTATTATTACTTGGTACGGACAAACATTTTTTTCGATCTGTATGTAGGCGAATGTAATTAGAACGATCTATGTGAGCACCGCGCCACTGTGTGCGAGGTCGCGGCGGCGCGGTGCTCACATGACTTGGCGGCGGCGGGCGCCATCTGTCCGCCGCGCGCGGCACTGCGTGGTTCGAGATGTGCGCTCGTAGTGCCGCCGCGTGACGACAGACGGCGCGGCGACTTACTGAGTACACATACATATATATAGTTTAAGTTGACAAGGGACGCGCCTGTTAAAGTCCGACGTCCACGTCACGTCCTCAACGACGATGACGACGTTATTACGCTCGCCCAGACCAAAGCCTACGCCGCGCGCGAGGCCATCGCGCACAAACATCCGCGTTTCCGTCCTCGACGTCGAGGTACGAAAACACGGCGAGCAAAAATCACCGACCCCAAGATGGACACGTCCACGTCCACCTCACCCCCAGCGACGCCCCGAGCCGAGGCCCGTTCCCCACAGGGGGAGCCCTCGGGCGAAGTCGCCTAATTCATGTCTATCGGGTTGAGAGCCTTCGGGCTCGCCCGCAGTCCGGTTAAGCTGTAAAAGCCCCTTCGGCTAACAGCTCGCAGTTGGTATGTTTTAGTGGGTATTCAGTGTCCCCTTCAGGGCCTGTGAGTCCCACATACCCCGCCCGGGGCGGGTATGCGAGAAATGCATTTTTAACCACTGCGTTACCAACAAAAAAAAAAAAAAAAAAAAGGACGCGCCTGTAGCCGTGAAGCAATACAATGGTCGTTACCGTTACAGTACAGTGAGAGCGGCGGCGCGGTCTAGGGTTCGTGCGCGCGCCGCCGCCGATCTCACTCATACTTCGTACATATGTATATTACAGTTAATTATTTGTGAAATAGTTTAGTAGTCCATATCTTGTATTGTTAATAGTTGCAAATGCTCTGTGCTATCAAATACTGTATATGACCGATGCCACATGCGCTGTGAAAAAGAATGTGAAAACAAATCCAAAATTATAATGCTATTGCCTTAGGGGTAGAATTAAGAGAATTAGAAAAAGGGAGACAATATTTGTATAGGACAGCGTGATTCCATGGTTCAATCGCCTTAAGATTTTGCATAAACATTCTTTAACAGAATTGACTCAAGACATGTTTCGTATTTTATTGTAATTCATCATCTAACGGGGTTAAAAAAGTGTTGAAAGTTCTTTCAGGGTTGATTTGCTTCGAAGTTGATCGTTTGATTAATCCTTAGTGCTTTTGATATAAATTCTTTTTATTTTGACATATGCTTAAAAACACAATTCAACAAGAACGATGTTCGTGTCCATGAAATAGACCTACTTAACAATATTTTATTTATTTTTTTCATGTTTCTTTAACGTTTGCCTCCCGTTTTAATTAATATTGTTATATATTATAGGTACCTAACTACGTATACAAACAATAAAAACATATTAATTTATTTGTTATAAGAAATATTAACAACGTAAATATCAATCAAAATTGTTATTAGAACCATTTTCGATTTTTATGCGGACGTAGTCGCGGGCAATAACTATATAATACGAGTACACTTAACTAAAGTGTTGGTAGTCAATAAACACGTGTACAGTTGTACCACACAATATAAATAAGCATGGTGGACTTATTACAACAAGTCTTCATTAAAAATATAACATTATTTTAGTTGATGGTTTTGTATTGTGAGCGAACAGGCTCATGCTGTCAACACACACATATACAACCAAGTGTAACGTTTAGCCCTATAGCCAGACATTGCCATCAACATCTAGTAATCAGTTATTGTGTGATTATTGAACATATTGCCATCGTACATGTTATATTATTATATTAGTGTATAGGTATTATGATGTGATGGTTGTTGCGATCGCCGCGCCGCCTGTCGGTGAGGTGTTGTCGTTCCGCGCCGCCGACAGGTGTCGTTGTGTCCCTCTGTGCGGTGTATCTCACCGCGGTAGGGTGTCGCGGCGGCATTCTGTCGGCGCGCGAGCCGCGGGCCGGACGTGCGCGCGTGTGTGAGCGGGCTGCGGTCGCGGCCCGTGTGTGTGCCGTGTGCCTGTGTATGTGTGTGTGAGACAGTCAGCGACGGCGAGCGCAGTGCGCGACCATGAGCGACCGCGAGCGATCGTCACCATCGCCGACGGACACGCCGCTAAAGACATACATCGGGCGCCACGACGACGACTACCCACTCATCAACGGCAACGGTGAGTCCCGAATGCGATCGATAGCGACGAGGAACTTAACGACTGCGCCCGCCGCCGACCGCCGGCCGCTTCCCGCAACGCACGACACAACTGAACGCAACGCATGCAATACACACACACACACACATTATATATATATATATATATATATATATATATATATATATATATATATACATATATATGTATATATATATATATATATATATATATATATATATATATATGTGTGTGTGTGTACGTATTAATAGACGTATTGTCGGCGTGCATTTCGAACGGAGTACGGTGAGATCGCGTCCCCACCGGGGCACGCACCCCGGTGGTCGGCTAGTTCACTGTCTAGTGTTACGCATATATAGTGCAGTAACCGTATTTAGGTGCAAAGTGTTCTCTTTCTATATATATATATATATTAAGCGTGTGTATGTGCAAGCTAAAACATCGCATATTGTATAATGGTCTCGTCTGATGTCCCACTGTAGGCAGTGATGTGACGTGGTGCACAGTGCACTTGTGCCCGAGTGCACTGTGCACTACACATGTGACGGTGACGCTCGCCCCGCCGTCTCGCCGTGCACTCGTCGCTACCCTATACATATAGCTCACCTGCGTACATTGTCATATCAGTTCATTCACATCCCACAGCTGGGCTCTAACCTGCTGCACCAATTAACCCACTATGGCATGCTGATAAAACATGTTGCTATATAATTTTTATTTAGAGTTTTCCTTCTCTTGTATTGATGTTGTATGTATATTACAAATCCCCCTTAGTAGTATTATACAAGATCCCCGGGTAAGAGAAGGAGGGGGGAGGTTGTTGGGTGGTGAACTATATGGTTACAGTAACATCACACTTATAACAGCTGATATATTTTATAAGTATTAGTGTATACACTAACAAAAATATTTAATATCTATCCATCCCTAAAGAGGTAAATAAGTCAGCACTGGAACATTATATCCATCTACTGTAAGACAGACTCGCGGAGGTAGGCAATGGAGGTACACCGGCGGACACATAGTAATTCTTAGTTATATTTGAAGTATATGCAAAATAGCAGATGACAATATTGAGTGTGTAATATAACTATGTATGTTAATCGTTGACTTGCATCGAGTTCTATCATATAAAGTGTACATACAATACGTACGTACTAATATAATAAATATATAGCATACGATGTGGCCAACAGCGTCTACAGTTCCTCAGGACAAATACTCATACCAACATGAACTGAGGACTTGTTATTATGAAGACCAAGACTTTGTTAACAGCAGGAAGAGGATAGTACGCCTGGGAACAGAAAAAATAGGACAGGTACGCAAATTTACTGAAAACGCTGTCTTCTCTGTCTAGTTTAAGAGAAGACCAGGATATATGTATAATACGATAAAGGAGCTAAAGGAACAAAACAAATTATTCAAAGCAACTCCTTATTGCGCCAGTCTTTAGTGACTAGTAATAATCTATATAAGAAATTGGAGATCAAGTATATCAACGCATTAAAGAAAAATATATACGCCGATAACAGAAACACATTGTTCAACTACCAACTATAAGTACTACAAATATAATAAAACAACATAAGAACAACAAATTACATACTAACTACATTAGACATTGATGCACCATTTGAATTCATTACTAGAGTCTACCGCAGGGAATCTGCTAAAACCAAGTCTATAGTTGTTGAACATCATTTCACGCAATTCAGAAACAGAATCAGTGCAGCCATTGACAAACTACAATAACAACCACAAAGATAATAAATTAAATACCAAATTATTATAAATATTGTATGAGACACTTGCTGTTTATAACTGCTAATACTACCACCACTTTAGTAGAGAGCCCGAGAAGAAACTACGTTTTAAATTTTGCTGGATATCACGAGGTAAAATATTTATTAAAAAGTTCGAAGGTCAACCAGACAATGCTGTGTATTATTTTTATTTATTTATTTAAGGACAGCTAGTGACAGCTAGTAATTGATACATTATTAATATTAAAATATAAATAGCACACAAAATTAAAGTAAATGCTCAATTGTTTAAGCTCTATCACAGCATGCACACAAGTGGCAACTAATTAAGGAAATAAACTATAAAAAAGAAAGAAACAAAATAAGAACAGAAATTATAACTCATTATTAACTCGTTATTAAAAAGAAAAAAAAGAAAGTTAAAATGGTTAGTATAAATTTATGTATTTGAAAGAGTTAATTAGAATTGACTGATAACGATAAGAAGTGAATCATTAAAGAGATCCACTTCACTTCCAATTGAATCCAACGTTGTTGATACTCTAGAAATTAGTGCATACTGTTTTAAATTGGTCCTGCTATAGGGTTTGTGAAGCAAGCTCATAGGGCGAGATGCCCGAATAGGCAATCTGCGTGGAATACTAAAATTAATGCACTGACAAAATTTAGGACAATCGATGTACTTCCGGAATAATTTAAGAAGAAAACTTAGATCAGAAAATTTTTGCGAACTTCTAAGCTATACAAATTAAAATGAGCTAACTTATTTATACTCGTTCCAACCATTTATTTTACTTTTGACACATGCTTTAGGACGTCACTGTTTCATTATACGCAATTATTAACTTTGAAACGAGTGAACAGAGAAATATATAAACTGCCCAATAATATTTATATATCTTAATTATTACCCACTAAATACATTAATATGCCGTAAATAGCTCTATTCATAAAATTTAAGTGATAATTCATTTCCGTTATAAAAAAAGTTACGTTCTATCGCATCTAGTGACAGTATCAAAAGTATTCGGTGCAAACTAATGAATCGCAAATAATCGATTACACTTATTTGCAGTTAAGTCAGCTGACAACTGAGTTTTGAATTGTTGTAATAGACAACACGTTAAAATTGTATCAGGGAGATATAAAAATCTTCTCATCATACCTATAACATGAAATAAAACAACCAAAATATTTTAATATTATTTTATTATAACGAATCGTCGGATTCTTCATACGAACTCGAATCGTCGCTTGAATCATCTGCAGTGTTTATTATTAACTTTTGTGTAGGTATGTTGTCAAATTCAATTTCCCGATCCCAATCAGAGAATATTATATTTTTTGTCTTGTTGACGACACTCGCCCAGTTTTCAGGCGTCACACTAGCACATGCGTTTTTTAAAAGTTCAAGCATTTTATTCTGTGAAAGGAGGAGTTGTATTGTTTCTTGCGGCGTGTCCTTTGACTTGTGCCCAGATCATTTCAATTGGATTATATTGACAGTGGTACGGAGGAATTCTGATTACAACATGCCCATATTCTGCTGCCATTTCGTCGATGACATATCGTTTTGGCTGCTTTTTACTTTTTAATATTTTAAGTAATTCTACTTTTAGTAGGGATTCGTCCACATCTTCCCCATTATCACGAAGCCAGTTTATAATCTCGTGTTTTTTGTTGGCCTGTGTTGGCATTTTATTAATTTGGCGAGAGTGATAGGGGCATTATCAATAAATATTGTTGATGGCTCTTCAAGTGATGTAAGCATTTCTCTGAACCACTTTTCATACACGTCCGCATTCATCTCCTCATGATAGTCTCCTGTTTTTTTTTATTTGAACGCTAACAGAGCGTCTGGTACAAATCCCTTTGTAGTTCCCGCATGGCAAATGATGAGGCGTTCACCTTTCCCCATTGGCACTGCAGAAGTAGAAGCAGCAGTATCGTCAGTCCAACCTTTTGGTATGGAATGATTGGCATTGAGCCAAGTTTCATCTGTGAAAACGACATTCGACCAGTCTTCTATTTTCTTCGCTTGTCTTAAAAATTCACAGCGAGACAAGGCTATATCACGACGTTCCATTAAAATTTTTCTTTTGTCGGATTTCTTATACAAGAACCCGATTTGGTGCAGCACCTTTGACAAAGAAGATTTTTGACCACGAAACAAGCCACAATTTCGTAGAGACGCTACTATTTTTTTCAAAGTAGGAATCTCTTTGCTTGTGTAATAATTGTATATATGACGACGAATAGCATCAGTATCAAAACTGTCAATTGCTGTCACTTTACGGGGCTGACGTTTTTTCTTAGGCGTAGATAGCTTGTTCTGTTCAATACCACTACTACCATAGCCTTCTTTAGTGATTTTCGCCACCGTTGGAGCACTAATACATAATGCTGCTGCAGCACGGTCTCTAACTTGGGTTACTGGTATAAGGAATCCGCCATTGCGGCTTTCTTTTTAATTGTAACAGTATTTATGGCCAGACTAAGTAGAGTTACTTTAACGAGAGTCGTTCACAACGTTCAATTCTTACGTACTAAGGGATGTTAGCGCACGACAGCGGCGTATAATTATTCTTTATTTTTATGTACAATCAACTTATGATACAAACTTAAGAACTAGATATGTTTGCTCGGAAGTACACATTGATTGTACAACATAATTCATATCGTTTATTCTGTAATTGTTTCAAGTATAGTGACGGAGTAGGAATACAAGTCACCACTCCCTATCTTACCCCTGGGTGATCGTAAGGGACGACTAAGGAATATAAAACGCACTAAACATCTATACAAGAGAAGGAAAACTCGAAACAATACCCTATACCAACACGTCTGACCAGTGCGGTATAGTAGGTCAATTTCTCTCCCTTTGCGGTAGATATGTATTGACTCATCACGATATCTCTGGAACCATAAGGTCTACAGACTTCAAATTTGGTAGGAATACTTTTTAAAAATAGAACTGCTTTTTAAAAATTCCACCACTAAAAGGGATTGCGTCGGTGTTAACCCAAAAGATACACATTTTTCAACACTGCCCTTACAAACTTGGCATTTGGTGTGGACTTTCCTTCTGCCCTGTAAAGATCAGATGAAGTAGGATTTTAAGAAATTTCTTCTCCGAAAGGAATTCTATGTAGCTAAATTAAACTACACAACTGAACTGAGGTAACCGAAGCGAAGCGAGGGCGGGGCGCTAGTATTTTTATATTTATCATTGAAAACATAATTTGTACTAAAGAAATGGTGCCGTATGTCGTACAGTACCCCCCTACCTACCTCAGGCAGCTCCTTGTTGTGGAAGTTTTCTCGCCAACAAAAAAATATTGTAAAATATACAAGTTATAATACGAGCCAAAATTACATATAAAGTTATATTAATATAATAACTTTATTGTTTTAATCTATTCTCAAACGTCAAATAGAAATGTAAACGTTAAGTACCTACGTATATTGGTTATTGCAAAATTGATAATGATAGTGCCATGTAGGTACTCGTAGATGTATCATTTTATACAAATTGATTTAATTTTATTTCTCACTAGCCTCTGACCGCGGCTTCGCCCGCGTAAAAGGCTACTTTCCTAAAGTTGAACTATAATCGCAAGGAAACACATTACCGGGATAAAAGTATCCTATATGTTAATCTAGGAAATGCTTGCAAAGGAAACATAAACATAAGTGATTTTACTGGGGTAAGAAAAATTGGAAGATATAGAAAATAACAAAACAAAATTTATAGCTAACTTATTTATATATAATTAAAATATAAGATGAAATGACATCTGAGCTGTGAGACATGGCACCTCGCAGAGCTACTGACAGCAGTCGGTCAACGTAATGCCATTTTAACCGACTTCAAAAAGGAAGAGGTTCTATGTTTCATTGTATGTATTTTTTTTTTTTTATGTATGTTCAGCTATATTTTTGTCAATTGTGGGCCGATTTTCAAAATTATTTTTTCTTTCTAAAGGGTATACTCCAGAGGTGGTCCCATTGTCACCAAGTCATGATCTGATGTAAGGAAGTCATGGAAATCGAGGGCAACCCTCAAATTTTATAGGCACATATTACGTGTCTCATATATTTTCAAAAGCTCTTCAAATATTTGCATCTGGCAGTGATAAATTCATTTAGGTGAGCTGATGATGGAAGGTACATCTCCTTAACGGTTAGGAGTTGGAGGACAATTCTTTCAATATCATATGCACGCATAGACCTTTAACTGTATTCTTTAAATTTAATCGCGTAAGCTGATAATGTAAAGTACTACTCCATAACGATTATGAGTTAGGTAATTCTTTATGTTGCCAATATATGATCTTTGTTACGTAGGTAGAAAATAACATATCAAGCTGGAGGGATGGACCTTTTCCAATTCACCTTTCTCAAAGTCGAACTTGTAAATATGTATCATCATCTGGACTTGAGCTTCTCTCACATTTCGCCACAAATTGCCAAACTTTTATTCTCCAGCAATTACCAGTTCGTTGAGCGTTGTGTTGGTAATATGTCCATTACATCCGTTATTCTATGGATTAGCGTATTTCGAATCCTATCTCGCACAGAAACGAGCGAGCATACCTCGTTCCATAGTACGCTGAGCGGCTTTGAGTTTTGTTACAAGACCCACATTTTCTTGTCATAAATCATCACTGTTCATAGATTTGTGCCTTCAGACACTGAAATATATTAGGTGCCATGATCCTCTAAGTTTTCTAAACGCTGTCTAGCCGTATTGGATAATTGTATCAACATTTTAAATTTAAATACGTACCTATTTAGAACCGTCTTATTCTTTGGCTTACGCTTTCTCCTGGTATAGTCTTTTGAATTGAGTAGTTTATTAGACCGTAAGTCGCAAAAAGCTGTCCCCCTAGAGTCTTTACACAACTCAGTGCATTATAAAACTGATCATTGGCAATTTATTTTTGCCGAAATCAATGACAGCTTTGTTTAAGGCTTTGTAAAGTACCCTGGAGTTTATATACCGTAACCGCTCAACATAGGATTTTCCATTCATTATTCCGTAACCTTTCGTTGCCTGATATATAGTTGACACAGGCGCTATAGCAACTAACCCGTCACTGTCTTTCACTTTTGTGCCAATAGTGTCGTCATTAAATTTTATAAAAACCAAATGAGGTAACTAACCTGTTTCAATTTGGTCACCACGAAAGGGAAGCCTACAAGTTTGGATGTTATCCCTATTGCCCGCTTACCAAGCCCTTAATGACAAAGATATTGCATCTTACCATGGTAAGAGTAAGTAAGAGTAAGTCATGACTTTGGAGCTTATGTCTAGTTTTAACAATTGCATAAAACCGTTACAATTATTTACATCACTTGGATGTTGGTAGTATCTCATACCTAAGTTGCTGTCTCACGTGACGCATCGATAGCACATATGGTGTATACGAGAATTGATTGAAACAGTGAAATTTAAACCATTGGCAACGAGATACAGCATTTCGTTTCCATTTTTTCCAAATACGTTCTTTATTTTTTTATTTTGATTCCCTACTTCTATTCTTCCTCTGGCCATGTGAATGTTAGTCGATCTACTCATAGTGCTATATTTAATAAATAATTTAATTTATATGAACTAGTTAAAATTATTACTTAACTACGATTATTTACACTAAAAATTCAAAAATAATTAAACTTTTAAAAAAAATGTAAACCGACTTCAAAATAAGATCAGCTAAAAAACATACTTATTTAAAACACCGATCTACTCATAGTGCTATATTTAATAAATAATTTAATTTATATGAACTAGTTAAAATTATTACTTAACTACGATTATTTACACTAAAAATTCAAAAATAATTAAACTTTTAAAAAAAATGTAAACCGACTTCAAAATAAGATCAGCTAAAAAACATACTTATTTAAAACACTAAAAACCGAAAAATAAGATGCACTGTTTAATTCTTGTCTAATTCTAATTAAGTATTAATTTTTATGAAATATAATTACAATGTATGCTAGAAATCCACTAACACGATTTGAAGTCGGTGCCAAGCTTAAATTCACAAAAAACAATAAGCTTAATGATATACACACAGGGTGAAAAATTAATAAAATCAAATTATTAAAGGAAATAAGAATTAAAAGATGTATTCAGAACACTATAATGCCACAACTTTAATACCATTTGACACAACCGTGAACGACGTCTGCCCGTATGGATTAAATCACTTAACCGGTTGCGCGTTCAGATCACTTCAGTCACAAGCATGGCGTGGTTTGAATGCGATATAGTATACCTATTTGGCTTGGCACCGACTTCAAATCGTGTTAGTGGATTTCTAGAGATACATTGTAATTATATTTCATAAAAATTAATACATAATTAGAATTAGACAAGCATTAAACAGTGCATCTTATTTTTCGGTTTTTAGTGTTTTAAATTAGTATGTTTTTTGGCTGATCTTATTTTGAAGTCGGTTTATTATTTATGTCCAATCAAAAGCAAAAAATAAAAAAAATATTTCGTTAATCTAGCTTCTAAAATAACCGATTTCCATATAAACTTTCACCTCTATTTTTATTTAAAGGGTAAATTTTTTACAAAATTTTAATGTCCTATTTATTTATATCTAATCGACAGCCTTAAAATAAGTTTCAAGCTTCTGGCTTTAAAAATGACGATACTTCCTTGCAACTTTTAATCCCCCTTTACAACACTTTTTTGCATTAAAAAGTAGCCTATGTCCTTTGTCAGGTTCTAGACTATCCGTGTACCAAATTTCGTTTATATCGGTTCAGTAGTTCTGGCGTAAAAAGGCGACAGACAGACAGAGTTACTTACGCATTTATAATATTAGTAAGGATTATGAATATCGTGGCCGCTATTTGTTATACACATAGTTCGTTACACAACCGCACACCCGTAACGCTCAGTACGTACATACCACGTACGTACCGCCTTCACAATAAGTCCCACTGCTGGGCTCGTACCGCCTTCACCTCACAATAAAAACGATATTGACTTACTGTAACCGTGGTGGGCAATCATGATGGTACAACGTTTCAATAAGGATCTTCCTTCTCTGGCACAGGTGTTACGTGTACATATGTATTATATATCCTTTAGTGGTGTCGCACTGCAGCCACGGGGGGACGGGTTGAGCTGTGTGTGTGTGTGTGTTTAATTAACATTTAAAATAGTTGTTAAATGTGTTATTATATATTGACAGGTAAGCAAACGTTAAGTGGCAACCTGTTCGTGTACCAGAGAGGTGAGTTATACCTACCTACATACAGTGATTGTTCAATGTTGTTTATCGAGTGTAATGTTAGGTACCTACTGCGGCACGGGCGGGCAATAGACAATGCAATATAGTCACGATGGCGGCTGTCGATATATATAACTTGGTGTCATCAACGACAGAGAATAGAGGTGTAACATTGTTTACTACTAATTATCTCATAATTTAGAGAAAGAGTACGTCAGTACTAAGTCAAACAACTTCACAGAGCACTCGCCATTAAAAAGTCGATAGAGCTCACAGAATAAATTGAAATCTTTGCGCTACAACGTTTCTAATCTGTGTCCGCCCACGTGGAGACGGAAGTAATATGAGGGCGCCACGCGCGTACGGACCTACAGACTAGACAAGTTGGTGTTGTTGCTGTAGACGGCGACGCGCGGCGGGGGGGCGCCGGCCGCGGCGGTACCTCAGTACTTGCCACCAGGCCAGTGTTTTGCTTGACAATTTAACTTTATCCTTCTAATATGTCAAACTGAATTTGGTAGGACATTTTGACGCCAAAAATCTCAATAGTCTCAAAGATATGGAGAGTTACTCCTTGGACCTGAGACGCTATCATAAACGAACTTGTACGGCCGGTGAGTCGCTGGTCACCCGCACCTACAATACATCTACATTACAATAAATATCAAATATTTGTATGCTGGCTACACGGCGTTGCGCGTAGCGCCGGCCACTGCTACGTCACAGTGCTACGTCTACATCGACGGTCATAGTCCCGGAACAAATGCAATCCACAACAACTTTTACTTGCAACCATCCAAAAATCTGTCGCTCCATACAAAGTTCCTCGGGATTACTCAAGATTGTTGCATCGATGAAATCCCT
This sequence comes from Lymantria monacha, assembly GCA_905163515.2. Taxonomy (NCBI): domain Eukaryota; kingdom Metazoa; phylum Arthropoda; class Insecta; order Lepidoptera; family Erebidae; genus Lymantria; species Lymantria monacha. The sequence continues at coordinate 22,706,203 of LR991081.1, forward strand.
AGTGCTAGACTCTATCGAACACTTCAGCGCTATCTAGGCTGAAAGTTAACGTCTTACACCCTGTTCCGTCGTCCTAAGGACGGTGTGTGTTATACTCAAGAAAATCACCAACCGACCGGTCATGACGAAAGTCGTTTTGACGACCACTGATCAGCTGATGATCCTGATGGTACTGCAGAAGTCGGCGGTCTATTATTGTCACGTTAGAGAGAGAGAGAGATAACTGTTGATTGTAATTCGGGGGACCGGCCATCCTTTTTAGGTTGTATTGGATATGGACTACTTTCAACGATGAAATCTTATTAGAAGCCTAGGAGATTCGGTATAGAGGTGTGAGAACGTATGTACGACACAGTAACACTGCAAGTAAGACATCCAGCCCAGCGTTGGATGTAGGCAGTCTCATGCCGCACTCTGTGGCGTAACGTGTGGGAGGCCTACGTCCAGCAGTGGGGACGGCAATAGGCTCAAATAATGAGTATATTTATTGAACATCCATCACATCACAGGACAGGACTGTCTCAAAACTTGTATATATAGTGTAAAGGATAGTTCCTCACACGCCTGGCCGATAGTTAGCTATTGTTGTCATAAATAAAGGCACAAGTAATTCTACCATTGTGGACGCCCTGTGTTGTCTACCGAATGGTGGCAGACGGCTCCCCTCCTAAACGGTACACAAGTAGTACGTAGCTGTACTTACCTATTGCGATGTGACGTCATCACCCCGTAGACGGTGTGTCGGGTCGGGTCGGTCAGTAGGAGGTAGTAACTCAGTCGTCACAACGATACATATGTTACGTGTCAGTTGTAATGTTTTGGCAACGTCCGTTATCAAACAACAACGTTACGTAATAATGATTATGAATGAAGTGATTGCGTCACCATTTGGGATAGGTCGCGGTGGTGGGACACCCCTCCATTACTGATGTAACAATCAACTTTGTACTTATAATAGCTACTACTATATATATATATATATATATATATATATATATATATATATATATATATATATATATATATATATGTGTGTGTGTGTGTAAATATAATTACACATTTAATCCATCAATTGTTCGCTTGCTTGCATTATTATTGACAGACAACAGTAAACTTTTATATAAATGATATAACTAGGGCTTTGTATATGGTTGTTATGATAAACATAAGCGAATAGCACCGGCCGGCATGTTGATATAATGTAGTAGTTATGTAACGTTTATTCGCATATTTTTGCATATTCGCATTCGCGAAATTATTGCGAGTATATTTTTTTAAATAAGTAATAATAGTTGGTTAATATAAGAAAATCCAATTATATTAATTTCCTACGTTTTTTAAAGCAATTGAAAGTAACTTAACCTCGTAATCACATTATCAGTGTTCTCTTTATTATTTGGTATCATTTATTTATTTAGCTTTGGGCAATGAAGCTTAACAATCAAACTTTCATAATAATTTAAAAAACAAAACTATATATTAAATGGCCTAAATGCAATGTAAACAAACAAAACTCATCATCAATCATCTATGAGTTTTTAACAAAGTTTAATGATAACATTAAAGATTATTATTTTTGGCTTTATCTAAAAATAATAATCTACAAATACTTCTAAACTATAATTAAAATCAAATTAAATTTTAACATGAGTTGCTGTCATCATAATCACAAAGAGTTTATAGTATATCTATATTATATAGTTTATAGTATCTATAGTATAAATACAATCATTTTACATAAGAATTAACAGTTAACACTTTAAGCAAACTAAAATAAAATTAAGTCTTTTACTTTAATAAACCTAAAAAATGTAATTGTTAGTTGAATTTGTGACACAAAATTTTAATGCAATTGAAACTATAAAAATTAAATTCTTCTATTAAACTTTTGTCAGTCTTTAGGTATATTTTTAATATTAACTAACTCTAAACAAACAAAAAAAGGATTCTCAAACAAAAATACTACTCTCCTTTAAAAAAAATAGTAGTTAATTATATACATTTTTCATATTAATAATTGAACTTCAATAGGGGAATATTAAACTTTAAAAATAGTAGTTTTGATGCTTTGTCTCCTTCAAGTCTGTTTCGATGTGGCGTGTATATAAGTCCAGCGCCACTAAATATGCGCTCGCCGGGGACACTCGTTGGTGGTGTAACTAAATAAAGCCATAGACAAATGACGCCAAATTTAAACAAAAACTGAATATTCGCAATAGTTGGCAGCAGATATTCGCTTTCGCGAATGTCTAAAATATGACATTCGTAGTGATGTCACTATAATGTTGATTATGGCACGGCTCAGGGTGCAACATGCGGACCGCTCTCATACACCCACACTGCACCTTCACGCAACGTAAATATAAGTAATATATTACAAAAATATAATGAAACATAGTTTATACAACAATAAATATTGTATTGTATACGAGCTTGATAATTCGTTTATATATATATATATATATATATATATATATATATATATATATATATATATATATATATATATATATATATATACTATATATATATATATACTGATGATGATGTTGACTTATATTATGATCTTATGTCTTGTTTATGTCTTACAATGAAACTTATAGGTATATGACGTAACGTGCGTGATTATGATGAAGATAAAATTATAAAACAGAAGTTCTTTAATTTACTATTTGATTCGTATGTTTTGTTTGCATATCACACGCAATATAAAACTTAAAAATTATTTAAAATCAATGTGCAATCTATACGATATACCTCGTGATAAAAACTCTTAAGGTGAACGTGTCACTGCTTGTTCAACATGTGGGTATGCTTGCTTGTCTTTGCTGAGGCATCTCCTAGCCTTCTAATATTACCGAGTGATCTGTTTCAATCAATTGTTGTTGTTGTTTAATCAATACCTTTATAAACCTATACAAGTGTTCTGCGTGCTCGTATTTATGCTCTAACGCATGCATGCATGAGAGCTGTTAACCGCCGCACCGTCGCGCGTCGGTCGTATGAAGTCGATCATGATTGAATTGTAATTGAGATCAGTTATCTGCCAACATTAACAAAGTTCGCTTTAAGTAGTAGTCAACAATTATACGAATTGAGTTACCTTTCTTGATTTTGGTGTGTTGTTTGGTCATAGTGTTTCGTGAATAGAATACATGATTGTAACGGTTGTCTGATATTACTTCATACATCTCTGCTCCTCACTTACCTATAGAGATGGGTGGATGTTGCATCTGCCTTGCCAAGTCAAACTGCATAGTTTGGTGTTATGAATGATATTTAATACTTTCTACTGTTCCAATAGACCGTATCGACCGGGTCGTAGAGTTTGATACTCACTGATCATTGTACGAACGACTGTAAAGATAGATAAACCTTTTCATATGACAGCTGATGTGAACAAAACGTGTTCAGTTATTAGGTAATGTCATCGTACAAACAAATGATACAACACTTATACGATGCGCTGCGAGCCGACACCACAAACAGCTCTACGAACTAAACTAATGTCAATTTATGTAATACCTACTTGTATGAGAGATGACAATTTTAATATGAAAAGTAACAATTACTTAAATAGTTTCGAATGTGTCACACACACACACACTGACATATTAATTATCACAAACACATTCAATTCACATAAAACAAACCAACAAGTGAATTACACATACCTACATAACACGTTCAACTAATTACTAATCCTAACATTTTAATAAAACAACAGTAAATGGTAATCGACATACGAGCGGGCCCCCGCCGTGCTAGTGATATCGAATTTTTTTTTTTTTTGTATTTGTTGTTAGCCTCAGATGGCTATGACAACTTTACCCGGACTGTGGGTGAGCGCTGAGCACTGAGGGCTCTCAACCTGTTAAAGTTTAAGCGACCGGTCCCGAGGGCACCCCTTTTTTTTTTTCTTTTTTTTCGCTGAGGAAACGCATTTACGCGCTATCCTCCGCTGGTGATAGACGGGGGGGAGTGTGGGACTCGCCGGTCAGCTGCCCGACCGGAATACCCACTAAAACCACAGCGGCCCCTTCCGCGCTTACGGGGCGCCGGAGAGATCGTCTACTGACATTCGATCCCCGGCACCCCAACGCTTGGCCCTCTGGCCACGTCCTGTCAACCCTTAAGGCGGTGTAAGGAGGTGCGCATAACGGCGCCTCCTCCTCCCCGGTCGCCGGCGGCGGATTGAGTCAGCGGACGCAAGCGCCTCGCGTTCGTTCGTGTTCGTTTCCCGGAGCATGCCCGCTCCCTTCCTTTCCATGATGGCCTCACAAAAGGAGGCCATCATGACCAGCACCTGTCGCTGTCAAGCATCTTCGAGATGATCGTTGACAGCGACAGGTCTCTCCCAATGACCGCCGTCAGGACGTGGCGCTGGGGACCCTAGGCGGGGCATACCTCCAGAGTGTGACGCGCATCGTCTAATGGCGCGCCACACTCGTGACATCCTGGGGTCCCTTCTCTTCCAATTCTGTGCAGGTACTTACCGAAGACCCCGTGTCCGGCAAGCACCTGCACCATCCTGAAGCATAGGCTGCCGTGCCTTCTATTAATCCAGCGGTGGAGATGTGGCGCAACCGCCTCCACAGTCCCCCGCCCTGCAACGGGGGACTCCAGTTCTTCTCTCCACCGCCGAATGACTCCCCTTCGGGCCACTTCTAGTGCTCTGCCCAGTTCCCTTGTGGAGACTTGCTCGCCGTCGGCCCGCGCTGCAACGCGCAGCTGGTAGGCCTCCGCCAGGGCCTCAGACACAAGTGGCCAAGGCGGGTCACCCGCCAGTAATGTCGCCGCGGTCCACGACACCGTACGGTAACCCCTGATAGCTCTTACCGCCATGACCCTCTGTGGACGTCGCAGAAGGGACCTGTTGCGGGTGGTGAGGGAGTCCGCCCAAATAGGGGCACCATACAGTGCCATGGACCGAACAACTCCGGCGTATAAACGTCGGGTGGACGACCCGGGACTGCCAGTATTTGGCAGAAGCCGAGGGCACCCCCTGTGAGGTACGGTCCTCGGCTCGGGGGGTCGCTGGCAAAGTGGGTTCTCCCACGTTTATGACTTGAACGCGACACGAATTCCGTCCTCGGCGGCGGGGGCGGAATCGTGGATACTTATTAGTCAGGGCCGCGCGGGCTGTGTATGCCTTCGTTTGGGCGAGCGTGATAATGTCGTCGGGTTCGTCGAGTATTAATCGCGGTTGACGGATCGCGGCAATTTTTGAAGGGGTATAGCTAGTAGCCCTAACCACTATGGGATTAGGGTGAGAGACGGCAGAGCACTGCTTCATGTACTGCCTGATTTTCGGCAGGCCGAGATCTATGTGTTCCACATTGCAGATCCACATTGCGCATGTAACACGGTGCTCCCGTCGCACGGCACATGAACCTATTCTGTAATGTTTGCAAACGGTGTAACCTGAAGGGTTTCGCTTGAGTGAACACAACACTAGCGTACGTCATGATGGGACGTACGCATGCGGTGTATAATCTAATTTTACTACTGAGTGATAGCTTGGCTTTGGCATGCAGCAAGCTGTGAAGGCGTCCTAGCACAAAAGCTGCGCGCGCGCGAACTCGCTTTATGTGAGGACCGAAGGACGCGATTGTCAAGGGTGACGCCGATATATTTGACCTGTTTAGTCCATGGCATGGACTGGTCGGACATCGTTATTTGAGGGAAGGAAGCCATTGGGTGTAGGAGACCTGTCCACCGGTGGAACATGATCGCTTGGCTTTTTGTAGGGTTAATAGTAATTCTCCACATCCTAGACCATTTATCTAGGGCGGTAGCCGCTCGTTGGAGATTACTGATCACTGTCTCTATAGAACGACTTGCATAGAAGATGGCAGTGTCATCGGCGAATAGTGTAGTTTGCACATTCTTGAGCTGTGGGATATCGCTGGTGTACAGCGTGAACAAAATTGGAGAAAGCACCGATCCCTGGGGGACGCCGGCTTTTAGTGAATGCGGTGCGGAGAGAGTGCCCTCTACCCGGTAGCGGAAACTACGATCGGTTAGAAACCCGACTAGAAAAAAAGTATCGTTCAACCAGATCATGTATCTGGACCCGATCAGGATAGAATGAGGCATGCCGGATCCGGCAAACCCGATCAGGACCAGGTCTGTTCCTGATCTCCTGATCTAGGCTAGGCTATCCTTAGCCTGATGTGAAATAACATCAAGTATGGTAAGGCATACCGGATCAGGACCAGATCAGGACCAAATAAGGATAGCCTGATGTGAAATATCATTAAGTATGGTAAAGCATACCGGATCAGGACCAAATAAGGATAGCCTGATGTGAAATATCAATAAGTATGGTAAGGCATACCGGATCAGGACCAGGTCAGGACCAAATAAGGATAGCCTGATGTGTAATATCATCAAGTATGGTAAAGCATACCGGATCAGGACAGAATGAGGCGTGCCGGATCCGGCAAACCCTATCAGGATAGCCTAATGTGAAATAACATCAAGTATGGTAAGGCATACCGGATCAGGACCAAATAAGGATAGCCTGATGTGAAATATCATCAAGTATATAGTAAGGCTTGTAGTATATCAGAACCAGAAACAGTTTTCGTAACACAAAAAAAATATCAATCAAAATTCAAAAAAGTGACATGATTGTCATATTTATACCACGGCGAAATTGTATTTGCATCAGAGGAGATTAATCTGAAATCTTTAATTAATCATATGTATTTAATAATAATAATAAAGTTCAATTAATAATATAAAAATAATTTATATTTAAAGTAAAAAATAAATAATATATATATATATATATATATATATATATATATATATATATATATATATATATATATATATATCTATATATATGTACCTAACATTTGAAAACATAGATAGATAGAAATATTATATTGTAACAACCATTCTAACATTTAATGTTTTGGGTCATAATAAATAGATGGCGTTAGTAAAATGACGTCATTATTTGAATCGCGGTGTTAAGATTCTCCGAAGCGTAATGACATGGCCTAATATTAAATTAGTTGTTATCGAATCTGATTAAAACAGATCGATCAGGTCATGAATGAGGAATTCAGGCGACAGTTGCAGTCGTTATCATCTGGTGATTGCGCCATAATCGGAACGGCTCACTGGGACTCTCTATGATAAGAATATAGCACTGCATTCGATGCCTACGTCATATATTAATTTATATTTTTACCTATTAAACATGTTCTTTAAGATATTCATGTTTTTTAAAAGGACCGGACTGGGCATACTCGTTTTGGATCAGGCAAGATATATAACGCAGATGATTCATTTGGTTCCGATCAGTAAAATTTCATCCGGACCCGATCAGGAACGCCTGATCTGGACCCGATCAGGAATGCCTGGAAGATAGGTTTTGTAAGGAAGGTTTTCCTGATCGGGTCCAGATATATCTTCTGCGTTACATACCTTATCTGGTCCAGATCGGGCATGCCCGGTCCGGTCCTGCTAAGGAAGACGAAAAAATTTCTAGTCGGGAAGTCCCTTACTATTATAACTAAGTAGCGGGGTATGCCTAACTTGAGTAATTTGAATATAAGGCCATTATGCCAGACTTTATCAAACGCTTTTTCTACATCGAATAGAAGCATACCCGTGAAATAGCTATGTTGTAGCTTAACAATGGCATACTCGACTATTCGATGTACTTGCTGAACGCAAGAGTGTTGCGTGCGAAAGACGAAATGAATCGGCGGGATAAGGGCGTTTGCCTCTGCGTAAGTTCTTAAGCGGCTAAGAATTACGCGTTCGTATATTTTTGCGAAACTATTCAGTAAGCTAATAGGGCGGTAAGCAGAAGGTTCGGTACGCTTTTTGCCGGGTTTGTGGATTCCTATTACCACGCCTTGTTTTCATTGATATGTAAAGATACAGTTGGCTATTGCGGCGTTAATTATAGATGTTAAAATAATGAGTAGTGAGAGGGGGAAGAGTTTAATTACTCTGTTTGAAATGCCGTCCGAACCTGGGTATTTCCTAGGAAGGAGGGCCTTGACAATCGTTCCCACCTCGTCAGTTGTTACTGGCGGGGTAGGTTCGTCGATAGTGGTGGGTGTACGCGATGTACAACGCTCCACCTCGCTATTAACTAGTTCGGTGTGTCGCGCGTTTATGTTTAGTGTGCTTGACGTACATTGCTGCTCAAGTCTAGCTGCCAAGCATTCGGACTTTTCTTCGTCCTCGTACGCTGGAGGCTCGTCAGGGCGGGTGAGTGGTGGCATTGTGGACACTGTGTCCTTTTTGAATGATCGGGCAAGTTGCCAGTATGCGAGGTGAGACGGCTCAAGCTCGCTTAGCATGGCATCCTATCTGTTTTGCTGAAATTCTTGTACAGCTTGTTTGACCGCCCTCTGCAGTGACCGCATTCGAAGGCAGTTGTTTTCGCAGGGGAAGCGGTCATAAGCTCGGATAGCTGCGTTCTTTTGCCTTAGCATAATATCACGCACGTCAGCGGGTAGGCGCCATAAACGAACGCTCGTGTCTGGCACCGTCCGTGAACAATCACTAATTAGCGATTGTACGTGATTTGTAAGGGAATCGATCGCGGACGTAACGTCTTCTTGGGAGTTTATATTGAAAGGGATTTGGGCCAGGTGTAATGACGAGGAGGACTGGAGTTTGACCTTCAGTCGGTTCCAGTCTGTACACACTTTGGTGGTGGGAAGGTTTGGGCCTGAAGGGCCATAGCGCGGGGAGACTTCTACTACCACCGGACGGTGGTCCGAGTTAAGCTCGTGAAGTACTTCTATCGAACTTAAACGTAGGTTTAAGTTCTTAAGAAGGGCTATGTCTAACACGACGACACAACTACACAATGTGAGGTGTGTACTACATAGTACGTACCGTGTAGCCCGTGTAGGGACTGTCGTCGTCAACTGTTCCACCAACCACATAATGTTATCACAACGACACATTATGTATTACGTGAGGCTAAACATTACTACACAATATCAATATCATATTATACGTTCACACTCTCGAGTTGTGGGTTAAGACAGTAACCCTCATTCCAGAATCCTCCCCATCCTTCCCCGCATCACCAATACGTGCTTTTAAAGTCCACCGAGCATCATCATCATTAAGTCGAACATTGATGTACCGGCAATATGGCACGCTATCTTCATCGGCACTAATGACAGTGTGGTATCTGTGTCTCACCCTGAGCCCCAGAACAGAGCCAAACTAGGACGGACGGTCAGGGAGCCGCCATAAAGGAACTACTATTTATAACACATAATATAAAGCGTCACTCACTAATTAATTTAGTTATAAACCAGTGCCTAAAGCGCACACCCAAGGGTATGTGTAACATAGTGCACTACTCTCTGTGCGTGTGTGTGTTCGCTCCACACACACGCACAGAGGTACGTACCTAACATGTAAACATAATGCTCGATACGCACATTAGGTGATCACAGTTCAAGACTTCGAGTTTATCGTTAATATATTTAATAAACAAAATATAGGTCACGTACATAATACACATAAACTTACTATATATATATATATATATATATATACCCTACTCTACCCAACACTGTTGCCAAGGAGGGTTGACGTCAGGCAGACGGCCGGTCATAAAAATCACCGCCAAAACTACTGCAATATGTCGGCAAAGAAAGTGAATGAGCACAGGGCTAGGGCGTACTCCGCAGGCGACGCGCAGAGGCACCACCTGGTCTCTGTGAGAAATGGACAAGGGTTGTTGCATCACGGGCGGGTGCGACGTAAGAAGCGAGCCCTTAGTATGAAAGAGATAAGAATGAGGTATGCAAGTTGGAATGTTGGAACGATTACTAGAAGAGGAAGGGAATTAGCAGATGTGTTAAAAAGGCGAAGAATAAATATTGCATGTCTGCAAGAAACGAAATGGAAGGGAACGAGAGCTAGAGAAATTGGTGAAGGATACAAGTTTTATTACAGCAGTGGAAATGGTAAAAGGAACGGTGTAGGAATAGTGTTAGATAAGAATTTGAAAGAATGTGTGACAAATGTAAAAAGGGTGAATGACAGATTGATAGTTGTGAAAATAGTGTGGGAGAGTATCATTCTAAATGTGATTAGCGTGTATGCACCCCAAGCCGGATGTAAGGATGAAGTAAAAGAGTTTTGGCAGAATTTCGATGAAATTATGATAGGCATACCAGAAAGTGAGGAGATTTGTATAGGAGGTGATTTTAATGGACACGTAGAAGAAGCGAATGATAGTTATGAGAGTGTGCATGGAGGATGGGGGTACGGCAAACGAAACATTGGAGGTGAGACGCTGCTCCAAGCGGCCTCGTCATTTCACCTAGCCATCGCAAATACGTGGTTTCAAAAAAGCGAGGAGCACTTAACCACCTATAAAAGTTGCAACCACCGTACGCAGATCGATTACTTTCTTGTTAAGAAAAGTCAGTTGTTCTGTGTACGAGATTGTAAGGTGCTGCCAGGTGAAGCACTGGTAACTCAGCATCGTCTTTTATTGCTAGAAATGCGCATAAAAGCACGCCCCATTAACACCAGAAACCGGCCCCCTCCTAAGGTAAGATGGAGTATGCTTGAAAGAAAAGAGTATGCAAGTAGGTTTAAACAAGTTGTGATAGCTAAAATGATTGATATGAAGGATAAATCTGTGAATGAATGTTGGAATGAAATGGCTAGCTGTATTAGAAATACAGCTAAAGGAATACTAGGAGAAACAAAAGGAAAACGTATAATTGATAGGGATACATGGTGGTGGAATGAGGATGTGCAACAGATCTTGAAAGAAAAGAAGAATGTATTTAAGGAATGGCAGAAAGAAAACAATGAAAGATTGAATGAAGCAAAAAAGATTGAATACAAGGAGTGCAAGAGAAAAGCTAAACGGGCGATAGCTATTGCAAGAGCTCAGGCCGAAGACAAAATTTATAAGTCGTTAGATGGACCTCAAGGACAAAAAGCACTGTACCGCATAACTAAAGCCTGAGAAGAAAGAGCGAGAGATATTAGGCATATCAGGTGTATAAAAGATGAAACAGGTCAAGTTTTGATAAAAGAAGATGATGATAAAAGAACGCTGGAAGAGATATTTTGAAAGGTTAATGAACGAAGAGAATTTATAGAGTGGAGTGCTAGATGATGTGCTAGAGAACGTCGGCTTGGTAGGATCAATTACAATAGATGAGATAAGAGAAGCAGTGAGAAGCATGAAAAATGGTAAGTCTGCAGGGCCTGACGGTATACCAGTTGAAGTATGGAAAATTTTGGAAGAGGATGGATATATGTGGCTGACTTTGTTTTTCGATAAACTGCTGCATGAGGAAGTAATCCCCAGTGAATGGTGCAATAGTACACTAGTGCCCATTTTTAAAAATAAGGGTGATGTCCAGGACTGCGGCAGTTATCGAGGAATAAAACTCTTGTCGCACAGTATGAAAGTGTGGGAAAAAGATATTGAGAAGCGATTGGGAGAAGAAAGTGAGATAACCCAAAACCAGTTCGGATTTATGTCGGGCCGAGGGGCAACGGATGCCATATTTGCACTGCGCCAATTATGCGAAAAATATCGGGGTGCACATAGGAACATGCACATGGTATTCGTTGACCTCGAGAAGGCTTATGACAGAATCCCGAGAGCGGTTTTGTAATGGGCTCTGAAAGAGAAAGGTGTGCCTGTAAAGTATATTAGGTTAATCTGACTGCACAGATGGCGTAGTGGTTAAGATACCGACCTTCCGTGCCAGTGCCGTGGGTTCGATTCCCACGCAGGACAATACTTTGTGCGATCCACAAAGTATTGTTCTGAGTCTGGGTGTAATTTGTCTGCGTAAAAAAAAAAAAAAAAAAAAAAAAAAAAAAAAAACAAAAGATCGGTGTAATTTAATTTAAAGATTGGTGTAATTTGTCTGCGTTAATTGCATGTTTGTAAAGTCCCCCGCAATACAAGGTTTATTTCCTTAGTGCGGGGTGGTGTCTTTAAAAAAAAAAAAAAAAAAAAAAAAAAAATCTGTGCAATGTACTGGCGATCCAGGTCGTATGTAAGATCTGCTGTTGGAGACTCCGACGGGTTCAACGTTGAGATAGGCCTGCACCAAGGGTCGGCGCTAAGCCCCTACCTCTTCCTGTTGATAATGGATGCTTTAACATCGGAGATACAGGAAGAGGCACCCTGGTGCATGCTGTTCGCTGATGACGTTGTTCTCGTCGGAGAAGATGGGCTTGAGGTCCAGAGCATGCTGGAAAAGTGGCGCTGTAAGTTGGAGAATGTTGGCTTGAAAATCAGCAGACCTAAAACAGAATACATGTTCTGCGATTTCGGCGGTCTCTCCAATGTTACACCCATAGCTCTAGATGGAGTACTTATACCAGTATGCTCGAATTTTTGATACCTCGGCTCGCTTATCCAAAGCAGCAGCGACCTGGATCGTGCGGTGAAGCACAGAGTTGATGCGGGATGGATGAAATGGCGGCAGGTCACGGGTACAATATGTGATCCCAGAGTACCCCTTAAATTAAAGGCAAAAATTTACAAAACTTTAATAACACCTGCTGTACTGTATGGATCAGCATGTAGGGCGACATAAGCGACGGATGAGAGACGATTACATGTAGCGGAGATGCGAATGTTGAGATGGATGTACGGCGTGATGAGAATGGATAAGATGAGGAATGAGCGTATAAGAGAATGTTTGAAAGTAGCGCCAGTGACGGATAAGTTAAGGAGTGAACGTTTGAGCTGGTATGGACATGTGATGAGACGGGATGAAAGTAATGTTGCGAGGAAGGTTTTGAGTATGAATGTTGAAGGCTCTAGGGGTAAAGGGAGACCAAAGAAAAGATGGATGGACTGCGTGAAGCATGATATGTATAAATAGGGAGTGACTACAGAGATGACGCCTGATAGGGCTGTATGGAAAAAGAGGACATATTGCGTCGACCCCAACTAGTTGGGATAAGAGCAGGAGAATGATGATGATATATATATATATATATATAAACTAGTAACAAAAATTAAGGGATATAAAAATAAATCTAAATTTTTGGGTAAAATTCAACGAGCTGTAACTCCGAGGAAAATAATCGTACAGCAAATAAATATAAAAGCAAATTGTAGCTCCAAGTAGTTTTCAGATATGACCACGAAAATTTTTTTTTCATATTTGAGTCTGAAAGAATTCCAATTAAACCTACCAAAAAAAAATTTTCCATTTTTTTCTCGTCTAAAAAATGGTCTACGGACTTCAAAAAATGTTGCCATAATTCCACTCAAAAGCTCTAGTAGAAAATTTTATCTTCTTTAATTTGATATTCTCATGAAGCTTGTACAATGATTTTCCACGGAGTTATCGTCAATCAAAGCCAAAAGGTTCTTTTTACCTTTAATATTCAATAACTCCGGAAATAATGGTCGTATGGAAAATCGTTGGAGGGTTCTGAAAACTTTATGATAGTCCCTATAAGATACCGTAAATGGCTATTGATGAAAAAATTTTTTTCGAAGTGGAAATCTTATTTGAAAAAAGGCCAAAAATTTGCATAATTAAGGATATTTGGATAAATTGGTATAACTTTGGATAAAATGGATGAACGAAGGATATCGTCAGTAATTTTTCAACTTCAAAGTGTCCCAAAAATTCTTAAAAAAAGATGCGATTTTTTTTTTCTTAGTGCACCGAAGCTTCAAATTTACTCTTTTCGCAAAAATCAACATTATGGGCAATTTTGATCTTTAATGAATATTTTTAATTTTTTTAATAAAAATAAATTATTTTTATCAATAATCTTTATTTCTCTGCTCGAAAAAAATTTTGTTTCTTCAAGATTTGAAGAAAAAAATTATTGTCAATTTTTTGAAATTTTGTTTTTTGAATTTTTTTCTTTTTTTCAGAATATTTTTTTCTCGTCTTCAGAAAGCTCCATTGTTGTCAAAAACAAAAAAAATAACTGATTTTTTTTTACTACCGCAACAGCCTAAGTTTTAAATGTCAACTTAAAAAATTAATAAAAAAAGTTGATATACACCCAGCGGATTTCGGCATTTTTTCACACTAAACGCGATTTTTTTTGTTCTTTCTAGCCCGAATTCCTGACGTAATTTTTTTTTGGATTGTAAGCATTTTTCTTGTAATTTTTTGATATGCCTCGTCGACATTTTTCAGCCAATAGAAATTGCCAATAGTGATCTTTGCGAAAAGAATAAATTTGAAGCTTCGGTGCACTAAGAAAAAAAATTGCATCGTTTTGAATTTTTTTAAGGCTTTTCGGGACACTTTGAAGTTGAAAAGTTACTGACGATATCCTTCGTTCATCCATTTTATCCAAAGTTATACCAATTTATCCAAATATCCTTAATTATGTAAATTATTGGCATTTTTTCAATTAAAATGTTCACTTCGAAAAAAAATTTTTCCTTAATAGCCATTTACGGTATCTTATAGGGAATATCATGAAATTTTCAGAACCTTCCAACGATTTGCCATACGATCATTATTTCCGGAGTTATTGAATATTAAAGTTAAAAAGAAACTTTTGGCTTTGATTGACAATAACTCCGCGGCAAATCATCGTACAAGCTTCATGAAAATATCAAATTAAAGAGGATTAAATTTTCTACAAGAACTTTTGAGTGGAATTATGGAAAAAATTTTTTTAAGTTCGTAGACCATTTTTAAGACGAGAAAAAAATTTGGAATTTTTTTTTGGTAGTTTTCTTGGAATTTCTCCAGACTCATACCTGAAAAAAAAATATGGTCATATCTGAAAACCTAGATAAACCTAGATAAATCTAGATACCTGGAGCTACAATTTGCTTTTATATTAATTTTATGATATTTTTTTACAAAACCAAAATAATGGTCTTTGAAAGAGATGAAGCCAGAACAGATGTAAGAGTAACAATAGGTAATGATGTACTAGAGCAAGTGGATGAATTTGTATATCTTGGATGTGGATTTAGCCGAGATGAACGGTACACCACTGATATAGAGCGAAGAGTGAATGCGGGAAATAGAGTGAACGGAGCGTTGGGGCAACTTCTCGGCAGCCACCACCTCAGCCAGAAGGCACGTGTAGCAATACATAACGCAGTGCTTGTCCCAACATTACTGTATGGAAGCGAGAGTTGGGTATGCAGAAAAGAGTATGAAAGTAAAATTAATGCGGTCGAAATGCGATCTCTTCGGAAAATCTGTGGAGTTAGGCTGACCGACCGCATCCGTAACGACGACGTAAGAGAGCGAGTAGGTATGAAAGAGAGTATTGGTGTAAAGATGCGAAAGGGAATGCTCCGATGGTTTGGACATGTGGAAAGAATGCCGAACGAACGTCTGGTTAAGAAGATATACAATGCGAAAGTGGAAGGATGTAGGTACCGAGGGAGACCGAGACTAACCTACCTAGACCAGATCGGTCAGGTACTGAAGGAAGGTGGAGTCACAAGTCTCCGAAACCGGCGAGCGTGTATGAAGAGAATTATGAATGTTGAGGAAGCGAGTGAAGTATGCAGAGATAGAGTTCTCTGGCACTCTGTTCTCTCTGCCTACCCTGCAAGGGATATGGCGTGATGATATGTATGTATGTATATTTTTTTATTTGCGGTACGATCATTTTCTCGGAGTTACAGCTCGTTGAATTTTACCCAAAGATTTAGATTTTTTTTTATATACCTTAATTTTTGTTACTAGTATATATATATATATATATATATACAAACAGGAGGAATCGCATGATGCTTTGGGTATATTTTGCGATTTAACCAATATAATTTGATTGCGTACACCACGAAACCCTCATCAAGAAATTATACCACTATGGGATCAGGCATACTCCTCTCGAACTTTTAACATCTTATTTATGCAACAGAGTTCAGAGGGTCGATGTTAATGGTGTACGATCATCTGGTTCTGTTATAAGAATGGGCGTTCCACAAGAATCTATTCTGGGGCCATTTCTGTTCCTTGTATATATTAGTGACTTACCTTATTATATAGGGTATAACCAAGACATAGTGTTGTTCACAGATGATACGTCTTTATTGTTTAAAATTAAGAGACAAATGCTCAATTATGACGATGTGAACAACGCTCTGTCAAATGTTGTTCATTGATTCAATACAAACAACTTGGTTCTTAATGAAAAGAAAACCAAATGTATTAAATTTACCACACCTAATGTGAGACTAGTAGAAACCAATGTTCAAATATGTATGGTGTGGCCCTAGAAATTGTGGATTCCACAACATTTTTAGGTTTTGCTATTGATTCTAAACTCCATTGGGGCCCTTCATATTGTGAAATTTTCTAGTCGACTAAGTTCAGCGTCTTTAGCGGAAAAAAAAACCGAATGTCAACCGATATTGAAATCGCTAGAATTATTTATTTCGCTTACTTCCACAGCCTTATGTCTTATGGCATATTAATTTGGAGATGCTATGCCGATTTGGATAACATCTTTGTTGTCCAAAAACGGGCTGTCCGCGCGATTTATAATCTAGACCCAAGAGCTTCACTGCGGAAAAAAATTTAGGGAAATAAACATTCTAACTGTTATATCACAATTTATTTATGAAAACATAATATTATAAAAAACCGGAGGTGTCAAAGGACACCCGGATGGAACGAAGTTCTATTTTAATTATATAATTTTTTTCTGCCTTAAGCGATTTTTATCGTTATATTTTAGCCAATTTGCAAAATATCTTTATAAATTATAGCCTATGTGTTATTCTGATGTGCAAGCTATGTTACTATAAAGTTCATCAAAATCTATTCCGTAGTTTTTACGTGAAAGAGCAACAAACATGTTCACATCCATACATTATTACAAACTTTCACGTTTATAATATTAATAATAGGATATACAATTCCACTAGACTACCAAAACTTTTCGGCCCCGAGCTCGAACGCGAGCCGGCCACGCGGCCCGGTCACGGACGAAAATAATTTCGTTGCGCATTATTTTGATTTTGCTATATCTCTTAAGGTATTGATTTAATTTGCATGGTCTGAAGGAAAAAAAATATCTTCATGAAATGCTCAAGCTAACTAATGTATTTAAAATGATAAGGATTAATACAGTATTTGTGTAAATAGCTTTTCAATTACCGTTTTATAATAGAACATTTTTTAAAGTATTAAAATGGATATAGTATGTTATCCTTAAGAGATAGATATATACCATCGCGGACTTTTTTGTAGGCCTTTTTAAGTTGTATAATACTGTAGTACTTTATTTTGATCTATTTCGTAGGGTTCAGCCAGCCAGTTCAGGCCAGCGTTTGCAATGTAAGCGCAAAATAATGTGTTTATTTACGACATCACATTAGAAACCTCTAAAATTATCAGTGTTTCTCTAGTACATTATGCATATATTATACATATAACCTTCCTCTTGAATCACTCTATCTATAAAAAAAATCGTCGCGACACCACACTGTTCAATGCGAAATAGAAATGAAAATATCTGGCTTGCTTTCTATAAGAGAGCCGACGAGCGACGCCGCACAGCTTACAATAGCTTACTATAGCAAAAAGTGTCGTGACAACTTTTCGTAAGAATTTTTTCCGTCTAGCCCCCGTTCACAACGCGCGATAAGGAACTTCGTTCCAAAAAAAATATTGACAAATTTGAAATTATCAAATTTTTATCATTTTAGGGTTCCGTACCTCAAAAGGAAAAAATTAAACTCTTGTTTTGCGTTAGCCTCATGGTGATATTATTATTATTATTGTCTTCACTTGGGATATAAATATTAAAAAAAAAATTAAAAGATATAATTTTATTTTAAAACAGGGATTCTTCTCAATATAAAGTCTTGTGTAAACAATATCGTGTAGATGGCACGCGTCTCCTTTAAAGACGAAAATATAACACGAACCGAAAATTGAAAATCATAGAACAGCTCACGCTGGTGTAAATGGCAGCACGATTCGAATCCCATATGTGACAATCATTTTCCGCTCGTAATCAAGTTTTTATAAAGTCTTTTTTTAAATATTATATAAAATTGAATTGATTATTTTTTTACATACATGCATATCATCACGCCATATCCCTTGCAGGGTAGGCAGAGAGGACAGAGTGCCAGAGAACTCTATCCTTGCATACTTCACTCGCTGCCTCAACATTCATAATTCTCTTCATACACGCTCGCCGGTTTCGGAGACTCTTGGCTCCACCTTCTTTCAGTACGTTACCAATCTTGTCTAGGTAGGTGAGTCTCGGTCTCCCCCGGTACCTACATCCTTCCACTTTCGCATTGTATTATATATCTTCTTAACCAGACGTTCGTTCGGCGATCTTTCCACATGTCAGAACCATCGGAGCATTCCCTTTCGCATCTTTACACCAATACTCTCTTTCATTCCTACTCGCTCTCTTACGTCGTCGTTACGAATACGGTCGGTCAGCATAACTCCACAGATTTTCCGTAGAGATCGCATTTCGACCGCATTAATTTTACTTTCATGTTCTTTCTTACATACCCAACTCTCGCTTCCATATAATAATATTGGGACAAGCACTGCGTTGTGTATTGCTACACGTGCCTTCTGGCTGAGGTGGTGGCTACCGAGAAATTGTCCCAACGCTCCATTCACTCTATTTCCCGCATTCACTCTTCGCGCATATAAGTGGTGTACATTCCATCTCGACTAAATCCACATCCAATATATACAAATTCATCCACTTGCTCTAGTACATCATTACCTATTGTTACTCTTACATCTGTTCTGGCTTCATCTCTTTCGAAGACCATTATTTTGGTTTTGCTCACATTTACGCGTAGATCCCTTTTCTTACAATCTTCTGTCATTATATCGACTAGGGTCTGCAGGTCAGTCACTGACTGCGCCAGCAGGACTGCATCATCTGCATAGAGCAGAACACTGACCACCGAGTCGCCCATCTGTCCAGATGTGGGAGTCCTCCCACATTCATATCGTTCAACCTTTGGAGACATTTATCCAGATATATGATAAACAGCTTGGCTGATAGAACGCACCCCTGCTTAACGCCGATATTGACGTCAAACCAAGGCGACATTCCATCATCCAGCCGCACACAAGCTCATGTAACTGGACTGCACAGCCTGCAGCAGTTTACCGTTAATACCATACTCCGGTAAAATGATTCAAAGTTCCTTTCGTACAACCGTGTCAAATGCTCTCTCCAGATCCACAAAACTGCAGAAAACCCTCTGACCTAGAGCCAGATGCTTCTCCACAATGTTGCGCAGAGAGAACACTTGATCCATGCATCCCTTTCCACTCCTGAAAACTCCTTGTGTCTCACACAGTACACCATTGGACTCCATCCTCATTCTCCTTTCAGTAATTTTACCGTATACTTTTGCTGCCAAACTGGTTAAGCTTATGGCTCTGTAATTTGCGCAATCATAACGTGAACCGTTGTTTTTAAACAAAGGCACGATGAATGCGCTATTCCAGTCCCTGGGAACCATTCCCGAGCTCCAACATCAATTGAGGAGCAACAGGAACGCCTCCCAGACACAGTAGCTGCCAAGCTTGATCATCTCGGCAGACACCATATCAATGCTCACTGCCTTACCATTTTTAAACTTCTTATCTCCCATTCAACTTCATCCATACTGATGCCATCGGAGGACGCCGGTGTTGAATGTTGATCTACTAGACCACATGCAACACCGGCGCCAACCCGAGTATCCGCATACATATCGCCAAAATATTCACTCCATCGGCTTAACACGTCTTGTGTTTGTGTAAGACGGACCACAAAGTGATCCTACAAGGGTTCCGTTTTTTCCTTTTAAGGCCGTACCTTACCGTAACCCTAATAAAAATATTAATAAAATGGCAATAATTTTATTAAATGCAATTATATATTTTATATAATATATAGATTCTTATCCGTGTGGTGACGGAGTAAGAATAAAATTCACCATCCCCTATCTTACCCGTGGGTAAACGTAAGAGACGACTAAGGAATATAAAACGCATATAACATGTATACAAGAGAAGGAAAAGTTGAAACAAAACCCTATACCAACACGTCTGACCAGCGCGGTATAGTAGGTTAATTTCCCTCCCATTACGGAGGAGGCCCGAGCCCAACAGTGGGACATACATGGGCTATGATGATGATGATATACATTCTATTCTCTATAAATTCTATTGAGAAATGTATACAAAATAGGAAGCCGGCGGACTGTTGGCTTTACCGACTAGTGGCCAATTGGCCATATCTTTAGTATAAATAATTAAAAATATAAGCTACGTACGTAGCCGTAGCGCGTAGGGCTAAATGTAGACAATATCATTTTATAGAGTAGGTACCTACGAGTGTATCACTTCTGAATATAATAAATAAAAATATACATTTAGATGTGTGCAATAATGAATTACACCGGTTGTTGCTGTTGTATTGTAATATGTTGATAATCTATATAAGTAAGAGGTATATATATATATATATATATATATATATATATATATATATATATATATATCTCTTACTTATATAGATTATCAACATATGAGATATATATATATATATATATATATATATATATAAGAGATTTCGAGAGTCGAGAGACAAATGATCAAGCAGCACACCTGATGGTAAGTGATACTACTGCGCATGGACCTTAGCAACAGTACGGGCACAGCCAGGCCGCTGCCTACCTTGAAACTTGAAGAAAGTGCTCTTCTTAAACCTCGCTTGAAGAAGGGCATGTCATAGCGTTCGGGCAACACAGCAGCAGGTCAGCAGGTAGTTCATTCTAGATCTTGCACGTACGTGGGAGAAATGATCACTGAAAACGTACGGTCAAGGACCGCATCATGCGTACATACATCGCAGTTGATATGCAGGATAATAGATAGAGCATATGTGTTGCCGATGTAATGACTCATCACGATATCTCTGGTACCATACGGCCTACAGACTTCAAATTTGGTAGGAATATTTCTTTCACCAAGTAGAGGTCAGCTAAGAATAGATTTTACGAAATTCCATCCGCAAGGGGATTCCTGGGGTGTAAAATTCACATTTTTTAAATATAGCTCCTCCAAACTTAAAATTTGGTGTGAACTTTTTTCTGCCCTGTAAAGGGCTGATGATTACAGATTTTACAAAATTCCGTTACCAAAAGGAAATGCAAAGGTGTTACCTTACAAAAAAAACCTCTTTTTTTAATAAAGCTCCTACAGACAAAATCTTTGTTAGGCATATTTGTGTTACGAAGCAGATACGGTAAACTAACAACGGCTTTTTGGAAATTCTACCCCAAAAGGGGATGGCGTAGGTGTTAACCCAAAAAATTCATATTTTTAAACACTGCCCCTACAGCTTTGGCATTTGGTGTGGACTCTTTCTGCCCTATAAAGGTCAGATAAAGTAGGGTTTTAAGAAATTCTAACTCCGAAATTCTGTGTAGTGAAAGTAAACTACACTACTGAACTGAGGCAACCGCAGCGAAGCGCGGGCGGGGGCTAGTATATTATATACTTACCTATCTACTTGGACTTACACTGCTATTGCATACATTTAACAACCGCAGCGAAGCGCGGGCGGGCGCTAGTATATTATATACTTACCTATCTACTTGGACTTACACTGCTATTGCATACATTTAACAACCGCAGCGAAGCGCGGGCGGGCGCTAGTATATTATATACTTACCTATCCACTTGGACTTACACTGCTATTGCATACATTTAACAACCGCAGCGAAGCGCGGGCGGGCGCTAGTATATTATATACTTACCTATCTACTTGGACTTACACTGCTATTGCATACATTTAACAACCGCAGCGAAGCGCGGGCGGGGCGCTAGTATATTATATACTTACCTATCTACTTGGACTTACACTGCTATTGCATACATTTAACAACCGCAGCGAAGCGCGGGCGGGCGCTAGTATATTATATACTTACCTATCTACTTGGACTTACACTGCTATTGCATACATTTAACAACCGCAGCGAAGCGCGGGCGGGCGCTAGTATATTATATACTTACCTATCTACTTGGACTTACACTGCTATTGCATACATTTAACAACCGCAGCGAAGCGCGGGCGGGCGCTTGTATATTATATACTTACCTATCTACTTGGACTTACACTGCTATTGCATACATTTAACAACCGCAGCGAAGCGCGGGCGGGCGCTTGTAAATTATATACTTACCTATCTACTTGGACTTACACTGCTATTGCATACATTTAACAACCGCAGCGAAGCGCGGGCGGGCGCTAGTATATTATATACTTACCTATCTACTTGGACTTACACTGCTATTGCATACATTTAACAACCGCAGCGAAGCGCGGGCGGGCGCTAGTATATTATATACTTACCTATCTACTTGGACTTACACTGCTATTGCATACATTTAACAACCGCAGCGAAGCGCGGGCGGGCGCTAGTATATTATATACTTACCTATCTACTTGGACTTACACTGCTAATGTATATATTTAACAACCGCAGCGAAGCGCGGGCGGGGCGCTAGTATATTATATACTTACCTATCTACTTGGACTTACACTGCTATTGCATACATTTAACAACCGCAGCGAAGCGCGGGCGGGCGCTTGTATATTATATACTTACCTATCTACTTGGACTTACACTGCTATTGCATACATTTAACAACCGCAGCGAAGCGCGGGCGGGCGCTTGTATATTATATACTTACCTATCTACTTGGACTTACACTGCTATTGCATACATTTAACAACCGCAGCGAAGCGCGGGCGGGCGCTTGTATATTATATACTTACCTATCTACTTGGACTTACACTGCTATTGCATACATTTAACAACCGCAGCGAAGCGCGGGCGGGCGCTTGTATATTATATACTTACCTATCTACTTGGACTTACACTGCTATTGCATACATTTAACAACCGCAGCGAAGCGCGGGCGGGCGCTAGTATATTATATACTTACCTATCTACTTGGACTTACACTGCTATTGCATACATTTAACAACCGCAGCGAAGCGCGGGCGGGCGCTAGTATATTATATACTTACCTATCTACTTGGACTTACACTGCTAATGTATATATTTAACAACCGCAGCGAAGCGCGGGCGGGGCGCTAGTATATTATATACTTACCTATCTACTTGGACTTACACTGCTATTGCATACATTTAACAACCGCAGCGAAGCGCGGGCGGGCGCTTGTATATTATATACTTACCTATCTACTTGGACTTACACTGCTATTGCATACATTTAACAACCGCAGCGAAGCGCGGGCGGGCGCTTGTATATTATATACTTACCTATCTACTTGGACTTACACTGCTATTGCATACATTTAATAACCGCAGCGAAGCGCGAGCGGGCGCTTGTATATTATATACTTACCTATCTACTTGGACTTACACTGCTATTGCATACATTTAACAACCGCAGCGAAGCGCGGGCGGGCGCTAGTATATTATATACTTACCTATCTACTTGGACTTACACTGCTAATGTATATATTTAACAACCGCAGCGAAGCGCGGGCGGGGCGCTAGTATATTATATACTTACCTATCTACTTGGACTTACACTGCTATTGCATACATTTAACAACCGCAGCGAAGCGCGGGCGGGCGCTTGTATATTATATACTTACCTATCTACTTGGACTTACACTGCTATTGCATACATTTAACAACCGCAGCGAAGCGCGGGCGGGCGCTTGTATATTATATACTTACCTATCTACTTGGACTTACACTGCTATTGCATACATTTAACAACCGCAGCGAAGCGCGGGCGGGCGCTTGTAAATTATATACTTACCTATCTACTTGGACTTACACTGCTATTGCATACATTTAACAACCGCAGCGAAGCGCGGGCGGGCGCTTGTATATTATATACTTACCTATCTACTTGGACTTACACTGCTATTGCATACATTTAACAACCGCAGCGAAGCGCGGGCGGGCGCTTGTATATTATATACTTACCTATCTACTTGGACTTACACTGCTATTGCATACATTTAACAACCGCAGCGAAGCGTGGGCGGGCGCTAGTATATTATATACTTACCTATCTACTTGGACTTACACTGCTATTGCATACATTTAACAAAGTAAAATCTTTTTTATTGTCAATTGTCTGTTAACAACTTTGACGATCATATGTATATTACTTATTAATGTTATATAATTATTAATAAGTGATTATAGTATACAGTAATTGAACTTTATACACTAATTGTATCACTAAATGTATAATATCTTTTACCGAGCAAGCCTTTCCCAATACTTATATTGTAGGGGTTCAAAAGAAAATATAGTTTGCTGTTTAGGAAATACGCGGCGCGGCGTTGGCTTGTATATATCTGAGGGAAACGAAGTGAACGAGACGTCTCGGTGCGACCTTCAAAGTAAACGTAACGAGTGTCTTGATATCGATTGACCTAAAAGTACCAAGCGCCTAACTCATACTGATAACTGTTCGCTACGCTACGGTATGTATATATATCTATACATATAATAAAAATATAACGAATCGCTGTCTGTACATGGAAGATATATGAGAAAAAATATTACTGGGACCTTTATCAACAAAAGTAGAACCCAAATGAATGATTTTTAAAATTTTTGTCTGTTTATCTGTTTGTCTGTGCGTTTGTGCACGCTAATCTCAGAAACGGCTTATCCGATTTAGACGCGGTTTTCACTAATATATTGTGGTAAGCTTCACTTAACATTTAGGTTTTATTTTATGTTAATTGGTTTATAAATAAAAAAGTTATGTACAAAAAGAGAATGATTCTATATATAAAATTTATGTTGTTTATGATTTGTTATTATTAAGGTATTTAATTTATGATAATTATTATTGTGGCAATTTTACAATTTTTTTTACAAAACTAACAAAAACTATTCAGCTACTACCGGATCGAAACACGACCACACTGAGAAAGATCCGGCGAGAAAACTCAGGAGGCATGATACTAATTTTATTATTGAATTTTTGAGTGGCGGCCTACTTTATCTTACTAAAATTAATTAAATTAAAATTTAACTATTATTGTGGGTCAAATCTATACAATAAGTGCTCACAGTGTCTTGCAGTCTTGTTGTGGTTTTCTTAGTTTTATTTTTAATTAAGTGAATAACAGGATCCCAGCTTGATGATAATACCCAGCCATCCTCCTCAAAAATTTAATATCTTATAGGGTAGATATAAATAAATTTCTGCAATAACAATGGCATATTGGACGTAAGACACCTCAGTCCTCCCGTGATCATGATCACTGTAAAGTGTTCGAAACGTCGGAAGTTATAAATCAAATACAAACGCGATAGAATCCGTAAAAGTAGTTTTATTTCAAATGTGTAATACTCGCGTAAACATTAGAAGTCATTATAAAAAAGTTATGTCAATTTAAAAAATTTTCGGAGAAAAAATCATTATCGATTTTTTTTAAATTACGTACAAATATTCTTCAGTAAAAATAAATAAACACGTGTTTCAGCATTTGTTGATTTTCACCCTCTGGGGGTGTAAATTAGGCCTGCAAAGCGGTTTGGACGACTCATTAAGACCTTGGCGCCAAGCCGATATTATTGAAGCTGGGCACTTGAAATGTTGACAGTGGTTTCTTTCTATGACGTAGAGATTTACTAAAAAAGGATTTTACGAAAGTATACCCCTAAGGGGGTGGAACAGAGTGGCAAAGTTTGTATAGGGAGAAAAAAAACTTTATTGATTCTTTTCAAATTACGAGTTGAATCAAATATTCTAGGGTAATATCCGGCATTTGTCAATTTTCACCCTCTGGTTGTGTAAATTAGGCCTGTGAAGCGGGTTGAACGATCATTACCGCCAAGCCGAAACTATTAAAGCTAGAAACATTAAATTTTGAAGCACGTTTCTATTTATGACATAGAGATTCAATATGAAAGGATTTTATCAATTCCGCCCCTAAGAGGGTGTAACAAAGCGGCAAAGTGTGTATGGGGAGAAAATTTCATTATCGATTCTTTTCAAATTACGTACAAATATTCTTCGCTAAAAATAAATAAACACGTGTTTCTTTCTCCCTCTCCATCAACCCCGCACCAGTGCCGGCGTGAGAGCTCACACGATACACATAGTAGACGGCAATAGGTTCTTGCCCAAAGGTTTAAGATACAGGTTATACAAGTTAAGCTTCAAAAATGTTCACTTTATAACTCAAATAATAAATCATATCTAACGAGGTCGCAACTCTGCTGGTGAAACAAAACAGTCAAATAAAGGGTGGCGATAATTATATTTTTATCCCATGGTCATACCGTAAATAGGATATTAATGGCAATATAATTTTGTAAAATGAATAGAACTTTGAACCACCTTTTTCTTTAGTGACCGGCTTTGGTATATAGACAAACGCGCGCCGTACACGTACATCTACGTATTGCGGGCGGGCCATCGCAACCGGGTATCATCTCGAATCGAAGCCGGACGGTAGAGCGTGTCAACCTAGAGTATTTTCTCTCGGACCCACCCTATTGCCTAATTCCGTTAGACAACTAACTCGCAGAAGGCGCCGACAGCATCTCAGTTTCTGACGCTGTTGATTATCGTCCTAGCGACAAACCTTCAACACCTTGCATTGCTTTTTCTATTTAACTCTGTCAGAGATGACTTCTGCGTGGACGAAGTCGCGGGCAAAAGCTAGTATATATATATATATACAGGGTGTCCCAAAATTCAACGATAAGCCGGCACCAGCAGATGGACCTACATATGACTACTCGAGAACAAAAAAGAAAAAAATTCTACCTTGATTTTTTTTTTCATTACGACAAAAAAACCGATTTCTTTAAAAATCGTCATCTTTTATTATATTATTAAGTGCCATTGCTACAATTTTACAAGTAATTCTGTGATTTTTTTTGTATTGGCAAGGTAAGTAGTACTACTATCGATCACAACCATTAAAAATTCCAGAATATCTATAGTTTTTACACAAAAATCAACCAAAACTATGTTTTTTTCATAAATTATGTAAGATTTTGACTTTCAGCTCACTTTCACTCATCACAGTGAAAAAAAAAAGTATGGACACTACTGTGGCAAATAGTATTAAAAATTGGCGCAACTAACTACATAACACATTCTAAAATGGTATAACATTCTAGGCAAACTAGCCACAAAAATATACTTAGGTGTACTATTTCAAAATAACAACCATACTTCGAAAATTGTTAGTGTTGATAGTAATCACTTCTACTATGTAGCCAAAATGTTTTTGTTGCAAGTTCTCAGAATTTGAATGAGACATGTGCGTAGTCCATAAGATAACATAAGTTAGAAAGAGATAGATATAGAGAGATTAAAATTTACTATATTATTAAAATTACAATAAATGTTCGAATTGTTTGCCATTGGCAGTAATGCAGGCACGACATCGCCTTAAAAATGAACGTTTTATTTTTCTTGCATATCTGATTCTGTTCATGTGATCCACAGCCTGAATTATTTTTTGGCGAAGCTCGTCCAAGGTTGCAATGGGTTTTGAGTAGACTCTGTCCTTTAGACAACCCCAATAGAAAAAATCCAGGGGATTTAGATCGGGTGAACGGGGTGGCCATAAGATAGGACCAAGTCGCCCGATCCAACGCCCTGGGTACTCTTGGTCTAAGTACTCTCGCACAGGGCGGGCATAGTGAGCTGGGCAACCATCGTTTTGAAACCACATGTTTTGCAAATCACTTAAGGGCACGTCTTCTAATAATCCTGGTAACTCATTTTGTAAGAAGTTCAAATAGCTATTGCCATCTATGTTTCCTTGTAACTCAAAGGGCCCTATCACTTTTCCATTTATTATGCCCGTCCATAGGTTAACCTTAAATTGATATTGGGATTTGTCTTCTCTCACCAGGTGCGGATTTTCATTGTTCCAGCTATGAAGATTGTGAAGATTTAAATAGCCATCTTTCTTGCAGGTTGTTTCATCCGACCATAAAACTTTGTCTAAGAATTGGGGATCTTCCCTGTGTTTTTGCAGCATTACACGGCAAAATGCGACCCGCAGTGGATAGTCCCGCGGTAATAACGCCTGCACGCGCCTGTAATGATATGGATGAAACTGGTGACGTTTTAAAATTCTATGTGCAGTACTTTTTGGAATTCCCGTTGCTACTTGTATGCCACGTACAGAGGTAGTTGTATCGCTTTCTATTTCTTTGAGAACTTCTTCATCGTGTTCCGATCTAGGTCTTCCAGCGTTTCTCCTGTCAGATGGTATACGACCCTCCGAAAATGCTTGATGCACGTTAATAAATACGCGATAATCCGGATACCTTTGAAGAGTAGGGTACCTTGCTCGATATAATCTGCTAGCAGCGTTGGCATTGCATCGGCATTCTCCATAAATTAGGTGCATATTAGCGTATTCTAACGCTGTATATGGTAGCGGCATAATGAATGCTAAACACTTGAAAATAAGGCAAAACTTCTTTAAAAAAACACAAAATCACAGTCTAAAATAATGCCAAGTCAGGTCAATTTCCAGGTCACTTAATTCAATCCAAAGTCGTTAGTATCAGAGCCACTTTAATTAAAACAGAACGGTGTGCAGTAAACAAAGAAGTAGAGCGTACTGACTTGCTGTGCTGCTGAGGACATTAATTACTTCTCTACCTGCATTAATGTTACTAAACAATTAGCATCTATCTATCTCCCTCTAACGTATAATCTCTCTATCTCTGTCTAACTTATGTTATCTTATGGACTACGCACATGTCTCATTCAAATTCTGAGAACTTGCAACAAAAACATTTGGGCTACATAGTAAAAGTGATTACTATCAACACTAACAATTTTCGAAGTATGGTTGTTATTTTGAAATAGTACACCTAAGTATATTTTTGTGGCTAGTTTGCCTAGAATGTTATACCATTTTAGAATTGTAATTAGTTGCGCCAATTTTTAATACTATTTGCCACAGTAGTGTCCATACTTTTTTTTTTCACTGTGATGAGTGAAAGTGAGCTGAAAGTCAAAATCTTACATAATTTATGAAAAAAACATAGTTTTGGTTGATTTTTGTGTAAAAACTATAGATATTCTGGAATTTTTAATGGTTGTGATCGATAGTAGTGCTACTTACCTTACCAATACAAAAAAAAACACAGAATTACTTGTAAAATTGTAGCAATGGCACTTAATAATATAATAAAAGATGTCGATTTTTAAAGAAATCGGTTTTTTTGTCGTAATGAAAAAAAAAATCAAGGTAGAATTTTTTTCTTTTTTGTTCTCGAGTAGTCATATGTAGGTCCACCTGCTGGTGCCGGCTTATCGTTGAATTTTGGGACACCCTGTATATATATATACATATATATACCGGGTTATTTTTCTAAGAGTACCCAAATTTCTTTAGGATATTCTACATATAAATAAGGTTATATTAAAAATATAAAATATTTAAAATCACTAGTAATTGCCTAATTATTTACATTTGAAAATATCTAAAAATATTCATGATTTATGGACAAACTTTTTTTTTACGCACGGCCATTCATAAGTAAGCAATTATCGAACGCACACAAGTTCATGTTAGAAGTTATGGACACCTATCTACCTACATTGTAGTGAATTCACACACTAATACAACAGACACAACAGTATCAGTTATTGTGTTGGTAATTAACCAATTACCAACACAAGTAACATAGTAAATAAGTTTATGATTAAAATTTTCTTTTATACTATTTAAAGGGCTTAGAACTACCATAATAAACAGATACATTAAAATACTAGTTTATTATTTAAAACCACATACATACTAATGTTCGTATTTATTAAGGTGTATTTAAAAAGTGGAATGTACTATTTACAACTAGGTATTAAACTTACCTTTTCATTTAGTTCCATGAAAAAACCCTATCGTGTAGTGTGTATAAATGTACAATTCGTTTAACACTTGCTTAAATTGTTTTTTAATGTTATTTGTTTCGTTCGATCACCTTTCACTTCACTTAAATGCAGTAATCATTTTGCTATGAAGGGCCTCACTATACCTACTCACTAATTGCATTTTTTTTACTTCGCATACCACGTAACTTTCAGCACTAAGAAAGTAGCCAGCACCATACACACATTCTTTAATATTCGCGGTTCGAATATCTTACATGATTTAATAACCATCATTGGATATAAAAAATCAAAATTAGCGCGCGCTCATAATTAGGTCACGGCCAAGACTAAAAGTTCACTGGGGTGAACATCGGCGTGTGCGCAGCGGGTACAAGGGGGGTTATGAATATTGCCGAAAGCTTACCGAAATACCGACAAAGAAATATTTGAGTACCTAACTGATTTATCGGGAGTGTTTCTTTGTGTGCGTGGCGTGTGTGTTTATAATTATGAATAACTAACGTAGTGTCGTCAAATTTAGTGTATCTCGGAATGTTTAAAATGTAGAATGTATTTTTTTTTTAAATAAAAACATATGTTTTTATTTCACTAATCAATTATACTATTGAATCTGAACCTCCTATGTAAATTTGGGTACCTCTTGAAAAAAAATTCTGTATATCATAAAAAATATTGAGTGAAAATGTCGATTCCTCAATTTTTGATCCTTAAAATTGTACTTCGACTTTAAAATTGTATCTCAGCGGGACGGACGCTGTATATACTACCGCTTTACAGTTCTTATTTACATTAAATACTAGCTTTTGCCCGCGACTTCGTCCATGCAGAGTCATCTCTGACAGAGTTATATAGAAAAAGCAATGCAAGGTGTTGAAGGTTTATCGCTAGGATAATAATCAACAGCGTCAGAAACTGGGATGCGTTGAGGTGATGATTCTGCGAGTTAGTTGTCTAACGGAATTAGGCAATAGGGTGGGTCCGAGAGAAAATACTCTACGTTGACACGCTCTACAGTCGGTGCTTTGGGCGGCGCAAGCGTGAGTACCTGTATTGAGGTTCACTGCATGAGGACTTCGACTCGAGATGATACCCGGTTGCGGTGGCCCGCCCGCACAACGTAGATGTACGTGTACGGCGCGCGTGTGTCTATATACCATAGCCGGTCACTAAAGAAAAGGTGGTTCAAAGTTCTATTCATTCTACAAATTATATTGCTCAGGCTCATTAATATCCTATTTACGGTATGACCATGGGATAAAAATATAATTATCGCCACCCTTTATTTGACTGTTTTGTTTCACCAGCAGAGTTGCGAAATGGTTAGATATGATTTATTATTTGAGTTATAGAGTGAATATTTTTGAAGCTAAACTTAACCTGTATCTTAAACTATTAGGCAAGAACCTATTGTCGTCTACTATGTGTATCGTGTGAGCTCTCACGCCGGAACTGGTCGCCACAACGGCACTGGTGCGGGGTTGATGGAGAGGGAGAGAGAAACACGTGTTTATTTATTTTTACCGAAGAATATTTGTACGTAATTTGAAAAGAATCGATAAAGAAATTTTCTCCCCATACACACTTTGCCGCTTTGTTACACCCCGTTAGGGGCGGCATTCATAAAATCCTTTCATATTGAATCTATATGTCATAAATAAAAACGTGCTTCAAAATTTAATGTTTCTAGCTTTAATAGTTTTGGCTTGGCTACCGCCAAACGTTTGAACGATTCATTACCATGAGTGCTCCACCCCCTTAGGGGTATAATTTCGTAAAATCCTTACTTAGTGAATCTCTACGTCATATAAAGAAACCACAGTCAACATTTCAAGTTGCCAGCTTCAATAATATCGGCTTGGCGCTAATGATTTAATGAGTCGTCCAACCCGCTTTGCAGGCCTAATTTACACCCCCAAAGAGTGAAAATCAACAAATGCTGAAATACGTTATTATTTATTTTTACTGAAGATAATTTGTACGTAATTTGAAAAAAATCGATAAAGATTTTTTTCTCTGAACATTTTTTAAATTGACATAACTTTTTTTGTTATAAACCAATTGACATAAAATAAAGCCTAAATGTTAAGTGAAGCTTACCACAATATATTAGTGAAAACCGCGTCTAAATCGGATAAGCCGTTTCTGAGATTAGCGTGCACAAACACACAGACAAACAGATAAACACAAAAAATTTCAAATTATTGTTTTGTGTTCTATTAGTGTTGATAAAGGTCCCAGTAATATTTTTTTTCATATATCTTCCATATACAGACAGCGACCCGTTACATTTTTATTATATGTATAGATAAACATTTTGCATTATTTGAAATACCTACATCTAATTAGGTAATACAGTTAAAGTCACTATAACAGCTATTATTTTTATTTTTTAAAAAAAAGCTTTAGTTAAAACGAAATTTTACAGGCGAATTTGAATGTCACGCGATTTCGTCCGCGTGACATTCAGTTTTACCACGCACCCCTGTTTGAAAATTATAAATTCAGACACGACCAAGTGTTTCCGGCACCCACTTGACCATTTTCATTAAGGAGGACGCCTTCTCCAATTTTCATTAAAACGTCAGCAAATTCTTAAGCATGTGACTGGCACCATGGCTTTGCTTGCGTGTAAGGGTGTAGTATGTGTGTGTATGGTAAGGGTCAGCTTTTCTACTTGGGGCCACAGAAAAAAATTACTTCAGCGAAGCATTGATCTCATCAGTTCTAGCTCCTCGAGGTTTAACAGGAAGGATTTGCGGAATTTCTCCAGAGAAAAGCACCATTGGCTTTTCATTACAATCAATATCTCGTAGTGCTCGATCCACGGCCTCTACGAATTTTTTTTATTTACCATTGTCCAATCATCCCCAAGGATTAAACAGTAAACCTAAATAAAAACACTAATAGTGGTAAAGGGGGCGTTGCACTGTTGGTATTCTATATTCAGCCACGAATCGATCCGACTGCGGGCGATCCCACTCGCGCAGAAAATCCACGTCTGAGTAGTGCAATGTGTTATCTCCGCTTTATTTGGTGAGCGCGAGAGCCAGAAGTCCAAATGGGTGGGTTCTGGTTGGTGGACAGTCGTCTAGTTGTATCCCTGGTATTACAAAGTATCATGAGTGGCAGTAACACTTACCGTCAGGGGTGCTGCTGACACACTCGAGGTCTGTGTGGCCTGGACAGAGCAGCGCCGTGAACTCGTCACAATCATCAGTGTTGATCTGGCGCTTTGGCGTCAGGAACTGGGATGCGGTTGGCGTCTTCTTGGAGCCAGGCGTCTCGCGGAAGGAGACGGCGGGGCTGGTCCGAGAGGAAATCCTTTTCAGTAACGTGCTCCGCCGTCAGGCCTGTGGTGGTGCAGGCGCGATTACCTGTGCCTGATGCCGTCCTAGCTGAGGCCGCGGGTGACTGGAACGGGGAATAGTCCATCACCCGCAGCCTCTCTGGCTGACCACGCGAGGGCGACACCCGGCTGGGGGCGTCAACGGGGGATGATACCCAATGGCGAAAGGCGAAAGGCCCAATGGCGATGGAGAGGAAAAACGGTGGGTTATAGGGCGACGCGGACAGAATGGACGGCGTGTGTCCAGACCATAGCCTTTTTTTTTGGGATAGACTATGGGGTTAGTCACGCCCCGCCAAATCGCTCCGGGGTGACGGAAGCTCCAACCTGCAAAGCGCCTCTTCGCCGTGCGAACGGGCCACCGGTACCCGATCTTTGTCTTCGTTGGCCCGTCTAGACCTGGCGAAAAAAAAAAGAAAAGAAAAAGAAACGTGGGTGCTGCTTGCTCGTTTACCACCGTACAGAATAAAACAAAAACCACTTTGGATGTGTCGTAGTTTCATGTTATTGAACATCTCGGTGTTTCATTACTCTGAGCGTCGTCAATCGCAATCATCAGTGCCAAACTGGCGGCAGGCGACCGCCAGCTACGATGCTCGATAGCGTCCGGCACTGGGATTCTGTCGCCGCCTTTTGCGAGACAGTGATCTCACAGAAGGAGGCGGCGGGTCATGTCACAGAGGAGACTCTCCATGCTGACACACTCTGCCGCCAGCGCATCGGACGTCACAGGCGCGACTACCTGCGCCTGTTGCCATCCTAGCCGAGGTTGCGGGTGGATGAACATTGGGGAATAATCTACCACCATCAGAGACGCCGACCGCGTGAGGGCGATACATACAGCACTGTTGTTTACCGGGGCGTCGACGGAGACGATACCTTAAAAGGGTAACAGGCAAGCGGTACCAAGGCCAGCTTGATGGCAATGAGGAGAGACCATGGTGGGTTATGGGGCTCTCGACGCCCTTCTGTTGCACCGAAAGGAATGGGCGTGTCCAGACCACAGCCTATCAAACAAAAACAAAAACAAAAAAGGGTGCACTTTGCATACTCGCCCCAAAGTAGCGTCTTACTAAAGAACGTACGTTTTGCATGCTCTATGATGTGGAACTTTACTTTTCTTTTTCGTGTTAGTCGCAGATGGCTTTTTTATGGCGGCAGGCTACGGTGTGGGTTGCACCCCGCTAATCCGTCTGGGGCGACGGAAAAAGCGGCGCGCGATCCCGTAGACCATCTCAACAACGTACCTATCAACGCCGTTCGAGTGGGCCACCAGACCCCGATCTTTATTTTCGGTGGGTCGCAGATGGCTATGACAACATCTACTTGGACTGTTAGGTGAGCGCTGAGAGCTTTCCATCCGAGTACCATTACTGAGTTCAAGAAATTAATGTAGTAACTTTTGAAAATGTAAGGAAAGAATGATTTAAACAAAATTATAGCGCCATCTATTGTTCATTTGACACAGTGTATAATAAATCATGCATTTTACTAATTTACTAGCTTCTGCCCGCGTGGAATAGTGACTTTAGGCTGACGATTACTTCAACTTAAAAGGTACTCGTATTTTTAAATAATACATACGTTAAAGCTGTTTTAGATACCTACATGACGCTTTTATTAGTAAGAGTAGAACATTAAACTTTAAGTATAGTATTGGGACTTAAGTCTTATCTATACTATTTCCGATTACGCAAACTTTTAATATGTGAACAAATCTCCAATTTGGCCCAGAAAAGTATGACGTAGTCTTCCCCCTTGTATTCGTTCCATTCACATTTGCTTCATGTGTATGCATCGTCAACCTCTCCCCACTCATTCTTTCTACGTGTCCAACCTACCTCAGCATACCAGCGCTCTCTTAGAAAATTATTTCTAATTTTATCTTTCAGACTTACATCACACACTTTACGAAGAGCTCTCAGCTCTACAGCATTTATTCTACTTTCATGTCTTCCCTGCCAAATTCAACTTTTACTGACATATATGAGGGCAGGCACTAATATTTCCTCTACTTATTATTATTATTTAGGATGTGAAAGGCCGTCGGATGGTCATGAGAAGAAAATAAAACGAAAAATGTAGTGTGCGCAGAAGTACTTCAAAATAACATTAGGTTTGAGTTGTTTTTTTTAGAATAACTTATAATCTACATGATATAAGATTATAAGACCGAATATTTGTACCATAAATGCGCTCGCAGTAGGTACTTGATCATTATTTTGCTGCGATGTTATTTTTAAACTGCGATATTTTCTAAGATATTCATTGAAATCAAATAATGTAAAGAGCAATTTTGTGTTAAATTAAATACTTGTGATGAATAACGTATTTATTTGGATAATGATTAATATTATGCTTATAAAAAACCTTCGAAAATATCACATTCTTTTAAAACAAATTTGATTAGCATAAAAAAGGTTATAGTTTTTTTTTTTCTGGGGGTGAGTTACGGTCGGCACACTCCTCGCACCACTCCGTCCGGGGTGACAGAGGGGCGTAAGCACGCACACCCGTAACCCACCTATGACGTCACCTTCGTCGTTGGGCCAACCACCGGAGCAGAGTGACTTGACATCAGTGGTTGGCCCGACGGAATACCCCTGAGGAGTACCCTCTCCTCGACCGACGTCCTCCCCTCGGGCAGGATGTCGGTCTTTCCTCTAAAAAAGGTTATAGTGAGCCAATCTTAAAAGATAAACATATGCTGTCGCGGATTTTTATTTAAAACTTTAAAAGGGAAACAATTATGTAGTACAAAATTTTTGCGAACCTTTAATCGTTTAAGCAGCGAAAACTCCTAAAAGAAAAAAAATACGATTTTGATACATTCTTCATTGGTGCTCTGCTCTTATTAGTCTTAGCGTGATGATATTATAGCCTATAGGCTTTTATCGAGGCATTTATCGAGGAAGGCTATAACCTTCCTCGATAAATGAGCTATCGGACAGTTTTTTTTTCAAATTGGACTGGTAGTTTCTGAGCTCAGCGCGTTCAAACAAACAAACAAATAAACTCTTCAGCTTTATAATATTAGTATAGGTTTAGGATGTGTAAAGCCGACGGGTGGTCATGAGATGAAAACAAAACTAAAAATGTAGTATGCGCATAAGTACTTCAAAATAACATTCATCATCATCACAGCCCATATATGTCCCACTGTTGGGCTCGGGCCTCTTCTGTAATGGAAGGGAAATTAACCTACCCACCTCGGACGGATTGGGCGCGGTGTGTCTATATACCATAATCGGTCACTAAAGAAAAAGTTTGTTCAAAGTTCTATTCATTCTTCAAATTATATTGCCTTTAATATCCTATTTGAGGCCGCGGGTGACTGGATCGGGGATTTAGTCCGTCACCCGCCGAGAGGCCGACCGCGTGAGGAAAGACCGACATCCTACCCGAGGGGGGGACGTCGGTCGAGGAGAGGGTACTCCTCAGGGGTATTCCGTCGGGCCAGCCACTGACGTCAAGTCACTCTGCTCCGGTGGTTGGCCCAACGACGAAGGCGACGTCACGGGTGGGTTACGGGTGTGCATGCTTACGCCCCTCTGTCACCCCGGACGGAGTGGTGCGAGGAGTGTGCCGACCGTAACCCGCCCCAAAAAAAAAAAAAAAAAAAAAAAAAAATCCTATTTACGGTATGGCCATGGGATAAGAATATAATTATCGCCGCTCTTTATTTGACTGTTTTGTTTCACCAGCAGAGTTGCGACCTCGTTAGATATGATTTATTATTTGAGTTATAGAGTGAATATTTTTGAAGCTAAACTTGTATAACCTGTATCTTAAACCTTTGGGCAAGAACCTATTGCCGTCTACTATGTGTATCGTGTGAGCTCTCACGCCGGCACTGGTGCGGGGTTGGTGGAGAGGGAGAAAGAAACACGTGTTTATTTATTTTTACCGAAGAATATTTGTACGTAATTTGAAAAAAATCGATAATGAATTTTTCTCCCTATACACATTTTGCCCTTCTGTTCCCCCTTAGGTGCGGCATTTCGGCAAATCTTTTCCTAGTGGTTTTCTATGTCATATAATGAAGCTACTTTCAAAATTTTATGTTTCTAGTTTTAGTTGTTTTCCCTCGGCGGTAATAGTCGTTCAACCAGATTCGCAGGACTAATATATACACCCAAAGGATGAAATTTGACAAATGTTGAAACACACGTTTATTTATTTTTACCGGCGAGTATTTGTATATATTTTAAAAAGAATCGATTAAAGGTTTATTCTCCCCATACAAACTTTGGCACTCTGTTACAGTTTAAGGGCGGAACTTTGTAAAATGCTTTTTTAGTGACTCTCTACGTTATAAAAAGAAACTACCTCAAAATTTCATGTTTCTAGCATTAGCAGTTTTTTTTTAGGGCGGGCCACCGAAGACAAAGATCGGGTACCGGTGGCCGGCTCGCACGGCGAAGAGAGGAGAGTTGCACGGTGGGTCTATGGGGTCACGCGCTGCCTCTTCCGTCACCCCGGACCGATTTGGCGGGGCAAGACCACGTCCATGGTCCACCGCAAAAATAAAAGCTTTAGCAGTTTTTGTTCAGCGGTAATGAGCTGTTCAACCAGCTTTGTAGGTCCAATTTATACCCCCAGAGGGTGAAATTTGACAAATGTTAAATACGTATTTATGTATTTTTATCTAAAAATATTTGTACGTAATTTAAAAAGAATTGATAAAAGTTTATTTTCTCCCAATACACAAACAAACAAATACAAACTCTACCACTTTGTTACACCACTTTAGGGGCGGATTTCATTAAATGCTTTCATATTGAATTTCTATGTCATAAAAAGAAACGTCCGTCAAAATTTAATGTTTCTAACTTTAATAGTTTAGACGTTGACGGTAATGAGTCGTTCAACCCGCTTCACAGGCCTAATTTACACAACCAGAGGGTGAAAATTGACAAATGACGGATATTACGCCAGAATATTTGATTCGACTCCTAATTTGAAAATAATCAATATTTATTTTTTCTCTCCATACAAACTTTGTCACTCTGTTCATTATCAAGAAAGCATTTTACGAAATTACACACCTAAAGGGGTGCCCTTAGGTGTGTAATTTCGTAAAATGCTTTCTTAGTAAATCTCTACGTCGTAGAAAGAAACTGCTTTTTTTTTTAAATGGGACTAATCCCACCGCACATTCCCACCATTGTAACTCCTGTAAGCCAGGATCCACAATGGTCACTATAAATGACACCGAGGTTTGACCCTCAGGCAGTCCCGGGAAATGATTTTAATTGTCTTGGAACCCGCAACAAATTTAATTAGAAAAGTTAAAGAGGAGGAGTTGGAAAAGAGTGATTCCACTTCCCTCCCAGGCAAAGCGGGCGACAGAAAGCAATATTGACTAGTCAGCCAATAAGTAAAGGGTTGTACAGCTACGATAAGCGCAGCAGTACGGCACCACGGATATGGGATAACTTAACGGGGCCTATATGTGAGCCTTAAGATTGGTTGCAGTAGTAGGTATGGCAGAAACGCCTAAACGCACGGAAATTTTCTCGAGTTGCTACAAGATCCGTGTAGTATACTACTCCAGATGTTACTTGCAAACTGTCTAACATAAGGTCGCGCTCGTTACGCCAGAGATCGCACTCCCAGAGAATGTGATGTGCTGATTGTTCATACTCGCGGTTATTTGTAGAACATTGACATAGTGGTGAAGGTACGAGTTTAAAAGAAAATAATTTACTTTTAAAGTTGCCATGTCCAGTTAGAAATTGAGCTACAAAATGGTCAACCTCCAGCCACACTCTCTCTAGGCGCTCGCGGACGCATGGGAAAAATAGATAGAGGTGACGGCCCTTCGATGATGAATCCCATCTTTCTTGCCATTCAATTAAAAGTTTTTCATAGACAACGGACTGCGGTGCAAACAATCGAGCGATTTTATTACGGTCGCGCGGTAGAAGGAAATCTGTGTTCATATTTTCCCTTGTCGTGTAATACATTGATGCCCGTCTCTGAATCTCCAAGTCAACCGGAAGTACACCCGCGAGTACCGGCATAGCCTCGGTACTGACCGTCCTGTAGGCTTTACACAAGAATATTAAGGCCAATCGTTGGCTTTGTAATAATTTAAGGCGAGCTGCCCCTATGGTAGCCCTATCAGCCCAAACGGGTGCAGCGTAACAAATACACCCCAAATATGTGGCCATATATATAGTTTTCAGTGTATTAAAACGAAGGCCCCAGGTAGACGTTGATATTCTAGTAAGCGCATAAAAATTTCGTTTCGCTTTTTCACCTACAGTTTTAATATGCTCGACAAATGAAAAATTTTTTTCTAAGAGTAGACCAAGATAGCAAACTGAATCTTTCTTTTTGACTGTCATATTATTGAATTTTATACGCGGCAACGATTGTAAATTTCCTTTTAATAAAAGGTGATACGTTTTTTGTGGGGCAAATGTAAGCCGATTTCGTGTGTCCCATTCGAGTATATTATTGAGACAAATTTCTGCTAATTTCTCTAAACCGTCTCTAGTGTTGGATTCTACGAGTAGAAGACCGTCGTCGGCATAGCCGATCAATTGACAGTGTTTCGGCAGAGGTAATTCGAGGAAATCGTCAAAACCTAAATTCCATAGATATGGACTTAGCACCGAACCTTGGGGGCAGCCCATCGTCAGTGGCTTCGACACAGCATGGTGACCAAGTTTCAGTTTAGTCGAGCTTTGTGAAAAGTATGACTGTATAATTAGGTAGATGTTCCTATAGCACCCACGAGTCTTTAATTTAAGAAGTAGCATTGGCCACCAGGCGTTGTCGAAGGCGCCTGAGATATCCTGGAAAACGCCTAGCACGTATTTAAAAGCGGATGTATTAATAACTTTTCTCACCGCAATGGCTGCGTCGATAGTTGATTTACCGCGAGTGAAACCGAATTGCTTATGGTTGAATGTTGGTCCACCCGGCAATAAACGAGGAACAATTAGCCGTTCTAAGAGTTTGCCTAGTGAGGGCAATAAGGTGATTGGTCGATATGATTTCGGGTCATCTGGTGGCTTATCTTATATATCTTATATATTATATTAGAAAGAAACTGCTATCAAAATTTTAAGTTTCCAGCTTCAATAATATCGGCTTGGCGCTAATGAGTCGCCCAACCCGCTTCACAGGCCTAATTTACACCCCCAGAGGTTGAAAATTGACAAATGTTGAAACACGTGTTTATTTATTTTTACTGAAGAATATTTGTACGTAATTGGAAAAGAATCGATATTTTTTTCCCAGTTCTCTTTAAATTGGCTTAACTTTTTTATTTATGAACCAATTGACATGAAATAAAGACTATGTTAAGTGAAGCTTACCACAATATATTAGTGAAAACCATATCTAAATCCGATAAGCCGTTTCCGAGATTAGCGTGCACAAACGCACAGATAAACAGACAAAAATATTAACAATCATTGTTTTGGGTTCTATTAGTGTTGATAAAGTTCCCAGTAATATTTTTCTCATATATCTTCCATGTACAGACAGCGATCCTTTACATTTTTATTATAT
Source organism: Lymantria monacha (assembly GCA_905163515.2). NCBI lineage: Eukaryota > Metazoa > Arthropoda > Insecta > Lepidoptera > Erebidae > Lymantria > Lymantria monacha. The sequence continues at coordinate 22,746,952 of LR991081.1, forward strand.
GTATAGATAGCTAACTAGCTAGCTAACTATTTACACAACATTTTTTACATCAAAATTAGTTTTGATAGTTATTTTGAATATCTGACCAACGTTATATTTTATGTCAACTTCCCTCCAACTTCGCAGGAGGTTTGAGCTCAGCAGTGGGGTGTACATAGTAGAGGTACGACCACGCTGTTGACAGGTCTCTGTGTACAGCCGCGGGCTGGTCTGTCCGGGGCAGTACCACACTGAGCAGAAGATCGACGCCTGAGCAGTGGCAATCTGCTGCTGTGTTTCGTTCGGTGAGCGAGAGGGCCGGCAGTCCATGTTTCTGGTTGGTTTTGGGATTATTGGTAGGCAGCAGCCTAGCTGTATCCCTGCTATTGCAAAGCTCCAGTAACACTTACCATCAGGTGTTAGCTCGTTTGCCATGTTGAGTAATAAAAAAAAATTAAAAAAATCATAAGTTGAACTGATAAAGCTACAGTATATTACGTAATATATATATATATATATATATATATATACACTACCGTCCAAAAGTTTGGAAGCACACCTGTTTTCAAACAAAACAAATAAATGCCGACTAATAGCGGTAAAAATTAGCAATAATCTTAAGTTTTACAACCTTTTACGACTGTCTACACAAACACAAAAGGATTATTATCCTACATTCATCAAGTTTTATGGAATTCCTTAATATTGACGAAACACGTGTTTTATGACTTAATCCGTCGGCTACTTTATCCTATGCAATGGTGTAGTTTTATTGATAATGTTTGCTGGTTTTAACTTTTTTAGACCTTATTCAGTCGCACTTGAGCATTGGCACGTGAAAGTTGTGATATTAACATTGTCTGTATTCGAAAGATATCGGCTACTACTTTGACCGTATTTTTTCTTCTGAAAATGGCAAAACGCAAGCAAATCACGCTTGAACAGCGAAGCGCTATTTGCACTCTACGCGAGGAAGGATACAGTGAACGTCAAATCGCAGAAAGGCTCGGAATTTCTTGTAAAGGTGTCCACTATACCCTTGCTAGAAAACAAGAAACGGGGAAAAATGAAGATAGAAAGAGATCTGGTAGGCCCAAATCCACAACAAATCAAGAGGACAACTTCATTAGAGTTCTTTCTAAACGGAATCGACGCTTAACTGCACCACAGATCACTGCAGCTCTGAATGATACGCGAGAAACACCCATTTCAACAACTACTGTTAAAAGACGCTTACTGTCTGCGGGATTAAGAGGATGTGTTGCTGCTAAAAAACCCAAACTAACAAATCGACATAAGAAAAATAGACTAGAATGGGGAAAAGCGCATAAAAACTGGACTATAGAACAATGGGAAAATGTCCTTTGGAGTGACGAATCAAAATTTCAGATTTTCGGATCCAATAGACGTGTCTTTGTACGCCGGTCAAAAGAAGAGAGGGCTTCAGAGACATGTACAGTGCCTACCATCAAACATGGTGGTGGTAATGTCATGGTTTGGGGGTGTTTTGGCAACAGTAAACCCGGCAATCTTGTGAGGATAACCGGAAAATTAAACAAGGAAGGCTATTTAAAAATTCTCCAAGATTCTGCCATACCCAGTGGACTAAGTCTCATTGGTTCTGGATTCATTTTTCAACAGGATAATGATCCTAAGCATTCGTCTAAATTGTGCCAGAACTTTTTAAACAAGAAAAAAGCTGAAAACATTTTAAACATCATGCAATGGCCATCTCAATCCCCTGATCTTTCTCCCATTGAACTTGTTTGGGATGAACTTGACAGGAGGGTGAAAAGTCGTTGTCCTACGAGCTCAGAACATTTGTGGCAGCTATTAGAGAACGAATGGAACAAATTAGATAAAGATTATTTTAAAAAATTGATTAATAGAATGCCCAGAATATGTGAGAAGATTATAAAGGAGAAAGGTGGACACTTTGATGAAGCTAAAATTTAATCTAATTTACCATTGTATATTATTTTTTTATTTTGTTTAAGTTAGTTTCTGTTTGTTCTTTATTTTTTTATCAATACATTTAAATTTAAATGACTTAGTTTGGTTTTATTCGATTTTACCTTGCTGCTTCCAAACTTTTGGACGGTAGTGTATATATTTTCCTCACATTATAGAAATGCAATAATTATTTTGAATTGTATCTTCTAGTGACATAAAAGGCGAGCAGTGATTTAAAAAAACTTAAATGACCATAACTTTTGTTACAGACATCAGATTTCAATAAAACAAACACTAAATATATAATGCTCTGAGTTGGATTTAATCGTCTTAACAAAATTGCGAAACAAACCGTCCAGTAACTTTGGAGATTAGCGAATACACACATACAGACAGACAAAAAATTCCAAAATTTTTTTTTTATGTTCTGTTAGTGTTTTCTTTCTACCTATATTAAATGTATCAAACGTACAGACACGGGATCTAATGATTTTTATATTTATAGATAGAACAAAATAATGCACTACGAGTTTATAGGTCTTTAAATATCTACAAAGAGTCTGCGAGAGAATATATCTAACTGTTATAGTAAAGTCACAATAGCAACCTTTATGGAGGCACTCGATCTCAACGAATAATAATGATTTTTTATTGACATATTGTTCAAGAGGTTAGAATATAATATATTATAGTACGTGTATGTACGTACTCGTGTATAGATGTTATCAATATGTACACAATATACGATAACGTAATAAATATGCCCTCACTAACTGTCATTGTTACGTCACTATATATTAGACTGCCGTTAGAAATAAAGTCCTCTCCACTCCACTCGTATGTTAATATCAATACTTTACCAAAAGTTTGTACCAAAAACTTGTAGTCAGGTAGGACCACGCTGTTGACAGTTCTCTGTCTACAGCCGCGGGCCCGTCCGGGGTAGTACCACACTGAGCAGAAGATCGACGTCTGAGTAATGGTAATGAGCTACTACGCTTCGTTCGGAGAGCGAGAGAGCCGGCAGTCCAACTGGGTGGTTTTGGGGATTGTATTGGTAGGAAGCGGCCTGACTGTACCCTTGGTATTGCAAAGATCCATAGGCGGCAGCAACACTTACCTTCAGGTGCGCGCTTACTCGTTTGCCACCATTAGCATATAATATATAAATTTTAAATTATAACGTAGCGTGTTAGCGCTTGGTTCATATTTAATTGAAGGCCGCGCCTGGGTATTTTAGACAATTTCCTGAATTAACACGTGGCAAGTACCCGATACTTTTCTTTCTTGGGATAATAGTTCAGTTTTAAGAAAGTAATTTTTTTCGCGGGCGAAGCCGCTGTCACTTACTAGTTATTAATAAAATTGTGCACTGGTCTCCGGTTTCGTTAATCCTTCAGTTTCATTATTATATAGATTCTTAATGTACCATTTTCCTTATTTGCTAATTTATTAATTATGCAAATCGGTCATTTTCATATACCTATGTCGCTAGTTTCCTCATTCGTCTGCTTCCTGATCCGTTTATTTCCTTATTTGACAGCTAACTTTACATATTATCTAACCTGACCCGGACACAGTGAACTAGGGTAATTACAAAGAAAAGAGGAAAATAGACCTATTTGTAATCATCTTTATATTTTAACCAATTTACAAAATGTCTTAACCAATAAATGATATAGCTATTTTTAGGGTTCCGTACCTCGAAAGGAAAAAACGGAATCCTTATAGGATCACTTTGTTGTCCGTCCGTCCGTCTGTCTGTCTGTCAAGACTCTTTTTCTCAGGAACGCGTGGAGGTATGAAGCTGAAATTTATATCAAATACTCAGGTCTACTGTCCCTTAGAGCTGTGAAAAAATCAAACTTTTAAGCTAACGCAATCAAAAGATACAGCTATTTATGTCGCAAATTTCTGCAAATTTTCGACACCCGCAAGGGAATCAAAACCTACAGGATACTTCCCGTGAACTCAGAATTTTGAAATTTGGAACGAAGCAACGTCTTATAGCACAGATTAAGGAAAAATTGTGAAAACTGTAAATTTTTGATTACATCATATAAATAAAATATTTTTAATCATTTTAAACTCACTACCCCTTTGCACCTGAACGTGTATGGTTAACAAGCACCAGTTAATTTTGCACTGACAATGAACAGGCAGCGTGACCGAGTGGTCTAAGGCGCTGGTTTAAGACACCGTAGGTGCGAGTTCGAATCTCATCGCCGCCGGGCTCTTTTTGCTAATTTATTTTTGCAAAATTTATTTATAATAATTTAATAATATAATATTATACATTAGTTTAAAAACGTGTTCATTAAATGTTTTAAAAATTAGTAGTTTTAATATTTATTAAAACTACTAATTTTTATTTACTACTAATTTAGGTGTAACTTGAATTAATATCAAAGAAAAAAGAAACTTGAATTCATCATCATCATTCTCCTACTCTTATCCCAATTACTTGGGATCGATACAATATGTACTCTTCTTTCATAGTACATATAGTAAAAGTTATTGGCAATAGTTTTATGACCGGCTCCCTGCCAGACGTCAACCCTTCTTGGGAATGTAATTGTTGACCAAACGAGATTTTTAGTTTTACGGAACCCTTCGTGCGCGAGTACAACTCGCACTTGGCCGATTTTTTTTATTTAAATTGGTGGCAGGCTATGGTACAGTCACACGCCCCCCGATCCAACCAAGGCGTCGGAGGGGATAACGAGCGACCCCATAACTTGGACCATCTCCACGTGGACATATCTCTCTGGCGCCATGTGGCCGAGCTACCGGAACCCGCTACGTGACATCAGTGGCCCGTCCGGCGGGTTATCCTTTCGGGCCCTATCCGAGTACGGTCGACGCTCCGGTAGCTTTCCCCGTCGGGGCGTGTTATTTACATTCACAATGCGATGAGTAGCAAACAGACATAGTAGGACGACGCGCGACGGTAGGACGATCTTACCTATATTTATTAATAATTAATTTTAACTAATGTGTACATTTTCCGTGTATTGTCCGTGTGGTGACGGAGTAAGAATACTATTCACCACCCCATATCTTACCCGTGGGTGATCGTACGAGACGACTAAGGGATATAAAACGCATATAATATCTATACGAGAGAAGGAAAACTCAAAACTCTATACCAAGACTTACCAACACGTCTGACCAACGCGGTATAGTAGGTTATTTTCCATCCCAATAGGGAGGCGGCCCGAGCCCAACAGTGGGACATTTATGGGCTGTGATGATGATGATGAATGTGTACATACCTTTACATAGAAATTTGTAGGTTTTTAATTGGATTAATCTTTTTTATTTTAGTCTAACTCGTATGTCCAACAATTTCAAATTCTACGTTTCTATCCATGTCCTAAAAGTGTATGACCTCTCTAAAGCTTAGAAACCTTCAAATATCGTACTAATACAGTGCGGTGACTTTCGAGACATTCCAATTTTTAAAGAGTATTCGCATTGTACTAAGTTTTTATGTGAGTTCAACTTTAGTTTAACCTGCTATAACGACAAATACTAAAAGTCGAATAAACTAAATATTTAATGAGGTCCCATACAACAAACGTGATTTTTTGCCGTTTTCCTATAATAGATATACGGAAACCAACGTGCGTGACTCCGACTCGCAGTTGTACGGTTTTTTTAATAAAATCGAATTTGGTTTTTAAACATGTTTCAAAATAAAATGACATATTTTTAAATCAAAAACATTAAGGAGTATTGATGATCAGCTTTGCAGCAAATCACCCCCAAAATAACCTTCTATCCCTTTTAAACTTGTTAGAAGATGAATTTAAATAAAACACGAAACACATCTTTCATCAATTCTGTTAAAGAATGTTTATGCAAAATTTGAAATAGATTGGACCAAGGAATAACATTATCCCATACAAACTTTGCCCTGCTTTTTAATCCCCATAATACGATGATCGTTATGACCTCCGCGTTTCTTCTTCATTTCTTGCTTGGTTTTTTTTTTTCCAAACACTCGTATGTTTGGGCTACTATCTCCCCTGACATGATCAGGGACCTTGTTTAGATTTGATTTACAAGTTGAAAAGAACAGAAAGTACAAACACTAAATAAAGTACATACAGAACATAACTATTAGATTAAGGTTAAACTATTAGAAAAGTAGAATACAGGAAATTAAAACTAGATAATGAGGGAGTAATTAACTATTATTATTATTATTTATATATATATATATATATATTTCTTGTTTTTTTTTTACTTTTTTTTTATTATAAATAAAAAATATTTTTTTTTATTTTTTTTATTATATACATTTATTTTTTCTTTTTAAATAATAATATATGAAGAATTTATAAATAGTGTTATTTAAAGTAATAAATAAAGAACAGAAAGTACAAACACATACGTACGCAGAAAACAAGAATTTCATAATAAGGAATAATATAAATTTGAGTTAGAAAAATAAACAGAGAGTTTTTTTATTAAAAGTAAAGAAAGTAAAAAGAAATAAGACTAAAGATATGAGGTAGAAATAGAAGAAAATAAAGAAGTGATAAAGTTTACAACTTTTTTATACTAGTGCCCATCTGTATATAAAACCTAACTTGTCCTAACATAATGTGGTGGTGTAATGATGCGATGTGTAAGTGTATGGATGTGTTATTTTGTTCTGTTTCTTTTGATGGCAATGTTTGCGACTTTTCTACAATAGGTAGTCTAAAAATGTTTGTCTGTTGTCTTCGTCAGTCAGAAGTTGTGGGAAGTTGTCTTCAGTTATTGTAATGTCAGTCTCCTGTTCTAAATTGTATCGGTCCTTATTGTTGATCGGGCATTCTGTGATTATGTGTATTATTGTTTCTGTGGCGCCGGTGTTGCAGGGGCAAAGAGGGTTCTCCTTACATTTAAAACGAACAAGATAGTCGGAGAACCCTCCATGGCCCGTGAATATTTGTGTTAGTGTGCTGTCAATTTTGATGTTTTTTAGTGTTTTGTGAGCCATAGTGGTGTTGGGGAAAAATTTTTTGGTAGTGTTGCCGGTATTTGTGTTGGTGTACTTGTCACTCCATTCTTTACTAGAATTTTGTCTGATTATATGTTTGCCAAAAGAGATAGGGAATTTGTTGTAGTCTGGATGTGTTTCAGTTTCTTGCTTGGTTATGATAGGACATTTCTTAGTCCTATTATCTATGTATGTCCCTGTAGCTCTCTGAACCCTTCAGATTTCAAATCAATCAACAATTGCATGCTAGTGAAGATCTTATCGAAGTATAATTATAATACATGTGCGCTCGGATCTGTACATACGGCAGGTAACTTTTTTACAACTTTTGAACCCAAATCATCGCCAGCACTATTAGAGATTTGAGTTTCCTTGCCAGTATAAAGCGAAAAGTTATAACAATATCCGCTGACTCCACACAGTGCCCAAAACTTGTATCCAAACCTCACTGGTTTACCAGTAGTATCACTTCTCTAGTTGTCATTGAAATGTAAATAGGATTTAATTTTAACAAAACGATTAAGAGGCATTGCTCATTCAACAAATGGAATGTGTACATCGTCATCTCTACACCAATAAAGTTTACTTTTTTTTTTGACGTGACAACGTCTTATAATTCGATGGAGCCGGCTGCACGCACGAAAAACATTACTCATGCGGCGTTACCTCGCTCTGAGGCGTTCCATTTAAGGCTTGAAGTGCAAGCGAGAGCGCGGAACGAGCGACAAAGAGGCACAATCGCCCTCCGCGTTCGGCAGCGTACGACATCTAAATTGTAAGAAGTTAAATATCACACATGTTTAACAGTTGTAAATAAAAGTTGTAAAACAATTGCTCAAAGCACATTCATACTTTTGAAAACTATGTACATTGTAAAAAAAAAATTGTCATAATTGTATTTATGCGTAGAAATAAACGTAACTTGATCAACTCAATTGTGATTTCCATTTACCTCCTTCTCTATATCCATACAAAATATCTATCAAACAAATAAAATTAAAATTTACTTTTGAAAAATGAAACCTTTACATTTGTATTTTCTAATGACGTTGTCACGTTCAACTATCGTTAGTAAACCGACTTTACAAACAACCGATTTTTTTATCGAACAGCATACCAAGGGCTTTATAGCTAGACAGTTGGGGCCCCGGCTCTCTCGCTCAGCGAACGAAGGGCAAAAGCATATTGCCATTACTCAGACGTCGATCTTCTACGAAAGTGTGGTACTACCTAGGCCGGACCGACCCGCAGCTGTAGACAGAGACTGTCAAAAACGTGGTCCCTGTCCTCAATCTTATAAACAATTTTTTTAATTTTTAACTCCAGATCGATAAATAAATCACAATTGTATCACGAGATGTACCTACTGTGTGCTGCGTACACTTATCGACTAATGTAAACTTTACAAGAAACAAACAATTGACACATTTGAACCAATGCTTAGCGTAACAGGTTCGAACACTCTTTCGCGGCTAATTGTACAGACATGTTCCCAATGTCATATTTATAGTACGATTAATTTTGGATGTATACCACATGTTCCAAAATTATATTTTGTTTTTGCTTTTATTTATTACATACTAGCTGGTACCCGCGACTTCGTCCGCGTAACATTCAGTTTTACTACGCACCCTTGTGTGAAAATTAAAAAAAACTGACACGGGCAAGTATTGCCGGCAGCTATTTGGCCACTTTCATCAAGGAGGACCTTGGCGTATCCAATTTTTATTAAATCATTGGCTCATTCTTAAGCATGTGACTGGTCGCTATGGCTCTGCGAAAAGCACCATTGGCACCGTAATGAAAACATTATGTTGAATATCTCGTAGTGCTCGATTCATGGCCTCTACAGCTTTTTTAATTACCATTGTCCATTCATCCCAAAGGATTAGAGAACAATCCTATAATACTAATAGTAATAGAGCCACACTGTTGAAAGTATTCTGTCTACAGCCACGGGCCAGTCTGACTGGGGCAGTACCCCACATGCGCAGAAAATCAATGTCTGAGCAGTGGCAATGTGTTATTTTTGCTTCGTTCGATGAGCGAGAGAGCCGGAAGACCAATTTGGGTGAGTTTTGGTTGGTAGACAACCGTCTAGTTGTATCCCTGGTATTACAAAGTGTCATAAGCGGCAGTAACACATACCATCAGATGTGTTGCTTGCTCGTCTTGGGAGACGTACCGTAAACAATAAAACAAAAAATCTTTGAATTTGTCGCAGTTCCGTGTGATTGAACATCGCCGTGTTTTATTATTCTTTGAATCGATCGGGTTTTAAACACTGTGAGCTGTTTTGCCGCCAAGAAGCAATGAAGCAGCAGTTTCTGACAAAGCCATTGCCAGAGCTATTTTATGCTGTCTCCTGATTTGGTAAGATTGCTCTGCTGAGATAAGTCTTTCCAGAAAGGGAAAATGGATTTCTTGGTCCATGTCGCACTTTAGTAGCGAAATATATCTTCAGATGGATATCTCTTACATTTTTATTATAATGTTAAAGGATTTGAAAGACTACAGAACGCTAACATCATTAAAAACAAAAGACATGAATGGGGTTATTAATAACATGTCATATACCTCCTCAAGGGTATCATCCCAGCGCTGATCACCCTCAAGTGCTCTGCAAGCTACTTGAAACATACTACGCTACAGTATATAAAAATATAAAGAAGTAGGTCCTCGCATAATATGCAGCAACAGGCAAAGTAATAACATTCGCTATTGCTAGAGTGCACTATCAGGAGGCATGAAGAGGCATCGGTTTGGTGTTTGGACTGTGGAGGCCTTTGGGCCGGTACTGATGGAGTGGTTAGTTCAGCGGCACGAAGTCTTCTCTTTTTGACAGATGCAGGTGTTGATGGGGCATGATTACTTCAGAATGTAGGTACCACACGGTATGTGCAAACGGTTACGCTGGCGACCGTCGCTAAGACTATGCTCGATAGGGTCAGCAACTGGGATTCAGTGGCGACCTTTTACGAGACAGTCGTCTCACAAAAGGACCGCCCGTCGGGGCATGTCCCGCAGGAGACCCTGCACGCTGACACATTCTGCCACAGGCGCCTGATGCCACCATTTTTTAATTTTTTATTTTTTTTTATTTGTACGGTGGGCTATGGAGTGGCCACGCTCTGCTAAATCGGTCTGAGGGTACGGTTCGACCTCATAGGCCTGATGCCACTTTAGCAGAGGTCACGAGTGTATGGATCGGTGATATTAATCAGCCATCTGCAGAGAGGCCGATCGTGTGAGGGCGATACAACATTTTGTTTGCCAGGGCGACGGAGACGATACCCGAAAGGATAACTCGCCACACCGGCCACGGATGTCAAGAAAGCGATGCACATCGTTATCGTTTCAGGTTGTTCGGCCTGATGGCGATGGGGAGGGAACACAGTGGGTTATGTGGCCACATGGTGCCCTTCTACTGCCCCGGACGGAATGGGCAGGTTGTGTCTAGACCATAGAATAGAATAGAATAGAATTTTTTATTAGTGTAATAATGGGTACAATTGATCTTATTATTAAATTACATATAAAGTTCTCCAAAATCTGCCAGTTGGCTTACACTTTTAACAAAATTTACAAGTTTATCAATTTATTGTATATTTTAACATGCATGTCTTATATATGAAAGGCAAAGGCAATAAGTGAAATGTCATCTAAATAATAAATGGTGGCACATGTCAAATTTCTTAGTAATTATTAATATTATTCATATATGTCAAGTATCATTATAATTATTAATATACAATATTATGTTATATACTTAATACTAGGATTATAAATTGTCAGTAAAAAACTCATTATATCATAGCCTACCAAACAAAATTATAAAAGACTGCACTGTGCACACTTGCCCCAAAGCAGCATCTTACCTAAGAAAGTACGTTTTGTACGCTCTATGGTGTGTCTCTTTACTCATTCGTGTATGACTTAGTTCTTAGTCGCAGATGACTATGAAAACATTACACGAACTGTTGGGTAAGCGCTAATGGCTTTCAACCCGAGTACCTTTACTAAGTTCAAGAAGTTAAAGTAGTATCTTTTGAAAATAAAACGAAAGAATGATTTAAACGACATTATAGAGCCATCTATTATTCATTTAACAAACTAAATGAATCATTCATTTTATTACTTTATAGCTAAAATATATATTATTAACAAATTACATTTTTTTTTGCATCACAAATAGTTTTAATTGGCATTTGGACTATCCGACCAACGTTGTATAGCGTGCCAACTTCCCCTTTTCTTTGGAGGGTGGCTTGAGCCGTGGGATGTATATGAGCTGAACTGATGAAACTATTATATATTAATTAATGCAAATATTTGTATAATATATATATTTGATAAATGATATAATTATTTTAAATTGACCACTCTAGTGACATAAAAGGCGAGCGTCAATTTTAAAAACTTAAATGACCATAACTTTTTCACTGACATCAGATTTCAACGAAACAAAGACTAACTATTGCTCTGAGTTGGGCTTAACCTCCTTGTGAAAACTGCACAACAATACGTCCAGTAACTTTGGAGGTTAGCGAATATACACACACAGACATACAGACAGACAAAAAATTCCAAAAAATGATTTTGTGTTCTATTAGTGTTATCTTACTATTTATATTCATTTTTTAATATATTTATAAATGTACAGACACAGGGTATTCTACTCATTTATTATATGTATAGATAACTACAGACCTATCAGCTTACCACCACTTTATATAAATTGTTTTCTTCAATAATAAATATCAGAAGAACAAAAGCCACGGGCACAAGCCGGTTTTAGAAAAGCTTACTCTACCATAGACCATATATACTCTTTAACACTGTGTTGCGAGATACAATGAATACAATAAAAGGCTTTACCTAGCATTCATCGATTACACCAAAGCGTTTGATTCAATCTCACATAAACATCTCTGGGAGAGCATACACGACCAAGGCATAGAAACTAAATATATTAATATTTTAAAATACATTTATACTAATTGTCAAGCAAAAATTAAAACAGAAAATATTGGATCATCCTTTTTAATTCAATTAGGTGTAAAACAAGGCGATCCTATCTCACCAAAACTTTTCACCACCATTCTAGAGTCGATGTTCAGAAAACTTGATTGGTTCACATATGGACTTAACAACAATGGTGAGCGGCTAACACATCCTCGTTTCGCGGATAACATTGTCATACTATCAGAAAACCACAATCATTTACAAACTTATGCTAAACTGTCCCAACACAGAAAGCAAGAAAATAGGACAAAACATGAATCTCACAAAAACGAAAATTATAACTAACGGAGAAGAGAAACCTATTAAGCTGGACGAAATCAGCATAGAATATGTACATACATACATATCATCACGCCATATCCCTTGATATGAATATGTAAATGATTATATATATATATATATATATATATATATATATATATATATATATATATATATATATAATATATATATATAAATATATATCTATATATATATATATATATATATATATATATAATATATATCTATCTATATATATATATATATATATATATATATATATATATATATATATATATATATAATTCTTCTGTACGTGTGTTGACAGCGAACTCGTCCTAAATGACTGGACGGATTTTCTTGAAATTTTTGTGTGTGTTCGAGTGGATTCGAGAATGGTTAAGATTCGTAATGGGACCCAGTACGTGGCGCCGTTGTCGGTATGTCAAACGGCTGGACCCATTGGGGTTAAATTTTCTATGTATATTCCAATGAGATGATTTCAAAACACACTTGGACCCGGTAGGTGGCGCTACTGTCGGCATATCGCTTAAAGTTTTTCCGGGCAGGACGACGTCTGCCGGGACAGCTAGTGTAGATATAATTTAATGTATATTGTAAATAGAAGGGAAATAAGGGCTTAATCATCATTTCGTAGCTTCACATGTTTTCGCCAACTTTAAGCTCTCTCGCAGGTCAATATCTTTTAGTTCAACGATTTGCTTGGTCTCTACTACATCATTGAGACACAAAAAGTGAAGTGAGAGAATTTGGTAAGCCTATATTGTTATCAGAGTAGCAGGCTTTTTATATTACAGTACACATTTGCCTACCATGATCTTTATAAATTATAATTTGTAGAGAACCATTTCCAAGTTTTTGTAGGTTCACACAACTCACAAGACGTTCTTTATTTAGAAAATAACGATAGTTGTGATATTTAATAATTGTAATCAAAATAAAATTATGACATCAAGTTAGCCCAAAAAACCCACTTTTTATAATAAAAATTTGCGTTTTGTAGAATAAACCAACGTTATTTTTGAAGTGAAAACTTCTTTAGGCGTACCGCTCACAGATTTTTTCGTGGTTAGTAAGTTAGGCTGATCCGTCATGCTCTGAGGTGAAACGCTTGATCGGGTGAACTCGAGACCGCCGAGTGTACCCGAGCGAGAAAGATACAGTCAGCTGCTCTTCGCAGTTGTATCGCTGTATTTCGTATGATCAATTATTACGTCTTAATTGTCTTTATTAAATTAATAGTTATAATTGATGCGTAATGATAATTATTATTATTTTAACAACTATCTGTTTTACATTATGAGGTTAGTGTGTGTATTAAGCGGTTTGGTAATATTGAAAAATAATACATTTTGGCAAAATAATATATATAGACAAAAAAAAATATAAACAATAACCGTTACACAAATCATAATTATTGTTATTGATATTATGGGTGTATCAGGTTATGTGACCATCCTTTGAACATGCTGTAGTATCATAGTCGTAGATCATATTTAGAATGTATGTTATACAAAAAACAGTAAAACATAGTAGTTATAGCGATTTCAAAAATATGGCTCTGTAGGACTTCGCCTTAAATGTGACGTCATTTATGTCTACCTACCTTGTCACGAGCCGGTATGAATAGGTACATGCCTAAAATGTATTTGTTCGAGTTATAGTTTAAGTATGCGCTACACGGTTTCAAACAGTGGTTTGAAGCAGAAAAAGCAGAAATACGCTTTGCTGGCTACATGGTTCAAAGCTAGTTTGAAACCAACCCGATATAGGACGTCTAGGACGCGCGGATAGGACGTCTTTACGCTCGCGTACCGTATATTTACTACAATGACGTCTTGGTGCCTTACCTATCAAAAGTACAAAAAAAAATGGTTACTCCAAATTTTTGTTCAAAGGCTCAAATGGGAGCCAGTCTGATGGTACGATATGTAGATATGCGTCACGGAGATGTCATTTTATAAAATCATCATCACATCATCACAGCCCATAAATGTCCCACTGTTGGGCTCGGGCCTCCTACGTAATGGGAGGAAAATTAACCTGCTATACCGCGCTGGTCAGACGTGTTGGTATAGGGTTTTGTTTCGAGTTTTCCTTCTCTCGCTTAGATGTTATATGCGTTTTATATCCCCTAGTCGTTTCGTACGATCACCCACGGGTTAGATATGGGGTGGTGAATTGTATTCTTAATCCGTCACCACACGGATTAAATATTTATAAATATTATTTATAAATTATTTTTATTATTATTTTTTTCATTTTTATTTATAAATAAAATATCGATGCTATAGTTGTATTGGAAAGTTGGGTTTTACACAATTTATTGAAAAAAAAAGCTTGACCATTTTTACTAAGCAAAAATTTATTTGCTAATATGTCCCACGCGTTTCTTTTTCGTGTAATAGTTTTATAAGCTTCACAATTTAACTCCCAAAGGCAGGGCAAGTGTTTGTATAACTCGAGAAGTTGAGTAATAACATCGCGATTGCATTCTGTCTGTTCACGCGTAGAACGTCGTCACATGCATCTCCGCTCACCGCTGCAGCGTGACTGTCGTTTATTTGGTTTGAAGCAAGCGGCTAGATGGTTTCAAACAAGATTTAATCGAACTCTTGGCCAGTGGTTTGTAGCGCAAGCCTCGCTACCAAGGGCGTTTAGAGGTCATGCGAAATTTGGCATCAAACATCTGTCTACACTGTTTGAAGCCGTTGCTTCAAACCACTGTTTGAAACCGTGTAGCGCATACTTTAATATAGGCCTTCTGTAGGTAAAAAAGAAAAGTGTTATTTAATTTTCTACTTTATCATTATCATCATCTTTTAGTCTTTCACTGTCCACTTCTGAACGTAGCCTCCCTCACGAATGAGATTTGTGCCAATACGGTACAATCTTCGCTTGGCAGGTGAGTTGGCGATCGCAGTGAGGAGTTATACTTTTTTTTTTTTTTTTTTTTGGTAACGCAGTGCATGCAGCACAACTAAAGTCCGCTGCAGCGCTAAAAGAATAAATAGGTAATCTAACGCGAACATTGAAGCACACAGCGCTAGATCGCTTTATAGTTGTAATTTTCTCGCGACCAAAACGTCGTAAGATGTAGGCATTTCATGCGCACTTACGCGTTTCGTTCAACGTTATGTAACAAAGCGTGGTACTATAGACTTTACACCGCAGAAGTGACACAGTTTTTGTACCTACAAAGATTCATTAGAACTCATACAGCATACTCTATTTCAAAGTGTATTATTAAGTAGTTAAATAAAAATAATAGTAAATTATAAAAGAAAATGAACTATTATATGTTTATATAAACTTTGCTTTAACATACGACAATAGTTTTGAATATCCGTGTGATGACGGAATAAGAATACAATTCATCACTACCTGTCTTGGTCGTGGATATCGTAAAAGGCGACTAAACGATATAATATGCATATAACATCTATCAAGAGAAGGAAAACTCGAAACAGAACCCTATACCAACCTGTTTGATCTTTGATAAATAAGTATTAACTGATAACATAAACTAAAGGAAAAAAGAATATAATTAATCAAAATACTTTCTAGACACTACGTCAAGTCTGTCACACATTTTTACCTCCAACCAGTGTAATTAAACATCTGCGGGCTTTAGTCTATTATCAAAGATGGTGTGACATTTAAATGTAGAATATTTTTTTTTACTGTGCTAATTCGATATTATTACCTATTTGTACACTTTAACAACAAAACATTTTACTTACTTAGTTAAATAAAGAATTTTTATTCATATCCACATGTGCAAGTTTTGATTGGTATTATTCGAATTATCGTATTAACAACGCTGCTCTGTATACACCCACAGTCCATGATGGTCGCAGTCACACTAAAGTAGGGTGTACGGATTGCAGTACAGCTTAGTCGAACAAAGCAAGTGTTCGGAACGCGAAATCTAGTACGTAGTAGATATATGTATATCGATGTACGATTCCCAGAAGAGAGACGTTGCCCACTCTCCCGGTGAGACACTCAGCCGATTTTTACGACTTCCACGGGTAAGTAAAAGGCGACGACAATTGTATACTACCCCATAGCTACACGGGGAGTAGTAACACCTACTTATTTTTAATAAATAAGATGAACTAACCTTTTCGTGAAAGTTGGCATAGTAGTTAATATCCAATATTGATATACGGCATATCCAGATAATTTAGGGTTTTAACATTATTATTTTGATATTAAAATTTATTTAGAATCCACATTTCATTAATTTTTGATATAAAACACATAAGCTACATACACATCATGTCAAGGCAAAATACAAACACCATTTGATCACCGCGAGTGCATGGAATACCAAACGCTCACACTATATTACTAAACACTAATCTTTTATACACGAAGAAAGTCTAAGGAGATGATAATCATTCGTACGTGTCCTTAGACTGAACACCCGGAGTAAACTAATATAAATAATAAAACAATAATAATTCAGTTTTTAACCTACAAATTTCTTTATAAAGGTAAGCTCACATTAGTTAAAATTAATCGTTAATGAATAAATGTATGTTCATTACTTCTTATGTCTGTTTACTACTCAAAATCGTATTGTGAATGTAATTATCATGCCGACGCCTCAATAGGGTACAATGCCGGAGCGTCGACTTTAGATAGTACTCGAAAGGGTAACCAATCGGACGGGTCACCGATGACACGAACCGGGTACCGCTGACCGGTACGTGCTGGGAGGTTATGGGGTCACTCACTGTTCCCTCTGGGGTCTTGGTTGGATCGGATGTTTGCCATCAATCTAAAAAAATCGTATAATTGACATTTTGTAAATTAGTTAAAATATGAAATATGAAGTTGCAAATAGGTTTCTTCTTTGTAATATATACAGTGAAGCAGGGAAAGGTTAGATAGTATATTATAAGGTTAGCTCTCAAATAAGAAAATAAATGGATTAAAAAATAGAGAAATAAGGAAACTAGCGAAAAATGAAAGTGACAATTGCAAAACATTATATTGTGCATTAGTAATTTATCTAATAATGAAACTGAAGGATTAACGGAACCGGCGACCAGGGAATCATTTTATTAATAATAAGGTCACGTGATGAGAATCGTTATATACAAGAATTAGACTATTCGCTTTTTGATCGGTGTATGACCAGTGTAAGCGGAGCTTTATTTTGCAAGAGTGAGCGACAAAGTAGGCAGAACGGGACGGACATATGGCGGCAAGTCTTTGCGGCACTTTTATAAAACTAGGTGTCACCAAGGTATTCATGGTTGTAGCATATGCTCCCGTAGGATCCTCGGTGGCATCAGACCTAGAGAAGTTTTGGGACAATGTTAGGGAAGTTCTGGATATGGCAGAAACCAGTGAACGCGTGATTGTATGCGGAGATTTGAACGGATGGGTGGGGACCACGGAGCAAATACAAAGAGGAGACGGCCTAGTAACTGTGCACTGTGATTCTCAACTAGGCCGTGACGTCATCACGTTAACATCAATAGTAGGCGTGGCCTATTAGTCTTCTGTCGTCGCTGACGGTGTTCGTACGGTGCATAAAATTATATTTTTGGTGTATTTTTATGTTATTACGAAGAAAACCATGAAGTATTGTGTTTTATCATGTAAAAACTACTCCAATAAACGTACAGATGCTATGGAAAGAATCACATTCCATTTGTAAGTATTTTTATTCATAATTTATCAAAATAATTTCTAGAAAGTTCTTTTGACGGTATCATGTTCAGAAATAATTTTACTCAACGCTAGATGGCACCACTTTTCGTAATAGGACCCAGAACAATAAAAGCACATACAGTTCAAACTATTAAGATTATTGTAATAACTAATAACCATGAGTATTAAAATTTATACCCAAAGCCGTTCACCTCAACAAAAATATGAGTTTTATATGTAGTTAATAATTATTTTGTAAGCAATACGCCAGCTGTCGTTAACTATGAAGAACTATAAAAGTGTCAAAAATCCAGGGTCGTAATTAGAATATAATTATAACATTCGGATTTTTCATCAAAGAAAAATATTTTTTACGCTACTTTAAATGAACCTATTATAATTAAACTGTAAATTTTGTATGTTTTAGAATACCGGTCAATGACGATGTTAGAAGCAATGGATTTCAAAAATTAATAGAAAAACTGGACTCCTACGAAATATACAAAGATTTGTTCTTCTCATTTTAACAATGAAGATTTAAAGGACTGTATTGCAGCCAATAGAAACCACTTTGAACAAGCTTTTTATATTTTAAATTGTTTTATATTTATGTATTAAACTAACACTGTAAAAGTCATAAATATTTTTTGCAATAGAAAAAGGTTTTTCTTTGTTACAGTATTTATGGCAAGACTAGGTATAGCTCAAGAAATATATGATACCAAAGAGTATTTCATTTTTATTATTGGAACCAATGTCACCCTTTCTCCTTTATTTATTAATAATGTAATTGCACTCGCTGCAATTTCTTGATAAGATTAACGAGGTTGAGCACGTCACAAAAATATTCAAAATGGTGGTGGCGTCGAAGACCGGGTCTTCAAGTTACCTTTGGCATGGCTAAGTTTTAGATGGCCCGTGCGTCAATCAAACGGTTGCTACCCAGGGGGGGCTGGTCTGCTCGCTTGAAATACTCTTTTATATGTCTTGGTCATTGACACCATTGTTGCATTATCAATTGTATAAAGCCTTATTTTAATAGAGTGGTTTGATTCTTTTTTTATATGGAAAAGACAAAAAGGAAGGAAATAATACCGTGTAACTAACATATTTACTAAAAGTCCAACTACTTTCATTCGACAATTTGTTAGAAACCCAAACAAATAATTGTATTATTTGGTCGTATGAAAAGGACACAAATATGAAGAAAAAAAAGGTTTCTAAACTTCTGAGTTTATCAGAATGACAGTTAAGAAAAGATGGATTTTTCATAAAATTATTAACAATGCTGACAAGCCTTATAAAGAAATTTGCGGTTAAAAACAGTAGTCATACACCTATTCGCTATGCAGAATTATTTGATTATAAACATTTGTATTTGAATAGAGCAAACAGCTAATAAGATTTGTTTGTATCTTCGAAATAAAAAAAAAATTAGCATTCATTGATATAGGTAAATTCTGAGTACGTCCCTGTTATACTATACACTTACTGACATCTAATGCAAGATAGCTCAACTGCATACAATATACGAAATTAGTAGTTGTGCTAATAGCCGGCAGATGGACATAAAGGAGTGAGTGAGACAAGTACTATTACTTGTCTCACTTTCTTCATTAGCAGCGACCCCCTCAACCCCTGTAAATGACACGCATTGTTTCATAGAAAATATTCATTACAACAGCTCCTCTTTGTATTTGCTCCGTGGTGGGGACCAAGCGTCCCGACTATGAGGACGTACTTGGTCCATTTGGTGATAAGAGAGTGAACGACGCAGGTAGGCTCATAGCGGATGTATGCATGGAGAGAAACCTTATTGTGTCAAACACATTTTTCCAACATAAGGACATCCATATGTATACATGGAGAAGGAATGAACAGAAAAGCATAATAGATTTAATTTTGGTAGACAGTCGCCTCCGAAGCAAAATATTGGACGCAAGAGCCTACAGGGGCCCCACAGTCGACACGGACCACTATCTCGTTATTGCGAGATTTAGTGGTCTGTTCAGAAAGTGGAGGCACTGGCGAGAGCGTGTCCACTTCGGAGGGCTTGAAAGAATAAAGGTTGAAAGGTTGCAAGAAGAGTGTGTAAGAGAAAAGTATGCAGAGGGTGTCCGAGAACGGCTGACGATGACAAGCCAGCCGCAATCGGACATTGAAGAATGCTGGAGAGTATTGAAAGAGAGTATGGTAGATACAGCGAAAGAAGTATGTGGAAGTTCAAAGAAGCATAGAAAAACAAATGTTGATGCATGGTGGGATGCGGAAGTGGCAGCTTCCGTAGAGCAAAAGAAGAAAGCGTGGCTGGACTATGTCTCTTCTTTGAATCTGAATGACAGTATGACTGAACAGAAGAAAGAAATATATCGGCAATGTAAGAATGACACCAAGGCCTTAGTGAAAGAGAAACGTGATAGAGCAAGTATGAGTGCAGAAGATAGGCTGACTAAAAACTTCGAGGGTAACGCCAAACTCTTTTGGAGGGAGGTGAAGAAGTCTCGGGGTGGTTGGTCAGCCTTCAGAATGAATAAAATAAGGTCTAAAGGTGGAGACATTCTTACACAAACACAAGACGTGTTAAGCCGATGGAGTGAATATTTTGGCGATATGTATGCGGATGCTACGGTTGGCGCCGGTGTTGGATGTGGTTTAGTAGATCAACATTCGACAACGGCGTCCTCCGATGGCATCAGTATGGATGAAGTTGAATGGGCGATAAGAAGTTTGAAAAATGGTAAGGCAGCGGGCATTGACATGGTATCTGCCGAGATGATCAAGCTTGGTGGCTCTTGTGTCTGGGAGGCGTTCCTGTTGCTCCTCAATTTATGTTGGAGCTCGGGAATGGTTCCCAGGGACTGGAATAGCGCAGTCATCGTGCCTTTGTTTAAAAACAAGGGTTCACGTTATGACTGCGCAACTTACAGAGCCATAAGCTTGACCAGTTTGGCAGCAAAAGTGTATGGAAAAATTATTGAAAGGAGAATGAGGATGGTGTCCGATGGTTTACTGTGTGAGACACAAGGAGGTTTCAGGAGTGGAAGGGGATGCATGGATCAAGTGTTCTCTCTGCGCAACATTGTGGAGAAGCATCTGGCTCTAGGTCAGAGGGTTTTCTGCAGTTTTGTGGATCTGGAGAGAGCATTTGACACGGTTGTACGAAAGGAACTTTGGGACATTTTACCGGAGTATGGTATTAACGGTAAACTGCTACAGGCTGTGCAGTCCAGTTACATGGGCTGTAGAGCCTGTGTGCGGCTGGATGATGGAATGTCGCCTTGGTTTGACGTCAATATCGGCGTTAAGCAGGGGTGCGTTCTGTCAGCCAGGCTGTTTATCATATATCTGGATAAATGTCTCCAAAGGTTGAACGATATGAATGTGGGAGTCCAGATGGGCGACTCAGTGGTCACTGCTCTGCTTTATGCAGATGATGCAGTCCTGCTGGCACAGTCAGCGATTGACCTGCAGACCCTAGTCGACACAATGACAGAAGATTGTAAGAAACGGGGTCTACGCGTGAATGTGAGCAAAACCAAAATAATGGTCTTTGAAAGAGATAAAACCAGAACAGATGTAAGAGTAACAATAGGTAATGATGTACTAGAGCAAGTGGATGAATTTGTATATCTTGGATGTGGATTTAGCCGAGATGGAAGGTACACCACTGATATAGAGCGAAGAGTGAATGCGGGAAATAGAGTGAACGGAGCGTTGGGGCAACTTCTCGGCAGCCACCACCTCAGCCAGAAGGCACGTGTAGCAATACATAACGCAGTGCTTGTCCCAACATTACTGTATGGAAGCGAGAGTTGGGTATGCAGAAAAGAGTATGATAGTAAAATTAATGCGGTCGAAATGCGATCTCTGCGGAAAATCTGTGGAGTTAGGCTGACCGACCGCTTTCGTAACGACGACGTAAGAGAGCGAGTAGGTATGAAAGAGAGTATTGGTGTAAAGATGCGAAAGGGAATGCTCCGATGGTTCGGGCATGTGGAAAGAATGCCGAACGAACGCCTGGTTAAGAAGATATACACTGCGAAAGTGGAAGGATGTAGGTACCGAGGGAGACCGAGACTAACCTACCTAGACCAGATCGGTCATGTACTGAAGGAAGGTGGAGTCAAGAGTCTCCGAAACCGGCGAGCGTGTATGAAGAGAATTATGAATGTTGAGGAAGCGAGTGAAGTATGCAGAGATAGAGTTCTCTGGCACTCTGTTCTCTCTGCCTACCCTGCAAGGGATATGGCGTGATGATATGTATGTATGTATGTATGTATGCTTACTCTAAATAGTTTTTGGAACGAAGTTCCTTATCGCGCGTTGTGAAAGGGGGCTAGACGGAAAAAATTCTTACGAAAAGTTGTCACGACACTTTTTGCTATAGTAAGCTATTGTAAGCTGTGCGGCGTCGCTCGTCGGCTCTCTTATAGAAAGCAAGCCAGATATTTTCATTTCTATTTCGCATTGAACAGTGTGGTGTCGCGACGATTTTTTTTATAGATAGAGTGATTCAAGAGGAAGGTTTATATGTATAATATATGCATATTGTACTAGAGAAACACTGATAATTTTAGAGGTTTCTAATGTGATGTCGTAAATAAACACATTATTTTGCGCTTACATTGCAAACGCTGGCTGAACCCTACGAAATAGATCAAAATAAAGTACTACAGTATTATACAGCTTAAAAAGGCCTACAAAAAAGTCCGCGATGGTATATATCTATCTCTTAAGGATAACATACTATATCCATTTTA
Source organism: Lymantria monacha (assembly GCA_905163515.2). Lineage (NCBI taxonomy): Eukaryota > Metazoa > Arthropoda > Insecta > Lepidoptera > Erebidae > Lymantria > Lymantria monacha. The sequence goes on from LR991081.1 coordinate 22,769,614, forward strand.
ATACTTTAAAAAATGTTCTATTATAAAACGGTAATTGAAAAGCTATATACACAAATACTGTATTAATCCTTATCATTTTAAATACATTAGTTGGCTTGAGCATTTCATGAAGATATTTTTTTTCCTTCAGACCATGCAAATTAAATCAATACCTTAAGAGATATAGCAAAATCAAAATAATGCGCAACGAAATTATTTTCGCCCGTGACCGGGCCGCGTGGCCGGCTCGCGTTCGAGCTCGGGGCCGAAAAGTTTTGGTAGTCTAGTGGAATTGTATATCCTATTATTAATATTATAAACGTGAAAGTTTGTAATAATGTATGGATGTGAACATGTTTGTTGCTCTTTCACGTAAAAACTACTGAACTGAATGGATTTTGATGAAATTTATAGTAATATAGCTTGCACATCAGAATAACACATAGGCTATAATTTATAAAGATATTTTGCAAATTGGCTAAAATATAACGATAAAAATCGCTTAAGGCAGAAAAAAATTATATAATTAAAATAGAACTTCGTTCCATCCGGGTGTCCCTTGACACCTCCGGTTTTTTTTTTGTAATTTTTGATTTTTAATCATTTGTTATATCTCTTAATCGAATGATAAATTCTAAATCTAATATAAAGTTTTTTTAAATAATCAATGGGGAAGCACTTACATGGCATATCTAATTTACAATCTTGTATACGTATCAGTATTCACTACCAACATTAACAATATTTTTTTTCTAAATCGAAATATTCCCGAAATTTCTTCTCAAGCAATTCAACGAATGCAATGAAGTTGTTAGGAGGTATTATTAAAAAAACCAATTGTGTACTGCTTTCGTTAAAGTCTTTGTAATGGCTGTAAAAAGCGTCTTTCCCCATATTTATAGGTTGTTCACATCTATTAACATACAATGTTATTTTCAAAAAAAGATATTTTTTTATTTTTTCGATTGTTGTTCATGCACACAGTACAATAAACCATATTTAGACTCTTTCTAATTAATTCAGATTTAAACAAACACGCACAACGCGATGCACAGCGAGCGGTGAGTGAGCCCTTTGTTTGAGCACTGGCCGAACCAGCCTAAACAGGTTTCGTTCCGTACGTGATGAGCCGCCAGTGCTCACACACACACGCTCATCATACTTGTAGTGATGTACCTACCGTGGCGCGGTTGTTTGAAGGTTTGTCTCTGTACGTTTATTTACTCATGTGCCATTACTATTGAAATAGGTCATTCACCAGTCAGATGTTCGCAATGTCGTAAGGCGAAGATTTAGTTTTTTATTGAAACGTTATCTTTAATTTACTGAATTTCTAATATGTATTTAACAAAGTATGTATATATTGTGGATTAGATATCATTTACTTGATACATTACAATCAGTTTCACACGAAAAGTTTATGACAAAATTGCAAACTTCAAATGCTGCTAATTCATTAAGGAATCGAAATTTTCCCTTGAAATTTTTGTTATGGGTTCCTACCATCATTACCTACCATCCTTCTGACCAGCTATCCCATTCTCTGATACATTCTGTATAAAGGGATTCGATCGTATAGGTAAGTCACCTGATGTTTATATTATATGCGTATATATAAATGTATGTATGTGTAATAAAATTAAAAGTCAACCTAACTTTTATTTTCTGTGAACTTTTACTTTGCCATATTTTTTTATTTTAGTTATCACAAACCGATTGTATCATTTGTAGAAAACGATAACGAAAATATATAATTTGATTTATACAGTATGACTGGTAAAAGACTGTATAATATCGAAGGAGACGATAGATAATGGTCACATGTAACAAATAAAAATATAATAAGAAGGTAATATTAATTAACTAGATAGTAAACCTCAACAATATTAGTGTGTCAGGATTCTCAAAAAGATGGTCACCTTCTCAACATTTCTCGATACAAATCAATCGCATCTCGTACACTGCCATTTGGTCGAGCATATGCAATTTCCCAACACTCTTAGTGCGAATAACACATTCTATCACACTTCACACACAAATAGTCACGGTTAAAATCAAAACGCGGGCAATCGAAAGACGCGTAGTTTAACAAACACGGAAATACAAAACACCCGATACGGCGCACGCGCTTTGACTGATCAGCTGACCACAGACGGACACTCACCCCGGGGACATCCCTCGGGGGAACGGGGCAGAGTGTGCGCGGGAGCCACTACTTAGCACTGTTGTCAAGGTCACGCGCTCGGCTAGTTACTATTTTAATGTAATTTCAATATCTATGCGGAGGTGTACGTAAATAAATATTTTTATAGACAATTAATTCAAAATTTAAGTATCAATTTTTTTTATATATTCAGTATCAGCATCGAGTGGACCGATCCCGAGAGCACCTCCTGTGTGGTACGGACCTCGGCTCGGGGGAGTCGCTCGCAAAGTGGGTTCACCCACGTTTATGATTTGAACGCAACACGATTTCCGTCCTTGGCGGCGGGGGCGGCATCGTGGATATTTATTTGTCAGGACTGCGAGGGCTGTGTATGCCTCTGTTTGGGCGAGCGTGATAATGTCGTTGGGTTATATTTTTTAGTTTTCAGCGAACACTAAATACCTATATAGAAATCAGATGAAAACACAATTTTACTGAAGCGCGCGTACGCATTTTTATTGAAGTATACTTATCGATAATCTATTGGCTGTGTGATAGCGGCTGCGAATACTATCAACCCTTACTTTGCTCGTGGATGTCGTCAAAGACGACTAAAAGACTTATAACGACCTGGGCCAACTCCATCTGATGTCGTTTGTTCAACAATTACATTCCCAAGTAGGGTTGACGTCTGGCAGGCGGCCGGTCATAAAACTATTGCCCATAACTTTTACAATATGTAGGTACTATATAAGAACAGTACATATTGTATCGACCCCAAGTAATTGCGATAAGAGTAGGAGAATGATGGTGTATTAAAATGTACCGATAGTGATACGTTCAATTATATTGTATGGTCATGATGGTATACTGTACATACTTGGCGTCTGTAACCAATGTCAAATGTTGCAGTTGGTACACGTACAGTCGACAAATGGTCGTTTGAGTTGTTTCATCTCTTGCGTTCGTGTTATATGCATATTATTATATTTGTTAAGTTGAAATACTAATAGTATAGTGTGATGCTCAGCGCAAGTTTCACACGTTCAATTGGAAGCTGTGTGTGTGTCGCCTGCGTCGCGATCACACAGCGGCAGCGGTGCCAGTGTACGTACGAGTGCAGTGTACCGACTCAACATTGGGCAATCGTTAGTATTATATTTATCGTATTTAATGATATATTTGTTTTATTTACAGGTAAGCAATATACAATAATGAAGTAAACAACGTACCATTACAACAAGGTAAATATACCTACATATATAACACCTGATTAAGTTAAACACATTATTTCACGTTTTTGTTATATCTATATACCTAGTCTTGCTATAAATACTGTAACAAAGAAAATATTTTTCTTCTATTGCAAATAATATTTATTACTTTTACAGTGTGTTAGTTTAATACTTTAATATAAAACAATTTAAAATATAAAAAGCTTATTCGAAGTGGTCTCTGTTGGCTGCAATACAGACCTTTAAACGTTGAGGCCAGTTGTCAATAGAAGCACGCACTCTTGCCATGGCAAAATTCTTCACTGCCAATCGTATGGATTATTTTAGGGAGTCCAAATTATCATGGTGTTTAGTGTAAGCCGTATTCTCTAAAACTGACTATAAATCACAATCCAGTAGATTAAGATTGAGACTCGACGAAGGCCAGTCTTCAGCTCTGACGAAGTCCGAATCGTTCGTTTCTAACCAAGACTACGTAGACCGAGCTTTATGAGCCGGCGCCGAGTCTTGCTGGAAGGACCATTCTTGGGTATTGAACATGGTATTGTTAAGGGGCTTCACTACCTTCTTAAGAATGGTATCTTGATACACTTGTGCCGATGTTTTGATGCCTTTTTCACAAAAGTATGGCTCAGTCACTTTTTCATAGCTAGCAAAGTCGGACAATGTCCACGTTGCACTCTGTCGACTAATTGGGAAGCTTTCTTAGAGCTTTGAGCATATATGCGGTCATTTTGTTTGACAAAATGTTGCTCAATTATAAAATTTTTTAACAAAAATTCACGTCTGTTATATGGGAATCCCCTTACAAATTAACTTTTTTATTTTCGTATTTTTCATTACAGCGGCAACAGAAATACTTCATCTGTAAATATTTTTTACTGTCTAACTATTATGGTTCATGAAATACAGCCCAGTGATAGCGGAGTATTAGTTTAAGTCCCGCTTTGTCCTTTGGGTACGGAACCCTGAAAAGGTTGAATACAAATACTTTTTAAAATTGGAATGTCTTGAAAGTCACCGTACTATATTAGCACGGCATTTGAAGTTTTTAAACTTTAGAGAGGTCATGCGCTTTTAGGACACGGCCTCATAGGAACGTGTAGTGTGAAATTAGAAAAGTATCGCAAAATCCAAAATCAATCTCAGTCTATAAGCCCTATATGGTAATGGGATGAATTTCAAAATGTAAAGTGGCGCCACCCATTACTCTCCTGGGGTTTGTAACAGATCGAAATACCATGGGAGTGGATACCAATATTCTTTGGAAAACGCATAACAACACAGGCCTGCAATCACCAATCCGCCTGTAGGGTGTTCGCATTGTGACATTATCCTAATAGTACACGTCGATAGGTTGACAGGTAAATGGAAGGCTGAAAATACATTTAATACTTATGTAAATAATATTCCCTTAAATATCATAAATTATTACATACAATTCCAAAAGTTTTAGAATTGTACTAAGACCAAAAAAAACCGCTTAAAAATATATTTACTGCAACTTTTTGTTTTTATCCTATAATGATTAGGAAAGGTGCAGACAGTCATACAACTGCTATATATAATGATTAGGAAAGGAGCAGATAGTCATAGAACTGCTATATATAATGATTACGAAAGGAGCAGGTAGTCATAGAACTGCTTAATATAATAATTTGGGAAAAGAGCAGATAGTCATACAACTGCTATACAGAGTGGAGATGTCAATACGACAATAAATGAAAACACCGTCAATACTAGTGTATAGGAATATTTTGAAAATGTCAAAAAAGTCCTCGCACGCAAATTTAAAAAACAATTTTTTCAATCAAACTTTTTATCATAAATATTGAAACAAAATAGAACATCGTTTGTAAATATTAGTTCACTAACCTGTGGTCAGCGCGCAAGCAGAGAGCGACGTTCCGGTGTCATATTTTACGACTTCGCAACGTAGGTATTTACCTACGTTGCGCCCAAAACATTAGGTGTAGGTATTTACCTACACCTAATGTTTTGGGCGCTATTCATTCTCACTTGATTATTTTATTAAATTTATAATCACGATAACTTTAATCATTCACTTGGTCGTTAAACTTTTAAATTTTCGATATGTGCGCCATGGACCCGAACGCACAAATTATATCGTCTTAAAATATTATTTCGAACTCTTGTTAACAGGTCGCCATTGACGGCGATGTATTTTAACTTGTCGAAAGATCGTACAATCTTACTTTTTAAGTCCTCCACATTATCAACCTCTGTTAAAATCTGCATTTTCGTGACATTTACCGTAAATTAAAATCATATCTGTATACCCCGAAGCTGTGTAATTATAACGAGGCATTGTAAATGAGAAAAAAAATTCTATTCTAACACAAAGTAATCGTCTAATTTCGCACAATTCACTTAAAAATTACAGTTACCTACTCGTATAGTACATGTTCACTTTTGAAAAAAAACGTCCTATGTCACACAAATCACACTTTTAAACGTCATAAACAAAAGTAGTTAACTAGGTAGGCAGCAGTCACAATTTGCAAATCATCAATAGCGCACGTGACGCGACGTTCACGTCACAGAATCACGATGCCACACTGACCTACAGAATATATATATATATATATATATATATATATATATATATATATATATATATATACTATTATAATAGTTTTCAACAATAAAGTGAAACAAAAAAAACTGTCCCGTTCGCACTTTCAGTTGACATGAGACCGAGGTCTTCTTTACAATATGCATTGACTTGTATTGCGTTTCGCGAACACTTGTAGTTGTAAACACGGCGATATGTAGGTACTACCTTCATATTAGTTTATACCGATGCGGCGCGGGAGGTCATTGATCTCTTAGTGATAGGCGAATAATTTAATTTTTTTTATACAGAGTGGAAAATGTTAATAATACAAAGTAATGTGCTGTAGCTAAACTATGCGACATATTATATTAATAGTTTGTATACAGGCTGGCCAAGTCATCAGATACACTAAATTAAAATTATTGTCGTATGGTCGTCTCCACCTTGTATATTTGCTCACTGTTTAGCCAGTTTTTAATCAGCATGTTTGCAAAATTTGAGTTATATTAGGAACAATCAGTAAGCTGTCATAAGGAGACGGGATGTTGATGCTGATCAGCTGGGTGCCATGACCCCATGACGTATGTGTGTCGTAGGACGGTCGCGGTCGTCCCGATCTCTTTATACTATTTACTTGCAAATATATGAGATCATTCGAAGGGGGTCAAATATCGTCAAATATCGGGCCACCTAAGACAAAGATCGGGTACTGGTGGCCCGCTCGCACGGCGAAGAGAGGTGCTTGCAGGGTGAGTCTAGGGGGTTGCGCGCCGCCTCTTCTTGTCGCCCCGGTCCCATTTGTCGGGGCGCGACCACATGCATGGTCCACCTTGCGAAAAAAAAGGGGGTCAAATATCAATATAATTTTTCGAGTAAGTGATGAACACTGATGATGTCATACATTAACCGGTCGAGTTCCTGAATACACTAGAACCTCCTGGTCTCCCAACGCACATATTAAAATTGAGAACGTAATGTAAACGGGGCAACTATACTGAGCCGTTGTTCTCGAGCAGAGTCTGTATTCATTCCTAGGAGTCTCCTAATACCATCAAATTGACACCCCCAAAAATTCCAAAGAGTGCAATTTGTCATCAAAGTCTGCTTCCCAATGACCGTAAATAAAGCCATAATAAAGATTGTTATATTTTATAAGGAAGCAAACATTTAAACATAATAACTTATATGTTTTAACAAAACTAATAATGTAAAAAACCAAGAAAAATCCTATTAGAACCATTTTCGACATCTTCGCGGACCAAGTCGCGGGCAAATGCAAGCGTTAAATACACCTTTATTGTATGTTGTACAATTATATGAACAGAGCATTCATTACACACACACATGCACCATATATGTTGTAGGAAGTTGTTATTGGATTGGTCACGGGATACATTCCTGTAGGCAGTAGCTTATTAATAGCCGGAGTGGAAGCATTGTTGACGGCGTGGCGGCGCGGCTCTACACAGAGTGCTCCAGTGTCGGCCGTGAGACAATGTGCACTGCACTGCTCACCTATGATTAATTATAAAATACGTTTTTGAACTTACAACCAATACGGTTGTCGCAAGTAATAACTTAATCACTATAATTAATTAATTCATATATCTACAATGTATAAATATAATATGTTTAACGTCTGGTAAGTTGTGTAAATTGTTGAAGTACACGTTGTGATATAGGTACATATAAACATGATGGTCGTTACCATCGTGTTTATGGAATAAACGTGGTAAACATTTCAAGCCTACTTTGACGCCTTCGTTAATCAAAAACTATTCAACACGAACACAATAAATGTTTGTATTGAGACTGGTTAGATAAATCTCTATCACACATAAATATAACTTAAACTTTTATAAGGCGATTAACATTCAAAAATCGTTTAATGACTGACTGACATATTTTTTTTTTATTTGTTTTTTGGCAGTCTATGGTCTGGACACACGCCAACCACTCCGTCTGAGGCGACGGTAGGGTGGTGCGTGGTTCCTCAACCTCCCGCATTCCCTCCCCATCGCCATTGGATTACCCTTTCGGGTATCATCCCCCGTTGACGCCTCGGCTTACTATCGGTGTCTGAAATACTTAATTTATAAGTATTTTATATTCCAGATACTTTATTTAAAGTACATCACTGACGCATGTATACATTAATTGTTAGTTGTTCAAGTTGCCAATTGTGCGTCATTAGACATGCAAGGGCACGTCTGTAAGTGTGTGTGTGTGTGGTGCGTGGGTGTGCGCGCGCGTGCTTGCGTACGTGCATGCATGCATGAGTGCGTGCGTGCATGCATGAGTGCGTGCGTGCGTGCGCGCGCTACTTGCCGCTGGCGAAGCGCCAGCACGGCTCGCATATCGATTGCAACGAGACAAACTCGGCCGCCGCGCCCGTCTGTCGTGCGGTATGTTGTGAGAGCGAGCCGACACGATGCGACGCTCTAACAATACATATTACCTTAGTTTATTTTCATTTAGAAAATTTTATACATTTTATATCGATGCATTACATCTTTACCATGACACAAATTTTATAACATCCGTTTTTCACTAAACCACGGACGAGATTAAGATGTTAAGTATTATACGAGGGGCGGCTGATAAGTACGCGGCTTAGGTTACTTAATGAAAGAAAAGTTTAGTTTTTAATTTTAATTTTTTAATATAATCACCCTCAAGTGAAATACACTTCTCACATCGTGAATACAATGCCTTTAAACCATTGAAATAATATTATGAAATTTCTCTTGAAAATTACTGTCCAGGGCTGACTTCATCTCATTGTCATCCGAAAATCTACGCCCCTTAACTCCTTTTTCAGTTTCGAAAAAAAGAAAAAGTCACTGGGAGCCAGGTCCGGACTATAAGGGGGATGGTCAAATTCTGCGAACCCAGTGGCTTTTAAAGCATCCCTCGAAACGCGAGCGGTGTGCACGGGCGCGTTATCTTGCAGAAACAACACACCGCGCGCCAATTTGCCACGTCTCTTTTGTACGACTGCTTCACGTGCCTGACCCAATAAATCGGTGTAGTATTGACCATTCATAGTCGGGTTGAGATCCCTCAGCGCTCACCCACAGTCCGGGTAAAGTTGTCATAGCCATCTGAGGCGAACAACTAAGTCACGCAAAAAAAAAAAGAAAACCATTCATAGTAATTCCTTTAGGCGAGTAATCAATTAGTAAAATTCCCTCGCTATCCCAGAAAATAGTCGCCATAATCTTAGAGGCCGACTTTTCCAATTTAAACTTCTTTGGTGGTCTTTCTCCTTTTTAATCCACTGCATAGACTCTTGTTTGGACCCCGGATCATACTGGCGAATTCAGGTTTCGTCTACTGTGACAATGCGGTTACAAATTTCGTCCAAATCGTTCTGACACAACTCCAAAAAATCCTTACAAGTCGCCAGTTGTCGTCGTTTATCGAGTCGTGTGGGCATTCACGGTACCCAACAACATGCACAAATTTTTTTCATGTGTAAATTTTGGTGTAAAATTTCTCCGATTCGCTCTTTACTAATCTGTAACCCTTCAGCTATCTACCACAATTTTATTCTTCGATCGGCCAATATTAATTTTTCAACTTTTTGAACTTTTTCTTCGGTCACTACTGTCACAGGGCTGCCCGGGCGGGGGTCGTCTTGACAGCTCTCTCTTCCTTGTTTAAAAAGTCGAGCCCATTTTTTTACCATTGTATATGATGGCCCGGAATCCTGAAGAACCGATGACGTTTCTTCAAAAATATCTTTCGGCGAGTTTCCTCTTTTTACAAGGAATTTAATCACTGCGCGGAGCTGAACATTGCGAGAATTTTCCGTTTCGGTCGACATGGTATTTTTGCTTCTTCAAGGATTGAAGTGTTAATGAACCAAATTGATTTTTCTTTTTGTGTCTGTCTTTTAGTTGTTAGCCGCAGATGGCTATCACAGCTTAACCCGGACTATGGGTGAGCGCTGAGGGCTCTCAACCCGGTATAAGTTTTTAAGCGACATCACCCGAGGGCTCTCCCTGTGGAGAACGGACCTCGGCTCGGGGCGTCGCTGGTAGCAAAGTGGGCGTGCCCACGTTTCAGGTATTGACTGATACGCGTCGCTTCTTGCTTCCCCGGCGGCGGAGGTGGAAGCGCGAATATTTATGTGTTATGGCCGCGCGGGCCGTGTAGGCTTTCTTGAGCGATAGTAATTTCATCGTCAGCGCCGATCAGTGCATGTCGAGATAGCTAGATCGCGGATATTTTTGATGGGGTGTAGTTAGCCGCCTCAACCACTAATAGGTGGAGGCGTGTCATAGCAGAGTCAATGAATCTCTGGGAGCACCGCTTCATGTATTGCCTGATGGTCGGCAATTCGAAGTCGATGTGAAGGTCGACATTTCGAATGAACCACGGTGCCCCCTTGGCTCGTCGCATGTACCGGTTTTGTAGTGTTTGTAACCTGTGGAACCTTGGTGGATTAATATAGGCCGTATGCAGGCAGTGTATAATCTGATTAAACGCCAAATCAAAACTATCCAGTTTTGATTTGGCGTTTAATAAACAATGAAGACGGCTCATCACAAAGGCACCGCGCGCGCGAACCTGTCTTATGTGTGGTACGAAGGTGAGTCGATTGTCGAGTGTGGGTGTTATTTATACTATCAATAAGTAACACAAGTTGTGCTATCAGTAACGAGATGATACCTTTTCGTTAAATACATTAGGGCGCGAACTTATCAGGCGCCCCTCGTATATATATATATATATAGGAGTGCTGTTGTCCTCTCGCTTGGCCTCAGGTGTGAAGGATTACGAAATGTATGATCCCAGACTTCTTTGGGTCCGTATAAAACTAGGTGTCACTAAGGTATTCATGGTTGTAGCATATGCTCCCGTAGGATCCTCGGTGGCATCAGACCTAGAGAAGTTTTGGGATAATGTTAGGGAAATTCTGGATATGGCAGAAACCAGTGAACGCGTGATTGTATGCAGATTTGAACGGATGGGCGGGAACCAAGCGTCCCGACTATGAGGACGTACTTGGTCCATTTGGTGATAAGAGAGTGAGCGACGCAGGTAGGTTCATAGCGGATGTATGCATGGAGAGAAACCTTTTTGTGTCAAACACATTTTTCCAACATAAGGACATCCATATGTATACATGGAGAAGGAATGAACAGAAAAGTATAATAGATTTAATTTTGGTAGACAGTCGCCTCCGAAGTAAAATATTGGACGCAAGAGCCTACAGGAGCCCCACAGTCGATACGGACCACTATCTCGTTATTGCGAGATTTAGTGGTCTGTTCAGAAAGTGGAGGCACTAACAAGAGCGTGTCCACTTCGGAGGGCTTGAAAGAATAAAGGTTGAAAGGTTGCAAGAAGAGTGTGTAAGAGAAAAGTATGCAGAGGGTGTCGATAGGGTGATCGAGGGTGGGTGTGTATATATATATATATATATACATACATACATACATACATATCATCACGCCATATCCCTTGCAGGGTAGGCAGAGAGAACAGAGTGCCAGAGAACTCTATCTCTGCATACTTCACTCGCTATATATATATATATATATATATATATATATATATATATATATATATATATATATATATATATATATATATATATATATATATATATATATATATATATATATATATATATATATATTAGGTTTCACACATACATACAGCTATGTACATAGTAAATCATGTAAATATAATTTTGACCATTGTAGCTCGCTAATTAAATTATTGGAGTCCTTCACTGAATTCGCACATGCCATTGTGCAAAACTATATATCTATACATACAACAAATCGGTAGAAACTCCGTGTCTGTACATTTGATAAATTTATTAAAAAAATAATCTAGGCAGTAAGAAAACACTAACAAACAACAAAAAAACAATTTTTGGAATTTTTTGTCTGTCTGTATGTGTATATTCGCTAATCTGAAAAGTTACTGGACGCATTGTTGTGCAGTTTTCACAAGTAGATTAAGCCCCACTCAGAGCAACATTTAGTCTTTGTCTCATTGAAATCTAATGTCAGTAAATAAAGATATGGTCATTTATATTTTTAAAATCGACGCTCGCCTTTTATGTCAGTAGAAGGGTTAATTCAAAATAATTATTTAATTTATCTGTGATGTTAGAAAAACATTTGTATTACTAAATATATAGTAGTTTCATCAGTTCAGCTCATACTCATCACTGCTGGGCTCAGAAAAAAGGCGAGAAATTGCCATGCTATATAACGTTGGTCAGGAAGTCCAAATAACTATTAAAACTATTTGTGATGTAAAATATTTTTTAATGGCTTAATATAATTAGCTTAGCTAATAAAGTAATGAAATGCATGATTTATTTAGTGTGTCAAATGAACAATAGATGGCTCCATAATTTTGTTTAAATCAATCTTTCGTTTTATTTTCAAAAGTTACTACATTAACTTCTGCAACTTAGTAAAGTTGTGGTTAATCACTCACAGAGGCAGATTCATTAAGAAGAAGAAGACCTTATTTATAGAAATTAGTAAAGGTTGAAAGTCCTTAGCGCCTATCCAACAGTCCGACTAAAGTTTTCTCTGTTGTTGATTAACAACTAAGTCATACACGAAAAAGGAAAAGGTAAAGATCCACATAGAAATGGTAAAGGTCTCTGTGTGGTGACGGAGTAAGAATACTATTCACTACCCCATATCTTACACGTGGGTGATCGTACGATACGACTAAGGAATATGAAACGCGTATAACATCTATGCGAGAGAAGGAAAACTCGAAACAATACCCTATACCAACACGTCTGACCAGCGCGGTATACTAGGTTAATTTTACTCCCATTACGGAGGAGGCCCGAGCCCAACAGTGGAACATTTATGGGCTGTGATGATGATGATGAAAGATCCACAACATAGAACGCACAAAACGTATTTTCTTAGGTAAGACGCTACTCGCCAGGCTGGCTACGGATATCAAGGAAGCGGTACCAGTGGCCGGCCCAATGGCGATGGGGAGGGAATACAGTGGGTTATGGGGACACGCGCCGCTCTTTGTCGCCCCGAACGGAACGGGTGGCGTACTTCCAGACCATAGCATCCCAAAAAAAAATAAGACGCTACTTTAGAACAAGTATGCACAGTGCACCTTTTTTTGTTTTTGTTTGGTAGGCTATGATCCGATGAGATCAATGTTTTACTGAAGCATTCTTATCCGTGGCCCGAAGTAGAAAAGCTGACCTAGATCATACCATGCGAGCAGAGCCATAATGACCATTGACATACTCAAGTATGTGTCATTTTATTGAAAGTTGGAGATCGCAAGGAGGACCCTTGATGAAAATGGTTTTTTCCTACTTTTATCCCAAGTACCTGTGGTCGATACAATATATTTACTCTTCTTTCATAGTACATATTGTAACACCATCATTCTCCTACTCTTATCGCAATTACTTGGGGTAGATACAATATGTACTGTTCTTATATAGTACCTACATATTGTAAAAGTTATTGACAATAGTTTTATGACCGGCCGCCTGCCTGACATCACCCTCCTTGGGAATGTAATTGTTGACCAAACGGCATCAGAGTTGGCACAGTTCGTTATAAGTCTCTTAGTGGTCTTTTACGACATCCACGAGCGAAGTAAGGGTTGGTAGTATTCGTAGCCGCTACTACAAGTTGTGCGGTGCGACAAGTCTGGTAATTTTAATACGGTCGCGTGGCAAAAGAAAATCGGTGCTCATGTTTTCCCTGGTGGAGTTATAGTACCTTGACGCGCGCCTTTATATCGATTAGAAGTAAACCCGCAGGCACTGGCAAGGCTTCGGTACTAACTATTTTGATGATGATCAGTTATTATTAAACATTTAATTTATGAATATTATTATATTGTGGGAATTTAAATGTTTAGAAAACCAAAATATCTATGCAGCTACCACCGGATAAAAGGCCACACTGAGAAAAATCCGGCTACAAAACTCAGCGGGCATAATACTAAATTATTGACTTTGGAGCGGTGGCCTACTTCATCTTACTAAAATTAAGTTATTTTATTTTTTAATTAGGTGAATGACAGGATCCCAGCTTGATGAACCCTTCTCCATTTAATTTTTTATGTTTTTTAATTTCAATAGCCTAGCGATCCATTCTAGGTAGGTATCGGTGTTCTTTTGCGCTGATTTGTGTTTGAGAGGACATTGTAAGATTATCAGAACTGCAAAGAGAGGGGAAGGGTATGGTAATCCTCCGGTCCGAAAACATGCTCTTCTACCGAGAGAGCGTTCACCTGTCCCAAGGCATACACTGCCTTTATCTGGATGGAATGGATGGAAGCTCATACAGTTTTACTCACCGACCTCGGCATACTCCGACGACGTAGTGGAGCGGCCCGCTCCACGTTCGAGCGTTGTATAAATCATACCTAAACCCTGCTGCCGGCTTGGTCCAAGATGCCAGATCCAAGCTAACTCGGCACTATACTGAAGAAATCCTAGACAGTCCTAGTCAGCTTGTACGAGATCAGAATGGCTCTGAAACAATTAAAGAATGGGAAGACACCGGGAGGTATTAATGATTATGGAATTACTACAAAGCTCCTGAGGGTTGGCAGCAAGCTAGTTTTAAAAGCTTTACAGAAGCTATTTAATTCTGTCATTCTCAGGAACGACGTTCCAGAGACGTGAACCAGGAGTGTGGTGATGCTGTTCTTCAAAAAGGGCGATAATACGCTCGAGTCATTACGAACCGACCCGTACGCAAGCTAGATAATTTCGAGCCGCCTGAACAAGCCACACGCTACGTCAGATTATATAGAGAATCGAGGAGTGATTGTGTGTCTAGTGTTTGTAGTCTCTTCAGCGGGGCCAAATTTATTATCGATATATCGAAATGCTGAAGTATTTGTATAAAAACGCTACTATTTCGGTCCCCATCCGGGGAAGGAGTACGAAACTGATCCAGTTGCAGAAAAGTGTGAGACTGGGAAATGTTACATTCTCCGAAACTGTTCACCATTACGCTGGAAGGTGTCTTCAAGCTCTTAGACTGCACCGGACTCCACATTAACATCAATGGCGAATACACTACTCACCTTCGATTTGCAGATAATATCGTAGTCGGGGCAGACCGGAGGATCTTGGTACCATTCTCGATGACTTTAACAAGGTTTCCCAATCACTAAGTCTGCAAATGAACATAAACAAGGCGAAACTCATGTCTAATATCCATGTCGTTTCTGTAGCGGTATTGGGTGAGAATGCGGTTCTCGAAGTTGTCTATCACTATGCTTACCTCAATAGGACAAACAGTCCAAATAGGTATATCCAATTTTGAAGAAGAGGTCAGCTGACGATTCCAACTCGATTGGGCAGCATTTGGGAAACTTAGGAGGATCTTCTCGTCCCATATTCTGCAGTGTCTAAACACAAAGGTTTATAGTGTGGTATTAGCGTGTTATCAGCGATGACTTACGGCACTGAAACGTAGTCTCTAAATGTCGGCTTCACTTTTATGAGGCTCAAACTCGCTAAGAGTTCTATGCGTGACAGGGCTCGGTATTT
Source organism: Lymantria monacha (assembly GCA_905163515.2). Lineage (NCBI taxonomy): Eukaryota > Metazoa > Arthropoda > Insecta > Lepidoptera > Erebidae > Lymantria > Lymantria monacha. Next base: position 22,785,090 of record LR991081.1, read on the forward strand.
ATCTACGTAAATCTACGAAATTCGTAGAAGAACAGGTTTAACCCACGTAACCCGAAGAATTAGCACGTTGAAGTGGCAATGGGCAGGCCACATCGCTCGTCGAACCGACAGCCATTGCGGGAGAAAGGTCCTCGAGTGACGACCACGAATCGGACGACACAGGCAGGTCGCAGAAAACCGTTGGATGCAGGTGGCACAGTACCGTTTTGGGTGACATTCTCGTGGGGAGGCCTATGTCCAACCGTGGACGTCTACGGGTTGATGGGTGGATGGATGACGTAGGTAGACATAATATTACAAGATCACCCTTGACGTATATTATTATTAACATACAGCACAGCTCCGTGATGTTATGTGCGATCAGGGAAGGACGTTCAAGTCCAAAGTGTCGCTCAATAAACATGACACACTCGCACACTACTGTCACGCGGACGTCGATGCTCTGTAAATTTTTACTTTCAGGGCCACACTGGTGCTGTTGTTTTGAAAATCGATGTCTGAACAGTGGAAATGGCGCTGCGTCTGGTGAGCGAGAGAGCCGAATGCTCAACTTTCTGAGTGGAATTGGGGTTTTTTGTCATTGGTAGACAGCGGCCTAGCTGTACCCTTGGTATTACAAAGATTCTTGTGCGGCAGTAACACAACATCAGGTTTGTGGTTTATCAGTTTACCACCACAAGCAATCGCGCACACGACACTTGTAGGTACACGTGACACATATCTAGTTGGTTCACACTAGACTTGTACATAATTTGTCTAGTTATGTACAGTAAGTAACCGGTAACGAGTAGTGTGTTGACGACACATACGTAAGCGTTAACAACTCATCCTGACACACACACACACACAAATATACATAATACAATGCAATAGGTCACGCACGACATATACGTTTTATACTCACATTGACTCAAAGCACTTGACAACAACAATATTGTGACATCTCTATCATATATCACCCATATCACATCTCATACATATACACACACACACACACACATATATATATATATATATACATATCATCACGCCATATCCCTTGCAGGGTAGGCAGAGAGAACAGAGTGCCAGAGAACTCTATCTCTGCATACTTCACTCGCTTCCTCAACATTCATAATTCTCTTCATACACGCTCGCCGGTTTCGGAGACTCTTGACTCCACCTTCCTTCAGTACATGACCGATCTGGTCTAGGTAGGTTAGTCTCGGTCTCCCTCGGTACCTACATCCTTCCACTTTCGCATTGTATATCTTCTTAACCAGGCGTTCGTTCGGCATTCTTTCCACATGTCCGAACCATCGGAGCATTCCCTTTCGCATCTTTACACCAATACTCTCTTTCATACCTACTCGCTCTCTTACGTCGTCGTTACGAATGCGGTCGGTCAGCCTAACTCCACAGATTTTCCGCAGAGATCGCATTTCGACCGCATTAATTTTACTATCATACTCTTTTCTGCATACCCAACTCTCGCTTCCATACAGTAATGTTGGGACAAGCACTGCGTTATGTATTGCTACACGTGCCTTCTGGCTGAGGTGGTGGCTGCCGAGAAGTTGCCCCAACGCTCCGTTCACTCTATTTCCCGCATTCACTCTTCGCTCTATATCAGTGGTGTACCTTCCATCTCGGCTAAATCCACATCCAAGATATACAAATTCATCCACTTGCTCTAGTACATCATTACCTATTGTTACTCTTACATCTGTTCTGGTTTTATCTCTTTCAAAGACCATTATTTTGGTTTTGCTCACATTCACGCGTAGACCGTACCGACGCGTAGTATATACATATATACATACATACATATCATCACGCCATATCCCTTGCAGGGTAGGCAGAGGGAACTGAGTGCCAGAGAACTCTATCTTTGCATACTTCACTCGCTTCCTCAACATTCATAGTTTTCTTCATACATGCTCGCCGGTTTAGGAGACTCTTGACTCCACCTTCCTTCAGTACATGACCGATCTGGTCTAGGTAGGTTAGTCCCGGTCTCCCCCGGTACCTACATCCTTCCTTATATATATATATATATATATATATATATATATATATGTATATATATATATATATACATATATATATAAAATAATATATATATATATATATATATATATATATATATATATATATATATATATATATATATATATATTTATTTATATATTTATCTCTTTGCTTCAATAATGTAAAATAAATTGTTTGAGGAGAGTGCTTTTTAAGTTTCTACAAATAATTGATTTATAAATCTATGATTTTAATAATATTGTTGCGAATACTGCACCGCAACATTTTTACACGTTTCATGTTATTCTATAATTAAATCATCTATGAGTTAAGTCAGATTTTCGGTAAAAAATATTCGCTTGCGACACAATTATTTTTTTAAATTTGAAGAACACTCATCAAAAAAAAATTTTTTCATTGAAACAAATCAACGTGACTTCTCATTCATGCAACGTTTCTTTTGTTTTATTAAATCTAAAATACTCTGGTACAAAACAATTAATACTTTTTTAATCACACACACACATATGCATAATCGATATTATTATTGCACGCCTCATAAGCGAAGCGTTGAGGTGTTGGCTTTCGATATATGAAAATCAAAGACTTTTTAAAACTAAAATTGACTGTGTTTTCTCACACTGCACTTATAGGGTAAATATTATCATACATACTCGTATGTCAAGAAAAAACATTCGTTTAAACGTATTTCATATCTTTAAAAAGCAATTATTTTGTTTAAAATAAGAAAAAAGTGGATTAAAAAAATATTCAAGAACGTCCGGATGTTTTTTTTTGCGTAAAGATCTACTATCACTATTACAACCGTAAAAATTAATGTATCGAAGTTTTTCTTTAATTAAAAGCTTCATAATCGCAACGTGCTGTTTCCTTTCAAAAATGGCTTGGTAATCCTTTGTCGTTTAATTGCAATTATTAAAAAATCTAAACTGCTTAGTCTTTAGTGTATGTATAGCTTATGAAAATTGGGTTCATTTACATTTTTTTTTGTTCGTCCATTCGGACAGGTAAAGGAAACAAATCCCATACAGTCATAGGTTTGCGTTTTGGGTATTGTAAACGAACTATTATGTTTAACACTACTTCGAAAATGGCACGAAATTATAAAAGTATTTTTTTCTTTCATTTTCTTTTATGGCATTGACTAATAGTAAATGATAGATACTTAATATAAAAATTATGAGGCGTGCACTTTTGGATTTCCAAATTATTTCATATTATTTAGGATCTAAATAAGAGTCTCATAGTGAGAATACTGTTATTTTCGTTTATGTTTGTGTAACCCAAATAGATTCCAGGACTCTTTATACAAATTAGTAATTTAACTTAGAGTTTTACTTAGTCAATAAACACTGAAATGTCTTACCTCATAATTTGTTTTAATATATATAGTGTGCGTGTGTGTGTGTGCCATTCACAATAAGATCGACATTATTTTCGTTAATTGTGAACACGGTACATTCGTAAGATATGTCGTTATCTTCACGGAAGATTAATGGCCGCGTGATTCTCGCCATTCAACATTGGCAAATTCTCTCCGCCCGTGCCGTCGACGTCCCTCGCAGTACGTCCTCACCGACATACCATTGAATCTTATATTCAACATTTAAATAACATAAAAAAATCTACAAACAAACCAATATAACATCGAGACGCACACATACATACAAATAGCACACAAAAATAGATAGTGCGAATAACTGACACACATTCGATGCGAGATGTGTGTTTCAGAACAACATACGTTTTATTGAGCTCGCCCGCTCAACAAGGGCATCGCCATCGCCACCGCCACCGCCACCGAGCCACGCTCTGTGCAGCTGCGCCCTCCGTCTACATAATTAACATATGCATAATGCCTATATATATATATATATATATATACCCAATCAAATCTTATGTATTTTCAGAGCGATGAAAAAGTTTTAAATTATCAATAAAATTAAAGAAAATAGTTATATTAACTATTAAGGTAAAATGATTAGACATTTTTGTATATTGTTTAATTTCCTACATTTTTTTTTATTACGGCTATTACTAAAAATGCTAAAATATTGTAAAAATAAATTCCTGTGTTATTTATATGGGAATAAAAAATCTGCAATGAGTGACCTCTAAATTTTAAAATTAAAAGATTGGAGTTTTGAAGATGTCTTTTCTCATGCTCCTGAAATTATTGAAGGGCGTTTTAAAAACAATAAAACCATGTTTTGAACTCGTCTAATATACCTACATATATCTAATATATATATATATTTAATTCCTAATATATATATATATATATATATATATATATATATATATTTAATTCCTAATATGTTGCAGTGCCTCCTTTGTTTTTATGGAATTGAATGTGCATGTGCAGGCGAACCGTCACTCTACTATTATCACTGTATTGTGTGTGTGTGTGTTGTGTGTGTGTGTACGCATATTGTACGATGTGTGGGTGTCGCTCGTGACCTGCCTAAAATGTGAATCATGTGATTTGGCACAAACGTTGGATCCAAACTATACACCAACAGTACGTCAACGTTGTCCGGTTATTTCTGCTCAACGCAACGCAAGCTCAAACGTACGCTTGGCAACAATAAACATTATATGGTTTTTTTGTTTTGCTCCGACTGTAGTGTAACGGGTGGAGGAGCGAGGGGAGGTGAGGGGTGGTGGACCGGAGGGCTCTACGGGCGCGCGTTTGTAATACTCTTGTGCATGTATATACGTCGCGTCACCTCGGCTAATGACCGTGTAGGTACGCACTCTATATATACATATATATATATATATATATATATATATATATATATATATATATATATATATATATATATATCTATACATATAATAAAAATGTAACGGATCGCTGTCTGTACATGGAAAATATATGAGAAAAAATATTACTGGGACCTTTATCAACACTAATAGAACCCAAAACAATGATTTTTAAAATTTTTGTATTTTTGTCTGTTTGTCTGTGTGTTTGTGCACGCTAATCTCAGAAACGGCTTATCCGATTTAGACGCGGTTTTCACTAATATATTGTGGTAAGCTTCGCTTAACATGTAGGCTTTATTTAATGTCATTTGGTTTATAAATAAAAAAGTTATGTCAATTTAAAAAATGTTCGGTGATAAAATCTTTATCGATTCTTTTCAAATTACGTACAAATATTCTCCAGTAAAAATAAATAAACACGTGTTTCAGCATTTGTTGATTTTCACCCTCTGGGGGCTAAATTACACCTGCAAAGCGGCTTGGACGACTCATTAAATCATTAGCGCTAAGCCGATATTATTGAAGCTGGCAACTTGAAATGTTGACAGTGGTTTCTTTATATGACGTAGAGATTTACTAAGAAAGGATTTTACGAAATTATACTCCTAAAGTGGTTGAACAGAGTGGCAAAGTTTGTATGGGGAGAAAAAAATCCTTATTGATTCTTTTCAAATTATGAGTCGAATCAAATATTTTAGGGTAATATCCGGCATTTGTCAATTTTCACCCTCTGGTTGTGTAAATTAGGCCTGTGAAACGGGTTGATCGACTCATTACCGCCAAGCCGAAACTATTAAAGCTAGAAACATTAAATTTTGAAGCACGTTTTTATTTATGACATAGAGATTCAATATGAAAGGATTTTATTAATTTCGCCCCTAAAGGGTTGTAACAAAGCAGTAAAGTGTGTATGGGGAGAAAAATTTCCTTATAGATTCTTTTCAAATTACGTACAAATATTCTTCGGTAAAAATAAATAAACACGTGTTTCTCTCCCCTCTCCATCAACCCCGCACCAGTGCCGGCGTGAGAGCTCACACGATACACATAGTGGGCGGCAATAGGTTCTTGGCTAATGGTTTAAGATACAGATTAAGTTTAGCTTCAAAAATGTTCACTCTATAACTCAAATAATAAATCATATCTAACGAGGTCGCAACTCTGCTGGTGAAACAAAACAGTCAAATAAATGGTGGTGATAATTATATTTTTATCCCACGGTCATACCGTAAAGAGATTAATGGCAATATAATTTGTAGAATGAATAGATTTTTGAACCACCTTTTTCTTTAGTGACCGGCTATGGTATATAGATACATGCGCGCCGTACACGTACATCTACGTTGTGCGGGCGGGCCACCGCAACCGGGTATCATCTCGAGTCGAAGTCCTCATGCAGTGAACCTCAATACAGGTACTTACGCTTGCGTCGCCCAAAGCACCGACGATAGAGCGTGTCAACCTAGAGTATTTTCTCTCGGACCCACCCTATTGCCTAATTCCGTTAGACAACTAACTCGCAGAAGGCGGCGACCGCATCCCAGTTTCTGACGCTGTTGATTATCGTCCTAGCGACAAACTTTCAACACCTTGCATTGCTTTTTCTATTTAACTCTGTCAGAGATGACTTCTGCGTGGACGAAGTCGCGGGCAAAATCTAGTATATATATATACAGGGTGTCCCAAAATTCAACGATAAGCCGGCACCAGCAGATGGACCTACATATGACTACTCGAGAACAAAAAAGAAAAAAATTCTACCTTGATTTTTTTTTTCATTACGACAAAAAAACCGATTTCTTTAAAAATCGACATCTTTTATTATATTATTAAGTGCCATTGCTACAATTTTACAAGTAATTCTGTGATTTTTTTTGTATTGGCAAGGTAAGTAGTACTACTATCGATCACAACCATTAAAAATTCCAGAATACCTATAGTTTTTACACAAAAATCAACCAAAACTATGTTTTTTTCATAAATTATGTAAGATTTTGACTTTCAGCTCACTTTCACTCATCACAGTGAAAAAAAAAAGTATGAACACTACTGTGGCAAATAGTATTAAAAATTGGCGCAACTAACTACAATTCTAAAATGGTATAACATTCTAGGCAAACTAGCCACAAAAATATACTTAGGTGTACTATTTCAAAATAACAACCATATTTCGAAAATTGTTAGTATTGATAGTAATCACTTCTACTATGTAGCCAAAATGTTTTTGTTGCAAGTTCTCAGAATTTGAATGAGACATGTGCGTAGTCCATAAGATAACATAAGTTAGACAGAGATAGATATAGAGAGATTAGAATTTACTATATTATTAAAATTACAATAAATGTTCGAATTGTTTGCCATTGGCAGTAATGCAGGCACGACATCGCCTTAAAAATGAACGTTTTATTTTTCTTGCATATCTGATTCTGTTCATGTGATCCACAGCCTGAATTATTTTTTGGCGAAGCTCGTCCAAGGTTGCAATGGGTTTTGAGTAGACTCTGTCCTTTAGACAACCCCAATAGAAAAAGTCCAGGGGATTTAGATCGGGTGAACGGGGTGGCCATAAGATAGGACCAAGTCGCCCGATCCAACGCCCTGGGTACTCTTGGTCTAAGTACTCTCGCACAGGGCGGGCATAGTGAGCTGGGCAACCATCGTTTTGAAACCACATGTTTTGCAAATCACTTAAGGGCACGTCTTCTAATAATCCTGGTAACTCATTTTGTAAGAAGTTCAAATAGCTATTGCCATCTATGTTTCCTTGTAACTCCAAGGGCCCTATCACTTTTCCATTTATTATGCCCGTCCATAGGTTAACCTTAAATTGATATTGGGATTTGTCTTCTCTCACCAGGTGCGGATTTTCATTGTTCCAGCTATGAAGATTGTGAAGATTTAAATAGCCATCTTTCTTGCAGGTTGTTTCATCCGACCATAAAACTTTGTCTAAGAATTGGGGATCTTCCCTGTGTTTTTGCAGCATTACACGGCAAAATGCGACCCGCAGTGGATAGTCCCGCGGTAATAACGCCTGCACACGCCTGTAATGATATGGATGAAACTGGTGACGTTTTAAAATTCTATGTGCAGTACTTTTTGGAATTCCCGTTGCTACTTGTATGGCACGTACAGAGGTAGTTGTATCGCTTTCTATTTCATTGAGAACTTCTTCATCGTGTTCCGATCTAGGTCTTCCAGCGTTTCTCCTGTCAGATGGTATACGACCCTCCGAAAATGCTTGATGCACGTTAATAAATACGCGATAATCCGGATACCTTTGAAGAGTAGGGTACCTTGCTCGATATAATCTGCTAGCAGCGTTGGCATTGCATCGGCATTCTCCATAAATTAGGTGCATATTAGCGTATTCTAACGCTGTATATGGTAGCGGCATAATGAATGCTAAACACTTGAAAATAAGGCAAAACTTCTTTAAAAAAACACAAAATCACAGTCTAAAATAATGCCAAGTCAGGTCAATTTCCAGGTCACTTAATTCAATCCAAAGTCGTTAGTACCAGAGCCACTTTAATTAAAACAGAACGGTGTGCAGTAAACAAAGAAGTAGAGCGTACTGACTTGCTGTGCTGCTGAGGACATTAATTACTTCTCTACCTGCATTAATGTTACTAAACAATTAGCATCTATCTATCTCCCTCTAACGTATAATCTCTCTATCTCTGTCTAACTTATGTTATCTTATGGACTACGCACATGTCTCATTCAAATTCTGAGAACTTGCAACAAAAACATTTGGGCTACATAGTAAAAGTGATTACTATCAACACTAACAATTTTCGAAATATGGTTGTTATTTTGAAATAGTACACCTAAGTATATTTTGGTGGCTAGTTTGCCTAGAATGTTATACCATTTTAGAATTGTAGTTAGTTGCGCCAATTTTTAATACTATTTGCCACAGTAGTGTCCATACTTTTTTTTTTCACTGTGATGAGTGAAAGTGAGCTGAAAGTCAAAATCTTACATAATTTATGAAAAAAACATAGTTTTGGTTGATTTTTGTGTAAAAACTATAGATATTCTGGAATTTTTAATGGTTGTGATCGATAGTAGTGCTACTTACCTTACCAATACAAAAAAAATCACAGAATTACTTGTAAAATTGTAGCAATGGCACTTAATAATATAATAAAAGATGTCGATTTTAAAAGAAATCGGTTTTTTTGTCGTAATGAAAAAAAAAATCAAGGTAGAATTTTTTTCTTTTTTGTTCTCGAGTAGTCATATGTAGGTCCACCTGCTGGTGCCGGCTTATCGTTGAATTTTGGGACACCCTGTATATATATTTTTTTTTTTTTCATATTGCTTATGGTGGCAAACGAGCAGACAGCACACCTGACGGTAAGTGTCACTGCCGCCCATGGACCTTTGCCAATGGTATAGCTAGGCCGCTGCCAACCAATACAAACCCTGAACCCACAGTTGGGCTGCCGGCTCTCTCGCTCACCAAACGAAGCGCAATAGCACATTGCCATTACTCAGACGTCGAACTTCTGCGAGAGTGTGGTACTACCCCGGACGGACCGGCCCGCGGCTGTAGACAGAAAACTGTCCACAGCGTGATATATCCTTACTAATATTATAAATGCGAAAGTAATCTGTCTGTCTGTCCGTCGCTCTTTCATGCCAAAACAATTGAACCAATCTATATGAAATTTGATACACACATAGTCTAGAACCTGACAAAAGACATAGGCTACTTTTTAATGCAAAAAGGGTTGTAAAGTGGATTAAAAGTTGTAAGGAAGTATCGACATTTTTAAAGCCAGAAGCTTGAAACTTACTTTTAGGCTGTTGATTACATATAAATAAATAAGACTTTAAAATTGGGGTGTAAATTAAAAATAGGAGATGAAAGTTTAGAAAGAAAATCTAATCTAATAACAATAAAATTCACTATAATTTCAATATTAAAAAATTACCTATTCGTTCAGAACTAATTTAATACAATACATTTGTGGAGAACAATTTAAGCTTTTTATAACTGTTCGAAATCCCATATTAATTCTGAGACATTATTAAAATATGTCCCACCAGTCACATATCACTGGTGGGACTCTAGCTTACACGCTAGATTGTAACTTTGTTCCCCTTCCTGACCTTCAATTAAATAATTTAATTTAATTTTTCACCTAAAATAAATGCTAATTTGGCGATAGCTATAATATTCTCTTTGGTGGTATTGATGAAATAAAGGAACATAAAACAAATCTTGACAAAAGATGGCAAAACATTAAAACGGACATAATTATACAAATATGTATATCATAATTTTAAATGTGAAGGAAACAAATGCATCATTTATGCTTTGACAGCAACATCTTCTGATTTCAAAAAGTTTAGATGATTCAGGAACAAAAGTTAATTTATTGAAAAGTATATAATTCGAGTGAAAATGAATAACTAAATTAATAATTATATATTTTTTAATTAGATATCATCGTTTTCATTTATGATAGTTTATGACAAAAGATTTTCTTTATTTTTAACCGACTTCAAAGAGGAGGAGGTTCTATGTTTCATTGTATGTATTTTTTTTTCTTTTTATGTATGTTCAGCGATATTTTTGTCAATTGTGGGCCGATTTTCAAAATTCTTTTTCTTTCTAAAGGGTATATATATGCTAGAAATCCACTAACACGATTTGAAGTCGGTGCCAAGCCAAATAGGTATACTATATCACATTCAAACCACGCCGTGCTTGTGACTAAAGCGATCTGAACGCGCAAGCGATTAAGCGATTTAATATGGGCAGACGTCGTTCACGGTTGTGTCAAATGGTATTAAATTTGTGGCGTTATAGTGTTCTGAATACATCTTTTAATTCTTATTGCCTTTAATAAATTGACTTTATTAATTTTTCACCCTGTGTGTATATCATTAAGCTTATTGTTTTTTGATAATTTAAGCTTGTAAGAGTAACAATAGGTAATGATGTACTAGAGCAAGTGGATGAATTTGTATATCTTGGATGTGGATTTAGCCGAGATGGGCGGTACACCACTGATATAGAGCGAAGAGTGAATGCGGGAAATAGAGTGAACGGAGCGTTGGGGCAACTTCTCGGCAGCCACCACCTCAGCCAGAAGGCACGTGTAGCAATACATAAAGCAGTGCTTGTCCCAACATTACTGTATGGAAGCGAGAGTTGGGTATGCAGAAAAGAGTATGAAAGTAAAATTAATGCGGTCGAAATGCGATCTCTTCGGAAAATCTGTGGAGTTAGGCTGACCGACCGCATTCGTAACGACGACGTAAGAGAGCGAGTAGGTATGAAAGAGAGTATTGGTGTAAAGATGCGAAAGGGAATGGTCCGATGGTTCGGACATGTGGAAAGAATGCCGAACGAACGTCTGGTTAAGAAGATATACAATGCGAAAGTGGAAGGATGTAGGTACCGAGGGAGACCGAGACTAACCTACCTAGACCAGATCGGTCAGGTACTGAAGGAAGGTGGAGTCAAGAGTCTCCGAAACCGGCGAGCGTGTATGAAGAGAATTATGAATGTTGAGGAAGCGAGTGAAGTATGCAGAGATAGAGTTCTCTGGCACTCTGTTCTCTCTGCCTACCCTGCAAGGGATATGGCGTGATGATATGTATGTATGTAATTTAAGCTTGGCACCGACTTCAAATCGTGTTAGTGGATTTCTAGCATACATTGTAATTATATTTCATAAAAATTAATACATAATTAGAATTAGACAAGAATTAAATAGTTCATCTTATTTTTCGGTTTTTAGTGTTTTAAATAGGTATGGTTTTTGGCTGATCTTATTTTCGTTGTTAATAATTAAAGTTTGTCTAACTTTTGTTATTAGAGTATGTTTGAAACTCTATTCGTGTGGTTTTTATCTGGACATCCTTATTTATTTTAAATAATAGTAAAATTGATGATGATGATGATTAATAAGGCTTATATAGTTTCTAAAAACCTCATTCATGACTGATTTAAAAATAATAATTAGAATAATAATTAGTACTTGTCCAGCCAGTCACAAAGGTCTGTCCCACCACATCACAATTAAAAAAATCTTTTATTGCTTTTACGAACTCTATCATTCTAATTCCTGAAAAGGACGGAAATATATAGAATAAATTTTACATAAAAAAAATCTTGTTCAAAAGTTAAGTGATCGAGCTAAAATTTGTATTCAAGTTCTCCATGGTAAGAAAGAGGTATTTTTCGGTGTCCCATCAATCACGTTCAGTCTAATAATGATTATAAAGAGCAGAGAAAATCGTCGGTTTTTTTAACGGAATGTTGTACATCAATTATTTACCTATGTTTTAAACCACATTTTACTATCTACTATACGGAGTCAAATGTCCCACCAGTCACAATGGAATGCCACATTTGTGAAATACTTAAATAATAATGATTACATACGAATAATTGTGATGTTTTACAAAAAAAAAATATAACTTAACCATTGAAGTTATTGAAAATATGAAATCTTTAATATTGTAGTAAAACGTTACTATTGTAGTGAAGCTTTAATATTGTAGTAAAACGTTAATATTGTAGTAAAACGTTACTATTGTAGTAAAACGTTAATATTGTAGTAAAACGTTACTATTGTAGCAAACTTTTTTTTTTTTTTTTTTTTTTTTTTTTATTGGTGGGCTATGGGTGCGTCTCGCCCCGCTGAATCGGTCCGGGGTGACGGAAAGGCGGCGCGTGACCCCATAGACCCACCGTAAAACCTTCTCTCTTCGCCGTGCGAGCGGACCACCGGTACTCGATTTTAACTTCGGTGGCCCGCCCGGCGGTTTATCCTCGCGGGTTCCTCTCGTCGACGCCCCGACAGATTTCGCCGTCGGGGCGTCGCCCTCACGCGGTGGCCTCACGTCGGGTGACCGGACAATTCCCCGGTCCGATCACCCGAGGCCTCGGTTAGGGCGGCATCAGGCGCAGGTATTCGCGCCTGCGCCGCCCCGGCCGCTGACGGCGGCCCGGGTCGCGGGACTCCTCCCGGACTCGTTCCGCCGCCTCCTTCTGCGAGATGACAGCCTCGCAGAAGGCGGCGACCGCGTCCCAGTTCATGACGCTGTCGACCATCGCTCTCGCGACAGCCGGCAGCGCCAGGTCGGCACCGATAACAGCGACGAGGTCACGGCGCTGCCGGTCAAAGCCCGGACACGCCTCCAGCGTGTGTTGCGCCGTGTCCTCGTCACTGCTGCAATGGTGGCAGAACGAAGTCCACTCCCTTTGCGCGACCGTGTGCAGGTAAAAGCCGAAGCATCCGTGCCCCGACAACACCTGCACCAGTCGAAAGGAGAGGACTCCGTGCCGCCGCTCCATCCACTCCATCAATACGGGCCGGAGAGCCTCGACGGTGACGACACCGTGTCTAGGCCTCTCCAGCCGCGTAGCCCAACGGGCGATGACGTCTCGGCGGGCGTCCTCGCGCCAGGTGGCTATCTCGCTCAGCGATGGGGAGCCACCTTCGTCGCGCAGTGAGGTCACCCGCCGGTAGAGGTCAGAGAGCATCTCCGCCTCTAGGTCCCACGGGGGTGTCCCGGCCAGTAGGCATGCCGCCTCGGTCGATACCGTGCGGTACCCGCGAATGGCTCTGACCGCCATGACTCTCTGGGGTCTCCACAGAACAGCCCTGAGCTGGGCGTTCAGAGCCCTCGCCCACACGGGTGCGCCGTACATGGCTATAGAACGGATCACCCCCGCATACAGCCGTCGGCCCTCGAAGCTGGGTCCGCCCACGTTCGGCATGAGCCGCGAAAGGGCGGACGCCGCGCCGACCAGCCGGGGAGCAATTCGGCGAAAATGCTCCCGGAACCACCATCGCCCGTCGAGCACCAGACCCAAGTACTTCATATGGGCCTGGATGCTGATGTGGACGGAGTTGACGACTAGCGAGACGCCGATTGGCGGCCTTACGCGTGGCCCATGGAACAATAGGGCCTCCGTCTTATTTAGGGCCACCCTGAGCCCCAGCGCCTCGATTCGCCCGACCATCTCCTCGGTGCCGAGAGTGGCCAGGCTCGCCGCCTCTTCGAGTGTCCTGCCCCGGGCTGTGACGAGCGTATCGTCAGCGTAGCATATCACGCTCAGCCCGGGGGGGAGACTCCCTCTCAACGCCCAGTCGTACCCGATGTCCCACAGAGTCGGCCCCAGAACCGACCCCTGTGGAACGCCGCACGACATGGACGTCCGCACAATGTCCCCTGCGGGACTCGCGCAGAGGACACTGCGCCCTTCCAAATAGTCCGCCACCAGCCGCCTCAGGTACAAGGGCACCCCATGGAATCGGAGCGCCTCCCTGATGCAGCTGAATGGCAGACTATTGAATGCGTTGGCGATGTCCAGCGACACCGCCAACAGCACTCCCCCGCCGGTGACAGCCTCCGCGGCCGTCTGCCTCAGTCGTAGCAGGGCCTCGATGGTCGAACGCCCCCTTCTAAAACCGAATTGAGCGTCCGACAGATCGGGCCCCACCTCCTCCAGGTGTTGGACGATGCGGGCAGCGAGGATGCGCTCCAGCAGCTTACCCACATCGTCGAGGAGCACGATGGGCCTGTAGGCCGACGGCGAATCCGGGGGCCGTCCCGGCTTTGGCAGGAGAACCAACCTCCCCTCCTTCCAGCACTCAGGGAACCGCCCAGACGCCAAACAGGCGTTGTACAGCTGCCTGAGGCGAGGCTCGAGGTGCTCGAGGAGCGACGTCAGCACCCGGACTGGTATTCCGTCCGGGCCGGGGGCCGTGGTCGCGGAACGAATCCGCGCCACAGCTGCTCCCACTTCCGTCTCCGTCACGGGCGGAATACTCTCGTCGTCAGCCTCCCGGTCTTGTTCTGGCGAGGCCATGACCGGGGGCGTGTGTTCCGACTGCCGTGGAAACAGCTCCTCGACCACTCTACAGAGGAAGTCAGGCTGGAGGGTCTCGGTGAGGGGGGGGCCCTGCGCGCGAAGCTTGTTCAGCGACGCGCGATACGGGCGACCCCAGAGGTCACGGTCGAGACCGTCCAGTATCTCCTGCCAACTCGCGTCCTTGGCGGCTCGGATGGCCAGCCGAAAGGCCGTCCGCGCATCGCGGTACGCCTCGTACAGCTGGCCCTCCCGCTCAGCGTCGCGGTGACGCCGCCGGCTGCGGGTGTAGGACCTTCGGGCTCTGATACATGCCGCACGAAGGTCCGCCAATCTTGGGGACCACCAGTAGACCCCCTGCCTCGGAGGTAGACGCCGCCGCACTCTGGGCATGGCCGCATCGCAGATCTGCGTTAACGCACTGCGGATGCGGACAGCCTCGGCGTCCACCCCGTCCGCTGGGGCCGGTGACGACAGCCACGTGTGAACGATGGCCGCCTCCGCCAGTAGGTCCCTGTCAAGACGACCCACAGCCCACCGCGGAAACGCGGGAGCTCCGTCCGCCCTGTGACCCCTACCGGGGTCCCGGAGAGGGGAGACCTCCATCCGGATGTACCGGTGGTCCGATAGGGTCTCCGCCTCTTCCAGGACACTCCAGTTCCTCACCCGTGGTGCGACAGTGGGGCTAGCGAACGACAAGTCCACTATCGACCCGCCCTGCTGCCGCACACACGTGTTCACTGAGCCCCTGTTAAGAACACAGAGGCCCAGTGAAGCCGCCCACTCGATGACCGCCCGCCCGCGGTCGTCCGTCATAGGGGACCCCCACGCCGTGGATTTGGCGTTGAAGTCCCCCAGAACCAGGACGAGGCCCGGTGCTAGTCGCCGTATCGAGGCCTCCAGGTTGGTGAGGGAGGCCCCGAAATCGTCCATTCTCCTGGTAGGGGAGAGGTATACGCTGTAGAGCGTGACCCCTCCCCACTCCGCCGCGACAAATTCCTCGCCCCTATCCAAAAGAGACAAGGACGGGAAGTGCCGCTGCGTTGAGACGACGATTGCCGCAGTTCCGTTTCGGCTGACCACCCAATTGGGGCGATCAGGCACGCAGTACGGTTCCGCGACTACGGCTGCACCAATCGACCACTCCGCCATGGATTGCAGGAGTAAATCCTGCGCACCGGCGGAGTGGTTGGTGTTGGCTTGCAAGAGGTGGTGCATGGATGGTGTAGCCATTAACGGGCTGTATCCATGACCTCCCCCTCGCCGGCGGGCGATCGGACCGCGCTAGGAGCAGGAGCGGCCGTGGTCGGAGGGCCGCCCCGCCCCTTTGGGGCCGAAGCTGGAGGTTTGCACGCCCCAGAGCCCATGCGGTGCTTGGCGGGCTTATTGCCCGCCGCACACGCGGGGCAGTGGGGCGGGGCGGCGCAAGATGCCGCCACGTGCCCGGTTTGACCGCAGCGGAAACACAGTCCGCCGCAGTCGAAGCAATTAGTGCACGTCGGTCGAGTATGTCCGACCGCCATGCACTTATAGCACCTCGCAGGCCGGTGCTCAAGCACGGTCACCCGCGCCGAGCTCCAGCCCACGAGGAGCCTGCCTGAGCCGGCCAGTTGCCTGACCGACTCCACCGGGCACTGCGCCCAGGCACTATTGTAGCAAACTTTAATATTGTAGTAAAACGTTAATATTGTAGTAAAACATTATTATTGTAGTAAAACGTTAATATTGTAGTAAAAGGGCTAGGGTAGGGTAGGCTTGGTAATTCATTGTCTTTTAATAGCAATTAATCAAAACTAAACTGCTTAGTCTTTAGTGTATCTATACCTTATGAAAATTGGGTTCGTTTACGATGCTGGCAAGCTATGTTTTACGCTATGTCGAGAATGGCGCGAAATTTTAAAATATTTCTTTTTCTTTAATTAATGGCATTAGCTAATTATGAGACGTGCACTATTGGACTTTGTCAAACTGTTTTCAATTAGACATAAAAATTTAAAATGTCTTCCTAGTTCGGAACACATTGATCAGATCAAGAGCATAATAATTTATAAACAAAAGCCTAGTGTCAGTGCTATTGTATCTTCTTCATCAGTTTCATGTAATTATTAATAAACGGTATGTCTAAATATTTTTTGTAGCATTTTATAGGATTGATTATATTTTCGCATAAAACGTCACATATGTTTATACTTGAGTAGGTAAGTACAGTGGCAGTTTTGTTATGTATAGAGGTTCTAATAAGACAGGGAGTTCCTTAGCTTCAGTTACATCTTTTTTACGTGCCTTTGATTTTTCTAGGCTTTTTTTTGGCGGCGGGCTACGGTACGCCGCACCCCACTAATCCGTCCGGGGCGACAGAGAAGCGGCGCACGACCCCGTAGACCCACCCTACATAAACGTCTCGACGCCATGCGAGTGGGTCACTGGAACGCGGTCCTTTTTTTCAGAGGCCCACCCGGCGGTC
The DNA here is from genome assembly GCA_905163515.2 of Lymantria monacha. NCBI lineage: Eukaryota > Metazoa > Arthropoda > Insecta > Lepidoptera > Erebidae > Lymantria > Lymantria monacha. The sequence goes on from LR991081.1 coordinate 22,802,204, forward strand.
TACCCTCACGGGACGATGCAAACTGTCTGGGCGTCGATAAGAGAATATACTCTCTTGTCGATGCCCAGACAGTTTGCATCGTCAGAGCTTTGTCCTCATGCGGTGGCTTCGCTCCAAGGGCGAACAGACTATTCCCCGGACCGGTCACCTGCTACCTCGGCTATTTCTTTTTACGCTACCTCGGCTAACAATATAGTTGCCCCAAAATTGTGGAAAATGAATTGCGTTATTTTCATGCTTCTTTTTATACTTGTTGTTTTTACTTACCCCCGTATTTCTTAGTCAATACCTCGACCTCAACTCTATTGAGTTACACAAGAAAACAATTATGACGTTTTAACGTTAAATTTCATATTATAACGTCAAAATTATCCTTAAATTTGGATTATAGTTCAAAGAAACGAGTAAGAATACGGGGGTAGTGTTGCAATAATTTCTTACATACCATAAGGGCAACATTCCATAAGGGCAACATTCCTAATACGCAATAAAACTGTTATTACATAATAAACACGATACAGTACACGTCAGGAAAAAAAAAATGAAGGGTGGTATAGGTATTTATTGTTTATTACCTTTGGTTGTTTGCGTGTAGCTTTGTTCCAAATAGTAGTATAGCTTTGTTCCAAATAATATATTAAAAGTTGTGGGTGTTATAATAGAATATAAATATTGGTTTGATTAAATAAAACACTCATTAAATAATTATTTAAATTCACTTATGGCTCTACTTAATACATAAACAATTGTTAATGACAAGCAAATTCATATTATCCTTTATTGCCATCTATCGTATCAGAAATACAGAAAGTAAGGCTATGCAAAATTATGGTCATACATGGCAAGCGTAACCGTTACTTATAAGTTCAAAAATAATTAAACTTTTAAAAAAATACAAACAGACTTCAAAATAAGATTAGCCAAAAAACATACTTAAAACACTAAAAACCGAAAAATAAGATGAACTATTTAATTCAAACGATAATATTTTAAATGAACCTATACAATATTAATGTTCTTACCAAAATATGTAGCTTACATATATGTATTTACAAATTATGATATTTATTTACAAACTTATAATATGATAATTCTTGTCTAATTCTAATTATGTATTAATTTTTATAAAATATAATTACAATGTATGCTAGAAATCCACTCACATATTAATGTTCTTACCAAAATATGTAGCTTACATATATGTATTTACAAATTATGATATTTATTTACAAACTTATAATATGATAATTCTTGTCTAATTCTAATTATGTATTAATTTTTATAAAATATAATTACAATGTATGCTAGAAATCCACTCACACGATTTGAAGTCGGCGCCAAGCCAAATAGGTATACTATATCACATTCAAACCACGCCGCGCTTGTGAAGTAGAGATTTCAGCGAACAAAAAGGCAACTAACTTTTTTAAAAAGTAGCTGTTTTGAAGTGAGAGCTTTCGATTGAAAATTAGATGTTTCTCGATATTTAGTCAAAATAAAGTGAGAAAATAAATATTTTAAATAAAAAAAACATACAGTCTATTTGAAACACAAAAGGGGACGTTTCCTCTTTAGTTGAGAAAAATTGTGCAAGATAAAAATAAGAAGCCTAAAACTTGATTATTGGAATTTTTCACATAAATTTTGATGTTATGTGAAAAAAGTGTAAATACGAAAGTAGTAAATCTTTTTATTACCTACAACTTTTCTATTTAACTTTTTTACATGGGACTTGTAGTTTTGTCGGTAATCGAGATAAACCGTGTTTTACCATTAAATCGTCTTCCACTTCCCGATCTCAGAATGTCCGTAAATTATCTTTACTTTAATTTTTGTTAGGTATATCCTCTTCCTTTTCCAAATTTCATTCTACTACCTAATATATTTTTAAATTTTTACCATTTTTTCACATTTTTATATATTAACTTATACAATACATCATCATACACACACACGCACGCACGCACACACACACACACACACACACACACACATGTCATGTATGTAGGGTGTCACATAAGTATTAATGTTTTATTTTTATATACGAGTAACTAAGTACGGTTTGGTGACGAGTTATTATTTGTAAATTATATAACATTTATTGGGTTAATGGTTTATTTACTTTGTTAAGTGTTTATATTACATCTTAAAATGTTAAAATATTATATTAACCCTGAACCATCTGATAGTGAGGCAGGTGCCGTTCTCGAGTCAGTTGACACCGCCCCCTGTCGGCCACAATAGGTGTGTGCTCTCTGTCTCTTACGTATGTATGTAGCGTTACGTTACGTCTGTAACTAAGCATCAACAAGGAAATAAAGTTAATCATTTGTCACTACTTGTATTGAAAAACTGATTACAATGATGACTAGTTTTAGAGGCCTCGTTAGTTTCATCGAAGATCAACTATATAGTCAACAATCAAAGGTCTTGTATGAAATAAACATAACGAGTATAGATTGTAGGTATACTCGACCTATACTCGACGTATCACCACCACCTTACTCACTCACTTTAAATCGACATAATTAACAAACATTGAGTTAGAATTAAGTAAAGTTAAAACCAAACTGCCACCAAACGTTCAGAAACCATTCTATAGCATGAAATTATAACTGGCAAAAAATCGTACCAAATGTTGAGGTTCAATGGTGACGCGTTTCCTGTGTCATCGCTTATCTGACAGCCGAGCTGAGCCATACAAACAGCTGATTACGCGTCATCGTCTGCTACAGAACAAGCCTTATTGAATACGATTATACATATTGATAATAGATACAAATCATAAACGTTAAAAATACTGTCCGTGCATATGTTCTCCTTCGTGATTACAACGAAAAGCGGATTAGAAACTAGAATCTATGGACCCTATTAACGCCGCAGCACTACGCTTAGACAAACCAAAAAGTCGACGACAGTGTTTGCTAATTCAGGAAATTTCCATTTTTATGGAGGCCCATGTGTTCATTATCACAATTAAACGTCGAAATATAAAATAGTTAGGTACGTATATGTATATTATTCAATACAAGTGGATAACTTCATTAAAAGCACTAAAATTGTTCTTAATTGGAAATCGCAGAATGGACAAAGGCGATGGGCGTGGAATTTTTACCCGGCAGTGCTCACTTATCTGTTACTTGCCACTTTTTGTAGATCGGGTCAGCTGCCGAATGACCTTGAAATGATACGCTGCGCGAACTATCAACAGTACGGCATGTCGCTAAATACTGTACTGAAAAAAAAAACACCTACACGCGTTCTCGGCACAAAGGAGATACATCAACGTCCTGCCCAAACAAGAACAAACCAGATTACAAAATCTAATATTTGGTTTGTAAATGAGTTAAAAAACCTCCGCGATCATTAGTGCAGCACTATGCAGCATGTAGATCGTATCACACCAAAATTACATTATCAATTATCATACATAACTATTAATTCATTTTAATAGTAAAAACATTATTTACTCAATAGTTATAGCACGCGTCACGCTATTAAGTACAGTCTACTTAGTTAGGTGGCGCTTCCTCCCGGACGTCCTGTCGTGTAGTTATTATCGCCTGATTGTGTACCAATTTATACTGTGTTTTGGTATCCAACAATTTGTACAGAGACTGTTGCAAGATTCTCCTATGAAGGTAAAGGAACAAAGTGGACATTAATTAGTTTATTATTTGCTAGGGACTTTCATTCGCTAAGAATTAAACGCGGATAAAAGCGCTGAAATAATGTTATACTTAACAATGTACTGCGCCAACCCATTAGTATAGAAAGTGTGTCTGGCACTCCTATCTTGATGTTAACGTGATACTATCTAAAGAATTCTGAAGAGACCGAAACAGGTGGAAATCTGAAGGTACAAGGTCAGGACTATAAAGTGGATGCATTGACACCACTCAGCCTGACAACCTCTCAGCCAAACTCTCCTAATTTTCCTGAGTTGCTCAAGATATGTGTGGTCCTAGTGTTAGCGATTTCACTCAATTTCTTGCTTTAATACCATCATTTCTTGGCAGTAGAGATCCGAATGGATGGTTTTGCCCAGCGGTAAAAGCTCATAGTGAACAATACTCTTCCAATCCCACAATATACACAGCATTGCGAGTTAGTGCGGGTTTTGCCACAGTCTGTGATGCCTGACCGACCTTCGCCTGCGACCTTTTTCGCACGTTCTTATCGTACGTGATCCACTTTTCATTACCAGTTTTCAATATTTTCAAAAATTGTTCGGTTTTATTACTTCCCAATAAAGAATCGCCAACTTTGTGCTACTCTTCTACTGACACTACATTAGGTCCACAAACGTCAAAAAATATTTTTTCGCAGCTAGCGTTTTTTTATATTTTTTTGTAATAAAATTTTAAAGTGTATCGAATTTCTTCATTGGATTCACTCATTTTGACAGAACGAAAATCAAATGAATAACGGCGGGAAATAACATTTTATTAATTAATTAATTTTTTTGAAATGTAACTTTTTTAATGGTATCAAAACCAGCCAGACACAACTAGTACCTACAGCCAATGAGAGTTTGTTAAAAGTTTATACAGACTATAGGCGAAGAGCCTTTTCCCCGACCTAATATAATAAATTAAAAAATTACGCATGGCGGGTATAGCGTTTGATGAATCCTCATCAGCATTCAGAAGTGCAAGGTTTTGTTACGGGATTGCGGTTGTAAATGGAAGTTATGAAATAGTAAAGCGGAAAAACTAAAAATCAATGCTCCGTGGTTTCCATTATATAATGAGCTTATAGTTTGTCCACCTGGTTTACGTTTTAAATATCAAAGTTAATGATAAACACATTACGGCTTCTATACCCAACCACTGCAGACACCACAGATGTTTTAATGTGTATGTTAATACGCGATGATAGCGTAACAATTGACAGCGAGCATCATACGTAGGGAATGTGACGGACTGCCATCTATGGTATATCCACTATAGCTGATGCTTACTCTATAATTGAACTCATAAATACGAGCGGCTATATTGTCGTTGATGATGGTAGTCTCAAATATAATAATTATAGAAGCTTGTTGAACCTCAGTGAACTTATTGTTATTTGTGCTTAATGGTTCCGTAGTTGAATGCGTTTTCCTCGTTTATGTCGTTGCGGATATATACATGTAATAAACACGATAAAATGCCGGACGACTTGAAATCATATCGGCGAGTCACGCTACTGCTATCAATTGATTAAGCTCTTAGAACGTCTCGTCTATTACCGTATGGTCTACATTTAATTTTAGACAATTGGGATTTCCCCAGCGAGATAGATTGTTGACAGTTTTTTAAATGTGTATTAAGCATCTTCCTAGATGTCACGAGTGTTTTCAACAACAAATATTGAACGTTGTTATTACTTAATCTAAAGGATGTCTCAGTAACATCTACCAACTCATACAGTCATACTTTTTGCAAGATTCAACTAGACTGATACTCAGTTACCATGCTGGGTTTAAATCCATAATCTGTGATAAACTGTTATCTGTGGGGTTTCAAGACTCCTTTTCTTGCTACCTCTACCACAAAATTGTTCGTATCAACTTTCTCTCCTCAAAATATTATTATCACATATACCTTATTAAAACGTAATTTGCGTATAAAAATTGCATATAAAATTTTATAATGAATATAATAAGTAATTTTATAAAATTTTATAACGCAGTAGGACAAAGGTAAAAGTCAGTCTACCTCTCCTTAATCGTAGAAAAAGAAAATGTTCATTTAACAAGGTGCAAGGTGGTTTATTTAAAAGCGTAATGAAATATATGTGTATCTATATATATGTATGTATATATATTAGGGTGATTTTTTTTCAACAATTTTTTTTCGGTCTCTTCGTGAAATTTTGTTGCAAGTACCCAAAAAAATATTCCCTAAAAGTTTGGGTCCTTAATATTAATATTTAGTTCTCGACCAAGGCGTGTAAAGATTTCCCATTAAAAAACAGAAATTCTTCTTTTTTTCCCTTTAAATTACTATAGCTCAGTGGCATTTTATAGCATCGCTTCGATCATGGATGGGTTTTTTTTAGAATTGAATGCTCTACAAAAATGTCCATTGCGGCCAAACCGTAACTAGAACCGGCGAGGTAGTACCACATGAGTAAATATACGTTTATTTACTCATGTGGTAGTACAGCCCTCTAGACTTGATTTTTCCATGACATTCGCGTTTTTTCGCATTTGTCTCGTGAATGAAAAGAATTACAGGAAAAATATGAATGACAAATTTGTAGAAGCATCAATTTCCTACAAAAAAAAGTTCTCAGTACTAAGTCGTTAAAATCATTTTTTTCGGAGATATTTAATGATTAAGTTATTTTTTATAATTTGACGAGATTTTTGATAAAAAATTGAAATTACATAAACTTTCGTCTATGAAATGCCACTGAGCTATAGAAATTTAAAGAAAAAGAATCATACTATGTTCTTTTAATGGGAAACGCCGTGGTCGAGGACTTAATATTAATATTAAGGACCCAAACTTTCAGGGAATGTGTTTTTGGGTATTTGCAACAAAATTTCACGATGGGACCGATAAAAAAAATTGTTGAAAAACAAAAATTAGTCAATATATTCTTATTTAACGATTATTGTCTACTTTTTACCCGACTGCAAAGGAGTGGTATTGTGTTTAACAGTCTATGTATGTATGTATGTTTGTATGTTCCTTTGAAGCACTATATATACCAAACGCCTGGGCCGATTTTTATGATTCGCACGTCAATCGATTCCTCTTAATCCGGCGAGTGTCACTAAAGATATGACGTTATTGAAAATTCAATATGGCGACTACTGGACGCCATATTGTGAAAATTAAAAAAAATAAAGTCAACAAACTATATCGAGTGGGGTATCGTTAAATAGGTATTTAAAAATCATTTTTAGTTTTCTCTCAACATTTTTTGATTTGACTGGCCGTTTAGGATCTATATCGATTTAAAGTTTTTAGACAGTAGAAATTTACGATGAAAAGATGAAAAATTCATATAACTGGATGTGGATGGACATATACTGAAGTATCTAGTAGGTATATTGTCCAATATACCATAGGTAGTCCTACCTAAACTATCTAATGTCTGACGCGGTCGCCCATCTCCAATTTCTAACGATTTAGTACTCAACTTCAGTCGAACTATATATAGGTAGGTACCTACTTATTAATAAATAAGATAACTATAGCTACCTACGCATTTATAACTAAAAAGTGTAAAATAAAAAAAAATGATAAAAAAAATCAAAAAACCCGACTGCGTAAAAAGTCACCAAAACTACGTACATAATAAAAAAACTGAAAAGAAAAAACCAAACACTTAGATGTCCGGTGGTCTAGAATTCCATAATATATTATTACCCGACTGCAAAGGAGTGGTATTGTGTTTAACAGTCTATGTATGTATGTATGTATGTTCCTTTGAAGCATTATATATACCAAACGCCTGGGCTGATTTTTATGATTCGCACGTCAATCGATTCCTCTTAATCCGGCGAGTGTCACTAAAGATATGACGTCATTGAAAATTCAATATGGCGACTACTGGACGCCATATTGTGAAAATAAAAAAAATTAAAGTCAACAAACTATATCGAGTGGGGTATCGTTAAATAGGTATTTAAAAATCATTATTAGTTTTCTTTCAACATTTTTCGATTTGACTGACCGTTTAGGATCTATATCGATTTAAAGTTTCGTAACAACCTTTCTCACATATAGGTTTTTTAGACAGTAGAAATTTACGATGAAAAGACGAAAAATTCATATAACTGGATGTGGATAGACATATATTGAAGTATCTAGTAGGTATATTATATAATATATTATGGAATTCTAGACCACCGGACATCTAAGTGCTTGTTTTTTTCTTTTCAGTTTTTTTTTATTATGTACGTAGTCTTGGTGACTTTTTACGCAGTCGGGTTTTTTGATTTTTTTAATCATTTTTTTACTTTGGTTATCTACAAAAGCGTGTTTGTTAGTTTTTCTAAACTATTATTTATTATGTTATACAATGTGTTATGTGTGTGTGTGTGTAATATGATCGTTTCTCACCGGTTGCGGGCGGTGTGTTAATGGATCTGTGACGTCACCGGGACTATGTAAGTGCGCAAGTAACACACGCACACGCACGCACGTAACACTAACGCTATGTCAGTTCATGTCATATGGTATGTATTATCATTTTAAATAATTTTTCAACTGTAGTTACCTATTAAAAACATTTTCATAGTAAATATTCATTGTAGACATTTAAATGTGTGATATTATGCTCATTAGAGCGTTCCGTCACCGACCGGCAGGGTCACGTGCCATGCGCGACTCGTCCACATGTCAGCGTGTATATTTTGTCGATGTTCTGTAGTAAGTTTCGTACCGGCCGGCCCCTGGGCTTCAGAGTGAACTATCAATATACAGACTGTACCAGTTTATGGAACAGGTGTTTCAGTAGCTCGTAGTTTACCAACCGTTGATCATAATTACAATGTATATTATACAAAAACAAAAAACAATAAAACATAACAGCTATAGTGATTACAACAATATTTATACATGTTTGACCATAACGTACACAAGAGTCTCCGAAACCGGCGAGCGTGTATGAAGAGAATTATGAATGTTGAGGAAGCGAGTGAAGTATGCAAGGATAGAGTTCTCTGGCACTCTGTTCGCTCTGCCTACCCTGCAAGGGACATGGCGTGATGGTATGTATGTATGTAAGTTTCACCGTCCACGACTGAGCGTATGCCTCCTCAACAAATAATATAGTGCCGTAATCGCCACGCTTGGCATGCGGGTTGACGATCGCAGTGAGGTGTTACATGTTGCCCAAGAGAGAGTTGCTGCCCAATGTCCTGGTGAACCCTCATCTGATTTGTACGATTCCCACGGGCAAGTAAGTGGTGACGAAAATTGTATTCTTATCGTCTGACTCTGGTTACACTGGCACTGGACGAACCGCACATAAATTTAGACAATTTTTTCATATTAATAAACATATATTCATTCTGAAAATGTAAAGTACATATATACACTATGTGTGTACTATACATATACATATAAATACACAATTTTAAACTATATAGGTCATAATGATTACGATAACTTAATTAAGAGATGTACAAATAACTAATTGAGTACAAGGAAAACAAATTTGATGAAGAGAAAAAAATATTGGTTGATAACTTTGAACGGCTGAAACATGGTCATACTTGCGAAGATTATATATGAATACAATTGTTGTATGTTTAGAGGTATATATAATTAAGGTTTGAACAGGCACTAGGCGTCGCGAGGCGGTTTAGTTCTTACTTGTAAAATGTGTCTCAACTTATTGAGAGCGAGCGAGCTGCTAGTCACTCATTCACTTGTTTTGGTTATTTGAATTATCTATTTGAGAGTGAAGTTTTTATACAAGCCAGTGTCTTTAACAAAGATGATTGATGGATGATGATGTACCTACAGGTAGAACAGACCTGTTGTAACATATTGAACGTATATATACATATATATATTGTTTACGATACGCCGCGCGCCGACTACCCACAGTGAACACTTTACATTTGATAGAGTGTCCACTGTGTCCAGTCAACACGAACTGGTCACAACAACTTTTATATTATGCGAGATGTTGACGAAGTATTTGCTACGCTCATTTGACTGGCCATAGTGTTTAATAAAAATTGTGTTTTGTCCTAATATATCGTACAGCTATCAAGTGATCAACTAAATCAAAATAAATTGATTTGAATTGTATGTATTACCTACTAAGTTATATTGTCGAGCGCTAAGTATCTATTGTCAGATTGTTATCATTATGAGATGTGACTTGATTTATTTTATTTCATAAAGAGATATTTATAGTTCTGCGTAAATAAACAATATTAAATTGTAATTAATTCACATAATATAATATTATGTCGTCATAATATTTATTTCATTTGTAAATTTTCGTATGGTGTTATACCATAAACTATATCATCATCTTAGCGCGCACCTGGGGGGGCACACTTAAAACATTACTTTTTATTACTGACCGTCGCGCCGCCTACAGACTGGTTGTACAAACTTGGCTGCTGCCATTTTTTCCTGTCTGTCAAACGTTTGACAATTGAAAATTGTTATTTTTTGTTCATAGTGTAGGTAGTTATTGTCATCGATCTATTTTCGAATATTTATGTACTTTCTGAAAATTATATCAATTTTCATTGTTAAACTTATATTATTATTGTTTCGATATCAGCTGATATGGTTTTTTTTTATATTTCAGGGTAGATCTCATAGTAAAAGAATATTCTGTATAATTACACATACACATGTAGATATGTATATATATCACTTCAACTTTAGTTCACCGCTTAAACTCTGGGTAGCAGCACTTTCCATACATGCATATTTTATCATCGAGTTGCCACTCTTTTTCAGTTTAATAACTTTACTCTTTGGCGCGCACCCACACACGCACACAGGGCTCATAGTGCGCTGCGTGCGTGTGTGTGCGTGAGGTGCATGTGCACGAACCACGCGACAATCACACCACATTACGCACTTGGTAGTAAGGTAAGGAAATCCTCTTCGGTGAGACGCTCCGTCGCCGGCGCCTGGGGCGGCGGAGGCGCGAGTATCTGCGCCTAATGCCGCCCTAGCCGAGGCCGCGGGTGACTGGACCGGGGAATAGTCCTTCACCCGCAGAGAGACTGACCGCGTGAGGGCGACGCCCCGGCAGTTAGCTGGGGCGTTGACGGGGGATGGTACCCGAAAGGGTAACCCGCCGGTCTGGCCACGGAAGGCAAGGAAGCGGTACCAGTGGCCGGCCCAATGTCGATGGGGAGGGAATACGGTGGGTTATGGGGTCACGCGCTGCCCTTCCGTCGCCCCGGACGGTACGGGCGACGTGTGACCGGGCCATAGCCTACCAAAAAAAAAAAAAAAAAAAAAAAGGTGTTCAAATTTAATTTCGTATATATGTATGTATTATGTACAAGTACTGTGAAGACACTGATGTATTGTCAATTATACATTATGTCTGTTATACTTACATTTTTTTACTGATTTCATTTTATTTATTAATTCCGACAAGCGGCAAGCGATCTGACTCGAGCCAGTACTAGATCATTAGTTATTTAAATATAGGGCAGTGGTCAGCTGTGTGAAACTGAAGCAGTCTATGTGACTGTGACATTACGTATTCAGTTCGATATCTGACAAGCGAACGACATTTCAAATACTTCAGATAGTAGGATAATTCGATTGTTGGAAGGTTCAGGTTGGGTGGTTATAATGGGCGGTGGGGCACTTCACTCCGCCCTCCTACCCCCGCTCAAGGTCTACAACCGCCTGCTAGTGGTGCGGCGGTGTTGGCGATAGACAGATAATTGCACCAATTCATACATAATTTAGTACCTGTAGCTAGTTCCCTCCATATCAAGAGCAAAGTAAGTAGAATGAGAAAAAGAAAAATGCTAGCGTTATGTATTGTATGTATTGTATATGCCGCATAACAATGTAGTGTATGACTAACATACAAGTAGAGTAGGTAACTGTAAGTGCTCAAGTGATACCGTCCGATAACTTTACGTAGAGGATAAGCCAATATTTACAAACATACAAGTAACTACTTGGTAAGCTAAGAACATTCGCTGAGGGGCAACAACCTCGTACCGGACACCTTGGTTCACTGGTGTTATTTATTCCTGGACGTAGCGAAAGCATTTGACAAAGTAGGTATGATACGAAATACTTTATTTATGAACCATAGTTATTGAAGGTCGCCAAATATAGCTTGTCTCGGTAATACATACAACCTAAGTCATCGCAGCTTTCGCTACAGTGGAGAATGGATGTTGTCGACCTTATCAAGGTCGGCGTCCCCCAGGTAACGCTGCTATCTCCGTACCTATTCATGCTGTATATCTGCTGGTGAAATGCCAGAACTTAACAGAACAGAGTGCATAAAGCGCATTATGCTGACGATAGCGCGTTCTTTTGTGTAGGTATGACCCCGACGGCCCCAGCTAACAAGTGTGTTAGCTGCAGCTATAGGTAGCGGTTACCGCACTATCCAAACAATTTAAGACATTAAGAATAAAGCTTAATCTCGAATAAAGTTGGTAGAGGCGGTCATGTGCATTAGACGAATTACCAGCGAGTACTATACGGATAACAGTCCGCCTCTTAAAGTATTTAACAAGCGTGTCACATAGAGCAGCAACCCAAATACCTTACTAGGTAACCGTTTACAATCGACTTAGCTTAGCCCCACATAGTTGTTCCTTGTATAATATATTAATGATTTACCTTACTCACGACAATCAAAACTTTGTGTTGTTCGCAGATAACACATCTTTATTATATAAATTTAAATAACAAATGTGAACAAGACATTGACAGACTAACGTTGTTCATTGGTACAATATGTATCTATAAATAACCTAGATCTTAATAAGAACAGAACGAAATGTAATAAATTTACAATTTCTGATGTGAGACAAGTGAGAATCAAATGTGTGATGTTCAAATGAATAGTGTGGCTCTAGAGTTTGTTAAATCGACCGTTTTTTCAGGTATCTCTATAAATACTAGACTCAAATCGCTACTTCATATAGAAAAATTGTCAAGCAGGCTTAGCTCAGCTGAGTATGCGGTAAAAAGTATTAACTGATATTGAAACAATTAGAATAGTTAATTTTGCTTAGTGTATATAGACTTAAGATTCATTTTCGTGCATCGCGGCCGCTCGCGATCGATCGCGTACTACTGTCGCGCGTGGTACATGCGACAATACCCAATGTATGAAAATGTATGACGCAGCTTACGTCAATCGTCACTTACGACTGTCGCAGATCTCGCAAACGGTGCCATACATTTTTACCCTTTGACTATTATCGCATCGTCCGCGCGCAATAGCCGTAAACGATAAATCGCGTGCAGCCACGATCGGTCGCGATACACGGAAATGTATCTTTATGTCACACGACATGACGACACCGTCATACGGCATATTACTATAGGGATGCTCCGCGGATCTGAATTGTATTTTTGTTCTCTAAAAAAGGGCTGCCGCGCAATTTATAATGTAGACTCAAGAGTTTCACTTCGAGAGAAAATATTCAAAGAGGTTAAACATTCTGACTGTTGTATCATAATATATTTACGAATATACATTATATGTAAAAAGAAATATCAGTAATTTTGAAATATATTGTGACATTCATTATGTGAATACTTGTACACACAAGAGCAGGTACTAATTAGTTGTACCTACACACTACCCGTCTTGAAAAAAATAGCAGGTCATTCGTGACGCTAATAAATTCTATAATAAATTACCAAAAAATATCCGAGACATGTTAGTGAATACATTTAAAAGGGCTGTCAGGGATGGACTTTATAAAAAAAAGGTTATCTAAACGATAGTGAGGAGCAGCTCCTCATTCAACAATTACATTGTTGTTGTAACTAAACTGTTATAATTTTTTTTCTGTAATACCCGACTAGAAAAAAAGTATGGTTCAACCAGATCATGTATCTGGACCCGATCAGGATAGAATGAGGCATGCCGGATCCGGCAAACCCTATCAGGACCAGGTCTGGTCCTGATCAGGATAGCCTGATGTGAAATAACATCAAGTATGGTAAGGCATACCGGATCAGGACCACATCAGGACCAAATAAGGATAGCCTGATGTGAAATATCATTAAGTATGGTAAGGCATACCGGATCAGGACCAAATAAGGATAGCCTGATGTGTAATATCATCAAGTATGGTAAGGCATTACGGATCAGGACCAGGTCTATACCAAATAAGGACAGCCTGATGTAAAATATAATCAAGTATATGGTAAGGCATGTAGTATATCAGGACCAGAAACAGTTTTCGTAACACAAAAAAAATATCAATCAAAATTCAAAAAAGTATCATATCATGATTGTCATATTTATGCCATGGTGTAAATTGTATTTGCATCAGAGGAGATTAATCTGAAATCTTTAATTAATCATATGTATTTAATAATAATAATAATAATGTTTAATTAATAATATAAAAATAATTTATATTTAAAGTAAAATCAAAAATAAATAATAGGTACATTTGAAAACATAGATAGAAATAAATATAATAATATTGTAACAACCATTCTAACATTTAATGTTTTGGGTCATAATAAATTGATGGCGTTAGTAAAATGACGTCATTATCTGAATCGCGGTGTTAAGATTCTCCGAAGCGTAATGACATCGCCTAATATTGAATTAGTTATTATCGAATCAGATCAAAACAGATCGATCAGGTCATGAATGAGAAATTCAGGCGACAGTTGAAGTCGTTAGCATCTGGTGGTTGCGCCCTAATTGGAACAGCTCACTGGGACTCTCTATGATAAGAATATAGCACTGCATTCGCTGCCTACGTCATATATTAATTTATATTTTTATCTATTAAACATGTTCTTTAAGATATTCATGTTTTTTAAAAGGACCGGACTGGGCATACTCGTTTTGGATCAGGCAAAATATATAACGCAGATGATTGATTTGGTTCCGATCAGTAAAATTTCATCCGGACCCGATCAGGAATGCCTGATCTGGACCCGATCAGGAATGCCTAATCTGGACCCGATCAGGAATGCCTGATCTGGACCCGATCAGGAATGCCTGATCTGAACCCGATAAGGTTTTCCTGATCGGGTCCAGATATATCTTCTGCGTTACAAACCTTATCTGGTTCAGATCGGACATGCTCGGTCCGGTCCTGATAAGGAAGACGAAAAAATTTCTAGTCGGGTAACTGCATATACCTATGTAATTGTAAAGCGTAGTTATGTTTCTTCGAACGAACTTTGCCTGTGGTTAGTGTTTGTGGCACATGGTGTCGGTCATGCTCACTGAAAGGTCTGGTTGCGGTAGCTAAGTGAAGCGGGTCTCTCCGTTACCGCCAAGGTGGTTGAGGGGAATGACAGGCATCACTCTAGTACTACACTATTGCAGCTTGTGGCATCTGGTCCAGCTATAATATGTTAGATTGTATTTGAGTTTTACATTATATCGGGCTCCGAAGGAGATCACATTGGAGCTAATTACTATTGATCATGTTTTACTATTTTTTATATGAAAGTCAATAAAGAAATAACAATAATAGACAAACCCGCTGAATTTCTGGCCGGATCTTCCTAGTAGTGGTCTTGTTCCGATTCGGTGGTAGTTTATCCGATTAATATAAAATGTCAAACATGACTGACAATATGTAAGTGCCCTCGCACGGTTTATATATAATGAATTGTACATATTATTAGTTTATAAGGTCTATGACCTCCCGGCGGACGTTTTTACGCCAGGCGACCAGTCCGCTAGGCGAAACACTGCCGCCCTCTTCGCGTGTTGAAGAAACCGGCTGGTAGAATTCGTCGAGTCTCTCCGCCTCCAAGGCCCACGGAAGAGTTCCGGCCAACACACACGCTGCCTCGGCCGCCACCGTGCCGTCTCTGCGTACAACCTTGACCGTCATAGCACTCTGTGGGCGGCACTAAGAGCCCTGACGGTAGATCTCGAACGGCAGCTACACTACGTTTACTATGTCAATGTGATTGATAAGAGTGATGATTGCTCTAATAGTTAACTGGTCTGGTGCCATTTGTGTGATTCGAGCGCGATATAATGGTTTGCACATCTTATATAATTTATATATTTATACTAGCTTTTGACCGCAACTTCGTCTGCGTGAAAGTCGATAATGGTTCCAACAGAATTTTCAAATGGTTATGTAAGATATTAATTTTGTTATCTATATATAAATTATTATGTTTGAATACTTATAAAATATAACAATCTTTATTATAATGTAGGAATATTTAGAGTTTATTTAAAACAAGAAATAGAAATAAAAATTGTTCTTTCAAATTTCGAAGTCTACGCGCCCCTGTCCTGTATGAGGCCCAGTCCTGTATGAGGCCGTGTCCTGTATGAGGCCATGTCCTAAAAGCTCTAATAAGTATCTAAAGCATGGAACCATCATATGCCGTACTTAATATAGTACGGTGACTTTCGATACATTACAATTTTTAAGAATATTATCATCGTACCAAGCTCTTATACCGGGTATGAGTTCAACATCTTTTGAATAGAAATCCGGTGGAATATTCAACTATGTGTCAAAATAAAATGTAATTTAAATCAAAAGCACTAAGGAGTATTGATATCAACTTCGAAGCAAATCACGCCCAAAATAACTTACTACCCCTTTTAACCCCGTTATAGAATGAAATTCAATAAAATACTAAACACATCTATTACCAATTCTGTGTAAAAGTTTAATTTTTTGAGCAAAATGTGAAGTAGATCGGACAACGGAATCACGTTGTCCCATACAAACATTGCATTTTTCATTGCTTTAGAGATAGAATTTTGGCAAATCCTCTCTTATCCCGATAATGTCTACGTCATACAAGGAACATGGCTTCTAAGTTTCAGGTCTCAACGATCATCGGTTTAGGCTGTGCGTTGTTCCATCATTCAGGATAAAGTATTTTATATATACTTATATAGATATATAGATTATAACTTAACCTGTTTTATGAAAATAATTACATAATAATTAATATAGTTAGTTATGTTCAGCTCAAGTTATCCTTACTAATATTATAAAAGCGAAAGTAACTCTGTCTGTCTGTCGCTCTTTCACGCCAAAACTACTGAACCGATCTAAATGATATTTGGTACACGGATAGTCTAGAACCTGACAAAGGACATAGGCTACTTTTTAAAGCAAAAAAAGAGTTATAAAGGGTGATGAAAAGTTATAAGGAAGTACCGTCATTTTTAAAGCCAAAAGCTTGAAACTTATTTTAAGGCTATTGATTAGGTGTAAATAAATATGACATTAAACGTTTGTAAAAAAAATACCCTTAAGGGGTAAAATAAAAACAGGGGATGAAAAACTCAAGGAAAGTAACCTTTCAGGCGAGCAGAAGCTAGTATAATATATATTGTCAATCACGCAATATACTTATGTTATAATTAAAACATATGTTTATACACTATTGTGTTATATAAATACATTAATTAATTATATATAATTTACATTCATGTTATTCAAACTTTAATTTCTTCTTTTTAATATACTTACATAAAAGCATGTTTCTAATAATATAATAAGTTTAAGCTACGAGAGAAGAGAACTGACGACTCACGTACATAATCTATTATTTTACACGAACTTATTACTTGCCACTTTCCACTTTTGACTCTATGGTAACGTCGACGACGACTCTATCGTAATTATGTACATTAAAATAGGTACTAAAGTCAACATTTTATGATTGATTGACATATACTCGTAGATCGGAAACCTAACCCACTTCCAGGTGACTTAGAAACTTCAACTTTAATATACAGTTAGGAAATTTTATCTATGCAAAGGCGACAACTCTAAAATATGAAATAAAAAAGAAACCATCCATTTTATTAGGTAAAATTGTAATATAAATTTCTTTCTTTCTTCCAGGAAATAGACAGAAGTAGCCTATATTTAATACAATGTAGAGAAATAGTAAATATAAATAAAATCATACATTTAACACTCAAGATATATTTACATACCTAATTTTAAGTAGAACACTTTAAATAATAATAAAATTAACAGAAAATAATGATATCTCATCAAAACATGAATGTGTAGGTCGACATGTCGAGTGTCGTACACCGTAGCAATAATATCTACTGTGTCATTGTCGTGATCAACAATAAAGCATTTAACATAATATTACATTTAAACATTAAAATAAACATACATTACGTGATTAGTTTTTACGAACAAATCAAATATTTAGAAAAATATATACCTTATAATATAAAAAATATATACCTTATAATATAAAAACTTAAACTAGCATATCACAAACATGGTAAATAGTAAATATGATGCTAAATAGACACATCTACATATGTGTGTGTGTGTGTGTGTGTGTGTGTGAACTTGTCAAGTCAATTGTTGAGGTTCAACAGATAGACACATCCACATATGTGTGTGTGTGAACTTGTCAAGTCAATTGTTGAGGTTCAACAAATAGACACATCTACATATGTGTGTGTGTGAACTTGTCAAGTCAATTGTTGAGGTTCAACAAATAGACACATCTACATATGTGTGTGTGTGAACTTGTCAAGTCAATTGTTGAGGTTCAACAAATAGACCCATCTACATATGTGTGTGTGTGAACTTGTCAAGTCAATTGTTGAGGTTCAACAAATAGACACATCTACATATGTGTGTGTGTGAACTTGTCAAGTCAATTGTTGAGGTTCAACAAATAGACACATCTACGTATGTGTGTGTGTGTGTGAACTTGTCAAGTCAATTGTTGAGGTTCAACAAATAGACACATCTACATATGTGTGTGTGTGTGTGTGTGAACTTGTCAAATCAATTGTTGAGGTTCAACAAATAGATAAATCTACATATCGACAGCGGAAAGCGAAAACGTCGTAGTCCACAAAGTACGAAAAAAAATTTTATTGCACTGTTCGAATCAGAAAAAAAAACTGATTCAAATGGTCCGGGTTACATAATTCTATGATGAATAGTTATGAAATGAACATTAAAAAAAACGGGTTTAAACTTAAATGCCTGCATTCAAAAACGCTGTACGTTACAGAAAAAAGTAGTAATAACTTATACTATGTCGACTACAGCAATTCGCTTTCCGTAAAAAAAGATTTTTGCTCATTAACGACGTTTTATCGGGCAGCACGTCTAACATTTTGCTTGCCAATTTGGCTTTGTCCTCCAAATGACTACCAAACTGGCTAATATTCTGTCAAATTTAAATCGCTTTACGTGTATTACATTTTGTCTTACCCCAAATAAGCAATTATTTTAGTTTACACCTATTCTAAGATATTAGTTTCATGGAATAACTACGTTTACAACACACAGTTTAGTTCAAATAATGTTGATTACCACGTTTTCGTTTTCCTTAAAAAATGCATTTGACCCCGCTCCATACAACTCAATAGTGCAATTACAGCGTTTTAACATTCTGTAAAAATAGTTCAATAGGTCGTAGTCAACAAAATTTTGATAAATAATTGTTAGAATGAGCTTTGAGAGTAAAAATTATATTTAGAAAAAAATAATAAATCTAATTTCCAAAAATCGTGGGTCTACGTTAAAAAATACGCTAGTTATGATTTTTTGAAAAAAAGTGAAACAGTTTTTTGGCTCTGGTGAACATTTTCGTTTTTGGGGACTACGACGTTTTAGCTTGCCGCCGTCGATATGTGTGTGTGTGTGAACTTGTCAAGTCAATTGTTGAGGTTCAACAAATAGACACATCTACATATGTGTGTGTGTGAACTTGTCAAGTCAATTGTTGAGGTTCAACAAATCATTAGTTATTTATTAAGATAATGTTATTTAAACATGTGGTTTTATAAACATTCTTTAATTCACTTAAGAATGTTATACCTATTTGAAATAAAACTACTTTTACGGATTCTATCGCGTTTGTATTTGATTTATAACTTCCGACGTTTCGAACACTTTACAGTGATCATGGTCACTGGAGGACTGAGGTGTCTTACGTCCAATATGTCATTGTTATTGCAGAAATTTATTTATATCTACCCTATAAGATATTAAATTTTGACCCACATTTTTATACAAAATTAATACAAATTCATTGCCAGTAAGTACAAAAAGAAAATGATTCTATATATAAAATTTATGTTGTTTATGATTTGTTATTATTAAGGTATTTAATTTATGATAATTATTATTGTGGCAATTTTACAATTTTTTTTACAAAACTAACAAAAACTATTCAGCTACTACCGGATCGGAACGCGGCCACACTGAGAAAGATCCGGCGAGAAAACTCAGGAGGCATAATACTAATTTTATTATTGAATTTTTGAGTGGCGGCCTACTTTATCTTACTAAAGTTAATTAAATTAAAATTTAACTATTATTGTGGGTCAAATCTATACAATAAGTGCTCACAGTGTCTTGCAGTCTTGTGGTGGTCTTCTTAGTAGATATTATTTTTAATTAAGTGAATAACAGGATCCCAGCTTGATGATAATACCCAGCCATCCTCCCTATTGAATTTTTTATGTTTTTTGATTTCAATAGCCTTGCGAACCATTCTAGGCAGGTATCGGCACAATAGTAGTTATCATAAATTAGTTTTATTTCAAATGTGTAATACTCGCGTAAACATTAGAAGTCATTATGTTATACCTACTTAGGTACTTCTTATAAATAATATTTCGGTATTGTCTATTAACCCGCGGTCATAGGAATTGAAAAGTGTTACACGGACGATGGGGTGGGTCTCACAGACCCATTCATTAGATATAAATATTATTCTAGTACTTTATAAATTTAATATCATATTTATTCGTGTTAAGTTTTTAGGTATTTATGTAAATAAACGAAACACAAATATCATATTATATTATCTTTTAATTATATTTATTAGAGCTTTAAAAAAATAACGACAGACAAACTTTTTCTTTTCTCCTTAAATTACCTTAAAACATTAAGAAAGATTGTTAATTAATAATAGACCTAATATTATTAATTAACATACATACATACATATCATCACGCCATATCCCTTGCAGGGTAGGCAGAGAGAACAGAGTGCCAGAGAACTCTATCTCTGCATACTTCACTCGCTTCCTCAACATTCATAATTCTCTTCATACACGCTCACCGGTTTCGGAGACTCTTGACTCCACCTTCCTTCAGTACATGACCGATCTGGTCTAGGTAGGTTAGTCTCGGTCTCCCTCGGTACCTACATCCTTCCACTTTCGCATTGTATATCTTCTTAACCAGGCGTTCGTTCGGCATTCTTTCCACATGTCCGAACCATCGGAGCATTCCCTTTCGCATCTTTACACCAATACTCTCTTTCATACCTACTCGCTCTCTTACGTCGTCGTTACGAATGCGGTCGGTCAGCCTAACTCCACAGATTTTCCGCAGAGATCGCATTTCGACCGCATTAATTTTACTATCATATTCTTTTCTGCATACCCAACTCTCGCTTCCATACAGTAATGTTGGGACAAGCACTGCGTTATGTATTGCTACACGTGCCTTCTGGCTGAGGTGGTGGCTGCCGAGAAGTTGCCCCAACGCTCCGTTCACTCTATTTCCCGCATTCACTCTTCGCTCTATATCAGTGGTGTACCTTCCATCTCGGCTAAATCCACATCCAAGATATACAAATTCATCCACTTGCTCTAGTACATCATTACCTATTGTTACTCTTACATCTGTTCTGGTTTTATCTCTTTCAAAGACCATTATTTTGGTTTTGCTCACATTCACACGTAGACCCCTTTTCTTACAATCTTCTGTCTGTTATTAATTAACAATCTTTCTTAATGTTTTAAAGCCACTTTTTTGTAGGAAATTAAATTATCTTTAGAAGAAAATAAAAATTAATTTATCTTTGGTACAGTCCACCAAAAGGTACAATATATTCTAAACAAATATATTTATTGCAATTCTCACAGCTGTAGTTTGTTTTATGGTATTTCTTGGCTGGACACTTTTGGTATCTTTTGCGAACACTAGCCTATTTGTCGGAGGTTCCCTTGTAGATTCACAAACAAATTTTTATATTTTTTACAACATGTAGAAGTTCCGATACATTATGGCGAAGTTCTAGATGTTCCATGACAAGCCCGAGGCGTAGGATTTTTATAAAACGCATTCATTTTTTTTAAACTTTTATTACTTTTGTTTATTACTAGGCCCTCCAGAATCAGACTCCGAAATCGGAAGAAGACTCGTAAAATCGAAAAAAATACACTGTCATTTTGCTTCTTCTCGATCCATTTTTTACTAATTATCTACAAAAAAAACATAAATAAAATGCTTTGAACTATGTATATATCAGCAATTTTAATTGTAAATAAAAAAAAAACAAATACAAAAGGATAAATTCACGGATAATAATTAAAATAATATCTATACAAATTGGCGCGAAATTGTGACACCAACTGCGGGGATGGGTCTCACATACCTAATTCAATTTCGTGCACGTGTAACTCCCACTGTGGCTGTCGCACGACTATCCTGTTAACTGCAACACAGAACAGTTCAAGAGCTCCAGACACCAACTGCGGGGATGGGTCTCACATACCTAATTCAATTTCGTGCACGTGTAACTCCCACTGTGGCTGTCGCACGACTATCCTGTTAACTGCGACACAGAACAGTTCAAGAGCTCCAGCTATTGAGAAGAACAGCAAATATGTACACTTATTAATCGAACTAGAAGCGCAATAAAATGTGACAGGTCGTGGGTCGGGAGAGCGCCGACCGTAGTCCACCCCAAAAAAAAAAAAGATATTATTTATTATTATATTGATGACGTCGACAAGCACACAATAATTATTATAATATTGTATTTGGCTCACTGTAAAGTGTTCGAAACGTCGGGAAATTAAAAATCAAATACAAACGCGATAGAATCCGTAAAAGCAGTTTTATTTCAAATACGAAATAGATTGAACTGTGAAAAACTTCAATGTGGTTGAACAGATTTTCGAGATACTATGAGATACTATGATTTATAGATTAGATATTAATGTTGATAAATGTTCAGTTGTTACCTTTAGTCGTAAACGGAAGGTTATTCATTATAATTATGATTTTGATAATGTAGACATTTACAGAGGAGATGTGGTCATTGTTTTAGTCGACTCAAAACTATTATTGTCAGTGCATGTATCTTATGTTGTTAATAAAGCATACTAAAACTAAAACTTTGACTGTGTAGTTGACACGCACATGACAACAGTTCACTCACGTGACTATTATTACAACAGTTTATTCATAGATGGATACTATTGTATGGATCAGCATGTTGGGCGACAAAAGTGACGGATGAGAGACGACTGCATGTAGCGGAGTTGCGAATGTTGAGATGAATGTGTGGTGTGACAAGAATGGATAAAATAAGAAATGAACATATAAGAGGAAGTTTGAAAGTTGCGCCAGTGACGGAAAAGTTAAGGAGTGAAAGATTGACATGGTATGGACATGTATTAAGACGGGATGAAAGTAATGTTGTGAGGAGAGTTTTAAGTATGAATGTTGAAAGCTTAAGGAGTAAGGGAAGACCGAAGAAAAGACTGCGTGAAACATGACATGGATATACAAAAAGTGACCACAGAGATGACGTCTAAAAGAGTGGTATGGAATGAAAAGACATATTGCGTGGACCCCAAATAAATTGGGACAAGAGCAAGTTGATGATGATGATGTAATAACAATTATATAACATATATAGGTAGGTACACCAAATATAACTAATACAATCAAAATTCTTAAAACATTTAAATTATCGTGAAGGACTTAATATAGAGGACTATCACATATCATACAAACGACATAATATGCTGCCCCTGGAAGCTGGACACACGATTATAGAATCATATATACATATAATATTACTCCACAAGATGTGTAATTGATTGTACTGATATAAAAAAAATTATGCGTGTGTACAAAGTACACATATCAGAAGTGAAACTTTGGCAAACTATTTTTCAAATCTCGTTTACATACATCAACAAACAGCGTGTACTCTCTCTCTCTCTCTCTCTATCTCTGGCGTGTGGTTTGGTTCCTCGTGTTGGTTTCATCTCACATCGCTCGACGAACCGATAACCGTTGGGGAGGAAATGTTCTTGAGTGGTGACCGTGTATCAGACGTCGCAGTGTTGGTTGTCGCCCAACCAGTGGACCGACCACTTGGTGAAGGTTGCTGAGAGTCTTGCATGTGCGCGGTATAGGACGCCGGTCCTTTGTGGCGAAGTATGAGGAAGGCCTACGTCCAGCAGTAGATGACAAAAGGATCAATGATGATATGCTTTTGACAAGTAAATAATATACAAATATCTCCCGATTTGATTCATATAATTAATTAAACGAATATCGTTCGTGTGCTATGCTCTGTGTGTGTGTGTGTGGCAACTGGCAGCATTCATCCAAGTCGCTGATGGCGACATGACAGTTGAACTTGTAACAACTTATTGCACATCTAATACTTTTAAGAATCTCCAAAATGGCTTAATCGATCTAACTAGGTTTCATTAATAGAAAACTAGCGACCCACCCTCGCTTCGCTTTGGTTACTTCAGTTTAATTGTGTACTTTACTTTTGCTACACAGAATTCCTTTCGGAGATGGAATTTCTTAAAATCTAATCTGACTTTATTTGACCTATACAGGGCAGGAAGAAAGTCCACACCAAATTCCAAGTCTGTAGAGGTAGTATTTGAAACTACGGATTTTTGGGTAAACACTTACGCAATCCCCTTTAGGGGTGGAATTTTTAAAAAGCCGTTCTTTGTTTACCTCTGCAGCGTAACACAAATATTCCTACCGAAATTCAAGTCTGTAGGAGTATTATTAAAAAATGAGGATTTTTTTTAGGTTAACACCTCCGCATTTCCCTATGGGAACGGCATTTAGTAAAATCTGTAATCATCTGACCCCTACAGGGCAGAAAAAATGTTCACACCAAATTTTAAGTCTGTAGAAGCTATATTTAAAAAATGAGATTTTTACACCCTAGCAACCTCGCCTTGTGGGTGGAATTTCATAAAATCCGTTCTTAGCAGACCTATACTCGACGAAAGAAATATTTCTACCAAATTTAAAGTCTTTAGGCATTATAGTTCCAAATATATTGTGATGAGTCAATACATAGGTGGGAATCTTTTATATATATACTAGCAGACCCGGCCACGCGTTACTGTGGCTAAGGTAGCCTCAGTAACACGTGGTGGTTATGCTAATAAATTGTAGCTTATATGAAACGTTTGTACGTTTAACATAGCTGGCGCTAGCCAGCTATTACACATATTCTTACTTAATCCAGTCAACAGATACCGCCATCTGTTAGAATTGTTTGGCAATAACAGATAATTGTAATTGCGACCATAAATTGAGATGGAAGCTATCCTCCTATCTTTTAAGTTGGATCAAACTACACATGCTGTACAAATTTGATTAAAATCGGTGAAGTACTTTAGGACTCCATCACGGACAAACAACGCGACACGTAATTTATATATATATTAAGATATAGATTACATTAGCTGTCAGTTGCATTTGTTATATCGTGAAAAAATGAACATTTAAACTGATGTTTTGACCGAGGTTTTTTAATGATTTTTTTTATGTTGATTAATATCATATGTATTTTAATATCCTATATCCTATTGCCGACGAAGACAAACTCAAATACATAAAAAACATAATAATTGGTGCAGCTGTTTTCGAGTTGATAAGTGTTGTAACACACACACACGGCTTTCTTTTATATATATAGATGGGGATAGGGATTGCTGGGGTGTAAAAATCTCATTTTTTAAATATAGCTCCTACTGACTTAAATTTCGGTAGGCATATTTGTGTTACAGCGGTAATCTATGAACGGTTTTTTGTAAAATCCACCCCTAAAGGGAATTGCGTAGGTGTTCACCTAAAAAATCTACCTTTTTCAACACTGCCCTTACAGACTTGGAATTTGGTGTGGACTTTCTTTCTGCCCTGTAATGGTCATATGAAGTAGGATTTTAAGAAATTCCTTCTCCGAAAGGAATTCTATGTCGCGAAATTAAACTACACAACTGAACTGAGGTAACCGAAGCGAAGCGAGGGCGGGGCGCTAGTATATATATATATATATATATATTTGTTTTGTCAGTATTTTCAGGCAACAAAAAATATACTTTTCATTGGCTGAAGACTATTAAATTATGAAGGCACATTTTGACGCTATTATTAAGAACAAGAATCAACATAACACATGTGTCATTAACAATATATTACACAGTTGGGGTAGTGGTTAAGATACCGACCTTCGGTGCCAGTTCCATGGGTTTGTTTCCCACGCAGGACAATACTTTGTGCGATCCATAAAATGATATTCGGAGTCTGGGTGTAATTTGTCTGCGTTAATTGCATGTTTGTAAAAGTTTCATTGTTTTTTTTCATTGTTTGTTAGTTGAAAATCGAGTAGGTAGTCTAATCCAGCCAGCGCCTCGGATCGGATTTCCTTTTCCCTAATTTTTTCATTATTATTATAATATATATATATAAATACACACACACATATATATATATATATATATATATATATATATATATATATATATATATGTATGTATGTATGTGTGTGTGTCTGTGTGTGTATTTGTGTATCCTATCAGTATATATTTTGATGTCAAAGTTTATCTTGAATGTACACATTTTGATGATATGATGATGTCAAAGATTAAATATTCGTAATTAATACATATACAGTGATAGGTACCAGACCAGATATACAATATTCTCGGCATGATTGGGATGATGTCATTAGTAGACTTATTGCACATCATTCACCTAATCTTATCGTAATTATTTATGATCAACGCAATATATAGGTACCACCTACTACTCCATCTCACATATTGCAAAACTTTTGACAATAGTTTTATGACCGGCCGCCTGTCTGACGTCAACCCTCCTTGGGAATGTAGTTGCTGAACAAATGGCATCAGATGGAGATAGCCCAGGTCGTTATAAGGCTCTTAGTCGTCTTTGACGACATCCGCGAGCAAAGTAAGGATTTTTATTATCCATAGCCGCTACCACACAACATATGCACCGCACAATGAAGTTATAAAACATATGTATGTTTCAATTGCATAGCTCTTATACTGTAGATATTATTGATATTACAAATATACCTACTCCACTTTCATCACTGACTCACTCACGATTATCAAAATTCTTAGGGTACTTCTTTGAACATTTCAAAAGCTGAAATTTGGTATGTAATAAATAGAGATACTAGTACACAAACAACAAATATTCTCAAACTCTAAACGTTTATCCCCAACCCCCATAATATAATACGTATATAATAGGACAACTTGTTATAAATAACGAAATTTGAGGATATTTTTGTAAATTTTTGTTCCACCCTTCAAACTAAAGGATTGAATTGAGCGCATGCAACATGCCTTATGTGGACTTGCTGTTGATGTGTAATGACTCTAGTACAATTTGGTGAACGACGGATACAAAATACTTGCGATAACTAAAATATATAACACATAGGTTTACTTCATGATTACGAAGTGATTAATAATCCTTTAAAGAATACTGTTAATATTGTACACGTAAATATTGTTACGGTACCTTCGTCACGCGACGTTGACGTGACGGCACCTACCACTGTTAGTTGGCGAAACATTTCGAGCTTGTGGTCACCATTTAAAAAGCTATTAGCGACGTTATCAAATTTCATGTAGAGCCAAGTGTCTACTTCTACACGCACTAACTTCACAAACTCAATCAACTTATATAAAACTAACTGACACGTCAGATGTCGTCCGAGCCGTCAAAGCTTTAAGTGATATGCCGACAGCAGTGCCACCTACCGGATCCAATTGCGAATCTAAACCATTCTCGAATCTCCTTGAACTAACACAAAAAATTGCAACAAAATCCGTCCAGCCGTTTAAGAGTTCAGTGACATACACACGTACAGTAGAATTATATATATATATATATATAATAAAGATAAGTGTTTTGTTCGTATACGTGGTTACAACAACTAAGTATGTAATTGTATAACTAAACAACTAATGAACAGTAAATGAATTGTTTAGTCTCAAGTTGGTGTGCCGGCAGAGGGTCAGGTGTCGCGTCACCATGTCTCTACAGTTGGACAGAGCCGAGCTCTACATTACATTACATTTGACAACATGCTAATGTTTTTGGTGGGATTTCACTTCTTTTTATAAGTTGGTAGTCTTTCTTTAGTGTAATTCAAACCCAAATAATAGAGGTGCGAATAAACAACGAAACACTGTGAGAAAATGTAACAGGGCGTTTTAGCTTCGCTTATGTCGTCTCGGCGGATAGATCCATTTTTTTTTTTCGAGGCGGGATTCGATGTGGTTACATGCCGCTTATCCGTCCGGGGCGACGGAAGAAGCTGCGCGCAACCCTGTAGACCCGCCAAACAACCGGTACCGTGCGAGCAGGCCAACTGGGTCTTTGTCTTCGGTGGCCAACCCGGCGGTCGACCCTCGCGGGTACTCTTCTCGAGTCGACGCCCCGTCACCTTTCGCCGTCTAAGCGTCGTCCTCACGCAGTGGCCTCATTTACGGTCGAGCAGACTAATCCCGGTCCGGTCACTCGATAACTCGCCTAGATTAGCGGATAGATTAAACAAATATACATGCACAGTACATAGTGACATATTTTTCTTTAATGTAATAACTTACATTCTACTTAGATTCAGTTAATATGGCACTGAAACATAATGAAGATTATATCTTAAGTGAGGCAAGTACGCACGGCGGCGGCGGGTATACACTAGGACGGTTGGGCGGGCGGTGTCGTAAAAACATATAAATTAAGTTCATTTAGCGGCAGTCAGATCACTATATAATAGTTAACTAATATGTCGATAGTATCACTAACTGCCTACTTAGTATGAGTACATAACGTGAACGCACTTTTATATGTCATTGCTTGTAAAGTCCTGTTCCTAATCAATATTAGGTATATATAACAATATATTGTGCTGTAGTCACACACACACACACTATGTGTCTCGTCACAAACATCAGTTGTATGTGTGTAGGAGACAACATCTCCATTGCGAGTGGCTGGCATGGCACTCGTGTACACCCATAGCGTACACACTCATTATTTCGTTTTGTTCGCAAACAAATTAAAAGTGAATATAATGACAACGTACTATACGTGTGAACAACATTCACACAATATAGGTCGTGTGGCGCAAATAGAACGAGCCCCGGTGCGCTACACCACCATACTTGACACTTCATCATTATGGACATCACATGTCAACACAACTTACTATATATATACATATGTAAAATACAAAATGTAACCCTTGCTTTGCTCATGGATGTCGTAAAAGTCGAGCAAGAGTGTTATAACGACCTGGGCCAACTCCATCTGATGCCGTTTGGTCAATAATTACATTCCCAAGGAGGGTTGACATCTGACAGGCGGCCGGCAGTAAAACTATTTACATAACTTTTACAATATGTAATATGAAAGAAGAGTAGATATTGTATCGACCCCAAATAACTGGGATAAGAGTAGGAGAATGATGATATATCTATATATATATATATATACGAAAGTTGTGTTAGTTACAACACTTATACCTCGAGAACGGCTGAACCAATTTTTATGTTTTTGAATTTGTTGTCGTCGGGAATAGGATATTATAAAATACGATATTAATAAATAAACAAAACAAAAATCATTAAAAATCACCTTATGATATCTCTATATCTATAGCAATATTATTTTATATCTATAGTAATATTAAGAATATCCATACACATGTGTGTGCTTGACATAGATTCATCATTCAGATTAATTCATAGTGATGACAATGGTGTGAACACCATACTTGGCGCAACGCCACGTCGCCAGACTTAGTTGCTATTGATGATATTTGTTAGAGGAGCACTGTTGCCCACAAACCTGGTGACCCTGGTACTCCCTCAATAACTCGGATATGTTAGATGAACACGGAGCACAAAATGTATTCTTAGACACAACACTTTATGGGTTATAGCTGTCGACCATCACAAATTAGGTACACACGTGTGTGTGTGTGTGTGTGTGTACATACACACATATGTGTGTGTATGTGTGTGTCTTGTTGAAATATACAGTGACGGATTTCTGATATGGCTTGAGAAAGAGCTTCCACAAAGTTACCAAAGACAATATTTTGGTACACGACGATACAATTATTACTCCTTATTTAACGAAAAAAACAAACTTAAAAAAGAATTTAGCTCAATTTATAACAGTACCGTATCGTTGTATCAAAGTTCGATATCTGTCGAACATTAATTTCTATTTCATTAAGAAAATATTCTGACTATCGAAGTTAATCTCAGTGTTTCAAGTCTTCATTAAGCGTTGTTTTGCATAATTCCAGTTGCCGGGACAACATTTGCAGACGAGATTTCGTTAAATTGACATCCCTACTATTTTGATGACCGCTGTTTTAACTGTGTGTAGTCGACCGCATCTCTCACGACCTTCGATGTAACAATATTTATTTAATCGCTTGATATTACGGTAAATAAACGTTAAGATTATTTTAAAATTTTGTAAGAGTTTAATAATGACATTTGTCGCGTAACCGCTGTACATAATTTGTAACAATAACTGCGATACATTCTTCATTTGATGTTCAATTAATTTCTATCTTTTCTTTTTTATATTGTAAATCAGTATATATACGTGTCCACTATTGTCACTATCGAGAACAAATTATCTTTACAATTTGACATATTTTTCACATACTTAGTTTCTTCAAAATAGTCAATGTTCGTCACTGATTAAAATCATCTCCTTTGGTGATGCTATAACCACGCTGTTAAAGGTATCTTCTGGGGAATTAGATGGAAAAATAAAAACATCTGTAAAGTACGTATATATCATATTCACTATACTTTAGCAGTACCTCAGCATCACCTTATATAAAATCCCATTTAAAATTATTTAATATTATTATATTAATTAATTTACGTAAAAACACTAAGATATTAAATATATAATAAATGTATTATAATAAATGATCTTGTATAATATACGAGATTTCCACATGACACTTTAATATTCCCGCCAAAAGTCCTCCATTTCCTTTAATCGTACAAAGTCATCAATTTCTTTTTGTTTTCAGATGGCGCCCAAGTTAGTATTTCAAAGTCATTTAAATTATATCCGGATATTGTTCAAAATATTAATTGAATACATACTTGTAGTAATAATAATGTCGTCGCGGTGTATGTCGGTTAGACAAACATTATGTCAAATATTAACTATAAATATATATGTTTGTATGTAGAGCCTCTCCTGGTCCGTACAGATACACAAGGTGTTAGATGTTGCGTGGCGTCCCGCGTCCGTGATACGACGGAACTTGTGTACAAAAATAAAGCGCTATTTAGATATCTCGACGGTCACAGAAATAACGATATTAAAGAAAGTCCAGTGTTGTCCAAACAAATAACTAGTTATAATGTCATTTTATATTTATATATATATATATATATCTATATATATTGCTCACAGTCGAATATGAATACGAGGTCAAATAACATATTATCATTATTTTAACTATAAATAAATATATTTGAAATGTAACACACAGACACACACACACACATTATATGTAATATCTGGATGACCGAGCTGCGCGTGGTATTTTCTTTTTACCCGACTGCAAAGGAGTGGTATTGTGTTTAACAGTCTATGTATGTATGTATGTATGTTTGTATGTTCCTTTGAAGCACTATATATATCAAACGCCTGGGCCGATTTTTATAATTCGCACGTCAATCGATTCCTCTTAATCCGGCGAGTGTCACTAAAGATATGACGTTATTGAAAATTCAATTTGGCGACTACTGAACGCCATATTGTGAAAATTAAAAATAATAAAGTCAACAAACTATATCGAGTGGGGTATCGTTAAATAGGTATTTAAAAATCATTATTAGTTTTCTTTCAACATTTTTCGATTTGACTGACCGTTTAGGATCTATAATGATTTAAAGTTTCGTAACAACCTTTCTCACATATAGGTTTTTTAGACAGTAGAAATTTACGATGAAAAGACGAAAAATTCATATAACTGGATGTGGATGGACATATACTGAAGTATCTAGTAGGTATATTGTCCAATATACCATAGGTAGTCCTACCTAAAGTATCTAATGTCTGACGCGGTCGCCCATCTCCAATTTCTAACGATATAGTACTTTAGTCGAAAAACTATATATAGTTAGGTACTTACCTACTTATTAATAAATAAGATAACTATAGCTACCTAGGTATTTATAACTAAAAAGTATAAAATAAAAAAATGATTAAAAATCAAAAAACCCGACTGCGTAAAAAGTCACCAAAACTACGTACATAATAAAAAAAACTGAAAAGGAAAAAACAAGCACTTAGATATCCGGTGGTCTAGAATTCCATAATATATTATTGAATAAATACTATTGCAGAAAATGAAATATATTTTAATAATAGAACATGACAACTGAACAGTCGGGATCCATTGAAAAATTAGATTTGCTGTCGAAAAAATTAGATTTGCTGTCGAATAAAGGATCCCGACTGTTCAGTTGTCATGTTCTATTATTAAAATATATTTCATTTTCTGCAATAGTATTTATTCAATAATATATTATGGAATTCTAGACCACCGGACATCTAAGTGCTTGTTTTTTCCTTTTCAGTTTTTTTTATTATGTACGTAGTTTTGGTGACTTTTTACGCAGTCGGGTTTTTTGATTTTTTAATCATTTTTTTATTATGTGTTTCAAAAGGTACCTATATATAAATTAAATAAAATAATGATAAAAAAATAAAAAGGCAGAAAATAACAAAAAAATAAAGTAAGGATCCGATCCGGATTGTCTCGATTAAACTGCTCAATATTCCAATTGAGCTATGCCTATTCTTAATGAAAGCGTCCAAATTTGTCTTCATATTTTAGGTATATATTTAGGTAGTTTTCAGCCACCAAAAAATATTTTTTCGTTGCCTAAAAATACTGACAAAACAATATTTTCTATGAATGAAACCTATCTAGATCGATTAATCGTAACATATCTACAACTATGTTGTGCTACCGTGCGGTCGACCTCTCTGCGGGTGGCGCATTTTATTTAGGCCGCTAAAAGGCTTATCAGTCTGTAGTGTTGGTTTCAAATCCATTTCGCTGATTTTATGGATTCCTATTATTTCAGCTCCTTTCCATTGAGCAGGAAAGATCCCGTTTTGGTGCGCAATTTTAAATGTGCACGTCGGAAGGACCAATACAAACAGTTTAATTACTTTGTTCATTATCCTGTTGGTATCTGAGGCTTTCCTTAGGGGTCGTTGGCGCCATCTGTTGTTACACTGATTGAGCCTGAGGTATGATTCTACTTGAATATCTTTTGGTGGCTTTACCACTACGCAATCGAGGTGAGTGTTCTGTTCAATATTGTTCAATATGTAATAATTGGCGTTTAATGATATTATTGTAGACTATACGACAGGCATTCGAATTTTTTCTCAGCATTTCAAATGCTAGAAGAGGTTGGTTGCTTCAGAGGAAATATAATGGAGACTATGTCTTTTTATTGGAGTTCGGGCGAGTACTCGTTATCTCGTATAGCAACTATCAATGAAGGTATATATATACAGGGTGTCCCAAAATTCAACGATAAGCCGGCACCAGCAGGTGCACCTATATATGACTACTCGAGAACAAAAAAGAAAAAAATTCTACCTTGATTTTTTTTTCATTACGACAAAAAAAACCGATTTCTTTAAAAATCGTCATCTTTTATAATATTATTAAGTGCCATTGCTACAATTTTACAAGTAATTCTGTGATTTTTTTTGTATTGGCAAGGTAAGTAGCACTACTATCGATCACAACCATTAAAAATTCCAGAATATCTATAGTTTTTACACAAAAATCAACCAAAACTATGTTTTTTTCATAAATTATGTAAGATTTTGACTTTCAGCTCACTTTCACTCATCACAGTGAAAAAAAAAAGTATGGACACTACTGTGGCAAATAGTATTAAAAATTGGCGCGACTAACTACAATTCTAAAATGGTATAACATTCTAGGCAAACTAGCCACAAAAATATACTTAGGTGTACTATTTCAAAATAACAACCATATTTCGAAAATTGTTAGTGTTGATAGTAATCACTTCTACTATTTAGCCAAAATGTTTTTGTTGCAAGTTCTCAGAATTTGAATGAGACATGTGCGTGGTCCATAAGATAACATAAGTTAGACAGAGATAGATATAGAGAGATTAGAATTTACTATATTATTAAAATTACAATAAATGTTCGAATTGTTTGCCATTGGCAGTAATGCAGTCACGACATCGCCTTAAAAATGAACGTTTTATTTTTCTTGCATATCTGATTCTGTTCATGTGATCCACAGCCTGAATTATTTTTTGGCGAAGCTCGTCCAAGGTTGCAATGGGTTTTGAGTAGACTCTGTCCTTTAGACAACCCCAATAGAAAAAGTCCAGGGGATTTAGATCGGGTGAACGGGGTGGCCAAAAGATAGGACCAAGTCGCTCGATCCAACGCCCTGGGTACTCTTGGTCTAAGTACTCTCGCACAGGGCGGGCATAGTGAGCTGGGCAACCATCGTTTTGAAACCACATGTTTTGCAAATCACTTAAGGGCACGTCTTCTAATAATCCTGGTAACTCATTTTGTAAGAAGTTCAAATAGCTATTGCCATCTATGTTTCCTTGTAACTCAAAGGGCCCTATCACTTTTCCATTTATTATGCCCGTCCATAGGTTAACCTTAAATTGATATTGGGATTTGTCTTCTCTCACCAGGTGCGGATTTTCATTGTTCCAGCTATGAAGATTGTGAAGATTTAAATAGCCATCTTTCTTGCAGGTTGTTTCATCCGACCATAAAACTTTGTTTAAGAATTGGGGATCTTCCCTGTGTTTTTGCAGCATTACACGGCAAAATGCGACCCGCAGTGGATAGTCCCGCGGTAATAACGCCTGCACGCGCCTGTAATGATATGGATGAAGCTGGTGACGTTTTAAAATTCTATGTGCAGTACTTTTTGGAATTCCCGTTGCTGCTTGTATGGCACGTACAGAGGTAGTTGTATCGCTTTCTATTTCATTGAGAATTTCTTCATCGTGTTCCGATCTAGGTCTTCCAGCGTTTCTCCTGTCAGATGGTATACGACCCTCCGAAAATGCTTGATGCACGTTAATAAATACGCGATAATCCGGATACCTTTGAAGAGTAGGGTACCTTGCTCGATATAATCTGCTAGCAGCGTTGGCATTGCATCGGCATTCTCCATAAATTAGGTGCATATTAGCGTATTCTAACGCTGTATATGGTAGCGGCATAATGAATGCTAAACACTTGAAAATAAGGCAAAACTTCTTTAAAAAAACACAAAATCACAGTCTAAAATAATGCCAAGTCAGGTCAATTTCCAGGTCACTTAATTCAATCCAAAGTCGTTAGTACCAGAGCCACTTTAATTAAAACAGAACGGTGTGCAGTAAACAAAGAAGTAGAGCGTACTGACTTGCTGTGCTGCTGAGGACATTAATTACTTCTCTACCTGCATTAATGTTACTAAACAATTAGCATCTATCTATCTCCCTCTAACGTATAATCTCTCTATCTCTGTCTAACTTATGTTATCTTATGGACCACGCACATGTCTCATTCAAATTCTGAGAACTTGCAACAAAAACATTTTGGCTACATAGTAGAAGTGATTACTATCAACACTAACAATTTTCGAAATATGGTTGTTATTTTGAAATAGTACACCTAAGTATATTTTTGTGGCCAGTTTGCCTAGAATGTTATACCATTTTAGAATTGTAGTTAGTTGTGCCAATTTTTAATACTATTTGCCACAGTAGTGTCCATACTTTTTTTTTTCACTGTGATGAGTGAAAGTGAGCTGAAAGTCAAAATCTTACATAATTTATGAAAAAAACATAGTTTTGGTTGATTTTTGTGTAAAAACTATAGATATTCTGGAATTTTTAATGGTTGTGATCGATAGTAGTGCTACTTACCTTGCCAATACAAAAAAAAATCACAGAATTACTTGTAAAATTGTAGCAATGGTACTTAATAATATAATAAAAGATGACGATTTTTAAAGAAATCGGTTTTTTTGTCGTAATGAAAAAAAAAATCAAGGTAGAACTTTTTTCTTTTTTGTTCTCGAGTAGTCACATATAGGTGCACCTGCTGGTGCCGGCTTATCGTTGAATTTTGGGACACCCTGTATATATATAAACTGCGGATACAAAGTTGTAAATACCCATACTGCAAGTAATCACATCATATAAGTCTTTGAAATAATAAATTTAATTTCAATATAAACACTGATCAGTAATTGTTGTTATTTGATGAACATTTCAACGTTGACCTTAGATCAAGTCGAGTGATATGGTGTTACTTTAGTATGTATGCACTGTTGTTACGTGTGTCGTTGTCGTGTCGTACGTATACGTATGTATATGGTTGTATGGTCTGTCGTGTCGTGTCAAATATATATATACAGGGTGCCCCGAAATTCAACGCCCAACCGGAAGTGGGTCGTAGGTGACTCTATGACAGCTTTGACAAAAATAAGAAAAAAATCAATGTCACTTATTTTTTGTGATATAAGTGTTTTACTAAAAACGGTGAAAAATCGAACCTTGTGCGATATGTTTAAGTACTATAACAACAAATAGGCTAAATATAATATATAGTTTTGGCAAAAGATATTTTTAATTGGAAGCGCAGATAACTGCGCTATCGATCACAAGTACCTACAATTAAAACCAGACGTGTTACAATAACATAAATAAAACTACATTTGTTATTATAAGAATATTCTTTAAATTTTTGGAAAAAAAACGTTAGTCATCTGACATTGACACACCATGCTGTAAAAATGTTCTATAACCATAGTGGCAAGTACTTTCTAAAGATGGCCAAACTATTCATTATTCCAAAATGGTATAACACATTCTACATTTTATCGTAACTTTTTGAAAAAAAAGATGTATTCGTAAAAGACAACGAAGTTTATGTGACATATGATTAATTTTTAACAAAAGGCTTTATGTTATATTTTATTAGCTCAAATTAAAAAAATACTTTTTGTGTCTATGAGAGTGAGATAGAGAGTGACGTCTCTTGTTTAAGTAAAAACGAGACGCCATTTATTTGCATAAGAGTGGGGTAGATAGTAGGCTTTGAATAAACTTTCTCCTTCAAAAAACCCCAGAAAAAGAAATTTGGGTCCGGAACCTGGGAGTCCATGGAATTGGTCCAAGACACCCAATCCATTGGTTACAAAATTCCTCATTGAGGTACCGTCGCACTAGACGAGCATAATATACAGGGCTGCCATCGTTTGGACACCACATTCCTCTTAAAATATTGAGTGGAACATCCTCCAGAAGATCTGGTAAATAATGGTGTACAAATTTAAATAAACTTCACCAGTTAGGTTTAATATGTCAGTCCATAAGTTATTTTAAATGAGTATTGTGATAAACCATTACAACATTTACAGTACATTTTTACAGCATGGTGTGTCAAAGTCAGATGACTAACGTTTTCTTACAAAAATTTATAGAATATTCTTAACAGTTATCTGCGCTTCCAATTAAAAATATCTGTTGCCAAAACTATATATTATATATTTAGCCTATTTGTCGTTATAGTACTTAAAAATATCGCACAAGGTTCGATTTTTCACTGTTTTTAGTAAAATACTCATATCACAAAAAATAAGTGGCATGGAATTTATTTTTTATTTTTGTCAAAGCTTTCATGGGGTCACCTACCACCCACTTTGCGTTGGACGTTGAATTTCGAGACAACCTGTATATATATGAGCATTATATAATATAACATATTGATAATATGTTACAAACACCTTCAAATACTATTATTTGTACCTAATTATATATGGTTGCATCATCTGTAAACTATTTATATCACATATGAGATATACCTATAGCTCGAACAATAGTTGAAAATATAAATATAATAAATATTTCATTCATCTATGTACATTATGAATATATAATAATGTATTTATTATCTCTAAAGTGTAAGGCTACTTGTGTCGTGTGTCGTACACCTTACCATACATGATGCCGGTCATATACGAGTACTTACTGTTTATAGTAATATTACATCTAGATATATGACATTTAACGTGTTGTGTTTAAATTGACATTTTTAACCGACTTCAAAAAGGAGGAGGTTCTATGTTTCATTGTATGTATTTTTTTATGCAT
This sequence comes from Lymantria monacha, assembly GCA_905163515.2. Taxonomy (NCBI): domain Eukaryota; kingdom Metazoa; phylum Arthropoda; class Insecta; order Lepidoptera; family Erebidae; genus Lymantria; species Lymantria monacha. The sequence continues at coordinate 22,840,145 of LR991081.1, forward strand.
GTTCAGCGATATTTCTGTCACTTGTGGGCCGATTTTCAAAATTCTTTTTTCATTCTAAAGGGTATACTCCCGAAGTAGTCCTATTGTTACCAAGTCATGATCTGATGATGGGAATTCATGGAAATCGAAGGCAACCTTAAAATTTTATAGGCACATATTACGTGTGTCTATTCAAATATTTGCATTTGCCCATGATAATCTCATTTAGGTGAGCTGGTGATGGAAGGTACATCTCCTTAGCGGTTAGGAGTTGGAGGACAATTCGTTCAATATCATATACATGCACCTTTAGCTGTATTCTTTCAAGTTAATCACGTAAGCTGATAATGTAAGGTACTACGCCATAACGATTAGGAGTTAGGTAATTCTTTATGTTGGCGATATAGTAATCTTTGTTACTTAGGTAGAAAATAACATACCAAGCTGGAAGGATGGATCTTTTTCAATTCACCTTTCTCAAAGTCGAACCGTTGTAAATATGTATCATCATCTGGACTTAAGTTTCTCTCATATTTCGCCACAAAAATGCCAAACTTTTATTCTCCAGCAATTATCGGTTCGTCGAGCGATGTGGCCTGCCCATTGCTTCTTAGTGTGCTAATTCTTCGTGATATGTCGATTACATCCGTTATTCTATGGATTAGCGTATTTCGAATCCTATCTCGCACAGAAACGAGCGAGCATACTCCGTTCCATAGTACGCTGAGCGGCTTTGAGTTTTGTTACGAGACCCACATTTAGGGACCACATTTTCATGTCATAAATCATCACTGGTCATAGACTTGTGCCTTCAGACACTGAGATATGTTCGGTGAGAAGATCATCTTAAGTTTCCTAAACGCTGTCCAGCCGTATTGGATAATTGTATGAAAATTTTCTAATTTAAATACGTAACTATTTAGAACCGTCTTATTCTTTCGCTTACGCTTTCTCCTGGTATAGTCTTTTGAGTAGCTTATTAGACTCTAAGTCGCAAGAAGCTGTCCCCCTAGAGTCTTTACACAACTCAGTGCAACATAAAACTGATCATTGGCTATTTTTTCTGCCGAAATCAATAACAGCTTTGTTTAAGGCTTTGTAAAGTACCCTGGAGTTTATATACCGTAACCGCCCAACAGAGGATTAGCAGAAGCATTTTCCGTTTAATATCCCGTAACCTTTCGTTGCCTGATATATTGGTTTTGTTGATTGGTATGGTTGATACAGGCGCTGTGGCAACTAACCCGTGAGTGTCTTTCACTTTTCTGCCAATAGTCATCAAATTTTATATAAACCAAATCAGGGAACTAGCCTGTTTCAATTTGGTCACAACGAAGGGGAAGCACACAAGTTTGGATATTATACCTATTGCCCACTTAACAAGCCCTTAATAACAGAGATATTGCATATATATACCATAACTTTGGAGCCTATGTCTAGTTTTAACAATTGCATAAAACCGTTACAATTATTTACATCACTTGGATGTTGGTAGTATCTCATACCTAAGTTGCTGTCTCACGTGACGCATCGATAGCACATATGGTGTATACGAGAATTGATTGAAACAGTGAAATTTAAACCATCGGCAACGAGATACAGCATTTCGTTTCCAATTTTTCGAAATACGTTCTTTATTTTTTTGTTTTGATTCCCTACTTCTATTTTTCCTCGTACCATGTGCATTTTTATTTTAGTCGATCTGCTCATAGCTATGTTTGCTATATTTAATAAATTATTTAATTTATATGTACTAGTTAAAATTATTACTTAACTTTTTATTTACACTAAAAATTCAAAAATAATACACATACATACATATCATCACGCCATATCCCTTGCAGGGTAGGCAGAGAGAACAGAGTGCCAGAGAACTCTATCTCTGCATACTTCACTTGCTTCCTCAACATTCATAATTCTCTTCATACACGCTCGCCGGTTTCGGAGACTCTTGACTCCACCTTCCTTCAGTACATGACCGATCTGGTCTAGGTAGGTTAGTCTCGGTCTCCCTCGGTACCTACATCCTTCCACTTTCGCATTGTATATCTTCTTAACCAGAGGTTCGTTCGGCATTCTTTCCACATGTCCGAACCATCGGAGCATTCCCTTTCGCATCTTTACACCAATACTCTCTTTCATACCTACTCGCTCTCTTACGTCGTCGTTACGAATGCGGTCGGTCAGCCTAACTCCACAGATTTTCCGCAGAGATCGCATTTCGACCGCATTAATTTTACTATCATACTCTTTTCTGCATACCCAACTCTCGCTTCCATACAGTAATGTTGGGACAAGCACTGCGTTATGTATTGCTACACGTGCCTTCTGGCTGGGGTGGTGGCTGCCGAGAAGTTGCCCCAACGCTCCGTTCACTCTATTTCCCGCATTCACTCTTCGCTCTATATCAGTGGTGTACTTTCCATCTCGGCTAAATCCACATCCAAGATATACAAATTCATCCACTTGCTCTAGTACATCATTACCTATTGTTACTCTTACATCTGTTCTGGTTTTATCTCTTTCAAAGACCATTATTTTGGTTTTGCTCACATTCACACGTAGACCCCTTTTCTTACAATCTTCTGTCATTGTGTCGACTAGGGTCTGCAGGTCAGTCGCTGACTGTGCCAGCAGGACTGCATCATCTGCATAAAGTAGAGCAGTGACCACTGAGTCGCCCATCTGGACTCCCACATTCATATCGTTCAACCTTTGGAGACATTTATCCAGATATATGATAAACAGCCTGGCTGACAGAACGCACCCCTGCTTAACGCCGATATTGACGTCAAACCAAGGCGACATTCCATCATCCAGCCGCACACAGGCTCTACAGCCCATGTAACTGGACTGCACAGCCTGTAGCAGTTTACCGCTAATACCATACTCCGGTAAAATGTCCCAAAGTTCCTTTCGTACAACCGTGTCAAATGCTCTCTCCAGATCCACAAAACTGCAGAAAACCCTCTGACCTAGAGCCAGATGCTTCTCCACAATGTTGCGCAGAGAGAACACTTGATCCATGCATCCCCTTCCACTCCTGAAACCTCCTTGTGTCTCACACAGTAAACCATCGGACACCATCCTCATTCTCCTTTCAATAATTTTACCATACACTTTTGCTGCCAAACTGGTCAAGCTTATGGCTCTGTAATTTGCGCAGTCATAACGTGAACCCTTGTTTTTAAACAAAGGCACGATGACTGCGCTATTCCAGTCCCTGGGAACCATTCCCGAGCTCCAACATAAATTGAGGAGCAACAGGAACGCCTCCCAGACACAAGAGCCACCAAGCTTGATCATCTCGGCAGACACCATATCAATGCCCGCTGCCTTACCATTTTTCAAACTTCTCATCGCCCATTCAACTTCATCCATACTGATGCCATCGGAGGACGCCGTTGTCGAATGTTGATCTAGTAAACCACATCCAACACCGGCGCCAACCGTAGCATCCGCATACATATCGCCAAAATATTCACTCCATCGGCCTAACACGTCTTGTGTTTGTGTAAGAATGTCTCCACCTTTAGACCTTATTTTATTCATTCTGAAGGCTGACCAACCACCCCGAGACTTCTTCACCTCCCTCCAAAAGAGTTTGGTGTTACCCTCGAAGTTTTTAGTCAGCCTATCTTCTGCACTCATACTTGCTCTATCACGTTTCTCTTTCACTAAGGCCTTGGTGTCATTCTTACATTGCCGATATATTTCTTTCTTCTGTTCAAAAATAATTAAACTTGAAAAGGTATATATAAACCGACTTCAAATTAAGATCAGCCAAAAACCATACTTACTTAAAACAATAAAAACCGAAAAATAAGATGAACTATTTAATTCAAACGATAATATTTTAAATGAACCTACACAATATTAATGTTCTTACCAATCAAGCTACATATATGTATTTACAAATTATAATATTTATTTACAAACTTATTATATGAAAATTCTTGACTAATTCTAATTATGTATTAATTTTTGTAAAATATAGTTACAATGTATGCTAGAAATCCTCTAACACGATTAGAAGTCGGTGTATAATATCATTCGTTTTTAAAATAAAATGTATTTAATTTGGCATTTCATTATAATTTATTTGTTTGAATGAGAGCCGGTGTCGATACCTTCACTTAATTAACTCCAGCCAGCCAGTCAAGCACTAAACCATCAAAGCAAACGACGTTGCGTTCACGCGCTAGGTTTGCCTGTAGGTGACGGACTAAAATCTGATATAATCACCGACGATGTATGTGTGTGTGTTCAGTAATCAAGTCTCCGTACACACTCATACATAGGACATAAGTCGGTTATTGTGTTCACGTTATCACTGTATGTAGGTATATATATATATATATATATATATATATCAGTGTTGTAGTTAGGGCCTCTAGTCACCCAGTTTTACTTTATCTTATGTTATTATTATAAAATTGTAGTGTGACGGTTATCTCGAAACAATTTGTCAAATCGTTTGATACGTCAGATTTATGATAAATGATTACATTAGATATGATAACGCAACGTGTGGTGTGTCGTGTTTGTGTCAACGGTGCGGCGCGCGGTGCGGCACACTACCGCACCGTGTTCACTGTTGTATCAAATGTAATGTAATGTAGAGCTCGGCTCTGTCCAACTGTAGAGACATGGTGACGCGACACCTGACCCTCTGCCGGCACACCAACTTGAGACTAAACAATTCATTTACTGTTCATTAGTTGTTTAGTTATACAATTACATACTTAGTTGTTGTAACCACGTATACGAACAAAACACTTAATATATATTAATAAGTTATATTGCATTTTCTGTTTGTTATATTTATGTCAATATTAATTGTGCGTTACTTATGTAGTTAAAATTAATATTTCATATTTATGTTTCATAGAGCTAATGCCGATAGTAAAGTTTTAAGTATGAATGTTGAAGACTTTTAAAAGACACAAAGAAAAATAATTTATTTCCCCACTTATGAAAAGGAAGAAAAGTATAACTGTATTCAAAAAAATTAAAATTAGAAGTGCGTGCGCACCTACAAAGTGCACATCAGAAGTGAAACTTCTTTGATAAACTAATTTTAAATCTCGTTGACATACATTAACCAATAGTAATAGCGTGTATTTTTCTTGATCTCCCTTTCTCTTTCGCTCTCTCTCGCTCTCCCTCCTCTCGCTCCATGGCTATGTGCGTTATGCGACGTTCGCCCTCTCTCTCTGGCTTTCTCTGGGTCTCTCTCTTGATCTCTCTCGTGATCTTTCTTTCTCAATCTTTCGTTCTCAATCTGTCTCACTCGCTTGCTCCCTACTATCGCCCCATGGCTACGTGCTTCATGCTACGTTCACCCTTTCTCACTTTCTCTCAATCGATCTCAATCGCTCCCTCCTTATTTTTTGACAAAAACGACCCACATTTTCGTGTCGCGTTTCATCTGTAAAAATATTACCCTCATGTGCGCAAAGAAGATTCACAGCAGAGCACAAGTAGCAAAAAGTAAACACGTAAAGGAAAAATCGTACATATAAAAGAAAATATAAGACAATAAACATAAAACAGCACAATTTGACACAATAAACGTGACATAGGTAGTATACAATGTAAATAAAAAGAAAATTTTAAAAGGTGGCAATGTGCTTCTGTCATTCTCGGGGGCGACGTTCCAGAGTCGTAGACCAGGAGTGTGGTGGTGCTGATTTTCAAGATGGGCGATAAAACGCTCTTAAAGAATTACAGAGCTATCTAACTCCTAAGCTACGTGTAGACGACTTCCAGCCGCCTGAACAAGGCGGTTTCCGAAAAGGTTATAGTACCATTGACCACATCCACACGCTACGCCAGATTATACAGCGACCGAGGAGTATAATCGGCCTCTGTGTCTAGCGTTTGTGGACTATGAGAAAGCTTTTGATTCTGTTGAAACCTGGGCAGTACTGCAGTCCCTTCAGCGGTGCCAAATTGACTATCGATATATCGAAGTGCTGAAGTGTTTGTATAAATCGATACTATGTCGGTCCGCATCCAGGATAAGAGTACGAAACCGATCCAGTTGCAGAAAGGCGTGAGACAGGAGACATTATCTCTCCGAAATTGTTCACCACTGCGCTGGAAGATGTCTTCAAGCTTAAGAGCTTGAAGACATCAGACAGTCTAAGGACTGGACCGGACTCGGCATCAACATCATCGTAGTCATGGCAGAATCCATGGAGGACCTTGGCACCGTATTCATTGACCTCAGCAAGGCCTCCCAACTAGTAGGGCTGCAAATGAACATGGACAAGACGAAAATCATATCTAATGCCCATGCCATTTCATTTCCCAGGTCGTTCAACTAGCAGTATAAGTTTTTTTTTGTGGTTGTAAGTGTGAAGATATTTCGTTATGTGGTGTTTGTTTGTTTGCTAAAGATAACTTGATATCTAGTATATATTACCTATGTGCGTGTGTTTGTGTGTGTGCCTGTCTATACACTGTAATGTTAACGTTACAATATGTTATAGTTGTAATGTACGATGTCTACAGTTAGATGGTGATACCATCATATGTAACATAATATCATATCGTTATTGATGTACAGTACAGTACAGTAGTCACGTCGAACATTTGGCATCTGTTCAATGATTAATGGTCCGGTGAACAAAACTAACTAACTAACTAATACCTATTATATTTATTTATGAAACAAAACAACTCAACAACGAACTATTGCTGCTGTCACCACAACATTGTGATGATTGTCTTTGTACATGTACATGGGTTGTGCAGTGCAGTGCAGTGCACCTTACTCATACTATATAAACTAACACCAAAACATGTCAGCGTGAAAGTTTCCCTCTCTGAACTGTAACGCCTCTCTTCATGAGAGAATAATATAAGGCAATTAATTGTCTGACAAAGGGCGGCCCTACATTACAGTTGCTGACGCTGTTGTCTATGGTTCTAATTACAATTGGTGGTTGTAACGTATTCGTAATGCGCACAAGGGACCAACTTGAACAAAACCAACTTCACCCCAATAATATGTTCACCAGTCGATATCACGGTCCGACCACTCAAACAAGGCTTCATCAGCGTAGACGACTCAACTGACTCTACAAATACTACATGGGAGTACCAACATGTACCTACCGGTGACTCTATCAAAGCCGCGCATTACCTGCGTATCTCTAGAAGAGTATTTGCTCTATGTTCTCTCATTTGTAGTGCTGTGTTACCTATGTATGAGGAGCTAGTCGACATTGTTCACCCAAGTACAACAACGCTAAATGGTTGTTTACATATCTGAACAACATCATAGCACGTGCAGTACGAGAATCGAACGCTCGCCATCATAAGTTATTACAAGTTATTAACAGTGGCACCGCGAGCGTCAAGGCGCGCTATACATATCGAAGGTCAGCACACAGCACACTCCAAACCATATTTTAAATAAGTTAAGTCATTTACGGATCAGTCTATTTATCTGCAAGGTTATTTAACAAAAGCAAAATTAGTGACCACGTGTTCGAATATAATATACACACACATAGAAGTATATATATATATATATATATATATATATATATATATATATATATATATAAAATAGGCATCAATTTGTGTATCTAATTATTGATATTTCATTTTGTAAAATCAAAAATTTTGAAATAGAAATATTCATGTTCCTGTAACTTTGTTGTTGTTGATGATATGATAAAGTCGATCAGGACTTTTATATATATATTTAGGCGTACTACAAATTTATCATTCAACATTTTTCTGTAACACGGTACAGTTTAGCTAAAAAATGCGAAAAAATGCAATAAAACATCCGGCAATTTGAAATTCAAAGCTTTACAGAAAACATAGTTTTGGAGATAAAAAATTGACTCTATGGAACTTTTTGTAGCAAATTTAGTACTAAATAAAATCTATTCATTTATTTTCTCTTAAAATGATTTTTTCACAGCTTTCAGGTCAAAAAGTGTTGAAAAGCCCTGTTTCCCATGTTGTTTAAACGGGAAAATTTCAAGTTTGATGGGGGACCTTTTAAAATTGGAATTTTGACTGCGCTTTTAACTGGATCTTTTTAGGGGTATTTCTTAGAAATTTTGGGCTGAGAACGATAAAAATATATCGCCTTTATTCACACACCCTAATATATACCTATATATAGTATAGAGCATATAACTTTAGTGAATGACATGACATTAAAAAATTAATGGATAGCATACAATTACTATTAATCTATAAATAGGTAGTAACAAATTAGTTATATTAGGTACTCGTAACTACTACAACATTATCAGATGGATGTAATAAAATCAGAATAATGAGACATGTAGGTAGGTACTCTACATACCTATTGCAATCTAAACTTGATAACTATAATGATAACAATATTGCGTACAAATATTAATTCGTTGTCTTCGAAGATCATCACGCAATTTAATTTTATAATAACTTTACACATAATAATGTAGTAGTACTACGCTGTTTGTTAACTACTAAATAATATATATATATATATATATATATATATATATATATATATATATATATATATATATATATATATATATATATATATATATATATATATATATATATATATATATATATATATATAAATAAATATATAAATAAATAAATAAATATATATATATATATATATTAGGGTGGTCCTTATTTCGGGTTTTTTCGATTTTTTTTTCACGATAGTTCTAAATCGGTTCGAAATCTATAAAAAAAAATCATGCCAAGTTATAGCTCTTAATTTTAATATTAACCCGCGCCCCCCGACAGTCAAAGTTTTAAAGGAAAATAACATGGGAAAACTTTAATTATTACTTTAGAATTTTTTACGTCATGAAGTAACCAACAGATCACATTGAAAAACATTATTTCCTATATAAAATTTAACGCTCTACAAAAAAGGTCTGTTATGATTTTTCGATAACTCCAACGGTTTTGAAGTTATTCGAGATCTAAATTGAAACTATAATCATTTTCATTGTTTTTTGTGTTTTTTTTTGGTCATTTAATAATTAAAAAATTATAGACGGGTTATTCTGCATAATCTCATTGGATTTTTTGCTTTACAAAATTACCAAAGTCACTTTAACTTTGGGATAATAGTAACACCAATTTATTCTTTTAGCCTGAACTGTCGTAAATTTCAAGTATTTTTTACTTTTTTTCGATACACAAGAAATTGGGGACTTATTGTCTGGAGTTTCATTTTTATTGGTACAATTATAAATAAACTTCAGTTTTAAATGTTTGCTTCCGGTTAAAAACATTTTAGGAACCGATTACCCCGCCATCTATTAGATGATTATTATGAAAAATGTAGTGTGAAACGCTTTCAAAGTAAGAGCCTAACCGAATTATTGAATAATGATATTGACTTTTTCGTAACTGCAGAATTGATCAAATTTTTTGAAAGATTTGAGTTACAAACAGAATTTTTGACAATTCATCCTTATGAGTGGGCTGATAATGAAAACTATAAAACTGCATTAAGATTCGTCAAAAAATTATCGGTTGTGAATGACTGTGCTGAGAGAGGAGTTAAACTAGTGCAAGATTTTTGTAAACATTATACTAAGGATGAAAAACAAATGCAATACGTGTTACAATTAGTTAAAGATCATCGTCAAATGTTTCCTGACGTACTCAAAAAAAACGAATGTAAAAAATTTCATAAAAGTATCTATAATTGAAAATAAAAATGATAATTTTGCTAATTTTTCCAATTCATTGAAATATTAATAATTGATTTTTTTAATTAACTAATACTTTTCTCGTATATTATAAGTCATAATTATATGTCGAGTGAAAAAAAGTCATCTAATATGAAAAATAACTCGTCTATCATTTTTTAATTATTAAATGACCAAAAAAAAAACACAAAAAACAATGAAAATGATTATAGTTTCAATTTAGATCTCGAATAACTTCAAAACCGTTGGAGTTATCGAAAAATCATAACAGACCTTTTTTGTAGAGCGTTAAATTTTACATAGGATTATTTCCTGTTTTTCAATGTGATCTGTTGGTTACTTCATGACGTAAAAAATTCTAAAGTAATAATTAAAGTTTTCCCATGTTATTTTCCTTTAAAACTTTGACTGTCGGGGGGCGCGGGTTAATATTAAAATTAAGAGCTATAACTTGGCATGATTTTTTTTTTATAGATTTCGAACCGATTTAGAACTATCGTGAAAAAAAATTCGAAAAAACCCGAAATAAGGACCACCCTAATATATATATATATAAATAAATAAATATATATATATATATAAATAAATAAATATATATATATATATATATATATATATATATATATATATATATATATATATATATATATATATATATATATATATATATATATATATATATATATATATACAAACGTACATACATACGTCTAGACCGGTGACGTTTAGTCACAACGTTATTACCGCACAAAAGTTCCGTTCTCGCCGCATTGCTGATTACATGAAATTATGTCACATTACACTTGTAACATTGAAATTGTAAACAACTCGCCGGTGGCACCATCTATCTGCGCCTGCATGTAACAATAATATGGCCTTCAGCTTTATCCATCACGTGCACTAGGATGCACTGTTTTATCGACAGCGGCGCTTCCAACCAATAGCGTATTGAGATTGTTTTGCCGATAGTTATAGTCAAGCCAATCGCGGCAAAGTACTAAAACTACACTTGGGTCACAGTGCGCACATGTGACCGGTCGCTGCTTTACTCATAATTTAACATAACAATTACAAATTAGCAATTTTGATGTTTTTAATACATTTTGTATTACTTGAACTAAAGTATAAGTTGTGGACAATTTATATTTAAGTGATGATGAGCAGAAACGGTGAGTATGAAATTGACTTAATCACGTATAGAACCACATTTCGTTATAGCGACACTGACGGTAACCTTGATCACCACTGCTTCGCGTCTAAACGCTACAAGTTCAACAAGCTGAGCATAGATGGCGCTGTATTTAAACGACAGCCAATTTTCCCATTATTTGGTGTATTACGTTTTATTAAATGTTATACCAAAAAGTTCCAAGATAACAAATGACTAGATACTTTAATAAACATTGGTGTTGTCTAATAATTTAATAAGTATTGTTTTTCTTTGTGAAACCTTTCGTAGTTCAAACGTGATCAGTACCGCTTTTGGGGTTCGCTCCAGGTATAATCTTTTGCAATATATTTGGGCATTAGATACATTTTACCTTGATTCAAAGGGCATCTGATACTTCTAAAACATGCTGTATATAATTTTAAGACCTAGGTAAAAAAAATAAAAAATCTATTGAGTAACTTGCCGACTCTTCTGTGAAGAGTCGGTAAGACGGTCGTGTTCCGTCCCATCAGACGATAGTTTATTTATTTCTTATCTTGACAAACGAGTCACCAACACATCTTAAGGTAAGTGTTACTGCCGCCCATGGACTTTCCCAGGGGTAGAGCACGGCCCTACCTACCAACCCAAGTGGTGTTTTCGGTTCTCTAGTTCATCGAGCGAAGCGCCTTAGCACATTGCCACTGCACATACGTCGATATTCTACGAGAGTGCGACACCACCCTGGAGTCCCTATCACTACAGTTTTTTGTATTAATTTAAAGTAAAATATTAATATCCTCGACATATAACTGACTCCGTGACGTTTGTGCATAATAAATTAATATGAAGTTGACAAAATTTCATCATTGTAACACATAGTGTGTTATGGCAAAGTAACTACTTGGTAGTTGTAGAAGAAGAAGCTGAAGCTTGAAATATAAAGAAATGAAATTATAGCTACTCTGTTTCAGTGCCTGATCGATGTATAACAAAACTAATTTTAGGAATAAAAAAATGAGATATCGTATGTATATGCTTACTATATGCCAGATGTGTTTCATATAATATATAACGCACTATTATCGATGTCATTGGGACGATGATTATGTCGGAGGTGTCGTTCTAAAGTCTTAACAAATGAACTAATAACTAAACAGGTGTTTATCATCATCCATCATCTATCGCCTTATAAGCATCCTTCGTTAAACGTAGACGTACCAGCGATGGTAAGTTTTCAATCGTCGCGCTCGGCTTGGCGCTCCGTTATTCAGTTTTTTACGTCTTCCAGGTAATATTAGGGATTTTTGACACATTGTATTGTGACGTCATCAACAACACATTTATTATTATAAAGTAAGTTTGAAGTAATAAATACGTTGCATCTCTTGTGTGCTCACACAAACTGTAACTATGGAAAAAGAACAATTATTATCAAATGGTTGTGTAGCTATAGATACAGGTACTCGTACATATAGAGTTAAGAATATTTACAATGTGTCACCATCTCTTAGGGATTACAATCTGTCAAACTGGTCGATGCGCGCTTGGCCGTTCTGGAGGCAAGGCTGCCTCCGGAACCACGTGTCCGGCCGCCGCTGGCCGCGGACAAACGGCCATATGCGGCACCAGCCCCCGCCCCGCTGCCTTGTCAGGGTGGCCGCGTGGGGGGTAGCTACGCCGCGGCCGCGGCTGGGCCCAAGTCCAAGGGGCCCGCTCCCGCGACGAAGAAGAAGAAGGTGGCACCGGCTCCTGCCGGACTGCAGTCGTCGCCAGCACCAACACCGCCAGCGACGACTAGCGCGCCCGCGACTGCGCCTTCTGCGCCTGCCACGCCTGCTGCGCCCGAACAGGGTTGGCAGGTGGTCGAGCACGGCAGTAAAAGTCGCGGTCAGAGGAGGAGAGCGGCGGCAAAGCGCGCCGCTGAGGTCGCCGCTCCCCAAGCAGGAGCCGGAGGAGGCGAGAAGAAGAGGAAAAGGCCGCGCAAGGGGCTCCGGCCGCCGAAGACAGCCGCAGTGGTGATCACTGTGCTGCCTGAGGCGGCAGAAAGGGGCCTCAGCTATGAGGCCGTTCTGCGGAAAGCCCGGCGGGAGCTCGACGTCTCCGACATAGGAGGCGTTGAAGCCAGGACCCGCAAGGCCCGGACAGGGGCTCGAATTTTAGAGTTCCCTGGGGCCGAGGGCACCAGGACGGCCGATAGCGTGGCGTCGAAGTTGAGAGGTCTGTTCGCCGAGGAGGGAGGCGTTAGAATCGCCAGACCCGTGAAGTGCGCCGAAATGCGCATTTCGGGTCTGGACGACTCCGTGACGGTGGAAGACATCCGGGAGGCCATTGCCTCGAAAACCGGGTGTCCCCTGGACACCGTCCGGGTTGGCGTCATCCGGCCCGGTCCGGGCGGCGTAGGTGCCGCCTGGGTGCAGTGCCCAGTGGAGTCGGTCAGGCAACTGGCCGACTCAGGCAGGCTCCTCGTGGGCTGGAGCTCAGCGCGAGTCACCGTGCTGGAGCACCGGCCTGCGAGGTGTTTCAAGTGCATGGCGGTCGGGCACACCCGGCCAACATGCACTAATTGCTTTGACTGCGGCGGACTCTGTTTCCGCTGCGGTCAGACTGGGCATATGGCGGCATCCTGCGCCGCCCCGCCCCACTGCCCCGCGTGTGCGGCGGGCAATAAGCCTGCCAAGCACCGCATGGGCTCTGGGGCGTGCAGACCTCCGGCTTCGGCTCCAAAGGGGCGGAGCGGCCCTTCGACTCCGGCCGCTCCAGCTCCTAGCGCGGCCCGATCGCCCGCCGCAAGCCAGGAGGTGATGATGGACATGGCCCATTAATGGCTGCCCAGTCCACTCACCTCCTGCAGGCCAACACCAACCACTCCGCCGGTGCGCAGGACCTCCTCCTGCAATCCATGGCGGAGTGGTCGATCGGTGCAGCCGTAGTCGCGGAACCGTACGTCGTGCCTGATCGCCCCAATTGGGTGGTCAGCCGGAACGGAACCGCGGCAATCGTCACCTCCACGCAGCGGCACTTCCCGTCCTTATCCCTCTCTTGGATAGGGGCGAGGAATTTGTCGCGGCGGATTGGGGAGGGGTCACGCTCTACAGTGTATACCTCTCCCCTAACAGGAGAATGGACGATTTCGGGGCCTCCCTCACCACCTTGGAGGCTTCGATACGGCGACTGGCACCGGGCCTCGTCCTGGTCCTGGGGGACTTCAACGCCAAATCCACGGCGTGGGGGTCCCCGATGACGGACGATCGCGGGCGGGCGATCGTGGAGTGGGCGGCGTCACTGGGCCTCTGTGTCCTAAACAGAGGCTCAGTGAACACGTGTGTGCGACAGCAGGGTGGGTCGATAGTGGACTTGTCGTTCGCTAGCCCCGCTGTCGCACCACGAGTGAGGAGCTGGCGTGTCCTGGAGGAGGCGGAGACCCTGTCGGATCACCGATACATCCGGATGGAGGTCTCCCCTCTCCGGGACCCCAGCAGGGGTCACAGGGCGGACCGGGCTCCCGCATTTCCGCGGTGGGCTGTGGGGCGGCTGGATAGGGACCTACTGGCGGAGGCGGCCATCGTGAACACGTGGCTGTCCTCACCACCCCCAGCGGACGGAGTGGACGTTGAGGCTGTCCGCATCCGCAGTGCGCTAACGCAGGTCTGCGATGCGGCCATGCCCAGGGTGCGGCGTCTACCTCCGAGGCAGGGGGTCTACTGGTGGTCCCCAAGACTGGCGGACCTTCGTGCGGCGTGCATCAGTGCCCGAAGGTCCTACACCCGCAGTCGGCGGCGTCGCCGCGATGTTGAGCGGGAGGGCCAGCTTTACGAGGCGTACCGCAGTGCGCGTACCGCCTTTCGGCTGGCCATCCGGTCCGCTAAGGACGCAAGTTGGCAGGAGATGCTGGACGGTCTCGACCGTGACCCCTGGGGTCGCCCGTATCGCGCGTCGCTGAATAAGCTTCGCGCGCAGGGCCCCCCCCTCACCGAGACCCTCCAGCCCGACCTCCTTCGTAGAGTGGTCGAGGAGCTGTTCCCGCGGCAGTCGGAGCACACGCCCCCGGTCATGGCTTCGCCAGATCACGACCGGGAGGCCGTCGAGAGTGTTCCGCCCGTGACGGAGTCGGAAGTGGGGGCAGCCGTGGCGAAGATTCGTTCCGCCACCACGGCCCCCGGCCCGGACGGAGTCCCAGTCCGGGTGTTGACGTTGCTCCTCGAGCATCTCGAACCTCGCCTCAGGCGACTGTTCAACGCTTGTCTGACGTCTGGACAGTTCCCTGAGTGCTGGAAGGAAGGGAGGTTGGTTCTCCTGCCAAAGCCGGGACGGCCCCCGGATTCGCCGTCGGCCTACAGGCCCATTGTGCTTCTGGACGATGTGGGTAAGCTGCTGGAGCGTGTCCTCGCTGCCCGCATCGTCCGGCACCTGGAGGAGGTGGGGCCCGATCTGTCGGACGCTCAATTTGGGTTTCGGAGGGGGCGTTCGACCATCGGGGCCCTGCTACGCCTGAGGCAGACGGCCGCGGAGGTTGTCGCCGGCAAAGGAGTGCTGTTGGCGGTGTCGTTGGACATCGCCAACGCCTTCAATAGTCTGCCATTCAGCTGCATCAGGGAGGCGCTCCGGTTCCATGGAGTGCCCCTGTACCTCAGGCGGCTGGTGGCAGACTATTTGGAGGGGCGCAGTGTTCTCTACGCGAGCCCCGCAGGGGACATTGTGCGGACGCCCATGTCGTGCGGTGTTCCGCAGGGGTCGGTTCTGGGGCCGACTCTGTGGGACATCGGGTACGACTGGGCGTTGAGAGGGAGTCTCCCCCCCGGGCTGAGCGTTATTTGCTATGCTGACGACACGCTCGTCACAGCCCGGGGCAGGACATTCGAAGAGGCGGCGAGCCTGGCCACTCTCGGCACCGAGGAGATGGTCAGGCGAATCGAGGCGCTGGGGCTCAGGGTGGCCCTAAACAAGACGGAGGCCCTGCTATTCCATGGGCCCCGTGTGAGGCTGCCCATCGGCGCCTCGTTAGTCGTCAACTCCATCCACATCAGTATCCAGGCCCATATGAGGTACTTGGGTCTGGTGCTCGACGGCCGATGGTGGTTCCGGGAGCATTTTCGCCAAATTGCTCCCCGGCTGGTCGGCGCGGCGTCCGCCCTTTCTCGGCTCATGCCGAATGTGGGCGGACCCAGTTTCGAGGGCCGACGGCTGTATGCGGGGGTGATCCGCTCAATGGCCATGTACGGCGCACCCGTGTGGGCGAGGGCTCTGAACGCCCAGCTCAGGGCGGTGCTGTGGAGGCCACAGCGAGCCATGGCGGTCAGAGCCATTCGCGGGTACCGCACGGTGTCGACAGAGGCGGCGTGCCTATTGGCCGGGACACCCCCGTGGGACCTAGAGGCGGAGATGCTCTCCGACCTCTACCGGCGGGTTGCCTCAATGCGCGAAGAGGGTGGCTCCCCATCGTTTAACGAGATAGCCACCTGGCGCGAGGACGCCCGCCGAGAAGTCATCGCCCGTTGGGCTACGCGGCTGGAGAGGCCTAGACACGGTGTCACTACCGTCGAGGCCCTCCGGCCCGTACTGATGGAATGGATGGAGCGGCGGCACGGGGTCCTCACCTTCCGACTGGTGCAGGTGTTAACGGGGCACGGGTGTTTCGGGAAATACCTGCACACGGTCGTGCACAGGGAATGGACTCCGGGCTGCCATCATTGCAGTAGTGACGAGGACACGGCGCAACATTCGCTCGAGGAATGCTCGGGCTGGGACGGGCAGCGCCGCGACCTCGTCGCTATTATCGGTGCCGACCTGACGCTGCCGGCTGTCGCGAGGGCGATGGTCGACAGCGTCAGGAATTGGGACGCGGTCGCCGCCTTCTGCGAGGCTGTCATCTCGCAGAAGGAGGCGGCGGAACGGGCCCGGGAGGATTCCCGTGACCCGGGCCGCCGCCCGCGGCCGGGGCGGCGCAGGCGCGAATACCTGCGCCTGATGCCGCCCTAACCGAGGCTTCGGGTGATCGGACCGGGGAATTGTCCGGTCACCCGTCGCGAGGCCACCGCGTGAGGACGACGCCTCGACGGCGAAATCTGTCGGGGCGTTGACAGGAGAGGAGCCCGAGAGGGCATACCGCCGAGCGGGCCACCGAAGACAAAGATCGGGTACCGGTGGCCCGCTCGCACGGCGAAGAAGAGGTGCTTGCTGGGTGGGTCAATGGGGTCGCGCGCCGCTTCTTCCGTCACCCCGGACCGATTTGGCGGGGTGCGACGTCCATGGCCCACCACAAAAAAAAAAAAAAAAAAAAAAAAAGGGATTACAATCTTAACTAAATCAAACAATAAACATTAATTAATAGGTTTAAATACAAAATAAATTGGTTTCTATTAATACAAAGTATTTAGGGCTGGGCCTAGCGTCGTCGCCACATTTGCAATAATGGTAGGATGAACTCGTCTCTCCCCTTTCTCCCCGCGTCAGTGTGACTTAGTAACGTCGAACATCGTGTCACATAGAACATCAGGGGCTAACAGCACGTGAGCGGCCACTGGTTTCATGGTGTTCGATGTTCCAATTCTCATTGAATCGCTTGATAGTATGATCTATCCATCCCCCTAACCTGTAGACATGAAACGGACGAAATCCTTGCATTGCAATGGAGTTAATCAACGTCAGACTCAGTGAATTTCATAAGGTAGGCACACACACTGCGTAGGAATCGAACCCGTGTCACATTTGTCACGATATGTCGGTATCTTGACCACATATGTACAATAGGGAATATGCACTTGACTCCAAAATGAACAAAATATTTTTTTTTGTAATCTTTATTGCTTAAAAAACATACCTATACAATTATTTTTGAAATGCATCATTATTTAATAGTGAAATTTAATTATCAAAAATCGGCTTTTTTAAAATTCGTTCGCAAATTTCTAAAACGCATCGCAATTGGTTGTTCAAAACGTGACATCATCGTACACTCGAGTCTTCTGGTATCAAGGTGTTTCTAGTGATTATTTTGTATCGTTTCCCAGTTATTTCATGAGTTATTAGTTTTCTGTGTTCAAGTATTAATCCTTGTGAATGAGAGACTTAACAAACGTCATTTTTTGTCCCTGTTCTTATGCAATTATTTTGTATTGCATATAATTCTCTGTATCTGAAACCCAATAGAAAAATGAATAATAAATAATTTCAAACGTTTCTCTTACTCTAATAAGTTACATGTTTTCATTCATAGGTATCATAGATGATTAAACATATATTACTTTTAGACCCATGTATGTACCTATTACATATTGAGAATATATCTTTAAGAACTTTACGTAAACTAGGTAGGTATGTGTACGTCGAAGTTTGTTAACAAAACAAGTTACATGCACATAACATGTAATTAAGGAAAAATGATTCTTTTATGTACTTCATCACTTCTCTAATGTGTTTACTTACGTTAAAATGATCTTCACAACAGTATAAACTGCTCAAACACGACACATTGTCTCTTCTCATCGCCTTGCATCATTTTTTTCTTATTTATTACATTTCTCGGCATAAGGAAATATACTTTGTTAGGTACAATTTTGATAATATTTTGGCACATAGGAACGACACAATATTTATAATACGGTTTTCTGTTCTTTTCCATGGTAATAAGTTGACTTTACACTCCCTTTTTTAATTGTCAATAACTTTGTGAACCAACCATTTCGTTATTGACATCCAACTTGTGTGTCACGTTATTCGCACGGCACAGAAGCGCGCCATAATAGCCGCGTTTTTATCGCCCAAAAATTATAGTGATTTTAATAATATTTTTTTAGCTTAATGTTTTATATTTTGGATTTGTTATATTTATTTTGGTAATGTAATAACTAGTAGAAACGTTTGAAAAAATAAAAAAAAAATCATGCACATTCCCCATTATCGTGTGTTAACCGTGTAAGAATACATATCAATGTTTCCGTTTAATTTCCGTAAATATCGTAAAAGATGCATAAGAGATATAAAGATTGCACAGATGGTGTAGTGGTTAATATACCGACCTTCCATGCCAGTGCCGTGGGTTCGATTCCCACGTAAGACAATATTTTATGCCATCCATAAACTGTTGATTTGTGTGCGGGTGTAATTTGTCTGCCTTAATAATATGTTTGTAAAGTCCCCCGCACCCCCCACACGTCTGACCAGCGCAGCGTGCTATAGTTGGTGAATATGACTGTCATTGTGTAGTTAGTAGGCTCGAGTCCAACAGTGGGAAATATATGAGTTATTATATAATACAATATTAGATAGTAATGTGACACACACAACATATGATGTTATATTTATGAGAACTCTGTTGTGGGGGGACACGGGACGGCAATACACAACACTTAATGGCGTACTTAATATTTTGTCACTTGTTAGGAAATTGGTCTAAATAACACAATTTAACTTATTTGAAATTGTTTTGTTTACAGATTTCCTGAGTCACGGGGCTAGCTTCAATAAGAAATACGGTGAGCATTGTTGCACATTAATATTAATAACTATGATAATGACAAACAAACAAACATTCGTTGACGTTTTGTAAATTGATTGTACAAAAGTATTATAGTTTTAAATGTATATTTGATAACAACATTGAATGTTCGTAAGACATTGTCTTACAATATTATACAAAATGATTGACTGACTGATAACTGATCGCCGTGTTCTGCTGGGTGTGCACTGTGCTCTGTGCATGGAGTTGGTGTTTGCCGACCATCTGTATATAGTACACATTAGTGGGGTACATTGCTGCTCTACCATTTGTAGTTTCATATGTAGGTAGGTCTACACATTCATATGTAGGTGGGTATGTACCTGCAGATAGTGTTTGCGGTTTTTATTTATTAAACATTGATTTGTACCTATATTAATTATGTGACATAATGTATTTGACTATATTGAGTTTAGTTCTGTTGTAGCGATGTTAACTCTTTCGTGGTTCTCTAACAGATGGCGTTAGTAGAACAAGTCATTCCATTCAACGAATACAAAATAGTAAATGTTATTTTTTTTTAACTGATAACACATCTAGATATGAAGTTAAATTACTATGTTATGCACAAATCTATAGGCGTGATAGTTATTCAGTAAAGTGTACCATAAAAATACTCAGGTTATGGAATAGTATCAGGGCTTGCTTCGTTCGCCCTGATAACATAAGTAATAACTGTATTGTTAAAAATAGCTTCGTAATAAATACAATTTTTAGTTCTAATTTGCAAAAAATATTTTTACTTCGTCAGTAACAATTTTTAGTAATGTGTAATGATGTTTACTGTGGGTTCTCCTTGATTTTTTTTGCGGTGGGCTATGTACGCGGTCACGCCCCGTCAAATCGGTCCGGGGCGACGGAAGAGGCGGCGCGCAACCCCATAGACCCACCCTGCAAGCACCTCTGTTCGCCGTGCGAGCGGGCCACCGGTACCCGATCTTTGTCTTCGGTGACCAAATACACAACTACGTAGGTATAATATTTTGATATATGTTGTAAGGTTTAGGCAGCGTTTGCAATAGGTATAACCGCATAACAAAATAGGTTTTACTACATCATATTACCCTATTTTTAAATCTCCATTTTTTGTATAATAATGTGTATGTTAAATATAAATATTGCACTTGACTAACTCTATTTAAGTGAAAATCACATTAAAATCCGTTGCACAGTTGTAACAGTTAAATTATTGTTAAATAATATATATTAGGTCTAGTAAAAGTTAATTGGATATAGTTAGGTGTCCTGTGACTTAAGTAAGTACACCTAGTAAGTAGTATTACAATCGACGTGGACACAAGATACCTACGTGTTAACATAACTATTTCAGTGAAAGTTCACACGTTATTGCTGAGTTAGCGGCTAGCGTGTTGCGCTTGTTGCCTACGTACCGTACGGCGCGCGGCGCGACGGCGTACGTATGACACACCGTGACAATACATATATTTATACTTACACACAGATTATGATACTTTATATGAAATATGATCATATATCAGTTATAATGATACCAACGAAAGATAATTAAATTGATACAAACAAAGAGAGCTAATTTATTTCTGAAACTTAAAACAAATATAAAACAAAAATAATGAAGTTAAAATGACATATCTTGTTATCAAAACGAATTAAAAAATGTGCGTGCGTATAAAGTACACAGATCAGAAGCGAAACTTTAGCAAACTATCTCGTTCACATACATCAACCAATAGCGTGTATTCTCCCTCTCTTTCATCTCATGCGTGCAAACAAGTATCACTTCAAAATAAATATGTCAACGTAACGGAAAAATGTGACTTAGAAATAAAGATGGCGGCCAACAGAAAAACGTTACTATATAAATATCTCCCAAACGTCGATAAAAAATTTCACTGCAAAAATAGAAAATATTTTTTATTTGTAATTAAATTAATGTAAAAATACGTTCATTTACTATTTGAACAGTTTTTTTTTTTTTTTTGTGTGTCTTAGTTGTTAGCCTCAGATGGCTATGACAACTTTACCCGGACTGTGGGTGAGCGCTGAGGGCTCTCAACCCGATAAAGTTAAGCGACCGATCCCGAGGGCACCCCCTGTGGGGTACGGACCTCGGCTCGGGGAGTCGCTGGCAAAGTGGGTTCACCCACGTTTATGATTTGAACGCGACACGATTTCGGACCCCGATGGCGGGGACGGAATCGTGGATATTTATTTGTCAGGGCCGCGCGGGCTGTGTATGCCTCCGTCTGGGCGATTGAACAGTTTAATTTAGCTTGCCTTTATGTTATATCGCCCCAAACAGTCCACCCCCCCTTCCATTGATAAATTGATGTCGTATAACGTATAATTAAAATTGTACACCATATTATGGTGTACAACTTTAATTCTGATTGTAATACAATTAAGAGGAAACGTGTTTTTCAACAAATGTATATGAGTATATGAATATAATAAACAAAAGAAAAGTTCCTTCACATTAGTAGCAACACAAATATAACATACTGCACCTATACTTAAAATATTAAGTTTTTTATTTTACTGTTGTTGTTATTTTATATTAACTTTTCATTAATTAATACACGTAACTCGTAGCGTTATATGTACATATATGTATAGTGTACACTGTTTGGTCGAGACTATCGCGCAAGTTTTTACTTTTAGCGTTCATATCTCCCAAGTAGGTATGTAATCGTAGTACACAGACTCTTGGATGAACTAGCTGCTGAGGCGTTTCTCAAGCGGAATAACCTACACATTTTTAAACGAGCTTTAATAAGAGCTCTTTTCTCGTAATAAATACTATCTTGGCTGTGCCACTGTGTAATGCTGATGTTAATGTGTGGTCCTTGCATTTACCATCAAAAGGATTGCATAATCATTTGCAACCAAAAGCGCAATATCAATTAATCACCGGCACCGACTTCAAATCGTGTTAGTGGATTTCTAGCATACATTGTAATTATATTTTATAAAAATTAATACATAATTAGAATTAGACAAGAATTAAATAGTTCATCTTATTTTTCGGTTTTTAGTGTTTTAAGTAAGTATGGTTTTTGGCTGATCTTATTTTGAAGTCGATTTACATTTTTTTTTTAAAAGTTTAATTATTTTTGAATTTTTAGTGTAAATAACCGTATTTAAGTAATAATTTTAACTAGTTCATATAAATTAAATTATTTATTAAATATAAATAGTGCTACTATGAGTAGATTCGACTAAAATACATGTGGCACGAGGAAGAATAGAAGTAGGGAATCAAAATAAAAAAAATAAGAACGTATTTCGAAAAAATGGAAATGAAATGCTATATCTCGTAGCCGATGGTTTAAATTTCACTGTTTCAATCTATTCGCGTATACACCATATGTGCTATTGATGCGTCACGTGAGGCAGCAACTTAGGTATGAGATACTACCAACATTCAAGTGATGTAAATAATTGAGACGGTTTGATGCAATTGTTAAAACTAGGCATAGACTTCAGAGTCATGGTAAGATGCAATATATCTGTCATTAATGGCTTGGTAAGCGGGCCATAGGGATAATATCCAAACTTGTAGGCTTCCCCTTCGTTGTGACCAAATTGAAACAGGCTAGTTACCTGATTTGGGTTTTATAAAATTTAATGACGACACTATTGCCACAAAAGTGAAAGACAGTGACGAGTTAGTTACCATAGTGCGTGTGTCAACCATATATCAGGCAACGAAAGGTTACGGGATAATGAACGGAAAATGCTTCCGCTAATCTTCCGTTGGGCGGTTACAGTATAAAAACTCCAGGGTACTTTACAAAATATGAGAGAAGCTAAGTCCAGATGATGATGCATATTTACAACAGTTCGACTTTGAGAAAAGTGAATTGAAAAAGGTCCATCCTTCCAGCTTAGTATGTTATTTTCTACCTACGTAACAAAGATCACTATATCGCCAACATAAAGAATTACCTAACTCCTAATCATTATGGAGTAGTAGCTTACATTATCAGCTTACGTGATTAACTTGAAAGAATACAACTAAAGGTCTATGCGTGCATATGATATTGAAAGAATTTTCCTCCAACTCCTAAACGCTAAGGAGATGTACCTTCCATCACCAGCTCACCTAAATGAGTTTATCACTGCCGGATGCAGATATTTGAAGAGCTTTTGAAAATATATGAGACACGTAATATGTGCCTATAAAATTTGAGTGTTGTCCTCAATTTCCATGACTTCCCATCATCAGATCATGACTTGGTGACAATGGGACCACCTCTGAAGTATACCCTTTAGAAAGAAAAAATAATTTTGAAAATTGGCCCACAATTGACAAAAATATCGCTGAACATACATAAAAAAAAATACATACAATGAAACATAGAACCTCCTCCTTTTTGAAGTCGGTTAAAAATTAAAAATCATCTTTTCTTTTTGTGACATTCGCCATATTATATCAAAATTATCGGCAGTCGCAGTGTCACGTGAACGAAATGTATTTAAAGCCACACGTTTCCAGCTCGGTAGCTTCAATTGAGATGAGTTAATATTGATTACCAGGACATACATAAAGTTGTATAAAAGCTTTCATCATTTCAGCCTATTGCCGTCCACTGCTGGAAAAGCTTTAAATATTATATTTGTTTGATATGAAAAAAGTCGTATATCACAGGGTGTTTCTTCGTCTTGCTGGCACGTCATTAAAATACTTTTTTTTAATTTATATTAATTATCATAATGAAAAAAAAAACTTAATAATTTTGAATTAATCTGAATCTGCCCAATAATTAATTGTTAGGCAGAACGAATTTGCCGGGTCAACTAGTTATTCTTAATAAAAACTGTGTGAAAAATGGTTGTCGCACGCGGGTTTGAACCCACGTCTATTGGGAAACCGTTCCAGTCGCTCTATCAATTAAGGTCATTGTGCATAGGGAAGTGTTGTAGACAAGTTATGCATTTTCATCTTTTCGGAAGACGTTAACCTATACCATTTATCAGACCCATCAGGCTGGCCACGGATGTCAAGGATTCGGTACCAGTGGCCGGCCTAATGGCATTGGATGGGAATATGGTAGGTTATGGGGCCACGCGTTGCCCTTTCATCGTCCCGGACGGAACGGACGGCGTATGTCCAGACCGATGTCTGTCAAAAAAATACCATCTATCAGATAATATTTACACATTATTTCGTTTTAATACTTACTATACGCGTTTGAGTTAGAATGGACGGATTGCCCTTAGACGTGGGTTTAAATCGCACGGTAGTAACCAGTTTTCGCTCGCAAATAACTTTACTCACTAATTTTTGTGTTTATTTTTTAAGGGATTTATAAATCAGCGAAAGTGTATGTTTTCTTAAAATTTTGCATCTCTTTAATAAGGTCTGCGGGCCCCAACATTTTTTTTGTACTTCGACACTTTTAGGAAATTTATATTAATACTAAATAATTCTCTTTAATTTGCTAGAAGTCTGTACAATGTTCTTTTTCGGAGATATTGTCGATTAAAGCAAAAAAATCCTATTTTACTTTGATAGTCAATAACTCCAGTAATAATGGTCGCACAACGGTTTTTTGATTGTGAACAATATAATAATTATCATAAATTAAATGTTTAATAATATATGTTTAATGGACGGTGAAAGGCTGAACGATAGACTTATTTTACTTACATACATACATATCATCACGCCATATCCCTTGCAGGGTAGGCAGAGATAACAAAGTGCCAGAGAACTCTATCCTTGCATACTTCACTCGCTTCCTCAACATTCATAATTCTCTTCATACACGCTCGCCGGTTTCGGAGACTCTTGACTCCACCTTCCTTTAGTACGTGACCAATCTGGTCTAGGTAGGTGAGTTTCGGTCTCCCCCGATACTTACATCCTTCCACTTTCGCATTGTATATCTTCTTTGTTTAATAATAAATGATTATAAACAATATAACATTTTATATATATTAGAATCATTTTCTTTTTGTACTGGCAATGAATTTGTATTAAAATAGCGGGTCAAAATTTAATAACTCATACTTACTGTAGCGGGTAGATATAAATTTCGGTAATAACGATGACTTATTGGACGTGAGTCCTTAGTGAGGATCTTAGTCCTCCCGTGACCATTATCACTGTAAAGTGTTTGAAACGTCGGAAAATTAAAAATCAAATACAAACGCGATAGAATCCGTAAAAGTAGTTTTATTTCAAATGTGTAATACTCGTGCAAACATTAGAAATTATTACAATATAGTCATTTGTGCATGACAGTGTTACGGAAACGTGTAAGGAGGTGATGAATTGTATTCTTACTCGGTCACCACACGCACAGCCGAATTGTATTCAAATAAAATTTAATCAAAATCAGTTTGGCGGTTAAACCCTCGCATTTATTTGTATGAACATATGTGTCTAGGTGTGCAAATGTAAATAAAAACTCATTAGTAGAAATATTGCTATATTTCTACTCGCGGCACGTGATGTGCAGGGAATACCTGCCTACCTGCTCTAGCCGAGGCCATTATTAAGCATTTAATATAACCTACCATAGGTGATCGGAATTGGCCACCCACACGTAGAGATCAGACAGACCGCGTGAGGGCGACACGTCGGTGGAACACTACGTGCTATAATGCTGAATCTTTCAGTAAATAGTCGCTGTGCAACGTAATGACCGGACCTTATATTTCGTAAATCTTAGATACCTAACACCTAACGTCATTACGTCACATTAGAACCTACATTGCACACGCGTGAAGCAGATCTATCTATGCACAGATTGCTAACTATAACTAGTAATACTTTACGTGATAATTAATTAGGTATTCATAAAATATTTTTCTCATCTGTCCACTTTCGTTATCATTTACAGAAAAGGTCGGATAATATTGGTTTTTTACTGGTATTATTATTACTGACTAATTGAGATTCCTTCGCGTGAAAAGATGATACATGCTTACTTTTAAACCTAAAGAGTTACAAGAGTGGAGAGAGTAGCAAGATCAGCTTTATTTGATAAAAATATTGATAACAAAATACTGTAGAGTAGTACGAGTAGAGTGGCAAGATCGGCTTTATTTGATAAAAATATTGATAACAAAATACTGGGACCTCGGTTTTATCATTAGAAGATGAAAGAAATATATCGTTATTGAAAATAAACAACTAAATATTTTCCGAGTACGTAAGTGCTAAATATTTGCCGATAACTCGAGGTTCAAGAATACAAAGTGTCACTACCTCTCTCCCATAGGTGAGAACCGGCTGGAAGACCACTAGGAGAATGGTCAACACCACTCTCCTGTAAAACTTATCATTACCAACTCACTACGTGGCGATTATGATATTATCACTACTCGAGAGGCCTTAGTCCAACATTGGACATCGATTAATCGATGGATGGATCCCAAGTCTCATTCGACTTAACTTCAAGACGTGAGACTTGAGTCTTGCAGACTCACGCTTAGTCTTGCTCAAATCTCGCCAGGTCAGTCTTGGTCTTGCCAAAATTAGGTGGTCTTGGTCTGGGTCTCGATCTCGCATATCTTGCAACACTAACAAGGGGAGGGCACGACCTTGGGATTTTATTTTTGGATGAGACTCTGTGTAATGATTGTACTCTATTAGAGTATCCACCCCTTAAAGTAGTAACGCGCAACGCTCAATCGACTTGGAGAAATTTACGGTTGAACATTCAAACTCAGCTTATATACTAGTAAGATTCGTCCACTGCCAGCGGCAAAATAGCCTAGTCGTCAACGACTTGGCTTTTTGCGTGAGTGATCAGGGTTCGAATCCTGGCGACAACTTTATTTTTTTCCATTTATCTTATTATTTCTACAATTAAATCAATTCATTAATTAATAATATCTACTATTTTAATAACAAATTATTTTATTTTGCGAGCAAAAGACTCTTAAAATATTTAATTATAAAAATTATTCTATTATTCAAAATGCTATATAAAATTAATTGCTATAATGTTTAACAATAAATAAAGTTTCATTTGGGTTATTTGCTTTTATTGGATACACATTTTTTATTATAAACATGAGCCTGAATGGTAATCATCATAAAAACATTTAAAACAAAAAATGTTTTGACATCTAGCACAATTAATAAAAGCGGAATTTTTACAAGAACAATGATTTTTTAGTAGATCAGTTGGAAAACAAACCTCATTTCCTCATTTACATTCACAAAAATTTCTCTTTCATCAGAAAGTTTAGCAGCGTACCTAGCAAATCGAATCATTTTATAGATAAGATAAATAGAATAAGATAAATGAAAAAAAAAAAAAGTTGTCGCCAGGATTCGAACCCTGATCACTCACGCAAAAAGCTAAGTCGTTGCCGACTAGACTATTTTGCCGCTGGCAGTGAATGAATCTTACTAGTATACATATAAGCTGAGTTTGAATATTCAACCGTAAATTTCTCCAAGTTGATTGAGCGTTGCGCGTTACTACCTTAAGGGGTGGATACTCTAATAGAGTACAATCATTACACGGAATCTCATCCAAAAATAAAATCCCAAGGTCGTGCCCTCCCCTTGTAAGACCAACTGCAAGACCATGACTTTGGGAAACACTAATTTTGATACATTTCGTTGTAATGTAAACGTATTTTTGTGACATCGTATTACAAATCTTTTGAATGTTCAACTTTTCATTGCGGCTGCATATTAAATGCACGTAGTTATTAGGTACAAAAATATAAACCTTTCTCGTGAATCACTTTGTGTATTGATGGAAACCGCATGAAAATCGCTTTAAAAGATCTAAACTTTTAAACAACGGTCGTGATTATGTTTTTATACTTTAGATAACTTGGGTGTAGTTTGAACAAAAATCAAATACCTACACAGTGAAGTTAAGTTCAGTGTTAGTTATTGACTTGTCTGTTTTGTGACGTCGGTACGCGGCACGTGGCCGACTACGTGCGTATCGCATCATTGTGCGGCTTGGCTCCTTCAATCCTGCGTTGAAATTTCACGGCATAAATAATACACATTGCGTCAGGAACGGTTGTGTCTAAGGCATCGCGATTGCAGAGAGTGTTGAGTATCGTAAGGCGGATGCCGGCGTCGTATACACGCGACGTGTCGGTCCGCGGCGCGTTGATAGGCACGGTTACATTGACATGGGCACTGAATCTACATACACCGCGGTCGGACAGCGGGGCTACCTGTTACCGAACGTAGCGCCACCCAATCGGTTCTACCTGCCATCACCGCACGAACAACAACACCAACAGGGCGTACCGGGCGTGCCGCATTATCACGACGAATATCATCGCTACCATCATCATTATCATGAACACACAGGTATGCACCATCACGTTACGTTACGTGTATTTAGTTAAAGTAAACAATGAACATCCCGAACACTGACACACCCTAACACATCGCACGTTTACTCAAAAAGGACTAGGTATATCGAAATGTATGGAGTGTGGAGATTTCTAAAAGAAAAGTTTATTCATCGCGTAAACAATAGGTATAATTCGACATTCGCGCTGTTACCACGAACAGTAAGTTCGGTTCTAGTTTGTTACACTCTTTTCAATTTACAGACAGAGATAATAATTCGATTCTAATGAAGTGTCATGGATTCGGAAATACTTCGCCCGCTAGCAAACTCTAAACTGTTCACATTTGATGCACCATCAAATGTTTTAAATTAAAACGGTACCTACTGTGAAACATTCACTTATTTAACAATAAAGAGTATTCCTTTTTGGAACCATCGGTTTTTTGAAAAATCAATTTAATGGATATTTCATGAAACATTTAAAATTCATTCTATTTGGTTACAAAAATACAAAAAAAACTTAAGATATTCCATAATACTTCTGTGTTGTTTTAAAAATAACGCCTGCTTACTGTAGTAATTTACTAAGTAAAAATATATATTTATTATTTTAATGAAGCTAATTTAGTAAATGCCATTTAGATTTACTTCTTTTTGTTGTTTAACATGACAGAAAATTTGACAAACTGTTCAATGTTAATTCCATTTTATAATAAAAAGTAAGTTAAAAATAGTTTATATGATTTTTAATAATGATGTTATATTTTTAATAATGATATTCGAGGACGAGGATCTTTTCTGTTTGGTGACGGCTATGTACATGTATTAACAACCCTTTGCTCATGGATGTCATAAAAGACGGCTAAGAGCTTTATATCGACCTGGGTTTATCAATTCTTTTCAAATTACGCAAAAATATTCTTTGGTAAAACTTAATTAACACGTGTTTTATAGTTTGTCAATTTTCACCATTTTGGGGTGTAAATTAGGCCTACGAAGCTGATTGGACGACTCATTAGCGCCTAGCCGATATTCATGAAGCTAGAAACATGTAATTTTGACAGTAGTGTCTTTTCATGACGTAGAGATCTACTAAGAAAAGATTTTACGAAATTCCACCCCTAAGGGGGTGAAACAGAGCGGCAAAGTTTTTATGGGAAGAAAAGCCTTTATCGATTCTATTCAAATTACGTACAAATATTTTTACTTAAAATAAATAAAGACGTGTTTTAGCATTTGTCAATTTTCACCCTTTGGTGTGTAAGTGTATATTAGGCACAAAAAGCTGGCTGAACGACTCATTACTGCCGAGCTAAAACTACTAAAACTAGAAGCATGAAATATTCAAAGTAGTTTCTTTTATGACGTAGTGTACTAAGAAACTACTGCGTACTGAGAAAGGATTTTACGGCACTCCGCCCCTAAGGAGTATAACAGAGGGCTAAACTGGGTATGGAGAGAAAAATTCTTTATCGATTCTTTTCAAATTACGTACAAACATTCTTCGGAAAAAATAAGTAAACATGTTATTATTTTTTTCATCTCAAATGAATAAGCAGAGTAAAAGTGCAACAAGTAGCCCTAGATTAAATTCTACGGTGATACATTTGTTTACTTCAAGAGTTAAAAATTAAAGCAAGTAGGTTGCTACACAACTAACTTTTATGTCCTAGAGACTCGCTAAAAATGAGTATTCTGGAAGTCAGTCTCTGAAGATATATTTCTTCCCAATATTTGTGAGCTTATTTCTTGACCCGGTACTTTTGTTCCATCCGGGATGACGGAAGGGCGGCGTACGGTCACATAACTCACCGTGTTAGCTCTCCATGGCCATTCGCACCACCATTGATCGAACGAATGCACAAATTACCGATTTGTTGACATTCGTGGCCGGCCTAGCAGATTCTCTATTTCGGTAACCTCGCCATCAACGCTGCTCCAATGCCGTCGGAGCGTCGCTCTTACGCGATATATATATAGTAGACGGCAATATGTTCTTGCCTAAGGGTTTAAAATACAGGTTAGGTTTAGCTTTAAAAATGTTCACTCTATATCTCAAATAATGAATGATATCTGACGAGTTCGCACAAAAGTTTGTGTCAGTTAAGAGAGTCTGTCTCTCACACGGGCAACTATTCGTGGTCTGTTTCAATATAAATGCCACCAAGAGTGTGGTAGTTGTTGCACCGGAAGGTAATACTGTGAATGTTCTGTATAAAGAGGTTCTGCATGTGTACGTTAACATCTTTTTAACAAAAAAACAGGATATAAAAGGCAATATAGTTTATAGAATGAATTAAAATATACATACATACATAGATATCAACACGCCATATCCCTTGCAAGGTAGGCAGAGAGAACAGAGTGCTAGAGAACTCTATCATTGCATACTTCACTCGCTTCCTCAACATTCATAATTCTCTTCATATACGCTCGCCGGTTTCAGAGACTCTTGACTCCATCCTCCTTCAGTACATGACCGATCTGGTCTAGGTAGTAGTCTCGGTCTCCCCCGGTACCTACATCCTTCCACTTTCGCATTGTATATCTTCTTAACCAGACGTTCGTTCGGCATTCTTTCCACATGTCCGAACCATCGGAGCATTCCCTTTCGAATCTTTACACCAATACTCTCTTTCATACCTACTCGCTCTCTTACGTCGTCGTTACAATGCGGTCGATCAGCCTTACTCCACAGATTTTCCGCAGAGATCGCATTTCGACCGCATTCATTTTACTTTCATACTCTTTTCTGCATACCCAACTCTCGCTTCCATACAGTAATGTTGGGACAAGCACTGCGTTATGTATTGCTACACGTGCCTTCTGGTAACTATAATTGTATTATTTGTAACTATACTTCTTCTTCTCCTTCCTTCCTTCCTTCTTTCTTAATTAAAATATAACTTTCTGTTTACTTCTGTCACAGTTTATTTCTAGACGAAGACGAAGTTACGAGCAATTTTCATCCGCTGAAGGTGAAATAGGAGATTTTATTTTGCGATGATACTTTTATTTGAATCTTATTGAATTAAGAATTAGGACAGATAAGTATCAAACGGCCTCTTTATTTTATTGTATTGAGACTCACCAAAATATATTTTGAAAATCAGCCAGCAGCTAAGAGTATGCTGAGAATGGGGGGATGAAATTTGTTTTGATATTTTCTCTACATCGTGCAAACGAGTCACTGCAACCGGATTTTTGTTAGCAGTGACCCGTCCAGCTAGTTACTCTTTCGGGTATCATATCGAGTCGAAGCCCTCACGCAGTGAATCTCACTACAGGGACTCATGCCTGCGTCGCCCAACGGCCGGCGGTAGAGCGTGTCACCGTAGAGTATTTTCTCTCAGATCCGCCTTATTGCCTAATTCCGCTAGACAATTAACTCGCAAAAGGCAGCGACCACATACCAGTTTCTGACACTGTTGAGCAGCGTCCTAGCGATAAACCTTCAACACCTTCCATTGCTTTTTCTATTTATCTCTGTTAGAGATAACTTCTGCGTGGACGTAGTCGCGGGCAAAAGCTGTAGCTTTATTTGTACTGTCGATACTAATATATATACATATATATATATATATATATATATATATATATATATATATATATATATATTTGATCTACATGATCATGAAATATAAATATTTGGTTGTTAATTTTAATTTGATTGTGACTAATTGCTGTTACTTTCACCCATGTCAAAAAGCTGAACTAAAAGTTACAGCTTTAATAAAAAATGAACGTTACATACTCATTGCTGCTCATACAATAATTTATCGTAAATAGTATTTTAGGTAGGGTTTATTATTATTTGGATCTGAAAAGTTGTGCAAATTAATGCTCAATATCAGGCAAACAGATCCTCTAAACAATACAACACTAAAAGTCAGTGAACAGCTAAAGACACCCACAGTCCGCCAGCCTACAGCACCGGCTCACTGAGTGCTTCGACGCCATCTATAACAAACACAGTGAGCTTTGCACCGCATTATAACTAAGCAAGTCAAACTTAAACGAAAATAAAAGTTCAAGTAAAAACGGCAATATTACGCTTGATGATCTTTACTTTGTAAATACAACCTCAATAAATAATACTAGACGATCACTATCCTTTAACTCATGATGCCATATTTCATATTCAGTATCACTTCATTAATGTACGATTGAATTGAACAAGCGATATACTCTTATATGGCCGAGCATTATCTTACATCAATACTAGCTGTTACCCCTAGCGTGGTTATATGTATATTAAAATATAGCTAGTTGTTTGAATGTTTAAAAGTAATTGGTTACAAAATGTCTCAAATTAAAAAGAAATAAAAAGTTAAATTTTATCGCTGTTTACTTTTCTAACGTTTTATTTGATAAGCTTCAATAAAGGGGTTTAAACAAAATACAACCAAACACCTTGACGGGGCGATTATATTGGATTTAGTGTGATGTCATCGACTTTATCTTCTTCTATTTTTCTAAACCTTTCATTTGATAGCGCGAGAAAATTAGTTCGCCATCTCTTTATATACTAAAATTTATTAACGAAATCATAACGCAATTCAGAAACATCAATTGGTAATAGTTTTATGACTGGCCGCTTGCCTGACGTGATGTGTCAGGTCTAACCTAGATCTTTTATTTTACCTTTGTTTAATTGCCCCTAGGTAGTGTCGCTTTTGCTGGTGTAGGTAAAAAAGGCATACGAGAGCTAATACAATAGAGGTTTCTTCCTTCCATTTATGCAATATCTAATAATTCATTAATTTAAATAATATACCTAATTATGATTAATAATTGAATAAAATTACCCTATTTTGGTATCACGCTTTTTTAGAAATTATTATGATTTGCTACGAAGTTGAGAAAAATATATTGTGATTGTTTTTCATCGGTAGAGTTTATCTGAAATTTATACAAAAAAAAAATAACACTTCACATTTTTTTTGTATGATGATTGTCACGTTATTGCCTCATAAGCGAAGCGTTGAGGTCTTGCTCTACTCTCGACTTATGAAAATCAAAAACTTTTCAAACCTAAAAATGATTGTATTTTTCTCACATTGCACTTATAGGATAATATTATTATACATATGTCAAGAAAAAACATTCGTCTAAACGTATTTGATATTTTTAAAAAGCAATTATTTTGTTTAAAGTAAGAAAAAAGTTGATTAAAAAAATTTTCGAGGACGTCCGGATGTTACCAAAAATGTATCTGGCATTCTGTCGCCCGTAAAAATGAATGTATCGAAGTTTTTCTTTTATTAAAAGCTTCATAATCGCAACGCGCTGTTTCCTTTCGAAAATGGCTTGGTAATTCTTTGTCGTTTAATTGCAATTAATAAAAAACTAAACTGCTTAGTCATTAGTGTATGTATATTTTATGAAAATTGGGTTCGTTATATTTTTTGTTCGTCCATTCGGACAAGCAAAGGAAATAAATCCCATTCAGCCTATACAGCTATGTTTAGCTCTACGTCGAGAATGGCACGAAATTTCAAAAGTATTTCTTTTCTTTCATTACAAGCTTATATTTAGTTTCACCTGTCCCGTTCTCTGTAATCAAATCTTGCAAGTTAAATTTGATACTCTTCCCGGTTTCTGATTGAGCTGAAATTTTGCATGCATATATAAATCGGATGACAATGCAATATTATTGTGACATAGAGCTGATCTAATGACGGACCTGGAAGCTGGCCATAGGAACTCCGTAATTAAACGACGCAACCCTTTCGAGTTTGGCCTCATTTGATTTGTCTTGACGATTACTTTAATACTATATGGTAACCAGGGTCTGATGATGGACCTGGAAGCGGACTAAAGAAACTCCGTAATTAAACGAGGCAACCCCATCGAGTTTGGGCTAGTTTGATTCGTCTTGACGAGTACTTTGATACTATATGCTAACCAGGGTCTGACAATGGACCTGGAAGCCGGCCATAGTAACTTCGTAATTAAACGATGCAACCCCGTCGAAATCGGGCTTATTTGATTCGTCTTGGTGAGTACTTTGATATTATATGGAAACCAGGGTCTGATCATGGACCTGGAAGCTAGCCATAGGAACTCCGTAATTAAACGACACAACCTCATCGAGTTTAGCCTCCTTTGATTTGTCTTGTCGAGTACTTTGAGACTATATGGTAACCAGGGTCTGAAGATGGACCTGGAACCCGGCCATAGGAACTCCGTAATTAAACAACGCAACCCCATCGAGTTTGGGCTCGCTTGATTCGTCTTGACGAGTACTTTAATACTATATGGTAACCAGGGTGTGATCATGGACTTGGAAGCTCGCCATAGGAACTCCGTAATTAAACGACGCAACTCCATCGTGTTTGGACTCGTTTGATTCGTCTTGACGAGTACTTTGATACTATATGGTAACCAGGGTCTGATGTTGGACCTGAAAGCTGGCCATAGGAAAAAGAAGGTTCTAAATGTTCTTAATCATATCATCAAAATGTAACACGCTTTTATTTACAAAATTGGGTCTGTAATAGAAACGGGAAGATTTAATAATTATAGTGTAAAGTTTTAGTGTTAAAAATATATAATTATGTACGATATTGAATTATTTTGTAGTAGACGAAGAAACTTAATTATCGTTAAAGGTTACAATGAACTTATAAAGTGTTATATGTCTTATTAGGGTTAATTTATTTTTAACTTTTTATTTTATTTTATTAGCAAATAGTATGTTTTTAAGAAAGGCTTTATTCTTTAATTTTATTTTATTTCTGGTATTGACTAATAGTAAATGATAAATAATATAAAATTATGAGGCGTGCACTTTTGGATTTTCCAAATTATGTAATAATTTATTAGATTTACAAGAGATGCTTGAGATCAATTCTTAATATTTTAGTTAATGGTAGAGGTATTTTATTTACCTTGTTGTTTTGATAATTCACGTATAAAATTAAAATAAAATCCCAAATGATGAAGTATGGATTTATGTTTAATAAAGAATCAATAGAATCAATTACACACAACGTGACAAGGCACTTTGTTAACAAAACGAAATACTGTGAAATACATTCAAAACTAACTTGGTCCTTTTGTTGCTTTTAACTGTTAATTTTTTGGTCAAAATGCTATTACGCACTAACCCCCGCCCGTTACAGACGGGGAGCGTGGGACTCGCCAGCCCCGCGGCTGGAATACCCACTAAAAACATCCACTGCGGTCGCTATCAAATGTACATATATTTAACAAGAATAACACTTAATCAGATGTGTATGCCTTATTCATTGTCATGTATGCGATTGAACCGCATGTTTTGAAACGATATAAATAATTGTAATGGCGAGCTTTGTTTTTAGATGTCATAGGTGTGTAAAAGCCGGCCAGGAAGATCTTGCGTATTTATTCATAGAGAAATTAAGTTTGTTTATTATCTACATTTTAAAGAAGAAGATTATAATAGTTTGGAAATCAAGAACTTGAAAACATGATGTACATAAATTAATTTGATTATTAAATTCCTGAAAATATGCTTATCTTGTAGATCTGCCCCAACATTTGTGCCAATATCTAAGACATAGTAAGAATGTTAAAATTCGGTCATAATATTATTAAAAGCATCCAGTAAGAGATATGAGTGTATGAGTGAGTTGTGAGCTTGTCGCACATGTAACATGACTCATGAAGGAGGTAATAGTTACTGCACCACTCTTACGACCGTTGTCTAATTAATCATACGGCCTAAATATTCTATGAACTGTTGTTTTGTGTAAAGTTAAAGATTCAGACCGGCGAGCGTGTATGAAGAGAATTATGAATGTTGAGGAAGCGAGTGAAGTATGCAAGGATAGAGTTCTCTGGCACTCTGACCGCTCTGCCTACCCTGCAAGGGACGAGGCGTGATGGTATGTATGTATGTAAATATTCAGATATTGCATTGTTTCACATCTTTAATAATAATAATAAAGTTTGATTACTTATAAATTACATAATTTACTCATGGTGGTGATGGTGAATTGAGATATAACTATATATGTACTACGTACTAGAGAAGCTATACAAAGCAAAAAGTTGTTTATAACTTGATGATGTACTGCGCGGGGCGAGGGCGAGGACGCTATAGAGTGAACGATAAAAGTTTCTGCAACGGTTAAACATTATTTATGTCGTCTAACCAAATGATTACATGATGCAGCGCTAGAACACAGCGCTAGAATGTTCTCGCGCTCAAAACATCGTAAGAGCCAGGAAATTCATTCACTTACGCGTTTTGTCCAACATGGTGTAACTATAGATTTTATAGCGCAGAGGTGACAGATTATTTATCTTGTAGGTACAAAAACAGGCCGCTACTCTGTTTGAAAATCAACTATTAAATAGTTAAATAAATAAAAATAATGGTAAAGTACACTACAATGGAACGATTTCATTAACTTTGTTTCTGTTATATATAGATTCTAAGATACACGACAATAATTTGGTATCAAACTAAATAAGAATTAAATAAATTTGCAGTGTATATACAGATCTTTAAAGAATTAAAAGTGTGTTAGCGTCTTTATATAAATGCGGCACATGTATCATAATATTTATAATAATAGTTCTAATAATAATTTCTGTTGTTTACGCAAGTATAATATATACATTTAAGATAAAACTACTTTTACGGATTTTATCGCGTTTGTATTTTTTAATTTCACAACCATTCTAACATTTACAGCATTCACGGTAACGGGAGGACTAAGATGTGTCACATCCAATAGGTCATCGTTGTAACACAGCTCTATGTACAGTACCGCTACAGTATCAGTTATTATAACTAACTATATACATATAGTTTTTCGACTGAAGTTGAGTACTAAATCGTTAGAAATTGGAGATGGGCGACCGCGTCAGACATT
Source organism: Lymantria monacha (assembly GCA_905163515.2). Taxonomy (NCBI): domain Eukaryota; kingdom Metazoa; phylum Arthropoda; class Insecta; order Lepidoptera; family Erebidae; genus Lymantria; species Lymantria monacha. Next base: position 22,877,608 of record LR991081.1, read on the forward strand.
AGATACTTTAGGTAGGACTACCTATGGTATATTGGACAATATACCTACTAGGTACTTCAGTATATGTCCATCCACATCCAGTTATATGAATTTTTCGTCTTTTCATCGTAAATTTCTACTGTCTAAAAAACCTATATGTGAGAAAGATTGTTACGAAACTTTAAATCGATATAGATCCTAAACGGCCAGTCAAATCAAAAAATGTTGAGAGAAAACTAAAAATGATTTTTAAATACCTATTTAACGATACCCCACTCGATATAGTTTGTTGACTTTATTTTTTTTAATTTTCACAATATGGCGTCCAGTAGTCGCCATATTGAATTTTCAATAACGTCATGTCTTTAGTGACACTCGCCGAATTAAGAGGAATCGATTGACGTGCGAATCATAAAAATCGGCCCGGGCATTTGGTATATATAGTGCTTCAAAGGAACATACAAACATACATACATACATACATAGACTGTTAAACACAATACCACTCCTTTACAGACGGGGAATAAAACTACTTTTACGGATTCTGTCGCGTTTGTATTTGATTTTTAATTCCCATCGTTTCGAACACTTTACAGTGATCATAGTCACGGGAGGACTAAGGTATCTTACGTCCAATATGTCATTGTTATTACAGAAATCTATATCTACCCTATAAGATATAAAATTTTGACCTACATTTTTAATACAAATTCATTGCCAGTACAAAAAGAAAATGATTATATACATTTAATAATGTCTTTGTATTGCGGCGGACTTCACAAATATGTATACCATTCCATCTATCCATCAGCTCGTAAACGTCCACTGTTGGACATAGGCCGCTCCACGAGAATGCAATTCAACACGGTCTCGCGCCACCTGCATCCAGCGGTTTTCTGCGACCTTGGTAATGTCGTCACTTCACATAGTGGCGGGTCGTCCTACGTTGCGCCGTCCGATCCGTGGTCGCCACTCAAGAACCTTTCTTCCCCAACGGTTGTCGGTTCGTCGAGCGTCGATATAAATGATAGAGATACAATTTATTTTACGGGACGGGATAAGAGTATTACGGGATTACGGTATACGGGATAACAGATTCATGTAAAAGAGCTATGTTAAAACATTTGGTAAGAATATTTCGATTCAAGATTAAGTGCAAAAAGCATATGGTATCAAGGACAATAACACACTCGAGGCTCGATAGATCCTTGGATGTTAGACTACGCTCTGGCCATATACCATCTAATAATTTCAGATGTTTAATGGAAAAGTTACTTCTCTCAATTGCCACTGCGTGTGGTGCGTAGGTGTTTTAGATGTCCTACACGTTCTGATGGTGTGAGCGCGGTATTCTAGTCTAAGAAATTGTTTTTGTATACAATATAACCTTTTTGATTTTGACTTATATAATAGCATCATGGCTAAACCATCTTCAGATGGAGCGTAATTTTTGCAAGTTAGTAAAAACATAAGTTACTAAGAACTTAAATAAGATAAGTTACTTAGTTGTTACATTCTGTAACTGTAAAGTTTTATTGCAAAACGACCAATCGATATAATTAAATTAAAAAAAAAATGAAAATTTATCATTGAAGCCTTCATTCACAATAAATATTAATACACGCACACATTCATAATATATATAAATGTATATAAGTATAAAATAAATATTTATTAGGGATGCACAAGGCTTTTATAAAAATACAATTTTGATGACCAACAAAAAGTATAAATTACGCCAGAATATTTATTTAAATACTTCATTCCCGACCCGGTAAACTTCGTTCCGCCTAACAGTCAATGACTGAGCAGATTTAGATTAAATAAAAATTATTAAGTTTTTTTTATAATGTTAATAAATAAAAATAATATGTAAATTTAAAAAATCAAGTATTTTAATGAAGTGCTAGCAAGACGAAGACGCACCTTGTGGTATACGAAATTTTTTTTCTTGCGCGGGCAAGAACTGCCTAGTCAGGAAAAATTAGATATTGGTCACGGCATTGTTAATAATAATAAAGGCAGATTAAGATTTATTATAATAGTACTTACAACACTCGCCACAAAATAAACACAACGACCGGTCAACTTTAATTTCAATGTTTTGAGGTATTTTCGAAACAAACCGTAGACAACATTACGTAAGCTGTCAATTGCGTTTTGTTATATCATGAACAAACGAACGGTTTACTTGATATTTTGACTGATGTTTTTAATGATATTTTGTTTGTTGATAAATGTGATATTTTAATACTTACATATTATCCTAGTCCCGACGAAGACATATCCAAAAACATAATAGTCATAAAAATTAGTCTAGCCGTTCTTAAGTTATAAGTGGTGTAACTAACACAACTTTTTTTTTATATATTTCATTTATAAAATTTCTTTTATCTTACCTGTGGATGATCGTAAGAGACGACTTAGAAATATAAAACACATAACATCTATGCAAGAGAAGGAAAACTCGAAACAAAACCCTATACCAACACATCTGACAAGCGTGGTATAGTAGATGAACGACCTCTCATTACGGAGGTGGCTTGAGCCCAACAGTGGAATATATTTGAGATGATGATGATGATGATTTATTTAAATGACAATTTGTTTAGCCGTATTAGGTAAGATAACAATGAAGTTACAGTGTTACAGCACGCAATAGTAAGTGTACAATTCATCACCGTCTTACTTTCTAGGGAATATTTTAACAACGATTAACGTATATATGTAAGTAGACAACGTCACTCTAACGAAAGTGAAGTTCAACTCAAAATTATTTAATCTAATTATCTGTCGTTGTGTGGTGTATGCACACGCCCACACCCACGCCTAGTAGTGGAGCCTGTAGACATTGAACAGTTAATTACATTACGTTCATCATCGTTTGTCTGCCCTCATCCCAGGCTAAGTGGGGTACCCCGGGCTGAGCTTGGTGTGCTACGCTGATGACACGCTCGTCACAGCCCGGGGCAGGACACTCGAAGAGGCGGCGAGCCTGGCCATTCTCGGCACCGAGAAGATGGTCAGGCGGATCGAGTCGCTGGGGCTCAGGGTGGCCCTAAACAAGACGGCGGCCCTACTTTTCCATGGGCCCCGCGTGAGGCTACCCATCGGCGCCTCGTTGGTGGTCAACTCCATCCACATCAGCATCCAGGCCCATATGAAGTACTTGGGTCTGGTGCTCGACGGGCGATGGTGGTTCCGGGAGCATTGCCGACAGATTGCTCCCCGGCTGGTCGGCGCGGCGTCCGCCCTTTCTCGACTCATGCCGAATGTGGGTGGACCCAGTTTCGAGGGCCGACGGCTGTATGCGGGGGTGATCCGCTCGATGGCCATGTACGGCGCACCCGTGTGGGCGAGGGCTCTGAACGCCCAGCTCAGGGCGGTTCTGTGGAGGCCACAGAGAGCCATGGCGGTAAGAGCCATTCGCGGGTACCGCACGGTGTCGACAGAGGCGGCGTGCCTGTTGGCCGGGACACCCCCGTGGGACCTAGAGGTGGAGATGCTCTCCGACCTCTACTGGCGGGTTATCACAGCGCGCGAGGAAGGTTCCCCATCGTTGAGCGAGATAGCCACCTGGCGCGTGGATGCCCGCCGAGACGTCATCGCCCGTTAGGCTACGCGGCTGGAGAGGCCTAGGCACGGTGTGGAGACCGTTGAGGCCCTCCGGCGCGTAATGATAGAGTGGATGGAGCGGCGGCATGGAGTCCTCACCTTTCGGCTGGTGCAGGTATTGACGGGCACGGGTGCTTCGGTTTGTACCTGCACAGGGTCGCGTATAGTGAGTGGACTCCAGCCTGCCACCACTGCAGGAGTGACGAGGACACGGCGCAACACACGCTGGAGGTGTGTTCGGGATGGGAGCGGCAGCGCCGTGACCTCGTCGCTGTTATCGGTGCCGACCTGACGCTGCTGGCTGTCGCGAGGGCGATGGTCGACAGCGTCAGGAACTGGGACGCGGTCGCCGCCTTCTGCGAGGCTGTCATCTCGCAGAAGGAAGCGGCGGAACGGGTCAGGGAGGATTCCCGTGACCCGTTCCGCCGCTTCCTTCTGGGCGGCGCAGGCGCGAATACCTGCGCCTGATGCCGCCCTAACCGAGGCTTCGGGTGATCGGACCGGGGAATTGTCCGGTCGCCCGACGTGAGGCCACCGCGTGAGGGTGACGCCCCGACGGCAAAATCTGTCGGGGCGTCGACGAGAGGAACTCGCGAGGGTGAACCGCCGGGCAGGCCACCGAAGTTAAAAATCGGGTCCCGGCGGGCCGCTCGCACGGCGAAGAGAGAGGAGTTTTACGGTGGGTCTATGGGGTCACGCGCCGCCTTCTCCGTCACCCCGGACCGATTTGGCGGGGCGAGACGCATCCATAGCCCACCTAAAAAAAAAAAAAAAGGCTAAGTGGGGTCAGCGCAACATGTCCTTGCTCTCCACAAACTTCTATTAGCCGTCACATCTGCATGCACAACTTTTATTCACATTTCCTAGTTCAAATAATCCATCCATCTCTTTTTAGGTCTCCCACGTTTCTTAAGTTAATTACATTACGTTGTAGTTCGTATTTACTCTCCGCATGCTGCTCTACAATTGTGATGCTTGGTGGCGCTCGGGCATGTTGTCTCGTCAACGCTTTAATATAATTAAAGTATCATCTGTTTAATATCTCACAATATATGGTATGCAGTTTATGATTCATGTTTATAAACTAATATTGAAGTACAACCAAACAAATTGTTAATAAAATCATACAAGTCACAAAAAACGCTATATATATACATGTATATATATATATATATATATATATATATATATATATATATATATATATATATATATATATCTTAATATATTTAAATTACGTGTCACGTTGTTTGTCCGCGATGGACTCATGAAGTACTTAACCGATTTTAACCAAATTTGCACAGCAAGTGTAGGTTGATCCAACTTAAAAGATAGGATAGCTTAAATCTCAATTTATAGTAATATTATTTTATTGCAAATTATTTGTCAAATATTTGACGGTCAAAATCATATGTTATATCAAAAGGATTTTAAAATATGGCGGAATCTGTTGACTGCATTCAGTAAGTATTTAATAGATGGCGCTATGTTAAATGTACAAACGCTTCATACAAGCTAAAATTTGTTAGAATAAACAAAAAGTGTTACTGAAGTTAACCTAAGCCACAGCAACGCGTGGCCCGGTCTGCTAGTATATATATATATATCTTAATATATATAAATTACGCGTCACGTTGTTTGTCCGCGATGGACTCCTAAAGTACTTAACCGATTTTAATTAGATTTTCACAGCATGTGTAGTTTGATCCAACTTAAAAGACAGGATAGCCTCTATCTCTCTCTCATTTATAGTCACAATATTATTTTATTGCAAATTATTTGTCTATTATTTAATAGTCACAATTATCTATTATCTCCAAATAATTCTAACAGATGGCGGTATCAGTTGACTGGATTGAGTAATTATTTAATTGATAACGCTATGTTAAACGTACAAACGTTTCATATAAGCTACAATTTATTAGCATAACCACCACGTGTTACTGAGGCTACCTTAGCCACAGCAACGCGTGGCCGGGTCTGCTAGTATATATATATGTATGTGTATGTATGTATGTGTATAATATAGACATTGTATTATATATTTATTTGTGATAATAAGATTAAGTATATGTAGTTGGTAACCCTAGCGGTTAGATGTAACGCGTGTCGCGGCACGTGCTCTACGCTCGACGCTCTACTCTCGATAATAAATCCTTGACCGTGATGCTCATTTATATATATTGGTATACATATTGTACTAACTAAGTTTGATAGACAACTAGACACACATACAAATATAATGCATACACTTTGGAGTATCATAAACCTAATAATTACATAATGTCTTATTATAAATAAATTTAACAATCATTAAAGTTAAAATGCCTATTTTAAAATAAATATTAAAAATTATATAAATCCTCGATATTGTGTATACATGTTATGCGTTAAATTTGGTAATAATTAGGTGTTTTTTTAGGTTTCCGTACCTCAAAAGGGAAAAAGAGAACCCTTATATAGGATCACTTTGTTTTAAATATATGTTTGAAGTGAAAGTCGGTAAATCACACTTCTAGCGAGTGAGATTTTGTGCCAAGCGAGTGAGATCTCCATCTTGTGATATATATATCTCACTATATCTTTAAACGAGCTATTCTTGTATATATATATATATATATATATGTAATCTGAATCTCGGAAACGGCTCCAACGATTCTCTTGAAATTTAACATACAAGTGGTTCCGGGGGCCATTAATCGATCTAGCTAGGTTTCATTTATAGAAAATATTGATTTGTCAGTATTTTTCGGCAACAAAAAATATAATTTTCCCTTGAATTAAAACTATTAGAATATGACGGTTTTCAAATTTTGACGCTGTCATTAAGAATAGACATTTAGCGCAGTTGGAAAATCGAGCTCGGTTCGGATCCTTACTTTCTCTTATTTACTTTTTGTTTTTTTTTTATTATTTTATTAATTATTATCATTTTCCCGCATCTTTGTCTGCGTAGAAGTCGAAAATGATTCTAATAGGATTTTTATTTGTTTTTTACGTTATTAATTTTATTGTTATTTATAAATTATTTTTCCGTGTGGTGACGGAGTAAGAATACCTACTATTCACCACCCCATATCTTACCCGTGGGTGATCGTACGAGACGACTAAGGGATATAAAATGCATATAACATCTATGCGAGAGAAGGAAAACTAGAAACAAAACCCTATACCAACACGTCTGACCAGCGCGGTATAGTAAGTTAATTGCCCTCCCATTACGGAGGAGGCCCGGGCCCAACAGTGGGACATTTATGGGCTGTAATGATGATGAAGATGATTATAAATTATTATGTATAAATTTTTGTATAGGTACTTATATAATATAACAACCTTATCCATGTGGTGATGGAGTAAGAATACAATTTACCACCCCCCCTATCTTACCCGTAGGTGATCGTAAGAGACGACTAAGGGATATAAAATGCATGTAACATATATGCAAGAGAAGGAAAACTCGAAACAAAACCCTATGCCAACACGTCTGACCGCCGCGGTATAGTAGGTTAACTTCCCTCCCATTACGAAGGAGGCCCGAGCCCAACAGTGGGACGTATATAGGCTGTGATGATGATGATAACAATTTTTATTATAGTGTAGGGAAGGTTCGATAAAACATGAAAATCAAATGAAATTTTGTTATGTATTATGGACACGAGTCTATTTTTCTTAACAGGCCATGTTTTGAATATACCGCGCTCATTCCGACCGGAAGAATGGAAGGGTAGTGTGTGGCCCCATAACCCATGCCCCCCCGTTTTCACCATTGAAATTAGGCCGACCACTGGTACCGCTTCTTTGACATCCAACCGCAATACTACACCTATTACAGTATTTCTTTGTAAATAATATCTTTTGTTTTAATTTTCGAATGCTAGAATTACCAAGCTACTCTGTGAGCCTACTCTGAAGCATGTCACATACAACTGCACATGGGAGAAGCAGCTTTCTCTCAAGTCCACTTCCGCTATCTTAAGAATTTGACCTCGAGCTTTGTTTATGGTTATTGCGAAGCAGAGTTTAATAGCAAACTGCACTGTCTGAAATTCGAAGGAGTAATTGGTGGTATTTGGAGAATCCTAGGCATAAATATATACCCTCGCCAGAGTAAAATGAAATCAGGTAATACATCTTATGAGCGATGGATTTCCGTTATTCGGTGCAATGTGATATCATGACTCTCAATTGCAATATTCGGCTTAGAAAATTGCTGTCCAACAATGTAAAATTTCAAACTCCACGTACCCATGACGCCGTGTCCTAAAGGTGTATGACCTATTTATAGCTTAGAAACTTATTGTGACTTTCGAGACATTCCCATTTTAAAAAGTATTTCCATTGTACCAAGCTTTTATGTGAGTTCAACTTTTTCAGGGTTCCGTACCCAAAGCTTAAAACGGGACCCTATAACTAAGACTTCGCTGTCCGTTCGTCCGTCCGTCCGTCCATCTATCTATTACCAGGCTGTATCTCATGAACCATGATAGTTAGACAGCAGTCAGACAGAAATTTTGACAGATGATGTATTTCTGTTGGCGTTATAACGATAAATACTATAAAACAAAATAAAATATATATTTAAGGGACACACCCATACAAAAAACATGATTTTGTCTCCTTTTTGCTCGATACATTTTTTAGTTTCTATTTTTACTTTTTGCCTTTTTAATTAATTTTTTCATTTTTTTAATATATTGAAATATATCTTGCAAAACGCACTAACAAGAAAATACCGAGCAAGGCTCGGTCATCCAGATATTATATATATATATATATATACTAGCAGACCGGGCCACGCGTTGCTGTGGCTTAGGTTAGCTTCAGTAACACTTTTTGTTTATTCTAACAAATTTTAGCTTATATCGCCATCTATTAAATACTTACTGAATCCAGTCAACAGATTCCGCCATCTTTTAAAATCCTTTTGATATGACATATGATTTGACTGTCAAATATTAGACATATAATTTGCAATAAAATATTATTAGTATAAATTGAGATTTAAGCTATCCTATCTTTTAAGTTGGATCAAACTACACTTGCTGTGCAAATTTGGTTAAAATCAGTTAAGTACTTTATGAGTCCATCGCGGACAAACAACGTGTCACGTAATTTATATATATTAAAAAAGATGAATACAATCACAACAACCTCTATTAATACATATATTTTTTTGTGTTTAAAGATCTTTATTTCTCATACAAACTTAATGATAGTTCACTTATAATGAAATACAAAATAAACTTAGGTACAATATTATTATTATTCTTCCGCCTCTGGATCATCTATAAATTACATATTTCTTAAATATTCCTTTAATCTTTTTTTGTAGATATACATACCATCACACTCTTTTATATTGTTAGGCAGTTGGTTGTACAGCTGTGCTCCCTCGAACAATATCGTCCTCACACCATAGTTAGTTCGCGGGTGAATTAATTGCAACTTATTTTTATTTCTAAAGTTATAACTAGCTGTCTTCTTAGTTAGTTGTATATTTGTTTGAATAGCACCAGTGATCATTTTTTAATTAATAATTTTAAATTATTAATTGAAATTGAATTGACTTCACGTTTGTATTTATTGTGTTCGTACTATTCTCACTATAATGGCGTAACTCTATATCTACCTGACCTATACGTATCTACTAAACGTGCAGTTAGTAGCGAATTTAAAAACATAGGCTCCACTGATTGCCATAAATAAATAATTACCATGTATGATATTAGAGAATTATACCATTTCAACCAGTGAGGCGCTATTAAGACTTCTACGCCCTCTGTGGTGTTAACTTATGAGAATAAGAGGATTGTATGCAGTTCTAGTACGTTGCGGTGAGATGGCGCTGTTACATAAAACCGTTTGGTCATTCAAATATAGATTCATCATTAATAAATAAATAAAATAAAAAAAGCTTTGTATTTCTTACTAAAAATTACAAAAAAGTTTAAAAAAATATAATGTTTACTAAATCAATTTTCCTTTTTTTATGTATTAAATAATATGTTTGGTACTAACTAGATAGCAAGAACCCCTCGTTTTAATTGAGAGTAAAGGCCTACCCTTTTTTTTTTTTTTTTTTGGGGTTGGTTATGGTCGGCGCTCTTCTCGCACCACTCCGTCCGGGGCGACAGAGGGGCGTAAGCACGCATACCCGTTACCCACCCACGAACCTCGCCTACGTCGTTGGACCGGCCACTGGAGCAGCGTGAACTTGTCGTCAGTGGCCGGCCCGATAGAATACCCCCTGAGAGGTACCCTCCCCTTGAGCGACGTCCCCCCCCCCGGGGCGGACGTCGTTCCCGCCTCGCGCGGTCAGCCTCTCGGCGGGTGACGGACTAATTCCCCGGTCCAGTCACCCGCGGCCTCGGCTAGAAAGGCCTACCCTAAAGATTTTCATATGTTATTGGTTGCTGTATTCATCCGTTGATTACCAGCCACTCGTATGATGTCCAGCCCAGGACCATTTTAATTTTTTGCAGTGACATAAGGCATCAGCACCTTACCTTGACCTTAGTTTTTTTTTCTAATTGTAATATTTGGTACTTTTTGAATCTTTTCAAGTTTAATATACTTCTTTGCTTTGGCTTGATCTAATTTTATTTATCACTCTATATGTAAACTTCCAAGTTTGACTGGCGTAAGTTAATGATGGCAGAATGTATGTGTCCATGACTTTTCATTTAATTTCGATTCATATATTACTTTTCAAAATTTCTTTCAGACCTCAAATTTTTTTTGTCAAAATTGCTTGTCGAACGAGATTTGTTTACCCAGTTAAATATAATTGAATATAATTGAACAACATATTCTAACATTTCGTTCTCTAGATATATTGGATTCTTGGTGTTATTTGTCATGATCTTAGTTTTACTGCGGTTTATTTCTAGGCCTACCTGTAGACTAGCTATGTGGAGGGCATTTGTCATTGACTGCAGCTCTACGAATCTTAAGTGGCTTATATAATGTTAGTTTACATTTAAACTGACTCTGTCCCAGGTGAGCTTCTCGATTACGTATTGTAAAACTGCAATGAAAATTGTTGGGGAGATAGGACCGCCCTGTCTCGCTCCTCTTTTGATTGGTATAGACTAGAGGGTCCAGTCGTCTCTTATCTAATTCTACTGTTGCAATTTTGGTATAAATGTTGTAGAACTTTCAGATATTCAATTTCAACGTTTTGTGAGTGTAGAGCTGCCCATATAGTTATATGGGCAGCTCTATAGGTGGTACAAAGTATCAAAAGCTTTTTGGTAGTCGATGAACAGTAGGTAGAGCGGTCTCTGGAACTCTTGGTATTTTTCAATGAACATTTCGATAGAAAATCCTCTTCGAAAAGACTCATCATTATCCTGCTCTTATTCCAGATGGTATAAGAGTAAGTAAGTTCCAAGTAATTATTTGATGTTGCAGCAATATCTACTTCTCTTACATCGTACCTATTGCAAAAGTTATCGGTAGCAGTTTATTGACTAAACGCCTACCTGACGTTAATCCTCCTTGGAGGAAGGAATTAGATCAGGTCGATATAAAGTTCTTAGTTGTCTTTTAAGACATCCGCAGGCGAAATAGGGATAGGTAGTGTTCGTAGCCACTACGATACAACACTCACTGTGCTTCATATATTTATACGAAATAGGGATAGGTACTGTTCGTAGCCACTACGATACAATACTCACTGTGCTTCATATATTTATACGAAAATAGGGATAGGTAGTGTTCGTATCCACTACGATACAACACTCACTGTGCTTCATATATTTATACGAAATAGGGATAGGTAGTGTTCGTAGCCACTACGATACAACACTCACTGTGCTTCATATATTTATACGAAATAGGGATAGGTAGTGTTCGTAGCCACTACGATACAACACTCACTGTGCTTCATATATTTATACGAAATAGGGATAGGTAGTGTTCGTAGCCATTACGATACAACACTCACTGTGCTTCATATATTTATACGAAATAGGGATAGGTAGTGTTCGTAGCCATTACGATACAACACTCACTGTGCTTCATATATTTATACGAAATAGGGATAGGTAGTGTTCGTAGCCACTACGATACAACACTCACTGTGCTTCATATATTTATACGAAATAGGGATAGGTAGTGTTCGTAGCCACTACGATACAACACTCACTGTGCTTCATATATTTATACGAAATAGGGATAGGTAGTGTTCGTAGCCACTACGATACAACACTCACTGTGCTTCATATATTTATACGAAATAGGGATAGGTAGTGTTCGTAGCCACTACGATACACTCGCTGTGCTTTATATATTTTTTATTATTAAGTGTACGTCTGCGCTTTACCAATTTATAATTACAATTTTATTTCATAATTAAATTAATTACAATTATAATAGTACCTAGTTGACTAGTGATCAGGTGCCGGTTGTGGGATCTGCTTCGGCCATACTCTTTTCTATTGTATTTGAATTTTATATTATTAGTAGCGGTTACGTTACCATCCCGTGTTAGTTTATTGTATTAATCTAAAATGTTAAAGTTGACAACATGTAAGTGCACTCGCAGGGTCTATACATAATAAATGAATTTGAATCAAAAATCAATCAAAATACTGACAATATTTTTGAAGATTTTTGAAGTGAAACTTCTAATGCGTTGTTTTGTTAGCAACAACTTATTTTTAGCTCAATAATAAAAGTGAAAATAAAACTGTAATAAGTATTTTGGAATCAATTAATGTTAGAAATAAGCAACTGAAGACTAGTACCTGCCAGTACATCATTATCACTGCATAAAATAGCATCTACGTAATCTGAAGTACTGTCATATCTTACAAGGGTCATGGATTCTCTGAAGGCCTCTCTATCTAGTATGACTGAGTTATTCCACAATCGTAAGGCTACCTTTGAAGCAGAACTATCTAAAGCACAAGGTACTCCATCTGTGGTGAGTCTCACTGCTGATTATACTTCATTTAAGGCATTTGTAATAGAAACTATGAACGACTTCCAACAGCAAATAGGAATACTTGTGCATACTCTAGATACAATGGAGATGAGAGGTAGGAGGAAAATGTTGTTATTACACGGTGTACCTGAAGAAAAGAAGGAAGATGTATCCGAGATAGCAGTTGGGGTAGTAAAACATTATCTCAAGTTACCCAATATCACCACTGAAGACATCCGACGTTGCCACAGAATGGGCCGCTCGTCAGTAGTTGACAAACCAAGACCAATTGTTATTAAGTTTAATACTATTACAGTCCGCGATAACTTGTGGTTTACTAAGACTAAATTTAAAGGCACTGGTATCACTGTATCTGAGTTTCTTACAATACAAAGGCATGAAACCTTCATGGCAGCACGCCAAAAGTTCGGTGTGTCTCAAAGTTGGACCAAAGAAGGCGTCATATATGTGATTGGATCTGGCGGCGTACAGCATCGTATTACTAAACTTAATGAGTTAAATAAAATCGAACATCAGGAGGATGAGAAAGCCGTTATAGCAGTTAAACCAGCTTCAAAAACAAAGAGAATGTGTTTCTCAGAAGAAATAACTGCTTCCACCCTTATGAGTAATTGTTTTCACACTCTTAAATGTAGTTTCATTCTCAGCACAGTTCGGTTAGTGATTTATTAGTATTTTGCTTATAAGTACCATGTTTTATTACTACCATTTAAAACCGCATTTACTTTGGTTCCCTGATTTAATTTGCATATATTTATTATTATTTTAAATTTTGATTATGATAAAACAAAAATTGTTTACTACTACTATCATGAATCTGATTGAGGGTAGATGTTAAAATCGTTTTTAGGTACGAAAGGTCCGTCTGGAGAGGCAAAGCGAACAAAGTTCATACAGGCAAACATCGTTTTAAATATCGATATTGGTTATGTTCGTATGTTCTGTCTGACAAAGGGCACAAGGCTCATAAAATATTCACTCATCTAAAAAAAGTAGGTTCTGTTATCAACAATACCCTAATAAGCTCTCCAAGTCTAATAGCAAACAAGTATGAAAGTTCTTACCAGAATTTCAGATGTGGCTGCCTTAAATTAACCATAGACAAGTGGGCCAAAATGGGAGCCAATCCATTCATTTTAAAATCAGTATCCAATTGCCTTTTAGTTAGCCTTCAATATCAAACCGCCTTTGAGATACCCATCGAAACAAATTTTAAAAAGTTTACTCATAATAATTTCAACAGATATGACTCAGAGGATTCATTAGTTAAAACTGCAAGGTATTCTAGAGATACCAACATCTCTAAATCCAGGAATCTTTTCAAACATGTTCGTCATAAAGAAAGCAGATAGTGCGCTGAGACCAATTTTTGATCTCAGCGTCTTAAACAATTGTATTCGAACGATTTTAGTTGATATCCCAGGCAGATGTAATCGACTTTATTCAGAGCCAAGATTGGCAAGTGAAAATTGATATTCATCAGGCTTATTGCCCTTTATGCACCCAAGGGTGACAGAAACCGCCTGTTTCTAGGGATCATCTACAATGGCGTCGTCCTACAGTTTCACAATGTGATGAAGATATGTGATTTTTTTTTTTTTTCGGCCCAACGACGAAGGCGACGTCACGGGTGGGTTACGGGTGTGCGCGCTTACGCCCCTCTGTCACCCCGGATGGAGTGGTGCGAGGAGTGCGCCGACCGTAGCCCACCCCCCAAAAAAAAAAAAAAAAAAAAACATATGTGATTTTTGATAAACAAACCTCTTTAGTTGATTTATAAAATACTCTGTTGAGAATTGTATCATGATTCATTAATTTAATTAATGATAATCGATATTTCCAGTATGTTATGCTAATGATCGTTCACCTTGCAATGTTGATTGTATTATCGTTACTTGAAGTAAATATATATAATTATCATAATATCACAGTATATATTTCGGGTTTTATTGTCATAACTCTTCTATATTCTTTCTTACTCTCTTTACTCGTATATTATTTTGCGTGTTCTCTAGTTCACCATTAGATATCAAACATGTCTTATCACTCTAATACTGTGTTTTTGGAGACACATAATATAACTGTTTTACAATAAATAGAACAGTTATTATGTGTTAAAGAAAACACAGAATTGGCTCATGGTATTGTGATACTTGACAGATAAATAGGCGCCAAGAAGGTGAACACACATCCTACTGGTGAACTAAGATATTAAATACATGAAGTTTGGTAAGTTTAGTCGACTATTTTGGTGTTTTTTTTTATGAAAATCATTAGACTGCTCTCTCACTCCAATTATTTATTTCTTGAGACACATAATACCTATTTATTGTAAAACAGTTACATAACAGAGATTTATATCTACCCGCAATTAGATATTAACAATAGTTATTAAATTTCAACCCACATTTTTTGATAGAGATTCATTGCCAGTAGATTAATAAAATAAATAATGAAATTAAATAGTAAATTAGCCTTTGTTTCCATTGCAATATTCTAACACTTACGTACTAATATAAAGTAATCTTATATAATGTATTCTAACTACTTGCAGCGGTCGCCTCTATGGCGTAGGCCTCTCCCTGGGGGGGCACACTTAAAACATTACTTATTTTTACTGACCGTCGCGCCGCCTACAGATTGGTTGTACAAACTTAACTGCTGCCATTTTGTCCTGCCTGTCAAACGTTTGACAACTGAGAATTGTTATTTTTTGTTCCTAGCGTAGGTACTTATTGTCATCGATCTATTTTCGGTTATTGATATTTTTCTGAAAATTATCTCAAGTTTCAATGTTAGGCTGATATTATTATTGTTTAATTATCAGCTGATATGTTTTTTTTATATTTCAGGGTAGCTTTCATAGTAAAAGAAAATTCTATGTAATTACACATACACATGTAGATATGTATATATATTACTTCAACTTTAGTTCACCGCCTAAACTCTGGGTGGCAGCACTTTCCATACATGCATATTTTATCATCGAGTTGCCACTCTTTTTCAATTTAATAACTTTACTCTTTGGCCTCTCCTAAAGCCCTACACTCATCTCTCTGTCGTGCTTTTTACTCATCCAGTCTCATCCACACACATCTATAAATATATCTCGCCATCTTCTTCTAGGTCTTCCTCGACTTCTTTTGCCTTCTCTTGGTACCCTTTTTCGTCCATCTATTGTCATCTAGTCTGCATATACGTCCAGCCCACTATGAATGATTCCATTTAAGAAATCTTATTGTCTTTGACATCCTGAATTTTTGTTATATTTACATACATATGTCGGCGCACCTGCGATCAGCTGACCCTGGCCGACGGGGTTGGAGGGGGAAAGGCGCTGCGCTCGCACCGCGATAATGAACGAACCTCGCGAAGACTCACTCGCTAGCCTCGAGGACAAGATTGCGCACACATACGGGCACTTCTACAAATTGTTATATATTATTTGTTAATAAACCGTTAAAATACAGTCCACTGCTTTATCCTGGACGTCCCGTTAGGGCCTAAACACATACATATCATCACGCCATATCCCTTGCAGGGTAGGCAGAGAGAACAGAGTGCCAGAGAACTCTATCCTCGCATACTTCACTCGCTTCCTCAACATTCATAATTCTCTTCATACACGCTCGCCGGTTTCGGAGACTCTTGACTCCACCTTCCTTCAGTACATGACCGATCTGGTCTAGGTAGGTTAGTCTCGGTCTCCCTCGGTACCTACATTCTTCCACTTTCGCATTGTATATCTTCTTAACCAGACGTTCGTTCGGCATTCTTTCCACATGTCCGAACCATCGGAGCATTCCCTTTCGCATCTTTACACCAATACTCTCTTTCATACCTACTCGCTCTCTTACGTCGTCGTTACGAATGCGGTCGGTCAGCCTAACTCCACAGATTTTCCGCAGAGATCGCATTTCGACCGCATTAATTTTACTTTCATACTCTTTTCTGCATACCTAACTCTCGCTTCCATACAGTAATGTTGGGACAAGCACTGCGTTATGTATTGCTACACGTGCCTTCTGGCTGAGGTGGTGGCTGCCGAGAAGTTGCCCCAACGCTCGGTTCACTCTATTTCCCGCATTTACTCTTCGCTCTATATCAGTGGTGTACCTTCCATCTCGGCTAAATCCACATCCAAGATATACAAATTCATCCACTTGCTCTAATACATCATTACCTATTGTTACTCTTACATCTGTTCTGGTTTCATCTCTTTCAAAGACCATTATTTTGGTTTTGCTCACATTCACCTTATGTGCTTATTACTTATTCTATCAATGCCTCTTATTCCCAGTATACTCCTCTCCATTTTTCGTTGACATAAAGCAAGAATTTCTTCGTCATCTTTCCTTAGTGACCATGTTTGATACCCATATGTTTAACATATTGCCATTTCAAAGACATTTCTTTTGATTTCCATTTCTATGGCTTTATTTTTCGTAATTTCATTTAATGCCCAATACTTTTTCCAAGCTATCGCTATTCTTCACTGCGTGTCTTTCTCTGTACAATAATCAAAAGAAATAAGCTGCCCCAGATAAATTTAGTTATTTACATACTCTATCATGCTTTCCTCTACTATAATATCAACAATTTCTCCGTTTGTCGATATTTTCGTTTTGGATGGATTTATTGATAGTCCTACTTCTCTACTCGTCATTAATAACTCATTGTACACACACACACACACACACACACAAGATTCGGTAGGAAAACTAAGAGAACATAATACTAATTAAAAACTTTTAAGAGGCGGTTTACTTTATCTTACCAAATTTGAATAAAATGATATTTAATTATTATTTTGGGTTAAATTTAAAGTGATCGCAGTGTCTTGCAATCTTGTGGTGGTCTTCTTTGTTTTATTTTTATTAAATGAATAATATGATCCCGGCTTGATGATAATCGTCAGTCATCTATTTAACTTTTTATTATTATTTAACTAACTATTATTTAACTTTTTACTATTGAAATTTTTGCATTTCAAAAGCAATTCTGTGAAAGTATCGTATCGTATATCTTTTGTATGGATTTGTTGTTTATCAAACCTGATGTAATGGCAGATGCGGTCCTGACTGAATACTTAGTGTGACGACGGTGCTTCGCATCAAATATTATTTTTTATGAATCAATTATTTATGAAATTTATACAAATTTGAAAATTAAGTAGTTGTGAAGTAAAAGCGGCCGAGGTATGACAAGTTCCAATCATATATACGACATATTGTTTCTGTTCGGTTGTCTTATGATAATACTTCTATTACGTAGCGTTTTATGCTTTGTAATGCGAGTAAATATATTTGACTTGCGAGTTGAAGTGGCGTAACATTAAAAAAAACCATTACAAAGTCCTTGTAATTCGGTGGTAGATATATCCGGAGCTGGTAGACGTGAGCGGCGGCGTGATACACAGTGCGGTGCTCACACTACAACACTTAATATATTGATAACAATATTGTGTTGTTAGACAACCCTGACGTTGGCGGCGGCACACACAAGTACCGCCCTCGTTATAGTCAACTGTTTCTCACACGGGCGGTCCGGTTCACGTGTCAACATCAGAGACGTCACCTGTATTAACTATAACTACAACATCCATTGTCTATGAATAACTATTTAACTAAATATAACATCATCATTATCATCGTCCTCCTCTTATTTAAATTGCATGTGATCGAGACAACTTTACTGCTCTACCTCCATCGTTCACATTGCAACAGTTATTGTCAATAGTTGTTTGAGCGGCGTGACGTCACCCTCATTGGGAATGTAATTGTTGATCAGGCGACATCATCAGGTGACGTTGGCCCAAGACGATATAAAGCTGTTACTAGTATATCACAACGTGTACAAGAAAACTAAGCGTTGGTAGTATTAGTAGCTCTTATTACACAAAAATATTTACTTACATACTATACGAGTATGTAAGTAAATATTTGTGTGTAATGAGTTCTCTAAACTGTAACCTAACTAATATGTATTACTTATCCTAGTTAGGTAGGTACATAGGTAATACGTATAGTTATCGTTAAATCTATTTTATTAATCGATGACCGGTATAATTGTATGTTTAGAAAGTGTTCTATTGTTAATTTAATAAGTTCGCACAACTAGCTAACTATTACAAACTAGGTAACTCGTATATCATTAGAAGTATCAGTTTGTAGCGATTTGATAACATTAAAATTGTATGTATCACAAATACATAGGTAGTTTATTTGATGTAAAACTATAAACGAACTATGTAATATTGATTATGGTGTTTTTATCGTCAATCATGGTGTGTGCAGGTACTATAGGTAGCTATATGTGACATTAGACGCACACGCACGCACATACATACCTAGAGCGATGTTGAGACGCTAACGAAAGTGAAAACTATAAAACATGCATGTATGCTAATGCGACTTAAGTGCCGGGGTATTTTTGCGCACGTTTCGGCAAAGGAGAAAGTGTTTGTGTTTTTGAGAAAGGAAAAGTTGCTTATTTTTTGTTATGCGGGGGTCAGGCGGCACGAGGAGTATGGCGGGGGAGGAGCTGCTTTGGTAGTGTATATTGAGCGATGTTCACTGTGGTGTGCGAGCTGCCTCCGTCCCAATGAAAGTGAAACGTGCCGGTGTGCGCAGACGCAGGCGCCCCTCGACACTTGCTGTACACTTGAGACCCTAAATATGCAAATGTTGCAATGAACTTTGGTGATCAATTCATGTTTTAAATATAATCTTAAATTGTAGGGAACTGTCTCTACGTATGTCCGTAGAGGGAAAGGGCTCGCGTTCGTGCGTGGTGTATGTGCGTGAGGGTATTTATACATGCATACGCAATATTACTTATACAAACGCGCGCCCACACACACACACACACACACAGACAGGCGGCCGGTCATAAAACTATTGCCTATAACTTTTACAATATATACTATGAAAGAAGAGTACATATTGTATCGACCCCAAGTAATTGGGATAAGAGTAGGAGAAGGATGATGATGATATATATATATATATATATATATATATATATATATACGTCCCACATCCCACTGCTGGAGTCGGGCCATCTTTAGAATAGAAGGGGAATTGACTTTCTATTTTATCACGCTGCTCAGACTGATTAGTATAAGGTTTTATTTCTTGTAAGAATAAATAATCCAGCATATAATATTCCATAATTATATATGTTAAGATACCGATGTGTCTTACACACAATGCCTGGTCTATTGTATCGTTCTCCTTCACCACAGACAAGTGCTGAACGAAATAAATATGGAGCGAACATTTAACATAAATATGAGAATGAGGTGTAATATTATTTATGAGGTGTATTATTCATTATAAATTTTATGTACTAACTAGTACCTAAGAGGGCCGGCTATCAGGTGATTGATATTTACTTGGCTAGTGAACTCCATTTCTTTACATTGTTGAATTAATGTTTTGAATAAGTAATTATACGATATGTGTTTGTATGCTGATTAACAATATACATTGATCAAACATAGTTTATTAGATATAATTGTAATAAATATTAAAATAATATTGATATGAGTTGTATCAAAATAGTTGTCCTTGAACTTGCAATGATGCGGTGCCATCAATAATTATAGTAGTACGTTTGCACAGTCGATAATTTGGTGTCAGAAATGTTTTATAAGTAACAATATGGTGGAGCCGAGCGTCTGTACACGATAACCGGGGGTTATCAACTGTTACACTCTGTTACATAGATATAGGCACATACACAAACGCACACACACACACACACACATCTAATTTCAAAAATAAACTGAAATTTGATCTGTTATTAAATCAAATAAAATCCATAAACTATAGGTAAGGTTATTTATAAAAACTTGTTTGTACAGACTTAATACTCTAACTTTGCAGTTAGAATTGTATTAAACGATGACACGACCCTGTTATTCTAATTACTGAAATTAAGCTTTTAATTTTTTGCTTGATTATTTATAAAACTTAATTACGAGTGAAAAATGATTGTCACATATGGGGCCTCGTAATTGGAATAAGATTAGAACAAGGAGATATATGTATATATATATATACACACACACACACACGCGCACGCACACCTACTGTTTTGTTTATGGCTAAAGTCTGTGGTCAATATAGATGTCAAATATAATCGTATTTATGACAATCTCATAGTCATAGTTCTTTTTAATCCCACAATTTGTTGTAATAGATTTTTTATTGCTTATGGTGGCAAACGAGCAAGCACCCTACCTGATGGTAAGTGTTATTCCCGCCCATGGACCTTTGCTAAAATTACACGGATGTATATTTCAAAGCGTATCGAATATCAGGTCAAGAAACTTGTAACAATGTTACAATATAAAATAGTCACATATTGGCCATGGGACCTTGTATTAATAATTAGAATATTACATTACACTATCATTTAAATCATATTTATAATTAGCACAAGGTTTTGTAGTAAAAATAAGAAATTGTGTTTTAAAATAACTTATTAGAACTAAAGGTGTAAGTATACAATATTTGACGTCAATCAAAAGTACATGATTTGTCTACAGGCAGTCCGGGATAGGTGATGATGATAATGAAGGTTTTGTATAAAAAATGTGGGTCAAAGTTTAATATCTTATAGGATAGATATAAATATCTGTAATAACAATAACATATTGGACGTAAGACACCTTAGTCCTCACGTGACTATGATCACTGTAAAGTGTTCGAAACGTCGGGTATTAAAGACAAACGCGACAGAATCCATAAAAGTAGTCTTAGTTAGTAAAAATGATAAAAAACAATCTTTGGTCATGAAACTTACTCTCTGCGATGAAATAAGATGTTTTTGCTTTTATAATAATTATAACGAGCCTTTAAGTTACCGAAACAAATATATTAACTTTTCATATCTTATAATTTCCCTCTTTTCTGTTTTTTACTTTGTATATTTTTTTTTATAATTTACGTGTCAAATTTGACCAGGACGCCAGGACGCACCTTTTTCACCAGGACGGAAGTGGTTTAGGTGTTTGCTCTACATATATATGAGTTAGTTAATCGTCAAAATAATGTTTTTTAATGTTAACCGTTTAAGCTGTGTTTATATAATGTGGAATATTAACGTATTTTTGGGGCATCGCAGTACATATACCAACCATTTGGTGTGTTTATATTAAACAGTTTTTGAGTTATGAATGAAGTAGCCAAAAATGGTTCGAAATTATTAGTGTAAACTTACAATTCGCTTGAGTCTGGCTTGACATGCCATTAATTATCTTGCTATATGGTACTGACTACTATATCTACGTAAAACATCTGAATAATGTTAGCTGATAATATAAATCTTTACATACATGTATACCTTCGTACTTGAAATGAGATCGCGAGCAATGACAAATCGCATACCGTCTAAAGAAGCAAAAGTTATGGAAAAATCAACCACGAAAGTATAGAAATTATAATTGCTCCATTTGAAGTAGTATACCTAATCAAAATGTTCAAAGTGCATTATTAAGGAAATAAATAAAAAATGTGACGTCCGAGCCACCTGTGGTGAAAACAATGTAATACTAAATAAAGTTTACTAATATACCATGATCTTATGTTTGTTAGTTATATGGTGACGTAGATTGCGATAAGAGAAAACTATTGTACTTTTAGAAACAAAGGATTTGACAACAATCAGTAGAGTGTTGTGAATAATTGAGTCCTAGGTGATTGCGTGCACTTTACACTGCACTGTACTCTATGCATAACTTAACACAGGCATCGTCATCGATCTACCACTACTGGTACACTCTACACTCGGGCCGGGCCGGTCCGTCCGGGGTAGTACCTGTGGTAATCACTCTCGCAGAAAATCGATGTTCTGAGTAGTGGCATTGTGCTGTTGTGCTTCATTCGGTGAACGAGAGAACCGGTAGTAAATCATATTATTTACGTTGCAACTAATACACACTTGCTTGTTATGTTGTTACTTAATATTACACACACAGTTCACAATATTGCCATACTCCTTGTGTATTATACGTATTGTCATGCTGTCATCACAGTAGACCAAAACCATCAAGTGTAGTCGTGTGTCAAGTATTGCGGTTGCGGCACGATGGTATCTATCATATGCAATGGTATCGATAGTCACTAACAGTATCTAATGGTAGATGCCGATATATTTATGCACAAAAGATGCAGTTATTTTCAGTGTGTGTTTATTGCACTGAGTATTGTTTGGTAAAAGATTACTTTAATTCATAATGATATTACGTTTTATGAAATGAAACGATTATATTATAGATAGGTAATAATAATAACAAAATGATTAGTGTTACCAACAATCCAGTCTCAACTCAGCATAACGTTGGCCGCAGATGAGAGCGTATTTTTGCTGCTTCTGTTGTTAGTGCTCAATTTAACCTAATATAATATAGTATCTATAATATAGTAACTATAATATAGTAACATTATCCAGCATGAGTCTAAATTTTATATATCTAATATGTTAATACTATACAACTGTGTGAATACAGTTTTGTTTTTTCTTTACTGCGAAAATAGCAAAAAAAAAATATTCCTTTTATATGTGCTATACATACGAGTATGTCTAGCACATAAATAACATACATTTAAATTACAAGCCAAATAAAACTAATTATAATTAGTTTTATTTGGCTATGCTATAGCATTATCCCATTATCACTATGGAGCGGGCTATGCTCGGGCTTTCTCTGCAAGATAGAATCCGAAATACGGAAATCCGCAGAAGAACGGGTGTAACCGACATAGCACGAAGAATTAGCATGCTGAAAAGGCAGTAGGCGGGCCACATCGCTCGAAGAATAAACAACCGCTGGGGAAGAAAGGTTCTAGAGTGGTGACTACGTACCGGACGACGCAGTGTAGGACGCCCCTTCACTAGGTGGACAGACGACCTGGTGAAGGTTGCTGGGCGTCGTTAGATGCAGGCGGTACAGGACCGCACTCTCTGGCGTAGCGTTAGGGAGACCTACGTCCAGCAATGGACGACAATAGTAATTATGAATGATGATGATAGCATTATCCTGATTCAAAATAATACAATATAGATTCCTAATAATATTAGAAATCATGTTTAAACAAGTGACTACTAAAAAGCACTGGTGTCTTGTGCAAGTAGTTCTTCATTTTTCTGATGTGATGATGATGTGATGATGATGTGTGCATAGATAAAGTTTAAGGATATTGTTTTAACATTATGTAGCAGCGTATCGGAAACTACCCATCAAAGCTGCTGAGTAATGTCGCGCAGTCGCTAGTTGCAGGGAACATTGTCTAGCATCACGAGATTTGCAATTGGTCAACCATGACAGTTTGCCATATAGATAGAAAGGAGTTTGACTTTTTATGACTGCGAAAAGCAAATGCGCCAAGTGAAAGTTGCGACAATGCATCATTTTTAATAAACGATTGTTATTTAGAAATGGAGTCACATGTGACCTTAAAGGAATACTAAAGCGAAACCTGGCACAATGATTTTGAACACGTTGTACCACGTGTCCGCGTTTTAGCTAACAACCTAGAGCCAAGTAGAATGTCCATATAGTTAAACCTCGATAATACCAATGTATCACTCAACTGAATACGCAAACGCAAATTTTCTGTCAGATAGTGCCATCCTGTAAATTATTTTAACTTGCAGAAGCAATGTTTTATTCAGTTAGCCACATGTTTTCACACCGCAGTTCATAATCCATATGAAGATCTAAATTACGCACTTCATATAAACGCTCAATAGGTGGTAAATGCTTATTGCATATGTTATATAGTTTCTTTGTGTTGATCATTGTGACTACTCAACTGTTTGTCATGGGAATTATAAAATACTAGAAGATATAAGTAAATAGATAAATGTCAATCAGACCAGCGTGCAGCGTGCTATTATAAACATATGTTGTAAGGAGGTTTATTCATTTGATATTACGAATATATAAATTAATAGAAATGGAAAATATGTTCTGTTTTACTTTTGTATTACATTGATATGTTCTTAAGAAAAAGGAAGAATTCGTAAGAATTTATCGAAGGTACACTCGCTGTGCAGTCAGAATACGTTATGTGGCTAACAAGTTCATACGGGAACAATACAAGATACATTATTGTATGCAGCTGTGTCTAGTAAAATATAATTGTAACGGCGTGCGTCGTCTTGCACCTTTGTTAAGTTCCGTAATATGTAAGCGTTACAGACATATTGCACGCGGCACATACATGCAGTGTAAAAGAGTTCAACGCGCTCATATGTGATATTTCATATATATTTTACATTATGAATGAGTGTTTAACAATGAAATGTTATGTAGTTTACTATATATATATATATATATGTATATATATATATATATATATATGTATATATATATATATATAAAACGTCCATATTGTATGTACGACAGGTACTATGTAACTATTAATTACAATACAAGTATGGCTACAGCTATGACACAATACCTACGTATGATAATGCTACGGTTACTCTAATGTTTACGAACGTGCGTAACGCTCTACATTGTGACATACGTGCGTTTAATTATATTCAGAAGATATCTATTTAATATTATATATTAGCTTTTTTAGGTAATCGTATGGTGTGTGTGTTTACATATACGTTAGGGATGTCAACAGCTATATACCTTATGTATAGGTGTAATGAATTGTTTCACTTTCATATGCTTTTATACAGTTTGATATATAATGAAAACAACCCTATTATAGTAAAATAATAGTGAAAACGATGTTTTTGTTATTTTTTTGTTTATTGCTATCGTAAAGTAATATCGTAAAGACTAATACTGTCTTCGTTCTTCTGTTATCTTACACTACATATGTATATGAGGTCAATGGACTCCCCTATACACTTATATGAATATTGTTGAAATAATAACAGAACATATATCTATTATAGGTATTTGAGAAAGCTTAAATATTTTTTTTGTGCTAACAACCATTGTGCACCAAGTGAGGGATGATGTGTGCGAACTTCAACTGGCGTGATAATTGGTGCATCGGCGTTAATCACCACTTATTATGTCAGTGCAATTATAAAGTATGTGCGAGGAAGTGGTGGTAACAGCGTCGTTCGGTGGAGGTATGGGGCTGTGGTGGGGCGGTGGCGGGTGGGAGGCAAGCGCATGCGCCGGCGCTCGCCAGTCGCGCGCCGCTCGTCGCTGTGCATGCACACCGTGCGACCTCGCGCCGCGCCGCGCCGCCATGAGTGATCACTGAGCGAGTGCGTCGCGAACGCCTCGTCCGCCACATGGAGTATCAGCACCAGCCTGTACAGCCGCTGGGGCCGCCCGCGCCGCCGCCACAGCTGCTGCCGCCCGCGCCGCCCCCTCCGCTACCCACGTTGCCGCAGTTGCAGCACGGACACACACAGGACGACGACCGTTGGAACCAGTACCACATCTGGAGGCAGCACGTCTTCGTCAACGGTCAGTGTTCTCTTAGCACTTTCTCTAACGGACCGACGCAGTCCTGGCCTTCGCGATATACACGTCAAAAGAGAAAGTGCTCGCGAGAGCCGATAACAAAAGGCACTTTTCGGTTGATCGAGAGCTGTTCATTTGGGCGGGGAAGCTTTCACCGTCGTCACAGTTTGGTCTCTTGTATATTATATATATGGTGCGTGTATATATATAGAGATGGACCGCGGTCGTACGGTGTATGTCATCTCATGATCTATATGTATGTGCAGGATGTAGGTATCAATATATATATATATATATATATAATGTTAGTTGATACGTATATATATATATATATATATATATATATATATATATATATATATATAACGTTGTAATTTATTATAGAGTTGATGTTGCTTATGTTTGCGATATTGTTGTCGTCTTTATTGACGTCGCGTTCGTCACGCGAGTTGTTAGACGGCACGTGGCGCGAATCACCCGCACCGTGACCCACTCATCACTGTTTTAACTCTTATCTGTTCGTTACACGTGTGCACGCTCGTTCCGGGAACGATACGATCACTTATAACTTTAGATGTAAGTGTTTATTAACTTTATTATAACATACATTATATGTACAGAAAGTACACATGCATTATATTATAACGTATTTAATATGACGACGTACATTACCGAACACACTACGAACACGAAACACGATTAGTAATGAAGCCATAGTTACTACCGGTACCACACAATACATTATATATAGGTAGGTATATATACCATATATAGCGATCAATTCGTAATACATTCAAACTGTTCTTAAATATAAA
This sequence comes from Lymantria monacha, assembly GCA_905163515.2. Lineage (NCBI taxonomy): Eukaryota > Metazoa > Arthropoda > Insecta > Lepidoptera > Erebidae > Lymantria > Lymantria monacha. The sequence continues at coordinate 22,904,420 of LR991081.1, forward strand.
ATAATATTTAAAGTGAATAAAAAAAGTAAGAGTTTAGATGTTCGCTCTCTCTAACATTGAGCTATATAATAAGACTCTACATTCATATGTCGTACAAACGAAAAACTCAAAGAAAAACCTCATATATATTACAAGATATTAAATTAAGATCAAATAATACAAATTAACTAATATATTTGACTATTTGCATTTGACTTTATTTACATAACGTAGATTGTTAGTTTAGTTATAGTCACGGTCACGGTCGACAACATCTATCGCAGCCGCATCGTCTACGCACGGCGTATAGTAGGTACCTAATATAAGAAAATTAAATAACTCGGATATTTTGATACATGAATTTAGTTCAATTTTCATTGATACATCTTCGTATTGGGTATATTGCAAATATTGTATATAACAACGCTTGAATATCTATATATTTATTGTTTGTTTGTTTGTGGTTGGTTAAGTACAATACAAAAGTTTCATTGAAATATATCACATCAATGAAATTATATTCTTCACCGTTATTTTGTATTTTTAATGTAATTTATATATCAAAAATATTTTCAGTAACTTTTAGAATGAAATAATTTTGTGATCCCTTGATTAACATATTGTAGAAGGTATCATTCAGGTTACAAGTGAAAATGTAGAGCAGTTATTCATTTGTAGAGTTTTTAATGAAATTTAGACAAACGTAATGACGATCTCAATATAAATAATGATTGATGTTTATTGTTAATATATCACGATATCTATTCACTTTAAGTAATGTAAGTTTGTTGAACTTGATCAATGAAAATACAATAATACATATAATCAAGTACTAAATAACTTAAACTGTAGTTAACGCTAGGTGTCGGTGTACGTATTGTTTCATTATGTGTGTGTGTGAGAGATACAAGTGCTTTTGCAAACGTTAGCAATTATATAGTTACATGAGTTAGTTTTATTCAAGTAATGTAATATGAGAATCTGTGAGAACAGAATTCACATCTCTCAAACAACATTACATTCATCATCACAGCCCGTAAATGTCCCACCACTGGGCTCGGGCCTCCTCCGTAATGGGAGGGAAACTATCCTACTATACCGCGCAGGTCAAACGTATTGGTATAGGGTTTTGTTTCGAGTTTTCCTTCTCTCGCATAGATGTTATATGCGTTTTATATCCCTTAGTCGTCTCGTACGATCACCCACGGCTAAGATAAGGGGTGGTGAATAGTATTGTTACTCCGTCACCACACGGAAAGGAAAACATTACATTATCACGTACAATATAAATGTCTCTATATCGATATATCGTTCATAGTCAACAATTAACACACACACACTTGTGCATCGATTACTTTTACAATTTTAGTTAATACAATTTAATTTTTATATATCTTTTTTATAAATTGAATTTTAGTTTGATATAATTATCTATTGATGGCACCGGTTGTATACAATTGTTACTATACGTTTAGCTATCCTTGATGATAACTATACCTACATGTGTATTGTGTGTGTGTCTGTGTGTACTTGACATTCGTATGAACGAAATGCATGTGTTGTGCGTACAGTACACTGTTACGTCATACAAACATAATGTAAAACATCTAACATTAACAATTTGATTGTTATTTATTTATTGTACTAATATATTTTTCAACGCATAGTATATTTGACAATATATCACGTATGATATTGGTACGCTATAGGTATATAGATAAATAAGTGTTCGCTATATATATATATATATATATATATACATATAATATATCCATGTTTAGGTAGTGACGTCACATACGATCGTTAATAATTTTTGTATCGTATTTATTTAATAATTATATATTTATAACGTTTGATACATACAATATTAAATCAAAACCTAGTTCACAATTAGTTTTTATATTGCAATATATAAAACAGTTTCAACTACGTATATATTGATTAATTTCAATTGTGCTATAAAATCTTTATACTTTCCTTACCAGTTAATCTAGAAGTGGTTATACAGAAAATGAAACTTTTTTTTTTATTATAGTTTACGATTCGTTTTCTAATTGTGGTTCGTATTGTTAGTTGATAAGCGCACTTCTGTGTTTTATGAATAGTTTGTTTATGTGATATATTATACCTATATTAGTAATATATATTTGTTATTAGTTGTGGGAATGTTGGACGTATTGGTTTGATATATACAACGCAACGACTTAGTCCGTATCATTGTGATCAGTTCGAGCGAAACCGAGCACACTTTCACTCCGAATATTTGGGAAAAAAGTGACGCGACCTTTTCGCGACTTTCACCTCCTCGACCGTCCGCGTCCGCTTCGGGCTGGCGCAATCGACCGCCCCCCGCGCCACGTGGTGCCTTCCGCGTGCGCGCACCCACCGCCCACTTTTACTTTTGAAATTTTACAATGCTTGAGTTTTAAATTTGCGACGCAAACTTTTAACAGCCATAAACCATACTCTGTTGCGAAGTCAGTTCCTGTCAGTACCTTTTCTAACCATTCAATATATACCATAATATAATCTAAGGTAATGTAACATACCAACGTTAGTATACACATACGTGGTCGGACCTATATCTATGTGTGTACATGTATATACATATACGCAAGTGTGTTGTAACTAGTACGCCGCGCGCCGTCGACGTTGTTAGATGCAGTTGATGTCACAGTTGTGTGGACGGACGGCACATCGCTAATTAATGATCTGTTGCGCAACTAGGCCGCGCGGGGTGGCGGGCGGCGCGGTGGTCGGTAAGGTTGCGCGGGCGCAACGCAGCGAGAGTAAAAGTAATCTTCCGGAGTGTTTCCGCGTTACGGCGAGCGAACGGTGAGCGCTACAACCCCGCGCGTGCGCACTCCCCGCGCACACCTTGGCGCTCTTCCGACTTTTACTTTTCGATGACGTAGTGTTGGAGCGAGCCGTACACACACTTTGTACAAGTCATTCTATTCGCCGATACTTCGCATTTTTGTTGTCTTTGTTGTTTTAGAGAGCATTTTGCAAACGTTTGCAATAACTACGACAGCAGTCAGATCAAATGTAGGTAAACACATTTTGTGGGTGAAAGTATCTGACGATTTCCTCGTACACAAAACTGGGCTACTTTGTGTTATTGAATCAATGCACAAATAATGGATGATAATAAATATTATGTAAACTTGATTGTATTGATATATTATTAAATATATTTTATTTATTAATAATTATACATACATTAGTCATCAAAATTAAGAGATAGAAGAAAATTTTAGGTTATTTTCAATAGGCTGTAATTAGGAAGGAAATGGTCAAATTTCAAAAAAGGAAACGCCGAATTGTAGATTTAAGTTTTTGTATCGATAATTACATAAATAATGGTCCCACAGTGAATTTTTGGATTATTTTCCCGACACATATTTCTTTGAACTACTACGGAACCGTAGTATATGTTTGAGGTTTTTACTAATTAAAACCATTTTCTTCGGTGTTACAGGTGCCTGTTGAAAAATACCTAAAAATTTGTTATTCTTTTTCTATCTCTTAATTTTTGTGACTAATGTATATATTAGTTATTACATATACACAACCTATATTGGTTTTAATATAAAATGTATAGTTCATTAATATACATGTTATATTACTTTATGGTAACGTGACCTAGTAACAGTACAATTGAACAAATGTAATATGTCTGTAGATGTCGTTACATAGCGCTATACTAAATAATATACGAATACATATGACATCTAAACAATACTCTTAATGTAAGTCTATATCAACCAGTCCTACGAGTAAGGTGTAGTTGACTCGAGCCCAACGGTGGGGCGTATTACGAGTTAAGATGGTGACTGCATTATATATTAAAAATATATTGACTACAATCATAGCTTTTTTTATACATCTACCATCGATTCCTTACTCTTATATTCCAAATGAGGATCCATGGACAAAAATTATTTTGGGTCAACGATCCGCCCAGATAGAGATAGAGATGTAAATATACACCGAGTTGTGCATTCCCTCTAGTGGGTATGTTAGTACTCGCTGTTGAGAGTATAATCATTCACACCATGAACTGCACCTTTTGCAAATTGTGTTGCCCAAATGCAAGACTCTTGCGAGTATCGCAAATGTTGCAACTCTCGCTGTTAGAATAACATAGAGTCCTTTGTTTTGATAGAAATGAAAAAGCCACATAGAAATGAAAAGTCCAACTAAATTAATGAAATTTCATTCATCTAGTGGCGCTGTACAACTATCAATAATTAGGGACATAGGTACCACTTAACGGTAGTGGTGCTATAATCACACCTATCTATCATGAAACTGCTTAAATGACATCGAATTATTCCTCGTGATACGTAGTAAGAATACAAAATGTTTACAATCCTTTCTTTGCCAAAGGTATCGTAAAATGCTGTGTAAGGCAGCACTGCGAGGTTTTGCAGCGAGGTCTTGATCTTGCATTTGAGCAACACTTTTTATAGACACTTTTGACATCTTAATAACGTAATTAAAAATAAAATAAAACAAAATCTATACAAATTATTACACTTATACATATCCAACATAATTTGTAAATTTATTTAGTTGATAGCCAAATAATATGAGCGTGTGTGTGTGTATGTGTGGTGTCGACGATTTATAATCTAGTTAACGCCCGCCTTTACCGCTTTTCAGATAAGTAATCATCGACGTATCATATACTAAAACCTCCGAAATACGTTGCGTCTTGTGGTAGGTAGGTAGGTATACCTAGTATTATTCCGATCGGTTCAGTAGTTTTCGTAATATAACCGAACAAAATAACCGACTCTCCCGTTATTAATATAGATAGATAGAAGCGATGCCATACTCACAATATATACATACTTACAGGTACCTAATAACAAAAATAAATTCAATACTTAGATAAATATATATTAGATATATTTTTTGTACGGACATTCTTGTAATTATCAATAATTATATTTTGATTTTGTTGATATATTATTTATTATAATTATTCACTAAATGTAAAAGGTCGGTGCTTATTAAAACATAAGTTTATAAAATAATACGCATACAATTCAATGACATTATGATATAGAAACTTTATCCTTATTTAAGTTTTTAGTAATAAGTTCTGTTACCGACAAGCTTTTGGCCAACGGCCACAAATGGGTCATCACGCCTGGGTAGTGCTATACTCTTGCAAAATAGCGATAAACCCTGGGTCGATAGTGCTTGAAATAAAAAGATAACATAATAGTAGAATGAAGTTCATTGGAGAAGAAAGAGAATATAACAAAAATGAAAAAATATTTACGGGCAATTTGAGGGAGGGAAGTGAAGGTGGTGTGTGTTTAAGGGCAAAAAACGGTTTATCTCGATTTCCGGCAAAACTAAAAGTCCTATGGAAAAAGTCAAATAGTAAAATTGTAGGTAATAAAAAGATCCACAACTTTCGTATTTACACTTTTTTCACATAACATCAAAATTTATGTGAAACATCAAATAACCAAGCACCTATTTGGTATTTTATTTATTTTTTACAAAAACTATTTTCACGAATTTTGGTGAAAACTTTTTATGCCCCAAACACACTGTAATCCTTTTATTTAAAAAATAATAAAATTTAAAAATAATATAATAATAATAAAATAATAATAATATTTAAAATATTTTCAAACTAAAATTCTCACGTCAACATATTTTCTTTTTTAAAAAAGTCGGTGAGGTTTTTGTTCCTTGAAATCTCTACTTTCTGATGGTATTAAAATATATATTACTCTGGTTTTTACAACTGCTACGAAGTAACAGGTAGTGAAAAATAAAAAATACTGATCGGCGGTTGTCTGTGACGATTGTAACGCAAATAAATATAATATGAAGTTAATACCGCATTACAAATGAACAGAACAAAAGCTATATTCAATCAAACTAGAGCTTGTTATGAAGTTTCTATTTCACTTGTTATTGTGAGGTTTCATTTATAACAATAACGAATATAGAAGAAATTATATATGTATATGTACATATTGTACATGTACATGTGTTTGTAAGCAATAAATTATAAACATATATGTACAAATAACGAGCACAATATACACAAAACACACTTCGAGTAACAATTTGTACATAAACTGGGTTCGAACCCACGCGCCACCGCCACCGCAGCGCGCAGGAGGTTTTCTGTACTGCGATGACTGGTAGCGGTAGCACTGTATTATTGATATGTACATATCTCACATTATCTCAATCAATATACACACGTGTTCCATTGGCATACTTCACATTGCGGTAGTTACTATATATATATATATATATATATATATATATATATATATATACATATACATATATACATATATATATATATATATATATATATATATATCTCGCTCGTCAGACGGCTTGACTAAATCATATAATTTTCAATTTTGCTTCTTTTGCATTAATATTATCAGCTGTTTATACATACGTAAATATTACTCTATAACAATGATAAAGTATTTTCTAACTTTTCACAATAAATACCATTGTTTAAATATTGTAATCATTTATATTTGGTATAAATATATGTGCTATATTATATTATATAATATTCATAACATCAGTTGATAGTGTGACAGAAACAATCGTGCGTCAGCGCCATCTATCGCCGTTCGATTTGATAATTCAATAAGTTTGCACTGTTGGTTCCTTAGAATGTTTTTATATTAATAGCTCTAATTTTATCTGAGGTAACATTTTATGACTATCCGCAGGCCGCAATGAAGCTATGTTGGACTAACGGAACAATACACCGTTTACATACTAAAGGTGTAATATCACTTTTATCTTTTACTTGGGTAATGTTTTCATTGATTGTATTCATTCCTCTACCCGCGGCAAGTCTGGACCGTTATTTTTGGCAGCCTTATTGGGTTGAGTTTGTACTTCCTGCTAAAGCGTACTGGTTAACACGTACTGCAAGAATTACTAGTTTCTTTGTTGCCTGGTTGGCAGTTTGGTCTAGGTCTACCAGCTTCAAGTTGGCCGGCTGTCGTTTTGTGCCTTGCGTTGCTCGTTGCGTTTTAAGGCTGTTGGTCCTCTACCTTTCTCGCTTTCACATAATGGCAAGGAGCCGGCAGTAGTCTTCTATGCTATTTGTTAGTCTATAACTTGTACCACGGTCGAAAGCGAAAGTGAATCTGGTTCAACATCAAGATCGTAGCGTACTGCTGAGAATTTTCGACAATTGGCAACGTTTTCTTTGTCCGACCGAAAATTTAGAACGTTTAGATCGCAGCAGCACTAGTGTGTGTGTTTAATTTTGTTTGTATTGTAATTGTATGTAATGTAAACACAGGACACACACATATAAGTAATCATGCATCGCAATAAAACATATATTAAATTCGTCTAATTACATTCAATCAAAACTAATCGTAATCAAATAATAACGTTCAAATTATAATTAGTGATATCATATTTATTATTGAATTTTCTTACTTAGATAAAACTTGTATTGAATTTGTACTATTTTTTTTTATAAGCATAAAGCTAAGTAAATACGTAAGTTAGTCATTTAACTATTGGAAGTAACTACTTTCTCGTAGAGTTTCGCTCAATTCACACGTTTACGAAAATAATCGCGCGTCGCCGGAAAACGATTGCTTTCTCCATTGCGCAAGCGCAGCAGACACTTCCCGAACGAACTGTGGTGGAGGGGCAGCCTCTAGGCACCACAAGTACTCTATCCGTTTCGTAGCGCTACAACTCACTGCTCACATGTTTTCCGAGCAGGAAATGTATAAGTTACGTAATATCAGCTTTCCACCGTCGATGCAACATTCCAATCGTCGCGAGTGACCGCTTATGTACTTTGAGGCGTCACCACATCGTGCCTGCTTCAGTGACTGATATGAATTCTGACCATACATCGGGCACATAATGCTATTTCTCTCTCTCTCTCTCTATATATATATTTCTAAGGAGGGTTGGCGTCTGGCAGGCGGCCGGTCATAAAACTATTGCCAATAACTTCTACAATAAATAAATGTACTATGAAAGACGAGTACATATTGTATCGACCCCAAGTAATTGGGATAAGAGTAGGAGAATGATGATATATATATATATATACACACATACATACATACCATCACGCCATGTCCTTTGCAGGGTAGGCAGAGAGAACAGAGTGCCAGAGAACTCTATCCTTGCACTTCACTCGCTTCCTCAACATTCATACACGCTCGCCGGTTTCGTAGACTCTTGACTCCACCTTCCTTCAGCACATGACCGATCTGGTCTAGGTAGGTTAGTCTCGGTCTCCCCCGGTACCTACATCCTTTCACTCTCGCATCGCATATATATATATATATATATATATATATATATATATATATATATATATATATATATATATATATATATGTATATATATATTATATATTCAATTCACCTAGGGCAGTTAACAATAGTGTAACAATTAGTTAATAATATTATTATATATTCGTGTTCATGCTAACGCAATTAGTATTGAGAGTAGTTAGTTCGGGGGCACGTCACTTTCACCAGTCAGCGTCGGAAGAAAGCGAGAGTGGAAGCGTGGCCGGGCGACGGGCGACGGGCGATCGCACCGCGCTTAGCGGCGAAACTTACCTCCACGTTCGGATACTTTCTCTAGTTGACCGCCGATCAAAATGATATTATTTTATTATACGACGTACCATAGTAGTATTACATTTATTTCTTGTCATATTTATATTGTTTGCATTGGTATATGCATTTGTCACTGACTGTATATGCTTACATCGATCGGGCCGTAAAGTTCTGTTTACGGATATATACGATACGTCGCGCGTTAAGTAAGTCATCGCGTGATCTATATCAATTAAATGTATTAGGTATATAAACTAAACCATGTGTGTGTGTGTACAATATTACACAGTTAAACATATGTATATTGTTTAAACGTCCAGCATACTAATATACTACGAGTAATAGTATAAAAGTATAACAACTTCATTTATATATATATATATATATATATATATATATATATATAATCAAATATAAAATTGTTTGTTAGTTGGTGTGATAAGTGTAAGTACATAACTAACGTCATCGTCAATGTGAATATTATTTCACTTTCACTAAGTTGTTTGAAAGTGAGAGTGGAGGGCCGCGCTTGGCTCGCACACGCGCATCAACTCCACTACATATAAGTGTGTGTGTGTGTGTGTGTGTGTGTGTGTGTGTGTGTGTGTGTGTGTGTGTGTGTGTGTGTGTGTGTGTGCGTGTGCGTGGGTGTGTGAGAAAAAACATTTTTATAATATTGATATTAATTAATCTAAAATTATACTAACTATAATTATAATTGTGAAGTTTTAAGAGGTGCAAATATTTTTATATAATATAAGTAACTAGCTTCTGCCCTTGGCTTCGCCCGCGTAAAAGGTTACTTTCCTAAAGTTTTTCATACCCTATTATATTTTACCCCTTAAGGGTAATTTTTTACAAAATTTTAATGTGAAATTTATTTATAACTAATCAATAGCCTAAAAATAAGTTTCAAGCTTCTGGCTTTAAAAATGACGATACTTCCTTACAACTTTTCATCCCCCTTTACAACCCTTTTTTGCATTAAAAAGTAACCCTTGTCCTTTGTCAGGCTCTAGACTATCTGTGTGCCAAATTTCATTTAGATCGGTTCAGTAGTTTTGGCGTGAAAGAGCGACAGACAGACAGATAGACAGAGTTACTTTCGCATTTATAATATTAGTAAGGATTATTTGTTATATTATTTATTTATGGAATCTATTATAAATTATATTGAATAACGGTTTGCATATGTACCTACTACAATTCTGCTTTTGTGTACATAATTATATTGTGTACACACACACATTGGCCGTATTAATTTCTTCGTATAATTTCAACTAAGTACAACAACAACAACTGTTACGTATAACAGTTGTGCACCAGTTGTTAATTAACAACAGTAGTCAATAGTTACACACACACACACTCAGGGACCTCAAACACAATAATTATAAAGATACAACTAACACACTATTCTAATCAAATTATTATACACTTATTATGTATAATTAACTTATTACAGCTTTACATTATGTATATATTGCTGTGTGATAACTGCTACGAATACTGTCAACGCTTACTTGCTCGTGGATTTTATAAAAAACGACTAAGAGCTATATATCGACCTAGGACAGCTTCACCTAATGCTGTCCGGTTAATAATTGTCAATGAGGGTTGACGTCAGGCAGGCGGTTGGTCTTTAAACTAATGCCAAAACTCATCGATTAACTGTCGACCAATTGTTATAACGAGGAGTCGATAGTAACTATATCATATCATAATGAATAAGTGAAAGTATCCCTTGTGGTGTTCTATAGACACCACGATAACTAGTGGTTGTCTAAAGGTGGACGTCGCACGTGTCACGCAACAGCACTAAGTGGGTTACTTCCCACTTCCTGTAATGCGCCAATCAACAATATATTTTTTCAAAAGGAAACTCGACAATAGTTACAATTGCGTGCATCTCACACGTTCATTGTGTAACTATATGTTCTGGTACTTTTTTCGTTACAAACTATGTTAGAAGTAGGGTTAGGTACTAACAGTTTGTTGCATTGTAAATGGTAGTAGCCGTACATAAAACAGTAGTAGTGATACTTATATTCAATAAATAACATTGGCAACATATTACCGACTCTCTTTAGTCCAGGGCAAAAAAAAAAATATACCGTCAACTCTCTTCACTCTTTGGTAATTCGAAAGTGTACATACAAGTTTCATTAATCAAACTTCGTCACTTCCTATTTTGGTGTTGAAATGTATAATCGTATGTTAGTAACCAAGATGGCTTGACAAATTTAAAACTTATAAGAAATAATAACAGCAGTGCAGTGAACGTGAACCCGCCTGGCTAGTTCAAGCCAAGTGACAATTGTAATGTTCTCTAAGTCATCACCGTCATCATCGTCCTGATGTTGTTCCAATTGTAAATGCGTTCGACGCAATATATAGGTACTGCACATCCATCATACAAATTGTAAAACTTGTTAGTATTATGTCAGGCTGCCTGCCTGATGCCAACCCTTCTTGGGAATGTAATTGTCGACCGGACGGCATTAGGTGAAGTTGTTCCAGGTCTTATAAATATTTTAGTCGTCTTTTACGACATCCACGAACACAGTAAGTGTTTATAGTATTTGTAGACCGCTATTACACAGAACAGACCTAATATTATAGGTCATAACCTGAGTGATATATCTATATTCTACAATTCTACAATGAACATTCATAGACCGATATTTAAGGTCGGGGGGTAAAGTTTCTTCGCATTTTATATGAATATTCAAGATCTTTTTTTTTTCAAAGTTTATTTAATTACAATATATATGTGCCATTTTGTTCTATGACTGTCTGCCATTTTGTACAAAGCGACATGATCCCGTTGCTGTAGAAATTTTGGGACTTATGATGTAAAAAATGCGACAAGTAGTTTTGGTAGTTAGAGACAAGTCTTTTGATGTTAACCTGATACTGTCTAAAGAATTCTGAAGAGGCCGAAACAGGTAGAAATCTGAAGGTGCAAGGTCAGGGCTATTTGGTGGATACATTAACACCTCCCGCCAAACTCTCTTAAATTTTGCTATGTGACTAAAGATGTGTGTAGTCTAGCGTTGTCGTGATGATAGACCACACCCTTTCTGTTGATTAATTCCGGCCGCTTTCACTCAATTTCTTGCTTTAATCTCATCAATTATTGGCAGTAGAAATCCGAATCGATGGTTCTCCCCGAAGGTTAAAGCTCATAGTGAACAATACAGTTTCAATCCCACAAAACACACAGCACCCCCTTATTACGAGTTAGCCCGGGTTAGTGCGGGTTTTGCCACAGTCTGTGATGCCTCATCGACCTTCGACCGCGACCTTTTTCGCACGTTGTTATCGTACGTGATCCACTTTTCATAACCAGTTATCAATATTTTCAAAAACGATTTGGTTTCATTCGTCTCAATAAAATACCGTAAATGCGTACATGGTTCATTAGGTTTCTTTCAGTGAGCTCGTGTGACACCCAAATATCGACGTTTTTTATACCCAGCTATTTTCAAATGGGTCAAAACTGTTTCGTGGTCAATTCGCAGATCTACAGCTACTTCATAACTACTGATATAGGAGAATAAGGGTAATATATTCAAATATGTGGGGAGGTTATTTTTAGTAATTTATGGTTTCGGTTGGTTCAATAGGAATTGCGACAAATTTTGAATAAGGTCCGATAATGACCGTAGGCATATACATAGAAGTGATGTGTAAATAAATTATGTTGATAATTATTGTTTAAGTAATGCCGGAGCATGCCATTGTAACTATTTACTATAAACAAGTCATATATATCATTAAACGACATACACCCAGTGCGATTGAACAGAACACAGTACCTGAGCTATAGTTAGCAATTTATACTATTGGGTGTTTTCAACGACATAATTAATAATTGCATATTCGACACAGCAATTGGCATAATATACACTTTGGCGACAACTGCGATGGATGAGAGACGACTGCATGTAGAGATGATGCGAATGTCGAGCTTGCATCAATTATCTTTCATCATTATCATCGTCCTCCTCTTATTTAAATTGCATGTGATCGAGACAACTCTACTGCTCTACCTCCATCGTTCACATTGCAACAGTTATTGTCAATAGTTGTATGAGCGGCGTGACGTCACCCTCATTGGGAATGTAATTGTTGATCAGACGACATCATCAGGTGACGTTGGCCCAAGGCGATATAAAGCTGTTACTAGTATATCACAACGTGTACGAGAAAACTAAGCGTTGGCCGCCACTACTAATGCAACCACACAATAATTTTTAAAATACAAACATATAGATAGGATATAGTTATTTATATTTATTTAATATTACCATTTGACATAGTAAAATAATTTTATAAAGCATTTGACAGATCATTTATAATATCATCAGCTTACCGTGTGGTGTAGTGTGGTGCGGTGTGGTGCTAGTGTTATCATACACGGCCACATGTTGTACTTAATACTGCACAATGGGCGTATTGGTTAAGATACTGACCTGCCGGTGTGCCAGTGACGTGAGTTCGATTCCCACGCAGGACAATACTTTGTGCAATCCACTAACTGTTGTACTGAGTCTGGGTGTAATTTGTATAACGCATACATGTTTTATTTTTTGTTAATTGCATTTTTGTAAAGTCCTAAGCAATACAAGGATTATATGCTTAGCGCATGATGATGTCTTTAAAAATAAAGAATACATGTGTTTTAAATGTATAAGATGATGTATGTTTGTGTGTGTGATGTGTATTTGTGATGTCGTGTCACTCGTGTTATGTTAATGCACTAGATCACCTTGAGGTAGACCGGTGTGTATCTGTGTGTGTGTGTGTGTGTGTGCGAGCGCCTCTACCATCTCCATATAGAGGGGCTTGGGGAGGTAGATTGTACATGTCGACTGCATTCAACAGTACTTACACAATGGACACCAGGACACCAGGGGTGTCCACCATCATCGTCCATAACACCGTATATGTATTATAGAAATGATTATTGTTCGTATTATTTGCGAGTTAAATAATAATACAAACAATACGATAATATAGTTTACATGTGTTAGTACCGGTGGGTGGAGGGTGGTGGGTGGAGCGCTCATACGGCACTAAAGAGGTGCGTGTAGCTACTGCTGGCTATGGGGTCGCGCACTGTCACTTTTGTCTGTCGCTCGCGACGGGTCATGTCAGCTCCACAGTCTCAGAAACTGGTTAAAGCGTAGCATAAGCGGTGTCGTTGTCAAGTGTACCGTATCAGGTGTTCAGTGTTCTGAGGACGAGCACATCGTTCAATATATGCAGAACTATTGAGAGATAAATATAAATTACTAATTTAATACAAAATTACTACGAATTCATTAATTATATTAATAGGTAACAAAACGCAGTCGAATAAAGTTTAATTTTAAAACGATTCTATAATTATGTAGCGGCACGTGACAGTATCTACATGGAGCTCGCCGTGTTCTCAGATCTTGTGACGTCACGTCATGCCAACAAGCAATATTATATAGTAAAACAAACATATAGAATTTTTGTTATTATTTGGTATGATAAAATATATATTAGAAATAATTTACATGCTCTGGAATAATATTAAAAGGAATGTAAAATAATACTTCACCATTACATATTCGTTGGTGGTTATGTACTCGTAAAGTACAACTATTTATTATATTACGTAAAATGTTAACTGCTCCAGACGTGACTTGATTGTATCTTAAATAGAAGAGACAAACAACTTTCTGATGACCATTTAACTTACGTTTGATTGTAGCTACCATTCAAATGGTTATTATCACATTTAATAAACAATGTATGACAAAATAAGACTTTTGCTTTTAATAAGTCATTTATTGGTTGGATGTTGAGGATTGTGCGCGCGACACTGCCACACACATCAAATAACATATAGCACCCTACAGACTGTAACTCTGCCTTCTATTTGTTTATATACCTACCTATATGGTATATATTATGTGCTTCATATAGAGTGACTATACAGAATCGTGCGGAAAAAGAAATGGCTTATTTAGCACTACTTTTGAGTATGATTAGCACATTCTTAATATATAACTTAAATATATGCGTTCGTCAGGAGAAGGAACTGAAGCATAGCTAGTTGAAGGATTAAGATTTCCTGATGCCGAAAAAATATTTCCTTACGGTTCAGTTTGACAACACAAACATATTTATGGTGCTAAGGTATCGTAAAGTATTAGATGTTTACGTCGATCGATATTGTAATTAACAAAAGTAGGTACAAGATCACGGTAATGTTATAAAAACAAAGAAACTGCCCTATATCCCCACAACAAGAGAGAAACATCGGAAAACTAAAAAGTGTGGCCATACATCATTTTATACACGACATTCATACCTGTATAACGACCATAAACAAGTAAATGATTTTCTTGAATATAAAAAATCTAAAGGACAGAAGCTAGATTATCTCTAGATGAAGTAAAGAATATCACTGATTTTTTTAATATATTGTAACAATTTATTTATCAAAATAAAATATATTAACACGAGGTAACAGTTAGTTAACGAGGTTTATATACTTTATATTAGTTCTAAATCTAATAGCTCTTAAAATTATATTGTAAGCAAGAGTTGAAGATTTTGACCTGAAACGTAGCACGGCGCGGCGGCGGTGCGGCGGTGTGCGTCCCCGTCGCCCCGCGGGGCTGTCCACGTGCCCAAGCACGTGCGCAACCACGCGGCCTAACACACAGTAGACACACACACACACACTTATGCATAACAATACGTACAATACAAACTTTATATATTTATTGAGCCCTGACTAACTAGTTATATAGTATATTATCTCAGTTTTTATACAAGTTTATTAATCAGTGTTATTTCAATGAGTGCATGTTCATGCTGTTACACAATTGATCCCTCAGCGATGCAGTCGTATAAGTGTATGCGTGTATTCGTGTATATACACAGTATCACATACAAACACTGTGACTTGTTATGTATATGTGTGCGTGTGTGTTACACGCGAACACTTATAAAGTGAAGGTCGTACTTTTTTAATCAGCTGGTACATAAATGCTTAACAAATTTTAACGACTATATCTACGTATAAATACTTAAACTTATCTAATAGTAACATATTATTTGCTAATATTAATTACCAACAGCCACCGATCAATTTCGTCCTTTAATTACACGTGCAGCGGCGCTGTGGGTTGAATATTGTCACTTTAACCATTCTTAACATGCCACCGAAGACAAAAACTCTGTAGCAGTAGTTCGAACCAACGACAAATACAATAAATACTAAACAGTGACGTAACCACCGAAGTACAGGCAAAGGCATCTAAGACCATACAGCCAAGTCCTGTTTAATTTTCATCACATATTATTTGTTAAATAATATGTGAAGAATGAACTGTTATCTAAATAATATTTGAACAATTCTTTATATTGAGTAGCCTATAAATAGTCACTGTCGTTCAGTAAGTCAAATAGTTAACATTAATTGCCTTTTATTCCCATTATTTGGGGTCGACGTAATATATACTGCTTCGTCATAGTACATATTGCAAAAGTTATTGGCAATAGTTTTATGGCCGGCCGCCTGCCAGACGTCAACCCTCTTTGGCAATGTAATTGTTGACCAAATGACATGAGAAGGAATTGGCCCAGGTAATAAAGCTCTTATTCGTCTTCTACAATAAAAGTTAACATGATGCATCGCTAGTCGTTCTAACATTATTGATATATAAGTGCGACGCTAGTTGTTACTAGTTGAATACGGTGGGTTATGAGGTAACATATAATAGTTTGATTAAACAACTACTTTTAAGTATATCTGTCCCCGCGTATTTCATGCACGTTTCTCTGTGGGAGAGTTGGACCTTCTTTATCAGATAGGGCTGCTATATGAGATGCCTGGGGTAGATGGATAAATATGATGAGCAAAGTCTTAACCCCGGGAACAGGTAGGCGAAAGAACACTGAGGTTTTAGCAGGTATACCGAGTTTATTGGAATCCGGCATTATCCCTTCTTGCCTACTTGGCAAAGGTACGCCCAGTTAAATATCACGTTGTAAGGTTCACCTTCATTTATTTAAATATAGATATTGAAACAGAAATCGTCCCCTATTTTATACCATTGATAAAGAGGAATATATTCTTTTGCGGTTTATTAATAGTTTGTCTCCACATCACAATTGTAAAACGTTGTTTGATACTCTGCAAAATTTTAATTTAATAGGTTAAATTCAAATGAATAAAATAAAAAATTAAACTTAGCACCGTAAAAGTTAATCCCCTGCTTTACACCCTTAGAGAATGAAAATTGACAAATGCTTATTTTTACTAAAAAAAAGCTATCTGTTCGTAATTTGAAGACATTTTTTTAGCGTAGAAACTTTAAGCACGGTGTTTCGTCCTTTTGTTGGATTTAACTTGGGGATTATCTATAATATACCATTATCGAGCACATTATACGTGTACCACAGTATACGCAACACGCGCTCACAGTTATCTCGTTGATATTGTGCTCGCTTAGTCTGTTGTCTTGTTTGTCGGATCATGTGCCTACCTCTACATAATATATTTTATGTCTCACTAGGTATGTCACATAAGTATTATTAACTTACTATAATTATAATATGTTTACTTTGTTATGCTATCGCGAATATTTTTATATTATTATGGTTATTTGTTTAACGCCCGGCGAATCGTTTGTCAAGTACTATAATGTATATATAATATATTTATACATATATATACATAAGTGATGCGTGTGGCAGCATAATATGTAATATCTAGTATCGTGCGTATTAGATACGGCAGCGGTGTGAGTGTCGGTCGCAGTCGTGCGGCTGCGATCGCACCGGTCACCGGGCTGACGGCCCTATTCTCGTTGTTGCAGGCAAGTCGGTGAACAGCAAGGACCCGCTCGAGGACAAGAAAGATGATAGCGACTTGTGGGAGGCGCAAGCGGCCTTCCTGGGGCCCACGCTGTGGGACAAGACGCTGCCCTACGACCCCGATCTCAAGGTACAAGAAGTCAGTACTCGCATCTTTATTACCTAATGCGTGTTGCGTGTCGTGTGATGGTTCAACTCGCTTGTCCAGCGTCAGGCGTCAGGCGTCAGTGTCGCTAACGCCCGCAATAGGTAATAGAGTGGCCAGCTTGTTACATCGCAATATATAATCTACGTCGTGCAATATTGTATACTAAGAACAACCCCCTCACCCCCCTTGCTTTGTGCATGATAACATTTTCAGGTACATCGGGGTTGTTATATGAGTACATATAAAATGTAATTCTAGTTATATTCGTTATGTTTATATAAAAATGCTTAGCGACTGTGCACTTAGCGAATTACGCTTGCGATGTGGCGGGCGCATGGCGGGTGTCTCGCACGAGACCGCCACGTGACCCTCGCCGTTGTGACTGTTGCAGTATGCGGACCTGGACGAGTTCCTGTCGGAGAATGGCATGTCCGGCGAAGGTCTGGGCGGTGCGCACCTCGGTGGCTCCGCGTTCGGTCCGGCGCTCGGCCTACAGGCGCCGGTCACCAAGCGCGAGCGTTCACCATCACCCTCCGACTGCATGAGCCCGGATACCATCAACCCGCCGCTGTCGCCCGCCGACTCCAGTGAGTGCTTTTATTGTAAGACCATAAGTTTAGTTTTAATTAAATTATAAATATTTATTAAAAGGAGAACATTTAAAGACATTAATAAATAATACATACATACTCAGTAATATGTGAGGATATTACTTATTAATATAAAATTACCCCACCACCGTCCTCCTTCCTCGTCGACATGTCATATATATGTATATATATAGAATACATGTATTGTATTTATAATTAGTGTTGATGCCGTTGAATGCGGCTAATAATTTGTATCGCTTAAACATTTCAGCATTCTCAATGGCGTCATCGGGTCGAGACTTTGATCCAAGGACACGCGCTTTCTCCGATGAGGAGTTGAAACCGCAGCCGATGATCAAGAAGTCCCGGAAACAGGTAAATGATGTTAGTGCGCTGATCATTCCTAGCGGCATGCTGCGGACCGCCTTGGTTGCGGCGCTGACAACCCCTCCAACCTGCTCGCACCGCCCGCCACCCCTCCCCCCACAGCCGCCTTTGCGTGCCACCCGGCCGGCACCGCGTGACCTCACCGGGCCGGCACGTGGTTCAACATGAGCGGACGCAATACTGACTGGATAGATAGGCTTCATTTTACTGTGGTGCGGCTTTGTTGTATATATATATATATATATATATATATATATATATATATATATATATATATATATATATACATATTGTTGTATAAATCCGTAACACAGTGAGGTGACCACCCCACCTGGTGCGGTGCAGAGACACGCACGCGTGCTACCAACGGCTTACTAACTACAGTGGCACAGGTTTGCGTCACCACGACACCACAAGTACCATTCTACCAACTAAACTTGACTTTCAATGACACCTGCTACCTATCATCAGGCAGCTCACATCAGCTCTCACACGTCCTACTGTTAGTCTCAGGCCTTTCCATAATGAAAGGAAAATTCACCCGCTATACGATAATTAGATGGTTTTCCATCTGTTACATAGATGTTATCTGCGTATTATATTATGTTAAGACACCTGCGAACACAGAAGTGAGGGCCGTAATTGTACTCAATGCAATGAACACATTGAAACATATAAAATTGAACAGTTTAAATAATTAATAAAGTTAAAATACAAAGTAATGTGTACTATTTTGTTGTTATTGTGTGTCGTTGGTGACGTGACCAGCTTGTTAATGCCTCTACCGCAATACTAACCACTGCTGATGCTGTTTGTATTATTGCATTGCACTAAACACGTGAATATACGCGTTGGAACTCTTGCACTACCTACTATCTAATAATCAACCAATGAAAACGAAGAATTTCTTTGTTTAAATGATGTGCATCTCTCTCTCTCTCTCTTTGTTTGTTTGATAGTAATATCACGTATACAATCCAATATTTAAACATTAATAATTTATGAAAATTTGTATTACATACTAAATATGATAGCTTAATAATACAAATACAATAATCAACACCCAAGGAATTTTACATTAAATTGAATTCCAATAATAAATAATCATACTATAATAATGATTAGCAACATTATAATACAATATAAAAAGAAATAATATGATAATATATTAATACAAATACAATAATCAGCAAACAAATAATTTTACATTAAATTGAATTGTGATATTTAATAATTATACAATTGCATATTATGATTAACAACTTTAAATATAAAATATTTAATACAATAAAAATGCGAAGGATATTTAAATATAAATAATAAATGTATACAAAAAAATCGAGATAATTTTCTCATGCGATTATAATAATCAAAAAATAATGATAATAAATTGTTTGAAATATAATCTCAAATGTATGTTACAAATACAAATAATGTATTATCTTCACACGATTAATATTAATATATATTAATAAAAAGTCAACAGCCATTATCTATAATAAGGAATGTTTTTTATTTGACTGCCTCACAGGAACTTCTATTAATCTCTATATAGATAAAAATCTAATTATTATTTTACTTTCATTTAATACGTTTAATGTTTGCATAAATATATATAAAATCATTAAAATATTAAGATTATAAAAAATATAAACATAACATAATAAAACTTTCGCTTCGTACCTAATTTTGTTTTTATAACTAATAATATACAAAAATATTAAAACCAAGCTTTACGGTTCTACATATTATTTCTCGTAACAGTGGGTTAGGTTTCGGTGTCATTAATGGAGACTATTGTGGATCCTTGGTTTACGGAAGTGCCAGTGATAGGAAGGTGTGTTGGGTGGATTATTCCTTAACAACAAATGCCTTACTATTGTCTCATTATTCAGTCTTTTGTCATCCACTGCTGGATGTAGGCCTACCTCATATTTCGATCGTGTGCTACCTACCAGCAACCTTCACTAACTCGTCGGTCCACCTGGTGGGGGGCCACCAACACTGCGACGAACGATACGTGGTTGCCACTCAAGAACCTTTCTTCCCCAACGGTTATCGATTCGTCGAGAGCTGTGGCCTCCCCATTGCCACTTCAGCGTGCTAATTCTTCGTGCTATGTCGGTTACTCCCGTTCTTCTGCGGATTTTCGTATTAAGGATTCTATCTCGCAGAGAAATCCCGTGCATAGTCCGCTCGATAGCACGCTGACTTTAAGCATTGTTATGAGGCCTACATTTAGGGTCCTCGTTTCCGTGCTATAGGTCATCACTGGTAACACACACTGGTCATAGACCTGTGTTTTCAGACACTGAGGTATATTGCAAGAGAAGATCCTCTTAAGTTCCCCGAACGCTACCCAGCCGAGTTGGATTCGCCAGCTGATCTCTTTCTCGAAATTGGATCTACCTAACTGGACTGTTTGTCGAAGTTAAACATAATGATCGACAACTTCGAGAATCGCATTGCCAACTAGGACCGGTATTAGAATGACATGTGCGTTAGACAAGACTTTCGTCTTGTCTGTATTCATTCGTAAACCCACTAGTTGGGATACCCTGCTGAGACCGTTGAGCATGGTGCCAACGTCCTCCATGGATTCTGCCATAACGACAATATCGTCTGCAATCGAAGAAGTATGTATTCGCCGTTGATGTTGATGCCGAGTTCGTTCCAGTCTAAGAGCTTGAAGACATCTTTCAATGCAGTGGTGAACTGTTTCGGAGAGTCTTCAGCTCTTTGATATAACGACAGTCTATTTGGCACCGCTGAAGGGACTGCAGCACCACCCAAGTTTCGATAGAATCCAAGGCTTTCTCATAGTCCACTAACGCTATACACAGAGGCCGATTGTATTCCTCGGTCTTCTGGATAATCTGCCGAAACATGTGGGTGTGGTCTATAGTACTATAACCTTTTCGAAACCGTCTTGTTCAGGCGGCTGGAAGTCATCGAGCTTCCACGTGAGTCGGTTTGTAATGACCTTTGAAAACAACTTGTAGACGAGGCTCAAGAATGAGATGGTTATGTAGTTCTTTAGAAGAGCTTTATCGCCTTTCTTGAATAACAGTGCCATCACGCGCTTGGTCCACAATTCTAGAACGACGCCTCCGGGAAAGACGGAACCAAATAACTTTTGAATGGCTTTTAAGACCGGCTTGCCGCCTGCCTTCAAAAGTTCTGCCGTAATTCCATCGCTACCCGGTGCGTTACCGTTCTTTACTTGTTTGAGAGCCATTCTGATCTCGTACAAGCTGATGTCCGGTATGTATTGTCTAAACAATCAATATAAAGTTAACTATTTAATTGGTGTGTGTGTGTGTGTGTGTTTGTGTACTAATGTCGTACGAGGCGTTCACGTGTGTCACGTTCACAACGCCATCTTTGATCGTTGATGTTCGTATAATACGGCTAATATGTAAAAAAATAACGTCACTACTAGATTATACAATAATATCCTATAAAAGAGGACACTGGTCTGATGATACGATAAACGTTCATTGTTGAGCTCGAACCTTCTCCAAATTGGGAGTGCTGCTCAGATGGATACATTTAGGCTTTTATTGACAGTTTTGTCCTCTTACACATATGTTATATGCATATTATATATCTTAGTTGTTTCTTACGTCATTAACTGGCAGTTATATTCATACTCCATCACCACAAAGAGATGACGTCGAGGTGAAGGTTGATGGAGTATTCGATCGATCTCTTATGCAGCTATACAGGATTGTTTTTCTAAGGGTACCCAAATTTTTTATAGTGTTCTAGATGTTTTTATAAATATTTTGTTTTATAGATATTTTTATATAACCTTATTTAGTTATATAAAAAATGTCAAATATTTAAAATCGCTAGCAATTACCCAATTATTTTCATTAGAAAATATTTAAAAAAAATTGTGATTTATGGACACCTAATGTTATTACGCGCGGCCATTGATGAAGAAACTATCACCGAACGCACACAAGTTCATGTTTGAAGTTATCATTACCTATCTACATTGTAGCAAATACGCACACTAATACTGTTTATAACCTTATAGTCCGCGTAAAGCTGTCAAAGCCATCTGCGGCTAACAGCTAAAAACACAAAAAAAGCTGTTTATAACCAACAGATGTAACATGTAAATAAGTTTACGATCCCAATTTTCCTTCATACTTTTAATGGGCTTAGGACCGTAATAATAAGCAGATACATTTAAAAAAATAGTTTATTATTTTAAAATTACATACTAATGTTCATATTTCTGAAGGCGGATTTAAAAAGTGGAATCAACTATTTACAACAATTGAACTTGCCTCTCCATTTAGTACCGTGAAAAAACCCTATCACTGACATTTTAACAATTGTTTAAAATCTAGTCTATTTCTAATCAACACAAAGCTGAACACACTTGCTAAAATTGTTTTTTTTTAACATTATTTCTGTTCGAGAAATTTTCACTTCACTTAAATATAGTTTATTATTTTACTATAAAGAACTTCATAGATTTACCCTTTTTGAACATGAATACGTCTCTTAATTTCTCTCCACAAATGAAAGTCTAATGTTGTAACATTCGGTGACCTTAGAGGCCACGGTATCGGAATCCGTGTCCTATCCACCCATCACCTTATTCACTGTTTAAATAATCACGCACGACACTTGAATAATGAGGCGTCACAAACTCATGTTAAAATTTTAGGTTATTTAACAGTAAAATTAGCACACGCACTCGTAATTAGGGCACGGTCAAAAGTTCACTGGCGATTGACAGCAGGCGGCGGTCGTACACGTAGCTGAGGTGGGTAGGTAGAAGGTGATTGCGAAGTGAGCCGAATGCTCACCGAAAAAGCCTAGGTAACTTAGATTTACCGAAAGTGATTAGTGTGTGTGCGTGTGCGTTTATAATTACGAATGACTAACGCATATTCAACAAATTGGTGTTTATGGGAATGTATAAAATGCAAAATGTGTTTTTTTGTAAATTTAATAAATATTCGTGTTTATTTCAATAGTCAATTATAATGTCGATCCTGAACCCTTAGAAAAACAATTCTGTATATACAATGCACGTATAATTTTAGCGGCATTTTAATTATTACACTACGGCTTACTAATGGTGGATTATAATTTCATCAGGCCGCTAAAGTCTATAAAAGCGAAGATAGGCGGGTTGCCTTGTGCCCAGAGAGCTGTGCATCGTTTATTAGCTTGACCCGTGGAGTATTTTCGATCGGTGCTGTTATTTTCACACGCATACGAACGGGCAACCGTTTTAAGACTATACTTGTAAGCTGCAGTTGCCCTCGCCTGTTAGGCCGGAATATCACAGACAGAGAGGCATTAGACCAGACCGATTTCACGATTACTATAATCGCTGACGTGTGTAGCACAACAAACAGTATCAATCTAGCTGAAGCTGCGAGTGGTTACTACGTAGATAGTGAGGGGTTTTCTTACTCGAAAGAGTCATGGTGCCACCAACCAGCAGTGGATTGCAAATTGCCGTATGTGTTATAAGTTGTCTAAAAGTTACCACGAGTTGCCGTTCACTCCCCTGGGAGAGATTTATGTAAATTCATCCGTTTTCATGTGGTACATTATATTGTTTACTCGTTACAATTTGATGTGCTGTCAAATAACGTTGGCTAAATAGCTTCAAATAGGCTTTTATATGAGTGCCGTTATCTGCTTTTGTCACTTTGATAGAGTGAGCGCCAAGCACACGTTTATTAATTGCAGCTTAGGTATGCATAAGCCTCGTATGTGGATAATATACATATATTATCCACACCTAGATGTGACCATATTGTCGATTCACGTGCTGTCTAGCCACCACACAGTATACCACCTCCCACCCACAATCAGCCCTCAAAATGTTTATATTATGTACAATACCATGAATGATTGATTATATGACACTCATGGATAATTATATTAAACTACACAATTATGGTTACTTAAAATTTCTTCTTCTTCTTCTTCTTAGTGAATGGCCTCTGTGAGTGATTAACCACAACTTCGCCAATGTCAAGTAAAATAAGTTCTTCTTCTTCATTCTTCTTATATATTGGCAATCAGCTACATATACGAGCTATTGGTGCCAGTGTCAAGTTATAAATATTTTCACGTTTTTAGTCTTTCAAGTTAGTCATTGTCTAAGTCAAATTGTCGCCATTAACAGTGCAATGGCCACACTGTTAATGGTATCTTGTGGGAATTTTGATGGAAAACGAAAACGTTGTAAAGCATTTTTATATGATATTCACTACATCCCAGTATTTCCGCACATCACATTACATAAAATGCCATCTAAATTATCTAATATAACACGTTAAAACACTAAGATATCGAATATAATACAAGAGCACCACATGACGTTTTCAAATTCCCGTCAAAAGTCCGTAAAATAAGTTTAAAAAATTTTAATAGATTTATATTTTAGTGGTCAGTCATGTCGGTTCATTGTCTGTCTTAAAATTTCTTTTAACAATAAACGACATGCCTCTGACAGCTTTCAATGTCGCCGAACATTGAAACTACTACACACTCTAGTAGAAAAACATTCTTCACTGGTGCACCGCTCCTATTGGTCTTAGCGTGATGACATAGCCTTCCAATATACATATATATACCGGGTGTAACAGTGAATGGAGCAGCTGGTCAGATGGGTGGTAGGTAATGATGGTAAGAACCCATAATAAAAATTTGAAAGGAATATGTCGATTCGTTAATGAATTAGAAACATTTAAAATGTTCAATTTTGTCATCGCTTTTTCCTTGAAACTGAATGAAATGTACCAAGCAAATGTTGCATAATCTATTACATACTCATACTTTCTTAAATATTCTTTAGAACCTAAATAAATCAATGATTACGTTTGTTGCAGTATGACAAACGTCGTCTGTACAGACAGCTGATGGGTCAATGACCCTGATCCAGGCCCCGTCTGACCAGCCAGCTATATATTTCTTTCTTTACTCCTGTAAGCAGGATCCACGATGGTTTCCGTAAAAGACACTGAGGTTTGAGCACAGGAAGTCCCGGGAAACGCTTTTGACTCTTTCGGAACCCGCGACAAATGTAATTACAAAAGAAAAACAAGAGTTGGTGGAGTATTTGGTAGTGTTAAATTGACGCTTTGTGTTGTTTTTTTTACAGGTTCCGTCCCCGGACTATAATGTTTCTATTGAGTAAATAATGAATAACCAAAGTGTCAAGAAAATAAATTTAATATAGATTAAACTAATATATATCAATTGCTTAGTGGATAGTTGTTTTAAAATTATCGAAACGAGTGGAGCATTGTTGTTTTCAAATGAATATTAATTTAGAAACTGACTTATATATATATCTCACTATATCTTTAAACGAGCAATTCTTGTATATATATAATCTCAATCTCGGAAACGGCTCCAACGATTCTCTTGAAATTTAACATACAAGCGGTTCCAGGGGCCATTAATCGATCTAGCTAGGTTTCATTTATAGAAAATATTGATTTGTTAGTATTTTTCGGCAACAAAAAATGTAATTTTCCCTTGAATTAAAACTATTAGAATATGACGGTTTTCAAATTTTGACGCTGCCATTAAGATAGACATTTAGCTCAGTTAGAAAGTCGAGCTCGGTTCGGATCCTTACTTTCTCTTATTTACTTTTTGGCCTTTTTTTTATTATTTTATTAATTATTATCATTTGCCCGCATCTTTGTCTGCGTAAAAGTCGAAAATGGCTCTAATAGAATTTTTGTTTGTTTTTTACGTTATTAATTTTATTATTATTTATTAAATTATTAGTTATAAATGTTTGCATACTTATATAGTATAACAATCTTATCCATGTGGTGACGGAGTAAGAATACAATTCACCACCTCCTTTCTTACCCGTGGGTGAACGTAAGAGACGACTTAGGGATATAAAATATAACATCATGCATAATATATAACATCTATGCACGAGAAGGAAAACTCAAAACAAAACCCTATACCAACACGTCTACCAGCAGTATGGTAGGTTAACTTCGCTCCCATTACGAAGAGGGCCTGAGCCCCAGTGGGACGTATATGGGCTGTGATGATGATGATAACAATCTTTATTATAGTGTAGGGAAGGTTCAATAAACATGAAAATCAAATGAAATTTTGTTATATATTATGGACAAGAGGCTTTTTTCTTAACAGGCTATGTTTTGAATACACCGCGCTCATGCCGACCGAGGCGACGGAAGGGTAGTGTGCGGCCCCATAACCCACCGTCTTGTCCATTGAAACTAGGCCGACCACTGGTACCGCTTCAATGACATCCACCCGCGATACATCACCTATTACAGTATTTCTTTGTAAACAATATCGTTTGTTTTTCTTTCGGATGCTAGAATTCCTAGGCTACTCTGTGAGCTTACTCTGAAGCATGTCACATACAACTGCCTATGGTAGAAGCAGCTTTCTCTCAAGTCTACTCCCGTTACCTTAAGAATTTGACCTCGAGCTTTGTTTATTATTATTGCCAAGCAGACTTTAATGGCAAACTGCACTCTCTGAAATTTGAAGGAGTAATTTGATGGTATTTGGAGAATCCTAGGAATAAAGACAGACTCTGCTCGAGAACAACCAGTCGGTATAGTTGACCCGATTGCAATGCAATGTAATACTTTTTCTTGCAAACTGGCGGCATTGTATAATTTTGGCACGCCAGCTCTTAATTTTAAGATGTGAGTTGAGAGACCGGGAGCCTTCAGAGTATTCAGGAACTCAACCGGCTTTCGGACTTGGAGTTTTTCACTTATTCGAAGGATTTATTTTAATATTCGACCTCTTTGAATGATTTAAAATTAAAGCGGGTAATACATCTTATGAGCGATGGATTTCAGTTATACGATGCAATGTGTTATCATGGCTCTCAATTACAATATTCGGCTTAGAAAATTGCTGCTCAACCATTTAAAATTTCAAAATCTACATTCCTATGACACCGTGTCCTAAAAGTGTATGACCTCTTTATAGCTTAGAAACTTTCAAATTCCGGATTAATACAGTAGGTATTGTGACGTTGGAGACATTCAAATTTTAAAGAGTATTTCCATTTTTTGTGAGCTTTTATATGAGTTCAACCTTTTCAGGGTTCCGTATCCAAAGCGTAAAACGGCACCCTATAACTAAGACTTCGCTGTCCGTTCGTCCATTCATCTGTCTATCACCAGGCTGTACCGTGATAGTTAGACAGCAGTCAGACAGAAATTTTCACAGATGATGTATTTCTGTTGCCGCTGTAACGACAAATACTAAAAAACAAAATAAAATAAATAATTAAGGGGTACTCCCATATAACAAACGTGATTTTGGCTCTTTTTTGCTCGATACAGTTTCTATGTTTGTTCTACTTTTTGCCTTTTAATTTATTTTTTCATTATTTTTATTATATTTAAATATATCTTCCAAAACACACTAACAAGATAATACCGAGCAAGGCTCGGTCCTCCAGATATTATATATATATATATATATATAAATATAAGTCAGTTTCTAAATTAATATTCATTTGAAAACAACAATGTAAAAAACTAAATAAACATTTGAAAACAACAACAAATATATACCGCCGTTTTTTATATTTTTCTTTCTGTCAAAATGAATGAATCTAATGAAAAAATTCGATACGTGATAAAATCGTATTACAAAAAAGCAATAAATGCAACGCAACCAGCGAAAAAAAATTTGTGACATTTGTGGACCTAATGTAGTGTCAGTAAGAGTAGCACAAAGTTGGTTTAAACATTCTCTATCCAGGAATGTTGATCTCAAAAATGCATCTCCTGTCACTGATAAAAAGGACGCCATTTTTGAAAAACTGGAGCAAGATCGACATATTAGTAGAACTACGACGTAGATCTGCGAATTGACCACGAAACAGTTTTGACCCATTTGAAAATAGCTGGGTATAAAAAACGTCGATATTTGGGTGTCACACGAGCTCACTGAAAGAAACCTAATGAACTGTGTACGCATTTACGGTATTTTATTGAGACGAATGAAACCAAATCGTTTTTGAAAAAATTGATAACTGGTTATGAAAAGTGGATCACGTACGATAACAACGTGCGAAAAAGGTCGTGGTCGAAGGTCGGTCAGGCATTACAGACTGTGGCAAAACCCGCACTAACCCGGGCTAACTCGTAATAAGGTGGTGCTGTGTGTTTTGTGGGATTTAAACTGTATTGTTCACTATGAGCTTTAACCTTCGGGGAGAACCAACGATTCGGATTTCTACTGCCAATAATTGATGAGATTAAAGCAAGAAATTGAGTGAAAGCGGCCGGAATTAATCAACAGAAAGGGTGTGGTCTTTCATCACGACAACGCTAGACTACACACATCTTTAGTCACACAGCAAAATTTAAGAGAGTTTGGCTGGGAAGTGTTAATGCATCCACCATATGAGCCTGACCTTGCACCTTCAGATTTCTACCTGTTTCGGTCACTTAAGAATTCTTTAGACAGTATCAGGTTAACATTAAGAGAGGGCTGCCAAATCTACTTATGCTGTTTTTTCGATAAGTCACAAAATTTCTATAGCAACGGGATCATGTCTCTCACTACTTACAAGATGGCTGACAGTCATAGAAAAATATGGCACATATGTATTGTAATTAAATCTAAATAAACTTTGAAAAAAGAAAACCTTGAATTTTCATATAATAATGAATGTGAAGAAACGTTTTTCCCCGACCTTGAGTGTTTATTGTATGTACTACATATGAAATTATCTCTGTGCTTGCGCCGCTCCGTATTTATATAAGTACTTATATGTACTATAATCAAGTCCAGTTGTTAACTTGTATGTAGGTATAACTATCTCTATCTCTACAATATATTACCTTTAACATTAATTTAAAGTTGACAGCTGGATTTGATATTTAAGTAATAGCTAAAATCTATAGACCTGTTGTCAATAACAATTATTTCACAGTTTGATTTAGTTTATATTGTAAATATTCATATTTATTAATTATGTTATATCTATTATTAATTGAATAGTTTTATTATATTAATTTGTTTTATTAGTGCCATCATATAAAGGTATAATGGTGAGGTTCACGATTTCTAAATTAGATTTTTAAAAGTCATCGGAAAATCTCTCTCAGAGCGCATGAGTTGAGCGCATCGCGATAGAAATGTTATGGTAAAATGATAATTTCTGGTCTATGGATGTTTCTATTAACAATATCGCTTCATCAACAACGTGTTATTATTGTTTGACGTTTGTAACATATAAGCAATGTATTTAACATATAACATCTGTGCAAGAGAAGGAAGACCCGAAATAAAACCCTATACCAACACTTCTGACCAACTTGGATTAGTAGGGCAATTTCCCTCCCATTATGGAGGAGGCTCGAGCCCAGCAGTAGGACTATAATGAGCTGAGATGATGATGATGACGATAAAGAGTTTTATACAATTAATTAAATGATTCCTAGTACCTATAGGTAGGTTTATATCGTTCGTATGATAATTACCATAGTTATATTATTAATTTCCTTATGTTAGCAATGTCTAACTATTTCGACAAACATATTTCTTAATGAAATTAAATTTGTGCTAATTTTTTTTGTTAATTTTTCAAAAAAACTCACTACAATCAAAAAAATTGACATTGTCTAAATAAAATGACGTTTATTTAAACATAATAACGTGAGTGATGCGAGTGGTTAATCTAAAAATATTAATGGCAACCCTACGAGCGGGCTGTGTGACACCAGTTATTATAGTTGTTAAGGGTGATGGTGTATCGGTGTCCGGTGACGCGTTCTAATATCATATCGTTGTGATCAACAGTTTGTACCGGATGACCTGAAAGACGACAAGTACTGGGCGCGTCGGCGGAAGAATAACATGGCGGCGAAGCGCTCGCGGGACGCACGCCGCATGAAGGAGAACCAAATCGCCATGCGAGCTGGATACCTTGAGAAAGAGGTATCAGCACATATTTATATATAAATAATGTTTTGATTTGTCATTTTATAGTTCAAAGTATCTATACATACTAGGTAGGTACTTAGTAACTTAGAATAGTTAGTCGTGACGACCTGTGTCGAGGCGTCGTGTACCTAAAGTACATTCAATTCCTAGCATTATATAAATGTTTCACGTGTAACTGCCGTCATGAACAAACAGCTCACAATATCCCCAGGGAGTGCAGTGTCTGGCGTTATGCGCTCGACCCTATGTTGGATTGTATGTCGATCACGTCTGGTGTTAGAGTATATATTGTATTGGTCTTGTAGTACTTCGTGAATTTTTTTGTGTACTCAGACGTTTCTGCTATATACGTTATTGCAAATTATATCATTGTACATATAGGTCTATATATATAGACATAGGCCCCTTATATACATACATACGTGTGTGTGTGTGTGTGTATATATACTATTGTCACTCTATACTTAATGTTAATGTATTACGTTTACAGAATATGGGGCTAAGGCAAGAGGTGGAGTTGTTGAAGAAGGAGAACCACATACTGCGAGAGAAGTTATCCAAGTTCGCGGATGTTTAGGGCGTCTGGGTGCATATCCATACACCACCTCCCGCATAGCACAAACACGCCACACGACATGTAAGTCTGCACGTCTGTCAGACAACACGCGCTGATTCAGCATATGTACATACAGCTTTGACACTATGTGACCACTTCCGTCAAATGTCATCGTAACCTTTACATTTGTTTAGTGGCGCGTCCTAACGCCACCCTTAGGTACTAAAATGATAATGTAATAACATTTATAAATATAACAGTGTCTAGTATTTGTTGACGTGATACACTAGGTCATATACATATAGTAGGTACCTACCCAGCACTACCTCGGTTAGTTGGTACATACGCACCGTATGTACATCGGGACATACTTGTATTGTTAACAAATGTTCTCACAAACAATTACGTAGGTTACATGTTTAATCAAAAGTTAAATTTGTTTACAAACATGTACCTAAGTGTAGTACTTATCTATAAATACTTATACAGTGGTTGTGTCATCATCTGACAGTCTGTGTTGTATTATATATATATATATATATATATATATATATATATATATATATATATATATATATATATATATATATATTGGTACACAATGTGTGTGTGTCAGACATTGTATTGAGTTTGTTGTGTATGTGTCGGCAGGTCGCGGGCTGCGCGTCCGCAGCGCACCGTCGGCGTTCGGCGTTCGGCGTACGAGTGTCGAGTGTCGTCATCTCTAACCACATTAGCGGACCCCGCACGGCCCCGGTAGCGCTCGCGTCGTATCGTCGGTGCACCATATTGTCACTTGTTCGACTCGTAGGTTTAATTGATACCGCAGTTACCGTAACTTTATAGCTATTTAGTTTAATAGGAAAAATGTAACCAAAGTACCATTCACCGATACATCGTTGTGTCAACTGATACGTTGTCGTGTCGGTGGCGCACCTGTTATTGTTGAAGGGTATTTGCAGCGTCGGGCCCCCACCCCGGCCCAACCGGGGCGTGCGGGGCCGCGCCGCACCGCACCGCACCGCGCGGGCATGTTGTATCTATAATAAGTTAATGTTGTTGAATATTTATGTATATCGTTACCGGCCACGGTGGATGTTTGCTCAAGTGGCTCGCGTGCGCAACTGTACTGACCGCGTCTGTATATAGGTAGGTTTAAATATGGCCCCGACCCGCCCCGCCCACACGAAGCTACTCAATAACTGTATTATAAACGTTGCTGTTGTATGGCGTGACCCCGTCCGTCCGTCCTTCCTTTACCCCCCCTTCAAGTGCGTCCCGCACGCCCCACCACGTAGCTCGCTTCGTAGGGCAGCCGCCGCCGCCGCCGCGCCGGTCCCCCTCCCCCCGTGTAGTGAGCGGATCCACTAGTTACGTTTCAAATTGACTTAGTGCTTAGTTGTATAAGTATAAGTAGTAAGTAGTTTAGTACAGTAGTTTAGTAGTGTCGTTAGTATATTTTTGTTATGGCTGTAGATGTTAATGTTTTTGAAAGTTTATATAATTTTGTTTAGTTTGTAATGTGAGACACGCGTATTGTTGTCGTAGTCGTGTCGTTTGTTCTGATGGGTGGCTGCCGGCGCCAGACCCAGACCCAGACCTCACTGAATCACGCCTCGCCCCGCGCGACGTCCCCTCCGCATACTATATATATATATTTCACTTGTGCTAATGTTATAATATTATATTTTTGTAGATTTTTGTCGTTGATATATTAAGTCAATTGAATGTTTAAAGAATTGTGAAACAAATAATGTTTATAAATTAAGAGTAAGAAGTTGTTGCATTTGAAAGTATTTTATGAATACAAAACGAGAACAATAAAATGTTTTTCTATAAAAGTTTACATGTCAAGGTTACTGCTGATATATATATATATATATATATATATATATATATATATATATATATATATATATATATATATATATATATATTTATATACACCTACAACACAAGTGGGTGAGATGGCTGAACACTGCAAACTGCACTAAGTATCTCATATCAAACATAGTTATTGTATTGTGTAAGGGCCGCCACCAGAGCACCGGAACACTGGAGCGAGCGCCATCAACTTTGTTACAACATATACTTACCTATATATATATATTATACAGTATATATACTATAAATGATACCTCTATATTATTGGTAATGAACATACATACATACATATGTACATATATATATATATATATATATATATATATATATATATATATATATATATATATATATAAATAAAAAAATATAAATATTTATCTTTCTCTGAAAATTGTAAGATGTGGATAATGATAATGTAATAATGTTAAGATGTCGTGATAAGAGGAATCGCGTATAACTGTAACGGCAAGGGGTGTCTGTCGTGTGTGTGTGTGAGGCGGCCCCACGGCCCCACGACCCCACACCCGCCCCCGCCCCCGCCCCGCGTGCTTCCTTATTATTATTTATTTATTTTGTTATAATACACGCCCTCCACGCAGTGGGGCTGCCTGTAGTGATAGCGTCAACATTGCAACAACATAAAACCATAGGGTACATAGGTTTTACATGTACGAATTGTATTTCATTTGAATTTAACTTATATATGGTTCTATGGATTGAAAATAAACGTTAATTGTTGTATTTATGTTTAGTTTTATTTGTGTGAGCCACAGTTGTCGACAGTCGCGAGGCGCACGGTGAAGGGCTGATATGATCACACTTATGTGGTTTAATAAATCGTTGAGATGACTTGCACGTTTACGAGATTATTTTTAGTCTGAAACATACATTATTTCTATAAATATGAACTAAACCTTCCAAGTGTATTAGGTAGCATATCTCGTGCGAGATGAGAAGAAGAAGAGATTACTGTACCTAGATATCATTGCACAAATATTTTATACAGACATTTTGAATAACTAATTGTATCGTGTGGGACTTTAAAAACATATGTAATTAACGAACACGAGACTCTTACATCCATTAAATTGACCTGTGTGAGGATCGAGCCCCGTGAAGGCACATATTATCAATTTAACATTTTGTTTTGAAAATCTGATAATCTACCATTGGATATGATCGCGTCCGAAATCTTAGAAGGTAAGAAGCTGAGCAGGCTGGGCACTTTTCAAGTTAATACTTTAAAATAATTTTTGTTTAGTTTAGTACTTACTAGATGCTGTACCTACTTACTGTTGCCCTTCGAACAAGGATATATATATTTTTTTTCAAAATATAATTTTAAAAAAGATGGCTGAAACCGAACTCACAATTGGTACCCGATGTACCAATTGTGAGTTCGGTTTCAGCCATCTTTTTACCGTAGTTAGATGACAATACTAGCATTAACTAAATATATATAATAATTAATATATGTATTATTTATTTGACGGGCGGTCGATATAGAAATGATTGTATGTATATGTACTAGTATTCAAATAGCTGAAATTTTGCATTTAAGACTGCAGTCCTCGAGCATGGGAACTTATGATTGAACACATACATTCACATTTTCTAATCACACAGACGCATCGCACCGTATTAATACACGCACCCTGGAAACGAATAAATCTAATTGCCGGTGCTTGCATTACATATTTATTACTCGCTTGTATTAGTAGAATCTTCACAGTGTCACAGAAAATACGCAATGTATTAGGCATAAGCTTGTCGCATCGCTAAGCCTGCAGTGAGTAGTCGGCAGCAAAAGATGGGGTCAGAGTCTCAGAGTGTATGCTTTCTGGGTATTATACAAAGAACAAAATATTTAGAGAGAAGAACGACAACTTCATACTGTAGAATTGCTCACACGATGCACACTAGCGGTCCAGTTTATTTCATCGAAAACATTCGTAGTGCAGGTTACTTAAAAATGTGATTATTTCAAAACAATATTCAGCTATCGAATTCCTGATTGCTGTGTTTGCACAATACAATTTAGGTCCATATATTCGAATGTATAAAAATTGTGTGAATTATGAAATCTCTAACATTAAAACCAATAGTTTCATATAAGCTTGCAACTCCATTTTGATCATTTTTGTCAGTAAAAAATGAATATATACTGCATAACTATACTTACTACTTTATTTTGAATTTGACTTTATTTTTTTATGTTTGTTTTATATTATTAATTTTCTTTCGGTTTCCCCATACCTACCTGAAATATGACTTCGATATGATTACGATAAGTGCTTGCATAGTGTTTGACAATTAATTCGGTTTACAAAAATCCATAATTAAATTTGCATATGTATTAGGTACCTTGATCTTTTATTTCCTCGAAGAATATAAATTAGCAGCCGTGTTCGACGCTGACACTCGCAACACACCCTAAAGAAATTATCGCGAAGCTATGGAGCTCGACTCGAACAACTAACGGACGTACTCTCACCTTGAATACTGAGATGGCACTGATTATTTTTCTTTGGACGTGTTTTATTATTACAGAACGTTTTTGTTTCATAGTAAAATGTATGGACGATTTCGGCTAAAAAATAAACGGTTTTTAGGATTATTTTATAATTTTTTGTAAAAGATTAATAAAAAGCTAGAATGGTGAATGTGTTATCCTTACTTTCATCTCACGATTCAATTGAAAATATTTACAAATATATCAACGGAATGGCCTAGATAGTTATAATAGCAAAGGTCGATTTCGATATTCTTGATCAATGTTGACGAATTTTTTTCTCAAAAAGAAGAAAGAAAGTTAAGAATGATCTTAAAATTATGACACGGTGTTTTAATAGAGTCATTTGTTAAGCATTTGAGATATTTTTTTAGTATCATTCAGTGCAGTAAACTTTTAGATATATTTAAAACCTTAAGTGGCTATTCGCGCGTTTCTTAGGACGCGCCCCTTAACATGCTTGATTATTTATAAAAACTTGATTACGAGCCAGAAATGATTGTCACACGTGAGATTCAAACCCACACCTATTTGAAATCCGTTCCAATCATTCTGTCACTTACACCAGCGTGAGCTATTTTATGACATTCAATTCTCGGCTCGTATTATATTTTCGCCTTTAAAGGAGACGTGTGCCATTTACCCGATATTGTTGTATACTTTGTACAGATTTAATACTCTAACTTTGGAGTTAGAATTTTATTAAACGATGATATGACCCTGTTATTCATATAATGTCATACAACAGTTATAAAATATTACCTCTCAAAAGTTAATAATTAGTATTATGTCCTCTGAGTTTTGTTGTTGTTGGAGATATCTCAGTGTGGCCGCGCGCACGTTCGGATACGGTGGTATATTAATAGATTTGTTATTTGAATATTAATTATCATAAATATGGCGTGATGATATGTATGTATGTATAAATTAAATGTTTAATAATAATTGATCATAAATAATAATTTCTTTTTTCTTTCCGTGAGTACGAATACCAATCACCACCCCATATCTTACCCGTGGGTGATCGTACGAGACGACTCAGGGATATAAAACGCATATAACATCTATGCGAGAGAAGGAAAACTCGAAACAAAACCCTATACCAACACGTCTGACCAGCGCGGTATAGTAGGTTAATTTCCCTCCCATTGTGGAGGAGGCTTGAGCCCAACAGTGGGACATTTATGGGCTGTGATGATGAATAAAATATTTTATTAATACTATAATGTTCTTTTAGTACTGGCAATGAATTTGTTTTAAAATTTGGGTGAAAACTTAATAACTGATACTGTAGCGGGTAGATATAAATGTCTGTAATAACGATGACCTATTGCACGTGAGACACCTTAGTCCGGTCACCTGATATTATAACCTTTGAGTAGTTGATAATGATCATGGGTAACGCAAATAACGGTTAAGAGATATACCTACTCGTACATATACATAAAACATCTGTGCAAGAGAAGGCAAATTCGAAATAAACTGTATACCAACGTATATCACCAGTATGGTGTAGTAGATGAATATCTCTCCTAATTTGGAGGTGGCTCGTGACCAGCAGCGGGTGGTCAGCTGATAATGATGAACGCTGAAATGCCCGAATCTCTGTGCTGAGAGAGAAGCAAGTTGTTAATCCTTGGATTGGTCGAGTTATCTTATGTATGCCCACTCAATATTCGCTAAGTGCACACATACTTAGGGAACTCCTGAATCAGAGAATTATTGTAAACTAGCGACTTTACTCGTGACTACGTTTGCTCAGAAGTCATTTCTGACAGAGCTAATTAAAAAAGCAATGCAGGGTGTTCATAGTTTGTCGACCTGACGTTGCTAAGGTAGCGTCAGGAAATAGGAAGTGGTCTTTTGTAAAGTTAGTAGTTGTCTCGCGAAAGAAATTGTCGAAGTAAGTGAAAGAGTGTCACCGTAGAGATTTTCTCGAACCCGCCCCGCCGCTGGCTCGTTGGCGTGAGGGTAAGCACGAGTACCTGCACCTGATGCCGCCCTAGCTGAATGGCCCAGAGATCAGTCTGTCTCCCATTCAGCATGTGAAGTGACGCCCCGACAGCAAAAGATGCCAAGACTTAAACTCGAAAGGGTAATCTACCGGACGGGGCATTGATGATTAACACCGGGTTCTGATGACCCGTCTGCACGACGTAGAGAGGTACGCCTACGACAGCTAATAGGGCCGTGCGCCTGCAGATATTGATTGGGGTGTGACTATGAACCATAGTTCGTCACATAAAAAAAGAGGATGTTTAAGGTTGGTTGAACCTTAAATACTCAGTGTACTCGTAGTTTTGTATTTTTAATCATTCTACAAATGATACTATCTTTAATGTTCTATTTACCTGTGTGGTGGTGAGATAAGAATATAATTATCGCCACCTGTTATTTGACCGTATTACCGTTGGTTTCACCAGCAGAACATCAGCCTCCACTCAAGACACATATAACACCTCATTGGTATCGCTAACCGACCTGCCAAGCGCAGCGATTGCGGCACTCGTCTCTACTGTGGGGTGTGTATGGGTATATATATATATATATATATTATATCTTTAAACGAGCAATTCTTGTATATATATATATATACTATACTATATATATATATATATATATATATATATATATATATATATATATATATATATATATATATATATATATATATATATATATATAATTAATATATATAATTATGCGATTAATCGATCTAGCTAGGTTTCATTTATAGAAAATATTGTTTTGTCAGTATTTTTCGCCAACAAAAAATATAATTTTTCGTTGTATTAAAACTACTAGAGTATGAAGTTTTCAAATTTTGACGCAGTCATTAAGAATACAGATTTAGCTCAGTTGGAAAATCGAGTAGTCTAATCCAAAGAAACCGGAGATCGGTTCGGATCCTTACTTATTCGCCTTCTTTTGTTATATTATTAATTACTAGCTTTTGCCCGCGACTTCGTCCACGCAGAAGTCATCTCTGACAGAGTTAAATAGAAAAAGCAATGCAAGGTGTTGAAGGTTTGTCGCTAGGACGATAATCAACAGCGTCAGAAACTGGGATGCGGTCGGCGCCTTCTGCGAGTTAGTTGTCTAACGGAATTAGGCAATAGGGTGGGTCCGAGAGAAAATACTCTAGGTTGACACGCTCTACCGTCGGTGCTTTGGGCGGCGCAAGCGTAAGTACCTGTATTGAGGTTCACTGCATGAGGGCTTCGACTCGAGATGATACACGGTTGCGGTGGCCCGCCCGCACAACGTAGATGTACGTGTACGGCGCGCGTGTGTCTATATACCACAGCCGGTCACTAAAGAAAAAGGTGGTTCAAAATTCTATTCATTCTACAAATTATATTGCCATTAATATATTATTTACGGTATGACCATGGGATAAAAATGTAATTATCGCCACCCTTTATTTGACTGTTTTGTTTTACCAGCAGAGTTGCGACCTCGTTAGATATGATTTATTATTTGAGTTATAGAGTGAACATTTATGAAGCTAAGCTTAACCTGTATCTTAAACCATTAGGCAAGAACCTATTGCCGTCTACTATGTGTATTGTGTGAGCTCTCACGCCGGCACTGGTGCGGGGTTGATGGAGAGGAAGAGAGAAACACATGTTTATTTATTTTTACCGAAGAATATTTGTACGTAATTTGAAAAGAATCGATAAAGGAATTGTCTCCCCATACACACTTTGCCGCTTTGTTACACCCCCTTAGGGGCGGAATTCATAAAATCCTTTCATATTGAATCTCTATGTCAAAATAAAAACGTGCTTCAAAATTTTATGTTTCTAGCTTTAATAGTTTCGGCTTGGTGGTAATGAGTCGATCAACCCGTTTCAAAAGCCTAATTTACACAACCAGAGGGTGAAAATTGACAAATGCCGGATATTACCCTAGAATATTTGATTCGACTCGTAATTTGAAAAGAATCAATAAAGATTTTTTTCTCTCCATACAAACTTTGCCACTCTGCGCCACCCCCTTAGGGGTATAATTTCGTAAAATCCTTTCTTAGTAAATCTCTACGTCATATAAAGAAACCACTGTTAACATTTCAAGTTGCCAGCTTCAATAATATCGGCTTGGTGCTAATGATTTAATGAGTCGTCCAACCCGCTTTGCAGGCCTAATTTACACCCCCAGAGGGTGAAAATCAATAAATGCTGAAACACGTGTTTATTTATTTTTACTGAATAATATTTGTACGTAATTTGAAAAGAATCGATAAAGATTTTTTTCTCCGAACATTTTTAAATTGCCATAACTTTTTTATTCATAAACTAATTGACATGAAATAAAGCCTAAATGTTAAGTGAAGCTTACCACAATATAGAGCGAAAACCGCGTCTAAATTGGATAAGCCGTTTCTGAGATTAGCGTGCACAAACACACAGACAAACAGATAAACAGACAAAAAATTTAAAAATCATTGTTTTGGGTTCTGTTAGTGTTGATAAAGGTCCCAGTAATATTTTTTCTCATATATCTTCCATGTACAGACAGCGATCCGTTACATTTTTATTATATGTATAGATTATCATTTGCCCTCATCTTTGTCTGCGTAGAAGTCGAAAATGGTTCTAATAGGATTTTTGTTTGTTTTTTACGTTATTAGTTTTATTGTTATTTATAAATTATTACTCTGTTCTCTCTGCATACCCTGCAAGGGATATGGCGTGATGATATGTAGTTATGTATGTATAAATTATTATGTATAAATGTTTGTATACTTACCTATATAGTATAACAATCTAACCCATGTGGTGACTGAGTAAGAATACAATTCACCACCCCCTATCTTACCCGTGGGTGATCCTAAGAGACGACTAAGGGATATAAAATGCATATAACATCTATGCAAGAGGAGGAAAACTCGAAAAAAAACCCTATACCAACACGTCTGACCAGCGCGGTATAGTAGATTAACTTCCCTCCCATTATGGAGGAGGCCCGAACCCAACAGTGGGACGTATATGGGCTGTGATTATGATGATGATAACAATCTTTATTATAATGTAGGGAAGGTTTAATAAACATGAAAATCAAATAAAATTTTGTTATACATTATGCACACGAGGCTTTTTTCAGCAGGCCATGTTTTGAAGACACCGCGCCCATTCCGACCGAGACGACGAAAGGATAGTGTGCGGCCCCATAACCCACCGTCTTTTTCATCGAAATTAGGCCGACCACTGGTACCGCTTCTTTGACATCCCCCCGCGATAATACACTGATTATAGTATTCTTTGTAAACAATATCTTTTGATTTTTTTCGGATGCTAGAATTCCCAGGCTACTCTGTGAGCTTACTCTGAAGCATGTCACATATAACTAACTGCCCATGGAAGAAGCAGCTTTCTCTCAAGTCTGCTCCCGCTATCTTAAGAATTTGACCTCGAGCTTTGTTTACGGTTATTGCGAAGTAGACTTTAATAGCAAACTGCACTCTCTGAAATTCTAAGGAGTAATTTGATAGTATTTGGAGAATCGTAGGAATAAATACAGACTCTGCTCGAGAACAACCGGTTAGTATAGTTAAACCGATTACATAGCAATGCAATGTTTTTTCTTGCAAACTGTTGGCATTGTATAACTTTGGCGCGCCAGCTCTTAATTTTAACATGTGAGTTGGGAGACCAGGAGCCTTCAGTGTATTCAGGAACTCGACCGGTTGTCGGACTTGGAGTTTATTACTTATTCAAAGGATACATTTTAATATTCGACCACTTCGAATGACTTAAAATATTTGCAAGTAAATGGTATAAAGAAAACGAAACGACCGTAGTAGCGCTCATAGGTCATGGCGTCTTGGGACCAATCTGATCAACATTAACATCCTGTCTCCCTATAGTATCTTACTGATTGTTCCTAATATAACTCTGCCTTTCCATCTCGATTTTTACAAATATGTTGATTAAACGCTGCCTAAACAGCGATCAAAAATATAGCAAATGACTATCTCTCTTTTCTAATCATTTTGCGGTAAAAATACCCTCGCCAGAGTAAAATTAAAACGGGTAATACATCTTATGAGCGATGAATTTCAGTTATTTGGTGCAATGTGTTATCACGGCTCTCCATTACAATATTCGGCTTAGAAAATTGCTGTCCAACAATTTAAAATTTCAAACTCTACGTACCTATGACGCCGTGTCCTAAAAGTGTATGACCTCTTTATGGCTTAGAAATTTTAAAATGTCGTATTAATACAGTATTGTGACTTTCCAGACATTCTAATTTTAAAAAGTATTTCCATTGTACCAAGCTTTTATGTGAGTTCAACCTTTTCAGGGTGCCGTACCCAAAGCAAAAAACCATATAACTAAGACTTCGCTGGCCGTCGGTCCGTCCATCTATCTATTACCAGGCTGTATCTCATGAACTATGATAGACAGCAGGCAGACAGAAATTTTCACAGATGATGTATTTCTGTTGCCGCTATAACGACAAATACTATAAAACAAAATAAAATAAATTTTTAAGGGGTGCTCCCATACAACGAACGTGATTTTGGCTCCTTTTTGCTCGATACATTTATTTAGTTTCTATTTTTGCTTTTTGCCTTTTTAACTTATTTTTCATTATTTTTATTATATTTAAATATATCTTCCAAAACACACTAACAAGACAATACCGAGCAAGGCTCGGTCATCCAGATATTATATATATATATAGGGTGTAAGGGTACCGCTCCCGAAAACAAAGACAGGTAACTAGTCCTACTTGTAATGATAGGCTAGTGTTGGCGCTTATTTTAAACGTACTAGCTGCACCTACACACGCATAACTGCTCATATTTTATATTTGCGATAAACCAACCTAAGAGGAGGGACGGCGATGCCAGCGCCACGAAAACAAGAAACTTTTTCGCATTACCAATATCCACCCACCGTCAATAATACTGTATTAATATACTCGCTCAATTGAATTGTAATTTTTATTCAGTAAACGCTTTAATAATTAAACGACTTTTTCTCCAATCTGATATTCACAACAGCTAGAAAAAAAATCGATTCAGCTTCGGAATATATCTACAATATATATCGAGTAAGAGTGACGCCCGGATGGTACTATTGGTTTCTGGTGGGACGTCGATGGCGATGGTACCAGAAAAGTTAACCCGCTGGGCCAGCCTCGGATGTCAACGAATCAGTATGAGCGGCCCAATAGCGATGGAGAGGTAACACGACGGGTTATGGGGCCGCACATTGCTCTTCCGACACTCCGGAGGGGATGATCGTAGCGTGTCCAGAATTATAAAAGTATTGGGGAGGGATACATCCTCAGAGGGACTGACTTTCAGAATACTCCTTTTTAGTGAGATTCTGGGATACTAAAGTTAGTAGCAGGCACCTACTTGTGTTGATTTATAATTCTATAAGTAAGAGTATCACCGCAAAAGTTAATTCGCAATCTGTTACTCATTACTCCGCTTACTGTTTAAGGTGATGAATATTGATATGTACCTAATGGTGAAACGTATTTATTTATTTTTACCGAACAAGAGCATGTCTGCTTAATTTGAATACAGTCGACCAACATTTTTGTTTGGCACCATACAAACTTTATTACTGCGATTCTTCCCCTTTGGGGTGAAAATTTATAGAATCTGTTGCTAGTGAGTCTCAGCGTCGTGAAAAATACTATTGCCTTATTTTTTTGTATCTAGGTTCAAATCATTCAACTAGCATCTAATTACCTAGTTCCACCCCCATATGATGAAGTTTGACAAATACTGAAACATATGCTTATTTATTTTTAATGAAGAGTATATTTTCAAAATTTAAGATAAATCAATAAAGAGAATTATTTCTTTCCAAACAATATTTGCCAATTCGCTTCACCACTTTTGGGGTGGAACTTCATAAAATTATTTCGTCTCTACGTCACAAAAAATGACTATTGCCAAAGTTTCACGTTTCTGCTTTCTGTAGTTTCCGCTCGGCGTTAATAAGTCAGTCAACCAGTTTCTTTATCCTATTTTACACCTCTTTTTTTGGCGGCCAGCTATGGTGTGGTCAAGCTCCGTTAATGCCGTCTGGGGCGTTAGAAAGAACGGCGTGCAACCCATA
Source organism: Lymantria monacha (assembly GCA_905163515.2). NCBI lineage: Eukaryota > Metazoa > Arthropoda > Insecta > Lepidoptera > Erebidae > Lymantria > Lymantria monacha. The sequence goes on from LR991081.1 coordinate 22,948,020, forward strand.
GATCCGCCCTACAAGTGACTATCAAGTACGTGCGAGTGGGTCACCGGTACCGGTCTTCGTCTTCGATGGCCCACTGGGCGGGTTACCTTCACGAGTATCCTCTCGGGTCGTTGCCCCGGCAGTTTTTACCGTTGGGGCGTCATCCACCCGCCTATTTTCCACCCCTACAGGATGAAACTGACAAATCTTGAACGACTTGTTTATTTATTTTTATTGGAGAGTATTTATTTGTGCATAATTCGAAAAGAATGGATAAAGATTTTTTCTCGCCATACAAACTTTATATTCCGTATCACCCTCTTTGGGGTGGTATTTGCTTTTTTTTTCTTAATAAGTTGCTATGATACAAACAGTAACGACTATCGAAATTTCATATTTCTTGTTTCTTTAGTTTGTAGTTTCGGCTCAGCGGTGATGAGATAGCAGACCAGTTTCTTTAGTCTATTTCTTAAAATTGACAAATGCTGATTGATATGTTTATCTGTTTGTGTATAATTTGAAAAGAATCGATAAAGATTTTTTTTCTCCTTATACAAAGTCTACCACTCCGTGTCTCCCTAAGGGGCAGAAATTCGTAAAAAAAATATATTAGTTTCTAGAGAACAGAAAGAGTTCTTTCTGTTGTCTAGAAACTACTCACAAAGTTTTTAGCTTATAATATAATTATGACAATTAATTAATAAAACAAATGTATGCAAATTTTATTTAAGCAATAAATCCAAACTTATATGTAATCTAGTAATGTAAACGTATGTTCATATTAAACTTACATTCGTTACTTAAACAAACAATATCATTAAATTAGCTGTCATCGTTAACAATTGTACTTGTAAACCATGATTAGATTACAATATATCAATATATCATTGGGCAAATGCATAATAAATATATTGAAAATATATACATTTATTACAAAAAAAAAACTAAATCCGAATAATGTTATTGACATAGCAAAAACCGATCAGAGTACAACAACATTCATAACCAACTCATCTTGTTATTACAATATTCATGAACAACATTGTGTTAGATAATATTACCTGGTGATAATGTTTATACATTTTGAAATATACATTAGAGCCGTCTACTATCGAACATATATTAAATTTTGTCACTATGGTCACGTAAAGAAATACCATGGCGGCAAACGAAGTTGGTGCGATCTAAACCCGACCAGGAGCGGTATTATAAAAACAATATAATAAATAATTTATATAATATGCTAAATGTATAAACAATAGGATTATACGTCACCATAATACAACTTTTCTATATAAAATAAATATAACAATACTTATTTGAATTTAATTGACGTTATATATGTTTGAAATGCATTCACGTAATGAGAATCCAAGGCACCTCGTAAATACTCAATATAGATCGCGATCTTATAGCCTCGAGCGCGATCACGTATCACCGGATCACGCCACAGCATTAGGTATATGTTCATTGTTGATCGGTGGATCGTAATCACAGCGTTAACACGTGTTGTCATGAATTGACATAAAATTAAAACTGTAGTATCCCTTGTTATGAAAACGATAAAGCTGCTGGGTTAAAAAATGTTTATAGAATAGAGAAATGTATACTCATTTTAATATTCTTTAAGATAATACAACTAAAACAGTTAGAACTTGATTATTACAACAACTAGGCATCTTCGAATGAATGAATACATCAACATATTTTAACGAATTACTACATAGATAGGTATATAATAAAACAAGCACATACAGTGTATGAGATATATGTAGAACACCACAAATTATCATCAACACCACATTACCTTGCTACAGGTAGAATTATTAATAATTAAATATTGACTACAATAATACTGCTTCTATTAGTGAAGATTGCGTCAGGTGAAGTGGCGGGCACTTATTTAAGTGCTGAAAGATAATATGAAGCTAAGTGAAAAAAAAACATTTTTAATGACTGACGCGATTCTGGGCTTACATCTTTAATTTTGATCATTATCGGAGGATCATAACCAAAATTTTAAATTAGGTATATAGATATTTTGTGATCCAATGTAACAAAAACGATCAAACAACCTTAATACACAATTAATGTGAACCGCGATTATTAAATATACGAGGTGCCTAACATCAGGATGGATTCCTAATAATATTCATCAGGATGAATTCCTAATAATATTCACATTATGTAGCGTACCAGTTATAGAATTCAAATTAAAATTTTATTTAGTTATCATCTACGTATTGTATTACCTACATACATATTTTTTGTGCTTTTTGTTGCCATGGTAGTGCACCATTCGCACGATCGCACCTATCAACAGACCATTCGTGCCAATACTCAAACTAAATATGATGAAGCAAAACAATCACAGAGTGCTTTAAACACTCCGCTTTAAATCACAGCATTAGCGCTCTAGGGACATGTGTTTAGTTACCAATTACTAGGCGTGAACCTCCACCGCCGTTGACTCTGGCATAAACGATTTTATAATACTCACTAGAGCTGTATAAGTACCAGCGATCAGTCCAATGAGGCCCACTATAAATAAAAATATATCCTTGAACATAGTTATACGAAACGCTCCAAATTTGTCGGGAAAACAAACGCAAAATTCCATCAAAGCTGGGAAGCATATGCCCAATGCCGAGAGACACAGTGCACCGAACAGCGAGATGAAGAGTCCCAAGCGTGGCACAGCTACCGCTAGCACAACTGTAATTGTACAATACAATGATTATATCAAAACAAATATCATATTAGATTAGTAATAGAAGAAATATTATATTATAAATTGTACACACACACAAACAGATATGTAAATAATATAATATGGATTCTACTCTTAGAGTGATTCCGCACTACGTCCGATCCGAATCCGATCCGAACCCGTGAAAATATGGTCCGTCATAGCCGTAGAACTATTTCTATGGTAATCTACGCACTACATCCGATCTCCGTCATACGATTTCTTTCCGTCATTCTAGAATCTCCATGCCGGAGAAGATTTTTGACGGACATCGGTCCGTCAAAAATCCATAAAAGTAGCCATAGAATTATTTGTATGGACGCTCGCGCACTGCGTCCGAGTTCAAGCCGAGTTGCAAAAAGAATTGTAAAATTTCCGGTCGTATTGACGTAACACTACGTGCTCATTGTAAAAACTTCTTTTTAATAGTCGGTCTTGCAAGAGAGGGTGCACCCAGAATTCTTTATGTCTTCTGCGTCTTCGTACGTACAATAATATTGCCAGAAGTTGACGTTGATTTAAAGGACTCATGATCAACGACGTGAACACTATGCTGTGGCTCCGCATAAAATGACGTCCGAGTGTCCTAGACCCATATTTTCACAGGTTCGGATCGGATAAATGCGTAAGCTATCCGAATTCGGTTCGAGTTTTCTAGATCCATATTTTCACCGGTTCGGATCGGACGTAGTGCGTGACCGCTCTTACTTTTGTATACAAGTCGTAAAACTGGTTGAGACATTTAACGGTCGTCATGTGATACCTATTACAGCCCAACTGCCAAGCGTGAACATTGTAGCACTATCCTAATCTAACTTGGAAACGCCTCTGTACAGTAGTGGATGTCTCGATGAGCGAGTTGATGTATAAGACGTAGAGTACGGTGTATCGGCTACGTAACAATTTTACTTTAGACATGTGAGGGTGATCTCGGTATTCCATGTTACAGTAAGACAGTCATAATCTATGCATATGATTTTATGTATTCAGTTGGATTTACGAGTGGTTTAGAATAACAATTAGGCACATCAGATGGCGTTGCTATCAATTTATAGATTTTTTTAAACATTTAAACATCAGCTGGTATTACATAAAATTAGTTATTGCTTTTCTTTTATAAATTAAGATTACCTACAACAATATTTAGGTCCTAATTATTTTAATGAATATTTATTTGTTATGGACTTACAAGTGATCAAGCATAGGACTATCCTTAATGCGTATTCTGCAAAGCGTAGTCTGGATGCTGGTGCGCCCGACTGCTGCAGGCGTGGCAACAAGTAGCCGCGCCATACCACCTCGACGGGCACGTAGCAATGCAAACCGTAGCTAATGAATATAGCAACAGCGAACATTGCTATAACACTTGTAGCCAAACTGTAATCACAACCAAATAATATTACATTTATTAAACATTAATACAATTAATTGCTATTCGAATAATTTATACGTTTTATAAAAATTATTAACTACATGCAAATAAAAAGTACCTAATATTTTTATAGAGTAATGTTAGAGAGATAATGATAGTGTGCTCTGATGAGCAATGTATGGGCATCTGTATTGTTGTTGGGATATATATAACAGTGAACACTCCGATGGTTCGGACATGTGGAAAGAATGCCGAACGAACGTCTGGTTAAGAAGATATACAATGCGAAAGTGAAAGGATGTAGGTACCGGGGGAGACCGAGACTAACCTACCTAGACCAGATCGGTCATGTACTGGTGGAAGGTGGAGTCAAGAGTCTCCGAAACCGGCGAGCGTGTATGAAAAGAATTATGAATGTTGAGGAAGCGAGTGAAGTATGCAAGGATAGAGTTCTCTGGCACTCTGTTCTCTCTGCTTATCCTGCAAGGGATATGGCGCGATGATATGTATATATATATATATGTAACATGAATAGTCTAACGAGCTTATAATTACTTATAATTGATAATTAAAACAAATTTTTATTAGTTTGTATGTGACACTAGCGATGACTTACTCCATAGAAATATAAACTATGGCTGATAAAGAAGCTGAAAGTCAAGTCATGAACAGTTGAGAACTCTCTCGTGATATAGTAACAATTTAATTTCTTATCTGATGTAACAGTGTCAGTGCGGTCATAAGAAGAAAAATAAAAAAACAAGAACGAGTATGGTGTATTGTCTGCCTACGAATGTACTAAGGAGTTTGTGAGATACTTTCACTCGATATATAACTCGGAACCACCTAAGTTAAACGTAGCTATAGAGAACGCTTCGGCGATATCAAGCAGCACAGTAATTTAGGGCCTTTTCTCTTTATTATATGATAAATGATTTGCCGAAGATAATTAACAATGCCTCATGCCCATTGTTTGCCGATGATGTTAAGCTATTTATGGTACGAGAAGATGACATGGATTGTAACTTATTACAAGAGGACATTGATAGCGCTCTCCAGTGGAGTATAAAAAACAAAATTTACTTTAATACTACGAATTGTTCGGTGGTGTCATTCTCTCGGGCTAGGAGCCTGGGTCATTATTCTTATAGCATAGAAGGCCAATCGCTTCAGAGAGTCACAGAAGTTAAAGACTTGGGCATTCGGCAAATCACATTATGGAAGTGTGTGAAAAGGCGTACCGTAATCTTGGTTTTGTTTTACGTCAAGCAAATGAGTTCGCTAACATCGACTCAATAAAGTCTTTATATGAGGCATTAGTAAAAAGTCATCTCGAATATAATGCTACTGTTTGGAGCCCTAACGAAGTCAAGTATAAAGAAATGTTGGGCCCGATCTGTCGGACGCCCAGTTTGGGTTCAGGAGGGGTCGTTCGACGATCGCGGCTCTGCTGCGCCTGAGGGCCGTGGCGACTGAGGCCGTCGCCGGCGGAGGAGTGCTGTTGGTGGTGTCCCTGGACATCGCCAACACATTCAATAGTCTGTCATTTAGCTGCATCAGGGAGGCGCTCCGATACCACGGAGTGCCAGTTTACCTGAGGCGGCTAGTGGCAGACTATCTGGAGGGATGCAGCGTCCTCTACACCAACCGAGTAGGGGACGTTGTGCGAACGCCCATGACGTGCGGTGTCCCACAGGGGTCGGTCCCCGGACCCACCCTGTGGAACATCGGCTACGACTGGGCGTTGAGAGGGAGCCTCCCACCCGGGCTGGGCGTGATCTGTTACGCCGACGACACGCTCGTCACAGCCCGCGGTGGGACGCTGGAGGAGGCGGCAGGCCTGGCGACTCTCGGCACCGAAGAGATCGTCAGGCGGATCGAGGCGCTGGGGCTGAGGGTGGCCCTGGACAAGACGGAGGTCCTCTTGTTCCATGGGCCCCGCATGGGCCCTCCCATCGGCGTTTCGATCACCGTCAATTCGGTTGACATCAGCATCCGGGTCCATATGAGGTATTTGGGCCTGGTGCTCGACGGGCATTGGTGGTTTCGGGAGCATTTCCGCAGGCTCGCTACGCGGCTCGTCGGCGCGGCGTCCGCCCTTTCATGGCTTATGCCGAATGTGGGCGGACCGAGCGCTACGTGCCGACAGCTGTACACGGGGGTCGTCCGGTCGATGGCCCTGTACGGTGCACCGGTGTGGGCGGGGTCCTTGACCGTCCGACTCAGGGTTCTTCTGTGGCGACCACAGAGGGCCATGGCGGTCAGGGCTGTACGCGGGTACCGCACGGTGGTGACGGGGCATGGATGCTTCGCCAAATACCTGCACAAGGTCGTCAGGAGGGAGAGTACACCGTCCTGCCACCACTGCGATTGCGACGAAGACACGGCGCAGCATACGCTCGAGGTTTGTGCTGCTTGGGCAGAGCAGCGTCGTGAACTCGTCGCAATCATTGGTGCCGACCTGACGCTGCCGACCATTGCCAGGGCGATGCTCGACAGCGTCAGGAACTGGAACGCGGTCGCAACCTTCTGCAAGGCAGTAGTCTCGTGGAAGGAGGCGGCGGAGCGCGTGCGCGAGGAGCGCCCCCTCGACGGCGCGAGCCGCCGCCGGCGACTGGGGCGGCGCAGGCGCGATTACCTGCGCCTGATGCCGCCCTAGCCGAAGCCGCGGGTGACTGGATCGGGGAATTAGTCCGTCACCCGCTGAGAGGCCGACCGCGTGAGGAAAGACCGACATCCTACCCGAGGGGGGATGTCGGTCGAGGAGAGGGTACTCCTCAGGGGTATTCCGTCGGGCCGACCACTGACGTCAAGTCACTCTTTATTTTTTTTTTTTTTTTTTTTTTTTTCGCTGAGGAAACGCATTTGCGCGCTATCCCCCGCCGGTGACAGACGAGGGGGAGTGTGGGACTCGCCGGCCATAGATGTTAGCGGCCGGAATACCCACTAAAACCACAGCGGCCCCTTCCGCGCTTTTACGGGGAGCCGGAGAGATCGTCTACTGACATTCGATCCCCGGCACCCCCACGCTTGGCTTTCTGGCCACGTCCTATCATCCCTCAAGGCGGTGGGAGGAGGTGCGCATAACGGCGCCTCCTCCTTCCCGGTCGCCGGCGGCGAAGCGAGTCAGCTGACGCAAGCGCCTCGCGTTCTCGCTCCGCGGCCTCCTTCCTTTTCATGATGACCTCGCAAAAGGAGGCCATCGACGACCAGCACCTGTCGCTGTCAAGCATCTTCGAGATGATGGTCGACAACGACAGGTCTCTCCCAACGACCGCCGATAGGACGTGGCGCTGGGGCCCCCAGGCAGGGCATACCTCCAGAGTGTGACGCGCATCATCTACTGGCGCACCACACTCGTGACATCCTGGGGCCCCTTCTCTTCCAATTCTGTGCAGGTACTTACTAAAGACCCCATGCCCGGTAAGCACCTGCACCATCCTAAAGCTTAGGCTGCCGTGCCTTCTACTAATCCAGCGGTGGAGATGTGGCGCAACCGCCTCCACAGTCCCCCGCCCTGCTACGGGGGACTCCAGATCTTCTCTCCACCGCTGAGTGACTCCCCTTCGGGCCACTTCCAGTACTCTGCCCAGTCTCCTGACGGAGACCTGCTCGTCGTTGGCCCGCGCCGCGACACGGAGCCGGTAGACCTCAGCCAGGGCCTCGGCCACAAGTGGCCAAGGTGGGTCGCCCGCCAGCAACGTCGCTGCGGTCCATGACACCGTACGATAGCCCCTGACAGCCCTCACCGCCATGGCCCTCTGAGGGCGTCGCAGAAGGGCCCTGTTGCGGACGGTGAGAGAGTCCGCCCAAACAGGGGCACCATACAGCGCCATGGACCGCACCACTCCGGCGTATAAACGCCGACAGGACGACCCAGGACTGCCTGTGTTTGGCAGAAGCCTACCTAACGCCGCGGCTGTCTTGATGAGCCTCGGAACGAGCTGGGCAAAGTGCGGCCCGAAACTCCACCTAGAATCAAGGTGCAGACCCAGATATTTCATCTGGGCCCGCACCGGCACAGCAACCCCAGACACGCTGATGTGTGCTCCTCGGGGGGGACCTCGACCCGGGCCATGAAATAGGAGGGCCTCGGTTTTCTCCACCGCGACCCTCAGGCCCAACATGCTGATCCGGCCCACGACGAGCGCAACCCCCTCTTCTGCCAATCGAGCAGCCCCCAGGAAGTCAGGCCTCCTCACCGTGATGAGGGTATCATCAGCATAGCAGATGACCCCCATCCCGGAAAGAAGCCGACCCCGTAGGAGCCAGTCGAATCCGACGTTCCACAGGATCGGGCCAAGGACCGATCCCTGTGGAACGCCGCACTCCACCCGATGACGATGAATGCGCCCGTCGCCCCCCTCCCAGAGCACGTGCCTTCCCTCGAGGTACGCTTCCAACAGCCTCCAGAGGTAAGGAGGCACTTCATGATACTGGAGTGCCTCCTTTTGCGTCTCATGCGGGAGGCTGTTGAAGGCGTTCTTTATGTCCAGCGAAACTGCCAGGAGGACGTCAAGTCACTCTGCTCCGGTGGTCGGCCCAACGACGAAGGCGACGTCACGGGTGGGTTACGGGTGTGCGTGCTTACGCCCCTCTGTCACCCCGGATGGAGTGGTGCAAGGTACTTTAAGTTATATGGCGTATACCTTGGGTATCCAACAACATACCCAACATTGTTTCTGCTCGGCATGGTATTATAAATTGGAAGTTAGACGGGAGGCAGCCTTGACCACATATATACTTAAGGTGCTACGAGGAAGGATCCATAACCCAGCAATCCTTGGTATGGTCCAGTTAAACATGCTTAATGAATTTGTGAACCGACGACAGCGACCGAAGCTACTGGCGGATTGCGCGTACCAACTTGCTGCAGAGGGCGCCATTGACACGTGCAATACACACGCTTAGTTCTATCGCCGAACGTATTGATATTTTCTCTTGCTAGTTGAGTGATTTCGAGAGAGCCACTTTGTCTTTCATTTATTATGGGATAAGCAGTTAATGTACAATAGAATAATGCTTTAATATCACATTAGGTTAAGTCACTGTAATGACAGTTTAAGTATAGATGATTTATAATAAATAAAATAAAAATAAAATAATATGAACATCAATAATATGTGAAAAATTCTATGTTTTGTTTTTACGTGAAAGCCATTTAAACTGGCTGAGGTAACATCAAGAAAAATGGCCAACAACGCTACTATTTTGGGCAACTTTCAATATTAATTTCTATTTTTTTAAACACATCCGCGCGCCTCAGAAGAAATCATTGTATTGCGGGGGACTTTACAAATATTTAATTAACGCAAATGAATTACACCCAGACTCAGAACAATAGTTAGTAGGTATATCGCAGTGTTTTCCTGTGTAGGAATCCAACCCACGGGACTGGCACGGAAAATCGTTATCTTAAACACTACTCCATTTGTACATTCAAATTGATGTTGGATAAACGTTCGCGATTTTCTCAAACAAATAAAGAGTTATTTCTAAAATGATATAGCGATAATGAATCGTAAGCTAATTAAAATCTACGTTTTTTCGCATTTATGTCGTGAATAATAAGAATTACAGAAAAAATGTGAATGAAAAACAAACTTGTAGAACCTTCAATTTCTTACAAGAAACGTTCTTAGTGCCAAGTCGTTAAATCAATATTTCTGAAGATATTTAATGATAAAGTTATTTAATGATAGCGTTAATTTGTATTATTTGACGCGATTTTTAACCTACAGTAAAATAAGAGGTATTGGAATATTGTATTGTTAGAAACACAGATGATAATAAATACACAGTACAACTTAATGTACCCACATGGGGAAACATCTACATGTATATGAAGTACAGATACATATCACACAAGTCACACATCTCATCTCACACAAGTCCAACAGCTGGACTCTAGTCTTCTATACAATAGGAGAGAAATTATACTATCACGCTAGTCATACGTGTTTGTTTGGGGTCGTCTTTTACGACACCCACTATTCCGTCATCACACAGAATGTGTTGAATACGCAAGTCTGTAAATTGATAGGTGGTACGGGTGTTCGTGCTTTTCACCGAAGGCAAGCTCACTGTTCTGGTGTCTCGTCCAAATTTCGACGCTCCTGTCGTATGGTTGGTTATAAGGTTGCACGCCTTCCTTCATCTCCACTATCCCGAACGGTTTAGGTTAGCAATGACCGGTAGCCCGTTCCCGTAGGAAAAGATGTTAGATTATTGATTGGTACTTTATTGGCGATAACGTCTCGTCGTTATACAGATAAACTAAAATCATATAAACATATGTATGATTGTAAAATTATTAATTTAGTTGCGTACATTATAAAATTTTATTATAACGTTTACATATGAACGATCACGTGTCAGTATTATTTTTGTACAGACGTCGGTTTCCCCCCCTGGCTGATATACATATATTTTGGGAGTAGATCAAGGTCGGTCGAGTCAATCTCACAATACTGTATACAACAAAAGCTTCACTATAATCTTTCCACCGAAATAGTTTTTGGTAATACCATTACATTGTATGTATATATTTACATATATCTAAATATTATACTTTCATATTATTAAGTTAATTGTATACATTTTTCTTTTTTAATATGTAACCAAACTGATATTATTTTATGTTGACATCTCGAGTAAATCACTCAGTAGGCAATATAGTGATGTGTACTAAGTTTGAGGTTACTACGAGTATATTATCAAATGATAGAAAGTATATAATTGATGTTGATATTATCAATTATTACTTGGCGTGCACAGTGACGGCGCGGGCGCGGGCGCGGGCGGTATGCTCTGTGGGAGGGTCTCGTCTCAACAATGCTAACATATACAGTTCACAGTTATACGTACATAATATACTGAAATATAATTTGTGAATAACACGATAAAGTTGATAAGGTTCTCACATCGTCATAATGGTATCATTAGTTCACAGCATAATATGAGAGCGGTGATTTAGAATTACCTACAGACTAACTCTGAATAGCAAATCATAGATATTTAGATTTTGTTGGATTGCTTAAATATGGTTTGGATTTTAAACTTATCCAAGTCGCGATGGTCTGCTCTAAATTTACATCAAGGACAGGCAGTTATTCGGCTTTACTTATTCCCCTTAATTCGTCGCTTTTACTTCTACTTTTTATTGGAAAGCTTTCAAGTTCTGTTGCGCAAACTTGTAGTACAAGTTAAAGTGTACCGAAAAGTTGACTTGAGAAGAGTGTGACATATTCGTATAAGTGTTGTCGTGTATATATATAAATAAATGTATGATAAACACTGCACTATTATATACCACATTGTATATTAATGAATAATTATAATGTTATTCTGCAATACAAACATTATCATGAAAGGAATCATCAATCATCAGGAAAGGAAAAAGAACTATTATGATATTGCATGAAAAGTTCATATCTCAATAGACTGCGCAGATAACGATGAACCGTGCCGAGAGTCGTGGGTTCAATTTCCACATGGGACAATATTTGTGCGATTTACAATCATTGTACATATCTTCGTCTGGGTGTAATTTGTATCCCTGAAATGTATATTTGTATAATCCATCCCAAATGTAGTGTATACAATATCTACTTCTTCATTCTTATGTAAGTTTCATGTTAAGAATAATAAATTCTAAAACTCACAGATAATTTTCATCGTTGATGGTTTCTGCTGAGATTACTGTACCTACATAGTAATATATAATTGATTGAATTTGGCGATACATGGCGGAAATCCATTATTATTACAAAATGGAGAAGAGGAAGACCCACCACTACCACCACTAATCGTGGGAAAGCGGTGGGTCTTCCTTCCTCTCCTCCATTTTGTAATAATAGTAATATATGTATATTCATTAATTGCATTATAGTTGTATATATACATATATGTATGTATGTAAGCTACATTACGCTAAACTTTTCACATTCTCATTTCACTATTTATTTCAAAACGTGTACAGTTAATTGTTATTATAAAGTTATGATGACAACTTACGCTCCTTGTGGTAGATCAAGTGTTATTGAGTCGCTGCACTTGTCGACGCAGTATATATAACCGAGGGCCCCAACACACACATAGAGCAACACAATGATGGTCATGCCGGTGTTGAGTACACCGCACGGCGCACCGAACGACTTCGGCGTCTTCATATTGTTCTCCAAAGCGATCACCTGAAAATATTTTATACAAACTATAAAACATTAATTATATCATGTCTTAGATTAGTTATTATATTAGAGAATATATCCATACCACGTGACATAGGTGATAGGAGAGGGGAGACCCGTACCCCACCCGTAGGACCCATTTCTTCCCCCATTGGTTTTCACCTAGTAGCTTGGTAATATTAATTTAGATGATATTTTTGCGAACACGTTAAAATAAGAATTTGTCTCAAATCTATCTTTATCAATAGATCATCTGCCGCCGCTTGTAGCCAACAATGCGTATATATCTATAATTACAATTGAATCCAGTTTTAAATCAAATGATGTACTGGTACATTATATATGTATGTCTCAACATGACCAGCAGTGAGTTTAAAAAGCGCTAACGTTGTGCGAATTGCGCTTTAGAGTGAATCAATATAGCTCCATTATGTAACGAAAATCTAAATTCTGAATAAACTTGGTATTTCTGAAGACGAATGAACAATTTATGTAACTTAGATATGTTACACCAATCTGTAACATTTATTACACGATTATACTATTAGTTAATTTGGTCATCATATTGGTGTGACTTATAATATTTTCACTTTCAATATTTTATAGAATATAAAATGCTATTAAGGTGAAGAGCATCGAAAGGCTGTGTGGTAGTGGCTACGAATACTACCAACTCTTATTTAGCTCGTGGATGTCGTAAACGATGACTAAGAGCTTTTTATTGACCTGAGCCATCTCTACCTGATACCGTTTAGTCAACAATTACATTCTCAAGATTGACGACGGGCAGGCAGATGGTCATAAAACTATTGCCGATAACTTTTGCAATATGTACGCTGGAAGAAGAGTACTACATATTGTATCGACCCCAAGTAATTGGGATAAAAGCAGGTGAATAAAGACAATGGTGAAGAGTATTGAAATGGCTTTCTTTCTTTATAATCCAAGTACGTATAGACAATGTCTAAGTAAAGACAAACACACTGTAAGAAAGACTAAAATTGAAACTGCCAATAGTGGTTGTGGTATTTTTTTTCTGAGATATTTGAAGGTTACAATTACTGTAATGTATCTATTGTCTAGTGGATGTATAATGGGTGTGCTCAACCGCTTTGTAATATTTTGTTTTTGGTTGTGGTTTTATCACACCTCCGGGTGGTGATAGAGTAAGAATACAATTCACCACCCCCTATCTTACCCGTGGGTGATCGTAAGAGACGACTAAGGGATATAAAACGCATTAATATCTATGCTAGAGAAGAAAAACTCGAAACAAAACCCTATAACAAATGTCTGACCAGCTTGATATAGTAGGTCAATTACCTTCCCATTACGGAGGAGGCTCGAGTCCAATAGTGGGACATATGAGCTGAGATGATGATGATGTGGTTTTATTAACAATGTGGTACTAAACTAAGAACCGTGAGTCCCTTCTACTATGGTTTATATATCGTAGTGTTATTGTTAGCTGACACGTATATCACTTACTTACCATCAGTTACACATTGGCGGTAACCACTTACCATTACCACATCGATTTACATTATGGAATCGTGTAGTTCTAATTAATTTTTTACACCTTTTATATAATAGGACTGTGTGTTTATTTTCATTGTATTGAGTTGATAAATATGAAAAAACAATCGATTTATTATAACAATACCTAAGTGTTACTTATCGAGCATATTGAGAATTTTATTGTCATATATTTTCTAGCTTAAGTCCTAAGTCTGCCCTTCAAGTTAAATAATTAAAATTATATTCAACAGGAACATATCATATTATACTTATGTGGATTAATTGTAATTATTGTCATTTAACCAGATGGTCGGTATCGGTATAGAGGCTCTGTCTTCGGTAATACGCCTAGCATCTGTGGGTTGTCTGTGACCAAGCTCCGTACTTTTGAATACATTTACCCTTTAATAGATCACGAAGTTTGGGTACATTTCTTAACATTAATAATTTACTTACCACACCCACAGCTGTTAATGCAAACAATATCGTCCCGAAGAATAATGGGAATTTGGCGGGTGAGCCCCATAGGTCGAGTGGTGCATAAGACTTCTTTGAGTCTAACAGATAGTACACGATGATGGCTAATCCTATAAAGGTCAGTACGTTCGCCAGCGCCGAGAAGGGGGCGAGCAGTTTCAAACTTGGTATCAGATTGAACACAATGAGAGGGAATAATATTATTAGCATATGTATCTCAATTGGTAACACGTGATACGGATCCACCATCTGAAACAATAATATATATATATATTTTAATATATAAAACAAAGTCAAGTCTGTTCGAACACTTATAACTCGAGAACGGCTAAACCGTTTATGATATTTGATTTGTTGTTTTCCTCTTCACCTCACACCTTCACAAAAATATGAAAACATTAACAAAAAATAAAATTTAAAGAACGTTTAATTTCTAAATAATATTATAGCTGCCAAAACAAACACTAATCATTCCACATTTAAAACGTGTATAGTGTTATGATATTAAATTTAGCCGCATTATACGAGTAATATGCCGCATCATATTATGTCAAATCTTTCATTGTTTCGTAAATAACATTTTAATACAATATTGCAATACTTTTGCACGCCTCATAAGCGAAGCGTTGAGGTCTTGCTCTACTCTCGACATATGAAAATCAAGCACTTTTCAAACATAAAAATTATTGTAATTTTCTCACATTGCACTTATAGGATAATATTATAATACATATGTCAAGATGAAACATTCGTTTAAACGTATTTGATATTTTTAAAAAGCGATTATTTTGTTTAAAGTAAGAAAATAGTTGATTAAAAAAAAATTAAGGACGTCGGATAAAATATTTTGTATCTGGCAGGATAACGATCGTAAAAATTAATATATTAAAATATTTATTTTTTTAAATGCTTCATAATCGCAACGCGCGGTTTCCTTTCGAAAATGGCTTCATCGTAATTCTTTGTCATTTAATTGCAATTAATAAAAAACTAAACTGCTTAGTCTTTAGTGTATGTATACCTTATGCAAATTGGGTTCGTTTACATTTTTTTGTTCGTCCATTCGGACAGGCAAAGGAAATAAATCCCATTCAGCCTATACAGCTATATTTAGCTCTACGTCGAGAATTGAACGAAATTTCAAAAGTATTTCTTTTCTTTCATTACAAGCTTATAACATATATAGTTTCACCTGTCTCGTTGTCTGTAATCAAATCTTGCAAGTTAAATTTGATCCACTTCCCGGTTTCCGATTGAGCTGAAATTTTGCATGCATATATAAATCGGATGACAATGCAATATTATTGTGACATAGAGCTGATTTAATCATGGACCTGGAAGCGGGCCAAAGAAACTCCGTAATTAAACGACGCAACCCCATCGAATTTGGGCTCGTTTGATTCGTCTTGACGAGTACTTTGATACTATATGCTAACCAGGGTCTGATGATGGACCTGGAAGCTAGGTATAGGAAAAAGAAGGTGCTAAATGTTCTTAATCATACCATTAAAATGTAACACGCTTTTATTTATAAAATTGGGACTGTGATAGAAACGGGCAGATTTAATAATTATGGTGTAAAGTTTTAGTGTTAAAAATATATAATTATTTTATTTTATTAGCAAATAATAAAAGCTTGTTTTTAAAAAAGGCTTTTTCTTTTATTTTTATTTCTGGCATTGACTAATAGTAAATGATAAATTATATAAAAATTAAGAGGCGTGCACTTTTGGATTTTCCAAATTATTTATTTTTAAACTGAATGTATAATATCTCAAGAATATTGTGTGAAAATTTCAAGTCGCTAGGAGTAAATTTGACGTTATGAATATTTTTATATCTGTTGAATTTTTATATCTACCAGGCAGGATTCGTCGTAGACAGTAGCAAAAATATGCTCTAGACATCATGAATGATAGCAACATCCTTTATGGACCTGACATTAATGCGTAAAGTAGCCGATAAAATTCGCTTATACATGTTTTATTAATTTTTACTATTTAAAACTAGGTTTTACCACAATTCACGTTTTCAAAGTCGGTGCCTCTCATAACTTCAAAACTGCTGCATCGATCCTTTTAAAATTTTGAGCACTATTTCTGTACATAATTAACGAGGTAACGCTGGAGAGACTTTTTAAATTAGGTAATATTTTTATTTTTTAATATCAAAATAAGCCAATTAATTTTCAGTGTTCAAAAAGGTGAAAATTAAAATTTCGAATATCCCTCCCAACGTTACATGGGGAAACCTATTATCTAACGGAAAAACTTAGATTTTTAGATTGAATTGAATTTTAAAATGATCCCAGCAGCAAGTTAAGAGGGGCACCGCAATTGTCCTTCTTCCCGAGGCACGTCCGAATAATTGTTGCCATTGCCGTATTTTACAATATTGCTTCGTGAAAATTTCATACAATATTCTTTGAATGTTATACATACTTTAATCTATCATTGGTTTTTATAAAGAGATCCACGTCCGCGTCGTCACAAAAAATACTAAAGATATGGATTTTCTTTACGAATTAACCTTACCAACCCAATTAAGGGGCAATCATTAATTACGTAAGCGTCCTCAGGGGGAAGTGATTTTAATAAAATCTATACATCTATATATCTTGGGTAGGAGAGGTGTAAAACTCACTCTAACGTAATATTTTAAATGTTGAAATTTGTTATAACTTGCCAAAGACTAGATAGTTATCCAATAATACAAAGACAAAAGGTGTATAATTGCGATTGTGTATGATTGAGTAGTCAGGCTAAAACTTACAGTTTCATGTAAATCAAAGATTTTTATTTTTAGCAGATAATTTGGTTAATACTTTATCATTGCCATCAAGTGTAGATTTTGTCTTTGTATTATTGGATAACTATCTAGTCTTTGGCTAATAACAAAACGTAAATCAAATCGCACCTTATGGAATGAAGAAAATCATTCAACATTCGAAATAGTAATAGATTTTTTATAACAAATTTCAACATTTAAAATATTACGTTAGAGTGGGTGCACCAAGTGGTGGGTACCCAAGATATATAGATGTATAGATTTTATTAAAATCACTTCCCCCTGAGGACGCTTACGTAATTAATGATTGGCCCTTAATTGGGCTGGTAAGGTTAATTTGTAAAGAAATACATCAAGTTTTACAGCAGAGCATTTTCTTAGTGATTCATTAAGCGATACTAACGGTTTCCAATGGCAAATAAGCATACCTACTGGTGAGATTAAATCAACTAATTACTAATATCTTTTATCGAAAGATATTAAGGGAACAGATCAGACGGAAACGGTGACCAAAATGAGTAATGATATTGTCGCCCGGTCGCATCTAGTTTCGTAACTTTGATTTGCCAGACAATCACTTGTTGTGACTTTATGCCTTATTGTAACTTATTTGTAGGACATTCATGTTAGACAATAACTCTAGGCTATTATATATTGAGATCAGACAGACAGTTAACATTAGCTGTGCCCCCGGGGTCGTTAGCAACGATTCAAATAAATAAATAATCACAAATGTATATTTACTACATCAGAGATGTATTCCTGTGAGAATTAACATAATTTAACACTTGCAAATATTTAACCTATAGATGTGTACGACGCTAGATATTAGGTACATTGGGTCAATAGTAATATTACTTATAGTATAATAGTACTTATAGTAATAAATTTATTCACAAGTTCGTATTGTTATTAGATGAAAATTGTCGGGCGTATGTTGATGGTTTGCCCGTGACTCGATGTCGCCGACCTACTTGACTCAATTGCCGTTTGGTTATACCGGTGGCGGTGTAGGTGGCGTGCTGAACATCCACACTGCGCACCACGTTATCTCACGTACGTAATTACGTATATATTGTTACCGCGTGCGTACACTTACGGGAATGTCACATTCAACGGTCGCTTCATAATTGATATCACTTAATATATTATTAGTTTGACCACCGATGTCAAGGCATTGGTTACTATTAGGTCTGACCTAATCGAGATGGGGAAATAATACGGTAGGTTATGGGGTCGCGTACCGCTAGACGGTTTCAGCGATATGACAACTTGTTAATTACAGGTCAGTTCAACGGCATAGCATCTCATGGCAAGTTTCGACTGCGCGCTACTATGCTACCTGATGAGTTAAGAACTTGTTTGTCCACTTAATAACAAAAATCGTGTCCCGGTGGAAAATTTAAACGGAACTGTAAAACTGCCTATGTGATAGATTTGACATGAGATAGAAAAAAAAATCGGTAAAGTAGTATACCTATCCTACATCCCAACTGAAGCCTGATCACTCTCAATCCCACGAATGATGTAATCAGGTTAAGGAATACTTACCGTTCATAAATGCGAAGCTTCCTAACTGGCTCTATAATCATAGGACTGCCTTGTTTTTACATGACATAAAAATAAAATTACTGCCCATTAGGTCCCACGAGGGGAGTAAACGCTGGAAAACTAATGTTGGACCAAATTACAATGGTGATTAGGTCGCATTCTAAATTATACAATTTTTTAGCCATATAGACGACGTTTGTAAAATTAATTATAATTTAAATAGATGTGCAATGTGCATAGACGTGATCTGTCCTCGTATGATAGTATTAATCTCCCCTGTCTTACCCGTGGGTGATCGTACGAGACGACTAAGGGATATAAAACGCATTAAACATCTATGCGAGAGAAGGAAAACTCAAAACCCTATACCAACACGCCTGACCAGCGTGGTATAGTAGGTCAATTACCCTTCCATTACGGAGGAGGCCCGAGCCCAATAGTGGGCCGTATATGGGCTGAGATGATGATAGTATTAAAGGAATAGAAAAACGGAATTGGGTCAGATTTTCAATACGTTCCTATAGAGTAGGTACATATGTGGTGTGAGGTGTAAATAAGGTGTGGTAGAAATATGACAACTTTGGTAGGTAATGTTAACCATTGGAAGTCGTTCACCTACCCCCTTGATTTTTATTACATTTACTTTAATAATCCCTAGATTTATGTATGTGTACTTATTTATCCCTACATTTACTTTAACAGACCCTAGTCGACACGATGACAGAAGATTGTAAGTAAAGGGGTCTACGCGTAAATGTGAGCAAAACCAAAATAATGGTCTTTTTTTTTGGGTTGGGTTATGGTCGGCGCGCTCCTCGCACCACTCCGTCCGGGGCGACGGAGGGGCGTACGCACGCATACCCATAACCCACCCATGAACCTCGCCTTCGTCGTTGGACCGGCCACCGAAGCAGCGTGAACTTGTCGTCAGTGGCCGGCCCGACGGAATACCCTTTGAGGGGTACCCTCTCCTTGAGCGACGTAACGGGGTGGACATCGGTCCCTTCTCGCGCGGTCAGCCTCTCGGCGGGTGACGGACTAATTCCCCGGTCCAGTCACCCGCAGCCTCAGCTAGGGCAGCATCAGGCGCAGGTAATCGCGCCTACGCCGCCCCAGTCGCCGGCGGCGGCTCGCGTCGTCGAGGAGATGCTTCTCGCGCACGCGCTCCGCCGCCTCCTTTCACGAGACTACTGCCTCGCAGAAGGCTGCGACCGCGTCCTAGTTCCTGACGCTGTCGAGCATCGCCCTGGCGATGGTCGGCAGCGTCAGATTGGCACCGATGATTGCGACGATTTTACGGCGCTGCTCTGCCCAAGCAACACAAGCCTCGAGCGTATGCTGCGCCGTATCCTCGTCGCAATCGCAGTGGTGGCAGGACGGTGTACTCTCCCTCCTGACGACTGTGTGCAGGTATTTAGCGAAGCATCCATGCCCCGTCAAAACCTGCACCAGTTGGAAGGAGAGCACCCCGTGCCGCCGTTCCAACTACTGCATCAGCACCGGCCGGAAGGCCTCCACGGTCCGCACACCGAACCGAGGCCTCTCTAGCTGGAATGCCCAACGAGCAATGACGTCTCGGCGGGCGTCGACGCGCCAGGCGGTGAGCACCCTCAGTGAGACCACACCGCCCCCCGCTCGCACCCCCGACACCCGCCGATACAAATCAGCGAGCATTTGCGCCTCAATAATAGTCTTTGAAAGAGATGAAGCCAGAACAGATGTTAGAGTAACAATAGGTAATGATGTACTAGAGCAAGTGGATGAATTTGTATATCTTGGATGTGGTTTTAGCCGAGATGGAAGGTACACGTAAATGCGGGTAATAAAGTGAACGGAGCGTTGGGACAACTTCTGGGTAGCCACCACCTCAGCCAGAAGGCACTTGTAGTAATATATAACGCAGTGCTTGTCCCAACATTACTGTATGGAAGCGAGAGTTGGGTATGCAGAAAAGAATATGAAAGCAAAATTAATGCGGTCGAAATGCGATCTCTACGGAAAATCTGTGGAGTTAGGCTGACCGACCGCATTCGCAATCACGACATAAGAGAGCGAGTAGGTGTGAAAGAGAGTATTGGTGTAAAGATGCGAAAGGGAATGCTTGGTCATGTACTGAAGGAAGGTGGAGTCAAGAGTCTCCGAAACCGGCGAGCGTGTATGAAGAGAATTATGAATGTTGAGGAAGCGAGTGAAGTATGCAAGGATAGAGTTCTCTGGCACTCTATTCTCTCTGCCTATCCTGCAAGGGATATGGCGTGATGATATGTATGTATGTACTTTAATAATAAATAAAGGATTCTATCAAGGGCCACACGTTGTTGTCCATTAATTTGCTGTACACTACTACCTATATATACATATATAGATATATATATATAGAGAGATAAATAAAACAAGGATAATTTAAGCAAAAACTTTGTGGACCAATTAAAGTTTCAAATCATTTATCATTATTGATAATTTTAAAATTTATTTTTAGTAGTACCAATTGAATTCAATCAATAAATTCTGACACTCTTTTCTTTATGTTTTGTTGAATCACCAATTGAGATTTACGACAATCGATTCATTATATTGTATTGTAAAAGAACATTTTAATATTTTAACTTGTAACAAAAAATATATTATAATTCAATACATATTTCATGAGATAAAAGAAATACATAAAACAAACTGTTCATATTAGCAATCTATCTGAATGTCTGTATCAAATCATGAAATATTTGAGCAGTTTTACAATATGAGAGGCGCAGGTAGGATACTTGGGTGAAGTTTGTTTACTATTTTAAATATAAAATACGCCATAAATAGCGGTTTAATTAATGCATTCGCGGCATGCATGTGTACTTGTTTATAAATACGAGTATCTATAGAAACGCGCATTGACAACTAGGACAACGAAAATATTGTTATTTATGATATTAACGAAAGTATTGTTAAGTAATACATTATTAATACCACTTAAAACTAATTATTTTTATTATCATGCGCAATTTGAACCGCCGCACAATATGACAAATTCGATTTAGAAAATCATTTTAAATTAGACAAATTTGTTTATTGATTGAGGAAAAAATTAAAACAATTGTGATATACCGTATGGACTTTCCAACATACAAATTTACATTGCGATTTTACCTTCCGTTTGAATTATACTCAGTAGAAAAATATCTATAGACAATTTTCGTTACAAGCGATTACATTGAAGCAGCGATAAAAAGCGGAATACGATAATCTGCAGAAATATAGATACAATCGACAGAGACCGAAGAATTACCACACTCACTTGGCAATTTGTTAGACTCAACGACCTACGAATTAACAATCGTTGGTAAAGCAAGGGTCTCATGAGGCGCAGGGAACTGTTCGATGTATATAGATGATATTGTACCGTCTTCAGCATTATTGTTAAGAAATCTATATCCAACAACGACAACGAACATTTATGTGCACAGATGGTTCAGTGATCGTGATATCGGCCTAACGCGCCAGTGTCGTGGTTTCGATTTCAACGAAGGACAATAATTTGTGCTATACAGTAATTATTGTTCAAATTATATATGTAATTTGCTTTCGTTAATTGTATATTTGTTAAGTCATCCTTGCAATAGCTAGACTTATTTAACAAGTGCTGGATGTTATAATAAAATAAAAAGATATTACTAAGTGTGCAAGTGAAGTATGTTCAAATCATTAGACATAATGTTGCATGCATATGCTTTCGATAAATATTGACACACATTTCAGTTGATATATTATCGAAGGGTTAAAATTAACTGACCTTTTTGATATTATCAGCTATAAATACAATATATACGCAGCATATCCCTAATTGGTATACAACTAGGAATATATCGACGGCGACGGCCAACGTGTGTGACAAACGACGCAGCGGTGGTGGTCCTATATCAATGGCCGTACTCATTGAAGCTGGATAGCTGAGAAGTGGTACACGCAAGTGCTTGCACGTCGCATACTGAGAATTAACCTGTTAAACATTCAAATTAAATCATTAATACATAACTTGCGGCACGTTGTAATGATTTCAACTGTTATAACGTAGGCTTTTAAGTCTAGATTTTTTTAATTAGTCTATATATTGTATGTAGGTATATGTAAGTAGATATAGTATGTATAGTTAGAATGCTCTCAATTCATTTATACGATGACTATAAGTGAAGACTTGTAATTAGCTAACAGTGTTATAAACAATTAGTCTATTAAGATATAACAAGCTGTAAGTTTTCCATGATATACAAAATAAATAAATAAAAATAAATAAATAAATAATGCATCTAAGTGATTACTTTCACGTGGGTGTATTATACAACGGGCTGAGGATTCATAAGTAGTAAAGGCGGTCAGCATTCTTCTGGTCCAATTGTAAAATAAACTGCGATTACTAACTAGTGTAGATAGGCTAAGTGAATAATTATCATCACAGCCCCTATATGTCCGACTGTTGGGCTCGGGCCCAGCTCCGTAAGGGGAGTGAAATTAATCTACTATACCACGCTTGTCAGACGTGTTGGTATAGGCTTTTGTTTCGAGTTTTCCTTCTCTTGCATAGATGTTATATACGTTTTATATCCCTTAGTCGTCTCTTACAATCACCCACGGGCAAGATAGGGGGTGGTGAATTGTATTCACCACACGGATAAACGGCGAGTAATGAGAGAGACTAATAATATTTTTATCACTTGTTTGTTTAATTGTAGTTATATTTTATGTCAAACTAGCTTTAGCACGCGGCTACGCCCAAGTAGTTTGTTAATAAAAAGGTAGCCTATGTCCTTCCTCAGGTTTCAGTCACGTACTCGGTGTCACTCGCCAACTTTCATTGGTTTAAATTTTTTTTCACGGATCCCTACTTTTATTCTAAAGTAAAAGTAGCCTAACTTCCTCCTTATAAGATCTGCTACGTGCCAGTAAAAGATCCGTTTAAGTCGCTCCAGTTGTTTCAAAGATTAGTCGGAACAAACAAACAGATAGACAGACAGAGAAAAAAATTGAAATCGTTTTTTTCTAATAATCCTACTTTTACGGATTCTATCGCATTTGTATTTTATTTTAATTGCCCGACGTTTCTAACACTTTACAGCATTAATGGTCACGGGAGGACTGAAGTGTCTCACGTCCAATAAGTCATCGTTATTACCGAAATTTATATCTCTCCGGTACAGTATCCGTTATTAAAGTTTGACACACATTTTTTATACAAATTCATTGTCAGTACACAAAGAAAATGATTCTACACATAAAATTTTCTATTGTTTATGTTCAGTTATGATTAAACATTTAATTTATGATAATTATTATATTGTGGCAATTTAAAAAACTAAGAGTTATTTTTTTTCTAACTAGTTACCTTTTTACGATTTTTTTAACTACATAGTTACCTTTCTACGTTTTTGTTCTAACTAGTTAGTTTTTTCAGTTAGTCTTTGATGCTTTGTGTTTCTATATTGTAATTTCTGTGTAAAAATAAATATATATTTTTATTTCTGTTTAATTATAGATAACTGATATATAATTGACTTACCAATACGTGTAGACAATGTGTGACAATCGCTCCCACAACAACGGTTGCTATGACACCCGTCACTAGGCCAGCGTTAGCGAATGCCTGAGGCATAGCGAGTATACCAGTACCCAGGCTGCATTTTAGTAGATGTATTAGAGTCTCTATGTTGCTGTATAAACATACAAACAATCATTGTAGTCATTTAATACATTACATCCACTGCTATTAGTAAGAGAACGTACCCCCATTAACATTACATCCACTGCTATTAGTAAGAGAAGGTACCCCCATAAACATTACATCCACTGCTATTAGTAAGAAAACGTATCCCCATAAACATTACATCCACTGCTATTAGTAAGAGAACGTACCCCCATAAACATTACATCCACTGCTATTAGTAAGAGAACGTACCCCCATAAACATTACATCCACTACTATTAGTAAGAGAACGTACCCCCATAAACATTACATCCACTGCTATTAGTAAGAGAACGTACCCCAATAAACATTACATCCACTGCTATTAGTAAGAGAACGTACCCCCATAAACATTACATCCACTGCTATTAGTAAGAGAACGTACCCCCATAAACATTACATCCACTGCTATTAGTAAGAGAACGTACCCCCATAAACATTACATCCACTGCTATTAGTAAGAGAACGTACCCCCATAAACATTACATTCACTGCTATTAGTAAGAGATCGTACCCCCATAAACATTACATCCACTGCTATTAGCAAGAGAACGTACCCCCATAAACATTACATCCACTGCTATTAGTAAGAGAACGTACCCCCATAAACATTACATCCACTGCTATTAGTAAGAGAACGTATCCCCATAAACATTACATTCACTGCTATTAGTAAGAGAACGTACCCATATAAACATTACATCCACTGCTATTAGTAAGAGAACGTACCCCCATAAACATTACATCCACTGCTATTAGTAAGAGAACGTACCCCCATAAACATTACATCCACTGCTATTAGTAAGAGAACGTATCCCCATAAACATTACATCCACTGCTATTAGTAAGAGAACGTACCCCCCATAAACATTACATCCACTGCTATTAGGAAGAGAATGTACCCCCATAAACATTACATCCACTGCTATTATTAAGAGAACGTACCCCCATGAACATTACATCCACTGCTATTAGGAAGAGAACGTACCCCCATAAACATTACATCCACTGCTATTAGTAAGACAATGTACGCATAAAATGCGAGCCGTTCAATGCGGGTGAATGGGACTTCAAAAATATCACGCTGGATATATATAGTGATGTTGGTAGGCGATAAATAAATGTATGCTTCTAAATATATTGACATTATACAATAATTATTCTTCTACAATAATTCGTTTTATTACATGCAGATGTTAACCTCACAATACAAATGTACCGATTCTAAATTAACTCTCGCAAGTGTCGTAAAAGTGTCAAACAGATAATATCATTGCAAAAGACGAGAAACTTTAAATGAAGACCTTTAATTAGCATCCTCTTTGATCTCAGGGTTAGAGTAACGTTGTCTTATTTTAGAGCAAATTTGTGACATAATGCGTATATGGACTGAAAAAACAAATAGTAATTTGTAAAGCTTCGATATATAGCCTTTGTTCTATATATTTCTTTTAATTTTGTATTTATAATAAAAGCATATAGAGACAATATATAGATATATACAGATTGATAATATTGATGTTACAATAATTTATAGACCATATCGTCGGTTAAAAAGTAAAGGCACATTTTCAAAAATTTTTTTTTGCAAATTGATGTTATGGTTTAAAACTTTTTGTTATAGTTATCATTTTTTATCAAAAAAAAAAAAGATAACTCATAAAATTAAATATAAAGTGTGCTGACAGAATATTATTCTTATGTCAACACGTACATTTGTTCGTTGAATAACACTTTAAAAGCGTGTAATGTAAAATTTTGTATTTTTGATTAATTTCACTTTACTATATGTGATATAGTTTTTCAGTCAATTTGTTCACGAATCTCGCAAAAAGTGCTTGACTGGAGTCATTGAAATTTAATATGTTAATATTTTAATCTGAAAATTAATAGACCGCAAACGTTGTTGGGTGGTTTATAACTTGGCATTTATATGTTGATAGTGGTAATAATAGTGTATAGTTACTTTGTTGGGTTTGGTAATTGTCTGTGCTGGTGTGGATCGTATTCCTCGGTCGTACTCCCCCTGAAACAAAACATATTAACGTCATCGTACGAACTTAATACATAATGTTTATAGTACAACAACCACAAGAACATCGACCTTCACACATCTACTCAACATATCAAGATATCATATATGTATTATCAAATATAATATGTTTCTAAACCACAATAGGGTTGCCGATAAAAAACATGTTCATGGCTGCAATTAATTGCCGGGCGGGCCACCGACGACAAAGATCGGGTTCCTGTGGCCCGCTCGCACAGCAAAGAGAGGCGCGGTGTGGGTCTATTCTCGTCGCAATCATCGGTGCCGACCTGACGCTATCGACAGCGTCAGGAACTGGGACGTGGTCGCAACATTCTGCTAGGCAGTAATCTTGCGGAAGGAGGCGGCGCGGCGCGTGCGCGAGGAACGTCTCTTTGGCGACGCGAGCCGCCGCCGGCGACTGGGGCGGCGCAGGCGCGATTAGCTGAGGTCGCGGGTGACTGGATTGCGGAATTAGTCCGTCACCCACCAAGAGGCTGAACGCGTGAGGAAAGACCGACGTCCTCCCCGTTGTACGTCGGTCAAGGAAAGGGTACCCCTCAGGGGGTATTCTGTTGGGCCGGCCACTGACGTCAATTACGTGTGTGCGTGCTTACGCCCCTCTGTCGCCTCGGACGGGGTGGTGCGAGGGACAGATCACACTATACCTGTGGTGACGGTCTAATAAGGATCACCATCCCGAGCTTTCTCGTGGATAATTGTAAAAGACGATTAAGGAGAGCATGACATAATTACAAGATAAGGAAAACTCGAAATAAAAATGTATGCCAATTGATAGGAACAGTATGTTTATATGTATATAGGACAAAGATACACCAAATATGCCTAAGTTAAACATTATTCACAGCGTGGCTGAGTCCCTTTATAGAAGTGCCACCTGCTCATCAATGGAACACTTATACGTTAAAAAGAAGGAACGTAGTTCACGACAAATTCACGATATGAAATCATCATTCTCCTACTCTTATCTCAATTACTTGGGGTCGATACAATATGTACTCTTATTTCATAGTACATATTGTAAAAGTTATTGGCAATCGTTTTATGACCGGCCGTCTGCCAGACATTAACCCTCCTTGGGAAGGTAATTGTTGACCGAACGGCATCAGATAGAGTTTGCTCAGGTCTCATTGAAAGTGGTAGGACCATACTGTTGACAGTTCTCTGTCTGCAGCCGCGGGCCGGTCCGTCCGGGGTAGTACCACACTCTCGCAGAAGATCAACGTCCGAGTAATGGGGCAATGTACTTTTGCGCTTCGGTCGGTGAGCGAGAGAGCCGGAAGCCCAGTTGGGTGGTTGGTTTGGGGTTTATTGGTAGACAGCGGCCTAGTTATACCCTTGGTATTGCAAAGGTCCATGGGCGGTAGTGACAATTACCATCAGGTGTGCCAGCTCGTTTGCCACCACTATAAAAAAAAAGGTTGTAATAAGACTTTTTCCTTTTATCGCATAGATGTTATATGCGTTTTATATCCCTTAGTCGTTTCTTACGATCATCCACGGGTAAGATATGGGGTGGTGAATTATAAATTATGAATATTATGATAAAAACTGAAGAACTAAAAACTGAATTATCCACATAGGATATTAAAACTTACTTGAGTGGTACTTGGGCGCTGTCGTCGACCGCTTCAAGATTTATTCCACCTTTAGCTGACGAAGGCTCCATTGGGCAGGCACCTGATGATAAACAATAACATCAACATCAATTTATAATGTAGATACCTATAACAATTTAGTTGATGCACTATACCGTTAACAAAATAAGAAAAATGATTACAGCCTTTTGTTATAACAATATATAATATATTATATCATGAAGAATAACTTTATTGAGTTCTCTAAACTTTATAATATTAATGAGTGATAAATTAAAATTATGTGAGATACAATTTACATTTCACGATTACTAAATGAAGATACAATTTACATTTCACGATTACTAAATGAAGATACAATAATGTTATACTTACGAGTATATAAATGTTTATTACTTAGATGTAAAGTTAAATAGTAATGTCATAATTATGTACAATTTATATTTATTTTATCATTTCGCTATAAAATAATTTCAAATTGCAATTTGGAAAAGTTTATTAGTCAAAAAATACTTTTATATATTACTACTTAGTTCTTCTTATATATTGGCAATCAGCTACATATACGAGCTATGGGTGTCAGTGTCAAGTTATAAATATTTTCACGTTTTTAGTCTTTCAAGTTAGTCATTGTCTAAGTGAAATTGTCACCATTAACAGTGCAATGGCCACACTGTTAATGGTATCTTGTGGGAATTTTGATGGAAAACAAAAACGTTGTAAATCACTTTTATATGATATTCATTACATCCCAGTAGTGCCGCCGCTTCATATTACATAAAATGCCATCAAAATTATTTAATATAACACGTTAAAACACTAAAATATCGAATATAATACAAGAGCACCACATGACGTTTTCAAATTCCCTTCAAAAGTAAAGTGAAAAAAACAAGTGAAAATAACTACTACTTGGTTTGTGCTTTTATATGTCATGTTTGACTTTTGTGACTGACCTGTCTGTTTTTATGAAGTTATAAAAACTATTAGAGTATTGCCATATAATTAAATTAAATTAACTAATAGAAGATTTTTTAATAAGAGATGATTTATTACGTATAAGAGAAAGTTTAAAAATTGTGCCAGTAACGCATAAGCTAAGGAGTGTACGCTTGACGTGATACGGACATGTGGTGAAACGGGATGAAAGTAATGTTATGAGGAAAGTTTTATGTGTGAATGTTGAAGGCTTTAGTGGTAAGGGAAGACATGACGTCTGCTAGGGTTCTATAGATGTAGAGGACATATTGCGTCGACCTCAAATAAATTGGTATAAGAGCAGTATAGTGATGATAGTAGAAGATTTTTTAAACCCCCAAATTGTTTACTGTTAACTGATTTACCTATTACAAATCAACCCTAACATAAAGCCAAGGTGTCATATTAACAAATGTCATCTCAAGGATGGCTAGCATTAAACAGGAGCCCAGTTATAAATCTCAACCTAAACCTATGTAGCATGGTTTTCTATTCCCATGTTAAAAAACAGAACAATGCATACTGTGCCGACCACATACGGGTATATGGGCATGAGTATAACGATGTTGCATGCCCAGATATTGTAATTTGTTGCAACAATAATCAATTATTTTAAGCAGAAATAATAAATCTGCATATTTAATTAAAAAATAGGTATATAAATATATATTATTTTTATTACTTATGGTGGCAAACAGCACACCTGATGGTAAGTGTCACTGCTGTCCATGGACCTTTGCCATACCAGGAGTACAGCTAGGCCGCTGCCTACCATTACCAATCCACCTAGTTGGGCTTCCGGCTCTCTCGCTCACCAAACGAAGTGCAATAGCACATTGCCATTACTCAGACGTCGATCTTCTGCGAGAGTGTGGTACTACCCCGGACGGACCGGGCCGCGGCTGTAGACGGAGAACTGTCAACAACGTGGTCCTACCACTAAATATAAACAATATAAATTATTACGTTACTTTAAATAAATTATTTAGACTACGAGATGAATCTGCCATAGTTTTATTTACAGTAAATACAAGTTTTCGCGCAGCGATGGGAGGTGATTAAGAAACTGTGCTTGCAACCCTTTAAACTGAAAACCTTTTTTATGGTATCGTTGTATCTCTGAAATTGCACATATTTTTTTTTTTTGTGTTATGTGTTGTTTGTATTAGCTATGAGACCACCGTTGGTCGATATGACTATCAGTACAACAATCGCTGTCTCTACACCACGAATATTAAAAATTTCAGTCAATGATAGTTACTTTTGATTTATATTTTTTCAGTTTCAAGTGATCAGACCGCACTGTCATAGCATACTGAAAATGATTACACAATTCTCTAACTAATAGCTAGCTAGATTTTTGGTTTCAACAATCATATCATGAAGAGATGAAGCCAGAACAGATGTAAGAGTAAAAATAGGTAATGATGAACTAGAGCAAGTGGATGAATTTGTATATCTTGGATGTGGTTTTAGCCGAGATGGAAGGTACACCACTGATATAGAGCGGATATACTATATGGAAGCGAGAGTTGGGTATGCAGAAAAGAGCATGGAAGCAAAAATGCGGTCAATGCGGTCGAAATGCGTTCTTTACGGAAAATCTGTGGAGTTAGGCTAACCGACCGCATTCGCAACGACGACGTAAGAGAGCGAGTAGGTATGAAAGAGAGTATTGGTGTAAAGAGAGTATTGGTGTAAAAGGCTTGATAGTTTTCGAGAACCGGTTATAGTATAATAGGTCGAGGAAAAAGTCTTGTCGCATATAGTCTGTATAAACTTTTAATAAAATCTCTTTGGCTGTACTAGTTGTGTCTGGCTGGTTTAGATAACATTCAAAAGGTTACATTTCAAAAAAAGAAACAATTTAGTATAATGCTGTTGCCCACCGTTTTTTACTTGTTTTTCTTTCTGTCAAAAAAAAAGTGAACCTATTATAATGAAGAAATTTTGATACATTCCAAAGTTTCATTACAAAAAAGGAATAAATGCAACGCAAGCTGCTAATAAAGATTATGACGTTTATGGACTTAATGCAGTGCCAGTAAGAGTAGCACAAAGTTGGTTTAAACGTTTTCAATCCAGGAATTTTGATGTCAAACATGCACTTAGCTCGCCCTATCACTGATAAAATGGCCGCCATTTTTGAAAAAGTGAGGCAAGATCGACATTTCAGTAGTTACAACATAGCTGAAGATCTGGGAATTGACCACGAAACAGTTTTGACCCATTTGAAAAAAGCTGCTCGATATTTGGATGTCACACGACCTCGCTGTAAGAAACCTAATGAACCGTGTACTCATTTGCGATTCTTTATTGAGACGTAATGAATCCGAATCGTTTTTGAAGATATTGATAACTGGTGATGATAAGTGGATCACGTACGATAATAACGTGCGAGAAAGGTCGTAGTCGGTCAGGCATCACAGATTGTGGCAAAACCCGTACTAACTCGCAATGAGGTAATGCCGTGTGTATAGTGGGATTAGAAGGGCTTTCTATGAGAGTTTTTATCACTGGGGAAAACCATCAATTCAGATCTCTATTGCCAACAACTAGTTTAAAGCATGAAGTTGAGTGAAATCGGCCGGAATTAATCAACAGAAAGGATGTGGTCTTTCATCACGATAACGCTTTAGTCATTTAGAAAAAATTAAGAGAGTTTGGCTGGGAGGTGCTAATGTATCTACCATATAGCGCTGATCCTCTTTCAGATTTTCACCTGTTTAGGTCTCGGGGAATTCTTTAGACAGTATCTGGTTCACTTCAAGAGAGAATTGCCAAAACTACTTGTTGCGTTTGTTCGCCCACATATGTTATATTATACTGATCTGCATACGTAAGTACAGTTGAGTATTCGGAGATTTCATTCTTTCACAGTCATATTATTTACTAACATCTCATAGATATTTATATATGACACTCGTGAAGAAGATGGAATGATGAAACGTATTTTGATAAATAATCTCAGAGCATTATATCTGATATTGTCGTGTCTTATTAAAATTAATAGTCGCCGTAGGGGAGATCATCTGTACTTGAATATAATAGCGGATACAGATGATCACAGCTAATGTTTCACTCAAGTTCAGAGAGTTGTTCTCCGTTACATATGCCTACTACTACTGTACGTCATACTCGTACATACTTACTATACGTTTTGTATAAATAGGAGCTTTGAATAATTTAAACAATAGAAATACCAAACATTCCATTTAGATTTTATTGCTATGATTTTAGAGAATTTCATGTACGACATTATATTTCAATTATCTACGACTTACTGCGACGGTTTTTTAAAGTTCGAGTTATAGAGTACAAATATTTACTATCAACACCTCATAGATGAATAATATTTGGTTAGAGTTAAAAAATGTAATTAATATGAGATTCTGCGGAATTAAGGGACCATCAAAAGAAAAGTGCACTACTTTCGACTTAATGAGGAATACAACTTAACGCGTTTCGAGTTATAGAGATTTGATGGTAGTAAGACAGTTACATGGTGTGACTGTTTAGTGTAATATTTTATTCCCTTCTCTGGAGGAGTTGAAAATGCCACTCTCCGCCTATGCAAAGCGCGAGATATGATATAAAAATTGGCAAATAGGCCAATAGGTAAGTGAATGTACTGATACGCGTAGCGCAGCAGTACAGCACCAAGGACATGACAGAGCTTATGGGGCCTATATGTGGTCATTAAGATTGATTATAATTGTAGGTATGGCAGAATTACCTCAACGCACGGAAAAAAAATCACTATTATAGTTCATCTAATTTAAGAAGTGCATTTTGACGTTTCGCATTTTTTAATACACAATAACCTTGGTCAAACGTATACATGATTGCAAACAATAAATCTGAAATTTTAAAGAAATATTAAGTTATTTACATAATTAACGTTGCGAGTGAGTTTCTTGTACAATAATGTAATGTTGAAACTCGTAAAACTAATTTAAAATTAAAATAACATTGTAAATAGTAATTATTATGGACGATCTTACAATGCTTGACAACTTCCAATTCACGAATATCTAAATAATCGGTAAAAATATTAGATTAATATATTTAATCGAATATAGATTTTGACAGAGAGGTACGTTTCGACAATTTTATTGATAAGGATATAATTATTAATGTTCGCGACGGTGATAATTCAAGTAATACTAATGGTTCTGAACAAATAGCTATTTTCAAATCCAGTTTTTGTTTTTACTTAACCTAATCCTACTAAATATGATGAATAAATTTTATGCTGAAACAATTAAATTTGTTTAGTGTTAATTTAGCACTTAATATTTCATCTCCTTTTTGAAAAATAAAAAATAAACCGATTATTAATTACAAAGAATTAATATCGATTTTTCATCAAAATCGGATATTTTCGATAGCGATTATTTGGTTCACATACCTAGACAACTTACTCTGACAGCTGTCAAAGTGCACTTCTTAGATTAGATAGACTATAGCTATAAAATTAAATAGTTCCGGTGTATGCTTTGTTTCCTTTGAATACTTTGCTCAATAAATAGTAAGCAGTAAGTAGCTAATTAATAACCTAAAACACAAAAATCAAATCAGTATTACGCAAGCTTCGGACCCAGACAAATAGTTGTACAGTCGCATGCCTACGTCAATTAAGTAATATGTTTCAATCATTTTTATAACAACTATGCTGACAATAAAACCTCTTCGTAATACTTCATCTTTCGTAATACTCTAAGAGTGAAGAGGAAGAACATGACTGTAAGAAACCCTATAAAATCTATGTTGTCAGCGAAGAGTCAATGTATTTATATTATAATATTAAGGTAAATACCTTATTAATGTATTTTAAATTTATTTAGTAAAAACCCCTATCCATTCGTAATAGCAATGACCCAAGTAGCAATGTGTACTTGCGATTAAATAACTAAAAAAAAAATGTTGTGAGAAAGGTTTAAGGATAAATGTTGAAGGCTTTACGGGTAAGCGAAGATCAAAAGACTAAGACTGCATCAAGCATGACATGAATGGGCAAGCATGATATGAATAGATGCGGTGAGACCGTACATATTGCGTCGACTACAAATAAATATCATTAGAGCAGGACGAAGATGATGACTTATTTAGAAGGATATAGGATCCTCGTAAAGGTGTATCATACTAAATATAACAAATATTTCATAACGATAAAAAAATTTGATTGAGAAATTATTCATAATTATAGATATGTCCTTTATCAGGCTCTAGACTATCTGTGTACCAAAGTTCATTTAGATCGGTTCAGTAGTTTTGGCGTGAAAGAGCGACAAATAGACAGACAGACAGAGTTACTTTCGCATTTATAATATTAGTAAGGATTTGGATTTTTAGTCTAAAGTCCCTTACTTATTACCACTTGGCACAGCTAACGTACAATGTACATACAAGTTTATTTCTTCTTCACATAACGTGTGATAAGAGTTGAGAGGGGAAATAGTTTTTATAGCAATATCACAAAGATACATTGTTCATATGTAATAGAAAGAGAGGGTTCAGGATGATCGCATACATGTAATTGTCGGGAGGAAGAAGTTTGTATGTGATGCGGTTTGTGTACCTAACAATGTATATATATTATTATAGTAGTGGGAAGTTAGTAGTTATATATATAGGTGCACTAGCTTTTGCCCGCGGCGTCGCTCGCGTTAAGAAGTATTATTATTAAATAAGTATAGTTTTTGCGGCTTTACTTTTGTTTAGCGTGTGTAAAAAAATATGAATATTGTTTTAGTTTTTTGGGATGTGCGTTGATAGATCACTATGTCAGTCATACTATTATATGTCAGATAAGTTTTCGTTTGGTTTAAGTATAGGTTTTGCCGGTTAGACTTTTTTAAAATGCCTAAAGAAAGTCTGAACGTTAATGGAGAAGTTGAAGAATGTACTGTCGTCCCTATTGTCGGTGACGGTGCATGTTTGTTTCGTGCTCTCTCTTATTTAATGTACGGAACACAAGATAAAGCGATGGAGGTGCGTTCAGAAATTGTCAGATATGTGGTTAATGACTGGAGCAAGTTTTCAATTATGACCCACGACATGAATGGTAATAACTACGTAACATCTGACGAATATTTTGCTGATATGATTAAAATTGCTAATTATGGCGGATTTTGTGATTTAATAGCAGCAGGATTAATATTCCCATTTAAGTTTGAAGTTTATAGCAACGGTATCATATATACGGAATCTGGATATAACGACTACCCGGCAAGGCGATTACGATTCAGCCAAGATTTGTCCAGTGGGCATTTTGATGCCTGTCTTCCCATAGCAGCACAGAAAATTACTCGGGGTCGTATGGAGGTAGCTGTAGAAGAACATAATTTTGGAATTGATACACCTTCGCAACTTAAAGTTGATAAGGGTTGTCAGGAGGTACCTGTCTTAGAGCGTGAACATTCACCTATGGTATATTCAATAAATTATGATGAAAATTTAATAAAAATTTTATTGTCCCAATCTGGGTCCGTGACATTAATAGAAAAAAAGAAAAACAAACGTAGGGCAAGGTTTACTAATTACACACGAAAAAATCAATTAAAAAAAGGCACAAAGAATATGGACAGACTCTACCTCTACGTAAAGCTGTGTCTGAATATAAGATAAAAATAACCTGATGTACAGAGGCAAGCTGTCGCCACCTACCAGGCTGCACACCCTGAGAAACACAGGCAAGCTGTCGCCACCTACCAGGCTGCAAACCCTGAAAAACATAGGAAATCTGCTGCACTATATCAGCCCAGGAATACCGATGTGCATGGAGTGATTCAGTCACGGTATAGAGAAAATACAATTCAGCGTGTATGGAGAAGCAAGTTGCTTTCGGGTTCGGCGTATGACCCAGATATTGCTTATGAAACTGACAGCAGTGTAGTCTTAGGTTCTATGACGTACAAGTGTCAGGGGTGTAACGCCTTGAAATGGAAAGATGAGACACCTGGCATGTGTTGTAGCGCCGGTAAAGTACAGCTAGAGCCGTTTAAACAACTGCCTGAACCACTTTACAGTCTGGTTAATGATTTACACCCAAATCATGTACACTTCATAGATAATATCTGAAATATAATGCCTGTTTTTAAATGACTTCCTTTGGTGGAAAACCAATAAAAGAAGGTGGTTTTTCATCAACTTTTAAAGTTCAAGGACAAGTCTATCATTTAATTGGAAGTGTATTACCGGCAACTGGGCAGGATGCACAGTTTCTGCAAATTTATTTCGTCGGTGAAGATGATAGAGAAGCTAATATTCGATGTTCTAAATTTCCTGATTTGAGACCAAATTTAATCAAACAATTGCAGCTTATGTTACACGAGGTGAACCCATAAATAAAAGATATAAAAACAGCCATTGATAAAATATCGCCTTCAGAGTCATTCAAGGTCGTAATACATGCAAATAAAAACCACAAAGAGAACACAGAGGCAGATTTAATGCACCAACGGCAAATAAAGTGGCTATTGTATTGGTAGATCAGCATTTTGACCGAAGAGACATTATCCTCGAAAGCCGAAGTAACTCACTTCAGCGTATCAGTGAGATACATGAACAGGTATCTCCTGACAACACTTATCAACTTTAAGTTACGAAGGTGTATCAATTCCAAAATCATGTTCTTCTACAGCTACCTCCTTACGACGCCGAGTAATTTTCTGTGCTGCTATGAGAAGATAGTCATCAAAATGCCCACTGGACAAATCTTGGCTGAATCGTAAGCGCCTTGCCGGATAGTCGTTATATCCAGATTCCGTATATATGATACCGTTGCTATAAACTTCAAACTTAAATGGGAATATTAATCCTGCTGATATTAAATCACAAAATCCGCCATAATTAGCATTTTTAATCATATCAGCAAAATATTCGTCAGATATTACGTAGTTATTACCATTCATGTCGTGGGTCATAATTGAAAACTTGCTTCAGTCATTAACCACATATCTGACAATTTCTGAACGCACCTCCATCGCTTTATCTTGTGTTCCGTACATTAAATAAGAGAGAGCACGAAACAAACATGCACCGTCACCAACAATAAGGACGACAGTACATTCTTCAACTTCTCCATTAACGTTCAGACTTTCTTTAGCCATTTTAAAAAAGTCTAACCGACAAAACCTATACTTAAACCACACGAAAACTTATCTGACATATGACAGTATGACTGACATAGTGATCCATCAACGCACAGCACAAAAATTAAAAAAATAATCCTAATTTTTTACACACGCTAAACAAAAGCAATATATATATTTATCAATAGTTACATATAGCTTATATGTAACTATTCATCAGGTAAATTTTTATTTGAGAGGATATCACTGAAAGTGAAGTTTTTTTCCCCATGATCGAGACATCAGCTGACGTACAATACACTATGTTATAGCCAGCTGATTTTATTTTTTTGTTGAGATATTGGGTAAGCTATAATTTGATAAATTTTTAGCCGAGAGGAAATGAGTGAATGTATTTTTTTTTCTTCGAGCGTGGGAGGTTACAACTGCTCATCCCACCCACCGAGCCGCAGCTGACGTTCACGAGACTTTATGGTTCGATTATCTGATGCATTTTACTAATTATCACTTGAGAGGAACTTGGTCATATATATCTGTTACTGGCTCTCGGACTATTAGGATCATTGTGGAATAGAATATAATAAAAAATAACGTACGCGTGTATGACACAGAACATCTAATAATGATATATCATCGTGAACGTTTATCACCAAATACGATGGCGATAATGTCATTTATTCGCCTCGGGTAGATCAGTCCCCATTGTATCCATTATCATTTCATCTAAAGCACCATAGGTACGTACTATCCCACAATAGGAGGGATATTAACATATTATAGGACACTGTCACATACTCGTATAGGTATTAGGTATGAGGTTTTATTTAGAGTTTTCTTGCACAGATGTTATACTATGTCTAATAAATTAGTTAACTATATGCCTATCATGCATATTTCATGTGGTGATGGAGTAAGAATACAATTCACCACCCCCTATCTTACCCGTGGGTGACCGTAAGAGACGACTGGGATATAAAATGCATATAACATCTATGCAAGAGAAAGAAAACTTGAAATAAAACTCTATACCAACATGTATGTCTGACCAGCGTGTTGAAGTAGGTCAATTCCTCCCCAATTATGTAGGAGGCTTAAACCCAACAGTGGTACATATATGAGCTGAGATGATGATTATGTCAGTTTGTCGTATTTTGAAATACACACGGGTTATATGCGGGGGTGATGCATTGTATTGTTACTATATTATCAAACAAATATTTGGTAACATAGTTTTATAGTTTATTCATTAAAAAAGTTAACATAAAAATATAAGTTTTTCACTCTTTATAATAATAGCTTTGATTCAAATAATAACTACTTATATAACATAAACGTAAAATAAAAGTGTGTGTCTCAGCTCCGACGCACGACTGGAGTTTACTCCTTAAGTACGATTATCAAAACAGGCGCAAAAAAAGCTCATTTGACTAAAAGTAATATATATATTTTTATTTACATTTATAACACATTACTATACATACACATATAACACATTACTATATTACTAACAGTTTTACTGTTCAGTGAAATATTATCTCACTTCAGAAAGTGAAAGGTGCGCAGAATAGGTTGCACACCAAAACGTAACGAGGTCATTCGATCACTAGATTTTACTCCTCAAATTTTTCTCATACCGGGCGCCTTATATGAAAATCGATTCTTAAGGAGTAAACTCCAAAAATTATAATGAACACCATTAGTTTTTACACGCTTTTTATTAGCTTGACCTCTATGTCTGTAACCGACTCCTTTGGACGTGATTTTGACCCACTTCGAATGGTCAATTTCAATTAAATTTAGTAGACTTATCGAGGACCGATGACAATGCAATAATTTAATAAGATCCATATCCTAATCAGTTATTGGGATAGTCAGGATTAAATTGTTGAATTTAAGTTTCCAATTTCGAATTACGCGCCAAGGGGGCGCTACCGTAAAACAGCACCTTCCAACAATAACAATGTCTCTCTATTTCGTGACATCAAGTCTAGTCTCTAACCAATCATCATCATCAATCGTGTTTTTCTCGTTAGTTTCATATTAAATAGTTAATAAAACTCGAGCTACGTCGTTCAATTCATCAGGTTAAGGGCCCAGAAAAGCACCGAAATAAAGACAATGTAATATCTAATGGTAAAATCAGTGATCAAAGACATTGAAGTGAACATTAAAAACGAAACGTGGTTCGTATAAAAGTTTTCTTGTTAGGTCTTTGCGAAGTATTTAAGTATTTGAATTAAGATATCTATTTGAAAATAGCATTAAATAATACTCTCGCATTTATCGAAAACCTGTCTGGCCATACATATTATGCAACCTGGGGTTTTGCAATGCATACTTACAACATGAGGAACTCTGGGATTGCATGCATAGAAGACTTCTCAGAAAGTGTAGATAAGAAACGAGACGCTAAAGCTAAGACGAAGATACTACTCTCAGTCAATCTATAGTTCCAAGTGGTGAGTAGTACTTCTAATAGTACTTTAATAATTTGAAGTATAGATGGTATAATGAAGACGAGCTGTTTGATACGAGTATGTGTGCATACAACTATCTCAATAACGATCAAACATTAATATATGGTAGATTGGATACGTACAGATTACAACAGTATCGATATTATTATTGTGTTCATTAGTTTAATTTATGAATCATGACACACCAATTATAACTTAACCATTTTTATGTACGTCGTAAATATTAACATTTCAGCTTATATACTAGTCATTGTTGGTCTCAAGCCTCCACCACAATAGAAGGGGAATTCACTTACTATACAACGTTTTATAATTATTTTGAAAATAGGTTTTTTTAAAGGCCTGCAAATGACTGTAAATAGTTATTGTATTAAAATTAACTAACACAAATTTACAGTCAGATTAAGAACAGGCAATTTGTGGATCCCAGAAAGTAAGTGTGGTCCCGTGCGGGAAATCTAATTCATGACAATGAAATCTGTGCAGTCAAAAGTTACGAACGTAATCATCTATATCTATAAAAGAGGATGTTTGTATATATAGCTTCTCTAAACTCAGAAACTATTTGACCTATTATTATGAAAATTGATATGTATATGTATTTTACGGAGAAGGTTTATCTATCCCCATTGATGTAACTGGCCACCAGGCAGCGCTGTAATATATTGACTTGTACAAACGAGCCAACGAGCTGGGTTTGCTACTTATAAATGATAATTGTATCAATTCAGTAAATAGCTTTTGTGTTGTATTTATATTATCACGTTAGTACTATAGATGTAATATATGTGGAACATGGTTTATAATAATACAGTTTTATGTAATTATTGTTTTATACAAATAATTGGTACATGTTGATGTCAACTATAGAAAGTTTTACAACTTCATGGGTTGATTATGTATTATATATATATATATATATATATATATATATATATATA
The DNA here is from genome assembly GCA_905163515.2 of Lymantria monacha. Taxonomy (NCBI): domain Eukaryota; kingdom Metazoa; phylum Arthropoda; class Insecta; order Lepidoptera; family Erebidae; genus Lymantria; species Lymantria monacha. The sequence continues at coordinate 22,988,510 of LR991081.1, forward strand.
TATATATATATATATATATATATATATATATATATACGTCACATTGCTGTAATACCATATAGGTACATAAAACTAATTGTGTTACAGGCTTTACACGAGCCACAATTGAGAGGTGAAGCCAAAGTATTCCAACATAACGAAATTTTTTACATGAGTTTTCCTCCATTTAGAGTGATTTTTTTGTTTACGTTGCCTAATAGTACCACCCACCACCGACAGCAGATAAAACTACATGCAACTCTTTTGTTATCTAAAAGGAAATTGAATTACTGAAAAAAATAAGTGTAACAAGTCATATATATACGTCATATATATATATATTGAAATTAGGTACTAAGTACGTAAGTGAATAAACCACGACGAAATGGGAGACGGCAGTCGGTTGAGGTCTAAATATATTGACCTTGACGGACGTAAGAAGACAACGGCTGCTGAATAATTACGATATCATAAAATATTGTTATTTTTAATATAGCTTAAATGTTAATTAAATTTAAAATATAATGATTATATGAACACATTTAAAAATTAATTAACATTCGCAGACGACACGGGATCGATTCTGCGGTGCATTTAAAATACTGCTTAAAATTAAACTTCGCATCAATTAAAAAGGCATAAATTTTAATAACCAAATTATAATTGTCAAATTATGAATAACACTTAACGATCCCAGCAATATTTATGAAATGTAACACAAAAAAGGGGTATGCCCATTTATGGTTTCGTTAAGAAATGTCAACCAAATTATTATCAAAAATCAAGTTTTCAATTATCATGTCAATCTTTATAACATGAAGTCATAATAACGCCTGATATAATATGCTAAATAATTAAAAAGTTTGTTACCGTTTCTGCCATTTTTTTAATATATTATTTTGCATAGTTGCCGGTATGTTAAAACTGTAATAATCGATTTACGGTTGGTTTTGCGTATTTATTTATTACTACAAACCTATTTTCCTAGCCTCAGAATAATGACATACAGTTATCATATTATATAGGTCCTAAATAAAGTAGATTATAGTATATTAGTCATAAACATGCCTTTTAGACCTGAAGTTGTTTTGTGTTGTTTTCAGATCGGTCACGTACTGAAGGAAGGTGGAGTCAAGAGTCTCCGAAACCGGCGAGCGTTTATGAAGAGAATTATGAATGTTGAGGAAGCGAGTGAAGTATGCAGAGATAGAGTTCTCTGGCACTCTGTTCTCTCTGCCTACCCTGCAAGAGACATGGCGTGATGGTATGTATGTAAGTTGCTTTGACAAGCAATACTTTTGGATGGCAGATATACTGCTATCGGAGACACCATTTATGGTTACAGGATTCTTAAATGAAACTGATCCATGAAGATGATGAACCGAAAAGACGATCAAGTAAGCAAACCGCAAATAATAACCTAATTGAATGTGAAAAAAATTATCTAATTTAACGAGCTTCATAAGCCTTCTGTGCCATAACTCGGCGAAGTAGGGATATAATATTTTGTATTTGTAATAGAATGAATATACATTTGAGGCCAAACAAGGTATGTTTCATTAATGCACAACGTGAAACCGTAGGTACTCCATACTTGAATGGGCATTCCCCTTTTAATACAATTTTATATATTGTATGTGCACCTACTTAATGTATACATTAATTGTACTAAAACACGCACAAATTATTTTTAATACTTACAGACCACTAGGTTTATTCAGAATCCAACGTTGTGTTGAACTAGTAAAGATATAAACTGCTTTGTACTAAATATTTTAGTTTAATATGTTTAGCGCGTGGGTGAATAGTTTGATGAACAAGCTCACGGCGTTGTTCAGAACCACTACTCGGATGCTGAGCGTTAATCGACTGAGTCGTAGTCGGTGTGCTTCGCACTAGACCGCGCCGGGGACCGCGACTGGTGTACTCTCCCCGCCACCATTTCCCGTTGCCTCAATTACTATACACTTCACGGACGCTAACACAACACAAATTAAACATCAATTGTTCATATGTTACATACATATATATACGTTATGTACTATACAATAACTAGACATATTTATATGTATTGTATTAATTAATGAAAATACTTTATAATATTTATTTAATGTCATAATTGTATCCCAGTGTCCGTCTACATATTTACTATATTCACGAAGCGAACGACGTCCGTATACACTATAGCCTGTCAAATAAAATATTCAATCTATCTGTCTTTAATCAAATATTAAATAATGAAATAAATAAATTTGACCTAATTGCCGGTGTTCGATTGAGCTGAAATTTGGCATATAGATATACCAACTAGAAGTTTTGGTAACGATGTCAATTTTAATGCCTGCCAGTATCAGATGGTAGATTATAGTTTTATTTTCTTTCACCGTCATATGAATTTAATATTAAAAATAAATAAATTCAATATTTATGAAAGAGTTTGAAGAGTACAAAACGGTATCAACAAGTTAATAGGTAGGTACTACCAAACTAAAACGTTTACTATGAGTCTAACTAAAACTATAATATAATTGCCAAAGTAGTTATTTTACTATAATATAATATTGAAAAGTTAAAAATATAATAAAAATGAAAATTATTCTTAATGTACTCAACTAAGGACCCAGATGAAATGTCTGATGGCGCCACTTGCTAGTGCACGTACGACTGTAGGTGTGGGCGAAATCTCTAACCATCCATTATGAGCTCTCTTATGGTGACCACGGAAGGCCAAGGCAGCGAGAACTAAACGCGGATATCGCACAGTGGCAACGAAAACAGCGTACCTGTTGGCCGGAACTCCACCGTGAGTACTTGGAGGCGAGACTTTACCAGCGAAAGAGTAACCTCCCAGGTCGGTTACTGATATTAAAGAATAAGTACCAGTGCTCGACTCAAAGGCGATGGGGCGGGGGATGTTGGGTAATGGGGCCTCATGCCGTCAATGTCAGTATCACCTGAAAGTATATTTTATAAGTTATAGCATGGGACATGGCTGGAGACAAGGTGGGTGCTCCCTATTTTTACCGTCTATTAACTGTCCAGAGGGCAGTATCACAGTAGTGGTTCACTTCAACTTGGAGTCTGTAATGCGAGATACCGGGTTACTACTTTTGGTACATTTCACTGATTTCACAATGTAGAAACAATAATATTATTTTATCGAACAACAAAAAATCACTGGCTTAGGAAAATTTAAGTCTATTTGTTAGTATGTAAAATATAATAGAAATAAATACAAACACTAATTTGTATAAGTTTATTATGCAAATTATGTTCTAAATTAGTAATTTGGACGTCGCATAAAATTAATTAAAATTTTCACTATTGTATAGTGCCGTGAGCAATAATCTTTTATTTCGAACGATATCACTGAACTATCAGTTATCTATATTTCTGAGTCACTGCAATAAGGAGGTAGGTAGGTAGTTCCAGAAACATCAATTTTACATTTTACCGGGACAGAAAGAATATATTTTTGAAGTGTCTCAGTTTCGGCATATTCCCTCTCAGTGTGTATCTACATCACAAGAGTAAGATGCTGTTTAATGCTTATTGTACTAATTGTTAAGTCAATAAGAAATTAAGTAATAAAATATCGAGATATTAATTCTTAATTTTACACTCTTAGAGAAAAAAATGACAAATGTTGCAACACAAGTCAATTTATTTTCAGTGTGGTGTATTTATATACTTAATTTGTAAACAGTGGTTAAAATTTATGTTTTTCTGCCCGCTGAAATGTTGCCACTGCGTTTTGTCTATCAACCATCGTCATTATTTATACATACATATATAGTTTGAACATGGTATCGTATAACGAGAGGATACTTAGATGACTAAGAGTTTTACATAGAGTCGCATCAATTGTATTTATTTTTGCAGTGTGGGCAACAATTGCGTTTCCAAGAAGTATTAATGGCGGACAGGCGGCCGGACATGAAACTATAGACAAAACTTTTAATATACGCTGAAAGTACATTCTGCGTGATTACATTGATCCCCAAGTAATTGAGATAAGAGAGAATAGTGATATGTTACAGTTATTAGTAATCATAAATGACATGTATATTGATGCAGGCTCCATAACCTCTAGGTATTAACATTAGTTTGCTAATATTCCACAGGATATCGTCATGTTTGTATATAAATTTTAAATAGCACAATAAACTTATCTGTATCGTACTGTGTATCTCACCAGTACACAGTATCTCACCAATCCATACTGCTTTAGAAATGCCAAAAAGAACAACGGATAGCAACTTCCTTGTGAGAAATAAATAAAACCAATTGCGGACTCTTATCCGGCTGCCAGGAGCAAAGAACTTCTTATAGGAATATCATCCTTTTATAGGAAGATAATCTCTTTTATTGGTAGAAATAAAGAAAAGAGCCTTTTCGTTTGGAGGACTTGTGACCAGCATGTACCTATATAGGTAAATCAATTTCCCGTCTATATATAATATTTGGTCGTGGACCAGGAGTGCGGTGGTGTAGTTTTTCAAGAAGGGCGATAAAACACTCTTAAAGAATTACAGACCTATCTCATTCCTGAGCCACGTGTACAAATCGTTTTCAAGAGTCATTACGAACCGACTCGCGTGCAAGCTAGACGACTTCCAGCCGTCTGCACAACGATTGCCGAAGAGGTTATAACTTATAGTATCATATACCACATTCACACGCTACGCCAGATTATACAGAAGACCGAGGAGTATAATCGGCCTCTGTGTCTAGCGTTTGTGGAATATGAGAAAGCCTTAGATTCTGTCGAAACTAGGACAGTGCTGCAGTCCCTTCAGAGGTGCCAAATTGACTATCGATATATCGAAGTGTGTGTATAAAAACGCTACTATGTCGGTCCGCATCCAGGATAAGAGTACGAAACCGATCTAGTTGCAGAACGGTGTAAGACAGGGAGACGTTATCTCTCCGAAACTGTTCACCACTGCGCTGGAAGATGTCTTCAAACTAGTAAGACTAGACCGGACTCGGCATCAATATCAATGGCAAATACATCAATCACCTTCGATTCGCACTATTCGCAGATAATATCGTAGTCATGGCAGGATCCCTGGAGGAGCTTGGCGCGCTCAATGACCTCAGCAAGTAACTTCCTAAATGAACATGGACAAGACGAAAATCATGTCTAATGCCCATGTCTTTTCTGTAGTGGTTCTGGTTGGGAATGCGATTCTCGAAGTTGTCTATCGCTATGTTTACCTAGGACAAACAGTCCAAATAGGTAATTTCGAGAAAGAGGTCAGCCGACGAATCCATCTCGGCTAGCAGCGTTCGGGAACTTAGGAGGATCTTCTCGTGTAATATTCCCCAGTGTCAGAAAACAAAGGTTTATAACCAGTGTGTGTTACCAGCGATGACTTACGGCACTGGAACGTGGTCTCTAAATGTCGGCCTCATAAAAAGGCTCAAAGTCGCTGAACGTGCTATGGAGAGGGCTATGCTCGGTATTTCTTTACGTGATAAAATCCGGAATACGGAAATCCGTACAAGAACGGGTGTAACCAATATAGCCCGAAGAATTAGCACGTTAAAGTGGCAATGGTAGGCCACAGCGCTCGACGAACCGATAACCGTGGGCGAAGAAAGGTTCTCGAGTGGCGACCACGAATCAGACGATGCAGCGTAGTACGACCCCCCACTCGGTGGATCGATGACATTATCAAGGTTGCAGCAAATCGTTGGATGCATATATATATATATATATATGTGCTGAGAAGGATGTATAGGGAGGTCATTGTCTAACTGTGATATTGTCATTGTCTAGCTGTGTCTTAAGCACGTTTGAGTTAATCCGATATAGTTCTATCCCCGATCATTATCTCCACTTCGGGCGGGTCTATGTCCAACATACTATATAATACAACAATATTATTCTTCTGGCAGGTATAAGCAGTTCGGCAGAATATGATTATCCCAGAAAGCGTCTGTCAGTCAGCCTCCGCATTGCAAAATGAACGACGAGGTACAATATTAATCATCGTCATGTCAATTCGTATACCTACGTCCAACTGTTGGACTTGTGCCTTCTACATAATAGGATGGAGACTTACATGCTGTACCACGCTGGTCAAATGGGTTGATAAGCAGATTTATTTTTCTTTCTCTTGCATAAATGCAATATATGTATACATCTAATCTCTTAGTGTTCGACTCCCATGGACAGGTAAGGGGGTGGCGACAATAGTATTCTTCTATCGTCTTTACATTGGCAATTCTTTTTTGTCAAGATTTGCTACTGAAGTTTCAACAGGCGCTTACAATTATTAATTGGAAAATGCCTATATGAATGAAATACTTGAACTTAAACTCTGTGTCACGATGAAAATCACCACCATATGGGGTGTGTTTTGTTTTATAAATTATATCGTTCAATTTTCTGTGTGTGTTAAGACCATAATGTGTCATCACCCTCCACTAAGGTAGCAGCTTTCTTATTGGTAACTGATAACAACAGTTGTGTCTGCATATTCGACTGCCAAGCGTGATGTTTAAGGCATTATCCTCTATACGGATGTGATGTTGTCTAACAGTGGACGTTGATGAGTTGATGACTTTAAGCAATGATCGTGAAAATTGCTTTAAATAAGTATTTGAAAGTGAAAAGTATTGTCATGTGCCATTTCTAGTAACAGGTTACCAGCTGTCATGAAAATTGGTATGTACGATTGTACGTATTAGAATCAGAGTATGGGGAACGTTCCTATGTCAGTACCACCTTGTCAAATCCGCGTCAGTAGATTCATAAGGGGCCATCCATTAATCAGGTGAGGCTTAAAAAGGGGGATTTTGACAAAAATCACGAAAGATCACACGGGGGAGGAGGGCTGTAGTAAGATATTACGTGTATTTATTTTTTCGTCAAACACGCGATTTCTAAACCGAAAAGTTGCGTGTAGTGTGACTTTGACTTGCCGTTGCCAGGCAACGAACGAAGTCATCACGCGCCACCGCCGACCGCTCGGCTCGGCACGCCAGTCGCCGGTTATTCTGTTGTTCTGGCGCCGAATTCATATGTAAACCCTTACCTCGTACGTTTTGCATTAAAACTATGTTTAAAGTAGATGATCTGTATAAGACCTTTTTGCAAAGTATAAGAAAAGAAAGAAACAGAGAATTTAATGTTTTGTGGGCTAATTCGTAACCCTCAAAACCTCACCACGTATCACCAATGGGGAGTAGGATTAAAAAATTCCAAAAAAAAGATCACGTGATTAATGGACGGCCCTAAGCTGACCTAACCGTACGACGTGATCGCCATGAACATTGTTTCAAATAAATTATTCGTTTGGAGAACATTAATTTATATTATATATTATAATATAAATTAATATTCTAATTATCATATATCTATGTATCTAATGTGTTTAAGCGAGCAATTCTTGTATTACATATACGGCTCCAACGATTTTCTTAAAATTTAGCATGCAGAGCGTTCCGGGGGCATTTAATCGATCTAGCTAAGTTTCATTTATAGAAAATATTGTTTTGTCAGTATTTTCTGAAAAATATTAAAACACGAAGGCAAATTTTGACGATGTCATTAAGAGTAGATAGATCGATAGAAAATCGAGAAAATTAAACCAGATAGCGCCGGTTCGGACACTACATTATTTTAACTTTTTTTTTTTTTTATTATATTTATGAACCTTATATCTTCCAAAACACACTGGAAATAAAATACCGAGCAAAGCTGTCATCCAAATATTTAACATTGGCGCTACTCACTTTATTGTTAGATAACTATTATCCGATTTTCCAGCGGCCTTTCGTATTCTATACTGTCATAACGATGCCGACGAAAATTGATAGCACCTTTATCAAATACACGTAACATACATACGAGTATATGAGAAGAGTGCACATATTTACATTACATAAACGAAAAATACACTACTTTATAGATTATTGTAGATAATTATGTTAAGATAAAGATAGTTCCAATGCAGCGTTATTAACTAATTAAGAACACAATATGTCAGACATGTAAATACGAAATGTCAGTGTCAGTCAGTGACCCAGTAACTAGTTAACAACTAGTTAAATATAATTTCATATCTTACCTTTTTTTTTCATTACATAAATGTGTACATCTATATTTTATAAATTGTTTTTCAAAGGTGCTTTTTCGTCATGAAGAAATATCTACTATAATACTGTATCTATTTTAATCCTTGGTACGCCATTTTAAAGTACATTTGACCAGATGAACCAAAAAAAAAATATAACAAGAAAATCAGTTAATTCTTTCCTGTCCATCAATAGTAGTTACTAGTTTAGATAAATTATTACTTTACGTACGAAATATTCACACAAGTCCCTTTTTAATTTATACTTCATATTATATATCATATTATTATATTCTATGTGAAAATATGAGATGGATCTTACTATACACCGTTCAGTATGCGGAGGGCTAAACGGCGTGCACGGCGCATGCGCCGGGAGTTTTCGCGCGCCTCGCACGACCATCAACCTCCTTTAATATTACAATTAGCACAATCACTTCACATTAAAAACTGTTTTGTTTTTAATGCATAACCAGCTAGATATTTATAAATTATCAATACACGTATTACGTAACTAAGTAATTTATTGGAACGAAGTTCCTTATTATAATGATGTATATTTTAATAGGTGTATATATGTATATATATATATATAAATGTACCTGATAATTATACGATGGACACTCGATCTTACAGTAGTATTTAGTTACAAATGGAACGAATGATTTGAACACTAATGTTATATAAATGACTATGTAATGCGGCGGCCGCGTGTTGTGAACGAATGACGCGAATACTAAAATTCCTCCTTCACTGGTGGTTCGCGCCGTCGCACTATACGCTACTACTGGCGACAACGAGACCCCCAACACATTATGTATGCCACGTAAACAAAATTGTCCTTAGCAACGCATGGATTTATACATCAAATGAATTGTGATGGATTGTTAAAAATTAGCAATGAGTAATAGTTATTTATTCAATTATTATAAAAAGAAATACAAGTTGTTTATCGATATTCACTGTTAGACTTGTAACTTTTAGGTACTATATCACCTCAAGCCGAGTTTCGTATACCACTAGAGATGCCCCTGGAAATCGTTTCTTAAATGGTTTGAATTAAAATTCCTCTGCGCTCACCATTAGTCTACTTATGGATGTAAAGGTATCTAAGACAGTTTGTTTAGTGTACAGTTTGTTTCATGCAAAGTCCATAAAAAAAGGTATATGCAATAAGGTTCACAGATTTCAGTTTTGAGTTTAGGCTATTGGTAGTCTACTTACCTGTATTAGGTATATCTGTAGCTAAATGAGTACCTATACAACCGCTAGTTATAATCTACCAATCATATCGTGTTTAAGTCACATAACTATTGCGATGATAGGAGCATGAAGCAGTATTGACAGAGTTAGCAGTAAACTGTCACAATTTCTGATCTCAGTTTCGTACTGATGAAGGAATATATCGTGAGTTAAACACCATCTTTGATATTTTGTGCGAAACAAGAAGCAATATAGCGGCTTGGTGTTCAGTTTTAAAACATCAATCACAGCTCTTTAAACACCTTCTACAGTCAGATGGCAACCATCTAGTTTAACAAGGGTGGCTTTTTAGTTCAGCAGTTTACACATTTAATTATAGATGACGTTGTTCATAAAAAAGAAAAATATATATTAGTGTACCAAGCGTGCTTTTGAAATAGGTGACGCTTTTATATTATATTAGAAATGGGTTCCGTACACTTTAAAGAATCATAAAATGATTCTTTCTTTGTACAATGTTTATGATTACCGGATTATGAATAGCCGGTATTCGCTTTGAACAAATAAAAATTTAAAATGGCTCGTGGTGACATCTAAGTTAAACTTTTTTTATGTTTTTAGCAAATTTTTGTTCTCTTTTAAACACCACCCTGCACCAAGGTAATAATTCTTGTATTGCGGGGAATTTATAAACATGGAATTAACGCAAATATGAAACTCATGTTTACTATGGCAATGATCTAAAATATGCATTTATTTTTAATTTGAATTTGCCATTGCGAATAAGGAACCAGTATGTTATGTCCACTTTGGTGTTGTGCTCCTAGGTACCATTTATCTTTACGTGTATTATCAATCTATTTGGGATCACATCTAATATGTTTTAAAACAGAAATCATAAATATTACTCTATGGCAGTGTAGAATTGACTAATAATCGACTAAAATAACAGGATAGTTATTAATGAAATACATTTAACAATCAATAAATACATTTATTTATTAATTGTCTTCAAAAGGTTATTTATTTGAGATGTACATATAACTACATATACAAGCAAAGTCATTAACAGAAAATACAGTAATAAGAAATGACAATCGTCATAGAAATCTTAAATTTAAATTACATATCTAATAAACAAAATATTCTCTTATAAATGAGAATTAGTTAAAGAATCATTATTATTATAGGTAGGTGTTACGTCAAAAGTATGTTTTAATATCTTAAACAAAAACATACAAGAGTTGTAAACACATAAAGAATTATGACTAAATATTGTTTTTTTTTTTCTAATCTAAACGAGCAAAGCATTATGAAAAATGTTCAAAATTGACGATTCATCATCATCATCATTTCGGCTCATATACGTCCCACTGCTGGGATCGAGCCTCCTCCACAATGGGAGGGAAATTAACCTACAATACCGCGCTGCAATAATACACTTTATTTCGTTACAAACCTATTTTTACATTACACATTAATAACTGGTGTTACAATTACACACAGTAACTAAAGCACTTATGATTAGACTAAAATATTTCTTAAATTATTACATTATATATTTTAATATATGTAAGTGTATAGGTACATACATAGCTTGTGTGGTGTGGAGGATGCAATTTGTCACCTATAGTGTTATATCATTGTAGAATATATAGGAACCAGCTGTGGAACACAACGTGATTAGGCAACAGTATTCTCATAAGAAAATAATAGTATTAAGTCCAATAGTCAAATAGTTTGTCATCATCCTCCAACAATATATGAATGTCAACACTCTCAATGCTCGGTCAAAGCAATATCGCCATTCCACCGGCGCGCGGCGCGGCGGCTAAAAGCGAGCTCAGCAACAGAGTTAGGGCTCGTACAAATAGACGCTGGATATCTTGTTAGACTGAGGCCAGACACAAATGAAACTGAGGTCGATCGAGTTTTATTAAATTAAATAAGGAATTATGGTTTATTGTGAAATTTTGTTGGAACGATATGTAAATCTCGTAACGATTTGCACTTAATCACTGCTAAGTTAGATATATATGTACGTGTTATTTATCACTTTCATATATCAAGTGTAAAAAGATATATGTAACAAAACGTAAAAGTAAAGTAAGTATTATTCGCTTAGAAACGTGAACTTATCATATAATAATAAAGATATCAAATTAATGAATATAATTAAATCCTTTTACTAACACCATCCTTTCGCACCCAGTCCGGCCCGCCGTATATACCAAACCAATATAATTCCCAAGGTGTTAGATCCGTGTGACCGGCATCCGAATATATAGTGATTGCAGAAGCAGGGGGTATCTTAGTGTTACTATATATATCTGGATCAATCAACATAAATGGTGTTGTTTTCTCGTAAGTTTTATTTGCATGCGCCTGAAAAAATTGAAATATCTTCATTTAGTTACTTAAATTAAGCTTCACGGCGCGTCCCGTATAAAACGTCAATTTCATATGCTAATCACTACCACACGTAAGCGCGTTAGTGCAATTAAAATACAGGGAACACAAGTAGTTTTACATATATAATAAACTAAGACGTAAAATAATTGAATCTTACCATGATGTAATGGTTGTCGTGAGCGATTGCCGGACCCCATTTTAAGCATATTTTACATTGCTCCATTTGCATATAGAGTGAACCACGCTGTAAACAAAATAATTTGGTTCCTTATTTTATTGAGAATATTAGTACACTAGTTGGCCAGGTGGCCGCACTATTGACGTACAACTGACACTCATGGATTTAGCAAAAGCAAGGGCACAGCCAAGGCATTGACAATAATAAATAACCAATATAAAAAGAACCCAGTGTAGTGACCAGTTAACTCATAAAATAATGTGATTCGAATGTAAGTAGGAAAGTACCATCTAAGTTATCACAAGTAGAATAGATAGTCTTGTGGGCGATTTATAACACCAAGTGCGATCAACAAATTGATTTCAACACTGTATGGCAAACAAGATAGCGATCACGATTGGTTCTTTGAGTCGGGAGGCCGCTGCTGTTCACACCCCTGGCGTTTCTTCGTACCGGTTCGGTTTTAACGACTTCTACAGTAACGTAAGTTCGGAATTATCTTGACCTACAAGATAAAACATTGTTAAACCGAAAATATATAAAGAAGTACATACACACACACACACACACACACACACATACATATATACATATATATATATATATATATATATATATATATATATATATATATATATATATATATATACACATATATTTGAGATGCATATATTTAAAAATAATATATACTTGTATAGTAGAAACAAAAATCGTTTACCATGACCATAGAACTACATAACTATAGCCTGATTTTTTATCTCAGAGACCAAATTGACACATGCAAATGTCAAATTTACAAGTAATGTTGTCAGCTTTTTTCATGAAGTGATGTACCGACGATGCCGGTATATCGAAACGTAAGAATTTATATTTATTAGACGATTAACTTTAAACGTACGACGACATACTCATATGTTTCAATGTCTTTAAATCAAACAAAAAATAATTAATAGACGCCATCAGTGTTCTTTCTGTTCACGCTAAAATGCCAATTTAAATCCATTTATCTTAGAAAGCGGTGGAACTTTTAAAAATTACGACCATTATTAGAATTTGACAAGATTTACAATTTTAAAACAAATTATATATGTTATATTACCATATACTACGGCAGTTATTGTGTGTTTTACTGAATAATGCGGTAATTATATATTTTAATATATCATCTCTAAACATAGGAACTACCATTACTACATTATAATATATCATCTCTAAACATAGGATACCATTTTCTTTATAACCCGTGCCTATAAAAAACCAAATCTAAAATGGTGATTAGTACTTGTAATTAAATGTTGGGCCATCAACAAAACATGATTGCCTAATAGGTAAAATTATTTTATATAGACTTTTGTTATTTGATAATAAATAGCTAGATATTTAAAAAGCCAACATGTAGTAATCAAAGTGACAAAGAACCAATACTTTTCGAGAATGTATAAAGCCTAAATAACATTTTCAAGGTAACTTGTAAAAAAAACGATACTTGTTTATATTAACGCAAATTATCGATAGACGCGTGGCATATAGGCCGAGTGTGTGGTACGTAACTATTTAAGAATTGCATGAAACTGGTAACACTTGTAATGTCAATTTAGTCTCCGAGATAAAAAAAAGGGCTATAGTTGTGTTAGATCATGAAATATTATTAAACCGTTCCGTTATCTATAATCTAGTGCACCATTTCTATGACATGGAATTATTATTTATTTATCATAACATACATACATACATATCATCACGCCATATCCCTTGCAGGGTAGGCAGAAAGAACAGAGTGCCAGAGAACTCTATCCTTGCATACTTCACTCGCTTCCTCAACATTCATAATTCTCTTAAGCTTCTAGCTCGCCGGTTTCGGAGACTCTTGACTCCACCTTCTTTTAGTACGTGACCAACATAATCATCATTACTAAATTCTATTTATCATAACAGATTAAATTATTCTTAAAGTCGCGGTAGTCATTGAAAACATAAGTACATTGTCATGATTTACAATATTACATAAATCTATGGCCTCATGAAATCTCATGAAACGTTTCTTTCAACGCTTCATACGCTGAAATGATGATGATTTATTTATCATCATTTCTTTAAAAAGTTATATACATATAAGCACCCTTATTATAATAATGCGACTGCCATACATATAACATGTACCTACCTATTTATATAATATACATTTGTTATTCATTGAACTGTTTTATGGTTTTGTTTTCAAATGAAATAATCCCTGTAATGTTACTGTTTTCGCAAACATATAATTAACGTACACAAGTTACATCTAAATTCAGATCAACCACTTATAGATCGTACAAAGTATTGCCTTACGTGGAAATCAAATCCACGGCTATCGGTACTATTGACACGATACATCGTTTTCGTAACCAACCACGCCATCTGTATTGTCAAACTGTACAATTATCGAAATATATTAGAATAATTGGAATACATATATGTTTATACAATATGTTAAAAGGGAAAGCCTTATCATTACAAAACTATTTATAACAAATTTAAACTACACGGTTATATTAATATTAAATACAAACCGAACATGCACACGTGCATATACCTACACATGTATTTATTACAATTAATTACATAACGTACCTTTATTACACAAATACTAAAAGACATAAAGCAGAATAATCAGAAGTAATTTACTTAGTTCATTACAGATCAACAGTCTATATACTCATATCTTACACATGTGTGAATGAATTATTTTCTTGTAGGTATAATTGATTGTCGAGTACTTTATCTACAATAATTCTTATTAGGACACTAGGCCGTAGTCCACCATGTTAATCCAATAAGCAATATCGTAAATTACAGCCTATTGGTTATGTTTTATAAGAGGAAACCAATGTTAAATGTAATCACACATAAATGTTGCCATGATAGACTTACACGACTTAAACTCACGAGACTATTGAATACGTCGCGCTTAGCATCATATTTTTTAAACAATTCTATATTTATATCCTCAATACTCGGTTGTGAATTTAAATGATCATAGAAATTAAATATATCCTGCGTGGTATAATCACTCCAATCTGGAAAATATTAAAAATATATTTACACCATATTAGAGCAGGATATACGTCATTGTTGAAGTTTTTCCAATACAATAAAGCTTTAAATAATTATCTAAATAAAAATAAATAATTTTATTATAAGTAATAAAAAAAAACATTATTATCATCAAAATAACCATGATTAATATCATGTTATCGTAATATAATAATAATTATATATTCAATATAATACTTATTTACTGCAAATTATATCCATCAAGGATGTAATTTTTTATAAGTTGTACATATATATCTAATAGATGGCAGTACAAGTTTGTAACATCTTTTGTTATCTGCGTTGAATAGACAACCACTAGATGGCGGCGAAAGTTCACATTTTATACGTTCTGAATTTTCACTTTAAAAATTATTTATATGTCGCAAATTATCTCACTATATATTTAAACGAGCAATTCTTGTATATATATATATATATATATGTATATATATATATATATATATATATATATATATATATATATATATATATATATATATATATATATATATATATATATATATATATATGTAATCTGAATCTCGGAAACGGCTCCAACGATTTTCTTGAAATTTGGCATATAAGGGGTTCCGGGGGCCCTTAATCGATCTAGCTATATTTCATTTATAGAAAACATTGTTTTGGCGGTATTTTTCGGCAACAAAAATATAATTTTTCGTTGTATTAGAACTATTAGAATATGAGTTTTCAAATTTTGACGCTGTCATTAAGAATAGACATTTAGCTTAGTTGGTTCAATCGTGTAGCTGTAGTCTAATCCAAACAAACTGGAGCTCGGTTCGGATCCTTACTTTCTCTTATTTACTTTTTGGACTTTTTTAATTTATTTTAATAATTATTATCATTTGCCCGCATTGTTGTCTGCGTAGAAGTCGAAAATGGTTCTAATAGGATTTTTGTTTGTTTTTTACGTTATAAATTTTATTGTTATTTATAAATAATTATGTATAAATGTTTGCATACATACTTATATAGTAGGTATAACAATCTTATCCATGTGGTGACGGAGTAAGAATACAATTCACCACCCTCTATCTTACCCGTGGGTGGTCGTAGGAGACGACTAAAGGGATATAAAATGCATATAACATCTATGCAAGATAAGGAAAACTCGAAACAAAACCCTATAACAACACGTCTGATCAGTGCGGTATAGTAAATTAACTTCCCTCCTATTATGGAGGAGGCCCGAGCCCAACAGTGGGACGTATATGGACTGTGATGATGATGATAACAACAATCTTTGTTATAGTGTAGGGTAGGTTCGATAAACATAAAAATCAAATGAAATTTTGTTATATATTATGAACACCAGGCTTTTTCTTAGCAGGCCATGTTTTAAACACACCGCGCTCATTCCGACCGAGGCGACGGAAGGGTGGTGTGCGGCCCCATAACCCACCGTGTTTTCCATCGAAATTAGGCCGACCACTGGTACCGCTTCTTTGACATCAATCAACCTATCATCAACCCGCGATACTGCACCTATTACAGTATTTCTTTGTAAACAATATCTTTTGATTTTCTTTCGGATGCTAGAATAACCACGCTACTCTGTGAGCTTACTCTGAAGCATGTCACTTACAACTGCCCATGGGAGAAGCAGCTTTCTCTCAAGTCTACTCCCCCTACCTTAAGAATTTGACCTCGAGCTTTGTTTGTGGTTATTCCGAAGCAGACTTTAATGGCAAACTGCACTCTCTGAAATTCAGAGGATTAATTTGATGGGTTTGGAAAATCCTAGGAATAAATACAGACTTTGCTCGAGAACAATCGGTCAGTATAGTTGACCCGATTACAATGCAATGTAATTTTTTTCCTTGCAAACTGGTGACATTGTTTAATTTTGGCGCTCCAGTTTTCAATTTTAAGATGTGAGTTGGGAGACCGGCCTATCGTATCTTACTGATTGTTCCTAATATAACTCAGCCTTTCCGTCTCGATTTTTACAAATATGTTGATTAGACGCTGGCTAAACAGCGAACAAAAATATAGCACATGACTATCTCTCTTTCCTAATCATTATGCGGTAAAAATACCCTCGCCAGAGTAAAATTAAAACGGGTAATACTTATGAGCGATGGATTTCAGTTATACGATTTTTGATACAATGTGTTATCATGGCTCTCAATTACAGTATTCGGCTTAGAAAATTACTGTCTAACAATTTCAAATTTCAAACTCTACGTTCCTATGACGCCATGTCTTTAAATGTATGATCTCTTTATAGCTTAGAAACTTTAAAATGCCGTGTTAATACAGTATTGTGACTTTCAAGACATTCCAATTTTAAAGAGTATTTCCATTGTACCAATCCATCCATTCCATTGTTGCTTTTATGTGAGTCCAACCCTTCCGGGGTTCCGCACCCAAAGCTTAAAACGGCACCCTATAACTAAGACTTCGCTGTCCGTTCGTCCGTTCATCTGTCTATCACCAGGCTGTATCTCATAAACCATGATAGTTAGACAGTAGTCAGACAAAAATTTTCACAGATGATATATTTCTGTTGCCGCTATAACGACAATTACTAAAAAATAAAATAAATATTTAAGGGCATTTAAGCCCATATAACAAACGTGATTTTGGCTCCTTTTTGCTCGATACATTATTTTCATTTCTATTTTTTGTACATTTTGCCCTTTTTAATTTATTTTTTCACTATTTTTATTATATTTAAATATATCTTTCAAAACACACTAATAAGAAAATACCGAGCAAGGCTCGGTCCTCCAGATATTACTTTATTAAGATATAAATATAACGTGTAATTAAAAAGGTTGTATTTAATTAATATAGAATAAGACAATTAATTTTTAGTCCAATGAAGCTTTTATATTCTCTATTTGTGCATATTTCAGCTACTTAAGTACCTAGTTATAAAAATTATTTCATGTGTACGTGTTCTACTTAGGGGTGTCCACTTTGAAAAAACATCGATGCTTTTATCGATTCGATAAATCGAAACTGTACATCGATGTCTTTCGATGTATCGGATGAAAACATCGATGTTTTGTAAACATCGAGTACTTTTTCTAAAATATATTACAAAGCTAAAGATATATCAAAAGTGATACTTCTCAAAACAGGTCTTCTTTTTAGAGAGAAAATTTGTGTATTTGAAGGTTATGAAAAGAGCTAAATCCATTATTTTATTACAATTTAAGTAATTCATAGACAACTCACTGACTCTTTCTTGCTTGCGTAGTGCTGCCAATATCATCAGTGCGTCCAACTGCCTACATCATTTCTATGTTGGCCAAACCGGCACGCCCAGATTTTTTAAAATCTTTATTGGTATATTTTATTATGACTTTATTTTCGATAATTTTATAAAATTTTTTTTTTTTTACCTATTGGGGCATTTATACCTATTCCAATCCCTTATAAAACTGTAATTTATTATTAAAAAAAATATTTATATTACTTTAAAATATCATTGAATCATTTATTTAAACTTGAGTTTTTGTGACATTAACTGGCTATCATCGATTCGATGTTTTATGAAAAAACATCGATACATCGAGTATATCGATAGCTTTTCAAAACATCGGATCGATTCGATGTATCGCATTGTAAACATCGATGTTTTCGATGCATCGATGTATATCGAATATCCCTAGTTCTACTTTATGTTTATAGAAAACTTTAAACACTGAAAATGTTATACAGAAAAGGCCCTACATTAACCGCTATTGCTGCAAATATTCCGCAATGAAATTATAATATGAAATAATATTATTTTTTTATTGCCTCTGGATTTTAATTATTGGCGGAGCCCTTATTCGCTTTGAACTCATACGTACATGTAAGTCAGACCACGTTACAATACCATTGTGGTAACAGTGTAATCACTGGAACAACATTTTGTATAATTATGTCTTTTTGTATTGAGTTAAAAGTGTGTTATGACGTCATATTTTTGACGACGACGACGACGTTATATTGTTTTTACTTTCCTGTTTTCTTCCAAATGTTTTAGGTGTAATGTATGAGAGCAAAATAAATGCTTTTCTTTCTTTCTTCTTTCTTCATATTCTATTAACATGGTTTCTCTGGTGCCGTAGCGAGTCAAGTACCCTTAGTGTGTTATTATTGGTATATAGTTGATGATGAAAAATAAATAATAATAAATGATGATCAAATTATATAATATGTACATTTTATCATTTCATATTAAATTAAACAATCCTGTAAAGTAAGTACCATAAGATTAAAATGCGAACGCTCCAGAGAAGATCCGGTTCTAGATCTAATACGTACAACAGCGAACAATGTTAATATAGTATAAAATACATATGACATGTAGTTAGTGTATATATATATATATGTATATATATATATATATATATATATATATATATATATATATATATATATATATATATATATATATATATATATATATATATATATATATATATATATATGTCAATTATGGTTATTGTTGTATTCTATTCAACAACAGTAGAATTACCATCACTGCGTCGGTTGAATCGCACTGGATCTATGTATTCGTCTTCTGCTTTTGCCTTTTCAGACTTTTGTAACTCGCTTTCAAATACATTAGCATCTTTTTGGTTCAGCAATGACACCAATGAATTATCATAATCCTCAACATCGTCACTGGGTTTCACATATTCTGGAACATTTAACGATATTGGCTGAAAATCAAGTTTGCATTGTGATCAATAATATTTTATAGAGTTCGTTACTGTTGTCAATGTGATAATTAAAATGTAAAAAAATTCTTATTTCACGTCAGAAGCACGTAAATGAAGAATATTACCAAGAGAAGAAGCTTCCAACAAAACCTTATACTGTTTGGCTAGCCTATTAAAGTAGTGTAATTTCCTTATCATTTTGGGAAAGGTTCTTAGGATGTATATGACTTATAAGAATTGAAAACTTCATCATCATCATTTCAGCCCATATATGTTCCACTGTTGGGCAGGCGCCTCCTACATAATGAGAGGATAATTGACCTGCTATACCATGCTGGTCAAACGTGTTGGGATAGGGTTTTATTTCGAGTTTTCATTCTCTCGCATAGATGATATGTGCGTTTTATATGCCTTAGTCGTCTCGTATATCAATAAAGAATGAAGCATTATGATTGAATCAGAAAGTTATATAGTGTTTCATATAAACTCATTTGCAAAAAAAACGGGCGGTTTTGATTTTCATTCATATTTAAAAAGATACAATACCAAAAAGGTTTCAATCGTTTGTACACGTTACTGGCCGGTTTTAAAAATGCTGTGGTATTTAAAAAAGTACGTTCTAAATTCAATTTTTCATTTGATGTTCATTTTTACAGAAAACCCCTTTTTATCCTACATTTTTGGCGCGAAGTTCCAGAACTTAACATCGACTTTCATAACTTTTATTCAATTTTTATCGATTAATTTCATATCCTTGACTGTCAAAGCTTTATTTAATGCTGTTTGGCTGTATCAAAAATGGTAGATAAAGTGGTAAAAGCTACCAAAATTATCGCGCTGCTTGAAGAGGGTTGCAGGCAATGTTTCGTGGCTAGGAGGCTAAATGTTAGTCGCTCGACAGTCCAAAGGACCTGGCAGCGATATCAGGAGACTGGTTCCGTCGAGAGAAGGCCTGGTTCTGGAAGAAAACCATGTACCCAACCACGGGATGATCGTTTTCTTGTGAGTCGCGCATTGAGAAATCGCAAATCTTCGTATGTGGATCTTAAGAACAACCTCCAAGAAGTAAGAAATGTGCATATTAGTCTATGGACGGTCAGGAGGAGGCTTCTCGCTGCCAATATACGCAGTCACCGCCCGGCCCGCGTCCCCAAATTACTCCGTGAGCACAGAGTTCACAGGCTTAGGTTCGCTAGAAATTGTGAATCATGGACTCAAGACGATTGGAATAGGGTTTTGTTCTCTGATGAAGCCAGGATATCTCTGTTCGGTGAAGATCGACGTCGGCGAGTGCTAAGAAGACAAGGAAAACGCTTTGCAGAGGCATGTTTCGAAGAAATCACACCTTATGGTGGGGGCTCTGTTATGTTTTGGGCAGGAATAAATTCAATGGATCGTACAGAGTTAGTCTTCATTGAAAACGGCTCACTGACTGGGCATCGATACATAACGGAAGTTCTAATTTCTCATGCACAACCCGCATTGGCCGCTCTAGGTGAAGACTCGATTTTTATGGACGACAATGCTCGCGCCCACCGATCCCGCGATGTTAATGCGTATGTGCAAGAGGTCGGCATTCGTCGTTTGGATTGGCCAGCTCGAAGTCCCGACCTCAATCCCATAGAGCATGTCTGGGACGTTCTGAAACGGCGTGTGAGATCAGTACACCCGGCTCCGCAGACCATCAGAGAGCTGAAGAATGTGATTACTGCGGAGTGGGAACGTATTCCGCAAGCAAGTATCCGGGATATACTCGCTAGCATGCCCAGACGAATTCAAGCTGTGATTTTAGCTAGAGGGGGTCACACTCGATACTAAACATTTATCTGCTTTTACTTTATTAAAGAAAAACAAACAAAAAAACTTTTTTATTTTTACTTCATGAGCATATGCACTACTAGCGAATATACACTACTAGCGAGGTTTAGCATTATTTCCCATAAATTGTATCTAAATTTTATGAAATACTGATGAAAACGATTATTTTCTTATTAATTTACCAAATTGTGTGGATAAAACTACCTATAATTATCAAACAAAGAAATATTAACATTTGAAATGGTTCATTGCTTAGGTGCCCGTTTTTTTTGCAAATGAGTGTATATATATATATATATATATATATATATATATATATATATATATATCTTTACTTACTACATAAATGTAACTTGTCATTTAGTAAACACTTTTTCTGTTACTTAGGGCCACAACTTTACAATATTATATCAAAGACAGTAAATATATATATATATATATATATATATATATATATATATATATATATCTTTACTTACTACATAAATGTAACTTGTCATTTAGTAAACACTTTTTCTGGTACTTAGGGCCACAACTTTACAATATTATATCAAAGACAGTAAATATATATATATATATATATATATATATATATATATATATATATATATATATATATATCTTTACTTACTACATAAATGTAACTTGTCATTTAGTAAACACTTTTTTTGGTACTTAGGGCCACTTTATATATATATATCTTTACTTACTACATAAATGTAACTTGTCATTTAGTAAACACTTTTTCTGGTACTTAGGGCCACAACTTTACAATATTATATCAAAGACAGTAAATATATATATATATATATATATATATATATATATATATATCTTTACTTACTACATAAATGTAACTTGTCATTTAGTAAACACTTTTTTTGGTACTTAGGGCCACTTTATATATTTATATCTTTACTTACTACATAAATGTAACTTGTCATTTAGTAAACACTTTTTCTGGTACTTAGGGCCACAACTTTACAATATTATATCAAAGACAGTAAATATATATATCTTTACTTACTACATAAATGTAACTTGTCATTTAGTAAACACTTTTTTTGGTACTTAGGGCCACTTTATATATATATATCTTTACTTACTACATAAATGTAACTTGTCATTTAGTAAACACTTTTTCTGGTACTTAGGGCCACAACTTTACAATATTATATCAAAGACAGTAAATATATATATATATATATATATATATATATATACATACATACATACATAGCCTCACGCCTGTTTCCCAGAGGGGTAGGCAGAGACTACGGATTGCCACAAACCACGATCCTGACATACCTCCATCGCTTCATTCACACTCATCACAGTCTTCATGCATGCTCTACGGTTACGCGTACTCTTAACCTGACCTTTCGCCAATACATCTTCAATTTGATCCAGAAAGGTACGACGTGGTCTTCCCCTTGTAAACGTCCCACGCACACTCGCTTTGTATACTTGCTTAGTCAACCTTTCTTCTCTCATTCTTTCCACGTGGCCAAACCACCTCAGCATTCCCTTTTTTATCTTTGCTGCTACTTCTTCATTCACACCACAGCGCTGTCTTATAACACTATTCCTAATTCTATCTTTCAGACTTACACCACACATACTACGAAGAGCTCTCATCTCTACAGCATTTATTCTACTTTCATGTCTTCCCTGCCAAATCCAACTTTCGCTACCATACATGAGAGTGGGCACTAATACTCCCCTATGTACAGCTAGGCGTGCCTTTTTAGACACATTCCTACTCTTCATAAAAGTGTACAATGCCCCATTCACTTTATTGCCAGCATTAACTCGTCTTTCAACATCATCATCATTTTTACCATCACTAGTAAACAGTACACCCAAGTATATAAATTCTTTCACCTGTTCCAATCCCTCACCATTTATAGAAATATTACATTCCGTCATACATTTATTCTTTTCAAAGACCATTACTTTCGTCTTACTTACATTTACTTTCATACCATATATATATATATATATATATATATATACATATATATATATATATATATATATATATATATATATATATATATATATATATATATATATATATATATATATACCTAAAGAATACGATTTCATAAAAACAATCACAAATTATGTATTAAAATTGGATTACGACAAAACAGAAAATATGCTGACAAGCTAAAGTTCTCTCAAGAAATATGTTACCATAAAATATTAAGACTAACACAAACACCCACACACTCGCACACACAGACACACATACTACACACACAAATTTTTCAATTCATTATTTTTTATTTATATTTCACCAAATGTTATCATTTACAAGAACGAACTTTAATACAAGTTGCTACAACAGATTAGCTAAGGTACCAGTCACCAGATATGTATGACAAATGAAGTCAGATAACACTCGTAATTCATCATCATCATCACAGCCCATATATGTCCCACTGTTGGGCTCGGGCCTCCTCCGTAAAGGGAGAGAAATTAATCTACTATACCGCGCTGGTCAGACGTGTTGGTATAGGTTTTTGTGTCGAGTTTTCTTTCTCTCGCATAGATCTTATATGCGTTTTATATCCCTTAGTCGTCTCTTATGGGTGATCGACCCACGGGTAATATATGGGGTGGTGAATAGTATTCTTACTCCGTCACCACACGAAATTATCCTCGTAACTATTAAATAAATATTATTGTAATAATTAAATAAATAAATTAAATTACTGTCAGATACTTATCTTTTTGGGTTTATTTAAAACACACGTGATAACATTAGGGATGATTTGATTCCTAACTAAATCTGCTCGTAAATGGAAATAAATTGAAACTAAATACGAATCCATCGTATTGCATAGGTTAGGAGCCATGCCTAGCTCTATAGCTGCGGTCTGTGCTACGATTTCATGGCGTTACACAACTTATATTGAAATTTTGAAGTTCTGTGAACAACTACCGTAACTGTACTTTCTAAGAAGTCATTCTTACCTTCATAACTTGGTGTCAGTAAGGAAATGGGCAAACCTGAAAGTAAAACAATATATTAATATTTCTATGGTCATATTGTAAAAGTAGCAATAAGCATGAAATAGTTATTTACAACGTGAAGCATTGTTTATTAAGTGTGTTAGGCGATTGTAACACTGCAGACTGAAGCATGATAATAAGCACTTATTAGCACAATATTAAATACATTAATAAATTAACTTATAGGCAGTTTAAAATATCAGATGATGGTACATGAGATTTTAGATAATATTAAAGCGATAAAGAACAACTTTTTAGTTCGACGATAGACTAATTAATAGTTTTACCGATATACAAACTATTAATGTTAAGTGATACTTATATTAAGTGATATTTACCAGAGTTATGTTAAAATCTAAATTAACAAAGAATAGGTTTGTAGCTCCTCTTTTAACATCAATTTACTAGATTGGTGGGGTAGCTACCTCATTGAGCAAGCCCAATATTATTATATTAGAGAAGACCTAATTTATCATTCTACAAGCGTTATTGATGTGATTCGCTCATTAACAATTCAGCGTTTTAACAATTCAGATTATTGTCGTTCTGCTATAGATGTAGATATTTATATTCGTTGTCTTGTAGTATTTTTTTAAGTATAATCATCTAATTTTACATAACTCTTAAGCTACTTGTTATAGGACAACATCTCGCACTAAAATCAATCACGGGTAACTATGTTTATAACATATTATTAACGAACACAAATTGCTCCCAGATTGATAATAATGTTCTCTCTGCGCAACATTGTGGAGAAGCATCTCATCTCTAGGTCAGAGGGTTTTCTGCAGTTTTGTGGATCTGGAGAGAGCATTTGACACGGTTGTACGAAAGGAACTTTGGGACATTTTACCGTATTAACGGTAAACTGCTGCAGGCTGTGCAGTCCAGTTACATGGGCTGTAGAGCCTGTGTGCGGCTGGATGATGGAATGTCGCCTTGGTTTGACGTCAATATCGGCGTTCAGCAGGGGTACGTTCTGTCAGCCAGGCTGTTTATCATATATCTGGATAAATGTCTCCAAAGGTTGAACGATATGAATGTGGGAGTCCAGATGGGCGACTCAGTGGTCACTGCTCTGCTCTATGCAGATGATGCAGTCCTGCTGGCACAATCAGAGACTGACTTGCAGACCCTAGTCGACACAATGACAGAAGATTGTAAGAAAAGGGGTCTACGCGTGAATAATGGTCTTTGAAAGAGATGAAGCCAGAACAGATGTAAGAGTAACAATAGGTAATGATGTACTGGAGCGAGTGGATGAATTTGTATATCTTGGATGTGGATTTAGCCGAGATGGAAGGTACACCACTGATATAGAGCGAAGAGTGAATGCGGGAAATAGAGTGAACGGAGCGTTGGGGCAACGTCTCGGTAGCCACGACCTCAGCCAAAAGGCACGTGTAGTAATACATAATGCAGTGCTTGTCCCAACATTACTGTATGGAAGCGAGAGTTGGGTATGCAGAAAAGAGTATGAACGTAAAATTAATGCGGTCGAAATGCGATCTCTGCGGAAAATCTGTGGAGTTAGGCTGATCGATCGCATTCGTAACAACGACGTAAGAGAGCGAGTAGGTATGAAAGAGAGTATTCGTGTAAAGAAGCGAAAGGGAATGCTCCGATGGTTCGGACATGTGCAAAGATGCCGAAGGAACGTTTGGTTAAGAAGATATAGGTTAAGAAGATATACAATGCGAAAGTGAAAGGATGTAGATACCGGGGGAGGACCGAGACTCACCTACCTAGACCAGATCGGTCATGTACTGAAGGAAGGTGGAGTCAAGAGTCTCCGAAACCGGCGAGCGTGTATGAAGAGAATTATGAATGTTGAGGAAGCGAGTGAAGTATGCATGGATGGAGTTCTCTGGCACTGTGTTCTCTCTGCCTACCCTGCAAGGGACATGGCGTGATGGTATGTATGTATGTTGATAATAATATTTTTTGGAGTTCGTATAAAAAACTATCTAATGTAGGAATTGAATCCAAAACAATAATCATATAAAACAGTAAAGAAAATCCATAATAAGTACTGGGTTGAGAGCCCTCAGCGCTCACCCATAGTTCGTGTTAAGCTGTGACAGCCATCTGCGGCTAACAGCTAAAAGACAGCCACAAAACAAAAAAAAAAGCATAATAAGTAACCCAAAATGTTCCAGTATAGTTGCTGGATAAGAATATTTACTTGGCCGTAGGTACCTGATATCAACTGAGTGTTTATGAAACTTATAACATCAACTGTGATTACCAGTCCGTCAACCAGCTTCCACTTCCACCGCTTGTTTAGTGAAAATATCGTTAAAGAAAATTAAGTGAACTAAATATATTATATCAGTAATAAAACGCAAATTTTATTAAAGCGTACAACTAGCACAGTGTAATAAGTGAACACTCGCACTGTGGGCTTGTGCCCAGCAGTGGGATATATATCAACTGAAACTTTACATATTAACTGATATCAATATAATTTAAGAATGTAGCTGATTTCAGGATCAAAACTATAATTGTGTAATATTATTTAATTAATGTTATATATATATATATATAGCTGTGTGGTAGCGGCTACGAAGACTACCAAACCTTACTTTGCTCGTGGATGTCGTAAAAGACGACTAAGAGCCTTATAACGACCTGGACCAACTCCATCTGATACCGTTTGGTCAACAATTACATTCCCAAGGAGGGTTGACGTATGGCAAGTGGCCGGTTATAAAACTATTGATAATAACTTTTACAATATGTAGGTACTATGAAAGAAGAGTATTCTACTACGAAGTAATTGGAATAAGAGTAGGAAAATGATGATGATGATATATATATATATATATATATATATATATATATATATATATATATATATATATATATATATATAGTGGATGAAGCAAATAACAACTAACAATATACAAACTACAAACAACTATATTTATCAAGCAACACAAGCAATTTAGTTGAAAAATGACGTTGCAGACGATATCTTCAACAGCACATACTTGTACTTGAAGAAACTGGAAGTGGTTGAACTGTTTGATCTATTTCAGTCGTTACTGTTAACAAATAAATCAGAAAACAAACAATGAAGCATTACTTATGAAACTATTAATATTTTAATTAATTTATATTTGAGAAACAAACAATCAGAACAAACAAACAGATACAATGTAAAAACGTGATAATAAAACAATATAGAAAAGTTGCTACATATCGATAATTCACAAAAGTACAGTAAACAGTTGAAATGTTGAATGTATGAGGAACATTGTGAATATTTACCATAAATTCAATTAAGATGATATTATTAAAAATATTTATTTTAAATTTTGACAAATAAATGCGAAAGTTGTGTATCAATCTACATAAATAGTTATTAAACTATTGTTAATGAGATTATTAATATGAAGAGGAATGATATTTTGACAAAAGTATTCTTTCCTAATTAGTTTTAGAAGTATGTGGGTAGGTATATGAGAGTGAAAATAAGGCGAGTCTACCTGAATTCTGATAATTTTATAATGAATAGTTAAATCATATTCAATTCGTTGAATCACAGATTTATAATTACGGGCTATTTAATATTATTGTTGAGTCTCAAAATATGTTGTCCCATTTCCTTTTCGACCTTTTTCATTTGATCAATATAATTATTGTATTAAGGATTTCAAGCGATGTAGAGGAGTACTTCAAAACAGATATAACAATTGTCTTGTAAATAAGTAACGATGTAGGTAGATTAGAACCTTTAAAGTTTTTAGTGACTTTTAACACAAGACTTAACCCTAATACTATATACTAACCTAAATACGTTATGTGCTTTATCAAAAATTAATTTAACGCGACCATTATCAATTTACTATACAGCTGAATACCTAAGTCTCCCATTTAAGATACCCTGACAATATAATTATATATGCTATAAGGATATTATATTTTGTAGAATTACATGGTCGGTCGGTCACTACAATGCGGTCGAAATGCGATCTCTGCGGAAAATCTGTGGAGTTAGGCTGACCGACCGCATTCGTAACGACGACGTAAGAGAGCGAGTAGGTATGAAAGAGAGTATTGGTGTTAAGATGCGAAAGGGAATGCTCCGATGGTTCGGACATGTGGAAAGAATGCCGAACGAACGCCTGGTTAAGAAGATATACAATGCGAAAGTGGAAGGATGTAGGTACCGAGGGAGACCGAGACTAACCTACCTAGACCAGATCGGTCATGTACTGAAGGAAGGTGGAGTCAAGAGTCTCCGAAACCGGCGAGCGTGTATGAAGAGAATTATGAATGTTGAGGAAGCGAGTGAAGTATGCAGAGATAGAGTTCTCTGGCACTCTGTTCTCTCTGCCTACCCTGCAAGGGATATGGCGTGATGATATGTATGTATGTATGTAGAATTACAATAAAACATGCTATAACAATACAATATTATATAAAAATCATTAATATTTTATGTCTTTATTTTTACATTTTTGTTTCGTCTGTATAAAATAAGAAAGAATGATTAAAAACTTGAAACACACCATTCGCTACGTATGTATGTTAAATAAAAAAGGACCGAGATGGTCCTGTGGTACACCTTATATTGTACTTAAGGTGTACTTATGTAATACATAAGTTTTTTACTGTAACATAATACCAAGGTTTTTGTTTTATAAATATACTAGCAGCCCAGCCACGCGTTGCTGTGGCTAAGGTAGCCTCAGTAAGACATGGTGGTTAAGCTAATAACTTATAGCTTATATGAAACGTTTGTACTTTTAACATAGCACTATCTATTAAATAATTACTCAATCCAGTCAACAGATGCCGCTATCTGTTAGAATCATTTGGAGATAACAGATAATTGTGATATTGTCAAATAATAGACAAATAATTTGCAATAAAATAATATTGCGACTATAAATTGAGATGGATACCATTCTATCTTTTAAGTTGGATCAAACTACACATGCTGTGCAAATTTGATTAAAATCGGTTAAGTACTTTAGGAGTCCATCGCGGACAAACAACGTGACACGTAATTTATATATATTAAGATGGAGTTTAATTAATAATACACTCTCATACGTGGATATAAAAGGCAATATATTTCATAAAATTCTAAATACACTTAACATATATTAATTTTAGACGGATGTTCTAAAGTTATTATTTTTTTTTATTGCCGGTGGTGGCAAACGAGCAAGCAGCGCACCTGATGGTAAGTGATACTGCTGCACATGGACCTTAGCAACACCAGGGGCACAGCCAGGCCGTTACCTACCTTGAAGAAAGTGCTCTTCTTAAACCTCGTTTGAAGAAGGACATGTCATATCGCTCGGGAAACACAGCAACAGATAGTTAATTCCAGATCTTGCACGTACCTACGTGGGAGGAATGATCGCTGAAAACGTACAGTCGAGGACCGCATCGTTTCCAGGTAAAATGGATGAACCTTGCTACAGGTCGAGTGGTACGGTGGTAAAACTGTGACGGTGGTACCAAGTCAGACAGTTCCTCAGTTCTTTACATTAATGCTATTTAGCGGATTGCCACATTTATATATAACATTTTTGTTCGTGGAGATCCCTGCCGTAAACCACAGAAGGAGATCTTTTGTTGTATATTAGGCTTTTAAAATGTAGCTAATGTAATAAATAATCATTAAACATTTGATAATCACTGAAATTTTATATTTATAGAATTATTTACAAATCAATAATAGTTTAGAAGAGTCAATGGCGTTAGATTATGGAAAATGACACCCGTCTGTTTTACACCGCACTTCTTTTTTCCCGCAGTGTGAACCATGGATGTGGTCGCGCCCCGACAAATCGATTCGGGGCGACAAAAGAGGCAGGGCGCATCCCCATGGACCCACTCTGCAAACACCTCTCTTTGCCGTGCGAGCGGGCCACCGGTACCCGATCTTTGTCTTTGGTGGCCCGCCCGGCGGTTTACTCTTACGGGTTTCTCCCGTGTCGACGCCCCGACAGCTTTCGCCGTCGGGGCGTCGCCCTCACGCGGTGGCCTCACGTCGGGTGACCGTACAATTTCCCGGTCCGATTACCCGAAGCCTCGGTTAGGGCGGCATCAGGCGCAGATATTCGCGCCTGCGCCGCCCCGGCCGCTGGTAGCGGCCCGAGTCACGAGAATCCTCCCGGACTCGTTCCGCCGCCTCCTTCTGCGAGATGATAGCCTCGCAGAAGGCGGTGACCGCGTCCCAATTCCTGACGCTGTCGACCATCGCTTTCACGACAGCCGGCAGTGTAAGGTCGGCACCGATGACAGCGACGAGGTCACGGCGCTGCCCGTCCCAGCCCGAACATACCTCAAGCGTATGTTGCGCCGTGTCCTCGTCACTACTGCAATAGTGGCAGGCGGAGTCCACTCCCTCCACACGACCGTGTGCAGGTACTCCGTGTCGCCGCTCCCTCCACTCTACCGTTTACACCGCACTGAACAATCGTTTCAGCCTAAACAAATTAATGTCGCTTACGTGTGTTTATATTTAAGATTCCAGCTTAATTATAGGCAACGACACATATCATGCATTACCTTGTGGTCTCAGATCAGACTGCCCAGATTGTTGATATAACTGCTGTGCATTTATGTTCTGTATCATTTTCCATTTTAAATTAATCAATGTATTAGCTGTTGAGCGAAAATAAAACAAATATATGACGACGTTTAATTCCACATAATTGAGATGACACGAAATAAAGAAATGCAATGATATAAAATCAAATATTGTCATATTCAATTAAATTAATATTAAAATTAATGAAAGAAAATAAAACAACATACATGGGCACGCACGGCTGCATGCACGCACATATGCATACTCATACATATTTAACAATATTATTAAAATAATCAATTCAAAACACATAAACATGATCTACCAACGATGGCGGGTGTAGGGAACATTCCATATCGAAGACTATTGCTTTCTGTATAAGGCAAATTAGACTTACTATAGATTGATGCAAGCCTTTAAATGTCTATAGTTCACAGTAACAAATAATCGGTAAGAGGACGTCCCACATTTAGATACAATAATACTTTGGCAGACATCAATCTCCGAGTGCCAGATTTTATCTCGCTGAGAAATACCTAGTGGCACTTATACCTAACAATAACTTATAGTTTTTCAACTTTTGTATTGTATCTCTTTATATTTGAGATCATTTTCTGTATCTCTAGTCACTCTTATATTATTTATAAATTAGTACTCTACATTGCATTGCGGCATATTGAACGATAATTTCCTACTTAGATAATTCAACATTATTTTACAAAAGACTGATCGCAATATCATAATATTACTACTGAACTCCATTATTTAATCAAGTAAACGACGAAAAGTATTGAATACTTTGATATTACATTGGATTCTACATTTTATTACACATTAGACATACTTCCATATTCATTCATAGATCTCTTGCACGTGAAGCCTGTTGAGATTGTTAAACTTCTTATTAAAGTCCTACGTATTTGTGTTTGTCCTTTAATTAGATAACATTAAGGACTATTGTATACTATCATGAACAATTGAGAGTGATATAAAATTTATTAATAATTGATTTGGCATCACTGAAGTTATGCAGTAAGCAACCTAAGTTTCGGTTGAATTTGAAAACATTTATAACATAATTATAAATGTACAAAATATAAATAAAATACGACGTAAAGAGTCTACGCAAAGTGAATATAAACAAATGACAGTGCTATATTTTATATATATTATTACACAATAGCTTTCATTATTATGACGTTTTGATTTTAAATAGGTACTTCCTGTCAGTGGCGTATTTTAAGAGAAACCTATACATAGATAAACCTAAACCTATACATTAAACAACTGTCAGTATAATTCAGGTAGCCGAAATATTGTCTCCACTATTTAAGGATATCTTATTACATAGATATTCAACATGCCTATACTTCAGTGAATAAACTTTCCATCACAGTTTCTCTATATCTCACCAATTTTATGGCATTGAACATGTTCTTGGAGTAAATTTAGTTGATTTACGATGTATCTATTTGATAACACCACATTGACACAATGATAGCGTCTGTTCGGATGGGCAAAGGGAATAAATCACATTCAGACTAATCATATATATATATATATATATATATATATATATATTTGTTATGTTACTTATATTTATCTCCGTTTTTCATTTTTCTTGCTATATTATTTTATTCTTTTAGAATGTTTTAATTTTTTTTTTAATTGTATTTATATTTTTTTATATACTATTTTAATAATTTTATCTTAACGTGACAGATACAATATCTTTGCAATCTGTCATTATTGTTTTCCGTAGTCTTCGTTAATGAATGTGCTAACGAGTAGGTACACAAAACTTTCTATTTTATATTTTTCTGTTTGTTCATTTTCTATATATTCAAAGCGCACTTAGGTTGCTCTTTGCATTCCGCGTCGGAGACTCGTAGCGTACGGACGTGCGCTGCCCGCTCTCCCACTTGCGCTCTCACTCGCACCCGCGCCCTGCGGTCGTGCGTTCTCGTGTTTCGGCTCGCTCGTCGTGCCGTCTCGCTCTCTCGCGTTCGCGTTGTTGCAATTCGCGGAACTCCGAAGCGCTGCAGTGTACTCAAGTCTGGAAGCCGCAACTCAAGACAGGAAGCCGCAACCGGTACGAGTGTGTCGCGCTACGGCTGCCTGAACCGCGCTGCGGCTGCCAGACCGCCGAGTCGCCGCGGAGCCGCGGAGATTCCAGATTGCAACACCCATCCAACGGATTTCTTGTCTTTCTGAAGACATAGAAATCCGATTTCTATTAGTGACATAAGTCCATTTGGCCCCTTCAGGGAAAAACCAACTTTGGTCCTCGGTTGAAACCTTACGGTGCCAACGAAGCCGAGTGAGGCAAGGCCCCGATTTGCCTGCCGAGCCCTTTTGGCGAAGGCTAACAATCGGAAGGGGTTAGAGCATCCGGCCTTGGGGGATCTCCTAGTCGGACCTAACCTACGGCACATCATCATTTTTCTGCGCGGGCCTAACAGCCCAAGCAGCTAGGGCCCTGTTCGCACAATAAGATCGGCAACAGGCTACAAGCTTAGGGCTCATTAATTAAGCACACATCCTCCCGACCTATACCCGGTTGGGAGGGAATATAGGTACACATCCCCGGGTCCAAATTTAATTCTTCCCGCGACAATCCAACTAATACTTTCTTAGCAGCCATGGCAGCTAAGAAAAGTATT
Organism: Lymantria monacha; assembly: GCA_905163515.2. Lineage (NCBI taxonomy): Eukaryota > Metazoa > Arthropoda > Insecta > Lepidoptera > Erebidae > Lymantria > Lymantria monacha. The sequence continues at coordinate 23,022,190 of LR991081.1, forward strand.
ACCATAGAGGACATCCTCTCCATCCCGGAGATCCAGGAGTCCCTCTTCCGTCACTTCGGCACCAGCGACCTAACGATCGCGCCGCCAACCCACCCTTCACGCGCCCGCTCGCTGTCTCCACCAGCCACATCGCACCAACCGCAATTGCCGGTTATCGAGGTGGCGATGGAAACAGAAGAGCCGTCACCATCCCCAGCCTCCTCGGAAGCAGATGACTCTGCAACCGATGACAGTGACTTCATCGAAGTCCACTCCCGTAAGAGGCTCAAAAAGTCCTCCAATGACGGCCCTTCCAAGGCCGCTAAAATCCAGCCGACTGAATCGGCAATTAAACCAGCGTCGACCCCTACTGCTACGGCCGCCCCGGCCACCCCAGTAGCGTCCTCCGCTCCTAAGCCCAGCCCGGCCCCTCAGGCCCCCGTCAAAACACTTATTCCGCCGCCCCTATACATTAGGGACAAGGATAAGTGGTTGGCCATCCAAACGTGGTGTACCACACACCACGTAAACTACAAAGCGGCCAAGTCGACCCCAAATGGCATCCGGGTCGACCTGCGGTCCTCCGACGACCACCGCAAACTATCAAAGATGTTAGGGGATCAACAGATCCCCTACCATACTTATACCCTCCCCGAGGCCAAACTGTTACGAGCAGTAGTTCGTAACATGCCTCACGAAATCAGCACAGCAGAGATTCTCCAATCTCTGAAAGCTGACAATCTCCCGGTAGTAGAGGTACACCGCATGGTACGCGGTAGGGGAAGACTCCCCCTCAATATGGTATTAGTATGCCTTTTAAATACCCCAGAGGGTAAAGGCATATATAAAACCACGAAAATATGTGGGCTCTCCGGTGTAACCGTTGAGCCACCATATAAAAATGGCAACCTGGCACAATGCCATAAGTGCCAGCTATATGGCCATTCGTCAACCAATTGTTTTGCGCGCCCTAGGTGCGTGAAATGCCTGGACGACCACCACACCAGCCAGTGTGCGCGCCCTAAGGACCACACACTGTGCAAAGAACCGCCAGCATGCGTTCTGTGCGGAGAGTCCGGCCACCCGGCTAACTATCGCGGCTGCCCACGTGCACCGAGGCGGATAGTCCGGCAGCCACCCAAGCAGGCCTTATATTACAATAAGGTCTTTGTCCCAGCCCCAATCCCTACCCACAACGCGTGGGCCCGCCCCTTGCTATCCAACAAGGAGGCTTTCCCAACCCTGCCCATCAGGCAGCCCAACCACCCGCCACCACTGGTATCACAAACCCCCAAACCGCCTACCGCTAGGCCAAACCCTCCCCCCGTGGGCCATACAAAGCCTCAAGGGACAAAAGCCGCGAAGCCGGTAGCCCCAGGCAACGCGCCTACAAAACCACCCCAGGGACTAGACCCGGACCTAGCCCTGGTGCTAAATTTCGCGAGTCTCATTAATCTTACGGAAATCCGCGAGATCGCAGCTGAGCTGAGAAGGAATGAAGGCAACAGCCTCGCCCTCCTCAACACAGCCGTTAGGTTCGCTCCCACCCTGGAGCGTCTCGGTTCCTTCAATAGCCGTTAATGGATAGGCACACTCCCGGTAGAGTCAAACCACGACACCTAAAAATAGGGACATTCAACGCTTATAGCCTCGCCCTCAAAAGGGACGAAGTAGGCACATTCCTTCGGGACCACCAGCTCGACATCTTGTTGGTACAAGAGACGTTCCTCAAACCATACAACAGGGACCCTAAAATTGCGAACTATAACATAGTTCGTAACGATAGGACAACCTCTACTATGGGTGGAACGCTCATCTACTACAAGAGATCGCTGCACTGCACACCTATGGATCCGCCCCCTTTGGCGTACATTGAAGCCTCCATCTGTCGGCTAGCCCTCACCGGCCATCAGCCGATAACCCTTATATCCGCATACCTGTCTCCTGACAAGGACACTCTTCTAGTCGAGAGCGATCTCAAGGCCTTGCTTGACTTGGGTGACGCCGTCATCATCGGCGGTGATCTTAACGCCAAGAGCACCTCATGGAACTGTCTCAGTTCCAACAAGAGGGGCAGGGCTTTAGAGACCTACGCCGACCGATTGGGATATGACGTCATAGCGCCATTAGAGCCGACGCACTTCCCACACAACATCCTACACAGACCGGATATACTCGATATTGTCCTTCTCAAGAATATAAGCCTACGCTTATGTTCAATCGAAGTACAACACGAGTTAGACTCAGATCACCGTCCGGTGACTCTAGAGCTCGCCTCCCGCTCCCCCGACCCTTCAGGTCAAAACAACACCATGACAAGGATGACCACCAACTGGGCTCGATTGCAGAAAGGACTGCAATCAACATCCTCGCCCCACCTTGATCAAATTCCAAAGGACATTAGGTCCAAGGAAGACACCTCTCAGGCAATCGATTCCTTAACGAGTCACGTGCAGTCAATTATCGACGACTGCGCACGGCGGGTACCAATTACGAGCGATCGTAGATGGCACCTGCCGGACGACGTCCGTGACCTGTTAAGACGCAAGAACGCCGCTACCCGCGCTTATGACCGATACCCTACGGAGGACAACCGCATTCGTCTGCGGTCCCTACAAAGGGAGGTCAAAAAAGCTATACAAGACATGAGACAGAGCAAATGGGACGCCATGGTTGAGGAGCTAAAGCCCTCTCACCAAGCCTTCTGGCAGCTTTCCCGCTCACTCAAAAAGGACATAGTGTCCACTCTCCCTCCTCTCAACCGACCAAACCAGCCACAGGCATTCATGGACGATGAAAAGTCCGAATGCCTGGCCGACTGTCTGGAACTTCAGTGCACGCCAAGCACACTATACCCCGACGACACAATCCATCACCGTACCATAAATAGTGAAGTGGAACGTCGTACCACTATCTCTCGCTCCTCTGAATACGACAACCCAGACGTACCTATTCCAGCAGTGACCAATGACGAGGTCAAATCTCTGGTCAAGGGTCTACACGCCAAGAAAGCCCCCGGTTCGGACGGTATCTCCAATAAAGTCATTAAGTTATTCCCTGCTCACCTCATTACCATTCTGTGCTGTATCTTCAATGCAGCACTGAACAATAACATCTTTCCCTCGCAATGGAAAGAGGCCGTGGTAATCGGAATCCACAAACCCGGCAAGCGACGTACCGAACCCAGTAGCTACCGCCCGATAAGTCTACTAAAAGGATTAGGCAAGCTTTATGAGCGCATAGTCCTTAGCAGACTTAGATCATTCGCCGAGGATAACAACCTCATTCCAGACACGCAATTCGGCTTCCGTGCGAGGCACAGTTGCGTACAACAGGTCCACAGATTGGTGGAATACACAAGTGGTCAGTTCATGATGAACAGATACACCGGTGTATTATTCCTAGACGTAGCGAAAGCATTCGATAAAGTGTGGCACGAGGGCCTCATTCACAAGCTTTATCGTCTAAAGATCCCAGATTATTTAATTTTAATTATACACGACTACTTGAGTCACCGCAGCTTTCGCTACAGGGTGGAAGGTACGCTGTCTACCTCCCACCCCATCAAGGCCGGCGTCCCTCAGGGATCGGTCCTCTCCCCATTCTTATTTACGCTATATGCTAGCGATATGCCCCAGTTTAACAGAGTCCAAAAAGCGCTTTACGCTGATGACACCGCACTCTACTGTGCAGGCAGGACCCCGACAGCAGTAGTTAAAACTCTCCAAACAGCGGTTACCGCCCTAGCCAATTGGTTCAGGAAATGGAGAATCGAAATCAATCCAGAAAAGAGTCAGGCGGTCATGTTCACTCGCAGAACTGCCCGTTCCTACTCTATAGACAACATCCCACCCCTCCAGCTATTTAGCAAACCTGTCTCCTGGAGCAGGCAAGCTAAATACTTGGGTGTGACCCTTGATGACCGACTTAGCTTCGCTCCCCACATAAAGATTGTACGCGATCGTGCAGCCTTTGTGATGGGACGCCTCCACAGCCTACTCCATGCTAGGTCGAAACTACCCTTGAACAGCAAGGTCCGATTATACACCGCTTGCATACGGCCGATCATGACCTATGCAAGCGTAGTGTTCGCGCACACCAAGGCACACAGGATCCATAGGTTACAGACCTTACAGAATAGGTTCATGCGCCGAGCTACGGGAGCACCGTGGTTCATTCGTAACGTCGATCTTCACATCGACTTCGAACTGCCGACCATCAGGCAGTTTATGAAGCGGTGCTCCCAGAGCTACTTTGACTCTGCCACGACACACCCCAACCAACTAGTGGTCGGGGCGGCTTCCTACACCCCATCGCGCATCTCCAAAGTCCGACGTCCACGTCACGTCCTCAACGACGATGACGACGTTATTACGCTCGCCCAGACCAAAGCCTACGCCGCGCGCGAGGCCATCGCGCACAAACATCCGCGTTTCCGTCCTCGACGTCGAGGTACGAAAACACGGCGAGCAAAAATCACCGACCCCAAGATGGACACGTCCACGTCCACCTCACCCCCAGCGACGCCCCGAGCCGAGGCCCGTTCCCCACAGGGGGAGCCCTCGGGCGAAGTCGCCTAATTCATGTCTATCGGGTTGAGAGCCTTCGGGCTCGCCCGCAGTCCGGTTAAGCTGTAAAAGCCCCTTCGGCTAACAGCTCGCAGTTGGTATGTTTTAGTGGGTATTCAGTGTCCCCTTCAGGGCCTGTGAGTCCCACATACCCCGCCCGGGGCGGGTATGCGAGAAATGCATTTTTAACCACTGCGTTACCAAAAAAAAAAAAAAAAAAAAAAAGGTTGCTCTTTGAGTCTGCTGTCAATCGCCACATCCTACAGGACGCTACGGAAGAACAGCGTTGTAGTTTCTTATGTGAGCTACCACAACATTATGCTGAGTAGCGATCCTTTTCACTTGCTCGCGGGTGGGATACTAACTCATATGTGTTGTGTTTTACATATCTGTCGTGTTATCTACTATTAATACTAACTATGTTATATACTTATGCGCCCCACTGCGAGGGAGAAATAAATCATTTTTCTTTCTTTTCTTTCTTACTTTCTTTCAACAAAATGTGGAAGATAAACTCGATATAATGAGTCAGAAAAAGTCTTCGCATATAGTCTGCATAAACTTTTAATAAAATCTCTTTGGCTGTACTGGTTGTGTCTGGATGGTTTTGATAACATTAAAAAGGTTACATAATAAAGCAAATTTAATTTTTATTTTTATAAATAGTTTTTTATTTTATATTTGGTCATCTATATTACTACTTATAGTCCATAAAATATAGCTTGATCTCTGTGATAGTTGGCGCTAGTGCTGCACGCTTGCGACGTAGTCCGTATTTTTGACGATAAAATTCCTTATTTTTTAAAGTTATTTGCTATTGCAATTGAAAAACAATGTATGAAAATCTTATTGAATTTCAATGAAATGGATTTGTGAATCAATTAAATTTGTTAGACAATCTATGAAAATTTTATTGAATTTGAATTAATGGATTTTATTTAATTTAAACTAAAACTGTTAATTATTTTTTTTATTATTCGAAAGGAATATATCCAAGTTCATCGTAATTATCATCATCATCGCTGGAGCATTCCTGTAGGTTGATGAGGACTTCTTGGTTACAGATTATTTAATGAATAATCATGTTTATTTTATAAAAGAAATTATTTATATATATTATTTATCTTGAATGATATTGAAATTACTGAAATTTAGCATTTAATATGCTTAATTATTTATAAAATCCGATTACGAAATGAAAAATGATGTCACAAGCGGGATTCGAACCGGAATTCGTAATCGGATTTTATAAATAATTAAGCATATTAAATGCTAAATTTCAGTAATTTAAATAACGAGGTTGTGTCATCGTTTAATACAATTCTAACTGTAAAGTTTTAAGTATTAAGCCTATAACAATGTGTAAACATTGTCGGGTAGATAGCATACCGTCACCTTAAGACGTAAAATATAATACGAAATGAAATTTGCATGTCCTACAATTAGTCACGGTGGTGTAGTGGCAGCACGATTGGGCCGGAAACCCAATAGGCGCAGATTCGAATCCCGCTTGTGACATCATTTTTCATTTCGTAATCGGATCTTGAATGATGTCTGAATACTAAATTAACAGAATTTATTTATTTATAGAATAACTATATATGTGGTTTATATAGGTAAGTTATTGGTTTTACTTGTTTAATAAATATTAAAAAGGATGTTATCGATTTATATTTATAGTTTATTTATGTTTACGTATACATATTACACCTAGACACATAACAACACTTTGAGGATAACAGAAACTATTGCTTAGCATTAGAATCGAACCCATGACACTGACACGAAAGGTTGATAACTTAACCATTACACCACTTGTTCTGTCATTCCAACAATGAAATTTCATCATTATAGCTTTGTATATCGTATTATTTTATTGCATTAATATAGGATTGTATATTCTATAATATCACTGTGAATTTATTAAACCTATATTGATTGTTTGTGATTCAGATTGTGGTAAGAATCTGACAAATTTTATTTTAAGTTTGAAATAAAAACTTTATTAAAATACTATTGTTTTGTAAAAAAATATGGTAAGTCCCTAGGCAACATCCAGGATTGCAATATTAGTTTTATCTAAACTAAACGTATCTATGTCTACAGAATAAGTAAATACATATTTCTCTTTTAGCATACTTTAAATATCATATAGTATCTATACTATACGATATTATGATATACAAAGGTTTTGTTTTAATAATATAATAATAAAAATAACTTACCGCAAGGGTTTGGTACTACGTAGTTGTGTACCTGTACCTCGGGCTTTGGATGTGTGACGGGATTGTAAATTGTAACATTTTGTTGCATAACTGTGGAAACCACTTTGCTTGTTTGTATGACAGCATTATTATTGGCAATTGTTGTTACTTCGCTTATATGCGCTGCAGGTGTTGGTTTGCTAGCACTTATATAAGTAATTCCTGATGTGCCAGCACCAATTATTTTCTTCATACAAGCACTAGCAACTCTTGCAGTCGGTATTCTTATCGGTAGTTGTATCTTTTTGTTCTTTGAATTAAAATCTATATTGGTCTTTTGTTTCTTAGCTGGTGGTAAGCTGTTTGCTATTAGATTTGGTGATGGTTTTTTTTGTTGTCTGGATATAACAACAACATCCTTACAATCCCGATTAGGTTGTACCTGTGTTATAGTACTGTGAACAGATAATATAAATTATTATTACATTTATTCATATACATCTGATTGTTTTATAATAGCGAAGTAGCAATTACACTCTTAATAAATTTTCAGTTGTTGGGGCAATTAATACATTATATTTTGTTATTAGTTCTGACCTCAAACTAAAAATGATTAAATAAATTTTAATTAAAACGCAGACATTCTGTAACGAATATTCATTATGTTGGCTTAGTTTGATACCAATCTGTGTTATGTGTAGGTACATGTATTACAAAAATAGTGTGGGGGGTGTTGTTCAATTAAATACAAATCTAATATTTTAACAATATAATTCTTAGATTAGATATTCACAGCAACAGCTTCTGTAACAGCAATGATTTTATCATCATCATCTTCATTTCAGGTCATATATGTATGTCCCACTGTTGGCCATGAGCCTCCTCCATGAGCATTTGGTCCCATAAAAATTTCAGATAATTTAGCCCAGTAGGTTTCATTTTATGATTCTTTTTTGTTTATGGTGTCGAAAGCACCTTTTTAAAACTATATAGCAAGCTGTCGCGACAAATGGGATTCATCTCATTACCAATTAGAATGCCATATCGTGTACTTTTTTATGTATCTTCATTAATTTCATTAAACTTGCTGCAATAGTATACCTTTCGGCCTACCCACAGCTACTTAAAAAAATACTAAGTATTTAATATAACTATGTCAATAAAAAGCAAAGAAATATTACAGTTACCTAATGTAATTTAGAAAAGTCCTACTGTAGTATATAGAACACCTATTATGGATACTAAAAAGTAAAAAATGAAAAAACTACGTTTAAAAAAACCGACTTCTAAAACTAAAAAGTACAAAATAACTTAAAATACTATTATTTGTATGTGCTATCTATTGATAGGTTTGAAGTCACTGCCGGTGCCGGTATCTTTAGTGTAGTAATTTCATTAAAGTTGTTTATAATTTTGTTCATGGCTTGGCACCGATTTCAAACCTATCAATAGATAGCACATACAAATGATATTATTTTAAGTTATTTTGTACTTTTTAGTTTTGAAGTCGGTATTTAAACGTAGGTTTTTTTATTATTACTTATGGTGGCAAACTAATAAGCAGCACAACATGATGGTAAGTGTTACTGCCGTAAATGGACTTTTGCAATACCAGGTGTACAGTTATGCCGCTGGCTACTAACAGACAAAAATAAACAACAATGAATATTATGTATGACGTTCATAACTAGCTTATAGGTTGCGGCGATCAAGAGGTATTGAGTACGAATCTGGATGTAAATATATTTTTGTAGTTTTCTATAGTTTTTCAAGAATTCCTTAGGATGTTGCCAACAGTCTCTAATTAATTCTTCGAAAATAAAAATGCGAGAACATAGGCTATCTTACAAACCGTATAAAAGAAAATACGAAGGAAAAAACTTACCGTGAGGGAGTCGCTGCCCAAGAGTGGGAAGTATGCGAGCTGAAAATAAATGAAAAAATTAAAACCAGATTATTAGATTATATGAAGTTATATATTCCTAAGTTATAATCAAATCATTCATTTTGCATAAGCCCCATAGGGCCACTTACATATTGTCACCTTTACATCATTTTTTTTAAATAATTTTAATTAATCTACCACTTGATAGGAGAGCGGCCACAAACTGAGAAGATCCGGCAAGAAACTCAGTGGGCTGGTCTTTTCTTTTTTAAATTATATATTTTCTCGAAGGTGATTGGTTACATATTTAATTAGTATTAGCTGCAGTGGGGTGCCAGATATCTTTCTTCTTTGGTCCACCGAAGACAAAGATCGGGTACCGGTGGCCCGCTCGCACAGCGAAGAGCGGCGCTTTGCAGGGTTGGTTTATGGGGTTGCGTGCCGCCTGTTCCGTCGCTCCGTACCGATTTAGCGGGTCGTGACCACTCCATGGCCCACCGCAATAAAAAAAAAGACATCTTTCTTCTTCTATTTGCATACAATTTTAATTTTTTTTATTTTGATAAGTGATAAGATACATAGTGTGTGGACCACCACCACCGCCAGGCTTTTTTTTTGCGGTGGTCTATGGACGTGGTCGCGCCTGGCCAAATCGGTCCGGGGCGACGGAAGAGGCGGCGCGCAACCTCATAGATCCACCCTGCAAACACCTCTCTTCGCCGTGCGAGCGGGCCACCGGTACCCGATCTTTGTCATCGGTGGCCACCACCGCCAGACTAAGAATATTACACTTACATTGTAATAACATTTGCTCAGGTCTTGTCGTAATAGACGACTAAGGAACTTACATACAACTGGCCAATTCCATCTGATGCTGTCTGATCAACAATTACATTCCCATGGAAGTGCTGACGACAGGCAGGCCCATACTATTTTTAGCATTTAACCATGGAAAAAGTGGAAAAGTAAACAATGCGTTGACTCCCAAGTAATTGGAATAAGATCAGAAAACACACACACATACAGACACACACACACACTCACACACACCCACACAGACGCAGGCACATACGCATATGCCCCCACACACAGACGCAGGTACACACACAACACATACACACACGCACGCACTCACACAATACCATACATACATACATCACACATACATACACACTCATGCGCGCGCGCACACACACACACACACACACATACACACGCACATACCCCCCACACACAGACGCACGCACACACACGCACATACCCCCTATATCACACATACATACACACTCATGCGCGCATACACACACACGCACCCGCACTCGTTAAGCAGGTTGGCGATCGCAGCGAGTGCTTGGTTGGTTGGTAGTGAATGATATTATCTGATTGATAGTGGTTGATAGTGAATGATAAATATCATCAGGTCATGGTAGCTATTTTCGACAGCGCATTTTTAATTTGGAGAGCCTAACTATTCCTCTAAGAGAAGCACACGCGGAGCACGTTCGGTAGTGAATAGCCTGTCAATTCTTCATCAGTATGTCAGCGTTCACTGCACATAATATGAAAATTTGTCTCTTCGTAAGAATTATAATGTTAATCACCACGCTTGATAGATGGGCTGACAAATGTATAGGGTGTTATTCAGATAGTGCTACCTATGTGCTTGGTGATTATTTAACTGGTTTTTACGACCGTCACCTGGAAGTAAAAGGTGGTGACATAGCTCATTATTGTTTTTGTTTTAGGTACAGGCTATACTCGCACCCCGTCCTAATTACCCGGGGAAATGAAATAGAAAGCATGTAGTAACCCTATACCACGCCGTGAACAACCATTCTATCGGTATTTGGAGCGGCACTGAACTCACCACACAAATATTTTTTATATTATACAATACTCTGCGTTTTGTACAATAATATATTGTTACTATTTTTCTCATTATTAAATGTGTTTCTAAAAATTCTTTGACATGTCACGTATAAGTACCTCCCACGTCTAGCGATGCAAACTCGATCTATACGTAGGAATAATAAAATGTTTACAAAAACCCACACGTTACAAGTTCTTAAAATTTAAAAAATGTTAACGAGTACAGTTCAGAAACAAGGCGAGTTCAATTTTATGATTAATTATCCTTTTTTTTTTTTTTCTTTTTTTTTTTTCGCAAGGTGGGTCCATGGATGTGGTCGCGCCCCGGCAAATCGGCCCGGGGCGACGGAAGAGGTGGCGCGCAACCCCATGGACCCACCCTGCAAACACCTCTCTTCGCCGTGCGAGCGGACCACCGGTACCCGATCTTTGTCTTCGGTGGCCCGCCCGGCATGATTAATTATCCTGGAGAAAATCTGTCCCTTAAAAGAAACAATAGACAAATTTAAGGAGTTTACTAGATGTCACAGACGAGTATCACCACCTACTTATTTTCTCTATTATCTCATACAGAGAAAACAATAAAGACTATATGTTAAAACATACAAATTAACATCTAGTCTTATTTTTTAGACTTATTGGTCACTTATATTAAACTAGCTTCAGCCTGCGGCTTCGCCCGCGTAAAAAGTTACTTTCTTAAAGTTTTTCGTCCACTATTTTTATTTTACCCCTTAAGGGTAAATTTTTACAACATGTTGATATCAACACAATATATAATTTATATCTAATCAATAGCCTAAAAATAAGTTTCAAACATCTGGCTTTAAAAATGACGGTACTTCCTTACAACTTTTCATCTCCCTTTACAACCATTATTTGCATTAAAAAGTAGCCTATGTCCTTTATCAGGCTCTAGACTATCTGTGTACCAAATTTCATTTAGATCGGTTCAGTAGTTTTGGCGTGAAAGAGCGACAGGCAGACAGAGTTACTTTCGCATTTATAATATTAGTAAGGATTACTTTCGCCAATTACACGATGTAATATTTGACAAAACTGTGACAACAATCAGTGACATCGTCAGAAAAGTTTTAAATTGTAGTAGACGATGCTACGTTGTGAGAGGGTGACATATCCTATTGTTAACTAATCACCATTTTTTATTTTTTTATTTTTTTATTGGTGGGCAATGGGTGCGTCTCGCCCCGCCAAATCGGTCCGGGGTGACGGAGAAGGCGGCGCGTGATCCCATAGACCCACCGTAAAATCCTCTCTCTTCGCCGTGCGAGCGGACCACCGGTACCCGATCTTTGTCTTCGGTGGTCCGCTCGGCTGTTAACTAATCACCATAGGAGCCATGCATTGTAAATGTATTGAAAATGTATTAAAGTATTTATACGGTAACTGACAACGAAATGCGATGCGAAGTGACAAAAGTTGGTAAAATCAAATAATTTTGTAAACGTATTAATTTATCAGAGACAGAGTAATGGTTTATGAAATTATAGCTCCTGTCTTGTTCCACTTTATTGCTGTAATACAGTAGTGTTCATTCTATAACGTTATTTTTTAATCATAGCTATTTTTTTTTTTTTTGCGGTGGACTATGGACATGGTCGCGCCCCGCCAAATCGGTCCGGGGCGACGCGCCGACAGCTTTCGTCGTCAGGGCGTCGTCCTCAAGCGGTGGCCTCACGTCGGGTGACCAGACTATTCCCCGGTCCGATCACCCAAAGCCTCGGTTAGGGCGGCATCAGGCGTAGATATTTGCGTCTGCGGCGCCCGAAATCATAGCTACCCTGCACTTAGAAAGTAATTATTGTATTGAGGGTGATTATATGAATCTGTCTAATATCTTCAAATGATCAATTCTTGTATATATATATATATATATCCGCACCAACAATTCTCTTGAAATTTAGCAGACAAGGGGTTCCGGGGGCGATTCATCGATCTAGTTAGGTTTAATTTATAGATAATATTGTTTTGTCAGTATTTTTAGGCAACAGAAAATATAATTTTTCGTTGACTTAAAACTATTAGAAAATGAAGGTTTTCGAATTTTGACGCTGTCATTAAGAATAGACATTTAGCTCAGTTGGCAATCGAGTAGTCTAATCCAAACAAACCGGAGCTCGGTACGGACCCTTACTTTCTCTTTATTTTTTGCCTTTTTTATTATTTTATTATTATTATCATTTGCCCGCGACTTCGTCTGCGTAGAAGTGAAAATGGTTCTAATAGGATTTTTATTTGCTTTTACGTTATTAATTTTATTGTAATTTATAAGTTATTATGTTTAAATGTTTATATACCTATATAAATATAACAACTTTTATTAGACTGTAGGGTTTTAAATGTTTAATAAACATGAAAATAAAATGAAATTTTGTTATACGTATATTATAGACACGAGTGTTTTTTTCTTAACAGGCTGTGTTTTGAACACACCGCGCTCGTTGACCGAGGCGACGGAAGGGCAATCTGCGGTCCCATAACCCACCGTGTTTTGCATCGAAATTAGGCTGACCACTGATACCGCTTCCTTGACATCCGTAGCCAGCCCGGCGGGTTACCCTTTCTGGGTATCATCAACCTAGACGCCCCAGCAAAAAACAACTGAAATGCCAAGGCGTCCCCTCACATGGTCGACCTTTCTACGGGTAACGGACTAATACCCGGTCCATGCACCCGCGATACTACACCAACTATTTATTTGTACATAATATCTTTTGTTTTTCTTTCGGATACTAGAATAGGAGGCTACTCTGTGAGCTTATTCTGAAGCAAGTCACATACAACTGCCCGTAGGGGCAGTAGCTTTCTCTCAAGTCTACTTCAGGAATTGAACCGTTTGTCTGACTCGGGGTTTATCAGTTATTCGAAGGATTTATTTTGATATTCGACCCCTTCCAATGATCTCAAACATTTGCAAGTAAATGGTATAAAGAAATCGAAACGACCGTAGTAGCGTACATAGGTACATCATGGCGTCTTGTGACCTATCCGATCAGCATCAACATCCTGTCTCCCTATCGTATCTAATTGATTGTTCCTAAAAATACCTTCGCCAGAGTAAAATAAAAATGAATAATTCATTATATGAGCGATGGATTTCAGTTATACGTTGGAATGTGTTACCATGGCTTTCCATTACAATATTCTGCTTAGAAAATTGCTTTCCAATTTCAAACTCAATGTTACTATGAGACTGGGATCCTAAAAGTGTATGACCTCTTTAAAGCTCAGAAACCTTCAAATGGCGTATTATTACAGTATTGTGACTTTCGAGACATTCCAATTTGAAAGAGTATTTGCATTGTACCAAGCTTTTATATGACTTATATAACCTTTTTTAGAGTTCCGTACACAAAGCGTAAAATTCGACCTTATAACTAAAACTTCGCTGTCTGTCCGTCTATCCGTTTATCTGTCACCAGGCTTATATCTCATGAACCATTATAGTTAGATAGTAGAAACTTTCACATATGATGTATTTCTGTAGCGTAACGACAAATACTAAAACACAAAAATAAATATTTAAGGGTGGCAAGGTAAGGCAAGGCAAGTGGTGGTGGTCCCATACAACAAACGTAACCTTTTTGCTCGATATTGATAAGGCCAACAGTTAGAGACTTTAAATATTCACAGAATATTTAGTTGTGTAATCATTTTAGGAATAATTATTAAATTAAAATAAAACAAATATAAAAATATTTGAGAGGGGTAGTCCCATATAATAGACATTATTTTTTGCCATTTTTATATATATTGATACCTTCTTGCACGAGTCCGACTCACACTTGGCCGGTTTTTTGAAGGTAATCTTCTTGAGTTTTCAAATATGTATTAAAATAAAATATCATTTAAATCAAAAACAAAATAACTTTCCCCGAAAATAATTTCTTCCCCCTTTTCAACCCTGGATCCCTTTGGGACCATGGAATCATGTTGTATTATACAAATTTTGCCCCACTTTTTCACTCCTTTAGGGATATAATTGCGAAAATCCTTTTTTATCGAATGCCTACGTTCCAAAAAGAACACAACCTCGAAGTTTCAGGTCTCTTCGATCAGTGATTTAGGCTGTGCGTTGATCTATCATTGAGTTATTCAGGAAAAAAAAAATATAAACAGATTTTAAGAATATTTAAATGTATATTCCAAAATTGACTAAAAAGAAAATACCAATGCTCGGTCATCCTGATATTATGCAATTATCGGTCAAATAATACACGAAGACTCAGAACAATTTGTGGATCCCACAAATTGTTGTCTTGCGTGGGAATCGAACCGATCGTCGGTTCAACTCCTTTTGTACAGTAAATCGCTATCTCAACCTCTACGCTATTTATATAGTACATATTAAAACAGTTCACTTTAGTGTATTATTTAAGTGTTAAAAAATTACTCCAAAGTTTTTTATTCTCTTTGTAAAAGTTCGTGGTAAACTAGGCAATTTAAATTGCACGTAAATATAGATATCTACCTATAACATGCAGGCAGTGATTGTATATGTAAGCTTTATGGCAAGCTACTGCTATATCCGTTTATCAGCTTGTGACACAGGATGTAATTTCAATGCAATCAATAAACAATTTGCACCTTCTGTTCGACCGTGAGTGACAGAGCCCTTACAATGAACGCTTTCTCAATACAAAACGGTACTGTCGCGTTATAAACTTTATGTCAATTAATTAAGGTGCTATTCATGTGTCACATGTTTGTTAGTCTACACTCACTGTATGGCAACGGATAATACAATACAATTTTATCATCATGTTTCTAGCTTGTGAGTGTTGTAAAAGACGATCAATGGTTATAGTGTGCAGATAATATCTATGAAAGAAAATGAAAATTAAAAAAAGTCCCAACACGATTAAACAATCTGGTATAGGTATGTAGATCAATTTCCTTCTCATAGTGGACAAAGGTAGTAGAAGGACGTATGTGAGCTAAAATGACGATGACAGTGGTGGTAATTCAGTAATAGTAATAGGACAACCGTTTTTGGTGTTTTGAATTTGCTGAGTCAAATAAATCTATTACTGGGCGCTCTTACAGAATTTTATGTAGAAGTGCAGACGTCATTGTTGCTGCATTATTTTGGGGGAAAACTTCAGAAAATAATATAGTTAACGTTGCGTCTCTGCATTTGAAAACAAAAATTTAAATTAATTAATTTATCAACATTTGATTGATGTTAGAAATTGGTGTGAAACGAAACGCATGTTTACGTGTATTACATATTTGAAATATTATTATTATTATGGATTTCATCTATAATTTTAGTATTTTAACGGTAGAAGATAAGGACAGTTCTCCCGTAACCATGAACGCTATTAAGTGTTCAAAACGTCAGGTATATATCAGGTATATATATATCAAATTGATAAAAATATTTTTCATGCAAATGAAATTACCAAATTTAATTTATTATATAAATATTATTTATATCTCTATTTACTTGTATGTAAGTTATTTCTATTCTACATATTGTGATGGATTAAAAGTAGGATGAGTCATCACGAATTACTTTCAATGGGAGTCGTAAAGGAAAGGTACCAACAGCAAGCATATTTTTAAAGTTTTGAAAATCACAACTTTAGTTTGAAGCTCATGGTGTCTATGTACATCATAAATATGTGTCTTCAATTTACTTCGTGCGTAGTTCTAGCTAGTATCAATAACTTGCACGGTTAATGTGTGACGTTTATTCATCTTTAAGCAGACGTGGTAGAAACTATTATGAACCAATGTTCAATACTCTGAAAATAGTTTTAAAAACTTTCAAATAACTTTTAGTGTTATGTTGAGTAACAATAATTAATTAAATAAAATAATCACTATCAAGGGGAGCATAGTCCGGAGCGTGCTCGTTCGCGTCCCCTGCCAGTCTAATTAGACTGCTAATCCGGCTCGATATGCGTACCGCAATGCGGGTTAGGGCGTCCCCCGGAGGCGACGCGTACCGACCCGCCCCCGTCGGTACGAACATCGGCAGTTGCGGCGATGTGGGCCGCCACCCATCACGCCTTGCCCAGTTAGGCGAGTCGAGGAGAACGGAGTACCGGGTGGGCACGTGGAATGTAAGAGGTTGTGTGGAAGGTAAGTTGCACGAGCTGATATCCGTCATGGCGGACAAACAGCTAGACGTGCTCTGTGTAACAGAGACCAAGCGAAGGGGCAGCGACGCCTGCGATCTTCCTGGTGGCGGGATGGCTCTGTGGTCTGGTGTACCACAGAGCGATCGAGGCAGCATGGGGGTAGGAGTGCTGTTGTCCTCTCGCTTGGCCTCAGGTGTGAAGGATTACGGAATGTATGATCCCAGACTTCTCTGGGTCCGTATAAAACTAGGTGTCACCAAGGTATTCATGGTTGTAGCATATGCTCCCGTAGGATCCTCGGTGGCATCAGACCTAGAGAAGTTTTGGGACAATGTTAGGGAAGTTCTGGATATGGTAGAAACCAGTGAACGCGTGATTGTATATAGTATTGAAAGAGAGTGAATATTTTGGCGATATGTATGCGGATGCTACGGTTGGCGCCGGTGTTGGATGTGGTTTAGTAGATCAACATTCGACAACGGCGTCCTCCGATGGCATCAGTATGGATGAAGTTGAATGGGCGATAAGAAGTTTGAAAAATGGTAAGGCAGCGGGCATTGATATCAAGCTTGGTGGCTCTTGTGTCTGGGAGGCGTTCCTGTTGCTCCTCAATTTATGTTGGAGCTCGGGAATGGTTCCCAGGGACTGGAATAGCGCAGTCATCGTGCCTTTGTTTAAAAACAAGGGTTCACGTTATGACTGCGCAAATTACAGGGCCATAAGCTTGACCAGTTTGACAGCAAAAGTGTATGGAAAAATTATTGAAAGGAGAATGAGGATGGTGTCCGATGGTTTACTGTGTGAGACACAAGGAGGTTTCAGGAGTGGAAGGGGATGCATGGATCAAGTGTTCTCTCTGCGCAACATTGTGGAGAAGCATCTGGCTCTAGGTCAGAGGGTTTTCTGCAGTTTTGTGGATCTGGAGAGAGCATTTGACACGGTTGTACGAAAGGAACTTTGGGACATTTTACCGGAGTATGGTATTAGCGGTAAACTGCTACAGGCTGTGCAGTCCAGTTACATGGGCTGTAGAGCCTGTGTGCGGCTGGATGATGGAATGTCGCCTTGGTTTGACGTCAATATCGGCGTTAAGCAGGGGTGCGTTCTGTCAGCCAGGCTGTTTATCATATATCTGGATAAATGTCTCCAAAGGTTGAACGATATGAATGTGGGAGTCCAGATGGGCGACTCAGTGGTCACTGCTCTGCTTTATGCAGATGATGCAGTCCTGCTGGCACAGTCAGCGACTGACCTGCAGACCCTAGTCGCCACAATGACAGAAGATTGTAAGAAAAGGGGTCTACGCGTGAATGTGAGCAAAACCAAAATAATGGTCTTTGAAAGAGATAAAACCAGAACAGATGTAAGAGTAACAATAGGTAATGATGTACTAGAGCAAGTGGATAAATTTGTATATCTTGGATGTGGATTTAGCCGAGATGGAAGGTACACCACTGATATAGAGCGAAGAGTGAATGCGGGAAATAGAGTGAACGGAGCGTTGGGGCAACTTCTCGGCAGCTACCACCTCAGCCAGAAGGCACGTGTAGCAATACATAACGCAGTGCTTGTCCCAACATTACTGTATGGAAGCGAGAGTTGGGTATGCAGAAAAGAGTATGATAGTAAAATTAATGCGGTCGAAATGCGATCTCTGCGGAAAATCTGTGGAGTTAGGCTGACCGACCGCATTCGTAACGACGACGTAAGAGAGCGAGTAGGTATGAAAGAGAGGAATGCTCCGATGGTTCGGACATGTGGAAAGAATGCCGAATGAACGCCTGGTTAAGAAGATATACAATGCGAAAGTGGAAGGATGTAGGTACCGAGGGAGACCGAGAATAACCTACCTAGACCAGATCGGTCATGTACTGAAGGAAGGTGGAGTCAAGAGTCTCCGAAACCGGCGAGCGTGTATGAAGAGAATTATGAATGTTGAGGAAGCAAGTGAAGTATGCAGAGATAGAGTTCTCTGGCACTCTGTTCTCTCTGCCTACCCTGCAAGGGATATGGCGTGATGATATGTATGTATGTGTATGTATCACTATCAATTTATAACTTTGCAACACACAGGTATTTTTTGATGTAAAAATTCTGGCGTATTGTTGCGTTGGCCGTTTTTTTTGTATGGTAAAGGTATAAGAATACATACAATTGTGGAGTTTTGGCGCGAATGTGGAAATGTCATGTCACGCTCTTGTATTATATTCATTTCTTTAGTGTTTTGTGGTGTTATATTGAATAATTTTGCTGGTATTTTATGCAATATGGTACATTTAAGTGCTGAAGTGTAGTGAATATGGTATAATAGTGGTTTACGTGTATTTTCATATTTGCCCAAAATTCCCAAAGAAAACCATTGATTAGGTTATCAGCGCCCGATTAATGGTAACGACTTGACTTACTGACAGACAATGACTATTAAGGCTACATAATATGAAGAAATGATGAACAATATATGAAAAATAATTAAATAAGACTTGGCTGTATGGGCTTTGATCCCTTTGCCTGTCCGAATGGACGAATAGAACCAAAAAAAAAACACATACAATTGTCTAGTCTCTTTCTTGCCTGTGGATGTCGTAAAAGACGATTAACGATATGATACGTAGATAACAAGCAAGAGAAGGAAAACTCGAAAGGAGCTCCTATATCTATACCAACCGGTCTGATTAGCGTACACTGTAATTTTTTTTGTAGAATTACAATTGTTTTACATAACAAATAAGAGCAGAATTGCATATCAATGTATACTAATACAAAACATAATACAATTCGAGTAAAATTACAAGACATGTGAAGGAATGAAAGAAACTTATTATAGTCAGTTGTAATTTTAGAATCTTTTTGTTATAAACCTACACGTATTGTATAGTAAATTTACAAAACGCAAATTATTGTATTACTTTCTTGTTGTACGTAAAAACTTGCAACGTTTTTTGTAAAAAAATTGCAGAAATTTTTACAGTGTAGTTATAGTAGATAAGTTTCGCTTCTGTTGCCTTCTGGAGTGGGAGTGTGAGTGGGCTCATATATAAGCCGTGATAATTTTGCGTCGTATTAAGTATAAATTAGCATCAAATTATCACAATTTACATATTTTACTATTATTATTATCCTAAAAATTATAATTATTCTAGATTAGTTGTGATATGAATGTTACTAATTATATTTTTATAACATAGACTAGCTTCTGCAATCGGCTTCGCCCGCGTAAAAGGTTACTTTTCTTAAGTTTTTCATACCCTATTTTTGTTTTACCCCTTAAGAGTAAATTTTTTTACAAAATTTTAATGTCATATTGATTTACATCTAATCAATAGCCTAAAAATAAGTTTCAAGCTTCTGGCTTTAAAAATAACGATACTTCCTTACAACTCTTCATCCCCCTTTACAACCGTTTTTTTACATTAAAAAGTAGCCTATGTCCTTTATCTCGATCTAGACTATCTGTGTACCAAATTTCATTTAGATCTATTCAGTAGTTTTGGCGTGGAAGAGCGACAAACAGACAGAGTTACTTTGGCATTTATAATATTAGTAAGGATAATATAAAGTGAATGTATTGATTATATATTAAAGTCGTTAACATAACTTGCGAGTCCTATTGATATTGTGTTGATGTTGGTTATATGCCACCTCTCATTAGATCATTAGTGTCATATTTAGTTTTTAGTTAGTAGCAATAAACACAATAAATTCGAGTCATATAGATCCCATCAATAATATTGAGTCTGTTTAATAAATAAGTATATGACATAATGGTCATAGTTATGGGTGTTCATAGAAATGTGATTATCTTTTCCGTATGGTGACGGAGAAAGAATACAATTTACCACCCTTACCTTTTTTTTTTTTTGGTGGTCTATGGATGCGTCTCACCCCGCCAAATCGGTCCGGGGTGACGGAAAAGGCGGCGCGTGACCCCATAGACCCACCGTAAAACCTTCTCTCTTCGCCGTGCGAGCGGGCCACCGGTACCCGATTTTTGACTTCGGTGGCCCGCCCGGCGGTTTACCCTCGCGGGTTCCTCTCGTCGACGCCCCGACAGATTTCGCCGTCGGGGCGTCGCCCTCACGCGGTGGCCTCACGTCGGGTGACCGGACAATTCCCCGGTCCGATCACCCGAGGCCTCGGTTAGGGCGGCATCAGGCGCAGATATTCGCGCATGCGCCGCCCCGGCCGCTGACGGCGGCCTGGGTCGCGGGAATCCTCCCGGACTCGTTCCGCCGCCTCTTTCTGCGAGATGACAGCCTCGCAGAAGGCGGCGACCGCGTCCCAGTTCCTGACGCTGTCGAACATCGCCCTCGCGACAGCCGGCAGCGTCAGGTCGGCACAGATAACAGCGACGAGGTCACGGCGATGCCGCTCAAAGCCCGGACACACCTCCAGCGTGTGTTGCGCCGTGCCCTTGTCACTGCTGCAATGGTGGCAGGCCGGCGTCCACTCCCCATACGCGACCGTGTGCAGGTACAAGCCGAAGCATCCGTACCCCGACAACACCTGCACCATTCGAAAGGAGAGGACTCCGTGCCGCCGTTCCATCCACTCCATCAGTACGGGCCGGAGAGCCTCGACGGTGACGACACCGTGTCTAGGCCTCTCCAGCCGCGTAGCCCAACGGGCGATGACGTCTCGGCGGGCGTCCTCACGCCAGGTGGCTATCTCGCTCAGCGATGGGGAGCCACCTTCGTCGCGTAGTGAGGTCACCCGCCGGTAGAGGTCGGAGAGCATCTCCGCCTCTAGGTCCCACGGGGATGTCCCGGCCAGTAGGCATGCCGCCTCGGTCGATACCGTGCGGTACCCGCGAATGGCTCTGACCGCCATGACTCTCTGGGGTCTCCACAGAACAGCCCTGAGCTGGGCGTTCAGAGCCCTCGCCCAGACGGGTACGCCGTACATGGCCATCGAACGGATCACCCCCGCATACAGCCGTCGGCCCTCGAAGCGGGGTCCGCCCACGTTCGGCATGAGCCGTGAAAGGGCGGACGCCGCGCCGACCAGCCGGGGAGCAATTCAGCGAAAATGCTCCCGGGACCACCATCGCCCGTCGAGCACCAGACCCAAGTACTTCATATGGGGCTGGATGCTGATGTGGACGGAGTTGACGACTAGCGAGGCGCCGATTGGTGGCCTTACGCGTGGCCCTTGGAATAATAGGGCCTCCGTCTTATTTAGGGCCACCCTGAGCCCCAGCGCCTCGATTCACCCGACCATCTCCTCGGTGCCGAGAGTGGCCAAGCTCGCCGCCTCTTCGAGTGTCCTGCCCCGGGCTGTGACGAGCGTATCGTCAGCGTAGCATATCACGCTCAGCCCGGGGGGGAGACTCCCTCTCAACGCCCAGTCGTACCCGATGTCCCACAGAGTCAGCCCCAGAACCGACCCCTGTGGAACGCCGCACGACATGGACGTCCGCACAATGTCCCCTGCGGGACTCGCGCAGAGGACACTGCGCCCCTCCAAATAGTCCGCCATCAGCCGCCTCAGGTACAAGGGCACCCCATGAAATCGGAGCGCTTCCCTGATGCAGCTGAATGGCAGACTATTGAATGCGTTGGCGATGTCCAGCGACACCGCCAACAGCACTCCCCCGCCGACCCTATTACTTACCTATGAATGTCGTAAGCAACTATTAAGGGATAAATTAAAGTGATTTTTTCAGGTATTTTCGTACTTCAAGTATTGCATTCATGATACACGAAGTATTAAGATTTTTGACGAACAAAAGATCATCATTGAATGCACAGATGGTGTAGTGGTTAAGATACCGATCTTCCGTGCTAGTGCTGTGGCTTCGCTTCCCACGCGGGACAATACTTTGTGGGATTCACAGTGTTGTTCTGAGTCTGGGTGTAATTTGTCTGCATTAATTGCATGTTTGTAAAGTCCCCAGCAATACAAGGATTATTTCGTTGGTGCAGGGTGGACTCTTTAAAAAATATGCGTGCGTACAAAGTACACATATCAGAAGTGAAACTTTGGCAAACTATTTTTTAAATCTATTTTACATACATCAACCAATACTCTCTCTCTCTCTCTCTCTCTCTCTCTCTCTCTCTCTCTCTCTCTCTCTCTCTCTCTCTCTCTCTCTCTCTCTCTCTCTCTCTCTCTCTCTCTATCTCTCTCTCTCTCTCTAGTGGGGCGTCAGGTAGTGGGGATGCTACGAAGAGTCGCACAAAGAGGAGACCGAGAACAACTAATGTGTTCCATCTCATTCTCTCGCCGGCTGAATCCTATATTTACCGATGTTTTTAATATTTTATTTAAATATTTACTTGTTTTTTCTATTGCTAGTAGAAATTTAAAATGATTTATTATGTAAATGTAACACGTAATATTATATCAGTAATGTATGACGATGGCGAGCTTGCTTCATTAGCAGTTTAATTTCATATAGAAATAATTCTCAGCGAGTATCAAGTGGCATAATATTCTGCAGAAACATGTAGTCTCAAGTTTCAATGATAAAAGAACACTTAAATAATGCCAAGTGCCGCTTTTGTGCAATATAACTTTATTAACTTTTATTACATTTAATTATATTATTTATTTATAATATTTTTAAAATTTTATTAAACAAACACATAGTTCATATAACATCTAAAATACATAATGCATTAATCACCATTTTGGATATCACAGCAGTTGTTGTGATAACACCAAATGTATAGTTCACTTGAACGGCTACGTCATTGTTTGTCTATTTTGTACGATTTACTAACTTTGATAGACACATTCCTATTATTTAGGGACACGCATCTTCATTTACTAGCGTCATGTTTAGAAGCCTACTACATGCTTCGGAAACAGATTACCTGACAACAAACTGTAATACAGTTTGACAGAAAAAAAACAAATTGTATAAGTGTGCATTTTTCCTTTGAATAAATTTATTTCTATTTCTATGATACGGTAAGTTTTATGGAATCTATGATATCTGATGGCTGATAGTATTAAAAATAGCGCATTTAGACAAACAAACATATTATCTATCCATCTAAATATAAATAAACTATTTTCGTGTGATTCAATATTTCGAAAACGGCTCACACGATTTTCATGAAATTTTGTGAGCGCCGTTTTCGTTAAGACGCTTTGTGTTGATAGAATGATCTAGCTAACCTAGCTAGCATTTATAGAAAACATTGTTGTTTCAGTGTTTTCAGCCAGTGATAAAATATACCTACTTAGAATATGATGAAAAATTTGTCAGTGTCATCAAAAATAAAAATAACTCAGTTAGAAAAATCTATCTCAATTTTGGCTTTCCCTTTTTATTATTACCCTCATTTTTTATATATGTACTGGTTATATTTAAATTACTACTTTATATTCTTACTGTATCGATAGGATACAAAAATGTTCATATTTCATTAGTACATTAGGCACTAAATATACTCCAACATTCTGTTACAATTGTTTAATCACCATCGTCTCAGCTCATAAACATCCCATCGCTGGACTCGAGTTTCCTCCAAAATGGGCGGCAAATTGAATAACTGTATTACGCTGATCAAACGTGTTGGTGTAAGGTTTTATTATGAGTTTTGCTTCTTTTGTATTGCTGTTGTAAAGACATTCTCACCTTCCCTTAGTTGCCTTTCACGACGCCCACGAGTGGGGTAGCGGTGAATTGTATTTTTACTCAGTCACCACGCGAATGATCTTTTCATATCCAAAATATCTAAGTGTTTCCATCCATCTATCAGCCCGTAAACGTCCACTGTTGGACATAGGCCTCTCCACGAGAATGCCATTCACCACGGTCCCGCGCCACCTGCATCCAGCGGTTTTCTGCGACCTTGGTAATGTCGTCAGTCCACCTAGTGGGGGACTAGACACCTAGTGTGGGAGAGTCTAAGTGTTTACCTCGGTTATATACATATATATATATATATATATATTCTCTTCTCGGTTGATAATTAAAGATATTACATATATTTTCACTAAACTATAATTTAATAACTAAACCAGAATTACCATTTAATAACTACAAATATTCTTTAAAGAAAACAAAAACAATAACATGATATACAAAGTCAGCCTAGCACACTCATCCGGTGGTCCGCTCGCTCGGCAAAGAGAGGTATATGTAGGGTGGGTCTACACCGCGTAAGGGCGAAGCCTTGACGGCGAAAGCTGCCAGGGCATTGACTTGAGAGGATACCCGCGAGGGTAAACCACTGGGTGGGCCACTGAAGGCTAAGACCGGGTTTCGGTAGCCCACTCGCTCAGCGTAGAGGGGTGCATGTACCCACATGTAGGGTGGGTCTATGGGGTTGTGCGCCTCTTCTTCTGTCGCCCCGGGCAGATTAACATCGACCCCGAACTACCGGCCATCGGTCAGTTGATGAAGCAATTCACCCAGTGCTACTATAACTCTGCTACAACTCACCCTAACCCCTTAGCGGTTGAGACTAAATAAACGCCATCAACCATAGGTACAGTCTGTCATTATAATTTGGTCTGTAATATTTTAATATTTTGATAGGTTTAGTTAGTATAAAAAAGCTTGTACATTCTACGATACATATAAAGTTAAGAATTTACAAAGACTTTTTTTTTAATACTTCAAGGATGAAATTACCACAGAAATCTGGTGAAAGAGAGGCGAGAATAACTGCATCTCAGGAACATGAATCTATGTTAAATGCTAAAAAGTTCAACTTAGGGAGATTTTCAACTGAGTTTATATATCGTTCTCGAATCCACTATAAGAAATAATGTGTATTTTTGAAAAGATCAAATACCATAAACAATATATATGACTATTAATAATGTCCACGCGGATGAATTCACGGTTAACTTATAACAACATTTTAACTGACTGATAACTAACTGTACATGGATGATATTTAGAAAAACTTAATATTCATTATATTTATAACACCCACTAAAGCACTAAGTAAGTTATTCTATCGATTGACGTAGAGTTTTATTTTTCTTTTGAGAGCTTCCGGTGCGTGCGCTGCTTTAATGGTTAAAGTTTCATGAAAATCATGTATGACAAAATTATTCCCTTTAAAGTTCTAAAAAAGTCCGCAAAAGCATATGTTTATCTCTAAGAGTTGGCTCACTATAACTTTTTTATGCTAACCAAATTTACTCTAAAATAATGCGATTCTTGTGTTTTTATAAACATGATATTAATCTTTATCTAAATAAATATCGTAATTCATCACAAGTATTTAATTTAAAACAGAATTACCCGTTTACATCATTTGATATCATTGAACACCTTAGCAGATATCGCAGCTTTAAAATAACATCGCAGCATAATATGTAATGATTAGTATTGCGCGCGCATATTGTGTTCATTAAGCAACTATTATAGGTATCTACATGACCTTTATATTAGTGAGAGTGGAATATTAGAACATTAGGTAAAAATAATCTGTCTTATAATCTTATATCATGGTGATTGTAGGTTATTCTCATAACAAAACTAATGTTTATTTTGATTGATTCCTTGTGGTGACGGAATAGGAATACAATTCACCACCCCCTATCTTACCCGTGGGTGATCGTACGAGACGACTAAGGGATATAAAATGCATATAACATCTATACAAGAGAAGGAAAACTCGAAACATAACCCTATACCAACACGTCTTACCAGCGTGGTATAGTAGGTCAATTTCCCTCCCATTATAGAGGAGGCTCAAGCCTAACAGTAGGACATATACGAGTTGAGATGATGATGATGATGACGAATGTTTATTTAGTAGTAGTAGTTCTGCGCACAATATATTTTAGTGTTGTTTTCTTCCCATGACCGTCCGCCGGCCTTACACGTCATAAATAATAATAATAAGTATAGAAAGTAAAGATAAGACCCAATCCCTTTACTTAACGTATTAATGTTCTACTCTAACTAATGAAAGTGTCATGCAAATATTTTTAAATAATACTTGTTTACAAATATTTGCACGTTCTATCTAATCGAAGTCGCGAGTTAAAGTTAACGTTGGTCCAAAGTAACTATTCCTTGCGGACGAAATCGCGGGCAGAAGCTAGTCTTAATATATAAAACGAAGTCTGTTCGAACACTTATAACTCGAGAACAGGTAAACCAATTTTTATGATATTTGATTTGTTGCCCAGAATAACAGAATAACTTCAGAAATATAAAAAAGCATATATAAAGAAAATTAATTTCCAAACAAAAATATTGCTGGACCACCTCGAGAATATACCCTTTAGAGTAAAAAAAGAACTTTGCAAATAGGTCTACAATTGACTGAGATATCGGTGAACTAAATAAAAAATAATACATACAATGAAACATAGATCATCCTGCTTTTTGAAGTCGGTTAAAAACAAAAATTAATCACTCCAAATTTGAAACGCGTACAATGTTATAATATTAAATTTAGCCGCATTATATTATATCAAATCCTTCGTTGCTATGACAACGTCGTCTCGTAAATAACATTTCAATTCATAGAGTGTCAGTTTACTGTAAAATATCTGGATGACCGAGCCTTGCTCGGTATTTTCTTGTTAGTGTGTTTTGGATGATACATTTAAATATAATAAAAATAATGAAAAATAAAATAGTTCACGATGGTGTAAGTGGCAGCACGGTTGGGCCGGATTCCCAATAGGTGCGGGTTCGAACCCCGCTTGTGACATCATTTTTCGTTTCGTATCGGGTATTTATAAATAATTAAGCATATTAAATGCTAAAAATTTCAGTAATTTGAATAACAAGGTTGTGTCATCGTTTAATACAATTCTAACTGTAAAGTTTGAAGTATTAAGTCTATACAATGTGTAAACATTGTCCGATAGATGGCATACGTCATCTTGAAGACGTAAGATATAATATGATTCGAAATTTGCATGTCCTAAAATAGTTCACGATGGTGTAAGTGGCAGCACGGTTGGGCCGGATTCCCAATAGGTGCGGGTTCGAACCCCGCTTGTGACATCATTTCTCGTTTCGTATCGGGTATTTATAAATAATTAAGCATATTAAATGCTAAAAATTTCAGTAATTTGAATAACAAGGTTGTGTCATCGTTTAATACAATTCTAACTGTAAAGTTTGAAGTATTAAGTCTATACAATGTGTAAACATTGTCCGATAGATGGCATACGTCACCTTGAAGACGTAAGATATAATATGATTCGAAATTTGCATGTCCTAAAATAGTTCACGATGGTGTAAGTGGCAGCACGGTTGGGCCGGATTCCCAATAGGTGCGGGGTCGAACCCCGCTTGTGACATCATTTTTCGTTTCGTATCGGGTATTTATAAATAATGAAAAATAAATTAAAAAAAAAAAGAAAAAAGGCAAAAAGGCAAAAAGGCAAAAAGTCAAAATAGAAAGTAATAAAATATATCGAGCAAAAAGGAGCCGAAACCACGTTTGTTGGCTAAGCTATAAAGAGGTCATACACTTTTAGGACACGGCGTCATAGGAACGTAGTTTGAAATTTTAAATTGTTGGACAACAATTTTCTAAGTCAAATATTGTAATTGAGAGCCATAATAACACGTTGCACCGAATAACTGAAACCCTTTTTTTTTTTTTTTTTTTTTTTTTTTTTTTATTGGTGGGCTATGGGTGCGTCTCGCCCCGCCAAATCGGTCTGGGGTGACGGAGGAGGCGGCGCGTGACCCCATAGACCCACCGTAAAATCCTCTCTCTTCGCCGTGCGAGCGGACCACCGGTACCCGATCTTTGTCTTCGGTGGTCAACAGAATAACTGAAACCCTACGCTCATACAATGCATTACCCGTTTTTATTTTACTCTGGTGAGGGTATTTTAAGATACGATAAGGAGACAGGATGTTAATGCTGATCAGATTGGTCGCAAGATGCAATGACCAACCTATGTGCGCTACTACGGTCGTTTCGATTTCTTTATACCATTTACTTGCAATTATTTTAAATAATTCGAAGTGGTCGAATACTAAAATAAATCATTCGAATAAGTGATAAACCCCGAGTCCAACAACCGGTCGAGTTCCTGAATACTCTGAAGGCTCTCGGTCTCCCAACTCACATATTAAAATTGAGAGCTGGCGCGCCAAAATTATACAATGCCACCAGTTTGCATGAAAAAAACATTGCCTTGCTATGTAATCGGGTCAACTATACTGACCGGTTGTTCTTGAGCAGAGTCTGTATTTATACCTAGGATTCTCTAAATACCAAATTACTCCTTCGAATTCCGAGGTGCAGTTGCCATTAAAATCTGCTTCGCAATAACCATAAATAAAGCGCGAGGTCAAATCGTTAAGGTAGCGGGAGTAGACTTGAGAAAAAGCTGCTTCTCCCATGGGCATGGGCATTATATGTGACATAATTCAGAGCAAGCTCACAGAGTAGCTTGGTAATTCTAGCATTCGAAAGAAGAAGAATAGGTGTAGTATCGCTGGTGGATGTCAAAGAAGCGGTACCAGTGGTCAGCCTAATTTCGATGGAAAAAACGGTGGGTTATGGGGCCGCACACTACCCTTCCGTCGTCTCGATCAGAATGAGCGCAGTGTGTGTGTTCAAAATATGGCCTGCTAAGAAAAAAACCTCGTGTCCATAATATATAACAAAATTTCATTTTATTGTCATGTTTATTAAACCTTCCCTACACTATAATAAAGATTGTTATCCTCATCATCATAGTCCATATACATCCCACTGTTGGGCTCAGGCCTTCTCCATAATGGGAGGGAAGTTAACCTACTATACCGCACTGGTCAGACGTGTTGGTATAGGGTTTTGATTCGAGTTTTCCTTCTCTTACATAGATATTATATGCATTTTATATCCCTTACTCGTCTCTTACGATCACCCACGGGTAAAATAGGGGGTAGTGAATTGTATTCTTATTCCGTCACCACATGGATAAAATTGTTAAACTATATAAGTATACAAACATTTATACATAATAATTTATAAATAACAATTAAATTAATAACGTAAAAAACAAATAAAAATGCTATTAGAATCATTTTCGACTTCTATGCAGACAAAGATGCGGGCAAATGATAATAATTAATAAAATAATAAAAAAAGGCCGAAAAGTAAAAACGCTAAAGGATCCAAACCAAGCTCCGGTTTGTTTGCATTAGACTACTCTTCTTCTTCTTATATATTGGCAATCAACTACATATACAAGCTATTGGTGCCAGTGTCAATTTATAAATATTTTCACGTTTTGAGTCTTTCAAGTCAGTTATTGTCTAAGTCAAATTGTCACCATTAACAGTGCAATGGCCACACTGTTAATGGTATCTTGTGGGAATTTTGATGGAAAACGAAAACGTTGTAAAGCACTTTTATATGATATTCATTACATCCCAGTATTTCCGCACATCACATTACATAAAATGCCATCAAAATTATCTAATATAACACGTTAAAACACTAAGATATCGAATATAATACAAGAGCACCACATGACGTTTTCAAATTCCCGTCAAAGTCCCATTAGACTACTCGATTTTCTAACTGAGCTAAATGTCTATTCTTAATGACAGCGTCAAAATTTGAAAACCGTCATATTCTAGTAGTTTTAATACAAGGTAAAATAATATTTTTGTTGGCGAAAAATACTGGCAAAACAATATTTTCTATAAATGAAACCTAGCTAGATCGATTTGTCACCCCCGGAACCCCTTGTATGCTAAATTTCAAGAAAATCGTTGGAGCAATTTTTGTATAGATATGTATGTATGTATGTATGTGTATTTCATTTTCTGCAATAGTATTTATTCAATAAATTCTAGACCACCGGACATCTAAGTGCTTGTTTTTTTCTTTTCAGTTTTTTTATTATGTACGTAGTTTTGATGACTTTTTACGCAGTCGGGTTTTTTGATTTTTTTAATCATTTTTTTTATTTTATACTTTTTAGTTATAAATACCTAGGTAGCTATAGTTATCTTATTTATTAATAAGTAGGTAAGTACCTAACTATATATAGTTTTTCGACTGAAGTAAAGTACAATATCGTTAGAAATTGGAGATGGGCGACCGCGTCAGACATTAGATACTTTAGGTAGGACTACCTATGGTATATTGGACAATATACCTACTAGATACTTCAATATATGTCCATCCACATCCAGTTATATGAATTTTTCGTCTTTTCATCGTAAATTTCTACTGTCTAAAATACCTATATGTGAGAAAGGTTGTTACGAAACTTTAAATCGATATAGATCCTAAAGCTGATATCAGACGGTTCACTCGAGTGATTGTTCACTCGAGTGATGGTTCATTTTTCTTTCATTTTATGTTCACACGGCTAAGAGGGAATGATTTAAAAATGAACATTCACTAAATTACTGAAATTTAGCATTTAATATGCTTAATTATTTATAAAATCCGATTACGAAATGAAAAATGATGTCGCAAGCGGGATTCGAACCCGCGCCTATTGGGATTCCGGCCCAATCGTGCTGCCACTACACTACCGCGACTAATTGTAGGACATGCAAATTTCATTTTCGTATTGTATTTACGTCTTAAGGTGACGGTGTGCTATCTACCCGAAGTACTACCTTGAAGTATTAAGCCTATAACAATGTGTAAACATTGTCGGGTAGATAGCACACCGTCACCTTAAGACGTAAATACAATACGAAATGAAATTTGCATGTCCTACAATTAGTCGCGGTAGTGTAGTGGCAGCACGATTGGGCCGGAATCCCAATAGGCGCGGGTTCGAATCCCGCTTGCGACATCATTTTTCATTTCGTAATCGGATTTTATGAACATTCACTATTTATTTCTTCCAATATATCATCGAATGAAGTCGTGCGTCTTGGAATTACTTTAATTTATGATCATTTAATCAATTTTTACTGATATTTTTTTTAGTGGTAGGACCACGCTGTTGACAGTTTTATGTCTAAAGCCGTGGGCCGGTTCATCCGGGGTATTACCACACTCTCGCAGAAAATCGTCGCTTGAGCAGTGGCAATATGCTGCTGTGCATCGTTCCGTGAGCGAGAGAGCCGGAAGCCCATCTTTCTGGGTGGGTTTGGGATTATTGGCAGGCAGCGGCCTAGTTATACTTCTAGTGTGGTAAAGATCCATGGACGGCAGTAACACTTAACAACAGGTGTGCTGCTTACTCGTTTGCCACCAGAGCACTAAAAAAAATCAAAGAGTTGACAAAAAAGAAGTAAAGAAAACGTCGACGGTGATGGGTGCTACCATGGATTGAAAGAAAAAAATATTAGCAGCATCAAATACATTGTTGAGAGAACTAGCAGTTGAAGATCCTGATTCATATTGTAATAATCTTTTTAAAGTTCTTCAAAAAATGTAATGTATTTTGATCGATCCACTCGATCGATCAACACACACACATTTGCCGCGTGCGACCAGTGCAAAGCAGCCCAGAAAATTATCAACACGGGACGTCCTTCGGCTACAGAACTTGAAACAAAATGACCGGACCCGAATGAAAGTTCTCTCAGTGTTCAGACTGTTCATTTCTCGTTCACTCGGAGTGCGAGTGAAAGATGCCGAATGCCAATATCCAACACTGTTGGATCGGTTCACTAATGAATTCATTCGGCACTAATGTTTCATTTTGTGTTCAGATGCGTCACTTCGAGTGAAAGATGCAAAATGAAAGACAAAAATGAACAAAAAATTAACCGTCTGATATCAGCTTAAACGGTCAGTCAAATCGAAAAATGTTGAAAGAAAACTAATAATGGTTTTTAAATACCTATTTAACGATACCCCACTCGATATAGTTTGTTGACTTCAATTTTATTTATTTTCACAATATGGCGTCCAGTAGTCGCCATATTGAATTTTCAATAACGTCATATCTTTAGTGACACTCGCCGGATTAAGAGGAATCGATTGACGTGCGAATCATAAAAATCGGCCCAGGCGTTTGGTATATATAGTGCTTCAAAGGAACATACAAACAAACATACATACATACATAGACTGTTAAACACAATACCACTCCTTTGCAGTCGGGTAAATAGAACCTAAACTTTAAAAGGTACGCCATTACAATATCTGATATTTGTGATTTAAATATTTTGTTTCTTTTTGGGGGCCAATCATTAATTATGTTAGGATCCCCAGGGGGAGGGGTTTTAATAAAATCTATACATGCCCTTATCTTGGGGAGGAGAGGGGTAAAACCTACTCTAACATAATATTTTAAAAGTTGAAATTTGTTATGAAAAATCTAGTATTATTTCGGATGCTGAATGATTTTCTTTTTTCCATAGGGTTCGTACCTTTACTTTACTTTCTCGATTTACGTTTTGTTACTTACTACTACTAAAGACTAGATAGATATCCAATTACACAAAGATAAAATCTACACTTGATGGCAATGATAAAGTATTAACTAAATTATCTGCTAAAAATAAAAATCTTTGATTTACGTCAAACTGTGAGTTTTAAGGTAGCATGCCGATCTTAGCGATCGCGACGCGCGACCGCGACTCACCTGACCACGTAGTCACGGTCGCCTGTCGCGGGGCAAATGCTAGCATTCCGATGTCAGCGACGGAACCGCGACTCGCCAATCCTTTCATAGTTTTATGGGTGACAATTTTGTTCTATTATAGCGATATGTCGAACAAATTTTCCACAACTAGATAAAAAAGATATTAGTACTTATTGGAAGATGAAGATGATGATGAAAGATGATATGTTAGTAACTCTTCCTTCGAAAGACAGGAAGAAGATCCACTCAATTTATACACCGCATAAAAATGAGGGTTGCTTTCAAACATTCATAAAACGCCGCCATTTTATGAATGTTTCGTCTGTGTCGCGAGACTGCACTGCTTTTGGTGCGACCGGGTTGCGGCGACGGTCCGGTCACCCGACGTGAGGCCATTGCGTGAGGGCGACGCCCCGACGGCGAAAGCTGCCGGGGCGTCGACACGAGAGGAACCCGCGAGGGTAAACCGCCGGGCGGGCCACCGAAGACAAAGATCGGGTACCGCCTCTTCTGTCGCCCCGGATCGGTTTGGCGGGGCGCGACCACATCCATAGTCCACCGCAGAAAAAAATGGGTATGTAAAATCTTATGTACCCTTACGTGGGGGTAGTGTCAACCCTCAAATTCAATTGAAAAAGTACATCAAATCAAATATTTTAAGCGGTATGAAATTGGCTGGGTCATCTAGTATATCATAAAACAAAACGATATTAAATTGAATCATATTAATTGTATTGAAAATAACAAGGATTTATATTCTCTTCAATTTTACTAATGGCAGCTTATATATTATATTATCACTTATGTAGTATCAAACGTAGTTTATAGTATACGGTACATTCAATTGATTTAAATTGATATCTGTACACTACTTTATTAATTGTTTGGTCGTGGAATCGCCTCGATGGTGGCGGGACAGGGGGTGCGAAGAATCTCCGGTCGCGATCTGGCTACTAAAAACATCGACCCTTGGCCCTGGTAACACACAACATTCGGACATTTAGGACCGACGAGAGGGTCATCGAGCTGGAAGAGGAATTGAGCAAAATCCGATGGGACATTGTAGGATTATCAGAAGTGCGAAGAGAGGGGGAGGGCACGATAATCCTCCGGTCTGGAAACCTGCTCTTCTACCGGGAGGGAGATCACCCATCGTATAGGGTTTATCGTTCGTAAGTCGTAGACAACGTGGAGAGGATTGAGAGTGTGTCGACAAGGGTAGCGTACCTTATACTCAGAATTACCAAACGGTATTCGTTGAAGGTCATACAGGTTTACGCACCGACCTCGACATACTCCGACGACGTAGTGGAGGCCTTATACGAGGACATCTCGAAAGCCATCCACACGTCCAAAACCCACTTCACGGTAGTTATGGGAGATTTCAACGCAAAACTAGGCAAAAGGACAGACGATGAGTTGAGAGTGGGGCAATATGGATTTGGACAGAGAAACCAAAGGGGCCAAAAACTGGCCAACTTTTTGGAGAAGGCTTCAAGAAGCGGCCACAAAGAAAGTGGACCTGGATTAGCCCTGATGGATCCACTAAAAATGAGATAGACTTCATCTTGACGGACAAACGGCAAATATTCAATGATGTCTCTGTGATCAGCAGGATTAAAACTGGGAGTGATCACCGGATGGTTCGAGGCACATTGAATCTTCGTACGAAAGTCGAGCGGTCTCGCTTGATGAAGTCTATACTCCGACCTACACCTGTCCAATACCAGAACCCCGATAGCTTTCAATTCGAATTACATAATCGCTTCCAATGCCTGGAAGAGTGCGAATCGACGAACGATATGAATAACAGGTTCGTGGAAACTATCCACGCGGTCGGGTCATAATTCTTCAAGGCCCGTCGCGCAACTAGAACAAAAAAGCTTTCTGACCAGACTCTCAAACTCATGGAGAGGAGAAAGGAAATGACGGTACAGTCTCCAGCCGATTGATCCGAACTTAGGCAGCTCAATAGACAAATCTCCAAATCTATGCGACGTGACATTCGCCGATTTAATACACTGCGTATTGAAGAGGCGATAGAGCGAAATCGAGGCTCCAAAGTGTTCGCACGAGATTTGTCTATGAGGCAGAGCTAAATGACCAAGCTAAAGACCGATAACGGTACTGTCATTTCATCCCAGAGTGAGATCTTGGGAGAGGTCGAAAGGTTTTATGGGCAGTTGTACAAATCATCCTTGAATCCTGTTGTCGGCTTGGTCCAAGAGCCCAGATCCAAGCTAACTCGGCACTACACTGAAGAAATCCCGGACGTCAGCTTGTACGAGATCAGAATGGCTCTAAAACAGTTAAAGAACGGAAAGGCACCGGGAGATGACGGAATTACCATAGAGCTCCTGAGGGCAGGCGGCAAGCCGGTTTTAAAAGCCCTACAGAAGCTGTTTAATTCTGTCATTCTCGGGGGCGACGTTCCAGAGTCGTCGACCGGGAGCGTGGTGGTGCTGTTTTTCAAGAAGGGCGATAAAACGCTCTTAAAGAATTACAGACCCATCTCACTCCTGAGCCACGTATACAAACTGGTTTCAAGAGTCATTACGAACCGACTCGCGCGCAAGCTAGACGACTTCCAGCCGCCCGAAGAAGCTGGTTTCCGAAAAGGTTATAGTATCATAGACCACATACACATGCTACGCCAGATTATACAGAAGACTGAGGAGTATAATCGGCCTCTGTGTCTAGCGTTTGTGGACTATGAAAAAGCCTTTGATTCTGTCGAAACTTGGGCAGTGCTGCAGTCCCTTCAGAGGTGCCAAATTGACTATCGACATATCGAAGTGTTGAAGTGTTTGTATAAAAATGCTACTATGACGGGCCGCATCCAGGATAAGAGTACGAAACCGATTCAGCTGCAGAAAGGCGTGAGACAGGGAGACGTTATCTCTCCGAAACTGTTCACCACTGCGCTGGAAGATGTCTTCAAGCTCTTAGACTGGACCGGACTCGGCATCAATGGTGAATACATCACTCACCTTCGATTCGCAGATGATATCGTATTCATGGCAGAATCCCTGGAGGACCTTGGCACCATGCTCAATAACCTCAGCAAGGCCTCCTCAATTAGTAGGGCTGCAAATGAACATGGACAAGACGAAAGTCATGTCTAATGCCCATGTCATTTCTGTACCGGTCCTGGTTGGGAATGCGATTCTCGAAGTTGTCGAGCACTATGTTTACCTAGGACAAACAGTCCAATTAGGTAGATTCAATTTCGAGAAAGAGGTCAGCCGACGAATCCAACTCAGCTGGGCAGCGTTCGGGAAATTTAGGAGGATCTTCTCGTCTAATATTCCGCAGTGTCTGAAAACAAAGGTTTATAACCAGTGCGTGTTACGAGCGATGACTTACGGAACTGAAACGTGGTCTCTAAATGTTGGCCTCATCAAAAGTCTCAAAGTTCAGCGTGCTATGGAGAGGGCTATGCTCGGTATTTCTCTACGTGATAGAATCCGAAATACGGTAATCCGTAGAAGAACGGGTGTAACTGATATAGCCCGAAGAATTAGTGCGTTGAAGTGGCAATGGGCAGGCTACATCGCTCGACGAACCGACAACCATTGGGGAAGAAAGGTCGTCGAGTGGAGACCACGAATCGGATGGCGCCGCGTAGGACGACCCCCCACTAGGTGGACTGAGGACATTATCAAGGTCGCAGGAAACCGCTGGATGCAGGTGGCGCGGGACCGTGTTGAATGGCATTCTCGTGGGGAGGCCTATGTCCAAAAGTGGACGTTTACGGGCTGATGGATGGATGGATGATGATGGAATCGCATTGGAATAGGCTTAACTATGAAACTCAACGATAACGGATGATAATACAATGATATAGATATTATTCGTGTTTCTGTTATCGAAAATATTCATATTCGAATGACGTTTGCGTATTGACGTATTGCGGCATTCTTTACATGCCGTGGATGGAGTAACCATGGATCCATCAAACTTGCCTGGCCAGCAAAAAAAAAAAGATTTTCTTTCGTATTTGGTTTGGGGATACCGAGATTTTTTCATAAAAGAAACCTTGTACAAGGTGACGGAGAATCCTATATTATACTCAATAGAATGGAACTTTGTGCTAGTTACCAGGACTATAGATTTATACTCATTGGCTCACTTGGTGAATTATACTTTTAATTATATCTCTAGTTGATATCTCGGCAAATCAACATTGCCCCCAGACGGTCCTGTCCTGACGAGTGTGGCAAACTAAAAATACATATTTTGTAGCTACGAAATATAAGCAAAAATATTATTCGGATTGATAGTTATACTGGCTGTGTAGTTAAAAGTTAGTGAACGGATCACTGAGTTGACATCATGTAAATAAAAATTGATATTTGAATTTTTTACACGCGCGAGTTTAACAAATTTAATTTTAAAGATTCTATCGCGTTTGTATTTGACTTTTAATGTATATTACAAATTCTGTTTGAAATTGTTAATTACTTTGTACATATGAGTGAGATAGATGACAGTATCTTTTTAAATAAAATATACTTAGCGTCCTATTAAAAATATAGTAATAGGATAGATCCATAGATAAAGATTTTAAGGTATTTTTTTATTATAAAAACTAGCACACTATTACTATGAAACTTATTACACATTTTTGAAGTGAACCTTCTTTATCGACGTATGGTAGACAGGAATTGTAACGTTTTTCTGTCTTTATTTCTAAGTCATATTTTTCCGTTACGCGCCATATTTCTTTTGAAGTTATTTTTTTTTTGAGAGAGGGAGAGAGAGACAGATAGAGAGAGAGAGATAGAGAGATAGAGAGAGAGATTACACGCTATTGGTTGACGTATGTAAACGAGATTTCAATTAGTTTGCCGAAGTTTCCCTTGTACACACATATTGTTATTATTCTATATCGTATATATATTTAATATATAAGAGATAACTTTGAGGGCGAGATTGTTATATTTGTGAATAATAAAAGTAAATAATTATAATTACGGGCTATTTAATATTTACGATGTTGTATCATTTCGTTACTATTGTGTCCGTCCATTATTAATACATCGACAAAAACGGATCCTCGACACAATACTAAGTCCAATTCAACGTCTATGCCTACTTCTTGGCTACTTATAGGTGATACCAATATGTGATTCTAAATGTACAATATACATGTATGAACCTATTATATGTATATTGAGAGATTTGCTTCGATAAGTTTAGAAATGAATAATATGTTTAATAATGAATAATAGATCAGCATTCGGCACCGGCGCCCTTCGATGGCATCAGTATGGATAAAGTTGAATGGGCGATAAGAAGTTTGAAAAATGGTAAGGCAGTGGGCATTGATATGGTGGCTGCCCAGATGATCAAGCTTGGTGGATCCTGTGTCTGGGAGGCGTTCCTGTTACTCCTCAATTTATGTTGGAGCTCGGGAATGTTTTCCAGGGACTGGAATAGCGCAGTCATCGTGCCTTTGTTTAAAACAAGGGTTCACGTTATGACTGTGCAAATTACAGAGCCATAAGCTTGACCAGTTTGGCAGAAAAGTGTACGGTAAAATTATTGAAAGGAGAATAAGGATGGTGTCCGATGGTTTGATGTGTGAGACACAAGGAGGTTTCAGGAATGGAAGGGGATGCATGGATCAAGTGTTCTCTCTGCGCAACATTGTGGAGAAGCATCTGGCTCTAGGTCAGAGGGTTTTCTGCAGTTTTGTGGATCTGGAGAGAGCATTGAGAGCACGGTTGTATGAAAGGAACTTTGGGACATTTTACCGGAGTATGGTATTAACGGTAAACTACTACAGGCTGTGCAGTCCAGTTACATGGGCTGTAGAGCCTGTGTGCGGCTGGATGATGGAATGTCGCCTTGGTTTGACGTCAATATCGGCGTTAAGCAGGGGTGCGTTCTGTCAGCCAGGCTGTTTATCATATATCTGGATAAATGTCTCCAAAGGTTGAACGATATGAATGTGGGAGTCCAGATGGGGACTCAGTGGTCACTGCTCTGCTCTATGCAGATGATGCAGTCCTGCTGGCACAGTCAGCGACTGACCTGCAGACCGTAGTCGACACAATGACAGAAGATTGTAAGAAAAGGGGTCTACGCATGAATGTGAGCAAAACCAAAATAATGGTCTTTGAAAGAGATGAAGCCAGAACAGATGTAAGAGTAAAAATAGGTAATGATGTACTAGAGCAAGTGGATGAATTTGTATATCTTGGATGTGGTTTTAGCCGAGATGGAAGATACACCACTGATATAGAGCGAAGAGTGAATGCGGGAAATAGAGTGAACGGAGCGTTGGGACAACTTCTCGGTAGCCACCACCTCAGCCAGAAGGCACGTGTAGCAATACATAACGCTGTGCTTGTCCCAACATTACTATATGGAAGCGAGAGTTGGGTATGCAGAAAGGAGCATGAAAGCAAAATTAATGCGACCGAAATGCGATCTCTACGGAAAATCTGTGGATTTAGTCTGACCGACCGCACTCGTAACGACGACGTAAGAGAGCGAGTAGGTATGAAAGAGAGTATTGGTGTAAAGATGCAAAAGGGAATGCTCCGACGGTTCGGACATGTGGAAAGAATGCCGAACGAACGTCTGGTTAAGAAGATATACAATGCGAAAGTGGAAGGATGTAGGTACCGGGGGAGACCGAGACTCACCTACCTAGACCAGATTGGTCACGTGCTGAAAGGAGGTGGAGTCAAGAGTCTCCGAAACCGGCGAGCGTGTATGAAGAGAATTATGAATGTTGAAGAAGCGAGTGAAGTATGCAAGGATAGAGTTCTCTGGCACTCTGTTCTCTCTGCCTACCCTGCAAGGGATATGGTGTGATGATATGTTTGTATGCTACGACAATATATGTATAATATATTGTCGTAGCACGTAGCACGTAGAGCATCTACGATTTACAAACGGTGCTACGATTCAATGTTTGTTATCGCCATAATGTATACTTACTTGCACTTATTAGTAGAGTTTTTGGGAGTATGTTTCAACATGTCCTTAGTCTCCTCATATAAAGATCTTGTTTCTTCAAGTGCAGCTAGAAATGTCTTAGATGAATATTTACTCGTCGAAGGCTGTGGGTCCATTATTCGTATCTTCCAGCGTTTGATGTATTATATAGACCTGCAAAGAGACACAATTACGTCTTAGAGAATATTCTATATGTACTCAAGAATATTCGCTATATCGTATATATATATATATATATATATATATATATATATATATACGATATAACGAATATTCTTGAAATAAAACAATATAAAAGCTAGCTTGCTTCAATATATATATATATATATATATATATATATATATATATATATATATTGAAGCAGGCTAGCTTTTATACTGTTTTGTTTCACCAGCAGAGTTGCGACCTCGTTAGATATGATTTATTATTTGAGTTATAGAGTGAACATTTTTGAAGCTAAACTTAACCTGTATCTTAAACCATTGGGCAAGAACCCATTGCCGCCCACTATGTGTATCGTGGGAGCTCTCACGCCGGCACTGGTCGCCACAAAGGCACTGGTGCGGGGTTGATGGAGAGGGAAGAGAAACACGTGTTTATTTATTTTTACCGATGAATATTTGTACGTAATTTAAAAAGAATCGACAAGGAAATTTTCTCCCCATACACACTTTACTGCTTTGTTACACCCCCTTAGGGGCGGAATTCATAAAATCCGTTCATATTGAATCTCTATGTCATAAATAAAAACGTGCTTCAAAATTTAATGTTTCTAGCTTTAATAGTTTCGGCTTGGCGGTAATGAGTCGATCAACCCGTTTCACAGGCCTAATTTACACCACCAGAGGGTGATATATATATATATATATACATATATATATATATATATATATATATATATATATATATATATATAAATACGAGTAGATGCAAGGTTGAAGAAGACTTCTTCAATTCACCTCGGTGATATATTATTCACGTTGCAAGTGTACATTACAATTTCACGGGGGGCGTAATTCCCGGTGGTGGAATATTCCCAGTCTATCCACCTACGACGTTATATTTATTCTTTTATAATTATAAGCTCCTACCGTGGCACGATTCGGTGCGGAGGTGGCTCACCTGGATCCGACATTGGAAGGTGGTGACAACATTTCGAGTGTTATTTAGTCTAATGAAATATTATATGTAACTGTGGAAAGGTTCAGTGAAATCAATTGTGGGTACGATTTACTTACAGTTTTATTTTTATCTTCTGTTTCTTAAAATATTATCGATATACAATAATTATCAATGTCTCGTTAGTTCATATAAAATGATAATACTT
Source organism: Lymantria monacha (assembly GCA_905163515.2). Taxonomy (NCBI): domain Eukaryota; kingdom Metazoa; phylum Arthropoda; class Insecta; order Lepidoptera; family Erebidae; genus Lymantria; species Lymantria monacha. The sequence goes on from LR991081.1 coordinate 23,063,548, forward strand.
TTATTGATATGTGTTACTAATGTTATACGTCGCACAAGAGACGACTTCTCTGATATTTGTGAGACGCATATGTGGCACTTAAGTGGTAAGTGGACCCTAAAGTAAGCTGGCTGTTCTTTTACTAAGAACAATATATGTAAACGAGGACAGTAAATATTGAAAAAACATGCCATTGACAATATACAAATGTCAGTCAGGGCGTCTTATAGCGCAACTAATTAAATATACAAATAAAGTCCACATATGACATGTAGCCGCACAATAAATATTTTACATTGGAAATGAACTCACGGCACATTTACGGCAGATATAGAAGGTGGTTACTTAGATTACTACGATAATATTACTTGTTGTATAACAAGGGGCCCAACATACGTAGTATAACTTCAACTTGATATAAATAAAAATAAACAATAACAAAATAATAATGATATATAAAATTTATGCATTTATAATAAATAGGGCATGAAAAGTATCCGATCATATTTGTTATTGACGAAGTAAATCAAATATGTAAAGCAATATATATATCACGATATCTCTGGAACTACAAGGCTTTAAATTGGTAGGGGATTGGTAGGGGAAGGACTTTAAATTTGGTAGGAATATTCCTTTCGCCGAGTAAACGTCAGCAAAGATGAATTATAGGAAAGAATGTATAGAAGAAAAATATTATAAAAGAGAATGGAAAAGGATGTTATTGTCTTTAACCACTAATATCTCAGCAACCAATGATCGCATAGAAAGTTAAAGGTGGGTTTCAAGAACTTGAATGAATTCTCTTTAACGACTAGCCATTGCTATTCTATTAATGGTTAAAGACAATAACATGCTTTTCCATTCAAAGTTTGATATCTCAGCAAGAAATGATCGTATCGAACTTTTTAAAAAAGTAAATTCAATCTGAATAAACATGTTATCTGATAGATATAGTAGATAAGTTGAAAAAAATTTTTCGCCGCCCGGAGACCGAAAAAAACTAAAAAAAAGTTGTTTTTTTTTTGTTGCTGGTTTTTCTACGATTACTCAAAAACCGCGGCGTTTATAAAAATTTAAAGTTCCAATCCACAAACTAGACACTTGGAGCTACAATTTTCTTTTTTTTTGATTTCCTGTACAACCATTTCTCTCGAAGTTACTGCTTGTTGAAAATTGCCCAAATTGTACGTATACCGCCTATATACAGCCCAGCCACAGCCTATATACAGACGGCATAGGGTATTTAATTCAAATTATCTTTCGGTTACAGTGCTGTTATCTGTTTACGTTCATTAGTGGTCTTCTACGATCACCCACGACAAAGGAAGGCTTTATGATACAATGATACAATCTATACTTGCTGCAATGTACCTACATATTTTTGTTATGTTACAATGTATTCTTATTTACTTCGTCGCTACACAAAATACATATGTATATAGATACTGGCATATTTCAAAACAATATTAGCAATATTCAATCCAAACTATTGTCAAGTAAGTAACAATTGGGGTATTAAAAAATATAAATATTATATAAAATGCGAAACAATCAATTGTCATCAGGTTTCAAAAAATAGGATTGCAATACGTTTAAAAGAGCTTTCATATTATTTGTTTATACATGGCTATTGAAATATTAGTAACATTCAAAGAAAGTTAGTTCTTCTTCATTTCAGGTCAGTTAAATCCATTGCTGATTTGGACAATACTCCACAATGGCAAGGTAAATGACCCACTATATCATACTGGTCAGATCGGTTCGCTTTTATTTTGATTTTTGATTCTCAATAAGAAAATAAATCTTCAAACTCTTTCTTATATGTTTATGTCGTATTATTGTACGACATAAACATATAAGACAGTTAGGACATGCTATGTAAATAATTATTTTTTCGTGTGGAGTCCGTCCGACTCCGTCAGAGTAAGAATACTATTCACCACCCCATATCTTACCCGTGGGTGATCATACGAGACGACTAAGGGATATAAAACACATATAAAATCTATGCGAGTGAAGGAAAACTCGAAACAAAACCCTATACCAACACGGCTGACCAACGCGGTATTGTAGGTTAATTGCCCTCCCACTATGGAGTGGACATTTATGGGCTGTAATGATGATGATGATATAAATAATATCTTCTCAAGAAAAAGAAAACTTGACATAAAATCCTGAAGTCAACCAGTCTGACTAGTCTGACCTGTGGAGATGTAATAGATCAATTTCTCATTTATTGTATAGGAAATCCGAAGAAGAAACGGTAATATTGTTTCCTAATATACCTCACAGTCATTTATTTCACTAGATCCACGTGAAATAATTTAAATTTTTATGTAGCCACCATACGATATAGACATATTTTGCTTGTATTAAAATAAATTACTTATGAAGTTATTAGCGGACAATAGAAAAACAAGGAACGTGTGTTAATTAAACTTAATGCAACAGGAATCTAACGACGTAACTAATGCAACAAGCAGATAGATATTTGTATCAAACATTTGAAATAATCAGATACTTGGGGGCAAATAGACAAACTTTCTCCAAACTCTGTATCTAGTTTAAAACGACACAAACTTATTAATGTCGGTAGGTACTTGAAAAATTACATTTAGCCTTTCTTTGTTCATAATATATGTAGTTAGTCATATTTTAAATCAATAATAATTATTTATTATACTGTTTTGTTACAGATTTTAATTAGTTATAATGTTTGAGTATTTATCAGCATGTGTATGTATGTACATAGATATATAAAAGATACTTAAAAATAAATGCATACCTTCTGTGATGTTTAGTATTTGTAATAAACTATTTAAACGTATTTAGTCACTGTTTTATATTTTTTAATTTATGGAAATAATTTATTAATAATTTAAACTTTAATCATTTTTATTTGCAACATTGAAATTCAACTGTGCTACTACGCCGCAGTCATTTGAATCGCGTCCGCTTGCCGGAGGTCCGCTCATAGTACTGGAAATGTTCGTTCTGGAATCGCTTATACTATATAGATATAAAATGTATGTACCAGATTTCATGGTGATATAGTATCTTTTACATATTATATTTAGTTTTTATGTATTATGATATAATGTTTAAATTTAAAATAATTATTTCTATGATTGACTTATAAATAAATAATATTAGTAAATGTTTATATGTATTTACCCGACTGCGCAACGCAAAGGAGTGGTATTGTGTTTAACAGTCTATGTATGTATGTATGTATGTTTGTATGTTCCTTTGAAGCACTATATAGACCAAACGCCTGGGCCGATTCTTATGATTCACACGTCAATCCATTTCTCTTAGTCCGGCGAGTGTCACTAAAGACATGACGTTAGTGAAAAATCAAAATGGCGACTACTGGATGCCATATTGAGAAAATGAAAAAAAAATAAAGTCAACAACTTATGTCAAGTGGGATATCGTTGAATAGGTATTTAAAAATCATTTTTAGTTTTCTCTCAACATTTTTTGATTCGTCTGACCATTTAGGATCTATATCGATTTAAAGTTTCGTACTTACGATTTTTTACTTTACGATGAAGAGACGAAAAAATCGTATGACTGTGCGTGTGAATGTGGATGGACATATACTAAAGTATCTAGTAGGTATATTGGACTACCTAAAGTATCTAATGTCTGACGCGGTCGCCCATCTTCAACTTCTAACGATTTAGCAGGTACTCAACTTCAGTCGAGAAACTATATATAGTTAGATACCTACTTATTAATAAATAAAATAACTATAGCCACCTAGGTATTCATAACTAAAAAGTATGAAATAAAAAAAAATAATTAAAAAAATCAAAAAACCCAAGTGCGTAAAATGTGAACCAAATTGCGTATTATTCGACAGTAAATCTAATTTTCAATGGATCCCGACTGTTCAGTTTTTGTGTTCCATTATTAAAATATATATTATTTTCTGCAATAGTATTCATTCAATAATATGTTATAGAATTCTAGACTACTGGACATCTAAGTGCTTGTTTTTTTCTTTTCAGTTTTTTTTATTGTGTACGCAATTTGGTTCACATTTTACGCAGTTGGGTTTTTTGATTTTTTTAATTATTTTTTTTATATTTATGTTTGTGTTGCTTAGTTATATAGCTATGATCACCTTATATATACGTATTTGAGTTACCGTTAGTCCTCGTGGTCAGTTTTCTCTTTCATACATCTCAAACACCTGATTCTCCACTTATACCACGTATTGTCTTATTCTATTAATAACCTTTTTATTCTTACACTTTTATTCGAGATATGTAAATTACAATACCCTTTGTAATGCCCATTGAAGTATGGAGTACGGTTTCACGTTGTACATTAATGAAAGATACCTAGTTTTGTTGGGATTTAAATTTATATTCTATTACAAAAAAAATATATCCCTACATTGCCGGGTTATTGCCCAAGAAACTATGAACCTCATTAAATTAGGTTATTATTTACAGTTTACCGACCTGGTTATTTTTTTTTTTTGGTTGATCAGTATCATTTAAGAATCATGTAGGCACAGAATAGTGGCTGCTATAGCAATATATCTGGAATCCAAAAATATTAATTGGCAGAAAAACTTCATGTTTAAAAATATGTCTATGACTAATATAGTAGTATAATCTATTTTATTTAGAACCTATATATGGTAACTGTATGTCATTATTCTAAAGTTAGGAAAATACGTTTGTAGAAATAAAAAAAATGCAAACATATCGCAGACCCTAAAATCGATTATTACAGTTATAAATACTGGCAACTATGCAGAACAATACACTAAAAATGGCACAAACGTAACTTTTCTTTTATAATTGTTTAGCATATTATATCCGGCGTTATTATGACTTCATATTTTAAAGGGTGACATGATAATTTAAAACTTTATTTTTGACTAGCTTCCGCCCGCGACTTCGTCCGCGTGGAATGGTTACTTTGGGCTAACGTTAACTTCAATTCGCGAATTCGTTTACGTAAATGGTGGAAATATTTTTAAATAATACACACGTTAAATCTGTTTTAGGTACCTACTTGACGCTTTTATTAGTAAGAGTAGAAAATTAAACCTTAAGTAAAAGTATTGGGTCTTATCTATACTTTTTATAGATACATACATACATACACTTACGCCTATTCCCGATTACGCATACTTTTAATGTGTATGACCTCGCTGTACAGTAGCGGCTTCGAATACTACCAATTCTCACTTTGCTCGTGGATGTCGTAAAAGACAACTAAGAGCCTTATAACGACCTCGGCCAACTCCATCTGATGCCGTTTGGTCAACAATTACATTCCCAAGGAGGGTTGACGTCTGGCAGGCGGCCGGTCATAAAACTATTGCCAATAACTTTTACAATATGTACTATGAATGAAGGGTACTTATTGTATCGACCCCAAGTAATTGGGATAAGAGTGGGAGAATGATGATGATCAAGTAATTGGGATAAGAGTGGGAGAATGATGATGATCAAGTAATTGGGATAAGAGTGGGAGAATGATGATGACTATGACCTCTTGTGAACGAATCTCCAATTTGGTCCAGAAAAGTATGACGTGATCTTCCCCTTGTATTCGTCTCATTCACGATTGCTTTATATGTTTGCTTCGTCAACCTCTGACCACTCATTCTTTCTTCCACTTCGTGTCCAACCCACCTCAGCATACCAGAGCTCTTTTATAACATTATACCTAATTTTATCTTTCAGCCATACATCACACACATTACGAAGAGCTGTCGCCTCTGCAGCATTTATTCTACTTTCATGTCTTCCCCGCCAAATCTAACTTTCACTGCCATACATGAGGGCAGGCACTAATACTTCCTATACTTATTATTATTATTTAGGATGTGTAAAGCCGACGGAAGGTCATGAGAAGAAAACAAAACTAAAAATGTGGTGTGTGCAGAAGTACTTTGAAATAACATTAGTTTGAGTTTTTTTTTAATATAAGATTATAAGACCCAGTATTTTTACCGTAAATGCACGCCCAGTACTTGATCATTATTTTGCTGCGATGTAATTTTCAAACTGCGATATTTTCTAAGATATTCATTGAAATTAAATAATGTAAGGAGCAATTTTGTTTTAAATTAAATACTTGTGATGAATAACTCATTTATTTGGATAAAGATAAATATTATGTTTATAAAAACACCTTTGAAAATATCACATTATTTTAAAACAAATTTGGTTAGCATAAAAAAGGTATAGTGAGCCAATCTTAAAAGATAAACATATGCTCTCGCGGACTTTTATGTAGAACTTTGAAAGGGAAACAATTATGTAGTACATAATTTTCGCACAACTTTAACCGTTTACGCAGCGGAAGCTCTCAAAAGGAAACAAAAACCCGATTTTGAAATATTTTTTATTGTTGCTCTGATTATATTAGTCTTAGCGTGATGATATATAGCCTATAGCCTTCCTCGATAAATGAACTATCTGACACTGAAAGAATTTTTCAAATCGGACCGGTAGTTCCTGAGATTAGCGCGTTCAAACAAACAAACAAACTCTTCAGCTTTATAATATTAGTATAGATGATAATTTGGTTGTTCTTAACGAAACCATAAGTGGGCGCACCCCTTTGATTATAGTTTAATACAATATAGGCACGTTGATTGCGGTATCGCAGATTGAAAAGGTAACTCATTAAATGTTTGCAGACACTGATTAGTTACCTTGTGGGTTAACACCACAAAGATATTTCTATCTAGAAGGTTGAAAGCGTGTGTATAAAAATATATTCGAAGTCATCACTGAAAAGTATCACCGGTAAGCCTGTCGTATTTATTATACATTTTATGTCACTCGATTGGACTAATTGAAGGTCAGCGTGGAGTTCCATAACCCTACCCTATCTTCACCTCATATTTAGAGCGGTTTACTTCTAATTCGGTGCTGCTGTGTAGCTATATATGCTATGTGTGCTGTGTAGCTATACCCATGGTATTGCAAAGGTCTGTGGACGGTAGAGTCACTTACCATCAGGTATGCTGCTTGCTTTTTACCACCATAAGGAATAAAATAGTATGAATCATTTCTATTTGTAAAATAATATAATTACATAGATAATGTAAATTTGTAAATATTACTTCATGTTTTGTTTAGTTTGTTTATTCAAATCCATTTCAAATAAAACTACTTACCTACTGTAGACTTCAAGACACTATGAGCACTTATTGTATAGATTTGACCCTCAATAATAGTTAAATATAAATTAATCAATTTTAGTAATATAAAGTAAACCGCCTCTAAATATTAATAATAAAATTAGTGTTATGCCTTCTGAGTTTTCTTGCCGGATCTTTCTCAGAGTGGCCGCGTTCCGATCCGGTGATAGTTTTATAGACTTTGTTAGATAAACTAGTAAATTTAATTTATGATAATTATTATATAGTGGAACTATATAATAATTATCATAAATTAAATGTTTAAATATAACTGATCATAAACAATATATTTTTTTTTACATATAGAATCATTTTCTTTTTGTACTGGCAATAAATTTGTATTAAAATGTGGTTCAAACTTTTAATAACTAATTTTGATATCTAATACTGTAGCGGGTAGATATAAATTTTCTGTAATAACGACGACTTTTGCACGTAAGACACCTTAGTCCTCCCGTGACCATGATCACCACAAAGTGTTCGAAACGTTGGGAAATTAAAAATCAAATACAAACGGGATAGAATCCGTAAAAGTAGTTTTATTTCATATGTGTAATACTCGCGTAAACATTAAAAACCATTGTATTAAAAGCCAGCTGAAGGATTACTAGGCAATTACGTAATAGCACTGTACTGAGAAACTCAGAGCATTGATATTAATCACCTCATTAAGCGCGGGGATTATAGCATTATGCCTCATTGTGAGGGGAGACCTATGACTAAAAGTGTATGTTGTTGACTGATGGAGACTACTAGGATTTAAAGGTTAACGCTTATATGGCATCTCATAGTAACTACAATTATAGATTGTTTAAAGAAGTTTGTGATTGTTATAATTTACTTCAGTAAGTAACTCGCCGTGCTGTGCCTGGTAGTAGTGTTTACTTCAGTAAGTAACTCGCCGTGCTGTGCCTGGTAGTAGTGTTTACTTCAGTAAGTAACTCGCTGTGCTGTGCCTGGTAGTAGTGTTTACTTCAGTAAGTAACTCGCCGTGCTGTGCCTGGTAGTAGTGTTTACTTCAGTAAGTAACTCGCCGTGCTGTGCCTGGTAGTAGTGTTTACTTCAGTAAGTAACTCGCCGTGCTGTGCCTGGTAGTAGTGTTTACTTCAGTAAGTAACTCGCTGTGCTGTGCCTGGTAGTAGTGTTTACTTCAGTAAGTAACTCGCTGTGCTGTGCCTGGTAGTAGTGTTTACTTCAGTAAGTAACTCGCCGTGCTGTGCCTGGTAGTAGTGTTTACTTCAGTAAGTAACTCGGCGTCCTGTGCCTGGTAGTAGTGTTTACTTCAGTAAGTAACTCGCCGTGCTGTGCCTAGTAGTAGTGTTTACTTCAGTAAGTAACTCGCCGTGCTGTGCCTGGTAGTAGTGTTTACTTCAGTAAGTAAATCGCCGTGCTGTGCCTGGTAGTAGTGTTTACTTCAGTAAGTAACTCGCCGTGCTGTGCCTGGTAGTAGTGTTTACTTCAGTAAGTAACTCGCCGTGCTGTGCCTGGTAGTAGTGTTTACTTCAGTAAGTAACTCGCCGTGCTGTGCCTGGTAGTAGTATTTACTTCAGTAAGTAACTCGCCGTGCTGTGCCTGGTAGTAGTGTTTACTTCAGTAAGTAACTCGCCGTGCTGTGCCTGGTAGTAGTGTTTATTTCAGTAAGTAACTCGCCGTGCTGTGCCTGGTAGTAGTGTTTACTTCAGTAAGTAACTCGCCGTGCTGTGCCTGGTAGTAGTGTTTTAACTTCGAATATTGAATTTCATATATGAATCCCATATAAATAAAATATTTGGCGATGTAACTTAATAGATGTGTGGAAACAAATAAGCGGGTTAGGTTCAATCAATTACAAACTATGCACACGGTTCTCGACTCAAGGACAAATAGATATTTCTCGTACGTTATTGCCCGTTTGGCAGTCCGGCTGCAGAGGCCTCGATTCGGTGTGCAGCCCATGGAGGCCTTCCGGCCGGTGCTGATGCAGTGGTTAGAACGGTGGCACGGGGTGCTCACCTTTCCACTGGTGCAGGTTTTGACAGGGCATGGGTACTTCGCCAAATACTTGCACACGGTCGTCCGGAGGGAGAGTACACCATCCTGTCATCACTGCGATTGCGACGAGGATACGGCGCAGCATACGCACGAGGCTTGTGCCGCTTGTGCAGTGTAGCGCCGTAAACTTGTCGCAGTCATCGGTGCCGACCTGACGCTGCTGACTATCGCCAGAGCGATGCTCGACAGCGTCAGGAACTGGGACACGGTCGCAACTTTCTGCGAGGCAGTTGTCTCGCGGAAGGAGACGGCGGAGCGCGTGCGCGAGGAACGTCTCCTCGGCGACTCGAGCCGCCGCCAGCGACTGAATTAGTCCGTCATCCGCCGAGAGGCTGACCGCGTGAGGAAAGACCGACGTCCTCAACGGGGGCGACGTCGGTCAAGGAGAGGGTACCCTCAAGGGGTGTTCCGTCGGGCCGGCCACTGACGTCAAGTACACGCTGCTCCGGTGGTCGGTCCAACGACGAAGGCGAGGTGTCACGGGTGGGTTACGGGTGTGCGTGCTTACGCCCCTCTGTTGCCCCGGACGAAGTGGTGCGAGGATTGCGCCGTCCATAGCCCACGCCAAAAAAAAAAACAAAAAAAAGAGATGTTTCTAACATATTTTCTTATTAAGAAACTACAACACAAAATATGAGTTTATTGCCGACCAAGAATTTAAATACTAGATATCCTGGTACCAAGAAATACTGGAAACAGATAATACAGATGTACTATTTTTAAATTATTAATTTGTCACTGAATTTAGGTAAGCAGTTCGTGTGGTCCGCTTAAATAGTGGAGAGGGATGATACGGAAGATTATGAGGCCCCACACCGGCGTTCCCTCGCTCCAGTAAAAACAAAAGCGTAGTAAAACTTTATTATTAGTGAATTCAGCAATGATATGACAACATTTTGCTGTTTCCATTTACTGTGTATAGTTTCAGACTTCTACTATGACCTCAAAGGTAATGACACCGGACAGTGGTCCTATGGTGACTTGCCACCATTATATTAAAGGTATCGTCTTAAGCGTTGCGTAACATAAATATCGACAAGTAAACTTAATATCATTATCTGTTTACTATTATACCAAAAACCGGTAACTCCAAAATAATTCTTTGATAATCTGATTAAAGGTTAGATTTCACTTATTAAATATCGCAGACATTAAAATTTACAAAGATCTTTCATATAGAAACAGTTTGGGAAACACGTTTCAGAATCACTATCGAATATACACGCTTTGACTCGCCACTAATTGATTTATTAAACCCTATCGTCAAAAGAGGGTTTGTTGTAAGTTTGAAATGTCTGTATATCTATGTGTAGGTATCCGTATTTATCTGTATGTTTGTGTCAACGTAGCTCTTAAACGATTAGACCGATTGTGATGCGATTTTTTGTTTGAAAGCTAATATGCTCGAGATGGTTCTTAGCTATATTTTATGAATAACTGTTTAGGCGTTCGAGGTCATCAGCTCTTTTTGTGATTTTCTATTAGTAAACCCATAAATTATGGGATTTGGTTTCACCTTCATTAGTTCTGTTTATTGGACTTATTTTTTGGACGGTTACTTAAAATGTTCAATTCTATAGCTTTTGTTTTGTGCCTCTCTCTCTCTCTCTCTCTCCCTTTCTCGATGTTTGAGTAGACGACTGGTGCTGAGCCCTTTTTTTTGGTGAACACCTTTGGAATGACCAGGGTCATCCTTGCAAACAATTTAATTAACGTATTGTATATATGCAACAATTACAACATAAATTTGTTTTCATTCATAACGTATGTGTGTGTGTGTATTGTCGGAGCACGGTTGCTTCGGCTTGTACCTACACACGGTCGCGTGGAGGGAATGGACTCCGTCCTGCCATCATTGCAGTAGTGACGAGGACACGGCGCAACATACGCTTGAGGTATGGCCGAGCTGGGACGGGCAGCGCCGTGACCTCGTCGCTGTTATCGGTGCCGACCTGACGCTGCCGGCTGTCGCGAAAGCGATGGTCGACAGCGTCAGGAACTGGGACGCGGTCGCCGCCTTCTGCGAGGCTGTCATCTCGCAGAAGTAGACGGCGGAACGAGTCCGGGAGGATGCCCGTGACCCGGACCGCCGTTAGCGGCCGGGGCGGCGCAGGCGCGAATATCTGCGCCTGATGCCGCCCTAACCGAGGCTTCGGGTGATCGGACCGGGGAATTGTTCGGTCACCCGACGCGAGGCCACCACGTGAGGGCGACGCCCCGACGGCGAAAGCTGTCGGGGCGTTGACACGAGAGGAACCCGTAAGGGTAAACCACCGGGCGGGCCACCAAAGATAAAGATCGGGTACCGGTGACCCTCGTACGGCGAAGAGAGGTGTTTGCCGGGTGGGTCCATGGGGTTGCGCGCCGCCACTTTTGTTACCCCGGATCGATTTGTCGGGGCGCGACCACATACATGGTCTACCCTTCGCAAAAAAAAAGACCTCTTCATAAAGGATAAAGCAATAATCGCCTCATTTGGTATATCCGCAAATTGTTCATTTCCGTTTGTAATTAGGTCTGTATTGCGTGCAGGTACTCGAAAATCAGTAAATCTATACGCGAGTCATTACAGTACCTACGCTCTCGCACGGCTTTACAGGACTAAGCCGGCAGGGGCAGATTCATTGTACTGATTACAGCGAGTTCGTAATTTTGCCGTAGATTTGGGGTTGTATGAAGACACTTTCGCAAACTCAAAAATAGATGACGTACTAAGGCGATCAAATGATCATTCTGCTGTATTACAAAAACAGACTATTGATATGAACGACAAATTACATAATTCACACAAAGAAATTGAACGTCTTAAAATTTATATCTTCGGAGGCCAGCAGTGTTCTGGATTAGCAAGAAGATTGATTCGTTCTAGACTCAATACACAATATGAAAAATACCAAATAACTTCTGTGATTAAACCTTTCGCGAACACGGAAGAAATTTTAAAATCATGCAGTAATATAGAAGATTCAGATAAAAACTATTTGATTTTAGGAGTTGGTGAAAATGACTCAAATCCTACAATGCTAAGTATGAACATTATAACGGCCTTTTTTTTTTTTTTTTGTTGTGGGCCATGGACGTCGCACCCCGCCAAGTCGGTCCGGGGTGACGGAAAAGGTGGCGCGCAACCCCATTGACCCACCCTGCAAGCACCTCTTCTTCGCCGTGCGAGCGGGCCACCGGTACCCGATTTTTGTCTTCGGTGGCCCGCTCGGCGGTATGCCCTCTCGGGCTTCTCTCCTGTCGATGCCCCGACAGCTTTCGCCGTCGAGCGTCGTCCTCACGCGGTGGCCTCACGTCGGGTGACCGGACAATTCCCCGGTCCGATCACCCGAAGCCTCGGTTAGGGCGGCATCAGGCGCAGGTATTCGCGCCTGCGCCGCCCCGGCCGCTGACGGCGGCCCGGGTCACGGGAATCCTCCCGGACTCGTTCCGCCGTCTCCTTCTGCGAGATGACAGCCTCGCAGAAGGCGACGACCGCGTCCCAGTTCCTGACGCTGCCGACCATCGCCCTCGCGACAGCCGGCAGCGTCAGGTCGGCACCGATAACAGCGACGAGGTCACGGCGCTGCCCATCCCAACTCGGACACACCTCCAGTGTGTGTCTCGCTGTGTCCTCGTCACTGTTGCAATGGTGGCAGGCCAGAGTCCACTCCCTATACGCGACCGTGTGCAGATACAAACCGAAACACCCGTGCCCCGACAATACCTGTACCAGCCGAAAGGAGAGGACTCCGTGCTGCCGCTCCATCCATTCCATCAGTACGGGCCGTAGGGCCTCGACGGTAACGACACCGTGTCTTGGCCTCTCCAGCCGCGTAACCCAACGGGCGATGACGTCTCGGCGGGCGTCCTCGCGCCAGGTGGCTATCTCGCTCAACGATGGGGAGCCACCTTCGTCGCGCACTGAGGTAACCCGCCAGTAGAGGTCGGAGAGCATCTCCGCCTCTAGGTCCCACGGGGGTGTCCCGGCCAATAGGCACGCCGCCTCTGTCGACGCCGTGCGGTACCCGCGAATGGCTCTGACCGCCATGGCTCGCTGTGGCCTCCACAGCACCGCCCTGAGCTGGGCGTTCAGAGCCCTCGCCCACACGGGTGCGCCGTACATGGCCATTGAGCGGATTACCCCCGCATACAGCCGTCGGCCCTCGAAACTGGGTCCGCCCACATTCGGCATGAGCCGAGAAAGGGTGGACGCCGCGCCGACCAGCCGGGGAGCAATTTGGCGAAAATGCTCCCGGAACCACCATCGCCCACCGAGCACCAGACCCAAGTACCTCATATGGGCCTGGATACTGATGTGGATGGAGTTGACGACTAACGAGGCGCCGATGGGCAGCCTCACACGGGGCCCATGGAATAGTAGTACCTCCGTCTTGTTTAGGGCCACCCTAAGCCCCAGCGCCTCGATTCGCCTGACCATCTCCTCGGTGCCGAGAGTGGTCAGGCTCGTCGCCTCTTCGAATGTACTGCCCCGGGCTGTGACGAGCGTGTCGTCAGCATAGCAAATAACGCTCAGCCCGGGGGGGAGACTCCCTCTCAACTCCCAGTCGTACCCGATGTCCCACAGAGTCGGCCCCAGAACCGACCTCTGCGGAACACCGCACGACATGGGCGTCCGCACAATGTCTCCTGCGGGGCTCGCGTAGAGAACACTGCGCCCCTCCAAATAGTCTGCCACCAGCCGCCTGAGGTACAGGGTTACTCCATGGAACCGGAGCGCCTCCCTGATGCAGCTGAATGGCAGACTATTGAAGGCGTTGGCGATGTCCAACGACACCGCCAACAACAATCCTTTGCCGGCGACAGCCTCCGCGGCCGTCTGCCTCAGGCGTAGCAGGGCCCCGATGGTCGAACGCCCCCTCCAAAACCCAAATTGAGCGTCCGACAGATCGGGCCCCACCTCCTCCAGGTGCTGGACCATGCGGGCAGCGAGGACACGCTCCAGCAGCTTATCCACATCGTCCAGAAGCACAATGGGCCTGTAGGCCGACGGCGAATCCGGGGGCCATCCCGGCTTTGGCAGGAGAACCAACCTCCCTTCCTTCCAGCACTCAGGGAACTGTCCAGACGTCAGACAGGCGTTGAACAGTCGCCTGAGGCGAGGTTCGAGATGCTCGAGGAGCAACGTCAACACCCGGACTGGGACTCCGTCCGGGCCGGATGGCCAGCCGAAAGGCGGTACGCCTCGTACAGCTGGCCCTCCCGCTCAACATCGCGGCGACGCCGCCGACTGCGGGTGTAGGACCTTCGGGCACTAATGCACGCCGCACGAAAGTCCGCCAGTCTTGGGGACCACCATTAGACCCCCTGCCTCGGAGGTAGACGCCGCACCCTGGGCATGGCCGCATCGCAGACCTGCGTTAGCGCACTGCGGATGCGGACAGCCTCAACGTCCACTCCGTCCGCTGGGGGTGGTGAGGACAGCCACGTGTTCACGATGGCCGCCTCCACCAGTAGGTCCCTATCCAGCCGCCCCACAGCCCACCGCGAATGCGGGAGCCCGGTCCGCCCTGTGACCCCTGCTGGGGTCCCGGAGAGGGGAGACCTCCATCCGGATGTATCGGTGATCCGACAGGGTCTCCGCCTCCTCCAGGACACGCCAGTTCCTCACCCGTGGTGCGACAGCGGGGCTAGCGAACGACAAGTCCACTATCGACCCACCCTGCTGTCGCACACACGTGTTCACTGAGCCTCTGTTTAGGACACAGAGGCCCAGTGACGCCGCCCACTCCACGATCGCCCGCCCGCGATCCTCCGTCATCGGGGACCCCCACGCCGTGGATTTGGCGTTGAAGTCCCCCAGGACCAGGACGAGGCCCGGTGCCAGTCGCCGTATTGAAGCCTCCAAGGTGGTGAGGGAGGCCCCGAAATCGTCCATCCTCCTATTAGGGGAGAGGTATACACTGTAGAGCGTGACCCCTCCCCAATCCGCCGCGACAAATTCCTTGCCCCTATCCAAGAGGGGTAAGGACGGGAAGTGCCGCTGCGTGGAGGTGATGATTGCCGCGGTTCCGTTCCGGCTGACCACCCAATTGGGAACATTATAATGGCCTGAGCTCAATTGCAGCATGTAAATGTCTTAATTCTAAGTGTCTTACATAATAAGCATCTAAATGAATGGAAACTTAATAATCAGCTTCATAGCTTATGCTTAAACTCAAAAAGATTTAAGTTTCTTACATTGCCCTATACACATTTTAATAGAGTATTATATTTGAATAATATTTGCTATAAAATTAATTATAATGTTGATGCTGAGTACTATACGAAAATTTACCTAGTAGGTGGTATTAATAAATTAATTAAACCTTCTTCAAAACCTAGCTTAACTATAGTTCATCTAATCTAAGAAGTGCATTTTGACGTTTTGAATTTTTTAATACACAATAACCTCGGTAAAACGTATACACATGATTGTAAACAATAAATCTGAAATTTTAAACAACTATTAAGTTATTTACATAATTAACATTGCGGGTGACTTTCTTGTACAATAATACATACATACATACCTCACGCCATGTCCCTTGCAGGGTGGCAGAGAGAACAGAGTGCCAGAGAACTCTATCCTTGCATACTTCACTCGCTTCCTCAACATTCATAATTCTCTTCATACACGCTCGGCGGTTTCGGAGACTCTTGACTCCACCTTCCTTCATTCAGTACATGACCGATCTGGTCTAGGTAGGTTAGTCTCGGTCTCCCCGGTATATCTTCTTAACCAGACGTTCGTTCGGCATTCTTTTCACATGTCCGAACCATCGGAGCATTCCCTTTCGCATCTTTACACCAATACTCTCTTTCATACCTACTCGCTCGCTTACGTCGTCGTTACGAATGCGATCGGTCAGCCTAACTCCACAGATTTTCCGTAGAGATCGCATTTTGACCGCATTAATTTTACTTTCATATTCTTTTCTGCATACCCAACTCTCGCTTCCATACAGTAATGTTGGGACAAGCACTGCGTTATGTATTGCTACACGTGCCTTCTGGCTGAGGTAGTGGCTACCGAGAAGTTGCCCCAACGCTTCGTTCACTCTATTTCCCGCATTCACTCTTAGCTCTATATCAGTGGTGTACCTTTCATCTCGGCTAAATCCACATCCAAGATATACAAATTCATCCACTTGCTCCAGTACATCATTACCTCTGCGATTGCGACGAAGACACGGCGCAGCATATGCTCGAGGTTTGTGCCGCTTGGGCAGAGCAGCGTCGTGAACTCGTCGCAATCATCGGTGCCGACCTGACGCTGCCGACCATCGCCAGGGCGCTCGCATGCTCGACAGCGTCAGGAACTGGGACGTGGTCGCAACCTTCTGCGAGGCAGTAGTCTCGCGGAAGGAGGCGGTGGAGCGCGTGCGCGAGGAGCGTCTCCTCGACGGCGCGGGCCGGCGCTGGTGACTGGGTCGGCGCAGGCACGATTACCTGCGCCTGATGCCGCCCTAGCCGAGGCCGCGGGTGACTGGATCGGGGAAGTAGTCCGTCACCCGCCGAGAGGCCGACCGCGTGAGGAAAGACCGACATCCTACCCGAGGGGGAGGACGTCGGTCGAGGAGAGGGTACTCCTCAGGGGTATTCCGTCGGGCCGACCACTGACGTCAAGTCACTCTGCTCCAGTGGTCGGCCCAACGACGAAGGCGACGTCACGTGTGGGTTACGGGTGTGCGTTCTTACGCCCCTCTGTCACCCCGGATGGAGTGGTGCGAGGAGTGCGCCGACCGTAGCCCAACCCCAGAAAAAAAAAGTACATCATTACCTATTGTTACTCTTACATCTGTTCTGGCTTCATCTCTTTCAAAGACCATTAATCTAATGTTGAAACTCGTAAAAATAATTTAAAATAAAAATAACATTATAAATAGTAATTGTTATTCACGACCTAACAATGTCACGTCATCACGTTCTATACAGTAGTGCTTGACAACTTCCAATTCACGAATATCCAAATAATCGGTAAAAATATTAGAATAATACAATTAATCGAATAGAGATTTTGACAGAGCTGTACATTTGGACACTTTGATTGATGAATAATTATTAATGTTTGCGACGCTGATAATTCAAGTAATAGTAGTAATTCTTGATAAATAGCTATTTTCAAATCCAGTTTTTGTTTTTAATTTACCTAATCCTACTAAATATGATGAATAGATTCTATGCTGAAATATTTAAATTTGTTTAGTACTCATTTAGCACTTAATTTATTCATCACCATTTTGAAAAATAAAAATTAAACCGATTATTAATTATAAAGAATTAATATCGATGTGAACAACGCACTGTCTAATGTTGTTCATTGGTTCAACACAAATAACTTAGTTCTTAATGAGAATAAAACAAAATGTATCAAATTTACCACACCTAATGTGAGACAAGTGGGAACCAATGTTCAAATGAATGGTGTGGCTCTGGACCTTGTCGAATCAACCGTCTTTTTAGGTATTACTATAGATGCTAGACTGCAATGGAGCCTTCATATTGAAAAATTGTCGAGCAGGCTTAGCTCAGCGGCTTATGCGGTCAAAAAAATTCGAGTATTGACCGATATTGAAACGGCTAGCATAGTTTATTTCGCTTATTTTCATAGTCTTATGTCATACGGCATATTACTGTGGGGATGCTCCGCGGATCTGAGTAGTGTCTTTGTTCTCCAAAAAAGGGCTGTCCGCGCAATTTATAAACTAGGCCCAAGAGTTTCACTTCGAGAAAAATTTAAAGAAGTAAATATTCTGACTGTTGTATCGCAATATATTTACGAAAACGTATTGTATGTAAAAAGAAATATCAATAATTTTGAAAGGTATTGTGACATTCATTGTGTTAATACTCGGAATAAGGACAAATTAGTTGTACACACGACTCGTCTCAAAAAAATTAATAGGTCATTTATGGGGCAATGTATACGCTTCTATAATAAACTGCCAAAAGATATCCGAGACATGCCTGTGAATAAATTGAAAAGGGCTGTCAAGAACAGACTCTGTAAGAAAGGTTATTATAAAATCTCGGATTATCTAAGCGATAGTACAGACTGGCTATGAGCAGCTCCTCATTCAGAAATTACCTTGTCTTTGTAAACTGTTTGTTTTATGTTTTTTTTTATAATGATCTTACATACCTGTGAAGCGTAGCGTGTCTTGCCTAACGAATTTTGACTTTGGTTAGCGTTAGTAATACATGGTATTGGTCATGCTCACTGAAAGGTCTACTTGCGGTAGATGTGTCGAGCGGGTCCCTCCCTTCCCTTCAAAGTGGTTGAGGGGAGTGATGGCTGCTCTAGTAGTTAACTCGTGATCGGGTGCCGCTTGTGGGATCTGGTCCAGCCATTGGCTATTTTACATTGTATTTAAACTATTAGGTTCGAAGGGCATCACACTGGAGCTATTTCTTTCATGTACCATTCTTTTTATATATATAAAAAAAATGAAAAGAAATAATAAAAGACAAACCCGCTGAGTTTCTTGCCGGATCTTCTCAGTAGTGGTCTAGTTCCGATCCGGTGGTAGTTTATTAGATTAAAATTAAATTGTTAATACTGACAATATGTAAGTGCCCTCACAGGGTTTATACGTAATAAATGAATTTGAATTTGAATTTATCAATTTCTCAGTAAAATCGGATATTTTCGATAGCGATTATTTGGTTCACATACCTAGACAACTTACTCAGACAGCTGTCAAAGTGCACTTCTTAGATTAGACAGACTATAAGATTGTTAAAAAAGGGACTATACCATATTACTTTCCTAGAATAATTATAACTAAAAAATATAAAATAAAAAAAAAATATTAAAAAAATCAAAAAACCCGACTGCGTAAAAAGTCACAAAAACTACGTACATAATAAAAAAACTGAAAAGAAATAAAAAAATAATTAAAAAAATCAAAAAACCCGACTGCGTAAAAAGCCACCAAAACTACGTACATAATAAAAAAAACTGAAAAGAAAAAAACAAGCACTTAGATGTCCGGTGGTCTAGAATTTCATAATATATTATTGAATAAATACTATTGCAGAAAATGAAATATATTTTAATAATAGAACGTCATGTTCCATTGAAAAATTAGATTTGCTGTCGAATAAAGGATCCCGACTGTTCAGTTGTCATGTTCTATTATTAAAATATATTTCATTTTCTGCAATAGTATTTATTCAATAATATATTATGAAATTCTAGACCACCGGACATCTAAGTGCTTTTTTTTTTCTTTTCAGTTTTTTTATTATGTACGTAGTTTTTGTGACTTTTTACGCAGTCGAGTTTTTTGATTTTTTAATCATTTTTTTTTTATTTTATACTTTTTAGTTATAAATACCTAGGTAGCTATAGTTATCTTATTTATTAATAAGTAGGTAAGTACCTGACTATATATAGTTTTTCGATTGAAGTTGAGTACTAAATCGTTAGAAATCGGAGATGGGCGACCGCGTCAGACATTAGATACTTTAGGTAGGACTACCTATGGTATATTGGACAATATACCTACTAGATACTTCAGTATATGTCCATCCACATGCAGTTATATGAATTTTTCGTCTTTTCATCGTAAATTCCTACTGTCTAAAAAACTTATTTGTGAGAAAGGTTGTTACGAAACTTTAAATCGATATAGATCCTAAACGGCCAGTCAAATCGAAAAATGTTGAGAGAAAACTAAAAATGATTTTTAAATACCTATTTAACGATACCCCACTCGATATAGTTGGTTGACTTTAATTTTTTTAATTTTGACAATATGGCGTCCAGTAGTCGCCATTTTGAATTTTCAATAACGTCATATCTTTAGTGACACTCGCCGGATTAAGAGAAATCGATTGACGTACGAATCATAAAAATCGGACCAGGCGTTTGGTATATATAGTGCTTCAAAGGAACATACAAACATACATACATAGACTGTTAAACACAATACCACTCCTTTGCAGTCGGGTAAAAAATACTCTCAATTGGCCTATAAAATCGAAGCTAGAAAAAGAACAAACTGCATGCAATAATCTTTTTCGTTAATAATAATACTATTTGTTACTCTGCCAATCTATTGCACCAAAACATCGCCGGCCTACTTAATAAAATTGACAACATAGAAGTTATTCTAAGTAGGTGGTCTAATATAAATTTACATGTTCTTTGTTTTTCTGAAACATTTATAAGAGCTGGTGATGAATCTAACATTAGATTCAAAAACTTCAAATATGGTAGCTCATTCTCGAGGGAAAATGAAAAACGTGGCGGTGTATGTATACTAGTGCACAAAACTTTAAGTTTTAAATGTATTGTAGTCAATACAGTCCTTAAGATAGTTCTTAAGGACTTTTATACAGAAAAATTGTTTGAATGTTGTGGAGTTAAAATTCCTTCCTTTGATTGTATTATTATTTGCATATATCGAATACTAAACGTAAACACATACATATTTTTTGAAAAGTTAGATCTAATGCTCCACAAAGTACTTAGACGAAAGAAACGTATTATTTTGGCGGGAGACCTAAATATAAATATTCTAAAAGATACTTATGATTCCATTAAACTTAGAGATATAGTTTGCAACTACGGTTTACATTTCTACATTGATTCTACTACCCGTCAATCTGCTTGTATAGATCACATAATAAGCAACATTGAACACGCCAAGGCACTTGTATACGAATTTTTTTTATCCGATCATAATACATGCCAAATATTAAGATTTCCTGTCAAAGAAAGAAAACCTCCACTCAAATAATGGTATCACATAAGTAGATATTACTCTAAGGATAATGTCGATAAATTCATAGCAGCGATAAGTAACTTAAAGTGGGCCGATATTTATAACAATACAAACGCTGACAATAGTTTTAGTTTATTTTATGATAATTTCTTACTTTTTTACAAATTATGTTTTCCTATTAGAAAATCTAGAATTTATATAAATAGTACCTCGCTCAAATGGATAACCAAGGGTATTAGAACTTCTAGCAATTACAAAAGGCAATTACGACGGTTATGCTTTCGAAAAAGCAATGACCTTGTAAAGCACCAATATCTAAAATATTCCAAAATTCTAAAAAATTGTGTTCACTACTCTAAGAAATACACTATAATTACAAACACTATAATTCATATATATATATATATATATATATATATATATATATATATATATATATATATATATAGTTCACATAAATTAAATAATTTATTAAATATAGCACTATCGGTAAATCGACTAAAAATGTAGCTCACATGAGGAAGTGTAGAAGTAGGGAATCTATACAAGAAAAAAAATAAAGAACGTCTTTCGAAAAAGTGCAAACGAAATGCTTTAGCACGTTTCCATATTTCACTGTTTCAATCAAGTCGCGTATACTTAACGTGACCATTTATTCTTTGACTCAAAACGGGACATTTGAAAAATATACTCGAAATGTTTAGTTGCACTCACTCAGAGGAATAAACTTGCTTTCAAATATCTAGTAAAGATTTTAAGTAGGAATGAAACTCTTGACACGTTTTTTTATATTCATCTTAATTATCAACATGGCCTTGAGAACTGAAATTTGTAACTAGGTTTTCTCGTATGTCATAGAAAATACTCTTAACCAAACAAATAGCGAGAAATTAGGAGACGAAACATCTGTCAAACAAATAGTCAACAAAGCGTGGGTGAAGACTCGGGCACTCTCACCTATCTTCGTACTCTCATACACCACTCGCGTACGTATGTACGTGTGACGTATGGTACGACTTCAAAATTTTTTGCGCGATTGCCGAAAACGGGACAATTCTGCATCCCAGAGTTAATTTCGGGGACACCGGGACTCGTTATTATAAAAAGGGACAGTCCCGTTCAAAACGGGACGTCTGGTCACATTACGAATACTCCATATTAAGTGCTAACGATGCGTCACGAGAGGCAGCAACTTATGAGAAACGACTAACATCTAATGTTGTCCCTATTAATGAAAATAATTGTGACGGTTTGATTCAATTGTTAAAACTGTGCATAGGCTCCAGAATCATGTTAAGATGCAATATCTCAGTCATTAAGGGCTTGATAAAAGGGCAATGGGGATAATATCCAAACTTAAATGACCTTTTTAAATAAAACTAAATTACAGATTCTATCGCGTTTGTATTTAATTTTTAATTGCCCGTTGTTTCGAACACTTTACTAAATCATGGTCACGTGAGGACTAAGGTGTCTTACGTCCAATATGTCATTGTCATTACAGAAATTTATATCTACCCTATAAGATATTAAATTTTGACCCACATTTTTAATACAAAATTAATACAAATTCATTGCCCATACAAAAAGAAAATCCTTACTAATATTATAAATGCGAAAGCAACTCTGTCTGTCTGTCTGTCGCTCTTTCACATTAAAACTACTGAACCGATGTAAATGAAATTTGGTACACAGATGATCTAGAGACTGATAAAGGACATAGGCTACTTTTTAATGCAAAAAAGGGTTGTAAAGGGAGATGAAAAGTTGTAAGGAAGTATTGTCATTTTTAAAGGTCGAAGCTCGATATAAATAAATATGCCATTAAAATTTTGTATAAAATTTACTCTTAAGGGGTAAAATAAAATAGGGGATGAAAGAAACCTTTAGAAAAGTAACCTTTTACGCGGGTGAAACCACGGGCAGAAGCTAGTGATTATATATATAATTTTTTTTTATATTGTTTATGGTCTATTATTATGAAAATAAAATATTTAATTAATGATAAGTATTATTGTGACAATTTACAATTTTAGAAAAACTAAAAAAACTATTCAGCTACCACCGGATCGGAACGCGGCCACGAAAACTCAGGAGGCATAATACTAATTTTATTATTAAATTATTGAGTGGCGGCCTACTTTATTTTACTAAAATTAATCAAATTAAAATTTAACCATAATTGTGGATCAAATATATACTAAAAATGCTCACCGAGTCATGTAGTCTGCAGTCAGAAAATCACCACAAGATCTTCAATAATAAAATTAGCCCTCCCGTGACCATGATTACTGTAAAGTGTTCGAAACGTTGGGAAATAAAAATCAAATTCAAACTCGATAGAATCCGTAAAGTAGTCTTAAATGACCTCCCTTTCGTCGTGATCAAATTGAAATAGGCGAGCTACCGGATTTGGTTTTTATAAAATTTGAAGACGACACTGTTGGCGCAAAAGTGAAAGATAGTGATGGGTTAGTTGCCATAGCACCTATGCCAACCATATATCAGGCCACGAAAGGTCACGGGGATATTGAACGGAGAATGCTGCCGCTAATAATAATCAGTTGGGCGGTACCGGTATATAAACTCCAGGGTACTTTACAAAGCCTTAAACAAAGCTGTCATTGACTTAGGCAAAAATAAAATTACCCAAGATTAGTTTTATGTTGTACTGAGTTGTGTAAAAATTCTAGGGCTCTAAAATTTATAGCTCTTTGCAACTTAGAGCTAAGTAAACTACTCAAAAGACCGAAATGCAAAGATTATGACTGTTGTGAATAGGAACGTATCTAAATTAGAAAATTTTCATACCTTTTATCCAATACAGTTGGGCAGCGTTTAGGAAGCTTAAGAGGTTCTTCTCATCTAATATATCTCAGTGTTAGAATACACAGGTATATGACCAGTGATGATTTATGACATGTGATCCCTAAATGTAGGACTCGTAATAAAGCTCAAAGTCACTCAACGTACTGTGGAGCAGGATATGCTCGCGATTTCTGTGCGAGATAGGATCCGAAATACGCTAATCTATAGAACAATGAATATAATGGACATATCATGAAGAATTAGCACACTAAGTGGCAATGGGCAGGCCACATCGCTCGACGTACCGATACTTGCTGGGAAAGAAAAGTTTGGCACTTTGTGGCGAAATATGATGGAAGTTTACGTCCAGTAGTTAAGGACAAAAGGCTACATACATGATGGTGATAATGATACATATTTACAACAGTTCGACTTTGAGAAAAGTGAATTGAAAAGGTCCAACTTTCCAGCTTGGCATGATATTTTCTACCTACAGAACGAAGATTACTACGTCGGCAACTTTAAGTTTTACCTAACTGCTAATCGTTATGGAGTAGTACCTTACAATAGCAGCTTACGTGAATAACTTGAGAGAATACTAGACTGGTATGAAGGTTTATGGCGTGCGTGTGATATTGAAAGAATTATCCTATAAATTCTAACCGCTAAGGAGATGTACCTTCCATCACCAGCTCACCTATATGAGATTATCACTGCCAGATGCAAATACTAGAATTTTAGGATTGCTCTCGATTCCCATGGATTCCCATCATCAGATTATGACTTCGTGACAATGGGACCACACCTTTTAGAATGAGAAAAGAATTTTGTAAATTGGTCCATAATTGACTGAGATATCAGAGAACATAAATAAAAAAATCATAGAAGGAAAGAAATTTTATTTTGTAAATCTCATACAATATAGATACCAACGAAAGAAATAAATACTAACTAAAAACAAGGAGTTGAATATGTACGAGGCCAAAATATGGGGCCCGTCTCAGATCATGGTACAGTAGACACAATACTACACCGCTGATATTGTGACGAGTCCGCACAATGAAGTCGTGGAAGCAACGATACATGCAAAACAAATATATGTAAAAGAGTTACATTACAATAACATTTGAAGCAATAACATTAAATTAAGAATAACATAAATTAATACTATTCTATATCATATTCTAGTATGTAAAAAATATTATAATTATCACATAGAATAACTTAGGTAAAAGAAGCAAATTATTTAATAAAGACATATAGAAATAAATATTAAAACATACATACAGTGGAACATAGAACCGCCTCATTTTTTGAAGTCTGTTAAAAACACAGAACCACAGTAATTGCCTTGTATAAAGTAGGTGTGAAGCCGTCGGTTATTTTTGACACATTTCAAAAGATAGCTATGTCATTGGATCGTCTATCAGTCTATCGTATTATCGATAGATATACAACACTTCCTCTGTCAAAGACTATAAAGAATTGGAGCGGCCGCGTGCTGTTAAAACTAATAGACTGTTAGTACTATTAAAGCTGGAATTACGTACGACGTAGTTTCTAGTAGTGCAAGTAAGTATAAAACAGTACCATCTAGTGTAGGGTGGCTCAGTATATAAATATTTCAGTACGACCCATGCCCGCTAGATGGCGTTATACGATACTTTCACTATCTGGCTCACTGCATCTTATAATACATAAATATAGAATTATCTATGCTTACTCCAAGGTCTGCCTATATATTTCGTATTGTTGTGTTTAAAAAAGAATATACACACACATAATATATATATGTATATAGATTTTTTTATTTTGCCATGACTTAGAATAAAAAAATTCATATTACTCTTAATTTTCACCCTTATACGATCAACACCTGTTATTCCATCGCATGTTTTTTTTTTTTATTCTATGCACAGATCCGCAATAGGGTTGCGGATTCAATTGCAATCGAATATAATAATTGTATAATAGTACGATAAATTCCTATTCAGAGTTTATAATGTCAATAGATTTTATATATTTCTTATGTACGTGTGTATGTCACTGAACTCCTAAACGGTTGGACGGATTTAGTTATTATTTTTTGTTTGTGTTCAAGTGAATTTGAGAATGGTTTAGATTCGCAATTGGATCCGGTAGGTGGCGCTGCGATGGGGTTGTGGCATATTTTCTTTGACTGTTAGACGAAACGAAGTTTGCCGGGTTTGCTAGTATATATATATATATTTATATATATATATATATATATATATATATATATATATATATATATATATATATATATATATATATATATATATAGGTATGTACATATATGCTAATATAAATAATGTATGATAACAACTTGTTATTTATATAAATAATAAATAACTCACATAAGTGGCATAAGAAACCAATTCGCAAGTTCCAATACATTTTCAATACATGTATTTTTTAATAGATTAATTACCAATAGATGTGGTTATAAGTACTGTAATCATTTTTCAATTCACAAATCACTTTTTTTATGTATGGTCAAACAAAACACAATCAAACAAAACAAAGGTGTATAACCAGTGTGTGTTACCAGTGATGACTTACGAAACTGAAATGTGGTCTCTAAATGTTAGCCTCGTAAAAAGACTCAAAGTCGCTCAGCGTACTATGGAGAGGGTTATGCTTGGTATTACTCTACGTGATAAACTCTACAATACCGAAATCCGTAGAAGAACGGGTGTACAATGTGTCCAACACAATTTTGTGAAGGCCTGTGTCCAACAGTGGAAACCTAGGGCCTCATCATTTCATCATTTCAGCCTATTGCCGTCCACTGCTGAACGTAGGCCTCCCTCATTTTACGCCACAGAGTGCGGTCCTGTGCCGCCTGTAGCCAACGACGCCCAGCAACCTTCACTAGGTCGTCTGTCCATCTAGTGGGGGGGCGTCCCACACTGCGTCGTCCGGTACGTGGTCGCCACTCTAGAACCTTTCTTCCCCAGCGGTTGTCGGTTCTTCGAGCGATGTGGCCTGCCCATTGCCACTTCAGCGTGCTAATTCTTCGTGCTATGTCGGTTACACCCGTTCGTCTGCGGATTTCCGTATTTCGGATTCTATCTCGCAGAGAGATCCCGAGCATAGCCCGCTCCATAGCACGCTGAGCGACTTTGAGCCTGGTTATGAGGCCTACATTTAGGGACCACGTTTCCGTGCCGTAAGTCATCACTGGTAACACACACTGGTCATAGACCTGTGTTTTCAAGCACTGAGGTATGTTGGATGAGAAGATCTTCTTAAGTTTCCCGAACGCTGCCCAGCCGAGTTGGATTCGTCGGCTGACCTCTTTCTCGAAATTGGATCTACCTAACTGGACTGTTTGTCCAAGGTAAACATAATGATCGACAATTTCGAGAATCGCATTGCCAACTAGGACCGGTACAGGAATGACATGGGCATTTGACATGACTTTCGTCTTGTCCATGTTCATTCGTAAACCCACTAGTTGGGATACCCTGCTGAGATCGTTGAGCATGGTGCCCAGGTCCTCCATGGATTCTGCCATGACGACAATATCGTCTGCGAATCGAAGGTGAGTGATGTATTCGCCATTGATGTTGATGCCGAGTCCGGTCCAGTCTAAAAGCTTGAAGACATCTTCCAGTGCAGTGGTGAACAGTTTCGGAGAGATGACGTCTCCCTGTCTCACGCCTTTCTGCAACTGGATCGGTTTCGTACTCTTATCCCGAATACGGACTGACATTGTGGCGTTCCTATACAAACACTTCAGCACTTCGATATAACGATGGTCGATTTGGCACCGCTGAAGGGACTGCAGCACCGCCCAAGTTTCGACTGAATCAAAGGCTTTCTCATAGTCCACAAACGCTATACACAGAGGCCGATTGTACTCCTCGGTCTTCTGGATAATCTGCCGAAGCGTGAGGATATGGTCTATGGTGCTATAGCCTTTTCGGAAGCCAGCTTGTTCGGGCGGCTGGAAGTCATCAAGCTTGCACGTGAGTCGATTGGTAATGACTCTCGAAAACAACTTGTAGACGTGGCTCAAGAGTGAGATGGGTCTGTAGTTCTTTAGAAGAGCTTTGTCGCCCTTCTTGAAGAACAGCACCACCACACTCCTGGTCCACGACTCTGGAACGTCGCCCCCGAGGATAACGGAATTAAATAGCTTCTGAAGGGCTTTTAAGACCGGCTTGCCGCCTGCCTTCAGGAGCTCTGCCGTAATTCCGTCATCTCCCGGTGCCTTACCGTTTCTTAGTTGTTCGAGAGCCATTCTGACCTCGCACAAGCTAATGTCCGGGATTTCTTCGGTATAGTGCCGAGTTAGCTTGGATCTGGGATCTTGGACCAAGCCGACAACAGGATTTCGGGATGTTTTATATAACTGTCCATAGAACCTTTCGACCTCTCCCAAGATCTCACTTTGGGATGAAATGACAGTGCCGTCATCGGTCTTCAGCTTAGTCATTTGGCTTTGCCCGATAGACAGATCTTGTGCGAACACTTTTGAGCCACGATTCCGCTCTATCGCTTCTTTAATACGGAGCGTATTAAATTGGCGAATATCGCGACGCACAGACCTGGAGATCTGCCTATTTAGCTGCCTGTGTTCGGACCAATCGGCTGAAGACTGTACTGTCATTTCTTTTCTCCGCTCCATGAGCTTGAGAGTCTGGTCAGAAAGTTTTTTAGGTCTATTAGCGCGGTGAGCCTTGAAAAATTTCGACCCAACCGCGTGGACAGTTTCCACGAACCTGTTGTTTATATCGTTCGGAGATTCGCACTCGTCTAGACATTCGAAGCGATTGTGTAGTTCGAGTTGAAAGTTTTCGAGGTTCTGGTATTGGACAGGTGTAGGTCGGAGGGTAGACTTCATCAAGCGTGACCGTTCGACTTTTGTGTGGATATTTAATGTGCCTCGTACTATTCGGTGATCGCTCCCAGTTTTAATCCGGCTGATCACTGAGACATCATTAAATATATGTCGTTTGTCCGACAAGATGAAGTCTATCTCGTTTTTTGTTGAACCATCGGGGCTAATCCAGGTCCATTTCCTTTGTGGCTGCTTTCTGAAGAAGGAATTCATCATAAAGAGGCTTTCCTTCTCCAGAAATTCAGCCAGTTTCTGGCCCCTCTGGTTTCTCTGTCCATATCCATGTTTCCCCACTCTCAACTCATCATCACTCCCTTTGCCTAGTTTCGCGTTAAAGTCTCCCATAACCACCGTGAAGTGGGTTTTGGACGCGTGTATGGCTTTCGAGATATCCTCGTAAAAGACCTCCACCTCGTCGTCGGAGTATGCCGAGGTCGGTGCGTATACCTGTATGACCTTCAACGAATACCGTTTGGTAATTCTGAGTATAAGGTATGCTACCCTTGCCGACACACTCTCGATCCTCTCCACGTTGCCTACGAGAGACCTGCGAACGATAAACCCTATACCACCTTGGGACGGGTGATCTCCCTCCCGGTAGAAGAGCAAGTTTCCAGAACGTAGGATTATAGTGCCCTCGCCCTCTCTTCGCACTTCTGATAATCCTACAATGTCCCAGCGGATTTTGCTCAATTCCTCTTCCAGCTCGATGACCTTCTCATCGGTCCTGAGTGTCCGAATGTTGTGTGTTACCAGGGCCAAAGGTCGTTTTGATTGGTAGCCGGATCGCTGCCGGAGATTCTTCGCACCCCCTACTCCATCGCTACCAGGCCCGCTACCACGATGAGCCTGTAGGATAGCGGAGCTGCCGTGACTGGGGGCCGTTTTTCTATTTGTGTTGCTCATAAGGGGTTAAAGCCGTAATCGCCACGCTTGGCAGGCGGGTTGGCGATCGCAGTGTGGTGTAATACGTTTCCCAGGAGAGAGCTGCTGCCCACTCTCCTGGTGAACCCTTAGTCGATTTTTACGACTCCCACGGGCAAGCAAGGGGTGGCGACATATGTATTCTATCCCGTCGCCACACGGGAAGCCACACCTCATCATTTAGAACCAATAAAATTGTTATTCTCCATTTGGCAACCGAGCGATACAATTCACAAGCATTTTCGATGAGTTTAGTAGAAACATGATTAAGGCATATAACCACGGTAATAACATATACGAGAGAGAGAGAGAGAGAGTGAAAGAGAGAGAGAGACCCAACAATATGAGGACCTAACAATATGAGGCCAATTGACCCATTATACCGCTCTGGTATAGTGGGACAATTTGCCTCATATTGTTGAGGAGACACAGACCCAGCAATGGAACATTTATCCATTGTGATTATGGTAAAAATAAAAGTTCTTAATAATGAAAATACGTGGGTATAGTTAAAGGTAGCTAAACACGGAGGATGTGTCGGTTTGCGGGTATCGATCAAGAGACAATGATAGGGTTTATTTTACTTTGACGTCTATCGGTCACATTTCCACCGTGGGGGTAGTGTTATCAGTAAGTCATTGGTGTGTAGAAACACAGGTCGTTTAAAAATCAATGAAAGTTCTCCAAGTCCAATGAATGAATGTATTAATACAATAATTCATTCAATAATACTGTCAGTTTATATAACCATCGTCGGTATTATTTGTAACAATGGTATTATTATTTATCTGTTATGTTTTATTATCATCAAGCAATACGTGACATTACATATTATACTACTTAAGGTTTGACTCGATACTTATACCTTTGTTGTTATGATAATGCTTAAGCAAGTAATATGATATGGCGCGATCGGTAACTACTTCGGAGGCGTGCGGGAATTTTATAAGTAGCTTGATAAGAAACTGTAGAGAATGTGAACACACACACACACACACATACATGTTTATTATTTTATAATTATTGGAGTTTTTAACATACGGCTATCTAAGTTAGGCATCAAGTAACTCATATAGTTCTAAGTTAACGATTTGAAAGTCAAATTTCACCCTTTGGGGGAATAAATTGGGTCTAGGAAGCTGGTTGAACAACTCATTACTGCTGAGCTAAAACTGCTAAAGCTAGAAACATGGAATTTTGAGTTAGATTCTTTTTATGACGTAGAGTGAGGATTTTACAAAATTCTGCAATTTAACTGTAACAGAGTGCCAAAGTTTGTATGGGGAGAATAAACCCTCTATCGATTATTTTTAAATTATATAAAAATACTTTTCAGTAACAATAAATAAACATGTCTTTCAACATTTGTCAATGTTCACCCTTTGGGGGTGTATATTAGGCCTGCGAATCTGGTTGAACGACTAATTACCGCCGAGCGAAAACCACTAAAACTAGAAACTTCCTACTCTATGGCCATACCGTAAATAGGATATTAAATGCAATATAATTTGTAAAATGAATAGAACTTTGAACAACCTTTTTCTTTAGTGAACGGCTATGGTACCTATATAGACACACCGCACCCAATCTGTCCGAGGTGACGCGTGAACCCATAGCGCGCCGTACACGTACATCTACGGCGTGCGGGCGGGCCACCGTAACCGGGTATCATCTCGAGCCGATGCCCTCATGCAGTGAACCTCATACAGGTATTCACGCTTGCGTCGCCCAAAGTACCAACGGTAGAGTGTGTCAACGTGGAATATTTTCTCTCGGACCCACCCAATTGCCTAATTCCGTTACAACTTATCTATCCTTTTATTGTGGTAGGACCACGCTGTGGACAGTTCTCTGTCTACAGCCGCGGGCCGGTCCGTCCGGGGTAGTACCACACTCTCGCAGAAGATCGACGTCTGAGTAATAGCAATGTGCTATTGCGCTTCGTTCGGTGAGCGAGAGAGCCGGCAGCCTAACTGGGGTGGGTTCAGGGTTGTATTGGTAGGCAGCGGCCTAGCTATACCATTGGCAAAGGTCCATGGGCGGCAGTGACACTTACCATCAGGTGTGCTGTCTGCTCGTTTGCCGCCATAAGCAATAAAAAAAAAAAAAAAAAAAAAACTAACTCGCAGAAGGCGCCGCCCGCATCCCATTTTCTGATGCTGTTGATTATCGTCCTAGCGACAAACCTTCAACACCTTGCATTGATTTTTCTATTTAATTCTGTCAGAGATGAATTCTGCGTGGACGAAGTCGCGGGCGAAAGCTAGTTATATGAATATATTTACATAGGCGTGGTCGTGATCGTATTTTATGTTATAAATTTCTGAGAATTTTCCCCCTTTTTTTAACTTTCTTGCCTCATCTTCTAATAACACTCTATTCTCACACTAAAATCTTACCAGAGGGGTGACCAGCAGTTCTCTTCATAAAAATGTATAACACCTCACTGCGATTGCCGATCGTCTGCCAAGCGTGGCAATTATGCCAATAAAAAATAGGGAATCTATTTTATAAAGAAGATCCACGTTTAGCAGGTTACGGTGTAAATCTTATTGCATTTAATTAGCATGATATGGTAGGTTTAATGTTGTGTGGTAGTGGCTACGAATACTACCAATCATTACTTTGCTCATGGATGTCGTAAAAGACGACTAAGAGCCTTATAACAACCTGGGCCAACTCCATCTGATGCCATTTAGTCAACAATTACATTCCCAAGGAGGGTTGACGTCAGGCAGGCGGCCGGTCATAAAACTATTGCTAATAACTTTTACAATATGTACTATGAAAGACGAGAACATATTGTACCGACTTCAAGTAATTGGGATAAGAGTAGAAGAATGATGATATGATAGGTTTAATTGCCCTCCCAATTTGAAGGATACTCGACTCCCGCAGTTGGATATAGATACACGAGATTATATGATAATATTTACCAGTTTTCGATTAATCGACCGCATTAGTGGCGTAGTGATCAAGATCTTATCGTGCCACACCGTGCCAATGTCACAAGTTCAATTCCCATACACGACAATACTTTGTTTAAATTAAAAAATAATCGTTCCGAGTCTGGGTGTATGTATGTATATATGTGTATAATCCCCCGCAATAATCTTTTTATTAAAAATAATATTATTAACTGAAATGAATAGATCTACCATATTTTTTTATTATTTGTCAATTAAGGTAAATTATTAATATCTATAAACATGTACTCGTATACATAAGTTGGCTAGTTCAGCATAAATTGCCGACAAACGTGTGTAATTACATTGAAATGCTAATGAGACACCACGTTTCGTATGTTACCGCCCATTGTCGGCTTCTAATCTTTCACTTTCCTGTAAATAAGTTTAATATTAAAGTTTGAGACAATAATTGTCTACATATATTACCTAGTATTAGAAATGACACAAGTATTCTTACTACGTTACCTCACCACATGGCATTGATGTGATGTTTTAATAGAGTTTTATTAATTTTGATAATTTAACTTAATTATCAGTATAGTAATGAAAATATATTAATTGAAGAGCTGCTCGACACATCATCATTTGCCTGCTCTTATCTCATTCAGTGTGGTCGGAGCAATTGTACTCTTTTTCCAATATACATAGATACCAATTGAAAAAAAAAATAAGAATTTGAGGTTTTACTATATCGCTCGTATCATTCCTTACACAACAATCGATTCATTTGGCTGTATTAAGTGAAATTTAAACCAGCAGATTTGACCGGCAGCTTGCACCTCCATTACTGTAGAATCTAACTGACTTTTACTAAACTTCCTAGGACTAAAAGCATGTCACTATTAAAAAGTAAGATCTGTGTTTTTAAGAAGGGGGATGTAGAAGTAATGTTGACATTCATCGTCATCATCACAGCCCATGAATGTCCTACTGTTGGGCTCGGGCCTCCTCCGTAATGGGAGGGAAATTAACCTACTATACCGCGCTGGTCAGACGTGTTGGTATAGGGTTTTGTTCCGAGTTTTCCTTCTCTTGCATAGATGTTATGTGTTTTATATCCCTTAGTCGTCTCTTACGATCACCCACGGGTAAGATATGGGGTGGTGAATAATATTCTTACTCCATCACCACACGGATAGTAGTTATGTTGAAATTAGGATAAATAATAACTCTTTGCTATTAATTAAGCATTTTGAGTATTTAGAGATACTGCTAGACAGTTCCTTGCGACGGAGTAAACACATCACGGAAACAGCTCAGAAAGTAGGTAAGATTATTAATTTATTAAAAATTTGATCAGAGCCTTCTTAGGACCTTCATCAAATTCATCTAATACGGATATATATTGTAACTTTACGTAGTCGAATTGACTACGGAACTTTTTGTATGACAATAGTTCTAAAACTAACTTATTATTACTATGAATTAAAAAAATCTTATTCAAAACCAAGCTTTACGCACAATAGGGGTGCACTCGTACATGCGCAGTACTCCAGTTCTATGTTATGTAAAGCAAGCTGTATCTACCACCCCCATTTATTCGTAGAAGACTATTAGCTAGCAAATTTTGGCTGAAAGCATAATGTATGGTCATAAAATAATTAAAAAATGCCGAGGAACGTCAAGCAATGTTAGGTCTATTGGCGTTCACTGTTGGTTTTAACCCAATCAAATATTAGCGACGGCGCCGTGTAGTTGATTGCTACTTTAACTATCTACTACAATTGAGTAGCAATGTATAGCAGCCATCAACTCGATATGTTTTCACTTCACATTTAGTTAAGTAGTTTTAATGTGTAAGCAGTAATCTTTGACTCTATTTCTCGGGTACACCGCACGAAATAATTTCATAACTGCCAAGATCTCAATACCCTTTTTTACCCAACTGCGCGACGCAACGGAGTAGTAATGTGTTTATTAGTCTATGTATGTATGTTTATATGTCCCTTTATGTCCACTATACAAACCAAACGCCTGGGCCGATTTTTATCATTCACACGTCAATCGATTCCTCTTATTCCAGACATAAATGACGTTAGTGAAAATTCAATATGTCAACTATTGGACGCCATATTGTGAAAATGAAAAAATCTGCGAATCGAAGGTGAGTGATGTATTCGCTATTGATGTTGATGCCGAGTCCGGTTCAGTCTAACTTTCGGTTCGGTACTTTTATCCTGGATGCGGACCGACATAGCAGCGTTTTTATACAAGCACTTACATATATCGATAGTCAATTTGGCACCGATGAAGAAACTGCAGCACTGCCCAAGTTTCAACAGAATGAATGCAAGGCTTTCTCGTAGTCGATTATTCTTCTCGGTTCTCTGTATAATCTGGAGTAGCGTGTGGAATAATGTATATTATCCGTGTGGTGACGGAGTACGAATATAATTCACCACTCCCTATCTTATCCGTGGGTGATAGTAAGAAATGACTAAGGGACGTTACATAAACGTTCCATAAAACGCATATCACATAAATGCAAAGGAAGGAAAACACGAAACAAAACCCTACACCAACACGTCTGATCAGCGTGGTATAGTAAGTTAATTTTGCTCTCATTACGGAGGAGGCCCGAGCCCAACAGTGGGATATTTATGGGCTGTGATGATGATGATAGAATTAGTCGCTGTACGGGAGGTACTTTATTCTATATCAATTCGATTTATTTTGACAAGTTTATTATTTTGATCGACTCTAAAAGTTCTTTGCAGCATTTGGCTCGATCCTATGTACAGTTTGAAGGCAACGAAATTTTAGACCGTCTAGCTAAATAAGCTGCAATTGACCAGATTTCATTAGAAATAAGTAATTACCTTTCTGTTTTCTGATTGGCTTGCAATATCAAAGATAAAATGCTGAACCTTATGACAAAAATATTTTGTCGAACGATCTAGATTTAAGGTTATTTGGTATCGCGCTAAACAGTCTCAAATACAGAAATATCCTTGGTTTACGAACAACAAGTTGAATCGTGAAATGACTGTAATAGCCCTTGGTTTACATTCGCCACACATTTCATTAAATAAGTTTATATCATTGATGAATTAAACCTCATTACCGAATGTTGAAAGGTAGAAGATGTACAACATAATTTGATAGAATGTGTGCAAAACAAAAATACTATAAGATTATACATCGAATTGATATCAGTTTTTGTAACTCCATTTTAGCATATCCAAACAATAATCATATTAATTTGTTTTATATGTTAGCGAAACTATTATAACATTAGTAAGAGAAATGTAATATCATACTAGATGTTACGGTTGCTAAACAGCAAAGCCTAATAAGGAATAATACGAATATTTAAGAGAAGTATTGAAAAAAAAATACCATAAATATTGTTGACACAAAAGTTTATTATGTATTTGTGGTAGAATTCTCATAGTATTATTTAACATTAACATCAAAATAGATTATATCTATATTACAATTTGTATTTGCATAATATTTTACTACACATTTATAATGAATAAAATACTTATTATTTTACTACACATTTATAATGAATAATTTACTTATTATTTTACTACACATTTATAATGAATAATTTACTTATTATTTTACTACACATTTATAACCAATAAAATACTTATTATTTTACTACACATTTATAATGAATGAAAACTTATTATTTTATTACACATTTATAATGAATAAAATACTTATTATTTTATACACATTTATAATGAATAATTTACTTATTATTTTACTACATATTTATAACGAATGAAATACTTATTATTTTGCATCCATCCATGCATCAGCCCGTAAATGTCCACTGTTGGACATAGGCCTCCCCACGAGAATGCCATCTGTAATGGTTCTGTGCACCTGCATCCAACGGTTTCCTACGACCTTGATGAGGTCATCAGTCTACCGAGTGGGGGGTCGTCCTACGCTGCGTCGTCCGATTCGTGGTCGCCAATCAAGAACCTTTCTTCCCAATGGTTGTCGGTTCGTCGAGCGATGTGGCCTGCCCATTGCCACTTTAACGTGCTAATTCTTCGGGCTATGTCGGTTACACCCGTTCTTTTACGGATTTCTGTATTTCGGATTTTATCACGTAGAGAAATACCGAGCATAGCCCTCTCCATAGCACGCTGAGCGACTTTGAGCCTTTTTATGAAGCCGACATTTAGAGACCACGTTTCAGTGCCGTAAGTCATCGCTGGTAACACACAATGGTTATAAACCTTTGTTTTCTTATTATTTTACTACATTTATAACGAATAAAATACTTATTATTTTACTACACATTTATAATTAATAAAATACTTATTATTTTACTACACATTTATAACATATAAAATACTTCTTATTTTACTACACATTTATAACAAATAAAAGACTTATTATTTTACTACACATTTATAATGAATGATATACTTATTATTTTACTACACATTTATAATGAATGAAATACTTATTATTTTACTACACATTTATAATGAATGAAATACTTATTATTTTACTACACATTTATAATGAATAAAATACTTATTATTTTACTACACATTTATAACGAATCAAATACTTATTATTTTACTACACATTTATAACAAATAAAAGACTTATTATTTTACTACACATTTATAATGAATGATATACTTATTATTTTACTACACATTTATAATGAATGAAATACTTATTATTTTACTACACATTTATAATGAATAAAATACTTATTATTTTACTACACATTTATAATGAATGAAATACTTATTATTTTACTACACATTTATAACGAATAAAATGCGTAATGTAAATAATACTATTAATTAACACATTGATATCAATGATAATAATAGTAGCATATAATATGTGTGACTAATAATTATAACAGATGCTTATATATATATATACATATATATATATATATATATATATATATATATATATATATATATATATATATATATATATATATATATATATATATATACATATATATTTATACATATACGAATTCAATACGAGTGTATTATTATTCTATAAGGTAGAAAATTATTACAATTATATTATTTTTATACAATAATATATAAATTGGGTCATAAAATCTTTCCTTTGCGCTATATATCATACGTGGCGTGGTAATTGAATGAAAATACATAACCATCATCTCAGCTCACAGGTGCCCTACTGCTGGGCTCGAACCTCCTCCGCAATAGGAGGGAAATTGTCCGGAAATTGACCAAATTGGTCCGACCGGTTGATATAGGAAGGTTTTATTTTTATTTTGCCTGTTCTTGCATAAATGTTATACATACATACATACATATCATCACGCCATATCCCTTGCAGGGTAGCCAGAGAGAACTCGGAGACTCTTGATTCCACCTTCCTTCAGTACATGACCGATCTGGTCTAGGTAGGTTAGTCTCGGTCTCCCTCGGTACCTACATCCTTCCACTTTCGCATTGTTTATCTTCTTAACCAGGCGTTCGTTCGGCATTCTTTCCACATGTCCGAACCATCGGAGCATTCCCTTTCGCATCTTTACACCAATACTCTCTTTCATACCTACTCGCTCTCTTACGTCGTCGTTACGAATGCGGTCGGTCAGTCAGTAATGCGGCAATTATATATTTTTAATATATTATCCCTAAATTTCATAGGAACTACATTAGATGCCAATTTCTTCATAACTCGTGCCTATAAAAAAACGAATATAATAGGTGGTTAGTACTTGTAATTAAACGTTGGACCAGCAGCAAAACATGATTGCCTAATAAGTGATATTTTTTTAAATTAGGCTTTTGTTATTTGTTAATAAATAGCTAGATATTTAAAAAACTAACATGTAATAATCGAAGTGACAAAGAACCGAGGTTTCAATACTTTTCGAGAATGTATAAAACCTAAATAAATGTCATAACATAACATTTTTCAAGGTAACTTCTAAAAAAGCTATATTTGTTTATATTAACGCAAATTATCGATAGACACGTGGCGTATAGGCCGAATGTGGCACATACACTATTTAAGAATTGCAAAAAACTGGTAACACATGTAATGTCAATTTAGTATCTGAGATAAAAAAACACAGACTATGGACCACTATGCACTTTTGACGGGCATTTGAAAACGTCATGTGGTGCATTGTATTATATTCGATATCTTAG
This sequence comes from Lymantria monacha, assembly GCA_905163515.2. NCBI lineage: Eukaryota > Metazoa > Arthropoda > Insecta > Lepidoptera > Erebidae > Lymantria > Lymantria monacha. The sequence goes on from LR991081.1 coordinate 23,102,160, forward strand.
TGTTTGAACGTGTTATATTAGATAATTTTGATGGCATTTTATGTAATATGAAGCGGCGGAACTACTGAGATGTAGTGAATATCATATAAAAGTGCTTTGCAACGTTTTCGATTTCCATCAAAATGCCCACAAGATACCATTAACAGTGTGGCCATTGCACTGTTAATCGCCACAATTTGACTTAGACAATGACTAATTTGAAAGACTAAAAACGTGAAAATATTTATAACTTGACACTGGCACCAATAGCTCGTATATGTAGCTGATTGCCAATATATAGGAAGAAGAAAAAGAAAACAGACTACAACTCTCACTACAACAAGATGGTAGTTGATTAATTTTAATCCAATTGTAAATTTAAATGGTAATTTAAAACAATATCGACGCTTAAATTTTTCGCCAGACTAATATGAAGACTTAATTTCTTTTTTTTTTTTTTACTTTTTCGTTTTTAGGCGTAATCAGAGCCTGATCATCATCATTCGCCTACTCGATACAATATGTACTCTTATTTCATAGTACATATTGTAAACGATATTGGCAATAGTTTTATGACCGACCACCTGCCAGACGTCAACCCTCCTTGGTAATGTAATTGTTGACCTAACGGCATCAGATGGAGTTGGTCCAGATCGTTATAAGGCTCTTTGTCGTCTTTTACGACATCCACGAGCAAAGTAAGGGTTGGTAGTATTCATAGCCGCTACCACACAGCATAACTAGCCATATTTTAATATACATATGTATATCGCGCGGCCGAAGCCGTGGGAGACACGCTACCACACAGCATTAATCAGTAACCAGAGCCTGAACGTACTATTATATACGACAGATTAATTATTATTACTTGTAATTCGACCCTCAGTGCTACAGGTCGATAGCTAATGGACTACATTAGAATTACATTTTACAGAAAAAATAATGAAAAGAATATTATTTACGATTAATGACTATATTCCAAACTGATGTAGACTCTTAATTATATTTGAAAATGGAGGAAACCAGGATAGACCCACCACTTTGCTACGGTTAATTAATACATTGCACACCTCAAGGAAGGAATATATCAGATAGGAAAATTGGTGGAACGCTCTTCCTTTCCTTCATTTTTAAAATAATAATTCATTGCCGCCATTCAATCAATTGAGTCGCATACAAGATACGGACAAGGCAACTTAAAGCTGGTTTAACATGTAAAGTGTTAAATCATACTTATCGCAGGCATCTTTAAGGGTTCTGTTGTCCAGGTCTAGGAAGGTGCGGGTAGCGAACGAGATGTGTAGTCCTAGGATCTAGAAAATTAAATAATTAATAATTACTAAAAAGAACTAATGTTTTGACCATAGATTCATTTCCAACCTAGTTGAATGCGTACCTACTTATATGCTATTTTTGTCATTTTTTTTTGGAATCTCGCTGCACTAGGCGTTAGAGGTATATATCATTAAAGTTTAAAAAAAGGCTATTAAAAATTGACTTTGCAGTCATGTTAAGTATTTCATTCATTTTTTTTTCATTTTCATTCAATTCATTTCATCAATTAAGTATATATTTAACTGAATTTGATTGTAATCTTATAGATTATAGTGTGGTCATGTTTATTGAAAAGGTGCTCTGCTTGCGGTAGCTACATGGAGCGGGTCTCTCCCTTGCCTCGAATGTGGTTGAGGAGCATGATGACTGCTCAATGGACTGTCACAATAGACAAGCAGACAGGTAAACCGACCGGTAGTCGTAAAGACCAAGTACTATATATACAAGCATCGTAGAATAATGCTAATGTTTATGTCTAGCTCTCCATCTCTGAGATGGTCAGAGAATGTAATTAGAGAACAAACTAAAGCTTCGTGTACTCACCCATGTACAATGATTCCAAAATATCCAATGACATAAACGGATCTACGAAGAAGCAGTGACCCGGAATTGGTTGCAGAGGTGATGAAAGTGATACTAACAGCCGTAGTGGTGCTAACGTTGTACGTTGTGGGTGCATTTGTATAGTATTCGGTATTGGCACTGGTAAAATATTAAACTAAGGTTGGCCAGTAATTGATATGGCGGTGGGCTATAGTGTGATCACACCTCGTTAATTCCGGGGCAGCAGAAAGCACGGCGCGAAACCCCATAGACCCGCCCTACAAGTTCCACTGCACACCGAGCGCCACCAGAATCCTGTCTTTGTTTTAGGTCGTCTTTGCGCGGTATCCTCTCCCTAGGCGACCAGACTAATCCTCAGTCCGGTCACCCGGGCTGATAGATATGCTTGCCATAGTATATGAAAAAGTGACCTAATAAATATGCCATACGATTCTATAAAATAAATGAGCTGAACCAATGATCTTGTGGTATACAAAACTATTTGCCAAAACCTGTCTCGTTGTTTAGGCTTTTCTTGTCATAACAGACTGTAGTTTGTGCCCATTGAGGCGGCCGATAGGACGGCATACAGCTTCATAGCCTGCCATACATACAAACTTCTCTATCGCCATTTGAGCGCGCTGCTATCGTGACCTTTTCGGTATCACGGTTTATATCACTAAACAATTATTGTCACAGGATTGTACAAATGTCACACTCAGTTAGGTATTTTACGTTGGATTTATTAATAAAATATAATATGACTTCGATTTATTTATAATAATATCGTCGCACAGATCTGTGAAAATATTCATAAATGTTTTACTGTCACTTAATAGTTTATGAATGCTTCGCTATAAAATGTTTTACCATATCCACCCATTGTTAATGGTAGGACCACGCTATTGAGAATTTTCTGTCTACAACCGGGGTAGTACCACATTCACGCAGAAGATCGACGGCTATGCTACGGCAGTATGCTGTTGCGCTTCCTTCGGTCAGTGAGTGAGGCGTAAGCCCAACTGGGTGGGTTTGGGGTTTGTATTGGTAGGCAGCGGCTTAGCTATATCTGTTTCTATTATATATTTACTGTAATAACGTTACGAATATCGTTCGAGTTGTTACATCACACAAACTAATACTAAAAGCTTATCACATATCAAATTAGACTCACCATTCAATGTATGACTGGGTCTTTCCCGATTTACAGACACGCGTAGATCTAAAGGCTGTTCCGTATCAGTGAAGCTCGGTGGTCTGTATGACCTCGGCAGTGATGTTGTCGCTATGGAGAATTTATAGTTTAGTATTTTATATTTGGTAATAAGTTGTAAGCAATTAGCAGCACTGTGCTATGATTATATATATATAGCTTTGTTATTTACAATTGAAACAATGGATTTTTATTATATTTTATCATAATTAACGGTTACTTGTAGATCGTATGCGATATGAAGGATTTTCGAAAATTGATTTAGAATATGTATGCTCAAAGCTTTGTAAAAGTATTCTTCTAATAAATTAATAAGTATTTCAGCATTTTATGATATTAGTCTTTTAAGGGGGTATTCTGGTGTAGAGGTATGATTTGAAGGTAACTTTTGAAGTGCAGTAAAAAAAGGCAATCAATATTTTTGATATGATATTATTACCATTTATATTTCTGTCGTTAAAGTGTTAGAATTAGGAATTAGTTTAAAGAGTGCTTATAATTTGCTTATTGCTTGGTTTTGTGGCAAATGAAAGTGATTGCGATAATTAATATTTCAGTATTACACATTAGAAACCATTTAATTGTTTCCTCTTTATATTAAAAATCCTTCGTCTGCTAACAATATTTATTAATATCTTAAGGTTACAGAAAAAAATAAATGTGATAAAATTCAAAAAGTTAGCAGCTCATGAAGGGAGGTCTCCAAAAATTGGCACGCTACCATACCCACGATTCCAACCCTAATAGGATTCTTGAAAAAAAAAATATTTAAGACTAATACTGCTATCGTTGGAACTAAAAAAGGTTACTTTTTGCACACAATGGCAACTGCCTGAAAAAAATAATACTTTTGTACCATTTTTCTTGAGTTTCTGATTTTCTTAAAGATAGTAAATAAAGGTATATATGAAATTTAGGGATGAGCATAGTTCATATGATCTAAGAAGTCTAAAAAAAACATTAAATCTCAATTAAATCGATTCAGTAAAACTTGACAAAACGTAGTGACAGAAATCGTCGGGTACGTTTTAAAAAAGACAGTTCAAGAAACGGAATATCCTTTCTTTCGATTTGTTCTGGCCCAGTCGGTTCTGATACCACGTCAGCAAAAATCCATATCTACGAAAGTTGGAATTTTCTAAAATCCTCCTAAAAACATATTCTTAAAGGGTTACGCTTTGAAACTATGAAAAAAAAATAGATTTTATATTTAAATTCAGAATACCCCTTAAGATAGTATAACAAAACTATGTTATTTTATATTGTACTGAATACTATTAACAGATTATTTATTAAATAATGTACATTTAACGCTTAGTTTTAAAATTAAAATATTTACAGAAATGATAGAAGAAAAATATAATAAGGAATAAAAACAAAAGGTGCAATCAGACATCTGCATCACTGTCCGCACTGGTAATGGTGCCCAGAAGGGTAGCAGCATTACCACGTTGGATGGCAAATTTGTTTGTATGTCTGTTTGTGTTAAAAAGAGGAACCCCTTTACTCTATTAACTTGAAATTAGGTAGAAATCATTTTACATAAAAATATATGTAAATGTGTTTTTCTTTTTTTATATTTTAAAAATTATCTCCTAACTAGTTAAAAAAAGCGATTTCAAATGTAAAAGCGATTTGAAACGTTGATTTTAATACATAAAAGTTCATATTTTTCATCATCTTCGTCTCAGCTCATATATGTCTCACTATTGGGCTCAAGCCTCCTCCATTATTGAAGGGAAATTGACCTACTATACCATGCTGGTCAGACGTATAGGGTTTGGTTTCGAGTTGTTCTACTCTTGCATTTATATCCTTAGTCGTCTCTTACGATCACCCACAGGTAAGATGGCGGTGAATTGTATTCTTACTCCGTCACCACACGGATCATATTTTTATGTACCGTCTAATTATCATCATCATAATAGCTCACATACATTCCAACGCTAAGCTTGAGCCTTCTTCTAAATGAAGGGTAATTGATCAACAATATTACACTAGTCAGACTGTTTGGTATAGGATTTTATTTAGAGTTTCTCATCTGTTGAAATCACATTATATGGTAATAATATCATATTCTACACTATTTTACGATATCCCGAGCGAGTGAGGGCGCGTCTGGCACGACTGCCGTACCCGAACAGGGTTGGCAGGTGGCCGAGCGCGACAGAAGGAGTCGCGGCCAAAGAAGGAGAGCGGAGGCCAAGCGCGCCGCTGAGGTCCCCGCTCCACAGGCAGGAGCCGGACGGAAGAAGAGACCGCGCAAGGGGCTCAAGTCGCCGAAGACGGCCGCAGTGGTGATCACTGTGCTGCCCGAGGCAGCCGAGAAGGGCCTCAGCTACGAGGCCGTCTTGAGGAAGGCCCGGCGGGAGCTAGACGTCTCCGATATTGGATGCGTCGAAGCCAGGACCCGCAAGGCCCCCAGGGGCCGAGGGCGCCAAGACGGCCGACAGCGTGGCCGAGAAGCTGCGAGGTTTGTTCGCCGAGGAGGGTGGCATCAAGATCGCCAGGCCCGTCAAGTGCGCTGAAATGCGCATTTTGGGTTTGGACGATTCGGTGACGGTGGAAGACATCCGGGAGGCTATTGCCTCGAAAACCGGGTGTCCCATAGACACCGTCCAGGTCGGTGCCATTCGTCCCGGTCCGGGTGGCGTAGGTGCTGCCTGGGCGCAGTGCCCGGGCACGTGGCGGCATCCTGCGCCGTCCCACCCCACTGCCCCGCGTGTGCGGCGGGCAATAAGCCCGCCAAGCACTGCATGGGCTCTAGGGCCTGCAAACCTCCAGCTTCGGCCCCAAAGGCGCGGGGCGGCCGTACGGCCACGGCCGCTCCCGCTCCTAGCGCGGTCCGATCGCCCGCTGGCGAGGAGGTCATGGATACAACCCGATAATGGGTACACCATCCATGCACCTCCTCCTGCAGGCCAACACCAACCACTCCGCCGGAGCGCAGGATCTCCTCCTGCAATCCATGGCGGAGTGGTCGATTGGTGCAGCCGTAGTCGCGGAACCGTACGTCGTGCCTGATCGCCCCAATTGGGTGGTCAGTCGAAACGGTACTGTGGCAATCGTCGTCTCAACGCAGCGGCACTTCCCGTTCTTGTCCCTTTTAGATAGGGGCGAGGAATTTGTCGCGGCGGAGTGGGGAGGGGTCACGCTTTACAGCGTATACCTCTCCCCCACTAGGAGGATGGACGATTTCGGGGCCTCACTCACCACCTTGGAGGCCTCGATACGGCGACTGGCACCGGGCCTCGTCCTGGTTCTGGGGGACTTCAACGCCAGATCCACGGCGTGGGAGTCCCCTACGACGGACGACCGCGGGCGGGCGGTCAACGAGTGGGCGGCTTCACTGGGCCTCTGTGTTCTGAACAGGGGCTCGGTGAACACGTGTGTGCGGCGGCAGGGCGGGTCGATAGTGGACTTGTCGTTCGGTAGCCCCGCTGTCGCGCCACGGGTGAGGAACTGGAGTGTCCTGGAGGAGGCGGAGACCCTGTCGGACCACCGGTACATCCGGATGGAGGTCTCCCCCGGGAACCCGGTAGGGGTCACAGGGCAGACGGAGCTCCCGTGTTTCCGCGGTGGGCCGTGGGTCGTCTTGACAGGGAGCTACTGGCGGAGGCGGCCATTGTCAGCACGTGGCTGTCCTCACCACCCCCAGCGAACGGAGTGGACGCTGAGGCTATCCGCATTCGCAGTGCGCTAACGCAGATCTGCGATGCGGCCATGCCCAAAGTGCGGCGGCGTCCACCTCCGAGGCAGGGGGTCTACTGGTGGTCCCCAAGACTGGCGGACCTTTGTGCGGCATGTATCAGTGCCCGAAGGTCCTACACCCGCAGGCGGCGGCGTCACCGCGACGTCGAGCGGGAGGGCCAGCTGTACGAGCCGTACCGCAGTGCGCGGACTGCCTTTCGGCTGGCCATCCGAGCCGCCAAGGGTGCGAGTTGGCAGGAGATGCTGGACGGTCTCGACCGTGACCCCTGGGGTCGCCCGTATCGCGCGGCGCTGAACAAGCTTCGCGCGCAGGCGCCCCCCCTCACCGAGACCCTCCAGCCCGACTTCCTTCGTAGGGTGGTCGAGGAGCTGTTTCCACGGCAGTCGGAACACACGCCCCCGGTCATGGCTCCGCCAGATCAGGACCGGGAGGCCGACGACGACGAGAGTGTTCCGCCCGTGACTGAGTCGGAAGTGGGGGCGGCCGTGGCGAAGATTCGTTCCGCCACCACGGCCCCCGGCCCGGACGGAATTCCAGTCCGGGTGTTGACGTCGCTCATCGAGCACTTCGAGCCTCGCCTCAGGCAGCTGTTCAACGCCTGTCTGACGTCTGGACGGTTCCCTGAGGGCTGGAAGGAAGGGAGGTTGGTTCTCCTGCCAAAGCCGGGATGGTCCCCGGATTTGCCTTCGGCCTACAGGCCCATCGTGCTCCTCGACGATGTGGGTAAGCTGCTGGAGCGTGTGCTCGCTGCCCGCATCGTCCGACACCTGGAGGAGGTGGGGCCCGATCTGTCGAACGCTCAGTATGGGTTTCGGAGGGCGCGTTCGACCATCGGGGCCCTACTACGCCTGAGGCAGGCGGCCGCGGAGGCCGTCGCCGGGAAGGGAGTGCTGTTGGCGGTGTCGTTGGACATCACCAACGCATTCAATAGTCTGCAATTCGGCTGCATCAGGGAGGCGCTCCGGTTCCATGGAGTATCCCCGTACCTCAGGCGGCTGGTGGCAGACTATTTGGAGGGCCGCAGTATCCTCTGCGCGGGTCCCGCAGGGGACATTGTGCGGACGCCCACGTCGTGCGGCGTTCCACAGGGGTCGGTTCTGGGGCCAACTCTGTGGGACATCGGGTACGACTGGGCGTTGAGAGGGATTCTCCCCCCCCGGGCTGAGCTTGGTGTGCTACGCTGACGATACGCTCGTCACAGCCCGGGGCAGGACACTAGAAGAGGCGGCGAGCCTGGCCACTCTCGGCACCGAGGAGATCAGGTGGATCGAGGCGCTGGGGCTCAGGGTGGCCCTAAACAAGACGGAGGCCCTACTTTTCCATGGGCCCCGTGTGAGGCTACCCATCGGCGCCTCGTTGGTGGTCAACTCCATCCACATCAGCATCCAGGCCCATATGAGGTACTTGGGTCTGGTGCTCGACGGGCGATGGTGGTTCCGGGAGCATTTCCGACAGATTGCTCCCCGGCTTGTCGGCGCGGCGTCCACCCTTTCTCGACTCATGCCGAACGTGGGCGGACCCAGTTTCGAGGGCCGACGGCTGTATGCGGGGGTCATCCACTCGATGGCCATGTACGGCGCACCCGTGTGGGCGAGGGTTCTGAAGGCCCAGCTCAGGGCGGTTCTGTGGAGGCCACAGAGAGCCATGGCGGCCAGAGCCATTCGCGGGTACCGCACGGTATCGACAGAGGCGGCGGCTGGTGCAGGTATTGACGGGGCACGGGAGTTTCAGGTTGTACCTGCACAGGGTCATGTATAGGGAGTGGACTCCGGCCTGCCACCACTGCAGGAGTGACGAGGACACGGCGCAACACACGCTGGAGGTGTGTCCGGGATGGGAGCGGCAGCGCCGTGACCTCGTCGCTGTCATCGGTGCCGACCTGACGCTGCCGGCCGTCGCGAGGGCGATGGTCAACAGCATCAGGAACTGGGACGCGGTAGCCGCCTTCTGCAAGGCTGTTATCTCGCAGAAGGCAGCGGCGGAACGGGCCAGGGAGGATTCCCGCGCCCCGGGCCGCCGCCAGCGGCCGGGGCGGCGCAGGCGCGAATACCTGCGCCTGATGCCGCCCTAACCGAGGCTTCGGGTGCTCGGACTGGGGAATTGTCCGGTCACCCGACGTGAGGCCACCGCGTGAGGGCGACGCCCCGACGGCGAAATCTGTCGGAGCGTCGACGAGAGGAACCCGCGAGGGTGAACCGCCGGGCGGGCCACCGAAGTTAAAAATCGGGTCTCGGTGACCCGCTCGCACGGCGAAGAGAGAGGAGTTTTACGGTGGGTCTGTGGGGTCACGCACCGCCTTCTCCGTCACCCCGGACCGATTTGGCGGGGCGAGACTAATCCATAGTCCACCAAAAAAAAAAAAAAAAAAGCGAGTGAGGGCTCACCTGGTTTGTGAGTTTCCTTTATGTTACAATAGTAATACAACATAGTATCATACTAGTATAATATTACTCTATAGCCATATCGATAACGGTTTCAGATGTTGTCGTAATTAAGTTTATCAACAAAATATGAGTTCATAAATATTAAGAGATTTTAATACATATTATATTTTAACAAGACGTTGTCTATAGTGTTGTTGGTTAGAGTGTATATTAGTCGTTCATCTATTAACAATATACATACGTTGTATAGAGGCGTCTAATGATGGCACCTGTGCTTCCGTGGACCCCATCCATGGACGATTATATTCCAGTAGACGACTGAGCTCGATAGCCGCTATGTAAACAAAAATAAATTTGAACGTTAACTAATCAGTTTACAATTATAATAGTTTCATCCGTGTGCTGACAGAGTAAGAATATATTGCGCCACCCCCTATCTTGCCCGTGGGTGATCGTAAGATACGACTAAGGGTTATAAAACGCATATAACATCTATGCAGAAGAAGGAAAACTCGAAACAAAACCCTATACCAACACGTTTGACCAGCGCGGTATAGTAGGTTAATTTCCCACCCATTACAGAGGAGGCCCGAGTCCAACAGTGGGTCATATATGGCCAGTTATTATATTCTCAACCCTTTTTTTTTTTGCTGGACTATGGATGCGTCTCGCCCCGCCAAATCGGTCCGGGGTGACGAAAAGGCGGCACGTGACTCCCATAGGCCCACCGTAAAACTCCTCTCTCTTCGCCGTGCGAGCTGACCACCGGTACCCGATTTTTGTCTTCGGTGGTCCGCCCGGCGGTTTACCCTCGCGGGTATTATATTCTCAACCCAGGAGGATAAGATAGTTGAAACAACAAAAGCGCCAGACTTAACTTACCCTCGGATTTTGGGGCACTATAGTCTGTCTAATCTAAGAAGTGCACTTTGACAGCTGTCTGAGTAAGTTGTCTAGGTATGTGAACCAAATAATCGCTATCGAAAATATCCGATTTTACTGAGAAATTGATATAAATTCTTTATAATTAATAATCGGTCTTTTTTTTATTTTTCAAAATAGTGATGAATAAATTAAGTGCTAAATTAGTACTAAACAAATTTAATTATTTCAGCATAGAATCGATTCATCATATTTAGTAGGATTAGGTTAATTAAAAACAAAAACATGATTTGAAAATGGCTATTTATATAGAATTACTACTATTACTCGAATTATCAGCGTCGCAAACATAAATAATTATTTCCTCATCAATCAAAGTGTCGAAATGTACATCTCTGTCAAAATCTCTATTCGGTTAGGTAATTGTATTATTCTAATATTTTTACCAATTATTTGGATATTCGTGAATTGGAAGTTGTCAAGCACTACTGAATAGAACGCGATGACGTGCATTGTTAGGTTGTGAATAACAATTACTATTTATCATGTTATTTTTATTTTAAATTATTTTTACGAGTTTCAACATTAGATTAATGGTCTTTGAAAGAGATGAAGCCAGAACAGATGTAAGAGTAACAATAGGTAATGATGTACTGGAGCAAGTGGATGAATTTGTATATCTTGGATGTGTATTTAGACAAGATTGAAGGTACACCACTGATATAGAGCGAAGAGTGAATGCGGGAAATAGAGTGAACGGAGCGTTGGGGCAACTTCTCGGTAGCCACTACCTCAGCCAGAAGGCACGTGTAGCAATACATAACGCAGTGCTTGTCCCAACATTACTGTATGGAAGCGAGAGTTGGGTATGCAGAAAAGAATATGAAAGTAAAATGAATGCGGTCGAAATGCGATCTCTACGGCAAATCTGTGGAGTTAGGCTGACCGATCGCATTTGTAACGACGACGTAAGAGAGCGAGTAGGTATGAAAGAGAGTATTGGTGTAAAGATGCGAAAGGGAATGCTCCGATGGTTCGGACATGTGGAAAGAATGCCGAACGAACGTCTGGTTAAGAAGATATACAATGCGAAAGTGAAAGGATGTAGGTACTGGGGGAGACCGAGACTCATGTACTGAAGGAAGGTGGAGTCAAGAATCACCGAAACCGGTGAGCATGTATGAAGAGAATTATGAATGTTGAGGAAACAAGTGAAGTATGCAAGGATAGAGTTCTCTGGCACTCTGTTCTCTCTGCCTACCCTGCAAGGGACATGGCGAGATGGTAGGTATGTATGTATTATTGTACAAGAAAGTGCAATGTTAATTATGTAAATAAAATTTCAGATTTAGTGTTTATAATCATGTGTATACGTTTGACCGAGGTTATTGTGTATTAAAAAATGCGAAACGTCAAAATGCACTTCTTAGATTAGATGAACTATAAATATATTTGTTGTTGGAATGTTAGGCGACGTACGAGTATATGGTTGTTGTCGTATGGGTTCTTGCCTGCCACCTGTAGCATATGGTCCCACTGTAAATAAAAAATGTCATTATAATATTTGGTTTGGTAACGAATACGGCTTTTCATGTAAATAGAAAACAGTAAAAACGTTAAATTTCTGAAAATCGTTCGTTTTGATCATACTAAAAATATAAACAGAACAAACTATTTCTAGAATTCCATCTGAACAATATTGTATTCAAACTATATAAAAACACAAAAAATATTGTATTCAAATATTTTATATTCTCACAGATATATACCGTGGAACAACTAAATGTTTTACATTATAAACTAATAAAATAATTAATAAATTATTACATTATTTTGTTCTAAGTATTTGAAAATCTATAACATAACCTCTTCTTCTTCTTATCTTTAATAATCAACCCAAGAGATATCATCATCATCATCATCATTTCAGCCTATCGCCGTCCACTATGTAGACCTCCCATTTCATTCCTATAAATAGTCAACAAAGCGCGGGCGATGAAGTCTAGGCCACGCTCGGGCAATCTCATCTATCTTCGCGTCGACCGACGACGCTCTCGTACACCGTCGGCGTCCGGCCGGCTGGTGTGACTTCTCAAATTTTTGCGCGGTTTCCGAAAACAGGACAATTTTGCATCCCAGAGTTCATTTCGGGGACATCGGTACACGTTATTATATAAAAGGAACCGTCCCGTTTAAAACGGGACGTCTGGTCACATTACACATACTGCACATGTATTTGTACTTATATTTTGCACAACAATTTTAGGGAATGGAAACGGTCCTTTCTATCTTCGACAGACAATTTACGAAATTGTTCGCATCGAAAGATCATATGATTCTGGTTACAAAAAGTACAAAACAAGTTTGTATTTAAATTATTTATTGTTATTGTTTTGTACTCGCGCGATGGCGAGTACCGACTTAAAGACCGACTTGTTTGCATGACTATTTAGCCGAGTCCGCAGCGTCAATTTTCTAACAAAATATATTAGCAAAACAAGTTACTAAAACATGTTAGTAAAACCGCTAGTCCACTGCGCCTATTGTTGACGACGGAGAAGACGTGGAAGTTTTTATAGCAATAGTAGATTTGGTTCTCCAAAAAAGAAATAGATTCCGGGTCCGACGCTACCAGCAACCTCGTTCATTCAATATATATGAAGAACTGAAAATTGATGATAGGTTCGGTATAACAAAGTTTTTTAGATGTTCAGAAAGTAATTTTCGCAGCTTCTTGACGTCTTCCTCTAGTGAGCGCGAACATTTCACCTGCCCGTAGGCGCACGCGGGGATTGTTATCCGATTGTCTCGGCAAACATGTTATTGTGTTTTTGCTAAAAAACTATTAGGCCACGCCCCCTTTTTTTTTTTGGTGGACTATGGATTCGTCTCGCCCCGCCAAATCGGTCCGGGGTGACGGAGAAGGCGGCGCGTGACCCCATAGACCCACCGTAAAACTCCTCTATCTTCGCCGTGCGAGCGGGTCACCGGGACCCGATTTTTAACTTCGGTGGCCCGCCCGGCGGTTCACCCTCGCGGGTTCCTCTCGTCGACGCCCCGACAGATTTCGCCGTCGGGGCGTCGCCCTCACGCGGTGGCCTCACGTCGGGTGACCGGACAATTCCCCGGTCCGATCACCCAAAGCTTCGGTTAGGGCGGCATCAGGCGCAGATATTCGCGCCTGCGCTGCCCCGGCCGCTGACGGCGGCCCGGGGCGCGGGAATCCTCCCTGACCCGTTCCGCCGCCTCCTTCGGCGAGATGACAGCCTCGCAGAAGGCGGCGACCACGTTCCAATTCCTGATGCTGTCGACCATCGCCCTCGCGACGGCCGGCAGCGTCAGGTCGGCACCGATGACAGCGACGAGGTCACGGCGCTGCCGCTCCACCTCCAGCGTGTGTTGCGCCGTGTCCTCGTCCCTCGTGCAGTGGTGGCAGGCCGGAGTCCACTCCCTATACACGAACCTGTGCAGGTACAACCCGAAACACCCGTGCCCCGTCAATACCTGCACCAGCCGAAAGGTGAGGACTCCGTGCCGCCGCTCCATCCACTCTATCAATACGGGCCGGAGGGCCTCAACGGTCTCCACACCGTGCCTAGGCCTCTCCAGCCGCGTAGCCCAACGGGCGAAGACGTCTCGGCGGGCATCCACGCGCCAGGTGGCTATCTCGCTCAGCGATGGGGAGCCACCTTCCTCGCGCGCTGTGATAACCCGCTGGTAGAGGTCGGAGAGCATCTCCGCCTCTAGGTCCCACGGGGGTGTCCCGGCCAACAGGCACGCCGCCTCCGTCGACACCGTGCGGTACCCGCGAATGGCTCTGACCGCCATGGCTCTCTGTGGCCTCCACAGAACCGCCCTGAGCTGGGCGTTCAGAGCCCTCGCCCACACGGGTGCGCCGTACATGGCCATCGAGCGGATGACCCTCGCATACAGCCGTCGGCCCTCGAAACTGGGTCCGCCCACGTTCGGCATGAGTCGAGAAAGGGCGGACGCCGCGCCGACAAGCCGGGGAGCAATCTGTCGGAAATGCTCACGGAACCACCATCGCCCGTCGAGCACCAGACCCAAGTACCTCATATGGGCCTGGATGCTGATGTGGATGGAGTTTACCACTATCGAGGCGCCGATGGGTAGTCTCACACGGGGCCCATGGAAAAGTAGGGCCTCCGTCTTGTTTAGGGCCACCCTGAGCCCCAGCGCCTCGATCCGCCTGACCATCTCCTCGGTGCCGAGAGTGGCCAGGCTCGCCGCCTCTTCGAGTGTCCTGCCCCGGGCTGTAACGAGCGTGTCGTCAGCGTAGCACACCAAGCTCAGCCCGGGGGGGAGACTCCCTCTCAACGCCCAGTCGTACCCGATGTCCCACAGAGTCGGCCCCAGAACCGACCCCTGTGGAACGCCGCACGACATGGGCGTCCGCACAATGTCCTCTGCGGGACCCACGCAGAGGATACTGCGGCCCTCCAAATAGTCTGCCACCAGCCGCCTGAGGTACGGGGATACTCCATGGAACCGGAGCGCCTCCCTGATGCAGCTGAATGGCAGACTATTGAATGCATTGGCGATGTCCAACGACACCGCCAACAGCACTCCCTTCCCGGCGACGGCCTCCGCGGCCGCCTGCCTCAGGCGTATTAGAGCCCCGATGGTCGAACGCCCCCTCCGAAACCCATACTGAGCGTCCGACAGATCGGGCCCCACCTCCTCCAGGTGTCGGACGATGCGAGCAGCGAGCACACGCTCCAGCAGCTTACCCACATCGTCGAGGAGCACGATGGGCCTGTAGGCCGACGGCAAATCCGGGGACCGTCCCGGCTCTGGCAGGAGAACCAACCTCCCTTCCTTCCTGCACTCAGGGAACCGTCCAGACGTCAGACAGGCGTTGAACCGCTGACTGAGGCGAGGTTCGGAGTGCTCGAGGAGCGACGTCAACACCCGGACTGGAACCCCGAAGACCTACGAAGGAAGTTGGGCTGGAGGGTCTCGGTGAGGGGGGGGCCCTGCGCGCGAAGCTTGTTCAGCGCCGCGCGATACGGGCGACCCCAGGGGTCACGGTCGAGACCGTCCAGCATCTCCTGCCAACTCGCACCCTTGGCGGCTCGGATGGCCAGCCGAAAGGCAGTCCGCGCACTTCGGTACGCCTCGTACAGCTGGCCCTCCCGCTCGACGTCGCGGTGACGCCGCCGGCTGCGGGTGTAGGACCTTCGGGCACTGATACACGCCGCACGAAGGTCCGCCAGTCTTGGGGACCACCAGTATACCCCCTGCCTCGGTGGCGGACGCCGCCGCACTCTGGGCATGGCCGCATCGCAGATCTGCGTTAACGCACTGCGAATGCGGACAGTCTCAGCGTCCACTCCGTCCGCTGGGGGTGGTGAGGACAGGCACGTGATGACAATGGCCGCCTCCGCCAGTAGATCCCTGTCAAGACGACCCACAGCCCACCGCGGAAACGCGGGAGCTCCGTCCGCCCTGTGACCCCTACCGACAGGGTCTCCGGCTCCTCCAGGACACTCCAGTTCCTCACCCGTGCCGCGACAGCGGGGTTAGCAAACGACAAGTCCACTATCGACCCACCCTGCCGCCGCACACACGTGTTCATCGAGCCCCTGTTCAGAACACAGAGGCCCAGTGAAGCCGCCCACTCGTTGACCGCCTGCCCGCGGTCATCCGTCGTAGGGGATCCCCACGCCGTGGATTCCCCAGCGTTGAAGTCCCCCAGAACCAGGACGAGGCCCGGTGCCAGTCGCCGTATCGAGGCCTCCAAGGTGGTGAGTGAGGCCCCGAAATCATCCATCCTCCTAGTGGGGGAGAGGTATACGCTGTAGAGCGTGACCCCTCCCCACTCCGCCGCGACAAATTCCTCGCCCCTATCCAAAAGGGACAAGGACGGAAAGTGCCGCTGCGTTGAGACGACGATTGCCGCAGTACCGTTTCCACTGACCACCCAATTGGGGCGATCAGGTACGACGTACGGTTCCGCGACTACGGCTGCACCAATCGACCACTCCGCCATGGATTGCAGGAGGAGATCCTGCGCTCCGGCGGAGTGGTTGGTGTTGGCCTGCAGGAGGAGGTGCATGGATGGTGTACCCATTATCGGGTTGTATCCATGACCTCCTCGCTAGCGGGCGATCGGACCGCGCTAGGAGCGGGAGCGGCCGTGGCCGTAGGGCCTCCCCGCGCCTTTGGGGCCGAAGCTGGAGCTTTGGAGGCCCCAGAGCCCATGCGGTGCTTGGCGGGCTTATTGCCCGCCGCATACGCGGGGCAGTGGGGCGGGGTGGCGCAAGATGCCGCCACGTGCCCCGTCTGACCGCAGCGGAAACACAATCCGCCGCAGTCGAAGCAATTAAGTCAAGCCTCAAGTCCTGAGGACGAGGCGTCGTCTTGGTCAGTTTTGCGTTGGCATGACCGGGCCTTGGTGTGAGAATCACTTGGATTCCCGTCGGTTTTTAAAGTATTTAAATTTTGCGTATCCATTGTGAATCCCACGAGAATGGGAGATACATTACGTCGACCCGGGCAGAGATCCCTTTACCCGGACGAGTTTACATTTACCAACCAGGGGGGCAGCCGGTACCCTGGCTGGAGCGTGCTAAGAACAGAACAACCCATCTGCCATGCATCTTCTTGCCGCACGCCAGAACTTAAGATTCTGGGTGATTTCCGAGTGCGAATGTTACTTCGAACTCTTTATAGAGGTTGTCTTCCTCGCGGTCCGGGCGGTTAAGCCAAGACCCTCGCTCCTGATACTACGCCTCAAGACAACGTGTCTTGAAGCAAGATATCAGGTTTACGATGTGTGGGCGGTGGCATGTGCCTGCCCAGCCCTCAAATGAATGAGTGACTGAGCCCGTCCCGATATTTCGCGTCCTATAACCTCTACTACGACTGTAGTAGAGTAAGGAGCGAAATCGCACAGATATTCGCTACGGACGACAGTACAACAGAAGAACTGGGGACCGCCGCCCGCACCCAGGGTACACCGCGTGGAGGTTTCTGGGATAGTACCCCATTAGGCCACGCCCCTATTCGGTTAGTAAACAATGATATGCTATTTGCAAACACGAAAAAATACGACGCAGCGTACCCGGCTTTACTTTTATAACTTGTGTTATTCATAGATTTCGAAGTTAGCGACGCATACTAGATGAGTTTGAAAACGAGTGTTCTAGAACTTTTATTTGTTTATTTACGAAATTAATAAGTTCGGCAAAATTAGGTATTGATCCCGTCTTTCCTGGAATAACTTTCTTGTGTGGGGGTCGAGTCATGTATGTAATGCTAAATGACAAAATAAGAAATCATCCAAGTTATTAATATTTAATGCTTGAAACGCTTTAAGTGAATGGTCAAATGTTTCAATAAATAAAGTTAGGTTAGAAACAAATGTGTAAACATCGGAAGTAGGTAATTGATAAATAATTTCTTAACTATATTTAAAGCTAAACATTTAACGCAAGAAAGTAAAAAATGAGGTGTATCTACGTCTAAAAAGTTTGTTTCGTGATCTAAAGAGACAAATGTAGCATTAAACATTGTCCAGTTTTCAATTTGACCGTTAAACTGAAATAATTGTAATTTCAGTAATGCTGACACAGCTAAATCCTTTTTGTTTGACGTAGACACCAATGAAGCCTTAGAATAGTTGTTTGCTATCAATTGCCATACATTGAACATTTCGTCAAAAGTTTCGAGCTCACTCATTGACATTTTTGTTTTCGTCGTAGGTTTTATCTGCATACAGTTCCATATAATGCAAGTATGACTGTTTCGAATTTTGACCATACACTTTCCATCTCTGATAATTGAATCAAGCATGTAGGTAATTTATCTAAATTACTGCCAATTTTTTAGGAAAAATCGTATATTCGTTGTAATTTGGTAAAGAAATATTCTTTCTTAGCTCTTAACTTTTTACTGTTATTTCAAGAGCTTTCGCCATTTTGCAAAAAGTAAAGAGGTTACGAAAAAAACGTAGGTACATAATTGAAAAAGGCTTAGCGCTTATCCTGCTCGAAGTACTAGAATGTGGAGTAGTGGAATGGAGTGTATGTTATGCTGGATGGCTGGTAAAGCCTTCGTGGACTGTCAGGCGTTTCACCCAGGATTGGTCAAGTTCCGCAATGAAAACTGAGTACGACTCACCGTTCCTCTGCACCGACTGACTTCCCAGTTAATCCTTGTAATGCTTGGGGTAGTTGAAGGTCGTTTGGATGTCTACAGCACACGGTGTCGATTAAAAGTATTCTAATAATTTTATAAAAGACGGCGTAAAAGAAGTTAAGGGTGGCCGAACTCGACAACGACAGTCGTTTCATTATTTTTGCCGCTAGAGGGCTAAGCAGGTATGCTTGCGTCTCATGCGACACTAGCGCATTATTATTTGTAGAAGGTAGTACCACCAAACCGAGCCTTAGTTCAGTGGCAGCACATAGTTTACAGAAAGTATCCAACCACGGGATACTTAACTGCTATGCTGAGGTGGTTTCAACCCCTTAGGAAGAATGAAAGAAGAGAGGTTGACGAAGGAAATATATAAAGTATGGGACGAATACAAGGGAAAGACTATGTCATAGTTTTCTGGACCGAATTGGCGATGTATTGATGAGAGGAGGGATATATTAAGAGTATGCGTAATTGCAGAGCATGCATGAAGACTATTATAAGTATGAAAGACGAGATGGAAATATACCAGGGTTGTAGTTTGTGGCTATCCGTAGCCTCTGCCTACCCCTCTGGGAAACATGCGGCTGAGGCTATATATGTATGTATGTAGTTCCATGTGTTTCCTTTAAATATTTCTAAGGTGACTTCGAGGAGACTTGAATCCAGCATTAGGACATATATATGACGCTGAGATGATGATAAAAGTATTTCACGGCATTTTTATATTTGATTTTTATCATCTCTACGTTTCAACCACTTTTTAGTGTTTGCTGTCACGGTAGGAGTCAAGACCGCGTACCAGTGACCCACCCGCACGGCGTCGAGAGGTATATTGTAGGGCGGGTCTACGGGGTCTTGCACCGCTTTGCCCGCCCCGGACGGATTAGCGGGGTTTGACGTGCCGTAGACCACCGCCAAAAAAAAAACGGTAGTAGTCACTAACATTAAAAACTATCATAACAATCGATACAGACTTGAAATTGCAAATAAAATATATCAATACGGTGGTTAACAGTAAATTCTGGTGGCATATTGTATTCTCAACCCAGGGGGATAAGATAGTTGAAACAACAAAAACGACAGACTTAACTTACCCTCGGATTTTGGGACACTAAATAAATTTATTGTTGGAATGTTAGACGACGTACGAGTATATGGTTGTTGTCGTATGGGTTCTTGCCTGCCACCTGTAGCATATGGTCCCACTGTAAATGAAAAATGTCATTATAATATTTGGTTTGGTAACACGGAAGGACTAACTACGACCATGTTCACTATAAAGTATTCAAATGTCGGGAAATTAAAAATCAAATACAAACGCGATAGAATTCGTAAAAGTAGTTTCATTTCATAAGTCAATTAAGAAATTCGTTCGTTTTAATTAAACTACAAATAAAATATAAATAAAACGGACTAATTTTAGAAATGCAATATTTCCATTCTTATATGTACCTATTATTATTTCTCTTCTAAAAAATAGGACATCGTTATGCATACATTTTTTTTATTACCCGACTGCGCGATACAAATGAGTGGGAAAAGACGAAAAATTCATATGACTGTGCGTGTGAATGTGGATGGACATATACTAAAGTATCTAGTACGTATATTGTCCAATGTAGTGGTCCTACCTAAAGTGTCTAATGTCTGACGCGGTGGCCCATCTCCAACTTCTAACGATTTAGTTCTCAACTTCAGTCGTAAAACTATATTTAGTTAGGTACCTACATTTATTAATAAATAAAATAACTACATCCACCTAGGTATTCATAACTAAAAAGAATAAAATAAAAAAAAAACAAAAAAAAAATCCCGACTGCATAAAAAGCGAGCTAAATTACGTACATAATAAAAAACTGAAAAGAAAAAAAAAGTACTTACATGTCTGATGGTCTAGAATTCCATAATATATTATTGAATGAATACTATTATTTTAATAATGGAACATGACAACTGAACAGTCGGGATCCATTATTCGACAGCAAATCTAATTTTTGTAAATACAATTCATTCAATAATATATTATAGAATTCTAGACCACTGGACATCTAAGTGCTTGTTTTTTTCTTTTCAGTTTTTTATTATGTACGTAGTTTAGTTCGCTTTTTATGCAGTCGGGTTTTTTTTTTTTTTTTAATTTGATGTTTAGTTACTACATAATTATAATTTGATACTTTTATTGCTAAATAACTTTAATTATCTTACTTTAATTAATTAATTACTTTAGTACATTAAATTAACTTAGTTAATTAGTTTTATCTGTGCTATAAGATCATGATTCATTGACAAATTTCACAGTTTTATGTTAACAGGACCTGTAAGTTCTGATAAGACATTTAAAATTCAAAATGCAATATATATTGTAGGTAATAGTGGTAGGACCGTTGACAGTTATCTGTATATAGCCACGGGCCGGTCTGTCTGGGGTAGGTAGTGCCACAGTCTCGCAGAAGACCGACGTTTGAGTAATACCAATGTGCTATTGCGCTTCGTTCGGTGACTGAAAGAGCCGGAAGCCTAACTGGGTGGGTTTGGGGGTTTGTATTGGTAGGCAGCGGTCTAGATAGACCCTTAGTATTGCCAAGGTCCATGGGCAACAGTGACACTTATCATCAGGTTGCTCATTTGCCGCCATAAGCAATAAAAAAAAGAAAAGTAAGAGTTATAAAAAAAAAGTAATGTATGCAAACTATGTATATGAAAACTCAAAAAATAGTGCATTTAAATAACAGTGTAACAGAGTGGCAAAGTTTGTATGGGAAAAAAAATCTTTATCGTTTATTTTTCAAATTACGTACAAATACTCTTCGGTAAAAATAAATAAATACGTTTCAACATTTGACAATTATTTATTATTCTGCTTGGCGCTAATGACCCTTTCAACCAGTTTCTTAAGCCTAATTTACACCACCATCTGGAGGTGTAAATTAGGTTTAAGAAGCTGGTTGAACAGGTCATTAGCGCCAAACAGAAACTACCGAAGCTAGAAACTTTGACAGTACTTTCTTTTTATGACGTAGAGTCCAGTAAGAAAGGGTTTTATTAAATGCCACCCCTTTTTTTTTTGGGGGGCGGGTTACGGTCGGCACACTCCTCGCACCACTCCGTCCGGGGTGACAGAGGGGTGTAAGCACGCATACCCGTAACCCACCCGTGACGTCGCCTTCGTCGTTGGGCCAACCACCGAAGCAGAGTGACTTGACGTCAGTGGTTGGCCCGATGGAATACCCCTGAGGAGTACCCTCTCCTCGACCGACGTCCCCCCCTCGGGTAGGATGTCGGTCTTTCCTCACGCGAATTAAATTCCACCCCTAAGCATATTGTATTCTCTACCCAGCAAAACGGCAGACATAACTAACTTACTCTTGTATTTTGAGCCCCTAAATATCTTTGTTGTTGGAATGTTAGGCAACGAATATGGTTGTTGTCGTATGGGTTCCTGCCTGCCATCTGTAGCATATGGTCCCACTGTAAACAAAAAACGACATCTTTATATATATATATAATTTTTCTGTACGTGTGTTGACAGTGAACTCCTCCTAAACAGCTGGACAGATTTTCTTCTGACGACGTCTGTCGGGACAGCCAGTAATATATAAATTTAAAAAATCATATAATTTAATAATGTGCCAGCAAGACGAAGAAGCACCTTGTTATTTACAACATTTTTCTTCATGGGCGTTCAAAATTATCGAATTGTTGATTTCTGAGATTTACTCGGCGGCAGTGCCAAACGAGCCATTTCACTGGCTGCCTCACTTTGCTCTTGTGATTGGGAGGTATGAAGTCGGGCTATACTAACGCGGCAATCTTCATGTATCGTTCTTCTTAAGTGGTTTCATTCGCGATGTTTCATTATATATATACAACATACATATATATGATTACAATAAACGTACCATATTGAGATGTATGTTGACCACCATGTAGATATGATGAGGGATTCTCGGCAGCCATTGGTCGTAATAGTTGATAAGGATTAGATGGTTCCGGAAGTTGAGGTATAAATTGAACAGGCAATTCATGCCTGCCAGACTGGTTGGGTGTAGGTGTCGAATGCATCAAATTTTGTCGAGGCAGTTGATCTGTGTAGTCGCTGTCGACGTCTATAATTACATCTTCATTAGTCGCTTGAGAAGTACCAGACGTCGCCACTGTGGATAGAAAATATAAAGAAGGTTCATAACAAAATAAACTATACTTTATATATATTAAGTATTTATTATATATTACTTTATATATGAGGGTGACAGCGATGGCTGAGCGATTGAATTCTCGTTGTCGCCGGTCATTGGTACAGAGTTCATATTTTTTTTTAAAATGAAATAATATTGCCGTGCCCGAAATAAATTAACGTTTTATTTGTACAATTTAAATTAACGGTCAATACGTGGCTAACCAACGGTTTCGTATTGGAGAAGTGTCTCGGTTGACTCACCGATTAATTATGATTTTCACACAATCCCCACTCCCCAATACGACTCCGTCCACGTGACGCCATTACAAAACTACCTAGTGGCGCCACTGAGTTTGCCAGGTGTTGCCAGTACTAAATTACATTATTAAACCTAATGGCGCCACTGTGTTTCCGGCAGATGTTGCCAATACTAAATTACGTTACCAAACCTAGTGGCGCCACTGTGCTGTCAGTACTAAATTAGTCAATTGAGCAACTTGTTTCTAAACGATATCTTATTCTACGACATATATATTAAGTATATTAATATATTAATTAAGTATTCTTAGCAGATCATCGAGTTTCACTACTGGACGTGTCCCCCAACACGAGGTATTTTGTTAGAATTATTAATACATACTTAGGTACTTTAAGTAAGTTTCTTTTTTATTTTTTACTTTTTAAAGGGAAATTAGGTTTTTAGGTAGGGGCAGCAATTTAGGTTAGGGTCAGGGGTTTGTATATATATATTTTTTTTTTATAAATAGGTTATACTATGATATAATAACTGCCCTGAAGGGTGAAGCCGAGGTGAGTTATGTAATAACTAGGAGGAATAGGAATGGCTTACGCATAGTGGGCTGGGTTCATGAGGCTCACCAGATAGCTCGGTTTATGAACCGAGCTATCTGGTAATATCCGTAATATGTTACAAGAATGAATAATGTGCGGCAGACCAAAAGTTTTAATTCAATAAGTAAGTAAACGCGTCAATGCCAAATTTAATGCCCTATTTTACACTTTATGAGAATAAACATTGATAATTATTGAAATATATGCTTATTTATTGATACTGCAGAGTATTTGTGCGTAATTTGAAATCACTGGAAAAATTTTTCTCCCCATATAACATATAATTTTGTTAAAAAAGTCTTTTCACATATAATCTGCATAAACTTTTAATAAAATCTCTTTGGCTGTGTTAGTTATACCTGGCTGATTTTGATAACATTTAAAAGGTTACTTACATTTAAAAAAAGAAACAATTTTTTAAAATATTGTTTCTCGGCGTTTTCCATTTGTTTTCTTTCTGTCAACTCTAGTTAAGAAATTTGATACATCTTAAAATTTGATGATAAAAAAGAAAAAACGCGGTTGAGAGCCCTCAGCGCTCACCCACAGTCCGGGTAAAGTTGTCATAGCCATCTGAGGCTAACAAGTATGACACACAAAAAAAAAAAGCGCAAGGCAAGCCGCGAAAAAGAATCGATTAGCAAAATGGTACATAATATTAGGTATTTGGCTCCTTAGTTAAGTAATGAAATAAACAAATGTAATAAAATAAATCAATGATGGGGAGATTAACTTTGTGCAACTTTAGTTTGGCTGTGGTTCTAAATTAAAACTACTGAGTACGGTGGTGATATATTTTAATCTGCCTTGTCAGAAGTACAAAGTGAGAGTGACAATTTTCATGAACTCAACTGGCTATATAAATGGCATAATAATTTGATCATGCGTGTTGCTCTTAATATTTATGCAGGCGTTGTTGTCCTGAACATGCCCCCGGGCTTTGGAAGCTCGCCTTTCTTCTTGTTAAAAACTCTTCGTATTATGTCACTTGATACCTTCATGTCAGCAACTCAATTCATTCCATCAGGACCAGGATGAACTGCAATGACTCGTCCTAAACGCCACTTTAATGGAGGAAGACTGTCCTCCTTCACAATGACCAAAGAATGTAACTGTAAGGAATTATTATTAATTCGCCACTTAGTGCGTTGTTGCAGCTCGCCAACATATTCCTTACTTCATCGAAACCAATGTGGTAACGAAGCCGTTCAATGCGTTGGTAGCGTGTGAGCAGGTTGTACGAGCAATTTTCAAAAATCGGTTCTGGCGGCACCATAATTCATCGCACCAGTAGGAAATGGAGTGAGATGTGTCAAGTCACCAGGCTCCGATGAAAGGTCGATGAGTGGTCGAGAGTTTAATATAGTCTCAATTTGGGTAAAAATGGGTTTTTGACTCATCATACGTTAGATACAATTTCCCAACACTCTAACTAAATGATATTTTGAAGACTTGACACCGGCTTCCCAGAGTCCTCCGAAATGTGGTGAATGCGCCCAAATAAAATAAAATGGTAACAGTATTACTTCGTTGACCAAACTTTCACCCAGTGAGTTACAATTACCCTCTAAAATTTATATGACTAATTGCATGTAACTAGGAATAAAGTCCCATTGTCAGAATAAATATCCTGCGGTTTGCCTTAACGTGAAATGAAACATCGTAATGCTAAAATAAAAGTATGACGCATTAAATCACCCACCAATTCCAAGTGGACCGCCTTAGTGGCAAATCAAAATAATATAGCCAAGTATACTTTAGTATACTTTAACAACACGAGAACCATGTTCTGTCTAGAAATAGCTACTAGAGATCCAGCATAATAAGCGCCTACGTAGTCAAAGAGATATCCTCCAGAAGAAATACAATTGTGAGGTAAATTTCCCATTAGCAGTGCAGCAACCTGTGCCCTTAACGACTACAGCGTACGCATTGACGGTAACATTTTTTAACCAAATTACGGCCATCTTTAGGCCAATACCTCTACTGAATGGAGGCTAATAGAAGCTGAAGACCTGCATGCATTAGAGCCTTATGTTCACGAATAAATAATAATTTAATGAATAATGTGTGTGGACTGTATAATAGATAATAGGATGTTCTTTATCCTAACAACAATCTGAATTTTCTATACGTCCTCCTGCATAATATTATTTTATATAATAATACGCTAAATTTAAGTAAAAGGACTCCCTTTCGTAAAAGCTTAATTTTCAATAATAAATAATGTATAATTTATTCGGGAAACAATTCAGATTGTGACATTTCAATAATTAATTGTAATGAATTTCGTAATTCGTTATGCGTTAAATACGTTTCAGTTAATGAATTACGTTTACACTGATTAATGAATCGCAAAACATACGCAACAGTACGGTTCAATCTTAAAAAGAGTAAAAGAACCGGTCAAATTAATAAGCCTTATACATAACTATTCACTAATATTTACCTGCAAGTAACTTGTCTCGTTTCAGGTAAAATTTCATTATTAATAAGGCTGGTAGGTCAATGAGAAGAATCTAATTAAAATTGACGGGTCTGACCACCAAGATGCAAGAAACTGAATAGGAATGAAATCAACGTTGCGTGTAATATGATAAGCTGGATTCATATCAGTAATGTGTCGCTAAATGAGATCTTCCGTCTTTTAAAATCTCTGCGACCCTATGACGCACAAATGAGTTTAATTTATTGGACAGCATTTTTAACTAACCTAAAACTATGGTTGAATCTGTCCAGAAGGTTACATTTTTAATTTTAAGCCTTAGAGAACTAATCCCTTTCTCATAAGGATGTAAATCTACTAAGATTTAACAAGGGCTACACGGCTTTTAACCAGTAATAATCGAACTAAATAGTCATTACTAACACTAAGTATAAACACACCGTACGCTCGCTTATATGCGTAAATATATGCATTTCAATACATTGAAGATTATTATAAGTAACATGCCGTGGCCGGCGAAGTTGATTTAATATTGATAAACTACTAAAAATGTTAGTTCTATTGTCTGCACATGCCGACATTTTGCCCTAATAATTTATCTATCTATAAACCTTCTTCTTATGTTCTAATGAGAGGAAACAATGTTTAACCTTACTACATGAATTTCCTAACAAAGATGATTCACTTTAAAGAATATTTTTAGGCAAATAACGCCCATCGTCTAACCGAATAGATTTATTTCAATACATGTTTCTCACATAAGCGTTCTTCCTCAGAATAATTATTATATTTAGGACAGACTTCCTTGGTCTGCCAAAAACTCATCAATTGGTTTTGTAAATTATCATTCATAGAAGAATCGATTAAATTAATATTAACGAAGTTACATTTAATTCGATTCGTAGACTTTTTAACATAATCGTTATATAACGGACCGGACACTAACCACCCTAATTTACTTTCATATAAAATTGGCTTACCCTTACCTAAATATATTTTTTGAGTCCCTAATATGTCCCAAAAATATCGGCACCAATAATTAAGTCTACATCAGCAGGTGACTGAAAGCTAGGATCGGCTAACATAATGTTCGATGGTATATTAAGCTCCGATAAATTTAAAGGACCGCTTGGAATGCTGTCAGTTACTGTCTGGCAAAATAAAACATTCAATATTATTCGAATTATAATTATCTGTAGATCCAATAGTCAGTTTGCAACTCCTTTTAATACTTGTAATTACATTATTTATACCTAACACAGATTGATTTATACGCATAGCAGATATATTCAATTTTTCAAACATCTTCTCCGTAATTAAACATGACGTACTGCCACTGTCGAGCACAGCGCGCGCGGTGTATTCTCGCTGATTTTTGCCGAGCACCTTAATAATTGCAGTTGATAATAATACCTCCCGAGCACTGCCAGCACGATTGCAGTTAGCAACGCTCGCAGTTAACGTCAGGTTAGATGATAATGCGACCGAATTAGATACAGGCGCGGCTGGCTGCATATTATTAGTAATTATTTTTATTATTATTCATTTATTTCAGAGTACAGAGCTCCATATTTAGAGCTCCATATTAGTAATGCAATCACTTTGTAACTGTGCACTATTGGACTTACGATTAAAATCATTTATATGAATCATTGTATGATGTTTACGTTTACAAACTTTACAACCTAGACCAGGTTTACAACGATTCGCAAAGTGACTTGAAATTTTTTTTTTTTTTTTTTTTTGGTGGACTATGGATTAGTCTCGCCCCGCCAAATCGGTCCGGGGTGACGGAGAAGGCGGCGCGTGACCCCATAGACCCACCGTAAAATGTACCACCAATGTACAATGTACCCACCGTAAGATGGCGGCGGCCCGGGGCGCGGGAATCCTCCCTTGCCCGTTCCGCCGCTTCCTTCTGCGAGATGACAGCCTCGCAGAAGGCGGCGACCGCGTCCCAGTTCCTGATGCTGTCGACCATCGCCCTCGCGACGGCCGGCAGCGTCAGGTCGGCACCGATGACAGCGACGAGGTCACGGCGCTGCCGCTCCCATCCCGGACACACCTCCAGCGTGTGTTGCGCCGTGTCCTCGTCACTCCTGCAGTGGTGGCAGGCCGGAGTCCACTCCCTATACACGACCCTGTGCAGGTACAACCCGAAACACCCGTGCCCCGTTAATACCTGCACCATCCGAAAGGTGAGGACTCCGTGCCGCCGCTCCATCCACTCTATCAATACGGGCCGGAGGGCCTCAACGGTCTCCACACCGTGCCTAGGCCTCTCCAGCCGCGTAGCCCAACGGGCGATGACGTCTCGGCGGGCATCCACGCGCCAGGTGGCTATCTCGCTCAACGATGGGGAGCCACCTTCCTCGCGCGCTGTGATAACCCGCCGGTAGAGGTCGGAGAGCATCTCCGCCTCTAGGTCCCACGGGGGTATCCCGGCCAACAGGCACGCCGCCTCTGTCGACACCGTGCGGTACCCGCGAATGGCTCTGACCGCCATGGCTCTCTGTGGCCTCCACAGAACCGCCCTGAGCTGGGCGTTCAGAGCCCTCGCCCACATGGGTGCGCCGTACATGGCCATCGAGCGGATGACCCCCGCATACAGCCGTCGGCCCTCAAAACTGGGTCCGCCCACGTTCGGCATGAGTCGAGAAAGGGCGGACGCCGCGCCGACAAGCCGGGGAGCAATCTGTCGGAAATGCTCCCGGAACCACCATCGCCCGTCGAGCACCAGACCCAAGTACCTCATATGGGCCTGGATGCTGATGTGGATGGAGTTTACCACTATCGAGGCGCCGATGGGCAGCCTCACACGGGGCCCATGGAAAAGTAGGGCCTCCGTCTTGTTTAGGGCCACCCTGAGCCCCAGCGCCTCGATCCGCCTGACCATCTCCTCGGTGCCGAGAGTGGCCAGGCTCGCCGCCTCTTCGAGTGTCCTGCCCCGGGCTGTGACGAGCGTGTCGTCAGCGTAGCACACCAAGCTCAGCCCGGGGGGGAGACTCCCTCTCAACGTCCAGTCGTACCCGATGTCCCACAGAGTCGGCCCCAGAACCGACCCCTGTGGAACGCCGCACGACATGGGCGTCCGCATAATGTCCCCTGCGGGACCCGCGCAGAGGATACTGCGGCCCTCCAAATAGTCTGCCACCAGCCGCCTGAGGTACAGGGGCACTCCATGGAACCGGAGCGCCTCCCTGATGCAGCCGAATGGCAGACTATTGAATGCGTTGGCGATGTCCAACGACACCGCCAACAGCACTCCCTTCGCGGCGACGGCCTCCGCGGCCGCCTGCCTCAGGCGTAATAGGGCCCCGATGGTCGAACGCCCCCTCCGAAACCCATACTGAGCGTCCGACAGATCGGGCCCCACCTCCTCCAGGTGTCGGACGATGCGGGCAGCGAGCACACGCTCCAGCAGCTTACCCACATCGTCGAGGAGCACGATGGGCCTGTAGGCCGACGGCAAATCCGGGGACCGTCCCGGCTTTGGCAGGAGAACCAACCTCCCTTCCTTCCAGCACTCAGGGAACCGTCCAGACGTCAGACAGGCGTTGAACAGTTGCCTGAGGCGAGGCTCGAAGTGCTCGAGGAGCGACGTCAGCACCCGGACTGGAATTCCGTCCGGGCCGGGGGCCGTGGTGGCGGAACGAATCTTCGCCACGGCCGCCCCCACTTCCGACTCCGTCACGGGCGGAACACTCTCGTCGTCGTCGGCCTCCCGGTCCTGATCTGGCGGAGCCATGACCGGGGGCGTGTGTTCCGACTGCCGTGGAAACAGCTCCTCGACCACCCTACGAAGGAAGTCGGGCTGGAGGGTCTCGGTGA
This sequence comes from Lymantria monacha, assembly GCA_905163515.2. Taxonomy (NCBI): domain Eukaryota; kingdom Metazoa; phylum Arthropoda; class Insecta; order Lepidoptera; family Erebidae; genus Lymantria; species Lymantria monacha. Next base: position 23,131,680 of record LR991081.1, read on the forward strand.
GGGGGGGGCCCGCGCGCGAAGCTTGTTCAGCGCCGCGCGATATGGGCGACCCCAGGGGTCACGGTCGAGACCGTCCAGCATCTCCTGCCAACTCGCGCCCTTGGCGGCTCGGATGGCCAGCCGAAAGGCAGTCCGCGCACTGCGGTACGCCACGTACAGCTGGCCCTCCCGCTCGACGTCGCGGTGACGCCGCCGGCTGCGGGTGTAGGACCTTCGGGCACTGATACACGCCGCACGAAGGTCCGCCAGTCTTGGGGACCACCAGTAGACCCCCTGCCTCGGTGGCGGACGCCGCCGCACTCTGGGCATGGCCGCATCGCAGATCTGCGTTAACGCACTGCGAATGCGGACAGCCTCAGCGTCCACTCCGTCCGCTGGGGGTGGTGAGGACAGCCACGTGCTGACAATGGCCGCCTGCGCCAGTAGATCCCTGTCAAGACGACCCACAGCCCACCGCGGAAACGCGGGAGCTCCGTCCGCCCTGTGACCCCTACCGGGTTCCCGGGGGGAGACCTCCATCCGGATGTACCGGTGGTCCGACAGGGTCTCCGCCTCCTCCAGGACACTCCAGTTCCTCACCCGTGGCGCGACAGCGGGGCTAGCGAACGACAAGTCCACTATCGACCCGCCCTGCCGCCGCACACACGTGTTCACCGAGCCTCTGTTCAGAACACAGAGGCCCAGTGAAGCCGCCCACTCGTTGACCGCCCGCCCGCGGTCGTCCGTCGTAGAGGACCCCCACGCCGTGGATTTGGCGTTGAAGTCCCCCAGAACCAGGACGAGGCCCGGTGCCAGTCGCCGTATCGAGGCCTCCAAGGTGGTGAGTGAGGCCCCGAAATCGTCCATCCTCCTAGTGGGGGAGAGGTATACGCTGTAGAGCGTGACCCCTCCCCACTCCGCCGCGACAAATTCCTCGCCCCTATCCAAAAGGGACAAGGACGGGAAGTGCCGCTGCGTTGAGACGACGATTGCCGCAGTACCGTTTCGACTGACCACCCAATTGGGGCGATCAGGCACGGCGTACGGTTCCGCGACTACGGCTGCACCAATCGACCACTCCGCCATGGATTGCAGAAGGAGATCCTGCGCTCCGGCGGAGTGGTTGGTGTTGGCCTGCAGGAGGAGGTGCATGGCTGGTGTACCCATTATCGGGTTGTGTCCATGACCTCCTCGCCAGCGGGCGATCGGACCGCGCTAGGAGCGGGAGCGGCCGTGGTCGTAGGGCCGCCCCGCGCCTTTGGGGCCGAAGCTGGAGGTTTGCACGCCCCAGAGCCCATGCGGTGCTTGGCGGGCTTATTGCCCGCCGCACACGCGGGGCAGTGGGGCGGGGCGGCGCAAGATGCCGCCACGTGCCCGGTCTGACCGCAGCGGAAACACAATCCGCCGCAGTCGAAGCAATTAGTGCACGTCGGTCGAGTGTGTCCGACCGCCATGCACTTGTACACACACTCGCAGGCCGGTGCTCAAGCACGGTTACCCGCGCCGAGCTCCAGCCCACGAGGAGCCTGCCTGAGCCGGCCAGTTGCCTGACCGACTCCACCGGGCACTGCGCCCAGGCAGCACCTACGCCACGCGGACCGGGACGAATGGCACCGACCCGGACGGTGTCTATGGGACACCCGGTTTTCGAGGCAATAGCCTCCCGGATGTCTTCCACCGTCACTGAATCGTCCAAACCCGAAATGCGCATTTCGGCGCACTTGACGGGCCTGGCGATCTTGATGCCACCCTCCTCGGCGAACAAACCTCTCAGCTTCTCGGCCACGCTGTCGGCCGTCTTGGCGCCCTCGGCCCCTGGGAACTCGAGAATTCGAGCCCCCGTCCGGGCCTTGCGGGTCCTGGCTTCGACGCCTCCAATATCGGAGACGTCTAGCTCCCGCCGGGCCTTCCTCAAGACGGCCTCGTAGCTGAGGCCCTTCTCGGCCGCCTCGGCCAGCACAGTGATCACCACTGCGGCCGTCTTCGGCGACTTGAGCCCCTTACGCGGTCTCTTCTTCTGTCCGGCTCCTGCCTGTGGAGCGGGGACCTCAGCGGCGGCGCGCTTGGCCTCCGCTCTCCTCCTTTGGCCGCGACTCCTTCTGTCGCGTTCGGCTACCTGCCAACCCTGTTCGGGTACGGCAGTCGTGCCAGACGCGGAAGGCCTCGTCGCAGCCTCGCTGGTCGTCGCCGGCGGTGTTGTTGCGGGCGACTTCAGCGGTCCGGCAGGAGCCGGAGCCGTCTTCCTCCTCAGGGCAGGTCCCTTCGGAGCTGGGCCGGGGCCTTTGGGCTTAGGCCCGGCCGCGGCCGCGGCGTAGCTCCCCACGCGGCCACCCTGACAAGGCAGCGGGGCGGGGGCTGGTGCCACATGCGGCCGCTTATCCGCGGCTAGAGGCGGCCGGACACGTGGTTCTGGAGGCAGTCTTGCCTCCAGAACGGCCACACGCGCATCAACGAGTTTGCCAACTGCGTTGATGATTTTGGCGAGGGCCTCGTCCGACAAGCCTCCCACCTCCAGTGTCGGGGTCGGCTGAGCCCCTCCAGGGGCCCGCTCCGCGGCGCCTGGCGGCTTTGGCGCCGCAGGGGCGCAAGCCGGCGGCAAGCGGTCCGCGGGGAGAGGCGTCAATCTCACCACCGGGACAGGCAGTTTCGCCGCGGCGACCGCGCCAGCGTCAGCCGGCGGCGCGCGCTTCGCGGCGGCAGGCGTCTTCCTCGCCGCGGGGACGGGTGTGACCGTGACACCATCACCCAACGTCGGCGCCGCAGCGCGAGGCGGCTTTGGCAGCGCAGCGGCCGCTGAGTAGCCGGTCTTGGCTGGTGGCGCGGCTGGCGCAGGCGACACGAACAGCGCCACCTGCGCCTTGAGGTCGGCCACGTCGATCAGCAACTGGCGGTTTGCCCGACGCATCTCCGCCAACATCTCGCCCAGGTTCCTGTTTCGGGTCCGCAGGCCTGACATCTCGCCTCTAAGGCGGACATTTTCGGCCTGCATATCCGTGGCCTCGCCGGCGCGGACAGCGACCGCCGCCGCCCTTTCCATGGCCGAGGTCCCTCGCCCTCTTCGGGAGGCCTGGATCTTTGGTGGAGGCATGTTGGCCACGCTCCCCTCGGTTTCGGCGCTCGAGCTGCCTCCCTTACTCAGGGGGCGCTTTCGCACCTGCGAGGGGAGGGCCTCCTCCTTCTTAGTCGCGGTCGCCGGCGGCGTCTTTGCTGCTAGACGCGCCGACGACCTAGTGGGGCCTTCACCAGCCGACCCGCTTTCCTCTTTGGACGGCCCTGCGGGAATATCGCCGCCCTCGTCCATTCTGACGGTAGATCCGCCGCCCTCGTCTTCGGACGGCTCTGCGACATCGCTGTCGCCCTCGTCCGTCGACGGCTCTGCTGCGAGTCTACCGTCCTTCTACTCTTCAGCGGCGGCAGCCTCCCTGCGCGCCCGTCGCTCCTCCAGCCGCCTTTTGTGGCTCAGGCCGTTGCCCCGAGCTGTTGCAAGCCGTTGCACGCCAGAACTTAAGATTCTGGGTGATTTCCGAGTCCGAATGTTACTTCGAACTCTTTATAGAGGTTGTCTTCCTCGCGGTCCGGGCGATTAAGCCAAGACCCTCGCTCCTGAAACTAAGACAAGCAAAGAATCAGGTTTACGATGTGTGGGCGGTGGCATGTGCCTGCCCAGCCCTCAAATGAATGAGTGACTGAGCCCGTCCCAATGTTTCGCGTCCTATACCCTCTACTACGACTGTAGTAGAGTAAGGAGCGAAATCGCGCAGATATTCGCTACGGACGACAGTACAACAGAAGAACTGGGGACCGCCGCCCGCACCCAGGGTACACCGCGTGGAGGTTTCTGGGATAGTACCCCAAAGTGACTTGAACTAAAACATTTGAAACAAACTTTAAATGTTCGTAATAATTGCAACCGTGCCTTATTATCTAGTGCTACAAATTGTGAACAAGTGTTTAGGTTATGTTCATGACTATTACACACAGGATAAGTTTTCGTTGATTGTATCGAATCTGTAGGTACTACGATTATGGTTACTCTCCTGTATAGAAATCATTGATTTGTGTTGTATGTGATGTTTATAGAGTAAATTGCCATGCCCTGATTGGAAATACGAGATAATTCAAGTGTTTCGCATAAATCAGCTCGGGTACGCAAAAGAGTGTTAAAACATTCTAAAGTAATTGCATCCTCTTTATTCATATGACCTTTGAACTCATCCCACTCGTGGAATGTTTTTGGAACGAAGTTCCTTATCGCGCGTTGTGAAAGGGAGCTAGACGGAAAAAAATCTTACGAAAAGTTGTCACGACACTTTTTGCTATAGTAAGTTATTGTAAGCTGTGCGGTGTCGCATGTTTCTCTGTCTGTCTCTCTCTCTCTTATAGAAAGCAAGCCAGATATTTTCATTTCTATTTCGCATTGAACAGTGTTGTGTCGCGACGATTTTTTTTATAGATAGAGTGATTCAAGAGGAAGGTTTATATGTATAATATATGCATAATGTACTAGAGAAACACTGATAATTTTAGAGGTTTCTAATGTGATGTCGTAAATAAACACATTATTTTGCGCTTACATTGCAAACGCTGGCTGAACCCTACGAAATAGATCAAAATAAAGTACTACAGTATTATACAGCTTAAAAAGGCCTACAAAAAAGTCCGCGATGGTATATATCTATCTCTTAAGGATTACATACTATATCCATTTTAATACTTTAAAAAATGTTCTATTATAAAACGGCAATTGAAAAGCTATTTACACAAATCCTTATCATTTTAAATACATTAGTTGGCTTGAGCATTTCCTGAAGCTATTTTTTTCCTTCAGACCATGCAAATTAAATCAATACCTTAAGAGATATAGCAAAATCAAAATAATGCGCAACGAAATTATTTTCGCCCGTGACCGGGCCGCGTGGCCGGCTCGCGTTCGAGCTCGGGGCCGAAAAGTTTTGGTAGTCTAGTGGAATTGTATATCATAGGATATTAATATTATAAACGTGAAAGTTTGTAATAATATATGGATGTGAACATGTTTGTTGCTCTTTCACGTAAAAACTACTGAATGGATTTTGATGAAATTTATAGTAATATAGCTTGCACATCAGAATAACACATAGGCTATAATTTATAAAGATATTTTGCAAATTGGCTAAAATATAACGATAAAAATCGCTTAAGGCAGAAAAAAATTATATAATTAAAATAGAACTTCGTTCCATCCGGGTGTCCCTTGACACCTCCGGTTTTTTTGAGTCTAGTTTACTAGAGATAATGTGGATAAGAAGAGTATCCCAATGAGTAACTGGTTCACCAAGAGATTCTAATGTACGTAAATTCTCATTCAGTGTATCAATTAAACATTTTATATTACTTGATGACTCTTTTGTGATTGGTTTAATGTTTAATAAAGCTGAAACATGGTTTTGTATGAATAACCGTTTGTTGTTAAATTTATCACACAGAAGATTCCACGCAATCTCATAATTTTTTGCAGAAAATTCGATTGATTTAATAACTACCGGAGCTGTCCATTCTAATGAGGCTCTCAAATAGTGAAATTTATTAATATTATCAATCTCACTATTGGAGTTTATTAGGCTGGAGAACGTATCGTGAAACTCTAACCAGTGCTCATAGGAACCACTACATTTCGGCAATTGAATCGTGGGCAATTCAACTATCTTCTGTTTATTATTATAATTACTTGCTACACTTATGTTATCTTTATCCGCAGAATATTTATTCAATATTGCCTGACCCTTTGCGAGAGATTTGTAATAAGATGACTCAAACTCATTTCTCTTTATTAGTTAAATATCTAAGTTATTAACTGTGCATTCGAGCTTAAGCTGTACTTAGTCATATTGATCATACAAAGATTTTATCTTACCTATACGCAATTGCAACTCAGTGATGGGGCTTAACGAGGAAATATTTAGGGAATTTAAATAAGTAGAAAAAGCTGTTAAGCGGCCTTTGTAACTGCCTCCTTTCTTAATTAACTCTTTTCCTCGGACATTCTGGAAAGCAAGTGTTTCGTCAACCTGTAACGTTATACAATGCACGTAAATAATTTATTATGCAATACTAAATGGCTGAATTTATTCTTATATATTTATCCTATCATTATGGTTCCCTTTAATTTTAAGTGTATAAATTGTAATATAAATTATTTTTAATCTTAGTTTTAATTGTATATAATAATAATATTTTAAATGATCTGACTATTATTCAATAATATAGCAATAATGTTCTATGTAATTCTTATTAAATGAATTAACAAAGCTATAAAATTGTTTTAATTATTTTGCATAGAAAATAACTGAGTATAATATATTCAATAGACATAAATAAACTCAGTGAATACCTACTTTAGAAAAACTAACTTTTTCAAAATTAACGATTTTAACGAGTCTATTTAGGTATTGAAATACATGATAATATATTAATAATAATGTTTATAACCCAAATGAAATAATAATAATCTTGATAAAATCTAAAGTTATTAAACTATTTTGAGAAAAATTATAAATGTAGGTTCAATTCAATCAAAAAACAAATTCATTTTTTATTTTAATTATAAATGTATATCAATAACAATGTTTTAATCAATTTGAAAACAATTGAAAGTAACGTACTTAATAGCTTTAAGTTTACTAAATACCTTACCTATAGGTAAGGTATTTAGTTACCTTACCTTAGCAAAACGAACTTTTCTAAAGTTAACGATATTAACGAGTCTATTTACTTATTGAATTAATTGACAATATATTAATAATAATGATTATAACTAAATGAAATAATAATAATCTCGTAAAATCTAAAAGTAAATTACTTTGAGAAAAATTTTGAGTACTGACCTTATTTATTTATTAAACTACTTTACCCTATTTATTAATTAAACTAGAGTGATGGATGGAAATTGCGGTAATTAACATTAAATAATTGATGTCGAGACTACTTGACCATTTCACTTTGCCTCGACTCACGTCACCCAATCCTTATATTCCACAAATCTCTTCCTTTTGATAAATAATTCCATAAATTTGATAATCCGGCTCGATCCTGGACCAATGATGGGGAGATTAACAATGTGTATTAAATAAAGGTCACTCTCCAGATTGAAGACAAATCGTAAATAATAAAAATAATAATTTATCACTTGCTGAAAAATAATTGAAAGAAATAATAGCAAAATTGCAAAACAAAAAGAAAAAAAAAAGGGACAACTTGCATGTATCTCCCTTTATACCGCAAACTTCACACGTTTTATGGCCTTTCCCCATGTCATTAAATGAATCACACTAAAAGAACAAGAGTCCCTATATCTACTATAATTATTATACTTAATAATTAATATGAGTCTGAAAAATAAGTAGGTACCACATGAAAACACCAAAAAAAGAAAAAAAAAATACACTATCTACATATATATAAAATCCTTTGTTCTGAATTATGGAATAACGCACAGCCTAAACCACTGGTCGTAGAGATCTGAAACTTCGAGGGTGTGTTCTTTTTGAGATGTAGGCATACAATAAGAAAAGATTTTTCGAAATTATATCCCTAAGGCCATGGCTAGGATGAAAAAGCGGGCCAAAGTTTGTATGGGACAACGTGATTCCTTGGTACGAAATTTTTCAAATTTTGTATAAACATTCTTTAACAGAACTGATGAAAGACGTGTTTCGTATTTTATTAAAATTTATCTCCTAACAGGGTAAAAGGGGCAAGAAAGTTATTTTGGGGGTGATTTGCTTTAAAGATGATATCAATGCTCTTCTTTTTATATATTGGCAATCAGCTACTTATACGAGCTATTGGTGCCAGTGTCAAGTTATAAATATTTTCACGTTTTTAGTCTTTCAAGTTAGTCATTGTCTAAGTCAAATTGTCGCCATTAACAGTGCAATGGCCACACTGTTAATGGTATCTTGTGGCCATTGCATTTTGATGAAAAACGAAAATGTTGTAAAGCTTTGTAAAACTTTTATATGATATTCATTACATCCCAGCAGTTCCGCCACATAACATTACATAAAATGCCATCAAAATTATCTAATATAACACGTTAAAACACTAAGATATCGAATATAATACAAGAGCACCACATGACGTTTTTAAATGCCCGTCAAAAGTCCGATATCAATACTCCTTAGTGATTTTAACTTAAAAGACATTTTATTTTACAAACATGTGTCAAACATGTTTGAAAAGTTAATTCGATTTTATTAAAAAAAACAGCCAAGTGTGACTCGTAGTCGCGCACGAAGCCTTCCGTAACATTATCTATAAATAGCAAAAAAATCATGTCTGTTGTATGGGAGCCCCTCTTAAATATTTGTTTTATTTTAATTTAATTATTTATTTCTAAAGTGAATATATTACTAAATATTTTGCAAATATTTCAAGCGTCTTTCTGTGTGGTAGCGGCTACGAATACTACCAACCCTTACTTTGCTCGTGGATGTCTTAAAACGACTAAGAGAGTAGGAGGGTTGACGTCTGGCAGGCGGCCGGTCATAAAATAATTGCCAATTAACTTTTACAATAGATACGAATATGAAAGAAGAGTTTGAAGAGTGATACTTTATTGTATCGACCTCAAGTAATTGGGATAAGAGTAGGCGAATGAATTTCAAGCGTCTACCTATTGTCGTTATTAATATCGAGCAAAAACGAGCAAAAATATCACCTTTGTTCTATGGGAGCCCCCTTAAATATTTATTTTACTGTTTTTTAGTATTTGTCGTGACAGCGGCAGTAGTAGTAATACATCATCTGTGAAAATTTCAACTGTCCAACTATCAAGGTCCATGTGACAGCAGCTTGGTGACAGACAGATGGACAAATGGTCGGACAGCGCCTTAGTAGTAGGGTCCCGAGAGTTCCATACACAAAAGGTAAAACCTTTTGGGTATGGAACTCTAAACAGGTCCAACTCACATAAAACCTTGGTACAATACCAATACTCTTTAAAATTGGAATGTCTCGAAAGTCACTGTACTGTATTAGTACGGCATTTGAAGGTTTCTAAGCTTTAGAGCAGTCACGCACTTTTAGGACACGGCCTCATAGGATGTAACATAAAAAATATTATGTTATCCTTATATTATAAAAATATGTATGTTCTGAATAATATTAAAAAAATAGTAAAAAAAATAATTATGTTTCAACATACACGCAAACATTTTTAATTTATTTATATATGGAATTCCTTCGGTCTCCGCGCTCGCTAAACCGGTTATCGCCAGATATCGGTAGCTCGGGTCGCTGCGGCATTCGATCGTGGCTCACGGAGAAGCCGGCCGTTCTTCTCAATATACAGCCGTTATTCGTTTTTTTAATAAATACTAAGCGGCAGTAGATATAGATTACTAAACTGATTAATATATATATTGTATTGTTATAAAGTATTGTTTTCTATCACTGTGCTATTATATTTTAATAGTGTTGAATCCCCGTACTGGGTAAGTTGTGTATAATTTATTTTTGTAGATTATTATGATTTAATGTAACGTAGCTATTTAGAGCCTATCAGTCTATTTAAACACTTTAGTAGATATTGTTTTCATTTAGATGCTTACGCTATTCATCCATGTACCTACAGCTAAAAACCGTTACTGAATGTTTTTTTTAACTGCCACTTCCACCCAGCTGTAATATTTAAATAACTCTATCCTCTGCTCCTCGTGCTTATTAGTAACTTCATCCGGCTTCGCTCGCTACTCATCATGTCGAAGATCATCCGCTTGGGATAGTGGCAGTACATGATTTTACCCACTTAATGCTAAAATAAGTTTAATATCGTCTACGCAGGAACTCCCCGTGGACTGGACGCTGCCGTCTCAGCCCTGATCTGGTGCTCACTTCAGGCCGGGGTATATCAACGAGGAATATAGCACAGGAGAGTGGGTTATATTGATGCTGTTGTAGAACGCCGAACCTACCCGCGACTGAGACCTTGATTTTGTTAAAACTTATTAAACTTTATTTCATAAAATAATATTTTTCATTAAAGTCCTGCTTATTATTTGTGAGTAGTACTATTTTATTTTCTTTTGGCAAGGTAAAGACGTGACATATGGCGCCCAACTTTATTGTGTAAAGGTTTGAGTTGTTCTACAGCAGTTGCTTTTCCTTTACTTCTGGTGTCGGTTGTGTGCATGTTATTTATGTAAAACGATGATAGTTAAATGTTCAAAATATGTACTAGTTTTGATCTATAGTAGTGGTTATAACAGAGTGCTGTATCATATTTTGCGTATTGTAATTGTGTTATAAGCAAATTAAACAACCTACCTACATTTGTGAGGTACATAATTTGAACTACTTTGATTTTCTGGTTTTGCTTATTTTTATTTTTAGTTTCTTTTATATGCGTAATTTCTAATATTACTACATCGTTCAATTAAATTTATTCTTGTGACAGAACGGTAATAAGTGCTTTATTTGTTTTCTTTAAATTGTGCTATTATTTTGCTACCTTTATGTAATATTTTTACACAACTTATCTAGTGCCTTATTTTTTTTTCAATATGTCTTACCCTATAAAATTTTTACATTTACAAAAATCCGAATTACAATACGAAGTTGTTATCAGAGGTGAGATACCGGCTAGCACCGTTCTGGAATTACGACGTCAGGTCTGTAAATTAACTCAACTTTATCAACCTGATGATGTTGCAGATTCTTGCTTGGATTTTAGTGATGATATTAAGGGTATATTAGATTCCTTAAATAAAATTAAAATTAATTTAGAGACCTTACAAACGGAGTTTGATGATAATCTTTCAGATCGTACCCGCTCCCTGCTCAATCATATTCATTATCGACTTCGTAGAATAATGCAGCCGGATAACCCAGAAAATCTTATGCAACTGAAAGCAACTCGAAAGTCTTTCGACGATTTTTACCACCAATTCTCAAAAATCACTAAGCCTGTAGGTACCACAAAAGATTATGAAGGTACTCCTACTAACATTGAGAAAAATATTTCTAGCTTAGATAGTTTAAATATAAACGTACAATGTGATCGTGGTCTTTCCTCGGATGTTTCGAAATTAAAATTTGACGGAACAACGTGCGTTAGATCTTTCATTCAGAGACTTGAGGAATTTCGTATAGCCAAAAAGATTTCCGATGAAAAGTTAATGGCATTTGCTTATGAAATCTTTGTAGGTGATGCACTTCATTGGTTTCGCGCGGTTAAAGATAATATAAGCTCTCGTGAAGACTTGATTAATCGGCTTCGTGAAGATTTTGACGTATTTGATTATGACTATCGTATGATAACTGAAATACGTGATCGCACACAAGGAGAATCCGAGAATGTTACTGTTTTCCTATCCGTAATGAAGGGCATGTTTTCTCGTCTTAGCGCACCTATGAGCGAAAGAGACCAGCTTGAAATTTTACTTCACAATATACGTCCTTGCTATGCCAATTTGCTTGCCGGCCGTGCTGACGTTTCTTCAATTGAAGAATTGCACGATCTATGTCGTAATTACGAAAAAGTTAAAACACGTTGCAGTAACTTTAAAGAACCTCTTGCAGCGACCTCTAAAACCTTAGCCCCAGAATTCGCTTACAAAACATCTAGTAAATTTTATTCAAAAAATTTCAATTCGAACTCTAAGCCCTACTCCAACAATAATTTCAATAATAAGGTATCTGCCATTTCTCAACCAAAATTTTGTGTCCGCTGTCGTGTAAATACCCATAGCATGAGAGAATGTACCGCTGAGCGTATAATATTTTGTTTTAAATGTGGTAAGAAGGACGTGCGCTCAACGGAGTGCCCTAACTGTAATATACCTAAGCCTGTAATTACCAATTCAAAAAACGAATAAACGAAAATCGCAGCAAAGGAGTAACCAATTATTTCGATAGCTCGGATTGGCAAAATTGGTTGCTTACAATTAAAAATTTCTTCGCCTCGTATAACATTGCTTCGATTTTCACTTCAAAGCCGAGTAATGACCCGCGACCGTACATACATGTAGTGATTGGTGGTAATAACAACCTGAAAATGTTTGGTTTATTAGATTCAGGATCTGTGGTTAGTATTCTAGGTCGACATATCTATAAAAACTTCTTAAAAATTGGTTATCCCCTGTATGATGACATTAAAATTACTGTGAATGCCGCTGGGGGGCAAAAGTTGCAGTCTTTAGGCTACATGATGTTGCCCTTAGTATTTGAAAACCAATCACATTTTATAAAAACGCACATTATTCCAGATGTAGATTCGGACTTAATTCTTGGAGTTGATTTTTGGACTAAGTTTGAAATTCTTCCCAAATATCTTAACCGTAGTGTAAATTACTTGGCCTCTGATTGCCTTTCTCTTCTTAAAACATCGTCTAATTCTACAGATAGTATCCTCCAAAGCTATGATAATTTAAATGACAAAGAGAAACCGATAGCGGACAATATAGTAAACAAATATGAATCTATTTCATTTGAAAAGAGGGGTTTAGGTAGAACTGATATTATTATGCACTCTATTGATACTAGTGATACAGAACCAATTCGACAACGCTATTATCGCATGTCTCCAGAAAAAAAAAAGATTATTACCGAACAGGTTGATGAGATGTTGTCATTGGATGTCATTGAGCCTTGTGAGAGTCCTTGGTCCTCGCCCGTTTTAGTAGTGGGTAAGAAGGATGGCAAATCACGATTTTGTTTAGATAGCCGAAAATTAAACTCGGTTACTAAAAAAGATGCTTATTGCATCCCATATGTTGCTGAAATCCTTGATAATTTACGGGATGCTAGATATCTGTCTAGTATAGATTTATCCAAAGCATTTTGGCAAATTCCTATAAAAGAAAAAGACCGCGAGAAAACCGCTTTTTATGTCCCCGGTCGCGGCACCTTCCAATTCAAAGTTACTGCTTTTGGATTATCAAATGCACCCGCTACACAGCAACGCCTTGTCGATAAGCTCTTTGGACCCGAATTTGAACTGAAGGTTTTCGCCTACTTAGATGATATTATTATTATAAGTAGCACCTTTGAAGAGCACGTCTCTTTGCTTCTACGTGTCCTTGAAAAACTGCGTAAATCACACTTGACAGTCAATCTTGGTAAATGTCAATTTTTTAGAAGCCAACTTCAATATCTTGGCTATATAATTGATACGCATGGTCTTCGTACAGACCCGGAGAAAGTGGAAGCTATAATGAACTATCCAACTCCGAAAAATCGTAAAGAAGTGAAGCGGTTTTTGGGTACTGCTTCATGGTACAGAAGATTTGTACCCAATTTTAGCACTATAGCAGGGCCCCTAAATAGGTTGACATCCACTAAAAAGACTTCCCCTCCTTTTAGGTGGTCAGACGAGGCTAACAGCGCCTTTACGAGACTTAAGTCTCTTCTCGTCAACGCCCCTATACTCGCATGCCCAGACTTTAACAGTTCCTTTGAAGTGCACACGGATGCGAGTAATTTCGGTGTAGGTGCTATGTTAGCTCAAAAAATTGGTGGCATAGAACATCCAATTGCTTATATGAGCAGATCTCTCACTGGACCAGAGCAGAACTTTAGTGTCACAGAGCGAGAGACCCTAGCAGTCTTAGTGGCCCTTGAGCACTGGCGATGCTACTTAGAAAATGGGAAACCATTTACGGTTTATACAGACCACTCAGCCATTAGATGGTTTCTTTCACTTACAAACCCTACTGGTAGGCTCGCAAGATGGGGCGTTCGTTTGTCTTCTTTTAACTTTGAAGTCAAACATCGCCGTGGTAAAGAAAACGTCATTCCTGATTTTCTTTCTAGATTGCCTACACTTGCCTTAATCTCAAACTCTTGCCCCACCCCAGTGACTCAAGATTCTTGGTATTTAAATATATACCAAGGTTGTCAGGAGTCACCAGCGAATTTCCCCAATTATCGGGTAGAAAATGGTTCTCTTTATCGTTTCATGAGAAATAAAAACATTCTCACTAACGAATTTAATTGGAAACTTGTGGTACCACAAGAACAGCGTCAAGACGTTTTGAAAAAGAACCATTCGGAACCAATATCAGCCCATTTTGGCATTTTCAAAACATATAAAAGATTATTACTGCGTTATTACTGGCCTAAAATGTATTCTGACGTAGTCCAGTACGTAAATAACTGCAATACATGCTTGACATATAAATTACCGACTCATAGCACCTTGGGAGTGATGGGTAGGCCTAAGGAGTGCAGCCGACCTTTTCAAATGCTCTCTATAGACTTAATCGGCCCTCTTCCTGCTTCAAGAAAACAACACTGTTTCATTTTTGTGGTTACGTGTTGTTTTTCTAAATATTGCCTGATGTTTCCATTGCGTAGAGCTACCGCTGATAACGTAGCTAAACATTTAGAAGATGGCGTATTTTTAACACACGGAATACCACAAACAATTATCCTCGATAATGGAGTGCAGTTCACAAGTCGTGACATGGATAAACTGTTTAAAAAATACTCAATACCCAACATTCATTACACACCAAAGTATACTCCCCAAATAAACACTGTAGAAAGATACAATAAGACTATAATTACAGCTATTTCTACATTCGTGAATGATGACCATCGTTCTTGGGATGTAAATCTCGCCAAAATACAATTTGCCATTAATAATTCTGTCAACGAGACTACGGGGTATACTCCAGCTTTCTTAGTCCATGGTAGAGAATTGGTTACAAGTGGCTCTCACTATATTGATAATGACATCCCAAATGAACTCGTCTTCCTACCTCGCGATGTATATGCGGAGAATTTAGGTTATCTTTCGAATATTTTTGATAAAGTCCAAGTTGCACTTTGGCAAGCTCATAAAAAAAATGTTCAAAGATATAACTTAAGACGAAAGTGTGCAGAGTTCCATGTTGGCGATATCGTTTGGAAGCGTTGTTATTTCCAAAGCGATAAAGAGGCCCACTTTACAAAGAAATTGGCACCAAAATTTTTGAAATGTCGTGTAATAAATAAAAGATCACCCTTGGTATACATACTTGAGGATATGTCGGGTCATGATCTGGGGGCATGGCATATCAAGGATTTAAAATTAGTAAGCAATTCTTAGCCCTGTTCGTTCATAGTTGCGTTAAAGTAGTAAAATTGCAGATTTTACGATAGGTAAAATCTTTCTGTAAGAAGAGGGGTACTGTAACATAAAAAATATTATGTTATCCTTATATTATAAAAATATGTATGTTCTGAATAATATTAAAAAAATAGTAAAAAAAATAATTATGTTTCAACATACACGCAAACATTTTTAATTTATTTATATATGGAATTCCTTCGGTCTCCGCGCTCGCTAAACCGGTTATCGCCAGATATCGGTAGCTCGGGTCGCTGCGGCATTCGATCGTGGCTCACGGAGAAGCCGGCCGTTCTTCTCAATATACAGCCGTTATTCGTTTTTTTAATAAATACTAAGCGGCAGTAGATATAGATTACTAAACTGATTAATATATATATTGTATTGTTATAAAGTATTGTTTTCTATCACTGTGCTATTATATTTTAATAGTGTTGAATCCCCGTACTGGGTAAGTTGTGTATAATTTATTTTTGTAGATTATTATGATTTAATGTAACGTAGCTATTTAGAGCCTATCAGTCTATTTAAACACTTTAGTAGATATTGTTTTCATTTAGATGCTTACGCTATTCATCCATGTACCTACAGCTAAAAACCGTTACTGAATGTTTTTTTTAACTGCCACTTCCACCCAGCTGTAATATTTAAATAACTCTATCCTCTGCTCCTCGTGCTTATTAGTAACTTCATCCGGCTTCGCTCGCTACTCATCATGTCGAAGATCATCCGCTTGGGATAGTGGCAGTACATGATTTTACCCACTTAATGCTAAAATAAGTTTAATATCGTCTACGCAGGAACTCCCCGTGGACTGGACGCTGCCGTCTCAGCCCTGATCTGGTGCTCACTTCAGGCCGGGGTATATCAACGAGGAATATAGCACAGGAGAGTGGGTTATATTGATGCTGTTGTAGAACGCCGAACCTACCCGCGACTGAGACCTTGATTTTGTTAAAACTTATTAAACTTTATTTCATAAAATAATATTTTTCATTAAAGTCCTGCTTATTATTTGTGAGTAGTACTATTTTATTTTCTTTTGGCAAGGTAAAGACGTGACAAGGAACGTAGAGTTTGATATTTCAAATTGTTGGACGGTAATTTTCTAAGCGGCATATTGTAATTGAGAGCCATGGTAACACAACGCATCGAATAACTGAAATCCATCGCTCATACGATGCATTACAATACCCTTTATATCTTGCTACGATGATGGTGGAACATGTTTACAAAAATCAAGACGAAAACATTGAGTAATAATAGGAATAATCAGTTATACGCGATAGGAATACAGGACGGTGACGCTGGCCAGCTGGGTTACAAGATGCTACGACGTATGCGCGCTGCTACGGTCGTTCCGATCTTTTTGTACCATTTACTTACATATTTGCGATCATTCGAAGGGTTCTAATATCGATATATCGATATCCTTCGAGAAAGTGATGTACACCGATGGTGTCATACATTAACCGGTCAAATTCTTGAATACACTGAAGTGTCCCGATTTTCCAACGTAAATATTTAAATTGAAACTGCAACATCATTACCATACCAACGTTTGGTAATGATGTTGCATTGCAATAAAAATCCACCAAAATTATGCAATGCCAACAGATTGCAAGTGAAAACATTACATCGCAATGTAATCCGGTTGTTCTCGAGCAGAGTCTGTATCTATTCCTAGGATTCTCCTAATACCATCAAATTACTCCCAATGGAATTCCAGAAAGTGCAGTTTGCCATCAGTCTGCTTCGCAATAACTATAAACAAAGCTCAAGGTCAAACTCTTAAGGTGGCGGGAGTAGACTTAAGAGAAAGCTGCTTCTTCTTCAAGCAGTTGTATGGGACATGCTTCAGAGTGAGCTCACAGAGTAGTCTGATAATCCTAGCATCCAAAGGAAAAACAAAAAACATTGTTTACAAAGAAATACTGTAGTTAGTGTAGTATTGCTGGAGGATGGACCGGGCTTTAGTTCGTCATCCGCAGAGAGGTCAACCTCGTGATGGCGATGCCTCGGCATCACTGTTGTTTGTTGCCGGGGCGTCGATGGTGATCATGTCCGAAAAGATAATCTGCCGGGCCACGGATGTTAAGGAAGCGGTATTAGTGTATGGTTTAATGTTGATGTAAAACACGGTGGGTTATGGGGCTGCCCACCGTCCTTCCGTCGCCTCAATCGGAATGGATGGGGTTTGTTCAAATCATAAACAGCTAAGAAAAAAGCTTCATGTTCACGGAATATAACAAAATTTTATATCATTTTCTTTTTTATTTAACCTTTAAATTCCTACACTATAATAAAGATAGATATTATACATATTTTATAAGTATTCAAACATTTAAACATTATATTTTATTGGTAATAACAAAATTAAGAACGTAAAAGCCAATCATAAATATTATTAGAACCATTTTAGACTTCTACGCGGACGAAGTCGCGGGCAAATGCTAGTCTCACTATATAATTAAACATTGAAACGAAAGTGTTTGATTGAATTTTGCACACATATTGCCCAAAAATAGCACTTTTCTAGAATTTACCAGAAAATCATGAAACAAACTTGAAAAACACAAGTCTTCTTCATCAAGATGAAAAAAAAAAACACAAGTCAACCGTGATCACAAAGTTTTTATGGTTCTTTTCGTTCGTTCGGACAGACAAAGGGTACAAAACCCATACAGCCATATGATCAGCATATATGATCATAAAGTAGTAACGTAGTAATTTTTCTCTCTGGTCATAGTTTTTTTTTTGTGTCTGTTTAGGTGTTAGCCGCAGATGGCTTTGACAGCTTTACGCGGACTATGAGTGAGCGCTGAGGGCTCTCAACAGTGCGTCGTCACTCTAGAACATATTATTTTTATGACAGAAATTCAGGCAATTTTAAACCTTATTCCGATGCAGTAGGTTTCATTGCAAAAAAAATGTTAGCACTGCGCAGCGTGGCCAACACGACAACAGTTTTTTTTTACTTTTGTGTGTTGGCTGCAGATTCTTTTCTGCATATTTGGCGCCACAGGGTATTGAGAATTTATTTCCAAGTTTTTATAATAACAATAAGAGTAATATTACATTTAATAGTAAGTATTTGATTTTGAATAGTTTTAATAATATAGCGTTTAGATTTATGTGAAACATTCTAAGTGGATGTGCAGTTATTACCTTCCTGTGATAAAGGGCATGAAAGTTTTAACGCCTATTTT
This sequence comes from Lymantria monacha, assembly GCA_905163515.2. Classification (NCBI taxonomy): domain Eukaryota; kingdom Metazoa; phylum Arthropoda; class Insecta; order Lepidoptera; family Erebidae; genus Lymantria; species Lymantria monacha. The sequence continues at coordinate 23,149,959 of LR991081.1, forward strand.
CTTACATAAAACATTGGTATTGGATGAAATTGTTGTTTTTGAAAGTTATAATAAGTGATCTCGTTAAAATGGATAAACCTGCTATTTGGGAGGCATTACAAACTGAAAAAAGATATATACCGATACCGGCATCAAATGTATATTTAACAAGAATACCACTGGATCAGATATGTATGTCTTACTTATCTTCATATATGTGAGTAGCTTACATATTTTGAAAAGATATAAATAATTCTAATGGCACGTTTTGTTTTAGATATCGTGGTTTGTAAAAGCGATAAGCCAGAAAGGTCATATGTATTTAATCATAGAAAAACTAATTGAAATTAAGTATGTTTGTAATTTATATTTTAAAGAAGATTATAACAGTTTACTAAACAAGTACATAAACCAAGCTTTAAATTTACCATTAAAGCCATTAGAAGACTCTTGTGGATTTGCCACTACATATTGGCTAATATCTAAGACATAGTAAGTATTTTTACTTTAGGGGGGCATAGTCCGGAGCGTGCTCGTTCGCGTCCCCTGCCAGTCTAATTAGACTGCTAATCCGGCTCGAAATGCGTACCGCAATGCGGGTTAGGGCGTCCCCCGGAGGCGACGCGTACCGACCCGCCCCCGTCGGTACGAACATCGGCAGTTGCGGCGATGGGGGCCGCCACCCATCACGCCTTGCCCAGTTAGGCGAGTCGAGGAGAACGGAGTGCCGGGTGGGCACGTGGAATGTAAGAGGTTGTGTGGAAGGTAAGTTGCACGAGCTGATATCCGTCATGGCGGACAAACAGCTAGACGTGCTCTGTGTAACAGAGACCAAGCGAAGGGGCAGCGACGCCTGCGATCTTCCTGGTGGCGGGATGGCTCTGTGGTCTGGTGTACCACAGAGCGATCGAGCCAGCATGGGGGTAGGAGTGCTGTTGTCCTCTCGCTTGGCCTCAGGTGTGAAGGATTACGGAATGTATGATCCCAGACTTCTCTGGGTCCGTATAAAACTAGGTGTCACCAAGGTATTCATGGTTGTAGCATATGCTCCCGTAGGATCCTCGGTGGCATCAGACCTAGAGAAGTTTTGGGACAATGTTAGGGAAGTTCTGGATATGGCAGAAACCAGTGAACGCGTGATTGTATGCGGAGATTTGAACGGATGGGTGGGGACCAAGCGTCCCGACTATGAGGACGTACTTGGTCCATTTGGTGATAAGAGAGTGAACGACGCAGGTAGGCTCATAGCGGATGTATGCATGGAGAGAAACCTTATTGTGTCAAACACATTTTTCCAACATAAGGACATCCATATGTATACATGGAGAAGGAATGAACAGAAAAGCATAATAGATTTAATTTTGGTAGACAGTCGCCTCCGAAGCAAAATATTGGACGCAAGAGCCTACAGGGGCCCCACAGTCGACACGGACCACTATCTCGTTATTGCGAGATTTAGTGGTCTGTTCAGAAAGTGGAGGCACTGGCGAGAGCGTGTCCACTTCGGAGGGCTTGAAAGAATAAAGGTTGAAAGGTTGCAAGAAGAGTGTGTAAGAGAAAAGTATGCAGAGGGTGTCCGAGAACGGCTGACGATGGCAAGCCAGCCGCAATCGGACATTGAAGAATGCTGGAGAGTATTGAAAGAGAATATGGTAGATACAGCGAAAGAAGTATGTGGAAGTTCAAAGAAGCATAGAAAAACAAATGGTGATGCATGGTGGGATGCGGAAGTGGCAGCTTCCGTAGAGCAAAAGAAGAAAGCGTGGCTGGACTATGTCTCTTCTTTGAATCTGAATGACAGTATGACTGAACAGAAGAAAGAAATATATCGGCAATGTAAGAATGACACCAAGGCCTTAGTGAAAGAGAAACGTGATAGAGCAAGTATGAGTGCAGAAGATAGGCTGACTAAAAACTTCGAGGGTAACACCAAACTCTTTTGGAGGGAGGTGAAGAAGTCTCGGGGTGGTTGGTCAGCCTTCAGAATGAATAAAATAAGGTCTAAAGGTGGAGACATTCTTACACAAACACAAGACGTGTTAAGCCGATGGAGTGAATATTTTGGCGATATGTATGCGGATGCTACGGTTGGCGCCGGTGTTGGATGTGGTTTAGTAGATCAACATTCGACAACGGCGTCCTCCGATGGCATCAGTATGGATGAAGTTGAATGGGCGATAAGAAGTTTGAAAAATGGTAAGGCAGCGGGCATTGATATGGTGTCTGCCGAGATGATCAAGCTTGGTGGCTCTTGTGTCTGGGAGGCGTTCCTGTTGCTCCTCAATTTATGTTGGAGCTCGGGAATGGTTCCCAGGGACTGGAATAGCGCAGTCATCGTGCCTTTGTTTAAAAACAAGGGTTCACGTTATGACTGCGCAAATTACAGAGCCATAAGCTTGACCAGTTTGGCAGCAAAAGTGTATGGAAAAATTATTGAAAGGAGAATGAGGATGGTGTCCGATGGTTTACTGTGTGAGACACAAGGAGGTTTCAGGAGTGGAAGGGGATGCATGGATCAAGTGTTCTCTCTGCGCAACATTGTGGAGAAGCATCTGGCTCTAGGTCAGAGGGTTTTCTGCAGTTTTGTGGATCTGGAGAGAGCATTTGACACGGTTGTACGAAAGGAACTTTGGGACATTTTACCGGAGTATGGTATTAACGGTAAACTGCTACAGGCTGTGCAGTCCAGTTACATGGGCTGTAGAGCCTGTGTGCGGCTGGATGATGGAATGTCGCCTTGGTTTGACGTCAATATCGGCGTTAAGCAGGGGTGCGTTCTGTCAGCCAGGCTGTTTATCATATATCTGGATAAATGTCTCCAAAGGTTGAACGATATGAATGTGGGAGTCCAGATGGGCGACTCAGTGGTCACTGCTCTGCTTTATGCAGATGATGCAGTCCTGCTGGCACAGTCAGCGATTGACCTGCAGACCCTAGTCGACACAATGACAGAAGATTGTAAGAAAAGGGGTCTACGCGTGAATGTGAGCAAAACCAAAATAATGGTCTTTGAAAGAGATAAAACCAGAACAGATGTAAGAGTAACAATAGGTAATGATGTACTAGAGCAAGTGGATGAATTTGTATATCTTGGATGTGGATTTAGCCGAGATGGAAGGTACACCACTGATATAGAGCGAAGAGTGAATGCGGGAAATAGAGTGAACGGAGCGTTGGGGCAACTTCTCGGCAGCCACCACCTCAGCCAGAAGGCACGTGTAGCAATACATAACGCAGTGCTTGTCCCAACATTACTGTATGGAAGCGAGAGTATATCCAATGCAGAAAAGAGTATGATAGTAAAATTAATGCGGTCGAAATGCGATCTCTGCGGAAAATCTGTGGAGTTAGGCTGACCGACCGCATTCGTAACGACGACGTAAGAGAGCGAGTAGGTATGAAAGAGAGTATTGGTGTAAAGATGCGAAAGGGAATGCTCCGATGGTTCGGACATGTGGAAAGAATGCCGAACGAACGCCTGGTTAAGAAGATATACAATGCGAAAGTGGAAGGATGTAGGTACCGAGGGAGACCGAGACTAACCTACCTAGACCAGATCGGTCATGTACTGAAGGAAGGTGGAGTCAAGAGTCTCCGAAACCGGCGAGCGTGTATGAAGAGAATTATGAATGTTGAGGAAGCGAGTGAAGTATGCAGAGATAGAGTTCTCTGGCACTCTGTTCTCTCTGCCTACCCTGCAAGGGATATGGCGTGATGATATGTATGTATGTAGTAAGTATTTTTAATTGCCGCCATTATAGTATTAATAAAAGTTCAATAAGAAGATGAGCATTGTTATAAAAATGAGAATTGGTAGATTGCTAGTATATAACTATATTTATTACACTATTATCCCAAAGGATTAAGTAAATATGTATACTCCCACCGTTCTGTACATAATATTCACATAATAGAAATAGAGCATGAGTTATGAGTTCATACTCAACAGTGTCGCAATAACATAGTGCATGAAAAAGAAAATAGTTTCTACACTTTTATGGCCGTTATCTAATGAGTCATGTGGTGTAAATATCCTATTAACAAGCTTTGTGTAGCTTAGATAGAGAGAAGGAAAACTCGAAACAAAACCCTATATCAACATGTCTGACCAGCGCGGTATAGTAGGGTTTTCCCCCTCCCATTACGGCGGAGGCCCGAGCCCAACAGTGGGACATTTATGGGCTGTGATGATGATGATGATGATGATGATGCGTAGCTTAGATATTTCATCATTTCACATATTTTATAATTGTAATAATTTGCCGTGTGGTGACGGAGTAAGAATATAATATTCCCCACCCCATATCTTACCTGTGGGTGATCGTACAAGACGACTAAGGGATATAAAACGCATATAACATCTATGCGAGAGAAGGAAAACTCGAAACAAAACTCTATACCGACACGTCTGACCAGCGCGGTATAGTAGGTTAATTTCCCTCCCATTACGAAGAAGGCCCGAGCCCAACAGTGGGGCATTTATGGGCTGTGATGATGATGATGAATAATTTAGGTGGATTATTAGAAATTGCATAATTTAGAGAAAATTATTATTTTAGAGAATTAAATTAGATTTTAGAGAATTGATGATGAATTGATTAGATAATTAGAAAATTAAATTTTTAATTTAGAGAAAATTATTATATGATTTAGAGAAAATCTTGAGAACTTCTTTGGCATGCTTCGCTTCAATGATTATGGTACCACAAAATTTAAGAACAACTCTTTTTTCAGGCTTAAATTTTCTTTTAAGAATAACTTGCATTTATCATTTCTGTTTCAAATTTTTTATTTTCTTCAAATTCTTTTTAGAAAGGTAGGACCATGCTGTTGATAGTTCTCTGTCTACAGGCAGGGCCGGCCCATTCGGGGTAGTACCACACTCTCGCAGAAGATCGACATCTGAGTAATGGCAATGTGCTATTGCGCTTCGTTCGGTCAGCGACAGAGCCGGAAGTCCAACTGGGTGGATTTGGGGTTTACATCGGTTGGCAGCGGACTAGCTATACCCTTGGTATTGCAAAGGTGCATGGGCGGCAGTGACACTTACCATCAGATGTGCTGCTTGGTTGTTTGTCACACATAAGCAATAAAAAAAAATTCTACTTAAACTTTGCTTAATGGTATATTTGTAAAGCTATTTTGAAAAAAAGAGTTAAAATATGTCTTTGTATTGCGGGGGAGTTCTAGACTTCACAAACATACCATTAACAGACACAAAGGATACCCAGATTCACAACAATCATTTATGGATTATACAAAGAATTGTCCTACATGGGCAATGTACTCACAAGACGGCATGGCTTGGATTAATAATATGACTAGTGGTTTGAATGTTTTATTTGAGTTTAATTATTTTTGTTGTTATGTCGTCATAACCTACACTTACTATATGCTAATTGAATTGTAATTATTTTAATATTGAATGATGTGCTCAGGTCTCATAAACATTGGTTCTCTGACTGTAAAAATGATAGTCATTATTTTGCTACTAGTTGACACTGGTATGACTTTGTCAACAAAATAATTATTGAAAATATTTGGATTGGATTGCTAATTATTATAATTATTGCTTTATTGATATATCTACTATTATTATGATATTTTTATATTTTTTTTAAATTTCTTTCTTTTTTTTCATTTGTTTTTATACTACCTGAATACTCTGCACTAAGGAAATAATCCTTGTATTGTGAGGGACTTAACAAACGTGCAATTAACGCAGACCTATTACACCCAGACTCAGAACAGCACTTTGTGGATCGCACAAAATATTGTCCTGCATGGGAATCAAACCTACGACACTAGTACGGAAGGTCGGTATCTTAACCACTACGCTATCTGTGCAATCAAATTTGTTCAGTCAAAAGGGTTCAGTCTTTTAAGTGCATATTTTTATACCTGTAGAAACCCATTTAGACCTCTTTGTATTTTATAAACTGTCATCTTGAAGGGAAAGAAGTCGTAAAATAGCTTAAAATTATCAAAAAATATATGCACGGTTTGGGTCCTCAGTAAAATATTTCTTTGTAAATGACAAGTTATTAAGGTAGTATTAAAAGTTTGACATGTTTGCTTTATTAAAATCATGATGGTTTACGCGCCAGTATCGCCAGTTCGAATAGTTTTGTTTAGTTACAGGGCTTTCTATTAATTGTGAATTGTGATCTGATAGAATTAAATCTATTATGTTAGATTTACATTTTTGTTTTATATAGTGTATAAAATTATTGATGCAGATTTTAATTTGATGTCTAGTAGAATTTAATTTCGAATGTGAAAATGATACATGAAAATGATAAGGATCCTATAATATGTAAAAATTTCTCTGTCAGAAAAATAAATAGTAACAATATTACATGACAAATTAATAAAATTAAGCAATGATGAAATGGTTTTATTTATTGATTTGAAATGCCCGTGTGTGTATTCCAATCCGAGGTCTTAAATATTATGAACGACCATAATGAATGGACCCTGGGAAAAAGTATCGATAATAAATTAGAATCTCAACACTACTATATCGTGAATGTTTGTCGATATGTGCGCAGCACTAAAATATATAATGACGTTAGTATGACGTTGCTAGGCAACAGACAATTTACAGACGAGCCAACATATAACAAAAAAAGTGATTTGTATGGTTGGTAATACTTTGCTGCCGCGTATAGCTGAAAGCGATGTATGGAGTTCGGACTCTTAATACGTAGTGTTACATACTCTTTGGCTCTCAACCCGAGCTGGTTATAGTGTCAGTATAAGAATTGTTCATATTGTAATGTTGGTACATTACTGCAATTTTTAAATGTTGGCAAAAAAGGGTTAATAATTCCATACATATTTTTGTTCTAAGTTTACCGAGATTGTTCGAAACAACGCGTAATTAAAAATAAAATAGAAACGCAATAGAATCCGTAAAAGTCATTTTATTTCAAATTTATATGGTACTAGCTTTTGCCCGCGACTTCGTCCACGCAGAAGTCATCTCTGACAGAGTTAAATAGAAAAAGCAATGCAAGGTGTTGAAAGTTTGTCGCTAGGATGATAATCAACAGCATCAGAAACTGGGATGCGTTGAGGTGTTGATTCTGCGAGTTAGCTGTCTAACGGAATTAGGCAATAGGGTGGGTCTGAGAGAAAATTCTCTACGTTGACAGGCTCTACCGTGGGTGCTTTGGGCGGCGCAAGCGTGAGTACCTGTATTTAGGTTCACTGCATGAGGGCTTCGACTCGAGATGATACCCGATTGCGGTGGCCCGCCCGCACAACGTAGATGTACGTGTACAGCGCGCGTGTGTCTATATATAAATATAATTTTATTATATAAAAATATAATTATCGCCACCCTTTATTTGACTGTTTTGTTTCACCAGCAGAGTTGCGACCTAGTTAGATATGATTTATTATTTCAGTTATAGAGTGAACATTTTTGAAGCTAAATTTAACCTGTATCTTAAACTATTAGGCAAGAACCTATTGTCGTCTACTATGTGTATCATGTGAGCTCTCACGCCGGCACTGGTCGCAACAACAACACTGGTGCGGGGTTGATGGAGAGGGAGAGAGAAACACGTGTTTATTCATTTTTACCGAAGAATATTTGTACGTAATTTGAAAAGAATCGATAAAGAAATTTTCTCCCCATATACACTTTGCCACTTTGTTACATCCTCTTAGGGGCGGAATTCATAAAATCCTTTCATATTGAATCTCTATGTCATAAATAAAAACGTGCTTCAAAATTTAATGTTCTAGTTCTAGCTTTAATAGTTTCGGCTTGGCGGTAATGAGACGTTCAACCCCCTTCACAGGTCTAATTTACACAACCACAGGGTGAAAATTGACATATGCCGGATATTACCCTAGAATATTTGATTCGACTCGTAATTTGAAAAGAATCAATAAAGATTTTTTCTCTTCACACAAACTTTGCCACTCTGCTCCACCGCCTTAGGGGTATAATTTCGTAAAATCCTTTCTTAGTGAATCTCTACGTCATATAAAGAAACCACTGTCAACATTTCAAGTTGCCAGCTTTAATAATATCGGCTTGGCGCTAATGATTTAATGAGTCGTCCAACTCACTTTGCAGGCCTAATTTACACCCCCAGAGAGTGAAAATCAACAAATGCTGAAATACGTGTTTATTTATTTTTACTGAAAAATATTTGTACGTAATTTGAAAAAAATCGATAAAGTTTTTTTCTCCGATCATTTTTTAAATTGACATAACTTTTTTTTTTATAAACCAATTGACCACCAACCATAAAATAAAGCCTAAATGTTAAGTGAAGCTTACTAAAATATATTATTGAAAACCGCGTCTAAATCGGATAAGCCGTTTCTGAGATTAGCGTGCACAAACACACAGACAAACAGATAAACAGACAAAAATTTTAAAAATTATTGTTATGGGTTCTATTGGTGTTGATAAAGGTACCAGTAATATTTTTTTTCATATATCTTCCATGTACAGACAGCGACCCGTTACATTTTTATTATATGTATAGATTTCACATAAAAGCCCGATTGTAATTGTATTAACAAGCGCGCCATACCATCATATCATGATCGAGCCTTGCAAAATCCGACCGTATGTTCCGAAAATAAGGATTTATGTTCAATGTACCATTCTCATCCTTTATTAATTATTGATTGAAAAATTTTACAGCATATTAAGAATACCGGGCAGATTGCAGATTGTGAGTTTGAATCTCTTGACGGCTTTGGGCCAGGCAATATTTTAACATCACGCCACTGTGAAGGAACAGAACCGCAGTATAGAAATCTATAATAAAGTTGTAGTAAATACGATAGGATATTGGACCCTAAGTAGATGTTTATTTGACTGCATCTGTGGCTATCTGGGGTTAACGCAGTTATCCGATAAATCGGGCAGCAGCTTTAATACATGTTTCTTGTCCACACATTAAGTACCTATCCTTTTAATTAATCAACGCCTGTTGGTTACTTAAAATGATAGCTTTTGGCCCATTTTATCTTACGTTTCGTGATGCTGGTTGGGGTAGTTTTGTCTATGGATGAACAAAATTCTCTAAAGGACGGGTATTGTCCTAAACGAATCAACCTCTTAGTATTGATGTCTCAGTTGCAGATATTAATATACGCTCAAACTGATTACAAAACTTTTAAGGGTTTTAATTGCAAAATATAAAAATTAATGTTCCATTTGTGTAGAATAATTTCGCCAATCACTTTTTCTGAAGTTGCGTATTTTTATGTTATCGCCCATCGAAAGGTGGCGATTCCGAGAGTGTGCTCTAACAAAATTGGTATCAACTGAGTGTAACAACGGGTATAAATAGCGGACAGGAACGCGTAGACGGTATTCGGTTGTGATATCTATGGGATATCTATGGTAGAAATAAGGAACATGTAATTATGTAGATTTATGTGTAATAAATTATAACTATAATATATCGTTGGTTTGGTGTTTCACTTATATGGGATGTGAATTGATGCCCGCACAGAACCCGCCGTGCTCTATTCTGCAAGGATACATACATGTGGGTAACGTACAAAATTACTTGTGGTAAAATATTGTAAGTGATCTTGGTCTGTTCAGTTCAATCGTTAAATAACAAACATGTCCAAGTATTCATTGTAGGTATGTATATGTAAATTATGTGGAGGTCATGATTATCCGTGTGCTGAAGGAGTAAGAATACAATTCACCACCTATCACACCCGTAGGTGATCGTAAGAGACGGCTAAGGGATATAAAATGTATAAACATCTATGCAAGAGAAGGAAAACTCAAAACCAAACACTATACCAACACGTCATACCACAGTGTAAAGTAGGTCAATTTCCCTCCCGTTGTAGAGGAGGCCCGAGCCCAACAGTGGAACATATGGGGGGGCTGAGATGATGAAAGGTCATGATTGTATGGTAAAATATAGGATTTGTTTTGAAATGGTGTGTTTAGAGATATAATCTCAGACAGTATGTAATGTGTAACAATAATAAGAAGTGTAAGGGAACAAAACTGATTACACTTTTTACGGCTCGATTTCCCAACTACTTAATCCATTTTTAATATTGATAACAATGGCTAAAATTACCTTGGTATTCTAATTATATTTTTTTTATTGGCTGAAAACACTGTCAGAATTATATTTTCTATAAATAAATTCAGGTCGATTTATCGATTCTGAAACCTCCTCCATACTAAATGTCATGGAAATTCTGAGGGCTATTTTGTGATTAATTCAATAATATTTCACTATTATAGCTATTATAGCAGTTAAATATTAATTTAATTAAAATAAAGTAAGCTGCCTCTCAAAATTCAGTAATTAGTATTATGCCTACTGAGTTTTCTTGCCAGATCTTTCTCAATGTGGCCATGTGCCGATCGGGTGGTAGCTGAATAGATTTGTTAGTTATTAAACTACTGAATTACTTTAATATAATAATTATCATAAATTAAATGTTTAATAATAACTTACCATAAACAATATAAAATTTTATGTAAAGAATCATTTTCTTTTTGTACTAGCTATTAATTTGTATTAAAAAGGTGAGTCAAAGTTTAATAACCGATACTGTAGCGGGTAGATATAAATGTCTATAATAACGATGACTTATTGGACGTGAGACACCTTAGGGCTCCTGTGACCATGAACGCTGTGGCTGTAAAAAGTTCGAAAGGTCGGGCAATTCAAAATCAAATACAAACGCGATAGAATCCGTAAAAATACTTTTATTTCAAATGTGTAATACTCGCGTAAACATTAGAAATCGTTATGGTTCGTTTGAATTAAAATGCCATAATATTTGCTGCAAGTAACGATCATCAGGATGTACTACAACAACTAACCAACCAAGTTTTGATCCGAATAACGTTGATTTATTTCTTTGTAATTTAATATTTGCAAACCTAAAATATCCCAAAACATGTCTGCACCAATAATTAAATCGACATCGGCAGGCGGGTAAATATAGAGTTAGCTAATATAATATCTGACCGAAAATTAATATTCGTTAAATCTACGCATCCACTCGCATCACAATCAAATCCCCGTAATGAATGGTAAAAAAAGAAAATCCAATATTCATCGAAAATTGTTCATTTAATAATGGGGATGCACACGGAATATATTTATTTCAATATATTTATTTTATTAATATATATAAACGTTCATTTGTTGATGATGTAACCAACAGCAACTGACAGCTCACGCCATTACGTGGTCTAATGGTTTGTTTGGAAAATACCGCGAAAAGTTAAAATTATAATTTGGAAAATTCAAAAGTGCACGTCTCATATTTTTTATATTATTTATCATTTACTATTAGTCAATGCTATAATATGCACGATAAATAAAGCGCCTTAATTATTTCATTGAGCAAGATCTGGTACTAATATTAAATAAAATTACACTTTAAAAGAAACAAAAAATTATGCGTGCGTATAAAGTACGTACATATATCAGAAGTGACACTTTGGCTAACTTCTCTCTCTCTCCTTTAAATTTCTTTTTAATATTTTTCTAAACATATAATATATCGAGAGTAGAGCGAGTAGAGGCCTGCAAAATTTGACCGATCAGAGTTCGTTTTGTGCGAGTGTTACGAATTTTTACGAATATCGTTATAATAAAACATATTATGTCTATATTGTCATCAACAATGCCGCGACCAATAAAATCAAATCTTTCCCAACAAAACCGTAACGCAGTTAGAATTCAAAACGGCACGGCAGAACAACAAAAGTTGCACGGGAAGACCGCCGCGTTAAGAGGCCCAACTCCGTGCTTCTTAATCACAAGAGTAAAACGAGGCAGGCCGTACTGTTGACAATGCGAAATCGTCGAACAAATCTCAAAATTCAACAATTAGTTTATTTTCAACGCATATGAAGGAAAATATCGTATAACACAAGATAATTCTTCGTCTTGCTGGTACGTTATTAAAATACTTCATTATCATTATCATCATCATTTCAGATCATATATGTCCCACTACTGGGCTCGAGCCTCCTCCATAATGGGAGGGAAATTGACCTACTATATCACACTGGTCAGACGTGTTGGTATAGGGTTTTGTTTCGAGTTTTCCTTCTCTCGATGATGATGATGAACTGTTAGGCGGAACGAAGTGTGCCGGGTCCGCTAGTATATATATATATATATATATATATATATCGTCAATCTCATTATTTAAATATATAAAACTATATAGATATACTACTATATATAATACTATATAGATACTTCATACGGCGTTAGGGTGGTACGTCACGGCGGTCGCTTGCCAGTCCCTTCGACCCAACGCCCCAGACGGCGTGGGACGTTTACAGATCATACGTATTATTTTTAGGTTTTAATTTTGATTTCTCTTTCAATTATCACGATGTTTTTTCAATTATATTATATCTATTAGTCATTTACGATATTAATGTTTTACGCCTTTTAGCTCAGAATTTTTGTATCCACCTGAGTCAACACCACCTAAAGCCGTTTGGTTGCTAATTATGTCCCCAAGAGAAGTTGACGGGCAGCTGGTCATAAAACCAGTGTCCAAAACTTTTGCAATATGTACCGAGTATACATACATACATACATATCATCACGCCATATCCCTTGCAGGGTAGGCAGAGAGAACAGAGTGCCAGAGAACTCTATCTCTGCATACTTCACTCGCTTCCTCAACATTCATAATTCTCTTCATACACGCTTGCCGGTTTCGGAGACTCTTGACTCTACCTTCCTTCAGTACATGACCGATCTGGTCTAGGTAGGTTAGTCTCGGTCTCCCTCGGTACCTACATTCTTCCACTTTCGCATTGTATATCTTCATAACCAGACGTTCGTTCGGCATTCTTTCCACATGTCCGAACCATCGGAGCATTCCCTTTCGCATCTTTACACCAATACTCTCTTTCATACCTACTCGCTCTCTTACGTCGTCGTTACGAATGCGGTCGGTCAGCCTAACTCCACAGATTTTCCGCAGAGATCGCATTTCGACCGCATTAATTTTACTTTCATACTCTTTTCTGCATACCCAACTCTCGCTTCCATACAGTAATGTTGGGACAAGCACTGCGTTATGTATTGCTACACGTGCCTTCTGGCTGAGATGGTGGCTGCCGAGAAGTTGCCCCAACGCTCCGTTCACTCTATTTCCCGCATTCACTCTTCGCTCTATATCAGTGGTGTACCTTCCATCTCGGCTAAATCCACATCCAAGATATACAAACTCATCCACATATAGATACAGATAATTAGCTACTACGCTACTCATTATCTGTATATTACAGTCGTTAATCGTCTTTCACGACACCTATAGCCAAGAGAACATTTTGTCATTTGTATTCCTACTCCAGACCGTAGTACGTTGACACCAGAACGTAAAGAAGTCATTCTAATGGTAGGTAGTAACTTGGCTATATTGGTAATTATGATTTGTTATCAAATGAGAAAAAGAAATTTAGTTTGTGCATTTATAATACTGTTGAATGTTGCAAAATTAATTGAAACAAATACTATTTACCATTGATTGGTTTAACAATAGAGGATTAGAGGGACGCAGCTATCATGATGACCATGTCAACTGGTATACATCCCGTAGCTGGGCTCAAGTCTATTGCACGACAGGAGAGATATTGTACAGCTATACCACGCTGATCAGACAGGCTGGTCAGAAATATGTCCGTTAATTATGTGAATATAAAGTACAAAGATTATCCCTTAGTAGGGGACCATGTCCTAAAAAAAAACATTCGCCATCGTTTATAAATATATTATATTGTATTTCTACCCCTATTACACGATATCATGGCGAAATGGTAAAGGTTAACAATGACGAGATCTAATTTCCAAATATGTAAAAATTAAATAAATGACGAAACTAGAAATATTAATATAAAGTTTTTAGGACAACAGTTTTATAAAAATAAAAATTAAATCAATAACGATTTTATCGTTTTCGTGAAAAGATTAAATAACAGCGTCTAGCATCCCACGCTGTCCTTCCATCTCGCCAGACAGATCATAGGCTCAAACGCTAACACAATTTTTATTATTAAAAAAAGTACTTTTATATAACTTACTTGGCGTAAACATTGACCCGTATCTCGATCTGTCTCGCTCTGAAACTTCTGAAGGGATCCTTCGATCCATCGCACTTGTCACTAGAATTAATTATAAATAGTTAAATCGAACCCGAATATGTAACTCAAATATATATTTTAAATTTTATTTGTAATGATTTTACTAAAAAGTTTGCTGAGTAAAAGTAAATTTCCGTTAAGAATCCAAGTAATAAATAAACGACTGACGCGACATCTATAAACGTTGAATTCAAGTGAAGATGTTATACATACAATGACATCACAATAGATCTCAATTAACGCGTACAACAAGTTCCATAAGCTCCTAACAAGCGGATAACAAAAATACACTAGTATATAAGTTATTAATTATTTTAATAAAATATATTTTATAAAAATAACATTTCTATGAATTAGTATGTTTAAAATGTATTGTTATATAAAAATGTTCATTGATATGTAAATAGACACTAGGAATTTATACTCTCAATTAAACTGTATTTATACTGTTAATTAAACATGTGAAAAATACTTGGAAAATACCATATTGAAGTAATGTGTGTAAAGTGTAATTAACGTTTTGTTACAGCAAATTAAATAATTTATTAATATTAAATAACATATAACTTGTTTACTATAAATATTATCTTTTTAATTGTTTTAAATAAGTTTTAAGTATATATATATATATATATTATTAGTTATGTTATGTAATATATGTGTTGTAACTGTGTAATGTGAAACAATGTTAGTACAACGCTTACACCAACGTGAACAATGTTAACCGGCGCAATCCAGCACTTTACATGCGGTCTGCGTGAGCGAGTTTCACTGCGAATGACTTATCTCATTAGCTTGAAGTCGAGGCTGGGTGGTATCAGAGTCGCGCCTGCGCCTACCTAAGCATCGGCTTTCTACCAGTACTGTGTGCGGACTATTCGCCTCAACCTACATTATCAGCTGGCATTCTTGTTAAAATGTTTAACGTTTATATAGAAGTTTTGCGCCGTTGGTATTTGTCTCCCTTGGCGATAGGCAGAACCACACATAGTGTTAACAATCAACTTGGCGTATCATAATGGGCAACCAACATTGTATACACTCTTTAATATTTTTCTGTCTAAAATTTTTATCTTCTTTTTTCATATAAGATAGCAACGTATATAGAAGGCTCAATAATTTGTATGTCAAATACTAATAATATTTCAAGTACCTTGATCTTAATAATAATAGGTTACTGTGTCTGTGTCTCGGGTTCAATAGCTAGCCTGCATATTTATATATGTATTGAAACATGATCTCTAAATATAGCTTGAAATATGTAATGGCGAGTCAAAATTGTTACTAATATTCTAAATGGGCAAGTAACTCCGTCTGTCTATCTGTTACTCTTTCACACCTATACCACTGAACCAATTTTAATGAAATTTGGTAAAGAGATAGACTAGATCTCGAGACAGAGAATAGGCTTCTTTTCTCACAAAAAGCCCTGAAGAGGTTGAAATAATAACGAAAGCTTTTTTAAAGTTAGTAATTGTCGAAAATAAAACTATGACCCTTTATATTTCGGCACTTAGAAAATAAAACCATGGCCCTATGTATTTAGGCACTTAATAAGAAATAGATACATGTTTGATAAAGTCATTTTAAAATTTTACCTAGATGGGGATGCGATAAAGTAGAAATTCGTATAGCAATCCAAGCAGTTACGCTCTGATGTCTAAATACGCAACCGATTTTGATCAATTATGATATAAAATAGACCAGAGCTTGGCAGAGGACATAATTTACAGGTTATTGTAAAAAAGTACAGCAATGGCAAAAATACAAAATGGGTGTAAGATAATTCACTCTCATCGAAGATAAAACCATGAAATTTTGTATTTAGACCACTTGATATGAAGCAATATAAGAATATGACCCAGCATTTTTTAAATTTGGATTAAAATAGAAGACGAAGACCGACGTTTGTATGTATATATATATATATATATATATATGAGTTCATCAGCAAGCGTAAAGAAAATATTTTTGATCAATAAAAACCTAAATAGTTGAAAAGCCTATAGGTAATCGAAACTACTGAACCTAGGAACGTGAAATTTTATACATGGTTCACATTCACATTCTTTCCATGATTACTCAGACGATTATTACGACTCTGATAGGGACACTATGGGTTGGCGTATTGTGTTCTAAATATGACACAACACGAGACTATTATGAACTTCGAATTAAGCAATATACGAACCACTGTGGGACAAGCCCCTTGCAAATGAGGGCAATTAGCTTTTTATTACTATACCAGCAGACAAGGCTGGCTAAGAGAGTGTTTTATTTCGAATTTGCTAGTAATTTCTAATTTATTTTTATGATACTCACGAAAAAAGTACCACTAAATTCTAACATAAATAGGTATATTATAAGTAAGCAGTGCTTTTTATAATTCAATGAATATATTAAATAATTTTTATATCAGTCAGTTATTTTTTTATTTCTATACTGCGTGACGTCATTATATTGAGAATATCATCCCCACCCACCTTACTTTTCCATAAAAGAATAAGGGAGTACTAACTTCACAACGCAGTAGTATCCTTTAAGATTTTATGTTTATAGTTTACTTCGATGGGAAATTGACCTACTTAAGCACGCTGGTGATACAGGTTGATTTTCTTAACAGTTTCTTTCGAGTGTACATACTTATGTAGTAAAATTTTATCTGTTCGTTAACTTTCATGATATCCACGCACAAGAAAAGTGTTGGAAAAAATTATTCTTACAATATAATGTTGACTCATTCAATAAAACAATATCTGGATGACATATACTTTTTAGTGTTTTTGAAGATATATTTAAATATAATAAAAATAATTAATTAAATAATAATAAAAAAATAAAAATTCGAAGAGTAATAAAAAAGAGAAACAGGATCCAAACCGGTCTCGATTAGACTGCTCGATTGAGGTATCTTAATGACAGCGTCAAAATTTGCCTTCATATTTTAATAGTTGTCAGCCAACGCAATATTATATTTTTTCAATGCCTGAAAATTTGGTAAATCCAAATAATATTTTCTACAAATGAAATTTAGCTAGATCGATTAGTCGAAAGGAAGCCCCTGTATGCTAAATTTCCGAGATTCCGTTTCCGAAATTCAGAATATATATACAAGAATTGCTCGTTAAAGATATTATTAGATAGGATAGATAATTTTCAGCTAATTATATTTAACACTTTACGTAGTACGAAATCCGTTATATATTAATTCTATTTGGGTCTTGTCTTGTATCTACATATGTTTATAGCTTTTGTATTTGGTTTTGTAGATCACCGATATATTCTGATGCTAATTTAAAAAAAGATTTTTTAAGAAATCTTTTCATAGAAGTGTGGAAAGTAAGTAATGCCATCAATAAGGCGATCGATAAGGAGAGCCTGCGCTTACAGTTCGTTTGATAATTGGTCGCAGCCTAGAATATACTTTTATTCATCCGTTAATTTATATTTTTTTTTCTTTCAGGTACATAATTATGTACCTTCGTGGAGAAAAATTAATATATATGTTGACAGGTGGATTTGTGATCGCACATACATTTGTGAATTTCAGAAGAATGGGCATAGGATGTATTCCTTGGTTCTTAAAAAATTTAAGGACAGGTGCTAGAATATCATTTTACTTTCCTTAAGTCATCATCATCTCAGCTAATATATGCGCCACTGTTGGCAATAACTTCCTATAGAATAAGAGAAAAACTGACCAAATATATTAAGCTCGTTAAATGGGTTGCTATTAGAGGATTCGATCCATCGATCCCGGATCTCGGGATCCCGGGATCCCGGTCATATTTTAGTCCCGAATTTTTCGGGATTAAATTTAATGAATCCCGGGATTTTCGGGATTGCTACATTTTTTAAATTAGTCAATAAAAATGTGCGTGAGACGAAACGCACTTACCTTAATTTGACGTTTTAACAGCCACTTTGTCTACACGGCTGATTTCACTTAGAATACACATATTATTAATTGATTCAAACTAAGTAATTTCATTTGTTTTTGTTAACGACCGGATTATGCGTAAAAGTGTGTAAAAATTTGCGCTTCACTTCGTGTAAATATTGATATTTTTTTGTTAATTGGTGATAATCAAATTATTAAAAACCAAAAATGCATGAATGATTTAACTTTCGTGGTTTAAATAAGTCTATAAAGTTTCTGGTAAATTTAATTTAAAATAAAAGAAAAACATCGATACATTCATTTTTACGGTCATGATAATGCCAGATACTTACGGTAACATCCTGACGGCCTCGAATATTTTTTTTAATCAACTTTTTTCTTACTTTAAACAAAATAATTGCGTTTTAAAAATATCAAATACGTTTAGACGAATGTTTTTTCTTGACATGTGTATAATAATATTATCCTATAAGTGCAATGTGAGAAAAATACAATCATTTTTAGGTTTGAAAAGTGCTTGATTTTCATATATCGAGAGTAGACCAAGACCTCAACGCTTCGCTTATGAGGCGTGCAATATAAGTACCCATAAACATAAGTAGAAAGGATTTGATTTTTTGAAGTTTATTTTTGGTTTTATAAATTATTTACAGAAGTGCCTAGTTTGGTTATTTTATAAGAAGAAAGTTTATAAAAAAAGTATAATTTTGTTTGACCGCCTTTTTGGAGATTTAAATATTTCATATCCTCAAAAATTGATTTTGATATGTTTACTGACTTTTTGTTACCATTTCCCATTACCAATACAATCCCGGGACTATCCCGGGATCCCGGGATTAACTGTAGATAAGCCCGAAATCCCGGGGTTAGAAAAATCGACCGGGATCGAATCCTCTAGTTGCTATAGACTTTGCCTTCTCTTGCATAAATGTTTATGTACGTTACATTACTTAGTCATCTATCACTACACCCACGGGTAAGTAAGAAGGTGGTGAATTGTATTGTTAGTGCATCACAACATGGAAAGTAGTTTCCCTGTATGGTGTATGAATATAAAGACAATTTAGGAGAAAATAGTAAAATCCGTTTATTATTATTACCCAATATTGAACTATTATTCTCCATGAGAGACTTCTATACCCAACAGTGGACTTTATTAAGCTGATGGATATATGTATATATATATGGTTTACTTTAAATTCATATTCAACCCATAGACCTCCTATTACTCAAACTTCTTTCAAAATTAAAGTGGAGTAATTTAATTTCGAGTTTTTATTGTTTTCAGTGATCATATCTGCTTTTAAAACTTTTCGAATAGTTTAATAGAAATAATTAGCTTTTTCATACGTAAGTCTAGGGTACCTGTTACGTTAATTGATGAATAACAATATTTTAGTAATAATAATAATATTTGAATTATACTTCAAATATTTTTATTACATACATACATATCATCACGCCATATCTTTTGCAGGGTAGGCAGAGAGAACAGAGTGCCAAAGAAGTCTATCTTTGGATACTTCACTCGCTTCCTCAACATTCATAATTCTCTTCATACACGCTCGCTGGTTTCGGGGACTCTTGTCTCCACCTTCCTTCAGTACATGACCGATCTGGTATAGGTAGGTTAGTCTCGGTCTCCCCCGGTACCTACATCCTTCCATACATACATACATACATATCATCACGCCATATCCCTTGCAGGGTAGGCAGAGAGAACAGAGTGCCAGAGAACTCTATCTCTGCATACTTCACTCGCTTCCTCAACATTCATAATTCTCTTCATACACGCTCGCCGGTTTCGGAGACTCTTGACTCCACCTTCCTTCAGTACATGACCGATCTGGTCTAGGTAGGTTAGTCTCGGTCTCCCTCGGTACCTACATCCTTCCACTTTCGCATTGTATATCTTCTTAACCAGGCGTTCGTTCGGCATTCTTTCCACATGTCCGAACCATCGGAGCATTCCCTTTCGCATCTTTACACCAATACTCTCTTTCATACCTACTCGCTCTCTTACGTCGTCGTTACGAATGCGGTCGGTCAGCCTAACTCCACAGATTTTTCGCAGAGATCGCATTTCGACCGCATTAATTTTACTATCATACTCTTTTCTGCATACCCAACTCTCGCTTCCATACAGTAATGTTGGGACAAGCACTGCGTTATGTATTGCTACACGTGCCTTCTGGCTGAGGTGGTGGCTGCCGAAAAGTTGCCCCAACGCTCCGTTCACTCTATTTCCCGCATTCACTCTTCGCTCTATATCAGTGGTGTACCTTCCATCTCGGCTAAATCCACATCCAAGATATACAAATTCATCCACTTGCTATCTCTATATCTAGTACATCATTACCTATTGTTACTCTTACATCTGTTCTGGCTTCATTTTTTTAAAGACCATTATTTTGGTTTTGTTCACATTCACATAATTCATTCATTATTATTACTAAAATAAACAAAAAACTCAAAGAATTTGATAAATTTTAATTAAAATTATATTTTAAAATCTGAAGACAAACAACGGTTGTTTTCTAGAATAGTAACTATAAGTGCTAAGGTTTTACTCTTGATATTTGTGACAGACGAACAAGCAACTTACCAGCTGGTAGGTAGTAACTGTTGATTTAGCAATACTGGGGGCATATCTACGTACTATAACAATGGAAGGATAGTGTAGAGATTGCAATTTGTAAAAGTTTCATAAGAAAGTATGTTATTTACCAGCGCACAAATACATCGATAGATGAATCAATCATTAATTATAGTTTTCATAATACATTGCCAACACGCCTGTTTTCGTCATTACATACAGATCACTGTAGAATACACGTGATTACGTTAGTCACGTGTAGTATTTGATGAACAGGTCATAGATAATACGGAGAACAGATGTGATATCGACAAAATCAATTTATTTGAAAGTTCTGTGATGAAATATGTGTAACTATAATACACCCTTTATGTTTTATTGTAATCTATTTCAACATAACCAGCTTCACTATTATAATATACTTCACAACTTAGATTGCTGTTATTTAAAAACTAAGCACTTATTATGAAATTAAAATTAACGCTCACGCCCACAAGTTTCCGCGAATAGGATGCTCTATAATATGGTGGAGGGGTGAAATCCACGAAGATTAACGATCTATGAGTTTCCAGTAGCTACTAAGGAAAACCAGCGAATGTCGCCGAGTTTACACGAACAACGTCAGCTCTGAAACCTGTTGCTTGGTTATATACTACTGAAAACTGTAAAAAATGTATTAATACATTTATTGATAAGAAACTTAATTAGTGGCCTTAGAAGATAAATATAAAACACTTGTATTTGTTGACAAACATCTGCTATATTTTCTCCTATCATGGATGGATATCACAATGGCAAGATGCACTGTTATCATATTTTTGTTTTGATAAAATATGTTAGCCCAATGAGTCCACAACCTGCCCTTACGCGTAGAGAAGTAATTTACCTTCAAATTTCTTGATATTAAAACTAAATTAATATGTTATGTATCAGATTATAATATTTCATTACTTTATATTTAGTTTCTTTTATATCTGTACAAAATTAATTATTATTTAACTGCTCTAACATTATACTATATAATTATTTTACGGGTTAGTAAGTTTATAAGAGCCTAATTATATTCTGTAAGTTCACATCCAATATAATAGATTAAAGCATCTGCATTGAACTCATATACTGAATAAGCCCTATAAAGCTGAGATTATGTCCCTTAAGAAAAAAGAACTCAAAACTCAAAATATATTAAAAAAAACTTACATTCACATACTTTTTAAAACAACACTGATCTAATAAATTCTGGTGTCGCGATGGGCACCAAGCATTCAATTAACGGACACTAATTATACCAACACTTAAAACTATTATTCTGAGGTTCCGGCAAAGAATTCTCCTAGGTGGGAATCGAATGTATGACGCTCTCCACGCGAGGAAAAGATCATTAGAACTTTTTTACTTAATTTAATTGGATACGATATGGCTGATATATTTGATTGCAAAACACTTTAAAATATTTTAGATTTAAAATGAATGTCATTATGGGAGGCTCCTGCGTCAGGTTGTAAATGTCCGGTCCAGATAAAATATACAACATAGCGAGGAAAATGAGCTCTTTAAACATGCTTGCAAGGACACTACACAATTATGATAAATAAATATTACAAATACAACTAATAGCTATAAAATATAAATAAATAGAAAATTTGTAGGTTGATATAATAATATATTGACAAAAACACACACAAAGCTAATTCGGTGAAAATCCTGTCGGTGCGCATAGCTGACATTTATTGTTGGGATAACATATAAAATAATACCGAGCGCACATCTATTTTTTGTATTAGCTGTTCATAAAATATATTTATTCTAAGAGAAGTGTGAATAAAAATGAGAATTTACGGCGAATTTATCTACTTCTTCTACTTCTGCAGGCGTCATAACTTCTATTAATTGATCTTGAGTCTTCAATAAATTGAGGAGCCAATTGAGCTACTAGATAGATAGCTAGAGAGCTGTTCGACACACAGGTTTTATTTCAAGTTTATTTTCCTTTTTTTAGTGATATTTATTTATCATATCCCTTGGTTAGTTTTTACAATATTTATGAGAAAGGAGGGGTATTAAATTATATATCACATATACATTTTACTGATCCATATTTAGGTATGAAAAAAGCTTTTCTAATTAACGGTGTCTATATTTTGTATTGTAGTAGGTAGGGTTTGTGTCTAGGTGATTAACTTGGCTGGAAGTTATGGTAACATGTGTATACGTCGTCAAAGTTGGCGAAAGAGGATTGGAATACTTTCATTTGGATAGAAAATCCCAAGATTTCCTATCAAGGAGTATTCTGAGTTCAGGACTAGGTAATGTTGCTAGCATTGTTCCCAGTATAAGATAATATAATATGCCTCTTATAATGTGATATTAAAAGTTTATATACATAAATCTTAGAACGTTGATGTCCTTTCAGTTTAATTAAAAATACTTTAAATATTTTCACAGGTAAAACATTAAATTGGCTTTGACGTAGATATTTTAAATAATATATATGTTTATTATCAAATCTTTAAAAAATAATACTTACCTACGAACTAAAGAAATTATCTTCAAAAAATAAATGCTGTAATGATTACAGTGAAAATACCATTAAAAGTTGTATTCATGCTACGACACGTAGCACGGCTACGAGTCTGCTACACGGCAAATAAAAACGTAGCAAATAAATGTAGCAGCGTTTTGTAAGCTTTCTCACAATCAATTCTACAATAGGCTGCTTTGACAATTTATCGCTTGTCCGACAGAATAGGGATACAATTCAAAGAGTTAAATTTTTCACGAGAGTCAAAATAAGTATTTCCTTTTTGAAGTGAAACTTTTTTATCGGCGTATGGGAGAAATTTTATAATATTTTCAGCTCGTTTCAGAAGCAATTCTAAATGCACGAACATCAGCATAATTTCCTTAAGAATTACGACGAAGAGTTGGTAGGGATTATAATATTAAGACGAGGGGTCTTTTCCACCACCAAAAATTTAAATATAATGAGAATTATAATTTTTAGAGTTATGTTACTATTATTCCGGACAATATAATATATTGAACATTTTGCAACATATTACAATAGGTATAAAGTTATTACAATATCGTGTCATAATAAAACAACTTCAATACATTTAACTGTTACATTGAACAACGTATTAATGTATATAATTTGGAATTAAAACGTGTTATAGAATTATTATAATATTGTATTGTATTTAAAGATATCCTGTATTAAGAAAATATTTCCTTGTATTACAGGAGACTTTACAACAAATTACATCCAGACTCAGGACATCACTTTGTGAATCAAAGTGTTGTACACATACATACATGTCATCACGCCATATCACTTGCAGGGTAGGCAGAGAGAATAGAGTGCCAGAGAACTCTACCCTTGCATACTTCACTTGCTTCCTCAACATTCATAATTCTCTTCATACACGCTTGCCGATTTCGGAGACTCTTGACGCCACCTTCAACAGCAGCAACAGAGCATTCCTTTTCGCATCTTTATACCAATACTCTCTTTCATACCTTTTTTACCGTTGTCCTGCGTGGTAATCGAACTCACGGCAATGGCATGGAAGGTCGGTATCTTAACTACTACGCCATTTGAGCAGATATATTATTGTAGCGGGCGACATAAAATATCATCATCAACTCAACTGATATATGCTCCACTGTTAGACTCGAGCCTCTTCCATAATAGGAGCTTTTGTTTCGAGTTTTACATCTCTCGCATAGGTGTTATATGCGGTTTATATCCCTTAGTCGTCTCTTACGATCGCCCACGGGTAAGAAAGGGGGTGGTGAATTGTATTCTTACTCCGTCACCACACGGAAAAGGCTATAAATACCAAATATCAATGGATCATTGGATCCGAAAGTAACAGCAAGCTGAGAGGACACGAAATGTATCGGGGCTCATCTTAATTTAAAACCTTATTTTATATAAAATTATATCAAACCGTTTATTAACTATTAGCTTTAGTCTGATAACCTTCGAACTAGGATAAATTTTTGTTTTTCTAAATATTTAATGACAAAAAAAGAATATAGCTGAATCAGATCTCACAGGCAGGTGGGCGATCATCGTTGTTGGTTTAATTAGCCGGGCCCGGGCAAATAGGGTATGCCAGACTCTCGATGCAAAACTGTAATTTTAATTTGATATCTATAAAAGCGTTCAATTAACTTTTGTACTTATTTCTTTAATGAATTGATCAAAATGCAAACAAATATTATTTATTGAGTCAAAGAAACATATAGTAATATAATTAATTTACAAGAAGATGAAATATTAACACTGGCACCAATAAAGTTTCTAATAAACATTAAAAAATAATAATTTACAGGTTAGCCTTTAGATAAGTAAAAAAAAAAGAAAATAGAAAAGAAATAAATACAATAATTGTATTTATTTCTTTTCTATTTTCTTTTTTTCTTTTTTTAGTTATAGCGCAAATTTAGCTGTAATCTAAAAATACTAAGAGTTTAAATAAAAATAACAATATTTAAAATTGTAATAGCTACCTTATAAATCTATTTCACCTATATGAAGTTCTTGAGTATGTATATAATATTCCTTATATTAAAAAGTGACAAACAACAAGATGTTGGCCTTGGTGACGGTGTAAGAACACAATTCATTACAATGGTTCTAGCCCGCGAGTATCGAAAAAGATATCTAGAGTTCTTCGTCACTTCAAAAGAAGGAAAACTTAAAATAAAACACAATACAAATCCTTCTGTTGTGGAAGAGATATGAACCCAACAGTGGAATGTATATGAGTTGAAACAATAATGACGATGAGCGTCGTTTAGACTGAGTAGATGATTATAATAAAATGTCAATTGACTATACCGAGCTAATATAACATTGAAAGAATTGAAAAGAAAAAATATAAATATTTGTTTATCGTATCATGTATCTATCCTCTCATCCCCTTGTGTGTAACAGTATGACCTATCTGTCAGATATAGTTTATAAGTCACCCTTCATGTTCACCCTAATCGCACTATATATACCCACATATGATTGTATTGATTAAAATTACGATTCATAGAGTTCGTTTGGTGCATATATAGTACACTAATCTATACATATAATAAATCAGTAGAAATCCCGTGTCTGTACATTTGATAAATTTATTAAAAAATTGATCTAGGCAGTAAGAAAACACTAACAGAAAACAAAAACATTTATTGGAATTTATTGTCTGTCTGTATGTCTGTAATCGCTAATCTCCGAAGTTACTGAACGGATTGTTTCGTAGTTTTGATAAAAAGATTAAGCTCAATTCAGAGCAACATTTAGTCTTTATTTCATTGAAATCTGAGGTCTGTAAAAAAAGTTATGGTCATTTAAGTTTTTAAAATCACCGCTCGCCTTTTAGGTCACTAGAAGGTTCAATTCAAAATAATTATTTAATTTATCAATAGTGTAAGGAAAGTATTTGTATTACATAATATATAGTAGTTTCATCAATTCAGCTCATATACATCCCACTGTTGGGCTCAAACCTCTTTCAAAGTTGAAGGGAAGTTGACATAATACATAGCATTAGTCAGGTAGTCAAAATAACTATTAAAACTATTTGTGATAGAAAAGAATGTTTTAATTAGTTAATAATATATAATATAGCTATAAATTAATAAAATGCAAAATTTATTTAGTTTGTTAAATGAGCAATAGATGGCGTTATAATTTAGTTTATAACTTTAAATCATTTTTTCGTTATATTTTCAAAAGCTACTACATTAACTTCTTGAACTTTGTAAAGGTACTTTGGGTGGAAAGCTCTCAGCACTCGCCTAACAGTCCGAGTAAAGTTGTCATAGCCATCTGCGACTAACAACTAAGTCAAACACGAAAAAGAAAAATAAAGTCCACATCATAGAGCGTACAAAACGTACATTCTTAGTTAACATGCTACTATGGGGCGAGTATGCAAAGTACACCCTTTTTTGTTTTTATTTGGTAGGCTATGGTCTGGACACGGCCATTCCTTCCGGGGTAACAGAAGGGCGTCGTGTGGCCCCATAACTCATCGTGTTCTCTGCCGAAACCATCAGGCTAGCATCTGGTACCGCTTACTTGACATCCGTGGCCGGTCCGGGGTTTTACCCTTCCAGGTATCGTCTCCATCTATACCCCGGCAAACAACAGTGTTGTATCGTCCTCACGCGGTCGGTGTCTCTGCGGGTGGTAGATTAATTCCCATGGTCCATCTCTCGCGACCTCAGTTAGGATGGCAACAGGTGCAGGTACCGCGCCTGAGCCGCGACAGAGTGTGTCAGCATGAAAAGTCGTCTCTGTGACACGCCATGCCGCCTTTTTCTGTGGGATGACTGTCTCTCAAAAGGCGGCGACCGAGTCCGAGTTCCTGACGCTATTGAGCATCGTCTTCTAGTCGACAGTACCAGTTTGGCACCGATGATTGCGATGAGTGCACAGCGCTGCTTTGCCCAGGCCACGCAAACTTTAAGCGTCTGCAGCACCGTGTCCACCTAGCAATTGCAGTAATGGTTAGACGGTGTGCTCTCCCTCCTTGCGACCGTGAGCAGGTACACGCCGAAGCAACCATGCCCCATCACTACACCAGTCACTTTAGCAATAGTGTTGTTACTGCCGCCTGTTGCGGCATATTGTGCGAGGGCCTACTTTTTTACATTTTTATACACTGTTGATAGCATAGAGTACGTTTCAAGCAGCTTGCAGAGCACTTGAAGGTGATCAGCGCTGAGATGACACCCTTGAGTAGGCCTGTAATAGTTATAGCCCCATTCGTTTGAGTCGTTTGCTTTTTATGATGCTATTGTTTTACAGTCTTTCAAATTCTTTGACATTATTATAAAATAGAAAAGATATCCATCTGAAGATATTCTACGCTACTAAACCGCGACATGAACCAAGAAATTCATTTTTATTAATTCTTTCGTAATGAAAGCCATTTATTATATATTTATCCGTGCGGTTGCGCAGTTAGAATACAATTCACCAACCGTTTTCTTACCCGTGGGTCGATCACCCACGAGACGACTAAAGGACATCATACATATCATACATCTATGGAAGAAAAGGAAAACTCGAAACAAAACCCTATACCAACACGTCTGACCAGCGTGATATAGTAGGTCAATTTCCCTCCCAATACGGACGAGGCTTGAGCCCAAAAGTGGGATGTATATAAGCTGAGATGATAGATGTTCATATCCCCAAGTAGCCCTGAAAAGACTTACCAGAACAGAGCAATCTAACGAAAATAAGGAGACAGCGTAATATAACTTTGGAATTAACTACGTCAGAAACTGCAGCTGCATTATTTCTTGGTGGTAAAAGAGCTTTGTTTAAAAACTCGATAGATTTATGTACATTGTTTATAAACCTGATAGATTAATAAAGCAATGAAACATGTTCAATAACACGAAACTGCGACACATTCAAAGTGTTGTTTGTTTTATTATGTATGGTGGTAAACGAGCAAGCAGCATGCACTTATTTTTTTGGCCGGCCATGGTCTGGACACATGCCTTGCATTCCATCCGCGTGGCCCCATAACCTACCGATTTCCCTCCCCATCACCATTGGGCCTTTCGAGTACCATCTCCGATGACGCCCTGGGCCATCGGGCTTCACCCTCGCGTGGTCAGCATCTCCACGGGTGACGGACTATTCCCCGTTCCAGTTACCCGCGGCTTCGGCTAAGGCAAGTAGACGCAGGTAATCGCGCCTGCGCCGCTCCGCCGCCTCTTACAAATGAAGCGGCAATAACAGATTGGCACTGTTCAGACTTTGCTTTTCTGCAAGAGTGGGGTACTAGATCCGACTGGGGGTCGGACCGGCCCCTGGCTGTAGAAAGAATACTATCAACTGTGACTTTACCACTATTAGTGTTTTTATTAAGGATTTCTGTCTAATCGTTTGCGTTGATTGGACAATGGTAAATGAAAAAAAAATTGTAAGGGCCGTAGATCGAGCACTACGAGATCGTAATGAAAGTCAATGGTGCTTTTCTTTGGAGATTTCCTTCCTGTTAAAACTCGATGAAATAGAACTGATGAGATGAATGCTTCACTGAAGTATTCTTATCTGTGGCCCCAAGTAGGAAAGCTGACCCTAACAATCAACATACAAGCAAAGCCAAGGTCACCATTCACATTAGTGTTGCCCAAATGCAAGACCAAGATTTGCTGCAAGAGTTTCTCAGTGCTCCCTTAGACATGATTTTACGATTTTCTTAGTAAAGAAAGGATTATCAACATTTCGTATTCTTACGAGTAATACCAGTACACGGAAGAATAATAGCCCCATTTCCGTTTAGTGGTATGTACCTAATTATTAATAGTTGTACAATTACTGCCACTAGATGAATAGAATTTAATTAATTTAGTTGGATTTTTAATGTCTATGGGGATTTTTTATTTCTATCAAAACAAGTGACTTGGTGTTATTCTAAAAGCAAAAGTTGCAAGATTTGCGAGCCTCGCAAGAGTCTTGCATTTGTGCAACACTAATTCACATGCTTAAGAATTTACCGATGTTTTAAAGAAAATTGGAGAAAGCGTCCTCCTTGATGAAAATGGTCAAATGGCTGCCGGAAATACTTGGTCAAGTTTGATTTTTAAGTTTCAAATAGGGGTGCGTAGTAAAACTGAATGTCACGCGGACGAAGTCGCGGGCATCACCTAGTATATAATATATTTTAGTAAGTTGTTTAGAAATAATTAGAATAAATAAATAAAAAAAGTGGTTTAAACCACTAGCAATATCTTCAACCAACGATGGATGGATTGAAACGAAAATTTAAATTAGCAGTAGGAAGGCATGAATACTATCTTTGTACTTTTATATTAATTGATGGCCATGTCCAGTCATCACCATATACAAGTTAAAAAAGTTGTTAATGAATGTACATTGGTTAAAAATGTCTTATTAAATTAATAGATATTTCATTAGTCTTCATATTGTTATATTTATACATAAAATAACAGAACGTGTCCATTATTAATAAATGTTCTATACGAAGTACTATATTTGTTAGTTATTATATTATAATCCATTTCAGTATGAAAATAAAATTCTACGAAAATCCTTTGAGGTGACTTCTATAGAACTTTTTAAATTCATATTCCCTAGAGTATAAATATACCCAAAATTAATGCATTTCAATACTTTCGTTTTTAACAATGATTCTGCTACTCTTTTCCTAATTACTTGGGGTCTATATAATATGTACTTTTATTTCATAGTACATATCGTAAAAGTTATTGGAAATAGTTTTATGACCAGTCGCCTGCCACACGTCGACCCTCCTTGGGAATGTAATTGTTGACCAAACGGCATCAGATGAAATGTCCCAGGTCGTTATAAGGCTCTTAGTCGTCTTTTACGACATCCACGAACAATGTAAGGGTTGGTAGTATTCGTAGCCGCTACCACACAAACTCTACTTTTTATCAAGAACAGCTTAATTGAAATGCCTCGAATATCATATTAAATAGGATAACAGTAAAAGGACCGATTCATCTTTTTTTCTTTGTATTGGCAATCAGCTACTTAAGCGAGCAATTATTGCCAGTATTGAATTACAATTTTCTTCACGACTTTAGTCTCTTTATATTAGTCATTATCAAAATTTCTTGTGGAGCCTCCTTTCAATTATTATAATGAAGCCAGTTATAAAGTTTAAATAAATGACTTAGCCTTTTTTGTTTTTTTTTTTTTTTTTTTTTTTTTTATTGGTGGGCTATGGGTGCGTCTCGCCCCGCCAAATCGGTCCGGGGTGACGGAGAAGGCGGCGCGTGACCCCATAGACCCACCGTAAAATCCTCTCTCTTCGCCGTGCGAGCGGACCATCGGTACCCGATCTTTGTCTTCGGTGACTTAGCCTAGTAATTTTACAAAATATTTTATAACTTCCGCTAGCCAAAGCTGGTATTGGATCCTAAATAGATAAAATTTGATAATGATATTTTCAAGATTGGCTTTCTTATTAGCTCACTCATTTAAGATTTAGTGTACTTTCGCATGGATTTTATTAAATCCATTTTTTATGACTACAATTTTGCACTATGAAATAATGAATGGAGATTATTATTTACTATTGTGTAATTAGTAGTCTTTCTGATAATTAATGCCATCTTAAATATGAATAATGATTGTCTCTTATTTTTATAACATGATATGATATGATTATGTGTTATCAATTTGTAAATCGTTTGAAATATAATTGTCTGCCTCGTCAGCTTGTTAAACAATATTCTATACATCTTAGATCAATTTAATACACATCTATACATAGTGTAAAATGAAGTCGCCATTTTTGCCCGTACGCTTAGATCTTTTAAATTTCTAAACAGATTTTCAAGCGGTTTACGTCAATATTAGAGTGATTCAGGCGGCCGCGGAGGCCGTCGCCGGGAAGGGAGTGCTGTTGGCGGTGTCGTTGGACATCGCCAACGCATTCAATAGTCTGCCATTCGGCTGCATCAGGGAGGCGCTCCGGTTCCATGGAGTGCCCCTGTACCTCAGGCGGCTGGTGGCAGACTATTTGGAGGGCCGCAGTATCCTCTGCGCGGGTCCCGCAGGGGACATTGTGCGGACGCCCATGTCGTGCGGCGTTCCACAGGGGTCGGTTCTGGGGCCGACCCTGTGGGACATCGGGTACGACTGGGCGTTGAGAGGGAGTCTCCCCCCCGGGCTGAGCTTGGTGTGCTACGCTGACGACACGCTCGTCACAGCCCGGGGCAGGACACTCGAAGAGGCGGCGAGCCTGGCCACTCTCGGCACCGAGGAGATGGTCAGGCGGATCGAGGCGCTGGGGCTCAGGGTGGCCCTAAACAAGACGGAGGCCCTACTTTTCCACGGGCCCCGTGTGAGGCTACCCATCGGCGCCTCGATAGTGGTAAACTCCATCCACATCAGCATCCAGGCCCATATGTGTACTTGGGTCTGGTGCTCGACGGGCGATGGTGGTTCCGGGAGCATTTCCGACAGATTGCTCCCCGGCTTGTCGGCGCGGCGTCCGCCCTTTCTCGACTCATGCCGAACGTGGGCGGACCCAGTTTCGAGGGCCGACGGCTGTATGCGGGGGTCATCCGCTCGATGGCCATGTACGGCGCACCCGTGTGGGCGAGGGCTCTGAACGCCCAGCTCAGGGCGGTTCTGTGGAGGCCACAGAGAGCCATGGCGGTCAGAGCCATTCGCGGGTACCGCACGGTGTCGACAGAGGCGGCGTGCCTGTTGGCCGGGACACCCCCGTGGGACCTAGAGGCGGAGATGCTCTCCGACCTCTACCGGCGGGTTATCACAGCGCGCGAGGAAGGTGGCTCCCCATCGTTGAGCGAGATAGCCACCTGGCGCGTGGATGCCCGCCGAGACGTCATCGCCCGTTGGGCTACGCGGCTGGAGAGGCCTAGGCACGGTGTGGAGACCGTTGAGGCCCTCCGGCCCGTATTGATAGAGTGGATGGAGCGGCGGCACGGAGTCCTCACCTTTCGGCTGGTGCAGGTATTAACGGGGCACGGGTGTTTCGGGTTGTACCTGCACAGGGTCGTGTATAGGGAGTGGACTCCGGCCTGCCACCACTGCAGGAGTGGCGAGGACACGGCGCAACACACGCTGGAGGTGTGTCCGGGATGGGAGCGGCAGCGCCGTGACCTCGTCGCTGTCATCGGTGCCGACCTGACGCTGCCGGCCGTCGCAAGGGCGATGGTCGACAGCATCAGGAACTGGGACGCGGTCGCCGCCTTCTGCGAGGCTGTCATCTCGCAGAAGGAAGCGGCGGAACGGGCAAGGGAGGATTCCCGCGCCCCGGGCCGCCGCCAGCGGCCGGGGCGGCGCAGGCGCGAATACCTGCGCCTGATGCCGCCCTAACCGAGGCTTCGGGTGATCGGACCGGGGAATTGTCCGGTCACCTGACGTGAGGCCACCGCGTGAGGGCGACGCCCCGACGGCGAAATCTGTCGGGGCGTCGACGAGAGGAACCCGTGAGGGTGAACCGCCGGGCGGGCCACCGAAGTTAAAAATCGGGTCCCGGTGACCCGCTCGCACGGCGAAGAGAGAGGAGTTTTTACGGTGGGTCTATGGGGTCACGCGCCGCCTTCTCCGTCACCCCGGACCGATTTAGCGGGGCGAGACTAATCCATAGTCCACCAAAAAAAAAAAAGAGTGATTCAAGGGGACGGTTTATTTGTATGAAACATGAATATTATGATAGGAAAAAAAAGAAAATTTTAAATGTAAATAAGAAGAGAATTTAAAAATTTGTAATGTGAGGTCGTAAAATGCATATTATTATGTATTTACATTGAAAACATTGGCTAAACCTAACGAGATATATCATTATAATATATTATGAAATTATATATCATAAAAAGATCTATAAAAAGTCCGGAATACTATATATGTATCTTCTAAGGATAATGCATAGTAACCATATTTATTTTTACACATAACTTAAAAATAATGGATAATTTAGGAAGCTATTTTTAACAATACAGTATTACTCTTTAACCAATTAAATACATTAGATAGGTAATGCATTTAATATACATTTAATTTGCCTTTTACAGTATATCGGTAAAATAAATATACTAAGTTATTTGAATTACTGAAATTTAGCATTTAATATGCTTAATTATTTATAAAACCCGATTACGAAATGAAAAATGATGTAGTGGCAGCACGATTAGGCCGGAATCCCAATAGGCGCGGGTTCGAATCCCGCTTGTGACATCATTTTTCATTTCGTAATCGGGTTTTATAACTAAGTTATTTGAATTCCTATTGAACTAAAAAAAATACATTAATAAGTACAAGACAGATCAGTCTTACGTTTGTGATGCTTAGACACATAAAAAAGAAATATTCTGAAAAACAGTTCCTCAGACGATATATTTCTCGCTAAGATTGTAAAAATATGGGATGAATTTTAGTTTAATATCATCACCGTGTCTTACCTGACAAAGTGAAAATATTACATTGGAAATAATTATCTTACATTGGTAATGAATACTGCGGTAATTAATATTCCGTCTGGTGACAGAGTAAGAATACATTCACCACCCTATATCTTACCCGTGGGTGATCGTATGAGACGACTAAGGAATATGAAACGCATATAATATCTATGCAAGACAAGGAAAACTCGAGACAAAACCCTATACCACCACGTCTGACCAGCGCGGTGTAGTAGGTTAATTTCCCTCCCATTACGGAGGAGGCCCGAGCCCAACAGTGGGACGTTTATGGGCTGTGATGAATATTGTGAATTACTGTATAAAGGGATTCTGCACTGCCATATGTACGAATACCTACGTTACCTTTTCATATGACAGAAACAAAACATAGAGGGATAAAAATAAAGGAATGAAAAGAATATAAAATAGGGGATTAAATTTTACATCATATATACTAGATATCTTAATGAATGAAAAATTAGGTAATATAAGTTTTAGATAATCAATATTTCAGAGGACATATCTCACTATATATTTAAACGAGCAATTCTTGTATATATATATATATATATATATATATATATATAATATATAATATATATATATATATATACATATATATTATATATATATATATATATGTATATATATATATATATATATATATATATATATATATATATATATATATATGTAATCTGAATCTCGGAAACGGCTTCCTTGAAATTTAGCATACAAGGGGTTCTGGGGGCGATTAATCGATCTAGCTAGGTCAGGGGGGGCTAGCTAGGGTTCATTTATAGAAAACATTGTTTTGTCAGTATTTTTCGGCAACAAAAAGATAATTTTTCGTTGTATTAGAACTATTAGAATATGAAAGTTTTCAAATTTTGACGCTGTCATTAAGAATAGACATTTAGCTCAGTTGCTTCAATCGTGTAGTCCAAACAAACCGGAGCTCGGTTCGGCTCCTTACATTCTCTTATTAACTTTTTAGCCTTTTTTTATTAATTTATTAATTATTATCATTTGGCCGCATTTTTCTCTGCCTAGAATTCGAAAATGGTTGTAATAGGACTTTTGTTTGTTTTTTACGTTATTAATTTTATTATTATTTATAAATAATTATGTATAAATGTTTGTATAGGTACATACTTATATAGTAGGTATAACAATCTTATCCATGTAGTGACGGAGTAAGAATACAATTCACCACCCCCTTTCTTACCCGTGGGTGATCGTAAGAGGGATATAAAATGGATATAACATCTATGCAAGAGAAGGAAAAGTCGAAACAAAACCCTATAACAACACGTCTGATCAGCGCGGTATAGTAAGTTAACTTCCCTCCTATTATGGAAGAGGCCCGAGCCCAACAGTGGGACGTATATGGATGGACTGTGATGATGATGATGATGATAACAATCTTTGTTATAGTGTAGGGTAGGTTCGATAAATATAAAAATCAAATGAAATTTTGTTATATATTATGAACACCAGGCTTTTTCTTAGCAGGCCATGTTTTAAATATACTGCGCTCATTCTGACCAAGGCGATGGAAGGGTAGTGTGCAGCTCCATAACCCACCGTCTTTTCCATCGAAATTAGGCCGACCACTGGTACCGCTTCTTTGACATCAACCCGCGATACTACACCTATTACAGTATTTCTTTGTAAACAATATCTTTTGATTTTCTTTCGGATGCTAGAATAACCAGGCTACTCTGTGAGCTTACTCTGAAGCATGTCACATACAACTGCCCATGGGAGAAGCAGCTTTCTCTCAAGTCTGCTCCTGCTACCTTAAGAATTTGACCTCGAGCTTTGTTTGTGGTTATTGCGAAGCAGCTTTTAATGGCAAACTGCACTCT
Source organism: Lymantria monacha (assembly GCA_905163515.2). Classification (NCBI taxonomy): domain Eukaryota; kingdom Metazoa; phylum Arthropoda; class Insecta; order Lepidoptera; family Erebidae; genus Lymantria; species Lymantria monacha. Next base: position 23,185,394 of record LR991081.1, read on the forward strand.
CTGAAATTCGAAGGAGTAATTTGATGGTATTTGGAGAATCCTAGGAATAAACACAGACTTTGCTCGAGAACAATCGGTCAGTAGAGTTGACCCGATTACAATGCAATGTAATGTTTTTCTTGCAAACTGGTGGCATTGTATAATTTTGGCGCCCCAGCTTTCAATTTTAAGATGCGAGTTGAGAGACCGGTAGCCTTCAGAGTATTCAGGAATTCGACCGGTTGTCTGACTAGGAGTTTATCACTTATTCGAAAGATTTATTTTAATATACGACCCCTTAGAATGATTTAATATATTTGCAAGTAAATAGTATAAAGAAATAGAAACGACCATAGTAGCGCACATAGGTATGTCATGTCGTCTTGCGACCAATCTGATCAGCATTAACATCCTGTCACCCTATCGTATCTTACTCATTGTTCCTAATATAACTCAGCCTTTCCGTCTCGATTTTTACAAATATGTTGATTAAACGCTAGCTAAACAGCGAACTAAAATATAGCAAATGACTATTTCTCTTTCCTAATCATACATACATACATATCATCACGCCATATCCCTTGCAGGGTAGGCAGAGAGAACAAAGTGCCAGAGAACTCTATCTTTGCATACTTCACTCGCATCCTCAACATTTATAATTCTCTTCATATACGCTCGCCGGTTTCGGAGACTCTTGACTCCACCTTCCGTCAGTAGACAGATCTGGTCTAGGTAGGTTAGTCTGGGTCTCCCGCGGTATCTACATCCTTCAACTTTCGCATTGTATATTTTCTTAACCAGACGTTCGTTCGGCATTCTTCCTAATCATTATGCGGTAAAAGTACCCTCGCCAGAGTAAAATTAAAACGGGTAATACATCTTATGAGCGATGGATTTCAGTTATACGATGCAATGTGTTATCATGGCTCTCAATTACAGTATTCGGCTTAGAAAATTACTGTCCAACAATTTAAAATTTTAAACTCTACGTTCCTATGACGCCGTGTCTTAAAATTGTATGACCTCTTTATAGCTTAAAAACTTTCAAATGCCGTGTTAATACAGTATTGTGACTTTCGAGACATTCCAATTTTAAAGAGTATTTCCATTGTACCAATCCATCCATTCCATTGTTGCTTTTATGTGAGTTCAACCTTTTTGGGGTTCCGTACCCAAAGCGTAAAATGGCACCTTATAACTAAGACTTCGCTGTCCGTTCATCTTTTTATCACCAGGCTGTATCTCATGAACCATGATAGTTAGACAGACAAAAATTTTCACAGATGATATATTTCTGTTGCCGCTATAACGACAAATACTAAAAAACAAAATAAAATACATATTTAAGGGGTGCTCCCATATAACAAACGTGATTTAGGCTCCTTTTTGCTCGATACATTTTTTAATTTCTATTTTTTGTACTTTTTGCCTTTTTAATTTATTTTTCGTCATTTTCATTATATTTAAATATATCTTTCAAAATACACTAATAAAAAAATACCGAGCAAGGCTCGGTCCTCCAGATATTTCTTCCTTAAGGGTGCATAATTGGTTGGCCACCGAAGACAAAGACCCGGTTTCGGTGGCCGGTTTACTCAGCGAAGAGAGGTACATGTAAAGTGGGTCTATGGGGTCAGGCGCCGTTCTTTCTGTCGCCCCGGACAGAATTAACAGGGAGCGACCACAACATATCCCGCCGACAAAAAGAAGGGTGCGTAATACGCTATGCAGTTTGCTTTGATATTTTTCACCCCACTAATTAACAGGGGCGTCACACATGATTTTAATGCGGACGAAGTCGCAGATAAAAGCTACCTAGTTTGTTTACAAATTAAATTGTTCTGTTAGTATAATACAGAATGTCAAAAATGTACAAAATATCTTAAGTTTAAGGAACTTTAATTTTAATGAATGATCGATGTTTTGTGTTATTTAATATGTACCGTTTACAAAAATTTATTTGCAAATGAAAAATGATTACCAATCGTCTTAACAATTAGTCATATGTGCGTATTATAATATTTGTCTTGATGCGAGATCTTTTATATGCCATCTATCAAAAATGTGAACATTTTTTTGTATATGTTTAGAATCTCAGAAACAGTTTCATTGGTTTTACATGAAATGCTAGCTAGTATGGTAGTTATGCTTCTATTTCCATGAAATGCTAGTATGGTAGTGATGCTTCTATTTCCATGAAATGCTAGTATGGTAGTGACGCTTCTATTTCCATGAAATGCTAGTATGGTAGTGATGCTTCTATTTCCATGAAATGCTAGTATGGTAGTGATGCTTCTATTTTCATGAAATGCTAGTATGGTAGTGATGCTTCTATTTCCATGAAATGCTAGTATGGTAGTGACTCTTCTATTTCCATGAAATGCTAGTATGGTAGTGACGCTCCTATTTCCATGAAATACATATATGGTAGTACATACATACATATCATCACGCCATATCCTTTGCAGGGTAGGCAGAGAGAACAGAGTGCCAGAGAACTCTATCTCTGCATACTTCACTCGCTTCCTCAACATTCATAATTCTCTTCATACACGCTAGCCGGTTTCGGAGACTCTTGACTCCACCTTCCTTCAGTACATGACCGATCTGGTCTAGGTAGGTTAGTCTCGGTCTCCCTCGGTACCTACATCCTTCCACTTTCGCATTGTATATCTTCTTAACCAGACGTTCGTTCGGCATTCTTTCCACATGTCCGAACCATCGGAGCATGCCCTTTCGCATCTTTACACCAATACTCTCTTTCATACCTACTCGCTCTCTTACGTCGTCGTTACAAATGCGGTCGGTCAGCCTAACTCCACAGATTTTCCGCAGAGATCGCATTTCGACCGCATTAATTTTACTTTCATATTCTTTTCTGCATACCCAACACTCGCTTCCATACAGTAATGTTGGGACAAGCACTACGTTATGTATTGCTACACGTGCCGTCTGGCTGAGGTGGTGGCTGCCGAGAAGTTGCCCCAACGCTCCGTTCACTCTATTTCCCGCATTCACTCTTTGCTCTACATCAGTGGTGTACCTTCCATCTCGGCTAAATCCACATCCAAGATATACAAATTCATCCACTTGCTCTAGTATATCATTACCTATTGTTACTCTTACATCTGTTCTGGCTTCGTCTCTTTCAAAGACCATTATTTTGGTTTTTGCTCACATTCACGTGTAGACCCCTTTTCTTACAATCTTCCGTCATTGTGTCGACTAGGGTCTGCAGGTCAGTCGCTGACTGTGCCAGCAGGACTGCATCATCTGCATATAGCAGAGCAGTGACCACTGAGTCGCCCATCTAGACTCCCACATTCATATCGTTCAACCTTTGGAGACATTTATCCAGATATATGATAAACAGCCTGGCTGACAGAACGCACCCCTGCTTAACGCCGATATTGACGTCAAACCAAGGCGACATTCCATCATCCAGCCGCACACAGACTCTACAGCCCATGTAACTGGACTGCACAGCCTGTAGCAGTTTACCGTTAATACCATACTCCGGTAAAATGTCCCAAACTTCCTTTCGTACAACCGTGTCAAATGCTCTCTCCAGATCTACAAAACTGCAGAAAACCCTCTGACCTAGAGCCAGATGCTTCTCCACAATGTTGCGCAAAGAGAACACTTGATCCACGCATCCCCTTCCACTCCTGAAACCTCCTTGTGTCTCACACAGTAAACCATCGGACACCATCCTCATTCTCCTTTCAATAATGTATGGTAATGATGCTTAGTATGGTAGTGACGCTTCTATTTCCATGAAATGCTAGTATGGTAGTTATGCTTCTATTTCCATGAAATACTAGTATGGTAGTGATGCTTCTATTTCCATGAAATACTAGTGTGGTAGTGATGCTTCTATTTTCATGAAATACTAGTATGGTAGTGATGCTTTTATTTCCATGAAATGCTAGTATGGTAGTGACGCTTCTATTTCCATGAAATGCTAGTATGGTAGTGACGCTACTATTTCCATGAAATGCTAGTATGGCAGTTATGCTTCTATTTCCATGAAATACTAGTATGGTAGTGATGCTTCTATTTCCATGAAATACTAGTGTGGTAGTGATGCTTCTATTTCCATGAAATACTAGTATGGTAGTGATGCTTCAATTTCCATGAAATACTAGTATGGTAGTGGTGCTTCTATTTCCATGAAATACTAGTATGGTAATGATGCTTCTATTTCCATAAAATACTAGTATGGTAGTGATGCTTCTATTTCCATGAAATACTAGTATGATAGTGATGCCTTTATTTCCATGAAATACTAGTATGGTAGTGACGCTTCTATTTCCATGAAATGCTAGTATGGTAGTTATGCTTCTATTTCCATGAAATACTAGTATGGTAGTGATGTTTCTATTTCCGTAAAATACTAGTATGGTAGTGATGCTTCTATTTCCATGAAATACTAGTATGGTAGTGATGCTTCTATTTCCATGAAATACTAGTACGGTAGTGATGCTTCTATTTCCATGAAATACTAGTATGGTAGTGATGCTTCTATTTCCATGAAATACTAGTATGGTAGTGATGCTTCTATTTCCATGAAATACTAGTGTGGTAGTGATGCTTCTATTTCCATGAAATACTAGTATGGTAGTGATGCTTCTATTTCCATGAAATGCTAGTATGGTAGTGATGCTTTTATTTCCATGAAATGCTAGTATGGTAGTGACGCTTCTATTTCCATGAAATGCTAGAATGGTAGTGACGCTTCTATTTCCATGAAATGCTAGTATGGTAGTGATGCTTCTATTTTCATGAAATGCTAGTATGGTAGTAACGCTTCTATTTCCATGAAATGCTAGTATGGTAGTGACGCTTCTATTTCCAGGAAATGCTAGTATGGTAGTGATGCTTTTATTTCCATGAAATGCTAGTATGTTAGTGACGCTTCTATTTCCATGAAATGCTAGTATGGTAGTGACGCTTTTATTTCCATGAAATGCTAGTATGGTAGTTATGCTTCTATTTCCATGAAATGCTAGTATGGTATTTATGATTCGATTTTCATGAAACTTATTATGCTGTTTGCTATTTAGTTATTAAACTTTGGGAGAGATAAATATATCTAGTTACATTTCATTTATAAACAATTTCATTTATTCAGTGTTTTCAGCAAATACAAAATATAATTAGTACATGAAGTTAAAGTCAGCCACTGTCATCAAGCATATAAATTGATCAGTTGGGAAATTAAACAGTTGCTTCATTCTGACAGCCCTGATCCTTAGTTTTTCTTTTTATATATTTCTTTTTATAAAATTTACTATTTAATTCATTACTTGATTATTTATATTTTCTTTTATTTAAATAACTAGTTCATATCCTCCTTATTTCAATAGGATATAAAAATATATTTATATTTTATTAGAATGTAATATGTATATTAATATACTCTTAAACGCCATTGTAATACTATTTTTACAAAAAATACAAAAAGAAAACTCTATGTAACCAAAAATAAAATACCGTTATCAACTTAATTATTTAGATATGTAATCTTAATTATTTGTATGAAGCAACTAGCTTCCGCGGCTTCGCACGCGTTGTTTTTGATAAAGGAAGGATACACCTTCAGTCGCGCATTCGGTGTTGAAGCGTCATTGCATAGGCCGGCAATACGCCCTTCCCATCTTATTGTGATATTTTCTCAATATTGAAATCAACAATAAATAATGAAAGCGACAAATGTCACTATTTAGATAAGAATTAAATAAATGCTCTAATTCCGCGTGGTAACGAAGTAAGAATGCAATTCACCATCCCCTATCTTACTCGTGGGTGATCGTAAAATACAACTAAGGGATAAAATATGCATAGGTACATCGTTATGTATGCAAGAAAAGAAAAACTCAAATAAAACCTTATACCAACACATCTAACCAGCGTGGTGTAGTAGGTCTATTTCTCTTCTAGTGTAAAGGAGGTTCGAGCTCAACAAAGGGACATACATGAGCTTATAATTTGGCATATATATGAAAGGGGATATGTGTATGAAAAGTGTAAGTGCAAATATGACGTATGGAAGGCTAGAATATGTTGTGCCGACCCCACTTAGTGTGGGAAGAGGGCAAGCAAATGATGATGATAGCCTATCGCTTTCTAACAGGCAAATATTTTCATTAAATCCGATCAACAGTTAAATTAAGTACAACTTATATTCAAACTTACAAACTTTATCTCTATATAATAACAGTATATATGTTGCTAAGGCATTTTAGTATTAACAGAATAAAATATTGTTACAACAGAACGGATGCTACACTTCGCCAGCGCCAACCTTACTGCATCCGGTGACATTTAGATAAAAGAACATCATTATTAGTACATAAACGTCATTCAGTACAGTCACAGGTTATTCTTAACAAGAATACATCCCGCTTGCCCGATAATCAGCTGAGGGATTACTCATCATATTCTTCAAGGAAAAATTATGAAATATTCTTAAAGAGTAAATATTCTTAAAGAGTAAACAATCCAATTTTTTTTTTTAGAACTATTTGGGATAAACTATACGTTATCTTCATGTGAATTCTACAGTTTAGGCAGCGCTCGCCAATGTAACTCAGATGGCAAGAATGATAACTATTACTTAATAAAACAATAGGTATTATTGTAAATATCTACTAAAAAGAAAAAATAAAGCACGTCACTAAAGTAACTTGTTATTTCTGTTTATTATTATAATTGACTTTTTGCATATAAAAAAAGAGTGAATAGTAATAAACAATTTAATTTAATATTCATCATCATCATCATCATAGCCCATAAATGTCTCACTGTTGGGCTCGAGCCTTCTCCGTAATGGGAGGGAAATTAACCTACTATACCGCGCTGGTCAGACGTGTTGGTATTGGTTTTTGTTTCGAGTTTTCCTTCTCTTGCATAGATGTTATATGCGTTATATATCCCTTAGTCGTCTAATACGATCACCCACGGGTAAGATAGGGGGTGGTGAATTGTATTCTTACTCCGTCACCACATGGAATTTAACATTAATATTTAATGTCACACTTATGTCAGACAGCTACCCCTATTTTTTTTTTGTTATCGCTGTGGAAACGCATTTACGCGCTATCCCCCGCCGGTGACAGATGAAGGGGAGTGTAGGACTCACCGGCCAGATAAAAACCGACCGGAATACCCACTAAAACCACAGCGGCCCCATCCGCGCTTTTACGGGGAGCGGGAGAGATCGTCTACTGACATTCAATACCCGGCACCCCCACACTTGACCTTCTGGTCACGTCCTATCATCCCTCAAGGCAGTGGGAGGAGGTGCGCATAACGGCGTTTCCTCCTCCCCGGTCGCCGGTGGCGGAGCGAGCCGGTGGACGCAAGCGCCTCGCGTACCTGCTCTGCGGCCTCCTTCCTTTTCATGATGGCCTCGCAAAAGGAGGCCATCGACGACCAGCACCTGTCGCTGTCAAGCATCTTCAAGATGATGGATGGATGTGGCGCTGGGGCCCCCAGGCAGAGCATACCTCCAGAGTGTAACGCGCATCGTCTACTGGCGTACCACACTTGTGACATACTGGGGCCCCTTCTCTTCCAATTCTGTGCAGGTACTTACCAAAGAACCCATGTCCGGTAAGCACCTGCACCATCCTAAAGCTTAGGCTGCCGTGACTTCTATTAATCCAGTGGTGGAGATGTGGCGCACCGCCTCCACAGTCCCCCGTCCTGCTACGGGTGGACTCCAGAACTTCTCTCCCCCGCTGAGTGACTCCCTTTCGGGCCACTTCCAGTACTCTGCCCAGTCTTCTTACGGAGACTTGCTCGTTGTCGGCCCGTGCCGCGACGCGGAGCCCGTTGACTTCAACAAATTCAAATTAATTTATTATGCATAAACTCTGCGAGGGCACTTACATATTGTAATTTTTTTTTACATTTAAAGTTAATCTAATAAACTACCACCGGATCGGAATGGGACCGCTACTGAAAAGATCCGGCAAGAAACTCAGTGGGTTTGTCTATTTATATTTTATCTATGTTATTATATTTTTTTTCATTTATTATATAAAAAAAAAATAGTACATGTTTATTATTTAATTAGCTTCAGTGCGATGCTCTTCGAACGCCAGCCAAAACCAGGGCCTCGGCCACAAGTGGCCAAGGCGGGTCGCCTGTCATCAACGTCGCTGCGGTCCATGACACCGTACGATAGCCCCTGATAGCCCTAACCGCCATGGCCCTCTGCGGGCATCGCAGAAGGGTCCTGTTGCAGGCGGTGAGAGAATCCGCCCAAATAGGGGCACCATACAGCGCCTCAGACAGCTACCCCTGACATACTGAGTAGAGAATAGCGGAGTAGTATCACGGCATGACCCATTTCCCTTAGTACTACCCAATCTATCATTTCCAGTAGTCGACACAGTAAGCCAAAGCGCGCAAAAAGATATTTGGCATTACAAACTTTCAATACCTATCTATTACATACAGGTACAGTATGTTATTAACAAATCGATAGTGCTAAAAAAATACAACAATCATCAACTATGACTGCTCTCACGCCTTTACTTGTGTTCGGGTCGCACCATCGGCGATTATAGAATTATATATGCTGTCGCGGACTTTTTTGTAGATCTATATAAGAGGTACATTTCCACAATACATAACATTCTTCTAACTTTCAAGATCTTTGCAGCGTATGCAAAAATAGATAGCAGTTGGGCGATTTTTTCTGTCTTAAGCAGTTTACAAAATATCTTTACAAATTATTGCCTATGTGTTATTCTGATGTGTAAGCTATATTATTGCAAAGTGTCATCAAAATCTATTTGCTACTTTTTACGTGAAAGAGTAACAAACATACATACATCCACACGTCCATGCATTATTCCAAAGTTTTGCGTTTATAATATTAGTAGGAAGTAGGATTACACGAAACAATAATCTATTTCATTCAGATTTAATATGTTAGGCTGTTAACAAAAAACATGTTTACGAGCTAATAAGGATTGAAATGGATTCTTAATAGGTGCGGGTTTAAGACCCGTGCATGATAATTATTTTTCGCTGGCAGATTCGTGTTTATAAATAGCCCAGTATGTCAAATAGTACTGTCTGTGATCATCAGACAAACTTCTAAGAGTTATCGATTACAGAATATTCTAACTATATATATTCAACAGCGATGTTCGTTAAGTTCAAGGTAACGAATATAATTGATATATTCCAAATTTTTTCCTCAAGCACCCTAACGAGGGCTGGCCGATGGGATCAAATGAATTTGAACTTTAGTGATGACATAGATCAGAGTTCAATTTGTATAACATCAGTGTATCCATTGATGGGATGGAAGGTGCCCACTCCGGGTACAGACGCAAGCTATAAATATACATCATATTTTGATATGTACATGTTGAGTCGCGAAATTCGTGCGTTCAATGACCTTGATTATTTGGCACAATGATCTCCAGAGAAATAGGGCAGTTTGTCGAGGTCATGGTGACACATTTAGAATATCGTTTTATTGTAAGAGCAAGTTCTTGATACAAATTTATGATCTTAGCACTTAGTATCACATTCTTGGTTTTAAAGTTATGTTGAGCTAAATTATTATTTGTGCTTTCATTCAGGTTAATATAAATTTTATAATTCAATTTCTTTATGACTTGGGTACAGAACTTTTGTGGATGAAAGGTAATCCAACAACATATGGGCAACTAGCTTTTTCGCGCGATTTCTCCGCGTAGAAGTCGGAAATGTTTTTCATTATTAACATATAAATTATAAGTTTAAATGTTTGATAATTATTTAGAAAATATAACAATCTTTACTATAGTGTAGAAATTTAAAGTTTAAATAAACATAAAAATAAAATAAAATTTTGTTCATTTCAAATTTTTAACCCTGTATTCTTATAAGTCCGTGTCCTAAAAGTGTACGACCTCTCTAAAGCTTAGATAATTTCAAATGCCATACAAATATGGTACGTTGACTTTTGAGACATTCCAGTTTTAAAAAGTATTTACGTTTTACCAAGTTTTATATGAGTTCAACCTTTTTTGAATAAAATCGGATTGAGTTATTAAACATATTGCAAAATGAAATGTAATTTATGTCAAAAGCACTAAAGAGTATTGATATCAACTTTGACGCAAATCACCCCAAAATCAGTTAATAGACTATTTTAACTCCCTTTTAAAAAAAATATCTTCCCGATTTTCTATAAAATACGTAACAAGTCTGCCATCATGATTTCTGATATTTACGCGAGTATTACGAATTTGTAATAAAACTACTTTTGCGGATTCTATCGTGTTTGTATGTTTTCTAGTTTCCGGACATTTCAATCACTTTACAGCATTAATGATCGCGGGCAGACTAAGGTATCTTTCACCAATTTTGTTAAAGTAGGTTTATGCAAAATTTGAGATAATTTTTCACCCCATAAGGTGTAGAATTGCCGAAAATCTTTTCTTATTGGATACTTATGTCATACAAAGAATACAACTTTCAAGTTTCAGGTCTTTAGTATCAGCAGTTTAGGCTGCGTGTTGATCCGTTGATAAGAAGATAGACTAGCTGTTACTTCTGACTACGGACCGCATGTATATATGTATATTAAAAAATAGCTAGTTGTTTAAGTGGTCAAAAAGTAATTAGTTATATAATGTCTCAAATTAAAAAAAAACTATAAAGTAAAAAAATAATTTAACACTCTTTTATTATGATAATGGAACGGCTGTAGCTATGCTTGGAATTACTCTGCGAGATAGAATCCATAATACGCAAATCTGCAGATGAGCGATTGTAACCGGCATAGCACGAAAAATTAGCACGCTGATGTGTGTTTTCCGAGTAGTGACGGATTAAGAATACAATTCACCACCTCCTATCTTACACGTGGGTGGTAAGACGCGACTAAGGGATAAAATATGCATATAACATCTATGAAAGAGAGGGAGAAAACTCGAAATAAAACACTATTATAAGTTAATTTCCCTTCTAGTATGGAGGAGGCTCGAGCCCAGCAGTGGGACATATATGAGCTGAAATGATGATGATGATAATGATGATGTGGCAATGGGCAGGCCACGTCGCTCTAAGAACCCATAACCGTTGGGCGCAATGTTGGCCGCACCCCTCCCTAAAGGTGGACCAATGACTTGCTGAAGGATGCTGAGAGTCGTTGGATGCGGGCGGCACAAGACCGCAGTTTGTAGTGAAGTATAAATGAAATATGAATGGCAAAAGGTTGAATAATGAATCCATTTGAAACTTATTAATATTATTAAAATTATATTATAATACAATGTGCCAAATCTAAAGTGTCGATCGTAAATCGCAACACATTCTTAAAACAAAGTATCTGTGCTGTGTGCTTCCAATGTCGAAATAGCTTTAGATAGCTTAATCTTAAGAATTATATGAAAATTCTTTAATTTAATTATACTCGCTACGTCACGCTACATTGGAATATTATATATTTTATGAAGCTGTAGCATTCTGTTGAAACCCTACTCGCGGGTACTACCTTAAAATCTTATTGTAACGTAGTATTCGAATCCCATGTGTGACAATCATTTTTCGCTTGAATCAAATTTTTATAAATAATCAAGCTTGTTAAATTTCAGTAATTGTTAACTGTAGAAATATTAAGGCTTTAGTTGCAAAATCTCTAAATCTATATATTTATAAAAGAAAGTTGTGTTAGTTACAACACTTGTAACTCGAGAATGGCATAACAAATTATTATGATTTTTATGTTTTTGAGTTTTTTGTCGTCGGGAATAGGATATAGGATATTAAAATATGATATTAATAAAAAAAACATTATAAATACATCAGTTCTAAACATTCATTTGTTGAGGATGTAACAAAACGCAACTGACAGCTTACGTAATAGTTTGTTTGGAAAATACCGCGAAAAGTTAAAATTAAATTTGACCAGTCAGTGTTCGCTTTGTGCAATTGTCTATATTGTCATTAACAATGCCACGAGCAATAAGATGAAATCTTTCCCGACAAAGCCGTAACGCAATTAGAATTCGAAGCATCACAAATGTAAACACGGCAGAAAAACAAGATATTGCACGGAAAGACCACTGCGTTAATATGGCCCGACTGCGTGCTTCTCAATCACAAGAGCAAAGCGAGGCACCCCGTGAAACGGTTCGGTTGACAATGGGAAATCGTCGAGCAAATCTCAGAAATCAACAATTAGATAATTGTCAACGCGCATGAAGAAAACTATCGTATAACACAAGGTACTTCTTCGTCTTGCTGGCACGTTATTATAACATTTGATTTTTTAAATATATATATTATTCTTATTTATTTCCATAATGAAAAAAATAACTTAATAATTTTTAATTAATCGAAATCTTCCTATACCAACACGTCTGACCAGCGTGGTATAGTAGGTCAATTTCCCTCCCATTGTGAAGGAGGCCCGAAACCAACAGTGGGACGTATGTGGACTGAGATGATGATGATGATGAATCGAAATCTGCTCATTCATTAACTGTTAGACGGAACGAAGTGTGTTGGGTCGGTTAGTTGTCTATAAATGAATATTTCTCCACAAATTACGACGCATATATTAAACACCTGTTGCTTATGAAGGGGTAACAGAGAGCGACCTTAACTTTGTTCAAATACTTTTGACGAAAGTCAGGCCAATAAACCAAGACACGGAGTCAAAGGTTAATAGAGGTTAACTCGCACAGGTTCATGTCTGAGAGGAGGGAGAAAGGGTGGCACAACCTTGACCTCATTTGTTTGCGTCAAATTTGTTGTATTTTATTTCGGGAATGCAGATATGATAACTTATTGAGTGTTTAAAATAAGGTGTGTAATTGTAATCGGTGATGTGAGCTGAGCAACTGGTGGCTGTTTCCGGTAACGATACCAATATTTTAGGTGACACTTAAGGCAATATAGATGATATAATACGTTGATGTTAATATTTATTTTTTGATCTGAATCAAAACTCTTTTGTATTGCAGTATTCGCAACATGGATAAATTAAAAATCAAATAAAAACGCGGTATAAATTATTATATTAGTATTATAATGAATATAAAGAACTAGTTTTATTTATTTATTTATAACTAGTTTTATTTATTTATTTATTTCAAGATGTCACCTGCATTTGTTGAAACATTTTTGGCGATGTGCTACGGGTTTGTTCTCTAGTAACATTCATTAAATCAGTAGTTTACAACCATGTGGCAACGGATTAAAAGTACAATGTATTATACATTTTCATTGTAAAAATCTGCTGAGATAATCATAAAAAGAGGAGTAGCACTATTCTGGGCAAATTGTGACTGCAATTGCCGTTCCTCTCACCAGGTATGGTGCTTTTGGCATTATCTAAACTTAGAGAGGCATATGCAACTGATTTTGATAGTTGGATATGTGATTTTCATACAAAAATTCTTTTGACATGCAACGCAAAGTTAACTGCGGATACCAATTAATCTAAAATAATAACTTCCTAACCAAATAGAAGACTCGTTGAACGAACATAGAGCTTTTTTCATTAAATAAGGAGACGGTACAAGATGCAGTGCAAATAAAATGTTTTCATGTTTATACATAAAAGGAATAAATTTATAATGCATGAAAAGCGAAGTAAAGAGTTTCACATATATTGGCAGTTTAAGAATATTATTTGTCATGACTCCCTTACATTCTCATTCGTCATCATCATCATCATCTCAGCTCATTTACATCCTACTGCTGATCATGAGCGTCCACCACAAAATAAGAGTCGGTATACGGTTCTATTTTGAGTTTACCTTCTCATGTTATATTCATATTATATCTCTTAGAGGTCTTTTTCTTTCCGAGACCTACAAGCAAGACGACGAAGTAGTCAATGATTCTTATTCTTTATTCTTTCACATTAGTTAGTCATAAAAACCACCTAAGGGATGATCAGGGGTATGTGCAGTGCAGCTCTCATGAGAAACTTATCGAGTGACTTAGTTAACATCAAGTGCGATCGCCAACTCGCCTGATAAGAATGGCAAATAAGGTATAAGACCTTCAGAGAATAATTACTATCACCAATGCGAGCTTTCATAAATAATGCTTTGATGACGACCAAGCCACTCGTTATTTTTCCTACATATATATGTATATATATATATATATATATACTAGTATTTGCCTTCGACGCCGCGACTTCGTCCACGCAGAAGTCATATCTGACAGAGGTAAATAGAAAAGCAATGGAAAGTGTTGAAAGTTTGTCGCTAGGACAATGCTCAACAGCGTCAGGAACTGGAATATCGTTGCCGCCTTCTGCGAGTTAGTTATCTAGCGGAATTAGGCAATGGGCGGGTCTGAAAGGAAATACTCTACGGTGACACGCTCTACCGCTGCGTGCGTTGGGCGGCGCAGGTGTGAGTACCTGTAGTGAGTTTCACTGCGTGAGAGCTTTGACTCGAGATGATACCCGCAAGAGTAACCCACCGGGCGGGCCACTGCTAACAAACATCCGGTTGCGGTGAGCCGCCCGCACGACGTACAGAAAATATCAGAAATATCAAACCAATTTTAATCCCCCATTCACACCCTTAGCTGCGGTCTGATTTTCATATATATTTTAAGTGAATGTCAATATAATAAAACTAAGAAGCCGTTTGGTACTTATCTGTCATAATTCTTAATTCAATAAGATTCAAATAAAAGTATCATCGCAAAATAAAATCCCTTATTTCACCTAAACAGAATGAAAATTGCTCATAACTTCGTCTCTCTAGTAATAAACTGTGACAGAAGTAAACAGAAAGTTATATTTCAATTCATTTTATAAACTATATTGCCTTTTATATCTTGTTTTTGTTGTATAAAGATGTAAACGTGCACATGTCAGTGTAGAACCTATTTATACAGAACACGCACAGCATTAACTCTCAGTACAAAAACTATCAGACTGTTGATGGAATTTATTTTGAAACAGGCCACGAATAGTTAATAGAAACAGATCTCTCTTGACTAACACAAACTATTGTGCGAACTCGTCAGATATGATTTATTATTTGAGTTATTGAGTGAAAGATGTTAAAGCTAAATTTAATCTGTATTTTAAACCATTAGGCAAGAACATATTGCCGTCTACTATATATGTCGCGTAAGAGCGACGCCCCGACGGCACTGGTGCGGCGTTGATGGGGAGGTTACCCGAATAGGGAATCTGTTAGGCCGGTCACGGATGTCAACGAATCGGTGATTTGTGCATTCGTTCGATCCATGGCCGTCCCAATAGTCAAGGAGAGATAATACGGTGGGTCATGTGACCGAACGCCGCCCTTCCGTGACCCCGGATGAAATAAACGTAGCGGGTCAAGAACATAGCTCACAAAAATTGGGGAGAAATATATCTTCAGAGACTGTCTTCCGGAATACTCTTTTTAGCGAGTCTCTAGGACATAAAAGCTAGTTGTGTAGCAACCTACTTGCTCTAATTTTTAACATTATAAGTAAATAAATGTATCACCGTACAATTTAATATAGGACTAGTTGTTCCATGTTTACTCTGCTTCTCATTTAGGACATGAAAATTAATAATGGTGAAACATGTTTACTTATTTTTTTCGAAAAATATTTTTACGTAATTTGTAAAGAATCTATAAAGATTTTTTCTTGCCATACATACTTCACCCCTCTGTTACACCCCCTTAGGGCGGCATTCCGTAAAATCCTTTTTAAGTGGATCTCTACATCATAAATAGAAACTACTGTCAAAATTTCATGTTTCTAGCTTTAATAGTTTCGGCCCGGCGTTAATGAGTCGTCCAATCAGTTGCGCAGGCCTAATTTCACCCCCAGAGGGTGAAAATTGACAAACGCTGAAACAAGTTTTTATTTATTTTTACTGAAGAATATTTTTTACGTAATTTGAAAAGAATCAATAAAGATTTTTTTTATCCCATACAAACTTTGCCACTCTATTTCACCCCCTTAGTGGTGGCATTTCGTAAAATCCTTTCTTAATAGATCTCCATGTCACGAAAAGAAACTACTTTAAAAATTTCATGTTTCTAACTTCAATAATATCGGCTCGGCGTTAATGAGTCGTCCAACCAGCTTCGCAGGCCTAATTCACATCCCCCAGAGGTTGAAAATTGACAGATATTGAAACACGTGTTTATTTATTTTTACCGATGAATATCTTAACGTAATTTGAAAAGAATCGATAGAGATTTTTTTACTCCCCATACAAACTTTGCTACCCTTAGGAACGGAATTTCGTAAAATCCGTTCTTAGTGGAGGCCTTTTTTTTTTATTGGTGGGCTATGGGTGCGTCTCGCCCCGCCGAATCGGTCCGGGGTGACGGAAAAGGCAGCGCGTGACCCCATAGACCCACCGTAAAACCTTCTCTCTTCGCCGTGCGAGCGGACCACCGGTACTCGATTTTAACTTCGGTGGCCCGCCCGGCGGTTTACCCTCGCGGTTCTTAGTGGAGCCCTATGCCATAAAAAAAAAGAAACTACGGTTAAAAAAAAAATTTCATGTCTCTCGAATTAGTAGGTTTGGCTCGGCGTTGATAGGTCAGTCAACCAACGTCTTTATATATATAGATTATATATATATAGATTAGGACCGGATGACAGCTCTGTCGCTCCAGACGGATCGGGTAATGAGCATTACTTTTTTAAATCTAAAAGTTATTTTATTTACTTACCTGTGTGCTAAGAAGCATTGTCTCAGGGGTGATAAAAGGTTATATTTCTAATTACCTTCTATTGCAGTATAATTAGTTATTATTTAATCATATTTATTCATAACAGTAAAAGCGATTCTGGATCGCTAAAATTATGATTTCTTTATGGGCATCGAACCATGCCACTCGCCATGGCAGATTGGTCTTATTGTCTTTATCTTTAATTATGACAGGTGAGAAACTGTTATGGGTACAAATAAAGGTACTATATATATATATATATATATATATATATTTATATATATATTTATACATACATATATTTATATATATATATATATATATATATATATTTATATATATATTTATACATACATATATTTATATTTATATATATATATATATATATATATATATATATATATATATATGTATATATATATATATATCTCAGGGCCGGCAGACGGCTCTCTGTCGCCCCGGACGAAACGAATAATGAGCATTACTTTTGAATCCAAAAGAAATTTTATTTACTTGCCTGTGTGCTATGAAGCATTGTCTCAGTGCAATAAGATTTGCACTCATGTCTCTCGAATGTTCTAAAGCGCAGTTGTCAAACAGTTGGTGGCATAGCTTTCATATGCCTTTGAACCTAAAGTCAAAGAAAAATATACAACCTTTATTTTTACCCACGTTCCTCACCTGTCATAATTTCGTTGCTCTTCTTGCTTTCAAACATAACAAAAATTCATAAGACTGATTATTTTCTTGTGGTTTTAACTTTTTAATTATTATGGACTACAATTTTTTTTGCTTCTTATAATAATAAGCAAATAAGATTCATTGTCTATATCGCATAATTCCTAATGTAATAGAAGTTGCTACAGATTCTGTTGTTACTTATGTGGAGATTAACGAAATATAGATAGGGTACATAGTTACATTTTTCACATTTAGAGAGAATTAAATGAAAACAATTTACTTTGTTATTTTCTCATTTGTTTAGCCCATACAAAACAAAAGTTAAACTCTAGTATTTAATTGGCAACGTACCTGATGTGTTCGTATAGAGTACAGAGAACCCTTTCCAAAGGTGATGGATATTAACCACAACATATTAATGAAACTTGTAGACGGCGGTACTTTTTAGTTTATTTGGTAGACCTACCTAGACACAAGTGCTTTAAAAATAATTGATAACCAGATATGATTTACAGAAGAGTGAATGCGGGAAATAGAGTGAACGGAGCGTTGGGGCAACTTCTCGGCAGCCACCACCTCAGCCAGAAGGCACGTGTAGCAATACATAACGCAGTGCTTGTACCAACATTACTGTATGGAAGCGAGAGTTGGGTATGCAGAAAAGAGTATGATAGTAAAATTAATGCGGTCGAAATGCGATCTCTGCGGAAAATCTGTGGAGTTAGGCTGACCGACCGCATTCGTAACGACGACGTAAGAGAGCGAGTAGGTATGAAAGAGAGTATTGGTGTAAAGATGCGAAAGGGAATGCTCCGATGGTTCGGACATGCGGAAAGAATGCCGAACGAACGCCTGGTTAAGAAGATATACAATGCGAAAGTGGAAGGATGTAGGTACCGAGGGAGACCGAGACTAACCTACCTAGACCAAATCTTTCATGTACTGAAGGAAGGTGGAGTCAAGAGTCTCCGAAACCGGCGGGCGTGTATGAAGAGAATTATGAATGTTGAGGAAGCGAGTGAAGTATGCAGAGATAGAGTTCTCTGGCACTCTGTACTCTCTGCCTACCCTGCAAGGGATATGGCGTGATGATATTTATGTATGTATGTATTTACAGCAATGATAAGCGTAGCATTAAAGCAGTAATTTGACTGTACCTTTAGACTATACAGATGGCATAGTAGAGAAAGGGACTACGCCCCATGATGAATGTTGTGGTATTGATCCCTAAGCCGGAATTTTTTTTGTAAAATCTTCAAATTATTGTTCCGAGGCTGGATATTGTTTGTGTCCATTGATAGCATAGTTGTGAAGTCTACCACGATACAAGGGTTTATTCACTAATAATGCATGTAGTCCCTAAAAAAGAAAACATTTAATGATAGATGTCACGTTTATGAACACAGAAGGAACAGTTGTGGCGGTCAAGCAGGAATATATAGATTTAAAATAATAGAACGACTGATTCGATTGCGAATTAGTGATAATAGCATTATTTTTTACAAAAGTTTTTTACAGTTGTTTTAAAATAATATTATAAATCCATTATAAAAACGTTTAAAATATGCTCTCAACATACATGTTAAGAATTAGATTTTAATTTGAATGTGTTTTATATAAATTACACACTTCACTCAAAGTGTTTGTCATAACGTACTAGTAAAGAATTTAATATTACTGCCTTATATCAACCCGTTTGACCGCTAATGTGACCGATTATGGCAGTAACCACTAACCGGGGGCCGTAGAAGTTTTCTTACCATTTTATATGTTACATATAAGTAACTCTACTCTCTTTAAGTAAATTTTTCTAATTGTCATCATTCTACGGGTAAGGGCGGTCATATTAATTTCAGACCCATACTTGGTACATATACTGCATATTATGTATTATCAGATATTGTAAAGGGAGACGAGGTGGACATGTTAATGCGGAAACGTTATTACCTTAATTTACCACCACTCTGCGGACAGTTGGTATGCAAGCTTCGAGGATGTCTGACGCAAAGCTTGTATACTTTGTAAGCACGGTACGCGCATGAAATATTTTGACGTATAAGTGACTTAATTTTACTAATTATTAAAAATCAAAGTAGTGTAAGAAAATTAAATAAAGGTGAGTTTAATTAAAAGTTAATTAATTACATTGTCTTAATTTTCTTAATTCTTGTTCTTAATAAATTGAAGTTAATACAAGTGGTTTTATTTTTTACAATACCCTGGATTGAGGATGATTGATACTTGTATTGCGGGAGATTTTATAAACATATAATCCACACCTATAAATTAATCTGTCATTAGCCTCCGTAAGTTACGGGTTGAGAGCCCTCAGCGCTCACCCACAGTCCGGGTAAAGTTGTCATAGCCATCTGAGGCTAACAACTAAGACACAAAAAAAAAAAAAAAAAAAAAAAATATAAAATACAATCTGCTCATGCAATATTTAAATTGCGATGCTTTGAATTATAATCACATATATTATCTATATTAGAGTACGTTATGGGTGTAGACGTACATACGAATTTGCGTACGTAAAATTATTGAATCCCATTTTTTTTTTTTTTTTTTTTTTTGGGGGGTGGGCTACGGTCGGCACACTCCTCGCACCACTCCGTCCGGGGTGACAGAGGGGCGTAAGCGCGCACACCCGTAACCCACCCGTGACGTCGCCTTCGTCGTTGGGCCAACCACCGGAGCAGAGTGACTTGACGTCAGTGGTTGGCCCGACGGAATACCCCTGAGGAGTACCCTCTCCTCGACCGACGTCCCCCCCTTGGGTAGGATGTCGGTCTTTCCTCACGCGGTCGGCCTCTCGGCGGGTGACGGACTAATTCCCCGATCCAGTCACCCGCGGCCTCGGCTAGGGCGGCATCAGGCGCAAGTAATCGCGCCTGCGCCGCCCCAGTCGCCGGCAGCGGCTCGCGTCGTCGAGGAGACGCTCCTCGCGCACGCGCTCCGCCACCTCCTTCCGCGAGACTACTGCCTCGCAGAAGGATGCGACCGCGTCCCAGTTCCTGACGCTGTCGAGCATCGCCCTGGCGATGGTCGGCAGCGTCAGGTCAGCACCGATGATTGCGACGAGTTCACGACGCTGCTCTGCCCAAGCGGCACAAACCTCGAGCGTATGCTGCGCCGTGTCCTCGTCGCAATCGCAGTGGTGGCAGGACGGTGTACTCTCCCTCCTTACGACCGTGTGCAGGTATTTGGCGAAGCATCCATGCCCCGTCAAAACCTGCACCAGTCGGAAGGAGAGCACCCCGTGCCGCCGTTTTAGCCACTGCATCAGCACCGGCCGGAAGGCCTCCACGGTCCGCACACCGAACCGAGGCCTCTCCAGCCGGACTGCCCAACGGGCAATGACGTCGCGGCGGGCGTCGACGCGCCAGGTGGTGTGCTCCCTCAATGAGACCACACCGCCCTCCGCTCGCACCCCCAACATCCGCCGATACAAACCGGCGAGCATTTCCGCTTCCAGGTCCCATGGAGGGGTCCCGGCCAACAGACACGCTGCTTCCGTCGACACCGTGCGGTACCCGCGTATGGCCCTGACCGCCATGGCCCTCTGTGGTCGCCACAGAAGAGCCCTGAGTCGGACGGTCAGGGATCCCGCCCACACCGGTGCGCCGTACAGGGCCATCGACCGGATGACCCCTGCGTACAGCTGTCGGCAGGTAGCGCTCGGTCCGCCCACATTCGGCATAAGCCATGATAGGGCGGACGCCGCGCCGACGAGCCGTGGAGCGAGTCTGCGGAAATGCTCCCGAAACCACCATCGCCCGTCGAGCACCAGGCCCAAATACCTCATATGGGCCCGGATGCTGATATCAACCGAATTGAGAATTATTGAATCCCATGGAAGACAATCATTTTTCGCTCGTAATCAAGTTTTTATAAATCTTTGGTAACTTTAATTTCTCGGCGTAAGATCTTTATCGTGCGTTTGACAAGCGGCGGTTGAGTATTAATTTGAAGTAAGTAGTTCTTCTTTTTCTTCTTATATATTGGCAATCAGCTACATATACTAGCTATTGGTGTCAGTGTTAAGTTATAATTATTATTACGTTTATAGTCTTGTCAGGTTAGTCATTGTCTAAGTCAAATTGTCACCATTAACAGTGCAATGGCCACACTGTTAATGGTATCTTGTGGGAATTTTGATGGAAAACGAAAACGTTGTAAAGCACTTTTATATGATATTCACTATATCCCAGTACTGCCCCATCACATTACATAAAATGCCATCAAAATTATCTAATATAACACGTTAAAACACTAAGATATCGAATATAATACAAGAGCACCACATGACGTTTTCAAATTCCCGTCAAAAGTCCAAGTAAGTAGTTGTAACTCGGTATTTGCAAGTTTTGTCTCTTTACACGATGAATTGAAGGCTAAAAGAGATAGAATGATAGTAATACGTTGAGTGTAATCCATAATTATTATTTTATTCACGATGTTCATGCGAGAACATTGATCGTTTATTAGGTCGTTATTTTGAATAAAAATAACGAGCCCTCAGAGACATGATCGCAATTATAAGCTTGTCTAACATCGCTAATATTAAGTGATGGAGAATTTATAGTGCTGTTCTCCTGTTGAAGCCTAGTTTCAGGTGTAACATAATCAGGTGACGGCTGGTTGTAAAGTGCGCGTCTAGTGTTGCTGGTAGGGGGTGATCGCGGAATCAACTGACTCAAACGAAAAGACTTACCGGTTTAAACACGATTATAGAATTAATAAACATAGATACTTATCATAATAAATGAAAACACGCACTAAACACAGCAAGACACAATTGGAAGGAACGCATGAGCCGACTATTAATCCTTAAAAGGACAAAACTATTTTTAATATACGCACGCAACTGATTTTGCACTACACCGAGCGGAGGCCAGGAGGGGACTGGGTTCAATATTTGAAAATCTCTCGGACTCATTTTTAATCAAATATCAGTCTGCACAGATATTAAATTCAGGTAGAGCTTACAAAGCTTGTATTCACCCAAAATGTATATTAGTATTTTTAAATTTTAGACATGGAATGCAACAAGTCATCCTGCTTAATAGATTTTAATTCACACTGGCTATTTAAACACTGACAAAAGCGCAGCATTTTATTTCTTTATTTTAATCTATATTTTTCTTAATTTATCCTCATCATAGCTCAGCTCATGTACGTCCGGCTGTAGGGATCCAGCCTGCTCCACCGTGGAGAGAAATTAATTACTACCTATACCTGTATATATACCGCGCTCGTCAAACATGTTGGTATAGAGTTTGCCTTTATATGCATAAACGTTCCTTGCATATTACGAGTATATCCCTTCGTTGTCTTTTACGATCACCCACGAGCAAGATAGAGTGGCGGTGGTGAGTTGTATTCTTATTCCACTGTCACCATATTGATGTCGATATGTGATTTTTTTTTAGCTATGAGAATATTTTCGTAGCTGACTACATAACCAAATATTGTTCTATTTATATTTTTTAAATATTAATTTCAGCCCTAGAGAGGGAACTCTAGCAATTGCTCAGTCTTTTATATCCAAGGATGGGAAGCAATGATTTCAATCCACTATTTGGATTAAAATAACGCTACTTTCAGCAGACGAGTAGGTATGTAAAAGTTGGGCGGGCCACCGAAGACAAAGATCGGGTACCGGTGGTCCGCTCGCACGGCGAAGAGAGGTGTTTGCAGGGTGGGTCCATGGGGTTGCGCGCCGCCTCTTCCGTGGCATCCTTGCGAAAAAAAAAAAAAAAGGTATGTAAAAGTTATTTCCATTATTAAAGATTAGCAC
This sequence comes from Lymantria monacha, assembly GCA_905163515.2. Taxonomy (NCBI): domain Eukaryota; kingdom Metazoa; phylum Arthropoda; class Insecta; order Lepidoptera; family Erebidae; genus Lymantria; species Lymantria monacha. The sequence continues at coordinate 23,208,530 of LR991081.1, forward strand.
ATTATCCGTCGTCACTGAAAATGATTTGAATATGACACAGTAGTTGACTAAAAATGTTATTGCTTTGTAGTGCCACTACCTACATTGTACATACGTGAAATGATGTATTATCCATAATTACATATGCAAGGTAGATCGGCATCAGGCAGGCGGTAGATTATACAACTTTTGCAATAGGTATATAAGATGAAAAAAGAGTACACATTACGTCAATCACAAGTAACTGGAATACGAGCAGGATAATGTCTTCTAAAAACCTTCTCCGTAATTATTATTTCATTTCCATTGAACGACGTATCTATAAAAGACATGGTCTTAATAAGCAACAATACTGAACAAAAATATACAAAACGTAATAATTCTATATCTATTACGCATATTATGATTAGGGTTTGCGATCCGGAAAAACGGTTCCGGTAATCCAGCGGATCCGGCATCATTAAACGTTCACCGGATCCAGTATCCATATAGCCAGTAATTTTTAGCTAGTAAGTTGATTAAATTGAAGTAATTGTAAGAGAAACTGATTATTGTGATAATTGTGCCATTCATTAGGCAGATTTATGAAATCATAAGGGTGTCTGTCATAAATATCCTTTTGTTAGACCTTTTGTTAACAACAGTTAACATTCTCCAATACTTTAATAATTATTTAGATTTCATTTCAGTAAATTACGTAAAGTTCCTTACTAAAATAATTGATATATATATATATATATATATATATATATATATATATATATATATATATATATATATATATATATATATATATATATATATATATATATATATATAATGATATATATGATGATATATCTGTAAAAGTGAAAGCTAGAAAGACTGAACACAGTTATATCGTGAAAATTGGTTATCTGCGCTACTAGATTTTATTGGTTTGCTCGTTGTCTAATCTTAACATTGGATTGGAAATAAAATTAATTAGTTAAACTACCTATATTAAGTAGAATGGCACTTGGTTAACTTGCTAACAGTTCATTTTCACCCGAAAAGTGAAAATTATCTTGATTCAATCAATCCGGCCGGATAAGACCGGATTCGGCCGGATTGATGGAAATCGGGTTGAATCCGGCCGCACTGAAAATGAGGCCGGATTGCAATCCCTAATTATGATGTTTTAGGTACATAAATATTAAAAATCGTGTCAAAACATCCCTCACATTACAGTTCCATAGTTCACTATGACGCCCTAAGTAATCCTACCGTATTAATGTAGCGGACATCAATTATATTATGGGGGTACCTCGCCCATGATTTTGAAGCTTAAATTCAAAAGCTTATGAATTTTTAATGAAATAGAGTATTTGTATGTAACAGTTGATTATTTTATGGACTTTCAGTTATTATTACGGTAAACCTGTATCTATCCAGGTATCAGCTTTTTAGATCCACTGTTTAATATTATCATTTTTTATACAAGACTGTCATATCTGTATGAACTGTCGCTATGTATGGATCTGAATGTTGCTCTTTGAAAAAGACAGCTAAGAGAAGAATGCATGCTATACAAATACATATGCTAAGATGGATCTGCGGAGTAACAAGGTTAGATAATATTAGATGTAAATATATGAGGGGAAACCTGAAAGTGGAACCAGTGATAGAGAAGATTAGGAGGGTGCGATTGTCAGAATCGTGGGAGACCCAAAAAGAGATGAAAGAACTGTGTGTATGAGGATATGGGTATGTAAGCAGTGAGTGCAGATATGATGACTGATAAGAGACTGTGGAAGGTAAGAACATGTTAACGACTCCGCCTAGGGTGGGATAATGATTGTTGAATATAGAATTGCCCAACATGGAGGTCAGGTTGGCTACTCGTGATAGGCGGGTTAGTAACTGCAGGTAATACTATGAGATTGGCAAGAGAACTTTTCTACCTACTCCCTACATACCATACCATAGAACAATAAATTTAAACAACTTAGATTTAGGATTTTCTATGCAAGACTATTTTATTAAAACTCATTTGCGTAATATGATTATCACACGTGAGAATAGAAGCCATATGTCTTGAAACTATACTAAAATAGTTTAATAGTATTATATAAAAATTAAGTACGTATTCATTTCAGTTTCCACTCCCAAATTTTTTTTGGAATTAACTCCTTAAGAATCGATTTTCATATAAGGCGCTTGGTATGAGAAAAATTTGAGGAGTAAAATCTAGTGATCGAATGACCTCGTTACGTTTTTGGTGCGCAACCTATTCTGTGCACCTTTCACCTTTCTGACGTGAGATAATACTTCACTGAACAGTTTTAATAAATGTAAATAAAAATATATATAATATTTTTATTCAAATGAGCTTTTTTTGCGCCTGTTTTGATAATCGTACTTAAGGAGTAAACTCCAGTCGTGCGTCGGAGCTGACACACACACCTTTTTTTTTATAATTAGCCTAGGACATCGAAGGCTGAATCTTATCAATTGCGATAATTAATTGTTTCGGATTATCGCTTAATATAAATCTAGCAAAAATGTCAGTACATTCATCATCTCAGCTCATATATGTCCCACTGTCGGGCTTGAGCCTCCCTCATAATGACAGGAAAAATAGACTTACTAGACTAAACAACTAAACTGAAATAAATTATTATTGTTGTATTAAAATAATGTCATTATTTAATAATTGTTTTAATATTAATAATTTATATTTGGTTTATCTTAATGATCTCATTTATATATGTATAATATATATATATATATATATATATATATATATACTATAATATATAATTTAATCTCGAAATGCGTACCGCAATGCGGGTTAGGGCGTCCCCCGGAGGCGACGCGTACCGACCCGCCCCCGTCGGTACGAACATCGGCAGTTGCGGCGATGGGGGCCGCCACCCATCACGCCTTGCCCAGTTAGGCGAGTCGAGGAGAACGGAGTGCCGGGTGGGCACGTGGAATGTAAGAGGTTGTGTGGAAGGTAAGTTGCACGAGCTGATATCCGTCATGGCGGACAAACAGCTAGACGTGCTCTGTGTAACAGAGACCAAGCGAAGGGGCAGCGACGCCTGCGATCTTCCTGGTGGCGGGATGGCTCTGTGGTCTGGTGTACCACAGAGCGATCGAGCCAGCATGGGGGTAGGAGTGCTGTTGTCCTCTCGCTTGGCCTCAGGTGTGAAGGATTACGGAATGTATGATCCCAGACTTCTCTGGGTCCGTATAAAACTAGGTGTCACCAAGGTATTCATGGTTGTAGCATATGCTCCCGTAGGATCCTCGGTGGCATCAGACCTAGAGAAGTTTTGGGACAATGTTAGGGAAGTTCTGGATATGGCAGAAACCAGTGAACGCGTGATTGTATGCGGAGATTTGAACGGATGGGTGGGGACCAAGCGTCCCGACTATGAGGACGTACTTGGTCCATTTGGTGATAAGAGAGTGAACGACGCAGGTAGGCTCATAGCGGATGTATGCATGGAGAGAAACCTTATTGTGTCAAACACATTTTTCCAACATAAGGACATCCATATGTATACATGGAGAAGGAATGAACAGAAAAGCATAATAGATTTAATTTTGGTAGACAGTCGCCTCCGAAGCAAAATATTGGACGCAAGAGCCTACAGGGGCCCCACAGTCGACACGGACCACTATCTCGTTATTGCGAGATTTAGTGGTCTGTTCAGAAAGTGGAGGCACTGGCGAGAGCGTGTCCACTTCGGAGGGCTTGAAAGAATAAAGGTTGAAAGGTTGCAAGAAGAGTGTGTAAGAGAAAAGTATGCAGAGGGTGTCCGAGAACGGCTGACGATGGCAAGCCAGCCGCAATCGGACATTGAAGAATGCTGGAGAGTATTGAAAGAGAGTATGGTAGATACAGCGAAAGAAGTATGTGGAAGTTCAAAGAAGCATAGAAAAACAAATGGTGATGCATGGTGGGATGCGGAAGTGGCAGCTTCCGTAGAGCAAAAGAAGAAAGCGTGGCTGGACTATGTCTCTTCTCTGAATCTGAATGACAGTATGACTGAACAGAAGAAAGAAATATATCGGCAATGTAAGAATGACACCAAGGCCTTAGTGAAAGAGAAACGTGATAGAGCAAGTATGAGTGCAGAAGATAGGCTGACTAAAAACTTCGAGGGTAACACCAAACTCTTTTGGAGGGAGGTGAAGAGGTCTCGGGGTGGTTGGTCAGCCTTCAGAATGAATAAAATAAGGTCTAAAGGTGGAGACATTCTTACACAAACACAAGACGTGTTAAGCCGATGGAGTGAATATTTTGGCGATATGTATGCGGATGCTACGGTTGGCGCCGGTGTTGGATGTGGTTTAGTAGATCAACATTCGACAACGGCGTCCTCCGATGGCATCAGTATGGATGAAGTTGAATGGGCGATAAGAAGTTTGAAAAATGGTAAGGCAGCGGGCATTGATATGGTGTCTGCCGAGATGATCAAGCTTGGTGGCTCTTGTGTCTGGGAGGCGTTCCTGTTGCTCCTCAATTTATGTTGGGGCTCGGGAATGGTTCCCAGGGACTGGAATAGCGCAGTCATCGTGCCTTTGTTTAAAAACAAGGGTTCACGTTATGACTGCGCAAATTACAGAGCCATAAGCTTGACCAGTTTGGCAGCAAAAGTGTATGGAAAAATTATTGAAAGGAGAATGAGGATGGTGTCCGATGGTTTACTGTGTGAGACACAAGGAGGTTTCAGGAGTGGAAGGGGATGCATGGATCAAGTGTTCTCTCTGCGCAACATTGTGGAGAAGCATCTGGCTCTAGGTCAGAGGGTTTTCTGCAGTTTTGTGGATCTGGAGAGAGCATTTGACACGGTTGTACGAAAGGAACTTTGGGACATTTTATCGGAGTATGGTATTAACGGTAAACTGCTACAGGCTGTGCAGTCCAGTTACATGGGCTGTAGAGCCTGTGTGCGGCTGGATGATGGAATGTCGCCTTGGTTTGACGTCAATATCGGCGTTAAGCAGGGGTGCGTTCTGTCAGCCAGGCTGTTTATCATATATCTGGATAAATGTCTCCAAAGGTTGAACGATATGAATGTGGGAGTCCAGATGGGCGACTCAGTGGTCACTGCTCTGCTTTATGCAGATGATGCAGTCCTGCTGGCACAGTCAGCGATCGACCTGCAGACTCTAGTCGACACAATGACAGAAGATTGTAAGAAAAGGGGTCTACGCGTGAATGTGAGCAAAACCAAAATAATGGTCTTTGAAAGAGATAAAACCAGAACAGATGTAAGAGTAACAATAGGTAATGATGTACTAGAGCAAGTGGATGAATTTGTATATCTTGGATGTGGATTTAGCCGAGATGGAAGGTACACCACTGATATAGAGCGAAGAGTGAATGCGGGAAATAGAGTGAACGGAGCGTTGGGGCAACTTCTCGGCAGCCACCACCTCAGCCAGAAGGCACGTGTAGCAATACATAACGCAGTGCTTGTCCCAACATTACTGTATGGAAGCGAGAGTTGGGTATGCAGAAAAGAGTATGATAGTAAAATTAATGCGGTCGAAATGCGATCTCTGCGGAAAATCTGTGGAGTTAGGCTGACCGACCGCATTCGTAACGACGACGTAAGAGAGCGAGTAGGTATGAAAGAGAGTATTGGTGTAAAGATGCGAAAGGGAATGCTCCGATGGTTCGGACATGTGGAAAGAATGCCGAACGAACGCCTGGTTAAGAAGATATACAATGCGAAAGTGGAAGGATGTAGGTACCGAGGGAGACCGAGACTAACCTACCTAGACCAGATCGGTCATGTACTGAAGGAAGGTGGAGTCAAGAGTCTCCGAAACCGGCGAGCGTGTATGAAGAGAATTATGAATGTTGAGGAAGCGAGTGAAGTATGCAGAGATAGAGTTCTCTGGCACTCTGTTCTCTCTGCCTACCCTGCAAGGGATATGGCGTGATGATATGTATGTGTGTGTATGTATGTATATAATTTAATATATAATTTGTTGGGTCTAATGTTTTTGTAACATACTTTAGTCATCATCATCCAATTGTCACAGTAATACCGTCAGAGGCAACATCGAATATAAAACTATTACCGAAGTTGTGTTGTTGTGTTAACACTATGAAAATAATTGAGATGTCGCAATTTTAAAGAAATTTCTGTATTATTATTTTTTTTGTACACAAACAAAACCGCTGTGTGGTAGCGGCTACGAATACTACCAACTCCTACTTTGCTCGTGGATGTCGTAAAAGACGACTATAAGCCTTATAACGACCTGGGCCACTCCATCTGATGCCGATTAGTCAACAATTACATTCCCAAGGAGGGTTGACGTCTGGCAGGCGGCCGATCATAAAACTATTGCCAATAACTTTTACAATATGTACTATGAAAGAACTCTTCTTTACATATTGTATTGACCCCAAATGGTTGGGATAAGAGTAGGAGAATGATGATAACACAAAGAAAATAAATGTTTATTTTTGTTTGTCATATTTAGTTCCAGCCATAATCTGTACTTTTATGCCTATTACTTGTATAAAACAATTTCGATGTTTCAAATATGCCAGCAGTCACGTGACCACTCATTCTTTTCTTTCATTTATGGCATTGACAATACAATACATACAAGTAAATATGATAATAATATACAAGTAAAATGTAAATGATATATAATAAAAAAAATATGAGGCGTGCACTTTTGGATTTTCCAAACTATTTGATACTGCGTATTAATTAGTGAAACGAGTTGTGAATCTATTGTAGCATTATTCTTTTCTCGAGAGGAACCCGTGAGGGTAAACCGCCGGGCGGGCCACCGAAGACAAAGACCGGGTTCTGATAGCCCACTCGCTCGGCGTAGAGGTACATGTAGGGCGGGTCTATGGGGTTGGGCGCCACTTCTTCTGTCGCCCCGGACGGATTTAGTGGGGTGTGACTACGCCATAGCCCGTCGCCAAAAAAAGCATTATTCTTTTACTTTACTCTTAATTCAAATACACACTAATTTTCTTTCTTTATTTCAAATTAAAAAAGTTTTAACTTATATTTTCTTTGTTCATTCTTTTTATTTGTCTCATTACATTCGAGATGGAAGGTACCACCACTGATATAGAGCACTGACCACTGACTGACCACTGATAGAAGAGTGAATGCGGGAAATAGAGTGAACGTAGCGTTGGAGCAACTTCTCGGTGGCCACCACCTCAGCCAGAAGGCACGTGTAGCAATACATAACACAGTGCTTGTCCCAACATTACTATATGGAAGCGAGAGTTGAGTATGCAGAAAAGAGCATGAAAGTAAAATTATTGCGGTCGAAATGCGATTTCTACGGAAAATCTGTGGAGTTAGGCGACCGATCGCATTCGTAACGACGACGTAAGAGAGCAAGTAGGTATGAAAGAGAGTATTGGTGTAAAGATGCGAAAGGGAATGCTCAGATGGTTCTGTTGTGGAAAGAATGCCGAACGAACGTCTGGTTAAGAAAATATACAATGCGAAAGTCCTTCTCCATCAACCCCGCTCCAGTGCCGACGTGAGAGCTCACACGATGCACATAGTAGACAGCAATAGGTTCTTGCCTAATGGTTTAAGATACAGGTTAAGTTTACTTTCAAAAATGTTACATACATACATACATATCATCACGCCATATCCCTTGCAGGGTCCGAGTACACCATCGTTGGCCCACGAAAAAGGGCTCGCCTTGACGCGAATGACGCGCCAAACAAGGCCCCCCGGGTCGACAAGGAGAGCGTGTCCGCCTCCTCCTCTCGCCCGGCCTCACCTAGGCCGAAAGGCCCCCACCCCCCGCGCGCGCCCCTGCTACCGCAGCCCGCCCCGCAACCCGCACCTCAGGCTTATAAGCCCTCCACCCCGCCACCCCTTGTCATCCGCAACAAGGACAAGTGGCTCCCAGTATCAACGTGGTGTAACACCAACCGCGTTGCATACCGCTCTGCCCGCTCGACCGCCGAGGGCATCCGCGTCAACCTTGCAACTTCCGATGACCATCGTAAACTCACTGCGATGCTCCTCCGGGAAAAAATTCCCTATCACACGTTCACTCTACCCGAGGAACGTAAATTACGCGTCGTCATACGCGGCGTACCCGTCGAGTTGTCGAGTGACTCCATTAAGGAGTCACTCCTAGACCAGGGCCTACCGGTGATCGAGGTTCACCGCATGCTTCGGGGTTACAACCGCGCCCCATTAGAAATGGTAATGGCCGTACTCGACCTTACCAAGTCAGGTAAGGACATATACCGCATATCTACCATCTGCGGACTCTCCGGCATTCATGTCGAACCCCCACACCGTAAAGGCATGCTCTCGCAATGCCACCGGTGTCAGCTCTACGGTCATTCTTCGCGCAACTGCCACGCGAGGCCCAGGTGCGTCAAGTGCCTAGAGGACCACGCGACGGTGGATTGGGCCAGACCAAGTCCAACGACCCAAACAAGAGCGCGACCCCAGCGTCGTGCGTTCTTTGCGGTCAGGTGGGACACCCTGCCAACTACCGTGGCTGCCCACGCGCACCACGGCCGGTGGTCAGGAAACCCCCCCCCAAGGTACCCCTCGGTACCGCAACCCCCCCCTAAACCCTATACCCCACCTAAGAACCCGTGGGTGAAAACCTCGAGCAGTGTGGAGTTCCCACCACTGCCAATAAAACAAGTAGCGCCGGCACCCGCGATCGCGACACCGCCGTCTACCAATAATAACATATATAAACCGCCACCCGCAAGGCATAACCAACCGCCCACCGTGGGCCTACCTAAGCCCCATCAGGGCAATAAAGCGCCTACCACACACGCGGTAGTCACTCCGGGCTTTGATGCGGATCTCGCCCTGGTGACCAGCTTCGCGCAAATAATCAATGCAGAACAAATCCGCGAAGTCGCAGCCGAGCTGCGCACAAATCAAGCCAATAGCCTCGCGATGCTAAACACTGCCATGAAGTTCTCGTCCGTCCTCGAGACTCTTGGAAATTTTAGAGCGTACTAATGGATAGGCACACACCAGGCAGAGTCAAAACACGACACCTTAAATTAGGGATTTTTAACGCGGACGGTCTCTCCCGACAGAGAGACGAAATAGGTACACTACTACAAGACCAGCAGCTCGACCTTCTTCTGGTCCAGGAGACCTTTCTAAAGCCCTACCACAAAGACCCGAAAATCGCAAACTATAATATAGTGCGCGACGATCGGGTTCACTCCCGCCTAGGCAGGACTCTCATTTATTACAAAAGGTCGCTGCACTGCACGCAATGACGTACATTGAAGCCTCGGTCTGTCGGCTGGCCCTCACGGGCCACCAGCCACTGATTGTAGCATCAGTCTATCTCGCTCCATCGCGTGACAACGGGAGCAACCCTCTATTAGAAAGCGATTTACAAGCGCTACTAAACCTCGGCGACGCCGTGCTCATAGCAGGCGATCTAAACGCCAAGAGTAAGTCGTGGAATAGCCACACCACCAACACCAGAGGCAGGGCCCTGGAGACTTACGCCACCCGGCTTGGTTTCGATATCATAGCGCCTATTGAACCAACGCATTACCCCTACAACGTCGAGCACAGGCCCGACGTGTTAGACATAGCCCTTCTTAAGAACATAAACCTACGTTTAAGTTCGATAGAAGTACTTCACGAGCTTAACTCGGACCACCGTCCGGTGGTAGTAGAACTCTCCCCGCGCTATGGCCCCTCAGGCCCAAACCCTCCCACCACAAAAGTGTGTACGGACTGGAATCAACTGAAGGTCAAACTTCAGTCTTCCTCGTCAGTACACCTAGAACAAATCCCCACCAATATAAACTCCCAAGAGGACGTCACGTCCGCGATCGATTCCCTAACAAATCACGTACAATCACTAGTTAGTGACTGTTCACGGACGGTGCCAGACACGAGCGATCGTCTATGGCGCCTACCCGCTGACGTACGTGATCTGTTAAGGCAAAAGAACGCAGCAATCCGAGCCTATGACCGCTTCCCCTGTGAAGACAACCGCCTTCGAATGCGGTCACTGCAGAGGGCGGTCAAACAGGCCGTCCAAGAAGTTCGGCAAAACAGATGGGATGCCACGCTAAGCGAGCTTGAGCCGTCTCACCTCGACTACTGGCAACTAGCCCGTTCATTCAAAAAGGACACAGTGTCCACTATGCCTCCACTCACCCGCCCTAACCAACTGCCTGCGTTCGAGGACGAAGAAAAGTCCGAATGCTTGGCAGCTAGCCTTGAGCAGCAATGTACGTCGAGCACTCAAAACATAGACGCGCGACACACCGAACTAGTAAATAGCGAGGTGGAGCGTTGTACGTCGCGTACACCCACCATTACCGACACACCCGACGATCGAGGTGGGAACGATTGTCAAGGCCCTCCTCCCTAGGAAATCCCCAGGTTCGGATGGCATTTCAAACAGAGTAATTAAACTCTTCCCCGTCCCATTACTCATTATATTAACATCTATATGGAAAGATACAGTTAGTTATTGCGGCGTTAATTAACGCCGCAATAACTAACTGCATCTTTCCATCTCAATGGAAACAAGCCGTGGTAATTGGTATACACAAACCCTGCAAGAAGCGTACCGAACCTTCCTCGTACCGCCCTATTAGCTTACTTAATAGTTTCGCAAAAATATATGAACTAGATGGAAAGATCTGATGAAGAGATCTAGATGGAAAGATACAGTTAGTTATTGCGGCGTTAATTAACGCCGCAATAACTAACTGTATCTTGCCATCTCAATGGAAACAAGCCGTGGTAATTGGTATACACAAACCCGGCAAGAAGCGTACCGAACCTTCCTCGTACCGCCCTATTAGCTTACTTAATAGTTTCGCAAAAATATATGAACGCGTAATTCTTAGCCGCCTAAGAACATACGCAGAGGCTAACGCCCTTATCCCGCCAATTCAATTCGGCTTTCCCACGCAACACTCTTGCGTACAGCAAGTACATCGAATAGTCGAGTATGCCAGTGTTAAGCTACAACATAGCTATTTCACTGGTATGCTGCTATTCGATGTAGAAAAAGCGTTTGACAAAGTCTGGCATAATGGCCTTATATTCAAGTTAATCAAGTTAGGTATACCCCGCTACTTAGTTATAATAGTTAGGGTCTTTCTAACCGATCGTAGCTTCCGCTACAGGGTAGAAGGTACTCTCTCCGCACCGCATTCATTAAAAGCCGGCGTCCCCAGGGATCGGTGCTCTCGCCAATCTTGTTCACGCTGTACACCAGCGATATCCCACAGCTTAAGAATGTGCAAACTGCACTATTCGCCGACGACACTGCCATCTTTTATGCAAGTCGTTCTATAGAGACAGTGATCAGTAATCTCCAACGAGCGGCTATCGCCCTAGATACAAGTTTTACAAGTTTTACAAGATAAATAAAAAAAATGGTCTAGGAAGTGGAGAATTACTATCAACCCCACAAAAAGCCAAGCGATCATGTTCCACCGGTGGACGGATCGCCTACATCCAATGGCTTCCTTCCCTCCAATAAAAATGTCCGACCAGTCCATCCCATGGACCAAACAGGTCAAATATCTCGGCGTCACTCTTGACAATCGTCTGTCCTTCGGTCCTCACATAAAGCGAGTTCGCGCGCGCGCAGCTTTAGTGTTAGGACGCCTTCACAGCTTGCTGCATGCCAAAGCCAAGCTATCACTTAGTAGTAAAGTTAGATTATACACCGCTTGCGTACGTCCCATCATGACGTACGCTAGCGTTGTGTTTACACAAGCGAAACCCTTCCGGTTACACCGTTTGCAAATATTACAGAATAGGTTCATGCGCCGTGCGACGGGAGCACCGTGGTATATGCGCAATGTGGATCTTCACATAGATCTCGGCCTGCCGACCATCCGGCAGTACATGAAGCAGTGCTCTCGCCGCTACTTCGACTCTGCCGCCACTCACCCTAATCCCATAGTGGTTAGGGTGTCTAGTTATACCCCTTCTAAAATATCCGCGATCCGTCAACCGCGATTAATACTCGACGAACCCGACGACATTATTACGCTCGCCCAAACGGAGCCATACACAGCCCGCGCGGCCCTGACAAAGAATTATCCACGATTCCGCCCTCGCCGTCGAGGTCGGAAGTCATGTCGCGTTCAAATCATAAACGTGGGAGAACCCACTTTGCCAGCGACCCCCCGAGCCGAGGTCCGTACCCCACAGGGGGTGCCCTCGGGAACGGTTGCTTAACTTTTACGGGTTGAGAGCCCTCAGCGCTCACCCACAGTCCGGGTAAAGTTGTCATAGCCATCTGAGGCTAACAACTAAGACACACAAAAAAAAAAAAAAAAAAGCACTTATCTTTATTAACATTTTTGCTTATAACTTTAAGCTAATACTAGTTAGCTAATACTAGTTACAGTTACGATATATAGCTTATTATCCGTGTAATTTAATTATCTATCTGTTACAACTGTTACCTTAGCCCTAGGTATCGATTTAGGCTTCATTCAAGCACTAAATACCACAATTTTAACACGTTTTAGTACTGTTAATCTACTTTAAAATACTATATTTCCAAAACTATAATACCTAGAAAGGTGGTTTTTACTGTGCTTGATGGGCCCTATCGTATGCTTTAATAAAACACCAAAAAACATATATATTTATTACAAGTTTTACAAGATAAATAACAAAATTGGGGCATAGTCAAGAACAATAAATTTTTATACAAGTTATGTAAACAATAATAGTTGCAGGCTATTTTAACATTAATTGATTGATTATATCTCTAATTAACCTATTTTAATGTTCTTTAATTATTGTCTTTGTTTTTTCCACTATTTACTCACTTTATTATGTTCTCCTTATTTAGTTTATAGATTTTATGTGTTTTCATTTATTGTAAGGTTTATTGTTGTTTTTCTCTGTGTTCCTAACGTCTCTCCTATGTGGCACTAAACAAATACTTTCTTTCTTTCTTATCTTTCTTTCTTACTTAATGTTCGCGAAATGTAGGCGCACTCTGATTGGTCGACACTCACGGTATGTTCCCGGCTGGTATCGCAAACTGTGTTATTTAACTTACACGGCACTAATACACTATGTTTTGAACATTATATTTTTCTTTTACTAGCACTGTTATTATTATCGCGAACAGTTGAACTACCATAAAAGCTTGGTACAATGGAAATACTCTTTAAAATTGGAATGTCTCGAAAGTCACAATACTATATTAATACGGCATTTGAAGGTTTCTAAGTTTTAAAGAGGACTTTTAGGACAAGGCGTCATATAAACGTGAAGTTTGAAATTTAAAATTGTTGGACAGCAATTTTCTAAGCCGAATATTGTAATTGAGAACCATGGTAACACATTAGATCGAATAACTGAAATATATCGCTCATAAGATGCATTAACCGTTTTTAATTGACTCTGGCGAGGGTATTTTTACCGTATAATGATTAGGAAAGGAGAAGATAGTTATTTGCTATATTTTTGTTCGCTGTTTAGTCAACTCTTAATCAACATGTTTACAATCGAATCGAATCAATTCAAAATCGAGACGAAAAGGTTGAGTTCTATTAGGAACAATCAATAAGATACGATATGGAGATAGCATATTGATGCTGATCAGATGGGTCGCAAGACGCCATGACGTACTTACCTATGTGCGCTACTATGGTCGTTTCAATTTCTTTAAACCATTTACTTGCAAATATTTGAAAACATTCGAAGGGGTCAAATATCAAAATAAATCCTTTAAATAAATGATAAACCCCACTTCAAACAACCGGTCAAGTCCCTGAATACACCGAAGCCTCCCGGTATCCCAGCTCACATCTTAAAATTGAGAGCTGGCGCGCCGAAATTATACAATCTTTGCAAGTTTGCAAGAAAAATCATTCTAATATTCTCCAAATACCATCAAATTACCTCTTCAAATTTCAGAGAGTGCGGTCAGCCATCAAAGTCTACTTCGCAATGACCATAAACAAAGCTCAAGGTCAAATTCTTAAGGTAGCGGAAGTCTATTTGAGAGAAAGCTGTTTCCCCCATGGGCAGTTGTATGTGACATGCTTCAGAGTAAGCTCACAGAGGTGCCTGGTAGTTCTCATTTCAATCCCAAAAAAAAAAAGATATTGTTTACAAAGAAATACTGTAGTTGGTGTAGTATCGCGGGTGCATGGACCGGGTATTAGTCAGTCATCTGCAGAAAGGTCAGCCTCATGAGAGCGACGCCTCGGCATCACAGTTGTTTGTTGCCGGGGCGTCTATGGTTATGATACCAGAAAGGATAACCCACCGGGGCGGCCACGGATGTCAAGGAAGTAGTACCAAAGATCGGCCTAATTTCGATGCAAAGCACGGTGGGTTATGGGGCCGCACACTGCCCTTCCGTCATCTCAGTCAATGGGCGCAGCTGTTCAAAACGTAGCCTCCTAAGAAAAAAGCCTCGTGTCCATAATATATAACAAAATCTCATTTTATTGTCATATTTAGTAGACCTTTAAATACCCTACACTTTAATAAAGATTATTATATTTTATAAGTATACAAATATTTAAACATAATAATTAATTAAACATAATAAATTATCGTAACGACGACGTAAGAGAGCGAGTAGGTATGAAAGAGAGTATTGGTGTAAAGATGCGAAAGGGAATGCTCCGATAGTTCGGACATGTGGAAAGAATGCCGAACGAACGCCTGGTTAAGAAGATATACAATGCGAAAGTGGAAGGATGTAGGTACCGAGGGAGACCGAGACTTACCTACCTAGACCAGATCGGTCATGTACTGAAGGAAGGTGGAGTCAAGAGTCTCCGAAACCGGCGAGCGTGTATGAAGAGAATTATGAATGTTGAGGAAGCGAGTGAAGTATGCAGAGATAGAGTTCTCTGGCACTCTGTTCTCTCTGCCTACCCTGCAAGGGATATGGCGTGATGATATGTATGTATGTATGTATGTAATAAATTATAATAAAATTAATAACGTAAAAAACAGAAAAAATCTAAATCTCAAAAAATCTAAATCTAAAAATCGCGGGCGCAAATGTTAGTAATTAATAAAATAATAAAAAAAATAAAAAAGGCAAAAAATTAAAAAAGGGAAACTAAGGATCCGAACCGTGCTCCGGTTTGTTGGGATTAAACTACTTAATGTTCCAATTGAGCTAAAAATAAATCCTCAAAATGGCGTTTAATAAATATAAGTTCATAGGTTCTACTTCTATTTTTTTTTGTTGGCGTTGTTGATTTCCATGTAAATAAAAACACGTAGGTATCATCATTTCCCATATGAGGTACTTGGGTCTGGTGCTCGATGGGCGATGGTGGTTCCGGGAGCATTTCCGTCAAATTGCTCCCCGGCTGGTCGGCGCGGCGTCCGCCCCTTTCTCGGCTCATGCCGAACATGGGCGGACCCAGTTTCGAGGGCCGACGGCTGTATGCGGGGGTGATCCGCTCAATGGCCATGTACGGCGCACCCGTGTGGGCGAGGGCTCTGAACGCCCAGCTCAGGGCTATACTGTGGAGGCCACAGCGAGCCATGACGGTCAGAGCCATTCGAGGGTACCGCACGGTGTCTACCGAGGCGGCATGCCTATTGGCCGGGACACCCCCGTGGGACCTAGAGGCGGCGATGCTCTCCGACCTCTACCGGCGGGTTACCACAATGCGCGACGAGGGTGGCTCCCCATCGTGCCAGCCACCTGGCGCGAGGACGCCCGCCGAGAAGTCATCGCCCATTGGGCTACGCGGCTGGAGAGGTCTAGACACGGTATTGTTAACGTCAAGGCCCTCCGGCCCGTACTGATGGAGTGGATGGAGCGGCGGCACGGAGTGCTCTCCTTCCGGTTGGTGCAGGTCTTGTCGGGGCACGGTTGCTTCGGCAAGTACCTGCACACGGTCGTGCGGAGGGAGTGGACTCCGTCCTGCCACCATTGCAGTAGCGACGAGGATACGGCGCAACATATGCTCGAGGTATGTTCGGGCTGGGACGGGCAGCGCCGTGACCTCGTCGCTGTCATCGGTGCCGACCTGACGCTGCCGGCTGTCGTGAAAGCGATGGTCGACAGCGTCAGGAATTGGGACGCGGTCGCCGCCTTTGCGAGGCTGTCATCTCGCAGAAGGAGGCGGCGGAACGAGTCCGGGAGGATTCCCGTGACCCGGGCCGCCGCCCGCGGCCGGGGCGGCGCATGCGCGAGTATCTGCGTCTAATGCCGCCCTGACCGAGGCTTCGGGTGATCGGACCGGGGAATTGTCCGGTCACCCGACGTGAGGCCACCGCGTGAGGACGACGCCTATATATACATACATACATACATACATACATATCACCACGCCATATCCCTTGCAGGGTAGGCAGAGAGAACAGAGTGCCAGAGAACTCTATCCTTGCATACTTCACTCGCTTCCTCAACATTCATAATTCTCTTCATACAGGCTCGCCGGTTTCGGAGACTCTTGACTCCACCTTCCTTCAGTACATGACCGATCTGGTCAAGGTAGGTGAGTCTCGGTCTCCCCCGGTACCTACATCCTTCCACTTTCGCATTGTATATCTTCTTAATCAGACGTTCGTTCGGCATTCTTTCCACATGTCCGAACCATCGCAGCATTCCCTTTCGCATCTTTACACCAATAGTCTCTTTCATACCTACTCGTTCTCTTACGTCGTCGTTACGAATGCGGTCGGTCAGCCTAACTCCACAGATTTTCCGTAGAGATCGCATTTCGACCGCATTAATTTTACTTTCATACTATAATCAAATCAAATCAAATCAAATCATTTATTATGCATAAGCCCTAAAAGGGCACTTACATATTGTCAATATTACATATTTTTTTAAATTAATCTACCACCGGATCGGAAAGCCGCCACAAACTGAGAAGATCCGGCAAGAAACTCAGCGGGCTCGTCATTTTTTTTTTAAATTACATGTTTTCTGAATATTATTGGATACATGTTTAATCCCCATTAGCTCCAGTGAGATGCACTTCGAGTAAAGATTTATTTTTTAAAAGTTAAATACACCATTAACAAAAAAAAACAAAAAGAACAGAAATGATTGGACCAGATTCCACAAGCGGCACTCGATCACGAGTTAACTACTAAAGCAGCCATCACGCCCCTCAACCACATTCGAGGGAAGGGAGGACCCGCTCACGTAGCTACCGCAGGCAGAGATCTTTTTAGTGAGCATGACCACACCAAGATCTATAAATTACAATCAAATAGCTCAATTAAATCAATAAATAAATAACTCGTTAGGCAAAACACGCTACACTCTACAATTTGTGACAATGATAAATATACAGAGTTCAGACGACAGTGAGGATCAGCACTAAAACAACGTAAAAGTTAAAATTATATAAAGTAATTGCTGAGAGAGGAGCAACTCATAACCATTCCGTATTATCATTTAGATAATCCGAAATGTTGTAATATCCTTTGGTAAAGTTTATTTTTGATAGCCTTTTTAAACTTATTTATGGGCATATCTTGGATATCTTTAGGTAGTTTATTGTAAAAGCGTATACATTGCTCCATGAAAGACCTACTATTTTTTTGTAGGCGAGTATGATGTATAACTAGATTATCCTTATTCCTAGTATTCATGTGATGAATGTCACTATATTTATCAAATTTATCAATATTTTTTTTTACATATAATATGTTTTCAAATATAAATTGTGATGCAACAGTTAGAATGTTTATTTCCCTAAAATTTTCGCGCAGTGATGCTCTTGGGCCTAAATTATAAATCGCGCGGACAACACGTTTTTGGAGAACAAAGATATTATTCAAATCTGCAGAGCATCCCCAAAGTAGTATGCCATAAGACATAAGACTGTGGAAGTAAGCGAAATAAACAATTCTAGCCGTTTCAATATCGGTTAACATTCGAATTTTTTTTACCGCATAAACCGCTGAGCTTAGCCTACTTGATATTTTCTCAATATGAGGGCCCCAATGGAGTTTAGCATCAATAGTAATACCTAAGAATATAGTGGACTTCACAATTTCAATTTCTCTTTTCTGCATACCCAACTCTCGCTTTCATACAGTATTGTTGGGACAAGCACTACGTTATGTATTGCTACACGTGCCTTCTGGCTGAGGTGAGGGCTACTGAGAAGTTGTCCCAACGCTCCGTTCACTCTATTTTCCGCATTCACTCTTCGCTCTATATCAGTGGTGTACCTTTCATCTCGGCTAAATCCACATCCAAGATATACAAACTCATCCACTTGCTCTAGTACATCATTACCTATTGTTACTCTTACATCTGATCTGGCTTCATCTCTTTCAAAGACCATTATTATGGTTTTGCTCACATTCACGCGTAGACCCCTTTTCTTACAATCTTCTGTCATTGTGTCGACTAGGGTCTGCAGGTCAGTCGCTGACTGTGCCAGCAGGACTGCATCATCTGCATAAAGCAGAGCAGTGACCACTGAGTCGCCCACCTGGACACCCACATTCATATCGTTCAACCTTTGGAGACATTTATCCAGATAAATGATAAACAGCCTGGCTGACAGAACGCACCCCTGCTTAACGCCGATATTGACGTCAAACCAAGACGACATTCCATCATCCAGCCGCACACAGGCTCTACAGCCCATGTAACTGGACTGCACAGCCTGTAGCAGTTCACCGTTAATACCATACTCCGGTAAAATGTCCCAAAGTTCTTTTCGTACAACCGTGTCAAATGCTCTCTCCAGATCCACAAAACTGCAGAAAACCCTTTGATCTAGAGCCAGATGCTTCTCCACAATGTTTCGCAGAGAGAACACTTAATCCATGCATCCCCTTCCACTCCTGAAACCTCCTTGTGTCTCACACAGTAAACCATCGGACACCATCCTCATTCTCCTTTCAATAATTTTACCATACACTTTTGCTGCCAAACTGGTCAAGCTTATGGCTCTGTAATTTGCGCAGTCATAACGTGAACCCTTGTTTTTAAACAAAGGCATGATGACTGCGCTATCCCAGTAACGTGAACCCTTGTTTTTAAACAAAGGCACTATTCCAGTCCCTGGGAACCATTCCCGAGCTCCAATATAAATTGAGGAGCAACAGGAACGCCTCCCAGACACAGGAGCCACCAAGCTTGATCATCTCGGCAGACACCATATCAATGCCTGCTGCCTTACCATTTTTCAAACTTCTTATCGCCCATTCAACTTCATCCATACTTATGCCATCGGAGGACGCCGGTGCTGAATGTTGATCTACTAAACCACATGCGACACCGGCGCCAACCGTAGTATCCGCATACATATCGCCAAAATATTCACTCCATCGGCTTAACACGTCTTGTGTTTGTGTAAGAATACCTTTAGACCTTATTTTATTCATTCTGAAGGCTGACCAACCACCCCGAGACTTCTTCACCTCCCTCCAAAAGAGTTTGGTGTTACCCTCGAAGATTTTAATCAGCCTATCTTCTGCACTCATATTTGCTCTATCACGTTTCTCTTTCACTAAGGCCTTGGTGTCATTCTTACATTGCCGATATATTTCTTCCTTCTGTTCAGTCATACTGTCATTCCGATTCAAAGAAGAGACATAGTCCAGCCACGCTGTCTTCTTTTGCTCTACGGAACCTGCCGCTTCCGCATCCCACCATGCATCACCATTCGTTTTTCTAGGCTTCTTTGAACTTCCACATACTTCTTACGCTGTATCTACCATACTCTCTTTCAATATTCTCCAGAATTCTTCATTGTCTGATTGCGGCTGGCTTGCAATCGTCAGCCGTTCTCGGACACCCTCTGCATACTTTTCTCTTACACACTCTTCTTGCTAAATTATTATACTTTTCTTAAAATAGAACTGCTCCCTACTCTCCTGGTGAGATTTTGAGCATTTTTACGACTCCCATCGGCAAGTAAGTATTTCATTCAAATTACTGAAATTTAGCATTTAATAATTATGCTTGATTATTTATAAAAACCCGATTACGAGCGAAGTTTGAATAACAAGGATGTGTCATCGTTTAATAGAATTCCAACTGCAAAGTTTGAGTATTAAGCCTGCAGAATGTGTAAACAGTGACGGGTAGATGGCACACGTCTCCTTAAAGACGAAAATATAATACGATGCGAGAATTGAATGTTCTACAATAGTTCAGTTCATGGTGGTGTAAGTGGCATTAGGATTGGAACGGATTCCCAATAGGTGTGAGTTCGAATCTCACTTGTGATAATCATTTTTCGCTCATAATCGGGTTTTTATAGGTATTTCATGTTTAAGTAGAGTCATCCATCCATCCATCAGCCCGTAAACGTCCACTGTTGGACATAGGCCTCCCCACGAGAATGCCATCTGCAACGATCCTGTGCCACCTGCATCCAACGGTTTCCTGCAACCTTGATGAGATCATCAGTCCACCAAGTGGAGGGGTCATCCTACGCTGCGTCGTTCGATTCGTGGTCGCCACTCGAAAATCTTTCTTCACCAACGGTTGTCGGTTCGTCGAGCGATATGGCCTGCCCATTGCCACTTCAACTTGCTAATTCTTCGGGCTATGTCGGTAACACCCGTTCTTCTACGGATTTTCATATTTCGGTTTTTATCACGTAGAGAAATACCGAGCATAGCCCTCTCCATAGCACGTTGAGCGACTTTTGAGCCTTTTTATGAGGCCGACATTTAGAGACCACGTTTCAGTGTCGTAAGTTATCGCTGGTAACACACACTGGTTATAAAACTTTGTTTTCAGACACTGTGGCATATTACACGAGAAGATCCTCCTAAGTTTCCTGAACGCTGCCTTAAGTAGAGTAGTGACTGTATATACTTAACATCATCATTTGCCTACTCTTATCCTAATCACTATGCACTCTACTTTGACAGTACAAATAGTTTTTGTCAATAGTTATATGACCGCCTGCCTGACATCAAGCGTCCTTGGGAACTTAATTGTTGTGCAAACGGCATCAGATAGAGTTGATCCAGGCGGATGTAAAGCTCTGAGGCGTCTTTTAGAACAACCACGAGCAAAGCAAGGGTTTATCAACATAGTTCTACAACATATGTTTTAAGTTTTCAATGTTGGTATCAATTGTAATTTGTTTTCCTTCGCCATATCTGATAATCTAAATCTCTTTACTCAAATATCGATTATAGTAAAATATTATAGTAATATATTATAATAATATATTATTTATATTAAGAAATATATTTTTGTTAAATTATTGAAATGATAACGAGATAGAATTAATATTCACAAGTCCAGGTTTCCGTTTTAGAAGTTCTGATTCTTGTATAAAAATAGAGTGAAACTAACCATGTGCATTTTTTTTTAATACTTTCTATATATTTATAAAACACACCAGCAATGAAGCTGATAATGACTACAGATATCTAGAATGGAGTATGAATTGATTACGCCTATCTCACTAATAGATTATCTTACGCTGTCTCCTGCCTGTATGTTTAATTATTGTGAAGTCTGTGCTCGTCTACTATTTAACACATCTATTTATTATACTCATGATGTGTACCTGAAGATGCTTTGATTCTAATATGACACACTCCAACTTCCTTGTGGTCGCCGCGTCCTCAACTATGCCCCGTCGCGGTTCACGAATGTCACACGGCCGAGACTCGAGTCCGAGCTAACTAAAGCCCAGATTATAGCATAAACGGCCCTCGAGGTCATAACAAATAATAAACCACGGTTCCATCCTTGACATCGAGGTGCGTTGCTGTGCACGTAATAATAAATTCTACAAACACGGGAGCTCCCACGTTGCCCTCAGCAACGCCCCTAGTCGAGATTCGTACTTCGGGATGCCTGCATTGCTTCAATATGTTGAGTTAAAATCCGCTGAGGGTTATCTGATATTAATACACTTAGACCAAACAAAGAATCAAGTATCCATGTTGATAATCATTTACGCTTGCATCATATTTGATGATACTATGACTACAAATAACATTCCTTTCAGTAACTCGCATAGATTTTTTTAACTTAACATAAATAAAATTAAAATAACTTCACTTCAAATATTCTAATTCTATGTACTTTTATGTGAGTTTATTTTCTTGTCTGAATACGCTGATCTCGACAAATCGCGCAAATTTTGTAAAATAGCCAATTAAAGAGAAAGGTTTTAGGATAAAATAAACACTTTTATGAGAAAGAGAAGCGGAGCGAACTTAAATATTAGATCGCTAAAAATTGATAAAATGGGACGTCCAAGAGTTCTACGCAGTCACCATTAGCATGACAACTGTTAGGATAACAAAACTTGTGATTAATGTGTTATGGTTCCCATTAACATTGATATTATTATTATTAGTAACAATAGATGACGTAGGTGTACAAACAAAACAATAATATTAATTATAGTAGATACATAGTCCACGGAAATGAAACTGCTGACACTGCTGTTAGCTAACGTTCATAGATATTGAATATTTACTACTTGAAGTGCACTAATACCGCGCGTAATATAAATAAACACTTTTGATCCGTATTTTAAACACGAGCATTCCCTACTAACATTTGTTTTAAGTTTAATCACAGTTAAAATAACACATTTCTAATGCCATTAGATTATTTACTCTATGCCGCTACTGCCTACATTTCTATTTTTTAGCGGGAACCTTAAAATGTCATCTGGTCTTTTTTTAGTTATTGTCAATATTTTAGTATATCACCATACCATTTTAAATAATTTCTATAGCGTTTTATATAAAGTAATGTAGAAAAAATACAAAAGTATAAAAAATATAAAATAACAGCGCTTTACTCATGTTTCACGTTCCATCAATATGCCCAAAGGAAACCATTAACAGTCACACTATTGTTCATTGCTTATGTAGCCAAAGCACTATAGTTAAGGTGATATATAAACTTACCTTCATTATTGAATTTATATGAAGTAATCAGTGATAAATAAAAACGTGGCGTAAAGGTCTTTGTAACAATGCCATAAATTTCCTTTAAAAAAGTCTCAATCTAGTGCGTAGCATTGTTGAATTTTATTTTCAAACGATTGTATACTTTATAGTGTTATAATAGAGATTTAACTACAGTAGCGCTTATGTTGAACAATAATAAAGACTTGAATTTGATGTATGACCAACATACAGAAAAAAATAAGTTTTATAATGTTGATCAAATAACTATTTTCACTTGAGAGTGGGACTTAAAATTCTTTTATTCTATATTAGAGATTCAAAACAGTTGGTCAAATGTATTAAATGCGGCGAATTTGTGGAAATATTTCTGTTTTGCCAGGTTTCATTTTTGTAAACCTTAGAATCTTTGATTTATACTTTAGCCTCAATGTTTTATTTTCTCTTTCCTCAATAATTTATACATAAATATACGTCATCTATAAATTTTATAAATTACTTCATTTTCATTCTACTCTTTCAATGCGTTTTTCAAATATTAAATAATATATAAAAATGTGATTATGAAGACACTATTAAAATTTAATTTATATTTGGGTCATATACCAGTTGATCAATATAATATATGGTAAGTTTCACTCACACATTCATATTTAAAAGTAATATACATTTGTTTTATGTTTTTTACGTAACAGTGTTATAAAAGGTGCAACTTTAACTTTATTATATAGGTTAAAGCCGACACGTCGTCATATTTTATTATTCATTCAGGAATCAGATTTCAGTATATTTTTTGCTGCGACTGTTAGGTATATTATTTACAATACGATTGAAACTAGAGTAATTTTATTTTTAAATTAATTTTAAATAGATAACCATCATCGTCATCACAGCCCATAAATGTCCCACTGTTGGGCTCGAGCCTCCTCCGCAGTGGGAGGGAAAATAACGTACTATACCGCGCTGGTCAGACGTGTTGGTATAGGGTTTTGTTTCGAGTTTTCCTTCTCACGCATAGATGTTATATGCGATTTATATCCCTTAATCATCTCGTACGATCACCCACGGGTAAGATATGGAGTGGTGAATAGTATTCTACTCCGTCACCACACGGAGAACATATAACCAACCATACCAGAAAAGAAATTATTGTTTCACACTTTACAGACACAGCTAATGGGTACAAATTACAATGAGAATCAGATATTTATTTCTTTTTAAAAACAAAAGTGTCGTGAAATATTTAACAATTATGCAATTGACGGATACAAATAAAACTTTGACGGAGAACAATTATTTGTGTACCGCACAAAGAACCATTAGTGCACAAAATAAAACTATTTTTATGGATTTCGTTTCATTTGTATTTTAAAAAACAAATACAAACGTCATAAAATCCGTAAAAATAATTTTATTGTAAATTTGTAAAAGTCGTATAACCATCAGGAATAATCTTATTGTATATGAAGATCAAACCCATGGTGTGTGGCAGATCGTTGCTTAGACTAGAATTCCATACGTGCAGTCAGTAAAATGTATTATGTATCACACATTTTTTTTTGCAGTGGACGATGGACGTTGTCGCGCCCCGCCAAATCGGTCCGGGGCGACGGAAGAGGCGGCGCGCAGCCCCATAGACCCACCCTGCAAACACCTCTCTTCGCCGTGCGAGCGGACCACCGGTACCCGATCTTTGTCATCGGTGGCCCGCCCAGTGGTTTACCTTCGCGGGTTCCTCTCGTTTCGACGCCCCGATAGCTTTCGCCTTCGGGGCGTCGTCCTCACGCGGTGGCCTCACCTCGGGTGACCGGACCATTCCCCGGTCCGATCACCCGAAGCCTCGGTTAGGGCGGCATCAGGCGCAGATATTCGCGTCTGCGCCGCCCGAGGCACCGGCGACGGATCGAGTCCGCATAGAGGGAATCCTCCCGGACTCGCTCCGCCACCTCCTTCTGCGAGATGACAGCCTTGCAGAAGGCGGCGACCGCGTCCTAGTTCCTGACGCTGTCAACCATCGCTTTCACGATAACCGGCAGCGCCAGGTCGGCACCGATGACAGCGACGAAGTCACGGCGCTGCCCGTCCCAGCTCGTACATATCTCGAGCGTATGTTGCGCCGTGTCTTCGTCACTACCGCACTGGTGGCAGGACGGAGTCGACTCCCTCCTCACGACCGTGTGCAGGTATTTGCCAAAACAACCGTGCCCCGACAAGACATGCACCAACCGGAAGGAGAGGACTCCGTGCCGTCGCTCCATCCATTCCATCAGTAAGGGCTGGAGGGCCTCAACGGTATCAACACCGTGTCTAGGCCGCACCAGCCGCGTGACCCAACGGGCGATTAAATCCCAGCGGGCTTACTCGCGCCAGGTGGCTATCTCGCTAAGCGATAGGGAGCCACCTTCGTCGTGTGCTAAATTAAACCGCTGGTAGAGGTCGGAGAGCATTTCCGCCTCTAGGTCCCATGAGGTTGTTCCGGCCAATACACATGCCGCCTCGGTCGACACCGTGCGGTATCCGCTGATGGCTCTGACCGTCATGACTCTCTGTGGGCGCCACAGAAAAGCCTTGAGCTGGACGGTCAGAGACCTCGCCCACACGGGTGTGCCGTACATGGCCATTGAGCGGATCGAAATTGGGTCCGCCCACGATCGGCATGAGCCGCGAAAGGGCGAAAGCCGCGCCGACTAGCCGGGGAGCAATCCTGCAGAAATGCTCCCGGAACCACCAACGCCCGTCAAGCACCAGGCCCTAATACTTCATATGGGCCTGGATACTGATGTGGATGAAAATGATGACTAACGAGGCGCCGAAAGGCAGCCTTACGCGGGGCCCATGGAATAGAAGGGCCTCCGTCTTATTTAGGATCACCCTGAGCCCCAGCGCCTCGATTCGCCTGACCATCTCCTCGGTGCCGAGAGTGGCCAGGCTTGCCGCCTCTTCGAGTGTCCTCGGGCTATGACGAGCGTGTCATCAGCGTAGCATATCACGCTTAGACCGGGGGGAGACTCCCTCTCAACGCCCAGTCGTAACCGATGTCCCACAGAGTCGGCCCCAACACCGAACCCTGCAGAACACCGTACGACATGGGCGTCCGCACAATGTCCCTTGCGAGACTCGCGCAGAGGACACTGCGCCCCTCCAAATAGTCTGCCACCAACTGCGCCTGAAGCTTGTTCAGCGACGCGCGATACGGGCGACACCAGGGGTCACGGTCGACACCGTCCAGCATCTCCTGCCAGCTTGCATCCTTGGCGGATCTGGTGGCCAGCTGAAAAGCAGTCCGCGCGCTGCGGTACGCTTCATACAGCTGGCCCTCTTGATCAGCGTCGCGGTGACGCCGCCGGCTGCGGGTGTAGGACCTTCGGGCACTAATGCACGCCGCACGAAGGTCTGCCAGTCTTGGGGACTACCAGTAGACCCCCTGCCTCGGAGGTAGACGCCGTACCCTGGGCATGGCCGCATCGCATATTTGCGTTAACGCACTGCGGATGCGGACAGCCTCAGTGTCCATTCCGTCCGCTGGAGGTGGTGAGGACAGCCACGTGTGAACGATGGCTTTCTCCGCCAGTAGATCCCTGTCAAGACGCCCCACAGCCCACCGCGGAAACGCGGGTTCCTCACTCGTGGTGCGAGAGCGGGGCTAGCGAACGACAAGTCTACTATCGACCCACCCCGCTGCCGCACACATGTGTTCACTGAACCTCTGTTAAGGACACAGAGGCTCAGTGAAGCCGCCCACTCAACAATCGCTCGCCCGCGATCGTCCGTCGTAGGGGATCCTCACGCCACAGATTTGGCGTTGAAGTCCCCCAGGACCAGAACGAGGCCTGGTGCCAATCGCCGTATCGAGGCCTCCAAGTTGGTGAGGGAGGCCCCGAAATCGACCACATTCCTATTAGAGGAGAGGTAGACGCTGTACAGTGTGACCTCCCCCCACTCCGCCGCGACAAATCCCTCGCCCATATCCTTAAGAGACAAGGGCGGGGAATGCCGCAGCGCGGAGGTGACGATTGCCACGGTTCCGTCCCGGCTGACTTGGGGCGATCAGGCACGCAGTATGGTTCCGCGACTACGGCTGCACCGATCGACCACTCCGCCATGGATTGCAGGAGGAGATCCTGCGATTATGTATCTAAGAATAAAATAAGGCATTTGGGGACGCTATGTAGAGAGTAGTTATAATATTGCGGAATCTTACGAAGTCGTGATGGGAGTTTCGACGGGGAGTTGTCAAATATTAGTAGCCGAAAGGGTAACCCATCGACCGAGCCACTGATCCATTGACCAGGACAATACGGTTAGAGTATATTCACACCAAAGTCTATAAAAAAAATTGGAAGTCGGTGTCACTTGATATCATTTTTTTTAAATACTTTTGTCTATGAATAGGGAACGCCACCCACACGGGTGCGCCGTACAAGACCATGTACCGAACTAGTCCCGTATGCAGCTATCGGCACATGGGTCCGCCTACATTTGGCATAAGCTGGGAAAGAGCGGACGCCGTGCCGATAAGCCGCTTAGCAAGATGCTGAACCACTATCTCCTGTCGAGCACTAGATCGAGATATTTCTTCTGGGCTGGGATGGTGATGGGGATCAAATTCCGTAATCCCAGCTTCTTGATCCTCCTGAAAATCGCCTCTAGAAGCATCAAGTTAGGAATACATTAATAACTTTATTATAATGTTAGTTTTAGTACGTACCCACAAGTATAGATCAACAACTTGAATAAATATCTAATAGTACTAAGAAAATATCATCAAAAATAACACAATTAGTGCACAAACAATTAATAAAAAACTAATCAGTTTAAGTTACAGTTAATTGAGCTTAAGTTTCAAATATTTCCAAGTGTTACCCTTAAGTAAATAAACACCATCATAATAGCGATCCCTCTGACAAATGCGAGGTGTCAAGTATTTTCAAGGGTGCTTTTTTTTCACCTTAAGTTTAAAAAGAAACCCACAGAAACCGCCAGTGTTTCCGTGCGTTTTTTTTTTATTTTGCACCCAAGACAGCATTTATTCTAACGCGATTCTAAAAGTTATTTTATTATTTATTTATATAGTTATTTTGAAATTAGTTTAAGCTTGAATACAGATTAAATTTGGAAAGAGATTTAAAAAAATATATCACTTTCAGATTATGTTTCTGTCTAATATATATGATAACATATTGAATGATACTGAAATGTGTAAATTCACGATATTTGAGATAATATATTATAGGTGTGAGTTACTCATTAGTAGACAAGAGTTTTGGAGTTTTGACAATCTTTTGTCTTTTTGCTATTTTTTTCGCAAATCACGCTAAAACTACTGAGCGGAAATCCTCAAATTTCATATGATATGATGGTGAAGTAATAATAGGCAAGTCGCTCGTCAAATTGATAACAACTGTGGAAGAATGATTGACACTCGAGTGACGATTACGAATGAAGATGGAAAACTTACATCGTTAAAGTCGTAGGAAACTGTTGGATACTGTATAAAATTATATTATACGCGATTATCACTCAATTATAATCATTACACGAAATGAGTAAAATTCCGTTCGTATTTAATAACAGGAAGGCACTTTTAATAATTATATTTATTTTTATTTTAGGATATTGGAAGTAATGTGTACCAAGAAATCAGAAAGAATCAACAAAACTGCAAGGCGAGAAGGTAAGTATTTTTGTTTTTAAACTAAAGTTATTCCTTTTCGTGTAATTACATCTCTGAACTGCATAAATTTGGCTTTGATTAAATGTAACTAGCAAAAAATAATGCAAAACTTGTAATAAACCAGTAAAATAGTTAAATAGTAGTCGAAAGATAAACCTAAAAATAATGATTTATTTTTTGGTACAATTTGAACTTATATTTTATATAATTGTAACGATTTTATCCCCGAAGGGATCAGACGGGTGTTATCAAATTGATCGAAGTCAAACATCTTTAAATATAATCAAAAAAGGACATAATTTTACTTATAGCTAGTGACCACGCAATGTCGAATCGTGTAGCTAGTACATAAGATAATAATAACATGTCATAAGGGCTGGAACACAAAATCCTCTTAAACTATTGCTCCAATGCTCCATTTTATTAAAATTTAAACAGTAGGACCCAACGCAACGTAAGCCCTAGGGTAAGCAAAATAGAAATAATAAAAGATGACAACTCAATAGAAATTAAACTGCCCCAAGCATGCATCAGTGACATCGGTGACAAATATCCCTCCTAAAATGGATGAACAAAATATTTAGTATTACTTGTAAGTTTTATTTATACTTATTCGTATTAGTCACATAATGTTGTATGGAAATGGAGGATCTATAAAAAAAAGCAGTCATTATTATTTTATGCCATTTGCTTCTCCTGCAACCATGTAGGTATAATAGCTATTTACCAAATCCATCAGCCCATAGAAATCACAAAAACTATATTATACATACATACACACATATCAACACGCCATATCCCTTGCAGGGTACATTTATATGAAGAGTCATACACGCTCGCCGGTTTAGGAGATTCTTGACTCCACCTTCCTTCAGTACGTGACCAATCTGGTCTAGGTTAGTTAGTCTCGGTCTACCCCGGTACTTACATCCTTCCACTTTCGCATTGTATATCTTATTAACCGGACATTCGGCATTCTTTCCACATGTCCGAACCATCAGAGCATTCCCTTTCGCATCTTTACACCAATACTCTCTTTCATACCTACTCGCTTTCTTACGTCGTCGTTGCGAATGCGGTCGGTCAGCCTAACTCCACAGATTTTCCGTAGAGATCGCATTTCGACCGCATTAATTTTATTTTCATGCTCTTTTCTGCATACCCAACTCTTGCTTTCATATAGTAATGTTGGGACAAGCACTGCGTTATGTATTGCTACACGTGCCTTCTGGCTGAGGTGGTGGCTACCGAGAAGTTGCCTTAACGCTCAGTTCACTCTATTTCCCGCATTCACTCTTCGATCTATATCAGTGGTGTACCTTCCATCTCGGCTAAATCCACATCCAAGATATTATATATTATAGCCCATAGAAATCCCAAAAAATATGTTATGTAGAGCAATTATAGATAGATAAAGTTCCATTCTGTGTTTATCGTGGGTTCTAAGTGGAAACATGTTAACAAAGTATTTACTGACTACGCCACCTGGCATGTCATTCGCCCCCTACCACGCAAATTTATTTTAAGACACATATAAAAGAAAGCTATCAAGCTCCGTTTGGCAGAAAAGTGCTCCCGGAGCTGCTTGAACTCTGCCTGGTGACTCACTCCAACCCGTTAGTAGTTGGGGCGGCTTCCTACACGCCCTTTCGTATCTCCAAAAGCCGACGTCTGCGGCACTTGATCAACGATGACGACGATGACATCACATTCGCTGAATTAAGAGCATAGATAGATAGATTACACGGCCCGCGAGACCGTAACACAAAAATATCCGCGGTTCCGTCCTCGCCGCCGAGGTGCGAAGTCGCGACTCGTTAAAATCAGTAACCCTAATGTGGACATATCCACTTTGTCACCAGAGACGTCGTAAGCTGAGGTCCGTTCCCCACAGGGGGAGCCCTTGGGCGCTTAGCTTACTTTATTGGATTGAGAGCCCTCAGCACTCACCCATTGTTCGCATAAATTTGTTAAAGCCATCTGCAGCTAACACTATTCACACACAAAAAAAATCCGTTTGGCAGTCTAGATCCGCGAGTGGCACGGTGCACATACATAGGTGTCGTATATCACATACGTTAGTAAGTTATTACTAACTTACTTCAAATATGTGGCCTCTTTCATGCTGTCACTGGTGTGAGATAGTGGTGCCATGGTTGCCACGCTTGGCAGGTGGGCTGGCGGTATCGATGGGTGTTATACTTTTCCCGGAGAAGAATTGCTCGTTCTCTTGGTGAACTCTTGGGCGATTTGGCTGAGGAATCCACGGGCAGGTAAAAGGGTGGCGCCGGTTGTAGTCTTATCCCGTGGTCGCACGTGAAGGATTATCCTGTGTCATCCATCCATTCCATATAGTTGTTTGTACAAAAGCGAATGCTTGTCTGTTCTGTGAGTTCACTTAAATGTGTGAGTTGTTATTGGTATATAGGTGTGAAAGTAATGGTGATTACTTGCAGTACGGTCATTTGTAACTTTATATTCGCATTTATATTCCTTAATACTGACCCATTTGTCTATATATATATAAGAATTGAGCATCATGGCGTTTGTTGTCGAACTCTTCTGATACAGCCCGAAAGATATTTATGAATGTTATAATATGTTTTTGGTATGAAAATAAGTCGTAAAGTATGTTTCACCCTCGTGCCCCCATCCCCCATTTTAATCGTGGTTTTAGTAATTTTATTTCATAAATTTTCATGTTAGATAAACCACTTTGAAGTTCATTATTTTCCCACTTAATGATGAAAAATAAATTAGTTTCATATGATTAAAGTTTTCATAATTAAATTGCCTAAAAGCTTTTAAGTTAAAGTGTATTAAAGGTATTGTTAGGTCACTATTAGGTATATGTCAAATATATCGTCAACTTAGGGTGCAAAATATTATTATTAGTAAGATGATACTGGTAGCTAACTTTATTACTTCAGGGCAAGCCAACTCTGATATTAAATTTTCCTTTGTCCTTTTTTCCTAAGTCAAGTAATTGGTATCGTTGTTCAGTCCAATTAGCGATGGAGAGGCAATATAAATAAGTTATAGAGCCGCCCACAATTTTTCCCTCACCACGTACGATATGGGCGGGTTGTGTCGAAGCTCAGACTATATTGGTAAGTGATAAAGGCTACTAAAGATACAACCTGTAATTCATTTAAGGGGACCCGGTGATCTAGAGCCCGGAAATTTTATGCTTTTTCAGAATTTTTTTTCATTATATAAATAACAACCAAACCTTTTGAAATTTTTTGGGGCTATTTTATTGTTATTTAAGTTTATAAAAATCATTACATCTAAGAAAAAAAATATTTTTAACATTTCAAAGATGGCGTTGAAGTTAATCTCTTTAAAAAAACGGACTCGTGCGGCGCAGAAGGTTTCGGCACTTCAGATGGACTGAAAAAAAAAAACGGAATTTTAATCAGCACGAATATAGCTATCGCTGGAACTAGAATCAAGGGAAAAAAATTTTTTTGAAGAAATGGCACGTGGTCAAAAAATGAGGTCCGAAAACAGCATTTTTTTTGTTAACATTTCGCTAGTCCAAGAGCCAGTAACAGATATATATGACCAAGTTCCTCTCAAGTGATAATTAGTAAGATGCACCAGAAAATGGAACCATAAAGTCTCGTGAACGTCAGGTAAGGCTCGGTTGGTTGGGATGAGCAGTAGAAAAAAAAAATATTCACTCATTTCCTCTCGGCTAAAAATTTATCAAATTATAGCTAACCCAATATCTCAACAAAAAAAAATCAGCTGGCTATAACATAGTGTATTGTAGGTACGTCAGCTGATGTCTCGATCATGGAAAAAACAATCTTCACTTTCAGTGATATCCTCTCAAATAAAAATTTACCTGATGATAGCTTATATCAAAAAAATCGTATATATTATATATATAATATATTATAGCCAGCTGATTTTTTTTTTGTTGAGATATTGGGTTAGCTATAATTTGATAATTTTTTAGCCGAGAGGAAATGAGTGAATGTATTTTTTTTTCTTCGAGCGTGGGAGGTTACAACTGCTCATCCCCCCCACCGTGCTGCAGCTGACGGTCATAAGGCTTCATGATACTATTGTCTGATGCGTATCACCAATTATCTCTCGAGAAGAAATAATTAACCAAATTTTCACCTAGCTCTCGGACCAAAATATTTATCGCAAAAATTTTATTCTAGTTCCTGCGATAGGTGTTAGTATATTATAATAATATATTTTCATTCTAGACAAATCGGCCGAGTGGTTTTTTTTTTTCATCTGCGCCAGGTCAAAAAAAGTCATTCCAAGATAAACGCGTTTAAAGTCTTAGTGAAAGAAATTCTCAAGAAAATTTGATTTTATCTTATACTTACGATTAATCACCTCCTTGTTGCAATCTTTACATTTTAATAACTGCTGCAGAGTAAAAAAACGGCTGTGAATTGAATTATACAATAATTCATTGTGGGATCTACATTGTACTCCAATGCTACACCGAGGCTCAATTTTTTGGCCGAAGTACTTGTATAATCAGTACTTGTTTAATCGGTCGTATTTTCGGTACTATAACGATTACCATGAAATTTTCTTTTTACACCTTTAGAATAAGGCCTTCTGGATGCCGTTTTATTTTGCTTACGATCCATTTTCTAAGCAAAATATATATAATATAATATATAATATACAATAATATAATATTTTCACTTTAATAAAAACTATTGGACAGCACGTGATGTTGATTCCTTCAGAGACAACGATATACTAACCCATGAAGTTATCGAAACTAAAATATCCCCCTTTGTAATAACTTAAATGTAAAAAAGGAGCATCTGCATGTCGCCGAACAATTGAGCAAATCGCTCGGCCGGCTCGACTACCTGCTCTGGCGTTAACCTTGTAAATACGTTTTAAAACATGAAATACTCGGAATTTCGTCACCAAATTTTAACAGTATATTTTTAAAACACTATACTTTCGAAATATACAAAAAAAAAATCGTTTTTTTTTAAATTTCTAGACCACCGGGTCCCCTTAAGTCAAGCGTTTGTTGTGTACTTATATCGAGTGAAAATATTAGAATATTTTACTTAGCCGCTCAAATAATAAAAAGGCATTTGTATAAATGATACAGTTATGCTCACTGAAAAGGGCAATAGTTGCGGTGGCTATGTGGAGCGAGTCTTCCTCCTTTCAATGTGGTTGAGGAAAGTGATGGCTGCTTCAATACTCGTAATTATCGGGTGACGTTTGTGGTTCTGTTGCACAAATAATTGTTTCTGTGTAATATTATGCAAAATAAAATAGAACTGTTATCTTGATTTGAAAAGCATCACTCTGAAGCTAATACTTATTAAATGCGCTGTGGATAATTTCATTAAAAAGTAACTATATAAATGACGAGCCCATAGAGTTACCTGCCGAATGTTCTTAGGTTGCGGCCACGTCACAATCTGGTGGTAGGTATATTATTAGATGATTAACAAATAAATTGTAAAATTAACGTATATGTGCCTTTATAAGACTTTTGCATAATAAATGATTCAATTTGATTACAAGAATTCAAAATATTTTAGTTAACTTATCTAACTTATATTATCTTAATTTGCCTTGTTGATCAATGACACATCATTAACAAAACAATTATTTTTCTGATGCAGGGCTATTAGTTTTCAATGACTCCTCTTAGCACTTTACAATCATCAAGTGTATACTAACTTGATTATTGTAATGCACGAATTTTATAGGAGTACCTAATCGAATTGGAGCGATATATATACATACTAGCTTTTGCCCGCGACTTCGTCCACGCAGAAGTCATCTCTGACAGAGTTAAATAGAAAAAGCAATGCAAGGTATTGAAGGTTTGTCGCTAGGACGATAATCAACAGCATCAGAAACTGGGATGCGGTCGGCGCCTTCTGCGAGTTAGTTGTCTAACGGAATTAGGCAATCTCGGAATTAGGCAATTTCTCTCGAACCCACCCTGGGTTCGAGAGAAAATAATCTAGGTTGACACGCTCTATCGTCGGTGCTTTGGGCGGCGCAAGCGTAAGTATCTGTATTGAGCACAATGTAGATGTACGTGTACGGCGCGCATGTGTCTATATACCATAGCCGGTCACTAAAGAAAAAGGTGGTTCAAAAATCTATTCATTCTACAAATTATATTGCCATTAATCTATTTACGGTATGACCATGGGATAAAAATATAAT
Source organism: Lymantria monacha (assembly GCA_905163515.2). Lineage (NCBI taxonomy): Eukaryota > Metazoa > Arthropoda > Insecta > Lepidoptera > Erebidae > Lymantria > Lymantria monacha. The sequence continues at coordinate 23,243,216 of LR991081.1, forward strand.
TATCGCCACCATTTATTTGACTGTTTTGTTTCACCAGCAGAGTTGCGACCTCGTTAGATATGATTTATTATTTGAGTTATAGAGTGAACATTTTTGAAGCTAAACTTAACCTGTATCTTAAACCATTAGGCAAAAACCTATTGCCGCCCACTATGTGTATCTTGTGAGCTCTCACATCGGCACTGGTCGCCACAAAGGCACTGGTGCGGGGTTGATGGAGTGGGGAGAGAAACACGTGTTTATTTATTTTTACCGAAGAATATTTGTACATAATTTGAAAAGAATCGATAAGGAAATTTTCTCCCCATACACACTTTACTGCTTTGTTACACCCTCTTAGGAGCGGAATTAATAAAATCCTTTCATATTGAATCTCTATGTCATAAATAAAAACGTGTTTCAAAATTTAATGTTTCTAGCTTTAATAGTTTCGGCTTGGCGGTAATGCGACTCATTACCTCAACCCGTTTCACAGTCCTAATTTACACAACCAGAGGGTGAAAATTGACAAATGCCGGATATTACCCTTTTTTTTTGTGGTGGGCCATGGACGTCGCACCCCGCCAAATCGGTCCGGGGTGACGGAAGAGACGGCGCGCAACCCCATTGACCCACCCTGCAAGCACCTCTTCTTCGCCGTGCGAGCGGGCCACCGGTACCCGATCTTTGTCTTCGGTGGCCCACTCGGCGGTATGCCCTCTCGGGCTCCTCTCCTGTTGACGCCCCGACAGATTTAGCCGTCGAGGCGTCGTCCTCACGCGGTGGCCTCGCGTCGGGTGACCGGACAATTCCCCGGTCCGATCACCCGAAGCCTCGGTTAGGGCGGCATCAGGCGCAGGTATTCGCGCCTGCGCCGCCCCGGCCGCGGGCGGCGGCCCGGGTCACGGGAATCCTCCCGGGCCCGTGCCGCCGCCTCCTTCTGCGAGATGACAGCCTCGCAGAAGGCGGCGACCGCGTCCCAATGCCTGACGCTGTCGACCATCGCCCTCGCGACAGCCGGCAGCGTCAGGTCGGCACCGATAATAGCGACGAGGTCGCGGCGCTGCCCGTCCCAGCCCGAGCATTCCTCGAGCGTATGTTGCGCCGTGTCCTCGTCACTACTGCAATGATTTCAGCCCGGAGTCCATTCCCTGTACACGACCGTGTGCAGGTATTTCCCGAAACACCCGTGCCCCGTTAACACCTGCACCAGTCGGAAGGTGAGGACCCCGTGCGCCGCTCCATCCATTCCATCAGTACGGGCCGGAGGGCCTCGACGGTAGTGACACCGTGTCTAGGCCTCTCCAGCCGCATAGCCCAACGGGCGATGACTTCTCGGCGGGCGTCCTCGCGCCAGGTGGCTATCTCGTTAAACGATGGGGAGCCACCCTCTTCGCGCATTGAGGTAACCCGCCGGTAGAGGTCGGAGAGCATCTCCGCCTCTAGGTCCCACGGGGGTGTCCCGGCCAATAGGCACGCCACCTCTGTCGACACCGTGCGGTACCCGAGAATGGCTCTGACCGCCATGGCTCGCTGTGGCCTCCACAGCACCGGCCTGAGCTGGCTGTTCAGAGCTCTCGCCCACACGGGTGCGCCGTACATGGCCATTGAGCGGATCACCCCCGCATACAGCCGTCGGCCCTCGAAACTGGGTCCGCCCACATTCGGCATGAGCCGAGAAAGGGCGGACGCCGCGCCGACCAGCCGGGGAGCAATTTGACGAAAATGCTCCCGGAACCACCATCGCCCGTCGAGCACCAGACCCAAGTACCTCATATGGGCCTGGATACTGATGTGGATGGATTTGACGACTACCGAGGCGCCGATGGGCAGCCTCATACGGGGCCCATGGAATAGTAGGGCCTCCGTCTTGTTTAGGGCCACTCTGAGCCCCAGCGCCTCGCTTCGCCTGACCATCTCCTCGGTGCCGAGAGTGGCCTGGCTCGCCGCCTCTTCGAATGTCCTGCCCCGGGCTGTGACGAGCGTGTCGTCAGCATAGCAAATAACGCTCAGCCCGGGGGGGAGACTCCCTCTCAACGCCCAGTCGTACCCGATGTCCCACAGAGTCGGCCCCAGAACCGACCCCTGCGAAAAACCGCACGACATGGGCGTCCGCACAAAGTCCCCTGCGGGGCTCGCGTAGAGGCCGGATATTACCCTAGAATATTTGATTCGACTCATAATTTGAAAAGAATCAATAAAGATTTTTTTCTCCCCATACAAACTTTGCAACTCTGTTCCACCCCTTTAGGGGTATAATTTCGTAAAATGCTTTCTTAGTAAATCTCTACGTCATATAAAGAAACCACTGTCAACATTTCAAGTTGCCAGCAGTTTAGTAATAGCAATCTGTAGTCATCATTGACAGTTACACTTTGCAAACAATGCATTTATAAAGCAAATCTACAAATTACTTTAGAAAAATATACAACACAACTATCATATCATAAACTAATGACAAAATAATATCAACTAAAATAATATCAACTAAAATAATATCAACTAAAATGCATAAATTTTTCAGAAAAATCTTATGACGAATTTGTTTGTCTGTTACAAATATTATTAGTATTTTTGTAATAGCCAAAAGAATTTTAAGTAATTGGACCTAGTCAAAATAAGTAACATTCAAACAAATATCAAGTTATAGATAATTGAACGGAGGGATTGCATTATGCACGTGTACACCGGTTGTCCCCCTTCGCATGTTGGTCAGACGCTTTCACAATTTTACGTAACAAAGGGCAGTTTATAATTAAGTTGTCGATACTGTTGCTGACACACGTATATAGTAAAGTGCAATCGCACGCCAATTTTAATTACATTTACTTTGTTTTTTGATGCTTATTCACTGTTGTTTTGATTTTTCGGACCTACTAACAATGTTGTCTTATTAGTAAACTTAATGTATAGGCCAAGTATTTTTCAGGTAGCTTTTACAGTTACCTAATGGTACAGGTATTTTATTTATATATATATAATATATATTATCAAATCAAATAATTTATTATACATAAAAACCCATAAGAGCACTTACATATTGTTAATTTTAAATTTCGTTTGAAAATCATCTAATTATCCGCCACCGGAATGGGACGTGGCCACAAGCTGTTACGGTCCGGCAAGAAACTCAGTGGCTTTGTAACTTTTTACCCGACTGCGCAACGCAAAGGAGTAGTATTGTGTTTAACAGTCTATGTATGTATGTTTGTATGTTCTTTTGAAGCACTATATAGACCAAACGCCTGGGCCGATTTTTATGATTCACACGTCAATCGATTTCTCTTAGTCTGGCGGGTGTCACTAAAGATATGACGATAATGAAAATTCAATATGGCGACTACTGGACGCCATATTGTGAAAATTAAAAAAAATTAAAGTTAACAAACTATGTCAAGTGGGGTATCGTTGAATAGGTAATTTTTTTATTTAAAATAATTTTTAGGTTTCTCTCAACATTTTTCGATTTGACTGACCGTTTAGGATCTATATCGATTTAAAGTTTCGTAACAACCTTTTTCACATATAGGTTTTTAGACAGTAGAAATTTACGATGAAAAGACGAAAAAATCGTATGACTGTGCGTGTGAATGTGGATGGACATATACTAAATTATATTGGACTACCTAAAGTATCTAATGTCTGACGCGGTCGCCCATCTTCAACTTCTAACGATTTAGTACTCAACTTCCGTCGAAAAACTATCTATAGTTAGGTACCTACTTATTAAGAAATAAAATAACTATAGCCACCTAGGTATTCATAACTAAAAGGTATAAAATAAAAATAATAATTAAAATTGAACAGTCGGGTATATATATATGTATATATATATATATTATTTAGTCTTTATTGTTTATACTGATGGAATGCATTACCATAAACCCATAAATCTTTGTAATAGGTACAGAGTCCAGGGGTTAGGCCGCTGTTTCCTAATAAAAACCCCAAATCGACCCAGTAAGTTGGGCCGGTGGCTCTATCGTTTATCAAACGTAGCGCAAAAGAACATTACCACAGCTCAGATATCGATTTTCGGCGAGAGTGTGCTACTGCCCCAGACGGAGCACGGCTGTAGACACAAAACTGCCAACAGTGTGGTACTACTCTTAAACCTGTATGAACCTACAAGATAAATAATAAAATTAATATTTAACGCGAACTATATAACTTCTATGTGGACGAAGTAGCAAGTAGAGCGCGTGGGTTATAAAACTGTGGATATGTTGAATTATAATAAGCTTAATAGGTAAACATTATTCATTTTACATGTGACCAATAAAATATAAACGTATCGGAATGAATATAAATAAATCAATGTGACATTATTCTATTGTAAATGTATTCAGTGTTCGCGTTATGCGTATGTAATTTACCTATTTCCTCACAGCACTTTATACGTGCCTTACAACAATATATATATCATCATAATCTATAGAAAACCCGTCTGAATACTTTACACATTGAGTTAATGATTTATAATATAATTAATTATTGTAAGATAATAACGGTATCTTTATACAATTTGATAAACTTATTTTTTGTACGATGACAGGATTCGAGCGAAAAAGTAAGGGAATATTTTTAATTTAATAATAAACATTAACATATAAATTTATTTTTCATTAATTATAGCGAAAATTATTTCCTCATATAGGTATTAAACATTAAATATTGATGTATTATATGTATTCATATTATAGGACAACATTAAACAAGAGCAATCTTTACATATGGTAATAAGTATATTTAATCAATTACCTAGAGACTTAGGAGAACTCCCAATACAATACTTTAAATTAAAACTACGACAATGGTTAATCAGCTACAATTTCTATCATCTCATCTCAGCTCATACATATCCCACTGTTGGGCCCGAGCCTTCTCCATAATGGGAGGAAAATTGACCAACTATGTAGAGTTTTGTTTCGAAATATACATTTGTACGTCACACAGTCGTCAAACATATTCTGAACAACTTAACTCTAACATCTTTAGTCTTAATAGATTAATTAAGGTTTTTTTAGTACAGAGACTTATTTTTCTTAGAAAACATGGTTATAATTTATAAGGTCGAGGAAAAGTTTCTTCATATTCTATGAAGCTTCAAGACCTTTTTCTTTCAATGTTTATTTAGATTTAATTTCAATATGTACATGGCATTTTGTTTGATGACTGTCTGCCATCTTGTAAATAGTCACATGCTCCCGGTGCTGTTGAAATTTTGGGACTTATGATCAATAAAAAGCGGCAAGTAGTTTTGGCAGTACTCTCTAGATATTAATCTGATACAGTCAAAAGAATTCTGAAGAGATCGAAACAGGTGGAAATCTGAAGGTGCAAGGTCAGGCTTATATGGTGGATGCATTAACACATCCCACCCAACCTCTCATAATTTTTTATGAGTGACTAAAAATGTGAGTGGTCTAGCATTATCTTGATAAAAGACACACTCTATCTTTTGATAAGTTTCGGCCGCTGTCTCTCAATTTCTTACTTTAATCATATCAGTTGTTGGCAGTAGAGATCCGAATCGATGGTTTTGTCCGGTGGTAAAAGCTCATAATAACAATACTCTTCCAATCCCAACATAGACACACCATCGCCATATTTCGAGTTAGCCCGGGTTTTGCCACAGTCTGTGATGCCTGACCGACCTTTAACTACGACCATTTTTGTACATTCTTATCTTACGTGAGCCACTTTTCATCAAACAGTTATCAATTTCTTCAAAAACGGTTCAGTTTCATTACGTCTCAATAAAGAATCGTAAATGAGTACACGGTTTCTTAGGTTTTTTTTAAGTGAGCTCGTGTGGCACCCAAATATTAAGCTTTTTTGCATACCCAGTTTCTTTCAAATGGGTTGAATCTGTTTTGTGATCAATTGCCAGATCTTCAGATACGTCGTAACTACTGATATCATCACCCCCATTTTTCAAAAATAGTGTCCATTTTATCAGTGACAGGGCGGCCAGAACGAGATGCAACTTTGACATCAAAATTCTTGGATAGAAAACGTTTAAACCAACTTTGTGCCACTCTTACTGATACTACATTAGGATCACAAACGTCACAATTTTTTTGCAAAATTTGCGAATTGCGTTGCATTTATTCTTTCTTTTGTAATAAAATTTTAAAACGTATCGAATTTCTTCGTTATGTTCATTCATTTTGACAGAAAATTTTCTTCGCGTTTTTAATCTCTTCAGGTTAGTCATTGTCCGTCAGTAAGTCAAATAGTTGCCATCTACAGTGGCCACACTGTTAATGGTTTCATTCTGGTACTTTTGGTGGAAAACGAAAACGTTATAAACCAGTTTTATATTATATTCACTACATCCCAGCAGTTCTGTCGCATCATATTACATAAAATGCCATCAAAATGATCTAACATGACACGTTAAAACCCTAAAATATATATATATAATACAAGATTACCACAAGATATTTCCAGATTCCCGCCGAAAGAACATTTAACTTAATTCTTTCTTTTTTTTTTAAATAAAACCTTTATACACATACATATATACTACTACTGCAAGGGACATGGCGTGATGGTATCATCACGCCATGTCCCTTGCAGGATAGGCAAAGGGAACAGAGTGCCAGAGAACTCTATCCTTGCATACTTTACTCGCTTCCTCAACATTCATAATTCTCTTCATACACGCTCGCCGGTTTCGGAGACTCTTGACTCCACCTTCCTTCAATACATGACCGATCTGGTCTAGGTAGGTGAGTCTCAGTCTCCCCCGGTACCTACATCCTTTCACTTTCGCATTGTATATCTTCTTAACCAGACGTTCGTTCGGCATTCTTTCCACATGTCCGAACCATCGGAGCATTTCCTTTCGCATCTTTACACCAATACTCTCTTTCATACCTACTTGCTCTCTTACGTCGTCGTTACGAATGCGATCAGCCTAACTCCACAGATTTTTCGTAGAGATCGCATTTCGACCGTGTTAATTTTACTTTCATACTCTTTTCTGCATACCCAACTCTCTCTTCCATTCAGTAATGTTGGGACAAGCACTGCGTTATGTATTGCTACACGTGCCTTCTGGCTGAGGTGGTGGCTACCGAGAAGTTGCCCCAACGCTCCATTCACTCTATTTCCCGCATTCACTCTTCGCTCTATATAAGTAGTGTACCTTCCAGCTCGGCTAAATCCACATCCAAGATATACAAATTCATTCACTTGCTCTAGTACATCATTACCTATTGTTACTCTTACATCTGTTCTGGCTTCATCTCTAACCTTTTTACCCGACTGATCGACACACAGGAGTGGTATTGTGTTTAACAGTCTATCTATGTATGTATGTATGTTCCTTTGAAGCAGCACTACACAGACCAAACTCCTGGGCCGATTTTAACGATTCACACATCAATCGATTCCTCTTAGTCCGGCGAGTGTCACTAAAGACATGCCATCATCATCATCATCATACTCTTATCCCAATTATTTGGGGTCGACGCAATATGTCATCCTTTTCCATACGATCCTATCAGACGTCATCTCTGCCGTTACTCATAGACTATCCATGTCATGCCTCACGCAGTCCATCGATCTTTTCTTTGGTCTTCCTTTACCCCTTAAGCCTTCAACATTCATACCTAAAACTTTTCTCACAACATTACTTTCATCCCGCCTCTGCACATGTCCATACCATGTCAGCCGTTCACTCCTTAACTTTTCCGTCACTGGCGCAACTTTCAAACTTCCTCTAATGTATTCATTTCTTACTTTATCCATTCTTGTCACACCACACATCCATCTCAACATTCGCATCTCCGCTACATGCTGTCGTGTCATGTCACTAAAGACATGCCATTAGTGAAAATTCAATATAGCGACCAATGAATGCCATTTTGTGAAAATGAAATTCAACGAACTATGTCGAATAGGGTATCGTTGAATAGGTATTTAAAAATCATTATTAGTTTTCCTTCAACATATTTTTCGATTCGACTGACCGTTTAGGATCTATATCGATTTAAAATTGCGTAACAACCATTCTCACATATACAGGGTGGAAGTGGAGCGCTCACGAAAACAAAGACAGGTGACCCTACTGGTCCTACTTGTAATGATAGGCTAGAAAAAAAATCAATCAGGATGATGATGATGATGAAATATATACAGTGCCATGTAACGATAACTCGATAAAAATGCGAAACTATACTCAGATGAGAAAAGACGCAATCTATTCAAACTCACAATCATATTTTCTAGAGTTCAACGACTTCGCGTGGTAAAAAATTTTTTTTTGTCATCCGATTCGATTTTTTTTCTAGCCTATCATTACAAGTAGGACTAATAGGGTTACCTGCCTTTGTTTTCGGGAGCGGTCCCCTTACACCCTGTATACCTAGGTCTTTAGACTGTAGAAATTTATGATAAAAAAAAGACGAAAACTTCGTATGACTGTGCGTGTGAATGTGGATGGACAATATGGACATATACTAAAGTATCTAGTAGGTATATCGGACTACCTAAAGTATCTAATGTCTGACACGATCGCCCATCTCCAACTTCAAATGATTTAGTACTTAAGTCGAAAAACTATATATATATAGGTAGGTATCTACTTATTGATAAATAAAATAACTATAGTCTAGCTAGATACTCATAACTAAAAAGCATAAAATAAATTAAAATAATTTAAAAAATCAAAAAAGCCGACTGCTCTAGGCAGTCGGGTTTTTTGATTTTTTAAATTATTCGAATTTATTAACGATATAAAAACCAGCCAGATACAACTAGTACACCCACAGAGATTTTATTAAAAGTTTAGACTATAATATGCAGAAAAGACTTTTCATCGACTTATTATTACCACCTCACATACAGGTGCATAGATTTTGTGTTGTGCCTATATGTTGAAAATTCAATAATCCAGCAGGTAGAAACATTGCGCTTGAATTCGAGCTCCATTATAATCCTTTGATGTGTTAAAAGCTCCTCGCCTGTGTGCCACGTCACGTCCGTCGCATGAAGTCATCTGTGTTCTGCTATATCTATTATGTTCTAACATTTTGTGTTCCATGAAGATATTATGTCGATAATCATATATTTCATTATTTTTTTTGTTTCTTATACTATTATTTTCAATCGATACGTTTCATTATAGGACATGAAATTTTTGAATGATTTGAAAATTTAATAGATAATTTACTACATAAATATCTGTGCTGTAGGCGCTACCAAGCTACGAATACTGCCAACCCTTAATTTGCTTGTCGATGTCGTAAAACGCGAGTAAAAGTTTTATATCGACTTGGGTCAACTCCACCCAATGCAGTTTACAATTACATTCCCAAGGAGGGTCGTAAAACTATTACCAAGAAGTTTGCAATAATAATAGTATAAGAGCAGGACAATGATGATGATGATGAATTTTCTATATAAATATCTTTTATCGTAGTATTTGTTATCGCATTCCTTTTTTATTTTTATACTAGCTGACCCGGCATACTTCGTTGCGTCTAACAGTTAATGAATGAGCAGATTTCGCATAATACAAAATTAAAAGCCAATACTCCTGAATGATGGAACAACGCATAGCTTAAACCGCTAATCGTAGAGACCTGAAACTTCGAGGGTGTATTTTTTTTTGAGACGTAGGCATCCGATAAGAAAGGATTTTTCGAAATCATACACCTAAGAGGGTGGAAAAGTGGAGCGATCTATTTCAAATTTTGCATAAACATTCCTTAACAGAATTGATGAAAAGCGCGCTTCGTATTTTATTGAAATTCATCTCCTAACAGCAGTCGCAGCATTGTTGATGACAATATAGACACACTATGATTTATTAACAATATTCGTAAAAAATCGTAACACTCGCACAAAACGAACTTCGGTCAAATTGAATTTCAACATTACGTGGTATTTTCCAAACAAATGAATGAGTATGGATTTAATTAGTGTTGATTAACTGTATGTTTGTGGATTCCCCTGCAATGGAATGCCTTAGTGCTGGATTAAACAAAAATTTAATAGTTCTTTATTGCAGGCAAAATAAAGCGACCTCTTCGTGGCAATTTATTTATCTACTCGCTGAACTGTTTCAGCATGTAATAACAGCTATTTAATGTGATATCATTGTGGTAAAATGCACTTTAAAATATCATTAATATTGTACAAACTATTCGATAACAAAATTCAGTTTTAGCGTTGAATAAAATTGATACACAAATTTAAAGTAATGAACGAAAATTTAATTTCATCTGATTGTCATTTTGTTATATATCATCTATGATATATTATCAAACACAATCTATATATATTCTATATACATATAATAAATCAGTAGAAATACCGGGTAAAATAAAAGTAAAAATACCGTTTGATAATTTAAAAAAAAAATGAATCTAGGCAGTAAGAAAACACAGAAACCAAAAAATCATTTTTTGGAATTTCTTGTCTGTCTGTATGTCTGTAATGGCTAATCTCCGAAGTCACTGAACGGATTCTTTCGCAGTTTTGATAAATAGATAGTGAAAGGAAAGTATATATAATAAAATGCATGATTTATTTAGTTTGTTAAATGAGCAATAGATGGCGCTATAATTTAGTTTAAAACTTTAAATCATTTTTTCGTTATATTTTCGAAAGCTACTACTACATTAACTTCTTGAACTTAGTAAAGGTACTTTGCGTGGAAAGCTCTCAGCACTCACCTAATAGTCCGAGTAAAGTTGTTATAGCCATCTGCGACTAACAACTAAGTCAAACATGAAAAGGAAAAGTAAAGTCCACATCATAGAGCGTACAAAACGTACATTCTTAGTTAAGAAGCTACTTTGGGGCGAGTATGCAAAGTGCACCCTTTTTTGTTTTTGTTTGGTAGGCTATGGTCTGGACACGGCCATTCCTTCAGTGTCAGCCTCTCCGCGGGTGACGGACTATTCCCCGTTCTAGTTACCCGCGGCTTCGGCTAAGGCCGCCGCGCCGCCTCTTACAAATGAAGCGAAAATAACACATTGCCACTGTTCAGACGTTGCTTTTCTGCAAGAGTGGGGTACTAGATCCGACTGAGGGGTCGGACCGGCTCGTGGCTGTAGAAAGAAAACTATCAACTGTGGCTTTACCACTATTAGTGTTTTTTTATTAAGGATTGCTGTCTAATCGTTTGCGTTGATTGGACAATGATAAATAAAAAAAAAATCGTAGAGGCCGTAGATCGAGCACTACGAGATCGTAATGAAAAGTCAATGGTGCTTTTCTTTGGAGATTTTCGGCAAATCCTTCCTGTTAAAACTCGAGGAAATAGAATTGATGAGATCAATGCTTCACTGAAGTATTCTTAACTGTGGCCCCAAGTAGGAAAGCTGATCCTAACCATCAACATGCAAGCAAAGCCAAGGTCACCATTCACATTAGTGTTGCCCAAATGCAAGACCAAGACTTGCTGCAAGAGTTTCGCAGTGCTCCCTTAGACATGATTTTACGATTTTCTTAGAAAAGAAAGGATTGTCAACATTTCGTATTCTTACGAGTAATACCAGTACACGGAAGAATAATAGCCCCACTTCTGGTTAGTGGTATGTACCTAATTATTGATAGTTGTACAGTTACTGCCACTAGATGAATAGAATTTCATTAATTTAGTTGGATTTTTTTTAATGTCTATGGGAATTTTTTATTTCTATCAAAACAAGTGACTTTGTGTTATTCTAAAAGCAAAAGTTGCAAGATTTGCGAGTCTCTCAAGAGTCTTACATATGGGCAACATTAATTCACATGCTTAAGAATTTGCCGATGTTTTAAAGAAAATTGGAGAAAGCGTCCTCCTTGGCCAAGTGGCCGGAAATACTTGGTCGAAAGTGAATTTTTAAGTTTCAAATAGGGGTGCGTAGTAACACTGAATGTCACGCGGATGAAGTCGTGGGCATCAGTTAGTTAGCTAGAGAAATTAACCTTAAATTTAACAAAGATAAATCTGTAATATGTGCCTTGGAAGTTAAATATTTAGGACACATTTTTAGTCAAAATGGTGTTCAAGTCGATCAGACTAAGGTTGAAGCTATTTGTGACATGCCAAGACCTAATTGCATTAAGGATCTTCAAAGATTTATGGGTATGATCAATTGTCTTAGCCCTTTCATACCTAATTTGTCAAAAGAAAACAGTCTATTAAGGACACTTCTGTCTAAAAATATTGAATGGACATGGTCAGAGCAACATGAAACAGAGTTCAATAGAATTAAAAAACTCATAAGTAGTACCCCAGTATTAACTTATTATGATGCAAATAAAGAAATAATATTGTCAGTAGATGCTTCAAAAAACGTACTAGGTGCTTTAATATCAGACACCAAACAGCCAATAGTCTATGCATCAGACTCATTAACAAAATGCCAACAAAATTACTCTCAAATTGAAAAAGAACTAATGTCTATATTATTTGGTTGCATCAAATTCCACCAATACATATATGGTAAGACAGTAACCATAGAAACTGACCATAAGACACTTATTACTTTATTTAAAAAAGCTTTATTTGACATTCCTGCCAGATTGCAAAGAATAATGATACGTCTGCAACCTTATGATCTTAATGTTATCTATAAACCAGGTCGTTATCTTTACATAGCAGATACTTTGTCGCGTGCACCATTGCAGGAAAACACATTATTAGAAATGATATAAATCTCAAAAATGATATAGATCTACATGTTAACTTTATTATATCAAATTTACCTGTCAGTCAGCAAAAGCTTGAACAATTAAAGGATTTAACTAATACAGATCCTATTCTAAAACAAATTGTAAATTATTGTTACAAGGGATAGCCAGAACATAAAAGGTCTGTTGGCCAATCTATTAAGCCTTACTTTTCATTAAAAGATGAACTTCATGTTATGGATAATATACTTTTTATGTCTGATAAGATTGTAATTCCTGAATCAATGAGAGACTATGTTATTAATTTAACTCATGAAGGACATTTAGGAATAAATAGTTCTGTTAGGCTAGCTAAAAGTACTGTTTATTGGCCTAACATGAGCAATGATATTGAAAAATTTGTTAATAATCGCCATATTTGTCTAACATATCGTAGAAATAACAGTAAAGAACCAATTAAACATCATGAATACAAATATTTACCATGGAATAAAGTTGGTATTGACATGTTCAAATTTGATAAAAAGAAATTCTTAATTGTTGTAGATTATTTCTCAAAATATGTAGAAATAGTGCAGCTAAATTCAAGCTCTAATGCCCAAACAATTATAACTTTTTTAAACTCTATATTTGCCAGACATGGAATACCTGAATTCATGATATCCGACAATGGTCCTCCTTTTTCAAGTAAAGAATTTATGTCTTTCACCAAAGATTGGAAGATTAAACATAATACTCCTAGTCCATATTTGAGTAGATCAAATGGTATGGTTGAAAGAACTATTGGTACAATTAAACATATGTTAAAAAAGTGTAAAGTAGATAACACAGATCCATACCTTGCTATACTTCTGTATAGAAATACACCAAAGAAGACAGGATTTTCACCTGCACTACTTTCTATGTCTCGATACTTAAGAAACAAATTACCTACCATTGACTTGCATTTATCACCAAAACTAGTGGATATAGATTTATATAAAAAAATAATGAAAAACTTAAGTCTTATACCACTATTTATTACAATAAAAATAGAATGCCTTTGTCTAAACTTCAAAAGGGTGATAAGGTATTCTTTAACACTAGATACAGCAAACCATCCCGGGGCGTTATTTTACAAACCACGGAAGAGAGTCCCCATCGAGAATCTCTTACTACTAATAGAATGTCCTCCGTTACTGGGGTACATGTAGGTCAAAAAGTGGCACCCCATTTTAGTACCCAACCAGACTCTAGCCTCGTATGCCCTCATGAACAATCACCATAGCGTAAATCGTATGCTTTATTGGCCGGTGAGGAGGGGAAATGGAATACCGGGAAGCCTAGTGAGGATTGGAAGATTGTCCAGCGAAGGCGATACAGAAATAGACTTGAGAATGCTAAGGGAGAAGCAATAATTGAACCAGATGTAAAGTTTAAGGCGGCGGATATAAAAGTCCCTTTATTTATAAACAATGTTGATAGGGACACATCACCTGAAGACATATCCAATTACATTTTACAGAAAACCAATATTGTGGTATGCCCAGAAAAGTTAAAATGTAAACACGTTCGCGACTATGATGCCTATAAAATCATGGTACCTAGAAGTCAACTTCCTATATTTATGGATGTGAAATTATGGCCAGATGGTATTATATTTAGGCGCTTCGTCAGCTTCTTCAGGCGAGACGAGGGTGTGGCGAGCAGTCGTACAAAACTATAATGGATGTGTGCAAATTAATAAGTTTCAACTGTAAATCCGTTAAAAGATCCGCTATGTGTATAAATCAGCTATGTGACACCGCTGATATCATAGCGTTACAGGAAACCTGGCTCCTGCAGCAAGATATACCTTTCTTAGGAACTATTCACACAGACTTCGAGTACACGGGTAAATCGTCAGTCGACACTTCAATAATTGTACTACGAGGGAGACCATACGGAGGAATAGCAATATTATGGTGTAAAAATGCATTTAACTCGGTATCTATAATTAACTGTACGAGCGATCGCATCACAGCTGTGCGGTTCGAGTTAGCAAACCGGTTCTTTATCGTATTCAGCGTGTATATGCCTACGCAGTCAATAGATAATCTACCCGAGTTCACGGAATGTTTAAGTGAAATTAGTGCTATAATAGACAATAATGAAATTGAATCGGTTTTTATTTTAATGCACACACTTTAATGCACATCCCACGGAGTTATTTGAGATCGAATTATCGCGTTTTTGTGTTGATCAATCGTGGTTATGTGCAGATATACACAGGTTTGGTTTATGTTCTAGTGAATATACGTTTGTAAGTGATGCACATGGGTGTCGGAGGTAGCTAGACCATTGTCTAGTGACGCAATCGGCATTGGATGGATGGACATAAAGGTACGTTATGATGTTATGTGGTCAGATCACCACCCATTAGAAGTGTACTGTGACTTAAAAATTATCCGTAAAAAGACTTTAACGATAACTAATAATATTAATGGGTCTGTTATATGGGGCGAACGTCAGATCCCACATATTAACGAATATTCTGTGCACTGTAATAATAGACTTAAATTAATTAACTTACCTTTGGTATTTTCACAATGTGTGAACAAAAATTGTAATAATTCCGAACATAAATTAGAATTAGATAAAATGTACAGCAACATTATTTCTATTTTAAGAGAGAGTGCCATGCAGACTTTTGTAAAAAAAAATGTAAATAAACGTAGGAATTTAATTGGTTGGAATAGACATGTAAGCTCTGCTCATAGGGACGCTCGGTTGAAGTTTCAGGTATGGGTGTCCAGTGGTAGACCGGTACATGGGGAAATATATGATAATATGTATGAGAGTAGAAAAAAGTTTAAGGCTCGACTTAAATGGTGTCAAAATAACCAAGATCAGGTTAAAATGGACATCATCGTGAGTCAAAGATCTACCAAGAATTTCGTAGAATTCTGGAAGAGCGTTGGTAGACTGAACCTTAAGTCGGGCCTCCCTGTGAGTGTAGCTGGTGAATCAGAAAAAAAAAGTATAGCTAATTTGTTTAAGAATCACTTTTGTGTGAAGAAGAAGAATCACTTGTATGCCGAGTGAATTCACTGGCACACTCTTGTTTTGATAAAGCTCGTCCCTCATTGAATATTCTCTGCTTTTTTGAAACATCTTTCCTAGATTTCATACAAGCCCAGAAAGTTTGGGGTTCTGTAGCCAAGTGGTTTTGCACGCGATCGATGTACGGGTCATGTGCTCGGTTTGTCTGCACTTTCACTCTTGCTCTGATCAGTGTAAACGTCTGATAATTATATTATAATTTACTGAATTAGTACTTTTCTGTAGTTTGTATTATTACACAGAATAAGTCTACCTTAAGCTGTACTTACAACGGGCTGTTTTAAAAGGAGCGCAAACTTTTCTCATATAATGAATTTAATATCAGATCAGGATCACTCTTTCAAGCCTTACATTTTAGACCAGTCAAATTTAGTTATCTATCTACTCTTGACATAAATACTGTACTGTACAAAGAAAAAAAAATCTTTGTTACAGTATTTATTACTTTTACAGTGTGCTAGTTTAATACATAAATATAAAACAATTTAGAATATAAAAAGCTCATACGAAGTGGTCTCCATTAGCTGCAATACAGTCCATTAAACGTTGAGGCCAGTTGTCAATAGAAGCACGCACACTTTCCATGGGGAAATTCTTCACTGCCAATCGTATAGATTGTTTTAGGGAATCCAAATTATCATGGCGTTTAGTGCAAGCAGTACTCTCTAAAACTGACCATTGTTGCGTTATCGTAAAACAAAAGAGAATGTACTTAGATCAGCGCCGGCGGCTCTAAAACCATAATCGAGCGGATTAAGATTGAGACTAGACGACGCCAGTCTTCAGCTCTGATGAAGTCCGAAACGTTCGTTTCCAACCAAGACTGCGTAGACCGAGCTTTATGACCCGGCGCCGAGTCTTGCTGGTAGGGCCATTCTTGATTATTGAACATGGTGTTGTTAAGGAGTTTCATTACCTTCTCAAGAATGGTGTCTTGATATACTTGTACCGATGTTTTGATACCTTTTTCACAAAAGTATGGCTCAGTCACTCCTTCATAGCTAATACCCCACCAAACCGTTAATAAAGTCGTATATTGCCCACGTTGCACTCTGTCGACTAATTGGGCAGCTTCCTTAGAGCTTTGGGCATAAATACAGTAATTTTGTTTGTTAAAATGTTGCTCAATTGTAAAAATAATCTCATCAAACGGCGTACGCTGCCTTAACGATATGAAATACAGAAACAAATGTTACTCGTGAAGTTTCCTAATTTTTAACCGACTTCAAAAAAGGAGGAGGTTCTATGTTTCATTGTATGTTTTTTTTTTATGTATGTTCAGCGATATTTTTGTCAATTGTGGGCCGATTTACAAAATTCTTTTTTCTTTCTAAAGGGTATATTCCAGAGGTAGTCCCATTGTCACCAAGTCATGATCTGATGATGGAAAGTTGTCGAAATTGAGGGCAACCCTCAAATTTTATAGGCACATATTACGAGTCTCATATATTTTCATAAGCTCTTTAAATATCTGCATCTGGCAGTAATAAACTCATTTAGGTGAGCTGATGATGGAAGGTACACCTCCTTAATAGTTAGGAGTTGGAGGATAATTCTTTCAATATCATACGTCTGCATAGACTTTTAGCTGTATTCTTTCAAGTTAACCCCCGAGGTAGTCCCATTGTCACCAAATCATCATCTGATGATGGGAATTCTTGGAAATCGAGGGCAACCCTTAAATTTTATATGCACATATTACGTGCCTAATGTATTTTTCAAAGCTATTCAAATATTTGCATCTGGCAGTTAACATTTCATTTAGGTAAGCTGGTGATGGAAGGTACATCTCCTGAACGGTTAGGAGTTGGAGAATAATTCTTTTAATATCATACGCACGCATAGACTTTTAGCTGTATTCTTTCAAGTTAACTCCAGAGGTGGTCCCATTGTCACCAAATCATGATCTGATGATGGGAATTCTTGGAAATCGAGGGCAACCCTTAAATTTTATAGGCACATATTACGTGTCTCATGTATTTTTCAAAACTATTCAAATATTTGCATCTGGCAGTGAATATTTCATTTAGGTGAACTGATGATGGAAAGTACATCTCCTGAACGGTTAGGAGTTGGAGGATAATTCTTTTAATATCATACGCACGCATAGACGTTTAGCTGTATTCTTTCAAGTTAACTCCCGAGGTGATCCCATTGTGACCAAATCATGATCTGATGATGGGAATTCTTGGAAATCGAGGGCAATCTTTAAATTTTATAGGCACATATTACGTGTCTCATGTATTTTTCAAAACTATTCAAATATTTTCATCTGGGAGTGAACATTTCATTTAAGTGAGCTGGTGATGGAAGGTACATCTCCTTAGCGGTTAGGAGGTGGAGGATAATTCTTTTAATATCATACGCACGCATAGACGTTTAGCTGTATTCTTTCAAGTTAACTCCCGAAGTAGTCCCATTGTCACCAAATCATGATCTGATGATGAGAATTCATGGAGATCGAGGGCAACCTTCAAATTTTACAGGCACAAATTACGTGTCTCATATATTTTCTAAAGCTATTCAAATATTTGCATCTGGCAGTGAACATTTCATTTAGGTGAGCTGGTGATGGAAGGTACATCTCCTGAATGGTTAAGAGTTAGAGGATAAATCTTTCAATATCATACGCATCCCCTTTAGCTGTATTCTTTCAAGTTATGTGCCGAGGTGGTCCCATTGTCACCAAATCATGATGTGATGATGGGAATTCTTGGAAATCGAGGGCAACCCATTAAATTTTATAGGTACATATTACGTGCCTCATGCATTTTTCTAAGCTATTCAAATATTTGCATCTGGCAGTGAATATTTCATTTAGGTGAGCTAGTGATGGAAGGTACATCTCCTTAGTGGTTAGGAGTTGGAGGATAATTCTTTTAATATCATACGCACGCATAGACCTTTAACGGTATTCTTTTAAGTTAACTTCCGAGGTGGTCCCATTGTCACCAAATCATGATCTGATGAATTTATGGAATAGAATCTGAGGAATTCATGGAAATCGAGGGCATACTTCAAATTTTATAGGCACATCTTATGTGTCTCATATATTTTCCAAAGCTATTCAAATATTTGCATCTGGTAGTGATAATCTCATTTAGATGAGCTGGTGATGGAAGGTACATGTCCTTAGCGGTTAGGAGTTGGAGGACAACTCTTTCAATATCATATGCACGCATAGACCTTTAACTGTGCTCTTTCAAGTTAATCACGTAAGCTAATAATTGAAGGTACTACTCCAAAACGATTAGGAGTTAGGTAATTCTTAATGTTGCCGAATATATATACATATGTATCATCGTCTGAACTTAAGCTTCTCTCATATGTTGCCACAAATAGCCAAACTTTTATTCTCCAGCAATTATCAGTTCGTTGAGCGATGTGCCCTGCCCAGTGCCGCTTAGTGTGCTTGGCACCGACTTTAAATCGTGTTAGTGGATTTCTAGCATACATTGTAATTATATTTTATAAAAATTAATACATAATTAGAATTAGACAAGAATGAAATAGTTCATCTTATTTTTCGGTTTTTAGTGTTTTAAGTAAGTATGGTTTTTGGCTGATCTTATTTTGAAGTCGGTTTATCAAATAAACTCTGTGAACAAATTTTATAGAGATATACTAAATAATAATAAAAGTTTATTGCAGAAGCCATCCATCCAGCCATCGGATATGTGTTAGTTATACAAAAATAAAAAAAACTTACAAACTATGTTAGTAACAAGAATATACAAATAATTAATTCAAATACCTGTGCCCCTCACCGTAAATATGTATACGGCAATAGTGCACCAGGAGTGGATAGTCAGGCCTATTAACAATTGCACCCAAGATGCTGTTAGCGCTCCCCCATAGCCAGCTCATCAATGATGCAGATCGCTTCCTGATTATTGCATGAAAACTATCAATATGCGCATCTGCAAACGTGCCTGAGGCGCTACAAAACCGTGGGAGCCCCATCAACACCCTAGAGGCATTATTATACTGAATACGGAGAGCGTTGTATGCCCTCAGCGTATATTTAGTCCACAAGCTGCAAGTATAAAGTGATTGACAAAATGCTTTAAAAAGTGTGATCTTAACTTCTTGTGAGCATCTAGCAGACCTGCGGGCCAACATATTGCATCGGACAGACAACGCCCTCCGCTCCCTTTCCATATCTTCATCATCTTTTAAATCTTCGGTAACAATATGGCCGAGATATTTAAAACGAAATACTCGTTTCAAATTTATTCCGTTAATATAGACAGGTGGTAATGTTTCACATATTTTGTTACTCGCCCTAAATACCATAACGTCGCACTTCTTTTCACTATATACGAGACCGTGATCGTTTGCGTATTTTTCACATACTCCGAGTAGCCTCCGAAGAGCACTGATCGAGGGGCTCAGTACCACCATGTCATCAACATAGCTTATACCATTTATAATATTACCCATGAAGGAGCACCCGACTCTGGTACCACTAAGCTCCACGATCAGCCGATTGATGTATAGATTGAAAAGCGTTGGTGAGGTCAAGCCACCCTGTCTCACCCCGCATTCCAACCCATACTCCTCGGAAAACTGACCCGACCATTTCACCTGGTTAATTTGGTGTTTGTACCAGTATTTAAAAAGCCTTACCAGGTCTTCGGGTAGGCCTTGCTTCCTCATTTTAGATTTTTTAATTTTTGACCAGAGGATATCATAATTAACCAAGTCAAATGCCCTGAATAGATCCAGGAACGCAGCATAAACATGGGTATTTCTTGACGTGTAATACTTGACCGTGTGCTTTATAGCTGACTCAGTAGACAGACCCGCTCTAAAGCCGAATTGTGCGTCATGTATATTTATCTGTTCAGCCACACATCTCCCAAGCACATCATCAAGCACCGATATAATTTGTTTTTTTAGTTAACAGCACATTATTTGATGAAATAGTTTGGTAGGTAATGCGAAATGAAAACAATAAGTCGGTATTCTTAATTTCATCGTCACTCTGCCTAAGGGAGAGTTCGAGTCGGCTAGCGGAGTGGGGTAGTGGGGCGCCGAGATTTATATAATGATCATATTCACCAATGACACCTAAAGTTAAGGCATCACTTAAGGCAATATATATATATACATATATATATATATATATATATATATATATTGTTATATATATACATATATATATATATATATATATATATATATATATATATATATATATATATATATATATATATATATTGTATCATTAAATATGTAGGTAGTTTATATTGAAATTTGAATTGATTAGGAGTTAAATAAAATTTACGCGTAGTTCTTGAAAACGGACATCAGAATAGAAACGTAGATTATCCATAAGTACTGTACGCTAGCGTTTATTTGGAATACGTTAGTGTTTAGTAATATTTAAATATAAATTCAATTACAATCCTTATCTATACTAATATTATAAAGAGGAAAGGTTTGTATGTAAGTATGTTTGTAACGAATTGGCTCAAAATGTACTAGACCGATTTCAAAAATTCTTTCACCATTTGAATGCGGTTCATCCAATGTTTTATGTAAATTGGTTGAAATATAACGATAATTGTCGAAGAGATCGGAAAAAGTCAAGCCGGCCGGTAGCTTTTACCCAAAACGCTGTCTGATCCGTTTGAGATATATCAAAACAATGTAAGGTGGAATTGTGTATCTTTTATAGGTCTACAAAAAAGTCCGCGATAGCATATCTATCTATCTTTTACGGCTAAGGTACAATAACTATTTTAATGTTTAAGAAAATGGCCACATTATAACGTGATTATTTGAAAGTTATTTATACGCATAGGATATTAATCCTTATCAAATAAAATACGTTAGTTATCTTAAGTATTCCATGCACTATATAATTGCCCTTTACACCATACAATTTTAACTAATATCTTAGGAGTTATCGCAAAATTAAAATACCGTGCGACTAAATAAATTCAAGCACCACGTTCAATCCCACACAGATGTCACGTCATATACGTCTTACACCCGCAGCCCGCGGTTGTCCACTGCTATATAAGCCGAAGTTGAGAGGTGAAGCGCGTCCGGGTTGATGATGATGTATGAAGGTGATTATTTATTAAGCAAACATTTTCACGCATAAACACGTAACCAATAATTATGAATTTCAGTACAACAATAGATAGAACCCAGCCGATCATAATAGGCTTTTTAGGAAGGGCCATGTTTGCTGATAGATAGCTGGGAGAAGAAACAGACATTGGTAGGGAATCCCCATCCCGCTTCGCAACGAAAGTGACATGCACGGCCAGTTGGGAGTAACGGCTTGTCCGCCGCGCTAACCGAAAAAACCATCGCGCACCCACATCACGAGCTCTAGTTGCCTGCTGTTACCACTAGAATTTAAAATACACTGAAAAAAAAATCACAGATCATAAAATAATCTTAATTGCAGTAATGCCCATAACTTTTTTATTAACCGTTATCTTTAATTTATTTTTTGTTGTACTAACTGTTAGTAAGGAACCTTACATTTGCCGTGTCGTAACGGAGTAAGAATACAATTCACCACCCCCTATCTTACACGTGAGTGGTCGTAAGAGACGACTAAAGGATTTTAAATGCATAAAAATGTGCAAGAGAAGGAAATATAGAAACAAAACCCTATACTAACACGTCTAACCAGCCTGGTGTAGTAGGTCAATTATTATACTTACATTATGTAGGAGTCTCGAGTCCAGTGGAACACGTATTAGTCTCCGATATTCAGGGATTCATCAACAATGGACAATCATCTATATCGAGTTTTTCTGTCTATTCGTGAGCGTTTAGAGAAAATATAGGGAAAAATTGATCACTATGTAGCACAATTCAAACAAGCCATGGGAATTCTAGAAGATTTTTTTTCTATTTTAAACTAGTTGCTTCACCAAGCATCTATTTCTGTTTAGACACATAATTGTGCCGCTTTTGTTACGATGTCCTTGAAGATAAGGATATAATTTATAATCTAGGATTAATTACAATTATAACACCAGAGAGTCATCCTGTGGGCATCGAAACCTAGAACTCTGCATTGCAATGTTAATAGTCTCACGCACGTGTCATATAAAAACTTATTGTCTGCTTAACTGACTTTAATTCAAGCAACAATTCTCATCAATATTTCATGAACATCTGGGCCCCGAGGGCCCAGATGTTCATGCCCTTGAGTTTATTTCTAGATATTGTTTCAGAATTTAAATGAAAACAATACTTACTTTGTAACAACAAAACAACGGTGAGATATAAATTTTTGAAGTAAAATTTCATTATCATCGTTCAGCTTTTTGTCATTCACTGCTGGACGTAGACCTACCTCATATGCTCCACCATCACAAAGTGAGGTCTTGTGCCGCCTGAATTAAACGTCACCCACACGGGGATAGCAGTTATAGGTAACTTTTTCAAAATTTTGTTTATAATTCAAAACTCAAACTGATGAAAGCTAATTTACCATTAGTATTTAAAATTAGATATTCAAATGTTCAGATGATTATTGACTGTTTTGAAATACAATTTTTTAAGACCTCAAATCCATTAAAGCAATGCTAAATTTCAGTAATTTAAATAACAAGGTTGTGTCATCGTTTAATACAATTCTAACTGCAAATTTTGAAGTATTAAGCCTATAACACACATTGTAAACATTGTCGGGTAGATAGCATACCGTCACCTTAAGACGTAAATATGATAAGAAGCGAAATTTGCATGTCCTACAATAAGTCACGGTGGTGTAGTAAAACCGGAATCCTAATAGGCGCGGGTTCGAATCCCGCTTGTGACATCATTTTTCGCTTCGTAATCGGGTTTTTATAAATAATTAAGCATATTAAATGCTAAATTTCAGTAATTTAAACCGTAAAAATAGCTTTATTTCAAATACATAATTAAATAGACATTGTTTTTCATTATTTTACTATTCTGATTTTAAGAACCGTCTTCAGTGTTCATGGTTATAGATAACATCCGCTCGTACGTTATTGTATTTACATACGTTTTATTACTACAATTAGTTGCCAAGTGAAAAGTAAAATTATTTTTAATGTTCATTAATTATTATCTAGATATAGGTATGTACATACATACATACATATCATCACGCCATATTCCTTGCAGGGTAGGCAGAGAGAACAGAGTGCCAGAGAACTCTATCTCTGCATACTTCACTCGCTTCCTCAACATTCATAATTCTCTTCATACACGCTCGCCGGTTTCGGAGACTCTTGACTCCACCTTCCTTCAGTACATGACCGATCTGGTCTAGGTAGGTTAGTCTCGGTCTCCCTCGGTACCTACATCCTTCCACTTTCGCATTGTATATCTTCTTAACCAGACGTTCGTTCGGCATTCTTTCCACATGTCCGAACCATCGGAGCATTCCCTTTCGCATCTTTACACCAATACTCTCTTTCATACCTACTCGCTCTCTTACGTCAATAGGTATGTATATATCTTTATTTCTACTTTTTATTTCCATACAATAATTTAATAGGTGAAATTTATCATAATTCGCTACTAAAATTCCATAACAACTTAACAAAGAACGCAATGAAAAATATAAAATTATTTAATAATTTTTTTTTTCGTGTAAATATAAGTAATCGCTTTATATTGAGATTTGCTTTAATTGAGAGGCAATAAGAGGACTATTTAATTTTTTTTATTCTTCATTGCGAAAATATTGTTTTCAAAATATGTACTTGAATAATCACTTAAAGAATTCTCCAAAGCTATTAATATTAAGTCTTTATTATTAGCTATTCCATTTTTTTTTCAAAGTATCTATAAAGATATTTAATTAATAAATAAAAATTGTATCTTTTATATCTGTATTGTGTTTTATATTAGGGGTTAAAGTATGAAATTGCCGTTTCGTACTGATAAATTAAAACCATTTTTTTTGTTCATAAAACGATTTCTTTTATCAAAGTATTTACCCATCGGGGGTACACCTACATTTCTGCCGTCTAATTAAAAGATCATTTAAACCATTGCGATAGAACTCTGGGAACTGTGTGAAGGTATTTCGTACTGCTTCCTCGGAAGAAAATTTTTTCGTGCAAAAAATCGTCCAAATCGCGAAAAAATTGTAGTCGGTTGGGGTGAGGTCTGGCGAGTATGGAGGATGAAATATAGTTTCTAACTGCAGGTTTTGTAGTGTTAAAACAGTTTCTAGCCCAGTATGAGGTTTTGCGTTATCATGGAGCAATAATGGTGAATATCGATTGACAAGTCGGGGCTGTTAGTTTCGCCATCATTGTTCGGAGGTCTGCACAGTAGACATCTGCGTTTATTGCTTGACTAGATCTGAGGAAGTTGTAGTGAATTACACCACGAAGTGACCACCAAACAGTTACCATCATCTTTCTATGGGTAAGCTACGTTTTAAGGTATTGATGTGGCGTTGACCTGAGATCAGGGATTGCGTTGTGCGCTTGAGATTATCAAAAAGAATCCACTTTTCATCACACGTCAATTCGGTCCAAAATTCCTTCATTTCTATACCAGTTTGACAGGATAAGGCAAGCTTCAACGCACGCTGCTCTCTGCAGGTCAGTCAAATCATGAGGCACCCAATTTTCAAGTCTTTTTATTTTACCGATTTGGTGCAAATGGGTCAATATTGTGGGTATGCTAACGTCAAACCATGCCGCTCATTCCTTGGTGGTTTGACTCGGATCGGTTTCTACTATCACCTTAAATTCATCATTATTTAATTTAGTGGCTGGTCTTCCTCGTGGTTCATTCTTCAAGTCCCAGTTTCTACTACGTAAGCGGTTAAGCCAAAAACGCACGGTACGTTCGTTTGCCGTATCCTCTCCAAACACAGCATTGATATTACGAGCCGTTTCTGCCGCGTCAGTCCCACGTCAGAACACGTATTCGAAAATTACTTTGTATTTCGCCGTATCTATGTTCCCTTCGAATGCTGAATATAAAAACAATTGAACGTTGAACGTACAAACGTCATACATTTTATATGTTTTCGTTTGAAAACAATTTCACTTTGACACAACATGCAGACTTTTAATTTTAATTCAAAGTGGCGACGTACGTTAAAACGCCCATTTCATATTTAATCCTCTATTATATTATGTTAGTTTTTTATTTATATCATGTTAATTTTATATTTAATATTTTATTTGTTATAACTAAAAATTATCTTTTGTTAGCACACTATTGCATTAGGTTACATCCTGTAACGATAGCTAGGTATACTCGTATAATAAATAAATAACTGTTTTCTTCAGTGCTTTTATATTGGGTAAAACTTATGATTAATACATAAATGGTTCATTGTTTACGGTTCCGTACCTCGAAATGAAAAAACGAAGCCCTTATAGGACTCATTTTGTTGTCCGTCCGACCATCCGTTTGTCTGCCTGTCAAAACCCTTTTTCTCAGGACCGCGTGGAGATATCAAGATAATATTTATATCAATACTCATCCATCCATTCATCCATCAGCCCGTAAACGTCCACTGTTGGACATAGGCCTCCCCACGAGAATGCCATCTATAACGGTCCTGTGCCACCTGCATCCAACGGTTTCCTGCGACCTTGATGAGGTCATCAGTCCACCGAGTAGGGGGTCGTCCTACGCTGCGTCGTCCGATTCGTGGTCGCCACTCGAGAACCTTTGTTCCCCAAGGGTTGTCGGTTTGTCGAGCGATGTGGCCTGCCCATTGCCACTTCAACGTGCTAATTCTTCGGGCTATGTCGGTTACACCCTTCTTCTACAGATTTTCGTATTTCGGATTTTATAACGTAGAGAAATACCGAGCATAGCCCTCTCCATAGCACGCTGAGCGACTTTGAGCCTTTTTATGAGGCCGACATTTAGAGACCACGTTTCAGTGCCGTAAGTCATCGCTGGTAACCCACACTGGTTATAAACCTTTGTTTTCAGACACTGCCGAATATTAGACGAGAAGATCCTCCTAAGTTTCCCGAACGCTGCCCAGCCGAGTTGGATTCGTCGGCTGACCTCTTTCTCGAAATTGGATCTACCTAATTGGACTGTTTGTCCTAGGTAAACATAGTGATCGACAACTTCGAGAATCGCATTCCCAATCAGGACCGGTACAGAAATGACATGGGCATTAGACATGATTTTCGTCTTGTCCATGTTCATTTGCAGCCCTACTAGTTGGGAGACCTTGCTGAGGTCATTGAGCATGGTGCCAAGGTCCTCCAGGGATTCTGCCATGACTACGATATCATCTGCGAATCGAATGTGAGTGATGTATTCGCCATTGATGTTGATGCCGAGTCCGGTCCAGTCTAAGAGCTTGAAGACATCTTCCAGCGCAGTGGTGAACAGTTTCGGAGAGATAACGTCTCCCTGTCCGACGCCTTTCTGCAGCTGGATCGGTTTCGTACTTATCCTGGATGCGGACTGACATAGTACCGTCTTTATATAAATACTTCAGCACTTCGATATATCGATAGTCAATTTGGCACCTCTGAAGGGACTGCAGCACTGCCCAAGTTTCGACAGAATCAAAGGCTTTCTCATAGTCCACAAACGCTAGACACAGAGGCCGATTATACCCCTCGGTCTTCTGTATAATCTGGCGTAGCGTGTGGATGTGGTCTATGGTACTATAACCTTTTCGGGAACCAGCTTGTTCGGGCGGCTGGAAGTCGTCTAGTTTGCGCGCGAGTCGGTTCGTAATGACTCTTGAAAACAATTTGTACACGTGGCTCAGGAGTGAGATGGGTCTGTAATTCTTTAAGAGCGTTTTATCGCCCTTCTTGAAAAACAGCACCACCACACTCCTGGTCCACGACTCTGGAACTTCGCCCCCGAGAATGACAGAATTAAATAACTTCTGTACGGCTTTTAAAACTGGCTTGCCGCCTGCCCTCAGGAGCTCTGTGGTAATTCCGTCATCTCCCGGTGCCTTTCCGTTCTTTAATTGTTTTAGAGCCATTCTGATCTCGTACAAGCTGACGTCCGGGATTTCTTCGGTATAGTGCCTGATAGCTTGGGTCTGGGGTCTTGGACCAAGCCGACAACAGGACTCAGGGATGATTTGTACAACTACCCATAAAACCTTTCGACCTCTCGCAAGATCTCACTCTGGGATGAAATGACAGTACCATTATTGGTCTTCATTGTTCATATCGTTCGAAGATTCACACTCTTCCAGGCATTGGAAGCGATTATGTAATTCGAGTTGAAAGCTATCGGGATTCTGGTATTGGACAGGTGTAGGTCGGAGTGTAGACTTCATCAAGCGAGACCGCTCGACTTTCGTACGAAGATTCAATGTGCCTCGAACCATCCGGTGATCACTCCCAGTTTTAATCCTGCTGATCACAGAGACATCATTGAATATTTGTCGTTTGTCCGTCAAGATACTATCTCATTTTTAGTGGATCCATCAGGGCTAATCCAGGTCCACTTCCTTTGTGGCCGTTTCTTGAAGAAGGAATTCATCATGAAGAGGCCTTCCTTCTCCAAAAAGTCGGCCAGTTTTTGGCCCCTTTGGTTTCTCTGTCCAAATCCATATTACCCCACTCGCAACTCATCGTCTGTCTTTTTGCCTAGTTTTGTGTTGAAGTCAATACTTAAGTCTATCATTTCTTGTAGTTGTAAAAAAATCAAACTTCTAAACCAACGCAATCAAAAGATACAGCCGTTGATGCCGCAAGTTGCCGCACATTGTCGACACTCTCAAGCCAATCCCAAAACCTGCAGGGTACTTCCCGTAAACTTAGGATCTGGAAATTTGGTGCGAAGCAACGTCTTATAGCACAGATAAAGGAATAATTGCGAAAACCCAATATTTTTAGTGACATCATATAATAAAAATATTTTAATAATTTTTAACATACTTACTACCCCTTTTCTCATGAACGCGTAGAGGTATTAAATTGAAATTCATATCGAATACTCAAATCTATAAGACCTTTAAGCTGTAACAAAATCTAACTTCTATGTCAACGCTATCAAAAGAAACAGCAATTTAGGCCGCATATTTTCAAACTTGCAACTACTCGCAAAGAAACCAAAACCTAAAGGGTACTGCTACTTCTAGTCAACCTAGAATCTTGAAATTTGGCATGAAGCAATGTTCTATAGCACATATAAAGAAAAAATAAAAAAAAGCTTAATTTTTTGTTTACATACATGTGTATGTAACCAAAAATTTAATGTATGTACATTACATATTTTTATATTCAATGCTACGGAACCCTTCGTGTGCGAGTGCAACTCGCACTTGGCCAATTTTTTATGTTTAATCATTGCTCTTAAATCACCTCATCCTAATTCTAACTGCACTACACCGACAAAAATGTATATTGTTTCGTTATTATCAATACAGTGGCATCATCATTCAACAGCATTATCCCGCTCTTCAAGAGAAGGAAAACTCGAAACAAAACGCTATACCAACACATCTGATCAGCGCGGTGTAGTAGGTTAATTTCCCTCCCATTACAGAGGAGGCCCGAGCCCAACAGTGAGACTTATATGGGCTGTGATGACGATGATGAGCCCGCTCTTATCCTAATTATAAGAAATCGACGCAATATGTATTACTCTTCCATCGTACATATTGCTAAAGTTATTGGCAATAGTTTTATGGCCGTCTGCCTGACGTCAACCCTCCTTAGGAATGCAATTGTTGACCTAACGGCATCAGATGGAATTGACCTAGGTCAACATAGGACCTCACTTAGTGACGGCAGTTAAATGAAATAATAATTCAAAAAAGATATGAAATTTCAAAGAAGCAGCCAACCAGAGAACGATATCCACATATAAAACCATTATCGAGCGGGTTATGCTCGGGATTGCTCTTTGAGATAAAATCTGAAATACGAGAATCCGCAGAAGAACGGGTGTAACCGACATGCAATGAGCAGGCCACATTGCTCGATGAACCGACAACCGCTGGCGCAGAAAGATTCTCGAGTGGTGACACAGTGTAGGATGCCCATCCGCTAGGTGGATGCAAGTGGCACAGGACCGTACTCTGTGTCGTAACATGAGGGAGGCCTACGTCTAGCAGTGGACGGCGGTAGGCTGAAATTATGATGATGGATACGCTGCATCTGATGCTAAATTCATATTAGAATCCCCACTTGAAATTATCTTCAATCATTCACTTGAGATTATACCGTAATAGGTTTTGAGAATTTGCAACGCTTCAGGAGTGTACTTGATAAAATTTTTGCTTATGAATTTAATAAGAATATTTATGGACCGGTTGGAAGAAATTATACTTCCATTCAGTTACAATCAGAATTGTATTACCATGATCTAATCTGATTTGACAGAAGAAAACTGTGACCGTAACTTAGTTGGTAATTCATCTCAGCTCATACGATATATACAATCATCATCATCATCACAGCCCATAAATGTCCCACTATTGGACTCGGGGCCTCCTCCGTAATAGGAGGGAAATTAACCTACTATACCGCGCTGGTCAGACGTGTTAATAAAGGGATTTGTTTCGAGTTTTCCTTCTCTTGCATAGATGTTATATGCGTTTTATATCCCTTAGTCGCCTCGTACGATCACCCACGGGTGATATAATAATATACAGTCACATATACAGTCGTAGTCAACTAATTAGGGACATTCAAGATAGTGAAGAGCTATAACCGGTAATGTACATATAAATATAAAACCCTATTGATTTCTCAGCACCTATTATTTGCATAATTTGGTCCGATTAATATGCTATAAATGGCTGTAAATAAAGGATTAAATAAATAGATAAAAGTATTTAATATCGAAGGTTAAACATGTATTAAATTTAAAGATACAATTGTTTAACTGGACATTTAATTAAGGACAGTAAAGTATAATGAAAAATAGAGTTAAACAAAACTAATATCTGCAGTATTATAATATCTTTAACAGCTCCATTTTATTACGTGTAAAATCAATACCGAGTAGCAAAACCTTTGTTAGTAATTACCGCTTGACACCGATGTGGCATAGACATTATCAGTTTCTTACATGTTTCGACAGGAATGTTTGCCCATGCCTCACAAAAAGCTTCATTAAGTTCATCTAAAGTTGTAGAACGATAAGTGGCAACTTTTTTCTTGATTTCGTGTCAAAGGTGCTCAATTGAGGTCCGGGCTATTTGCTGGCCAATCTAGCACCGATACTGACTGACTGGTAAGAAACGACTTGACTGAACGGGCGGTATGTTTCGGGTCGTTATCCTGCTGAAACGTCCATATAATAGGGAGATGCTCCACAGCATAGGGAAGCATAGTTTCTCAATATTGCCTTGTATTGATGTTGGTCTAAATTACCCTGAACTTTCCTCACAGGCCCCTCCACGTCCAGAAAATTAACTCCACATTTTAATGTTTCCACTGCCATGTTTCACCTGTTCTTTTGTGAATCTTGGAATCATTTCCGCTTTTACAGGACCCCGTACATATTGCCTTCCATCTGAAGAAATCAAATTAACCTTGGTCTCGTCAGAGAAAAATACATGTTGCCATTGGCCGTAGGTCCAATGTCCATATTTACGTGCAAACTCCAACCGAGCATTTCTATGTTCTTTCTTCAACAACTATACTTTGCAAGCCACTCTTCCGAACAACCCTGCTTCTACCAGACGTCGTCGAACGGTCCTCGCTGATACACCGACTCTTTCGTCTACCCCAAACACTTCGTGTTTTATTAAAAGAGAGCCTTTTTTTTGGGTGGATAAAGGTCGGCCCACTCCTCGCACCACTCCGTCCGGGGTGACAGAGGGGCGTAAGCATGCACACCCGTAACCCACCCGTGACGTCGCCTTCGTCGCTGGGCCGACCAACGGAGCAGCGTGACTTGACGTCAGTGGTCAGCCCGACGGAATACCCCTGAGGAGTACCCTCTCCTCGACCGACTTTCCCTCTTCGGGTAGGATGTCGGTCTTTCCTCACACGGTTGGCCTCTTGGCGGGTGACGGACTAATTCCCCGATCCAATCACCCGTGGCCTCGGCTAGGGCGGCATCAGGCGCAGGTAATCGCGCCTGCGACGCCCCAGTCGCCGGCGGCGGCTCGCGTCGTCGAGGAGACGCTCCTTGCGCACGCGCTCCGACCGCGTCCCAGTTCCTGACGCTGTCGAGCATCGCCCTGGCGATGGTCGGCAGCGTCAGGTCAGCACCGATGATTGCGACGAGTTCACGACGCTGCTCTGCCCAAGCGACACAAACCTCGAGCATATGCTGCGCCGTGTCCTCGTCGCAATCGCAGTGGTGGCAGGACGGTGTACTCTTCCTCCTGACGACCGTGTGCAGGTATTTGGCGAAGCATCCATGCCCCATCAAAACCTGCACCAGTCGGAAGGAGAGCACCCCGTGCCGCCGTTTTAGCCACTGCATCAGCACCGGCCGGAAAGCCACCACGGTCCGCACACCGAACCGAGGCCTCTCCAGCCAGACTGCCCAACGAGCAATGACGTCTTGGCGGGCGTCGACGCGCCAGGCGGTGTGCTCCCTCAATGACACCACACCGCCCTCCACTCGCACCCCCAACATCCGCCGATACAAACCGGCGAGTATTTCCGCTTCCAGGTCCCATGGAGGGGTCCCGGCCAACAAACACGCTGCCTCCGTCGACACCGTGCGGTACCCGCGTATGGCCCTGACCGCCATGTCCCTCTGTGGTCGCCACAGAAGAGCTCTAAGTCGGACGGTCAGGGACCCCGTCCACAATTAAAATAGAGCCTAGAAATGGATCTTTCTTAGTTAACCTGGTTATCATTCTATCTTCTTGCGGAATTGTTTTTCTCGATATTTTTGTTGTCGACACATTTAAAGCTGTGTTATAGCGCCTGAAATGTTGCACTGCATTGCATACCATAGGTTTTGAACAATTTAAATGTTGTGCTATCCTTCGGTATGACCAACCACGCTCGACAAACTTCATGATAATTTTTCGTATTTTATTAGGTAACGTAATTATTTAAAGTTTATCTCCATAACAATTAAACTTTAAATATCAATATCTATATCTATACATATAATAAATCAGTAGAAATTCCGTGTCTGTACATTTGATAAATTTATTAAAAAATGAATCTAGGCAGTAAGAAAACACTAACAGAAAACAAAAAACATTTTTTGGAATTTCTTGTCTGTCTGTATGTCTGTGTGTCTGTATGTCTGTAATCGCTAATCTCCGAAGTTACTGAACGGATTGTTTCGCAGTTTGATAAAAATATTAAGCCGAATTCAGAGCAATATTTAGTCTTTGTTTCATTGAAATCTGATGTCTGTAAAAAAAGTTATGGTCATTTAAGTTTTTAAAATCGCCGCTCGCCTTTTATGTCACTAGAAGGTTTAATTCAAAATAATTATTTAATTTATCTATAGTATAAGGAAAGTATTTGTATTACTTAATATATAGTAGTTTCATCAAATCGGCTCATATACATCCCACTGCTGGGCTCAAACCTCCTTCAAAGTTGAAGGGAAGTTGACATACATAATACATAACATTAGTCAGGTAGTCAAAATAACTATTAAAACTATTTGTGATAAAAAATATTTTTTTAATTAGTTAATAAAATGTAATCTATATATATATAAAACAAAGACGGGTTTGTTACAACACTTATAACTCGAGATCTGCTGAACCAATATTCATGGTTATTGATTCGTTGGATTTGTCTCCGCCCCGAATAGCATAATACATCTTAAAAACAATGAAAACTCGATATGTGTAATGAATACTTAATCATTTCAATAAATGCTGATTTGTTTATTTCATGTCAAACATTTGTTGTCCAATCCTG
Organism: Lymantria monacha; assembly: GCA_905163515.2. Lineage (NCBI taxonomy): Eukaryota > Metazoa > Arthropoda > Insecta > Lepidoptera > Erebidae > Lymantria > Lymantria monacha. The sequence goes on from LR991081.1 coordinate 23,276,695, forward strand.
TCAAATACTGTATCAACTATGTGTGCGTTCAGAAATTTATTTTTTGTAAAATGTCTCGAAAGTTCAGGTACTGTTATATTTGTTTGTTTTAGACATTAATTATTTATTAATTATTTAATTTTTAATTTCCGAAAATAATACCTAAGATTTATTGTACAAGTTAACAAAAGTGTAAATGTCTTTTTATAGGTTGTCTATGATTTTTCTTGATAAGCTATTCATAAGTAGTGGTTATATACTCTTTGAGCTATTGTCTATGTCTCGAAAGTGGTTTTTTGTGGTTTTATGCGAGTGCACATTCAGTATTAATATTAATAACAATGCCGCGTCCTAGAAGATCAAATTTTTCCCAGCGGAGCCGTAATGCAATTAGGCAACGGAATATCGCGAGTCAATTATCTGATGAAGAACGAGAAATTGCACGAGAAGAGCGCCGCGTTAGTATGGAGCAAAGAAGGGCCTTAATTCGTGCTTCTCAAACACAAGAGCAAAGAGAGGTAGCCCGTGAAACGGCTAGGTTAGAAACGAGAAATCGTTGAGCTTCTCGTAGAGATGAACAGGGGAATAATCTTCGAAGTGCAAGAAGAAATGGTTCAAGTATTGATTTGAATCGAGCAGCGTTTCTATATGATTGCACCATCGACTACAGCTTGCATCGTTTAGTTTGCATTGGTCCAATGGACGTTGTTTGCCAGCATTGTGGAGCATTGAAGTTTGCTGGTGAAACGCCTAGTTTGTGCTGCCTTAGTGGTAAAGTGAAATTGCCATTATTGGTCCCGCCACCAGAGCCATTGTGCTCCCTGCTTTATGGCGAAACACTAGAATCACGACATTTTCTAGCGAACACTCAAAAATACAATGTCTGTTTCCAAATGACTTCATTTGGGGCGGAAATTATCGAAGTACACGGATATAATCCGACATATAAGGTAATTTACGTTAAAAACTATATTTTCTATGATTGTAAAAAAAATCTGGAATGTAGTTTGTTAGATTTCTGTATTTATCTCTGAAATAAAAATGGCATGTTATTATTTGAAAAAAAAAAGTGTTTGTAAAAAAAGTGATTGTAAATCTAACTATAACTATGGCTTTGACTTTACAGATTCAAGGCCAGATTTGCCATCGCATTGGATCATTGCAACCTATAGAAGATGCACAGCATAAATTCTTGCAAATATACTTCATGGGCAATATGGAAGAACAACTTGACCGGCGTCAAGGGATCAACACAGCTACGAAAAGAGCAATTCTCCAAGATCTGCAGCAAATGCTTCATGAAAATCATGCATTGGTCAGGCTGTTCAAGACTGCTTTAGAGCGCATGCCAAGTGATGACTATAAAGTTGTGATCAGAGCAGATAAAAGACAGCTGGAACACATGAACGCACATTTAATGCTCCAACAATCGATGAAGTGGCAATCCTGATTGTTGGTAAAAACTTGGAAACACGTGATATTGTACTTACAAGACTCAATACTATAATAGTTGCCCAAACTACAAAGAATATATGAAACACACCGTTCATATGACGCGTTATAATACCCGCTGATGTTTTGGCAAGGAGACGATGGATATCACTTTAATATCAAAATGATAAATCCATTGAATGGTAAGATCAATATTGTTGTTTTCATTTAAACTTGATATACATTTTATTCTGTTTGCTTATAGTACCCAAAAAAAGTTGTAATTTCTAATTTAGTAGAGAGTAGCTGTAAGAGTCGTTAACCTATTAGGGGTTCTAAAATACAATTTTTACTGCATTTGTTTCAGGTGAGGAAACTACCAAGAAGGTTAGTTCGATGAATTATTACGCATATCGTTTGATGATTCGTGAAAATTCTGACAATTATTTGTTGCGATTTCGTCGACTGCTTCAACAATATTGCGTTGACATGTACGTTAAAATCGAAACGGAGCGCCTGACTTTCATTCGGTTGAATCAAGCTAAATTGCGTTCGGAAGAGTATATTCATTTACGCGATGCAATTAGCACAGAAGGAGATTCAGAAAATGTTGGTTGATTGACTATTTTACCGGCGACATACACAGGTAGCCCGCGTCATTTGCATGAATATGCGCAAGATGCAATGACATATGTTCGTCATTATGGTCGGCAAGATCTATTCATTTACATGTAATCCGAAATGGTTAGAAATTATTCAATTGCTACTTCCCGGACAAACATCAAGTGATCGACACGACATCACCGCACGTGTTTTCAGGCAAAAAATTCGGTCACTAATGAATTACATTGTTAAGCAACACGTCTTTGGGAATACTCGATGCTGGATGTATTCAATCGAATGGCAAAAACGAGGCCTACCGCATGCTCACATTCTAATTTGGTTAGTCGAAAGAATGCGGCCAAATCAAATAGATGACATCATATGTGCGGAGATTCCTGCTCCTGAAACCGATCCAGACCTACATGATGTTGTAATAACGAATATGATTCATGGACCGTGTGGCACTATCAACCGCCAATCACCGTGCATGGTCGACGGCAAGTGTTCCAAACGGTATCCACGAAAATTGACGGCAGAGACCATTACAGGCAACGATGGTTATCCATTGTATCGGCGTCGATCGCCCGATGATAATGGTAGAACTATCACAACTAAAGTGAAAGGAAACGATTTCGTAGTTGACAACAGTTGGATTGTTCCATATTCGCCACTTCTTTCCAAAACATTCAAGGCACATTGTAATGTTGAGTATTGCAATTCGGTCAAGTCAATTAAATACATTTGCAAATATGTCGCGAAAGGGAGCGACATGGCGGTTTTTGGTACCAAACATCCAATATCAACGATGAAATTACGCGCTATCAAGTCGGTAGATATGTGAACTGCAATAAAGCAATTTGGCGTATATTTTCATTCCCTATTCACGAACGTCATCCCACTGTTGTAATTTTGGGGGTGCATCTAGAGAACGGTCAGAGAGTATATTTCACAGCGTCGAATGCTGCTCAACGTGCCGAAACACCTCCAGCGACAACACTGACCAGTTTCTTTGCAATTTGTCAAAGTGATCCGTTCGCACGAACTTTGCTTTACTCAGAAATGCCACGTTATTACACTTGGAACGCTACATCGAAGAAATTTCAACGTCGGAAGCAAGGCGATGCAGTTCCTAGTTATCCAGATATGCGTTCTACTGATGCTCTTGGTCGTATTTACACAGTTCATCCGAAGAATGATGAATGTTTCTATTTGCGGTTGTTGCTGGTAATTGTTCGAGGGCCAACATTATTTGAATCACTACGAACTGTTAATGGTATAGTGTGCCCCACATTTCGTGCAGCATGTCAAGAGCTGAATTTGCTTGAAAACTATACTCATTGGGACACGACAATCGCTGAATCAATTATTTCTGCATCTCCAAGTCAGATACGCACATTATTTGCTATCATCATTTCGACATGCTTCCCATCGAACCCACGTGACCTATGGAACAAATACAAAGATAACATGTCTGAAGATATTTTACATCGAATTCGCGTCAGCTCAAGAAATTCCGAACTTGAGGTGAATGAGGAGATGCATAACCAGACTTTGCTCTTGATCGAAGATATGTGTTACCTCATGTGCGGCAGTTTGTTAGTTAGGTAAGGAATGCCAGCGCCAGATCGCGGAATGAATGACGCATTTAATAGAGAATTGGAACGTGAACGTGAATATGATCCACATGAACTAATCCAATCAGTCCAAACGAATGTACCTCTGTTGAATCCTAAGCAGAGGGAAGTCTATGATACACTGATTAATGCAATTGATGATGGAAATGGCGGCTTATTTTTTTTGGATGCCCCCGGTGGAACTGGGAAGACATTCCTCATGTCATTGATTTTGGCCACTGTACGTGCGAGATCCGAAATTGCGGTAGCAATTGCTTCTTCTGGAATAGCAGCCACATTGTTAGACGGATGCCGTACGGCTCACTCAGCGTTAAAATTACCATTAAACCTTCAAACTACTGAACAACCGACATGTAACATTTCGAAATACTCCGCAATGGCCAAAGTTTTAGTAGCATCAAAAATCATCATATGGGACGAATGCACAATGGCGCAAAAACGCGCATTGGAAGCACTAGACTGAACATTAAAAGATCTGCGCAATGACTCGAGATGTTTTGGTGGTGCAATGATTTTATTATCTGGCGATTTCCGACAAACACTACCAGTCGCTGCCGACGAAATAAACGCTTGCCTCAAAGCATCAAATCTGTGGCGATATGTAAAGAAACTTCAACTGTCTGTAAATATGAGAGTTGCATTGTTGAACGATCTATCTGCTGATGATTTCTCGAAGCAATTGCTGACTATCGGTAATGGCCGTGTTCCTGTTGACAAATCGAGGGGTTTGATTTCATTTCCTCCAAATGTTTGCAATTTTGTATCATCAAAAGACGAGCTTATCAACAAAATATTCCCGGATATCATTGCTAACCACAAAAATACTAAATGGTTAAGTGAGCGAGCAATTTTGACCGCTAAAAATAAAGATGTAGATGACCTCAATTTTATAATTCAAAATCAAATCGTAGGTACTCTGTATTCATTCAAATCTATCGATTGTGTAACAAACGAAGAAGAAGCCACTAATTATCCAAGTGATTTTTTAAACTCCTTGGATGTGCCTGGTTTACCACCGCACAATTTAAAACTTAAGGTTGGCTCGGTTGACGACCGAGACAACTTTAAGTTAGACTACTTCCAAAGTTATTTTACCCTGTCTCCTCATTTTGGTAAGATTGCTTTGCTCAGATAAGTCTTTTCAGAGGTTCATACCTGGGGAAATGGACATCTATCATCTCAGCTTATATACGTCCCACTATTAGGCTCAAGCCTCGTCCGTAATGGGAGAGTAATTGACCTACTATATCACGCTGGTCAGACGTGTTGGTATAGGGTTTTGTTTCGAGTTTTCCTTTTCTTCCATAGATGTATGATATGTATGATGTCCTTTAGCCGTCTCGTGGGTGATCGACCCACGAGTAAGAAAGCGGTTGGTGAATTGTATTCTAACTGCGCAACCGCACGGATTAATATATAATAAATGGCTTTCATTACGAAAGAATTAATAAAAATGAATTTCTTAGTTCATGTCGCCTTTTAGTAGCGTAGAATATCTTCAGATGGATATCTTTTATATTTTATAATAATGTCAAGGAATTTGAAAGACTGTAAAGCAATAACATCATTAAAAGCAAAAGACTCAAATGAATGGGGCTATGACTGTTACAGGCCTACTCAAGGGTGTCATCTCAGCGCTGATCAACTTCAAGTGCTCTGCAAGCTGCTTGAAAGGTACTCTATGTATGCTATCAATAGCGTATAAAAATGTAAAAATGTAGGCCCTCGTACAATATGCAGCAACAGGCGGCAGTAACAGCACTATTGCTAAAGTGACTGGTGTAGTGATGGGGCATGGTTGCTTCGGCGTGTACCTGCTTACGGTCGCAAGGAGAGAGAGAGAGAGACTCTCCATGCTGACACACTCTGCCGCCGGCGCATGGGACGTCACAGGCGCGGTACCTGCACCTGTTACCATCCTAACTGAGGTCACGGGTAGATAGACCATGGTAATTAATCTACTACCCGCAGAGACACCGACCGCGTGTGGACGATACAACACTGTTGTATGCCGGGGTGTAGACGGAGACGATACCTGGAAGGGTAAACCCCCAGACCAGCCACGGATGTCAAGTAAGCGGTACCAGAGGCCAGCCTGATGCTGTGAAATATACTCTCTGACCGTTCTCTAGATGCACCCCCAAAAGTACAACAGTTCACATATCTACCGACTTGATAGCGCGTGATTTCATCGTTGATATTGGATGTTTGGATACCAAAAACCGCCATGTTGCTCCCTTTCGTGACATATTTGCAAATGTATTTAATTGACTTGACCGAATTGCAATACTCAACATTACAATGTGCCTTGAATGTTTTGGAAAGAAGTGGCGAATATGGAACAATCCAACTGTTGTCAACTACGAAATCGTTTCCTTTCACTTTAGTTGTGATAGTTCTACCATTATCATCGGGCGATCAACGCCGATACAATGGATAACCATCGTTGCCTGTAATGGTCTCTGCCGTCAATTTTCGTGGATACCGTTTGGAACACTTGCCGTCGACCATGCACGGTGATTGGCGGTTGATAGTGCCACACGGTCCATGAATCATATTCGTGATTACAACATCATGTAGGTCTGGATCGGTTTCAGGAGCAGGAATCTCCGCACATATGATGTCATCTATTTGATTTGGCCGAATTCTTTCGACTAACCAAATTAGAATGTGAGCATGCGGTAGGCCTCGTTTTTGTCATTCGATTGAATACATCCAGCATCGAGTATTCCCAAAGACGTGTTGCTTAACAATGTAATTCATTAGTGACCGAATTTTTTGACTGAAAACACGTGCGGTGATGTCGTGTCGATCACTTGATGTTTGTCCGGGCAGTAGCAATTGAATAATTTCTAACCATTTCGGATTACATGTAAATGAATAGATCTTGCCGACCATAATGACGAACATAGGTCATTGCATCTTGCGCATATTCATGCAAATGACGCGGGCTACCTGTGTATGTCGCCGGTAAAATAGTCAATCGACCAACATTTTCTGAATCTCCTTCTGTGCTAATTGCATCGCGTAAATGAATATACTCTTCCGAACGCAATTTAGCTTGATTCAACCGAATGAAAGTCAGGCGCTCCGTTTCGATTTTAACGTACATGTCAACGCAATATTGTTGAAGCAGTCGACGAAATCGCAACAAATAATTGTCAGAATTTTCACGAATCATCAAACGATATGCGTAATAATTCATCGAACTAACCTTCTTGGTAGTTTCCTCACCTGAAACAAATGCAGTAAAAATTGTATTTTAGAACCCCTAATAGGTTAACGACTCTTACAGCTACTCTCTACTAAATTAGAAATTACAACTTTTTTTGGGTACTAAAAGCAAACAGAATAAAATGTATATCAAATTTAAATGAAAACAACAATATTGATCTTACCATTCAATGGATTTATCATTTTGATATTAAAGTGATATCCATCGTCTCCTTGCCAAAACATCAGCGGGTATTGTAACGCGTCATATGAACGGTGTGTTTCATATATTCTTTGTAGTTTGGGCAACTATTATAGTATTGCCTCGTGTAAGTACAATATCACGTGTTTCCAAGTTTTCACCAACAATCAGGATTGCCACTTCATCGATTGTTGGAGCATTAAATGTGCGTTCATGTGTTCCAGCTGTCTTTTATCTGCTCTGATCACAACTTTATAGTCATCACTTGGCATGCGCTCTAAAGCAGTCTTGAACAGCCTGACCAATGCATGATTTTCATGAAGCATTTGCTGCAGATCTTGGAGAATTGCTCTTTTCGTAGCTGTGTTGATCCCTTGACGCCGGTCAAGTTGTTCTTCCATATTGCCCATGAAGTATATTTGCAAGAATTTATGCTGTGCATCTTCTATAGGTTGCAATGATCCAATGCGATGGCAAATCTGGCCTTGAATCTGTAAAGTCAAAGCCATAGTTATAGTTAGATTTACAAACACTTTTTTTTTTTCAAATAATAACATGCCATTTTTATTTCAGAGACAAATACAGAAATCTAACAAACTACATTCCAGATTTTTTTTACAATCATAGAAAATATAGTTTTTAACGTAAATTACCTTATATGTCGGATTATATCCGTGTTCTTCGATAATTTCCGCCCCAAATGAAGTCATTTGGAAACAGACATTGTATTTTTGAGTGTTCGCTAGAAAATGTCGTGATTCTAGTGTTTCGCCATAAAGCAGGGAGCACAATGGCTCTGGTGGCGGGACCAATCGAATGTCTTGTAATTGTTTTTTTATTTTGTTTTGCTCTGTACTCAATAGGTTGGAAGTATTCTTGATGTTAGTTATTTCATTTTTAATTTCGGCTATCTCTGTACAGATTTTAGTTGTATTTTCTTGTTGAGACGTTTTTAATTCGAGGAACATCTCTTTAAATTCTTTACGAAAATTAGAAAGTTCTTGACGGAAATTATCGTGTTCCGGTTGCTTCCTCTTTCTCTGTGTAGTCTGACTTAAATCTTGTTTACCTTCAGTTGATAATAAACGCAGATCTGGAAACGAATCGCTACCGCTAATGGGCGATACGCGGTTCGGTGATCGTAGTGTACTCATCCTTATCCACTAACTGGGCTTACGCCGCTTGCGCGAGAATATATAAAAAATATTATCCGTCTCTTTTACCCGAGGGGGTGCGCGGAGCTGCGTTATTATTCTTAACTCACTTTAGTCACTTTACACAGCACAGATTACGGTTACACTTATCTGTTGTTTATGCAATAATGTACTATAAAATTCATTCGATAAGTTTTGATTTACGTTAGTATTGTTAAAAGATATTTTAATTTTATAAAAATGATATTGATAAAACACGTCTGCTCTCAACGAACGCCCACAAGCGAAAAAAAAAAAAAAAAAATTATAATAAGCCTACTACCTACCGAAGAAAAGCCCAAACCCACCAAGTAAATTGCCGGCTCTCTCACTCACGGAATGAAGCGTAACAGCACATTGCTGCTGCTAAGACGTCGATTTCGTTTCCAATAGTTCCATTAGTACCGGTTGGAAGGCCTCCACGGTGAGGGCCTACGGACAGTGATGCCATATATGACTCAAAGAAGATGCTTTTGAATCAGACCACCTTTATCAATAAAATAAGAAATACCGATCTTAAAGTATTCATAATATGTAACTATGTATAATGAACTTGTTTAATACTATACCTTAATCATTAAATTATGATGAAAAAATAAAACATAGCAATCAATTAATATTATATATATATACATATATATCATCACGCCATATCCCTTGCAGGTTAGGCAGAGAGAACAGAGTGCCAGAGAACTCTATCTCTGCATACTTCACTCGCTTCCTCAACATTCATAATTCTCTTCATACACGCTCGCCGGTTTCGGAGACTCTTGACTCCACCTTCCTTCAGTACATGACCGATCTGGTCTAGGTAGGTTAGTCTCGGTCTCCCTCGGTACCTACATCCTTCCACTTTCGCATTGTATATCTTCTTAACCAGACGTTCGTTCGGCATTCTTTCCACATGTCCGAACCATCGGAGCATTCCCTTTCGCATCTTTGCACCAATACTCTCTTTCATACCTACTCGCTCTCTTACGTCGTCGTTACGAATGCGGTCGGTCAGCCTAACTCCACAGATTTTCCGCAGAGATCGCATTTCGACCGCATTAAATTAAAATCAATTAAAATGATGCAATAACATGGAAATTATATACTGCCAACAATATGAGAGCAACATGAAGCTGGATTAACCGCCGTACGGCCCTGTTCATTGAGCAATTAGTGTGTTCTATGAATTATTTTAATTACAGAAATGATGCTAGAGGAGGTGGTGTTTCAATTTTTGTACACAATAATTTAAAACATAGTCTCACATCTGAAAAGTATCACGGCGGGAACAACTATCTGTGGGTACACATATATAATTATGCTTTGAATATAGGGCTAATTTATAAACCCGGAGATACTAATATGAACAACTTTTTTAATGCATATACATACTATGCAACTAGAAAAAAATAAAAGTTCTCTGGTGTTTGGTGATTTTAATATAGACTTGTTAAAGACACATAGTAGCCTAAAACATTATAGGGAAATGATCGAAGGTGCTGGTTATTACATATTAAATAAAATTGTTGTCGAACATTGCACACGTAGAACTGCCACTTCAAAATCTATTATTGACCATGTTTGTTCCGACATAAACACACAAGATTTTAAATTTACTATACTCGAGTCATCTATGACTGATCACAATCAAATTTATTTGGAGTTACTGAAATATAAGCCAGTATCAAAACTTAGACAAATATACAAAACTGTGAATTACACAAATCTATATAAAAACATTGGTGAGTCTATTCATGAGCTTGATACATTAAATTATAACACATTTCATAAGTTTTTACAACAACACATAACTGAATGTACCGTCTCTAAAGCTAAAACATTAAATATGCCACAAAAAGACTGGATCAATCAGGCTATCATTAAAGAAATTAATACACGTAATCGACTATGGAAATTATTCCAAAAAATCCTAACGATAAACAGCTTGCAAATAAATTTAAAATACAAAGGACACTTACACTTAAAATAATAAAAAAAACAAAAAATAGGTATTATCAGCGTTTGTTTTATTCAACCTTCAAGAAACCCAAAAAAATGTGGCGATTAATTGACAACTTAGCAAATAATAAAGCTTCAAAATTTAGCTCACCTACAAGGCTAATAGATAATAATTTCTGTGATATTGAGAAACCCTTGGACATATGTGAAAATTTTAATAGATTTTTTACTACTATTGGGAACTGTTTGGTCGAAGATCTACAGAAAAGGCATGGTAACGTAATAGTTAATACTCTAGCTAACTATAATAATAATAACAATATTTTGTCTGATTTAAGTTTATGTACACCAAAAGAAATCAACAACATTTTAAATAATTTAGACCCCAATTCTAGCGCAGGCATTGATGAAATAAATACTAAAAGCATCAAATGCATAACGCCTCTTATTGTTCATCATTTAACTAAGTGTCTTAATAAATATATCACAGAGGGCATATTTCTTGAAGATTTAAAAGTAGCTAAAGTTACTCCAGTATTTAAATGTGGCCCCAATATGGATCCTAGCAATTATCGCCCAATATCGGTGCTGCCAATAATGTCCAAGGTATTTGAAAGAGTCCTTTTTAACAGACTTAATGACTATTTGAATAAAATAGACTTCATAACTAAATATCAATACGGTTTCAGGCCAAAATCAAATACATTATCTGCCACAATTGATTTAGTAACAAAAATTAAAAACCAAATTGATAAAAAGCACATAGCAATTGGTATATTTATTGATTTGAAAAAAGCTTTCGATGTCATTTCTCATAATATACTTTTAATGAAGTTAAAAACGTTAGGAGTAACTGGTATAGCCTACAAAATGTTTGAATCTTATCTGTCTGGTAGGACACAAGTAGTTAAAATACAATAACATGTTAGCCAGCCTAGAAACATTCGATATGGTATTCCCCAAGGCTCAATCCTTGGGCCCCTGTTATTCTCCATATTCATAAATGATGTCTGTAGTGCTGGACTTCAGGGTCAAATTACACTATACGCTGATGATACCTGTCTTTTTTATTTCGCTCATTCTATACATGATATTATTACACAGGCTCAAAACGATCTCAACATTCTAACGAAATGGTATACAAATAACCTTCTTACAATCAACATATCCAAAACGTCTTACGGGTTTATAAATTAGCCCTATATTCAAAGCATAATTATATATGTGTACCCACAGGTAATTGTTCCCGCCGTGATACTTTTCAGATATGAGACTATGTTTTAAATTATTGTGTACAAAAATTGAAACACCACCTCCTCTAGCATCATTTCTGTAATTAAAATAATGCGTATAGCACGGTAATTGAAGAGATTTTGCCTCATATTCACTCTTGATCCATGTTTCCGTCAATAAAATTATGTGTACAATATTTGGAATACTATTCAAAACACACTTTAACTCATCAAACTTACCAGGACGTAATAAACTTCGTATATTCGCATAAAAGAAGTTAATACTAGAAGAACACTTAATTATACTGTTAGGATTACTTAATAAACAATACTTTATATTACAGTTATATTCAAGGTTATTATTATTTATCATTGGTGTAGATTGTGATAGTTTTTTGATGCTTGGGTAACAATCTGCGGTATACCCTTAATGTATTTAATAACTAGATCCAACTCCCCTGCCTCGCGACGTTCCAATAACTCCGATTGCAAATCTTTAACATATTTTATTTGCATAGGCGTTTGATCAGAATATATACGCATTCCTTCACATATGTTCAACTTTTTCCGTAAAATAATTTTGACGGTATCTGTTGAGTTAAAACATACTTTTATGGGACGATGTTTATTATTTTCGTACTTCCCTAATCTCATGGTTTTTATTGGATCCGGACATTTTGCGTAGCATGACTTGATAATTCTTTTAACTTCCTGTCTATCATGTACAAGTCGCATAGATGCCTTTTCATTATTTATTTCTTGAATACCCACAATTACAATATTATGTTCACGTACAAGGCGATCTTTGAGCTCAAGCATAGTGTTTTCATTACATCAGAGTAGCGGTTTTGAGTGTAAAGAAGAATGCTGACTTTTTTTCAGAGTTTGTACTTCAGAGTCTAGGGTTGTAATTCTGTTATTGATACTTAATTTTTCAGTTCGAATGTCTTGTAATTGTTTTTTTATTTTGTTTTGCTCTGTACTCAATAGGTTGGAAGTATTCTTGATGTTAGTTATTTCGTTATACGGCTGGTTGGCGTTTCGTCATAGGCATGGCGGCACTGTCCCCACATGTAGGGGGCAAACGTCCAACAGTGGACAACAAAATACTAAATGATGATAATCTTTATTTATTAAAAAAAATAATAAAAGAATTGCAATGGATGACTAAGAATAGCAACATATAACCATTTATGAGCCTCCATATATATATATATATATATATATATATATATATATATATATATATATATATATATATATATGTATATATATATATATACATATATACATATATACATATATATATATATATATATATATATATATATATATATATATATATATATATATATATTATTTCATATTTAAAATTAGAAAACCAAAGCCCTTCTAGACACAATTATAAAAATATTTAAGTAATAAGATAACAATTACTTAAAGCTATATATATATCATCATCATCATGAACATCACAGCCCATATATGTCCCACTGTTGGGCTCGGGCCTACTCCGTAATGGGAAGGAAATTAACCTACTATACCACGCTGGTCAGACGTGTTGGTATAGGGTTTTGTTTCGAGATTTCCTTCTCTTGCATTGATATTATATGCGTTTTATATCCCTTAGTCGTCTCTTACGATCACCCACAGTTAAGGTAGGGGATGGTGAATTGTATTCTTACTCCGTCACCACACGGTTTATATATACAACAAAATAATTTCTTGTCTTGTAAATACAGTACAATACAAGTATTGTATATTGTACTGCAAAATAGTAATACTAAAAATGTTTTAATAATCAAAGACAACAGTCAGAGATTTATTGAATGAATTCTATTCCTCAATAAGTATATATTTTGTTCAAATTACTGAAATATTTTAGCATTTAATATGCTTAATTATTTTTAAAAACCCGATTACGAAACGAAAAATGATGTCACAAGCGGGGATCGAACCCGCACCTATTGGGAGTCCGGCCCAATCAATTTTTTTATTTCGTCATCGGGTTTTTAAAGATATATTTTGTGTTTTTTTTGTTGTATATAAAGGTTAACGTGCCTATATCATTGCAGACTATGTTTGTTGTTTACATTCGCGGTATATCTCCCGTTACAAGAATTTTTAGACCATAGGTAGAATTTAATTTAATCCTGACCTCATAATACTGTCAGTGTGAGAAGTCAGTCATCTCTTAACTATATCGTACAATGTTAAAAAAATATTTCTTTAGACGGTTCAGGAAATGTTCCGCATTTCAAAACAAAATTAAATTTTCTTATTTTGTCTCTTAGGGAGGAATATATTCTCAGAGGGACTGATTTTCACCTACACACCACCACCTTTTTAGTATATCTTTACATCACACAAGTAAAAATCTCTAGTACTTATTTCATGATCACCATCCCACTCTTGTCCCAATTATTTGTGGTCGACACGATATGTACTCCTCTTCTATCCATCATGCACATATTGCAAAAGTTATTGGCAATACTTTTATAATCAGTCGCTGAAGTCAACAATAACGTGAAAGAATATAATTGTTAACCAAACAACATCAGGTGGAGTTGGCCCAGGTCGATACAAAGCTCTAAGTCGTCTTTTATGACATCCACAAGCTAAGTAAGGTTTGGTATTATACGTAATCGCTACCACACAGTACCGTATAATGAAGACCATAGAGGTTTTAATAAATACATTACGTACTCGTACGTTGTCGACAGTGAACATTATCTGGCAACACGCGCGTGGGTTCTGCTCTATCGCTTCTATCCCCTTATTCCATATTTAGGAATATTAATAAATATTACATTATATTTTATCGTATATTTTATTGCTAAGCAACAAACAAAAACCAAAGATACTGCTTGATGAAACATAAAACTATAAAACCTCTATACATACATCACATTCCCCCCAAATTAAATATAAAATATACTGAAAAACTATAACTAATACTTATAGTTAACTATATTCCTAGTTTTTCTAATAGGAAAGCGGCGTTCTGATTCTTGCGGATTCTGTTCATCATCTGGTTTTTGATAAGTATTAGAGTCTAAGAATTCATCTTCGGATTCTGATACATATTCCTCCATCTCCTCAGAGAATGGACGTGTATCAGCAGCTTCTGATGAGGTAGATGCGTTTATTTCACCCGTCTCATCTACCTGTGCCTCGCTCTGAGTTGTTAAAGCTATATTTGGTCCCACCTCTATCTCCTGAGAGAATGGACGTGTATCAGCAGCTTCTGATGAGGTTGATGCGTTTATTTCACCCGTCTCATCTAGGACTAGGCACAGGTGTGCCTCGTTCTGGATTGTAAGAGATATATCTGGTCTCACAGGTGGTGCCACATCTTTGTCCATCAAAAGTGGGTGTCATATCTCCATAGTCCTCATCAAAACTGATATTATCGTTTGATTCCACTACAAGATTCCCTTTGTATGCCAGAATCTGATCAACATGTTTTTTAACCACTCTACATATTTCAGGTATAAAATCAGCAAACATCCGCGATCCTATACGTCTTTCCAAAGTACCAAGTTTCAACGTAAACTTGTTACCGTTGTTAAAATAATATTTAACTAAAACTCTATCTCCCACTCTAAAATTAAGATTCCTTGTTCCTCCAAACTTTTTACTCTGCAAATTTTGTTTTTGAATAACTTTATATTTAGCTGCGCTTGACATCAGTGACATATTTGTATATTCTGGTACACGTAATAAGTCAAGCCGACACCGCAGAGGTCGTCCTAGCATCATTTGAGCTGGCGAAAATCCTGTTGTCAAATTAACACAATTCCTATAATCGAATAAAAATTTATTTAACTTAGCTGTGATTACATTTGGATTATTATTACCTGTTACTATTGCCTGAAGACCTTTTTTAACAGTCTTAACACTATTCTCAGCCTGACCACTAGATACTGGATGATAGGGAGCAATGGTTAAATGTTTTAACCGTTTTCCATTTAAACAACAAAATGATTCGAAATCATTGGAACAAAAATTTGATGCATTATCAGTTACTAAAGTATGTACTAGCCCAAACCTGCTAAAAATTTCGCTTAGTTTACCGATGATTGCTTCAGTATCATATTTCTGCATTAAAAAACATTCGAGCCATTTAGAATAAGCATCCACAGCGATTAAGTACTGTTGCCCACACAACATAAACATATCTAAGTGTACGCGCTTCCAAGCACTCTCAGGATATGGCCAACTTGCTAGCGGTGCCTGTGGTGGATTGTGACGTAATGTATTACAAATACTACAGGAGCCTATCTTCTCTTCAATGTCTCTATCTATATTTGGCCACCACATGCTTCTGCTTTAGTTCTCACTACTCTAAAATAAGAGTTATGTAATTAATTTAAGATTCTTTCTCTAAATTGTGAAGGAATTACTATTTTATGGCCACGCAAAACACAACCATCTTCTAAAGATAATTCGTGGCGGCATAGAAAATATGGTTTAAAAATTTCATTGTATATTTTAGAAGGCCAAACCTTTCTAATGAATTCGCTAACAACCTTTAACTGTTCGTCGTTCTGAGTTTCTTGTTTTATATCATTTACAGTTATTGGAGGTAATAATGAATCTCCAATAAAATTGATATACAACGTTTCATCCTTACAATCATTGGTAGTTTCATTCGAAGAATCTACAGAACGTGACAAAAAATCTGCTACATTATCTTCACTTTTGACATATTCAATATGAAAATTATATGCTGTTAAAAATAACGCGTACCGCTGTAGCCTATTAGCAGCTAACATAGGAACGCCCTGTTTTTTACCAAAGATTGATAAAAGAGGCTTATGATCAGTTCGTAAAATAAATGGTACGGTCCTGCCGTACAGGTAATGATGAAATTTCTTAATGCCGAAAACAATAGAAGTAGCTTCTTTTTGAATTTGAGCGTAATTAAGCTCAGCCTTCGATAGGGAGCGTGAAGCGTAAGCAACCACATGCTCACTGCCATCCGGGTGCCGTTGTGACAATACAGCACCCAACCCTACCGGACCTGCATCGCAAGTTACAATGGTGGGATACTCAGGACTATAATGTGCTAGTACACGATCTGAAGCTAATTCTAATTTAATTTTTTTAAAAGCACTATCTTGTTCTCTACCCTATGTCCATTTAATATCTTTTTTCAAAAGTGAATGTAACGGACTTAGAACTGACGACGTCTCTGGTACAAAACATCTATAGTAATTCACCATACCTAAAAATGACTTTAATTCAGTTACATTTTTTGGTGAATTACATTGCAATATAGCTTCAACCTTTTTTTTAGATTTGTGTAGCCCATCTTTATCAATAACAAATCCTAGATATTCCACCGAACTTTTAAATAATTCGCACTTATCCCTTTTTAATCGTAAACCTGCTTCTCGTAACCTTCTCAACACTATATCTAGCTGGTTCAAATGAGTTTTATTATCAGATGCTGTCACTAAAATGTCATCCAAATATATACACACTCCCTCAATGTCTCCCAATAACTGTTCCATAGTACGTTGAAAAATGAAAGGAGCATTTGCTAGACCGAAAACTAATCTATTGTATCTATATAATCCCTTATGTGTGTTTATACATGTAAATTTTTTTGACTCGTCCAATTCAAGCTGTGAGTATGCTCTTGACATGTCAAGTTTTGAAAAAGATATGCCCCCATGAAGTTTTGCAAATAATTCTTCTATTCGTGGAAGTGTATAATTATCTAAGTATAGCACTTTGTTAAGTGTCACAGATAAATCACCGCATATTCTAACACTACCGTCTGGTTTTAAAACCGGGACAATCGGTGTGGCTACATCCGAATAATCAATTTTCTCTAAAATACCTAAATCAACCATTTTATTTAATTTTTGCTCTACTTTAGGTTTTAAAGCTAAAGGCACTGGGCGCGCTTTAAAAAATCTTAATTGAGCATCGGGCTTAATTTTAAGACTCACTTTATATTTATTAAATGTACCTAACTCATCACTTAATAGTTGATAATACTTTTTCATTAATATTTCACCATCGCTCTCACTAACCTTAATATTATTACATTCCCAGCTAGATACCTGTAAATTAAACAATTTCATAAAATCACGTCCTAATAAAGGCGATCGTTTAACTTTTGTCGTAATGACAAAAAATTTAATAGTCATAGTGCGCCCCTCAAACGTCACAGGTAATGACAAACATCCTTCAGGCAATATTTCAACACCCGTATAAAACTTAAATACATCATTACAAGAATGTAAACAATAGTTACTATTATCAAAAAAATCTTTATAAACTCTAGTAGGTAAGACAGATACGGCACTGCCGCAATCTATCTCGCACTTGATATGTTTACCACCTAATAAAACACTCCGTAGTATCGGCTTATCCTTACATGGTTTCTCAATATTAAATAAATTATAATTACCTTCCAGGTTTTCTATGTCATCCGTGTTTAAATAATTATTGCTATGTGCTTTAACTTTACTCATTCTAATTAAATGGCTTTTTTATTGCACTTCTTACATATTGCGTTAATGAAACGACAGTTATCTTTCGTATGATTTCTATAACCACACACTTCACAAAATTTGGTTATAATAGCCGTTTTATTAGTAACCATGTTAGTTTTCATCGCAAAACAAGGATGTGTCGACGTCTCTCGAAGTTCAGCCATCTCTCCCCTGGTCTTACCTACTCGTGTAGATTTGAGTGCAATATGCGCACAGTGTACGCTTTGCGCCAACTCTAAAGCTTTACTAAAGCTTAAAGTCGCTATATCCTCAGCAAAAAGCTTCTCTTTCTCTTTAACGTTTTCTAGTCCCAAAACAAACCTGTCACGAAGTGCTGTCTCTAATTCCGATCCGAAACCGCAGAACTGTGCTAGATGACGCACTCGCGCTGCCCATTCTACTAAATCTTCTCCTGCACGCTGCTCCGCCTTATAGAAATTGAACCTCTCTGAGAAAGTACATCTTTTTGGTAAAAAGTGGTTAAAATAGTTCACGGTGGTGTACGTGGCAGCACGGTTGGGCCGGATTCCCAATAGGTGCGGGTTCGAACCCCGCTTGTGACATCATTTTTCGTTTCGTAATCGGGTATTTATAAATAATTAAGCATATTAAATGCTAAAAATTTCAGTAATTTGAATAACAAGGTTGTGTCATCATTTAATACAATTCTAACCGTAAAGTTTGTAATATTAAGTCTATACAATGTGTAAACATTGTCCGATAGATGGCACACGTCACTTTGAAGACGTAAGATATAATATGAATCGAAATTTGCATGTCCTAAAATAGTTCACGATGGTGTAAGCGCTAGCACGGTTGGGCTGGATTTCCAATAGGTGCGGGTTCGAACCCCGGCTGTGACATCATTTTTCGTTTCGTAATCGGGTATTTATAAATAATTAAGCATATTAAATGCGAAAAATTTCAGTAATTTGAAAAAATGCTTAGTTAATATTTCTACCAGTTTGTGAAATTCCACGTTGTCCAACACCTCCGGAAATATTAGATCCTTTGCCACCCTATATGTTTCTTCTACAAAAGTCGTAAGCAGTATAGCTCGTCGCTTTGTAGCAGATTTATCTGTCTCGTCATTAATATTATTCGCTGTACAATACTGCATAAAACGACTACTAAAAATACTCCACTCTTGCGACTGGTGGTCAAAATTAAGGCTTCCGCCAAACACCGTACTGCCCATTTCCAAAATTTTACAACGAATTCCAAATTTTAATTATTTTCACATTCACACGATGTGATCTTCACATTCACACGTCTGGCTTTTTATCCTCGTCGCCAATTATTCCATATTTAGGAATATTAATAAATATTACATTATATTTTATCGTATATTTTATTGCTAAGCAACAAACAAAAACCAAAGATACTACTCGATGAAACATAAAACTATAAAACCTTTATACATACATCACACCCCTATGTCTAATTTTCGTTCTCTAGCTGAATTCTTGAATACCGCATAACTTTCTACCAATAAAAAAAGCTACCGGTGAAGATAAAATTTCAAATAAATTAATTAAAAGAAAGAATATTTTACGGATTCCTCTTATAACCATGAACGCTAAAAATTAAATTTGGAAATTAAAACTTAAATACAAACGCGATAGAATCCATAAAAAGAATTTTATTTCAAATGTGTAATACTCGCGTTAATATCTGAAATCATTATGATTACTAAAGATTGTTGAACGTCAGCGGACTCAATATTACTAATCTCCAAACGGTTGTGTAAGCTAAAGCCGAATGGCCGTAGGCGATTGCGTTTGTTTATAGTGCCGCATATTTATTCGTATATACCGCATATCGTTGATAAGGGGCCGTCCATTAATCACGTGAGGTTTGAAAGGGGGTTGCTGTCTCACAAAAAATCATGCAATATCACAAGTTTGTAGTAAGATATCACGTGTATTTATTGTCGTCCAACGCTGCGATTTCTAAACTGAAAAGCAGCGTGTAGTGTGACTTTGTCTTACCTTTGCCAGGCAACGAACGAAGTTTAAAGTAGGTGATCTGTATAAAAGCCCTTTTTGTGAAGTATAAAAAAGCAAAAACCGAGAATATAATGAGCGGTGGGCTACTTCTTTGTAGGAACTAATAACTCACTTGATGTTGGTGGGGAGGGGGGGTCATAGTCTTAAACCTCACCACGTATCAATCAACGAGGAGGGGGGTTAAAATTGCTAAAAAAAAGATCACGTGATTAATGGACGCCCCCTAATCTGCTGAACGACCCAAGTTCATATTCGCTAATAAATTAACTGCCATCACTAGGTAAGCTTTTAGTACGTCTGGTTATTCCCCGTTCGTCAAATTAATGTGCGACTATTAGGAACCAATGTTCTAATGGATGAGAGGTTCTAGTCCTCATTAAATCAGTCACGTTATTAGGTACAACTACATATAACATCTATATGCTAGACTAGCATCTATATACTAGACTAGAATCTATATGCTAGAATCCAATGAAAATTTGTCAAATAGGCTTAGCTCATCAGTTTATGCGGTTTAAAATAAACTCGAGTATTAACTGATATTGGAACGGCTAGAATAGTTTATTTCGCTTATTTTATCAGGTCGTATGCCTTATAACATATATGCATAATATGCCTTATTACATCGGGGATGCTGCGCGGATCTGAATATAATTTTTGTTCTCCACAAAGGGCTGTCCGCGCAAATTATTATCTAGATTAAAAGGCAAGGAAAGCTTTTACTTCGAGAGAAATTCAAATAAGTAGATATTCTGACTATAACAGTCACTATACATATATATATATATATATATATATATATATATATATATATATATATATATATATATATATATATATATATATATATATATATATTGCAAATAAAATTTATTACTTTTACAGTGTGTTAATTTAATATATAAATATAAAATAATTTAAAATATAAAAAGCTTATTCGATGTTTTGATACCTTTTTCACAAAAATATGGCTTAGTCACTCTTTCATAGCCATCCCTGAAACCATCAAACCATCCCTGAAGTCGGGTAATGCCCACGTTGTACTCTGTCGATTAATTTGGAAGCTTCCTTAGAGCTTTCAGTAAGTTGTTTCGATTTTGCACCCTATTCTTTTTTAAATTATCAGTTAACAAATACGTCTTTTATAGGCTGCAAGTCCTAAGTCATCTTTTAAAATACGCGACATGGTTTTAGATGCTATCTTCATTTCGCGAGATAAAATCTTTTGCTTTCGGACAGAATTTCTTCGAATTCTTTTCCTTACTGCTTTGACCACCTTTTTCGTACGAACACTGCGTGGACGGCCAGGTCTTTTTCTGTCACAAACAAAGGAGGTCTCATTGTACCTATTAATAGACCGGTACAAAAACGTTTTACAAATACCAAGCGTTTGGAGAGTTTTGGAGTTTTTGTTAAAAATTGCATTTGGCTCCATACCTACTTTGTGTAATGCAATCACAGTGATTCGGTTCGTGCGGTGCTCCGTGGGGGCGGTCTTGGGGCCAACTCTATGGAGCATAGGCTACGACTGGGTGTTGAGAGGGAGCTGCTGCACCTCCTCGCACCAGTCCACCCACCGATGCCTCGATCAACGTCAATTCGGTTCCCATCAGCACCCGGGTCCATATGAAGTAGGGGAGAGATGGCATGAAGGAGACATTTTTGTTGTAGTGACTCTTGTGAATGCTCAATACAATATTTTTAATACTTTGAACCTGATTGAGAAACTTACATTCATCTTCTAATGAAATAAAAGTATGTAATTGATATATATTTATTCTTAGGTACAAATTTTCCAATTTTTAAAAATGTATATTTTGTCCCTTCATAAATTAACTGTATTGAACGGGATGCGACAATTTATGAATGGGATAATATGTTATATTCATATAAAATCACATTATAACATATATTCTAACTAGTTCAGTCATATTTATCAGCTTGGTTATTTGGCTACTCTAAAATAAATCTACCCAGGTCGACTTTCCTCGAATGACTTTCTCGTGCGGGGGTTGAGTCTCTGTAACGCTAAATGACAAAATAAGAAATTATCCAAGTTATTAATATTTAATGCTTGAATAGCTTTAAGTGAATTGTCAAATGTTTCAATAAATAAAGTTAGGTTTGACGCGGTATCTTTATTTAGCGGTGTGAAGTTTAACATTTTATCAAAATACCTACAGGTGAGCGTTCTGTAATCGTGATATTTATCTATTAAACTTTGCCAAACTAATGTGTAATTAGCGGAAGTAATTGGTAATTTTTTAACTATATTTAACGCTGAGCCTTTAACGCAGGCAAGTAAATAATGAAATTTATCTATGTCTGCAAAGTTTCTTTCGTGAACTAAAGAGACAAATGTATCATAAAACGTTGTCCAGTTTTCAATTTGACCATCAAACTGAAATAATTGTAATTTCGGTAATGCTGGCACAGCTAAATCCTTTTTGTCTGACGTAGGAACTAATGCAGCTTTAGAATATTTATTTGATATTAATTGGCATTCATTGAACATCTCGTCAAATGTTTCGAGCTCACTCATTGACATTTTTGCTTTCGCAGTAGGTTTTATCTGCATATCAATTTCATATAATTCGAATATGGCCGTTTCGAATTTTGTCCGTACACTTTCCATCTCTGAGAATTGAACTAAAATGTAGGTAACTTATCTAAATTACTCCCAATTTTCTTGGAAACATCGTATAATCGTTGTAATTTAGTAAAATAATATTCTTTCTTAGCTCTTAATGTTTTTACTTTAATTTCAAGAGCTGCCGCCATTTTGCAAACAGAAAAGAGTTTACAAAAAAAAATGTAGGTACGTAATTTAAAAAGGCTTTGGCTTATTTGGCTCGCTGGACCAGAAATGTGAAGTAGCGGAATGGACTGTATATTATGCTGGTTGGCTGGTAAATTAGCCTTTGTGGAGTGTCAGGCGTTTCACCCCGGGTTAGATAAGTCCCGCAAAGAAAAAACTAAGTACGACTCACCGTTCCTCTGCACCGGCCGGCTTCGGGGTAGCTGAAGGTCATTTGGATGTCTACAACACACGGTGTTGATTAAATGTCCCTGTATTCTAATGGTTTTATAACGCACGACGTAAACCGAACTTAAGGGCGGGCGAACGCGACGACAACTGTCGTTTTTTTATATTGCCGCTAGGGGGCCAAGTAGGTATGCCGGCGCCCGCGTCTCACGCGACACTAGCGCGCTATTATTGAGACGGCGCAAAGTGGTACCACCAAACCGAGCCTTAGTTCAGTGAACGCACTCAGCCACCTTACAGAAAATATCCAACCACGGGTTCGATACTTAACAATAGGTGTGCGTAGTAAAACTGAATGTCACGCGGACGAAGTTGCGGGCATCAGCTAGTGTTAAATAAATGTCTCATCATACAATAATTAATTAATATTAAATAATAAAAAATAAAATAAATTCAAAATATGTCATCTAAAATTCTTTTATAGAATAATAGCATTTGTCCAATAAAAATGTCGTAAGATTTTTCTTAAATGTATAAACAGTTTCAGTCTTTATTGCCTCAAGTGTTTTATTATATATAGCAGGCCCATAAAAAATAGACTCTTTTTGAATAATGCCGTGTGATGACCAGACGTTGTTAGTAAGCCTTTATATTGGGATCGCAATGCTGTTGATCGAAGTCTTGTTTCTGACATCATATGGAAAAGATGCTTATTGGTCTTTACAAACATGGCGACTTCTAATATATAAATACATGGAAACGTAAGTATTTTAAGGGATACACTGGAATACAGCTATCTGTACATTTCAGTCCTTGCATGGCCCTAATACACCGCTTTTGTGCTCTGAATACGTTCTCTCTTTCGCTACAATTGCCCCAAAATATAACCCCAAATCTTAAAAGTGATGAAACCAAACTATGATATGCCATTATCACAGTTTTCGTGTTGACTTTTTTATTTAGGCTATGGAGTGCAAAAGCAGATATGCTCAATTTTCTACAATATTCATTATAGTATGTTTTCCATGTTACCTGACTGTCGATGTTTATACCGAGAAAACGTGTACTTCAGTAATTGTTTGACCATTATAATTAGTGTTTATGACAGAATTTGTGGTCATACGCTGGTAAAAATGCATAATATTGGTTTTATCTATATTTAGAATAATAATCAGAATAATCAATTTATTGGTAAATATAGGATTTACAAGTCAAATAATTGTACATAAAATATCGTCAAACGCATACAATCAATTATTTCATTTTCTTGTAATAGATTGTCATAGTATAAAATAGATAAAATATAATAGTATAAAATAGATTAAATTGGGAAAAAAATTATAATAAATCATTAATTCATCCTTATAAATGCACATACACACACGTCGTTTATGACTAGATTGTATTTGTTCATCCAATTTATAATATTATTTAATACAATTACATAATAAATTAATTTGAATTTACCGCGTGGTCCTCACATTTAATCTCTGGCAATTTGGATTTATTTCAGAGAAATTGACTGACAACGTGGTCTTCATCGTTAGAAAACTATTACCTAATTTACTTTTAAATATAAGCTATAGGTATCTTTTTGAATATCACAAATGGTTACAACAAAGCTTAGGGAGCCGATTTTATTACTGAAACTGAAGGCCCATGGGTTTTCCAGAAATATCTACCAACTCACACTTTGTATTAGATTATACTTTAGATAAGGTTTAAATACATTTAAAATCCTGCACCGTGCTGTATCTAAATAACTGACATTGGACTGTTCTCAAGATTCCGACCATACCTCTGGAATCTAGGGTTTGATGACTGTCTTTACTTACCTCTACCGCAAACCTGTTTTTTAATAGGCTACGCTGACGACAGTCATCTACTCAGATAATTGACGGGAGATAGACTATTTGACTAATGACAGTTTAGAGAAATTGACTGCAATGTGTCAATCAAATATTTAAATGGGGCACACTAAATCGACTTACATTACCTTATCACCTCTTATTAAAAAATAATTTGTGATGACACGTATCAAATTTAATAACGCGAGAGAAAAAAGAAAAGAACCTCGGCCTTGTTCAAGAAAAGTAAGTCGCTCATATGAGGAGCTATAGTCGTAAAAACAAAACAAAAATTTTATATCCTTACTACAATATCGATGTCTACTTGCCGGCCTTCACTTTTATAAGCTCAAAACTTATATTTTTAATATACGAGGAAGTAAAAGTAGTGTTACCATATTTAGTAAACGAAAAGGTAAGAAGATTTTTAATAGTGGTAGGACCACGCTGTTGACAGTTACCTGTCTGCAGCCGCGGGCCGGTCCGTCCGGGGTAATACCGCACTCTCGCCGAAGATCGACGTATGAGTAATAGCAATGTGCTATTGCGCTTCGTTCGGTGAGCTAGAGAGCCGGAAGCCCAATTGTGTGGGCTTGGAGTTTATATTGGTAGTCGCCCGCCAGCAGTGTCGCCGCAGTCCGACCACCGTGCTGTCATCCGCATAGCAACGTATACTCTCTATAGAGAGCAAGTCGTTGACATGCAGGATAAACAACGTCGGGGAGAGCACCGAGCCCTGTGGTACACCAGCATTGATGGGCATGGTCTTGGAGCAGGAGCCGTCGACGACTACTTTTATGCTCCGACCATCCAGAAAGCTGGTGATCCAATTACGGAGTCCCTCGGGGATTCCATATGATGGTAGCTTCGATAGAAGAGCCCCGTGCCAGACCCTGTCGAAGGCCTTTGCGATATCTAGGCTGAACGCTAGCGCCTCACCCTTGCCCTCCAAGGCCGCTGCCCAGCGGTGAGTTAGGTACACAAGAAGATTATAATTTGGACATAAGGTAATTACTTTTTACGTTCTTAAAGCAATGTACTTTAATTAAAATAATAAAAGAAGGCAGTCATATTTATCAGCTATTACTAACAAAAACTTACTGCTAAACATGTTAAACAAACAACAAACAACGTTATGTACATAATAATTTTTAAATAATAGCATCTCCCTGCGGCTGCTCAAATAACATATCTATTTATTTTTGTTGCATTTATAAATAGTAAAGAGTCAAGAGTCTCCGAAACCGGCGAGCGTGTATGAAGAGAATTATGAATGTTGAGGAAGCGAGTAAAGTATGCAGAGATAGAGTTCTCTGGCACTCTGTTCTCTCTGCCTACCCTGCAAGGGATATGGCGTGATGATATGTATGTATAAATAGTATAAGGTTGTTTAATATCTTTATAAAGATAATTTATCGTGATGTAACAGAGTAGTTATACGATCCACCACCCACTTTCTTGCCCGTGGGGGTCATAAAAGACAATTGCGTCTAATAATATACAAATATTATCACCAAAAACTTGAGATATAATTGCTATATTCAACCTCCTTGTTTGTTGTTTCTTGTCATCTGTAACTTCATTGTGCGGACTCGTCAGAATATCAGCGGTGTGGTATTGTGTTTACTGTGGCATAAGCTGAGACGGGCATCATACTTTGGCCATGTGCATAGTGGACTCGTGCGTTTTTATCAAACATCTATTTCTTTTTAACCGACAGTCTTTACTGTTCTTTACTAATGTTTGAGGTTGACAAAATATTTATTTTTCATTCTTTTATTCACCTAATCAGAGTAGTATAGTAGAAGTCAAACTGCCTGTTATTGTGGAGGAAGCTCGAGCCCAACATTATGAAGTATACGATTTAAGTTGATGATGATGATAAGGGCGATAACGAGTGATCTTTAGAAACTTAATAGCTTTTTATTTTTCTTCGTGTATTGCAAACAAAGTGAGGATTTAAATATCAAATTTTGAAGTGGATGAAAATTTAAATTTACTTGTGTTATAATATATATCGGCGCAAATACAACAATACACCTACTATAAATAATTAGACAAATTAATTGAATAGTTTAATTACTTCATAAATCATCAATTGATTACTTAAAGATTATTTTAATGTTAAATTAACATTAAGAAACATGTGATTATTTCTCTCATTGTAATTTCTATACTTAACCTAAAAATTGTAAACACGTGCACGTGCTCCGAGCCCTATAAATACGGACGCACTGTCATAATACATTCATTCGTGTTCGAGTCTTTGTACCGTACGGAGCTCTCTGGAGTGACGTTACGCTACTCATTGAAGAATCCAACATTTAAGCAGTTACTTGTGGAGTTTTATCTCGAAGATCAAAACTATACCATGAGTAATCCACGTAACTAACAACAGTGACGCCAGCAATGGTAACGTCACACCTTTTAAAAATATAATGGGGTTGCCTCCTGCGTCATGATTGGTTCCTCCTTCGTCATATACTATATCACAAAAATGACTATAATAGGGATAAAAGTTTCACATTATATACTTCATACACCAATTCAGTATATGGCAAAAGTAATAAATACAATATTATAAAACTTGATAATATGCAAGGCTATGCGAAACCTATGTTACAACAGACATGACGTTAAAACGATGTTATTTTGACAGACATGTCTAATGCAGTCACGAAAATCAAAAAACAATAAACAAATGTACTTAAATAATTACTTACGTATGTATACGTAAGTCATCATTTGCCTACCCTCATCCCTCGTTAAGTGGGATTGGCACAACACGTTCTTGCCTCCCACAATCTTTTATCAGCCGTCATATCTGCACTTACAACTTTCATACACAAATCCTCGTTTACACAATACATCCATCTCTTTTTTGGTGTCCCACGATTCTTACGCCCATCCACAGGCATATTAATAACCCTCCTTGTCACATGTCTTTCATCCCTCCTCATCATATGTCCATACCAAGACAATCTCGCGCTCCTAAACTTCTCTATCACTGGTGCTACTTTCAAACTGCCCCTAATATACTCATTTCGTATCTTATCTAATCTTGTCACCCCACACATCCATCTTAACATACGCATCTTAGTAGCATGCAATCGTCTCTCATCCGTCTTTTTCAATGGCCAACATTCAGGTCTACACATAACGACAGGTGTAATGACATTCTAGTAGATTTTACCCTTAAGTTTAAGAGCTATCCGCGTATCACATATATTGTTCTCGAAACCTGTCATCAATTCATCCAGCCTGCATTCATTCTCCTACTAACTTCCCGGCAATATGAGAGAATTGGCCAGAGCCACTGAAGTTACAGAACAAATGTTCAGTTTTGGTACGGCTGATCTTAAGGCCAACTCTTTTCAATTGCTCCCGTCATTTTTACAGTCTGCATTGTATCTGAGATGCGTCCTCTCTAAGGAGAGCAATGTTATCTGTAAATAGGATACGTATATACTCATAATCCGATGTTAGAGCATCCATCACTGGAAGGAACAGATAAGGCCTTACAGTCGAACCCTGGTGCAAACCTACTGCCACATTGAACTCGTCAGTAACGCCGGCTTCGGACCAGACATTCATTCGCGCTCCTGTGTACATAGCTTTCACTAATCTTACATACTTCCCAGGTATTCCTCGTTCTTTCAAAGCCCATCATAGAACTTCCCAGGGAACATGGTCGTACGCCTTCTCTAGGTCTTTGAATACTATGGGCTGGTTTCTATGTACATACTGGTATTTTACTCAGTCCTGGCATAAAACCAAATTGGTTCATGTGACATAAGCTTTATTCCTCAGTAGTTGTTGCAGTCCTGTACATCACACTTATTTTTAAAGATGGGCACCAGAGAACTGAAACGCCATTCGATCGAGATAGACTCTTCATGCACCAAGAACAAAGCTTGCCGAAGAACAAAGTCAGCCAGTTCCATCCGTAGGTTTTCAGAAATGTCCATATCTCCACAGGTATACTGTCTGGGCCAAATGCATTACCATTTTTCATACTTTAGACGCCCTTTTTTACTACATCTATATTTATATCCTCTACCAAACCCAAGGTCACTAGCTCTTCTATTAAACCAGTCCAAACGTTCTCCTCATTCATTATTTTTTCCATAATAACTTTTCCAGTCCCCTTTTATTTCTTCATTATTCATTAAAACTCTTTCATTACAATCTTTTATATATATAATATGCACAATATATCGAGCATTCCTCTCTCTCGATTTCGCTAGACGGTATAAATCTTTCTGTCTATTAGGACTATCGGACTTTGGTATAGTCTGTCTTGAACCTTACCTCTAGCGATTGCGACACCTTTCTTACCTTTTTCTTACATTCCACATAGGCTATTCTTTTTTGCTCTTTCAACACGGGGTTATCATCATTCACACTTTTCCATTCTTTAAAAGCATTCTTCTTTTCTTTCAAAACCTTTTGTACACTATCATTCCACCACCATGTATCTCTATCAATCATTCCTTATCCTTTCGTCTCACCCAGAACATTCATCCTTACTTCTTTTACATAGAAAGCCATCTCATTCCAAAATTCTTTTACAGTCTTTTCTTTCATTCCTTTCTCCATTTCAATAATTCTATAAACCAATCTCTTTCGAAATTCTTTCGCGCTATCTTCTTTCTCTAACATGCACCACTTAATCTTTGGTCAAGTCTTAATCCTAGGTTTAAACTTAGCTATTTGCACTAAGATTTTAACTTCCAGTAATTATAAGCGATGTTGGGAAGTTAAAGGCTCACCCGGCATTACTTTGCAGTCCACTACTGCGAGTATGTTATTTCTTCTAAGAAATAACTTGCCTTTCACTACATCATCGCATCCAACCTGTGGCGCATACACACTCAAAATGTTCAATATTAAATTATACAAAACTACTTTAATTGCGATAATTCTGTCATTCATTCTCTTTACATCCGTCGCACATTTTTTCAATTCCGTAGCCAACACTATACCTACTCCATTTCTCTTACCATCGCCTCCAGAATAGAAAAATTATAACCCATTCCAATCTCTATAGCGGTCATATACTTCTTCCTATCTATCCTTCCTCTATATCTTCTCTCATATCCTTCTTTTCCAAAATATCCGCTAGCTCTCTTCCTCTTCCAGTCATCATACCTATATTCCACCTTACCATCCTCATACTTACTTTACGTACTCGCGTCTTACGTCGCACCCGTCCCTAATGCAATAACCCTGGTCCATTTCCCGCAGATGCTAGTTGTCCTGCGCCTGCGCGTCATTTCGGGGGTATGCCCTAACATTATTATGCACTTCGTTTATTCTCAAGCCCATGCTGTGAAGAGATATGGCTACTGTTTTTAAGACCGGTCGCCCGCCTGACGTCCACCCTCCTCGGGAATTCTCGTTAATAGGGAATGGATAAGGGTATGGTGAAGGTATATGAGGGAAAAATAGGTAACGGATACTACTGTCATGAGATATAGGAAAAGGTGGTTTGACAGAAGGTGGCTGGAGTGGCCCGGGATTGCGTGCCCATCATTAGTGACATCAATCAGTTGACGGACACTCTCTGAACAATATATACGTAATATGTATACGTATGTACTAACAATAAAGATTTCTTGCACATATACAGAAGGCCATAACTACTGTAGAAAATAAAGAATATTAGCATAAAAGAAAGACAAAAAGAGAAATTACATGTTGTATTTGTTAGCTAGCCCATCATTATTATCATTTACCTGCACTTATCCCAAATACTTAGGATCGACGCAATATCTACTCCTTTTATATCTAACATATTGTAAAATTAAGTACGTAAGTACTGCAGGGCTCGGTGCTCTCTCCGACGCCTGCATATCAATGACATGCTCTCTATAGAGAATATGCATTGCTATACGGATGACAGCACCGGTGACGAGCGGTATACTGAGCATCAGAATATCCCTCGGAGTATATTACGGGAAAGAAGGACTCAACTTGTGTCTGAAGTCGAGCGCTCTATGAGGCGGGCCTTGAAATGGGCTGAACGGACTTAGTCCAGTTCAATCCCACTAAAACACACTGCAAAGAAGGACCCTTTTGTCATGGCGACTCAGTTCCAAGGAGTAACTTTACAAATTGCCGAGAGTATTGGGATCCTCGGCGTCGAACTATCAAGCAAAGTCCAGTTTGGAGGACAAAGCCAAATTGGCAAGTAGAAAGCTGAGCGTCCTGAATAGAGCCAGGCGGTACTTCACACCGAGACAAGGTCTTGTGCTATATAAAACACAATGCCGCCCTCATGTGGAGTACTGCTCACATTTCTGGGCAGGCGCGCTCAAATATTAGCTAGACCCACTCGACTCCCTGCAAATACATGCTGTTCGAATCATCGGTGATCCCAACCTCACGGAAAGAGTGGAGTCATTAGAGAGCCAGGGAGACATTGGGTCTCTCTGCGTACTCTACTGGCTATTTCACGGGGAGTACTCTGAGGAACTGTTTGACTTAGTACCAACGTCACCATTTTATAGCCGTACCACTCGACACCGCAGCAGAGTTCATCCGTTTCACCTGGAAACGATACGGACGTCTACTGTACGTTTTCAACGATCATTTCTCCCACGTACGTGCAAGATCGGGAACATAATATATACAAAGCGAGGAGCAGGTAGTATATATATATATATATATATATATATATATATATATATACACTAGCTTTTGCCCGCGACTTCGTCCACGCAGAAGTCATCTCTGACAGAGTTAAATAGAAAAAGCAATGCAAGGTGTTGAAGGTTTGTCGCTAGGACGATGATCAACAGCGTCAGAAACTGAGTTGCGGTCGCCGCGTTCTGCGAGTTAGTTGTCTAACGGAATTAGGCAATAGGGTGGGTCCGAGAGAAAATACTCTAGGTTGACACGCTCTACCGTCGGTGCTTTGGGCGGCGCAAGCGTAAGTACCGATATTGAGGTTCACTGCATGAGGGCTTCGACTCGAGATGATACCCGGTTGCGGTGGCCCGCCGCACTACGTAGATGTACGTGTACGGCGCGCGTGTGTCTATATACCATAGCCGGTCACTAAAGAAAAAGATGGTTCAAAGTTCTTTTCATTTTACAAATTATATTGCCATTAATATACTATTTACGGTATAACCATGGGATAAAAATTTAATTATCGCCACCCTTTATTTGACTGTTTTATTTCACCAGCAGAGTTGCGACCTCGTTAGATACGATTTATTATTTGAGTTATAGAGTGAACATTTTTGAAGCTAAACTTAACCTGTATCTTAAACCATTAGGCAAGAACCTATTGCCGTCTACTATGTGCATCGTGTGAGCTCTCACGCCGGCACTGGTCGCCACAACGGCACTGGTGCGGGGTTGATGGAGAGGGAGAGAGAAACACGTGTTTATTTATTTTTACCGAAGAATATTTGTACGTAATTTGAAAAGAATCGATAATGAAATTGTCTCCCTATATACACTTTGCCGCTTTGTTAAACCCCCTTAGGGACGAAATTAATAAAATCCTTTCATATTGAATCTCTATGTTATAAATAAAAACGTGCTTCAAAATTTAATGATTCTAGCTTTAATAGTTTCGGCTTGGCGGTAATGAGTCGATCAACCCGTTTCACAGGCCTAATTTATACAACCAGAGGGTGAAAATTGACAAATGCCGGATATTACCCTAGAATATTTGATTCGACTCGTAATTTGAAAAGAATCAATAAAGATTTTTTTCTCTCCATACAAACTTTGCCACTCTGCTCCACCCCCGTAGAGGTATAATTTCGTAAAATCCTTTCTTAGTAAATCTGTACGTCATATAAAGAAACCACTGTCAACATTTCAAGTTGCCAGCTTCAATAATATCGGCTTGGGGCTAATGATTTAATGAGTCGTCCAACCCGCTTTGCAGGCCTAATTTACACCCGCCGAGGGTGAAAATCAACAAATGCTGAAACACGTGTTTATTTATTTTTACTGAAGATAATTTGTACATAATTTGAAAAGAATCGATAAAGATTTTACATACCATAACATAACTTTTTTATTTATAAACCAATTGACGTAAGTGAAGTTTACCACAATATATTAGTGAAAACTGCGTTTAAATCGGATAAGCCGTTTCTGAGATTAGCGTGCACAAACGCACAGACAAACAGATAAACTATAATAAATAAATAATTTAGTATATTATTATAATTATTTGTAACAGATTATCCGTAAAAAAAGAAAAAGAAAAAGACACCAAGCAAAACCAAGGAGTCACTACTCGCCTTTTAAAAGGCAGTGTCTGTATGTTGCATATGTCATTGAAAATATGTCGATATTATCCATTTGAACAGACCTTATATTATATGACCTTGCCATGCGTGTAAGTGGACTATTAAAGGTAGTATTTAAGGTAGACGATGGGATATCAAATGTACGTGGTTGACGCAAAATTCGTGTGCTGACTCTGAATTTTAGATAGTTGATTAGCGGAGCGTCAATCGAACCATTTATGATCTTGTAAAGAGTTAGTAGATCAGAGTTGTCTCTTCGTTTTTTTAGACTAAGCATTTGAAAGTAATTCAGTCTAGTACTATACTCTGGCAGAGCTTTACGTATACCTTTTTTAATACATAAGTATCTCAGAAAACGCGTCTGTATCGATTCCACTTTATCTATATGAGTCGAGTAATACGGAGACCATATAACAGAACAATACTCTAAGAGACTTCGTACCAATGTATTGTAGAGTATTATAATACTATCGACATTACTAAAGACCTTCGATATTCGGATTATAAATCCAAGTGTTTTTCTAGCCTTACTGATGATACTGTCTATATGTTCACGAAATGATAGTTGTGTATCAAATAATACTCCTAGGTCGCGAATCACGGAGACGCGGTTTAGACCAATACCTCCTATATGATATTTAAATTGTGCATAGTTTACTTTATTGGTAAATGAAATATATTGACATTTTTTCAAATTGAGTGACATACCATTCTTCTGACACCATTGTTGAAGAATATCTAAATCATTTTGCAATTTGAAACAGTCACCAATATCCATTATGTTCTGATATATTTTTAGATCATCGGCATAAGCCAAGCAGTTACAATTTATCATGTATAAGAGATCATTAATGAATACTAAAAACAGTAATGGACCTAATTTTGAGCCTTGAGGAATACCAGAACTAGGCGTAAACGGTGCAGAATCATAACCTGCCAAAGTAACTATCTGAGACCGATTAGCTATATAACTCTCTAACCAACGCAATAGACTCCCATGAATTCCGGCATGCTCTAATTTTAATATTAAAATTGAAAAATTCACCCGATCGAACGCCTTTTCAAAATCCGTATATACAGCGTCAACCTGACCCCTGTTTTCGAAGATATTCGTGATGAAACTCGTGTATATGAGCAAATTCGATGTTGTGGATCTATTAGTGACGACGCTGGCTGTTACTAATTATATGACGCAAATGGGTAAAAACGACACTATAAATCAGACCTTCAAAGATTTTTGCAAACTGCGAGATAATCGATATTGGCCTATAATTAGTCACGTCACTCATACTACCAGATTTATAAATAGGAACAATATTTGTCACTTTCCATAAATCGGGGAAAATGCCTTCTTTAAGAGATTTATTATATATTATGTGTAACGGCTTGATAAGAGCATTAATACATAGACGAATAAATATTGGAGGTAGGCCATCTGATCCGGCTCCCTTGCTTAAGTCAATATTTTTGATGCTTTCTTTTATATCGCCTTCACTAATGTAAACCGAAGAGAGAGAGTAATTTGAACTGGTAGAACTAGGTAGATCATATTTAAGTTCTTGTTTCACGCCGTATACTGAGGCGAAGTATTCCGCAAACAAATTCGCTACTCCACTTCCATCTGTTTCTACACGGTCTCCATAATATACTTGGTTAGGAATACCCCTATGAATTTTCTTTGCCTTAATAAATCGCCAAAAAGCCTTTACGTTAATTTTTAATTCATTTTCAATTTTTGATATATATTCTCTAAAACATTGTCCTATCATTTTTTTTGCTCTTGCACGTAATGTGTTGTAAATGTCATAGTCTCTCGGATTTCTAAATTTTTTATATCTAAGCCTAAATTTTTGTTTTTCTCGAAGAGTTTTTATCAAAGATGGCGTGAACCACACAGGATTAGTGCCTTTTTTATGTTTACCTTTGGGAGTGTGTTTTTCTATATTTTCCCATAAAATATTGTAAAATTTTAGAACAAATTCATTGCAATTTAGATTATAATGATTATCCCAGTTCACCAGTAGTAAATCACGAACACAAGATTCATAGTCCGTTCTAAAAAATAAATATTTGGAATGTGAAGAGTTTTGAATCAAATCTGCATGAGAGTTATTGTTTAATACAAGCTCCAGTGGCGGATGGTGCACGTCAGTTTTACTCAATGGAGGTGCCCGAGATATAGAGATGTTGACGTGTTCACTGACAATAGCAAGATCAAGACACTTTTCATTTTCATTATAAATTTTGTTAATTTGCTTACATCCAGATATATTCAGAAAGTCCTTAAAAACTAATGATTTGGCATCACTCACACCCAGAAAGGGATTAACAGGGTCAAGCCAATTAACATCAGGTAAATTAAAATCACCCAGTATCAATGTAATGCTATCAGTATGAAGTAAACAGACCTCTTCCGCTCTAGTTGTAAATGTCTCAAACACATGACAAGGTATATAAGATGGTAGATAAACTAAGCAGAGATTTATACGAACACCACCTGCACTAACATTCAGCCACAGATCCTCCATGAAGGTTTGCCAACTAATATTATTAACAATTTTAAACTTATTATTAACTGCTATCAGTATCCCACCACCATAACTTTTAGAATACAATTGTTTAAATTCAGCACCTCGATCACGACGAATGACAGTATATCTCGGATCAAAGTATTCAGAAGAAGAAAATGAATCATCTAACCAAGTTTCTGTTAAGCAGATTATGTCATAATCAAAATTCAGAATTGACATATAAACTTCATGAGACTTTGTTTTCATACCTCTAACATTCTGATAGAATATCGATAAACCAACCATTGTAATAATAATGTCTCATTAAACATGTTTCATAAAAGAAGAAAAAACTAAACTTATATTAATTAGGTATATAACTAAATTATTTTATCTAAACACTTTTCGTCCTTGATAAGTATACTTGCAGAGGTTTCATTTTTGCAAACAAAAATCTTGCCGTATCGAATCCAGACAAACTTATAAGACTTTTCTTTGGCCTTCAGTCGGGCAGCAGCGTGTAGTGACTTGTATAAATGAGATAAATGCTCAGACACGTAAACTGGTGATTTTTCAACGCCATAGCCCAGATGAGATGTATTTAGCTTATTGTCCTTGTGGGCTTTATTGTATTTGCTAATCGCAGAATAAAATTCATCGCGACATCTAGAACTACGCAGTTTCACTATTACAGAGCGTGGACGTGACTTGTTGTTACTTATGCTAGCGACTCTAACGCACTTCAAAATGTCATAGTCGTTTAGTGCATGGGACACTACTTTCGACAACTGAACTATGACACTAGGCAGCACTTCATTTTTATTTTCTGGTAAGCCATAAATTTCGAGGTTAGCGTCGCGCATATTTTGATCCAGAGTATTCATTTCATGTTTTAACTGACTAATAGTTGTCTGCATTATGGAATTCTGAGAACGAAGATTAATGTTTTCATCTTGCACTTTTCTAAGTTCTGATTTAATATCGTTAATATGTGTAATATCAAAGGCACTAGATGCTTTTAATTCAGCTATTTCTAATCGCAAATCATTCATATCGCACCTTATTTCGCGTATCATACCTCTCACTTCAGTGCGCATCGCGTTCCGAATTTTCTCTCTAATTATACTTCGAATATCACTGTCTCCTTTCTCACCGTCAGTGCTATCTTCATCGGTAGGTTTACTACAAGTATCTTGTTTAACCGAGCAGCTAGGGCACCTCCAAGTAGAACGCGCAATTTTACTGAGGCGTTTAAGTGCAGTAGCGCTCAGATTAACACATAAATGATGATATATTTTATCACATCTTATACATGTTATTTTTTCATTTTGTTTGACTGGTAAACTACAAATATCACAGTCAGACATTGTGAATACAATGTGTGAAGAAATATCTCAAAAAGACGAATTGCATCCGAGGATTGGAACATGCGGCACTCGCTGTCAATATCGATACCGCGCGCTTAACGGATGCACCACACAGACTTGAGTGTTTAATACGAAATTGTCATTCTATTCAAGAATGTTATTGATAGTAAAACAGGGTAATTTAAGAATATAGTTCAATGTAAGAATATTTACATCACCCGCACTACACACAAATTATTTTTAAATTTACCACATATGCAACACTTTGAACAGTTTTATTATATATGAAAAGTTTATTTGACAATAATTATTAAAGAACTAAATAGTACAAAACAAGAGAGCAACTTTTTATTAAGATTTTGTATTTTTTTCACGGAGTAAATTATAACGTGACCGCACAGTTGAAGTCTCGATGACGTATCGTATATATATATATATATATATTAGGGTGATTCATTTTCGCAAAAAATTTTTAGGTTCTCGTGCAAAATATTAATCTACACGTGGAAAAAGATCTTAATATTAATTTTAAGTACTTGCAATTTAAATTTAAAGTTTTACCATTTAAAATGCATGTAAAAAAATCTTTTTTTTTTTCAAATTTTTAATGCTTACCCGGCTTTTACAATATCGCAAAGCGGTTCAATGGACCTTGTGGGGAATTTCACGCTCTTCAGAATATCCTTAGAGTTTTTTTTGTGTAACTCGCACTGGTTCACCAGTAGGAGTCGTCAAAGTACAGTTTTTGATAAAAATATATATTTTTTTTAATTTTTCGAGCAAACCACCAAATGTAGAAAGAAACCAAGGACTGACTCATAAAATAAAAGTTATCCAACCAATATTTAATGAATTTACAGGCATTTTTATACCGGAAAATGTAGGAAATTGATAAATAATAACTCATAATGTTATTTAGATTCATTTTTTTATTTATTACCATTTTATTTCTTTATACTACGAACTTTTTCAAAATTAGTATGATTTTTTACTCATAATGAATACAAAAACAACACATGAATTCATAAAAAACTACAAGAATAAAATTGTAACATAGATCTTGCAATTTTTCAACATTTCTGTCGGTTAGACAAAAAAATTAAAATGAAGATTATTCAATTTTTTGTAGCGAAATTCCAAAATTAGTAAAAATTTAATTTTTTTCATCGAAAACTTTGTTTACGCCAACTTTGTATAAGTGAAAATCATTCATTGAAAAAGTTCTTAGTATAAAGAAATATAATGGTAATACATACATACATACATATCATCGCGCCATATCCCTTGCAGGGTAGGCAGAGAGAACAGAGTGCCAGAGAACTCTATCTCTGCATACTTCACTCGCTTCCTCAACATTCATAATTCTCTTCAAACACGCTCGCCGGTTTCGGAGACTCTTGACTCCACCTTCCTTCAGTACATGACCGATCTGGTCTAGGTAGGTGAGTCTCGGTCTCCCCCGGTACCTACATCCTTCCACTTTCGCATTGTATATCTTTTTAACCAGACTTTCGTTCGGCATTCTTTCCACATGTCCGAACCATCGGAGCATTCCCTTTCGCATCTTTACACCAATACTCTCTTTCATACCTACTCGCTCTCTTACGTCGTCGTTACGAGTGCGGTCGGTCAGCCTAACTCCACAGATTTTCCGCAGAGATCGCATTTCGACCGCATTAATTTTACTTTCATACTCTTTTCTGCATACCCAACTCTCGCTTCCATACAGTAATGTTGGGACAAGCACTGCGTTATGTATTGCTACACGTGCCTTCTGGCTGAGGTGGTGGCTGCCGAGAAGTTGCCCCAACGCTCCGTTCACTCTATTTCCCGCATTCACTCTTCGCTCTATATCAGTGGTGTACCTTCCATCTCGGCTAAATCCACATCCAAGATATACAAATTCATCCACTTGCTCTAGTACATCATTACCTATTGTTACTCTTACATCTGTTCTGGTTATATCTCTTTCAAAGACCATTATTTTGGTTTTGCTCACATTCACGCGTAGACCTCTTTTCTTACAATCTACTGTCATTGTGTCGACTAGGGTCTGCATGTCAGTCGCTGACTGTGCCAGCAGGACTGCATCATCTGCATAAAGCAGAGCAGTGACCACTGACTCCCACATTCATATCGTTCAATCTTTGGAGACATTTATCCAGATATATGATAAACAGCCTGGCTGACAGAACGCACCCCTGCTTAATGCCGATATTGACGTCAAACCAAGGCGACATTCCATCCTCCAGCCGCACACAGGCTCTACAGCCCATGTAACTGGACTGCACAGCCTGTAGCAGTTTACCGCTAATACCATACTCCGGTAAAATGTCCCAAAGTTCCTTTCGTACAACCGTGTCAAATGCTCTCTCCAGATCCACAAAACTGCAGAAAACCCTCTGACCTAGAGCTAGATGCTTCTCCACAATGTTGCGCAGAGATAACACTTGATCCATGCATCCCCTTCCACTCCTGAAACCTCCTTGTGTCTCACACAGTAAACCATCGGACACCATCCTCATTCTCCTTTCAATAATTTTACCATACACTTTTGCTGCCAAACTGGTCAAGCTTATGGCTCTGTAATTTGCGCAGTCATAACGTGAACCCTTGTTAATAAACAAAGGCACGATGACTGCGCTATTCCAGTCCCTGGGAACCATTCCCGAGCTCCAACATAAATTGAGGAGCAACAGGAACGCCTCCCAGACACAAGAGCCACCAAGCTTGATCATCTCGGCAGACACCATATCAATGCCCGCTGCCTTACCATTTTTCAAACTTCTTATCGCCCATTCAACTTCATCCATACTGATGCCATCGGAGGACGCCGTTGTCGAATGTTGATCTACTAAACCACATCCAACACCGGCGCCAACCGTAGCATCCGCATACATATCGCCAAAATATTCACTCCATCGGCTTAACACGTCTTGTGTTTGTGTAAGAATGTCTCCACCTTTAGACCTTATTTTATTCATTCTGAAGGCTGACCAACCACCCCGAGACTTTTTCACCTCCCTCCAAAAGAGTTTGGTGTTACCCTCGAAGTTTTTAGTCAGCCTATCTTCTGCACTCATACTTGCTCTATCACGTTTCTCTTTCACTAAGGCCTTGGTGTCATTCTTACATTGCCGATATATTTCTTTCTTCTGTTCAGTCATACTGTCATTCAGATTCAAAGAAGAGACATAGTCCAGCCACACTTTCTTCTTTTGCTCTACGGAAGCTGGAACTTCCGCATCCCACCATGCATCACCATTTGTTTTTCTATGCTTCTTTGAACTTCCACATACTTCTTTCGCTGTATCTACCATACTCTCTTTCAATACTCTTCAGCATTCTTCAATGTCCGATTGCGGCTGGCTTGCCATCGTCGTTCTCGGACACCCTCTGCATACTTTTCTCATACACACTCTTCTTGCAACCTTTCAACCTTTATTCTTTCAAGCCCTCCGAAGTGGACACGCTCTCGCCAGTGCCTCCACTTTCTGAACAGACCACTAAATCTCGTAATAACGAGATAGTGGTCCGTATCGACTGTGGGGACCCTGTAGGCTCTTGCGTCCAACATTTTGCTTCGGAGGCGACTGTCTACCAAAATTAAATCTATTATGCTTTTCTGTTCATTCCTTCTCCATGTATACATATGGATGTCCTTATGTTGGAAAAATGTGTTTGTCACAATAAGGTTTCTCTCTATGCATACATCCGCTATGAGCCTACCTGCGTCGTTCACTCTCTTATCACCAAATGGACCAAGTACGTCCTCATAGTCGGGACGCTTGGTCCCCACCCATTCGTTCAAATCTCCGCATACAATCACGCGTTCACTGGTTTCTGCCATATCCAGAACTTCCCTAGCATTGTCCCAAAACTTCTCTTGGTCTGATGCCACCGAGGATCCTACGGGAGCATATGCTACAACCATGAATACCTAGGTGACATCTAGTTTTATACGGACCCAGAGAAGTCTGGGATCATACATTCCGTAATCCTTCACACCTGAGGCCAAGCGAGAGGACAACAGCACTCCTACCCCCATGCTGGCTCGATCGCTCTGTAGTACACCAGACCACAGAGCCATCCCGCCACCAGGAAGATCGCAGGCGTCGCTGCCCCTTCTTTTGGTCTCTGTTACTTAGAGCACGTCTAGCTGTTTGTCCGCCATGACGGATATCAGCTCGTGCAACTTACCTTCCACACAACCTCTTACATTCCACGTGCCCACCCGGCACTCTGCTCTCCTCGACTTGCCTAACTGGGCAAGGCGTGATGGGTGGCGGCCCCCATCGCCGCAGCTGCCGATATTCGTACCGACGGGGGCGGGTCGGTACGCGTCGCCTCCGGGGGACGCCCTAACCCGCATTGCGGTACGAATATCGAGCCGGATTAGCAGTCTAATTAGACTGGCAGGGGACGCGAACGAGCACGCTCCGGACTATGCCCCCCTATGGTAATAAATGAATCTAAATAACATTATGAGTTAATATTTATCAATTTCTTACATTTTCTGGTATAAAAATGGATGTAAATTCATTAAATATTGGTTGGATAACTTTTATTTTATGAGTCAGTCCTTTTTTTCTTCCTACTTTTGGCGGTTTGCTCAAAAATTAAAAAAATATTTATTTTTATCAAAAACTGTACTTTTACGACTCCTACTGGTGAACCAGTGCGAGTTACACAAAAAACTTTAAGGCTATTTTGAAGAGCGTGAAATTCCCCACAAGGTCCATCAAACCAATTTGCGATATTGTGAAAGCCGGGTAAGCCTTAAAAATTTGAAAAAAAAATGTTTTTTTACATGCATTTTAAATAGTAAAACTTTAAATTTAAATTACAAGTACTTAAACTTAATATTAAGATCTCAAATTTGGTGAAAATATTTTTTTCTATGTGTAGATTAATATTTTGCATGAGCAAAGAAAAAAAAAATTTGCGGAAATGAACCACACTAATATATATATATATATATATATATATATATATATATATATATATATATATATATATATATATATATATATATATATATATAAATATTAAATTAATTGAATAAAATTATTTGCATCCACGAATGAAATACGCAAATTCCAACTGATCTATACGAAAGCTAAAAGAAAAATGAAATAAATTCAATTCTATTATGAGCTTTTATATGAAAATTAAGCCGATTAATTACGTGTTTGGATATTAAGATAAGTAAGTACCCGGGTCGAGTGGAAAATAAACATGTATTTATTTTTCAAATTTCTTAATGTTTGAATTTTTTATGATAAATATTAAAGACGGAATATAAGATACAATCCCTCTCACCGCTAAACAGGCGAAAATTGTTTAAATTTTTATTATAATCCTAGCTGAGCCGGCAAACGTTGTTTTGCCATTTACATTATTTCTAGGAAATATTTTTTCAGTTCAAAAAATTAATAGCTAACATTGTAAGGGCGGAATTATAATTGAAGGAGGAATGACGCGTTGCAGACAATAGGCATAGGCATGATTTTGAAAAATGACTCCACGGTGTTATTTATACACTATCTACTTTAACGAAAATAAATCTAATTTCCGCAGAAAAAGTTAATTTTTGTATAAAAAACAACCTTTTTTTAAATCAAACTTAAAATTCGCTTCAAACTTGTGCAAAGGTAATGGCGTCTGTCTATGACGTCACGCTGTCGTATGCACTCATAAGTAGCGTTGTTATTGTTTATTGTAATCCTTAATTTCTATAATCCTGTACAATTATGAATGAATAAGATGAATTCTAATGTGTTTATAGATGGTGTGCAGTTCCTCTATGTAATAATACATCAATAAAAACTCCAACTAAGTTGTTTATTAACGTTTAAATGAAGAAAAATGTGAGAAATACTTGGTTAAGTTTTAAAAAATAGATATGCCTATGCATGTTAACTGTTTCAAAACAATTTTATTATT
This sequence comes from Lymantria monacha, assembly GCA_905163515.2. Lineage (NCBI taxonomy): Eukaryota > Metazoa > Arthropoda > Insecta > Lepidoptera > Erebidae > Lymantria > Lymantria monacha. The sequence continues at coordinate 23,319,588 of LR991081.1, forward strand.
AATTTATCTACCTAAGTTTTATAAAACTAAAAAGACATTTGTAAAGTTACAACACCATTCAATATACACTAGGAAAACATGTACAAATAAGAAATTATAGGTCACTACCTAAAATTACCTTAAACCTTAACCAATTTAGATAAATTATATACTTTTGTATATTAACTTTAGCTGAATGTTCTACTATAAATAAATCTCCTTGTAGGGGATATAAGGTTAATATTTTAAAAATAGACTTAGTTTTTACTGTGTTTTCTTATTGGCTCTATTAGATTGGTTGAAGAAAAATCTTAGAATAAGTACAGAATTTACGAAATGAATAAACTTTTTTTTTTAATGTTATATTGCACTATTATATAACACTGAATATAAGCATATTTTTCCACAGACCCAATAATAGTTTCAGAAAATCAGACATGTAAGCGTCATCGTACAAAATACTTATGATCACAACTTTTTATTAGTGTTGTAGTTGTTGTCTGCTACACAGAAGTAGACAAAAAGACTTTTGTAGCCCTGTAAAATACATTTGTATCTGCATCTGTAATTATGGTATTTCAGTTCTATAATGTGCTTAAGTTCATAAATTAAACAATAAATACATGGAAGTTCTAATATTTCAAAATTCTGCTGAACAAAAATCATTGCTTGATGAAAAAAACTTTCCCAGTATCGATAAGTCGATTCTTGGCAAATTTGAGCTATTTGCGTTGATAAACCCTAGTTCCATCGCTAAAGTTTATATATCGTAGTAGCACAAAAGTGATATCCATTATAAGTCTTTACCACAAAATATCTGGTAAACGGAGTAATAATACGATAACGAGCTCAGTGCGAACTAAGATGCAAGCAAAATTTACTAATTAACGAAAGCGTGACGTCACTCGCTTCTGATTGGTGTTCGAGCCAATATGGCGAAATGATATCTTTTGAATTTTTAATATTTTAAAGTTAATCGCGCTTGCTATTTCGAAACAAGAGCTTTTTTACAATCTTTGTATCCTATATAATTAAAATAAATCACTATTTTAATGATTCTTAGTTACTCATGCCTATTAAAGTATACTTTATTTAAGTTAATAGGTTATTCATTATTAAGGTAACAAACATATATTAAATTACAATTCTTGATAGCTATCTATGCATCGAAAATACTATTTCTACTAATATTTATGGCCATAAACAAAGATTAATCTCTTAGCGCAATGGAGTGTACAATATTTTTGGTCAGTCCGTCTTTAATCAATACAAACAAATTGGTTGGGTTTCACCACGCAAGAATATGTCACATTTCCAGCAGAAAAGCATGGTGTACCCAAATCTAAGCCACAAGCAGATAACGTTTGGTCTTGTGACTTACTGATCGTCATTGCGAATGCCAATCTAATTAGGAATTGAATGCGTTTGAATTCAATTGTCACATCTATAGGAATCATAGTAATTCGTGGCAGCAATACATTTTCGCCTCGGAACTTGCCATTCAAAATGCTGACTTCGATAATGATTTTCATTAATTTTTTAATGACTAATCGTGTGCCATTGCAAAGCTGTGGTGAGTTCAAATTTCGAATCAAAATAACCGAAGAGCCAACCTTCAATTGTAAACGATGCGGTGGCATACCTGGCATATCCAATGAATTTAAAAACTCAATTGGATAACTCACAGCTTTGTTAACATCGCAAAGTGCATCCACAGATTCGCTTCCTTGACCTCCTTGGCTAGCCCGATGTGTTACCCTTTCGAGTACTAACCCCCATCGATGCCCCGGCTAATTACCGGAGCGTCGTAGGACTACTCCCCGATCTAGTCACTCGCAGCCTCGGCTAGGCCGACATCAGGCGCAAGCACTCGCGCCTGCGCCGCCCCAGGCGCCACCCCAGACATATAGTGTGTGTACAGCGCGTTATATGTGATCGATAAGAGTATTTTGCAAGTAGATGATTGTGCAGAAATCGGTTGGCAGTTCTATGCATCCAGTATTTTCATGTATAACAACTTTTCCATTGTCAATATCTAACAGTTGCTTTGAAAAAGTTTCAGCGGGTGGATCTTGTAGCATTTAAACGCGCATGTTCACTGTCTTTTGTACAATACTTTTTCAACATTACGCAACAATCGCGATGATTTTAAGCAAGCGTTGATTTCATCAACGTACGCTGAACGTGGATTTTTTTTATTGCCGGTGGTGGCAAACGAGCCAGATACTTCCGATCCGTTACATTTTTATTATATACGAATACTACCAACCCTTTCTTTGCTCGTGGATGTCGTAAAAGACTAAGAGCCTTATAACGACCTGGGCCAACTCCATCTGATGCCGTTTGGTCAACAATTACATTCCCAAGGAGGGTTGACGTCTGGCAGGCGGCCGGTCATAAAACTATTGCCAATAACTTTTACAACATGTACTATGTAAGAAGAGTACATATTGTATCAACCCCAAGTAATTGGGATAAGAGTAGGAGAATGATGATTATGTTTTGCAGCGGCAAAATTGACAGTTTAAAATCTAATTTAACAGTTACAGTATATCTACCTACAAGATGATTAATAAAAGTTTGAACATGTGTTATATACAATATATAAAATCCATATCAAAACTTGTACAGTAATTATTAAATTTGATTTGAAATTAATAATTAAATATTAAAAATTTAACATAATATTAATCAATTTATTTCATATTTTCTTCATTAATTTAATTTTAACTACGTTAAATATTTTTCTTTAAGTATTTATTCACAGCACATAAGATACATTGTAAATAAATATTTATTGTATTTAAAATTGATCGGTGTGATAACATTGTAATAAAAGCAGTCATGATTTTATTGATCCAAAGCGTGCCGTCCCTCTGGGACATACTTTAAAGACCCTACGCGTTACTGAACATTTTATTTGATTTTAGTTTGCTTCAGTTATCTGTATCTACATAAAAGAATCGTGGAATGTGACTTTGACAACGCCAAATTGTTGCATTGAATTTAAAATTTGCTACTACATTCAAATTCATATCATTATCAATATTTGAATCAGCAAGATAATAATAAATTTAAGTTTATAATGAATTTTTTTGATGGCAAGTAAAGTAACGTTGAGAAATTAAAAATATCAAATACGTTTAAACAAATGTTTTTCTTCACATATGTATGATATCATCATTGTCGTACTCTTATCCCAATTACTTGGGGTCGATACAATATGTACTCTTCTTTCATACTATGTTCGGTACCAAACATTTTTATTATAACTTGATAATTAATATATGTAGGGTAGTTCATAATTTTTTAGTTCGCGGTTGGCTCGGAGCCAGTGGACACCAGTTACGTTGGAAGTAACGGTCGCGTATGCATATATTTTTGTAATAGCTACGCCTTTTGTTCACTAAAGCCGTGAAATCTTGGTATTTATTATATCGCGCGCCACCTTTTGTTTTGTGTGCCGTTAATGTACGAGAGTTGATTAGAACTATATATTTGTGAACATTTGTAATAAATTGTGTGTGCAAGTAGCAAGCCCGAAGCCCTGAGTTGTACTAGGCCGCTGTCGTCACCGCGCCTTTGGATACAAAGCTAAGTGACCCCTCAGTTAAGTCCTATTTGTTTGGCCAGACCGAACGCTGAGCTAGGATACGTTATAGCTATCTTCGCGGTACCTACTTGTAAGTTTTACAATAATCCGTTCTTGTACTAACATTTAAGAGAACTTTAAATAATCGTAATCGCAAGCCAATGTTATTACCCATTTTGTTACCCTCACTGGCCTGGTGTTCCTTTCCACTGCGCATCCTAGGTCAGTGAGGGGACGGTAATGAACATACTACATATTGTAAAAGTTATTGGTAATTGTTTTTTTGACCGGCCACCTGCCTGACGTTAACCCTCCTTGGGAATGTTATTGTTCAGTTCAAACGGCATCAGATGGAGTTGGCCTAGGTCGTTATAACGCTCTTAGTCGTCTTTAACGACACAGCAGTATCATCACATATGTATGACAATATTACCCTATAAGTGCTGTATGAGAAAAATACAGTCATTTTTAGTTTTGAAAAAGTCTTGATTTTCATATATATATCGGATGTAGAGCATCATGTCAATGCTTCGCTTACGAGATGTGCAATATAAAAAAATAAATTAAAGTAAATTAATTTAAAAAAAAATCATGGGTTTACTTACTATATGTCATTAAAATTACTGTGAATAATAAGTGAAGTAGTAATAAAAATTTGATTTGAGGCACTCAGCTCTTTCTGTCATTTTTGATAAAATCACTCTGTTTTGCGATTCATGATATCCTAGAAGTAACACATTTAACATTAAAAACATAATACAAAATAGAAAATGTTATTTATGTGTAATATAGATTGTAATAGTTATTAGACTCATTATTTAAATTGTTGAATAGCACGTAAGGGGTGTTAGAAGATAATTAAGTGACGCCTGTTGGCCGTATCGCTTTAATAGAAAAAAATCTTGAAAGAATAATAAAAATAAGTAGTGTTATGAAAAAGTGACATCGATGTTATAGAATATTATGAGTGCGGGATTGTCTTATTATTTTTATAGACACGTTATGAGGAGGGATGAGTAATATGTGAGAAGAAGGGTTATCTATATGATCGTGGATGGAATTTAAAATCCAAAAATAGATGATGATAAAATCTCTTTGGCTGTTTGGATAACATTAAAAAGGTTACATTTCAAATAAAGAGACAATATAGTAAAATTTCAATCTAGGAATTTTAATGTCAAAGATGCAACTCACTCTGGTCACACTGATAAAATACCTGCTATTTTTGAAAAAGTGGGGCAAAACAGTTTCGGCCCATTTTAAAATTATCATCATCATTCTCCTGCTCTTGTCCCAATTACTTGGGGTCGACGTAATATGTACCTCTCTTCCTACATATTGCAAAGGTTATTTATTGGCAATAGTTTTATGACCGACCACCTGCCTGATATCAACCCTCCTTGGGAATCTCTCTTAGTCGTCTTTTACGACATCCACGAGCAAAGTAAGGGTTGGTAGTATACGTAGTCTTAACTTTTATTTTTTTTTGCCCCACCTTGTAGGTATACACCCTGTGGGGGTACTTACATGTATTCAATTCTTTCATTAATAACTTAATAATCTACCACCGAGTTGCAATGCAATCGGCACTAAAATGATCCGGTAAGAAACTAACCGCTTTCATCTATTCTTTTTTCTTTTTGTTGAATTTTTTTTATACAAATACTAGCAGACACTGCCACGCGTGTCTGTGCCTAAGGTAGCCTCAGTAACAGGTGGTGGTTATGCTAATAAATTGTAACTTATTTGAAACTTTGTACGTTTAATATAGCGCCATCTATTAAATACTTACTTATTCCAGTCAACAGATACTGCCGTCTGTTAGAATCGTTTGGAGATAACAGATAATTGTGACTGTCAAATAAAAAACAAATAATAATAATTTGCAATTGCAGATTGACGGGACTGACGTCACGGATTTCGAGCGAGCTTATTACAGTCGTGACTTTTTTGCATACTATAAAAAAATAACAGTTTCAAATTAACTAGTTTATTGCTCAATAAGTTCTACATACATTTATTCGCATCTTACATCGTTATTAAGTGTCTACAGTGCAGTGAAAGGGATTAAATTGGAAATATTCATATTGCTAAAATAATTCATTTTTATCCTACCCTAATCTATATAAAAAAAGGATTTTTAAAAAATAACAATTAGTTATCGTGTAAACAATTAGTGCAGAGAGAAAAAGTGTTGGTTTTTCGTGTCTTGGTTTCCTATGTGCGTCTCATGGTGTTTTTTAACCACAGGTAACCCTATCATAAGTTCATAACATACGGTCAGTGCCATCTAGTGTAATTATACTATACGAATAAGTACAATCGTTAACCTAATTAAAAACTGCAACTTTACAATTATGCCGGCAACTAAGTGTGGAGGTTGCGCGAAATTTTTGTCCCCAATAGAGGGCGCTATATGTAGTATGTGTGATGCTGTTTACCATCGGACCTCTGTAGGTCTGCCTAAAACAGGAGTATCAACGTCATGGCGGTGCCCTGAGTGCACCAAAAATGAACGTAGGGACAATAAGATGGAGACTCCCGTCCGAAAGCGTGTGGATATGACTGAGCATTATACTGAAAACGTGGGCAGTCCTGGCATTCTAGAATCTGTCCCGCGGAGTCCTGGAAATCCCTTAGTATCGGACTTGCCCACTGAGTTGCGTCTTCTAAAGGAAGAACTGTGTACCGAGTTTCGCTTAATGCGTCAAGAAGTGCAAAAACTACGTTCTGAAATGACAGAATTGAAAGTCTCTTAAGGTTTGTGACGACCACATGAATAGCCTTGACGCGAGGTTAGAAGCTCTTGAACTTAGGCTTGATCAAAAGTCTACGAAAGAGACCGCAGTGGATGATGTCATAGCGGACCTAAGGCTTCAAATTAACGAACGGGAACAGGAGTTCTTTCTCAACGACGTCGAGGTGAACGGAGTACCAGAGTTAAGAGATGAGAGTACCTTGCACCTTGTAAAGGCCTTAGCTTGTAAGTTGGGCATGGCTATTGAAGATCATGACATTGTACACGCAGACCGAATTGGACCCTCGCGCAGAAATCTAATGGAACCTTCTGGAGGCCCCGCAGGCGGTGATACCTGGCGCCCGCGGAGTTAGGTTGTGCGGTTTGCCCGTCGTGTGACTCGCGATGCCCTGCTTGGTGCAGCGCGAGTGCGCCGCGGTCTCCACTACGATGGAGTTAGGGATCGGTGAATCGTCTGCACCTACTTATCGCATATATGTAAATGAACGTCTGACTCGCACAAATCGCCATATTTTTTATAAAGCTCGTCAAGCAGGCGTCCTTCACAACTGGAGATATGTATGGACCAGGGAAGGAAAAATACTCGCTCGCAGGCAGGATGGTCAGACTGCGCAGCGCATCAGGTGCGAAGCGGACATAACTAGAATTTTTGGCTAGTGTTTGGTTGGTCTTTTAGTATCGCTTGGCGATATGATTTTTCACTGTGTTTGTATTTTACCTACTTTCTTTATACGTGTTTATTCTGGTGTATTTTACACTGCTTAATTATAATCTCATTACAAACTTTAATTTATTATGATTTTTTAAAATTCATATACGGTAATATAAGAATAAACGCACACCTTTTGCTATTATCTGACAGTGTATTTTTTATGTATTGTACCTTAGTATCAAATTTTGTTTATATTTGTTTGTTTTTGGCTGGATTGTGTAATGAAACACAGATTGTGGATGTGCGGTGTGGTTGTCTAGATCATTTTATATCGATCACTTATTCTATGACTGTAACTCTGTCCTCCTTTATACACATTAAATTAATTATTTTTTTTTTATTTTTTTTTTATTTTTTTTTTATTGTCTACGGTGACAAACGAGCAAACAGCACACCTGATGGTAAGTAATGCTGTTGCACATGGACCCAGCAACACCAGGGGTACAGCCAGGCCGCTGCCTACCGTGAAGGAAGAGCTCTTCTTAAACCTCGTTTGAAGAAGGACATGTCATAGCGCTCGGGAAACACAGCAGCAGGTAGTTCATTCCAGATCTTGCATGTACGTGGGAGAAATGATCGCTGAAAACGTACGGTCGAGGACCATATCGTTTCCAGGTGAAATGAATGAACCCTGCTACGGTGTCGAGTGGTACGGTGGTAAAATTATTACATATATACAATATATACAAACTCATTTTATTTTTACTTATTAACCTCATACGTGCATATTGCTATATGAACTACTTACATTTAATTTTTACACATATTGGCGTCAATATGTGTAAAAATAATATAAAAATAATAATAGTATTGCTTTATTATACCCATATATCATACATACCAACAAACTGTACTATTGTTAACAATAATTATATATACATATTACATTTCAAACTATTTACATTCCACTTCCATAAATATACATTTTAACATAATTAACACATCTTTTATATACAAACATATTTTGTACTTGTTTCCAATTTTTATACATAATTTTTACTCTTCGAATTATTTACAATTGAGTTTTTATTTAGATCTCTCCGTAAATAGATGTGGTATATTTTTGTTAAAACTGCTGATTGCCACAATTTGGGTGTTACTCTATCACTGGCATTTCTTATCTAATAAATTTCTGTATTACGTGGTTATTCTCTACAATGATTAATAAACAGTTAAAATTGGTTTGTTTAATGCAGGTTCTCTTGGTACTGGTCATGAAAATTTTGTGATTGCCATTACTAGAAATGACATAGATATACTTGCAGTAAATGAGACTTGGCTTAAACCGGGTGAAGAGGCCCGTGCTCCTATCCTTGCAGGATACCGTCTACAGCACATTCCAAGGCCACGTGCTGTGCGCTCGCGGGGAGGGGGTGTCGGTTTTTATATTAAGCGAAGCATAAATATACGCATTCTGCCACATCCAGTATATCCATTGCACTTCTCAGTTGAGCAGATGTGGGTCACTGTAGCTCTTAACGGGAGAAAACTAGTGATTGGCACGGCATATCGCCCTCCATGGATGAATATTGACCTATTTTTAGATGCCATATCTGATTCCATTAGTTCATTCTCAAGCTTTAACAATTTAATTTTATTAGGTTATTTTAATATCAACTTATTTTATCAAAATGATATAAAAACAATAAAATTAATGACTTTTTTATCCTGTCTAGGTCTATCTCAGCAAATTACGGAGACAACCCACTATACCGAAACAAGCCAATCCCTTATTGACATAATCTGTTCTAACCTAGGCACAAAAAAAATAGTGGTTGAACAAATAGGTAATCGTTTTGGTCATTGTCTTGTGGTCTGTGAATTTCATATTAAGCGGGAAAAACATATTCCACGTACAATCTCGTTTAGGCCCCTAAAAAATATTAATGTGGACGCGTTTAACGCCGACCTGCAATTGGTTAGATGGGACCTAATGTCTAAACTTGATAATGTTAATGAAGTTGTTCATGCTTTAAATTTCAGTATTATTTCTTTATTCAACTATCACGCACCTTTGAAAACCATCGCAGTTAGGGATCGCTCTTACCCTTGGATCACGGATACAATTAAACTAATGATGCGGTTGCATGATAAGGCATCAGCAGACTATAATAAATGTAAAGATCATGGTAAAAAAGAATATTATAAAACTTTAAAATCTCTTGTTAACAAAGCACTTTTTCAAGAAAAAGCTTATTTCAAACATTACATTAATAATCAGATCAAAAATCCGCGTTCATTATGGAAAAATTTAAAATCTACTCTATTACCAAAGAACGATTTTGAGTTGCCTTCCTTCTTTAATGATCTGAATGAAATAAATACCCATTTTTTAAATATATCAGGTGCCTTGGATGTTAGTATATCTCAACTTACTTACTTTGAATATCACCGTTTCAGTGATATTATCTTCCACTTGAAGGAGGTTAGCCTTGACTGTATAATTGCAATAATAAATAAATTAAAATCGAATGCCGAAGGTTGCGAAAATATAAGTCTCAATATGCTCATTATGACTTTCCCTTATACATCTGATGTCATTAAGGATCTGATGAATATGTCAATTAACACATATGTATTTCCCGATGTTTGGAAAACTGCAATTGTCCGTCCTCTGCCGAAACTTTCACACCCAACAGATATGAAAGACTTGAGACCAATTAGCATCTTACCATGTTTATCAAAGATCATGGAGAAAGTGGTTCACAAACAGTTGGTTGAATATCTTGAGAGCAAAAATATTCTGCCTGAATCACAATCGGGCTTTAGGAAGGGACGTAGTACGGTAACGGCCATGCTAGATGTTACTGACAATATTCTGTGTGCTCAGGATGAGGGTCTATGTACTATACTAGTATTACTAGATTTTTCAAGGGCATTCAACTCGATAAATATAAATCTTCTTTTATCTAAGTTGTGCTATTATGGTTTCGATTTTAAAACTGCTTCTACATACATACATATTATCACGCCATATCCCTTGCAGGGTAGGCAGAGAGAACAGAGTGCCAGAGAACTCTATCTCTGCATACTTCACTCGCTTCCTCAACATTCATAATTCTCTTCATACACGCTCGCCGGTTTCGGAGACTCTTGACTCCACCTTCCTTCAGTACATGACCGATCGGTCATGTACTGAAGGAAGGTGGAGTCGGTCCGGTCGGGTCGGGTCGGTCGACCGGTCGGTCGGTCAGCTTAACTCCACAGATTTTCCGCAGAGATCGCATTTCGACCGCATTAATTTTACTATCATACTCTTTTCTGCATACCCAACTCTCGCTTCCATACAGTAATGTTGGGACAAGCACTGCGTTATGTATTGCTACACGTGCCTTCTGGCTGAGGTGGTGGCTGCCGAGAAGTTGCCCCAACGCTCCCTTCACTCTATTTCCCGCATTCACTCTTCGTTCTATATCAGTGGTGTACCTTCCATCTCGGCTAAATCCACATCCAAGATATACAAATTCATCCACTTGCTCTAGTACATCATTACCTATTGTTACTCTTACATCTGTTCTGGTTTTATCTCTTTCAAAGACCATTATTTTGGTTTTGCTCACATTCACGCGTAGACCCCTTTTCTTACAATCTTCTGTCATTGTGTCGACTAGGGTCTGCAGGTCAGTCGCTGACTGTGCCAGCAGGACTGCATCATCTGCATAAAGCAGAGCAGTGACCACTGAGTCGCCCATCTGGACTCCCACATTCATATCGTTCAACCTTTGGAGACATTTATCCAGATATATGATAAACAGCCTGGCTGACAGAACGCACCCCTGCTTAACGCCGATATTGACGTCAAACCAAGGCGACATTCCATCATCCAGCCGCACACAAGCTCTACAGCCCATATAACTGGACTGCACAGCCTGTAGCAGTTTACCGCTAATACCATACTCCGGTAAAATGTCCCAAAGTTCCTTTCGTACAACCGTGTCAAAAGCTCTCTCCAGATCCACAAAACTGCAGAAAACCCTCTGACCTAGAGCCAGATGCTTCTCCACAATGTTGCGCAGAGAGAACACTTGATCCATGCATCCCCTTCCACTCCTGAAACCTCCTTGTGTCTCACACAGTAAACCATCGGACACCATCCTCATTCTCCTTTCAATAATTTTTCCATACACTTTTGCTGCCAAACTGGTCAAGCTTATGGCTCTGTAATTTGCGCAGTCATAACGTGAACCCTTGTTTTTAAACAAAGGCACGATGACTGCGCTATTCCAGTCCCTGGGAACCATTCCCGAGCTCCAACATAGATTGAGGAGCAACAGGAACGCCTCCCAGACACAAGAGCCACCAAGCTTGATCATCTCGGCAGACACCATATCAATGCCCGCTGCCTTACTATTTTTCAAACTTCTTATCGCCCATTCAACTTCATCCATACTGATGCCATCGGAGGACTCCGTTGTCGAATGTTGATCTACTAAACCACATCCAACACCGGCGCCAACCGTAGCATCCGCATACATATCGCCAAAATATTCACTCCATCGGCTTAACACGTCTTGTGTTTGTGTAAGAATGTCTCCACCTTTAGACCTTATTTTATTCATTTTGGAGGCTGACCAACCACCCCGAGACTTCTTCACCTCCCTCCAAAAGAGTTTGGTGTTACCCTCGAAGTTTTTAGTCAGCCTATCTTCTGCACTCATACTTGCTCTATCCCGTTTCTCTTTCACTAAGGCCTTGGTGTCATTCTTACATTGCCGATATATTTCTTTCTTCTGTTCAGTCATACTGTCATTCAGATTCAAAGAAGAGACATAGTCCAGCCACACTTTCTTCTTTTGCTCTACGGAAGCTGCCACTTCCGCATCCCACCATGCATCACCATTTGTTTTTCTATGCTTCTTTGAACTTCCACATACTTCTTTCGCTGTATCTACCATACTCTCTTTCAATACTCTCCAGCATTCTTCAATGTCCGATTGCGGCTGGCTTGCTATCGTCAGCCGTTCTCGGACACCCTCTGCATACTTTTCTCTTACACACTCTTCTTGCAACCTTTCAACCTTTATTCTTTCAAGCCCTCCGAAGTGGACACGCTCACGCCAGTGCCTCCACTTTCTGAACAGACCACTAAATCTCGCAATAACGAGATAGTGGTCCGTGTCGACTGTGGGGCCCCTGTAGACTCTTGCGTCCAATATTTTGCTTCGGAGGCGACTGTCTACCAAAATTAAATCTATTATGCTTTTCTGTTCATTCCTTCTCCATGTATACATATGGATGTCCTTATGTTGGAAAAATGTGTTTGACACAATAAGGTTTCTCTCCATGCATACATCCGCTATGAGCCTACCTGCGTCGTTCACTCTCTTATCACCAAATGGACCAAGTACGTCCTCATAGTCGGGACGCTTGGTCCCCACCCATCCGTTCAAATCTCCGCATACAATCACGCGTTCACTGGTTTCTGCCATATCCAGAACTTCCCTAACATTGTCCCAAAACTTCTCTAGGTCTGATGCCACCGAGGATCCTACGGGAGTATATGCTACAACCATGAATACCTTGGTGACACCTAGTTTTATACGGACCCAGTGAAGTCTGGGATCATACATTCCGTAATCCTTCACACCTGAGGCCAAGCGAGAGAACAACAGCACTCCTACCCCCATGCTGGCTCGATCGCTCTGTGGTACACCAGACCACAGAGCCATCCCGCCACCAGGAAGATCGCAGGCGTCGCTGCCCCTTCGCTTGGTCTCTGTTACACAGAGCACGTCTAGCTGTTTGTCCGCCATGACGGATATCACCTCGTGCAACTTACCTTCCACACAACCTCTTACATTCCACGTGCCCACCCGGCACTCCGTTCTCCTCGACTCGCCTAACTGGGCAAGGCGTGATGGGTGGCGGCCCCCATCGCCGCAACTGCCGATGTTCGTACCGACGGGGGCGGGTCGGTACGCGTCGCCTCCGGGGGACGCCCTAACCCGCATTGCGGTACGCATATCGAGCCGGATTAGCAGTCTAATTAGACTGGCAGGGGACGCGAACGAGCACGCTCCGGACTATGCCCCCCTAAAACTGCTTCTGATTTCTGATAAAGTTGCAGTACCTACAGGAGTTCCTCAGGGCTCGATACTGGGTCCAATCCTTTTTATTCTGTACACATCTGATATTGGACAAAACATTCGATACTGCAAATTTCATATATATGCAGATGATATTCAGATATATTTTTCATTTAAACCGTCGGAAATTAATAACGCAATTGCCAAGGTAAATGATGATCTGTCAAGTATTGCAACATGGTCCACTAATAATTGCTTGGTGCTTAACCCAAACAAGACAAAATATTTACTGTTTGGTAATAGCCACCAACTTGCTACGCTTTGTCCGTCCTTGGATGTTATATTACTAGGCAAACCAACTGAGGGTGTAACTGAATGTCGAAATTTGGGTTTGCACATGGATACCAGTCTGCGGTTTGAAAGGCACATAGCTGATGCAGTCAAAACCTGTTTTTATAAACTGAAGCTACTATATAGAGCAAGACACTTTATACAAGAAGTTTTACGCATGCAGTTAGTAGAATCCTTGGTTTTATCCAAACTGAACTACATGGACACAGTTTTTGGACCACATCTCCTAGCTAGAACTCAGAGACTTGTACAGCGAGTTCAAAACGCTTGCGCCCGTTTTTGTTTTGACATCCTGTTGAGGGCTCATGTCAGTCCATATTTAAATAAACACAGCGTTTTAAAGATGAGACACAGGCGTAAACTCCGCCTAGCCTGTCTTCTTTCCGGTGTGCTTAAGTTTAAGGTTCCAAGTTATTTATATAACAAATTGTCATGGCTATCAAAAAGCAAGTCTCACGGTCCTCGACGGTGTGCGGGGCAGCTTGCCACACAATGTCATAGATCTGCTGCATTTAGGGGTAGTTTCCGATATGCAGCAACAAAGTGTTGGAATAATATTCCCCCGCCAATAAGGAGTCTACATTTACAACTTTTTAAAATAAAGTTATAAAAAATTATTTACGATCATCAAAAATTGGAAGAACCCTTAAGACATGATACCAGTGCTATTTAAGTATTTTAATTTTATGCATTATTTGGTCACAATTATATACATACATTATTTATAATTTAAGTTTTATATTTTCTAATATAATTTATTTTTACTCACGTCTCTTGTTCCTTAACTATCCCCTATACTCCTTTGTAGCAATAATTTCTATTTTAAATTGATGATCTGGACAGCTGTAAAGCGTTAATGGTTAACAAACAAAAACAAATTGTGTACACACGCTTTAATTTGAAACAGGTACTTCTAATTTAAAATATCTCACATGTGTTATTTTATCAAGTTAAATTTTATTTAGACCTAGTTTATTAAATTGAGTTCACATTACATGTTAGTTATATGAATTTGTTAACGTACAGACATATTTAATTTTTCATTTGATATACAATCTGTCGCAATAATGGAAAATCTGCGCTGTGGTCACTGCCATAATGGCATGGCGCGTATTCACTGCTGTGTCACGTGTCTTTGTGATCGTGTAAGATACTTATATATTTTACCTGTACATATTTTTTTGTTGTTGTTTTTGAACATGGTATATATATTTTATGTTTATTTTATGTTTGTTGTTCTTATATTTTGTCTGCTTTAATTATATTAAAATTTTAGTGTAGTTAAGTTCGTTGACGTCCGTAACGTCATCAAAGCGTTTCCATGGAAGATCAGTGCAGGTATTTTAATCTGCAACATGCTGAGATGGAGGCGTTTTGTGACGGGCAGCTTCTTATTTACATTGTTACTTTTTTTTTATACCCATTTTTGTATGTCCGTTGCAATAAACAGATTTATTTCTTTCAATAAAATAATATTGCGACTATAAATTGAGATAGAAGCTATTCTATCTTTTAAGTTTGATCAAACTACACATGCTGTGCAAATTTGATTAAAATCGGTTAAGTACTTTAGGAGTCCATCGCGGATGCGGGTTACCTCAATGCGCGAAGAGGGTGGCTCCCAGGGAAGTCATCGCCCGTTGGGCTACGCGGCTGGAGAGGCCTAGATACGGTGTTATTACCGTGGAGGCCCTCCGGCCCGTACTGATGGAGTGGATGCAGCGGCAGCACGGAGTCCTCTCTTTCCGGTTGGTGCAGGTCTTGTCGGGGCATGGTTGCTTCGGCAAGTACCTGCACACGGTCGTGCGGAGGGAGTGGACTCCGTCCTGCCACCATTGCAGTAGCGACGAGGACACGGCGCAACATACGCTCGAGGTATGTTCGGGCTGGGACGGGCAGCGCCGTGACCTCGTCGCTGTCATCGGTGCCGACCTGACGCTGCCGGCTGTTGCGCGAGCGATGGTCGACAGCGTCAGGAATTGGGACGCGGTCGCCGCCTTCTGCGAGGCTGTCATCTCGGGTTGCGCGCCGCCTTTTCCGTCACCCCGGACCGATTTGGCGGGGTGCGACGTCCATAGCCCACCGCAAAAAAAAAAAAAAAAAAAAAAAAAAAGGACTCCATCGCGGACAAACTACTTGCCGCGTAATTTATATATATATTAAGAAGATATACCTATAATATTTTTAGTAAGTATTAATTCCAACGTGATAACTCTAGTCATATATAACGCATTTAGTTAATGACAGCACCAAATTTTCAAAGGCGTTATAGTACTAGAGCGGTGACTCGCCATCATGCTGAATGGGCCTCATGGATAATGTATTCATTTATTAAAAAAAATAGCTGTCTATCTAAACCATGATATAGCGATGACTATGGCATTGATACGTGATCTCAAAATGTCCATCTCAGCTAAGGCTCAAAATCGCTTCTAGACAACAAGTTATTCATATGTTTCCTTTAATTGATAAATGCCCATACAATCAAAGAATAAGTATAACCGACATATGATATTAACCAAAACATGAAGATTTAGCAGGCTGAACAAGTAATTGGAGGGACCACGTACAGAAAATGATACTGCTACCTTACACGACATACAAAGTATAAGCTATATTGTTTTATATATCAATATAGCTTTTATTTTGTTTACCGTGTGACGTGTACACTTTTATTTAAGAAGACATTTTTACTACGAAAGTTTATTAAATTACGGAGGGTAAGTTTTTGGCCATGATGTATATTTAAGTTCATCTGTTAGCTCATAATTTATAGTCTACTCATTTTAGTTCAATGCTTCGTACGCTGACTTGTTCTAAGATTAAAACCCAGACGATGATTTCTCAGAACTATGGTGTTGTTCAACATATATAACAACAGATATGATTGCAAGGAGCTTACGAATATATTATGTTATACAGTACCTAGAAATGTTATGCTACTGTAAGCTCGTGTACCTCGGTGGTCACTTGGACACGTGCAAAACTAAAGCCTCAACATGGGCGCCCCTTCGTCGACTAACTCGTCGATACTCGTACAATTTCTTATCTATCAACTAGCTGTTTCCCACGGCTTCGCCCGCGTGGATATGTGTGTATTAAAATATAGCTAGTTGTTTAGTGGTAAAAAATATCAGGTCGGTTTAATATATATTCCTTATCCGTCGTATAAATTGAACAAAATATTGGCAATAGTTTTATGATCGGCCACATGCTTGACGTCAATGCTCCTTGTGAATTTATTTACACTTGAGTGACGATTTTCATACAAAATATAAACTCTAGTTTTGTTCATGTAGGGTTAGATTTAAAATACTGAGACATGCCTTTCTTTATTTTTATACAACAATATTTTACAAACAAAAATAAGTTTCTTACAAATGTCAAACCCCACATCCTTGTTGATATTGCAAATATACTGAAGTACGTATTTTGTCTTTAATACCAAAGAGACCAATACAAATTTTCATGAATATAACTTCAAAACTGACAAAATTTAATAAAAATCTTGCAACCCCTATTTTACACCTTTAGGTAAAAAATTGTCGAAAACGCTAACACACGCAACTCTTTATTTATTATTAAATTTGCAAATACATACAAAACTAACAAAGCTAGCTAGCTGCTGCAGAAAAAATAACAACGCTAGCATAGCTGAATAGTAATGTTATTTTTTCTAAAATTGTAAATTGCCACAATAATACATACATACATACATATCATCACGCCATATCCCTCTTGACTGACTGAGACTCTTGACTCCACCTTCCTTCAGTACATGACCGATCTGGTCTAGGTAGGTTAGTCTCGGTCTCCCTCGGTACCTACATCCTTCCACTTTCGCATTGTATATCTTCTTAACCAGACGTTCGTTCGGCATTCTTTCCACATGTCCGAACCATCGGAGCATGCCCTTTCGCATCTTTACACCAATACTCTCTCATACCTACTCGCTCTCTTACGTCGTCGTTACGAATGCGGTCGGTCAGCCTAACTCCACAGATTTTCCGCAGAGATCGCATTTCGACCGCATTAATTTTACTTTCATACTCTTTTCTGCATACCCAACTCTCGCTTCCATACAGTAATGTTGGGACACGCACTGCGTTATGTATTGCTACACGTGCCTTCTGGCTGAGGTGGTGGCTGCCGAGAAGTTGCCCCAACGCTCCGTTCACTCTATTTCCCGCATTCACTCTTCGCTCTATATCAGTGCGAGTGTGCGTATGTGTCTCTTAATTGAATTTCTCAATAATAAATTTGGTTTGTATTGTAAAAATGTTGGTAGTACGATGTGTTAAATGATCGCAATCTTAGCACATCGAAATACAAAACTACTATTGATGCGGTCTTTATTAGACATTTAAATAGCTTCGAATCAAAATTGTTCGTTTCTTACTTCAGCTGCCATAAACCTATTGTATCAGTTTTAGAGATTGGCGATGATGCTGCTGGTAATGATGATGATCATTGTAATAGTTCTGAAGTGTTAAATTTTTTATGTAATTTAAATTGTTATGTTTATGTAGGATGGCACAATAAATGAATATTGTATTTAACCACATAAATGATAGTACTTTTGTACTGATAAATAAAGATTTTTATTGTACCACTGTAATATATACTGTTTTATATACCTGATAAATAAAATAAATTATTTTAACAAATAATAATGTCTTTAAAAAATATGGTTAGGTATTATATATAGTATTGAATAAAAAAAAAATCTTTGTCTATAAAGTTGGTTTACGGACGATAGTTTAACGTGACCACGTCATAACAAAACATTGATGAAATGAATGCATACTTTTATGAATAAAATTGAATCATTTTTATTGAATTATCATTATTATGTATGGATACAAAGAAGGAGTGCAATGAAATCTACAATTTAATTGATAAATTTACTTTTATTTGCACTCATTAATTCAAATATTTTAATTAATTTAACAAAGAGATTATTTTAACTATAACTTTTATACATGTGTAATTATAAACAAGTTTTCATAAGAATAAACTGTAATCCAATATCTATCATCAATTATATGAATCACCATAATTTTTGGAGTTTATTCCTTAAGAATCGATTTTCATATAAGGCGCCCGGTATGAGAAAAATTTGAGGAGTAAAATCTAGTGATCGAATGACCTCGTTACGTTTTTGGTGCGCAACCTATTCTGCGCACCTTTCACTTTCTGACGTGAGATAATACTTCACTGAACAGTTTTAATAAATGTAAATAAAAATATATATATTATTTTTAGTCAAATGAACTTTTTTGCGCCTGTTTTGATAATCGTACTTAAGGAGTAAACTCCAGTCGTGCGTCGGAGCTGACACACACACACTTTTTTTTTAGTCAATTGTAACATAACCTATTATTACTGCACTCGCCGATGAGCATAACGGGACAATTCCGTTCATCGAGTTATTAGACGTTGTCACGTCAAAAAATTAAAACAGTAGCACGATGGGTATCAAATGAAAGGACTTGAATAGTATAATTATATATTTTAAATATGCATATAAATGTAAGTGATCTTTGCTATATTTTTTTAATTTACTCGATAATTGCCTATAAGTACATATTACTTATTATAATATATTTATATTTTTAATGTTTATATTTTACGTTTCATTATTCTGTATTTATCTTTATCACGTTAAATGTGACTAAAATGATTTCAAAATTAATAATTTTAATACAACCTTTTAATTATAAGAAATTTAGCACCATTTTTACATAGGCATGGTTAGTGTGTATGTATTTCATATTGAAGATGTATAATAATATATATTTAAATGATATTTTTATATGTTTGTTGGTCTATAATCTACAATATATGCTATTCCACGCAACATTGACAAAATATAAGTTACATTGTTGTAAAATCAATATAGCGTGTATTTTGTCAGTACGCGTCGCTTAGCGCTTTCGTCCATAAGAACGACAATTTCTACGATTTGATAGATAATAATTCGATATTTCGTTAATTGTAAAACAAAATGAACATGTAAGCAGACGCGCACACGTAAGCACTAACGTACATACACAGACGCATATAATCACAGAACGCAAACACGCACAGACGTATATAGGTACACGCATGGACACACGTACCCACACACATAGGGTTGAGAGCCCTCAGCGCTCACCCACAGTCCGGGTAAAGTTGTCATAGTCGTCTGAGGCTAACAACTAAGTCACACACACACACACACACACACACACACACTTGCACGCTCGGGTGCACGCATGCACACACATACACACACAGACACACATACATACATGCACTCGCAAACCAGAAATAAGCTAAACCAATTAATTTTGACATGTAACGATTTTCACATACTTTTTTTTTGCAATAATATCTAGGTTTTAAGAAGTGTACTTTTAAAAATAAACTGTAATAATCATTATTATTGTTATTAAATACTATACTTTTTTTTTTAAACTCATATATATATATATTGTTTTATACGAAGAAAGTGTTCAAACGATTATACGATATATATACTAAATGAGATTATCATTTGTCAGAAGTCTATATGTGTTAATTATATGTCCAGTTGTCTCGAAGACCAGAAGTCTTAATTGTATGCTTACTTTATAAGCAATCCCCGAAATATTGGTCAATTTGTTGTAAATTCAATATAAGCTATATCTTTTGGGATCTTATTAGTCAGCATTTTCTTCCAGGGAAACAAGAATTAATGTGAGTTTCCATGTTATATTACGTTAATATTAAAATAAAACATAAAGATATATGTATTTCTATGTATTGTATAATATGTGTATGAATCGTCATTTTGGAAGTTAATACAGGTGTGACTAATATAATTATTAGACTGTTATAAAGCGGCAATAGCATTGAAGAACATTCTGTCACCACTACGAAGCATGGCTGTAAAATTTTGTTAACTGTTTCTTCGTTGAACTGGTGGGTGACTCTATGACAGCTGAGACAAAAATGAAAAAAAAAAATGTGCGATATCTCTAAGTACTGTAACGATAAATAGGCTAGTTTTGCCAACAGATATTTTTAATTGGGAGCGCAGATAACTGCGCTATCGATCACAAGTACCTATAAGTAAAACCAGACGTGTTACAAATTGTAACTTACAATACCATAAATAAAAATACATTTGTTAAAAATATTCTATAAATTTTTGGAAGAAAACGTTAGTCATCTGACTTTGACACACCATGCTGTAAAAATGTACTTACTGTAACCATAGTGGCAAGTACTTTCAAAAGATGGCCAAACTATTCATTATTCCAAAATGTTATAACACTTTCTACATTTTTACGACAGTTTTGAAAAAAAAAATCGTAAAAGACAACGAAATTTATGTTAAATGAATATTTTTTAACAAAAGGCTGTATGTGTGTTACTAGCTCAAATAAAAAAAAAATCTAAATGCGTATGATAATGAAATAGAGAGTGACGTCTTTTGTTCAAGTAAGAGCGAGACAGATAGAGACGCTATTTATTTGCATATGAGTAGGGTAGATAGTAATAGTATAAAAAGAGTGACATTAAAAATAAAAAGTGACTTGTGTGATTACGATGCCGTCTTCTTATACAGTGTTAGAATACGTTAATATGTATTTGATGTATGGAGAGTGTAGATGGCACCATCATGCTGCAAGTAGATTGTATCGTGAGTGATATCCGAATACTGAACGCTATCCAGACCATCGGGTTTTCATTAATGTTCATCGACCATAATCCGAGGAACATTTACCTAGTGCCCGTTTAAACGCAGCTAGACCTAGAGCCGACGTCGATACAGCGATTCTACTAGAAATTAAAAAAAAGGACTAGCATTTTCGTACGTGCCATTGAGGCGAAAATTTTGAAATGCTACAGTTTTACCCATATCACGTATAACCAGTGCAAATTCTTTTGCCTCGTGATTATACTAATCGTGTCGAAATCGCACGGTTGCAGCAAACATTTTTTTTTATAAAGAATGTTACCACCCTGCACTAAAAAAATATTTGTATTAAGGGGGACTTTATAAAACGCAATTAACGCAGACCCACACCCAGACTAAGAACAACGCTTTGTGGATCGCACAAAGTAGTCGTCCTGCGTGGGAATCGAACCTACGAAACTGGCATCGAAGATTGGTATCTTAACCACTACGTCATCTGTGCAGTCAAATTCAAGTCAAAAACATTAAAACTGTAAGGGTTGTAATAAAGTACATATGAATTAGCTGTAAAGGTACTTTATCATATGAATTGCAGAAAAAATATCCACTGTGAATGATATAATGGTTCGTAATCTATCAACATATATACGAAAGGCAATATATTCCGCCTGCCGTATATACACGTCGTTATTTGAACATTATCGAGTTCCGTATAAAAGGTAGAAAAATATATTCTTCAATTCGCATACATGAAAAGGTAATGATTTGTGTGAGATTCTTACATGATTGTTACGATTCAATCTAATTGATAAAGTCATACCAAATTAATTTCTTAACATATGTTGTAAATTTGCAAAATAAAACACCAATTAGATAAAAATATTACACAACATTTGTATATAACGCTGATAGTGTTCGTAATTACTTTGTTATATAGTGTAAAAGGTAGGTTCGCTTTAGTGGTAGGATAAGGCTGTTGACAGTTGTGTATCTACCGCCGCGGGCCAGTCCATCCGGTGTAGTATCACACTCTAGCAGAAGATCGACATCTGAGTAATAGCAATATGCTGTTACACTTCGTTTGGTGAACGAGAGCGCCGGAAGCCTAACTAGGTGGGTTTGTATTGGTAGGCAGCGGCCTAGTGATACCCTCGGCATTACAAAGGCCTGTGGGTGGCAGTAACACTTACCATCAGGTATGCTGCTTGCACCATAAACGCTATCATCCCCACTGATATGTAAATGTGAATGTAAGTTTCTTTGTTACGCTTTCACGCTAAAACTACTCAACCGATCATCATGAAACATTGTACACATATTCTTGGAGGTATTAAAAGTAACATAGGATACTTTTTATTAAAAAAAAATCAAAATTTTTATATGAGAAATAAAAAAAATGTTTGTCAAAAAATCTCAAAATCTAGCTTCTTCAACGCCATCTAGCAGTCCAGTAATGAAATTCCAACCCTGAGTATTGTAATACCGTTGCACTGTATTACCGACGGTCAAAAATAAAAATAGGGGATCAAAAACTTTAGGAAAGTAACCTTTTACGCGGGCGAAGCCGCGGGCAGAAGCTAGTAAACAATAAAACAAAAGACTAAATATAATTAAATTGGTTATTTTATTAATAATGACAATATTGTTTTCTTTGTTCATATACATATATATAAACGGCATCTCTACGTGATGCCGTTTGGTCAACAATTACATTCCTCAGGAGGTTTTATTGAGTCGTTAGTCAGGTTCAACTACTGACAATAACATTTACAATACGTACGAGTACATATTGCGTCGACCACAAGTAAATGAGATCTTATCTCAGGAGGCAGGAGAATGATGATGATGATAAATGACAATATTGTTTTGACTGTTAGGAGTTTATTTGATAACACAGATCTGAGAAAAGTTTATATTCTCTTTAACATTATTTATTACGTTGTTGTTTAGATTTCTGAGTATATCTAGAAACGAACAATATTTATAACATTTATCTGAATCTCAGAAACGACTCCAACGATTTTCGTGAAATTTAACATACAAGGTGGTTCTGAGGGCGTTTAATCGATCTAACTAGGTTTCATTTATAGCAAATATTGTTTTGTCAGTATTTATATTTCAGACCACAAAACAATATATTTTTTTCTGAAAACTATTAAAATATGAGGGCAAATTTTACGCTGTCATTAAGAATACTCGTAGATATAGCTCGGGCCACCGAAGAAAAAGATCGGGTACCGGTGGTCCGCTCGCACGGCGAAGAGAGGTGTTTGCAGGGTGGGTCCATGGGGTTGCGCGCCGCCTTTTCCGTCGCCCCGGGCCGATTTGCCGGGGCGCGACCACATCCATGGTCCCACCTTGCGGAAAAAGAAAAAAAAAATCAAAAAAAGATAAAGCTCAATTGGAAAATCGAGCAGTTTAATCGAGACTGGTTTGTATCCTTAGCTTCTCTTTTTTATTATTTCTTACATACATACACATCATCACGCCATATCCCTTGCAGGGTAGGCAGAGAGAACAGAGTGCCACAGAACTCTATCCTTGCATACTTCACTCGCTTCTTCAACATTCATAATTCTCTTCATACACGCTCGCCGGTTTCGGAGACTCTTGATTCTACCTTCTTTCAGCACGTCACCAATCTGGTCTAGGTAGGTGAGTCTCGGTCTCCTCCGGTACCTACATCCTTCCACTTTCGCATTGTATATCTTCTTAACCAGACGTTCGTTCGGCATTCTTTCCACATGTCCGAACCATCGGAGTATTCCCTTTCGCATCTTTACACCAATACTCTCTTTCATACCTACTCGCTCTCTTACGTCGTCGTTGCGAATGCGGTCGGTCAGCCTGACTCCACAAATTTTCCGTAGAGATCGCATTTCGACCGCATTAATTTTACTTTCATGTTCTTTTCTGCATACCCAACTCTCGCTTCCATATAGTAATGTTGGGACAAGCACTGCGTTATGTATTGCTACACGTGCCTTCTGGTTGAGGTGGTGGCTGCCGAGAACCGTTAACAATAAGTGATAAAGAATGTTATAACATTGTTTTGTAACTATTTATAAAAATTAAGAAATGTTTAAATTAAATTAATTAATTAATTAAATTCTATATAAGTGGTGTACCTTCCATCTCAGCTAAAACCACATCCAAGATATACAAATTCATCCATTTGCTCTAGTACATCATTACCTATTTTTACTATTACATCTGTTCTGGCTTCATCTCTTTCAAAGACCATTGTTTTGGTTTTGCTCACATTCACGCGTAGACTCCTTTTCTTACAATCTTCTGTCATTGTGTCGACTAGTGTCTACAGGTCAGTCGCTGACTGTGCCAGCAGGACTGCATCATCTGCATAGAGCAGAGCAGTGACCACTGAGTCGCCCATCTGGACTCCCACATTCATATTACTTTTTAACTTCGTATTTTTTTAATTACTATTTTATTAATTATTTTTATTATATTTAAATACTTATATCGTCCAAAACAAAAAAATACCAATCAAAACTCGGTAATTCAGATATTTTAATCAATATGTAGTACTGTTTTTTTAGTAAATAGGTCTTTTTATAGGTGATTAACAAATTTACTTTTTTTTAATAATTTTTCTAAATTTATATCATCATCTCAGCTCATATATGTCCTACTATTGGGTTCGAGCCTCCTCCATAACGGAGGAAAATTGGCCTACTATATTACGCTGGTCAGACGTTTTGGTATAGGGTTTTGTTTCGAGTTTTCTTCTCTCGCATAGATGTTATATGCGGTTGGAGTAAGAATACAATTCACCACCTCCTATCTTACTCGTGGGTGATCGTAAGAGACGACTAAAGGATATAAAACGCATATAACATCTATGCGAGAGAAGGAAATTACGATACAAAACACTATACTAACACGTCTAACCAGCGTGGTATAGCAGGTCAATTGCCCTCCCCTTACGGAGGAGGCTCGAGAGGGAAATTATAATATGAGATGATGAAGATGATGGTAATATTCGTCATAAAACCCATTTTATATTTGAAAACCAGAGAGAACTATGGTCAATACGGTTTTGTGATTTAAAAGGAATTTAAAACACATTTTTTTTAAAAAATCACAAAAGAAAAAAATAATTCAGTCGATATTATCATTATTTCAGTGCATATACATATAGAGGAACGTCTCACTGCTGGGATCGAGTCTTTTTCACAGTATGAGAGGGTTCAGGCCGGCCACTGACAACAAGTTCACGCTGCTCCGGTGGCCGGACCAACGACGAAGGTGAGGTTCACGGGTGGGTTACGGGTATGCGTGCGTACGCCCCTCTGTCGCCCCGGACGGAGTGGTGCGAGGAGTACGCTGACCATAACCCACCCAAAAATAAAAAATTAAAAAAAGCAACAGTATGAGGGTAATTAACTACTTATACGCTGGTCAGATAAATTGATAATAATAATAATAACCCTTTGAGCCAATCGTTATCTCACTATGAGATAAATGTAAAACTCGGAGGAACATTATAGGGCTCCTAAAGCTTTCTTGATATTATAACAAAGAAAAAGTGTATTAGAAGATGTATAGGATAGTCAATATACCCCAGGGTAGTTTGTATTAGGCTGAATATAAGTGGTAACAGTGCGATCCTGATTGCCCCAAAGAATCGGTCAGGTCCTCGTATCCAGCTGAATATCCGCCTTCATATCTGCAATATTCCCAAATCTGGCTTGCCTTAAACGACAAATCAGAAAGGGGTTACCAGAGCTATATGCTTCGGGGAAGTATTTTGAAAAGCATAATTACAAGTAACCTCTACGAGTTGAAGAATTGATATGGTGTGTAGCGGCAGCTAAAATTATTTCATAATAATATCAACATTTAGTAGTGAACGCCTTCCTAGCCATTAAAAGAGTAAAAATAAATTAAAAGAACTAGCACTCCAGCACTCGACACCTCTAGCCACTTACACTAATGTTGCTTCCTGTTGCCTGTGTGGCTTGTTTGTCTATAGTGTCAGTTTAGGGATCCAATTGAGTTGGCGAGTCATCGTCTGCTAAAGTTCAAACCTAAATAGTATTAAAGGTCGACGAAAATTGTGTAAGCAATAGGTTTTAGATAAACAAACCCACCAAACGCCCAACTTCATAGACAGATTTAAGATATAATTAATGCATAATACTTTTACACGAGTGTTCTGTGCATACGTGCAGTATCATGACCAGACGTCTCATCGCATTAATTAGAATAAATTTCTCTTCTGCATGTTGGATCTATTCCCAGGTCAGCCTTTTTTTTTGTTGCGGTGGACTATGGACGTGATCTTGCCCCGCCAAATCGGTCCGGGGTAACGAAAAAGGCGCCGCGTGACCCCATAGACCCACCATGCAACTCTCCTCTCTTCGCCGTGCGAGGGGGCCACTGGTACCCGATCTTTGTCTTTAGTGGCCATTCCGAGGTCAGCCTCCCAGAGGATCGAGCGTTTCCCCTATAGAAGAGCTCGTGAATAGAAAGACGATGCAAATAATAATAATTTATTATCAAATTGATTTTCCAGATCACTTAAACTTTTAATCCTAGATATTTGGTAAGATCTAAACTAGATGTTATTTTGTATCTTGCACCTCAGAGTCCGATAGTTTACAATAGAAAACATAAGTCTGGCGTTGAATAACTTAAAAATAAATTTATATTATTGTAAAACTTTAGCAAGAACAAAACGTAGTTAGCAGTATAATGAGTACGTAAGTGAGTGTATAAGAGAGATCTAAGAGAATTCTCGATGCTACTTCTAGAAGATTTAGCTGCGATCTTTATATTAATTGGGTTTTTCTGCACTACCTCATAATATGCATAAAATAGTTATGCAATAGACTGGCAGAGAGAGATGTATATTACTTAAAAAAGTACGTGGCGTAGTCACTACATAAAATCTCGAAGATATTTCATAACATTAATTAACTTTCTCACTCCACCAGATAGATTTGCTGTGTGGTAGCGGCTACGAATACTACCAACCCTTACTTTACTCGTAGATGTCGTAAAAGGGGACTAAGAGCCTTATAACGTGGGCCAACTCCATCTGATGCCGTTTGGACAATTTGGTCGTTTCAACAATTTCATTCCCAAGGAGGGTTGATGTCTAGCAGGCGACCGGTCATAAAACTATTGCCATTAACTTTAACAATATGTACTATGAAAGAAAGAGTACATATTGTATCGGCCCCAAGTAATTGGGATAAGAATAGGAGAATGAATGACTCCATCAGACAAATCCATTAAATCCATTATGTACTTCTTAAAAGTAATGTCTGTCAATCACAATACCCAAATATTTGATAGTATGTACCGTTCTATATAGCATACAAATTTGGTCTTATATATGTGTAAGATTTTTAAGAAAGCTTTACCAATTAAAGACATTCTAACTTCTGCTAAACTTATCACCTTCAACAATTTCATCCATAATGATTAAAAAAATCAAAAACCCGACTGCGTAAAAAGTCACCAAAACTACGTACATAATAAAAAAAAAACTGAAAAGGAAAAAACAAGCACTTAGATGTTCGGTGGTCTAGAATTCCATAATATATTATTGAATAAATACTATTGCAGAAAATGAAATATATTTTAATAATAGAACATGACAGCTGAACAGTCGGGATCCGTTATTCGACAGCAAATCTAATTTTTCAATGGATCCCGACTGTTCAGTTGTCATGTTCTATTATTAAAATATATTTCATTTTCTGCAATAGTATTTATTCAATAATATATTATGGAATTCTAGACCACCGGACATCTAAGTGCTTGTTTTTTCTTTTCAGTTTTTTTTTATTATGTACGTAGTTTTGGTGACTTTTTACGCAGTCGGGTTTTTTGATTTTTTTAATCATTTTTTTTATTTTATACTTTTTAGTTATTAATACCTTGGTAGCTATAGTTATCTTATTTATTAATAAGTAGGTAAGTACCTAACTATATATAGTTTTTCGACCGAAGTAAAGTACTATATAGTTAGAAATTGGGGATGGGCGACCGCGTCAGATATTAGATACTTTAGGTAGGACTACCTATGGTATATTGGACAATATACCTACTAGATACTTCAGTATATGTCCATCCACATCCAGTTATATGAATTTTTCGTCTTTTCATCGTAAATTTCTACTGTCTAAAAAACCTATATGTGAGAAAGGTTGTTACGAAACTTTAAATCGATATAGATCCTAAACGGCCAGTCAAATCGAAAAATGTTGAGAGTTGAAAACTAAAAATGGTTTTTAAATACCTATTTAACGATACCCCACTCGATATAGTTTGTTGACTTTATTTTTTTTAATTTTCACAATATGGCGTCCAGTAGTCGCCATATTGAATTTTCAATAACGTCATATCTTTAGTGACACTCGCCGGATTAAGAGGAATGGATTGACGTGCGAATCATAAAAATCGGCCCAGGTGTTTGGTATATATAGTGCTTCAAAGGAACATACAAACATACATACATACATAGACTGTTAAACACAATACCACTCCTTTGCAGTCGGGTAAAAAGGAATGGTGCGGTATCTTCGTTATTCCGTTAATGCGGAACCATCTCGTGAGTTGGGAGGACGCTAAATTTAGCTTCTGTTCAAGCAGATCAACGGAGTCAGCACAGAAAATTGCAGCTACATCATCTGCATACATTAAGATGTCTGCTGACGTTACCGCCTCTGGAAGATCGTTTAAGAGTAGAGAGAACAGTATATTAGATAGAGACGAACCCTGCGGAACACCCACTGCCGATGTTGCAGATCAGACCTAGTCATCACTTCATTAGTAACTACTATCTGCGATCTATTCCTCAGCATATCGATGAGCAAATTAAAAGGAGCTCCGTGTAACCCATAGTTCTGTAGTTTAACCGCGAGTACCGAACGGTCGGTGACGTCGAACGCCTTTGACAGTCGCAGAAAATGACAGCGACCTGCTGTCTCCCTTCACGAGCAGCTGTAATACGACGTATCAGTTCCCTAGTTAAGGTTGTCGTGGACCGACCCTTGCGATAGGCATGTTGGATAATATCTTAGTAGACACCACAAAGCCTAATAAGCGGGAACTTAATCCATTTTCGAAGACCTTTGCAATGGCAGTAATAATTGAAACGGGTCGATACGCATCCATATCCGATTTTATACCTTTACCTTTAAATATAGGTATTACTTTGGCAATTTTTAGAGATTCGGGGTATATGCCTTCTCTCATACGGTCATTAAAAAGTTCAGTTAATGGGCGTGACAGTGGAATCGCAGATATTCTAATCACTTTCATGCTTAACCCGTATATATCCTTAGATTGCTTTGGAGGTTACGTGTACTGATTAAGCGGTTCATTTCTTCTACACTGAATGGTTGTAGTCTGATTGATCTAGTTGCTATCGGACTGGCCAAAAGCAGTGCAAGCTGAACTTGTGCCACATTTGGTGAGGGTGCTCCACAAGAGAGTGCTGTAGTTATGAACCGTGTGTTCATGGTATTTACTGCTTCTTGTTTATTACTGAAGACGGAATCATTCACGTTTCTTATTACATCAGTAACGTCTAACCTAGGCTTCGAGCTCTTTCCTCTCTCTTTATTGACTATTGACCACATAGCCACAATGTAGTTGTTATAATAATTAAACTTACTATTTTTCATTAAATTGTCATATACTAATTTCATGTCAATAATAATTTCATTCAATAAATAATAATTTGGATGTTGTTTACTTAATCTTACAATGTCAAAAAGTAACGCTTTATAATTTTTTATCTCCCACGAAATCCACAATGAATTTATTTTCTTTTTTGTAATTTTTTTAAAAGGAAAACACATTTCAAATTTATTTGCTATCGTATTTATAAGAGACCAAGCCATCTCAGAGACATTATTACACCGCCCTTTAATTTTATCCCAATCAATGTTTAACAAGGAGGATTGAAATTGTTCTATATTACTGTGTGAAAAAACCCTTACGAGATTTTTTATTTTTTGTAAGGTAACTTCACTTCTAATACCTAAATGGTCACTCAGATTTGTTATGAGGGAGGTAGTCTGAACTAATTCTGATGTGATATTGCAGTGTACGTGGTCTAAACACGTTGATGAGCTGGTCATAACTCGCGTAGGGAAATTAACTTCATTAGTCATATTATGGACTAATAAAATATCAGCAAGTTTCTTTGCGTCGTAACTTCTGTCATGTAAACAGTTGATGTTTATGTCACCTACTATTATACAGTCTACTCCCAGTTCGCACACTTTGTGAAATGAATGAAAGAGAGTATTGGTGTAAAGATGCGAAAGGGAATGCTCCGATGGTTCGGACATGTGGAAAGAATGCCGAACGAACGTTTGGGTAAGAAGATATACAATGCGAAAGTGGAAGGATGTAGGTACCGGGGGAGACCGAGACTCACCTACCTAGACCAGATTGGTCACTCACTGAAGGAAGGTGGAGTCAAGAGTCACCGAAACCGGCGAGCGTGTGTAAAGACAATTATGAATGTTGAAGAAGCGAGTGAAGTATGCAAGGATAGAGTTCTCTGGCACCCTGTTCTCTCTGCCTACCCTGCAAGGAATATGACGTGATGATATGTATGTATGTATGTATAATACTAATTTTATTATTGAGTTTTTGAGTGGTGGCCTACTTTACGTTACTAACATTAATTAAATTTAAAATTTAACTATCATTGTAGGTCAAATCTATACTGTAAAGTGTTCGAAACGTCAGGAAATTAAAAATCAAATACAAACGCGATAGAATTAGTAAAAGTTGTTTTGTTTCAAATGTGTAACACCACGAGTGTTAAACATCAGAAACATAGAAGTGTGTTTAAAGTAATATAAAATAAATAAATTATTATAATATTTGTGTAAGTTTTATTTAAAGTTAATTTCTCTTTTATTTAATATAAGCAGATTAAGGTCCTATTCGCTAGACTGTGATTTAGTAAATATTTTAATAATATTTTTGCACGTTTACTTACAGAGGTCTTCTATTAATGCTGTTCAAGTATATTTCCACATCTGTTGTGATGCGTGAAGAGAGTGAGAACTAATTAACATAATGAAAAATAATGAAGAGTATTATTCGTCTGCAAATTGAGAAAATAATTTACAGCTAAATATTAATTACCACAATGTAACGTTAGTTATATTTATATATCAACGGTCCACATTTCAATCTACATCACATGTTCCATTCAAAACGCTGGTTAGATTGTTGAAATATCAATGTAACCCGTGTTTTGTTGGACCCTGTGGAGTATACAACACTACAAGAATAACAACTACTATATACCTATATGTCTACATTATATAGTTTCATAATATCAAATCTAAGAAGTTATAGATTAAAGAAAAATGTTAACGTTTTAATTTTGAATTGAGTTCAAACATTAAGATCTTAAACAGGCCCAAATATACATTTTAATATATATATATATATATATATATATATATATATGTGTGCGTGTGTGTGTGTGTATTATGTTAGGTATACGTTGTAAATCCTATTTGCCCATTGTCCAAAATCCACAAAGAACTCCCTTTTTTACAAATTGATGACATGCACTATCATAATTATCACAAATAATAATCTTCAAATCTGAAGAATATTTTAGGACCACCGATTAAACGAGACTTGGCTTGCGGTGATGATTTTCCAAACCATGTCTCCTTTTAATCTGAGCTTGTGGTAATATTTTTAACAAAGTCAAAACAGAAATATAGAACAATACACTTGAATGACAAGTAAGATGATTATTTCAAATGTCAGTTACATAAAATTATAAAAAGCTGAATTTGTGTAACTCGCTACACAACGGTGAAAAGTTTTGTTTTACATTCTTGGAAATTATCTTGAAGCGTGTGAACATCATATCTATAGGGATTGTATTACAATATTTTATCATATTCTACTTACTAACTGACATTGTAGACTGTTCACATTTTCAAATTAACCAGTGAACAGTTAGCTCTCGGCTTTTATTGACGTTACACTAGCAACGGGAAAAATTTCAAATTCAAATCTCAATTATGCAATTTAGTATTTATCATCTAATTTGGAACGTTAGAAACATCTAATATCAAGTCGAAAATAATATAATTCGTGTACATATGTAAGTCGCGCATAATAATATAAAATTTTTCATTAAATGCGATGTATAGTAAATTAGGGATACCGTTGATAATAATCGTTGTAGTAAAAGCTATCTATATATACTTATGAGCAATTTGAGCGCACTAAACTTTACATGGAGATAATATTTTTGACAAGTTAGTAAAATTAGTTAGCGAACATTTAGAGTCATAGCAATCAGAGGTGACTGAACGCCACATGTTCCGTTTGCGATGTCAACGCCATTCCCAAACTTTTTTTGAATATTTATAAGTATAAAAAATAATAAATTAGCGATGGAGTAGCATTGGTCCTGAAACTTGCCGAGATGAGTGCCTCTATCATTGTGACTGCTGACTCGACACGGTGGGCTCGACAGGTACGGTCAACAAGCGATTACATTACATGTGCGGCCGGTGAGCTGGAGGGAATGGCGATTGTAGATCGTGTTAGCATTGCGGCAACCCGCACTCCACCGATCAGTGTGAGTTTAAAAGCTATAATTATAATAGATAATAAGTTTTCAGAGAAGTGATTAAAATTTTTATGCAAAAGTGAACTGTAGCGGCAGTAAATAAGTGTCATTTAAGAAGATTTGTTTAACTTCACTAGTTCGCAGACTAAAGGTAACGATACTTACTTTATTGAATTACAACGTAGTACTAAGATCGCTACTTCTACCTACTCTGGTAGCCAAATCTATGATAATTGATATTTTTATATAAGAACTTTTTAACATAAAGACATGAAACAAATATTATTTTACGGAGTAACCAGGCTTTGGCGAGTCATGTGGTTAAACTGTGATGGATGTTACATTCGGCGTTAACAATGTTAATTGTTAACATTAATATATAATTAAGGAGGCAAAATATGATTGTCAGATCGCTATATTTATTTAGGGGCAATTTGTAGTTGTATATAGTTTGGTAAACTAGAACCAACTCTAAAAATGTGACTTTAAAACATTTTTTGTTTGACAACTGTGTAGAAGAATACAAATGAGTTGATAGTTGAGTTTTAAGAAAACAGATGTTTAGTAATAATAGCGATATAGCAAAATAATTTTAATTATTTTAGTTTTCGTTTAAAATTAATAACTTGATGGTACATTACTGCAAAATTACTGTTTTGTGGGTTGGTTCGTTTGCAATTAGTTTTTACATAAAAATATATTTAAATTTATCATCCTTTTGAATTAAAGATATTCATACAATTTATAATATAATATTAATATTTTATCGCGTTTGTATTTGATATTTAATTCCTCGACGTTTCAAATACATTTCATGGTGGATAAATTATTATTTTAAACCTTACAAATCTAATAAGCACCAGAAAAATCTGAGAAGTATACCCAGAGGGCATAATACTAATTAAAATATGCCTAATCTATATAATAAGTCTCTCATCGTGTCATGCAGTCTCGTCGTGGTTCTCTTGGTTATATTTTTAATTAGGTTAATAACATTCATTTTCAAAATAGTGAATTCTAGCCCGTTAATCTGTTTTGAGGTTTTGTGGTTTATCAAGATTGATATTACTGAGGAAGACTATAGATGCACGGGTTATTATTAATGTCTTCAGACGCGTATTCGCTTGATTTAGTCTACTCTCGCACCTCGTGACGCCCAACGGACCTATTCTCATATCTAGAGAATTTAAAGAATAAAGAAAGAAAGAAAACATTTATTTTGCTCTCGTTAAAAACTAATAATAACAAGCAGAACTAAAGAAAATAACTTCTGGTATAAAATAATATTAACAAGAAACAAAAAAGGCTATTGTTATATATATTGGCTCAGATTTTCCTATTTTGTTCTTATAAAATAGCGCTGATATTCTGCCAACACATGATACATATAAGGCTTTTAATATAAGGTTATAAAAACATGACTAGTATTATATAAAAGTGTAAGTGTGAGTATGTGAGTGTGTGTGTGTGTGTGTGTACGTGTGTGCTTGCGTGTGTGTTTGTGTGCGTGTGTATGTGAGTGTGTGTGTGTGTGCGTGTGTGCTTGCGTGTGCGTTTGTTTGTGCTTGCCTGTGTGTTTGTGTGCGTGCGTATGTGCGTGTGTGTGACGATGTGAATATTTTTTATATAAGTATAACAATATTGTATATATATATACTATAAATAAAATTAATAATATTTAATAAAATATTTATTATTATATTTTAAATATTTTAAGAGTATTCAAATTTCATACTATAAGGTAAGATACTAGATAAGGCAGTAAAATTGCGCATTTAGTAAATGTTATTTTTAATCGCATTTAGTAAATTTTGTTAGAAATATATACAAAGTTTAAATCTGGTTGGTGGGAGGTAGATCATTCCAACACAGAGGGTGGCAGAGAATTTAAAACTACCACGGAATGCTGAAGGAATAAATAAAATATATATAAAAGGTATATTTAAAAGGTATAATGATGAAGCTCGAATTTTGAGAATTCCGCTCAAAAAACTGCATACATCGTGTAACATACTGTTCTCTTATAGAGTAGATACAAACTAATGCCGCTGCAGAGAATCATAGTTAAAAAGCAATAAAACGAGCTTAATTCGAAGGCGATGACATCAGCGCAGCTTTAAACATTTTCTTTAAATATTACAATTCCTTAATTATCATAACAGACTTACCTTCGTCCGTGATGCTGTAGGGGGCTGCCATCCTGAACAGTTTATGTCTGAAAGCGAAAATTACGGCACGGTTCCAGCCCCAAAATAGGTGAAGCCGTCCTAACTTATGACTATAGAGCCAAGGAAGAAAAGTAGAGATCAGGTACAATTAGTAAAAAAAACCAGTGCGATGATTTTGTATTATACGTCAGCTAGAAGGTGGGTTCGTGTTAAAAACCTTCTTCTTATAAGGTGGGTTCGTGTTAAAGCTAATAAAACCGAAGTATTAACCAGAAAATTACTGAATATAAATTTCTCGATATTGATCTGCCTTTAAAACCTTATTTTGCAAATGATAACAATTACCATACGCAGGACTTGAGCTCACATCTACTGGGAATTTGTTTGATTCTTCATAACAATTAAACGATAAATTAGATGACACGTTGTTGTCATGTGTGGGGGGTATGATAACGAAATAATGATTCACGTTGTGGTCTTTAGGAAAAACATTCCACACAACTCGTAACTCACTCGCAAAATAAGTTTTTATAAATAGTCTGTGGAGTTAGGCTGACCGACCGTATTCGCAACGAAGACGTAAGAGAGCGAGTAGGTATGAAAGTGAGTATTGGTGTAAAGATGCGAAAGGGAATGTTCCGATGGTTCGGACATGTGGAAAGAATGCCGACCGAACGTCTGGTTAAGAAGATATATAATGCGAAAGTGGAAGGATGTAGGTACCGGGAGAGACCGAGACTCGCCTACCTAGACCAGATTGGTCACGTACTGAAGAAAGGTGGAGTCAAGAGTCTCCGAAACTGGTGAGCGTGTATGAAGAGAATTATGAATGTTGAGGAAGCGAGTGAAGTATGCAAGGATAGAGTTCTCTGGCACTCTGTCCTCTCTGCCTACCCTGCAAGGGATATGGCGTGATGATATGTATGTATGTATAAATAGTTTAATATGTTAAATCTTAATAATTTAGATAATGGTGTCATCTCATAGCTTATTATAATTCTAACTATAAAGTTATAATACATTAAATCGTAACAATGTTAAAGAATACAAAATTTCATCAATGAATCTCATTAAACTGTTATTTGTAGTTTTCTCGGCTTTTTTAACCTAACCCTATATTAAAGCGAACAAAATGAAAAGAAAAATCTAATTATTAAATTCACTTTTGTATTTTAACAAATATTTGATTTTTATTTATATAAAATATTAATTAATTAAATATTAACATCGAACTGGAATTTGAATGTCATTCAAATCCCAATAAAATTTCATAAATACAACAATTTTTTTCCGTGTGGTGATGGAGTAAGAATACTATTCACCACCCCATATCTTACCCGTGGGTGATCGTACGAGACGACTAAGGGATATAAAACGCATTTAACATCTATGCGAGAGAAGGAAAACTCGAAACAAAACCCTATACCAACACGTCTGACCAGCGCGGTATAGTAGATTAATTTCCCTCCCATTAAGGAGGAGGCCCGAGCCCAACAGTGGGACATTTATGGGCTGCGATGATGATGACAACTAATTTAATTTACAGGAATTAAAGGTAAAAGAAATATATTGAAAAGTTGAATAAAAACTGTACCTTGTTCACTAAATGATATTAATCATGTTTATTTACATTACAGGAGTTCAAAATATACTACGATACACTTCCAACTTAAAATATGGGTTAGATTCTAGAATACCAATCTAACGTGTTTTAAGTTAGATTGTGCGTTGTAGCGGCTTCTTTTAAAAGAATATGTACTGGCCACAACATCTTTTATTACTTAATACTAAATTTATTTTTAAAATTAATACGTAGTTTTAATACGTATAATTTGTACGTAGTTTTCTTTATAATTTAATAAAATGTAAATGTCAAAAATGTAGTGAATTTAACATCAATCCTTACTAATATTATAATGCGAAAGTAACTCTGTCTGTCTTTCTGTCTGTCGCTCTTTCACGCCAAAACTGCTGAACCAATCCAAATTAAAAAATTTAAATGAAATTTGGTACACAGATAGTCTAGAGCCTGATAAAGGACATAGGCTACTTTTTAATGCAAAAAAGGGTTGTAAAGGGGGATGAAAAGTTGTAAGGAATTATCGTCATTTTTAAAGCTTGAAACTTATTTTTAGGCTATTGATTAGATATAAATATATGACATTAAAATTTCGTAAAAATCTACACTTAAGGGGTAAAATAAAAATTGGGCATGAAAAAAAAATTAGGAAAAATCATCTTTTACGCGAGCGAAGCCGCGGGCAGAAGCTAGTATTATTATATACGTTTAAACTATCAAGGCAACGTAATGATCAATTAGCTTTTTGTATTTTCCAAGTGACTAATAGACTTACTAGATACAGTTTGGTAATTAAAATGTTTATAGGAATAATAAGATTATGAATTTATTTTGGGTGTATTCCTAGCATCAATCTGACAACAAATGCTGCAACCAATGTTGATCTGAAGATATAATATACTTCGCTACACGTCGCCTACAAAATATTGGCTACATTGTTGCACAATCAATGTAACTAGTATATTGTTGGAACGTGTTGCGTAGTGCTATCTACGTGATACGTGATGATCAAGAATTATTACTGGTATTTATAATATAATGTTATTATATTTTAAATAAATTAAAACAAATACTTATCTATAGTGTCGCCAATTATGAAATATCAACAATTTTAAACTTTATTATTAGTCTTTGTGTTCTCTCTTTCTCTACTTAGTAACTAATCTATCTACTTGAAAACTATAATTACGATATCACTATTTATATGGACCACAAGCATGAAGGTAGCAATACTTGCATATTATTACGCGCTATTGCGTATTGTATTTCATTTAATCAGTTCTCTCTTGAGACCTTAACAATATTTTAGAAATATATACTTATGTACGACAATGGCACTATGTTCATTTTGATGACAGGTATAATGTAAACCTCATTTCAAACTCGCAAGAAGTAAATCTGTGTGGTGACGGAGTAAGGATACAATTCACCACCCCCTATCTTAACTCGTGGGTGATCGTAAGAGACGACTAAGGGATATGAAACATATATAACATCTATGCAAGAGAAAGAAAATTCGAAACAAGACCCTATGCCAACACGTTTGACCAGCGTGGTATAGTAGGTTAATTTGCCTGACCTTACGGAGGAATATCGAACCCTATAGTGGGACATATATGAACTGAGCTGATGATGATGAAGAAGTAAATATTTGAAAAATGAGGTTCTATTACCTCATGGGTTGTAATAATCACTTATCATAAAACTATTTTCAGGTACTGTGACATGTGAGATTAGAAAAAGACCTAAATAGCCGACCACAAGCACACGTCTTGGATTTGTAAGCTAATTTTTTCTTGAAATAAATTAAACGATTGGATTAAATATAATAGATTAAACGATCTAGTTAGATAAATACATTATCTAACTAGATCGTTCAATCTATGCAAATGTAGTTATTATCAGCTTCGATAAAGCTGAAGTTCTGAAGCATTATGTTTGTATGACTGAATATTGAACTTTCTGTGTGGTGATGGAGTAAGAATACCATTCACCACCCCATATCTTACCCGTGGGTGATCGTACGAGACGACTAAGGGATATTAAACGCATATAAAATCTATGCGAGAGAAGGAAAACTCGAAACAAAACCCTATACCTACACGTCTGACCAGCGCGTTATAGTAGGTTAATTTCCCTCCCATTACGGAAGAGGCGCGAGCCCAACATTGGGACATTTATGAGCTGTGATGATGATGATGATGACCGAACTAATACTAAACGCTCATTTGTAAATTCAATAATAGTAAAACTCCAAGACACTTGCAGATATATATCTCGTCTTTTAAGTCACCCACGTGCAAGAAAGGAAGTGGTGAACTGTATCCTTACTCCGACACCACACAATAAGATATATAAAATATTTATTTTCTAAGGAATTCTATTTGTAGATACACCTGATACCTGCATCAGTTAGGTCATCTATAGTAAGGGTGTTTTAGGCTTTTCTCAAGCGCGACAGAATAAAATAAAGAAGGAATCTTTACACCCTGTACCTTTACTATACATGAAGCCTTTATATGAGGTCAAGCACTTAGTTCAGATGATTAGACTAGTAAAAAAAAAACAATCAATCGATTGTTTGAAAACCTCGAAAACTTCAGATTAATGTAAGTTTAAGTACATAAAGAAAAGTGTGCTGATCAATAACCTGACATTTCAAGACTGCGGCTATAACCTAATCTGCGATTTTCACAAGGCGATATATTTAAAACCATCAATTGGTGCATACAGCTGATCACTACTTTTTTTTGGACTACTTCTACCACACATGCACGCTATTGTAACTACTGTAAGCCAGGATCCAAACTCCTGTAAGTCCAAATAAGTTACACCGATGTTTGACCCTTGAGCAGTCCCGGGAAACGCTTTTAATTGTCTTGGTTCCCACCACAAATTTAATTAGAAAAAGGTTAAAGAGGAGGAGTTGGAAAGAATGATGACTGTGGGAGACAGAAAATAAAAATAATTGCTCAATCAATAAGTAAATGTATCAACAGCTACGATAAGTGCATTAATACGAAACTTCGGATACGGAAGAGCTTAACGGGGCCTATATATGAGGCTTAAGATTGATGGCTACAGTAGGTACGAAACGCCTGAACCTACGGCAATTATCTCGATTTGGTACAAGGTCCATGTAGTTTACTACTCCAGACGTAACTTGCAAACTGTCTATTATGAGTCATGCTCGTTACATCAGTTGTCGCACTCCCAGAGAATGTGATGTGCAGATTGTTCATACTCGTAGTCTAGTGTGGAACATTGACATAATGGTGAGTTTAAAAGAAAATAATTTACTTTTAAAGTTACTATGGTTAGTTAGAAATTTGCCACAAAATGGTTAACTTCCAGCCACACTTTCCTTAAGCGCTTACAAATGCATGGGAAAATAGATAAAATGACGACCTTTCGATGATGAATCCCATCTTCCTTGCCAATCGGTTAAAAGCTCTTCGTGGACAAATTGCGGTGCAAATAATTTAGCAATTTTATTAAGATCGTGCGGTAGAAGGTAATCTGTATTCATAGTTTCCTTATGGTATAACATATTGACTTAGAGGTAACTCTCTACATCTCTAAATCAACCGGAAGTTAATCGGTACCAACAGTTTTCACAAGAATATACCGTATAATCTTCAAAATCCAAAAGGTACCAACGATATTTCAAAAAATCTCTCTTGGGCTCCCTTGCTACTACTGGTTATAAATATATTAGAATCAAAATGGAAGAAACACCTTGTAATGATGCAAGTTTGATAAGTTTACTCTCCGGAAGTTCAATATATGCTACTGTCCAGATCACGCGCAAAATATTGGTTAAATTGTTATAATATCAATTTAACCTCCATTTTGTCGGATCGTGGTATGATAGCCTATTCATCAGGAAGAAAGAACAAGTACTGTTACGAGTTCCTGTGAAACACTGCCTTAATTTCAAAATTAAGCAAAAATAATTACAACTATAGTCTATAAAATATAGCTTGATATCTGTGACAGTTCTCACACTTACGATGCAGTCCGTATTTTTATCGATATAATTCCTTATTCTTTAAAGTTATTTGCTATTGCAATTGAAAAACAATGTATGAAAATCTTATTGAATTTCAATCAATTGGATGGATGAATTGATTATAAATTTAAAACAATCTATGAAAATTTTTCGCTCCATAATTTTTATAAATAATTAAGCATATTAAATGCTAAATTTTAGTAATTTAAAAAAATCTATGAAAATCTTATAGAATTTAAATTAGTGTATTTTATTTAATTTAAACTAGAGCTGTTAGTTAATTCTTTTTATTATTCGGAAGAAATACATCCAAGTTCATCGTCACTATTATCATCATCGCTGGAGCATTCCTGTAGGTAGATGATAAGTCCTTGGTCACAGAATAATCATTTTTATTTAATTTCTTTTTCTTAGTATAAAAGAAATGGTTTTATTATTAGTATTATAACTGTTGTCTGAATACTAAATTAACACAATTTACTTATTTTACAGAGTAACCATGTGGTTTATATAGGTAATATATTGGTTTTACTTGTTTTATAAATAATTAATAATAATGTTATCGATTTACGTTTATCGATTACCCCATCTCTGTCTTATTCTCAGTACGACCTTATACTTGCGTAAGCATAATATTTTATAAAATGGTTACTAAGTATTTTAATACATATGAGGTACAAGTTTTGGTGTAAATATTCCTTTTTTTTATATTTATAATTCAGTTGAGATATAAGTGCCATGTAAAAAATTAAATGGATGGATGTGGATTTAGCCGAGATGGACGGTACACCACTGATATAGAGCGAAGAGTGAATGCGGGAAATAGAGTGAACGGAGCGTTGGGGCAACTTCTCGGCAGCCACCATCTCAGCCAGAAGGCACGTGTAGCAATACATAACGCAGTGCTTGTCCCAACATTACTGTATGGAAGCGAGAGTTGGGTATGCAGAAAAGAGTATGAAAGTAAAATTAATGCGGTCGAAATGCGATCTCTTCGGAAAATCTGTGGAGTTAGGCTGACCGACCGCATTCGCAACGACGACGTAAGAGAGCGAGTAGGTATGAAAGAGAGTATTGGTGTAAAGATGCGAAAGGGAATGCTCCGATGGTTCGGACATGTGGAAAGAATGTCGAACGAACGTCTGGTTAAGAAGATATACAATGCGAAAGTGGAAGGATGTAGGTACCGAGGGAGACCGAGACTAACCTACCTAGACCAGATCGGTCATGTACTGAAGGAAGGTGGAGTCAAGAGTCTCCGAAACCGGCGAGCGTGTATGAAGAGAATTATGAATGTTGAGGAAGCGAGTGAAGTATGCA
The DNA here is from genome assembly GCA_905163515.2 of Lymantria monacha. Lineage (NCBI taxonomy): Eukaryota > Metazoa > Arthropoda > Insecta > Lepidoptera > Erebidae > Lymantria > Lymantria monacha. The sequence goes on from LR991081.1 coordinate 23,361,356, forward strand.
GAGATAGAGTTCTCTGGCACTCTGTTCTCTCTGCCTACCCTGCAAGGGATATGGCGTGATGATATGTATGTATGTAAAAAATGAAAATATAGGCGATACAAAATAAAATTGTAAACATGACGCGTATTCAAAATTACTTCATCGTTTTGTAGCTATCTGTCACAGAGATCAAGCTATATTTTAAGGACTATAGGTACTATGTATTATAAATATTGTCGGTCTAAAACTTGACGAAATTTACGTGGTTAATTTTGAATTAAAATATATTTTTTGACAATAATTATGTATTAGGTTCATGCCTCATTATGTGACTGACTTTAGACGTAAAGGTAGCTTAAATAATATTTTATGCTCTGTTAGCGATTCATTTTAATCTAAATAAACTCGTAGATATAAATATATTAAATAACAAAACTCATTCTCAGCTAGATTTAAACGGAGAATAGGAATGAAATAGAAATTAAATGTGGTCTCTAAGACTAATACTACTAGCTCTGTTTTAGACTTAAAACAACAAGTTGTGGATTGCTATAAGTAACGTCCTACATGGGAATCGATTCCATGGAACTGGCTCGATAGGTCGTCATCTTAATCACTGCGGTATCTGTGCAGCCATCGCCATATTTACTAAAAGCATAATTATTTTTGTTTATACACAGCCAATAACTGTTCTTCTGTAATATCTACTTTAATTTAGAATCTTCTCTTTGTTGAATATTTCAAACAGAACAAAAGTGTTTGCTGAATACCATTCCTGTATAGATTATATTTTTATGCAACACCCTGTTGTCCTCTATTTTAACTAGTAGCTATATTAAATAATTAAAATTATTGTTTAAAATTGTTGTTATATTATCAATACATGTTATTTTATTCTACTTTTGGAATTTTGTTATTCTCATACTTTCTCACTTTTGTCTTTTTTTTCTTTGGTAATTTATTTGAGACTATCGCCGTCCACAGCTGGACGTAAGCCTCCCTCATGTTACGCCACAGAGTGCAGTCCTGTGATGCCTGCATCCAACGATGCCCAGCGACTTTCACCAGGTCGTCTGTTCACCTAGTTGGGGATGCGTACTACACTGCGTCATCCGATACGTGGTAGCCACTCGAGAACCTTTCTTCCCCAGCGGTATTCGGTTTGAGCGGTCGGTCGAGCGATGTGGCCCGCTCATTGCCACTTCAGCGTGCTAAATCTTCGTGCTATGTCGGTTAGGCCCGTTCTTCTGCGGGTTTCCGTATTACGGATTCTATCACGCAGAGAAATCTCGAGTATAGCCCTCTCCAAAGCACGCTGAGTGACTTTGATCTTGGTTATGAGACCAACATTTAGGGACCACGTATCCGTGCCATATGTCATCACTGGTCGTAGACCAGTGTTTTTAGATACTGAGGTATATTGGACGAAAAGATACTCTTAAGTTGCCCAAACTTTGGTAATTACAATTTAATAATTATAGAATTATATAAAATATATATTGTAAGGAATTAAATAAAATTATGGCCTAAGATTCTTAAATATGCTATTTCGCACGTGCCATTCAAAGTGCCGATTAGATTGTTGCAATAACCAATGTAACCGGCGTTTTGTTGGACCGTGCGTGTAGCACTTTCTGCTAGAAGAACAAAAAGACATCAAGAATTTCCAAAAATCGTGTTATGGAATTTGAAATTATCTATGTATATACTAAGAGAATATTTAGGTATTTCTTTACTTTTTTTATAACTTTATAACTTAATTGTATGAAACTGATAGTTTTACAACTTTTTCCTAACTTTAGTATAAACACACTGTTTATAAGTTACAAATGTAAAGCGTAGCGTGTTTTGACTAATGAATTCAGGTTTCTGTCATTTTAATTTTTTTAGATATATCGAATTGACAATATGTCAGGAGGTGGCCCTGTAAGTTCCAATACATTTACAAATCATTTCATTTAATTCCATTCGATTTAATTTAATTAACTTTGAATCTTTTTATTTTTTAATTATATTATTAGCAATACCATCAAGCTGTTTACTGTACGGATATATACTTGGACTTACAGTTAGCAGCTTGGTAAAGGTTAAAGTTAAAGGTAACTATATAGTTTAATGAATTTATGTTAAAAAATAACATAACAGTCCTGGTAAAGAAATAGCCATCTGCGGCTGACCACTACGACAGGCAATCAATATCTCTTAAAAATTCTTGCCATAGTCCAGACCATTTGAGATTATTCGAGAGCATTCCACAATATTTCAGAACATTTTGGTACATTCTATAATATTATAGAATATTCAAAAATAGTCAAAAATATTTGGTAAGATCATTGTGGAACATTCCAGAACATACTAGAATGTGTAGAGTGTTCTAGAAGATTATAGAGTTTTATTAAAAAATAACTAAGTTTGAGTAAATAATAGTAAATTTCAAAGTTTATCATTGTATTTCAACTACTATATAAACTCACATAAACTCATATATGATGATATATATATATATATATATATATATATATATATATGTATATATGTGTATATATATATATATATATATATATACCGGTGCCGATTTTATTACTAGAATAACTTAAACTGGGTGTAGTAATGACGTCATAAAAGACGACAAAACGGTTAGTTGCAGACTCCTAGCTCTGCCCAATCTCGAGATAAAGTGATGTATTTCTTATCAAAATAATAGGTTTGCCAGCGTACATTGACCTGTAGGTACATTTCGACCCAGCTGCGCGGCGGTCAGCGTAGCGAGAGCGGGACTATTTGCCTACTAGTTCAATGTCACACGCATGAGTATATATATACCTACAACGAACTTTTATAGTACAAAGTGTATTGACCGCTTATCATTAGGGCAATTTAATCAAAAATTAGGTACTATTTTTTTTACTGATTTGGATAGTGTATCATGGTCTGATACACCTCCTTCAAGGATTCTACTAATTAAATCGGCAACCTGTATATGTAAATCTGTGGAGTTAGGCTGATCGATCGCATTCGTAACTACGACGTAAGAGAGCGAGTAGGTATGAAAGAGAGTATCGATGTAAAGATGCGAAAGGGAATTCACCGATAGTTCGGACATGTGGAAAGAATGCCGAACGAACGTCTGTCTGGTTAAGAAGATATACAATGCGAATGTGGAAGGATCTAGGTACCGAGGGAGACCGAGACTAACCTACCTAAACCAGATCGGTCATGTACTGAAGGAAGGTGAAGTCAAGAGTCTCCGAAACCGGCGAGCACGTATGAAGAGAATTATGAATGTTGAGGAAGCGAGTGAAGTATGCAAGGATAGAGTTCTCTGGCACTCTGTTCATTCTGCCTACCCTGCAAGGGATATGGCGTGATGATATGTATGTATGTGTATATATATATATATATATATATAAAGTTCAAGCATATTTAACATATGAATATAACATTTAAAGATCCCGTTTCTGTACCATACGTCATTGCTGATGCACTGCTAATAAGCCATTATTTTCAGAGACTACAGAATATTACAGCAAAAATTTCATCTCAGGCTACATCACACATTTCTTTCAAAATTTTGGTTAGCTTATTGTAATATTAAGCTAACTAATATTTTGTTGAAACGTGTGTGGAGCTAACTCTTCTAGAAGAAGAAAAACATCTCTACACCATATTATCCCGTAATGCTTCATTTGTTTTAAAGTAAAAAAATTACACTGGTATATAAGTAAAGCATTCAAAAAATAAGTAAATGTATAAAAATAATAATTTATAAATGTATTTAATTTTGAATTCATTTGTAATTTCTTTGTTGTTAGTTATAATAGCGTTAAACTAACATCTCTGTTTAAGATTCACGTTACTGGTAACACTCATCATTTAGTGTAAGTATACAGTTTTCTTATTTTCCTTTTTTCCGTTTATGCGCTTAGGTATGCTTATAGTTCATCGTCACTTCTGACCTATGCAATATATATGTATAATAATAAATTATAGTATTAAAACTAAGTCTAAATATAGTTCTTTTTAGTTAATTATTTAATGATTCAGGTAAGATGGAGGACAGCATTGACGCCAAACAAGTGCATCTCCTCAAAACATCCTAATTGAAGACATTTGTGGTCAGATAGGAGCTGTCATTCATGAAATCTAATCAGCAAAGCAATGACCATGAAATGATGATAGCTGTCTCTAATTCTTCTATTAACCTTATAAGCGCCAACTGCCAGCAGTGACCGGTCAGTATTACTTTAACATTATTTACTTATACCCCCTTAATGAGTAATTTAATATACATTTACATCAACTTAATTGCATCCAAGTTTATCAAGTTAATAGCTTACTACCAGCAGACATAAATGGTTAGCAGATCTGTTGAAGTACCACATTCTTATAAAAAATCGACGTCTGAGTTGAAGAAATTTGTCACTGCACTTTGTTTGATAAGCGAGAAAATCGGCGGTCCTAATCAGATTCTCATTCCTCCTGGCTTTTATTCCATTCCTTCCAATCTATCTCTGGTGATAACCCGTGAATCGGTTGTGTCTTTAGTAATGAGTCCTTGAGCAATAGTTATCTCTTACCAAGTTGTTTGACTGCTACTACAAACTATAAAAATACTTTTAGTGCGTATACTATCCAAAATGGTTATGCCATCTCGCTTGTAGCGATCATAAAGCAGTCCGAGGTTGCTATTATTGCAAAAATCCCATGATATAATTTTTACTGTTACTCCTAATTCATTCTACATTTATAACGTACATCCTTCAAAATCCACGAGCATCCTTTTGTATATAACTTAACTTTGTATTAACTAAGGAGTAAAAAAAAAAAAAAGAAAAATAGAAAATAAAAAAAAGAATTCTGTTAGTATACCATTACAGTTCATTAATTAATTACAATTAGGTAATTACCTATTTTCCCTATGAACATAGTATTATATCATATATATTAAATAATATATATATATATATATATATATATATATATATATATATATATATATATATATATATATATCATGTAAATTGCCTTCTAACTAATTATCATCACTGATATCTAGCCTTATTTTACAATATCTTCTTTTTATTTTAAGCTATGTATGTTATTATTGATAATTTAGATCCCTGATAATGTCAGGGGTAACTTAGCCTAAGTTAAATAACTTAGAAAAATAATAATAAAAAAATCCACGAGCAATTGCTGACGCTGTTTTAAAAAAAATATCACTTTCATCATGAATGAAACAATAATGATTATTTTGAATCAAAATATAAACTGAGTGCATTAATTATTTAATGTACTTCGTAATATGGTTAACCTAACCTAATTGACTATTAAGTGTGACTATCATGACATTCATGACTATTATCATTTTGCTACTTACCCCAATTATCAGATAGCATCAGATGATGTTGATTCAAGTCGCTTTATGTAAAGCTCTTAGTCATCTTATTCGATACCCAAAAGCATTGTAAGGGTTGGTAGTGTCCAACACAGTCACCACGTAGCACGAAGCTGTTATATAAACTCGTGGGTTATTATCAAATAGGATATGAGTGTAAGCAGTATCATCATTCTCCTACTCTTATCCCGATTACTTGGCGTCGATGCAATATGTACTCTTCTTTCATAGTAGATATCGTAAAAGTTATTGGCGATAATTTTATGACCGACCGCCTGCCAGACGTCAACCAAACGGCATGAGATGGAGTTGGCCCAGGTCGTTATAATGCTCTTAGTCGTCTTTTACGACATCCACGAGCAAAGTAAGGGTTGGTAGTATTCGTAGCCGCTATCACACAGCAATAAGAGTATAAGCAGTATAACAACTATTATTAAGTTGTTGCATATTTTTGATTGTTTGTGTTTTCAGGTTTACAGACATTTAAATCTTCATTTGTACGAGATGTTTCGGACATCGCGAGTTTCATTGGTGTATGGCATATGCATCTTTCATCGTCTACATCAAGGTATTTATTATCATCAAAATGTTATTATTTAAAGCTCACCAAATACATTGAAGTCTTCAGTTTCGTCATTTAAAATATACTGTATAGACAGTAAATTGTAGATATTAAACTTATTGATTGGACCGCCAGAAAGAAAAGTTTTGCATTAACTATTTAAAGAAGGTCAGCCCTAATGTGAAGCTTTTTATGGTTTTAATGTATTATATCTATTTATCTCAGCTCATATATGTCCCACTATTGGACTCGAGCCTTCGCCGTAATGGGAGGGTAATTGACCTACTATACTACGCTGGTCAGACGTGTTGGTATAGGGATTACCTATATCTATTAGTCTTGATAAAAAAAAATCTAAAGATATATACTTGATAAATTTGTATTCTTTACTATACAATAATGTTTATATTATATACATACATTATAATTAAATTATCACAATGTTGGGCTGATGTCTATATAATATTATATATATTGAAGAAATATAATAATACAGGAAGAGTCTTTGTTAGAAGCAAGCCCAGTCAAAATAATAATTTAAATTTCTTTGTTAACCTGTCTATATATTTTTTATACAAGAATCACACTAAAACTAACTGTATGATATCAAATGTAGTTTGAAAAATTTTAGTAAGTTAAACGTAGGTAACCTCCGCCGTCATTAGGACGAAGTGTAGACATCAATCAATTTCGAAATTAATCAACACCAATAGTGATTGTTTCCTACGGTTCATGTTTAAATTTTTAACATAATTAGCATAACACAAATATGACCTCAATTTATCTATTATCTCGCTCATGTTTGAATACCTTCCGTTTAACACTTCCAAAGTTGTATTCTACACAGCTTTAAAGTTATTTATTGATAGCTATCATAGCTACCACTGTAATTTGTTAAAAATATATTTTTTATCTCGTGTACGAACATTATTCTATTATTTCATAATGTATTGGCGATTGAGTTTTTATGTAAATTCTTATTAAGGAATAAGACCATCTAATTCTATACAGATTCTACAAAACTACACTTTCATTGCTCTATCGCTTAATCACACAGATAATGTTAATTAGGCGCCGTTACCCAACAATTTCATTATTTACTAAAAACACATTTTATATTAGTGGTAGGACCACGCAGACAGTTCTCTGTCTACAGCCACGGGCCCATGCGTTCGGGGTAGTGCCACAATCTCACAGAATATCCACATCTGATTAATGGCAATGTAATATTGCGCTTCGTTCAGTGAGCGAGAGAGCCGGAAATCCAACTGGGTGGGTTTGGGAATTGTAAAGGTAGACAGTGGCCTAAGCTATACTCTTGGTATTACTAAGGTCTATGGGCGGCAGTAACACTTACCATCAGGTGTGCTGCTTGCTCTTTTGCCACCATAAGCAATAAAACAAAAGCGGCTAAATTCACTACCATTATCGTATAAACTTTTCTCTACTTGTCTTTTTATGGATACAATAAGTATGCATGCATTATACCTTCTTGTAATTTAATTGCACGCCTCATAAGCGAAGCGTTGAGGTCTTGCTCTACTCTCGACATATAAAAATCAAGCACTTTTCAAACATAAAAATGATTATAATTTTCTCACATTGCACTTATAGGATAATATTATAATACATATGTCAAGAAAAAACATTTGTTTAAACGTATTTAATATTTTTAAAAAGCAATTATTTTATTTAAAGTAAGAAAATAGTTGATTAAAAAAAATATTCGAAGACGTCGGAGAAAACATTTTGTATCTGGCAGGATCACGACCGTAAAAATAAATGTATCGAAGTTTTTATTTTATTAAAAGCTTCATAATCGCAACGCGGTGTTTCCTTTCGAAAATGGCTTGGTAATTCTTTGTCGTTTAATTGCAATTAATAAAAAACTAAACTGCTTAGTCTTTAGTGTATGTATACCTTATGAAAATTGGGTTCGTTTACATTTTTTGTTCGTCCATTCGGAGAGGCAAAGGAAATAAATCCCATTTAGCCTATACAGCTATGTTTAGCTCTACGTCGAGAATGGCACAAAATTTCAAAAGTATTTCTTTTCTTTCATTACAAGCTTATATTTAGTTTCACCTGTCCCGTTGTCTATAATCAAATCTTGCAAGTTAAATTTGATCCTCTGATGACAATGCAATTTTATTGTGACATAGAGCTGATCTGATGATGAACCTGGAAGCTGGCCATAGGAACTCCGTAATTAAACGACGCAACCCTTTCGAGTTTGGGCTCATTTGATTTGTCTTGACGATTACTTTAATACTATATGGTAACCAGGGTCTGACGATGGACCTGGAAGCGAGCCAAAGAAACTCCGTAATTAAACGACGCAACCCTATCGAGTTTGGGCTCGTTTGATTCGCCTTGACGAGTACTTTGATACTATATGCTAACCAGGATCTGACGATGGACCTGGAAGTTGGCCATAGGAACTCCGTGATTAAACGACGCAACTCCATCGAAATTGGGCTTATTTGATTTGTCTTGGCAAGTACTTTGATACTATATGGAAACCAGGGTCTGACTATGGACCTGGAAGCTATCCATAGGAACTCCGTAATTAAACGACGCAACCTTATCAAGTTTAGGCTCGTTTGATTTGTCTTGTCGGTTACTTTGATACTATATGGTAACTAGGGTCTAACTATCGACCTGGAAGCGGGCCATAGGAACTCCGTAATTAAACGACGCAACTCCATCGAGTTTCGACTCGTTTGATTCATCTTGACGAGTACTTTGATACTATGGCCTGGTTACCATACCAGGGTCTGATGTTGGACTTGGAAGCTGGCCATAGGAAAAAGAAGGTGCTAAATGTTCTTAATCATATCATCAAAATGTAACACGCTTTTATTTATAAAATTGGGACTGTGCTATTGTGATAGCAACGGGAAGATTTAATAATTATGATGTAAAGTTTTAGTGTTAAAAATATATAATTATGTACGATATGGAATTATTTTGTAGTAGACGAAGAAGCTTAATTATCGTTAAAGGTTACAATGAACTTATAAAGTGTTATATGTCTCATTAGAGTTAATTTATTTTTAACTTTTTATTTAATTTTATTAGCAAATATTAAAAGCTTGTTTTTAAAAAAGGCTTTTTCTTTAATTTTATTTTTATTTCTGACATTGACTAATAGTAAATGATAAATAATATAAAAATTATGAGGCGTGCACTTTTGGATTTACCAAATTATTTTAAATTAAATTTGAATGTACAATAATGTGTCTAAAGTTTGTCAGATTCCTTCGGTTTAAAATTTGTTATAGAAAAATTAAGTACAGTACTAATAATTTAAATACTTTAACTATATACTTAAAATATATTTATATTACTTGATAAGTTGATACGTTTTTGTAATTTATTTTAACTTTAACCCTGCCAGTCTAATTAGACTGCTAATCCGGCTCGATATGCGTACCGCAATGCGGGTTAGGGCGTCCCCCGGAGGCGACGCGTACCGACCCGCCCCCGTCGGTACGAACATCGGCAGTTGCAGCGATGGGGGCCACCACCCATCACGCCTTGCCCAGTTAGGCGAGTCGAGGAGAACGGAGTGCCGGGTGGGCACGTGGAATGTAAGAGGTTGTGTGGAAGGTAAGTTGCACGAGCTGATATCCGTCATGGCGGACAAACAGCGTTCTGGATATGGCAGAAACCAGTGAACGCGTGATTGTATGCGGAGATTTGAACGGATGGGTGGGGACCAAGCGTCCCGACTATGAGGACGTACTTGGTCCATTTGGTGATAAGAGAGTGAACGACGCAGGTAGGCTCATAGCGGATGTATGCATGGAGAGAAACCTTATTGTGTCAAACACATTTTTCCAACATAAGGACATCTATATGTATACATGGAGAAGGAATGAACAGAAAAGCATAATAGATTTAATTTTGGTAGACAGTCGCCTCCGAAGCAAAATATTGGACGCAAGAGCCTACAGGGGCCCCACAGTCGACACGGACCACTATCTCGTTATTGCGAGATTTAGTGGTCTGTTCAGAAAGTGGAGGCACTGGCGAGAGCGTGTCCACTTCGGAGGGCTTGAAAGAATAAAGGTTGAAAGGTTGCAAGAAGAGTGTGTAAGAGAAAAGTATGCAGAGGGTGTCCGAGAACGGCTGACGATGGCAAGCCAGCCGCAATCGGACATTGAAGAATGCTGGAGAGTATTGAAAGAGAGTATGGTAGATACAGCGAAAGAAGTATGTGGAAGTTCAAAGAAGCATAGAAAAACAAATGGTGATGCATGGTGGGATGCGGAAGTGGCAGCTTCCGTAGAGCAAAAGAAGAAAGCGTGGCTGGACTATGTCTCTTCTTTGAATCTGAATGACAGTATGACTGAACAGAAGAAAGAAATATATCGGCAATGTAAGAATGACACCAAGGCCTTAGTGAAAGAGAAACGTGATAGAGCAGGTATGAGTGCAGAAGATAGGCTGACTAAAAACTTCGAGGGTAACACCAAACTCTTTTGGAGGGAGGTGAAGAAGTCTCGGGGTGGTTGGTCAGCCTTCAGAATGAATAAAATAAGGTCTAAAGGTCTCCACCATTGGAGACATTCTTACACAAACACAAGACGTGTTAAGCCGATGGAGTGAATATTTTGGCGATATGTATGGGGATGCTACGGTTGGCGCCGGTGTTGGATGTGGTTTAGTAGATCAACATTCGACAACGGCGTCCTCCGATGGCATCAGTATGGATGAAGTTGAATGGGCGATAAAAAGTTTGAAAAATGGTAAGGCAGCGGGCATTGATATGGTGTCTGCCGAGATGATCAAGCTTGGTGGCTCTTGTGTCTGGGAGGCGTTCCTGTTGCTCCTCAAATTATGTTGGAGCTCGGGAATGGTTCCCAGGGACTGGAATAGCGCAGTCATCGTGCCTTTGTTTAAAAACAAGGGTTCACGTTATGACTGCGCAAATTACAGAGCCATAAGCTTGACCAGTTTGGCAGCAAAAGTGTATGGAAAAATTATTGAAAGGAGAATGAGGATGGTGTCCGATGGTTTACTGTGTGAGACACAAGGAGGTTTCAGGAGTAGAAGGGGATGCATGGATCAAGTGTTCTCTCTGCGCAACATTGTGGAGAAGCATCTGGCTCTAGGTCAGAGGGTTTTCTGCAGTTTTGTGGATCTGGAGAGAGCATTTGACACGGTTGTACGAAAGGAACTTTGGGACATTTTACCGGAGTATGGTATTAGCGGTAAACTGCTACAGGCTGTGCAGTCCAGTTACATGAGCTGTAGAGCCTGTGTGCGGCTGGATGATGGAATGTCACCTTGGTTTGACGTCAATATCGGCGTTAAGCAGGGGTGCGTTCTGTCAGCCAGGCTGTTTATCATATATCTGGATAAATGTCTCCAAAGGTTGAACGATATGAATGTGGGAATCCAGATGGGCGACTCAGTGGTCACTGCTCTGCTTTATGCAGATGATGCAGTCCTGCTGGCACAGTCAGCGACTGACCTGCAGACCCTAGTCGACACAATGACAGAACATTGTAAGAAAAGGGGTCTACGCGTGAATGTGAGCAAAACCAAAATAATGGTCTTTGAAAGAGATAAAACCAGAACAGATGTAAGAGTAACAATAGGTAATGATGTACTAGAGCAAGTGGATGTATATCTTGGATGTGGATTTAGCCGAGATGGAAGGTACACCACTGATATAGAGCGAAGAGTGAATGCGGGAAATAGAGTGAACGGAGCGTTGGGGCAACTTCTCGGCAGCCACCACCTCAGCCAGAAGGCACGTGTAGCAATACATAACGCAGTGCTTGTCCCAACATTACTGTATGGAAGCGAGAGTTGGGTATGCAGAAAAGAGTATGATAGTAAAATTAATGCGGTCGAAATGCGATCTCTGCGGAAAATCTGTGGAGTTAGGCTGACCGACCGCATTCGTAACGACGACGTAAGAGAGCGAGTAGGTATGAAAGAGAGTATTGGTGTAAAGATGCGAAAGGGAATGCTCCGATGGTTCGGACATGTGGAAAGAATGCCGAACGAACGCCTGGTTAAGAAGATATACAATGCGAAAGTGGAAGGATGTAGGTACCGAGGGAGACCGAGACTAACCTACCTAGACCAGATCGGTCATGTACTGAAGGAAGGTGGAGTCAAGAGTCTCCGAAACCGGCGAGCGTGTATGAAGAGAATTATGAATGTTGAGGAAGCGAGTGAAGTATGCAGAGATAGAGTTCTCTGGCACTCTGTTCTCTCTGCCTACCCTGCAAGGGATATGGCGTGATGATATGTATGTATGTATGTATGTGTATTTTAACTTTACACAAACACAATTATGTATATACTTAAAAATATAACAATTAACGTTAATTTATTAACATCATCTCAGATGTCACATTACTAGGCTCGAGCTTTTTCTGTAAACAAAGCACAATACCATGCTAATCTTCAATTAAGTTTCTTAAGGAAACTTCTCCTCTTCGTCTCTTGGTCGTCTTTTAAAACATCGACAAGATCCCTATCTTACTTGTGCTGTATTGTATTGTTACACATATGGTACCGCCATATGCAAAAACAATAGGTATATTACAGTATAAGTAGATTTAAATTTATTTTCTTATTATGATAAACATTTATATTCAGTCATCTAAATTTATTTTTGATTCTTTTGTTGTGGCAAAGGGAATATGAACTGTACAGCTGCTTTTTATTTTCTTCAACTCATGCGTGTCAAAGCCTGTCCATGAAAATTTATGAACCTCGAGTTTGATTGGTGAGTATTTATAGTACAGTATGGACAAATCGCTATGTATCTAAATATAATTTACTGTTAAAATTTAAGTTGTTAAATAAAATGATTTAAATATGTTAAATTTAAACACACATAGGCGCATTACAAAAATTAATAGAAAAACAATACTTGAAGGTCTTTCGACAAATAACACTTAGTTTTTCAAACCAACAATTTTAGAAAATCCCATTTAAATACTTTTTTAATTTTATCGCCTTGATTTTTGAATACGATCTAAACAAGCCCAAATACCAGTTTTTACTAATCTAATAATAATTATGAAATATATTTTCTTTCTTTCGATTTTATTAAATCCAAAAGACACATGATAAGAGAGAGGAGAGAAGGTTTAGACAAATCTCACGGCATTTCACCAGAGAGGTTATTTTTTTGTGTGTCTTAGTTGTTAGCCTCAGATGGCTATGACAACTTTACCCGGACTGTGGGTGAGCGCCGAGGGCTCTCAACCCGTTAAAGTTTAAGCGACCGGTCCCGAGGGCACCCCCTGTGTAGTACGGACCTCGGCTCGGGGGGTCGCTGGCAAAGTGGGTTCACCCACGTTTATAATCTGAACGCGACACGATTTCCGTCCCCAGCGGCGGGGGCGGAATCGTGGATACTTATTTGTCAGGGCCACGGGGGCTGTGTATGCCTCCGTTTAGGCGAGCGTGATTATGTCGTCGGGTTCCTCGAGTATTAATCGCGGTTGTCGGATCGCGGCAATTTTTGAAGGGGTATAACTAGAAGCCCTAACCACTATGGGATTAGGGTGAGTGACGGCAGAGTCGAACTAGCGGCGAGAGCGTCGGCCTTATAAAAAGGCTCAAAGTCGGTCAACGTGCTATGGAGAGGGCTATGCTCGGTGTTTCTCTACGTGATAAAATCCAGAATACGGAAATCCGTAGAAGAACGACTGTAACTGTTATAGCCCGAAAAATTAGCACGTTGAAGTGACAATGGGCAGGCCACATCGCTCGATGAACCTTCAAACGTTGCAGAAGAAAGGTTCTAGAGTGGCGACCACGAATTGGACGACGCAGCGTAAGATGCCCCCTTACTTGGTGGACTGACGACATCGTGAAGGTCGCAGGAAACCGTTGCATGCAGGTGGTACAGGACCGTTATGAATGGCATTCTCGTGGGGAGACCTACGTCCAACAGTGGACGTCCGGTCTACTGTTCGTACACGTTAAGGCATACACGAATGTCAAATAACAGACACTACAAAACAATTACACGCGTTGAACTACTGGAACACCATGATTTTAAGAATGTTGACCTACACAGCGGCCTTGAACTACCGGCCTTCAGGCAGTTCATGAAGCGACGCTCTCGAAGCTATACTTAACCAGAATCAATCTGCCACGACTTACTCCTCTGCGAGTTGAAGAATTGATATGGTGTGTAGCGGCAGCTAGAATTATTTCATAATAATATCAACATTTAGTAGTGAACGCCTTCCTATCCATTAAAAGAGTAAAAATAAATTAAAAGAACTAGCACTCCAGCACTCGACACCTCTAGCCACTTACACTAATGTTGCTCCCTGTTGCCTGTGTGGCTTGTTTGTCTATAGTGTCAGTTTAGGGAGCCAATTGAGTTGGCGAGTCATCGTCTGCTAAAGTTCAAACCTAAATAGTATTAAAGGTCGACGAAAATTGTGTGAGCAAAAGGTTTTAGATAAACAAACCCACCAAACGCCCATATTCATAGACAGATTTAAGATATAATTAATGCATAATAGTTTTACACGAGTGTTCTGTGCATACGTGGAGTATCATGACTAGACGTCTCATCGCATTAATTAGAATAAATTTCTCTTCTGCTTGTTGGACCTATTCCCAGGTAGCAAGTCCGGTAGCAAGTGAGGGATTGCCCTCACTTGCTATCCAGCCTCAAAAATCGTTGCGACACCCTCTACGTTTACTTAATGATATTAACGATGCCATTAGTCTCGCCCAACTAAGGACCCGCGATGCATAAAAAGCAACAAATAAAAATCCCTAGTGTCGTACTTGGCGTCGAGTTGCTTAATCACGTTGCGTAAAAAGTCAATATCAAAATCCACTTTGCTTTTAACAACGCCACTAGTGATGCACACGAGCATTTGTGTTTAATATATTTATACTAGGATAACTTTTCACAAGCCAAAAAGAAATATTTTTCTTTTTGGATTGAGAGGCCCGTGTTTAAATATCACAAATACTATTCATTCCATCAAAACATACATTTAAAAGAACACAAATCCCTATTAAAATTCATTTTGTCTTGACAATCAACAAGTTTTAAGATCAGTCACTAAAATGGCCTGCATCGATCTAAGTGACGTCTATTTTTACATTAACAGTTTAACGTAGCATGCTCAAGAATGCTTCAGATATATTAGTCATTTTAATCACAAACGAAAATATCACAAAGTAATTTTGACTACAGTAATACACAAGTAATACTTGTGTATTACTGTAGTCAAAATTAAATTAATCGCAATAATTTTATTTTATTGGAGTCCATATTATCTAGAGACATTACTGGCTATTTTAATATCCATATATATTCATGCGAGCAAAATCATAGATAATAGTTACACTACGCCACTAACGCCACGGACATCAAGGATTCGGTACTGGTGGCCAGCTCAATGGCGATGGGTATAAGCCACGCGCCACTGTACAGTTACCTTGTACATAACGGACGGCGTGTGCCCAAACCAATCGGGGCATTACTCCGTCACCTGCCGAGAGGCCGATCGCGTGAGGAAAGACCGACGTCCTCCCCGATGGGGGAAGTCGGTCGAGGAGAGGATACTCCTCAGAGGGTATTCCGTCGGGCCGACCACTGACGTCAAGTCACCCTGCTCCGGTGGTCGGCCCAACGATGAAGGCGTCGTGACACGGGTGGGTTACGGGTGTGCGTTCTTACGCCCCTCTTCTTCTTCTTATTTTTATGTATTGGCAATCAGCTACTTAAATGAGCCATTGTTGCCAGTGTCGAGTTATAATTATCTACAAGTTTTTAGTGTCTTCAGATTAGTCATTGTCCGTCAGTAAGTCAAATTGTCGCCATCAACAGTGCTATGGCCACACTGTTAATGGTATCTTGTGAGAATTTTGATGAAAAACGAAAACGTTGTAAAGCACTTTTATATGATATTCACTACATCTCAGCAATTCCGTCACATGACATTACATAAAATGCCATCAAAATTATCTAATATAACACGTTAAAACACTAAGATATCGAATATAATACAAGAGCACCACATAGCGTTTTAGATTCCCGCCAAAAACTCCTTACGCCACTCTGTCGCCCCGGATGGAGTAGTGCGAGGAGTGCGCCGACCTTAATCCATCCCAAAAAAAGAGACCATAGCCTACCAAAAAAAAATAGGTAATAGTTACTATGGCATATACCTGTAATATTACTTTCAGATACATTTTTTTCGTCTATAAATTTATTTTCAGATGGCACAAATAAGAACGCTGATCAACACGACACGTATTTGTGGTAACATTTTAGGTTTAGTACTAAGCGAAGACTTCTTGAAACTATGATGTTATACTAAATATATGACAACATATTGAATTTCTATCTAAGAGATTACTAATAAATTATAATGAATGTTATATAGGTATATACATATATACAATGGCAAGCTCGTGTGCTTTGGTCTTTTCATATACAGTTATTTTTAAATATTCTGGCTATAATTTCATCATTTTTGAAGTGATAACTTCTTATGTGAGAGAAATCCACTTCGTTACGTAACGCGTTACGGTGACAGTCTGTCTGATCGCTATAGGATTAATAATGATACTAATAATGTACATACACAAAATTCTAATGTACATATTCAAGAACTGTAACTAAGAATAAAATATCAATATCAATAAAAGATTTCATTAATTATTATTCATTCCTTTTCATATAAATATTATATATATATAAAATTTGAGCAATAACCTAAGTTTTTCTCAAGTTAATCCATCCATCCATCAGCCCGTAAACGTCCACTGTTGGACATAGGCCTCCCCACGAGAATGCCATTTGCAACGGTCCTGTGCCACCTGCATCCAACGGTTTTCTCAAGTTAAGCAATATCAATATTAAATAGTTCAACTTAGATTACTTCAAGTTATAACTCCTGTCAAACGTCCCGAGACACACTCTTTTGATTTACGATACCCAAAGGCTAGAAAGGATTTTAGATTCTAGAAAGGATTAAGGAGGATTATATTAAGAAAAATAGGAACAATAATAATTTAAAATTCAATAGATCTACTTTAAACCAGTCCATTTAACATCCAACCATCAGAACTACATATTAGATATATCGACATCATGCAATAGTTTTACAGCTACCGTTGACATTACACGAATCTTATTTACAGACGTCGAGTGTCATGAGTAGGTGCCCCTTGCCATTTTTGCAATAGATTTCTCCAAAGGCCTCAGCGTGTTCAGCCTATGCCGCAATGTAAGCCTCAAAAAACGGCTGAACATCTTCCCTACGGAAGATCTCGTGAATAGAAAGGAAACACATAAT
Source organism: Lymantria monacha (assembly GCA_905163515.2). Classification (NCBI taxonomy): domain Eukaryota; kingdom Metazoa; phylum Arthropoda; class Insecta; order Lepidoptera; family Erebidae; genus Lymantria; species Lymantria monacha. Next base: position 23,378,610 of record LR991081.1, read on the forward strand.
TATAACGATATCTGAGACAATTCATTATTCACGAATCCTATTTCTATGTATATATATATATATATATATATATATATATATATATATATATATATATATATATATATATATATATATATATATATATATATATATATATATATATAAATCAATAGTAATAAATCAATGTAATATATATATATCAGTATATATTATAAATCAATAGTCAATGAATGAGCAGATTTCAATTAATTCAAAATTATCAAGTTATTTTTTTTATTATGATAATATATAAATTAAAAATCAAGTATTTTAATGACGCGCCAGCAAGTCGAAGAAGCAACTTGTGATATACGACACTTTTCTTCATACGCGTTGAAAATTATCTAATTGTTGATCTCTGGCATTTGCTTGACGATTTCGCATTGTCAACCGTTTCACGGGCTCACTTTGCTCTTATGATTTAGAACAAAATCGGGCCATACTAACGCGGCGCTCTTTACATGTCGTTCTTCTTCATTATTTTCATTCGCGATGTTTAGAATCCTAATTGCATTATGGCTTTGTAGGGAAATATTAAACCTTGTTGGCCAAAACTTTGTTAATAATAATTTCGACACAATAAGCTTTATTATAATATAAGGACAAGAGTTGCGAGTGCTACGAGTTTGTACGAGTAAATATTCGTAAAACAAAATATTTAAGTTACGCGTAATTCAGTAAAATAAGATAAAAAAAAAGATTATTAAAATAATGTCTCTAAAATATACTATACAAATGAATCATCATCATAATCTCAGCTTATTTACGTCCCACGGTTGGGCACAAGCTTCCTCCACAATAGAAAGCCAATTGAACTACTATGCCACAGTGTACAGACGCGTTGGCATAGTCTTTTATTGCCAGTTTGCCTTCTCTTTTACAACTGTATATAAGTATTTAATTATAGATAGTTAATTAAAAAATAGGCGTTAATAATAATTCAAAATAAAATTATTAATATTTTATTTTGAATTATTATTAACCCTCAGTAGGGTAGCCTCAGTAACACGTGGTGGTTATGCTAATAAATTGTAGCTTATATGAAACGTTTGTGCGTTTAACATAGCACTATCTATTAAATACTTACTCAACCCAGTCAACAGATGCCGCTATCTGTTAGAATCATTTGGAGATAACAGATAATTGTGACTGTCAAATAATAGACAAATAATTTGCAATAAAATAATATTGCGACTATAAATTGAGATGGAGCTTCCATCTAGGATAGATCTTTTAAGTTATAATAATATATCTTCTAATAATCTCTTAAGTTAGATCAAACTACACATGCTGTGCAAATTTGATTAAAATCGGTTAAGTACTTTAGGAGTCCATCGCGGACAAACAACGTGACGGGTAATTTATATATATTAAGATATGAAATAATATTTTTTATATATTATACATTAAGCTACTAGTTCGAATATTATATTATCTAAATATAATAATTTGAAGTACATACACATACACATGTTAAGAATAATGTGTGACCTCATAAACTACAGCATCACCTCACCATGGTCTTTGGTCTGATTCTTTTATTTACCGTTGTTACCGGGTTACCCTTGACTATGGCGGCGTGTCGCTCGCGCGGTTTCGGCGTCACTCCGGCTAATCTCCGGTCCAAGCAGGCACTGCCCTCAAAAGATTAATAAAAATTACATAGGCATTGTAAAATATATTTGATTTATAGTTTCGGGCAGAAAATCGTATTATTTTTTGGTATTTATGAAGACGGTTTTTCCAAATAATATATGTTGGTTTTTATAGGTTACACTATTAAAAATATGTACTAACTTTGGAAGAGACCTTATTAAAATCGCTTTAAGCATGCGTAATATTTGAGCGCAACCCTTGATTTGCCGGGATCTCATCAGCAGATTGTGACCTGATGACCACATGGAAAATGTACCCTATTAAACAAAAAAAATAAATTTTCAAATCAACTCAGGCGAATTCGAGTAATGACGTGTGACCTCCTTTATTTGAAGTCGGTTAAGAATATAAAATTCATAATTTCGATTGATGATTTGCTAAATCTCTAAATATGAAATAAAAAAGGGACGTGGTCTGACAAATGCAGTTGGCAATTTTAGTATTAAAAGTTGAATTAAAAATAATGCTAAGAAAATAAGTAATACTATAACTCATAGAGGCATCTTAATATTAGCTAATGAGTGTCGACATTATTAGAACGAGTATTACATAGTTGAGATTAATGCTTCTCATTCGATACTCATTTAAATCCTTGTACCAACCCATCTGATCTGTTTGTTATACTAGATCGATTGCCTCCTATTGTGGAGGAGGTTGGAATGCCAGCCATGGAACATCGTATGTGACCATATAAACTAGGATGACAATGACTATAAAACAATACAAATGCAGCAGTCACGACAGATTCGTCATTCATTAAAGAATAACGTTATATATCGCCAAAGATCTTCGTCAGAACATCACCGATTTAGAATCGATCCTCATCGAAATATTACGATCAAACCAACTATATAGGTTCTACAATTATGTTTGTTTAATTTATATCGATAAGTAAGATAATGAGTGAGTCAATAGTTCAGCCAAAGTTAACCATATATGTATTGTTCAGAATAACTTAAACACTATTACTTAGATCTTGGTCAAATATAATTTACATCAATTTTGTTTTTATATATTTCACCGGCCAACCACAGATATATTTCATCAAATTAATCTCCATTCAATTAATAAATGCTATCGGATCGATTAATTGAAACTTGTTGCTACTTGTTTCAAATTTACTGGTTTGGTTATTATATTTTTATTTTTTAAATAAAGTTATCATATAATATCCAGTATAATTTGTTCACGAATATTGACATTTAATAATATATATTTTATATTCTTTAGTACATACATATCATCACGCCATATCCCTTGCAGGGTAGGCAGAGAGAACAGAGTGCCAGAGAACTCTATCTCTGCATACTTCATTCGCTTCCTCAACATTCATAATTCTCTTCATACACGCTCGCCGGTTTCGGAGACTCTTGACTCCACCTTCCTTCAGTACATGACCGATCTGGTCTAGGTAGGTTAGTGTCGGTCTCCCTCGGTACCTACATCCTTCCACTTTCGCATTGTATATCTTCTTAACCAGGCGTTCGTTCAGCATTCTTTCCACATGTCCGAACCATCGGAGCATTCCCTTTCGCATCTTTACACCAATACTCTCTTTCATACCTACTCGCTCTCTTACGTCGTCGTTACGAATGCGGTCGGTCAGCCTAACTCCACAGATTTTCCGCAGAGATCGCATTTCGACCGTATTAATTTTACTATCATACTCTTTTCTGCATACCCAACTCTCGCTTCCATACAGTAATGTTGGGACAAGCACTGCGTTATGTATTGCTACACGTGCCTTCTGGCTGAGGTGGTGGCTGCCGAGAAGTTGCCCCAACGCTCCGTTCACTCTATTGCCCGCATTCACTCTTCGCTCTATATCAGTGGTGTACCTTCCATCTCGGCTAAATCCACATCCAAGATATACAAATTCATCCACTTGCTCTAGTACATCATTACCTATTGTTACTCTTACATCTGTTTTGGTTTTATCTCTTTCAAAGACCATTATTTTGGTTTTGCACACATTCACGCGTAGACCCCTTTTCTTACAATCTTCTGTCATTGTGTCGACTAGGATCTGCAGGTCAGTCGCTGACTGTGCCAGCAGGACTGCATCATCTGCATAAAGCAGAGCAGTGACCACTGAGTCGCCCATCTGGACTCCCACATTCATATCGTTCAACCTTTGGAAACATTTATCCAGATATATGATAAACAGCCTGGCTGACAGAACGCACCCCTGCTTAACGGCGATATTGACGTCAAACCAAGGCGACATTCCATCATCCAGCCGCACACAGGCTCTACAGCCCATGTAACTGGACTGCACAGCCTGTAGCAGTTTACCGCTAATACCATACTCCGGTAAAATGTCCCAAAGTTCCTTTCGTACAACCGTGTCAAATGCTCTCTCCAGATCCACAAAACTGCAGAAAACCCTCTGACCTAGAGCCAGATGCTTCTCCACTATGTTGCGCAGAGAGAACACTTGATCCATGCATCCCCTTCCACTCCTGAAACCTCCTTGTGTCTCACACAGTAAACCATCGGACACCATCCTCATTCTCCTTTCAATAATTTTTCCATACACTTTTGCTGCCAAACTGGTCAAGCTTATGGCTCTGTAATTTGCGCAGTCATAACGTGAACCCTTGTTTTTAAGCAAAGGCACGATGACTGCGCTATTCCAGTCCCTGGGAACCATTCCCGAGCTCCAACATAAATTGAGGAGCAACAGGAACGCCTCCCAGACACAAGAGCCACCAAGCTTGATCATCTCGGCAGACACCATATCAATTGCCGCTGCCTTACCATTTTTCAAACTTCTTGACACAGAGCACGTCTAGCTGTTTGTCCGCCATGACGAATATCTGCTCGTGTAACTTACCTTCCACACAACCTCTTACATTCCACGTGCCCTCCCGGCACTCCGTTCTCCTCGACTCGCCTAACTGGGCAAGGCGTGATGGGTGGCGGCCCCCATCGCCCAAACTGCCGATGTTCGTACCGACGGGGGCGGGTCGGTACGCGTCGCCTCCGGGGGACGCCCTAACCTGCATTGCGGTACGCATATCGAGCCGGATTAGCAGTCTAATTAGACTGGCAGGGGACGCGAACGAGCAGGCTCCGGACTATGCCCCCCTATATATTCTTTAGTGACATATATAAAATCCTTACTAATATTATAAATGCGAAAGTAACTCTGTCTGTCTGTCTCGCTTTCACGGCAAAACTACTGAACCGATTTAAATGTAATTTGGTACACAGATAGTCTAAAGCCTGAAAAAGGACATAAGCATACTTTTTAACTGGAAAAAGCGTTGTAAAGGTTTGAAAAGGGGGATGATATATTGTAGGAGGAATAGTTACTTTGGATTAACGCTAACTTACGACTATTCTACGCGGACGAAGTCGCGGGTAGAAGCTAGTTCATAAATAAAATAATATAAGAATGCCTCTTCATTATTACAAGCACAATAGTTGCGGTAATATGCACAAAGTTGCACTTTACCAATTTTAAATAAAAAAAATACATAATTATGGAGAAAATTATTAATATTGTAGTCTCTTCAGAGTATTTGCTATGTGGTAGTGGCTACAAATACAACCAACTCTTTCTTTGCTTGTGGATGTCATAAAAAACAACTAAGAGCTTTATATGGACCCGGGCCAACTCCGACTGATGCCGTTTGGCCAATTACATTTCAAAGGAGGGTTGACGTCAGGCAGTCAGGCAGGCGGCCGATCATAAAACTATTGGCAACAATTGTTGTAATACGTACTCGTACATATTGGGTATATTTGGGACATGAACAGGAGAATGATGAGTCACTTCACGAGTAGCTTAAAATAAAATCTATTTTATTAAATAAAAAAAAATAATAAAATATATTTTTAATATAGGTTTCATATATATAATTTTAAAAATCATAGGTAATTAAGACATTGATTAACACGTTTATTTATTAACAACAATTTTGTATTATTAATTAATTGAAAAAACTTGTACAAATAATATAGAAACTCCTTCTATTAGAATGAAGACATCTTTCAATCGTCTCTGTCTTGGGTTGTCGATAACCAATTCTTGCTTGATATTTTTAACAGTTACTAACTTATTATCAATGACAGTTTTTTTAAAAAATCCAAGTCAAGCTATTTATCGCCTCGTCCACCAATCATCACACATTCTAGACATGTCTGCTCACCACCACATTTCTGCCTTCACTGTTACCTACATATAATATTAGGTTTATATTACAATTATTATAAGCATAATGATTGAAATACATAATACTCCGGCTAAGTACTAATTATATGCCATTGAAATTTAGAAAAACAAAACACAGAACTCCATTTGAAATACAACAGTTACGCATATACGCATTTTGAAGGTGTTAATATTTGTAAAAGCTCAAAGAGAATGGTGTCGGGGAACGGGATGCCTGGGGTGAGTGGGCGGAGCTAAAAAGTATCTCTCGACAAAGGCCCCGCGGTTGGGCCGAGCCGTAGCACCGGCCTCCTCAACAGAGAATTGTTTGAACAACCATTGTTTACTATAGACTTGTGTATAATTCAGGGTGAATGCTAATTATTGGCGGACTATTGAAAAGAGAACATGAAATTACAAAATATTTATGGATATTTAATGTATTTCAAATTTATTAAAATAATATAACTTTTCAATTAGGTATAATCCCTTCATTAGTTTAGTTTTTACGACTATCGAGACTCTGAACGTCAATAAGTATAGCTGCAGAATTTATGTTTTCAAATCAAATAATTTACTATCTATAAGCCTACAACCTCATATATTGTAATTTGTATATTTTGAAATAAATTTTTCACCTGTTAGCTCGTGATCACGTGCCGCTTATAAGCAACCATCACTCCCTTTACCGGTTGGTTATTAAATCAAAAGACGGATTAAGAATATGATGTACAGCAGCATAGATCTAAAAAAGCGTCGCCTGAAAAATTAGAATATTATAGCGTGGTAATTGATATTGCCGGGGCAACGACATGAGATGATACCCAAAAAGGTAACCCGTCGGATGGCCTACGAAGACAAGGATTTTGGTACCGGACAACTGTAAACATGGTGATATAAAATTATACAGCAGATTATGGGAATTGGTCCAGACCATAGTCTGTCACAAAAAAAGCTGTTGCAATAGATTAGCGTAATTTTGTTTAAAAATTTTAATCTTTGGCGAAAGGACTCTAATTCATAATCGATAAAAAATATCTGACATAAAAAAATATTTTAAATATATATATGAAATATATATATAATAACTAGCAGGCCCGGCCACGCGTTGCGGTGGCTAAGGTAGTCTCAGTAACACGTGGTGGTTATGCTAATAAATTGTAGCTTATACGAAACGTTTCTATGTTTAACATAGCGCCATCTATTAAATACTTACTCAATCCAGTCAACAGATACCACCATCTGTTAGAATCGTTTGGAGATAACAGATAATTGTGACTATCAAATAATAGACAAATAATTTGCAATAAAATAATATTGTAACTATAAGTTGAGATGGAAGCTATCATATATTTTAAGTTGAATCAAACTACACATATTATGCAAATTTGATTAAAATCGGCTAAGTACTTTAAGAGTGCATGGATGATATATGGGCTATGATGATGCGGCGGAACTACTGGGATGTAGTGAATATCATATAAAAGTGCTTTACAACGTTTTCGTTTTCGATCAAAATTCCCATAAGATACCATTAACAGTATAGCCATAGCACTGTTGATGATGGTGACAATTTGACTTAGACAATGACGAACCTGAAAGTCTATAAACGTAAAAATAATTATAACTTGACACTGGCACCAATAGCTCGTATAAGTAGCTGATGGCCAATACACAAAGAGAAGAAGAAGAACGTTTATGTGACATCAACCTTTTTAGAGTTCCATACCCAAAAGATAAAACAGGACCCTATTACTAAGACTGCTGTCCATCCGTTGTTTAGCCTGTCTATCACCAGGTTGCTCTCATGAACCGTGATAGTTGGACAGTTGAAATTTTCACAGATGATGAATTTCTTTTGCCGCTACAATGACAAGTACTAAAAAACAATAAAATAAATATTTAAAGGGGCTCCCACACAACAAAGGTAAATCTTTTTGCTCATTTTTGCTCGATATTGATAACAAAAATAGGTAGACGTTTGAAATATTCACAGAATATTTAGTAATATATTCCCTTTAGAAATAAGTAATTAAATTAAAATAAAACAAATAGAGAATTTAAGAGGGGCTCATACAACAAACATGATTATTTTGCCATTTATAGATAACCGTACGGAACCCTTCGTGAACGACTCCGAGTCGCTCTTAGCCGGTTTTTTTTAATTTAATCGAATTGAGTTTTCAAAGTTTAACATGTGTCAAAATAAAATGTCTTTTAAATCAAAATCACTAAGAAGTATTGATATCAACTTTAGAGCAAATCACCCTTAAAATAGCTTTCCACCCCTTTTTAAACCAGTTAGGAGATAAATCTCAATAATATATGAATCACATCTTTCATCAATTCTGTTAAAGAATGTTTATGCAAAATTTGAAACAGATTGGAACAAGGAATCACGTTGTCCCATACAAACTTTGCCCTGCTTTTTCACCCCCTTAGGGATATAATTTCGTAAAATCCATTCTTAGCTGACCTCTAGTCGGCGAAAGAAATATTCCTACCAAATTTGAGATTTGTAGGCCTTATGGTTCCAGAGATATCGTGATGAGTCAATACATAGGTGGCAATCTCTTAAATATATATAGATATATATATATATATATATATATATATATATATATATATATATATATATATATATATATATATATATATATATATATATATGTGAAATATCCTTGTAAAATAATTGTTGAACATTCCATTCTGTAATACTTATAGCATGTACCTATGACAGTACCTGGGTGGTCCTTCATATGAAATCAAGATGTCAGGCGATCCTATGACATCTGCAACAGTTACCTTTTACATTGTTGAATAGGTATACCATAATATGAATATTAGAATATAGGTTTGGGACCAGGTAGTAACGTTACTAAAATATAGTTTGGATTAGTTAATTAAAATAATGCTAAAATTTTAATATACATTGGTACATATTTTACCTTCCTTTCACTCGCCTAAGAATACAAAAATAATCAGAATTTGTAATATAATAGAAAAATATTTAATTCTTAGTGCTTTTGAGTAGAAATGAAATAAAACTTTCTAAAATATAAACAAAAAGAAAAGCATGTATTTTCTATTCAATATACGCAGATGGGAGTGCGGTATTAAATTCTCTTTGTAACAGGAACTTAGTTTAGTCATCAAATTATCCAGTGTACTCAGTTTGGCAATTTAATTAGGAAATGCAATTATGTATAAGCTCATATAGTACCACACACACACACACAGTACCCTCAAATTGAGCGCTTGCTCTGTATGTAGATACAACGGAAGGGACGGTGGGGTGCTCCACCACCCCGCGTCCAGGCGAGACAGCCCACATGCCGCTTCAACCTTGACCGCGCTTTCCACTTTCCTCAGTCGACTGTAAACATTACAGCGGGCAACAAACACGACGGAGCACGTTGTATTTTCGCGCTTACTGACACACACTAACGGTTCAAGTGAAAAAATTGTTTAAAATTTTTGCTGATCAAAAATTAAATCGCTGTAAGTAATACATATTATTTTTAATGCAGTATAATAATTATTATTTTTATGTTAAATTAGAAAAGTAATGTTTTCTTTTAAATTATTTTACTCAAAAAATTTTAAGTATTAATATTAAATGATAGGAATTCATGTGATATTAAATATATATTCAATTCAATAAAATTCAATAAAATTTATTTAATTGTTATATATAAAACATGAATTTATAGGAGTTGCTTTTGTTTCATTTAATTCATTTTTAAAAAATTTCAATATAATAAAAACTAATAAGAGAATAATTAATTAAAGTAGATATTTAAAAAATATTATTAATTAAAAAGAATATTAATATTATAATTAATATTAAAAAATAATTAATATTATGCTGCAGCAATAATATAATTTTTAATTACTTCTCAGAATTAATATAATTTTTAATTATTTTTCGCGTGCTTGATCGTATATTTATCGCTGTCTAATTATTTATATTTGAAATTATGAAATGGAAAAAATATAATTTAATTGCACGCTCCACGACGGCCTCCGTGAGGATTTGTAATAATAATTTCATAATAATTATTATTAAGAGTTTGGTGAGAAAATAATTATTATCAAATAAAAGACGCTGAAAAATACGATTTTTAATTTTCCAATTTTCAATTTTCGCCTTTCGAAATTTAAACAATATATATTAATTTAGCTTTTAATTATAGTAGAAATTTATGCGGTTTCAATTTTAACTAAATATTGATGGAAGCACTCAGTATCGGGTATCAGTATCGGGAAACGGGATTCAATTTAATCGTCAAGGGCACGCCCTTGACGATTAAATTGAATCCCGTTTACTGCATGCATCCCCTATTCGATAAAATTCAATAATGGAAAATTATGCGTTTTATGCATATATTGAACCGTTTGCTCTTCATCTCACCATCATCTTGCCACGTCTATTAATAACTGGTAACATAATAAGAAAAACATATTTTCAAATAAAGCATTGTGCGATTTAAAAAGAAAACGACATCTATCATATTTTAATAATAATCTCAATAAATATATAATACCCATTCCATACATAACAGCCACCATGTAGTGACTTTTAAGAATACCATAGGTCATCCCTTGCCACCGAAGACAAGGACCGTGTTCCAGTAGCCCACTCGCACGGTGTCGAGAGGTATATAGCAGGGCGGGTCTACGGGGCCGCGCACCGCTTTTTCTATCGCCCCATAGCCCGCCGCCAAAAAAAGGACACCGTCCCTTACTTTCCAGGGGAGTCATAAAAACTAGAGAGAGCATCAGATATAGACAACAGCATTGTTTTAGGAGACGTGCTGAGGCCTTGGTAGCCTGTCGATAGGACGGAGGACATAATAATACTACACTGCTTGGGAGTTACGCGCGGACAACTTTATTAAAGGTTTGATGAAGATTGTTTTAAAGGATTTTTTTTAATATTTAACTTTTACTTTCCCGACGTTGCGGGCAGTTTTCAATTTTCATGGTTATGGGTAATTATTATAACACTTTATTAATATAAATTAGAAAAAAAGTAACATACATTTTACCACTGAGTCGCAATAAAACTATAATGAGAAAGATCTGAGAAGAAGAAAACCAACTGATATCTATTAACATAGGTTAGCCGGTTCATTTCAGAAGGCTCGAAACCCAGTTGAGATGAGATGGTGAATATTATATAGTAATAAAAATTATGAAAAAGCTATACCTTTTTAATCTATCGCATTATAGAAAACGAGCTTCCACTATAATAGGAGAGAAGTTAATTTTCTACACCACATTAGTCGTACTTATAAAATTATATTTCTAGTTTTATAATGATGATTTTTATTGTTGTCTCGAGTGTATAATACACAATGAAATGGAACTATTTTTATGAATTTTATCGTATTTGTATTGGATTTGGATTTTTATCTATCCGACGTTTCGAACTCTTAGCAGCGTTCATCGTTACGGAAGGACTGATGATTGAGTGAAGGCGACTTTTCAGTCATATTAACTGCCTACTAATTCCTTAACTCTTACCACATCAATGTGAAAGGCAGCAATAGTGGTACCTAGTATTTATTATTTATTTACTTTTTTATTACATAGAAATAATAATAAATTGAATATAATCAAAGGACGTTCGTTCATTCAGTGCTACAATAAGCCTACGGTATAAAACTCAGCCTGATTGGCAAACTTTATTTGATATTTTTGTTTTCCATATTTCTCGGAACTTTTCAATCAGATACAGTGGTAAAGCCACATGTAACTACAAAAGTGTCAGCTTTTGGTCATATCAATATTTATTATTTTCAAATAATTTGAAATATGTTTTCGTTGAAATATCTTTTATATTATTATATTTTTGATATTCAGCAATTATATATATATATATATATATATATATATATATATATATATATGTATATATATATATATATATATATATATATATATATATATATATATATATATATATATATATATATATATATATATATATATATATGTGTGTATATATATTTATATTTATATTTATATAATATAAAAAAATAATAGTAAATATTTTCCTGTATAGGTCGGTAATGAATTTTGTAAATAGAATATAATTTGGTTAAATCGTCTGCTATGAAAACTTTTCCGTAATTAAAAAATATATCAATTCATCTCGGCTCAAATACGTTCCATTACTGAATTTAAGCCTCTTTCACCGTAACCATTACCGGTTTTATTATAATACGCTGGTCAGACAGGCTGTTATAGGGTTTTATTTTGAGTTTTCCTTCTCTGCTACAGGAATTATGTTCTTCACTCGTTTACATCCATAATTTCAACAAATTAAACATGTAAATAACAATCTTTTATGCTATAGAGAAGGCCAATATTTTAAATAAAAGAAAATAAAAAAAAGCCTAAACTGTTGCACTTCGTTCATATCTTTTTTATTGCGTTGGCTCCTTTGCAAATTCATATTAATTCCATCTATCCATTAGCCTGCAGATGTCCACTGTTGAACATAGGTCTCCCCACTCTGCGCTACTTGCATCCAACGGCAAGATGTCATCAAGCTACCCAGTGGGGAGTCGTCTTACGCTGCGTCGTCGGTTTCATGATCGCCACACGAGAACATTTCTTCCTAAATGGTTGTCGGTTCAACGTGCGTTGTTGCGTACCTGTCGCCACTTCGGGCTGTGACAGTTACACTCGTTTTTTACGGATTGCCGTATTCCTGATTGTATCAAGTAGAGAAATACCGAGCATAGCCCTCTCCATAGGTGCTCGCGGACCGTCTCGTCCAGCACCTCGAGGATTTCGGGCCGGGACTGTCGGAAAGTCAGTACGGGTTCAGGAGCGGCCGGTCAACAATTGACGCACTAACCGCCCTGAAGTCCCTGGCCACCGAAACGGTGGCCCAAAAGGAAGTACTTCTGGCGGTCTCGCTCGACATCAAGAACGTCTTTAACAGTCTCCCGCACGAGACGTTGAAGGAGGCGCTTCGCTACCATGGAGTGCCTCCGTATCTCCGGAGGCTGTTGGAGGCGTACCTTGAGGGAAGGCACGTGCTCTGGGAGGGGGGCGACGGGCGCATATATCGCCATCGGGTGGAGTGCGGCGTTCCACAGGGATCGGTCCACGGTCCGGTTCTGTGGAACGTCGGATTCGACTGGCTCCTACGGGGTCGGCTTCTTTCCGGGATGGGAGTCATCTGCTACGCGGATGATACCCTCATCACGGCGAGGAGGCCCGACTTCCTGGGGGCTGCCCGATTGCCACGCGAGAGAGTCGTGCTCGTCGTAGGCCAGATCGGTATGTTGGGCCTGAGGGTCTCAGTGGAGAAAACCGAGGCCCTCCTATTTCATGGCCCGCGTCGAGGTCCCCCCCGAGGAGTACAAATCAGTGTGTCAGGGGTTGCCGTGCCGGTGCGGCCCCAGATGAAATATCTGGGTCTGCACCTAGACCCTACATGGAATTTTGGGCCACACTTTGCTCAGCTCGTCCCGCGGCTCGTGAAGGCGGCCGCGGCTCTAGGTAGGCTTCTGCCGAACACTGGCGGTCCAGGATCGTCCTGCCGGCGATTGTACGCCGGAATTGTGCGATCTATGGCACTCTATGGTGCCCCTATTTGGTCGAAGTCTCTCACTGCCCGCAATAGAGCCCTCCTGCGACGTCCGCAGAGGGTCATGGCGGTGAGGGCCGTTAGGGGCTAGCGTACGGTGTCTTGGACTGCAGCGACACTGTTGGCGGGCGACCCGCCTTGGCCGCATATGGCTAAGGCCTTGGCGGAGGCCTACCGGCGGCGGCGGCGAGCAAGTCTCCGCAAGGAGACTGGGCAGAGCTTTGGAAGTGGCCCAAAGGGGAGTCCCGGCGGTGGCGGGAGGATCTGGAGTCCCCCGTAGCAGGGCGGGGGACTGTGGAGGCGGTCGCGCCGCATCTCCACCGCTGGATTAGTAGGGGGCACGGCAGCCTAACCTTCAGGGTGGTGCAGGTGCTTACCGGACACGGGGTCTTCGGTAAGTACCTGCATAAAATTGGAAGAGAAGGGGCCCCAGGATGTCACGAGTGTGGCGCGCCAGTAGATGATGCGCGTCACACTCTGGAAGTATGCCCCGCCTGGGGGCCCCAGCGCCACGTCCTGGCGTCGGTCGTTGGAGGAGACCTGTGGCTGTCGACCATCATCTCAAAGATGCTCGACAGCGACAGGTGCTGGGAGTCGATGGCCTCCTTCTGTGAGGCCGTCATGGAGAGAAAGGAGGCTGCGGAGCGGACACGCGAGAGGCTTGCGCCCGCTGAATCGCTCCGCCGCCGGCGGCTGGGTAGGGGGAGGCGCCGTTATGCGCATCTCCTCCCTCCGCCTTGAGGACCGACTGGGCGTGGCCAGAAGGCCAAGCGTTGGGGCGTCGGGGATCGAATGTCAATAGACGATCACTCTGGCGTTCTCTGAAAGCGCGGAAGGGGGCCGCTGTGGTTTTAGTCGGTATTCCGGTTGGACTAGCCGGCCGGCGAGTCCCACATTCCCTTCCGTCACGACATCGGCGGGACGGGGTTAGCGCGTAAATGCGTTTCCACAGCGTAAAAAAAAAAAAAAAAAGCACGCTGAGCGACCTTGTTATCTTGTTATCGAGCCTTGTTATTTAGTAATTTAGAAACACTAAATACGTGATATTTCAAGTTATGACTTGTTAACTCGAACCAAATGTTATTTCCCTGTGAAATATTGAGAGTACACATTTACACTCTAAAATTTGAATTACTAAAAACAGATTCTGTAAGTCATAGTTAGGTATCTATAATGACGTTACTTAAAATTCCTTGAATTTGTAGCGAACAAATCTAAAAGGAATGTTCGGTGCTTCTAAATATAATAATATTTCGTGCTTAATACACGTTCTATGAGTGAATGTATTCATAAAATTTTCTAAACAGTTTAAAAATGACGACTGAATATCTTGAAATACTTACTAACATGAAGACTCATTAAGTAAAACTAATTTGTATTTTCCCTTTGTTATGTGGCTACGATTAATACCAACTTTACTTGGCTCGTGGATGTCGTAAATACTAACAGCTTTATATATCGACCTGAACCTACTCCATATGATGTCGTTTGGTCAACAATTCCATTCCCAAGGAGAATTATCGGCGACCGGTCATAAAACTATTGCCAATAACTTTGCAACATGCACGATGAAAGATGACTATAGTTATGTGACGACTACAAGTCATTGGGATACTAGCAGAATGATGATTTATGGTGTTGTCAGCTGCTTAAATAACGGGAAAATCATCTTTTTCGGTTTTTCCGCTTAGGTGGTCCTTTTGTTTATGTGTAATTCCATACCTTTCATACGTGATCAAAAAAATACAAGAGAGACTTACAAAATAAAACAGTCCAGACTTCTTTTACAGCAAACGATATTTTCAATTTATGGCTTATTATATATTACACGGCAAAATGCTTTGGACACCTACAGGTGTTCTGTACTTATCTTAGACAAGAGTATTGTTGATTGCCATCAGCGTCCATCGTAATAGGAGGCTATTTACACTACTATACCGAAATAGCTGGGTCTATGCATAGGGCCTTCACAACACTGTATTCTCTTTATAGTACTTTATTGTATAAATTAATATTTATTGTATAAATTGTGTAATTAGAATTTGATTAATAAGTAAAATATTGGAAAAATGTATATTTACCTTATGGTAACGGTAATTCATGGGTGTCATAAAAACAACAAGGGTATTCAAATGACTGAAATTTAGCATTTAATATGCTTAATTATTTATAAATATGATACGAAGCGAGATTTGCATGTCCTACAATAGTTCACGGTGGTGTAGTGGCAGCACGATTGGGCCGGAATCCCAATAGGCGCGGGTTCGAATCCCGCTTGTGACATCATTTTTCGCTTCGTAATCGGGTTTTATAAACAACATAGGTATATAATATGCAAAATAACCAAGGAAGGAAAACTCGAAATAAAAGCCTATACCAATCTGTACGATTCTCTTCATACACGCTTGCCGGTTTCGGAGACTCTTGACTCCACCTTCCTTCAATACATAACCGATCTGGTCTAGGTAGGTGAGTCTCGGTCTCTCCCGTTACCTACATCCTTCCACTTTCGTATTGTATATCTTCTTAACCAGACGTTCGTTCGGCATTCTTTCCACATGTCCGAACCATCCGAATTATGAATGTTGAGGAAGCGAGTGAAGTATGCAAAGATAGAGTTCTCTGGCACTCTGTTCTCTCTGCCTACCCTGCAAGGGATATGGCGTGATGATATGTATGTATGTAATCTGTACGATCGGCATTTTCCCTCCTATTGTGGAGGAAGCTGTAGCCCAGCAGTGAGAAATTAAATTATTAAACTAATAGTAATATATTTTTAACATTCATATAAATGAAAAAAATATCGTTCAGTAATAATAATATACAAATATGAAATGAATAAATAAACGGAAATAACAATAATATTTATTTAATTATTACAAGAGTTATCTTACTTCTTACTTAGTAATAATTAATTAAGGTACACTACTTGATAAGTTACAAACCCTTGAACCCCTTTTTTATAAAAAAGATACTACTCTGCACTGAGGTTCTAACCCTTGTATTGTGGGGGACATAACAAGTGTACAACTAAAATTGTGCTATTATGGAATCAAAGCTGAGACACTGGCACGGTAGTTCAGTATTGTAACCGCAACATCACCTGTAAAGTCACAGGAATATTTATTTAAGTCAGATTCATGTTTGTATGTGTGCTATATACTACTAAACGTAGGCTTTCCTCATTCTTCGCCATAAATTGCGGTATTTGCCACCAACATCCTATGACTTCCAGCAGCTTTCACCATGTCGCGTGTCATCGGTCCACATAGAAATTTCTCCTACATTACGTCGTCCGACACACGCTAGCCACTCGAGAATATATCTTATTAATAAAATTATAATACTTATAACTAACAAAACATGAAAATAAATAAATTTTTATTTCATAAATACATTTTAGCTTTTAAACATAATCGCTACGGTTACCAGGCGGGATGGCGATCGCGGTGAGATATTACATGTAGCCCTGGTGAACCTACCCACTCTCCTATTGAAAACTTAATCAATTCTTTTGGCAATTATATCCCGCAAATTATATACAAAAAATAATTTAGTTGAGGTCAACCAAATACGTAATAATTAACATTAACACAGAAATTATCTGTAGGTTATTAATCAAATTTAAATAGAGCCATGTGGTTCTATTTAAATTTAATAATAATAATAAATAAACAATTAATTTAATTTAATTGCAGTAAGGATCAGTTTTCAAATAGAAATGAATCACAAAAATTGGAGCAGCTAGAAAAATTAAATTGTAGTGAAACTTAAAAAAAAGGGGGACCAATGGAAAGGATCAGTTTTTAAATAAAAATGAATCGTAAAAAATGAAACAGCTAGAAAAAAAATTGTGGTGAAACACTCATGCTTTTTTCTTTAAAGTCGCTTAATAAAAAAGACATCAACCCTACAGTAATCGCTAACGTAGGATTTTGCATGGGTAGTTTTATAATTTATTGTTTCAAAATAGATATCATTATCACAAAAGGTTTTATATTACATTACTTGTAAAAATTGCAACCATTAAAAATGCACAAATCGTCATTCGCAGAGCTGCAACTTGTGCTGACTCTGTGTAATTGTAGAGCCACCTGGTTATCAGTGATTATACAATACCGGATGCCGAGTTATATCAAAACATTGCAGTTATCCTATCTATATAAAAAAAATATATATTTATGACTTTTGTTTTTTATTTCAGCTCAACGATATAAATCATTTTAATTACAAATACTGCATTCGTAGAATAAAATATTTTTTTTTAATGACTACGTTTTGTTTATGAACAAAAATTTGGTTTAAATGAATCAAAAATCAAAAATGAATTCAAACAACTTCAAACTTGATGGGTTTTCTGTTATAAAATCCAGGATTTCGAAGGGATATCTAAAAACGTTTTGTGGTGTTCTTGTTTTATATTTAATATCTTAGTGTTTTAACGTGTTATATTAGATAATTTTGATGACTATTGAATGTAGTGTAATGTTATATAAAAGTGTTTTACGTGCTTTACAACGTTTTTATTTTCCACTATAATTCTCAGAAGATACCGTTAACAGTGTAGCCATAGCCCTGTTGATGGCGATATTTGACTTACTGATGGACAATTACTAACATGAAAAAAAAACGTTATGAAGAAAATTGTATCTCGACACATGCAAAAATGGTGGTATAAGTAGCTGATTGCCAATACAGAAAAAAAGAAGGGACATTTAGCCACATAAATCTTTAACAAAAATATCAAATCGGCACCAATAGTTTGTATGGCAGATTTTGGTGTTGCGCGCCATTCCTACCACCGCTCCGGTGGCTCCATAATAAAAAAAAAACATAAGCCACAAATCTCAGATCACCAAAATAGAAATAAATAACAAAAAATCAAACAGTTACACTTAAACCAGTATGCCATTAACACAACGGCTTAACCTTACCACAGGTTTTGCAAAGATCCATGAGCAGCAGTATCACTTACCATCAGGCGTGGTACTTGCTCGCTTATCAATATAAGCTATAAAAACGAACCATTATTAATTACCATCGGGAACACGTCGGCCAGGCGCGGTGATTATAAAAATATCATCTCCTGGGGATAATCATATCCTGTACTTAATAGATCGTCGATAAACTGATTGATTTATAGAAACTCATCATTCTCCTACTCTTATCCCAATTATTTGGGGTCCATACAATATATACTCTTCTTTCATAGTACATATTGGCAATAGTTTTATGACCAGCCGCCTGCAGACGTCAACCCTCCTTGGGAATGTAATTGTTGATCAAACGGCTTCAGGTGGTGTTGGCTCAGGTCATTATAAGGCTCTTAGTCGTCTTTTACGACATCCACGAGCAAAGTAAGGGTTGGTAGTATTCGTAGCCGCTACCACACAGCTTTGATTTGAACTTTATCATCAACTGCAATCATCAACCTATCAACCAACTGTTATCTGTTCTAATCGTCTTACTACATCTAATATAGGAAGTGGTGAACTGTATTCTTACTTATAAAACCCGATTCCGTAACCGTATTCTTACTGCTTCACTACAAGGAGAATATTGTCAAATATTGATTGAAAGCTGTATATGAACGAGTAGCATTTTCCATTACCAAATAGGATTTGAGCCTAGTATTGAGAAATATATGAGCTGAGATGATAATAATTATGCTAGCTTAACTTTGTTCATTATGCACGAACATGTTTCGTAACCTTTATGGCACTTGGAGTGTCGTAGCGTTCGTAGCAAATATCGTAGACGCCGTTGTAGCAACAATATTCAGAGTTCTAGAAATCAATAATGTTTTACGGCATTTATGCCGTAAAACTAAGTATTTATTTAAAAAAATAAACTACCTATATTACTTCATATCTAATATCTTCAAACGAGCCAGTGTAATATATATATATATACACGGTGACATTTATGTCGTCTTACAAAAGCAGTTCAGTTAATGTATCCAGTATATACTATTCATTCGTACAATTAAAAGATTAAAAAAATATTTAATGGAATATTTTTTTAAATAATAATAAAAAATATTATAAATAATTACTAATTAAAATAGTAAGAGAACAGCATGTACCGAGCGGTAGGCTACCAACTCGACATAGCCTACGTACTGTATAGGTACTACCTAGGTGTAGGTACGTTTTGGAATAGTAGTCCACGGGAACTTCGTAGCTGTGATTGGCTAACGTAATTACGTTAGCCAATCATAATATTATATATGGATGAGCAGATTTTGATTAATTTATAATTATTAAGTTATTTTTTTATGATAATAAATATAAATAATTTATAAATTTAATAATCAAGTATTTAAATGACGTGCCAGCAAGAACGAAGCCACCACCTTTTAATATACTAATATTATTTTTCTTCTTGCGTGTTATTTAAAATCTAGCTGTTAATCTCATAGCTTTTACTCCACTCTCAACCTCGATTCACGGGCTGCCTCACTGCTCTTGTGATTGAGCCGCACGATGTCCGGCCACCACGGCGCTCTTCGCGTACAATATCTCTTTCTTCTTCAGTGGTTCCATTCGCGATTTTTCGAATCCTATTGGCATTACGACTTTGCTGGGCAAGTTTATATCTTCTTGGTCAAGTATTGTTAATAAAAATTTTGACATAATAAAATTTATTATAAAATACTCGTAAAAACTTGAAGCACTCGCAACGCGTTCTCACAAATACATCGATCAGGCAACATTAATTTCAATGTTGGCGTATTTTCAAAACAAACCATAGACAACATTACGTGTGCTGTCAGTTGCGTTTTGTGAACCAATGGGCGCTAATGTTTTTTAATGATTTTTTTTTGTTGTTTAATATCATATTTTAATATATATTATCCTATGCCCGATGAAGACAAATACAAAAATAGAAAATCATAAATCTTTGGTCCAACCATTCTTGAGTTATAAGTGGTGTAATTAACACGATTTTCTTTTATATTTATATAGTATATCTATCTATATCTAAATCTCGTAAACGGCTCTAAAGATTTTCATGAAATTTAGCATAAATGGAGTTTCGGAGGCGATTAATCGATTTAGCTAGGTTTCATTCATAAAAAATAATGTTTTTTCAGTATTTTCACGCACCGACAAAATATTTTCTTTGGCTGAAAACTAATAAAATATTAAAGCAAATTTTGACTCTATCATTAAGAATACACACAGCTCATTTGGAATATTGAGCAGTCTAATAGAGACAGTTCCGGTTCGGATCCTTAGTTTCTTTTTTTGTTATTTTTTTGCATTTTTATGTTTTGTCATTACTTTATTATATTTAAATATATCGTTCAAAACACACAACAAGAAATACCAAGCGAAGCTCAGACATCCAGATATTTTAATTTAAATTATCTAACTTAAAGATCATCCCTGTAACTGAATTCAAAAACATTCAATGTACCTACTTTGCAAAAGGAAATGGTAGCCGATATAACTGACAATATTATCATGCTAAAAGTTAATGACAAGCTACACTGCTTCTCAACTATATAAGAGAATAAACACAAATTACACAGGACGTTTGATTGAGATGTAACCGGACCCATAGTATATTAGACCCATAAAAGGGGGCTCACTCCGGCTCTTTCGGATCCATTGTACTATACTGTTGCACATATCGCAGATCCACATTCTTATATTTATTCTTTAACCAGTCAATTTTGTTTTCTGTCACCATTGTTAAGAAATGAATTTTTTCCAAATTCACCCGCTATTTTCTTACTAATTATAGTAGTTTTTATGTCAGACTACAGGGTCCAACACGAGAACATATTATTATTGCTAAATGATTATATGAATAGTAATAAACTCTATTTATTCGCTGTGGGATGATTCTAATAAAAATAATTTACATGCAAATAACATTAATCTTTAAAAGATAATAATTAAATTTAAGCAGGTGTATGTAAAAGATTCTTGCCTTTGAATTTATACTAATGTAGCACAGCGTTAGCAGTAGGTAAACATATATACATGAAAAGGACTTGAGCAACAAGTGGTTGGGATTGCCAATGGTAGGCGTATAACTGCACTAAGTAGGTATTTATAATTTAGTATAGCACCACTAAAATATATTATGCGTTAGATACGTTGAATCCTATAATTCACTATATTTTTTATTTTAAATATTAATGATCAGCCACTAATTAACTAATATATAATAGACTTATAGATTTAAAAGGTATATAAAGAGATCTAACAGCATTGATGGTGAAACGGTTAAGACACTGGCGTATAGTTCTAGTGTTATGGGTTCGTTATCGAAGCAGGATAGTACTTATTACCCTGAGCCTGAGTGTAATTTTTACTTTTATTTAGTTAATTGTACGTTTGTAAAGCTTTACAAAGGTTTACTGTGGTTATTTATGGTTTACTGTGTGAGACATAAGGAGGTTTCAGGACTCGAAGGGGATGCATGGATCAAGTGTTCTCTCTGCGCAACATTGTGGAGAAGCATCTGGCTCTAGGTCAGAGGGTTTTCTGCAGTTTTGTGGATCTGGAGAGAGCTTTTGACACGGTTGTACGAAAGGAACTTTGGGACATTTTACCGGAGTATGGTATTAGCGGTAAACTGCTACAGGCTGTGCAGTCCAGTTATATGGGCTGTAGAGCCTATGTGCGGCTGGATGATGGAATGTCGCCTTGGTTTGACGTCAATATCGGCGTTAAGCAGGGGTGCGTTCTGTCAGCCAGGCTGTTTATCATATATCTGGATAAATGTCTCCAAAGATTGAACGATATGAATGTGGGAGTCCAGATGGGCGACTCAGTGGTCACTGCTCTGCTTTATGCAGATGATGCAGTCCTGCTGGCACAGTCAGCGACTGACCTGCAGACCCTAGTCGACACAATGACAGAAGATTGTAAGAAAAGGGGTCTACGCGTGAATGTGAGCAAAACCAAAATAATGGTCTTTGAAAGAGATAAAACCAGAACAGATGTAAGAGTAACAATAGGTAATGATGTACTAGAGCAAGTGGATGAATTTGTATATCTTGGATGTGGATTTAGCCGAGATGGAAGGTACACCACTGATATAGAACGAAGAGTGAATGCGGGAAATAGAGTGAACGGAGCGTTGGGGCAACTTCTCGGCAGCCACCACCTCAGCCAGAAGGCACGTGTAGCAATACATAACGCAGTGCTTGTCCCAACATTACTGTATGGAAGCGAGAGTTGGGTATGCAGAAAAGAGTATGATAGTAAAATTAATGCGGTCGAAATGCGATCTCTGCGGAAAATCTGTGGAGTTAGGCTGACCGACCGCATTCGTAACGACGACGTAAGAGAGCGAGTAGGTATGAAAGAGAGTATTGGTGTAAAGATGCGAAAGGGAATGCTCCGATGGTTCGGACATGTGGAAAGAATGCCGAACGAACGCCTGGTTAAGAAGATATACAATGCGAAAGTGGAAGGATGTAGGTACGGAGGGAGACCGAGACTAACCTACCTAGACCAGATCGGTCATGTACTGAAGGAAGGTGGAGTCAAGAGTCTCCGAAACCGGCGAGCGTGTATGAAGAGAATTATGAATGTTGAGGAAGCGAATGAAGTATGCAGAGATAGAGTTCTCTGGCACTCTGTTCTCTCTGCCTACCCTGCAAGGGATATGGCGTGATGATATGTATGTATGTATGTATGTAAAGCTTTAAAAATATATACATACATATATGTAGGTAGTTCATTAGCTCATTGACGTATACTTCTAGATATAGGCTTCATAAAGGAGAGACATATTCAAATTCTTACAATGTTATACGCAAGAAGAGCGGCGTTCCGTCGCCTAGCGATCTGGTCGCCTGGAGTAAAGCCGAATTTACATTACGAAATTAGTGGCATGCATGATGAAATTACTTTCATGAAACTGGTTGCCGTACTCGTGAAACTTGTTTCGTTAAAGTATTAACGTCGTGAAATGAACAGTATTGCTGTTATCATGGCTCCGTCGCCATCGAAGCTTTGTTTAGCAGTGCAAAGCGTTGTCGTACAGATGATAATATATAAAATTAAAAAAAAGATTGGCTATATTGATATTCATTTATGAATTGTATGTTTTTATCGGTCGGCCAACGTTGGTGCGCCATTTTTGACGCGTATAACCTAAAAAAACATACGTCCACTCCACGCAGACGTTTTCGTGACACTAATTTCACGTCAAGTTTACACGGTGAAATTAGTTGCATGACATTAGTTTTACCAAAAAATCGCGCGGGACGCGAGACTAATTAGTGTTATGAAATTAATGCATGCACTGTGAAACTTGATGTTTACACGTGAAACTATTTATGAAACTAGTGTCGTGAAACTAATTTTATGCCACTAATTTCGTAATGTAAATTCGGTTTAAGGGAACGCTTGCCAGTACGTCATCGATCGTTCGACTGAAGCAATTGTTTTCGGGTCATGGTCACTTCGGCAAATACCTACATACGTTTTTTAAAGTAGTATTTTCATTAAAATGTAGTCTCTAGTAACATTTAAGTACTCTCGCCTTATAAACGTATAACGTTTCACTGCCTCAAATATCTTATTACGTCTAATTACATTCGAAAATTTATTTATAATTAGTATTAAGAAATAAAAACCTTTAAACATTTTAATATTATAGAGTATAAAACTAATCTGTGCTTTTTCCTTCACAACAGGAAATGGACGCGCACAGAAATGCAGACTACAAATTACCTAAATGGGTAAAATTTATAATGATGTCGTTGGTCTTCATAATATTTCTCTTAGTCTGCCTATTGTATGGTGGCAATTCACCCGATATACAAGAGCACTCGTCCAATGAAGTACAACATCCAACACTAAAAATAAATCCGCCTGTTGTAGACACAAATGATCCTTACACCACTTCAAAGGCCACACACAAATCAACACACAAGCAATACAGCGACTGGATTAATCAACTTGATCCAAGACGTGTAAGTATTTGAAACATTACAGTATTTTTACCAGAATCTCTATATTTGATATATAATGATATTATAATGTACGATCAGAGATTTGATCGTTTTCCTCATAGAAAATAATAATAATAAATTTCGCCTCCTCGTCCATTTTCAGCTCTTCTTCTTCTCTTTGTGTATTGGCAATCAGCTACATATACGAGCTATTGGTGCCAGTGTCAAGTTATAATTATTATTACGTTTATAGTCTTTAGTCATTGTCTAAGTCAAATCGTCCGTTTTAGTCATTGTCTAAGTCAAATCGTCCGTTTTAGGCATTGTCTAAGTCAAATCGTCACCTTTAACAGTGCTATGGCCACACTGTTAATGGTATCTTGTGGGAATTTTGATGGAAAACTAAACCTTGTAGAGCACTTTTATATGATATTCACTACATCCCAGTACTTCTGTCATATCACATTACATAAAATGCCATCAAAATTATGTAATATAACCCGTTAAAACACTAAGATATCGAATATAATACAAGAGCACCACATGACGTTTTTAGATTCCCGTCAAAAATTCCACCTTCAGCTCTCACAATTAAGCAAATGTCTTCTCGGTGTCAGATATCTCTGACATTATGGCAACTTGTCTCTTCAGTGTAGTATCCTACACTGAAAGGTCAAGTTGCCGTAAGGTTTTATATTGAATGAAAAATAGCTTGAGGCTCCATAACCTATCGTGGTACATCTCTGGCTTGCTGGTGGAGATTTCGCTTATGATATCATAGAATACGATTAACATAATCTAATACTATATAGATGATAATCTCTTTCATTATCACACAAGGAATCCCCAATACCCCATGTTTATATTATACCGACATTCTAATGCAAACCACAATACCAGCTAAAGCGTCGCGGTGTTCTTTTTGTCTACATATGGAATCGAGCGAGCTGGTAGCATTCTTTCTTCTCGCTCTAATAGATGGCTAGTGCCCTATTTCTGGCAATCCAATGTATTTTCGAGGCCTTAACCTGCATTAATATATATTACTTAGGGCCGATACAATATGAATGTTGAGAAAGCGAGTGAAGTACGCAAGGATAGAGTTATCTGGCACTCTGTCCTCTCTGCCTACCCTGCAAGGGATATGGCGTGATGATATGTATGTATTAATATGATTATTCTTGTTTTGTATAGATTATAATGGAGCACAAGATGAGGATGGCTAAATTGAAACACAACCATGATATAACTACAACTGAAGATACGAACGATTATACGGTTGATTATGAAACAGCCGATAATGAAAATAATTACTCCGGTATGGATGAAATTTTTTTCTCCAACAATTTAACTGATCCAGATGCAGAATAAATTTAACGTAAGTTATAGAATTTAACATTTTCATACAGTTTATTATTGTGATTATTAAAGTATGTGTTTGGTGTCATAAACCTGTATTTACCTTGACCGTCATAAAAACCAATAGCAGGTTACACTGAGAGGGTGGGTAGCGTCACTCTCCTAGATAACTCACAACAATGAAAGTGTCGAAGGCATATCAAGGCCGATGTTTATAGCATTACTGTCTATTCATGGCAAACGTATGATAATTAGTAATTTAACATATAACTTTGAATAGTTTGTAGTGATTCGTGTAACCATTGATGATTCTCTTATAAAACGCAATGGCAACCAATTGTGTGGTATTTGAAAATATTAATCACTGGTGATGAAAAGTGCTTATCAAAAAAACTTGTAAATAAAACCATGATTGAAAGGCTGTTTGCCTTTTTCAACGCGGAAACAAGCGTAGCTTGGATTATTTTTAAATAAGATGATGTTATATGTATGATGGAATTGGAAGTCCATTATTCATTATAAGCTTTTACCACCGGGCTTTTACCTAGCAGTACAAGATCATTGGATCAACCATTTATTGGCATCCCTACTGTCAACAGCCGATGAGAGTTAGGTATAAAATAGAAAAATACAACCGTAATTATTCTACAGCAAAGGATGTCGTTTTTCACCATAGTAAGTCCAGAACATATAGATCTAATCACTCAGAAAATATTGAGAATTTTCGGGTGGGAAGTATTAAAGTATATACGATATGGATCTGCCTTTTCGTTTTTTAGATTTTCACCTGTTACGGTCTCTTCAGATTATTTTATGCAGTGTTAGTTTAACATCAATACCTAACGGTCAAAACCTGTCGCAGGCTTTTGATCAGATGTCTCAAGATTTAATTTCCTGTAAAGTAGTAACAAGTTGAAGAACAAAATGACACGTTGAGCGTTTAATAAAAAAGAAATGGATGCAACATAAAATTTGTGGTTACGGAGAATTTCTAAAAATCATGAAAAATGTTTTTTTATTAAAAATTTACTATGAAACATTCAATTATTTAAAAATAAAAAACATTACTTTGTCCATCTGTTAATATTGTGAAATCTATTCTAAAATATTTCGTTATTTTTAAAACTAAATAGATCTTACGTTAATTATTTCATGAACAATTGTATCATGCACCTAGATTTTTTGAGAGTGAGAGAGAGAATAGAGAATTAGGTCAAAACTTTTTTTAATTTCAAGTATCCATCCATCCATCAGCCCGTAAACGTCCACTGTCGGACATAGGCCTCCCCACGAGAATGCCTTACAACACGGTCCCGCACCATCTGCATCAGCGGTTTCCTGCGAACTTGATAATGTCGTCAGTCCACCTAGTGGGGGGTCGTCCTACGCCGCGCCATCCGATTCGTGGTAGCCACTCGAGAACCTTTCTTCCCCAACGGTTGTCGGTTCGTCGAGCGATGTGGCCTGCCCATTGCCACTTCAACGTGCTAATTTTTCGGGCTATGTCAGTTACACCCGTTCGATTCTATAATAGCATATGAATATTATATGTACAAATGATATATATATATATATATATATATGTATATATGCCTATGTTTAAATATATATATGTATGTAGGTATATATAGTTTGCCAACTGTATATTGATTTTTTTATCATTTTTTATGTTTTCCTTTTTAAAAAAGTAGAAAATGAATATTTTGTTTTAAAGAGTTTAAGTAACATTTAGTTAGTTGTGGTTACCTGTAAATGAAAGAGCACAAAACATGATCCATGAGATTCTTTTTTTACTATATTGTATGTTTGTGTATTTTTCGTTGGTAAGTCTAAAAATAAATAAATAAATAAATAGCCCTTTCCATAGCATGCTGAGCTACTTTGAACCTTTTGATAAGGCCAACATTTAGACACCAATTTCAGTGCTTCTTATAATTCAATTAAACTTCAATTATAAGTTCAATTATATATTAATATTAATTTTAATTACTAAATCTCTGTAGTTAGTAGTAGTTAGGAGTAAACTCCTAAAATCAACAGTAGTGAAAAAGAATTCGAAGATTTTGCAAAACTTCTAGAAAGAAAGAAAACATTATTTATTCAGCGAGTGCCACACGTCAAAATTTACACGACAATATTTACAAGAGAAATAATAATTACAAATACAAAATACGTTCAACCACTAGATACTTGGACGCCAGTCATAGTTGTATATTTATAGATTAAGTATATACAGGTAAACATTTATATGTTTACCTGTATACTTATACCTTACAAGTACACTCAGTGTGACGTCATGCACCGAAAACGTTACAGCTCAGCATGTGCTGTATATAAATACAGCGTGTTTCTCAGCTCCAACCAAGATGAGCAAAGACTACAATATACGCTTTACATATACGTTTCACTAGAACAAATTCGAGGCATAAAATTGAATAAGTATCTACCTATATAAAAACACGTTAATAAATATTAAATGTGAAAAACATATGTAAAACAAAATAAATATTTATGAATCAAACTGGATATAAAACTGCACAAAAAAAAATTAAAAAGTTAATGTGATGTGTGTTATTTTACGGGTACTTAATATTAACTTGTTTATAATAGTGGTGATAATTTCAATAGTTTTTGGTATTAACAAATGTCATCATGTCCATTATAAGGCCGTCCAATCCAGGTGAATTTGATTTCTGTTCAATAAGAATTTTTGAAACAATCTTCAAATCCACTGGCTTTAGTTTATAAGAAGTCTGCTTACATATATGAAATTTGTAAAACACATAGCTAATAGAAGCGGCAGAATTGCCAGGCATTTTTTGCCTAACGAGTTATTTATTTATTAATTTGATTGAGCTATCTGATTGTAATTTATAGATCTTGGTGTGGTCATGCTAACTAAAAAGGTAGGCCTGCGGTAGCTACGTGAGCGGGTCTCTCCCTTCCCTCGAATGTGGTTGAGGGGCATGATGGCTGCTTTAGTAGTTAACTCGTGATCGAGTGCCGCTTGTGGAATCTGGTCCAACCATTTCTTTTTTGTTTTGTTCTTTTTTGTTAATGTTTATTTAACTTTTAAAAAAAATAAATCTTTACTCGAAGGGCATCGCACTGGAGCTTAAATGGTCTAAACATGTATCCAATAATATTAAGAAAACATGTAATTTCAAAAAAAAATGACGAGCCCGCTGAGTTTCTTGCCGGATCTTCTCAGTTTGTGGCGGCTTGCCGATCCGGTGGTAGATTAATTTAAAAAAATATGTAATATTGACAATATGTAAGTGCCCTTTTAGGGCTTATGCATAATAAATGATTTGATATGATTTGGCACGTTTAAAAGGTGTCATTGGTATGAGGGTATCTCAAATGCCTCAGGCGCGGTAACCTTCGATTTCACATTCTTTTACAGCAGTTTAGGGTTTTTGATATTATTATTAATATATTGGTTGAAATAACACTTATTTTAATTAAATATTGCCACTTCAACAATTTTCTTTAAGTCTTTTTTGTATATTTTGTGAGAATCTAATTTAGCCCGTCTATATTTTTGAAGAGCAGCGTCTCGTAAGCCCATCATTAATTTATGGTCATTTGTCAACTAAGAAGCTAGCAATTCTTTCACCGTTTCGCCTTTGAGGGGTGCATGAATGTCGAATAAAGACATAACTAGTCTGCTACATTCGCAAAGTAAGGTGCCAAGATCTTCCAATTTGGGTATTAAATCCCAATAAATAGAGTTTATATTCCCATTGAAAAGATCCATATCCCTAAGAGACCTAAAAATTATCAACTTCTTGGGGATTTTAGGTTTGCGGAAACAGAATTTGCATGTTATAATAGAATGACCGTTTAGGATACCTATTGAACCAACAAAGATATTTAGAGTCATACAACATCAATTAATGTTTAACTATCATGGTAAAAGTGAGTGGGTTCAGAGACAACTTGATTTAAGCCTGTACATTGTATAAAAGTGTTAAATAAACCAATCTTGGCATCGGCAGTATTAAGTAAATTAATATTGAAGTTAACTAGTAATATTATATATGTGTAGTTACTTAAAGAATCTATAGAATCAATAATGGGATTTAAGAATATTTATGCGTCAAATCACGGAGGATAATACACTGTCGTAATAATTATATCATTCATGCTGATTTTGTTCCTAAACCACATTTGTTTCTCGTTGAAATGAAAAGTATGAATACAGATTCGAATTTAATACCACGTCTTATATAAAACCCTATACAGCCACCACGACCATTTTTAGTCTCAGTAGGTTGAGGAGTATGCAGCAGACGATATACCGGCTCGAAAGGAACTCTTCCTTCCTCTCTTCGTCTAAACCGAGTCTGATTTATTGCCATCAGATCGACCTGGTAGCGATCAACATTAATAAAGTTATACTGGTTGGCGGCAAGAGAACCAACATTCCACAATCAGACTTTCAGAAACATACTATTCACTACGAATGAAGCAGTTATTAAGCTCCAAAAATAATAAAAAATGTCCAATATTACCGATCCGTCATCATCATCCTCCTGCTCTTGTCCCAATTACTTGGGGTCGACGCAATATATTGCAAAGGTTATTCGCAATAGTTTTATGACCGGCCGCCTGCTGACATCAACCCTCTTTGGGACTGCAATTGCTGACCAAATGGCATCAGGTAGTGTCTGCCTAGGTCGCTATATCGTTATATATCGGCTCTTAGTCGTCTTTTACGACATCCTCGAGCAAAGTAAGGGTTGGTAGTATTCGTATCCGCTACCACACAGTGATAATGTAACCGAGCCAAAAGACAGAAAACCCCATTGTTCAATGGAAACGTTAACCGCACGCCACTTTGCAGCCATAATCTTTGTTAAAAACATTTTAATGCAATATAAATAATAAAACATATCGTAGTACATTGTAAGTAGTTTCTGTTGCTTGGAATTTATACACACGAGTCACTTAACACAAAACACAAGTCACATGACTCACATGTTATGTTTAGATATGTGTTGTAATAATTTAAATACAGCAGAGAGTAAAACATTTCTCCTCGACATATATTAACCATAAAAAAAAAACAAATATTAGTACGTATTTTATCCACATTACATAAACTGATACACCTGCTATTTTAAACATAAACGCATAGAGACCAATTACTAATACTAATCCCACAGAAAATATTCTTATAATCATATCCAAAAACTCGATTTAAAGCCTGTTTCGAGTTAAAAATATAAGTGGTCTATACGTGTGGTGACGGAGTAAAAATACAATTCACCACCCCGTATCTTACCCGTGGGTGATCGTAAGAGACGACTAAGGGACATAAAACGCATGGTATATGCGTTTTATATCGATACGTTGATAATTTCTATGTATTTTTTTTTTAGAATATCCTGATCTCTATAACTTTCTTTCTTGCACTGATGTTGTCACCGTTCATACTTCAGTAATTTTCTTACAGCACATGAAGTTCAGATTGTTAGATACAAGCTTACTCTACAGTAGATAACAACCTAGTTTATCACGCAAGTCAGATGATTTGATAAATGGTTTTATTTCGAGATTTCTTTCTTTTGAGAAGTGATTTAATCTAGCTAGATGCCGTAGGAAAGAATTTAGTGGTTATTTATCATATTCACATTACATTACTACATAAAGTAGTAGCTGAACGATTTAATAGATAAAATGATTAATTTTTATCATTAATTTCAGGTATTAAGAATAAGGGAATGCTGGGACAGCGAAATGAAGTGATATTTGGTAAACACGCGTGCTAATAGATATGTATAGATAACATAGAATGATTTAAAATATTTTTAATATAACTTTTAGATAATAGTAACGCGCTACTCTATATTTACGCGATAAAAGTGAAACTTCAGATTTATTAGTAATCTATAAATCTTTTAAACATTTCCTTAGATTCCCCATAGTCGGAACAAGGTAACATATCTTTAGCGTTTAATGTATGAGGGATGCTAATAAGGCCTACATATTTAACCGCTAATTACTTCTAAGTCTGAAAAATTTCACTTCTTATATTTTAAGTTTAAGTAAATTTTTTGCTATTTTCTTTACATCAATATTAGTGTTAGTTTAGTAGAATGTCGTCATTCTTTATAACATTTAAAGACTATTTGCTTAGTTTACCATTCTAATTCATCAATCAAATTTCATGTCACTAATCAAATTGACGTTTGATTAAATCATATCAAAAAAAGATATAGTGCAATAGGTTGGGGGAAAGGTTTTTTCGCATATAGTCTCTATAAACTTTTAATAAAATCTCTTTGGCTATATTGGTTGTGTCTGGCTGGTTTTGATACCATTAAAAGAGTTACATTTCAAAAAAGAAACAATGTAATAAAATGTTGTATCCCGCCGTTTTTCATTTGTTTTTATTTCTGTTAAAATGAGTTAATCTTAAGAAGAAATTCGATACATGCTATGCTAGCCGCATAAAAAAAGATATAGCCCTGACCTTGCACCTTCAGATTTCCACCTATTTCGGTATCTTTCAAACAGTATCAGATTAACATCAAGAGAGGATTGCCAAAACTACTTTTTGCATTTTTTTATCATAAATCCTAAAATTTCTACAGCAACGGGAACATGCCGCTACCTACAAGATGGCAGACAGCCATTGAAAAATGGCCCGTATTATAAATTAAATTTAAAAAAAATTGTCTTGAATTTTTATATAGAATGCGGAGAAACTTTTTCTCCGACCTAATATTAATTAATTAGACAAAAAGTAAATACCCTATTAGATAAAATATAATTCTTATCTTCATTTAAAAAATATTATAGTATATTCATGTTAAAATGTCATAACAATTATGAATACAAATAACATTAAAGTCCATTCTTAACAATGAACTAAATGTATATTGCAAAAACAAAAACAAATTATACGATTATTTAAATAAATTGATATTTATAAAGAGATTATAATATTTTATATAATTGCAAATTTATGTAACTGATGTACCCTATATCAAAATCAATAATTATTTTATATAATATATCAACGTAACGATCCATAGTTATATACAATTTACTACGATTAAGGCATATAAAATGTATATAACATATATGCAAGAGAAGGAAAACTCGAAGCAAAACCTTTTACCAACACGTCTACCCAGCGGGTTATAGTAGGTCAATTCTCCTTGCGTTGCGGAGGAGGCTTGAGCTCATCATTGGCACCTATATGAGCAGAATAATTTACATTCAAATAGCAAAATATTTTTATTAACTAATATATTAGTGACGTGTATTATTGTTATTTTAAATAAGATTGTTATATGAATTTTATATTTTTTATATCATAACTTAATAATATTGCCATAGGCATCTATTCGTTATATTAATATTTAAAACTAAATAAAAATATAATTAATTGTTAAAAATATCTTAAATATTTAAAAGTTCTGATTAAATCATACTGCTGTTGTTACCTTAGATATTTATTGGCCGTTTTCATTAACAACACAAATTTTAGGTAACACCTAAAACAATGTTTATAAACTCAAAAAAGTGATTGATACTACATATCATTTGATATAAATCATTGATATATTTGCATGCCCACCTAAAATTATGTGCGTGTTAGTGAAAATGAGTATATTTTTCTATATAGCGATCATATACGACAGAATAATTATAAATGTAAAAGTTCAAAATACATTCCATCCCACGAGTACATTAATAAAGATATATAAGCAGATATTCGACGAGAATCTTCAAAAATCTAATGGGTGAAATTAAATAATCTTATCATTTAATTTTTAATTGATATTAGCGCCGTTATCGTAAGCGTCAATTTAGTTATAGAGATTTTTAAATGTCAACTAGTAATAACATATTCAAGTAATTTTTTTAACATTCCTTAACGCCATATTGGCTAATTATTAATTGGCATTATTTCTTAACATTCAATGAGACATTTTAGCTATTTCATTAATTATATACGGAGATACAAAATGAAATAAACAAAACTATAATAACAATAAACCAAACAACGCATTCGTTCGTCACTGTTGGCTTGTTTAAGATTTTTTTCAACGTATTATATAGTTATATAACGGCAAACTACATAGATCCTTAGAGAATTTTGTATATGTACGTTACTGTTCATTAAAATCTACTTAATAATAAGCGTTATATATTCGAATACCTACCTATATTTATACTACTTTTTTATTATATTAAAATATTAACAAATGTAGTATTATATATAGTAGCACGAATAGTTGATCTACTGGTCAACATCAAACAATATCGCTGAATACCCAGATCTAATCAAATCAGATCATTTAATATAATATTTAAATCAAATATTACCTAGATTTACAAGCGAATGTATTCGTTCGCGATCATATATATATAAAGATGCGAAAGGGAATGCTCCGATGGTTCGGACATGTGGAAAGAATGCCGAACGAACGTCTGGTTACGAAGATATACAATGCGAAAGTGGAAGGATGTAGGTACCGGGGGAGACCGAGACTAACCTACCTAGACCAGATCGGTCATGTATTGAAGGAAGGTGAAGTCAAGAGTCTTCGAAACCGGCGAGCGTGTATGAAGAGAATTATGAATGTTGAGGAAGCGAGTGAAGTATGCAAAGATAGAGTTCTCTGGCACTCTGTTCTCTCTGCCTACCCTGCAAGGGATATGGCGTGATGACATGTATGTTTGTATGTATATATATATATATATATATATATATATATATATATATATATATATATATATATATATATATATATATATATATATATATATATATATATGTGTACTAACTTTCCACGGCGTTCCAAATATTACAGTTGTTATTATTATCCGTTAATGTGTATGTGTATAATTCTCTCACGATAAGTTTTGATTGACAATTTTAAAAATAATAAATGTTTATATATTAATGTTAGTTTTAATGTTTGCATTAGTTATGACAGTTTCTGCTGTCCTGAATATTAATTAATAAATAAATGGATTTTCATCAATCAGTTTGTTTAATTTAATTCCATGTTTTCAATTTATATATGAACGAGTACGTCTCACTGTAGGGCTCGAGCTAACTTCATAATGAGAAGAATACTTACTATCCACGCTGATTGGATATTGGATATTTTTATATTGAAAGAATTATCCTTCAAATTCTAACCGCTAAGGAGATGTACCTTCTATTTGAGGGTTGGTCTGGATTTCCATCGATTTCCGTCATTAAATCATTACTTGAAAATCAGCCTACAGTTGACTGAAATATATAATATATATATATATATATATATATATATATATATATATATATATATATATATATATATGTATATATATATAGATATATATATATATATATATATATATATATATGTATATATATATATATAATGATCATTTATATACCTATTTATAGTATTCGCTGTGATGTTAAACAGTCTCGAAAGAATTAATTTTCAGGACATTCAGTGATAGTCCTCAATATTGTATTATTGGCTGTTTGCAAACGTAGCTAGAACGTATACATAAACGGGGAACGCTGAGGGAGCCGTGACCCTGACCTCAGTGAACTACGAGTAACTTGATGCACTGCAATATCGTGGCTACCTCATATCAATACTAAACGTATTATTACATAGTATTCAATACAATAATAATAAAAAATAAAAATCTCTCAACTATGAGTATATAGTTAATAATTAAATAGCTTCTTTTGTTTAATGGCTGAAATAGTAAGTGTATTAGATACACTTACTTTATATACTTATAGACATGGTACAATTCTGTAATTATAATAATAATATCTGGATGACCGAGCCTTGCTCGTATTAGGTATTTTCTTTTTAGTGTGTTTTGGCAGATATATTTCAATACAATAAAAAACGCAATAAATATAAAAGAGACTCGATTTTTCAACTGAGCTATGTCTATTCTTAATGACAGAGTCAATATTTACCTTCATATTCTATTAGTTTTCAGCCAACGAAAAGTTATATTTGTTGTTGCCTAAAAATACTGACAAAGCAATATATTCTATAATTAAACTTTTTAAAAGAAATTTAAACCGACTTCAAAATAAGATCAGCCAAAAATCATACTTACTTAAAACACTAAAAATCGAAAAATAAGATGAACTATTTCATTCTTGTCTAATTCTAATTATGTATTATTTTTTATAAAATATAATTACAATGTATGCTAGAAATCCACTAACATGATTTGAAGTCGGTGCCAAGCCAAATAGGTATACTATATCGCATTCAAACCACGCCACGCTTTGTGACTGAAGTGATCTGAACGCACAAGCGGTTAAGCGATTTAATCTATACGGGCAGACGTCGTTCACGGTTGCGTCAAATGGTATTAAATTTGTGGCGTTATAGTGTTCTGAATACATCTTTTAATTCTTATTTCCTTTAATAATTTGATTTTATTAATTTTTCATCCTGTGTGTATTATATTAAACTCATTGCTTTTTGTTCTTTTAAGCTTGGCACCGACTTCAAATCGTGTTAGTGGATTTCTAGCATACATTGTAATTATATTTTATAAAAATTAATACATAACTAGAATTAGACAAGAATGAAATAGTTCATCTTATTTTTCGGTTTTTAGTGTTTTAAGTAAGTATGGTTTTTGGCTGATCTTATTTTGAAGTCGGTTTACATTTTTTTTTAAAAGTTTAATTATTTTTTAATTTTTAGTGTATATAATCGTAGTTAAGTAATAATTTTAACTAGTTCATATAAATTAAATTATTTATTAAATATAGCTTTATGAATAGATAAACTAAAAATGCACATGGCATGAGGAAGAATAGAAGTAGCGAATCAAATTAAAAAAATAAAGAACATATTTCGAAAAAATGGAAATGAAATGCTGTATCCCATTGCCAATGGTTTAAATTTCACTGTTTCAATCAATTCGCGTATAAACCATATATGTGCTATCGATGCGTTACGTGAGGCAGCAACTTAGATATGAGATACTACCAACATCCAAGTGAGGTAAATAATTGTGACGGTTTGATGCAATTGTTAAAACTAGACATAGGCTCCAGAGTCATGGTAAAATGCAATATCTCTGTCATTAATGGCTTGGTAAGCGGGTAATGGGGATAATATCCTTGCCAATGATCAGTTTTATATTGCACTGAGTTGTGTAAAGACTCTAAGGGGACAGCTTTTTGCGACTTAAGGTCTAATAAACTACTCAAAAGACCAGGAGAAAGCGTAAGCCAAAGAATAAGACGGTTCTAAATAGGTACATATTTAAATTAAAAAAAAATGATACAATTATCCAATACGGCTGGACAGCGTTTAGGCAACTTAAGAGAATCTTCTCACCCAACATATCTCAGTGTCTGAAGGCACAAGTCTATGACCAGTCATGGTTTATGACATGAAAA
Organism: Lymantria monacha; assembly: GCA_905163515.2. NCBI lineage: Eukaryota > Metazoa > Arthropoda > Insecta > Lepidoptera > Erebidae > Lymantria > Lymantria monacha. The sequence continues at coordinate 23,415,751 of LR991081.1, forward strand.
TATGGGCCCTAAATGTGGGTCTCGTAACTAAACTCAAAGCCGCTCAGCGTACTATGGAGTGGGGTATGCTCGCTCGTTTTTGTACGAGATAGGATTCGAAATATACTAATCCATAGAATAACGGGTGTAATCGACATATCATGAAGAATTAGCACACTAAGCGGCAATGGGCAGGCCACATCGCTCAACGAATTGATAATTGCTAGAGAATAAAAGATTGGCAATTTGTGGCGAAATATGAGAGAAGCTTAAGTTCAGATGATGATACATGTGTATATATATTTACAACAGTTCGACTTTGAGATAGGCGAATTGAAAAAGGTTCATCTTTCCAGCTTGGTATGCTATTTTCTACCTACGTAACAAAGATCATATATCGGCAACATAAAGAATTACCTAACTCCTAATCGTTTTGGAGTAGTACCTTCAATTATTAGCTTACGTGATTAATTTGAAAGAGCACAGTTAAAGGTTTATGCGTGCATATGATATTGAAAGAATTGTCCTCCAACTCTTAACTGCTAAGGACATGTACCTTCCATCACCAGCTCATCTAAATGAGATTATCACTGCCAGATGCAAATATTTGAATAGCTTTGGAAAATATATGAGACACATAAGATGTGCCTACAAAATTTGTAGGTTGCCCTCGATTTCCATGAATTCCCATCATCAGATCATGTTTTGGTGACAACGGGACCACCTCGGGAGTTAACTTGAAAGAATACAGTTATAGGTCTATGCGTGCGTATGATATTAAAAGAATTATCCTCCAACTCCTAACCGCTAAGGAGATGTACCTTCCATCACTAGCTCACCTAAATGAAATGTTCACTGCCAGATGCAAATATTTGAATAGCTTTGGAAAATATATGAGACTCGTAATTTGTGCCTATAAAATTTGAAGGTTGCCCTCGATTTCCAAGAATTCCCATCATCAGATCATGATTTGGTGACAATGGGACCACCTTGGGAGTTAACTTGAAAGAATACAGCTAAAAGTCTATGCGTGCGTATGATATTAAAAGAATTATCCTCCAACTCCTCACCGTTCAGGAGATGTACCTTTCATCACCAGCTTACCTAAATGAAATGTTAACTGCCAGCTGCAAATATTTGAATAGTTTTGAAAAATACATGAGGCACGTAATATGTGCATATAAAATTTAAGGGTTGCCCTCGATTTTCAAGAATTCCCATCATCAGATCATGATTTGGTGACAATGGGACCACCTCGGGAGTTAACTTGAAAGAATACAGCTAAAAGTCTATGCAGACGTATGATATTGAAAGAATTATCCTCCAACTCCTAACTATTAAGGAGATGTACCTTCCATCATCAGCTCACCTAAATGAGTTTATCACTGCCAGATGCAGATATTTAAAGAGCTTATGAAAATATATGAGACACGTAATATGTGCCTATATAATTTGAGGGTTGCCCTCGATTTCCACGACTTCCCATCATCAGATCATGACTTGATGACAATGGGACCACCTCTAGAATATACCCTTTAGATAGAAAAAAGAATTTTGAAAATCGACCCACAATTGACAAAAATATCGCTGAACATACATAAAAAAAAATACATACAATGAAACACGAGAACCTCCTCCTTTTTTGAAGTCGGTTAATAAATGAAACCTAGCTAGATCGAATAATAGCTCCAAACCCTTGAATTCTAAATTTAATAAGAATCGTTGGAGCCGCTGCCGAGATTCAGATTATATATATGTATATAGTACATTACTGCAACGGTCAGCGAAAGAGGCATTGATGGACATTATGGACAAATATGGATGATAAATGAATTTATTTATACGCTTACAACATTAAGGTATAATATTGTACTTACTACTTATTATGGGCATAAGATATGATTTCCTAGTGTGAGGCAACTCTACAAATTTTAATAACGCATTCATTCTGCAAAAGAAATTCTACACATGCCAATGTATGGTGCGCAATTTATGGTTGTAGTTCCCAATTTGCAAGAGGGTTACTCTTGCCAATTGTGAACCATTTTTATAACAAACTATCTGTCCCAGCAGATGGTCGTTCTACCTGAAAAAGCTTTAAGCGATATGCAGACAGCAGCGCCATCTACCGGGTCCAATTGTGTTTTAAAATCATTCAGGGACCATTTGGAACATACAGAGAAAATTTCATCCCAATCGGTCCAGTCGTATGATATATCAACAACGGCGCCATCTTCCAGATCCAATCATAAATCTAAACCATTTTCAAATTCCCTCGTACACACACAAAACAAAAGTGGTTCGGGTGGTGGATGTAATTCTGGCAGTTTAAGTTTTCCACAGTATAAAGACTGTAATCATTCCAACCGTTATAATGAAGTATTGCACTAATTTAAATCAGGGTGCGACGTTCGTCTTGTACGAGCGATGCTTATTCGAACATTTTGCTTCTTCCCATTGTTCAGTTGTCTCAGACAAACGAGCCTGAATAGTACGTATTCGATCAGTTCCTAACCTCCCTTCTCGTTGTTCAGATGATTCAGACGAACGGGTCTCAGCGGCAGGTACTCGAAGATTTTCCAGCCTTAAAGATGGTTGCTCGTTTGATTCTGAGACTGGTAGTGCTCTTTTATTCCGTGCTTCCGATGTGTAGATTGGCCAATTTCTTGTCTTTTAGGAGGCATAATTGTACGAGAAAACGGAAAAAGGCGTTTAAATTTGTTAGATCTCGATCAGCAATCCGAATCTCACAATATATCCTATCCATTAGGACCGGCTGTTCACACACGGATGAAAATATTAATATTGACTGTGATCACTAATTTGCTGAGGAAAATTTTAAGTGAAAAATAAATCGGCATTCTAGAATTGTTGAAATCCGTTTTAATTCCACTTACGATATTATCTGAAAAAAAAAAACTACACAGTAAAATAGGTTCGGAACGAACGTCAATTAGCAGTCAGAACCTTACACATACATACATATCATCACGTCATATCCCTTGCAGTAATGTTGGGACAAGCACTGCGTTATGTATTGCTACACGTGCCTTCTGGCTGAGGTGGTGGCTACCGAGAAGTTGCCCCAACGCTCCGTTCACTCTATTTCTGGCATTCACCCTTCGCTCTATATCAGTGGTGTACCTTCCATCTCGGCTAAATCCACATCCAAGATATACAAATTCATCCACTTGCTCTAGTACATCATTACCTATTGTTACTCTTACATTTGTTTTGGCTTCATCTCTTTCAAAGACCCTTATTTTGGTTTTGCTCACATTCACGCGTAGGCCCCTTTTCTTACAATCTTCTGTCATTGTGTCGACTAGGGTCTGCAGGTCAGTCGCTGACTATGCCAGCAGGACTGCATCCTCTGCATATAGCAGAGCAGAAACCACTGAGTCGCCCATCTGGACTCCCACATTCATATCGTTCAACCTTTGGAGACATTTATCCAGGTATATGATAAACAGTCTCGCTGACCGAACGCACCCCTGCTTAACGCCGAAATTGACGTTAAACCAAGGCGACATTCCATCATCCAGCCGCACACAGGCTTTACAGACCACGTAACTGGACTGCACAGCCTGCAGCAATTTACCGTTAATACCATACTTCGGTAAAATGTCCCAAAGTTCCTTTCGTACAACCGTATCAAATGTTCTCTCCAGATCTACAAAACTGCAGAAAACCCTCTGACCTAGAACCAAATGCTTCTCCACAATATTGCGCAGAGAGATCACTTGACTCATGCATCACCTTCCACTCCTGAAACCTCCTTGTGTGTCACACAGTAAACCATCGGACACCATCCTCATTCTCCTTTTAATAATTTTACCGTACACTTTTGTTGCCAAACTGGTCAAGCTTACGACTCTGTAATTTGCTCAGTCATAACGTGAACCCTTGTTTTCAAACAAAGGCACGATGACCGCGCTATTCCAGTCCCTGGGCACCATTCCCGAGCTCCAACATAAATTGAGGAGCAACAGGAATGCCTCCCAGACACAGGAGCCGCCAAGCTTGATCATCTCGGCAGACACCATATCAATGCCCGCTGCCTTACCATTTTTCAAACTTCTTATCGCCCATTCAACTTCATCCATACTGATGCCGTCGGAGGACGCCGGTGCCGAATGTTGATCTACTAAACCACATGTGACACCGGCGCCAACTCGAGTATCCGTATACATATCGCCAAAATATTCACGCCATCGGCTTAACACGTCTTGTGTTTGTGTAAGAATGTCTTCACCTTTAGACCTTATTTTATTCATTCTGAAGACTGACAAACCACCCCGAGACTTCTTCACCTCCCTCCAAAAGAGTTTGGTGTTACCCTCGAAGTTTTTAGTCAGCCTATCTTCTGCACTCATATTCGCTCTATCACGTTTCTCTTTCACTAAGGCCTTGGTGTCATTCTTACATTGCCGATATATTTCTTTAATTTGTTCAGTCATACTGTCATTCAGATTCAAAGAAGATACATAGTCCAGCCACGCTTTCTCCTTTTGCTCTACGGAAGCTGCCACTTCCGCATCCCACCATGCATCGCCATTTGTTTTTCTATGCTTCTTTGAACTTCCACATACTTCTTTCGCTGTATCTACCATACTCTCTTTCAATACTCTCCAGCATTCTTCAATGTCCGATTGCGGCTGGCTTGCCATCGTCAGCCGTTCTCGGACACCCTCTGCATACTTTTCTCTTACACACTCTTCTTGCAACCTTTCAACCTTTATTCTTTCAAGCCCTCCGAAGTGGACACGCTCTCGCCAGTGCCGCCACTTTCTGAACAAACCACTAAATCTCGCAATAACGAGATAGTGGCCCGTATCGACTATGGGGCCCCTGTAGGCTCTTGCGTCCAACATTTTGCTTCGGAGGCGACTGTCTACCAAAATTAAATCTATTATACTTTTCTGTTCATTCCTTCTCCATTTATATATATGGATGTTCTTATGTTGGAAAAATGTGTTTGATACAATAAGGTTTCTTTCCATGCAAACATCCGCTATGAGCCTACCTGCGTCGTTCACTCTCTTATCACCAAATGGACCAAGTACGTCCTCATAGTCGGGACGCTTGACCACCATCCGTTCAAATCTTCGCATACAATCACGCGTTCACAGGTTTCTGCCATATCCAGAACTTCCCTAACATTATCCCAAAACTTGTGTACTTATGTATGTGCGTGAGAAGTTATACTTCTTTGGCAGCATTAAACAATATTTTTAATTTCATGCAAATAATTAATTACAATAAAATAATAAAAGGACTGGATAAGGATAGTCAACACAGTCAATAAAGTTTATATTTGAAGAACTTAGATAAAAACATGTGCATAAATATTATAAATATGAAAACAGCGATTACGAGTCAACGCACCTGCCAACAGGCGCGACTAATAGAGTAATTTTTTTTGTGAATTAATGAATGGTTTAGTGGCCTGCCTAAAACTGATATTTTTGTGTTTCAGTAACGCGCTGCGTATCTTAAAATTTCATTATCATATTTTTTTTCATAATGCGTATTTAAAGAAAAACTAATTCCTTAATAAAAAGTAGGTATCCAACAAAATTAATTACACTTAGTTCCTAAACTACGTTACAACAAAGAAACTGTTAAAGTGGAAGGATGTAGGTACCGAGGGAGACCGAGACTAACCTACCTAGACCAGATCGGTCATGTACTGAAGGAAGGTGGAATCAAGAGTCTCCGAAACCGGCGAGCGTGTATGAAGAGAATTATGAATGTTGAGGAAGCGAGTGAAGTATGCAGAGATAGAGTTCTCTGGCACTCTGTTCTCTCTGCCTACCCTGCAAGGGATATGGCGTGATGATATGTATGTATGTAAAGAAACTGTTATAATATGATCATTAAAATCAATAAGAATCTGCCAAGACTTATAAAGGTCTTGTATATCAGTGCTTGCCACTTAAGATTTGTAAGACAAATCTACGTAAGTAGCTCCTTGAGAAACTTTATCTAGAGAGAGATTTTGTGTGAGTTTTTATCTTTTATTTTTTATTTCATATTCTCTTATTTTTAAATGGATATAATTTTACATTACATGACATAATGGACATTTTATTTTATTTTTCGTATTAAACATTATTATTATCATTTTTATTTTTATACTTTTAGTATCTCGGTTAATGCCGGATATATCAGATAAACACGGGCCAAAGCCAAGTGTTTACCTAAGAAGCAGATGTTAATGAGTTCTAAAATTGTGTTTGTGTGCTGAAGGATAATTACGTAGGCATCACGGGATGTGTGCTTGATTGATTGTCTGTCTGTAAAAACTTACGCACTATCCTGCAAGTATTCAGTATGGCAGCTTTTTGTAAGTTTTTATATATATATGGAGGTAAATTTAGAGTTTTTATAGATTAGTGTAATTGTTTGGGCATAACCCCAGTAGACCCAGTAGTTGAAAGAATTATAGGGACTATAGTCACTTTACTTAACTGCCACATTCTGGTCATTTCAATTCTGAGATCTAGATATTTAGACATTTTTTCTGAAATTGTATTCTGTAAGTTGTGTGTGTTTGGTATTGCTATATCTATTATATACGCTGTTTTGTTAATTTTATCAAGTATTGTTATATCTGGTCTATTGTGGTGTGTAGTTTGGTCGGTGAGAATAGCGCGGTCAAAATACATTATATGTTTATTGTTTTCTAAAACTGCATCAGGTGTATATTTATAGTAGGGTACGTATGGGGCGGATATCAAATCGTATTTTATAGCTAAATTTTGGTGAATAATGTTGACTATTTAGTCATGTCTATGTTTGTAGTCCGTTTGTACTATAGATTTACACGCGCCTGTTATATGTTGGATAGTTTCAGAGGCAGTATTGCATCTTCTACAGATATCTGTTGTGGGGATATGCATAGTGTGTTTCTGGTAGTTGTGAGTTTCAATTACTTGGTCTTGAATTGCCTGCATAAATCCATCTGTCTCCGGGAAAAGCTCGCCACTACTCAGCCACTTGTTCGAAGCTATTTTGTCGACTGTAGGCTGATCACCAAATGGACCAAGTACGTCCTCATAGTCGGGACGCTTCACCACCATCCGTTCAAATCTTCGCATACAATCACGCGTTCACAGGTTTCTGCCATATCCAGAACTTCCCTAACATTATCCCAAAACTTGTGTACTTATGTATGTGCGTGAGAAGTTATACTTCTTTGGCAGCATTAAACAATATTTTTAATTTCATGCAAATAATTAATTACAATAAAATAATAAAAGGACTGGATAAGGATAGTCAACACAGTCAATAAAGTTTATATTTGAAGAACTTAGATAAAAACATGTGCATAAATATTATAAATATGAAAACAGCGATTACGAGTCAACGCACCTGCCAACAGGCGCGACTAATAGAGTAATTTTTTTTGTGAATTAATGAATGGTTTAGTGGCCTGCCTAAAACTGATATTTTTGTGTTTCAGTAACGCGCTGCGTATCTTAAAATTTCATTATCATATTTTTTTTCATAATGCGTATTTAAAGAAAAACTAATTCCTTAATAAAAAGTAGGTATCCAACAAAATTAATTACACTTAGTTCCTAAACTACGTTACAACAAAGAAACTGTTAAAGTGGAAGGATGTAGGTACCGAGGGAGACCGAGACTAACCTACCTAGACCAGATCGGTCATGTACTGAAGGAAGGTGGAATCAAGAGTCTCCGAAACCGGCGAGCGTGTATGAAGAGAATTATGAATGTTGAGGAAGCGAGTGAAGTATGCAGAGATAGAGTTCTCTGGCACTCTGTTCTCTCTGCCTACCCTGCAAGGGATATGGCGTGATGATATGTATGTATGTAAAGAAACTGTTATAATATGATCATTAAAATCAATAAGAATCTGCCAAGACTTATAAAGGTCTTGTATATCAGTGCTTGCCACTTAAGATTTGTAAGACAAATCTACGTAAGTAGCTCCTTGAGAAACTTTATCTAGAGAGAGATTTTGTGTGAGTTTTTATCTTTTATTTTTTATTTCATATTCTCTTATTTTTAAATGGATATAATTTTACATTACATGACATAATGGACATTTTATTTTATTTTTCGTATTAAACATTATTATTATCATTTTTATTTTTATACTTTTAGTATCTCGGTTAATGCCGGATATATCAGATAAACACGGGCCAAAGCCAAGTGTTTACCTAAGAAGCAGATGTTAATGAGTTCTAAAATTGTGTTTGTGTGCTGAAGGATAATTACGTAGGCATCACGGGATGTGTGCTTGATTGATTGTCTGTCTGTAAAAACTTACGCACTATCCTGCAAGTATTCAGTATGGCAGCTTTTTGTAAGTTTTTATATATATATGGAGGTAAATTTAGAGTTTTTATAGATTAGTGTAATTGTTTGGGCATAACCCCAGTAGACCCAGTAGTTGAAAGAATTATAGGGACTATAGTCACTTTACTTAACTGCCACATTCTGGTCATTTCAATTCTGAGATCTAGATATTTAGACATTTTTTCTGAAATTGTATTCTGTAAGTTGTGTGTGTTTGGTATTGCTATATCTATTATATACGCTGTTTTGTTAATTTTATCAAGTATTGTTATATCTGGTCTATTGTGGTGTGTAGTTTGGTCGGTGAGAATAGCGCGGTCAAAATACATTATATGTTTATTGTTTTCTAAAACTGCATCAGGTGTATATTTATAGTAGGGTACGTATGGGGCGGATATCAAATCGTATTTTATAGCTAAATTTTGGTGAATAATGTTGACTATTTAGTCATGTCTATGTTTGTAGTCCGTTTGTACTATAGATTTACACGCGCCTGTTATATGTTGGATAGTTTCAGAGGCAGTATTGCATCTTCTACAGATATCTGTTGTGGGGATATGCATAGTGTGTTTCTGGTAGTTGTGAGTTTCAATTACTTGGTCTTGAATTGCCTGCATAAATCCATCTGTCTCCGGGAAAAGCTCGCCACTACTCAGCCACTTGTTCGAAGCTATTTTGTCGACTGTAGGCTGATTAAGGTCTAGGCAAAGCCTTCCATGGAGTGATTTTTTAATCCATATATCTATTTTCTCTTGAATGGCAATCTGCTTTTCATTGTTTTGAATATACTGTCAAACATATTTAGTGGTGTATATTTTTTATCATTGTATAATATTACTCTGTGTAGAATAGAACTAGTGCTTTTTGATTTGAAATATGTTCTCAAAGTAGTAATCTGTCTATTATGCAAATAAGTCAGGTCTATAATACTCCTACCCCCTTCTTCTCTTGGTAAAGTTAAATGTTGAGTACATGCTCTAGGGTGGTGTTTTCTGTGTGAGGTGAGGGAAGTATTTATGAGACGTTGTAAGTTATTTAGTTCAGTTCGTGTCCAATTGATTACACCAAAAGAGTAAGTTAAAACCGGAATAGCATATGCGTTGATAACTTTAACACTATGGAGGGAATTTAGCTGGCTATTAAATATAGCACGAAGTCTTTGCTTAAACTGTGAGGCTAAGTTAATTTTAATTTCTTTATGGTGAATTTGTTTACATTGTTATTATCATTATTTATCAACATTATTTATATTTATCATATTTATATATTATTATCAACATTATTATTATCATAATTCTATTAACATTTTTTTATATATGACGTATTTATTAATTAATATGAATATACCTACAACAATTTTACTTGAATTATAAATTTATTAAAATCTAATTATTAAAAATGTAATAATTAAGTCTAAATTCGATTTTTAATATCTATTTATTAATATTTATTAAAATCGAATTAGAAATAAATACAAATATAATAATTAAACACCTACTTTATTTCATGAAGTTCCCTTAAATAAACTTTCAAATGAAAATCATTAAAATTGGTGTATAAATCCTACAGCAATAATTACATATTGACAATTTTACATTTAATCCAAATAAATTACGAAAAGCCTGCTGCAGACTGCCATTGAGGAGAGTCGGCTATATATATAGCAAGTAAATACAATTTTTATTATATTTAGTAAGTATTACGCTTAGTACAATTTTTTTTATATTTAGTAAGTATTAGCTTAGTACTTATGTAATATCTATAGCCCTTAAAGTTTCAATAACTGTTAAAGTTGTATGTACTGGCTGATTCTATTCTTTAACTATAGTCCGGCCGCTCAGAGATTGCGTTTCTGACACATGTCAATTCGACATGACTAGTGATGTACAATAAATAACATTAATAATGTTTAGCAATGTTATTTATTGCATTGATTTTACATATTTATACAATTCAAAATATATACTATTATTTTTATACCATATTATATTTCAAGCATAATGCAACAAAGTTGTTAATGAGTAATTGAAATGAGTTGAATCGCTATTTCTGAACATATCGAGACAAGAAAGAAAATCAAAATGCTTTATTTATTAGAAAATCATATTATGAAATACACAGTCTTAAATAATGAAAACTACGTCAAATCAAAATTCAATCCGACTCCAATTCGCTTGAAAAGTTGCTGTCATTTTCGCTAACATGTATTATCATATTATGGTCAATCACAGTACGAGTATCTTTAAGGATATCACGGTCAAAATCATCAAATATAATCTTTTTAGTTTTTTCAACCATCTTCATCCGACTGGATGAAAGTGGAAAAGAAGCGTGGGAAAAAGTCACATGAGATGACTATCCCTTGTGACTTTTTCGCATGCTTCTTTTAAAAGCGCCTTCATCTTTTTATGCCATATATGAATAGAAGTATTATGTCGGGCTGCATAACCTTTAATTTGAGCCCAGATATAGCTACAACAGCATTGTACGGCAGTGGTATGGGCGAATTTGGAGAACGCGATGACTGTACAGCCATCTATTTCATGTCGAACATAAGGCTAATTTCATCAGCTCTGCTTTTAATATAGACATATTTGAGTCAATACCATGGACGTACCTTTATCATATTATTAATTTTATTAAATACTAAGTAGGTACATTATATATTATAAAAAAAAAGTACAACAATGAAGAAAAATCTAAAATCCAATAGATTACTATTCTACATACAAATTAATAAATATAATATTAAATAGTGCAATTTTCCGTGTGGTGACGGAGTAGGAATACAATTCATCAATCACTATCTTACCCGTGGTTGATTGTACGAGACGACTAAAGGATATAAAACGCAATAACTATGTGAGAGAAGGAAAGCTCGAAACAAAACCCTATACCAAGACGTCTGACCAGCGTGGTATAGTAGGTCAATTTCCCTGCCATTTTAGAGTAGGCTCGAGCCCAACAGTGGGACATATATGAGCTGAGATGATGATCATCATCATCATCTCAGCTCTCGATGATGAATATTAAATAGATAATAAAAATCTGTAAATAAGCTAAGATATTATATTTTAACTATGTAGGCACTAGACATTCAACCAAAATAACGCCTTAGTGTCTCGCCGTGTCACCTCTCGATGTGACCCCTGGCTGTATATCAATCAAAGTGTGACAAAACACAGCGTTCTCTTGTCTTATATTACCTACTATAGTACAATGACAAAAGGACGTCCTCAAAGTCACATTCATTGGTTTTAACCTTATATAGACATACAAGGAGCGTGTATAGATTTCATTGAATCCATAGATGGCGCAATGGTTTAGATACCGACCTTCCGTTGCCGGTTACAAATTGAGAGTGTATTAAATAGTACGAGTAATATAATCGCGAGACCGGATCGGAAAGCAGCCACATACTGAGAAGATCCGGCAAGAAACTCAGTGGGCTCGTCATTTTTTTTTTAATTATTAATTTTCACGAAAGTGATTGGTTACATGTTTAATTTATGTTAGCTCCAGTGAGATGCCCTTCGAGTTAAGTTTCTTTTTTTTATTTTTTTTTATATAATACATAATTAAACTAATAATATATAAAAAAACAAAAAGGAATAAAAATGGCTGGACCAGATCCCACAAGCGGCACCCGATTACGAGTTAACTACTAGAGCATCCATCCTAAATAAATGATTTCTCAAGCAAGGCTGTTTAAATACCTGTAAATAACTTTTTATTTTATTAAAGTCGGACACTCCATTCGAAAGATATTACGAGTTTAATAAAATTGAAATAAAGTTAATTTCGCCGCCGTGACGCGGCGGGGGCGGAGTGCAGGAGAGGGGCACATCTATGAAATAGGTAGCCGCGCGGCTCGCTCTGAGAAATTTAAGCCCTCCCAATATGTGTAATGGAACAAGACTTTCGGTTATGGAATTGCGAGACAATGTGGTTGTAGCTACTATCATCACCGGCCCCGCGGCTGGACAGCTTGCTCACTTTCCGCGGATACCGACGGATTGTCCTATATCTTTTAAAAGATTACAGTTTCCTGTAAAGATATCGTTTGCCCTTACAATAAATAAATCCCAGGGACAAACTTTTTCTATGGTTGGCATCGATCTAAGAAAAGAGTGCTTTTCTCATGGCCAACTATATGTTGCACTTTCTCGAGTAGGGTCGCCTGAAAATCAATATGTTTTATTGCCATCTACAAATACCACTGCTAACATAGTGTATAGTGAAGTATTAAGGTAAAAATGGAAAATTAAAATAAAAATCTAATAAAATTTAAAAGTCTTTAAAATAAAAGATGTACTTGAATAAAGAAATGATACACAAATAAAAAAAAACTACATTAAAATAAATAAAAAATATAAATCAAAAAGGAAAAATAAATGTAAAAAAAAAACTTAGCACTAAGTCGGGGTGCTATATTTTTTATTCTATGAAATATGTGATAATCAGTACTTATACAGTAATAGTAGGTATATAATGTATCTAATTATTATTAGTATACCTATACTCTAAACCCCAGTGAAATGTTTTTAAAAATTACCAGTTGATGTCATTTATTCTGTTTACTCATTTTGTTTTCAAACATCAACCCAAGGGAAGCCAGCGATGCAGTATTGCTAAATACATTATTATTTAGGTATATCCTGCATTTCACCCTGGAAGTATGTCCCGCCTGGAGGCCTCAGCGCCGCGACCTGTCGGCGGTCATTGGAGCGGACCTGTCGTTGTCAACCGTCATCAACAAGATGCTTGACAGCGACAGGCACTGGACGTCGATGGCCTCCTTTTGCGAGGAAGTCATCTCTGCAAAGGAGGCCGCGGAGCGAGAACGCGAAGCACTCGCGTCTGCGAACTCGCTCCGCCGGCGGCGACCAGGGAGAGGGAGGCGCCGCTACGCGCACCTCCTCCCACCGCCTTGACGGCTGACTGGTCGTGGCCAGATGGCTAAGCGTAGGGGTGTCGGGGATAGAATGTCAATAGACGATCTCTCCGGCATCCCGTAAAAGCGCGGAAGGGACCGCTGTTAGGTTTTAGTGGGTATTCCGGCCGTCAATCTCATGGCCGGCGAGTCCCACACACCCCCCCGTCTGTCACTGGCGGGGGATGTGCGCAAAAGCATTTCCACAGCGTAAACAAAAAAAAACAAAAAAAAAAGGTATATCCTGCATTTACTGTACGTTTATGCCAAAATGTTTAATAAACAAATGTTCACCCGTGCGAAGCCGGGTCGGGCCGCTAGTATATCATAAAAAACGACTAAGCAAGGAAAGTCCACTTTCGCATTGTATATCTTCTTAATCAGAATTTAATAATAAAGTTACGTTATAAAAAGCCATAAACAAATAATAGACTGTTAGAACAATATAGATGTTCGACCATAACAATGACGTATTGTCTCGCCGTGTCACCTGTCGGTGTGACCTTAGGGTGTGACATTAGATTCGCCGTCGACCTATAGGCCTTTCGTACTGCTGGACGATGTGGGCAAGCTATTGCAGTACATCCTCGAAGCTCGCATTATCCGGTACCTAGACGAGGTGGGGCCCAATCTGTCGGACGCTCAATTTGGCTTTCGTAGGGGGCGTTCCACTCGCAGAAGCACGCTTCGGAGCGAGTCTGGGAAGATATCCTCTCCAGACACTTGTCGGCGCGTTGAGAGGCGTGGTCGTGAATCCTTGCGCTTAATGCCGGCCTAGCCGAGGCAATGGTTGACCGGACCGGGGATTAGTCTAGTCGCCCGTAGAGTGGCCACTGCGTGAGAACGACGCCCTGACGTCGAGATTTTAGTTGACTTCAGTCTAGACATGAGTTGATGTCGAGGCGATGACTCGAAGAGATACCCGCGAGGGTAAACCACCGGACGGACGTTATTATTTTACAGCGCTTTCAGCATTATCTCATCTCAACTCATATATGTCCCATTGTTAGGCTCGAGCCTCCTCCATAGTGGGAGGGAAATTGACCTACTCTACCGCGCTGGTCAGACGTATTGGTATAGTGTTTAGTTTCAAGGTTTCCTTCTCTTGCATAGATATTATATGCGTTTTATATTTCTTTTATTTTGCTATGGAGTGGTCACTTGGTCCGAAGCGACAGAAGAAGCGGCGCGCGACCCCATAGACCCGCCCTACATGTATCTCTCTACTCCGAACGAGCGGCCCACGGGATGCGTTTTTATATCTATTAGTTGTCTCTTACGATCACTCGCGGGTAAGATAGGTGTTGGTGAATTGTATTCTTACTCAGTCACCACACGGAAAGCTTTCATACTTATAATTTTTTTTTATTCATTCAACCTTTCATGTTTCATGTTTTGCTATATATTTATTATTTTATGTTGGGAACTTAATAAACGGGTCTGCTGCCATCTACCAGGTATATTATTAGGCTTTGTGCTTGATGCTATTTTATGATGTATGGCGCTTTTCTTACATCAATTAAGTATTTTTTGTTTTTAATATCATATTTATTTGCTATATTTTACTTTTTTTTTTGTTGCAATTGTGATAGACGAGCAAGCAATTTACATGATGGCAAGTGGTAATTCTGAATCTAAACTCTCTGCAATACCAGGAGCACATATAGGTCACTGCTTAACATAAAAGTTAGTTTTGGGCCTCCACTTCGTTCACCGAACGATACATAATAGGGAATTAGCTACGTCGAAGTATCGAAATTCTGAGAGAGTGTTGGACCACATCAGAGAATTCCATACGTTATTGG
Source organism: Lymantria monacha (assembly GCA_905163515.2). Taxonomy (NCBI): domain Eukaryota; kingdom Metazoa; phylum Arthropoda; class Insecta; order Lepidoptera; family Erebidae; genus Lymantria; species Lymantria monacha. The sequence continues at coordinate 23,430,799 of LR991081.1, forward strand.
TTAAAGACAAAAAACTATCAACAACCACACCACCATAGTACTACCACATTTCTTTAATAAAACATATGTTTGAGATAAATTATTTCATAATGTTGTCGTGTGCCGGTGATTGAGGAAAAATAGAATAAAAACCAAAAACAAAACCATCAAATTTTTTTTTGCTAGATAGAAACACTTTTTTTATTATCACTTAAAATATGAAGGACAACCGATGGAGCGAAGGAGTCGGTACCCTCGATTATTCGGTCTATTTTTATCGGAGGATATTATTATACCTTTGAATGTTTAATGACTCGCTACTGTTTACCAGACAATTGAAAATTAAGTATTATAATAGCTATATTTTTTTTTAAGTCATGCTTTCATTTTTTCTTTATATTTTAGGAAATAACTCGTTATATGTCTATGAAAGAATTTCTAAAAAGTATTTGGGAATGGACATGTACGAACTGACTACGTGGTCATTTTTGAAAAATGCTAAATGATAAAAAGCCACCTAACTTTAGTGACGATAAAAGGCCTCCGCTATAAAGCTACTTTTGTACAAAATTCAAATTCTGGAATTTCACAATTTCAGTCAGGTATTACGCTCATACAGAACATGAGAAATAAAATATTAATAACGCATTATATTTCTTATTTTCAATGAATTTGTTAATCATTGATTATTAAAAATAAAAATAAAACTAACTTGGTTTTGTGACAACCAGCTAAGGGATCAACAACTGCTATCTGGCAGTAGCTCTCTGCCGAGTAAAATAACACCAACAGGATGATAGGCAATCAGTTTACCAAGCGTAGTGATTATGATATTCAATTCGTCTCACGGCTGGATGCATGGATACTCAAATAAATTTATACAAAGACTATACAACAGGGCAAAACCTGTGTTGAACCGATATATTTGATATTCTGCGGCAAATTGCAAGTTGAGGTTCCGGAGGCCGTTCATCATATACCCATCTAGTATTGACTGTTTGATTCGCCGTTTGGCTATAATCCCTACTACCTAAGTATTATTTTAAATATTATCGATTTTATTAAAACAAATTGCTGCAATAATTATTATTTATTTTGATAAAAATAAATCTTGATTGCTCTGTATTTTGTTACTTAAAGTGTTACTTACTCGTTGCTACCTAGGTAGGTGTATAGCAATATAATAATATAGTAGGTACGAGTGTGGTATACCTATGGTATCGTGGGTACTCACATAATTAGATTAAATTTTTTATTTTGTATTTTCTTATATAATTAAGATGTGTGTCTAATTTCGTATATAAGCCTCGCTCATTTATTTGTTTAGTGTTAATTCATGCTTAAAAGAATATTTTATATTTCATAAGTTATAGTTAACATAATTATTTTGCCGTGACATTTTCATTTATTATATTATATTATCTTTATTAAAAGAACATTTTAAAATCAAAATCATCATCTCATCTCATCTCAGCTCGTATATGTCCCACTGTTGGGCTCGAGCCTCCTCTATAACGGGAGGAAAATTGATCTAATATACCACTCTGGTCAGACGTGTTGGTAGGTATAGAGTTTTGTTTCGAGGTTTCCTTCTCTTGCATAGACATATTACATGCATTTTATATCCCTCTCTTCTTTCTTCGTCTTTTACTATCACCGACGGATAAGATGGGGGTGGTGAATTGTATTCTTACGTCGTCACCACACGGAAAAGAATAATCGTACCTATAGGAAAAAAGACTGGATTAAGGTGGAAAACGATGTAATCCTTTTCCACCTAAATCCTATCCTGTATTTCTTTGCTTCTTGAGGCGTGCGATATATTGTTTAAGCGTGGGGAAATGGTGGATCTCCCTTCCTTCCTCCAATTTTAAAATTATAACAGATATCCGGCGAATATACAAATCGATTATTTGACTTTAAACCGGCTAAACATTTTACTGCAATTAAAGTTTTTATAATGAGCCTAGCATGTTAGGGAAAGTATTGATACTACCTCACCCGTTTAAGTAGGGGAAGGGAGGTCTTCAAAATACTACGCTAAGTCAGAGGAGCGGCAGTTGGCTAAGATTTTTGTTACGTATTCAATTTCACCTAGACAAATTTCGCGCTTTTTTGACCTATCGCTTTGAAAACCATTGTTATCTTCGTAGATTAAGTTTCTTCATAATATTTATTTAATTTACTAGTAATTATAAACATGCATGCAGTCTTATGCAATAAACGTTGTAATATTACTATATAAAGATCTTTATAGAGTCGAATTATTTTCATTTTTCACTTTCTGCCTGCAAAATGATTATTATACTCGTCAATACTAAATAAAAACTTTTAGGGGAAGGGAAGAGGTCTTGACATATACCACGAATAGTTACCGCGGGGATCCCAACATCTTAAAAAACACACACGAAGTATGAGTATGCTCCTTAGTTTACCGAAAGCAATATTTCGATACATATGATCAGCTCTAATAGTTATAGGGAGGCAGAAAGGCAAGTTATGCTACCGTCGCCCTTCGCCACCCCATGTGGCTCCAGCGTAGTGTGAATAGAAAATAATTAATAAAAAAAAAGATGGCGCGTAACGGAAAAATGTGACGCGTAATTTTTTTCCAACGCCGATAAAAAAGTATCACTTCAAAAAATTAAAGCAAAATCAATAAAATATAATGGATAATTTAAGTTATATAGAGAGATATCAATACTTAGAATAAATTTAAGTTATATAGGGTGGTATCAATACTTAGAATAAATTTATGGTTATTACATGGCCCATATTGTGTAGGTGGCCTATTTGATAAGGAATTGATTTCCAATAAGAGTGACGCAAATTACTTTTTACTTGGAATTAGAAATAATGATATGTTTATTGAATATAAACCACACAGGCCTTAAGATTAATTACAATAGTAGGTAGGCAGAAATGTCTGAATATACGGCAATTATCGCGAGTAGCTACGAGGTTCGTATATGGTATATACATACAATACAACATAAGGTCGAGCTCATTACGCCAGAGACTCTACTCCTAAAGAATGTTGTTTGTTCATCGCTGTTATACGTTGAAAATTGATATAATGGTGCCGCGACTACGGTAGTTCTATCGCTCCAGGTTGGCGCAGCATACGGGTGATTGAAACGGAGACTAGTCAGTCACCCAAGGGAGATAGAGATAGGAGATGATACCTGAAAGAGTAATTCGCAGGATGTGGCATTGCTGACGCGGACTGGGTACCAGTGGCCCGCCTATATGGCGCTAGAGAGGTACCTGAACGCTGTCACTTCCATTTTTTAAAACTAAGCCAAGGTAACAAACTGATTCTTTTCTTTTAATTATATACCTGCTATTGACTACTGATTAGTTTCTAATGAGATATTAATATATAATATTCAGTTGTGATACATTTTTGCTAATTTCTCTAGTCTGTCTCTAGTGTTAGATTGTATGAGTACAAGTTATCAGCGCGGCCGATCAATGAGCAGTTTTGCGTTAGATGGAGCTAAAGAATATCTTTAAACCCTATATTCTGCAGATGTGAGCTTAACATTGATTCTAGAGGACAGTCCATCGTCAATGATTTAAACACAGCAAGGTGCCCAATTTTCAATGTGGTAGAACCATGCAGAAAGGATGACTGTCTGAGGCGGTAGATATTTCTGAAATATCCATGAGTTTAAGTCCATCAGATATTGTAGAAAGCATCCAAAATAACTATCTATTCATAATAGATATTTTAAAGCTGATACCGTAACAGTTATTCTAACGGCAATTACCACGTAAATAGTTAATTGCCCGGGGTAAATCCAAATTGTATAATATCGAATGTGGGGTCACCCGGTAATAGACCAGACTTTCTAAGAGCTTACCTAGTGATAGCAATAGAGTGACTGGCTAACATAATTACAAGTCATCCGGTGACGTAATCCGGTGGATTGAGCAATTAAAATATTGAGTCGACTAACTTACAACAAGCGATTTTGATAATTTTGATAATAAATTTTATCTTCACCGTTAGATTTATTTGAGGAAAAGTACTTACAGTATTTAATAATTCAATTATAAGAGGAAGATCAGACGTAGAGGATAAAAGTCAGCATATCTCCGTCTAATGTTTACTGTCTTTGACTGGTCAGATGGCGTATTGGTTAAAACCGACCTTCCGCACCAGTGGCTTAGGTTCGATTCCTAAGCAAGACAATACTATGTGCGAACCACAAACTCTTGTTCTGAGTGTGGGTGTAATTTGTCTACATTAATTATAGGTTTGTAAAGTCCCCCGCGATACAAAAATTATTTCCTTAGTGCAAGGTTGGTGTCTTTAAAAAAAAAGAACTGTCAGTTATCACATTGTCTTCTTGTATTAACATATTTATTAAGACCTTTATAGTCTCCTCTATACCTGTGGTGTGTTTATTATTAGGTCATCATCTTCATTACAACCCATATATGTCCCACTGTTGGGCTCGAGCCTCCTCCGTGATGGGAGGGAAATTAACCTACTATACCACGCTGGTCAGATGTGTTGGTATAGGGTTTTTTTTTCGAGTTTACCTTCTTTCTCATAGATGTTATATGCGTTTTATATCCCTTAGAGCGGTTCCGCACTACATCCGATCCGATTCCGATCCGTATCCGTGAAAATATGGTCCATCGTAACCGTAGAACTAATTCTATGGTAATCTACGCACTACAACCGATCTCCGTCATCCGATTTCTTTCCGTCATACTAGAATCTCCATGTCGGAGAAGATTTTTGACGGACCGATGTAGCCATAGAATTATTTGTATGAACGTACGTCTACGTTCTTCATACGTACAATAATATTGCCAGAAGTTAACGTCGATTTAAAGAACTCATGAGCAACGACGTGAACACTGCTGTGGCGTAAAATGTAAATGTGGTGTAAAATCACGTAATTCGGTCCGAGTTTTCTAGATCCATATTTTCACGGGCTCGGCTCGGACAAGTGCGTAAGCAATATCTGAATTCGGTCGGAGTTTTCTAGATCCATATTTTCACGGGTTCGGATCGGATTCGGATCGGACGTAGTGCGTAACCGCTCTTAGTTGTCTCGTACGATCACCCACGGGTAAGATATGGGGTGGTGAATAGTATTCTTACTCCGTCATCACTCGGCAAATTATTAGGTACTATGTATAATTACATAAATATGTAATTATTAATAACAAAATAATTGTTTACTTTCCGGGTATGTACATATATGTATATAAGCTGACGAATGACGAATTATACATATGAGCTGCCAGTTGAAACTATATCATATTGCTTTTGGAATGTCAAGTCGCTTTTAATTTCGCTGAAATGATATTTTTATTGGCACAATGTCATTGTCAATTAAAAACAGCAATAAGTAGGTAATTATATTAAATCTACCAAGAAATTATAAAATTAAAAATAATTAGGCTTTTGTTTCGAGGTTTTTTTCTTCATCATCATCGTTGGACTCGAGCCTTCCTCCATAATGACAGGGAAATTGACCTGCTATACCGCGCTGGTCAGACGTGTTGGTATACGGTTTCGTTTCGAGTTTTCCTTCTCTTGCATAGATGTTATATTCCTTAGTCTTCTCTTAAAATCACCCACGGGTAAGATAGGGGTTAGTGGATAGTATTCTTACTCCGTCATCACATCCTCATCGAATTAAACTTATTAGTTTACTATTCATTATTCTGTTATGATAATTGTAGAAAAGAAGAGCAAAATCCGTCATCTAAATCATTAAATATTAATTAAGTGAGTGATAAGGGACTTGTAAGTAATTTCATAATGATTTTCCATCACCATTGTTTCATTATCGCATTTTTTATAGCGCAGCGCTACATAATCCTTGTATTACGGACGTCTTTACAAATATTAACAATTGCTGATCGCACAAAGTATCCTCCAGCATGCGAATCGAAAGCATGGCACTTGACTCAATAAATCGAAATCTACCACTATGCCATCTGTGTAGTCAACGATCAATGAGATTTAAGAAGAGCTCTTCCTTATAGCGAGGCAGCCGTAGAGGTTATAGTCCTAGGACTATAGGCTCTGCTGGCTCTACTACTGCCTCGCTATAGAGTAGTACGTATGGAGTAGTACCTACGTACGTAGTAGTAGTACTAGCCCTGCTGAGGTCCATGAGCGACAGTTACCACTTATCACCGTTGCAAAATAAGTAGGGCTGCTTACACTTTTGCCATCAAAAGGCAATAGAAAAAGGAAATAGGACCTCACGGGACGCCCAGATAATATGAAACATTTAATCTAAAATTAGAACTGAGAATTAATAAAAATCTACAAGAAAAACTGTAATAAAAAAATTATAATATTATAACTGTATTAAAATCTTTAAAAATTTTTAAAATAATAATATTGTAAAAAGAAAAACAAAGCATCGTATAGCAACATAGAAAGGTGGCTCATGCAGAGAACTAATATACGCGTACATAAACACAAAGGATTCGAGAGTGACGACAAAGTGCATCTGTGTACGACAGCATCATAGTGTTTAGGCGTCGCCCCATTCAAATCGATTTTACGACCTTGGCTCGCCAATAAATATTTCACATAAAAAAGTTTTATACGCTTCATTAGAGAAAGGAAATGTAGTCTCTTGGCTCACCATAATCTCAATGTTTAATGAATTTCAACGACCCCCACGGGTAAGTAAGGGGTGGTGAATTGTATTCTTACCCCGACATATTATAATTCATCCAAAAGTAAATGCGTAGTATCAACAAAAAGCAAAACTTTTTTTTTTGCGGTGGACTATGGATGCCTCTCGCCCCGCCAAATCGGTCCAGGGTGATGACGGAAGGGGTACTATCCCAGAAACCTCCGCGCGGTGTACCCTGGGTGCGGGCGGCGGTCCCCAGTTCTTCTGTTGTACTGTCGTCTGTAGCGAATATCTGCGCGATTTCGCTCCTTACTCTACTACAGTCGTAGTAGAGGTTATAGGACGCGAAATATCGGGACGGGCTCAGTCACTCATTCATTTGAGGGCTGCGCAGGCACTTGCCACCGCCCACACATCGTAAACCTGATTCTTTGCTTGTCTTAGCTTCAGGAGCGAGGGTCTTGGCTTAACCGCCCGGACCGCGAGGAAGACAACCTCTATAAAGAGTCCGAAGTAACATTCGGACTCGGAAATCACCCAGAATCTTAAGTTCTGGCGTGCGGCGAGAAGATGCATGGCAGATGGGTTGTTCTGTTCTTAGCACGCTCCAGCCAGGGTACCGGCTGCCCCCCTGGTTGGTAAATGTAGGCTTGCCCGGGTAAAGGGATCTCTGCCCGGGTCGACGTATTGTATCTCCCATAATCGTGGGATCAATAATGAATACGCAAAAATTAAAAATAAATAACGACGGGGATCGTAGCGATCTTCACCCCAAGGCCCGGTTAAGCCGATCAAAAACTGACCTAAACGACGCCTCGTCCTCAGGACTTGAGGCGTCCGCCGAGGGCCCGGCACAAATCGTGGAGGCCCAAAAAGTGAAGCGGAAGTCGCCCAGGAAGAGCCGGGGGCAGGCTTCCAGCTACAAGAGGAGGATGGAGGAGCGGCGTGCGCGGAGAGAGGCTGCCGCCGCTGAAAAGGAGGATGGTGGCAGAAATGCTGCAGAGCCGTCTACGGACGAGGGCGACAGTGACGTCGCAGAGCCGTCCGTGGATGAGGGCAGCAGATCTGCCGCTAAGATGGATGAGGGCGGTGTATCCGCAGGGCCGTCCAGAGGAGAAAGCGGGTCGGACGCTAAAGCCCCCGCTAAGTCGTCGCCGCGTCCTGTGGCGACGGCTGAGAAGACCAGGGAGGAGGCCCTCCCCTCGCAGGTGCGAAAGCGCCCCCTGAGCAAGGGAGGCAGCTCGGGCGCCGACTCCGAGGGGAGCGGGACCATCATGCCTCCACCGAAGGTGCCGGCTTCTCGCAGGGGGCGAGGGGCCGCAGTAGCAGGAAGAAGGTCGGCGACCCCTCGGCGTGAGGTGGCGCCTGCTGCGAGCGACGGCCCCCTGGACCTGCAGGCTGAAAATGCCCGCCTTAGTGGCGAGGTCTCAGGCCTGCGGGACCCGAACCGCCAGTTGGAGTGCGAGCTGGAGTCGGTGCGTCGGGTAAACCGCATGTTGGCCAAAGACATGGCCGACCTGCGGGCCCAGATGGCGCAGTTCCTACCGCCTGCGCCAAAGCCGTCGGCCAAGGCGCGCAAAACAGCTGCCGCGGTGAAACCCGTCCCTGCGGCGAGTAGGACGCCCCCCGCTGCGGAGGGCACGCCGCCGGCTGAAGCCGTCACGGCCACCGAGCCAACACCTGTCCCGGTAGCGAGGAGGACGACTCGCGCCACGGCGACGAAGTCGCCAAGCGTCTCGGAGCGGGCCCCGGTGGAGGCTCAACTGGAGGCGTCGACCCCGCTGCCGACCCCGATGCCAACCCCTGCGGTGGGAGGATTGCCGGATGAGTCCCTGCGCGCGGTAATCGACGCAGTGGGCAAAATTGTCGATGCGCGCTTCGCCGTTCTGGAGGCAAGGCTGCCTCCAGAACCACGTGTCCGGCCGCCGCTTGCCGCAGATAAGCGGCCACATACGGCACCAGCCCCCGCCCCGCTGCCTTGTCAGGGTGGCCGCGTGGGGAGCTACGCTGCGGCCGCGGCCGGGCCTAAGCCCAAAGGCCCCGGCCCCGCTCCGAAGGGACCTGCCCTGAGGAGGAAGACGGCGCCGGCTGCTGCCGAACCGCTGAAGCCGCCCGCAACGAAACCGCCGGCGACGACCAGCGAGGCTACGACGAGGCCTTCCGCGTCTGGCACGACTGCCGTACCCGAAGAGGGTTGGCAGGTGGCCGAGCGCGATAGAAGGAGTCGTGGCCAAAGAAGGAGAGCGGAGGCCAAGCGCGCCGCTGAGGTCTCCGCTCCCAAGGCAGGAGCTGGCGACAAGAAGAAGAGGTCGCGCAAGGGGCTCAAGCCGCCAAAGACAGCCGCAGTGGTGATCACTGTGCTGCCTGAGGCGGCCGAGAAGGGCCTCAACTACGAGGCCGTCTTGAGGAAGGCCCGGCGGGAGCTAGACGTCTCCGATATTGGAGGCGTCGAAGCCAGGACCCGCAAGGCCCGGACGGGGGCTCGAATCCTCGAGTTCCCAGGGGCCGAGGGCGCCAAGACGGCTGACAGCGTAGCTGAGAAGCTGCGAGGTCTGTTCGCCGAGGAGGGTGGCATCAGGATCGCCAGGCCCGTCAAGTGCGCCGAAATGCGCATTTCGGGTCTGGACGACTCCGTGACGGTGGAAGACATCCGGGAGGCTATTGCCTCGAAAACCGGGTGTTCCATAGACACCGTCCGGGTCGGTGCCATTCGTCCCGGTCCGGGTGGCGTAGGTGCTGCCTGGGCGCAGTGCCCGGTGGAGTCGGTCAGGCAACTGGCCGGCTCAGGCAGGCTCCTCGTGGGCTGGAGCTCGGCGCGGGTAACCGTGCTTGAGCACCGGCCTGCGAGGTGCTATAAGTGCATGGCGGTCGGACACACTCGACCGACGTGCACCAATTGCTTCGACTGCGGCGGATTGTGTTTCCGCTGTGGTCAGACCGGGCACGTGGCGGCATCTTGCGCCGCCCCGCCCCACTGCCCCGCGTGTGCGGCGGGCAATAAGCCCGCCAAGCACCGCATGGGTTCTGGGGCGTGCAGACCTCCTGCTTCGGCCCCAAAGGGTCGGGGCGGCCTTTCGACCACGGCCGCTCCCGTTCCTAGCGCGGCCCGATCGCCCACTGGCGAGGCGGAGGTGATGGATACGGCCCACTAATGGCTGCAGAATCCATTCACCTCCTGCAGGCCAACACCAACCACTCCGCCGGAGCGCAGGATCTCCTCCTGCAATCCATGGCGGAGTGGTCGATTGGTGCAGCCGTAGTCGCGGAACCGTACGTCGTGCCTGATCGCCCCAATTGGGTGGTCAGCCGAAACGGAACTGCGGCAATCGTCGTCTCAACGCAGCGGCACTTCCCGTCCTTATCCCTTTTGGATAGGGGCGAGGAATTTGTCGCTGCGGAATGGGGAGGCGTCACACTCTACAGTGTTTACCTCTCCCCTAACAGGAGAATGGACGATTTCAGGGCCTCCCTTACCACCTTGGAGGCTTCGATACGGCGACTGGCACCGAGCCTCGTCCTGGTCCTGGGGGACTTCAACGCCAAATCCACGGCGTGGGGGTCCCCTATGACGGACGATCGCGGGCGGGCGGTCGTTGAGTGGGCGGCTTCACTGGGCCTCTGTGTTGTTAACAGGGGCTCAGTGAACACGTGTGTGCGGCAGCAGGGCGGGTCGATAGTGGACTTGTCGTTCGCTAGCCCCGCTGTCGCGCCACGGGTGAGGAACTGAAGTGTCCTGGAGGAGGCGGAGACCCTGTCGGACCACCGGTACATCCGGATGCAGGTCTTCCCCCGGGAACCCGGTAGGGGTCACAGGGCGGACGGAGCTCCCGCGTTTCCGCGGTGGGCTGTGGGTCGTCTTGATAGGGACCTACTGGCGGAGGCGGCCATCGTTCACACGTGGCTGTTCTCACCGCCCCCAGCGGACGGAGTGGACGCTGAGGCTGTCCGCATCCGCAGTGCGTTAACGCAGATCTGCGATGCGGCCATGCCCAGGGTGCGGCGTCTACCTCCGAGGCAGGGGGTCTACTGGTGGTCCCCAAGACTGGCGGACCTTCGCGCGGCGTGTATCAGTGCCCGAAGGTCCTACACCCGCAGCCGGCGGCGTCACCGCGACGCTGAGCGGGAGGGCCAGCTGTACGAGGCGTACCGCAGTGCGCGGACTGCCTTTCGGCTGGCCATCCGAGCCGCCAAGGATGCGAGTTGGCAGGAGATGTTGGACGGTCTCGACCGTGACCCCTGGGGTCGCCCGTATCGCGAGACGCTGAACAAGCTTCGCGCGCAGGGCCCCCCCCTCACCGAGACCCTCCAGCCCGACTTCCTCTGTAGGGTGATCGAGGAGCTATTTCCACGGCAGTCGGGACACACGCCCCCGGTCATGGCTTCGCCAGATCAAGACCGGGAGGCCGACGACGAGAGTGTTCCACCCGTGACGGAGTCGGAAGTGGGGGCGGCAGTAGCGCGGTTTCGCTCCGCCACCACGGCCCCCGGCCCAGACGGAATACCAGTCCGGGTCTTGACGTCGCTCCTCGAGCACTTCGAGCCTCGCCTCAGGCAACTGTTCAACGCCTGTCTGACGTCTGGACGGTTCCCTGAGTGCTGGAAGGAGGGGAGGTTGGTTCTCCTGCCAAAGCCGGGACGGCCCCCGGATTTGCCGTCGGCCTACAGGCCCATCGTGCTTCTCGACGATGTGGGTAAGCTGCTGGAGCGTGTCCTCGCTGCCCGCATCGTCCGACACTTGGAGGAGGTGGGGCCCGATCTGTCGGACGCTTAATATGGATTTAGGAGGGGGCGTTCGACCATCGGGGCCCTTCTACGCCTGAGGCAAACGGCCGCGGAGGCTGTCGCCGGCAAGGGAGTGCTGTTGGCGGTGCCGTTGGACATCGCCAACGCATTCAATAGTCTGCCATTCAGCTGCATCAGGGAGGCGCTCCGGTTCCATGGAGTGCCCCTGTACCTCAGGCGGCTGGTGGCAGACTATTTGGAGGGGCGCAGTATCCTCTGCGCGGGTCCCGCAGGGGACATTGTGCGGACGCCCATGTCGTGCGGTGTTCCACAGGGGTCGGTTCTGGGGCCGACTCTGTGGGACATCGGGTACGACTGGGCGTTGAGAGGGAGTCTCCCCCCCGGGCTGAGCTTGGTGTGCTATGCTGACGACACGCTCGTCACAGCCCGGGGCAGGACACTCGAAGAGGCGGCAAGCCTGGCCACTCTCGGCACCGAGGAGATGGTCAGGCGAATCGAGGCGCTGGGGCTCAGGGTGGCCTTAAATAAGACGGAGGCCCTATTATTCCATGGGCCACGCGTAAGGCTGCCAACCGGCGCCTCGTTAGTCGTCAACTCCATCCAGATCAACATCCAGGCCCATATGAAGTACTTGGGTCTGGTGCTCGACGGGCAATGGTGGTTCCGGGAGCATTTCCGACAGATTGCTCCCCGGCTGGTCGGCGCGGCGTCCGCCCTTTCTCGGCTCATGCCGAATGTGGGCGGACCCAGTTTCGAGGGCCGACGGCTGTATGCGGGGGTCATCCGCTCGATGGCCATGTACGGCGCACCCGTGTGGGCGAGGGCTCTGAACGCCCAGCTCAGGGCGGTTCTGTGGAGGCCACAGAGAGCCATGGCGGTCAGAGCCATTCGCGGGTACCGCACGGTGTCGACAGAGGCGGCGTGCCTATTGGCCGGGACACCCCCGTGGGACCTAGAGGCGGAGATGCTCGCCGACCTCTACCGGCGGGTTACCTCAGTGCGCGAGGAGGGTGGCTCCTCCTGGAGGGGTTGAGCGAGATAGCCACCTGGCGCGAGGACGCCCGCCGAGACGTCATCGCCCGTTGGGTTACGCGGCTGGAGAGGCCTAGACACGGTATCGTGACCGTCGAGGCCTTTCGGCCCGTATTGATGAAATGGATGGAGCGGCGGCACGGGGTCCTCACCTTCCGACTGGTGCAGGTGTTGACGGGGCACGGGTGCTTCGGGAAATACCTGCACACGGTCGTGTACAGGGAGTGGACTCCAGGCTGCCATCATTGCAGTAGTGGCGAGGACACGGCGCAACATACGCTCGAGGAATGCTCGGGCTGGGACGGGCAGCGCCGTGACCTCGTCGCTATTATCGGTGCCGACCTGGCGCTGCCGGCTGTCGCGAGGGCGATGGTCGACAGCGTCAGGAATTGGGACGCGGTCGCCGCCTTCTGCGAGGCTGTCATCTCGCGGAAGGAGGCGGCGGAACAAGTCAGGGAGGACTCCCGCGACCCGGGCCGCCGCCAGCGGCCGGGGCGGCGCAGGCGCGAATACCTGCGCCTGATGCCGTCCTAACCCAGGCCTCGGGTGATCGGACAGGGGAACTGTCCGGTCACCCGACGCGAGGCCACCGCGTGAGGGCGACGCCCCGACGGCGAAATCTGTCGGGGCGCCGACGAGAGGAACCCGCGAGGGTAAACCGCCGAGCGGACCACCGAAGACAAAGATCGGGTACCGGTGGCCCGCTCGCACGGCGAAGAGAGAGGATTTTACGGTGGGTCTATGGGGTCACGCGCCGCCTTCTCCGTCACTCCGGACCGATTCGGCGGGGCGAGACGCACCCATAGCCTACCAAAAAAAAAAAAAAAAAAAAAAAAAAGGGTGATGACGGAAGAGGTGGCGCGTGACCCCATAGACCCACCATGCAAACTCCTCTCTTCGCCGTGCGAGCGGGCTACCGGTACCCGATCTTTGTCTTCGGTGGCCCGCCCGGCAACAAAAAGCAACATGGAACCTTATATAACTTTACAAAAGTAGTAGTAATTTAAAATTAATTTTTGTATAAATGATATATACATACAAACTTTATCATTGCGCTCCCTCTCCCTTTGGCGTTGTATTTCACAAAATCCTTTTTTTTAGTAATTCTTTCCTGCAAATTTTCTAAGTCTTTCAGTAACTTCGACTCGCTGTTGACGAGCCAGTTAACCAATTTGTTTATATTATGAATTATGTTACAAGAGGAACAACATAATGAGATTATATAAAAAGAACCATGTCCATTGTGTATGTGTACCAAACTTACATTCAAAAAACTACACACAGACAAAATTAATTCCTAAATAAAACTCAATAATGTATAATTGCCGAAATACGAAAATCCGCAGACGACGGGTGTAACCGACATAGCACGAACAATTAGCATGCAGAAGTGGCAATGGGCAGGCCACATCGCTCGAAGAACCGACAACCGCTGGGGAAGAAAGGTACTACAGTGGCGACCACGTACCGGACGACGCAGTGTGGAACGCCCCCCACTAGGAGGACAGACGACCTGGTGAAGGTTGCTGGGCGTCGTTGGATACAGGCGGCACAGGACCGTACTCTGTGGCGTAACATGAGGGAGGCCTACGTTCAGCACATGCCGAATGTGGGCGGACCCAGCTTCGAGGGCCGACGGCTGTATGCGGGGGTGATCCGTTCGATGGCCATGTACGGCGCACCCGTGTGGGCGAGGGCTAACGCCCAGCTCAGGGCTGTTTTGTAAAGACCACAGAGAGCCATGGCGGTCAGAGCCATTCGCGGGTACCGCACGGTATCGACCAAGGCGGCATGCCTACTGGCCGGGACACCCCCGTGGGACCTAGAGGCGGAGATGCTCTCCGACCTCTAACAGCGGGTTACCTCAGTGTGCGACGAAGGTGGCTCCCCATCTTTGAGCGAGATAGCCACCTGGCGCGAGGACGCCCGCCGAGACGTCATCGCCCTTTGGGTTACGCGGCTGGAGAAGCCTAGACACGGTGTTGTTACCGTTGAGGCCCTCCGGCCCATACTGATGTCGTAAACATTCCGCTTCGGCACCGGGGCGAAGTATTTACATTATTCAACCAAAGTCTGTGCAATTTTCAGTAAAATATAGTCACAACACTGCAGAACGAAGAGCGCTGTCAATTATATTATGCTGGGCTTGCACAGTACACAAAATGGAGGGTAGTACCGTCGACCATACCGTTGTATACTTAGGCTTGAAGCTCTTCGCTGCCGATCAAGCATACGTGGCCTTAAATAGGGTAAAATGAGACCTTCTAATAATTATTAGAAGGTCTCATTATTGAAGAGTAATTAACCGGCGGGAGGCCTTTCAAAAATAATGCATTGTATGAGATGAACAGACTGAGGAACGATTCCAGCTATAACTGAATAGTAAAATGTAAAAAAATATAAATTAAAAGTAAAACGAAAAGAAACAAACTAAAACTTTAAGAGATATTTGCTTGTGTAGATAAACAAGACAATTAAATAACTTGATATGATTGATTTATTTCTATAACAATTTTCAAACTAAGTACTTTCGACTATGTAAGTAAATACGAGTACTTAAATCTCACGACAAGCTTTTATATCATATAAATTGTGTAAGAACGTTATAAGTTGATAGTAAAAGTTTTAAAGTATTTTGTTTTTCTCATTAGCGCATTTAAATAAAAGATTATTTTTAAAAGGATTTATTTAATTTAAATTCAGTTTAGAGTTGCATTAAACGCTGAGACGATCCTATATATAAATTACTAAGATTTAGCATTTACAATCCTAGGTTATTCATAAAACATTTTGTAGAGTATTGAATCGGAATAATGTTTTAACGTTGCTCCAATAGATGGCGCATAGAACACTTCCAAGACGACGAAGACTTTGATCTTATTCGTAAGGCGCAATTCATATGGATATAATATTGATTTCCAAATTTCTGGATATAACACAAGTGAAGTTATATAAAAGCTTTTAACAAACATAGAATTCTACGAAATCGATTTCAGAACCAATAAAATTAGTGCTGCGATCGATAGGCAGGGGCAGCTTTTTTTGGGCAGCCCATTGCGAGGCTCTGGGCGACAGGTCTTTGCGAGGCTCTTTGTCCTTCATGAAAATGTAAATCTTATGTATGTAGGTCTGGTTGTTTGGTTTAGGTATTTGTCATGTTTAACGAAAAATGCTAAAGTTATACAAATATATAAAAATTGAGTTTTTTAAGATTGAAAGATACATTGAAAGATTTACAAAATTAACAGAAACGGAGAGGATCTTTAATTAAAGCACAATAACCTAACGAATGAGCTACGTCATTTTCGATTAAAAGAATAGCCAGGGCTGAAAGCCGATCTTGTGTCATCGAATTCCTCAAATTTGTTTTAATAACTTTAAGCCTCGAAAAACTCCTTTCAATAATTCTCAGGACTATTACGATAATGAGGTAAACTTCAGTTTTTTTTTCTGTTGTGTGTTTTAGCACCGAGATAATGTCGTCCTTTCCTTCATACCCACGCATGAACATATTCAATTCTTCGTACAATTAACTTCCACCATTATCACATGATTCTCTTACTGTCATAAATATTTGCAAATCGCTGCATTGCTTCAAAAACTCACTATCACTTACTAATTTCTTTTAATCATTAAATATTATACATGTATTCAAACATGCTCTCATGATGTTTAAATGCCTCAAACCTGCCACCCTAAGTTACGCGCACATTGTTGACAATGACAAAATAGTTAATTTTGATAATATTCTTCCCCCATTCAATTCATGAGCTTCATCTTCCCCTTCATAATAAATATGCCTGTTTTTTATCGTCTTCTGACTTCTTTGATCTGTCATGATATAAATGTTATAAGTAAAATGTAGCAAAGCAAAAGCATGCACTTAGATGTATGTGTATACAACACTTAGACGCATTCACATATTGGCTTGATAATTATCGAGAAATGGTTTTCAGTCTTCCTTCGTAACAAAACCACGCCACGGTGTAAGTGGCAGCACGGTTGGGCCGGATTCCCAATAGGTGCGGGTTCGAACCCCGCTTGTGACATCATTTTTCGTTTCGTAATCGGGCATTTGTACTAAATCTTTTTTATATTGGTGAAATGTTCCTAGGGTTGCAGTTCACCTTGCGATTTGGGTTGAAATCAGGGCAGTGTCTTTCCATGATTACTGTTTATTCTAAGTGATGTCTTAACACAATCGAAACTTTCGAAATAGGCATCGGTAGTAACCGACCATCTACGGTTAATACACCGTGTTCTCAACCCTGCACTTACAACGTATCTACTCAACATCAAGTGGATGTTGATTTTCTTCAATGCCTCTTTTTACAAGATTCGATTCATAAATATTGTCGGAAAGAAAGCGGCTTTATCCAATGTATTTGACAAATTTTCTTCAAGAAATGAGTACGAATAAATTAATCAAACTATATTATAAACTTTATAGGTGAGCGTATGGGTATGATGCAGTCCCTTGCAGGTCTAGCGGCTATCCTCTCCAACTTCACAGTGCATCCAGCTCCAGAGACGAAGCGATATCCGACAGTGGAATGTAACCCAAGTTTAGTACAAAGCATTCAAGGTGGATTACCGCTCACGTTCCGTAAACGAATGCAATAAAGTAACATAGATATATTTTTTCTGTAACATTATTTAAAAAAAAAATTACTCGCGTTTAAGATGGACATAGGTTTCGGGTACATTTGACTTAAGCTCCTAATGCTATCAACGCTCTACAGATAAATTATCGTGATACATGACTACGATGGTGACAAAAAGAGTATATCTATCCTCAATTATACAAATCGTTTCGGGCTTCATCGGGTGAAAGTATAAGAAGCAAACAGTTACCACCACCGCCAGTTGCTGTATCGCCTCCTATCACACCCCCTACATCATGCAGTAAAAACGGGGAGCTCTTAGACGCTGTTGGCACTCGCCCTGATGATGTACATCGAATGGCTTCAGACATGTGCAATATATTTGATCTTAAATGTGACCTATCATCATCTCAACTAATATAGTTGGGCTCGAGCCTTCACAACACTGTTAAGACATGTTGGTATAAGGTTTAATAATTTATCGGTATACTTATTGGCCAGAGGTCTGCAGTTTGTTATTGGACGCGGAGGCCTATAAGTTAATGTGAATTGTGACACAATCACAATGCTTAGCATGGGGGTTGGCGATTGCACTTAATGATATATTTATAATTTTCACCAGGAGAGTGGAGTTGTTCATTCATCTGTTATCATTTTAACATATTATGTACTTAATTAGCCAGTTTTGATTAAATATTATCCAAAATTGACAAGTAATTCTCTGTTTCATTTGAAAACCTAATTCCATATATTAATTAGCAAATTAAACAATACAATGACAACTAGCAGACCGGGCCACGCGTTGCTGTGGCTTAGGTTAGCTTCAGTAACACTTTTTGTTTATTCTAACAAATTTTAGCTTATATGAAGCGTTTGTACTTACTGAATCCAGTCAACAGATTCCGCCATCTTTTAAAATCCTTTTGATATAACATATGATTTTGACTGTCTAATATTATTAGACATATAATTTGCAATAAAATAATATTACTATAAATTGAGATTTAAGCTATCCTATCTTTTAAGTTGGATCAAACTACACTTGCTGTGCAAATTTGGTTAAAATCAGTTAAGTACTTTATGAGTCCATCGCGGACAAACAACGTGACACGTAATTTATATATATTAAGATATATATATGGAATATAACAATTTTCAACAGATTTTATAGAATTTAAATTTATTTTTTTACTAACCCATTATTTAAATAATTTTCAAGACGCATTATATAACCAAAAGGTAAAATCCTAATAAAGTCATGCTATGGAAACTATGAAATAAGAAAATGTTCGTCACTAATACAGTTGACACTATTCAATCGTAATCATCATCAAGTTCCACTATTGTGATCAAGTCCCCTCTTACTGTGGAAGGGAAATTGACATACTATTATACCACACTTGTCAAACAATTCTCTACTGTAGAAGAAAACTTAATAGTTGTAGTGTGGTATAATTACCACTTTACCACTCTGGTCAAACACTCTTCTGATGTGGAATGCAAATCTATTTGCTATTATACTGCATTGGTGAAACGTTTTGGTATAAGGATTTATATCTAGTTTTCAGTCTCTTGGTTAAATGTTATCTGATTATTGTACCTATCTCGTAGATATTCGTCTTTTGCGACACTCGCGGTACTTAAAAGACTTAAACATTAACAGAAATTAAATTATTGTGTCATAATTAAAAAATCGTGGTCGCATATTACATTTTTATTTTAGACTGCACTAAGGAACTATAAAATATAATTATATTTCGAGAAACTTTACAAACATATAATTAATGAACACAAATTACACCCAGACTCAGAACAAATAATTTGTGTATTGCATAAAGTTTTATTCTACTTGGGGAATGAATTCATGACTACTGGCACGGTAGTTCGGTATCTTAACCACTACGTCATCTGTACAACTGTAATTAGGGTACTTTAGTTTTAGAGAGTTAGGTTACTCTAGTGTTAAAGATAAATTGTTAAAACATATTTAAAAGCGCCACCTATCGTCGAGTTGCGAAGTTAATTTTTGTTAAGGTGTAAATATAATACAGATTTTATTGAATATTTTAAGTATATTGGTAATAATTTGCCTCGAATATTTATTTCTCCTATTAATATGTTCTCCTAGATAAAATTATTACTTTAAAAATAAAATACGATCCTTTGATGTAACTTTTCGTAGAAATAATTATTAGGTAGGATTTATTATCAAGGGGCTTGTTACTGATATTGCTCGTTATGAATACTTACAAACACCCTTGCTCAGAAAGTACCTACATGAACTAAAAGTGGAACATTACAGAGAAAATTTGTATTGCTCCCTACGCAATGAAACGTTGAATCGTGAAGCCCCTCACATTTTTCTATTGTTAATTTTCACTTTTTTTTACTTTTCTCGTGTTGAGTCACGCCACGTCGTGAGTTGGTAATGATAAGTTTTCCAGTAGCGTGCTGTTGACCATTCTCCTAGTAATCTTCCAGTCGGTTTTTACCTACGGGAAAGGTTGTAGTGACACTTCGTATTCTTAACCCTAGATCATATAGACTAATCGAAAAATATTTAGCACTTACTCGGTAATTATTTTAGCACTTACTCTCTCTTTTATCTATAAAATAATAAGAAATTAAATTGCTATCGAACTTGGTGGGTATAATGTATTATTTCGAAATTTCCTGCTGTTGCATTGATATTACCTGCGGGAAAAGAAGGAGTAGTGGGTCAGTCACCACACGGCAATAGTAGGTACATCAAAATAAAAATAAAAATTTATTGCCCTCTTGTTGTACAAGAAAATAATGTAGGTATAACTGTGTATTAAAGTTAAAGAATTATGAATATGTAAATATTAAGTATTTTATAAAAAAAAATTACAATAAGCATATATTTTTTTTAACGTGTGGGGTGTGTGTCCATTAGTTACGTGAGGTATTCAGGGGTAACAGTTTTATGATTAGCTAACTGCCTGTCGTTAATCCTCCTTGAGAATGTAATTGTTGACCAGACGGCATCCGACATAGGTAGCTTGCCTAGATCGATAATAAGCTCTTAGTTGTCTTTTACGACACTTAAGAGTAATGTAAGTCTACCAAACCTTATTCGTAGCCGCCATCACACACATACTCGTATGTGGGTATAATTATCGTTGTGATCAACCCAGTCATTTTTGCAGTCCTGCTATTGAGCACGGCTCTCCTCTGGAATAAGAGTATGTTACTTTATTTATTTAAACCGGTAAATATTTAGCTACAATATTATTTTTATTGTAACCAGTTTTATTGCAAAAAGGGCAAGTGCCCTTATGGGGCTATATGTAAATACATATTGTCAATATTACATTTTTTTTTAAATTAATACACCACCGGAAACTCAGCGGGCTCGTCTTTTTTTGTGTTGTCATGTTTAGTCAATATTAGCACCAGTGAGATGCCCTTCGTGTAAAGATTCATTTTTTAAATGTTAAATACAAGATTAACAAAATAGAACAGAAATGGTTGGACCAGATCCCACAAGTGGCACCCGCTGACGAGTTAACTACTAGAGCAGCCATCACGTCCCTCAACCACATTCGAGGGAACGTCGTACCAACGTTACAATAGAACAGTAATTGTCCTACCACATAACAGATCACATATCTATGTTATTTTTAGTCGTTTTTATTAATTAGTGTGTGTTTTCTTTCCAATAGGTTTTACCTATTAGTTATTTCTGTACAATACAACATACAGATCAGGTTTCAACATAATTATATTGGTATTTGCTTGATATACCCATTACGACACAACTTCTACCTAAACACGGACGTAAGCACACGTTCCAATTAGATAGGTACATCAGGTAAATATAGGTAATTGGAACTTATTATAATTGTAACTGATGTATTCGTAACAACGTAAGAGAGCGAGTAGGTATGAAAGAGAGTATTGGTGTAAAGATGCGAAAAGGAATGCTCCGATGGTTCAGACATATGGAAAGAATGTCGAACGAACGTCTGGTTAAGCAGATATACAATGCGAAAGTGGAAGGGTGTAGGTACCGGCACAGATTAATAAATAACAGATACTTCACTCGGTAGAAAATTACCAATACCTATTGCTATAATAGCCTACTCTGTCGCGTCAGCAACTGCTGCATGCTAAAATGTGCCTAAATGCTCAATTGCGTACAATTGTAATTGCTTCGCACCTCGCGATCTCACAGCAATCACAGGGCTGCCTCTTCGATAAAATTCATGAGTTCTTCCGGGTTGAGAGCCCTCAGCGCTCACCCACAGTCCGGCTAAAGTTGTCATAGCCATCTGAGGCTAACAACTAAGTCAACCGTGCTGCCACGGTGTAAGTGGCAGCACGGTTGGGCCGGATTCCCAATAGGTGCGGGTTCGAACCCCGCTTGTGACATCATTTTTCGTTTCGTAATCGGGCATTTGTACTAAATCTTTTTTATATTGGTGAAATGTTCCTAGGGTTGCATCTGAGGCTAACAACTAAGTCGCAAAAAACAAGCATATTTCAAAGGAATAATTTTGAGATTGCCCTCATGAACTGTATCGGTGTAGGATCTCGATAATTACCACTCTGTTGAGGGCGGTGCCAATTTTTTTTTCTAGGCAATCCTGATGTAAGCGTTTCGTAAACATAAAATTAATGCCTTCTTTCTTCAAATCCTTGCATAGCCTGATTAGTTAGATTAGTTCCCCAGAAATTTTTTCTTCATCGTGTACAAAATTATTTGTCAGTAAGTTATTCCTGATACATTTAATTAAATGTGGGACTTCGAATACGTAGTAATTTTTTTATCCCCTGTTTTTACTTGATTTGGACCCATTTACTGCACATAAGGCACCAGACGCCATCGTAGATACACGTACAAACGAATGGAACGAATAATATTTAACAACGTGCACACGCTTCGCTTGCGAAAACCGCACTGAATTTGGTCCGTAAACGGCCCGCGACCGCTTGGTCGGGCGGTAGGCAATTATAGCGCGTAAGTACCTACATGGAGTGATGTAGGCCTGGTACCGGGGAGACCGAGACTAACTTACCTAGACCAGATTGGTCACGTACTGAAGGAAGGTGAAGTCAAGAGTCTCCGAAACCGGCGAGCGTGTATGAAGAGAATTATGAATGTTGAGGAAGCGAGTGAAGTATGCAGGGATAGAGTTCTCTGGCACTCTGTTCTCTCTGTCTACCCTGCGAGGGATATGGCGTGATGATATGTATGTATGTCACTGATGTAATTGGTGTCCAGCCTAATATCGAAACTAGCTCGTTGAAGTGGTAACTTACGAGCCGCAGGTAGTACCTAATACGTCACAGCATAACTAGGTACTGCACCACATTGTACCTACCTAAGCAGAACTGAGTATAAACAGAGACAGAAATAATTAATTCATAGGTATCTAAAATTGTTTATTAAGTCCTTACACGTACCAAAATTTCTTTATAAAACCTACATATATTAAAACCACCCTTCGAACATAGTCAAAGGGCGCCGTCACCTGGTAGCGCAAAAGTTTAAAAGTTTTATAAAAAAAACTTATAACACTTTTAGATTCAATATCATTTCTGTGCAATATTTCTTCTAAATTATTGTTAGATATTATGTTTTGTGTTTTTGATTTAAAATTTAATACCTACGAAAAGTAATTTTCAATAAAGTACACAGTTTAAGTGCTGATCAATTATCATCACAGACCATACACGTCCAACTTTTGTGCTCAGGCTTCCTCCATTGTGGAAGTATCCTTGGCCTACTATGCCACGCTGGTCAGATGGTTTGGTACCTATAGCGCTTTATACCGAGATTTTCTTCTCTTGCATAGTTGTATATAATATAATATATATATATATATATAATATGCATACCTGTAATGCATATTATATCCCTTAGTAGTTTTTCACGATAATCTATGGGTAAGAGAGGGGGTGGTGAATTGTATTCTTATTCCGTCACCACACAAAAACTGATCAACATAATTAAATAATAATACTAAAACACACACAGATAATTAATTACAAAGTAATTAATTCAAGAAATACAATTAAAAAAATGACCATTAGAACGCAAGAAGGTCATACCTATCGTTCCTTTGAAGATTTCTAAATGAATGGATGGAATTATTATTTTGAACCTGTTTGTTATGTAAACTGTATCAACATAAAACAGTTGAAATAAAAATGAAAAACAAGAACACTTCATGTTTTCTATTTTTTTTTTTTTATTTCTTATTGTGGCAAACGAGCAAAAGGCACACCTGATGGTAAGTGTCACTGCCGCCCATGGGCCTTTGCCAAACCAGTAGAAGGTAGGTCGCTGCCTACCAATACAAATCCCAAACACACTCCAATTGGGGTTCCAGCTCTCTCAATTTATTTTAAAGTTTAAAGATATTTCATGTTCAAAGATACCTATAACATCTTTTCACGGGAAGGAATCGCAATAAGTAATCGCAGTAAAAAATATGCAGACGCGAGTACCTGCGCTTAATGCCGTCCTAGCCGAAGCATCTCACTAAATAAAATGTTAATAATCTACGAATATTATTAGAAAATCAACTGAAAAAGATATCTATCTTGTTTTTTATGGCTCTTGGATGCAAACGAGACATCAGCACACCTGATGGTAAGTGTTACTTCTGCCCATTGACCTTTGCAGACCAGGGGTACAACTAAGCCTCTGCCTACTAATAATAAGCCCCAAACCCACCCAGAAAGTCGAGATGTCAGCTCTCTCGATCACCGAACGAAGCACAGTAGCATTATCAGTACTTAGGCGTCGATTTTCTACGAAAGTGTGGTACAAACCCGAACGGACCGGTTGGCAGCAATGTACAGAAAACTGTCATTCTACCACTGGGAATATTTTCATATCTATATATATTTCCTTGTGGTGAAAGAGTAAGAATACAAAATATTACTAGACATTTCTTTCTCTTGGGTGATTTTAAAAGATGACTAAAGGTAAAAATAAAACCAATCCTTTTGATACATACATACATACATATCATCACGCCATATCCCTTGCAGGGTAGGCAGAGAGAACAGAGTGCCAGAGAACTCTATCTCTGCATACTTCACTCGCTTCCTCAACATTCATAATTCTCTTCATACACGCTCGCCGGTTTCGGAGACTCTTGACTCCACCTTCCTTCAATACATGACCGATCTGGTCTAGGTAGGTTAGTCTCGATCTCCCTCGGTACCTACATCCTTCCACTTTGGCATTGTATATCTTCTTAACCAGACGTTCGTTCGGCATTCTTTCCACATGTCCGAACCATCGGAGCATTCCCTTTCGCATCTTTACACCAATTCTCTCTTTCATACCTACTCGCTCTCGTACGTCGTCGTTACGAATGCGGTCGGTCAGGCTAACTCCACAGATTTTCCGCAGAGATCGCATTTCGAACGCATTAATTTTACTATCATACTCTTTTCTGCATACCCAACACTCGCTTCCATACAGTAATGTTGGGACAAGCACTGCGTTATGTATTGCTACACGTGCCTTCTGGCTGAGGTGGTGGCTGCCGAGAAGTTGCCCCAACGCTCCGTTCACTCTATTTCCCGCATTCACTCTTCGCTCTATATCAGTGGTGTACCTTCCATCTCGGCTAAATCCACATCCAAGATATACAAATTCATCATCATCATCATCCTTTTGATCGTGATATGAAATAAAAAAGTAGCAAGTAGGTATTCACTCCCATTGTTTAAAAGGTGTGGCGCATATTAGCTGAGATGATGATTTTTAATAAGCAAATTAAAAAGAAAGAGTTTTTATTCACATATATTAATAGAACAGTAAAAAGTCCTAGCATTTATAAAAATGCAGCCAGTAATCGTCCACAAACGTCTATCTATCATATTGTTATTTATCAAAATTATGACAAATTCATTTTTGGTAAATCAAATTATCAGTAACAAATTATTTGTGATATTAAAATTAAAGATTAGTAAAATAATATACAGAGATGACACCAGGATTATCAAAAACAAAAAGTAAATCATTGAAAAAGAAATCCACAACACACAAAATTTCGAAACCAAATAAAAAACGTGTATGGAAACCAAAATGTCCTATATGTTTTGACGATATAGCATTTAATAATATTGTATCAACACATTGCGGCCATGTATTTTGCAAAACATGTCTAGAGAGATCATTGTTGACTAAACAAGCATGCCCCGTTTGCCGTAAAAAACTGGGCAAACGTTGTGGCTATCACCCACTATATTTGAGCTAATTGTTCCTTGGCGTAAGTTTTTTTTTTGTTTAATCATCGTAGTCATCATCTTAGATCATATAAATGGACTCAGGCCTTCTCTACAATAAATTACTATACCACGTTGGTCAGAGTGATTGGCATAGGTTTTATTTCGATTTTTCTTCTATTGCATAGATGTTATCTGCATATCATATCGCTTAATTGTCTTCTATCGATATCCAAGTTCAAAGGAGGGTGTAATGATTTGTGTTCTTACTCCGTCAACACACAGTACATTTTCTTAGTCTTTTTTTTTTTTTTTTTTTTTTTTTGTGTGTCCTGGTTGTTAGCCTCAGATGGCTATGACAACTTTACCCGGACTGTGGGTGAGCGCTGAGGGCTCTCAACCCGTATTTTCTTAGTCATGATCATCTCAGCTTATATATGTACCACTGTTGGGCTCGAGCCTCCTCCATAATGGTAGGGAAAGTGACCTACTATACCACGCTGGTGAGACGTGTTGTTATAGGGTTTTGTTTCGAGTTTTCCTTCTTTTGCATAGATGTTATATGCTTTCTATATCTCGTTAGTCGCTTTTTTCGATCACCCACGGGTTAGATAGGGGGTGGTGAATTGTATTCTTGCTCCGTCATTATACGAATTTATTTAATTTTGTGTCTGTAAATGACATTATTTCTACTTTATTTAATAATGACTAATCAACCACATTTTTGATTTACATAAAATAAAGACAGTATACTATTTATGAAATATTTTCTCATTCTCCTCGGTAGTAGTAGTGGACTGTACGGGTGAATTAAGCACAAGGTGGTTCGTAAGACTTCATGACTGCCCTTTCGGAGGCCGTTCGTTGCCCAGCCGGCCGGGTTACCAAAGAAACGGACAAAACTGGTAAGTTTGTTTATGTACGTATATCTTCGGTACTATAACTTTAACATAATGGGGCATTTCACATGAAGTGGGTGGTGAAAATAATGTCCATGTCCACATTTGTGATTAATTATACTTCTATAAATTAATTATACTTGTATAAATTCTATAAATTATTTCTATAAATTACTACTTCTATAAATTCCTAATTAATTAAACATTGTTATTTTTTTGTTATTACATTTAGTAGTGATTTTATAAGCGTTCAAAGTAAGTAGTAGGTAGGAGTTTTTCAAAATTATAGATAGCTGTCTTTACTCAAAAATATAAAAGTCAATGTTTGTATATCATCGCTAAACTCAGAAACTATTTGATTGATCATTATGAAAATTGGTATATGTATTTTTTCACGGAGAAGGTTTATATTCTATTTCCGTTGATGCAACTCGCCACCAGGCGGCGCTGCGATTTATCGACTTCTACAAACAAACCAACGGGCTTGGTTTGCTTGTAATAAATAAAATCAGTAGTTTATTTGAATAAAGTCACTTTAAGTTAAGAATTAAAGTTGATTTAAAAATAAGTTAATAAAATTGAATTAAGAATTAAAAAACTCAACTAAATAGGCAGGGAACGTTTTAATTAATAATTTTATATAGCATTTATTGTGTTTACCATTCATTTATTGATATAAATTATGAAAATCTTCTCAAGTTCGCGAGAAGAAATGTTTAAAGGAATCCGTATATGACTCACGTTCGTCACACAGTTTTCTTTGGGTTGAGAGCCCTTAGCGCTCACCCATGACAACAGTCCGGGTAAAGATTTCATAGCCATCTGTGGCTAATAACTAAGTCACACAAAAAACATAGTTTTCACTTCAAAGTAGCGTTGCCCAAATGCAAGACTAAGACTCGCTGCAAGAGTCTCGCTATGCTCCTTTAGACCACATTTTACGGTTCCTTTGGCAAAGAAATGATTGTCAACATTTTGTATTCATAATACCTAAATAATTTGATGTTATTTTAAATAGTCTCATGATAGATAGGTGTGATTATAGTCCCACTTCCTTTAAGTGGTATGTACTTAATTATTGATAGTTGTACAGGTAGCGCCACTATATGAATGGAATATCGTTAATTTAATTAGATTTTTCATTTGTGCTGTGTGGTAGCTGCTACGAATACTACCAACCCTTACTTTGCTCGTGGTTGTTGTAAAAGATGACTAAGAGACTTATAATGACCTGGGCCAACTCCATCTGATGCCGTTTGGTCAACAATTACATTCCCAAGGAGGGTTGCCGTCTGGCAGGTGGCCGGTCATAAAACTATTGCCAATACTACTTTTACAATATGTACTATGAAACAAAGAGTTCATATTGTATCG
Organism: Lymantria monacha; assembly: GCA_905163515.2. Classification (NCBI taxonomy): domain Eukaryota; kingdom Metazoa; phylum Arthropoda; class Insecta; order Lepidoptera; family Erebidae; genus Lymantria; species Lymantria monacha. Next base: position 23,458,267 of record LR991081.1, read on the forward strand.
ACCCAAAGTAATTGGGATAAGAGTAGGAGAATGATGTTTCTAATTACATCTTTTTATTGCATCTAAACTAATAGCCATTATCACAGAGTTATTATAAGCGAACAGCTGGTGATAATGATATACATTTAAAAAAATGCTTAGTATCATTTAGAAGCCGAATATAGTGATCGGCAATATTATTACATAAGAAAAGAATTATCTATAAATTCTATAACATGGAGTTAAATTGTTTATAAATTACCACATTGTTGATAGATGTTTGTAGCTATAGCAACTATGCACAGACCCATTCATCCTTTTTTTTTTTTTTTTTTTTTTGGTAGTCTATGGCCCGGTCACACGTCGCCCGTACCGTCCGGGGCGACGGAAAGGCAGCGCGTGGCCCCATAACCCACCGTATTCCCTCCCCATCGCCATTGGGCCAGCCACTGGTACCGCTTCCTTGCCTTCCGTGGCCAGCCCGGTGACCCATTCATCCTGGGAGTGCCAATAACAGCTTTAAATTTAGGCTCGCAATGCCTAGGGTAACTTTTTAGGGACGTCAAAATGTTCGAAGTTCTTGCAATTGATATATATTTTTAATTGGATTTAGACCACATTTTGTGTTCTTTTGTCTTGCATTTATAACTTTAAATTAATACATAATAAATGAACTAATAAACTATTTTTCTTTTGTTTAAGAAAATAGCCCTGCATTAAGTTATAAGTCATTGTATTTCGAAGGGCTTTACTAATATAGATTTTATTGAAACAAATTACACTCAAACTAAAACATAAAAATATTTGTGGTTCGCACAAAATATGTGGGAATCGAAGTCACTTGTCATGGCAGGTTAACCACTACACCATCTGTGCAGGCTTCATTTCACACCTTCGCTACTGCTACACTTCCATAATTCATATATGTTTCTATAGTAGCTTCCCCAATACCATTTGGGCATGATAATACTTGTAATTGTAGTCGTTACTCCTAACCGTCTATGAATCTGAGTGAACTCATTTGAACGTGAAAAGTAACAAGTGATGACATACTCGTAAATTGTACAAAGTCATGGTATCTATTGTTCAGGGTTATCGTCTCAGTTTATAAGCCCCATAGCTGGGCTTAAGCCTGCTATGCAATAAAAGGGAATTCATCCTACCACATCGCGGTCATCAGACAGGTTGGTATAAGGTTTTATTTCGAATATTCCTTCTCTTGCTATAGATGTTATATGCATATTTTATCTCTTAATCGTATTGTACGACATCCACAAGTAAGAAAATGAGTGGTGAACTGTATTCTTTCGCCATCACCACACGAAAAATAATAGGTTACTAATAGCCCATTGGCTGTTATAGGTTAATTTCCCTCTTATTGCAGAGGGGATTTGAGTTATGTAAGATTTCCGAGCTGAAAAAATAAGAGATACATACACGTTGTCACTAACTACACCCAAGTGTTAAGTGACACCTGAGGTGATATATATTATATAAGACATAACTAAATAATTAACGTTATTTGTCACTGCTTAGGTCTTTTTTTTTTTTTTTTTTTCGACAGCCTTAGGTCTGGACACACACCGTCCGTTCCGTCCAGGGCGACGGAAGGGCGGCGCGTGGCTCCATAACCCACCGTACTTCTTCACCATCGCCATTGTACCGCTTCCTTGACAGCCGTGGGCGGTCCAGCATAGTATAGTCCAGTATAGCTAGTTATGTCTACTGTTTTGTTTGAGTCGATAACTTAAATTTTATTTTATAATTTACTAGTACAGCCTGTAACGCAGCGCCGCCTGGTGGCGAGTTACATCAATGAGGATATGAAAACTGGATTTAATTAAATGCAGTTTTTACGTGATGCATGTACAATGTACATACAAATAAAAATAGCAAAAAAAGGATGCTTTTGCTTGTTCTAACAAATAGCTTACATAATAATTATGTAGACATCAGCGTGTAACTATTTTATTTACTATCCATCAGCCCGTGGAGGTCCACCATTGGACATAGGGCTTCCCTTCGAGAATATCACTCGGAACAGTCCTGTGCCACTTGCACGCAACGACTTTCTGCGAATTTTGAGATGTCGTCTACCACATTAGGTGTATCTTACTATTGTCGGATACGTCATCGCCTTTTAAGAACCTTTCTTCCGCAACCATTGTTGGTTGGACGAGCGATTGGCCATTGCCACTTCAATATATTTATTCTTCGAGCTATGTCGGTTACACCCGTTCTTCTACCGCTTTTGCGTATGCCGGTTTTTATCATTTAGAAAACTTCGGAGTACCTATAGAGTATAGAATATATAGAAGTTATATATATATAGTATATATATAACTTCGACGTAAGAGAGCGAGTAGGTATGAAAGAGAGTATTGGTGTAAAGATGCGAAAGGGAATGCTCCAATGGTTCGGACATGTGGAAAGAATGCCGAACGAACGTCTGGTTAAGAAGATATACAATGCGAAAGTGGAAGGATGTAGGTACCGGGGGAGACCGAGACTAACCTACTTAGATCAGATCGGTCATGTACTGAAGGAAGGTGGAGTCCAGAGTCTCCGAAACCGGCGAGCGTGTATGAAGAGAATTATGAATGTTGAGGAAGCGAGTGAAGTATGCAAGGATAGAGTTCTCTGGCACTCTGTACTCTCTGCCTACCCTGCAAAGGACATGGCGTAATGGTATGTATATAGTATAGCCCTCTCGATAGCACGCTGAGCGACTGATCCTCACTTCTTTTTTCCCAGATTTTATGAGGCCGACATTTAGAGACCATGTTCCAGTGCCATACTTTACAGCTGGTAGTACATACGTGGCGTACCTTTATTTTTGTATACTACGGGATGAGAAGATCCTTCTAAGTTTCCCGAAAGTTGCCAATTCGTCAACTGACCTCTTTTTCAAAATTGGATCTACCTAATTCTTAGTGGTAGGACTCTTAGTGGTGGATCTACCTAATTCTTACTGTTGACAGTTCTCTGTCTACAGTCGCGGGCTAGTCCGTCCGGGGCAGTACCACACTCTCGTAGCAGATCGACGTCTCAGTGATAGCACTGTGCTATTACGCTTCGTATAGTGAGCGAGAGAGCCGACAGCCCAACTGGGTGGGTTTGGGGTATATATTGGTAGGCAGCGGCCTATCTATACCTACTTGGTATTGCAAAGGTCCAAAGAGCGACAGTAATGATCAGATGTGCTGCTTGCTGCTCGTTTGCCTCCATAAGCAAGTAAAGAATAATTTGAACTGTTTGTACTAAGTAAACTTATTGATCGACGATTTCGAAAATCGCATTTCCGACTAGGACCGGTATAACAATGACATGGCATTAGACATGATTCTCGTTTTATTCACATTCATTCGAACAGCCCTTAGTTGAAAAACCCTTCTGAAGTAGTTGAGCATGTTGCCTAAGTCCTAAGGGATTCTGCCATGACTACGATGTTATGTTCAAACCAAAGCTGAGTGATGTATTCGCCGTTGATGTTCATGCCGATGCCGGTTCCGTCTAAGAGCTTCAAGACATCGTTTGGTACTCCTAGTCTGTATGTATGTATTTACACAAACACTTCAGCACTTCGATGTATTGATAATAAATATGGTAGGTACTTCTGAAGAGACTGCAGTACAATTTCACTGTATATATAGAAATAATGGCTGTGTGGTAGCGGCTTTGAATAACCACCCTTGTTGTGCTCGTGGATATCGTAAAAGACGATTAAGAGCCTTATAACGACCAGGGCCAGCTCCATCCGATGCTGTTTGATCAGCAATTTCATTCCCAAGGAGGGTTGACGTCTGGCAGGAGGCCGGTCATAAAGCTATTGCCAATAACTTTTACAATATGTATAATAAAAGAAGAGTACATATTGTATCGACCCCAAATAATTGGGATAAGAGTAGGAGAATGATGATACAGAAATAACAGGTAAAAACGTGTAAATTGCTTAAGATAACCTAAAATTTAAATGTTTTTGTTAATATTTTGCATTAAAATATTAAAGTTTGATGCATACTAAAGTTGACTTCATTGTTTAGCGGTGTTTCATTACAAATAAAAGACGCCGAGGATATAATGTGTATCATAATACATTATTAAATGCAACATTTACGCAATCAAAGCTGCATAACAAACAACCATTGCTTAAACTGCAAAAAACGACTGATATTAAGTATCATATTATAATGAATTGTTGCTTTGAAACTCGAGACACAGCTGCTAAAGGTAATGCAAATGCATAATTGCAAATTGTATCATGCAGGATGTAGGCACTTTTATGTAATGCATACACCACTCGTATGTGCTACAAGCGAATTGCAAAACAATTTATAATTACCTATATAATAAATAATAAGTATCAATTCACTTTGTGATCGAACCCATAACATTGGCCATAACTTATTTGATATCATCATCATCATAGTTGATATAGGGGTCGCATGCTAGGCATGTCCACTACTGCAGGCGCCATAATAATATACTAAACGACGTAGTCGATGGGCGATAAGAAGTTTGAAAAATGGGAAGGCAGCGGGCATTGATATGGTGTCTGCCGAGATGATTAAGCTTAGCGACTCCTGTGTCTGGGAGGCGATCCTGTTGCTCCTCAATTTATGTTGGAGCTCGGGAATGGTTCTCAGGGACTGGACTAGCGCAGTCATCGTGCCTTTGTTTAAAAACAAGGATTGACGTTATAACTGTGCAAATTACAGAGCCATAAGTTTGACAAGTTTAGCAGCAAAAGTGTATGCTAAAATTATTGAAAGGAGAATGAGGATAGTGTCCGATGGTTTACTGTGTGAGGCACAAGGAGGTTTCAGGAGTGGAAGGGGATGCATGGATCAAGTGTTTCATCTACGCAACATTGTGGAGAAGCACCTGGCTTAGGACAGAGGGTTTTCTGCAGTTTTGTGGATCTGGAGAGAGCATTTGACACTGTTGTACGAAAGGAACTTTGGGACATTTCACCGGAGTATGGTATTAACGGTAAACTGCTGCAAGCTGTGCAGTCCAGTAACATGGGCTGTAGAGCCTGTGTGCGGCTGGATGATGGAATGTCGCCTTGGTTTGACGTCAATATCGGCGTTAAGCAGGGGTGCGTTCTATTAGCCAGGCTGTTTATCATATATCTGGATAAATGTCTCCAAAGGTTGAACGATATGAATGTGGGAGTCCAGATGGGTGACTCAGTGGTCAGTGCTCTGCTCTATGCAGATGATGCAATCCTGCTGGCACAGTCAGCGACTGACCTGCAGACCCTAGTAGACACAATGACAGAAGATTGTAAGAAAAGGGGTCTACGCATGAATGTGAGCAAAACCAAAATAATGGTCTTTGAAAGAGATGAAGCCAGAATAGATGTAAGAGTAACAATAGGTAATGATGTACTGGAGCAAGTGAATGAATTTGTATAACTTGGATGTGGATTTAGCCGAGATAGAAGGTACACAACTTAAATAGAGCGAAGAGTAAATGTGGGAACTAGAGTGAACGGAGCGTTGGGACAACTTCTCGGTAGCCACCACCTCAGCCAGAAGGCACGTGTAGCAATACATAACGCAGCGCTTGTCCCAACATTACTGTATGGAAGCGAGAGTTGGGTATGCAGGCAAGAGCATGAAAGTAAAATTAATGCGGTCGAAATACGACCTCTACGGAAAGTCTGTGGAGTTAGGCTGACCTACCGCATTCGCAACGACGACGTAAGAGAGCAAGTAGGTATGAAATAGAGTAATGGTGTAAAGATGCGAAAGGGAATGCTCCGATGGTTCGGACATGTGGAACGAATGCCTTACAAACGTCTGGTTAAGAAGATATACAATGCGAAAGTGGAAGTATGTAGGTACCGGTGGAGACCGAGACTCACCTACCTAGACCAGATTGGTCACGTACTGAAGGAAGGTGAAGTCAAGAGTCTCCGAAACCGGCGAGCGTGTATGAAGAGAATTATGAATGTTGAGGAAGCGAGTGAAGTATGCAAGGATAGAGTTCTCTGGCACTCTGCTCGCTTTGCCTACCCTACAAGGGATATGACGTGATGATATGTATGTATGTAATAAACGCAGAAAAACGACACCCAAAAATTGGATATTATGTTGATCGCACCAAGTAATGTCCTGCATAGGAGTCGAAACTGCGACGCTTGGCATTTTGATATGACATCTTTATAACGCTACTGCTGAATTCGCGCTCCTAACACATTAGGAACGCATATGGAGTTTTAATTCTCTAATAATTCTCTAGTAATTATGATGCCATATTCCTTAAAGTTTAAACCAATGGACAGCCACTGTTGGGGTTCACTACTATCAGGGGTATCTATTTGACTGGTGGATTATTAAATCAAAATAATTGGTGATTCTTTTGTTGGTTTCCATTCGGTTTTCATGAATTCCACAACAGACTAAGACGTATTCTTAACGCGTCGAACTTATTTTTAGAGCGTCCCCCTTCTATTTAATACAATTATTCATATTTTGTAATATTAATTTACAATAAAGAGTTTTTTCGAAATCAAATCTTCTATTTTTATCCTTTATCTTTGAATTGGAGAAATAACTCGACTCGAATAAAGATAACTTCCCAATTTAAATAATTAGCGACATCTAGTAATGCTATTGGTAAACAATAAATCAAAAAATTTACAGCTTAATTGTTATATAGTAATTGGTGGCAAATAAATAAGTAACTTTATGTTAAGTTGTAATTGCCATTCGCGGACCTCTTCAATACGTCATTTTTGCGAGAGTGTGGTACTATCACGAACAAGTCTTTATAGCTTTAGTTATAACATCGTCAACAACGCGACCCTGCCAGCAGGATAATTCTAACTTTGAAGTATAATATTATTGAGTGCTTTTAAAATCAAGTACTTTGAGTCTCATAATTACCTCATTTCACGTGAGATCATCTATGTTCTACTGCTGGACTCAACTCTCTTCCACAATGAGTTAACCTACTATACCAAGCAGTTCGGACAGATTGGTATAGGAATTTATTTCGAGTTTTCCTTCTCTTACAGATTTTGGAGACATATCATACCCCTAAGTTGTCTTTTACGACAAACACGACCTAGATAGGTGGTGCTGTATTGTATTTTGACGACATCACAGTTGATCTAAAATAATCTTAACAATCGCAATATGATGTCAAAATATTGTTTAGACTCGTGTATATTATTAAGAATAATATATTACTTTTTTCTCTTTCAGATGATAAAGAGAATTATTTATGCAATGGTTAAATTACGACATAAACGATCTATTGTCACATGGAGTGCCTAATAATGCTATATTTACAAGCAAAAAGCTGAGCCTTGTGAGGGCTCGCATAGTTTTTCGAAGACGAGTTTTTTTTGATAATTATTTTTATATAGGATTATTGATATAGGCGTCGTTAAACCATTAATACGACTAATCACTTTCAGATATTGTGTTATAAAAACATGATAAATTTATCAAATTAAAATAAATATTTTCTTATTTTATCAAATAAAATTATCAGTTATCATAAAACCTGATTCCAGTGGCGTCATCTAGTATTACGTAGATAACTACGATGTATTTGAGTATTAAGTGCAGTTCTGTTGCAGTGATGTAATTTTTTTGGTTCGTAACAGCGCTGTTAGTATTTTGGTTTTCTAACAGATGGCGAAAACACTACGCTAACATCATTGAATACAAAATTGTTACCAAATATTATTTATTTTTAAGTTATAATTTATTTATTTTTCACTAATGTCACACATGTCAATATGAAGTTAAATTACTTTGTTAAAGCACAAATCTATAGGCGTGATAGTTATTCAGTAAAGTTTACCACAAAAACGCTCAGGTATGTGATAAAGTTAGGGCTCGCTTCGCCCGCCCTGATAATGATAGTTTGTATTGTTAAAATTCTATTGTTACTCATTCTTCATCAATCATCACGTGCTATGAAACTGTATAGAAATGGTGGGCATTATACTCCCAACTTATTTCTTAGCTTGAGGTAGAAGGTGAGAATTTTATTTAAATATTGAATTTATCGACTGTTAGAAGTTAGACAATAGTAGAAAACTACTTTATATTGCGACATCTAGTGACATATTGCTGTATTACTAATAATTCATAGTACAAAGTAGTAGTACGCTTTTTTGTTGTAAAATTTGTTTACTAGATGTCGCTAAATATAGTAAATACTAAATAACAAACGGTGTATAATTAGGTACCAGTGTCTAGGTAAAGTAGTAATAGTGCTTATTAAAATTTAAAAAAAATGGAATCTTTCTGTTACATGCTATAAACACTATGTGACAGAAAGATTAATTATTATTGCTCTATTGCAAAAAAAAACTACTCATCGTTGCCATGAGACACCAAATACAAATAAGTAGTATATCACTAAACATATCTTGTTGGTGTGGTCCATAAAGGTCAATTCGATAGTCTCATCATCATCATCATATACACAATATCGTATCATTCATATATGCAATATTTAAAGAAATCTTGATACTTTCATTGTTACGCAGTCCCTAAACCTAACTGTCAAATCACGCAAGACGTGTTTCGGTGTGTGATTGCGATGTGTACTGAAACTAAAATATAGTAGGCATACTTTGCAACCCAAGGCCGCGGTAACACCAAATATTGTAGCAGATTAATGTTGATTTATTAAATAGAATCGCAACATCGAGTTCAATACCTTTGTGGTTTGAGTACACAATTCTAAATTTTCATTGGCTTTCGTTCTTGATATAAGCGCCACCTAGAAATATTTATCAAAACTATTACTAAAGGTTGTCACATTTTCGTCATCCATGGTTACATCGTTACAGCCGGGGCGGCGCAGGCGCGAATACCTGCGCCTGATGCCGCCCTAACCGAGGCTTCGGGTGATCGGACCGGGGAATTGTCCGGTCACCCGACGCGAGGCCACCGCGTGAGGACGACGCCTCGACGACGAAATCTGTCGGGGCGTCAACAGGAGAGGAGCCCGAGAGGGCATACCGCCGAGCGGGCCACCGAAGACAAAGATCGGGTACCGGTGGCCCGCTCGCATGGCGAAGAAGAGGTGCTTGCAGGGTGGGTCAATGGGGTTGCGCGCCGCCTCTTCCGTCACCCCGGACCGATTTGGCGGGGTGCGACGTCCATGGCCCACCACAAAAAAAAAAAAAAAAAAAAAAAAAAAAAATGGTTACATCGTTACATCGCATTCTACTCCAGCACTTATAGATGTCACTGTATATACAATTTAAAAACCGGCTTGAAATTAAACAAATTATGTGTTCATAGATGTCACTAACAGTTTCATTCAATGGGATTAAAAAGATTATAATTCATAATTTTATTACAAATACGATCCACCACTAAGGTATTGAGAATTTGCTAAACCTTATACTTCATTAGGTCCATAAAACCCTATAATTTTTATTAAGTTATTTTCGTTCTCACTGTGGTAGAACACTATAATAAATGGAACTTATATTGGTTAAGAAGACTAACAACCTTAACTGATTCATTATTATGCATATGAAGTTGGCGATGATGTTTTAATGAAACTCTCATTTTCATTAGCATATTATCGTTGATTATTGACACACTTGCTAGTTGGATTTTTGACAAACGATATGAAAAGATATTGAATGAATAGAAGGGTGATATTGCTGTATAATAGCGGCTACGAATACTATCAACTCATACTTTGTTCGTGGATGTCGTAAAAGACTACCTACTACTAGCTTTATATCTACCTAGGACAACACCACATGATCCAGTCTCGTCAACAATTTCATTTCAAAGGAGGTCTGACGTCAGGTAGGCGGCCGGTCATAAAACTATTGTCAACAAATTTTACAATATGTAGGTACTATGGAAGAGGAGTAGGTACATATTGCATCAATCACAAATAATTGAGACAGGGGATTCCACTCTTAGGATGAGCAGGATCTCTTGTCTCCACCATGAGATTGATGATCTGATAGGATTGCGTGAATAAATAGTACCTACATATTATATAAACACCGAGCTAATTATCATTAGATAGTAACATAATGATTTATTTTTGTATTCCTAGCGTTGTTGTGGAATCAGTAATCATCATCATCACAGCCCATACATGTCCCACTGCTGGGCTCGGGCCTACTTCGTAATGGGAGGGAAGTTAACGTACTATACTGCGCTGGTTAGATGTGTTGGTATAGGGTTTTGTTTCGAGTTTTCCTTCTCTTGCATATATGTTATATGCATTTTATATCCCTTAGTCGTCTCTTACGATCACCCATGGGTACGATAGGGGGTAGTGAATTGTAATCTTACTCTGTCACCACACGGATAGGAATCAGTAAATGGTTACCCTATCTGATAACCACTATTCGTTTTATGGTAACAATTAGTACCTACCCTTGGTATTAAAGCGAGTTAATTTCATGGTGACATTTACCTCGTTTTTACGTCATAGCACCGTCAGCCAAACAACATTCGCTTTTGAACAAAGGCCTCCCTACAAAGGGAATATAATGCGACAATTATGACCTTTGCATGTCATATGAAAGTGCTACTTCACAGTTCCCTGGTACCTTCTCAGCCGGTTTTTATAACGCCCACCTTAGGTTTGCTGCATCTGAGACCGATATGTATCAGCCTGTTGGTCTCTCCACTAAGGGAACAGAAAAATAATACTTCAGTGTCAGAATGTGTCAGTAATAGGCTTTTCTTGAAATAATCTAATTTAATTCTATTTATTAATTATATTCATTCCAAAGATAGTTCTACGAAGTGCCCGGACTGACGCAAGCTTAAGAATACAATATGTGAGAAATATTTTGGAACATTGTATTCCAAGAGCTCTTCCGTATGGTGATGGAGTAAGAATACAATTGACCACACCCTATCTTACCCGTGGGTGGTCGTAAGAGAGGACTAAGGCATATAAATGCATATAACGTCCATGCAAGAGATGGAAAACTCGAAAGGAAGCCCTATACCAATAAGTCTGACTAGAGTGTAGTAGGTTACTAGGGTATAGTAGCTATATTTCCCTCTGATTATGGAGGAGGCTCGAGCTCAACAGTAGGACATATATTAGCCGAGATGATGATGATGATCACAATGAGAGCTTTGCAAACACTAACTGGTATCAATAACCCGCATAAAAAAATAATTTTCCTTTTTTTTAAGATAACATCTGGCACTTTGGAAGTAATCCTTGTATTGGAGGTTAGTTTAGAGTGGTTGGCAACCTTTTGGCAGGCAAGGGCTGCAAGGTAGAGAAATAAAATAAAGGCGGGCCACACTGGTAAGATACCAGGAAAGATACCAGGAAGGATAGATTCCAGGTAACCCTGGAATATTCCGTATACGGATTCATACTTTTTTTATATTTATAACTTATTTACAAAACATTCACGGGCCGCAAAGAAGACGTTCGCGGGCCGCTTGTTGCTGTCCGCTGGTCTAGAACAATTATTTATGAATCATACAAAATATTGTCCTGTTTGGGAATTAAATCCTTGACACTGGCACGATAGGTCAGCATTTTAACCACTACGTCATTTACAGTCAAACAGCATTAACCACCCTTTTAGAGAGACCTTTTTTTTGTCAATAATGGACTTCTATTTGTTGATAAATGTAGTCACAACTCTAGGTATATAGGTAAGTTACCGGTGGCCCGCTCGCACGGCGAAGATAGGTGCTTGCAGGGTGGGTCTATGGGGTCGCGCGCCGCCTCTTCCATCACCCCGGACCGATTTGGCGGAGCGTGGCCACTCCATAGCCCACCGCAAAACAAAAGTATATAGGTAAATAAATATGAATTCAAAATAGATATTTCAATTGTTTTATTAATTTTCCAAATACAGTAACATCTATACAATGGTATTTATTCTACGACTAAATGTTTTTTTTCTCATTATATTGACACATGAATCAAAATAATAGAAAAAGGGAAAGAAAATATTATTAATAAAAAAAAAACAAACATTTTTAATGCATTTGTAAATAAATAAAATAAATTATCTTTTGACTGGAATCTCTTTGCAAATCACAATATGATAGGTAAAACTTCTTACTACTAAAAAAAAATATTCTAAACTTTTTAAATAATAACACATTTCGAATTGATATTATTATAAATAATTTTAATAGTTCTCACTCAATAGGTATCTCATGTTATTAATAATAAAATTAAATTTTAATAATACATCAAACTATACTGAGCTTAGTTTTCGTAATAAAAGAAAACCAAGCACTACTACAATGTAATTTTAAAAGCACATAATTGTTAAAAAATAATCGATACTTTGACCATGATGATACCCAAAATGTAACGAACTGCGAACAAGCAAGTTTTCACGTTGGAGGCTTATTCGCTATGACCAAATATTTATATCACATGTCGTGGCCACGTTAAGACGTATGTGTGGAACTGGTATTTACTATAAATAAATATTAAATTTATTCTGACATTTGACATCTGACTCAATAGGTATATACCTGAAGCTGTATTTGCTGCATCCAACTATAACAACGCTAGATTGATGTGTTGTTTAAAAACATTACAAACGTGGGTGAACCCACTTTGCCAGTGACCCCTCGAGCCGAGATCCGTAACCCACAGTGGGTGTCCTCGGTATCCGTCGCTTAAACTTTATCGGGTTGAGAGTCCTCAGCGCTCACCCACAGTCCGGGTAAAGTTGTCATAGCCATCTGAGACTAACAACTAAGTCACAAAAAATAAATGTGTTGTTTGCAAATTTCGTTATTGATTGATATATCTACGATAATATCTATTATTATATTTTCATTCAACAATTTGGTTAATTATTGCAAGTGTTGAGTTATTATTGTGTTGTATCCGTTGGCATAGCGAATTAGACAAGTGTTGAATATATAACATAATAATTAAATAAATGTATAAACTATTTATAATAACACCTAAAGTTGTTTATAAACAAATTAATTAATACTAAACTATTACTAACGCTATTACGATTGCACTTTTAAAATAATCTTATATTATATACACATCTATAATAGTTTACAGATTAAAAACATAAGGTACAAATTGGGTAACATTTAAATTTGCCAACTTGTTTTGGGCTTAGTATTATTTATCTATATTTCATCTGTTTATTAAGGAACTAATTTGATTGGTAGGGAAACCTAAAAGCCTTATGATTCAACTTATGTACTGATGATTTATTTTTTATTATTATTTATATTATGACTTAACTTGTGGTAAAAAATGTCCTAGCTGTTTACTGCCCGTGATTGGTTCAGCTCGTGAAGTAGCGTGTGCATACTACACTCTCGGAAGAATATAATGTCTGAGTTACTATTGATGTCTTACTGTGCTTCATATAGTGAGTGAGACAGTCGGAGATCACAGCGCCAGCTTCCGTTTACCATCAGATGGGCTGTTTGCTTATTACCAAAGATAATATAAAATTTATGTCAGTTGTCATAAAAGATTACATTTCCACTTACCAAATTGTACGAAGGAGATTTTTGACAAGAGTTATTGAACAATTCCATGATTGCCCGTGCTAATTGAAGATAATTGTCACATATGATATGATCTCATAATGAGAAAAGTGCCTGTAGTAACTTGTGTTTACCATGATAGGTCAAAGAGATGGTAGACCATTAGCAATAAGGAACAGATGACACTTTATTTATTACTAAGAATTATATTGGAATTGGCTTAGGAGTGTACTCGATACATTGTCAAAATTTAACCTAAACGAAGATATTGCCATTAGACCGTCTGCAGCCCGATAAGATCGGTTATTCTTTAATTATACAAGTTTTCATGCATTTATAAAGAGAGAGTCATTATTCTTCATCTTCCTAAGACTTACAGACAGAGATTATAAAAAATAAAATATTATTGTAACACCGTTTTAAATGACAACCACTACTTAATAAACTACACAATATTATATTATTATATCAAAATAATATGATAATAAATATGACATACATATCAACAAATTATAATATCGCAAAGTTTCGATAAATACACTAGCAGTTTAATTTATGAAACAAAAAATCACAATTTTATAGGTATATTATCATCAAATTAAATCAAAAATTATAGCTACAAACAATATTAATGTAAGAAATAATTGCTTGCATTTTACAACCGTTAAACATGTAATCCGTGTGGTGACTGAGTAAGAATACTATTCACCACCCCATATCTTACCCATGGGTAATCGTACTAGACGACTAAGGGATATGAAACGCATGTAGCATCTGTGCGAGAGAGGGAAAACTCGAAACAAAACCCTATACCAACACGTCTGAACAGCGCTGTAAAGTAGGTTAATTTCCCTCCCATTACGGAGGAGGCCCGAGCCCAACAGTGGGACTTTTATGGGCTGTGATGATGATGAAACATGTAATCTACAAAAGATTTTTCTCTGTAAAATCCATCATGGTATTGGTCTAGTAACTATGCAACATATATTCCAATAAAGTTTAGAAGAAATCTAATAGTGGTAGGACTACGCTGTTGACGGTTCTCTGTCTAAAGCCACGGGTCGATCCGTTCGGGGTAGTACCACACTGAGCAGAAGATCGACGGCTGAATAATGGCAATGTGCTATTGCGCTTTGTTCGGTGAGCGAGAGAGCCGGCAGCCCAAATGGGTGGCTTTGGAGATTTTAATTGTAGGCAGCAGCCTAGCTATATACCCTTGGTATAGCAAAGATCCATGAGCAGCAGTGACACTTATCATTAGGTGTGCTGCTTGCTCGTTTGCCACCATAATAATACATAAAAAAAAATTGACGATATCTGGGATTGTTATTTAGGTTTTCGAAAATACTTCAATTCTGTTATTTTTTTTTGTGATTTACAAAATAAACTTAATGGTAAGAAGCTGTTTTATGAAATGACTACCTCATACTCCAGTCGCATACTGCGGATCATCAGATGTTAAACTTAAAACTTGAGTCTGATACAAACTAATCTTTGAAATATTATAGTTACTAATCCCACCACACATTCCCACCATTGTAACTCCTGTAAGCCAGGATCCACAATGGTCACTATAAATGACACCGAGGTTTGACCCTCAGGCAGTCCCGGGAAATGATTTTAATTGTCTTGGAACCCGCACCAAATTTAATTAGAAAAGTTAAAAAGGAGGAGTTGGAAAAGAGTGATTCCACTTCCCTCCCAGGCAAAGCGGGAGACAGAAAGCAATATTGACTAGTCAGCCAATAAGTAAAGGGTTGTACAGCTACGATAAGCGCAGCAGTACGGCACCACGGATACGGGATAACTTAACGGGGCCTATATGTGAGCCTTAAGATTGGTTGCAGTAGTAGATATGGCAGAAACGCCTAAATGCACGGCAATTTTCTCGAGTTGCTACAAGATCCGTATAGTATACTACTCCAGATGTTACTTGCAAACTGTCTAACATAAGGTCGCGCTCGTTACGCCAGAGATCGCACTCCCAGAGAATGTGATGTGCTGATTGTTCATACTCGCGGTTATTTGTAGAACATTGACATAGTGGTGAAGGTACGAGTTTAAAAGAAAATAATTTACTTTTAAAGTTGCCATGGCCAGTTAGAAGTTGAGCTACAAAATAGTCAACCTCCAGCCACACTCTAAATAAATATTATAGTTATAAAAATGTTTCTCAAGAAATTCTCAAAAGCGAGCTCGAAATTCGAAACTGTTTAATGGGCTTGCTACCATTGACAAGTACTGTCCCAAACTTTGGTCTTTGCTAATACCTATTAATTACTCAGATGATGTGTACTTTACTCTTCGAGGTTCAAGGCGTGAATTCGTAAATAAGGAAAACAAAAAAAAATTGTATATTTTAACTAAATTTAACGAATGTTTCAAATCTCTTTGTTAATGGCACAGAGTTTTTGAGCTTAATTTTTAGTAAGAACGAGCTTAATTTTAACAAAATTACCTACTTCAAAATTTATTGTGATGTTATTGCTTATAATTAAAAATTATTATACATTTTATTAATACTGAGTATATTATCACCAATCGTTACCTACACGTGGCGAAAGTGCTTAAATTTTTTTTTGAGTAGCGAATACTTTTCAGAATTAAATATAGAGTTTATATAGAGTTAATTATAGAGTTTTTGTAAATAATATTTGTAATAATTCGTTATGAACCAAAATATATTTATTATTACGTTATATATTGTTTTTAAATAAATTGTAATTTAATATGTATTACATTTGAAATGTACCATAGGGACATAAAAATTGAAAAGTATTCGTTATTTTCATAATAATTTTCGTACGTCCAAAGATTTTTTTTAATTCGATATCCTAAATAAATAGTTCTACTTAATTTTAATGAGTATCTATTATTTACAACAATCTCTGATAACAGACTAGTGTCTCTGACCTTCTAATTCTTGTCATGAA
The DNA here is from genome assembly GCA_905163515.2 of Lymantria monacha. Classification (NCBI taxonomy): domain Eukaryota; kingdom Metazoa; phylum Arthropoda; class Insecta; order Lepidoptera; family Erebidae; genus Lymantria; species Lymantria monacha. The sequence continues at coordinate 23,474,651 of LR991081.1, forward strand.
AAATATTAATAAAATAAATATCTACCGCTCTCCATAAATATAAATTAAACATTAAAAATTGTAAAAATCGATAAAATTATAGTGATACAAAAACGTATGGCAATTATATTCTTCATGGCGAATAATTATTTCAATATTAAATTAATGCTTTGCCTTCTCCTTGATTTATTAGCGAATAAAAAATAATAGACTATTTACTTAGTCTAGGATATAAAAAAAAAACAAATGAATTGTACGCCATGTTAATTTAAATGGATGGTCATGCGTAATGCGGGTAGGAGCCGAGGTGTGACGTCACATGCGGTGGGCCCATAGAGTGCGGGGAATATAGATTGCTGCCACCACCGCCCCAATTACCCCACGATGCCGACGGAAATATCGATGCTGAAACAATAAAAAGCTCACCTCAGTTAATATATGGAGTTAGCAAACAAAATTATAACCAATATCACTTTTATTCGCAATTGCTGTAAAAAAAAATATTCAACCGAGACCTATTTTCAAATATCAGGTTAGAAGTTAATCATCAAATATTTTATATCTCAGCTGATCTATAATTTAAGATTTCTTTTTTATTGTATACTTATTATTTTAGAAGTAACATCCAATCTGGCATTCGAAAAATTGACATTGATACAAATTACGAAAACGAAAATTTGCACAAACTGTTAATTCATAAGTAAATTGAAGTACCTATATTAAACACAATTTTGGTCACATTTTTTACAGAATATGTAACAATTTAACAAAACAAAGTTTTACGTTAGGTAAGTGTAGTAAAATAAGTAAGTGTAATAAAATGGAAAAATATATATAAATAAAATATATTATTTCTGATATTTAAGCAAGTATTATACATTTGAAATAAAACTATTTTTATGGATTTTATCACGTTTGTATTTTATTTCTCAACGTTTCGAACACTTTGTAGTGTTCATGGTCACGTGAGGACTCATGTGTTTCACGTCCAACAAGCCATCGTTATTACAAACATTTATATAAATAGCCGCCGCTTAAAAGGTAAACGCAATGTAATCCGTAAAAGAAATATTATTCCAAATGTTAAATATCATTTTAAATTATATTTTATATAGGAGTTTTATAAAATATATATTTAAACTATTTTTTTTTTTATGACATTAATTGTGATTTTTTTTTTATTGAATGGCTTTGAAATTGTGATCAATATTTTTGTGTTACTAAAACTTCGCGATTACATCTTGAACGTCTCCTCCACAGCGTACTTATGGGTATTCATGAAGCACTCTTAGTCTTAGTCTCTAGTGATAGAGTAAAACACTATTTTGTATTTTGTTTATATACTTAATAATAAAGTGACATTCCATCCCAGTTCATATATGTCCTACTATTGGACTCAAGCCTCTTCCACAATAGAAGGGGAAATTATAAATAAAATGACATTATCTATGATCTAATATCTTTAAACGATAAAAAATTCTATATTTGTATAGTTCTATATATGTTTATGCTGTGTGGTAGCGGCTACGAATACTACCAACCCTTATTTTACTCGTGGATGTCGTGAATGATGACTTAGAGCTTTATAACGACCTAGGCCAATTACACCTGCTGCCGTTTGGTCAACAATTACATTCCAAAAGAGAATTGACATTAGGCAAGCGGTCGGTCATAAAACTATTGCCAATAACTTTTGCAATATGTACGAGTACATTATAAGTCGAACATAATTAATTGTTATAAGAGCAGATGATTGACGTATATTACTTAAAAACACGGAAACGGCACCAGCGATTGCCATAAAATTTAGTATGTAGGAGGTTTTGGTGCCAATAAACTAACTAGATTTTATATTTAGAAAATATGATTTTATCAGTTTATTTTAGTCATTGAAAAGATATAATTAGAATAAGAAGGAAAATTTAACAATAGAAATACCTCCGTTGAGAAATCGAACAGTCTAATTCAGACATTTGCGCTTCTTCTTCGCTGTATTTCCCTTAGCTTTACCTTTTTATCATTTTTGCCTTTTTTTTTTTATTATGTCATCAATTATTTTTTAAATTTAAATATATTTGCAATTTACTACATCCTATGCTGGCCGTGGCTGTCGTAAAAGACGATGAAGGGATATAAAATGTGTATAACATTTATGCCAGAGAAGGAAAACTCGAAATAAAATCATACACCAACTTGTCTAATCAGAGTAGTGTAGCAGTTGCCCTCTTATTGTGGAGGACACTCGAGCCCGACAGTGAGAGATATGTAAGCTGAGATAATGATAATTTGATTAAGATTTTTTGCTTGCTCTTACTAACAGTTGATCAATGTTTTTTTAAAGGTCACCAAACTATACTATGAAAATAATGCTTGTATTGCAGGGGACTTCATAAACATATAATTCATGCAGATAAATTATACCCAGACTCAGAATAACAGTTTGTAGATAGCACAAAGTATTTTCCTGCGTAGGAATCGAATCCACGACACTGGCAGGAAAGGTCGGTATTTTAACCACTACGCCATTTGTGCAATCAAAATCAATATATGTTTTTCATTTAACTTTTATCTACCTCATTTATTGTTTTAATATTGATCGTATACCTTTCGTGTGGTGACGGAGTAAGAATACAATTCACCACCCCCTATTTTACCCGTGGGTGATCGTACGAGACGACTAAGGGATATAAAACGCATATAACACCTAGAGAGAAGGAAAACTTGAAACAAAAACCTATACCAACACATCTGACCAGCGTGGTATAGTAGGCCAATTACCCTCCCATTCTGGAAGAGGCTCCAGCCCAACAGTGGCAAATATATAAGCTGTGATGATGATGATTGGTTGTGTAATATTTTTTCTAACTTTAACTCTTCTCGTATAATTTGATATTTTCTCAGCTCTTAAACTTCCCACTGTCATCACAAATCCACTATCACAATGAGACGGTTTACCATATTTCGTAGTTACCATTATTCGTATTACGCATACTACCAGCACACATGGTGTATTGGTTAAGATACCGATTTTCGACAGTTCCGTGGGTTCGATTCTTACGCAGGACAATACTTTGTACGATCCACAACTTGTTGCTCTAAGTCTGCGTTAATTATATGTTTGTAAAGTCCATCGCAATTCAAGGATTATTTCCTCAGGGAAGTTATATTGATTAATCATAATTTAATATTAATATAGGTATTTGTATTAATTTGAAAATTAAAAAAAAAATTCTACTAGTGGTAGTAGTGTTAGTTGAAATAATACTTTTTAACTATTATTCATCATTATCATTAGCTCAGTTCGTATAAGTCCCACGCCTGGGCTCGAATCTACTCTACATACATACATATCATCACGCCATATCCCTTGCAGGGTAGGCAGAGAGAACAGAGTGCCAGAGAACTCTATCCCTGCATACTTCACTCGCTTCCTCAACATTCACAATTCTCTTCATACACGCTCGCCGGTTTCGGAGACTCTTGACTCCACCTTCCTTCAGTACATGATTGATCTGGTCTAGGTAGGTTAGTCTCGGTCTCCCCCGGTACCTACATCCTTCCACTTTCGCATTGTATATCTTCTTAACTAGACGTTCGTTCGGTATTCTTTCCACATGTCCGAACCATCGGAGCATTCCCTTTCGCATCTTTACACCGATAATCTCTTTCATATCTACTCGCTCTCTTACGTCGTCGTTACGAATGCGGTCGGTCAGCCTAACTCCACAGATTTTCCGTAGAGATCGCATTTCGACCGCATTAATTTTACTTTCATACTCTTTTCTGCATACCCAACTCTCGCTTCCATACAGTAATGTTGGGACAAGCACTGCGTTATGTATTGCTACACGTGCCTTCTGGCTGAGGTGGTGACTACCGAGAAGTTGCCCCAACGCTCCATTCACTCTATTTCCCGCATTCACTCTTCGCGCTATATCTACTCTATAATAGGAAAAAACCTAATGTAACATGATAGACTCAGAAGTATATGGTTGAATTTAGGAGTTTCTTTTATTAAATTATTAGTTGCTATTTTATTAACATTCTTAAATTTTTATCGTTGTTATGCCACTCTGAGAGAAAAGAAAAGAAGGGTTACCCCTATCATGTCATAGCCATCGTAACAAAACATTAAAAGCATGTCAGCCCGTCTGGAAATTGCAGCTAATTAGTTTATTTTTTGGCATTCAGATTTATTTATATCACAAGTTATTTTCTTTAGTTATGTTTTATTTTTAATTATTCATTGTTATTAATTTAAAATGGAAGGAAGAAAAGTAAACCCACCACTTTCCTATAGTTAATATAGTTAATGAGTAGACAGCACACCTCAACAAAAGAATGAATAGGATGAAGGTGGAATAGGATATAAGGCAGAATGGATATAAGGCGAATCTATATCCAAAGTTCTACAAAAAATCGCAAATTGAAGTTCTCTGATGGTTCTTCCTTCCTTTCTTTCTTTTTAATATGATAAGAGATTACCACCATGTTTCGTCTAATTTAATCAATTACATTTTTTTTAAACCATAAAATTAAAAGGTTTGTAAAAAAGAAACAGAATAAATATTTTATTTCTGTTTACTTTGTCTATAGATCCATGACGAAAAGTGAAATATTTGAAGTTCAAAAGAAAAAGAAATTCAAATGCCCCCTACTATTATCTCAATTAATTGAAATCGACCAAAGAAGAGGAGAACATCTCCTCTTCTATCGTAAATATTGTAAAAGTTATTGGCAATAGCATTATTACCGGCCGCCTGCCAACATCAACCTTCTTAAGGAATGTAATTGTAAATCAGACTGCATCAGATGGTGTGAACTGAGGTTCATATAAAGTTCTTAGTCGTTTTTTACGAAATTGACGAATAAAGTAAGCGTTGGTAGTATTCGTAGCCGCTATCATATAACACAAGAGAAACAATTATTGTATTATAAATTTTAAAGTTTAACTGATATTAAAAATGTTTTAAATATTAACACAAATGGCTGAGTTAAAGTGTTATGTTCCATCAAGTCAAGTATGTAGGGTGATAGTGTCAACGACAACCCGTTTCAAGCGGCGTGCAAATATTTGCACATACAAGTATAGCGGAGCATTAGCTGAGAAATGTAGATTACTACACTGATTTTGAAGGGTTGTATAATATTGAATAATCTTCAAACCCGTAAACGTTAATATTATTTTAATAGAAATTTAATATTGAGAGGGATAAATATTGTGGTTAAGATACAGGACTTAACATAGCAGTGTCGTGTTCTATTCCCATTCAAGACAAAATTGTTGCTCTGAGCTACTCGTGTACATACACTACATACGCATGTCGAAATTTTCGTCACGCAAAAAAGTTCACAAATCAAAATTTCAAAGCCCTCCTAATAAAAAGAAGTTTCATTAGAAGAAAATATAAAAAAATCATAAGAAATTTAATTTCAAAAATATATATTTTGTGTATTTTGAAGGTATAAATTCGCTAAAAATCGCTATGAGCATTAAAATATGTATTACCTGTAGATGTAGGCATAGCTGCATGTGGGGCCATAAAAGACGAAAGCTTAGCCGAATGATGGTAAGAACTCATGAACAGATCACTCTGGTACTTATAAGCAGGATCGCTGGCCGCTGGTTGCGTGGCCGCAGCCAGCCCTTGGAAATCGAATTTGTATGCATATCTCTTCCCATGTACTTTGGTCATTATGTTTTTGTCGTAGTAATATCTGTACAAATTGAAAAACAATTATCAAAAAATTTAAATAAATATTTAATTTTCACTCTGAAATTGAAAGTTAATTGACAAAAAATTAGCACAGTTAAATCAATCGCAATGCTCGCGTGTATATATAAGATGGGTACCCGCGGTCGCAAAGGCTCGCTTTTCTAATGACGAATGGTTACCTCAAAGCGCGACTGAGTTTATCGTAGTTCATGTTTGGCTTGGATTTTCGTTCGCCCCATCGGCGCGCCACCTCATCAGGGTCTGTAAGCTTGAACTCCCCGTTAGTCCCCTCCCAGGTGATACAGCCAGCATTGCTCGAATCACTAAGTAGCTCAAGAAGGAATTGCCACAGCTGGATCTGTCCGGAACCTGCGAAATTACGAATATTATATCGCTGTTTACCGTAAAAGTTTTGACCCCCGGATCTCGCGCTTACCAAATACAACGCAGTAGCGAATTGCTACTACTCGAACGGCAATTTACTGTGTGGTATTACCCCAGTTGTGCTAACCCATTTTTGACTATAGGCCACCGTTAGCGAGTCCTTGTCATCGGTGGCATTTTAAACGACCTTACAATATATCATATAATTACTTACCCAAATTAGAATCATACCTGGACTGACTATTTGTGTATACGTCTTTTACGTACAAACACTCATCCACAACATTGTAAGATAATCTAATTCAAGTCGTTCTTCCCTGGAGTACATAAATGGTATACCTTTAATGTACTGCCTAATGTCGTTGATTCAATCTCCACGCAGGATAAGATCCGCAATAAAAGATTTTCCTTAGTGGGTGTTGTTTTTAAAAATATAACAAAACATAAATAACGATGTCATTTATACGAGTATGATTTTTTTTTTATTAAATTAATTATTTTAGTTTGATTCGTATATTCGAACAGACCAAAGGAATATAGTTAATGCAGACAAACCTTTTCTTTTTTTTAACAGGCTATGGTTTGAACACACCCCGCCCATTTCGTCTGGGTCCACGGAAGGATGTCGTGTGGGGGACCACACGCCATCTTTATGGGATAAGCCACCGTGTTCCATCCCAATTGTCACTAGGCCGAGCACTGGTATCGCTGTCTTGACGTGGTTGGTCAGCTTGGTGGATTTCGGGTATCATCACCATCGACGCACCGGCAATAAACAACAGTGTTGCCGGAGCATTGCCCTCACGCGGTTGACCTCTCTGCAGGTGGACTAATTCCTGGTTCATGCACCTGTGACATCGGCTAGGGCGGCATCCAACGTAGGTACTCTCGCCTGCGCTGCACTATGCGCTGGCGACGGAGTATGTCAGAGTGAAGAATCACCTCTCTGACACATCCGATTGCCTCCTTCAGCGAGACGACTGTCTCGCAGAAGGCAGCAAACGCGTCCCAGTTTCTAACGCTGTCGAGCACCATCTTAGCGATGTTGGACATTGTTAGGTCAGCAGCGATGCTTGCAACGAATTCACGGCGCTGCTCTGGTCAGACCGTACAGACCTCGAGCGTGTGCTGCACCGTGTTCTCGTCGCAATTGCATTAGTAGCGGGACGGTGACCTTTTTCTCCTCGTGGTCGTGTGCTAAGGTACTTGACGAAACAACCGTGCCTGTCAAGACCTACACCTGTCAGAAGGTGAACTCCGTGCCGCCAACCCAAACCTAGTCGGACTACCCAACGGGCAATGACGTCCTGGTAGGGCGTCGCTAGTCGCTAGTCTACTGCACTATTCTTTGTATAATTTAAAACAGTATTTCAATTTCTCCATATCGCATATCATATTCAAAGTCAATTTGCCAGTAAGTCTTCAATTTGATGCTGGTTTTCTAGCAAATAATAGGAGAAGCACTGTTAAATCATATTCATTATAATTTATTATGCATAAGGTCCCATAAGGGCACTTACATATTGTCAATTTTGTATCATTTTATTAAATCAATTCAAATCAATCTATCACCGAAACGGAAAGCTACTAGAGTCGAGAAGTATACATGAATGTTAGACAATCTGGCAAAATTTAGTAACAGTGTAATCAAGCATTCAGTTACCATTATCATTACAACTACCGAGATAACAAAAATGTTAATTGATTTATTATAGATGTTATTAATAATTATATATTACTACTAGCTGTGTGGTAGCGATTACGAATACTACCAACCCTTACTTTGTTCATGGATGTCGTAAAAGACGACTAAGAGCCTTGTAACATTTAGGGCCAACTCCATCTGATGCCGTTTGGTCAGCAATTACATTCCCAAGGAGAGTTGACGTCAGGCAGGCGGCCGGTCATAAAACTATTGCCAATAACTTTTACAATATGTACTATGAAAGAAGAGTATATGTATATTGTTTCGACCTCAAGTAATTGGGATAAGAGTAGGAGAATGATGATGAATGCTCAAAGAATATATAACATTATATCCTATAAAGTAAGTTCTAAATACATCCATGCAAGTGAAGCTGCTAACAGTCTGACACATCTAGTGTTGAATTTAACCATCAAACGTCACTTTCACGTACCCCCTAAAGCTCCCTATTAAATGCTATTAAATTTCTGAACACGTAGGTTGCTTGCATGTATTGGGCCATCAAAAAATCGAGTATAATACAATCGGTGCGTTACACACTAGTGGATAGTTGGGGCTAATAGGCAGGTTGGGGGTCACGATATTGGATGGTGTGTTAGGTACATGCACGAACTAAAACTGTACTCGTGTGTAACGGACCCTATACTTATAAGTTATACAGGTTATTTTATAACGGACGCTTGTCTGGATTACTTATTTAATGCTATCATTTAAATGAACATCGATCTAAAGAGAGACGTGTCTTAACGTAAGAGAGCGAGTAGGTATGAAAGAGAGTATTGGTGTCAAGATGCGAAAGGGAATGCTCCGATGGTTCGGATATGTGGAAAGAATGCCGAACAAACGTCTGGTTAAGAAGATATACAATGCGAAAGTGGAGGGATGTAGGTACCGGGGGAGACCGAGACTAACCTATCTAGACCAGATTGGACACGTACTGAAGGAAGGTGGAAGGAAGCCTCCTTAGCATTATCGGCAAACTGTATGCGGATAGTATTGATTGAAAGAGTAATGAAAGTTACCGACAAGAAAATATGGGATGCACAAGCGGGTTTTCGAAAATGTATGGTCTGTACGGATCAAATCTTCTCCTGACGATACATAACGCAGAAGTTTTTAGTTAAAGGTCAGAAAGTCTTTTGCGCGTTCATTGATTTGGAGAAGGCTTATGACAAAATGAGGAGGAATCAACTGTGATCAGTACTGTCTATGTATGGGGTAGACAGCCATCTATCTTATTCAGGCGCTGAAATCCATTTATAAGGATTCCGGGGCATATGTAAGAATAAACGGATCCGATCCGAGAGATGAGAGCTCTCTCTCTCTTTAGTGTATGGTGTAAAGTCTGAAAGATAAAATTAGGAATAAGGTCATAAGAGAGCGCTGTGGTGTGAAAGAAGAAGTAGTGATAAAGACTCCCAACGACCAAAGACCAAAGAACGGATTTCCAATAGGTGTGGATTCAAATTCCACTTGTGACAATAATGTTTCGCTCATAATTTAGTTTTTATACATACATACATATCATCACGCCATATGTATATGTAGGCAGAGAGATTTAGTTTTTATATGCATTACATTATGACTGCATAAATGGCATGGTGGTTAAGATACCGCTCTATCGTGCCAGTGTTGTGGATTCAATTCTTAAGTAAGACAATAGTTTGTGTGATCCGCAAATTATTGTGGTAAGCCTAGAGTGTAATTTATGTTCGTTAAATTGAAAGTTTATGAAGTCTCTCACAAGATAAGGATTGCCTTAGTTTGGGTGTAGTTATATGTAAACAAAAACATAATTTTATTTAAACAAAAACAATTTATCACAATGGCATCTTGTAAATCAGTAATGTTAATAATGATCGAGGCAGGCAACTATCTCTGTATTAAACATATTTTATTTATCCCTCCATCCGGACCCTAACGTTGTGTTCGCACGAGCGTGCATTCGCGTGATTTATACACGACTGTGACGTCACAACGTTGTACATTCCCATCTCGCCTCGCTTCATCCATTGTTGGTACATGCCTCATCGACTTTATGACTAGCAATTATTGCCTTGATCGGCAAAATATTGTACACTTATCTTTAACATATATGTGGCAGTTATTTTAACAGTTGCTACTATACAGAGTGCCGATTTTATTACTAGAATAACTTAAACTAGGTGTAGAAATAATGTCATAAAAACAATAAAGTTAGTTGCAGACTTCTAGCTCTGCCCAATCTCGAGATAAAGTGATTTGTTTCTTATCAAAACAATAGGTTTGCCAGCGTACATTGACCTGTAGGTACATTTCGACCCAGCTGTGCGGCGGTAAGAGTAGCGAGAGCGGGACTATTTCACATGAGGAAATAAACGTACAGAGACAAACCTTCAAACAACCGCGCCACGGTAGGTACATCACTACAAGTATGGTGCGCGTGTGTGCGTGAGCACTGGCAGTTCGTCACGTACGGAACGAAACCTGTTTAGGCTGGTTCGGCCAGTGCTCAAACATAGGGCTCACTCACCGCTCTCTGTGCATCGCGTCGTGCGTGTTTGTTTAAATTTGAAATTTGAATTAATTAGAAAGAGTATAAATATGGTTTATTTTACTTTGTGATAATGATGACACACTGATGATGTCCCCGCCTCTGAATTAACAGTAGGAACGAATGATTATCGATTTGATTTACCGGAAAAAAAATATTTAGTCTATGTATCGGGCTATTTGTACAGAAAATGCCTCTAACAACACAAATGTGAGAAAATGACATTGTATGTTAAAAAAATATATTTTTTTTTTGGGTTGGGCTACTGTCGGCGCACTCCTCGCACCTCTCCATCCGGGGTGACAGAGAGGCGTAAGCACGCACACCCGTAACTCACCCGTGACGCCGCCTTCGTCGTTGGGCCGACCACCGGAGCAGAGTGACTTGACGTCAGTGGTCGGCCCGACGGAATACCCCTGAGGAGTAGGTACCCTCTCCTCGACCGACGTCCCCCCTTCGGGTAGGATGTCGGTCTTTCCTCACGCGGTCGGCCTCTCGGCAGGTGACGGACTAATTCCCCGATCCAGTCACCCGCTGTTAATAGACCTTAACAACCTATAAATATGGGGAAAGACTCTTTTTTTCAGCCATTACAAAGACTTTAACGAAAGCAGTATACAATTGGGTTTTTTAATAATACCTCCTGAGAACTTCATCGCATTTGTTGAATTGCTTGAGAAGAAATTTTGAGAATATTTCGATCTAGAAATAAATATTGTTAATATTGGTAGTGATATACTAAAACGTATACAAGATTGTTAATTTGATATGCCATGCAAGCCCATTGATTATTTAAAAAAACTTTATATTAGATTAAGAATTTATCATTCGATTAAGAGATATAACAAATTATTAAAAATAAAAAATAAACTATTTAGAGTAAGCAATTTGTAAAAAAATATCCATACATAAACAAGCTGACAAACGTTATGTGTATTTATTTTCATCCTCATGTGTCAACCCTATCAGAATAGGTAACAATTTTGCTCGCTCCTTAGAAGCTTGGTCTCTGTACGTTTATTTACTCATATGACTATTTGCCTACTAGTTCAATGTCGCACGCATGAGTAAATGCCTACATCGAACTTTTATAGTACAAGTGTATGGACCGCTTGTCATTAGGGCAATTTAATTAAAAATTAGGTACTATTTTTTTTACTGATTTGGATAGTGTATCATGGTCTGATACACCTCCTTCAAAGATTCTACTAATTAAATCGGCAACCTGTATAAGTATTGACAGCATCATTTAAATAGATTAATTAAACGTTAGATGCTTTAATTTTATTAGAAAGTCATCATCTTGTGTCAACATGTGACAACATTAATAATTTTTCGATAATAATGGTCGTTATGTCAGCAGTTATTATGACAACGATAATTGCTTTAAAGGCCCAATGCTCCACTCTCATTTGTCGCCACGCATATATTATTTCTAGATAAGCAAGCTAGTTTTAGTGATATTATAGTAGTTTAGAGTATTTCTTAAGGTTTGTTTTTTGTCTTTATGAGATATCTACTACAATACAGTGTCATTATTAATATTTGATACGCCATTTTGAAGATTATTATACTGTCTATTGATGAAAAATAAATAAAAACTTAAAATAAATATTTTATTTTAAAATGTATTGTTTCTTCTAAGCAATTCATTACTTTCTGAAGCTTCAGCTTCAGAAGTATATTTTCAAATTGTGATGGTAGATGCCATTGCCCGGTGGAAAACGTTCATCTATTCAAACTTTTACAATTATAACTATAGTACATACATACATATCATCGCGCCATATCCCTTGCAGGGTAGGCAGAGAGAACAGAGTGCCAGAGAACTCTATCTTTGCATACTTCACTCGCTTCCTCAACATTCACAATTCTCTTCATACACGTTCGCCGGTTTCGGAGACTCTTGACTCCAACTTCCTTCAGTACATGACCGATCTGGTCTAGGTAGGTTAGTCTCGGTCTCCCCCGGTACCTAAATCCTTCCACTTTCGCATTGTATATCTTCTTAACCAGACGTTCGTTCGGCATTCATTCCACATGTCCGAACCATCGGAGCATTCCCTTTCGCATCTTTACACCAATACTCTCTTTCATACCTACTCGCTCTCTTACGTCGTCGTTACGAATGCGGTCGGTCAGCCTAACTCCACAGATTTTCCGCAGAGATCGCATTTCGACCGCATTAATTTTACTTTCATACTCTTTTCTGCATACCCAACTCTCGCTTCCATACAGTAATGTTGGGACAAGCACTGCGTTATGTATTGCTACATGTGCCTTCTGGCTGAGGTGGTGGCTGCCGAGAAGTTGCCCCAACGCTCCGTTCAATCTATTTCCCGCATTCACTCTTCGCTCTATATCAATGGTGTACCTTCCATCTCTGCTAAATCCACATCCAAGATATACAAATTCATCCACTTGCTCTAGTACATCATTACCTATTGTTACTCTTACATCTGTTCTGGCTTCATCTCTTTCAAAGACCATTATTTTGGTTTTGCTCACATTCACGCGTAGACCCCTTTTCTTACAATCTTCTGTCATTGTGTCGACTAGGGTCTGCAGGTCAGTCGCTGACTGTGCCAGCAGGACTGCATCATCTGCATAAAGCAGAGCAGTGACCACTGACTCACCCATCTGGACTCACACATTCATATCGTTCAACCTTTGGAGACATTTATCCAGATATATGATAAACAGCCTGGCTGACAGAACGCACCCCTGCTTAACGCCGATATTGACGTCAAACCAAGGCGACATTCCATCATCCAGTCGCACACAGGCTCTACAGCCCATATAACTGGACTGCACAGCCTATAGCAGTTTACCGTTAATACCATACTCCGGTAAAATGTCCCAAAGTTCCTTTCGTATAACAGTGTCAAATGCTCTCTCCAGATCCACAAAACTGCAGAAAACCCTCTGACCTAGAGCCAGATGCTTCTCCACAATGTTGCGTAGAGAGAACACTTGATCCATGCATCCCCTTCCACTCCTGAAACCTCCTTGTGTCTCACACAGTAAACCATCGGACATCATCCTCATTCTCCTTTCAATAATTTTACCATACACTTTTGCTGCCAAATTGGTCAAGCTTATGGCTCTGTAATTTGCGCAGTCATAACGTGAACCCTTGTTTTTAAACAAAGGCACGATGACTGCGCTATTCCAGTCCCCGGGAACCATTCCCGAGCTCCAACATAAATTGAGGAGCAACAGGAACGCCTCCCAGATACAGGAGCCACCAAGCTTGATCATCTCGGCAGACACCATATCAATGCCCACTGCCTTACCATTTACTATAGTAAGATTACAATTTATTTAAGAGATTAAATTACATTACAGTGTCTGAAAACAAAGGTTTATAACCAGTGTGTGTTACCAGCGATGACTTACGGAACTGAAACGTAGTCTCTAAATGTTGGCCTTATCAAAATGCTCAAAGTTGCTCATCGTGCTATGGAAAGGGCTATGCTCGGTATTTCTCTACGTGACAGAATCCGAAATACGGAAATCCGTAGAAGAACGGGTGTAACTGACATAGCCCGAAGAATTAGCACGTTAAAGTGGCAATGTGCAGGCCACATCACTCGACGAACCATTGGGGAAGAAAGGTTCTCGAGTGGAGACCACGAATCGGACGGCGCCGCGCAGGACGAGCCCCCACTAGGTGGACTGACGACATTATCAAGGTCACAGAAAACCACTGGATGGAGGCGCGGGACCGTGTTGAATGGCATTCTCGTGGGGAGGCCTATGTCCAACAGTGGACGTTTACGGGCTGATGATGAAGATTACAAATTGAAATAATCGTCATGATCGGGTGCCGCTTGTGGGATTTGGTACAGCAATAATCTTTTATATTGTATTCGAATTTTACATTACATCGAAGTTCAAAGGGAACACTGAAGCTGAAGACTAATCATGTTTCACTATTTTTTTAAAAAGTCAGTAATAAATGATAGTAATAGACAGACGCGTTGAGTTTCTGATCAGAATTTTTCAGTAGCGGTTATGTTCTGATCAGATGGTAGTTCATTGTAATAATTTAAAACTTTAATACTGATAAAATGTAAATGCCGTCGCAGTATTTATTCATAATAAATTAATTTGAATTTGAACTTGTCACGCTTGACAGACGAGGTTGCCGATTACAATTGTTATGAATGTAAGTACCGTCGCGGGGTTTAATAATAAATGAATTTGAACTTGTCACGCTTGACAGACAAGGTTAGCGATTACAATTGTTATAAATGTAAGTTCCGTCGCAGGGTTTATTCATAATAAATGAATTTGAATTTGAACCTGTCACGCTTGACAGACAAGGTTAGCGATTACAATTGTTATAAATGTAAGTTCCGTCGCAGGGTTTATTCATAATAAATGAATTTGAATTTGAACCTGTCACGCTTGACAGACAAGGTTAGCGATTACAATTGTTATAAATGTAAGTTCCGTCGCAGGGTTTATTCATAATAAATGAATTTGAATTTTTACTTGTCACGCTTGACAGACGAGGTTGTCGATTACAATTGTTATGGATGTAAGTGCCGTCGCGGGGTTTATTTATAATAGATGAATTTGAATTTGAACTTGTCACGCTTGACAGACCTACTACTACTAGGTTGGCGATTACAATTGTTATAAATACCCAAGATGCTACTTCCTTTTGTCCTGGTATTATTGGACAGTAACAAGTGGTGACCTCGACGTATAAACTGTTAGCATCGGACAATAGTGTTATCAAATTAACGAATGATATTAATTATTTCATATGTATAGTATATGCAGTCATCGTCATTCTACTCTTATCCCAATTACTTCGACGGTGGATGCAATATGTAATCTTCCATAGTACATATTGTAAAAGTTGTTGGTAATAGCTGACGGCAACACTCTGGGAATATAATTTTTCATCAGATGGAATTAAATGGAGTTGACCAAGGTCGATGTAAAGTTCTTAGTCAACTTTTACGACATTCACGAGCAAGTAAACGCTGTTAGTATACGCAGCTGTCATCAAAGAGCAATGTATATTATATGCAATGTAGGTGCTAATAATTGGAATTCAGTCGATGGATGCGTGCGGCACAGGACCTCACTTTGTGGCAAAATATGAGGGAGGCCTACGTCCAGTAGTGAATGATAAAAGGCTGATTGATGAGGTGTTAATAAGGTTAGATATGGCTTCTACAGCTTGGCCTGGTCTGTGGGTGCTAATGGGCCTCAACTTGGTACCATAGTTTTTTCTTTGTCAAGCTTTGATCTGGATACCGACCATTCCGTTCGGGGCTAAAGGAAGAAACACCATGTTCTATCCCCATCGATATTGCCGACCACTAGTAATGATTCCTTAAGACCCGTGGCCGGCCCGGCGGGTTTAACTTTTGGATATCATCCAGGCCCTGGCAACAAACAATAGTAGTGCCAGGACATTGTTCTCACGCAGTCGACCTCGTTGCGGGTGGTGTGACTTATTCCCGGTCCATTCACTTATGACCACTGCTAGGGTGGCATTAGGTACAAGTAACGCGGTGTTGTCCTTCCACAACGACTTACTTACGAAGTGTTTGTCATGCCACGCTCTTGAATTATATACTTTGTTTTCGGGTTTTATAACATTGAATAATTTTACTGGTATATTATGTAATATATAATAATAATAAGAGAAGGTATATTATGTAATATATAACAATAATAATAACAGAGAAGGTGCTGTTACTACAGCACCTTGTTTGTAATAATAGTTTACGTAAATTTTAATGTTCTACCGAAATTCCCTGGATCTATCATTAATTTGGTTATCAGAGCCTAATTAATTGCAACGAGTTGACTTAATGACGGACAGTGACTATGAATATGTTACTCAATAGTTTTTGTCAAAATATAATTGGATTAAGTTGTACAAGACTTGGCTGTTTGGGCTTTGTTCCCTTTGCCTTACCGAATGGACGAACAGACCAAAAAATACTCCTATGAGCTGTTATACCTATATATTCAATGTAGATATATATATAGATGTCAGAGACAGAAAATATAATAGATTTATACCCCTCTTCCACAATGATTCCTAAATTTAAGTATTTCTGCCATCCATCAGCCCATAAATGTCCACTGTTAGACATAGGCCTCCCCACGAGAATGCCATTCGCAACGCTTATGTGCCCCCTGCATCCAACGGTTTCCTGCGACCTTGACAATGTCATCAGTCCACCGAGTGGGGGGTCGTCCTACGCTGCGTCATCCGATACTAAATATTACTTAGTAATACCTAATATAAAAGACACGTAACATTGAACTAAATTAAAATTTTAGATGTTAATCCATATTAAATAAACTTGAAAATATTGTCTAAGAAAATACAAGCCTTTTACAAGATCAGTATTATTTTAGGTGATACCTAAACTTTAAAGGTCATCGGTGAAAACGATCATTAGTGAGTTTTGTGAGATACTTTTTTTTTTAAATCGAAAGTAAACGCAACCCGCGTTTGCGTGTCTGTAGGCGTGTTAGTTTAGGTGCTGCGTAATCGCAGGTCAGGGCTGACACGTGTCACTAATTGTTTTTAATTCTATCGGCTGGTGCGCAATGATTTTCTCACAATATAATATACATTTTGTTTTAAATATATAGCTGTGCAGTGAGTCAGAACATTGTAACTACTAGTTATGGTCGCAATTTGCTTTCCTTAATGTAGATATTGTCAAATCAATATTTTTATTCCTCGAGTATTTTTTACTGGATGAAAGTTACCCTATAGCTTTATCTCTAACGTAGACATGTTTGTAAGAAAATTCAAGACGAAGAGTTTAATAGTTAGGCGTGAACGTGTGATAAAAAGTAATAATTATATTGCAGGTGAGATTACAAATGTACAATCAATTAATACAAATACGAACGATCATTTGTGATTTGTAAAAAAAGTGTCCTGCGCGAGTATTGAATCTAGAATACCTCCTTAACATAGGATTTCAGTATTTAGACTACTCAACCATCTACGCAGTCAAAAAGTAACAAATTAGCATTTACAACATTTGAAACTAACTATTTTTGTGGATTCAATCGCTTTTGTATTTGATTTTTATTTGCCTGACGTTTCCAACACTTTAGAGCGTTCATGGGAGAACTCAGTCCTCCGCTAAATCTCAAAATAGAGGGAGTAAACTTGAGAGAAAGCTCCCAAGGCCAGTTGTATATGACATGCTGCAGAGTAGCCTGGGGATTCATGCACTCGAAAGAAAAACAAAAAATATTGTTTACGAAGAAATACCGCGGTAGGTGTAGTATTTCGATTTCATTGTAAAAAGATTATACCACCGTATAACTTTCACCAAATCAAAGGCTCATAAAATATAACAGAATTTTATTTTATTTTCATGTTTATTTAACCTTTAAATCCCTACACTATAATAAAGATTGTTATTTAATAAATATTGTTATTGTATATTTAATAAATATTCAAATATTTAAACATAATAATTAAAATTGATTGAATTGGGCAATACATGCCCGAAAGCCATTGTTATTCTAAAATGGAGAAAACGCAGGCAGAAAAGAAGAAGCCGAACCGTCCTGAGGATGCCTCGTTTAGAGGCGAAACACGTGTCGAATCATTATTCGAAGTTCTGCGGCAAACTGCATGTTGAACTTTTGAAGGTGTTCATCACAGGAGTAAGATTTCCTTATATCCTATTCCACCTTGATCCCATTCCGTATTCTTTCTTTTCTTGAGGTGTGGGGTATATTGATTAACCGTGGGCAAGTGGCGGGTCTGCCTTCGTTTCCTCCATTTTAGAATAATCATAATTATATAAATTAATATGTTTAAACATTTGAATAAAATTATTATAACAAAATTAATAAAGTAGGAAAAGGAATATAATATTGGGGGGGGAGGGGGCACAGTACGAAGCGTGCTCGTCGTGTCCCCTGCCAGTCTCGTTAGACTGCTAATCCGGCTCGATATGCGTACCGCAGTGCGGGTTAGGGCGTCCCCCGGAGCAGCTAGACGTGCTCTGTGTAACAGAGACCAAGCGAAGGGGCAGCGACGCCTGCGATCTTCCTGGTGGCGGGATGGCTCTGTGGTCTGATGTACCACAGATCGATCGAGCCAGCATGGGGGTAGGAGTGCTGTTGTCCTCTCGCTTGGCCTCAGGTGTGAAGGATTACGGAATGTATGATCCCAGACTTCTTTGGGTCCGTATAAAACTAGGTGTCACTAAGGTATTCATGGTTGTAGCATATGCTCCCGTAGGATCCTCGGTGGCATCAGACCTAAAGAAGTTTTGGGATAATGTTAGGGAAGTTCTGGATATGACAGAAACTAGTGAGCGCGTGATAGTATGCGGAGATTTGAACGGATGGGTGGGGACCAAGCGTCCCGACTATGAGGACGTCCTTGATCCATTTGGTGGTAAGAGAGTGAACGACGCAGGTAGGCTCATAGCGGATGTATGCATGGAGAGAAACCTTATTGTGTCAATCACATTTATCCAACATAAGGACATCCATATATATACATGGAGAAGGAATGAACAGAAAAGTATAATAGATTTAATTTTGCGTCCAATATTTTTCTGTGGGGCCCCACAGTCGATACGGACCACTATCTCGTTATTCCAAGATTTAGTGGTCTGTTCAGAAAGTGGAGGCACTGGCGAGAGCGTGTCCACTTCGGAGGGCTTGAAAGAATAAAGGTTGAAAGGTTGCAAGAAGAGTGTGTAAGAGAAAAGTATGCAAAGGGTGTCCGAGAACAGCTGACGATGGCAAGCCAGCCGCAATCGGACATTGAAGAATGCTGGAGAATATTGAAAGAGAGTATGGTAGATACAGTGAAAGAAGTATGTGGAAGTTCAAAGAAGCATAGAAAAACAAATGGTGATGCATGGTAGGATACGGAAGAGCTTCCGTAGAGCAAAAGAAGAAAGCGTGGCTGGACTATGTCTCTTTTTTGAATCTGAATGACAGTATGACTGAACAGAAGGAAGAAATATATCGGCAATGTAAGAATGACACCAAGTCCTTAGTGAAAGAGAAACGTGATATTGCTCCTCAATATATGTTGGAGCTCGGGAATGGTTCCCAGGGACTAGAATAGCACAGTCATCGTGCTTTTGTTTAAAAACAAGGGTTCACGTTATGACTGCGCAAATTACAGAGCCGTAAGCTTGACCAGTTTGGCAGCAAAAGTGTATGGTAAAATTATTGAAAGGAGAATGAGGATGGTGTCCGATGGTTTACTGTGTGAGACACAAGGAGATTTCAGGAGTGGAAGGGGATGCATGGATCAAGTGTTCTCTCTGCGCAACATTGTGGAGAAGCATCTAACTCTAGGTCAGAGGGTTTTCTGCAGTGTTGTGGACCTGGAGAGAGCATTTGTTACGGTTGTACGAAAGGAACTTTGGGACATTTTATCGGAGTATGGTATTAACGGTAAACTGCTACAGGCTGTGCAGTCCAGTTACATGGGCTGTAGAGCCTGTGTGCGGCTGGATGATGGAATGTCGCCTTGGTTTGACGTCAATATCGGCGTTAAGAAGGGGTGCGTTCTGTCAGCCAGGCTGTTTATCATATAACTGGATAAATGTCTCCAAAGGTTGAACGATATGAATGTGGGAGTCCAGATGGGCGACTCAGTGGTCACTGGTCTACTCTATGCAGATGATGCAGTCCTGCTGGCATAGTGAGCGACTGACCTGCAGACCCTAGTCAACACAATGACAGAAGATTGTTGTGTGTGTCGCAACGACGACGTAAGAGAGCGAGTAGATATGAAAGAGAGTATTGGTGTAAAGATGTGAAAGGGAATGCTCCGATGGTTCGGACATGTGGAAAGAATACCGAACGAACGTCTGGTTAAGAAGATATACAATGCGAAAGTGGAAGGATGTAGGTATCAGGGGAGACGAAGATTTACTTACCTACAACAGATTGGTCACGTACTGAAAGAAGGTGGAGTCAAGAGTCTCCGAAACCGGCGAGCGTGTATGAAGAGAATTATGAATGTTGAAGAAGCGAGTGAAGTATGCAAGGATAGAGTTCTCTGGCACTTTGTTCTCTCTGCCTACTCTGCAAGGGATATGGCGTGGTGATATGTATGTATGTATTGTACCGTTATCTTATAAGACCACGACGTCTCGGCGACGGAGCGTGTCATCGTAAAGGAGTCCCTCCATGATCCGTCCCGGCGTCTCCTTCCGCAAGATAACTACCTCACTGAGTAGGGTTAGGGCTAGTATAGGCTAGGGCTTATTATGTACAACAGGCTTTATTTATTACCCGTATGGGAGGTATTCGTACTCGATCATAATATGGGCCGAAATAAAAAAAGATTATTAATTTTTCGTTATCCGTCATTAAATTAATAATAATGATCATAAATTCTCCCCCCTATTACAATATGCAGCAATATCAAAATAAATTGCGATTAACATAAATCGTTGAATGGCGGCACCCCTAACTTTTCACCTTTTGATTGGGTGTGGGGGTCATACAGATAGTGGTAATAACGTGTATAAAGTGCCACGACAAATTATCGGTTGGTATTTTATTATATATTTTTTTAAATAACATAAACCTGTGCTAAGGAAATAATGCATGTACAGTGTGGGTCATGTTAGGAAACATACAATTAACGGACATTAGAAGCAGATTCAGAATAGTAATTTGTACATACATACATATCATCACGCCATATCCCTTGCAGGGTAGGCAGATAGAACAGAGGGCCAGAGAACTCTATCCTTGCATACTTCACTCGCTTCGTCAACATTCATAATTCTTTTCATACACGCTCACCGGTTTCGGAGACTCTTGACTCCACCTTCCTTCAGTACGTGACCAATCTGGTCTAGTAATTTGTACATTCTACATAGTATTGCTTTGTGTGGGAATCGAAACCAACGAAATTTGGTACGGCAGTTATCTGTGCAGAGTGTGCAGTCAACAGATTTTATTTAAAAAGAAGTGATAGAGCTACACTGTTGATAGTTTTCTGTCTACAGCTGTGGGCCGGTCCGTCGCAGGTAGTACCACAATCTCGTAGAAAATCGCCGTCTGAGCAGTAGCAATTTGCTGCTGGGTTTCGTTCAATGGACAAGAGAGGGAAAGACCAAATTTCTGGTTGAGCTTTGGTTGGTAGGCAGCGGCCTAGCTATACCCCTGATATAGCATAAGTCCATGAAAAGCAATAATATTTACCATTAGGTGTGCTGATTGCTCATATGCCCACTATAAGCAAAAATACATAAAGGACGATCAAAGAAAGATGGATGGACTGCGTGAGGCAAGACATGTTTGGGAGTGACTGCCGAGATAACGTCTAATAGGATTGTATGGAAGAAGTAATTGGGATAAGAGCAAAATGATGATAATATATATACATATATAAGCATATTGAAAAAATAAAAATTGTGGTTTCGAAATTATTGATATTTAACATGGCGTTTGTGACGTCATTAACTTCTCATGCCACGTTTCGTTAACGTTACATTTCATGCCACGTAAACAAACAAACAAACATATCATCACGCCATATCCCTTGCAGGGTAGGCAGAGAGAACAGAGTGCCAGAGAACTCTATCTCTGCATACTTCACTCGCTTCCTCAACATTCATAATTCTCTTCATACACGCTCGCCGGTTTCGGAGACTCTTGACTCCACCTTCCTTCAGTACATGACCGATTTGGTCTAGGTAGGTTAGTCTCGGTCTCCCTCGGTACCTACATCCTTCCACTTTCGCATTGTATATCTTCTTAACCAGGCGATCGTTCGGCATTCTTTCCACATGTCCGAACCATCGGAGCATTCCCTTTCGCATCTTTACACCAATACTCTCTTTCATACCTACTCGCTCTCTTACGTCGTCGTTACGAATGCGGTCGGTCAGCCTAACTCCACAGATTTGCCGCAGAGATCGCATTTCGACCGCATTAATTTTACTATCATACTCTTTTCTGCATACCCAACTCTCGCTTCCATACAGTAATGTTGGGACAAGCACTGCGTTATGTATTGCTACACGTGCCTTCTGGCTGAGGTGGTGGCTGCCGAGAAGTTGCCCCAACGCTCCGTTCACTCTATTTCCCGCATTCACTCTTCGCTCTATATCAGTGGTGTACCTTCCATCTCGGCTAAATCCACATCCAAGATATACAAATTCATTCACTTGCTCTAGTACATCATTACCTATTGTTACTCTTACATCTGTTCTGGTTTTATCTCTTTCAAAGACCATTATTTTGGTTTTGCTCACATTCACGCGTAGACCCCTTTTCTTACAATCTTCTGTCATTGTGTCGACTAGGGCCTGCAGGTCAGTCGCTGACTGTGACTGTCAGTCGCTGACTGCATCATCTGCATAAAGCAGAGCAGTGACCACTGAGTCGCCCATCTGGACTCCCACATTAACGAGAACGATATGCGTTCAACCTTTGGAGACATTTATCCAGATATATGATAAACAGCCTGGCTGACAGAACGCACCCCTGCTTAACGCCGATATTGACGTCAAACCAAGGCGACATTCCATCATCCAGCCGCACACAGGCTCTACAGCCCATGTAACTGGACTGCACAGCCTGTAGCAGTTTACCGCTAATACCATACTCCGGTAAAATGTCCCAAAGTTCCTTTCGTACAACCGTGTCAAATGCTCTCTCCAGATCCACAAAACTGCAGAAAACCCTCTGACCTAGAGCCAGATGCTTCTCCACAATGTTGCGCAGAGAGAACACTTGATCCATGCATCCCCTTCCACTCCTGAAACCTCCTTGTGTCTCACACAGTAAACCATCGGACACCATCCTCATTCTCCTTTCAATAATTTTACCATACACTTTTGCTGCCAAACTGGTCAAGCTTATGGCTCTGTAATTTCCGCAGTCATAACGTGAACCCTTGTTTTTAAACAAAGGCACGACGACTGCGCTATTCCAGTCCCTGGGAAACATTCCCGAGCTCCAACATAAATTGAAGAGCAACAGTAACGCCTCCCAGACACAAGAGCCACCAAGCTTGATCATCTCGGCAGACACCATGTCAATGCCCGCTGCCTTACCATTTTTCAAACTTCTTATCGCCCATTCAACTTCATCCATACTGATGCCATCGGAGGACGCCGTTGTCGAATTGCCATTTGTTTTTCTATGCTTCTTTGAACTTCCACATACTTCTTTCGCTGTATCTACCATACTCTCTTTCAATACTCTCCAGCATTCTTCAATGTCCGATTGCGGCTGGCTTGCCATCGTCAGCCGTTCTCGGACACCCTCTGCATACTTTTCTCTTACACACTCTTCTTACAACCTTTCAACCTTTATTCTTTCAAGCCCTCCGAAGTGGACACGCTCTCGCCAGTGCCTCCACTTTCTGAACAGACCACTAAATCTCGCAATAACGAGATAGTGGTCTGTATCGACTGTGGGGCCCCTGTAGGCTCTTGCGTCCAATATTTTGCTTCGGAGGCGACTGTCTACCAAAATTAAATCTATTATGCTTTTCTGTTCATTCCTTCTCCATGTATATATATGGATGTCCTTATGTTGGAAAAATGTGTTTGACACAATAAGGTTTCTCTCCATGCATACATCCGCTAGGAGCCTACCTGCGTCGTTCACTCTCTTATCACCAAATGGACCAAGTACGGCCTCATAGTCGGGACGCTTGGTCCCCACCCATCCGTTCATCATGCCACGTAATAGCTATTTAAATTCTATTTTATCTATACATACAATTATATTATGTTGAACTTGATTTTATACTAGTTTTCAGACCCATGTTACATTATTTTTTTTATTTATAAACGTCATTTAGGTACGTGTAGCATTGCCAAATGTACCGAAATCCAAAGACTCGGTGATTAGCCGAAATGGCGTTAGAGTGATTACGGCAGGTTATAGGGCCGCACACCATCTCCTTTGTCACCTCGGGTGAATTGGTCGCAGTATGACTAAACCATGGCATTTGCCGAAAAAACAAAAGCGTTGTCAAGAGTCTAGATATGCGTGGGACGTCACAACTATTAGGAGTTCGGTGAAGCGTCACGATTTGTACCTGGTCGCTAAATATTCGCACAGCATATTTTCTTTTCCAGGCAAAAGTTTATTTTCATAATAATGGTATATATTTATTTGAATAAATAAACGCTTTTTGTTTTAATTAACTGTAAATTAGATGTTTGTAAAATATCAGCGCTATTTCAATATATATTTACTTATTTGATGCCGAGAAAAGCGTTACGAGGTTCCCTCGTGGCGACAGAATAAGAATGTAATTGTCGCCACTTTATACTTCTCTATGGGAGTCTAATGCTGTCATCAGGAAAATGCTGCTCCTACCAGGGCACATATAATACTTTCTAATATTGCTAACCATTCTACCAGATATGGTGAGGCTGAAGTCCAACATAGGACGGCGAAAGGCTAAATGTTGAATCTGTATTGAGCAAATTCAAGAACCCAGCCCAAGAATTCAATTTGGTTATAATAATAGCTTGCTTATATTTGCCATGTAATGATTGAGAAAGATGGTGTAAAAATACAATTCTTATTGCCCGTGAATATCGTAAAAGACGACTAAGGCATATGATATCCAGATAACATTGATGACCCTGAAGAAAACTTGACTTAAAACCCTATGTTAACCCGGTTGATTCATATGACAGTAGGTCAATTTCTGTTCTACAATATAATATCGAAAGTTGAGCGAGCTGACAAGATAAAGAAAAATTTCTTCACTTATGAAGCACTTTTAAAAATAAAATTAATTCACCAAGAATTCCCTTGCTGAGTTGTTCCCTAACAAAATCCCAGTGATAAGTCAAAGCCCGTTTGACCCCAACACATGGGGGTGCCGTTATCATGATCTCGCGTGATTTCCTTGCGAACCATTCACCCCATTTTCTCACAGGTCGCATGACCCCATTCTCACCTCAAAGTTAATTTGTCATTAACTTAACTATTAAACGATATTTTATATTTATACAACTAATGAAAATTTTCATTGGGTTATTTATCTTTTTTTTCATCATCATCAGCTGCTGACCTGAATGCTGCCGGCTTGAAGCCCTTCGACCCATGCTGATTGAATGGATGGAGGGGTGCCACGGAGCCCTCTCTTTCCGGCTGGTGCAGGTCTTGTCAGTGCATGGATGCTTCGGCAAGTATAGGTACTTGCACAGGTATAGATAGGCCTATACACAGTCACAAGGAAGGATATGAATCCGTCCTACTAACGGTCAGCATACGGTCGAGGTCTGCGTGACCTGAGCAGAGCAGCATCGTGAACTCGTTGCAACCATCGGTGCCGACATGACGCTGCCGGCCAACGTGAAAGCGATGGTCGACAGCGTCAGGAACTGGTACGCGTTCGCCGCCTTCTGTGAGACGGTGATCTTGCAGAAGGAGGCGGCGGGGCGGGTCCGTGGAGAAATCCTCTACGGCGATACGCCCCGCCGCCAACGTAATGGGCGGCGCAGGCGCGAGTACCTGCACCTGATGTTGCCCTAGCCGAGGTATCGGGTGATCGGACTGGAGATTAGTCTGGTCGTCCAAAGTGAGACCACCATGAGAGGACGACGCTCCGACGGCGAAAGCTGCTGAGGCGTCGACTCGAGAGGATACCCGCGAGGGTAGACCACCGGCTGGGCCACCGAAGACAAAGATCGGTTTCCGGTAGCCTACTCGCACGGCGTTGATAGGTACGTTGTTGGACGGATCTACGGGATCACACGCCGCTCTTCTGCAATCTCGGACGGATTAGCGGGGTGTGACCACACCGTAGATGAAAACAATTGTATTATGTTGTTATCTAATACTTAGTTATGGGGTGGTTGTTTAATGGACTAGTTTAACTTGGATATGTTGAGTTTTAAACTGTTGTCGTCTTTCAATACCAATATGTTTTGAACTTTAGCAGACAGTGACTCACCAACTCACTGAATGGGTCCCTAAACGTTTGCCACAGATATACATTTCGTACTCGTAACAAAGAGCAACATTGGTGAAAGTGTCTGAGCATATCAAACGGCACGGTGCTGGTTTAACTATACCAGAAACAGAAACTCGTGATGTTTTCCCCATAGATATTTATGCCTTTGAAAACGGCAATTTCTACGTCCAAGCATATAGCTTTGGCGACCTCTCTCAAGCAGTCTTTTAAGACAAGTCTGAGTTGATTCAATCCCTGCAGGCACTCTACGGCTTCTAATCCAGCCAGCATTTATTTATTCGTGAATATCACTGCATAGATGGTGTAATGGTTAAGATACCGACCTTCCGTGCCATGGCTAGGATTCCCACGCAGGACATTAGTTTGTGTGATACACAAACTGCTGTATATACATATATATATGCTGGGTTATATACCGTATATATACATACATTATTTAGGCGTCCGTATGACTCACCTGAGTTTGCTAGCCGGCTACTGGTGGGCCCAAACATTTGATATGGATCTGCAACAAAAAGGTATGCGTCAAAATCGACTTCTAATTTATGTTCATGATAAATGGTTTTTAGTGATAAGAGGTAACTTTGCCATTATAAATTAAATTATGATTATTATTATCGTCATCATCTTTCCGTGTGGTGACGGAGTAAGAATACAATTCACCACCCCATATATTACCAGTGGGTGATCGTAAGATGTCGTGTAATCATGACTAAGGGATAGAAAAGGCATATAACATCTAAGAAAGAGAAGAAAACTTAATACAAAACGCTATACTAACACGTCTAACCAGTGTGTATTGTAAAAGTTATTGACATTAATTTTATGACCGGCCGCCTGCCAGACGTCAATCCTTCTTGGGAATGTAATTGTTGACCAAACGGCAACAGGTGAAAATTGACCCAGTTTGTTATAAAACTCTTAGTCGTCTTTTACGAGATCCACGAGCAAAGTAAGGTTTGGTAGTATTCGTAGCCGCCACCACACAGCAGTATTATTTATTTATTTCGATACACAACTACCATTACAGGTAACAACTCAATTCGATAGCGGAAGACAGTATTAGTACATAAGTATATATTACGATAATTCTAAACATTACAAATTTCTTATTTCTATGTACTTAAAATTAAAATAGCGGTCAGTGTTAATTTGTTCAGTGAATACGAGAATAAATCTCTTCGTGTTGAGACCTCGTTGAGCACACGTAGAGCGCGCGTGAATGGCGCGTGCTGTAACAAGTTGGTGCGAGCGCGCGGCACCGTCAGAAGCGGTGACTGTCACCGCCGTCCCACGTATTCGTCTGGTACATACAGCCGAATCTCCTGCAGAATTGCTGGGTTGTGGATTAGGCCCCGCAATACTTTAAATATGTACAAGACGAGAGTTATTTCTCGTCTAACTTCTAATTTATAAAGTCCTACCATACCCAATATAAATGCGGTTGGATATAGTAATGGGTATCCTGGATATATCCCGAACTGTTTCAAATGTAAAAATCGTAAAAAATTATTTTGTATTCGCTCCATCATTACTATATATTTGTGTACTGGATGTGCCTCGGACACTGTCCGGATTGGCACCATCCGCCCTGGTCCGGGCGGTGTCGGTGCTGTCTGGGTGCAATGTCCGGTGGAGTCGGTGAAGAAATTGGCCGACTCAGGCAGGCTCCTCGTGGGCTGGAGTTCGGCGCGGGTAACCGTGCTGGAGACCCAGCCCGCGAGGTGTTATAAGTGCATGGCGGTCGGGCATACCCGACCGACGTGTCGCAACTGCTTCGACTGCAGCGGGTTATGCTTCCGCTGTGGTCAGGCTGGACACCAGGCGGCATCGTGCTCTGCGGTGCCCCACTGCCCCGCGTGTGCGGCAGGCAATAGGCCTGTCAAGCACCGCATGGGCTCTGGGGACTGCAGACCCCGGCATCCGCCCCAAAGGGGCGGGGCGGCCCATCGACCGGGCCTGCGCCCGCTCCAAGCGCGACCCGATCGCCCGTTAGCACGGAGGAGGAGACGATGGATACGGTTTGTTAATGGACCACGAATCCATCCGTCTCCTCCAAGCCAATCTCAACCACTGCGCCGGTGCGCAGGATGTTTTCCTGCAAGCCATGGCGGAGTGGTTGATAGGAGTAGCCGTAGCCGCGGAGCCGTACGTGGTGCCTGACCGACCTAACTGGCTGGGTAGCACCGACGGCACTGTGGCAATCGTCGCCTCCACGTGTGGCCTTCGCCGTCTCTGACCCTTAGGGACAGGGGCGTCGGATACGTCGCGGCGGAATGGAGAGAGATTACGCTTTTCGGAGTCTATCTCTCCCCTAACAGGAGCGTGACTGATTTCGGGGCCTCCCTCACCATCTTGGAGGCCTCGTTACGGCGACTGGCACCGCGCCAAGTCTTCGTTCTGGGGGACTTCAACGCCAAGTCCATGGCGTGGGGGTCCCCCGCGACGGACGACCGAGGACGGGCGGTCGAATTGTGGGCGGCGGCACTGGGCCTCTCTTTGTTGAACAGGGGCTCGGTGCAAACGTGCGTGCGTCAGCGGGGCAGGTCGATAGTGGACTTGTCGTTCGCTAGCCCTACTGTCGCCGTACGCGTGAGGAGCTGGCGCGTCGCTGAGGAGGTTGAGACCCTATCGGACCACCGATATATTCGGATTGAGGTCTCCCAGACCCTCCCGACGCCCAGCAGGGGTCACGGGGCGGACGGACGTTCCGCGTTCCCGCGATGGGCTGTGGGTCGTTTGGACCGGGACCTGCTGGCGGAGGCAGCCATCGTTCACTCGTGGCTGTCCTCTGCCCACCAGTTGGACGGGGTGGACGCCGAGGCTGGCTGCATCCGCAATGCTTTGACGCAGATTTGCGATGCGGCCATGCCCCGTGTGCGGTGTCTGCCCCCGAAGAGGGCTGTCCACTGGTGGTTCCGGGAGCTGGCGGATCTTCGGGTCGCGTGTATACGCGCCCGAAGGGCCTACACCCGCAGTCGGCGGCACCATCGCGACGAGGAGCGGGAGAGCCGACTTTACGAGGGCTACCGCAATGCGCAGGAGATGTTGGATGGTCTCGATCGTGATCCCTGGGGTCGCCCCTATCGCGCAGCGCTGAGTAAACTCCGCGCGCGGGGCCCTCCCCTCACCGAGACCCTCCAGGCCGGCCTCCTCACCAGGGTCGTCGAGGATCTGTTCCCGCGAGGGGCGGAACACACGCCCCCGGTCATGGCTCCGCCAGCCGACCGGGAGGCCGACGATGA
The DNA here is from genome assembly GCA_905163515.2 of Lymantria monacha. NCBI lineage: Eukaryota > Metazoa > Arthropoda > Insecta > Lepidoptera > Erebidae > Lymantria > Lymantria monacha. The sequence goes on from LR991081.1 coordinate 23,504,166, forward strand.
CAGTGTTCCGCCCATCACGGAAACCGAGATGGGGGCGGCGGTGGCGCGCATGTGCGGCAAATCCACCGCCCCCGGGCCCGACGGTGTTCCCAACCGCGTGCTGGCCCCGGTCCTCGACCACCTGGGTCTCCGCCTCAGGGGGCTGTTCGACGCATGCTTAGCGTCCGGGCGGTTCCCTGGGTGTTGGAAGGAGGGGAGGCTGGTGCTCCTGCCGAAGCCGGGACGGTCTCCAGAGTCGGCCTCGGCCTACAGGCCCATCGTGCTGCTCGATTATGCGGGCAAGCTATTGGAGAGGGTGCTGGCTGCCCGCATCGAGCGGCACCTCGTCGGCACGGGGCCCGATCTGTCGGATGCCCAGTTTGGGTTTAGGAGGGGTCGTTCGACGATCGCGGCTCTGTTGGGCCTGAGGGCCGTGGCGACTGAGGCCGTCACCGGCGGGGGAGTGCTGTTGGTGGTGTCCCTGGACATCGCCAACGCATTCAATAGTCTGCCATTTAGCTGCGTCAGGGAGGCGCTCCGATATCACGGAGTGCCAGTTTACCTGAGGCGGCTAGTGGCAGACTATTTGGAGGGGCGCAGCGTCCTCTACACCAACCGAGTAGGGAACGTTGTGCGAACGCCCATGACGTGCGGTGTTCCGCAGGGGTCGGTCCTCGGATCCACCCTGTGGAGCATCGGCTACGACTGGGCGTTGAGGGGGAGCCTCCCGCCCGGGCTGGGCGTGATATGTTACGCCGACGACACGCTCGTCACAGCCCGTGGTGGTACGCTGGAGGAGGCGGCAAGCCTGGCGACTCTCGACACCGAGGAGATCGTCAGGCGGATCGGGTCGCTGGGGTTGAGGGTGGCCCTGGACAAGACGGAGGCCCTCTTGTTCCATGGGCCCCGCATGGGCCCTCCCATCGGCGTCTCGATCACCGTCAATTCGGTTGATATCAGCATCCGGGCCCATATGAGGTATTTGGGCCTGGTGCTCGACGGGCGATGGTGGTTCCGGGAGCATTTCCGCAGACTCGCTCCACGGCTCGTCGGCGCGGCGTCCGCCCTATCATGGCTTATGCCGAATGTGGGCGGACCGAGCGCTACCTGCCGACAGCTGTACGCAGGGGTCATCCGGTCGATGGCCCTGTACGGCGCACCGGTGTGGGCGGGATCCCTGACCGTCCGACTCAGGGCTCTTCTGTGGTGACCACAGAAGGCCATGGCGGTCAGGGCCATACGCGGGTACCGCACGGTGTCGACGGAGGCAGCGTGTCTGTTGGCCGGGACCCCTCCATGGGACCTGGAAGCGGAAATGCTCGCCGGTTTGTATCGGCGGATGTTGGGGGTGCGAGCGGAGGGCGGTGTGGTCTCGTTGAGGGAGCACACCGCCTGGCGCGTCGACGCCCGCCACGACGTCATTGCCTGTTGGGCAGTCCGGCTGGAGAGGCCTCGGTTCGGTGTCCGGACCGTGGAGGCCTTCCGGCCGGTGCTGATGCAGTGGCTAAAACGGCGGCACGGAGTGCTCTCCTTCCGACTGGTGCAGGTTTTAACGGGGCATGGATGCTTCGCCAAATACCTGCACACGGTCGTAAGGAGTTAGAGTACACCGTCCTGCCACCACTGCGATTGCGACGAGGACACGGCGCAGCATACGCTCGAGGTTTGTGCCGTTTGGGCAGAGCAGCGTCGTGAACTCGTCACAATCATCGGTGCTGACCTGACGCTGCCGACCATCGCCAGGGCGATGCTCGACAGCGTCAGGAACTGGGACGCGGTCACATCCTTCTGCGAGGCAGTAGTCTCGCGGAAGGAGGCGGCGGAGCGCGTGCGCGAGGAGCGTCTCCTCGATGACGCGAGCCGCCGCCGGCGACTGGGGTGGCGCAGGCGCGATTACCTGCGCCTGATGCCGCCCTAGCCGAGGCCGCGGGTGACTGGATCGGGGAATTTGTCCGTCACCCGCCAAGAGGCCGACCGCGTGAGGAAAGACCGACATCCTACCCGAGGGGGGGACGTCGGTCGAGGAGAGGGTACTCCTCAGGGGTATTCCGTCGGGCCAACCACTGACGTCAAGTCACTCTGCTCCGGTGGTTGGCCCAACGACGAAGGCGACGTCACGGGTGGGTTACGGGTGTGCGTGCTTACGCCCCTCTGTCACTCCGGACGGAGTGGTGCGAGGAGTGTGCCGACCGTAACCCGCCCCCAGAAAAAAAAAAAATCATTACTATATATTTAGCTTCATGCGGAGCCCAGGTGGCTTCTTACTAGAGCCTCGAATAAAGCCTTTAAAGCTCTGGTGTTGATGAACTGATTTGCCTGACGCAAGACAAAACCTAATTATTAAATTATGATAAGTAACAATGCAATAAATGAGAAATGATTGTTTAACTAATAACAAAACACTAAAATATTACCAACTTTATAAAACAAATATTTAAGAGCGAAAAATTATTGTCAAACGTGTAATTTAAATCAATACCTATTAGAAAACCGTTCCAATCGTCCTACAACTGGGTAACTGTGAGCTGTCGTATGGTAACCAAATTGCGGCTCGTATTATTTTGTTATCTTAACAAAAACCGTGTGTCATCTACCGGACAATGATTATCTGCACCAAAATTTCTGATAATGCACGTAAATAAAAAAAAAACATTGCATGCTTGTAACTAGCTTGATATGAAGATGAATTAATGCTATGTTGTTTTCATATATCAATACAGATTGCAGCCTAACTCATATAGATTTCATAAATAAATAGTAGCGAGAATCAAAATTCTGAATTCAAATAACTACAAATATAACGTTAGAATTAGGTTAGGATTGTCATTTTTTTAGAAAAATACACCCTGCGTTTATTGCGAGATAATTCTTGTCTAGCAAGAGATTTACATACATGTCGCCTCTTATCTTCAATAATCTTGAAAAATTAAATTAGAGGATTGTTTTTTCATGTTTCAAAAATAATTTATATATAAATCTATGATTGTAATTATTTAATTATTCTGTAATTAAATCATCTATGATTTAAATCTGATTCACGATAAACACATATTCGTTGCGACACAATTATTTATTGAAATTTGAAAAAGACTCCTCTAAAATGTTATTTTCTAAGATACATTATTGAAGCAAAGAGGCGATGTAATATTTGTACTTAACGCACACATACATTAAAACTCAGAATAAATATTTATGAATTACACACAGTATTATTCTGAGGCATCGAACCTAAAACACTTGGGCGGTAAAATCAGTTCTGATAGATATTAACCACTGCGCCATCTGTTCAGTCGAAATTTATAAAATAGCAGACTGAATGTAAAACAAATTTCTAACTGAAAATATTAATTTATTTTCCTATTTTTATCTATAATATTAATGCATATATAGAAATAACCAATAAATTCTTTCGTCGCAGAAAATTTTGCATACATACAAGTAACGTAAAAGAACTATCGTCTGTTTTTTTTTATATGGTGGACTATGGATGTAACTCGCCCCGCCAAATCGGTCCGGAGTGACGGAAGAGGCGGCGCGTGACCCCATAGACCCACCGTGCAACTCCTCTCTTCGCCATGCGATCGGGCCACTGGTACCCGATCTTTGTCTTCAGTGGCCCAAAGAACTATCCTCCTTGGGGATCAACATCATGTCAGTAGAGGATACCCTATGTATTAGTACTTGACCACTCCAATGTCTTTGTCACAATATATCCAGGAGTTGTTTTATTAGATAGTTAAAAATAAAATTAAAGTCGTTAAAACGTGTCTCGGAGCGATAATAAATACTTATCAAAGTCACGACATTGTCTGTCACAATCGTAGTCCACCATAGATCACCTGACATCGTAAAAGATAACATAGTCATGGCAACAGAACAGCCAACAACAATGACCCGAAAAAAAAACCCAGATACATTGCATAGATTGCATTGGAAATAGGCATAATGAGTTTGTGTGCAACTATCCTGATTTGCATAGATACAAGGGTGGCTAAATGTATTGTATAGAAGTACGAATACATAGATGGCTTAGTGCTCTAAGGTTCAAGTTACCAGATTGAGAATCGTGAGTTCGATTCAATGCTTTTTATGTTGTCTCTTTTTGAAGTTATACTTCTTTAGACGTATTATGAAAAAACGATAAGAGTGAAATTTTCAGATGCGCGCGCATCACTGTAACACAAGAGTAACTGGTTGAAGTTGGTTACAAATAATATGCATGCGCATCACTGTAACACAAAAGTAAAACAGGTTGAAGTTGGCAGCAAAACCGCTTTTAAGTCTTGAAAAAAGCTACCAACATAATAGAAATAAAACCGCTTTCGAGTTTTTTTTGTTATGGTTCTGTCATACCCCGTCCAAACAGTCTGAAGCATCGAATGGGAGATGTGCGACCTCATAATTATATTACTGTATTATCTATCGCTATTTAGGCTGATCTGATTGTTAAATGCTGTTTGAGTCCACGTGTTATTTTTGTTTGTTAATGATGAATGGTTTATAAACTCATCAGTGACAGAGCATTTATGACATATTGCGCAGCAATATTAAAACGATAAACAGAAAAAGCTAACGCTGGCTAAGGAATGAATATCTTCATCCATAGAGATTTCAGCACTGTTTTTATTTTCATTTTTTTTTTTGACGATTTCAGTTTGATCACTATATGATTTTGTTTTTCACAAATTTCTAACAAACGTTACGCTAAATTAACGCTCTTTTTATCTCTTTTCTCCATTAGCCTACCGACTCCTTTCATCCTCATCATCACCATCGTCTTATCCCAATTACTTGCAGTCAACGCAATGTATTCTTTCCATCATAATTATTGCAAAGCTTTTGACAATAGTTTTATAACCGACCACTTGCCTGTTGTCAACCCTGCTTGGTGACCAAAAAGTATCAGAGACTGGCCCTGATCTATGTTAAACTTTTAATTGTCTTTTACGACACCCACAAGAAAATTAAGGGTTGGTAGTATTCGTAGTCGCCACCACACAGCACTTATCAATATCAACTATTTCAGTTAAAAAACTTTGCCAAAAGAGGACTGCTATACGATAATTGCCACGTATAAGGCAAGTTTGGTGATCATAATTAGTGTTATAAGTTTCTTGGGAGAATTCAGCCTATTTGACTGGTGATATCTTAACCATTCTTTACCGCATCTATGTACTAGAAAATAAAGAGTAGTGCTAGAATGCTTTAAAAATTGTGGTCATGCCGAGCTGAGAACCGATTTGAAAAATTCATTGCCGTTTTTGATTAAAATAAAAATAATAAAAAGCTTTCATATTTTAAATTTGGAGCGTTACACTTAATTTTTAAATTTCAAGTCTAATTATTACGCTATGTTTTTGTTTCATTTCAACAACAAAATTTTCTCAGATCATTTAATATTCTTACTTTGTATACTGTTTAGAGCTGTGTGGAAGCTTCGAATACTACCAACCCTTGTTTTGTTCGTGTATGTCGTAAAAGACAACTAAGAGCTTTATAATGACCTGAGCCAACTTCATCTGATGCCGTTTGGTCAACAATTACATTCCCAAAAAGGTTTGACGTCTGGCAGGCGGCCGGTCATAAAACTATTGCCAATAACTTCTACAATATGTACTCAGAAAGAAGAGTACATATTGTATCAACCCCGAGAAATTGGGATAAGAGTAGGAGAATGACTTTGTATGCTGTTAATTATGTTTTAAAAATTCTACTCGTTATTATGCTAGAAGTCTAGATTGAGTGAAGGCCGCCTCCAAATGTGAACATTTTTCTTATCAATTTTTTTATTTATCAAATCAAATTATATTTAACAACACATATTAATACACAAATCACATTCGCACACTAAGTCACACATACCCGTATAAAAAAATCACCCTCATAATTCGGTTACGACCGTCGGCTATGCAAATTACAGTAATAATACGAACGGCACATTGAAATTATAGTTATAATTTGAATAGCATATTCATATTGAAACAATACCACCCCTAACACTTGTCACCATTGTTACATTAGAACAAAGTGGAGTTGTTAATGACACTTTAGTTAGGGCCATGGGTTATAAAGCACTGCACTGTGACGAATATAATCTCTAAATAATACGCAATTTTTAATAGTGGTAGGGCCATGCCGTTGACAGTTTTCTGTCTACAGACGCGAGCCGGTCCGTCCGGGGTAGTACCACACTCTCGGAGAAGATCGACGTCTGAGTAATGACAATGTTCTATTGCGTTTCGTTCGGTGAGCGAGAGAGCCGGAAGCCCAACTGGGTGGGTTTGGTATTTATATTGGTAGGCAGCGGCCTAGCTTACCCTTGGTATTGCAAAATTCCATGGGTGGCAGTAACACGTGCTGCTCGCTTGCCACCTTAAGCAATTAATAAAAATTGTATTTTAAAATCATCTCAGCTCATATTCGACTCTATTCTGTGCTCAAACCTTCTCGTTACTTGGAGGGTAAATTGATCGCTGCTGAGATGGAATTGATATAGAACTAAATTTGGATTTTTTTTTCAGTTGTATAGACGTATGCATCTGCATACATCTGCATATCCTTTAGTTGTCTTTTGCCGGTCGCCTGCCTGACGTCAACCCTCCTTTTTACGAATGCCAAAGGAGGATTGATGTTAGGCAGGCGGTCAGTCATAGAACTATTGCCAACAACTTTTACAATATGTACGATGGAAGAGGAGTACATATTGCGTCGACCCCAAGTAATTGGGATAAGAGCAGGAGAATGATGATGGTTGTTTTTTACGACACCCACGGCAAGAGATGGAGTGATGAATTGTGTTCTTACTCCGTCACCAAACGACAAATCATCTATTTCGATGTTTTCTATTATTTTTTGCGCTTAAATATTTGCGTTTGGGCTGGGATATATTCCGCAGAGCTGTTCAGAGTGATATACGGACGGTGTGGGCTTCATGAACCGGCTTACTGATAGGGACACCGGAACTTTGATTTTATTAGAATTTTAGGGGTTTAAGATATCTCATGTGTAATTTTACGGGTATAAAATATCCGTAAAAAATCAATATGCTAATTTTTTTTTTAATAAAATTTAGCATTTAATAGCATTTGATAGCTGCTTTGAAAGTTAAAAGTTTGAGTATTAAGCCTGTACAATGTGTAAACAGTGTAGGGTAGATGGTACACGTCTCCTTAAAGACGAAAATATAATACGATGCGAGAATTGAATATCATACAATAGTTCACGGTGGTTCTCCCTTTACCCTGCAAGGGATATGGCGTGATGATATGTATGTATGTATGTATGTAGTTCACGGTGGTGTAAGTGTGGGTTCGAATCCCACTTGTGACAATAATTTTTCGCTCGTAATCGAGTTTTTATAAAATAATTCTATTTCATTTTAGGCAACTGTTGACAATTAGTTGATACAGTTAATAGGATCTCTATAGTTTTCACGACTCCAATAAACGGAAAGTGGCACATTCATAAGTTATTAATAGACAGGGAATGCATTTCGCCATTACATAATAATTTAGCATCATGAAAGCGATGGAAGAAGCTATTAAGGCACAATTCTGTCAAAGCACGATTAACGAAGATGAAAAAAGCTCGAATATTGCAATTCACTGTTACTGACAAAAGGCAAGTTGGGTATAAAAAAAAATCACAATAATAGTTAAATCGAGGGTGGTTAAGTAGCCGAATGCAGGGTGAGGCGCGATCCAATCGAGATGATTATGATTAATGATCAAAACGATTTCAAGCGTCGCAATGCGAAGCGCTTGGGGTTGTATTAAACCCCAAATCTGTGATAAACGCTTAGCTGTTATTTCATTTGATCATTTTTTTATCACATTTAATATGAAATCTAGGTTTAAGTCGTCTTGTCCGTGCTTTTTCTGCGGCGAGGCTAGGAAAAACATAGTGGAGGGAAAACCTTCAATTTGGTTCAGTGAGGAAAAGAAATTAATGTTTATTATTCTCCTACTCATATCCCAATCATTTGGGGTCGATACAGTATATACTCTTCTTTTATAGTATATATTGTAAAAGTTATTGGCAATACTTTTATGACCGGCCGCCTGCCAGACGTCAACCCTCCTTGAGAATGTAATTGTTGACCAAACGTCATCAGATGAAGTTGGCCTAGGTCGTTATAAGGCTCTTAGTCGTCTTTTACTACATCTACGAGCAAAGTAAGGGTTGGTAGTATTCGTAGCCGCTAGCTACCACACAGCATTTAGAAAAGAAATTAATGTACAAGTATGAAGTAAAATTAATTTTACGGATTCTAGCGCGTTTTCTTTGTAATAACGTCAGGGTTGGCTATGTTTAAAACATTTGTTTTAAACATACATTTAAAACACTGATTAAAACAATACAAAAATATGTTTTAAACATACGTTTAAAACACTGATTAAAACAATACAAAAATACATATCACGTATAAAAGATAATTAAAAACAATTTGTTTTAAACATGTTTAAAACACATAATAAAAACACATTATACTTTTAGTTAGAAAAAATTAACAAACTCATTTTATGGTATGCTTTTTACCAAACAGTTGGCAACTTCTATATAACTAGCTGGGATTCCCCTGACTGACAAGCGGTTATGCGATACATATTCATAAAACGCGAGGATATCCCGGCTTGCTTGATAGAATGAAAGCCGAACTAAATCACTAAAACACTTGTACTACCTCAAGATGTACGCTGGTATACATTAGCAGATTGTTTCGAATCCTACGTCAACAACTGGCACTGTTTTGTAAAAGTATGCAGCGAGCACAGGACTATATTAAATTTAACAATCCTAAGAAACGTCCAAGATGTTGGGTTCAAAGAAAATGTTGAGAACTATCTCAAAAAGCTGGAAAAAGTAGTCAGCTCTCAATCTCATTCAGAAAGACATGTGCGTCCTAAGCGATTGTACACGTATATGGAAAGATTTACTCTTGTCGGACTGGTAGCCACATGAAGCAGACAAACTTAAAGCAAGATTTAAAGCCGCAATGACACCTGCACATTTCGCTGCTTATATATTAGACCCCAACTATAATGGAGAAGGTCTATCAGAAGACACAATAGGCATGCAGTTTTTAGATTCAAGATGTCCGCATGCTATGAAAGATGTCTTGACGTACCGTGCGAGGAGATATCCTTTTTTTGAATACATGTTTAAAAAAGACCTTTTAATGAAAACGCATGTGTCTGTGTGATGGAAATCACTGAGTAATAAAGTGGATCCGGGGATGCTCGATATTACGTGTCAGTTATTTATTGCAACTGCTTCTTCCGCAGGAATTGAAAGGTTATTCTCAACATTCGGACTGCTACATTCAAAATTAAGAAACAAGCGGACACGTAAAAATGCGGAAACGGGACAGAGAAAGCTGCTAAATTGGTTACAATTGTGAGAGCTCTTAATCAACACAGTTCGCTTTAGAAACTTCAGATCATGGAAGTTGAGGGTTAAGTTGAAGATAGGAGAAGAGAAGTTGATTGAACTTAATTTCTTATTAACTTGGAAAAATAATAATAATTATAATTACTATAAATAAAGTACTTTTTGATTTTTACTTTTTTAATTTTTTACGTATGTACATGTTTAAAACAAGGCAATTAAAACAGCAATGAAGCATTAATAAAAAACTTTTTTTTTGTTTTGCAAATAAAACATAATGTTTTTTTCTTTAAAAAAAAAACACGTTTTATTTCCAACCTTGAATAACGAGGACTTATCGGATGTGTGACACCGTGACACCGTAGTCCTCCCGTTATTATGAACGCTGTAAAGTGTTCTAAACGTCGGCAAATTAAAAATCAAATACAAACGCGATAGAATCCATAATACTAGTTTTATTTCAAATGAGTGAAAATGATGATATATATATATACACACAAAGTCACCTTCAACTAGTAGTGCTAAGAAACTAATTTATATTATTTATTATTTTATATAGAAAAAGGATTTTAGTTTTTAAAACATTACAGCGCCCGACTGTTACTAAGAAATTGTTCTTGAAAAAAATCTAATAAATCATTTTTTGTGTAGCCCAAAAAAAAGGGCCAGTAATTTGTGTTTTAAATTGCCTAGAAGAGTGTTATTATTAATTCTTCTGATAATCCCTCACCCGGTTTGGAAGATTTATACGGTAAAATATATGAATTTTCCATTTGGTGACGGAGTAAAAATACAATTCACCACCCCCTCTTCATCTTTATCGTAGTGATCGTAAGAGACGACTAAGAGATATAAAACGCAAATAACATCGAAAACAAAACAAGAAACAAAACCCTATACCAACACGTCTGACCAGCGTAGGATATGTCGATTACCCTCCCATTATTGAGGAGGCTCGTATCCAACAGTGGGATATATATATGAGTTGACATGAGGACGACGATGATGCTGATGACAGGTAAAATAAATAATAATGCAAGCTGATGGACCATTTGGACGTAACGCTTTATACTCGAACGTGATGCTTAACCAGCACCAAGCCTAGCGAGCACTAATGTCAAGAGCCTAAGGTTTGTCTTCTATTCAGGATATTTCTTTATTCTGTTCGACAATGATTATTATGAATCCAGATGTGATATATATTTTTTGAATTAAATCATTTTCTCTTTATCCTTCCCCATAGGTTATTTTTGGGAACGTACTTTTCACTACAATGAGACCTACATTAAAATATTAAATTATTATTAATATTTATATAATACCTTTAGAATAATGTGTATAATTAATCCGCCATTGGTGACGTGTATGTCTGTGAGACCGGGTGAGTAGAAAAGATCGAATAACTTTTTGACCCGCCATCGATGCGTGTTGCAATTTCGAGTAGCTGCCTCATTTTACGTCCCCCATCGTTAGTTCTCCTCGCGACAGCGATACACCTGCATGTTCCAGAGTGTTGGCCTCAACCCGGTCCGTGAGACCGGCGCGGTAAAGTATTCAAAGTTGAATTTGCATATTTTTTAAAACTTTGTAAAAATAGCAAAAGTAAGTGCTACATTTACTGTTATTTTCATCATAGTACCGATAGTTATTTAATAAATTAGTTGTTTGTACAATTTTATTAAATTTTACAGAGCTATATAATAAATGCTTCCATTTTGTTTCAGAATGTCTTACAAAAATGAACAACGTCATCTCGAAGCGTTTCTACGAGAGACCATGTCAACTAATGAAGATCTCTTACAAAAATCATCGGATAACGAGGCTGAAAGCGGTTTAACATAACCGGAAATTCTGTATCTGTACACAGGTACATTGATACAGATTAATACAGATCAGATGACAACAACTCTTTTTATTTAGGAAAGGATAATTGTACCAAATGGAGTAAAGAACCTCACCACCAATCCGTTCGCACTAGAAGGCACAATATTATAACGTAGTTACTGGGACCTTAACGGACTATCTCGAGTGAAAAGGGCCCTCTTGGCATTTGGAGACATTTCTTTGACGATACCTTAATTGATATAATTGTCAGGTAGGTACACTAACTAATACATTGGTGGGTACCATAAAGCATACATATAACAGAGAAACATATTCCAGATCGAATAACTTCAACGAGATACAATGTTTTATAGGATTGCTAGCAAGAGTAAAGAGATGTAGCCATCTCAATGTTGATGAGCTGTTCCGGTCAGATGGTGATTCGGTAGAAATATTTCAATTATCTATGTCTGCTCAAAGGTTTAAATTTTTGCTACGAGTTTGGTACAAGCATTTAAATTTGTTATTTGTTTTAAATGTTATAAAACATGGATAAACAGATGTTGGTTTTTAATTGTCCTAAGTATTATTGTGTAATAATAATAAACTAGTTGTGATTTATAAAATACTTGTGTTTTATTGCTATATATATATATATATATATATATAGCAATTATATATATATATAATTGCGAAACTGCCGTCACAATATTTGTATTGTTCTCTCTTTCTGTCTAATTAATAAAATTTAAATGATTGCATCTAGCTTAATATGATAATTATATTGTTTTCAGAAATCGTTATAGTTTTAAGTTTGCAGTTCTTCTTCTTGTCTAGTCATCTTTCTCTTTTAGAAATCGTCTTACTACATTCGTTTAAGGCCACCCATATTAGATTTAATCTGGTCAAACTATCGCATAGGTGAAATCCCACGCGACCTAAGTGCATCACAACTTTCCTTGTACAACAAGGTATTCTATGTACTCGCACTTTCTTTTGATAACATTTCCGATAAAAGAAAGTATGTATTTTATTATAGAAACTGCTTAATGCTAAGTTCTTGAGGAATCGAAACATTTATGCGGTACTCTTAACAAACATTCTTCTTCAGCACTACATCTCCAAAGCATTTATATTTTTCTGTTTTATATTATATGCCACAAAAATTAAGTCAAGAGAGCGAGTAGGTATGAAAAAGAGTATTGGTGTAAAGATGCGAAAGGAAATGCTCCGATGGTTCGGACATGTGGAAAGAATGTCGAACGAATGTCTGGTTAAGAAGATATACAATGCGAAAGTGGAAGGAGACCGAGACTAACCTACCTAGACCAGATCGGTCATGTACTGAAGGAAGGTGGAGTCAGAGTCTCCGAAACTGGCGAGCGTGTATGAATAGAATTATGAATGATGAGGAAGCGAGTGAAGTATGCAAAGATAGAGTTCTCTGGCACTCTGTTCTCTCTGCCTACCCTGCAAGGGATATAGCGTGATGATATGTATGTATGTAAAAATTAAGTCACCAATACAATTGATGGCTCGTTCACCATCATCTCTCTCTCAGCTCTTACACGTCCCACTGTTGAGCTCAAACCTCCTCCATAATAGGAAGGTAATTAACCTACTATACCATGGTAGTCAGACGTATTGGTATAAGGTTTTGTTTTGAGTTTTGCATCTCTCGCATAGATGTTATATGCATTTTATATCCCTTAGTCGTCTCGTACGATCACCTACGGGTAAGATAGGGGGTGTTGAATTGTATTCTTACTCCGTCACCATACGGAAAATGACTTGTTAGACGGAGCCAATTGATCTAAATTTTAACTTATTATTTTATCATTCCATATTTTATAATTTTAAACATAAGGTATAAAAAAACACTTATTTATGGAATAAAAATAAAAAAAAGCATGTCACAATCACCTACACAAATGTAGTTATATCAATAAAAACGTCCGAAATAGAATTGTCAAAAGTGATTACGTTTTCAATTCGCGATCAAATTTGTTGGGTTGGTACTCCCCCGCGCTCCCCGCCGCTAACATTTATTGCTACATTGATTGTTTTTGTATTTCCTTATTATTGAGTTACTTGTGATGCAATCTTTGTTATTATCTAACATATATAATGAAAGAAAGACTTGATTGCGCGAGTTGAGAATGAGTGTCAGATCTTACAAGGCAGCTAGACTGAATTTGGGACTTATATGGTCCCAAAGTTGAAGAAGTATGACAAGAAGAAAATGTGGTTACAAATATCCGAATGTAGTGTTGTAACAGACCAGTTACCTCTAAGAATGTAGTTATGAAATAGACTTTTACTTTCTTTCATTCTGCATTAAAAAAATAAAGATTCGTGTCATAGAGATATCTAAAAGCACAATCAAAGGTTTCAATAGTATCCGAACCTAGGAGAATTATTTGTGGGTTCGGAACTGTCTTAGATGGAAATGAAACACCACGAGAGATCAGTAACTAGAACATTATGCCATTTATGTAGTTAATTATAATTATAGATTTTGTATTTACGCCACCAAAGTCAAGAAATTAGTACGCTCCCCTCAATTGGCGGTGAGAAGTAATTCGACAGTCTGTGGAGCCCGACGGCGCTCTTCTCTCGCCCTGAACTATTGGGGCAGCGAGTCGATAGACTATAGCATGTCTAATAATATTTTTTTTTAACAATAACAATATATTGATTTCCTCTTTACCACAAAAAAGTTACAAAATAAATCTTAATTTAGGTTAAGTATCTATATGAGAGACTAAAATTTGTTAGTACAAAACCCTATATGTCACTTTATCAGTATCTTCTAACTCTAGACGAGATGGTGCTCAGGACAAAACAAAAGGCCGATTTATGACTCGTAAATTTCGAGTAGCGTGTAATATCAAAGATTTTTATTTTAATACAGTATATTATGTACGTTATGCTCATAGATTCTTTCACATTTATTTTATTAATCTGATATATATCGCAAAAGTTACTGGCGTTAATTTACCGGCCATCTGCCTGATGTCAACCCTCCTTGGGAATGTAATTTTTGACCAAATTATATCAGATAGAGTTATACTTTCATTATATAGATAGTCTTTTACAACATTCACTAGCAAAGCAAGGGTTGGTCAGTATTCGTAGCCATGTACCGCATGGCACATTTATTAATAATTTTTTTCAATAATATCTACCAATAATAATCGTACATTTTGTACCGATTTAACTATGTACTATTCATCATTCTTCTACTCTTATTCCAATTACTTGGAGTCGATACAATATGTACTCTTCTTTCATAATACATATTGTAGAAGTTATTGGCAATAGTTTTATGACCGGCCGCCTGCCAGACGTCAAATCTCCTTGGGAATGTAATAGTTGACCAAACGGCATTAGATGGAGTTGGCACATGTCGTTATAAGGCTTTTAATCGTCTTTTACGATGCCCACGAGCAAAGCAAGGATTGGTAGTATACGAAGGCTCTACCACACAGCTTCAACTTCAACTCTATGCTATTGTAAATATATTGTAATTTTATTTCCATGTCAAATTTAATATAGAACTATTCAGGCATTTTGTTATTACTAAATAATAAACATTCATGTAAAGTTTCTTAATTATAATAGTAGATAAGTATTGTAAAATGAAAAAAATAATATCTCTTCAGACATTTTAATAATCAATTTGTACTATTTCATTAACGCGTTATCGTGATAAGAATTTAATTGAATAATTTAGAAAATATTTTCACTAATTATAATTCATTGTTTTCACATCAAACTGACATATGGTGACTAAGTAATAATTCAATTCAATCCTTTCCTTACCCGAGTTTCTTAAAAGACGATTAAGCAATATAAAATGCATATAACATCTATGCAAGAGAACCAATCTTGACTGACCAGCCACGTACAGTGGGTCAATATTTCTCCCACAACGTAATAGACTCGAGCCCAATAGTGTGATGTAAATGAGCTGAGATAATGATACGAATTTAGAACAATAATTTAAACGTCACAAATTTTCCCCCTTAATCAATTATAATACTTCGTATAGTTGAATATCTGTTATTATCTAAACTGAACTATGGCTAAGATATTTGTCGTTTTTATTTTCGCCAATGGACAATATGTCCCCCGCTGTTTGCTGGGACGGTCTATCGCTTCCCCCATGACGCTCTGTCAACAATACATTCTTACAGCAAACATCAACTCCATATGAAATTTATTGTGCCACTATCGTACCTTAATGTTGAATATCTGATACGCTTCAGGCTAGAAATTATATTTTTATATTGCTAGCAATCTATATTATCCGTGTGGTGACGGCGTAAGAATACAATTCACCACCACCTATCTTACCCGTAGGTGATCGTAAGAGACGACTAAGGGATATAAAACGCATTTAACATCTATGCAAGAGAAGGGAAACTGGAAACAAAACCCTATACCAACACGTCTGACCAGCGTGGTATAGTAGGCCAAATTCCCTCTCATTGTGGAGGAGGCTCGAGCCCAACAGTGGGACTTATATGAGCTGAGATGAAAATGATAATGAGCAGTCTATGCCTAGCTTGTAAAATTAGAACGTCTTTCTCAATATAATAGAAATAAAAATATATTGGCTTACCATCTCTTAATTTCTCGTGTGAATTGTAAGAACAGGTACAGATAGAACAGGAACACTAATGTTATGAGGATTTTTTTTTAATTATGAATGTTTAAGGCTTTAGAGGTAACTTAAGACCAAAGAAAAGATGGAGGGACTGCGTGAAGCATGATATTAATAGATAGGAAGTAATCACAGAGATTTTTCATGTGGTGACGCAGTAAGAATACTATTCACCACCCCATATCTTACCCGTGGGTGATCGTACGAGACGACTAAGGGATATAAAATGCATATAACATCTATGCAAGAGATGGAAAACTCGAAACAAAACCCTATACCAACACGTCTGACCAGCGCGGTGTAGTAGGTTAATTTCCCTCCCATTAGGGAGGAGGCCCAACAGTGGGACGTATATAAGCTGTGATGATGATGATGATGAATCACAGAGATGACGTCTGATAGGGTTCTATGGAAGAAGAGAACATATTACATCAACCCCAAATAATTAGGATAAGAACAGAATGAAAACGATGATGAACAAAATAGTAAGAACAAGCTGAGATATTCCGGAAAATGAATCGCAGCATCTTGCTGGGGGACTTATAAAAAGCAACCAAATCCACTGCTAAATATGACATTGACTCTATAGAGCCCAACA
Source organism: Lymantria monacha (assembly GCA_905163515.2). Classification (NCBI taxonomy): domain Eukaryota; kingdom Metazoa; phylum Arthropoda; class Insecta; order Lepidoptera; family Erebidae; genus Lymantria; species Lymantria monacha. The sequence continues at coordinate 23,520,623 of LR991081.1, forward strand.
GTGGATGGCAATAGGCTAGTGAATAAATAATTTTTTTAACCATCTGATACCAGAGTAAGAAGACAATGTATACTACTCCTAATTCTCGCGTGATTATTATGAAAGTGGTTTAAGAGATGTGAGTACTTTTTGTTTTATTGCTGATGGTGGAAAACGAGCAAGCAGCACCGCTGATGGTAAGCGTTACTCCCGCCCATGTACCTTTGCAATACCAGTGATACAGCTAGGCTACCAACCAATGAAAACTCCAAACCCACTCATAAGTTGGGCTACCATCTCTCTAGCTCACCGAATAAACCACAACAGTACATTGATATGAGTTTGCAATATAAAGAGAATTATAAATTAAATCTTACAGCAATCCATCCGACGAGTATGATGACAAAGTAAGCTAATTTCTCTCATCTGTAGGAAGCGTAATAGTAGCACATACAAGTATATGTGTTTAGTCAAACAAGTAAAATTTAGTGCTATAGAACACATTTCGTGCTATTTATCCTTTCATTTGTAGGTAAGTAACACTTAAATGTAAAACATTGGCAATAAATTATAGTATTCCAAATAAGAGATTATTTTAACATATATACATACATATCATCACGCCATATCCCTTGCAGGGTAGGCAGAGAGAACAGAGTGCCAGAGAACTCTATCTCTGCATACTTCACTCGCTTCCTCAACATTCATAATTCTCTTTATACACGCTCGCCGGTTTCGGAGACTCTTGACTCCACCTTCCTTCAGTACCTGACCGATCTGGTCTAGGTAGGTTAGTCTCGGTCTCCCTCGGTACCTACATCCTTCCACTTTCGCATTGTATATCTTCTTAACCAGACGTTCGTTCGGCATTCTTTCCACATGTCCGAACCATCGGAGCATTCCCTTTCGCAGCTTTACACCAATACTCTCTTTCATACCTACTCGCTCTCTTACGTCGTCGTTACGAATGCGGTCGGTCAGCCTAACTCCACAGATTTTCCGAAGAGATCGCATTTCGACCGCATTAATTTTACTTTCATACTCTTTTCTGCATACCCAACTCTCGCTTCCATACAGTAATGTTGGGACAAGCACTGCGTTATGTATTGCTACACGTGCCTTCTGGCTGAGGTGGTGGCTGCCGAGAAGTTACCCCAACGCTCCGTTCTCTCTATTTCCCGCATTCATTCTTATTTATGATTATTTTAAGATTTACGATTTTATCACAACGATATGTCATTTTATTCCGTGTGGTGACGGAGTAAGAATACTATTCACCACCGCATATCTTACCCGTGGGTGATCGTACGAGAAGACTAAGGGATATAAAACGCATATAACATCTATGCGAGAGAAGGAAAACTCGAAACAAAACCTTATACCAATACATCTGACCAGCGCGGTATAGTAGGTTAATTTCCCTCCCATAACGGAGGAGGCCCGAGCCCAACAGTGGGACATATGTGGGCTGTGATGATGATGATGTCATTTTATTCTAACATATTGTCTTTTTGTACTATGAGTATGGTTACTGTTGTATGTTAGTTAATAAAGAGTATCCTTATAATATGTAAATAGCAATATGTTGGCTATGGTATACTATATTTACGTGATATCAGCAAGATTTTCTCTGCCTACCCTGCAAGGGATATGGCGTGATGATATGTATGTATGTATATCAGCAACATTCTGCTACATTTTTTTGATGTCAGCTACGGTTTGCTAAATCTGTCTAATATCAGCTACGGTATTGCTAAATCTACGCGATATCAGCTACGGTCTACTAAATCTACGCGATATCAGCTACGGTCTACTAAATCTACGCGATATCAGCTACGATATGCTAAATCAGCATGGTGTCAGCGACAGTCTACTTAATCTGCGCATAGTCGACTACGCATCATTAGCCTTACCACGTACACTGTTCAACTCAAGCCTCCCCTAGAGAATGTAAAACTATAATCGCCACACTTGTAGATGGGTCGGTGATCACAGTTTAAATCATAAATTCCCTAGGAGAATATTTGTGCTTATTTTAGTGAATCTTCAGCCTTTTTTATAACTCATGTGTAAGTAAGTTTAGTACAAAATGACTATAAAAATATTAATTGATATACTATTAATATTTTTATTAAAAAGTTTAGCCCTTAATCTAATGATATGGCCGAAGAAAACACAACTATTAAATGAGTGGCCTAAAGTGTTTGTTGTTGAGCAAATCAGTTGAAGCCCAGAGCGGTACTCATACCGAGACCACTTCGACGTCACAATTGATCGGTGTCCACCAAATGAACCTCACGGTGTTAGTCTTTTCAACTGTAATTACTCGCTATTACCACTAATCCTTCTTTGTCGGAACTCACTCAGTTGAAAAATAAAGCTTAACTTTATATGAACAAGACATGTTATCGTTAAACAACACTTTATTAGAGCCAATTACAAGCAACGATACTATGAAAGAGAAATAGTTCTTACTGCGTTAGCTGAAATACGAAAATCGTTGGTGGACGATGTTGTTAAACAGAATTATACTTTAACGTTAAATGTTAAAGTTCTGTTTGCTAGACTATTGGTTAAGTGTGGGGTGTTAGCTGGGGGCCCTGAAGGAGTTAATGCGTGTGCCACAAAGGACGAAATCACTGCCCGACGTGCGACCACGGCGTCAAAGAGAGGATTTGTATTCCAATTATAACGCCATCGTAGACATACTTTCGATCAATAACAACTGGTCATTTTTTCATACAAAAATCTATCAATTACTTGATACTATTATCTTATTATAAAGTACTCTTGATACTGTGTGGTAGCTATGAATACAACCAAACTCCGCATTGCTTTTACGATTAAAAGATGAATAAGAGCTTAATATAAACCTGGTCCAATGTCATCTGATACCACCTGGTCAACAATTACATTCCTGAGGAGAGTTAATATCAGGTAAGCAGCTCCTAAAACAATCGACAAAACTTTTGTTATATGTACGATTTAAAAATATATATTTCTTTAATAGCAAATAGTTGTGATAAGAGCAGGATATTGATGATGAGAAAGTGTTCCTGGTATGTAAACTGTGTAGCGTTGAATTGATCATGCAAAATTCCACTAATCTTTAGTTTCAGATGAGACTTGGGGAAATTATAGACTGATCTGAATAGTACGGTCCCGAGCCATTTTAATCAATTAAATACCAAATGCATCTGCAAACCTGTCTGAGTAGCGACAAGATTTTAGGATTAAAAAAGAGTTTAGACAAGTTTTAAAGAGAGGCTTAGGGAAAACCATCAGTGCCAGATTAGAACATCAACAGTGGACATCATAATTCTCCTGCTCTTATCCCAATTACTTGGCAATGTAATTATTGACCAAATGGTAACAGGTGGAAATGGCTCAGGTTTATATTAAGTTCTTAATCGTCTTTTACCACACCTACAAGCAAGGTAATGATTGGTAGTATTCCGTTAGTAATATTGATAGTATTCGTATTTAGGGAACAGAGGATATGGATGGATATGGATAGGTTAAGAAATGATTTTGACTTTTTTATATAGTATAATGAATATTCATTATAGCTCATATATGTTCTAATGCTGAACTAGGCTCGAGTTCCTCTATAATCAGAGGGCAATTGATCTACGATACAAAGCTGCTCTGACATGTTGATATAAGATATTGTATATTAGTGTATATTAGCTTCGGCTATTATATCCTTACTCAGACAAACGGTCATTGTAGACGGGATTCTAAACTTATTCTATGATAGACAAGATAAAATTTTATGTCTTTTACTTTCCAATAATAAACAGTCTAACTATAAGGTTGGTTAAATCTATAAACGAAAAACAAGATTAAAAACTTTTTAACTAAATATGTAAATATTTAAATAAATATGTAATAACAGCTATCACAAAAAAAAATCAGATCAATTATTGAAGAGTATCATTCTCCATCTCCGAAACTAATCATCAGGTATTTAGAAAATTTAAATAAAGAAGAAGAAGAAACCATCTATATTCGAGAGATTATACATAAATTTACTTAAATTTATTTGTTCCCCGATATTATACCGAAAATGCGCCTTATAAAACGATGAATTTAATGCGTTATTCATACAAACCATAGATACATACATAGTGATCTTACAAAACAATTACGAACCAATAATCATACGTCTTAACAAATAGAAATGTCAAAATAAATCTGGCAGGGAGAACATTATTGAATCTGGTAGTGGGGAATGGCGAGCTGCAATCAAACGGCTAATGCTACAGGGGCCACCGAATCGCGCTAACGACCCACAAGGGGAATCGTAATGCACTGAAATCGATTAATTATCCTTTTATTATTATTTTATGTTCGTATCTCTAGTAGTCTATTTGGTAAGATCTATAAATAACTACTAAATTTTTAAGCTTTGTGAATATTTTTCTTCTAGCTATCTACCTACCTACGTAAAGGAGCTGGTTGGCTGATCAAATCATAAAAGTTGAACCAAGACCCCTGACGCTAGAAGTATAAAATTTTAACAATAGATTATTTTTGTGATGTCGGGACTAATTAAGAAAAGATTTTGCAAAATTAAATCCTAAAGTGCCTAAAATATAAATTTTGTATTTATAGATAAGATTTAAAATAAAGTCTTTGCTACCGCCCTATATTTACGAAACTATGAAAACCTTCATAGAACATAGACCCATATCCAGAACGGGGAAGAGCTCTCAAGCCCGCATCCAAATACCGCAGGAGTCCCACAAGGCAATGTACTAGGCCCTACTTTATATTTCACATACACCTATGACCTACCAATCAGTATAAATAATTATATCAGAATGCATAACGACTGGTAGATTTGCTGATGATACCACAATTTTAGCAACTCAACAGGGCTCAATTGTTGCAGCGGATCTTCTATAATGCTGACTGAAGGACATATCAACCTGGTTAAAAAAGTGGCGAATCAAAGCTAATGGAAGAAAATCTGTGAATGTTAACTTTACCTTAAGAAGGTATTTACCCATTCGTTAAACTCAATAACATGGAAATTCCACAATCAGATCATGTTAGGTATCAAGGCTTACACCTTAACTAGACTTACCTGGCAAAATCGCCTATTTACAAAAAGGAAACATTTAGGACTTCAACTACGTAAGCTGTACTGATTGATAGGATGCCGGTCACAACTAAGCAGCAAGCTAATTCAGATCAAACAATATAAGTTAATTTGGACTTAGGGTATAAAACTTTAGAGAACAGCCTCTCATTACAATATCGAAATTATACCATAGTACCAAAACAGGATGCGGAGAATAATTACCAACGGCCCTTGAATTGTCACAAATAAACAGCTTCATCATGACATGAAAATTCTTCACCACGCCAACTCATACAAGGAAAGAATTAAAAACCATCCGAACAGCTAAACTAATACTCTGATGGAAGAAACTTAAACAATGCACAAACGGAATATGCAGCACGACATACTTATACATACATACATATCATCACGCCATATCCCTTGCAGAGTAGGCAGAGAGAACAGAGTGCCAGAGTACTCTATCCTTGCATACTTCACTCGCTATCTCAACATACATAATTCTCTTCATACACGCTCGGTTTCGGATACTCTTGACTCCACCTTCCTTCAGTACGCGACCAATCTGATCTAGGTAGGTAAGTCTCGGTCTTCCCCGGTACATACTTATACAATAAAATAGGTTACAATATAATAAAATAGGTTGCGACCCAGGTGGCATGCCGAACACGACAACCATAAACCAATATACCCACTATTAAATATCCTAAGCGCGATAGATCGCAGTGACATAGGGAATGAAATGAATGAATCAAATCTATAATACATCAGTTATCATTATTTTTCTCAACAGTTTTTATGACAACGGCGATTGCGACCTAATGCGCGATGGCCAATTATGTATAATCAAATTTTACCAGATTTATTTGATTTATTGACACTGTTGAGCTTTTATTTGTAGTAGTGTTTTTTTTTCTTACAAAATATGATATTTTGCCATTTAAGTGATAGTGTTTGAGCTCAGGAGGTTAAAATAAAAAGCTCTTTAGCTTTACAAATAAAACAATGACTCTACTTATCAGTTATACTTAGTTAATAATTAATAAAAAAATAAGAAAACAGAATTAAGAGGATGACCTTTTCAACTTACATAGGTATGTAAGGTCCCTGAATTATATATTACTAGGGGTAGTACCACACTGAGCAGAAGATCGACGTCTTAGTAATGGAAATATGCTATTGCGGTTCGTTCGGTGAGCGAGAGAGCCGGAAGCCCAACTGAGTGAGTTTGTATTGGTAGGCAGCGGCCTAACTATACTCTTGGTATAACAAAGGTCCATGGACGGCAGTGACACTTACCACCAGGTGTGCTGCTTGCTCGTTTGCCACCATATACAATCAAACAAAAAAAGAGTTTTTATGGACTCTTAACTACTACGTTTTTCAGTTTAGATAGATTAGTATATAGTTATATTATATAAATTCCTTCATTTGCGGTGATTTTATGTGTTTAAAGCCCTTTATAAGCGTTTAAGTTTACCGGATATAAAAATTAATTTAAAATATTGCCATATCATATGATTATGGTATATACAGAATAATATATACAAGGTATATACAGAATAAAATGGGTCAGTATTTATAGTTTCTAGCCGGCGGCGAGGAGCGTATAATCTCGCTTAGAAATATCTAAGAGAATAAGTAACAAAATTTTCCTGGAATGTTAGGTGTGGAATATAAATAATGATTCGCGCGGTATAAAATAGTATAATTAAAAAAGGCAATTATTGTGTTGCTATTCACTTCGAGGATTGATCGGCGAGCGTTCGTGTGTTGGAAGCGTATAACAGCTGTGTGTGGGTAGTTTATTTTAGTAAATGTATCGACATTATGACTGGTGCTAATTTTGTATGGCATTTTATTAACATAGACTTACTAAAATATAATCTTATGGAATAATACAAAAGGGATGAAATTTAGTTTCAAATTCAAATTTAAAATGGGGGATTAATTTTTGCGGTGTAATATTTATTTATTTTTTATTGAATTAAAAATTAGCGTAAATAAGTATATTAGATCTATCCTATAGGGTATCAAAAAGGGGGTGAATTCTGATTTGACATTTTCCCCCAAAATTAATCATAAATCATATTTAACGGGTACTTTAAATTAAATTTCTATACAAACGAAAACGCAGCCAAAAGGTGATTGAATGTTAAATCATTGTCAATTTTCTCTAGAATCTTTTTTCATATATTTCTCTCATTTTACGCTTGACATCTGCCCCTATAACAAGTGAGATACAAAGAGACAATTTATCATGACCACATGCACGCCCGCTAAAACAATGTTTTGATTTCTTTCGTATTTTTACTTACCCCTGTTTACTTGTCAGTTGGGTGTGACCGATCAAACGTTCAGCAAACATGTTTCACTTGTAGGCACGAACAATATTGTGGTGCTCGCAATAAAAGTGAATGTGATAAAATAAGATTTTATTTTAATAATCATTGAAATAGAATTGGCAATACTCGGATGAAAGTCTCTATTTATATGGGACATAATATTGTATATCTTGGATGTGGATTTAGCCGAGATGGAAGGTACACCACTGATATAGAGCGAAGAGTGAATGCGGGAAATAGAGTGAAAGGAGCGTTGGGGCAACTTCTCGGCAGCCACCACCTCAGCCATAAGGCACGTGTAGCAATACATAACGCAGTGCTTGTCCCAACATTACTGTATGGAAGCGAGAGTTGGGTATGCAGAAAAGAGTATGCAAGTAAAATTAATGCGGTTGAAATGCGACCTCTGCGGAAAATCTGTGGAGTTAGGCTGACCGACCGCATACGTAACGACGACGTAAGAGAGCGAGTAGGTATGAAAGAGAGTATTGGTGTAAAGATGCGAAAGGGAATGCTCCGATGGTTCGGACATGTGGAAAGAATGCCGAACGAACGTCTGGTTAAGAAGATATACAATGCGAAAGTGGAAGGTTGTACCGAGTACCGAGGGAGACCGAGACTAACCTACCTAGACCAGATCGGTCATATATTGAAGGAAGGTGGAGTCAAGAGTCTCCGAAACCGGCGAGCGTGTATGAAGAGAATTATGAATGTTGAGGAAGCGAGTGAAGTATGCAGAGATAGAGTTCTCTGGTACTCTGTTCTCTCTGCCTACCCTGCAAGGGATATGGCGTGATGATATGTATGTATGTATGTATAATATTAATCTTTTCATTCTTCAGCTGGTGAAAAAATATAATATAATTCATATATTAATATAATTCATTAATATAATTCATATATAATATAATTCATATATTTTTTATTGCTTATAGAAACAAACAGACTAGCAGTATACCTGCTAAGTGTTACTCCCGCTCATAGACTTTAGATATAGGTACGTCCATGCCGCTGCCTACTATTTAAAGAGGTGTAAGATAGCAAATCTTACACCTCGTTTAAATTAGAATTTTTATTTATTTATTTATATGTCACGTGGCATATAAACTGAAAAAAACTCGTCATTAAAAATAAATGAACACACATTTCAGTATTTATCAATTTTCATCCCTTAAGGACGTAAAATATGGTATTACATCCCTCGATGATACTTATATACCATGTTTAATTGTATTAGAAATTAACATAAGTTGTACTACTTATACTGCATCTTACTTATACAAATTCTGTAACTTAACGCCTCAGATATTCTGATATTCCTCCCTAAGAGTGAATAAAGAGCAAAAAAATATTTTCACATTTTTCACCTACAACATAAATAATAAAAATCATATTATATCCTGTTATATATACCAACGCGTCAGAAATGATTACGCGGACAAAGTCGCGAGTAAAAGATAATAAATCTATATTCGTCATACTTGGCTATCGGATTAGTGATTGCAGTTCGTATTCAAGAAAGCTCTGTTGGTTTTTACAATTTCTTTCTTCTTTGTGGGAACAAAGATAATTGGTAGTGAGATATATCTTATTTTAATTCGACGGTAACAAAAAACTTCACATTTTAGTGTATTTTTGTAAAACCTTCTTTTTATCCCCGATGATAATTAAACACAGCAAATAAAAATGTACCTCTCTATTGTCAAATCCATTTAAAAATTAAAAAAAAATCGTTTACTAAATCGTATGAAACAGCTTTGTAATTCATTGCATGATAAAAAGCAGTCTGTAAGCTTAAAATAACATGTAGAAAGGTGGTTGAAACATGGCATTCCCTACTCCCCTAGCACCCTAACACCATGTTTCAAGTCACAAGTATTCAGAACTTGCAATAGAAACATACTTATAGAATTCAGTTTCTTTAAATAATATTCTAGGTATTTCTGTGTAGCTGTTTAATAAAATATAAGGCCGCTATAAGTTTGAGAAGTAAATTATACTAAGACTTCTCATTTTACTAAATAACGACACCTTCATCTACTAGATTTTGGTCAATCAAATCATAGATTCGGAGGCAGTATGATAAAGGTGTAGAAATATAATTTATCACAACTTTTCTTGGCTGCGAATGTCATAAAAGACGTCTAAAGGATGGTATGCAAATCACATCGATGCAACGAAGGGGATTTCAACAAAATAAAAATCTATGTCAATCTGTAACCAAACTAGCGTGGTATTAGGTCAGTTTTCTTACCATTGTCAAAGAAAATTGTCTGAGCGTGGCAATGTACTATTGAGTTTCGTACAGTGAGCGAGGTAGCTGAAAGCTTAACTTTCTGGGTGAGTTTTAGTTGACAGGCAGAGGTCCAGCTGTACCTCTAGAATTGGAAATGTCCATGAGCAATAGTAACACTTATCATCAGGTGTGCTAGTGACTCGTTTGCCATCATAAGCAATAATATTATTGTGTATAAAAAGACCCAATAGCTCAGCATTATGTTCGATATAATAATTAAAATATAATATGTTCATCTTTTGAGTATTGGTGTAAAGATGCAAAAGGGGATGCTCCGATGGTTCGGACATGTAGAAAGAATGCCGAACGAACGTCTGGTTAAGAAGATATATAATGCGAAAATATAAGGATGTAGGTACCGGGGGAGACCGAAACTAAATTACCTAGACCAGATAGGTCACGTACTGAAGGAAGGTGGCGTCAAGAGTCTCCGAAACCGGCGAGCGCGTATGAAGAGAATTATGAATGTAGAGGAAGCGAGTGAAGTATGCATGGATAGAGTTCTCTGGCACTCTGTTCTCTCTGCCTACCCTGCAAGGGATACGGCGTGATGATATGTATGTATGTATGTAATATGTTCATTATTGTATAGAAGTAGACAATTAATTAAAAATAATAATAACAACAATATATAAAAGTATGTATATATACCTATATACAGTTATTGAGAAAATATTTATGCCCACTACTTAATGATGGAGTAACAATAATATTCATTATCCCTTCTTACTATTGGGTGATGTAAAATACGACTATACCAACTGCTCTGACCGGCATGGTATAGTAAATCAATGTCTCTTCTATTCTGGAGGAAGGTCCTGCCTAGCGGTGAAGCGAATGGTCTGTGATGAAAGTAAAATTGTCACCCTATTCTTATCTCAATTACTTGGGTCGAAGCAATATGTATACTTCTTCTATCAAATGTATTCCAAAACTTTAGACAATAGATTTATGATGGCCACTCTTCAAACCTCCTTATATCCGAATAGCGTTTTATAGAACAGTAATGATCAATGCAATATAGTATTTGTAGCCACCATTAAACTATAGAATTGAAGAAACCAAATCAATATAAAATTTTATCTAAAGTATGTGGGAAAAATAATAGTTTGCGGAAAGTAATACCAATATTGGCCCATTTGCTTTGTGTGATTTACGTTAGTTGAGATTGACAGCTTAGAGGCGTGACGTCTCATGGTTTCATTATAAAGCATTGGGTTCGTTGTTTGCTGTAGTCGCGTGCCGAGCTTCGCATTACAGGTTTGTGTACTCGATGGGAACATTGCGGTATAAATTAAAATGATTGTGATACATCTATATTATTGATCTTATGGTGAACTTTATCATTTCATTAACCCACAATTCAAAAAAGTAGTGCTATAAGTTTGTACGTATTGTGTGTGTGACGTCGTAGCTCTCAAACGACTGCACCGATAATGATGTGGTTTTTCTTTATATGAAAGCTGACATGATCGAGATAGTTCTTAGCTACAATTTATTAATATCTGCTAAGATGTTTCAAAGTTATCAGCTCTTATTGGTGTAGGAACCTTAAAAACGTAATTGATATTAACTTTGCGTTCAAACACATGTGTGACTTAGTACTGGAATACCTGTGTGTGATAATATCACTGAGGTACTCTGATAATGGGCGCTCAAAGGTAGGAGAACAAAACCAAGATTGCCTATTAGTAAACCCATCAAGTTTAGGATTATGGAATTCGTCTTAACTAGTCTTCTATTCATTTGAGTTATTTCTAATTGATCTGACTGCAGCCTTCTTAAACATACAAAATACATTTTGAGATGCTATTAACTGCCCGTTACATTTGTAGTACAGATTTTCCTCACATTGTGGTGTCCAAGTCCAACAGTGGGATGCATTTATAACAATATAATAATAATAATATAATAATAGTAATAGAATTTATTTTCTCTTTAAAAGGTTACCTAAGTGTAATTTATAAATCTATAATTACTTTAATAAGAATAACTGCAATCTTTACGAGAGATTGATGCTTGAAATAGGTTTTTTACATTAAAAATGTGTCTTATAAGTCATCAGGGCCCCGGCTAAAACAATAGTATTTAAATATATTCGTAAACATGACAAAAAACCATAGTATTTGCATCGAATATTACGAAATTACAAGTAACTTGAATGCTATCAATAGAATTTCAAAAAAATTGCCAATATTATGACAACTGCTGACATAACAAAAATATTGATTGATGTTTTATATATATATATATATATATATATATATATATATATATATATATATATATATATATATATATATATACATATATATATATAGTAATATTATTATATATTTATTACTATTATTAGCAGCAAGCATACAATCAGTATTAGTTACGTACTAATACTGATTGTTTGGTTGTACAATTTATTAATCTGTGATAGTAGTATCTATTATTAGTATCTGCAGAACATAACATGGTGAACGAAGTAAGCGGCCGCGGAAAATTAGTATTTGCTAAGCCGGAAGTCATTCTTTCAATATTTCCATTATCTTTTCTCTTTTTCTTTAAATTATTTATTTACAAATTTAACACAATTTATTTATATTTGTATTTTTATGTGAGAATTATTAATATATTATTAACTGATATCCGTGAGTCACACAACAGGGTTGCCAGCGGAAGATCAGTGTTGGGTGAAACCCAGCTAATGCTGAGATGGTGACCCTTTCGGCAGGATATGCTTAGTCTGAATTTAATCTGCTACTGCTGTTACTGATGATCTGACCATTATTTCTCTTATATTTTTTATTATTATTATTGTGTATACCTTTTCTTTTATTTTTTATATTAAGCGTAAATTTATTTTTTGTTCTGTATATGATAATTATCTTCAGCATGTCTTCTGCCGAATAAATGTATTTTCTTTCCTTCTTTCTTTCTTTTCTTTCTTTCTATTAATGCCATGATATTCATAAACCAATTAGGTGAAGCTTCTAGCACAATTAGTGTTATCGTATTATAGGATTTTCCTAGAAAAATGTTCTATAATATTCATTTTCTACCCAAATAAAGGTAGATGGGAATACTGAAATGGTATTCTGGTAGTTTATATGATCATAATCCAGGGCAATAAACCTTTTACCTATAAACTTGTTATTCCTAAGCATAGCACTTAAGATCTTTCACAACTAATCAGGAAAAATCTCTCTTACTAATGGAGATCATTAGCCAAGTGGTTTCTTTATAGGGCCCCATATACGTGACCCTTTTACAAATCATACGATAGGTATATATATAATCAGCACCAATTTGCCTTAATTAAGTGATTAATCCTTTAATTATTTCTAATGTTTACGCGAGTATTACACATTTGAATTTTATTACACATTTGAAATTTAACTATTTTTACATAAGAGTATTCTATGGCGTTTGTATGTGATTCTTTGTTTCCTACGTTTCGAACACTTTATAGCATTCATGGTCACGGGAGGACTGACAGACTCCTTCCGTAATCATGAACGTTGTAAAGTGTTTGAAACGTTAAGAAAATAAACATCAAAAAACAAACTCGATAGAAACCAAAGAAAGTTTAATTTCAAATAAAACAATATATTATTATGACGAACAATAATGATATATGCTTTAGGTACTACCATTATCTCTTATTTGAGGCTAACTTTTTGTACTTAAACAACATTTTTTTTAAGTAAAGGCTAACATCAAAGTAAATTAAGTCTAATGGCAAATGGGTATAACAGTTCTTTTGACGTCAGTGGATATTATTCCATTTCTTGAACGGAGAATTGTTTTCGTCATTTAATTTCACTAGATAAAGTTTTGTTAAATTTTATTCAAATATTTTACGCATTGCGTTATCTATACATATAATGGAAAGAAGCGTGCCTGTGACATTCGATAAATTTATTAAAAAAATGAGTATAGGCGGTAATAAAAACCCAAGAGAACACAATAAACATATTTGGGTTTTTTTTTCTGTATGTGTAAGCTAATTTCTAAAATTACTGAACGGATTGGTCCGCAGTTTTCACAAGTAGGTTAAGCCCAGTTCAGAGTAATATTTAGTTTTTGTTACATTAAAATCAAAATATTAATAAAAAAGTTAGTCATTTAAATTTTTAAAATCCCCTTTTATGTCACTAGAAACCCTATTCAAGAATATTTCGTGGACTAAGTCGCGGGCATAAACTAGTACATAGATATGATGCTTTATATAGAGAAAATGTGGACATTTTACTGATTTTCCATTAATTTTTTTGTTAAAGTCAATACAAGGATCTTTTAATTTTGTTTTGAATTTATTTTGGTAAAACAAACCATGTCTTCAAGAACATTTCTTCTATACTAGGATATTCTTGTGTACTGTTTTTCGGTTTTTTTTTTTTACAAAGGGACCGGCGCGGCGGCGTGACGTTTGGGAATACAAATAAATTTTATGTGCGATGGTTAACTGACCGTGGAGTAAACATCGTGATGTTTGAAGACGGACCCTCTGCAGGAACTTACAGTTCGTTAGATTGAGAAATATTTCACTGCTTCTGTCGCGAAAATCTTAGCTATTTGAAGTGTCCTTTTTAAGAAAGATAAATGCTACATTTATGAAAATACATTAAGTACCTAAGACTTGTAAGTATTTGATTTTAATATGTGGTCATCAATATTAACAAATATGCTTTATTGCCTCTATGATGATATATCAAGTGCAGGTTGTAGCTTAATATAAGTTTCTCTAATAGTAGTTACGATGGTAAATCGGTGCAGAGTTGCAGCGATATTCATACTAGATGGCGTTGAGGAATATCCACTAATTTACTGCTGTAAGGCACTTTATTACTCTTAAAGCGTTTTCCAGGTTAAGAGCTCTAAGCACTCATCCATATTCCGGACTAAGCTGTGAAAGCCATCTGCGGCTAACAGCTAAACATATACAAAACAAACGTAATTAATCTGTGTAATTTTCAGTATCAGAATGAAAAAGTGTTGGGTGTGCGTCGTTGGTTAGTAATTTATATAACATTGAGACAATTAAACTTTAATAATTACAATATAACAAATAAAACTACTGACCTGGTTGACGAAGATGCGTATGAGCATCGAGTGTTGTCTTCGACATGGCCGATAAGGAATTGGTGCCATAGCCTGTAAGAGAAATATCTGTATTAATAATACAATACAAACTCTGTATAGTTTTAATAGTGGTATGACCAGGCTGTTGACAGTTCTCTGTCTGCAGCCGCGGGCCGGTCCGTCCGGGGTAGTACCACACTGAGCAGAAGATCGACGTCTGAGTAATGGCAATGTGCTAATTCGCTTCGTTCGGTGAGCGAGAGAGCCGGACTTTATAGGTAGGCAACGGCCTAAGCAATACCCTTGGTATTGCAAAGGTCCATGGGCGGCAGTGACACTTACCATCAGGTGTGCTGCTTGCTCATTTGCCACCATAAGCAATAAAAAAAAGAAACTTAAATTGAAGGGGTAAAAATGATTACCACTCTCTCCTATAACAGTTTTATTGCAATCTTATTAATTGGTCGGGCAATATTGCTGATAATTTCCTGGCTACAGACGTTAATGTGCTGACTGCGGCTTGACCAACTAGAAAAAAAGTATGGTTCAACCAGACCATGTATCTGGACCCGATCAGGACAGAATGAGGCATGCCGGATTCGGCAAATCTTATCTGGACCAGGTCTGGTCCTGATCAGGATAGCCTGATGTGAAATAACATCAAGTATGGTAAGGCATACCGGATCAGGACCAAATAAGGATAGCCTGATGTGAAATATCATCAATTATGGTAAGGCATACCGGATCTGGACCAGATCAGGACCAAATAAGGATAGCCTGATGTGAAATATTATCAAGTATGGTAAGGCATACCGGATCAGGACCAGATCAGGACCAAATAAGGATAGCCTGATGTGAAACATCATCAAGTGTGGTAAGGCATATCGGATCAGGACCAAATAAGGATAGCCTGATGTGAAATATCATCAAGTGTGGTAAGGCATATCGGATCAGGACCAGATCAGGACCAAATAAGGATAGCCTGATGTGAAACATCATCAAGTGTGGTAAGGCATACTGGATCAGACCAGATCAGGACCAAATAAGGATAGACTGATGTGAAATATCATCAAGTATGGTAGAGGAGATTAATATGAAATCTTTAATTAATCATATTTATTTAATAATAATAATAAAGTTTAATTAATAATATAAAAATAATTTATATTTAAAGTAAAAGCAAAAATAAGTAATAAGTGAAAACATAGATAGAAATAAATATAATAATATTGTAACAACCATTCTAACATTTAATGTTTTGGGTCATAATAAATTGTTGATGGCGTTAGTAAAATGACGTCATTATCTGAATCGCGGTGTTGAGATTCTCCGAAACGTAATGACATCGTCTACTACTAAATTAGTTGTTATCGAATCAGATCAAAACAGATCGAACGGGTCATGAATGAGAAATTCAGGTGACAGTAGAAGTCGTTAGCATCTGGTGGTTGCGCCCTAATTGGTACAGCTCACTGGGACTCTACTCTCTATGTTTAAAATAAAGCACTGCATTCGCTGCCTAGGTCACGTCATAAATTAACTTATATTTTTATTTATTAAACATGTTTTTTAAGATATTCATGTTTTTTGAAAGGCCTGGACTGGGCATACTCGTTTTGGATCAGGCAAGATATATAACGCAGATGATTGATTTGGATCCGATCAGTAAAATTTCATCCGGACCCGATCAGGAATGCCTAATCTGGACCCGATCAAGAATTCCTAATCTGGAACCGATCAGTAATGCCTGATCTGGACCCGATAAGGTTTTCCTGATCGGGTCCAGTTATATCTTCTGCGTTACATACCTAATCTGGTCCAGATCGGGCATGCCCGGTCCGGTCCTGCTAAGGAAGACGGAAAAATTTCTAGTCGGGAGGCAGATAGTGACTCGGCTATACACTTGACTTTTCGGAGGACCATGAGTGTCACAATTAACGATCAGGTGAACTGTTTGATTGGTTTTCGTGAAATGACGGAGTCAGAATACACTTCATCATCCTCTATCTTACCAGTGGGCTTTGTAAATGACATAGGGATAGTATAGCATCTATACAAGAAAAGGAAAACGTGAAATCAAATCATAATATACTAGACAGCTCAGACGTCAATACGTCTAACCTGTGTAGTATAATAGGTCAATTTCCCTCGTATTATTGAGTCGGCTCGAGCCCAGAAGTGAGCTAAAATGAAATATTTACTTAAATTAATACAAAAAAGTAATAAATAAAATGACATACATACATATGATCACGCCATATCCCTTGCAGAGTAGGCAGAGAGAACAGAGTGCCAGAGAACTCTATACTTGCATACTTTACTCGCTTCCTCAACATTCATAATTCTCTTCATAAATGCTCGCCGGTTTCGGAGACTCTTGACTCCACCTTCTTTTATTAGGTGACTAATCTGGTCTAGGTAGGTTAGTCTCGGTCTCCCCCAGTACCTACATTCCACTTTCGCATTGTATATCTTTTTAACCAGACGTTCGTTCGGCATTCTTTCCACATGTCCTAACCATCGGCGCATTCCCTTTAGCTTTTATAAATAAAATAATATTACTATGGTAAAAAATTAATAAAATTTATATCTAATCAATAGCCTAAAAATTAGTTTCAAGCTTTAAAAATGACGATACTTTCATCTTCTTTACAACCCTTTTTTCTTTAAAAAGTAGCCTATGTCATTTATCAGTGTACCAAATTTTATTTAGATTGGTTCAGCCGTTTATGCGTGAAAGAGCGACAGAAAGACAGATAGACAGAGCTACTTTCGCATTTATAATATTAGTAAGGACAATTACTCATCATTTAGAAGGGCGAACCTTTAATACAAGTTACAACAATATCTTAGCTAAGGTCACCAAATATATATGACAAACGAAGTCAAAAGACCTTTATAATGACTAAATAAATAACTATCTTTCTTCTTTCTTTCTTTCATTAATACTACGCCCATTTCTATTTATTTGTATAAACAGTTATATTGTGTCACATTTAAATCAAAGGTCAGCGTCTGAAAGATAATCCTGGGCAAAGATAATGCTTTTACAATGTGACGTATGTGTATCGCGTTACCTTTGATCGATGTTTGCCATCAACAACATTGTTTGTATTCGTCCAGACAACTATAATGTTCTTAGAATATATCTCAATTACGGAGATTAACACTGTATTTTTAGTATTTTTTAGAAAATATATAATCATCACAGCCCATATATGTCCCACTGTTGGGCTCGGTCCTCCTCCATAATGGGATAGAAATTAACCTACTATACCGCGCTAGTCAAACGTGTTGGTATAGGGTTTTGTTTCGAGTTTTCCTTCTCTTGCATTGATATTATATACGTTTTATATCCCTTAGTCGTCTCTTACGATCACCCATGGGTACGATAGGAGGTGGTGAAATGTATTCTTATTCCGTCACCACACGGATAATATATTGATATATTAAAAAACTAGCTGTGTGGTAGCGGCTACGAATACTACTAACTCTTAATTTACTTGTAAATGTCTTAAAGATGACTAAGAGCTTTATATCAACCTTTTTTTTTCTTGCTGTGGACTATGGGTATGGTCGCGTCCCGCCAAATAGGTCCGGGGCGATGGAGAGGTGGCACGCAACCCCATGGACCTACCCTACAAGCACCTCTCTTCGCCGTGCGAGCGGGCCATTGGTACCCGATCTTTGTCTTCGGTGGCCCGCCCGGCAGCTTTATATCAATCTACCGCCAACTTTACCTGATGCCGTGTGGTCAATTACTTTACCAAAAAGGGTTGCAGTCAGGCAATTTATAAAACTACTGCTAATATTTTTTAGCATATGTATGGTGGAATCAGAGTAGATATTGCGTCGATCACAATTAATTGGGAGAAGAGCAGAAAAATTACGATGTTTGAGATATAAAAAAAAATTGATAAAATGATAAAAAAATAAAAAACCGAACCGAAGCTGTCTGTAATAGAATGCTCGATTTACCAACTAAGCTATATCTATTCTCAAGCTCTAGATACTAGAGTATAGAGTAAAGAAATTTGACCATTTCTACCTTATAATGTGGGGTTTGTTGACTTCAGTGATCCTAAGCAAATATTTATAAATCTCCCCAATGTAATGATGACATGTCCCTGTTTTGTTGGAGATTAAAATGTGAATTAGTTCTTGTTTTTTTTATTGCCGGTGGTGGCAAACGAGCAAGCAGTACCCCTGATGGTAATTGATACTGCTGCACATGGACCTTAGCAATACCAGGGGCACAGCCAGGCAGCTGCCTACCTTGAACAAACTGCTCTTCTTAAACCTCGTTTAAAGAAGGACATGTCAAAGCGCTCGGGAAATACAGCAACAGGTAGTTCATTCCAGATCTTGCACGTACGTTTGAGAAATGATCAATAATTATAATAATTTAGATATAGTTATACTCCCTTTGTATTGATGAAATTTGTCAGCCCTGAATTTCTCATAAGAGTCATATAAATCGGCTTAAAGTCGATAAGGATACAAAATACGCGATAGGATACAAAAATGTATAGCACGCTTCTAGAAAAGATTATGAATTTCAGCCCTGTCCCTCCGCATGGCAACTGATATCCAGCATTGGATGTCGTTACGCTGATGAATAAATGAATTATCCACTGCATAGATTCTGACCTACCGTTATGGGTTTGATTCCTACACGGGACAATATATCGTCGATCACACGATTTCTCTTGCAGAGCTATCTGTTTATGCGACATCTGTTTTCATTGAAAATGTGTGTGTGTTTTAATTCAAATAGTGGAATAGGACCACGCTGTGGACAGTTCTCTGTGTGCAGCCGCGGGCCGGTTCGTCCGGGGTAGAACTACATTCTCGCAGAATTTCGACGTCTGAGTAATGGCTGTTTGCTATTGCGCTTCGTTCGGTGAGTGAGCGAGCCGGAAGCCCAACACCACCCCAAACCCACCTCGGGTTTGGGGTTGGTAGGCAGCGGCCTAGCTATTGTAAAGGTCCATGGGTGGCAGTGACACTTACCATCAGGTGTGCTGTCTGCTCATAAGCCACCAATCTTTAAAAAAAAAGAAGTGCTGATTCGTTTTTATAAAGATTAGAAAAGTAAAGTTATTTTCATTTCATGGTAGAGGCCTGTACACAATAATGCATAGTATATAGGCCGAAATAGAAGTAGATATAATAATATTAGTCATTAGCCTCTTTAAGGGTGAAAATCACCTAAGGCGTCATTGAAATGTACTTATTAAAGAATTTTGCACCTTATATTTATACAAATACAGTTAGTTTTACATAGTCTTCATGTTCTGCGGGATTAGAATCTCTTTCTTTGATGCTAGCAATAGGATTTCACGCATTGTTAGTATAAGGGCAATATTATGGAAAGTACTTTGATTCTTGGTGTATTTTTGATTTCATGTTTCACGGTATTTGAACATAAAGTAGGGTCAGAACCTGATATTGATTTGAAGAGTAAATATTTTGGGCGCATTGTCTTTTGATGTCAAAATTCGTAACAATAAAATTAAGTTTGCTAAAGAAAAGCACTTATTGTATTTTTTTTTAAGTGAGGAACCACATAATTGTTATATTTTTAAGTAGGAGATATTATTTCATGAAAGTAAAAATATTTGCCGTATTCATTAATTCTTAAAATTTTAACATTCATCATCGTCGTTTCAGTTTAAATTCAATCTACTACAGGGCTCGAGTTTCTAACAAAATAGCAGGTAAATTGACTTATTATATTGGCTATTATATATAATACTACCTATTCTTACTCCATCACTACATGCTAACAAGCAAAAAGAAAAAATCATGCTAAGTCATCTAAATAGATGGATTTTTAGTTGTTTACTTTGCTCGATAATTTGGTTCAATCAAAATTGTGTACTCGAGAAACCCTAGTAGATATCATCATCATCTTGCTCTTATCCCAATTACTTGGGATCCTCCTAGCAGATAGTGACTGAGTAATTTTATATACATAATTAACAAAATAAACAATAATAACAAATAAAATAAATATAATAAGTTCTAGCTTACTCAACAGCAGCCTTTTTTTACTAAATCTGAAAATATAAATAAAAATCTCTTTAAATTGATCGCAGCTCCACCTAAGAGTATGAGTAACAATGTAAGAGTAACAATAGGTAATGATGTACTAGAGCAAGTGGATGAATTTGTATATCTTGGATGTGGATTTAGCCGAGATGGACGGTACACCACTGATATAGAGCGAAGAGTGAATGCGGGAAATAGAGTGAACGGAGCGTTGGGGCAACTTCTCGGCAGCCACCACCTCAGCCAGAAGGCACGTGTAGCAATACATAACGCAGTGCTTGTCCCAACATTACTGTATGGAAGCGAGAGTTGGGTATGCAGAAAAGAGTATGATAGTAAAATTAATGCGGTCGAAATGCGATCTCTGCGGAAAATCTGTGGAGTTAGGCTGACCGACCGCATTCGTAACGACGAGGTAAGAGAGCGAGTAGGTATGAAAGAGAGTATTGGTGTAAAGATGCGAAAGGGAATGCTCCGATGGTTCGGACATGTGGAAAGAATGCCGAACGAACGCCTGGTTAAGAAGATATACAATGCAAAAGTGGAAGGATGTAGGTACCGAGGGAGACCGAGACTAACCTACCTAGACCAGATCGGTCATGTACTGAAGGAAGGTGGAGTCAAGGGTCTCCGAAACCGGCGAGCGTGTATGAAGAGAATTTTGAATGTTGAGGAAGCGAGTGAAGTATGCAGAGATAGAGTTCTCTGGCACTCTGTTCTCTCTGCCTACCCTGCAAGGGATATGGCGTGATGATATGTATGTATGTATGTATGAATTTAGTAAACACAGCGACACAACAGTGAAGAACAGCTGACTGTGTCTTTCTCGCTCGAATAAACTCGGCGTTCCCGAGTTCACCCGAACGAGCCTTTCACCTCAGAACGTGACGGATCAGCCTCACTTAAAGCCTACAAAAAAATCTGAGTGCGGTGCATCAAAAGAAGTTTTCACTTCAAAAAGGAAGCGTTTGATCAAAACGTTTTACCCTCAGACAAATATCTTACAGCAGACCAGTGTCGCTTCTATTTTAGAATAGGCCCATGCACAACAGAGAATCGTGTATTGACTGCGGCAATAATAATAATCTCCAACATTTCTCGCCAAAAATATAACTTTTATTATGCTTACCACTTCAAGACGCCTACACCCTTTCCACTCTTTGTACCTATCCTCATTCTAATACCTGCAATCCTGCTAAGGTAAGCAGCTACTTGGCTATATCCCTGCTATTGTTGGTGTTCATAAGCGGCAGTTACTACTTACCAAAATAGATCTTCTAACAACAAAGACAGTAAAAACAAAGCTTATAACTTCTAACAACAAATTCAGTTAAAAAATGTTATCATCATGTCAATAAGATCTGAAATCGCTTGAAACGCTATTG
Source organism: Lymantria monacha (assembly GCA_905163515.2). Classification (NCBI taxonomy): domain Eukaryota; kingdom Metazoa; phylum Arthropoda; class Insecta; order Lepidoptera; family Erebidae; genus Lymantria; species Lymantria monacha. Next base: position 23,542,844 of record LR991081.1, read on the forward strand.
TGTCCCGAGACAATAATATTATTAACTCCGACTGGGCAGCAAAATTGAAAAGAAAACTGTAATTTGTCTGCTTTTGTTTTTCATTGATTGGCAATTGTTAGCGTTTCATTTTCAATATTGCTTTTTATATATCTAATTCTTTTTTATTTATCATTTTTATGGTTGCCATTTGTTCGAGTTTTTAAATGACTATACAAATAGCGGTGTGGTTTGATTTGTGATCTTAATATCAACCTTGTAACGAGTCTCGTACGTTTACCCCCACCTAAGAGAAGTCTTTATGCGATCCATAAATAATTTTCCTTGTGGTGACGGAGTAAGAATACAATTCACCACCCCTATCTTATCTGTGGGTGATCGTAGGAGACGACTAAGGGATATAAAGCGCATATAAAATCTGTGCAAGAGAAGGAAATCTCACAATAAATTCCTATACCAACACGACTGATCAGCGTGGTAGGTAAATTCTTCTCCCATTATGGAGGTGGCTCGAGCCCAACAGTGGGACATAAATGAGCTCAACTGAATGAAAAAATAATTGTTCTATATCTGAATTTAATTTTTCTTCATTGACTGGATGTCTAGAAATTCTTCTTTAGTGACAGGTAAACAGAGACTACGGCTTTCCACGATCTTGGCATACTTCTGTCGCTACTTTCCCATACACCACAGTCTAAATCTATTGTTACAGGCACTCTTAATTTGAGATTTTGTTAGCTCGTCACGAATTTGATCACTAACATACCGCTTGATCCTCCCCGTCTAATCGATCCTTCACGCTTGCTCAGTATGTATACATACATACATATCATCACGCCATATCCTTTGCAGGGTAGGCAGAGAGAACAGAGTGCCAGAGAACTGTATACTTGCATACTTCACTCGCTTCCTCAACATTCATAATTCTCTTCATACACGCTCGCCGGTTTCGGAGACTCTTGACTCCACCTTCCTTCAGTACATGACCGATCTGGTCTAGGTAGGTTAGTCTCGGTCTCCCCCGGTACCTACATCCTTCCACTTTCGCATTGTATATCTTCTTAACCAGACGTTCGTTCGGCATTCTTTCCACATGTCCGAACCATCGGAGCATTCCCTTTCGCATCTTTACACCGATACTCTCTTTCATACCTACTCGCTCTCTTACATCGTCGTTACGAATACGATCGATCAGCCTAACTCCACAGATTTTCCAAAGAGATCGCATTTCAACCGCATTAATTTTACTTTCATACTCTTTTCTGCATACCCAACTCTCACTTCCATACAGTAACGTTGAGACAAGCACTGCGTTATGTATTGCTACACGTGCCTTCTGGCTGAGGTGGTGGCTACCGAGAAGTTGCCCCAACGCTCCATTCACTCTATTTCCCGCATTCACTTTTCGCTCTATATCAGTGGTGTACCTTCCATCTCGGCTAAATCCACATCCAAGATATACAAATTCATCCACTTGCTCTAGTACATCATTACCTATTGTTACTCTTACATCTGTTCTGGCTTCATCTCTTTCAAAGACCATTATTTTGGTTTTGCTCACATTCACGCGTAGACCCTTTTTCTTACAATCTTCTGTCATTGTGTCGACTAGGGTCTGCAGGTCAGTCGCTGACTGTGCCAGCAGGACTACATCATTTGCATAGAGCAGAGTAGTGACCACTGAGTCGCCCATCTGGACTCCCACATTCATATCGTTCAACCTTTGGAGACATTTATCCAGATATATGATAAACAGTCTGGCTGACAGAACGCACCCCTGTTTAACGCCGATATTGACGTCAAACCAAGGCGACATTCCATCACGCAGCCGCACACAGGCTCTACAGCCCATGTAACAAGACTGCACAGCCTGCAGCAGTTTACCGTTAATACCATACTCCGGTAAAATGTCCCAAAGTTCTTTCGTACAACTGTGTCAAATACTCTCTTCAGATCCACAAAACTGCAGAAAACCCTCTGACCTAGAGCCAGATGCTTCTCCACAATGTTGCGCAGAGAACTTATGTTACTCAGTACATATACATCGTAAAAGTCTTTGTTCATTCTTTCTATCTGTCCAAATCACAATTTATCATTTATATACAAATATAACCCTAAAAATTACCCTAGGATCCGTTCAAATGGTTCATTATCATCATCATTCAACCTTTTGCTAGCCAGTCCTTGATGTAGACCTTCCTCACAGAACGCTACAAGTTATGAACACTCATTCATTTTGCGATTTGGAAATCGTTGTAGGTGATATACGTTACCCACTAAGATAGCTGTTACCCCGAGCTGATGATATCCTTAACCAATTTTCAACCGATTTTCACAACTCCTACGGGCAAGAAAGAGATAGCAATAATTGTATTCTTATCTTGTCGCCATTAAATGATTATCCACGGCTTTATACATCAAAACCAAACAACACCCACCCCTCTTGTTCATCTAAAACACCTAAAAACAATTTGAATTGTCAGCTCTTTGAAACCACAGATTTGATATTCAATTACATCACATCAAAGGAGATCGTGTCAAAACTATTTGCTTAGAATAGGATGTAATGAGAAATGAGTGGTACGCGATTTTGGACCTTAAAATTTTCAATGGAGTTTTTTGAATATCTTTAAGAGATAAAAATCTTTCATCTCTATATTATGAATGGTTTTGACTACAATACATAATCACAGTATTGTTTCGGGATGAAGATTAGTTTAACGATTTTTTACGAGGCTTGCTTTTCTCGTGGTGATTTTATCTTCTTATATCTCTTTATCATCTCATGCCACTATCCTCGAGATAATTATGACGTATTTATTCTACAATAATATGATAATTATTACAGCCCCTCCAAAACCTCCTTCTCTTTCTCTCTAAAGTAGACGTATAATAATACAAAAATGCTAGAGACAACAAATTTTTCTTACAATGAGGTTTTAAGAATTAGTTATTGGTACTGGATATTATTGTTAGGGTCAAGTGAATTTGTCTTTGAAGTTAATTCTATAAGTTTAAAATTATTTTCTGTCCGTAAATAAATAAATACTTCCGTAAATAATTCTAAAAATAGTCTGTAAATATAAGTCTGAGAATTATTTTCTGTCCGTAAATAAATAAATACGTCCGTAATAAGTCCAAGAGTAGTCCGTAAATATTATTCTGAGAATTATTATCAGTCCGTAAATTTAAATTATAATTTATTATGTATAATTCCGAAGCGAAGCACTCACATGTTAATTTTACTTTTTATTTGAAATTAATTCAATAATCTTCCGGCTAGAAACTCAGAGTACTTATCTTATTTTTTAAATTATTTCTTTTATACAAAATTGTATGCTGAATTATTATTGCCCTTTTGTAATATTGTTTATTTTCAAAATATTATACAAAATATATTGATCTGGTTTACTAGACCAGCCATCACTCACTTCAACCTTTTTAAGGAAGTTAGAATGTCCATGTTACATCAAGTTATATCGATGCACAGTGTGACTAATAGAAAAAAATTGGTTGTTTTATTATTACCCATATGAAGAACTGTTTGTTCAATTTGACTACAATTTAAAACTTTATATTTCAAAATTTATTTCTTTATATATTAGAGAAGGCCCATGCAAACACATCGCATCGTAGAGGGTGTGTTGAAACGTGAATTTAAATTATAATTTTTCAAGGAAAATATTGATATACCTATTTATTTATTTTGTGTTCGTCATTCGTCATGGGAGAGAAAAGTAATTCTTATTATTATGTCAATGGTCCCACATCAATATTGATGCAATATTATGTTAGAAGTATCGTTAACACAATAAAAAAAAACACCTTTCATATATAATATATTCCGTGGCGAGGAAATAACCAAAAAAAATTAAGGCAAAAATGTAATTTATTGTGCAAACTTAGTTCTGCCGTTGAAAAACTGTTGTACTCCTTCATTGAGTTATTTAGCTGTCAGTTTATTAACTGGAAATGAATAATAACTTATAAGTGATCTAATTACTCATGAATATGTTACTTATGGTGGCAAATCTGATGGTAAGTGTCACTGCCGCCCATAGATCTTTGCAATACTAAGAGTATAGCTAGGCCGCTGCCTACCAATACAAGCCACAATCCCGTCCAGTTGGGTTACTGGCTCACTCGTTAATCGAAAAAAGGGCTCTAGCACATGTCCATTACTCAGATGTGGATTTTCTGCGAGAGTGTGGTGCTATCTCGGACGGATCGGTCGGCGGCTGTAGACAACCACTAAAAATTACTGTATATGAAAAATATTATAAAATTAGACAACTATTCTTTTATTTGTTTTTTGTGGTGGACAATGGAGGTAGTCATGCCCCGCCAAATCGGTCCGGAGCGACGGAAGAGACAGCGCGCGTCCCCATAGACCCACCCTACAATGCGCCTCTCTTCACCGTGCGAGCGGGCCACCGGAACCCGATAGATGATAGTCATCTCTCTGAGAAAATAAACACGTATTTGAAACTAGTAAATGTTATTGAAAACTTAAAAAATAGCTCTTGCTGCCTTTATAGGTCTCATCCATCCATCCATCAGCTCGTAGACTTCTACTATTAGACATAGGCAAGAGAATGCCACTCATACTTATAAGTCTATACTTAAATAATCTACGGCCCTACAAGCTATAGCTTGAAAAAAAAATGAGAATCCGTTGCCTGTTGGACGATTTTTTCTTATGAGAATAGTCTCTTCCACAGTTATATTAGTTTTCACAAACAACCTAAGCTACAGTAAGTACATAGTTTTAGTTTTATTTTATTACTAGCTTCTGCCCGCGGCTAAAAAGATTACTATCCTAAAATTTTTCAGCTCTTATTTTTATTTTACCCCTTAAGTGTAATATTTTTACGAAATTTTAATGTTATATTTATTTATATCTAATCAATAGCTTAAAAATAAGTTTCAAGCCTCTGGCTTTAAAAATGACAATAAATTCTTACAACGTTTCATCCCCATTTACAACCTTTTTTTGCATTGAAAAGTAGCCTATGTCCTTTGTTAGTTTCTAGACTATCTGCGTACTAAATTTTATTTAGAGCGGTTCAGTAGTTTTAGCGTGAAAGAGCGACAGACAGACAGAGTTACTTTCGCATTTATAATATTAGTAAGGATAATGGCTGGCTGAGCTGGCTAAATATATTTAATATATTATAGAATTCTAGACCACCGGACATCTAAGTGCTTGTTTTTTTCTTTTCAGTTTTTTATTGTGTACGTAGTTTAGTTCGCTTTTTACGCAGTCGGGTTTTTTGATTTTTTAAATTATTTTTTTTTTATTTTATACTTTTTAGTTATGAATACCTAGGAGGCTACTGATATTTTATTTATTTTTAAATAGGTACCTAACTACATATAGTTTTTCGACTGAAGTTGAGTACTAAATCGTTAGAAGTTGGAGATGGTCCACCGCGTCAGACATTAGCTACTTTAGGTAGGACTATCTATGGAATATTGGACAATATACCTACTAGATACTTCAATATATGTCCATCCACATTCACACGCACAGTTATAAGTATTTTTCATGTTTTCATCGGAAATTTCTACTGTCTAAAAACCTATAGGTATGTGACAAAAGTTGTTATGAAACTTTAAATCGATATAGATCCTAAACGGTCAGTCAAATCGAAAAACGTTGAGAGAAAACTAACAATGATTTTTAAATACCTATTCAACGATACCCCACTCGATATAGTTGGTAGACTTTCATTTTCTTCATTTTCACAATATGGCGTCCAGTAGTCGCCATATTGAATTTTCACTAACGTCATACCTTTAGTGACACTCGCTGGACTAGAAGGAATCGATTGACGTGTGAATCAAAAAAATCGGTCCAGTAGTTTGGACTATATAGTGCTTCAAAGGAACATACGAACATACATACATAGACTGTTAAACACAATACCACTCCTTTGCGTTGCGCAGTCGGGTAAAAAAATCAGAAACCCTTTACTCTCTATGGAATATTTTATGACACATCATTAAGAAAATGTGTGAAATTTATACAAAAAAATAATAATACTTGTGCGAGTGTACTAACTTGGTTGACCGGCGTAATATAGTACATAAAATAATACTCAGTAAATATTGTTCAGCGGAGGAATCGAACCCACGGCACTGGCATGTAAGGTCGGTATCTTAACCACTACGCCATCTATGCTGTCAAGTTTTCCTATATCATTTTATTTTACTACAGTTAACTAGAGATGTATCGATATATCTAACTTAAATTAACATAAGTTACATAACAGATCGTAATGGCATTCCATCCATTCTGCTATTACTTAAATCCATCTTTATATACAATGAGTATATAGCCTAGCCCTCGTATATAAGGGCAAAATTTTCATTCTAAATTACTACTCTTGTACAGTCATAAGTACGAACGGTTCGCGCTTCAGAGAGTGCAAAACAATAGGGTGCTTGCCGCTTCCCTCATGACGCCTGAAGCGGTTTTCCCTCCATTTTCCATCCCGTTCTAATATTCTATAAAAACAGCGAGTGCAAAGAGTACAGAAAACGGTGACGAAAGCCACTTTTGGCTAATTTTCGCCGCCGCTCGCCGGGTCTCACTGACGTGCAAACTTTAGCTTCGAAATGTTGGGGCGTTTTTTTACTATTATTCTCCTATAATGTTTTTCAAACGGTCGACGATTTTTATTGAATAAATATTAATTATTGTCAATGAAGATGGTTTATTTATATGGATTACTATTGTGGTGGCTTTTTTGTCTGTTTTAAATTATTTACCATAACACCGCGTCGATATTAATGATTAACAACATTTAATTTATGAAGATTATTCATTTTTGAAATGAAGAAAAATAAGCAAATCTTTTAAAATAAATTTTTCATTGTTTTATTTAACATTGTTAGTTTACATTTATATACCTACGTAAAAAAATCCTAATAACAATTTACACAATTATTGTAATAAAATGAGTCATTTAAATATTTAAATTTGACTTTGACTTGAATTTGACTCCCAATTGTCATGACGTTTAGTGCAAGCAATTTTCTGAAACTGACCATCTCATATTCCAGCGGATTAAGATCGGGACTAAACGACGGTCAGTCTTCAGCTCTGATGAAGTCCGAAGCGTTCGTTTCCATCCAAGACTGCGTAGACCGAGCTTTATGACCCGGCGCCGAGTCTTGCTGGAAGGACTATTCTTGGTTATTGAACATGGTGTTGTTAAGGGGCTTCACTACCTTCTCAAGAATGGTATCTTGATACACTTGTGCTGATGTATTGATACCTTTTTCACAAAAGTATGGCTCAGTCAATCCTTCATAGCTAATACCCCACCAAACCATCACTGAAGTCGGATAATGCCCACGTTGTACTCTGTCGACTAATTGGGAAGCTTTCTCAGAGCTTTGGCCATAATAATAACCATTTTATTTGTTAAAATGTTGCTCAATTGTAAAAATTTTCTCATCTGTAAACAAAATTTTTCCTTTGCGTACCGTCAGTGGTTGATCCGATTTTACCACCCTATTATTTTTAAATTATCAGTTAAGAAATGACCAGTACGTCTCTTATAGACTGCAAGTTCTAAGTCATCTTTTAAAATACCCGACATGGTGCTATCTTCATCTCCCGAGATAAAATCTTTTGCTTTCGGACAGGATTTCTTCAATTTTTTTCCCTTACTGCTTTAGCCACCTTTTTCGTACGCACATTACGTGGACGGCCAGATATTTTTCTGTCACAAACAGATAAGCCCTCATTGTGCCTATTAATAGCACGACACACAAACATTTTACAAGCGTATGGAGAGTTTTCAAAATTATATTTGGCTCCATACTTACTTTGTGTAATGCAATCACAGCAATTCATTTCTCTTTATCAACCCACTAAATTTTTATATCGCAAAATATTGTACAATGTATTGGCGCCAAAATGAGAAAACACAATGAACAATCATATAAAAATGACAGATTCCAAATTCAAATGTATGCTTTGGTTTATTTTTAATAGTAGGTATTTATGGCCAGACTAGGTATAATGACGTAATATGTTTCTTGATTACTAAAAATCTTACTAATCTAATTCGTTATTATCTAAAATCTATAATGTAAACTACAATTACCTAACAAAACCATTAGTTTAACATAAAATTAATGTATTTTCTCCGAGTAGAAAGTCAGGATTTTGTTACGGTCTGACGCTATCCAGGGAACAATGCCAAATTACCTCCATTCAATTAAACACTCACCGCTCATTAAATATCCACAATTCATACTCTCCAAAAAGAACTTATTAGTTCTGTTTATTTTTTATATCAAAATAGTATAACGACAAAACTAGCTGCAATGAATGTTTTGATTTGATTTCAATTGAAAAATCTTTCATTATCAATAGCAAACAATTATAATGTTAGTAAATATTAACATGGTTAATTATGGCATATGAATATAATATGGTAGCAAAGATCTCAGCTCATATATGTCCCACTGTTGAGCTGGAGCCTCTTCTATAGTGGGACTAAAATTGACCTACTATACCACGTTGGTCATACGTTGGTATAAGGTTTTGTTACGAGTTTTCTTTCTCTTGCATAGATGTTATATGCGTTTTATATCCCTTAGTCGTCTCTTACGATCACCCACGGTTAGGATAAGGGAAAGTTAATTGTATTCTTACTCTGTCACCACACAGAAAAATAAAGATTCTTTTATATAAAAAAAAGATTACTTTATTCTTCTTTTTTATAACGCTGTCTCTAAAATATTGAGGCGTAATTATAGTTAATATGATAATAATACAACATGCGTATGGCAGCCGTTTAGAAAGCCAATTTAATGAGTTGACGAGTCACTGTCTGCCAAATTACACTGTGTATGATATTAAAGGTAGACAATAGTTTCAAATTTAATAGATTTTAGTATAACTAATCCCTTAAACACCAAACCTCATAGATATATATTTGATACTATTATCACGCAATAGTTAACCCACCGTTGGCAATTAATAAGTGCTGTATACAGCCGTGTCATTAGTAGATTACTATTTTTTTTTCTTTGGTTAAAATTTTTCAAGGGCGTATTGAACCCGTGTCTCTGTTTAAATCTCTCCAAGAATCATATATCTTTCCTATTATAAGATTCGGTAATAATAAATGGAGATATATATATAATAATACATTTGTTTTGGCAAAAATAATTATTAATATTGCTTTTTTCTTTGTCTTTCTTCACATACCACCCATCTAACCATGCGTCAGCCCGTAGATTTGTTGAACAGAGGCATTTGATTCCTCATGAGAATACCAGTCAGTATAGTCTAATAAATTTTAAGATGTCATCATCAGGGGTTCGTCTTACATTGCGTCGAACGAGCAGGACTTTCAGCGATGGTAGTATGCTTTAAAGTATGCAATATTTACTCGGTTTTTACTTTAACATCCACGTTCTCCAGATAACATGACTCTACCCATACATTGTAGATATAACAATTAATTAATACTCCTATAAAACGCACTAAGAGGAAAGAGAAGAGGAATGTGGATTAATTTGCCATTCCTGTCAATTTTATTACACTACTCATCCTTTTCTTTTTTTTTTAAAGATTACCCTGCACTATGAAATTTTAATTAGGCGGAGAGAAATGACTGTCGCTTTTTCCTGATGATACTTCAGCCCGTTTTGTAACTCCCACCGGACATTAAAGAATAAAAAGAAAGGAGGAAGTCGCTTTGTATTCTTTACCTATAATCATATGGAAGTACATATATAATTAGGTACTTATAATAATTCAGAAATTCAAAAAAGAAAATAAAGTTTACAATCAGTATATATTACCAGCCATGACGGCACTCAATCTTGGTCCCTAAATGTGGGCTTCATAAAAAGACTTAGAGTCGCTCAACGCGCTATGGAGAGGGCACTGCTTGGGATTTCTCTTACATACAGAAATCCGTAGAAGAACAAATGTAAACGAGATAGCTCGAAGAATTAGCACGTTGAAATGACAATGGTCAGGCTATATCACTCGTTGAACTGAAAACCGATGGGGAAGAAAGATTTTTGAGGCAACCACGTATCACACGAACCCCTAGGTGGACTGACGACTTTTCAAAAGTCACTGGTTCAAATGGCATTCTGGTGGAAAAGTCTATGTCCAACAGTGAACATTATAGGTTGACAGAGGGATGTCTAACAAATCAGATGTATATACATAATTCAGAAGAATTTCTAGATAACTTAGTATTGAATTTTGGACTTCTTTATCTATATCTATATATATATATAAAAGAGCTTGTCCTGATTGACTGATTCATCATCGCACAGCCTAAACCGCTGGGGGCAATTACATGAAATTTTGACAGTTTCTGCCTTTTATATTGTAGGCGCTCACTAAGAAGGGATTTTTGGAAATTTCTCCTCTAAGGGTGGCAAATAGGGGTTGCAAGTTTGTATCTAACTTCGTCAGTTTTAAAGATAGATTCGTGAAACTTTGTATTCGTCTATTTAATATTAAATAAATGAAAACGTAATTCAACATTATTGAAACTTTCTCCTAAAAGGGTGAAAAGTAAGGGGTTCAAAGTTTGTATGAAACTTCGTCAGTTTTGAAGTTAGATCCCTGAATTTTTTTTATTAGCTATAAAATGTTAAATAAAAATTTACCTGTCTCAGCATTTTGGGCAATTCTACCCTAAGGGAGTGGAATAGGGGTTGCAATTTTTTATGAAACTTTGTCATTTTAGATGTAAGAAACCGTTAAAATTTGTATTTACCTATTTAATATTAAATAAACAAAGTTCTGTTTCAGCATTTTTGGAAATTTCACCCCTAAGGGTAAAAATAGGAGATGCAAGTTTGTATGAAACTTCATCAGTTTTGAAGTTAAATCCCTCAAAATTAGTTTTTAGATGTTTAATATTAAATAAATAAACACGTGTTTCAGCTTTTTTAGAAATTTCTCCTCTAAGAGTGAAAGTAGGACATGCAACTTTGTATGAAACTTCGTCAGTTTTGAAGTTAGATCCCTGAAAATTTGTTATTCGCTATATAATATTAATCAAAATTTTACCTATTTCAGCATTTTTGGAAATTATCCCCTTAGGAAGTGGAATAGAGGCTGCAAGATTTTTTATGAAACTTTGTCATTTTTGAATATTAAATAAATTAACATGTATTTCAACATTTTGGAAAACCCTTCCCTAAGGGTGAAAAATAGGCGGTGTAAGTCTGCATGAAACTTCTTCAGTTTTGAAGTTAGATCGCTGAAAATGTGTTATCTATATATACAGTATGACTGTTAAAAGACTGTACATATCGAAGGAGACGATAGATAATGGTCACATGTAACAAATAAAAATATAATAAGAAGGTAATATTAATTAACTAGATAGTAAACCTCAACAATATTAGTGTGTCAGGATTCTCAAAAAGATGGTCACCTTCTCAACATTTCTCGATACAAATCAATCGCACCTCGTACACTGCCATTTGGTCGAGCATATGCAATTTCCCAACACTCTTAGTGCGAATAACACATTCTATCACACTTCACACACAAATAGTCACGGTTAAAATCAAAACGCGGGCAATCGAAAGACGCGTAGTTTAACAAACACGGAAATGCAAAACACCCGATACGGCGCACGCGCTTTGACTGATCAGCTGACCACAGACGGACACTCACCCCGGGGACATCCCTCGGGGCAGAGTGTGCGCGGGAGCCACTACTTAGCACTGTTGTCAAGGTCACGCGCTCAGCTAGTTACTATTTTAATGTAATTTCAATATCTATGCGGAGGAGTACGTAAATAAATATTTTTATAGGACAATTAGTTCAAAATTTAAGTATCAATTTTTTTTATATATTTGGTATCAGAATCGAGTACTGAATACCCTCCCTCAATATGTACAATCTTTTACCAGTCACGCTGTATATATATATATATATATATATATATATATATATATATATATAAGAGATTTCCACCTATGTATTGACTCATCACTATATCTCTGGGACCATAAGGCCTACAAACCTTAAATTTGGTAGGAATATTTCTTTCGCTGAGTAGAGATCAGCTAAGAACAGATTTTACGAAATTATATCTCTAAGAGGGTGAAAAATCAGGGCAAAGTTTGTATGAGACAACGTGATTCCTTGGTCCATCTATTTTAAATTTTGCATAAACATTCTTTAACAGAATTGATGAAAGACGTGATTCATATTTTATTGATATTTATCTCCTAACTGGGTTAAAAAGGGGTGGAAAGTTATTTTAGAGGTGATTTGCTTTAAAGTTGATATCAATACTTCTTAGTGATTTTGATTTAAAAGACATTTTATTTTGACACATGTTTCAAAACTCAATTCGATTATATTCAAAAAACCGGCCAAGAGCGACTCAGAGTAGCGCACGAAGGGTTCCGTACCATTATCTATAAATGGAAAAATAATCATGTTTGTTGTATGGAAGCCCCTCTTAAATTCTCTATTTGTTTAATTTATATTAATTATTTATTTCTAAAGTGAATATATTACTAAATATTCTTAGCATATTTCAAACGTCTACCTATTTTTGTTATCAATATCGAGCAAAAACAAGCAAATAGAATACTTTTGTTATGTGGGAGCCACCTTAAATATTTATTTTATTGTTTTTTAGTATTTGTTGTAGCGGCAAAAGAAATTCATCATCTGTGTAAATTTCAACTGTCCAATTATCACAGTTCATGAGAGCAACCTGGTGAGAAACAGGCGAAGTAACGGACGGACAGCGAAGTCTTAGTAATAGGGTCCTGTTTTATCTTTTGGATCTGGAACTCTAAAAAGGTTGATGTCACATAAACGTTTGGTACAATGCAAATACTTTTTAACATTGAAATGTCTCGAATATCACTGCACTATATTAGTACGGTGTTTATAGGTCAGCTAAGAACGGATTTTACCTAAATTTCACCCGCAAGGGGAATTGCTGGGGTGTAGAAATCACATTTTTAAACATATCTCCTACAGACTTGAATTTCGGTAGACATATTTTTGTTACAATACACATGTTAACTAAGAACGCCTTTTTGAAAATTCCACCCCTAAAGCGGATTGCGTAGGTGTTAACACAAAAAATCTACATTTTCCAATACTGCCCCTACAGACTTGGAATTTAGTGTGGACTTTCTTTCTGCTCTGTAAAGGTCAGATAAAATAGGATTTTAAGAAATTCCTTCTCCGAGAGGAATTCTATGTTGCGAAAGTAGACGTAACCGAAGCGAAGCGAGGGAGGGTCGCTAGTCTATATCTATATCTATATATATATATATATATATATATATATATATATATATATATATATATATATATATATATATATATATAAAAGAAAGTTGTGTTAGTTACAACACTTATAACTCGAGAACGGCTGCACCAATTTTTATGATTTTTATGTTTTGCGTTTGTTGTCGTCGGGAATAGGATATAGGATATTAAAATATGATATTCATAAACAAAAAAAAATAATTAAAAACATATCAATTCTAAGCCTCCATTTGTTGATGATGTAACCAATGGCAACTGACAGCTCACGTCTAATGGTTTGTTGGGCAAATACCGCGAAAAGTTAAAATGATAATTTGGAAAATCCAATAGTGCACGCCTCATAATTTTTATATTATATAGCATTTACTATTAGTCAATGCTATAATATGCACGATAAATAAAGCGCCTTGATTATTTCACTGAGCGAGATCTGGTAGTAATATTAAATGAAATTGCGATTTAAAAAAAAACAAAAAATTATGCGTGCGTATCTCTCTCTGCCTTTTCTTTATTGCTTATGATAGCAAGCGAGCTACCTGATAGTAAGTGTCACAGCTGCCCATGGACCTTTGCAATACCAAGGGTATTGCTTAGGCCGCTGCCTACCATTATAATCCCCAAACCCACCCACTTGGGCTACCGGCTGTCTCGCTCACCGAACGAAGCGCAATAGGACATTGCCATTACTCAGACGTCGATCTTCTGTGAGAGTGTGGTACTACCCCGGACGGACCGTCCCGCGACTGTAGACAGAGAACAGTCAACAGCATGGTCCTGTCACTATTAAAAATCCTCTCTCCCTCTCTGCCTCTCTCCTTCTCTCTCTCTCTCTCTCCTCTTCTCTCTACCTTCGTGCGGTTATAATCTCAGCTCATATATGCCCCACTATTGGGCTCGCGCCTACGCCATAATGGGAGGGAAATTGACCTACTATACCACGCTGGTCAGCCATGTTGGTATAGGGTTTTGTTTCAAGTTTTCCTTCTCTTGCAAAGATGTTATATGCATTTTATATCCCTTACCTTAGTCATCTCTTACGATCACCCACGATTAAGATAGGAGGTGACGAATTGTATTCTTACTCCGTCACCACACGGATAACCCTCCCATGCGCTTTACACTTCAAAATAAATATGGCGCGTAACAGAAAAACGTTACAATATAAAATTTCTCCCATACGTCGATAAAAAAGTTTCACTTCAAAAAGTTAGAGAAACAAAAAAAATGCATTTTTTTTGGTTCTTTTTTTTTTTTGTTTTTTAAAAAACAATGCAATATTTTTAAGATATATGCTGAAGTTAACAGACATGTGACAATTTTTCATTATTTTATTTATCATTTACTATTAGTCAATGCCATAAATGAAAAAGACAAATAATTTCGTGCCATTCTCGACGCAGTACTAAACATAGCTGTTCGTTTACAATAGGTTGTATCAGATCTATTTCCTTTGCCCATCCGAATGGACGAACAAAAAAATGTAAACGAACCCAATTTGCATAAGGTATACCTACACTAATGACTAAGCAGTTTCGGTTTTTATTAATTGCAATTAAACGACAAAGAATTACCAAACCATTTTCGAAAGGAAACCGCGCGATGCGATTATGAACTTTTAAAAAAAGAAATATTTTGATACATTAATTTTTACGGTCGTATTCTTGCTAGATACGGAATATTTTATCCGACGTCTTCGAATATTTTTTTAATCAACTATTTTCTTACTTTAAACAAAATAATTCCTTTTTAAAAATATCAAATACGTTTAAACTAATGTTTTTTCTTGACATATGTATGATAATATTATCCTATAAGTGCAATGTGAGAAAAATACAATCATTTTTAGGTTTAAAAAGTGCTTGATTCTCATATATCGAGAGTAGAGCAAGACCTCGCTTCGCTAATGAGGCGTGCAAAATTTGACCGGTCAGAGTTCGTTTTGTGCGAGTGTTACGAATTTTTAAGAATTTTTGTTATAATAAAACATATTATGTCTATATTGTCATCAACAATGCCGCGACCAAAAAAATCAAATCTTTCCCAACAAAACGGTAACGCAGTTAGAATTCGAAACATAACGAACGTAACCACGGCAGAAGAACAATTTATTGTACGGGAAGACCGCCGCGTTAATATGGCCCAACTCCGTGCTTTTTAATCACAAGAGTAAAGGGAGGCAGACCGTGCTCTGTTGACAATGCGAAATTTGTAGCCGCTACCACACAGGTAAAAATAACTTAATAGTTTTAAATTAATCGAAATCTGCTTATCTCATTCATTAACTGTTAGGCGGAACGAAGTGTGCCGGGTCCGCTAGTTTTAAATATAAGCACTCCCTCTTTATCACATACATACATATCATCACGCCATATGCCTTGCAGGGTAGGCAGAGAGAACAGAGTGCCAGAGAACTCTATCCTTGCATACTTCACTCGCTTCCTCAACATTCATAATTCTCTTCATACACGCTCGCCGCTTTCGGAGACTCTTGACTCCACCTTCTTTCAGTACGTGATCAATCTGGTCTAGGTAGGTTAGTCTCGGTCTCCCCCGTTACCTACATCCTTTCATTTTCGCATTGTATATCTTCTTAAACAGGCGTTCGTTCGGCATTCTTTCCACATGTCTGAACCATCGGAGCATTCCCTTTCGTATCTTTACACCAATACTCTCTTTCATACTTCTTCCCTCTTTATCACACGACTATAAAATCACAACCGTATATAATGTTTTAGTTTTCCACCCATATCGTATATCATGTAGAAGTATCGTATAAGCCACCGTAAGTGGGATCGGTCCCTCGGGTGCGATTAAATCGTTTGTAACAGTTGTTGGGGTCGGGTCAGACATTGGCATCTACAATATTGTAATATGAATAGTAATCATATCATATATTTTATCATATATTTTATAAATTCGATTATAAATATTAAATAATTTTAATTTTTCGCCTCGTACCTATTTATATTTTCATCTTTAAAGGAGACGTGTGCCAACCCGACATTATTTACACATTGTACATATTTAATACTCTAACATTGCAGCTAAAACTGTATTAAACGATGACACGATCCTATTATTCATATTACTGAAATTTAGCATTTAACATGCTTGATTATTTATAAAAACTTGATTACGAGTGAAAAATGATTGTCACACATGGAATTTACATTTCAGTAATTTGAATTTTAATCCTAGTTCGGTCAGGTACTGAAGGAAGGTGGAGTCAAGAGTCTCCGAAACCGGCTAGCGTGTATGAAGAGAATTATGAATGTTGAGGAAGCGAGTGAAGTATGCAGAGATAGAGTTCTCTGGCACTCTGTTCTCTCTGCCTACCCTGCAAGGGATATGGCGTGATGATATGTATGTAATCCTACTTAATTGCTTTTTCTAAATCTTTTTTTAGTAACACTATTTTGTTGTTATTTATACTAAAATTATATTGCATGACCTTTTACTGGACTTTCTTCAATTGACTTGTATTTAACTTTGTACAATTTTCTTATAAAATAATATTCCACTTTTTCATATTGAGTAGCTTGTTCATAATCACTACTGTCTAACTCTGGCCCTGATAACTAAAGATATCATTAATTGGGCGCTACCATCTGAATTGGATTCCTCTAGAAATATTCGTAGAATATGAAAATACACATACCACTGTTATATCATATTCACTAAGTTTTAGCACATTCTTTGTAATATCAGTAAAATTTGACAAGGCTTAGAATACATTATATTATCGTCTCTTAGGGGGTAGCAAGGCATAATAATAAACTAATGTTGAACATTAGTTCAACGTTTTTACAACATAAGTGCTGTGCGGTAGCGGCTACGAATACTACTAACCATTACTTTACTTTTTTTTTATTTTTTTTTTATTGGTGGGCTATGGATGCGTCTCGCCCCGCCGAATCGGTCCGGGGTGACGGAAAGGCGGCGCGGGATCCCATAGACCCACCGTAAAATCCTCTCTCTTCGCCGTGCGAGCGGGCCACCGGTACCCGATTTTTGACTTCGGTGGCCCGCCCGGCGGTTTACCCTCGCGGGTTCCTCTCGTCGACGCCCCGACAGATTTCATCGTCGGGGCGTCGCCCTCACGCGGTGGCCTCACGTCGGGTGACCGGACAATTCCCCGGTCCGATCACCCGAGGCCTCGGTTAGGGCGGCATCAGGCGCAGATATTCGCGCCTCCGCCGCCCCGGCCGCTGACGGCAGCCCGGGTCGCGGGAATCCTCCCGGACTCGTTCCGCCGCTTCCTTCCGCGAGATGACAGCCTCGCAGAAGGCGGCGACCGAGTACCAGTTCCTGACGCTGTCAACCATCGCCCTCGCGACAGCCGGCAGCGTCAGGTCGGCACCGATAACAGCGACGAGGTCACGGCGCTGCCGGTCCCAGCCCGGACACACCTCCAGCGTGTCTTGCGCCGTGTCCTCGTCACTGCTGCAATGGTGGCAAGCTGGAGTCCACTCCCTATACGCGACCGTGTGCAGGTACAAGCCGAAGCATCCGTGCCCCGACAACACCTGCACCAGTCGAAAGGAGAGGACTCCGTGCCGCCGCTCCATCCACTCCATCAGTACGGGCCGGAGGGCCTCGACGGTGATGACACCTTGTCTAGGCCTCTCCAGCCGCGTAGCCCAACGGGCGATGACGTCTCGGCGGGCGTCCTCGCGCCAGGTGGCTATCTCGCTCAGCGATGGGGAGCCACCTTCGTCGCGCAGTGAGGTCACCCGCCGGTAGAGGTCAGAGAGCATCTCCGCCTCTAGGTCCCACGGGGGTGTCCCGGCCAGTAGGCATGCCGCCTCGGTCGATACCGTGCGGTACTCGCGAATGGCTCTGACCGCCATGACTCTCTGTGGTCTCCACAGAACAGCCCTGTGCTGGGCGTTCAGAGCTCTCGCCCACACGGGTGCGCCGTACATGGCCATTGAACGGATCACCCCCGCATACAGCCGTCGGCCCTCGAAGCTGGGTCCGCCCACGTTCGGCATGAGCCGCGAAAGGGCGGACACCGCGCCGACCAGCCGGGGAGCAATTCGGCGAAAATGCTCCCGGAACCACCATCGCCCGTCGAGCACCAGACCCAAGTACTTCATATGGGCCTGGATACTGATGTGGATGGAGTTGAAGACTAACGAGGCGCCGATTGGCGGCCTTACGCGTGACCCATGGAATAATAGGGCCTCCGTCTTATTTAGGGTCACCCTGAGCCCCAGTGCCTCGATTCGCCTGACCATCTCCTCGGTGCCGAGAGTGGCCAGGCTCGCCGCCTCTTCGAGTGTCCTGCCCCGGGCTGTAACGAGCGTATCGTCAGCATAGCATATCAAGCTCAGCCCGGGCGGGGGACTCCCTCTCAACGCCCAGTCGTACCCGATGTCCCACAGAGTCGGCCCCAGAACCGACCCCTGTGGAACGCCGCACGACATGGGCGTCCGCACAATGTCCCCTGCGGGACTCGCGCAGAGGACACTGCGCCCCTCCAAATAGACCGCCACCAGCCGCCTCAGGTACAAGGGCACCCCATGAAATCGGAGCGCCTCCTTGATGCAGCTGAATGGCAGACTATTGAATGCGTTGGCGATGTCCAGTGACACCGCCAACAGCACTCCTCCGCCCTTGACGGCCTCCGCGGCCGTCTGCCTCAGTCGTAGCAGGGCCCCGATGGTCGAACGCCCCCTTCTAAAACCGAATTGAGCGTCCGACAGATCGGGCCCCACCTCGCCCAGATGCTGGACGATGCGGGCAGCGAGGATGCGCTCCAGCAGCTTACCCACATCGTCGAGGAGCACGATGGGCCTGTAGGCCGACGACGAATCCGGGGGCCGTCCCGGCTTTGGCAGGAGATCCAACCTCCCCTCCTTCCAGCACTCAGGGATCCGTCCAGACGCCAGACAGGCGTTGTACAGTTGCCTGAGGCGAGGCTCGAGGTGTTCGAGGAGCGACGTCAGCACCCGGACTGGTATTTCGTCCGGGCCGGGGGCCGTGGTGGCGGAACGAATCCGAGCCACAGCCGCCCCCACTTCCGATTCCGTCACGGGCGGAACACTCTCGTCGTCAGCCTCCCGGTCTTGATCTGGTGAAGCCATGACCGGGGGCGTGTGTTCCGACTGCCGCGGAAACAGCTTCTCGACCACCCTACAGAGGAAGTCGGGCTGGAGGGTCTCGGTGAGGGGGGGGGCCTGCGCGCGAAGCTGGTTCAGCGACGCGCGATACGGGCGACCCCAGAGGTCACGGTCGAGACAGTCCAGCATCTCCTGTCAACTCGCATCCTTGGCGGCTCGGATGGCCAGCCGAAAGGCCGTCCGTGCACTGCGGTACGCCTCGTACAGCTGGCCCTCCCGCTCAGCATCGCGGTGACGCCGCCGGCTGCGGGTGTAGAACCTTCGGGCACTAATACACGCCGCACGAAGGTCCGCCAGTCTTGGGGACCACCAGTAGACCCCCTGCCTCGGAGGCAGACACCGCCGCACTCTGGGCATGGCCGCATCGCAGATCTGCGTTAACGCACTGCGAATGCGGACAGCCTCAGCGTCCACTCCGTCCGCTGGGGGCGATGAGGACAGCCACGTGTGAACGATGGCCGCCTCCGCCAGTAGGTCCCTATCAAGATGACCCACAGCCCACCGCGGAAACGCGGGAGTTCCGTCCGCCGTGTGACCCCTACTGGGGTCCCGGAGAGGGGAGACCTCCATCCGGATGTACCGGTGGTCCGATAAGGTCTCCGCCTCCTCCAGGACACTCCAGTCCCTCACCCGTGGCGCGACAGCGGGGCTAGCGAACGACAAGTCAACTATCGACCCGTCCTGCTGCCGCACACACGTGTTCACTGAGCCCCTGTTAAGAACACAACAAGCCGCCCACTCGATGACCGCCCGCCTGCGGTCGTCCTTCATAGGGGACCCCCACGCCGTGGATTTGGCGTTAAAGTCCCCCAGAACCAGGACGAGCCCCGGTGCCAGTCGCCGTATCGAGGCCTCCAGGTTGGTGAGGGAGGCCCCGAAGTCGTCCATTCTCCTGGTAGGGAAGAGGTATACGCTGTAAACCGTGACCCCTCCCCACTCCGCTGCGACAAATTCCTCGCCCCTATCCAAAAGGGATAAGGACGGGAAGTGCCGCTGCGTAGAGACGACGATTGCCGCAGTTCCGTTTCGGCTGACCACCCAATTGGGGCGATCAGGCACGCAGTACGGTTCCGCGACTACGGCTGCACCAATCGACCACTCCTCCATGGATTGCAGGAGTAAATCCTGCGCACCGGCGGAGTGGTTGGTGTTGGCTTGCAAGAGGTGGTGCATGGATTGTGTAGCCATTAACGGGCTGTATCCATGACCTCCCCCCCGCCGGCGGGCAACCATTACTTTACGTGTGGATGTCGTAAAAGAAGACTAAAAGCCTTATAAGGACTTGGGCCATCTGATGCCGTTTGGTCAACAATTACATTCCCAAGAAGGATTGACGTAAGACAGGCGGCCGGTCATAAAATTATTGTCAGTAATTTTTGAGTACGAATATATATTGCGTCGCCCCCAAGTACAATTACTTATACCAATGTATAATAGCAAAAGAATGATAAGTAGATTTCAAATTATAATATATTTTTATACTAATTGACGACAGAGTATATAATAATATCTCCAATCTGTATATATTATTTTAGAGAAACGTTTTTTTTTTGGTTTCGTGAAACTACTTAGTTTTATTATTAATTATATTGCACGTTTGATGTTTTATTTTAAAACTACTAGCTCACCCGGCACACTTCGTTCCGCCGAACAGTTAATAAATGAGTAGATTTCGATTAATTCAAAATTATTAAGTTACTTTTTTTTATTATGATAATAAATATGAATAGTATATAAATTTAAAAATCAAGTATTTTAATAACGTACCAGCAAGACGAAGGAGTACCTTGTGTTGTACTACATTTTTGTTCATGCGCGTTGAAAATTATCTAATTTTTGATCTCTAAGATTTGCTCGACGATTTCGCATTGTCAACAGAGCTGTTTCACGGGCTGCCTGGCTTTGCTCTTGTGATGGAGAAGCACGAAGTCGGGCAATATTGACGCGGCGGTCTTCTCGTGCAATATCTTGTTCTTCTGTCGTATAGTTATAGTTAATCATATTTTAATATCCTATATCCTATTCCCGACGACAACAACCTCAATAACATAAAAATCATAATAGTTGGTCCAGCTATTCTCGAGTTATAAGTGTTGTAACTAACACAACTTTCTTTTATATATATAGATTATATTTTCTACAAACGAATAATAATTAAATATACAATGATATATTGGACGTAAAACACCTTAGTCCTCCGTGACCATGATCACTGTAAAGTGTTCGAAACGTCGGGAATATAAAAATCAAATACAAACACGATAAAATCCGTAAAAGTAGTTTTATTTCAAATGTGTAATACTCGCGTAAATATTACAAATCATTATCTATACATATAATAAAAATGTAACGGATCGCTGTTTGTACATGAAAGATATATGAAAAAAATTTTTACTAGGACCTTCATTAACACATATAGAACCCAAAACAATAATTTTTAAAATTTTTGTCTGTTTATCTGTCTGTTTGTCTGTGTGTTTGTGCACGCTAATCTCAGAAACGGCTTATCCGATTAAGACGTGGTTTTCACTAATATATGGTATTGTGGTAAGCTTCACTTAACATTTAGGCTTATTTTGTGTCAATTAGTTCATAAATAAAAAGGTTATGTCAATTTAAAAAATGTGCGGAGAAAAAAATCTTTATCGATTCTTTTCAAATTACGTACAAATTATCTTCAGTAAAAATAAATAAACAAGTGTTTCAGCATTTGTAGATTTTCATCCTCTGGGGGTGTCAATTAGGCCTGCTACGCGGGTTGGACGACTCATTGAGTCATTAGCGCCAAGCCGATATTATTGAAGTTGGCAACTTGAAATTTTGACAGTGGTTACTTTCTATGACGTAGAGATTTACTAAGAAAGGATTTTACAAAATTATACCCCTAAAGGGGTGGAACAGAGTAGCAAAGTTTGTATGGGGAGAAAAAAAATCTTTATTGATTCTTTTCAAATTACGAATCGAATCAAATGTTCTAGGGTAATATCCGGCATTTGTCAATTTACCCCCTTTGGTTGTGTAAATTAGGCCTGTCAAGCGGGTTGAACGACTCATTACCGCCAAGCCGAAGCTATTAAAGCTAAAAACATTAAATTTTGAAGCACGTTTCAATTTATAACATAGAGATTCAATATGAAAGGATTTTATGAATTTCGCCCCTAAGGCGGTGTAACAAAGCGGCAAAGTGTGTATGGCGAGAAAATTTCTTAATCGATTCTTTTTAAATTACGTACAAATATTCTTCGGCAAAAATAAATAAACACGTGTTTCTCTCTCCCTCTCCATCAACCCCGCACCAGTGCCGTTGTGGTGACCAGTGCCGGCGTGAGAGCTCACACGAGACACATAGTAGACGGCAATAGGTTCTTGCCTAATGGTTTAAGAGCTAAAGCTAAACTTAACCTGTAGGTTAAGTTTAGCTTCAAAAATGTTCACTCTATAACTCAAATAATAAATCATATCTAACGAGGTCGCAACTTTGCTGGTGAAACAAAACAGTCAAATAAAGGGTGGCGATAATTATATTTTTATCCCATGATCATATCGTAAGTAGTATATTATTGGCAATATAATTTGTAGAATGAATAGAACTTTGAACCACCTTTTTCTTTAGTGACCGGCTATGGTATATAGACACAAGCGCGCCATACACGTACATCTACGTTGTGCGGCGGGCCTCCGCAACCAGGTATCATCTCGAGTCGAAGCCCTCATGCAGTGAACCTCAATATATGTAGGTACTCACGCTTGCGCCGCCCCAATCACCAACGGTAGAGCGTGTCAACCTAGAGTATTTTCTCTCGGACCCTCCCTATTGCCTAATTCCGTTAGACAACTAACTGGCAGAAGGCGGCGACCGCATCCCAGTTTCTGACGCTGTTGATTATCGTCGTAACGACAAACCTTCAACACCTTGCATTACTTTTTCTATTTAACTCTGTCAGAGATGACTTCTGCGTAGACGAAGTCGCGGGCAAAAACTAGTAATTAAATATATAGGGCAAAAACTAGTAATTAAATATATTTCGAAATGGATCTTTCCAAAATTTAACTTCGCCCTATCTACGTTTATTTTTTAAGGATGTGAGAAGAATTGCCCTGTATGAGAATAGAATGAATGACAATCAGTATGAAAGTTACTATTTTATATCATAACACTCATCATTATCATCCTACTCTTATCCCAATTACTTGGGGGGTGATGCTGTATATAATCTTCTACCATCATTCATATTGTAGAATATTTTGGCAATAATTTTATGACCAGTCACCTGTTGATCTTCAACGTGCTGTCAACCCTCTTTGGGAATTCTATGTTATTATATTTTTCATTACCTTTGGTGTATATATTCTGGTATGGTCGCAGGGTTAAGGTCCCAGGAAACCGTTGGATGCAGGTGGCACAGGACCGTTGCAAATGGCATTCTCTTGGGGAGGCCTATGTCCAACAGTGGACGTTTACGGGCTGAGGGATGGATGGATGGTGTATGTATTTAATTACATATGATTTATTTTTATGGTGAAAGAATAGGAATATAATGTATGGTACACTATTATTTACTTTTCCATGGGTTATATCACATTCATCAGCCCGTAGACGTCCACTGTTGGACTTAGACCTCACCCCCAGGATGCCACTCAGAACGGTCCTGTGTTGCCTGACACTAAACGGCTTTCTGCGATTTCCAAGATGCCATCAGTCGACCTTGACGTAGTAATGTACTACTTCAACGTGCTCTGTTGGTTACATCCCTTCTTCTACGGGTTTCCGTATTTCGGGTTTTAACTCACTGGTTATTTTCAGACGCTGCGTCATATTTATTAGTCGATTGAACCATTTCTCGATATTGAGTTTACCTAATTGACTTGTTTGTCCAAGGTACAATGGCAAACATAGCGATAACTAATTATCTTTGCAACTAGGTAAATCATACTACTTAGTAACAGCAATATAGGTACTATTTTATTCTTTTGAAGTGGAGAGAAGGAATGTAGATCCACCACTTTCTCATGATTAATCAATAAAGCGCACACCTAAAGAAATGAAGAAATACGAAATAGGATCAATGTTGGAATAAGATAATTTTTTTTTACTCCAATGTGATGATCAGCAACGGGACTTTTATAATTTTACACAGAACTTTGGATATATTTATATTCGAAACATGTTTTGCCTTTACACGAGGCAACCTCAAGACAGGATACCTCAATATCAATTTACAAAATAATTAGATTACTGTAATTTATTGTAAGAGAAGGAAAACTCGAAACAAAACCCTAAACCAACACGTCTGACCAGCGCGGTATAGTAGGTTAATTTTCCTTCCCATTACGGATGACGCCCGAGCCCGACAGTGGAACATAAGAGGGCTGTGACGATGATGATGATGAATGTATTGCTTAATCAATAATATTAATATAACCATCCGGTGATGCATTTACCAGCCTATCAAAGTCTACTGTTTAACATAGCAGTCCCCAAAGCGATATGGAAATACCACAGCCGCCACACTTGGCAAATAGCTTGAAGATCCAAATTGGTGTTAAAATTTTCTTAAGAGAAATCTATTGCTAATTTTGATGTTCATCAGCTGATTTTTATGATTTCATAATATTATGTAAGCTGGTGGTGTCTATACACTTAACCCATTACAACAAGGATATTGTTTTAGGTATTATCATCCTGTTCTTGTCTTAATTACTTAAGGTTGGCGTAATCACCACCCGGGTAGCAAGCCGGAGCGTCGACGGCGTATGGTACCCGAAAGGGTGTCTACCCAATGGTGATGAGGAGGAAAGACGATGGGTTATGGAGCCACGCGCCGCCCTTTCGTCGCCTCGGACGGAATAGACGGCGTGTGTCTAGAGTGTTTAGACCATATAGCCGACCGACAAAAAAATATCGACGTAATATGTACTCGTATACTTTCTCCACACAAACTTATCCGATGATATATGTATCTGTTTGCACTGCCTTTCTTTTAATACTTCAGGCAGTTCATTCATTTCTTCTTTGGTCTTCCTTTGCCTCTAAAATCTTTGACATTCATACTTCAAACTTTTCTCACAGTATTACTTTCATCTCGTTTCATAACATATTTATACCATGGCGGGCGTTTATTCTTTAGCTCTGCCGTCAATGGTGCATCTTTAAAAGTTTCTATACATTCCTTATTTTATTCATTCTTGTCACGTCACACCCCGACTAGAAAAAAAGTATGGTTCAACCAGATCATGTATCTGGACCCGATCAGGACAGAATGAGTCATGCCGGATCCGGCAAACCCTATCAGGACCAGGTCTGGTCCAGATCAGGATAGCCTGATGTGAAATATCATCAAGTATGGTAAAGCATACCGGATCAGGACCAGGTCTGGACCAAATAAGGACAGTCTGATGTAAAATATAATCACGTGTATGGTAAGGCATGTAGTATATCAGGACCAGAAACAGTTTTCGTAACACAAAAAAATATCAATCAAAATTCAAAAAAGTATCATATCATGATTGTCATATTTATGCCACGGTGTAAATTGTATTTGCATTAGTGGAGATTAATCTGAAATCTTTAATTATTCATATTTATTTAATAATAATAATAGATAATGTTTAATTATTAATATAAAAATAATTTATATTTAAAGTAAAAACAAAAATAAATAATAGGTACATTTGAAAACATAGATAGAAATAAATATAATAATACTAGCAGACCAGGCCACGCGTTGTTGCGGCTTAGGTTAGCCTCAGTAACACTTTTTGTTTATTCTAACAAATTTTAGCTTATATAAAGCGTTTGTACATTTAACATAGCGCCATCTGTTAAATACTTACTGAATCCAATCAACAGATTCCGCCATCTTTTAAAATCCTTTTGATATAACATATGATTTTGACTGTCAAATATTAGACATATAATTTGCAATAAAATAATATTACTATAAATTGAGATTTAAGCTATCTATATATATCTTTTAAGTTGGACCAAACTACACTTGCTGTGCAAATTTGGTCAAAATCGGTTAAGTACTTTATGAGTCCATCGCGAACAAACAACGTGACACGTAATTTATATATATTAAAGATTGTGACAACCATTCTAACATTTAATGTTTTGGGTCATAATAAATTGTTGATGGCGTTAGTAAAATGATGATATATCTTCTGCGTTACATACCTTATCTGGTCCAGATCGGGCATGCCCGGTCCGGTAAGGAAGACGAAAAAATTTCTAGTCGGGACATCCATCTCAACATTCGCATCTCTGTTATATGCAGTTGTCTCTAATGCATCGCTTTTGTAGCTTAATATTTTTATTCAGCAAACTTAATTGTACCTGTTAAAGTCTACTAAATGAAGTTGCATGTTGTGTCCGAGACATGTAGCCATTTCATCCATCAATATAATGATTAGATCATCATATTTTCACTTATTAATAAAATAATATGTACAATATTAGTTGTAAGTAGGTACAATATGTATATGTATTAAAATTTGTATTCAAAAGTCAATCTGTATGACAGGGGAAACGGACCGGCCGCCGATAATACATTGCGCGAACTAAAACGATAATCATCAAAATATTGCATCAGTTATCGAAATATTGTAAGTGTCAATCAAGGAATTAAGTTTGTATTGTTGGTGCGTGCGGCTGACACGTGCCGCCATGCTCCGATGGATAGCATGCAACGTTTTAAAGCACTATTGTTTTGATTTTTGCGCGTGAAATGCCACGGTGACGTCATATACATCGCAACTAATGCCCCGATAGCTATATTTACGTATGGTGATTTTAAAAAAAAATGTAAATGTGAGTATGTATGTCAGAATTAGTTGTGAGATTTTAATTTTTCTTGTTTTTTTATTAATTGTTTTAATTGATTTTCATTCTATTCAAACAGTCGTATTCAATTGAAATCATGCATTTTTTTTTAAAAGAGCCGATGTCAATATAATAATTTAATAAGTTTGTCTAATCATCTTCTTCTGTTTCACTAGGACAAAATGAAAATTATCTTTCTTTTAAATTTCTAAATAGTTTTCTTTAACTCATCATTCTCTTACTCTTATCCCAATTACTTGGGGTCGATGCAGTATGTACTCTTCTTTCATAGCACATATTGTAAAAGTTATTGCCAATATTTGACACAAGCATTTGACACGGTTGTACGAAAGGAACTTTGGGACATTTTACCGGAGTATGGTATTAACGGTAAACTGCTGCAGGCTGTGCAATCCAGCTACATGGGCTGTAGAGCCTGTGTGCGGCTGGATGATGGAATGTCGCCTTGGTTTGACGTCAATATCGGCGTTAAGCAGGGCTGCGTTCTATCAGCCAGGCTGTTTATCATATATCTGGATAAATGTCTCCAAAGGTTGAACGATATGAATGTGGGAGTCCAGATGGGTGACTCAGTGGTCTCTGCTCTGCTTTATGCAGATGATGCAGTCCTGCTGGCACAGTCAGCGACTGACCTGCAGACCCTAGTCGACACAACGACAGAAGATTGTAAGAAAAGGGGTCTACGCGTGAATGTGAGCAAAACCAAAATAATGGTCTTTGAAAGAGATGAAGCCAGAACAGATGTAAGAGTAACAATAGGTAATGATGTACTAGAGCAAGTGGATGAATTTGTATATCTTGGATGTGGATTTAGCCGAGATGGACGGTACACCACTGATATAGAGCGAAGAGTGAATGCGGGAAATAGAGTGAACGGAGCGTTGGGGCAACTTCTCGGCAGCCACCACCTCAGCCAGAAGGCACGTGTAGCAATACATAACGCAGTGCTTGTCCCAACATTACTGTATGGAAGCGAGAGTTGGGTATGCAGAAAAGAGTATGAAAGTAAAATTAATGCGGTCGAAATGCGATCTCTTCGGAAAATCTGTGGAGTTAGGCTGACCGACCGCATTCGTAACGACGACGTAAGAGAGCGAGTAGGTATGAAAGAGAGTATTGGTGTAAAGCTGCGAAAGGGAATGCTCCGATGGTTCGGACATGTGGAAAGAATGCCGAACGAACGTCTGGTTAAGAAGATATACAATGCGAAAGTGGAAGGATGTAGGTACCGAGGGAGACCGAGACTAACCTACCTAGACCAGATCGGTCATGTACTGAAGGAAGGTGGAGTCAAGAGTCTCCGAAATCGGCGAGCGTGTATGAAGAGAATTATGATTGTTGAGGAAGCGAGTGAAGTATGCAGAGATAGAGTTCTCTGGCACTCTGTTCTCTCTGCCTACCCTGCAAGGGATATGGCGTGATGATATGTATGTATTGCCAATAGTTTTATGACTGGCCGCCTGCCAGACGTCAACCCTCCTTGGGAATGTAATAGTTGACCAAACGGCATCAGATGGAGTTGGCCCAAGTCGTTATAAGGCTTTTAGTCGTCTTTTACGACATCCACGATCAAACTAAGGGTTGGTAGTATTCGTAGCCGCTACCACCTATAATAGTTAATATCTGGATGACCGAGCCTTGCTCGGTATTTTCTTTTTAGATTGTTATGGAATATACATTTAAATATTCTTAAAATCTATAGGTATATATAAAATGCATTCAAATTACTGAAGTTTAGCGTTTAACATGCTTGATTATTTATAAAAAAAATGATTACGACGGTTGCAACGGATTTGTGTTTGTATGGGTTCGAATCCCATTTGTGACAATTCCTTTCCGTCGCCTCGGTCAATGGGCGCGGCGTGTTCAAAATGTAGCCTGCTAAGAAAAAAGCCTCGTGTCCATAATATTTAACAGAATTTCATTTTCAGATTTATTAGACCTTTAAATACCTACACTATAAAAATGATTGTTATATTTTATAAGTATACAAACATTTAAACATAATAATTTATAAATAAAAATGATATTAATAACGTAAAAAATCAAACAAAAATTCCATTATTATATCACTTTCAATTTCTACGCGGACGAAGACGCGGGCAAATTTTAGTACACACATACATATCATCACGCCATATCCCTTGCAGGATAGGCAGAGAGAACAGAGTGCCAGAGAACTCTATCTCTGCATACTTCACTCGCTTCCTCAACATTCATAATTCTCTTCATACACGCTCGCCGGGTTCGGAGACTCTTGACTCCACCTTCCTTCAGTACCTGACCGATCTGGTCTAGGTAGGTTAGTCTGGGTCTCCCTCGGTACCTACATCCTTCCACTTTCGCATTGTATATCTTCTTAACCAGACGATCGTTCGGCATTCTTTCCACATGTCCGAAACACCAAATTTTAGTAATTACTAAAATAATAAAAAAATAAAAAGCAAAAATGAAAAAAAGGAAACTAAGGATCCGAACCGAACTCCATATTGCTTGAATAAGACTACTCGATGTTTCAACTGAGCTACGTCTATTATTAATGACAGTGTCAAAATTTGCCTTCAGATTTTAATAGCTTTCACCCAATGAAATTTTTTTTTATTGCCTGAAAGTACAGACAAAACAATATTTTCAATAAATGAAACTTAGCTAGATCGATTGATCACCTCCGAAGCACCTTGCATGCTAAATTTCATGAAAATTATTGGTGCCGTTTCCCAGATTCAGAAAATATATATATATACAAGAATTGCTCGTTTAAAGATATTAGATTAGATAGATAGATATACCATACTCAAAATAATCCTATACCAACACGTCTGATCAGCAGGGTATAGTAGATCAATTACTTTTTTCTTTTGTTTTTGTAGGCTCTGGTCTAGACACAGGGCGTTCATTCCGTCCGGGGCGACTGAAGAGCAGTGCGAGGCCCCATAAACCACCGTATTCCCACCCCATCGCTATTCAGCCAGCCACTGGTATCGCTTCCTTGCCATCCGTCGCCAGCCCGGCGGGTAACTCTTTCGGGAGAACTATCCTATCTAGGTATAGAACCTACGACATACGGATGGAAGTTTCTACTTAGACGACTATATCAAATGTGCATTCGAAATCACTAATCTAATAAGTAATTAATTCGTTACCTTGTGAACCTTGTGATGTGGCATGCGTTGACCAGCTACTCTTGTAAGAGGCATCTGAAAATAATAATATATATATATGAATGCTTATTTAATTTTATTTATTAGGAATATAACAAACTGTAAAATTTACAATATAATATATCTTTATATTAGGTTTGTTCGCGATTGTAATCTGTGGTGATTTTATGGTTGATAATTTCATGATTAAAACGATCCTATATTGTTGCTAAGAACTTTTTTTTATTGCTTATGGTGGCAAACGATCAGGCAGCACACCTGATGGTAAGTGTCACTGCCACCCATGGACCTTTGCAATACCAAGGGTACAGCTGGGCCACTGCCTACCAATAGAAACCCCAAAACCAGTGCAATAGCACATTGCCATTACTCATACGTCGATCTTCTACGAGAGTGTGGTACGAACCTGCACGGACCGGCCTGCGGCTGTACACAGAGAACTGTCCAGAGCGTGGTTCTATCACTGTTCTATTAATTATTATTATAACAAATTTCGTGATATTTAGACTAGTAAATTTCACGTGATTTGCGAATAAAATTAAGACACAGACTGCGAAAAAAAACAACAATCATGTAATAAAAATTGATTATTATTTTACAATCAATACAGCACGAAGAATTAGTACGTTAAAGTTTTTTTATTTTTTTATTATTCCTTATGATGGCAAACGAGCCAGCAGCATAATTTGTGATAAATATTACTGTCGCCTATATACATACCTTTGCAATACCAGAGGAATAGCTAGGCTACTGCCTATCAACTTAAAACCCATCCAAATTGGGCTTCTAGTTCTCTCGCTCACCGAACGAAACAAAATAGTACATTGGCATCACTCAGACGTCGATTATCTACGAGTGTGGTGCTAACCCGGAGGGACCAGATAGAAAACTGTCGTAAGTGTGGCCCCTAATGCTACTAGAAGTGATAATGGGCAGTTCACATTATTCGAAAAAAGGGAATCTAGTAACCATATATCGGACGGTGCAGTTTGAGATACCCTTTTCACTTAGTGGACAAACGACATGGTCAAAGTCGCTGAAATTCAGCGGCATAGGACCGTGCTTTGTGGTGGTCCATGGGATGGTCTCATCTGATGTCGTTTGATCAACAATTGTTAAACGGGACGTTGATGACAGAGAAGTGGATTGTATTTTAAAGGTTTATTAACAATAATATATAACAGTTTTGTTGAAGCACCCGTAAGTGTGCGCAATCTTATCTTCGCGGCTAACGAATGTCTTCGTGAAGTTTATACGATATCGCGTTGCGAGTGCAGCGCTTCTTCCCCTCAAACCCCGTCGGTCGGGGTTAATTATATTCTCCGAAGGACTAACGTCAGGTAAGTCTGTCAGAGTCTGGTCATAAAATTAATCCCAAATATTTGCAATATATATGATCCAAGAAGTGTTTATATGGTGTCCGCCCCAAATAGTTGAGATAAAAGAAGATTGATGATTTACTTTTTTACAGAATATAGATCCTCCATTGTTAACTCAAAATGCATCCTAATAACAAATATGAAAGTTTATAAGAGTGGATGATTCATCCACAGTCCATACAGTACCATCTGTTGTTGTTTCTTCGTCTGTTATTCACGCAAAAAATATGAAACGGATTTCGATGAATCATCATAATAATATAGCTTATATATCAAAATAATACATAAGCTTATAATTTAAAAAGTTTTTATGTTATTTGGACATACTTTATTTTTGTCGGCGGGCTACGGTGTGGTTACAGCCCGCTAATCCGTCCAAGGCGACGCGACGGTAGAAGCGGCGCGTGACCCCGTAGACCCGCCCAACAACGTACCTATCGACGCCGTGCGAGTGGGTCACCGGTACCCGGTCTTTATCTTCAGTGGCCGATCCGGCGGTCTACCCTCGCGGGTATCATCTCAAGTCTACGTTACATAAAGATAAATATATCGTAATATTCCAAAATATAAACCATAAATAAATTTAATTTTAATCTTGTTTCTACTATGTACATCTTAGGGTAATTAGCTAATACCTATCAAAATTTATTATAATACATTGGATGCTTTCAATCATCATCATTCATCATTCTCCTGCTCTTATATTTGTTGTATTACTTGTAGTCGATACAATGTGTAGTCCTCTTCTTACATATTGCAAAAGTTATTAGCAATAGTTTTATGACCAGCCGCCTACCTGACGTCAACCCACCTTGGGAATGTAATTGTTGACCAAACGTCATCAAGTGGAGTTGGCCCAGGTCGATATAAAACTCTTAGTCGTCTTTTAAGACATTTACAAGCAGGGTAAAATTTGGTAGTATTCGTAGCCGCTACCACACAGCACGTTAGATGCTTTCAGTATTTAATGTAAATGAACTTTATCCAGTAAGCAATTTGGGAGAATACTTCAAAAAAATATCATAATAAGATTAATTTGTGTGGCCATCAATAAGCGCCTATAAGTTAGCGTCGTGCAGAACGGGGCTGAAAGGGCTGCCTAGCTATTAAATTTGCATTAGTCTTTATGGACAATTCGTGTGTAAGCAATTTATGAGGTAATTTGAAACGAATGATTTGAACCTTGAGAAGGACAGGATCAACAAACCATGTGAGCGAAGCATTGGAAGCTAGACTAATATTACGATTATGATTTGATAAGATTAATATTCAAACATACAGAGATTATAATCTCAATGAGATAATACTGCCACGTTTTAATGTTCCTTCTTCCACTCGAAGCTTAGCTCAGCTCAATTAGGAAATTAATCATGTATTAATTGTTTTTGTAGTGAAATATTAATTATACATTATCTAGACAAGTAATCGAATATACTTTGTGTACTGAGACGATCTAACAAATTTTTCGTCGTTTAGTGTAAGATTAATTTTATGAAACTGAATGCGCTCAATTTTAAACATGGCAAGTAACTTTCTTGGCTGAGTTATGATAGTTTATACAGAGAAAAATTAAAGGTTTTTAAGTATTGACAATGTGCCTTAAAATAAAAAAAAAAGGAACGTACTAATATTATTACTCCTTAAGCTCAGCATTATTTTAGAGTCCGTTACTTAACCAAACTTTAACGCTGATATTCAGCTGCAATCTAAAGTGTCTATCAGGTAATTAAAAAAATATGTTTTATTTACTATAAAGGAGTAATAAAAAATTAAAAAAAAACATCAAAGAAGTAAATTTGAAGAAAGCATAAATATTAAATTGATGATAGATTATTCAATTATACAGGCAAAATGACCGCTAAGAACGATAAAACCTATAATAAATAAATAAAATTAATTATAAATTAAAATATATCGGAAAACAATTATTTTTGTTATGACAGCAGTCACAATGTCAGTTGTAGTAAACTCACTCTATTTTGTATATTACAATTGTTAGTGTCTTAAGTAATCTAACTTAACCTATTCTTTCAGATAGTGATGGAGTAAGAATTACTATCTTCGATTAAGGCCTGTAGTGAAGGATTAAAATTCTTTGCCAACTCGTCTGGCCAGTGATATGTAGCAGACTATACTCATCTCTGAAGAAGGTATTAGCGAGAGAGGAAATCCAAGCGGGTTTGATTACAGAACATTGTGATTGCTGTGGTACTTTTTGAACAAAGGTATTGATCGTAGTTTATCAGTGCAAGTCGAAATGTGTGGTGACGATTATGAATACTACCAACTCTTATATTACTCGTAGTTGTCGTATAAAATGACTAGGAGTTTTACAGCAATCGTGATCAACTTCACACGTAGTCTGGTCAACAGCTACATTCTTAAAAAAGGATGTAAGGCAGATGGCCGGTCACAAAATTTTTGCAAGATATATGATGGAAGAAAATACATATTGCGTCGTCCTTAAGTTGTTAGGATAAGAACAGGATGGAGATGACAAATGTTTTTAAATAATATATGCTACTGAATTATATTTGTAGATAATTTATTTAATTGTGGCAATTCATAATTAAATAACAACGCAAGAAGAAAATGTATATTTTAATCAAAGTTTTGCAATTTATATTTTCAATAATTAAACTTTATCTTAATTATCTATATTAATTATATTTAAAGTTTTTCATCACATCTCAGCTCATATATCCCACTGTGGAGGACCATAATGGGATGGAAATTAACCTACTATACCACGCTGGTGAGACATTTTGGTATAGGGTTTTGTATGGCATTTTCCTTCTCTTGCGTCCTTAGTTTTCCTTAGTCGTCTCTTATAATCACCCACGGGAAGGATAAGGGATTTTAATTTGTATCATTACTCCGTCAGCACACAGACAACATGATCACGTATTTATGTATATTTAGATTTGTTTTTGATTTGTTACAATCACCATTGTCCTACTCTTATTCCAATTACTTGGGGAGTCGATACAATATGTACCTACTCTTTTTTCATAGTACATATTGTAAAAGCTATTTTTTGGCAATAGTTTTATGACGATACCCTTCCTAATATTTCTTAGTTCTGCGTATTGTCTTTGAAAAAAATATCATCATTATCATTATCCTCCTGCTCTTATTCCAATCACTTGGGGTCAATGCAATATGTACTCTTTAACCATCCTAAATATTGCTAAAATTATGGCTATTGTCTTCAATCTAACCCTCCTAGGGAATTCTGTAAAAACATTATAAACATGTATGCCTACATTTTGCCGTGTGGTGATGAGTAAAGAAATTCACTATGTCTTTTTCAACTAAGGGATATAAAACACATATGTATAATATGGAACATATAATATAAGATGGAAAACTTAAAATAATACACCATAACAGCCAGTTTGTCCAGCGTGGTATAATAGGTTAATGTTTTTCCTATTGCGGAGGAAGATGGGAGAATGTGGATTACAAATAAATATAACATATTATTTATCCTACTTCAAAAACAACAGAATTAAGGGACCACTCCTAGTATAATGGAGGACTTTAAAAACATACAATGAATACACCAAAATTACACCTACCATCAGAAAAGCAATTTGTGGATCTCACAAGGAATTATCCTGCATGGGTTTCGAACTCGTGATACTTGCTACGGTACATCGATATCTTAACACGTATACGAT
Organism: Lymantria monacha; assembly: GCA_905163515.2. Taxonomy (NCBI): domain Eukaryota; kingdom Metazoa; phylum Arthropoda; class Insecta; order Lepidoptera; family Erebidae; genus Lymantria; species Lymantria monacha. The sequence goes on from LR991081.1 coordinate 23,578,320, forward strand.
CTATGCAGTTTATAAAATAAAATAAGCAACAAATTCATAACCAGTCACCCTTAAAATCATGCAAAACATTGATGATACTAAGTAGGATAGATTTATCCCTCCCCAAGAAAGCTTTCAACCCCTTGAGCGCTAACGTAACTACCCTCGAGTGTTTCCAACCCTTAATAGGTGCCAAAGTCCCTTTAAATAGACACATCTCACCCCGGTGGAGAGTTAAAGTGACTCTTGAAAGCGTACGCGTTATAGGAAATGATCAAACATCGTAGCTGCAAAATGATTTCTTTTTCTTTCTCTAAATATAATTTTTAAGAAGGAAATTATAGTTAAGTTTCAGTGCCTTGCTATCCACTTATTGTTTTATTATACTTATTACTTTATTTCTTAAAAAGCTTTATTGACACGCTGAAGTGGCAATGAGCAGACATCACTCGACCAACAGATGACCATTGGGGAAGAAAAGTTTTGTGTGGCGACCGCGTATCGGACGTCGCAAATTTGGTCGCTCCAAAGGGTGGAGCGACGACTTGGTGAAAGTTTCTGAGAGTCGTTGGATGCAGGCTGCACAGAATCGCACTTTGTGGTGAAATGTGAGGGGGCCTGCGTTCAGCAGCGGAAGACAAAAAGCTAAATAATGATGAGATTAATTTATGATAGTTTTGTCTATTCTATATTGCCAGATTCTTCAGGCTATCTTGGTTACACCCGCTTTTCTACGGATTTTCGCATACCAGATTTTATCACGAAGAGAAATACTGAGCATAGCCCTCTCCAAAAAGCGCTAAGCGACTTTGAGCTATTTTATGAAGCCAACATCTCTTGGCAATTATGCTATATATAATTTTGATAATAGTTAACAATATACCAGCGTAGTATAATAAGTCAATTTCCCTCCCATTATTGAGGAGGCTTGAGCCTAACATATATGAGCTGATAGTGATGATGATGATGAAAGATATTTCAGCACTGCATGTGTCACGATCATGGAGGTCTGTCTTCTGAAGAACTGATAGATAGTTAATTGATGAAATATATTCTTATGCCGTCACCATACGATATAGGATATTTATTCATTTATTTTTTATTTTGGCAGCCTGTGGTCTGGACACACACCGTCTGTTTTTTTTAAGTATGACTGCTATTCATGGGACACCTTTGCAATATCAAGGGTATAACTAGGCCGCTGCCTACCAATACAAACCCCAAACCCACCCAGTTGGGCTTCTGGCTCTCTCGCTCACCGAACGAAGCGCAATAACACATTTCTATTATTCAGACGTCGATCTTCTGCGAGAGTGTGGTACTACCCCGGACGGATCGACCCGCGGCTGTAGATAGAAATCTGCCAACAGCGTGGTCCTAAAACACCTTCCATCCGGGGCGACGAAAGAGTGACGCGTAACACCATAACCCACAGTAATTCTTCTCCATCGCTATTGGGTCGGCTATTAGTACCGAAACCTTCATCCGACATCTGTGGCCAGCCCGGCGATGATATCTTAGTTGTGATAATTTTAGCTATAATAATGCCTATTTTTTATTAATACTCATAATACATTAAACTCATTTTAATACCTATCTAAAATCTTATATATCTTCATCGTATCACCTATACATTGTGGAGCTCAAATCTCATCAACAGTAGAAAATAAATAATTTGGAAAATCCAAAAGTGCACGCCTCATAATTTTTATATTATTTATCATGTACTATTACAGTCTTCTTCTTCTTCTTCTTCTTTTTATGTATTGGCAATCAGCTACTTAAATGAGCCATTGTTGCCAGTGTCGAGTTATAATTATCTTCAAGTTTTTAGTGTCTTCAGATTAGTCATTGTCCGTCAGTAAGTCAAATTGTCGCCATCAACAGTGCTATGGCCACACTGTTAATGGTATCTTGTGGGAATTTTGATGGAAAACGAAAACGTTGTAAAGCACTTTTATATGATATTCACTACATCTCAGCAGTTCAGTCACATCACATTACATAAAATACCATAAAAAATATCTAATATAACACGTTAAAACACTAAAATATCGAATATAATACAAGAGCACCACATGACGTTTTAGATTCCCGCCAAAAGTCATCATGTACTATTACAGTCAATGCCATAAATGAAAATGAAAGAAAAAAAAACTTTTGAAATTTCGTGCCATTCTCGACGTAGTGCTAAACATACATGTATAGGCTGTATGACATTTGTTCCCTTTGCCTGTCCGAATGGACTTTGGCTAATATATATGACGCTCTTAAATATAATATTAACTTAACGAAAACTTTCTTATTGCTAATTTGTTAGATGTTTTAAATTTTTGTACTCACGTGATTAATCATTTTAAAAAAAGATTTTTTAATTTTAAAGTTTGTTATTTTAAGATTGTAAAATGAGAAATGAAGCAAAATGGTCTTACACTTAATAAAATAAATCTTTTACAAATTTTCACCATTTCCAACATTTTGGCGCCTCTACAAATTTTTTCGTCACTAAAGTTACCATATAAATTATGAAGACATATATTATGTTTAACAGCACTGATAGTGTAGAGGTTCAAATACCGACCTACTGTGCCAATGTCTTGGGTTCGATTCGCACGCAGAATAATATTTTGTGCGATCAGCAAATAATTATTCTGACTCCGCCTGTAATATGTATCTTAGTAATATTTTTTTATTGCATATGGTGGCAAACGAGAAAGCTGTGATATTAGATGGTAAGTGTTACTGCCGCGCATGGACCTTTGCAATACCAAAAGTATAGCTAGGCCGCTGCCATTACTATCTTCAAACCTACTCAGTTGGGCTGTCGGCTCTCTCACTCACCGAATGAAACGCAATAGCACATTGCCATTACTCAGACGTCGGTCTTTTGTGAGAGTGTGGTACTACCACTAATGAACAATGATTATTTCCTTAGTTCAGGGCGTTTTGTCGTTAAAAAATAAATTACGATATGCGGTGGCGGCTATGAGTACTACCAACCCTTAGATTGCTTATGGGTGCCACCAACTATAAATAGATATATAATACTACTTCAAACATTACTAGAATCTATTACAGTTACCGGACCGGGGATTAGTCTACCGGGGAGAGGCCACCGCGTGAGGCCGACGCCCCGATAGTGAAACGCAGATCAAGCTATTCGGGTGTCGACTCGAGAGGGTAAACTGCTGGATAGGCTACCGAAAATAAAGACCGGGTTCCAGTGACCCGCTCGCGTGGTGTAGATAGGTTCGTGTAGGGCGGATTTATGGGGTGGCCCGCCGTTTTTTCTGTCGTAAAAAAAAAGAAAATAGATCTATTACAGCCGTCTTGTAAAAAAAAAGAAAATACATCTATTACAGCCGTAAGTTTTTATCTATAAATACATTTTATTGAACCGTTATTATGACATCAGTGTTAATGTTTCCTAGAGTGAAAGCGTGTCAGAGAGGAGATTCTCTCCCATTCACGCTGACATACTCTGCCGCCGGCGCATCGGACGGTGTAGGCGCGAGTACCGGCGCTTGATGCCGCATGGCCGACTGTGTGAAGACGACGCCCCGGCAACACTGTTTTTTTATTACCGGGGTTTCATGATGATACCCAAAAGTATAAGCCACCGGACCGGCCACGGATGTCAAGGTACCGATGGAGTGACAACTACATCGGTCCAATGGCGATGTGAAGAGAACACTAAGGAATATGGGGCCACACGCCGCCCTTCCGTCGCTCCGGACGGCCATAAAAGAAACCATAAATCCTTTATAACTATTGCTTTCAGAGTTATGGTGTTTATAAGGCATCATCAGTAGTGCCAGTGATCTCAATGTGAATAATGAAAGCATGAATTACTGCTCGTAGGTTCTAAAATTGATTAGCGTTTCATGTTGAAGCTTACTCATAGTTTATCAATATTTATAAAAGAGAATGTTTGTATATATGACATCGCTAAACACAGAAACTATTTGACTGATCATTATGAAAATTGTTATATACATGTATTTATTCACGGAGAAGGTTTATATGCTATCCTCATTGATGTAAATCAAGGCGGTGCTGCAATATATCTACTTCTACAAACAAACCAACGTGCTAGTCAGATATAAAACAGTACATAAAACTAATAAAACAGTTTTAATTAAAAAAAATATTCACATATTTTCCTATTTCATACTAACTCTACATTAGTTTTATATAATAATTTAGTATTTTTAATCTTATTCATCATCATCATCTCATATATGTCCTATTGATGGGCTCGGGCCTCATCCATAATGAGAGGTAAATTGACCTACTACACTACTCTCGTCAAACGTGTTGGTATAGGATTTCGTTTTGAGATTTGCTTCTCTTGCATAGATGTTATTGCATTTACATTTAATTTATCTTGCATTTTATAACCCTTAATCGTCTCTTACGAGCACCCACGGGTAGGATAGGGGGTGGTGAATTATATTCTTACTCCGTCACCATACGAAAGATTAATTAATTAATTCAATTTAATCTTATTAAGCTATATTTAATCATCCTGGCTCAACGAATATATCCTTATCTATTAAAACTAACTCGATTTCGTCCTTAATTTAAACTCGCCTAATATTTAAATAATAACTGGTATTATAATGAAATATCTGGATGACATTCTTTTTTAGTGTGTTTTGAAAATATATTGAAATATAATAAAAATAATTAATAAAATAAGAAAAAGGAAATAAAAAAGGCAAAAATAATAAAAAAAAGAGAAACCAAGGATACGGGGTAAGCTCCGGTTTGTCTAGATTAAATTGCTCGATTTTCCGATTGAGCTATGCCTATTCTAAATAACAGCGTTAAAATTTGCCTTCATATTTTAATAGTTTTTAGTTATGGAAAAATTATAATTGTTGCCCGAAAATACCGATAAAATAATAATTTCTATAAATGAAACTTAGCTAGATCGATTTTTAGCCTCCAGAACCCCTGCATGCTAAATTTCAAGAAAATCATTGAAGCCATTTTAGAGATTCAGATTATGTATATATATATATACACCTCAGCATACCCTTTTTTATTTTTGTCACTACTTCTTCATTCATACCACAGCGCTCTCTTATAACACTATTCCTAATTTTATCTTTCAAACTTACACCACACATACTACGAAGAGCTCTCATCTCTACAGCATGTATTCTACTTTCATGTCTTACTTGCCAAATCCAACTTTCACTGCCATACATGAGATACAAGAGAGTGCTGAGGTGGTTTGGACACGTGGAAAGAATGAGTGAAGAAAGGTTGACGAAACAAGTATACAAAGCGAGTGTAAGTGGGACGATTACAAGGGGAAGACCACGTCGTACTTTCCTGGATCAAATTGAAGATGTGTTAGTGAAAGGTCAGTTTAAGAGTACGCGTAATCGTAGAGCATGCATGAAGACTGTGATGAGCGTGAATGAAGCGATGGAGGTATGTCAGGATCGTGGTTTGTGGCAATCCGTAGTCTCTGCCTACCCCTCTGGGAAACAGGCGTGAGGCTATGTATGTATGTATGTATATATACACGAATTGCTCATTTAAACATATTAGATAGATAGATTAGATTCAATCAAAAGTCAAATAATGATTTAATATCTTGTTAGCATCCCCCGGATTGCGTAATTATCTATGTACCTATATTTTTTTATTGTGTGTGGTAAATAAACAAGCAGCACATCTGATGGCAAGTATTACTGCCGCTCATGGACCTTTATAATACCAAAGATGGAGCTAAGCCGATGTTTACTAACCCAAACCTAAACAAAAAGTTGGACTTATGTCTCGCTCGCTCACTGAATGAAATGGAAAAGCGTATTGCCACTGCTCTGCCGTCGATTTTCTGTAAGTGTGATATTACCTTGAATGGTCCGACTCGGGGCTGTAGACAGAAAATTGTCAACGGTGTGGCCCAACCATTATTATCAGCATATTTACAACTTTAAAAGATATTGAAGATCAAAAAATCAGTGAATAAATTATCTTTCACATATTTCGAAAATAAAACAATGTCCACCGGGGTATTTTTTTTAAAATAAATCACGCCAAATTCAAGAACAATGAAGTACCAAAGTTTATTTCTGTATATAACTTTGTACCGATATTATACTTCTAATAAAGTGCTTAAAAAAATTCTTTCCCTCTCAGTAAAATTATAACCTGGATTACTTTGGCTCCAAAATCACTCCTCTACCCTGAATTACTACCTCCAAAATTATTCCGCATTCCTTATTACCATGGCTCCAAAATCACTCCGCATTTCTCATTACCATGACCCTAAACTCACTCAGAATTCCTAACAACCATGGTTCTAAAATCACTCCGCATTCCTAATTCAATAACAAAGTTCTATGTGGTGTAAGTGAATTGAATAAGTTTTGAAAGTGGCAGGAAGCCACTGGATGCAAGTAGCTCAGGACCATTCCGAGTGGCATTCTCGTATGAAGGTCTTTGTCGGACAGTAGATAGAGCTCCACTGTTAGATAAACGGACTGATAAATAAACAAATGAATAAATGATCTCATGTTTAGTGTTGTCCAAGTTGCAAGACTCCTGCGAGTCTCGCAAGTCTTGCAATTTTGGCTGTTAGAATAACACAGATTCACTTGTATTGATAGAAATGAAAAATCCACATAGAAATGAAAAATCCAACTTAATTAATGAAATTCCATTCATATAGTGGCACTAAATGTACAACTATCAGTAATTAGGTACTTAGCGAGAGTGGAGCTATAATCACACCTATCTATCATGAGACTATTTAAAATAACATCAAATTATTTCCCCGTGTACTGGTATTAAGGTTACAAAATGATGACAATTCTTTATTTTCCACAGGACTTGTAAAATGCTGTGTAAGAGAGCACTGCGAGACTCATACAGTGAGTCTTGGTCTTGCATTTGGTCAACGCTACTTGTCCGAGTCCGATTAGTAAACGAATGGAATATTGTATAAGTTCCTTTATGCTCTATTCCAATTAATGCTTATTAACACAAACAAGAATAAACTTGTTTTTAATATTCCTATTATTCTAATAGAACATAAGGAGCTTATATTTTTTTTTGTTTGGAACTGGTTATGAAACATCTTCACGTCCAGATATCCGAGGCGATGGATGTGTAGTCGTCACGGAATCCCATAACTTAATTATTAAAGTAGGTACTTCGTATCTCCGCCCTTTGAACATATAACTATTAAAAAACAGTAAAGCTGTTTTGACTTTGGTAATCTGGCTGTCAAGTTCTCCTTTTAGATACTTCTTATTGTTGACATCACGGTAACAAAATGCTGGAAGTGGCGGATTATTCATCGGTTCGACCATCCACACCAAAGTATCTTACTCTTACAAATAGTACAGAAAATACAAAATATAAATTGCCCTATGAAAATCTTATAATGGAATTTAGACAAGTGAGCTGTGATCAGTATTTTAAATATACATACATACATAGCATCACGCCATATCCCTTGCAGGGCAGAGAGAACAGAGTACTATATTTATATATATTTATATACTCCACTATATTTTAAATATAAAATCTCAATAATAACAGATATTAGAGTAAGTATTGAAATTCTATCGCTAAAATAATATAAATGAGGTTTTAAAAAAATAAGAATCTTAAAAAAATCATCGTAATAGATACAACGGAAACTTATACTATAATTTATAGATATATTATTAGAAAATTATTTATAATCCAAAAAAAGCAACTCAACACAATCAATAGAGAATTAGTTGTTATAGTATTAATAAGAAAATTATAATTAAAATAATAACTAACTCTTCTTACTAATGAACTTATGTTAATAAATAAATAATACATATATACATACATATCATCACGCCATATCCCTTGCAGGATAGGCAGAGAGAACAGAGTGCCAGAGAACTCTATCCTTGAATACTTCACTCGCTTCCTCAACATTCATAATTCTCTTCATACACGCTCGCCGGTTTCGCAGACTTTTGACTCCACCTTCCTTCAGTACGTGACCAATCTGGTCTAGGTAGGTGAGTCTCGATCTCCCCCAGTACCTACATCCTTCCACTTTCGCATTGTATATCTTCTTAACCAGACGTTCGTTCGGCATTCTTTCCACATGTCCGAACCATCGGCACATTCCCTTTCGCATCTTTACACCAATACTCTCTTTCATACCTACTCGCTCTCTTACGTCGTCGTTACGAATGCGATCGGTCAGCCTAACTCCACAGATTAAATACATAATTATTTACTTATAACATTCATATGCATAACCTATAATGGCAGCAGTTACTAACAACCCTTACATTGCTAAAAGATATCATAAAAGACGTTTAAGGGGTTAACATTAAACTAAATGATCTCAATCTGATGCTGTCTGCACAACATTTTCCTAATGAGAGTAGACTTTAGTCCAGCGAGATAGTTCGCTGGACTAAATGATAATTTAATAGTGGTAAAACCACGCTGTTGATAGTCCGCGGGCCGGTCCATTCGGGGTAGTACCACACTCTCGCAGAAGATCGACGTATGAGTAATGGCATTGTGCTTTTGCGCTTCGTTCGGTGAGCGAGAAAGCCGGAAGGCTAACTGAGGGGATTGTATTGGTAGGCAGTGGCCCTACAGGTCCATGGGCGGCAGTAACACTTACTTGCTGCTTGCTTGTTTGCCACCACTAGCAATAAAAAAAAATACTATCGCCAAAACCTTTGCAATCTGTACTATAGAGGAGAAGTAGATATTACGCCGACCTCTATGTACCTAATTGTGATAAGAGTAGGGCGATGATGACGATGAATGTAAATTTACATATGCTTCAACTGGTAATAAAATAGTTAAATAATTGTAATTCACGATTAGAAAAAAAAAATATATTAGAATTGTTTACACTTCCAAATTGCCAGCAGCACGATGGAATATGGGAATGGAATTAAAATATTAGGTATTAATCGGCCACTATTTGGGACAAATTCATCACTGTCAATTTAGTCCACAATGTAAAGATAGAGTACTGATTAAGAAATCAGTACAGTAGCCGAGTAATTGTTTCTTAAGAAACAATCGACTGTTATGGGCTCAATATCCAATGTACACTCTTATTAGTTCTATAGACAACTACTTTAAAAAAGCCTTAAGAGGAAGTTAAAGAAGCAGCATAAGTCATTTGGAAATATTTAAGATTTTATATTAACAGGGCTACATTGTTAACATTTTTCCGTCTGGCCACATTCTTGCAGAAAATCGATGTCGTAGCAGGCAGGCTAGGCAATATGCTACTGCGCTTCAGTCGGTGAGTGAGAGGATGGAAGCCCGAATTTTTAAGTGGTTTTGGAGTTGTTGTTGATAGGCAGCGTCCCAGCTGCACCTGGTATTGCATAGGTCTATGGGTAGCAGTAATACTTACCATCAGGTGTGTGCTTACTCGTTTGCCACCATAAATAATTTAAAAAAATATAAGAATTGATAGAGTAGGTTTTATAACAATTAAAATATCTCTAATGATTAGGTACCTAGTTAAAGAATTTTTTAGATTTTATTTATAATTAAGGATTTACACGTCTATTCCTATATTAAGACAATAATTTTGAAATAGATATAAAAAAATTCTTGACAAATAAACTCATTTAAAAATGTCATGCATAAGTAGATATATCACATTCAAAGAAATTTTTTAGTTTTATAACAGTAACGAGCTGCTGTCTGCGGTTTCACCGGTGTCAAAAGTAACTACCCAAAGTTAAACTACTATCCCAAAGAGATACATTAGCAGAATAAAAAATATCCCTAGCTATACTATCTAGCTATATGCCAATTTTTATCCAAATATTTTAAAAGATTTACGCGTAATTGAGTAACAAGCATCCAAACAACTCACACGTTCAAAATATTAAAGATAATGCATGACGTAGCATATGGCAACCCATCCAGCCGGCCATTAAAGTAAAGGAATTAGTACCATTGGTCCGTTTAATTGGAGGAGGGCTACAGGTACAAGAAAGCCTTGCATGGGGTCTTAAGTTGCTCATTCTGTCACCGCAGTAGTACCAGACCGTAGTCTCTCAAACTATATTTTCTAACAATATCACATCATTGTTTCTTGATATCCTTTATTCTTAAGTAGGTACTACCAGACTTTACCTACTGTATATTTACTTTGCTATTAGTTGCTTATATAGATTAATTTATATTCAAATAATTGATTTATATACAATAAATAAATTATTGCTTATAAATAAGTATTGTTTATAAGCAATAATTAAAATGCATAATAAAAATTATAATAAATGCGAGTGTATTTAAAAAAAATTAACCATCAATTCGAATCCTAAGTAATTTAAATCTTATTCTACACTACTTACGACCTTTTTTTACATCAAACCATAAAATACCACGACACTGCACATTAACACTTAACACATCATAGCACACACGTCACGGCTTATAAAATAATTATGATGTTTTAAATAATAATTATACATATAAAATTATATAAAAATTACTGTGGTTTTCACGTTCAATAAAATATATATATATATGAATGATATTCACCGGCAAATAACATAGAGAAATTTGTGAAAGTGCCCGACCGACTAAGATAGTCGGCGGAGCTTTTGATATCGAGCATGTTTGTCGCTTTAAGAGCCCCGCATGACGTTGCGTACGCCGCGTTCTGGGGCGCTCGTCTATGTTGCGGGAGCTTGGCGAGGGGCGGTTCCCGACTCAGACCACGCCCCGTCTCACCTCATAGCACCACCCCACCAATAGCAAAACACTCCAGCTAATCTCTATCTCAGAAAAATAAACACGGTGGGCGGTAGATAATGACTTGCCTTGGCTGTAATAATCAGCCTTTGTGGGTGCTGACGCCCTGCCAGCACCGAACACGGTTTGGCGAGAATTGAACTGTTCGATTTTCTTTTTTCAGAGAGAATAGAACGTTTTTATTAAATGCCTATTGCCTATCGAAGTTGGCGCCCGTTTCGGCCTGTTTGTCACGGCCATATTTTTTGTTTTATATTTTTTTATTAGCCGTGCACCCGAATTCGGTCACGAACAATGCCTGCTATTGTGTTTTGTATTATTTTATTGCCCACCTTTTCCTATAACAATAATTGTCCATATAATTGGCTGGCTTTAGACATATTTTCTGTTATTTTATCACATTGTGATTCAGGTGTAGGAACGACATTTGTTTTTATATAACCAGTTTAGATAGATATAAATATTTAAAAGAACAAAGAAATATTTCATATAATAATGACTGAAATAAAAATACGTGTAGTAGGTGCATATACAAATATAAATAATTATATTGTAAGTATATTCTATTGCACGCCTCATAAGCGAAGCGTTGAGGTCTTGCTCTACTCTCGACATATGAAAATCAAGCACTTTTCAAACATAAAAATGATTGTAATTTTCTCACATTGCCCTTATAGGATAATATTATAATATATATGTCAAGATAAAACAGTCGTTTAAACGTATTTGATATTTTTAAAAAGCAATTATTTTGTTTAAAGTAAGAAAATAGTTGATTAAAAAAATATTCGAAGACGTCAGAGAAAATATTTTGTATCTGGCAGGATCACGACCGTAAAAATGAATGTATCGAAGTTTTTCTTTTATTAAAAGCTTCATAATCGCAACGCGCTGTTTCCTTTCGAAAATGGCTTGGTAATTCATTGTCGTTTAATTGCAATTAATAAAAAACTAAACTGCTTAGTCTTTAGTGTATGTATACCTTATGAAAATTGCGTTCGTTTACATTTTTTTGGATCATTCGGACATGTGGAAAGAATGCCGAACGAACGCCTGGTTAAGAAGATATACAATGCGAAAGTGGAAGGATGTAGGTACCGAGGGAGACCGAGACTAACCTACCTAGACCAGATCGGTCATGTACTGAAGGAAGGTGGAGTCAAGAGTCTCCGAAACCGGCGAGCGTGTATGAAGAGAATTATTAATGTTGAGGAAGCGAGTGAAGTATGCAGAGATAGAGTTCTCTGGCACTCTGTTCTCTCTGCCTACCCTGCAAGGGATATGGCGTGATGATATATATGTATGTGTACATTTTTTTGTTCGTTCATTCGGACAGGCAAAGGAAATAAATCCCATTCAGCCTATACAGCTATGTTTAGCTCTATGTCGAGAATGGCAGGAAATTTCAAAAGTATTTCTTTTCTTTCATTACAAGCTTATATTTAGTTTAACCTGTCCCGTTGTCTGTAATCAAATCTTGCAAGTTAAATTTGATCCACTTCCCGGTTTCCGATTGAGCTGCAATTTAGCATGCATATATAAATCGGATGACAATGTAATACTATTGTGACATAGAGCTGATCTGATGATAGACCTGGAAGCTGGCCATAGTTCCTCCGTAATTAAACGACGCAACCCTTTCGAGTTTGGGCTCATTTGATTTGTCTAGATGATTACTTTAATACTATATGGTAACCAGGGTCTAACGATGGACCTGGAAGCTAGCCATAGAAACTCCGTAATTAAACGACGCAACCCCAATGAAATTGGGCTTATTTGATTCGTCTTGGCGAGTACTTTGATACTATATGGAAACCAGGGTCTGACCATGGACCTGGAAGCTTAGCCATAGGAATTCAGTAATTAAACGACGCAAACTCATCAAGTTTAGACTCGTTTGATTTGTCTTGTCGAGTATTTTGAGACTATATAGTAACTAGGGTCTGACGATGGACCTAGAAGCTGGCCATAGGAACTCCGTAATTAAACGACGCAACCCCATCGAAATTGGGCTTATTTGATTCGTCTTGGTGAGTATTTTAATACTATATGGAAACCAGGGTCTGATCATGGACCTGGAAGCTAGCCATAGGAACTGCGTAATTAAACGACGCAACCTTATCGAGTTTAGGCTCCTTTGATTTGTCTTGTCGAGTACTTTGATACTATATGGTAATTAGGGTCTGATAATCGACCTGGAAACGGGCCATAGGAACTCCGTAATTAAACGACGCAACTCCATCGAGTTTGACTCGTTGGATTCGTCTTGACGAGTACTTTGATACTATATGGTAACATGGTACAGGGTCTGATGTTGGACCTGGAAGCTGGCCATAGGAAAAAGAAGGTGCTACATGTTCTTAATCATACCATCAAAATGTAACACGCTTTTATTTATAAAATTGAGACTGTGATAGAAACGGGAAGATTTAATAATTATGTGGTAAATAAAGCTTTCGTGTTAAAAATATATAATTATGTATGATATGGAATTATTTTGTAGTAGACGAAGAAGCTTAATTATCGTTAAAGGTTACAATGAACTTATAAAGTGTTATATGTCTTATTACAGTTAATTTATTTTTAACTTTTTGTTTTATTCTATTAGCAAATAATCAAAGCTTGTTTTGAAAAAAGGCTTTTTCTTTAATTTTATTTTTATTTCTGGCATTGACTAATAGTAAATGATAAATAATATAAAATTATGAGGTGTGCACTTTTGGATTTTCCAAATTATTTAGATTTTCCTTTCAAATATCATAGATACTATTTGTAGGTGCAATAAATAAATAATATCTATTATTATATCAACAATGGTAGCCATATATCATCATCATTCTCCTCTTCTTATTACAATTACTTGTGGTCGACTCAATACGACTCTTACATATTTCAAAAGTTATTGGCATTAGTTATAGGAAGGTATGACCGTAGGTATTTTCTGTGTGGTGACGGAGTAAGTATACTATTCACCACCCCATATCTTACCCGTGGGTGATCGTAAGAGACGACTAAGGGATATAAAACGCATTTAACATTTAAGCGAAAGAAGGAAAACTCGAAACAAAACCCTATACCAACACAGTCTAACTAGCGCGGTGTAGTAGGTTAATTTTTCTCCTATTAAGGAGGAGGCCCGACCCTAACAGTGGGACATTTATGGTCTGTGATGATGATGATGATGATGAGGTATGACCGGCCGCCTGCCTAACGTCAAATCAGCTTGGGAATGTAATTGTTGACCATACGGCATCAGGTGGAGTATAACGATATTCACGAGTGAAGTAACTAACGGTTGCTAGTATTCGTAGCCATTACCACACATAAACATACAATTCACGGACACAATTAAATCAGAGTCACAGTACAAATATTTGTGGATTGCGCAAAATATTGCCCTGCGTATGAATTGAATCCATAACGCTAGCACGATAGTACGATATCTTAACCACTCAACCATTTGTGTAGGCAAAAGCGATTTATATTTTGTCCTCAATCATTTCTATGACAGCTATCATTCAATGTTAGTTATAGCACCAAGATCCCAAGGTTTCGTCATCATGGTGACCTATTTAACTCAACTAAACCACTTTTTTGGATCAGTTATCATTATTTGAGCAATTTTAATTGTGTAATAAAATCTAACCCAGCAGAGGGGAATATATGCGCTAGAGATGTTGATATGATGAAATCTAATGATTATAAAATGATTCTCCTAGGTACACCAGTTTCGTGTTGTTGAATTTTATAAAAATATCATAATAAATCACGACAGATTACCTATCTGGTGGTGGAAATTAGGTCTTTAACTTATAAAGGTTACAGGTCATACCAAAGAGGATAGTGACCTACCAAACTATTCTGGTGTAATAGATTAATAATGTTTTGATTTACACATTCCCTTTCTTGTAATATTCTTTTTTATTGCTTATGGTGGCAAACGAGCAAGCATCTGATGAATGATCTGATTATAATAAGTGTCACAGCCGCCCATGGATCTTTCAATACCAAGGGTTATAGCTAGGCTGCAATACAAATTCCAAACCCACCCCAGTTGGGCTTCCGGCTCTCTCGCTTACCGAACGAAGCGCAACAGCATATTGTCATTACTCAGACGTCAATCTTCAGCAAGAGTGTGGTACTACCCCGGATGGATTGACCCGCAGCTGTAGACTGAAAACTGTCAACAGCGTGGTTCTACCACTGACAAAAAATCAAATAAAATTACTGCAAGAGAAGGATAATCAGAAGTACTAGTAACCTTTAAATCAGAATTTTCTAATATAATTCTAATAATAATAATAATATATTTATTTGCTTTGACATGGTACATTACAGTTGATAGTGTATACAAATAAACCAACATGTTCAGCCATTTTTAAAATAATTAAATAATTACATTTAGAATACATGAGTAATTAACTACATGTCAAAAAGATCCTCTCACACTCTATAAATATTATTCATGAATATCATTTTGAATATTTAATTAAATGTTGTTATTATTTATCATTTAAGAATTCACCAACCGAAAACAAGCATTTGTCTAATAGCAATTTTCTTAATTTAATTTTGAATAAACTATTTTCTTATGAGTTACATAACAATAAGGACTATAATAATTATTATTGATCTTTTATAGATTTACAGCGACCCCATTATTGGCAATAAGACTTAAAGAAGAAATTAAACTGTGGGGCTGATCAATTAGTTTGGCTGAGAATTTCATTTAATATTTTATTTATTTTACAATCTATTTAATTATTTACATTTTTATCGTATAATAGTGACAATGAAAGGGGTGATAACTTATTATATTTTTACTCAGCCATCACACGGATAATATTTAAAGTCTATATATCAAAGGATATTTACTATTGGTTTATAAAACCCAAACATGTAAATCAAACATACCCGAAGTTAAAGTCACTGAAGCGTCAATGTGTGCGCTCGTGTGTGTTCACTTACACTACATAGAAGTGATATGTAGACCCTGCTACGTGTGCTACGAGCCGTAGACAGATAGCTACAGATGTGCTACACGAGTTACTAAGAGCTTTGAATAGACAAAATTGACTTGCTAAAGCGACTATAGAACGCTTTATTGTATAACTATGTATCTTTATAATACTAACCGTATTCGTAGATCCCTTTGTGTGGAACTATATATAACTCTTAAAAGTAAGAAATGATGATATTGAGAATGAATATTATCAATTTTAACATAACTCATATTTGTTGTAAAATCTGATAAAAAAGCTCTCAATCAAATAATTTATTGTATATTGAGCAATTTTAAGGAGAGCCTTACAGAGACGATACCTGAAATGATATCCCGCCGGGCCGGTTACAGATGTCACAGCAATAGTGCCAGCGTGCAACGGCCCAATGGTGATTAGGAGGCATTACGATGGGTTATGGAGTCACACGTCGCCCTATCGTCACCCCGAACGATATGGGCAGGGTCCAAACAATAGGGGTCCAAACCATAGCCTACCAAAATAATAATAAAAGAAAACCAGGCAACTTGTCGCTAATATTTAATCAAAACTAACGTAACATATTTTGCTTTTTTCATGCGTAATATATATATATATATATATATATATATATAGAGAGAGAGAGAGAGAGAGAAATAACACTTTGCTAATGGATTACTTTACAAAGAAGATATACCTGATAAACATTTTAATTAAATAAATATTTTACATTGAAATTTAATGCACAATACATGAAAGGACTGTTATTATTTTACAAATAGCTAACTGCGGTCATAATAACAATATCCGTAGCTAATTATTTTTTATATCCATCAGCCCTTAAACGGCCACTATTAGACATAGGCCTTCCCACAAGAACGCCATTCAAAACCAACAAAAAAACATTCTTGCGGCACCTGCATCCAACGGTTGCCTGCAACCTTAATAATGTCATCAGTCCACCTATTTTTAATATGTAAATTATAACTTATTATATTATTATAAAAAAAAAGTATGATATTCTGCTAATTAGTTTTTGCGTGAATTTTAAACAAATTCACATAAAGACAGGGAAGATAAATTTCCAAAAATTATCAGTGTGATGTAATTTCTGCAAAGTGTTGTAATATAAAAAGTCTTAAAAAAGATTTTACAAGGCACTAGTGCTTTAGTAATAAGACCAGTATGGGTAAATACGTACAGAAACCAAGTTATGTCTCCTATTATCTTCTTTATAGGAAACGTTTTACATGTCGTCTATCACAAAATGTTAGGCACATTGTTCCGAAAATTAGTTGAAACAAAATTCTAAAAGATATGGGTTCAACACCAACGTATAGTAATATTTTTTTTTACTTTTAAATAAGTTTTTGTACGTAGCCTTTGATGAAATGGGAGAAATCATGATAATACTACCATTAAACTTAACATTATTTTCAGTTTCACATCCGTGGATGACCCACGTATTGAGCTGAAAATCAGTACCAGCATTATGTCTGGCAAACACTGAGCGAGACCCTTTTAGGGCAGTCGTGAGGCACAAGAATTATTTCGTATTACATATTAATTTATTTAATTTCTTTTATTTAATCTTTTTGTTTTTTTTTTTTCGTTATTTTATCTAAATGTCGTATCTATTCTGGCGTTTATTTTATTTTTAATGTTCATTGTCATATTCATCATAATTCATTGATATGTACTATTTCCCGGCTTCTGTCGCTAAATAAATATTTTGCTTTTTTTACAAGCGTTATAACACCTGTGCACTATCCTACTTCTACTATTCAATTCCCATATTAATATTACGTATTCCGTTAATAATAATTCTTAGTAGTAAATTAAAAGATTATCATACATTGAATTCTAAGCATGTCATTACAGTGGCCGCTTCCAATATATGCATGTCTCGTTAATGAGTTCACACGCTTTACGTAATGGGAACGAAAATGACTTCCTCTGTCTGATTGCTTAGACTGATTAGTATTGGATTTTATTTACAGACTAGTTTTGCATGATGATTATTTAGACATTTATTATTTTGAGATTTATTGTTCTTCTTCTATGTTAGATTATCAAAACTAGCCCGTTGTATTATTTGCAGAAGCCAATATATCACAGTGCCACCTATTTTGTTTTTGGCTGGCTATGGCTGGATATACGCTTCCCACTCCATCCGGGGCAACGAAAAGCGGTGCGTGGCCCCATAATCTACTGTATTTCATCCCCATCGCCATTGGGCCCGACTAGAAATTTTTTCGTCTTCCTTAGCAGGATCGGACTGGGCATGCCCGATCTGGACTAGATAAGGTATGTAACGCAGAAGATATATCTGGACCCGATCAGGAAAACCTTATCGGGTCCAGATCAGGCATTCCTGATCGGGTCGAGATCAGGCATTCCTGATCGGGTCCAGATCAGGAGTTCCTGATCGGGTCCAGATCAGGCATTCCTGATCGGGTCCGGATGAAATTTTACTGATCGGAACCAAATCATCTGCGTTATAAATCTTGCCTGATCCAAAACGAGTATGCCCAGTCCGGTCCTTTTAAAAAACGTGAATATCTTAAAGAACATGTTTAATAAATAAAAATATAAATTATATATGACGTAGGCAGCGAATGCAGTTCTTATCATAGAGTCCCAGTGAGCCGTTCCAATTAGGGCGCAACCACCAAATGCTAACGACTTCAACTGTCGCCTGAATTCCTCATTCATGACCTGATCGATCTGTTTTGATCTGATTCGATAACAACTAATTTAATATTAGGCGATGACATTACGCTTCGGAGAATCTTAACACCGCGATTGAGATAATGACGTCATTTTACTAACGCCATCAACAATTTATGACACAAAACATTAAATGCTAGAATGGTTGTTACAATATTATTATATTTATTTCTATCTATGTTTTCAAATGTACCTATTATTTATTTTTGTTTTTACTTTAAAAAGAAATTATTTTTATATTATTAATTAAACATTATTATTATTATTAAATACATATTATGATTAATTAAAGATTTCAGATTAATCTCCTCTGATGCAAATACAATTTACACCGTGGCATAAATATTGACAATCATGATATGATACTTTTTTGAATTTTGATTGATATTTTTTTGTGTTACGAAAACTGTTTCTGGTCCATCAGGAGTATAGTATATCAATACTATATGCCTTACCATATACTTGATTATATTTTACATCAGGCTGTCCTTATTTGGTATAGTCCTGATCCGGAATGCCTTACCATACTTGATGATATTTCACATCAGGCTATCCTTATTTGGTCCTGATTTGGTCCTGATCCGGTATGCCTTACCATACTTGATGTTATCACATCAGGCTATCCTGATCAGGACCAGACCTGGTCCTGATAGGGTTAGCCGGATCCGGCATGCCTCATTCTATCCTGATCGGGTCCTGATCCGGTATGCCTTACCATACTTGATGATATTACACATCAGGCTATCCTTATTTGGTCCTGACCTGGTCCTGATCCGGTATTCCTTACCATACTTGACGATATTTCACATCAGGCTATCCTTATTTGGTCCTGATCCGGTATGCCTTACCTTACTTGATGATATTTCACATCAGGCTATCCTTATTTGGTCCTGATCTGGTCCTGATCCGGTATGCCTTACCATACTTAATGATATTTCACATCAGGCTATCCTTATTTGGTCCTGATCCGGTCCTGATCCGGTATGCCTTACCATACTTGATGTTATTTCACATCAGGCTATCCTGATCAGGACCAGACCTGGTCCTGATAGGGTTTGCCGGATCCGGCATGCCTTATTCTATCCTGATCGGGTCCAGATACATGATCTGGTTGAACCATACTTCTTTCCTAGTCGGGTGGTACCGCGTCCTTGACATCCATGGGCAGCCCAGCGGGTTACCCGTTCGGGTACCATCCTCCGTCTACGTCCCGGCCTGCTGCCGGGGCGTCACCCTCAGCGTCAGCCTTTCTGCGGGTGACAGACTACTCCCCAGTCCAGTTACCCGCGGCCTCGCCTCTCCTTCAGCACCGGCCGGAAATTCTCGACGATTCGAACACCAAACTAAGGGCCCTACAGTCCGGCGATTATCGCCGCCTTCAGGTATCACGGGTGAGTTCCGGCCAACAGACTCGCAATGCCGCCTGGTGGTGAGTTACATCAATGGGAATAGCATATGAACCTTCTCGGTGAAAAAATGCATATACATTTTTATAATAATCGGTCAAATAGTTTGTGAGTTTAGCTATGTCATATATATAAAACATACATACATACATACATATCATCACGCCATATCCCTTGCAGGGTAGGCAGAGAGAACAGAGTGCCAGAGAACTCTATCTCTACATACTTCACTCGCTTCCTCAACATTCATAATTCTCTTCATACACGCTCGCCGGTTTCGGAGACTCTTGACACCACCTTCCTTCAGTACATGACCGATCTGGTCTAGGTAGGTTAGTCTCGGTCTCCCTCGGTACCTACATCCTTCCACTTTCGCATTGTATATCTTCTTAACCAGACGTTCGTTCGGCATTCTTTCCACATGTCCGAACCATCGGAGCATTCCCTTTCGCATTTTTACACCAATACTCTCTTTCATACCGACATACATACATGATGACGTAAGAGAGCGAGTAGGTATATATAAAACTTATCTATTATCTATTATATGTTAGATGACAAGCTTTAAATTAGACTAGACTAGGTTATAACATCGTAGAAAATTTCGATTTCATGTTACAGTTTTTATTTCATACGTGTAATAATATGCAGGCAGGCAAAAACTTTAAGAATTGCTATTTTGACTTCTGTAAATCTAATGAATATTAGTTTTTGAAGTGAAACTTCTAATATCACTTCCAACAAGTTTGCGTTAAGCATTTAACGCAATGGCACTCGAACGCATGCGTATAGTATACCTGATACAAGCCAGCGAAAGCGTTGGCAAAGTAGCGTCCAATATTCCAACGCAAGAGGCGAGAGAAAGAAAGATACACAAAGGTAGAAAGTAGGAGAGAGAAAGAGAGTGAGTCGGTAGATCCCAAGCACATGCGTGTGGTATTCTTGCTATGCAGCAAATTGAATAGTTTGAGCGTCGTGAAATTAGCTGAGATACGTACTTGTTATTCTATTTTAATTCATAATATTCATTATTTTCATAGGTTTAAGTTTTCACTTTTGTCAGCAGTCCTCATGACTGTTTTGTGTTTTTTTTTCAATACATAAATCACTCTATTATAATTTAATTAATATGTACAGATTAACTTCTTTTCAGGGTTCCGTACCTCGAAAGGAAAGAACGGCACCCTTATAGGATCACTTTGTTGTCCGTCCGTCCGTCTATCCGTCTGTCCGTCTATCTGTCTGTCCGTCTATCCGTCTGTCCGTCTACCCGTCTGTCCGTCTATCCGTCTGTCCGTCTGTCTGTCTGTCAAGACCCTTCTTCTCAGGAACGCGAGTAGCTATCAAGCTGAAATTTATATTTAATACTCAAGTTTACTGTCCCTTGGAGCTGTGAAAAAATCAAACTTCTAAGCTAACGCAATCAAAAGATACAGCCGTTTATGTCGCAAATTTTTGCAAATATTCGACACTCGCAAGGAAATCAAAACCTACAGGGTACTTCCCGTGAACTCAGAATCTTTAAATTTCGTACAAAGCAACGACTTATAGGACAAATAAGGGAAAATTTGTGAAAACCGTAAAATTTTTAATTATATCATACTTATATAGAAAATACTTTTAATAATTTTAAACTTACTACCCCTTTCCTCCTGAACGTGTGAGGTATTAAATTTAAATTCATATCATATATTCAGGTCTGTAATACCTTTAAGTTGTAACAAAATCAAACTTCTATATTAACGCAATCAAAAGAAATAGCAATTTAAGTCGCATATTTTCAAACACGCAACTACTCGCAAGGGAATCAAAACCTAAAGGGTTCTTCCAGTCGATCTAGAATCTTGAAATTTGGCATGAAACAATGTTTTATAGCACATATAAAGGAAAAATTATGTTATATTACATATTTTTTTTAGTTTTACGGAACCGTTCGCGCGCGTGTTTAACTCGCACTTGGCCGTTTTTTTTAGTGATAATATCCATTTTCTTCATTAAATGTTCTAAAATAATAACCTCGTTAATAGAAATGTATCTTAAAAAAGAAAAGATATATTCTTAGTACATAACTTCGCCATCATACGATATATTACCATCCCTTATTTCTTTTTATATGTTACCCGCGATTTGATCTGTGTGCAGCGTGAGTTCACTTCATATAAATTACTTATTAACAATTTATGAGTGTCTATTTTTTCGGTGAAACTTAATTCATTTTTTTCTGAAATAGAAGCAGCTTCGATTATTTATTATAACACCAGCTATATGTCAGAGAAAGTCAAAGCAAAACAGATCAGTAAATTTTTAACAATTGTTCATAATTTCATAGGATTTTGTTTGCGAATATCTTAATGACTTCTAATGTTTACGCGAGTATTACACATTTGAAATAAAACTACTTTTACGGATTCTATCGCGTTTGTATTTGATTTATAATTTCCCGACGTTTCGAACACCATGACCATGATCACTGTAAAGTGTTCGAAACGTCGGGAAATTATAAATCAAATACAAACGCGATAGAATCCGTAAAAGTAGTTTTATTTCAAATGCGAATATCTTATTATTTTTCTGTAATAATTATAGCCTAAATTACTCCTTGTAACATTAGCAATCTATCAGTCAAATCGCATCAAACTCAGTCAAGCCCTTTCGAAGAATAGCCGCCAGAAACATATAGATGGACAATAATAAAAAGAAATATATTTAATTTCTTGTATCGTATACACACTCATATGCATTAAATAAAAAAAAATATATATTGTTGACACAAAAGTAGATATATTTTTGTTGAGATAAGAAACTCAATCCAGTTCATTCCAATGTGATATTAATCAAAATCCATAAAGCTGTTGCTAATTGCGTGGGGTGGTTGGTATTGAAGTGGCGATAGAATAGTGTTCTATGGCGTAAAATTATCTACGGTGTAGATCACCCTTTGTACGTCGGCGCGTGCAACTTGACGTACCGCGGCGTTGTGAACAGAATATTAATTATATAGCCTTTTTATGATAATACTAACAGGATTTATTCACCTCGACCGAGTGACATTATCATCTTGCCCGCGTAAAAAGTTACTTTCACAATATTAAATTTTATCACTAAATTATCCCAAGTGAACAAATCTTACTGGGATAAAAAGCATTCTATATGTTAAGCCAGAAAATGGTCTATCTATGTGCCAATTTTCATCCAAATCTGTTCAAAGGTTTACGCGTGATTGGGTAACAAATATCTTCACAAACTTTTTATATTTATAATATTACTAAGATAAATATTAGGTTTAAAATATAAGTTAATCTCATACAATTAAGGATTAGTCGCATTTGTAGTTGCTAGTAATAGTGGTAGGACCACGTTGTTGACAGTTCTCTGTCTGCAGTCGCGGGCCGGTCCGTCCGGGGTAGTACCACACTGAGCAGAAGATCGACGTCTGAGTAAAGGCAATGTTCTATTGCGCTTCGTTCGGTAAGCGAGAGAGCCGGAAGCCCAACTGGGTGGGTTTATTATTGGTAAACAGCGGCCTAGGTATACCTCTGGTATTGTAAAGATCCATGGGCGGCATTAACACTTACCATCTAGTGTGCTGCTTGTTCGTCTGCCACCAAGAGCAATAAAAAAACAAAAAAGAAACACATGACCAAATCGGCTATGTGGTAGTAGCTACTATTACTACTAAACCTTAACTTACTTGTGGATGTCGTATAAGACGACTAAGAGTTATATCGACCTGGGCCAACTCAATCTGATGCCATTTGGTCAACAATTATATTCCCAAGGAGTATTAAAGTCAGGCTTGTCATAAAACTCGTGAACTCGTCGCAATCATCGGTGCCGACCTGACGCTGCCGACCATCGCCAGGGCGATGCTCGACAGCGTCAGGAACTGGGACGCGGTCGCAACCTTCTGCGAGGCAGTAGTCTCGCGGAAGGAGGCGGCGCAGGCGCGATTACCTGCGCCTGATGCCGCCCTAGCCAAGGCCGCGGGTGACTGGATCGGGGAATTAGTCCGTCACCCGCCGAGAGGCCGACCGCGTGAGGAAAGACCGACATCCTACCCGAGGGGGGGATGTCGGTCGAGGAGAGGGTACTCCTCAGGGGTATTCCGTCGGGCCGACCACTGACGTCAAGTCACTCTGCTCCGGTGGTCGGCCCAACGACGAAGGCGACGTCACGGGTGGGTTACGAGTGTGCGCGCTTACGCCCCTCTGTCACCCCGGATGGAGTGGTGCGAGGAGTGCGACGACCGTAGCCCACCCCCCAAAAAAAAAAAAAAAATAAAGGCTTGTCATAAAACTATCGCTAATAACTTTTGCAATATATACGTTCCATCATACATGGAGGGTGTAATTTGTCTGCGTTAATTGCATGTTTGTAAAGTCCCCCGCAATACAAGGTTTATTTCCTTAGTGCAAGGTGGTGTTATAAAAAAAAACATATTACATTGACCAGAAGTAATTCAGATAAGAACATGATGATAATGTTGAGGGTTAAAAAGACTATATAGTAATTTCTAATGTTTACGCGACTATTACACATTTGAAATAAAATTAATTTTACGGATTCTATTGCGTTTGTATTTGATTTTTACTTGCCCGAAGTTTCGAACACTTTACAGTGATCATGGTCACGGGAGGACTAAGGTGTCTTACGGCTTTTGCTTTTTCTACTGGTTACAAATTTATTTGTATTAAAATGTGGGTTAAACTTTTAATAACTGATCACTGTAAAGTGTTCGAAACGTCGGGAAACTAAAAATCAAACACGACCACGACAGAATTCGTAAAAGTAATTTTATTACAAAAGACTAGATAGGTTGTACGTTTAAACGAACAACAGAAATAATATTATTGTATTACAGGGAAATAATTTAATGATTTCTGATATTTACACAAGTATTAAACATTTGAAATTAAAAAAATATGAATTTTATAGCGTTTGTATTTGAATTTAAAATTTTCGACGTTTAATCATGTATCAGTAAAATCACGTCAGCGTTGATGTTCAGAGGTGACTGCTTCCTGTAAACATAAACGTTGTAAAATGTTCAAAGTTTCAGCAAATTAAACATCAAAACGAAATAATATGGAAGTTAGTTATAGATGCTGTGTTGTGACGGCTACGAATACTAACAACCTTTACATTACTGATGGGTCTACCTTTATTTTTATTGCTAATGGTGGCAAACGAGCAAGCATCACACCTGATGGTAAGTGTCACTGCCGTCCATGGCCCTTTGCAATACCAAGGGTATAACTAGGCCGCTGCCTACCAATATAAACCCCAAACCCATCCAATTAGGCTTCCGGCTCTCTCGCTCACCGAACGAAGCGAAATAGCACATTGCTATTACTCATACGTCGATCTTCTGCTCAGTGTGGTACTACCCCGGACGGACCGGCCCGCGGCTACAAACAGAGAACTGAAAACAGCGAGGTCCTACCACTATTAAACTACCTGATGGATTTTAGGAAACTTTTTTTGTGTACATACACATACATACATATCATCACGCCATATCCCTTGCAGGGTAGGCTGAGAGAACAGAGTGCCAGAGAACTCTATCTCTGCATACTTCACTCGCTTCCTCAACATTCATAATTCTCTTCATACACGCTCGCCGGTTTCGGAGACTCTTGACTCCACCTTCCTTCAGTACATGACCGATCTGATCTAGGTAGGTTAGTCTCGGTCTCCCTCGGTACCTACATCCTTCTACTTTCGCATTGTATATCTTTTTAACCAGGCGTTCGTTCGGCATTCTTTCCACATGTCCGAACCATAAATTTACCAATAATACACCATAATTTTTTTGTGTATGACTTAGTTATTAGCAGCAGATAACTATGACAACTTTAACCAGACTGTGAGTGAGCGCTGAGGGCTCTTAACCCGATATCTCGTCTCGTAAACGACTACTACGAGTTTTATATTTATCTGGGCCAACTCCATCCGATGATGTCTTGTCAACAGATACATATATTATGTATGCTGGTAGAATTTGCAATATGTATGATAGAAGATGAGTACATATTGCTTCGACCTCAAGTAATTGGGAAAAAAAAGCAGCAAAATTATTAATAATTAGTTAATCTTTCCGTGTGGTGAGGAAGTAAAAAAAAAATGTGTGTGTGTCAGCTCCGACGCACGACTGGAGTTTACTCCTTAAGTACGATTATCAAAACAGGCGCAAAAACAGCTCATTTGACTAAAAGTAATATATATATATATTTATTGACATTTATTAAAACTGTTCAGTGAAGTATTATCTCACGTCAGAAAGTTAAAGGTGCGCAGAATAGGTTGCGCACCAAAAAAGTAACGAGGTCTTTCGATCACTAGATTTTACTCCTCAAAATTTTTCTCTTACCGGGCGCCTTATATGAAAATCGATTCTTAAGGAGTAAACTCCAAAAAAAACTATTCACTATTCCCTATCTTGCAAGTGGGTGTCGTAAAAAAGCAACTAAGGGATATGATATGCATATAAAATCTCTGCAGATAATAAAAATTCTAAATAAAATTTTAATGTTAGAATATTTTGGTCGTTCGTCTTAATAATGTGATATAGTGGGTTAATTTTCATTCTGTTGTGGAGGAGGCCCTAGGGGAGATGATGAGGATGATGGCGATCAATTAGATGGATGCAAACTTATAATTACTACAGAGGAATTTTAGTTCAACATTATCAGTTATTGATTTTATGCTGTGTGGTAGCGGCTACGAATACTACCAGCCCTTACTTTGCTCGTGGATGTCGTAAAAGACGACTAAGAGCCTTATAATGACCCGGGCCAACTCCATCTGATGCCGTTTGGTCAACAATTACATTCCCAAGGAGGATTGACGTCTGGCAGGCGGCCGGTCATAAAACTATTGTCAATAACTTTTACAATAATACTATGAAAAAAGAGTACATATTGTATCGACACCAAATAATTGGGATAAGAGTAAGAGAATGATGATGATTATCAATTATTGATTTTGACTATTACTTCAATGTTTATTACAGTGTCTGTCTGTAGTGTAACAGTTTCCATCATAATTAGTATTTTTACGTCGTAATAATTAACAAGATATTATTAAAACTGTATGTATTTATTTTCTATAGTGATATGACCACGCTATTGATAATTTTCTATCTACAGCCGCGGACCAGTTCGTCGGAGGTAGTACCACACTCGCGCAGAAAATCAACGTTGGAACAGTGGCAAAGTGATTTTGCGGTTCGTTCCATGGATGAAAGAATTGGGCTTCCGCCAACTTTCTGGTTGGGTTTGGGTTAATAGGCGACGGTCCAGCTGTACCTCGAGTATTGCAAAGGTCCATAAGCGGTAGTAGCACTTACCATTAGTTGTGATGCTTGCTCGTTTACTACCATAAGCAATGCTACCAAAAAAAGTGTCTTAAAATAGCTTTATTTTAAAAGCATTGCCATTAAAAACTGACTCCCTTAGTAGATGCAATCTTTCTACATATTTCTACAAATCTTAAAGAATAAAATATAGATTTTACTAAATCAATCATAGCGTCACCTAAGGTGGCATTTTTTTTTTTTATAGCTGTGGAAACGCAACCACAGCGGCCCCTTCCGCGCTTTTACGGGGAGCCGGAGAGATCGTCTACCTAACGTGTGCTAACGGTTAGACAAAAATAATCCATTCTTGAATCCACCTAAATATACATAAAAATAGTCCAACCGCTTTTTTTTTGCGGTGGACTATGGATGCCTCTCGCCCTGCCAAATCGGTCCGGGGTGACGGAAGAGACGGTGCGTGACCCCATAGACCCACTATGAAAACTCCTCTTTTTGACGTGCAAGCGGACCACCGGTACCCGATCTTTGTCTTCGGTGGCCCGCCCGGCGGTTTACCCTCGCGGGTTCCTCTCAAAGTACAACCTCTTAGAAGTATGTTTAGAAATTTAGTAATATGCACGCGTACAGTAGAATTTACATTTATAATACCAAATAACTCTGCCAAATCAACAAAATAACTCCGACCAGTATACTATGGCAGTTGTAAGAGCAAAGGATATTCTGTTATTAATTAGATATTCTGTTATTAATTAGATTTAAACTGCCCTCAGTTTTAAGTAATATATTATTTTTATTGCTCTTGGTGGCAAAGGTACACATGGTAAGTATTACGACCGTCCATGAACCTTTATAGTACCGCTAGTAGGTGTACAGCTAGACCGTTTGCCTACCAATAAAAAAAACTCCAAACCCACACAGAAAGTTGGACCGCCGATTCTCACGCTTACCGAACAAAGCACAGCTACATATTGTCACTCTTCTGACATCGATTTTTTGTAAGTGTGGTACTACCCCGGATGGATCGGACCTGGAAGGCTGTAGTAACTATATTTTGTCTGGTTTTTATGAAGAAAATTTGACATGACTTGAATGGCCAGTGGAGTTGATACTTTTAATTCTCTTTTTAGATTCAACACTCTGGACTAAGGAAACAATCCTTATATTGATGAAACCTTGTCAAATATGTAATAGACATTATTATATCCAGACTCAGAACAATTATTGTTGGCTACAGGTCACACTACGTTTGATACTTTCGGGGTGACAGATGGAACGCGACTTCATTGACCCACCCTTGAAGCACCTATCAAGGCCGTGCGAGCGGGCCACTGCTCCTTGTTTTCGGTGGCCCGCCTGGAGGTTTAACCTCGCTCGCACAGCTTAACTTACGTCTCGCCGTCGGAACATCATCATCACGCGTTGATCTCTCTCCGGGTAAACTTTTGTCATCCTACATGGGAATCAAACCCACGACACTAGCATAACAGTTCGGTATTTTAATCACTTCGCCATTATATACGTGAATTCAATTTGAATTTGTTAAGCTTGTATAATATAAAGTAGATATTGTAGTATTCCCATGGTATCATCAAAAGAAATAAACTAGCACTCTTTTAGAAAAATTACCAATACCGAGTACCTATATGTTAAGCACAAGGGTTCTGGGATTAACTCTCTTGAGGAATTCTATGTTCATGTGGCACTTCGTTGGGTTGTTGGATGGATGAATAATACAACAGTATTTATTTGATAGCCTTGATAGCGTAATGGTTAAGATATCGACCTACAGCGCCAGTATCGTGGAATCTATTCCCATGCAGAACAATACTTTGTGTGATCCACTAATTATTTTGAATCTGTGTTCAATAAAATATATTTGTCAAACCACCGCAATACAAAAATTTTCTTAGTACTAGGTTGATGGTGGTAGTCGCTTTTTAGGCTAACGCCATAGAATTGTAGAGAAATTGAAGTATTGGGCTAAGGTTTTAATTCGAGTTTTCCTTTTCTACAACCTCTCATTTTCTCAATTTATTTACGTCACACTGCCGGGCTCAAGTATTTCTCCACTGTTGAAGGAAAATTGACCTACGGTACCAAGGTAGACTGGTTGGTATAAGATTTCCTCTTTTACAGTTATGTTATCTGGTTATGTCTCCCAGTCGTCAATGACACGTGGTACTCATTCTGCATCACCACAAGGATAATTAAATAATAAATAAACTAAGAGACGATATAATTGAGCTGAGCTGATGATTCTTCATCATCATCACCAGCTCACATATTGGTCGTATATACTGGCTATTTCGCATGAATATAGAGAATACAATTCATCACTCGCAATCTTTCTCATGGGTGTTGAAAAAAGACGACTAAGGGATGATATAACCCTATGCCAACGCGTCTGACTCGTGTGGTGAATAGTAAGTCAATTTCCATCATATTGTGAAATAGATTCGAACCCAGACATCATCATATCTGGACCAAACAGCACCAAAAAGGATACTAACGGATTTAACGGAGTGAGACCACTCCATAGCTCGACGCTAAAAAATAAAATAAAAGATATCATCATATCAGCTCTCACATGTCCCACTCCTGGGCTCAGGCCTGCCCCGCAACAATAGGGACATAAATCTACTATGCTCGTCAAATGGTTTTGTATAGGGTTATAATTTTAGTCTTCATTTCATCGATATCGAGTATATATACAATTTTAATATATTGTAAAACTCCTTTTTCATTGCGAGTCAGTCACGTAATTCAGTAAGCGAGGGTTAAAAAAACAATAATTTAAACAAGACTCAAACACCTCAAGGCTGTAAGAGAACGTATAGCTGTGTTCACTTCTCGGCTATGCGTGCGTATGTCTGTATGTATGTGTGTGTGTGTGTGTACAGCCATGATCGATGCTAGTGCGACGTTGCCGCCCCGCCCCGCTAACATCCGGCCGCGACGACGCCAGCCCGCGATACGGCGCGTAAAACTGAAAACGTGGATTAAAGCCTACTTTTTATTTATATCTTATATTCATCTCTTTTTAGTAAAAAAAAATATAGTCTAGATTCGATTTCATCGTTGAAATGTTGTACGCAATTTACCAAATGTATATATAATATTTCTATGTACAAAAAAAATACGATGTCTAAATAAAAGATTTGTTTTTCTTTTTACAATACACATGTTAAATTTGTTTTATTTTATGTTATTATTAGTCTTTGACAAAAAGAAGCTATGGGGCTACGAATACAATCAACCCTTAATTTACTCGTGAATTTCGAAAAAGACGACTAAGAGCCTTATATCGATCTACATCAACACTACTTTACGCCGTTTGGTCAACAATTACATTCCCAAGGAGTGTTGAAAACTATTGCCAATAACTTTTTTTTTATTTACTATGGTGGCAAACGAGCAATAAGCACACCTGATGGTAAATGTCGCTGCTGCCCATGGACCTTTGCTACATCAAGGGTATAGTTAGGCCGCTGCCTACCTTTACAAACCCAAAATTTTATAATATGTAAGAAGAGGAGTACATATTGCGTAGACCACGAGTAATTGGGATAACACATACATACATACATACATATCATCACGCCATATCCCTTGCAGGGTAGGCAGAGAGAACAGAGTGCCAGAGAACTCTATCTCTGCATACTTCACTCGCTTCCTCAACATTCATAATTCTCTTCATACACGCTCGCCGGTTTCGGAGACTCTTGACTCCACCTTCCTTCAGTACATGACCGATCTGGTCTAGGTAGGTTAGTCTCGGTCTCCCTCGGTACCTACATCCTTCCACTTTCGCATTGTATATCTTCTTAACCAGGCGTTCGTTCGGCATTCTTTCCACATGTCCGAACCATCGGAGCATTCCCTTTCGCATCTTTACACCAATACTCTCTTTCATACCTACTCGCTCTCTTACGTCGTCGTTACGAATGCGGTCGGTCAGCCTAACTCCACAGATTTTCCGCAGAGATCGCATTTCGACCGCATTAATTTTACTATCATACTCTTTTCTGCATACCCAACTCTCGCTTCCATACAGTAATGTTGGGACAAGCACTGCGTTATGTATTGCTACACGTGCCTTCTGGCTGAGGTGGTGGCTGCCGAAAAGTTGCCCCAACGCTCCGTTCACTCTATTTCCCGCATTCACTCTTCGCTCTATATCAGTGGTGTACCTTCCATCTCGGCTAAATCCACATCCAAGATATACAAATTCATCCACTTGCTCTAGTACATCATTACCTATTGTTACTCTTACATCTGTTCTGGTTTTATCTCTTTCAAAGACCATTTTTTTGGTTTTGCTCACATTCACGCGTAGACCCCTAGACCCCTAATTGGGATAAGAGCAGGAGAATGATGATCGTCTTTGACAAAATTGATTTTACAGTTAATTATTTTTCATTAAGATTTAAATAATGATTCAATCATTATTTTTTTTTATAAATTTCAAGTAATTTTAAAATTATTTTAATAAAATTAAACCATAATAATATTCTCTAATACTTTTTTAGCATATTTAGGGATTACGTCCCTTATGTTCATTGAATTAACATTGAGCGTTGGGGCAACTTCTCGGCAGCCACCACCTCAGCCAGAAGGCACGTGTAGCAATACATAACGCAGTGCTTGTCCCAACATTACTGTATGGAAGCGAGAGTTGGGTATGCAGAAAAGAGTATGAAAGTAAAATTAATGCGGTCGAAATGCGATCTCTGCGGTAAATCTGTGGAGTTAGGCTGACCGACCGCATTCGTAACGACGACGTAAGAGAGCGAGTAGGTATGAAAGAGACTATTGGTGTAAAGATGCGAAAGGGTATGCTCCGATGGTTCGGACATGTGGAAAGAATGCCGAATGAACATCTGGTTAAGAAGATATACAATGCGAAAGTGGAAGGCTGTGGATGTACCGAGGGAGATCGAGACTAACCTACCTAGACCAGATCGGTCATGTACTAAAGGAAGGTGGAGTCAAGAGTCTCCGAAACCGGCGAGCGTGTATGAAGAGAATTATGAATGTTGAGGAAGGGAGTGAAGTATGCAGAGATAGAGTTCTCTGGCACTCTGTTCTCTCTGCCTACCCTGCAAGGGATATGGCGTGATGATATGTATGTACGTATGTATGTAATTAACATTGTTAATTAAAAATACTCGAAATAAATTCTATGGAACCATTTCATTTACATGGTTCACGACCAGAACTGAGTAGTTTATGTACTAAAAAAAGAAGATGCAGTATACAATAGACACAATAACAGATATCTTTCATGGCCAATGACAAACATTTTACCTGAATGCAACATGCAAGTATTTTATCATCATTCAACCTTTTATCATCTACTGGACGTAGATCTCCCTATACGAAATGAGTATATTAGGGGAAGTTTGAAAGTAGCACCAGTGATAGAAAAGATTAGGAGCGCGAGATTATCTTGGTACGGACATGTGATGAGGAGGGATGAAAGGCATGTGACAAGGAGGGTTATCAATATGCTTGTAGATGGGCGTAAGAATCGTGGGAGACCCAAGAAGAGATGGATGGATTGTATGAAAGAGGATATGTGTATGAAAGTTGTGAATGCAGATATGACGGCTGATAGAAGTTTGTGGAAGGCAAGAACGTGTTGTGCCGACCCCACTTAGCGTGGGATGAGGACAGGCAAATGATGATGATGCTGGACGTAGATCTCCCTCATATTTCGCCATAGAGAACGGTGTTGTGCCGCCCGCATTCAGCGACTCCCAGCAAACAATGAGCCCGTAGGATAGCGAAGCTGTCGTGATTGGGGCTCGTTTTTATATTTTTGCTGCTCATATAATATTAACTTGGCAGGCGGGTTGGCGGTCGCAATGTGGTATTATACGTTTCCCAGTAGCGATCTGCAGCCCACTCTCATGGTGGAACCTTAGCCGCTTTTTACGATGCCCACGGGCAAGTAAAGGGTTCCTATAATTGTATTTTTCTCGCGTCGCCATACTTGCAAGTACAGCATTTACCATTATCAATGTTATATATATATATATATAACATTGATAATGGTAAAAACTTAATGAAACTAACAATCAAAAAATACAAACGAGATAAATTCTTAAAAATAATTTATATTGTGGCCATTTTTTAACATATCATCATCATTCAGCCCTTTGTTATCCATTGCTGGACGTAGGCCTCCTTTATATTTTGCCACGAAGTGTGCAGCCCGTATCCAACGACTACCAGCCATCTTCACCTAATCGTAGGCTCACCTGGTGGCGGGATAACCAATACATTTTTAAAATACTCGCTTTTAAATTACTGTATAACTTAATTGACAATTGAGTATAGTTTTGATAAGTATTTGATTAAGCATTCGAAATGTTAGACTTTACAAAGAAATATACTTGAAATGCGATATACAAATATTGTAGGAAGGGATTGAACGCAGGCGTCACAGCGTCCCTGGTGACATTTACTAGAAGATGCTTAATCTTAGCAGTTGTTATGACCAATTTTCGTTTCATAATAAGTATACAAATACGAATGAAGAATATTAAAGTTCAGTTTGAGAAATATGCGATTAATATACAATTTTATGCATACACATACATACATACCATCACACCACGTCCCTTACAGGGTAGGCAGAGAGAACAGAGTGCCAGAGAACTCTATCCTTGCATACTTCACTCGCTTCCTCAACATTCATAATTCTCTTCATACACGCTCGCTGGTTTCGGAGACTCTTGACTCCACCTTCCTTCAGTACATGACCGATCTAGTCTAGGTAGGTTAGTCTCGGTCTCCCCCGGTACCTACATCCTTCCACTTTCGTATTTTCGCAATTTTATGTATCACTGATTAAATGTAGCATCGATAACTGTGATACCTTTAGCAATAACCACATTTCAATTTGGATGACTAACACGTTAGCAATTGTACTATCGTAATAATAGACTTAGCATGAAGTCGCATATTACTGCTGGCGACCTTTCATTGACATAGTATTATGATATCATGAATCGCTTAATCATCTTTTCTAGTGATAGAGGTCTAAAGCTCATCACATCATTATTATCATTTCATTTCATACACGTACAACTACTAGACAAGTGTTTCACCTTAAATAGAAGGTGTGGGTAGTGGACATACTATCATCCATCCATCCATCCATCCATCAGCCCGTAAACGTCCACTGTTGGACATAGGCCTCCCCACGAGAATGCCATCTATAACGGTCCTGTGCCACCTGCATCCAACGGTTTCCTGCGACCTTGATGAGGTCATCAGTCCACCGAGTGGGGGGTCGTCCTACGCTGCGTCGTCCGATTCGTGGTCGCCACTCGAGAACCTTTTTTCCCCAACGGTTGTCGGTTCGTCGAGCGATGTGGCCTGCCCATACTATACCACGCCGATTCTGTATGGTTATAGCGTAAGAATACAGTTCATCCACTTCCATCTCGCCTGAGAGCGTCGTAAAAGATGACTAAAGCATTTAATATACATATAACATCTATGCAAGAGATGGAAAAAAAGAAATACAAGCCTATATCAATATGTCTGGTCAGCTTGAAATATCGGGTCATTCTCTTTCCTATTAGTGTTAGGGCGTTTAAAGTTTTTGTCTACAGCTGCGATCCAATCTGTCCAAGGTATTACCACACTCTCGTAGAAAATCAGCGTTTGTGACGATGTGTTGTTGCGCTTCATTCAATGAGCGAGAGAGGTTGGTAAGCATCAGTCTCTAGCTGTACCTTGGTATTGCAAATATCCATGAGCGACAACAATATTTACCATCAGGTGTGCTGCTTGCTCGTTTGCCATCATAAGCAACAAAAAAAAATTATGGAAGAGGTTCGAACCCAGCATTTTTGAACCAATAAAAAAAATATAATTATAATATGAAAGTAAATACCACTGTCATCGAGATTAGAGCAGCTCAGTTGAGAAATCGGACAGTCTCTTAATCTAGACAGCTGGTTTCAATCCTTGGCTTACCTTTTTTATAATATGCTCCTTTTAAAAATAAATAAAAATAATTGATGAAATATTGAAAAAAGAAAAGTGATCACTATTTTGTTATTAATTATTCTTTATTTATATAACCAGTTCATATTCTTAT
This sequence comes from Lymantria monacha, assembly GCA_905163515.2. Classification (NCBI taxonomy): domain Eukaryota; kingdom Metazoa; phylum Arthropoda; class Insecta; order Lepidoptera; family Erebidae; genus Lymantria; species Lymantria monacha. The sequence goes on from LR991081.1 coordinate 23,613,609, forward strand.
TACTTAAATGGTATATATTAATATTTATGTTTTATGAATTACATACCGATTTGTTTTGTAACTAAATATACTTTGAAACTCCCCCGCAACCCTACAATATCCTAACGTATTTGCCGAAAAAATCAACACAATTTTTAAATACTGTACTAGACTCGGTGCTCCAAATATTTTATATTTCTTAAGAACGTAAACGTTATCCAACATTTCTATAGACTGCAATCCTTTAAAAAAAAATATATCATTTCTGTAGTCAACCAGTCTTTACAATTTCCCCTCGAACAGACAGTGAACGCAAAATCAATCACGGTCTAGCCGCTAACCTAATTACAGCACCCACCCGGTGAACGCTGGTTTGCTGTTATATTCTAGACTAACGTTATATATATATATATATGGATTTCTATATTGACTACACGAATGGAGTACTAGATCTGATCACGAATGGAGTACTGGATGGAATAGAATGATCCAGATGTTTTTTTTTTTTAATAAATTTATTTTTTAAATCAATTAATTGTATATTTTATTCATGTGGAAATTGAGTAATACCATGGTCACCACCTCTTCCTTTCATGTCATCATCATCTCATCATCTCAACTCATATATGTCGCACTGAGGGAAATTGACCTACTATACCACGCTGGTCAGACGTGTTGGTATAGAGTTTTGTTTCAAGTTTTCTTTCTCTTGCATAGATGTTATATGCGTTTAATATCCTTTAGTCGTCTTTTACGATCACCCACGGTTAAGATAGGATAGGGTATTCTTACTCCGTCACTATACGGAAATCTTTTCCGGCACTTGATCGTAAAAAATTACCAAGTGACTCATGCAGATAATATCACTGTATTAGAAGGAAACTTCGAAGTTAAATCCTATACTAACCTATCTGAGCAGTATAGTAGGAAAATTTCCCTCCCACAAGGAGAAAGTAGGAGAAAGTTGGAGAAGGTAGGAGTCCAGTTGTGGGACATATATAAGAAGATGAACTATATATGTCAAAAGCCTTTCATCACATAAGTAGGCCTATCCTCTCCTCTCATAAATGAAAGGATAATGCCGTAAATGCTATGTTTAGCAGGCGGGTTAGCAATCGTAGTTAAGTGTTATTTTTAAGCTATTGCATAGCTTTTATCGCGGGCTTTGAGCGTGGCGAACGTATCAAGAAATTCCGTAACGAAAATAAAACCTAACACCCGCCTACCATGTAGTTTATTTGATAGATTGTATGTTTGAAAAGCAGGCGTTAATTTTGTATTAATTTTAGGCAGGGAGCTTGGCACCGAACTTTTTGGCGCTGATCGTTACTGGCGTCTCAATACATTGTTTTTATTTTTCGTTTTTATTTGCGTAGCGTGTTTTACATACCTACTGAATTTAGAATTTTGTTACTTTAGCATTCTAACTATAGTTTATAGCTTATGGTTTGATTATTTTCACTGAATTTATCATTACTTGTGGTAGCGTGGAGCAAATCTCACTCTTCTCTCCAATGTGCTTGAGGGAAACGATGGTTTCTCTAATAATTAAGTCGTGATTGGTTTGCCAGTTCTCTTGCGCACCGATCCTAGCGCAGCAAGAATTTTCAGCTCCTCAGACGTAGATTTTCTGCTAGAATAGTATACTACCGCGGCTCTACTGCGCTTGGCGGTGTCTTTGGACATCGCCAACAGCACCCCTCCGCCTTAACCCATTTAATAATCTGCCATTCAGCTGCATCAGGGAGGCGCTCCGGTATCACGAAGTGGCCTTATACCTGAGGCGACTAGTGGCAGACTATTTGCACGGGCGCAGTGTCCTCTGCGCGAATCGCGCAGGGGACATTGTGCGCACGTCCATGTCGTGCGGTGTCCCGCAGGGGTCGATCTTGGGGCCGACTCTTACATCGGTTACGACTGGGCGGGACATCGGTTACGACTGGGCGTTGAGAGGGAGTCTCCCTCCCGGGCTGAGCTTAATTTGCTATGCTGACGACACGCTCGTCACAGCCCGGGGCAAGACACTGCAAGAGGCGATGAGCCTGGCCACTCTCGGCACCGAGGAGATGGTCAGGCGAATCAAGGTGCTGGGACTCAGGGTGGCTCTAGATAAGACGGAAGCCATTTTGTTTCACGGGCCCCGCACGGGGCCACCCGCCGGCGCCTCGATAGTCGTCAACTCCGTCCCCATCGGTATCCAGACCCATATGAAGTATTTGGGCCTGGTGCTCGACGGGCGGTGGTTTTTCCGGGAGCATTTCCGAAGACTTGCTCCCCGGCTGGTCGGCGTGGCGCCCGCCCTTTCACGGCTAATGCCGAATCTGGGCGGACCCAGCTTTGAAAGTCGACAGCTATATGCGGGGGTGGTCCGGTCAATGTCATTGTACGGCGCACCCATGTGGGCGAGGGCTCTGACCGTCCGCCTTAGGGTTATTCTGCGGCGACCGCAGAGAGCCATGGCGGTCAGGGCTATCCGCGGATACCGCACGGTGGCGACCGAGTCAGCATGCGTATTGGCCGAACGCCCCCTTGAGACTTGGAGGCGGAAATTCTCACCGGAATATATCGGCGGGTGTCTTCCACTCGCGAGGAAGGTGGCGAGGTTTCGCCTAGCGAATTGGCCACCTGGCACGAAGACGCCCGCCGGGAGGTCCTTGCCTGTTGGGCGACGCGGCTGGAGAGGCCTCGATTCGGACTTCGTGTCATCGAGGCCCTCCGGCCCGTACTGATGGAGTGGCTGGAGAGGCGGCACGGAGACCTCTCTTTCCGGCTGGTGCAGGTCTTGTCGGAGCATGGTTACTTCGGCAAGTACCTGTACACGGTCGCAATGAGGGAGACGACTCCGTCCTGCCAACAGTGCGGCGACGACGAAGACACAGTGCAGCATACGCTCGAGGTCTGCGTGACCTGGGCTTCGCAGCGCTCTGCCCTCGTCGCCGCCATCGGTGCCGACCTCTAGCTGCCGGCCGTCGTGAAAGCGATGGTCGACAGTGAGAGGAATTGGGACGCGGTCGCCGCCTTCTGCGAGAGCGTCATCTTGCAGAAGGAAGCGGCGGGGCGAATCCGGGAGGATCTCCTCTTCGAGGATTCGCGCCGCCGCCGGCGACCGGGGCGGCGAAGGCGAGAATATCTCCGCCTTATGCCGCCCTAGCCGAGGCAGCGGGTGACCGGACCGGGGATTAGTCTGGTCATCCTTGGAGAGAGGCCACCGCGTGAAGACGACGCCCTGACATAGAGACATATTAGTCGAGATGCCAGGGTGTCGACCCGAGAGGATACCCGTGAGGGTAGACCGGATGGGTCACTGAAGAAAAGAACGCGTACCAGTGGCCCACCCGCAATGCGTAGAGAGGTATGTTGTAGGGCGGATCTACGGGGTCGTGCGCCGCTTCTCCTGTCGCCCCGGACGGATTAGCGGGGCGTGACTGATACGTAGCCCGCCGCCAAAAAAAAAAAATAGTATACTACCGACAACAAGTCAGCCTATTTATAGATGCGTGCTTAAAACTGTCAGTAGCGTTGTCCAGTAAGAGACCATGTATGTATTCAATTCAATTTCAAATAGGTATATATAATCATTTAATTAAGCGTCACAATTAATTTAATTGTTTACAATATCAATGTTCAATTAATTAAATCACAATGATATTATATTCACACAATAATTACATTATAGTCACAATAATACTATATTCAATTAATAAAACTATATTCAGTTAATTAAATGTCATAATTACTGTAATTGTTAGTAATCCTTACTAATATTATAAATGCGAAAGTAACTTTGTCTGTCTGTTTGTCGCTCTTTCACACCAAAACTACTGAACCGATCTATGTGAAATTTGGTACACAGATAGTCTAGAGCCTGATAAAGGACATAGGCTACTTTTTAATGCAAAAAAGGTTGCAAAGGGGATGAAAAGCTGTAAGTAAATATCGTCATTTTTAAAGCCAAAAGCTTGAAACTTATTTTGCGGCTATTGATTAGATATAAATAAATATATTATGTCATATTATAACATTTTATAAAAAAATACTCTAAAGGGTAAAATAAAAATAGGGGATGAAAAACTTTAGGAAAGTAACCTTTTACGCGGGCGAAGCCGCGGGCAGAAGCTAGTATTAATAATAAATAATAAAATTGACATTGGTTAGTATCCATATTATTCATGTCAGTGCGGTTATTATAATAATTAATATTGTATTGGACTTTTGACGGGAATTTGAAAACGTCATGTGGTGCTCTTGTATTATATTCGATATCTTAGTGCTTTAACGTGTTATAATAGATAATTTTGATGGCATTTTATGTAATGTGATGCGCGGAACTACTGGGATGTAGTGAATATCATATAAAAGTGTTTTACAACGTTTTCGTTTTCCATCAAAATTCCAACAAGATACCATTAACAGTGTGGCCATTGCACTGTTGAAGGTGACGTTTTGACTTAGACAATGACTAACCTGACAAGACTATAAACATAAAATAATAATAACTTGACACTGGCACCAATAGCTCGTATAAGTAGCTGATTGCCAATATACAAAGAGAAGAAGAAGAAGAATATTGTATTGTAAATGTCAATTCATATTTCAGTCAATCTATATTCAATTCTATCATCTAAATATTCTCTGCAATTGTAATAGTTTTTATTTATTAATATATAGTGTAGTACATTTTTAAATTTGTGCAATGGCAATAATATTAATAATTTGTGGTAGGTGATTAAAATGTTTTAATTAACACGAAATACGAGTTTCTATTAAATAGTACTAATTTAATTGCTGAAAATTTTAATCTCGCTTTATATCTAAATGTATTATCAAATTTGTTGAAAAAGACCGGTTATTTTTTAACAAATATGCATGCTTCGTAGATATACAGGCATGAAAAGGTCAGGATTTTGAGCTTAACAAAGTGTGGCTTACAAGTATTTAAGAAGCTAATGCCACATCATATTTGTGCTCTTAATTCTCTATCAGCAATCAGTGAATTATCCCCCGGCGACTATGCCATATCTATACATAGATGCGACGTAAGCATGGTATGCAGTTAGAGCGGCCACCGAAGACAAAGATCGGGTACCGGTGACCCGCTCGCACGGCGAAGAGAGGAGAGTTGCATGGTGGGTCTATGGAGTCACGCGCCGCCTCTTCCGTCATACAGGACCGATTTAGCGGGGCAACAAAAATGAAAGAAAAATGGTAGGTATGCAGTTAGAGCAACGGTTACATTAACTGTTTGTCTATTTTTTTTATAACATATACAAAGCGATCTATTTTGGTGTGTATTTTTTCTATATGTGGTTTCCAGCTACAGTATTTGGCCACTGAAGAAAAAGACCGCGTACCAGTGACCCACCCGCACGGCGTCGAGAGGTATATTGTAGGGCGGGTCTACGGGGTCTTGCGCCGCTTTTCCTGTCGCCCCGGACGGAATAACGGGGTTTGACGTACCGTAGCCCGCCGCCAAAAAAAAAGGGTAATACATAAAAATGCACAATCGCTAACACAGTTGATATGTGTACCATTGAATTGAATATTAAGTGGAGTACCTAATATCTGTGTTGTGATGGGGCATTAATATTAACCAATGGCATAAACCATATCACCATTTAATATGGTGTGGTAAAACAGTTATTTTATTCTTTAATTAACCTATGCAATTATTTCTATTATGCTTAAAATCGATATGCGCTCGATTGGAAGTTCTGAATAGAATTAATTTCTAATAATTTTGAAAGTATTTAACAAATACGTTTTCAATGCACATTCTCGCACAATTCATTACAATATTTACAATAAGCATAACGTTGATGAAGTAATGAAAGTACTGTAATGGTTTACAACTTTACGCGTGTATTACGCATTTGAAATAAAACCATTTTTACGGATTCTATCGCGTTTGTATTTGATTTTTAATTGTTTTGAACACTTTAATTGTTGTTGCACTTTAATTGTTTTGAACACTTTTCGTTTGGAACACTTTACAGCGTTCATGCTCACGGGTGGACAGTCCACCCATGACCATGAAAGCTGTACATAACCGTATTTGAAAATACTGTGTGTTAGGATTCGGCGATGAGCCCGTTGAGCTGTAAAAAATCGTAAAAATCCTTTTATTATTCCACCTAAGATTTGAAACCAAGACTTGATCATTTTGATGTGATAGCAAACTCATGTCACACAGGCAGGAAAAATACGAAAAAAAAAAAGTGTGTGTGTCAGCTCCGACGCACGACTGGAGTTTACTCCTTAAGTACGATTATCAAAACAGGCGCAAAAAAAGCTCATTTGACTAAATATAATATATATATTTTATTTACATTTATTAAAACTGTTCAGTGAAGTATTATCTCACGTCAGAAAGGTGAAAGGTGCACAGAATAGGTTGCGCACCAAAAACGTAATGAGGTCATTCGATCACTAGATTTTAGTCCTCAATTTTTTCTCATACCGGGGCCTTATATGAAAATCGATTCTTAAGGACTAAACTCCAAAAAAACTAAAACAAAAAAAATGATTGGCGTCGTTTTGCTTGAAATGGTTATCAAATTATTGCGACGACACCATCTAATTCGTAGGTAGGGCTTGGTTCCACTCCCTCTCTACCACCCCGTACCCCTTGATCCTCTCCCCCTGAGCTCTAAGCTCATTTCCTGTGTGCCGGCTGGCTGTATTAATTTTAAATTAAGTACAGATAGAGCGACGAGCAGTCGAACCGATATAAACAAGTATGTACATAACACAAACTGAAATTATATAAATATTATATTTACAATTATTTTATATTTATCATATAAATATAGCGTTTGATTATTTATTAGTTTAATGTTTTAGACTCAAGTACTACCGTTTGAATAAGTTTTAATAAATTGGGCGATGCATTGTGTCGATGGCTGTCAAGTACGTTTGTACGGGCGCTGTTGTCATATTAACTATTAAGATAACAATAATTGTTATTGATTTATTATACCACTAAACGTTTTGAGAGATAATAGCAAAACAGTTGACGCATTAACTAATTCATAAAATTATTGTTATTTTTTTATTATCCAACTTCGGGTAATTAACCTTTTTTTAATTCTAAATAATAATAATTGACCATAAACAATATAATTTTTAAATAGATTCATTCTTTTTTTTATTGACAATTAATTTGTATCTAAGTATGGATTAAATTTTAATAATTAATACCGTTTTATTTTTTGCGGCGGGTTACGGTACGTTACGCCCCGCTAATTCGTCCGGAACGACAGGGAAAGCGACGCACGACCCCGTAGCTGCCGCTCTGCAACATACGTCTCGACGCGGTGCGGGTGGATCACTGGAACGCGGTTTTTTTTTTCAGAGACCCACCCGGCGGTCTACCCTCGCGGGTATCCTCTCGAGCCGACGCCGTGTCATCTCGACCCAAGTGGATCTGGATGTCAAGGCGTTGTCCTCACACGGTGGCCTCGCTCCAAGGGCGACCGGACTAGTCCCCGATCCGGTCACCCGCTACATCGGATAGAACGGCATGATACGTAGGTAATCGCGCCTACGTCGCCCCAGTCGCCAGCGGCGCGAAGCCTCATAGGGGCGATCCTCCCGGATTCGCTCCGCCGTTTCCTTCTGCGAGAAAATACTGTAGCAAGTAAATATAACTCTATGTAATAACGATCACCCATTGGACGAGATACAACTTAATCCTCCCGTGATAATGAACGCGGAAGTGTTCAGAAACGTCGAGAGCATGTAGTTTTATTTCATACTAGCTTCTGCCCGCGGCTTCGCCCGCGTAAAACGGTACTTTCCTAAAGGTTTTAATCCCCTATTTTTATTTTACCCCTTAGGAGAATTTTTCTTACAAAATTTTATTGTCATATTTATTTATATCTAATCAATAGCCTAAAAATAAGTTTCAAGCTTCTGGCTTTAAAAATAACAATACTTCCGTACAACTTTTCTTTACAACTCCTTTTTTTGCACTAAAAAGTAGCCTATGCCTATGCCCTTTGTCAGGCTCTACACCATCTGTGTACCAAATTTCAATTAGATCGGTTCAATAGTTTTGGCGTGAAAGAGCGACAGACAGACAGAGTTACTTTCGCATTTATAATTTTAGTAAGCATTACACTGAATACAAAATCTAATTGTCCACACAGCTAATAGAAGCTAGCTACAAGCTGTGAGTAAATTTTCTAAATAAACATAGCAACTGTTTGATTGATATTAACTGACGTACTTATTGTACAACGATAATAATGGCAAAGCGAACAATATACTTCTGATTCTATTATATAATGAGACAGTTTTGACATGTCTATGTAACTACGTCAGGAAGGAAGGCCACGGTGCCGATAGTTTTATGCCCTCAATCATAAATGGGTCAGCTTTTTGCGTTAGTGTATAATATGTAGTATGTTAATAGCGATAGGACCATGTTGTTGATAGTTCTCTGTCTACAGCCGAGGGCCGGTCCGTCCGGGGTAGTACCACACTCTCGCAGAAGATCGACGTTTGAGTAATGGCAATGTGCTATTGCGCTTCGTTCGGTGAGCGAGAGAGCCGGCAGCCCAACTGGGTGGGTTTGGGGATTTTATTGGTAGGCAGCGGCCTAAGGTATACCCTTGGTATTGCAAAGGTCCATGAACGGCAGTCACACTTACCATTAGGTGTGCTGCTTGCTCGTTTGCCACCATAAGCAATAATAATAAAAAATAAATGTTAGATGTGCGGGTGATCTAAACGCCTGGACCCAAGTAAACAACAACGAGCACCTGGTAATTTAAAAGTCAATAAAAGGCAATTTAACTAGCGGATACTTATTAACAAGTGATTTGATAATATTATAACTGGTTCAGTCTCTAAACGGTTTAATACGTATTATCATCACAGCCCATATATGTCCCACTGTTGGGCTCGGGCCTCCTCTGTAATGGGAGGGAAGTTAACCTACTATACCACGCTGGTCAGACGTGTTGGTATAGGGTTTTGTTTTAAGTTTTCCTTCTCTCACATAAATGTTATAGCGTTTTATATCCATTAGTCGTCTCGTACGATCACCCACGGGCAAGATAGGGGGTAATGAATTGTATTCTTACTCCAGATAATATGTATACTATAATAGAAACTCAGCGCTTACAGAGAAGTAGCGGCGCGAAGCCACCGGGAGAATAATAATTCTCTTAAGATACATTCTTATTATCACAAGAATAATTTACCTAAATAGAATACGATTTACACCCCCTATCTTACCCATGGGCGATTGTAAGAGACGACTAAGGGATATGAAACGGATATAACATCTATACGAGAGAAGGAAATCTCGCAATAAGACCCTATACCAACACGTCTGACCAGCATGGTATAGTAGATCAATTTCCCTCCCGTTATGGAGGAGGTTCGAGCTCAACAGTGGGATATATATGAGCTGAGATGATAATGATGAGATGATAATGATGATGTAAAATTCAATTCAAATTGATCGAATAGAAATGTAAAAAACGTATCCACAGCGAGAGCAGCGCCGTATCACGGCATGCTAGTGACATGCCGTTTGACGTCACGGCATGCAAGTCAATTTTACTTTCAAGGAGCGTCATTAAATATTTCATATTAGAATGAATCACGCAATACGATTATTATAACATCCATAGTTTAAAATATAATCTATATCTATACTATTAGCAGACTCGGTCACGCGTTGCTGTGGCTAAGGCAGCCTAAGTAACACGTGGTGGTTATGCTAATGAATTGTAGCTTATATGAAATGTTTTTACGTTTAATATAGCACCATCTATTAAATACTTACTCAATCCAGTCAATAGAGACCGCCATCTGTTAGAATCGTTTGGAGCTAACAGATACAGACTGTCAAATAATAGACAAATAATTTGCAATAAAATAATATTGCGACTATAAATTGCGATGGAAGCTATCCTATCTTTTAAGTTGGATCAAACTACACATGTTGTGCAAATTTAATTAAAATCGGTTAACTACTTTAGGACTCCAGCGCGGACAAACAACGTGATGCATAATTTATATATATTAAGATTATAAAACCCAAAAGTTTGTTTGAATGCGTTTATCTCAGATAAGTACAGCAACTTGTGTAAGACAATTAATTTACCAGGAAAGGTATTAAGATAGAATATATAATGATGCAATTAATACTAGAGCGATAGTGTCCTTGAATATTTATAAATAAGGTCAATAAGACCGATGCAATAATCTTTTCAGTACTTACTCCTTCCATTACCTCTCCGTTAATTAAGTGATTCCGTGACGAAATTTTATCTTAACGAATATTCTTCATATTATCCGTTCCATAGTGAATAAAAATAGATTAAACTCGATAGAAATTCGTATAAAATTATTTTAATATTACATCACGTTATATACCAATCTATTTCCTATCCTATCCTATATATCAATCACAAAATAAATTCAAAAATAATTTAAGGATATGTTTATGAATAAAAAAATAATTTGATAATAAAAAAATAATTCAAGAATCGATTTACGAAATTAACATTTATAAAATTTGAAAATTTAAATGTCCAGGCATAAGTTATATGTAGCGGCAAGGATAAAAAAAATGTAAAAGCATGAATTGTACAATAAATAACTTTAGTTTAATTAAATAAATTCATTTTCAATGCTTGTGTTGGGTTTAAAGTTGTAAATATTTAGTTAACTACTAAATACTTACAACTTTGTGTTGCCTTTCAGTCGGAAACTAACAAATGCCATTCCTACTGTAACTTTGGTAACTTGAACTACGCATGATTAGCGATTGGTGTTGCTGGCATTTCCTACAACAGTGAAAGAAGAAAAGAATATATTTTATTTGCCTGATATCGGAAATACATTCAGTAGGTATATACAAATTGAAACTTGAAAAAAAGAAAGGAAGAAGAATACATGCGACATTTAAAATGAAAAGAAAAATAAACAAGACTAAATAAAGTTTAATAGAGAAGAAGAATAAGCTGAATATCATTTTAGACCATTATAACAATGCATTAAGACCCGGTAGATGGCGTTGCAGTCGATCTCAAGGAATTTATAAAATTTTTCATTTGTAGTAAGTAGTTAGTTATCCTAATATGTGTCTTGTATGGTAGCTTCTACGAATACTACCAACCCTTACATTGCTCGAAGGTGTTGTAAAAGACGACTTAGAGATTTAAATGAAAAATAGACCTTGACTGATCAGCAATTACATTCCCACGGAGGGCTGATGTAAAGCTGTTCATAGAATTATTAGTAAACTTTTTGCTATGTGCTCAGTGGTAGATAAGTACATATTGCTTCGACCTTAAATAATTCAGGTAAGTGTAGGATGATAATGACAATTTAGTTGTACTAATTTAAAATATGCTAGCTTTTGCCCGCGGCTTCGCCCGCGTAAAAAGTTACTTACTGAAGTTTTTCTTCCCCTATTTTTATTTTACCTCTTAAGGGTAATTTTTTTACAAAATTTTAATGTTCTATTTATTTATATCTAATTAATAGCCTAAAAATAAGTTTCAAGCTTCTGGCTTTAAAAATGACGATACTTCCTTATAACTTTTCAACCACATTAATAACCTTTTTTGCATTAAAAAGAAGGCTATGTCCTTTATCAGGATCTAGACTATCTGTGTTCCAAATTCCATTTAGATCGGTTCAGTTGTTTTGGCACGATAGTGCGATAGACAGACAGACGGAGTTACTTTCACGTTTATAATATTAGTAAGGATAATTTGTTAACATCGCACCTGAAATTGACTCTTATTATTCTGGCATTGTAATAATTAGTACATATACTTAATCAACAAAAGTATTAGGTATATTATTGACGAAAAAAAATGAATATAAGCCATTTAGAAGTTAATGAATTAATTGCATATTTATTAAAATCAGTTTTACCTATCTTATTTATAGTTTTACCTATCTTATTTCAGTGTGGTGACGGAGTAAGAATACAAATTACCACCCCCTCTCTTACCCGTGGGTGTCATAAGAGACGACTAAGGGATTATAATATGCATACAACATCTATGCAAGAGACGGAAAACTCGAAACAAAACCCTATGCCAACACGTCTGACCAGCGTGGCATAGTAGGTCAATTTCCTTCCCATAGTGGAGGAGGTCCGAGCCCAACAGTGGGACGTATATGGGCTGAGATGATGATGATGATGATGATGATAACCTATCTTAAAAATCGGACTTGCATCAAACGGCTGTCTGGTAATTTTAATAGACATAAATTACAACAAAACTTCATCAATTGTTTGCCTACTACAATAGATTGGTATCTCTGATTGAGTCGACAACAACAAGCATATAATCAAACACATGTACGTAAACTTTAAGTAAAAAAATAACTTAGAGAACTCCAAAACGAATATACCTTTTTTAATCCTCTAGACAAAGACTAGCTTTATTGAGAAGTTGGTGCTGTGAATACTTTAATTAGTTTCGCTGAACGCTGTACAAGTTTGCTGCGGGGCAAGAAGTTTAATCAAGAGCGCTTAGGACAGTGCTTTATTTAATAAATATCTATCTCCATCTATTTTCTATAGGATGAAGTGAATTTAATTGAAATTTTTATAACGAATTATAATAATGTTACTTTTTCTTTAGGAAATAAAATCGTAATGATAAATGTTATTATATTGATTGCACAGATGACGCAGTGGTTAAGATATCGAATTTCACGTGCCAGTGTCGTGTGTTCGATTCCCACGCAGGACCGCACTTTGTGGTATCCACAAAGTGTTGTTCTGAGTCTGTGTGTAATTTGTCTGCGTTATTTATATGTTTGTAAAGTCCCCCATAATACAAGGATTGTTTCTTTACTTCAAAGGTGGTGTCTTTTCACACAAAAGATGGATGTGCCTCAAAATATGTGTAAGTTCTAAGCTAATAGTGGTAGGATCGCACTGATGACAATTATCTGTCTTCTGCCGCGGGCCGGTCCGTTCGTGGTAGTACCACACTCTCACAGAAAATCAACGTTTGAGCAGTAGTAATGTGCAATGTACTTCGTTCGGTGAGCGACAGAGCCGAAATCCCAACTTTCTGGATGGATTTGAGATTTTCATTGACATCGACCTAGCTGGGTTGCAAGGGTATTGAAAACGTTCATGAGCAGCTGTAACACTTACCACCAGGTGTGCTGTCTTCTCGTTTGCCACCAAGATCAATAAAAAAAAGATCAAAAAAGTTCCATATCGCAGAGTTGTTTTTTAATGAAAATATATAAAAAAATAAAAGCCGTTAATAATATTATATAGATATTATACATAGATACATACATATCATCACGCCATATCCCTTGCAGGGTAGGCAGAGAAAACAGAGTGCCAGAGAACTCTATCCTTGCATACTTCACTCGCTTCCTCAACATTCATAATTCTCTTCATACACGCTCGCCGGTTTCAGAGACTCTTGACTCCACCTTCCTTCAGTACGTGACCAATCTGGTCTAGGTAGGTTAGTCTCGGTTTCCCCCGGTACCTACATCCTTCAACTTTTGCATAGATATTATTACCAGCTAACCCAAAAGAAGTTGTTGTGTAAAAATCATACTAAATTTCATATTATATGCTCTAACCATTTCCAAGATTCTGAATATATAGAAATATTTAAATTACTATTTGTACATCATCATCATTCTCCTCTTTACTCTTATCCCAATTACTTGGGGTCAATACAATATGTACTCTACTTTCATAGCACATATTGTTAAAGTTATTGGCAATATTTTTATGACCGGCCGCCTACCAGACGTCAACCCTCCTTGGGAATGTAATTGTTGATCAAATAGAATCAGGTAGAATTGGCCCAGGTCGTTATAAGGTCCGCCGAGCGGACCACCGAAGACAAAGATCGGGTACCGGTGGTCCGCTCGCACGGCGAAGAGAGAGGATTTTACGGTGGGTCTATGGGGTCACGCGCCGCCTTCTCCGTCACCCCGGACCGATTCGGCGGGGCGAGACGCACCCATGGCCTACCAATAAAAAAAAAAAAAGGTCGTTATAAGGTTCTTAGTCGTCTTTTACGACATCCACGTGCCAAGTAAGGGTTGGTAGTATACGTAGCCGCTACCATACAGCAAACTTGCTATTATTTGTACATGAATCTTTATTATTTCGTTTTTAAATAACGCATTGTACATTAACCTTCATCTATATGTTTTTTTTTATATATACATAATCAAACGTGGCGGGTACATTATAATTTCTAACCGAACCTATAAAGTGCTTTTACTATTAACATAAGAACAGAACACAAAGAGCCTAATCACATTATCAGCTTTTAGATTAGCGGTACGAAGATATAAAGGGTCCTATTCTTGTGTGGTGGCGTCGGCGGAACCCCCCCACCGCCTTCGACCCCGCGCTCGGAAATGGCGGTGGAGAGCGGAGACAGGGACATCCGGCGAGGTGAAGCTAGCGGTACCCGGTTCTGCATATACCCGGCCATTGTTACCCAACAGAATCTACTTCTGACAATTTAAGTTACAGCGATTATGACTGATTGCAATATATTTATTACTTAATACAACTATAATCATAACTGATTGGGAAATTGCAGTCTAAGTAACAAGCTGCCAAATATAGTGGGTCTATATCCGCACAGGACATTTCTGTGAGCGATCCAATAATGATTCTTATAAGTTTTAATGCTTTCTATGTCTGTTAATTGTATATTTATAAAATCAATAAAAAGATCTTATAAAGTTAGCACAAGAATTTATTCCTTAGCGTGAGTTGTGGTAATAAAAAAAAAGCTTATAATTACAGATGTCACGTTTACTAAGACAGAAGACAGTGAAGACTGTCGTCAGTTGAATGTCGTCCGACAGTTAATTCATTAAAGACATCTAGGTATTTCATAAGTAAGTTAATGGAGTAATCTGTATCTCAGGTTCTATTCAATTTGAAAATTTAAAAATTAACTATAATGCCAAATTTTTTACTTCATAATTGTAACGAAGAGAAGAAAACGTTCTCAATTCGTCACAATATTTTTTTTAATATATATTATACGATTATTCGAAGAAGGCGCCTTCGAATAATCGAATCGATTTATGAATGTATTTTTTGTTTCAGTAAGTAGTTATACTTTTCAAGTTATCGCATTGTCATCAGGTCTAGATTTAATGATGACATCCTGAGGAAATCGAGGCCACTATTCACACATAATAGTTACTTAGATTATCATATTAAAATACGAATACCGATTGTTTAAACCAAATATGTATTTTTTTTTTCTAATACTAAAAATTCTGTACTCTACTACACTAATTTATAGAAATAATTTATACTAATTCATGTACTCACTACTATTTATATTTATATATTAAGTTCTCTGGCACTCTGTACTCTCTGCCTACGATATGGCGTGATGATATATATGTATGTATGTATGTACTACACTAATCATAGAGAACGAGAATAGACTCGATTGTTAAATTATTATCGACTCTAAAAACAATATAAAAAAAATGTAATAGCGCCACCTCGTGAGACATTAAAGAGATAACACAACATTATCACGGATACAGTGCCATCTACTTTAATGGCTCTAAACTAATTCAACAATTGATAAGCATAAGTTACACCAATGGCATAGCTGCCCCCTCATAGCCAGACTTATAGTTATTGTAAGAATTTAGGGTAGATGGGGTGTGATTGAATTACCAACTTATAATATTATTTAAATGTACATTTAGAATCATTTACAAAGTTAACCATTTTGATTTATGTCTGTAAAAATAAATTCTTGGGGACTTTTGGCGAGAATCATATGGTGGTCTTATATTATATTCAATATCTTAGTATTTTAACGTATTACATTAGATAATTTTGATGACATTTTATGTAATGCGACGGAAATTCTGGCATATAGTGAATCCCTACTAATATATAAATGTGAATGTAAGTTTGTTTGTTACGCTTTCACGCTAAAACTACTCAACCGATCATCATCAAACATTGTACACATATTCTTGAAGGTATTAAAAGTAACATAGGATACTTTTTATTAAAAAAAAATCAAAATTTTTATATGAAAAATAAAAAAATTGTTTGTCAAAAAATCTCAAAATCTAGCTTCTTCAACGCTATCTAGCAGTCCAGTAATGAAGTTCCAACCCTGAGTATTGTAATACCGTTGCACTGTATTACCGACGGTCAAAAATAAAAATAGGGGATCAAAAACTTTAGGAAAGTAACCTTTTACGCGGGCGAAGCCGCGGGCAGAAGCTAGTATAATATAAAAGTGCTTTACTACGTTTTCGGGTTCCACCAAAATTCCTAGAAGATACCATTAACAATGTGGCCATAGCACTGTTGATGGAGACGATTTGACTTACGGACGGATAATAACTAACCTGAAGAGACTAAAGACGTGAAGGCAATTATAACTCGACACTGGCAACAATGGCAATAAGTAGCTGATTGCCAATACACAAAAGGAAGAATAAGAAGAAATAAATTCTTTTAATTATAATTTGGGCGCTTCCACCTACTACAGTCGCGAAATTTATTACACACTTGTGATAGCCATATAGCCTGGTGCATACAGTGGGTTATCTCAGCTTATTGTAATATCAATATAGGCCATCTTTAGAATGTTAACGTCCTATATATTGACGATATGTTAACTACTAGGCTTGTGCCAGATGTAACGATTGGAATTGACATAA
Organism: Lymantria monacha; assembly: GCA_905163515.2. Lineage (NCBI taxonomy): Eukaryota > Metazoa > Arthropoda > Insecta > Lepidoptera > Erebidae > Lymantria > Lymantria monacha. The sequence continues at coordinate 23,630,280 of LR991081.1, forward strand.
TGTTGTCTGTTTTTGGGTATCATTTGCGTCCGTTAATTAGGTACGTTTGTAAAAGTCCCCCGCAATATAAGGATTATTGCCTCAGTGCAGAGCGTTATTCAAAAAAATACTGTACCCTCTGCAGACGGATTGGAGTTAGTAGTTGGTGATATTAAATTTCTCAGAAGTGACGAAAATCCTCCTGGTGATTAACCAGCTGTTACTGCCTCGGGCAAATAAAGGATTATACATCGTATCCTTTAACCTATTCTTACCAGGCGAGCAAGTATAAAGAGCATAACGGATAATAATGCCACCACTCGCTTGACATTTGTGTTAATTTTTTAGAGTGACAACTTTTTAGGTGCATCATGCTTGGATGTGGAACGCTCATTCGAATAAAGTCGGCTCTTGTAGACTTAGATATGATTACAATCATAAGACAAACACTTTGTGTAAATTGGGAAAATAGTTTCTGCTCAGATAAATTCTAGCGTTATTCTTCCTAGAACCTAAGAAGTTATATTTTTCATTAAGAGTATATATTATAGTAGGTATTATTCAAAAATGACTATTTGAAGGCTAAATTACATAAAACATAAAAAATATCGTATAAAATCAAAAACGAACAGGTATATAAATTTTGTAAATTCAAAATTAGCCCTTCTTCTTCTTCTTGTCTGCTTTCAGTTTAAAGGCATACTGGGACTCAAGCATATTCACATAATCTATATATTTTTGTCCCCAAGGTGAATATGACGCGTACCATGTATTAAACATCTCGGTATCAGCTGAGTCAGTATACACGGCAGTTGGATCTGCCAAAACACTGTTTAATATCTCCATAGGTTCCAAAGGCTTGAAAGTAAGTTCAGTTAAACGCTTACCCGAGACTATATCGTTAATAACTTTCTTAATAGTGTTAATATCGTAGCCACGCAAAACTTGTGCTAAACTATGGACATTAAATTCCCGATTAATGCCGTGAAATTTCATTAATATATGATTTAAAATAAAAGATAAGCTACCATAATCAGTTCTTGGTATCATAATTGTATTTAGAAATACTTTGTACATCTTCGAGGATTTAGCCAACCAGGGCTCTGCAGCTGTTCCTATAATTAATACCTTGTCATTGATACCTAAGGGCTTAATTATCTCTCTAAAAAAATCCTTTGATAGTCGTGTAGGATCAAATACCTTTTCTTCTTTTGGGACTTTTTTATAGAATAATTTGTCAGCATTATCTACTAATATTATTGTAGGCTGCATCAATCTACTTATTTTGTTTACATATGACCACATTATTCTTGTAAGCTTAGTGCTTTGAAATTTATTGTAGACATTTAAAGGAGATAAATCAATTAGGAGAGCATTAGTTTCTGTAGCAATAGCGTATACAAGCGTTTTCTTTCCAGAACCTTTTGGACCAACAAGTAGCTGCGACCTACATAAATCGGAACAAGTAGCTCCAAGTGACAATATGCATCGGATTCTTATTTGTTCCTTTACATCACCAATACACGGTGGCGGGAATGATGGTGTCCATAGTACACTTCTACAATCCGCAGCGGCGTAGTTCCTATCACCCCAAAATTCATTAAGTGTTACTCTAGGGTATTTTCTAATTATACCTTCATCTGCTAGACGTTGAAACATTCGTTTAGGGGGGATTTTTTCAGGTTTTGGTACTTTTGCTTTTTTTGGTTTTTTCCTTTTTCTGGTGATTGGTACACGCATCTCAGCTCTTTTGTAATCTAATTTCATTGCATTTTTTAATATCTCTAACTCCATTCTCATAGTCTCATCGACAATAGGTCTCAATTCAAGGTTTATTTCCTTATAAGCATTCTCTGTTACAATATTCATTATATGACCTCTCATTGCATCTAAACCGGCGTGGGGTTCATCAATAGCTTTCCATTGGCATTCATAATTTGTCCATGAAAGTTTAAGATCATCAAATTTTTTACCTATTTCTATATAAACGCCAGGATCGTTATCTGGATTTAAACGTATTTTTTTGTATTCAGCAATAAGTTTTTTTGCCTTTGCTTTTGCTTCTTGAGCTAAACGTTTCTTTTCTTGTCGTGCAGCTTTCTTTTCTGCTTTAATTTGGTCTTTTGATTTGGGAGTAGCTGCTTCAGCTTTAAGTCTTTTTTCTTCTGCCTCTTTCCACTCAATATATTCATCAATAGTAAATGTTTCACCTCGCACAATTAAAACTGAACCACCTTCTTCTGGCCATGGAAATTCATCGAATACTGCCACTTTATTAAACCATTCTGAAAACCATTCTCTTATTTCATCTGAGATATCCTCCATTATATTCCCTTCTCTCAGTCGTAATATACGGGATTTTTCTTTAACATTATCAGCCAACCATTTTTCGTAGTATGCACGTCTAAATTTCCGCCTTGCTTCTTTTACTTTTTCTAACTGATCTTTAGCTGATGGCTTTTTATATGAAGAAATAATCATACCTAGCTTTTCCTTCAGCTTAATTTCCCTTGCATGTTCTCTTTTGATTTCCATATATTTCCGTAATAATGATTTTATCATTTCGGCGGCTTTGTGTCTAAGAGTTAGCGATGCTGGTGGTTTTTTAAGTCCCGCTAATTCTAAATACAGATTTTCGTCCTTGATTTTTGAACGAACAATTTCTTTGATGACATATCGTGACCTCTCCATTCGCTGAATGTTAAATATATGTATTTCATATTCTTCTTTTAGTCTGTTTTGTTCTATTTCAGAAGCAGTAAGCTTTATGGAGTTAGATTCAACTATTTCAATACCCAAAGCTAACTTTCTCTTTATTTCTGCTTCTTTTTCTTCCTCTAATTGCTGTTGTTCTTCCATTTTTGTTTTTTCTTGTAGCAATATCTCTGATGGCGTTGGTGTTAGATCTCCTATACGATTACCAGCTAATATTTCGTCCATCACATACTGCATTTCTGCTCGTCTTATCTCAAATGGATAGTAAAATGGACACATTATTTCAATGTCCTGAGGCTTTATGAGCATTTGTTGTAGAGCATTATCTACATATGTAAATTCAAAAACTTCTACTTCCTCTAATGTTGATTTCAGTTCTATAATACGGCATGTAAGTGCATCAATAATTATTTTTATATACGGTCTCCTTTGTACTTGATGCATTTGATCATAGCAATCACATATTTTGTTATATAGCTCACAGTATCTGCTAAACACTCTTGCAACAATTTCAACAGCTGTAGCCTGGGGCTTAAGGCCTACCTTATTTATAGCAAATTCTTGAATACGTTGATCTTCAGTAAAAGCTGTTTCAAATTGTTCTTTAAGTTGTAGCCATAATGCGTAATAATCTTTATTAGACATTATCTACGTACTTTATAATTTTTAAAATATTTCACGAATCATAAATATACTCTGGCATTCTTATATAATTATTATAGAGTAAAATATTATTAAAAATAACATTAAAAGTATTTTCTTTTCATTTTACAACCATAATAGTTAAATTGTCAGTTAACGTCTCTATATAAAACGGAGTGTTTTCTCTATGTCGCTACAATCTTATTTATGAACTAAATTAACTTTTTTTCGGTATAAAACCTTTGCGAAATTGTTTGATTAAAAAGTTTCTTTATATTTGACACCATTTAAGTTAAATAGGCAAAGTCGAATAAAGCTAAGCAAGACATATTCACATCTGGTCCTAAGTTGATTAGTGCATAGTTGTATATAGAAATGTGTTTCTTCACCTTATATTTTTGTTCATATACTTATACTGTATAGGCATGAAGGCATAATAATTAGAGAACTATTTTTGTTCTATTCACAGGCAAAATATTCATCAAATTTGTAAATATTATACCTAATTCTTAACTAGATGTATTTTATATACCATTAAAGAAAACTAACTTTTCAAATTGTATCTTACTAGGGTGTAATACAAAGAGTTGGATCACAATAAAAATGTTTTAAGTGTGCCTCCGAACGTTCCATTGAACATTTGAATGATCTGCGCACGCGCTCCTGCTCGTCATCTACGTCCGGTGCGTGACGCGCGCTCGGCTGCGCCATTTATGTAATACAATATAAGTCATAAGAGGCAGCGGAATAACAAACACCTAGGCAAATTTGCAATCAAATATATCGGAATAATTTACATTATCAATTTTCATCTGGTTTGAGTTATTTAGTTTTTTTTTGTTGGAGTATGATTAACATTTCTCTACTCCTACCCCGGCCGCCTGCCTAACATTGACTAAACCAGGCGGTATCAGATGCAAGTCAGATCGATGTAAAACCCCTAGTCGTCGTTTATGACACCTACGAGCAATGTGAGGGTTGGTAGTATTTGCAGCCGACAACATATAGCAATTTCCTTCTTATGGGAGTATATATCAAAAAAATATCATAATTTGTTACTTAATTATTAAACTAATAATATTTTATACTTTACTAATATAAGACATTTTTATTTATTTAATGGTATAGTAACATAATCACAAAAAGAATAATCTACTATTTCACGTAGATTTAATTGAAAATATATGTAGACGATGAATCTTTTCACGTAGCAAAGTAGTTTTATCAAGTAGCAAATTATTAAGTAGCAAATTTTCTTTTAAATTATACCTTAAGCAATATATTCTAAATAAGCTGCAAAATATGGGACATATAATTATAAACATTGTGGCTACACGTTTGGGTTTATGTTTGAGACTCGATGATTCATTAAATGCTTCATATATCATAGTTATGAATGATCTACAACATAGTTGTACTTTTGGCAAGTACTAATCAAAATATAACAAATTCTTATCATTAGATTTTTATTATATATCAAATTATTACTATAATATACTTATCTATTAAATTATTTTTATTAATTATAATTATGTATCTGTATATTTATGTAACTTCTATCTTGTCACTTAGGCTTTTTCTTAGTTTGAATAATTCGTACGTTATTAAGGTACCCATTGAAAATCAGCGTTGCAGTGTAGCATTATTGCTGAATGGGAACCTCATTGACACTTATTATATTTTGTTTTTCTTCTTTGTGTTGTATTTACAGTTAAGTTTAGCTATTATTTAAATTTTTCTTATAAAACCTTTATATTTCATTCGACTTACTGTAATTTCAATTTAAGCTAAGTGTCAATAAAATAGTTTTCTTTCTTTCATTCTTTCTTATCAACGAAATATTTGATCACTACAAACTATTATTAATTAACTATTTAATTGTCAATTTAGAGCAAATTTATACAGTGAATTTCTCTAAATTAAGATGCTGCCTCAAATAAGTATTAAATTATATTGACAGATTCACTTTGTATTAAATATCCCCACACCTCAAACTTACCACTATTGTGAAACTTATATTTTTTTTTAAATATTGTTATTGATAGATTCTAATTTCTTTTCAGATAGTATTAACGGTTCATAAACTACTATTTTTTGTCTACAACAAATATGTTGTCAAGTTAGATGCCTGTGTTTTCATTTACATGAAGAGACTAGTAATTATTTAGCTGGAACAAGATAAGTTCAAAAATATGATTAAGCCGGGTATCGACTTCGCGCTCCTGGCGCGCGTGCCATGAATGACCGCGCCGAGAGTGCGTTCTACGGTACGCGTTCCAAATATATGAACTATACAAACTAAGCGCGCCGGGCGCGCGAGGCAACTGTTCCAGTTTTTGATCGTTCATCATGCAGGCGTATGCGAGCAGTCGCAGCGTTAATGGTTATTCACAGTATTATGTATAAAAGAAAACAGAAACGAAGAGTGCGTTGTTGGATGAAAAAGTTTTACCGAAAAAGGATGCAGGATGGAATGACACTTATGTGCACTTATTTATTATGATACAAAGAACTTTTGCTATTCCACGGCTGTTCTTTTGTACCACATTGACGTCAACTTTGATTATCCATCGCTTCGAATGCAACAAACATACAAAATACTTTCGTGTCCGTCTCAACTGGCGCGCGCGCCATGTTTCATACGCGGCAAACAACCGACAACAGATGGAACGACCCGCTCCATGTTCGAGGGTTCCAACGAACAAATTGGCGCGCGTTCCAAAGTGGTATCCATTTTGCGCGGCCGGAACGCGCGCCAATGTTCGTCCTTTTGGAGCGCGAAGTCGATACACGGCTTTAGACCATACTTTTGTATGTTTAATTTTGCGCAGTCTGGTAGGTGCATTGTCAATCTTGTACAACTGTTGTGCTAACAGGTACTAAAATTGCTAACAGAAACTAAATAACTTAGATAACTTTACTGTAGCTATATAACGGATTTCTTTAGTTAGAAATTAAAATACACATTTATCGAGTGGAATTTTTTATACTTCGACCACATTGAAAGTACGAGTACTAGTTTAATTCATTATGGATATACTTTTAATAAATACATTTGTAAAAGCGAACTCGAATGATAACAAAATTTTAATGAAAATGAATTTGAGATATATAATATGTATATATTAAATCGCCTACATCATTCACCCGCTATCGCTTCTCGCTTACGCTGTATTATCCCCAAAATGCAACGTAACAATGATTTATTCCGCAACCCTCGCATGTATTCATTACTGGTGTAGAAATTTAAGCCATTTATTTTGTTAACTTTGTGCCGGGCAATAAACTCCGAGGGGCTGATTATAAGGGATCAACGTAAACTTAGTTTTTAATCATAATATTTGAATACCTATTACATTGTTTTATTCTATTATCTTAAATTTAATTACATAATATATATCTTAACATAAATATTGAATGGTAATATTAAAATAATATAAATTGTTTCTTCGAAATCTCTTACGAACTACTAAGGTATTCGATTTAAAATATCACTCTCAAAAAAGTAATAATTTTTTGTACATATTATTCTTTTATTCCACTATAAGTACAAACTTTACTAACTAAGATTTTAAAGTGCCACCTTATCGTTCATATACTACTATAAAAAAAAATACAGAACTGCAACATATAAATAGTGCCATAGTTAAAAAGAAAAAAAAAAGTGTGTGTGTCAGCTCCGACGCACGACTGGAGTTTACTCCATAAGTACGATTATCAAAACAGGCGCAAAAAAAGCTCATTTGACTAAAAGTAATATATATATTTTTATTTACATTTATTAAAACTGTTCAGTGAAGTATTATCTCACGTCAGAAAGTGAAAGGTGCGCAGAATAAAATATATAAAATAAAAGTTGCGCACCAAAAACGGAACGAGGTCATTCGATCACTAGATTTTACTCCTCAATTTTTTCTCAATTCTCCGGGCGCCTTATATGAAAATTGATTCTTAAGGAGTAAACTCCAAAAAATCTACAAAGTAATGGATTAAATTTCTAATTTTCTCTCATACACAATAAAAATCTTCAAATAAATCTCTAACGCAATTCATTAAGTAGCGTAGCACGATTATTTTATTCTGACTAGTCTGACTACAGTACTCTTCGTTTGGTGCCAAAGTAAAAAATACAATTCTTCAGCCCCTTTAATGCATATAGGTTTCATAAAAGACCACTTATCAAATGCAGATCAACTCAAGATAAATTCCTATGACAATTTTTTCTGAGCAGCATGGCTAACAATTTCAGCTCATATACGTTCCACTGGGAAGCATGGAAAGGAAATTGACCTTACTATAAGACGCTAGTCTTATTCAAACTTGTCCTTCTTTATAGTGTGTTTTGAAGATATATTTAAATTTAATAAAAATAAATAATTAAATAATAATAAAAAAATTAAAAAGTCAAAAGTAATAAAAAAGAGAAACAGGATCCGAAAAAAGATCGATTAGACTGCTCGATTATCCAATTGAGGTATCTTAATGACAGTCAAAATTTGATATCTCACTATATCTTTAAACGAGCAATTCTTGTATATCTCACTATATCTTTAAACGAGCAATTCTTGTATATATATATATATATATACCTATATATGTAATCTGAATCTCGGAAACGGCTCCAACGATTTTCTTGAAATTTAGCATACAAGGGGTTCCGGGGGCGATTAATCGATCTAGCTAGGTTTCATTTATAGAAAATATTATTTTGTCAGTATATTTCGGCAATAAAAATATAATTTTTCGTTGTACTAAAACTATTAGAATATGAAGATTTTCAAATTTTGACGCTGTCATTATGAATAGACATTTAGCTCAGTTGGAAAATCGAGTTGTCTAATCCATACAAACCGGAGCTCTGTTCGGATCCTTACTTTTTCTTATTTACTTTTTGGCCTTATTTTTTATTATTTTATTAATTATTATCTTTTGCCCGCATTTTTGTCTGCGTAGAAGTCGATAATGTTTTAATAGGATTTTTGTTTGTTTTTTACGTTATTATTTTTATTGTTATTTATAGATAATTATGTATAAATGTTTGTATTCTTATGTAGTATAACAATCTTATCCGTATGGTGACGGAGTAAGAATACAATTCACCACCCCCTATCTTACCCGTGGGTGATCGTAAGAGACGACTAAGGGGTATAAAATGCATATAACATATATGCAAGAGAAGGAAAACTCTGAACAAAACCCTATACCAACACGTCTAACCAGCACGGTATAGTAGGTTACCTTTCCTCCTATTATGGAGGAGGCATGAGCCCAACAGTGGGACGTATATGGGCTGTGATGATGATGATGATGATAATAATCTTTGTTATAGTGTAGGGAAGGTTTAATAAACATAAAAATCAAATGAAATTTTATTACATATTATGGACACCAGGCTTTTTCTTAGCAGGCCATGTTCTTAATACAACGCGCTCATTGCGACTTAGGCGACGGGAGGGTAGTGTACGGCACCATAACCCACCGTCTTTTCCATCGAAATTAAGCCGACCACTGGTACCGCTTCTTTAACATCCCCGCCCACCCGCGATTCTACACTTATTATAGTATTTCTTTGTAAACATTATCTTTTGTTTTCCTTTCGGATGCTAGAGTTACTAAGCTACTCTGTGAGCTTACTCTGAAGCATGTTACATACAACTGCCCATGGGAGAAGCAGCTTTCTCTCAAGTCTACTCCCGCTACCTTAAGAATATGAGCTCGAGCTTTGTTTATGGTTATTGCGAAGCAGAATTTAATGGCAAACTGCACCCTCTGAAATTCGAAGGAGTAATTTGACGGCATTTGGAGAATCCTAGGCATAAATACAGACTCTCCTCAAGAACAACCGATCAGTATAGATGACCTGATTACATTGCAATGCAATGTTTTTTCTTGCAAACTGGTGGCATTGTATAATTTTGGCGCGCCAGCTCTCAATTTTAAGATGTGATTTGGGAGACCGGAAGCCTTCAGAGTATTCAGGAACTCGACCGGTTGTCGGACTTGGGGTATAAACCCCTTTTTTTTTTTTTTTTTTTGGTGGCCTATGGATTAGTCTCGCCCCGCCAAAATGGTCCGGGGTGACGGAGAAGGCGGCGCGTGACCCCATAGACCCACCGTAAAAACTCCTCTCTCTTCGCCGTGCGAGCGGGTCACCGGGACCCGATTTTTAACTTCGGTGGCCCACCCGGCGGTTCACCCTCGCGGGCTCCTCTCGTCGACGCCCCGACAGATTTCGCCGTCGGGGCGTCGCCCTCACGCGGTGGCCTCACGTCGGGTGACCGGACAATTCCCCGGTCCGATCACCCAAAGCCTCGGTTAGGGCGGCATCAGGCGCAGGTATTCGCGCCTGCGCCGCCCCGGCCGCTGGCGGCGGCCCGGGGCGCGGGAATCCTCCCTTGCCCGTTCCGCCGCTTCCTTCTGCGAGATGACAGCCTCGCAGAAGGCGGCGACCGCGTCCCAGTTCCTGATTCTGTCGACCATCGCTTTCGCGACGGCCGGCAGCGTCAGGCCGGCACCGATGACAGCGACGAGGTCACGGCGCTGCCGCTTCCATCCCGGACACACCTCCAGCGTGTGTTGCGCCGTGTCCTCGTCACTCCTGCAGTGGTGGCAGACCGGAGTCCACTCCCTATACACGACCCTGTGCAGGTACAACCCGAAACACCCGTGCCCCGTCAATACCTGCACCAGCCGAAAGGTGAGGACTCCGTGCCGCCGCTCCATCCACTCTATCAATACGGGCCGGAGGGCCTCAACGGTCTCCACACCGTGCCTAGGCCTCTCCAGCCGCGTAGCCCAACGGGCGATGACGTCTCGGCGGGCATCCACGCGCCAGGTGGCTATCTCGCTCAACGATAGGGAGCCACCTTCCTCGCGCGCTGTGATAACCCGCCGGTAGAGGTCGGAGAGCATCTCCGCCTCTAGGTCCCACGGGGGTGTCCCGGCCAACAGGCACGCCGCCTCTGTCGACACCGTGCGGTACCCGCGAATGGCTCTGACCGCCATGGCTCTCTGTGGCCTCCACAGAACCGCCCTGAGCTGGGCGTTCAGAGCCCTCGCCCACACGGGTGCGCCGTACATGGCCATCGAGCGGATGACCCCCGCATACAGCCGTCGGGCCTCAAAACTGGGTCCGCCCACATTCGGCATGAGTCGAGAAAGGGCGGACGCCGCGCCGACAAGCCGGGGAGCAATCTGTCGGAAATGCTCCCGGAACCACCATCGCCCGTCGAGCACCAGACCCAAGTACCTCATATGGGCCTAGATGCTGATGTGGATGGAGTTTACCACTATCGAGGCGCCGATGGGCAGCCTCACACGGGGCCCATGGAAAAGTAGGGCCTCCGTCTTGTTTAGGGCCACCCTGAGCCTCAGCGCCTCGATCCGCCTGACCATCTCCTCGGTGCCGAGAGTGGCCAGGCTCACCGCCTCTTCGAGTGTCCTGCCCCGGGCTGTGACGAGCGTGTCGTCAGCGTAGCACACCAAGCTCAGCCCGGGGGGGAGACTCCCTCTCAACGCCCAGTCGTACCCGATGTCCCACAGAGTCGGCCCCAGAACCGACCCCTGTGGAACGCCGCACGACATGGGCGTCCGCACAATGTCCCCTGCGGGACCCGCGCAGAGGATACTGCGGCCCTCCAAATAGTCTGCCACCAGCCGCCTGAGGTACAGGGGCACTCCATGGAACCGGAGCGCCTCCCTGATGCAGCCGAATGGCAGACTATTGAATGCGTTGGCGATGTCCAACGACACCGCCAACAGCACTCCCTTCCCGGCGACGGCCTCCGCGGCCGCCTGCCTCAGGCGTAGTAGGGCCCCGATGGTCGAACGCCCCCTCCGAAACCCATACTGAGCGTCCGACAGATCGGGCCCCACCTCCTCCAGATGTCGGACGATGCGGGCAGCGAGCACACGCTCCAGCAGCTTACCCACATCGTCGAGGAGCACGATGGGCCTGTAGGCCGACGGCAAATCCGGGGACCGTCCCGGCTTTGGCAGGAGAACCAACCTCACTTCCTTCCAGCACTCAGGGAACCGTCCAGACGTCAGACAGGCGTTGAACAGCTGCCTGAGGCGAGGCTCGAAGTGCTCGAGGAGCGATGTCAGCACCCGGACTGGAATTCCGTCCGGGCCGGGGGCCGTGGTGGCGGAACGAATCTTCGCCACGGCCGCCCCCACTTCCGACTCCGTCACGGGCGGAACACTCTCGTCGTCGTCGGCCTCCCGGTCCTGATCTGGCGGAGCCATGACCGGGGGCGTGTGTTCCGACTGCCGTGGAAACAGCTCCTCGACCACCCTACGAAGGAAGTCGGGCTGGAGGGTCTCGGTGAGGGGGGGGGCCCGCGCGCGAAGCTTGTTCAGCGCCGCGCGATATGGGCGACCCCAGGGGTCACGGTCGAGACCGTCCAGCAACTCCTGCCAACTCGCGCCCTTGGCGGCACGGATGGCCAGCCGAAAGGCAGTCCGCGCACCGCGGTACGCCTCGTACAGCTGGCCCTCCCGCTCGATGTCGCGGTGACGCCGCCGGTTGCGGGTGTAGGACCTTCGGGCACTGATACACGCCGCACGAAGGTCCGCCAGTCTTGGGGACCACCAGTAGACCCCCTGCCTCGGAGGTGGACGCCGCCGCACTCTGGGCATGGCCGCATCGCAGATCTGCGTTAACGCACTGCGAATGCGGACAGCCTCAGCGTCCACTCCGTCCGCTGGGGGTGGTGAGGACAGCCACGTGCTGACAATGGCCGCCTCCGCCAGTAGATCCCTGTCAAGACGACCCACAGCCCACCGCGGAAACGCGGGAGCTCCGTCCGCCCTGTGACCCCTACCGGGTTCCCGGGGGGAGACCTCCATCCGGATGTACCGGTGGTCCGACAGGGTCTCCGCCTCCTCCAGGACACTCCAGTTCCTCACCCGTGGCGCGACGGCGGGGCTAGCGAACGACAAGTCCACTATCGACCCGCCCTGCCGCCGCACGCACGTGTTCACCGAGCCTCTGTTCAGAACACAGAGGCCCAGTGAAGCCGCCCACTCATTGACCGCCCGCCCGCGGTCGTCCGTCGTAGGGGACCCCCACGCCGTGGATTTGGCGTTAAAGTCCCCCAGAACCAGGACGAGGCCCGGTGCCAGTCGCCGTATCGAGGCCTCCAAGGTGGTGAGTGAGGCCCCGAAATCGTCCATCCTCCTAGTGGGGGAGAGGTATACGCTGTAGAGCGTGACCCCTCCCCACTCCGCCGCGACAAATTCCTCGCCCCTATCCAAAAGGGACAAGGACGGGAAGTGCCGCTGCGTTGAGACGACGATTGCCGCGGTACCGTTTCGACTGACCACCCAATTGGGGCGATCAGGCACGGCGTACGGTTCCGCGACTACGGCTGCACCAATCGACCACTCCGCCATGGATTGCAGGAGGAGATCCTGCGCTCCGGCGGAGTGGTTGGTGTTGGCCTGCAGGAGGAGGTGCATGGATGGTGTACCCATTATCGGGTTGTATCCATGACCTCCTCGCCAGCGGGCGATCGGACCGCGCTAGGAGCGGGAGCGGCCGTGGTCGTAGGGCCGCCCCGCGCCTTTGGGGCCGAAGCTGGAGGTTTGCACGCCCCAGAGCCCATGCGGTGCTTGGCGGGCTTATTGCCCGCCGCACACGCGGGGCAGTGGGGCGGGGCGGCGCAAGATGCCGCCACGTGCCCGGTCTGACCGCAGCGGAAACACAATCCGCCGCAGTCGAAGCAATTAGTGCACGTCGGTCGAGTGTGTCCGACCGCCATGCACTTGTAGCACCTCGCAGGCCGGTGCTCAAGCACGGTTACCCGCGCCGAGCTCCAGCCCACGAGGAGCCTGCCTGAGCCGGCCAGTTGCCTGACCGACTCCACCGGGCACTGCGCCCAGGCAGCACCTACACCACCCGGACCGGGACGAATGGCACCGACCCGGACGGTGTCTATGGGACACCCGGTTTTCGAGGCAATAGCCTCCCGGATGTCTTCCACCGTCACTGAATCGTCCAAACCCGAAATGCGCATTTCGGCGCACTTGACGGGCCTGGCGATCTTGATGCCACCCTCCTCGGCGAACAAACCTCTCAGCTTCTCGGCCACGCTGTCGGCCGTCTTGGCGCCTTCGGCCCCTGGGAACTCGAGAATTCGAGCCCCCGTCCGGGCCTTGCGGGTCCTGGCTTCGACGCCTCCAATATCGGAGACGTCTAGCTCCCGCCGGGCCTTCCTCAAGACGGCCTCGTAGCCGAGGCCCTTCTCGGCCGCCTCGGGCAGCACAGTGATCACCACTGCGGCCGTCTTCGGCGACTTGAGCCCCTTGCGCGGTCTCTTCTTCCGTCCGGCTCCTGCCTGAGGAGCGGGGACCTCAGCGGCGCGCTTGGCCTCCGCTCTCCTCCTTTGGCCGCGAATCCTTCTGTCGCGTTCGGCTACCTGCCAACCCTGTTCGGGTACGGCAGTCGTGCCAGACGCGGAAGGCCTCGTCGCGGCCTCGCTGGTCGTCGCCGGCGGTGTTGTTGCGGGCGACTTCAGCGGTCCGGCAGGAGCCGGAGCCGTCTTCCTCCTCAGGGCGGGTCCCTTCGGAGCTGGGCCGGGGCCTTTGGGCTTAGGCCCGGCCGCGGCCGCGGCGTAGCTCCCCACGCGGCCACCCTGACAAGGCAGCGGGGCGGGGGCTGGTGCCACATGCGGCAGCTTGTCCGCGGCGAGAGGTGGTCGGACACGTGGTTCTGGAGGCAACCTCGCCTCCAGAACGGCGAAGCGCGCATCGACGAGCTTGCCCACTGCGCCGATGATTTTGGCGAGGGCCTCGTCCGATATGCCTCCCACCTCAAACGGGGTCGGCTGAGCCTCCTCAGGGGCCCGTTCTACGGCGCCTGGCGGCTTTGGCGCCGCAGGGGCGCTAGCCGGCAGCAAGCGGTCCGCGGGGAAAGGCGTCACCCTCACCACGGGAACAGGGAGTTTCGCCGCGGTGACCGCGCCAGCGTCAGCCGGCGACGCGCGCTTCGCGGCGGCAGGCGTCTTCCTCACCGCGGGGACGGGTGTGACGCTGACGCCATCACCCAACGTCGTCGGCGCCGCAGCGCGAGGCGGCTTTGGCGCCGCAGCGGCCGCCGAGTAGCCGGCCCTGGCCGATAGCGCGGCTGGCGCGGGTGACACGAACAGCGCCACCTGCGCCTTGAGGTCGGCCACGTCTATCAACAGCTGGCGGTTTGCTCGACGCATTTCCGCCAGCATGTCGCCCAGGTTCCGGTTTCGGGTCCGCAGGCCTGACATCTCGCCTCTAAGGCGGACATTTTCGGTCTGCAGATCCGTGGCCTCGCCGGCGCGGACAGCGACCGCCGCCGCCCTTTCCATGACCGAGGTCCCTCGCCCTCTTCGGGAGGCCTGGATCTTGGGTGGAGGCATGTTGGCCACGCTCCCCTCGGTTTCGGTGCTCGAGCTGCCTCCCTTACTCAGGGGGCGCTTTCGCACCTGCGAGTGGAGGGCCTCCTCCTTCTTAGTCGCGGTCGCCGGCGGCGTCTTTGCTGCTAGACGCGCCGACGACCTAGTGGGGCCTTCACCAGCCGACCCACTGTCCTTTTTGGACGGCCCTGCGGGAATATCACCGCCCTCGTCCATTCTGACGGTAGATCCGCCGCCCTCGTCTTCGGACGGCTCTGCGACATCGCTGTCGCCCTCGTCCGTCGACGGCTCTGCTGCGAGTCTACCGTCCTTCTTCTCTTCAGCGGCGGCAGCCTCCCTGCGCGCTCGCCGCTCCTCCAGCCGCCTTTTGTGGCTCAGGCCGTTGCCCCGAGACTTTCAAGGCGACCTCCTCTTCTTCTTCTGGGCCTCCACGGTTTGTGCCGGGCCCTCGGCGGACGCCTCAAGTCCTGAGGACGAGGCGTCGTCTCGGTCAGTTTTTGATCGGCTTGACCGGGCCTTGGGGTGAGGATCGCTACAATCCCCGTCGTTATTTTTATTTAATTTATCAGCATCCATTATTGATCCCACGATTATGGGAGATACAATACGTCGACCCGGGCAGAGATCCCTTTACCCGGGCAAGCCTACATTTACCAACCAGGGGGTCAGCCGGTACCCTGGCTGGAGCGTGCTAAGAACAGAACAACCCATCTGCCATGCATCTTCTCGCCACACGCCAGAACTTAAGATTCTGGGTGATTTCCGAGTCCGAATGTTACTTCGAACTCTTTATAGAGGTTGTCTTCCTCGCGGTCCGGGCGGTTAAGCCAAGACCCTCGCTCCTGATACTACGCCTCAAGACAACGTGTCTTGAAGCAAGATATCAGGTTTACGATGTGTGGGCGGTGGCATGTGCCTGCCCAGCCCTCAAATGAATGAGTGACTGAGCCCGTCCCAATATTTCGCGTCCTATAACCTCTACTACGACTGTAGTAGAGTGAGGAGCGAAATCGCGCAGATATTCGCTACGGACGACAGTACAACAGAAGAACTGGGGACCGCCGCCCGCACCCAGGGTACACCGCGTGGAGGTTTCTGGGATAGTACCCCGGGGTATAAACCCCTAACTTATTCGTAAGTTTATTTTAATATTTGACCCCTTCGAATTATTTAAAATATTTGCAAGTAAATAGTATAAAGAAATCGAAACGACCATAGTAGTGCACATAGTTAGGTCATGTCGTCTTGCGACCAATATGATCAGCATTAACATCCTGTCTCCCTATCGTATCTTACTGATTGTTCCTAATATACCTATATATAGCCTTTCCATCTCAATTTTTTCAAAAATGTTCATTAAACCCTGACTAAACCGCGAAAAATATAGAAAATGACTATTTCTCTTTACTAATCATTATGCAGTAAAAATACCCTCGCCAGAGTAAAATTAAAATGGGTAATATATCTTATGAGCGATGGATTTCAGTTATACGATGCAATGTGTTATCATAGCTCTCAATTACAATATTCGGCTTAGAAAATTGCTGTCCAACAATTTAAAATTTCAAACTCTACGTTCGTATGACGCCTTGTCCTAAAAGTGTATGACCTCTTTATAGCTTAGAAACTTTCAAATGCCGTGTTAATACAGTATTGTGACTTTTGAGACATTCCAATTTTAAAAAGTATTTCCATTGTACCAAGCTTTTATGTGAGTTCAACCTCTTCAGGGTTCCGTACCAAAAGCGTAAAACGGCACCCTATAACTATGACTTCGCCGTCTGTCCGTCCGTTCATCTGTCTATCACCAGGTTGTATCTCATGAACCATGATAATTAGACAGCAGTCAAACAGTAATTTTCACAGATGATGTGTTTCTGTTGCCGCTATAAAGTCAAATACTAAAAAACAAAATAAAATAAATATTTAAGGGGTACTCTCCCATACGACAAACGTGATTTTGGCTCCTTTTTGCTCGATACATTATTTATTTTCTATTTTTGTACTTTTGCCTTTTTAATTTATTTTTTCATTGTTTTAATTATATTTAAATATATCTTCCAAAACACACTAATAAGAAAATACCGAGCAAGGCTCGGTCCTCCAGATATTATAGATATATATATATGTCGGAATGGTCAATAGTACGGGAGCTGCGTTGACGAGGCGGAAGCGTTTGGGCAGCCGCGCTTCGGCAGAGTCTAAGCCTTGCGTCCGCAAGAGGGCTATAAAAGGGGAGTGCACACGTAGTTGAGCATTCATAATTCGTCGAGACTCAGAGCGGACAACATAGGCCTAGGAACTGCCTACGACTCGTAGTGTGTGTTGTGACGTATTGTGTTAACCAGTTTGTCAATATTCAAGTGTGTGTACGTATATTGTTCAATTGCTCGTTACCCGCGCTGCGCCCACAAGCCATGAACTCTGGAGGAGATGCTGATTCGAATTTGCCACCTCATCCGATATCAGATGTGGGATGCGAGCAGACAACCGAGGATCGCATGGAGACCACATCACGCCGTGCAGATGACGATGGGAGCAGAGATAAATGGCGGCTATTATTCGAAATGCAAAATTCGAATATGAAGGCCTTGATCGAAGCACTAAGTAAGCCACAGCGTTCTGCCCAGATCGTGAGCCTACCCGAATTTGACCCTGACAAGACAGACGCAGATGCGCGATCCTGGTGCGCAACAGCAGACTTGTGCATAGCTGATAACCCCATAGAAGGAGGTCACCTCATCGTTGCCATTAGCAAGGCACTTAAGGGAACGGCGTCGGCATGGCTAGCGTCAGTTTCCTACCCCGGTATGACATGGACAGATTTTAAAGAACTGTTCATTGCAAGATTTGTAAGCACGGAGACACCTGCCGGTACGCTGATAAAGTTGAGTACCGATAAACCCAAAGAAGGTGAGACTTTAGCTGCGTACGGCAGTCGTGTCATGTCATTATTATTTAATCGCTGGAAGAATCTCACCGTCGAACAGATTGTAGTGGCAACAACATTCGCACACATTTCCCAGTTCGACTCGAGATTACAGAGAATGGCTTTTACGTCGGAAATAAATAATCGCCAACGACTGCAACAAGAATTGCAAGCCTTTACCTACCTTAAGCGTAAGTCAAGTGTTGTCCCGGACCAGAAAACAACTGAAACTAAACGAATGAAGATGTCTCAAACGTCATCAATCAAATGTTTTCACTGTGGGAAAATTGGTCATAAACTGGCTGATTGCTTACATAGGCAGGAAGCAAAAGGGAAACCGTCGAAAACACAGCACATTCAAGCCGCAAGGTACAACCACCAGCAGCCAGTTGGTACTACCAGCTCCATTGTGTGTTACAAATGCGGTAAGCAGGGACATATTGCCGCCCGCTGCTCTAATGGAAGTGGAAGCATAGATGCCGCACATCGACGGGTTGACGTGTGCGTCGTCGATCCCCCAACAGGAACTTTGAAGCATAAAGGTCAGTTGTTCAGGTTTCATTACGATTCTGGTGCTGAGTGTTCGCTCATCAAAGAGAGCATATCTTCAAAATTTGGTGGTAAACGTGAACAAAACGTAGTAACACTAAAGGGGATTAGTCTATCGAGCGTACTCAGCACTGTCCAGATTTCTTGTGTGGTTGAAATCGATAATAATTTAGTCGAGATTTTGTTGCACGTTTTGCCCGATGTCTATTTGCGAAGTGATATTATGTTAGGCCGTGAAATATTATCGCAAGGATTCTGTGTTAGTATGACCGCAACGCAATTTAAATTTTCTAAACTTGATTTACAATTGCTCTCGGTTGATTTAGCGAGTACAGTTCCATCTTCTAGTGCCTACAGTGATTTACCCCCAGAAAATATTACCGTCATTGATACTGACGTCTCCGCAGAACAAAAATCGGTTATAGTATCCGTGTTGACTCGTTATTCGGATTATTTTATTACTGGTATGCCACAAACTCGCGTTACGACAGGTGAACTTACAATTCGTTTAATTGATCCTAATTTGACCGTACAAAGACGACCTTACCGGCTTAGCACAGCAGAGAGACAGATAATGCGCGAGCGCGTAGCCGAGTTATTACGTGCCAATATTATTCGACCAAGTAACTCCCCATTTGCAAGTCCAGCCCTTTTGGTAAAAAAGCGAGACGGGACGGATAGAATGTGTATAGACTACCGGGAACTTAATAGGAACACGGTACCTGACCGGTATCCATTACCGCTTATCACAGACCAAATCTCACGTTTACATGGAGCGCGTTATTTCACTAAATTAGATTGCGCGTCAGGTTTTCATTTAATTCCTATTAAATGTGAGGAATCGATGCAGCGTACGGCGTTTATAACACCAGATGGTCAGTACGAATATTTAACTATGCCGTTTGGGCTTCGTAATGCGATATCAGTTTTTCAACGGGCGATCGTTACGGCCCTGGGCGATTTATCGAATACCTACGTCATAGTTTACGTTGACGATATTTTGATCATTTCTGAAACCATTGAGCAAGGAATCGAACGACTTGATGTAGTTTTAAAAACTCTGACTAAGGCCGGGTTTTCATTAAATTTGACAAAATGCTCGTTTTTGAAATCACAACTCGAATTTCTAGGGTACGAAATCAGGTCTGGAGAAATTAGACCTAATCGCAGAAAGGTAGAGGCGTTGTCTACACTACCTCCACCGTCCACCGTATCTCGGTTAAGACAGTTTATAGGCTTAGCAACATATTTTAGACAATTCATACCTAAATTTTCTCGTGTTATGGGCCCGCTCTATAAATTAACATGCGCTAAGGTTCCTTTTTCTTGGCAAGAGCATCACGAAGCTATTAGAAAAGAAATCATTTCTATTCTTACAAAAGAGCCGGTTTTAATGATTTATGAGCCGCAATGCCCAGTTGAGTTGCACACAGATGCTAGCTCTGATGGGTATGGTGCTATTTTATTCCAAATCATAGAGGGTAAACGTAAAGTAGTTGCATATTTCAGTAAGAGGACCACCCCTGCAGAATCGCGTTATCATAGTTATGAGCTTGAAACTTTAGCGGTTGTTAACGCTATCAAGCATTTTCGACAATATCTACACGGTAGAAAATTCACTGTCGTGACCGATTGCAATTCGCTGAAATCATCCCATAAAAAGATCGACTTGACACCTCGGGTCCACAGGTGGTGGGCTTATTTACAGTGCTTTGACTTTGAGGTAGTTTATAATAAAGGCAAAGATATGGCACATGCAGACTTCTTATCGCGAAATCATCCTCCTCCTGATCGTGAGGACGGTATGAAGTCTAAGACCCAGGTAGAGTTAAGGAAAGTGGTTAACTTGACTGAACTCTCTGGTAATTGGCTACTTGCTGAGCAAAAACGCGATTCGGAAATCTCAAAGCTTGTTTCTGACTTAAGTAACAGACAGTTAAATGACGATGTAGCGAAAACATATGAGATTCGTAAAGGTGTTCTTTATCGTAAAATCCAGCGCAATGGCCGCACTAAATGTTTACCAATACTTCCTAGAGCTATCAGATGGTCTGTAGTGAGCAATGTCCATGAATCTCTTATTCATCTCGGTTACGATAAAACTTTGGAGAAACTTTATGACTTCTATTGGTTCGAGGGAATGTCACGTTATGTTAAGAAATTTGTTGACAGTTGCGTAACGTGTAAGGTAGCAAAATCACACTCCGGCAAGGTACAAGCCCAATTACACCCGATACCTAAAGTAAACACACCTTGGCATACTGTACACATAGACGCGACCGGAAAATTGAGCGGTAAGAGCGATCAGAAGGAATACGTTTTTGTCCTTATCGATGCGTTCACAAAATACGTCTTATTGTTTCACACGGTCAATATAGACTCTAAAAGCAGTATTAAGACTGTAAAAGATAGTATAGCGCTTTTCGGTACTCCAAATCGAATTATTGCCAATCAGGGACGTTGCTTTGCAAGTAAAGAATTTAAAGAGTTCTGCGATTCTAGTAACATCAATTTACATTTGATCGCGACGGGCACTTCTCGTGCAAATGGTCAGGTAGAGCGTGTAATGTCTGTGTTGAAATCAATGTTAACGACAGTAGAGACAAAGGATCGTTCGTGGCAGGATTCCCTAGGCGAAGTTCAACTTGCGATTAACTGTACTGTTAACCGAACGACAAAGGCTAGTCCGTTAGAGTTGTTAATTGGCAAGGTATCGCGACCTTTATCCTTGATGGCATCTGATGATGTAGAAGTCGAAGTTAATTTGGATGCCATAAGAGATGAAGCTGTACGTAATATTGAAAGTGCAGCGTCTTATGAAAAGCGTAGGTTTGATCAGACAAAGGCAAGACTCAATAAATTTTCGTTGGGAGATTTTGTTTTGATTATGAACGAAGAGCGTAATCAGACGAAGTTGGATCCTAAATTCAAAGGACCGTTTGAGGTCATACAGATTCTTGATGGTGATCGATATGGTTTAAAGGCACTTAACAGTAATCGTACTTACAAGTACGCACACGATAAGTTACGGAAAATTCCGGAACATCAGAGTGTAACTGACGAAATTGAAGTAGAGCCAAACCGTGATGATAATGAAGGGAGTATTTAAGTTTGCATGATGATTGGACCGTACCAGAGGTTGTCGTGTAGCCGTAGCTCGATAGAAATCGGTATCTACTACAGTAGTCCGTGAGTACGCGGTAGACGGTCAACTCTGGCGGAGGTCGGGTTTCAGAGGAAACCATGGAGTCCAAGGGAGACTCGGCGTTCCCTTAGGGGGTTCGCATAAGGAAGAGTAACTGGAGGTTACTGGGCTAATGTAGCCAGAGATCACATGCAGAGCTTAGGTGTTTTGATTTATTTGGTTGGATTATCTTTGTCATAATTGAGTCAGTTGCGCTCAATTGTTCAATTCTTGTGTGTTCACTGATTACATTTTAGTTAAGGTCAGGAGTGACCGAGCAATGTGATACTGTGTAATGGATATTGTTTCAGAGTAACACACAGGGACGTGTGCCCCGTAGGATGGCCGTGTCGGAATGGTCAATAGTACGGGAGCTGCGTTGACGAGGCGGAAGCGTTTGGGCAGCCGCGCTTCGGCAGAGTCTAAGCCTTGCGTCCGCAAGAGGGCTATAAAAGGGGAGTGCACACGTAGTTGAGCATTCATAATTCGTCGAGACTCAGAGCGGACAACATAGGCCTAGGAACTGCCTACGACTCGTAGTGTGTGTTGTGACGTATTGTGTTAACCAGTTTGTCAATATTCAAGTGTGTGTACGTATATTGTTCAATTGCTCGTTACCCGCGCTGCGCCCACAAGCCATGAACTCTGGAGGAGATGCTGATTCGAATTTGCCACCTCATCCGATATATATATATATATATATATATATATATATGTGTGTGTGTGTGTGTAATCTGAATCTCGGAAACGGCTCCAACAATTCTCTTAAAATTTAACATACAAACGGTTCCGGGGGCTATTAATCGATCTAGCTAGGTTTAATTTATAGAAAATATTGATTTGTCAGTATTTTTCGGCAACAAAAAATATAATTTTCCCTTGAATTAAAACTAGGTATTAGAATATGACGGTTTTCAAATTTGGCGCTGTCATTAAGAATAGACATTTAGCTCAGTTGGAAAATCGAGCTCGGTTCGGATCCTTATTTTCTCTTATTTACTTTTTGACCTTTTTTTTATTATTTTATTAATTATTATCATTTGCCCGAATCTTTGTCTGCGTAGAAGTCAAAAATGGTTCTAATAGGATTTTTGTTTGTTTTTTACGTTATTTATTTTATTGTAATTTATAAATTATTATATATAAATGTTTGTATAGGTACTTATATATTACAATAATCTTATCCATGTGGTGGCGGAGTAAAAATACAATTCACCACCCCCTTTCTTACCCATGGGTGATCGTAAGAGAAGACTAAGAGATATAAAATGCATATAACACCTATGCAAGAGAAGGAAAACTCGAAATAAAACACTATAAATATACCAACACGTCTAACCAGCGCGGTATAGTAGGTTTCCCTTCCATTATGGAGGAGACCCGAGCCCAACAGTGAGACGTATATGGGCTGTGATGATGATGATGATGCTAACAATCTTTATTATAGTGTAGGGAAGGTTTAATAAAGATGAAAATAACATGAAATTTTGTTATATATTATGGACACGAGGCTTTTTTTTTAGCAGGCTATGTTTTGAACACACCGCGCCCATTACGACCGAAGCGATGGAAGTGTAGTGTGCAGCCTCATAACCCACCGTCTTTTCTATCGAAATTAGGCCGACCACTGGTACCACTTCTTTGACATCCACCCGCGATACTACACCTATTACAGTATTTATTTGTAAACAATATCTTTTGTTTTTCTTTCGTATGCTAGAATTACCAGGCTACTCTGTGAGCTTACTCTGAGGCATGTCACATACCACTGCCCATGGGAGAAGCAGCTTTCTCTCAAGTCTACTCCCACTACCTTAACAATTTGACCTCGAGCTATGTTTATGCGAAGCAGACTTTGATGGCAAACTGCACTCTCTGAAATTCGAAGTAGTAATTTGATGGTATTTGAAGAATCCTAGGAATAAATAGAGACTCTGCTCGAGAACCACCGGTCAGCATAGTTGACCCGATTACATTGCAATGCAATGTTTATTCTTGCTGGTGGTATTGTATAATTTTGGCGCGCCAGCTCTTAATTTTAAGATGTGAGTTGGGAGACCGGGAGCCAGCAGAGTATCCAGTAATTCAACCGGCTGTTAGACTTGGGGTTTATCACTTATTCGAAGATTTTACTTTGATATTCGACCCCTTCGAATGATTTAAAGTATTTGCAAGTTATTGGTATAAAGAAATAGAAACGACCGTAGTAGCGCACATAGGTAGGTAATGGCGTCTTGCGACCAATCTAATCAGCATTAACATCCTGTTTCCCTATCGTATCTTACTGATTGCTCCTAATATAACTCAGCCTTTTCGTCTCGATTTTTACAAATATGTTGATTAAACGCTGGCTAAACAGCGAACCAAAATATAGCAAATGACTATCTCTCTTTCCTAATCATTATGCGGTAAAAATACCCTCTCCAGAGTAAAATAAAAACGGGTACTAAATCTTATGAGCGATGGATTTCAGTTATTCGGTATAATGTGTTATCATAGCTCTCAATTACATTATTCGGCTTAGAAAATTGCTATCCAAGAATTTAAAATTTGAACTCAATGTTCCTATGACGCAGTGTCCTAAAAGTGTGACCTCTTTATAACTTAGAAACTTTCAAATGCCGCATTAATACAGTATTGTGACCTTCGAAACACTCTAATTTTAAAGAGTATTTCCATTGTACCAAGTTTTATGTGAGTTCAACCTTTTCAGGGTTCCGTACCCATAACGTAAAACGGGACCTTATAACTAAGACTTCGCTGTTCGTCCGTCCGTCTATCTGTCTATCACCAGGATGTATCTCATGAATCATGATAGTTAAACAGTCAGACAGAAATTTTCGCAGATGGTGTATTTCTGTTGCCGCTAAACCCACAAATACTAAAAAACAAAATAAAATAAATATTTTAGGGGTGCTCCCATATAACAAACGCGACTCTGGTTACTTTTTGCCCGATATATTTTTTTAGTTTCTATTTTTACTTTCAACTTTTTAATTTATGTTTTCATTATATTTAAATATATCTTTCAAAACACACTAACAAGAAAATACCTATATATATATATATATATACAAGAAAATACCTATATAATATATATATATATATATATATATACATACTAGTCGTCTTTTCCGTGACCCACCGGCCAAAAAAAAAGGGGGTGGTGAATTGTAATTTTACTTCGTCTCAACATAAAAAGTAGTAGGAAGTAAGGGGAAGTAATAGTTGTAAATATACCATATCAAGACATTAGAATATTGGTTATCAGATAATAGGCCAAATAATTTTGATTGGGCTCAGTTTCAAATTTTGAGCTTGTTGTTAGTATTTTCCTGAGTATTCCACCTATCCTAGAGGCAGGCAAGAAGTGTTGACCTTTGCGAATATTTATAAAAAGATATTCTCACTGGTGAATCATTTGCATTCATTTGTGGTAGAACCACGCTGTTGACTGTTTCTGTCTACAGCTGCGGGCCGGTCCGTACGGGGCAGTACCACACGCTCGCAGAAGAACGACGTCTGAGTAATGGCAATGTGCTATTGCGCTTCGTTTGATGAGCGAGAGAGCCGGAACTCCAACTGGGTGGATTCAAGGCTTTTTATTGGTAGGCAGCGGCCTAGCTATATCCTTGTGATTATATACGTCCATGGGTGGCAGTGACACTTAACACCAGGTGTACTGTTTGCTCGTTTACCACCACAAGAAATAAAAAAATTATGATGACACAAATTATTCTCAGACTCAGATCAACTATTTCCTGATTAAACAATGAATTGTTTTACTTTGGAATCAACGCCATAATACATATAACATTATTGAAGATAAGTATGTATATTGTATAGTAGAGATAATCCAAAAAATTATCCACGCTAGCTTCATGGTACCACCCACACATTTATTTGGTACCGGAAAGTAATGGTGAAATGATTGACTGCCCTGCTTGATAAACTATTGCGAGGGGTGTGAAATATACTTATTTAGTTTCTAAGTAAATATACTTACATAAATAACTATCTTAGTTGTTGTTCCGTGTATATTTCTAACATAAGTTTATTGATTATAGTTCATCTAATCTAAGAAGTGCATTTTGACGTTTCGCATTTTTTAATACACTATAACCTTGGTCAAACGTATACACATGATTGCAAACAATAAATCTGAAATTTTAAAGAAATATTAAGTTATTTACATAATTAACGTTGCGAGTGAGTTTCTTGTACAATAATGTGATGTTGAAACTCGTAAAACTAATTTAAAATTAAAATAACATTGTAAATAGTAATTATTATGGACGATCTTACAATATCACGTCATAACGTTCTAAACAGTAGTGCTTGACAACTTCCAATTCGCGAATATCTAAATAATCGGTAAAAATAATAGATTAATATATTTAATCGAATATAGATTTTAACAGAGATGTACGTTTCGACAATTTTATTGATAAGGATATAATTATTAATGTTTGTGACGGTGATAATTCAAGTAATACTATAGATTCTGAACAAATAGCTATTTTCAAATCCAGTTTTTGTTTTTACTTAACCTAATCCTACTAAATATGATGAATAGATTTTATGATGAAATAATTAAATTTGTTTAGTGTTAATTTAGCACTTAATATTTCATCTCCTTTTTGAAAAATAAAAAAATAAACCGATTATTAATTACAAAGAATTAATATCGATTTCTCATCAAAATCGGATATTTTCGATAGCGATTATTTGGTTCACATACCTAGACAACTTACTCTGACAGCTGTCAAAGTGCACTTCTTAGATTAGATAGACTATAGTCTTTATCGATTTCGCTCGAACCTAGTATAGTGGGAGTTAACATTATGAGAGTTAAATTGTTATACAATACCACGCTGATCAGACGTGTCGGTTCAGGATTTTTTCTTCTCTGGCATACCTAGATGTTATACGTTTTATATCCCTTAGTCGTCTCTTACGATAATCCACGGGTAAAAATAAGGGGTGGTGGGTTGTATTCTTATTCCGCCACTACACGGACAGTGATAAATATATAATTGTAAATATATAATAATGTAATATGATTCGAATCTGCGACATTCGACATCAGAGGTTCATATTTCGTGTGACCA
Source organism: Lymantria monacha (assembly GCA_905163515.2). Classification (NCBI taxonomy): domain Eukaryota; kingdom Metazoa; phylum Arthropoda; class Insecta; order Lepidoptera; family Erebidae; genus Lymantria; species Lymantria monacha. The sequence goes on from LR991081.1 coordinate 23,656,779, forward strand.
GGGCATAGAGTACCCAAAAAAAAAGAGGTTCATATTTATACAAGATCTAGGTATATAGTCAAATATTTGACATTATGACATGGTGGTTAGAATTTATAGATTTAAACATACTAACTAATATTGGTAATCTATTCGAAATGCATTACCGTTTAAGCTGCGGCAACCCTAGCTACAATATACCAAGGTGCTGTAATCAATTTTACATTAGCATTCATCTTTTTATGGCACATATTTTACCATGATATCTATCGGAGATATACACATGTTTCTAAAATGTTTCCAATTTTATTTTCAAGATTATACATACATACATACATATCATCACGCCATATCCCTTGCAGGGTAAGCAGAGAGAACAGAGTGCCAGAGAACTCTATCTTTGCATACTTCACTCGCTTCCTCAACATTCATAATTCTCTTCATACACGCTCGCCGGTTTCGGAGACTCTTGATTGCACCTTCCTTCAGTACATGACCGATCTGGTCTAGGTAGGTTAGTCTCGGTCTCCCTCGGTACCTACATCCTTCCACTTTCGCATTGTATATCTTCTTAACCAGACGTTCGTTCGGCATTCTTTCCACATGTCCGAACCATCGGAGCATTCCCTTTCGCATCTTTACACCAATACTCTCTTTCATACCTACTCGCTCTCTTACGTCGTCGTTACGAATGCGGTCGGTCAGCCTAACTCCACAGATTTTCCGCAGAGATCGCATTTCGACCGATTTAATTTTCAAGATTATCATCAATATTTATCTTTTAGCTCCGTATACAAGTTTATTACCGTCTATTTATCTGACTAGAAAACTAAATAACACATTTCTCAAGTCGAACATCGAATTCGCAACACTATAAAAATGCTAACAGTTATTAAAATTAAATAAATCTATTTACATTCTGATAACTATACAGAATGAAAAATCATAATTATAAATTATCTCAACCCTAAACTACAATGTGTTATTTTGTGCTGCATGAGAAAAAATCAGTTTACTTCACGGTTGTCACCGCAAAATTCCAAACGTTCAATATTCATAGGGATAGTCGCACGCGCAACTATTCGTTACGCTTGGTGGGATATGTCAGACCCCTCGCTCCTCGATAATATCAGAGAGACTGTTTGTATGGATCATTGTTATTTGCGTTGGATACATTCGTTAATATCTACTGAGTACTTGTTATTACTTAATTTGGCTTGGTAAATAGAATATTAAATTTATGCTAGTAGAATTTTAAATTATATTATGTTTATAAATACCCGATACGAAACGAAAAATGATGTCACAAGCGGGGTTCGAACCCGCACCTATTGGGAATCCGGCCCAACCGTGCTGCCACTACACACACACACACACACACACACCGGTTGGGCCGGATTCCCAATAGGTGCGGGTTCGAACCCCGCTTGTGACATCATTTTTCGTTTCGTATCGGGTATTTATAAATAATTAAGCATATTAAATGCTAAAAATTTCAGTAATTTATATTATGTTTTTTTTATATTAAATACATACATGAATTGTATTAGTTCTTATCGTAATTATTATACAATTTTCGCTATACTATAACCATTTTTTTTATCATTCACTCATTATTTTAAAAGGATTAAAGAGAATAAAATCTCACGAAAATTAATTTTATTTAAAAAAATCACACATTCCTTTCCCGTATTTATCTGGAGTATTGAGTCACCTATATATTTCATTTGAAAGAGGTCTGGAGGAGCTTTGGAATGTTTATAGGTTGAAGAGAAGAATATATTATTGTCTTTTAACAAATGACCAAACTCTCACAAAATTTAACAGCTCAGTTCAACATTATCGAATTGTTTTGAATAACCAAGAGAGCTCTTAATAATAATACAAACGGACACGTGGCGGGATTCAGTCACGGCACTACATATTACCCATTAATACTGAAGTACTCTCTAGCCGTTCTCAGGAATAAAATATGCGTTACTAATTTGAGTAGTTGGGAGTATTAATGACATTGAATGTGTAATTATAAATCTAGCATATGTACTTTTTTATTTATTTAGTTTATATAAGCAGCACACCAAATGGTAACTGTTACTGCCGCTCATTGATCTTGCCTACTAACCCAAACCCATCTAGAATTTCGACTACTTTTTCCATAACAAAACTGATATTATTATATAATTACCGTGTAGTACCGTAGTCCCAGTAGCGACATCCTGTGTAAAACCCTATGCAACAGAGTTGAGAAACAAAAATATATTTATTATAATTTTATTTCTAAATATATCCCATCTTAGCGGGTGATAAATGGTTATATGAAATAGTTTTTAGTCTTTGAACATAGATAAATAATTTTCATCTGAAATCTAGTGAATTTTTCTTTATATATAGGTATACGTTAAAATGATTTCAAAGTAAACTATAACCTGTTCATAGCAGCTTTATAGTTTTAAAAAACATTTAGTTTTACGGATTTTTAGAGTGTTTGAAAAATTATTATACCTCTCTCCTCTTTCTTGCGAAGACGCTCTATGAGAATAGTCTAATAGTGAGAAGATTTTTACGATGAGACGAGACGAGATTTTTAGACGTTTTAAAGGAGAAAATATATTTTTTTTTTATAAATATAACATGAGTGAATGTTACTGACATTGACTGTCACAATGACACGGGTGAGTCGATATAAGATTTTATTGACTTTTGACGGGAATTTGAAAACGTCATGTGGTGCTCTTGTATTATATTCGATATCTTAGTGTTTTAACGTGTTATATTAGATTATTTTGATGGCAGTTTATGTAATGTGATGGGGCAGTACTGGGATATAGTGAATATCATATAAAAGTGCTTTACAACGTTTTCGTTTTCCATCAAAAATCCCACAAGATACCATTAACAGTGTGGCCATTGCACTGTTAATGGCGACAATGTGACTTAGACAATGACTAACCTGACAAGACTATAAACATAATAATTATAACTTGACACTGGCACCAATAGCTTGTATATGTAGTTGATTGCCAATATATAAGAAGAAGAAGATTTTATTTCAAGTTTGCCTTCTATTATACAAAGTGAAATCATTATAAAATCCATCTCCTTTGTAACATCCCAATCATATCACTCATTAACGGTGCAGATAAATACCATTTGTACCGCTATTTTACCGCTTTACTGAGCGTAAAGAGAGTCCCTTTGATGGTAATGATCGTAACTTTTAATTGCAGCTCTCTGGGGTTCTCTATAGTCTTTTGAACTCACGCTTGATAGTACAACGACTGTCAGTCTGTTAAATTGTACAGAAGTTTTGAAGGACCTTCATTTACAAGTGCAATTTCTGGTCTTATTTCATTATGCTACATTTTATTTTCATAACTTGTATTTATCAACATCGATGACTACAAATAAAAAAAATACCTACAAATATTTATTAATAAATAGCAAAAAAAAAAACACGCGTTGGTTAACAGATTGAAAGAGGAAAAAGAAGTATAAGGAATTCATATGTAACCTCCAAAACAGACATTATTTTGCTGATCACTGTTGGAACAAAGATGAAGTGAGAAAATTATTGTACAATCGGGTACTTATTAATCTTCTTCTTTAAGTTTACGTACATCTGACTGTCAGTTATAGGCTTCTGAACGTGTTCTTAATATCATGGAATTGGAATGATGGTGAGCCACTCGCACACATCGGGGTTTTGACTCGAGCCAACAATTCGATTGCAAAAAAGCTACGACAATCCCAATTAAGGAATCTAAGTAAAAAATATTACTGCAAGATAAAGAAAATTTAAATAAACACTATGAGCACCCCTCTTGTTTAGTGTGCTAATTTATCTTAGCCGGAGGATGTCTGTGCTCAGCGGAGTTCTTGGTAAATGGACTGAGTAAAAGAAGAAGGTTCGTTGTACCACCAGGCATTATTGCAATAGGTGTTACATACCTGTACATTTGGTAGCCCTCAGGGTATCAGTCAGGGTCGGTGCGGTGTAGCCTTTACCCAGCCCACCGGACAGCTTGTCCGAACCTGTTTTAATAATCACAAATTAAAAACATATGAGATTTTTTTGTTGATATATTTTAAGTAGGTATTATCGTAGTCAAATTCTGACATGCCGCAGTCGAGAGACTGTTATTGAGTTTTAATGGGTTATGATGCGGATACTAGGTACTATTCATTCTTCTCCCCGTGAATGTGCAGTTTAGACATTATTTAGGTATTTGATGACGTGGCCACCGAAGACAAAGATCGGGTACCGGTGGCCCGCTCGCACGGCGAAGAGAGGAGTTGCACGGTGGGTCTGTGGGGTCACGCGCCGCCTCTTCCGTCACCCCGGACCGATTTGGCAGGGCGAGACGCATCCATAGTCCACCGTGAAAAAAAAAGGTATTTGATGACGTTTGGATTATCGAAAATATGTACATTTTTTGCAAAACAAGAATATAGTGAAAACCGTTATTACAGAAACAAATATCTATATTAATTCCCATTCTTTTTTATTACTCTTTTATACCCACATACGTCCAACTGATACCTATATAAGCAATGTCTACATTAAGAAAATCCTACGTGAAGTCGAAGAAGAGCAGCCCAATTTTCTAGTCATTGTACTAAATATCCTTCAACAAAATCTCAATTAATAAACACGAGGCCTAAAATTGTACAGATGGTAAGTGTCACTGTCGCTCATGGACCTTTGCCTTGGCTACAACGAGACTACTGCCTACTAATGAAAACCTCAAGCCCACCCGGAACGTTGAGCTACCGGCTCTCTCATTCCTCGAACGAAGCTCAACAGCACAGTGGCACCGGTCAGATGTCGTTTTATTGTGAGAGTATGATACTACCCTGGACACACCGGTCCGCGGCTTTAGACAGAAAACTGTCAACAGTGTCCCTCTACAACATTATCTATTATAAAGTGGAATATATCATCAGGCTTAATACGTCAGATGAGATTTTTTGTTTACAGTTCTTCTGAATTCTCTGTATTAGTTATTAGGCGTAAATGATAAGATTAAAAAAAGTACTAAAACCCATTTTTTTTATAAATTTCGTCTGTAAATAAACGTAAACGTTAAAATTCTCAATTTTCATTAAATTAATTGCTAAATTTCGAATTTCATTCTCAATGCGACAAAGTATTTAAAAAAAAAAGTATATCCCGTGCTATCTCCCACGCTCAAATAAATAGCAAGTATCAAAAATCATGGTAGACAATATGTTTTGAACAATTTATTTGTGTATAAAATAAGGTTGGGGCGCGCCCCGTGGTCACGGTGGCACCATAAATCTAAAAAAAAATTGGGGTTGAGAACATCATTACTGGTATCTATCGCACAATTAAGTTCGCATTGTCTCCGCCAGGGTTCCCATGAAATGATACACAACATTGATAAGGCCAACAAAACAGCGTATTACAGGGGTTCCCAATCTTTGTCAGCCCGCGGCGCACTTACAAGTTTAGTATTTATTCACGGCGCCCTATCCTAGTTAGCTAGCTATTTAAAAAAGATATAGTCGAAATAAATAGGTACTTACAATAATAGTAGTTTGGTTAAGTAGTCAGCAACAAAAATTAATACATCCATCATATGAAATTGAGATTTTTTATTATTATATTTATAAAAAATGAGAATTGAAAACAAAAACAACAAGAAATACTTAAGAAAACTGATAATAAAATACAATAGTTATTCAGTCAAATCAATGTGACGGGTGGGCTTGGTGATCGCTGCACAATTTTTCAAAGCGGGGAATAAAACTAGACATAGCTACTCTCATTTCTTATTCAACATTGATCCTTGAGCGATATTTGTTTTTAATTACAGCTACAGCTGAAAATCCAGCTTCGCATAAATATGATCTTGCAAACGGAATGAAAATTCTTAAAACTTTTGAAGTTAAAGTTGGATATTCATTTTTGACGCATTCTAGTACTTGGTTCAGTTCAAAGCTCATGGACTTTGATGCAAGAGCTTCCCTGTGGATAATACAATGGGTCCACATAGCATTCGGTGCTTTTTTACGAATAAGCGCTTGTATTCCCCCATACCTGCCAGACATGGATCGAGCACCATCAGTACATACACCGATACACTTTTTCCAATCCAAACCATTTTCTGCAATAAACTTATCAAGAATTTCAAACAAGTCTTGGGCCTTCGCACTTTTAATAATGCTTTTGCAGAATAAAAGGTCTTCGATAATAATATTATCAGCCAGAAAGCGTACGTAGCAAATAAGATGTGCATCATTGTTACTGTCAGTAGCCTCATCGAGTTGTATACCAAAATCCTTGTTTTTCATTTTTTCTATTAATTGGTAACTAAGATCCTCAGCTATATCATGGATTCTTCGACTGATAGTATTATTAGATAATGGCACGTTGGAAATTAATTTTCCAGCCGATTCTCCCACCATAATATTCACCATATCGAGAGCAGCCGGTAGAATAAGCTCTTCTGCAATAGTATGAGGTTTTTTGCATTTAGCTACCCTGTATGCCACCTTGAATGATGCTAATAGTGCGTTATTAGGTACTGAGGCTTGCTGGGTGAACACATTTTTTGTTTTTATTAAATTTTGTAATTTTCGGTGAAAAAAATCACGCGATTTTGTAGTCATAGTTGGATGGATTGTCTCAAAATGTCGTTTTAACTTACTTGGAAGCATACTTTCAGATGATAGTATTTTCAAGCAAAGCACACACTGCGGTTTTTCTTCCTTGTTTACTTCTATTGAAGTAAGTAGTCCAAATAGCTGTCATCGTATTTACGATATTTTCGCTTCTTTGCTACCCCGCCGCTAGCAGAGCCACTAGTACAACCACTAGTACAGCCACTTGTAGATGCTTTATCACTATCGTTTGAACCATCGACTTGTTTATTTAATAAAAATCTGTCCATTTTGTATGATATTTTTGAATGAAAACGACGCGAAACAAACCAAGACAATACGTTCGTCCCTTCGGCGCGGGCGGCTTAAATAAACAAAAGAGTAATTGCGAGTAAGGGGGGTGCGAGCGGGTAAAGATGTGAAAGCGGTAGGGTATCATCAACGGTTTTCAAGCATGCAGATAGTTTCTGGCGATCGAGTGACGGCGAAGCGACGTAAATGTGTTCTTTACAGATGCGAGCGCTCAAAATAGGTATTGTTGCGTTATTATATTATAGCCTATAGGGACTCGCAGTTATTTGTGGTTTCGGATAATGATAGAGGATTAGATCACGGCGCCCCCCTTTACTTTCTACGGCGCCCCAGGGCGCCGCGGCGCACACTTTGGGAACCCCTGGCGTATTAGGTCGGATTCAATATGGATTCTCAGCTAAGTTATAATATTATTACAAATATCTTTTAATAATAATATTTGTTTAAACTGTGTATGATTGTAAACTATATATATATATATATATATATATATATATATATATATATATATATATATATAATAAAAAATTATTAAAATTTCATTTTAGTACGATATATATATATATATATATATATATATATATATATATATATATATATATATATCGTACTAAAATGAAATTTTAATAATTTTTTATAAGTATGGACTTAAGAAGCTCATAAAAAAATACCTTGCATAATGAAATAGAACGAGACATATTGTTACGATGAAATCATAGATATATCTCTTTATTATTATACAGGTTTTATATTTTATTTTTTTATTTTAGTGATTTTATTTATATTATTAATAGATATTTTTTTTATTGATTTTTTGTTCGTGTATGGATTTTCTGTAATTTAATATGTCTAGTTAAACCGTTTTCTTTTCTATTTTAATTTTATTATAAAATTTTAAAAATTCAATTAAATTTCGTTACATTTACGTTTACGTTGCGTGTTATCGCCCATAGCTGACCGTCAGAGAATACCTTTGGCATTAAGTATAAATAATTATAAGTAGAATATTAAAAATACAAGTACCAAAATATCCACTGTTAAGAACATCTATTTTATATTTTAAGCAAGTTATTTACTGTACTTTCAAAATATTAAACACTTTCATTTTTGTGATAGAAAATAATCGCCATTCGTTCCGCTCGTGTTCTCCGTGTGTATCTCTATTTCCCGCGTACTTCGAGCACGATCTATGCTTGCCGATTGCGCAGGCGCACGTACCACACACGCCATCTATTGTCATCGTCGCGAACTAAAATTGATGTCACTCTTCTTAATGTGTGGCTATTATTGCAACTGATTTATAATATTCGCGCACGAGTACCCCTTGATTGTACAATAATTGTTTGTTTGGTAGTTTTATCACCCTGGGGGAGTAAGCTGTGAGAATCTGACAATTGGCTTATTGGTATTAACGTTGAACTTCAGAGGAGAGGGTGTGCTATTTCAATTATTCGTTGTGATTAAGTACTATCAACTTAAATGGCCCTTGGGTACTTAACTAATTTGTAATTCTTTTTATTCCATACCTTTTAATAAACAACATTCTGTATTAAGGAAATTATCCTTGTATTACCTTCACAAACATAATTTAATGAACACAAATCACACCTAGACTCAGAACAATAATTAGTTGATCGCCTAAAGTATTATCCTGCATATGAATTGAACCCAACATCGTCATACCCAAAACCATCTATGCAGTCCAATCAGACTCTCTGCCTATCTTTCTAATATTTAAAAGGATCCATAAATGGATCTCAGACGTATGAGGCTTAAAAAAGTCAAAATATTATAGCCCTCCGATACTGTGCGTCCTGTATCCAAAGGTGCCTTGCAAGTTGTGAGGGAGAAGTCTTATGTCGTCAGGAACTAAATTACACAATTAACATTGAGACTTAGATAGACTTAGAAGATCATTGCGAAACTTAGAAAGACTTCAAAAATCAATGCGAACTGCTCGCATTGTTATAAATCGTTTTTCTTTTTCTCATATTTGATAATTTTAAAATTACTATGTAAAATATATTACTATGTATTAACCTATATATTAACTGGTATTCCATTTACTCATCATAATATCTTAACCACTACACTGATAGGAGTAGTGGTTAAGATACCGAACTACTATGCCAAGTTTCGAGGGTTCGATCAACAAACTGTTGTAATTTTTTTTTTTTGGGGTGGGCTACGGTCGGCGCACTCTTCGCACCACTCCGTCCGAGGCGACAGAGGGACGTAAGCACGCACACCCGTAACCCACCCGTGAACCATGCCTTCGTCGTTGGACCAGCCACCGGAGCAGCGTGAACTTGTCGTCAGTAGCCGGCCTGAGGGAATACCCCTTTAGGGGTACCCTCTCCTTGAGGGACGTAACGGTAGTTCCGTGCGTTCAAGCGCTTCTACTCTACCTACTATTGTAATCAATCTCATATCCGTGGTACTGTACTGTTGTGTTTCACGTATCAGTACATCTTCTTATCTATTGGCATATAAGCCAATATTGGCTCCATGTCTCCCGCTTTGCATAGGAGGGAAGTGGCATTTTTCCAACTCCTGATTTTTCCTTTCTAATTTTTGTTGCCGGTCTCAAGACAATTAAAAGCGTTTCCCGGGACTTCCCGAGGGTCAAACTTCGGTAACTTATATATGTGTGATGGGATTAGTCCACCTACTACTTACTATGTAGACTGATAAGTGGTAGCCATTTGAGAACTTTTCTTCCTCAACAGTTGTCCATTCGACAAGCGATATGGCCTGTCCATACCCACTTTAACATGCTAATTTTTCAGGTTATGTTGATAACACTCGTTTTCTTCTGATTTCTGTATGCCCAATTTTATCACAGATTGAAATACCGAGCATAGCCCTTTGCAAGTCACGCTGGGTGACTTTGAACCCTTGTATAAGGTCAGTAAGGTTACATTTTAGGTAGTTGTTAAAGTAAATTTATGTATAATCCTTTAGATATTTTTCATTAAAATTTATGCATGTAAATTAATAGCGAGAGGAATAGATTTATTAGGACATAAAGAAGAATCGTTCTAGGGATGATATGAAATCTACATAATAGGTGAACGTAGTCTTATGGTCGCTGCACAGAGAACAGAAGAATGTTGCAAATTGAAGAAAAAGACTATAAAAGAGATTCTAGAGAGAAAAGCGGCAATAAATAAAAAAAAACAGTCATTAAAAATTGTAGGGTTAAATAAACGAAAATATGCTTTTCGTCATTTATGTATTCAATTTTCTTTATTTTAGAACTTAAAATCTTTTCAACATAGTGAATAAAACTAATATATTATAAAAAATATATAACAGAATTAAGATTTTGTTACATCATTTTTAAAAAAACTCATGTTCTTTTTCTTTTTTTTTTCCCATATTTATTTAACACTTTCGTGTAATTAAATCTAAATCAAATTACCGATACAAAATAATAAAGTAAAAACGCTTATTAATTATGATTAATTTATCAAACCCCTGAATTATCAAGTACAATAAAGTTCGTGAAAGGCGCGGTGCCCCTCTATGACTCACATATAACACTCGTTAAACTGTTACTATTACCTCTACTTAGTTATAGATCACATTCATATAATGTAATATGCTACTTGCATTTTTATCACTTATGGTAACGAGCAATCAGTACACCTGATGGTGAGTGTTATTGCCGCTCATTGACTTTTGCAAATTCAAATTCAAATTCATTTATTATGTATAAACCCTGTGAGGGCACTTACATATTGTCAGTATTAACAATTTAATTTTAATCTAATAAACTACCACCGGATCGGAACTAGACCACTACTGAGAAGATCCGGCAAGAAACTCAGCGGGTTTGTCTTTTATTATTTCTTTTCATTTTTTTTTATATATATAAAAAGAATGGTACATGAAAGAAATAGCTCCAGTGTGATGCCCTTCGAACCTAATAGTTTAAATACAATGTAAAATAGCCAATGGCTGGACCAGATCCCACAAGCGGCACCCGATCACGAGTTAACTACTAGAGCAGCCATCACTCCCCTCAACCACCTTGAAGGGAAGGGAGGGACCCGCTCGACGCAGCTACAGGTTGCAATACCAGGTTGTGCAATATCAGCCGAAACCTACTCAGAAGGTTGAGCAGTCAGCTGTCTCTGAACTGTCACTGTCTGTGTCTATCAACAGTGTGGCTCTACCGCTATTATTATTTTCATCATAACACGTAGTAAGGAAGGTATACCTCCATTCCCTATGTGTGTCGTAAAACACGGATTTTTTTTTCTTCGCATGTTGGACCATGGATGTGGTCCACCATGTGAAGAAAAAAAAACACGCAACCCCATGGACTTACCCTGCGAACACGTCTCTTCGCCGTGCGAGCGAGCCACCGGTACCCGATCTTTGTTTCGGTGGCCATCGTAAACCACAGCTAAGTGATGTGAAATTAACATTGATGTAAAAGAAGTAGGACTTGAAATATAACTTTCTACCTACCCGTCTGACTTGACTAGTATGCTAGTTTGTTTACTCCCATGGGATGTGGATTAGTTCCTAGTCTAACACTGGGACATTGAAGACGGAGGCTGAGACTGGGGCGAAAAAGAAGACATTATGTTTTGCAACTTCTGACATACGCTTGCTCAGAAGAATAGTGACACAATTCAAAAAAGCTAAATTTTTCAGGAGGGTAAAAAAGAAAAAGTATTTCCTATTTTTCATCTCGGTTCAGCAGCGATTCCAAATGCAAGAACGTCAGCATAATTTCCTTAAGAATGACGATGAAGAGTTGATAGGGAGACCTTATAATATTAACACCCCTCCACCATCAAAAATTTAAATATAACGAAAATTGTAATTTTTAGAATTGTGACACATATTCTTCTGGGTAAGCGATATGTAGCGCAACGCGTTATTTGATTAACTAGTGATTACAGATAATTTCTTCATCTCCACTTATATACATCCCAATTAAGCTTGGGTCTGAGCCATAATTAGAAGGAAGCTAACCTACTACCACGTTACTCATTAAGATTTACATAGGACTTTATTTCGAGTTTTCTTATCTTGAATAGATGTCATATGCATATTATATCCCTTAGTCGGCATTTACGACATCAGCCTTATAACGACCTGGGCCAACTCCATTTGATGCCGTTTGGTCAACAATTACGTTCCCAAGGAGTGTTGACGTCTGCCAGGCGGCCGGTCATAAAACTATTGTCAATAACTTTTACAATATGTACTATGAAATAAGAGTAAATATTGTATCGACCCCAAGCAATTGGGATAAGAATAGGAGAATGATGAGTGGGCACATACGATATCCTTGTGCAAGATAACGGTGATACATACATACATATCATCACGCCATATCCCTTCCAGGGTAGGCAGAGAGAACAAAGTGTCAGAGAACTCTATCCTTGCATACTTCACTCGCTTCCTTAACATTCATAATTCTCTTCATACACGCTCGCCGATTTCAGAGACTCTTGACTCCACCTTCCTTCAGTATGCGACCAATTTGGTCTAGGTAGGTTAGTCTCAGTCTCCCCCGATACATACATCCTTCCACTTTCGCATTGTATATCTTCTTAACCAGACGTTCGTTCGGCATTCTTATATAATGGTGATAATTTTCTATTCTAGATTATTATCATTATCATTCCATTGACATGCACTGTAGAACATAGATCTTCCCAATGAGGAGAGTAGTGCCACAACTACAATATATGATGAGTAAGTAGGTACAATGATCTTTCATTAATGCAAGGTAAATTCAAGGTAAATTTCCTGACAATCAAAGCTATCAACAAACTTCTGACCTCACCTGGAAGTCTTCAACGATTGACTTTACACAAACATTCACCCCTTAGCTCGTCGTAAATGAATATAAATTGTAAAACAACAACCCCCAGCCCTTTCGCATTAAAACATTTAAAAATCAATATACAGGTATCGGCCCAGTTGGGAGTATGATTTATTGATATATATTTTATCGCGATACCATCTAAAGTGTGGACTTATTATTGATGTTATACGTGTGATTTTTATTTTAGATAGCTATTGTATATTTTGATTCAGAAAGATTAACTAAAAAATTGCACGATTAAATACGCATACGCCTTTTTGAAGTAAGAGTTTTTGAAGTCTTTCCGCGCTATGTGCACTGCACTCGTCGACAAAAAGGAGAATTTTAGTGTATGTACAAGCTAATGACAATCGATTAAAGAAAATTACCATAGTCATTTCATCACAAATTATTATTAAATATGTATATTGTTAAGTATGTATTTTCCGTGTGGTGACGGAGTAAGAATACTATTCACGACCCCATATCTTACCCGTGGGTGATCGTACGAGATGACTAAGGGATATAAAATGCATATAACATCTATGCGAGAGAAGAAAAACTCGAAACAAAACCCTATGCCAACACGTCTGACCAGCGCGGTATATTAGGTTAATTTCCCTCCCATTACGGAGGAAGCCCGAGGCCAACAGTGGGGCCTTTATGGGCTGCGATGATGATGATGATGATGTATATTGTACAAAATTATTACTTTTTGAATATAAAACATAAAAATCTCGTAATTTTTATTATTACTGCGCCTTGATAAAGATTTCATTTTTATCCTTTAGTCTTAAGAAAATCTAATAGTAACACGTTCACTGTGCAGCTATGAGATGATGCTAGAGACTATCCTATAAGTGCAAACTCAAATTAATTTTACATACATACATACATATCATCACGCCATATCCCTTGCAGGGTAGGCAGAGAGAAGAGAGTGCCAGAGAACTCTATCTCTGCATACTTCACTCGCTTCCTCAACATTCATAATTCTCTTCATATACGCTCGCCGGTTTCGGAGACTCTTGACTCCACCTTCCTTCAGTACATGACCGATCTGGTCTAGGTAGGTTAGTCTCGGTCTCCCTCGGTACCTACATCCTTCCACTTTCGCATTGTATATCTTCCTAACCAGACACAGTAATGTTGGTAATAAATTAATTTTAAATAAGTTTTTTCAAATTATAGATACATATGTTCGTCCGGTTTTCGCGTAATATTTTTTATTAATTCATTGTTTATACATGTGAACCGAAAAAAGTCAAAGAGCCTTTAAATTTGTGAACCCGTGTCCCAAACGTGGGTCATTCACGTACGATGAGCTACTCGAAATGCTCCACCGGTGGGGCATACACAGTTAACGTGTTTAGTATTATAGCTACCGATGTCAAGAAAACGGTACTGATGATTAGCATATATAACATTGATCGGGAGATAATACGCAGGCAGCAATGGACCGGTTATGGGACCACAAGCCGCCCTTCCGTCCTTAACAGATTGGGCGGCGTTTTACTGAACCATAGCAAAAAATAGAATAAAAATTTGTTAACTATTACTTTTAACAAAATATATTTTACGACATCACATTATAAATTATTGAAATTTTCGGCATTTCTTTATCATAATATGCATATATCTATATAAAATATGTATATAGTTTTTAATTTCACTATCATGAAATGATAGTTTCTTCTTGAATAATTTTCATATATTGCATTAAAATATATAAAATATAAGTGATCTAAGTTATTTTATACTATATAATATAAAGATGGTTGAACACTTTTTAAATCGTTTTCTTTAATATCTATACATTTTTAGTTTCTTAACATTCTCTCTAAGTCTATAGTGTATGTTTTGAGAAATAAAGATATTTATACCAAAATCGAATTGTAGTAAATATAATTGAAATGGATGTTATAACTGTTAACGTTTTGACTCCAGATTATGGTGAAGTGCTTAATATACCGTGACAGTGTCATGGGTTCGATTTCCATACGAGATAATATTTTGTGTGATCCACAAATTGATGTTTACAACAATTATTGTTTAGAACAATAAATCTGTGGTGTAATTTACGTTCGTTAAATTTCCGTCCACAAACATTCACCCCTTAGTGACAGTGTGGTGACAGAGTAAAATACAATTCACCACCCCCTATCTTACCAGTGGGTGATCGTAAGTGACGACTTAGGGATATAAAACGCATATAACATATACCTATGCAAGAGGAGAAAACTCGAAACAAAACTCTATATGAATTATGAATGTTGAGGAAGCGAGTGAAGTATGCAGAGATAGAGTTCTCTGGCACTCTGTTCTCTCTGCCTACCCTGCAAGGGATATGGCGTGATGATATGTATGTATGTATGTAAAACTCTATAGCATCACGTCTGACCAACGTGGCTCAATTTTCCCTTTCATTATAGAGAAGGTTGTAGCCCAACAGTGGGACGACGGTTCAAATTAATATTACCACCCAAATTCAAATTCATTTATTATGTACCTATAAACCCTGCGAAGGCAGTTGCATATTGTCAGTTTTAACATTTTAATTTGATGGAATAAACTTTTAATAGTATTTATAGTTGTTAGAGAACATACATACATACATATCATCACGCCATTGCAGGGTAGGCAGAGTAGCGAGTTACATCAATAGAGATAACATGTAAACCTTTTCCGTGAAAAAATACATATACATACCAATTTTCATAATGATTGGTCAAATAGTTTCTGGGTTTAGCGGTGGCATATATATAAACACCCTCTTTTATATATATAAATTAGGTTTTGTCTGCGATTGCATCTAAGTAAAAAGTGCAAAATTTAATCACATATTTTACAAAAAGATGAAAATTTACAAATACAATATTTATTTTTACAAAAGCGAGTACTAGTTTTACAGACAAACTATGCTCCTACGTCTTGCCATCTTTGAATTTAAATTTTCGCTAACTCTACGTCACTAAAATTTCATGTTTCTAGCTTCAGTGTTATTGGGTCGAATTTAATGAGACAAACAGCTTAATTCTTACTAATATTATAAATTCGAAAGTAACTCTGTCTGTCTGTCTGTCGTTCTTTCACACCAAAACTACTGAACCGATCTAAATGAAATTTGGCACACGGATAGTCTAGAACCTGACAAAGGACATAGGCTACTTTTTAATGGAAAAAGTGTTGTAAAGGGCCATGAAATATTGTAAGAAGGTTCATCATTTTTAAAGCCAGAAGCTTAAAACTTATTTTTAGGCTGTCGATTAGATATAAATAAATATGATATTAGAATTTTGTAAAACATTTACTCTTCCGGGGGTAAAATAAAAATAGGGGATGAAAGTTTATATGGAAATTGGTTACTTTAGAAGCTAGATTGACGAAACATTTTTTATTTAGCTTTTGATTAGATATAAATAAAAATTGCATTACGTTGACCGGCTGCTGTCAGTCACTCTGCGAGGTGCCATGCCTCGCAGCTCCTCGCAGACGCATAGTTGTCTAAATACAAAAATGCTGTCTCCTGCGATCAGCTTTTTGTTATAATTTTTTTATGATATTTCATCTTATATTTTAATTATATATAAATGAGTTAGCTGTAAATTTTGCTTTGTTTTTTTCTATATTTTCCAATTTTTCTTACCCCAGTAAAATCACTTATGTTTATGTTTCCTTTGCAGGCATTGCCTAGATTAACATATAGAATACTTTTATCCCCGTAATATGTTCCCTTGCGATAATAGTTCAACTTTAGGAAAGTAACCTTATACGCGGGCAAAGCCGCGGGCAGAAACTAGTTAAATATAAAATAAAGCAAATAGCATACGTATTCATTTCATAGTAGAATAGGAACTATAAAAAATATTCAAATTACTGAAATTTTTAGCATTTAATATGCTTAATTATTTATATTACCCGATTACGAAACAAAAAATGATGTCACAAGCGGTGGTGTAAGTGGCAGCACGGTTGGGCCGGATTCCCAATAGGTGCGGGTTCGAACCCCGCTATATAAATGAGTTAGCTGTAAATTTTGCTTTGTTTTTTTCTATATTTTCCAATTTTTCTTACCCCAGTAAAATCACTTATGTTTATGTTTCCTTTGCAGGCATTTCCTAGATTAACATATAGGATACTTTTATCCCCGTAATATGTTCCCTTGCGATAATAGTTCAACTTTAGGAAAGTAACCTTATACGCAGGCAAAGCCGCTGGCAGAAACTAGTTAAATATAAAATAAAGCAAATAGCATACGTATTCATTTCATAGTAGAATAGGAACTATGAAAAATATTCAAATTACTGAAATTTTTAGCATTTAATATGCTTAATTATTTATATATACCCGATTACGAAACGAAAAATGATGTCACAAGCGGTGGTGTAAGTTTGGGCCGGATTCCCAATAGGTGCGGGTTCGAACCCCGCTTGTGACATCATTTTTCATTTCGTAATCGGGTATTTATAAATAATTAAGCATATTAAATGCCAAAAATTTCAGTAAATTGAATAACAAGGTTGTGTCATCGTTTAATACAATTCTAACTATAAAGTTTGAAGTATTAAGCCTATACAATGTGTAAACATTGTCCAATAGATGGCATACGTCACCTTGAAGACGTAAGATACAACATGAAGCGAAATTTGCATGTCCTAAAATAGTTCACGATGGTGTAAGTGGCAGCACGGTTGGGCCGGATTCCCAATAGGTGTGGGTTCGAACCCCGCTTGTGACATCATTTTTCGTTTCGTAATCGGGTATTTATATATAAAAAATATATTCTAAATAAAAAAAAATATATGGTTATTTTGTAATTGAATGTGAATTAAAAGCAAAAATATTACGAACATAATGCTTGTTGCTTGAGGCAATTTGGTTGCAATTATTTTCATGTTAACAAGTCTTCAGTTATCGTTGGGGGATCAATTTTTAATACATTTCTCTTAATGACTAAGATTAAACAACGTCGGCGCGTGGATTTTTGCACTTATTTGAATATTATGTAAATGTTGCAGCCATTACTTTAGTATTCTTGGCACGGCTAGTGTGTTTATCAATGATATTTTTAGTAATGAGTGTTGTTGCGAGCCGATAAACATTTTAAATTGACTATGATTGTTAAATTTCATCAAAAAGCAATTTGTTTTGTTTATATTTAACTACTGTTCGTTAAATATTTGTTTGAACAATATTATTATACATTAAGGTTTTGGTTGTTGAATGTTTTCTGCAGGACTACTTGAGTATATTTTTATTTTAATTGATAATAATATGGAAGCTTATTGAAGTTTATTACATGTTAGTTTTTGCTCTCAAATACGTCTGCATTGAAATTATGTGCGACGATCTTGATTATTATGGATTTTAATAATTTTTAGAGTCAAGACTAAATAGACTGAAAGCAAAATTTGTCCCTCGGCTTTCTAGCAAATAAGTGTGAGGCTAAAATATTGTATAATACAAATAAGGACTAGACAGTATCTTACTTTTAGTTTGTTTACTTTTAGTTAAAGTAGAGAATAAATAAGGAGGAATATTCTGAAAAGTAGTGCTTTAGACGACATATTCCTTCCTTAGAGTGTAAAATAAAATATAAGGTGACTTTTGCTTTAATATTTACAACCCAATAACGCAAATAATAAAAATAATATTTTAACACTAACGTCACATATGATTTGTATGCAAAGATAAAAAAATATTTAGAAATTGTAGATACGAACAATTTCGATTTCGTCAGCTTTCAAACAAAAAAAAAGCGCATCACAATCGTTGCACGTGCTTAGGAGCTACGATAGCACAGTCAGACTCAAACATTCACAAACACAGGCACACATATGTACGTAAAACGTTTTATAGAGGTAAGGCCACACACTATTAACAGTTTTCTGTCCACAGCTGCGGGCCGGTCCGTTCGGGGAAGTACTGTTGTGAGTGGCAATGTGCTTCGTTCGGTGAGCGTAGGAAGCGGCCTAGTTATACCCCTGGTATTGCAAAGGTTCGTGGGCAGTAGCAACACTTACCATCAGATGTTCTGCTCGATCGTTTGCCACCAAGAGCATTAAGAAAACATAACACTACTCTTTTTAATACCAAAATAAAACGACAACTAATATTACAACGTATTCTTTAATTAAACAAAATACAATATCTTTTAAAATTTCATTGTTAGATAGTTATTATTTTTTTTAACATTGAAAAAGCAACCAAATTGAAATATTTTCATTTGCGTTACGCGAACGGAAAGACTCGATCTCCGAGCCGTTGCAGCATCAAGACAATAGCCGCTTCGTAACAAATTTACATTTTTTTTTTATGAATTGTGTTACTTTTTTTTTCTCGAAAAGCAAAAAAGTTTATTGTCTTTTTCGAGAGTATTTCTTTTGTATTCTCATTTTTGTTGCGACCTCTGGCGATACAAAGAGCCACGGTATAATTTAAATATGCTAGAGATGTTATTTTCTCAACGGCGACTGGAAAAATTAGCATTCACCGTATAATATTGTTACATTTTTTTTTATATCATTATTTGAATATTGCACGCGAAAGAGTTTATTGACGTTGTTGGGAAAATCATTATTTTCAATCACTTTAATTAATCATGATATAAATGAACAGAATTCCAATACGTCTGCTGTGACCTCGGTCATTGATAGCAATAAGTAATATTTATAACTATCATTAATGATATCTCTTTTAAGAAACACCTGAGTGAATTTAATATATATGCAACTAGCTTCTTTTTTTTGCGTCGGCAAATGCCTTTACGCCCCTCAGGAGAGAGATGGTATGTGCCGGGCTCGGCGCTAACTGTAGCGCCACTACCTGCTAAAAAACACACGCTATTCCTTCCTCACGATTATGGCGTAGTCATGGGACCGTTTTCACATGCACCGCAAGTATATGCTACTAGCTAACCCAGCCTAGTGGTATATTTGTAGAAGTCGATATATGGCAGCGCCACCTGGTCGCGAGTTACATCAATGGTGATAGCATATAATCAACCTATCAATCAAAGATCAATGGTGATACCAAATAATAATCTACTCCATAAAATGATATATATACATACCAATTTTCATAATGATCAATCAAATAGTTTCTGAGTTTAGCGATGTCATATATATATAAAAATCTCCTTTTATTGGTGTAGTTAGACAAAACTCTTATAAAAGAAACGGAAATTACTGTACAAGCTCGTTAGATGCCTTTTTTTTTTTTTGCGCTGTGGAAAATGCGTTTTTGTATCCCCTTTACTTGTTACAGCAAAGGGGTATGTAGGACTCACTGACACAGTATGGTTTTACTGCATCAGAATACCTACTAAAAACCACAGCGGCTCCGCGTCCCCGCCGGTTGTGGAACGCCAAAGGTTCGCCTTTTGGGCATACGACTCTGACATTCCGGCGGTTAGCTGACTAGCGCCCTAGGTCAATCATGACTGAGGGAAGAGGAGCGCTCGTCAGATGCCTTGCTAGGGTTGAACCTCTTCCTTTTTTAGTAGTAGGACCACGTTGTTGACAGTTCCCTGTCTACAAGCAGCGGGCTGGTCCGTCCAGGGTAGAACCACACTCTCGCAGAAAATCGACGTCTGAGTAATGACAATATGCTATTTCGCATCGCTCAGTAAGCGAGGGAGCCGGTAGCCCAACTTGGGGTTTGTTTTGGTAGGCAGTGGCCTAGCTATATGCAAAGGTCCATGGGCGGCTGTACCACTTACCTTCAGGTGTGTTGTTTGCTCGTTTGTTTCCATCATTTTCCTACTCATATCCCAATTACTTGGGGTCAACACATTATGTACCCATTTTGCATAGTACCTACATATTTAATGCAAAAGTTATTGGCAATAGTTTTATGACCGGCCGCCTGCCAGACGCCAACCCTCCTTGGGAATGTAATTGTTGACCAAACGACATCAGATAGAGTCGGCTCAAGTCTCTTAGTCGTCTTTTACGAAATCCACGAGCAAAGCAAGGGTTGGTAGTCTTCGTAATCGCTATTACACAGCATCTCCACCACATAGCTCGTTTGCCACCATAAGCAATAAAAAAAATAGGAAGGACGTAGATCTATTTTACAACAGTAGTCAGACAGGTTATTACAGGGTTTTGTATCGAGCTATCCTAATCTTGTATATATGTATTAGCGTATTACATCCCATAGTGGTCTTTCACCACGTATTACATCCCATAGTGGTCTTTCACCACGTGTAACCCACGGGATAGAAATGTGGTGGTGAATAGTATATTTAATTAGTTCACATATTTTTTTTAATATTAATTTATTTATTTTAAATTCTCTTGCAGTTATGTTATTTGATTGTTATGTAGTCATATTTTACTATCATCTATGAGAAACGTAGAAATGGTGACAGCAAATTTGTACCATATAGTGGTTATGTAAACGACCTAGGCCAACTCCATCTGATGCCCTTTGGTTCACAATTACATTCCCAAGTAGGGTTGACGTCTGGCTGGTGGCAGGTCATAAAACTATTGCCATTATCGTTTACAATATGTACTATGAAAGAAGAGTACATATTTTATCGACCTCAAGTAATTGGATGGAATTGGATAATTCCTAGGAGAATGATGACTGGTCATGTAAAATTTTAAATTTCGATGGTATGACTAATTACGTAGCGTCAAGAAATGATTGACTAATTTCTTATTTATCAGTGTCGTGATGGAGTAAAAATGGGTAATCGTAAGAGATGATTAAGGGATATAAAACACATATAACATTTATGTAAGAGAAGGAAAACTCAAAATAAGACCACATACCAACACGTCTAACCAACGTATAGTAGGTCAATATTCCTCCCCTTACGGAGGAAGCTTGAACCCAACAGTGGGTAATATATAAGCTGAGATGAGATGTCTCATTTAACAACAATGGCATATATATATACGTTTTAATAATGTTAGGTGTTACTTAAAATTTAAATATGAAAATAATTTAAAAAAAAAAAGTAACAATACTCATAGAGTATTAACACAGTGTTGCGTTTTCTTTATATTTTAAAACGAAAATCGTTTTTATATATTTAAGGTAACATTATGTACTAAATAATCATTGTATTGCCGGGTAATTTATAAACATGATTAACTGACACAAAATACACCCCTGAGTATCTCAACCACTACGCTAGCTACGCAATCTCTCGCAATTTTATGACAAACGTACATTAAAAATGCAAGTATTACATTATGAAGCGAGCGCCGCCGCCGGACGTACCTACTATAGGGGATGCAAAACTTTCACAATAATGAACGGTGTTATAATAAAAATTGATATTTCACTAGTCGCCCTGTGTGCGCGATGATCTCTGGGGCGGGATGTGGGCGTAACGTCACTATAGCAACCATGGGGATGAATCCCCGTACGCCCCCTCTCCGTGATTGTTATCTGAAGATGCCTCCCCACCTAACCTCTTATACCTACAACAGAAATAATCTGAAAGGGTTTAACTTGGCACTGAAAATAAAACCATGTTTTGTTACATTAAGGTGCAATTTACTTTGGCATTTTCTACAATCGATATTTGTTATGACTCGCTAGGTTATCTGGTCACAATAGACCTAAAAAATGTGATACGAATACAAAACTGTACGATATAAAACTTTATGTTGTCATATATAATCTTATCACTGTAATATAGTAGCATTTTATCATAGTCAGAGACGCTGTTGGATTGTAATAATACGACCAACTTTATCAACTAGTTTTAGATGATGTTCGATCCACTTCAATATTTAGTTGGTAGTCACGTTTTATTTTGATTCTGGTTGCTACTCACTCAAACACCAATGAATTTTATAGATTTCTATTGTTTCTCTTCGTAATTTATACGCATCTTCAGATAAATAAAGGTCAAGAAAGTAAGTAGAAAAAGGTCTTCTTGTCATTCTTAATGGGGTAGATTATATGACAATTTTATTAATACATACATACGTACATATCATCACGCTATATCCTTTGCAGGGTAGGCAGAGAGAACAGAGTGCCAGAGAACTCTATCCCTGCATACTTCACTCGCTTCCACAATTCTCTTCATACACGCTCGCCGGTTTCGTAGACTCTTGACTCAACCTTCCTTCAGTACGTGACCAATCTGGTCTAGGTAGGTGAGTCTCGGTCTCCCCCGGTACCTACATCCTTCCACTTTCGCATTGTATATCTTCTTAACCAGACGTTCGTTCGGAATTCTTTGTACATGTCCGAACCATCGGAGCATTCTCTTTCGCATCTTTACACCAATACCCTCTTTCATACCTACTCGCTCTCTTACGTCGTCGTTGCGAATGCGGTCGATCAGCCTAACTCCACAGATTTTCCGTAGAGATCGCATTTCGACCGCATTAATTTTACTTTCATGCTCTTTTCTGCATACCCAACTCTCGCTTCCATATTTTACTATTTTATTAATACATATTGAATTAAGGAAAAGGAGATAGTCTTTAATTTTTATTCACTAGCAATCTAAACAAAATTGCATTAGATACATCTGTGACACATTGTTATTATATATTTTCTTATTACTTTTCTTTTCTAATTTATGGGAGGTACGAGAATTAGGTTTATATTTAACACTAAGATTTTATGCTGTGTGGTAGCGGCTACGAATACTACCTTTACTTTGCTCGTGGATGTCGTAAAAGACGACTAAGAGCCTTATAGCGACCTGGGCCAACTCCATCTGAAACCGTTTGATCCGTTTGATCAACAATTACATTCCCAAGGAGGGTTGATGTCAGGCAGGCGGCCAGTCATAATACTATTGCCAATAACTTTTACAATTTGTACTACGAAAAAAGAGTACATATTGTATCGACCCCAAGTAATTGGGATAAGAGTAGGAGAATGATATTTAATGATTTCTATTATTTACGTGCATATTACACATTTGAAATAAAATATTTTTTACGGATTCTATTGCATTTGTATTTGATTTTGAATTACCCGACGTTTCGAGCACTTTACAATGATGATGTTCACGGGAGGACTAAGATATCACACATCCAATAAGTCATCGTTATTGCAGAACTTTATATCTACCCGCTACAGTAACAGTTATTAAATTTTGACCCACATTTTTAATACAAATTCATTGCCAGCACAAAAGAAATAAAATTCTAAATATAATATTTTATATTATTCATGATTAGTTATTAATAAAATATTTATATTCTAAGAAGAAATAAGAAATAAAAGCGCTTGTAGTAATTTGTTTGTCGCTGCGTTACTTTCAATAATAATATTATAAATATGAAGAATTTGTGCTAACCTTTATATCTATCTAAACGATTAACAGCTCGAAATCAAATTTAATATCTTAACTTTAAAATATATTCTTAATTTAGTTATTATTATTTTAACTAGAATAATCTCCATACGCCGTAATTTGAGGATATTATTCTTAATGAAAACAAAAGCTAGAAAAACTAAATTATCACTTACCAATAGATTTGCTTTTATCTATGGACCCCAGCATCGTGTCATCAGTTCTAGCCGTTCTCCCGAATCCAAGGCTCGATCCTGTGGTATCCTGTCCTAATTGTCCTCCATAAAAATCTCCAAAAGCTGTAGCTGTACCTAAGAGTCCTGATCTGTCCTGTAAAGCCGCTTTTGCTTTCTCCACACTCTGTTTCAGTTGTTCGAATGTTGATTGATGAAGACGATAAGGTGGCCATTCTGTTGTGGGCCATGGTTCTTCTTTTAAGGCGCTTCTTTTCAATTCTAGTGCTCCTGCATAGGAGCAGCTGCTCTCGTACATTGCAGCTTTGAGGCCAGCTCGGATTACTGATGCACACTTTAAACCACGAAGATCAACCCTGTAGAAGAAAATATAAACCTTATTATCCATCATAATTATCACAGGTTATATATGTTCCACTGCTGGGCTCAAATCTTCTTCATGATAATGACAATTGTAAGTAGTGGGGTAGCAATATATCTGGCATCCAAAAATATCGCTTGGCAAAAAAACTTCATGTTTAGAAAACATGTTTATGACTATATACTTTAATCTATTTTATTTAGAACCTATATATGGTAACTGTATGTCGTTATTCTAAGGTTAGGAAAATACGTTTGTAGCAATAAATAAAAACGCAAAACCAACCCCGACCCTAAAATCGATTAATATAGTTTTAAAATACTGGCAACTATGCAGAACAACAGTACATTAAAAATGGCACAAACGTGAAACATTTTTTTAATTGTTTAGCATATTATATCCGGCGTTATTATGACTTCTTATTAAAAAGGGGGGTCATGATAATTGAAAACTTGATTTTTGATAAGAGTTTAGTTGATGTTCTAAACAAAACCATAAATGCTCATACCCCTTTAATGTGAAAAATATAACCTAATTTAATGCGCTTCATAGGCCTTTTGTGCAGTAACCCGACGATGTAGAACCCTATTTTGTTTTTGTAATAGAATATACATTTAAGGCCCAACAAAACAAGGTATTTTTCATTAATGCACAACGTGAAACCGTACTCCATACTTAAATGGGCATTGTCCTTTTATAATAATATAGATAGTTTATATTTTAAGATAATAGTTACAATAAATAAAGCAGATTACAATTTGTAAGGTTTATTTAGAAAAAAAACTTTTTTACAATCTTAAAACTATTTTTAAAAAGGGGTCTACGCGTGAATGTGAGCAAAACCAAAATAATGGTCTTTGAAAGAGATGAAGCCAGAACAGATGTAAGAGTAACAATAGGTAATGATGTACTAGAGCAAGTGGATGAATTTGTATATCTTGGATGTGGATTTAGCCGAGATGGACGGTACACCACTGATATAGAGCGAAGAGTGAATGCGGGAAATAGAATGAACGGAGCGTTGGGGCAACTTCTCGGCAGCCACCACCTCAGCCAGAAGGCACGTGTAGCAATACATAACGCAGTGCTTGTCCCAACATTACTGTATGGAAGCGAGAGTTGGGTATGCAGAAAAGAGTATGAAAGTAAAATTAATGCGGTCGAAATGCGATCTCTTCGGAAAATCTGTGGAGTTAGGCTGACCGACCGCATTCGTAACGACGACGTAAGAGAGCGAGTAGGTATGATAGAGAGTATTGGTGTAAAGATGCGAAAGGGAATGCTCCGATGGTTCGGACATGTGGAAAGAATGCCGAACGAACGTCTGGTTAAGAAGATATACAATGCGAAAGTGGAAGGATGTAGGTATCGAGGGAGACCGAGACTAACCTACCTAGACCAGATCGGTCAGGTACTGAAGGAAGGTGGAGTCAAGAGTCTCCGAAACCGGCGAGCGTGTATGAAGAGAATTATGAATGTTGAGGAAGCGAGTGAAGTATGCAGAGAGAGTTCTCTGGCACTCTGTTCTCTCTGCCTACCCTGCAAGGGATATGGCGTGATGATATGTATGTATGTATGTATGTAAAACTATTTTTTTTAAAGGCCACCCTGCACTAAGGAAATAATCCTTATATTCCGGAGGGCTATACAAACATGCAATGAATGCAGACAAATTACATCCAGACTCAAAACAACACATTGTGGATCGC
Source organism: Lymantria monacha (assembly GCA_905163515.2). Lineage (NCBI taxonomy): Eukaryota > Metazoa > Arthropoda > Insecta > Lepidoptera > Erebidae > Lymantria > Lymantria monacha. The sequence continues at coordinate 23,683,075 of LR991081.1, forward strand.
ACAAAGTATTGTCCTGCGTGGGAATCGAAACTTCGGCATTGGTACAGAAGGTTAGTATCTTAACCACTACGCCATCTGTGCAGTTAAATAATTTGTGAATCACATATTTGTTTAGTATATAGTAAGGATGCTGCGAATACAATATTTCGAGTGCCGATACGGGTATTAGAATAAAATTATATAAGTTAAGGTTCAAATATGACGTTATTTCGAATTATCCGATAGTTTATCATAGTTTCAGTTACAAATATTTGATTTTTATGAAATTGTAAAAGAAAAGTACTAATTGTGCTGAATATCTTATTATTCTCTTTTTTATAGGCTTACGTGTAGGATGACAGTTTGGCTGATTGAAAGAATACTTGTCTAAAGATGTCTCTTAAAGACACCGACCCTATCTGAATTTTTTTTAAGCTTTTATATTGAATTGGGCTACCTTTTTGAGATTATTATCATTTCTGGTACGAAGCTATAAAAAATCCTTTTATAGCTTAATTTATCTTTAATATTACCAGCTTAGAGTACGCGCACAGATGGCGTAAGGGTTAAGATAACAACGGCCGTGCTAGTGCCATGGGTTCGATTCCCTGCGAGTGTGCGAACCACTAACTATTGTTCTGAGTCCGGGTGTAATTTTTCTGCGTTCAATGTGTATTTGTAAAGTGCCCTGCAATACGAGGATTATTTCCTTAATGCAGGGTGGTAAACTTGCCACCGAAGACAAAGATCGGTTACGAAGAGAGGAGTTTGCATGGTGGGTCTATGGGGTCACGCGCTGCCTCCTCCATCACCCCGGACTGATTTGGTGGAGCGAGACGCATCCATAGTCCACCGCAAAAAAAAAAAGAAGGGTGGTGGTAAACTTGATTATTGAAATTAGTGCGACCACATAACGAGAACTTAAAGCACTACCAGCTCTTGTGATCAAGCGTGATATTTTTTAAGATCCTTGAGTAGAATGTATACGGACTCAAAAAAAAGTTAAAACATATGTCCTCTTTTTCATGAATTTATCACGCTTAACAATAAAATATATTTTGAGCTGCAGCATCGTCTGGGTGACTTATAAAACCTACGATCCCATTATTATTCTTTGATGAACTTTATTTCAGACTTTATTTCAGAGTGGATATTGACTGGCTGTTGTATGGATGGAAATCAAAGTTGCTAACATATAGGAGTGAAATAATAAAACTTAACGTGTATGTACTCGTTTATATATAAATATATACAACGTAATTGTTCAATCAAGAATTTTCAAATTAAACAATTTAATCTGGCCGTAATGGCCAGATTAAATTGTACACAATAGACTGGTTAGTTTAGTAGTTTAACTATACTATTACTGAATATTAAAATTCGAATCCTAAATATATTCAGGGTTAGACGTTTATCTATAAAATAACGTTCATAATACCATATATCTTAAAAAGATTGTATTACAAATTTCTCTTTGTAGCCTCACGTATTTGCCCACTCGCACGGCGTCGATAGGTACGTTGTTGGATGAGTCTACGGGGTCACACGCCGCTTCTGCCGTCGCCCCGGATGGATTAGCGTCGACAAAAAAAATTCTTACGTATCAGTTTGCCATTTGTACTAATCAACAGTTCCAATTCCTTGGCATAGGTGGCCCGTGCCTCAGTTTACCTTTCTGGTCATCATCCCTTGGCGGCAGCAAAGTGCCATAGCGTGGCCCTAACGAGGTCAATCTACCGCTATGCCGGTGACGAAATTTTCCTTAATACGTATAATGCTACCGTAGATTAGATAGTAGCAGTATTTCGGCAATAAATCTGTATCCAAATATTTTAGATTATTTTAGGCATTTAATATTAGTATTAATTAAGACAGTTACCGTTTACCTCAGATACTTAAAATATTTCTATACTGTCTACATTCAACACTTGTTGCCGAGTTTTCTTAGAATATTATCGACAGCCCAACTACACCGTCTAAATCTTGGTCCCCACTTCCCTTAACAGGCGTCCGGTCATAAAACTACCAAATGAAAGAGCGTCTTGATGTGAAACCAATTAGTTTCATATATTCATTCATCAGCCCGTAGACGCCCACTTTTGTATACCTACCTCTCCACGAGAATGCTACTTTCAAACCACCAACAAGGTGGGCTGTCATGATTTTTAATAGTCGTATGAAACCGTTGAATGCAGGTGACACAGAGCCTTTCTTTTTTTTCTAGTATTATCTTGAAAAGGCCAATATCCAACACGTCTACATACTGGTGAAAATCATCAATAGTGGCCATGCATCATTGGCGTAGCTATTCCAGGTAAAGAATACGCTCACTTCTTATTACATAGTAGGAAAAAGTAAATTCGTGTGGTTATGGAGTCATAATCATCCAACTCTTATCCCAATTACTTGCGTGCTCTTCTCTGTATTCACTCCCATTATAACCTAGATGATGGAGGAGCTGCCGTGTGGTGACGGAGTAAGAATACAATTCACCACCCCCTATCTTACCCGTGGGTGACCGTACGAGATGACTGAGGGATATAAAACGCATATAACATCTGTGAGAGAAGGCAACCTCGAAACAAAACCCTATACTAACACGTCTGACCAGCGTGGTATATGTTATGTGTTGATCAATTTCCCTTCCATTATGGAGGAGGCTCGAGCCCAACAGTGGGACATATATGAGTTGAGATGATGATGGAGGAACATGATTCAAATAGTACATTCATCGTTTTTTGTTCGTGCCCTTAAAGTTTTCGAAATTCGTACTTAAGACTTTCTCCAGAGCATTAGTTTTATCCTATCTTATTGGATATCCCCATACCTGGATATTGCAATATGTCTTTAGTTATATAATATAATAATATTTTATATTATCGAGAAACTTTTTTATTCGTCATCTCAGCTCATATATGTCACATCGTTGGGCTCGAGCCTCCTCCATACTAGAAGGGAAATTGACCTACAATACCATGCTGGTCGGGCGTATTGAATTTGGATTTTATTTCGAGTTTTCCTTCTCTAGCATAGATGTTATATGCGTTTTATATCCCTTAGTCGTCTCTTACGATTACCCACGAGTAAGATAGAGGGGTATGAATTATATTCTCACTCCGGCATTTTTATTACTTATTAATTATTAATTAACTTTGTATAGAATAGATTGTGAATTCTGATGTTTAAGCGAGTATTAAATATTTGAAATAAAACTATTTTTACGGATTCTATCACGTTTGTATTTTATTTTTTATTGCCCGACGTTTTGTACACTTTACAGCGTTCATGGTCACAGGAAGACTAAGGTGTCCCACATCCAATAAGTCATCGTTATTACAGAAATGTATATATACCCGCTACAGTATCGGTTATTAAAGTTTGACCCACATTTTTAATACAAATTCATTGCCAGTACAAAAAGAAATGATTCTATAATCGTAAAAATATATTTTTTTAAAAAAACATATCATTAATTTATTTATATAAATTTTTGAAGATGCAAATAGCGTATGTCTTATTCTGACCTCAAGTTCACGTGAAAAAAGCTTAAGCGACCGCATTATCGCTTACTTACCCAGATTTATTACATAATTTTTCATTTCAAAGTATACGCTCGAACTTTACTGTCCATATAGAGGTTACAAATCCAATTTTATTGAAGTAAACCTTCTAATGCGACTTCCAACAAGGTTGCGTTAACCGTTTAATGCAATGGCACTCGAACGCATGCGCGTAGTATACCTGTTACAGGCCAGCGCGAGCGTTAGCCACGAGTAGCGTCCAATATTCCAACGCAATAGGGAGAGGAAAAGAAAGATACACCAAGTTAGGAAGTAGGAGAGAGAAAGAGAATGAGTCGGTAGATCCCAAGCACATGCGCGTGGTATTCTTGCTATGCAGCGAAGTAAACAGTGTGAGCGTCGTGAAATTAGCTGAAATACGTACTTGTTGTTCTATTTTAATTTATAATATTCATTATTTTCATAGGTTTAAGTTTTCACTTCTGTCGGCAGTCCTCATGACTGCTCTGTGTTTTTTTTTTAAAGTCCTCATATAATAAATTCATGGCAATAGTTTCATAATCGGCCGCCTGCCTGACATCAACCCTCCTTGGGAATGTAATTGTTCACCAAAGGGCATCAGGTGTAATTGGCTCAGGTCAATATCTCATAGTCGTCTTGTACGACATCTACGAGCACAGTAAGCCGCCAACACACAGCAAAAATTAATATATATAACTATAAATAACTCGATTAGATATTCACCTAAGATAATAATAGTGACTCAAATACGAATAGATGAAACTTAATTTAAAATATTCTTTTATTAAAAAATACTAGCTTCTGCCCGTGGCTTCGCCCACGTAAAAGGTTACTTTTCTAAAGTTTTTCACCCCTATTTTTATTTTACTCCTAAAGGGTAAATTTTTTACAAACTTTAATATCAAATTTTTCCATATCTAATCAATAGCCTAAAAATATGTTTCAAGCTTCTGGTTTTAAAAATGACAATACTTCCTTACATCTTTTCATCCCCCTTTACAGCCCTTTTTTTTCATTAAAAAGTAGCCTATGTCCTTTAAGGCTCTAGACTATTTGCGTACCAAATTTCATTTAGATCGGTTCAGTAGTTTTGGCGTGAAAGAGCGACAAACAGACAGACAGACAGAGTCACTTTCGCATTTATAATATTAGTAAGGATTATTTTTAGGCTGTAATTTTAAATGGCCCGGAGTGGCAGCAAGGGCAGAGTGCAACCCCGTGACCTTCCGTTCCTCTATGTTGCCATTTGGAATGACCATCACTACCGAGTAATTTGCATGTTATTAATTTTAAATTATATTTTAAATAAACACAATATATCTATAACCAGCGTATATGAATGCAGCCAACACTGAGAAACCTTTTGCAAATAATAAATGAACCGGACTTGACTTATGTTTTAGACAACTTTTTAAATTATATTATCTACAATATGTTTAGTAAATATTAGTTCTAGTGTAATGCTTTTCGAATAGGTATGTATTTTTTTTTTCAAAATAAAATACAAACGTCTACGGCTGGTTTTGATATTACAAGCTGCAAACTTTCATAAGTTAACTACTTGAGCAGCCATCACTGCCCGCAACCAATTTGGAGGGAAATGGTTAATATCTAGCTAAGGCATCTTAGCTTAATATTAAGCAGTAGGTATCCTATACCGTGTAACCTTATCCGTGTGGTGACGGAGTAAGAATTCAATTCACCAGTCCCCATCTAACTCGTGGGTGATTGTAAGAGACGACTAAGGGATATAAAACGCATATAACATCTATGTAAGAGAAGAAAAACTCGAAACAAAACCCTATACCAACACGTCTGACCAGCGTGGAGGCCCTCCTATTCTGGAGGAGGCCCGAGCCCAATAGTGGGAATTTATATCTTGAAACCACACATGTATTGCACCTATATAATATTTAGTTATAAATCAAAAATTTAAGTGTAGTTACATTTTCCGTGTGGTGACGGAGTAAGAATACAATTCACCATCCCCTATCTTACCCGTTGGTGATCGTAAAAGACTAAGAGAAAATATATGCATAATAACATCTATGCAATAGAAGGAAAACTCGAAATAAAACCTTATGCCAACACGTCTGATGAGCGTGTTGTGGTAGGTAAATTTCCCTCCTAGTGAGGAGTAGGCTTAAATCTAGCAGTGGGACATATATGAGCTGAGATGATGATGATAATCTTTTAAGAGGACATAATTCGCCAAAACTTTATTTATATCAAACAAAATATTCTCACCTCATGTCTGAAACTCTTTTACGTTTGAATCGCTTTTTATCTTTCCCGTCCTTATCCGTAGTGGCAGCTGGCTTGTGGTATCACATATCAGTGATACCACACATATATATAAACACTATCACCAGACTAACACATAAAAAGTCCTTATAATAATCACATTAATTAATTAATTTTTAATAACATATAATATGTACTTATATAGTTATATGTTTATCAATCCCAATGGTGCCAGTTGACGGTTGAATACGGACTGTACAGCGCTTGCTTGTGGCGGCACCGTCACAATTGAACATATCCGCTGTGAAGGAAATATGTCCTACAATCAATTTAAATGTACAACATGATTTGACCACGAACGTGAAATTATACATGAAACGTATTTTACATGTTCATTATAATATTATACATACATACATATCATCACGCAATATCCCTTGCAGGGTAGGCAGAGCGAATAGAGTGCCAGAGAACTCTATCCTTACATACTTCATTCGCTTCCTCAACATATAATATATAAAATTATACATAAAAGTTAATCTCTTTACAATATTTGTTAGTTATTTACTTAATAAATTAAAAGTACGACTGTTTTCACACGTCGTGGATTTATCTAATTTATATCTATAAAAGAGGATGTTGGTATATATCGCTTCTTTGTGTTTCAATAATGTGTTTTCTTGAAAAATGAAATTTTAAAGGAATGCTTTTCAAATTACAAAAAATAATTGTGTCACAACGAATACATTTTTACCGTTAGTCTGATTTAATTAATAGATGTTTTAATTACAGAATAATCAAATAAATAAAATCATAGATTCATATATCAATTATTTTTTTAAACTTGAGAAATACTCATATAAAATTTAATTTTTCCAAATAACACACATTGTTGAAGGAAAGAGGCGATATAATATCACTAAACTCGAGAAACTATTTGATCGATCATTATGAAAATTGGTACGTATATGTTTTTTAACATGGAGAAGGTTTATATGTTATCTCCATTGATGTAACTGACGCTGAGATATATCAACTTCTTCAAAGAAATCAAGGCTTGGTTTGCTAGTTTTTTATAAAACTCTTGTATCTTTTGTAAAGATTTGATACGAATAATTTAAAGAGGAATTTATATTTGAAATAAAACAACTTTTACGTATTCTATCGCGTTTGTATTTTATTTTTTATTTCCCGACGTTTTGTACACTTTACAGGGTTCGTGGTCACAGGAAGACTAAGGTGTCCCACATCCAATAAGTCATCGTTATTACACCAATTTATATATACCCGCTACAGTAGCAGTTATTAAAGTTTGACCCACATTTTTAATACAAATTCATTGCCAGTACAAAAAGAAATGATTCTATATATAAAAAAATATTTATGATAATTATTATATTATGAATAAATAATATTATTAATAATATTATTATGCGAAAGTGGAAGGATGTAGTTACCGGGGGAGACCGAAACTAACCTACCTAGATCAGATTGGTCACGTACTGAAGGAAGGTGGAGTCAAGAGTTTCCGAAACCGGCGAGGGTGTATGAAGAGAATTATGAATTTTGAGAAAGTATGTTGAGTGAAGTATGCAAGGATAGAATTCTGTAGCACTCTGTTCTCTCTGCCTAACTTGCAAGGGATGTGACGTGATGATATGTATGTATGTATGTATTATATTATGGCAATTAAAAAAATATACTAGATTATAAAACAAAAAAATACTATTAAGTTACCACCGGATCGGATCGCGGCCACACTGTCAAAGATCCGGCAAGAAAACATTTTCTTCTTCTAATTTCTAATTCTAATCCTAAGTAGGTCTTTCATTAAAATTCAAATTCATTTATCATATATAATACCTGCGAAGACACTTACATATGGTCAGTTTTTATATTTTAAATGAATGCAATAAACTATTATCAGATCGGAACGTAACTGCTACGAAAAAGTTCTGGCATGAAACTCAATGGATTTCTCTATAATTGTTATTTCTTTACTGACTTTTTTTATAAAAAGAAAATGTATTATATCTTTAGTAATAATTAGTTTCAGTGTGATGATCTTCAAATCTATATACAATGTAAAATTCAAATACAATTTATTAAGATTTATTAATATTAAGGTTATGGTTGGACACATCCCGACAGATCCCACAGCCGGCACCCAATTACGTGTCAACTACTAGAGCAACTATCGCCCCTATCAAACACCTTGGAGGGAATGGAGAAACCCGTTCCACAGATACAGCTACCGGAGGCAGACCTTTCAGTGAGCATGACCAAGAACTTTTATTTTTTCGCGTAACAGTATCATGAGTTCAATTTCCGCGCAGGACAATACTTTGTACAATGCATAGATTGTTGTTCCGAATCTGGTATTGTTTTGTGTCCATTAAATTATATTTTTGTAAAGTTCCCCGCATCACAAGAATGTTAAAGTGTTGTTTAAAATTTAATAACTAATAGGTAGCGGGTTGATGTAAATATCTCTCAAAACAATGACCTGTTAAACGCGGGACACCTTAGTTCTCCCGTGATTATGAAAGGTGTAAAGGGTTCGAAATGTTGGAAAATTAAAATTCAATTACAAATGAATAACCCTTGGTATTGCAAAGGTCCATGGGCGGCAGTGACACTTACCATTAGATGTGCTGCTTGCTCGTCTACCACCATAAGCAATAAAAAAATAACGGACCGGCCCGCGGCTGTTGACAGAAAACTGTCAACAGCGTGGCTATACCACTATAAATAAGGCTAATACAGTTGGCTTTTACAGATGTAGTAAAAGTGAACGTTTAAAAATAATACTAATAAATAACATTTACATATTAATTTAAAATAAACATATGTATTTATTAATTATCAAATTGAATAATAGGTTCAATTTGATAATTAAGATGACTTAGCTTAGCTATTTAGAATAGTAGAATAGTAGGCATTTTTAGGGTTGCGTTTTGAGATATCAAAAGGAAAAAAAAACAGAACACTTACAGGATCACTTTGTTGCCCGTCTGATTGTTTGTCAAGACCATTTTGCCAGTAATACATAGAGATATCAAGCTGAAAATATCAAATACTCAAGTCTACTGTCCCGTGGAGCAATAAAAACTCAAACTTCTAAGCCAACGCAATCAAAAGATACAGCCATTTATGCTGCATATCATCCAGATCGCAGGAAACCGTTGGATGCAGGTGGCAGAGGCACGTTGCAGATGGCATTCTCGTGGGGAGGCCTATGTCCAACAGTGGACGTTTATGGGCTCATGAATGGATGCTGCATATTTTCGATACTCGTATCTTACTAATACAGGCGTCAAAAGATCTATAAATTATATTTTTCAATTTGCTATTGTAGATATCTGTGGTGTATTTTTCCGTGTGGTGACGGAGTAAGAATACAATTCACCACTCGCTACCTTACCCTTGGGTGATCGTAAATAACGACTAAGACAAAATATGCATTTAACATGGATGGGTGTTATATGCATATTTTATCCCTGCAAGAGATGAAAAATTCAAAATAAGTCCTTATACCAACACGACTGACCAGCGTGGTGTAGTATGTCAACTTCTCTTCTAATGTGGAGGCTTGAGCCCAGCAGTGGAACATAGATATATATACATACATACATATCATCACGCCATATCCCTTGTAGGGTAGGCAAAGAGAACAGTGTGCCAGAGAACTCTATCTTTGCATACTTAACTCGCTTCATCAACATTCATAATTCTCTTCATACACATAGATATATGAGTACAGATAATGATATTTTATATCTAAAAGTATATAGATGATTATTTAGAACAATTGTATATACCTACCTATATTCTACGTATACGGTTCTTAAATCTGAATGTAGATAGTGGCACTTGTGTTGCGGCTTTAAAATGACTCTAGTTAAGTGTCGGAGCAATGGCGCGCGCGCCACTTAGCCGCAGGAAGTCTATATATAACCTTATTATAACCAGTAAAATGTGTCATCCGTTCGATGTCGGTAGAAACAGGTGTTGGCCTTCGTACAAGACAACTGATCTAAATACATAACATGATAATAATATTATCTTGAAATTTTATAATGCTTCAATTCGTATATTATATAATTTTAAATAATAATGTTCATTTTTTATTGACTGCACAGATGTCATAGTGGTTAAGATACTGACCTTCCGTGCCAGTGCTGTGGTTTCGAGTGCTACGCAGGCACAATACTTTGTACGGTGTTGTTCTGAGTCTGAGTGTAATTTAATCTGCGTTAAATTATATGTTTGTAAAGTACCCCGCAATACATGGATTATTTCTTTAGTGCTGGACGGGGTGCTTATACCTATATATATATATATATATATATAGATACTTAATATTAATCCTCTCTTGCGAATGTAATGTTTTTTTTTTTTTTTTTGTAGCTTATTAGCAAATGAGCAAGCAGCATGATGGTAAGTGTTACTGCCGCCTATGGACTTTTGTGACACCAAAGGTATAGCTAGGCCGCTGTCTACGAACATTAACAACAAACCCACCCCGTTGGATTTCCGGTGATTATTTTTGTTTCAGATATTGAATACCGACCCGATCCGCGATACGCGATTTTAGTCCTTCTTATAACACGGATTTAATTTAACACGGGCATTTCACACGTTATATGTACATATTTTGTTCATAACACATTTTTTCTTAATATTCAATTTAACCTTTAAGGTGAAAAGTTAAAAAACTTATTATTAGATAAATATTCTGTAGAGGTCATCATCATCATCTCAGCTCTTATATGTTCAAGTTCAAGCTTGTCAGACATGTTGGTATAGGGTTTTATTTCAAGGTTTCCTTCTCTTGCATAGATGTTATCTGTGTTTAAATCCTTTAGTCATCTCTTACTATCACTCACGGGTAAGATAGGAGGTGGTGAATTGTATTCATACTCCGTCACCACATGGAAAATTTAGTAGAAGTCAAAATAAAATAATATTTTGTTCTACTGATGATCATAAGATAATTCTAATAATCATTTATGATTTTAAGACGAGAACTACGAATTAAAAATATCCATAGTCTCTTAGGATCATATTAAGCAACCTTTTACTCTAGTCCAATAAGTGAAAAATACTTTAGATATTAAATTAGTATTAATTGACCAGTACACGCGTACAAACATCACTAATGATCTCTCATTAAAAAAACAAAACCTTATCGACAGTTAATAACCAAAACTTAGATTAATTTGATGTACAAAGGCTCCAGAAACCATTTGTTGAAATGCATTTCAATCCAACACAATCACGCTTGCGCCGCCCAAAAGCATCACTGGAGCTAATTGTTACTGAATATGAACTATTTTTTTATAAAAAAATCAGTGAAGAAATAATAATAGATAAACCCGTTGAGTTTCTTGCCGGATCTTCTCAATAATAGTTGCAGGCCGGTGGTAATTTAATGTATTAATTTAAAATATTAACGTTGACAATATTATATATATATATATATATATATATATATATGAGGACGCAAGGTTAATAAATAATAAATGAATTTGAATCAAAAATCAATCAAATTACTGTCAATATTTTACGTTTCTGTCTTCTTAATGAATGGCCTCTGTGAGTGATTAACCACAACTTCGGCAATGTCAAGTAAAATAAGTTTAAAAAATTATAATAGATTTATATTTTAGTCGTCAGTCATGTCGATTCATTGTCTAAGTCCAGTCATTTTAGAAGTTATCAACTACTGGCTCATTTAGGTACTGATATGTCAATCTGTCAATGTTCTGTCAACATATTGAAAATCTCTTACAACCTTCTCTCTCATTCACTCATTCTACATATTATGAGATTTTTAAACTTTCATTTATAATCTATTTTCCTGACAATGTTGGACGCAAAAACGATTATCCAATTTAGTGCTATTGTTCAGAAGTTATGCGCGTAAATACATTTCGGCTATTCGTTTTTATTTATATAGATAGATACAATAGCAAAATTATAAATAAAAAAGCTTTTATTTAAATACGCTAAACAGAAAAAATATAAACATTTACTATCAAAGTATAACGTCATTACATAATTTACTAGCGATCCGCCCTCGCTTCGCTTCGGTTACGTCAGTTCAGTTCTGCAGTTTACTTTCGCGACATGTGGATTTTTTGGGTTAACATCTACGCAATCCCTTAGAGATCGAATCTTTAAAAAGCCGATCTTAGTTTACCTCTGTATCGTAACACAAATATGCCTACCGAAATTCAAGTCTGTAGGAGATATATATTAAGGAATGTGATTTTTACACCCCAGCAACTCCCCTTGCGGGTGGAATTTCGTGAAATCCGTTCTTAGTTGACCTTTACTTGGTGAAAGGAATATACCTACCAAATTTAAAGTCTGTAAGCCTTATGGTTCCAGAGATATCGTGATGAGTCAATACATAGGTGGAAATCTCGGTGTAAATATATTTATATAGACATAGATATGATATAAAAGCTTGTCCCGAGATTGTAATACACGTCTTTAATTGGTTTGAAAATTTTAATAATTAAAAACACTCATATCAAGTAATTTGATATACTTATCTCCATAAGTAAATCTATTCACATTGTAGGAGTATATTAAAAAAAAATTGTGCCGCCATTTTGAGTATTCCACCGTGTTGGATTTAATCAGTTTGAAATTGAGTTTCAAGCTTTAAGTCACCATATTGGATTTAGAGTAACGTCATTTCATTTTTCGTGTAATTCTTTAAAAAAATAATTTTATTTGATACCCATATTGTAGGCAAGCATTAAAGTAGCCAGTCCGCCATTTTGAGTATTCCGACATGGTGGATTTAGAATAACATTACACAGCTAACCATGTATTGTCATCCAAACTGAAGGTATATACAAAATTTCAGCTCAATCAGTTGAAGATATCTGCTACAAAATTGACTTGCAAGATTTCACTCGACCATACATACATTGCAATTTAAATAAAAGCTTGTAACAAAAAATACTAAGATCACAGAAGAGAATTGAAAACATGAAGTTCAACATGAGATTGATATTATAAAAAACTATTTTTTTTTTCGTTCTACATTCATTACTAAAGAACTAACCTATCAATTTAAATTACTGAAATTTAGCATTTAATATGCTTAATTATTATCTTATCTATCTTATTATATTATTCCATATAATAAATAACCTATCAATAATAAAATAACACAAGTAATAATATTTACAAGCTGGTAAATTTTGCTTTACGTGATCGTATATACCACCATATCAGTTCATAAAATATAGCTTGATCTCTGTGACAGTTGTCACTAGTTCTGTACGCATACGATGTAGTCCGTATTTTTGTCGATATAATCCTTGAAAAATAATGTATGAAAATCTAATGTAAAACAATCTATGAAAATCTTATTGAATTTAAATCAATGGATTTTATTTAATTTAAACTAAAGCTGTTAATTAATTCTTTTTATTATTCGAAAGGAGTAGGTACGTCCAAGTTCATGGTCACTATTATCATCATCGCTGAAGCATTCCTGTAGGTTGATGATGAGTTCTTGGTCACAGATTGTTTCATGAATAATCATGTTTATTTTATAAAAGAAATTATCTTTTTAATATAAAAGAAATGGTTTTATTAATATTATAACTGATGTCTAAATACTAAATTAACATAATTTACTTATTTTATAGGGTAACCATGTGGTTTATATAAGTAATGTATTGGTTTTACTCGTTTTTAAATAATTATAGTCAGTCTAATCTAAGAAGTGCACTTTGACAGCTGTCTGAGTAAGTTGTCTAGGTATGTGAACCAAATAATCGCTATCGAAAATATCCGATTTTACTGAGAAATCGATATTGATTCTTTATAATTAATAATCGGTTTATTTTTTATTTTTCAAAAAGGTGATGAATAAATTAAGTGCTAAATTAGTACTAAACAAATTTAATTATTTCAGCATAGAATCTATTCATCATATTTAGTAGGATTAGATTAATTAAAAACAAAAACTGGATTTGAAAATGGCTATTTATTAAGAGTTACTACTATTACTTGAATTATCAGCGTCGCGAACATTAATAATTATTTCCTCATCAATCAAAGTGTCGAAATGTACATCTCTGTCAAAATTTCTATTCGATTAATTGTATTATTCTAATATTTGTACCGATCATTTGGATATTCGTGAATTGGAAGTTGTCAAGCACTACTGTATAGAACGTGATGACGTGACATTGTTAGGTCGTCAATGACAATTACTATTTACCATGTTATTTTTATTTTAAATTATTTTTACGAGTTTCAACATTAGATTATTGTACAAGAAAGTCACCCGCAATGTTAATTATGTAAATAACTTAATAGTTATTTCAAATTTCAGATTTAGTGTTTACAATCGTGTGTATACGTTTGACCGAGGTTATTGTGTATTAAAAATGCAAAACGTCAAAATGCACTTCTTAGATTAGATGAATTATAATAAGAATGTTATCGATTTACGTTTATCGATTGTCCCATCTCTATCTTATTCTCAGTCCAGTATGACTTTGTACTTGCGTAAGCATCATATTTTTATAAAATGGTTACTAAGTGTCTTAAAACATATGAGGTACAAGTTTTGGTGTAAATATTCTTATTTTATATTCATAATTTAGTTGAGATATAACTGGCACGTAAAAAATTAAAATATAGGCGATACAAAATAAAATTGAGAACATGACGCGTATTCATCAGTACTTCATCGGTTTTGTAGCTATCTGTCATAGAGATCAAGCTATATTTTAAGGACTATAAATATTAATCGAGAAGAGCCCACTTTACTCGAACGAGCGTGGTGCCTCAGTTACATTCAATCATCATCATCATCTCAGCTCATATATGTCCCACTGTTAGGCTCGAGCCTTCTACATAATGGGAGGGAAATTTACCTATTATACCAAGTTGAACAGACGTTTTGGTTTTGTTTCGAGTTTTTCTTCTCTTGTATCGATGTTAAATGCATTTTATAACCCTTAGTAAGGACTAAGAGACGCCTTATGATCAACCACGGGCAAGATGGGTGGTGAATGTTATTCTTACTCTGTCACTACACGACATACATTCAATTGCCATCAAATTAAATAATTTCAAATTCATTTATTATGTATAAATCCATCGAGAGCACTTACATAATTATTATCAATTTTAATAATTTAAATTAATCAAATAATTAACTACCGAATCGGAACATGATCACTACAGAGAAGATCCGACAAGAAACTCAACGGGTTTGTCTATAATTATTATTATTTCTTTACTTACATTTTTTTTTAAATAGTAAATGTTTAACAAGCAATTTATTTCACTTTATCCGTAAGAATTTACACGTATCTTTCATGTGTATTTAGTTGAATACCTCGTTGTAAATATATAAGCTAAAATTCATATATATCGTAAGCTAATATCAAAGTAAATCTTCCTTCCCCCTAATCACGTAGTACAGTTAGAAGCAATAATTAATTCACAACTGATTTATGCGAATATTATGCACCAACATAGTTACATGTACAATCGCCCCGCAAATGTCTACACCAAGGATTTATTCAACTATGCTAATATATGTTGACGTCGCCAACAATATATTTGCTTTATATGAATTTTAAAAAATAAAACTGTACAACTGTTATCTTTGCATTTTGTTTATGTATCTCAAATACTAGTGCAGGTATCTTGTATATATTATAAACGGAGTTATAATAACACAGTTGTCTATGATCTCGTTCTACATATTAAACATTTATAAAAAAAAA
Organism: Lymantria monacha; assembly: GCA_905163515.2. NCBI lineage: Eukaryota > Metazoa > Arthropoda > Insecta > Lepidoptera > Erebidae > Lymantria > Lymantria monacha. The sequence goes on from LR991081.1 coordinate 23,698,616, forward strand.
ACATTATCCGTGTGGTGACGGAGTAAGAATATAATTCACCACCTCCTATCTTACCCGTGGGTGATTGTAAAAGACGATTAAGGGATATAAAACGCATATAACATCTATGCGAGAGAAGGAAAACTCGAAACAAAACCCTATACTAACGCGTCTGACCAGCGTGGTATAGTAGGTTAATCTCCCTCCTATTACGGAGGAGGCCCTAGCCCAACAGTGGGACATATATGACCTGTGATGATGATAATGATAAAAAAACATATTTAAATGAGACATGAATTCTCATCTATTGGAAAACCTTTCCAACCTCCTCACCAATTAGGCCAGTATTGGTAACGTAAAGTAACGGTTTTATGAGAGATGTTTTACACGCTATATATCAGAATGTTTATTTTTTTTAACCCCCGTGGCACTAAGGAAATAATCCTTTTATCCCGGGAGAATTTACAAACATACAATTAACGGACTGATTATATCCAAACACAGAACAACTATTTGTGGTCCGCACAAAGTATTATTAATGGTAATCGAACCTACGACACTAGCACGCATATTGACCATTACGCCATCTAGCACGCAGGATATGTCTTCTATAACCAATGACATCCTAATTTTAAGTAACACCTAAGATATATATGTTAGGTGTCATTTAACTTGTAACTTTACCTAACAGAAGACTAACTTAGACGTACGTAGCGTTCGTGAAAACGTATACTATACTATTTCCATTTCTTTATTTTCTCGACGACAACTCCTGTGGAAACTTGAACGAGCGTCTTTTTTACATTATGTATACATTATTTAATAAAAATATGACGCTTACGCGCGTACAAGGTCACAGCAGAGTCGGAGAAACTGATAGGGATGGAGCTATCGATAAACGTAACACGATAAGAGACCCGATATTTTTTTACAAAGTGTAAGAAACTAAACTATTGCCGGATAATTTTATACAAATTTATTAACTAATATTACATTTCATTACAAGATGTAATTATTATGTTGATTGTTCATTTATTTATTTTAATCAAAATCTGATGAATCGCCACTATCACTTGATGAGCTCTCCTCAACATGTATTATAAGTTCCTGTATTTCTATATTATCTAATGCCACATGAATTTCCCAATACGACGCTAATGTTTTGGGTTCTTCTCACAATTTTTTCCCAGTGTTCGGCGGTTACTTCCGCACATGCATTTTTTAATAAATCTAACATCTTGTTTGCCGTAAAAGGGAGATGGGTATTGTTTCGAGCGGCGTGTCCTTTGATTTGTGGCCATATTAGTTCTATAGCATTGTACTGGCAATGATACGGCGGAAGTCGAAGAACCCAATGACCACATTCGGCAGCTATTTCGTCGGTAATATATCTTTTAGGGAGGCTTTTTTTAGATTTTAAAATATTCACTAATTGTACTTTTAATAAAGTATCATCCACATTTTCGCCATGACGTTTGAGCCAGTCAATTATCTCTTGTTTTTTATTGGCCTGTGTTGGCATTTTATCAATTTGTCTAGAGTGATATGTAGCGTTGTCCATAATAATTATCGACGGTTCTTCCAGAGATTGCACCATTTCTTTGAACCATCCTTCGTAAATCTCCGCGTTCATTTCTTCATGGTAGTCCACTGTTTTCTTGGATTTAAAGGCCAGTAAAGCATCTGACACGAATCCTTTCGTAGACCCTGCATGGCATATGATAAAGCGTTCACCTTTTCCCATTGGTACTGAACTAGTGGAAGCGGCGGTGTCGTCAGTCCAGTTCTTCGATACTGTGTGGTTTGCATTTAACCAAGTCTCGTCAGTGAAAATAATATTTGACCAATCTGATATATTTTTGGTTTCGCTCAAAAATTCGCAGCGAGCCATAGCAACGTCATGACGCTCCATCAATATTTTACGTTAGTCCGATTTTTATAAGAAAATCCAATTTCTTTCAAAACTAAGCTTAATGACGATTTTTGGCCATGGAAGAAACCAAGTTCACGTAAAGAAACAACAAGTTCTTTAAGTGTTGGAATTTCTTTGCGCAAGTAATAGTCATATATATGACGATGAATAGCGTCAGCGTCGAAGTTGTCAACCGATGTCACACGACGTGGTTGGCGTTTCTTCTTCGGCGTACGAAGCTTATTTGCTTGCATGCCGCTTGTACCGTAAGCTTCGGTAGTAATTTTTGAAACAGTAGGTCCACTAATTCCTAATGCGGCCGCAACACGCTCTCGCACTTGCGACAGTGGTAATAGCGGGCCACCATTTTGATATTCTACTTCAAAGTAATTACGAACCTTGATCACCAGTTCTCTCGCCTGACTTTTCAGAACAGATCCTTTAGGCATTTTGATATTTGACAGCTGGGCAGCAATCAACACGGAGGAACACAAAATACACAACGTAACGTATGGATAATGTAAAAAAACTCAGCGAACAGAAATGTAGTGACATATAGCACGACGTTGCGAGTGACAGATTAAAACAAATACAAAATGGCGGTGGGTCATTGAGTGTTCCCAGCTTGAAAAAAATATATTTGAATGTTTTTGTTGAATTTGTCTTTGTTCAAAACATATATGCGATCGATACCATTACTTATTTGGTCACAACACTACAACTATCAAATTAGAACTGTCATCGAGAAAATAAAAAAATGGAAATAGTATAGTTTCTTAATTTTTGATTTTATAAAAAAAACTGAGGCTCAGCTAATCTTGTTTTTTTGGATTATAACTTGTCTTTTTTCTCCTTAGCATATGAATTTGTTTTGGGAGAGACAAATGGACCTATTATAATACGACTTTGGTCTTATTATCAACTGCACTCCGAGATACAGGTTCACACCCAATTCGGGTGCAGTAATCAATAATATAATTCATTTGTATAGTTCAACACCTGATTTTATATTTACTGGTTTTGTGTTGTACCTATTTCTAGCGCTTGTAAACTTTAGGAATTATTGTCAAATTATTGAAAAATAAATATAATACAGGGACCAAGCCGCCGGTGGTTAGGGCTCCAAAGAGAGGCACTTTCTCACAATGCGTGCCGTGTCGAGTAACTTCCCTTTCTGCATCAGACCCCCAATCCCACTACCTAACGCGAGCCTCTTTAGGTGTTGAGCGAGGCTCTTGGCGATTAGACCATTGGTCGAAATGACTATGACTTATTATTATTATTGATTTGTAGATTGTTATACAAAGGTAGAAATCAACTGATTCCCATTTGATGTATTTAAACACCCGAATGCAGCGAATTAGGAACTTTCGTCCGTGTTAAATACTGTTCTTTTCATTTTGAGTATAAGAATAGTAAAATATAGTATTTTTTCAAGAATATTTATTGATAATATAATATAGCATGAGTACTATTTAAAATTAATTGAAAAGTTTGAACCAATTTGTGAAATTAAAATAAATGCTCCTTTGAAATATTTATACTGTTTGATATATTATGATAAATTCGGCTGTGATTGTGTATCTAATCAAATACCAGAATGTCCTTTTACAGACATCCAGACTGAGAAAGTAGTAGATTCTTGTAATTGATTACACCATGGAATCCATGAAGAAGATTCCCTTGAATTAAGTTCATTGAAACTGAATTAAGGCGTAAATTTATAGTACCTACCAATTGATTTGTTTGAAATTTTAAATATTGAACTGACGTCTCGCAAGCGCGCCGCGAACAATCCTGATTCCCGCTTATTTTTTTTTTTAATTCAGACTGTTTGTTTATACACTTGGAAAACTAAAGCTTTTTTAAAATGCTTATATTAACTTGGTTTGTTTGAAACTGAGTATTTGGAGTACTTTCACGCTCGCCGGTTTCGGAGACTCTTGCCTCCACTTTCCTTCAGTACGTGACCAATCTGGTCTAGGTAGGTTACTCTCGGTTTCCCCCGGTACCTAAAGAGAATTATGAATGTTGAGGAAGCGAGTGAAGTATGCAAAGGTAGAGTTCTCTGGCACTGTTCTCTCTGCCTACCCTGGAAGGGATATGGCGTGATGATATGTATGTATGTATGTATGTGGAGTACTTTCATTCCGTTCTAAGCGTAAGACTAATTTGAAATTTTGCACCTTATCAACAACCAATGATAATGCACTTATGTTTTGCTTGTCCCATTTCCCTTACAGTACTAGCGGTTTTTTTATGTCCGTGTCTGAGATTTTGTCGTGACTCGATGCCTATTTTTTGCATCGCATTTATTAGTTCGATTACCCACAACATTACTTATTACTATTTTATTATTATGTATTACTATTTTATTTTATCAATATTTACCTTCAGTATTTTTTTTCGTAGTACCTAATAAACTCTTATTCTATTTAAAAAAAAACATTCCTATGTCCAAAAAAGGGATGAGTTTTATCCGCACAAAGGTGGTAAATAAATTTTCCATCCGCTAATCGCATCAAATAAATACTTCTTGCCGATAATGAGAAATGAAAAAGTGAACGGACAACCGAGTTTCTTTTCGGACCGTCTATGATCCAATCTCATAGTGCCCTATTGCGCCGGACAACGGAAGGGCAACGTGGGTAACCTTTTGAGTAGTTTCCCGGCAACATATCGACAATAAATTTCCAGGATATCAGTCCTTTGCTATATATGGCGAAATCTAATAGCACTTTCAAACTGACCTAAGATCACTATTACAAAGTGTTTAATTAAAATACCTATCACTACAATCCAGGCTATTTATATATAAAAACTGAGCCCTTTTAGTTATGGCATGATATGCAAAACATCACACCTGGTTGAGAACCCTCAACGCTCACCCACAGTCCGGGTAAAGTTGTCATAGCCATCTGAGGCTAACAACTATGACACCCAAAAACAAAAACTGGTGAGGTTAACCTTCCCTCCAAATTTGTTGAGGAGAATGATAGCTATTCTAGTAGTTAACTCATAATCGGGTGTCGTATGCGAAATCTGGTTCGAACATAATCTTCTACAATATGATGGGAATTTATATTTTATCTTGAAGGCGAAAATAAGGTAGTGGTCAAGACACCGACCTACAGAGCCAAGCGTCGTGGGTCCGGTTACCACGAAAATCATTAGTTTGTGCAATTCACGAATTCTTTCTAAGTTTGGATGTAATTTGTGTCTGGTTGTTAATTATTGTTTTTAATTAAATATCCAGCAATACAATTAAAAGTTCCTAAGTGCGTGGTATTGTCTTGAAATACGGTAGGTTAAAGAGCCGCACGCCTTCCCTTGACTCGTACAGAAAAGGCAGTGTGCGTCCAGACCATTGTTTGCCAAAAAAATTAATGTTGTATTTTAAAAAAAATATATAAAAACGTATTAATATTATAAATGTAAAAGTTTGAGGGTGTATGGATATATATTTTGTCAATCGTCGGTAAATATTATGCCATCTAATATTTACGCGAGTATTATTTACATAAAAACTTTTTTCAAAGATTCGTTCGCGATTGTGTTTGATTTTTAATTGTTAGACGTATCGAACACTTTGTGAATACACCATGAATACTGTAACCTGAGTTTATAGTATTCATGGTGACGGGAGAATAAGGTATTTCACGTCCAATATAATATTAGTCATCGTTATCATTAAATTTTGAACCACATTTGATACAAAATCATTGCTAGTACAAAAAGTAAATGACAAAAGAAAATTTCTATATAAAAATTAATAAGACACTGAGTATTTATAATAGATTGTAAAATTAAATATAATTTTATCCTTAACAATAGTTAAACCCTTAATAATAGTTAAATGTCATTTTACTCAACTATATTAAGATAAAGTAAGTCACTTCTTAAAAGTCAGTAATTAGTATTATGCCCCCTTATTTTTACATGTCGTATCTTTCTTAGTGTAGCCGCGTTCCAATCCCGTCGTAACTTAAACCAGTAAATTGACATAATATAATAATTGTCATAAATTTTATGTTTAATAATAAAGGGATATAAACTACCATAGTTGTTTTAAATAGATTGTTTCTTTTGGTATTGATAACGAATTGGTATTAAAAAATGTTAATCAAAATTTAATAAATTAGTTATTGTACTGTAGCGGTTAGATATAAATCTCTGTAATAACGATGACTTGTTGGATATGATACACTTTATCCGTCACTTACACTTTATCATCCCGTGACGATAAACGCTTTCAAGTGTTTGAAACGATGGGCAACTAAAAATACAAAGTTAATAGAATCCGTAAAATTAGCTTTATTTCACATATGTAAATCGTTGTACTGATTTGGATAAAAGATTAACCCATAGAACACTTTTATCCAGGTAATGTGTTCTTTTGAAATCATCCTTACATCAGTCCGTAAATGTCCACTGTTGGACATAGGTCTCTCCACGAGAATGCCACTCAAAACGGTCTTGTGCTACCTGCATCCAACGGTTGCCTGCGGACCTTTATAATGTCGTCAGTCCACCACTCTAGTGGGAGGACGTTCTACGCTGCGTCGTCTTTTGGAATAATAATTCAATTTTAATGTTATTTAAAAAAAAACACTTTGTAGATTGCCGTTGGCTACAATTTGGATCGCTCTATGATTTTCGTTATAATAGTTTAGTGTTAAAATTTCATCTTTTAGAAGCTGCTCTTTTCAAGTTGAGAGTTCTCAGCGTTCACAAAATCCCGGTAAAGTTGTCAAAGCTATAGAGTTATATAAAAGAATTTAGTTTTATGTAAAAAAAAAGGATAACCTCCACTTTTTTTCATCGGTTTTTCTCAGTTTCGGACGCCGTTGACCCAGTATTACTTTAATTAAATTAGCATATATAAAATTGCGCATTTATAATATTACGACTGCACAGGTGGCGTAGTGGGTAAGATGCCGACCTTCCGTCGCAGTGCCGTGGGTTCGATACTGCGCCGAGCAATACTTTATGCCATCCACAAAGTGTTGTTCTCAGTCTGGATGTAATTTGTTTGCGTTAATTACATAATTGTTAAGTCTCTCGCAATTGAAAGATTATTTCTTTAGTGCTGGGTGGTGTTTAAAAAAAAGTAAGGATGAACTAAGCTCGAGTCTCTACCACAATAGGAGAGAAACTGACCAACTACATCACGCTGATCAGACAAGTTGATATACAGTTTTATTTCAAGATTTCTTTCTCTTAAATAAATGTTATATGCATATTATATCACTTAGTCATCTTTTACGACAACTTTGGTTTATATAGTGTTCTTACATCACCGTAACACTTAATAATGATTTTTTTTCGGTAAGTATCATAAGCTGTGTTGCCCAAATGCAAGACCAAGACTCGCTGCAAAAGTTTCGCAGTGCTTCCTTAGACAGCATTTTACGGTTCCTTTAGCAAAAAAAGGATTGTCAACATTTTGTATTCTTGATACCAGTACAGGGGGCAATACCTAATTATTGATAGTTGTATAGTTAGTGCTACTAGATGAATAGAATTTCATTTCTATGTGGATTTTTCATTTCTATCAAAACCAGTGACTTTGTGCTATTTTAACAGCGAGAATAGTAAGACTTGCGAGAGTCTTGAAACTTTCGCTTCGTTGGTAGTATGCTTAGCCGCTACCACATGCTGTGTGGTAGCGGCTAAGAATACTATCAACCGTTACCCCTTATTGCTTGTGGATGTTTTAAAAGACGACTAAGAGCTGACCGAACCAACTCCATCTGATGCCGTTTGGTCAACAATTACATTCCCAAGGAGGGTTGATGTCTGCCAGGTGGCCGGTCATAAAACTATTACCAATAACCTTTACAATATGTACTATGAAACAAGAGTACATATTATCGACCCCAAGTAATTGGGATAAGAATAGGAGAATGAATGAGTTGTTAGACTTGCGAGACTCGCAAGAGTCTTCCATTTGGGCAACACTAAACATAAGCTATATTTTAGTCTAGTATTCTCACGGGACCCAGGTGAAACCGGACGCAGGTTTTAGTTATTTATTATTACCCACAAGTGACTAGTGTCACTTGAACTAGTTTTCTTGAACTTAGCGTTCTAGAACTAGTTCTAGCTCAAGAGTTAACTACTAGAGCAGCCATCAATTCCCTTAGTACGGTCGGGCAGCATAAATAGCGACATAACGGTTATGGTGACTATGCTGTACTTTTCATAGCTATCGAATGGTTTGGGAGCGTTGTAAATATAACGTAGTATGTCAAAAATAAAAATTGTTAGAGAATATCTCAGGTAGACTGACAACATCTTGAAAGTTGCAGGAAGCTGTTGGATGCAGGTAGCACAGCACCATTTTGAGTAGCATTCTTGAAGGGAGGCCTATATTCAACAGTGGGCATCTACGGGCTGATCAATGGATGGATGGATGGAATGTCTCATGTCCGTAAGTCTGAAATAAATGAAACAAATGCTGATGACTGCACAGATGGCGCAGTGTTAACATACCGGCTTATCATGCCAGGTGCCGTTATTTCGGATCCCATACAAAATAATACTTTGCTTAATCCACAATTTGTTGTTCCGATTCTGTGTGTAATTTGTGTCCATGCATTATATGTTTGTAAAGTCCCCCATAACACAAAGATCATCTCCTTACTTTAGGATAAAATTCTTATAAAACGTTCATACAAGAAATGTTAACGTGACAGCGCGGCAGCGTTATGTGAATGTTTTTAGGCAATAATTTATATCCATTTAACAGTTTCATAGCTTCCTATTACTGTGCCAAGCTTACCACATTACTGGCATAACAATCTTTTTAGGCAAAATATAAAAATTATGAACATCAACAAAGTGCATGTTTATCTAAGTTAAATATACACTTAAAATTTTGTAATGAATTTTAATTTTGTAAATCTCCATTTAGTAACTTGTAAATAATACAATTGTCGTTAAAAATATTTTTACAAAAATCGTCTAAGACGCCATCAAGTTGATAAATATCACTATTATGCTTAAATTATTGCAATAAAATTTAAAAAGGAAATAATTATCGTCTATAATATAATAATGCTAAAGAATGGAACTAGTTAAGATTAATCCAATGAGTCCAAAGTAGATGGTTTTACTAATAGAATCTTTGAGTTCCATTATCAAAGCAGCATGTGCTGCATACGTTTGAAAATAAAATACCCACCAAAAGGCTACTTCTATGATCCCTATGGTAATTAGCAAAAAGAGCTGATAACATTGAAAAGCCTCATTGTTCATAAATTGTAGCTAAGAATTATCATGATCAGATCAACTCTTAACAAAAAAATAACTGTATCACAATTGATCTATTCGTTTAAGAGCTATGATGTTATGGATAACTTGCTTACCTTACCGTGTCTTTATATTTTCGCAGTTCGCTAATTATGTAAAAAAGAATATGCATTTGTATGAAAATTTACGTTGTAGTCGACAACAACACAAAATTAAAATGATAAGCAACAAAACATCACTGCTAAATAATAGTATATTTTGTATGACAACGAAAATATATAATAAACTACCAGCGGATTTATGTAAGATCCACATTTATTTTAAAAAAAATTAAATACTATGTTGTCGCAAAAAGCGTTTTATAGTGTAAAAGAATATATGGAAGAAAATAATTTTGAATTTTAATATGTAATCATTTTTTGCCTTAATATTGAATTTTAATCTTATTACTAAATACATGTTTTATGCCTTAATATAATATTAATTTAAATATTTTATGAATTGTTAATAAAGTAATTTTTTTTTCTTTCGTTTTCCTTGTTCACTTTAAATAAATTGTTCTTGTTTTAACTACGAAACCTAAAGTTTGCATGCCTTATGGTAAAATATGGAAGAACTGTAAATTTTTTATTGTTTGATCATATTTGCAAAATAAATGATTGATTGATTGATTCATTGATTAATAAATATACAGGCACATAGATACATAGCCACAAATCCTCGACAACACACCTTTTTTGCGTCGAGGGTTAATAAAACCATTTGCTCATCAAATCGTTTGCCCAACGTGGCGATTGAGGCTTTTGCTCCACTATGCCTATGTCTCTTGCTTTTTATGCTAACTCTACTAATTTATCTTTTACCTCAATGGTAATAAGGCTATAGAGCTGAAAGTTTACTGCCTGCAGCCGCGAACCTGTCCGTCTGGAGTAATATATCATTCTTGCAGAAGATTGACGTCTGAGCAGTGGTGATATGCTGTTGTGCTTTGTTCGGTGAGCGAGAGAGCCGAATGTTAAATTTCTAGTTGAATATTGTTTAATAGGCAGCGGCCTAGTTGTACCTCTGTTATTGCAAAGGCCATGAGCGGCAGTGACCCTTACCATTAGGTTTTCTGCTTGCTTGTTAGCCTCTATTGTCATGAAATCATTATGAAATTAATGAAAAGTTACACAAATTTATACCTATATATGTTGTTTTCTTTTCTTCTTCTCCGTTTTCTTTTTATTAACGTCACACTTGAAATAAAACTATTTTGATCATCATCATCATTACAGCCCGTAAATGTCCCACTGTTGGGCTCGGGCCTCCTCCGTAATGGGAGGGAAATTAACCTACTATACCGCGCTGGTCAGACGTGTTGGTGTAGTGTTTTGTTTTGAGTTTTCCTTCTCTCGCATAGATGTTATATGCGTCTTATATCCCTTAGTCGTCTCGTACGATCACCCACGGGTAAGATATGGAGTGGTGAATAGTATTCTTACTCCGTCACCACACGGAAGAAACTATTTTTCGGTTTGTATTTTATTTTCAACTGCCCGATATTACAGCGATAGTCTCACGTCCAACAAGTCATCGTTGTTGGTTGTGATATATCTTAGTCCTCCCGCGAATATGAAAGTTGTAAAGTGTTTGAAACGTTGGGAAATTAAAAATCATACAAATGCGATAGAATCCGTAAAGATACTTTTATTTCAAATGTGTAATACATTTGAAATAAAACTCGCGTAAATATCAGGAAAAAAAAAAGTTACACAATTAAACCGAAATTGCTTTCATAATATAAAGGAAATTCACAGTTTGCAAACCAAGTTTTATTTAGTCTTCTACAAATATTTCTTTGAATGAGTCCTGTCGTGTCCACGGGCAGCGTAAAATGCAGTTAAGGGATGTAAAAAAGTAACATACCTGCAAGAAAATGCAAACTCGATATCGCTTTGCATAGAATGGGAGTGGGATTTTAACACATTCTTCTAAGTTACTGAAATTTTAGCATTTAATATGCTTAATTATTTATAAAACCGATTACGAAGCGAAAAATGATGTCACAAGCGGAATTCGACCCGCGCCTATTGGGATTCCGGCCCAATCGTGTTGCCACTACACCACCGTATACTTATTGTAGGGCATGCAAATAGAAAGAATCCCGCTTGTGACATTCTTCTAATTTTCTATTCTAATTTAATTGCTTGTAGATTCCAAAACAATTAAAAACGGCACTTTCTAAGAGTCACAATTTGGTGGAACTTATGGAGATGATAATTTACCTATAATATATTAATAAACTAAAATTTGATTAGCCTATTCAGAAGAACCTATAAGTCTATTTTACAGAATATGATTGAATATTAATGATTTCTTTAATATTTTCATATTGATGGTTTATTATAACAAAAAAAATCACTGCTCTTTATTTCTTTTTCTGACAATCGTAAAACATATGTGACGGATCACCACCAGAAGAGTATGTAGATAGGAGCACTATAACATAAACTACAATCGCCAATAAGCTTTCTAAGCATAATGTTGCATTATCACATCCGGAGAAGATTTATATTGAACAACGTTTATTTAGACTAATAAAATATAGGAATGGATTTGTATTGACTGATATCTAATCTGATCGATCTGATATAATATGCAAGTATTCTACAATATTACTAATTATCTGTATAAGAGAAGAAAAAATCAACGTTAAAAATCTATTTTGACCCATTTCACCAGTCTGATATAATAAATTAATCTTCCTCCCATATTGGAGTAAGCTAAGATGATGATGATGATTGTGATGTAAGTATTTTGTGATAATATTAAGAAAATATTAAGAAATAGCTTATGTTGTCTTACAATCGTAAGTAATATATGAATAATAGGTGAAAAACTTCAACATACCTTTATTCAACGGGCTCCATCTCGTAGTTGAGACACTGAGCAATAGCTCGGGTACCGGCGCCGGACACAGTTCATCGTAAGCACGAGACACTGCCACCGGTGACGGGCCGGACGCAACGCGGACACGACACGACACTCGGAAGGGACGCGTCTGACCTATTTGTCTTGTTAAAAAATAAACAAATCAATAGACCGGAGCAAGGCGAGCGTCCACCGACAGGAAACCGGGATAAAAGCGAGGTGCTTCGTCCGGTGGACGGAGACGACGAGCGGGGGATGAGGGGTGGCAGTCGGAAGTTACTGCCACGCCCCCGGGCGGGGCTTGTACTCGCCTGCGCGGGTTATCCCGGCTGGTTTGAGGGCCGAGGGCTTCGGCATAGATTCAAAGACGACTGCTATCAACTTTTGCTCTTTGTGTGAACCTCAAGCTGATTTGCACTTCATTATTTGAATACCTCAAATGATAGTCTTATATACATATATTTATAGTAGGTATTATATACTTAAAACATTTATGTCGTATCAAATATTTTTGTCATATATAATCATGTCATGTCATATAGTAAATCATCATCATCAATATCAATCTCCTACTCGTATCGCAATTACTTGGGGTCGATACAATATTTACTCTTGTTTCATAGTAGGTACATATTGTAAATTTTATTGGCAATAGTTTTATGACCGGCAGCTTGCCAGACGTCAACCCTCCTTGGGAATGTACTTGTTGACTAAACGGCATCAGATGGAGTTGGCCTAGGTCGTTATAAGGCTCTTAGTCGTCTTTTACGACATCCACGAGCAAAGTAAGGGTTGGTAGTACGCGTACACATATATATATATATATATATATATATATATATATATATAGGTAGATAGATATGTACACATTCGGCAAATATCTATAGATTTATTTAACAATATAAATTATTTGCAGCTTACGTTCCGATTAAAAAAATGTTGCGAACTTTCTAAGAAACACACCTGCGGTTACAAACAAAAGGGCTGCACATTTCTTATTGCACATTATTTAAATAAGATAATATGCTGCACTAAAGAAACAATCATTGCGTTGAAAGGGAATTTCATCATCTTAGCTGATATCCGTTTCATTGCTGGGTTCGAGTCTAGTTTACAATAAGAAGGAAATTGACCTACCTACTACTTATACCTACTAATCTGATCGTACGAGTTGGTATACGGTTTTATTTCGAGTTTAACTACTCATAAATAGATATTTTATTCCTTAGCCGTCTTTTAAGACGCCCATGAGTGGTGAATTATATTCTTACGCCGTTACCACATTAAAGTCGCGCTGGCCACCGTGGTCAAAGAATCGGTACTAGTGTTTATAACAATGGCAATGGTAGGTAAAAGCGGCATCATAAATGTCGCTTTTACCCTTCCTTCGCCCCAGATAGGTCAAATGAAATATATACACACCATAGCTTGCCATAAAATAAAGTGGCAGTTGGTAGATATATTTTCGCAAAGTCAAAATTTATTCTATGAAAATTGATACCTAGTTAGTTCTTTCATAAACTTATACTAAAATTACATCTACTAACTACCTACTTACTTACTAATACTAATCCCACCACACATTTTCACCATTGTTACTCCTATAAGCCAGGATCCACAATGGTCACTATAAATGACACCGAGGTTTGACCCTCAGGCAGTCCCGGGAAATGATTTTAATTGTCTTGGAACCCGCAACAAATTTAATTAGAAAAAAAAAGAGGAGTTGGAAAAGAGTAATTCCACTTCCCTCCCAGGCAAAGCGGGAGACAGAAAGCAATATTAACTAGTCAGCCAATAAGTAAAGGGTTGTACAGCTACGATAAGCGCAGCAGTACGGCACCGACGGATACGGGATAACTTAACGGGGCATATATGTGAGCCTTAACATATCAATCTTAAGATATCAATCTTAAGGTGCAGTAGTAGGTATGGCAGAAACGCCTAAACGCACGGCAATTTTCTCGAGCTGCTACAAGATCCGTATAGTATAGGTACTACTCCAGATGTGACTTGCAAACTGTCTAACATAAGATTGTGCTCCTTACGCCGGGAGATCGCACTCCCAGAGAATGTGATGTGCTCATTATTCATACTCGTGGTTATGTGTAGAACATTGACATAGTGGTGAAGGTACGAGTTTAAAAGAAAATAATTTACTTTTAAAGTTGCCATGGCCAGTTAGAAATTGGGCTACAAAATGGTCAACCTCCAACCACACTCTCTCTAGGCGTTCGCGGACGCACGGGAAAAATAGATAGAGGTGACGGCCCTTCGATGATGAATCCCATCTTTCTTGCCATTCAATTAAAAGTTCTTCATAGACAACGGATTGCGGTGCAAACAATCGAGCGATTTTTACAATTCGCGAAAATTACAATTTACCGAAATAGGCGATATAATGTAACTGTACAGATGACAAAGTGGTTAAGATGATGACCTACTGTTCTAGTGTTCTAGATTGTTCTTCGTGTGGGTGCATTTTTGTCCTTTAATTATAGGTATGTTTTTAAATTCCTCCGCAATGCAAGGATTATTGTTTTAATGCAAGGTGTAGTTCAAAAATAAAGAAAACAATCAATCTATTATATAATAGTCATATTTCGGAGTGAAATTTATTGGGAATTGTCTTAACAATATAACGCCTCAAGATAGGAAATCGAAGTAGAAAAACAATGAGGAAATATTTAGTTCTATCTACCAACAACCTTAAGAATTTTACTTGGTTAGTTTTTTATAACCTTTTTCAACCATTCAGCAAATAGGCAAGCAATCTATTTACTGGTACCTAATTGCTAACTCTTACTCATACAATATCAAATTGCTATTACTCAGAAGACGTGTTGCCGTTAGAATGTGATATAAATGGTCAAACTCCAGAATGTATGGCTACAGACAGTAAATTATTAGCAGTATGTGTGTACTAATAGAGATGTCCCAGAAAATTAATTCTTTATGACGATTACACAAATTTAAATGTTTCAAAATAACGACAAAGCAACTTTCATCTCATCATTATCTTGCTCTTATCAAAATTACATTGGGTTGATGCATTACTTATCTCGCATCGTATATATTGCAAAAGTTTTTGGCAGTAGTTTCATAACGGGCCACCTGCCTGACGTCATCACTCCTTGGGAATGTAATTGTTAACCAAACAGCATCAGGTTGATTTGGACCAGGTCGTTATTAGTTATTAAATTTGATTCAATGAACTAATATATTTGTAATCAAGAATTATAAATGTATCTCATTATGTATATGTATGTAATATTTTTATACGAACAATCTGGCCGGTCATATAACTATTGCCAATAGCTTTTACAATATTTACTATGAAAGATGAGTACATATTGTATCGACTCCAAGTGTTTGGGATAAGAGTAAGAGAATGATGACTAGAATCAAATTCAAATTAATTTATTATGTACTAGCTGTTAACTGTCCGCTTCGATGAGCATTAAATGTAGAGAAATATCAAATTTTGTTATTTAGCTGTATAATAATGTTAAATTTAATATTATTATATTTTTTTTAATCATCCGTGTGGTGATGTAGTAAGAATACAATTCACCACCCCCTATCTTGCCCGTGGGTGATCGTAAGAGACGACTAAGGGATATAAAACGCATATAACATCTTTGCAAGAGAAGGAAAACTCGAATCAAAACCCTATACCAACACGTCTGACCAGCATGGTATAGTAGGTCAACTTCCTTTCCGTTATGGAGGAGGCTCGAGCCCAACAGTGGGACAATTATATGAGCTGTGATGATGATGATTATGATATTTTTTATTATTTTATATACACATAAGAGATTAATAAACACCCGCAACTCCCCTCGCGAGACGAATTTCTTGAAATCCGTTCTTAGCGGACCTCTACTCGACGAAAGCAATACTCCTACCAATAGTCCTACCAAAAGTCTCTAGGCCTTATGGTTCTAGAGATATCTCTGTGATGAGTCATCAAGAGGGTATTTACATATTATCAGTTTTAACATTTTAATTTAATACAATAAACTAACACTGGATCGCAACGTAAACGCTACTGAAAAGAATTCAATGGATTTGTCTATTATTAACATTTTTTACTATTTTTTTTATTATAATACATAAAATAGTTTACAATATTTTAATATTTTAAAAAATAGCTTCGTCAGTGTGATGCCCTTCAAACTACGATATAATATTAAAATTCAAATAAAATGCAAGAGATTATGTCTTGAATAGATCCCACAAGAGGCACCCGCAACAATCATAGAATAATAATGTTTTACGATAGCTCCATGCCGTCTTGAGCTTCCCTCGGTAAATGCTCTATCCTATTTTAGAACAAATTTCTCTAAAAGAGATAGAAATAATAATTATGCCTTTTTTTTGTATGATGACGGAGTATCAATGCAATTCACCGCCTCCTTTCTTGCCCATGAGTATCGTAAAAGTCGACTAAGGCATGTAATATAAAGATAACTGCAGAGATGGCGTAGTGGTTAAGATACCGATCTTCCATGCCAGTCTAGTGGGTTCGATTGCCACGCAGGACAATACTTTGAGCGATCAACAAACTGTTGTTCTGCGTCAGTGTAATTGTCTACGTTAATTGTGTTTGTAAAGTACCCCGCAATATAAGGATTTACTTACTTATTGCGGGTTTAGTGTATTTATCAAAAAGAAAAATAGGAAAGAAATAAACATCTATGCAAGAGAAGAAAAATTTCATATACCTATAACCCTACACCAATTTGTCTCAATTGGGCTACTTTTACTTTTGCCTTCGCACGGGCAAAATGTGAAGGTGGATTGGGTTTCTTACTCCAAAATAACAGTAAAATTTATAATAATAATAAGGCATATTTTAAAACGTGACTGTCAAAAGGGGCCCACTTAACCGTATCGAGGTGGGCGACAACGAGCATTCGTAAGTAATTAGTAGTGCTCAATGAACAACCAGTAATCGCTGGAGGGTGGCCCCGGGGCGGGTCGACCCTAAATTAACGCCTATGAGTGATAACTCTTAGGACTAAGCAGTTTTAATACACCGTAGATTAAGCTTTTATTATCTATAGTAATAAATGGAGAGCCGGTTTTTTTATCGGTTATACTGCAAAAACTGCACAACCGATTGGAATAATACTTTTACCATAAGATGCAGCGTATTTCGAAGAAGGTTTTAGTGTATGATACTGCTGGTGATTACTTATCCGCAAGGGAGAGAAACGGGCGAGCGACAGCGAACTATTTTTTAATATATGCTCGAGCAATTTATGAGGTAATAAATCAATTTATATATTATAAATCCTTTTCTCTTTTATATTATCCGTTAGTGTAAAAATAGAGATTATAATGTGCAAATATAATTAAGAGAAAACCCTTCTAGGTTCATTTAATCATTAAAGTGAGGTTTATCGCTACGTGTTCATACAAATTTCTAGAAGCTTCATCTCTATTGTTTGTTTCTGTACAATTTTAACACACTTTCTATATAACATAATCTATACCTAAATATTATATGTAAATTCCGTGTGGTGATGAAGTAAGAATACAATTCACCATCCCATATCTTACCTGTGGATGATCGTACGAGACCACTAAAGGAAATAAAACGCATATAACATCTATGCGGGAGAAGGAAAACTCGAAACAAAACCCTTTACCAACATGTCCGACCAGTGTGGAATAGTAGGTCAATTTCCCTCCCATTACGGAGGGGGCTCGAGCCCAACAGTGGGACATATATGAACTGAGATGATGAGATGATGATGTTGAACGTAATCTTTGAATGTGATTTTCATCCTTTTCTAAATGTCGGATTAATTTCAAACTTTGCACGTTTATGAAGGATTGCACAGATATCATAGTGGTTAAGATAAGAGCAACATTGTTGTTCCGAGTCTGGGTATACTTTGTTTGCGTTAATTAAATGTTTGTAATGTCGCCCACAATACAAGGATTGTTTCTTCAGTGCCAGGTGTTGTAATAAAAAAAAAACATTTGTAATAGAAAAATCAATAGTTGCCCACTTTTTTTTACAATATATTTTCTTGGTAATCCCCCTCATATCATCTCATTATTGCCCACTGTTGAGCTCTAGCCATCTGTATGATAAGAGGAAAATTGAACTATTATATCACACTGATCGGACGTGTTGGTATAGTATTTTGTTTCAAGTTTTTCTTCTCTCGCATAGATGTTATATATGTTTTAGATCGCTTAGTCATCTCTTACCATCACGGGTAAGATAGGTGGCGAATTGTATTCTTACTCCGTCACCACACGGAATGATGAATCAAAAATCAACCTATTTTGTGCTTTTTGGTTGAGTTATATGCAAAATCCTGTTTATTTTTATTTTTAATTAAAAAATCAATTTAACCATTGACTTATTCAACGCTAGCAAACATACACGTAGTGGGTACCCGTCATAATTAAAATGAAACACTAGACTAGAAAAACCCTTTTCATTTTTTTATTTAAAAAGTGATTACATTCGTGTTTGTGAAACTAGAGTTGTGATTTTAAATATTATCCAAAAACGACAACTCAAAAAATTATGTTTTAATTTTTTTTTGTTGCCCTTAAATTTTATTTTTGGTAACCCACAGTAACCCACTACGTTTATGTTTTCTAGCGTTCATATGTTATATTGTGTATAGGGAGAACGACCACAGCCGCGGACCAGCCCGTCCGGGGCAGTAGGTACTACACTCTCGCAGAAGAGCGACGTCTGAGTAATGGCAATATGCTATTGCGTTTTGTTCAGTGAGCGAGAGAGCCGGCAACCCAACTGGACCTAGCTATACCCTTGGTATTGTACAGGTATATGGCAGTAAGACTTACCATCAGGTGAGCTACTTGATTGCTTGCCACCATACTCAAAAAAATAAATTGGAGAAGAAAATCTTGAGTAAAAATAACAGAACTTTAAACATCCACAATTTTTGGAACTATTTTAACCAAAGTTCGGACATGAATGCTCAACATAAAGTGTCCAAAACCAATCACCAAAATTATATATACACATCAATTGTATTATCATTCGAGAATTTAAATACATACATACATATCATCACGCCATATCCCTTGCAGGGTAGGCAGAGAGAACAGAGTGCCAGAGAACTCTATCCTTGTATATTTCACTCGCTTCCTCAACATTCATAATTCTCTTCATACACGCTCGCTCTTAGAATTTAAATAAATGTGATATAAAATGACCTGATACTATCTTACATAAGATCGCTTCTACACAACGGTCTATTCTGTTTAATTACAATACTAAACATGATCACTAAAACCCTATTATGAATACGAATTTAACTAAAAGCATAGGGGAGTTTATAATATAAAAACAAAAGTATGATGAATGGCCAAATATAATTAATTGATGGCCGATAAATAAACACATTGATTTAGACCCACACGACACCTGGCCGTTTAGGGTTAGGTGCGGCCGAAAGAAAACAACCAGCTATCGTAGACCCCGCTCAACACTTACAAATATTATAATCATAGGTCTTCTTTAATAACCGATTTAAAATGCCAATATACGTTGACCCATATAAAGTTTAATAAATGTAAGCGCAGTAAAAGCTATTACAGTTCAATTTATATTGGATATTAGGGTTAATAAACGATTTTTGTTGTCAAACATATTTCAAAATTTTGCTATGTATAACGATAGCTTTTCTTGCATTATTATAGATACGTACATTTATTTTATACCATTAATGAAATATTAAGAAATACATTTAACTTATCAATGATACTATTGATCAGATAACTAATTGTCACTGTTTTCTCATTGTAGATGATAAGAAACTATCATTAATAACTCATCATTCTCCTACTCTTATCCCAATTACTTGGGGTCGATACAATATGTACTCTTCTTTCATAGTACATTTTGTATAAGTTATTGGCAATAGTTTTATGACCGGCCGCCTGCCAAACGTCAATCTTCCTTGGGAATGTAATTATTGGCCAAACGGCATCAGATAGTGTTGGCTCAGGTCGTTATAAGGCTCTTAGTCGTCTTTTACGACATCCACGAGCAAAGGAAGGGTTGGTAGTATTCGTAGCCGCTAACACACAGCGTTTAGGTGCAATTATTGATTCTAAATTAAAAATCACATCACAATATAATAACACGATCCAAAAAGTTGGTAGAATGTTAGGTTTTATTAAGCACACATGAAGGACTTTAAGAGCAATGCATCTAAATTAATGAAGTTATAGGTACTTCTTTAGGCGCGTTATGAAAAAATGATAAGAGTAAAATTTTAAGATGCGCGCTCATCACTGTAACACAAAAAAAAAATATTAGTGAAAAAAAAATATCGTATCCTTTTGCAGTATTTTTATTATTTAATTGTATTAATTTTATTGCATGCAATTAAAAATCATTTTTAATGATGTAGAAGATGTACCTATAACTTCTCATGCGCGTACATAAGTACATGCACCTATTTCTTTTTTTTTTATTTCATACAGTAGTTGGAAGTATACCAACTTGTTTTCGGTAGCGTTATAGATTTTATTAATATTGGAATCCACATTATGTAAATTACTTTAAATCTATACAAACATACTTAACGTTTCAAACTAATGACGAATGGATATAAAACGCATATAACATCTGTGCAAGAGAAGAAAACTCGAAACAGAACCGTATACCAACACGTCTGACTATCGTGGTATAGTAAGTAGGTCAATTTCACTTTCCTTACGGAGGAGGCTCGAGCCCAGCAGTGGTTCGTATACGAACTGGGATGACTAATGTTATTAAATCCAGACCTTCTTATTGTAAAAGACTATCTTTACAAATGTGTACCTTGCAATAAGATCGACATATTTTAGTTTTAATGTTTCTACAGAATGTTATTAAAGTTTCTTACACGTCCAAACCTTTTTGAGCGCATAGCAATAAATTTTCCTAAGCCTACATATATGCAATACTCTCCAAAGGAATATTCCTTTCCTTTCCTTCCACGTACTTAGGTGTAGAACTTGCCGGGCGGGCCACCGATGACAAAGATCGGGTAACGGTGGCCAGTCCACCGCAAAAAAAAAAAAATGTAGAACTTGTTGTGTGGTAGCTACAAATACTGCCAACCGTTACTTTGCTCGTTGATGTCGTGAATGATGACTAAGAGCTTATTATTGACCTGGGCAAATTCCACCTAATGGCGTTTGATTATCAATAAAGGTACGGCCAAACCTGCGCGACCAAAGCGACTGCGAAGCGGGAGCGTCAGCCCCGCGACAGACGCTACCGGACGCTACCCGTGCTATCTTATGGCGCCATGCACATCTAAGCGACCACGGCGCGGGACTTATTGTACGCGTTTTTAGACGCTCGCGTTTCGCGTCCCGTGTCCTGCGTGGTTGACGCGCAGGTTTAGCCGCACCTTTACATTACCAAGGAGGGTTGACGTCAGACAGACGGCCGGTCATAAAACTATAGCCTATATACTATAAATAACTTTTGGAATATGTACCGTAAAGGAAGAGTTTATATTGCGTCGACCTCAAGTAACTGGGGTAAGATCAAGAGAATGACTATGACCTTTTTTTTCTTTTTTTATTGCGGTGGACTATGAACTTGGTGTCGCCCCGCTAAGTCGGTCCGGGGTGATGGAAGAGGAGGCGCGTAACCCCACAGACCCACCATGGAACTCTCTTCTCTTCGCCGTGCGGGCGGGCCACCGGTACCTGATCTTTTTGCTTTTGCAGGTCAGTCGCTGACTGTGCCAGCAGGACTGCATCATCTGCATAAAGCAGAGCAGTGACCACTGAGTCGCCCATCTGGACTCCCACATTCATATCGTTTAACCTTTGGAGACATTTATCCAGATATATGATAAACAGCCTGGCTGACAGAACGCACCCCTGCTTAACGCCGATATTGACGTCGAACCAAGGCGACATGCCATTATCCAGCCGCACACAGGCTCTACAGCCCATGTAACTGGACTGCACAGCCTGTAGCAGTTTACCGTTAATACCATACTCCGATAAAATGTCCCAAAGTTCCTTTCGTACAACGATGTCAAATGCTCTCTCCAGATCCACAAAACTGCAGAAAACCCTCTGACCTAGAGCCAGATGCTTCTCCACAATGTTGCGTAGAGAGAACACTTGATCCATGCATCCTCTTTCACTCCTGAAACCTCCTTGTGTCTCACACAGTAAACCATTGTATGTTGTTTACCTATTGTTGTTGTTTCCTTTTATTGTATGTTTGATTTAAAAAGTTTCTGAAAACCTAACTATTGCCTCATTATTACTGATCCTATGTCTCTTATAACAATATTTCAAGGATTTTAGTGCCGAGCTGGCAATGTATGTGAAGGAAGCGGTACCTGTAGCCGGCCCGATGTCTTCGGGAATACGATGGGTTATGGGGCCACGGGCCACCCTTTCGTCGCCTCGGACGGACTGGACTGCATGTGTCAAGATCATAGCCTGCCAAAAAAAGAAGCGTATACTTAGGCATAATCTTCTTTTCTATTCTGAGGGTTTTACGAACTACATCTAAATTTACTCCAATTGAAACATCAATATTATACCTACCTAAATGTTTAATGAAACAAAATCACTATCACATAGATTATTTTAAGTGTTGCCTTAACTTTAGGTGTCATTAGTGAATACGGCCATTAATTGAATATCGGGATTCCACTATTCCGCTCAGCTAGCCGTGTAGTACTCTCCATCGGCCAACGTGTAGACGAAATTATGTATGTACTTGTTGTTTTCATTTCGTATTATTTCCCAAACAACTCTATCAATTAATATGTTGTACATAAACATAATATTATTCTTTATTTTTGGTAAATAATATTTGTTTTTATATGAATTCATAGAAAATATCTGAGGGTACGGCGCGGGCGGTGCCTACGCCAAGTCGAGCCAAAAAGCGGCACAGCCGTACCATTCTATTCTCAACTTAACTTCGTTGTAGATAAAACTAGAAGCCTGAAAATACTGAAAGTATTTGAAAATAACATCCAAATTTCATGTTGTAATATCTTTTTACTTTTATCGTAATAACTATCTTTGTAGCTGAAATTGTTAAAGTTAGAAAGTATGTTGTCGCGGAATGTTTTGTAAAAATAAAATAGACTAATAATTTTGTTTATTATGTATCTGTATCGCAAACCACTTAGTCAGCGTACGCCGATATACCCATTAACCAGACCGACTGACCAGACTGAAATGGTCCATCTCTATGCAGAGTGTCATCCAAATCTGTTCTACGGTTTCTGCGTAATTGAGAAACAAACATCCAAATCAATCTAAATATCTCAAACTTTCACATTTAAAATATTAATAGGATTAAGGCGGTAGGCAACGAACCGACTATATCTCTGATGTTGCCGAGGTCTATGAGTGGTAGTTACTACTTACCACCAAGTGAGTAGCTTAGTCGTCTATCATCATAGGCAATAAAAAAATATATTTAACTGAAAAAAGGTAATTAAAAGGGAAAGCAGTGTTAGATACTTACTTGATTAGTCAAAGATCGTTTAGATTGATTTGAATTTTTATTTGATTGATGAGGTTTTCTGCTCAATTGATTACGTAATACCATTAGGTCAGGATATCATGACAGAATCTTGAAGAAATTGAAAGAAATCTTCAAATATTTTAGATAATTAGGTACCTATAAGTTTTTAGTAGTCCAGGTCCGTTCAGGGTAGTACCACACCCTCGCAGAAAATCGACGTCTGAGCATTAGCAATGTACTTCGTTTGTTCTGTGAGCGAGAGAGCTGGAAGCTTAACTTTTTGAGTTTTTGGGAGAGATTTTGGTTGGTCAAAGGTCGCTTTTAGGGCTTCGTATATTGGATGACTCTGGAACGGGTTGAGAGCCAGCGCTCACCCACAGTCCGGGTAAAGTTGTCATAGCCATCTGAGACTAACAACTAAGTTAAAAAAAAAAAAAAAAAAAAAAAGAAAGACGACTCTGGTGAAGTCACGCGGTGGCGGTGCCGTGGAGTCTGTTTACAAACGCCAAGATGGCACTATAAAGGTATATATAAGGATCGAATTGTAAAATAGTGTTATTTTCTTTTCCTAGAACGTTCATAGAATTTCGTGAGGGCTGTGCTGCTGTGAGTATAGTGTACTCCAACATAACTTTGCTGAGTGCAAGTGCCTTTTCTTTCATTGTTGATTGAGCATGGCTTTTCATTTTGTGTCCTCTATAATTAAGTAGCTAATCCTAAATTATTGTATATCATATGAGCTGATGACAGATTAAGAATATTATCTTAGTAGTGGGTGTAGCAAATATATATCCTATGAAAATACAAAAAAAAAACCGGAGGTGTCAAGGGACACCCGGATGGAACGAAGTTCTATTTTAATTGTATAATTTTTTTCTGCCTTAAGCGATTTTTATCGTTATATTTTAGCCAATTTGCAAAATATCTTTATAAATTATAGCCTATGTGTATATTCCGATGTGCTAGCTATATTACTATAAAGTTTCATCAAAATCCATTCGGTAGTTTTTACGTGAAAGAGCAACAAACATGTTCACATACATACATTATTACAAACTTTCACGTTTATAATATTAATAGGATATACAATTCCACTAGACTAACAAAACTTTTGAGCCCGAGCTCGAACGCCAGCCGGCCGCGCGGCGAACGAAATTAATTTCGTTGTGCATTATTTTGATTTTGCTATATCTGATTTGATTTAATTTGCATGGTCTGAAGGAAAAAAATTATCTTCATGAAATGCTCAAGCCAACTAATGTATTTAAAATGATAAGGATTAATACAGTATTTGTGTAAGCTTTTCAATTATCGTTTTATAATAGAACATTTTTTAAAGTATTAAAATGGATATAGTATGTTATCATATCATAAAATGGATATATTATGGTAGTATGTTAGGGGGGCATAGTCCGGAGCGTGCTCGTTCGCGTCCCCTGCCAGTCTAATTAGACTGCTAATCCGGCTCGATATGCGTACCGCAATGCGGGTTAGGGCGTCCCCCGGAGGCGACGCGTACCGACCCGCCCCCGTCGGTACGAACATCGGCAGTTGCGGCGATGGGGGCCGCCACCCATCACGCCTTGCCCAGTTAGGCGAGTCGAGGAGAACGGAGTGCCGGGTGGGCACGTGGAATGTAAGAGGTTGTGTGGAAGGTAAGTTGCACGAGCTGATATCCGTCATGGCGGACAAACAGCTAGACGTGCTCTGTGTGTTACACACCAAGCCAAGGGGCCAAGCGAAGGGGCAGCGACGCCTGCGATCTTCCTGGTGGCGGGATGGCTCTGTGGTCTGGTGTACCACAGAGCGATCGAGCCAGCATGGGGGTAGGAGTGCTGTTGTCCTCTCGCTTGGCCTCAGGTGTGAAGGATTACGGAATGTATGATCCCAGACTTCTCTGTGTCCGTATAAAACTAGGTGTCACCAAGGTATTCATGGTTGTAGCATATGCTCCCGTAGGATCCTCGGTGGCATCAGACCTAGAGAAGTTTTGGGACAATGTTAGGGAAGTTCTGGATATGGCAGAAACCAGTGAACGCGTGATTGTATGCGGAGATTTGAACGGATGGGTGGGGACCAAGCGTCCCCACTATGAGGACGTACTTGGTCCATTTGGTGATAAGAGAGTGAACGACGCAGGTAGGCTCATAGCGGATGTATGCATGGAGAGAAACCTTATTGTGTCAAACACATTTTTCCAACATAAGGACATCCATATGTATACATGGAGAAGGAATGAACAGAAAAGCATAATAGATTTAATTTTGGTAGACAGTCGCCGCCGAAGCAAAATATTGGAAGCAAGAGCCTACAGGGGCCCCACAGTCGACACGGACCACTATCTCGTTATTGCGAGATTTAGTGGTCTGTTCAGAAAGTGGAGGCACTGGCGAGAGCGTGTCCACTTCGGAGGGCTTGAAAGAATAAAGGTTGAAAGGTTGCAAGAAGAGTGTGTAAGAGAAAAGTATGCAGAGGGTGTCCGAGAACGGCTGACGATGGCAAGCCAGCCGCAATCGGACATTGAAGAATGCTGGAGAGTATTGAAAGAGAGTATGGTAGATATAGCGAAAGAAGTATGTGGAAGTTCAAAGAAGCATAGAAAAACAAATGGTGATGCATGGTGGGATGCGGAAGTGGCAGCTTCCGTAGAGCAAAAGAAGAAAGCGTGGCTGGACTATGTCTCTTCTTTGAATCTGAATGACAGTATGACTGAACAGAAGAAAGAAATATATCGGCAATGTAAGAATGACACCAAGGCCTTAGTGAAAGAGATACGGGATAGAGCAAGTATGAGTGCAGAAGATAGGCTGACTAAAAACTTCGAGGGTAACACCAAACTCTTTTGGAGGGAGGTGAAGAAGTCTCGGGGTGGTTGGTCAGCCTTCAGAATGAATAAAATAAGGTCTAAAGGTGGAGACATTCTTACACAAACACAAGACGTGTTAAGCCGATGGAGTGAATATTTTGACGATATGTATGCGGATGCTACGGTTGGCGCCGGTGTTGGATGTGGTTTGGTAGATCAACATTCGACAACGGCGTCCTCCGATGGCATCAGTATGGATGAAGTTGAATGGACGATAAGAAGTTTGAAAAATGGTAAGGCAGCGGGCATTGATATGGTGTCTGCCGAGATGATCAAGCTTGGTGGCTCTTGTGTCTGGGAGGCGTTCCTGTTGCTCCTCAATCTATGTTGGAGCTCGGGAATGGTTCCCAGGGACTGGAATAGCGCAGTCATCGTGCCTTTGTTTAAAAACAAGGGTTCACGTGATGACTGCGCAAATTACAGAGCCATAAGCTTGACCAGTTTGGCAGCAAAAGTGTATGGAAAAATTATTGAAAGGAGAATGAGCCAGGCTGTTTATCATATATCTGGATAAATGTCTCCAAAGGTTGAACGATATGAATGTGGGAGTCCAGATGGGCGACTCAGTGGTCACTGCTCTGCTTTATGCAGATGATGCAGTCCTGCTGGCACAGTCAGCGACTGACCTGCAGACCCTAGTCGACACAATGACAGAAGATTGTAAGAAAAGGGGTCTACGCGTGAATGTGAGCAAAACCAAAATAATGGTCTTTGAAAGAGATAAAACCAGAACAGATGTAAGAGTAACAATAGGTAATGATGTACTAGAGCAAGTGGATGAATTTGTATATCTTGGATGTGGATTTAGCCGAGATGGAAGGTACACCACTGATATAGAACGAAGAGTGAATGCGGGAAATAGAGTGAACGGAGCGTTGGGGCAACTTCTCGGCAGCCACCACCTCAGCCAGAAGGCACGTGTAGCAATACATAACGCAGTGCTTGTCCCAACATTACTGTATGGAAGCGAGAGTTGGGTATGCAGAAAAGAGTATGATAGTAAAATTAATGCGGTCGAAATGCGATCTCTGCGGAAAATCTGTGGAGTTCGGCTGACCGACCGCATTCGTAACGACGACGTAAGAAAGCGAGTAGGTATGAAAGAGAGTATTGGTGTAAAGATGCGAAAGGGAATGCTCCGATGGTTCGGACATGTGGAAAGAATGCCGAACGAAAGCCTGGTTAAGAAGATATACAATGCGAAAGTAGAAGGATGTAGGTACCGAGGGAGACCGAGACTAACCTACCTAGACCAGATCGGTCATGTACTGAAGGAAGGTGGAGTCAAGAGTCTCCGAAACCGGCGAGCGTGTATGAAGAGAATTATGAATGTTGAGGAAGCGAGTGAAGTATGCAGAGATAGAGTTCTCTGGCACTTTGTTCTCTCTGCCTACCCTTTTTTTTTTTTTTTTTTGTTGGACTATGGGTTAGTCTCGCCCCGCCAAATCGGTCCGGGGTGACGGAGAAGGCGGCGCGTGACCCCATAGACCCACCGTAAAAACTCCTCTCTCTTCGCCGTGCGAGCGGATCACCGGGACCCGATTTTTAACTTCGGTGACCCGCCCGGCGGTTCACCCTCGCGGGTTCCTCTCGTCGACGCCCCAACAGATTTCGCCGTCGGGGCGTCGCCCTCACGCGGTGGCCTCACGTCGGGTGACCGGACAATTCCCCGGTCCGATCACCCGAAGCCTCGGTTAGGGTGGCATCAGGCGCAGGTATTCGCGCCTGCGCCGCCCCGGCCGCTGGCGGCGGCCCGGGGCGCGGGAATCCTTCCTTGCCCGTTCCGCCGCTTCCTTCTGCGAGATGACAGCCTCGCAGAAGGCGGCGACCGCGTCCCAGTTCCTGATGCTGTCGACCATCGCCCTCGCGACGGCCGGCAGCGTCAGGTCGGCACCGATGACAGCGACGAGGTCACGGCGCTGCCGCTCCCATCCCGGGCACACCTCCAGCGTGTGTTGCGCCGTGTCCTCGTCACTCCTGCAGTGGTGGCAGGCCGGAGTCCACTCCCTATACACGACCCTGTGCAGGTACAACCCGAAACACCCGTGCCCCGTCAATACCTGCTCTCTGCCTACCCTGCAAGGGATATGGCGTGATGATATGTATGTATGTATGTATGTAGTATGTTATCCTTAAGAGATAGATATATACCATTGCGGACTTTTTTGTAGGCCTTTTTTTTTTTTTTTTAAGCTGTATAATACTGTAGTACTTTATTTTGATCTATTTCGTAGGGTTCAGCCAGCGTTGATCGGGTACCGGTGGCCCGCTCGCATGGCGAAGAAGAGGTGCTTGCAGGGTGGGTCAATGGGGTTGCGCGCCGCCTCTTCCGTCACCCCGGACCAATTTGGCGGGGTGCGACGTCTATGGCCCACCACAAAAAAAAGGGTTCAGCCAGCGTTTGCAATGTAAGCGCAAAATAATGTGTTTATTTACGACATCACATTAGAAACCTCTAAAATTATCAGTGTTTCTCTACTACATTATGCATATATTATACATATAAACCTTCCTCTTGAATCACTCTATCTATAAAAAAAACCGCATCAATATCCGTTGCGTAGTTTTAAAGATTTAAGCATAAATAGGGATATAGGGACAGAAAAAGCGACTTTGTTTTATGTTATGTCGTTACAACTTTGTTGTGTTGGTAGTAATTTTTTCCATCTAGCCCCCTTTCGCAACGCACGATAAGGAACTTCGTTCCAAAAATAAGATGACTGAGTAAGAATACAATTCGCCACCTCCCCATCATATCTATAGCTGACATAAAAGATAAGAGATTATATCTACATAATGTATATGCAAAAGAAGGAAAACTCAAAATACAACTATATACCAACCCGTTTGACTAGCGTAGTACAGTATGTCAATTTCCTTCCTATTTTAAAAGAGACTCGTTCCCAGTTATCGAACGTATGAGAGTCGAGATGATTATGAAATTAATTAAAACGTTATAACATGAACATACGTTTACTAGTTTTGGTTTAAAAAAACACAATAAACGAATTCAATACGCTTTTTTGCTGTGTAATATTCAAAATCTTTTATATATTGCTTTAATAATACGGTAAGCGACTTTAACAAAAGTAAAATGTACATCTCTGCTGTGCAATTGATCCATGTATTCAAAGAGGGACGCTAGCGGATATAGTGACTATTGCATACCGGATAAATCAATGCATTTGCAGTTGCATCGCAAATTGCATTACTACAAGCTAACTACATTTATATGGCAAGTAATCAATAAAAAAATCATAATAAAATTTAATAGTTTTTTTTATTTATTACTTATGGTTGCAAATGAGCAAGAGCACACCTTTTTTTTTTTGGTAGGCTATGTCCCGGTCACACGTCACCCGTACCGTCCGGGGCGACGGAAGGGCAGCGCGTGGCCCCATAACCCACCGTATTCCCGCCCCATCGCCATTGGGCCAGCCACTGGTACCGCTTCCTTGCCTTCCATGGCCAGCCCGGCGGGTTACCCTTTCGGGTACCATCCCCCGTCAACGCCCCAGCTAACTGCCGGGGCGTCGCCCTTACGCGGGCAGCCTCCCTGCGGGTGAAGGACTATTCCCCGGTCCAGTCACCCGCGGCCTCGGCTAGGGCGGCATTAGGCGCAGATACTCGCGCCTACGCCGCCCCAGACGCCGGCGACGGAGCGTCTCACCGAAGAGGATTTCCTCTCGAAGTCGCCCCGCCACCTCCTTCCGCGAGACAACTGTCTCGCAGAAGGTGGCGACCGCGTCCCAGTTCCTGACGCTGTCGAGCATCGCCTTAGCGATGGTCGGCAGCGCCAGTTCGGCACCGATGATCGCGATGAGTTCACGGCGCTGCTCTGCCCAGGCCACACAGACCTCGAGCGTGTGCTGCGCCGTGTCCTCATCGCAATCGCAGTGGTGGCAGGACGGTATCCTTTCCCTCCTCACGACCGTGTGCAGGTACTTGCCGAAGCAACCATGCCCCGTCAAGACCTGCAGACCAGTCGGAAGGAAAGGACCCCGTGCTGTCGACCCAACCACTCCGTCAGCACCGGCCTCGATGGTCCGAACACTGAACCGAGGCTTTTCCAGCCGGATTGCCCAACGAGCAATAACGTCGCGGCGGGCGTCACCCCGTCAAGCGGCCATCTCACTATGCGAGATGGTGCCGCCCCCTGCTTGCGTCGCTGACACCCGCGCGATAGGGGCGACCCCAGGGGTCACACTCGAGAATGTCCGGCATCTCCTGCCGACTAACGTCCTTGGCTTAACGGATGGCCAGCCTGAAGGCAGACCGCGCACTGCGGTAAGCCTCGTACAGCTGGCCCTCCCGCTCAGCGTCGCGGTCACGCTGCCGACTGCGGGTATAAGATCTCCGAGCACGTATGCACGCAGCTCGAAGCTCTGCCAACTCCCGGAACCACCAGGGAACCGCCCTCTTCGGGGGAAGACACCGTACACGGGGCATAGCCGCATCGTAAATCTGCATTAACGCACAGCGAATGCGGCCAGCCTCGGCCTCCACCCCGTCCACCGAGGGCGGTGACGGCAGCCACGAATGCACAATGGCTGCCTCCACCAGTAGGTCCCGATCAAGTCGACCCCCAGCCCACCGCGGAAAAGCGGGAGCTTCGTCTGCCGTGTGACCCCTGCTGGGCTGGCGGAGAGTCCGGGAAACCTCTACCCGAATGTATCTATGGTCGGATAGGGTCTCAACCTCCTTCTGGACATACCAGCTCCTCACACGTGGTGCGACATTGGGGCTAGCGAACGACAAGTCCACTATCGACCCACCCCGCTGCCGCACGCACGTATGCACTGAACCCCTGTTCAGCAAACAGAGGCCCAGTGACGCCGCTCACTCTTCAACCGCCCGCCCGCGATCGTTCGTCCTGCGGGACCCCCACGCCCTAGACTTGGTGTTAAAGTCCCCCATTACGAAGAGTTTGCGCGGTGCCAGTCGCCGTATCGAGGCCTCCAAGTTGGTGAGGGCTGCCCCGAAATCTGCCACACTCCTGTTAGGGGAGAAGTACAGGCCGTAAAGCGTTACCTTTCCCCAGTCCGCCGCGACGTATCCATCACCCCTGTCCTTTAGAGACGAGGCGGGGAAGGCCACGACGTTTAGGCGACGATTGCCACAGAGCCGTCACTGCTACTCAACCAATTAGATCGGTCGGGCACGCAATACAGCGCCGCGGCTACGGCTACACCTATCAACCACTCCGCCATAGCTTGCAGGAAAAGGTCCTGCGCACCGGCGGAGTGGTTGAGGTTGGCTTGCAAGAGGTGGATGGACTCGGTAGCCATTAGTGGGCCGTGTCCATCACCTCCTCCGCGCCGGCGGGCGATTGGGTCGCGCTAGGAGCCGAAGCGGCCGGGGTCGCCGGGCCGCTCCGCCCCTTTGGAGCCGAAGCCGGGGGTCTGCACTGTCCACCCCCCATGCGATGTTTGGAGGGCTTATTGCCCGCCGCACACACGGGACAGTGGGGTGCGGCAGCACACGATGCCGCCATGTGCCTGGTTTGACCGCAGCGGAAACATAGTCCGCTGCAGTCAAAGCAGTTGGTGCACGTTGGCCGGGTATGCCCGACCGCCATGCACCTAAAACACCTCGCAAGCCGGGACTCCAGCAGGGTTACCCGCGCCGAACTCCTGCATACGAGGATCCTGTCTGAGTCAGCCAATTTCTTGACCGACTCTACCGGACACTGCACCCAGGCAGCACCGACGCCGCCCGATCCAGGGTGAATGGCGCCAATCCGGACAGTGTCCGAGGTGCATCCGGTTTTCGAGACAATAGCCTCCCTGATGTCCTCCACCGTCACGGAATCGTCCAGACCCGCAATGCACATCTCTGCGCACTTGACGGGTTTGGCAATTCAAACGCCACCCTCCAGGCCAAACAGCCCTCGCAGCTGCGTGGCCACGCTATCGGCCGCCTTGGCACCCTCGGCCCCAGGGAACTCGAAGATTCGAGCCCCTGTCCGGGCCTTGCGGGTCCTAGCTTCGACGCCTGCGATGTCGGAAACGTCTAGCTCCCGCCGGGCGCGACGTAAGACGGCCTCATAGTTGAGGGCCTTCTCAGCCGCCTCAGGCAGCACAGTGATAACCACTGCTGCTGACTTTGGCCACCGGAGCTTCCTGCGCGACCTCTTCCCCCTCTTTTCGGCTCCTGCTTGGGGAGCGGTGGCCTCAGCGGCGCTTTTGAACGCCACCCTCCGTCTTTGGCCGGGACTTTTCCTGCTTCGCTCAGCCACCTGCTAGTCCTGTTCGAGCATGGCAGCAGCACTGAGCGCAGCAGGCGCAGTCGTGGGCGCGCTAGCTGGTACCAGCGACGCAGGTGTGGGCACCGGTTGCGGCGTGGTCTTAGCAGGAGCCGGCGCCGATCTCAGCTTCTTAGCAGAAGCGAGCCCCTTGGACCCAGCCTTGGGCCCAGTCACAGTTGCGGCGAAGCTCATGCGACCACCCTGGCAGGGTAGCAGGGTGGGTCTCGACGCTATAGTCGGCCGCGTGGTCTTGCCTCCGTCCGCAGCGAGTGGCGGCCGGAGACGTGGCTCCGGAGGCAATCTTGCCTCGAGAACCTCCATGCGCGCATTGACCATGACGCCAACAGACTCCATGATGGCGCGCATGGTTGCCTCCGACACGCCGTCCACCACAGGTAGTGCGGGCAGCGGTACTGCCGCTACTGGCTGAGCTATCGGGGCGCGCCTCGCAGCTCGAACCGGCGCAATTGAGGCGGCGACAGAGTTGGACCTTGTCGACGACGTTGTCGGCGTCAAAAGCACGAATTGGCTCCGCAAGTCGGCCATATCTTTGGCCAGCTTGCGGTTTTCTTTCCGCACCGCCGCTAACTCCGCCTCCAGTCGGTGGTTTTGGTCCCGCAGACCTGCTTCATTTTCGGCACGCATGCGAGCCTCGGCCTCCCTCACTTGGCCGACCGGGGACGAAGCCGCCGATTTTGCCGTCGCCGCAGCCCCTCGCCCCCTGCGAGAGGTTGCCACCTTGGGAGGAGGCATAATAATTGCATTCCCATCGTAGTCGGACCCTGAGCTGCCACCGTTATTTAGGGGGGCGCTTCCGCACCTTCAAGGGGAGGGCCTCCTCCCTGAGCGTCAAAGCCGCCGCCATGGTTGATGCCGCAGAACGCGACGATGACGCAGCGGCAGTCTCGGCAGCCGACATGCTGCCCTCCTCCATCTCCGACGGACCTGCGGCATCGCCGCCTTCGTCCTCTGTCTCCACGACAGATCTGCCGCCCTCGTCGTTGGACGGCCCTCGTCGTTGGACGGCTTTGCGACAGAACTGTCGTCCTCGTCCTTCGACGGCTCTGCAGCAGAACTGTCGTCTCTTTCATGGGTTGGAGCGGCGGCAGCCTCCCTGAGAGCCAACCGCTCCTCTCGCTCCATTTGGCGCCTCTTCGCAACGGAACCCTTCCCACGACTCACTTTAGGTGGTCTTCCACGCCTCTTCGGCTTCGATTGGGCCTCCATGGGTGCCGGGCCCTCGGCTGATTTGAACGCCTCCAGTCTAGAGGACGAGGCGTCTTCTGTGCCAGTTTTACGGTAGCATGGCGAGGCTGTAATGTGGGAACCGCTAGGATCCCCGTCTGTAATTGGTGAAATATGAGTATCCATCTTGTTCCCACGAATCCGGGAGAAATACATCGTCCACCCGGGCAGAGATCCCTGTACCCGGGCAAGACTACATTTACCAACCAGGGGGTCGGCCGGTACCCTGGCTGGAGCGTGCTAAGAACGGAATACCCCATCTGCCATGCATCCTCTCGCCGCACGCCAGAACTTAGGATTCTGGGTAATTTCCGAATTCGAATGTCAAATTCTTTATAGAGGTTATCTTCCTCGCGGTCCAGGCGGTTAAGCCAAGACCCTCACTCCTGAAACTACGCCTCACGACAATATGTCTTGAAGCAAGATATCAGGTTTACGATGTGTCGGCGGTGGCATAAGCCTGCCCAGCCCTCAAATTAATGAATGACCGGGCCCGTCCGAAATTTCGCGTCCTGTACCCTCTACAACTAGAGGGTCAGGAGCGAATTGGAGCTCAACCCATTGTTGGGGAACCCCCCCTCGCGCCAGAGATTCGCTGCGAGTGACAATTCAGCAGAAGGATCTGGGGGACTGTCGCTTGTACCCAGGGTACACCACGTGGAGGTTTCTGGCATCGTACCCCAGCAAGAGCACACCTGATGGTAAGTGTCACTGCCGCTCATGAACCTTTGCAATATCAAGGATATACCTCAGGTCGCTGCCTACCAATAAAATCCCCAAACCCACCCAGTTGGGCTTCCGGCTCTCTCGCTCACCAAACGAAGCGCAATAGCATATTGCCATTACTCAGACGTCGATCTTCTGCGAGAGTGTGGTACTACCCCGGACGGGCCGGCCTGCGGCTGTAGATAGAAAACTCTCAACGGCGTGGTCCTACCACTATTTAATCTTTTTCCTTTATCTCCTATTGATAATAAAATTTAATAAATGCTGAAATTTACGAGTTGTGCAGGGATTACATAGATGAACTAGGAGAACAGATGCCTTCCCTGGCGAGTGTTCGTCATTTCAATCTCTATATACACTACGTGCGCTATTCACAAATGATTACTGTTATACTTCTTCCTCTTTTTATGTATTGGCAGTCAGCTACTTATACTAGCGCTTATTGCCAGTGTTGAGGTACAATTTTCTTTACGAATTAAGTATTTCATGTTAGTCATTGTCACCCACGGGTAAGATAGGGGGTTGTGAATTGTATTCTTACTCCGTCACCATACAAAAAGTTAGTAAACAGTTAGTAGTAAGTAGTAGTAGTTAGTTAATTATATATCTTCTGGGAATTTTGGTGCTAAACGAAAACGTTGTAAAGAATTTTTACATGATATTGACTACATCCCAGCACTTCCGTGGCATCACATTACATAAAATATCATCAAAATTATCTAATACAACACGATAAAACACTAAGATATCGAATATACCTAATACAAGAGCACCACTTAATGTTTTCAGTTCATAATTTAACAGAATTAAATTAGATTTTACTTTACTATACTCAAATATTCTAAAATTATTAGATATTGTGTACTAAAAAATGCATATGATTTTTTTTTAGTCTCAAACCTCACCATGTATCACTTAAGCAGTTAAAATACACTAAAAGAGCAGAACGTAATTAGTGGACAAACTCGAATTATCTTGACATTTTAAATAAATACCAAATATTAAATTAATAAACATATTTTTTTATTGCTTATGGTGGAAAACGAACAAGTAGCACACCTGATGGTAAGTGTCACTGCCACCCATGGACCTTTGCAATACCTAGAGTATAGTTAGGCCGCTGCCGAAAACTACAAACCCAAACCCACCCAGTTGGGCTGCCGGCTCTCTCGCTCACCACACAAAGCGCAATAGCACATGGCCATTACTCATACATCGATTTGCTGCGAGAGTGTGGTACTACCCCGGACGGACCGGCCCGCGGCTGTAGACAGAGAACTATCGAGAGCATGGTCTTACCACTAATGAATATTAAATTAATACTAAATAGCG
The DNA here is from genome assembly GCA_905163515.2 of Lymantria monacha. Classification (NCBI taxonomy): domain Eukaryota; kingdom Metazoa; phylum Arthropoda; class Insecta; order Lepidoptera; family Erebidae; genus Lymantria; species Lymantria monacha. The sequence goes on from LR991081.1 coordinate 23,734,599, forward strand.
TCAAAGCTAAGTCTAGCGATAAAGACATGAAATAATTACCTTTTGCCTGTCTGGAGGAGCTTCAAAGCGAATTTTACAGCTGTGTAAGGTAAGACTATAAAAAAAAGAATACAATGCTGGGAAGAAATCAAAAACAGTAATAGAAAATATCACAGCAGATAATTTATTATTTTTTTCTTTACGACAGTTAATAAACCCTAGGAACAGGGGGAATCCATTTCACTTCCTTGTCATCCAGAGTTTTGTCTATCACCGGTCTGTAGGTAATCTTTACTTGCCCATTGCACAGGTCCACCGTTGACAGTGTGTGTTTCCTCCAATGCTGCTCGTATGGTACCTTGGTCTGAAAAACCAAGTAAGATAAACTTTAAGTGATATAAGCAGAAGGAAATTCCAAAACAAATCAATATAGCAACTAGTCCTAACCTGATGATTTTTTTTTTGTTAGGACCATGGGTTCGCACTCACGACGCCCGTTCCGTATTCCTTCCCCATCGCCATTGGGCCGGCCAGTGGTACCGCTTCCTTGCCATCCGTGGCCAGCCCGGCGGGTTACCCTTTCGGATACCATCCCCAGTCGTCCCAGCCAACTGCCGGGGCGGCGCCCTCACGCGGTCAGCCTCTCTACGAGTGACGGACTATTTCTCGAACCAGTCACCCGCGGCCTCGGTTAGGGCGGCATCAGGCGCAGATAATCGCGCCTACACCACCCCAGGCGCCAGCGGCGGAGCGTGTCACGAGAAGGAAAAACTCGAAACAAAACAACACGGCTGACCAGCATGGTATAGTAGGTCAATTTCTCTCCTATTATGGAGCACCCTCCAGCCCAACGGTGAGATATATATGCGCTGAGATGATGATGATGGTTCATAAGCAAAGTGACTGCAAAGGTAGCTGCATTCAGAATATTTTTTATTAAGATTTTTTACCTGAGGCTCGAGTTTTCGTTATTAATGAGATAAAGGTAATAATGCTGTCACCACTCCTTACTCTCCTCTAGAAAAATCGGTTAACATATTCTTGTCCGTTCGGGTAGTGATTGCAAGAAGAATGTACAGCATCATTCTTTTGAGAAATTTACTATTTACTGCAACGGCCAACCTGTCAGCCAAACGGCTTTGGCAACTGCGGCGTTTTCAAGAATACAATTCACTCTACCTTCATTTCTTGGAGACATCTAAGCAGATATTATCATTGCAAGAACACTCAAAATAAATGTCCAAACAAAACGTCTAATTATGTTGACATAAAAAGTTAATATGCATTCCATTAATGAAGATTGCAATTTCCATAGTTGGATATATATTAGCTGAAATGGAATACGATACGAGCCAAATGCCGTTACTCGGGCAATAGTTGAAATTTTAACACCAAATAATTATTTTCCAAGAATTTCTAATCAAAATCGACGACATTCGTAAAAATGTAAACTTCAAAAATTTGTCTGGAGAGACCAATATTTGACACGAGGAAATCATGGCCGGCGGTCGTAGACTTATACCACTGCATTAACAAATACGTCTTGTTATTTTTTTTAGTTTATTTTTTTTTATTGCCTATGGTGGCAAGCAAGCAGTACACCTGATGGTAAGTGTCACTGCCGCCCATGGACCTTTGCAATACCAAGAGTATAGCTCAAGCCGCAGCCTACCAATAAAATCCCCAAACCCACCCAGTTGGGCTTCCGGCTCTCTCGCTCACCAAACGAAGCGCAATAGCACATCATTATTCATACGTCGATCTTCTGCGAGAGTGTGGTATTACCCCGGACAGACCGGCCCGCGGCTGTAGACAGAATTATGTCCACAACGTGTTCCTACCATTATTAAAAGCTTATAAATTTAAAAATAATCACCTGCCCTTCAACTTTTTTGCTATAATCATATTCATCGATCCTCTTCGGACAATCATCCCTAAAATGTGCACCTCTACTCTCCGTCCTATTTCTGGCGCAAGCGACAACCTGTACAGCACACTGCAACATATTCTGCAACTCCAACGCTTCAATCAAGTCAGAGTTCCAATTCAATCTTCTATCAACCACCTTTATCTGTTCAAAGGCGTTAAACCATTTTTGGATTTCTTCGTGAGCTGTTGAAATGATCTATATATAACATCTTACTGCTATACATACATACATCCTCACGCTTGTTTCCCACAGGGTGAAGCAGAGACTATAGACTGTCATTAGTCACGATCCTGGCATCACTCCATCACTTCATTCACACTTACACGTACTCTTAATTGATGATTGATGATGAGATGATTTTTCAGCAAAACATTTACAATTTAGTCTAGAAAAGTTTGACATCATTATTACCAGCATTTACCTACTCTTCTTTCAACATTATCATCATTTCTACCATCACTAGTAAATAGTACATACAATAGGTACTTGGGTCACAAATTCTTTCACCTGTTCCACAATCTTATGCTGCCATTATACTAATTTAGTTAAATTCGGTTCTTAATATCTTATTCTTGCTAACACAAATAGAATAAGACACTCATGTGATAAAGCTAAGTTATAAGAACGTTCGCCTGACTTTTTTTGCTGTTGGTAGACAAATAAGTATTCCAGTTGATGGTAAGTGATATTTATTTATAACCCCTGTAATACAGAGAAGTCACTGCTTACCATAACGTGAGGTTTAGGCCTCTAACGCTTTCGCTCGCCGAATGAAAAGCAATAGGAAATTGCTATAACTTACAATTAGTTTTCTGAAAGTGTAGTACTACCCAAGACGAGCTGGCCTATTTACGCATATAGAAAACTATCAGCAGGGTGACTTTACTATTAAGACTGACTACAACCTTGCATGGGTAGACAATTGACTATGTGGAACTGAAAACCGCTCAGTCGATTTTTATGACACTGAAGAGGACCGTTATAGGCTTGGTAATACTAATGGCTACTGTTATATAACGGTATTGCAATTCTTTTATTCTCTTCGAGTACTAATGGGAGTTGTTTTATACAGATTAAAGTTCACCAACCAGGTAGTAATAAATTAAGAAATAAGTGTCAATTTACTGTTATCACATTGGTGACGTAGGTAAAGATCAAATCTATGAAAGCAGATACTATCACTGCAAAAGACCGAAATCGCAATAGAAAACCTGATACTAAACCGTTAATCTATCGTGATCATTTTACATCTTACAGTGGTAAGCCGGCATCCAATAATAGGACACGTAAATAATGAAATAGATGTGTTAGAGTTTGATATATGTTTAACATTAATATCTGATGCGCTATAATCTTTTAAGCTATACCATAAATAAATTATTCTTATAATCGTCAGGATATAATTCAATGCAAGTGTTGTGTCACCCAAGCTGCATACCTAACGTTAAGTCGTACTGCAGCTCATGGAACTCTGTAATACCAGAAGTAGAATTCTAAGTCGCTATCTACCAACTAAAACACATCCAGAGAGTTAATCTGCCGGCTCTCTCGCTCACCGAACAAAGCTCTACAGTAAATTGCAACTGCTCAGACGTTGATTTTCTACGAGAGTGTGGTACTACCCCGGTCGGACCGGCCCGCGGCTATAGACAGAAAACTGTCAACAGTATAGAAGTATGACTTTACGTATTCCTGGTTGCTGATAGTGCATGTGTCCCGGGTTCTAGTTATTAAGATTGTAATCGCAAGTCAGTCATCATTGAAAGTAATAATTTTATGTATATGGCTCAATCACCACTTACGTCACCCGCAATGTATGCTAGAGTTTTAAAAAAAACCTATTGACCATTCTTCTGATAACTTTTACGGCGCCCGCGTGATAATCCGAATCGTATCCCTAACACTAATACGAAGATAGAGTCAGTCATCAAGCTTGTAATATTTTAAATTACCTTCATTCAATAGTTTGCCATCTCTGAACACACCGCACTTGTTTTGCATGGTGAACCTCATAGCTTGTCGTAATTCGTGTGGCGCGGCACACCCATTTGCGGTTCTAATTTTCTCCAGGTTGTCAAGAGTTGCATCAGAAATATTCTAAACACCAGATACTGTTTTTTAATCATTATAATTGATCTAAGGCATTTTATTATCAGGCTATCCACGTCCGCTACTGCAAATAAGGCTCGTCGCCGACTTATACAACACCGCAAATTTTGGGAGTATAATGAGGATAAGTGCGTCGAATGATGATCAAATGAATGGGTAACAGCGACTATCTGCGTAACTTACAACGACAAGTTCGATCGTCACACAGTTTATCTAGTGTGACCATAATGGCATTTTTTATTTATGACTTGGCCTATGTCCTATAGAATTAGAATGACTTACATCGTTTAGTTTCACTTGCTTCTCACCAGGCTTGGATATAATACTGATGTTGTCTGCAACAGATTTGCCGAATACTACAGTGTCGAGTATAGAGTTTGCTCCCAATCTATTAGCACCGTGGGCATTGCTGACCACCTCGCCGGCGGCATGGAAGCCTGGTATCAGGCAATCTTTTCCACCTTCATACATTAAACACTAAAACAATTTATTTATTTATTTAAATAGCCTAATAACTGCGTCTGATGCCGCCCTAGCTGAGATCGAGGGTGAATGAACCGGGAATAAGGCTATCACCCGCAGATAATCGGACCGCGCGAGGACGATTCCCCGGTAACACTGTCATTTGTTGCTGCAGCGCCAATGTAGGCAATAGGTCGGAAGATACTCCTAGGATGGTAGCCCATCGGATCGGCTACGGAGGTCAATGAATCAGTCAAAAGTCAGCTCAATGGCGATGAAGAAGGAACGCGTAGTGGGTTATGAGGTCGGACGTTGTCCATCCGAGGTATGTCCGGATTCAGAAACCAACTTACGAGAAAAGGCAGCCATGCAGCCGACAGTTTTCTGCCGGTATCCAGAAGTAGTCTGGTATCATACTCCCGTAGTAAATCAACATTTGGGTGTTATCAATTTGATTGTGGCTCAATGAGCAAGAGAACTGCGAAGCCAAATACCTACCACTCTGCGGTAGGCAGCAACCTGGTAAATCAAAAGTCGATGAGTGGTTAACACTCACCATCAGGTGGGCTGCTTGTTCGTCTCGCTTGGTTTCAATTCACAGTTATTGTTTTAAAGAAATAATAATATTTCCTAAGGAAAGCTCTTTTTAGAATTTTAGAATAGTTTGCTCATCACTATCTCAGCTCATACTCATCCAACTATTGGGCTCGACTCCTCAGGATTAGGAGAGAAATTAACCTACTACACCACGCTGACCTGGTGGTTTTATACGGGTTTATATTTCAAGCCTTTCTTTTCTTGCATAATGTTGTATACCTACATATTATCCTTTAGTTATCCTTTAATACATCTACCTACGAACAACACTTGGGTGGTGAATTGTATTCTTACTCGGTCACCAAGCGGTTAGTCTGTTCATCATAAATATTAGGTTTTATTTGTATTTATTTTTATGTGTGCTGATAGAAAAAGCCAGTTTACCGTGGGAGTTGTAAAAGCTCCGTTGGGGAGATCTGTATGCAATACTACTGAATATAAACCTACTCAACAGAAATAACAGCACAATAGCCATATTTGAAATACTTCTTGGTGTTATGAATTTCGTGATGAAACATTTAAGATCGAGCCTCCTCCATAATGTGAGGGAAATTATTCTAATATACCGCGCTGGTCAGATGTGTTGGTATAGGGTTTTGGTTCGAATTTTCCTTCACTTATATAGATGTTATATGCGTTTTTTATCCCTTAGTCGTCTCGTACGATCACCTACGTCTAAGATAGGGTGTGGCGAATTATATTCATGCTCCGTCACCACATGGAAAAAACATTTACAATACCCAGGGATAAATGATGCGTTATTATTCCATAAATACATACACCCAACACTTTCCGTAGACAAGTAACAAATGTTACATATCCACAAGACGTCAATTAATTTTAGATTTGTATGTATATAACAAATATTTGCCTTGCGTCGACAAACGAATACATAGCACTCTACGTGGGAGTCTAACCATGTTTGTGCTGCACGCGATTTGTGGATATTTGGGTAGATGGCACTATTACACAAAAAGATCCTAAATTAATGTTTTTCGCGTCTGAGGGAAGTTTCCGATTTGTATCGTTAAATAAATATATATTTAAAATGGTCTCCTAATGTTTATAGTATAATCAATCATTAGAGTTTAACATAACTTTGTCCTATTTTTATCTTCATTTTTAATCCGTTACCTCTAAATAGGTCGCCTAACCAACATGCAGGTATACCTAGTGGACATTCAATATACATATTATGAGCAATATACGAAGCTTAACGCATATTCTATACAAATAAAACTGAATAGCTGAAATGTATACCTACGTGTTGCACATAGTTTCTGAACGAATGCACTAAATTGTTTTTTTTTGTGTTCGTTATTGTCAGGAAAAGGTTTGAATAAAGAAATTTTAAAAATTGACCATTTTTTTTAAATATTTTAATATGTAAAGTGAATGAATGAGATGGAAGGCTGCGAGAGATTTTCAATATAATACAGAATATTGACAAATGAACGTATTAGTACAATTCGTTGATAACTTAGAAATATTGACAGTATTTTGATTGATTTTTAGTTCAAATTAATTTATTACATACAAACCCTTCGGATTGTACTTAGGTACGTCAACTATAACTTTATATATTTATACAATAAACTACCACCGGATCAGAAAGTAACCGTTACTGAGAAGATCCCGCAAAAAACTCACGCGGGTTTGTCTATTTATATTATTATTTCTTTACTGACTTTTTTTATAAAAAATAGTGCAACATGTGTTAGTAAGAATTAGCTCCAATATGATGCATTTTAATGCACTTTATACCAACATATAAAAAAAATTCAAATACAATGTAAGTAACAATTTAATGCAAAAAAGGGTTGTAAAGGGGGATGAAAAGTTGTAAGGAAGTATTGTCATTTTTAAAGCCAGAAGTTTGAAACTTATTTTTACGCTGTTGATTAGATATAAATAAATATGACAATAAAATTTTGTAAAAAATTACCCTCAAGGGTTAAAATAAAAATAGTGGATGAAAAACTTTAGGAAAGTAACTTTTTACGCGGGCGAAGCCGCGGGCAGAAGCTAGTAAGAAATAAATTTGAAATTATGAATTGACAACACGCAGACGAAGTTGTGCGGGTCAGGATCAGTTAGTATTTAATAAAATAAAGTATATCTGGCTTGATCTATGTGGGCTACTATATAATAAAACACTATCGTGAATAAATTTGCCTGTCCCTTATACAGGATACAAGTCAATTGATTTCACCATTTAATGAAGGCTTTGATCCAATAATGGATATCACTAAAGACAGAAGATATGAGGCTAGGAAAAAAAAATACCTCACTATCTTCAATTATATTGCTAAATGCCATCAAATGAACATTATTAACACCTGTATTAATTCTGAAAAAATAATGATATCTTTTAAGCTAAATTAAGTCACCTCTCCTTTCCAATTGACAGGTATTCCTCCCATGGTGTAATGAACGGTGGGTATAACTGGCACAGGTTGGGTGAACAAATCTGTCCCTGTGAATGTTTGTGCGGATTCGTATATGCCAGGGAGCCGCTCCCTTATCTTATCAGCTCCAAGGTGATGGAGTTGAAGAAATATGTGGTCCTTCTTTGGTCCAACGCCACGTCCTGTGTATAAATTATATCTATCAATTAACTTCATGGTACCGAATGGTAAATCCCTCAGGGTTTAGGATATAATGAAGAAAAAACCAAGGGATATAATAATATCTCTTTGCACAATATTGTAAGCAGTAGAAAAATCTGACTGAGGGATCAAGCAAGGAATTAGCTGTAGTGCTCTATTGAGTAACTTATAACCCAGGATGAGAATTAAGTCATATGCTGAAGAGCTTAGAATAATAACACATAGAAACCAATTTCACACAAAATATTTGACGCCAGTACATTGGTGACAGAAATGTCACCCTACGCCGGCCCGTTCCGTAGTGTGCAAGGCCATTGTGTTCCATTTTATAGTAGTGTATATTCGTGTAATCACTTGCACACTAACATGATCTTTGGCTTCTCGTTTTTAACCCGCCATCACTCGCGCGGGGTGCCGTCAGCACCCCACGCATTTTTTAACGTAAAAATTAATAACAATTTCTCTACTTGCGTATCCGCTCGTCTCAGTACCTTCAAGTGACCTTTAAACACATCGACACGGGGCGGGAGGGGTTGTGTGGTGCGAGCGCTCGCAGCGTGAGGACGTATCAAAGTTTGGCTGGGGTGGTCACGACACCCCGCGAGTGCTGGTGTTATACTTTTGCGGAAGTTACTTTATCAGCAAGGTATGAGTTTTAAATTGTTTTGTAAAAGTAAATTATTTAATTGTGCCGTTATTAACTATAATATAAATAATGGTGTAATTCTAAGCAAATATTTAATGGTTTTTGTTTTTACAAACTTTTATTTACCTTGCTTTGTTCGTATGTATTATTTTTTTTCAAATCTTTTTGTTTTCAGATGAGTTGGGAACAAGAGCAAGCAAGATTGGCAGCTTTATTAGGAGCAATAATGTCGGATAATGAAGACAATGTTGCAGTGGAGAGTGATGCCAGCATAGATGAAGATTTTATTCAAGAGTCTGATCATGATTCTTTGTCAGAACAGGATATTTTATCAGCGGCAGAGTCTGAAGTAGAAGATGCTGAAACCGAGGATCAACGTGAACGTGATCACATCGGAAAAGACAAAGTAACTAAGTGGCACAAAGTCAAGGGTCGTACTACTATCAGAACCCGCGCTCACAATATAATTACTGAAGCTCCCGGTCCCAAAGGTATGGCTAAGTCTTGTAAATCTCCATTTGAATGTTTCAAACTCTTTATTACCGACGACATGATCGCAGAAATAACTGGTTGTACAAATATTTACATAGAAAAAATAAGCCATAAATATACACGTCAGAGAGATTGCAATAAAACCGATGAAACTGAAATGAAAGCTCTCATTGGCTTACTAATTTTGTCTGGTTTGTGTAAATCTAGCCATAGAAAGCTGAAAGATTTATGGGATGAGTCTAGACTGGGTATCGCAATTTTCCACAAAACAATGAGCTATAACCGATTTTCTTTCTTACTAAGATGTCTACGCTTCGATGATGTAAATACTCGTGAGTCAAGAAAATTAACAGACAGATTTGCTCCAATCAGAAACATGTTTATGCAATTCAACAATCATTGCGGTGAAAATTATAGTCTCAATGAGAATTTTACTATAGATGAACAATTACTAAAATTTAGAGGACGTTGTATTTTTCGACAATATATTCCAAGTAAGCCCGGGCGGTATGGTTTGAAAAGTTTTGCTTTATGCGATGCAAAGACTTTTTATACATACCAAAGTGAACCATATCTTGGACGACAACCAGATGGACCTTACAAAGTCAGCTATAAGCCAGGTGATATAGTTATTCGATTATGTGCGTCTATTTTAGGTTCTGGAAGGAATCTGACTTGTGATAATTGGTATACAAGCATTCCATTAGCAGAAGAATTGCTGAAAAATAAAATCACCATGGTAGGCACGTTGAGAAAAAATAAAAAAGAGATACCCGCTGCTTTTGTTGACCAACGAGTTGTTGGAACTTCAATTTTTGGCTTTCATTACAAATTGCCATTGACTCTGGTGTCTTATTGTCCTAAACAGAAAAAAAATGTACTACTAATATCTACATTACATGACAATAATGACATCATTATCACAACAGCTACAAATGAGCAAAAGCCAGAAATTGTTTTATTTTACAATGAAACAAAAGGCGGCGTGGACACGGCTGACCAAATGTGTGGCAACTACAGTATTTCAAGGATATCTTCACGTTGGCCATTGAGATTTTTTTTTCATATGCTGGATACTTCTGGTATTAATTCCAATGTTATCTACAATTGGAATATGGCGCAATCGCAACCTAACATGAAAAGGCCTGAGTTTTTGGAATCATTGGGTTTGGGCATGCTTCAAGGTCACATTGAAAGAAGATCTTTACAACCAGGGTTACCCAAAGCACTCAAGAGGATGTTGAATGCTCCTGGATCAAGCACTGAAGGAACGTCACCAACAAAAAAGCAGCGCTGTATAGTTTGTCCACGCTCTAAAGACATTAAAACGTTGAGTCACTGCAATTTTTGCAAAAAAACCATGTGTCAAAAACACATGAAGTTAATTTGCAGTTCTTGTAAAGAAAAATAAGAAAATTATATTTTATTTTCCTAATTAGTCTATATATTTATGTTTTTAAATAAGAAAGTTTATATTAAAAGCTAAGAATTTGTTTTTTTTTTTATTCTTTGAGGAAAGATCATAATATTATGACTGAAAAGGCTGATATTATAATGTTTTGTAGAACAGTAATAAAGTTGATTATAAAATTTACGTTTTTTATTTTACATACGTCATACAACACAAAATAATAAAATGCTAGTATAATTCCATTAACTGATATTTTAAATATAAAAATATACTTTGAGTATGTGGGGTGGCCACAACACCCCGCGAGTGCTCACGACGCTAAAAACCGCGCGAGTGATCGAGGGTTAAACACATACCGAACTATCGTATGTGTTACTATTGTAAGTTGAAAAGTTATGTGTACGGCTGATAGTTAATAAAAGCCGTATGCAGACAACGTGACGTAAATCTAGATTTTACAAAGTGAGCTCTCCTATATTGATTTCCTCCACCAAACCCAAAAAAGAGACTAACGAAAAGAGGAGGAAAGTAGGATACTCATAACCCGTATGTATTATGTACCGAGAAGAGAAAAACAAGTAATGGCTTTTTAAACGCCTTTTTAATGATTTTTTTTCATGCTTATTAGCTCGTTGAAAATATGAGCGACCCGATTCTTCGTAAAATTACATACGTGACGACATCTAGTTCATCCCTCTTTAGCAAAAATAATACAAGCACACCATTTAGTTCCAGGCCATTAGGTTAGATGGTATAGGGATCGTGCGCGAAATATAGAGGCAGCACTACTGTCAAAGTGAGCGCTCTCTGGTGTTTTATTAGTGAACATAGTGGGATCACAACAGACATTTATACTAATCACAAAATAAAGGCCCGTTTTGACAGTTCATACCCAAGAAGTTCTCTATTTTTTACCGATCGAAATGTTCTAAGGTAATTACATTTTTCATTGATGGGTACCGCCCACTCGGCTAAGTGCCGTGCATAACGATTTTTTCATATTCTCCACAGACTATTAATAATCGGTTAAAGAAAAAATAAATCGATCAAAATATTTTCTTTTAAGGTGGACTCGCAGTGGTCCGGTTTTATTAATTTTAATACTAGTGTTTAGAATAACTGAATTTCACCAGCTGTGTATTGATCTTTACTGAAAGTTATGAGTTTGGAGCTAACAAAGTCACAAATTGGGACAATGTCATATTTGTCGAAGAGATTTGGCTGAACTCGAATCATATCGTGCCACAGTCGTGGACGGACGATACCAAGGCATCTTGCTCAAAAGTGCCAATGGGAAAAGGTGGACGCTTAATAATCTGCCACGCTGAATCAGCTGGGGGAAGTTTTTTTTTAATGATGCCTTGCTTGCAACGGAGTCTAAAAGTACAAAAAAATATCACGAAGAAAAGGATGCAAATAAATTCACAGAGTGGTACAGCATGGACACAAAATGATAAGAGCGCCACCATACCATTGTCAGTACAATACTTTGATCTGGGCTCAAATGAAAGGATACGCAGCACGCCACAATACAAAGCCGCCATTCTCCACTAAGAAAATTATGACATTGTTGAATGAAGCTTGTGCCAAAATTACTAAAGAAGACTGGACAAAAGTGGTAGAAAACTCGAAAAATAATTAAGGAAGACTGAAGACTATGATAGAGACATCAATCAATATTGACAATATAATTGAAAATGAAATAATTATAGATGCGGGTGACGATAGCTCAACCGACTATTTTGGCTCATCATTTGAAGAAAATGAAGAAATTAAATGAAGAAATTGAAGATTCACTTTTTCTCGATTTTTTATTTTGTGATTGAGTGAATGTTATTGTAACACAAATATATAATGATAGAAATGTGACCTTTCATAACATTGTGTCATTTCAAAATACCCATATCAAAATTTTAACTTAAATTTTCAAATCAGAACTTTAATCCACTGCACTTTACAATACATATTCAAATCGATTAAATACTCACGCAAACTTGAATCGATATATCGTGAGTATCGAGTACCGAGTCGTATGGTTATATCACTATATCCATCAATAAGATAAATGTCAAAACGGGCCTTTTATTTTGTGACAACTATAATAACATTCTGGCACTCTGTTCTCTCTGCCTACCCTGCAAGGGATATGGCGTGATGATGATATGTATAATAACATTATAAGAAATTATAACAATGGAAAAATAAAAAAATATGGATTTCAACCTGTAGTGAATAATATCATGCATGGTCGGAACGATGAGAAAGGCAAAAAATTATTCAAATCAAAGCATGTGTACCGTACACATGCTTTGATTTGGATAATTTGTTGTGTTTGTGTAATGTTGTTGAAAAAACGAATAAATTAGAACTGCATAACCAGTAAAGTTGTGCCCCAGACTAGTGTATCAAATCTTTATTTGTCAATTTCTGTAGATTGATACAAATCAGCACGTTACTAACGCTGTTTGCACATGTAAAGCTGATCTTGGGGGCGAGTGTAAACATATATGTGCGTTAATTCATTACGTTAACTCTCCTGAAACATCATCATCGAAAACGAGTCATTCTCAGGAATGGGGTAAGCCGACTCAAAAGCAATTGCTAGGGTACGACAAAGGTAAAAGAATGTCTAAATTTTTTCCTCCGCCAGTTTTGTCTCCTAAAATGACTAATTGTAAGTTGAAACCTATCAAACTTACAGTAGCAAGTATGCCCGAATCTTTGAAAAATACACCGCTTCGAAAAATCGTAGAGCTTGAAGAGAAAGAAGATATTGTAATAACAACAGTAGGATCAGTGTTAGAAATGATACAAACTAATGCTACGGAAGTCCTCGAGAAGAAGGCAAATTTCTTTAGGCAAACTACTTTCGTAGTTAATGATATATTTACATTGCAAAATTCAAATGTAATATTTTGTCAGGAAGTTATGGTAACCAAGGAAATGTACACATTCTATCAAAAAAAGTTATGTTGTGATGCTGCTGTTATGTTGTGATGAGTACAGCATTAAATTTAAGTCTTTTAACTATTCAACAATCTAATAGCAGTGAATGGTTTGCACAACGAGCTCTGCGCATAACTGCTAGTGATGGATACAAATTAAAGGTCAACGTTTTAATGTTGAAAAAGTTGTGACAGATATGTTATACCCAAAAAAAAACTAAAAGTGCAGCAATAACATATGGAAAAAGCAATGAAGATTTAGCACTAAAAGAGTATAAACAGTTAGTTGATCCAAAGTGGGAGATTGTTAAAGTTGGTGTGATAATTAGTTTGCAACAACCGTGGCTAAGCTGTTCTCCAAATGCAATCCTCGTTTATGGGAATGAAATATGGCAAAAGCGACTTGTAGATATTAAATGTCCATATACTTGTGACATTCCTGTTTGGGATGCTGATTCAAGCCAGTCAAATGTTCCATACCTAAAAGTCGATGAAAATGGAATACTTGAAATTTGAGTGCAACACATTCAATTAACATTCAGGTCCAGCTTCAGATGTATGTGACTAATATAAAGTTTTGTGATTTGTATGTGTACTCGCCAAAAGGTAGTGTGTTACTTAACATCCCACGTGACAATCAATTGTTAGTTAGCTTAATACCTCATCTTGAGGTGTCTTATTTTACTCAATACATACAAAAATTATATGCCAAATACTCTACTGACTAACAATATATTTCTCATTATCATTAGTAGATTACTTGTTACATATAAATTATAAAATGACTGAAGAATAATTTTGCAATTGATCAAATGTGATATTAAATTAAAGTAATAGTTAATTATATATTATCAGATTAATTATCAAAGATTATCACAAATTTGCCAATATTGAAAGAATTTTATAATATTTAGTTTTAAGACTTGAGATTTTAAACTTACCTAAAATATTTTTTTTTATTATCTTAATTTTATAGAAATTCTAAGATTCTTTTTTTTAGGAATTAATTATCAATAGTTTTATGTTATCTTCGTTTAAAAGTATTTAATATTACTAGCAAAAACATAATAGTAGTAAAATATTTATCATTTATGAGCCTGTATTTACCTTATGTTAAAGTTATTATAAAATAGAAATTATAAACATTGAATGTTACACTATTTGAGAAAATAAAACCTTTTTGTAAACAATTCATTTTTATTTCATACAGTTGAAAATTTAATTCAGTTTTTACAATAGGTACATACATACATATTATTATCACGCCATATCCCTTGCAGGGTAGGCAAAGAAGCCAGAGAACTCTATCCTTGCATAGGTACTTCCCTCGCTTCCTCAACATTCATAATTCTTTTCATACACATTCGCCGGTTTCGGAGACTCTTGACTCCACCTTCCTTCAGTACGTAACCAATCTGGCCTAGGTAGGTTAGTCTCGGTCTCCCTTTTATACCTACATCCTTCCACTTTCAAATTGTATATCTTCTTAACCAGACGTTCATTTATAAAATTTCACGTCCACACCGTATCCACGTTCTCGACGTGATGTATTATTACATCCAAGAATACAACAATTTTTCTCTAAGCTGGCATTATTGAAAGACATTAAATATATTTTATTTATAATTAATAAAAAGTAAATCACATATGTTAATGTTAAAAGCGACTTTTGGCGGGAATCTAAAACGTCATGTTGTGCTCTTGTATTATATTCGATATCTTAGTGTTTTAACGTGTTATATTAGATAATTTTTATGGTGTTTTATGTAATATGATGTGACAGAACAGCTGGGATGTAGTGAATATCATATAAAAGTGCTTTACAACGTTTTCGTTTTCCATCAAAATTCCTACAACATACCATTAACAGTGTCACCATAGCAGTGTTGATGGCGACAATTCGACTGACTGACAGACAATGACTAACTTGAAAAGATTAAGAACGTGAAGATAATTATAACTCGACACTGGCAAAAATGGCTCGTATAAGTAGCTGATTGCCAATACATAAAAAGAAGAAGAAGAAGAAGCTGCAACTTAACTTTGACATTGGCTTAAGTATAAACAGAGCCACAACAAAAAAAAAAAAAAAAAAAAAAATGTTAAAAGCGTGATCCCAACTACACTCATTTGCAAAAAAAACGGGCACCTAAGCAATGAACCATTTCAAATGTTAATATTTCTTTGTTTGATAATTATAGGTAGTTTTATCCACACAATTTGGTAAATTAATAAGAAAATAATCGTTTTCATCAGTATTTCATAAAATTTAGATACAATTTATGGGAAATAATGCTAAACCTCGCTAGTAGTGTATATTCGCTAGTAGTGCATATGCTCATGAAGTAAAAATAAAAAAGTTTTTTTGTTTGTTTTTCTTTAATAAAGTAAAAGCAGATAAATGTTTAGTATCGAGTGTGACCCCCTCTAGCTAAAATCACAGCTTGAATTCGTCTGGGCATGCTAGCGAGTATATCCCGGATACTTGCTTGCGGAATACGTTCCCACTCCGCAGTAATCACATTCTTCAGCTCTCTGATGGTCTGCGGAGCCGGGTGTACTGATCTCACACGCCGTTTCAGAACGTCCCAGACATGCTCTATGGGATTGAGGTCGGGACTTCGAGCTGGCCAATCCAAACGACGAATGCCGACCTCTTGCACATACGCATTAACATCGCGGGATCGGTGGGCGCGAGCATTGTCGTCCATAAAAATCGAGTCTTCACCTAGAGCGGCCAATGCGGGTTGTGCATGAGAAATTAGAACTTCCGTTATGTATCGATGCCCAGTCAGTGAGCCGTTTTCAATGAAGACTAACTCTGTACGATCCATTGAATTTATTCCTGCCCAAAACATAACAGAGCCCCCACCATAAGGTGTGATTTCTTCGAAACATGCCTCTGCAAAGCGTTCTCCTTGTCTTCTTAGCACTCGCCGACGTCGATCTTCACCGAACAGAGATATCCTGGCTTCATCAGAGAACAAAACCCTATTCCAATCGTCTTGAGTCCATGATTCACAATTTCTAGCGAACCTAAGCCTGTGAACTCTGTGCTCACGGAGTAATTTGGGGCCGCGGGCCGGGCGGTGACTGCGTATATTGGCAGCGAGAAGCCTCCTCCTGACCGTCCATAGACTAATATGCACATTTCTTACTTCTTGGAGGTTGTTCTTAAGATCCACATACGAAGATTTGCGATTTCTCAATGCGCGACTCACAAGAAAACGATCATCCCGTGGTTGGGTACATGGTTTTCTTCCAGAACCAGGCCTTCTCTCGACGGAACCAGTCTCCTGATATCGCTGCCAGGTCCTTTGGACTGTCGAGCGACTAACATTTAGCCTCCTAGCCACGAAACATTGGCTGCAACCCTCTTCAAGCAGCGCGATAATTTTGGTAGCTTTTACCACTTTATCTACCATTTTTGATACAGCCAAACAGCATTAAATAAAGCTTTGACAGTCAAGGATATGAAATTAATCGATAAAAATTGAATAAAAGTTATGAAAGTCGATGTTAACTTCTGGAACTTCGCGCCAAAAATGTAGGATAAAAAGGGGTTTTCTGTAAAAATGAACATCAAATGAAAAATTGAATTTAGAACGTACTTTTTTAAATACCACAGCATTTAAAGGCAAGGCATTTAAAACCGGCCAGTAACGTGTACAAACGATTGAAACCTTTTTGGTATTGTATCTTTTTAAATATGAATGAAAATCAAAACCGCCCGTTTTTTTTGCAAATGAGTTTACTTCGGATATTTGTCACTAGTTGGCGCTGAAGTCTAGACGCACGGTCCCTATACGAGGCTACTGTACTATTATAGTCCTTAAAATATAGCTTGAACTCTGTGACAGATAGCTACAAAACCGATGAAGTCAATTTGAATACGCGTCATGTTAACAATTTTATTTTGTATCGTCTATATTTTCATTCTTAACGTGCCAGTTATATCTCAACTGAATTATGAATATAAAAAAAATATTTACACCAAAACTTGTACCTAGTATTTTTTTTAAATAGTAAACATTTTATAAAAATATGATGCTTACGCAAGTACAAGGTCATACTGAACTGAAAATAAGATAGAGATGGGATTGTCGACAAACGTAAATCGATAACATTCTTATTAATTATTTATAAAACAAGTAAAACCAATATATTACCTATATAAATCACATAGTTACGCTATAAAATAAGTAAAATGTGTTAATTTAGTATTCAGACATCAGTTATAATATTAATACGACCATTTCTTTTATATGACAAATCGGTCCGGGGCGACAGAACAGGCGGCGCGCAACCCCATGGACCCACCTTGCAAGCACTTCTCATCGCCGTGCGAGCGGGCCACCGGTACCCGATCTTTGTCTTCGGTGGCCCGCCCGGCGCACTGTAGTAAAGTCCTATACAAAGCCGTCTCAAAACCGTTTCATGTGAAAGTCGTTGTAATGGAATAAAATTAATAAATTAATATAGTCTAATAAATAAGCTTTCTTTACGCAATTGTTTAGTTTTTTTAGTTAATCATAATGTATATAAATAGGCATCAAAACTAACTCATGTTTAATAACGTAATTTTGAGGCAATACGTTACTACAATTCAGCGCCACATTACTCAAAAATTTTTCATATAAATGTACAAGTATTATACATTTTTGAAATGCTTATAATCTTCTCCTAACGTTTCATAATTAATATTATAAATATTGTTTTAATAAAATACAATTAGCCAATATAGTTCAAGATGGTATATTTTCAGTGTTAATTTTTTTTTAAGGAGACCCTTTTTTTTTTTGAGGGCGGGTTACGGTCGGCACACTCCTCGCACCACTCCGTCCGGGGTAACAGAGGGGCGTAAGCACGCACACCCGTAACCCACCCGTGACGTCGCCTTCGTCGTTGGGCCAACCACCGGAGCAGAGTGACTTGACGTCAGTGGTTGGCACAACGGAATACCCCTGAGGAGTATCCTCTCCTCGACCGACGGTCTTTCCTCACGCGGACTAATTCCCCGATCCAGTCACCCGCGGCCTCGCCTAGGGCGGCATCCGGCGCAGGTAATCGCGCCTGCGGCGCCCCAGTCGCCGGCGGCGGCTCGCGTCGTCGAGGAGACGCTCCTCGTGCACGCGCTTCGCCGCCTCCTTCCGCGAGACTACTGCCTCGCAGAAGGATGCGACCGCGTCCCAGTTCCTGAAGCTGTCGAGCATCGCCCTGGCGATGGTCAGCAGCGTCAGGTCAGCACCGATGATTGTGACGAGTTCACGACGCTGCTCTGCCCAAGCGGCACAAACCTTGAGCGTATGCTGCGCCGGGTCCTCGTCGCAATCGCAGTGGTGGCAGGACGGTGTACTCTCCCTCCTTACGACCGTGTGCAGGTATTTGGCGAAGCATCCATGCCCCGTTAAAACCTGCACCAGTCGGAAGGAGAGCACCCCGTGCCGCCGTTTTAGCCACTGCATCAGCACCGGCCGGAAGGCCTCCACGGTCCGCACACCGAACCGAGGCCTCCAGCCGGACTGCCCAACGGGCAATGACGTCGCGGCGGCCGTCGACGCGCCAGGCGGTGTGCTCCCTCAACGAGACCACACCGCCCTCTGCTCGCACCTCCAACATCCGCCGATACAAACTGGCGAGTATTTCCGCTTCCAGGTCCCATGGAGGGGTCCCGGCCAACAGGCACGCTGCCTCCGTCGACACCGTGCGGTACCCGCGTATGGCCCTGACCGCCATGGCCCTCTGTGGTCGCCACAGAAGAGCCCTGAGTCGGACGGTCAGGGACCCCGCCCACACCGGTGCGCCGTACATGGCCATCGATCGGATGACCCCTGCGTACAGCTGTCGGCAGGTAGCGCTCGGTCCGCCCACATTCGGCATAAGCCATGATAGGGCGGACGCCGCGCCGACAAGCCGTGGAGCGAGTCTGCGGAAATGCTCCCGGAACCACCATCGCCCGTCGAGCACCAGGCCCAAATACTTCATATGGGCGCGGATACTGATATCAACCGAATTGACGGTGATCGAGACGCCGATGGGAGGGCCCATGGGGGACAAAGCATTGCGGATGCGGCCAGCCTCGGCGTCCACCCCGTCCAACTGGTGGGCAGAGGACAGCCACGAGTGAACGATGGCTGCCTCCGCCAGCAGGTCCCGGTCCAAACGACCCACAGCCCATCGCGGGAACACGGAACGTCCGTCCGCCCCGTGACCCCTGCTGGGCGTCGGGAGGGTCTGGGAGACCTCAATCCGGATATATCGGTGGTCTGATAGGGTCTCAACCTCCTCAGCGACGCGCCAGCTCCTCACGCGTGCGGCGACAATGGGGCTAGCGAACGACAAGTCCACTATCGACCCGCCCCGCTGACGCACGCACGTTTGCACCGAGCCCCTGTTCAACAAAGAGAGGCCCAGTGCCGCCGCCCACAATTCGACCGCCCGTCCTCGGTCGTCTGTCGCGGGGGACCCCCACGCCATGGACTTGGCGTTGAAGTCCCCCAGAACGAAGACTTGGCGCGGTGCCAGTCGCCGTAACGAGGCCTCCAAGATGGTGAGGGAGGCCCCGAAATCAGTCACGCTCGTGTTAGGGGAGAGATAGACTCCGAAAAGAGTAATCTCTCCCCATTCCGCCGCGACGTATCCGACGCCCCTGTCCCTAAGAGTCAGAGACGGCGAAGGCCACAACGTGGAGGCGACGATTGCCACAGTGCAGTCGGTGCTACCCAGCCAGTTAGGTCGGTCGGGCACCACGTACGGCTCCGCGGCTACGGCTACTCCTATCAACCACTCCACTATGGCTTGCAGGAAAACATCCTGCGCACCGGCGCAGTGGTTAAGATTGGCTTGGAGGAGGCGGATGGATTCGTGGTCCATTAACAGACCGTATCCATCGTCTCCTCCTCCGTGCTAACGGGCGATCGGGTCGCGCTCGGAGTGGCTCAGACTCCTCGGCGGCCTCGGCAGCCGAGCTGCCCTCCTCCATGCTGAACGGCCCTGCGGCATTGCCGCCCTCGTCCCGGCTTCGGCTGATCTCCTCGTCGGACGGCTCTGCGGCCTTCCCGCCCTCATCCGAAGACTTTTCCAAGGCCGTGTCAGTGTCGGAGCTTCTGGTGCTCTCCGACGACGGCCCTGCGGCTTTACTGCCACCCTCACACCGCGACAGCTCTACGGAAGATCCGCCCTCGTCACTCGACAGCTCCATTGAGCTGCCAATCCTCGTCCCCTCCTTGAACGGCTCTGCGACATCGTCGCCCTGGTCCCGGGACACACACCTGCCGCCACTCTCCCTCCGCGGCAGTCCTGCGGCGCTACCACCATCCGTATGCGACGGCTCTGCGGCAATTGTGCCGCCCTCGTCGCTGGGAACGCTGGTCTCACGGCGTGCCGCGGCCTCCAGCGCCTCCCTCTCCTTCTTAAGGCGGTTGGCGCGCCGTTTAGCGCGCTCGCCAAGCGGAGTTAGCATCCGCCTGCTCTTCTTCCTCCTCTCTGGGGCCTCTTTTGCTGGTGCCGGGCCCTCGGCGGACGCCTCAAGTCGCGAGGACGAGGCGTCGTTTGTGTCAGTTTTGCTTTGGCTTGACAAGGCCTTGAGGTGGGAATCATTATGATCCCCGTCGTTATTAATTTTTAAATGTCCAGTATCCATAATGAATCCCACGAGTATGGGAGATACATTCCGTCGACCCGGGCAGAGATCCCTGTACCCGGGCAAGCCTACATTTACCAACCAGGGGGGCAGCCGGTACCCTGGCTGGAGCGTGCTAAGAACAGAATACCCCATCTGCCATGCATCCTCTCGCCGCACGCCAGAACTTAGGAATTCTGGGTAATTCTTTATAGAGGTTGTCTTCCTCGCGGTCCGGGCGGTTAAGCCAAGACCCTCGCTCCTGAAACTAAGACAAGCAAAGAATCAGGCTTACGATATGTCGACGGTGGCATATGTCTGCCCAGCCCTCAAATGAATGAGTGACTGAGCCCGTTGAAAATTCGCATCCGGTCACCCTCTACGAGTAGAGGGCTAGGAGCGAAACAGGGCTTCCCAAACAAGGAGACCCCCCTAGCGCCAGATATTCGCTACGGGAGACAATCCATCAGAATGATCTGGGGGACTGCCGCCCACACCCAGGGTACACCACGCGGAGGTTTCTGACATCGTACCCCGGTTTCTGACATCGTACCCCTAACGAGACCCTTACCCTTTACCGCTGCTTGCCGCTGTCGAGATATTTGTTTTTTTTAAGATCTTTATACATTAGTAAGCCAGGAGAAAAAAAAAAAAAATTTTGCTCTTACTTGCTCTTTTTCATACATGGAGCCAAAACATATGGAGAGATAAAAAAATATTTTTCAATATTGTTCTATTTCTCATAAAATTATTTTGCTGGTATCTATTATATTAAGGTCAAATTGATTACAGTGCAATTTATTTTTTTGTGATTTTGATACAGTTTTGACCACCTTACTTGATAAAATATGGTCACTTATTATCTATTAGAGTCAAATTGAAAATAGGTTGGTTATGGGAAGAGTGCAAATTATTAGTTGCCTAGCTTTTTGCACATATCACTATTTCACAAAGAAACGGAAAAACATGGAATTGATACAAGAGTACGGACCGAACTGTATGTTCAATGCATATGCTCAAGAGTTACGGTCTATGGGTGAGACGGAGGAGGTCACAATCGTTAATATTATACGAACTTCATCAAGAAATGATAAGAAAAATATTCTTAAATACGTAACTGAGAACCCTGAAGACGTTACACCTTTTACAAAGGAAAAAGCACTACGGACATTTATTGACTGAGATCTTAACAAAGAACAGTAGGTATAGTAACTTCGACTATGTTTGACGGACAAAAACTGCTCAGGGTTTCCTTCTTATCCAACTTTACTCGAAGCGAAGAAGAGTGTGTTACCCACCAGATTTGAGCATAACCATTACTAACATAAGTGCAAAAGTGAATCAAGACTTCTTGAATCATACTGTGGCACGTATATTCCAAATTGGATCAGTTTACAAAAACGGAAAGTTGAAACTATTCTGTAAATGGGGTTGTGACGGGTCGTCAGGGCAGAGTGAACACAAGCAAGTTTTGCCCGAAGAAAGCGATTTTATATCAGATGCAAACCTTTTTATTACTTCACTTGTACCCATTAGACTCATAGATGAGACAACTAATAAGTACTGTTTGGAAGAATGAAACCTGCTCATCTGTTAGATATTGCAGACCTATATTATTTGAGTTTGTTGATTTTTTTGTTTGTATTTTTTTTTTGTTCGAGTTTGCCAAAGAAACTCCAAAATAAAACTATTGTGGCTGATATCAACAATGAAAAAAAAACTATCTTTTGCCCTGATAAACAAGAATGGTGAGGTAATCGAAATTACTCATGATCTATTTTTAACCATGACTGATGGTAAAGTGGCACAAGTTCTAACTGAAACTCGTTCGAGCCCTTCTTGTATAGTTTGTGGTGCTACTCCTCGGCAAATTAATAACTTAGAAGCAGATAGGACACAAGATGTGAACGAAAGTTCATTTTAATACGGACTGTCAATACTACATACTTGGATTAGGAATATGATGATGACTTTACACATTTTCTATAACTTGTATTTTGAAAAGTGGTCAGCTACTATATACACCTGAAAATAAAAAAATCAAAGACGAAAAGAAAAAACTGGTGCAAAAGCGGTTTAGGGGAGAAATGGGACTGCATGTCGGTAAATCTCGTCAAGGCACTGGAAAATTACGGAAACTCAGCTCGGACATTTTATCAGAATTACTCGTGCTCTGCAGACATTACAGGTGTAGACGTAGAACTTATAAAACGAATGCACATAACACACTATGTCATCTGGAATGGCTATTGATTCATAAAAGTTCGGTGAATACGCATATAGTACAGCCTAACTATACGTAAATAATTATAATTGGTATTATATGCCTTCTTCCGTGCCTAAAATACTTATACACGGAGAAAAAATCATTGAGTACTATGCTATTTTATCTATCGGTCAATTGTTCGAAGACGCGCAAGAATTCCGAAATAAGGATTACAAAAAGTTTAGACTGCATCATTCTATAAGGTGTTCAAGAGCGGCTACTAATGAAGACGTGTTCCATACCTTATTGTACACTTCTGATCCATATATATCAAGTTTGAGAAATACCTCAGAAATAATATCGAAAGAACTTTTAGATGAAACCAAGGCCCTTCTTGCTGTCAATGAAAATCTGTAGGAGCTTGCTGAATTGTGTATATAATTTTTTTTTCTAATTTAATTTTATGTTTTACCATTTTATGTAAATTAAACAAGCATATTTTGTATTTATTGCTTATTAAAATTAAAAAATATAATATGCATATTGCAGTATTTTTTAATTTTATTTTTTTTAATTAATTTATAAACAGAATTTTTAAAATCAAAGTTTTTTTCATTTAAACCTTAAACATTGTGCGGATCCCCGCATACAGCCGTCGGCCCTCGAAACTGGGTCCGCCCACGTTCGACATGAGCTGCGATAGGGCGGACGCCGTGCCGACCAGCTGGAAAGCAATCCTGCAGAAATGCTCCCGGAACCACCAACGCTCGTCGAGCACCGGGCACAAATACTTCATATGGGCCTAGATACTGATGTGGATGGAAGTGACGACTAACGAGGCGCCGATAGGCAGCCTTACGCGGGGCCCATGGAAAAGAAGGGCCTCCGTCTTATTTAGGGCCACCCTGAGCCCCAGCGCCTCGATTCGCCTGACCATCTCCTCGGTGCCGAGAGTGACCAGGCTCGCCGCCTCTTCGAGTGTCCTGCCCCGGGCTGTAACGAGCGTGTCGTCAGCATAGCATATCACGCTCAGCCCGGGGTGGAGACTCCCTCTCAACGCCCAGTCGTAACTGATGTCCCACAGAGTCGGCCCCAACACCGACCCCTGCGGAACACCAGCATATTATACTCCTCTGCCATGAATTGAACCGATTTTAATGAAAATCGATTACTTGGGCGGTACGCTCAACAGATTACCCTTTCAGGTACCTCTGTCGTCGACCTTTCGCAACAATGCATCGCAACATCGCACTCAAGCAATTAGCCTCCTTCCGGATCATAGACCAGTCCTCGGATCCGATTTACTCAAACCTACCTCATTTTGTATTAGGTGCTAGCCGTGCATGAAATAGATATCAAATGTCTTATTCGGAGGGACACATGACGCGGTAAAAATAATACATGTAAGTAAACTAGCCAAACATGTAGCCAATCAATAATTTACATAATTATTAAAGTACATAATAACTGATAAGGTACACCACTGATATAGAGCGAAGAGTGAATGCGGAAATAGAGTGAACGAAGCGTTGAGGCAACTTCTCGGTAGCCACCACCTCAGCCAGAAGGCACGTGTAGCAATACATAACGCAGTGCTTGTCCCAACATTACTTTATGGAAGCGAGAGTTGGGTATGCAGAAAAGAGTATGAAAGTAAAATTAATGCGGTCGAAATGCGATCTCTACGGAAAATCTGTGGAGTTAGGCTGACCGACCGCATTCGTAACGACGACGTAAGAGAGCGAGTAGGTGTGAAAGAGAGTATTGGTGTAAAGATGCGAAAGGGAATGCTCCGATGGTTCGGACATGTGGAAAGAATGCCGAACGAACGTCTGGTTAAGAAGATATACAATGCGAAAGTGGAAGGATGTAGGTACCAGGGGAGACCGAGACTAACCTACCTAGACCAGATCGGTCATGTACTGAAGGAAGATGGAGTCAAGAGTCTCCGAAACCGGCGAGCGTGTACGAAGAGAATTATGAATGTTGAGGAAGCGAGTGGAGTATGCAAAGATAGAGTTCTCTGGCACTCTGTTCTCTCTGCCTACCCTGCAAGGGATATGGCGTGATGTGTATGTATAATAACTAATATAATATAAATATAAAAAATAATACAAATTTTCTGTAAAAAGCAAGTTTTATAAATCAATGCCATCTACGCTTTTGCAACTGAAACTTAAGAAAAACTAACTCGGTCTCTATTACATAAAAATATTAAAATACTGAAACAGCGCCATCTCATACACATGTTCGTAACTACATCGTTACAACAGAAGCTACATTCATTCATTGAGCAAATGTTAGGGTGACTAATGTCTGTTCATAGATGACACTATTCAAAAATAATGTATAAATTCACACACCTAGCCGACTCACAGATGACGTTTTAGTAAAATCTTGAGAAATAGACATATTTAGCTCCATAGATGTCAATTAAATAAAATACTGCCAAATACATCAAGCGATAACTATTCTACTCTACATAGTGTGCTTTCCATTTAATACAAAAAGTGATGCAGTGTTTGATAAAGCGCTTTCCATCAACGACACTGTTGAACACAGCCGTACACTGTTCGACACTCGAAAAAGTGGTGTTTGACAGATGCTTACCTACTTTCATAGAGTACTTTAAATATATAGGTACTACTTTGCTTGAATTAAGTATCATTACTTAACCTCGCAATTCATTTACGGCATATTCTAGTAGTATCATTTGAGATTATTAAATTGAGCTTGTCTCTTACTGCTAATAAAAATTTAATAAAATGTTCAAATGTAAATATTGCACTATTGAAGTGAGCCCTAACAATTATATTAGAAATTTTGTTTTATTAATTTAATTATTGCTTCGATAAAACTTGTATTGAGAGTAAACATATTTGGTTTGGCTACTTAATGCTTATATTTAATTTATTGAACATTACTTACTTTAAAATTATATTTGGTTACAATAATTAATTAAACAAAAGTAGTATTAGTACAAAACAATTATTTATTTGCCCACAAATTGTCAAAGTTCTTTAACTTATTGAAAGGTTATGTTCATAAATGATTGAGCCAAGACTTTGTCAAGGAACTTGCATTTAGGTATACGACGCCCAGAATGTTGCGATATTGATGCACTCTAGTGTTATTTTGAGACAACTAGCCGTTTCATTTAAACTTTTACACAGTGTTTGGCAGTGTTTCACAATGTACCGCAGGGTCCCTCTGTGTTAACTAAATGGAAAGCAACCATAGTGTTTAAATAAAATTTGTGTCAGTCCAGTGACCAAAGATGCGATTGCAAGTTCTTGGATTTGGTACAGAACGGCATAAAATGGCAGCAACTGCCAATACAATAATAATGGCCATTACCGAACACACATACCTACCTACCAAGTATTGAGACAATTGTTCTCATTGGTAGTTTTAATATCACACTCGGCAAGCAAATCGGTGACCGCAATTGCTGTTTATAATTTTCTCACGCAAATACAGCTAACCAATTTCCAGGTGCTCTATTTTTTTTCTACCAAAGTGTTAATATAAGCGTTAGTTTTCATTAATCAATCGTGTATTCATAAAATTCAAACAATATTAGATCTAGCAAGTGCACAAGATGATATAAAGTACTTAGTCTTTTGAGACATGCCTTGGTTGTTATTCGTCACCATAATTAAATAGCGAATTTAGATGCTAATACAATTCTTCATTCTCCCTTCTTCGTTTAAGCTTATATATTGACCATATTTTGATCTTAATAATCCACCACGATGGATGATTATTTTTACTAATATATGGTAGGCTAGTTGATTAGAATTTGCCTTCAGTTGCAGGGGTGTAATCTGTCCACGGTTCTTATTTATTTTTACAACACTCACAAAAACTCTACAGGCCCTACGCCTGTAGTGTTTTTATTGTATACTAGCTTCCGCCCGCGACTTCGTCCGCGTGGAATGGTTACTTTGGGCTAATGTTAACTTCAACTCGCGAATTCGTTTACGTAAAAGGTGGAAATATTTTTAAATAATACATACGTTAAAGCTGTTTTAGGTACCTACATGACCCTTTTATTAGTAAGAGTAGAACATTAAACCTTAAGTAAAAGTATTGGGTCTTATCTATACTTTCTATAGATATACCATATACAATGTATACATACATTGTATACATTTTATATACATGTATATTATACATACATACATATATACATACATACACTTACGCCTATTTACGATTACACATACTTTTAATGTGTATGACATCGCTGTGTGGTAGAGGCTACGAATACTACCAATCCTCACTTTGCTTGTGGATGTCGTAAAAGACGACTAAGAGCCTTATAACGACTTGGGCCAACTCCATCTGATGCCGTTTGGTCAACAATTACAATCCCAATGAGGGTTGACGTCTGGCAGGCGGCCGGTAATAAAACTATTGCCATTAACTTTTATAATATGTACTATGAATGAAGAGTACTTATTGTATCGACCCCAAGTAATTGGGATAAGAGTAGGAGAATGATGATGATGATGATGACCTCTCGTGACCAAATCTCCAATTTGGTCCAGAAAAGTATGACGTGGTCTTCCCCTTGTATTCGTCCCATTCACGATTGCTTTATATGTTTGCTTCGTCAACCTCTGCCCACTCATTATTTCTTCCACTTCGTGTCCAACCCACCTCAGCATACCAGCGCTCTTTTATAACATTATACCTAATTTTATCTTTCAGACTTACATCACACACGTTACGAAGAGCTGTCAGCTCTACAGCATTTATTCTATTTTCATGTCTTCTCCGCCAAATATAACTTTCACTGCCATACATGAGAGCAGGCACTAATACTTCCTATACTTATTATTATTATTTAGGATGTGTAAAGCCGACGGAAGGTCATGAGAAGAAAACAAAACTAAAAATGTAGTGTGTGCAGAAGTACTTTGTAATAACATTAGTTTGAGTTTTTTTTTAATATAAGATTATAAGACCCAGTATTTTTATCGTAAATGCGCGCCCAGTACTTGATCATTATTTTGCTGCGATGTTATTTTTTAACTGCGATTTTTCCTAAGATATTCATTGAAATCAAATAATGTAAAGCGCAATTTTGTTTTAAATTAAATACTTGTGATGAATAACTCATTTATTTGGATAAGGATTAATATTATGTTTATAAAAACACCTTCGAAAATATCATATTATTTTAAAACAGATTAGCATAAAAAAGGTTATAGTGAGCCAATCTTAAAAGATAGACATATGCTGTCGCGGACTTTTATTTAGAACTTTGAAAGGGGAACAATTATGTAGTACATAATTTTTGCGCAACTTTAACCGTTTACGCAGCGGAAGCTCTCAAAAGGAAACAAAAACCCGATTTTTACACATTCATCATTGTTGCTCTGCTCCTATTGGTCGCAGCGTAATGTTGTATAGCCTAAAGCTTTCCTCTATAAATGGACTATCCAACAAAAAAAGAATTTTTCAAATCGGTTCAGTAGTTCCTGAGATTAGTGCCTTTAAACAAACAAACAAACAAACAAACTCTTCCGCTTTATAATATTAGTATAGATTAAAAATTATTATTTATATTATATAAAACGTAAATTATAATTATGAAAATATCAAAACAGTGCCGGTGATTCCGTTACGTTATTAAACCAAAAGATTCAAACAGCGGCCATTTTGGAAAACAATGAGAATATAAAGGTATGTACAGCATAAATCATGATATATATTTATATATATATATATATATATATATATATATATATACACCTCACCTTTTAAAAATAATTTATATCTTACTAGTTGGTATAACATTATTTATATTTAAAATATAACAATATAATAGTAATAGTATAATAATAATATTGACAATTGTTAACGTGTTATGCCTACGTGTAATTACCTAATACAGTACTTACTATTTTCTTAGGGCTAAACAGGTTGGATAAAATTATTAATTATAATGATAAATATTATATCAAACACTAAAGTTTCCCCTTTAGGAATATTTAGACAGTAATAGATACAGTTTAATTTATTACTTTAGCTCGTAAATTGAAAAATTCCGAATGTTAAATTTATAATATATCATAGACCGACATTTTAATAAGAATATTAAATACCTTCTCTTATTTCTGTTGCCATTGATCTAGAAACAACATCACGACTTGCCAAATCCTTTGCCTTAGGAGCATACTTCTCCATAAATCTCTGACCCTCATTGTTGATCAGGTAACCGCCTTCTCCACGAGCTCCTTCAGTCATTAAGCACCCCGAACCATACATTCCTATAAGATAAAATCTATTTATTAACATTTGAAAAAACTAAGTTATTATGCAGTTATTTATTTTAAAAAAAAACAAATACTTTGATTTAGTAAAATACAAATTATTGAACAAAAAGCTTAGGTTTGAGACAATTTCATGCTACAGTCCAAAACAATGATTTTAAAACGAATTGTCAAATTTTAAATGCCGTCGGGAAACTCCATGCAAATAGGCCTAAATAATTTGGAAAATCCAAAAGTGCACGCTTCATAATTTTTATATTATTTATCATTTACTATTAGTCAATGCCAGAAATGAAAATAAAATTAAAGAAAAAAATCCTTTTTTAAAAGCAAGCTGTTTATTATTTGCTAAAAAATGCAACACACTTTTATTTATAAAATTGGGACTGTGATAAAAAAGGGCAGATTTAATAATTATGGTGTAAAGTTTTAGTGTTAAAAATATATAATTATGTACGATATGGAATTATTTTGTAGTTGAAGATTAATAAAAATATCGTTAAAGGTTACAATGAACTTATAAAGTGTTATATGTCTGATTAGAGTTAATTTATTTTTAACTTTTTAGTTTATTATATTAGCAAATAATAAAAGCTTGTTTTTAAAAAAATATTTTTCTTTAATTTTATTTTTAACTTTTTAGTATTTTTATTATTCGTGTTGTTCCCACAAATATAGGACAAAAAGGGTTCATCACCCCAGAGGTCCATTGTGAAGGGATAAGGGCTTCAGTATAACAGGTTTCGACCTGGTACTCTGAGGCGCAACGTTAGC
The DNA here is from genome assembly GCA_905163515.2 of Lymantria monacha. NCBI lineage: Eukaryota > Metazoa > Arthropoda > Insecta > Lepidoptera > Erebidae > Lymantria > Lymantria monacha. The sequence continues at coordinate 23,764,664 of LR991081.1, forward strand.
GATATGGATATATAATTACGGAGTTCTTATGGCCAGGTTCCAGGTCCATCATCAGACCCTGGTTACCATATAGTCTCAAAGTACTCGTCAAGACGAATCAAGCGAACCCAAACTCGATGGGGTTGCGTCGCTTAATTATGGAGTGCCTATGGATAGCTTCCAGGTCCATGATCAGACCCTGGTTTCCATGTAGTATCAAAGTACTCGTCAAAACGAATCAAACGAGCCCAAATTCGATGGGGTTGCGTTGTTTAATTACGGAGTTCTTATGGCCAGATTCCAGGTCAATCGTCAGACCCTGGTTACCATATAGTCTCAAAGTACTCGTCAAGACGAATCAAACGAGCCCAAACTCGATGGGGTTGCGTCGCTTAATTATGGAGTGCCTATGGATAGCTTCCAGGTCCATGATCAGACCCTGGTTTCCATGTAGTATCAAAGTACTCGTCAAAACGAATCAAACGAGCCCAAATTCGATGGGGTTGCGTCACTTAATTACGGAGTTCCTATGGCCAGCTTGCAGGACCATCATCAGAACCTAGTTACCATATAGTATCAAAATACTCGTGAAGACGAATCAAGCGAGCCCAAACTCGATGAGGTTGCGTCGCTTAATTACGGAGTTCCTATGGACAGCTTCCAGGTCCATGATCAGACCCTGGTTTCCATATAGTATCAAAGTACTCGTCAAGACGAATCAAATAAGTCCAATTTCGATCGGGTTGCGTCGTTTAATTACGGAGTTCCTATGGCCAGCTTCCAGGTCCATCATCAGGTCAGCTCTATGTCATAATAATATTGCATTGTCATCTAATTTATACATGCATGCAAAATTTCAGCTCAATCGGAAACCGGAAAGGGGATCAAATTTAACTTGCAAGATTTGATTACAGACAACGGGACAGGTGAAACTAAATAAAAGCTTGTAAATACTCGTAATGAAAGAAAAGAAACTACTTTTGAAATTTCGTGCCATTCTCGACGTAGAGCTAAATATAGCTGTATAGGCTGAATGGGATTTATTTCCTTTGCTTGTCCGAATGGACGAACAAAAAATATAACGAACCCAATTTTCATAAAGTATACATACACTTATGGCTAAGCAGTTTAGTTTTTTATTAATTGCAATTAAACGACAAAGAATTACGAAGCCATTTTCGAAAGGAAACAGCGCGTTGCGATTATGAAGCTTTTAATAAAAGAAAAACTTCAATACATTCATTTTTACGGTCGACAGAATGCCAGATACTTTACGGTAACATCCGGACGGCCTCGAATATTTTTTTAATCAACTTTTTTCTTACTTTAAACAATATAATTGCTTTTTAAAAATATCAAATACGTTTAGACGAATGTTTTTTCTTGACATATGTATAATAATATTATCCTATAAGTGCAATGTGAGAGAAATACAATCATTTTTAGGTTTGAAAAGTGCTTGATTTTCATAAGTCGAGAGTAGAGCAAGACCTCAACGCTTCGCTTATGAGGCGTGCAATATTTATTGACTGTTTACAGTCTGGTCGTTGACGGGACTCTATCTATTATAATTATAATAAAGAAATGTTAAAATTCAATTTATTTTAAATGTAACTTCTTTTTTCGTTAATATAAATGTTATGTTTTTTTATAAAATCGATCCGAAGCAGATATATGTATACAATTATTTTTATTATATTTTAAATATGTACTGATTAAACAGATTAAATAATAAATCGCTTATCTCGACGAGAAATTATGGTGTATTATAATTTAATAAGATAATCTTGCATATGGATATGCTGTGAAAAATTCACTAACCTGTAGGATGAAATTGTACAAACTCCATATCTTGAAGTGGAATACCCACTCGAGAGGCCATAGCAGTGCCGTCTCCAGTACAAGTGTGAGCCGCTGTGCATGAAAAATACATCCTTGGGTAACCTCCTGTTGCCATAATAGTATTCTTGCCTTGGAACCTGAATATTTAGTTAAATTTAATAATTACTACTAATAAATATCAAAGTATGGAAACAATCTCAGTTGCTTTATAAATAAAATACGCCAAGTGCGAGTTGTACTCGCACGAGAAGGGTTCCCTACCCTTAAATATTAAAAAATCTCTTTTATTGTACCCCCTTAATTATTTATTTTATTTTATTTTCATTAATTATATTTATAGAGAACATAAAACTAAATATTCTGTGAATAGTTAAAGCGTCTACCTGTCACCGTTATTAGTATCGAGCAAGAAACGGTAAAAAAAATCAAGTTTGTTGTATGGGAGCCCCTTAAATATTTATTTTATTTTATTTTTAGTATTTGTTGTTATAGCGGCAATAGAAATACATCATCTCTGAAAGTTTGAACTGTCTAGCTAATAGCTATCACCGTTCTTGAGATACAGCCTGGTGACAGACGGACGGACGGACGGACAGCGAAGTCTCAGTAATAGGGTCCCGTTTTTACCCTTTGGGTACGGAACCCTAAAAAAAAGGCAAAATTATCATTGTTCGCAAATATCTTTTACCGCGACCACTCTACTTTGTGCTACAGGTGAGGCGGCAGTGGGCACAAATCGGCCGCATGTGTGGCCACGCCATGCTGTGCAGTGTGCGCCGCCGTTGATCGTCCAGTGGAACACACGATGGGAGGACGGTTGTGTAAAGCCCCCTCCTCGAGAGGCAAGGTGGTCCATGGATCTCGGGCCATTCCATCGGTGAACAGTCGCAGAGGCCAGGAGGAAGCCGAAATGTCAACCTAAATGGGAGACAAAGTATGCTTCCTCCAAGCGAATTTGAAACACTGCGCCGGGGCATAGGACCTGCTACTGCAGTCTATGGCGCAGTGGGATATAGATTTGACGGTGGCCTGCGAGCCCTACTTTGTCCTCACTCACCCAATTGGGTGGGGGACAATAAGGAAGACGTGGCTGTTCTGTCCAGAGGATGTGCCGGCCCTACCCTCTCTGGAGAAGGGCAATGGTTACGTTGTGGTGGGGTGGCGAGACTTAGCCATTATCGGCGTTTACTTTTCCCCTAACCGCGGGCTGGCGAAGTTTGAGTTATTTTTAGACTCTGTCAGTGACGTGGTCCGTCGTCAGTCGCCGAGGAGAATTATTCTCCTCGGCGACTTCAACGCGAAGTCTCGTATGAGGAGGAACCCCACCACGAACGCCAGGGGCACGGCCGTCGAGATGTGGTCCCTGCTCTCCGGTTTGTCCCTCTTGAACAGAGGGATGGTCCATATCTGCGTACGACATCGAGGTGGGTCCGTGGTGGACCTATCGTTCGCAAGTCTCGGTGTAGCTCGCGGGGTGAGTGACTGGAGAGTGGAAGAGGGGGTGGAGACCCTCTCAGACCACCGCTACGTGCGGTTCGAGGTCTCCACCCCCGGGGAACCACCAGAGCCCTGGCGCGGAAGAAGGGATGGACTCCCAAAATGGGCTCTTGATCAATCGACCCTGCAATGGCTCGGGAGTCCGCCATAGTGCAGCGCTGGGGCGGGACAGTGCGGCTAGCCACAGATGTGATGGGGCTTGCTGGCTATATAGGAAGTGCCCTTGAGGCGATTTGTGATGCGGCGATGCCGAGGGCTCAACGGAAGCCGCCGCGTCGTCTGGTGTACTGGTGGTCGCCCGAGATTGCTGATCTTCGGGTGACCGCTAACCAGGCGCGGCGTGCTTACGTCCGATGCCGACAGCAGGCTAACTGGGATGACGTCCTTGAGAGTCAGCTGCGGATGGTGTATAAAACCAGCAAGAAAACTCTGCAGCTGGCCATCGGCCAGGCGAAGGACAGGGCCCGTGAGGAACTACTTACGGGCCTCGACAGGGATCCGTGGGGGCGACCATATCAGCGGGCGCGGAATAAACTCCGCACTTGTGGCGCCCCATCATCGAATCGATGGACCCGGCCTTCCTGTCGGGGTTAGTAGGGGAACTGATAGGTACGGGTATTTCGACGAGTGAACATGACCGCTTGACTCTTATCGAGGTTGATTTCTGTTCTCCATTTCCTAAACCAACTGGCTAGGTAAAGCGCTTTATGAACTCTTTTAAACTTGGACATATCGCATAGTATATAGCGTAAATAGAATAGGGGAGAGGACCGAGCCCTGAGGGACGCCGGCTTTGATAGGGTGACATACGTACGTTAATCTTTTTATCCAATAGAAACAAAACACAAAAGTAATTTACAGACCTAAGGTTTACCCTTTTAATACTTACAAAATCACGGACAAAAACTGGTTATGAAGCCTTATATTGACATAAGTTCTATTGTATAATAATGAATGTAAACAAATGAAAAGTTAGTAGTCTATTTTATTAAACTGGTGGAATATAAAACTTAAGTATACCGTAAATAAAAGAAGAAACTGCCTGGTTTGGTTTTAGCGCAAATGCTAAAAAGCAAGTAATTATTATAACCAACTATTCGATTAACTTCCTTGTTGTGATGTAATAAGTACAACTCACCACCCTCCACTTGTCTTTGGGCGGAAGACAATCAAGGGACATAATATGGAGGTAATATTTAATTTAACTCGTTATTTTGAGTTGGTTAACTATGTGTATAAATGTGACTAGCGTAATACTGTAGGCCAGTACCCCTCCTATTGTAGAAGCTTCAAAGCACAACAGTGTAGCGTATATGAAAGGAAATGGATGGATGAACTATTTGATATTTTAGTAAACAATACTACTCCAAGTAACTATGAAATCGTATAAAAATACATTAACATATCCAGTATGTGGTTTCTATACTTTGTCCGTATGGTGGCGGAGTAACAATGGTTTCCCCTTTCTTTCCTGTAGGTAAAATACGGGCGCAAGCTGACAATATTATAGGAAGAGAAAGAAAATGTTAAAATAAAACAATATCAGTTGTAGAGCCAAACTGTTGATAGTTTTCTGTTGAAAGCCGTGAGCCGGTCCGTCCGGGAAGCTTTCGCTGAAAATACAAGTCTGAGTGGTGGCAATATGCTGTTACACTTCGTTCGGTGAGCGAGAGAGCCGGTAGCCCAACTTTCTGGGTAATTTTTTAGGGTTTTAATGGTAGCCTGTGTCCCTGGTATTGCAAATGTCTATGGATGACAGTAACACTTACCAACAGGTGTTCTGCTTGCTCATCTGCTACCATAAGCAATAAAAACAATGGCAGCGCAATTTACCAATTTATAGGAGATCGTTTGCCCATCCCACTATGGAGGAGGCGCAACCCTAGCAATGCGACCAAAATTAGAATAATATCTAAGAACGACTTACAACACTGTATTTGAGAGCAACTTTTTTATACAAATCTATAAATGTATAAAAAAGCTGCTGATTGTGATTATTTTTGAATAGAAATTATTGCTTGGCAACTTGAAAAATTTGCTACTTGTGAAATTGAAAACAAAAATATATTGAAACCTTTGCTACTTCATGTTGAGAAATTACTTTGGCTTACAATGCTATTTTTACTACAAAACCCAAGCGAGTTGAGCAAGTTCTTAAAATAATAAGTATCCACGAGTGCTATAAACAAGCTTAAAAAGTTTCAATTTTCTGAAAAATTAACGTTTTATGAAAGTTTAGGCAAGCTTTTTTATAAATAAAATTATTTATGTTCATAAACGTTTACCTGCGAAAGTATTAATTATAATTTTAATTTAGAAACCATCGAAGCCACGTGCTCTTAACGTGTTTCCGAGTTTTCTTATAAAGGCAATAATGCTAACATGGCCACTACAAGGTTAGGATGCGGTAAGACGCGCTGCGATCGACTTTAGAGAAAGAGTCTTCGTATATAGTCTAAATAAACTTTTACTGTAGAATAAAATCTCTTCGGCTGCACTAGTTGTATCTGGCTGGTTTTGATACAATTAAAAAGGCAACATACTAAAAAAAAAACAATTTAGTAAAATGTTGTTTGCCGCCGTTTTTCTTTCATTCAAAATGAGTGCATCTAATAAAGAAATTCGATAAGTTTAAATTACTGAAATTTAGCATTTATACTAATCACAAAATAAAAGGCCCGTTTTGACAGTTCACACCCAAGAAGTTCTCTATTTTTTACCGATCGAAATGTTCTAAGGTAATTACATTTTTCATTGATGGGTACCGCCCACTCGGCTAAGTGCCGTTCATAACGATTTTTTCATATTCTCCACAGACTATTAATAATCGGTTAAAGAAAAAATAAATCGATCAAAATATTTTCTTTTAAGGTGGACTCGCAGTTGTCCGGTTTTATTAATTTTAATACTAGTGTTTAGAATAACTGAATTTCACCAGCTGTGTATTGATGTTTACTGAAAGTTATGAGTTTGGAGCTAACAAAGTCACAAATTGGGACAATGTCATATTTGTCGAAGAGATTTGGCTGAACTCGAATCATACCGTGCCACAGTCGTGGACAGACGATACCAAGGCATCTTGCTCAAAAGTGCCAATGGGAAAAGGTGGACGCTTAATAATCTGCCACGCTGAATCAGCTGGGGGAAGTTTTTTTTTAATGATGCCTTGCTTGCAATGGAGTCTAAAAGTACAAAAAAATATCACGAAGAAAAGGACGCAAATAAATTCACAGAGTGGTTCAGCATGGACACAAAATAATAAGAGCGCCACCATACCATTGTCAGTACAATACTTTGATCTGGGCTCAAATGAAAGGATACGCAGCACGCCACAATACATAGCCGCCATTCTCCACTAAGAAAATTATGACATTGTTGAATGAAGCTTGTGCCAAAATTACTAAAGAAGACTGGACAAAAGTGGTAGAAAACTCGAAAAATAATTAAGGAAGACTATGATAGAGACATCAATATTGACAATATAATTGAAAATGAAATAATTATAGATGCGGGTGACGATAGCTCAACCGACAATTTTGGCTCATCATTTGAAGAAAATGAAGAAATTGAAGATTCACTTTTTTCGATTTTTTATTTTGTGATTAAGTGAATGTTATTGTAACACAAATATATAATGATAGAAAATTGACCTTTCATAACATTGTGTCATTTCAAAATACCCATAATATCAAAATTTTAACTTAAATTTTCAAATCAGAACTTTAATCCAATGCACTTTACAATACATATTCAAATCGATTAAATACTCACGCAAACTTGAATCGATATATCGTGAGTATCGAGTACCGAGTCGTATGGTTATATCACTATATCCATCAATAAGACAAATGTCAAAACGGGCCTTTTATTTTGTGACAACTATAATATGCTTAATTATTAATAAAACCCGATTGCGAAGCGAAAAATGATGTCACAAGCGGGATTCGAACCCGCGCCTATTGGAATTCCGGCCCAATCGTGCTGGCACTACACCACCGTGACTTATTGTAGCACATTAATTATAAAACAAGACGCACGACTTCATTCAATGACATATTGAAAGAAATGAATTTTGAATAGTGAATGTTCTTTTTTAAATCATTGGCAATGAAACGGCCCGGTTGGCATTTTGCAATCGTGGAGCAAACCTCAAAGATCAACAACCAGATTAAATTTTGACGCACAAGAAGAAATGTTCTTATGCTTGATAACAAAAGAAACTGTCATATATCACAAGGTGCTTCACTGCAGAGTGCAACCAATGCACCATAATACATGGCCAATAATAATAAAGCAAATGTCTTGCTGACACGTCATTAAAATACTTGATTTTTAAATTTATATTTTATTTATATTTATTATCACAATAAAAAAATGAGCTTAGTAATTAATTATGAATTAACCTTAAAATCCTTAAACCGCTCATATATTGACTGTTAGGCAGAATGAAGTTTGCTGGATTAGCTTGTATATAATAAAATTGTAATCGTTATATCCGAATATAGTATCGAAGCAAAACAAATATACGATGGGATTAGAGCAACAATTTTTAGAAGTTTTGTCTGTTTATCAAACTATTTCTGTTCTCTGCTCATGCAAAAATATCATCATGGTACTGAAGGTAGTTTATACCGTTGCGTTGCTAGCTATCTAATTATAAGTATGTCGTCGTAATAATTAAAAGTATGTCGTCATTTAAGATAAAAAAGGATAATAAATCTCATAATAAAGTTTTAAGTAATCAATGCAACCCCCTATTGGACCCTCACTCGGCATTGAAAGTCGAAACTAAAGTTAACCCGTTTTTGAAACGGGCTATGATATGCCAACATCTCACCAGATCCGTCAATGGTGACAGAAGGGATGGCGCGCGACCTCATAGTCTATCCATTTGTTTTTGCGGTGGGCTACGCTTCGTCACGCCACGCTAATCAGTCCGGGGCGACAGGAGAAGCGACTCATGACCCCGTAAAGCCGCTCTATAACATACGTCTCGACGCCATGCGGTTGGGTCCCTGGAATGCAGTCTTTTTCTTCAGTGGCCTACCCAGCCGTCTACTCTCACGGGTATGGCGACCGGAAATGAGGAGGGGCCGTTATGCACACCTCGTCCCACCGCCTTGAGGGATGATAGGACTTGGCCAGAAGGCCAAGCGTTGGGGTGCCGGGAATCGAATGTCAGTAGAAGATCTCTGCGGCGCCCCATAAAAGCGTGTAAGTGGCTGCTGTGGTTTTAGTATGCGTTTCCACAGGGATAACAAAAAAAAAGAATGGCGGCATGGGGCGCATGTATTCACGCCTACTCCGCTCCAGTCGCCGGTGGCGGTGCGAATCCTCGTAGAGGAGATTAACCCTAGACCAGACCATTGACATCGGTAGTTCGTCCGAAAGGTATACCCAGTTGGTTACCATCTCGAGTCAGCCGAATCGTTGAAGTGTTTAGCCTCGCTGCGGGTGATAGATTAATCCCCGTTCTGTTCACCTACAAACTAAAGTACCCTAACGTCGTTAATGAAGTCAGTGGTGCATATTTAATCATTACTCACCTGTGAAGGCTGCTATCGTCCATGTCCATCGCAAGACATCCAACCACTTCACCGTTTTGCACTAACATATCTAATACAAAGAATTCATTAAAAAGTTGAACGTTCTTAAACTTCGTGGTATAACCATATAGCGTGTGTAATAAAGCGTGGCCAGTTCTGAAAACCAAAAATTTATACAATTTTTTTTTTCAAGTAATATCTTTTTAGCTGCGGTATGACGAGAAATTCTTACCGTGTGGTGACGGAGTAAGAATACGTAATGATGAGTAAGAATATATTCACCACCCCCTATCTTACCCGTGGGTGACCGTAAGAGACGACTAAGGGATATAAAACGCACATAACATCACTGCAAGAGAAGGAAAACTCGAAATAAAACCTATACTACTTCTGACCAGCGTGGTATAGTAGATCAATTTCCCTACCATTATGAAGGAGGCTCGGAGGCTCGAGCCCAACACTGGGACGTGTATGAGCTGAAATGATGATGATGATGACGAAAAATAATTCATACAATTTTAAATAACTAACGATAAATTTATATAGTACAAATATTTTATTAAGCAAGTCATAATCTCATCTCTTATATGTCCCACAGCTGGGCTCTAAGCCTCCTCCAAAATAAGAGCGCAATTTCTCCCATACCACACTGATCAGTTGAGTTGGTATAGGTGGTTCTATATCAAATTTTTCACCCTTTGCATAATTATTATATGCCTATTACATCAATTACCGTCTTTTACGATAAACGGGGGTAAGATAGGGGTCAATTATATACTTGCTTCACTATCATACGGAAATATCATTAGGTAAAAACATAAAAAACAAAGCACTTATGAGGACTGCCGACAGAAGTGAAAACTTAAACTTTTCATAATCTTTAATGCATTTTCATTATATAATATTAGCACGATAAACCGCTAACTATATATACTAACCTCACAATGTAAACCAAAAAATTATTGTTAAAATAACTATTATTAAGTATCAATGATATAACTATTAAAAGCTATTGAATAGTTGATATTAATTAATACATACATACATATCATCACCCCATATCCCTTGCAGGGTAGGCAGAGAGAACAGAGTGCCAGAGAACTCTATCCTTGCATTCTTCACTCGATTCCTCAACATTCATAATTCTCTTCATACACGCTCGCCGGTTTCGGAGACTCTTGACTCCACCTTCTTTCAGTACATGACTGATCTGGTCTAGGTAGGTGAGTCTCGGTCTCCCCCGGTACCTACATCCTTCCACTTTCGCATTGTATATCTTCTTAACCAGTCGTTCGTTCGGCATTCTTTCCACATGTCCGAACCATCGGAGCATTCCCTTTTGCATCTATACACCAATACCCTCTTTCATACCTACTCGCTCTCTTACGTCGTCGTTACGAATGCGGTCGGTCAGTCTAACGCCACAGATTTTCCGTAGAGATCGCATTTCGACCGCATTAATTTTACTTTCATACTCTTTTCTGCATACCCAACTCTCCCTTCCATACAGTAATGTTAGCACAAGCACTGCGTTATGTATTGCTACACGTGCCTTCTGGCTGTGGTGGTGGCTACCGAGAAGTTGCCCCAACGCTCCGTTCACTCTATTTCCCGCATTCACTCTTCGCTCTATATCAGTGGTGTACCTTCCATCTCGGCTAAATCCACATCCAAGATATACAAATTCATCCACTTGCTTTAGTACATCATTACCTATTGTTACTCTTACATCTGTTCTGGCTTCATCTCTTTCAAAGACCATTACCGGTACACTCGGCGGTCCCGAGTTCAACCAATCGGGCCTTTCACCTCAGAGCATGATGAATCACGCGATTTCGATTCATTACAGTCTACGAGAAATTCTGTGTGCGGTGCGCCAAAAGATGTTTTTACTTCAAAAAATTAAAACAGCTTTTATGGTTACCTAGTAAAAATACAATTCACCAACCCCTTTATTAATACATGGGTGGGTGTGTAAAATACTCTTAAGTGATATAATATACGTATAACATTGACGAAAAAGTTGATAATGGTGATGAAATCACAACATCACACATTACGACGTAACGATTACGCTAATACGTCTAATCAGCGTTGTACTATATTATGTCAATTTCTCTCCCACTGTTGAGGACGGGCGAGCCCAATAGTGGGACATATATGAACTGAGAAGAAAAAGAAGAAGGGTAAACCATTAATTTTATTAGAATACATATTATACAAAATGTCATTAAAAGAGAACACCATGCCCAATATATACCCTGTAATTGCATTAGATGAAGTCTTTGGTCATCCAACAATATGCCATCACTATATTCCCTATGCAAAAATACATACAAAAAGTTCATTATTATTGTTATTCTTATTTTTAAAGACAACAAGCGGCCACGAGGAAATAAGCCTTGTGTTGGGGGAGACTTTACAAATATATATTTAACGGACACAAAATTTACCAAGACTCGTAATAACAATTTGCGAATCGCACAAAGTATTGTCCTGCGCAGAAATCGAACCTGCGCCACTGGCACCGAAGGTCGGTATCTTAATCACTACGCCATCTGTGCAGTCAGATTATCAGAGTATTGAATTTTGAATATGTACATGTACTGTGTGCAGCAAATATAAAAGCGGACGTCCATTTCAAATAAAATTTATAGGGGTGTGCGTGAACGCCGTGCAGCTACCGGATAAAAGCTAACCGAAAAAAGGGGTGTCCTTTAATTAGAAGAACTCACTGTACGTGACATAATTGACGAGGGGCCAGTCACGTATGATTACAATGTATTGAACTACATACATACATCTATATCATCACGCCATATCCCTTGCAGGGTAGGCAGAGAGAACAGAGTGCCAGAAAACTCTATCTTTGCATACTTCACTCGCTTCCTCGCTTCCTATTGTATTGAACTAAACTCGCAAATTATTTGTAGTGAAAGGAAATACATCCATATGTCAGATGAGTGGGAGAAAATTATCATCATCTGAACATTTTTTTTTTCACACTGTAACTCATCCTAAAGCGTTTTTGAGCGAGAGCGGGTAGAGTGCGAACTTTCGATCACAGACAGTAAAATGTCAACACAGAAGCCCGGCGTCAAAAAAAAAATGTCTGCCGATATGTCGATAAAGTATACAGTAGTTTATCTATAGGGTAGCTTGTTGCACCGAGTAGTTTGGTCAGGGTGTATTCGGACCATAGCTTGCCTGCCAAAACCAAAGGGAGCGGACCCCGTACCTTATCTTTTAATTGGGCCACCAATACCGATTCTTTGACTTTAGTGGCCCGGCTAATAAGATGGTAATTGATCCACTTTGGTAAATATATGGGCCACAGAAGATCAGGATTGAAAAATAGCTCACATGGTGATGGAGCCTCTACCTCAGAGGCAGTTTATGGGTTTACTGGGGTTGCCTATTCTCTTATCTCTGGTGACCTCCTACCTCTCTTGTGACTTCATAGAAATTTTGATACATATGCATATATGTTTGACCTTACCTATCAGCAACAGCACATGTCCTCTTGGCGATTGATTTGCCGTACTCTATGGTACCACCTCCGAACGGTCTCTGGTATATTTTGCCATCTTTGGTTCTCGAAAATGGCATTCCCATATTTTCAAGTTCAATAGTGACATTTGGCGCTTCTCGTGTCAAATAATGAATAGAATCCTGTTGAAAATAATGTTATTGCTGAAACTAAGGCGTTTTCCAGGAGATCAGAGAAGACGAATTAATGCCGTAATTGCCCAAATACGGTCAGTATTCAGATGCCTAAAATCAATAGTAAGAGGCGACTAAAAGATATAAAACGCATATAGCATCAGTGCAAGAGAAAGAAACCTGGAAATAGAATCCTATACCAACCAGTCTGACTAGCGTGGTATAGTAAATCAATTTACGTCTCATTGTGAAGGTGGTACGAGCCTAACAGAGGGACGTTTATCAGACGACGAAGTAACAACACTAAATAGTGAGAGATAACTCTGATTATTCAGACTAATAACTTGTGGATAGCATGAATAACTACTCACATGGGGATCGAGCCCATGACATTGGCCATGCAAAGTCACTACATAAACCACAACGCCATATATTTGGGCTTATTATGGCCATGTATTAGTTTTATTAATAATATTATTGTAGCTTTCCTAATGATCATAGCAATTAAAAAAAAATATATATTGCATACCTGATCGCCAAGCCAATCGGACCCTTTGACAGTGTCGTAGAAGTGGTACTTCCAAGTATCTTCATGCATGCTTCCTTTGAACAAACACCAGCAATATTAATAATGATTTAATAAGATTAAGAGTATACCTATTGGCAAGAATTTCTGGTGGGTATAGCAAAACACAGCATAGATTTATTATATACAAATTTGGGCCAATGTAAAAAATGAAAAACCTATACAATTTTAAAACAAATTTAAAGATCAAACCAAATCAAAAACATTTTTGTAGGAACCCTACTGATTTTGTAGAGAGGGCTTACTGTTGGAGTACCGCGGTACTGTTGCTGTGGAGACTATCTGGATGGGGTCGAATTGTAAAATACTGTTATTTGGTTTTACTACAATATTTCTAGAGTTTGATGAGGGCTAATTTGTTACTTTAACATAAGCTTTGTATAAGTGCCTTTATAACTCCCGATATATATATACTTTTATATATGTATATACTTTTCTCGCATAGAAGTCATATGTGTTTTATATCACTTAGTCGTCTCTTACGATCACCCACGGGTAAGATAGGGAGTGGTGAATAGTATTCTTACTCCATCACCACACGGAGAAAGGTTTGCTTTTTACAGCACTTTAATTAATTTAGTAATTTAGAAGATAATACGAAATTTAAACAATAAGTGGATACATAATTTCGTCTGGCCATTATGATGAGCAGTGCTAAGCGGCTAGCTGGCCGAGGTGATGTTGGCTCGACATTTAATTAATAGCCGTATTCATCAACAGTAGCTAAAATTAAGACAACATCTAAAATAAGCGATACAACGCTGATGTTGGGTCAATAAATATTTAGATAGGCAATATTGATTTTTAAATTGGTTTTATCTAATATTTAGTTGTAGTTCGTGAAATCCTCAGAATAGAAATAGTCCCGTCAAATTAAACCTAAAAATAGGGATGAGGTTACAAAAATTCGCACCCAGTTGAAAATTGGTAGGATTGTTCAAAACATTTTTATAAATGAAATATGAAAGTCCTCATTGAGCCGACACCTGGAAAAAAATACTAAATTTTTTAAAATATACCTTGATCTCTATGACAGATAGCTACAAAACCGATGAAGTCATTTTGAATAAGCGTCATGTTCACAATTTTATTTTGTATCGCCTATATTTTTATTCTTTACATGCCAGATATATCTCAACTGAATTATGAATATAAAAATATGAATATTTACAACAAAACTTGTACCTCATATACTTTAAAATACTTATAGTTTATAAAATATAGCTTGATCTCTGTGACAGTTCTCACTAGTGCCGCACGCTTACGATGAAGTCCGTATTTTTGCCGATATAATTCCTTATTTTTTAAATTTATTTGCTATTGTATAACAATGCATGAAAATCTTATTGAACTTCAATCAAATGGATGGCTGAATCCACGGAGCAAATACAAAGTTTCTTTGTATTTGCTCCGTGGCTGAATCGATTATAAATTTAAAACAATTTATGACAATTTTATTGATTTAAATTAATGTATTTTATTTAATTTAAACAAAAGCTGTTAATTAATTATTTTTATTATTCGAAAGGAATACATCCAAGTTCATCGTCACTATTATCATCATTGCTGGAGCATTCTTGTGGGTTGATGATGAGTTCTTGGTCACAGATTATTTCGTGAATAATCATGTTTATTTTAAGAAATTATCTTTTTAATATAATAGAAATGGTCTTATTAATATTATAACTGATGTCTGAATACTAAATTAACACAATTTACTTATTTTATACAGTAACCATGTGGTTTATATAGGTAATGTATTGGTTTTACTTGTTTTATAAATAATTAATAAGAATGATATCGATTTACGTTTATCGATTGGGTCTCTATCTTATTCTCAGTCCAGTATGATCTTGTACTTGCGTAAGCACCATGCTTTTATAAAATGGTTACTAAGTATTTTAAAACATATGAGCTACTAGTTTTGGTGTAAATATTCATATTTTTACATTCATAATTCAGTTGAGATATAACTGGCACCTAAAGAATGAAAATATAGGCGATATTAATCAATTGTGGTAGGACCACGCTGTTGACAGTTTTCTGTCTACAGTCGCGGGCCGGTCCGTCCGGGGTAGTACCACACTCTCGCAGAAGATCGAAGTCTGAGTAGTGCAATGGCAATGCGCTATTGCGCTTCGTTCGGTGAGCGAGAGAGCTGGAAGCCCAACTGGGTGGGTTTGGGGATTTTACTGATAGGCCACGGCCCAAACTATACCCTTGGTATTGCAAGGGTTCATGGGCGGCAGCGACACTTACCATCAGGTGTGCTGCTTGCTCGTTTGCCACCATAAGCAATAAAAAAAAATACAAATTAAAATTGTAAACATGACGCGTATTCATAATTACTTTATCGGTTTTGTCGCTATCTATCACAGAGATCAAGCTAAATTTTAAGGACTATAGTAATCATTTTATAAAATTATGATGCTTATGAAAGTACAAGGTCATACTGGACTGAGAATAAGATAGAGATGGGATAATCTATAAACGTAAATCTATATTACATTCTATCTACATCTATATTACATTTTTACTAACTATTTATAAAACAAGTAAAATTAATTCATTACATATATAAACCACATGGTTACTTTATAAAATTAAATAAATTGTGTTAATTTAGTATTCAGACATCAGTTATAATATTCATAAGATCATTTATTTTATATTAAAATTAAAAAAGATAATTTCTGTCATAAAATAAACATGATTATTCACAAAATAATCTATGGCCAAGACCTCTTCACCAACCTACAGGAATGCTCCAGCGATGATGATAATAGTGACGATGAACTTGGATGTACTCCTTTACATACATACATACATATCATCACGCCATATCCCTTGCAGGGTAGGCAGAGAGAACAGAGTGCCAGAGAACTCTATCCTTGCATACTTCACTCACTTCCTCAACATTCATAATTCTCTTCATACACGCTCGCCGGTTTCGGAGACTCTTGACTACTACTACTACCTTCATTCAGTACGTGACCAATTTGGTCTAGGTATTGAGTTAATCACCATCAACACACAACATCCATAAAACAAGTGCCAACATCATCAACAAATTTACAATGAGGACAGTTAATGTTAGAAGACCAACATATAGAGAGGTTTCCACCATCAACATCGAGCAACTGCGCAAAGTAGAAAACCCCAAAGGAACATGCAGTCCCACAACATCAAGAATGCGCCAATATACATATAAACCATAATAAATGTATTAAAGCCACTTCAAGAAACCTTGAATTATATAACATCAATATAGGGTAATTCCGGGGGAGTTGGCCATAGTTTTTCTAAAACGCTATTAAAAATAACTCTCGCAAATTAGTACAAAAATATTTATTCGTAATTAAACTTCGAACAATTAACTTTGAGGATATGAGACTAAATAGGAACAATTATAACGAGATCACACTAAAAAACTTAATTTTTTTTAAATCACAATTGGCCATCTCTCCCAGAGTATCCAGGTAAGATGGCCATAATATTAAAGGTAAGATGGCCATAGCTTATTCCTAGTTATTTTGGTAATTTTTGGTCTTATCTTCCTTTTGCCCGCATTTTGAACATGAGTCATCGAACTCGGTGCAATGCTCGTGCACCCAAAACTGACAAAATCTACACTGAAGCCACTCTTCGATTAGCTGGGTTTCATAATAGTTTTCTCCACATCCGCGACAGTTATCCTCTTCGTTAGCTTTTCGTTTTTTAGTTTTCTCAGCTAAAATTTTTAAAGGAACATCGTCAATACAATCAGACAGCTTTCGAATAGCATTTTCTTTGTTCACAGTGCACCCTTTAGGTTCTTTCTTTTTTTTAATTTCTTTTTTTAATGTTTTTTCTGCAATACATTTTCTAGCATTGATATGTTCTTCTGAAGTCAATAGTGTACCTACTTGCTTTGCTCTTTTACGAACTTCAATAAGCTTTAGCGGAATAGGAGATATTTCCTGCAAAATTCGCGAAGGAGTGTAATTTGATATGTTACCGGATGTACCTTCTTTTGGAGCGCTCGGTTTTGAAACCTTAGACACAGTAGCTGCATTCAATGAAGTTTTTGATTTCCTGGGAACCATTTCAGGGCTATAGCTAGGGTCTCTATTTAGCTCATTTGAAGAACTTGGATTAAATACATCATTACCTTCCACTGCAGAATTATTGGAGTGTGAATCCTTTCGTGAAATAGGAGTACTCGGCAAGTTGGGTATAGGGTCTTGAATATAAGCGTAGTCTGGGATTGCTTCTGGATTTAAAGGATATACTCCCGTTGCTCTAAAGCCAGATATTGCATTTTCCGCCGATGCTGCTTTTCCCCAAGCTCTATTTAGTAAGGCTCCGAAAGAAAGTCTTGTTATACGACGTCCTGAGTTTTGTTTCATCCAAAGTCTACACTGTTCATAAAAGTGAGTTTTTAATGATTTAAATACCGAACGATCTAATGGCTGGAGATAATGAGACGTGTGACTCGGCATTGATATCAAAATAATGTCATTCTGATGAGCAAACTCCAACATTTCCACGGAATTACAATGAGTTGAGTGCCCGTCAAGTAAAAGTACAACTTTCCCGGCAGGTTTTCTTGGGACAAAGTGGGTTTTTAACCATTCTAAGAATATTGTTGAAGTTATATACGCCGATTTTGGTGACATAAATAGTTTTGAGCCTTGAGGCAAACCATCTTCAAATTCAGCCTTTTTATTTTTACCCTTAATTATACATGCCGGTGGCAAAAACGTGCCTTCAGCATTGCAACAAGCTATGACGGTTATAGTCTCTCCTTTTTCAGTTGAGGTTACTGTGTGAACTACTTTGGAACCTTTTTGAGCAAGCACGTGTCCTGGACGACTGTTTAATTGTAGTCCTGTCTCGTCCATATTGAATACGCAATTTGCTGGTAAAATCTCATCGTCTTCCATGAGGACTCTTTCAAGAAGATCAAAATATGCGTTTACCTCCAACCTATTCATAGCGTTAGTTCTAGCCAAGGAGACACCTTCTGACTTTCTTAATTTAATATCCGTGTTTCTTCTTAAGAACATTTTCAACCAGTCATATTCCGCTTTCTCAGTTTCTTTGTTAAAAGTATGTTTTAATTTTAACTGTTCCGCAAAGTCATAAGCTATTTTTCGGACATCATCCATTGTCAGTGGAAAACCTTTGGCTTGCATAGACTTGATGTGAACAGCCAATTTTTTTTCATTTTCTTCCCCAAATAAAGAAGATGGTCCCATGGGTCCCTTTTTGTCATTATTCTTCTTTATTCTCCTTTCCAATGTTTTTCGTGGAATTTTGAACTCATTAGCTGCCGCACGCACGGATAATCTATCATTTTTACAGCGCTTATAGCAGCCTTGAGTGCCTCTTCTGTCCAATTTCCTCTTACGGCTGTAGCCTTTCTTTTGTAGGTATTAGGCATCTAAAACAATTACGTAATTAAGAAATTATTTCAAGAAAACGTCCTTAATGTGCGGTCGATATGAGATGGCCATATGGCCATCTCACACCGACTCAAATGGGCCATCTCTCCTTTTTCTTCAGGGTGAGATGGCCACACAAAAAACATAAACAAATAAAAATATGATATGCCGCGTTTTGAGGTTATATCACCACATGTTTTATGTACTTTGACGTAAATACAAATATAACCATTATTCTAAGAAACTGACATCACAATTATCTAAAACATGAACTCATCAAAAAATATATGCATAAGACAAAATAATTAACAAGGATTTTACTCACTTTTTGATTTTTTTTCGCTAAAATGTTGTTTCACGTTTGTTCATGCACACAGCGCGAAGCGAACTAAATAGTAATTAGTGACATCTAGTCAACGTTCAATGAAATATTTCGATTGGTCATTTCTACCGTATGGCCATCTCCCCCGGAATTACCCTAATAATTAAAATACAAAACATAAAAAAGACACGGACAAAAGTCTGTTGACCAAAACTTTAATATATAAAAACAAAAAAATCTGATCTAGGTAGGTTAGTCTCGGTATCCCCCGGTACCTACATCCTTCCACTTTCGACTTTTATTAATTTCATTTATAATTGTGTTTTGAACAATTCAACCAATTTTCAGTTGGGTGCCAATTTTGTAACCTCATATGTCTAAATTGACCGAACTAAAAGGTAGATTATCCTTGAATGCTTAAGGCTATTTTTATTTTGAATAATATACGAATATAAATTCAATAATAATCTTTATTCTTACTATATTATTAAATGTGGAAGTATTTGTTTGCTATGGTTTAACATATAAACCAAAAAGATATTTATGAATTTCGGTACGACAATAGATAGTACCCTAGCAATGATAATAGGCTTTCTTTGAAGGGAGGAAGAATATGGAATGGCGAAATAATTTTTATTCTATATTACGATAGGATAGCCGTTGATAGAAGCTATTATAAAATACATTGAATATGTATAACAAATGTACTTATTGTTAGGTCATAAAGACCTTCCCAATAAAGGTGGACGATAAATATTCTAATTATTATTGCTTGTCACTGTTTTATAAGTCGAGTTTTTATAATTGCTGTGTGGTAGCGGCTAAGAATACTACCAACCCTTACTTTGCTCGTGTATGTCGTAAAAGACGACTAAGAGCCTTATAACGACCTGGGCCAACTCCATCTGATGCCGTTTAGTCAACAATTACATTCCCAAGGAGGGTTGACGTCAGGCAGACGGCCGGTCATAAAACTATAGCCAATAACTTTTTGTAATATGTACGATGGAAGCAGAGTACATCATTATTGTGTCAACCCCAAGTAATTGGGATAAGAGCAGGAGAATGATGACTGTTTTATAAGTCGGTTAGCCGGGATACAGGATTTTAAAACAACAAATATAAGGAAGTTATTCTAATAATACATTCTGAAATTATAAAATGGAGGAGAGGAAGGAAGACCCACCACTCTCCCACGGTTAATCAATATACCGTACACCTCAAGAAAGGAAGGAATACGGGATGGGATCAAGGTAGAATAGGATATATGGAAATTTCCTTGAAATACAATCGTTGAATAGGATACAAGGCAATTTCCTTATATAATAATAATACAATTGAAATTTTGAAATTAACCTACTAAACCGCGTTGGTCAGACATGTTGGTATAGGGTTTTGTTTCGAGTTTTCCTTCTCTCGCATAGATGTTATATGCGTTTTATATCCCTTAGTCGTCTCTTACGATCACCCACGGGTAAGATATGGGATGGTGAGTAGTAGTATATAAGGTAGATAAATATCTGATATATCCCGCATCTTTGTATTTTAAAAATTTATAAATTATTATGTATGTTTGTATGCTTATGTAGTATAACAATCTTATCCATGTGGTGACGGAGTAAGAATACAATTCACCACCCCCTATCTTACCCTTGGGTGATCGTAAGAGACGACTAAGGGATATAAAATGTATATGCATTTTATATATATATTTATATAGTATTATTATATAGTATATATAATAATACTATAATATATATTTATATAGTATTATTATATAGTATTTTTACATCTATGCAAGAGAAGGAAACCTCGAAACAAAACCCTATACCAACCCGTCTGACCAGTGCGGTATAGTAGGTTAACTTCCCTCCCATTATGGTGGAGGCCCGCGCCCAACAGTGGGACGTATTTGGGCTGTGATGATGATGATAATAACAATATTTATTATAGTGTAGGTAAGGTTTAATAAACATGAAAATAAAATTAAATTTTGTTTAATATTAGCTGGTTTTTTTCTTAGCAGGCTATGTTTTGAACACACCGCGCTCATTTTGACTGAGGCGACGGAAGGGTAGTGTGCGACCCCATAACCCACCGTCTTTTCCATCAAAATTAGGCCGACCACTGGTACCGCTTCTTTGACATCAACACGCGATACTTTACCTATTACAGTATTTCTTTGTAAACAATATCTTTTGATTTTTTTTCGGATGCTAGAATTACCAAACTACTCTGTGATCTTACTCTGAAGCGTGTCACATACAACTGCCCATGGGAGAAGCAGCATTCTCTCAAGTCTACTCCCGCTACATTAAAAATTTGAACTCGAGCTTTGTTTATGGTTATTGCGAAGCAGACTTTAATGGCAAACTGTACTATCTGAAATTCAAAGGAATAATTTGATAGTATTTGGAGAATCCTAGGAATAAATACAGACTGCTCGAGAACAACCGATCAGTATAATTGACCCGATTACATTGCAAGGCAATGTTTTTTTTCTTACCACTGACGTCAAGTCACTCTGCTCCGGTGGTCGGCCCAACGACGAAGGCGGCGTCACAGGTGGGTTACGGGAGTGCGTGCTTACGCCCCTCTGTTACCCCGGATGGAGTGGTGCGAGGAGTGCGCCGACCGTAGCCCACCCCAAAAAAAAAGGCAATGTTTTTTCTTGCAAACTGGTGGCATTATATAATTTTAGGCGCCAGCTCTCAATTTTAAGATGTGAGTTGGGAGACCAGAAGCCTTCATAGTATTCAGGAACTCGACCGGTTATCGGACTCGGGGTTTATCACTTATTCGAAGGATTGAATTTGATATTCGACTCCTTCGAATGATTTAAAATATTTGCAAGTAAATGCTATAAAGAAAACGAAACGACCGTAGTAACGCACATAGGTAGGTCTTGGCGTCTTGCGACCAATCTGATTAGCATTGACATCCTGTCTCCCTATCGTATCTTACTGATTGTTCCTAATATACTCTACTCAATCTTTCCATCTCGATTTTTACAAATATGTTGATTAAACGCTGGCTAAACAGCGAACAAAAATATAGCAAATGACTATCTCTCTTTCCTAATCATTATGCGGTAAAAATACCCTCGCCAGAGTAAAATTAAAACGGGTAATACATCTTATGAGCGAGGGATTTCAGTTATTCGGTGCAATGTGTTATCATGGCTCTCAATTACAATATATTGAGAAAATTGCTGTCCAACAATTTCAAATTTCAAACTCAACGTTCCTATGACGGCGAGTCTTAAAAGTGACCTCTTTAGAGTTTTAAAACTTTCAAATGCCGTAATACAGTATTGTGACTTACCGAGACATTCCAATTTTAAAGAGTATTTTTATTGTGAGTTCAACCTTTTCAGGGTTCCGTACCCAAAGCGTAAAACGGGACTCTATTACTAAGACTTCACTGTCCGTCCGTCCGTCCATCTGTTTATCACCAGATTGTATCTCATGAACCATGATAGTTAGACAGCAGTTAGACAGAAATTTTCACAGATGATATATTTCTGTTGCCGCTATAACGACAAATACTAAAAAACAAAATAAAATAAATATTTAAGGAGTGCTCCCATGCAACAAACGTGATTTTGGCTGCCTTTTGCTCGATATATTTTTTTAGTTTCTATTTTTACTTTTTGGCTTTTTAATTTATTTTTTGCATAATTTTTACATAACATATCTTCCAAAACACACTAACAAAAAAATACCGAGCAAGGCTCGGTCATCCAGATATTGTTATATATTATGCGAGTTAGCCGGGATGCAGGATTTGGGAATAACAAGCAAGTTATCTGTACAACGCATATTCGCCGACTGGCTTCACAATGTAGTTACACGTACACTGATTATAAGTACCCACTAATAAAATATTACAGTCACTTTATATTCGACAGCACAGATGGTGTAGTGTACAAATTACTAAAATTTTTAGCATTTAATATGCTTAATTATTTATAAATACCCGATAACGAAACGAAAAATGATGTCACAAGTAGGGTTCGAACCCGCACCTATTGGGAATTGTAAGTGGCAGCACGATTGGGCCAGACTCCTAATAGGTGCGGGTTCGAACCCCGCTTGTGACATCATTTGTCGTTTCGTAATCGGGTATTTATAAATAATTAAGCATATTAAATGCTAAAAATTTCAGTAATTTGAATAACAAAGTTGTGTCATCGTTTAATACAATTCTAACTGTAAAGTTTGAAGTATTAAGCCTATACAATGTGTAAACATTGTCCGGTAGATGGCACACGGCACCTTGAAGACGTAAAATATGATACGAAGCGAAATTTGCATGTCCTACAATAGTTCACGGTGGTGTAAGTGGCAGCACGATTGGTGTAGTGTAGTTAAAATACTGACCTACCGTGGCAATGTCATGGATTCAATGCTCGCACAAGACAATACTATGCACAATCCACAAAATGTTGTTCTGAGTCTGGATGTTATTTGCCTGCGTTAATTATATGTTTGTAATTAATTTATTTATTGCTAATGATGCCATACCAAGCAATCAGTACATCTGCTGTTAACTGTTACTATCGCCCATGGACCTTTGCAACACTAAGAGTACAGTTAGGCCACTGCCTATCAATGAAAACCCAAAACCCATGGCACGAACGAAGCGCAACAGCACATTTCCACTGCTCAGACGTCGATTTTCTGCGAGAGTGTGGGACTCTACCCTTCCCTCGCTCAAAACCTTCTCCGAAACATGCTATATCTTATCTTATACCGATCGGTTCAGTAGTTATTTGCAGGATAACCGAACAAAAAAATCAACTCTGCATTTATTAGTATAGATTTTATTGTCATAATATTTCTTTAGAGGTGGTCTGACTGGTTAAATCAAAAATAGGGACACCAGAAATTTTCTCTCTCGTAAAAAAAAAACAATCGATGTAAAATTAATATTTTACGATAAAATAATGGAGGTAAAATAATTTTAAAAAGTTGTTGGTATAGCATTGAATTAAATTCACATACTAGAGAATTATATTTAAAAACATATGCCGTAGGATTAAAATTTTCTGGTGACTGTTCAGATGCGACTTCATTTGTTTCATACCTATATTTGTGACCATATTTTTATTTTCATTATAAATTTTAGCACATTTACAGCATTACATTTCATAATATGCCTACACATTTATTCAATAGAATTCTAGTTAATGGTACATGATGCTAACAGCTTTCTGGCCGCAGCTATAGTTGTGCTTATTATCATTGCTTTGCTCACCTGGGGTTAAATCACCCTCTCATAGACAATCGACATTAAGTAATAGCAATATTTTAATGCGTTTTGTTTGTTAAGTGACAGAACCCGAGGCCATCTTATGTTAGATAGGACCTAGGTTTGGCTCTAGTATTGCAAAGGTCCGTGAGTGGTAGTTACTACTTACCATCAGACTGGCCATCTGTTCGTCTAACACCACAGAATTTGAAAAAGAAATATTTATTTATACCACATACAACCATCATTATAGATATTAGGTACCTAATTCAATGGACGTGTACAGATTATTAAACCAATTTTCAAAATCAATATAATAACATCTCTTTTTTTTTGCTTACTGTGGCAAATGAGGAAACAGCACACCAATGATATGTGTTACTGCCGCCCATGGACCTATGCAATACCAAAGACACAGGTAGCTCACTGCCTACCAATACAAACCCCAAACCCACCCCAATTGGGCTACCGGCTCTCTCGCTCACCGAACGAAGCGCAATAGCACATTGCCCTTACTCAGACGTTGATCTTCTGCGAGAGTGTAGTACTACGCCGGACGGACCAGCCCGCGGCTGCAGACAGAATACTGTCCATAGCGTCGTCCTACCACTATAGACATCTATTTAATTCAAATTCTCATTATACCTAATATATAAAATTATAATTATACCTCATCAGAACTTAAAAAATGCATAAGTAGATTTAGGTCAGTTTAGTTAGGAGTCAAGAGTCTTCGAAACTGGCAAGCGTGTATGAAGAGAATTATGAATGTTGAGGAAGCGAGTGAAGTGTGCAAGGATAGAGTTCTCTAGCACTCTGTTCTCTCTGCCCACCTGGCAAGGTATACCCTGCGTGATGATATGTTACATACATCTATGTAGATTTTGCGAATTTACTTAAAGAACAGGTAACTAAGTCAAGTTGGTCAGTTATATAAATCTTAATATATATAAATTACGCGTCACGTTGTTTGTCCGCCATGGACTCCTAAAGTACTTAACCGATTCTAATCAAATTTTCACAGCATGTGTAGTTTGATCCAACTTAAAAGATAGGATAGCTTCCATCTCAATTTATAGTCGCAATATTATTTTATTGCAAATTATTTGTCTTTTATTTGACAGTCACAATTATCTGTTATCTCCAAACGATTCTAACAGATGGCGGTATCTGTTGACTGGATTAAGTAAGTATTTAATAAATGGCGCTATGTTAAACGTACAAACATTTCATATAAGCTACAATTTATTAGCATAATCACCACGTGTTACTGAGGCTACCTTAGCCACAGCAACGCGTGGCCGTGTCTACTAGTAAAATATAAATATAATCTAAATAACATATAATATAAATTCAAATCTTTTAAAAATGTCGAATTTAAGATAGCAAAGAAAAACAAAGCCGAATATAATTATTTCAGACTAATGTGAAAATATATAACGAAACGTAAACACATTAAATCGTAAATAAGTAATGGGTACGAAGTGACATCTAGAATAATCTGTCCCACAGTACAGTGTTTTATTCAAAGAAATCTATGTTAATTTTCTTTCGTTATTTGCGTTGCTAAGTTAAAAACAATGTTTTATTCTGAAGCGTAAGGTGTTCGTTTGTATTTTTTGCAAAGCGATGAGCTCATTAGAATTAAGCTCTGAATTTATTCGTTTTCTTTTATTTCATTTATTTATTTTAAGAAGCATTAAAGCTTTATAAGGTATGTGAATATAGAGTGTGTCTTCCGTGTAGTCACGGAGTGAGGATAGAATCACCCAGGATCATCTTAGCCTCAGGAGTTAAAAAAGGCGACTAAGAGATATAATATACATACGAGTACAAATATCTATGCTAGAGAGGGCTCATATAACTTGAGCTGAGATGATGATGAAACGTATAAATAATTTATGGTGACGGAGTAGGAATACAATTCAACACCCCCTATCTTACCCGTGATATCCGTCATAACACAGCCAGTTTTTACGACATTCACGAGGCAGTAAGAATTTGTAATGAATTTTGTTCATGACCGGTTCTCATATGAGGTACACTCCTATTATATCCATGTAAAAAATCTTGAAACGAATAGTTAGTAATATCTTCATAGATATACACTATTAACTTAACTTCCTATCAGCAATAAGGCATATTTACAAAGTTTAAACACAATTTAATAACTAATGTCTCGTATATTGACATAATATATATTATTCTGGGTGTAACATAATATAATGCCTTATATATTAACATAATATATAAGGCATTAGTTATTAAATTGTGAGTAATATTAATTTTATGACAGGAAAGCACATTAAAATAATATATTCGTAATAAAAATTGTAAGAGTAACAGGATGGTTTCAATATTTGCTTTATTATGTTGGCATTTCAGTGTTCCTCAATATAAATACATTCATATGTAGGTACATCCATTCTATTTATTGACATGGATTCGAAACGAAACCTATCGCAGTCAAAGTAGATTGGAAGCAGAAGTTTTGTTTGATTAATTTCAGAATATTTGTTTCAATTCAAAACGCTCACATTCGAATTTTGGTGTTACAAATTTTAAATTCGGTTACCAATTTTTGGAAATAAATCTCATACTACGAATGGTTTGGATGGTTAAAAATTTCATTCAAAATTCCTTTGCCTTTGTGGAAAGTGACGTCACTCTAGGAAGTTTTTTTTTTTCAATCTCTCTCTTCAATTATCAACACTATCTAGTACTAACATGTACTCGATACATACACACGCCATAGATATTAATAATATGCAGAACTAACAAGGCAAGTATAGCCGGTTCGATGCTATGATTCACATATGAATGTTCCGAGTCTGGGTGTAAATTATGTTCGTTAAATATATTTTGATAGTCTGCCGCTATATCTCACTGTTTTTGGTAGTTATGGTCTGGAAAAACGCCGTCCGTCCTGTTTGGGGCAACGAAAGGGCGGTGTGTTGCCACATAACCCACCGTATTTCTTCCCCATCGCTTTTGGGTCGGCCACTGGTACTCAATCTTAGACGTCTGTGGTCAACCCAAAGAATTAGACCTTAAGATAACTTGCTGTCTTTTTCTTTAAATACTATATATATATATATAATGTATAAAAACATAGCGTCTTCTAGTGTAGGCATACACGTTATGATTTGCAGATAGCATTGGTTTTTTTTTTTCATTTAAAAAAAACTGCTGCAGAACCGCATACATGACTCTTCAATACTTATGGTGAACATGATATGCTCTCAGACAAACAGTGTTTCGAGTGGTTAAAAACATTTAAATTGATGATCTTGTAGTGAGTAAAGAAGAGGGCGGGAGACTACCAAAGCACGTTCACAGATCATAAATTGTGTGCCATATTGCAGGCAAATAACACTAACTGAAAAAGAACTTACAGATTAATTATATGTGACGCAGAAAATAATCACCAACTGTTTGAAAGCTTTGGGAAAAATACATTATTATTTACCAACAGCAGACATTTAATTATCATAAAAAATCCCATTTTATACTTCTATACCTACCTTATATAAAATGTAGTGCAATTTATTTATTATATCGTAATATAAAGCGTTAAACGCTCAATGTTTACTCTAGAATTTTCGTTGCATGTTATTTTCTATACTCAGAGTGACAGTTTAAACGAATAATGTCCATATTAGTTTACCACGAACAATGCAAATAAGTAAACTTGAAGATAAACTTAAAATAAAACAAATAAGAAAGAGAAATCCACAGTTTCATTAGATAACAAAGCACTCATCTCTGCTGACAAATACCCGTACCTACATATAATCTTAGGAAAGCAAATCAACTTTGACAGAGAAAATAATGATCAACAAGTTTAAGGTTTTATACAAATGGAATAAGTACTGGGGCTTAACAGAAATATTTAAAAGCAATGCGACGAAAGTGCGAATAGAAACAAACGTTACTGCATCACGCCTGTTTCCTTATTTAAAATACGCCTGTACACTCGACAGAACACACCCCAAATAAAGAGCAGAAATTCTTCATACCAATGGTTTATGGAACGCAGTATGCTCAACATAAGAAAATCGCAGAAAAATAGTCACACAAAAATAAGATATATATATATAATAAAAGCGACTGAAGTTTTAAACCATTCGCTGAAACTCAAATGGAAATCGGCGCGGTATGTGTCACAACTGCAATACAAGAGATTAACATTTGAAGCTATTGCATAGCTTTTATCGCGGGCTTTGAGCGCGGCGAACGAATCAAAAAAATCCGTAACGAAAATAAAACCTAGGTAACACCCGCCTACCATGTTGATGGATTGTATGGTTAAAAAGCAGCAATTAATTTTACACTGATTTTAGGCAGGGAGCGTGGCCGAGTGACTACTCGGCCACGCTCGTGTCTTAGACTAAGACACTGGTTTTGGTTTTAGGCACCAGTCCGAAAGGGCGTGGGTTTTAATCCCACCGCTGTCAAACTCTTTATGCAATTTATTTGTGCAAAATTAATTTATAATAATTTAAAATTTAATAATATTATAAATAAAATAGTTTATAAACGTGTAATTTAAATGTTTTAATAAATTAGTAGTTTTAATAAATAGTATTCTCCAATAATACAAGAAATGATGCTAATAATTAGCATGCTAATATATATAATAACTAGCGACTCGCCCTCGCTTCGCTTCGGTTATGTCAGTTCAGTTGTGTAGTTTACTTTTGCTACATAGAATTTCTTTCGGAGAAGGCATTTCTTAAAATTCTACTTCATATATATATATATATATATATATATAATATCTGGAGGACCGAGCCTTGCTCGGTATTTTCTTATTAGTGTGTTTTGGAAGATATAATTAAAATAATGAAAAAATTAATTAAAAAGGCAAAAGTACAAAAATAGAAGATAAAAAAATGTATCGAGCAAAAAGGAGCCAAAATCGCGTTTGTCGTATGGGAGCACTCCTTAAATATTTATTTTATTTTGTTTTTTAGTATTTGACGTTATAACGGCAACAGAAACGCATCATCTGTGAAAATTTCTGTGTGACTGCTGTCTAACTATCATGGTTCATGAGATACAACCTGGTGATAGACAGATGGACGGACAGACGGCGAAGTCTTAGTTATAGGGTGCCGTTTTATGCTTTTGGTGCGGAACCCTGAAAAAGTTGAACTCACATAAAAGCTTGGTACAATGGAAATACTGTTTAAAATTGGAATGTCTCAAAAGTCACAATACTGTATTAACACGGCATTTGAAAGTTTCCAAGCTATAAAGAGGTCACTTTTAGGACACGGCGTCATAGGAACGTAGAGTTTGAAATTTTAAATTGTTGGACAACAATTTTCTAAGCCGAATATTGTAATTGAGAGCCATGATGACACATTGCATCGTATAACTGAAATCCATCGATGCGATGGATAAGGGCTACAAAACTTAAATTTGGTAGGAATATTTCTTTTGCTGAGTAGAGGTCAGCTAAGAACGGATTTTACGAAATTATATCCCTATGGGGGTGAAAGAGCAGGGCAAAGTTTGTACATATATATATATATCGTGATTCCTTGGTCCAATCTATTTCAAATTTTGCATAAACATTCTTTAACAGAATTGATGAAAGACGTGATTCATATTTTATTTAGATTTATCTCCTAATTGGGTTAAAAAGGGGTGGAAAGTTATTTTAGGGGTGATTTGCTTTAAAGTTGATATCAATACTTCTTAGTGATTTTGATTTAAAAGAAATTTTATTTTAACACATGTGTGAAAACTCAATTCGATTATATTCAAAAAACCGGCCAAGAGCGACTCGGGGTTGCGCACGAAGGGTTCCGTACCATTATCTATAAATGGCAAAATAACCATA
Source organism: Lymantria monacha (assembly GCA_905163515.2). Lineage (NCBI taxonomy): Eukaryota > Metazoa > Arthropoda > Insecta > Lepidoptera > Erebidae > Lymantria > Lymantria monacha. The sequence continues at coordinate 23,794,629 of LR991081.1, forward strand.
TTTGTTGTATGGGAGCCCCTCTTAAATTCTCTATTTGTTTTATTTTAATTTAATTATTTATTTCTAAAGTGAATATATTACTATACATTCTACGAATATTTCAAACGTCTACCTATTTTTGTTATCAATATCGAGCAAAAATGAACAAAAAGATTACCTTTGTTGTGTGGGAGCCCCTTTAAATATTTATTTTATTGTTTTTTATTATTTGTCGTTGTAGCGGCAAAAGAAATTCATCATCTGTGAAAATTTCAACTGTCCAACTATCACGGATCATGAAAGCAACCTGGTGACAGACAGGTGAAGCAACGGACGGACAGCGGAGTCTTAGTAATGGGGTTCTGTTTTATCGTTTGGGTATGGAACTCTAAAAAGGTTAATGTCTTCTTCTTCTTCTTAATGAATGGCCTCTGTGAGTGATTAACCACAACTTTGCCAATGTCAAGTAAAATAAGTTTAAAAAATTATAATAGATTTATATTTTAGTCGTCAGTCATGTCCATTGTCTAAGTCTATTTTTTTTTTTTCAAGTTTGTTGTCACATAAACGTTTGGTACAATGAAAATACTTTTTAAAATTGAAATGTCTCGAATGTCACCGCACTATATTAGTACGGTGTATATAGGTTTCTAAGCTTTAGAGAGTTCATGTACTTTTAGGACACGGCCTCATATGAACGTAGACTTTGAAATTTGAAATGATTGGACGGTAATTTTGTATTGTAATTCAAAGCCATGGTAAAACCTTGCATCGAATAACTGAAATTCATCGCTCATACGATGCTTTACAGTTTGTGTGACAATATCCGTGTGTCATGCTACGGCGATGGTTGATTCTCTATTTCAGCAGTTGTTTGCTTTTTGAATTATGCTAGGATATAGCCATTGCGATAATACTAAAACCACAAACACTACTTTATAAAATTATGTCTACTGCAACTTTTTATTTTACCCTATAATGATAGGAGTATAAGATCATCTGCTATATTTTCGTTCGCTGTTTAGCCACTATTTAATCAACATGTTTGCAAAAATCGAGACAGAAAGGATGAGTTATAATAGAAACAATCTTTAATATATATATATAAATTACGCGTATCGTTGTTTGTCCGCCATGCACTCTTAAAGTACTTAACCGATTTTAATCAAATTTGTATAGTATGTGTAGTTTGATCCAACTTAAAAGATAGGATAGCTTCATCTCAATTTATAGTCACAATATTATTTTATTGCAAATTATTTGTCTATTATTTGACAGTCACAATTATCTGTTATCTCCAAACGATTCTAACAGATGGCGGTATCTGTTGACTGGATTGAGTAAGTATTTAATAGATGGCGCTATTTTAAACGTAGAAATGTTTCATATAAGCTACAATTTATTAGGATAACCACCACGTGTTACTGAGGTTACCTCAGCCACAGCAACGCGTGGCCGGGTCTGCTAGTAAAAATATATATACTTATTACTTAATAAGAACTTACCTAGAGCAGCATTCATGCCACCCTGTGCTGCGATAGTATGAGAACGAGTCGGGAACAACTTGGATATCAATGCAACTGTGAAATTGTTTTGTGCCAAGCCAACGGCGACGCGGAGGCCAGCACCACCGGCCCCTATCACCACACAATCATGCTGATGGTGATGGATTTGATATGACCCGTAGCGATAAAAACCTTAAAAATAAAAAATATCTTTAATTATCTCTAAGACCAAATGTTTGAGGAGTCTGTATAGCATCATTTATGAAATACATATTATTAGACATACATTTTTTGATGAGTACGATAGCTCCTGTGTTACTTGCATGCTCTACAGTGGTAAAACCAAGCAGTTTGCTGCATGCAATCATAAATAGGCAAGCCAGTCCAGACTAGTACCACAGTCTCACAAAAAATGAATTCTGAAAGTCAGAATTTTTATTTTGTTGGCAGATTAGTAGTAATCATTTAGAAACACACATGCACGCGCGCGCTCAAACATGCACGTACGTACGCACGGACACCCCGCACACACGCACACACATGCACACATGCACACACGCGCACGCACACACGCGCACGCACGCACGCGCGCGCGTACCTACACGTACTCAATATCGCCGACCTACTATTGTGTGTTATTTCTAATAAAAATGTATACAATGCTATCACGCTACGATTTTGTAATATTTTAAAAGTGACGGAAACAGTCGAATGTCAAAAATTGGTTTCATGAATGGTCAGACCGTTCATGAAGTAAATTTTCATCTGTGTAAATGTGCCTAATATATTATTTTAGTGGACTGAAATCATCATTGAGTGATTCTATTTCTAATGAAACCAATTTGAAGCACACCAGTAGTTTCAAAGTCTATAAAGGGCGGAGGCAGTTTCAAAGTCTATATAGAAACAATTTTTGTCTTTCGCATAATATCGCTTGTCCGGAAGAATAGTGATACAAAAGCTAAATTTTTCAGGAGGATCAAAATAAGTATTTCCTTTTTTCAGCTCGAATCAGCAGCAATTGCAAATGCACGAACGTGACCATAATATCCTTAATAATGACGACGAAGAGTTGATAGGGAGAACTTATAATATTAAAACCGCCAAAAATTTAAACAATGAAAATTGAAATTTTTAGAGTTGTGTCACTATTCTTCCGGACAAGCCATATATAGATATGAGAACCATATTAAAATGTTACCATGAAATGCTAACAATTTGCACGATTCATGTCACCGTCACTGATAGATGAACAAATCTAAAGGTGACTTTATCGATCCGCAGTGTACATTGCCCCCGTTGGCTAAAGCGTTTAGTTGAGACTAATAATATCAACATAAAGTTATTGGGATTCCCTTATGAACTATTTATTGGAAACAACACACACACTATGAAAATTATTAAATTGCCTGCAGCGTCTACGGTTGCATGGCTTACTTACTCATTCACTTTGTACAATAACCTCTAATTATATATTGGCGTAATTAATTTGTAGATACTATACAATAACTTCATACAGTTTAATAACTTCCACAACAATTTCATTTATAGTCTTAGTTTCACCATGTAATAAAGACATTAATGTAGGAAATATATCAATCCACTAAAAAAGATAATATTTTTTTTGAAATGATAACTTATGGGTGGGTAAACCACTTCGTTACGTAACGCGTAACGTCGTCAGTTTGTCTGGCTTCCATTTCTCTCATGCATACGGCAATGGCAGGCGGGCTTCTCTTCTCTCTCTCACTCTAACCCACAGCGCCAGCCGTATTAAGATGTGATGTTATAAGATTTTATAAAAAAATAACCTTTCCTTTCATTAATATCATCATTCTCCTACTCTTATCCCAATTACTTGGGGTCGATACAATATGTAATCCTTTCATAGTACATATTGTAAAAGTTATTGGCAATTGTTTTATGACCGGCAGCCTGCCAGACGTCAACCCTCCTTGGGAATGTAATTGTTGACCAAACGGTATCAGATGGAGTTGATCGAGGTCGTTATAAGGCTCTTAGTCGTCTTTTACGACATCCACGAGCAAAGTAAGGGTTGGTAGTATTCGTAGCCGCTACCACACAGTATTAATATATTATTATATATTAAATTTGAGTAATAACTTAAGCTTTGCTCAAATTAAACAATTTCAATATAAAACAGTTCAACTTAGGTAAGTTTAAATTATCACTTCAGTCGGGAGTCCCGGGACGCACACGTCTCATTTTTTTATTGCTGATGGTAGCAAAACGAGAAATCAGCACCCCTGATGGTAAGTGTTGCTGCCGCTCATGGACCTTTGCAATACCAAAGGTACCTGCAGCTAACAGACCGCTGCCTGCTAATGAAAACCTTAATAAAATCACCAAGAAAGACGCGCCAGCTATCTCGCTTATCGAATGCAGTGCACCAGCATATTGCCACCGTTCAAAAGTCGATTTTCTGCTTTATGTGGTACTACTACCCCGGCCTGACCGGCCCTGCTCTGATGAGATGAGAGACTGCTCGATTTTTAATTTTTTTATTTTATTTTTGATAGCATTGATTAAACTTTCATACATATTTTCATTCATTCTATTGTGGTACGGCCACACTGTTGATAGTTCTCTATCTACAGCCGCGGGCAGGCCCGACCGGGGTGGTACCACACTCTCGCAGAATATCGACGTATGAATAGTGGCTTTTTACGCTGTGCTTCGTTCGGTGAGCGAGAGATCCGGAGCCTAACTTTCCGGGTGTGTTTTCGTGTGGTGGGTTCTGGTGATGCTTGAAATTTACGGTGGTAAGGTCTTGGTTGGGGCATTGGGCGTGAGGGGCTGATATGGGGTACAGGGAGACCCGGTGGGAATGGTCACCGCCGGCCACCTGCCGGTCAGCAGGGGACCTAGCCCAGGACTATCCCCTCTGGGAGGCTGTCCCGCCAACCGGCGAAAATCCCATTGCGGAGTCGTCATGCCGGAGTGGGAAATCGGAGCGGAGCCCGACGACTACGGGCGGGGGGGCACCGGGGGCCTTCCATGCATCGCGTCAGCTCCTCACAAAACTCACCCTCCAACCATGTACTATGCCCCGCACCTTTTTTTTGGCATCACCGGACCCCATTCCACGAAAGTACACTCCCTTCCTCTTCTTATACAAAACCCCGCTAATGAAAAGGAAACACAAAAAGCGAAGGTTTTACACGGCGGTCCCTCTATCTACATTTGACGTGGACTTTTGCAACATTAGGGGTTTACACAGCAATCTCGACGACATCCACCAACAACTCGAGACGGCGCGGCCTGCCTTGCTCTTTTTAACGGAGACGCAGATAAGTGCCCCGGATGATATTTCGTACCTAAATTATCCAGGCTACGAGTTGGAGTACTCCTTCCACCATAAAGCTGGGGTGTGGGTGTTCATCCGGGATGACATCTGTTGTCGCCGCCTTAAGACCCTCGAGCATGGTGACCTGTTAATTTTATGGTTACGCGTAGACTATGAAGTGTATACCCGCATCTACGCGTGCCTCTACAGGTCCCATGGCAGTGATTCAGGGTCAACTCAGTTATTCGAGAACGTTCAATGGGGGATTGACGAAATATTGGAGCAGTGTCCATCAGCGGAGGTGGTGGTTCTTGAAGACTTTAATAAAGAGTGGTTGGGGTCCCGAACCACTAACCTCTTGGGTAGGCATCTCTTCAATATGGTCTCGCCTATGGTCTCTCACAACTGGAGGCCACCGAAGACAAAGATCGGGTACCGGTGGCCTGCTCATACGGCGAAGAGAGGTGCTTGCAGGGTGGGTCCATGGGGTTGCGCGCCGCCTCTTTTGTCGCCCCGGATCGATTTGTCGGGGCGCGACCACATCCATGGTCAACCCTGCAAAGGGAAAATAAAAAAAAAAAATGGTCTCTCACAACTGGTAACACAGCCCACCCGTGTTCCAGACATTGAGAGCCATGAGTCCTCTCTAGTGGATCTACTTCTGACTACACACCAGCACGGATACCGGGTAGTGGTGAAAGATCCTCTTGGGTCATCTGACCTATGCTTGGTCCATAGCAAAGCCCCTATTGCGAGGCCTAATCGCTCTAAAGCGACTGGGCCTCGCAGAGTCTGGCAATATAAGTCAGCAGATTGGGATAGGCTTCGCGAGTTCTACACATCCTACCCATGGAAGCAGCTTGGCTTCGCCTCTGGGGACCCTGGCATTTGTGCAGATTGCGTTACCGATACGGTTATTACGGGGATGGAATTATTCATCCCCAACACCAAAATACCGGTCGTTGGCCGCAGCCGGCCTTAGTTTAATAAAACCTGCAGGACGGCTGCACAGCAAAAGCAGTCCGCATACCAGGCCTGGAATAGGGTCCAAAACTGTCGGGACCCAAGTGTCAGGGAGGAGAAGCGAATTTAATGCTGCTTCTAGATCTAGTTAGAAGGCTATTGCCACAGCCAAGGCGAAACATGTTGCCAGAATTGGCGAGCGATTGGAGAGCTATCCCGCCGGCAGTCGTGCATTCTGGTCGCTCGGCAAAGCTGCCCAAGGCAACTTCTGCCAGTCCAATCTCCCACCACTGCAGAAAAATGATGGCAGTCTAGCCCACAGTGCAAAGGAGAAGGCGGATCTTTTAGGTCAATTCTTTGCCTATAACTCGACTTTGGACGCTGGAACCGCCACACCACCTATCATCCCGCGGTGTGAAAGCTCTCTGCCTAAAATCCGCATTACGCAGCGAGCGGTGAGGCGGGAGCTGCGGCTAATAGACGTACATAAGTCGAGCGGGCCGGATGGCATCCCTGCAGTGGTCCTGAAAACGTGCGCCCCCGAGTTGACCCCCGTCCTCACGCGCTTATACCGACTTTCCTATGATACTTGTAGGGTTCCATCTTCGTGGAAGATAGCCCATGTCCACCTGATCCCGAAAAAGGGAGACCGGTCGGACCCGTCGAATTACATGCCGATTGCGATTACACTCTCCAAGATAATGGAGAAAATAATTAACCATCAGCTTCTGCAGTACCTTGAGGATCATCAGCTGATCAGTGACCGCCAATATGGGTTTCGTCATGGCCGGTCGGCTGGTGATCTTCTTGTGTACCTCACACACCGCTGGGCAAAGGCCTTGGAGGGCAAGGGTGAGGCGCTAGCGTTCAGCCTAGATATCGCGTTCAACAGGGTTTGGCACGGGGCCCTTCTATCGAAGCTACCATCATATGGAATCCCCGAGGGTCTCTGTAATTGGATCATCAGTTTTTTGGATGGTCGGAGCATAAAAGTAGTCGTCGATGGCTCCTGCTCCGAGACCATGCCCACAAGGCTCGGTGCTCTCCCCGACGTTGTTTATTCTGCATATCAATGACATGCTCTCCATAGAGGGTATTCGTTGCTATGCGGATGACAGCATGGGTGACGAGCGATACACCGAGCATCAGAATGTCCCTCGGAGTATGTTACAGGAAAGATGGGCTCAACTTGTGTCTGAAGTCGAGCGCTCTCTACGGCGGGCCTCAAAATGGGGTGAACGGAATTTAGTCCAATTCAATCCCACTAAGACACAAGTTTGCGCGTTCACTGCGACGAAGGACCCTTTTATCATGGCGCCTCAGTTCCAAGAAGTAACTCTCCAAATCTCCGAGAGTATTGGGATCCTCGGCGTCGAACTATCAAACAAAGTCCAGTTTGGGAGTCATTTGGAGGACAAAGCCAAATTGGCAAGCAAAAAGTTGGGCGTGCTGAGCAGGGCTAGGCGGTACTTCACGCCGAAACAACGTCTTGTGCTTTATAAAGCACAAGTTCGTTCGGTCATCTCTGGGCAGGCGCGCCTAAATATCAGGTAGACCCACTTGACTCCCTACAAAGGCGGGCAGTTCGAATCGTCGGTGATCCCAATCTCACGGACAGACTAGAGTCGCTGGAGCGGCGGAGAGACTTTTGGTCACTCTGTGTACTCTACCGGCTCTTTCACGGGGAGTGCTCTGAGGAACTGTTTGACTTGGTACCACCGTCACCATTTTACCACCGTACCACTCGACACCGTAGCAGGGTTCATTCATTTCACCTGGAAACGATACGGTCCTCGACTGTACGTTTTCAGCGATCATTTCTCCCACGTACATGCAAGATCTGGAATGAACTACCTACTGCTGTGTTTCCCGAGCGCTTTGACATGTCCTTCTTCAAACGAGGTTTAAGAAGAGCTCTTTCTTCACGGTAGGCAGCAGCCTGGCTGTACCCCTGGTGTTGCTGGGTCCATGTGCAACAGCATTACTTACCATCAAGTGTGCTGTTTGCTCGTTTGTCACCGTAGACAATAAAAAAAACATATTTTAATTAATTTTTTTCATCGTCGGCGAAAACCCGGCAAAACGAGCCTTTTGGACCGATAGCTCGATTTATCGCCCCCAAATTATGTCATTAGTGCAGTGATTAAAAATAAAAATAAATTAGAAATCAAATCCACATGCTTAACCCTCAAAGCCGCTATTATATAAAGACTTACAAAAATATTACCCTACATAATTTATTACATGCGTGAAATACGGGACTAATCACTAGTATTAAAAAAATGGTTTCAAAATCTAAATATATAGTAGGTAGTATAAATCACGTGAAAATGTTTTTTTTTAATTGCCTATGGTAGCAAACGAGCGTGCAACACACCTGATGGTAAGTGTTACTGCCGCCCATGAACCTTTGCAATACCAAGGGTATAGCTAGGCCGCTGTTTACTACTACAAACCCCAAACCCACCCAGTTGGGTTTCTGGCTCTCTCGCTCACCGAAGGAAGCAGAATTCCACATTGCCACTGCTCAGACGTTGATTTTCTGCGAGTGTGGTACTACCCCGGACGGGCCGACTCACATTTGTAGACAGACAAGTGTCAAAAGCGTGGTTCTACCACTAAAGAAATGAAACTGAATTAAATTTAACATATCACGCTATACATACCTTTTGTTGGGATTGATTTTCTGGAGTATGTGGTATATACGCCACAAATTTTCTGAAATAAATAACAGAATACAATTTTATAATTATTTTTATATTGAATTAACCTATTTGGATTCAACGCAGTGACAGAGAGAGGTAAAAAAATAAAATAACCTTTTTTTGGTAAATAACTCTGCACTAAGGTATTAATATCCTATGCTATCCCAAATGTAGGAAGAATTTATAAACTTAACGGACAGACTTTACAATATTAAAGGATACAAATTATAATCATAACCAAACCAATAATTTGTGGATCACACTGTGTTGTAGAATCGAACCCGCGACACTTGGCTTGTGAGATAATTTAACTATGCGCTATCTAAATTCATTTTTATTTAAAAAAAACCTCGTATATAGATTTTATAGATCAAAAATGTTGCTATGCTGAATATTATACGAAACGATTTCAGACAAGGAATTTTCCCTTAATATTCCACGAACGCTTTATCAATCTTATAAATCTTATTCATATTCTTATTCAATATAGAATAATATATGGAGGTGATTGGTAATCATAGCTTTACATTGCTAAACTAATACCTACGTGTAACGTAATTATGTAATATTTACCTCTGTTTTGTTCGCTTAGAAATCATGTATTACGTCTCGTTAAATATAACATTCATTATATCTATTGTAGGGTGAAAATATCAAAAACTAGGTACCTATTTAATAATATCTTTAAAATATCCTCTAAGAGGTTGATTCTCAGAATATCCCTTTTTAGTGAGCCTCCACGTTAAAAAAGTGGGACGCTGTCTAGTATTTATTGGTGTTTTTTTTAAATTCAATAATAAATAAACCATTTAAATCAAATAAAAATATCATCCTCAAATATTTATCTCATATTTTATATTCTTAACGGATGGAAATTGACAAATGCTTGATACACGTGTTTATTTATTTTTATAAGATGATGGAAGGTACACCACTGATATAGAGCGAAGAGTGAATGCGGCAAATAGAGTGAACATAGCGTTGGGGCAACTTCTCGGTTGTCACCACCTCAGCCAGAAGGTACGTGTAGCAATACATAACGCAGTGCTTGTCCTAACATTACTGTATGGAAGCGAGAGTTGGGTATGCAGAAAAGAGTATGAAAGTAAAATTAATGTGGTCGAAATGCGATCTCTGCGGAAAATCTGTGGAGTAAGGCTGACCGACCGCATTCGTAATGACGACGTAAGAGAGCGAGTAGGTATGAAAGAGAGTATTGGTGTAAAGATGCGAAAGGGAATGCTCCGATGGTTCGGACATGTGGAAAGAATGCTGAACGAACATCTGGTTAAGAAGATATACAATGCGAAAGTGGAAGGATGTAGGTACCGGGGGAGACCGAGACTAACCTACCTAGACCAGATCGGTCATGTACTGAAGGAAGGTGGAGTCAAAGAGTCTCCGAAACCGGCGAGCGTGTATGAAGAGAATTATGAATGTAGAGGAAGCGAGTGAAGTATGCAAAGATAGAGTTCTCTAGCACTCTGTCCTCTCTGCCTGCAGGGTGCAAGGGATATGGCGTGATGATATGTATGTATGTATGTATTTATTTTTATTTAATTTGGAGACAAAAGCCTTACATATGTGTAAGGCTTTTTTTGTGCTATGTGGTAGCGGCTACGTATACTTACAACCCTCAGCTTACTCTTAGGTTTCGTAAAAGACGATAAAGAGCGTTTTATAGACCTTAGCCAACTCTTTGTTATGGGGTCTCATAAACAATTACATTCCCAAGGACCCTCCTTGATATTAGGTAGGTGTTCAGTCATAAAACTAAAAGTAATAATTTTTGTATTGTGTACAATGGAAGAAGAGTGCATATTGCGTCGACCTCAATTAATTGGGATAAGAGCAGGATGATGATGATAAAGCTTTTCTTTCAAAGCATTTTAACCCCTTAGGGGTTGATTGAATTACGAATTATAAATATGAGAATATCTAAGTATGTGCATGTGATAGGTGTATGAGACTATAGTCTATAAAATATAGCATGATCTCTGTGACAGTTCTCACTAGTGCCGGACGCTTACGATGCAGTTCGTATTTTTGTCGATATAATTCCTTATTTTTAAAGTTATTTGCTACTGCAATTGAAAAACAATCTATATAAATCTTATTGAATTTCAATCAAATGGATGGGTGAATCGATCAAAAATGTAAAACAATCTATGATAATCTTATTGAATTGAAATCAAAGGATTTTATTTAAATTAAACTAAAGCTGTTAATTATTTATTTTTATTATTCGAAAGGAGTGCATAAAAGTTCATCATCACTACTATCATTATCGCTAGGGCATTCCTGTAGGTTGATCACGAGTTCTTGGTCACTGATTATTTCATGAATAATCATGTTTATTTTATAAAAGAATTTATATTTTTAATTTAAAAGCAATGGTCTTATTAATATTATAACTGATGTCTGAATACTAAATTAACACAATTTTCTCATTTTATAGAGTAACCAAGTGGTTTATATATGTAATGATTTGGTTTTACTTGTTTTATAAATAATTAATAAGAATGTTATCGATTTACGTTTATCGATTGTCCCATCTCTATCTTTTTCTCAGTCCAGCATGACTTTGTATTTGCGTAAGCATCATATTTTTATAAAATTGTAACTAAATATTTTAAAACATATGAGGTACAAGTTTTGGTGTAAATATTCATATTTTTATATTCATAATTCAGTTGAGATATAACTGGTACGTAAAGAGTGAAAATATAAGCGATCATACTGGTAGGACCACGCTTTTGACAGTTTTCTGTCTACAGCCGCGGACTGGACCGTCCGGGGTAGTACCACAATCTCGCAGAAGATCGACGGCTGAGTAAATGCAATGCAATGTGCAATGGGCAATGTGCTATTGCGCTTCGTTCGGTGAGCGAGAGAGCCGGTAGCCCAACTGGGTGGGTTTGGGGATTTTATTGGTAGGCAGCGGCCTAAGCTACCCTTGGTATTGCAAAAGTCCATGGGCGCCAGTGACACTTACCATCAGGTGTGCTGCTTGCTTGCTCGTTTGCCACCATAAGCAATAAAAAAAATACAAAATAAAATTGTAAACATGACGCGTATTCAAATTACTTCATCGGTTTTGTATCTATCTGTCACAGAGATCAAGCTATATTTTAAAGATTATTATGGGTATGCGTAACCACGAGAACATTGCCGACAAACCCATTTGAAGTTTGGCAGACGATATCATTTGCCAAACTGCACATCATTTTGTCAGCAATGTTATAAATATAATGTGTACACTACGATTATTTAATAATTTAAAAAAAAATCACTAATTTATTTACATTTTATTTACACTTTTCCTTCTCTTCTCTCATTGTAATCATTACCTCAATCATTAGCGTCATTCATCGTCATCGCTGCATCATTCGCCTGCTATTATTCTGCATTTATATATTATAGTTTTATGACCAGCCATCTCCCTGATGACAACATTCCTTGGGAATGTAATTATTAACTAAACAGCATCAAGTGGAGTTGGCCCAGGTTAATATAAAGCTCCTAGTCGTCTTTTACGACATCCAGGTGCAAAGTAAGGGTTTGTAGTATTCGTAGCCAATACCATACAACAAATATATAAGAAATTAAAATTCAATTACCTTTGCTATAATTATCATTTTTTTTATAAACACAAGTGCACAATAATAAATAGTAATATATGATTTGGTTGTCAAAAGTCTATTTATTTGTCAAAAGATAAAATTAGTCTAAATTTAAATTTTGTTTATAAAATTTTAAAGAGGTTTTATATTTATTAAGTGGACAGTTATAATTTTTTTAAATGGCGCTTACAGAAATTTGTCAAAGAATGGATATAGGTATAACATAACTGTTTCACAAATTAGGAATCGTAAATGTAAGAACAAATATGGTTTAGTATTTGAGATACCGTTCCAGGGTTTTGGATTCGATTCTTGCCCACTTTAACTTTGTTCTGAGTTTAGACGCAATTTGTCAATTAATTATCTGTCTGTAAAGTCCACTGCTATACAAGAGTTGGTTCCTTAACAGGTGTTGTGTCTTTAAAAAAAAAGAAGTTAGACGAGTCAGAGTTAGCAACGAAAAATATATTTATCTCAGATCTGCGAGTGATCCAGTAGTGGACGGGTTGTCTGAAATGAGAGACAAATACATAGACAGAATGAGAGAATTTACTAACATTTTAAGTTTCATAATGTTTCCTCGAGCACTTCGAGCCTCGCCTCAGGCAGCTGTTCAACGCCTGTCTGACGTCTGGACGGTTCCCTGAGTGCTGGAAGAAAGAGAGGTTGGTTCTCCTGCCAAAGCCGGGACGGTCCCCGGATTTGCCGTCGGCCTACAGGCCCATCGTGCTCCTCGACGATGTGGGTAAGCTGCTGGAGCGTGTGCTCGCTGCCCGCATCGTCCGACACCTGGAGGAGGTGGGGCCCGATCTGTCGGACGCTCAGTTTGGGTTTCGGAGGGGGCGTTCGACCATCGGGGCCCTATTACGCCTGAGGCAGGCGGCCGCGGAGGCCGTCGCCGGGAAGGGAGTGCTGTTGGCGATGTCGTTGGACATCGCCAACGCATTCAATAGTCTGCCATTCGGCTGCATCAGGGAGGCGCTCCGGTTCCATGGAGTGCCCCTGTACCTCAGGCGGCTGGTGGCAGACTATTTGGAGGGCCGCAGTATCCTCTGCGCGGGTCCCGCAGGGGACATTGTGCGGACGCCCATGTCGTGCGGCGTTCCACAGGGGTCGGTTCTGGGGCCGACTCTGTGGGACATCGGGTACGACTGGGCGTTGAGAGGGAGTCTCCCCCCCCCCCGGGCTGAGCTTGGTGTGCTACGCTGACGACACTCTCGTCACAGCTCGGGGCAGGACACTCGAAGAGGCGGCGAGCCTGGCCACTCTCGGCACCGAGGAGATGGTCAGGCGGATCGAGGCGCTGGGGCTCAGGGTGGCTCTAAACAAGACGGAGGCCCTGCTTTTCCATGGGCCCCGTGTGAGGCTGCCCATCGGCGCCTCGATAGTGGTAAACTCCATCCACATCAGCATCCAGGCCCATATGAGGTACTTGGGTCTGGTGCTCGACGGGCGATGGTGGTTCCGGGAGCATTTCCGACAGATTGCTCCCCGGCTTGTCGGCGCGGCGTCCGCCCTTTCTCGACTCATGCCGAACGTGGGCGGACCCAGTTTCGAGGGCCGACGGCTGTATGCGGGGGTCATCCGCTCGATGGCCATGTACGGCGCACCCGTGTGGGCGAGGGGTCTGAACGCCTAGCTCAGGGCGGTTCTGTGGAGGCCACAGAGAGCCATGGTGGTCAGAGCCATCGCGGGTACCGCACGGTGTCGACAGAGGCGGCGTGCCTGTTGGCCGGGACACCCCCGTGGGACCTAGAGGCGGAGATGCTCTCCGACCTCTACCGGCGGGTTATCACAGCGCGCGAGGAAGGTGGCTCCCCATCGTTGAGCGAGATAGCCACCTGGCACGTGGATGCCCGCCGAGACGTCATCGCCCATTGGGCTACGCGGCTGGAGAGGCCTAGGCACGGTGTGGAGACCGTTGAGGCCCTCCGGCCTGTATTGATAGAGTGGATGGAGTGGCGGCACGGAGTCCTCACCTTTCGGCTGGTGCAGGTATTGACGGGGCACGGGTGTTTCGGGTTGTACCTGCACAGGGTCGTGTATAGGGAGTGGACTCCGGCCTGCCACCACTGCAGGAGTGACGAGGACACGGCGCAACACACGCTGGAGGTGTGTCCGGGATGGGAGCGGCAGCGCCGTGACCTCGTCGCTGTCATCGGTGCCGACCTGACGCTGCCGGCCGTCGCGAGGGCGATGGTCGACAGCATCAGGAACTGGGACGCGGTCGCCGCCTTCTGCGAGGCTGTCATCTCGCAGAAGGAAGCGGCGGAACGGGCAAGGGAGGATTCCCGCGCCCCGGGCCGCCGCCAGCTTCCGGGGCGGCGCAGGCGCGAATACCTGCGCCTGATGCCGCCCTAACCGAGGCTTCGGGTGATCGGACCGGGGAATTGTCCGGTCACCCGACGTGAGGCCACCGCGTGAGGGCGACGCCCCGACGGCGAAATCTGTCGGGGCGTCGACGAGAGGAACCCGCGAGGGTGAACCGCCGGGCGGGCCACCGAAGTTAAAAATCGGGTCCCGGTGACCCGCTCGCACGGCGAAGAGAGAGGAGTTTTTTTACGGTGGGTCTATGGGGTCACGCGCCGCCTTCTCCGTCACCCGGGACCGATTTGGCGGGGCGAGACTAATCCATAGTCCACCAAAAAAAAAAAAAAGTTTCATAATGTTGGACTATGACATGACAACTATGACATGACTAAATGACATTTAAAGTATCATATGTACAAGTTTGTAACATTCGACACTTATTAACATCATCATCATCATCACAGTCCACAGCCCACATATGTTCCATTGTTAGGCTCGGGCCTCCTGCGTAATGGAAGGGAAGTTAACCTATTATACCGCGCTGGTCAGACGTGTTGGTATAGGGTTTTGTTTCGAGTTTTCCTTCTCTTGCATAGGTGTTATATGCGTTTTATATCTCTTAGTCGTCTCTTACGATCACCCGCGGGTAAGATATGGGGTGGTGAATAGTATTCTTACTCCGTCACCACACGGATAACTACAAATATTATGAAGACGTAAAGTTCGTGAATTTGAATTTATAATTTGCTTTTTTTCGTATTTCTTTTACTAGTTTTTACATGAAATATAAAAAAAAATAGTTTTGGAAATCCAAAAGTGCACGCCTCATAACTTTTATTTATTATTTATCATTTACTATTAGACAATGCCATAAATTAGAAAAAAATAAATACTTTTGAAATTTCTCGCCATACTCGACGTAGCGCAAATTGGCTGTATGGGCTTTGTTCCCTTTGCCTGTCTGAATGAAGGAACAGAATAAAAGAAAACGTACAAAAAAACGAATTACCAAGCCATTTTCGAAAATTTCGTCGTCGTCAACGATCGTGAAAGTGCCAGATCTATACGGACAGACATCCGGACATCCTCGAATATTTTTTTATCAACTTTTTTCTTACTTAAAATAATTGCTTTTTAAAAATATCAAATACATATTAATGAATGTTTTGTCTTGACATATGTATGATAATATCCTATAAATGTACCTAGTGTGAGAAAAATACAGTCATTTTTAGTTGTGAAAAGTACTTGATATTCATATATCGATAGTAGACCATCACCTCACCGCTTCGCTTATGAGGCGTGCAATACAATTACTATAACTACGTCTGTAGTTGCAGTTCTAAATCTAACATGCTACCGCCCGTGGCATATACAGGGTGGAAGTGGACCGCTTCCGAAGACAAAGACAGGTGACCCTACTAGACCTACTTGTAATGATAGGTTAGAAAAAAAATCGATCAGGATAATTTTTTTTTTTTTTTATCCATAGATTTAAGTTTTTTTCACATTCCATCGTATAAGGACAGTGCCATGTAACGATAACTCGATAAGAAATACGTAACTATACTCACATGAGAAAAGACGCAATCTATTCAAACCTGCCTTGGTTTGACGTCAATATCGGCGTTAAGCAGGGGTACGTTCTGTCGGCCAGGCTGTTTATCATATATCTGGATAAATGTCTCCAAAGATTGAACGATATGAATGTGGAAGTCCAGATGGGCGACTCAGTGGTCACTGCTCTGCTTTATGCAGATGATGCAGTCCTGCTGGCACAGTCAGCGACTGACCTGCAGACCCTAGTCGACACAATGTCAGAAGATTGTAAGAAAAGGGGTCTACACGTGAATGTGAGCAAAACCAAAATAATGGTCTTTGAAAGAGATGAAGCCAGAACATATGTAAGAGTAACAATAGGTAATGATATAGTATACTAGAGCAAGTGGATGAATTTGTATATCTTGGATGTGGATTTAGCAGAGATGGAAGGTACACCACTGATATAGAGCGAAGAGTGAATGCGGGAAATAGAGTGAACGGAGCGTTGGGGCAACTTCTCGGCAGCTACCACCTCAGCCAGAAGGCACGTGTAGCAATACATAACGCAGTGCTTGTCCCAACATTACTGTATGGAAGCGAGAGTTGGGTATGCAGAAAAGAGTATGAAAGTAAAATTAATGCGGTCGAAATGCGATCTCTGTGGAAAATCTGTGGAGTTAGGCTGACCGACCGCATTCGTAACAACGATGTAAGAGAGCGAGTAGGTATGAAAGAGAGTATTGGTGGAAAGATGCGAAAGGGAATGTTCCGATGGTTCGGACATGTGGAAAGAATGCCGAACGAACGTCTGGTTAAGAAGATATACAATGCGAAAGTGGAAGGATGTAGGTACCGGGTGAGACCGAGACTAACCTACCTAGACCAGATCGGTCATGTACTGAAGGAAGGTGGAGTCAAGAGTCTACGAAACCGGCGAGCGTGTATGAAGAGAATTATGAATGTTGAGGAAGCGAGTGAAGTATGCAAAGATAGAGTTCTCTGGCACTCTGTTGTCTCTGCCTACCCTGCAAGGGATATGGCGTGATGATATGTATGTATCATATGTTCAAGTGTTCAACGACCTCGCGTAGTGAAAAAAAAAATATTTTTCATCCGAATCGATTTTTTTCTAGCCTATCATTACAAGTAGGACTGGGAGCGGTCCCCTTACACCCTGTATTGCCTCGCTCGGTATTTTCGTATTAGTGTGTTTTGGAAGATATATTTAAATATAATTAAAATAATGAAAAATAAATTAAAAAGGCAAGAATACAAAAATAGAAAATAAAAAAATGTATCGAGCAAAAAGGAGCCAAAATCACGTTTTTCGTATGGGAGCACTCCTTAAATATTTATTTTATTTTGTTTTTTAGTATTTGACGTTATAGCGGCAACAGAAACACATCATCGGTGAAAATTTCTGTCTAACTATCATGGTTCATGAGATACAGCCTGGTGATAGACAGATGGACGGACGGACGGACGGCGAAGTCTTAATTATAGAGTGCCATTTTACGCTATTGGTACGGAATCCTAAAGAAGTTGAACTCACATAAAAGCTTGGTACAATGGAAATACTTTTTAAAATTGGAATGTCTCAAAAGTCACAATACTGTATTAACACGAAATTTGAAAGTTTCTAAGCTTTAAAGAGGTCAGTTTTAGGATACGGCGTCATAGGAACGTAGAGTTTGAAATTTTAAATTGTTGGACAGCAATTTTCTAAGCCGAATATTGTAATTGAGAGCCATGACAACACATTGCTTCGTATAACTGAAATCCATCACTCATAAGATACGAGTATATTACCCATTTTAATTTTACTCTGGCGAGAGTATTTTTATCGCATAATGATTAGTAAAGAGGGATGGGCATTTTCTATCTTTTTTTCACTGTTTAGTCAGGGTTTAATCAACATATTTGTAAAAATTGAGACGGAAAGGCTGAGTTATATTAGGAACAATCAGTAAGATACGATAAGGAGACAGGATGTTAATGCTGATCAGATTGGTCGCATGACGACATGACCTATCTATGTGCGCTACTATGTCGTGCGCTAATATTTTAAATAATTCGAAGGGGTCGAATATTAAAATAAATCTTTCGAATAAGTTATAAACCCCGAGTCCGACAACCGGTCGAGTTCCTGAATACTCTGAAGGCTCCCGGTCTCCCAACTCACATCTTAAAATTGAGAGCTGGCGCGCCAAAATTATACAATGCCACCAGTTTTCAAACAAAAACATTGCATTGCAATGTAATCGGTTCAACTATACTGAACAGTTGTTCTTGAGCAGAGTCTGTATTTATTCCTAGGTTTCTCCAAATAACGTCAAATTAATTCTTCGAATTTCAGAGAGTGCAGTTTGCCATTAAAGTCTGCTTCGTAATAACCATAAACAAAGCTCGAGGTCATATTCTTAAGGTAGCGCGAGTAGACTTGAGAGAAAGCTGCTTCTCCCATGGGCAGTTGTATGTGACATGCTTCAGAGTAAGCTCACAGAGTAGCCTGATAACTCTAGCATCTGAAAGGAAAACAAAGTTAGTTTAA
The DNA here is from genome assembly GCA_905163515.2 of Lymantria monacha. Taxonomy (NCBI): domain Eukaryota; kingdom Metazoa; phylum Arthropoda; class Insecta; order Lepidoptera; family Erebidae; genus Lymantria; species Lymantria monacha. The sequence continues at coordinate 23,813,114 of LR991081.1, forward strand.
GTTAACAAAATATTGTATACAAAGAAATACTATAATAGGTGTAGAATTGTGGGTGGGCGGGGATGTCAATGAAGCGGTACCAGTGGTCGGCTTAATTTCGATGAAAAAGACGGTGGGTTATTGGGCCGCACACTACCCTTCCGCCGCCTCGGTCGCAATGAGCGCGTTGTGGTAAAAACATGGCCTGCTAAGAAAAAGCCTGGTGTCCATAATATATAACAAAATTTCATTTGATTTTTATGTTTATTAAACCTTCCCTACATTATAACAAAGATTATTATCATCATCATCATCATCACAACCCATATACGTCCCACTGTTGGGCTCAGGCCTCCTCCATAATAGGAGGGAAGTTAACCTACTATACCGTGCTGGTTAGACGTGTTGGTATAGGGTTTTGTTTTGAGTTTTCCTTCTCTTGCATAGTATTATATGCATTTTATATCTCTTAGTCGTCTCTTACGATCACCCACGGGTAAGATAGGTAGGACGGGTAGGAAAGATACGGGGGTGGTGAATTGTATTCTTACTCCGTCACCACACGGATAAGATTGTTATACTATATAAGAATACACACATTTATACATAATTATCTATAAATAACAATATAAATAATAACGTAAAAAACAAACAAAAATCCTATTAAAACATTATCGATTTCTTCGCAGACAAAAACGCGGTCAAATGATAATAATTAATAAAATAATAAAAAATAATGCCAAAAAGTAAATAAGAAAAAGTAAGGATCCGAACCGAGCTCCGGTTTGTTTGGATTAGACCACTTGATTTTCCAACTGAGCTAAATATTAATGACAGCGACAAAATTTGAAAATCTTCATATTCTAATAGTTTTAGTACAACGAAAAATTATATTTTTGTTGCCGAAATATACTGACAAAATAATATTTTCTATAAATGAAACCTAGCTATATCGATTGATCGCCCCCAGAACCCCTTTTTTGAACGGATTTTACGAAATTATAGCCCTAAGAGGGTGAAAAAGCAGGGCAAAGTTTGTATGGTACAACGTGATTCCTTGGTCCAATCTATTTCAAATTTTGCATAAACATTCTTTAACAGAATTGATGAAAGACGTGATTCATATTCTATTGAGATTTATCTCCTAACTGGGTTAAAAAGGGGTGGAAAGTTATTTTAGGGGTGATTTGTTTTAAAGTTGATATCAATACTTCTTAGTGATTTTGATTTAAAAGACATTTTATTTTGACATATGTTTGAAAACTCAATTCGATTATATTCAAAAAACCGGCCAAGAGCGACTCGGATCACGCACGAAGGGTTCCTTACCATTATCTATAAATGGCAAAATAATCATGTTTGTTGTATTGGAAGCCCCTCTTAAATTCTCTATTTGTTTTATTTTAATTTAATTATTTAATTCTAAAGTGAATATATTACCAAATATTCTGTGAATATTTCAAACGTCTACCGATTTTTTTTATCAATATCGAGCAAAAACGAGCAAAAAGATAACCTTTGTTGTGGGGGAGCCCCCTTAAATATTTATTTAATTGATTTTTAGTATTTGTCGTTGTTCGATGTTCGATGAATTTCAAAATAAAATTCATCATCTGTGAAAATTTCAACTGTCCAACTATCACGGTTCATGAGAGCAACCTGGTGACAGACAGGTGAAGCAACGTACGGACAGCGGAGTCTTAGTAATAGGGTCCTAATTTATCTTTTGGGTATAGAACTCTAAAATCTAAAATTCATGATCTGTGAAAATTTCAACTGTCCAACTAAAACGGTTCATGAGAGCAACCTGGTGACAGACAGGTGAAGCAACGGACGCACAGCGGAGTCTTAGTAATAGGGTCCTATTTCATCTTTTGGGTATGGAACTCTAAAAAGGTTGATATCACATAAACGTTTGGTACAATGCAAATACTTTTTAAAATTGAAATGTCTCGAATGTCACCGCACTATATTAGTACGGTGTTTCTAGGTTTCTAAGCTTAAGGAGGTCATGTACTTTTAGGACATGGCCTCATATGAACGTAGACTTTGAAATTTGAAATTATTGGACGGTAATTTTCTAAGCAGTATATTGTAATTAAAAAGCCATGGTAATACATTGCATCGAGTAGCTGAAGTCCATCGCTCACACGATGCATTACAGTTTGTGTGACAATATGCCTTTGCATCATGCTTCGGCGTTGGTCGATACTCTATTTCAGCAGTTGTTTTGTTTTTGAATTATGCTAGGATATAGCCATTGCAATACTAAAACCACTAACAACTCTTTATAAAATTATATCTAATGCAACTTTTTATTTTACCCTATAATGATTAGGAAAGGAGTATAAGATCGTATGCTATATTTTCGTTCGCTGTTTAGCCAGTTTTTAATCAACATGTTTGCAAAAATCGAGACAGAAAGGATGAGTTATAATAGGAACAATCAGTATATATAGCGCTAGGAAGACAGGACGTTGATGCTGACCAGCTGGGTTTGAAGACGCTATGACGTTTGTGCGCTACTACGGTCGTTCTGTTCTCTGCATACCATTTGCTTGCAAATATTTGAGATTATTCGAAGGGGTTAAATCTATATATATAAAAGAAAGTTGTGTTAGTTATATATAACACTTATAGCTCGAGAACGGCAGGACCAATTTTTATGATTTTTATGTTTTAGAGTTTGTCTTTGTCGGGAATAGGATATTAAAATATGATATTAATCAACAAACAAAAAAACATTAAAAACATCAGTCTAAACGTTCATTTATTTACGGAATAATAAACCGCAACTGACAACTCATTTAATGTAGTCTATGGTTTGAAAATGGCACAAAACGTTGAAATTAAAGTTGACCGGTCGATGTGTTTGTGAGTGCGAGTTGTGAGTGCTACGAGTTTTTACGAGCATTATTATAATAAATCTCATTGCGTCGAAATTATTATTAACAAAGTTTTGATCAAGAAAACCTAATATTTACCTACAAAGCCATAATGCAATTAGGATTCTAAACATCGCGAATGAAACCACTAAAGAAAAACGATACGTAAAGAGCGCTGCGTTAGTATGGTCCGACTTCGTGCTTCTCAATCACAAGAGCAAAGTGAGGCAGACCCTGAAAGTGCTTGGTTGACTATATGAAATCATCGAGCAAATCTCAGAGATCAACAATTAGATAATTTTCAACCCGCAAGAAGAAAAATGTCGTATATCACAAAGAACTTCTTCATCTCGCTGGCACGTTATAAAAAATTTAGATTTTTAATTTTATGGATTGCATTTATGTATTCATTTATGTTTATTATCCGAATAAAAAAAAATATCTTAATTATTTTGAATTAAATGAAACCTGCTCATTCATTGACTGTTAGGCGGAACGAAGTCTGCCGGATCGGCTAGTATATATATATAATCACCAATCTGCTACTCCTATCCCAAATACTTGGGGTCGATACAGTATGTACTCTTCTTTCATGGTACATATTGTAAAAGTTATTGGCAATAGTTATATGACCAGCGGCCTGCCTGACGTCAACCCTCCTTGGGAATGTTATTGTTAACCAAATGGCATCTAAGAGAGTTGGCCCAGGACGTTATAAGGTTCTTAGTCGTCTTTTACGACAACCGCGGGCAAAGTAACGATTGGTAGTATTCGTAACTGCTACCACATAGCCTAGTCTTGTCATTAATACTGTAATAAAGAAAACATTAACATTTACTACTTTTACAGTGTGTTAATTTAATACATAAATATAAAACAATTTAAAATATAAAAAGCTTCTTCGAAGTAATCGCCATTGGCTGCAGTACAGTCCTTTAAACGTTGAGGCCAGTTGTCAATAGAAGCACACACTCTTTCTATGAGAAAACTCTTCACTGCCAATCGTATGGATTGTTTTAGGGATTCCAAATTATCATGGCGTTTAGTGCAAGCAGTACTCTCTAAAACTAACCATAAATCATAATCAAGCGGATTAAGATCGGGACTAGACCACGGCCAGTTTTTAACTCTGATGAGCTCCGAAACATTGTTTTCCAACCAAGACTGCGTAGACCGAGCTTTATGACCCGACGGCGAGTCTTGCTGGAAGGACCATTCTTAGTTATTAAAGATGGTGTAGTTAAGGTGCTTTACTACCTTCTCAAGAATGGTATCTTGTGCTGATGTTTTGATATCTTTTTCACAAAAATATGGCTCAGTCACTTCTTTATATCTAATACCCCACCAAACCATCACTGAAGTCGGATAATGCCCACGTTGCACTCAGTCGACTAATTGGGAAGTTTCCTTAAGAGAGTTTAAAAAAATTGATGATTCGATTCTCTTTATCACCCTAGATTTTAATATCGCAAAATATTGTATAATGTATTGGCGCCATAATAAGAAAACACAATGAACAATCATATAAAAATGACAGATTCCAAATTCAAATATAATATTTTGTTTATTTTGAATTGTAACAGTATTGACAAAGTGTGTATATATACCACGGAGCAAATACAAAGAGGAGCTGTTGTAATGAATAGTTTCTATGAAACAATGCGTGTCATTTACAGGGGGTGAGGGGGGACGCTGCTAATAGATAAAGTGAGACAAGTAATAGCACTTGTCTCACTCCCTCCTTTATGTCCATCTACCGGCTATTAGCACAACTACTAATTTCGTATATTGTATGCAGTTGAGCTATCTTGCATTAGATGTCAGTAAGTGTATGGTGTAACAGGGACGTACTCAGAATTTACCTATATCAAGGAGTGCTAATATTTTTTTATTTCAAAGATACAAACAAATCTTATTAGCTGTTTGCTCTATTCAAATACAAATGTTTATAATCAAATAATTCTGCATAGCGAATAGGTGAATGACTACTGTTTTTAACCGTAAATTTCTTGATAAGGCTGGTCAGCATTGTTCATAATGTTAATATTTTATGAAAAATCCATCTTTTCTTTACTGTCATTCTGATAAACTCCGAAATTTAGAAACCTTTTTTTTCTTCATATTTGTGTCCTTTTCATACGACCAAATAATACAATTATTTGTTTGGGTTTCTAACAAATTGTCGAATGAAAGTAGTTGGACTTTTAGTAAATATGTTAGTTACACGGTATTATTTCCTTCCTTTTTGTCTTTTCCATATAAAAAAAGAATCAAACCACTCTATTAAAATAAAGCTTTATACAATTGATAATGCAGCAATGGTGTCAATGACCAAGACATGTAAAAGAGTATTTCAAGCGAGCAGACCAGCCCCCCCTGGTAGCAACCGTTTGATTGACGCACGGGCCATCTAAAACTTAGCCATGCCAAAGTTAACTTGAAGACCCGGTCTTCGACGCCATCACCATTTTGTATATTTTTGTGACGTGCTCAACCTCGTTAATCTTATCAAGAAATTGCATCGAGTGCAATTACATTATTAATAAATAAATGAGAAAGGGTGACATTGGACCCAATAATAAAAATGAAATACTCTTTTGTATCATATATTTCTTGAGCTATAGCTAGTCTTGCCCTAAATACTGTAACAACGAAAAACCTTTTTCTATTACAAAAAATATTTATTACTTTTACAGTGTTAGTTTAATACATAAATATAAAACAATTTAAAATATAAAAAGCTTGTTCGAAGTGGTTTTCATTGGCTGCAATACAGTCCTTTAAATCTTCATTGTTAAAATGAGAAGAACAAATCTTTGTATATTTCGTAGGAGTCCAGTTTTCTATTAATTTTTGAAATCCATTGCTTCTAACATCGTCATTGGACGGTATTCTAAAACATACAAAATTTACAGTTTAATTATAATAGGTTCATTTAAAGTAGTGTAAAAAATATTTTTCTTTGATGAAAAATCCGTTATAATTATATTCTAATTACGACCCTTTTTTTTTTTTTTTTTTTTTTTTTTATTGGTAGGCTATGGGTGCGTCTCGCCCCGCCGAATCGGTCCGGGGTGACGGAGAAGGCGGCGCGTGACCCCATAGACCCACCGTAAAATCCTCTCTCTTCGCCGTGCGAGCGGACCACCGGTACCCGATCTTTGTCTTCGGTGGTCTTCTAATTACGACCCTGGATTTTTGACACTTTTATAGTTCTTCATAGTTAACGACAGCTGGCGTATTGCTTACAAAATAATTATTAACTACATATAAAACTCATATTTTTGTCGAGGTAAAAGGCTTTGGGTATAAATTTTAATACTCATGGTTATTAGTTATTACAATAATCTTAATAGTTTGAACTGTATGTGCTTTTATTGTCTAGGTCCTATTACGAAAAGTAGTGCCATCTAACGTTGAGTAAAATTATTTCTGAACATGATACCGTCAAAAGAACTTTCTAGAAATTATTTCGATAAATTATGAATAAATATACTTACAAATGGAATGTGATTCTTTCCATAGCATCTGTATGTTTATTGAAGTAGTTTTTACATGATAAAACACAACACTTCATGGTTTTCTTCGTAATAACATAAAAATACACCAAAAATATAATTTTATGCACCGTACGAACACCGTCAGCGTCGACAGAAGACTAATAGGCCACGCCTACTATTGATGTTAACGTGATGACGTCAGGGCCTACTTGAGAATCACAGTGCACAGTTACTTAGGCCGTCTCCTCTTTGTATTTGCTCCGTGATATATACCGTGTATATATACTATGGGAAAATTGAGTCGCGATTTTGGCCTACTATTGATGACGTGTATATCACTGACATGTGGTTTCAACAGGACGGTGCCACATGTCACACATCCAATGAAACGATCAATTTCTTGCAAACCAAATTTCCCGATCGCATAATTTCACGAAAATCAGCTGTTACGTGGCCAGCCAGCTCGTGTGATTTAACACCACTGGATTATTTTTTGTGGGGCTATGTTAAGGACGGAGTCTATGCGGAGCCAATCGAATCGATTGCAGCGTTAAAACTCAAAATCCGTGATGTGATTAACGAAATAGACCCGCCATTTTGCCAAAAAGTGATTAAAAACTTTAATGAAAGAATCGACATCTGTCAGCGTGGTCGTGGTGGATTTGCCAGATATTATTTTTCATTCATAATTGCCGAACTTTTCTCTTTGTAATACAATAAAAATTTGAATCATATTCATCTAAATTTCTTGTTTTATTTTGTTTTAGAAAACAAAATTCTTGTTGAAAAACCCTTTATATATATAATCAACATACCACGCCAGTGAAGACACGGGCGGTTGTATGTCAGATGTAGGAACTACCGACTACCAACTACCGACTACGGACGTATAGTAGTTATAGTAACAGTTCATTTAGTTAAACGCTCTCATACAATCTAGGATTTACGCACTGTGCTGGCTTCCGTAACGACATTGTGTCGAATATAGTTTGCATTACATAAGCTTCTTGAAAACTAAATTACATTTGATATTATAAAATCCTCAAACGTTAAAGTCCCTGTTAGTTATAATTCACCTGACTTTCAAAGTACTCAATCGATTTATAATTGCTTTATTTATACTTAACAGGAATTTTATATAATATTATTTTCTACGAAGTATAGAATGAAGGAAGGCTTTATTGTATTAATTAGTTGTTTATTCTACGTAGGAGCTTTTTTACCTTTGCTCTATTTTTGTCATAACATGAATAAAGTATTTTTAATATTTATATCTTAATTATAGAATGCCGAACGAACGTCTGGTTAAGAAGATATACAATGCGAAAGTGGAAGGATGTAGGTACCGAGGGAGACCGAGACTAACCTACCTAGACCAGATCGGTCATGTACTGAAGGAAGGAGGAGTCAAGAGTCTCCGAAACCGGCGAGCGTGTATGAAGAGAATTATGAATGTTGAGGAAGCGAGTGAAGTATGCAGAGATAGAGTTCTCTGGCACTCTGTTCTCTCTGCCTACCCTGCAAGGGATATGGCGTGATGATATGTATGTATGTATGTATATCTTAAATCTTCTCGTTGGTTTAATTAGTTTCCTTTCATATTTTATTAATATTTCCTTTTGAATTTTTATAACGTTTTTTTATTTCCTTATTTTATCAATTCTTTTCTTAATACCTAAATACATTGCCTCAAAAATATTTGAAAGGAAAATATGTACTGAGTTACTAAATTAATATGTACTGAGTTACTAAATTAATATGTACTGAGTTACTAAATTAATATGTACTGAGTTACTAAATTAATATGTACTGAGTTACTAAATTAATATGTACTGAGTTACTAAATTAATATGGATATTTTTTTGTGTTTGACGACCGCATATTTGGCGTAGTTGTTAATATACGGATTTACTCTGCCAAAGTAATAGGTTCAATGTTTATGCAAGACAATATATCCCAATTATAAAATAAACCGGTACATCAATCGTTAGCATATATAAATACCAATCATGCATCATTTGGCTCGGAGAGTCAGTATTTTAACCAATAAACCAAAGTTATTTCTGACTTACGACACTGAAACGTGGTCTCTAAATGTCGGCTTCATAAAAAGGCTCAGAGTTGCACAGCGTGCCTTGGAGAGAGCTATGCTCAGTATTTCTTTACGTGATAAAAGCAATATATGGAAATCCGTAGAAGAACGGGTGTAACCGACATAGCCCGAAGAATTAGCACGTTGAAGTGTTAATGAGCAGGCCACATCGCTCGACGAACCGACAACCGTTGGGGAAGAAAGGTTCTCGAGTGGCGACCATGAATTGGACGTCGCAGCGTAGGACGACCCCTTTTTTTTGTTTTTTTTTTTTTTTTTTTTTTTTTTTTTTTTTTTTTTTTTTGCGGTGGGCTATGGACGTCGCACCCCGCCAAATCGGCCCGGGGTGACGGAAGAGGCGGCGCGCAACCCCATTGACCCACCCTGCAAGCACCTCTTCTTCGCCATGTGAGCGGGCCACCGGTACCCGATCTTTGTCTTCGGTGGCCCGCTCGGCGGTATGCCCTCTCGGGCTCCTCTCCCGTCGACGCCCCGACAGCTTTCGCCGTCGAGGCGTCGTCTTCACGCGGTGGCCTCACGTCGGGTGACCGGACAATTCCCCGGTCCGATCACCCGAAGCCTCGGTTAGGGCGGCATCAGGCGCAGGTACTCGCGCCTGCGCCGCCCCAGCCGCGAGCGGCGGCCCGGGTCACGGGAATCCTCCCGGGCCCGTTCCGCCGCCTCCTTCTGCGAGATGACAGCCTCGCAGAAGGCGGCGACCGCGTCCCAATTCCTGACGCTGTCGACCATCGCTCGCGCAACAGCCGGCAGCGTCAGGTCGGCACCGATGACAGCGACGAGGTCACGGCGCTGCCCGTCCCAGCCCGAACATACCTCGAGCGTATGTTGCGCCGTGTCCTCGTCGCTACTACAATGGTGGCAGGACGGAGTCAACTCCCTCCGCACGACCGTGTGCAGGTACTTGCCGAAGCAACCATGCCCCGACAAGACCTGCACCAACCGGAAAGAGAGGACTCCGTGCCGCCGCTCCATCCACTCCATCAGTACGGGCCGGAGAGCCTCAACGGTAAAAACACCGTGTCTAGGCCTCTCCAGCCGCGTAGCCCAACGGGCGATGACTTCTCGGCGGGCGTCCTCGCGCCAGGTGGCTATCTCGTTAAACGATGGGGAGCCACCCTCTTCGCGCATTGAGGCAACCCGCCGGTAGAGGTCGGAGAGCATCTCCGCCTCTAGGTCCCACGGGGGTGTCCCGGCCAATAGGCACGCCGCCTCTGTCGACACCGTGCGGTACCCGCGAATGGCTCTGACCGCCATGGCTCGCTGTGGCCTCCACAGCACCGCCCTGAGCTGGGCGTTCAGAGCCCTCGCCCACACGGGTGCGCCGTACATGGCCATTGAGCGGATCACCCCCGCATACAGCCGTCGGCCCTCGAAACTGGGTCCGCCCACATTCGGCATGAGCCGAGAAAGGGCGGACGCCGCGCTGACCAGCCGGGGAGCAATTTGGCGAAAATGCTCCCGGAACCACCATCGCCCGTCGAGCACCAGACCCAAGTACCTCATATGGGCCTGGATACTGATGTGGATGGAGTTGACGACTAACGAGGCGCCAATGGGCAGCCTAACACGGGGCCCATGGAATAGCAGGGCCTCCGTCTTGTTTAGGGCCACCCTGAGCCCCAGCGCCTCGATTCGCCTGACCATCTCCTCGGTGCCGAGAGTGGCCAGGCTCGCCGCCTCTTCGAATGTCCTGCCCCGGGCTGTGACGAGCGTGTCGTCAGCATAGCAAATAACGCTCAGCCCGGGGGGGAGACTCCCTCTCAACGCCCAGTCGTACCCGATGTCCCACAGAGTCGGCCCCAGAACCGACCCCTGCGGAACACCGCACGACATGGGCGTCCGCACAATGTCCCCTGCGGGGCTCGCGTAGAGAACACTGCGCCCCTCCAAATAGTCTGCCACCAGCCGCCTGAGGTACAGGGGCACTCCATGGAACCGGAGCGCCTCCCTGATGCAGCTGAATGGCAGACTATTGAAGGCGTTGGCGATGTCCAACGACACCGCCAACAGCACTCCTTTGCCGGCGACAACCTCCGCGGCCGTCTGCCTCAGGCGTAGCAGGGCCCCGATGGTCGAACGCCCCCTCCGAAACCCAAATTGAGCGTCCGACAGATCGGGCCCCACCTCCTCCAGGTGCCGGACGATGCGGGCAGCGAGGACACGCTCCAGCAGCTTACCCACATCGTCCAGAAGCACAATGGGCCTGTAGGCCGACGGCGAATCCGGGGGCCGTCCCGGCTTTGGCAGGAGAACCAACCTCCCTTCCTTCCAGCACTCAGGGAACTGTCCAGACGTCAGACAAGCGTTGAACAGTCGCCTGAGGCGAGGTTCGAGATGCTCGAGGAGCAACGTCAACACCCGGACTGGGACTCCGTCCGGGCCGGGGGCCGTGGTGGCGGAACGAATCTTCGCCACGGCTGCCCCCACTTCCGACTCCGTCACGGGCGGAACACTCTCGACGGCCTCCCGGTCGTGATCTGGCGAAGCCATGACCGGGGGCGTGTGCTCCGACTGCTGCGGGAACAGCTCCTCGACCACTCTACGAAGGAGGTCGGGCTGGAGGGTCTCGGTGAGGGGGGGGCCCTGCGCGCGAAGCTTGTTCAGCGACGCGCGATACGGGCGACCCCAGGGGTCACGGTCGAGACCGTCCAGCATCTCCTGCCAACTTGCGTCCTTAGCGGACCGGATGGCCAGCCGAAAGGCGGTACGCGCACTGCGGTACGCCTCGTAAAGCTGGCCCTCCCGCTCAACATCGCGGCGACGCCGCCGACTGCGGGTGTAGGACCTTCGGGCACTAATGCACGCCGCACGAAGGTCCGCCAGTCTTGGGGACCACCAGTAGACCCCCTGCCTCGGAGGTAGACGCCGCACCCTGGGCATGGCCGCATCGCAGACCTGCGTTAGCGCACTGCGGATGCGGACAGCCTCAACGTCCACTCCGTCCGCTGGGGGTGGTAAGGACAGCCACGTGTTCACGATGGCCGCCTCCGCCAGTAGGTCCCTATCCAGCCGCCCCACAGCCCACCGCGGAAATGCGGGAGCCCGGTCCGCCCTGTGACCTCTGCTGGGGTCCCGGAGAGGGGAGACCTCCATCCGGATGTATCGGTGATCCGACAGGGTCTCCGCCTCCTCCAGGACACGCCAGTTCCTCACTCGTGGTGCGACAGCGGGGCTAGCGAACGACAAGTCCACTATCGACCCACCCTGCTGTCGCACACACGTGTTCACTGAGCCTCTGTTTAGGACACAGAGGCCCAGTGACGCCGCCCACTCCACGATCGCCCGCCCGCGATCGTCCGTCATCGGGGACCCCCACGCCGTGGATTTGGCGTTGAAGTCCCCCAGGACCAGGACGAGGCCCGGTGCCAGTCGCCGTATCGAAGCCTCCAAGGTGGTGAGGGAGGCCCCGAAATCGTCCATTCTCCTGTTAGGGGAGAGGTATACACTGTAGAGCGTGACCCCTCCCCAATCCGCCGCGACAAATTCCTCGCCCCTATCCAAGAGGGATAAGGACGGGAAGTGCCGCTGCGTGGAGGTGACGATTGCCGCGGTTCCGTTCCGGCTGACCACCCAATTGGGGCGATCAGGCACGACGTACGGTTCCGCGACTACGGCTGCACCGATCGACCACTCCGCCATGGATTGCAGGAGGAGATCCTGCGCACCGGCGGAGTGGTTGGTGTTGGCCTGCAGGAGGTGAGTGGACTGAGCAGCCATTAATGGGCTGTGTCCATCATCACCTCCTGGCTTGCGGTGGGCGATCGGGCCGCGCTAGGAGCGGGAGCGGCCGGAGTCGGAGGGCCGCTCCGCCCCTTTGGAGCCGAAGCCGGAGGTCTGCATGCCCCAGAGCCCATGCGGTGCTTGGCGGGCTTATTGCCCGCCGCACACGCGGGGCAGTGGGGCGGGGCGGCGCAAGATGCCGCCATATGCCCAGTCTGACCGCAGCGGAAACAGAGTCCGCCGCAGTCAAAGCAATTAGTGCATGTTGGCCGGGTGTGCCCGACCGCCATGCACTTGAAACACCTCGCAGGCCGGTGCTCCAGCACGGTGACTCGCGCTGAGCTCCAGCCCACGAGGAGCCTGCCTGAGTCGGCCAGTTGCCTGACCGACTCCACTGGGCACTGCACCCAGGCAGCACCTACGCCGCCCGGACCGGGCCGGATGGCGCCAACCCGGACGGTGTCCATGGGACACCCGGTTTTCGAGGCAATGGCCTCCCGGATGTCTTCCACCGTCACGGAGTCGTCCAAACCCGCGATGCGCATTTCGGCGCACTTTACGGGTCTGGCGATTTTGACGCCACCCTCCTCGGCGAACAGACCTCGCAGCTTCGACGCCACGCTATCGGCCGTCCTGGTGCCCTCGGCCCCAGGGAACTCTAAGATCCGAGCCCCTGTCCGGGCCTTGCGGGTCCTGGCTTCGACGCCTCCTATGTCGGAGACGTCGAGCTCCCGCCGGGCTTTCTTCAGAACGGCCTCATAGCTGAGGCCCCTTTCTGCCGCCTCAGGCAGCACAGTGATCACCACTGCGGCTGTCTTCGGCGGCCGGAGCCCCTTGCGCGGCCTCTTCTTCTTCGTGCCGCCTCCTGCGGCTCCTGCCTGGGGGGCGACGACCTCAGCGGCGCGCTTGGCCGCCGCTCTCCTCCTCTGGCCGCGACTCTTTCTGCCGCGCTCGGCCACCTGCCAACCCTGTTCGGGCGTGCCGGGCGCTGAGGGCGTAGTCACGGCCGCGCTAGTCGTCGCCGGCGGTGTTGGTGCGGGCGACGACTTCGTTGCGGCAGGAGCCGGTGCCGTCTTCCTCTTTGGAGCGGGCCCCTTGGGCTTGGGTCCAGCCGCGGCTGCGGCGTAGCTCCCCCCCACGCGGCCACCCTGACAGGGTAGCGGGGCGGGGGTTGGTGCCGCATACGGCCGCTTGTCCCCGGCGAGAGGCGGCCGAACTCGTGGTTCCGGAGGCAGCCTTGCCTCCAGAACGGCCAAGCGCGCATTGACCATATTCCCTATGGTGTCTATAATGGCGCGCAAGGCCTCGTCCGACACGCCCCCCACCGCAGGCAGTGGGATCGGTGTTACCGGCTGGACCTCTGCCGGGGCCTGCTCCACGACGGTGACATTTGGCGGGCTGGTGCTGGTCGACGGCGTCTTCGGCGCGGCGGCAACCGATGGACGGCCAGCACCTCGGGGCGGCTTCGGGACGGCGACGACGGCGACGGTTCCTCGGCGGCCAGCATTGACCGGCGGCGCAGGTGGCGCAGGCGGCACGAGCCGCGTCATTTGGGCCTTTAGGTCGGCCACGTCCTTGGTGAGGAGGCGGTTGGTCCTCCGTACCGCGGCCAACTCTGACTCCAAACGGCGATTCTGGGCCCGCAGGCCCGACACCTCGCCACCAAGGCGGGCGTTTTCAGCCTGCAGGGCCTCCATGTTCGTGGCTGGGGCACTCGTGCGGGCACCAGCAGCCGCCACTTCGGTGGGAGGGATGCCGGACAACACCCCCAGCACCCTCGCGGCAGCCGCCTCGTTGTCGGCCCGCCTACCAGCCTCCGCCCCTCCATGCATTCCGCCGGCCGGGGAGTGGGTCGTCCTGCCCGTCGTCGCGGCTCCTCGCCCTCTGCGAGACGCCGGCACTTTAGGGGGAGGCATGATCACCACGCTCCCCTCGGAATCGGCGCCCGAGCTGCCCTCCTTGCTCAGGGGGCGCTTCCGCATTTTCGAGGGGAGGGCCTCCACCCTGACAGTCAGGACCGCCGCTGCAAGATGCGGTGATGACCTGGCGGGGACGGTTTCCTCAACCGACCCGCTGACTTTCTTGGACGGCTCTGCGGAATCGCCCTCGTCCATTTTTTCGGCAGATCCACTGCCCTCATCCTTGGACGGCTCTGCGACACTACTGTCGCCCTCGTCCATTGACGGCCCTGCAGTAGATCCGCCGCCATCATCTTGGGGTCCAGCGGTGGTAGCCTCCCTGAGAGCCCGCCGCTGCTCCCGCTCCGCCTGTTGCTTTTTGGCGCCGGAAGACTTCCCCCTATTCGGGGGCCTCCCACGCCTCTTCGTCTTTGGGGCCTCCTTGGTCTGAGCCGGGCCCTCGGCGGACGCCTCAAGTCCTGAGGACGAGGCGTCGTTGTCAGTTTTACGTTGGCTTGACAAGGCCGTGATGTGGGAATCCGCTGGATTCCCGTCTGGTAAAATATTTTTATGCAAATCCATTTGATTCCCACGAGTATGGGAGAACTAACGGTCGACCCGGGCAGAGATCCCTGTACCCGGGCAAGCCTACATTTACCAACCAGGGGGTCGGCCGGTACCCTGGCTGGAGCGTGCTAGGAACAGAATACCCCATCTGCCATGCATCCTCTCGCCGCACGCCAGAACTTAGGATTCTGGGTAATTTCCGAATTCGAATGTCGAATTCTTTATAGAGGTTGTCTTCCTCGCGGTCCGGGCGGTTAAGCCAAGACCCTCGCTCCTGAAACTACGCCTCACGACAATATGTCTTGAAGCAAGATATCAGGTTTACGATATGTCGGCGGTGGCATAATCCTGCCCAGCCCTCAAATTAATGAATGACCGGGCCCGTCCGAGATTTCGCGTCCTGTACCCTCTACAACTAGAGGGTCAGGAGCGAATTGGGGCTCAACCCATTGCTGGGGAACCCCCCCTCGCGCCAGAGATTCGCTACGGGCGACAATTCAACAGAGGGATCTGGGGGACTGTCGCCCGCACCCAGGGTACACCACGCGGAGGTTTCTGGCATCGTACCCCAGCGTAGGACGACCCCTAAGTAAGTGGACTGACGAGATCATCAAGGTCCCAGGAAACCGTTGGATGCAGGTGGCACAGGACCGTTGCAAATCTCATTCTCGTAAGGAGGCCTATGTCCAACAGTGGACGTTTACGGGCTGATGGATGGATGGAAACCAACGTTCAAAGAAAAAGAATAAAACTAGAATGTATCATAACCTGCTTACATTCTTGTGAGAATCATAAAACGAGTTGAAGGAACACCAATATCAATAATCAGTAGCACTTTACTGGTAAACTCCTTACACCAATTGCGATTGCCAGCTCACCTAACAATTTTGGCATTCACAATAAACGGTGATTAGGTATCACTGTTGATATGGATACACTGATTAATGTGGGTCATGGTTTACCATGTGATACCATTATAAATGTGTACCGTTATAAGGTGAGAGTGTGGCCTTTATTTACACCACTATCATCTCAGCTCATATATATCCCACTGTTGGGCTCAAGCTTCTTCCGTAATGTGAGGGAACCTACTAAACGAAGATAGATATTATATGCGTTTTATATCACTTAGTCGCCTCTTACAATCACCCACGGGTAAGATAGGGGGTGGTGAATTGTACTCTTACTCTGTCACCACACGGACAATTGGATTAGTATTACTATACACTAAACTAGAACACTCACTAAACTAAAAAACACTAAAATAAAACACTTTTTATTTCAAAATTTTCCTTCTCTTGCATTAAATGGTATTAGTCCAGTGCAATTACGGAAATAAATAAACATAAAATTATGTAGTTTGGGGATTATGAAGGATCAATAGGAGGGTGTATTCTGAGGATATATTCCAATTTGAGGGATTCTGACGAGGTCAGCTCAAGGTTATTTCGATGAAAACGCGTTTAATTCGATATCTCGAGAACGGCTAGTGTTAGGCAAAGAATTGTGGAGACCTTTTCTCTTCTAAATTGAATTTACTAACTTTATTATCTAAAACTTTTTTTTTCATCAATATTTTTCAATTTATTGCTTCCGAAAGGCAAAAATTTTACTTTTTCCCTCCCTTTTTTATTTTTCGCCATTTTCTCCCCAACCGTTCAATTTTATTGAACTTTACCGATTATATAAGTGTAGATATTTTATTTATGAACAACTTTTTCTTAAACTTTTTTCTGTAATGCCAATACCTTCAGAGTTATATGTTACTTTACCGAGCGAAATCCGCGCCACTGTCGCAATATCAGCGACATCAGTGGGTCATCAGTCATCATATCATCATTTTTGAACGCGGATTTTAATATTAAACTACCGCCTTAGCCAAAAATTTCATCTAATTGAATACTGGAAGTGATATTATTATTGTGAAATTTTGTAATTCTGAAAAATATTTTTCATAACGGTAGAAAAATAATTACCATGAACCTGCGCCTGATGCCGCCCTAGCCGAGGCCGCGGGTGACTGGATCGGGCTCAAATGCTAATCTAAATATATAAAAATCGGTGTGTCATTATGTTTTTAGGAAATCTTCAGATTAACCTAGAGATTTATTCAGTGAATTTCGTAGCGATCTTATTTTTTTTTTTTTTTTTTTTTTTTTTTTTTTTTTTTTTATTTATTTATTCATACTAGTACATCAAGTGCTTAAAATCTATTAAAAGGTGTAGCCAAAAACCAGTTTAGGTTTATCTGCACACCTAGGAGACGTCGACAATATTTACACTGAAATAGGTTTTTAATTTTTTTTTTCTTTTATTATCTGTACTTTTTATTTGCTCTACTGTCGATTGGCTATTGTTTTTATAACTGCCATTATATTAAATGCACTTGGCGTAATATATCTTTTTCTTTCTTTTTCAGTTCGTTCATCACTAAATTCAATTAGACAGGTAGTAATTAATATGGTAAAAAAATATTTTCATCTAAATACTGCAAACAATGAACATAATACTAAATAAATTGCCACGCAAAGCTGGCAGGGACAATTTCATATATTTCTAATTTCAAAAAATAACAGACTCGGGCAATTTAATCAACCTCATCAATCAATCTATTCAAGTTGACATTAGTGAAATTGAAATTGCCTTAATGAATATCTAAAGCATAACTAGCCACTAAATCAGTCAGTACCGAGGCCTTGCCAGTACTCGCGGGTGTACTTCCGCTTGACTTGGAGATTCAGAGACGGGCATCAATGTATTACACGACAAGGGAAAATATGAACACAGATTTCCTTCTACCGCGCGACCGTAATAAAATCGCTTGATTGTTTGCACCGCAGTCCGTTGTCTATGAAAAACTTTTAATTGAATGGTAAGAAAGATGGGATTCATCATCGAAGGGCCGTCACCTCTATCTATTTTTCCCATGCGTCCGCGAGCGCCTAGAGAGAGTGTGGCTGGAGGTTGACCATTTTGTAGCCCAATTTCTAACTGGCCATGGCAACTTTAAAAGTAAATTATTTTCTTTTAAACTCGTACCTTCACCACTATGTCAATGTTCTACAACCCCGCCCTCACGCGGTAGCCTCACGTCGGGTGACCGGACAATTCCCCGGTCCGATCACCCGAAGCCTTGGTTAGGGCGGCATCAGGCGCAGGTACTCTCGCGACCCGGGCCGCTGGCGGCGGCCCGGGTCGCCGGGGCCGGGAATACTCCCGGACTCGTTTCGCCGCTTCCTTCCGCGAGATGACAGCCTCGCAGAAGGCGGCGACTGCGTCCCAGTTTCTGACGCTGTCGACCATCGCCCTCGCGACAGCCGGCAGCGTCAGGTCGGCACCGATGATAGCGACGAGGTTGCAGCGCTGCCCGTCTCAGCCCGAACATTCCTCGAGCGTATGTTGCGCCGTGTCCTCGTCACTTCCGCAATGGTGGCAGGCCGGAGTCCATTCCCTATACATGAACGTGTGCAGGTATTTCCCGAAGCACCCGTGCCCCGTCAACACCTGCACCAGTCGGAAAGTGAGGACCCCGTGCCACCGCTCCATGCATTCCATCAATACGGGCCGGTGGGCCTCAACAGTAACGACACCGTGTCTAGGCCTCTCCAGCCGCGTAACCCAACGGGCGGTGACGTCTCGGCGGGCGTCCTCGCGCCAGGTGGCTATCTTGCTCAACGATGGGGAGCCACCTTCGTCGCGCACTGAGGCAACCCGCCGGTAGAGGTCGGAGAGCATCTCCGGTCCGCTCTAGGTCCCACGGGGGTGTTCCGGCCAGCAGGCATGCCGGCTCGGTCGATACCGTGCGGTACCCGTGAATGGCTCTGACCGCCATGGCTCTCTGTGGCCTCCACAGAACAGCCCTGAGCTGGGCGTTCAGAGCCCTCGCCCACATGGGTGCGCCATACATGGCCATCGAACGGATCACCCCCGCATACAGCCGTCGGCCCTCGAAACTGGGTCCGCCCACATTCGGCATGAGCCGCGATAGGGCGGACGCCGCGCCGACCAGCCGGGGAGCAATTTGGCGGCAATGCTCCCGGAACCACCATCGCCCGTCGAGCACCAGACCCAAGTACTTCATATGGGCCTGGATACTGATCTGGATGGAGTTGACGACTAACGAGGCGCCGGTTGGCAGCCTTACGCGTGGCCCATGGAATAATAGGGCCTCCGTCTTATTTAAGGCCACCCTGAGCCCCAGCACCTCGATTCGCCTGACCATCTCCTCGGTGCCGAGAGTGGCCAGGCTCGCCGCCTCTTCGAGTGTCCTGCCCCGGGCTGTGACGAGCGTGTCGTCAGCGTAGCATATCATGCTCAGCCCGGGGGGGGAGACTCCCTCTCAACGCCCAGTCGTACCCGATGTCCCACAGAGTCGGCCCCAGAACCGACCCCTGTGGAACACTGCACGACATAGGCGTCCGCACAATGTCCCCTGCGGGACCCGCGCAGAGAACACTGCGCCCCTCCAAATAGTCTGCCACCAGCCGCCTGAGGTACAGGGGCACTCCATGGAATCGGAGCGCCTCCCTGATGCAGCTGAATGGCAGACTATTGAATGCGTTGGCGATGTCCAACGACACCGCCAACAGCACTCCTTTGCCGGCGACAACCTCCGCGGCCGTCTGCCTCAGGCGTAGCAGGGCCCCGATGGTCAAACGCCCCCTCCGAAACCCATATTGAGCAACCGACAGATCGGGCCCCACCTCCTCCAGGTGCCGGACGATGCGGGCAGCGAGGATACGCTCCAGCAGCTTACCCACATCGTCTAGAAGCACGATGGGCCTGTAGGCCGACGGCAAATCCGGGGGCCGTCCCGGCTTTGGCAGGAGAATCAACCTACCCTTCTTCCAGCACTCAGGGAACCGTCCAGACGTCAGACAGGCGTTGAACAGTTGCCTGAGGCGAGGCTCGAAGTGCTCGAGGAGCGACGTCAACACCCGGACTGGTATTCCGTCCGGGCCGGAGGCCGTGGTGGCGGAACGAATCCGCGCCACGCCAAGTCGGCCTGCGCGCGAAGCTTGTTCAGTGACGCGCGATACGGGCGACCCCAGGGGTCACGGTCGAGACCGTCCAGCATCTTCTGCCAACACGCACCCTTGGCGGCTCGGATGGCCAGCCGAAAGGCAGTCCGCACACTGCGGTACGCCTCGTACAGCTGGCCCTCCCGCTCAGCGTCGCGGTGACGGCGCCGGCTGCGGGTGTAGGACCTTCGGGCACTGATACACGCCGCACGAAGGTCCGCCAATCTTGGGGACCACCAGTAGACCCCCTGCCTCGGAGGTAGACGCCGCACCCTGGGCATGGCCTCATCCCAGATCTGCGTTAACGCACTGCGGATGCGGACAGCCTCAGCATCCACTCCGTCCGCTGGGGGTGGTGAGAACAGCCACGTGTGAACGATGGCCGCCTCCACCAGTAGGTCCCTATCAAGACGACCCACAGCCCACCGCGGAAACGCGGGAGCTCCGTCCGCCCTGTGACCCCTACTGGGGTCCCGGGGGGAGACCTCCATCCGGATGTACCCGTGGTCTGACAGGGTCTTCGCCTCCACCAGGACACTCCGGTTCCTCACCCGTGGCGCGACAGCGGGGCTAGCGAACGACAAGTCCACTATCGACCCGCCCTGCTGCCGCACACACGTGTTCACTGAGCCCCTGTTAACAACACAGAGGCCCAGTGAAGCCCCCCACTCAACGACCGCCCGCCCGCGGTCGTCCGTCATAGGAGACCCCCACGCCGTGGATTTGGCGTTAAAGTCCCCCAGAACCAGGACGAGGCCCGGTGCCAGTCGCCGTATCGAGGCTTCCAAGGTGGTGAGGGAGGCCCCGAAATCGTCCATTCTCCTATTAGGGGGGAGGTATACGCTGTAGAGCGTGACCCCTCCCCACTCCGCCGCGACAAATTCCTCGCCCCTATCCAAAAGGGACAAGGACGGGAAGTACCGCTGCGTTGAGACGATTGCCGCAGTTCCGTTTCGGCTAACCACCCAATTGGGGCGATCAGGCACGCAGTACGGTTCCGCGACTACGGCTGCACCAATCGACCAGTCCGCCATGGATTGCAGGAGGAGATCCTGCGCACCGGCGGAGTGGTTGGTGTTGGCCTGCAGGAGGTGAATGGATTCTGCAGCCATTAATGGGCCGTATCCATCACCTCCGCCTCGCCAGTGGGCGATCGGGCCGCGCTAGGAGCGGGAGCGGCCGTGGTCGAAAGGCCGCTCCACCCCTTTGGGGCCGAAGCTGGAGGTCTGCACGCCCCAGAGCCCATGCGGTGCTTGGCGGGCTTATTGCCCGCCGCACACGCGGGGCAGTGGGGCGGGGCGGCGCAAGATGCCGCCACATGCCCGGTCTGACCGCAGCGGAAACAGAGTCCGCCGCAGTCGAACGAAATTACACCCCTAAGGGGGGAAACAGAGTGGCAAAGTTTGTATGAGGAGAAAAAAATCTTTATTGATTCCTTTCAAATTACGAGTCGAATCAAATATTCTATGGTAATATCCGGAATTTGTCAATTTTCACCCTCTGGTTGTGTGTTCCCTTTTTTTTTTATTTTGCCTTGCAAGGTGAACCATGGATGTGGTCGCGCCCCGACAAATCAATCCGGGGGGACAAGAAGAGGCGGCGCGCAACCCCATGGACCCACCCTGCAAGCACCTCTCTTCGCCGTGCGAGCGGGCCACCGGTACTCGATCTTTGTCTTTCGGTAGCCCGCCCGGCGGTTTACCCTTACGGGTTCCTCTCGTGTCGACGCCCCGACAGCTCTCGCCGTCGGGGCGTCGCCCTCACGCGGTGGCCTCGCGTCGGGTGACTGGACAATTCCCCGGTCCGATCACCGGAAGCCGCGGTTAGGGCGGCAACAGGCGCAGATATTCGCGCCTGCGCCGCCCCGGCCGCCCGGCCGACAGCGTCCCGGGTCACGGGAATCCTCCCGGACTCGTTCCGCCGCCTCCTTCTGCGAGATGACAGCCTCGCAGAAGGCGGCGACCGCGTCCCAATTCCTGACGCTGTCAACCACCGCTTTCGCGACAGTCGGCAGCGTCAGGTCGGCACCGATAACAGCGACGAGGTCACGGCGCTGCCCGTCCCAGCTCGGACATACCTCGAGCGAATGTTACGCCGTGTCCTCGTCACTACTGCAATGGTGGCAGGACGGAGTCCACTCCCTCCACGCGACCGTGTGCAGGTACAAGCCGAAGCACCTGTGCCCCGACAATACCTGCACCAGCCGGAAGGAGAGGACACCATGCCGCCGCTCCATCCACTCCATCAGTACGGGCCGGAGGGCCTCAACGGTAACAACACCGTGTCTAGGCCTCTCCAGCCGCGTAACCCAACGGGCGATGACGTCTCGGCGGGCATCCTCGCGCCAGGTGGCTATCTCGCTAGACGATGGGGAGCCACCCTCGTCACGCATTGAGGTTACCCGCCGGTAGAGGTCGGAGAGCATCTCCGCCTCTAGGTCCCACGGGTGTGTCACGGCTAATAGGCATGCCGCCTCGGTTGACACCGTGCGGTACCCGCGAATGGCTCTGACTGCCATGACTCTCTGTGGCCTCCACAGTACAGCCCTGAGCTGAGTGTTCAGAGCCCTCGCCCACACGGGTGCGCCGTACATGGTCATTGAGCGGATCACCCCCGCATACAGCCGTCCGCCCACGAAGCTGGGTCCGCCCACGTTCGGCATGAGCCGCGAAAGGGCGGACGCCGCGCCGACCAGCCGGGGAGCAATCCTGCGGAAATGCTCCCGGAACCACCAACACCCGTCGAGCAACAGACCCAAATACTTCATATGGGCCTGGATACTGATGTGGATGCAGTTGACGACTAACGAGGCGCCGATAGGCAGCCTTACGCGGGGCCCATGGAATAGAAGGGCCTCCGTCTTATTTAGGGCCACCCTGAGCCTCAGCGCCTCGATTCGCCTGACCATCTCCTCGGTTCCGAGAGTGGCCAGGCTCGCCGCCTCTTCGAGTGTCCTGCCCCGGAGGATTTTACGAAATTACACCCCTAAGGGGGTAAAACAGAGTGGCAAAGTTTGTATGGGGAGAAAAAAATCTTTATTGATTCTTTTCAAATTACGAGTCGAATCTAATATTCTATGGTAATATTCGGCATTTGTTAATTTTGACCCTCTGGTTGTGTAAATTAGGCCTGTGAAGCGGGTTGAACGACTCATTACCGCTAAACCGAAACTATTAAAACTAGAAATATTAAATTTTGACGCACGTTTCTTTTTATTACATAGAGATTCAATATGAAAGGATTTTATGAATTCCGCACCTAAGGGGGTGTAACAAACTGCAATGAAAGAAGAGTACATATTGTATCGATCCTAAGTAATTTGGATAAGAGTAGGAGAATGATGATAGTTAAGAAATGATAATATACTCTTTTTAACTTAGGGATGGATTACAAGCTTGTTATGGACGATCTTGTCTGATGATATATGAAAGCGTCCAGCGGTTCAAGCCCTATTATACTGTTTGCAATATCATTTTTTTCGTGTAGGATTTCAACGAACTCTTATTCTAACATAATTGACAATCTGTTTAGTTTAAAATAAAACTACTTTTATGTGAGGATGAGGACATAGATGAGGACAGGAGGACGAGGAGTCCTTCCGTGACCATGAACGATGTAAAGTGTTGCAAATTAAAAATCAAATACAAACGCGATAGAATCTGTAAAAGTAGTTTTATTTCAAAGGTTTACACACTTTTACATCTGACTTACTCGCGTACATACTGGCGTAAATATTAGAAATATTTTTAGTTATACATAGTACGATGACTAAAGGATATAATATGCATATAACATCTATACAAGAGAAGGAGAACTCCAAATAAAACCCTATACCAATATACCACTTTGGTCAAACTGATGGGTACAAAATTGTGGATGTATTATTTTCTGATGTTATTATTCAAATTAATATGTAAGGTTTATATAATCAAATAATTTTCTTTCATTCTCTCTCAACGATTATAGATTTGTTGATAGTTTGTTTGACCATGAAATTGTATTTTTTGAGACAATAGTCATAAACAGCTCTACCTTGAGTGACATTAAAAGGACGGATCAGAACCTATATTTGGAGATCACATTTCTTGGTGGATGTCAACCACTGACAATTGAGACATTTCCAGTGTTCAACGTTTAATGATAAAATATAAAGTCTTGAAATTCGTTCATTATGAGTATATTTATACTTATTTACGTTTCTCAGTGATAACTGTCACCTGATGTACGATAAGCTTCCTTTGGCTTTTTATTTTCATATCATAATTTTCTTGTGGCGACAGTATAAGAATACAAAATTTTTACTATGGTTCGGGTTTATGGTGTACAAGGGTTGGTTATTCTCATCGAAAGGTCTGCTTACGATAAATGCGTGAAATCTCTCTCTTACTTCTAAGGTGATTTGAGTGATCTCTGCTGCAGTAGTAAAGAGATGCCGCTTATGGAATCTGACCCAGCATTAACTTTTCACAGCATATCTAATACCAAGGTGAGTCGATTGTCGAGGGTCACTTCTAGATATTTAGCTTGCCTGCACCAAGTGACAGGCTTATTGAATAATCTAAGGGGAGGGATGTCATCCGGAGAGCAGATGCGGGCAGTTCGTTTAGTGAACATAACCGCCTGACTCTTCTCGGCATTTATTTCTATTCTCCATTTCCTATACCAATTGGCAAGGCTACGGTATTTTTTTTTTGTTTTTGGTAACACAGTGGCGAAAAATGCTTTGACGCACTCCCGCCCGTGCGGGGAGTGTGGGACTCAAGCAGCCCCGGGGCTGAATACCCACTAAAATACCAATTGCGAGCTGTTAGCCGAGGTGGCTTTGACAGCTTAACCGGACTGTGGATGAGCGCTGAGGGCTCTGAACCCAGACGGCTACGGTATTTTTTTTTTGATAACGCAGTGGTCCGAAATGCCACCACCCCCGGAACGGGGAGTGTGGGACTCGCTAGCCTCGGGGCTAGGATACCCACTAAAACGTATCCACTGCGATCGCTGTTAGCCGAGAGGGCTTTGACAGCTTAACCGGACTATGGGTGAGCGCTGAGGGCTCTCAACCCGGTAAAAGAATTTGTCAGAAGTGGGATTCGAACCCACGCCCTCAGAGAGGACCAGATATCTTCACCCCTCAGCTTATATAGCAGCGGGCAACCGCGGAATGCGGGTGTGAGACGTGCTTGATGACACATCTGTGTGGGACTGAACGCGGCGCTTGAATTTATTTAGTCGCACGGTATTTTAATTTTGCGATAACTCCTAAGATATTAGTTAAAATTGTATGGTATAAAAGGCAATTATGTAGTGCATTAAATGCTTAAAGTAACTAACGTATTTTATTTGATAATGATTAATATCCTATGCGTCTAAATAACTTTCAAATTATCACGTTATAATGTGGCCATCTTAAACATTAAAATGGGTATTGTACGTTATCTGTAAAAGATATACATATGCTATCCCAAACTTTTTTTTAGACCTATAAAAGATACACAATTCCACCATACATTGTTTTGATATATCTCCAACGGATCAGACAGCGTTTTGCAAGCTCCCGGGCGGCTTGATTTTTGCCGACCTCTTCGACAATTATCGTCATATTTCAACCAATATACACAAAACATTGATATATAAAAACCTTCCCCATGAACCACTCCGTCATACGTCGAACAATGTTTTGACACTATTCCTCAAGCATACGTCATTTGTTTCGATTTCCGGCATAGGAGAATCCATTGTCGCGAGGTCAAAGTCGAAAGGTCGAGTTTGAAAAAGTTATGCCCACATTTTTTTACGCCATCTGAAAGTTCTTCCAAAGATCAACCAAATATCGATGAGATCATAACTGACATTGTTCATTTGGCTAACCGTTTGCCTGACATTGCAGTTACTGCTGATGATATTGATGATCTGATATGCTCACATTCGCAAGAACTGACTGATGAAAATCTTATTGAATTGGAGGCACAAGTACAAAAGGAAGCCATCGAGTCACAAGAAATAGCTTCCTCAATAAATAATTCTGAAAAAGAACTGACACTGAGAAAACTTTTCGTAGCCTTTGCAAATTTGGAGAATGCCATGAAAATTTTTGAAGAAAATGATTCTAATTTTGAGAGAAGTTTTAATGTTAATAACAAAATTTGTGCAGCCTATCAGTGTTACCAAAACTTGTATGATAGCAAGAAGAAAGAAGCAAAGCAATCTAGAATTGATAGTTTCTTTAAGCCAAAAGTTTAATTTATTATTTCTCATTTTGATTTGATATTAAAGTTTTATTATTATTAAAATTAATAACACACAAATACCAAAAATAACTAGCAATTTCATTAGTACATATATAATTATTTTAAGAACTTACTTTTGATAATAAAGTATGTACCTATATCCTTTGTAATAAATGCAGTTTTTCTTTTTACTTTTGTGTCCGTGTGGATCCTAACCCTTGAATTTTACATGCAAACATATGAAAAAATATGTCTCAACTTACGTCGTTTCGATTTACGTCGCGTATTTCGAGAACGTAACATGCCGTAAGTACGAGGACTGCCTGTATATATATATATATATATATATATATATATATAATATATATATATATATATATATATATCGCACACCTAGTTAAAGACTAATTCAACTCTAAATATCACTTCTTACAGGAATCGATAAAAACGTTTTACTTCATTTCTATTTAGTATATTAAAAACTTTCTTATATATGCTTGTATATAATTTTACATAAATATTTATTGTGATAATGGTCTTCCATCAATTAACAGTAACAGTTAATAATTTTAGTTTTTTGAGGTAGGTTGGTAAGGTATTCATTACAAAAACATTGTTTAATATTTTTACTAAATCGAATTGAATTCATATTACTGGCTTTTTTTTAATTAGTGCACTATTAATCTGTATTTATTTATCTAGTATTAACCAAAAATAGTAGGTACATCTATATTATATTTAATGTACTTTCTGTACGATTATAATAAAACAAATATCTTAAAAGAAATTAACTTTATTTAGATCACAAAGAAAACTTAAAAATCTCAGAAAAATCCTATAAACCTTCAAATAGGTTTGTTACTTTGTTAATACATAAACATACATTTAACATTAATTGTATCAAAATAGTTATTTAAAAAATATAGGATTCCTTTTAGCAACATATTTAAGGAATATCTGTGGTGATAGATATAATTACAGACTTTACTTTGATACAAAAACACTTATTACTAATGCAACTAGTATTATTGCTAATTATTTTTTAAATCAGTAAAAAAATGGATTTTCTTCTTCATTAATAAAAATAAATACAACAATGTACTTTGTTTAACATCTTAAAATTAAATATACGATATTTTAAATTGGCACGTCTATTAAAAATAACTAACAACAATCAGACTTTGTCTTTGGTACGTAATCTATAAAACAGTTAGTAATCAAGATCTATAATCAGACTTTTATGTTGAGCGTTATAAAATATCCCGTATTTCTAATCATAACACCTAATAAATCACAGAACACGATTAAGAATAACACTTATACCTCCTACTAGTAGAACTTTATTAAAACATTTTGAAATAATACTTTTACTCTATTCTGAGAAGTTAATCTACAGCAAGTGCATTTTTGTAATAAGAATCGAAGTACATCTGGAGAATAATTTTCTTATCAATTAATTCCTGAATGTCACGTTTTTTATTAGCAGTCAGCGGTATTTTTTACAGATAGGTACGCTTGTTTCAAATTTGGAGAAAATTCGTGATTTTGTGCTCGTCTTAGATTTCTTACAAAACCTTTCTTAAAAATCGGCTCTTCGTAAGAGAAGAGGTTTTATAAAAAAGTGACATCGGCTGCTGATTTTCAACGCGGAGTTGTTTGATGTCATGCCATTTAATTTGTTCTCTGTCTACATTTACAGTCAAATTATTACCCCACTCTTCTTGAAGGGCCTTCAGAACGTAGGACTTGTCATGTGTTAGACCTTCCACATGATAAGGATCAGGGTTGGGTAGTATTTGAATTACTTGTAATTGATATACGTAATTAAAATACAAATACGTATTTGGTATTTGTATTTCAATTACTTCCTTAAAATGTAATTTGTAATTTGTATTTCAAATATCTGACAGCGAAGTATTTTGTAATTAGTATTTCAAATACTTGAGGCTTCAAAATACATTTTCACATTAAAATACATTTAACGATCGTGAGTGTGAGTGCGAGACTAGAGTGCAATAATGGTAAAGCAGCTATTAGAGTTAGCAACACTTCATCTGTTATGTACATTATGACTGTACGTCAAAACTGGCCAACAAAACGCAAAAACATGTACGTCGAATTGTCAATGTCAAGCTAAGATGTCAAGTCATAACGGTTTAACGGGACTTTTGACAGGAATTTGAAAACGTCATGTGGTGCTCTTGTATTATATTCGATATATTAGTGTTTTAACGTGTTATATTAGATAATTTTGATGGCATTTTATGTAATGTGATGCGCGGAACTACTGAGATGTCGTGAATATCATATAAAAGTGTTTTACAACGTTTTCATTTTCCATCAAAATTCCAACAAGATACCATTAACAGTGTGGCCATAGCACTGTTGATGGCGACAATTTGACTTAGACAATAATGACTAACCTGAAAGACTGAAGATATTTATAACTAGTTATTGGCGAAATCTTATGAACGCCATTAAAAAAAAAAACGGTTTAACGGTTTGTTTTTAGTTTTTCCACTGGTAAAATACTTGAGGCATTTTACTCTCATTGTACCACAACTAAAAGAAAGCTTGGAAAAAAGATTTGGAAAAGTTTTTTAAACTGTCACCTGAAGTAAATGGAGCCATCTTGGCATCATGCTACCACCTCGTTATAAAATGCGTTGGTTGCCAGAAAGCATCATAGCAGATGAGAGACAAAGAATTCGAAAAACCTTGCCATTCATGCCTTAGAGACAAGTAACAAAAAGCATGAAATAATGGATGGAAGCAGCAGGAGTAATAGTGGTAGGACCACGCTGTGGACAGTATTCTGTCTACAGCCGCAGGCCGGTCCATCTGGGGTAGTACCATACTCTCGCAGAAGATCGACATCTGAGTAATGGCAATGGGCTATTGTGCTTCGTTCAGTGAGCGAGAGAGCCGGAAGCCCAACTGGGGTTTGTATTGGTTGGTTTGGCGTTTGTATTGGTAGGCAGCGGCCTAGCAATATCCTTAGTACTGCAAAGGACCATGGGTGGCAGTGACACTTACCATCAGATGTGCTGTCTGCTCGTTTGCCACCATAAGCAATAAAAAAAAGAGTAGCACCACTAGTAAAGAAGATGATGATTGTATTGTTTTTGAGAACAGAGACAATGATCAACCACAGATTTCTAAAATGGAGTCAGCTCCCTAAATGATAGAAGCAAAGAGCTTTCAATTCTTGAGCACTATCCAAATATAAAAAATGTGTTCATACAATTTAATACGAGTTTGTGCTCATCAGTACCTGTAGAAAGATTGTTTTCTTTAGCAGGTTTTATTCGCTCTCCAACAAGAGGCTGTTTGTCTGACAGTAGGTGTTCCTATGGACGCTTGTACCTGTAGACACAACCGATGCCGACGAAACTAGCAACCCTAAAATTATAATTTGAACGCGACCGTAAAGCTTTGTGTATGGTTGACAGTTTTGACGTGTCGCCATCTTTATTTTCTGTGTGGTTGCTGTTATGCCGGCTATGAAATTTTTTTGCGAAAAAAAGTAAGTTATTTTGTCTAATTTAAATGGGTTTCATAGTGAAAATACTGATGATATCGGTTTGATCGTATTTATATTATGATTTGTGTTGTCTATTGCTTAGTTAGTGCTTTTTCCCTATCTATAAGTCTGTTTTATCCTTAAAGCTAGATCAGTTTTATTTTTTATGTCCAAATTTGTACCTGTGGACACGCATATGAGTGTACCTATGGACTATCCACAGGTACATAAGTGTCATAATCTTTACTTACAACACCTGATCAGCTGTTCTGTTTAATTTTTTCAGTGCCTCGCAGTAAAACTGGTTTAAAAAGAAAGGGGATTTGCACCGATATACTAACAGCAGCCGTTAAAGAAGCAAAAAGTGGCAATTCTCTAAGAAAAGTAGCTGAAAAGTATAATTTACCAAAGTCAACCATATTTAAATACTTAAAGTTACATAAAAGCAATGATTTGAGGAATAACATTCAGCTATTGAAGAATGATGTAAGGAAGGTATTTGATCCGGAAGAAGAAATTTTGTTATGCAAATATTTAAGAAAAGCTGCATTCCTACATATGGGTCTAAATACAAAACAATGTAGAGAACTGGCGTACCAATATGCTGTTTCTAAACAGAAAAAAAATCTGCCTGCTAACTGGGAAAAACACAAAATGTCAGGAAACGGTTGGCTCCGTAATTTTCGACTTCGTTTGCCAGAATTATCTCTTCGCAAACCTGAACCGACGAGCATAGCGAGAGCAACTAGCTTTAACAGGGCAAATGTGGATGATTTCTTCAAAAACTTAGAATCAGTCATGACATTATACAACTTTTTACCAGGTTCAATTTATAATGTTGATGAGACTGGGATCTCCACTGTTCATAAGCCAAGTAAAGTACCTAGTACTAGTACCTAGTATTGAGACCAGACTTTTAGTTTAAGCAAGACTGATTATGCCTTAAGACATGTGATATGTTAAAAATTAAAAAAAATAATACTGATACAAATATAAACTCATTTGCAAAAAAAACGGGCGGTTTTGATTTTCATTCATATTTAAAAAGATACAATACCAAAAAGGTTTCAATCGTTTGTACACGTTACTGGCCGGTTTTAAAAATGCTGTGGTATTTAAAAAAGTACGTTCTAAATTCAATTTTTCATTTGATGTTCATTTTTACAGAAAACCCCTTTTTATCCTACATTTTTGGCGCGAAGTTCCAGAAGTTAACATCGACTTTCATAACTTTTATTCAATTTTTATCGATTAATTTCATATCCTTGACTGTCAAAGCTTTATTTAATGCTGTTTGGCTGTATCAAAAATGGTAGATAAAGTGGTAAAAGCTACCAAAATTATCGCGCTGCTTGAAGAGGGTTGCAGCCAATGTTTCGTGGCTAGGAGGCTAAATGTTAGTCGCTCGACAGTCCAAAGGACCTGGCAGCGATATCAGGAGACTGGTTCCGTCGAGAGAAGGCCTGGTTCTGGAAGAAAACCATGTACCCAACCACGGGATGATCGTTTTCTTGTGAGTCGCGCATTGAGAAATCGCAAATCTTCGTATGTGGATCTTAAGAACAACCTCCAAGAAGTAAGAAATGTGCATATTAGTCTATGGACGGTCAGGAGGAGGCTTCTCGCTGCCAATATACGCAGTCACCGCCCGGCCCGCGGCCCCAAATTACTCCGTGAGCACAGAGTTCACAGGCTTAGGTTCGCTAGAAATTGTGAATCATGGACTCAAGACGATTGGAATAGGGTTTTGTTCTCTGATGAAGCCAGGATATCTCTGTTCGATGAAGATCGACGTCGGCGAGTGCTAAGAAGACAAGGAGAACGCTTTGCAGAGGCATGTTTCGAAGAAATCACACCTTATGGTGGGGGCTCTGTTATGTTTTGGGCAGGAATAAATTCAATGGATCGTACAGAGTTAGTCTTCATTGAAAACGGCTCACTGACTGGGCATCGATACATAACGGAAGTTCTAATTTCTCATGCACAACCCGCATTGGCCGCTCTAGGTGAAGACTCGATTTTTATGGACGACAATGCTCGCGCCCACCGATCCCGCGATGTTAATGCGTATGTGCAAGAGGTCGGCATTCGTCGTTTGGATTGGCCAGCTCGAAGTCCCGACCTCAATCCCATAGAGCATGTCTGGGACGTTCTGAAACGGCGTGTGAGATCAGTACACCCGGCTCCGCAGACCATCAGAGAGCTGAAGAATGTGATTACTGCGGAGTGGGAACGTATTCCGCAAGCAAGTATCCGGGATATACTCGCTAGCATGCCCAGACGAATTCAAGCTGTGATTTTAGCTAGAGGGGGTCACACTCGATACTAAACATTTATCTGCTTTTACTTTATTAAAGAAAAACAAAAAAAAAAACTTTTTTATTTTTACTTCATGAGCATATGCACTACTAGCGAATATACACTACTAGCGAGGTTTAGCATTATTTCCCATAAATTGTATCTAAATTTTATGAAATACTGATGAAAACGATTATTTTCTTATTAATTTACCAAATTGTGTGGATAAAACTACCTATAATTATCAAACAAAGAAATATTAACATTTGAAATGGTTCATTGCTTAGGTGCCCGTTTTTTTTGCAAATGAGTGTATAAATGTTTTATTCTAAATTTTGGAAAATGTTCACATGTTCCGCACTTGCCCCTACATTTAAAAATCTAATGTTCATGAAAGGAAACACTGGTTTTACTGATTAATTAATCTTGTTTTCCTCTACTTTTCAGCCCATTCTGGTCTAGATTATTTATTTTGTAATATGTAATTTGTATTTTGTATTTCAATTAAAAATAGCTAAAATACTGTATTTTGTATTTTATATTTCAAATATCTTACTTAAAGATATTTTGTATTTAGTATTTTAATTACTTGCGATACTGTATTTTGTAATTTGTATTTCAATAGCAAAGCATGTATTTTGCCCAGCCTTGATAAGGATTCCCAGTCTTTTTAGCCGACCTTATCATGGTAGCGTATTGTTGTGGACAGTATATAGGGCCTGACTTAGTATAACGTTTGATTTGTTTTTCAATAACGCTACGCACGTTATCTCCCTCATTTTGCGAATGCCCACGCACCAAAAATTTATGTGTAATTGAGTTGACTCTCATGGTTGAAACAGCAAAAGGATAGGCTGACAGTAGATTTTTTTTTCTGACCACAACAGTTGTCGCTGTAAAATATAATATCCGGATGTTTATCTGATAGGTTTTTCTCAACTAACATCTTTCTCGTTGAAGGCGATGGTGTACACTCTTGAGGCTCCAATTCTACATTATTGCACTCAGATTTATTTGAACGAGCTGCCATAGCCTTTTTTACTAAAAGTAGACAAGACCCTTCATCTTCTGAAAAATAAATCATTAAATAGATTTAGTCATGAAGACTACACTAACTCAAAAAATACCCATAACTTGAAGTGGACAATAATTAATAATATTTTTTGAATTACTGAGACAAATACAACTGCAATACAAAATATTCCTATATTCAAACAAATCCGAGCAACTATTCTTACAATAATAAGGGCGATTTCCATTTAACCAGCAATACTCCACTAAGTCAAATATTATAAAATAATTTCAACAATAATAAACTATTTGCAATTAGTAAAAAAGAAATACTTACATTTGTAAACAAACACGCCACTAAGTCAAAATAATCAGAGAATCGGTCTTAGTTGATCACAAGTTCGACCACGAAGACCAACTTAACTAAAAATAATTTAGGTATTCAAAACGCGGTTAATCTCGAATACACGCCCAACTCGAAATAATCCGTTTTTACGTGTACTTAACATGTCGCAAATCGCAATGCGTTAGTGTTGTTGGCGGAGAGTGTGGACCAAGCTAGCCCGCAAAACTAAGTTATAGCGTCATCTTCATTTTATTTATGGAACTATTTCTACAGGTGTCTGTGGAGATTATGCAGTTTTGAACGCAGATTCCGTTAATGATAATAAGTTATTTTGGATTTTCTTTGAGTTGCGCGAGTCTTTAACTAGGTGTGCGATATATATTGTGGAGATTATGTAGTTTTGAACGCAGATTCCGTTAATGATAATAAGTCATTTTGGATTTTCTTTGAGTTGCGCGAGTCTTTAACTAGGTGTGCGATATATATTGTGGAGATTATGTAGTTTTGAACGCAGATTCCGTTAATGATAATAAGTCATTTTGGATTTTTTTTGAGTTGCGCGAGTCTTTAACTATGTGTACGATATATATATATATATATATATATATATATATATATATATATATATATATCATACACATAGTTAAAGACTCGATATATATATATATATATATCGAGTCTTTAACTATATGTATATATATATACTAGCAGACTCGGCCACAAGTTGCTGTGGCTAAGGTAGCCTCAGTAATACGTGGTGGTTATGCTAATAAATTGTAGCTTATATGAAACGTTTAACATAGCGCCATATATTAAATACTTAATCCATCCAGTCAACAAATACCGTCATCTGTTAGGAGATCCGTTTGGAGATAACAGATAATTTGTGTGTCTTAATTAATTGTGACTGTCAGATAAAGACAAATAATTTGCAATAAATAAATATTGCGACTATAAATTGAGATGGAAGCTATCCTACCTTTTAGCCCTTTCGCACCTGAGATTTTAAGCACGTAGTATTCGATCTAATCATTAAAAAATATTAGTAAATTGGTCTATCGGTATATGGAAAAATATTAAAAAAAAGATTACGTTACGCGACTTTGCGAAAAAGCCCCCTCACTTTCGTGAGTTCCAGGGCTTGCTACTCCCAACTCACGCTAGTGAGTATTTATATTTATTCGCTGTAAATTACTTGTGAAAAAAGATTTCAAGGTTAAAAACGTTGTTATGTATCAAAAATATTCAACATTTTATTTTAAATCACTGATTCAGCAAGAAAATACAAATACAAAACATACAAACAAAAAAGCCTCTGGCGGTATATAATTACAAATCTTTTCTGACAATATAAAAAATTAAAATTCTCTCTTCTTTAATTAACTCAGTCCTTAATCTCTTATATTAATATTTAGCTTAATCATATTATCTAATCAGTCTCGCAGATTTAGGAACTATTTCTTGTGGTAGAGGTTGAAACAGTCGTTGCCTCGACTTATGCATAGATATAGGTCAAATTTTCGACATTTAATCTTGGTACGTGACGAGTAACTTTCTAGCGTACAAACTCGTGGAGCCTTCAAGTTATCGAACATAGGAAAATGGTCATATCCATCGAACCTCTTGCCCTCTGATGGATTATTTGCTAGCCTATATCTGCCTAATTTGGGCATTTGCGTAGCAGGTGTTGGTGATGAACCGTGCTCCTCGGGGAATACGGATAAGCCGCAATACAACTACAGCTCCTAGTCCCAATGGGTGTAAAAGAGTAGGGTTATTTCCGTAATATATGAGCCGTTCGCTGGTAGTGATTACAAAGTTTTTTAAGCCCACTGGCTGTGCTTTATTTTTGACAAGTTGCCTTAGATGACCTTTTCCTGTAAAAAGGACCATCTGCTCAGCAACTGGGTATCGGCCAGGTACTCAATATCTTTTCACATCTCTTTTTGACAACATCAAGAAGAGGTTGTACCTTCCAGATGGGGTTTCCTGCATGTATAGCGGGCGCAGAATCGGTGTCAACAACATGAAGATTGTTTCTTAACAATGTGAACCTGTCTCTAGTCATGGCAGATGTAATCATCGCAATACTTATGTTCCGGCGCCAGTACATCGAGATTCAGGGATACGAAAGTATTCCCACAAGAAGATGAATGCTGTACAGCCTTTTTATTTCGTACTTATTTGTATTTAATACTTTTCCCGTCTTTCTTAAATGATAAGTGTAGTAATCCTTAAAATTCTCCAGGGCTGAACGTATTCTCGCGGCTCTGTGTGTCCCTGGTAAGCATGAGGCTTGTCAATATAATCAGCTTTCTTCCAAAGTCCCCTTCGAGATTTTAATTTGACTGTTAGAGACCGATTTTTAATTTTATTTTTCTTCTTGTGGGATAGTTGGTTAGGAAGAACAGGTATTCTTACAGCGGTGGAAGGAGTGGAAAGAGTGAAAGTCATGTTCATCCGCGTCTAACTCCAAATCGAGCATTTTCATCAGCCAAACTTTCAAGAATAATGTCGTCAGGTAGTAGTATTCCTAAAATAATAAAAATAAATAAATAAATAACGGTATCTTAGTGTCATATAATGAATAATTGAAATAATAAAATAAACGTGAAAAACCATCAAAATAGCATATTTTACACGCAAATAAATAGTAAAATAGACTATAAAAAATGTGAACTCATGTACGTGCGTTGGTAGAATAAAGCCCTAGAAGTCACAATCGTGAGCATCTTTTTTTCGTTATAGTAATTCATTTTTAGCGGCAAAAGAATCACGCTATTTAATTGAGTATTCATTTTATATACTATTACAAGTAATATAAACTATTAACATGAGGAATTCGCCAGAAATATCCTTAATAAAATCAAATTTACTTACCACGGTTCGTTGCTGCTCGATCGGTCTCGGCCATTTTTGCAAACCACACCGAATGCACTGACATTATGCACATTTGAACTTTTTTAATTGGTTGCTGGATAAACTCTCTAACGTGTGGCACCGGACGCGTTCGATGAAACAGATTTGGGTGCGTAGTACATTTTTTTAAAAAAATAACTCACTATTGTATCATCCAGGTGCGAAAGGGTTAAGTTGGATCAAACTACATATGTTGTGCAAATTTGATTAAAATCGGTTAAGTACTTTAGGAGTCCATCGCGGACAAACAACGTGACGCGTAATTTATATATATTAATATATATATATATATATATATTAATATATATATATATATATATATATATATATATATATACATACCATCACGCCATGCCCTTTGCAGGGTAGACAGAGAGAACAGAGTGCCAGAGAACTCTATCCTTGCATACTTCACTCGCTTCCTCAACATTCATAATTCTCTTCATACACGCTCGCCGGTTTCGCAGACTCTTGACTCCACCTTCCTTCAGTACATGACCGATCTGGTCTAGGTAGGTTAGTCTCACCCGGTACCTACATCCTTCCACTTTCGCATTCTATATCTTCTTAGCCAGACGTTCGTTTGGTATTCTTTCCACATGTCCGAACCATCGCAGCATTCCTCTTCGCATCTTTACATCAATACTCTCTTTCATACCTACAAAAAAAAACATGTTCAAAATATAAATTAATATATGACGTAGGCAGCGAATGCAGTGCTATATTCTTAACATAGAGAGTAGAGAGTCCCCTGTCCCAGTGAGCTGTTCCAATTAGGGCGCAACCACCAGATGTTAAGGATTTCTACTGTCGCCTAAATTTCTCATTCATGACCTGATCGATATGTTTTGATCTGATTCGATAACAACTAATCTAATATTAAGCGATGTCATTACGCTTCGGAGAATCTTACCACCGCGATTCAAATAATGACGTCATTTTACTAACGCCATTAACAATTTGTTATAACCCAAAACATTAAATGTTAGAATGGTTGTTACAATATTATTATATTTATTTCTATCTATGTTTTCAAATGTACCTATTATTTATTTTTGTTTTTACTTTAAATATAAATTATTTTTATATTATTAATTAAACATTATTATTATTATTAAATAAATATGATTAATTAAAGATTTCAGATTAATCTCCTCTGATGCAAATACAATTTACACCGTGGCATAAATATGACAATCATGATATGATACTTTTTTGAATTTTGATTGATATTTTTTTTGTGTTACGAAAACTGTTTCTGGTCCTGATATACTACATGCCTTACCAATACTTGATTATATTTTACATCAGGTTGTCCTTATTTGGTCCAGACCTGGTCCTGATCCGGTATGCCTTACCATATTTGATGATATTTCACATCAGGCTATCTTTATTTGGTCCTGATCTGGTCCTGATTCGGTATGCCTTACCATACTTGATGTTATTTCACATCAGGCTATCCTGATCTGGACCAGACCTGGTCCTGATAGGGTTTGCCGGATCTGGCATGCCTCATTCTGTCCTGATCCGGTCCAGATACATGATCTGGTTGAACCATACTTTTTTTCTATTTGGGTAGTATTTACCTGGGTAATTAATAACACGTACGTACGTACAGTACGTGTTATTAATTTCCAATTTCGTGAAACTAATAACAGACTGCCAGCCGAATAATTATGTGTTTGTCAACGCCCCCGCAATACAAGGGTTAGGGTTGCTTAGTGCAGGAGCATTTAAAAAAAAAGGCGACGATTATAGCATTAGCCTCTATTAGAAAGATTTATTACAAAAATGAATGTAATTTAAAATAAAATAAAATTATTATAAAACAAATTTCTTTTTTATAAAGTCGAGTTATTACACGTCTATTTATCACACCCCTATGCACACACGCATACACTTTCACGCACCCATACAAACACGTAAACTGAGACGAATATACACGCATGTTTCTTTTTTTTATATCTACCTACTATAATAATTAGTCTGTATTTAATTATTATAAAAATGTGTCTTGTGTAGTGAGGGAGGACACTGGCTCCTGCAACACAGTTTGTAACTAGGGGCGTCCCCTATTCGTCGTCGTCCATTGATCACGTGATCTTTTTTTAGCATTTTTAATGGATCTTCCGTAGGGAAGATGCCCGGTCCTTTGGGAGGCTTACATGGGGATATGGATCCAACACGCAGAGGCCTTTGGAGACATTTAATCTAAATATTGGGATGAGATATCTACCTATGATATTCCACGTCTGCGCATAACATTCGTGGACTTTCAGCAGTAAGTGTGAAACTATTGTGTGATGATGGTATTTATTTTATTTTTTTTTTTAAAGAAAAAAAAGCTGTCGTCTGCCTTCAAACCCCATATTAAGAGATGAACGGTGGCAGACGGTGACTCGCCAACTTACTGAATGGACCCCCTAAATAGTCGCTACAGGCACACAAGACATATGGGCAACAGGATATTTATAGTATCATCATCATCATCACAGCCCATAAATGTCCTACTGTTGGGCTCGGGCCTCCTCCATAATGGGAGGAAAATTAACCTAATATAACCACGCTGGTCAGACGTGTTGGTATAGGGTTTTGCACCGAGTTTTCCTTCTCTCGCATAGATGTTATATGCATTTTATATCCCTTAGTCGTCTCGTACGATCACCCACGGGTAAGATAGGGGGTGGTAAATAGTATTCTTACTCCGTCACCACACGGATAATATATATATATATAATAGTATATTTTATTATTATTATTTATGAATTCAATTTTTTTTATTTCTCTTGGTGGTAAATGAGAATGCAGCACACCTGGCAGTAAGTGATACTGCTGCACATGGACTTTATCAATAGCGAGTGCACAGCCAGGCCCATCCATATCTAATATCCAATCTAAAATCCATATCTATAATTATATTTTCTTTCAATCGAAAGTGATTATCATGCATCGTTTCAGCCCATCGCCATTCACTGTTGGACGTAGGCCTCCCTCATGTAACGCCACAGAGTGCGGTCCTGTGCCGCTTTCATCCAACGACGCCCAGCAACCTTCACCGTTGTCTGTCCACCTAGTGATCTAAAGTGATCATTTCAAATAATTCGTATGTACAAACGATGTACAAATATATTTTACCATTATGCCTGTGTGGTGTCTTAAAGGAGATTACAATTTGTTGAGATGTGTGAATCTTTGATTAACCATATGAAAGTAAAAAGGTTTCTTATCTTATCTTCTTTTAAAAAAATATATAAAAAATTCACCACGTGTTGTTCAATTATGATATGAGCCCGTAGTTTTAAGAAACATAACAAACAATTGGCCTTTATGTATCTACATCATCATCACAGCCCTTAAATGTCCCACTGTTGGGCCTCCTCTGTAATGGGAGGGAAATTAACTTACTACACCGCGCTGGTCAGATGTGTTGGTATAGGGTTTTGTTTCGAGTTTTCCTTCTCTCGCATAGACGTTATATGCGTTTTATATCCCTTAGTCATCTCGTACGATCACCCACGGGTAAGATATGGGGTGGTGAATAGTATTCTTACTCCGTCACCACACGGAAAATGTATCTACATACATGTATATATATATATATATATATATATATATATATATATATATATATATATATATATATCTCACTATATCTTTAAACGAGCACTATATATATATATATATATATATATATATATATATATATATATATATATATATATATATATATATATATATATATGTATGTTCTGTTGTTCAAATGTTCACCAGAGCCAAAAAAACTGTTTCACTTTTTTTCAAAAAACTAGCGTATTTTTGAACGTAGACCCATGATTTTTGGATATTAGATATATTATTTTTTTCTAAATGTTATTTTTACTCTCAAATCTCATTCTAACAATTATTTATCAAAATTTTGTTGACTACGACATTTTGAACTATTTTTACAGAATGTTAAAACGCTGTAATTGCACTATTGAGTTGTATGAAGCGGGTCAAATACATTTTTTTAAGGAAAACGAAAACGTAGTAAGCAACATTATTTGAACTAAGGCTGCCCAACTGTATGTCGTAAACGTAGTTATTCCATGAAACTAATATCTTAGAATAGGTGTAAACTAAAATAATTGCTTATTTGGGGTAAGACAAAATGAATTACACGTAAAGCGATTTAAATTTGGCAGAATATTAAAACGTAGAGTTCAATAAATAATACACTACAAATTATATTACAAATGTAAAAATATAATAAGCTTAAAAAAAATCAAGTTAAAAATATATGAATGAATGAAGAAAGTAAATTACTTTACTTAATTACTTTGTCTTTAACCATAACAGATGACATATCTTCTGCTGACTGCACACCAGCATGGATAACAGGTAGTGGTTGAAGCCTCTCTTGGGTCATCTGACCATTGCTTGTTCCGTAGCAGTGCCCCTATTTCGAGGCTTTTTCATGTTCGATCAGCTGGCGATCTTTTTGTATACCTCATGCATCGTTGGCCATTGGCCTTCGAAGGCAAGTTTAGAGAGTTACACCTTAGTTCCAAGGAGTAACTCTCTAAATTTCCTAGAATATTGTGATTCTCGACGTCGAACTATAGAGCAAAGGCCACTTTGGTAGTAATTTGGAGGGCAAAGCCAAATTGGCTAGCAAAAAGTTAGACGTGCTAAGCAGATTTAGGCGGTCCATCACGCCGAGACAACGTCTTGTGCTATACAAAGCACTAGTTCGTCCTCACATGGCGTACTGCTCTCATCTCTGGGCTGGCGCGTTTAAATATCAGCTAGATCCACTTGACTCCCCGCAAAGGCATGCTATTCGAATCGTCGGTGATCCCAATCTCACGGACAGATTGGAGTTTACTGGAGTGGCGGAGAGACCTTGGGTCTCTCTTTGTACTCTACCGGCTCTTTTACGGTGAGTGCTCTAAAGAACTGTTTGACCCTAGTATCATCGTCACCATTTTTCCACCGTACCACTCGTCACCGTAGCAGGGTACACTCATTTCACCTGAACTTACCCTGTTCCTAGACTGTACGTTTTCAGAGATCATTTCTTCCACGTACGTGCAAGATCTGGAATGAACTACCTGCTGCCGTGTTTCCAGAGCGTTATGACATGTCCTTCTTCAATTGAGGTTTAAGAGCATTTTCTTCAAGATAGACAACGGCCTGGCTGTACCCCTGGTGTTACTAAGGTTCATGTGCAGCAGTATCACTTACCATCTGATGTGCTGCTTACTTTTTTGCCACCATAGGCAATAAAAAATGTGTCATAAAAATATTAATAGTATTTTTTTTATTATCATAATTCACTGACAACATCGTACTCGTACTACCAGTAATACAAGAAAGAACAAGTGTTCTTGCTGCCATAAATACGTAGTATTTATTGAAATGACTTACAAAAATAAGTACCTCTTTGCGAAAATATTGCCGTATTATTATACATTACAACAAAACATAAGAATATAAAGTACATACTTTAGTTTTACGTAATTGCACCCACTGTTTGCAATTATAAAATCACTGACAACATTTACTGCCACCCACTTAGATGCTCGATGCCTACTTTTTTTTTTTTTTTTTTTTTTTTTTTTTTTTTTTTTTTTTGCGGTGGGTTATGGATGTCGCACCCCGCCAAATCGGTCCGGGGTGACGGAAGAGGCGGCGCACAACCCCATTGACCCACCCTGCAAGCACCTCTTCTTCGCCGTGCGAGCGGGCCACCGGTACCCGATCTTTGTCTTCGGTGGCCCGCTCGGCGGTATGCCCTCTCGGGCTCCTCTCTTGTCGACGCCCCGACAGCTTTCGCCGTCGAGGCGTCGTCCTCACGCGGTGGCCTCACGTCGGGTGATCGGACAATTCCCCGGTCCGATCACCCGAAGCCTCGGTTAGGGCGGCATCAGGCGCAGGTACTCGCGCCTGCGCCGCCCCGGCCGCGGGCGGCGGCCCGGGTCACGGGAGTCCTCCCGGGCCCGTTCCGCCGCCTCCTTCTGCGAGATGACAGCCTCGCAGAAGGCGGCGACCGCGTCCCAATTCCTGACGCTGTCGACCATTGCTCGCGCAACAGTCGGCAGCGTCAGGTCGGCACCGATGACAGCGACCAGGTCACGGCGCTGCCCGTCCCAGCCCGAACATACCTCGAGCGTATGTTGCGCCGTGTCCTCGTCGCTACTGCAATGGTGGCAGGACGGAGTCCACTCCCTCCGCACGACCGTGTGCAGGTACTTGCCGAAGCAACCATGCCCCGACAAGACCTGCACCAACCGGAAAGAGAGGACTCCGTGCCGCCGCTCCATCCACTCCATCAGTACGGGCCGGAGGGCCTCAACGGTAAAAACACCGTGTCTAGGCCTCTCCAGCCGCGTAGCCCAACGGGCGATGACTTCTCGGCGGGCGTCCTCGCGCCAGGTGGCTATCTCGTTGAACGATGGGGAGCCACCCTCTTCGCGCATTGAGGTAACCCGCCGGTAGAGGTCGGAGAGCATCTCCGCCTCTAGGTCCCACGGGGGTGTCCCGGCCAATAGGCATGCCGCCTCGGTAGACACCGTGCGGTACCCGCGAATGGCTCTGACCGCCATGGCTCGCTGTGGCCTCCACTGCTCGATGCCTACTGAGCAGCAAATAGAGCGACGACGCAATCAACAAACGATGCCACTGCGGCTTCGTTTAAGGGCGGTAAATCGATGAAGTTTAGATCTGCATCGCTATTAAAATGGTGTATAGCTGTGTACTTACTTTAAATAAGATAATCTAAATGTCATAAATTCCAGAGTGCATTGTACGGAAACCTTACCAAGGGTAGTAATAGACTCTATTCCTTGTACCACTGCCCGCTAAAACGTCGTTAATGAGCAAAAATCTTTTTTTACGGAAAGCGAATTGCTGTAATAGACATAGTATAAGTTATTACTACTTTTTTCTGTAACGTACAGCGTTTTCGAATGCAGGCATTTAAGTTTAAACCCGTTTTTTTTTTAAATGTTAATTTCATAACTATTAATCATAGAATTATGTAACCCGGACCATTTGAATCAGTATTTTTTTCTGATTCGAACAGTGCAATAAAAAATTTTTGCATGCTTTGTGGATTACGACGTTTTCGCTTTCCGCCGTCGATATATAAAACAACGTTTTTATCTAGGAAAATGTATTTCCCAATCTCCAAAAGTATTTGTATGTTAGATTTTGAGTTAGAAAGAAATTGCTTCTGTCCATGCCAATTTTTCGACTCCCTTATTCAGTTTTTACTAGTGCTACGAAAAAATAAGGATTGTTGACACATTTATATCATAACCAAAATGTAAAGTTTTATTCTGTTAACTGTCCTTCCTGTATGTGAATTAAAATCAAAATATATTGAACTTAGCAATACGAATATTCATTATACAATACATCAAAATACATATTATTTATTTGTTTTATTTTTGTTAAAACACTATTATTATAATCATATGATTATCACATATCAGGCTTCTAAAGAGATACTATTGGTGGTATGATTTTTATATCAAGTAAAACTTAGACGAACGTTCAATATCAGTACAGTTAAAACAATAAATGCATTTATACTTGTTCATCTCATTTCAGCTCATATATGTCCCACTATTGGGCTCGAGCCTCCTCCAAAATGGGAGGGTAATTGACCTACTATACCACGCTGGTCAGACGTGTTGGTATAGGGTTTTGTTTCGAGTTTGCCTTCTCTCACAAAGATATTCTATGCGTTTTATATCCCTTAGTCGTCTCGTACGATCAGCCACAGGCAAGATATGGGGTGGTGAATTGTATTCTTACTCCGTCACCACACGGAATATTATATACGGAATATTATATTATATTATTATACTAGTTGTTTATTGAAAAAAAAGAACTGGTTTTACCATTAAGCTTAAAAGAAATTAAAATTATTATTTCAACTTATATACGTCCCACTGCTGGGCTCAAGCCTTCTTCACAATAGGAGGGTAATTGACCTATGTAACTATCACGCTGGTCAGAAGAGTCGCTATAATATTCGATTTCAAATTTTGCGCAGTTATTCATATTAATTTTACTATCTGACTTATTGAAGAATTATGTGTTCTCTTTATTTATTTCTTTCTTAAAAACTTTTCATAACTGTATGCTTACAGAAGCATCTGTAAATGTTTATACTTTTTGTGTCACTGGAACTGTAGATAACTGAATCCCGCAGTAAAACTACTCGTCTGCGTACATATAGCTCCCGGCAATCGATATGAACGAAAGCGAAAGAAAGTACTGCGGTGAAATTTTTGTTCAACTTTCTCTGTAGTGGATTTCAGTACAATATTTTTTTTTCTTCATTTTAATCTACTACATATTTTGATATGGCAATTGTTTGAAGTCAATATGTACTATAGTTTTCATGTATAAAAGTGCCTTAACCATCAGTAGTAATATCGATATATTGTCTTGGGATCCACAAGAACTTTTATTAGAAAAAATAGCATTCGAATTGAGAACCTCCTCCATTTTGGAAGTCGGTTAAAAAGATAACGAAGAGAGATTAGAAAGATTACACTTCTCTCCTATACTAAGCTAGAAACACAAAATAAAAATAACTAATCAGTCAATAAAGGAGAAGACAATTACGTTAAGAATAGCAGCACAGCATCACAGATACGACAGGCATCAAAGGACTTTTTCTTCGGCGGCGTACTATGGAATGGTCACACTCCGTTTAATCCGGGGCAACAGAAGAAAAACGCGCGACCCCACAGACCCGCCGTTCATTATACCT
Source organism: Lymantria monacha (assembly GCA_905163515.2). NCBI lineage: Eukaryota > Metazoa > Arthropoda > Insecta > Lepidoptera > Erebidae > Lymantria > Lymantria monacha. Next base: position 23,857,888 of record LR991081.1, read on the forward strand.
CTCGACGCCGTGCGAGTGGGCCACTGAAAGCCTGTCTTTTTCTTCAGTGGCCCACCCGTCGCGGCGGCGGTGGACGGTTATACTTATATATATTTGGAGATATAGTATCTATATTATCTATATTTATACATACATATACTATAATCAGTGTTATTTGCAAAAAATTATAACTGTAATGGCTTGATCGCGTTATAAGTAAAAAAATGTCAATGAAATTAGTTTTTTCACGATGTTGTACAACTAACTACATCTGTGTAGAATTCTGTCACTAAAAAAATTGAATCTCCCTGTTAAAATGTTGAGTACCACAGTACCGTGACGTCACTCATTGAAGGTCTACAGGGGCGAGGTCCCCCTCGCGCGTGCGCAGATACAAGCCTAAGTGACGCAGTTCAAATGAACCATTTTGTGAACTTTATCCTATCCACTTAAATATGTCTTATTATTAAGCGTATTAAAGAAAAAAAAATCATTTTAATATATAAACATAACAATCAAAGTGTTAATGAAGTTTTGTGTGTGGTTTATGTCATAAATAAATATATATCTGTCCTTGTCACCAATGACGTTTCACGTATAAACTGCGCCAGACCGTAGTACTACTACTGAATAGTATTGTCGATATGATCATCTTTAACAACTTATATTACATAAAGTGTGCTTCCAAAACTAATATTTTCTTAATATAACAATAATTCGATAATATTTATTTCACAGCTAGTGCAATATATGTGCATTATTTAAACATCTCATTCATATTTTACGATAAATAAATCTGCCCTTGTACTTAACCTATGTTACTGTGGTGCAATTGTAAATGTGTGTGACAGTGCCTTATGAAGTGATAATAATAATATTGTGCCATATAAATTTGTAAATGAAATTGATGGTGACATCAACAAGGTAAGTTTCATATCAAAAATAAAAATTAAAAATATAATGCACAAGAAGTTTGCTCTAATTTCATCGACCGACAAATGTCTATTATTGATATTGAGGAATAATTTAATTTGGATACTATTGATACAATAGTATTTAATATTTTTATTATTTGTATGCCATTATTGATTTTATTATATCAGTTTCACAGTTTGTTTAATAATTGAATTTATTAATTTCTACTTTCTATTTACGTTATGAGTGTATCACAAGTACGGCGAGACATATTAGATTTTTAAATTTTGAATTTGTGATACACATTCTGTTATCCATTTCTGAAATAACTTTTTTTAAATTCTATTTTAAACCATAAACTATATTGCTGTTAAGATACCAAAGACTTTGTTAACACTTTTATAGTAACGTTTTCTAAAAATGGATTTTCATTACGGACTGTTTATTTTTCTACAAATGTAAATCCAAATATGAAAATTCATTGTTTATTAGAATAAATTATATTAATTGAAGATTGTTAACTGAAACGTAATGGCATGAATGATACATTTCCAGATACAGGTTGAGTGTAAAAAAAAAGTAAAAAAAATAAAGACATGATGACCGAAAAAAATGAGGATATTAATAGCAAATATAAAATAGAGACATATCAATTTCGAAATTAAGTTTTTATCACAAAATAAAGCTATTAGCGAAAAATTTCTGTAGTATATTTACGTAACTCATAGTGCCGCTTTCTTTGCTACGAATACGTTCAATACTAATTCGTCAAGCAGAAGAATCTGTTTAACTAGAGCCGTTAAACTTTTATAACTAATAAATATTAAGTATTTGACATTAAAAGTTTATAATCACCATTTTTATATTATAGTAGGTTTTTTGTCGTGTCTCTACCTCCGCGAAAAAATCATGTGTGACGTCACAGTTAGGTTAGGTTACACAGGGCTGATTTTCAGAATATTATTGTTTAGTAAGTCTTTATATCACAAAAATAGGAGTCTATTTAGTTATATTAATTTTTAATTCAATAAGAAATCAAGCAGACGTATCATAAGAAATTTTAATTCTTATTTTACACTTTTAGATAATTAACATTGATAATTATGAAACGAGTGTTTATTTATTTATACTTAGAATGCTTAATTTTAATTTAAATATATATATATATATATATATATATATATATATATATATATATATATATATATATATATATATATATATATATAATATGTATATATATATATACATATATATATATATATAATATGTATATATATATATATACACATACATACATATCATCACGCCATATCCCTTGCAGGGTAGGCAGAGAGAACAGAGTGCCAGAGAACTCTATCTCTGCATACTTCACTCGCTTCCTCAACATTCATAATTCTCTTCATACACGCTCGCCGGTTTCGGAGACTCTTGACTTCACCTTCCTTCAGTACATGACCGATCTGGTCTAGGTAGGTTAGTCTCGGTCTCCCTCGATACCTACATCCTTCCACTTTCGCATTGTATATCTTCTTAACCAGGCGTTCGTTCGGCATTCTTTCCACATGTCCGAACCATCGGAGCATTCCCTTTCGCATCTTTACACCAATACTCTCTTTCATACCTACTCGCTCTCTTACGTCGTCGTTACGAATGCGGTCGGTCAGCCTAACTCCACAGATTTTCCGCAGAGATCGCATTTCGACCGCATTAATTTTACTATCATACTCTTTTCTGCATACCCAACTCTCGCTTCCATACAGTAATGTTGGGACAAGCACTGCGGTATGTATTGCTACACGTGCCTTCTGGCTGAGGTGGTGGCTGCCGAAAAGTTGCCCCAACGCTCCGTTCACTCTATTTCCCGCATTCACTCTTCGCTCTATATCAGTGGTGTACCTTCCATCTCGGCTAAATCCACATCCAAGATATACAAATTCATCCACTTGCTCTAGTACATCATTACCTATTGTTACTCTTACATCTGTTCTGGTTGTATCTCTTTCAAAGACCATTATTTTGGTTTTGCTCACATTCACGCGTAGACCCCTTTTCTTACAATCTTCTGTCATTGTGTCGACTAGGGTCTGCAGGTCAGTCGCTGACTGTGCCAGCAGGACTGCATCATCTGCATAAAGCAGAGCAGTGACCACTGAGTCGCCCATCTGGACTCCCACATTCATATCGTTCAACCTTTGAAGACATTTATCCAGATATATGATAAACAGCCTGGCTGACAGAACGCACCCCTGCTCAACGCCGATATTGACGTCAAACAGAGGCGACATTCCATCATCCAGCCGCACACAGGCTCTACAGCCCATGTAACTGGACTGCACAGCCTGTAGCAGTTTACCGTTAATACCATACTCCGGTAAAATGTCCCAAAGTTCCTTTCGTACAACCGTGTCAAATGCTCTCTCCAGATCCACAAAACTGCAGAAAACCCTCTGACCTAGAGCCAGATGCTTCTCCACAATGTTGCGCAGAGAGAACACTTGATCCATGCATCCCCTTCCACTCCTGAAACCTCCTTGTGTCTCACACAGTAAACCATCGGACACCATCCTCATTCTCCTTTCAATAACTTTTCCATACACTTTTGCTGCCAAACTGGTCAAGCTTATGGCTCTGTAATTTGCGCAGTCATAACGTGAACCCTTGTTTTTAAACAAAGGCACGATGACTGCGCTATTCCAGTCCCTGGGAACCATTCCCGAGCTCCAACATAAATTGAGGAGCAACAGGAACGCCTCCCAGACACAAGAGCCACCGAGCTTGATCATCTCGGCAGACACCATATCAATGCCCGCTGCCTTACCATTTTTCAAACTTCTTATCGCCCATTCAACTTCATCCATACTGATGCCATCGGAGGACGCCGTTGTCGAATGTTGATCTACTAAACCACATCCAACACCGGCGCCAACCGTAGCATCCGCATACATATCGCCAAAATATTCACTCCATCGGCTTAACACGTCTTGTGTTTGTGTTAGAATGTCTCCACCTTTAGACCTTATTTTATTCATTCTGAAGGCTGACCAACCACCCCGAGACTTCTTCACCTCCCTCCAAAAGAGTTTGGTGTTACCCTCGAAGTTTTTAGTCAGCCTATCTTCTGCACTCATACTTGCTCTATCACGTTTCTCTTTCACTAAGGCCTTGGTGTCATTCTTACATTGCCGATATATTTCTTTCTTCTGTTCAGTCATACTGTCATTCAGATTCAAAGAAGAGACATAGTCCAGCCACGCTTTCTTCTTTTGCTCTACGGAAGCTGCCACTTCCGCATCCCACCATGCATCACCATTTGTTTTTCTATGCTTCTTTGAACTTCCACATACTTCTTTCGCTGTATCTACCATACTCTCTTTCAATACTCTCCAGCATTCTTCAATGTCCGATTGCGGCTGGCTTGCCATCGTCAGCCGTTCTCGGACACCCTCTGCATACTTTTCTCTTACACACTCTTCTTGCAACCTTTCAACCTTTATTCTTTCAAGCCCTCCGAAGTGGACACGCTCTCGCCAGTGCCTCCACTTTCTGAACAGACCACTAAATCTCGCAATATCGAGATAGTGGTCCGTGTCGCCTGTGGGGCCCCTGTAGGCTCTTGCGTCCAATATTTTGCTTCGGAGGCGACTGTCTACCAAAATTAAATCTATTATGCTTTTCTGTTCATTCCTTCTCCATGTATACATATGGATGTCCTTATGTTGGAAAAATGTGTTTGACACAATAAGGTTTCTCTCCATGCATACATCCGCTATGAGCCTACCTGCGTCGTTCACTCTCTTATCACCAAATGGACCAAGTACGTCCTCATAGTCGGGACGCTTGGTCCCCACCCATCCGTTCAAATCTCCGCATACAATCACGCGTTCACTGGTTTCTGCCATATCCAGAACTTCCCTAACATTATCCCAAAACTTCTCTAGGTCTGATGCCACCGAGGATCCTACGGGAGCATATGCTACAACCATGAATACCTTGGTGACACCTAGTTTTATACGGACCCAGACAAGTCTGGGATCATACATTCCGTAATCCTTCACACCTGAGGCCAAGCGAGAGGACAACAGCACTCCTACCCCCATGCTGGCTCGATCGCTCTGTGGTACACCAGACCACAGAGCCATCCCGCCACCAGGAAGATCGCAGGCGTCGCTGCCCCTTCGCTTGGTCTCTGTTACACAGAGCACGTCTAGCTGTTTGTCCGCCATGACGGATATTAGCTCGTGCAACTTACCTTCCACACAACCTCTTACATTCCACGTGCCCACCCGGCACTCCGTTCTCCTCGACTCGCCTAACTGGGCAAGGCGTGATGGGTGGCGGCCCCCATCGCCGCAACTGCCGATGTTCGTACCGACGGGGGCGGGTCGGTACGCGTCGCCTCCGGGGGACGCCCTAACCCGCATTGCGGTACGCATTTCGAGCCGGATTAGCAGTCTAATTAGACTGGCAGGGGACGCGAACGAGCACGCTCCGGACTATGCCCCCCTATGACTATATATATATATATATATATATATATATATATATATATATATATATATATATATATATATATATATATATATATATATATATATATATATATATATATATATATATATATATATATATAGGGCAGAACAATGCGTGAACCACTAATAATTAGAATATAAACATTATATTTAAAAACCCGTTTAGTACAAATTACATACATTGAAAATTTTTATTTTCATATCAATGCAATTAGCAACTTCAATTTGTTTTTCTTATAAAACAACAAATTCGATTTAAATATTTATAGTACATATATTTAAGTGTAATATTTTTGAAATAATTTATATTTTTATACTGTAACCCTGAACACTGTAAAATGTTCGAAACGTCAGATAAGTAAAAATGAATTAAAAAAATTGAATAAATGCGTAACACTTGTTTCATTTTATAAGTGCAATACTCGCATCAGAAGTTAACATTAGAGTTAATCATTAAATATAGTAATTTAAATGTTGACATAGCTTTATTGAATAATACAATATGAATATAACTGCATTAATGGCAGAATGTATCTGGAAACATTAAATACATTCTAACGCCATTGTTTTTCCTTAAAAATATTTATATCTTGAAATATTTTTTTTTTACAATACTTTGCACTAAGGGAATACTCCTTTTATTTTGGGGGAATATGCAAACATACAATTATATCGTTTAGATGTTATGAATAAAATTGAAAAGAAATATTATAATCAATGTTAAGATATAGAATTTACCGCACCAATTGGGTTCGACTCCACTTTTCTTTTGGGAGACAGGCATGGTCACACCCAGCACGATCCGTCCGGGGCGATGGAAGGGACGCCGCGAGACCCCATAACTTGCCGTACAACGCTACGTGGGTAGGCCACCGGAATCTGGTGCTTGTCGTCGAAAATAGAAAAAAAAATAATTAAAAGACAAATTGCAAAGCAGATTTTTATTTGTAATATATTTTATTTATTTTTGTATCTACGGCAATAACAAAGAATAATTGGCGAAATTTTGATAAAATTATATTAATTTTACTAGTGGTAGGACCACGCTGTTGACAGTTCTCTTTCACAGCCGCGGGTCAATCCGTCCGGGGTAGTACCACTCTTGCAGAATATCAATGTCTGAGTAATGGCAAAGTGCTATTGCGCTTCGTTCGGTGAGCGGGAGAGCCGGTAGCCCAACTGAGTGGGTTTGGGGATTGTATTGCTAGGCAGCGGGCTAGCTATACTCCTGATATTGCAAAGGTCTATGGGCGGCAGTGACACATACCGTCAGGTGTGCTGTTTGCTCGTTTGCAACCAAAAGCAATAAAAAAAAAAGATAAAATACTTTTTATGTCATCAAACTATGGCCTTGATAAGCTATAAGTAAGTGTATTGTTTTTTAATTGGTACTAATCCCACCATACATTCCCACTGCTGTAACTCGTATATCCTGTAAGCCAGGATCCAAAATGGTCTCCGTAATAGATACCTTGACCCTCAGGAATTCTTGGGAAGTGCGCTTAGGTTGCTCTATTTCCCACCTCTGAACTATGCATATTCTCAATGACAGATACTAAACTTGCCTTCATATTCTAATAGTTTTCATCAAACAGAAAATTATATTTCATCATTGGCTGAAAAGACTGACAAAAACGATGTCTTCAATAAATGTAACCTAGTTAGATCTACTTATCACCATCGAAGCGTTCTGCAAAGTAAAATTCATTCATCGCTGGTGCCGTTGCTGAGATTTTGAAATATACGAACATATAAAAGACTTACTCATTTAAAGATATAAGATATGCATACATACATACATACATACCATCACGCCATGTCCCTTGCAGAGCAGGCAGAGAGAACAGAGTGCCAGAGAACTCTATTCTTGCATACTTCACTCGCTTCCTCAACATTCATAATTCTCTTCATACACGCTCGCCGGTTTCGTAGAATCTTGACTCCACCTTCCTTCAGTATATGACCGATCTGGTCTAGGTAGATTAGTCTCGGTCTCCCCCGGTACCTACATACTTTCACTTTCGCATTGTATATCTTCTTAACCAGACGTTCGTTTGGCATTCTTTACACATGTCCGAACCATCGGAGCATTCCCTTTCGCATCTTTACACCAATACTCTCTTTCATACCTACTCGCTCTCTTACGTCGTCGTTACGAATGCGATCGATCAGCCTAACATCACAGATTTTCCGGAGAGATCGCATTTCGACCGCATTACTTTTACTTTCATACTCTTTTCTTCATACCCAACTCTCGCTTCCATACAGTAATGTTAGGACAAGCACTGCGTTATGTATTGCTACACGTGTCTTCTGGCTGAGGTGGTGATTACCGAGAAGTTGCCCCAACGTTCCATTAACTCTATTTCCCGCATTCGCTCTTCGCTTTATATCAGTGGTGTACCTTCCTTCTCGGCTAAATCCACATCCAAGATATACAAATTCATCCACTTGCTCTGGTACATTACTACCTATTGTTACTCTTACATCTGTTCTGGCTTCATCTCTTTCAAAGACCATTATTTTGGTTTTGCTCACATTCACGCGTAGACCCCTTTTCTTACAATCTTCTGTCATTGTGGCGACTAGGGCCTGCAGGTCCGTCGCTGACTGTGCCAGCAGGACTGCATCATCTGCATATAGCAGAGCAGTGACCACTGAGTCGCCCATATGGACTCCCACATTCATATCGTTCAACCTTTGGAGACATTTATTCAGATATATGATAAACAGCCTGGCTGACAGAACGCACCCCTGCTTAACGCCGATATTGACGTCAAACCAAGGCGACATTCTATCATCCAGCCGCACACAGGCTCTACAGCTCATGTAACTGGACTGCACAGCCTGTAGCAGTATAAGGTATGTGTTTTGTAAAACAACTGTATTCTATCCGTGTGATGAGGGACTAAGAATACATTTCACCACCCCCTATCTTACTCGTTGGTGATCGTAAGAGACGACTAAGGGATATAAAACCCATATAACATCCATGCAAGAGAAGGAAAAGTGAAAACTAAACCCTATACCAACACGTCTGACCAGCGACCAGCGAGAGAGAGAGAGAGAGGGGAGTAGAAAGAGGGAGAGAGAGGGGAGAGAGAGAGAGAGAGAGATCAATAAAAAAATGTAAAAAGAAACGATAATATTTTAAATAAACATCAATAAATTTTAAATAAATAATTTAAATAAATCTTAGATTAACCCAGGAGAATGATGATGAAATGAAAATGAAAAAAAGAATATATTAAAATTTCGTGCCATTCTCAACGTAGTTGTAAACATAGCTGTTCATTTACAATGCTTGCAGCATTGTAAACCCAGGGTGAGGAACTGGAGTGTCCTGGAAGAGGCGGAGACCCTATCGGACCACCGGTACATCCGGATGGAGGTCTCCCCTCTCCGGGACCTCGGTAGGGGTCACAGGGCGGACGGAGCTCCCGCGTTTCCGCGGTGGGCTGTGGGTCGTCTTGACAGGGACCTACTGGCGGAGGCGCCCATCGTTCACACGTGGCTGTCCTCACCGCCCCCAGCGGACGGGGTGGACGCCGAGGCTGTCCGCATCCGCAGTGCGTTAACGCAGATCTGCGATGTGGCCATGCCCAGAGTGCGGCGGCGTCTACCTCCGAGGCAGGGGGTCTACTGGTGGTCCCCAAGATTGGCGGACCTTCGTGCGGTATGTATCAGAGCCCGAAGGTCCTACACCCGCAGCCGGCGGCGTCACCGCGACGCTGAGCGGGAGGGCCAGCTGTACGAGGCGTACCGCGATGCGCGGACGGCCTTTCGGCTGGCCATCCGAGCCGCCAAGGACGCGAGTTGGCAGGAGATGCTGGACGGTCCCCCCCTCGCCGAGACCCTCCAGCCTGACTTCCTCTGTAGGGTGGTCGAGGAGCTGTTTCCATGGCAGTCGGAACACACGCCCCCGGTCATGGCCTCGCCAGAACAAGACCGGGAGGCTGACGACGAGAGTATTCCGCCCGTGACGGAGACGGAAGTGGGAGCAGCTGTGGCGCGGATTCGTTCCGCGACCACGGCTCCCGGACCGGACGGAATACCAGTCCGGGTGCTGACGTCGCTCCTCGAGCACCTCGAGCCTCGCCTCAGGCAGCTGTACAACGCCTGTTTGGCGTCTGGGCGGTTCCCTGAGTGCTGGAAGGAGGGGAGGTTGGTTCTCCTGCCAAAGCCGGGACGGCCCCCGGATTCGCCGTCGGCCTACAGGCCCATCGTGCTCCTCGACGATGTGGGTAAGCTGCTGGAGCGCATCCTCGCTGCCCGCATCGTCCAACACCTGGAGGAGGTGGGGCCCGATCTGTCGGACGCTCAATTCGGTTTTAGAAGGGGGCGTTCGACCATCGGGGCCCTGCTACGACTGAGGCAGACGGCCGCGGAGGCTGTCACCGGCGGGGGAGTGCTGTTGGCGGTGTCGCTGGACATCGCCAACGCATTCAATAGTCTGCCATTCAGCTGCATCAGGGAGGCGCTCCGATTCCATGGGGTGCCCTTGTACCTGAGGCGGCTGGTGGCGGACTATTTGGAAGGGCGCAGTGTCCTCTGCGCGAGTCCCGCAGGGGACATTGTGCGGACGTCCATGTCGTGCGGCGTTCTACAGGGGTCGGTTCTGGGGCCGACTCTGTGGGACATCGGGTATGACTCGGCGTTGAGAGGGAGTCTCCCCCCCCGGGCTGAGCGTGATATGCTACGCTGACGATACGCTCGTCACAGCCCGGGGCAGGACACTCGAAGAGGCGGCGAGCCTGGCCACTCTCGGCACCGAGGAGATGGTCGGGCGAATCGAGGCGCTGGGGCTCAGGGTGGCCCTAAATAAGACGGAGGCCCTATTGTTCCATGGGCCACGCGTAAGGCCGCCAATCGGCGTCTCGCTAGTCGTCAACTCCGTCCACATCAGCATCCAGGCCCATATGAAGTACTTGGGTCTGGTGCTCGACGAGCGATGGTGGTTCCGGGAGCATTTTCGCCGAATTGCTCCCCGGCTGGTCGGCGCGGCGTCCGCCCTTTCGCGGCTCATGCCGAACGTGGGCGGACCCAGCTTCGAGGGCCGACGGCTGTATGCGGGGGTGATCCGTTCTATGGCCATGTACGGCGCACCCGTGTGGGCGAGGGCTCTGAACGCCCAGCTCAGGGCTGTTCTGTGGAGACCCCAGAGAGTCATGGCGGTCAGAGCCATTCGCGGGTACCGCACGGTATCGACCGAGGCGGCATGCCTACTGGCCGGGACACCCCCGTGGGACCTAGAGGCGGAGATGCTCTCCGACCTCTACCGGCGGGTGACCTCACTGCGCGACGAAGGTGGCTCCCCATCGCTGAGCGAGATAGCCACCTGGCGCGAGGACGCCCGCCGAGACGTCATCGCCCGTTGGGCTACGCGGCTGGAGAGGCCTAGACACGGTGTCGTCACCGTCGAAGCTCTCCGGCCCGTATTGATGGAGTGGATGGAGCGGCGGCACGGAGTCCTCTCCTTTCGACTGGTGCAGGTGTTGTCGGGGCACGGATGCTTCGGCTTTTACCTGCACACGGTCGCGCAAAGGGAGTGGACTTCGTTCTGCCACCATTGCAGCAGTGACGAGGACACGGCGCAACACAGGCTGGAGGCGTGTCCGGGCTTTGACCGGCAGCGCCGTGACCTCCTCGCTGTTATCGGTGCCGACCTGGCGCTGCCGGCTATCGCGAGAGCGATGGTCGACAGCGTCAGGAACTGGGACGCGGTCGCCGCCTTCTGCGAGGCTGTCATCTCGCAGAAGGAGGCGGCGGAACGAGTCCGGGAGGAGTCCCGCGACCCGGGCCGCCGTCAGCGGCCGGGGCGGCGCAGGCGCGAATACCTGCGCATGATGCCGCCCTAACCGAGGCCTCGGGTGATCGGACCGGGGAATTGTCCGGTCACCCGACGTGAGGCCACCGCGTGAGGGCGACGCCCCGACGGCGAAATCTGTCGGGGCGTCGACGAGAGGAACCCGTGAGGGTAAACCGCCGGGCGGGCCACCGAAGTTAAAATCGAGTACCGGTGGTCCGCTCGCACGGCGAAGAGAGAAGGTTTTACGGTGGGTCTATGAGGTCACGCGCCGCCTTTCCGTCACCCCGGACCGATTCAGCGGGGCGAGACGCACCCATAGCCCACCAATAAAAAAAAAAAAAAAAGCATTGTAAACCCATGGCTGTATGGGATTTGTTTCCTTCATTTATGGCATTGACTAATAATAGTTAATGATAAATAATATAAAAATTATGAGCCGTGCGCTTTTGGATTTTCCAAATTATTTTAAAACTATTATTGGTTTGTAAAGAGTGCTAATGATCAATTTAAATAGATCATAAACACTTCCTTACGTACCTACCAATCTAATAGCTCGACGATACAATTCATAAGATATATACATATTATATTCAAAAGAATTATTATTTATTACATTACATATTACTAATTATTAAATATTTTAAATCCTTTTTAAATCACAGTCTGTTGCAAATGTCACAAGCCAACCAAATTCATTTTGGACAAAATCTTTTTCAAATTGTCGATGAGCGAAGACGCGAGTTTCTTGCTTTTTATTCAACTAAATAGTACACATATATTATTTATTATATATATTTCTTTTTACTTTAACCATATTTTCTATATTACCTACTTATATTATATAAATTTTTAAAAATAATATATTATACATACATACATACATACATATCATCACGCCATATCCCTTGCAGGGTAGGCAGAGAGAACAGAATAACAAATAAAACATAAAATAATAATAAAAATAAAATAATTAATAATAAAAATAAAATAACATAAATAACAATAAAATAACAACTTAATAATAATATTTTATTATCTTCTTAATATATATAAATTACGTGTCACGTTGTTTGTCCGCGATGGACTCATAAAGTACTTAACCGATTTTAACCTTTGCACAGCTTGTGTAGTTTGATCCAACTTAAAAGATAGGATCGCTTAAATCTCAATTTATAGTAATATTATTTTATTGCAAATTATATGTCTAATATTTGACAGTCAAAATCATATGTTATATCAAAAGGTTTTTAAAAGATGGCGGAATCTGTTGACTGGATTCAGTAAGTATTTAATAGATGGCGCTATGTTGAATTAAATGTACAAACGCTTCATATAAGTTAAAATTTGTTAGAATAAACAAAAAGTGTTACTGGGGCTAACCTAAGCCACAGCAACGCGTGGCCCGGTCTGCTAGTAATATTATATTTTAAAACATATTGAATGAAATTTTCTCTAGTGGAGTTGACTCTGACCAATGTCCAAACAGCACTCACGTATTTCGCCCGTACGTATTACGTCCACCTGATAATAAGTGGTCACTATTAATCTGTTGCTCATCATCTTAGCAATACCTGGAGTTCAGAAGAGTTGCTGTCTAAAGAGAAAAAAGAGCTTTCCTTAAATCTTGCTTAAAAGAGAACACGTCACAACTGCTATCGCCGACCCGTCAAGCAGGGTGATTGATAATTATCCCCTCATTTGTTATAAATTAATTTTAAATTATGGAATTATTACTTATGGAATTATTAATAATGGAATTATACATTATGGAATTATTAATTATGGAATTATAAATTATGGAATTCTTGTTAAAGAGTCCCTTAATACCAATCCGTTGCACCGTATCTTGCCCGTTGTTGCCGTGAAAGATGACTAAGGTATATAATATACATATAATAGGTCATATTCCCTTCCACTCTAGAGAAGGTTCGAGCTCTACATAGGACGATATGTTAGCTGAGATGATAATGATGATAATTTTTATTAATAATAATAGTGCCTTAATTTTGATCTCTTGTTGCAACACAACTTTATCGATGATTTTAAAAATAAAACTTTAATTTCTTTTTTGTATGCAGTGATAAATAAAAATCCAAGATGAACATCAAAAAATATTATATTTCTATAAATAGTTAAAATACTAAGACTATCAAGAATAAAGACAGAAAACTGAATTTTATAATTTTCTTATATTCCACGTTCAATTTTATTATATTTAATATATTCGCATTCATATTCGTGTGAATAAATTTAATAGTAGATGAAAAGGTAAAAAAAATATCTATAAATTTAAAAATAACACAATATTTTGGAGTCAAAACATGGTTAACTACTTTGTATTGCTAAAGACTGATTTTGCAATATTGCTAAACTGCAATCTGAAAATCTTTTGCAGATCGAAAAGTATAACGAACTTTGATTTACTAGTAGGAAAACCCGTTTTTAGAGATAATTTTCTTAGTAGGTTTATGATTTTGAAGGCCGTAAAAATGGGTGCTTTAAAAATGCCGAACATTAAAATTTACGATTTTATTGACTTTTATAAAAACGATGACAACATAAATCTAGACTTTGGTAAAGTCGTTTGAAAAGGGTTTTTCTTTTTAAGATTATTATTTAAAATTCTCTTTTATAGCCTTTAAATTTAATTTTAATATCACACAATGAATATATTTGTTTTAAAAGGGGCAGCCAGCAATAAATATCAAAATGAAATATAATAACGCGACAAAAATGAATATCCACATATCGTAAGATATTTTGCAGTATCTTCTGTCAATTTCATCTCTGTCATCAATATCAATATCAATTTCATCTGCCAATTCCATATGATGTTGGTCAGTAACGTTAATTGTATAAGCATTGCGATTGACTTCTACTGGATTAACTTCAGGGTATACAGGTACAGCGCCGAAGACCCGATGTACTGCAGACATTATCCTTTCTTTAAAACCTATAATAATATAATAGCTATAAGTAAAAAATACATTCATAAAAATACATTCCATGTGGTGAAGGAGTAAGAATACAATTCACCACCTCCTTCTCATCTTACTCATGGGTGATTGTAAGAGACGACTAAGGGATTTAAAAAGCATATAACATCTATGCAAGAGAAGGAAAACTTGAAACAAAACCCTAGACCAACACGTCTGACCAGCGTGGTATAGTAGGTCAGTTTGGCGCCCATCGACCTTTGCAATACTAGGGGTATAGCTAGGCAGTGGCCTACCAATACAAACCTTTGCTCATGGATGTCGTAAAAGATGACTAAGAGACTTATGATGATGACCTGGGCCAACTCCATCTGATGCCATTTGGTCAACATATACAGAGTGTAGCAGAGAATGGAGCAACTGGTCAGAAGGGTGGTACGTAATGATGGTAGGAACACCTGGCAAAAATTTTAACGGAAAATGTCGATTCGTTAATGAATAACAGGCATTTAAAGTTTTCAATTTTGTCGTCGCTTTTCCTTTGAAACTGAATAAAATGTACCAAAAAAATGATAAATAATCTGTTACATACTTATACTTTCTTAAATATTCATCAAAATCTAAATAAATCAATGATTACGTTTGTTACAGTATGACAAGCGTCGCCTTTACAGCCAGCTGATGAGTCAATGACCTTGACATTTTCCGTTCAAATTTTTGTTCACCACCCTTCTGACCAGCTGCTCCATTCTCTGATACACCCGGTATATATATATATATATATATATATATATATATATATATAAGAGATTTCCACCTATGCATTGACTCATCACGGTATCTCTGGAACCATAAGGTCTGATTAAATGAGTACTGTGGTTTATCTTCACGCATACGATGTGGATTTTCAATACTCCAGAGAGCCGGAAGCCCAAATGGGGTGGGTTTTGGGTTTGTATTAGTAGGCAGTGGCCTAGCTATACTCTTAGCATTACAAAGGTCGGGCGGCAGTGATACTTACCATCAGGAGTGCTGTCTGCTCGTTTGCCACCACAAGCAAAAAAAAACAAAACTCCAACTATGCAAATTGTGCAAGGTTGAGTAGCCATCTCGCTTGCACGTGGTTTCATCAGTCTGCAAAATTCCGTCCAAGAAATGTGAATCTTTGTTATATTTTTGTAACATCTTTCACAAAATTCGATACGATTAGTATAATCACGAGGCAAAAGTGTTTGCACTCGGTGTATGTGATATGAGTGAAAACTGTGGTGTTTCAAAATGCGATGTGCAACACTTTTTACATTCCTGTATTCGCCTCAATGGCATGTATGGAAATGCTGGAGTCATTTTCAATTTCTAGTAGAACCTCTAAATCGACGTCGGCTCTAGGTCTAGCTGCGTTTAAACGGGCACTTGGTAAATGTTCCTCGGAGTATGCTCGATGAACATTAATGAAAACTCGATGGTCTGGATAGCGTTCAGCATTCGGATACCACTCACGATACAATCTACTTGCAGCATGACAATTGCATCTACACTCTCCATAGATCAAATGCATATTAACGTATTCTAACACTGTATAAGAAGACAGCATCGTAATCACACAAGTTACTTTTTATTTTTAGTGTCACTCTTTTGTATACTATTACTATCTACCCCACTCTTAAGCATATGTAGGATGGCGTGTAGTAATTGACTATCCTACTATTGTATTGTCCAAGTCTTTATATTATATTTAAGCAGGAAAATGAAAGAAGAAGATGAACAAGAGTGAAGACTGTTATTATTTAGATTAATGATTTAATGAACTGAATATAGTATATATTATACAATGAATTATTATAAAACTAAATACAATGATATGAAATATGCGAGCGAATAATTAGCGGAGCGGATTGCTTCGAATTGTTGGGTTGCGGTCCAATATGAGGTAGTGGCGGATAGTCGCCACAGTACTCCCCCTGCAGACCGTGGCTACGGTCGATAGAAGTTTGGTAGGCGTACACTTCTTCCACTGGAAGTCCGCTTGATGTCATCTTGGGCTGGTTGGACCGGAACCTGAGAATCTCTCGCAATATATGATGGTTTGAGCCTGTCAATCGACACGTTAATGGTTTTGGAATTTACTTTTAAGGTGAAGTATTTAGATTGACGGTTGACAACCTTGTAGGGGCCAGTGTATGGTGGCTCCAAGGCACCTCTCAAGCGATCTTGACGGACGAAGACGTGCGATGTTGTTTGGAGATCGCGTGGGACATAGAATGGCGATGTAGTGTGCCAAGAAGTTGGACGAGGTGACAGTTTCGCCATGTACGCGCTAAGACGTGTCGCATACTGGGTGACGTCAGCAGTCACGTAGTCATCTTTAGGGCACATGAATTGACCAGGTAAATGTAGAGTTTCGCCGTACACTAGTTCGGCGGGAGACGTTTGTATGTCCTTCTTCCAGGCACTGCGCATGCCGAGGAGTACCAGTGGAAGTGCGTCTGTCCACTGAGAAGCAGGAGCGTGACACATCAGCGCCGCCTTGAGCTGGCGATGAAGCCTCTCTATAATGCCGTTGCTGGACGGATGGTAGCTGGTCGTACGCAGGTGGCGCGCACCAAGCAAGGCAGTGAGCACCTTGAAAAGGTGGCACTCGAATTGGCGACCACGGTCAGTAGTCACACGTTCAGGACAGCCAAATCTGGCAATCCAACCAGACACGAGGGCAGCAGCGCAGGTCTCCGCAGTAATATCCCGAAGAGGGTACGCTTCAGGCCAACGGATGAACCTGTCAATGACTGTGAGGCAATACCTGTAATCATAAGACGGAGGTAATGGTCCTATTATGTCGAGGTGTATATGAGAGAACCTCGAGGAAGGTGGAAGGAAAGAGGAGAGAGGACTAGAGGTGTGACGGGAAACTTTACTAATTTGGCATTTCATACACTGCCTAGCCCACTCTCTACAGTTTTTGCGAATCCCTGGCCAAACAAATCTTTGCGTCACCAGTCGCACTGTAGCTGCACTTCCTGGGTGATGTAAGTTGTGTACAGTTTCAAAGACTTGTTTGCGGAATTCAGATGTGATGTACGGACGAAGAATAGACTGCGAGGTGTCGCAATAAATAGGTATATTAGTAAATTTGGTACTAATCTTCTGTAACCTCAATGATGAACCGTACTTGAGCAGTTCTTGCAGCTCTGTATCTGTTTCTTGAGATCGTGCAAGAGACTGGTAATCAATGGCGCTAGTTACCTCTTCAATCCTTGATAAGGCGTCAGCGACGACATTATCCCGTCCAGGTATAAACTTTATGTTGGTCGTAAATTGTGAGATAAAATCAAGGTAGCGGTACTGTCGGGGCGAACACTTGTCTCTGTTAAGTGAGAAAGCAAATGATAGAGGTTTGTGGTCTGTGAAGATTGTGAAGGTTCTAGCTTCGACCATATGCCGGAAATATTTTACCGCCTCGTACACCGCCAGTAGCTCTCGATCGTACGGGCTATACTTCTTTTGAGCTGTACCCAGCTTGTGCGAGTAAAAGGCTAAAGGTTGCCAGTCTCCATTATTCTTCTGCTGTAGCACGGCTCCTATAACTATATCTGAAGCGTCCGTGACTATAGCGAGTTCAGCGGTAGGGTCAGGGTGTGATAACACTGAGAGGGAGTCTCCAGGTCGTCAGGACACTCGAAGAGGCGGCGAGCCTGGCCACTCTCGGCACCGAGGAGATGGTCAGGCGAATCGAGGCGCTGAGGTTCAGGGTGGCCCTAAACAAGACGGAGGCCCTTTTATTCCATGGGCCCCGTGTGAGGCTGCCCATCGGCGCCTCGTTAGTCGTCAACTCTATCCACATCAGTATCCAGGCCTATATGAGGTACTTGGGTCTGGTGCTCGACGGGCGATGGTGGTTCCGGGAGCATTTCCGTCAAATTGCTCCCCGGCTGGTCGGCGCGGCGTCCGCCCTTTCTCGGCTCATGCCGAACGTGGGCGGACCAGTTTCGAGGGCCGACGGCTGTATGCGGGGGTGATCCGCTCAATGGCCATGTACGGCGCACCTGTGTGGGCGAGGGCTCTGAACGCCCAGCTTAGGGCTATATATGTGGAGGCCACAGCGAGCCATGGCGGTCAGAGCCATTCGAGGGTACCGCACGGTGTCTACCGAGGCGGCATGCCTATTGGCCGGGACACCCCCGTGGGACCTAGAGGCGGAGATGCTCTCCGACCTCTACCGGCGGGTTACCACAATGCGCGACGAGGGTGGCTCCCCATCGTTCAACGAGATAGCCACCTGGCACGAGGACGCCCGCCGAGAAGTCATCGCCCATTGGGCTACGCGGCTGGAGAGGCCTAGACACGGTGTTGTTACCGTCGAGGCCCTCTGGCCCGTACTGATGGAGTGGATGGAGCGGCGGCACGGAGCGCTCTCCTTCCGGTTGGTGCAGGTCTTGTCGGGGCACGGTTGCTTCGGCAAGTACCTGCACACGGTCGTGCGGAGGGAGTGGACTCCGTCCTGCCACCATTGCAGTAGCGACGAGGACACGGCGCAACATACGCTTGAGGTATGTTCGGGCTGGGACGGGCAGCGCTTTGGCAAGTACCTGCACACGGTCGTGCGGAGGAAGTGGACTCCGTCCTGCCACCATTGCAGTAGCGACGAGGATACGGCGCAACATACGCTCGAGGTATGTTCGGGCTGGGATGGGCAGCGCCGTGACCTCGTCGCTGTCATCGGTGCCGACCTGACGCTGCCAGCTGTTGCGCGAGCGATGGTCGACAGCGTCAGGAATTGGGACGTGGTCGCCGCCTTCTGTGAGGCTGTCATCTCGCAGAAGGAAGCGGCGGAACGGGCCCGGGAGGATTCCCGTGACCCGGGCCGCCGCCCGTGGCCGGGGCGGCGCAGGCGCGAGTACCTGCGCCTGATGCCGCCCTAACCAAGGCTTCGGGTGATCGGACCGGGGAATTGTCCGGTCACCCGACGTCAGGCCACCGCGTGAGGACGACGCCTCGACGGCGAAAGCTGTCGGGGCGTCGACAGGAGAGGAGCCCGAGAGGGCATACCGCCGAGCGGGCCACCGAAGACAAAGATCAGGTACCGGTGGCCCGCTCGCACGGCGAAGAGGAGGTGCTTGCAGGGTGGGTCACTGGGGTTGCGCGCCGCCTCTTCCGTCACCCTGGACCGATTTGGCGGGGTGCAGCGTTCATAGCCCACCGCAAAAAAAAAAAGGACGGGCAGCGCCGTGACCTCGTCGCTGTCATCGGTGCCGACCTGACGCTGCCGGCTGTCGTGAAAGCGATGGTCGACAGCGTCAGGAATTGGGACGCGGTCGCCGTCTTCTGTTCTGCGAGGCTGTCATCTCGCAGAAGGAGGCGGCGGAACGAGTCCGGGAGGATTCCCGTGACCCGGGCCGCCGCCCGTGGCCGGGGCGGCGCATGCGCGAGTATCTGCGCCTGATGCCGCCTTAACCGAGGCTTCGGGTGATCGGACCGGGGAATTGTCCGGTCACCCGACGTGAGGCCACCGCGTGAGGGCGATGCCTCGACGGCGAAAGCTGTCGGGGCGTCGACGAGTGAGGAACCCGAGAGGGTATATCGCCGGGCGAGCCACAGAAGACATAGATCGGGTACCGGTGATCCGCTCGCACGGCAAAGAGAGATGTTTGCAGGGTGGGTCCATGGGGTTGCGCGCCGCCTCTTCCGTCACCCCGGGACGATTTGCCGGGGCGCGACCACATCCATGGTCCCACGTTGCAAAAAAAAAAAAAAGGGTGTGATAACAGCGTAGCCTGTGACAGAGAAGTCTTACACTCCTCGAAAGCTTTCAGGGTATCTGAAGGAAGCCAGATTGGCTGTGAACCCTTGACGTGTGGACCAGCAATAAGGTTTGTAAGTGGTGCTTGAATCTGAGCAGCATTCGGAATGAAACGACGGTAGAAATTGAGCATACCAAGAAAGCGCTGAAGTTACTTGACTGTTTTCGGGACTGGAAAATTCTGGATAGCCTCAGCCTTTGTCTCCAAAGGCTTAGTACCAGCTGCTGAAACCTGATAGCCGAGGAACTTTACGACGACTGCCCAATATTGCACTTCGATGTGTTTACAAGGATCCCATATTGCTTTAAGCGTTCAAAGAGCTGCCGTAGGTGGTTCTGGTGGACTTCTGGAGTACTTGAGAATACCAAAATATCATCCAAGTACCCGAAGCAGAATTCAAGACCTAGGAGAACTTCATCGACGAACCTTTGGAATGTTTGTGCAGCATTCCGTAACCCAAAGGTCATATACGGAAATTCATAAAGACCAAAGGGTGTTGTGATGGCAGTCTTGGGTATATCCGCTGGATTTACTAAAAGCTGATTATATGCTTTAACCAGGTCAATGGTGGAGAAGATAGTACATCCTGAAAGCTGGTGCGAGAAATCGTGAATGTGACGTATAGGGTAGCGATCAGGAATAGTCCTAGCATTGAGTGCACGATAATCCCCGCATGGTCTCCATCCATCATCCTTCTTTTTCACCAAATGTAGGGTAGAAGACCATGGACTCTCCTAGCGTCGAACTGTACCACAAGCTAACATATCCTCAAACTCCTTCTTCGCTGCCTTTAAGCGTATCGGATCAAGGCGACGAGGCTTGCAGGAGACAGGTGGACCAGGAACTGTCCTTATAAAGTGCATGGTATTATGCTTAGGTGGAGAGTATACACCTACCAAACTTCTATCGACCGTAGCCACGGTCTGCAGGGAGGAGTACTGTGGCGACTATCCGCCACTACCTCATATTGGATCGGCTTTGGAAGATATCTAGTGGAGTTGAATTTGCTGTGGTCTAAACGATTCTGGTTACCTCAAAATATACAGACAGTTATAGCTACTCAGATGGTCCTCGATATGAACAAGCTGGGTGAACTGGCCGACAAGGTCTACGATATAGCGCCATCAACACCTCAGGTAGCGAGTACCTCTGCGGCGCAATCATCGTCTTACAGCGATATGGCACAACAGATCGCCGAACTAACCAGGCAAGTAGCATCATTATCTGATAGACTAAATAATTCAGATAGATCACGTCGGGGTCACCAGATGTAGGATGGCGTGTAGTAATTGACTATCCTACTATTGTATTGTCCAAGTCTTTATATTATATTTAAGCCGGAAGATGAAAGAAGAAGATGAACAAGAGTGAAGACTGTTATTATTTAGATTAATGATTTA
Organism: Lymantria monacha; assembly: GCA_905163515.2. Lineage (NCBI taxonomy): Eukaryota > Metazoa > Arthropoda > Insecta > Lepidoptera > Erebidae > Lymantria > Lymantria monacha. The sequence goes on from LR991081.1 coordinate 23,879,254, forward strand.
ATGAACTGAATACTATATACAATGAATTATTATAAAACTAAATACAATGATATGAAATATGAGAGCGAATAATATAATAGCAGATAAGCGGGTTAATTGTGGCGTTCACGAGAAGCGAGTGTCAGCGGCGGCGCGCGCGTCGCGCGCCTCGCCGTGTATCAGGTGATATTACTGTATGGCCCAATATACATTAGCGGAGCGGATTGCTTCGAATTGTTGGGTTGCGGTCCAATATGAGGTAGTGGCGGATAGTCGCCACACATATAAATAGCATCTCTATCTGTCTCGCTCTTACTTAAACAAGAGGCATCACTCTCAGAGTCACACACTTAATAAGATTTTTTTATTGGGGCTAGTAACATATAACATAAAACCTTTTGTTAAAAAATAATCATTTAACATAAACATCGTTGTCTTTTAGAAAAACATTTTTTTTTTCAAAAGTTACGATAAAATGTGGAAGGTACCATACCATTTTGGAATTATGAACAATTTGGCCATCTTTTGAAAGTTTAGTACTTTACACACAACTACACTACATGATACACGTACACTATGATTATAGTACATTCTTTTTACAGCATGGTGTGTCAAAGTTAGATGACCAACGTTTTCTTCCAAAAATTGAAAGAATCACGTCTGGTTTTAATTGTACTTGTGATCGATAGCGCAGTTAACTGCGCTTCCAATTAAAAATATCTGTTGGCAAAACCAGCCTATTTGTCGTTATAGTCCTTAAAAATATCGCACTAGGTTCAATTTTTCACCGTTTTTAATAAAACACTCATATCACAAAAAAAGTGACCTGGCTTTTTGCAGTGAAAACTTCTTTTCGCGCACCGCACACATTTTTTTTTTCGTAGGCTGTAAGTGAGGCTGATCCGTCATGCTCTGAGAGGAAAGACTCGATCGGGTGAACTCGGGACCGCCGAGTGTTCTCGAGTGAGAAAGTTAAAGTCAGCTGCTTTTCACTGCTGTGTCGTTGTGTTTACTATATTCAATGTATATGTAATAATTGTTATTATTAATTATTAACAATTATTCAAGAATTTTTAATATTATAGTTATTTTTTGACGGCTGCCTATGATATTGGTCGCACCCATACATACTCCCTAGGGCACATTTTTAATTTATTTTTCATTGGTTTAAGTTATCACTTCTGTCGGCAGTCTTCATGACTGCTTTCTGTTTTTTTTTGTCAAAGCTGTCATAGAGTCATCTACCACCCACTTACCATTGGACGTTGAATTTCGGGATATAGTTTATTTCTAATATTGCTTCTCCTACATAGATGCTATCCCCGTATATCCCACATTCGACTTTAATAACAATCAATCGCGAGACTAGTTTCGCAAAATGCAACAAAGGCACTACATATATATATAATATGCACTAGTTTCTTACGCTATCGACCAATACAATAACAACGGCCTGCCTAGTCAGCTCATCACCGATGGTTACAATGAGCCTACGGCGCTGCTGAGCCCAAATCACTCAAAACTCAAGCGTGTGTTGCGTAGTGTCCGACCCCACTGTTGGACGTGGACGCAGCCATTTCCCTCCTTGCAATCGCGTGTGTGGCCACAATGTACCCTACATATAGTAAAGTATACATGTAAACAAATATATAAAACTGACAAATACAACCACTTGTTATAGTTTCTATTTATATACTATACAATATATGCCATCTCCCTATCTTGGCCGTGGGAGTTGTAATTGATGACTAAGGGATATGATATCCATACAATATTTGTGCAGTGAAAGGAAAGTTCGACAAAAAATAAAAAAGAGAAAGAAGGACAAAAAGAGAAAGCTCGACCTTATACCAAATAAAGATAGAAAAAAATTAAATTCTATTCTATTCATCCAAGACAAAAAAATAAATCAGAATGGCTCTGAATTAAAGAACCGTAAAGCATCGGTAAGCCACGGATTTGCTGCAGAACTTCTGAAGGCAGGTGGAGTGTCGGCCTTAAAAGCCCATCAGAACGTATTAGAATTTCCATCGTTCTCGGGGACAACGTTCCAAAATTAAAACAATTATTTTCTTTCGAAAATGGCTTGGTAATTCTTTGTCGTTTAATTGCAATTAATAAGAAACTAAACTGCTTAGTCATTAGTGTATCTATGCCTTGTGGTAATTGGGTTCGCTTACATTTTTTGTTCGTTCATTCGGACAGGCAAAGGGAAGAAATCCCATACAGCCTATTGTAAACGAACAGCTATGTTTAACACTACGTGGAGAATGGCACGAATTTTCTAAAGTATTTTTTATTTCTTTCATTTTAATTTATGGCATTGACTAATAGTAAATGATAAATAATATAAAAATTATGAGGCGTGCACTTTTGTATTTACCAAATTTTCATTAATATTGCAACCAACTCTTCCGATAGTCTGAGCACATTAAAACCAATTTTTGATCATCGAGTAAGTAGTAAGATAAGTAAGTTAAAGGTATCTGTCAGTCGACGAAAGGGATTTCACGTTATATGTTCCAATTTACATATATAATTTTGATTTTAAAGTTTATATTATTCATGTTGTGGTAATTATATTTGTATATTTTTGGTGAAGGGTGATGGTCTAATTCCCTTCAAGAACCGGTTTGGGGAGTATACTTCGGTATGGGAAGTGTTTCTATATTTGTTTTCATTTAGGGTTTAAGGTTTTAAACAACAAAGTTTTACACTTATATTTATGGTATAATATGATTGAAAGGCTCATGTATATATTTGTAAATCCTCATATTATTTTAGCAAATAAATGATTCTTATTCTTACATTAGGAAGCAAATATATCTTCATACAGGTAATTACTGATATATATTATATTAGAAAAGTATTAATATAATTATAAAAGCGGTTTATAATAATTGCCTACTTATCTAATGCAATTTAATAGAATATAGTGAATATAGTATTCAGTCATAATACTCATAATTGAAAAACAATTAAATTTAATTATTATTGTAAAAATATTAATAACAGAATAATTATTAATAATAATATATTCACTGATAACAGAATAACATTTAAATGTAATTAACGTTGATAAAATAAATATGTTTTACATGAAGTATCATTAAAAATTCATAACTTTCGAAATAATGTGTTATTATTTTTCTATATTATATCATGTTTCTGTAGAAATGTATATAAAAAAGGCTCCATTAAGACCAAAAACCGACACTCTACTAAGGTAAGATGGATTATTCTGAAAAGAGCATGAAAGTAGGTTTAAACAAAATCATCATTCTATTACTCTTATCCCAATTACTTGGACGCAATATGTACACTGCTTTCATCATACATATTGCAAAAGTTATTGGCAATAATTTTATGACTGGCCGCCTGCCAGACATCAATCCTCCTTGGGAATGGAATTGTTGACCAAAGGGCACCAGGTGAAGTTGATCCATGTCGATGTAAAGCTCTTAGTCGTCTTTGACATCCGCGAGTGAAGTAAGGGTTGGTAGTATTCTTAGCTGCTACCACACGGCAATAAATTACAAAACAACTAATATAGGTTCAAACAAAGTGTGATAGATAAAATTATTGAAATGAATGATATGAAAAATAAATCTGTGAATTAATGTTGGAATGAAATGGCTAGTTGTATTAGAAATACAGCTACAGGAATGTTAGGAAAAATGATAGGAAAATATAAAATTATAGGGATACATGGTGGTGGAATTAAGATGTGCAAAAATCTTTATATATATATATATATATTATTTATATATATATATATATATATATATATATATATATATATATCTATATATATATATATATATCTATATATATATATATATATATATATATATATATATATATATATATATATATATATATATATATATATATATATATATCTATATATATTTATATTATTTTTGAAAAAGATATTTTAAGAGTTAATGAACGAAAAGAATTTATGGATTATTGTGCTATAAGATGTGTGAGAAAACGAAGGCTTAGTTAAGCAAAATTACAATAAATAAGGTAAGAATAAGGTAAGAGAAGCGGTGAGAAGCATGAAAGATGGAAAGTCTGTAGGGCCAGACGTTATAATAGTTTATGTATTAAAGGTTTTGAAACAGGATGTTAATATGTGACTGACTTTGATCTTCGATAAGTTGCTGCAGGAGGAAGTAATTCCCAGTGAATGGTGCAGTAGTACGTTAGTAGTCGTTTTTAAAAATAAGAGTTAAGTCCAGAACTGCAGCAGTTATCGAGGGAAGAATCTCTTGTCGTACTGTGTGAATGTGGGAGAAAAAGGGATTGAAAAGCGACTGCGAGAAGAAAGAAGTAAATCCGACCCGAAACCAACTCGAATTTATGTAGGACGCTATATTTGCATTGCGCTAATTATGCGAAAAATATCGCGGTGCATATAGGAACTTGTACAGGAAATTCATTGACCTCGAGAAGGCTTATGACAGAATCCCAAGAACGATTTTGTGAAAAGTGTGCCTGTACAGTATATTAGGTTAATCTGTGCTATGTAACAACAATCTAGATCGTATTTAAGATCAACTGCTGGATACTTCGACGGGTTCAATGTGGAGGTGGGTCTGCACCAAAGATCGGTTTTGAGTTCCTACCTTTTCATGTTAATAATGGATGCTTTAACATTGGAGATACAGGAAGCTCCACCAAAATTTTTTGGCGGGCTATGGCCCGTACACGCGCCTTCTGTTCCTCACCGTTTTCCCTCTCCATTGCCATTGAGCTGGCCACTGGTACCGAATGCCTGACGTCTCATGAAGTCAGCCTCTCTGCGGGTGACGGGCCATTCGCCGGTCCAGTCACCCGCGGGCTAGGCTAGGGCGGCATCAGTCGCAAGTACTCATGCCTGCGCTGCCCCAGGTGCCAGCGGCGGAGCGTGTCACTAAAGAGAACGTGGCTTAAGGTGAAATGGTGGCAGATCATGGATACAACATGTGACTCTCGTGTACCCCTTAAATTCAAGGGAAAATTAGCAAAACAGTAATAAGACCTATTGTATTGTATGGATCAGCTTGTTGGCACTAAAAAAGCGATAGCTAGGAGACGACTGCATGTAGCGAAGATGTATGTACAGTGTGACGAGAAAAAAAAGATAAGAAACAATCGTATAAGAGAAAGTTTGAAAGTGGCAGCAGTAGGAAGATAAATTAAGTAGTAAACGAACGAACCTAGTATGGACATGTAATTGAAGTCTTTAGAGGTAAGGGAAGAGCTAAAAAACGTTGATTGGACTGCGTGAAGCACGACATGGATAGATAGGGAGTAACTATAGAGATGACGTCTGATAGGGCTGTATGGAAGAAGAGGACATATTGCGTTGACCCCTAGTGATTAGGATAAGAGCAAGATGATGATGATGTTTTTCTTCGGATAAGAAAGACTATTTAATTATCATTATTTTTTAATTTAAATAGAATTTTAAATAAATACTTAAATCCAAAATAATACCAATTAACTAAGATAAGAATCAATTTCATTATTAACATTACAGAGAACACATAGAAAACCCTTTCTTCAATTTCAGAGTCTTGTTCATGATTCTCACCTACATTATCACCATTTACTTCTTCTACGTTCTCCCTATCATCCCCTTCATCTTCTCTTTCGGAGTGAGCCTGCTCGTCACGGCGATTGAATCTAGAAGCCATTTTTCTAACACCACAAGCTGACAATGAAGATCTTCTGTCTCGTTTACGAAACCTGTAACGAAAATTTATGTTTTTATAACTGTTCGCGTGTTTTAATGCTAGATTTTTATTCTTCTCGGCCATGTACGTTCCAATGTTGAGTATAAATTTTCTTCATATTGGCCTCCTATACCACGCTGGTCAGATGGTTTACCATAGCATTTTACATTGAATTTGCCGTCGAATGAGGGGATTTTCTCTAACTCAGCTATTAATTCTTTGTTTCCATTATATCACTGGTATACTTTGTAGGCAGTTTTTTATCTGTAGCCATAAACGTACCGGCAAATGCGGGCTAATATTTAACTCTCGCAAAAAATTAACGCGTAAGTAGTAGCAAATTGTTACTACGCTTTGTCGAGCCGTATCCCCAAAATCCTTCGCCACTCCTAATGTCCGTTATATTTTCTCCAATACTGTACATTTCCCTGCTACGCTAGACAGCGACATGGCTGTACCTTTAGCTTTCGTGAAGTCCACAAGCTGCAATCACCATTTATCATCAGGCTGATCACTCGTTCATCATCGGTGAATACTATAGGCAACAAAAACTCTAGTAATAGATGAATCGTTTTTATAATATTGACGTTATTGTTAGTCGTTTTTATATATTGTAATAACATTTTAATTGTGGTAGGACCACGCTGTTAACAATTTTCTGTCTACAACCGCAGACCGGTCCGTCCGGGATAGTACCACGCTCTTGCTGAAAGTCGACGTCTGAACAATGTTAATATGGTGCTGTACTTCGTTCAGTGAGCGAGAGAGCTGGCAGCACAACTTTCTGGCTTGGTTAGGCATTTTCATTGGTAGGCAGCGGCCTAACTATGCGCTTGGTAGTGCAAAGGTCTAAGGGTGGCAGTAACAGTTATCATCCGATGTGTTTGTTGCTCGTTTGTCACCAAGAGCAATAAAAAAAAGATAAATGAAAAAGAGTGACCCTAGACAATCGACTCACTTTTAAGGCGAGTCCGCGCGTGCGCAGACTTTACAATAGGATGTCTCTATTGTTTGATAAACCCCAAGTCGTAAATGTCCTTGAAAAACAAGATGAGACTATATACTGCCTACCTACAGCCCATCATGGCTTATGCGAATGTACTTTTCACGCACAATAGGCTGCACGGGGTCCGCAAGTTACAATCACTACAAAACTGATTTATGCGACGAGGTACGGGAGAAACATGGTTTATGCGTAATGTCGATTTCCACATCGATGGAGTTAGGATGGAGAGTGGTCCAGGTCTTTATAAGGCTCTTAGTCGTCTTTTACGAAATCTACGAGCAAAGTAAGAGTTGGTAGTATTCGTAGCCGCACACTGATAACCGGTCACACTGATGACAGTTTTCTGTCTACAGCCGCGGGCCGGTGTTTCCAGGGTAATATCACACTTTGGCAGACTATTTGGAGGGCGCAGTGTTCTCTACGCGAGCCCCGCAGGGGACATTGTGCGGACGCCCATGTCGTGCGGTGTTCCGCAGGGGTCGGTTCTGGGGCCGACTCTGTGGGACATCGGTTACGACTGGGCGTTGAGAGGGAGCCTCCCCCCCGGGCTGAGCGTTATTTGCTATGATGACGACACGCTCGTCACAGCCCGGGGCAGGACACTCGAAGAGGCGGCGAGCCTGGCCACTCCCGGCACCGAGGAGATGGTCAGGCGAATTGAGGCGCTGGGGCTGAGGGTGGCCCTAAACAAGACGGAGGCCCTACTATTCCATGGGCTACGTGTGAGGCTGCCCATCGTCGCCTCGTTAGTCGTCAACTCCATCCACATCAGTATCCAGGCCCATATGAGGTACTTGGGTCTGGTGCTCGACGGGCGATGGTGGTTCCGGGAGCATTTTCGTCAAATTGCTCCCCGGCTAGTCGGCGCGGCGTCCGCCCTTTCTCGGCTCATGCTGAACGTGGGCGGACCCAGTTTCGAGGGGCGACGGCTGTATGCGGGGGTGATCCGCTCAATGGCCATGTACGGCGCACCCGTGTGGGCGAGGGCTCTGAACGCCCAGCTCAGGGCAGTGCTGTGGAGGCCACAGCGAGCCATGGCGGTCAGAGCCATTCGCGGGTACCGCACGGTGTCTACCGAGGCGGCATGCCTATAGGCCGGGACACCCCCGTGGGATCTAGAGGCGGAGGTGCTCTCCGACCTCTACCGGCGGGTTACCTCAATGCGCGAAGAGGGTGGCTCCCCATCGTTCAACGAGATAGCCACCTGGCGCGAGGACGCCCGCCGAGAAGTCATCGCCCGTTGGGCTACGCGGCTGGAGAGGCCTAGACACGGTGATTTTACCGTTGAGGCCCTCCGGCCCGTACTGATGGAGTGGATGGAGCGGCGGCACGGAGTCCTCTCTTTCCGGTTGGTGCAGGTCTTGTCGGGGCATGGTTGCTTCGGCAAGTACCTGCACACGGTCGTGCGGAGGGAGTGGACTCCGTTCTGCCACCATTGCAGTAGTGACGAGGACACGGCGCAACATACGCTCGAGGTATGTTCGGGCTGGGACGGGCAGCGCCGTGACCTCGTCGCTGTCATCGGTGCCGACCTGACGCTGCCGGCTGTTGCGCGAGCGATGGTCGACAGCGTCAGGAATTGGGACGCGGTCGCCGCCTTTTGCGAGGCTATCATCTCACAGAAGGAGGCGGCGGAACGGGCCTGGGAGGATTCCCGTGACCCGGGCTGCCGCCCGCGGCCGGGGCGGCGCAGGCGCGAGTACCTGCGCCTGATGCCGCCCTAACCAAGGCTTCGGGTGATCGGACCGGGGAATTGTCCGGTCACCCGACGTGAGGCCACCGCGTGAGGACGACGCCTTGACGGCGAAAGCTGTCGGGGCGTCGACAGGAGAGGAGCCCGAGAGGGCATACCGCCGAGCGGGCCACCGAAGACAAAGATCGGGTACCGGTGGCCCGCTCGCATGGTGAAGAAGAGGTGCTTGCAGGGTGGGTCAATGGGGTTGCGCGCCGCCTCTTCCGTCACCCCGGACCGATTTGGCGGGGTGCGACGTCCATGGCCCACCGCAAAAAAAAAAAAAAAAAAAAAGGGTAATATCACACTTTTGCAAAAAATCACGTCTGGGCAATGGCAAGGTATTCCTGCGCTTCGTTTGGTGAGCCAGCGTGCCGAAAGCCTAATTTTCTGGATGGATTCTACTTGGTAGTAGCGGCCTAATTGTACTCCTGGTATTGCAAAGGTCCATGAGTGGCAGTAATGCTTACCATCAGATGAGCTGATTGCTCGTGTGTCACAATATATTGTATAGATTTGACCCACAATAATAGTTAAATTTTAATTTAATTAATTTTAGTAAGATAAAGTAGGCCGCCACTCAAAAATTCAATAATAAAATTAGTATCTTTTCTCCTGAGTTTTCTTGCCGGATCTTTCTCAGTGTGGCCGCGTTCCGATCCTGTGGTAGCTGAATAGTTTTGTTAGTTTTGTAAAATTGTAAATTACCACAACAATAATTATCATAAATTAAATACTTTAATAATATTTAAGGCGGCGGCGGCCCGGGTCACGGGAATGCTCCCGGACTCGTTCCGCCGCCTCCTTCTGCGAGATGACAGCCTCGTAGAAGGCGGCGACCGCGTCCCAATTCCTGACGCTGTTGACCATCGCTCTCGCGACAGCTGGCAGCGTCAGGTCGGCACCAATATGGTTTAGTACCCTAAGATTTTGTGTTGTCGATTCGAAATTCTAGGCGGGACACCTAAGAAACTTCACACATTTTAATCATATAATTACATCATCTACAGCCAAAATATATATGTACCTAATTAATTTTTGTCACATGCTTTATCTCTCATGTGTGAATCTCCTTATATTAAATGTCAATATACGAAAGCCTCTAATATATTATAGGTCGATTTCTTTTTGTAGTAGAGGCACAGGACCGTCTTGTGAAGTAAGCCTGCATAGCCGTATTGTTCCTACACACAGAATTCTTAAAAGTCATTAAGAGATAAAAGCAGATATTAATTAACTACAGAGCTTATATTATAAAAGTAGTGAGCTAAATAGAAAAATAAATTATCAGATTTTCAAAGTTGAAAGTTAAATTTTATTGTTTTTATATCGAAGCAATCGATATAAAATCAATAAAATTTAGCTTTTAAGACTTAAATATTTTAGTCTTGCTGAGCAGCGCTCCTTAAATCTTATTGCGATTGTCAATCCGCTTGTCAAGCATGGCAATTATGGCAATATCTCATCAAAGAAGAACCGTGACATATCGCATTCTATGGGAGACGCTAAAGTCCAGCAGTGGACGTTGAAAGGATAAATGATGATGATAAGGATCTAAGGATTGGTGATATTGTGTATTCAAAACCCGTTATTATACGAGTGTAAGATATGTAATCTATGAGACAAATTATTCACAGTTGAATGATAAAGTTATTTGTACCTATAGTCTATAAAATATAGCATGATCTCTGTGACAGTTCTCATTAGTGCTGCACGCTTACGATGCAGTTCGAATTTTTGTCGATATAATTCTTTATTTTTTAAAGTTATTTGCTACTGCAATTGAAAAACAATGTATGAAAATCTTATTGAATTTCAATTAAATGGATGGATGAATCGATTATAAATTTAAAATAATCTATGAAAAACTTATTGAATTTAAATTAATGGATTTTATTTATTTAAACTAAAGCTGTTAATTAATTCTTTTTATTATTCAAACTGCGTGAATGTGAGCAAAACCAAAATAATGGTCTTTGAAAGATATGAAGCCAGAACAGATGTAAGAGTAACAATAGGTAATGATGTACTAGAGCAAGTGGATGAATTTGTATATCTTGGATGTGGATTTAGCCGAGATGGACGGTACACCACTGATAAAGAGCGTAGAGTGAATGCGGGAAATAGAGTGAACGGAGCGTTGGGGCAACTTCTCGGCAGCCACCACCTCAGCCAGAAGGCACGTGTAGCAATACATAACGCAGTGCTTGTCCCAACATTACTGTAGGGAAGCGAGAGTTGGGTATGCAGAAAAGAGTATGAAAGTAAAATTAATGCGGTCGAAATGCGATCTCTTCGGAAAATCTGTGGAGTTAGGCTGACCGACCGCATTCGTAACGACGACGTAAGAGAGCGAGTAGGTATGAAAGAGAGTATTGGTGTAAAGATGCGAAAGGGAATGCTCCGATGGTTCGGACATGTGGAAAGAATGCCGAACGAACGTCTGGTTAAGAAGATATACAATGCGAAAGTGGAAGGATGTAGGTACCGAGGGAGACCGAGACTAACCTACCTAGACCAGATCGGTCAGGTACTGAAGGAAGGTGGAGTCAAGAGTCTCCGAAACCGGCTAGCGTGTATGAAGAGAATTATGAATGTTGAGGAAGCGAGTGAAGTATGCAGAGATAGAGTTCTCTGGCACTCTGTTCTCTCTGCCTACCCTGCAAGGGATATGGCGTGATGATATGTATAGGTATGTATGTATGTAAAAAGAATGAAATTGTAAATTCTTAAATTAAAAAAAAATATGATATTAACGTCCACCCACCCCAATTTCCACCATACACAATAAAGGGAGAATGACCGAAGAGCGAAAAGTTTAGGTTGTTGATGAGTTCTTGGTCACAGTGATATTAAATGAACACAATTTACTTATTTTATAGAGTAATCATGTGGTTTATATAGTTAATGTAATGGTTTTACATGTTTTATAAATAATTAATAAGAATGTTATCGATTTACGTTTATCGACTGTCCCATCTCTATCTTATTATCAGTCTAGTAAGACCTTGTACTTGCCTAACCATCATATTTTTATAAAATGGTTACTAAGTTTTTTAAAACATATGAGGTACAAATTTTTGTATAAATATTCATATTTTTATATTCATAATTCAGTTGTATCTCAACTGAATTAAGTGGCATGTAAAGAATGAAAATATAGGCGATACAAAATAAAATTGTGAACATGACGCGTATTCATAATTACTTCATCGGTTTCGTCGCTATCTGTCACAGAGATCAAGCTATATTTTAAGGACTATAGTTCATTTAGCAACTAAATTATTGAAATTTAACATTTAGCATATTTAAATATTTATAAAAACTTGATTAAAAGTGAAAAATGAATGTTACACGTGGGAATCGAATCCACGCCTATGGAAAATCTGTTCCAATATTTCTACCACTTAGACAAGTACAAGCTGTCGTATGACATTTAATTTGCGGCTCGTATTATTTTGTCGTCTTTATGGGCGACGTCTACGTCTATGATTGGAACGGGTGTGGGTTCGAGTCCCATGTGTGACATTCATTTATTCGCTCGTAATCCTGTTTTTGTAAATAACCTAACAAATTAAATGCTAAAATTTATTAAATTGAATAACAGGGTCATGTCATCGTTTAATACAATTCTAACTGCAAAGTTAGATTATTAGAATCTGTAAAATGTGTAATCATTATCGGGTAGATGGCACACTTCCCCCATAAAGTCTACAAAATAATACGAGGCGCAAATTGAATGTCAGTCATCTAAGGTGTAGGTTTGAATCCGACTTGTGACATTCGTTATTCGCTAGTTAACAAGTTATTATAAATTTTCCAACTAGTCCTTGTTCGAAGATTGTCTATTGCCAGTAGTAAGTAATTTAACCATATATATTTAAGTAAGTTATAAAGCTACTAAACTGACTGAGTAACATAGATGGGTATCTGCAAGATGGTTCAACAATCTAATTAGAACAAGGGTACGGTGCCGGAAGTGTATTATCGATCCAAACGAAGATGCATAGACACAGAGCACTTTCAAAATTGATTGGCATGGCGTACTCGTATGTTATTATTCCGAGTCATCGTCCAGTGTAAAAATCATGTGTGACGTCACCATTAAAAATATTGTCATTAAATTGCCATGTTGTGATAAATTTACAAAACAAAATTCATCCACATTGAGGAATAAATCCTTACTAATATTATAAATGTGAAAGTAACTCTGTCTGTCTGTCGCTCTTTCACGCCAAAACTACTGAACCGATCTAAATGAAATTTGATACACAGATAGTCTAGAACCTGACAAAGGACACAGGCTACTTTTTTAAGCAAAAAAGGGTTGAAAATGGGGATGAAACTTTGTAAGAAATTATCGTCATTTTTAAAGCCAGAAGCTTGAAACTTATTTTAAGGCTATTGATTAGATATAAATAAATATGACATTAATATTTCGTAAAAATATTACCCTTAAGGGGTAAAATAAAAATAGGGGATGAATAACTTCAGGATAGTAAGCTTTTACACGGGCGAAGCCGCGGGCAGAAGCTATTATATAATAAATGAAGAAGATACACTATCTTAAAGGTTAGGTTGCCATGCCTCTTCCTGATCCAACGGTGCAAACTTGATTCAACCGCCTCCGTAGTCCCTTGCCCTGCTACGGAGGAAGCTAGATCTTTCCTCCGCTGCTGGACGCGCTCTCACATCACATCGGTGGCCAAAAACTTTAGGACGGCCAGCGCGTCAGTTGTTGACCGGTCGTCCCTGAACACGTATTGCCACTCTGACAGTTCGGGCCCGACTTCCTCGAGGTGCCAGGCGAGACGGTCCGATGTACGTTTTCAAACAATTTAACCGTCTCATCCAAAACCAACTGTGGCCTGTACGCAAAAAGAGACGCGATTTGGCGACACTCCGCAGTTCTCAGCAAACTCAACCTCACCATTATTAGTTACGGCAAGTCTGGCACTTGATCTTAAAAACGCAAAGTAGAGTGTACAGAGTGTGAAAAGATTATAATTTATGAAAAAAGAATACGATAGTTTGATGATTTGATGGATTTTGGATAATTAAATAGTCTGAGAGAAATGGAAATCTCTAAAGGAGGTCTTCACCTTCGAATCTGTTCTTTTTGCTGCGGGCTATAGTCTAGTCACATCCCGCTAAATCCGTACGGCGCGACAAATGAAGCGGCGCGCGAGTCCATAGACCCGCCCTGCAATGTAACTCTCCACGCCATGCGAGTGGACCACAGGAATACGATCTTTGTCTTCGGGGGCCCGCCAAGCGGTCTACCTTCGCTGGTATCCTCCCGAGTCTATGCCCAGACAGCTGGATAAAAGTCTCGCCATCGAGGCGTCGTCCTCACTTCGGGCGACCGGAATAATCCCCAGTCCGGTCACCCGATGCCTCGTCTAGGACGGCATCAGGCGCGAGTGCTCGCAAAGCGATACAACATCGCCCTCGTCGCATATTATATACACCCGCCGGTAGAGATCGGAGAGCATCTCCGCCTCCAGGTCCCACGGGAAAGTTCCGGCCAAAGCACACGCCGCTTCGGTCGATAAACGCGAATAGCCCTGACCGCCAGGACTCTCTGTGGAAATGCTCCCGGAACCACCAATGCCCGTCGAGCACAAGTACAAAATACTTCATATACGCCCAGATACCGATTGGGATGAAGTTGACGATTATCGAGGCGCTGACGGGTGGCCTCAAAGGCATCACACTGGAGATAATTCTTACTAAACATGAAATAATAATAATAGATAAATCCGATGAGTTTCCTGCCGGACCTGCTCAGTAGCGGCTACGTACCGATCCGGTGGTAGTTTATTATATTAATCGAAAATGTTAAAAATGACAATATGTAAGTGCTCTGGCAGGGTTTATACTTAGTCTGACCATAAATACTGTTACAGTTAAAAATAAACAAAATATTACATTTGAATTTGGAATCTGTAATTTTTATATGATGGTTAATTGTGTTTACTCATTTTGGCGCCAATACATTATACAATATTTTGCGATATTAAAATGGAGTGGGGTAATAAAGAGAACCGAATCGCTGTAATTTCCTTACATAAAGTAGGTATGGAGCCAAACGCATTTTTTAAACTCTCCATACGCTTGGTATTAGTAAAATGTTTGTGTACCGGACTATTAATAGGTACAATGAGACCTCTTCTGTTTGTGTCAGAAAAAGTTCTTGCTGTCCACGTAGTGTTGCTACGAAAAAGGTGGTCAAAGCAGTAAGGAAAAGAATTTAAAGAAATCCTGTCCGAAAGCAAAAAAAAATATCTCCGGAGATGAAGATAGCACCTAGAACCATGTCGCGTGTTTCAAAAGATGACTTAGTACTTACAGCCTATAAGACACGTACTGGTCATTTCTTTTCTAAAACATGCTTGGAAATTTGAGCATTATTTCGACAACCTTCTTTGAGATAAATCGATATTGCTGTACTTACCAAATACATGCGAGCAGCGGCCGGCAAAAAATGTATGAACATCCATATATATTGCACGCCTCATAAGCGAAGTGTTGAGGTCTTGCTCTACTCTCGATATATGAAAAATGAAAAATGGGACGTCTATCAACTGAAATAATGATGATGATGAAATATTGCCGGGTGGGCCACCGAAGATAAAGATCGGGTACCGGTAGCCCGCTCGCACGGCGAAGAGTCTTCGAGAGTTCGAGAGTTGCATGGTGGGTCTATGGGGTCACGCGCCGCCTCTTCCATCACCCCGGACCGACTTGGCGGGGCGAGACTACGTCCATAGTCCACCGCAACAAAAATGAAATATTAAATTAAATAAATACATTTTTTACCACCAATGCTCAATAAATAATGGAAGGGAAATGAAGACATAAAAAAATGCTTACAGTTTTGTATCCTGTCACCTTTATATTACAAATTTATTTGTTTTTATTTAAACGCGTTATTTGTTCTCTTTAATTTATTTAATACACTATATTAAAATATTAATAATGTATTTTAAAATTAATACATTAAACTGTTTATAATTTTAAAATTGATACAAGTTTCAGATATATATAAAATTGAAATCACCAAAATTCATTGTATAACAAAACACTGTTTTAGTATGCCGCAATATTATTTCTTTCTATTATTTTACTTACTTGGATTATTTCCATAAAAACAAATTGCTAAGTTGTTTATGTGTAATGGAAGTGTCCACTCCTATGGACATCAGAATAACTTCTGTACAGCCTTAAAATATCACCTGATAAATCTCGGGAAACATAAATTCCCCCACCACCTAGTGCGTTATTGGTGCATTCTCCTCAGCTAGTACTGGAAAGTCCCTCCTCCCGTTTTCATAGAATCAAGTTTATATAACAGGCTCCTAGGTAAAGGTGATTTCAGACTTAAAATTACACATAAAATAAAAATTTATACAACTCAATATATTAATTTTTTTAAAATCACTGATAGTTGCGGCTTTAAAATATGTTCATAAGCAAGACCAACCCTCCTTGGGAATGTAATTGTTGACCAAACGGCATCAGATGAAGTTGGCCCAGGTCATTATAAGGGCCTTAGTCGTCTTTTACGACATCCACGAGCAAAGTAAGGGTTAGTAGCATTCGTAGCCGCTACCCATTACAA
This sequence comes from Lymantria monacha, assembly GCA_905163515.2. Taxonomy (NCBI): domain Eukaryota; kingdom Metazoa; phylum Arthropoda; class Insecta; order Lepidoptera; family Erebidae; genus Lymantria; species Lymantria monacha. The sequence continues at coordinate 23,895,321 of LR991081.1, forward strand.
ATATGAAAATACAATCCAAATTTTATCACAAAAGTCTATTAAAATACAATTAAGCTCTATGCTTTATGGTTTTTTATAAGCCATTCTTAATAATGTTTTAAAGTAACAGATTTAAAACATCTATTAATTCTCAAAAAATAGGATGTTTTTCTTTATAGCAGATATCTATTTGTTCCACTAAACTTTAGTATCAGTGACCGCTCATCTAGCAACGTTAACAAAAATTCGTAGGCAGCCAAAGTGTCTTCTTTTATTTAAAATCATATCTAATATATAAAATTCTCGTGTCACGGTGTTTGTAATTAAACTCCTCTGAATTGGCTCGACCAATTTTCATGAAATTTCGTGTGCGTATCGCTTAGGTCTGCGAATCGGACAACATCTATTTTTCATCCCCCATGTTAAGGGTGATCTTCTTCCTTCTCTTTTTCCTTCTATCTGTGTTAAAATCACAATCTTAAATATATATTAAAAATATATTTTTTGGGAGGATTTATAGACAACTTGCATGTGTATATCATCAGATTTTCCATAATCTTGATATCACTTTGGTCAAACAGCTAAGTATACGGTTTTATTTCGAACTTACCAACACTTCCTGCCATGTCATTACGTACGAGTATGTCACCAAGCTATGTTTTACAATACTAATAATCCAAGCAATTCTAAATCCATCAATACATGGAAGTTGCGATATTGTCATTACCTTATACGCTATCATCCCACATTCAGAAATATACACAATAGTGGACAACGTTACGATGGAATGGTAAGTGAAAATTGACAATATCAAAATTTATTATGGTAAAATTTAACTCAATCATGAATACGCCTTTATGTCAGATCTAGGCTATCCTGGTTCTATATATATACATACATATATAGATTGCAGGCAACTCACTCACAGCAACTGCACCTGATAGGTGTACACTCTGTAATGGGGGTACTATTGGTGGAAAGAGGATGTAGTACCCCATTGCCACCCACGACACAAACGTTCTGGGAAATTCAGATTTAAACTGCCTGGATAAAAAATGCATTTAATATTTTACGTAAATATTAAATATATAATAAAGATGAAATGTTTATTTTTATTATTAAACTACAAAGAAATAAATATAATTTGCGTTTACTTTTTATTTGTTGTGTGTATTAGTGAAAATTAAAAGCTTTGATAATCGTTTCAAGCTTTATTGAAGTTCAATTTTATTTTGATCTAGGAACAACATGTTTTGTTTTTATATAATAAATAACTCATTTCACAATTAAATTAATTCAAAAGTATTTTTTGTGTACTTTTTTGCATATTTGTGTTATATTAAATGCAATGACTGTGTCATATAAATAAGATTCACGTTATACGCAAAAAAGATTTAAGTTATTTGAAAAGTGTATAAATAAATGTTTACATAGATCGCATCTTACTCCTTAGCGATTCAGTTTAAACCTCTAATTGAATTTATCGATAAAATATAGAAATACAATTATAGAATTATTTCTAACAACTTAAATTGCAATAATATTATTTTTTTTAATTATTTATTGATTTCCTAAATGAATTTATCACATTGGGCCTATTTGAAAACGTTTTATGTTTAAAATAATTCAATACTTTTTTCTTTAACACACGTTTTATTAAAACCGCTTGTTGAACTATGTGATTATTTTTGATAAATTCATTCGCGAAAATTCAACAGTTAAATATATTTTAAAATTTCATATATCGAGAAACTTAAATTAAAGCGAATAGAAAAGCAAGCACTAATCCTCCGATCGCTGCTTTCTTTGCTGTGGAGTACACATCTTTAATATCTAAGAACTTAGCAGCATTCCATGCGGCATAACGGATTCCGTTACAATAATGATAACAAAATGGAAAGCCTAATAAGAATTTAGCTAAGAATATTGTCAGCGTTTCCAAGTTCATGCTTTGTATAATACAAACGTATGTTTCTATACCATTCGTCATGAATAGCGTTCCAAATGACATGAGCAGGGCGTACAGTGTCAATATTGAACCTGAAACAAAACATACAAATTAAGCATCATTATTATTACATTATTCCGTGTGGTGACGGAGTAAGGATACTATTCACCACCCCATATCTTACCCGTGGGTAATCGTACGAGACGAATAAGGGATATAAAACGTATATAACATCTATGCGAGAGAAGGGAAACTCGAAACAAAACCCTATACCAACACGTCTGACCAGCGCGGTATAGTAGGTTAATTTCCCTCCCATTAAGGAGGAGGCCCGAGCCCGACAGTGGGACATTTGTGGGCTGTGATGATGATGATGATGATGATTATTATATTTTTCCTTATATAATATATAATTCACCACGCTTTATCTTACTCCTTTTTTTGCTGCGGGCTATGGTCTGATCACACCCCGCCAGATCCGTCCAGGGCAACAGAAGAGGCGGCGCACGACCCCATAGACCCGCCCGGCAATGGGCCTCTTTTCGCCGAGCGAGCGGGCCACCGGAATCCAATCTTTGTCTTCGGTGGTACATTTATCTTATTCCTGGGTGTCAGATAAGATGACTAAGGACTATAATATACATATAACACCGCAATAGAAACTAAAAATAAAATCTTTTATCAACTTATTTTACCAAAATGGTATGTTCATAGTATGGTCATTATCACACCTTTTGTGGAGGAGCCTTTGGCCTACTAATAGGACGTATATGAGCTCAGAGGATAAAGATAATTATTAATTAAATCATCATCACCCTGCTCTTATACCAATTACTTGGGGTCGACGCAATATGTCCTGTTCTTCCACACAATCCTATCCAATGTGATATCTGCGGCCAGACCATTCCTATTCATATCATGCTTCACGCAATCCATCCATCTTTACTTCGGTCTTCCCTTACCCCTAAAGCCTTCAACATTTATACTTAAAACTTTTCTCACAACATTAATTTCGTCGCGTCTCATGTACATACAAAGTCATGCGTTCACTTTTAACTTTTCCGCCACTGGCGCCACTTTCAAACTTTTGTCTTATGCGCTCATTTCTTATCTTATCCATTCTCGTCAGGCAACACATCCATCTTAATATTCGCATCTCTCATATGTCGCTTTTGTAACCCAACTTGCTGACCCATACAATACGGCAAGCCTTTTAAGGTTTTGTATATTTCGCACTTAAACTTTAAGAGTACTTGAGGGTTATTTTAAGGGTAATTTTAAGGGTACCTTATTGTATTAAATGATCAAGTAAATTAAAAAATAAGTTACTTTTAGGTCACAACTATTGTTATTTTCTTATCTAAGTCTATATAATTCATCTATATAAAACATTGTTTTACAATTTCATGACGGACAATCTTGAGTCGCAACCAAGTGCACCTAATTAACTCTAACATCACAATGAGCTTCACCCTTTTGTAGCTAATAATATAAATATATTATTTTTTTATTTACGGTTTCATGATTATTCTGCTCGTATCCTAATTATTTAGGGTTGACGCAATATGTTTTCTTCTCCCATCGTAGGTACATATTGCAAAAGTTATTGGCAATAGTTTTATGACCGGTCGACTGCCTGACATCTACGCTCCTTGGGAATATTATTGATGACCAGACGGCATCAGTTAAGTTGGCTCTCAGTTGTCTTTTACGATACCCACGAACGCATTAAACGTTAGTAGTATTCATAACCCTTTTTTGTATCTTTTAGTAGAATGTTGTCCATAAAATATTTTCATTCTTTCTTTATGCCCCGTGTGACGAGGAGTTAAAATACAATGTAACATACGCTACTCTTTACATTCTCGACCTCGCTGGTTACTTTCTTAGGACAGAAGGCAGTCCTGCTGGACTTTACCGGCGGGCTACGCTGTCAAGGAACGTTCATGTCTCGCGCCGAGATTTCGCTACCTGGTGGGGCAGTGTTTAGGATTAGTCTGCCACCCATACAGACTCGAGATGGTACCTGGAAGGATAATCCACCAGACAAACCAACTATGACAAGAACCGGGTAGAAATGGCCAGCCCACATGCTGTTGAGAGATACAGTTACGGTAGAATATAGGGTCGCGCGGCGTCACTCCTATCACCCTGGACGAATGGGGCGAGCTGTAACCATACCATAGCCTGCCTCATAGAAAAAGACAAAGCGCAAAAGTGCTCTTCAGGGGCCACGCATGGACCTTGACAATACAGAACAGTACAGCTCAGCCGTTTCCTTCCAACCCAAACCCATCCAAAAAATTGGGTTTTTGACTCCCGCTCACCGAATGAAGCGCAACGTCACATTGCCACTGCTCAGATTTTCAACAGTGTGACCTACCAATACTAACAAATAAATATAATTCTTTCAACACTGACATAAGTAACTCGTATTATTAGCTAAAGCCCAAGCTCGTATCAGTAGCTGATTGCCGAGCGATGACAAAAGATGAATTTGATAAAAAACAAATGTGCCAAAATGACACACATAATTCGCCTTTAAGATTTTAATAAAAACCTGTTCTAAGTATTTTTAATATCATAATGACCTCTGATGTTTACGGCGAGTATTACACATTCAAAATAAATCTATTTTCACAGATTCTATCGCGTTTGTATTTGATTTTTAATTTCCCGACGTTTCGAAACGTTTATAGCATTCATAGTCACGGCATATAGAATCCCTTTTTTTTTAGGGGTGGGTTATGGTCGGCGCTCTTCTCGCACCACTCCGTCCGGGGCGACAGAGGGGCGTTCGCACGCATACCCGTAACCCACCCATGAACCTATGAACCTCGCCTACGTCGTTGGACCGGCCATTAGAGCAGCGTGAACTTGTCGTCAGTGGCCGGCCCGACGGAATACCCCCTGAGAGGTACCCTCTCCTTGAGCAACGTGAGGGGGCGGACGTCGGTCACTCCTCGCGCGGTAAGCCTCTCGGCGGGTGACGGACTAATTCCCCGGTCCAGTCACCCGCGGCCTCGGCTAGGGCGGCATCAGGCGCAGGTAATCGCGCCTACGCCGACCCAGTCGCCGGCGGCGGTTCGCGTCGTCGAGGAGACGCTCCTCGCGCACGCGTTCCGCCGCCTCCTTCCGCGAGACTACTGCCTCGCGAATATAGAATCCCTAAAATAAAAACCCGATTACGAAGCGAAAAATGATGTCACAAGTGGGATTCGAACCCACACCTATTGGGAGTCGGGCTCAATCGTGCTGCCACTTACACCACACCGTGAAATATTGTAGGACATTCAAATCTCGCTTCTAACTGCAAAGTATGTATAATACCATATGTTACTTCATGTACTTGATTCAACTATTGGAATTTAAAAAGTGTTTATAAATAGCGTACATTTTTTGTAGAAGAGAACATAAAAATGAATTTTAATATTATCTAAAAATGCTTTTTACCTTATTCTACCGAATTTGGCATCCATTAAATTTTAAAGTGCTTTGTCGGTGAAGTAGACAACCATAAAAAAAAATATCAAAATATGGAATTTGACTGTGGAAAAAGTTAGAGTGGCGCCAGTGACGGATAAATTAAGGAGTGAACGCTTGACATGATATGTACATGTGATGACACGCAATGAAAGTACATAGTTACAACATTTGTAAGAAAAGTTTTATGTTTGAATTTTGAAGGCTTTAGGGGTAACAAGGAAGACCAAAGAAAAGGTGGATGGACTGCGTGAAGCATGAATAGATAGGGCGTGACTATAGAGATGACATCTGATAGGGCCTTATGAAAGAAGAGAACATATTGCGTCAACCTCAAATTATTGGGATAAGAGAAAGATGATGATGATGATAATGAACCAAATTCAATAATTTGGCTCCCATATTCACATTTACATTTTGGTGGGCAATCATCACTTTTTATAAATTAATTTATTATTATTCAAAGTAATCTTCTTATAAAATTATGGCTATTCCTACAGTTACAATGTAAAGTTGGGCTAGAGCCTCCTGCATAGTCGGAGGGCAATGGACCTACTATACCACGCTGGTCAGACGTGTTGGTATAGGGTTTTGTTTCAAGTTTACCTTCTCTTGCACAGACCTATATGCTTTTTATATACCTTAGTCATCTCATACGATCACTCACAGGTAAAATAGGGGGTGGTTTTTTTTTTTTTTTTTTGGGGATGGGTTACGGTCGGCACACTCCTCGCACCACTCCGTCCGGGGTGACAGAGGGGCGTAAGCATGCACACCCGTAACCCACCCGTGACGTCGCCTTCGTCGTTGGGCCAACCACCGGAGCAGAGTGACTTGACGTCAGTGGTTGGCCCGACGGAATACCCCTGAGGAGTACCTTCTCCTCGACCGACGTCCCCCCCTCGGGTAGGATGTCGGTCTTTCCTCACGCGGTCGGCCTCTCGGCGGGTGACGGACTAAATCCCCGATCCCGTCACCCGCGGCCTCGGCTAGGGCGGCATCAGGCGCAGGTAATCGCGCCTGCGCCGCCCCAGAAAATAGGGGGTGGTGTATTGTATTCATACTCCGTCACCACACGGTAAAAATCCATGTTATGGAAATATTATTTCGTTGGATTCTTATAGCGATTGTTTCATTGTTATAGTTTACAGGTTCTTGCCTTCTCATACGAATCTCTTAATGTGAATATTTTAAGATTTCCTTCCCTTATTGTAAAGATACTATTCAGTACTGAGCTGTCAACGGCAACTATGAACACCACGTACAGCGTATTTAAAAGTACATACACTACACATGTATGTAATATTTTGATGTATAATCAAACTTTACCATAATATGACTGTAAGGTTTTACCAAAATCTTTTGTTCAATAGCATACGATGTTATATAAAAATAAACTTAATTCATTAAAATCTACACAGCACATATTGTGTGTGTGTGTAGATGACTGATGATTTTAAAAAAAAAAAAAAAAATAAAAGCAATTCTATCAGCTAAGCAATTTTATCAAAGCTATCTATATTGGGAGTGCACCCCCAATCAAAATTGCAATAAACATCAAACGATAGGGGTTGATTTTTTTGCGTCCTTAAAAAGATATATACGACAATATTATTTTAAAAATGACGTCACATCTCTTTGAACATATAAAAGTTAATTAAGATGATGTTGTATCACTATACGAGTTCTTTTAATATTTACAGAGCATAAATTATATAATAATAGGTAAAAAATATTGCTCAGCGATCTTTGAAAAGGGGTATTTGGCTAACTGAATGATATGAAGCTGATCATAGAGCGTTACCTCTGTCACATACAACCCATGTGATTGTGACTTTTGTATAGATGGAGTTGCATCCAGTCATAAATAAAACAGCAACAATATAGAAAAAGGGGCCTTGTACAATATGTGTATTTGTTTTAAACGCACCTATAAAATACAATGCTCCGATGGTTCGGACATGTGAAAAGAATACCGAACGAACGTCTGGTTAAGAAGATATACAATGCGAAAGTAGAAGGAAGTGGGGGAGACCGAGACTCATCTACCTAGACCAGATTGTTCACATACTGAAGGAAAGTAGAGTCAAGAGTCACCGAAACCGGCGAGCGTGTATGAAGAGAATTATGAATGTTGAGGAAGCGAGTGAAGTATGCAAGGATAGAGTTCTCTGGCACTCTGTTCTCTCCGCCTACCCTGCAAGGGATATGGCGTGATGATATGTATGTCTGTGTATAAAATACCAGAATGTTAGTGCTACATGCAACTTCAGATAGCATGCGACAGGGACGGTGCTCTAAGAAACTTACGATAGTATATTGTCTGTTTCCAAGGCTCGATGTACAATATTTACTCCAAATACTGTAGATATGTTTATTATAATGAGAGAATCATAATGAATTCTGATGTTTACGCAAGTATTACACATTTGAAATAAATTTAGTTTTACGGATTCTATCGCGTTTATATTTGACTTTTAAATTTCCACCGTTTCGAACACTTTATAGCATTCGTGGTCACGCAAGGACTAAGGCCATCTTATGTCCAATAAGTCATCATTATTACGATCATAATAACAATGACGAGTCATCGTAATAACGATGGCTTGTTGGACGTGAGACAACTTAGTCCCCCAGTAACCCTTGACGTTATAGAGTGTTTCAAACGTCGGGAAATTAAAAATCAAATACAAACGCTATAGAATCCGTAAAAATAGCTTTAATTCATGAGAGAATCATTACAACTACAAACTTTGAACACTTTTAAATTAAATATATCGTATTCAATTGTAATTGTAGTCAAGTTTATATTTATAAAAACTTATTCGCGAGTCAAAATGATTGTCACACTTGCGACTTGCACCGTTCCGAATCCGTTCCAATCGTCTTACCACTTGGACAAGTGTGAGCTATTATATCACAATGGCTTGCTGCGCGTTACCTTCTTTATGGGAGACGTATGCCATCTACCTGACAATTATTAAACATTATACTTTTTTTTTTATAAATAACCTAGCATGTTGAATGCTAAATCACAGTAATTTTGAAGTTTCTGTTTGCTAACTGTCATACACCTTTGTGGACTCAAAGTAGAAGAAAATTGATTAACATTGGTCATGCTTCATGGTAGCGCCATAAATAAGGAAATTATAAATTTATGCCAAATTAAGTAGCTAACTAATACAAATTTCACTGTTGGGTTCGAGGCTCCTTCATAATGGGAGGGAAATACATTTGTATTCAACTCTGGTCGGACTTTAGGAATAAAGTTTCATATCGACTTTTATTTCTCTCGCGTCGATTCAGATGCATAATATATCTTTCAGTTGTCATTAACTATAGCCATAGGCACAAGGGTGTTAAGATATAGTTAATTGTATTCTTACTGCGTAACCGCACGGACTAAGCTAAGGTTTTATCAACCTTCATTTCATCCCTATCCTTCCATCCATGGAATGTGATTTTTTTTCTATATATAAAACTAGCTCCTGCTCGCGACTTCGCCCGCGTAAAAGGTTACTTTCCTAAAGATTTTCAACCCCTATTTTTATTTTACCCCTTAAGTGTAAATTTTGACAACATGTTAATGTCATATTTATTTATATCTAATCAATAGCCTAACAATAATTTGCAAGCTTCTGGCTTTAAAAATGACGATACTTCCTTATAACTTTTCATCCCCCTTTTCAACACTTTTTTTTGCATAAGAAAGTTGCCTATGTTTTTTATCAGGCTCTATTCTATCTGTGTACCAAATTTTATTTAGATCGGTTCTGTAGTTTTGGCGTGAAAGAGCGACAGACAGAGTTACTTTTTGCATTTATAATATTAGTAAGGATTTATACGTTTATTTATCAGGCGTTACATTTTACGTTTATACGTTTATATATAATAGTTTTATTTAGGCTTAAAGGGGCTAGAGGTAAGAGAAGACCGAAGAAAAATGGATCGAATGTGTGAAGGATGATATGGATAGAAAGAGAGTGAATGCTGGGATGACATCGGATTGTGTGGAAGAAAAGGACATATTGCGTCGACCCCGATGAGAGCAGAGTAATGATGATGATGACGTTTATTTATAAGTATTATATCATTCATAGTCAAAGCTCGTTTGGGGTTAAGTATAAAGCATATCGTCATCCCTCGGATGACTGGACCAGAAAATAGTCCATCACCCGTAGCGATGCTGACCGCGCGATTGATAGAATACGGTATCAGAAAGGGTAATCCGTTACACTGGCCACGGATGTCAAGGATTTGATACCAGTAGTCAGCCCAATACTGATGGGAATGGAGTACGGTGAGTTATAAGGCCGCACGCCACCCTTACCTCACCACGAACGGAACGGTCGGTTCTGAGAATCTGCTCAGTTCTTATCATCATCATGAGCCAATTGATATTATATTTATCGTATAGACCTCACAACAGCTTAGGCTTAATACCATAATTATCATGCATGACAAACCATTTGGCGAAGTTGACCAGTAGAGTGGTGTTTGCGGCCGGGCGGGCCACCGAAGACAAAGATCGGGTACCGGTGGCCCGCTCCCACCCATGGGGTCACGCGCTGCCTCTTCCGTCACCCCGGATTTGGCGGGGCGAGACGCATCCATAGCCCACCGCAAAAAAAAAAGAAAAAAAAAAGAGTGGTGTTTGCTGCCAATTCTTCAGAGGTCACACATCAATATTTGACTTACTATATGACTCTGATGAGACAAGTTTTTATAGTGTTTTATTACGAGTTTTCCTGCTCTTGCATAGATATTCCTATTATATCTTATATGTCTGCAGCTATGTTGAATTAAATTTTTACTCCGTCAAAACACAGACAAGAGATGACACAGTGAATTCTTAATCAAACACCATGCGGTTCACAAATATACAGGGTGGAAGTGGACCGCTCCGGAAAACAAAGACAGGTGATCCTACTAGTCCTACTTGTAATGATAGGCTAGAAAAAAATTGATTCGGATGAAAAATTTTTATTTTTCACAACGAATTTTAAGTTTTTTTCACACTCTATCGTATTAGGACAGTCCTATGTAACGATAATTCCATAAAAAAATACGTAACTTTACTAAGATGAGAAAAGACGCAATCTATTCAAAACTTACGATCATATGTTCCAGAGTTGAGTGACCTCAGGTAGTGAAAAAAAAATATTTTTTCATCCGAATCGATTTTTCTTCTAGCCTATCATCACAAGTAGGACTAGTAGGGTCCCCTGTCTTAGTATTCAAGAGCGTTCCACTTCTACCCTGTATATATTCTCCACTCGATTTTTTTTACCAACCTGTAGCACGTTGAGCTATTGAAGTGAATGCTGGTACTGTTGGCGCGTAAACGGTCAAATGTGGTGACATGGGTCTCTTGAGGCACATGTTTTTTTGGTCATGGTCTTGATAGCAGGGCTGTACATATGGCTTGTATACAATTTGATGCTTGCTCCCTTTGAAGCAAGCCGCTGTTAAGAACTTGGGTGTCACGCGCAGAAGTCCTGATCTGTAAATTAATTTTTAATTATAGCACTTGGTTGGCTTTCTAGCTTAGTTACTTTTAATCAAGGAGCGGGTAGTAAGCCAAATTGATGACGATATTTTGTGATTAATGGCAAACTTGAGGAGTGAGCACTCGACGTCATATGGATATGATGAGACGGGAGGAAAGTAATGTAGTGAGCTAATTGCTTTTTTTTTAAGACACCACCCTGCACTAAAGAAATAATAATACTACACCACGCTAGTCAGTAGTGTTGGTATAGGGTTTTATTTTAAGTTTCCCTTCTCTTGGATAGATGTTATATGTCTATTTTATCCTATAGTAGTCTTTTACGATCACCCACGGTAAGATAGGAAGTGGAGAATTGTATTACTCCGTCACCAAACGAAAAATTTACACATATTACGGATTCACTTTAGAGAATCTCATAAACAAATATATAATATAAATCAAATCAAACAAAACTTTCTAAAGTATGTTTCACCAGCGAGAATTTTCTACCCACCGTGGAGCAAGCTCATGAGCCCATCATTAGGTCATATGGATTAAGACGATGACACATATAGATTTACTCATTACGTTATCATTATTTTTGAAGTGAAACATCTTTATCGACTGTGTATGGGAGAAAAAATATTGTAACGTTTTTCTGTTACGCGCCATTTTTATTTCTAAGTCACATTTTTCCGTTTCGTGCAATATTTATTTTGAAGTGAAACTTCTTTGCGCGTATGAGGGTAAAATTATTACAGATGAAATGCGACACGAGTTACGCGGCCCGAGAGAGAAAGCAAGAGAGAGAGAGAACACGTTATTTTTCGATGTATGTAAACGAGATTAAAAATTAGTTTGCCAAAATTTCGCTTCTGATATGTGTACTTAGTAAGCACGCACAATTGTTTTTTTATATTAAGCGATAACTAATAATTTATGAATATAAACGAAATACTTCGCAATTGCACTATATTTTTTTCCACTTGACCATCGCTAGACATTCCAGGCCTAACTAAATTAAATGTTGAAATATCAAAAGAGATAACCGCAGCCGAAAAACCGCGGGCCTTTGACAATTTATTTTGCATTATACCAATATAATCAACTTGGTTAAAATGCATAACGGTCAAAATATACTTCTCATTTAGTATTTCAGTTCGAAATAATAATTATTTATATTTTAACTTAAAATAATCATTGTGCAATAGGGATTCACGTAGAAATTGTGTATGTGTAACGTAAAATTCTACCACAATCATAATGACTTTTAATGTTTATGCGAGTATTACACATTTAATATAAAACTACTTTTATGGATTCTATCGCGTTTTTATTTCATTTTTAATTGCCCGACGTTTCGAATACTTTACAACGCTCATGGTCACGCAATAACTAAGGTGTTTCACGTCCAATAAGTCATATTTATTACAAAGATTTACGTCTACCCGCTACATTGTCAGTTATTAAGTTTTGACCCACATTATTAATGCAAATTTATTGTATAAAAATAAAATTATTCTATATGTAATAAATAATTTTATATTGCTTATGATAATTTATTATAAAATTAGGATAAGAGAAAGTTGATGATGATTTCTACTTATAAATCTCACTTTATACATATAAAATAAAATAATCTGAAACTGATTTTATCGCGTTTCTATTTGATTTTTATTTGCTGACGTTTAAAATTTGCCAGCGTTAATTGTCACGGGCGGACTAAATTGTTTCACGTCAGTTCACGTCAGTCATCGTTATAACAATGATTTTATGCTCTACGCGCTACAAGATTAGTCTGTATATTATTACGGTATTGGTGTCATATATAAATGCTACGGCCTGATTAGCATCAAATTTTTCAAAATAAAATTGATAAATTATCATAATATAATAATTACTAAACATTTTACATAAACTATATAAAGCCTTTGATTCAGTCGAAACTTGGGCGGTGCCGCAGTCCCTTCATCGGCGCCAAATCGACCATCCTTATATCGAAGTGCTGAAGTGTTTGTATAGGAACGCCACAATGTCAGTCCGTATCCGGGATAAGAGTACGAAACCGATCCAGTTGCAGAAAGGCGTGAGACAGGGAGATGTCATCTCTCCGAAACTGTTCACCACTGCACTGGAAGATATCTTCAAGCTCTTAGACTGGACCGGACTCGGTATTAACATTAACGGCGAATACATCACTCACCTTCGATTTGCAGACGATATCGTCGTTATGGCAGAATCCATGGAGGACCTTGGCACTATGCTCAACGATCTCAGCAGGGTATCCCAACTGGCGGGGTTACGAATGAACATGGACAAGACGAAAGTCATGTCAAATGCCCATGTCATTCCTGTACCGGTCCTAGTTGGCAATGCGATTCTCGAAATTGTCGATCATTATGTTTACCTTGGACAAACAGTTCAGTTAGGTACGAGTAGATCCAATTTCGAGAAAGAGGTCAGCCGACGATTCCAACTCGGCTGGGCAGCCTTCGGGAAACTTAAGCGGAACTTCTCGTTTGTTAGTTCTACACAGTAGTTCTACACATTGTATAGGCTTAATACTTCAAACTTTACAGTTAGAATTGTATTAAACGATGACACAACCTTGTTATTCAAATTACCGAATGTGTAAACAATGTCCGCTAGATGGCATACGTCACCTTGAAGACGTAAGATATAATATGAAGCGAAATTGGCATGTCCTAAAATAGTTCACGATGGTGTAAGTGGCAGCACGATTGGGCCGGATTACCAATAGGTGCGGCTTCGAACCCCGCTTGTGACATCTTTTTTCGTTTCGTAATCGGGTATTTATAAATAATTAAGCATATTAAATGCCAAAAATTTCAGTAATTAGGTACAATATTATTATTATTCTTCCGCCTCTGGATCATCTATAAATTACATATTTCTTAAATATTCCTTTAATCTTTTTTTGTAGATATACATACCATCACACTCTTTTATATTGTTAGGCAGTTTGGTTGTACAGCTGTGCTCCCTCGAACAATATCGTCCTCACACCATAGTTAGTTCGCGGGTGAATTAATTGCAACTTATTTTTATTTCTAAAGTTATAACTAGCTGTCTTCTTAGCTAGTTGTATATTTGTTTGAATAGCACCAGTGATCATTTTTTTAACTAAGATGCAAGTGTAGTATATGTATAGGTTTTTTATGTTTAGTATTTCTGTTTTGTGAAATAATTCGGTTGTTGGAGTTAAGAAATTATAATGAAATAGCACTTTAATTATTTTATTTTGTATTCTTTGTAATGAGTTTAAGTGCGTTGAAGCAGCTATTACCTATATATATATATATATATACCCCATATTGCAATTAAGTATTCTAGAATTGTAAAAATACTACTCACCCTCTTAGGGATACAATTTGATATGTTTCGAACGGCCCCTAGTGCTGACGTAAGTTTTGTTTTTAAGCTATCAATATGTGGCTTCCACGTTAGTTTCTCATCTAAACAAAGACCGAGGTATTTTTCTTGTTCGGAACGATGTATCGCCTTGTTATCTATGGTAACAGGTGGATGCTGGGGTATCTGTTTATTTTTTGGAGAAAATATCATGAAAGAGGTGTTTGATATGTTAACAGTAAGTAAATTATATTTTAACCATTCGTTCAACCGGTTTAAATCTATTTGAGCATCGGCAATTATCGAATGTATACACGTATCAAAATAGAAAAGACAGGTGTTGTTAGCATACAGAGTTAAGTGTCCTAATAGACCTATTTTATCTATATTATTAATATAGATTAGAAACATTAATGTGCCCATTATTGACCCCTGAGCTATACCAAAAGATACATTTTGGGCAGAACTGATGTTATTTTCTATTTTTACCACTTGAGATCTATTTAGTAAATATGATGAGAGCATACTATACGCTGTGCCTATGATTCCTATGTTATTTAGTTTCTCTAGTAACTTTTGATGGCTGACGGTATCAAAATCCTTTTTTAGATCAATGAATATGCCTAATACAATATTTTTCAAATCAATATGAGTCTTAATTTTTGTAACTAAGTCAACAGCCGCAGTGAGAGTACTAGATTTTTCGCGAAAACCGTACTGGTGTTTGTTTAAGAACTTTTTTGCTTGTAAATATACATTAAGGCGGTTATATAAAACTCTCGTTCAAATATTTTAGCTATTATAGGTAGTACCGATACCGGTCTATAATTCCCTGGATCTGTCTTACAGCCGGATTTGTATATGGGTGTGACCCTAGCTACCTTGAAACTGTCGGGAAATATACCACGCGTTAGACACATATTTATGGAATTAGTTAACCTCTCAAGGATTAAAATTTTTAGGCATTTTATAGCTGTAGTACTAATACCATCTAATCCTGTACTAGAATTACAATTTAGGTCATCAATAATTTTCGATATTTCGCTCGTGGTACAGGGTGAGAACTCATTCAATGTAGTATCATGTTTGAAGTTACTCTCGTACATTAATGTGTTACCAGCATGCTTGTGGTATATGTGTGGTATTTGATTCGCCAAATCTGAACCTATTGAAGAAAAAAATAAATTGAATAAATTGCAAATTGCCTCACCATCGCAAACAGGACCGGAAAACGACATTAGTTTCTGTGGAGCACTGCTGGTTTTGATTTTATTGAAAGTTAAACTATTAATTAATTCCCATAACCTTTTAAGATTGTTGTAACTATTATGAAATAGAGTGTGATAGTATTTTCTTTTTTGATTCCTGATAGTAATTCTCACTTTATTTTGTTGTTCTCTGAAATTTTTTACCAAATTAAAGTCATGTGGATTAGCGTGTGGCGATGTGGCGCCGCAAATTGTTCCGTAAATTGATTGAGTTTATTATGTATTTATTTATCCAATCCCTTGAATATGGATTATTTATTTTTATCTTGTTTATTTTGTACCTATGCACCTGTTCTCTTAAAAAAAATTCTAGATATTTATAATCGAAATCTTCATTATCATAGGTTGCTGTTAATACACTGTTGTATAATTTGTCGTAGTTTAATGCTTGATAACGTCTTTTTCACTAACACGGGCGCTAACTTGCCAATTTCTAGGAATATCTGCTTATGATCTGATAGAGATGAATCAATAATAGAGAGGTTGAATGAGTGGTTAGTTATATTTGTGCATACATGATCCAATAAAGTATTTGTTGAGCTGGTTTCACGTGTGCTATACTTTTTATTGATTTTATTTAGTACTTCGTATCCTATTTCCTGCAAAACGGACAAATATTGTGTAACTATGGTGTCTTTATTAAGCAGATTGATGTTAAAGTCACCAAACACTATTGTACGCTTTCTGCGCTCCAGTTGGAAGGTGTATATTTCCATGAAATTATTAATATTGGTACTGCCTGGCTTATATATTACACCTATATTTAATGATAGTTTATTTATATATATCCATAGATAGTGGTTACCATTTTCATATAGTTCCTCAGTTATTTCATATTTTATACTGTTGTGTATAAAAATAGATACACCGCCACCCTTTCTGTTTTTTCTATAATTATAGATATGGTTATAATTCGGTAGTTGATATTGTTTGGCGTCATTTTCTGATGTAATCCATGTTTCAGTAAAAATTAAAAGGTGAGTGGTTGATCGTATTGTATGCAATAAACATTTTATTTCATCAAACTTACCCAATGTGCGGATGCTGCGTAAGTTACCATATAGAAATCTTAATGGCGAAGGATGTGACGGTATATCTTCATATTTTTCAACAATTTGATAACATAATCTGCTTGATTTATCTGTATATACTTCTTTTTGTGCTTGAACATTTACTGTTTTTTTTTATAGGTTTTGTTCGCCACGATTTTCGGTATGCCCTTGATGTATTTAATGATGATGTCTCTTTCACCACTTTCAGTACGTCTATATAACTCACCTTTAAGGGTTTTTAAATATGATTTTTGTGCTGGAGTTTGATCACCATATATTCTTGTGCCTTCAGGTAGCTTAGCTTTGTTGCGCAATATGTATCTTGAGATCTCACTGTTGTTAAAACAGACTTTTATAGGTCGGTTATTGTTTGGTATAAATTTACCCAAACGTATCAGCCTTAATGGTTTAGGACAATCCTCGTATAACGATGATATTAATTTATTTACTTGTTCTTCATCATATAATTGCCTTGATTTGTAATTTATTTCAGATATACCCACAATAACAATGTTTTTTTCTCGCTCACAGCGATCTTTCATTTCAAGGAAGGAAGGAGGAGGTTTAGCGTCACAAGATTGGCGATTTAGTAGCATACATATCGATGGGTTGCTTTCTCATCTGCGACAACTCCGTTTCTATATTTTTTATGGGAACGAAGTTCCTTATCGCGCGTTGCGAAAGGGGGCTACACGGAAAAAATTACTACCGACACAACAAAGTTGTAACGACACAACATTAAACAAAGTCGCTTTTTCTGTCCCTATATCCCTATTTATACTTAAATCTTTAAAACTACGCAACGGATATTGATGCGGTTTTTTTATATAGATAGAGTGATTCAAGAGGAAGGTTTATATGTATAATATATGCATAATGTAGTAGAGAAACACTGATAATTTTAGAGGTTTCTAATGTGATGTCGTAAATAAACACATTATTTTGCGCTTACATTGCAAACGCTGGCTGAACCCTACGAAATAGATCAAAATAAAGTACTACAGTATTATACAGCTTAAAAAGGCCTACAAAAAAGTCTGCGATGGTATATATCTATCTCTTAAGGATAACATACTATATCCATTTTAATACTTTAAAAAATGTTCTATTATAAAACGATAATTGAAAAGCTATTTACACAAATACTGTATTAATCCTTATCATTTTAAATACATTAGTTGGCTTGAGCATTTCATGAAGATATTTTTTTTCCTTCAGACCATGCAAATTAAATCAATACCTTAAGAGATATAGCAAAATCAAAATAATGCGCAACGAAATTATTTTCGCCCGTGACCGGGCCGCGTGGCCGGCTTGCGTTCGAGCTCGGGGCCCATAAGTTTTGGTAGTCTCTAGTGGAATTGTATATCCTATTATTATTATTATTATTAATAATATTATAAACGTGAAAGTTTGTAATAATGTATGGATGTGAACATGTTTGTTGCTCTTTCACGTAAAAACTACTGAATGGATTTTGATGAAACTTTATAGTAATATAGCTTGCACATCAGAATAACACATAGGCTATAATTTATAAAGATATTTTGCAAATTGGCTAAAATATAACGATAAAAATCGCTTAAGGCAGAAAAAAATTATATAATTAAAATAGAACTTCGTTCCATCCGGGTGTCCCTTGACACCTCCGGTTTTTTTTTCCTGTGTAGTGCTATTGGTTGTTTTTAAAAGTTGTATCTCTCTCTATTTATTTGTTTAAATTGTTTTGTAAAATTTTCCGTGGTTAATTTTATAGTTTTGATTTCATTATTTATCTCTACTACTTCATCTCGTATTTGATTAAGTTGCTCAATTTATGTGCCGCCAAATCCCTCTAAGCACTTCATTACGTCTATACGGAAGTTCTCAAAATCTCCTTTGTAGTCATATTCTTCTGTGCGCTCCTTTCTTTTCCTCAAGTTGACTTTAATGTAGGATTCATCGTCGCTATGTGCCAGTAAGTTAGGTACTGAATCGCTGACTCTTCCGCTTGCGCTTGTCAGTATGCGATGGGGCGGCGGTCTTTGAATGTTCATTTTTAATACAAGTAGGTAGTTGATACTAGTTGCAGTGGGACAGAAAATAAGTCGTCCTCTTCGCTCTTGCGGTGTGAGGGGTGTATGAAATTATGCCGGCTGCTGCTACGCGCGTTCAATAATAGTAATAACTTAATATACTGCTACAATAATAATTTAAGTTGGACTTTATAACTGATATTTGAAGAGTCACTTCACGTTACCACAATTTTATTTTTAGTTTAATATTTTAAAGTATGCGCTACACGGTTTCAAACAGTGGTTTGAAGCAGAAAAAGCAGAAATGTGCTTTGCTGGCTACACGGTTCAAAGCTTGTTTGAAACCAACATTATTTAGAGAACGTGGCGCCGATAGGACGTCTTTACGCTCGCGTACCGTATGTTCACTACAACGACGTAAAGGCGCCTTACCTATCAAAACAACAAAAAGTTGGTTACTCAAAATTTTTGTTCAAAGGCCCAGTCTGATGGTACGACATTTAAGGAGACATCATTTTATTCAAAGCTTACGAACAATGAATTGCATTTACCTAAAGCTTAACTATTTTTTTTTTTGCGGCGGGCAATGGAGTGGTCATCCCGCTAAATCCATCCGGGGCAACAGAAGAATCTCGTTCTAAAATATATCTGTACGCTTACGGACAATGAATTGCATTTACCTAAAGCCTACCTATTTTATTTTTTTTGGCGGTGGGCTATGTAATGGTCATCCCGTTAAATCCGTCCAGGGCAACAGAAGAATCTCGTTCTAAAATATATCTGTACCATATGCTTTTTGGAACGCTTCGCTTTCGGCATTCTTGCGTCCCGTTTTCGAGTTTTAAGACAACCGCTAAATTTAAATCTTAAAAATTTGTATTGGAAAGTTGTGTTTTACACAATTTATTGAGAAAAAGTCTTGACAATTTTTTGAGGAAAAAATTATTTGCTAAAATATCCAACCCATTTCTTTTTTGAGGAATATTTTTATAAGCTTCACAATTTAAGTCCCAAAAGCAGAGCAAGTCTTTGTATAACTCGAGAAGTTGAGCAATAACATCGCGATCGTGTTCTATCTGCTCACGCGCAGAACGTCGTCACGTGCGTCTGCGCTCACCGCTGCAGCGTGACTGTCGTTTATTTGGTTTGAAGCAAGCGGCTAGATGGTTTCAAACAAGATTTAATCGAACGTTTGGCCAGTGGTTTGTAGCGCAAGCCTCGCTACCAAGGGCGTTTAGAGGTCATACGAAATTTGGCATAAAACATCTATCTACACTGTTTGAAACCACTGCTTCAAACCACTGTTTGAAACCGTATAGCGCATACTTAAAAGTATGCGCTATACGGTTCGCATGACCTCTAAACGCCCTTGGTAGCGAGGCTTGCGCTACAAACCACTGGCCAAGAGTTCGATTAAATCTTGTTTGAAACCATCTAGCCGCTTGCTTCAAACCAAATGAACGACAGTCACGCTGCAGCGGTGAGTGGAGACGCACGTGACGACGTTCTGCGCGTGAACAGACAGAATGCAATCGCGATGTTATTACTCAGCTTCTCGAGTTATACAAAGACTTGCCCTGCCTTTGGGAGTTAAATTGTGAAGCTTATAAAACTATTACACAAAAAAGAAATGCGTGGGATATTTTAGCAAATAAATTTTTCCTTAGTAAAAATGGTCAAGCCTTTTTCTTCAATAAATTCTGTAAAACCCAACTTTCCAATACAACTATAGCATCTATATTTTATTTATAAATAATAAATAAAAATGAAAAAAATAATAAAAAAAATAATTTATAAATAATATTTATAAATATTTAATCCGTGTGGTGACGGAGTAAGAATACAATTCACCACCTCATATCTAACCCGTGGGTAATCGTACGAGACGACTAGGAGATATAAAACGCATATAACATCTAAGCGAGAGAAGGAAAACTCGAAACAAAACCCTATACCAACACGTCTGGCCAGCGCGGTATAGTAGATTTCCCTCCCATTACGGAGGAGGCCCGAGCCCAATAGTGGGACATTTATGGGCTGTGATGATGTGATGATGATTTTATAAAATGACATCTCCGTGAATATCGTACCATCAGACTGGCTCATATTTGAGCCTTTGAACAAAAATTTGGAGTAACCATTTTTTTTGTACTTTTGATAGGTAAGGCACCAAGACGTCATTGTAGTAAATATACGGTACGCGAGCGTAAAGACGTCCTATCCGCGCCACGTTCTCTGAAAACTGTTGGTTTCAAACTAGCTTTGAACCATGTAGCCAGCAAAGCGTATTTCTGCTTTTTCTGCTTCAAACCACTGTTTGAAACCGTGTAGCGCATACTTTAAGTATAGCGCATACTTAAGTATGCGCTATACGGTTTCAAACAGTGGTTTGAAGCAGTGGTTTCAAACAGTGTAGATAGATGTTTTATGCCAAATTTCGTATGACCTCTAAACGCCCTTGGTAGCGAGGCTTGCGCTACAAACCACTGGCCAAACGTTCGATTAAATCTTGTTTGAAACCGTCTAGCCGCTTGCTTCAAACCAAACGAACGACAGTCACGCTGCAGAGGTGAGCGCAGACGCACGTGACGACGTTCTGCGTACAAAATGGCGCGTGAGCAGCCAGAATGCGATCGCGATGTTATTACTCAACTTCTCGAGTTATACAAAGACTTGCCCTGTTTTTGGGACTTAAATTGTGAAGCGTATAAAAATATTACACAAAAAAATGCGTAGAATATTTTAGCAAATGATTTTTTTTTTATATTCTCAAAAAATTGTCAAGACTTTTTCCTCAATAAATTGTGTAAAACACAACTTTCCAATACAAATTTTCAAGATTTAAATTTAGCGCGAAAACGGGACGCAAGGATGCCGAAAGCGTTGCCAATAATTCTTCTAGTTCTGTATAATCAGTATTTGAATATTCTTTGCTCCCTTGTAATGTTTCGTTCAGGAAATGTTTTCGTTATATGTTTTAAAGTGCAAAAGCACTATTATATACGATGGGACTGGCATGTACATTTGTATAAAAGTCCCTAATAATAAATAATGAGAAAAATAAAGTGCAAAAGCACTATCACCCCAAAAGCTTTTGGTACAAATATATTTGTTTCTGGTAAAAGGTAGGATTTAGGTAAATGCAATTCATATTCGTAAGCTTTAAATAAAATGATGTCTCCTTGAATGTCGTATCATCAGGTTGGCTCCCATTTGAGCCTTTGAACAAAAATTTGGAATAACCAACTTTTTTTGTTGGCGCCATGGCGTCGTTGTAGTGAATATACGGTACGCGAGCGTAAAGACGTCCTATCCGCGCCACGTTCTCTTAAACACTGTTTGTTTCAAACTACTCTTAAACCATGTAGCCAGCAAAACGCATTTCTGCTTTTTCTGCTTCAAACCACTGTTTGAAACCGTGTAGCGCATACTTTAAAGTAACTTTCTTCACGCGTCTGCCTTCAACAAGCGCCAGAGGCGGAAAAAAAGAGTACATCATCATCATCATCAACCTGCTCTTATCCCAATTTATTTGGGGTCGACGCAATACGTCTTCTCCTTCCATACAACTCCATCAGACGTCATCTCTGTGGTCACTCCTTGTCTATCCATGTCATGTTTCACGCAGTTCATCCATCTTTTCTTCAGTCTTCCCTTGCCCCTTAAGCCTTCAACATTCATACTTAAAGCTTTCCTCACAACATTACTTTCATCCCGTCTCACCACATGTCCATACTATGTCAATCTTCACTCCTTAATTTTCCCGTCACTGGCGCAACTTTCAAACTTCCTCTTATATGTTCATTCCTTATTTTATCCATTGTTGTCACACCAAAAATCCATCTCAACATTCGCATCTCCGATACATGCAGTCGTCTCTCATCCGTCGCTTTTGTCGCCCAACATGCTGATCCATACAGTACAGCAGGTCTTATTAGGCTTTTATATATTTGGCCCTTTAATTTAAGGGGTACTTTGGGGTCGCATGTTGTACCCGTGACCTGCCGCCATTTCATCCACCCCACATCATTTCTGTGCTTCACCGCACGATCCAGGTCGCCATCGCTTTGGATAAGAGAACCGAGGTATCGAAAGTTCGAGCATACTGGGATAAGTACTCCTTACTAGAGTACAAGAACTATAATGAGTTTATTAATATTCAATACAGCAGCAGCAATACAGCATTTCTAAAGTTAGAACTTTATTAGTGTAATAATAGTTTTTTTTATATAATAGATTTTTATTTATAAAAGCCCGATTACGAGCGAAAAATGATTGACGCAACTGGGATTCGAACCCACACCTATTGGAAATCCGTTCCAATCGTGCTGCCACTTATACCACCGTGAACTATTTATTGTAGGACATTTAAATCTCGCTTCGTATTATATTTACGTCTTTAAGGAGACGTGTGCCATCTACCCGTCAATGTTTACACATAGTACAGGCTTAATACTTCAACCTTTGCAGTTAGAATTGTATTAAACAATGACACAACCTTGTTATTCAAATTACTGAAATTTAGCATTTAATATGCTTGATTATTTATAAAAACCCGATTACTCGATTTTTCGCTCGTGATCGAGTTTTTATAAATAACTAGCGGACCCGGCACACTTCGTTCCGCCTAACAGTTAATGAATGAGATGAGCAGATTTATTATGATAATAAATATGTATAATATCATCATTACCCTGCTCCCATCCCAATTACTTGGGGTCGACGCAATATGTCCTTTTCCTCCATTCAATCCTAACCGATGTCATTTCTGCGGTCACTCCCTTTCTATTCATATCATGCTTCACGCAATCCATCTATCTTTTCTTCGGTCTTCCCTTACCCCTAAAGCCTTTACACACATTAAAGTATATGTATAATATATAAATTCAAAATATCAAGTATTTTAATAACGTGCTAGCAAGACGACAAAGTACCGTGTATTTCACGACATTTTTCTTCATACATACATACATATCATCACGCCATATCCCTTGCAGGGTAGGCAGAGAGAACAGAGTGCCAGAGACCTCTATCTCTGCATACTTCACTCGCTTCCTCAACATTCATAATTCTCTTCATACACGCTCGCCGGTTTCGGAGACTCTTGACTCCACCTTCCTTCAGTACATGACCGATCTGGTCTAGGTAGGTTAGTCTCGGTCTCCCTCGGTACCTACATCCTTCCACTTTCGCATTGTATATCTTCTTAACCAGACGTTCGTTCGGCATTCTTGCCACATGTCCGAACCATCGGAGCATTCCCTTTCGCATCTTTACACCAATACTCTCTTTCATACCTATTCGCTCTCTTACGACGTCGTTACGAATGCGGTCTGTCAGCCTAACTCCACAGATTTTTCTTCATGCGCGTTGAAAATTACTTAATTGTTGATCTCTCAGATTTGCTCGACGATTTCGCATTGTCAACCAACCCATTTCACGGGCTGCCTCGAAAATGTGCAATATCTTGTTCTTCTGCTGTAGTTACGTCGTTACGTGGTTTATTTATGATGTTTCAAATTCTAATTGCGTTACGGCTTTATTGGGAAATATTTCATCTTATTGGTCGTGGCATTGTTGATGACAATATAGACATAATATGATTTATTATAACAATATTCGTAAAAAATTGTAACACTAACATGAAACACAACGAACTCTGACCGGTCAAATTTAATTTCAACTTTTCGCGGTTTTTCTCAAACAAACTATTAGACCACGTAATTATGTGAGCTGTCAGTTGCGTTTTGTTATATTATCAACAAATGAACGTTTAGAACTGATATGTTTTTAATGTTTTTTTTTTGTTTATTACTATCATGATGATATTTTAATATCTTATATCCTATTCCCAACGAAGACAGAGACAAACTCAAAAACATAAAAATTATAATAAATGGTCCAGCCGTTCTTGAGTTATAAGTGTTGTAACTAACGCAACTTTCTTTTATATATATAGATTAAGAATATTAAATGCTAAATTTCAGTAATTACACTTTTATTGTTTTCTTTCATAAAGGTATCTTATTAAAATTGTTACAAATTCACTTAGACTAGGGCCATTCTATGTGGGAGACTGGTATTTGAACTAGGTTGTCCTGTCATAGAGATTACCAAATTAATAATTTAATTAAGTTACATTATTAAAATCACAAAAGTGAAATTAATGAGCTAATGGAACAAGTTGTTTACAATAGAAGATATAATACAAAAGTAATTGAACAAATAACAGTATTAAATGAAAAAAAGAAAAGAAAATATCCAAATTACTTATTTTCATCATTACGAACTGTATAGTGGCGGCCACGAATACTACTAACCATGCAGCAGCGCTACTAACACTTCTAAGTATTTTACACAGACCTTGGCCAACTTCTAAGTTCCCAAGGAGGGTTTAGGTCAGGCCGGTCATAAAACTATTACAGATACAAAATATGTTCGATGGAAGCAGAGTAAATACTGCGTCGACCTCAAGTAATAGGGCAAAGCGCAACGTGAAAATGACTGATTTTTCGTTATAAAGAGATAAATATACTTGGAAATGTCGTAATAACACATTTAAATTGAAGCTGTGTTATGGAAAATTTTTAATTATAACGACAATAAATAGATTCGTAAATAATATAGGCATATAGATCGCCAATTTATTAGTGGTAGTGAACTATTAATAATATTAATGAATTTCTTTTGAATGTACACCTGGAAAAGTGTATAAGTAGAAAGCCCAAAATAAATATTTCATTGAAAAAATTCGCCCGCTTAATCTCTGCCTACATATTTTTATTATTTTTGTTAATATTAGCTGGGTAAATGGGGTTCTTATCGTCAGTTTGTGTAATAGCCACCGAGGTTGAGGGACGTATATACCTGAAACAATACTTTAAGTCTCTTTAAGAGGTTCTTCTCTTTTTTGTTGACATGAATCATCTTAGCCAATACCGATCGAAGTTAAAAGGTGAGTCATAGATATTATTTAGCACTCATGTAAACCCCTCTGCTCTGTTTGACGTATCACCGGTATACTTTATCATTTGTACTACATTACTTCTAAATACAATCGGTTAGAAAGATAGGCTATCTAGTTTCGGTATTAGGTCCATTTTTTTTCCTCAAATAGAGAATGTGAATGATAGTTATTCTCCTCTGCAATTTCATTCACATCTATCTTTTTATAAAAAGACATAGTACATGTTTAATGAGAATTCGCTTCAGTGTGACGCTGTTTGAACCCCGATATCATAGACTGGAGCAGGCTGCACTATTTCCCACAAGCGGCACCAGGATACGAGTTAATTATTAGAGCAGCCATCTCGTGTAGCAAATTCATATAATTACATTAACGTTACAATAAATTCAATTTGTTAAGTGTAATATTTCGTTTGCATGCTTATAAAAAAGTCCTCACTGGTAAGACACGCTAATCATTGATCTGTACTTTCACTGAGGATATTTGGTGAGAAGAGCCACCTAACTTTCCTAAACGTTGCCCAGCTGCTTTTGATTATATAATGAAATACAAAACAAAATTATTATATTACATATAAGGATCTCCTTAGTAAATTCATATATGTTTAAACTATGATACTTCAACGTTAGTGTATCTACATCCTTATAAATAAAGCAAATCAAAAAATACTGAATACAAATTGCAACGGAGACTAAAGTTAATATTACACTTGAGGGAACATCGATAACTTATTATAAAGTTTCACCAGCGCCATAGTGGAGTACATAATTTTGTTATCAGGTACCTACTCTGATAAGGAGCATGGCGGGCCTTAAAAGCCAATTATTTTGTCGGATATGAATATTTCCTAATAAATTTATCATTTTTATTACATTATGGAATATGGCTTTTTACTATATAGAATCAAAAGAGATTTAATTAGTTTTAAAAGTAAACGTTTGTACCAATGCAGTTAATTATTATAGGTAGAGCATTAGGTACATGTTTCTGCATAATTCCTCTTTACAAAAAACTATTATAGGTATTATATCCATTTTTTTTTAATAATTATCATAAATAAATATTATAATTATTTACAAACAGATTATATATATATAAATTCCATCTTATAATAAATACAATATATTTATAATTATTTAACTGTTATACTTTTATTGAATTTAATAAATATTTTTTTTAATTAGCACGTACAGTGTATAAGTTTTAGTGTACTTTTAGTGAAGCTTAACTTGAGGACGATTGAATAAAACGCCTAAATTTAGAATTAAAATGAGTACACAATACAGCGGAGGAGGGAATGATAATGAGTTTATATAAAATTAGCGGCTGATTTGATTTTGACAGAAACGTCAATGTGCGAAATATTAGATTCGTTCGTAAACATACAGCTTCAGTCATAATATAATACTACGTACTTTATGTGAAATAATAATACCGACTATAAAATAAAATAATGAAAGTAAAAATAATAAAAATAACGTAATAATGGTAGTACAGTATTCAAATCATAAAAGAAACTGTACGAAGATTGTTTATACCAACGTTATTAAATAACAGAAACCTCTGCCACTTTAAAAATATTGCTCATTTTCATATTTTTTTATTTATTCAAGCACTTACTTTATAAACAGGTATCCGTGAACGCAATACCTCAGTTTGTATTTGTGTTTCTGTCATTTTTATTGCCACAAAGTATGAAACAGACAAAGTTGCAGATGAAAATATAATTTATATATTAAAAGTACATCAGGTATGCACTTTTAATATCTAAATTATGTTTACCATCCTCAAAGTTGTTAGTCTTGATATAAATATATATCTATAATAGAGAATGTTTGTATATATGGCATCGCTAAACTCATCTAGTATATATATATATATATATATATATATATATATATATATATATATATATATATATATACACTACCGTCCAAAAGTTTGGAAGCACACCTGTTTTCAAACAAAACAAATAAATGCCGACTAATAGCGGTAAAAATTAGCAATAATCTTAAGTTTTACAACCTTTTACGACTGTCTACACAAACACAAAAGGATTATTATCCTACATTCATCAAGTTTTATGGAATTCCTTAATATTGACGAAACACGTGTTTTATGACTTAATCCGTCGGCTACTTTATCCTATGCAATGGTGTAGTTTTATTGATAATGTTTGCTGGTTTTAACTTTTTTAGACCTTATTCAGTCGCACTTGAGCATTGGCACGTGAAAGTTGTGATATTAACATTGTCTGTATTCGAAAGATATCGGCTACTACTTTGACCGTATTTTTTCTTCTGAAAATGGCAAAACGCAAGCAAATCACGCTTGAACAGCGAAGCGCTATTTGCACTCTACGCGAGGAAGGATACAGTGAACGTCAAATCGCAGAAAGGCTCGGAATTTCTTGTAAAGGTGTCCACTATACCCTTGCTAGAAAACAAGAAACGGGGAAAAATGAAGATAGAAAGAGATCTGGTAGGCCCAAATCCACAACAAATCAAGAGGACAACTTCATTAGAGTTCTTTCTAAACGGAATCGACGCTTAACTGCACCACAGATCACTGCAGCTCTGAATGATACGCGAGAAACACCCATTTCAACAACTACTGTTAAAAGACGCTTACTGTCTGCGGGATTAAGAGGATGTGTTGCTGCTAAAAAACCCAAACTAACAAATCGACATAAGAAAAATAGACTAGAATGGGCAAAAGCGCATAAAAACTGGACTATAGAACAATGGGAAAATGTCCTTTGGAGTGACGAATCAAAATTTCAGATTTTCGGATCCAATAGACGTGTCTTTGTACGCCGGTCAAAAGAAGAGAGGGCTTCAGAGGCATGTACAGTGCCTACCATCAAACATGGTGGTGGTAATGTCATGGTTTGGGGGTGTTTTGGCAACAGTAAACCCGGCAATCTTGTGAGGATAACCGGAAAATTAAACAAGGAAGGCTATTTAAAAATTCTCCAAGATTCTGCCATACCCAGTGGACTAAGTCTCATTGGTTCTGGATTCATTTTTCAACAGGATAATGATCCTAAGCATTCGTCTAAATTGTGCCAGAACTTTTTAAACAAGAAAAAAGCTGAAAACATTTTAAACATCATGCAATGGCCATCTCAATCCCCTGATCTTTCTCCCATTGAACTTGTTTGGGATGAACTTGACAGGAGGGTGAAAAGTCGTTGTCCTACGAGCTCAGAACATTTGTGGCAGCTATTAGAGAACGAATGGAACAAATTAGATAAAGATTATTTTAAAAAATTGATTAATAGAATGCCCAGAATATGTGAGAAGATTATAAAGGAGAAAGGTGGACACTTTGATGAAGCTAAAATTTAATCTAATTTACCATTGTATATTATTTTTTTATTTTGTTTAAGTTAGTTTCTGTTTGTTCTTTATTTTTTTATCAATACATTTAAATTTAAATGACTTAGTTTGGTTTTATTCGATTTTACCTTGCTGCTTCCAAACTTTTGGACGGTAGTGTATATATATATTAGATTTCCACCTATGTATTGACTCATCACGATATCTCTGGAACCATAAGGCCTACAGACTTTAAATTTGTAGGGAATATTCTTTTCACCAAGTGAAGGTCAGCTAAGAACGGATTTTACGAAATTCCACATGCAATGGGAGTTGCTGGGGTGTAAAATTCACATTTTTTAAATATAGCTCCTACAGACTTGAATTTCGGTTAGCATATTTATGTTACGATACAGAGATAAAGTAAGAACGTCCTTTTAAAAATTTCACCCCTAAAGGGGATTGCGTAGGTGTTAACCCAAAAAATGCACAATTTACAATACCGCCCCTACAAACATGGAATTTGGTGTGGGCTTTCTTTCTGCCCTGTAAAGGTCATATGAAGTAGGGTTTTAAGAAATTCCTCCTCAAAAAGGAATTCTATGTCGCGAAAGTAAATTACACAACTGAAAGGACGTAACCGAAGTGAAGCGAGGGCGGGTCGCTAGTTATATTAGGTTTACAATATAAAATTAGGTTTACAATAGACCAAAGCGTAAAATGGCTTACCATCTTACAATGTCAGGTTATCTGTCATTTATTGTTATACAGTCTGTTAATATAGTGCGATTTTTAACAACAACATAATTAGTTAAATGTTGAAAGAGTGAGAATCACGTTCTTTGAAACATAAAAAAAGAGTGTTACGTTTTCCAGGTAAATGGAGGAAAAAAGCCTCGTGTCTATGGACACGACCATATATCAAAATTTCATTTGTATTTCATATTTATTGAACCTTTCCTGCACTATAATAACGATTGTTATCATTATCGTCATCACCATCACAGCCCATATATGTCCCACTGTTGAGCTTGGGTCTCCTTCATAATGGGCGGGAAGTTTACCTACTATACCGCGCTGGTCAGACGTGTTGGTATAGAGTTTTGTTTTGAGTTTTCTTTCTCTTGCATAGATGTTATATGCAAAATGCATATCCTTTAGTGGTCTCTTACGATACCCACGAATAAAATAGGAGGTAGTGAATTGTATTCTTATTCTGTCACCACATGGATAAGATTGTTATATTATATAAGTATACAAACATTTATACATAATAATTTATAAATAACAATAACATTAATAACGTAAAAACAAACAAAATTCCTATTAGAACCATTTTCGACTTCTACGCAGACAAAGATTCGGGCAAATGATAATAATTAATTAATAAAATAATAAAAAAAGGCCAAAATGTAAAAAAGAAAAGTAAGGATCCGAACCAAGCTCCGGTTTGTTTGGATTAGACTACTTGATTTTCCAACTGGAGCTAAATGTCTATTCTTAATGACAGCGTCAAAATTTGAAATCTTCACATTCTAATAGTTTTAATACAACGAAAAATTAAATTTTTGTTGCCGAAAAATACTGACAAAACAATATTTTCTATAAATGAAACCTAGCTAGATCGAATAATGGCCTCCGAACCCCTTGTATGCTAAATTTCAAGAGAATCGTTGGAGCCGTTTCCGAGATTCAAATTACATATATATATATATATATATATATATATATATATATATATATATATATATATATATATATATATATATATATATACAAGAATTGCTCGTTTAAAGATATAGTGAGATATGTGGGATTGAACATCACTAGAAGTGAAAGTACAGTTATGATAGATCAGGAGAAGTACATAATGGAAATATTATTAAAATTTAATATGAGAGATTGTAAAGCTGTAAATGTTGTATTTAACTTTTAAAAATAAATCTTTACTCTAAGGGCATCTCACTGGAGCTAATAGGGACTAAACATGTATCCAATAATTTTAAGAAAACATGTAATTTAAAAAAAAAAATGACGAGCCCGCTGAGTTTCTTGCCGGATCTTCTCAGTTTGTGGCGACTTTCCGATCCGGTGGTAGGTTAATTTAAAAAAATATGTAATATTGACAATATGTAAGTGCCCTTTTAGGGCTTATGCATAATAAATGATTTGATTTGATTTGAATGAAAATGATGAAGATGCATTTGACTGTCCTTATCAACATGCTATCGGGAGTCTACTATATGTCGCTCAAGGGACAAGACCAGACATATCATTTGCAGTGAATACCTTTAGTAGATATAACAAAGAACCCAAAACTGAACATTGGACTGCTGTGAAAAGGGTGCTGAGATACCTGCAGGGTACCAAACACTATAAACTTACCTATACCACGAATGGTCAAACTGAAATCACAGGGTCTGTGATGCAGATTGGGCGAGTGATGTGCGTGACCGTAAGTCGTGCACGGGCTACGTTTTTATGTTACAGAACAGTGCAGTGTCGTGGTGCTCACGCAAACAGCAGAACGTGGCCTCGTCTACTGCGGAGGCTGAGTACATGGCCATGTCATCAGCAGCACAGGAGGCGCTATGGTTGCAGCAGCTGCAGGGAGAACTCGGAGGAAGACAATGTGACAACACTCTAGTCATTCACAGCGACAATCAAAGCGCGATTAAACTCACTGCTGATGATTGCTACTTGCTTAGGTCTAAACACATAGATATTAAGCATCATTTCTTAAGAGAACATGTTAATAATTTAAAGTTTAAGTTTTGCTAAAGTAAAGGGTATAGACAATATTTCAGATATATTAACTAAGAGAACTACAGTAGATAAACATTTATATTGTGTGTTAAATATGGGATTGTGTCCAGGAGAGGACGATAGAATTGGAACACAATCTAATTAGTTTTTTGCTATTTAAATGTACTTGAAGGCGCCACTATTATATTGTATCTATGATTTATAGTCTGTATCGCCCCTCTTGTCTATCTTCTTTTCTTTTCTGTTTTTGATTATATAGTGCCGGTCGAAATTTGTAAAACGCTTATAGTCTGTCTAATCTAAAAAGTGCACTTTGACAGTGCTAAATTAGTTCTAAACAAATTTAATTATTTCAGCATAGAATCTTTTCACTATATTTAGTAGGATTAGGTTAATTAAAAACAAAAACTGGATTTGAAAATAGCTATTTATTAAGAATTACTACTATTACTTGAATTATCAGCGTCGCGAACATTAATAATTATTTCCTCATCAATCAAAGTGTCGAAATGTACATCTCCGTCAAAATCTCTATTCGATTAATTGTATTATTCTAATATTTTTACCGATTATTTGGATATTCGTGAATTGGAAGTTGTCAAGCACTACTGTATAGAACGTGATGACGTGACATTGTTAGGTCGTGAATAACAATTACTATTTATCATGTTATTTTTATTTTAAATTATTTTTACGAGTTTCAACATTAGATTAATGGTCTTTGAAAGAGATGAAGCCAGAACAGATGTAAGAGTAACAATAGGTAATGATGTACTGGAGCAAGTTGATGAATTTGTGTATCTTGGATGTGGATTTAGCCGAGATGGAAGGTACACCACTGATATAGAGCGAAGAGTGAAGGCGGGAAATAGAGTGAACGAAGCGTTGGGGCAACTTCTCGGTAGCCACTACCTCAGCCAGAAGGCACGTGTAGCAATACATAACGCAGTGCTTGTCCCTACATTACTGTATGGAAGCGAGAGTTGGGTATGTAGAAAAGAATATGAAAGTAAAATTAATGCGGTCGAAATGCGATCTCTACGGAAAATCTGTGGAGTTAGGCTGACCGATCGCATTCGTAACGACGACGTAAGCGAGCGAGTAGGTATGAAAGAGAGTATTGGTGTAAAGATGCGAAAGGGAATGCTCCGATGGTTCGGACATGTGGAAAGAATGCCGAACGAACGTCTGGTTAAGAATATATACAATGCGAAAGTGAAAGGATGTAGGTACCAGGGGAGACCGAGACTAACTACCTAGACCAGATCGGTCATGTACTGAAGGAAGGTGGAGTCAAGAGTCTCCGAAACCGCCGAGCATGTATGAAGAGAATTATGAATGTTGAGAAAGCGAGTGAAGTATGCAAGGATAGAGTTCTCTGGCACTCTGTTCTCTCTGCCTACCTTGCAAGGGACATTGCGTGATGGTATGTATGTATGTATTATTGTACAAGAAAGTCACCTGCAATATTAATTATGTAAATAACTTAATAGTTGTTTAAAATTTCAGATTTAGTGTTTACAATCATGTGTATACGTTTGACCGAGGTTATTGTGCATTAAAAAATGCAAAACGTCAAAATGCACTTCTTAGATTAGATGAACTATAGTAGAATTTATAATAAAGCACAATTACTCAGAATATTTCATTTTATCATCATCATTGTAGCCCATGAACGTCCTACTGTTGGGCTCGGGCCTCCTCCGTAATGAGAGGGAAATTAACCCACTATGCCACGCTGGTCAGACGTATTGGTATAGGGTTTTATTTCGAGTTTTCCATCACTTGCATAGATGTTATATGCGTTTTATATCCCTTAGTCGTCTCATACGTTTACCTACGGGTAAGATATGAAGTGGTGAATAGTATTCTTACTCCGTCACCAAACGGAAATTGTACCACATTATCATAGAGTTTTTCACTTGATAGAGAACATTGTATCATAGAGTCGTAAATATAGTAAGCGCAATTCTTAATCTTATTCGTAACTATGGTGATAAACTATTGAGTTAGGGTGCAAATCAACTCACCCCTTTCCTATTCAAATGAAGGGTTGATGACCAATGCAGATCAATATTTGCCAGACTTTGGCCTCACACTTTTGTCGTATGACAATTGAATAACATTCGTTGTAGCCAGTAAATGACCATATGAGTTTTATTTCTTAAACTACATTTCATATTCAATAGGTTTTATAATTCTAAGCAAAAAAAAATGTGCAATAATAATGATCATCAATAATAATTCAAATAAAAACTAAAATATTATATAAGTCCTCAAAAAGTATTATATGAGAAAATTATATTTTTTCAAATTACGGCCCGGTATAGACCCCGCCCTAGCGATTCATAATCCGTATAATCCTTGATCCGCCGTTGCCATGAGAGACGTGAAAATCGACTAGGGGTTCATCAAGCGAAAACAGCAACGGTCTTCTGGGAAATTCATAACAATAATTGCGATAGAAATATCATCCGTCAAGGGACGTTTATGTGATAAATTCACAGAGCAAATACAAAGAGGAGCTGTTGTAATGAATATTTTCTATGAAACAATGCGTGTCATTAACAGGGGGTGAGGGGGTCGCTCATCCTAGAAGATACACAATGCGAAAATGGAAGGATGTAGGTACCGGGGGAGACCGAGACTTACCTACCTAGACCAGATTGGTCACGTACTGAAGGAAGGTGGAGTCAAGAGTCTCCAAAACCGGCGAGCGCGTGTGAAGAGAATTATGAATGTTGAGGAAGCAATTAAAATATGCAAGGATAGAGTTCTCTGGCACTCTGTTCTCTCTGCCTACCCTGCAAGGAATTTGGCGTGATGATATGTATATGCATGTATATCCTATACAATGATTTTATATTTTCTATTAAAAACAAAATTCATGACTTAGTTCACTGATATGTGTCTCCTTACTTCATATCATATCGCTTTTAGATAATACACAATTATTTATTTATTTATTTATTGCATCAAAGAAACATACAGTATTATCCAACAGCCCTTCGTTATTCACTATTTGATATAAAGAGCGTCAATGACTGAGACTAGTGCGAGTAGCGTAAATCATCAATCCACTTGGTGGGTCTATCCTACATGGTGCCGCTTGTGGTGTCTGGTCCAGCCATTTTTTGTATTTATTTTTGTTTTATATACATATATTTTTCTCTGTTAATTTTGTATTTAACTCTTAAAAAATGAAACATTACTGAAAGGGCAATGTAGCTAATATTTATTAAACATGTATCAAATCAAATTACTGAATAAATCGGGTTTTTATAAATGTGTCAATCATTTTAATTAAAAATGTAATTTAAAAAATGCGAGCCCGTTAAAACCTTCCTAATAAATACCAAAACCTAGACTAGTCTAAAGCCTATTTTGTCTGGTCCCGCCATAAGCTTTTGTATTATATCGTGGTTATCGAAGAAGTTAAAAAATAATTCCGTGAGGTGACGGAGTAAGAATACAATTCACCATCCCCTCTCTTGCCCATGAGTATGGGGACGTCCATTAATCACGTGATCTTTTTTTTAGCATTTTTAACCTACTTTAAACTTCGTTCCATCCAGAACGGTGACACCTTTCCTTGTCTATTTTAGAGATTTCAAAATTAACATCTAGTCAGCGTCTGAAGTTTTTATTACGTTTTTCTTGCCACCATTATCTCAGGGCTCGAGCCTCATCCATAATGGAAGAGAAATTAAACTACTACATAAAGTTGAATAGTCGGTATAAAGTTTTATTTCGAGTTTTCCTATTCTTGCATTGATATTAATATATATTCCTTGGTCGTCGTTTTCATTTAGGAAGTGGTGAATTGCATGTTCTTACCACACGAATATGTATTTTATATCTGTTAAGAAATTTATAGTCTGTGGTAATATAAAATACAGTATACCGAATGATTTTTTTTTTGGCGACAGCTTGAAAATACTAAATACTTGTTCTATATTAAATTGATATTACATGAAATTGTATTTTAATGTGTTATATTAACTGACTGTGATCGTGCAACATAGATAATGCCGAGAAAGTGTTAAAATGTAATAAATCATCATTCATCTCTTATCCCAATTACTTGAGGTTGACACAATTTATACCTACACTTTACAACTTCCAAAAGTTTTTCCAATAGTTTTATGAACGATCGTATGACTGAAATCAACTCTCCTTGGGAAATGTAATTGTTGATCAGACGTCATTAGATGAACTTAGTCCTGGTCTACATAAAACTCTTAACCATCTTTTACGATATCCACGATTAAGAAAAGGATTGTTAGTATTCATAGCCACCACCATACAGCCAAAATATATTTTATGAATATAATATAAAATTGCTTATATTTTTGTGTTCCATTGAAATATCATGAAGAGATTATCAAAATAAGGTAAAGTCAAATACTTTACTATAAACGAATTTACAATTGACACATAAATATTTTGGCAAAAAGCTCTTTGTGACAATATCAAAGGACTTCTTAAAAAATATAGAAGATAATTTTAGGACTTTTGACGGGAATTTGAAAACGTCATGTGGTGCTCTTGTATTATATTCGATATCTTAGTGTTTTAACGTGTTATATTGGATAATTTTGATGGCGTTTTATGTAATGTGATGGGGCAGTACTGGGATATAGCGAATATCATATGAAAGTGCTTTACAACGTTTTCGTTTTCCATCAAAATTCCCACAAGATACCATTAACAGTGTGGCCATTGCACTGTTAATGGCGGCAATTTGACTTAGACAATGACTAACTTGAAAGACTAAAAACGTGAAAATATTTAAAACTTGACACTGGCACCAATAGCTCGTATATGTAGCTGATTGCCAATATATAAGAAAAAGAAGAAGAAGATAATTTTAGTATCTAAACGATAATACGTCATTAAAATAATCCACTGAAACGAAAGGAAATCTCAGTAAAGTTATTCTAACTATCAATAATATTATTCTAACTATAATGTAAAATATATCTAGTTAAAATTTTCCACTCTGTATGATTTGTTCATACCGTACGAGGTAATAAATCAACAACTAATAATGATAACTTGATTTTTGAAATAATCACTCACCTATTATGTTTAAAAACGCCCATTAAAAGTTGTTGTTTGCTATGTGTTGCAATTTGAAATATCATCTTTAAACACTTTATTTATTTTAATAATATCTACTAAAGAATTGATTTATATAAAATACTGTCATTTAAATTTACTGTCACAGTTTTGGTTTGGTTTTTCGATATTCCAGTTTCGGATTATTAAAAAGTTATTTATATTTAAAAAAGAGGTTTTGTGTTCTTTAATCCTTACTAATATTATAAATGCGAAAGTAACTCTGTCTATCTGTCTGTCTGTCGCTCTTTCACGGCAAAACTACTGAACAGATCTAAATGAAATTTGGTACACAGATAGTCTAGAGCCTGATAAAGGACATAGGCTACTTTTCTAATGCAAAAAAGGGTTGTAAATGGGGATAAAAAGTTGTAAGAAATTATCGTCATTTTCAAAGCCAGAAGCTTGAAACTTATTTTTAGGCTATTGATAAATAAATATGACATTAACATTTTGTAAAAAATTTACCCTTAAGGGGTAAAATAAAAATAGGGGATGAAAAACTTTAGGAAAGCTAGTTCGTTATATTTATTTCTTAATTCTTTATACTAAGTGCAAGCTTTAATGAAAGAGTAATGGCAAACTTTAATCACTCGTTGTTTCAATTTAATATATTTATAATTGGGTCAACATTTTAATAAACGTATCCATCCATCTATCAGCCCGTAAAAGTCCACTGTTGGACATAGGCCTCCCCACGAGAATGCCATTATTGAATTACATGATTAAAATATATAGAAAAAGAAATACTGCAGTTTAAAAAGAGTAGCAGTATAATATTATACCCACTTAAACCATATTAACTATGACGTCACAAATTATATGAAAGTCAAATTAAATCGTTTAATATGCAGAACATAATTTATTAATTTTAGATTTTCTTTAAAATTGATAAAACCATCTTTAGATATATATCTAAGGACGGTTTTAATTACTTTTATGGAGTTAAACTGTGATACTATTTTCTTTTATACCCTCATCAGCTGTAATAATTGTCAAAAATTCTCAGTTACACTGCGGTTCAAAATTCTAAGTTACTCTCTCGTCCGAAAATCTCAGCAGCGCTATGTTGTCGGTGTAGGTATAGCTATTGTATATTGCAATATACTCCATTTTGAGACAACCTACATATTGGTGAGGGCTTCGATCAAACCGTTAATGTACGGGTTCAACGTGGAGGGAGGGCCGTGATCTCCCTGTCTCACACCACTTTTCTACCTGTGTGGGTCAGACCGCCCATTTCCTGGTATTCGACTGATGATATGATGGTACCAATAATTAAAATAGTTACGAATATCCGGTGTATTTTTATACCTCTTATGACTTCCTTTTTCTGCTATTATATATTAATATATATCCTTTAATTATTTTTTGAGCTATCAGCAGGAAATGTGTGGGTTGGTGAAGTGCTCACATGTAGTAGATATGTAAAGTTCTTAATTAGTATTTGGAAACTGGATTCATCACTCTATTTTCAAATTCCGGCAATCATACGTATCATCATCATCATTACCCTGCTCTTATCCCAATTACTTGGGGTCGACGCAATATGTCCTTTTCTTCCACTCAATCCTATCCGATGTCATCTCTGCGTTCACTCCCTTTCTATTAATATCATGCTTCACGCAATCCATCCATCTTTTCTTCGGTCTTCCCTTACCCCTAAAGCCTTCAACATTCATACTTAAAACTCTTTTCCCAACATTACATTCATCCCGTCTCATCACATGTCCATACCAAGTCAGGCGTTCACTTTTCAACTTTTCCGTCACTGGCGCCACTTTTAAACTTCCTCTTATATACTCATTTCTTACCTTATCCATTCTCGTCAGGCCACACATCCAGCAATCATACGTATATTTATTATAAAAAATATTTTATTTTAAAAAGTTTTCCAGAAATATCGCTGCAATCCCGAAACAGCCAATAAAATATACATTTGCTGCAACACGTAGCATAGTCGCCAGAATTAATATGTAATTTAACTTGCGTGAAACACCGTGGCACTGAGCCTAAAGAATTTCACAAAGTTAAAGTCAGAACAAACTCTCAGCTTTATGGAAAAATTCAAAAAATAATATATGGATCCAATAGTTAAAGATGATTTTTTTAATGTTTAATGATGAACAAAAATAATATAGTTATTGCACGCCTCATATGCGAAGCGTTGAGGTCTTGCTCTACTCTCGATATATGAAAATCAAGAACTTTTCAAACCTAAACATGATTGTATTTTTCTCACATTGCACTTATAGGATAATATTATCATACATATGTCTAGAAAAAAACATTCGCTTAAACGTATTTGATATTTTTAAAAAGCAATTTAAAATAAGAAAATAGTTGATTAAAAAAAATATTCGAGGACGTGCACTTTTGGATTTTCCAAATTATTTTCTTTTTATACTGGCAATGAATTTATCTCAAACATGAGTCAAAATTGTAGCATGTAAATGAAAACCTCTGTAACTATACGATGACTTGGACGTTGGACATGAAACACTTTAGTTCCCGCGACTATGAATGTTGAATAACGTTCGAAACGTTAAAAATTCAAAAGTTAAACATTTCAAAATTAAGTTACATTTCAAATATGTAATACTCTCGTAAACATAAGAAATGATTATTTACAAAATATTTTTGTTTATAGAATACAATAAAACTATTTTACGGATTCTCGTCACGGAGGGACTACCGTCCTCCCTTTTCTTGACGTTTTGAACACTTTAAAGCGTTTACGTTCACGGGAGAACAAGAGTCAACGCTCTAAAGTGCTTGAAATACTAAAACGACCATTAAAAATTAAATACAATGGCGATAGAATCTATGAAAACAGTTTTATTTCAAATGTGTACTCGCTTAAATATTTCTGGTGTTCAGATCAGAATATAATAATTTACATAATTAGATGTCATCTTGTCATCTCAGCTCATATGTGCTTCCTTCACAATGTGAGGGAAATCAAGCTACTATACCACGCTGGTCAGACGTTTTAGTATAAGGTTTTGAGTTTTCCATCACTTGCATAGATGTTATATGCGTTTTATATCCCTTAGTCGTCTCGTACGATCACCCATGGGTAAGTGTGGTAGTGGGTGTTGAATTCTCAAAACAAAACCCTATATCAACAGTTCTGACTAACATGGTATAATAGTTCAATTTCCCAGCCGTTATGGA
This sequence comes from Lymantria monacha, assembly GCA_905163515.2. Lineage (NCBI taxonomy): Eukaryota > Metazoa > Arthropoda > Insecta > Lepidoptera > Erebidae > Lymantria > Lymantria monacha. The sequence continues at coordinate 23,935,280 of LR991081.1, forward strand.
GGAGGCTCGAACCCAACAGTGGGACATATATGGGCTGAGATAAAGTATATATTTTTTAATGATAAATCGAAGATCCTATCGATTCCTTTTTGTATCTCAACAATCAAAAGATTATTACTTCTGATTTTGCCGTGATAGCTTCTGTCATATATATATCTCACTATATCTTTAAACGAGCAATTCTTGTATATATATATATATATATATATATATATGTGTGTGTAATCTGAATCTCGGAAACGGCTCCAACGATTCTCTTGAAATTTAACATACAAGCGGTTCCGAGGGCCATTAATCGATCTAGCTAGTTTTCATTTATAGAAAATATTGATTTGTCAGTATTTTTCGGCAACAAAAAATGTAATTTTCCTTTGAATTAAAACTATCTCACTATATCTTTAAACGAGCAATTCTTGTATATATATATATATATATATATATATATATATATATATATATATATATATATATATATATATATATATATATATATATATATATATGTAATCTGAATCTCGGAAACGGCTCCAACGATTCTCTTGAAATTTAACATACAAGCGGTTCCGGGGGCCATTAATCGATCTAGCTAGTTTTCATTTATAGAAAATATTGATTTGTCAGTATTTTTCGGCAACAAAAAATGTAATTTTCCTTTGAATTAAAACTATCTCACTATATCTTTAAACGAGCAATTCTTGTATATATATATATATATATATATATATATGTGTAATCTGAATCTCGGAAACGGCTCCAACGATTCTCTTGAAATTTAACATACAAGCGGTTCCGGGGGCCATTAATCGAACTAGCTAGTTTTCATTTATAGAAAATATTGATTTGTCAGTATTTTTCGGCAACAAAAAATGTAATTTTCCTTTGAATTAAAACTATCTCACTATATCTTTAAACAAGCAATTCTTGTATATATATATATATATATATATATATATATATATATATATATATAAGTAATCTGAATCTCGGAAACGGCTCCAACGATTCTCTTGAAATTTAACATACAAGCGGTTCCGGGGGACATTAATCGATCTAGCTAGTTTTCATTTATAGAAAATATTGATTTGTCAGTATTTTTCGGCAACAAAAAATGTAATTTTCCTTTGAATTAAAACTATCTCACTATATCTTTAAACGAGCAATTCTTGTGTATATATATATATATATATATATATATATATATATATATATATATATATATATATATATGTAATCTGAATCTCGGAAACGGCTCCAACGATTCTCTTGAAATTTAACATACAAGCGGTTCCGGGGGCCATTAATCGATCTAGCTAGTTTTCATTTATAGAAAATATTGATTTGTCAGTATTTTTCGGCAACAAAAAATGTAATTTTCCTTTGAATTAAAACTATTAGAATATGACGGTTTTCAAATTTTGACGCTGTCATTAAGAATAGACATTTAGCTTAATTGGAAAATCGAGCTCGGTTGGGATCCTTACTTTCTCTTATTTACTTTTTGGCCTTTTTTTATTAATTTATTAATTATTATCATTTGCCCGCATCTTTGTCTGCGTAAAAGTCGAAAATGGCTCTAATAAAATTTTTGTTTGTTTTTTACGTTATTAATTTTATTATTATTTATTAAATTATTAGGTTCGAATGTTTGCACACTTATATAGTATAACAATCTTATCCAGGTAGTGACTGAGTAAGAATACAATTCACCACCTCCTATCTTACCCGTGGGTGAACGTTAGAGACGACTAAGGAATATAAAATGAAATAATATATAACATCTATGCACGAGAAGGAAAACTAAAAACAAAACCCTATACCAACACGTCTGACCAGCAGTATGGTAGGTTAACTTCGCTCCTATTACGAAAAGGGCCCGAACCCAACAGTGGGGCGTATATGGGCTGTGATGATGATGATAACAATTTTTATTATAGTGTAGGGAAGGTTCAATAAACATGAAAATCAAATGAAATTTTGTTATAAGTATATTATGGACAAGAGGATTTTTTCTTAACAGGCTATGTTTTGAATACATCGCGCTCATGCCGACCGAGGTGACGGAAGGGTAGTGTGCGGCCCCATAACCCACCGTCTTTTCCATTGAAACTAGGCCGACCACTGGTACCGCTTCAATGACATCCACCCGCGATACTTCACCTATTACAGTATTTCTTTGTAAACAATATCTTTTGTTTTTCTTTCGGATGCTAGAATTACTAGGCTACTCTGTGAGCTTACTCTGAAGCATGTCACATACAACTGCCCATGGGAGAAGCAGCTTTCTCTCAAGTCTACTCCCTTACTACCCTCCCTTAATACCTTAAGAATTTGACCTCGAGCTTTGTTTATTATTATTGCCAAGCAGACTTTAATGGCAAACTGCACTCTCTGAAATTTGAAGGAGTAATTTGATAGATTTTGGAGAATCCTAGGAATAAAGACAGACTGTGCTCGAGAACAACCAGTCGGTATAGTTGACCCGATTACAATGCATGTAATACTTTTTCTTGCAAACTGGTGGCATTGTACAATTTTGGCGCGCCAGCTCTCAATTTTAAGATGTGAGTTTGGAGACCGGGAGCCTTCAAAGTATTCAGGAACTCAACCGGTTTTCGGACTTGGAGTTTATCACTTATTCGAAGGATTTATTTTAATATTCGACCTCTTCGAATGATTTAAAATTAAAACGGGTAATACATCTTACGATGGATTTCAGTTATACGATGCAATGTGTTATCATGGCTCTCAATTACAATATTCGGCTTAGAAAATTGCTGTATAACCGTATCAATGTGAAAAAAAATAATGACACCGTGTCCTAAAAGTGTATGACCTCTTTATAGCTTAGAAACTTTCAAATTCCATATTAATACAGTAGGTATTGTGACTTTGGAGACATTCAAATTTTAAAGAGTAGTTCCATTTTTTGCGAGCTTTTATATGAGTTCAACCTGTTCAGGGTTCCGTATCCAAAGTGTAAAACGGCACCCTATAACTAAGACTTCACTGTCCGTTCTTCCGTTCATCTGTCTATCACCAGGCTGTACCGTGATAGTTAGATAGTTAGACAGCAGTCAGACAGAAATTTTCACATGTGATGTATTTCTGTTGCCGCTATAACGACAAATACTAAAAAACAAAATAAAATAAATAATTAAGGGGTCCCATATAACAAACGTGATTTTGGCTCTTTTTTGCTCGATACATTTTTTTAGTTTCTATGTTTGTTCTACTTTTTGACTTTTAATTTATTTTTTCATTATTCTTATTATATTTAAATATATCTTCCAAAACACACTAACAAGATAATACCGAGCAAGGCTCGGTCCTCCAGATATTATATATATATATATATATATATATATATATATATATATATATATATATATATATATATGTCGCTACTGCTGTTCTTTGACGTATTAAAGACTGTTGAAAAATCAAATATAAAATTGTTCTCTGTTTATTTACTAATTAGAATCGGTTGCCATTACTCATGCACCATTTGGTACGTTTTACAGCAATAGATAAGTTTACAACGCTGAAATATCAAAGCATGGTATATGCTTGCGAACAATTTATTAAATTATTGAAGCGGCTGATGATACCTTCTCAATTTCAATTATATCATACTAGCTTCTGCCCGCGGCTTCGCCCGCGTAAAAGGTTACTTTCCTTTTTTGTTTTTGATCCCCTATTTTTATTTTTGACCGTCGGTAATACAGTGCAACGGTATTACAATACTCAGGGTTGGAACTTCATTACTGGACTGCTAGATGGCGTTGAAGAAGCTAGATTTTGAGATTTTTTGACAAACAATTTTTTTATTTTTCATATAAAAATTTTGATTTTTTTTTAATAAAAAGTATCCTATGTTACTTTTAATACCTCCAAGAGTATGTGTACAATGTTTCATGATGATCGGTTGAGTAGTTTTAGCGTGAAAGCGTAACAAACAAACTTACATTCACATTTATATATTAGTAGGGATCTAATGCCAATCAAATACAATGTGGAAGAACTAGTATTTTAAACGTAATTTTAATAATAGTTATATTGATGCTTTTTATTGAACTTCGCGTATAAAAAAATACAAATAATCATGAATTAATTGTCGTTTATTACCCTCAAAAACTGTGTTAGTAGAAAACTAGAAAATATTAAGGATTAGCTATAGCAGCTTTAGGGGGGCATAGTCCGGAGCGTGCTCGTCGCGTCCCCTGCCAGTCTAGTTAGACTGCTAATCCGGCTCAAATAATGCGTACCACAGTGCGGGTTAGGGGGTCCCCCGAAGTCGCCGCGTACCGACCCGCCCCCGTCGGTACGAACATCGGCAGATGCGGCGATGGGGGCCGTCACCCAACACGACTTGCCCAGTCAGGCGAGTCGAGGAAAGCAGAGTGCCGGGTGAGCACGTGGAATGTAAGAGGATGTGTGGAAGGTAAGTTGCACGAGCTGATAACCGTCATGGCGGACAAACAGCTAGACGTGCTCTGTGTAACAGAGACCAAGCGAAGGGGCAGCGACGCCTGCGATCTTCCTGGTGGCGGGATGGCTCTATGGTCTGGTGTACCACAGAGCGATCGAGCCAGCATGGGGGTAGGAGTGATGTTGTCCTCTCGCTTGGCCTCAGATTTGAAGGATTACGGAATGTATGATCCCAGACTTCTTTGGGTCCGTATAAAACTAGGTGTCACCAAGGTATTCATGGTTGTAGCATATGCTCCCGTAGGATCCTCGGTGGCGTCAGACCTAGAGAAGTTTTGGGATAATGTTAGGGAAGTTCTGGATATGGCAGAAACCAGTGAACGCGTGATTGTATGCGGAGATTTGAACGGATGGGTGGGGACCAAGCGTCCCGCCTATGAGGACGTACTTGGTCCATTTGGTCATAAGAGAGTGAACGGCGCAGGTAGGCTCATAGCGGATATATGCATAGAGAGAAACCTTATTGTGTCAAACACATTTTTCCAACATAAGGACATCCATATGTATACATGGAGAAGGAATGAACAGAAAAGTATAATAGATTTAATTTTGGTAGACAGTCGCCTCCGAACCAAAATATTGGACCCAAGAGCCTACAGGGGCTCCACAGTCGATACGGACCACTATCTCGTAATTGCGATATTTAGTGGTCTGCTCAGAAAGTGGAGGCACTGGCGAGAGCGTGTACACTTCGGAGGGCTTGAAAGAATAAAAGTTGAAAGGTTGCAAGAAGAGTGTGTAAGAGAAAAGTATGCAGAGGGTGTCCGAGAACGGCTGACGATGGTAAGCCAGCCGCAATCGCACATTGAAGAATGCTGGAGAATATTGAAAGAGAGTATGGTAGATACAGCGAAAGAAGTATGTGGAAGTTCAAAGAAGCATAGAAAAACAAATGGTGATGCATGGTGGGATGCGGAAGTGGTAGCATCCGTAGAGCAAAAGAAGAAAGCGTGGCTGGACTATGTCTCTTCTTTGAATCTGAATGACAGTATGACTGAACAGAAGAAAGAAGTATATCGGCAATGTAAGAATGACACCAAGGCCTTAGTGAAAGAGAAACGTGATAGAGCAAATATGAGTGCAGAAATAGGCTGACTAAAAACTTCGAGGTTAACACCAAACTCTTTTGGAGGGAGGTGAAAAAGTCTTGATGTGGTTGGTCAGCCTTCAGAAAGAGTAAAATAAAGTCTAAAGGTGGAGCCATTCTTACACAATTACAAGACGTGTTAAGTCGATGGATTGAATACTTTGGCGATATGTATGCGGACACTCGAGTTGGCGCCGGTGTCGCATATGGTTTAGTAGATCAACATTCAGCACCGGCGTCCTCCGATGGCATCAGTATGGATGAAGTTAAATGGGCGATAAGAAGTTTAAAAAATGGTAAGGCAGCGGGCATTGATATGGTGTCTGCCGCGATGATCAAACTTGGTGGTTCCTGTGTCTGGGAGGCGTTCCTGTTGCTCCTCAATTTATGCTGGAGCTCGGGAATATTTCCCAGGGACTGGAATAGCGCAGTCATCGTGCCTTTGTTTAAAAACAAGGGTTCACGTTATGACTGCCCAAATTACAGAGCCATAAGTTTGACCAGTTTGGCAGCAAAAGTGTACGGTAAAATTATTGAAAGGAAAATGAGGATGGTGTCCGATGGTTTACTATGTGAGACACAATTAGGTTTCAGAAGTGGAAGGGGATGCATGGATCAAGTGTTCTCTCTGCGCAACATTGTAGAGAAGTATCTGGCTCTAGGTCAGACGGTTTTCTGCAGTTTTGGGGATCTGGAGAGTGCAGTTGACATGATTGTACGAAAGGAACTTTGGGACATTTCACCGGAATATGGTATTAACGGTAAACTGCTACAGGCTGTGCAGTCCAGTTACATGGGCTGTAGAGCCTGTGTGCGGCGGGATGATGGAATGTCGTCTTCGTTTGACGTCAAAATCGGCGTCAAGCAGGGGTGCGTTCTGTCAGCCAGGCTGTTTATCATATATCTGGATAAATGTCTCCAAAGGTTGAACGATATGAATGTGGGAGTCCAGATGGGCGACTCAGTGGTCACTGCTCTGCTCTATGCAGATGATGCAGTCCTGCTGGCACAGTCAGCGACTGACCTGCAGACCCTAGTTGACACAGTGACAGAAGATAGTAAAAAAAGGGGTCAACCAAAATAATGGTCTTTGAAAGAGATGAAGCCAGAACAGATGTAAGAGTAACAATAGGTAATGATGTACTGGAGCAAGTGGATGAATTTGTATATCTTGGATGTGGTTTTAGCCGAGCTGGAAGGTACACCACTGATATATAGCGAAGAGTGAATGCGGGAAATAGAGTTAACGGAGCGTTGGGGTAACTTTTCGGTAGCCACCACCTCAGCCAGAAGGCACGTGTAGCAATACATAACGCAGTGCTTGTCCCAACATTACTGTATGAAAGCGAGAGTTGGGTATGCAGAAAAGAGTATGAAAGTAAAATTAATGCGGTCGAAATGCGATCTCTACGGAAAATCTGTGGTAACTCCACTCCTCTTCCGGCTGATCAATCGCATTCGTAACGACGACGTAAGAGAGCGAGTAGGTATGAAAGAGAGTACTGGTGTAAAGATGCGAAAGGGAATGCTCCGATGGTTCGGACATGTGGAAAGAATGCCGAACGAACGTTTGGTTAAGAAAATATACAATGCGAAAGTGAAAGGATGTAGGTACCGGGGGAGACCGAGACTAACCTACCTATACCAGATCGGTCATGTACTGAAGGAAGGTGGAGTCAAGAGTCTCCAAAACCGGCGAGCGTGTATGAAGAGAATTATGAATGTTGAGGAAGCACGCAAGGATAGAGTTCTCTAGCACTCTGTTCTCTCTGCCTACCCTGCAAGGGACATGGCGTGATGGTATGTATGTATGTATGTAATAGCTATAGCTATAGGATAGTTTACAGTGTTTATATTGCTTAATCGTTAAGCTATGCTAAAGAAAACTGACTTGATAAAGCAACTTGAATGGATTTCCAATAAGTTTGTGAATTTGAAATCTTTATCACCACATGTAATATATTTTTGTTTCACAAATGAGGCTTATAAAAATTATAACCAATATAAAATTGTTCACTCAAATTACTGAAATTTAGCATTTAATATGCTTAATTATTTATAAAACCCGATTACGAAGCGAAAAATGATATCACAAGCGGGATTCGAACCCGCGCCTATTGGGATTCCGGTCCAATCTGCTGTCACTACACCACAGTAGATGGCGCACGTCACCTTAAAGACGTAAATATGATACGAAGCGAAATTTGCATGTCCTACAGTAGTTCACGGTGGTGTAGTGGCAGCACGATTGGGCCAGCATCCGGTTACGGGTATGCGTGCGTACGCCCCTCTGTCGCCCCGGACGGAGTGGTGCGAGAAGAGCGCCAACCATAACCCACCCCAAATAAAAAACAAAAAAAAAGGTGGGCCTTTTATACAAATTAATTTGCATCTTAATATAACAAATTGGTTTTCCTCACTGTAATATTAATTTGCAACCTCATGACTTTGAAACGGTAACACGTTATGGTAATTAACTGAACTAATCAGTTAATTTATTTTATAAATTTCAAGATTGTATGTTCAAGTATTTTAGTTAGTTTATTTGAATGTGCTAAACTAGTTGTATTCCTAGAAAATATTATCGGCTTATGTGGCCTGTTTATTTAGAATAGTCAAATAATATAATACCTCTGCAACAAATATCAACTGAACAATGTTCATTCGTTTTAACAAAGCGGTGCAGTTAGAAATCGCGCTTCAAGTATCCTGCGCCGTAATTAACCACTGCTTCGCTATCGAAGGGTTCTGTGCATTCACAGTTGTCATAACAACAGCTAAACTGACCAAAATTGTATTTGCTGTTTCATGGATTTTTTCTAATATTGATATAATTGCATGCCTCATAAGCAAAGCATTGAGGTGATGCTCTACGCCCGATATATGAAAATCAAAGACTTTTCACAACTATTAAATAACTAAAAATTACTGAACTTATACTACTTTTACGGATTCTATCGCGTTTGTATTTGATTTTGAATTTCCGACATCAATCTGGTCGTATGAATCTGGCACACTCACGACCGAAAAAAATAACGTATCGAAGTATTGTTTTAAAGCTTCATATATATATATATATATATATATATATATATATATATATATATATATATATATATGACGGTACTTCCGTTTATCGTACGTGCTAAGCGGAAACATGTTAACAAAGTATTCACTAATCGCGCCACCTAGCGCAAGCTTGTTTAAGAGACGAACAAAACTAAACGACCGACCTCCGTTCGGCAGTCTGAGCCCGCGAGTGGCGCGATTAGTGAATACTTTGTTAACATGTTTCCGCTTAGCACGTACGATAACCGGAAGTACCGTCATATATATATATATAATATATATATATATATATATATATATATATATATATATATATATATATATATATATATATATATATATATATATATATATATATATATATATATAATATATATATATATATACATATATATAAACCTTCCTCTTAAAATACAGTATGTGAAGAAAAACACCTACATCAAATTATGTGTATAAAAGAATATATTTTATAAAACAAAAACAAAATACGAATACTATACTAAGTAATAGCGATCCATCCTCGTTTCGCTTTGGTATTCGTCACTCTGTCACCACGTTTTAAATATCTGATGTCTTCTAGGATATATTATTCATCTCAAGGAGAGGGCAGCCCTCAGAGGGTATTCCGTTGGGCCGGCCACTGACAACAAGTTCACGTTGCTCCGGTGGCCGGTCCAACGACGAAGGCGAGGTCGTGAACCTCGCCTTCGTCGTGGGTGGGTTACGGTTGTGCGTACTTACGCCCCTCTGTCGCCCCGGACGGATTAGTGCGAGGAGTACGCCGACCGTAGCCCACCCCAAAAAAAAAAGGAAAAAGGATATGTTATTCATTTTATGATATACAATTTCGTATATAATATATGATGTACGTATCATATAAGATTTAACCAAAGTAAGCACATAAAAATTAGATATTTTACTACATTACATTACAAATCTTTCAAATTCACGACTTTTTCTATTATAATATACATGTATTATATATATATATATATATATATATATATATATATATATACACCTATATATATATATATATATAATACAAGGATTGCTCGTTCAAAGTTATAGTGAGATATTAGGGTGGTCGTTAAAAATTAAATTTCTTGCGGTACCGCCTAAAAAGCTTCCTTTTAATGAAAATACACTGGGATTTTTTTTTAATTTTTCAAGTCAAGACAACACGTGCTTCATTTTTTTTTCTAGCCTATCATTTCAAGTAGGACTAGTAAGGTCACCTGTCTTTATTTTCGGGAGCGGTCCACTTCCACCCTGTATATATATATACATATATATATATATATATATATATATATATATATATATATATATATATATATATATATACATATATATATATATATATATATATATATATATATATAGACATATATATATATATAAACCTTTCTCTTGGATCACTCGAAATATTGACGATAACCGCATTAAAATTCGTTGCGTAGGTTAAAAGATCTAAGTATACAGACAACGAAAGCGACTTTATTTTATATTTATTAGATGTATTGATTATGTATAGATCATCTGCCTATGAATTTGAATCATATTAACATCAATTTTTATATGTACATATTATTTCGCATCTCCCGTAGTCGCTGTCGGCGGCAATCGATCGAGAAATGCCATGCCAATTAAGCACTGTTGTTTAATAGGCATGGCATTAACACAGGTATTTCTCGTTTATTTGAAATTGTATGCTTAAAATGGGCAATTTTTTTTCATTCATTTCATTTCAGCCTGTCGCTGTCTACTGCTAAACGCCTCACTCATGTTACGACACAGAGTGCGGTCCTGGCCGCTTGCATCCATAGACGCCCAGCAATCTTCACCAGGTCGTCTGTCCATCTAGTGGAAGGGCGTCCTACACTGCGTCGTCCAGTACGTGGTCCCCACTCGAGAACCTTTCTTCCCCAGTGGTTGTCGGCCTCGTAATATTCCTGATTATTGATACATCTTTGAATATCTGTCACTTGTCCAACAAGAGGAAGTCTATCTCGTTTTTCGTTGAACCATCGGGGTTAATCCAGGTCCATTTCCTTTGTGGCTGCTTCCTGAAGAAGGAATTCATCATAGAGAAGCGTTTCTTCAGCCAGTTTCTGGCCCCTCTGGTTTCTCTGTCCATATCCATGTTTCTCCACCCTCAATTCATTATCACTCCCTTTGCCTAGTTTCGCGTTAAAGTCTCCCATAAACACCATGAAGTGGGTTTTGGACGCGTGTATGGCTTTCGAGATGTCCTCGTAAAATGCCTCCACCTCGTTGTCGGAGTATGCCGAAGTCGGTACGTATACCTGTATGACTGAAGGTCACAAATACCTCTTGGTAATTCTGAGAATAAGGTATTATACCCTTGTCGACGCACTCTCGATCCTTTCCACGTTACCTACGAGAGACTTGCGAACGATAAACCACATACCGCCTTGGGACGGGTAATCTCCCTCCCGGTAGAAGAGAAAGTTTCCACACCGGAGGATTATCATGCCCTCGCACTCTCGTCGCACTTCTGTTTATCCTATAATGTCCGCGCGGATTTTGTTCAATTCCTTTTCCAGCTCGATGACCTTCTTGACGGTCCTGAATGTCCTAATGTCATGTGTTACCAGAGCCGTTTGATTGGAAGCTGGATTGCTGACGGAGACTCTTCGCAACCCCGTTCCACTACTACCGGGCCCGCCACCAAAATGAGCCCGTAGGGTACCAGAGCTGCCGTGACTGGGAGCCATTTCTATTTTGCTTATCATGAGGCGATAATGCAGTAATCGCCACGCTTGGCAGGTGTGTTAGCGATCGCAGTAAAATTTTATATATTCTTCCAGGAGAGTTCTGCTGCCCACTCCCTTGGTGAATGAAGCCTTAGCCGATATTTACGACTCCCACGGGCAAGCAAGGGGTGGTGACACTTGTATTCTTTCCTGTCGCCACATGGGGAATGGTCATGTTTACATTAGTATAATTATATTAAATAATAAACTTGGCCAATTTGTCAAATAGCGCACGCATAAACTGTATCAAAAAACATAAAGTCGTCCTCATTTACAATTAAACAGATTTGAGTAAACTGATCACAATTCCTAGACGTTATAGTCCAGTAATTATAAATAAATAGTTTAGTACCTGAAAAGTAAAAAACTCTCTAAAGATTTAACAAACAAGAGATAAACTCAGTTCACTTTATATCTATATTATTTTTTCTTTAATGATTAAAACAGCTGTTTAGTAGCAGTTACGAATACTACCAACACTTACATTGTTCGTGAATGTCATATAAGATGAATAAGAGATTTATACTAACCTTTTTTTTTTGGTGGGTTATGGATGCGTCTCGCCCCGCCGAATCGGTCCGGGGTGACGGAAAGGCGGCGCGTGACCCCATAGACCCACCGTAAAACCTTCTCTCTTCGCCGGGCGAGCGGACCACCGGTACTCGATTTTAACTTCGGTGAGATTTATACTAACCTGGACCAACTCCACCTGATACCATTTGGTCAACAATTACATTCTCAAAGAGTTTTGATAACGAGTAGGCGGTCGGTCATAAAACTATTGTCAATGACTTTTGCAATATAAACGATATAAGACGAGTACGTATTGAGTCGAGCCAAAATAATTGAGATCATAACAGATGAGAGTGATGATCATTAAAATAACGCACAGTGACTGAAATTACGTCAATATACAGTGCAAAAGTTATTATCAATCCGAAAGTTGTAAAGGTACAAATGAAATCTATTAAGAGATCTTAGAATAACATTCAATGCGTTATATACGCATTGAATATCATTCTTTCAAAATAACTTTTTCACTTTGTTTTCTTTACACTATTTAGGTATGTATATATGCTAAATTTGAATTTAAATTTCTCCTTCTTTACCTCTCATCGTGACCTAACAATATTCTTTGTCGATGCATAATGAAAATATACATGAATATCTGAATAATAAATAGTTGCGCTTATACGAAGTCAATTCAAATTACTGCTACTTAATTTTCTTTTAATAATATATTTCGAACAAGTATTTCGCTAATATCATCATTTATCATTCACCTACTCTTATCCAAGTTACTTGTGGTCGATACAATTTGTATTATTCTTTCATGGTACATATTGTAAAAGTTATTGACAAAAGTTTTATGACCGGCCACCTGCCATACGTCAACCTTCTTTGGGAATGTAATTGTTAACCAAACGGCATCAGATGGAGTTGGCCCAGATCGTTATAAGGCTCTTAGTCGTATTTTACCACATCCACGAGCAAAGTAACGGTTTGTAGTATTCATAGCCGCTACCACACAATATTTCGCTAGTATATTATCTTCAAAATCATAATTTGAAATCTTATCATTGTAAACCAAGAGAGCAAAATAAAAATTGGTCTTACAGTTATTAAAATAAAAATATATGTAAAAAATTTTCCAGATCAAAAATTTTATCCTCTCCAAAAATTTGTGGACTTAGACGTAGGCTTCTTATGTCTTAACCTAAAGATCTAGGATCAGTTACTGTATATACATCCAACTATAGGTCACGGGCCGAGATGTAATCACAACTCATATATGTCCCACTGTTGGGTGCGAGCCTTCTCCATAACGCAAGAGAAATTGGCCAGTATCACAAAATATTGTCCGGCGTGGCCGTCGAACCCACGGCACTAGCATGCGTGGTTATTATTTTACCGATTACGCTTTTTTATTTTTATTGCTTGTGGTGGCAAACGAGTAAGCAGCACACCTGATGGTAAGTGTCACTGCCACCCATGGACCTATGCAATACCAAGAGTATAACTAGGCCGCTGCCTACCAATATAAACCCCAAACCCACCCAATTAGGCTTTCGGCTCTCTCGTTCACCGAACGAAGCGCAATAGCACATTGCCATTACTCATACGTCGATCTTCTACTCAGTGTGGTATTACCACGGACGGACCGGCCCGCGGCTGCAGACAGAGAACTGCCAACAGCGTGGTCCTACCACTATTAAATCTGTATAATTTCTCTATTATATTAACAGATTATTATAGACTTATGCTAAATAAAGTATTATGGCGGCTATACACACCCGACGAGAGCCTCTCGCCGAGAGTTAAGGTTAAATGAGAGTATATATGCGTGACATATCGTCCCGGTAACAACAGTATACCAGCGCTGCTCGTCTTTGACCAACATTATGCTGAATTATGGCCAGATTGTGGCAAACACTAACCACTTTTTGTTATTATTATTATCAATTTAGTTTGTTTTTGTTTCTGTCTGTCATAACTATGATATTTTAAAACAAAAACATGTAAACAGAAGATACTCGATAATACAAGGTGGTTCAAATATAGGTAAACCGATTTTTTTTAATAAAGGCGTGAAAAATTCAGTGTCGTAAAAATGGCTGCACTGGATGTTAGACTAGTCTGTTACGAAGCGCAGAAAATAGCCGAGACCGCGTAACCTAGCTTTTTAGTGTGTTATAGCCATGAGCGAGAAGGATGCACCAGTGTCTGTTGCGCAACGCATCATTATTCGTACTTTGGTCAAATATAATATAATATTCGCTGAAATTTATCGAAAATTACTCGAGCAACTGCTCGGGGGATAAGTTCCTCTCCAAGATTCAAGTTTATGGATGGGATTCTGCTTTTCTAAAAGGCCGCGAAGGAGTGACAAACTTGCCACATACGCGGCGACCTTGTACAAGTGTTACTTCTTCGTGCGCAAATGGTTACGTGACAAGCTGCGAGATTTTTACGAAAAAGGCATACGAAATCTTCTGGAAAGGTAGCAAAAGTGTGTAGAGTGTGAAGGAGACTATCTAGAAAACTGTAAAAAATTTCAGCTCTGTAATTTAATAATATTTTTTATAGCAAAATTCCGGTTTATATTTGAACCCACCCTCGCATTTTAACAAAATACAACATCAGTCACTAACAAACTAGTAACAATGTTTCATGGAGAGTTGACATCACCCTAGCATGCCATATTTACAAAGATTTGTTAGGGTGTAACTATATAAGTTAGTTAGTACTAACATATGCTTCACATGGCACACATCAATTGAACTGTGACGTTTGATCTATACATTAAGACTATACGACGAAAGTAAACACATTGGCTCAATATCACCACGACGTTTCTTGTTCCAAATAATACATTTAAGACATTTTTATTAATTTATATTTATAATTAAAATAAACCGTCCTCCCGTGACCATGATCACTGTAAAGTGTTCGAAACGTCGGGAAATTATAAATCAAATACAAACGCGATAGAATCCGTAAAAGTAGTTTTATTTCAAATTTATAATTAAAATGTTCAAAGTTATAATACAATATATGCCAATAGTATAACATTATTTTCTTAAAAGTTATAACAATGTTTCAATTATGACTGAGGAAAACATTCATAAAATTAAGGATCTTAAAAAAAATTAAGTTAAGTCCCAGTGTTATATATACATACAAATCATCACGCCATATCCCTTGCAGGGTAGGCAGAGTGAACAGAGTGCTTGAGAACTCTATCCTTGCATACTTCACTCGCTTCCTCAACATTCATAATTCTCTACATTCACGTTCGCCGGTGTCGGAGACTTTTGACTCCACCTTCCTTCAGTACGTGACCAATCTGGTCTAGGTAAGTGAGTCTCGGTCTCCCCCGGTACCTACATCCTTCTACTTTCGCATTGTATATCTTCTTATCAAGACGTTCGTTCGGCATTCTTTCCACACGTCCGAACCATCGGAGCATTCCCTTTCGCATCTTTACACCAATACTCTCTTTTATACCTACTCGCTCTCTTACGTCGTCGTTACGAATGTGATCGGTCAGCCTAATTCCACAGATTTTCCGTAGAGATCGCATTTCGACCGCTTTAATTTTACTTTCATCCTCTTTTCTGCATACCCAACTCTCGCTTCCATATAGTAATGTTGGGACAAGCACTGCGTTATGTATTGCAGATCTCGATATCACTGTGGATTAAATGTATCGTTAAATATACAGTTTATTTTGGTTATACATTATACGTTTTATTAAAAACAGTAAAAAAATAATATAAACATTATTTTTCTCTTGTTCTTACCATGTTTCATAAAAACCATAAGTCGAATAGAAGTTTTTATGAAACAAAACATTAAATAAATTATTTCAGTTTACTTATTTATGTCACAGAGACAAGCTCCAATCTTTTACACAGTAGAAGAAAATTGAACTGCTGTAGCACGCTAGTGAGACGGTTTAATGTATAGGGTTTTAATTCGAGATATCCTCTCTTCTCTTGCATCTATCGTTCTTAAATTATAACCCAATATCGTCTTTTACGTCCAGGGGTAAGATAGCGTCTGGTGAATTATATTTTAATCCGTCATCACGCGTAAAGATGATTGCATTAATAAACTTTACTGATAAGTCCTTAAAATTAACTTCATTTAGAATAATTTTATGATAAAATAAGTTGAAATAATTACATTGCTCGACCTATGGTGATTCAGAAATATCCTATTCGTTTGTATATCGTCTTTTTAGGCAATACTATCGAGAGCTGAGATTTATTTCACAATCACTTTCGTTCAGTGTTCATTAACAAAAAAATTAACAAATTGACAAGAGTGTTATTTTACCATCGATACTTTATTTAAATGTCTGTAATAACGATGACTTTTGGACGTAAGACACATTAGTCCTCCCGTGACCATGATCAGTGTAAAGTGTTGATGATGATAATGATGATGATAATGATGATGATGATAAACAATTATCAACTCAATACGATAATAATACAATTACAGCAACCCTTTACTTACCTGCCTTACTTAAAATTGAGTAATTGTCTCGTCACGAGAGTCAAAAACAGTTGTCTTTTGATAAATATGTAAAACCTCACAGCAATCGTAAACCCGCTTGTCTAATGTGGAAATTACAGCATTATCCTCTCATTTGTGGATGAAGTCTACACCAAACTGTTGATGGCGTTAGGCTGAATAATGATGATACACCATACTTTATGTAAACAGTACATACATACATATCATCACGCCATATCCCTTGCAGGGTAGGCAGAGAGAACAGAGTGCCAGAGAACTCTATCCTTGCATACTTCACTCGCTTCCTCGACATTCATAATTCTCTTCATAGACGCTCGCCCGAACGCTCCGAACCATCGGAGCATTCCCTTTCGCATCTTTACACCAGTACTCTCTTTCATACCTACTCGCTCTCTTACGTCGTCGTTACGAATGCGGTTGGTCAGCCTAACTCAACAGATTTTCCGTAGAGATCGCATTTCGACCGCATTAATTTTACTCTCATACTCTTTTCTGCATACCCAACTCTCGCTTAATACTTAATTTAACATATTGTATAGAACCGTGGTACGATCAAGATGCTTCTCATGAAACCATATATTTGAAATTTCTATGATTAGTTTAAAAGTTATGAAGTAAGATATGAACACACATATACCTATAAGTACACAAAGAACACCTTTTGACTTCATCTTGGTTTCAAATAGATATTAAACATTTATACGAATATTTACTTGAACTTTACCGGAATTGACATAACTCTACATCAAAGGCAAAAATATAAGGATCTTATTAAAGGATTTCCTTTATGACGCAAATAGCAATGTTCTTTGAGAATTTTCGTAACAAGTTTGCATATTTAGCTAATATAAATTTAAAATATCTGGATTGGATGTATATTCTTTTTATTGTGTTTTGGAAGATATATTAGATATATATCGAAAATATACAGCGTAAATTCGTTAAATATTTATGTTACCGTCAAAAAGTTTATTACAACTTCGATGATTATCTGAAGTTGTGTGCTAGATTTCACATCCTACCTTTAGTAATAAGACGAGATAAGAATCGAAACGAGACGAGAATGAATGACATCAGCTATGATGTCACTTATTTACTAAAAATAATCAATGGATTTGTTAACTGTTCTATACTTTTGTCAAAAATAGGTGTTAGAGCTACAAGAAATCACATTCCATGTCATCTCCCATTAGTTTCAACTAATTACCGTCAGAATGCATTTCTGTGGCGAGCGAGCAATATATTTAATCTATATATATATATATAAAAGAAAGTTGTGTTAGTTACAACACTTATAACTCGAGAACGGCTACACCAATTATTAAGATTTTTATGTTTTTGAGTTTGTTGTCGTCGGGAATAGGATATAGGATATTAAAATATGATATTAATAAACAAAAAAAAAAGAAAATTAAAAACACATTAATTCTAAACGTTCATTTGTTGATGATGTAACCATGGCAACTGACAGCACACGCCATTACGTGGTCTAATGGTTTGTTTGGAAAATACCGCGAAAAGTTAAAATTATATAATTTGGAAAATCCAATAGTGCACGCCTCATAATTTTTATATTATTTAGCATTTACTATTAGTCAATGCTATAATAAGCACGATAAATAAAGCGCCTTAATTATTTCATTGAGTAAGATCTGGTAGTAATATTAAATAAAATTGCACTTCAAAAAAAAACAAAAAATTATGCGTGCGTACGCATATCAGAAGTGACACTTTGGCGAACTACTCTCCCTCTCTCTCCCTCCCTCTCTCTCTCCTTCTCTCTCCCTTTCTGCCTTTTTTATTGCTTATGGTGGCAAACGAGCAAGCAGCATACCTGATGGTAAGTGTCACAGCTGCCCATGGACATTTGCTATACCAATGGTATAACTAGGCCGCTGCCTACCATTACAATCCCTAAACCCACCCACTTGGGCTACCAGCTCTCTCGCTCACCGAACGACGTGCAATAGAACATTGCCATTACTCAGACGTCGATCTTCTGCGAGAGTGTGGTACTACCCCGGACGGACCGACCCGCGGCTGTAGACAGAGAACTGTCAACAGCATGGTCCTGCCACTATTAAAAATCCTCTCTCTCTCCCTCTCTGCCTCTCTCCCTCTCTGCCTCTCTCCCTTTCTGCCCCTCTGCCTCTCTGCCTCCCTCCCTCTGTGCCTCTCTCCCTCTCTGCCTCCCTCCCTCTCTGCCTCTCTCTTTCTCTCTCTCTCTCGCTCTCTCTCTCTCTACCTTCGTGCGCTTATAATCTCAGCTCATATATGTCCCACTATTGGGCTCGCACCTCCACCATAATGGGAGGGAAATTGACCTACTATACCACGCTGGTCAGACATGTTGCTATAGGGTTTTGTTTCAAGTTTTCCTTCTCTTACAAAGATGATAAATGCGTTTTATATCCCTTACCTTAGTCGTCTCTTATGATCACCCACGATTAAGATAGGGGGTGGCGAATTGTATTCGTAACGGGTAACCCTCCCATGCGCTTTACACTTCAAAATAAATATGGCGCGCAACAGAAAACGTTACAATATAAAATTTCTCCCATACGTCAATAAAAAAGTTTCACTTCAAAAAGTTAGAGAAACAAAAAAAAATGCAATATTTTTAAGATACTGAAGTTAACAGACATGTGACAATTTTTCATTATTTTATTTATCATTAACTATTAGTCAATGCCATAAATGAAAAAGAAAAATAATCTGTGCCATTCTCGACGCAGTACTAAATATAACTGTTCGTTTACAATAGGCTGTATGTGATCTATTTCCTTTGCCTGTCCGAAGGGCCGAATAAAAAATATAAACGAACCCAATTTTCATAAGGTATATGTACACTAATGACTAAGCAGTTTAGTTTTTTATTAATTGCAATTAAACGATAAAGAATTACTTAACCATTTTCGAAAGGAAACCGCGCGTTGCGATTATAAAGCTTTTAAAAAAAGAAATATTTTGATACATTATTTTTTACGGTAGTATTCTTGCCAGATACGGAATATTTTATCCGACGTCTTCGAATATTTTTTTATTCAACTATTTTCTTACTTTAAACAAAATAATTGCTTTTTAAAAATATCAAATACGTTTAAATATCAAAAAGTTTTATGTGGAGAGTAGAGTAAGCGTGCAAAATTTGACCGGTCAGAGTTCGTGTTGTGCGAGTGTTACGAATTTTTACGAATATTGTTATAATAAAACATATTTTATGTCTATATTGTCATCAATAATGTCGCGACCAATAAAATCAAATCTCTCCCAACAAAACCGTAACGCAGTTAGAATTCGAAACATAACGAACGTAACCACGGCATTTATTGCACGGGAAGACCGCCGCGTTAATATGGCCCAACTCCGTGCTTCTTAATCACAAGAGTAAAGCAAGGCAGGCCGTGCTATTGACAATGCGAAATCGTTGAACAAATCTTAGAGATCAACAATTAGTTTATTTTCAACGCATATGAAGGAAAATGTCGTATAACGCAAGGTAATTCTTCGTCTTGCTGGCACGTTATTAAAATACTTGATTATTTGAATTTATATATTATTCATATTTATTTATTCTTGATTCTCCTACTCTTATCCCAATTACTTGGGGTCGATACAATGTGTACTCTTCTTTCATAGTACATATTGTAAAAGTAA
This sequence comes from Lymantria monacha, assembly GCA_905163515.2. NCBI lineage: Eukaryota > Metazoa > Arthropoda > Insecta > Lepidoptera > Erebidae > Lymantria > Lymantria monacha. The sequence goes on from LR991081.1 coordinate 23,955,407, forward strand.
TAATTTTATGACCGGCCGCCTACCAGACGTCAACCTTCCTTGGGAATGTAATTGTTGACCAAAGGGCATCAGATGGAGTTGGCCGAGGTCGTTATAAGGCTCTTAGTCGTCTTATACGACATCCACGACCAAAGTAAGGGTTGATAGTATTTGTAGCCGCTACCACACAGCTAAAAATAACTTAATAATTTTAAATTAATCGAAATCTACTTATCTCATTCATTAACTGTTAGGCGGAACGAAGTGTGCTGGGTCCGCTAGTAATAAATATAAGAAGCATAATCTTGATATTTTTCTTTAAGTTAGATGCGATAAAACCGACACTCAGTATTGATTTTTTCAGAGTGTATGATATCAATAGGTGAATTTGTTTAGGATTTTACCAACAATTAATAATGTAACACTATTTTATTGTTCTTTTTATTGCTAATTATGAAGCATAACAGTGAAGACTTGTTATTGGCTTTAAGTATCGTAAATATTGTAACATAAATTTTATTATTTTAAGCTGTTGGTATCCCGATAAATAAATAAATAAATATTTAAATATAATTAATATAATAATAAAATAGGAATTTAAAAAGTTATAAAATAATGAAAAAGGGAAACTAAAGATCCTAACCGGTGCTGTCTCAATTAGACTACTCGATTTTCTTCTTCTTCTTCTTATGTATTGGCAATCAGCTACATATACGAGCTATTGGTGCCAGTGTCAAGTTATAATTATTATTACGTTTATAGTCTTGTCAGGTTAGTCATTGTCTAAGTCAAATTGTCACCATTAACAGTGCAATGGCCACACTGTTAATGGTATCTTGTGGGAATTTTAATGTAAAACGAAAACGTTGTAAAGCACTTTTATATGATATTCACTACATCCCAGTATTTCCGCACATCACATTACATAAAATGCCATCAAAATTATCTAATATAACACGTTAAAACACTAAGATATCGAATATAATACAAGAGCACCACATGACGTTTTCAAATTCCCGTCAAAAGTCCCTCGATTTTCCAACTGAACTATGTCTATTCTTAATGACAACGTCAAAATTTGACTTCATATTTTAATAGTTTTCAGCAAACGAAAAATATATTATTAACTTTTGACGGAAATTTGAAAACCTCATGTGGTGCCCTTGTATTATATTCGATATCTTAGTGTTTTAACGTGTTATATTAGATAATTTTGATGGCATTTTATGTAATATGAAGCGGCAGAACTACTGGGATGTAGTGAATATCATATAAAAGTGCTTTACAACGTTTTCGTTTTCCATCAAAATTCCCACAAGATACCATTAACAGTGTGGCCATTGCACTGTTAATGGCGACAATTTGACTTAGACAACGACTAACTTGAAAGACTAAAAACGTGAAAATATTTATAACTTGACACTGGCACCAATAGCTCGTATAAGTAGCTGATTGCCAATATATAAGAAGAAGAAGAAAAATATATTATTTTCTTTGCCTGAAAATACTGACAAAACAATATTTTAAATAAATGAAACCTAATTACATCGAATAATTTGGTAAATTTATTAGATACATTTTAATGATACAATAATATCAGTGGCATATAGATGCCCCGACAACACAATCCAGTTATTTATTGCCTGAGCGTTGATGGAGATGATACCCGAAGGGGTAACCCACCGGGCCGGCCACAGATGTCAAGAAAGTGGTACCAGTGTTTGATCCATTGGCGATGGGGAGGATAAATGGTGAGTTATGGGGCCGGACGCTACTCTTCCGTCACCTGCCAAAACAAAAAAGAAATATCATTTAGATTGCTTTAAGTGTTGCCTTAATCTCAGGTGTCGTTCGTAAATACGGACATTAATTAAATATAAGCCCTCACTACTCATCTCTGTTAGCCTCCTAGCACTCGTAATCAGTCGACATGCCTACGAAATTATATTAAAACCTATACTTTTCTTTTCGCATTAGATTCCAAACTATGTCACCAATTAAAGTGCAGTAATAACAAACTTTATCTTCATGACTTTTCCATTTTATTTGTATTAACCATTTGTTTTTATATAATTTCAAGGATTATATTTAAATATTTAACTCAAACTTAAAGTTTTTTTTTACTTTTACCGTAAAAACTATTTTTGTAGCTCAACTATTAATGCTGCGCGCCACGATTTATCTGCTTAATTTTTGTGCCGTAAAAATATTAGGTTAAAAAACAACAGCTATAGGTATAAGTTCTATCAAGTGCTATTGTAATCGGTTAAGTACGTTATGTACGTGAAGAAATAACAAATAAGTAATAATTAGTTCCTTGGTGCTGTGACAGATAGTGTTACTGTACTTGCACCAAATGACAGTATTAATTTCACTTGGAGATTTTAATGTGAATCTTTTAGATGTGTGTAATTGAATGCTCAACTTTGAACTCATGCCTTTTTTTAAATTATAGTAAACTCATACATTAATCATCATCACAGCCCATAAATGTCCCACTATTGGGCTCGGGCCTCCTCCGTAATAAGAGGGAAATTAACCTACTATTACGCACTGGTCAGACGTGTTGGTAAAGGGTTTTGTTTCGAAATTTCCTTCTCTCGCATAGATGATATATGCGTTTTATATCTCTTAGTCGTCTCGTGCGATCACCCACGGGTAAGATATGGAGTGGTGAATAGTATTCTTACTCCGTCACCACACGGAAACATATATTAATACTACAGTAAAAAACTGTTTTCATAGATTTTTTTTATTGTTTCTGGTGGCAAACGAGCAAGCAGCACACTCTCGCTCACCGAACCGAGCGCAATAGCACATTGTCATTACTCAGACTTCAATCTTCTGCGAGAGTGTGGTACTACCCCAGACGGACTGGCCCGCGGATTTAGATAGAAAACTGTCAACAGCATGGTCCTACCACTGAAGATTAGATATTATACAAACTTAAGTAATATCTCAGTGTCGAAATAAGAAAACGTTTGGGTGAGAGCCTAATATTGGTAAAATTTAATTATTGCGATATCGTATACGGACCATGTTTTTTTCTCGAACTGAGAAAATTATACAACGTGTACAAAATGCTTGTGCAAGGTTCAGTTTTGACATTCCATGTCTTAACCACGTAACACCTTACCTTAATGATGCCAATGTTTTAAAAATGACAGCCAGACGCATAGTTCGTCTTGCAACATTGCTGTTTGGTATCATTAGAAGTAAATGGCCAAGATATCTATATGACAAACTTTGCTGGCGTCATGATAACCCTAAATATACATCTCGATCTGTGACCAACTTTAAAACTAGAGCCTTCGGGGGATGTTTCAAATTTGCTACAATTATTGGAATTCTATTCCCCCACCGTGTCAAAATAAAACTAACAGTTTTTCTTTCTAATTATACTTTAAACAATATATTCTTAAAAAGCAGCAAGATATGTGACATATATTTATACAAAATTTTATAAGTTTTTTATATAAAAAGCTAAAGGGTTATTATCCACATTTATATCCTTTATATATATATATATATATATATATATATATATATATATATATATATATATATATATTGTATTATATTATATTATATACATATAATAAATGAGTAGAAACCCTGTGTCTGTACATTTGATAAATTTATTAAAAAATGAATATAGACAGTAAGAAAACACTAATAGAAAGCAAAAAACATTTTTTGGAATTTTTTGTCTGTCTGTATGTCTGTGTGTCTGTATGTCTGTGTGTCTGTATGTCTGTAATCGCTAATCTCCAAAGTTACTTAACGGATTGTTGCGCCGTTTTCATAAATAGATTAAGCCCAGCCCAGAACAACATTTAGTCATTGTTTCATTCAAATCTGATGTCTGATGTGTAAAAAAAGTTATGGTCATTTAAGTTTTAAAATCAACGCTCGCCTTTTATGTCACTAGAAGGGTTAATTCAAAATAATTATTTAATTTATCTGTGATGTAAGAAAAATAAAATACTATAACTTTGGATCGAGTATCACAGTGCACTCTTTTTTATTATTGTTTGGTAGGCTATAGTCTGTACTGAACACACCACACCCTTTCCATCCGGGGCAGTAGAAGGACGTCATGTGACCACATAACCCAACATGTTCCCTCCCGATCGCCATCAGGCCGGCCTCTCACATCCTTTTGTGACATCCGTGGCCAGCCAAGCGAGTTATCCCTTCAGGTATCGTCTCCGTCGCCCCGGCAACCAACAGTGTTGCATCGCCCTCACGCGGTCGGCCTCTCTGCAGGTGGCTGATTAATCCCTGATCCATTCACCCGTGACATTAGAAAGGGGAAATGCCGTGCGATGCGCCAGCGGCAGCGTGTCAACGTGGAGAGTGTCCTCTGTAATACGCCCCAGCGGGTAGATCTTTCTGTGAGATGACTGTCTCGCAAAAGGCCGCGACCGAGTCCCAGTTGCTCACGCTATCGAGCATCGTCTTAGTGACAGCCGGCAGCGCTAGGTCGGCACCGATAATTGCATCGAATTTATGGCGCTAATCTATCATGACCATCCACTTCGCAATCACAGTAGTGGTATATGCTGAAGTAATCATGCCCCATCAATACCTGCACCAGTGAAAAGGGGAGGACCCTGTGCCGCTAACCCAACCACTCCATCAGCATCGGTCGAATAGCCTCCACGGTCGAAACACCGAACCAAGGCCTCTGCCGCCGACAGTACACCCTAGCAATAACAAATGCTATTTATTACCTCCGCCTGTTGCTGCATTTTGTGCGAGGCCCTACTTTTTACATTTTTATACACTGTTGATTGCATAGTATAATTCAAGTGGCTTACAGAGCACTTGAGAGTGATCAGCGCTGGTACGATACCCTTGAGGAGGCATGTAACAGTAATAGCCCCATTGATTTGAGTCTTTTGTTTTTAATGATGTTATTGTTCTGTAGTCTTTCAAATCTTTTGCAATTATAATAAAATGTAAAAGATATCAATCTGAAGATCCTACCTACTAAAGTGCGACATGGACCAAGAAATTCATTTCTCCTAATTCTTTCCTAATGATAGCTATTTTTTCCTAGATATCCCAGGCACCTCTGGAAAGATTTATTTGAGCAGAGCAATCTTACCAAAATCAGGCACCAGCATAAAATAGCTTTGGCAATGGCTTTGACAGAAAATGCAGCTCCATTGCTTCCTGGCTGTAAAACAGCTCAGTGTTTACAATCTTCTAAGTTTTCTCTTTATGAACCTTTTTTATTTATGGTGTCCGAAGCACCTATGTAAAACTAGATAACAAGATGTCGCGACAAGTGAGATTCACCCCGCTACAAATTATAATGCCACATTATGTACTTTTGCATGTAACCTTCATTAAATTCATTAAACTTACTGCAATAGCGTATACCTTTCGTAGGCCTACTCATAGCTACTTAAAAAAATTACTTAGTATTTAATATACGAGTATGATAATAAAAAGAAAAGAATGTTACAGTTACCTGATGTAATCTAGAAAAGTCTTACTGTAGTATATAGAACAACCTCTTACAAACACTAAAAGTAAAAAATATAAAGGGACGTTTAAAAAAACCGACTTCAAAAGTGCAAAATAATTTAAAATACTATCATTTGTATGTGCTATCTATTGATAGGTTTGAAGTCAGTGCCGGTGTCGGTATCTTTAGTATTGGAATTTCATTACAGTAAGTAAGCTTTTTATAACTTTGTTTAGGGTTTTACCGATTTCAAACCTATCAATAGATAGCACATACAAATGACAGTAGGTATTTTAAGTTATTTTGTACTTTTTAGTTTTTGAAGTCGGTTTTTTATTGTTTACGGTGGCAAACGAGCAAGCAGCACAACTGATGGTATGTGTTACTGCCGTTCATGAAACTTTGTAATACCTACCAAGAGTACAACTAAACGGTTGTCTGCTAACCAAAACCCACCCAAGTGGAGCTTCGGCTCTCTTGCTCCCGAACGTTGCGAAAATAACACATTGCCACTGTTCAGATATAGATTTTCTGCGGAAGTGGGTACTACTCTAGTCGGACCGGCCTGTGGCTGTAGACAGAATACTGTCAACAGTGTGTCTCTTCTATTATTCGTGTTTTAGGATTGCTATCTAATTCTTTGGGATGAATGGACAATGGTGGGTAAAAAAGCCCTTAGAGGCCGTGGATCGAGCACCACGAGATATTCATCGTAATGAAAAGCCAATGATGCTTTTCTTTAGGGATTTTCGGCAAATCCTTTCTGTTAAAACTCCAAGGAACTAGAGCCGATGAGATCAATGTTCAACTGAAGCATTCTTATCTGTGGCCCCAAGTAGAAAAGCTTATCCTAACCATCAACATGCGAACAGAGTCATAGCAACCATTCACATGCTCGAGAAAGTGCCATTTTAATGAAAATTAGAAATGGCAAAGAGCACTCTCGATGAAAATGGCAAAGTAACTGCCGGAAATACTTGAACGCATGTTTTTAATTTTCAAACAGGGGTGCGTTGTAAGACTGATTTTTTTTTATTGCTTATGGTGACAAACGAGTAAGCAGCACATCTTATAGTAAGTGTTACTACCGCCCATGGACCTTTACAATACCAACGGTATAGCTAAGTCGCTGCCTACCATTACAAACCCTAAATCCACCCAGTTGGGCTTCCGGCTCTCTCACTCGCCGAACGAAGTGCAATAGCACATTACTCAGACGTCGATCTTCTGCGAGAGTGTGGTACTACCCTGGATGGCCCGACCCGCGACTGTAAACAGAGAATTGTCAACAGTGGAGTCGTACCACAAACAATGAATGTCACGCGGACGAAGTCGCGGGCATCAGCTAGTTGAATAATAAAAATGAAAATTCAAATGCACTAACGCGCAGTTCGCTATTAGCGCAGAATCAATACACACGTCTTCGTTCGCGCTGCCTGCTCGCTGCCCCTCAGGTGCATATGTGTACCACACAATATGCACCTACCAGTCAGGCTATTACACTGCTCAACTCATTGATTGCTCAGTGTCCGGAGGTTGATATATTTTTCACGACGTAAGAGAGCGAGTAGGTATGAAAGAGAGTATTGGTGTAAAGATGCGAAGGGAATGCTCCGATTGGTTCGGACATGTGGAAAGAATGGCGAACGAACGTCTGGTTAAGAAGATATACAATGCGAAAGTGGAAGGATGCAGGTACCGGGGCAGACCGAGACTCACCTACCTAGATCAGATTGGTCACGTACTGAAGGAAGGTAGAGTCAAGAGTCTCCGAAACCGGCGAGCGTGTATGAAGAGAATTATAAATGTTGAGGAAGCGAGTGAAGTATGTAAGGATAGAACTCTCTGGCACTCTGGTCTCTCTGCCTACCCTGCAAGGGATATGGATATATATATATATATATATATATATATATATATATATATATATATCCATATATATATATATATATATATATATATATATATATATGTATATATATATATATATATATATATATGTATATATATATATATATATATATATATATATATATATATATATATATATATATATATATATATATATATATATATATATATATATATATATATATATATATATATATATGTATATATATATATATATATATATATATGATGATATGTATGTATGTATTTTCACCAACTTTGATGATTTCTTTAAATTGCGTTTGAATTTTGTAAGTTATGATTATTTATGTATTTAAATTCTAAAATTATAATAGCTGACTACACGCATTGGGAAACGGTACGTGTTATGAGCAGTTCAATAAATAAATTAATTATTATTATATCTTACTCATTATTATTCTATTATTATTAGCTAGCTATTTATTCGTCCATTCTGGACAGGCTAAAGCTATTTAATATACCGCCTTTGAAGTCTGCTGGGTCATCTAGTATTATCATCATCATTCTCCTACTCTTATCCCAATTACTTGGGGTCGATACAATATGTAATCTTCTTTCATGGCACATATTAAAAAGTTTTTGGCAATAGTTTTATGACCGGCCGCCTGCCAGACGTCAACCCTCCTTGGGAATGTAATTGTTGACCAAACGGCATCAGACGGAGTTGGCCCAGGTCGTTATAAGGCTCTTAGTCGTCGTAAAACGATATCCACGAGCAAAGTAAGGGTTGGTAGTATTCGTAGCCGCTACCACACAGCTAGTATATATATAAATATAAATAAAAAATGTGGCTACGCGTTTGGGCTCATGTCGGGAACTCGATATATGATAGCTATGAATGCTCTTTAACATAGTAGTAATTTTGGCAAATAGCAATCAATATATCAGATTCTTGTGATTACATTCTTCTTATATATCAAATTCTTACTTTAATATACCTCTTTTTATTAAATTCTTATTACATTTATAAGTTACATAAATATACAGTTATTATACATAAACTGTATATTTATGTAACTGCTAACGTCGTCGCTTGTGCTTTTTGTTCGTTTAAATAATTCGTTCGTAATTAAGGTACCCATTGAAAATCAGCGTTGAGTATCTATATGTATATGTTGCACTGTAGCATTATTGCTGATTGGGCGCCTTATTAACACTTATTATAGTTTGTTTTCCTCTTTGTGTTGTATTTACAATTATGTTTAGCTATTATTTTAATTTGTCTTATTAACCTTTGTTTCATTCGACTTACTGTAATATCTAAATTTAAACTGTCAATAAAATAGTTTTTTTTACATACATACATATATCATCACGCCATATCCCTTGCAGGGTAGGCAGAGAGAACAGAGTGCCAGAGAACTCTATCTCTGCATACTTCACTCGCTTCCTCAATATTCATAATTCTCTTCATACACGCTCGCCGGTTTCGGAGACTTAGACTTTTTTTTTTGGTTTAGTTTTTTTTTCTTTATTTAAATAGAATAAATTTCACAATAAGAGTAGTATTTCAATGAGGAGACACAGTAATAAAGTCTTTCACAGCTAATATTTAAAAATATATATGTATATAGGATACCAACGAAGGAAATAAAATTAAAAATAAAAACTTTTGGAAAAGAATTGATACTAAAGCCGGCTTTTGACAATGGGTTGTAAGATATATCACATCTTGAGCTAAATATTACAACCCGCGAATGCTGTTCACACTGTAAGATATATATTTTGGAGTAGTTTAGCTTCAGTCACCATTCAAACTGAGGGCGAGGCAGGGGGAGGCGTGGTATCCGGAGACCTGAGGTAAAATATACTTCTTAAAAATATCGCTTATTTGGTCAAATAAAATATTTATAGTTTGGGATGTAATATACATATATTATAGCACAGTGTGAACGGTCTCGTACAAAATGTATGACGAGCGATAAAATATTATATCTCAACAGCAGCTCTCAGCAGACCTGACCACGCGTTGCTATGGCTAAGATAGCCTCAGTAACACGTGGTGGTTATGCTAATAAATTGTAGCTTATATGAAACGTTTGTACGTTTAACATAGCGCCATCTACTAAATACTTACCAGTCAACAGTTATCACCATCTGCTAGAATCGTTTGAAGATAACAGATAATTGTGACTGTCAAATAATAGACAAATTATTTGCAATACAATAATATTGCGACTATAAATTGATCCCTATCTTTTAAGTTGGATCAAACTACACATACTGTGCAAATTTGATTAAAATCGGTTAAGTACTTTAGGAGTCCATTGCGGACAAACAACGTGACGCGAAATTATATATTTATATATATATATATATTTATATATATACGCGAATTTATATATATATATATATATATATATATATATATATATATATATATATATACTAGCAGACCACTCTCCCCAAGACTTTTCATTGCAATATTAGAATCCATCATAAGTAAGCTAGACTGGGAAAAACACGGCTTGTACATCCAAGGCAAATATTTGAACCATTTAAGATTTGCAGACGACTTAGTATTACTATCAGAAACAAGCAGCCAACTACAAAATATGATAGAAACTTTACACAAGGCTAGCATACAAGTAGGTTTGCAAATGAATATAACAAAAACGAAAGTCATGACCAACTACATAAGATCAACAACAAAAATCAAAAACGATGAGTTAGAATATGTCGAAAAGTATATTTACTTGGGTAAACAAATTGGATTCAGCAGCGACAGAAATTATCAAGAAATAGAGAGAAGAGTAAAAAGTACGGTGGAATAAATATTGGAGCTGCAAAGAAATATTTAAGAGTGATATGCCTCTAATACTTAAGAAAAAGGTGATGGACTCATGCCCTATTCCATGCCTGACATATGCATGCCAGACATGGAAATTTACAAATAAAATAAAAAACAATATAACTACATGTCAAAGAGGAATGGAGAGGAGCATGCTAAATATTAAAAAGATACATAAGATAAGACACTCAAAAATAAGATCAGAGACGAAAACAATTGATGCACTAAGCCACGCACAAAAATTGAAGTGGAATTGGGCGGGTCATGTAGCGCGCCTCACAGATCACAGGTGGACGAAAACAGTAACCACATGGAGAGGCCCACCAGGCAAACGCTACAGAGGCAGACCCTACGCTAAATGGGATGATGACATCAAAAAAATCGCGGGTCCACAATGGATCCAAATAGCCCGGGATAGAGAAAGATGGCAAGCCTTGGAGGAGGCCTTCACCGGAGAGGGTTCCTGATGCATACTAATTGCAAACACAATTAAAATATACAATTAAGATTAGGATTAGTTAAAATGTATTAAGATTAAGTTAAAATATATACCTAGTTTTATAAATGTGTCAGGAAATAAATAAGGCTTAAATATAAAATATAATATACTAGCAGACCCTGCCACGCGTTGCTGTGGCTAAGTTAGCCTCAGTAACACGTTTTGGTTATGCTAATAAATTGTAGCTTTTATGAAACGTTTGTACGTTTAACATAGCGCCATCGATTAAATACTTACTCAATCCAGTCAACAGATATCACCATCTGCTAGAATCGTTTGGAGATAACAGATAATTTTTTTTTTTTTTAAAACACCATTTGTGACTGTCAAATAATAGACAAATAATTTGTATACATATATATATATATATATATATTATATCTCATAGTCAAAAGCCGGCTTAAGATACGAATGTAAAGAAGTTGTTTGTAACGGCAATCTAATTAAATTTTACAATATATAAGCTACTATTGTGGCGTAACAATGACAGTTAGTAAGGAAATATTCCCATTACGACTATTTTATAGATATTAATAAGATTTCTATACCCATAGTATAATATTTTATTTTAACCTCAATAGCTTTTGAAAAGCATGTCTCTAAAAAAATCATTATTAATCTTTGAGATTGAGTACATAAAGGTTGCTATTGTGACTTTACTATAACAGTTAGATATATTCTCTCGCAGACTTTTTGTAGATATTTAAAGACCTATAAACTCGTAGTGCATTATTTTATTCTATCATTAATAGTTTTTCAAGCGCAAACCTATAAAATTTATTTTTTATACCATGAGTTTTAAAAAATAATAACTGCTATTGTGATATAACTGTATTAGTTAGATATGCGAATTTTTATGTAGATATTCATAAATCTGTAGTACATTTTGATTTGATAGTGGTAGGACCACGCTGTTGACAGTTCTCTGTGCACAACCGTGGGCCGGTCCGTCCGGGTTAATACCACACTCTCGCAGAAGATCGTCGTCTGAGTAATGGCAATGTGCTACTATGCATCGTTCGGTGAGCGAGAGAGCCGGAAGCCCAACTGGGTGAGTTTGGTGATTGTAATGGTAGGCAGCGGCCTAACTATACCCTTGGTATAACAAGGTCCATGGGCAGCAGTGACACTTACCATCAGGTGTGCTGTTTACTCGTTTGCAACGATAAACAATAAAAAAATAAAAAAAACTTTATTTTTTTCTATCATCAATAGATTTTTAATCTTATGCCTATAAAAAAAATAGTTTTTTTGAGTCCGCGTGACAGGCATCCATTGTAATATTAAGTCATTGGAGGGCGGACGCGGTGAGAGGTGTTTGACAGTGGCGACATACGCATGGGCCGTACGCAATAGTAAAAACTGCTACATTAGTTTATATATTACCTTCCCTATTTAAATCTGATATTGTTCACTATTAGTTTCAGTTTTGTTCCCAAGGAACACTATTTTTGTTTTTTATGTTTTTTATAATATAGAAATAACCTAAGATATTCCTTCTAACATCAGCTATCTGCTTGTGCAAGTCCTGTTAAAATCTGTCTAGTGTGTTTTTATTGATAATTGGACCCGGTAGGTGATACAACGATCGATTTAAAGATAATATATTTTTTATTTTGTTAGATATCTAAAAATGTATATTTATATTTTCTGTGCAAATGCACGAATATAAATTCATCAGCCAATTTTTCATCGCAGTTATAAAAGATAATTTAGGAATATAAACAGACGGCCACCGAAGACAAAGATCGGATACCGGTGGCCCGCTCGCACGGCGAAGTGAGGTGCTTGCAGGGTGGGTCTATGGGGTTGCATGACGCCTCTTCCGTCGCTCCGGACCGATTTGGCGGGGCGCGACCATATCTATAGTCCACCGCAAGGAAAAAAAAGGTATATAAGCAGACAACTAAGGCATAAAATATGTTAACACGAACTAAAACCTTATGCCGAGCTGTGTCCTCAGTGCGATATATTAAGATACTGCATGAGTCAATAATAAATTCCTATCGCACACCGTGGACGTACCTACAACTTAGATCTCAAAACTTGTTTATAAAAGTTAGCCATTTATTTGAAAAAAAAAACTTTTGAAAACGCTTCTTATTTTGTCGTAAATTTTATTATTTTCCATTCATTTATCAGTTTATCCAATAGTTAAAGTAATGATGATTCCTCAGACTTAGTTTTTATTCTTGAGAGCAAGTAAGTTTTATTAACATATCACATTCTTAATTCATCATTATACGAGGAAATATTTCATTAAATAATTGTATCTTTATTTTTGGCGGGCTATGTCCTGAACACACGCTGTCCATTCCGTGTGGGCAATGGAAGGGTGACGGGTGGCCCCATAACCCACGTTGATCCCTCCTCATCGCTATTAGGCCGGCCGTAGGTGGCTGTGGCCAGCCCAGCAATATTTGTACCTAAAACATATTGAAGATGCTGCTACTCAAACATTTGGTACTTAATTATTTAAAAGTAACTAATTACACAGAGATAGCACAATTAAATTGTAATATCTGGATGACCGAGCTTTCGCTCGGTATTTTCTTTTTAGTGTGTATTGAAGATATATTTAAATATAATAAAAATATTTAATTAAATATTAGTAAAAAAATTAAAAAGTCAAAAAGTAATAAAAAAGAGTAACAGGTTCCGAACCGGCCTAGATTAAAGTGCTCGATTATCCAATTGAGGTGTCGTCAAAATTGGCCTTCATCATATTTTAATAGATGTCAGCCATCGCAAAATTATATTTTTTATTGCCTGAAATATTGACAAAACAATATTTTCTACAAATGGAACTTAGCTAGATCTATTTGTAGTCCCCGGAGCCCCCTGCATGCTAAATTATTCAAGAAAATTGTTGATGCCGTTGCCGAGATCCAGAAAATATAGACCTATACAAGAATTGCTCGTTTAAAGATATTAGATTATTGTTGATCTTATTTAAAGCGATATAATATATAAGTTTTATTATATTGTATTGTATATTTATATTATTATTATAAGCGTTATGTATTTGTAGGCGGGCGCTTCAACTGTTCATAGAGGCGGACTCGAGTATAACACGCCCATAATGTGATAGAAAGGGCTAGATTGCTGCACTGTTTTGCAACTGCACCTTGCACATCTAGATTTCAGAAAGCCGGCAGTTGCTCTTGAAATCTGAAACCAAGCGCTCATGACGCTTCATATACCAACTAGCGCATAGCCGACGTCAGTAACGCGATAAGAGTAAATATTTCCTGATTTGAAGTTACAACATTATGATATTATTCAACTTTCATTTAAAAAACTTAATAGTGTTTTTTTATTAGCGTACGTTTCTTTTATATTTTTGAAGAGTGCCCGGTCTTTGTTTATAACAGTTACAGTATTTGAGTGAAAATCTTCATAATTATTGACAATTTTTAAGTGATACGCTCAAGCCGGTAGCCGTTCGGGCTGCCATAAAACTTAAGATGATCAATAAATGTAGGTACTTTTTGATAGCCAAATATATATATATATATAACAATAATAATATATTTAGAATACTTTTAAATATAATGTTTTGTGTATTAATAAATTATTGTAATGCATTTTCGCCATGTTATTTTATATTCTATTCGGAATAAAAGTCGCCGCTGTACGTTGCATCAATAAAATGAAAACTAATTATCAGATAGTATTTGAAATCAGTTATAATTATTTTAAGCCATGATATCACCATCTTGAAACAGTGTTTTGAACCTTCCAAAGGTCGAAAAATTACCATATGATATTCCGTTGATCTTAACATATTCTATAGAGCTTTCGATTTATTCAGCTACCTAAACTTATGATTTACAGGTTGCGTAGCAATAAACTTATCATGTTAAAATTTCTATTTTGATATTAATATTAATTTTACCAGATATTTGTGTTCATTTATGCTATCATTTATACAATTTTGTACAGCAGCCAGTGTTATTTAAAGTACAAACATTTTGTTTTCACTTTTAGAAAGTTTTGAAGATGATATTTCATGTTGGCGTGATAGTTTAAAAGTTAAAGTATTACCTTAACTTTAACCTAAATAAAAAAAATATATAAAAAGAAATTATCAGTGCCTAATTGATATAAATTAGTAACAAAATATTTTCCGTGTGGTGATGGAGTAAGAATACAATTCACCACCCCCTATCTTACTCGTGGGTGATCGTAAGAGATGACTAAGGAATATAAAACGCATATATCATCTATGCAAGAAAAGGAAAACTCGAAACAAAACCCTTTACCTACTTACTCGTGGGAGTTTTAAAGACTAGCTGATATATCACCTAAAGAATGGACGGTTGCGCACTGTCGATGTCGTGGTAAACTTATGGCGTCAATTGCTACCACCTATCAAACATGATGATTGCGATATTATACCCATAAAAGACAGCTATATTATTAATAATAGGAGATGGTAAACTATTTTCGCTTTACATTTAGATAGAAAGCCTGCAAATACTTTAAACATGTATAAAGCTTTAAAAGAGCTTTAAACCCTGTTAAAATAAAAGTAAATCGCATCATAGGGCAATACATAATTACACCTGCTATCCATGTTTCGACTCCAACAAATGTTATGCTTCAGGGCAAACGCGACAGTTTAATATAATAATAAACTATACTTGCCTCAGGCTGAAAAATAGTCTCTATATATGAAGGTTATGTCTTTTTATATTGTCAAAATCACTGGTTTTTGCTATTTATTTTTTATCTAATCTGTGACACCACTCAATCGATTATGACGAGACTGCCACTTGCAGATTGCTAATTTTACATATAGACACTTTTATTTTCTAAAAAAAATTGAATTAGAGACAATAAAATTGACACACTTAAAATTGTGAATTCTTCAAATTTCTATTTATCTATACATATAATAAAAATGTAACGGGTCGCTGTCTGTACATGGAAGATATATGAAAAAAAATATTACTGGGACCTTTATCAACACTAATAGAACCCAAAACAATAATTTTTAAAATTTTTGTCTGTTTATCTGTTTGTCTGTTTATCTGTATGTCTGTGTGTTTGTGCACGCTAATCTCAGAAACGGCTTATCCGATTTAGACGCGGTTTTCACTAATATATTGTGGTAAGCTTCACTTAACATTTAGGCTTAATTTTATGTCAATTGGTTTATAAAAAAAAAAGTTATGTCAATTTAAAAAATGTTCGGAGAAAAATATCCTTATCGATTTTTTTCAAATTACGTACAAATATTTTTCAGTAAAAATAAATAAACACGTGTTTCAGCATTTGTTGATTTTCACCCTCTGGGGGTGTAAATTAGGCCTGCAAAGCGGGTTGGACGACTCATTAAATCATTAGCGCCAAGCCGATATTATTGAAGCTGGCAACTTGAAATGTTGACAATAGTTTCTTTATATGACGTAGAGATTCACTAAGAAAGGATTTTACGAAATTATACCCCTAAGGGGGTGGAGAGAGTGGCAAAGTTTGTGTGAAGAGAAAAAATCTTTATTGATTGTTTTCAAATTACGAGTCGAATCAAATATTCTAGGGTAATATCCGGCATATGTCAATTTTCATCCTCTGGTTGTGTAAATTAGGCCTGTGAAGCGGGTTGAACAACTCATTACCGCCAAGCCGAAACTATTAAAGCTAGAAACATTAAATTTTGAAGCACGTTTTTATTTATGACATAGAGATTCAATATGAAAGGATTTTATGAATTCCGCCCCTAAGGGGGTGTAACAAAGCGGCAAAGTGTGTATGGGGAGAAATTTTTTTTATCGATTCTTTTCAAATTACGTACAAATATTCTTCGGTAAAAATAAATAAACACGTGTTTCTCTCTCCCTCTCCATCAATCCCGCACCAGTGCCGTTGTGGCGACCAGTTCCGGCGTGAGAGCTCACACGATACACATAGTAGACGACAATAAGTTCTTGCCTAATAGTTTAAGATACAGGTTAAGTTTAGCTTCAAAAATGTTCACTCTATAACTGAAATAATAAATCATATCTAACGAGGTCGCAACTCTGCTGGTGAAACAAAACAGTCAAATAAAGGGTAGCGATTATTATATTTTTATCTCATGGTCATACCGTAAATAGTAAGAACTTTGAACCACCTTTTTCTTTAGTGACCAGCTATGGTATATAGACACACGCGCGCCGTACACGTACATCTACGTTGTGCGGGCGGGACACTGCAACCGGGTATCATCTCGAGTCGAAGCCCTCATGCAGTGAACCTAAATACAGGTACTCACGCTTGCGCCGCCCAAGGCACCGACGGTAGAGCGTGTCAACGTAGAGTATTTTCTCTCGGACCCACCCTATTGCCTAATTCCGTTAGACAACTAACTCGCAGAATCAACACCTCAACGCATCCCAGTTTCTGACGCTGTTGATTATCATCCTAGCGACAAACTTTCAACACCTTGCATTGCTTTTTCTATTTAACTCTGTCAGAGATGACTTTTGCGTGGACGAAGTCGCGGGCAAAAGCTAGTCTATATATATAAAAGAAAGTTGTGTTAGTTACAACACTTATAACTCGAGAACGGCTGGACCAATTTTTAAGATTTTTATGTTTTTGAGTTTGTTGTTGTCGGGGATAGGACATTAAAATATGATATTAGTAAACAAAAAAAAATCATTAAAAAAACATCAGTTCGAAACGTTCATTTGTTGATGATGTAACAAAACGGCACTGACAGCTCACATAATGGTTTACTTGGAAAATACCGCGAAAATTTGAAATAAAATTTGACCATTCAGTGTTCGTTTTGTGCGAGTGTTAGGAATTTTACGAATATTGTTATAATAAATCATATTCTGTCTATATAGTCATCAACAATGCCACGACCAATGAGATCAAATCTTTCCCGTCAAAGCCGTAACTCCATTAGAATTCAAAATATTACGAATGTAACCACAGCAGAAGAAGAAGATATTGCACGTGAAGAGGGCCGCGTTAGTATGACCCGACTTCGTGCTTCTCAATCACAAGCGAGGCAGCTCGTGAAATGGCTCGGTTGACAATGTGAAATCGTCGACCTAATCGCAGATTTTAACAATTAGATAATTTTGAACGCGCATGAAGAAAAATGTCTTATGGTAAATGTACATAGTAAGGTACTTCTTCGTCTACGTTATTAAAATACTTGATTTTTTTTAATTTATATATTATTCATATTTATTATTATAATAAAAAAAACCTTAATAATTTTGAATTACCTACTCGAAATCTGCTCATTCATTAACGGTTAGGCAGAACGAAGTGTGCCGGGTCGGCTAGTATTATAATACTTTTAATAGCAATTGCTGCGTGGTAGCGGCTACGAATACTACCAACCCTTACTTTGCTCGTGGATGTCGTATAAAACGACTAAGAACTTTATAACGACCTGGGTCTACACCACCTGATGCCGTTTGGTCAACAATTACATTACCAAGGAGGGTTGACGTCTGGCAGGCGGCCGGTCATAAAACTATTGCCTTATACTTACTGTTTCAATATGTAGGAAGAGGAATACCTATAGCGTCGACCCCAAATAAAAATAAAATTGAGGTAGGAGCAGAAGAATGGATGATGACTTTTTATGGCAATCGATTAACATAATGTATGATTTGAGTGATATTCTTAATAAAAGAAAAATATGCGATGGATTCTAATAAAAGTATATATTAAATACATGGTATATAAATTAAATATCTTGCAAGGGCAGCCTGAAGGAAAGCACTATATTAATTTAACAATACAATTGCTCACAATTTTCCAGCACCAATAAAACTCAATTCCATTAAAATTTCTGATTGGTAGAAACCCTTACAACTGAGCTAATTTAATTAACGAAGTCGTTGTTAAAGACCTCGGGATTATATATATATATATATATATATATATATATATATTCTTAATATATATAAATTACGCGTCACGTTGTTTGTCCGCGATGGACTCCTAAAGTACTTAACCGATTTCAATCAAATTTGCATTGCATGTGTAGTTTGATCCAACTTAAAAGATAGGATAGCTTCCATCTCAATTTGTAGTCGCAAGATTATTTTATTGCAAATTATTTGTCTATTATTTGACAGTCACAATTATCTGTTACCTCCAAACGATTTTAACAGATGGCGGTATCTGTTAACTGGATTGCTGTTACTGAGGCTACTTTAGCCACAGCAGCGCGTGGCCGGGTCTGCTAGTATATATATAGGTATATAATACACATAAAATATATTTATTATTAAAGTCAAAAATCTTTAGGCAATTATAGACAAATCTATATGTACAGTGACTTGTACAACCTAAGCATTTTTGTGGTACACTTTACTGGAAAGCTATCACAACTATAGATTTGTACTTTAACATAGTCAATTAACTTCATAGCTAGAAGTGTTGTGTTATCTATCAAAAATACCGGAGGTGTCAAGGGACACCCGGATGGAACAAAGTTCTATTTTAATTATATATTTTTTTTCTGCCTTAAGCGATTTTTATCGTTATATTTTAGCCAATTTGCAAAATATCTTTATAAATTATAGCCTATGTGTTATTCTGATGTGCAAGCTATATTACTATAAATTTCATCAAAATCCATTCAGTAGTTTTTACGTGAAAGAGCAACAAACATGTTCACATCCATATATTATTACAAACTTTCACGTTTATAATATTAATAATAGGATATACAATTCCACTAGACTACCAAAACTTTTCGGCCCCGAGCTCGAACGAACGCGAGCCGGCCACGCGGCCCGGTCACGGGCGAAAATTATTTCGTTGCGCATTATTTTGATTTTGCTATATCTCTTAAGGTATTGATTTAATTTGCATGGTCTGAAGGAAAAAAAATATCTTCATGAAATGCTCAAGCCAACTAATGTATTTAAAATGATAAGGATTAATACAGTATTTGTGTAAATAGCTTTTCAATTACCGTTTTATAATAGAACATTTTTTAAAGTATTAAAATGGATATAGTATGTTATCCTTAAGAGATAGATATATACCATCGCGGACTTTTTTGTAGGCCTTTTTAAGCTGTATAATACTGTAGTACTTTATTTTGATCTATTTCGTAGGGTTCAGCCAGCGTTTGCAATGTAAGCGCAAAATAATGTGTTTATTTACGACATCACATTAGAAACCTCTAAAATTATCAGTGTTTCTCTAGTACATTATGCATATATTATACATATAAACCTTCCTCTTGAATCACTCTATCTATAAAAAAAATCGTCGCGACACCACACTGTTCAATGCGAAATAGAAATGAAAATATCTATCTGGCTTGCTTTCTATAAGAGAACCGACGAGCGACGCCGCACAGCTTACAATAGCTTACTATAGCAAAAAGTGTCGTGACAACTTTTCGTAAGAATTTTTTCCGTCTAGCCCCCTTTCACAACGCGCGATAAGGAACTTCGTTCCAAAAATAATTGCATAACCATTAAAAAAATTAACATTAACAATGTTGTATGCACTGAATGAAATGCTATTGTTATGCTAATACCATCTATTAGAAAACCAAAGAGTTTACATCGCTGCAATAAAACTAAATTTAAAAAGAAACTTTCAACAATTATTACCCGTTAGAAAAACTACGGAAGCCCTCGGAAAGCTCAGCTAGTAATATTTTTATTTTATGCGTGTTTTTTTTTTATTGATGGTAATGATTCATGCTGAATAAAGGACCTGTCATTCTTTGAAACTGTCTTTTATAAAAAAATACATCTGATTTTACCCAATAAAATAAATAATATTATTATGAAACAATGAAATCTATATATACAGGGTGGAAGTGGACGGCTCCCGAAAACAAAGACAAGTGACCCTACTAGTCCTACTTGTAATGATAGACTAGAAAAAAAATCGATCAGGAAGAAAAAAATTTTTTTTTTCACAAATATTTTAAGTTTTTTTCATTTTCCATCGTATTAGGACAGTGCCATGTAACGATAACTCGATAAAAAATGCGTAACTATACTCAGATGAGAAAAGACGCAATCTATTAACAACTCACGATCATATGTTCAAGAGTTCAACGACCTCGCGTGGTGAAAAAAAAAGTTTTCTTTTCTAGCTATCATTACAAGTAGGACTAGTAGGGTTACCTGTCTTTGTTTTCGGGAGCGGTCCACTTACACCCTGTATATAAGAGACTAGCAGACCCGGCCACGCGTTGCTGCAGCTAAGGTAGTCTCAGTAACACGTGGTGGTTATGCTAATAAATTGTAGCTTATATGATACGTTTCTACGTTTAACATAGCGCCTAGATGGCGCTAATAGATTAAATACTTACTCAATCCAGTAAACAGATACCACCATCTGTTAGAATCATTTGGAGATAACAGATAATTGTGACTGTCAAATAATAGAGAAATAATTTGCAATAAAATAATATTGTGACCATAAATTGAGATGGAAGCTATCCTATCTTTTAAGTTGGATCAAACTACACATATTATGCAAATTTTATTAAAATCAGTTAAGTACTTAAAGAGTACATGGATGATATATGGGCTGTGATGATGATGCGGCGGAACTACTGGGATCTAGTGAATATCATATAAAAGTGCTTTACAACGTTTTCGTTCGTTCTTAAAAAACTTCTCTTGGAATCCGTTCTTAAAAAACTTCTCTTCTCGTTCTCTTGGAAATCTATATATATATATATAAGAGATTTCCACCTATGTATTGACTCATCATGATATCTCTGGAACCATAAGGCCTACAAACCTCAAATTTGGTAGGAATATTTCTTTCGCCGAGTAGAGGTCAGCTAAGAACGGATTTTACGAAATTATATCCCTAAAGGGTTGAAAAAGCAGGATAAAGTTTGTATGGGACAACGTGATTCCTTGGTCCAATCTATTTCAAATTTTGCATAAACATTCTTTAACAGAATTGATGAAAGATGTGATTCATATTTTATTGAGATTTATCTCCTAACTGGGTTAAAAAGGGGTGGAAAGTTATTTTAGGTGTGATTTGCTTTAAAGTTGATATCAATACTTCTTAGTGATTTTGATTTAAAAGACATTTTATTTTGACACATGCTTGAAAACTCAATTCGATTATATTCAAATAACCGGCTAAGAGACTTTTGACGGGGACTTACTGACAACTAAAGACGTGGACAAGACAATGAACCGACATGACTGACGACTAAAATATAAATTTATTATAATTTTTTAAACTTATTTTACTTGACATTGGCGAAATTGTGGTTAATTACTCACAGAGGCCATTCATTAAGAAGAAGAAGAAGAAGACTTTTGACGGGGGGACTTTTGACGGGAATTTGAAAACGTCATGTGGTGCTCTTGTATTATATTCGATATCTTAGTGTTTTAACGTGTTATATTAGATAATTTTGATGGCATTTTATGTAATGTGATGTGCGGAAATACTGGGATGTAGTGAATATCATATAAAAGTGCTTTACAACGTTTTCGTTTTCCATCAAAATTCCGACAAGATACCATTAACAGTGTGGCCATTGCACTGTTAATGGTGACAATTTGACTTACAATTAGACAACGACTGACTTGAAAGACTAAAAACGTGAAAATATTTATAACTTGACACTGGCACCAATAGCTCGTATATGTAGCTGATTGCCAATACATAAGAAGAAGAAGAAGACTTTTGACGGGAATTTGAAAACGTCATGTGGTGCTCTTGTATTATATTCGATATCTTAGTATTTTAATGTGTTATATTAGATAATTTTAATGGCATTTTATGTAATATAAAGCGGCGGAACTACTGGGATGTAGTGAATATCATATAAAAGTGCTTTACAACGTTTTCGTTTTCCATCAAAATTCCCACAAGATACCATTAACAGTGTGGCCATTGCACTGTTAATGGCGACAATTTGACTTAGACAATGACAAACTTGAAAGACTAAAAACGTGAAAATATTTATAACTTGACACTGGCACCAATAGCTCGTATATGTAGCTGATTGCCAATATATAAGAAGAAGAAGAAGAACCGGCTAAGAGCGACTCGGAGTCGCGCACGAAGGGTTCCGTACCATTATCTATAAATGGCAAAATAATCATGTTTGTTGTATGGGAGCTTAATTTCTCTATTTGTTTTATTTTAATTTAATTATTTATTTCTAAAGTGAATATATTACTAAATATTCTGTGGATATTTCAAATGTCTACCTATTTTTGTTATCAATATCGAGCAAATAGATTACCTTTGCTGTGTGTGTACCCCTTAAATATTTATTTTATTGTTTTTTAGTATTTGTCGTTGTAGCGGCAAAGGAAATTCATCATCTGTGAAAATTTCAACTGTCCAACTATCACGGTTCATGAGAGCAACCTGGTGACAGACAGGCGAAGCAACGGACGGACAGCGGAGTCTTAGTAATAGGGTCCTGTTTTATCTTTTGGGTATGGAACTCTAAAAAGGTTGATGTCACATAAACGTTCTTCTTCTTCTTATATATTGGCAATCAGGCACATATACGAGCTATTGGTGCCAGTGTCCAGTTATAAATATTTTCACGTTTTAAGTCTTTCAAGTTAGTCATTGTCTAAGTCAAATTGTCGCCATCGACAGTGCTATGGCTACACTGTTAATGGTATCTTATGGGAATTTTGATGAAAAACGAAAACGTTGTAAAGCACTTTTATATGATATTCACTACATCCCAGTAGTTCCGCCGCATCACATTACATAAAATGCCATCAAAATGATCTAATATAACACATTAAAACACTAAGATATCGAATATAATACAAGAGCACCACATGACGTTTTCAAATGCCCGTCAAAAGTCCCACATAAACGTTTGGTACAATGCAAATACTTTTTAAAATTGAAATGTCACCGCACTTTATTAGTACGGTGTTTATAGGTTTCTAAGCTTTAGAGAGGTCAAATACTTTTAGGACACGGCCTCATATGAACGTAGACTTTGAAATTTGAAACGATTGGACGGTAATTTTCTATGCAGAATATTGTAATTCAAAGCCATGGTAATGCCTTGCATCGAATAACTGAAATCCATCACTCACACGTTGCATTACAGTTTGTGTGACAATATCCGTTTGTGTCATGCTACGGCGATGGTCGATACTCTATTTCAGCAGGTGTTTGGTTTTTGAATTGTGCTAGGATATAACCATTGCGATACTAAAACCACAAACACCGCTTTATAAAATTAAACCTACTGCAACTTTTTATTTTACCCTATAATAATTAGGAAAGGAGTATAAGATCATCTGCTATATTTTCGTTCGCTGTTTAGCCAGTTTTTAATCAACATGTTTGCAAAAATTGAGACAGATAGGATGAGTTATAGGAACAATCTTAATATATATAAATTACGTGTCACGTTGTTTGTCCGCCTTGCACTCTCAAAGTACTTGACCGATTTTAATCAAATTTTCATAGTATGTGTAGTTTGATCCAACTTAAAAGATAGGATAGCTTCCATCGCAATTTATAGTCACAATATTATTTTATTGCAAATTATTTGTCTATTATTTGACGGTCACAATTATCTGTTATCTCCAAACGATTCTAACAGATGGTGGTATCTGTTAACTGGATTGAGTAAGTATTAAATAGATGGCGCTATGTTAAACGTAGAAACGTTTCATATAAGCTACAATTTATTAGCATAACCACCACGTGTTACTGAGGCAACCTTAGCTACAGCAATGCGTGGCCGGGTCTGCTAGTTTTAATATAAAAAAGAAACAACTAAATCGTTTTTAATGTATAATACTGAAATATTAATTATCGCAATCACATTCAATTGCCTTAAAATAAATCAACAAGCGAATTATACGTACACGTTAAACTAATTGCTAATCCTAACACTTGTAACTACGTAAACGCAAATGGCAATCGATACACGAGCGGGCAGAGCTACCGCTTACTACTGAGATCGGATCTAAAACGTGATCAAATACTCTTTTTTCTTTTTTTGTCTTTCTTCTTTTTTTGTGTGTCTTTTAGCTGTTAGCCGCAGATGGCTATCAAAGCTTAACCTGGACTATGGGTGTGCACTGAAGGCTCTCAATCCCGAAAAAGCTTTATCTAATACTCTTTGTGACAGTGCTTTGGATATGTTCAGCTCCCCACTCTGTCGATATCAGTTTGACTCCTAACAATGTATACAAGTATGCATTCGCTAGGTATTGAAGCATTCACGTTTTAATTGTTGTCTTCGACTCTGTCAGGAGTTAAATTAACGACTGTTTGACTAGCTCTATCGTATCGTGAACTTTATTTGTCATTTGCAATGTTCACGCTTCAGTTTATATATTTCATGATATACATACATACGTGTGTTGTCTTTGTTATTTCAAACGAATATTTTTAGCATTTAATCTACCATATATGTTTCATAATGAACGGGTCACAGATCAAAACGTATTGTTGTTATAAAATTTATTAATTATCTGTTGTTCTTTACGTTATCATGTGTGTGCTGGTCGTCCCCAAAGGGTGGACCGACGACCCGGTGAAGGTTGCCGAGAGACGTTAGTTGCGGGTGGCACAAGACTGCACTTTGTGGCGAAATATGAGGGAGTCCTACGTCCAGCAGTGCGTGACAAAAGGATGAATGGTGATGATGATGAACGTTGTAATTTGCAATACATTTACAAACTCGCAGATTGTATAGACTGCACAGATGGCGTAATGGTTAAGATGTCAACCTACCGTGCCAGTGTTATGCATTCAATTCCTACGTAGGGCAAGGTATAGGGTTTTGTTTCGAGTTTTACTTTCCTCTTATAAATGTTATATGCGTTTTATATACCTTAGTCATCTCTTATGATCACCCATGGGTGTGTGAAGTGACTGGTGAATTGTATTTTTACTCCGTCACCATACGAATAGATATCGGATTGCATTAAATACCTTATAATAAAAACTCTGTGTAATTTTTAGATTAAATTTTCTTTTCTTGTTTATTGTCGCAAACGAGCAAACCACACACTTTAGGATAAGTATTACTGACGCTTATTCCTTCGCAATACTAGTGTACAACTAGAACAGACTGGCCCATGGCTGTAGACAGAAAGCTATCGACAATGATGACCAATAGTTGTACTACTAAATTATTTCGACACTTTAATCACTATTATCTACTATTCCGAGTACTTTATCCTCTAATTATACACCTCTAAACCTTTTTTTTTTTTGTCGTTGTTTTGCTAAATTGTCCTGTAGGCCACATGTTTTTTCTTTTTATGTTTCTTTCTATGTCTTAGTTAGACTACGGTTCTTATTAATGAAGGAAACGCAACAAATATTTATCTAATAATAAATACGAACATACACATACATACATATCATCACGCCATATCCCTTGCAGGGTAGGCAGAGAGAACAGAGTGCCAGAGAACTCTATCTCTGCATACTTCACTCGCTTCCTCAACATTCATAATTCTCTTCATACACGCTCGCCGGTTTCGGAGACTCTTGACTCCACCTTCCTTCAGTACATGACCGATCTGGTCTAGGTAGGTTAGTCTCGGTCTCCCTCGGTACCTACATCCTTCCACTTTCGCATTGTATATCTTCTTAACCAGGCGTTCGTTCGGCATTCTTTCCACATGTCCGAACCATCGGAGCATTCCCTTTCGCATCTTTACACCAATACTCTCTTTCATAACTACTCGCTCTCTTACGTCGTCGTTACGAATGCGGTCGGTCAGCCTAACTCCACAGATTTTCCGCAGAGATCGCATTTCGACCGCATTAATTTTACTATCATACTCTTTTCTGCATACCCAACTCTCGCTTCCATACAGTAATGTTGGGACAAGCACTGCGTTATGTATTGCTACACGTGCCTTCTGGCTGAGGTGGTGGCTGCCGAGAAGTTGCCCCAACGCTCCGTTCACTCTATTTCCCGCATTCACTCTTCGCTCTATATCAGTGGTGTACCTTCCATCTCGGCTAAATCCACATCCAAGATATACAAATTCATCCACTTGCTCTAGTACATCATTACCTATTGTTACTCTTACATCTGTTCTGGTTTTATCTCTTTCAAAGACCATTATTTTGGTTTTGCTCACATTCACGCGTAGACCCCTTTTCTTACAATCTTCTGTCATTGTGTCGACTAGGGTCTGCAGGTCAATCGCTGACTGTGCCAGCAGGACTGCATCATCTGCATAAAGCAGAGCAGTGACCACTGAGTCGCCCATCTGGACTCCCACATTCATATCGTTCAACCTTTGGAGACATTTATCCAGATATATGATAAACAGCCTGGCTGACAGAACGCACCCCTGCTTAACGCCGATATTGACGTCAAACCAAGGCGACATTCCATCATCCAGCCGCACACAGGCTCTACAGCCCATGTAACTGGACTGCACAGCCTGCAGCAGTTTACCGTTAATACCATACTCCGGTAAAATGTCCCAAAGTTCCTTTCGTACAACCGTGTCAAATGCTCTCTCCAGATCCACAAAACTGCAGAAAACCCTCTGACCTAGAGCCAGATGCTTCTCCACAATGTTGCGCAGAGAGAACACTTGATCCATGCATCCCCTTCCACTCCTGAAACCTCCTTGTGTCTCACACAGTAAACCATCGGACACCATCCTCATTCTCCTTTCAATAATTTTTCCATACACTTTTGCTGCCAAACTGGTCAAGCTTATGGCTCTGTAATTTGCGCAGTCATAACGTGAACCCTTGTTTTTAAACAAAGGCACGATGACTGCGCTATTCCAGTCCCTGGGAACCATTCCCGAGCTCCAACATAAATTGAGGAGCAACAGGAACGCCTCCCAGACACAAGAGCCACCAAGCTTGATCATCTCGGCAGACACCATATCAATGCCCGCTGCCTTACCATTTTTCAAACTTCTTATCGCCCATTCAACTTCATCCATACTGATGCCATCGGAGGACGCCGTTGTCGAATGTTGATCTACTAAACCACATCCAACACCGGCGCCAACCGTAGCATCCGCATACATATCGCCAAAATATTCACTCCATCGGCTTAACACGTCTTGTGTTTGTGTAAGAATGTCTCCACCTTTAGACCTTATTTTATTCATTCTGAAGGCTGACCAACCACCCCGAGACTTCTTCACCTCCCTCCAAAAGAGTTTGGTGTTACCCTCGAAGTTTTTAGTCAGCCTATCTTCTGCACTCATACTTGCTCTATCACGTTTCTCTTTCACTAAGGCCTTGGTGTCATTCTTACATTGCCGATATATTTCTTTCTTCTGTTCAGTCATACTGTCATTCAGATTCAAAGAAGAGACATAGTCCAGCCACGCTTTCTTCTTTTGCTCTACGGAAGCTGCCACTTCCGCATCCCACCATGCATCACCATTTGTTTTTCTATGCTTCTTTGAACTTCCACATACTTCTTTCGCTGTATCTACCATACTCTCTTTCAATACTCTCCAGCATTCTTCAATGTCCGATTGCGGCTGGCTTGCCATCGTCAGCCGTTCTCGGACACCCTCTGCATACTTTTCTCTTACACACTCTTCTTGCAACCTTTCAACCTTTATTCTTTCAAGCCCTCCGAAGTGGACACGCTCTCGCCAGTGCCTCCACTTTCTGAACAGACCACTAAATCTCGCAATAACGAGATAGTGGTCCGTGTCGACTGTGGGGCCCCTGTAGGCTCTTGCGTCCAATATTTTGCTTCGGAGGCGACTGTCTACCAAAATTAAATCTATTATGCTTTTCTGTTCATTCCTTCTCCATGTATACATATGGATGTCCTTATGTTGGAAAAATGTGTTTGACACAATAAGGTTTTTCTCCATGCATACATCCGCTATGAGCCTACCTGCGTCGTTCACTCTCTTATCACCAAATGGACCAAGTACGTCCTCATAGTCGGGACGCTTGGTCCCCACCCATCCGTTCAAATCTCCGCATACAATCACGCGTTCACTGGTTTCTGCCATATCCAGAACTTCCCTAACATTGTCCCAAAACTTCTCTAGGTCTGATGCCACCGAGGATCCTACGGGAGCATATGCTACAACCATGAATACCTTGGTGACACCTAGTTTTATACGGACCCAGAGAAGTCTGGGATCATACATTCCGTAATCCTTCACACCTGAGGCCAAGCGAGAGGACAACAGCACTCCTACCCCCATGCTGGCTCGATCGCTCTGTGGTACACCAGACCACAGAGCCATCCCGCCACCAGGAAGATCGCAGGCGTCGCTGCCCCTTCGCTTGGTCTCTGTTACACAGAGCACGTCTAGCTGTTTGTCCGCCATGACGGATATCAGCTCGTGCAACTTACCTTCCACACAACCTCTTACATTCCACGTGCCCACCCGGCACTCCGTTCTCCTCGACTCGCCTAACTGGGCAAGGCGTGATGGGTGGCGGCCCCCATCGC
This sequence comes from Lymantria monacha, assembly GCA_905163515.2. Classification (NCBI taxonomy): domain Eukaryota; kingdom Metazoa; phylum Arthropoda; class Insecta; order Lepidoptera; family Erebidae; genus Lymantria; species Lymantria monacha. The sequence continues at coordinate 23,984,472 of LR991081.1, forward strand.
CGCAACTGCCGATGTTCGTACCGACGGGGGCGGGTCGGTACGCGTCGCCTCCGGGGGACGCCCTAACCCGCATTGCGGTACGCATTTCGAGCCGGATTAGCAGTCTAATTAGACTGGCAGGGGACGCGAACGAGCACGCTCCGGACTATGCCCCCCAATAAATACGAAATGACTTCTAATGTTTACGCGAGTATTACACATTTGAAATAAAACTACTTTTATAGATTCTATCGCGTTTGTATTTGATTTATAATTGCCCGACGTTTCGAGCACTTTACAGTGATCATGGTCACGGGAGGACTGAGGTGTCTTACGTCCAATATGTCATTGTTATTACAGAAATTTATTTACATCTACCCTATAAGATATTAAATTTTGACCCACATTTTTATACAAAATTAATACAAATTCATTGCCAGTACAAAAAGAGAATGATTCTATATATAAAATTTATGTTGTTTATGATTTGTTATTATTAAGGTATTTAATTTATGATAATTATTATTGTGGCAATTTTACAATTTTTACAAAACTAATAAAACCTATTCAGCTGCTACCGGATCGGAACGCGGCCACATTGAGAAAGATCCGGCAAGAAAACTCAGGAGGCATGATACTAATTTTATTATTGAATTTTTGAGTGGCCTACTTTATCTTACTAAAATTAATTAAATTAAAATTTAACTATTAATGTGGGTCAAATCTATACAATAAGTGCTCACAGTGTCTTGCAGTCTTGTGGTGGTCTTCTTAGTTTTATTTTTAATTAAGTGAATAACAGGATCCCAGCTTGAAGATAATACCCAGCCATCCTCCCTATTGAAATTTTTATGTTTTTTGATTTCAATAGCCTCGCGAACCATTCTAGGCAGGTATCGGTGTTCTTTTGCGAGGATTCGTGGTTTATCAAACCTGATGTAATGGCGGGCGCGGTCCTGACAGGGGGGTATTATCTTCAAGCTGGGATCCTGTAAAATTGCCACAATAATAATTATCATAAATTAAATACCTTAATAATAACAAATCATAAACAGCATAAATTTTATATATAGAATCATTCTCTTTTTTACTGGCAATAAATTTGTATTAATTTTATATAAAAATGTGGGTCAAAATTTAATATCTTATAGGGTAGATATAAATAAATTTCTGTAATAACAATTACATATTGGACGTAAGACTCCTCAGTCCTCCCGTGACCATGATCACTGTAAAGTGTTCGAAACGTCGGGAAATTACAAATCAAATACAAACGCGATACAATCCGTAGAAGTAGTTTTATTTCAAATAAATACGAATTTCTCATGTTCAAGTTATATATTTTCATGACCTTCCTACGGATGTCATAAAAGAGGACTAAAAAATATGATGTCCTTACCTACAAATGTCATAAAAGACGACTAAAATGTGATGTCCTTACCTACAAATGTCATAAATGACGATTACAAAATTTGATGTCCTTAGCTACAAATATCATAAAAGAGGACTAAAAATATGATGTAGGTACTAACACATCTGACCAGCGCGGTATAGTAGGTTAATTTCCCTCCTATTACGGAGGAGGCCCGAGCCCAACAGTGGGACATATATGGGATGTGATGATGATGATGAACAACATATTAAAAAAATAATTTTCAATCGACCTCAATATAAAAAAAAAAACAATATGACGTTCCCGGATATCTTCTTATCAAGCCAGCAGTGATTAAGGTTTGTAGAAATCGGGTTGAACAAATAAAATCTTCAATTTAGTAACAAATTGAGAACAAATTGTCAATTCAACGGGATGTTCTCATTGTACCTACGAGCCAACATTGCTCATACAGCGATATTGGTTTACGTGCATATTAGTGTATACTATAAGTACAGCAACCTATAGTCCGTTTCTTCTTCTTCTTACGTATTGGCAATCAGCTACTTATACGAGCTATCAGTGCCAGTGTCGAGTTATAAATATCTTTACGTTTTTAGTCTTTCAGGTTAGTCATTGTCTAAGTCAAATTCTCGCCATGAACAGTGCAATGGCCACACTGTTAATGGTATCTTGTTGGAACTTTGGTGGTAAACGAAAACGTTGTAAAGCACTTTTATATGATATTTACTACATCCCAATAGTTCCGCCGCTTCATATTACATAAAATGCCATCAAAATTATCTAATATAACACGTTAAAACACTAAGATATCGAATATAATACAAGGGCACCACATGACGTTTTCAAATTCCCGTCAAAAGTCTTAGTCCGTTTTTTAATCTTATAGACTAAATTGATATTATGTGTGTTACCAGTTTATTGCAATTCTTAAATAGTGAAGTGCCGCAATTTATCGACAATTTGTGTTAATACAATTAAGTATCGTTTTTTGAAAAATATCTTCTGTGTGGTGACATACATAAATACCATCACACCATGTCCCTTGCAGGGTAGGCAGAGAGAACAGAGTGCCAGAGAACTCTATCCTTGCATACTTCACTCGCTTCCTCAACATTCATAATTCTCTTCATACACGCTCGCCGGTTTCGGAGACTCTTGACTCCACCTTCCTTCAGTACATGACCGATCTGGTCTAGGTAGGTTGGCTAGTCTCGGTCTCCCCCGGCACCTACATCCTTTCACTTTCGCATTGTATATCTTCTTAACCAGACGTTCGTTCGGCATTCTTTCTACTTGTCCGAACCATCGGAGCATTCCCTTTCGCATCTGTACATCAATACTCTCTTTCATACCTACTTGCTCTCTTACGTGGTCGTTACGTTACTGTGTGGTGACGAAGCAAGATTACAATTCACCAGCCCCTATCTTATCCCTGGGTGATAGTAAGAGATGACTAAGGGGTATAAAACGCATATAACATCTATGCAAGAGATGGAAACTCTAAACAAAACCCTATACCAATACGTCTGAACAGCGTGGTATAGTAGGTCAATTTTCCTCTTATTACGGAGGAAGCTCGAGCCCAACGGTGGGACATAAATGAGCTGAGATGAGAAACTAAGATACTACTTAATCGATCATTATAAAATGGATAGGTATACGTATTTTTCCACGGAGAAGGTTTATATGCTATCCCCATTGATGAACTCGCCACCAGGTGGGGCTGCGATATATAGACTTCTACAAACAAACCAAGGGGCTGAATTTGCTAGTTTACAATATATTTAAAATTATATCATTATTACATACAAAATCTGATATTGTAATATATATTAAAATATTTTTCGTGTGGTGACGGAGTAAGAATACTATTTACCACCCCGTATCTTACCCGTGGGTGATTGTACGAGACGACTAAGGGATATAAAACGATATAGCATCTGTGCGAGAGAAGGAAAACTCGAAACAAAACCCAATACCAACACGCCTGACCAGCGCGGTATAGTAGATTTATTTCCCTCCCATTACGGAGGAGGCCCGTGCCCAACAGTGGGACATTTATGGGCTGTGATGATGATGATATTAAAAGAATAATTTTATAAATGTATATTCACCGTGCCTTTCAATAAGTTCACAAGAACAAGATAATTATCAAAACACAAATTAATATAATGGAATCTGTTGATCTTTTTACAATTAAATTTTATAATCACTTACATTTAGTTAAGACCAAAGAAAAGATGGATGGACTGCGTGAGGTATGACATGGATAGACAGGGAGTGACTGCAGAGATGACGTCTGATAGGACTGTATGGAGGAAGCTGACATATTGCGTCGACCCCAAGTAATTGGGATAAGAGCAAGATGATGACGAATCACTTACATTTAGTTGTAAGATACTACATGAATTTTATTATAACAATCAACATGGCAAGTACTGAAACTATAGTCCTTAAAATATAGCTTAATCTCTGTGACAGATAGCGACAAAACCGATGATGTAATTATGAATACGCGTCATGTTCACAATTTTATTTTGTATCGCCTATATTTCCATTCTTTACATGCCACTTAATTCAGTTGAGATACAACTGAATTATGAATATAAAAATATGAATATTTACACAAAAATTTGTACCTCATATGTTTTAAAATACTTAGTAACTATTTTATAAAAATATGATAGTTACGCAAGTACAAGGTCTTACTGGACTGAGAATAAGATAGAGATGGGACAGTCGATAAACGTAAATCGATAACATTCTTATTAATTATTTATAAAACATGTACAACCAATACATTACCTATATAAACCATGTGGTTACTCTATAAAATAAGTAAATTGTGTTCATTTAATATTCAGAAATCAGTTATAATATTAATAAGACCATTTCTTTTATATTAAGAAGATAATTTATTTTATAAAATAAACATGATTATTCATGGAATAATCTGTGACCAAGAACTCATCATCAACCTACAGGAATGCGCCAGCGATGATGATAATATTGACGATGAAATTGGATGTACTCCGTTCGAATAATAAAAAGAATAAATTAACAGTTTTAGTTTAAATTAAATAAAATCCATTAATTTAATTTCAATAAGATTTTCATAGATTGTTTTAAATTTATAATCGATTCATCCATCCATTTGATTGAAATTCAATAAGATGTTCATAGATTGTTTTAAATTTATAATCGATTCATCCATCCATTTGATTGAAATTCAATAAGATTTTCATACATTGTTTTTCAATTGCAGTAGCAAGTAAGTTTAAAAAATAAGGAATTATATCGACAAAAATTCGGATTGCATCGTAAGCGTGCGGCACTAGTGAGAACTGTCACAGAGATCATGCTATATTTTATAGACTATAGTTAGAAATATATGTATATATACGACAGCGGGAGTGGCACATCTTAACTTTCTAGTTCCTCCACTTGCTGATCAGACGTGGAGGTAATTTTGAAATAACACCAGTTCCGGTACACCGATCTTTATTGATAACCTAACAAAAATTACAAATTGACTAAGAATACTCACCATTGGGGTTTCCCAAATACAAGAACAAAAATTGTAACAAAAGTCTCGATAGTTTTGCAACTCTTGTGGTTAGAATAACACTGAGTCATTTATTTTGAGCCATAGAAATGAAAATTCCAACTAAATTAATAAAATGTTATTCATCCAGCGGCGCTAACTGTACAACTATCTATAATTACACATACACATACAGTCGTATCATATAATACACATACATATCACTTACCAAGAGGGGGACTATAATCACACCTATCTATTATGAGACTTTCTAAAACTACATTAAATTATTCCTTCTGAACAGGTATTAAGAGTACAAAGTGTTGACAATCCTTCCTTAGCCAAAGGATTCGCAACATGCTGTGCTAAAGGAGCACTGCGAGACTCTTGCTACAAGTCTTGGTATATTACATTTGAGCAACACTTCTCACAATATTTTACGATTAAACAGCATTTAAAATAATAGCGTGGAATATTGTTAGGTTAGTTGCCACTCGATATGACCGACCACTACAGATAACTAAAATTAAAAACTTGCTTAATATTCCATTAATATAGTCCGTCTTTCGGCGACATTTTAAGAAAATTACTGAAATTTTTAGCATTTAATATGCTTAATTATATATAAATACCCGATTACGAAACGAAAAATAATGTCACAAGCGGGGTTCGAACCCGCACCTATTGGGAATCCGGCCCAATCGTTTTTCATTTCGTTACCGGGTATTTATAAATAATTAAGCATATTAAATGGTAAAAATTTCAGTAATTTGAATAACAAGGTTGTGTCATCGTTTAATACAATTCTAACTGTAAAGTTTGAAGTATTAAGCCTATACAATGTGTAAACATTGTCCGGTAGATGGCATACGTCACCTTGAAGACGTAAGATATGATACGAACCGAAATTTGCATGTCCTACAATAGTTCACGCTGGTGAAAGTGGCAACACGATTGGGCCGGATTCCCAATAGGTGCGGGTTCGAATCCCGCTTGTGACATCATTTTTCGTTTCGTAATCGGGTATTTATAGACATTTTAAGAACTTTTATTATTTTTTTTTATTGCTTGTGGTGGCAAACGAGCACACCTGATGGTAAATGTCACTGCCGCCCATGGACCTTTGCCATACCAAGGGTATAGGTAGAACACTGACTACCAATACAAACCTCAAACCCACTTTGGGCTTGTTGGGCTTCCAGGTCCCTCGCTCACTGAACGAAGCGCAATAACACATTGGCATTACTGAGACGTCGATCTTCTGCGAGAGTGTGGTGCTACTCCAGATGGACCAGCCCGCGGCTGTAGACAGATAACTGTCAACAGCGTGGTCCTACCCACTACCAATGAAGAAATATATGATATGAATGTAAAAAACAATAACTATCTACCTAAGTCAAGAGCTAATTTCTTTGCCAAGAGCTAATTTTATATTATTTCAACACAAAACGTGAGCCTAAGCTTAATAACAAGCAAGTTTTTTAACTGTATTGTCGTTTTCGAGGGACGATCCGTACGATAGATGATCTATCAGAGAACGCTTACAACTAAATTTGAGAACTTGGCAAAACGACTAGAAGGAATTTCCATTAGGTGTTTGTTCAAATACCACGTATGCCAATCATGTTCACTTGTAATTTTTTTTTTTTTATATAACTTACCATGGTAATTGTTTGGTCTGATTAATTTAGATAATTGAGTCCCGTAATTGTATTACACTACTCTTAGCTGAAAAGTGAGAGTATTGACTAGGAAATGTTGCTTAAAATTATTAATATCATGTTTTAATATCATTTTACCCGTGTGAAGATGGGTTAAGAATAAATATTGTCATCGGCCTTTACTCTCCTTTTGTAGTTATAAAACCAGGAGTATCACTGAGGCCACTGGGGCTTAAAGAAATATCAGTGGGATGAGCAGCAACGCTCACTGGGGCAACACGTAACAGTGATTGTGGTTCTCGCCTTCATGCAGCGAGGTACTGTCAACTGCCCTGACTTTGCACGAAATTTTCACATTTCTTGTTTCAACTTAAAATAAAGTAAGAAGTATGCTCGATTTCCTTGTTATGTATACTTTTTATAGTAGAAAATGTTCAAACTACTGTATTTTTTATTTATTTTACTTAATTTTAATATGTAAATAAAGTTTTTGAGATATTTTAAACATTAGGCAAAGCCATATTATACGTCACTGACTTAGCCTACTACATTTACTCCAAAATATACGATTACATTTTTATTCTGGCACAATCAAAAATATAGTTTAAAATTAAAACAATACGATCCAATTTCAATAACATGTTTTGGACGTATTTTGGTAGGTAAAGGTACTTAAGCAATGTCTGGACATAATTTTATGCAATATAGAGTGACGTCACGGATTTCGAGCGAGCTTATTACAGTCGTGACTTTTCTGTATACTATAAAAAAATAACAGTTTCAAATTAACTAGTTTATTACTCAACAAGTTCTACATACATTTATTCGCATCTTACATCGTTATAAAGTATCTACACTGCAGTGAAAAGGATTAAAAAATATTCATATTGATAGAATAATTCATCTTTATCCTACCAATAATCATTAAAAAAAAGGATTTTTAAAAAATAACAATTAGTTATCGTGTAAACAATAAGTGCAGAGAGCATATCCCTTGCAGGGTAGGCAGAGAGAATAGAGTGCCAGAGAACTCTATCCTTGCATATTTCACTCGCTTCCTCAATATCATAATTCTCTTCATACACGCTCGCCGGTTTCGGAGACTCTTGACTCCACCTTCCTTCAGTACATGACCAATATGGTCTAGATAGGTGAGTCTAGGTCTACCCCGGTACCATCCTTCCACTTTCGCATTGTATATCTTCTAAACCAGACGTTCGTTCGGCATTCTGTCCACATGTCCGAACCATCGGAGCATTCCCTTTCGCATCTTTACACCAATAATCATCATTTAATGTACATTAAATTTGCTCTTTACAGTAAATCATTAAAATGAATATCCTAGAAGTTATAAGAGATTTAAAATACGGGAACAGAGCGACTGGATACTAAATCGAAGTGAGGGTTGATCGCCGACAAAACATCTCTCCACAGTTTCACTAGCCGAGGCAGCAGGTGACCGGACCAGGGATTAGTTTGGTCGCCCGGAGCGAGGCCACACCACGTGAGGACGATGCCCCGACGGCAAAAGCTGCCTGGGCATCAACTCGAGAGGATACTCGTGAGGGCAAACCTCCGGGCGGTCCACCAAAGACAAAGACCGGGTTCCAGTGACCCGCTGGCTCGGCCTAGAGAGGTACTGTAAAGCGGGTCTATGGGTACACGCGCTGCTTCTTGTGTCGCCCCAGACGGATTTAGCGGGGTGTAACAATTCCATAGCCCGCCGCCAAAATAAAAATAAAAATCTCTCCACAGTTTATGTATTGATTTTATATAAAAGAAAGTTGAGTTAGTATACACCACTTATAACTCTAGAACGGTTGGACCAATTTGTATGAGTTTTGTGTTTTTGGATTTGTCTTCGTCGGGAATAGGATAATATATATTGAAATATGTTAATAATCGACTAAAATAATGATTAAAAAACATCAGTCAAAACTTTTTCAAAATTTTTTATCCAGTATATAGTATTTTTTTTATGTATACGTCTCTCATATTTATTTTTTTATTACAGGGTCAAAACCTGTAAAACAAATACGATGCCAATCATCAAGTGATATATCAAGTGACTTCTCATCTCGAATTACTTCTAATGCTGTTTCTATAACAGGAAACGAAAATTTGTCCGAGTCCTCAGATGCACAATCTATCATAAATGTTATAAATGAAATAAAAAAGTACACACAACAATGGTCACAAACGGATGAAGAACCTGATAATGAAAAGCAATCGGATGCCGCAACAAAATCGGTTAATACAAATGAACAGATCCATGAACATATCATACATTTTAATGCTCACAAGTCTTCATCACCTAAACCCTTTAGAAATTGTTTTAGGCGAAAATCTAAATCATTTGAGTCTTTCTTTATACCGCAAAATTGTCAAGATTATAATTCATATGAAAGAGATAAAAAACAGGATCAAAACCAAGTTATAGGTAAAATAGAAAATTCTTTTTCATCTTTACGATTTCCAAATTTAAGAAAAAATACACGATCATCATCGAGTGCAATAAATACATCAGTATCGTCTAACCAAGAAACGCTGAAAAAGCTGTTATTTTCGCCTCAACGTGCAGCAACAGCAACTAAATTAGCCGAATTAAAGTTGGCACATCCTATATCCTCAAGATCCTCAAGAGAAGGCACTTTAAAATTCACACAACGGCATTATCAACAATCTTTTTCGGAGGACAGGCATGCAAAGAGTGAAACTATATTGCCAACAAAAAAAATATCATTGCATTCTACAAAAAATATAACTGTATTATTATCTCTTTCTAAAGCTATTGCTAGTGGTCACCAATACCAAATATGTGACAGATCTGTAGACAAAAAATTAGAACTTAATCCGAAACCACTAGAACCCACACCACCGTCACCAGCTCCTCCAGATCCATCTGTTGATTGTACTCGTCAAACTTTTTACATAAAAGATGACAAAAATACGGAGCAACCAGGGATAATCGATTCAAGAAAAGCATTTTTAAAATCAAATAGCACCGATGTCCGAATTCCACTCCATGAAAATCCAACTATTACTTACAATATATATAATTTCAAGACACTCTCAAAAGAAACTGAACTAGGGCAAGATATTAGACATTTTGAATACCTAGTTGGACAGAATTCTAAGTTACCGGATTATTGGGTACACAGAGACAGATTCAAAAGAACGCACAGCAAACAACATCGGCATCAATGTGGTCATACAATACAAGGTTATAATTTACAACATAGACAAAAAGAATGTTCAAAGGGAGCACCAACTAGGCAGGAACAGCCATCAAAGCGCCCTACGCATATATCTTCTACATTGTTACCACCATCGAACCTCGCCTTCTGGAGGCGAGAGGACCTTAGTCAATTACAATTGGATAGTCCCCGTCATTCAGTCGATAATAGCACAAATATTTTTATTGGAGAAGGCTCGGATATTTATCAAGAATATAAGGAACGTCATTCACAAGAATACTCGCCTAAATATTATCAAAGGCCCGTATTGGGTCCAGAATATCCAGAAGCCGAATTTTGTCAATATCCTGAAAATATAGAATCACGTCACTTTAAAACTGATCATATGGCCAGAATGGGGTCACTGGAAGATCACGAACGCAAGGTCATAATTGAATTTTGCCACCTACTCGAGAAATCTAAGCAACTTTTCAATGGATTGAGGTATTTAAATAGTAAATTGAGACAAGAAATTTTACCTTATCCTCCTTATCCACACCCTACCCAAACGACATGGAACTTTTTGCTACTTGGGCACAGCACCGCTAGCGTGTCCTTGTCTTTGGTGGTCAATTTTATCTTACACTTTTTTAAGGCAGCTCTTGGTTTGGATGCACGGCGCCTAATCCTTAGTACCATACCGTATGCACCATGACAATAGATTAACAACTAATACTGACTCTTGACCTCGGTAGATATCCCAGCGGATCACCGTTTTGGGTACCATCCCCGTCAACGGTCACGCCGTCCTCATGCGGTCCATCTCTCTGCAGATATCGGACTAACTCCGGGTTCATCCACCCACGACCTCAGCTAGGGCGGCACAGATACTCACACCTGCGCCGCCTAAAGCGCCGACGGTGATGTATCTCCGTGGAGAAACTTCTCTATGACACACCATCCGCCATCTTTTACAAGATGTGTACTCGCAGAAGGCGGCGACAGTGTCCCAGTTTCTGACGCATTCGAGTATTGGCTAGAAGATGGTCAGCAGCATTAAATCACCAGCGCTAATTGCGAGAAATTCTGCTTTGACCACTCAAAGCTCGAGTCTATGCGGCGTTATTCTCGCCGCAATCACAATGGTGGCTAGGCAGTATCCTAACCTCCCTCACAACTATCTTCAACTACATGCCAAAGCACAATACTTACAAGATGCAGAAAGGGAGTACTCCGTGCTCTTATTCATCCATTCTACCAACATCCGTACACGAATCAGGCTCTCCAGCTGGATTGCGTCATCAATAATGTTCCAGTGGACGATTGTATAAGTTATTGGAAATAGTTTTATGACCAGCCGCCTGCCAGACGTCAACCCTCCTTGGGAATGTTACTGTTGACCAAACCATAAAATTTCCCATTAAAAACACAAAAACTCTGATTTTTCTTTATTTTTTTATAGCTCAGTGGCATTTCATAGCATCGCTTTGACCATGGACGGATTTTTTACAGAATTGAATGCTCTACATAAATGTCCATTGCGGCCAAGCCATATATATATATATATATATATATATATATCCGCGTGGTGACGGAGAAAGAATACAAGCACCACCCCCAATCTTAACCGTGGGGGATCGTAAGAGACGACTAAGGGATATAAAATGCATATAATATCTATGCAAGAGAAGGAAAATATGAAACAAAACCCTATACCAACACGTCTGATCAGCGCGGTTTAGTAAGTTATATTCCCTCCCATTACGGAGGAGGCCCGAGCCTAACAGTGGGACATATATGGGCTGCGATGGTATATATATATACATATACATACTTACATACATATCATCACGCCATATCCCTTGCAGGGTATGCAGAGAGAACAGAGTGCCAGAGAACTCTATCTCTGCATACTTCACTCGCTTCCTCAACATTCATAATTCTCTTCATACACGCTCGCCGGTTTCGGAGACTCTTGACTCCACCTTCCTTCAGTACATGACCGATCTGGTCTAGGTAGGTTAGTCTCGGTCTCCCTCGGTACCTACATTCTTCCACTTTCGCATTGTATATCTTCTTAACCAGACGTTCGTTCGGCATTCTTTCCACATGTCCGAACCATCGGAGCATTCCCTTTCGCATCTTTACACCAATACTCTCTTTCATACCTACTCGCTCTCTTACGTCGTCGTTCCGAATGCGGTCGGTCAGCCTAACTCCACAGATTTACCGAAGAGATCGCATTTCGACCGCATTAATTCTACTTTCATACTCTTTTCTGCATACCCAACTCTCGCTTCCATACAGTAATGTTGGGACAAGCACTGCGTTATGTATTGCTACACGTGCCTTCTGGCTGAGGTGGTGGCTGCCGAGAAGTTGCCCCAACGCTCCGTTCACTCTATTTCCCGCATTCACTCTTCGCTCTATATCAGTGGTGTACCTTCCATCTCGGCTAAATCCACATCCAAGATATACAAATTCATCCACTTGCTCTAGTACATCATTACCTATTGTTACTCTTACATCTGTTCTGGCTTCATCTCTTTCAAAGACCATTATTTTGGTTTTGCTCACATTCACGCGTAGACCCCTTTTCTTACAATCTTCTGTCATTGTGTCGACTAGGGTCTGCAGGTCAACCGCTGACTATGCCAGCAGGACTGCATCATCTGCATAAAGCAGAGCAGTGACCACTGAGTCGCCCATCTGGACTCCCACATTCATATCGTTCAACCTTTGGAGACATTTATCCAGATATATGATAAACAGCCTGGCTGACAGAACGCACCCCTGCTTAACGCTGATATTGACGTCAAACCAAGGCGACATTCCATCATCCAGCCGCACACAGGCTCTACAGCCCATGTAACTGGACTGCACAGCCTGTAGCAGTTTACCGTTAATACCATACTCCGGTAAAATGTCCCAAAGTTCCTTTCGTACAACCGTGTCAAATGCTCTCTCCAGATCCACAAAACTGCAGAAAACCCTCTGGCCTAGAGCCAGATGCTTCTCCACAATGTTGCGCAGAGAGAATACTTGATCCATGCATCCCCTTCCACTCCTGAAACCTCCTTGTGTCTCACACAGTAAACCATCGGACACCATCCTCATTCTCCTTTCAATAATTTTACCATACACTTTTGCTGCTAAACTGGTTAAGCTTATGGCTCTGTAATTTGCGCAGTCATAACGTGAACCCTTGGTTTTAAACAAAGGCACGATGACTGCGCTATTCCAGTCCCCGGGAACCATTCCCGAGCTCCAACATAAATTGAGGAGCAACAGGAACGCCTCCCAGACACAGGAGCCACCAAGTTTGATCATCTCGGCAGATACCATATCAATGCCCGCTGCCTTACCATTTTTCAAACTTCTTATCGCCCATTCAACTTCATCTATACTGATACCATCGGAGGATGCCGTTGTCGAATGTTGATCTACTAGACCACATGCGACACCGGCGCCAAACGTAGCATCCGCATACATATCGCCAAAATATTCACTCCATCGGCTTAACACGTCTTGTGTTTGTGTAAGAATGTCTCCACCTTTAGACCTTATTTTATTCATTCTGAAGGCTGACCAACCACCCCGAGACTTCTTCACCTCCCTCCAAAAGAGTTTGGTGTTACCCTCGAAGTTTTTAGTCAGCCTATCTTCTGCACTCGTACTTGCTCTATCACGTTTCTCTTTCACTAAGGCCTTGCTTCTTTCTTCTGTTCAGTCATACTGTCATTCAGATTCAAAGAAGAGACATAGTCCAGCCACGCTTTCTTCTTTTGCTCTACTGAAGCTGCCACTTCCGCATCCCACCATGCATCACCATTTGTTTTTCTATGCTTCTTTGAACTTCCACATACTTCTTTCGCTGTATCTACCATACTCTCTTTCAATACTCTCCAGCATTCTTCAATGTCCGATTGCGGCTGGCTTGCCATCGTCAGCCGTTCTCGGACACCCTCTGCATACTTTTCTCTTACACACTCTTCTTGCAACCTTTCAACCTTTATTATTTCAAGCCCTCCGAAGTGGACACGCTTTCGCCAGTGCCTCCACTTTCTGAACAGACCACTAAATCTCGCAATAACGAGATAGTGGTCCGTATCGACTGTGGGGCCCCTGTAGGCTCTTGCGTCCAATATTTTGCTTCGGAGGCAACTGTCTACCAAAATTAAATCTATTATACTTTTCTGTTCATTCCTTCTCCATGTATACATATGGATGTCCTTATGTTGGAAAAATGTGTTTGACACAATAAGGTTTCTCTCCATGCATACATCCGCTATGAGCCTACCTGCGTCGTTCATTCTCATCATATCCAGAACTTCCCTAACATTATCCCAAAACTTTTCTAGGTCTGATGCCACCGAGGATCCTACGGGAGCATATGCTACAACCATGAATACCTTGGTGACACCAGTTTTATACGGACCCAAAGAAGTCTGGGATCATACATTCCGTAATTCTTAACACCTGAGGCCAAGCGAGAGGACAACAGCACTCCTACTCCCATGTTGGCTCGATCGCTCTTTGGTACACCAGACCACAGAGCCATCCCGCCACCAGGAAGATCGCAGGCGTCGCTGCCCCTTCGCTTGGTCTCTGTTACACAGAGCACGTCTAGCTGTTTGTCCGCCATGACGGATATTAGCTCGTGCAACTTACCTTCCACACAACCTCTTACATTCCACGTGCCCACCCCGCACTCTGCTCTCCTCGACTTCCTATACGACGTATATCTCTCACTATATCTTTAAACGAGCAATTCTTGTATATATATAAATATATATGTAATCTGAATCTCGGAAACTCTCTCTCTCGGATTTATTTTAATATTCGACCCTTTCGAATGATTTCAATCAATATATGCAAGTATACGGTATAAAGAAATCGAAACGACCGTAGTGGCACACATAGGTCATGGCGTCTTACGACCAATCTGATCAGCATTAACATCCTGTTTCCCTATCGTATCTTACTGATTGTTCCTAATATAACTCAGCCTTCCCGTCTCGATTTTTACAAATATGTTGATTAAACGCTGGCTAAACAGCGAACAAAAATGTAGCAAATGACTATCTTCTCCTTTCGTAATCATTATGAAGTAAAAATACCCTCGCCAGAGTAAAATTACAACGGCTTATGAGCGATGGATTTCAGTTATTCGGTGCAATGCGTTATCATGGCTCTCAATTACAATATTCGGCTTAGAAAATTGCTGTTCAACAATTTCAAACTCTACGTTCCTACGACGCCGTGTCCTAAAATTGTATAACTTCTTTAAAGTTAAAAACTTTCAAATGCCGTATTAATACAGTATTGTGACTGACAATACATTCCAATCTTAAAGAATATTTCCATTGTACCAAGCTTTTATGTGAGTTCAACCTTTTCAGGGTCCCGTACCCAAAGCGTAAAACGTGACCCTATAACTAAGACTTCGCCGTCCGTCCGTCCGCCCATTACCAGGCTGTATCTCATGAAACATGATAGTTAGACAGCAGTCAGACAGAAATTTTCACAGATGATGTATTTCTGTTGGCGCTAAAACGACAAATACTAAAACACAAAATAAAATAAATATTTAAGGGGTGATCCCATACATCAAAATTTTGGCTCCTTTTTGCTCAATACATTTTTTTAGTTTCTATTTTTACTTTTGCCCTTTTCATTTATTTTTTTATTATATTAAAATATGTCTTCCAAAACACACTAACAAGAAAATACCGAGCAAGGCTTGGTCATCCATATATATATACTAGCAGTCCTGACCACGCGTTGCTGTGGCCAAGGTAGCCTCAGTAACACGTGGTAGTTATGCTAATAAATTGTAGCTAATATGAACCGTTTGTACGTTTAACATAGCGCCATCTATTAAATACTTACTCTATCCAGTCAACAGATACCGCCATCTGTTAGAATCGTTTTGAGATAACAGATAATTGTGACTGTCAAATAATAGACAAATAATTTGCAATAAAATAATATTGAGACTATAAAATGAGTTGGAAGCTATCCTATCTTTCAAGTTGGAACAAACTACACATGCTGTGCAAATTTAATTAAAATCGGTTAAGTGCTTTAGGAGTTCATCGCGGACAAACAACGTGACGCGTAATTTCTATATATTAAGATATATATTAAGATATATATATATATATATATATCATTACCCTGCTCTTATCCCAATTACTTGGGGTCGACGCAATATGTCCTTTTCTTCCACTCAATCCTATCCGATGTCATCTCTGCGTTCACTCCCTTTCTATTCATATCATGCTTCACGCAATCCATCCATCTTTTTTTCGGTCTTCGCTTACCCCTAAACCCTTTAACATTCATACTTAAAACTCTTCTCCCAACATTACATTCATCCCGTCTCATCACATGTCCATACCAAGTCAGGCGTTCACTTTTCAACTTTTCCGTCACTGGCGCCACTTTCAAACTTCCTCTTATATACTCATTTCTTACCTTATCCATTCTCGTCAGGCCACACATCCAGCAATCATACGTATATTTATTATAAAAAATATTTTATTGTAAAAGTTTTCCAGAAATATCGCTGCAATCCCGAAACAGCCAATAAAATATACATTTGCTGCAACACGTAGCATAGTCGCCAGAATTAATATGTAATTTAACTTGCGTGAAACACCGTGGCACTGAGCCTAAAGAATTTTACAAAGTTAAAGTCAGAATAAACTCTCAGCTTTATGTATGAATGTTGAACATTCATACTTAAAACTCTTCTCCCAACATTACATTCATCCCGTCTCATCACATGTCCATATCAAGTCAGGCGTTCACTTTTCAACTTTTCCGTCACTGGCGCCACTTTCAAACTTCCTCTTATATATATATATATATATATATATATATATATATATATATATATATATATATATATATATATGATCAGCATATATCCAAAAAGATATGCCGTAATAACTAGCTTTTACTGTCGTTACTGTAGTAGGGGCTATGGTATGAGACTGGATATATAAAGCAACAAGTGCTTTCACCCTTGCTATACCCTCGTGGGACATTTCAATAGTACTCATTTTCTACATCTTTTATTTACTAACAGCAAATGTGGATCCGTTTATACAAAATATGCTATAATAGCAACTACATAGAATACTAAATAATAACTAGGTGATACGTCCTCCGTACCGCCAATAAAAGTTGTCTGAGCTTATCTTTTAGAAATAAAACGATTTTTTATTGATTAGTTATTTATTCTGCAATTGCAAGTAAAGTTTAAATACAACACAGTTACAATCATTAGTCAATTTAAAGCTTAATGATAAACAATATTTTTATGGTGCGTTAATTACAAAGATGGTGGTTTTCCGACGCATGAATACACAACGCATAATTGCTCGTGAGAGAAACAGGGAAACTTTAAGTTTATGCCGCAAAGTTCAAATGCTCACCCTTGCCATTTATTTATGGTCATCTAAAAAAGCCAAACGCACGAGGCATTATAGACACTTAAAATGTAAAGGTAAATCTGTTGTATTCATTGGAATATGCAAGATCAAGGTAACCTCTTCTTTGCACTTTGTCTTGATGATCTCTATCAGCGTATAAAGGGTGGAAGTGGAGCGTTGCCGAAAATAAAGACAGGTAACCCTACTAGTCCTACTTGTAATGGTAGGATATGAAAAAAAAAATCCTTCATGCGGGTTCGTTGAACTCTTGAACATAGATTGTGAGTTTTGAATAGATTGCGTCTTTTCTCATCTGAGTAAAGTTACGTATTTTTTATGGAATTATCGTTACATGGCACTGTCCTAATACGATGGAATGTGAAAGAAACTGAAAATTCGTTGTGAAAAAAAAAATTGTTTTCATCTGAATCGTTTTTTTTCTAGCCTATCATTACAAGTAGGACTAGTAGAGTCACCTGTCTTTGTTTTCGGGACCGGCCCACTTCCACCCTGTATATATGTCGGCTAGAATTCTTTCAATAGTTTATAACCGGTTATAAAATCTTGTTCAGTTATGGACGGATGGAGAGATATGGGCGGAGTGAGGCCGAGCAATAGTTATTAAAATAAAAACGTATCATTTTAATTACTTCTTGTTATCACATTTAATTCAGTAATTTGTAATGTCATTAGAGAATTGCCCCAATATGGACATAAACAATGGCATTCATATTTTGGAAGAACATTTGATGTTTACACAAAGCTGTGGAAGTTTCAACAACAGCATAGAGCCGTCCTGGACACAAAATACGGATTGAAACGCTGGCAGATCGGTGAGATTGCATCAAAAATCGGACAACTATATTATCACTTCTAGTAAGTACTATTGTATTTATACTCGTATATACACATGTTGCTGTCTATATTATATTATTGTCAAAGATATATTTTACTTTATATAATAGTTCTCTTAGTATTGGGTAAATTAATTATACGATAATTCATACGACGTTTTGAAGACCATTTTCTACTTAAATGACGAAAAATAAATAAATGTTTTTAAAATAACTTCAATTTATTAAAACGCATGCAATTTATTAAAACGAAATGCATCCTTACTCCGTCGCCGCACTGGAAATATATGTGTATACTGCTTTAGCGAGTCAGCGAGTCGGTTTGACAGCCCTCAGCGCTCACCTACACTCCGGGTAAAGTTGTCATAACCATCTGCGCCTAACAACTAAATCATACACAAAAAAAAACTTTAACGACATAAATTCTAAATTCTATTCAACCCATATAGGTACGAGTACGCATCATTGCTGAAGATTGGTTTTCTAAGCTAGGAGAAATTTGCTTATACAAATTTCGTTTACCTCAATAATATATAAATATTGTTATTTGTAGCCTTCGAACAAGTGAAACGGCTTATTTAAATGAAGCCTATTCATTTTACTTCGCTATAAGAGGCAGAAGTTACTACACAAAGGCATCTAAAGAGGATAAATGTGAGTTAATGGTGAAGAAGTTGAGATATTATGCTCGATTTATCGTCGTATGTCTACTTTTAAAGAAAATCAAATTAGTAAGAGATCTAATTAAGGAATTAGATCGGCAGATCGTTGAATATGGAAATACTTATGACCCGGATGATCAAATAGAATGGACTGTGGTAATGGATGAAGTGAAAGCTTTTATACAAGCAGAACCAGTTGTCTCCGTGATACACCCTGACAACTATCCAATCATACTCTCCCATCGGTAAGTGATCTTCATCTTTATTCTTTCATCCATCCATCAGTTTATAAATGCAACTCTTCATCACAATACGATAGTTCTTTTTTAAAATTAGTTCAATTAATATAAAATCAGCAGAGCACTATTCCTTCCTTTAACACGAACGACGTAAAGGAAGAGTAAACTCTAACTTCAGCATTCTCTCTGCATTAAATTAAATAAAAAACTAGCAAAATTATTAAATAAAACACAATTATAAATAAAACATAATTATAAATAAAACACAATTATAAATAAAACACAATTATAAATAAAACACAATTATAAATAAAACACAATTATAAATAAAACACAATTATAAATAAAACACAATTATAAATAAAACACATTTATAAATAAAACACAATTATAAATAAAACACAATTATAAATAAAACACAATTATAAATAAAACACAATTATAAATAAAACACAATTATAAATAAAACACAATTATAAATAAAACACAATTATTAAATAAAACACAATTATAAATAAAACACAATTATAAATAAAAAACAATTATAAATAAAATTCAAGAGACATTTTCACATTGCCACCAAAAAAAAGTACGTTTCTATTGATATTCTCCAATGTTCGCCTGGTGATACCTATCTCAATTAAGTTTTACGACTTTATGAATTCAGATGTTTAAGCGGGCATTATAGAATTGAAATAGAAGAAGATATTAAGAAAGACACCTCCCTGCACTAAGGAAATAATCCTTGTATTGCGGGGGACTTTACAAACATGCAATTCACGCAGACAAATTACACTCAGACTCAGAACAACACTTTGTGGATCGCACAAAGTATTATCCTGCGCGGGAATCGAACCCATGGCACTGACGGTATCTTAACTACTACGCCATCTGTGCAGTCAATAAAACAGTTTTTATGGATTCTACCATGTTTCTATTTGATTTTTAATCTACGTTTCGAATACTTTACTGCGTTCATGGCCACGGAACGACTAAGGTGTCTCACGTCCAACAAGTCATCGTTATTACAGAGATATATATCTATCCGCTGCTATATTAGTAATTAAATCATGGTCCACATTTTATAAGTTAGTTATGAGTTTTCTTGTCGACTTCTTCCAAGTGTAGCTACGTTAGAATCCAGTGCTGGCTTCTTAGAATTTTTAGTTTTAAATCTATAACTTGTCATAATATAATAATTACCAGAAATTTAATATTTAATACTGACCAAAAACAATATAATCAAATCAATTGCACGCCTCATAAGCCAAGCGTTGAGGTCTCGCTCTTCTCTCGATACATGAAAATCTAGGACTTTTCGAACCTGGCCACCGAAGTCAAAGATCGGGTACCGGTGGCCCGCTCGCACGGCGAAGAGAGGTGTTTGCAGGGTGGGTCCATGGGGTTGCGTGCCGCCTCTTCTGTCGCCCCAGGCGTTTTGGGCAAGAAAATATTTGTTTAAACGTATTTGATATTTTTAAAAAGCAATTATTTAAATTACTGAAATTTAGACATTTAATATGCTTAATTATTTATAAAAACCCGATTACGAAACGAAAAATGATGTCACAAGTGGGATTCGAACCCACACCTATTGGAAATCTGTCCCAATCGTGCTGCCACTTACACCACCGTGAACTATTATATATATTTTTTTGTTCGTCAGCTATGTTCAGCACTACGTCGAGAATGACACGAAATTTTAAAAGTATTTTTTCTTTCATTTTCATTTATGACATTGACTAATAGTAAATGATAAATAATATAAAAATTATCAGGCGTGCATTTTTGGATTTTCCAAATTATTTCTTTTTATACTGACAATGAATTTCTATCAAAAAATATGTTTCAAAATTTAATAAGTTTTACGTTTTATTTTAATAAATAGACTATTTGTCCTAGTATAATGCTATAAATCGAGTAATTCAATAATGAATTCAGCCTCACTCGAAGTTGCGGTCACAATCCATCAATACATCTCATTATCATCATTATGAGCTTATATACGATTTATTGAGTTCATGATTCATTATAAGCTTTCATTCCGAGTTTTCCTTTTTATAGAGTGGAATAAACAAAATATTAATATTTTCAGATTATTTATTACACTATCTTATATAGTGCGAAATTTCGATACTCTTAAAAATATATATATTTTATTAAATATTTCCAATTTTATTTATATTATATATATATATATATATATATATATATATATATATATATATATATATATATATATATATATATATATATATATGCAATGTTGTTATACTTATGTTAAAATTATTCATACATCGTTACACACACACACACATACACACACACACACTGACACTTTTATACTAGTCATGTTTTTAAATAAAATAGCCAAAGCTGAGCTAATAGCCTTTTTTGTTTCTCGTTAATGTCATTTTATACCAGAAGTTGTTTTCTTCAGTTCTGTTTATTATCATTAGTTTTTAACGAGAATAAAATAAATGTTTTTCTTTCTTTCTTTCAGATTAAATATCCAAACAACGCCACCAGTAGAGAGATCAGCTTTAATGACACTTTCATTACAAGAGGTTATCGTAGTTGGAAGTAGTTCATATCAGGTAAAGTTTTCTGAACTGACAATGGACATGTTCAGAATGCTGCAAACACTTGAAAGGGAACCTACTGTGGAGATTCAGCAAGCATACGATGACTCCCCACGACATAGGTACAACGTCACACCCAGTGGCTTGAACAGTAAAAGTAAGTGTTTAATATTATTAATGAACTATATTAAGTATAACGAAAATAGTAATAGAACGTTTAAAGTAAATTTTAGCGGCAACAGAATCAGAAATGGATTGGAAATGTTAAATAGTTACAATGAAGAAAAATCATTTCTAAATGGATTTTTTTTTAATGAAATTTAAAATCAAATGTTGTTAAGGTGACATTTTTTGAAAATCTATTTTGACTATATTTACATATAACTATTTGAATGATGGACATTCATTACGATTCATTATTGTTAATGACATAAATTGGATTGTTCATTATCCTCTCGAATGTTACAAATCTCAGTTAATTAATTGCAAAGATGGCATAATGGTTAAGATACCAACTTACATTGCCACGACTCCCACACAGGACAATACATTGTACTATCCACAAATTGTTGCCCTGAGTCTAGGTGTAATTTGTGTCCATTAGTCTTATTTGCTGTGTGGTAGCAGCTACGTATACTACCTACCCTTACTTTGCTCGTGGATGTAGTAAAAGACGACTAAGAGTTTTATAACGGCCTGAGCCAACTCCGTCTGATGCCGTTTGATCAACAATTACATTCCCAAATAATAAAACTATTGCCAATAACTTTTACAATATGTATAGTACTGCCGGCTCTCTCGCTCACGAACGAAGCACCCCGGACGGGCCGGCCCGCGACTGCAGACAGAAGACTGTCAACAGTGTGATCCTACAAGACAGATTATAAGCTGTCTGCACTATATCTGTGGTGATCTTTAATAGTTAAAAAATATAAGCGTGGCTTTTTTGAAGTGAAAACTTCTTTAGGCGCACCGCACACAGATTTTTTCGTGGGTAGTAAGTTAGGCTGATCCGTCATGCTCTGAGGTGAAACGCTCGATCGGGTGAACTCGAGACCGCCGAGTGTACCCGAGCGAGAAAGATACAGTCAGCTGCTCTTCGCAGTTGTATCGCTGTATTTCGTATGATCAATTATTACGTCTTAATTGTCTTTATTAAATTAATAGTTATAATTGAAAAGTAATGATAATTATTATTATTTTAACTACTATCTGTTTTACAATGTGAGGTTAATGTATGTATAGCGGTTTGGTAATATTGAAAAATAATACATTTCGGCAAAATAATATATATTGAAAAAAAAATTATAAACAATAACCGTTACAGAAATCATAATTATTGTTATTGATATTATATAAAAGGATTCGATCGTATAGGTAAGTCACCTGATGTTTATATTATATGTGTGTGTATGTGTAATATAATTAAAAGTTAACCTAACTTTTATTTTCTGTGAACTTTTACTTTGCCATATTTTCTTATTTTAGTTGTCACAAACCGATTGTATCATTTGTAGAATACGTTAACGAAAATAAATAATTTGATTTTTACAGAATTTAATAAATATTAACTTTAATTTCTGACTTGTTTCTCATTCAATCTACTAACACGATCCCTACATAATACATAATATTATTTACTATATATATATAAATTGATTGGGATTGGCCAATGAAGTTTTCACTTCTGCCGTGCGGTCTTAAGCGCACACGCTTTTTTTTTGTGTGTGTTTAGCTGTTAGCCGCAGATGGCTTTGACAGCTTTACGCGGACTATGGGTGAGCGCTGAGGGCTCTCAACCCGATAATTAGCGCGGCGTTGACGATAGTTTTATGCATGCAACTACCATATAAACTGGGCTGACTCCTTTTGTACATTTCTGCGTTCGGTAAGAGAGAGAGCCGGGGAGCGAAACTCTCTTTCACTCCTTTCATTTCATTCAATACTTTTCGCAGGCAATGACCCGGTTGTACTTTTAGTTTTGCTGATTTTAATAAAAGATAGTTATCATTTGATAAACAATTTCAAGAAGTAATAGATATCATTAAATTACCAACGTAACAATGAAGGTTTTAGTCCTCTCGTAAGAGAGAAATTGTAATATTACACTACGCTATACAGCCGAGTTGATATAGCGTTGTATTCATATCGGATAGATATATTGTATCCCTTACTCGGATTTAGCGACACACTTTATAAGAGATTGAGTGGTTAAATTAACTCGTATGCCATCACCACACGGATATGTTTTTATAGTGGTAGGACAATACTGACAGTTTACTGTCTGTAGCCGCGGACCGGTCCGTCCGGGTTAGTACCACACTCTCGCAGAAAATCTATGCCTGAGCAGTGGCGGTGTGCTTTTACGCTTCGTACGGTGAGTGATAGAGCCGGAATCCGAATTTTTGGGGTGGGTATAGGGTTTGCATTGGTAGGCAACGGCCTAGCTGTGCCCCTGGTATAGCTAAGGTCCATGGGCGGCAATAACACTTATCATTAGGTGTGCTACTTGCTGGTTTGCCACCACAAGCAATAAATAGTAGAGTATGCATTAAAACTATTTTATGAGTGTGAGTAAAGCGATGGAAGTATGCCAGGATCGTGGTTTGTGACAATCCTTTGTCTCCGCCTATCTCTCTACGAGGCTATGTATGTATGTAAGGCTATGTATGTTATGCCAACGAACTAAATATCAAATCATTTATATTAGACTAGTTTCTGCCCGCGGCTTCGCCCGCGTAAAAGGTTACTTTCCTAAAGTTTTTCATCCCCTATCTTTATTTTACCGCTTAAGGGTAAATTCTTTACAAAATTTTAATCAATAGCTTAAAAATATGTTTGAAGCTTCTGGCTTTAAAAATGACAATACTGCCTTACAACTTTTCATCCACCTTTACAATCCTTTTTTTGCATTAAAAAGTAGCCTATGTCCTTTGTCAGGCTCTAGACCATCTGTGTACCAAATTTCATTTAGATTAGTTCAGTAGTTTTGGCGTGAAAGAGCGACAGACTGAGAGTTACTTTCGCATTTATAATATTAGTAAGGATGGCAATATTTATTCTTGTTTCAGGTTATAATTTGGAGGCGGGCGCTCCACATTGCGATAATCCACATAAATATTTGTTATTTAAGCCAACACCGAATCAAATATTAGTATACTTAGCATCGAGCTGTGACGATCTACCACCAAATGGAGTACTACTCGTATATATATCTGCGGAAGGTCAAATCGCCACACCTTCAAAACATATTGAAGATGGTGGGCTCATCGTTTTAAATTCTTATATAGGTTTAACTGGAAAGCCTTAATAATATATAGGCCATAATTCTGTGAGCACTAAATCTACTCGTGTGGTAACGGAATAAAAATGTAATTGTCGTCACCCCTTGTTTTCCTGTGGCAGTCGTAAAATGGGCTTAAAGTTCATCAGGGGAGTTATCAGTCACAGTATCCTGGGAAAGGTATATTATAGCTCACTACGATCGCCAAACCGCCTACCAAGCGTAGCAGTTACAGCACTAATCGCCTTATACGAGTAACAGAACAAAAACGCCCCCCATCCATTGCTGTTAAGTTGGATACAGGCGGGACCGGACCGCACTTTGTAGCGAAGTATGAAGAAGACCGACGTCCAGCAGTAGATGGTAAAAGGCTGAATGTTGAAATTTGTAAATGCATAATTAAATGGTTTCTATAATCTTCTAACTCCGGAACTAATTAAACCAGGATAATGAATTCTGTATCATTTTCAAAGAGGAAAAACTCGTAATAAAAACCTATACCAACACATTTGACCAGCCTTGTATAGTAGGTCTATTGCCCTCCTACTGTGGAGGAGGTCCAAGGCCATCTGTGGGACGTATATAGGAGGTTAATGATTAATCATTAAGTATCATTTTATAATTATTCACTTAAAACTTGAAGCATTAAGTGTCTTGCCAAACGACTAAATTGCGTAAGTTCGAAAACATTTACAACTCCAGGATAAGGCAAACTTCAAACACGAACTACGTAGAGAAGGTAAGAATATAATTTAAAAAAAGACTACAGGATGGCGATAATTGAAAAAAAAAATGGGCCTGGAGTATGGGTATATTCTTATATATATAAAACTAGTAGCTGAAATGCTTATTTTAACTGGTAAGGAGCAAAAATATGCATTGAATTATAGCTAGCCTTTTTCGAATATTAGTAAATACCTGAATAGTCTCTTTAATTCTGTCTAAATAACTATGTAAAAATACTATATATATAATTATTTAGACAGAGTCCCGAATAACCTAGATGGTTATAGCAAGAAGCAAGGAGAATGGTTTCACCAAAATGATACTCCAATTGAAGCAAAGCCAATGGGGCAGCCACATGATGGCGTACAACTACTGGATTTTAATAACAAACTGTCCTGAATAAAATACGATAGTAAAGGCTACACAAAAAAGTTTATTTCATTTTCTTTTAGTATTTGTTTTATTGCGTAAAAGGTTATAAAAACGTTTGATTTCTTTTTTATTATTCAGTAGGGTACGACATAGGCGGGCTGATAACTACGCCCAGGAACGAAGTTCACCGCGATGCCAATAAGGACTTGAAGGGAGCACAGGCTAAGTATAGAGACGTTAACAGCTTCCACCCAGGTGATTTGTTCCCGTTCACTAGAAGACCTCTGTTCGTTATCATTGACTCGGATAACTCATACGCGTTCCAGAATATGCCAAGACATTTTGGACAGCCACTAGTCATTCTAATGTCGCCGGTGGAGTTACCACCAACACTGAATGGTAAGTTTTATAAATTAAACTATTATAATCATTCCCCATGTAATGACGTAGAATATAATTCACCACACAATTCCTTATACATAGATGTCGTAAAAATGACTAAGGGATATGATACGCAGATAACATATACAGAGTGGAAGTGGACCACTCCCGAAAACAAAGACAGGTAACCCTACTAGTCCTACTTGTAATGATAGGCTAGAATAAAAAACGATAAGGATATTTTTTTTTTTTTTTCACCATGTGTGGTCGTTGAACTCTTGAACATATTATCGTGAGTTTTGAACCGTGGAATCTAATTGGCTGTTTTCCCGAAACGTATATACTCAGTTAATGATATAGAACCATAATATAACATTTATTCAATAAAATAAAAACATAAATTCTAGTCATTTGCAATCCCGGACGTTTCCTTAAAATATCATTTTTGCATAACTGTAACATGTTTTGTCTAATAATTTTGTTATGCCTACGGTCGTTTGAGAGCATCGACCGTAGGTATCAACCTATGGTCAATGCTCTTACCTTGGTTACCTACTTTCTTTAATTACTTTAAAACGATGACTTCATTTTCTCAAGAATTTCTTCTTCTAATCGAGCAGAATGTCGGCGACACCTACCTCTCCGACTCTACCTCCAGCCTGAGCATGTGTAAGCACTCAAAACTGCCTGTGGGTTAATAGGCGTTGTGTGGCTGATAAAATTATCGCTGTTGTAGGCACAGGCGGATTTATAATGCCACATCTGCGTAACGAATCCAGGTGTTCTGGCTGAGCGTACAGGCATCTAGCCTTCGCCAAGTTGCAATCGCATAAAAACGAACCATGTCTAACCACTCTACGTCAGAGTACTGGTAATGACTTGTCATATTTTCGCACTTACTAGCACTCGCGTTCGGGATTTGTTATAAACATATGATATACGTCTAAACCGTTTGGCAAAAAATTGCAAACTGACCTATTAAAACATAGACCAAGGTCGCGCGGCTCGGGTGCATCAAAAGCAAGGGGTACGTGCGGGACGCGAGCAGGCTACGAGCTACAATGCCTAAATTTTTTTTACCTATTATTGCGATTTAATTCGAATGCTATGGTCGTAGGCATGTTGGGAACAATACTGTTGCATATCAGACAAACTTAAGAAGGTCTATTTATCAGACTTTTTTTTTCAATGTATTATGTTTTTAGTTATGTGGGGATATTAAGAATGATTAACTGAGTAAGAACAGATGTAAGAGTAACAATAGGTAATGATGTACTAGAGCAAGTGGATGAATTTGTATATCTTGGATGTGGATTTAGCCGAGATGGAAGGTACACCACTGATATAGAGCGAAGAGTGAATGCGGGAAATAGAGTGAACGGAGCATTGGGGCAACTTCTCGGCAGCCACCACCTCAGCCAGAAGGCACGTGTAGCAATACATAACGCAGTGCTTGTCCCAACATTACTGTATGGAAGCGAGAGTTGGGTATGTAGAAAAGAGTATGATAGTAAAATTAATGCGGTCGAAATGCGATCTCTGCGGAAAATCTGTGGAGTTAGGCTGACCGACCGCATTCGTAACGACGACGTAAGAGAGCGAGTAGGTATGAAAGAGAGTATTGGTGTAAAGATGCGAAAGGGAATGCTCCGATGGTTCGGACATGTGGAAAGAATGCCGAACGAACGCCTGGTTAAGAAGATATACAATGCGAAAGTGGAAGGATGTAGGTACCGAGGAAGACCGAGACTAACCTACCTAGACCAGATCGGTCATGTACTGAAGGAAGGTGGAGTCAAGAGTCTTCGAAACCGTCGAGCGTGTATGAAGAGAATTATGAATGTTGAGGAAGCGAGTGAAGTATGCAAAGATAGAGTTCTCTGGCACTCTGTTCTCTCTGCCTACCCTGCAAGGGAAGGCAGAGATAGAGTTCTCTGGCACTCTGTTCTCTCTGCCTACCCTGCAAGGGATATGGCGTGATGATATGTATGTATGTATTAACTGAGTACATACGTTTCAGGAAAACAGCCAATTAGATTCCACGGTGTATAAGCTGAGATGGTGACTATAAATACAATGAAAATATACTGACATAAACCAATAACTACAAGCAAGTGAAAACATTATCCACCACACTTTGAAGTGAAAGCTACTTTAAGGGCATTGTGGACGGATTTATTTTGTAGATTTATGTTGTGGGGTTAGGGATTTATTTTGTGGGTATCGAATGAGACCGATTACAAGAGGCAGACACGTTATACTTTTACGATAGAAATTATGACTATAATTACTTTTTTTGCAATTGTAACCAATTATCATTTCTATTAACCGTGTGGTAACGGCAAAAGAATACAATTCACCACCCCCTATCTTACCCGTGGGTAATCGTAAGAGACGACTAAGGGATATGAAATGCATATAACATCTATGCAAGAGAAAGAAAACTCGAAACAAAACCCTATACCAACACGTCTAACCAGCGACAGTGCGGTATTGTAGGTTAATTTCACTCCAATTACGGAGGAGGCCCGAGCCCAACAGTGGGACATATATGGGCTGTGATGATGATGATGATGATAATGATCATTTCTATATAAAAAGGTAAAGATAATATTACCGCGAATATTATTTACAGTTACATTATCATTTTGAGAGAAAGTAAGGAAAAGTAAGCAAATTTTAATGCTTTTTAAATCAAAAACGAATCAAATGAATAGTTATTATATAGCATAGCTTTTCGCCGTAAGAAGAATGTACTGCAATAGTTATTTTTAATTTGAAATAATATTAAACGTCTTAAAGAATCTTGTATCGGCTATTCTATTAATAATATAATATCACAATGTATTTGTCCTAAAGAGAAGTGAATTAAACTATCTAACGTTTTATTGTCGTCAGCTGACCGCAGGCACCATGGAAACCTCTTTACATTGTTCCTACATTCACCCCTTACGGCATTCTGCTACTGCTGTGATATTCATACCATGTCACTTGTTCAATGGGATAAAGGACAAGCGTTTATTGACACATTCTTGGCGGAAGCATCCTTAATTGTTACAAGGAGTAGAATTGGTAAGTTTATATTAGTAGTTAGTGGGATCTGCTACAGTTCTATTTCTCTTTTATATATCTTTTCCTTTGTTTTTTAGTATTATATATTTTTATAAATAATGTAGCCTAGTTTAAAGACCCCTCCATTGGACTTGCTGATCGTGTTATATACATACAATTTTATTTAAAAAAAAGGAATTTAAAAATTTAAAAGTGTGTGCGTACAAGGTATACATGTCAGAAGTGAAACTTCTTTGGCAAACTAATTTTTAAATCTCATTTACATATTATCAACCAATAGCGTGTATTTTTTCTCGATCTCCATTTCTCTCTCGCTCTCTCCTTCCTCTCGCTTTATGGCTGTGTTCGTTATGCGACGTTCGCTCTTTTTCACTCTCTCTCAATCGGTCTCAATCACTTTCTCCCTTTTCTTGGACAAAAACGTCCCACATTTTCGTGTCGCGTTTGATCTGTAAAAATTTTACCCTCATACGCGCAAAGAAGTCACTTCAAAAATTATGAAATTGTTCTGTTTCTTGCTGGATCATGCTGATCAAGCTAAGCCCCATTTCTATATGGTAGTCAACCCTCCTTGGGAATGTAAATTTTGAAGGTCAACAATTACGAGTTGGCCCAGATCGATATTATGCTCTTAGTCGTCTTTTACGACATCCACGAGCGAAGTAAGGGGTGGTAGTATTCGTCACCGCTACCATACAGTAGGCCCTGGCAATGTATATGAATCAAGAACTCGTTACCGATTATCAGTCTAAATAGTGATGAAAAGTTAATATAGTAGTTTATTACGTCGCTTCCATCACACCGGATGGTTTAATTGGGGATAAAGAGATACGTAATAAAATAATTGAAAGGGAAAAAAACTATAAGTTAATGCTTTACTATAATTAAAAGGAATCAACTTGATGTAATAATAATAACTCAATTTTGCTTTCGTTGAACCTACTACAGGTTCGAGTTCTAATTATGTGGCGTCTATGATCATATAAGAAGTAAAATTTTGACGAGAATGAAGTATGGGCAATAGTTCCTAAAAAAAATTTCTCAATATAATATATTCGTAACAATTAGATCCGCAGTATTTAAGCTTCATGGGTGACGACTTTCTACGCCTGTTGATCCTTCGGTTTATATTCTGCGAAGTAGTTCTTCGTATGCATCGTGCATTCAGAACACGCACACAGCTCGCCAGATCGTCGCCTGCCATACCCGAGAATATATTGGAGCATCCTGCTCTAACACGCATTGTTATGGAACTGGCTGTTCATTTACAGGTAAGTAATGTTTATCTAACTATATTTGTTTTATTTGCCTATACAGTGACGAGTTAAGGAAAATATGTAGCTACCACTTCGTCTATGAGAATTGTAAAAACTGGCTGAGGGCGCATATTAATACGAGAAAACGGTAAAACTGATTGTGATTGCCAACCCACCTGGCAAACGAGATATATGGTATTATTCACCTTCGTAAGGGCAAAAAGAATTCAAAAGTGGTTGCGGATGGGATTAATGGATTGCACATTGATATTATTACGATCTTTATTTATTTTTAATTACTTATGGTGGCCATAGAGCAAGCAGCACACTTGATGGTAAGTGTCACTGCTGCCACAACTACACACAACTGCAACATCACTGCACTCTACAAAATCTACCTCGTTGCTATTATATTGTATTAATATTTGATTTTCTCCTCTTTCTCAGACGCGATCACATTTCCAGGAAACATCAGTTCCTCCAAACAAGGAATGATATAACAAATTGTCCTCAGTATCTTTCGCTGAACAATAAACGAATCTCTTACCATGTGTTATGTGAGTCATTTTATTGTAATAGTGATAATGGATTTTTAAGCAAAAACTGTTCATGACACGGTACTTGATGACTCGGTGACAATGACTTCAGAGTTAAAAATACTATAACATTATTTACTATACTATTATAAATAAGAAGGAACATTGGAACTTCTATTTCATATTTTAATTATTTAATAGTAATTTAAAATTTAAGTGTGTTAAACAT
Source organism: Lymantria monacha (assembly GCA_905163515.2). Lineage (NCBI taxonomy): Eukaryota > Metazoa > Arthropoda > Insecta > Lepidoptera > Erebidae > Lymantria > Lymantria monacha. The sequence goes on from LR991081.1 coordinate 24,015,862, forward strand.
TTAATTATTTTATAATCTGTGTACTCTGAAAATTAGCATAAGTTAAATGATTCTCAATTATATACAATTCGTGTCACGCTCTTGTATTAGGTCCTTACATATGAAATTGGCGTTTGGTACGTGATAAAGTCAATTTTTTTTTGTAAAATATATGTAATTAATCAAAGTATGCACCGTTGTTATCTATGTACTTTTGACATCTTATAGGTAGTTCATTGATCCCTTTACTAAAAAATCCATGGGGCGAGAATAAATAAACTCTTTGAAGGCGGTTTGGACTGCCGCATCGGAGTTGAATTTTTTTCCTTATAAGAAGTTGTTCAAATTCCGGAAAAAATGGTAATCTGTTGGAGCAAGGTCTGGGGAGTACGGTGGATGTCGCAGACATTCCAATTGTGCTGTATGGTTGTCTGTTATGCAGTGCGTGGTCTTGCGTTGTCGTGAAGCAGCAGTGGCCTAGAGCGAGTGACCAATCTCGGTTGTTTAGCAGTTAGTTCTTCCTTCATGGTTTGCAGTTGTTGACAATAGATATCTGCCGTAATCGTTTGGCCAGATTTTAGAAAGCTAGGGAACAACACCAGTGCTAGTCCACCAAACACTCACAAGTAACTTTTTCTGAGTCAATTTTCGTTTAAGGCAGGTTTTGGCTGGGTCTCCAGGGTTCAGCAATTGCGACGAGCACTTCCGATTATCGTATAATATCCACTTTTATCACAAGTAATGATTCGATTTAAAATCACTTCATTATTTGGTCGGCTGAGCAAAGTAACACAGCAGTCGACGCGTGTTTGCAAGTTCGATTCACTCAATTCATGAGGTACCCATCGTTCAAGTTTTTTTCTTGCCCGATTTGCTTCAAGTGGATTAATACAGTTTTATCACTTACCCCGAAGCCTGCAGCTATCTCTGAAGTACATTGTGATGGATCCGCTTCCACAATAGCCTTCATTTTCCACTTTCGACGAAATTTCCAGAATGAAAACGTTGAAACTGAAAAAGTGCCGTGCATTATTTTGCGACACTAGCGCCGTACACATTATTATCCTTCGAGCTGTTTCTGGAGCACTGGTGCCACGGTAGAACTCGTAAATATACCGATATTTCATGTTTTCCATTGTGCGGTAATAAGCAACACCAAAGAAGAAAACAATGAGGTAAAAACAAATGAATGACTGTTTCCAAAACTCAAATGTACCAGCTAAATGAATTTATAAATTTGAATTTGGAATTCTTAACCAAAGAGGAGATATTTCAGATCAAAGTGGTCAGTACGACAAAATGCTAATTTCATATGTAAGGACCTAATATTATATTAATTTCTTTAGTGTTTTGTAGTGTTATAATATATTGAAAAAGTTGTTGGTATTTTATGGAATATGATACAGTTAAAGCGCTGAAGTATAGTGAATAGGCTATAATAGTAGTTTACTTGTACTATCGTGTTTTCCCAAAATTCTCAAAGAAATCACAATTTGGTTATCAGCGCCCAATTAATCGTAACGACTGAACTTACTAACAGGCAGTGATTATTAAGGCTGCGCAATATTAAGAAGTGATAAATATATAAACAAAATTAATACGTATGTCAAGGCACTATGGTCGACTGATTATAGTCTGCCCATAAGGACGAATAAGTTCAAAAAATATATATGTAATTCAGTTGCTTGGCTTGAGTTTATAAATTGTTACTAAAAAAATATATATACATATATATATATGAATATATTACAAAGCTATAAGGGAACGTTATGGCATAATTATCATACCTAGTGCCGTATGCCTAGTGATATAAATCACTATCAATTGTGCAATATAATCAATCATAGATACTTACATTTTACTACGTATATTCATGTTCATAGCACGTAATGATTTAAAAATAGTCATTTATAATTGAATAGTATATTAATTAAGATACGATGTGCATGTTACAGTATTATTTATGGTAGATATATAAAATATGGTGGTCTTTTAAAATATCACGCTTGATCAAAGGGATTATTTATCTGCCATAAGATAAGAAGTCATCTTGAAGATCACTCCTAACATATATTCATCATTCTCCTACTCTTATCCCAATTACTTGGTGTCGATACAATGTGTACTCTTCTTTCATAGTACCTATTGTAAAAATTATTGGCAATAGTTTTATGACCAGCCGCCTACCAGACGTCAACTCTCCTTGGGAATGTAATTGTAAACCATACAGCATCAGGTGGCGTTGGCCCAGGTCGTTATAAGTCATAGTCGTCTTTTACAACATCCTGGAGCAGAGTAAGGGTTGGTAGTATTCGTAGCCGCTACCACAAACATATAATAAAATAATATATAATAGATAGAAATTACAATAATAAAAAATAGAAATTAAAATTACAAGGCAAAAGGAATTGATTCAGCTTTTGCTGTCACCAAGGACAGCGCTGATTTTCAGCCATCCTTGTGTATTTATTATAATAATATAGTTTATGCTATTTGTGTGTATATGTGCGTGTATATATGTTGTGTGTGTGTGCGCGCGTGGGTGGGTACATAAGTCTGTGTCTCTATAAGCACCTTAAACAAAAAAAAAACATTTATGTACTACTGTGTTATTAGTACATAATTGTATATCATTAAATATTACTCGAAACTATTAAAGACAGTCTGTACTTAATACTGGGTACATAAGTAAAAGCATTTTAATTAATATTCATAATCAAAATAACTTACAAGTAACTTACATGTATTAAATAAAATACGCCAATATATTAAAATTGTGTAGTTATTGTTATATTTCCTAAATTATGCCTATAATAATATAAAATATTATAATGTATTCATAAATAATTTGAATTTCTTATATCGTAGGTAGATATATTTACAGTCTGGACACATATTTAAAAATATGCTCTTTGCTTAACATAAAATAAAACTTCAAAGTCGATGTATTACCATTTGAAATATCTTATGCTTTGCTTTATAGCATTTATAAATAATCAACAAAAATAGAAACATACAATTGTATAAGATATAGAGATACAGTTATAATAGATATCAATTGAGCATTATAAGACTAATAACTATTATTATATTAATTGATACTATAATATTTGCTCAATGAATATTTAATAAACGAAAATATAATAATAATTAGAATTGTATTTAACAGTAATCTTCACTATTTAATGTTATATATATATATATATATATATATATATATATATATATATAAATGATATCAACCAACTTTTTATCTCAATTACTCGATATGTCGATATAACTGTCTTTTCTACACGCAATCTTTCCATCTTTACTTTAGCCTTCCCTTCCCTCTAAAGTTTTCTACATTAATATTTATAAATAAATACCTACAGCTGGTAATACAACAGCTAGGTACTGAATCATAGTCTCTCTTTATTTAGTATCTGCTGTTATGTAAATAGACAGCAGCGGTCTTCTATGATATATAACAATATAACAACATAATACGATCGCCAAATCACTCGCCAAGCGGGATATTGGAGGATCTACGTCCAGAAGTGGACGGCAAAATCCTGAATGATAATTATGAGACAAATGAAACGGCAATTTGAAAATTATATACTTTTATTAAAAATACATAAATACTGGCGCTAAGAGGTATAATTTTATATTCTATATTGATATTATTCATTGTTATTTGTTATTATTATTTATTGAAATACAATATTCAATTATCTACTATAAACGTTACGTTTAAAATAAAAATATTTATATAATAGAAATTAAAAACAAACGGTGGTATCGGGTATCAAAAGTTTTCCTCCACATTACAATGCCGAGCAGACTGGCAGAATTACATCGTTGTATGGCAATGCTAATATCATTAAGTGATAGTTAAATTCACCTTCGTGAATATGATCATGACAAAGACTATGCAGGTAACGAAAGCGCAAAAAAAAAAAAAAAAGAAAAAAAAAGGTAACGAAAGCGCACTTATTCTCGTTAAATCATATCACACACTTTAATTTCAGTTCATATGTTTTTTTTAGTTTCGTTTAGTAGCATACGAGTAAGCAGCCCTGTTAAGTGGTTATTGTCGGTCATAGATAGTATACCACAGGCACGTGTATAATGCAATTCCAGGTCGCCGCCTACCGTAACGTCGTTTGTCAACGACAGTGCGTTACGATTCGGCGCATTTATGACTGTAGGCAGAAAATCGTTGGCAACATAGCTCTATTACTTGATATAGAACATATTTTCCTCGTTGTTCAGTCTAAAACTAAATGCACTATACATTATAATAAAGTAGAGGTAGCACTATATCCTTTTAAAAAGAATGCTACAGGTACTAGGCATGTGTAGAACACGACAAAAGTGAAACTTTTATGTTATAAAGAAACATTTTGATTATTATCACTATTGAATAGGTACCATTCATCAGCCTGTACATGTCCACTGTTGGACATAGGCCAATCTCCAAGGTGCCACTTAGGACGGTCCTATGCCAATTGCATTCAATGGTTTGCTGCGATATTTAAGATGTTATTAATCCACTTAATTGGGGATTGTCCTAGTATACGTGGTTGCCACTCAAGAATATTTCTTCCTCTAAGGTCGGCTCAAGTGCTAATTTTTCGGACTATATCGATTACGCTCACGCTTCTGAGAACCTTCCTAATTAAAATTTTATCATGCACAAAAATACTGAGCATAGTCCATCCAGCGTACTACTGAGCAACTTAAGCTTTTGAGCCTTATCATGAGGTTGAAAAAATTAAACAGAATTAAAAAAAAAATATTAAAGTGAAATTGAATAGCTTAAATAGCGAGATGAGTATATAGATACACGTGTCACACACTTGTCTCTAGTTCGAAAAACAAATCTTATACGACTGATACAGAGTACCTATGTGCGTAAATACGTGATAACTTACATCACAAAAAAGTTGGCACATCATTTTAAAGACCTCCCATATAAACATAGTTTTCATTACCATCGTCCTGCTCCTAACTCAATTTATTTGTCTCAATCTCATACAACCTTATCACACGTCATCCCTGTGGTCACTCCTTGTCTATCCATATCATGTTTCATGCAGTCCACCCATTTTTCTTTGGTCTTCACTTATCCCTAAAGTTAACAATCATACATAAAACTTTCCTCACAACATTACTTTCATTCCATCTTATCACATGTTTATAACACGTTAAGCGTTCACTCCTTACTATATCCGCCACTGGCGCAACTTTTTTTTTTTAATTTCTCTTATACGTTGTTTCCTTATTTTATCCATTCTCGTCACACATCATCTCAATATTCCTATCTCCGTGACATGCAATCATCTTATATAACCATTTATTTATTTATAAATAATAAAAATAATGACGAACTATAAATAATGTTGATAAGCCAGTATTTCACTAAGTATTGTAGAAGCTGCATATCATAAAATCCCCAGTAGCATCTTAGTTCAAACGCTATGACGCACATGTTTAATTTCAGTGTCATTATTTTTACAGACGTCAACTATAAAAGTGAATGGATATCTAAAATCTGAGTAAATAACTTTGTTGATGTTATTTAAACTAAATAAAATTAAGTACATACATTTTACTTAATACACACTCTCATATAGTACAGATAAAAACAATCTTAATGAAATAATGAAAAATAAATTCTTTACCTATCTATATTATAGTATTTTCGTTTAGTCATACCTATTCTTACATTTGAATATTTTTAACCGACTTCAAAAAAGGAGTAGGTTCTCAATTCGTCTGTATTTTTTTTATATTACCTCATAACTTTCGACTGGGCAAAGCGATTTTAATGATACTTTTTTATTTGAAAGCTGGTGCTTCATGTGTGGTCCCATTTGGTCCAGTTCTGACAATGGCAATCATGAGAAAATCATATAAGTCTAAATCCAGTCCATGAGAAAGTCTAAAGTATAAAAATGTATGGCACCGTTTCCGAGGTTCACGACAGTCGTAAACGACAAATGACGTAAGCTGTGCCATACATTTACTTACATTGGCTATGTACATAGCAATCGCGCGCGGCATAAATATTCAACATTAAAATATAAAATTTTTCATAATTCAAAGTTAAAACTATCAAATAGTGCACACAATAATTTGTTTTTAAAATCAGATGCATATACAAAGCGTTAGTTGATTATTTGTTTTTGTAGTTTATTGCAGTTTACTCTTTAAGAATCGATTTTCATATAAGGCGCCCGGTATGAGAAAAATTGAGGTTTACTCCTCAATTTTTCTATTGATCTAGTGATCGAATGACCTCGTTACGTTTTTGGTGCGCAACTTATTCTGCGCACCTTTCACTTTCTGACGTGTGATAATACTTCACTGAACAGTTTTAATAAATGTAAATAAAAATATATATCTATATTATTTTTAGTCAAATGAGCTTTTTTTGCGCCTGTTTTGATTATCATACTTAAGGAGTAAACTCCAGTCGTGCGTCGGAGCTGACACACACACTTTTTTTTTATTTGTTTTATGGATAAGTAAATCACCATCAAAAACAATACTTCATTTGTTTATTTCAAAATTGTTTATTGCCAATAATTTAAAAGGTTTTTGAATAAAGAAATTATATATCTATTAATTAAATATGTATTAGTTTTTATGATAAGATGTTATTATAATTAAGATAAAATTGTTAAATGTATTAAAATTATAGGCATTTAAATTCTCCATTTGTCTGTCACTGTTAAAGAATATTGTTAAAGTCGTAATTATGAAGGATACACTTTTTTTTGTAATGTTTAAGGCAATTAATATTTATTATGTATTCCTATATACGTGTGTATGTCACTGAACTCCTCCTAAACGGCTGGACGGATTTTGTTGATTTCTTTGCGTGTGTTCAAGTGGATTCGAGAACGGTTTAGATTCGCAATTGGACCCGGTAGATGACGCTGCGATCAAGTTGTGGGATTATTACTTGTCGTGCACTGACTGTTTGCCGGGTCCGCTAGTATAATATAAAATTAATAATTTATTGGTATTATGAGTCAGTCAACACGTATCGGTATTTAAATTGCCTTAAGTGTTACTTTAAAATTAAGAATTGTTGGTGAAAATGAGCATATGTGTGTAATATTTAAGTCTTCTCTTAATTTCAATATAAGTAGTTTTACTTATTTCGGATTTTCTAAATGTAATTCCATCATAACTATAGGTGTTGTTTTTTTATTGCATGTTCCTTAAAAAGAATGATCTTCTTGTAAGTAATACCACTACATATATGCCTAGGTACTCGTCGGTACCACAACCACCTCCCAAACCTTACACTCCACCCAAAGACCCGTAGATAAAAACAAACAGCAGGGTGGAATTTCACCGCCAGTACAGTAGCAATACAGTAATAATAGTACCAAAAATCGCTAACCGTCGGGTTTTCGCCCACTGTAGGCCGACCTAAGCCCCCATAGGGCAAAAAAGCTAACAACCGCAAACCATCCAGGGACTAGATTCGGATCTATACCTAGTGGTTAGGTAGGCGTTAAAAATCAATATTAATGAATTTCACGAAATCAAGAAGGTAACAGCTTCATGCTTCTTAATTCGGCTATTAGGTTCTCTTACATCACAGAGTATTGGTTCTTTCAGAGCCTAGTTATTGATAGATAAACACCAGGCAGAGTCAAAACACGAACATTTAGGGTTTTTTAACACGCACGATCTCGTCCGTCAGAAAGACGAAATAGGTACACTCCTACAAGAAAAGCAGCTTGATCCATAATAGGTACAAGAGACTCAAAAATTGCAAACCACAATGTTGTGTACCAAAGATCGGGTCGACCCTCCCCTAGGTGAGACTCTCATCTACTACAAAAGGTCACTACATGTGTGTGCAACACCTAAATCCCCCACTCATGACGTACATTGAACTCTTGGTCTGTAGACTGGTCCTTACCAACCACTAACCACTGACTATAGCATCAGTGTATCTCTCTCTCGGAAGGGAAACAAACAAACATCCTTACTAAAGAGCTATTTCAAAGCTTAATTCGATCTTGGCAGGCGATCTTAATGCCAAAAGAAAGTCATGGAATAGTCACACCACCAAAACTAGAGTTAGGAGCCTGGATCATCTTGGGTTCGATATCATAACTCCCATTGAACCCACGCATTTTCCTTATTAGGTTGAGTACAGGCCTGACGTGTTAGACATAGCCCTACTAAAGAACACATAGACGTAGCCCCATTAGACATAGCCCTACTAAGGGTGGGCCAATCTACAAAAAAACGTTTGATATGATTTTTTAATCGACTCGTTTAAAAGTTATTGTAGGTTCAATGTCAAATAAAAATGTAAAATTATAAATTTGCAAACTAATAATGCCTCAAAATCACAAAATATCATGGGAATTTAAGTACTGATGTAAAATGGTAGTAATAGTTACAATAAGTAGATATTAAACAATTCAAAATGTCCGTTCAATTTTTTTTTTGGCAACCGAGTATTAATTTCTATACACACTTTATGATTCACGAAAGCTAAATTAGAAATTGTATTTACGTAGTGACCTAACTACGATTAATATTTTCTTATAAAATTATTGTCGTTCCTAAATTTATTTTGGCAGATTTACAGATCTTTTTAAAGATTTTTTTATGTTTCATTTATATAATAGAGCACAGTTGCCGTACGGGGTACAGTTTCAATACACTGCATTAAAATTGCCCATAGAAATTAAAGGCGTGCATTTTATAAATAGAATATATTTGTGTTTTTGCACATTTCGTACATTATCAATTAGTTTGATATACTTCGAGGGACAATAACAAATATTATAGTATTTACTATGTTCTTTGTTAATAAATAAATAATGTTTTAGTAAATTATTTCATTTTTGAACGAGTTTAAAAAAACCTGTGGACAATTTTAAATACAGTGATAAATCATACACGTTTGTGAATAAATTTAATTGTTATTAATTAATATTTCAATTTAATATTTATATTATGTAGATACCTAGTAGATTATAAATGTAAATCAGGCTTGAAAGTTTAAATTCATAACTTTACTTAATGCATGTTAACAACTTAATAAATAAATAAGCTAAGCACACAATTCAGTTATTTTATTTCTCTTTCCTGAACGCTTACTGTTCACTACCGTCCCCCACTGACATAGGATGCGCAGTGGAAGGGAACACCAGGCCAGTGAGGGTAACAAAATGGGTAATAACATTGGCTTGCGATTACACAAGGCTATTTAAAGTTCTGTTAAATATTATAATACAAAAACCGATAATTGTAAAACTTACAAGTAGGTACCGCGGAAATAGCTATAACGTAACCTAACTCAGCGTTCTGTCTGGCCAGACAAATAGAACCTAACTGAGGGGTCACTTAGCTTTGTATCCAAAGGCGCGGTGACGACAGTGGCCTCGTACAACTCAGGGCTTCGGGCTTGCTACTTGCACACACAACTTATTATAAATGTTCACGAATATATAGTTCTAATCAACTCGCGTACATTAACGGCACACAAAACAAAAGGTGGCGCGCGATTTTATAAATACTAAGATTTCACGGCTTTAGTTGACACAAGGCGTAGCGACTACAAAAATATATGCATACGCGACCGCTACTTCCAACGCAAGATTTTGCCGGCTGCGAGCCAACCGCGAATCAAAGAATTATGAACTACCCTACATGGTATTAATTAAACTCTAATAAAAATGTTTGGTACCGAACATCTACCCGCCTTGGACAGGTCTACCTGGCCGCTAATCAATTGGTAAACGGGACAATGTTGCTACCGCTCTCTTCAGTACCGAACCGTCCACCTGAACCTCAGCAAAACGGGGCACACCATCTGCGCCATATACTAAATTTAAAATTCGCCCTCTACGCCAGCACAGTGGCGTCAAATTGGTATCTTTTACCAAAACGAGGTCACCAACACGAGGTGGATTCGTCTTGTCAGTCCACTTAACACGCTGTTGGAGAATATGAAGATATTCTAAGCTCCAACGCTTCCAAAAGCTTTGAGTAAGCTGTTGGACCAACTCAAACCGCGAGAGACGACTTGGTCTCACATCAACAAAGGGGTACTCAGGCAAAGCATTAAGTGGCTGACCGATCAAAAAATGACCCGGTGTGAGAATCTCCAAGTCATTCGGGTCTGAAGAGATCGGACACAATGGACGCGAGTTCATTACGTCCTCAATCTTACAAAACACAGTTGCGAGTTCTTCAAATGTGAGTACGGACTCACCAATAACTCGTCGCAAGTGTGTTTTAGCAATCTTAACTGCGGCTTCAAAAATACCGCCCCAATGTGGGCACGCTGCCGGACTAAATTTCCATGTTATACTACGACTGGCTAGTTTATTACCAATATTTGTGTGATTGCTGGCTAAAAATGCATGTACATCTTTCAAATAATTATTAGTTCCTTTAAAATTCGTGCCACAGTCCGAACGTATCAAAGAAGGCAGTCCTCTCCTTGAAACAAATCTATCGAGTGTCGCAACAAATGCCTCGGTGGAGAGGGATGACACTAATTCAAGGTGCACCGCCTTGGTCGACAGACATACGAAGACACACAAATAGGCTTTCACCGTTTTACTATTTCGCAGGGTTGAGGTCTTAACTAAAAAAAGGACCTGCAAAGTCGGTACCTACACCGGCGAACGGCCTCGATTTTCTGACACGATCAGAAGGGAGGTCACCCATCAAAGGTTGCATGGTACTGGCCTTAAGCCTGTAACACGGCATGCAACGAAATACCACACTGTGAATCGTTCTTTGAGCAGACAAAATCCAAAATTCTCGCTGCAATATGGCTAATAAGGCGTTACAGCCAGCGTGAGAATTTTTTATGTGACGGTCCGTCACCAACAATTGCACCAAATGACCTTGCTTGGGTAGCAATATAGGGTGCCGACTACCGTAGGGCAGACCAGAGTTTCTGAGGAGACCTCCAACACGTAAGACACCCGTGTCGTCCAAAAAGGGGCTCAACATACGCAAGGTTCCTGTTAGTTTAGCCTTACCAGCTTTCAAAATTTCAATTTCCCTTTCAAAATGTGTATTCTGTACCACATGTATCCAATGGAAAAAAGCCTCCTGTCGCTCTTGTGGTGATAGAAAAGCCTCTAATTTTTTGTTCTGTGAGTGCTTACAATTGTAATAGAAGCGCTTAATCCAAGCTGTTACACTTACTATTTTATCGAGGGAGCTATACCGATTCAACAAGACATTGGGATCAAATTCACAATCGCGCCTCTCAACAGCAAGCAATCGCAATCCAGGTAATGGGCCTATGTCCAAAACCGGCGTCAGTGGCCATTCAGACTCTGAGTGTAATAACCATTCCGGCCCCCACCAAAGGGAGTGCTTCACCAAGCCGGGGGCGGTACAACCCCGTGATGCACAATCAGCTGGGTTGAGCTCACCAGACACATGCCTCCAAATCAAGGGAGTCTCAGATTTCTGAATTTGGGAGACTCGATTCGCTACAAATACCTCTAAGGTGTGAACTGAAGCCCTTAACCAGCACAAAACAATTTGGCTGTCAGTCCATGCGTAGGTGGTGCTAATGTTCACAGTATGTCGCAACAAATTCGACACGTGATTAAGAAGACGCACAAGAAGAGTGGCCCCTGACAATTCAAGTTTAGGGATTGTCAAAGCAGTCCGTAGGGGTTACCTCAATGCGCGAAGAGGGTGGCTCCCCATCGTTTAACGAGATAGCCACCTGGCGCGAGGACGCCCGCCGAGAAGTCATCGCCCGGTGGGCTACGCGGCTGGAGAGGCCTAGACACGGTGTCACTACCGTCGAGGCCTTCCGGCCCGTACTGATGGAATGGATGGAGCGGCGGCACGGAGTCCTCACCTTCCGACTGGTGCAGGTGTTAACGGGGCACGGGTGTTTCAGGAAATACCTGCACACGGTCGTGTACTGGGAATGGACTCCGGGCTGCCATCATTGCAGTAGTGACGAGGACACGGCGCAACATACGCTCGAGGAATGCTCGGGCTGGGACGGGCAGCGCCGCGACCTCGTCGCTATTATCGGTGCCGACCTGACGCTGCCAGCTGTCGCGAGGGCAATGGTCGACAGCGTCAGGAATTGGGACGCGGTCGCCGCCTTCTGCGAGGCTGTCATCTCGCAGAAGGAGGCGGCGGAACGAGCCCGGGAGGACTCCCGTGACCCGGGCCGCCGCCCGCGGCTGGAGCGGCGCAGGCGCGAATACCTGCGCCTGATGCCGACCTAACCGAGGCTTCGGGTGATCGGACCGGGGAATTGTCCGGTCACCTGACGCGAGGCCACCGCGTGAGGAGGACCACAGGAGAGGAGCCCGAGGGGGCATACCGCCGAGCGAGCTACCGAAGACAAAGATCGGGTACCGGTGGCCCGCTTGCACGGCGGAGAAGAGGTGCTTGCAGGGTGGGTCAATGGGGTTGCGCGCCGCGTCTTCCGTCACCCTGGACCGATTTGGCGGGGTGCGACGTCCATGGTCCACCACAAAAAAAAAAAAAAAAAAAGCGGTGCCACCTTGCTCTTCGCCATGACCAATAAGATCTTCACCTGGCTATGAGAACCCACAGTACGCAAAAATACACAAGCGGCGTAACCCCGTTCAGAGGCGTCCGAGAAACCATGCAGAGTTGCCTGGTACTTTCCTGGAGGAAGCATAGAACGAGGGATCGATACCTCATAGATCGCAGGAAGTGAAGACACAAATTTGATCCAGTCTTCCGCCAAAGCTCCCCGAAGAGGTTCGTACCAGCCTAGTCCCGCCATCCAAAGCCTTTGTAAAAAGCATTTAGCCCAAAATATGACGGGACATATCCAACCATTTGGATCAAATGTCCTTGCAACCGTAGAAAGCACCAAACGCTTAGTCCAAATTCGCGGCAACTCTAAGTCGACATTGTAAGTGAATATGTCTGGGACTGGTTTATACTGAATGCCGAGAACAGTCATCATAGCAGGGTTCTCAATATTCTCAAACAGATGCGGATCCTGTTGATGTTCATCCGGAAGCCCATTCAAAAGCGCAGGTGAGTTGGATATCCACTTCCGTAACTCATAACCTACCGAGGCTAAGATGCCTATCAATTCATCCCTTAAAAGGATGGCCTCTTTCTCAGAGGGTGCACGAGTACAAATGTCATCGACATACAAATCCTCTTTCAAAATCGCGGCTGCGCGAGGATACTTTAAGCACTCCAGATCCGCGAGCTCCCACAAGGACCGTATAGCCAAATAGGGGCTTGACTTTAACCCGTACGTGTTTGTATTGAGCTCATAAACAACCATGGGATCCTGGGGGCTTTCACGCCATAGAATCAGCTGATACCGACGGTCATCCGGGTGAATAACCGTCTGCCTGAACATCATCTTTATGTCGGCCACAATTACGATCTGATGTCGACGAAATTGAGTGATGACGTCACAGAGATCCTTGATCAGTTTAGGACCAGCATGCAAACAATTGTTCAACGATACACGCGTTGAAGTTTGTGCAGAACCATCGAATATTGTACGCAATTTACCATTTGATGCATTAATTACAGCATGATGCGGCAGAAAGAAGTGATCTATTGTTCGCCAATCTAATTTCGATACAGACATGTGTCCCAACTCCTCATATTCACGCATAAAATCAATGTATTTCTTCTTTAAAAGAGCATCACGAGCCATTCGGTGCTCCATAGCCAACAATCGTTTCTCAGCAGCAGGCCGCGAGATGCCCAGTGGTGGTCGTACGGCTAGAAACGGCAATCGAGTCATAATTTGACCAGTACGTAGGCGACTCGTATTGTTTCGGTAAAACAGTTCGCACTCCTCATGCTCCGGATCAGTGCGCGGAGCCTGTGGTGGTTCCTCCACTTCCCAAAACCTCTGAACCGCATCAGAAAGAGCAGAGCCTACCATCAAGCCAATGTCAAGACAATCCATGAGGACTGGTCCCATCAGTGCAGAGCCAAATATGGTCGGGATGGCTACCATGCCACCTGGTTGCAAGACCCGAATGCTACCAAGAATATGCTTCCCAGAACATCGGCGCCTAGCAACAAAGCGACCGATCCAGGTATATCAAATTTGGGGTCTGCCAAGTCCAAACCCGACGCTAAACCAATAGCATACGGAGACAACTGCTTCTCCGGATGGGTGCCCAAAATATTTTTCATAACAATGCCTGAACACTCAAACAACGGGCTTGACGAGTGTGCAGGAGAGAACGCACATAAAACTTGGCCTTCAACATTGGCCACAACTGCGTTGCCAACACCTCTAGTGACGTGAGGAAAATCACGCATATCTAGGCGTACCTGCCCCACTAACCAAGAAGACGCTATACACCCCTGAGAGCCTGTGTCCAGAATTGCCCGGACCACAACAGAAGCACCTGTCCGTCCCCAGACCCTTACAGAAGCAGTGGGTAGGAGTACGGTTTCAAACGGGGGTGGTGCATAACGGGGGCAGGCGCCGTGTTCCTAATGTCGCCTAGGTAGTGGGTGATTCTCGCGTTCATGTGAAGCGTCATCAATGGTAGGTACCCGCCCGTAACGATACGCGAATCGCGGTTATCACTCTTACCACGGGCTTCCAATGACGGTGAGCGTTGACCTTGTGGGCGCCTTACTGCGACAGAATCTACGACGCGCGGGGGTGAGCGACTAGGTCTCAAACTGCGGTTTTCATACCGGTGCCTTCGCTCATAACTACCCGTAGGTGAGCCTTGACGGTCAAGTTCACGACCAATCCCATTATTATTCGCACAAAGAAGTTTCAAATGCTGGCCTCCGCAGCACGTACATGGGCGAGGATTAGGGCAATCGCGCTGGAAATAGTTTCCCAAACAAGAGAAGCACCAACCTCGAGCCTTAGCCAAACGCCTACGTGAGGCAACGTGCAGCGCAGTGAAGTCTGAGCAACTGGCGACTTTATGACTCGGGGACTTGCAATAGGTGCACTCAGGTCGTGACTGTATAGCAGCAAAACGTGGTGGGCGACGAACTTCTGGCCTTCCAAAGGCATGATTGCGGGTCGGAGCCGATGACCGCGGAAACTGTAGACCAGATGACCTGTCAACGACCGTCATGTCTACCATCCGGCACTCATCTTCCAAAAATTTCTTGAGGTCATCAAAAGCAGGCAAGTGAGTTGCATCATCACCTCCATATTTTTGCTCGAAACGAGCCCTAAGTTCCGCAGGAAGCTTCTTCAAAACAATGTGCACCAGCATATATGACCAAGTGCTCACTGGAAGGTCTAACCTTTCTAGTGCGTTGATCGCAATCATCAATGGGTTCAATAAGTCGGACCTTAAAGCCGAGACCCTAGATACCACTGGCAGACCCAAGAGCTGACCAATGTGTGTGTCTGCCAGGCAACGCTTATTTTGGTAACGCTTCATGAGAAGGTTACGTGCCACTAGGTAGTTTCCATCATTGATCTCCAGGTGCTGAACTAAACCTCTCGCCTCACCTTCCAACACGGAGAACAGGTAGGCCAATTTCTGAGCGGAACCTAAGTCAGAACGCGCGTGGACTAGGCTCTCAAACAAATTTATGAAACCTAGCCATTGGTCCAAACGACCATCAAAACGCGGCAGGTCCAAAGTGGGCAGTTTACTCAATAAGCCCGAAGTAGAAGGTTTCACATCACTAGACGCGGGAGACTCACCCCTTTTCAGCGCTGAAATTTCCCTAGCACGCTGTGAGATTCGATCAGCATATTCCATAATCTGGTCATAATCCGCGTGTACCAAGTCACGATACGTCTGTGGGTAATCTTCATCAGAAATATCTAAAATTTTTGTGTTGAAGTTACGGTACACATCATCAACAAATTGTAAGCGCGTATCTAATTTGCTGTACCTATCCAGGAGAGATTCATTTCAATCAGGCCTATCAACCAAGGCGGTTGCAGTCGAGAACCATCTCAACTCAAAGCGCAGCTTACCTGCCGAGTCCTTAGCGCTAGCAAAAGCAGCCATAATAATCAAAATAAAATTAATATAAACAAAATAATAACAAACAAATAAAATAGTATAATACAATTTCAACAAAAAAATAATAAATCAATCAATTGAAACAAAAAATACAATTTACAAAATTGAACAATATTTATATTATTTTAATGTTTGCCTTTCAACTTTAAAACTTTGCACAAAACGAAACGTACCGGTTAATATTTTACTCTATACGTAGCATAAACAAAACACAAATAATATTAAAAATAATTGTCTATGGTAGTTCAATTCATTCATTCAATCAAGACTGCACTACTCTGTGGCACGGTGCACGATGCAAATTATCTTGTTACTCTGTGGCACATTTAGCAGGTAAACAATGATGAGCAAAAACGACTACAAATTTCAAATTTTGCAGTGAACTAATTTATTATATATTTTTAATAATCAATAGGTACACAAATGATCAATCACAAAAATATTTATTGTGTATGTCTTTATACACCAGATTATTTATTAAACTGGGCCGTAATACGTAAAATTCAAACAATTAAAAATAACGATATATTTTTTTTTCAACACGGGCAGTTGTAGATATCAATACCAAACTAAATTACTAGATACAATAGAACCACGCTCTGCTACCAGCAAATATGTTCACTACCGTCCCCCACTGACATAGGATGCGCAGTGGAAGGGAACACCAGGCCAGTGAGGGTAACAAAATGGGTAATAACATTGGCTTGCGATTACACAAGGCTATTTAAAGTTCTGTTAAATATTATAGTACAAAAACCGATAATTGTAAAACTTACAAGTAGGTACCGCGGAAATAGCTATAACGTAACCTAACTCAGCGTTCGGTCTGGCCAGACAAATAGAACCTAACTGAGGGGTCACTTAGCTTTGTATCCAAAGGCGCGGTGACGACAGCGGCCTCGTACAACTCAGGGCTTCGGGCTTGCTACTTGCACACACAACTTATTATAAATGTTCACGAATATATAGTTCTAATCAACTCGCGTACATTAACGGCACACAAAACAAAAGGTGGCGCGCGATATTATAAATACTAAGATTTCACGGCTTTAGTTGACACAAGGCGTAGCGACTACAAAAATATATGCATACGCGACCGCTACTTCCAACGCAAGATTTTGCCGGCTGCGAGCCAACCGCGAATCAAAGAATTATGAACTACCCTACATGGTATTAATTAAACTCTAATAAAAATGTTTGGTACCGAACACTTACAATAATCGCAGTTATAATTTTGACGACTAGAGCTGTTAGCAACGGAATAAGAACATAATTATTGCTACACCTTTCTAACTCAATGAAGTCATAAAAATCGGCAGCTCAATCTAGCAGCTCTCCTGTATATAACCTCTATGCGATCGCCAACCCACCCGCTAGGCGTGTCGTCATATCTTCATAAAGAAAGACAATATATAAATAACCGCAGTCATGGCAGCTGCGTTATCCTGCGGACTTATTTTGGTAGCGGGCTTGGTAAACTACCATAAAAAACGACCTTAAATCTTAGCAACACACATCATTTAGATACTCAGGACTGATGAGAGGGTCATCGAGCTTAAAAAGGAATTGTGCATAATCCGATGTGACATTGTAGGGTTCCATTATTAGGATTTATAGGGTGAGGACACGATTATCCTTCTGCTGATTTGGTCCAAAGATCCAGATCTCCAACTATACCGAAGAAGCTTGTACAGATCATGAAGGCTCTCAAACAATTAAAAAAGGGAAGGTACCTGGACATGGCAGCATTATAGCAGAGCTTCTGAAGACATGTGGAAAGCCAGCCAAGCAAGAACCTATTTAATGCTGTTGTTTTCTATAGCGACGTTCTCAGAGTCGTGCGTCAGAAGTGTGATGCAATGCTCGTTACAAATTGACTCATTCGTAAACTTGATGACTTCTAGCTAGATGAATGAGGCGGTTTTCAAATAAACTTAGTACCATAGACTACATCCACGCACTTCGGCAGATTATCCAGAAGATCGAGAAGTACAAGCAGCCTTCGTATATAGAATTTGAGGACTATGAGAAAACTTTTGAATCTATCGAAACTTGGACGGTCCTGCAGCCTTGCAGTGCAGTGACCAGTATACTTTTTTGTGGTGGACTATTGTCTAGTCACACCTCGCTAAATCCGACTAGAGCGACAGATGAAGCGACGGACCAATTGATCATAGACCCACTCCGCAATGTACCTCTCCACGTTGTGTGAATAGGCCACCGGACAAGACGAAAGTCCTGTCAAATGTACATATCATTACAGTATCGGTCGTCACCCTAGTTGCCAATACAATTCTTGAAGTTGTCGATGACTATGTTTTACCTAGGATAAACAATCCAGCTCGGTAGATCGAATTTCAAGAAAGAGGTTAGACGACAAATCCAACTGGGCAGTAAGGCACATGGAATGCTCCGATGTTTCGGACATGTGGAAAGAATGCCTAATGAACGTCTGGTTAAAAAGATACCTATACAATGCGAAAGTGGAAGGATGTAGGACCGGTGGAGACCGAGACTCACCTACCTAGAACAGATTGGTCACGTACTGAAGGAAGGTAGAGTTAAGAGTTTCCAAAACCGGCGAGCGTGTATGAAGAGAATTATGAATGTTGAGGAAGCAAGTGAAGTATGCAAGTATAGAGTTCTCTGGCACTCTGTTCTCTCTGCCTACCCTGCAAGGGATATGGCGTGATAATATGTATGTATGTGTGTAACAACATATAACAACAGAACAGAAAGCTCAAACGCTAAGTAAACATAACCAACGCCGGCAATGGGCAATTTTAGTTCTTATTGTGGAGGAGGCTGTAACTGACTCCATCCATCACTCAGCAAATCAACCGCTACCGTTGAACATAGGCTTACCCGTGTGATAATGTCATAAATGGGTTAGCAACCCAGTTGATATTATGTGTTCCAGCCAGGATTGAACTGCTGCTAGTTTCTAGGCTGTATTCAGCCGGTTTTTACGACTTTTCAGGAAAGTTAGGAGTTATTACATATTATTTTCCTTATCCGCAACCACATAGGCTACTGGTTAATAAGATCTATTGAACTTGTCAAAATGCATCACAAGAGAAAGCTTCGTAGGTTTACTAGTTAGTAGCTAAAGAATTCCACTTCATACCTCAAATCACGTGACAGCCCTATTGTCAAAATCTCTTCACTAAAGTTAATCTGTTAGACTGAACAAAACGAATGAACGTAATAGTAATCAAGTTCAACAGGTCTACTGTCCTCCTCCTGAGTCCATTGTCAGGTCAGCTCTATTTTACTAAATTATTATAATACATACATATCATCACGCCATATCCCTTGCAGGGTAGGCAGAGAGAACAGAGTGCCAGAGAACTCTATCTTTGCATACTTCACTCGCTTCCTCAACATTCATAATTCTCTTCATACACGCTCGCCGGTTTCGGAGACTCTTGACTCCACCTTCCTTCAGTACATGACCGATCTGGTCTAGGTAGGTTAGTCTCGGTCTCCCCCGGTACCTACATCCTTCCACTTTCGCATTGTATATCTACTTAACCAGACGTTCGTTCGGCATTCTTTCCACATGTCCGAACCATCGAAGCATTCCCTTTCGCATCTTTACACCAATACTCTCATTCATACCTACTCGCTCTCTTACGTCGTCGTTACGAATGCGGTCGGTCAGCCTTACTCCACAGATTTTCCACAGAGATCGCATTTCGACCGCATTAATTTTACTTTCATACTCTTTTCTGCATACCCAACTCTCGCTTCCATACAGTAATGTTGGGACAAGCTTTTTTTTTTTTGCCGCAGATGGCTTTCACAACTTTACGCGGACCATGGGTGAGCGCTGAGGGCTCTCAACCCGATGGTTGGGACAAGCACTGCGTTATGTAGTGCTACACGTGCCTTCTGGCTGAGGTGGTGGCTACCGAGAAGTTGCCCCAACGCTCCGTTCACTCTATTTCCCGCATTCACTCTTCGCTCTATATCAGTGGTGTACCTTCCATCTCGGCTAAATCCACATCCAAGATATACAAATTCATCCACTTGCTCTAGTACATCATTACCTATTGTTACTCTTACATCTGTTCTGGCTTCATCTCTTTCAAAGACCATTATTTTGGTTTTGTTCACATTCACGCGTAGACCCCTTTTCTTACAATCTTCTGTCATTGTGTCGACTAGGGTCTGCAGGTCAATCGCTGACTGTGCCAGCAGGACTGCATCATCTGCATAAAGCAGAGCAGTGACCACTGAGTCGCCCATCTGGACTCCCACATTCATATCGTGAATATAATAATAGATATTAATAATATCATAATTATTATAATACCATCACTAAAAGTATGTTAAAATCAATTTGCAGTGTTTTTAATAAAATCTTGTACTAATAGGTATCATTTTGCAAAGCGACTACCAGCACCATCTATTTTACGGTTATATCAACTTATAAAGGAGTAATACATGTAATAATAGTTTAATTAAAAGCTGACAGGGAGCGCTGATTTCAGAATCTGTACAACCCTTACTGACACATATTTGTAGAAGAAAATGAATTATTTGTGGTCAATGACTAACAAACAGATAACTGTTTGATAGTTTTATATTTATCGTAAACAGAAACAATAATAAACTTCGTAGTGTAATGGCAAACTAATAGAGAACGTTGTGTTTTCTTCTCTTGCATTTTTAAAGACAATGCCCCGCAGTAAATAATAAAAACTAGTGTTGCAAGGAACTGAACATGCGATTGACAAACACAAAGATAACCTTGACAGAACAATCATTTATAGATCGCACAAAATAATAAATTAACGCAAACATGATAATTAAGTAGTAATTAAAATTTCTTTAGCTATTTTGAAATCAGCGCACTCTCTCGGCATTTACTCAAACTACTAGCTGTAGTCTTTCTCTAAGAGGCAAAAGCATCTGTCAAATATTTTACTAGTATTCCTATACATAACTGATGTGGCTGGCAACTTATCCACTTACAAAACATAACTTTATAAAAACCTTATAATAGTATTCATTTAAATTACAATACCCTAAAATACAATAAAATGTTCAAAATATATTCGTCATTATTTAGATGTGATGAAAGGATATCATAAATGCTATTTACTAACCAAGTGACCTTCTAACAACATTTTGTTAGAAGGCCACGGTAGCCTAATCTATTGAACGCAAGACTGTAAAAACTAACAAAGCAATCAATGGTTATGAAGTACTTAGATCCAGCCGTCAAAGAACAACATTATTATAATTTTTACAAATTATTTTAAATGCAAGGATTTAACTCTGTAATGAATAACAAGAGGTCGCTACTGGAATCATCACGAAATAGAGTACACAAGTTGTTATGATTTTTTAGACAACAGCCAGAGGGCTAATTTATAGTTTTGCAGACATTATTATGTATTTAACATAAGGCGATTTTAGAGAATATTGAATGATATAAACTTATATAGTTTGAAAACCTTATGAATTTATATTATTTACTATAACAAGGCAACGGCCAATCATTTGGCTACTCACTAATATTGCAGTGATGTATAGGCTGCATTTACCACTTACCTTCAAGTTAGCTGCTTGCTTATCTGCCAAGTGACGGTAGAGCAAGTCAGAGAAGAGATTCTCCACGCTGACCCACTCCGCCACCAGAACATCGGGCGGCAAAGGTGCGTATACCTACGCTTGATACCGCTCTAGTAGAGGCTGCGGGTAGGCAGATCGAGTATTAGTCCACCAGCTGCAGAGAGAGGCCAGTTGCGGGCAGATGACGCCTCGGCAACCGTGACAGTACCCGAAAGAATAACCCGGCGGGCTGACAACATAAGAAGCAATACCGAGGAATCGGCAGTAGGCAGTCCAATGGCGATAAGGAACTTTCCGTCGCCCCGGGCTGAGTGAATGAGGTGCATCCAGACCGAAGCTCGAACCCAGCAGTAGAACGTATTTGAGGTGAAATAAGATAATGATGAAAATATTAATCTCTACAGCCTCATCTTTGTACTGACAGATTGAAAATAAAATATTTTAACATTCCTGACTTTACTAAAGTAACACTAAAATAACACTACTCTTGCGATTTTCCTTTGTGCTTGAATTTAATTTTAACTACGTGAATAACGACGACGTAAGAGAGTGAGTAGGTATGAAAGAGAGTATTGGTGTAAAGATGCGAAAGGGCATGCTCCGATGGTTCGGACATGTGGAAAGAATGCCGAACGAACGTCTGGTTAAGAAGATATACAATGCGAAAGTGGAAGGATGTAGGTACCGAGGGAGACCGAGACTAACCTACCTAGACCAGATCGGTCATGTACTGAAGGGAGGTGGAGTCAAGAGTCTCCGAAACCGGCGAGCGTGTATGAAGAGAATTATGAATGTTGAGGAAGCGAGTGAAGTATGCAGAGATAGAGTTCTCTGGCACTCTGTTCTCTCTGCCTACCCTGCAAGGGATATGGCTGGTATGTACTACGCGAATATTTCTTATTTTTTTAAATACAGCCGGCACTTGAGAAATACCTACTCCTTGTTTAGCGTCAGATTTTACAAACACAATAGACACAAATTACACCCAGGCTCAGAACGAAAATATGTGAATTACACAAAGTCTCCTGCGCGGGATTCGAACCCACGACACTGGCACAATAGACCGGTATCTTAACCACCACGCTTTCTGTTCAGTCAAGTAATTTTGAACGCTGGTCAAAAGTCACAATCTTCACAACCATATTATTTCACACTCGTCAGTTACCAATAGAAATCGTAAAAACTAGCGGAGGAATCATCTTGAAGTATCTAATTATAGTACCTATTATCTACACTGGATCGTCATCATCATATCAGCTCATACATATACCTCCCGCTGCTGGGTTCGAGCCAAGAGGCTCGTTGTGCAAGTGTGGAAGACACACTGGGAGGTAAAATGACCTTTTTTTTGTTCACGCTGTGGAAATGCATATACGCACTCTGCTCCTAAGTGAGTCCAGTCGAGGAGGAATTATGTGGAACTCGCCGGCCATTAGGCAACCGGAATACCCACTAAAACTGCAGCGGCCCCTTCCACGCTTTTATGGGGTGCCGGTGAGATCGTCTGAAGCCATTAAATCCCCGACAGCTAATCGCATGTCCGTCTAGCCACATCCTGTCATTCAGGGCGGTGGGAAGTAGGAGTGCTCACCCTTCCTGGCTGCCGGCGTCGGAGCGAGTCAGCGGACGCAAACGCTTCGTGTGCCCGCTCTGCGGCCTCCTTTCATGTCATGATGGCCTCACAGAAGGAGGCTATCGACGACCAGCACTTATCGCTGCCACCATCTTAGAGATGATGGTCGGTAACGACAGGTCCAGTCCAAATGCCGCCGACAAAACGTGGCGCTGGGGCTTCCAGGTGGGGCAAACTTCAATGTGTGGTGCGCATCGTCAATTGGCGCACAACACTCATGACACCCGGGTGCCCCTTCTCTTCCAATTTTGGTATTTACTGAAGACCCCGTGTCCGGTAAGCACCTGAGGTAAATTGACCATGCCACTCTGGTGAGATGTAAGCGAGTAAACTCAAAATAAAACCCTATACCAACGGTATAACTCTTATTATTTATAAAAATACATTTGTTTTCCTTCCGTTCCGTCCGGAACGTAAGAATAACGGCCACGGTGTTCTCTGTTAGTAGCATCATTGGGGCGGCCACTGGTATCGATTCCTTGACCTCGATCCTTGACCCCGATCAGCCCAGCTGGTTACACTTTCGGATACCGTCTCCGTTGATGTCCCGGCAACCAATGACGTTTTTGTTGGATCGTCGCCCTCACGCGATCGGCATTCTCTACTTGTGGGGGATTAATCCCCAGTCCTTCCACCCGTAGACGGGTTGGCCTATGGTTTTAATTTAATATTAATTTCTGTTACTATAATGGTACGAAATAGTACTTAATTATAATTATTATTACTTTGTTAATGTACAAGATAATATGAAATAAATAGAAATAAATATTTAATGTAACATACAAACAAATAATGTTGTCATATTATTCTAACGCTAGTTTGTTTGTTTTGTTTTTTTTTTTTTTGTCGCGTCTTCGACAGAGAATTTGTTTAGGGATATGTTTTTTTTTCCTTCTGTGTTCTCGCTAATCCATTTTCATACTGCTCTTATCTCAATTTCTCGGGGTCGATGCAATATGTAATAATAGTAAATCTTCTTCCACACAATCTTATCAGATGTTTCTATCTATGTCATGCTTCACATCCATCTTTACTTTGGGTAGATCAACGTTACATTAAAATATCATACTTATCACTTTTATGGCGTCTCATCACATGTCTATAATAGATGTATTACATATTATACGCCTGATGAAGCGTTCACTCTTTTTTGAGTGCGGCAGCGCTGGCTGCCACCTGGCCCAGGGAACGAGTAACCGGGGCTTGGTTTGGTCGCTTGGGGAGAGGCTATCGCGTGAAAACAACGCCCCGATGGCGAAACGTACGGCAAGCTGAGTGGGCTTACCTATTTCTTCCTTATTTTATCCTTTACTACACGCAGTCGTCTCTCATTCATCGCTTTAATAGCTGAACATGCTGACCCATACAATACAGTAAGTCCCACAAAAAGGTTTTTCCCACTCTCATGTATGGCAGTGAAAGTTAGATTTGGCAGGGAAGACATGAAAGTAGAATAAATGCTGTAGAGATGAGAGCTCTTCGTAGTATGTGTGGTGTAAGTTTGAAAGATAAAATTAGGAATAGTGTTATAAGAGAGCGCTGTGGTATGAATGAA
Organism: Lymantria monacha; assembly: GCA_905163515.2. Lineage (NCBI taxonomy): Eukaryota > Metazoa > Arthropoda > Insecta > Lepidoptera > Erebidae > Lymantria > Lymantria monacha. The sequence continues at coordinate 24,040,610 of LR991081.1, forward strand.
GAAGTAGTGACAAAAATAAAAAAGGGTATGCTGAGTTGGTTTGGACACGTGGAAAGAATGAGTGAAGAAAGGTTGACGAAACAAGTATACAAAGCGAGTGTAAGTGGGACGATTACAAGGGGAAGACCACGTCGTACTTTCCTGGATCAAATTGAAGATGTGTTAGTGAAAGATCAGATTAAGAGTACGCGTAATCGTAGAGCATGCATGAAGACTGTGATGAGCGTGAATGAAGCGATGGAGGTATGTCAGGATCGTGGTTTGTGGCAATCCGTAGTCTCTGCCTACCCCTCTGGGAAACAGGCGTGAGGCTATGTATGTATGTATAAATTTTACTGTTAAATTTTAGATATCTTAAAAGTTAAAGTTAACTCTAGTCCTTTGTCACTTCTCTGTATTTTAGAAAAAAAAAATATGGTAACTATTTATTCCTATCGCCCAATGAGTTACTATTGCAGTAAAAAGCTGCTAAAATTATTTATTTCCTCCATAAAACAATGCGGTTTTCTGAATGGAAATAACCCCAAGCTCTTTTCTATGTCACGAGCGTCAAGAATTCGGTACCAGTGGCAGGCCTGCCGGGTGGGCCACTGTAGAAAAAGACCGCGTACCAGTGACCCACCCGCACGGCGTCGAGAGGTATATTGTAGGGCGGGTCTACGGGGTCTTGCGCCGCTTTTCCTGTCGCCCCGGACGGAATAGCGGGGTTTGACGTACCGTAGCCCGCCGCCAAAAAAAAAGCCAGTGGCAGGCCTAATAGAGATGGGCAGGATATACGATGGGTTATCATTTCATATACGTCCCACTACTGGGCTTCAGCTACCATAATAAAAACAAAATTGACCTACTAAATCACGCAGGTGAAACGGGTTGGTTGATTTTCTTGTCTTGTCTTTGTAAAAACAAAGGACGTTTTTCGTGTGGTGGCTGAATAAAAATACAATTCACTACTCCCTTTTACCCGTAGGTGATCGTAAGAAACGACTAAGGGATATAAAACGCATATAAAACCTAAGCAAGAGAAGGCAAACTCGAAACAAAACCCTGTACCAACACGCTTGAAGAGCGCGGTAAAGTAGGTAAATTTCCCTTCCATTATGGAGGATCCTCGAGCTCAACATATATGAGCTGAAATAATGATGATGATGATGAAGTATTACAAAAGGACAACATACTACACTAAGGAAATAGAGCTTATATTTCTAGGGACTTTTCATACACAATTAACGAATATATTACAAGCAGACTCAGCATAAAAATTTGTTAAATCGCCCAAAGTATTATCGTGCGTGAGAATCGAACCCATGACATTGGCATGTCGCTATCATAACCACTACGCCAATGTTATATGTATATAACATACTCATTCATTATTTTCGACATTTGTGGGCACGACGTATGTAAAACATAATTATTAGTTAGGACAAACCTGAATAAAGTGTAAATATATATACTTACTTTACACGTTTCGTGTAGGTAATATATAGACTCTTACATAATATATGAGGTTGTTGTGGTAATTACATAGTTAAATAATTAAACTTGTGAATATAACAGTCATGTGGAAACATCTACGGTCCAACAGCCGAAACATCTAGACGTGATTCTAAGTTCAATAGGTAAGTTAAAAATTCATTACATAGAATGTTTTTTATAATGTTTAAAATCTTCTAATTGATTAACTAACCACCCCGTTCTGTATTATCGATCATAAATTACAATGATAGCCTTCATAAACGAGACCAGTCTTATAGTTTTAACTGATGACGCGAAATGCTCACCAAAAATAAATTCATGCTCAATCTTATATTTAGCGCGTCTGTTCGAACTGAGCCGATTCGGCCAGTTGAAACGGGATTCAGTGCAGATCGCCAATCGTTTAATAACGTCTAAAAAATAACAAAAAAAAGCGTCTAGTGTTATTCCTTGTCAACAAACAAACATCAGGGATGGTGAGTTGAAGATTCATGAGAGAAGTGGACTGAACGCTTCAAGGTAACCTCGGTGCATTAGTCCAAAATAATCTGTTGGCCAGTGATCATAATACACAACTTGTTCACACCTATTTCTACACGAGCCCACGCAAACATCATGTGTTTTCAGTTAGATATTCTCATATTGAAACGATGCGTTGTGTTCTTAGTTTATACGGTGAAAAAGTGAAAATTTGCTGGGATCGTGCATAATATGTTTTAAATTGATCGTTATATTACTATCAAAATTGTCTTAATCGGCAGAAGTTTTATAGTTGTCCAAATAATATTTCTATCAAATTTGTTCTTTGATAATACATATGGAATCTAAATTGTCACCAGATAAAGAGAAAGACATACCACCAGTGCCAATAAAAACCTATCAATGGGAGGATTTGAAAAGAGCTCGTGAAGCAGGAGGATATCCTTGGACGCATCTTTTAAAGGTGCCGCTTCAAGGTGAAATAACAGCTGAAGATATTATACGAGAGTCAACACCCAAGAGAAGTATGTCGCGGGAATTTTCTAGGTCTCGAACACACTCGTTAGTCGACAATGATGTACAAAGAATACTTAACTTAGATTCATCACCTGGTAGTAGTCGTAAACATGGTGATGAAGGTGAAGATGAAGGAGTACACATACCAAATTTTTCTAAAGAGGTATCGTTAGATTCTGAAGATGATGCTATAAACCAAGCTGTGAAAGCTTACGTAGTTAAACGCCCGGAAAGTCAAGTAAGTTCGCACTTAGTTAAACCAATTGATATCCCAAAAAATGTGTCTCCAAGAGGAATTCTGAAACGTCGTGTACCAGAACAGCAATATAATATAGGAGTCACGACAGAAACAAGAGAGAAAACCAAATGTTGTCATCCTTTGGTAAACAAAATAAAACATTTAGCTGATAAAACTTTACACAAACTTGAAAGAAACGAAAATGAAAAATCACCGGTTCCAAAAAGAAAGAAAAATGAGGACCAAGAAATCAGACAGTTAAAATCTTCACCGGGTGCTATAAGGAGACAAAAGTTCAGTGCAATCAAGCTAGGTGATTCCGACGAAATGAGTAAAACTATGACTTTAGACACTCCACCGCCGAGAAAGAAAAAGGAACATATTTATGAGGATATAGCAGAGGCAAAGGATATGGAAAAATCCTTACATTTTTCACCTGAAGTTGATAAAAATTTTGATACAGATAATGATAGTAGAAATAATAGTAATAAAGAAAATGAAAGTCTATTAGAAAAAAGGTCTGTTGCTTCACAAGACCCCAGCTTAGTAGTTGATAATATATCTTTAAAAAACGAAGAACATGTAATGGAGAAATTACATAAAGTTGACAATGTAGATAAGGAAGCTATCATATTAGACGATGAAATGGATGCAGATGAACCTAACGTTGATGAGATATTTCAGAATCAGCTAGATGAACGAGGAATAAACAATGAGTCTCCTAACATAACAATAACCGAAATAACAGAGGATTATGCAGCGTTAAGTAATGACCAACCCACTACAAAACCTATCGAAACTTCACCGAGCCCCAGCCCAAATGACGTTAGCGATCGTAAAAACGTTGAATTTCTGAACAGAAGATGGTCTAAACCTAGCAGGTAAATACAAAAATATTTTATTTTATGAATGTCCCCATTGTAGCAATAAGTCATTACATATGACTGTGACATAAGAGTTGTGTTTCAACATCTGCAAAGCGAACGCTAGCTTGTGTCCATTTGATAAATATAGCACAGTCAAACCGATCTTCCTGTACATAGGGTAAGCTCTTTAAAATTGTCATCAGTGATCAGTGCTCGCGACTGCTTTCACGTCTGTGATTAGTTCATTTACTGTACGGCTTTGACAAACACGCATAATGACTCATGTCTGCGTGTAAGTGACATTTGAACTAGTAGATTAGCAGGAACGAATTATTAAGAATGCCCATACCCAACAGTTAATAGTAATGAGTAAACTTCGGCGTTGGACTTCTGAAGGTGGTACTCCTATAGAAAAAATAGTGAGACCGACCCGAGAAGGCAGCGCCCAAGTATTCACTCCAGATGTACGATGCGCGTGTCAATTTTTCCAATGTGACTCATTATTACCAGAGCGAGTGAATCCAGTGGGTACTAGACCAACATCGCGAGCTAGTAATTTTATTTCGAATGAGAGGTAAGTATCACACCTACATTAATTTTCGATGCTTTTGACGACACTTTATAACTAAGATTACGACCTACAAAATAAATTTAAATAACGTATTTTACCCGGTGGCTGCGGCTAAAACGAGCGCCGGGTGTTGGCCTAATTGTGACTCGGGCAACGTGTGTGTGAAGTTTAAATATAACTCAAATCTTCTGCGACGAATCCATACTTTTGCGATTTGCATTTCATTATATTATCTTTATTTTTTAATGCTGTGCGACTGATAATTTAGCAGAAAGTTACCTGTTTATTATTATAACGTTAACGCAAATAAATAAGCGTTCGCGAAAGATGATGATTTCATAGTCTGTATTAAAACAAATCTTTGTTGTGGTGGTTTAATAACACATTATGTTACTTTTCAGTGATCATGAATATGAAATAATTGAAAAGCCTCCGCCAAATATTATATACACTGCTCCTAGTGTAGATGAAAAGCCGCAAAAGATTGTCAAAGCAGATGATGAATTATCAAGTACCACATCACTAGAAAGAAAATATTTACAACACACATCGGACGAGGAAGAACAATTAGATGAGAAAGAAAATTTAGAAGATTATAAAAACGAAGACATGTTGAACGCAGAAACAATTCAAAAAGACATTGAAGATCGTTATTTCGTAAACACACCGTCAACACCATCACGAACAGAATGTGAGATTAGCACTAGTCAAGTAGACTCATCAGCATTAGAGCAACTGCCTTTAAAACGTGATAGCAGGTCTAAAAATGCTGAAAATAATGATAGCAGAATTCAACAACGCATCAGGGAAAGCACAGGTAAATTAAAGACTCAGGCGGGCAAATTAAAAACAAAGTTACAAAATATAAAGAGTAAATCATTTCCAGTATCTGATAAGCCTAAAAATAATTTACCAGAACGTCCACGATTCAAATTGCCACAAAGACCTAAGATTTCCCTTCCTGATCGACCTAAATTTAAATTACCAGATAGAAGAAAATTTAGTTTACCTGATAGACCAAAGTTTAACTTTGCTGAAAAATTAAACAGGTCAAAATTTACTTTACCCGAAAGACCTAAGTTTAATGTACCAGAGTTTAGTGTACCAAAATTTAAAATGCCAGAAAGACCAAAATTAAATTTTTCAAGTTTGAGTAGGAAAAAGGAATACAAGGTGACAGATGATTCAATTGATTCTAATAATGAGGTTACTAATGTGGCAACTGTAGAATTTGAAAGTAGGACTTATCCCAGATTGTTTAATAAGAAGAAAAAATCAGAACTACCAAAAACATCTTCATCCCCGACGTTAGATAGAGAAGAAACACCTCCACCTACATTTAATTTCATGCGCGTGAAAAAATACAAAGAAGAACCTACTTTCATTTCTGATAGTTCAGACCAACCACGAGAGTATGGCAATATGGAAAATGATACTGAAACCTTTGAATTAAATGAGGACCGTCAAAATGACACTACATACGACTTTGATAAATTAGAAACTGAGTATATGGATGAGGAAAATGACGAATCAAATCTGCAAGACGACCACAATGCTTCATCTACTGATGATATTTCACCGTCTAAACAAGAATACACACATGTCATAACCGAAATAAATAATGACGAATTTTTTGTACGACCAAGAGGTATTTCTCGCGAAGATATTCAAACAAGAGAATACTTAAGCGACGAAACACGAAAAGCGTTTCAGAACCCAAAGAATAGTCTCTCCGTTATGGGAGGCCATTCGGGTATGAACGACGACCATATGTATATCAACGATCCTGATATTGATGCTGAATTAATGATGGATGATAACGAACCAATGAGGTATTCCATTGAAGACCTAAATGACAGAGATGATGGGTACTATACATTTCCTCCAGTCAGACCATCAAGGGCTAAACGGAAGAAAAAAGATGAAAAACCGACTCCTTACATAGATGAAAGTATTAATGCCAGTATGCAGTTTAGTGAGGTCGACTTAGACTTACAACAAGAACATCAAGATGAACATATTAATTGTGAAATAGAAGAACATATTAATATGCATGTAAATAATCATCTTAATTTTACACCTAATACAGATCTACAATCCATTCATGAATATGCAAACGATGATGTTATCCAATATCCGGAAAATATCCCGATTCAATCCCAAACTCTGCCAATGCCACCAAAACGAAAAAAAAAAATTGGAAAAAGGGATTTCAAACACTCATCTCTTAATGATTTCAACAATGTAGCTGCTTCAGAGCTTTGGGAGGAACCGCATGAGAACGCAGACGATGTAAGTTAAATACAGATCTAATTAATTTTACAGATATTCATTTCATCACAGTTTTTTTACAGTTCGACATTTTCAATTGAATGTATTTCACAAGATATGACCCTTTCCCCATTATCGTATTACCAACGTTCCTCTAAGCCCTGTTTATTATTTTGCTACTCTACTTTGCTCAACCTGTAGAATAAATCACAACGCAGCTGAGCGCCATAAATGTCCGTCTGGAACAAATTTCTTCATATTTCTATCAATAAGTAACGAACTTACCTTTAAATATACATTACATATTCGTGACGTATATTTTGTTCGCTACCCTTGAACCGAATGTCAAACCAACTATTTATAAATGTATCATTTTTCTGTTTTTTTTCCTAATAGACCAAGAAAGCAACAACTGTGAACATTTTATGCTTGATTTGGAGCTCAAATTTATCACAACGTATTTTTTCATAATTATATTTCATTGCATATTTTCATTTCAATTTATTTAATGCAACTAACATTAGTTACATCGCATTATTGTCTTTTGTATTATATAATTTCATAAATCAAACTATCTTCAGGATTTTGTTTTGCCACTCTTGGGACATCTGCTATGTTTAATATTACCAATATATAATTTAAAATTTTTAACAGAGCACTTGTTAAAAGGAAATCCCGATAACGCAAACATTTCTTCTTTAACTTCATCTTACTTTACGAATATAGTAATTTGTATCGGCTATGCATAGCTTCAGATATATATCTGTAACGAACAACATAAACTTAATCGTTGAGCTATGGTTTCACCACGGATTATGTGAGAGAGGCCTTCGCAGGCCAGAGCAGGCCTTCGGGAGGCCTTAAAAATTAACATTTGACCGCTTGCCACCTTTTGAGTGAACAATTCATACCGAATATAGCCCGCATGTCATCGTTTTGATCTGATTAATTTAATACATTATAACCCTTTGAAAAATATCAAAAGCTTATTACAAATACCTATAATATGCTAATAGAGAAAACATAGAGAAATAAAATATTAGAAAATACATTTGACATTCGGTATACTCACACAATATCACTGTAACTCAATGTTAGTCAATTTAGTCGAGAAATCTAAGGAAGTAGTGACTTTCTCGAAGAAAATAACAACTCAATATGAATTATACGTCGGTGGTATTCATATTTAAAATAATCCGCTGCGAGAAATTCGTGTTACGTATAATTTCAAATGACAAATTAAATAAATGAAAATTTAAATCATTAACTGTACATTACAAACCTCATACGTTGTATAAAAAAATGTACAAGTCTAACACTAAGATAAAATAAAAACAGTGACTTAATATTTAAAATAAATTGGACTTCGTCCAATAAAAATCCTTTTTTTTTATATTTTTATATGCATACGTATAAAAAATGCTTGAGTGCAAGAATAGCTCATAACTTAAATGAATCCTATGACGCAAAAAATTAAAAGTTCAGTAGTTTTATATTAAATCTATACTAATATGTATTATTAAAACGTATAAATGTCCAAAGAACGTTTCACAATAAGTAAACAATAAAAAGCTACAAATATGAACAAATGTTATCAATGTTATATAATACTTTGCAAAAACACATTACAACAAAATATTAAATCATAGTACCACGATGAGACTGATGCTGAACTGAATCGAGAAACGAATACAAATATAGAGAGAGCAATAAATAGAACTAACACCATACGATTTTTTTCTTAATAACGATCTATTATAAAACTTTTCATATAGAAAAGAATATGCATAAAACACCCAATCTATATTCCTTTTATATTGCGTCACACTAGTTACGATACACTAATTTGGTAAATATAGTTCAGTATTTATATATCGAAGTTCACTAAACTCTTGCCATATTAAAACAAGGTGAATAACAACATAATTATAGTTACACAATAAACACAGCTGGATGCCTTGAACTAGAACATTTTTCAATTAAAATATTATCGAATAAAGTTGCAATTAAGGCCCACTGCTGTTTTCATTATGGGTCCCATTAAGTGTAACATTTTTATCATCATTTTATCAGTTTCAAATACAAGGACATAGTTTTATTGGCGTCATAGAGAGGCCAAGAAAATATAATATCTATATAATAGTCGTACTAAACAACATGATATTCTCGTGCTAATATAAAAATAAAAGTAGCTATAGTATAATATATGAAATGATTGTCTTGCATTCTAAATATTTCTTCGTTTCATGTTGATAGATCTTCCTGTATTGATCATTAACGATATAGCTGGTAAGCGTTTAAAAAAAATAAAGAAATATTCCTATCGATCAGCTAAAACGTACATGAAAATTTCATATGAATGTATCTTATATTTTCAACAGAACTATGTGATATATACATTTATGACAAAGATGCTGTAAATATTAGCTATATTGGAAATGGTGGAATCTAGACAACACTTACTCGTATCTTGTACTAACTTAAAATTAATTATATTTCAGATAATTATATACAGAACAGAGCATGAATACATCATACCACAAGACTACGTGCATTCGACTGCTACCGAACAGAGTCCTCTACCTCCAAGACGCAATCGGTCGAGAAGTTCTAGGGGTACTTCACTTTGCGATGATGACCGTACGTCCCATGGCGCCGAATCTCTCACTCTTGATACACACTTATCACCTGTAGATGATGTTGATATTGAAAGAGAAATACGTCACGATAGTCCCGGTTATGCAACAGTCGACAAAGGGCCATATGTACCAAGTAAAGGTGTTCGACGGTCAAAAAGTAAAACTCCTCCAAGACGACGTAAGAGTAATAGTTCAGAACGAAAATATTATACAGTTGGATCTAATAAGCCAGTGGGACCTGATCGCCCACCAAGGAAAAAGTCATCTTCTAGTTTGATGACTCTAGATAGTTTTACAAAACGCTCAATGAGCGGCGATCTAACACAATACGTTGAAATAGATGAACCATTTGAAGAAGTGCACAAAGATTTAAATTCTGGAGAGATTGTCAGTAAAATGAAGGACAGGCCTTTGCCACCTCCGCCACGTCCACCAAGGGGATCGAGACGTAGTAGAAAAGATAAGGGCGGACATAAAGATGTGTATTCTGAATCAGATAAAGGGATGGAAGTATCTAATTCGACAGACCATATTCAAGCAGAAGATGTGGTGGAAATTGAAGTATCAACTCAAACAGATCCGCTTCCAGATGATGTAGATTTTGAATTAGGCTTAGATGAAAATTTAGATGTATCGATGTCCAGCTCGCTGAGAGATATAATTGACGAGGAGTCAATAGTTACCAAAGGGCATCCAAAGTTACGAGAAAGTTCTCGCTATTCACGACCTACATCAAGGTCGGAAAAATCTTTGAAGCTTTCAGATCCTAAAATATCTGAATTATCAAAACCAAATATTGGGCGAACATCTCCAACTGTTATACTGGTTGAAAGACGGGTGTCAAGTCCAACAAGGATAAATGAACGCGACGAAATGCTAACTGAAGCTTCGCTAACAGTTCAACATATAGATATAGATGAATCTCAGATCCCTGATGTACCACCGCTGCCAAAATCAAGGAGCGTTTCAAACACAGTTCAAAACTCTAAAAATAGTGCACAAACAAGCGAGGAGCGAGCTCTTGAGAAAGTTAGTGATCCAAGCAGAGATGTGCAATTAGATAATTTGATAACGCAACGACTTCAGGTGAGAGATTTAGACGTAGGTCGTCTAAATGTTTCGGAGCTACAAGCTAACAAAATTTTAGTGTCAGATATTGAAGGTATGACGCTGCAGGTGTCAGAATTGGATTCCAAATCTGGACACATAGCCGTTAGTGGCATAGAATTCTCCCAATCGGTTATAGATGAAATAGTTAAAAAATTTGCTGAAATTTCTACAATCAATAATCCATCCCAATTAGCACATTCTCCAAATAACCTTGAAATTGTCGATACACCAAGACCAATTAGTAGAGAAGAACATACTCAAACAGATGACCTTGAGGAGAAGGAAGCCGAAATTAAAACCGAGAATGTACTTGATCCAGATACATTACAAAGTACTCCGCCGCCTAGACCTCCTAGTGCCGAGGATATAGGCGCACCCCCACAAAGACCACCGCCCCCGGATTTAACCCCTCTTCTATACTCTTATTTGCAAGATATGACTATACCACCAACTTCATTTTATCCTTCACGGTCTTTGCGAGACAGAGGTTTACAGGAACACCACGAGCTACATCAAACTCCACCACCACCAGCAAGACGTACAAAAAGGAAGCCGGCAGCTCCCCTTTCAGAGTCTAGTTCTGATGATGCTAGACCCCGACCTTCCCCTCGTCGTATGCCTCCCCCTGTGAAAACACACGAGCCATCTATAGCAGAAGCTGGCGTGCAGTTTCTGAGGGTATGCCACTCATCCATCAGTAGGACTATACGGCATATGTTTAATTCTTTTATGTCATATATTAGCGGCACAGAAGATAAGAAAGATGTACAAATGGCAATGGTGATATTCCTGGTACTGATTGCTGGACTTATCATGTTTGGTTTGAGTGACAGCCGTGCTATACATCACCATCATTGGGAGTTTTTCAACCCTCCTGATGGTAAACCGTCGTGATATGCCTCATTGTGTATTAAATGCATTGTATTTATACGAAGTAGTTATAGTTCTAAGTTCGACAGATTTGTTAAACATTATTGTTAAAATTTTATTTTCTTTATATATAGCTTTAACTATTACATATCTTCATTTATCTATTTCAACTACTATTAAGTTGGAATACAATTTGGAATTTGGTGGTTTTATTAGATCGCTTAGGCGCGATCAAACCTAATGAATTTCTGTGGGTTTCCTATACACCAATTCATCTTTGAAACAATCTGGGAGCAAGAAAAAAGGAACACAGAAATTATTTAGGTTAAATTGTACAATTGGAGACATTTACTGTTGCCGTGACTTTACTATAATCTTTTTATTGCCTAAACAATAACGCATCCATCCATATACCAACGGCCTATCGACGTCCATAATCGCACAGGGGCCTCTCCAAGGTGGAATAATTCCATCCAATGGCCATACTTGGCAGGCGAATCAGTAGTTGCAGTTATTGTTATAATTTTCTCGTTTTTTTTTTTACTATTCGCGTATAATATTTGTCATAAAAGATATAATTATTGCGATAACGTTTAACAAATCTGATTATTTATTATTAAATCTTGAATTGTACACAAATATTTAGATGACAATTCATTCAAGCACTAAATTTTCACTGCAATTTATATTTAATGAAAATTTGTTTAACATAAAAATAATAACAATACTAAATATTTTTATGTTATCTTAGATCCCGGTAATACTGAGAAGATATGTGGCAACACAAATTATTTATATAGTTTTTAATTACATAACATTATTTTCCAAAATATTTTCTACATATTTCTCGTATGTAGGTCTATGCACGATACAATAACAACTTAATTTATAAGACTTCAAACTTTTATTTAAAAAAACCGCATTGTAAAAATTAAATATGTTTTACAAAATTAAATTACTGGGATATCAGTTTTAAGAGTGAAATGAGTTTTAGAAATATGATAATACAAGATGTTAAGAAACTGCCAACGTTTATTATCTAAAATAAAAGAATGCATAATTAATAAAATTAGCTATTTCTAACAAAATAACATGATAATAATAATTTTATAATTCAAAATTACAGGCAGTTTATATTTAACTATTATAACATATGCATTTACAAAACAAAACCTCAAATTTATGAATCATAATAAGATCATAATACTGCCACAATTAACGTTACATGATCATGGTGATATGCAAAAATAAAACATGCAAATAACTAGGTATCTATAGTGCAACGATTGTTAATTTTTAAAAGTCTGGGAGTTCAATTGATGTATTCCATCAATCATATCCCTAGAGAAGCTTATTCTTACATACGATTAATCTATTATTATCTAATATATACTTTTTTATTTAATTTATTTTAAATAATATATCATTGTTACCTAGTTATAAAATATATTAATCGCACTGTAAAACGTAAAACGTAGTGTTGTAAAGTGTTATGCATTTGTGTATGAATCATATTTTGTTGTGCAAATTATAAAGGAAAATAAAATTTGTTAAATTATATATTTTGTTGTATATTTTTGTTAAATATTATTTTCATCATCGTCATCATTATATCATATAAATTCCACTTCTGGGCTTGAGCCCAGCATTGACAGTGTAGGTAATCGTCCTACTAAACTGTCCTACTAAACTATGTTGGTTGATGTAAGATTTTAATTTTTCAAGTTTCCTTTCTTTTGCAATATAATTATCTGATTACGTTCCCTAGTTATCTTCAGAAGGGAATTAAATATATTAATTTCATATATTTATTTTTACAGTGTTATTTGACAGATATCAATTTCTACCTGCGCATGTCTAATGCGCTGGTAGAAATCATCTATTTTTGTTGCATTGTATTAGAATTGAAATCGCGGTGTGTCCTAGAAAAATCTATCATAAAAAAGACTTATTACAGTGTGTGGTAAAAATATTGCACGACGATCCTTGGAAAAAGCAATCGTTAAATTTCGGACTCGTAGAGCGTTATCTCTGTCGCACACTACAAGTCTGACGCTCATCAATCGTTGTATAAATACAATGCGTAATTGAGTCCAGTCAAAAATGCATATATAGAGTTAATAAAAAAGCTTGTGGAATAAGTGTATTTTATTTAGTAATAAAAACCATAATAAAAAATTTTTAAGAATTACTAATAGATACTAGATTCTCAGTGACGACACACAGGCAGTGTGCAACAACGGCAACGCTTTACGGCTTTACGAATGCGTAGTTAGTCGATTATCTCTTTCTAAGGGTCGATGTAAATCTTTATGTCATAGCAGATCTTAAATCCTAAATTGTGTAGCAATGAACAATATTTAACTTAATAGGTAATTAAATATTGACACAGTTCATTTAAAAAAATCAATTGCCGCGCATACGATTCGCAAAATCTTCAAAATGACTGAATCAATTCGAATATTTCTTTACCTTTATTTGTATTAGTTGCCTATACTTCTGAGAGTGCTCTAAGCTCTAAAATAACATTACTGTATTTACTAAAAATCTTTCTTTTTATAAATATACAATAATATCTCTTCATACCCATTTCTTTATCAGCAAACGAAGTGATTAGTGGATTGTATTCTATGTTACTAATTCTAATACCTATATTATTTCAAGCTGCTATTACAAAATATATTTACATGCATTATGTTAATACTTTATCGATACCCTTGGACGGATCATGAAAGAACTTCTGTGAGGAGCTTACAGATTCTGCCAAATAAAAATAAATTTAAATTAAGGGCAATATTTATGACCAAATTGGTATTAGTTATTGTTCTTAATTTAAAAGTAGGTAACAAATATATAACACGAGACGCAGTGTGAATCATGTTGTTTATATACTCGTATACATATTTTTAAGTGATCATATGAGTACTTCTTATAGTTTTTATACACTTAGGCACAGATTAATAAATAAACTTAGGTACACGGCAATATCATGGAAAATAGCTTTTTAACTTTATCTGTCGTTTGAATAGTAATTACAACTGAATCGGTAAAAAAATACTGTTACACTTTAAGTAAACGAACACTTAAATGTATGTCAAGTCATCCAAGGCCCGCGAAATATGGCGACGCTCAAACAGTACTTTGAACAAATGTTTTTGAAGTTATACTTCTTTTGGCGCGTTAGGGAAAAATGATGAAAGTAAAATTTTACGATGCGCGCACACACCGTCACGAAAAACCGACACGCTGAAGTTAGCTATAGTCAACATTTTAGTTTTTTTTGTAATATTTAAATAAACTTTATTTTACTAGATAATGCGTTATAATAAAACTTTCTATGTATAAAATACCTTTTCTCTATTGTTAGTGTCGTTTTTTCTACAAACGTAGAATAAGGCGAAATATAAAATTTAAAAAAAAAATTATCTTGTTACTCCAAAGAAGTATTACTTCTAACGCGCGTACACACTTTTAACCCTTTTAATTGGGGTAGAATGATGTAACAAGTAAATATAATACAAAATAAAGAAATGAATGTATATTCTATTATTATATTAGTATATTATTATATTATGAATTAATAATCATGACAAAGATACAAATTCATAATTGAATTTCAACAGTAATATGAACATTATGTCGCAGGTACGGTAGGTTATGAGAATTCACGTCGTCATTTCCACCGCCCTGGTCAGTTTAGAAACTGAGACCCAGTGTGACAGGTAGGTACATAGGTAGTCCAAAAAAAGTAAACATTATATTTCTTCCAACTACGTACCTACGTATTTTGTTGCTGCTATCAGTTCTAAAATTATTACGAACTTTAATAGAATCAAATATGTTTATTTACGTCATGATAATATTATCGAGAAGGTATATCGTAAAACTATCAATCGATTATCTAGCCCAGCAGCGAGCCATATATCTAAGATGATGATATCTATAATGATGATGCGCGTGGTGACGGAATAAGAATACCATTCACCACCCCATAAGATCTTACCCGTGGGTGATCGTAAGAGACGACTAAGGAATATAAAACGCATATAACATCTATGCAAGAGAAGAAAAACTCGAAACAAAACCAACACATCTGACCAGTAAGGTATAGTAGGTTAATTTCCCTCCCATTGCGGAGGAGGCCCGAGCCCAACAGTGGGACATTTATGGGCTGTGATGATGATGGTGATGGTGATGATGATGATGATGATGAATATTATCACTGAATGCTTTTATGATTTATGTATATATGTAGCAAACTAAAAAATATATTTAAATTTCATTAGATCCTAGTCTTATTTTAAAATAATACTTATTTTCTTCTTCGGATCTAAATTAATACAATTTTAACACCATAATAACTGACATAGACCTAATGATCCATTTTTTAAAATTGAATTGTTAAGTTTTTGTTAGGAGTACCTCCGCCTTATGCCGCCCTAGTCGAGTCAGCGGGTGACCGGACTGGGGATTAGTCTGGTCGCCCCGAAGCGAGGCCACCGCGTGAGGCCAACGCCCCGACGGCGAAAGGTGCCGGGGTGTCGACTCGAGAGGATACCCACGAGGGTAAACCGCCGGGCGGGCCACCGAAGACAAAGACCGGGTTCCGGTGGCCTGCTCGCAAGGCGTGGAGATGTACTTGTAAGGCGGGTCTATGGGGTCGTGCGCCGCTTCTTCTGTCACTCCGGATGGATTAGCGGGGCGTGGCCACACCATGGCCCGACGCCAAAAAAAAGGCTATGATGGATACACCGAGAAGTTTACGCAGTCTGCTAATAGATGTCACTACGTGTCATTACAAAATACTGTTAAATAGTTATAACCACAGAGTAAGTTGTAACGCAGGAATTCAAGCGACAACCTGAGTTGTATATTTATTTTATATATTTCGTGTATATTTATTTTACATGTGTTATTTATTTCTATACATTTTTCATGTATAGGTAGGTACTCTAGGTCACTCCTGTTGATATTTCTTGGGAGAACATTAAAATAATAATACGAATAATTAGTTAATCGTAAGTTCCATTTTGATTGTCTAGTCCCTTTTTATATATATTTAAATTAATAAATTACATCGTCATTCCATTTATAGTGCCACAAACTTATCTGACCCGGTGGCAAATTGATGAACTAATGACGCCATTTTGAAATGTCATCAAACGTCAATCGTCCTCCCTATATGCTGATATTTCAGTTGTTGGTTGTTTACTCCATGTTTATTTACTTTTTGTGGTTTTAAAATGCGAAATGTGATGAAGTAAATGTTATATTACAAGTTTTAAGTTATATGAAGGAAGAAAAACATCTTCAGGCATCATTAATACCTTTTGATAAATTATATACACAGCCACAGGTTAGTGTTGCTAGTTTTTGAAATAAAAAGAACACTATTAATAAACATTATGTATAATTTGTTGTGTTAAATATAATGAATTAATTTGTTCTTAGAGTCTAATTATATTTTGAATATAATTACTATATATTTATACAAATAATACAATAGTATTCTATTTATGTAAATTTAATTGTAATGAATGTACTTGATTGTTATTAACTGTAACATAATTTTCTTGTAAGTACATAGTTAGTATACCTATATACATATGTATCTCTGTGTATACATCTATCAGATCAGATCAGAAAATATATGTGTATTTAATGTAAAAAATATTTTTTTAAGGGTTGGAGAACGATTTGTAAGAAAACTTGTAAAGGAAAAAAGGACAGGCCGATGAGAGTGGAGTAAAAATTTCTACACCAAAAAAAAGACTGAAGAGGACGAAAAGTAAAATTGAAGTTGGTGATTTTGATCTCGGTGTCAATAGACGAAAAATACATCAATTTTACAGTGTGCAAAAAATAATTCCCACAATTCCAAAGTTAATGATGTACTTCAAGAGGAGATAGATTTTAAATGGAATCAACGGCTTACAAAGGCGCAGCTTTATGAAATAATTAAGACACAAGCTTAAGCGAAGTTATGAAATTGACGAAATCCATTCTACCATACCCTTGCGATTAAATCCAATTGAAATGATTTGGAGCTCAATGAAACGAAACATAATAGAGCAGAATATTAAAAACTCTAATTCAACAACGTCTAAATTAATTGCAGAGGCTATTAATAAAATAACTATAAACGAATGGAAAAATCACTGAAATCACGTGAAAAAAATTGAAAACGAATACTAAAGGGATACATATTTAGAGGAGCCTTCCATTATGACTTTAGACAGTGACAGTGAGACTGAAAGTGATGATTCATATGATGCAGTGACTGACGATTCAAATGACTATACCTGGAATATGTTCATTACAAATAATTTGCCCTATATTTGTAGATCATAATTATTGTGTTAAAATGTAATTATTTATAAAAACTACATTTTTGTTTCTCTAGTAAGCATAATATAATGTGTTCATAAGCATTAATACTTGTAACACATTTATCTACTTCCCATCCGTGAGCCCACGGGTGAATATGCTATAATTCCATTTTTGATGACTTCCACAGAAAATTCTGTAAAGGAGTTGAATATTGTTTTCTAAACCCGTTACCACATGGGGAAGTACTTACCGATTTTATTGCAAATGGAATTTTACTGGCAACACTAAATGCGATAACAGCGACGCTGTCACCGGGTCAGATAAGTTTGTGGCACTATACCTATATGGTTTATGTTCTACATTTATAACACATCATTGTGAAAAATAGTTATCAGTGCCATCTAGTTTAGACCATGCGTATTATATTATACAATCTGCCCACCAAGGACTTGTCCTTTGCGAAATATAAAACACTAAAGTTAATATTCTTCGTTTCTCATCTCAGATCATATGTATCCCACTGCTGGGCTCAAGCCTCCTCCACAAACGAAGGTAAATTGACCTACCATACCACGCTGGTCAGACGTGTTGATATAGGATTTTGTTTCGAGTTTTCCTTCTTTCGCATATATGTTATAAGCGTTTTATATCCCTTAGTCGTCTCATACTATCACCCACGGATAAGATACGAGGTGGTGAATTGCATTCTTACTCCGTCACCACACGGAAAGTAATGAATATGATATAAGAATAAATGAGTTGCTCGTCAAATGTCTTCTATAAAGAAGACAAATGCAAATGAAACTTGATCAAGTTTCATTGGCTTTGTCGGCGGAGGACTTACCGGCGATGGAAAGTACTATGCATGATGTTTTTGAAAGAAAAGGTCTGAAAGTAAATGTAAGTAAGACGAAAATAAGGGTCTTTTGATCGGCTTATGCCGATGATCAAGTTTCATTTGCATTATCGGCGGAGGACTTACCGGCGATGGAAACTACTATGCATGATGTTTTTGAAAGAAAAGGTATGAAAGTAAATGTAAGTAAGACGAAAATCAGGGTCTTTAAAAGGGATAATGTATGACAGAATGTAGGTAATCTATACTAATATTATAAAGAGGAAAGGTTTGTATGTATGTTTGTAACGAATTGGCTCAAAAAGTACTGGACCGATTTTAAAAATTCTTTCACCATTTGAATGTTACATTATCACTGATTAATATAGGCTATTTTTATTGCAATAAAAAGAATAAAGATCCCTACTAAAACTACAATAATGTTACCCAAGGTGCAAAAATTGCCTATAAAATATCTTTCATCGCATGTGCTGCGAAAACTATTGATAGTAGAACAAAAAAATGTACCACAATATTAAAGAACATATCAATATCTACAAAAAATGTGATAGCATGTGTCTAACTATTATAGTTATGTCACTATAAATACTTTGTATAAATAGTTTTCAGTCATCAAGTCACGTACGCAAAAGGAGCCCGCGATACGCTATTGCTAAATACCTTATTATTTAGGTATGTCCTGCATTTACTGTACGTTTATGCCAAAATGTTTAAAAAATAAATGTCCACCCGTGCGAAGCTGGGACGGGCTGCTAGTACTTTATAAAAGAAGACGAAGTGGAACAAGTGAAAGAATTTGTAGTCTTGGATGAACTGTTTACTAGTGATGGTAAAAATGATGATGATGTTGAAAGACGAGCTGATGCTGGTAATAAAGTGAATGGGGCACTGTACGCTTTTATCAAGAGTAGGAATGTGTCTAAAAACGCCTAGCTGTTCATAAGGAGAGATAAGAGTATTAGTGCCCACTATATGTACCTATGGCAGTAAAAGTTGGATTTGGCAGAGACATGAAAGTAGAATAAATGCTCTAGAGAAGATAGTTCTTCGTAGTACGTGTGGTGTAAGTCTGAAAGATAAGATAAAATTAGGAGTAGTATTATAAGAGAACGCTGTGGTGTGAATGAAGAAGTAGCGACAATGATAAAAAAGGGTAGGTATGCTAAGGTGGTTTGGATACATAGAAAGGATGAGGGAAGAAAGGTTGACGAAGAAAATATACAAAGCAAGTGTGAGTGGGACGATTACAAGGGGAAGACCACTTCATACTTTTCTGGATGAAATTGGAGATGTGGTGGCGAAAGGTCAAATTGATAGTATGCGTAACCGTAGGGCATGCATGAAGACTGTGATGGGTGTGAATGATGATGGAGGTATGTCAGATTCGTAATTTGTGGCAATCCCTAGTCTCTGCCTACCCATCTGGAAAAAAGGCGTGAAGCTATGTAGAGTCATGCGGGGTAACTGTACGTGGCGAGTAAGTGTACGCAGTGAATATTTTGCGAACGGCACGGCTGACAATAGATCATAACCTAGCGCATTTAGTTCGCATTTTATCACCAGGCAGGAGTAAAGTGTCACAGGTTTACCACTCAAGCCTTCAGATATTTAAATGAAAAAAAAATAGTTTTTACACGATTTTCTTATTTATTTTTGAAAAATTAAATTGCATGGTTAGGAGGTTAGGCAGGTATTGCAATTAGCTCTAGTTGATGAACAAAGTTACTGGGAACAGGAGCAACTAATTAATATTTTGTGTGTTTCCAGACAGTGCTTATGCAATTTCATCGGGAAATTCAGATTTTGCACTATTGAACATGTCAGGTAGCAGTCTATCAGCTTCGATGCATCACAAAATTTATAGTAATATATAAAAATAGACATAGTTACTTCGGCTATTCTGATCAAATAGAGCTATACTATTGTAGACTTATTGTGGATATATTTTTAATATATAATACAATTCCGTAGTATTTTGATCTATCTCGTAATTTTTAGCGAGCGTTTGCAATGTAAGTGCACAAAAATATTCTTTTAGATAATATAATAAATATTGTAAATTTTCGCCGTCTACCTTCAATAATATGCATTTACTATACACATAAACCTTTCCACTTGAACATTCTCTCAAATAACAAATACAACATTAAAATCCATTAATTAATTTAAAAAATCTAAACGTAAAGATATTTTTGCCCTGGGTGTCCACGGCAAAAATGTAAAATACGATTACAGAAGGTAAGCAGATAATATCACTGCAAGAAAAAGTATACTCGCAAATAAATATCTGTAACAACCCGTTATAGCGGCTGTACACACTCGACGAGAGCCTCTCTCCAAGAGTTCCCTCCAAGAGGTACTAGGTGAGAGCATGCCCTGTACACACTCGTTATGCCAGTAGAAACTGCTGCTGCTATTTGTCTTTATTTCGTGAGCTATTATAACTATTTAAACATTTACTACAAAAAGAAAATTTGTAAGCCATTGAGAAAAAAAGATGGTGGATGATTGCCATGCATCGCAATAGAAACAGGTAAAACACTGTCAGCGGACAACTAAACGATCGATGGTGTACATGCTCAGTCTCGTATTCCTAGCAAGACTTAACGAGGTCTCGTTAAGTTTCCTTTGACTCGGGCGCAAAAAACCGACAGGTGACAGAGACTAAGCGAGGCGAGAACGAAAGCGCGAGACGAGACGAGAGTACCATACCATGTACATACTCGCTCTCGGCCCGTCTCGGGGTGTCTCGTCGAGTGTGTACAGCCGCTACTAGACCTGCGTGGTAGCATAACAAGAAATTTTCACTCCCACTGTAGGAAATAAGGCGCGGGCCTAATAGAGAAAGAACTTCTCTGGCAAGTTATATATAACATTTTTATTATTCTATTATTGTGTTCAATTTATTTTAATGTTTCTCTAACGCCAGTTCTTGTAGGATTTATCTCGCAATGAATGTGACAACAATACCAGTCCATGGGTTTACGATTTATAGCTATTGTGGCAATAAGGTTTGTATTAATGTATAATCAAATCCCGTTAGTTTCTATTTAGGTACATTAATATGCAGTGAAAATGCGAATTCATACAAAATTAAAATGAATTTAAAAGAACCACCCACTCATTCACAAAGTCAGTCCCCAGTACGCAGGCTGAAAAAATAACTCACGTTAAACATTTCACGGATGTTATAGTGGTTAAAACACCAACCTACGCTGCTAAGTGTCAAGTTCGATTCCCATACACAATTCTTGTTTAGGACAACAACTTATGAGTTGGCAATGTGTGGCTAAAGCTTAAGTCCCTTAATTGTATGTTTATAAAGTTCTCCGCAGTACAAGGATTAATGTTATTTGTTATATTTGATTAGCATTTAATAACATAAATCTTTATTTAATGTAAAGTAAAAAAAAATATCCTTTAGGTTTTAAGTAAGTGCCTTAATGAAGTGATAAGTGACTGGGCTGACCTTTACTTGGCACAGCATTGCCATCCAAAGTGGCGATGCTACCAGCATTCTGAGTATACCTACGTAGACCACTGGCAACGAATTAAATAAGATTTTAGAAAATTTTCCTCTTTGAAAGTAAATTGTTTAGGAATTGAGATAACTATTTACAAGAACATAATTTAAAAAAAAATGTTATTCTTTATGTCCACATATTGGTCTAAATAGCCGTATAATCTAATATTGAAGTGATTGAAAATAAATAAAATTAAATATTAAGTTATCAATTCAAATATTTTTTTGTTTGCCAATTATATTAAAACTATCAATGTGATGTCGAACCGTATATTACGAGAGCCCACGACCAAAACCATGTCTCATAGCAATACGGCAAAAACCCTATAAAATCGTTAGATTGTATGATTCTGAACCCGACTAGGTGTGTAGTAACGGTCGAAAGTGTAGCAACTGCGTGAGAGGCCATTTCTGCTGTGTCAAAAAAAAAAGGCAGTCGGTATTATAGCAATACGTCTGATAGTGAAAATGTACATAGATTTTATAATTGTACTACGAAAAAGTTTGTTTTCAGACATTTTGTGCGTAGCACATAGCCTGAGCGCATTTTTGAAAATGTCAACAAATTTAGCCGACCTGTATCATAGCAATACGGATAATTTTTTTTTTTAACTTTTCGTATTGCTGCCATGATTACCAAAAACCTGTTTTCAGACACTTTAAGTGTAGCATATACTCCCAAAAACGAAAATAACGTAAATTCAACGTAATAATTTCAACAGCCTCAGCGCTTGTTACGCTCCTGCCCCTTTCTTATACTATTAGGTACTATTATACAGCTCACTCGGCAGCTGCTCCAAACGTTGGAACGACGCTCACTTACCATAGTTGTCATGCGTTGTGCGGTTGTGGTGGTGTAAAATGTCGGACCTGTGTTGTGTGTTTTGTAAAGAAACAACGATTGATAAAGAGAAAAAATTTACCGAAGAGACGCTGAAAAAGTGCAAAGAAGTGGCCGAATATCGGAGTAAAAAGCAGAGAGTAAGAAGGAAATCGATTTACTCCGAAATTGAGTTGCCACGTGGTATTGACACGGACATAGGATACCATTCGGCGTGCTACAAAAATTTCACGGCTGTGAAGATTCCGAAGGATTCAAATATTTCTCACGACAATGTCGTAAGTAATGTTTTTGATGACGGTGCATCGACATCCAGAGCGAGGTAAGAATGAAATATATATGCAATATATCTTTGAGGAGCGTTGGTATAAAGTGCGTCGTACACCACGTGGTCGCTGTATCGGTGAGCCTCGTACATTTGTGTGCCCATATCGTACACAAGCCAACGCTTCGCTACTGTTGCAAAGCATTGAGAACACAAGAAACGCGAGAAACGATTGATTCTCTAATATTTTCAATACATTTTTTTAAATCGCCAAGAAATTGCATCTTATTTGTTATTTTAAATTAAGTTGATTTTATTTTCACGATATTTATTTTGGAGCATATTTAATATTCCGTATACTCGAAAAAGTCTCCCGCTTCTATTTTGTAACAGTACTTTATCAATTCTCATTTTCTCTGGTAGTAATAACAACTTGGGGGGGGGGGGGTAAAGCCTATATCGTTATGAAAAGAAGCATGTTTACGATATTTTTTGGCGACACAGTTTAATATATATTTATTTATGTAAAAAGTATGTAGTAAAAGGACATTTTAATCACATTTTGTAATATAATCTTTTATTAAAGTCTGTAATTTATATTTCAGAATATTCACCAAATATTAAACTATTGAAATCAATAAAGATTATTAATTAAGATAATGATAGTTTATTTGAATATTAATAGTTTAAATATAGTAAAAATTTTTATTTTACAGAAGAGGACGTTGAAGATCTCCCGAGCGACGTCGAGAGTGATTTCGAAGACGACGATTCCGAATCCGACAGCGATTGAATACGAGAATATTTTGTAACTTTGAATAAACCGTTTTTTTTTTCAACTTCATCCCAGTTTCCTTTTGTGCGATTTATTTCAGTCCTTCAACTTCAATGTTACGGTTTCGGGTAAATTCTTTGTTAATTATCATGTAATGAATTCAGGGTCGCAACGTATTCATTGGTTTGTAACAGAGAATTCAAGATGCCTCAATACGATTTTTAAATGATATCTGAGTATCGAAAAGTTGTCTGATAGAGAAGATGCTACACTTAATTTGTCTGATATAAATTTTTTGCACATGTGGACAACTTATTTTATCATGTCCAACAATTTTCAGACATATTGCTATGATACCCATCGGTAAAATTTGTTAACATTTTCAAAACGGTCTTAAAATTTAATGCGTTCACATTTCCGTCTGAAAATTGTTTTGTTCGCATCAAATAACCAAAATTTACTAATAAAAAAGATTTTCAGACGTATTGCTATGAGACATTTTTTTTGTCTCATTTTTAATTTTTTAAAGTGATTTTACGGGTTTGCGCTACACCACTAACGTCTGAAAAATATGTTTCCGGTATCTCAGAACTATCATTCAACTACAGTCTGCAAATCAGACATATTGCTATGATGCAGTTCGGTAAAATTCTTTGACAATTTTGAAAATTCGGTCAGATCAAACGCTACGCGGAAAATGTCTGATATTGGTTTTTTCGAGTTCAGGATATTGGTATCTATCGATTTGATGCGGTTTTGGCTGTATTGGTATGATACAAAAATTTTGGTCGTGGGCTCTCGTACTAGTAAGAACCTGTTAACGATACCGGGGTCTGGGCTCTAAAATACGGGGTTATCACGCTTCGTGGTTGCCAAATTTTAAGAGACGGTAACCCTACCTTTTGATATCATACGCAAATAAAACATTTGCTCGAAAAAAAATTGAAATAAAACATGACAATCCGTTTGATTAGTGCGATGTTACAGGTTAATTTATTTCTTATTGTGGTTTAAACTCGAACTCATTAGAGGGATGTAGGTAAATGAGCCCAAATAATTTTGATTCATTGTCAAAGTTTCACAAGTTTGTTGTTTTTAGCTGTGTGGTAGCGGCTACGAATACTACCAACCCTTACTTTGCACGTGGATGTCGTAAAAGATGACTAAGAGTCTTACAATAACCTGGGCCAACTCTATCTGATGCCGTTTGGTCAACAATTACATTCACAAGGAGGGTTGACGTCTGGCAGGCGGCCGGTCATAAAACTATTGCCAATAACTTTTACTATATGTACCTACTCTGAAAGAAAAGTAAGTATTGTATATCAATGGTTAACCCCCAAGTAATTGGGATAAGAGTAGAAGAATGATGAATGATAATGTCAAAGTTTCACAAAAATAAACAATCGAATCGTTACCTACTTGTCGTCGCGCGTCGGTACCTGTTCACGATAACCATCCGACGCCTTGCTGCCTGATATTAACCTAACTCTATTCAATACATTGTATTGCAATACTGATTACGATAATAAACTGTCACAGTTAAATATCGATTGTTACGAATTATTTTTACTAGGTATGCGTCCGATATATCAAAACGAATCTGAAATCGGATTTCAGTCAGAAATCGTATCGTATCGATATTCAACACTATACAAACTGATTTTAGAAAACGTATTTCGGCAGAAACTAAATCAACACATATCAAAACAAAACGACGAAAACGCAAACTAATAATAAATCTAATCATCGCGCAATCGTTTTCTATTGCTAGTTTTGCAAACCAAACCAATATTTGAAAACTTACTAACTATCTCTTTCACTCCGCTAAGCGATCGCTTAGTCAGAATGAGAAAAAGCGAATTTCATTAAAATTCGCCTCCTTTCATTCTAACTAAGCGATCGTTTAGTGCATTGAAAGAGATGAAGCTAATTGTCATCTGTTTTGGAATTTGGCGGTTTCTAAGAAACTCAGAATGGCAGATGGAAACGAAACAGAATTACAAGAGTCAGGGAATAAGATCTATATTAGAATGCAACTACTTCCATGATAATATTACACAATACTTAATGATAGTAGTTTAAGTTTTGTGTTTGTTAAATAGATTTTTGAATTATGGGAGAGTTTTTGCACACTTGACCTTGTTGACACGTGCGGTGTGCGCGTAATGTTATTTTTGTGATCTCGTGAACTATATAATTAGATAGGTATTTTACGATTCAATACTATACTAACGTATGTTAGTATCATACATACGATTTGATGATAAATAAGAAATAACTATTTAATGTAAAAAGGTAAGATTTTCGCTTCGTAATCGGGATTAATAAAAAAAATCATACAAAAAAAATGTACATTATATAATCTAATCATGAAATCATTGTAAATATGACGATTTTTAAATACGCAAGAAAGTTTTGTATCATATCCAAAACAAAACATTTTTGCTAGTCTAGTACTCTAGTTAAGCCTAGATAAAGCATGAAGGAAAATCGTACACCTAAATCCAATCAACAAAGAAATTATAGAAAAATTATTTGAATGCGTTCGTTCGATTGCGTTTTTCGTTTGCTACGCTAAAATAACTAAAAACATCGAATATCGATCGAAACTAAAGTAAACCCGCTCCGTCAACCGCTCTGGAAATCGATTTCTGAAATCGGTTTTTAAAATCGATTTAAATATCAGAAATCGAATTTGTATCGGTTTGCGTAAAAATCTGAAAACGCCCATCTCTAATTTTTACAGATAAATAATAATTTATATAAATTTTATAACAAGTTGTCGACTTTTTATTAAGTTTTGGCTATGGTTTGCCTTCGACCTGACAAAATCCTCTCAGGCGACGAACACCTACATATGCTGCTGTGCAATGCATTTACGCAAATTGAATGGGTGAATGCAACCAAATACCTACTGGACTTCAGTGGCGCTTATAATTAAACTTTGCAAGCTGTGCCGCCAAATGACGCAATTTAGTCTCGAGAGACTTCATCATCATCATCATTTCAGCCTATTGCCGTCCACTGCTGAACGTAGGCCTCCCTCATTTTACGCCACAGAGTGCGGTCCTGTGCCGCCTGTAGCCAACGACGCCCAGCAACCTTCACTAGGTCGTCTGTCCATCTAGTGGGGGGGCGTCCCACACTGCGTCGTCCGGTACGTGGTCGCCACTCTAGAACCTTTCTTCCCCAGCGGTTGTCGGTTCTTCGAGCGATGTGGCCTGCCCATTGCCACTTCAGCGTGCTAATTCTTCGTGCTATGTCGGTTACACCCGTTCGTCTGCGGATTTCCGTATTTCGGATTCTATCTCGCAGAGAGATCCCGAGCATAGCCCGCTCCATAGCACGCTGAGCGACTTTGAGCCTGGTTATGAGGCCTACATTTAGGGACCACGTTTCCGTGCCGTAAGTCATCACTGGTAACACACACTGGTCATAGACCTGTGTTTTCAAGCACTGAGGTATGTTGGATGAGAAGATCTTCTTAAGTTTCCCGAACGCTGCCCAGCCGAGTTGGATTCGTCGGCTGACCTCTTTCTCGAAATTGGATCTACCTAACTGGACTGTTTGTCCAAGGTAAACATAATGATCGACAATTTCGAGAATCGCATTGCCAACTAGGACCGGTACAGGAATGACATGGGCATTTGACATGACTTTCGTCTTGTCCATGTTCATTCGTAAACCCACTAGTTGGGATACCCTGCTGAGATCGTTGAGCATGGTGCCCAGGTCCTCCATGGATTCTGCCATGACGACAATATCGTCTGCGAATCGAAGGTGAGTGATGTATTCGCCATTGATGTTGATGCCGAGTCCGGTCCAGTCTAAAAGCTTGAAGACATCTTCCAGTGCAGTGGTGAACAGTTTCGGAGAGATGACGTCTCCCTGTCTCACGCCTTTCTGCAACTGGATCGGTTTCGTACTCTTATCCCGAATACGGACTGACATTGTGGCGTTCCTATACAAACACTTCAGCACTTCGATATAACGATGGTCGATTTGGCACCGCTGAAGGGACTGCAGCACCGCCCAAGTTTCGACTGAATCAAAGGCTTTCTCATAGTCCACAAACGCTATACACAGAGGCCGATTGTACTCCTCGGTCTTCTGGATAATCTGCCGAAGCGTGAGGATATGGTCTATGGTGCTATAGCCTTTTCGGAAGCCAGCTTGTTCGGGCGGCTGGAAGTCATCAAGCTTGCACGTGAGTCGATTGGTAATGACTCTCGAAAACAACTTGTAGACGTGGCCCAAGAGTGAGATGGGTCTGTAGTTCTTTAGAAGAGCTTTGTCGCCCTTCTTGAAGAACAGCACCACCACACTCCTGGTCCACGACTCTGGAACGTCGCCCCCGAGGATAACGGAATTAAATAGCTTCTGAAGGGCTTTTAAGACCGGCTTGCCGCCTGCCTTCAGGAGCTCTGCCGTAATTCCGTCATCTCCCGGTGCCTTACCGTTTCTTAGTTGTTCGAGAGCCATTCTGACCTCGCACAAGCTAATGTCCGGGATTTCTTCGGTATAGTGCCGAGTTAGCTTGGATCTGGGATCTTGGACCAAGCCGACAACAGGATTTCGGGATGTTTTATATAACTGTCCATAGAACCTTTCGACCTCTCCCAAGATCTCACTTTGGGATGAAATGACAGTGCCGTCATCGGTCTTCAGCTTAGTCATTTGGCTTTGCCCGATAGACAGATCTTGTGCGAACACTTTTGAGCCACGATTCCGCTCTATCGCTTCTTTAATACGGAGCGTATTAAATTGGCGAATATCGCGACGCACAGACCTGGAGATCTGCCTATTTAGCTGCCTGTGTTCGGACCAATCGGCTGAAGACTGTACTGTCATTTCTTTTCTCCGCTCCATGAGCTTGAGAGTCTGGTCAGAAAGTTTTTTAGGTCTATTAGCGCGGTGAGCCTTGAAAAATTTCGACCCAACCGCGTGGACAGTTTCCACGAACCTGTTGTTTATATCGTTCGGAGATTCGCACTCGTCTAGACATTCGAAGCGATTGTGTAGTTCGAGTTGAAAGTTTTCGAGGTTCTGGTATTGGACAGGTGTAGGTCGGAGGGTAGACTTCATCAAGCGTGACCGTTCGACTTTTGTGTGGATATTTAATGTGCCTCGTACTATTCGGTGATCGCTCCCAGTTTTAATCCGGCTGATCACTGAGACATCATTAAATATATGTCGTTTGTCCGACAAGATGAAGTCTATCTCGTTTTTTGTTGAACCATCGGGGCTAATCCAGGTCCATTTCCTTTGTGGCTGCTTTCTGAAGAAGGAATTCATCATAAAGAGGCTTTCCTTCTCCAGAAATTCAGCCAGTTTCTGGCCCCTCTGGTTTCTCTGTCCATATCCATGTTTCCCCACTCTCAACTCATCATCACTCCCTTTGCCTAGTTTCGCGTTAAAGTCTCCCATAACCACCGTGAAGTGGGTTTTGGACGCGTGTATGGCTTTCGAGATATCCTCGTAAAAGACCTCCACCTCGTCGTCGGAGTATGCCGAGGTCGGTGCGTATACCTGTATGACCTTCAACGAATACCGTTTGGTAATTCTGAGTATAAGGTATGCTACCCTTGCCGACACACTCTCGATCCTCTCCACGTTGCCTACGAGAGACCTGCGAACGATAAACCCTATACCACCTTGGGACGGGTGATCTCCCTCCCGGTAGAAGAGCAAGTTTCCAGAACGTAGGATTATCGTGCCCTCGCCCTCTCTTCGCACTTCTGATAATCCTACAATGTCCCAGCGGATTTTGCTCAATTCCTCTTCCAGCTCGATGACCTTCTCATCGGTCCTGAGTGTCCGAATGTTGTGTGTTACCAGGGCCAAAGGTCGTTTTGATTGGTAGCCGGATCGCTGCCGGAGATTCTTCGCACCCCCTACTCCATCGCTACCAGGCCCGCTACCACGATGAGCCTGTAGGATAGCGGAGCTGCCGTGACTGGGGGCCGTTTTTCTATTTGTGTTGCTCATAAGGGGTTAAAGCCGTAATCGCCACGCTTGGCAGGCGGGTTGGCGATCGCAGTGTGGTGTAATACGTTTCCCAGGAGAGAGCTGCTGCCCACTCTCCTGGTGAACCCTTAGTCGATTTTTACGACTCCCACGGGCAAGCAAGGGGTGGCGACATATGTATTCTATCCCGTCGCCACACGGGCAGACTGGCAGTCGAGAGACTTAAATAAGTTAAATTTGTAGTTAGAAGTGAAGCTTATTTTACTTTTCCACCCAGGGCCGGATTAACCTTATCAGGGCCCCTGGGCAATTCTCGACTTCTCTTTCCTATACTCGTTTCTTATTTTATTAAATCATTATCATCTCAGCCTATCGTCGTCCATTGCTCGACGTAGGCCTCCCTCATGGTACGCCACAGAGTGCGGCATGGGCGTACCCAGGTAGGGGCAGGGGGGGGGGGGTGTCAGCTGCAATATAAGATAAAATAATCGTCAATTTGCCTGGCAAGTGTTCAATATACCCGACCGACCATCATGACCATCATATGAGCTGCCCCCTCCTATCTGAAATCCTGGGTACGCCCTTGGAGTGCGGTCCTGTGCCGCCTGCATCCATCGACGCCCAGCAACTTTCACCAGGTCGTCTGTAGTGGAGCTGCCGTGACTGGGGGCCGTTTTTTTAATTGTGTCCCTCGTAAAGGGGTTTGGAGCCATAATCGCCACGCAGGTCGCGGATTGGCGATCGCAGTGTGGTGTTAAAGGGGTGGCGACACATGTATTCTATCCCGTCGCCACACGAGAATTTTTTAAATATATATTTCTATTACAAAAGTCGAGTGGATCAGACCGACTCCTTTGGTATCTCTTATGTGATATTGTAAGATGCTGCAGCACTTCACATGGCTGACTCATTGCTTTTTGAGTTTATTGAAATAACCTTAATGAATAGATTATAGTTATAGAAAGGTATGTGATGATCCAGATTTCATGATTGAGCAGGAAAGAGAAAAAAGACGGAACGTTTATTTAAAATTGAATCTTGTTAAATGTAATAAAATACAATAAATGAAAGATGTATGAGGTATTTCATCAACTGGCAATATGCGTCGAAATAAACTCATTAGTTTAATATCATTATATTGGGGAACTATACAAATTTTCAAAAAGAAAAATGTTCTATAAAACGTTTAATGTTTTTTGGTGCATGCACTGGACCCCTAGTCGATGCGGGGCCCCTAAGCAGTTGCCTAATCCGCCTTATGGATAATCCGGCCCTGTTTACACCAATGATCGCTGTATTATTCACTATATGTCTAATATCATCATCATCCTCCCAATTACTTACCGTCGATGCAATTTTTCCAAATATATAAATAAACTATTAAAAATGAACTTATAATTTTTCCTAAAAAAATATCCAGACGCGTACAACTGTCAATACAATTTTTCACGCACACTGTTAGCTTTGCAAAATATTTTATACTCACTAGAATATAAAGTTGCCGCATTTAGGTACTATTGTTTTTAGGCAACTGCAATATCTAGTCGCAGCGCAGGGATACCCATCAATAATATAAGACATACCACGACGTTGATTTTCTGCGAATCTAGTGTCTACTACCCCGGATGGACCGGCCCACTACAAATTCGTGAGAAGATCTTAAGCTACTGCTGTATCCCGTAAATACGCATACCTAGTCATTAAATACACTCTTCAAATATAAAGATTGCGGATCAGTACTTCAAAACTCAGATATAAAAAGTAAAGCTTCAAGACATATTGGCAGGCAGTGCAACGCTATATGCAATAATAGGTAAGTAGGTATAGCATTCTTTAGTTTGTCACTGATCGCCATCGATTTGTGATTACTCATTCGGTCATCTCCAGAACGAATATCAAATTACTCACTAATTCACATTGATGTATTCATAACGCATCTATTATATTACTGTATACTAAAATGATTGTCTATTGGCGTTACTTCTTCAAATATCCTATCACCTTGATCAAGGATAAAATCACAATTTGCTAATAAATTGAGTATCTAACTGATTTTCTCAAAAGAGAATTCATGGCTATCGCTGTTCTGAAGACAGTATAGGTAGTTACTTTTAATACAGAAAAAATCATGTAATAGACATATCCTGAATAATCATTGATTTACAGAGTTTACAGTGAGATACCTTTAAAAAAAGGCACCTATGTAATAATATAACTACAAGAAAATCAAACAGTAGGAGTGTGTTTTGTATATTGTCCGTTTATCTCTGTAATTTACCATATTACAAAAAAGGCACTATTATGTGAAATAGTTTTGTTTTATTAGGATATTATCAATATTGGTAGGTACTACAAGTAAAATAAGATCAGTCTCAGAAAATCCCATCCCGTAGTACAAATTTGGTATGCGCCACCTAGTGTTTACTATGTGTAACACACTCCACGCTGCATAATTATTTTGAGTTATAGCGGGCAAATATGTGAAAACTCACTCTACAACTATAGTGGTTTTCTAATATAGCGCAAATATTCATTCAAGGTCGATATTGATAGCACAATATTCATTTCAGTTACCCACTAAATTTAATAATAAAAAAAGTAGGTGCTTGAAAACTAATAATGCATTTTTATACAAGTCATATACCCAGCCTGCGAATAGCAATAGTAAAACCATTTCTTTTCATCTTAAAACTTTATTAGTTTGGTGACCAGTTTGTAGGTACCAAAATTGTATAGCACATTACCTTCTTGTTACAAATACTGTTATAAGTGTCTTGCTATATCTGCGTTGATTTTGCGTTCTATGCTTGGTGGCCTGATTTTATTATGGACTTTAATATCATATGGGTTTTAATAGTAAGTTTTTAATCAAATGTAGTATTTAACTCTCGTGAGAGTTTCATTGAGCAACACAGATAATATAACAATATTCAAAAAATGCATAATAATGATTACATCATGTAATTAATATACT
Source organism: Lymantria monacha (assembly GCA_905163515.2). Lineage (NCBI taxonomy): Eukaryota > Metazoa > Arthropoda > Insecta > Lepidoptera > Erebidae > Lymantria > Lymantria monacha. Next base: position 24,073,181 of record LR991081.1, read on the forward strand.
TTAGTAAAAATGGAACGCTGCTAATGACCTTGACTTGACTTGACATTTATCCAGTCAATGTTGCTACTATATGATTTCTTAATTCAGTACAAAAAAATAAACCTATTAATAAAATCTGTAGATATTGGCATTATAAATAAAATAAATAGGGAAAACTATAATTTTCTTTTTGTCGAACCGGCAGATACGTGTGTTCAAATACCGTAAAATTTGTAAAAAAGAAGAAATTTGCACCCTTAAGAATAAATACATAAATTAATTGGCTCCATTTTTAATAACTTTAATGTGCTTACAAATTATTTAATTTTGGTACGTTTTAAATAATATTTTTTTAAAGATTTGGAGAAAGTAGGTATCAAGAAATCATTTTTAGAAATAAAGTAGTAAATACCTATGGGATAATCATATTATTCGTTAATATTTAATTTGTTTTCATGGCTAATAAAATATTAACAAATATGAAACATGAAATAAAATACTAATTTAAATTAATTTAATAATATTACATTTTAGTAACTTTTTGTTAGAAATATTCTTAAATTTTGGTAGTTTTTGGGGAAAATTGATTTTCATTAGTAGAGTGGTATACCTATATGTAGCTCTAATAAAATAAGTGTGGTAATGAAGTGGTATATATAAACAATTCGTTTATATTTAATTTGTTTTTACGGATAACATAAAATACTTATTTTTGTCATTGAATATGAAAGACGAAATAAAATAATAATGAAAGAGCATTAAGCTATATTGCAAAATATTAGTCATATGGGAAGAATGAGTTGTATTATAAGTTATGATGGAATCCTAATAAATTGAATAACATATTTAATTTATTAAAACACTATATGTAATTACTTTGACGAAAATAAAATTATTGTAAAAAAAAATATGTAAATATCTTTCTTTAGTTAAATGTCAGGTTTTTAATTAAATTATTCGGTATTTTTTTGGTAGTTATGAAGTAAAAAGGCACAAATTAAATTACTAGAGACATTAATATAATTATAAAATTTTAATAAAACATTGTTATTTAGTAAATAGATCTATTATTAAAATTTTCAAAGTAACCTTTCAAGTCTAGTTAGATATTATCTACTGATATAGATCTAGGTAGTCACCTAACTAGTGTGCAAGTGCACACTTACCTGCAGAAAACCTTTCAATGTAGGCGCCTCTGATGCACCAATGAAAATTCGTGCATTTAATACTGAGAAATTCCTTCTCTCTCTAATGCATTACCAACACGTACTATTTCACTTATACGTGGGTTGTGCCCTTTTTCTATGTATGCATGCACAGAGTAGTAGAACGAACGATATACCGAACGATAGTTCACTCTGTTTGATCTCAGAGTTGTCGCAGCTCTCTGCTGGTTAACACTGCATGTTGTACAGCGGCTGGCCGCGTGCTATCCGTAGTAGTTAGCGACTCATCGTAACTAACTCTCGTATCGGGGTGTTTTACGGCAGATGCTATAATAACTCTCAAATTCGTCTAATATATTCCTATAACCTTTAAAATGAAACGGAAAAGAAATAAAAAGTATTTTTATAAGCTTTAAGAATGTAGTGTCTCACATAAATAACGTTTAAAATAGTTGAGCCTAAAAATGTGTTCTTTACGGTGCAGGATTTTTGTAGAAAGATGAAATGAATCCACCAAGACGCTTTTTTCTGAAAGACACTGATATCAGTGAAAAGACAATGGGGCGGTGCGGTTTCTGTTCCTTGATCTCCAACCTGCTGCGGCGCGTGATGTGCGTCAGTAGCAGGCGTGGTAGCAGCGACAGCTACTACCGCGAAATTGGCGACCAAGACACTGTGGTAAATATTTTATTTTGCTGTAACTCCATTGAAATATTGCTTGTAAACCACAAGCCACGCTTTGTTCATTCATATTATTGTTTATTTCTGGTATATACATAGTGTCGTTGCATTCACTCAACTTGTTTACTATCATTGATGATATGCTATGATATCCATAATAAAATCATTATTAGTGACTAATCAAATAAGTATTTTGGCTATCACATTAACTTTAATACTTAGTTTTATTTTTATTCAAGTATTTTATAATAAATTTTCACTGGATATAAATAAAGAAATATTCTTTATTCTTTGAATGTGCAGAGAAAGTACTAAGTTTCTCTTTATACATATTAGTTTTAGTGAAGTGAAAACTTTTGTCACTCATAGTGAATCAATAAAATGATTTATGATTGTTAAATTACTAAGGTTGACTGCCAGGTTCTACTATTTGTATTCATTCACTTTTTTCCCAATTAATAAAATATAAGTTTAATTATATTTTAATATTATAAGAAAGAGAAATTTTCATTCAACTTAAATAAAACTATGATTACCTGTACAAAAATGATCTAAAGTACTTAATGAATGATACCTATAAATAATAAAGGTTATGATATTTTTGTTACACACCAATATTGAGAATTGGACTTTAAATTGCACCGTTACAAGATAAATATTTATATTCTCAAAATTACTGCTGCATATAAGTACTAAAATATATATATATATATATATATATATATATATATATATATATTTTTATTAAACTATTTGTAAGTAAATTTATATTGGTTGTTTGATATATTGGAATGAACTGAATCTGACTGAATTGAATCCTATTTTTGCTTACAATTACATATTATAAAGTATATATTATCATACTATTTTTATAATAAACTATTATTATGGGATATTACATGTATAAAAAGTATAATATAATATTGATAATAATGACAATAATATATTATTAAAAATCATAAATAATTCAAATGTTTCAAAAGACTCATTCCTATTTGCCCAGAACATGTAAATGAAATATATATTCATATTTTATGTTTTATATTTTATGTGATACAATCTTTAAAATGTTTAATTGCAAACACCACACTTTGCATTCTTACAAACAATTATTTGGCTCAGTTGTGTTATTTAATATTAGTGACCTATTATATTATTTGAATGCCGTCCAAATAATAATATTGTTTTTTTAGAATTTATTGTCATATAAGAAATATATGTTTGCGTTTAAGCGGAATCAAACATAATTAAGAAATTTCATTTGAGCCAAAGCAATTTGTGTATTTACAGGCGTTGAGAAATATTTGGTATTGGAGGTCACTAAACAGAGCACTGTTCCATAGATGCATACATCATATTATAACATATATATATTTGTACATTTCAATAAAATATTAATTATAATACATAATACATCTAAAATATAAAATAAATTATAAAATGATTAAGAAAATATGAAATATTTAATAATAATCTTTTTTTTTAATGAGTAATGAAAATGATGGCAACATTATTAAAAATTTTCAATACTATTAAATATCATAAAATATGATATAGCTTGTATGAAAGTTGCTTAAACATTGACCCACTTGCAGTATGATAATTATTAAATAAACTTTTTAAAATTGGACACCTCAAATGCCCACAGTTAAGACATTTATGGAATTTTGTTATAGCTTACATAGGAGTTTAACTATGTATTATATATAAAATATGAATAAGTTCATAAAAAAATTAAGCGTCATTGATTAATTTAATTATATTAACTTCCTTTAATTTATATTTTCAGAGTAATAAACTATATAAAATGAAATTTTAAATACATAAAAATTTTTTTTTGCAGCTGTAGCTTTATATTTTGTATTTTTACACTATTTTATATTATTATTTATTTCCATTATTATTTATATTCACCCATTCATTTTTTTATTATTTATATTCACCCATTCATTGATTTTTATTTATTAGAACATTATTCTGGTATCACGAACATAATATGTTTCCTTTTTCATTAATTATCACATAAAATTATATAACCTTAATATTAATTACTCCTTTTATTCCCCATTTATATATCAGTACATTAATATCTATTGTTATATTGTATATGAGTATCTGATAAGAATACAACATAGAATCTATTTATTGTTAAATGATTCTACACCATCGGCAATGATTTCTTGCAACCTTTGCAATGGTGGCAGTCCTTCTTAGTATGGGTTATCTGAATATGTTTGCCCATTGAATATCATTCTTGTCTACTAGTTTTAAAACACTGTGGTTTACATCTTGCTATTATGTATTGTATTAATAACAGCTGCATTTTGTGATATACAATTTTGATTATAGGTTAATGCGATATATAAATAAACTAAATTGATTAAATGTTCAACAATTTCACCTAACGTCTTTTTTCCTTCACATTAAATTGACCACATATAATAATTATCTATTAGATTAATAGCTTTTAATAATAATTAACATTAAGTAATTAATCCTTGTATTGTGGAGAACTTTATAAACATACAATTAAGGGGCACAAATTTCACACAGACATTGTGCAACTACCAAATTGTTGTCCTAAACAAGAATTGTATGAGGCAATCGAACTATACACTTATGACCGCAGGTCAGTATCTTAACCACTATACTCTCTGTTTTAAGTTTTCATCCTGCATACTTGATTGACTTAGTGAATGAGTGGATATGTTGTTTAAAGTTACTTCTAATTCTTTCCGTGTAGTGACGGAGTAAGAATACAATTCACCACCCCATATCTTACCCGTGGGTGATACGAGACGACTAAGGGATATAAGACGCAAATAACATCTATGCAAGAGAAGGAAAACTCGAAACAAAACCTTATAGCAACGCCTCTGACCAGCGTGGTGTAGTAGGTCAATTTCCCTCCCATAATGGATGAGGCTCGAGCCCAGCAGTGATGAGCGAGAGAGATGAAAACATATATGAGCTGAGATGATGATGATGTTGATGACTTCTAATTTTGTATTTATTCTCATTTTCATTGCAGATTAATGTAGAAACTAACGAGAATTGAATATACCTACATTAATACTAATCATATTATCACAATAGCTATACATTGCAATCCCATGAACGGGGATTGTTGTCGCTTTCATTGCAAGATAAACATATGTTTCACGGTTACGGCCTTACAACAACTGGCGTTAGAGAAACATTAAAATAAATTTAACATAATACTATTATAATAAAAATGTTGTATATAACTTGCTAGAAAAAAGCTTGTTCTTTCTCTATTAGACCCGCGCCTTCCCTACAGTGGGAGGGCAATGTTCTTGCTATGCTGCCACGCCAGTGGAACGGGTTGTTATAGGATTTTATTTGCGAGTTTTCCTTTTCTTAGAGTGATATTATCTACCTGTCTTCCTTAATAATTTTTTACGATCACCAACGTTAAAAATGTCTTCGATCACCAAGTTTAAAGATTTTTTAAACTACTCAATGGATTTTAATATGCTTTTCGTTATTAGAAGAGTGCTTCAAGTGAAAGGTTTGTATGAATAAATATGTATTATTGAAGAGAGTAAAACATATTTTTGTGCGCTTACATTGCAAACGCAGGCTAAACTTTACGAGATAGATCAAAATAACGTACTATGGAATTGTATGTCATAGTAATATCCAAAATAAGTCCAAAATGACTATTTGCTGCGAATAAGCCGAAGGGGCTATGTTTATCGTTTACACATTACTAAAAAATGAATGTATTTTTATGAAGCTATTTGAAATAATACGATGTTATGTCTTATCTAATTAAATACATTAGTTACGTGGTGCATTTAATGCGAATTAAAATTGTGTTTTACAGCATATAATTAAAATGAATATCTTAGAAGTTATGAGAGATTTAATATACGGGCTTAGAATGGCCGAAAACGAAGCGCAGGCGGGCCGCAGGTAACAAATAATTTCACTTGTTTCGCCATAAGTATCCTCATATTCGTTTAAGCATTCATGTTTTTTTTAAATAACAATTTTAATTATACACACGTTCAATTTTATATGTCTTTACCGCCGCCGGTAGCTAGTTATACGACGAAATATTGAACTTCGGCGTAAAGACTAGATTTGATAAGTAACTTATTCATTGATAAATCACATAATCTCAGCTCATACACGTCCTACTATTGCGCTCGAGCCTCCTCCATAATGGGAGGGCAATTGACTTACTATATACCACGCTAGTCAGACGTGTTGCTATAGGGTTTTGTTTCGAGTTTTCCATCTCTCGCATAGATGTTATATGCGTTTTATATCCCTTAGTCGTCTCGTACGATCACCCTCAAGAATAATACAATTCTTACCCGTAAGAATTGTATTCTTACTCCGTCACCACACGAAAAATATATATCACAAACCCTTGGCTAACCATGATAAATTTACGCAGTATATCTAACAGGGTATATAAAATTAACGAAATAATGATGACATCTTGGACGTGAACTGTTATGATCCTATATTGTTAAAAGTATGGGAAACGTTATAATAATAATGAAACAAATGCGATGAAACTGCATTAAAATCGTTTTATACTATTATGTAGATATATATAGTAAATTTAGGTGTCACCAAGGTATTCATGGTCGTAGCATATGCTCCTCTATATGGATCCTCGGTGGCATCAGACCTAGAGAAGTTTTGGGATAATGTTAGGGAAGTTCTGGATATGGCAGAAACCAGTGAACGCGTGATTGTATGCGGAGATTTGAACGGATGGGTGTGGACCAAGCGTCCCGACTATGAGGACGTACTTGGTCCATTTGGTGATAAGAGAGTGAATGACGCAGGTAGGCTCATAGCGGATGTATGCATGGAGAGAAACCTTATTGTGTCAAACACATTTTTCCAACATAAGGACATCCATATGTACAGATGGAGTAGGAATGACCAGAAAAGTATAATAGATTTAATTTTGGTAGACAGTCGCCTCCGAAGCAAGATATTGGACGCAAGAGCCTATAGGGGCCCCACAATCGATACAGACCACTATCTCGTTATTACGAGATTTAGTGGTCTGTTCAGAAAGTGGAGGCGCTGGCGCAAGCGTGTCCACTTCGAAGGGCTTGAAAGAATAAAGGTTGAAAGGTTGCAAGAAGAGTGTGTAAGAGAAAAGTATGCAGAGGGTGTCCGAGAACGACTGATGATGGCAAGCCAGCCGCAATCGGACATTGAAGAATGCTGGAGAATCTTGAAATAGAGTATGGTAGATACAGCGAAAGAAGTATGTGGAAGCTCAAAGAAGCATAGAAAAACAAATGGTGATGCATGGTGGGATGCGGAAGTGGCACCTTCCGTAGAGCAAAAGAAGAAAGCGTGGCTGGACTATGTCTCTTCTTTGAATCTGAATGACAGTATGACTGAACAGAGAAAGAAATATATCGGCAATGTAAGAATGACACCAAGACTTTAGTGAAAGAGAAGCGTGATAGAGCAGATATGAGTGCAGAAGATAGGCTGACTAAAAAATTCGATGGTAACACCAAACTCTTTTGGAGGGAGGTGAAGAAGTCTCGGAGTGGTTGGTCAGCTTTCAGAATGAATAAAATAAGGTCTAAAGGTGGAGACATTCTTACACAAACACAAAACGTGTTAAGCCGATGGAGTGAATATTTTGGCGATATTTATGCGGATACTCGAGTTGGCGCCGGTGTCGCGTGTGGTTTAGTTGATCAACATTTGGCACCGGGGTCCTCCGATGGCATCAGTATAGATGAAGTTGAATGGGCGATAAGAAGTTTGAAAAATGGTAAGCGGGTATTGATATGGTATCTGCCGAGATGATCAAGCTTGGTGGCTCCTGTGTCTGGGAGTCGTTCCTGTTGCTCCTCAATTTATGTTGGAGCTCGGAAATGGTTCCTAGGGACTGGAATAGCGCAGTCATCGTGCCCTTGTTTAAAAACAAGGGTTCACGTTATGACTGCGCGAATTACAGAGCCATAAGCTTGACCAGTTTGGCAGCAAAAGTGTATGGTAAAATTATTGAAAGGAGAATGAGGATGGTGTCAGATGGTTTGCTGTGTGAGACACCAGGAGGTTTCAGGAGTGGAAGGGGATGCATGGATCAAGTGTTCTCTCTGCGCAACATTGTGGAGAAGAATCTGGCTCTAGGTCAGAGGCTTTTCTGCAGTTTTGTAGATCTGGAGAGAGCATTTGACACGGTTGTACGAAAGGATCTTTGGGACATTTTACCGGAGTATGGTTTAACGATAAACTGCTACGGCTGTCCAGTTATATGGGCTGTAGAGCCTGTGTGCGGCTGGATGATGGAATGTCGCCTTGGTTTGACGTCAATATCGGCGTTAAGCAGGGGTGCGTTCTGTCAGCCAGGCTGTTTATCATATATCTGGATAAATCTCTCCAAAGGTTGAACGATATGAATGTGGGAGTCCAGATGGGCGACTCAGTGGTCACTGCTCTGCTCTATGCAGATGATGCGGTACTGCTGGCACAGTCAGCGACTGACCTGCAGACCCTAGTCGACACAATGACAGAAGATTGTAAGAAATGGGGTCTACGTGTGAATGTGAGCAAAACCAAAATAATGGTCTTTGAAAGAGATGAAGCCAGAACAGATGTAAGAGTAACAATAGGTAATGATGTACTGGAGCAAGTGGATGAATTTGTATATCTTGGATGTGGATTTAGCCGAGATGGAAGGTACACCACTGATATAGAGCGAAGAGTGAATGCGGGAAATAGAGTGAACGGAGCGTTGGGGCAACTTCTCGGTAGCAACCACCTCAGCCAGAAGGCACGTTTAGCAATCTGTGGAGTTAGGCTGACCGATCGCATTCGTAACGACGACGTAAGAGAGCGAGTAGGTATGAAAGAGAGTATTGGTGTAAAGATGCGAAAGGGAATGCTCCGATGGTTCGGACATGTGGAAAGAATGCCGAACGAACGTCTGGTTAAGAAGATATACAATGCGAAAGTGAAAGGATGTAGGTACCGGGGGAGACCGAGACTAACCTACCTAGACCAGATCGGTCATGTACTGAAGGCAGGTGGAGTCAAGAGTTTCCGAAATCGGCGAGCGTGTATGAAGAGAATTATGAATGTTGAGGAAGCGAGTGAAGTATGCAAAGATAGAGTTCTCTGGCACTCTGTTCTCTCTGCCTACCCTGCAAGGGACGTGGCGTGATGATATGTATGTAGTAAATTTAGTTTGTATTGAAGACATGGTAATCTCGTGCTGCGTGCTAGGGGCTACGAATACTGCCAATCCTTACTTTGCTTATGGATGTCGTAAAAGACTAAGAGCTTTATATCGACCAGCGCCAACTCTGCCTGATGTCATTTGGTCAACGATTACATTCCTAAGGACGTTTGACGTCATGCAGCTTGAACTATTGCCAATATCTTTTGCAATATGTCCGATGTAAGAGGAGTGCATATTGTGTCGAACCCAAGTAATAGGTAATTTTCGGTAAAAGATTTTGCCCGTAAAGAATAATTTATTCATTATACGCAATAGGTTGGCATTTAACTGGATATTCATCATCATTATGTTAGCTCATAATATGTCCCATTACTGGGCTCGAGCATCGTCTACAGTAGGATGGAAATTGACCATGATGTACAATGCTGGTGAGACGGGCTGTTATATGGATTTACTGTGTCGAGTTTTCATTATCTTGCATAGAAGTTAACTGTCAATGGATGTCGAAGTACTATGATTATAAAATTTGTTTGTTTTATTATCTTTTAGAGTTCATGGATTTACGCGGGGACTCAGCAAGGTTACCTACCAGATGGGGTTTAGGCCTCCAGCTCGTTCGCTTACCGAACAAAGCGTAATATCAAGTTGTTCCTTCTCAGTCCTCGAATCATTTCGAGCTCGTTGTCGACAGTATAGCACTGCCGCAGACGCAGCTTACAGGTAAATATAATCAGCATGGCTGTACCACTATAAAATCGGAAGTATTTCAACCCGATATCAATAGTAAAACGCTGGAAAGACTCTAAAACTCACATTTCGGACCGAAATCGTTAGTTGGTTATAATATAATTAAATTTGAACGTCGCCGGGGAAACTGCTGTGTTGAATATAAATATTGTTTGGCTTAAACAAAACGGTCCTTTAGTATTTGCTAACTTATTACCTACATGAAACAAAATTTATCATGTAAATATTTATGCGAAGTTTAATGAAAGATAACATACCGCGGAGTAATTCAATATGTGCAATAAAAACATTGATACAAAATACACATATATTACAACATTTACACATAAAATATGTAGTTGTAAGTAAAGAGAGAGAAGGAAAACTCGAAACAAAATCCTGTACTTACACGTCTGACCAGGGTGGTACAGTAGGTCAATTTCCCGCCCGTTATGGAGGAGGCTCGAGACTGAACAGTGGGACGTATATGAGCTGATAATAATACATGATAAAAATAATTTAAATTTCTCCAAAGGCCTCTGCGTGTTGGATCCATATCCCCATGTAAGCCTCCCAAAGGACCGGGCATCTTCCCTATGGGAGATCCCGTGAAAAAAGGAGACATGATAATGATGATGTAAGTAAAGTATCTTGTATTTTTTACCGACTTCAAAAAAGGAGGAGGTTCTCAATTCGTCTGTATTTTTTTTTTATGCTTGTTACCTCATATCTTTCGACTGGGCAAAGCGATTCTAATGATTCTAAAGCTGGTGCTTCCCGAATGGTCTCATTTTAATTTGGTCCAGTTCTGACATTGGCATCCATGAGAAACCCATATAAGTCTAAAATTATCATTAAGTATGAGTGCGACAAATGAACGAGTAGCTCAAGCCTCGCTACTAATAGAACAACCTATGTGCGTCTGTAACACTAAAAAGTAAAAACTACGTTTAAAAAACCCGACTTCAAAAATGGAGAAGTACAAAATAACTTAAAATACTATCATTTGTATGTGCTATCTATTGATAGGTTTGAAGTCGGTGCCGGTATCGGTATCTTTAGTGTAGGAATTTCATTACAGTAAGTACCTAAGCAGTTTATAATTTTGTTTAGGGCTTGGCACCGATTTCAAACCTGGCAATAGATAGCATATACAAATGATAGTATTTTAAGTTATTTTGTACTTTCCGTTTTTGAAGTCAGGTTTTTTTATGTATCTTGACTGCGTGCGTACAGGGCGTGTTGGCTAAAATATCGACCTCCGATTCCAGTGCCATGAGGTTCGTAATTATACATAGTTTGAGTCCCGCAGCATATGAAGTACTTTTTAGGAAGGCAGAGAAATTGTTTACTGGAAATTCGCAGGAATAAACTGCGCAGGCGGTGTTGGCGGAGAAGGGATGGGCGTAAGACTACTTACTTACTTCAGTAAAGTATTCATGTCAAGCTATTTATAAGAAGTTCGTGAGAAATTAATGATTACCACACGTTGAGTTTGAACCCACGTCTATTTTCAATCTTTTCCTTTTTATATTTACCTTGTAATGACGATAATACGAGTCACAAGATTGGTTTTCATAGAAATGAATGTAATACCTACCCACAGTAGATACCCACACTAGCCTAATTGGTTACGTGGTTGGAACGGATTTACTATAGATGTTGTTTATTAAAGTGGCAATCTTTATCCCTTACAAATAAATTATTATTAAGCATCTGCTATATTTTTATCATGTAATTATCTGTCAAGAATTTTTGGATATATATCCAGATAATATACGAATGGTAATGTGAGCGTAGAAGTGGGTAAATATAGAGGAAATAAACTTTTAAATTTCTGTGTGTGGACGGAGTAAGAATACCATTCACCACCTCCTATCTTACTCGTGGGTGATCGTAAGAGACGACTAAGGGATATAAAACGCATATAACATCTATGCAAGAGATGGCAATCTCGAGACAAAACCCTATTCCAACACGCCTGACTAGCGTAGTATAGTAGATCAATTGCCATCCCACTGCGGAGGAGGCTCGAGCCCAACAGTGGGACGTATATGAGCTGAGATGATGATGATAAAACTTCTAAACACGAATATGAGATTGTATATTTTATTCTCTTCAATTATGTTAATCTATCATAGTTATTTACGAGTGAAAGTAAGGGCTTTGAGACAATTTGTATTCTTCACCTGACAACGAACAGTTCATTGTTCCCTGTAAAACGAAAAGTGAACAATTACTAACATTTTGTAATAGTCAATAAGATAAAACTTTACATATATATTACAATAATATCATCATCGGCTCAACTCATATGCATCCCATTTCTGAACTCGTGCCTCCTCCACAATGGGAAGAAAGTTGAGGCATTGCACCACGTTCATATAACGTGATGGCAGCTATAGTTTATTACAATGTATAGAATGTAATGTTACCAACATTACAGCTGCTTATAATTAATTGTCTATTTCTGACGGTATCGCATGCGTGGACGTCACTTTTATACTCAATGATTTTTTTAAGTTGATGTAAAAAAAGACATAGAATCGCGCGTCAATTATTTTTACTTGCATAGTCATTGCCAGATGCGTTATCATCGTGTTTAAGAAATTCTTTGGTTCCAAAAAAGGGTAGAGCAACAAGTATTATATAGATTTCACCCCCTAAATATACTTTAGTAGACCCTTGCATACTACTTGCTGACTTTACATCGATCTGGGCCAATTCTATCTGATGTCCTCTGGTCAACACTAACATTCTCAAGACGTCAGGCAGACAGGCGGTCTTAAATTTTTTGCTATACTATGCAATATTTATGGAAAAAGAAGAATACATATTGTGTCGACTCCAAGTTATTGAGATAAAAGCAGGACGATGGTGAATAGGTACCAAAACTGCGAATAGTTCGCACTGTTATAATTTCTTTTATCCATAGCAATTGGGTTTATTTTAAAATGTTTTTTTTTCCTGTAAATCATAACATTTGTTAAGACTTGCCAACCGACGGTAATTCATATTTTCAGAATATATTTCTTTGCTAAACGTTAGCACAATACATACATACATACATATCATCACGCCATATCCCTTGCAGGGTAGGCAGAGATAACAGAGTGCCAGAGAACTCTATCTTTGCATATTTCACTCGATTCCTCAACATTCATAATTCTCTTCATACACGCTCGCCGGTTTCGGAGACTCTTGACTCCACCTTCCTTCAGTACATGACCGATCTGGTCTAGGTAGGTGTCTCGGTCTCCCCCGGTACCTACATCCTTCCACTTTCGCATTGTATATTTTCTAAACCAGACGTTCGTTCGGCATTCTTTCCACATGTCCGAACCATCGGAGCATTCCCTTTCGCATCTTTACACCAATACTCTCTTTCATACCTACTCGCTTTCTTACGTCGTGGTTACGAATGCGGTCGGTCAGCCTAACTCCACAGATTTTCCGCAGAGATCGCATTTCGACCGCATTAATTTTACTTTCATACTCTTTTCTGCATACCCAACTCTCGCTTCCATACAGTAATGTTGGGACAAGCACTGCGTTATGTATTGCTACACGTGCCTTCTGGCTGAGGTGGTGGCTGCCGAGAAGTTGCCCCAACGCTCCGTTCACTCTATTTCCCGCATTCACTCTTCGCTCTATATTAGTGGTGTACCTTCCATCTCGGCTAAATCCACATCCAAGATATACAAATTCATCCACTTGCTCTAGTACATCATTACCTATTGTTACTCTTACATCTGTTCTGGTTTCATCTCTTTCAAAGACCATTATTTTGGTTTTGCTCACATTCACGCGTAGACCCCTTTTCTTACAATCTTCTGTCATTGTGTCGACTAGGGTCTGCAGGTCAGTCGCTGACTGTGCCAGCAGGACTGCATCATCTGCATATAGCAGAGCAGTGACCACTGAGTCGCCCATCTGGACTCCCACATTCATATCGTTCAACCTTTGGAGACATTTATCCAGATATATGATAAACAGCCTGGCTAACAGAACGCAGCCCTGCTTAACTTATAACGATATTGACGTCAAACCAAGGCGACATTCCATCATCCAGCCGCACACAGGCTCTACAGCCCATGTAACTGGACTGCACAGCCTGTAGCAGTTTACCGTTAATACCATACTCCGGTAAAATGTCCCAAAGTTCATTTCGTACAATCGTGTCAAATGCTCTCTCCAGATCCACAAAACTGCAGAAAACCCTCTGACCTAGAGCCAGATTCTTCTCCACAATGTTGCGCAGAGAGAACACTTGATCCATGCATCCCCTTCCACTCCTGAAACCTCCTTGTGTCTCACACAGTAAACCATCGGACACCATCCTCATTCTCCTTTCAATAATTTTACCATACACTTTTGCTGCCAAACTGGTCAAGCTTATGGCTCTGTAATTTGCGCAGTCATAACGTGAACCCTTGTTTTTAAACAAAGGCATGATGACTGCGCTATTCCAGTCCCCGGGAACCATTCCCGAGCTCCAACATAAATTGAGGAGCAACAGGAATGCCTCCCAGACACAGGAGCCACCAAGCTTGATCATCTCGGCAGACACCATATCAATGCCCGCTGCCTTACCATTTTTCAAACTTCTTATCGCCCATTCGACTTCATCCATACTGATGCCATCGGAGGACGCCGTTGTCGAATGTTGATCTACTAAACCACATGCAACACCGGCGCCAACCGTAGCATCCGCATACATATCGCCAAAGTATTCACTCCATCGGCTTAACACGTCTTGTGTTTGTTTAAGAATGTTTCCACCTTTAGACCTTATTTTATTCATTCTGAAGGCTGACCAACCACCCCGAGACTTCTTCACCTCCCTCCAAAAGAGTTTGGTGCTACCCTCGAAGTTTTTAGTCAGCCTATCTTCTGCACTCATACTTGCTCTATCACGTTTCTCTTTCACTAAGGCCTTGGTGTTATTCTTACATTGCCGATATATTTCTTTCTTCTGTTCAGTCATACTGTCATTCATTTTGTTAGCACAATAACTAAAAGTAAACAAATAAAAAAAATTTTTTTTAATAAAATAGGTTATTTTATTCATCCATTCATCCATCCATCAGCCCGTAAATGTCCACTGTTGGACATAGGCCTCCCTACGAGAATGCCATCTGTAACGGTCCTGTGCCACCTGCATCCAACGGTTTCCTACGACCTTGATGAGGTCATTAGTCCACCGAGTGAGGAGTCGTCCTACGCTGGGTTATTTTTTTTATGAAAACCTATTTTTTATAATATATTTATTTAGATTTCGTCTTTAAAATGACAAAATATCTTCATGTTCCATTCTATAAAAGGTGAATTTTAATGCTTTATTATGTGAAAAATTTAAAAATACAAAAATACATTTGAAATATTAAATGTATAGAGATTTATTAATAATGAGAAATTAAGATCGTTGTGAAACATCTTAAAAAACAAGGACTTTAAAAGAAAGTTGAAACTCGCTTCTTTTAACAATACCTAATGTGTTTTCAATATCACATGTAACTAATATTGCGGATTTTAATCTACTTCTGAAGTAATATATCATTATCATATGGCTACTGCATGGAAGTGACGATTTGGAGTGGTTTTTAGGAGGAACGGGTAGCAATGTGTTATTGTTTATATAACGGGTAGCAGTTAGTTATAATTTGGACTAAGTTTAGGAGTCCTCACGCTGCTCTTCACTCTACCATATTATTGGGACTATAAAACCTACTTTAATTTGGTAGGTAATTAAAAGCGTGTCCCACCGGGTCTATGGTCTATTTGTAAATATACACAATGTCAGGCCACAGACTTTTTAATCGATCCCATATGCAGGGTATCAAGATCTGATGCTGGGATCCTGGGAAAATCGAGAGTAATTCCTTAAAATGTAGGGCAAAATGCTGTTTCTGATGCCTCTATACATAATTTATAGTTCGTCTAATTTAAGAAGTGCATTTTGACGTTTTGCACTTTTTAATACACAATAACCTCGGTCAAACGTATACACATGATATTAAACACTAAATCTGAAATTTTAAAGAACTATTAAGTTATTTACATAATTGACATTGCGGGTGACTTTCTTGTACAATAATCTAATGTTGAAACTCGTAAAACTAATTTAAAATATAAATAACATGGTAAATAGTAATTGTGACGACCTAACAATTTCACGTCATCACGTTCTGTACAGCAGTGCTTGACAATTTCCAATTCACGAATATTCAAATAATCGATATAAATATTAGAAAAATACAATTAATCGAATAGAGATTTTGACAGAGATGTACATTTCGACACTTTGATTGATGAGGAAATAATTATTAATGTTCGCGACGCTGATAATTCAAGTAATAGTAGTAATTCTTAAATAGCTATTTTCAAATCCATTTTTTGTTTTTAATTAACCTAATCCTACTAAATATGATGAGTAGATTCTATGCTGAAATTATTAAATTTGTTCAGTACTAATTTAGCACTTAATTTATTCATCACCTTTTTGAAAAATAAAAAATAAACCGATTATTAATTATACATACATACATACATATCATCACGCCATATCCCTTGCAGGGTAGGCAGAGAGAACAGAGTGCCAGAGAACTCTATCTCTGCATACTTCACTCGCTTCCTCAACATTCATAATTCTCTTCATACACGCTCGCCGGTTTCGGAGACTCTTGACTCCACCTTCCTTCAGTACCTGACCGATCTGGTCTAGGTAGGTTAGTCTCGGTCTCCCTCGGTACCTACATCCTTCCACTTTCGCATTGTATATCTTCTTAACCTGACGTTCGTTCGGCATTCTTTCCACATGTCCGAACCATCGGAGCATTCCCTTTCGCATCTTTACACCAATACTCTCTTTCATACCTACTCGCTCTCTAATTATAAAGAATCAATATCGATTTCTCAGTAAAATCGGATATTTTCGATAGCGATTATTTGGTTCACATACCTAGACAACTCACTCAGACAGCTGTCAAAGTGCACATCTTAGATTAGACAGACTATAGTTTGATTATTTGTGTATGGAGATTATCTTTCTGAGCTTTAGCTGATGGTAAAACAACAATGTTACTAAGAGGTAAAATAAGGGTCACGGGATGAACATTTATATGGTAGTTTATCATTTTCAAAGTTAGAAGTACGAAATTTCGCACACCTGCATCTTTTTAGAAATAAAAGAATGTGTGTTAGCGTTTTTTCATTACAGTCCGGGTAAAGTTGTCATAGCCATCTGAGGCTAACAACTAAGACACAAAAAAAAAAAGCGTTTTTTTTTTAAATTTCACTACTATGGGGTAGTATAAGTAGTATAAAATAGGTAAAATCAAGTGAAAAAATGAAATATTTTTTTTAATGAATATATAGGTATTAATTTTTTTTTTTAAATATTATATATTTGTTTTCAATTTTGTTAAACTTTCGTGTATTAATTGCCAATACGTTGAGATCGTTGCTCCTCGATTTGGTTTGATAACGTTCGCGAATCAAACTGAGTCGCTGAGAATGACTTTCTGTAGTTTCATTACGCCTAGATAAGTTTGTGTATGCCCTCATCTGAGAAAGCCTATTGACCCGCTGCTCGTCACTCTCATTTGTAATATTTATCCCATTTCCTAACCGCATTTTTCTTTAAACGAGTGTCTCTCTCTTGTCACTCGTTTCTTCCAAACGCTGCTGTCTCATTTGAGCAGCCCGTTTACTAGGTCTACCTATTAAAAAAAAAATCTGAATACACTTATTTTCCACTAAAAACTGGCAAATAAAAAAATATTTAAAAAAAAAATCAAAAACCGACTTCAATACTATACCTACGATAAACGATACACAATAAATTTACACTAAAAAGTAGAAAATAATTCTTTTAATTAATCAAATTAAAAGAATTAAAATAAATATGTATGTATGTAATTTAATTTTGATTTAGCTGGCACCGACTCCAAAAAAATAGTACTTGTAAATAAATATTAATAATTTCGTTTATTATATTTCAATGCTCCTTGCTTTGAAATACAAAATATAATATTATTATCCATTTTTCTTGACATAGTATAAGTTTTTACATACCTACCTGTAAATAGGTAGGTATACTATAATTTCGTAAATTGTTCTGTTATTCTTTTGAGATTAAACTAATTAAAATAATTATTTTCTACTTTTTAGTGTAAATTTATTGTATATCGTTTATAGTAGGTATAGTTTTGAAGTCGGTTTTTGTTTTTTTTTAAATATTTTTTTATTGCCAATTAATATTATATCAAGTTGTGTTTTAAAAACAATTAGCAATGCTATCGTGGATGGTACAGAATAATGTAGAGGTCTTCGATGCCTTTAAACTCGAAAAGTGTCACAAATATCGAAAAAGCAATACGACATAAAAGTGATTGAATTTCATTACCCGTAAAAAAATTTAAATCATTTATTGTGTAAAAACGCCGCAGGGGCACTTAAATATTGCCAATTGTAGCAAAAATGCTACAATAAGGTAAAAACCTTAAATTAATTCATTAAACTACCATCAGATCCGAACCCGAACGTCATTGAGAGATTCGGCAAAAACTCACTGGTTTTGTCTTTTTTTTTACTGATTTCTTTTTATATAAAATTATATCAACCATATTGGGTAGGTAAGTCTTGGCTGCAGTGTGATGTCCTTGAAGATTCTCCACATATAGCACCTGATACCAATTTAGGTACTAAAGCAGCCATCCTTTTAACAAGATTATTGGCGGAAACGGGAACTCACTCCATGTATATACTTCGTGTAGTCACGGATTAAAAATGCCTCAGTGTTATGCTATCTTTTAGTACCGCTGATAAATCTGATTAAGAGGGCACCAGTAGAGTGGACCACAAGAAACTCCTAGTTGGTTAGGTGGGACTTGCACGGCAAGTTACCTTTTCGGGCTTCATGCCCTGTCCAAGTCCCAACATTACTTGTTCCTGAAGCGTCGCCATCGTGCAATCGATGTCTCTATGATCAGTTCTACAACGTTTCTGGCATCGGCTGTACCGTTAGTTATATAGAGCTTAAGGATCCTCAATAGGATATAGGAATTATTTCGTCCTTTTTCTATATTTAGGATTCCTTGAGACTTGTAGTTGCTGTTACAATCTTAGGATTAATCTCGTTATGACTTCTAACATTTAGGTTTTGTGAATGTTCAGCTCCATCCTCCCTCTCTCGCTCTCCTTTAAAAGGATAATGCCTAATGTCATACCACAGTTGGCAATTATATTGGTGATAATCGTCGGTGTTATAACTTTTCAAGATGTTTTATGTCTTCCTATTTTTTTTTTATTAATATTTACTTATGACCATGGATAGAAAGATCTTCAGTGGAATACATTATTAGCTTAATAAACTGAATATAACCAATTTTTGTATAATTTTTTTCATATTTTTAAAAATATTTTAATAGATTGAGCCGATTGTCTTTGAGAATAGTGCATTTAGTCAAAAAATATTTTTTTTTACATACATACATACATATCATCACGCCATATCCCTTGCAGGGTAGGCAGAGAGAATAGAGTGCCAGACAACTCTATCTCTGCATACTTCACTCGCTTCCTCAACATTCATAATTCTCTTCATACACGCTCGCCGGTTTCGGAGACTCTTGACTCCACCTTCCTTTAGTACATGACCGATCTGGTCTAGGTAGGTTAGTCTCGGTCTCCCTCGGTACCTACATCCTTCCACTTTCGCATTGTATATCTTCTTAACCTTATTTTTTTTTCATATTCAATATATACCTTAAGTTAAGATTCAGATGTATTTGTAGCTAAAAATGATGATTCCGGACAATGTTGACCTTGTTATTTTTTAAATAACATATATTTACCTTTTCGTTAGTTACACAAGTTACATACAAGATATGTAAATGAGATAACATTGATGAATTCTCTTAGGCTATAAAGCCTATATATTAATAAATAATATAATTATATATATATATATATATTATAATTATTTTTGCCAGCTATGTAGTAGCGGCTATAAATATTACGAACACTTACATGGGTCGTGGTTGACGACTAAAAGCTATATATATCCCTGGGCCCACTCCATCTGATACTGTCTGGTCAACAATTGTCATGGGTCATTTTTGTTAAAGGAGTACATAGGTATACCATCGCATAAGAGCAGGATAATAATGATAAAAACTTTTTGCTTGTGCGGTGATGAGTTAAAAAATACAATGTATCAATCACCACACCTTGTCTTCTTCTTCTTCTTGTAAATACCGGCTCAAAGATCGCTGGAAAATATCGATAGCAGCAGTATCCCGTGAAACTTGAAACTATAATTAGAATCGCCAACCCGTTGCCATGCTTAACAAGCAGGATGATTAGAGCATAATTATCCGAAGTTTTTATCTAAAAAATAATTTTAAAAGGCTAATAGATCAGAAAATATTTTTAATATTTCTTAACAAAGACTTCGCTGAGACAGTTTTAGAAAAATGCCTGTAAGATGCGACTTTCTATTCATGCAATTAATTAAGTATTAAATTTTAAAGAAAATAGCTTGGATGATGTAGCAATTTCTCCGCTTTAAATTGACAACAGCTTTTTTATATTTTTAGACTCTTTAAGAATACTTTATTATCAGCTTATTAACATTCTCTGTTGAACGTGGACCCGATTGTTCTTCGATTTCCACGGCATGGCGAAAGAATACCCATAAATTACTACAAGTACTAAAGCTGTAAGGATAAAATTACTTACACTATGTGCGTCCCCCTTTTCTTTTTTTGTGGCAGGCTATGGTATAGTCGCACTCTATCCGATCCGGCCGGGGCGGCCCCATAACCTGCCCTGCAATTTAATAAATGAACTCACTACAGAAGAAAGACAATTTCCGTATTAGGTCTTTGTGAGATCGGCCAATTTTATTATCCTATCAAAATTTTGGATGTCTTTCGTCTTTATACTACTTATTTTACGTATAAAAATCACCGTGAAAATTCCAATGCCAACCCGTATTCCGTTGCCAGATGCGTCGGTAGTTAATATTCCGTTCGGTTTTACTTTGGTGGCGCGACTAACTTGCATTGAAATTCAAGGCGCACTTTTGATTTTCCGTGGTTATGGAAATAGCGACACGTGAATATTATATTTAGGCTATATTATAAAATAACCCATGGGTGATCGTAAGAGACGATTAAGGGATATAAAACGCATATCATCTATGCAAAAAGAGGAAAACTCGAAACAAAACCCTATATCGACACGTCTAACCCGCGTGGTGTAGTAGGTTAATTTCCCTTCCGTTTGGAGGAGGTTCAAGCGTAGTTGTGGGAGGTGAATGAGCTGAGATGATGATTATAAAATTATCTTGCTTTTTACAATGTCTTTTTTCTGTTCTTCACTTTTATGTGGGACTAAGGCAGACATAATCCAGTAATAAATACACAAGGAAACCTAGTTCCAATTAAGCATATGCCAATGTGATGTACTGGGTCAATCACCCTCTTATTTACAAAGGCACACATTGTTAGCTAGATATAGTGTGTGCATATCTAGCGTCTAGATTCTAGGTTATAAAGAAGTAGGAAACGAATTTAGAAGTCTAATTGTAAGTCAAATGTGAACTTTACCATTTAATAATTTATGGAACAAAAACTATAATTAAAAGATATGATCGTAAATATTATTTTCAAGTTCCTAGCGGATATCATCAAACGTGTCTAGCAGAGAACTGCATCCATCTATCTGCCAATCAGTCAACAACATATATTAACAATCCTAAGCTGGATGTAGGACACTTTCACAGAACCTCACATGGCATATTCTTGCCCGGCCCGCATTTAGTGAATTCTTGCGACTGTCACTAAGTCGTCGGTCTACCTTGTGGTAGTCGTTCTATACGTGTTAGCCACTTGAAAACGGTTTTTCATGGGTAAGAAAAGACAGGTTGCTATTGCCACTTTAGTACGCTAAATCGACGGGCTAATTTGGTTCCATGCTTTAACTGATTCCCGTATTTTGGAACTCATTCCGCAAAGAAATCCTAAGCGGAGTACGCTCCATAGCATGCTGAACAATTTTGAGCAGACTTATAATATAAAACCGACAATGAAACATTTGGTTTTCTTGCTGTAAGTCATACTGGTCATAGTATGTTTTCAGGTAATGACGAGAAGATCCTCTTTAAGTTATCCGTAGAATTACATTCTTTCTATCACGATTGAGGTGAACGGTCATAAACAACTATTATCGTTACATTGAAGGTTATCTAACTTCGCATCTAATCATGCCATTAATTTTATCTCCCATAAATTTATAAAAATAATAATTTACAGCAGAAGTAAAATATAATAGAGGTGGCGACCGTTGTTAAAAACATCGTAAAAGGTGCAGCGAGTAATCGGATGCATTGGGCATAGTATCGCTTGATAATGCCTTCTTTTCGTAAAGCATATGACTTGCAATATATGGCCAATAGCTGAGGATGAATGAGCGATTGTCTGGCCACCCTAAATGTTCGTAGCGTGGTATTGCGACCTGTATATCTATATATTATATATCTATATATTGTATATCTGTATATGAGAGATTTCCACCTATGTATTGACTCATCATGATATCTATGGATTATAAGGTCAGAGGTCAGGTACAGACTTTAAATTTGGTAGGAATATTCCTTTCGCCGAGTAGAGGTCGGCTAAGAACGGATTTTATGAAATTCCACCCGTAACGGCAGTTTCTGGGGTGTAAAAATCACATTTTCAAATATAGCTCCTACAGACTTGGAATCTGGTGTGGACATCTTTTCTGCCCTGTGAAGGTCAGATGAAGTAGGATTTTAAGAAATTCGTTCTCCGAAAGGAATCCTATGTAGCGAAAGTAAACTACACAACTAAACTGACGTAACCGAAGCGAAGCGAGGGCGGGTCGCTAGTATATATTATATGTAATAAAACTATCAGAAATACCTAGATTATTGGCTCTTGAATATTAAACATTAATTTGAATTAATCAATCAAAGCGAAATTTTAGAATGACCTTTATTATCTGAGGCCATATAAGTCCTTTTTTTTGACATTGTCCTCCAGATGAGGTAAATTATCCCAGTACGCAATGTAGGCCAGAGGGTTTACCCATAGAACTTCACTTCAGGCTTTCCTTCTCTTGCTTGTTATCTGTTTATATTTTTTAATCAATTTATTGTATACGTTTTGTAAAGGAGGAAGAAATGTTGTCCATTGTATTTTTACGCCAGTACCGCACTGAACACTTTCTAATACCTAAGTAGCTCTATTGTAATGAAAATCAGTATGGGTGATTCTGTCACACGGAATTTGATTGACTAAGTTTTTTGCAGAAGATTCTCGCAGCTTGGTGTGTATGTAGCCAGTTAACCATATACGTCGTCGTTCTGGGGTAATTGACCTACTGTACCACACTGATCATATGGGTTGGCATGGAGTTTTATTATGAGTTTGCCTTCTCTTGTACATATTTTATATGTATACATATATTATGTCTTATTATTGCACCAGCTGCGGGCAATATATAGGATGGTGAATTGTATTATTCCGTGTGGTAACTGTGTAAGAATCACAGTTCACCACTCCCTCTCTTATCCGTGGGTATCTTATAAGACGATTAAGGATTATTTATAATATGCATATGACATCTGTGCTAGAGTAAGTAAACTCGAAATACCAACACGTCTGACCAGGAGCGGTAAAGTAGGCCTATTATGGAGGAGCCCCGAGCCCAATTGAGGGACATGTTTGGCCTGAGATGATGAAATGATGAACTGTATTTTTAATTCATCACCACCCAGATATTATCTGTTTTTATTAATCTTCTATAATTTTCGTGTCTCGATTTTTTCTTATATAACGGTCTATAATGCTTTTTTTTGCGGTGGACTATGGAGGCGGTCAAATCGGTCCGGAGCGATGGAAGAGGCGGTGCGCGACCCCATAGACCCACCCTGTAAAGCGTCTCTCTTCACCGTTTCTTTACAGTAGGGTGAATTTGTACTTTCGCTAGTCGTCAACTCCGTCCACATCAGCATCCAGGCCCATATGAAGTACTTGGGTCTGGTGCTCGACGGGCGATGGTGGTTCCGGGAGCATTTTCGCCGAATTGCTCCCCGGCTGGTCGGCGCGGCGTCCGCCCTTTCGCGGCTCATGCCGAACGTGGGCGGACCCAGCTTCGAGGGCCGACGGCTGTATGCGGGGGTGATCCGTTCTATGGCCATGTACGGCGCACCCGTGTGGGCGAGGGCTCTGAACGCCCAGCTCAGGGCTGTTCTGTGGAGACCCCAGAGAGTCATGGCGGTCAGAGCCATTCGCGGGTACCGCACGGTATCGACCGAGGCGGCATGCCTACTGGCCGGGACACCCCCGTGGGACCTAGAGGCGGAGATGCTCTCCGACCTCTACCGGCGGGTGACCTCACTGCGCGACGAAGGTGGCTCCCCATCGCTGAGCGAGATAGCCACCTGGCGCGAGGACGCCCGCCGACACGTCATCGCCCGTTGGGCTACGCGGCTGGAGAGGCCTAGACACGGTGTCGTCACCGTCGAGGCTCTCCGGCCCGTACTGATGGAGTGGATGGAGCGGCGGCACGGAGTCCTCTCCTTTCGACTGGTGCAGGTGTTGTCGGGGCACGGATGCTTCGGCTTTTACCTGCACACGGTCGCGCAAAGGGAGTGGACTTCGTTCTGCCACCATTGCAGCAGTGACGAGGACACGGCGCAACACACGCTGGAGGCGTGTCCGGGCTTTGACCGGCAGCGCCGTGACCTCGTCGCTGTTATCGGTGCCGACCTGGCGCTGCCGGCTGTCGCGAGAGCGATGGTCGACAGCGTCAGGAATTGGGACGCGGTCGCCGCCTTCTGCGAGGCTGTCATCTCGCAGAAGGAGGCGGCGGAACGAGTCCGGGAGGAGTCCCGCGACCCGGGCCGCCGTCAGCGGCCGGGGCGGCGCAGGCGCGAATACCTGCGCCTGATGCCGCCCTAACCGAGGCCTCGGGTGATCGGACCGGGGAATTGTCCGGTCACCCGACGTGAGGCCACCGCGTGAGGGCGACGCCCCGACGGCGAAATCTGTCGGGGCGTCGACGAGAGGAACCCGCGAGGGTAAACCGCCGGGCGGGCCACCGAAGTTAAAATCGAGTACCGGTGGTCCGCTCGCACGGCGAAGAGAGGTTTTACGGTGGGTCTATGGGGTCACGCGCCGCCTTTCCGTCACCCCGGACCGATTCAGCGGGGCGAGACGCACCCATAGCCCACCAATAAAAAAAAAAAAAAAAAAAAAAAAAAAAAAAAAAAAAAAATAAAAAAAAAAAAATAAAAAAAAAAAAAAAAAAAAAAAAAAAAAAAAAGGTGAATTTGTACTTACTATCGAGAGGTCATATTAAGAGTATGCGTAATCGTAGAGTATGCATGAAGACTGTTATGAGTGTGAATGAAGCGATGGAAGTATGCCAGGATCGTGGTTTGTGGCAATCCGTAGTAGGATTGCACCAATGAATCGCTTAATGTGCATGTGTGTAGAGGATATACGGCTGGTTATGGGTTCACATCAAATACTCTCAATTATTCGTAAAGTCCATAAATTAAAGGACGCTTTCAGTACTCTTACAAACGTATAACAGAGCCGCTGTGAGGCCGCTTCAAAAACCTTTTCCAAATAAATGAAAATGCAACAAGTTTTCTTAACCGACGTAACACAACAAAGTTCAAGTTCGTTCCATTCACTTAATCCTATCAAAACGTTGCTCAGGCCGTGCACTCGTATGATCGCTTTTGAACTTCAAATATATTTTCATCTCATAATAGGCACTGTTCGTTTTAAAGCGCGATGAGAATAAACTTTTCAGTTTGAAGTGGACGCTGTTTTTTTTTAACTTATTATACTATATTTTATACGTACAGTGACAAACTAGGAGCATAATATGTTAACGCTCATGCCTTTCGCAAGATTAAAATGTGTAAACTGAAAACGATACCTTAACCAAAAAAATCCGATCAATATGCTAATATACATACATACATACATACATAGCTTCACGCCTGTTTCCCAGAGGGGTAGGCAGAGAGAACAGAGTGCCAGAGAACTCTATCCTTGCATACTTCACTCGCTTTCTCAACATTCATAATTCTCTTCATACACGCTCGCCGGTTTCGGAGACTCTTGACTCCACCTTCCTTCAGTACATGACCGATCTGGTCTAGGTAGGATAGTCTCGGTCTGCCCCGGTACCTACATCCTTTCACTTTCGCATTGTATATCTTCTTAACCAGACGTCCGTTCGGCATTCTTTCCACATGTCCGAACCATCGGAGCATTCCCTTTCGCATCTTTACACCAATACTCTCTTTCATACCTACTCGCTCTCTTACGTCGTCGTTACGAATGCGATCGGTCAGCCTAACTCCACAGATTTTCCGTAGAGATCGCATTTCGACCGCATTAATTTTACTTTTATACTCTTTTCTGCATACCCAACTCTCGCTTCCATACATTAATGTTGGGACAAGCACTGCGTTATGTATTGCTACACGTGCCTTCTGGCTGACGTGGTGGCTACCGAGAAGTTGTCCCAACGCTACGTTCACTCTATTTCCATCTCGGCTAAATCCACATCCAAGATATACAAATTCGTCCACTTGCTCTAGTACATCATTACCTATTGTTACTCTTACATCTGTTCTGGCTTCATCTCTTTCAAAGACCATTATTTTGGTTTTGCTCACATTCACGCGTAGACCTCTTTTCTTACAATCTTCTGTCATTGTGACCGGTCAAATTTTGCATGCCTCATAAGCGAAGCGTTGAGGTCTTGCTTTACTCTCGATATATGAAAATCAAGCACTTTTGAAACCTAAAAATGATTGTATTTTTCTCACATTGCACTTATAGGATAATATTATCATACATATGTCAAGAAAAAAAAAATCGTTTAAACGTATTTGATATTTTTAAAAAGCAATTATTTTATTTAAAGTAAGAAAATAGTTGATTAAAAAAATATTCGAGGACGTCGGATAAAATATTCCGTATCTGGCAAGAATACGACCGCAAAAATTAATGTAACAAAATATTTGTTTTTTTAAAAGCTCCATAATCGCCACGCGCAGTTTCATTTCGAAAATGGTTTGGTAATTCTTTGTCGTTTAATTGTAATTAATAAAAAACTAAACTGCTCAGTCATTAGCATATGTATAGGTATCTTATGAAAATTGGGTTCGTTTACATTTTTTTGTTCGTCCATTCGGACAGGCAAAGGAAATAGATCCCATACAGCCTATTGTAAACGAACAGCTATGTTTAGTAATCCGTCGAGAATGGCACAAATTATTTATGTTTTTCATTTATGGCATTGACGAATAGTAAATGATAAATAAAATAATGAAAAATTGTCACATGTCTGTTAACTTCAGTATCTTAAAAATTTTTTTTTTGTTTCTCTAACTTTTTGAAGTGAAACTTTTTTATCGACGTATGGGAGAAATTCTATATTGTAACGTTGTTCTGTTACGCGCCATATTTATTTTGAAGTGTAAAGCGCATGGGAGGGTTATCCGTGTGGTGACGGAGTAAGAATACAATTCGCTACCCCCTATCTTAATCGTGGGTGATCTTAAGAGACGACTAAGGTAAGGGATATAAAACGCATATAACATCTTTGTAAGAGAAGGAAAACCTGAAACAAAACCATAGGTATATACCAACGTGTCTGACCAGCGTGGTATAGTAGGTCAATTTCGCTCCCACTATGGTGGAGGCGCGAGCCCAATAGTAGGACATATAAACTGAGATTATAAGCGCACGAAGGTAGAGAGAGTGAGAGAGAGAGCGAGAGAGAGGGCGGAGAAAGGGAGAGAGAGAGAGAGTGAGAGAGCGAGAGAAAGGGAGAGAGAGAGAGCGAGAGATAGGGAGAGAGTGGTTAGCCAAAGTGTTACTTCTGATATGTGTACGTACTTTATACGCACGCATAATTTTTGTTTTTTTTTAAGTGCAATTTTATTTAATTTTACTACCAGATCTTGCTCAATGAAATAATTAAGGTGCTTTATTTATCGTGCATATTATAGCATTGACTAATAGTATATGCTAAATAATATAAAAATTATGAGGCGTCCACTATTGGATTTTTCAAATTATAATTTTAACTTTTCGCGGTATTTTCCTAACAAACCAATAGACCACGTAATGACGTGAGCTGTCAGTTGCGTTTTGTTATATCATCAACAAATGGACGTTTAGAACTGATGCTTTTCTAATGATTTTTTATTTTTAAGCTATTGCATAGCTTCTATCGCGGGCCTTGAGCGCGGGGACCGAATCCAGAAATTCCGTAACGAAAAAACCTCACGCTCCCCACTCCGACGGGCAAGGAGGTGTGTCTTGAAGGCCGTGCATCGTCTAACGTCGTTTCAGTTCGGCAGTCTTCGACACGGCGTTGGCGATTTCAACATTAACTTCGCTGATAAAAAATCAGAGCGGTTGACAACTTTTCTATCAAAAACATTGAATTTGAAAATGAATAATGATCCACAAGAGTCCACAACAAAATATGGGACCACCATTGACGCGGTATTTTCTAGGTATTTAGAGGATATTAAGTCCCAAACTTATGTTTCTTATTTCAGTTATCATAAACCTATAGTTTCAATGATAAATATTCCTGAATAACCAACAGCTACTGTAAAATAATAAAACCCACATGTATTGTAAAATAATAAAAATATTTTAAATAAACAATATTAACTTTTTTTATTTATTTAATAATAGAAAAATTTGTTTTCTTATCGGTCACCACGCTCAAAAAGTGTAACTTGAATTAATATCAAAGAAAAAGCAATACTGCATGAATAAAATAAATAAATAAAAAAAATTATTATAATTGCATAAGTTGATACAAAATGCTATGCAATAGCTTTACCGCGGCAGTCCCCGAGTGCCACACGTCTTTTTTATTAATTAATTACACATTTTAATATCCTATTCTCGACGACAATAAACTCAAAAACCTAAAAATCATAAAAATTTGTCCAGCCGTTCTCGAGTTATAACTGTTGTAACTAATACAACCTTCTTTTATACATATAGTATATAGATATAGGATTTGAAATACTAATTAGCTTTTGGTAATATTAGGCAATTCTAATATCGTCACCATCATTATGCACTGCTAGACGTTGACTTGGGCATAGTATAATTTATTATAACAATACTCGTAAAAATTTGTAACACTCGCACAAAACGAACACTGGCCGGTAGAATTTAGTTTCAACTTTTCGCGGTAGTTTCCAAACAAACCATTAGACCACGTAATGACGTGAGCTGTCAGTTGCGTTTGTCATTAACTTGCATCTATCATCAACATTGCATCATTAACAAATAAACGTTTAGTACTGAAGTTTTTTAAAGATTTTTTTTTGTTTATTAATATCATATTTTAATATCCTATATCCTATTCCCGACGACAACAAACTCGAAAACATAAAAATCATAAAAATTGGTCCAGCCGTTCTCGAGTTATAAGTGTTGTAACTAACACAACTTTCTTTTATATATATATATAGATTATATCCCATAGTCAAAATCCGGCTTTAATATTTGTTATACGAAGTGAAAATTGATTGTTTTGCCGTTTTTTTAGTAACTTGATGTGTTATTCAAATCTATGGGCACTCACTAATATGTATCTTCTCTTTTCAACTTCTTTTTCACGCTAACAATCATTATTTTCCATTATAATTATGTATACGTTTTTATGTGTATATATTACACTGTATTTTGTTTTTTTATATATAATTTTTGTGTATAACAGCTATGTATTAATGCATTAATGCATTACATATATATATATATATATATATATATATATATATATATATATATATATATATATATATATATATATATATATACATATATATATATATATATATATATATATATATATATATATATATATATATCCATACTCATACCTATATAATATCGACAGCTGCATACATTGCACCCATTTATCAATGCGTCCGCATCTATCGAACAATAGATATGTATATATTCTGTTCTTATCGCATAGGGAGACTGTATGTCTCTAACAGTGCAAGTATTATTGTGATAATGTAAATAGCTCAAAACGACAAGCTCTTCGTTTGCTTTATGATAAACTAGCAAACCCAGCACATTGGTATGTTTGTTGAAGTCAATATATCGCAGCGGCACCTGGTGGCGAGTTACATCAATGTGGATAACATATAAACCTTCTCCTTAAAAAAGTACATATACTTACCAATTTTAATAATGATCGGTCAAATAGTTTGTGAGTTTAGCGATGTTATATATACAAACGTCCTCTTTTATAGTAATTTTCTACCTCTGTATTATTCAGTTTTTGTTTCCATCACACACTGTGCGCTATCTGCATATCGATTTGCTGCATGACGAATGACGGCATCACCCATTTCATGTTGGTCCTGTAATTACATTCTATACATACAGTTAGCGTTTCATTTGTGGGTCCAGGCTTGGTTCTGGAACAAGTATTCTATTGTAATTTTGAGTTGTTTTATCGTTATCGAGACTTCTCATGAAAATCTTAACGGTAAGCTAATTTAAGGCTCGTAAGAATAAGTATTGTGTGGTAAAATCTGGATGGATTTACATATTATCATAGGGTTACCCCTATGCTGTTTACACAGCATAATTAAAATAATAAAATTATTTTAATTATGCTGTGTTAAAAATGTTATCATCGTATGTTGACTCTACTTAATTCGTAGAGTGGGTTGTTACCCACTGTACTCGCCTGGGAGCTACAACATCAACTGCGATTGTACAAGTGCCAGAGAACTCTATCCTTGCATACTTCACTCGCTTCCTCAACATTCATAATTCTCTTCATACACGCTCGCCGGTTTCGGAAACTCTTGACTCCACCTTCCTTCAGTACGTGACCAATCTGGTCTAGGTAGGTGAGTCTCGGTCTCCCCCGGTACCTACATCCTTCCACTTTCGCATTGTATATCTTCGTAAACTATATATTCTTTGTAAACTACACTACTGGAAAAAATTAAGGGATCAATGAAAAATTCCAAATTTTTGGGCAATTTTCAACAGGCCATAATTTCGAGAGAAATGGTCGTACAGGACATTAAAAAATAGGAAATTGTAGCTCCAAGTGTCTAGTTTTTGGATTAGAACTTTAAAATTTTTTAAACCTCCGCAGTTTTCGAGTAATCGTAGAAAAACCAGCAACAAAAAAATTTTCAAATTTTTTTTAGTTTTTTTTTTGGTCTATGGGCGTGGAAAAAAATTTTTAAGCTTAACCACTATAAAGATCGGATACTTCGTTCATTTAGCTTTAATTTCGTTTTTTTATACACCTTGAAACATGCACTTTTCGCCGAGATATCGGTCTTCAAATGGAAAAGGATCCTTTTGTCTTTGATTATCGATATCTCAGCAACCAATGATTGCACAGAAAGGTGAAGGTGGGTTTCAAGAACTTGAATGAATTCTCCTTAACCGGTAGCCATTGCTTTTCCGAAAAAATATTTTTTTCTTTTTGTTACATGAATTTGAAAATGCAACAAAAAAAGGGCTTTTGTTGGTTTTTTGGATAATCAAGCGCTAGATCGAAAATATTGAGGAAACCACTAATGTTAAGTGTGCCTTTTACAGTTCAATATGTCTACAAAAACCCTACAAAAAATCAAATTAATCCAGCGAGTTGTTTTTTTGTTTCACTCGATCGAATTTTTGAAAAAATTAAAGTATCACGTTTTTTGCTCTGAAAAGCTCATAATTTTTAAAAATGAGAAAAAAATGGTTTTTCTGGAAAAAAAAAACGAACCTATAAGTTTTTCCACTCCAAAAACGCTCAAAGCGCCTAAAGAAGTTTTCATATAGCTATAGATATACTATTAGCATTAGCATGTCGGTGACGCGAACCTATAAGTTTTTCCACTCCAAAAACGCTCAAAGCGCCTAAAGAAGTTTTCACATAGCTATAGATATACTATTAGCATTAGCATGTCGGTGACGCGAACCTATAAGTTTTCCTCTCCAAAAACGCTCAACGCGCCTAAAGAAGTTTTCACATAGCTATAGATATACTATTAGCATTAGCATGTCGGTGACGCGAACCTATAAGTTTTCCCCCTCCAAAAACGCTCAACGCGCCTAAAGAAGTTTTCACTTCAACTAGTTTTATTTCAAATGTGTAATACTCGCGTAAACATTAGTAATCAATATAGAAAGAAAAGTTCTTCCATTTCAGCTCTTATACCTCATACTGGGGTCGTGCATACTCCCCAGTGGAAGGGATAATGATTTCTTATACCATATTGGATAGACTGGTCAGCCAAATGATTTTATATCAGCTTTATTTATTTTTATAGATGTGATGATATACCTAGTATGAGCATATTATATATCCCTTAATCTTCGTTTAAGGTATCAATTAGATGTTACTTAATTTAAGCGTCGTTAGTGAAAAATAGGCATTAAACAGATTTGTGATTCAAGTTTTCTCTTTGCGCGCGGTGACGAAGTAAGAATACAATTCACCGACTTTCCAATCTTGCCATCTTTCTTTTTCTTTCTTTATAATTACTCAAAATACAACAACAATGTGTCTAACCAACGTTGTAGATTAGCTTAATTTCCTTACTGGATGGAGTGATGGAGGGGGTTCTAAACCAACGGTGGGATGAAATAA
Organism: Lymantria monacha; assembly: GCA_905163515.2. Classification (NCBI taxonomy): domain Eukaryota; kingdom Metazoa; phylum Arthropoda; class Insecta; order Lepidoptera; family Erebidae; genus Lymantria; species Lymantria monacha. Next base: position 24,105,653 of record LR991081.1, read on the forward strand.
TGATGATGATAGAATTGCCTCATGATGTATTCTTTTGTAGTTAACTCCAAGAAGTCATAATTGCGTAATGTGAGGGTCAAATATGAGACTTTCGCATAGAATTTAATTGATTTCCCACTCAGTTCATCTGCACTTGCACTTTGAGGATCCATTTTTTTAAGACCCCGCATACAAATAATATATTCTTATGATCCTGGAGAATACAAATATACAATTAATACAATTGACGGACACAAATAACACCTAAACTGAGAAGAGTTATTTCTTGATCGCGCCAAGTTCGTACAAAACTGTGCTTGGGGACGGAGCTCAGATTACTAGCCATGGATAGGCACCATGCTTAGACAGTTATGCCATATCTGCGCTCAAATGTGTTTTTAATTGTAATATGTTTGTTGTTGCAGAAAGTAGATGACCACTGCTCAGAGTATTCCAATAATGGTGAAACCGCCGAGGTTGAGATACGTAAGTATATTCACATTTGTAATAAAACTAATTCACCTAACAGACACTTCTATGTTAATCGATTGAATATAAAAATAGAATTCATTGAAGTTGCTTACAGCGTCACTTACCCGGTGAAATTGTTATTCTAAAACATTCTTGAATCCACCTAAATATATACAAGAAAAAAGCATCAAAATCGGTCCAGTCGTTTATGAGGAGCTCAGTCACATAATTACATACAGAACAAATCTATATAAAGATAGTTTTGGCTGATGCTTTACTTTTAATAAATACTTAGATATATATCATTTTAGAGTTATTGTATTTTTTTTTATCTTAGATGATATTATATTTTATCTCATCTCAACTTATATATGTCCCACTGCTGGGCTTAATGTATCATATCCCATCCCTTAGTTGTCTTTTTTACACCTACGGGTCAGATTGAGGGTGCTGAATTATATTCTTAATCTTCCCCAAATGAAAATAATACAACCATAACAGCAAGACAAATTAAAAACAAATGTGTCGTTTTGACACCTGTTAATTTAAGAAAGACTTCCTTTCATAGTAGTTTTAATCAATATCTATAATTTACCTACGTCAAATTCTTACAATTTTATTATACGTATACATGGCGTATTTAACTTTTGAACCTCATTTCGATACAATATAATTTTTTTTTAATTTTATTTTTTTTTTGCTTCGCTCAATCATATTGAAGTCGATTCTCTAGTATAACCAATTTCGCCCGTATGTCTATTTTCCAAGAAGCTGCTATTATATGGCTGCTGGATACTAAATAGATTTTCTAATATTACATCAGACGACATAATGTTTTACTGCATGGACGTCGTAACGAAAGACTTAACGCATTTACGAGGCTCGGAGAGGTGACATTTTTTTCATAGGACTCGTAGTCATTCTTGTATTCTTCACGACGTTGGCCTGTATCGTCAATAAGCAAAGGGATGAAATGAAATCTTTCGATCCTTTATCATTTCTAATTCAATTTACTGCGGGTTCCAAGACGATTAAAAGTGTTCCTCGAAACGTTTTGAGGGTCATATCCCGGTATCATTTATAAAGAAAGGGATCTTAGCTTACACGAATTACATCTGTGGGAAAGTGTCATAATAAAAAAAAAACAGATGGTTGTCTGTAAAGTCGTTTTACGGACGATAATTTTACGTGATAACGTCAGAACATTGATGAAAAATTGCATACTTTTATGAATTGAACAAACACAAATAATTAACATTAACTTTTCACTTCACTTTATAAACCGACAAAACAGTTCGCGTCAAATTTTTAAAATACAAGGACGCTTAGGCCGATCTTGCCTCTCTATCGCTTGTACCGCGCTCTCGCTTGCACGTAGTCTCAGCCATCTCCAGAGATGACACCTCTGCTTTACTGTCCACAGCGCAATCACTATTTTGTATCATTTACGATAAAACATGTTATAAGAACAAGCACGAATACTTTAGCCTTGTATAATTTATTTTTGTTTTTGTTGTGGTAAACTGAGTTAGTCATTTTACAATTATGTACTTACTAAGTTTTTATGAAAATTTAAGAGAAGTAAATCAGAAGAGAGATAATATGTGATCGGTCGCTGATTGTAGGATCTGCTCCATCCATATTTTTTTTTTGTGATTCATTATAACATAATTTTTTTTATTGACTTTTTTTTTATAAAATCTAGTCTAGTGAAAAAGTCCAGAAAAAGTCTAGTGCCTCTAGTGATGCCTTTTGAACTACATTATATATAATTCTTTAATGCAAAAAATATGACCGAATTCAATTCCACAAACACCATCTGATTACAAGTTGTAGTAGTTAGCAAAAAAAAGGCTTAAAAAAAACAAACAGTTACCACCAACCTTGTACAATTTACAAAATGAGACAATTACTTAAACATTTTATGGATATGTTATACAAATTTTGCTAGGCATTATTATACAGCTATATATGTAATAATAATGACCTTATTACACTGCGTATAATATCTACTTAAATGGTAATGACAATTATACATCTCCATTACGTCAGTGACGGAAAAGTTGATAATTGGGCGACAGTTTGTTTGTGGACAGTCATAGTTGACAATATGGTATAGTGATATGTTAGTATTAAAAAAAATTAATCCTTTCGGTGATATACTAACAATGATAAGTGATAATTACCTCATGATCATGGATTTCAGCAGTAACGGATAATAAAAACATTGCTTAAAGTAGGACGTAGAACGTAAAGGTCTAAAAGGTGGATAGGCAGAGAGTTTTAGTAGATATCGGCATCTGATTTTCCCTTTCATTTACTGAATAATTACTGGAGAACTATTAAACAGTTGTTTAATTACGTTGAACTAAACTGACATTGTATTCTGATTTTTGTAAATATAAGTTTAATCATCATTACACCTACTCTTATCCAATTACTTGGGGTTAGTTTGGGTTAGGTTAGATACAATATGTACATAGTACATATTGTAAATATTATTGGCAATAGTTTTATGACCGGCCGCCTGCCAGACGTCAACTCTCCTTGGGAATGTAATTGTTGATCAAACGGCATCAGATGTTGGTGGCCTAGGTTTTTGATTTGACTCTTAGTTGTCTTTTACGACAGCCACGAGCAAAGTAAGGGTTGGTAGTATTCGTAGTCGCTACCACACAGCTATAGTAGGTTGTTTGATTTCGTTATAATTTGATAGAGGCAGTGGCGTTGGTTGCTGCCACGGAACCATATCGTGATCTAATTGGATGACCACGCCATCTATCGTGCATCAATAGTGTGAAAATACTTCTTCGATCTTGGTCGGGAACACTAAACGGAGCGCTATTGTTAGTTGCTGCAACTATTACATTGATTGCGAAATTGTGTTTTGTGACGTTGGCTTAGATTTTTTCTTGTTTGGGATTAATTCCATCACACGTACCCACCAATGTAATTTCTGTAAACCAAGATACACTAGGGTCTCCATAAATGACACCAAGGTTTGACTCTCAAGCAATCCCAGGAGATGATTTTATTAGGATTGAACCTACTGTAAACCCGGTTTGATATAAACTATATTTCTTTCGAATTTTGTCGTATTTGTATTTGTTTTTCACTTTACAGACGTTGCCAATACTTTCATGGACCTTTTTTTGGCGGGCTACGGTACGTCAAACCCCGCTAATCCGTCCGGGGCCACAAGAAAAGCGGCACAATACCTCGTAGACCTACAACATACCTCTCGACGCCGTACGGATAGGTCACTGGGACGCGTTCTTTTCTTCAGTGACCCATCCGGCGGTCTACCCTCGCGGGTATCCTCTCGGGTCGACGCCCCGACAGTTTTCACCGTCGGGGCGCCGTCCTCACGCGATGGTCTCGCTCCAAGGGCGACCAGACTAATTCCCAGTCCGGTCACCCGAACGTTCATGGACCTACCCATAATCCGTCCTACCATCCGAAATCCGTCAAAATAAATTTATTTTACATGTGCAACACTCGTGTGAACATTAGTAATGGTTATACTACCGGGTTTGATCTTATCAATTCTATGACATAATTACCGTTTAAATACGAGTGAAACCTACCAAGATCAAAATCAAATCAAAATCAAAGACTAAATCAAAATTAAAATGCCATTTGGCTAACTAACTTGAAAAATTTCGTGCGTTTAGGCGTTTCTGCCATACCTACTACTGCAATCAATCTTAAGGCTCACATATAGGCCCCGTTAAGTTATGCCGTATCCGTGGTGCCGTACTGCTGCGCTTATCGTAGCTGTACAATTCTTTACTTATTGGCTGACTAGTCAATATTGCTTTCTGTCTCCCGCTTTGCCTGGGAGGGAAGTGGAATTACTCTTTTCCAACTCCTCCTCTTTAACTTTTCTAATTAAATTTGTTGCGGGTTCCAAGACAATTAAAATCATTTCCCAGGACTGCCTGAGGGCCAAACCTCCAATGTCATTTATAGTGACCATTGTGGATCCCGGCTTACAGGAGTTACAATGGTGGGAATGTGTGGTGGGAGTAGTCCCAAAAAAACAATAACTAACTTGATGGGTATGATGTATATTATCAGCATTTCTCGCGATGGCATACCTATTGACCGACCACTTAAATATGTAGATTGAAGATAGATATAAGCTGTACGCCACCAGCGGATGATCATATAGTAACTTTAATGCATCACGCAGTGAAACGCATACGTTTCTTCGTCTTCTTTTTAGCAAATTTTCGCCTGTACACTATTTTTCTACAAATAAGATCAAATTTTACTCGGTATTTTCTGGCTCTTTTCATATGAGCGAAATAAGCGCACTAAACTGGTCAGATGTGTTTGCATAGCGACTAATTTTGAGATTTCCTTCTACTATAGTCATGTATTTGCTGTCAATCTTTAATCTATTAACATATTTCATCATCATCACAGCCCATATATATCCCACTGTTGGGCTCGAGTCTCCTCCGTAATGGGAGGGAAATTAACCTACAATGCCACGCTGGTCAGACGTGTTGGTATAGGGTTTTGTGTTGAGTTTTCCTTCTCTTGCATAGATGTTGTATGCGTTTTATATCCCTTAGTCGTCTCTTACGATCACACATGGGTAAGATAGGGGGTGGTGAATTGTATTCATCACCACACGGACAATTAACATATTTACAGATAGGGAGTTGTGATGACAATTTTATCGTTACTCCATCACTATCTTATGATATGCATAGAACTCAGCAATAGTTCTTATGGGGAAGTACTCCACATACACCTCTACTCGGTGACCACCAATATATGTGGAACTGCCCGCATGAACATATTTCAGCTCATAAATATTCCGCTGCCAGGCTTAAACCCCCTCCATAGTGAGAGGTGAATTGATCTACAATATACCACGCCGGTCAGACGGGTTGGTTTTTTATCAATATTTCTTTAACCTGCATTACTGTTATTCACTTAAGCACGTTCATTGATATATACCTAAATGCGGTAGAATTGCAGTAATACCTATTACGTTTTACAATACTTGGATACTTGAATGTCCAATGTCTTATTGAGGTTTTCCTGTTTATTTGGGAATTACAGTATGTTACAATATGTATGGTGTTTGTTTATCGATCAGTTTACAAATGCCGTGTGTTAGAGAGTCCGATAAGTTTATGGTTTGTTTTTTTTTTCGACCAGCCGTGTGTTTTTTAAGTACAATATGTGTATTATACACATAGATAAAATATATCAGAAACTGTTTAATTTATATATTAGTTCTCAATAATATTTTTGAAATATATCGTAATACAGAATCTATTTTCTGTGTGGTGATTGAGTAAGAATAAAATTCACCACCTCCTTATCTTACCCGTGGGTGATCGTAAGAAACTAAAGGTTATGCAATGCATATAACATCTATGCAAGAGAGAGAAAACTGGAAACAAAATTCTATACTAACACGTCTGTCCAGCAGACTATACCATATAGTAAATCAATTTCCCTCCCATTATGGAGGAAGCTCGAGCCCAGCAGTGGGTTGTATATGAGCTGAGAACTGCACCTATCGTGATGTTACTAATGATATTCAACTATAAAGCTTGAGTTTCTTTTTTATTATTTATAATAGTGGACCCAGCGAACTTTATTCCGCCTAACAGTCAATGTACGAAAAGTTAGAATCCCACAACTCGATAGCAGCGCCATCTACCGGCTCAAAACACACAAAAACATTCAACAAAATCCGTCCAGCCGTTTAGGAGGAGTTCAGTGACATACTCACGTACATAAGAATTATATATATAAAGATTATTGTTACATATTGTAAAGTCTCTTGCTAACATCTGTGCGTTTAAATATTATAAACTAAGGAACTTAATTTAATAAAAATTAAAGTATATAATATAAAGTATATAATATTTGTCCTATCTTATAAGAATATTCTGCAATACCCGCGTTTAGATTTTACGTCTTACTAACAAAAATAATGTTATTTACAAAGCTGCTTTAAACGGTTAAATTTTATTTCTTATCAAATTAAATTCATTAGATTCATGGTGCATTTAATGTAGATTATATTTGCCTTTTACGACGTATCATTCAAGTGAATATCTTGGAGGTTATCAGAGATTTAAGAGGTCGAAACGGCCAAAATCGAATCGAAGCGAGGGCGGGTCGCTAATATTATATAAAATATAACTAGAGGGCAAATTATTCTATATTCATATCATCACCAAATATATATATATATATATATATATATATATATATATATATATATATATATAAAGGTATTTTGTTTTATATCGGTCGTTGAAATAATATCTATCACTGGGTGCACTGAGAAGATAAGTTTAAATAATTGCGTTCATTTAAAATTATAATTTAAATGTATTGCATTGTAATTACGTATCAATAATAATACATTACCTACATATAAAGAAGCTGGATGATTGATTCATCTTTTATGAATCAAGCATTTGCTGTTACGCTTCGTCAGTGTGCGAGAGAGCCGGCAGCCTAGATAGCGGCCTAGCTGTATCACTGGTATTGCAAAGCTCCATGGGCGGTAACACGTATCATAAGATGTGCTCAAATTACTGAAATTTAGCATTTAATATGCTTAATTATTTATAAAAACCCGATTACGAAGCGAAAAATAATGTCACAAGTGGGGTTCGAACCCACACCTATTGGGAGTCCGGCCCAATCGTGCTGCCACTTACATCACCGTGAACTATTGTAGGACATTCAAATCTCTATCGTATCATATATAGATACGTCTTTAAGGTGCCGTGTGCCATCTACCCGACAATGTTTACACATTGTATAGGCTTAATACTTCAAACTTTGCAGTTAGAATTTTATTATACGATGACACAATCTTGTTATTCAAATTACTGAAATTTAGCATTTAATAACATAATATTTCGCTTCGTAATCGAGTTTTTATAAATAAGGTGTGCTGCTTGCTCGTTTGCCACCGTCAGCAATAAAAAAAGCCAAAACGATTGTAACTAAAATATGATGTTTTTACAATAGTTACCTAAGAAAGTATTTTACAAAATTCCACCTGTAATTGTGCGATACGGTAATAGTAAGGTTTGTATCGGAAAAAACATATCATTAGTACCAAATTAAGTACAAATTACTTAACTTCCTTGTTATATGCGGGCTAGCCGGGATACAGGATTCGGGAATAACAAGCCAGTTAACTGTACAACGTATATTTGCCGACTGGCTACAAGGTGTAGTTACATATACATGTCATTATAAGTACCTACTAACAATATATCACACCTTCACCACAATACATAACATTATATAATAATAATTTTAACGATAAAAAGTTATTCTATTAAAACATTCTAAAATATTACAACCGGTTTGCGTATTCGCTTTGAGTAACGATTCATTGGGGTACGACCGTCGAAAAATAATTAAACATGCGTTTCAGCATTTGTCAATTTTCATCCGTTAAGGGCATAAAATAGGAGACAATATTTTGCTTTTTTAAATTTTACTCGATATCTTATTGAATTAAAAAAAATAGTACAAATAGACAACGTCTTACTTTTGTGGCTCAATAAAAAAGTATACTCTGATAATCAATCAATCTCTGATAATAATCAATCAATTCACTGCGGTACGACCGACGAAAAATAATTAAACATGCGTTTCAGCATTTGTCAATTTTCATCCGCTAAGGGCATAAAATAGGAGACAAAATTTTGCTGTGTTATTTTTACTCGATATCTTATTGAATTAAAAAAAAAATTGTATAAATAGACAAAGTCTTACTTTTGTGGCTTATTAAAAAAGTATACTCTGATAATTATCAGAGTATACTTTAATTACTTTACCTTTAAGTAATCAATCCCTCAGAGGATATATTCCATCCTCAGGGTGTAAAATAGTGGTTGAATTTTGCGTTGACATATTTCACAGAATAGCACAAGTAATAAAAATGATTGTAACGGCGTTATCAGACATAATTTATATTCGTAGACGAAGTCGAAGGCAAAAGCGCATTATATAATGTACGTAGAAGTGATAAACCATTGACCCCGTATACCTTGTGTATCTCATATAAAATGCAATATAATAGGTTCAACATTCAAACTAATAACAGTTACATTGTGGATGACTTATTGCTATGTTATCGCTGAACCGAACACCTCAGGAGCTCATGAACTTGATGATTGGAAAAAAAATATACGTATTATTTATTTGAAATAAAATTATTTTTAAGGTTTCAGGAAAGGAAACATCAGGGAAAATAAAAATCAAATGCAAACGCGATAGAATCCGTAAAATTATATTTATTTCGCATTATTTATGTTAAAATAGAATCAATTTTGTTAAATCTATTTACATTTCATAATTCACCTGCTCTTATCCCAATTACTTGGAGGTCGACACAATATATACTTGTATATATTGCAAAAATTATTGGCAATAGTTTTAGGACCGACATCCTGTCTGACGTCAACTCTTATGGGGAATGTGATTGCTGACTAAAGGGTGTCAGTTGGGCTCAAATAGAAGTTCAATATAAACGTCTTAGTCGTCTTTTACGACATCCACGAGCAAAGTAAGGGTTGGTAATATTACTAGCCTACCACACAATACGGTACATCTATTGATAAATCTATAAACATAATAAAATTGCAACACAACGGTGGTTGCATATTATAGACAATGTCTGGATGACCGAGATTACCATGGCAATAAAAAAGGGGAAAATGTAAATTAAAAAACAACAGAAAACCAAGGATCGAACCGGAGCTGTTTAGATTAGGCGGCTCGATTTTCTAAGAGAGCTATGGCTATTATTAATGACAATGTCCAAATTTGCCTTCATATTCTAATAGCTTACAGCGAACGAGAAATTATATTTTTTTCGTTGGCCAAAAATACCGACAAAACGATGAAAACTTGATTTATCACGCTTGAAACCTCCGGCATACTAATTTCAGCGATTTCCAATTGCTGTTGCCGAGGTTCTGAAGATATACAAATATACGAGGATTGATCGTTTATATTTGATATTAGATTGATCAGAAACGAATATGTGGGGGTTTTATTAGAGCAACAGAAGTCAAAGCAGCATATTAAAAGTTTTATCTGTCAGTACGAATATGTTAGTACACGCATCACGTAGAAACTATTGCATGGAATTGAATGCAGTTTCCAAATACGTATTGCTAGAGATTAACTTTAATTTAACGTAAGAGAGCGAGTAGGTATGAAAGAGAGTATTGGTGTAAAGGTATTTTCCGTGTGGTGACGGAGTAAGAATACTATTCACCACCCCATATCTTACCCGTGGGTGATCGTACGAGACGACTAAGGGATATAAAACGCATATAACATCTATGCGAGAGAAGGAAATCTTGAAACAAAACCCTATACCAACACGTCTGACCAGCGCGGTATAGTAGGTTAATTTCCCTCTCATTGTGGGGGAGGCCTGAGCCCAACAGTGGGACGTTTATGGGCTGTGATGATGATGATTGGTGTAAAGATGCGAAAGGGAATGCACCGATGGTTCAGACATGTGGAAAGAATGCCGAACGAACGTCTGGTTAAGAAGATATATAATGCGAAAGTGGAAGGATGTAGGTACCGGGGGAGACCGAGACTCACCTACCTAGACCAAATTTGTCACGTACTGAAGGATGGTGGAGTCAAGTCTCCAAAACCGGCGAGCGTGTATGAAGAGAATTATGAATGTTGAGGAAGCGAGTGAAGTATGCAAGGATAGAGTACTCTGGCACTCTGTTCTCTCTGCCTACCCTGCAAGGGATATGGCGTGATGATATGTATGTATTTAACTTTAAATATAGTGTCTTCTATTTAGAAGATAATAATCGTTTTCTAAGCAATCAATACAAGCAAAGCAGAGGGCCAACTAGTATTATTATTTATTTAAATGTTTTAGTTTTTAACTGCAACATGCAATATATCTACGAGTATATTGTGTTTTATATTTTGGCGTTATAAATTTACCAATAAAATCCACTGTTGGGTTAATATACGACTCCTTAAAGTGGACTGTGCCATATCACCACGCTTGGCGGTCAAGTGCTGCTGAATAATCTTCTAATGAACCCCTAGCCGTTTTTAAAACCCTGCGGAACAATGACAAATATTATTATTATTATTCATTTAAACATACGGCAAATTTCGATCCACAGCCGTTAATATGAAAATAGATTACCTAATTATTCAAAACTCTTTTTTTTATTTTGGTGGGATATAATTTTTCATACCTAGCATATTATACTTTATTTTATATCCGGTCAAACCTGGATAGACGAAATGCAACCTCATAGCTTGTCGTAAACGTACTCTATCGCCATGTGGGCCGGCCACCGTTATCAGGTCCTTGTCTTGATTGATCATATTACACCATAACTTACAATATTATACAATTGTCTTATTATTTTTATTGTGAAATTATTAATTTTACTTGACCTTATGGTATATTTTCCGTGTGGTGACGGAGTAAGAATACTATTCATCACCCGCTATCTTACCCGTGGGTGATCGTACGAGACGATTAAGGGATATAAAACGCATATAACATCTATGCGAGACAAGGAAAACTCGAAACAAAACCCTATACCAACATGTCTGACCAGCGCGGTATAGTAGGTTAAATTTACCTTCCATTACGGAGGAGGCCCGAGGCCAACAGTGGGACGTTTATGGGCTGTGATGATGATGATGTTTTCAACATGTCATGCAATGGAAAATAGTTGAGTTCCTTTTATTATGACTCCAACTTTATTGTATTTCTGCCCATCATCATTACCATTATAATTCGCCTGCTCCTATCCTATCGTGTCGATGCAATATATACTCGTAGAGGTTGCAAAAGTTATTGGCAGTAGTTTTATGACCGGCCGCCTGCCAGACGTCAACCCTCATTGGGAATGTAATTGTTGACCAAACGGCATGAAAGGCAGTTGGCCTGGGTCACTCTTGATCCTCTTTCACGACATCCATAAAGAATGTAAGTGTTAGTGATATTCGTTGCCGCCATAACAAACAAAATTGGCCACTTTATTTATTTGTTTTAAATAAATGAATAAAACCCTTACTTTGCTCGTAGATGTCGTAAAAGACGACTAAGAGTCTTATCGCGACTCGTGCTAACTCCATCTTATGCCGTTTGGTTAAAAATTACGTCCCCACGGAGGGTTGATGTCTGGCAGGCGGCCGGTCATAAAACTTTTGCCAATAACTTTTACAATATGTTCTATGAAAGAAGAGTACATATTGTATCAACCCCAAGTAATTGGGATAAGAGTAGGAGAATGATGACGATGAAATGAATTGAAGAAGTGAATCATATTTAGATCTCAATAATTCGGGTCGAGTTTGTAGCTTATTTAATTAATAATAGAGCTAAGTACAAGCATTTGTATAGTTTTAAAATTTAATTATTCATTGCTTGTGTACACGACCTCGGCTTATAAATCATATATCTTTAAACCTAAGGTTAACTTTGTAATAACATGATTGGTTATATCTAATTACTAGTTAATTTTACCTGTCCATAAGACTTAGGCCGCGTTGAAATGTGGCGTCATGGTTAAATATATATTTTTTAATTAACGAATTAAAATTTATAAGAGTCAAGAGTCTCCGAAACCGGCGAGCGTATATGAAGAAAATTATGAATGTTGAAGAAGCGAGTGAAGTATGCAAGGATAGAGTTCTCTGGCACTCTGTTCTCTCTACCTACCCTGCAAGAGATATGGCGTGATGATATGTATGTATGTAATTTATAAGTTTAGACGTATTTGTGTGTTCGTCTATAGAATCGTAGCTCCTAAATGAATAATGTGATTATGCAACGGTTTTATTTATGATTGAAAGCCAGTTTGATTTAAATTGTCCTTAACTATTTTTTTTTATAATGCACTACCCTGCCCTTAAGGAATAATCCTTGTATTGCAGTAGACTTTGTAAACATGCAATTAACGCAGACAAATTACACCCAGACTCAGAACAAAATTTTATGGATCGTACAAATTATTGTCCTGCGTGGGAATCGAACCCATGCACTGACACGGAAGGTCGGTACTTTAACCATTACGCCATCTGTGCAGACAATTTCATAAATAATTATTATTATTTTTAGAATGACAGTACCCGGTACTAAGGAAATTAATCTTTGTATTGCGGGCTACTTTACAAACACGTAATTAACGGGTACAAATTATACCCAGACTCAGAATAATACTTTGTAGATCGTATTACCTATTGTCCTACTTGGTAATTGATTGAACACTGGCATGATAGGTCGCTATTTGCACCACTACACTATCTTTTTAGGGTTCCGTACCTCGAAAGGCAAAAAAACGAAACCCTTATAGGATCATTTTGTTGTCCGTCCGTCCGTCTGTCCGTGCCGTCCGTCTGTCTGTCTGTTAAGACCCCTTTTCTCAGGAACGCGTGGAGGTATCCAGCTGAAATTTATATCAAATACTCAGGTCTACTGTCCCTTAAAGTTATGAAAAAATCAAACTTCTAAGCAAATTCTATCAAAAGATACACTCGTTTATGCCGCCAATTTGCGTAAATTTTCGACAGTTGCAAGGGAATCAACCTTCAGTGTACTTCCCGTGAACTCAGAATCTTGAAATTTGGTACGAAGCAACGTCTTACAGCACAGATAAAGGAAAAATTACGAAAACCGTATTTTTTAATTACATTCTATAATATAAATATTTTTATTAATATTAAACTTACTACTCCTTTCCTCATGAACGCGTAGAGGTATTAAATGGAAATTGATATCATATACTCAGGTCTATAATACATTTAAGCTGTAACGAAATCAAAGTTTCATCTCAATGCAATCAAAAGAAACAACAATTTAAGCCGCATATTTTTAGTCTCGCAACTATAAGGGTACTTCCAAAAAGTTGGGCTTCCGAACGAAGCGCAATAGCACATTGCCATTACTCAGACGTCGATTTGCTACGAGAGTTTGGTACTACCTTTTTTTTATTTTTTTTTTATTGGTGGGCTATGGGTGCGTCTCGCCCCGCTGAATCGGTCCGGGGTGACGGAAAGGCGGCGCGTGACCCCATAGACCCACCGTAAAACCTTCTCTCTTCGCCGTGCGAGCGGACCACCGGTACTCGATTTTAACTTCGGTGGCCCGCCCGGCGGTTTACCCTCGCGGGTTCCTCTCGTCGACGCCCCGACAGATTTCGCCGTCGGGGCGTCGCCCTCACGCGGTGGCCTCACGTCGGGTGACCGGACAATTCCCCGGTCCGATCACCCGAGGCCTCGGTTAGGGCGGCATCAGGCGCAGGTATTCGCGCCTGCGCCGCCCCGGCCGCTGACGGCGGCCCGGGTAGCGGGATTCCTCCCGGACTCGTTCCGCCGCCTCCTTCTGCGAGATGACCGCGTCCCAGTTCCTGACGCTGTCGACCATCGCTCTCGCGACAGCCGGCAGCGTCAGGTCGGCACCGATAACAGCGACGAGGTCACGGCGCTGCCGGTCAAAGCCCGGACACGCCTCCAGCGTGTGTTGCGCCGTGTCCTCGTCACTGCTGCAATGGTGGCAGAACGAAGTCCACTCCCTATGTGCGACCGTGTGCAGGTACGAGCCGAAGCATCCGTGCCCCGACAACACCTGCACCAGTCGAAAGGAGAGGACTCCGTGCCGCCGCTCCATCCACTCCATCAGTACGGGCCGGAGAGCCTCGACGGTGACGACACCGTGTCTAGGCCTCTCCAGCCGCGTAGCCCAACGGGCGATGACGTCTCGGCGGGCGTCCTCGCGCCAGGTGGCTATCTCGCTCAGCGATGGGGAGCCACCTTCGTCGCGCAGTGAGGTCACCCGCCGGTAGAGGTCGGAGAGCATCTCCGCCTCTAGGTCCCACGGGGGTGTCCCGGCCATTAGGCATGCCGCCTCGGTCGATACCGTGCGGTACCCGCGAATGGCTCTGACCGCCATGACTCTCTGGGGTCTCCACAGAACAGCCCTGAGCTGGGCGTTCAGAGCCCTCGCCCACACGGGTGCGCCGTACATGGCCATAGAACGGATCACCCCCGCATACAGCCGTCGGTCCTCGAAGCTGGGTCCGCCCACGTTCGGCATGAGCTGCGAAAGGGCGGACGCCGCGCCGACCAGCCGGGGAGCAATTTGGCGAAAATGCTCCCGGAACCACCATCGCCCGTCGAGCACCAGACCCAAGTACTTCATATGGGCCTGGATGCTGATGTGGACGGAGTTGACGACTAGCGAGACGCCGATTGGCGGCCTTACGCGTGGCCCATGAAACAATAGGGCCTCCGTCTTATTTAGGGCCACCCTGAGCCCCAGCGCCTCGATTCGCCCGACCATCTCCTCGGTGCCGAGAGTGGCCAGGCTCGCCGCCTCTTCGAGTGTCCTGCCCCGGGCTGTGACGAGCGTATCGTCAGCGTAGCATATCAGGCTCAGCCCGGGGGGGAGACTCCCTCTCAACGCCCAGTCGTACCCGATGTCCCACAGAGTCGGCCCCAGAACCGACCCCTGTGGAACGCCGCACGACATGGACGTCCGCACAATGTCCCCTGCGGGACTCGCGCAGAGGACACTGCGCCCCTCCAAATAGTCCGCCACCAGCCGCCTCAGGTACAAGGGCACCCCATGAAATCGGAGCGCCTCCCTGATGCAGCTGAATGGCAGACTATTGAATGCGTTGGCGATGTCCAGCGACACCGCCAACAGCACTCCCCCGCCGGTGACAGCCTCCGCGGCCGTCTGCCTCAGTCGTAGCAGGGCCCCGATGGTCGAACGCCCCCTTCTAAAACCGAATTGAGCGTCCGACAGATCGGGCCCCACCTCCTCCAGGTGCTGGACGATGCGGGCAGCGAGGATGCGCTCCAGCAGCTTACCCACATCGTCGAGGAGCACGATGGGCCTGTAGGCCGACGGCGAATCCGGGGGCCGTCCCGGCTTTGGCAGGAGAACCAACCTCCCCTCCTTCCAGCACTCAGGGAACCGTCCAGACGCCAAACAGGCGTTGTACAGCTGCCTGAGGCGAGGCTCGAGGTGCTCGAGGTGCTCGAGGAGCGACGTCAGCACCCGGACTGGTATTCCGTCCGGGCCGGGGGCCGTGGTCGCGGAACGAATCCGCGCCACAGCTGCTCCCACTTCCGTCTCCGTCACGGGCGGAACACTCTCGTCGTCAGCCTCCCGGTCTTGTTCTGGCGAGGCCATGACCGGGGGCGTGGAACATAGATTGTTTATCAATAAGTGTATATCTAGATTTTCCACCAAGGTTCATTGGATTCATCTTAACTAAATCTGTTTATTACGGTTTTTTTTTCATGTTGTTTTTGTTGTCAGGCAAATATCAAAGCGAAATAAACGTTCTATTTTACAACCTTACGAAGGATTAATATCTTATGAGGTGTTGTGCTTCAGTATATTCCTTTATGGAAGTCTCTATATTACTATAATAAGATGCTGGCTACTTGTATGTGCTCGTTTTATTTCATTAAGACATCAAGACGCTCATTTACACATAGAGAATGTAAATTCACAAAGACCGTAATACGTGTTTTATTTATTTTTAATTAAGGGTATTTGTATTTAATTTCAATACAATGGATTGTTGTTTTATATTGTACTAGCTTCTGCCCGCGGCTTCGACCGCGCAAAAGCTTACTTTCCTAAAATTTTTCATATCCTATTTTTATTTTACCCCTTAAAAGCAAATTTTTACAACACGTTAATGTCATATTTATTTATATATAATCGACAGCCTAAAAATAAGTTTCAAGCTTCTGATTTTAAAAATGTGAATACTTTCTTACAACTTTTCATCTCCCTTTACCACCCTTTTTTTGCATTGAAAAGTAGCATATGTCCTTTGTCAGGTTCTAGACTATCTGTGTACCAAATTTCATTTAGATCGGTTCAGTAGTTTTGGCGTGAAAGAGCGACAGACAGACAGACAGAGTTACTTTCGCATTTATAATATTAGTAAGGATTAGTAAGGATAAGGATATATTTCCCATACATAGATTATCACTTTATTAGGTCTATTACCTGGGCCATCTCCATCTGATGGCCTTTGGTTAACAATTACATTCCCAAGGATGGTTGACGTCAGGCAGGCGACTGGTCATAAAACTATTGCCAATAACTTTTGCAATATGTACGAGTACATATTCCGTCGACCACAAGTAATTGGGATGGTTTGTATATTATGTTTATAATTGACCATTGCTTTATATTATTTGCTTCGTCATCCTCTCTAAATAACCAATTTTATAATAATTGTATCTGTATGTTAATTAATTATTTGATAACAACACAATGATTATTATCAAATTTGTAATCTATAATGTTATCAATATACGATTTATTATAAAATTTGAGATAAACTCTTGTGGAGTATATTAAATAGTATCTATAGTTGTACTATAATTATTGGATTTTTAAACTAATAAAATGCCATAATATAATAATTACTATAAATTTAATGTTTAATAATAACTGATTATAAATTCATCATAATATTTTTATGTACATAGAATCGTTTTCTTTCTATACTAGCAATGAATTTGTATCAAATATGTGGGTAAAAATTTTGTACTAATAATGTATCGGGTAGATATACATTTTTGTAATAACGATGACTTGTTGGACGTGATAATTTAGTTTATCCGTAACCATGAACGCTGTAAAGTGTTCAAAACGTTGGGAAATTAATAATAAAATACTGTTTTATACAAAATACAATATATGATATTGATAGTCTGAAGCCTGGAGAATGCCATAAACATCATATAACTATTTATCATCATCATTATTTCATCTCGTATATGTCTCACTGTTGGCTCTCGCTGTCAGACGTGTTGGTATAAGGTTCTATTTCGACTTTACCCTTTCTTGCACAGGTGCCATATGCATATTATATCTCTTAATCGTCTTTTACGATGCCCAAGACCAGGAGAGGGGGGTGGTGAATAGTATTCTTAATCCGTCACGTCGCCACCCGGAAACATAAATATTACTGCGACTATATTTTGACAATGGCAATGCCCCATTCTAAGGTACAAATCCTGATGTTGCGGGTAACTTTACTAACATGCAATTAACGTATAAAAATTGTCTAAGAATTGTCCTAAGTGGGAATTGCACCCAAAACATTCCGCACATTAGTTCTGTATTTAGACTTCTACGGTATCTAAATATTAGTTACTTTAGTTTAGTTCTTGACTTCGAAGTTAAGTTTTGACTTTTTACTTCAACAAATTTCCAATGGTCACCATCTGCCATAATACTTTTTGAAAGTTAAAAGAGTCCACAAATTCAGAACTTTTTTTAATGGCTTATGGTGGTATAAGTATAAGTAGTGTACCTAATGGTGAGTTATATCTATCGCTCATGGACTTTAGCAGTACTAGCAGTAGAACTAGGCCAATCTCTACTGTAAATCTTTACCGTTTTTCTCACATTTAAATTCATATTATTTACTATAAATAATGACCTGCTCACTTACATATTTAAATTTTTGATATATGCACGTTAAATTAATCGAAAAAAAATATTACGTATCGATGTGATCCGGCAATAAACTCAGTGGGTTTGTTTACTTATAATTTTTTTTTAACAACGTTTTTCATATTAAGCATGTGTAATAAATATTAAATCTGTGGAGTTGGGCTGACGGACCGCATTCGCAATGACGACGTAAGAGAGCGAGTAGGTATGAAAGAGAGTATTGGTGTAAACATGCGAAAGGGAATGCTCTGATGGTTCGGACATGTGGAAAGAATGCCGAACGAACGTCTGGTTAAGAAGATATACAATGCGAAAGTGGAAGGATATAGGTACCGGGGGAGACCGAGACTCACCTACGTAGACCAGATTGGTCAGGTGCTGAAAGAAGGTGGAGTCAAGAGTCTCCGAAACCGGCGAGCGTGTATGAAGAGAATTATGAATGTTGAAGAAGCGAGTGAAGTATGCAAGTATAGAGTTCTCTGGCACTCTCTCCTCTCTGCCTACACTGCAAGGGATATGGCGTGATGATATGTATGTATGTAATAAATATTAGTATCAGTGTGATGCCTTTCGAACCATAATATAATATAATTTTCATACATAGTACTACAATATGTAGTGATTATTTAATGATGTCATAACTAATGAGATTAACCTAAAAACGCTAAAAGTTTAACTTACAAAACCTCATATCACTACCTAATATAAATAAACAGATATACGAATCAACGTGTTCGAATCTAGGCTAACTTTGACATATTAATACCAGGCGTAATTGTGGATTAACCGTATCTTTAATAGCCCCATTTTGATACTACAATATTACGATGATAAAGTACCATATTATTAAGTGCCAGTTTCACGTACGTTAGAGAAATATGGTTACCAATGTTAGCCTCGTAAATTACAGCTAAGTTTAGCGGCACTCTATTCAAACAATTGCTTTTATTAATTTTTTATCTTATAAACAAATGAGTTAAAATGAAAAAAATAAAAACAATTTAAGATCATCGTTACAAAACAAATGTTTTATCTTGATTATATTAATCAGAATGCTAAGATAGACTTATGAAATTTTTTGTGGTAGTTATTTTTTTAAATTTCATTAATAATCATCAAATGAAAGCAGTCCATTCTGTCAGTCAAGTCTTCTGAAATACTTATAATGACAACGGAGATCACCAAACATCGTGTGAGACGTGGTGATAATAGCATTGCCCAATCATTTTATCATGAATTGTAAAAGAATCCTTTTATGGTAAGAAATTAAATACCTATATGCCATCATATTTCTGATATTCATCAATAGAATAGATATTTTTGTTGTTCAGATTCAGAGTATGACAATCCAAATGTTATCTAATCTTAATCTATCTTATCTAATCTTAAACCTTATCTAATCGTTCGGCAGACAATACAAACAAGTCAAACCAAGGAAAAAGAGCTTGGTAAGAGTTGAATTGGTAATCTATTATTATTGACCGAGATTTTATTTTCATCGTGTGACTTAAGATTTCAATGTATTATCATTAATTTTTAGCTGATGATTATCTAGGAGAATGACGCGAAAAAAGCGTTGTTAGTATTCTCCTTCATCTGGCGACTGCATCTACCTCCTAACATTGGAGCGTAAATGGTCTAATAAGTTTGAATGAATCCATGACAGTGTCTACTTACCTAAACTGAGGTTATGGACGCTAACTCGTCAAAATTGATCAAGTCAATCTTAAAATGCAATCAACGTATGAATTTTCATCGGGCCATCAAGTATTTTATCGAATTATTGGTTCGTCAATTCGTTTGGCGTAGAATTTTAATTGAGATGAAAATTTTTATGCATCGCAACTGTATATTGCTAAGTGAATTTTGGTATTTGCGAACGTCACGCTTGACTGACGAGTCCCAATTTGGTTCGTATTGTCACTATATTATACGCTAGCTTGTTGTGAAACAGTAAATTTTATGCGTTAATCTTATTGATAACGGTACGATAAGAGATACCGTGAACGTGATGTACAGTGTTTAAAATACTAATGGACGAATTACACCTGGTGCTAATTGCTATTATGAGGGAAATTTGGCATGAATTGTTTAGATGATGATGAAAGGGAATGCTCCGATGGTTCGGACATGTGGAAAGAATGCCGAACGAACGTCTGGTTAAGAAGATATACAATGCGAAAGTGGAAGGATGTAGGTACCGAGGGAGACCGAGACTAACCTACCTAGACCAGATCGGTCATATACTGAAAGAAGGTGGAATCAAGAGTCTCCGAAACCGGCGTGCGTGTATGAAGAGAATTATGAATGTCTGCATACTTCACTCGCTTCCTCAGCATTCATAATTCTCTCCCTCCCTCGGTACCTACATCCTTCCACTTTCGCATTGTATATCTTAGACGTTCGTTCGGCATTCTTTCCACATGTCCGAACCATCGGAGCATTCCCTTTCGCATCTTTACACCAATACTCTCTTTCATACCTACTCGCTCTCTTACGTCGTCGTTACGACTGCGGTCGGTCAGCCTAACTCCACAGATTTTCCCCAGAGATCGCATTTCGACCGCATTAATTTTACTTTCATACTCTTTTCTGCATACCCAACTCTCGCTTCCATACAGTAATGTTGGGACAAGCACTGCGTTATGTATTGCTACACGTGCTTTCTGGCTGAGGGGGTGGCTGCCGAAAAGTTGCCCCAACGCTCCGTTCACTCTATTTCCCGCATTCACTCTTCGCTCTATATTAGTGGTGTACCTTCCATCTCGGCTAAATCCACATCCAAGATATACAAATTCATCCACTTGCTCTAGTACATCATTACCTATTGTTACTCTTACATCTGTTCTGGTTTCATCTCTTTCAAAGACCATTATTTTGGTTTTGCTCACATTCACGCGTAGACCCCTTTTCTTACAATCTTCTGTCATTGTGTCGACTAGGGTCTGCAGGTCAGTCGCTGACTGTGCCAGCAGGACTGCATCATCTGCATAAAGCAGAGCAGTGACCACTGAGTCGCCCATCTGGACTCCCACATTCATATCGTTCAACCTTTGGAGACATTTATCCAGATATATGATAAACAGCCTGGCTGACGGAACGCACCCCTTCTTAACGCCGATATTGACGTCAAACCAAGGTGACATTCCATCATCCAGCCGCACACAGGCTCTACAGCCCATGTAACTGGACTGCACAGCCTGTAGCAGTTTACCGTTAATACCATACTCCGGTAAAATGTCCCAAAGATCCTTTCATAAAACCGTGTCAAATGCTCTCTCCAGATCCAGAAAACTGCAGAAAACCCTTTGACCTGGAGCTAGATGCTTCTCCACAATGTTGCGCAGAGAGAACACTTGATCCATGCATCCCCTTCCACTCCTGAAACCTCCTTGTGTCTCACACAGTAAACCATCGGACACCATCCTCATTCTCCTTTCAATAATTTTACCATACACTTTTGCTGCCAAACTAGTCAAGCTTACGGCTCTGTAATTTGCGCAGTCATAACGTGAACCCTTGTTTTTAAACAAAGGCACGATGACTGCGCTATTCCAGTCCCCGGGAACCATTCCCGAGCTCCAACATAAATTGAGGAGCAACAGGAACGCCTCCCAGACACAGGAGCCACCAAGCTTGATCATCTCGGCAGACACCATATCAATGCCCGCTGCCTTACCATTTTTCAAACTTCTTATCGCCCATTCAACTTCATCCATACTGATGCCATCGGAGGACGCTGTTGTCGAATGTTGATTTACTAAACCACATGCAACACCGGCGCCAACCGTAGCATCCGCATACATGTCGCCAAAATATTCACTCCATCGGCTTAACACGTCTTGTGTTTGTGTAAGAATGTCTCCACCTTTAGACCTTATTTTATTCATTCTGAAGGCTGACCAACCACCCCGAGACTTCTTCACCTCCCTCCAAAAGAGTTTGGTGTTACCCTCGAAGTTTTTAGTCAGCCTATCTTCTGCACTCATACTTGCTCTATCACGTTTCTCTTTCACTAAGGCCTTGGTGTCATTCTTACATTGCCGATATATTTCTTTCTTCTGTTCAGTCATACTGTCATTCAGATTCAAAGTAGAGACATAGTCCAGCCGCGCTTTCTCCTTTTGCTCTACGGAAGCTGCCACTTCCGCATCCCACCATGCATCACCATTTGTTTTTCTATGCTTCGTTGAACTTCCACATACTTCTTTCGCTGTATCTACCATACTCTCTTTCAATACTCTCCAGCATTCTTCAATGTCCGATTGCGGCTGGCTTGCCATCGTCAGCCGTTCTCGGACACCCTCTGCATACTTTTCTCTTACACACTCTTCTTGCAACCTTTCAACCTTTATTCTTTCAAGCCCTCCGAAGTGGACACGCTCTCGCCAGTGCCTCCACTTTCTGAACAGACCACTAAATCTCGCAATAACGAGATAGTGGTCCGTATCGACTGTGGGGCCCCTGTAGGCTCTTGCGTCCAATATTTTGCTTCGGAGGCGACTGTCTATCAAAATTAAATCTATTATACTTTTCTGTTCATTCCTTCTCCATGTATACATGTGGATGTCCTTATGTTGGAAAAATGTGTTTGACACAATAAGGTTTCTCTCCATGCATACATCCGCTATGAGCCTACCTGCGGCGTTCACTCTCTTATCACCAAATGGACCAAGTACGTCCTCATAGTCGGGACGCTTGGTGATCACCCACCCACCCATCCGTTCAAATTTCCGCATACAATGACGCGTTCACTGGTTTCTACTATATCCAGAACTTCCCTAACATTATCCCAAAACTTCTCTAGGTCTGATGCCACCGAGGATCCTACGGGAGCATATGCTACAACCATGAATACCTTGGTGACACCTAGTTTTATACGGACCCAAAGAAGTCTGGGATCATACATTCCGTAATCCTTCACACCTGAGGCCAAGCGAGAGGACAACAGCACTCCTACCCCCATGCTGGCTCGATCGCTCTGTGGTACACCAGACCACAGAGCCATCCCGCCACCAGGAAGATCGCAGGCGTCGCTGCCCCTTCGCTTGGTCTCTGTGACACAGAGCACGTCTAGCTGTTTGTCTGCCATGACGGATATCAGCTCGTGCAACTTACCTTCCTCACAACCTCTTACATTCCACGTGCCCACCCGACACTCTGCTCTCCTCGACTCGCCTGACTGGGCAAGGCGTGATGCGTTTGGGGTCGAAACTCTTGGGCCTTGGGGTCCCACCCCAAGGCCCAAGAGTTTCGACCCCAAACGGCTCGAAAATATAATTTCCAATAAGGTTATTATACTTTCGCCGCTTGAGCTTCTCTTCAAATTATTTTAGTTCATATTATATATCAAAAGTAGCATTTTACGTGTGTCTTTGTTTACACATTTCTAAAGTAGATACTCAATGGATTTTGATAAGATCTTCATTTAGTTGTTAAAAGATAATTTTAGGGAGTTTACATTCGTTATAACGGTTATCGTACATACGAGTGCACGCATCAAATTAATGTGATAATATTTCATTAAATTATCTACAGTCGTAAACAGAATTGAAATGTTTTTAGGGTTCCGTACCTCTAAAGGAAAAAGCGGAACCCTTATAGGATCACTTTGTTGTCCGTCCGTCCGTCCGTCTGTCCGTCTGTCCGTCTGTCTGTCTGTCTGTCTGTCTGTCAAGACTCTTTTTCTCAGGAACGCGTGGAGGTATCAAGCTGAAATTTATATCAAATACTCAGGTCTACTGTCCCTTGAGAGCTGTGAAAAATCAAACTTTTAAGCTAACGCAATCAAAAGATACAGCTATTTATGTCGCAAATTTCTGCAAATTTTCGACACTCGCAAGGGAATCAAAACCTACAGGGTACTGCCCGTGAACTCAGAATCTTGAAATTTGAAACGAAGCAACGTCTTATAGCACAGATTAAGGAAAAAATTGTAAAAACTGTATATTTTTGATTATATCATATAAAAAAAATATTTTTAATCATTTTAAACTCACTACCCCTTTTCACCTGAACGTGTATGGTTAACAGGCAGCAGTTAATTTTGCACTGAAAATGAACAGGCAGCGTGACCGAGTGGTCTAAGGCGCTGGTTTAATACACCGTAGGCACGAGTTCGAATCTCATCGCCGCCGAGCTCTTTTTGCTATTTATTTTTGCAAAATTTATTTATAATAATTTAATAATATGATATTATAAATAAAATAGTTTAAAAACGTGTTCATTAAATGTTTTAAAAATTAGTAGTTTTAATATTTATTAAAACTACTAATTTTTATTTACTACTAATTTAGGTGTAACTTGAATTAATATCAAAGAAAAAAGAAACTTGAATTCATCATCATCATTCTCCTACTCTTATCCCAATTTCTTCCGACGTCCGGCCCCCGGACGTCGCTCAAGGGGAGGGTACCTCTCAGGGGGTATGCCGTCGGGCCGGCCACTGACGACAAGTTCACGCTGCTCCAGTGGCCGGTCCAACGACGTAGGCTAGCTTCGTGGGTGGGTTACGGATATGCGTGCGTACGCCCCTCTGTCGCCCCGGACGAAGTGGTGCGAGAAGAGCGCCGACCATAACCCACCCCTAAAAAAAAAAAATCACAATTACTTGGGATCGATACAATATGTACTCTTCTTTCATAGTACATAATGTAAAATTAATTGGCAATAGTTTTATGACCGGCCCCCTGCCAGACGTCAACCCTCCTTGGGAATGTAATTGTTGACCAAACGAGATTTTTAGTTTTACGGAACCCTTCCTGTTGCACCATTCGTGCAGGCAAATAGAAATAATTGTGCGCTGCCCTATGCAAAAGTCACGATTTATCTGGCAACAACATAATGTAAATGTAAAACATGTTAAACAAAACAAATAAACTTAAACTGCTATTATATCACATTCACTAACCCCCCCCACCTCCCCGCCCCCCCCTCCTTCCGCGTGGTGACGGAGTAAGGACTACTCACAACCCCACATCTTACCCGTGGGTGACCGTACGAGACGACTAAGGGATATAAAACGCATATAACATCTTTGCGAAAGACGAAAAAAGTGAATTGTATTCTTATTCCTTCACCACACGGATAAAAAGAACTGTATTGATTTTTAAAAAATATAACATTTATTTTTATATTATGTTAGTTACAAGCACATCAAATTTATTTATTAGATCGAGAGAGCTGTGCTAAGAGGTGACGTCATACTTATACGTCGCAGTATCCATACTAATGTGCGTATGCTCCGACTAAAAAAAGTTGTTTGCTAGAAAAGGATAGAATATGCATCGTATAATAATTTGGGCAGCTTGTTTAATCGTCTCAATGTTTTAATCTAAATATTTTGTTATTAGTCAACATTTATATTAGAAAATGAGGATTGGATGTGTTATTTGTAAAGATAACGCCCAAGATCCAATGTAAATATCCTCCTGCTCTATACTTCTACCCGTGGAGACGGAGTCTGATGCCGTTGTAGTCGCTGTGCTGTTCCGTGGAGAGTTTCATTGGCTACTGCACGCTGATAGATTTAAAAAGACGACATCCTGCACCAAGGACAAATTCTTGTATTGCGGTGCCCTTTACAAGTATACAATTAGTTGCATGTTTGTAAGATCCCCCGCAACAAGGATTATTTACTTGGTGCAAGAAAAAAATAACGGATACAAATTACACCCAGACTCAGAACAACAATTGGTGCATCGTACACAGTATTTGTCCTGCGCGGGGAACGAATCCGTGACACTTGGCATTTTAGGTCGGTTATCTTAATTAATACGCCCTGTACAGTTTTACTTGCATTCATGATAACTGCATATTCTAAATTAATTCGTCTACATTGTCACAATGTCCAGGGAAAAGATAACAGGGGGTGGTGAATTCTATTTTTTTTTATAGACGCCACCTGCACTCAGGCAATAATCCTTGTATTGCGGGGGACTTTACAAACATGCAATTAACGCAGACAAATTACACCCAGCTTTAAAACAACACACGTGGATCACACAAAGTATTGTTTTGCGTGGTAATGTAACCACCCGATGGGGCATCCCTTTCAACCCCAGCGAGCCAACCTAAATCCTCCTCCGCAATGCATTGGCACGGAAGGTCGGTATCTCAACCAATACGCCATCTCTGCAGTAATTTTATCACCGGCACCACACGAGATTACGTCTCAGGATCTCGTTGATAACACATTATATATTATATCACTATACGAAAAACTCGTGTTAATTAGGATAATGACGGAGTTATGATGATATTATACGATCTATATTACAATCATTTATTTTTATTAATAAACTGATTAGTTTGTGTTTTATTTGAAGGGAATTACCAATTGGTTACACTTAACAATATGAAGGCTTAACAACAAATGGAAGCGGAGCTGTGTCTATAAAAACCCCCTTAGACCACAAAATAATCAACCGATGGTTTGGTCGGGTTGCTGCTAATGCGTGGCATGGTCTTCGAAGGCTTTAGATATTAGCGAATCATACAAAATATAGTCACATAGCCGTCAAGCGTACTGCGGGGTCGCCACTTTCATAGCACCTGCCGGAATCATCATCTCAGCTCATATACGTTCCACTTTTGGGCTCGAGCCTCCTCCGTAATGGGAAGAAGGAAATTGACCTACTATACAACGCTGGACAAACGTATTGGTATAGAGTTTCGTTTCAGGTTTTCCTTCTCTTGTATAGGTAAATGTTATATGCGTTTTATATCACTTAGTCGTCTCTTACGATCATCCACGGGTACGATAAGGGGGTGGTGAATTGTATTCTTACCCTCTCACCACACGCCAATTTATAACATTATAGTATAATTTAAATAATAATCAACACAAGTGTATTTGTTAGCATAGCTAGGTAATATATAATGTATATCAGTATAAATCATTGTCTCGGCAATGTCATATCCGTACGATTTCGTGATAGTAGTTATCAATAAATTGCAACAAGTGTTTTATAGATAGTAGCTGCTGTTCTATTGTACTGATTTGATTATTATATTGTTATTTCAAATCAAATCATTTATTACGCATAAGCCCCATAAGGGCACTTACATATTGTCAATTTTATATATTTTTTTAAATTAATGTACCACCGGATCGGCAAGCGGCCACAAGCTCAGAAGATCCAGCAAGAAACTTTTTTTAAATTATATGTTTTCTAACAATGATTGGATACAATTTTATTCTATACTAGCTTTTGCCCGCGACTTCGTCCACGCAGAAGTCATCTCTGACAGAGTTAAATAGAAGAAGCAATGCAAGATGTTGAAGGTTTGTCGCCAGGACGATGTTTAACAGCGTCAGAAACTGGGATACGGTCGCCGCCTTCTGCCAGTTAGTTGTCTAACGGAATTAGGCAATATGGTGGGTCCGAAAGAAAATACTCTACGTTGACACGCTCTACCGTCGGTGCTTTGGGCGGCGCAAGCGTTAGTACCTGTATTGAGGTTCACTGCATGAGGGCTTCGGCTCGAGATGATACCCGGTTGCGGTGGCCCGCCCGTATAACGTAGATGTACGTGTATGGCGCGCTATGGGGTTACGCGTCACCTCAGACGGATTGGGTGTGGTGTGTCCATATACTATAGCCGGTCACTAAAGGAAAAGGTTGTTCAAGGTACTATTCATTCTACAAATTATATTGCCTTTAATATACTATTTACGGTATGACCATGGGATAAAAATATAATTATCGCCACCCTTTATTTGACTGTTTTGTTTCACCAGCAGAGTTGCGACCACGTTAGATATGATTTATTATTTGAGTTATAGAGTGAAAATTTTTGAAGCTAATCTTAACCTGTATCTTAAACCCTTGGGCAAGAACCTTTTGCCGTCTACTGTGTGTATCGTGTGAGCTCTCACGCCGGCATTGGTCGCCACGACGGCACTGGTGCGGGGTTGATGGATAGGTAGAGAGAAACACGTGTTTATTTAATTTTACCGAAGAATATTTGTACGTGATTTAAAAAGAATCGATAAAGAAATGTTCTCCCCATAGACACTTTGCCACTTTGTTACACCCCTTAGGGGCGAAATTCATGAAATCCTTTCATATTGAATCTCTATGTCATAAAAAGAAACTTGTGTCAAAATTTAATGTTTCTAGCTTTAATATTTTCTGTTTGGCGGTAATGAGTCGTTCAACCCGCTTCATAGGCCTAATTTATACACCAGAGGGTGAAAATAGACAAATGCCGGATATTACTATAGAATATTTGATTCGACTCGTAATTTTAAACGATAAAGATTTTTCTCCCCATACAAATTTTGCCACTCTGCTCTACCCCCTTAAGGGTGTAATTTCGTAAAATCCTTAGTTAGTAAACCTCTACGTCATAGAAAGAAACCACTGTCAAAATTTCAAGTTGCCAGCTTCAATAATATCGGCTTGGCGCTAATGACTTAATGAGTCGTACAACCCGCTTTGCAGGCCTAATTTACACCCCCAGAGGGTGAAAATTAACAAATGCTGTAACACGTGTTTATTTATTTTTACTGAAGAATATTTGTGCGTAATTTGAAAAGAATCGATAAAGTTTTTTTTCGCCGAGCATTTTTTAAATTGACATAACTTTTTTATTTATAAACCAATTGACATGAAATAAAGCCTAAATGTTATGTGAAGCTTACCACAATATAAAATCCCGTCTAAATCGGATAAGCCGTTTCTGAGATTAACGTGCACAAACGCATAGACAAACAGATAAACAGACAAAAATTTTAACAATCATTGTTTTGGGTTCTATTCGTGTTGATAAAGGTCTCAATAATATTTTTTCTCATATATCTTTCATGTACAGACAGCGATCCGTTACATTTTTATTATATGTATAGATTAGCTACAGTGAGATGCCCTTCGAGTAAATATTGATTTTTTTTAAAAGTTATATACAAAATTAAAACAAAACAAAAAAATATCGGAAATGGTTTGGACCAGATTCCACAAGCACCCGATACGAGTTAACTACTAGAGCAGCCATCACGCCCCTCAACCACATTCGAGGGAAGGGAAAGACCCGCTCCACGTAACTGCCGCAAGCAGAGACCTTTACAGTGAGCATGACCACATTTAATACAACTTCTGCCACTAAGGAAATAATCCATGTGTTGTATGAGTGTTGTGGGATGACTTTACATAATAAATAATTGACGGCATAACAACGCCTGCAGCGTTTCCAGCGATAATAATATCTTCTTTACGTTTTGTTCCATTTTGACAAATAATACGCCAGCTCTCGTCAATAAAATTAACCTACTATACCGCGCTGGTCAGACGTGTTGGTATAGGGTTTTGTTCCGAGTTTTCTTTCTCTCGCATAGATGTTATATGCGTTTTATATCCCTTAGTTGTCTCGTACAATTACCCACAGTTAAGATATGGGGTGGTGAATAGTATTCTTACTCCGTCACCACACGGATATTAACCAAGTAATAACCTAGCCAAATCACCATAGTCATCATTAACACACTTCGGATACTCAGATACGGGAACACGATGCCAAACCTTAAAAGGATAGGGTCGCCATCTAGGGACGGGAGTATATTGTAAATCAAAGACGAGATTACAAATTGTAGCTAGGTTTAATACTCCCTTTTATAATAATGATACATACCTTATATATTACTTAAATCACACTCAGTCTTGAAACAATAATTTGTTGATAGCATCAAGTATTATGTAGTAATCGAACTTAAGACATTTGTCATACCAGTTGGTATATTAATCATTAAGGTATCTGTGTAGTTTATATATGAATACAACAATCCATCATAACTTTTCCCTGGGTGATAGTTAATGTTTAATTACTGCACATTACCAAGCAGATAAGATTAATTCTAGAGAAGTATTCATTATTATTTTATCTCGCATTAAGAGGTACTTTGACCTACTACACCACGCTGGTAGACTTATTGGTAAAGGGTTTAAGATCGAGATTGCTTTTTTATTGCATCGATGTTTTCTACATACCATATGCCATATTGTCCGTGTGGTGCGGAGTAAGAATACAATTCACCACCCTCTATCTTATCCGTGGGTGGTCGCAAGAAACGAGTAAGGGATATAAAACGCATATAACATCTATGCAAGAGAAGGAAAACTCGAAATAAAATCCTATATCAACACGTCTGACCAGCACGGTATAGTAGGTTAATTTTCCTCCCATTGTGGAGGCCCGAGCTCAGCATTGGGACTTATATGGTCTGTGATGATGATGATGATGATGACGACTTATCGTCTTTTACCATATCCACGGGCGAGAATGTGTAAATTGTATTATTACTTCGTCACCACAAGGAAGGGCACGTTCTATAAAATACTAAACTAACAAATCTGACCAGGCTGGTATATTAGATCAAATTACTGAGGTTTAGCATTTAACATGCTAAACCTCGAACCTAATTCAGAAATTCCTCTATAGGGGGTGAGGAAGGGAATGATCACTGATTAAACACCTTAGTCATCTTTGACGACACCCGTCGGGCAAATTGCTGATACATTGAAAACCACAGAGGCAGCCTCGTTTGTTAGCTGCTTTATTTTTTTAATTACTTATGGGGGCAAGTGAGCAAGCAGTACATCTAATGGTAAGTGTCATTACTGCCCATAGACCTTTGCTATACCGATATAAACTAGGCCGCTGCCTACCAATATAATCCCCAAACCCACCCAGTTCCCGACTAGAAAAAAAGTATAGTTCAACCAGATCATGTATCTGGACCCGATCAAGATAGAATGAGGCATGCCGGATCCGGCAAACCCTATCAGGACCAGGTCTGGTCCTGATCAGGATAGCCTGATGTGAAATAACATCAAGTATGGTAAGGCATACCGGATCAGGACCAAATAAGGATAGCCTGATGTGAAATATCATTAAGTATGGTAAGGCATACCGGATCAGGACCAAATAAGGATAGCCTGATGGGAAATATCATCAAGTATGGTAAGGCATACCGGATCAGGACCAGGTCAGGACCAAATAAGGATAGCCTCATGTGAAATATCATCAAGTATGGTAAGGAATACCGGATCAGGACCAGGTCAGGACCAAATAAGGATAGCCTGATGTGTAATATCATCAAGTATGGTAAGGCATATCGGATCAGTACCCGATCAGGATAGAATGAGGCATGCCAGATCCGGCAAACCCTATCAGGACCAGGTCTGGTCCTGATCAGGATAGCCTGATGTAAAATAACATCAAGTATGGTAAGGCATACCGGATCAGGACCAGATCAGTACCAAATAAGGATAGCCTGATGTGAAATATCATCAAGTATGGTAAGGCATTCCGGATCAGGACCAGGTCTATACCAAATAAGGACAGCCTGATGTAAAATATAATCAAGTAAGGCATGTATTAGTATATCAGGACCAGAAACAGTTTTCGTAACACAAAAAAAATATCAATCAAAATTCAAAAAAGTATCATATCATGATTGTCATATTTATGCCACGGTGTAAATTGTATTTGCATCAGAGAAGATAAATCTGAAATCTTTAATTAATCATATGTATTTAATAATAATAATAATGTTTAATTAATAATATAAAAATAATTTATATTTAAAGTAAAAACAAAAATAAATAATAGGTACATTTGAAAACATAGATAGAAATAAATATAATAATATTGTAACAACCATTCTAACATTTAATGTTTTGGGTCATAATAATTTGATGGCGTTAGTAAAATGACGTCATTATCTGAATCGCGGTGTTAAGATTCTCCGAAGCGTAATGACATCGCCTAATATCAAATTAGTTGTTAATGTTGTTATCGAATCAGATCAAAACAAATCGATCAGGTCATGAATGAGAAATTCAGGCGACAGTTGAAGTCGTTAGCATCTGGTGGTTGCGCCCTAATTGGAACGGTTCACTGAGACTCTCTATGATAAGAATATAGCACTGCAATTGCTGCCTACGTCATATATTAATTTATATTTTTATCTATTAAACATGTTCTTTAAGATATTCATGGTTTTTAAAAGGACCGGGCTGGGCATGCATACTCGTTTGGATCAGGCAAGATATATAACGCAGATGATTGATTTGGTTCCGATCAGTAAAATTTCATCCGGGCCCGATCAGGAATGCCTGATCTGGACCCGATCAGGAATGCCTGATCCGGACCCGATAAGGTTTTCCTGATCGGGTCCAGATATATCTTCTGCGTTACATATCTTATCTGGTCCAGATCGGGCATGCCCGGTCCGGTCCTGCTAAGGAAGACGAAAAAATTTCTAGTCGGGTTGGGCTTCCGCTTACCGAACGAAACGCAATAGCACATTGCCATTACTCAGACGTCGATCTTCTGCGAGAGTGTGGTACTACCGATACTACCGGCGGCCGTAGACAGAGCACTAATAAATTTGCTTGCGTTTCTTAGCAGTCTCTTACGATTTACATTTAGCAATAGGAGTGTTGATTTATTTTCTTACTCCGGTCACCAAACAGAGGTATGTATATTAACTATATAAATATCATCATTCCAGCTCATATATCCCCCACCGCTGGACTCGCGACTCCTTCACAATAGAAGAGAGATTGACCTACTATACCACGCTAGTCACACGGGTTGTTTTAGAAGAGTATTATTTCGAATTACCATAGATTTTATATGTACACTATTTATATTTACACTAGCTTTTTTTTTATATTATTTTATATCTACTTTACAACAGGTTTGGTGAATTGTATTCTTACTCCGTCAGCATACTTTAAAATACATGAATTTTAAAATTTATAAATTTAAAAATCCAATTCTTCGATTTATCTTCAATAAAATATGAAATCTTATCATTGTTACTAAGTATTGATAAGTTAAAGAAAAGAAAGAATTTATTTTATTCCAGTAAAACAGTGAAATAAAGAACTGAAAAGAATAAACATAAAATATGATAGATAGTATTATAAATAATAAAAGATGTGTCTTGCCGGAAAAGGTTGCCAGCTCAGCATAAGCTTGATGGCAAGTCATCCAGTGTTGGCCACCGAAGACAAGGAGTGGCTACCGGTGGCTCGTTTAAAGGTACTTTTAGGTTGGATCTATAAGGTCGCACTCCGTTCCCTCTGTCGCCCTGGATAAATCGAACGGGGTCTGACCACATCATAACTCGCCGCCAAAAAAAAAATCATTTAATGGTGATTTTTAGTTGGCAACTCATATTAATCATTTAAAGATATATATGTATCATCATCATCAGCATCTCAGCTTATATATGTCCCACTGTTAGGTTAGGTTAGTTTCGAGCCTCCATAGTGGGAGGGAAATAGAACTATTATATCACGCTGGTCAGACGTGTTGTATAGGGTTTTGTTTCGAGTTTTCTTTGTCTTGCGTAGATGTTATATGCGTTTTATATTCATTAGTTGTCTTTTACGATCACCTACGGGTAAGATGTTGGTGTATTGTATTGTTGTTCCGTCACCACACGGAAAAATATATATACCTATAATAAAATATGGGACGACGATAATATCTGTGTGTATTTGAATTAAGTTAGATATAAGTTTTTAATTGACTGCAACAAATCAAGCTTAGCTTATATTACATGTAATACATTACAAATATTGTAATACATTGCTAAAAGCAATGTATTACAATATGTTCTCGTAACTTAGGAAGATATTACTTGCCTCTTTGAATCATAATAGCCGGCTGATTTGTAAAAGAGCGGTGACAGTGCTTGCTTGCACAAATTTACCTAGCAAGCATGGTTATTTTGGCGTAATTTCTCTTTAAGACAACAGTTAAGTACAACAGTTTGTGTTGCTGTTGTAGTTGATAGGCTGATGAATAGATGAATAACACTGTAACTGTTAATCCAGTGTTATACTTATTACTTCGCCTAATAAAAACTTACTTTATACCCTATAAATTTAATAAGAAATGTTTAAGATCTTTTTTTTACATTTCTTATTAGTTCTATAAACGGCTCGTTAAAATGGTCCTATATGGTGTATCTTCAACAGGATCTTCAAAAATTCCTCATCGTTATACAATTATATACTTCCTAAAGTCACCCTTTTTTTTTGGGTGTGGGCTACGGTCGGCGCACTCCTCGAACCACTCCGTCCCGGGCGACAGAGGGGCGTAAGCACGCATACCCGTAACCCACCCGTGAACCTCGCCTTCGTCGTTGGACCGGCCAAAAGTCTCCCTTTAAAGCAATAATACAAGTTACAGTTTGGTTGTTACTACTATACGTTCCTTTACACACTGATCTATATAATTGTTGAGGCGGTTGGAACGGATTTTCAATAGGTTTCAAGTAGTGCTACCCAAATGCAAGACCAAGACTCGTTGCAAGTCTCGCAGTGCTCCCTTAGACACCATTCTGCGCTTCCTTTGGCAAAGAAAGTATTGTCAACATTTTGTTTTCTTAATAAAATAGCATCCAAAATAACATCAAATGTTTACAACACCATTGCACAGGAAAATAATTTTAAGTTGAATTAAACAGTCGCATGATAGATAGGTGATTATAATCCCACTCCCGTTGAGTGATATGTACCTAATTATTGTTAGTTGTACAGTAAGTGCCATTAGATGAATGGAATTTTATTAATTAGGTTGGATTTTTTATTTGTGTGGATTCTTTATTTCTATCAAAACAAGTAACTGCGTTATTCTAACAGCGAGAGTTGCAAGACTTGCGTGACACGTAAGAGTCTTGCATTTGGGCAACATTAGTTTCATGTCCCATGTGTAGTAATCATTTTTCGTTTGCAAATAAGATTCTTCATAAATAAACACGTCAAATGTTAAATCTCGTAGTTAAATGATTGGGTTAGGCGATTCGCGATAGAAATTTAATATTATTTTGAAATATATTACAGAAATACGAGTAAGTAACCAATTAACACATTCGGAAGCCTGTTCTGAAGATGCCTCATTAAGAGTGGAAACACGTATTTAATCAATATTCAAAGTTCTGCGGCAAATTGCGAGATCAAATTCTGAAGGCTGCACATTATTCAGGAATAAACATTTTCATTATATTATGTGTCTTCAATATATATTGACTTATAATCATCATCATCATCACAGCCCATAAATGTTCCACTGTTGGGCTCGGGCCTCCTCCGTAATGAGAGCGAAATTAACCTACTATGCTGGTCAGATATGTTGGTATAGGGTTTTGTTTCGAGTTTTCCTTCTCACGCACATATGTTATATGCGTTTTATATCCCTTAGTCGTCTCGTACGATCACCCACGGGTAAGATATGGGGTGGTGAATAGTATTCTTACTCCGTCACCACACGGAAAACAGACTTATAATATCTAGAAGATATTATCTTCATTTTAAGACCATTTGAAAATCATTGCCATGTCCCGATAGCAAAAGGCTAGATTGGTTAAAGAATTTTACTTTTAATAAAATGTTACCTAGTCTATCCTTTCACATAGTACATATTATATAATTTATTTATTTACAAAAAGATAACCTATTTACTCTATTTTCATTTAACAGAAATTATAATCTTATATAATAAACCATTTATATTCTAATAGTTAATTATTAATATATTATTTTATTTTTGTTTTATAGAACATCTGTAATAAAACTTTTCTTCGTGTCCTTCTTTACCATATCTTGTATTCCTTTTTATTTTGCGGTGTGATGTATATCGGTAAGCCTTGAGCAACTTCTAGATCTTCTCATTCTGTTCTCCTCATCATTATAAATTGTATCATATTGTTACATACTTAGGTATGTATGTATGTAAGTATAATACCTTCACATTTTAGCTAGTAGATTGTAGTTACTGTATTTCAATCAATCATTTACACGATGACAGTATTGGGTCAACACTAGGCCTGGATATATATACCTATATTAATGTTTACACCTGGTGGTTTGAGTTAATTTTCGCATTATGTACTTGGATAATTGATGGAGCGATACATTTCGTTCTCATAGTCTTATATTATTGCCAATTAAGTGTTGCTAGTCTATGGAGCATTAACTTTATTATGTGTATTAACTTATAATTGTCCGAGATGGTAGCCGTAAAAGTAATTTAGTAATATGAAATAAAACTACTTTTACAGATTCTATCGCGTTTGTATTTGATTTTTAATTTCCCGACGTTTGGAACACTTTACAGTGATCATGGTCACGGGGGACATAAAAATACACATAAAAATAGTTTTATGTCAAATGTGTCATACTCGCGTAAACATTAGAAGTCAGTAATTTGGTAAAATTATTAAAAAAGAAATCTGATTTTAATCCAAGTATTTGTATACATTTCTATTTCAAAGGGGTAATACTATTCAATGTTGTGTTGTAATAGTCGGTGTCGGTCGGTCGGTGTCGGGTGATGGGACACAGAGCTTATGTATATGTGATATCAGGCTGTGGTATCTGGTTCAAATTTCATAACACTTATCTTTGTCTTTTTAGGGTTAAGGTGATCAAATCGTTAATTATCGCTTGACGTAAGCTTTTGAAGAGTTATTTTTGAAAATTATTTCTTCAAATGTTAAAAATTCGTAATAATAGTGGTAGGACCACGCTGTGGACAGTTCTCTGTCTACAGCCGCGGGCCGGTCCGTCCGGGTTAGTACCACATTCGCAGAAAATTGACGTCGACTCGTTCGGTGACCGAGAGAGCCGGCAGCCCAACTGGGTAGGTTTGAGGATTGTAATGGTAGGCAGCAGCCTAGCTATACTCTTGGTATAGCAAAGATCCATGCGCAGCTGTGACATTTCCCATCAGGTGTGCTGCTTGCTCGTTTGCCACCATCAGCAATAAAAAAAAAGTGTAATGTAGAATATCTATAATACTCGATATGGGCAGTTTAGTACCTACTCGCTAATACTGTAACATCTGGTCTAATAGTAGAATATCGTTATCGCTTTGGATTAGATAACTCGCGCAGTGACTATAAAATATTATTAAGCAGAAACTGTATAGACAAGAAAGCTGAAACCTGCTGCGATGGTGAATAATAAAAGTACGAATTTTATATATTATACTAGCGGACCCAGCACACTTCGTTCCGCCTAACAGTTAATGAATGAGATGAGCAGACTTCGATTAATTTAAATTGATTAAGTTATTTTTAGCTGTGTGGTAGCGGCTACAAATACTACCAACCCTTACTTTGGTCGTGGATGTCGTATAAGACGACTAAGAGCCTTATAACGACCTCGGCCAACTTTATCTGATACCCTTTGGTCAACAATTACATTCCCAAGGAAGGTTGACGTCTGGTAGGCGGCCGGTCATAAAACTATTGACAATAACTTTTACAATATGTACTATGGAAGAAGAGTACATATTGTATAGACCCCAAGTAATTGGGATAAGCGTAGGAGAATCAAGAATAAATATGAATAATATATAAATTAATCAAGTATTTTAATAACATGCCAGCAAGACGAAGAATTACCTTGTGTTATACGACATTTTCCTTCATATGCATTGAAAATAAACTAATTGTTGATCTCTGAGATTTGTTCGACGATTTCGCATTGTCAACAGCACGGCCTGCCTCGCTTTACTCTTGTGATTACGAAGCACGGAGTTGGGCCATATTTACGCGGCGGTCTTCCCATGCAATAAATTGTTCTTCTGCCGTGGTTACGTTCGTTATGTTTCGAATTCTATCTGCATTACGGTTTTGTTGAGAAAGATTTGATTTTATTGGTCGCGGCATTGTTGATGACAATATAGACAATATGTTTTATTATAACAATATTTGTAAAAAAATTCGTAATACTCGCACATAACGAACTCTGACCGGTCAAATTTTGCACGCTTGCTCTACTCTAGATATATGAAAATCAAGCACTTTTCAAACCTAAAAATGATTGTATTTTTCTCACATTGCACTTATAGGATAATATTATCATACATATGTCAAGAAAAAACATTCGTTTAAACGTATTTGATATTTTTAAAAAGCAATTATTTTGTTTAAAGTAAGAAAATAGTTATTTAAAAAAAATATTCGAAGACGTCGGATAAAATATTCCGTATCTGGCAAGAATACGACCGTAAAAATTAATGTATCAAAATATTTCTTTTTTTAAAAGCTTCATAATCGAAATGCGCGGTTTCGTTTTGAAAATGGTTTGGTAATTCTTTGTCGTTTTATTGCAATTAATAAAAAACTAAACTGCTTAGTCATTAGTATATGTATACTTTATGAAAATTGGGTTCGTTTACATTTTTTTGCAGGCAAAGGAAATAGATCCCATACAGCTTATTGTAAACGAACAGCTATGTTTAGTACTGCGTCGAGAATGGTACAAATTATTTTTCTTTTTCATTTATGGCATTGACTAATAGTAAATGGTAAATAAAATAATGAATGGAGAGGGGTGAGAGAAGGAGAGAGGCAGAGAGGGAGAAAGACAGAGAGAGGCAGAGAGGGCGAGAGAGAGGGAGAGAGAATTTTTAATAGTCGCAGGACCATGCTGTTGACAGTTCTCTGTATACAGCCGCGGGACGGTCCGTCCGGAGTAGTAACACACTCTCGATCGAGATCGACGTCTGAGTAATGGCAATGTGCTATTGCGCTTCGTTCGGTGACTGAGAGAGCCGGTAGCCCAAGTGGGTGGGTTTGGGGATTGTAATGGTAGGCAGCGGCCTAGTTATACCCTTGGTATAGCAAAGGTTTATGGGCAGCTGTGACATTTACCATCAGGTGTGCTGCTTGCTCGTTTGCCACCATAAGCAATAAAAAAAGGCAGAGAGGGAGAGAGATAGAAGGAGTGAGCGAGGGAGAGAGAGAGGGGGGGAGGGAGAGAGAGAGAGAGGGAGGGAGAGAGAGCGGTAGAGAGAGAGAGAGAGGGGGGAGGGAGAGATAGAGGGGGAGACTAATAGTAAATGCTAAATAATATAAAAAATATGAGGCGTGCACTATTGGATTTGCCATATAGATAATTTAGATAATTTTAACTTTAACCACTTGACCACGTAATGACGTGTGCTGTCAGTTGCCATGGTTACATCATCAACAAATGAACGTTTAGAATTAATGTCTTTTTAAATTTCTTTTTTTTTGTTTATTAATATCATATTTTAATATCCTATATCCTATTCCCGACGACAATAAACTCAAAAATCATAAAAATTGGTGCAGCCGTTCTCGAGTTATAAGTGTTGTAACTAACACAACTTTCTTTTATATATATAGATTGTACGTGACATTTTAAAAACCAATCTATCTATTAAATATTTTGACTACGCAAATTATATTATCATTATCATCATCATCTCAGCTCATATATGTCCCACTGCTGGGCTCGGGCCTCCTCCACAATGAAAGGGCAACTGACCTACTATACTACGCTGGTCAGACGTGATAGTATAGGGTTTTGTTTCCAGTTTTCCCTCTTTCGCACAAATGTTATATGCGTTTTATATCCCTTAGTCGTCTCGTACGATCACCCACGGGTAAGATAGGGAGTGGTGAATTGTATTCTTACTCCGTTACCACACGGGTAATCTACCATTATAACTCGGAGTCTAGACTCTTTTTTATTTTTCAGGACAGATACAATATGCATTAAGGAATAAATCCTTGACTCAACTTTATTCATTATCCTCGTGTAAATATTGATTGAAGGAAAAAAACAAAGAGAAGGAAAACTCGAAACAAAACTCTATACCAACACGTCTGACCAGCGTGGTATATTAGGTTAATGTCCCTGCAGTCATGGACGAGGCTCGAGCCCAACAGTGGGACATATATGGGCTGGGATTAATATAAATTGCATCCAGACTAAGAACAATAATTGTGGACCACATTAAAAGCTTTTTTAATTGCCTTTAATGACAGACATGTTAAGAGCAACCAGACATGAAATGCTAACTGCCGCTCAATACTCTGATATATATACCAGTAGAACAGCTTGGCTACCGCCGCCCGGAAGGTGAGATTTGGGACTCTGGTTCTCTTCCTCCTCGAACGTAACGTAGAACATTGCTAATACTCCTAGATCGATTTTGACCGCACAAATGACGTAGTGGTTAAGATACCAACCTACCATATCTAGTGTTGTGGGCTCGATTCCAAGAATTATTTGATTTGTCCACAGTAACTTCGGTTAAAAAGCTTTTAGTAGTGTACAATATACCAGTAAAAGTTGGATATTGTTGTAGATGAGTTGCGTAGGAAGATAAGTTGATAAGGGATGACTGTTATAGAACACACGCGTTTTTATTATAAAAAGTACATATATATTCAGACTTCACCCATAAAATTGTAGGATTCATGGTCACGGGAGCGACTGGGCGTGTTTGATATTCAAGAATTTGACATTTTATCGAAGAACTAGCTGCCCACGTCATTTTCGTACTGTCGTTAAATATATAAAAAAAAAAGATGGATGATGTTGGTTTGGTCATATTTTCTTCCTCAATTGCTTTTTTAAATCATGAAGTCTTATGAGAAATAACATAAAATATAAAAATAGTATATTTAGATTTTAGAGGGATTAGCCATATTTATTATTTTTATTTTTTTTGGCATATTACCGCGCACTAAGCTAATATTCATTGTGTTGCGGGGGACAATAAAAACATGATAATTATCGTACACAAATGATACTCAGACGTATAACAGTTTGTGAATCGCACAAAGTATTGTTCTGCGTGAGAATCGAACCTGAGACCCTTGGCACAGTAGGTTGATATCTTACCCGCTTCGCCGAATGTGCATCTGTATATTTTATTTTAAGGTCATACTATATCTATGAACTTGCAACTATTGCCAATAACTTTTGTAAAATGTACAAATATATATTGGCGTTGACCTCAAGTAACTAGGATAACAGCAGGAGAATGATGATGATGCTATTTTTTCCAACGCCATTTGAACCGATCACTATTACTATTAAGTTCATTATCTTTGCTGGAGCCTTAGCCTACTACTAGATATAATGTAGTAGAGACATAATAGGACAATTCCTTTTATTTTGCTTCCTTAAGAAGATCTTTGAGAAACAGTAGAAACATCGACTGTAGACATCGTTGAAGTGATGGACAGCTCGATGAATTTGATTCGTACAAGTATTTAAAGGCTATTTTTTTAAAATTAATTATACAAACCAAGTACATTTAAAAACCTTTATACATACTATTTACGTGAAGAATATTAACCTGCTCTACACATAGGTGAGACGGTTTTAAATCAACTTTTTCTTTTCTTGCAGTGATTTTATTTGCATGCTTGAATCGCTTCTTTTACGATCATCCATAAGTTACGAAGGGGTAGTAACCTCCTCCACATCATTATTCTCCTACTCTTATCTCAATTACTTGGAGTGGTTACAATATGTACTTTCTTTCATAGTACATACTGTAAATCTTTATTGTCAATAGTTTTATGACCGGCCGCCTGCCAGACATTAACCCTCCTTGGAAAAATAATTATTGACCATACGGCATCAGATGGAGTTGGCCTAGGTCGTGGTAAGAAGAGGCGGAATAATCTCCTCCACAATAGGTAAGTAAATTAACCAAATGTACTCTACGGTTGGCAAGCAAGGAAAGAGCTTGCTTAATTGGGTTCTTATCAGTCATGAGATATAAAAGTTTGGTACTGTTAAATGAATTAGCCTGTCTTCATCCCAGTTGCTTGTGGTCGACAAACATATTTCATGTTTATCTTGCATCTTACATAATACAAAAGCTTTAGTAATAGTTTTATAACCGGCCGCCTTTTATTTATTTATTTTTTTTTATTTTTTTATTGGTGGGCTGTGGGTGCGTCTCGCCCCGCCAAATCGGTCCGGGGTGACGGAGAAGGCGGCGCGTGACCCCATAGACCCACCGTAAAATCCTCTCTCTTCGCCGTGCGAGCGGACCACCGGTACCCGATCTTTGTCTTCGGTGGTCCGCTCGGCGGTTTACCCTCGCGGGTTCCTCTCGTCGACGCCCCGACAGATTTCGCCGTCGGGGCGTCGCCCTCACGCGGTGGCCTCGCGTCGGGTGACCGGACAATTCCCCGGTCCGATCACCCGAGGCCTGGGTTAGGGCGGCATCAGGCGAAGGTATTCGCGCCTGCGCCGCCCCGGCCGCTGGCGGCGGCCCAGGTCGCGGGAGTCCTCCCTGACTCGTTCCGCCGCC
The DNA here is from genome assembly GCA_905163515.2 of Lymantria monacha. Lineage (NCBI taxonomy): Eukaryota > Metazoa > Arthropoda > Insecta > Lepidoptera > Erebidae > Lymantria > Lymantria monacha. The sequence goes on from LR991081.1 coordinate 24,147,723, forward strand.
TCCTTCCGCGAGATGACAGCCTCGCAGAAGGCGGTGACCGCGTCCCAATTCCTGACACTGTCGACCATCGCCCTCGCGACAGCCGGCAGCGTCAGGTCGGCACCGATAATAGCGACGAGGTCGCGGCGCTGCCCGTCCCAGCCCGAGCATTCCTCGAGCGTATGTTGCGCCGTGTCCTCGTCACTACTGCAATGATGGCAGCCCGGAGTCCACTCCCTGTACACGACCGTGTGCAGGTATTTCGCGAAGCACCCGTGCCCCGTCAACACCTGCACCAGTCGGAAGGTGAGGACCCCGTGCCGCCGCTCCATCCATTTCATCAATACGGGCCGGAAGGCCTCGACGGTCACGATACCGTGTCTAGGCCTCTCCAGCCGCGTAACCCAACGGGCGATGACGTCTCGATAACCGGCCGCCTGGCTGACGTTAATTACATGGCAATGTAATTGTTGACCAGACGACATCAGATTCGTTTCGTGTCGAGTCGTTGTAAAGCTCTTAGCTGGTCTTTACTACACCCACGACTAATGTAATGATTAGTAGTATTTTCGGCCGTCACCACATACTAACTATAACTTCTACAATTACCACATTTTATGAGTCCTTTTTGGGGATAGGATATGGTTATTATTACCCGCACGATCCGTCAGAGACGGTTTGTAACTTATAACTTGTCGTGCACGTACCTCTCCAACGCCATGTAGACGGGCCACCAATACTCGACCCCTGTTATCTGTGGCATTTTTTTAATGATTATTGTTAATTCGAATCATTGGACATTTATATACGGTATATCGTTTTGTATATTTTTTATATTATTGTAATTGATTTGTTATTATTCGGCCTTCACTGTATCTTGTAACTGAATATCATATGAGTTGGGCTCGGTGGACTTTATTAATGTACGAAATATGTACATATTTTAGACTATATGTTGAAATCACAATTCCTGGAAGGATCATTATTGATCTGGCAACTAATCGCAATAGCACGGAATCTATGGGCTTTAGAATTTGTTTCGTATTATAACCAACTATAAATTTTATACTTTCCGTGTGATGACACATGGAATGTGAGTGCTAACTGAATTCGCCAACCTACGTAACGTGGCAATTACATTATTATCTATAAGAGAAGCTCTATTTAAAAATTGAGGGGCGCACGGCTGATGAATTGATAGGCAATGAGTACATGAACTTCGTTTTTATCGCACTATTGAATCATGTAAAGCGCGAGACTTAGAAAGTCCGTTTTCACAGACAACTACCAAATTTTTCGGTTACACTATTAAAGCAGTATAAATGACACGTTACTTTGATTTTAAATAATTTAAATTAATATTTTAAATAATACTGAACTTGGGTGCTACAGATAATATGGAGTTGGAGTAGGGTTCTGTTAATTTATTCTCTTGTATAGTGGGGTATCTGCTTATTAGACATTACTTGTGATACCTATTGGCAAATAAGAATAATGACTATTCATTTATGTCTTTACTTGAAAGCGAATAATTTCTTTCATAGATTTATGCTGTAATAGGTCGCTGCATAGTGTAAACTCTGGTTTAGGGCTACCTCTTTTTTGCTAACGAAACGAAATGCAGCAAATTGGTACTTCTCAAAAGTCAAATTTCTACCAGTTTAGTATTACCGAATAGGAGTCCAACCATCTATGTTGACAGAAAACAGCCAGCAACGTGGCCCTAACCACGAGACATATAGTATTCTTAATTTGTCAGTAATTTATTATTAACGAAGAATATCTTGATTTAAAAGGTTCTTGTATATATACGGAAAGTTAGGCCAGAAAACAAATTCGAAGGTTAGTCACGTGATATCTCAAAGATAATCCAAAATAATTATGCCTTAAGGTCGTGACCTTATTGCACTAAAGGTAAAATTTGATGAGAATTTTATTTAGAATACTCTGGCGATTGTAACTTTGTTGGTTATTGATCAAAAACTATGTTTTATAGAGTTCATGGCGCGGTAAAAAATAAATATTTGTGTCCCGGAACGATTCATAAACTTACAATTAACGAACATTACATTCAGACTTAGATTGATCGCATAACGTATGTTTTTTTATTGCTTACATTAACGAACGAGCACGCAGCACATCTGATAGTAAGTGTTATTGCCTCTATGAACCTTTGCAATACTAGGTGTACAGCTAGGCCGCTACCTACCAACCAAAACGTGCCCAGAAATTTTGCCGGTTAACTCGCTCGCTCACCGAACGAAACGCATCAGCACATTGCCACTGCTCAGACGTCCATTTTCGTCGTGAATGGAGTTGTGAAGCCAAGTCTATAATGTGTATTGACAGCAGAATAGCGCGAGAAAAACCCACAACCCGTGCCGAAGTCCATAAACCCACAACCCGTGCCACCGTTCTAACCACTGCACCAGCACCGGCCGGAAGGCCTCCACGGTCCGCACACCGTACCGAGGCCTCTCCAGCGAGACTGCCCAACGGACAATGACGTCTCGGCGGGAGTCCACGCGCCAGGCGGTGGGCTCTCTCAGTGAGACCACACCGCCCTCCGCTCGCACCCCCGACACTCGCCGATACAGATCGGCGAGCATTTTCGCCTCCAGGTCCCACGGGGAAGTCCTGGCCAACAGGCACGCTGCCTCCGTCGCCACCGTGCGGTACCCGCGTATGGCCCTGACTGCTATGGCCCTCTGTGGTCACCACAGAAGAGCCCTGAGTCGGATGGTCAGGGACCCCGCCCACACCGGTGCGCCGTACAGGGTCAACGACCGGACTAATTTGTAGAACATATGGTTTTGTCGGTATTTTCAGCCGCTGAAATAGTATTATTACAATATAGAGGTAGCCACAATTATCAACTGTGGAAATAGCTGAGCTGGCAAATCGGGCCATCGCTTAGTTCAAATAGCCTCAGTTCGATCCTTGGCTTTCTCTTTTCTATTATTTCTCGTCGTTCAAGCGACATACGTAACACAATATACGTGATAATTACGGCTAGTGTAATATGTTATGCATTACGCGTTTTACATTCAAATTTCACTATATAACACTTACATATAACTCAATGCATGTGATGAGAACACACGTTTACGTATCGATCTTACTATACGTTCTTTAGGTTATGTTAAATTACTATTTGTTAATCTTTAAATGCGAACGAACAAGGAAAATTCATCAATTCCTTTTTTTGCTCGATGATTTCGTTAAAGATAACTAAGTAAAATGATATACACAGGGAAGGAAAATTATAAATCCTATATTAAATCCGTCTAAACCGCTATAATAATGAAATGATTACTTCTTATGAGAGGGAAACCGCTTCCTTACCGTAACGGGTAACGGCGCCAGTCTGTCTGGTCGCTTTATATGATTTAATAATGATACTAATAATGTACACAAAATTCTAATGTACATAATTGAGAATTGTAATTAAGAATAAAATATATTTTATAATCAATAAAATATTTTATTAATAAATAGTCTTTCTTTACGTTAACATAATAATATACATAAAATTCAAGTAATAACCTAAGCTTGTTGTTGTGTTGGAAGACTTTAGTATTCAGACATCAGTTATAATATTAATAAGACCATTGCTTTTAAATTAAAAATATAAATTCTTTTATAAAATAAGCATGATTATTCATGAAATAATCAGTGACCAAGAATTCGTGATCAACCTACAGGAATGCCCTAGCGATAATCATAATAGTGATGATGAACTTTTATGCACTCCTTTCGAATAATAAAAATAAATAATTAACAGCTTTAGCTTAAATTAAATAAAATCCATTGATTTCAATTCAATAAGATTATCATAGATTGTTTTACATTTTTGATCGATTCACCCATCCATTTGATTGAAATTCAATAAGATTTATATAGATTGTTTTTCAATTGCAGTAGCAAATAACTTTAAAAATAAGGAATTGTATCGACAAAAATACGAACTGCATCGTAAGCGTCCGGCACTAGTGAGAACTGTCACAGAGATCATGCTATATTTTATAGACTATAGTACATATATGTGATAATTTTTAATTCATCAAGAAATCTAGTAAAATTATCTAATTTAATTCTCTTTTTACACCCTTAGAGGATGAATATGACAAATGGTGAAATGAGTGCTTTCTTATTTTTACTGAAGCGTATTTGTGCTTAATTTAAAGACAAAAAGAAGAGAAAAGAAGAAAGGATAATGTTTTATTTCTTGTCGTTCAAATTTTGCCACTGCGTTTCACACCTTGGGGTTTTGAATTTGCATCCTGGAATTTGGCAAATTTTATTAAGATTTCTTAAAGACTTTATAGTTTGGCCTTCTACGATCTAGCCATATCCTGTCCAAATCATTCGTGGTGATAAAAGGGCGAAAGCCAACATAACCAAGCAAAAATAATAAGTACAATAACCAGTCTGGCAACGATTCTCTAACTTTAACGATTCGCTTGACTGTTTCCAGTTTTGACTATCCATCCTGGCGATCAATAAAGTGAAGGGCCTCCTTGCGGGTACACTAATATCATTTCAAAAGTCATATCATAGCTGTTATCTATATTAATGTACAGTTTAGACAGGGTGAAACATGAAACGACGAATGTTGATTCTCGATATAGTTAATTAATTGGATTATATACTGCATTGTAACAATATTTTACACCAGTATTAGGTGAAAGAGCCGTATTGGCTGAAAGTGTGACAGCAATTACTATGTAACCTCATAATATTTGCCTATTTCGATAATAGTTTTTATCAATTAAGATTTTTTGTCAACGCAATCATACTCGTATCACTTATCTTTATATGTATATAATTCTACCGTACGTGTGTATGTCACTGAACTCCTCCTAAACGGCTAGACGGATTTTCTTGTTTTTTTTTGCGTGTTTGAGAGGATTCGAGAATTGTTTAGATTCGCAATTGGACCCGGTTGGTGGCGCCGTTGTCGGTATGTCAAACGAATGAAATTTCTATGTATATTCCAATGGGTCCCTGGATGATTTCAATACACAATTGGACTCGATAGGTGGCGCTGCTGTCTGCATATCGCTTAAAGCTTTTTCGGGCAGGACGACGTCTGCCGGGATAGCTAGTATAGTATAAATATCCGGCGGACAGAGCTTAGTTCGGTATTTTTGTTTGTTAGGTAATATTTATTTTTTGGATATATTTAGATGCCATTTAAATATTAATGACATATGAATATGTTAATATCATATGGTTTGTAAAATCAAAAAAATAAAGAAAATATTAATGGATTAATAAAAAAAAACGAATTATAGCTTTCTATCGCCTGAAAACAATGATAAAACGAGTTTTCTATAAATAAAAAAATGGTTAAATTGATTTATAGGCCCTGAAATCTCTTCCGCGTACATACAAAATACAAATTTCATAGAAATTGTTAGAGCCGTGTATGAAATTTTCAATATATAGTTGTCCGCTACTTCGTCCACTTGGTATCTATCAATTAGTAAAATTTATAACAAGTACTTTTTACGATTGAATTGAATGTACATATTTTTTGCCTTTTACCGCGTGTCGTTTGGTACAATGCTTCAAAAGTTAGAACGATAAGAGTGCGCAGTGCTGTGGTCAGGCGGCAACCGGGCGCACTACAGAAATATGGCAAGAAATCTATGATCGCCGATTGTGCGACCCGAACACATGTAAAGACGTGAGAGCAGTCATCGTTGATGATTGTTGTATTTTTGACAGCACTATCGATTTGTTAGTAACATACTATACCTGTATATAATAGATAGGTATTGAAAGTTTGTGATATGAAACATCTTTTTGCGCGCCTTGGCAGTAAAATTATGTCGACTACTGGAAATGATAGATTGGGTTAGGTAGGTACTAAGGCAAATGTGGTCATGCCGTGATAATTCGCCGCTATTCTCTGTTCATTTGTGTGTGTGCGCGTATTAACCCCTTAAGGGTAAATTAAAATAGAGGATGAAAAACTTTAGGAAAGTAACCCTTTACGCGGGCGAAGCCGCGGGCAGAAGCTAGTATTATATATATAGATGAGTTTGTCTGAATATTTTCATTACGAATGTCGGTTTTTATATATTCACTAAGTTTGTCCACATGATTCAGGCCTCAAGCGTTATACATGATAAAAAATAGTTTTTTTTATTGCTTTTGGCGGCAAACGAGCAAGCAGTACACCTGATGGTAAGTGTTACTGCCACACATGGACCTTTAAGACCGCTGCCTACCAATACAAACCCCAAATCCACCCAGTAGGGCTGCCGTCTCTTGCTCACCGAACAAAGCACAATAGCACATTGCCATTACTCGGACGTTGATCTTCTGCGAGAGTGTGGTACTACCCCGGACGGACCGGCCCGCGCTCTCTTAAATACAATAATACTATCGAAGATTTGGTTACTACACGCAAACTATATTGAAATAGTTATTGGAACGGATTGGAGTGTGGGTTCATTACCGGAGTGTGGGTTCATTGCCTGAGTGTGGGTTCATTGCCCGTATACAATATTCATTATTCAATTCGCCAACGAAAAATGTTCTAGGTCAACATAGTTTCATAATCTCTGTAATTCTACTTAATGTATAGATTTTTAACGTGCGCAGAGATGGCCTCTTATTAGCGTTTGAATCTTTCAAGTTTGTTGTAGAAGACCCTAAGAAGATGAAGATTTATTTAGACTTTACAACACTTATCTTTAACGACATTCCAGTAAGGAAATCATCTATATATTGCTTGGAAATTCACAAATATAAAATAATCGAAACATTCTTCTTTAGGGGTTCTAGATAAAGAAAATACAAGTAGGCGGTGAACACACTAAATTCAAGAAACTATGATTTATACCATAAATATATATTAACCAATCTGTTTGATTGGTTATATCTTGGATATATATTGGATAGTTAACATTAACATTTCACATAGAAATTCACTTTTATGTAAAATCTTTAAAGCGATACGCACAAAAATTCGTAATATATAGAGAGAGATAGATAGAGACTTAGAGAGCCAGTAGCTCAACTTTATTTTTCGGGTTTTATTGGTAGGCAGCGGCCTAGTAAGGTACATGAGTGGCAGTAACACTTACCACGAAAAAAAATAGCGTAATATATAATTAATATATTAAATACTTAGGTCTTATAACGTACAAACAAGTTGGTACCTAGAAAAAAAATATTACTTCATATTGACGTGTGTGTAAGGCAAGGCGTGTTAGAATGGGAAAAGTCTAATCGTATTGCCTTGAAACAGCATCGTTATATACGAACGGGATCACCGACGCAGGCAAACTATTCCACTCCTTCAATGAGCGTAATATGGACGATAAAATAACAAGTTTTGTTTAAACGGGTGCGTTGTGTACAGTGAAATCGAAACCTCAGGCCTTTGCTGGCAAGGGATTGGCTAATATTTTTTTTGTTTAAAGCATCTTTTGAGATATAATGTAATTGTTGACTAGATGAAATCAGATGGAGTTGTTACAAAAACATAAATAGCGATATCTACGAATACATATAAAATGTATGTAAGTATAAAAATATTTGTCCTATTTGATTTAGGGGGCTGGTTTATAAATGTGCAACCTACACCAACCGCATCAGAGACGACGAAAATATGTCGCGGTCATGCGTACATAACCATGACTCATTAGTTATAAAAATATACAAAATCTAAAACTACTAACGTCTTGTACATTAAATTAGTTATAAAAGAAATTATTTGGATTGTCGCCCAAATTGATTTTTTGGTATAAATAACTAAAATAATATTTTTACATATTAAATTATATTTTATAACAAATTAAATAATCTCATTATCATTCATGCTTTTATATCAAGTGGTAGGACCATGCTGTTGACAGTTCTCTGTCTACAGCCGCGGGCTGACCGTCCGGGGTAGTACCATGCTGTCGCAGAAGATCGACGTCTGAGTAATGGGCTATTGCGCTTCGTTCGGTGAGCGAGAGAGCATGAAGCCCAAATGGTTGCGTTTGGGGTTTGTATTGGTAGGCAACGGCTTAGCTAGCCCTTGGTATTGCGAAGGTCCATGGGTGGCAGTAACACTTCCATCAGGTGTGCTGCGTGCTCGTTTGCCACCATAACCAATAAAAAAAAATATATTTTGGGTAGACACAATATGAACTGTTTTCCTATGGTAGGTATACATATATTGTAAAAGTTTTGGCAATAGTTTTATAATCGGCCGCCTGCCTGACGTCAAATCTTGGGAATGTACCTATTTGTCAACCAGACGACATCAGATGGAGTTCGCCTTTATCGATGTAAAGCTTTTATTCGTCTTTTACGACACCCATGTGTAAAGTAAGGGTTACTAAATACGTAACCGCCATTACTTTTTAGTTGTCATGCTGCGAACCTAGGTTGAAAAAGTTCTTGAAACATTGTTGTTTTCTTAAAGTTGGTGGTACTGTTACTGATTTATTATAACTCAGTATAAAGTCACTAAAATATTTGTACCTATAATAGAATTCATCTGTGTGATAATAGTGTAGAGATACCGTTAACTACCTCTTTATACCCATGGATGATGGAAAGGACTACTAAGGCTATATGCAGAAGCAAAAACGCGGCAGGCTCGATATGAAACAATATTGACACGTCTGACCAGCGCAGTATTATAGATCAATTTCCCTTCTACTGTGGATAAAGCGCAAGCCCAGCACTGGTCAGTGTGAAGAGTTAAAAAGATGATGATAATTGAATTAGGTACATTTGTCTTCTTTAGCTCATATATTTCCCACTATTGGATGGGGCCTCTGCCACAAAGGAAGAGAAAATGGTCTACTATTCCAATTTAGTAAAATGGGTTAGAAGGTTTTACTTCAAATGTTCTTGCCTCTCCGGTGTTGTTTTAGGGTTTTATTGACAGTGATGTGACAATCGCAGGCGAGTAAGAGGCCTGCATTGCAATATTAATATATCATCATATGGATAGTATAGGTAAAATATAATTAATAGTACATTACTACAGCGGCCAGCAAAACAGGGATTGATGGACGAACGTGTAAATGTGGGCCGAGGAGTAGCCGAGGCACATATACGTAAGTCCATCAATTCCTAGTTGTGGCCAAGGCTTGTATAGTGCTTTTCTCAAATAATACGCGGATATTAAAACTTATTAGTACTAAGTAGAAATGTATATATGACGAACAACGAACAACATTATTCACGCGCTAAAGAGTTCATTTGTTTTTTTTTTCATTATCAAACAGCTTTCTTTTTCAAGCCAGTTCGAAATTTAACTAAAACTCTGATAAGTTGACTATTTGGTTACAATATTTTGAAGTAACAAATCGTTCCATTTTTAAAATACACAATAGATATGAATTGCATATATATTTATTTGGCCGCTAAAACAAGACAGATATGGATTTTCATACATTTTTTGCCGGCCGCTGCTCGCTTAGTCCAGCAATTTCGATTTATCTCGAAGAAGGTTGTCAAAATAATGCTCAAATTTCCCAGGATAAATTTCCAAAATAATGCTCAAATTTAAAAGGATAACAACAGGCCCTTTTTTACCCGACTGCAAAGGAGTGGTATTGTGTTTAACAGTCTATGTATGTTTGTATGTTCCTTTGAAGCACTATATATACCAAACGCCTGGGCCGATTTTTATGATTCGCACGTCAATCAATTCCTCTTAATCCGGCGAGTGTCACTAAAGATATGACGTTATTGAAAATTCAATATGGCGACTACTGGACGCCATAAGGCGATCCGTTATCTCCTAAACTCTTTATTGCCGTATTAGACACAATATTCAGAAAACTTGATTGGCAAAAGGTTGGCATTGAAATAAACAGGAAATATCTCAGCCATCTCCGTTTTGCTGACGATATAATATTGTTCTCTCAATCAAGCTCACAATTGGAACAAATGCTGCAAAACCTGCAGGCAGAAAGTTTATATGTGGGATTAGAATTGAACCTACAAAAAACTAAATTAATGACCAACTCTACAAAGCCACCCATAAAAATAGGAAACGAATCACTTGATTACGTAGATACATATATATACCTCGGAAAACAAGTATCTTTTCACAGAAATAATAACTCAGAAGAAATAACTAGAAGAATAAACATATCATGGCAAAAGTATTGGGCCCTTAAAGAAATAATGAAAGGAGATATGTCGCTTTCAGTAAAGAAAAAAGTCATGGATAGTAACATCCTCCCTTGCATAACATATGGCTCACAAACCTGGACATTCACCAAACAGGTGAAAGAAAAGATAAGAAAATATCAGGCAGCCATGGAAAGATCTATCCTAGGAATTCGAAAAATAAATAAAATCCGTCATACTAAAATAAGAGAACGAACAAAACATATAGACTTCTTACTCCACTCTATGAAACTGAAGTGGAAATGGGCGGGACATCTAGCGAGAATAGAAGATACTAGGTGGACGAGACATGTCATAGAATGGATAGGACCCGAGGGAAAAAGACAACGGGGAAGACCAATAAGAAGATGGCTTGATGACATCAAAGATATAGCGGGAGATAAATGGCAGACAAAGGCGAGTAACAAAGATCTTTGGAATGATATGGAGGAGGCCTTTACCCTACAGAGGGGTTCTCATTAAAAGTGACATAATATATTATATCTAAAATTCAATTCAATTCAAATTAATTTTATATTTTTAAATGTATAATTTGTAAATCAAAATAGAATAAAAAAAAAATTGTATAAATACTTTATAATATAATTTATCACACTGTAATAATTTGCATGTTAAATGAGAAATAATAAAAGGCTTATTTATTATTATTATTATTGCGTTTTAAATGATATGATGGGCGCACTCCAGACGGCTCTAGTTATATGCTACACCTACAAGTGATGATAATGCGGTCATATAGCATTCGAGTAAATACATTTTTTTTTAATTTTCTTTCTCTGTTCTATTACTTTACTATTAATATGAGCCGTCGTTGTTGGTATCGTGTGGGTTTGGTTTTTAAATTGATTTTACTCTTAGCCATTGTCTGTCAGTATATAAAGCGATTTTACCTTACTGATATTGCTCTCAGGAAGTGTAAATTCGAGTCCGTTCGCACAGCTTAGAGAGAGTTCAGCTTAGTTGTAGAGTCGCGCGTCGCCCCGGACGGATTACACGGTATTGGTCGCGCGGCATTGTTGATGACAATATAGACACAATATGATTTATTATAACAATATTCGTAAAAAATCGTAACACTCGTACAAAACGACCACTGATCCGTCAAATTTAATTTCAACTTTTCGCGGTATTTTCCAAACTGTCAGTTGCGTTTTGTTGCATCATCACCAAATAAACGTTTAGAACTGATGTTTTTTTTAATATTTTGTTTGTTTATTAAGTCATATTTTAATAACCTATATCTCTATTCCCGACGACAACAAACTCAAAAAACTTAAATTTTTTTTTTTTTTAATCAAAACATAAAAATCTTAAAAATTGGTCCAACCGTTCTCGAGTTATAAATGTAGTAATTTTTTTTTTGTTTTTGTTAACGCAGTGGCTAAAAATGCATTTTTCGCATGACCGCCCGGGCGGGGTATGTGGGACTCACAGGCCATAAAGGGGTCACTGAATACACACTAAAAACCAACTGCATGCTGTTAGCCGTTGGGGCTTTTACAGCTGAACCGGACTATGGGCGAGCCTTATGGGCTCTCAACCCGAATATTGTAATTAACATAACTTCTCTTTTATATACCTACTAGCGGACCCGGCACACTTCGTTCCGCCTAATAGTTAATCAAGGAGATGAGCAGATTTCGATTAATTTAAAATTATTAAGTTATTTTTAGCTGTGTGGTAGCGGCTACAAATTTCGCATTGTCAACAGCACGGCCTGCCTCGCTTTACTCTTGTTATTAAGAAGCACGAAGTTGGGCCATATTAACGCGGCGGTCTTTCCGTGCAATAAATTGTTCTTCTGCCGTGGTTACGTTCGTTATGTTTCGAATTCTAACTGCGTTACGGTTTTGTTGGGAAAGATTTGCTTTATTGGTCGCGGCATTGTTGATGACAATATAGACATAATATGTTTTATTATAACAATATTCATAAAAATTCGTAACACTCGCACAAAACGAACTCTGACCGGTCAAATTTTGCACGCCTATAAGCGAAGCGTTGAGGTCTTGCTCTACTCTCGATATGGAAATCAAGCACTTTTCAAACCTAAAAATGATTGTATTTTTCTCACATTGCACTTATAGGATAATATTATCATACACATGTCAAGAAAAAACATTCGTTTAAACGTATTTCATATTTTTAAAAAGCAATTATTTTGTTTAAAGTAAGGAAATAGTTGATTAAAAAATATTCGAAGACGTCGGATAAAATACACCGGATCTGGCAAGAATACGACCGTAAAAATTAATGTATCAAGATATTTCTTTTTTTTAAAGCTTCATAATCGCAACGCACGGTTTCCTTTCGAAAATGGCTTGGTAATTCTTTGTCTTTTAATTGCAATTAATAAAAAACTAAACTGCTTACCTACATCCTTCCACTTTCGCATTGTATATCTTCTTAACCAGACGTTCGTTCGGTATTCTTTCCACATGTCCGAACCATCGGAGCATTCCCTTTCGCATCTTTATACCAATACTCTCTTTCATACCTACTCGCTCTCTTACGTCATCGTTACGAATGCGGTCGTTCAGCCTAACTCTACAGATTTTCCGAAGAGATCGCATTTCGACCGCATTAATTTTACTTTCATACTCTTTTCTGCATACCCAACTCTCGCTTCCATACAGTAATGTTGGGACAAGCACTGCGTTATGTATTGCTACACGTGCCTTCTGGCTGAGGTGGTGGCTGCCGAGAAGTTGCCCCAACGCTCCGTTCACTCTATTTCCCGCATTCACTCTTCGCTCTATATCAGTGGTGTACCGTCCATCTCGGCTAAATCCACATCCAAGATATAAAAATTCATCCACTTGCTCTAGTACATCATTACCTATTGTTACTCTTACATCTGTTCTGGCTTCATCTCTTTCAAAGACCATTATTTTGGTTTTGCTCATATTCACGCGTAGGCCCCTTTTCTTACAATCTTCTGTCATTGTGTCGACTAGGGTCTGCAGGTCAGTCGCTGACTGTGCCAGCAGGACTGCATCATCTGCATCTCGTGAAGTATATGTACCTATACCTTGTGAAAATTGGGTTCGTTTACATTTTTTTGTTCGTCCATTCCGACAGGCAAAGGAAATAGATCCCATACTATTGTAAACGAACAGCTATGTTTTGTACTGCGTCGAGATTATGACACGAAATTATTTTTCTTTTTCATTTATGGCATTGACTAATAGTAAATGATAAATAAAATAATGAAAAATTGTCACATGTCTGTTAACTTCAGTAGGTATCTTAAAAATATTGCATTTTTTTTTGTTTCTCTAACTTTTTGAAGTGAAAGTTGTTTATCGACGTATGGGAGAAATTTTATATTGTAACGTTTTTCTGTTACGCGCCATATTTATTTTGAAGTGTAAAGCGCATGGGAGGGTTATCCGTGCGGTGACGGAGTAAGAATACAATTCGCCACCCTCTATCTTAACCGTGGGGGATCGTAAGAGACGACTAAGGTAAGGGATATAAAACGCATATAATATCTTTGTAAGAGAAGGAAAACTTGAAACAAAACCCTATACCAACATGTCTGACCAGCGTGGTATAGTAGGTCATTTTCCCTCCCATTATGGTGGAGGCGCGAGCCCAATAGTGGGACATATATGAGCTGAGATTATAAGCGCACGAAGGTAGAGATAAGAGAGAGAGAGAAAGGGGGAGAGAGGCAGAGGGAGAGAGAGAGGGAGAAAGAGACGGAGAGAGGATTTTTAATAGTGGCAAGACCATGCTGTTGACAGTTCTCTGTCTACAGCCTGCGGACCGGTCCGTCTAGTTTAGTATCACACTCTCGTAGAAGATCGACGTCTTAGTAGTGGCAATGTGCTATTGCGCTTCGTTCGGTGAGCGAGAGAGCCGATAGCCCAAGTGGGTGGGTTTGGGGATTGTAATAGGAGGCAGCGGACTAGTTATACCCTTGGTATAGCAAAGGTCCATGGGTGGTGGTGTGCTGCTTGCTCGTTTGCCACCATAAGCAATAAAAAAGGCAGGGAGGGAGAAAGAGACGGAGAGAGAGGGAAAAAGAGACGGAGAGAGAGGAAGAGAGAGAGAATAATAGAGAGTAGTTAGCCAAAGTGTCACTTCTGATATGTGTACGTTCTTTATACGCACGCATAAATTTTTGTTTTTAAGTGCAATTTTATTTAATATTAGTGCCAGATCTTGCTCAATGAAATAATTACGACGCTTTCATTATTGTGCATATTAAAGCATTGACTAATAGTAAATGATAAATAATATAATGGAACTCGAAATGCGTACCGCAATGCGGGTTAGGGCGTCCCCCGGAGGCGACGCGTACCGACCCGCCCCCGTCGGTACGAACTTCGGCAGTTGCGGCGATGGGGGCCGCCACCCATCACGCCTTGCCCAGTCAGGCGAGTCGAGGAGAGCAGAGTGCCGGGTGGGCACGTGGAATGTAAGAGGTTGTGTGGAAGGTAAGTTGCACGAGCTGATATCCGTCATGGCGGACAAACAGCTAGACGTGCTCTGTGTAACAGAGACCAAGCGAAGGGGCAGCGACGCCTGCGATCTTCCTGGTGGCGGGATGGCTCTGTGGTCTGGTGTACCACAGAGCGATCGAGCCAGCATGGGGGTAGGAGTACTGCTGTCCTCTCGCTTGGCCTCAGGTGTGAAGGATTACGGAATGTATGATCCCAGACTTCTTTGGGTCCGTATAAAACTTGGTGTCACCAAGGTATTCATACATACATACATACATACATAGCCTCACGCCTGTTTCCCTGAGGGGTAGGCAGAGACTACGGATTGCCACAAACCACGATCCTGACATACCTCCATCGCTTCATTCACACTCATCACAGTCTTCATGCATGCTCTACGATTACGCGTACTCTTAATCTGACCTTTCACTAACACATCTTCGATTTGATCCAGGAAAGTACGACGTGGTCTTCCCCTTGTAATCGTCCCACTCACACTCGCTTTGTATACTTGTTTAGTCAACCTTTCTTCACTCATTCTTTCCACGTGTCCGAACCACCTCAGCATACCCTTTTTTATCTTTGTCACTACTTCTTCATTCATACCGCAGCGCTCTCTTATAACACTATTCCTAATTTTATCTTTCAGACTTACACCACACATACTACGAAGAGCTCTCATCTCTACAGCATTTATGCTACTTTCATGTCTTCCCTGCCAAATCCAGCTTTCACTGCCATACATGAGAGTGGGAACTAATACTCCCTTATGTACAGCTAGGCGTGCCTTGTTAGATACATTCCTACTTTTCATAAAAGCGTACAATGCCCCATTCACTTTATTACCAGCATTTACTCGTCTTTCAACATCTTCATCATTTTTACCATCACTAGTAAACAGTACACCCAAGTATACAAATTCTTTCACCTGTTCCAATCCCTCACCATTTATAAAAATATTACATTCCGTCATACATTTATCCTTTTCAAAGACCATTACTTTCGTCTTACTTACATTTACTTTCATACCTTTTCTTTCAAAAGCATCATGCATAGTAGTTACCATCGCCTGTAAGTCTTCAGCCGACGATGCAAGTAAAACCTGATCATCGGCATAAAGAAGACATTTGACGAGTAACTCATTCATTCTTAAACCACATTCATTATTTTTCAAATCTTGCAAACAGCTATCCATAAATAGGTTAAACAGCCACGGTGACGCTACACATCCCTGTCTGACACCTTTATCAATGTTAAACCATTCAGTGTAGGACCCGTTTATCCTTACGCAGGCTCTGGAATCCTTATAAATGGATTTCAGCGCCTGAATAAGATGGCCATTTACCCCATACATAGATAGTACCGACCACAGTTCATTCCTCCTCACTTTGTCATAAGCCTTCTCTAAATCAATGAAAGCGCAAAAGACTTTCTGACCTTTAGCCAAAAATTTTTGCGCCATGCATCGTAAAGAGAAAACTTGATCCGTGCAACCCATACTCTTTCGAAAACCCGCTTGCATCCCATATTTTCTTTTCGGTCACTTTCACTACTCTTTCAATCAACACTTTCGCATACAGTTTGCCGACAATGCTAAGGAGGCTTATGCCCCTGTAGTTTCTACAATCTTGCCGTGAACCTTTCCCTTTGTAGAGAGGTACAATTACCGCCTGACACCAGTCTATAGGTACTCGGCCATTAGTCCAGCAAAGATTGAAGAGCTGGTATAGGATGTTAGTTGTAATATCTTCTCCAGCCGTCAGCATTTCAACTGTAATCCTGTCGTATCCTGCAGACTTACCCGCTCTCATACCTTTCAATGCATTTGTAATTTCTATCATACTTATGCATTCTCCTTCCTCGAGATCCCTTTCATTCGCAAATGATAATTTTTGTGGCTCTTCTCTTTCAAATAAGCTTTCAAAGTATTCCTTCCATCTCTCTAGTATACATTCTACTCCATACACTGTCCTTCCATATTTATCGCTGATCGAGACTAGCTCTGTATTTTGCGCTTTGCCTCGAGCCGATCTTATGGACTTCCAGAAAATCTTCGAGTTAGTTTGGAAATCCTTCGATAATCTTCTATCGTACTCGTCTTCTTGATCTTCTTTCTTTCTTCTAACAATTTCTTTCACATCTCTTTTTTTTCTCTTATATTCTTCTTTGGCTATATCTATGTCTTCATTCGTTGCTTTCTTCATTCTCTCATTGGCTCTGACAGCAAGCCAATCTACCCAGGCTTTCTTCTTCTCACGAACTACACTCTGCACATCTTTATCCCACCATATATTCTTCACCTTGTTTACTTTCATTCTTCTAGTCACACCACATATTTCTGTAGCAACATTTACCACCTGTTTTTTAAAAGTCTTCCATAATTCTTCCATACTACAAATATCAGCCGCATGAAAAAACTTTTCCTTTAGTTTACTTTTGTATTTATCTCTAATATACTCATCTTGCAAATTTTCTACTTTTATTCTTTCTAGCACACTTTTCGGGTTATGTATCCGGTTTCGCCACGTTTTCATAAGACCACTTATTCTAGTCATTACTAGAAAGTGGTCTGTATGAATACCAATACCGCGATATACCCTAGTGTCTAGTACTTTCTTTCTGAGCCTTTCATCTACTATTACAAAATCAATTATACTCTTTCTTACATTCTTTGCTTCACGTGTATACATATGGATCTTTTTGTGCTCAAACATAGTGTTTGTAACACAAAGATTCCATTCCAAACACACTTCTAGCAGACTTCGACCATTTTCATTCAGGCTTTCATCACCAAACCTTCCTAAAACCTTTTCAAATCCTTCTCTGCTTACTCCTACCCATCCATTAAAATCCCCTAACAAAATCAACCTTTCATTCAAATTACATAACCTCAAAACATCCCGCAGTTCCTCCCAAAATTTCTCTCTTGCATCCTGTTCACATTTATTGTTATGTAATCCCATGTTCACAGGAGCATATACTCCCACAACAAAAATACGAGTCAGACCTACTTTCATCCTTATCCATACTAATCTAGCATTCACACAATCATACTCTTTCACACATTGAGCCATTCGAGGAGAAAGAAGGAGACCAACTCCCTGACAGGCTCTACTAGTCATTGGTACCCCGGACCAGTACGCCGTGTAAGGTCCATGACTAGTAATCTCACATCCCTTTCGCTTCGTCTCATTCACACAGAGAATATCAATCTTTTTATCATCCATCATTTGACATACCTCATTTAATTTCTCTTTCATTCCTCCTCCTACATTTAGCGTGGCAAAGCGGCACTCCGTAGACCGCTTTTCGCCCTCATTGGGCTCAAGGTATTCATGGTTGTAGCATATGCTCCCGTAGGATCTTCGGTGGCATCAGACCTAGAGAAGTTTTGGGATAATGTTAGGGAAGTTCTGGATATGGCAGAAACCAGTGAACGCGTGATTGTATGCTGAGATTTGCACGGATGGGTGGGGACCAAGCGTCCTGACTATGAGGACGTACTTGGTCCATTTGGTGATAAGAGAGTGAACGACGCAGGTAGGCTCATAGCGGATGTATGCATGGAGAGAAACCTTATTGTGTCAAACACATTTTTCCAACATAAGGACATCCATATGACATATAGACATGGAGAAGGAATGAACAGAAAAGTATAATAGATTTAATTTTGGTAGACAGTCGCCTCCGAAGCAAAATATTGGACGCAAGAGCCTACAGGGGCCCCACAGTCGATACGGACCACTATCTCGTTATTGCGAGATTTAGTGGTCTGTTCAGAAAGTGGAGGCACTGGCGAGAGCGTGTCCACTTCGGAGGGCTTGAAAGAATAAAGGTTGAAAGGTTGCAAGAAGAGTGTAAGAAAAAAGTATGCAGAGGGTGTCCGAGAACGGCTGACGATGGCAAGCCAGCCGCAATCGGACATTGAACAATGCTGGAGAGTATTGAAAGAGAGTATGGTAGACACAGCGAAAGAAGTATGTGGAAGTTCAAAGAAGCATAGAAACACAAATGGTGATGCATGGTGGGATGCGGAAGTGGCAGCTTCCGTAGAGCAAAAGAAGAAAGCGTGGCTGGACTATGTCTCTTCTTTGAATCTGAATGACAGTATGACTGAACAGAAGAAAGAAATATATCGGCAATGTAAGAATGACATCAAGGCCTTAGTGAAAGAGAAACGTGATAGAGCAAGTATGAGTGCAGAAGATAGGCTGACCAAAAACTTCGAGGATAACACCAAACTCTTTTGGAGGGAGGTGAAGAAGTCTCGGGGTGGTTGGTCAGCCTTCAGAATGAATAAAATGAGGTCTAAAGGTGGAGACATTCTTACACAAACACAAGACGTGTTAAGCCGATGGAGGGAATATTTTGGCGATATGTATGCGGATGCTACGGTTGGCGCCGGTGTCGCATGTGGTCTAGTAGATCAACATTCGGCGACGGCGTCCTCCGATGGCATCAGTATGGATGAAGTTGAATGGGCGATAAGAAGTTTGGGAAATGGTAAGGCAGCGGGCATTGATATGGTGTCTGCCGAGATGATCAAGCTTGGTGGCTCCTGTGTCCGGGAGGCGTTCCTGTTGCTCCTCAATTTATGTTGGAGCTCGGGCATGGTTCCCGGGGACTGGAATAGCGCAGTCATCGTGCCTTTGTTTAAAAACAAGGTTTCACGTTATGACTGCGCAAATTACAGAGCCATAAGCTTGACCAGTTTGGCAGCAAAAGTGTATGGTAAAATTATTGAAAGGAGAATGAGGATGGTGTCCGATGGTTTACTGTGTGAGATACAAGGAGGTTTCAGGAGTGGAAGGGGATACATGGATCAAGTGTTCTCTCTGCGCAACATTGTGGAGAAGCATCTGGCCCTAGGTCAGAGGGTTTTCTGCAGTTTTGTGGATCTGGAGAGAGCATTTGACACGGTTGTACGAAAGGAACTTTGGGACATTTTACCGGAGTATGGTATTAACGGTAAACTGCTGCAGGCTGTGCAATCCAGTTACATGGGCTGTAGAGCCTGTGTGCGGCTGGATGATGGAATGTCGCCTTGGTTTGACGTCAATATCGGCGTTAGGCAGGGCTGCGTTCTATCAGCCAGGCTGTTTATCATATATCTGGATAAATGTCTCCAAAGGTTGAACGATATGAATGTGGGAGTCCAGATGGGTGACTCAGTGGTCTCTGCTCTGCTTTATGCAGATGATTCAGTCCTGCTGGCACAGTCAGCGACTGACCTGCAGACCCTAGTCGACACAATGACAGAAGATTGTAAGAAAAGGGGTCTACGCGTGAATGTGAGCAAAACCAAAATAATGGTCTTTGAAAGAGATGAAGCCAGAACAGATGTAAGAGTAACAATAGGTAATGATGTACTAGAGCAAGTGGATGAATTTGTATATCTTGGATGTGGATTTAGCCGAGATGGACGGTACACCACTGATATAGAGCGAAGAGTGAATGCGGGAAATAGAGTGAACGGAGCGTTGGGGCAACTTCTCGGCAGCCACCACCTCAGCCAGAAGGCACGTGTAGCAATACATAACGCAGTGCCTGTCCCAACATTACTGTATGGAAGCGAGAGTTGGGTATGCAGAACAGAGTATGAAAGTAAAATTAATGCGGTCGAAATGCGATCTCTTCGGCAAATCTGTGGAGTTAGGCTGACCGACCGCATTCGTAACGACGACGTAAGAGAGCGAGTAGGTATGAAAGAGAGTATTGGTGTAAAGATGCTAAAGGGAATGCTCCGATGGTTCGGACATGTGGAAAGAATGCCGAACGAACGTCTGGTTAAGAAGATATACAATGCGAAAGTGGAAGGATGTAGGTACCGAGGGAGTCCGAGACTAACCTACCTAGACCAGATCGGTCAGGTACTGAAGGAAGGTGGAGTCAAGAGTCTCCGAAATCGGCGAGCGTGTATGAAGAGAATTATGAATGTTGAGGAAGCGAGTGAAGTATGCAGAGATAGAGTTCTCTGGCACTCTGTTCTCTCTGCCTACCCTGCAAGGGATATGGCGTGATGTATGTATGTATGTGTATAAATAATATAAAAATTATGAGGCGTGCACTTTTGGGTTTTTCAAATTATAATTTTTTAATTTTTCGCGGTATTTTCCAAACACACCATTAGACCACGTAATGACGTGAGCTGTCAGTTGCCATTGATTACATCATCAACAAATGAACGTTTAGAATTGATGTCTTTTTAATATTATTTTTTGTTTGTTTATTAATATCATATTTTAATATCCTCTATCCTATTCCCGACGAAAACAAACTCAAAAACATAAAAATCATAAAAATTGGTGCAGCTGTTCTCGAGTTATAAGTGTTGTAACTAACACAACTTTCTTTTATATATATATATATATATAGACTAGCAGACCTGGCCACGCGTTGCTGTGGCTAAGGTAGCCTCAGTAACATAGCACCATCTATTAAATACTTACTCAACGCAGTCAAAAGATACCGCCATCTGTTAGAATCGTTTGGAGATAACAGATAATTGTGACTGTCAAATAATAGACAAATAATTTGCAATAAAATATTATTGCGACTATAAATTGAGATAGAAGCTATCCTATCTTTTAAGTTGGATCAAGCTACACATGCTGTGCAAATTTGATTAATATCGGTTAAGTACTTTAAGAGTCCATCACAGACAAACAACGTGACGCGTAATTTATATATATTAAGATATACATTTTTAATAACATATTATATTGTAACTGTTGAGCTCGAGATCACAGTTGGTATAAAATTTTCGCTTCTAAGTACATTTTATATTTTTGTTAATAACTGAACTATGTTTATTATTGTAATACTTCCGGATCAAACGTTAGGCGACTCTGATGTCAAATCTGTATAATATCTAAAGCTGGTTACTTTGTCGCTTTTGACTGCCATCGCGATTCATTGAAGTTAAATGGGAAATGAATGAGCCAACACATAGTGCATACAAATGACTTGGTTTTACATAGATTTTCGACCACATGCGGCCAGATGCCTTGCCATGCGTAAATGCTTTGTTTTGTTTACTAAATATGGCGGTCAATCGTGAGTTTGCATTGGTAAATATTTATTTATATCAAACATTGTGATTTATCAGAGTAAGGCTGTCTCTATATGTCTATAATCTGGTGACAGCATGAAAATACAAGTCACCATCCACTATCGTGCCCTTAGTTCTAGTAAGAGACGATAAAAGGTGTGCATATAGTATGTATGCAAGATCCTTACTAATATTAGAAATGCGAAAGTAACTCTAAAGTCTGTCTGTCGCTCTTTCAAGCCAAAACTACTGAACCGATCTAAATGAAATTTGGTACACGGATAGTCTAGAGCCTGACTAAGGACATTAAAAAGTAGCCTACTTTTTAATGCAAAAAAGGGTTGTAAAGGGCGACGAAAAGTCGTAAGGAAGTATCGTCATTTTTAAAGCCAGAAACTTGAACTTATTTTTAGGCTATTGATTAGATAGATTGAAATAATTGATAGATATCTATAAATAAATATGACATTAACATGTCGTAAAAATTTACCCTTAAAATGGGTAGGGGTAAAATAAAAATAGGGGATGAAATATATATATATATATATATATATATATAAGAATTTCGATCCTCGATCGAAGACTTATACCAAAATATCTGTCCTGCTATAGACCAGGTCCATTTCGCTGGAAGAGACTCAAGCCGAGTTGTGGGATGTATGTGTTAGGTAATGGCTACAATAGCTGTCTCCATGCTCAATTTCATCATGTCCAATGAAATGAAATTCTTGACATTATTTTTTTTATTTATAGTTATTTTTTCTAAGAAAGTAATCTCTGTATTGCGGGGGTCTTTACAAACATAGAATCAACGTAGACAAATTACACCCTGACTCAGTAGATCTGTTTGTGGAGTGCACATAGTATTGTCCTGCCTGCGAATCGAATCCATGACACTGGTACGGAAAGTCGGTATCTTAACCAGTATGCCATCTGTGCCGTCAACAGTATTATAGAAATCTTTATTTAACATTATAAACAATATATAGCCTATGTTACTATGGCTATAGTTAAAATCTGCTCAGTTTTTTTATTTATTAATTACATACATTTTTCGTGTGGTGATGGACTAAGAATACGATGGGTACCCGTGGGTGATCGTACGAGGCGACTAAGGGATATAAAACGCATATAACATCTATACGAGAGAAGGAAATCTCGAAACAAAACTCTATAGCAACACGTCTGACCAGTGTGGTATAGTAAGTCAATTGCCCTCCCATTATGGAGGAGGCTCGAGCCCAACAGTGGGATGTGTATGAGCTGAGATGATGAGATGAGATGAATTACATACATAGTTTAGATATACATACGTATATGTATATATATATATATATATACCTAAAAGTGAATACACATGGTATCATACCAATGTGAGTGGGTTATGTGGCCGCACGCCGCCCTTCCGTTGCTCTGGATCGAGATTATGCGTAGTGTGTCCAGACTATATAGCCTGATGTCCTAATACATATGTGGAAGTGGATTTAATAGAAAAGTTTTATAGAAATAGTTGATGCAATTCTTAATCCAAAACCATAGTGATATAAAAAAACATGTAAAATTTTATATAACATTTAAAATTTAAATATAACACAAGAACGTGGGAGAATGAGAAATAAAATCGAGAAACTAATTTTATACGGACGACGTACATATCTGCTCATACGACATTCTACTCAATGCTATTCAAATACGAAAATATTATATTTTTCATCATCAAAGTTTATTTTTAGTTATGTCGACACAGTTTCCTTGGCTGGAAGCACGTGTAGAGAAAAACATATTTAATATTCATTATGAGAATGAATATCGAGATTATAAAACAAATATTATTACATAATTCATCACTACTCAAGAGATGTTTTTATAATGCAATAACTTTTTTATTATACCTTAATATTCATCTCACACTCCTGGCAGTTATGGGTTAAAAACACAATGTCATCTTCCCTTATTTTTCTAGCGAAAAATCGTAACAACTAGCCGAAGAATCACCAGGAGAGTAGGCAGTACCGTGTCTATGAGAAACTCAAAACATCACTTGCCATCCCCAATACGCTTGCTAACGATTACCATACAATGATTATGTCCCATTAGTGGACGTTTGTAGGCTAAGAGGTGAATTCTACTTGGGCGTCCCTTCCAGTAGGTTTCTAGTTCTCCAAAAGAGGAAACCTCAATAAAACATATGACAACGACTGGCAGAGACCTATGACCCGCAGTGGGATGTTACTGATAAGAAGAAAAAAACTATCATTATAAAGAGTAAGCTTGTAAGTTTGAATATAATCTCTATAACTACTAAACCGATTTGAAATATTCTTTTACTAATAGGAAGCTACGATATCCCTGAGTGTTGTCCCGGGGAGTAATATAATTGTCCCGGGGAAATATGTCATTGTCACAGAATGGAAATCACGCGTACAAAGGCGGCGGTAAAAGCTATTATTAAATATTGTATTTCGTCCCAATTTCCATGGGTTCATATTGTTTCTAGATGTACCAGTGAAAAATACAACGTACAAAGTGTAAAATGACTGTTGATTAACAACAACATGCCAAAAACTTTGGTAAAATTATATAAGTAGATATCAAATATGAAACTTTGGTGTTAAGAATTAATCAATGAATAAGACAAGATGACATTGGTAGTTTGGCGTTATTGTCTTGCGGTAGATTAAAATTTATGATATTACGTAAAATTGGCCACAAAGAGGGCAATACTCGCTATACGAATATATTACGAGATTAAGATGAAAATTCGTATTCGAGCTTTTATCAGGCGGTATTGATCCGTTCTCAAAGAGTTATCGAGAAAGGATCGACCAGCTTGAGAAAAGTTTGAATAACGAAATCGTGATTAAATGGAATTACAAAAATCAAATACCCACGATTTGAGTCGCCATCCAATTTATGAAACCTAAATTTTGCGGCAAATAAACTACCGGTGCTATAATTCCACTTATACTATCCAGGAAAAACTAAGAGTTTATAAGAAAAGAAATTATTTAACAGTTTCTCGTATATGTAATCCAAGAGTTTGTTGTATTATTGGGAATATTATCAATACACGTCCTCATGATTTATAACTCATGGAGCCAATACAATTTTCGCTAAAGATTATATAAAGGTTTAAGCTGCAAAAAATCCCAGGCAACGAATTGATCGCCTCTGAACCCGCATCAAATTTAATTAGAAATATAAACAGGTGGAGTTAGAAAGATATCACTCATGGAATAATTGTCGGACGTTGTCAAATCGTATTGACGTCTGATAAAAAAACAATTTACAATAAAATAACAACAGGACTCCTGGATATAATGGTATAAATAAGGTTATGGTCAGTGTTAATATATAAACATGTAAAGTCTCGAACGCATAGCAGTGAAATAATATTAATCAGCGTGACTATAAATAAATTTTACGCTGAAGTATTCCCCTTGAAAGTAATGAGATTTTAAAATCATTCTTTACCTTTTTTCAAGAGTCGTGTATATTGAATGAGCAAGGTTCCTCGCTTTGTGACGTCAGAACCATTGCAAGTTAAATAAAGCTAATTTCGCCAGTTCTCATTTTCTAAAACGCATCCGTTTGCCAGCATTTTATAACGACACGAGTTTCCTCTTAGATTTTCAGCCATCTTTTGTTATATGTGTGTAAATAAAATTTTCTTGCCTGTGTTTCTTTCGTCATTCATTTGATGACAATATGTTTAAAAAGATGGAACTTTAGATACTATGTTAAAGAAGATTTTTTTCCTCTGGAATTAAATTCCTTAACGTGGCATGTAGTTTGCATTGTATACGATCAGCAATGTAAGATCAATTCTAACCACGTTTATTTCTTTTAATCTCCATCATCTTGCTCTTATCAATTACTAGCAGGCAATTTTAACAATAGTTCTGTGACCAGAGGCTTGCCTTGTCAACAACCGTCAATAAATATAAATAATATAGCCCGCCGCCAAAAATTATAACGATATTCGTAGAAGTTGTGGTCACTACCCGCTAAATCCGTCCGGGGCGACAGAAGAAGCGGCGCGCGACCCCATATAAGCCCCTAATTAGCAGTTCGATAGCAGTGGCCAGTCCAATGGCAATGGGGAGGAATTACAGTGGGTTATACAGCCACGCGCTGCCGCTTTGGATGAAATCGACGGCATGTCCAGACCAAAACCTGCCAAAAAAGCGTTCATGATGCAAGTTTACTATACCACGCTGGAACAGACGAAGTTTATGAAGGAAGGTGGAGTCAAGAGTCTCCGAAACCGGCGAGCGCGTATGAAGAGAATTATGAATGTTGAGGAAGCGAGTGAAGTATGCAAGGATAGAGTTCTCTGGCACTCTATTCTCTCTGCCTACCCTGCAAGGGATATGGCGTGATGATATGTATGTATGATGCAAGTAAAGTGTTTGAAACGTTGGGTAATTAAAAATTAAATAAAAACGCGATAGAATCCATAAAAATAGTTTTATGTCAATACTCGCGTAAACATCAGAAATCATTGTGTTTATTCTTTACTTAAAAATGGCAAGTGGTGATTCAAAACATTCGTTAATAAATAATATAGGTATATATTTATATGGTGTCCGATGGTTTACTGTGTGAGACACAAGGAGGTTTCAGGAGTGGAAGGGGATGCATGGATCAAGTGTTCTCTCTGCGCAACATTGTGGAGAAGCATCTGGCCTTAGTTCAGAGGGTTTTCTGCAGTTTTGTGGATCTGGAGAGAGCATTTGACACGGTTGTACGAAAGGAACTTTGGGACATTTTACCGGAGTATGGTATTAACGGTAAACTGCTGCAGGCTGTGCAATCCAGTTACATGGGCTGTAGAGCCTGTGTGCGGCTGGATGATGGAATGTCGCCTTGGTTTGACGTCAATATCGGCGTTAAGCAGGGCTGCGTTCTATCAGCCAGGCTGTTTATCATATGGGGTACGATGTCAGAAACCTCCACGCGGTGTACCCTGGGTGCGGACGGCGGTCCCCAGTTCTTCTGTTGTACTGTCGTCCGTAGCGAATATCTGGCGCTTCGCTCCTAGCCTTCTATCCGTAGAAGGTGACCGGACGCGAATCCGCGACGGGCTCAGTCACTCATTCATTTGAGGGC
This sequence comes from Lymantria monacha, assembly GCA_905163515.2. Taxonomy (NCBI): domain Eukaryota; kingdom Metazoa; phylum Arthropoda; class Insecta; order Lepidoptera; family Erebidae; genus Lymantria; species Lymantria monacha. The sequence continues at coordinate 24,174,474 of LR991081.1, forward strand.
TGGGCAGGCATGTGCCACCGCCACCGTCGTCAAATCGTAAACCTGATTCTTTGCTTGTCTTAGTTTCAGGAGCGAGGGTCTTGGCTTAACCGCCCGGACCGCGAGGAAGACAACCTCTATAAAGAATTTCGAATGTACATTCGAATTCGGAAATCACCCACAATCTTAAGTTTTGGCGTGCGGCGAGAAGATGCATGGCAGATGGGTTGTTCTGTTCTTAGCACGCTCCAGCCAGGGTACCGGCTGCCCCCCTGGTTGGTAAATGTAGGCTTGCCCGGGTACAGGGATCTCTGCCCGGGTCGACGTAATAGTATCTCCCATACTCGTGGGTTTAACTATGGATACTCATTTAAATTTTAATAGCTACGTGGATCATAGTGATTCCTACCTCAAGGCCCGGTCATGCCAACGGAAAACTGACCGAAACGACGCCTCGTCCTCGGGACTCGAGGCGTCCGCCGAGGGTCCGGCACAACACGCAGAGGCCCAAACAACATCGATGCGGAGGTCGCCCAGGAGGAGCCGGGGGAAGACCTCCAGCTTCAAACGGCGTTTGGAGGAGCGGCGAGCGCGCAGAAAGGCTGCCGCCGCAGAAGCGAGGAAGGACGGCGGTAGGGCCGAAACGGAGCCGTCGACGGACGAGGGCGACAGCGATGTCGCAGAGCCGTCCGGAGAAGACGGGGGTGGCGGTTCTACCGCCAAAATGGACGAGGGCGGTGACATTCCCGCAGGGCCGTCCAAGAAGGATAGCAGGCCGGCTGTTGAAGGCCCTGCCAGGTCGTCAGCGCGTCTTGTGGCAAAGAGCCCGGCGCCGACAGCGACAACGCTGACGACCAAGGAGAAGGCCCTCCCCTCGCAGAGGAAGCGCCGCCTGAGTAAGGGTGGCAGCTCGGGTGCCGACTCTGAAGGGAGCGTGGTCAACATGCCGCCACCTAAGGTCGCCTCCCGAAGAGGGCGAGGGGCCTCGGGAGAGGAAAGGGCGGCGGCGGTTGCTGCCCGCGCCAACGGCGACCCCCCCGACCTGCGGGCCGAAAATGCCCGCCTTAATGGCGAGATGTCCGCCATTCGGACCCGGAACCGGCAGTTGGGGGATATGCTGGCGGGGATGCGGCGGGCAAACCGCCAGTTATTAAAGGACGTGGCCGACCTAAAGGCGCAAATGGCGCTGCTCGCGCCGCCTGCGCCAGTTGCGCCACCGGCCAAGGCCGGCCACTCAGCGGCCGCTGCAGCGCCAAAGCCGCCTCGCGCCGCGGTGCCGACGACGTTGGGCACTGGTGTGACGGTAACACCCGTGCCCATGGCGAGAAAGACGCCAGCCGCTGCGAAGCGCGCGTCGCTGGCTGGCGCTGGCCCAGCCGCCGCCGCGGCGAAACTGGTCCCCGTGGTGAGGATGACGCCTCTCGCTGCGGACCGCATGCCGCCGGCTAGCGTCCCTGCGGCGCCAAAGCCGCCAGACGCCGCGGAACAGGCCCCCGAAGAGGCCCAGCCGACCCCGATACTTGCGGTGGGAGGCCTACCGGACGAGGCCCTGCGCCAAATCATCGACGCAGTCGGAAAACTCGTCGATGCGCGCATGGCCGTTCTGGAGGCAAGGTTGCCTCCAGAACCACGTGTCCGGCCGCCTCTCGCCGCGGACAAGCGGCCGCATGTGGCATCAGTCCCCGCCCCGCTGCCTTGTCAGGATGGCCGCGTGGGGGGCAGCTACGCCACGGCCGCGGCGGCGCCCAAGCCCAAGGGGCCCGCGCCAAAGCCAAGGAAGAGGACGGTGCCGGCTCCTGCCGGACCGCAGTCATCGTCGGCAACAACACCGCCGGCGATGACCAGCGTGTCAACGACTGCGCCTTCCGCGCCTGTCGCGCCTGCTGCGCCCGAGGGTTGGCAGCTGGACGAGCGCGACCGGAAGAGTCGCGGTCAGAGGAGGAGAGCGGAGGCCAAGCGCGCCGCTGAGGTCCCCGCTCCCGCTCCACAGGCAGGAGCCGGTAAGAAGAAGAGGCCGCGCAAGGGGCTCAAGTCGCCGAAGACAGCCGCAGTGGTGATCACTGTGCTGCCTGAGGCGGCTGAGAAGGGCCTCAGCTACGAGGCCGTCTTGAGGAAGGCACGTGGCGGCATCTTGCGCCGCCCCGCCCCACTGCCCCGCGTGTGCGGCGGGCAGTAAGCCCGCCAAGCACCGCATGGGCTCTGGGGCGTGCAAACCTCCAGCTTCGGCCCCAAAGGGGCGGGGCGGCCCTCCGACCACGGCCGCTCCCGCTCCTAGCGCGGTCCGATCGCCCGCCGGCGAGGGGGAGGTCATGGATACAGCCCGTTAATGGCTACACCATCCATGCACCACCTCTTGCAAGCCAACACCAACCACTCCGCCGGTGCGCAGGACTTACTCCTGCAATCCATGGCGGAGTGGTCGATTGGTGCAGCCGTAGTCGCGGAACCGTACTGCGTGCCTGATCGCCCCAATTGGGTGGTCAGCCGAAACGGTACTGCGGCAATCGTCGTCTCTACGCAGCGGCACTTCCCGTCCTTGTCTCTTTTGGATAGGGGCGAGGAATTTGTCGCGGCGGAGTGGGGAGGGGTCACGCTCTACAGCGTATACCTCTCCCCTACCAGGAGAATGGACGATTTCAGGGCCTCCCTCACCAACTTGGAGGCCTCGATACGGCGACTGGCACCGGGCCTCGTCCTGGTTCTGGGGGACTTCAACGCCAAATCCACGGCGTGGGGGTCCCCTATGACGGACGACCGCGGGCGGGCGGTCATCGAGTGGGCGGCTTCACTGGGCCTCTGTGTTCTTAACAGGGGCTCAGTGAACACGTGTGTGCGGCAGCAGGGCGGGTCGATAGTGAACTTGTCGTTCGCTAGCCCCGCTGTCGCACCACGGGTGAGGAACTGGAGTGTCCTGGAGGAGGCGGAGACCCTATCGGACCACCGGTACATCCGGATGGAGGTCTCCCCTCTCCGGGACCCCGGTAGGGGTCACAGGGCGGACGGAGCTCCCGCGTTTCCGCGGTGGGCTGTGGGTCGTCTTGACAGGGACCTACTGGCGGAGGCGGCCATCGTTCACACGTGGCTGTCCTCACCGCCCCCAGCGGACGGGGTGGACGCCGAGGCTGTCCGCATCCGCAGTGCGTTAACGCAGATCTGCGATGCGGCCATGCCCAGAGTGCGGCGGCGTCTACCTCCGAGGCAGGGGGTCTACTGGTGGTCCCCAAGATTGGCGGACCTTCGTGCGGCATGTATCAGAGCCCGAAGGTCCTACACCCGCAGCCGGCGGCGTCACCGCGACGCTGAGCGGGAGGGCCAGCTGTACGAGGCGTACCGCGATGCGCGGACTGCCTTTCGGCTGGCCATCCGAGCCGCCAAGGGTGCGAGTTGGCAGGAGATGCTGGACGGTCTCGACCGTGACCTCTGGGGTCGCCCGTATCGCGCGTCGCTGAACAAGCTTCGCGCGCAGGGCCCCCCCCTCACCGAGACCCTCCAGCCCGACTTCCTCTGTAGGGTGGTCGAGGAGCTGTTTCCACGGCAGTCGGAACACACGCCCCCGGTCATGGCCTCGCCAGAACAAGACCGGGAGGCTGACGACGAGAGTGTTCCGCCCGTGACGGAGACGGAAGTGGGAGCAGCTGTGGCGCGGATTCGTTCCGCGACCACGGCCCCCGGCCCGGACGAAAAGCCGGGACGGCCCCCGGATTCGCCGTCGGCCTACAGGCCCATCGTGCTCCTCGACGATGTGGGTAAGCTGCTGGAGCGCATCCTCGCTGCCCGCATCGTCCAGCACCTGGAGGAGGTGGGGCCCGATCTGTCGGACGCTCAATTCGGTTTTAGAAGGGGGCGTTCGACCATCGGGGCCCTGCTACGACTGAGGCAGACGGCCGCGGAGGCTGTCACCGGCGGGGGAGTGCTGTTGGCGGTGTCGCTGGACATCGCCAACGCATTCAATAGTCTGCCATTCAGCTGCATCAGGGAGGCGCTCCGATTTCATGGGGTGCCCTTGTACCTGAGGCGGCTGGTGGCGGACTTTGGAGGGGCGCAGTGTCCTCTGCGCGAGTCCCGCAGGGGACATTGTGCGGACGTCCATGTCGTGCGGTGTTCCACAGGGGTCGGTTCTGGGGCCGACTCTGTGGAACATCGGGTACGACTGGGCGTTGAGAGGGAGTCGCCCCCCCGGGCTGAGCGTGATATGCTACGCTGACGATACGCTCGTCACAGCCCGGGGCAGGACACTCGAAGAGGCGGCGAGCCTGGCCACTCTCGGCACCGAGGAGATGGTCGGGCGAATCGAGGCGCTGGGGCTCAGGGTGGCCCTAAATAAGACGGAGGCCCTATTGTTCCATGGGCCACGCGTAAGGCCGCCAATCGGCGTCTCGCTAGTCGTCAACTCCGTCCACATCAGCATCCAGGCCCATATGAAGTACTTGGGTCTGGTGCTCGACGGGCGATGGTGGTTCCGGGAGCATTTTCGCCGAATTGCTCCCCGGCTGGTCGGCGCGGCGTCCGCCCTTTCGCGGCTCATGCCGAACGTGGGCGGACCCAGCTTCGAGGGCCGACGGCTGTATGCGGGGGTGATCCGTTCTATGGCCATGTACGGCGCACCCGTGTGGGCGAGGGCTCTGAACGTCCAGCTCAGGGCTGTTCTGTGGAGACCCCAGAGAGTCATGGCGGTCAGAGCCATTCGCGGGTACCGCACGGTATCGACCGAGGCGGCATGCCTACTGGCCGGGACACCCCCGTGGGATCTAGAGGCGGAGATGCTCTCCGACCTCTACCGGCGGGTGACCTCACTGCGCGACGAAGGTGGCTCCCCATCGCTGAGCGAGATAGCCACCTGGCGCGAGGACGCCCGCCGAGACGTCATCGCCCGCTGGGCTACGCGGCTGGAGAGGCCTAGACACGGTGTCGTCACCGTCGAGGCTCTCCGGCCCGTATTGATGGAGTGGATGGAGCGGCGGCACGGAGTCCTCTCCTTTCGACTGGTGCAGGTGTTGTCGGGGCACGGATGCTTCGGCTTTTACCTGCACACGGTCGCGTGTAGGGAGTGGACTTCGTTCTGCCACCATTGCAGCAGTGACGAGGACACGGCGCAACACACGCTGGAGGCGTGTCCGGGCTTTGACCGGCAGCGCCGTGACCTCGTCGCTGTTATCGGTGCCGACCTGACGCTGCCGGCTGTCGCGAGAGCGATGGTCGACAGCGTCAGGAACTGGGACGCGGTCGCCGCCTTCTGCGAGGCTGTCATCTCGCAGAAGGAGGCGGCGGAACGAGTCCGGGAGGAATCCCGCGACCCGGGCCGCCGTCAGCGGCCGGGGCGGCGCAGGCGCGAATACCTGCGCCTGATGCCGCCCTAACCGAGGCCTCGGGTGATCGGACCGGGGAATTGTCCGGTCACCCGACGTGAGGCCACCGCGTGAGGGCGACGCCCCGACGGCGAAATCTGTCGGGGCGTCGACGAGAGGAACCCGCGAGGGTAAACCGCCGGGCGGGCCACCGAAGTTAAAATCGAGTACCGGTGGTCCGCTAGCACGGCGAAGAGAGAAGGTTTTACGGTGGGTCTATGGGGTCACGCGCCGCCTTTCCGTCACCCCGGACCGATTCAGCGGGGCGAGACGCACCCATAGCCCACCAATAAAAAAAAAAAAAAAAAAAAAGGCTGTTTATCATATATCTGGATAAATGTCTCCAAAGGTTGAACGATATGAATATGGGAGTCCAGATGGGTGACTCAGTGGTCTCCGCTCTGCTTTATGCAGATGATGCAGTCCTGCTGGCACAGTCAGCGACTGACCTGCAGACCCTAGTCAACACAATGACAGAAGATTGTAAGAAAAGGGGTCTACGCGTGAATGTGAGCAAAACCAAAATAATGGTCTTTGAAAGAGATGAAGCCAGAACAGATGTAAGAGTAACAATAGGTAATGATGTACTAGAGCAAGTGGATGAATTTGTATATCTTGGATGTGGATTTAGCCGAGATGGACGGTACACCACTGATATAGAGCGAAGAGTGAATGCGGCAAATAGAGTGAACGGAGCGTTGGGGCAACTTCTCGGCAGCCACCACTTCAGCCAGAAGGCACGTGTAGCAATACATAACGCAGTGCTTGTCCCAACATTACTGTATGGAAGCGAGAGTTGGGTATGCATAAAAGAGTATGAAAGTAAAATTAATGCGGTCGAAATGCGATCTCTTCGGAAAATCTGTGGAGTTAGGCTGACCGACCGCATTCGTAACGACGACGTAAGAGAGCGAGTAGGTATGAAAGAGAGTATTGGTGTAAAGATGCGAAAGGGAATGCTCCGATGGTTCGGACATGTAGAAAGAATGCCGAAGGAACGTCTGGTTAAGAAGATATACAATGCGAAAGTGGAAGGATGTAGGTACCGAGGGAGACCGAGACTAACCTACCTAGTCCAGATCGGTCAGGTACTGAAGGAAGGTGGAGTCAAGAGTCTCCGAAACCGGCGAGCGTGTATGAAGAGAATTATGAATGTTGAGGAAGCGAGTGAAGTATGCAGAGATAGAGTTCTCTGGCACTCTGTTCTCTCTGCCTACCCTGCAAGGAATATGGTGTGGTGATATGTATGTATGTATGTATGTATATTTATATGTTTTGGCTCGTGTTCTCAAAATCTTATGGAAAAATAACTGAAACTCGCCATCGAATTCTGATCACTTCGGAAGAACCTTGTTCTAATATTACCGAACAATTCCTATTATTGTGTTTTTGAAGACTGCTAACATATTACCAAATGCAGACTATTTAAATATCCTTTTTAATAATAAAGCAACTTCTAAGCATGTGGAAGAAAATGTCATAATCTAGAACTAGAGTTCACATCGCCATCGTGTTTTTATTCGCACTCATATAAATATTGCTTTTCTAGAATTTTTAATATACTGTGCCAAATGTAAATCTCTAACATATTTGTTTGTAAAGTGCCGTCTCAGAAAAACAACTTTGTATTAATTAAGTTATTTACTATTTAATCTTATGTCCTTTTGAAAAGGAATATTAAAAAGTGGTTAATTTTTTTTTTAACAGCTTAGGAAGTATTCTGTATTCTTCTGTGTATTTATAATGGTAGGATCACACTGTTGACAAATTTCTGTCTACAGCCGCAGGCCGGTCCATCCGAGGTTGATCACATTCACGCAGAAAATAAATTGACGTCTGAGCAGTGGCAATATGTTGTTGCGCTTTCTTCGGTGAGTGAGAGAGCCTGGAGGCCAACTTTCTGAGTGGATTTGGGTTGGTAGGCAGCAGCCTAATTGTACCTTTGGTATGCTATGCATTTTTAGCCACTGCGTAACCAAAAAAAAAAAAAAAAGAATGGCAGTGATAGTAGCTGCTTGCTCGTTTTCCACCATAAACAATAAAAGTCTCGGGGTATCAAGGGCTCGAGATCTCAATAACAATATCACTTTCATTAAATCGTATTTTATTAATTACAACTTTTTCATGTTAATAAAAGAAAATTGTTAAAGCGTATTTAATGCTTCTCATACAAAAGTATAAAGTTTCATATTACAAAGTAAAATTTGATTTTTTTGTTTTTCATTATGTTTTGTCAAGTTTAATAATACACTAATTGTTCTACATCTAAAGTAGCCTTATTTCATTATGATCATTGTTGTTTACTCGGATATTGCGCGAAATACTTAAGTATTGCCTTGACAATGAATCCTAAAAAGCTTTCGCTATCTAAAACAAAGTTAAATTCAAAAACAAACGCTATGAATACCGTCAAAATAGTTTTTTAGCTCTATTTCATTGCTAGATATTTTGCGATTTGATATATCGCTGAAGAAAAGTGTCACAACTCTAAAAATTTAAATTTTCATTATATGGGTTGATAGGTTAACGTTGTGAACGGATCTAGCAACCGTCGTTATAACAATACGTATTAAGCTGTCATTGAATATTCTCTTTCTCTACGCAATGAAAGGGAACTGTACCTACTATCGCATGCTGGATAGATGGTTGGCATATAGTTTTGTGTCGAGTTTAGCTTCTCTTGCATCAATATCATCTGAACACATACGTCAGGCGTCTTTTATTTACATTCTTGGAAAAAGAAAGGAGTTAATACATTATGCTGTTAATCTGTAAACACACAAAGAATCGTCATTGAATATTTTGTATGGGTATTATAAAAGAAAAACTATTTACAATAAATTAGCAAAGTAATCTAACCGTTAACTAAACTGTGGGAACAGCTATTACTTACATAAAAGCGAGTATTATTTCATCTTGTTCTGAAACAAGAGATGCAATTTACATTTATATTATAGTTTTCTATTGAATTATAATCTTTTATGTAAAATTGAACGTGTTCTCCTCACACATATTGTCACATCACGTTTGTATGATTGAGTTTAGAGTAAAAATAGAAAAGTGCATACTTCTATATAAATAAACAAGCTTTAGTACCGCGAAGAATCGCGTACAAATTATATGTGACGTAAAAAATTTTTTTTGTTATTTGTATTGTAGTCTAATCATTTTCAGGCTGATGCTCACTTGCTTCGCGAACTTACATCGCGGCTTTTCAGAAGAGATTTTCATTTTGGAACCGCCCGCCGCCTCCTTCCGTGAGTCGGTTATACCGGATACCGAAGCGAAGGCGGTCGTTAGTTTAATATAAATTAGAGCTTAAAGCTATTACACACAAAGCTAATGTACTAATAGTCAAGCTACACTATCGACAATTTTTCCTCTACAGCTGCGGACCACCCCGTCCGTCCGGAGTAGTGTCATAGTCTCGCAGAAAATCGACGTCTGAGTACTGGCAATGTGGTGTTGCGCTTCGTTTGGTGAGCGATATAGCTGGCAGCCCAACTTTCTGAGTGGTCTCGGGTTGTGTACCCCTGGTATATACCAAAGGTCCATGAGCAGCATTAACATAGACTATCTGGTTACCTCTTACTCGTTTGCCTAAAAGCAATAAAAAAAAATAGTGGTCTTTTAAGATAATCACTTGAAAATAAACAAAGCATAACTGCTGCTATAATAACATCATATTTTTATTCATTAATTAAAGATGAGAAGAGATTGTTGATTAATTTCACAAAGAACAATATAACATTGATGTATTGCGAATGGACGGTACAAAGGTAAAGCAACTGTCATGTTGAACATAAAATCAAAGACCTGTGAAGTCAAGAGTATCTTCGACAAAACATGTAACGCAAAAGTGCTTGTGAAAAGAATGAAAAATGTCTGTCTCTAACGCTAGGTTAAATAATAATAATTAAAATAGGATCATATTGCTATTCCGTCTTATAATCGTATATTGTTAAATAAAATATTTTTAATTTGATTGTTTTCTTACTCTATAGATGTTACAATTGCTATTCAGTATGGAGCTATCGATGAAACGATACTATTCTTTTTCGATACTAGTACTCGATAGTAGTATCGAATCAAAGTATCGATATCACAGTCGACACTATATTAAAGTATCGATACTTTTGAGTTCTCATAATTTTTTAATACGCAAAACAGACGAGAGAGTATTGCCACATAAACAAGAGAGTATTGGCACACTTTAGACAATGGAGGCGTATTTACAACGGCGAAATACTACAGTCGTGCCGTGCACCTCGCACCACGTTTTTTTTTTTGTGTCACTGCCTATATGATACCATTGTTTTCATTTCAGTATTCCATACCAGTACTCAGTATCGAATGTTATTGTTATGCACTAGTAGTAGTATTGATTGGAGAGTATCGTTACTATATGAGTACTCGGTAGTATCGGTTCATCCCTATATGGAGCTCACCTAAAACGGGTTAGAAATTAAACTACTATACCGCACTTGGTTTTGGTATAGGCTGTTAGTTGGAGTTGTTCTCGAAGCAGATACAATAAACAGCTTTCATCTCCTATTCGTCGTTTATGATCCCCGCTTTAATGATGAAAAACATTTTAAATTTATTTCATTATATTAAACTGGACATTATTAAATGTTATGTCTCTGTGAAGGAAAATTGTATGACCTTATACAGTTGTAGTAATAGCCCAACTGGGTGGGTTTGGGGTTTATATTGGTAGGCAGCGGCCCAGCTTTACCCTTGGTATTGCAAAGGTCCCTGGGTGGCAGTAATACTTATCATCAGGTGGGCTGCTTGATCGTTTGCCACTATAGGCAATAAAAAAGTTGGAATAAGCTAAAAATTGCCAAGTTTTTTTTTAAGACTCCACCCCGCATTAAGGAAATAATCACGGCACGGAAGGTCGGTATCTTAACCACTACGCCATCTGTGCAGTCAAATATATATATATATATATATATATATATATATATATATATATATATATATATGTATACTAGCTTTCGCCCGCGACTACGTCCACGCAAAGTTATCTCTGGCAGAGTTAAATAGAAAAAGCAATGCAAGGTGTTGAAGGTTTGCCACTGAAGAAAAGAACGCGTACCAGTGGCCCACCCGCAATGCGTAGAGAGGTATGTTGTAGGGCGGGTCTACGGGGTCGTGCGCCGCTTCTCCTGTCGCCCCGGACGGATTAGCGGTGCGTGACCGTTCCGTAGCCCGCCGCAAAAAAAAAAAAAACAGATGAAACTGGGATGCGGTCGCCGCCTTCTGCGAGTTAGTTGTCTAACGGAATTAGGCAATAGGGTGGTTCGGAGAGAAAATACTCTACGTTGACACGCTCTACCGTCGGTGCTTTGAGCGGCGCAAGCGTGAGTACCTGTATTGAGGTTCACTGCATGAGGGCTTCGACTCGAGATGATAACCGGTTGCGGTGGCCCGCCCGCATAACGTAGATGTACGTGTGGCGCGCTATGGGGTCACCTCGCGTCACCTCGAACGAATTGGGCGCGGTGTGTCTATATACCATAGCCAGTCACTGAAGAAAAAGGTTGTTCAAAGTTCTATTCATTCTACAAATCATATTGCCTTTAATATACTATTTACGTTATGACCATGGGATTGATGGAGAGGGAGAGAGAAACACGTGTTTATTTATTTTTACCAAAGAATATTTGTACGCAATTTTAAAGTAATCGATAAAGAAATTTTCTCCTCATATACACTTTGCCACTTTGTTACACCCCCTTAGGGGCGGAATTCATAAAAGCCTTTCATATTGAATCTCTATGTCATAAAAAGAAACGTGCGTCAAAATTTAATGTTTCTAGCTTTAATAGTTTCGGTTTGGCGGTAATGAGTCGTTCAACCCGCTTCACAGCCCTAATTTACACAACCAGAGTGTGAAAATTGACAAATGCCGGATATTACTATAGAATATTTGATTCCACTCGTAATTTGAAAAGAATCAATAAAGTTTTTTTTCTCCCCATAAAAACTTTGCCATTCTTGTTCTGTAATTTCGTAAAATCCTTTCTTAGTAAATCTCTACGTCATAGAAAGAAACCACTGTTAAAATTTCAAGTTGCCAGCTTCAATAATATTGGCTTGGCGCTAATGACTTAATGAGTCATCCAACCCGCTTCGCAGGCCTAATTTACACCCCCCAGAGCACAGACAAACAGATAAACAGACAAAAATTTAAAAAATTATTGTTTTGGGTTCTGTTTGTGTTGATAAAGGTCCCAGTAATATTTTTTCTCATATATCTGCCATGTACAGACAGCGAACCGTTACATTTTTATTATATGCATAGATATAAGACAGTTATGGCCCTAATATTGCAGAGCTCCTTGACCTACACCACTTACTATGTGAAGCGTCTTTTGCTTTCTTATCATCTCGTCCCCCATAAAAGTTAATTAAATAAAGCTGTATCTTAACAGTTATCAGTTTCAGTATTCACAATTTTATAACAACTATGTAACAAATTCATTTAATTTTGTTTCTAACATAAAACGAGGTATGCTCATAAACTTGAAACTATAATAAAGGCTAAGTAATGCACCTATGCCCATCTGTGGATAGCGTACGGATACAATGTAAGGGGCTGTTTATAGTTCATGTCGTAAAGGTCCAAGGTATACTTATTGCGGCTAAAAACACGACAGATATCTCATATTGCAACATTGTTATATTTAAACTTAAACAATCTGAAATACTCTACTTTTTTATTGCTTACGGTTGTAAATGAGGAAGCAGCACACCTGATGGTAAGTGTTTATGACGCTGATGGAACTTGCCGGGGGTAGAGCTAGGCCGCTGAATACCAAGCAAAATCCATTCAAGTTGATTTTCCAGCTCTCTCGCTCAGCGAACGAAGCGCAACAGACGTCGATCTTCTGCGAGTGTTGTACCACCCCGGACGAACCGACCCGTGGTTGTAAACCAAAATAAAACTCGCATCAGTGTGGCCCTATCAATGTATAAAATAATATCTTAACAATAATAATAATTTGCGCCTGTGGCGACTGATGCCAGATGAGATGAGATGGACTGGGCCCATTTAGTGAGTTGGCGAGTCACCGTCTGCCACCGTTCATCTCTATATATGGGTTTGAAGGCAGACGACAGTTTAAAATTTCATAGATTTAAGATGAACCAGTCCACCAAGCAGCCACTCCCATATTCAGATATTATATACCATCATCACACAATAGTTTTACACTGACTGCTGACATTCCACGAATGTTATCTGCAGACGTGGAATGTCATCGGTAGGTGTCCCATTCCAATATTTAGATTAAATTTCTCCAAAACCCTATGCGTGTTGAATCCATATCCTCATGTAAGCCTCCCAAAGGACCGGGCATCTTCCATACGGAAGATCCCGTGAATTAATAGGAGATACATAATAATTTCTTTATATTTACTTGAATATTTAAATTTATAAAATGAATATATTTTAAGGATTGTCGCGTTTAATTTAAAAGCGTATAACTTACTTCTTCAGATGGTATAATAAAATCCTTTTTTATTGCCTTTAGTGGCAAACAAGTAGGCAGTCCACTTGATACTAAATGCTAACTGCAGGTAATACCACCATTTAGTATTGGTTGGGCCACACTGTTGACAGTGTTCTGTCTACAACCGCGGGCCGGTCTGTTCGGGGTACCTATATTCCTCTACTCTCGCAGAAAATCGACGTCCGAGCAGTTGCAATATCATGTTGCGCTTCGGTCGGTGAATGTGACAGCCATAACCATATCTAGCCGAAAAAGGGCATAGTTTATATTTTAATGTTACGTGCATTCCCATTATAGAAAGGGTTTTGCGCCCAGTTGTGGGAACTTTTTTACACAAAAGAGAAAGCAATGTTCTGGTAATAAAAATAAATGGTTATCGTACTAGTTACACCACCGAAGAGAAGAATACCAAATGTCCCTTTAATATATATACATAGTCGTACCCCCTCCACATCCAGTGCCATCATACCCCAAATCAAATTGGCATTGAATCTGTTTCTAGATAGAGCTATAAGTATTTATTATATAACAGTCACATTGACTCAAGAGGGACACGACAATTGTTCAATGCAGATCGACCTTAGCCGCATTCTTATATCCCTTATGACCGATATGTTCACGCAGTGACCTACTTCACTTTGAATAATTTTATTTTCATCATATAAGATTACCTATATACACTCAGATTCGTAGTGTATTTATTATCGTCCAATAATTATAAAAAACAATATATTAAAATATAAGCCAGTTATTCAAGTACAGATTATGTTTCGTCTAAAGACTTTATGGTATTCGTTTGTATTATTGTTCGAAGACCACTTATAGGCCGGTGCCTATGTCCATATAAGCACCGCCATCCGCTACTCGAGACCCGAGCGCTTAAAGATAATAATTGTAAAATACACTCATAATGATCTAAAACTACCAGCGACGCGACGCATAGAATACGAAGTTAAGACAGCTTCAGGAACGCTACTGCAAGAACTAAGTGATGGCATATGGTCTGACTGATCCGACACTTTCTTCTAGTTCTTCCGGCCATCAAGATAGCAGACCACCAAAGTTGGTCCTTCGCTATACCATTTTGTTGGTCCTTTTATAACTGCACCAACAATAATAAAGACATATTGGTTAACAATATATATTATTGAGTAAAAAAAGAAACACAATGGAATTAGTGTGTAGCGTAAGTGTTTATGTGTGGCGTGACTATTTGTGTGAGCCATATTTGGGTATGAGTGTTTGTACACTTGTTGGTGTTTAAATGGGTGGATGTGTGTTTGCGCATATGTGTGTGATATCCCACATATACACACACATATACATATATACGTGTGGACTACAGTACACCATACACATACCACCACACCCCACACACACCACAGTACCACAGTACACATTTTAAGTAAATTTTCGATCTGTGTATATGTTTTAGCCTGGTTTTAGTCAATTAATTATTCGTTTTTTGCATTGAGCCCCAGGAAGTGGATAAAAATTCAGACACTTGTTGATGATTGTATAACTGGGAGGTGAGTACGTTATAATATCTAGCAGCCAAAGAAGTTTTAAAATACTGGTTAGAATAGACTTTACGGTGTTTATGTGGATTATCAGGTGTGTACTGCAAGGAACTATGTATTTTAATTACAGTTTCCATCGCATAAAGTAGTCTCGCACTAAGTAATTTACAATCGGAATATAATTGAGCGGTTGAATATCTGGTTTGAAGGATGAAACTTTAACTGTAGTTCTCCGTGCACGCTCCAATAGGATATGAGATTTCGTTGCTCCAACCCAAACAGTAATGTAATAGCTTAAATATCGACTGAAATAACGTGCAGTAGACCGTCTTTAAAATGTTAGGATTGTGATTGATTTATCTTATAATATAGAGAGATACATTTGAAAAAGAAATGCATTAAATTTTAAATAAGCAATCATAAATTATATAAAAAATAAATATACATACTTAGAATCATTTTCTTTTTGTACTGGCAATGAACTTGTATCAAAATATGGGTCAAAATTTTAATAACTAATACTATAGCGGTTAGATATAAATCTTTGTAATAACGATGACTTGTTGAACGCGAGACGCCTTAGTCGCCCCGTGACGCGTAATACGCGCTGCAAAGTGTTCGAAACCTTGGGCAATTAAAATCAAATGCAAACGCGATAGAATCCATAGACATAGGTTTGATTCAAATGTTAAAAATAGCAAAATTAGATATTTGTTTTTGAATATGAAGATCTTTTTACGAATTCGAGAAGTAACACATGCTCCTTATAACTTAAAAAGTTAAAAGGCATTCAATATATACACCAAGATATTTTACTTAATTAGATCGGCTTAAGACAATACAGTCATATGGTGTTCTTGGTTCTGGAGAACATATGTATGTTCTAAGGGGATACATATCTAAAAAAGGTTGCATTCATGACTATAGCGAAAAAGTTAAGTTAGTGGTTTTGCTAAAATTAAGAGATAAGAGAATACTAGATAGCCATCTCATAACAGGGTTTAGAGCATGTTCAGAACACGTGGTGAATATATCAACCTATCTCTTACCATGGATTAGAAGGGCTGTATCATCGACATATGCAGGAACAACAGTTTTGTTAGACTGAACAGAGAAGAAAGAGTGGTGGACCAAAACTTGAGCTTTGCGAAAGTTCTAAGAGTTCTAATAGTTCGGTCAATGATATGGTAATCAAGTTTTACACATTGCTTTCTATTCAATAAATAATCCTTAAAGATCCTCAGGGCATAACTCCGAATTTCAGGCCATAACTCTTTATCTTCACCAATAGGTGGGGCATAGAGACCGTATCGAAAGCTTTCCTAATGTCAAGAAATCCGAGGCATTTTTGACTTATATATTATATTTCATGTCTTTGCATTATATATAAAATAACTCCACAAATTACTAAACTGAATACGAATAATAGATATAAATACGTTGTTTATTGATGAGCTTACCGTAAGCTACATAATTCTATCAGTAGTAGCTGATCAATTGAATATTTATTATATGCGTACTAAACGTATAAAACAACGAATTTATTAACAAACTAAATGTGCCGACAAGTTGTTGACTTGTTTGGATTTTATAATATTATTATTTTGTTGGAATAGCTACGTTGTACTGTGGCATTAGTACTAATATCAATATTAACATTATTTATTATACAGCAGTCCCCGTTTTTGTTATCTAAGTAGTTGTCATGACAACGGCGACGGCTCAGTACCTTTGACAGTCATTGTTACTACATTATGCCCAAACAGCTATCTTTTAAAGTCATTGCGTTGCTCCTATTGATGGTAGCGTAAGTGTCATAATCGTCCTCATTATCCTGCTCCAATATGTACTCCTCTTTCGGTATAAACTGCAAAAGTTATGTGCAATCATTTTATTACCGACCGCTTGTCCGAAGACCACCCTCCTTGGGAATTTAATTGTTGACCAGATGGCATCAGGTAGAACTCTACCTGAACCTCGACTTGAGCTATCGACTTGAGCCAGTTGGTGAGCCAACTGGCTCACGAAGACACTCTTAGTCATCTTTTACAACATTCACTAACAAAGTGAGAGGTGGAGGAGTATTCGTAGGCGCTATCGCACAGCAAGCTATGGCCACGTAATGCATTATAGTCTAATTATAATCCTTCTCGATAGACAAGCTATTTTGATACAATAAAATGAATTGAAATTCAACTATTAGGTACTCCCGATCCGACGACCCCGCGATCAAACAAACTCATCAGTTTGATAATAATACTAGTAAATCGAGCTGGTTGGTTTGTTTGTAGAAGTCGATATATGACAGCGCCGCCCAGTGGCGAGTCACATTAGTATGGTTGGATAATAGGTATAGCATATAAACCTTCTCCATGAAAAAATACATATATATACATACCAATTTTCACAATGATCGGTCAGTTTTCAATTATTTTTTTTTTTTTTTGTGTGTCTTAGTTGTTAGCCTCAGATGGCTATGACAACTTTACCCGGACTGTGGGTGAGCGCTGAGGGCTCTCAACCCGTACAGTTTTCAAGTTTAACGAATGTCATATATACTAACATCCTCTTTTATAAATATATATAGATTAAACTTATGAAAGATATTTTTTTAAATATAAAAACAAAATATAACTGATATTTCTCGGCGAAGTGAATTTATGCCTCAATCTATTATTAATTTAGATGGAGTGGCTTTTTTGTGCGTTTGCTATTGTCAGCCATTTATCATTTATCTCAAATTGCAGTACAGGTTCACTCATCACAATATTTGAAATCAGGCTATCTGTTTAATCTACGAGTAGGGGCTTTGGATTCTCTACTAACCAAGTCTTAATTGAGTTTATTAGTAACTAGAGCATTGACTACTATTCCACTACTAGGCACGGGCTTCATCTACAGTCAGAAGAAAGTTGACTTACTATACCGAGCAGATCTACTAGAAGCGGTAACTTTTATTTCGATATTTGCTGCACTTGAAATGATGGTTTCGTCCTTTAGACGCCTTTTAGGATCATCTATGGAGAAGTCTCTATATATTATCTGTGGTGAATATGTTGAGAAATCTGAGTCAATAATTAAACTTCGCTCGGATTATAGTTCAGTTATATTATATTCCTCTTGCATTAGAATTCGTCTAAATCAAACGTTAATTTTCATTGAAAATGTAATGCAAATAAAAAAGTAATAATAATTGTATTTCTATTTGAACATTCCTATTGACAGTTTTACAGGGTTTATCTTATTTTGCGTGCAACCCTATATATTTCTTTTAATGAAACTAGACTCAGTTATCACTTAAAATTTTAACTATCTGCCAGTGAAGGTAGAGACCTTCACTGGCAATCTTCAAACTCACTTCAAAAAACTTCAATTTTGTCAGAGGACAAAATTCATCAAGCTATGTCATAGATGCCCCGGAATAAACAGACGCACAAAAATTATAAATAAAAATAAACACTACAAGACTCGTGTGAGTATTTCGCACTATTAGTATAGGATTTATTACATATTTAACTGTAACAGTACGTTATATGATTTGATATATGTTCTTAAAGTTAGCTATAAAATGAACTTAAAGCAACAGTTTTTGTGTGCGTAACATTAAGTGTGACATTAATTTTCAGCAGTAATTACTGTTCAGACGATAGCTAAACTACCCTTTTTATAAATATTGCCAAGTAGGTACTTGAGTGTAAAAACACTCATTATTCTCCCACCCTTATCCCAATTGCTTGGGGTCAATACAATATGTATCTACTCTTCTTTCATAGTACATATTGTAAAAATTATTGGCAATAGTTTTATGACCGGCCGCCTTTTTTTTTTTTTTTTTTTTTTTTTTTTTTTTTTTTTTTTTTTTTTTTTTTTTTTTTTTTTTTTTTGGTAGGCTATGGCCCGGTCACACGTCGCCCGTACCGTCCGGGGCGACGGAAGGGCAGCGCGTAACCCCATAACCCACCGTATTCCCTCCCCATCGCCATTGGGCCGGCCACTGGTACCGCTTCCTTGCCTTCCGTGGCCAGCCCGGCGGGTTACCCTTTCGGGTACCATCCCCCGTCAACGCCCCAGCTAACTGCCGGGGCGTCGCCCTCACGCGGTTAGCCTCTCTGCGGGTGAAGGACTATTCCCCGGTCCAGTCACCCGCGGCCTCGGCTAGGGCGGCATTAGGCGCAGATACTCGCGCCTCCGCCGCCCCAGGCGCCGGCGACGGAGCGTCTCACCGAAGAGGATTTCCTCTCGGAGTCGCCCCGCCGCCTCCTTCCGCGAGACAACTGTCTCGCAGAAGGCGGCGACCGCGTCCCAGTTCCTGACGCTGTCGAGCATCGCCTTAGCGATGGTCGGCAGCGCCAGGTCGGCACCGATGATCGCGACGAGTTCACGGCGCTGCTCTGCCCAGGCCACACAGACCTCGAGCGTGTGCTGCGCCGTGTCCTCGTCGCAATCGCAGTGGTGGCAGGACGGTGTACTCTCCCTCCTCACGACCGTGTGCAGGTACTTGCCGAAGCAACCATGCCCCGTCAAGACCTGCACCAGTCGGAAGGAAAGGACCCCGTGCTGTCGACCCAACCACTCCATCAGCACTGGCCGGAAGGCCTCGATGGTCCGAACACCGAACCGAGGCCTTTCCAGCCGGATTGCCCAACGAGCAATAACGTCACGGCGGGCGTCGCCCCGCCAAGCGGCCATCTCACTAAGCGAGACGGTGCCGCCCCCTGCCCGCGTCGCTGACACCCGCCGGTACAGTCCGGCGAGCATCTCCGCCTCCAAGTCCCACGGAGGTGTTCCGGCCAACAGGCATGCTGCCTCCGTCGCCACCGTGCGGTATCCGCGTATGGCCCTGACCGCCATGGCCCGCTGTGGTCGCCATAGTAGAGCCCTAAGTCGGACGGTCAGGGACCCCGCCCACACGGGTGCGCCGTACAGGGCCATCGACCGGACCACCCCCGCGTACAGCAGTCGGCACGTAGCGCTGGGTCCGCCTACATTCGGCATAAGCCAGGATAGGGCGGACGCCGCGCCGACAAGCCGTGGAGCAAGCCGACGGAAATGCTCCCGGAACCACCATCGCCCGTCGAGCACCAGGCCCAAGTACCTCATATGGGCCCGGATGCTGATGGGAACCGAATTGACGGTGATCGAGGCGTCGGTGGGTGGACTGGTGCGGGGCCCATGGAATAATAAGGCCTCCGTCTTATCCAGGGCCACCCTTAGCCCCAGCGCCTCGATCCGCCTGACAATCTCCTCGGTGCCAAGAGTTGCCAGGCGTGCCGCCTCCTCCAGCGTCCCACCCCGGGCTGTGACGAGTGTATCGTCGGCGTAACAGATTACGCCCAGCCCGGGCGGGAGGCTCCCTCTCAACGCCCAGTCGTAGCCGATGCTCCACAAAGTCGGCCCCAAGACCGACCCCTGCGGAACACCGCACGACATGGGCGTTCGCACAACATCCCCTACTCGGTTCTTATAGAGGACGCTGCGCCCCTCCAAATAGTCTGCCACCAGCCGCCTCAGGTATACAGGCACCCCGTGATACCGGAGTGCCTCCCTGATGCAGCTGAATGGCAGACTATTGAATGCGTTGGCGATGTCTAGAGACACCGCCAACAGCACCCCACCGCCAGTGACAGCCTCCGCGACTACGGCCCTCAGGCGCAGCAAGGCTGCGATCGTCGAACGCCCCTTTCGGAAACCAAATTGGGCGTCCGACAGATCGGGGCCAACCTCGCTAAGGTGCTGGCCGATACGGGCAGCCAGGATCCTCTCCAACAGCTTACCCGTATCGTCCAGCAGCACGATCGGCCTATAGGCCGAGGCCGAGTCCGGAGACCGTCCCGGCTTCGGCAGGAGTACCAGCCTCCCCTCCTTCCAACACCCAGGGAACTGCCCAGACGATAAACACGCGTTGTACAGTCCCCCGAGGCGTGGACCCAGATGCTCGAGGACCAGGGCCAGCACCCGGTCGGGTACCCCGTCTGGCCCAGGAGCGGTGGTCTTGGCACGCATTCGCACCACCGCCGCCCCCATTTCCGTCTCCGTAACGGGCGGAACACTTTCGTAGTCGGCCTCCCGGTCACTATTCGGCAGTGCCATGACCGGGGGCGTGTGTTCCGTCCGACGTGGGAATAGTTCCTCGACAACTCTGGTGAGGAGGCTGGGCTGGAGAGTCTCGGTGAGGGGGGGG
Organism: Lymantria monacha; assembly: GCA_905163515.2. NCBI lineage: Eukaryota > Metazoa > Arthropoda > Insecta > Lepidoptera > Erebidae > Lymantria > Lymantria monacha. Next base: position 24,195,022 of record LR991081.1, read on the forward strand.
CCCCGCGCGCGGAGCTTACTCAGCGCCGCACGATAGGGGCGACCCCAGGATGACCGGCCGCCTGCCAGACGTCAACATTCTTTGGGAATGTAATTGTCGATCAAACGGCATCAGATGGAGTTGGCCCAGGTCGTTATAATGCTCTTAGTCGTCGTTTACTACATCCACGAGCAAAGTAAGGGTTGGTAGTATTCGTAGCCGCTACCATACAGCTATATTAAGTGTAAAAACACTATAGGAAATATTTTCTTTCTCACAAGAGATGCGAAAATACGAAAATAAGAATGCTAGAATAGCACTAATTAATGGAAAAATAAATACAGGAACACAAAAAAAAAATATTTCACCGTAGCAATTGTATCCGTAGCACACCGCACGAATATCGGCGCCGATAAATGACAAAATATAGGAGGTGACGTCACGTTTTGTTTCGAATAAAAATGGTGCGTTTAGTATATAAGCACCTATATGTGCTAAGTTAAATTTCCATACCTCATTCTGCATATTTTAATTAATATTTTTTTACAATTAAATATAAACTTAATAGAAAAATAATTGTTTTGACATTTTATCTCAATAATAAAGATTCAAAGAAAATACCTATATTCAAGTAAATTTAAACAATATGGGCATGTGTTCCCATATATAAAGGGTTCCTATTATATCGTGTATATTCCAATAGAAGCGATCGCTCCTTAGACAACTACTTTTCCGCAGGCTCGCTCCACGGCTCGTCGGCGCGGTGTCCGCCCTATCGTGGCTTATGGCGAATGTGGGCGGACCGAGCGCTACGTATCGACAGCTGTACGCGGGGGTCATCCGGTCGATGGCCCTATACGGCGCACCGGTGTGGGCGGAGTCCCTGACCGTCCGACTCAAGGCTCTTCTGTGGCGACCACAGAAGGCCATGGCGGCCAGGGCCATACGCGGGTACCGCACAGTGTCGACGGAGGCAGCGTGTCTGTTGGCCGGGACTCCCACGTGGGACCTGGAGGCGGAAATGTTCGCCGGTTTGTATCGGCGGGTGTTGGGGGTGCGAGCGGAGGTCGGTATGGTGTGCAGGTATGCACACGGTCGTCAGGAGGGAGAGTACACCGTCCTGCCACCACTGCGCTTGCGACGAGGATAAGACGCAGCATACGCTCGAGGTTTGTGCCGCTTGGGCAGAGCAGCGTCGTGAAGTCGTCGCAATTATCGGTGTCGACTTGACGGTGCCGACCATCGCCAGGGCGATGCTCGACAGCGTCAGGAACTGTCTGAACTGTCGCAGCCTTCTACGAGGCAGTAGTCTCGCGGAAGAAGGTAGCAGAGCGCGTGCTCGAAAAGCGTCTCATCGACGACGCGAGCCGCCGCCGGCGACTGGAGCGGTGCAGGCACGATTATCTGCGCCTGATGCCGCCCTAGCCGAGGCCGCGGGTGACTGGATCGGGAAATTCGCCCGTCACCCGTCGAGTGGCTGATCGCGTGAGGAAAGGTTGACGTCCTCCCCGAGGGAGGGACGTCGGTCGAGGAGAGGGTAGGTACTCCTCAGGGGTATTCCGTCGGGCCGAAGTCTGACGTCAAGTCACCCTGCTCCGGCGGTCAGCCCAACGACGAAGGCGACGTGACACGGGTGGATTACGGGTGTGCGTGCTTACGCCCTTTATCGCTCCGGACGGAGTGGTGCGAGGAGTGCGCCGACCGAAAAAAAAAGAGAACTACTTTATTCGGGCGTTCAAAATTTAAAGGCATTTAGTGACAGAATGCTATCTCCATCGAGGCAACAAAACTGAAACTTTGTAAAAAGGTACTTGGTATTACGGCGCAAACGTTGTACATAATTTATATTATAATAATCTAAGTTCCTATATTTTATACTTAAGTTTCAATAATAAAACAAGTTTTAATTAATTACGAAGTTTGTTTTATTAACAAAATTTGGTTTGCATGAAGTCGTGATTAGTTTATCGAAACGTTTCAATTTTCCTTTGTTAGATTTTGATAATTGACCAAATTAGAGTTACATATACGCTGACCACATCGTATATTCGTACTGTCAGCATGCCGTGATAAGGGCCATGTGGATTCCATCTATACACGCCAAGATAGGAACCATTATAGAAAAAGAATTATACAAAAGACTTTTGTAGTCACTTATTTTATTTTGCTAGAATGTTATTAATAAATTTGGTCGAGGGTTGAAATGCTATCATCGTAGTGTATTTCCACACAAGATTGCTAAGAATAAATTGCTTTATTTTTACTAGAAATGTCCAAGTAATTAAATAACTTAATATATTCTGTTGAATTAGAGAGACTATTTGATTTACTGTTATTGTTTGTTCACTTCATATTCTAAGATTGTTATTAGATTTATTCAATGATTCAGGGCTGTCAGCTTTCATTATGAATCCTGAATATTTAAGAAGCTAATCCTTAAGTCCTCCAATACTAGGCATATGACCTCTAATTTGCGAATCATTCGGTGATATTTGTCTTAATATATGTAATAAAAATTCTTAATTATCGTGTACAGCATCTTAAGATATGTTTTGACTCTCTAATTCCTGCACTAGTATGAGGAAGAAAAATCAGTTCCTTCCCAATATTAGACTGCAATTAGGTAAAATGAACATGTTAAATTAGAAATAATTGTGTATTTTTATTATATATGGTTATTGTGTATAATTACTTTCTAAAATTTGCATGGTTGGTGCCCAATGTGGTATTTTAGGTTGGCAATTAAAATCCGAATTTTATTTAAATTTTTCCTTCATGCACTCCACAAATACCGTCCGAAGCGACGGAGGAGCATCGGTTGGTAGCTGGAGAATTTAATAGGTGAGGTCAAGCCCAGGAAAAATATCTTATTATAAAAAAATGTCTTATGATTACAAGGCGTTCAAAAAAAAAAAAATGCAAGGTACATATTACGTAAATAAAATTAAGATATTGTTTTGGCTACCATAGTATTTATTTTATCATCATCCCAGCTCATATAACTTTCACTGCTGACTTCGAATTTTCACCACAATATCAGGGAATTAGACCTACTATACCATGCTGGTAAGACTTTTTGGCATAGGGATTTATTTAAATTTTTCATTCTTTTGAATCCTTGTTATCTGCGTATTTATCCCTTATTCAACTTTTATAATATTCACGAGCAAAAAAGTGGTTTATTGATTGTATTCCTGCACTACACGAAAATCTTTATCTTGGCAGTATAATAACGAAATTAATACTTTTCTTATGACGTAGTATATATACATACATAACAAGAGTAAAACTTACATCAATTTGGGAAATAAAATATTTTCATATTGAGCTTATTTAAATAGTTTAGTTATAGTAGATCATAAAAGTAATAGTGGTAGCACCACACTGTATTCTGCCTACAGCTGCGGCCCGGTCTGGCCGGTGTAGTACCACACTCTCGCAGAAAATCGACTTCAATGTACTGTTGTGCTTCGTTCGGTAAGCGAGAGAGCGGGCAGCCTAACTTTCGGGGAGGATTTGGAGGTTTTTAATTGTGTAGGCAACTGCCTAGCTATACGCCTGGTATTGCAAAGGTCCATGGGAGGCAGTAATATTTACCATACTACTTGCTCGTTTGCCACCACCAGCCATAAAAAAATTGGAGTCAGAAAATACAACTCATCCGGTTGATATATCGGTGTACACTGCATAAATGGATTGAGATAAAGAAACAAATTATTACAAATATATTAGTTTATTTTATCGTAACAAAAAAGTCTACAACATCGTGTCTTTAAATTTCAAATTCAGCTATGAAGATATGTTTACGGTTTAAGTAATAACATAAATTACAACATGAAGATTGGTAATTTACAAATATACTCTAAGAATTCATATAAAAAAAAACGAAAAAAGTATTTAACCAAAAAGGAAATTTCATGGAGATTAAGTTTGTTTTTATATCACGTCAATTGATGAAATAGTTTTGGAAGATAATGCGTAATGAAGAAAAGGGCGGTCCATTTTTATTTAACTAGCTGACCCGGCACACTTCATTCCGTCTAACAGTCAATGAATGAACAGATTTCGATTAATTTAAAATTATTAAGTTTTTTTTATTATGATAATAATAATATATAAATTTATAAATCAAATATTTTAATAATATGCCAGCAATACGAAGAAGCACCTTGTGGTAGGAATACGTCATTTTTCTTCTTGCGCATTGAAAATTATCGAATTGTTGATTTCTGAGATTTGCTCGGCGATTCCCCATTGCCAACCAAGCCGTTTCACGGGCTGCCTCATATTGCTCTTGTGATTGAGAAGTACGAAGTCGGGCCATAGTAACGCGGCGCTCTTCACGTATCGTTCTTTTTCATTGCTTTCATTCGCGATGTTGAGAATCCTAATTGCATTACGGCATTGTAATGAAAGAATAGATCTTTCAAAATTTTGTTGATATTAATTTCGTCACAATGATATTTATTATAATAATATTCATAACATCGGCGTCGCCTAAAATTAAGGTGCCAAAAAACGGGCATAATAAAACAAGGGTAGATTATCTCTTGAGTTCCATAAGTTGCATTTTATTTTGAGATGAATATAAATTCAATAATAATCCTTAGTCTTACTAATATTACAAATACAAAATTGAGTTTGTTAATTTGCATTTGCTACGTTCCCATGCCTAAACCAGACCGATATTAATGAATTTTCGTACAACAATGATCCCAAGATCGATATGATAAGATCTATCATTGTACCAAATTTCATCGGTGGAAATATTCTTATTTTGTAGGGAGGAATAATATGAGCGGCTGAAATTATTATTATTCTATTATTAGTTACTCGAGCGAGGTCGCAAACAGAAACTAGAAATTTAATATTTTGATAGAATCACCTAGCCAATGTGGAATAATTAAAATTATTGGATATAATAATGAAATAATTTCGTAGAGGTATTATATTGTAGGCGTTATAGTTACCCTAATTAGAATTTGCGTTGACAGATAATACGTCTTCGCAATTGGTTTTGTTTTTTGTACATTTTCTTCTCATTCTATTATATTATTAGATTTATTAGTCATAAATTCATAATGGTATAAAAATGACTATTCAACACACACTCGTTTGTTCAAATTTAAAATATATGCATTAATTCTGCGTCCTCCGCATTATATAATTTTAAAGTTTTACCTTAAATTAATCTAACTTTATCATCATCATATAGCCTACCTATGGCTGTATACTGCTGTCGAAGATCGCCTTCCATAAATAAAAGTATAGTGTTAAAATCGCACTTGGCGGATGGGTTGGCGATCGCAATGAAGTATTACGATATATGTACAGTATATATTTCCCAGGAGAGAGCTGCTGTGCCCACCGAAGACAAAGACTGGTTGACGGTGGCCCACTCCCACGGCGTGGAAAGGTACATTGCAGGGCGAGTTTATGGAATCGCGCGCCCCTTCATCTGTCGCCCCGGATGTATTTTGCGAGGGAGACCAGACCATAACCCGCCGCAAAAAAAAATGCTGCTGTCCACTCCTCTGTTGAGATCCTTAGCCTATTTTTAAAATTCCAACAACTAAGTATGGGTTGGCGACAATTATATTCGTGATCGACAAATTTAAAATTTAATCAAATGGATTCTTAATGTATTTATATTCTTTTCATACCCAACTGGGATGCCGTCTTATTCGATTTTCACATCTGGATGGACGTACATATATACCGGGTGTAACAGAGAATGGAGCAGCTGGTCAGAAGGGTGGTAGGTAATGATGGTAGGAAACCATAATAAAAATTTGAAGGGAAAATGTCAAGGTCATTGACTCATCAGCTGTTTGTAAAGACGACGTTTGTCATACTGTAGCAAACGTAATCGTTAATTTATTTAGGTTCTAATGAATATTTAAGAAAGTATGAGTATGTAATAGATTATTTATCTTTTACTTGGTACATTTCATTCAGTTTCAAAGAAAAAGCGATGACAAAATTGAAAACTTTAAATGCTTCTAATTCATTAACGAATCGACATTTTCCCTTCAAATTTTTGTTATGTGTCCCTACCACATTACCTACCACCCTTCTGACCAGCTGCTCTATTCTCTGTTACACCCGGTATATATATTAATATGTATATGAAATATGTCTCATATTAAAATAATCATTATACTGCCGTAAATAATTTGCTATACCTGCGTCTGTTTAAAAGGAAGTAGCAAAATAATTGAATAGTTTATTACAAAGTATGTTTTAAAAACAAAGCTTCGGGGTACTTTCATACTTTTGACCAACGCGGCACCTGGTTCAAAGCGACTTTGTGCGGTCCATAATGTAGTTGCTTTATTATTTCTCTTCGCAGCGAATCCGCTCCGACATTGAAACAAGTAAATTGTTCGCTCACCTGTCGTAATTAATTCGTAAGAACTTACAATATTATTATTACAACATAAGTTAAAAAGATTCTTGAAATACAAATTGTAGATATTTTTTAATAGTAATGAATCGACCTGAACCAACTTCATCTACGGCGTCTGGTCAGCAAGTTGGAGCTGAAGTCAGGCAGAAGGCCGGTCAAAATTTATGTAGAATGTAATAAAGAATAAAAGATACAGTTAGTAGGACGGAAGAAAGGTACATATTGCGTCGACCTCAAACAATTGAAATAAGAACAGAATGATGATGTTGTAAGTGGTGTAATTTCAATTGTAAAACTAAAGCGAATCTCAACTTCCTTAATATCTTTTCTTATACAGTTTAACATAATTATAGTATGAAAATATGAACATTTCAATTTGTTTCTGGTCATGTTTCATCGTTCAGTACCTAGTTAAATATTTAAATAACCTTATTAATATTCATTTGTGTTGCAAACTCTACAAAGAAACTGAATTCACTCAAATGGCTTGCAGCAAAATTGCTTTTGCAATATTTTATAGTTAGTCCGGTACGGCATCCGATGTTATCTACATCGGTTTTTTTTTCTCATCTCTCATGTATTTCCTGTTATATAAATTGGCCTATTGTAAAAGATGGCTTTGTACAAGGATTCTTTGCCAGTTTTCTATTCTTGTTGTATATTTCATATTTAATCGAAATAGAAAGCCTACTGTACCAAATAGTTTGGTACTTCATCGTCTTATATGTCATCTAATCTGTCGTTTCATTTAAAAAAATGTTTAGTAACAGGTTAAGAATATAATAGGTATGTCATCAACCCTTATTTGTCCGTGGGAATCGAATAAACTGGCTAAGGGCTCAGGAAATGCGTTCAAAAATTCCGTTGCACACAATACTAAACTAATATAAGCGTGTTAAAAAGATTGGAGATGAGAACAAATCCTTGTTAACTAGTTGTTACAATAATTTTCAATAACTTTTTTTTGTTCTATGCTATAAAAAATCGTCAACATCCACATTGAAATAATACACAAGCGAGATTGCCCATATACTCATATGCTTCGCAATATCTGCAGGCATTTCCTTTGAAACCCATATGCAGACGCAACTGTTTTGAATGTCAGTATCCAAATTTCATACATTGGCAAAGCAAATTATATAAAAAAATTGTATAAAATACAGCAAGGTATTATCAAATGTTTGTTTCAAATGGGAACATAAAACACAGTGTCACGTGAAAATATCTACGGGCCCACCGATGACAAGAACTAGGTATCGGTGGGTGCCTATATGTCATCAAGATATCACGTACCGTACCTTCTGTCACCCGGATGCATACATAGCATAGCATGCCTAAATAAATACTATGCTCCAAATAAAAATTCTATGCAATTAATGAAAAATACGCTATATCATTTTTATTTTCGTTGCGTTTAAACAAGTTTAATTAAAATGATATTTACTAACTTTATGCAACGAAAATAGAGAAATAACAGGAACAAAGGCAAGTAGGACATAACCATTACCAAAATGCATTGAATCAAATTAACTGCAAACGACCCACAGTCATATTTCCAGTTTTTAATTTGCGTGAATTCGGTACGTTTTATTTACTACCTTTAATTATTGGCCGTTCCGTTTGTAACACATTTTTCATACGGTGACAAAATCTTTTCTATGTTTTTTATTGCTCGTGGTGGCAAACGAGCAAGTAGCACTCTCACTCGTCACTGCTGCCCATGGCCGCTAGGCCGCTGCCTACACATTACAATCCCCAAACCCACGCAGTTGGTCTTCCGGCTCTCTCGCTCACAGCACTCAGACGTCGATCTTCTGCGAGAGTGTGGTACTAACCCCGACGGACCGGCCCGCAGCTGTAGACAGAGAACTGTCAACAGCGTGGTCCTACTACTAATCTTCTGTCAAGCGATCTAACCATCATGATAAAGTCGGCTATTTTAACCATTACTTGCCGAATAAACCGAAGTAAACACAATCATGGAGGTAATCACCACCAGCCTAATAGACATCTAAATTAAACCCATCACAAAATATAACACCACAAACTCAGAGAAAGCAGGAGAAGACAACACAAGAAACCAATCACATCATTATCATCATAACTACATTACAGAGGACAACAACATCTACAAGTAGAAGGGTGTCACTAATAATAAGACCACGAGTGTCAAGAAGAAACCCCAAAAAGACATGTTGTCACTTAACATCTATGACACATGAATTGCGCTCTTAAAGCTTTAACCAACTGTAATAAAGCCACTTCAAAAAAAATATTTTGTAAACAAACCACCATAACAATTAAATTAAACATAAAAAGAGCACGGATAAAAAGTCTGTGGTATAGCTTAAAAAATAAAACCGTTACTTGCAGTGAAATGTCCCTAATAATGCATGATACATATATGGCTGAAGTAAAAGCATATTATTGCGAATAACCTTACTTGTTTGGACATCATTGAGTATCTTTCAATTGGCAGTAGCAACATAGGTTAGAATGGACCAATAAAGTATAATAGGCTACTATATCTATGTACTTTTACTTACTTTAAATAATATCACCAGTTGAATACATGACATTCTCCGTGTGGTGATGGAGTAAGAATACATTCACTCTCTATTTTGCCTATGGGTGTCGTAAAAGACGATGAGAGGAAAAACGTGAAATAAAACCTCATACCAACGAAGTGACTTAACCAGCGTGGTTTTATAGGGCAATTTCCCTCCTATTATGAAGGAGGCTAGAACATGGCAGTGGGAAGCTGAAATGAGAGGATATGACTGGAGTAGCAATCATAATATGCAGCATAGTCCAGTCATATGTTGTGAGTCCATTCTGATCTGATCTAAAATCATATTATTGTGAAAGTAGACTCATAAACAAAAAAATATAATAAATTCAATTTTTGAATATGTAGCAATTATAAGTAGTAATATGTATAACAATAATTTAAATAACACATTCACAATAATCATTAAAATGTGATTTGATCACACGTCAAACAATTCATAAATAAAACAAAATAAATAGAAACATTATTTAATATATTTTTCTACGTGGCACCGGTATCACCAAATGTCTATTACAGCAATGTCTAATATACGGAAAGACCAATCTATTGGCGATCATCGACAGAACAGTGTTAGGATTGGCCCTCACCCTGCGCACGAGGGAAGTGGCTTGCTTGTGCATGGTTGCTTGAAAGTAATCAATGCGCGCCTACGAAAACATACCCGAAGCACTGCAGAATTGGGTCAGCCTCATCACCGCCCTGAACGCATCTTAAATATCTACATGAAGTGATTATTTTTTTTTGATATTGGTTGCATTAAATTATTTATAGCAAACACAGCAGATTGTTATAATAGTTTTTTCGCCTCGCTATAGAAAGCGGTGTGACTGATCACATAGGAACTTCCAACAACACTAATAGTTCCCTCTGCGTGTGTTACAATTCTTAGTCCGACGTTTTATTGTTCATAATATCTTCTAGTCTAACCAGATTCGGCAGGATCTCATCAATGTCACTGCCCTACGATATTCACACATCAAAAACAATAAATAACAACCATGAGAATTCCTATGTCAAAATATTTTGCTACCTATTGAGATGTGCCTGCGTTCATGTTCAATTTTCCTAATTATTTTCCCACAGTGAGAGAGAATCCACGTAAAAATACGCATTTAATATTGAAAACTCACAGGTTCCCGAGAATCCAGTGGGTTCTTATTCAAGAGCACTCATTCGCTTGGAGTTTTAATTTGATTCCTTAGTCTTGTCTCTGCGAATTTAAGAACGTACATAAAAAATAATGTCATTTATAATGACAGCATTTGTTTTCAGATGTCACGTGGACTTTGCTTTAACATCATCTCATCATACATACCCCTCATCCACGCGTGTTTAATAAAATTATCACTTGCTATAATCAGAGACGGATTATCCTTAAGACAAACTAGGCACGTGCCTAGGGGCGAGAGGGTGCAAAGGTGCGTGCGAACGAAATTGTAATGTAACGCCAACTATAGTCATCAAATTTGTACTACTACTACTACTTCTAGTTATTTTAATATAGAGTTGCCATTGAGATGCTTGCCTACGGCGCTTTCTCAATGTTTAATCTGCCTTTGGCTATACTACACCGGTGAGACGGGTTAGAATAAGGTTTATTTCGAAAAGTTTGAAGTTTTAATAGGTTTTTTAACAATTTTTTTGTGGAAAAGTTGCGTGTGATAACCGGTTTAGAATATTATAGTTAACTACTATTTCTTATTTATGAATATCGTAAAATGCTGTTATTTGCAGCTAAGAATGCTACCAAGCCTTACATCGCTCGTTGGTGACGTAAAAGACGACTAAGAATTTTACATAATACTGGGCCAACTGCATCTGATGCCGTCTGATTAAAAATTACATTCCCAAAGAGGGTTGACGTAGGCTGTTGGTTATAAAACTATTGCCAAAACTTTTGTAGTATATACACTACCGTCCAAAAGTTTGGAAGCAGCAAGGTAAAATCGAATAAAACCAAACTAAGTCATTTAAATTTAAATGTATTGATAAAAAAATAAAGAACAAACAGAAACTAACTTAAACAAAATAAAAAAATAATATACAATGGTAAATTAGATTAAATTTTAGCTTCATCAAAGTGTCCACCTTTCTCCTTTATAATCTTCTCACATATTCTGGGCATTCTATTAATCAATTTTTTAAAATAATCTTTATCTAATTTGTTCCATTCGTTCTCTAATAGCTGCCACAAATGTTCTGAGCTCGTAGGACAACGACTTTTCACCCTCCTGTCAAGTTCATCCCAAACAAGTTCAATGGGAGAAAGATCAGGGGATTGAGATGGCCATTGCATGATGTTTAAAATGTTTTCAGCTTTTTTCTTGTTTAAAAAGTTCTGGCACAATTTAGACGAATGCTTAGGATCATTATCCTATTGAAAAATGAATCCAGAACCAATGAGACTTAGTCCACTGGGTATGGCAGAATCTTGGAGAATTTTTAAATAGCCTTCCTTGTTTAATTTTCCGGTTATCCTCACAAGATTGCCGGGTTTACTGTTGCCAAAACACCCCCAAACCATGACATTACCACCACCATGTTTGATGGTAGGCACTGTACATGCCTCTGAAGCCCTCTCTTCTTTTGACCGGCGTACAAAGACACGTCTATTGGATCCGAAAATCTGAAATTTTGATTCGTCACTCCAAAGGACATTTTCCCATTGTTCTATAGTCCAGTTTTTATGGGCTTTTGCCCATTCTAGTCTATTTTTCTTATGTCGATTTGTTAGTTTGGGTTATTTTAGCAGCAACACATCCTCTTAATCCCGCAGACAGTAAGCGTCTTTTAACAGTAGTTGTTGAAATGGGTGTTTCTCGCGTATCATTCAGAGCTGCAGTGATCTGTGGTGCAGTTAAGCGTCGATTCCGTTTAGAAAGAACTCTAATGAAGTTGTCCTCTTGATTTGTTGTGGATTTGGGCCTACCAGATCTCTTTCTATCTTCATTTTTCCCCGTTTCTTGTTTTCTAGCAAGGGTATAGTGGACACCTTTACAAGAAATTCCGAGCCTTTCTGCGATTTGACGTTCACTGTATCCTTCCTCGCGTAGAGTGCAAATAGCGCTTCGCTGTTCAAGCGTGATTTGCTTGCGTTTTGCCATTTTCAGAAGAAAAAATACGGTCAAAGTAGTAGCCGATATCTTTCGAATACAGACAATGTTAATATCACAACTTTCACGTGCCAATGCTCAAGTGCGACTGAATAAGGTCTAATAAAGTTAAAACCAGCAAACATTATCAATAAAACTACACCATTGCATAGGATAAAGTAGCCGACGGATTAAGTCATAAAACACGTGTTTCGTCAATATTAAGGAATTCCATAAAACTTGATGAATGTAGGATAATAATCCTTTTGTGTTTGTGTAGACAGTCGTAAAAGGTTGTAAAACTTAAGATTATTGCTAATTTTTACCGCTATTAGTCGGCATTTATTTGTTTTGTCTGAAAACAGGTGTGCTTCCAAACTTTTGGACGGTAGTGTATATATACTATGCAATTAGAGTACACGTTGAGACAACTCCAAGAAACTAGGATAAGAACGGGATGATGATGATGAAAATATCGTAAAAATGCGATGTAAATAAATAATAACATTATTGAAATAGAAGAAAAATAATCAAAAGAAAACCTATACAAGCGTAATATTATAAGTAAATTTACTTATCTCAAAGAAGCTCATGGCCAATATGGAACTATTTGTTATTTATATATATATATATATATAGAGCGGGCACCATATTTTGGCCTCACATATTCGACTCCTTGTCTTTTTAGTTAGTATAATATTTATTTCTTTTGTTTGTGTCTATATTGTGAGGTTTACAAAATAAAATTTCTTTCTTTCTTTATATAAGAGATTTCCGCCTATGTATAGACTCATCACGATATCTCTGGAACCATAAGGCCTACAGACTTTAAATTTGGTAGGAATATTCCTTTTGCCGAGTAAAGATCAGCTAAGAACGGATTTTACGAAATTCCACCCGTAAGGGATTGCTGGGGTGTAAAATTCACAGTTTTAAATATAGTTCCTACAGACTTAAATTTCGGTAGGCATATTTGTGTTACGATACAGAGGTAAACTAATAACGGCTTTTTAAAAAATCCACCTTCAAAGGGGATTGCGTAGGTGTTAACCTAAAAAAATTACATTTGCCAATACTGCCCCTACAGACTTGGAGTTTGGTGTGGACTTTCTTTTTACCCTGTAAAGGCCTTCTCCGAAAGGAATTCTATGTCGCGAAAGTAAACTGCACAACTAAACTGACGTAACCGAAGCGAAGCGAGGGCGGGTCGCTAGTTATTCTATATATTAAATTATTACAATGCTCTAAGAGGGCTGAAAAAGTTTGCATTGAAATATTTTTATTCATACATGGATTGTAATTGTTCAATATCACACGCATATACTACAAATTGCCTCTTGCTACGATTCAAATCAAAATGCAAACCTACTATCCATCTCAAAATTTTTGTATGCTTGCTGGCAATTTTAGCGTACCCTCTTTTACCTTACCTTTTACTTTAAACCTTTTTTATTGCCATCTTATTTATACTGTTTACCGCTGAAGATTAAGCAGTTATATACTATTTCCTCGACAATACTCTTCTTTAACATGTATCATCATTCATCATTATTCTACTCTTATCCCAATTACGTGGGGTCGATGCAATATGTACTCTTCTTTCAAAGTACATATTCTCCAAGTTATTTGGCAATAGTTTTATGACCGGCTGCCTGCCAGATGTCAATATTCCTTGGGAATGTAATTGTTCACCAAACGGCATCAGATGGAGTTGGCCCAGGTCATTATAAGTTACCGGGACGACGTCCTTGAGGACCAGCTGCGGATGGAATACAAAACGAGGAAGAAGACTCTGCAGCTGGCCATCAGCCAGGCGAAAGAGAGGGCTCGCGAGGAGCTTCTTGCGGGTCTCGATAGGGATCCCTGGGGGCGCCCATACCAGAGGGCACGGAACAAGCTCCGTGCCTGCGGCGCCCCCATAATTGAAACACTGGACGCGGCTTTCCTATCGGGGCTAATTGGGGAACTATTCCCACACTCCACGGGACATGTTCCCCCCAGGATGGCTCCTCGGTCGGTGGTGGAAGAGGAAACACCTATTCCCCCCATCACCGACGATGAATTGGAAGTGGCCCTCTCCCGACTTAAAGGGAAAAGGAAAGCGCCTGGCCGGACGGTGTCCCGGGACTCGTACTCGGCGTCGTCGCAGAATACTGCATGGATGTACTTCGGGAACTGCTCAATGAATGTTTGAGGTCCGGGCAGTTCCCGGAACAATGGAAGAGCGGAAGGCTTTGTTTGCTGCGGAAGGAGGGTCGCCCAATCGACTCTCCTTCTGCATACAGACCACTGGTGCTGCTGGACGAGACGGCAAAATTATTCGAAAAGGTGCTTGCGGACCGTCTTGTCCGGCACCTCGAGGCTATCGGGCCGGGACTGTCGGCAAATCAGTTTGGGTTCAGGTGCAGCCGGTCAACGATCGACGCTTTGGCCGCCCTGAAGACCCTGGCCACCGAAGCGGTGGCAAAAAAGGATGTGGTCCTGGCAGTCTCGCTCGATATTAAAAACGCCTTCAATAGTCTCCCACACGAGACTTTAAAGGAGGCGCTCCGATATCATGGGGTGCCTCTGTATCTCCGGAGGCTGTTGGAGGCGTACCTCGAGGGAAGGCACGTGCTCTGGGAGGGGGACAACGAGCGCATGCATCGTCATAGGGTAGAATGCGGCGTTCCACAGGGTTCGGTCCTTGGTCCGACTTTGTGGAACGTCGGATTTGATTGGATGTTGCGGGGCCAGCTTCTCCCCGGGATGGGGATTATTTGTTACGCAGATGACACCCTCATCACGGTGAGGGGGGCTGACTTCCGCAGCGCCGCCCGACTGGCAAGAGTCGGAGGAGCGCTCGTTGTTGACCGGATTGGCAAGTTGGGCCTGAGGGTCTCATTGGAGAAGACAGAGGCCCTCCTATTTTATGGTCCCAGCCAAGGTCTTCCCCGAGGGGCACAACTCAGTGTGTCTGGGGTTGCCGTGCCGGTGCAGACCCGGATGAAGTACCTGGGTCTGCACCTAGACAGTAAGTGGAATTTTGGGCCGCATTTTGCCCAGCTCGTCCCTAGGCTTTCAAAGTCGGCCGCGGCGCTGGGTAGGCTTCTGCCCAATACTGGAGGTCCCGGATCGTCCTGCCGGCGGCTTTATGCCGGTATCTTGCGGTCTATGGCGCTGTATGGTGCCCCAATCTGGTCGCAGTCACTCACCGCCTCCAATAAAGCCTTACTACGCAAGGCGCAGAGGGCCATGGCGGTGAGGACAATACGGGGGTACCGTACGGTGTCCTGGACTGCAGCTACATTGTTGGCGGGCGATCCGCCCTGGTCACTTCAAGCTAGGGCTCAGGTGGAAGCCTACCAGTTATGCGCTGCGGCGCGGGCAAATGGTGAACGCATCACCACGAGGGGACTGAGCAGGGCGAAAGAAGCGGCTCAAAGGGCACTAGTCCAGCGGTGGAGGGAGGAACTAGAGTCCTCCGTAGCAGGACGGGGGACCGTTGAGGCGGTAGCGCCCCACCTTCACCGCTGGACGACACGAAGGCACGGCAACCTGTCCTTCAGGCTGACGCAGGTACTTACCGGACACGGGGTCTTCGGTAAGTACCTGCACCGAATTGGACGTGAAGAGGCCCCTGGATGCCATGAGTGTGGCGCGCAAATCGATGACACGCGTCACACCCTGGAGGTATGTTCCGCCTGGGGGCCTCAGCGCCGCGACCTGTCGGCGGTCATTGGAGCGGACCTGTCGTCGTCAACCGTCATCAACCGTCATCAACAAGATGCTTGACAGCGACAGGCACTGGACGTCGATGGCCTCCTTTTGCGAGGAAGTCATCTCTGCAAAGGAGGCCGCGGAGCGAGAACGCGAAGCACTCGCGTCTGCGAACTCGCTCCGCCTGCGGCGACCAGGCAGAGGGAGGCGCCGCTACGCGCACCTCCTCCCACCGCCTTGACGGCTGACTGGTCGTGGCCAGATGGCTAAGCGTAGGGGTGTCGGGGATAGAATGTCAATAGACGATCTCTCCGGCATCCCGTAAAAGCGCGGAAGGGACCGCTGTTAGGTTTTAGTGGGTATTCCGGCCGTCAATCTCATGGCCGGCGAGTCCCACACACCCCCCCCCCCCGTCTGTCACTGGCGGGGGATGTGCGCAAAAGCATTTTCACAGCGTAAACAAAAAAAAAAAAAAAAAGGTCATTATAAGTTTCTTAGTCGTCTTTTACGACATCCACGAGCAAAGTAAGGCTTGGTAGTATTCGTAGCCGCTACCACATAGTTACTTCTTTAATATTTATATATGGAGGAAAAAGATAGAAATTGATATAATTGATACGGTGTCAAATTGTACAAACATAACAAATCACGCAAGCAAATTGAGAAACAGTCTGCATATGAAGTGTGTGTAAATACAGACATCTGTTTGATGTTGCCGAAGCGCTATGTAAATAAAAACACTTAATATTTGTACAACTGATGAGCATTGGCCGCGAAACGATTAGCGATTGATAGGACATGTGGTAAAATGTTTTATCTGCGGTACTTATTCTTCAAGTTAACCGTTACAACTAATTGATACTGGATATGAATCGTGTTCAATCTTACGAATATGACATAGTGAAAAATAAGAAAATCGATAAATTAAATCTGAAATCATGCAATTTTTGTTATTGAGATAAAGCTCACTAGAATGGATTGCATATATAAAATATACCTCGTTGCAGCTACGGAACATCGTGATCTGTTTCAATTTTTTAATAAAAAAAGGTCATAGGATATTTCCTTTAACTAACACTAATACATAATTAACTTGACGCGATTGCCAGTGTGCTACTCAATAAATCATCTTAACTAGATTGCTGATTTCTAAAATGCTTAGGAGGGTTGTTGGTAGATTGAATCTACAACATAATAATCAGCTGGGATATCTCAATATCTTAAATCGACAGAGATTCATTAAGCTAAATGAATCAATGGAATTACATCAAAGTGAATATGGATCCGCAATATCGTACTTCTTTAAGGATAACTGATCTATGTATGGCTGTGAATATATTTACGTGAATACATCTAACCAGCGTGGTATAGTAAGATAATTTACCTCCTGTTTAGTTAGGAACATTGTCCGTGTGGTGACGGAGTAAGAATACAATTCCACCACCCCTCCACCCTCTGGATCTGGCCTGGCCAGCGTGGTATAGTAGGTCAATTGCTCTTCCATTATGGAGGAGACTCGAGCCTAACAGTGGGATGTATACAAACTGAGATGAATGAATATTGACTGACAATTATAGCTTATATAGTACAATAGAAAATGAGTTTCAATGTTTGCATCATGCCATGTGCTGACGGATTAAAAATATACATATTATGTCACCACCCCTTACTTTATTTAAGTTATGTGTTGTAAAAAGTGAAGAATCACTAGGGTATCTATCAATGACATCAGTACTCTCTCATGGGTAACGTATAACACTATACCTACTGCGATCGCGAAACGAGGTAATTATTGCACTAACTCCCTACACAAAGGCATTCTATAGAGTACACCCATATAGTGGAATGCGAAAGGTTGAAACATGGTGATTATCAAATATAACACTCGTCTATTTATCTATCTAATATCTTTAAACGGGCAATTCTTGTATGTATATATATATATATATATATATATATATATATATATATATATATATATATATATATATATCTGTATCTCGGTCGGTAACGGCACCAACAAGGCAAATTTTTGACGCTGTCATTAAGACGCCTCAATTGAATAATCGAGCAGTCTAATCGAAGCCGGTTCGGATCCCGTTTCGCTTTTATATTACTTTTTGACTTTTTAATTATTATTTAATTAATTATTTTTATTATATTTAAATATATCTTCAAAAGACACTAAAAAGATAATACCGAGCGAAAGCTCAGTCATCCAGATATTAATTTATAATAATAATAAATTGCAATTGATATTGCCCGTGTAGTGACAGAGTAAGAATATGACTATCTTGCCCTTGCATATCGTAAAACACGACTAAGGAATATCCTATAACACCTTTGCAGGCGAAGGGGAAACTCGAAACAAAACAAAAACCAGCATAGTATAATAGATCAATTTCCTTCTCATTGTGTTGGAGGCTGGAACCCAGCACTGAGACGTATATCAGCTGAAATGATGATAACGATAATTTATTATTAATACTTATCATTGTGTTGTAAAGTGTGATGAAAATATATACAATTAACTGCTTATATAAATTATATGAAAATTGACTTTGAATGTTCTATTATATTCAGAATATTCACCTCTTTACATTGATTGATTCATTGCAGGCGAACGTAATTGTAGTTAGTGAATATTTTATATACATACCTATAGCCGTTTATGTAGCCTGAGGGCTTATTAAGTATTCGTTATTTCTAATCACTTTACGTTGGAAAGTGAATTACCTCGCAATTTCATATTATAAACTAGCCTTACTCAAGCAAGGCTTCGGTCACGCAACAAATTGATTGAATATTGCCCGCTAAATAAAAGTTTAAGTTTAAAATTTAATGCTACATTAGTTTTCACTATTTTATTTTTATAGTATCTTAGTGGCGTAATATCCGTTTCAAGAATATAACATTCTATGTGTGCCACTAATACCACTTTAATCAGACACGATTTGGTATAGGGTTTTATTTCGAGTTTAATTTTCTTACTTAAATATTATATCTTCTTTTCTTACTTAAATATTATAGCATGTATTACATATATGTCCTTAGTCGTCTTTTACTACACCCACGGCCATGATAGAGTGTGGTGAATAGCGTTTTTACAGATATGTTTTGATATAAAAGGCGTAGATTTCTTAGACATCTGCAGGAAAGGAAGGAATGAATCTTATGTCCCCTTTCACTAACGATCCCTAAATTTTTAGTAATGTTAAAAAAACATTAATATTAATTAAATATTTGATACTAATTGAATTTGAATAAAATTTAAGTATGACCTTTTTTTTGATACAGACTAATGGTCACAAACCGCCCTAAGCGGACAAAAAAGGGTATGTTGACAAAAAAGGTGTGCACCTGAAACATAGGGGTTGTCGATAAAAACGAAAAATTGCTTCTCATTCATTACAAAAAAACACAATTACTCAATAAACATTCATATTTTAGGACTGAGTGTTATTATTAAGGAATCAGAAATATACTAGTATACAGAGAAACAAATTAGTAAGAGGATCTGAACTGCCAAATAATCACATTTAGTTATACAAGGCAATAGCAGCCAATTATTTACACTGTCTGAAACTATACAGGTTATGTGAAGTTATTATTACGAGCTTCAGGTCTACATGACAGGCTCGCAGAACTTTGGAGAGCTGTCGAACATCGTAACGGTAACGAGTACACAATTGATATTCAATATCTGAATATTGAATGTGAAATATTAGAGCTATAAGTATTGGCAGTTCTAATCATATTTTTAGTATTTATATACATAGAAAATAATCTACAACGATACGCGAAATATATATTATAGGACTTAATGGCATAGAGTTTTATTTGAATGATTCTTTGGTAACAATCTTGTCTGCTAATAGGTATCGATTTTTAGGATACGTGTGTACATATTATATTAGTTGGGTATGCAGAAAAGAGTATGAAAGTAAAATTAATGTGGTCGAAATGCGATCTCTTCGGAAAATCTGTGGAGTTAGGCTGACCGACCGCATTCGTAACGACAACGTAAGAGAGCGACTAGGTATGAAAGAGAGTATTGGTGTAAAGATGCGAAAGGGAATGCTCCGATGGTTCAGACATGTGGAAAGAATGCCGAACGAACGCCTGGTTAAGAAGATATACAATGCGAAAGTGGAAGGATGTAGGTACCGAGGGAGACCGAGACTAACCTACCTAGACCAGATTGGTCAGGTACTGAAGGAAGGTGGAGTCAAGAGTCTCCGAAACCGGCGAGCGTGTATGAAGAGAATTATGAATGTTGAGGAAGCGAGTGAAGTATGCAGAGATAGAGTTCTCTGGCACTCTGTTCTCTCTGCCTACCCTGCAAGGGATATGGCGTGATGATATGTATGTATGTATGTATGTGTACATATATGAGGCTGCTAGAACCAGAGCGGCTTAACTACAAGAACTATGTTTTACAATATGGGGGGAATTAAATTTAATTCAATTCAATTTTATCGATTTGAACATAAGCCGAAAATGTTCTAGTACCGCCATCTTGTAAACAATTTTAGGCCGCTGTGGTTTTGTAGATTAACATTTTTAGATTAAGAAATTGCAATTAGGTTAAAAGTTGCAAAAATGCATTTAGGCCACTTTAGTTCTAACAGCCTCATATATGAAAGGGGTGGTGGGTGACTGTTGTATTGGTGATTATTATTGTATTGTATGGAGTAATCCATTAAAATGTGAATTGCTTTTAAATACAACTGTTTTTATCAGCTGCCCGTGATATATACTGTATAGTAATATCTTGTTCATATATTGAAAGATGAAAATAATTTAACTATATTCTTTCATCATTTAGCCGTTTGCCATCCTCTGTTGGATGTAGTCCACCCTCACAAATAAGGGGATAGTGCTGAAATCGTAAGCGCTTGGCAGGCGGGTTGGCAGTCGCAATAAGGTGTTACACGTTTCTCAGCAGAGAGCTGGTGACCACTGTCCTAGTGAACTCTCGCCCGATTTTCACGACTTGGGGACTCCCAACGAGTCTCACGAGTGTGCAACTAAGAAGTGACGATAATTTTATTATCTCGTCAACACGCAGAGAACTTGCTTGTGGAAAATGAATTTTATTCAGTTTTAAAAAGATAATATTACCATTTAATAAATGAATAAAACACATTTCTATCAGTGTGGTGACGGAGTAATAATACAAATCACCAACCCCTATCTTACCCGTGGGTGATCGTAAGAGACGACTAAGGGATATAAAAGGATTATAACATATATGCAAGAGAAGTAAAACTCGAAACAAAACCCTATACCAACACGTCTGACCAGTGTGGTATAGTAGGTCAATTTCCCTCCCATTACGGGGGAGGCTCGAGCCTAACTGTAGGACATATTATGAGCTGAGATGATGATGAAAATACATTACTACTTAGAAATTACAATTAATCACGACGATATGGCGTTCGAAGTGAATAACTGTTCTCATAAATTAACTCATCAAAATATACGTAATCAACTATTAAAAAGAAAAATAAAAAATCTTATATTGATGCGATCGATATCAAAACTTATTTAGGACTGAGAAACTTACTTAACACAGGATTATATTATAGTAATCTGAAGATTACCTGAAAATTGCCGCGGGCTAAGTCCCGGGCATTGACTCAAGATGGTACCCGAAAGGACCCAACTGACTGATAATGAAAAAAACGGGCTTCCGGTGACCCGCCCACGTAGCGTATAGAGGTGCATGTACGGTTGGTTATAGGACCGCCCGCGCTGTCCCTTCCGTCACCCAGGACGGATTGAGTGAAATGTGACCATACTATAACCTGACCCCAAAAAAAAGAAGCTGACCTGTCAGACGCTTTGTGCACAAATTGAATAAATTTATAAATATCAAATTCTTTGTATTCATTCATTCATCAATGATAGGTTCCTATATTGAAATGTTTTCGTGGTCTAAAATCATGTGCATTATTATTTATTACTTTTATTTTCTATATTTAAAAAAGACAACACTCGGCACCAAGAAAACAGTCATTTTATTGCGAGGGACTTTACAAATATTCAATTCCACGGGCACAATTT
Organism: Lymantria monacha; assembly: GCA_905163515.2. Lineage (NCBI taxonomy): Eukaryota > Metazoa > Arthropoda > Insecta > Lepidoptera > Erebidae > Lymantria > Lymantria monacha. Next base: position 24,216,842 of record LR991081.1, read on the forward strand.
ACATCAAGACTCAGAACAATAATTTGAGGATGGCACGAAGTATTGTCTTACGCATGAATCGAACCCACGACATAGGAACGGTAGATCGATACGTTAACAATTATTACGCCATCTTTGTAGCTATTTATTATGAAGTCTTTCTAATGAAACGTTATTGGCGCGCATCGGTTTAATGCTTTAAAAGTGTAACAGACCGAGTAACATTTTTTGTATTTTGTAATAACTTCTTTAAAAAAAATGCAAACATTGTAAAATAGTAATAATTCATGTTTAAAATAACCTTCATGATAAAAACACACCCTTAACACACTTACACTGTGGCACCGGAACTTTCAGAAAAATTCAGCAATCATTTCTCCCATGTACGTGCAAGACCTGGAATGAACTACATGCTGCTGTGTTTCCCGAGCGCTATGACATGTCCTTTTTCAAACGGGGTTTAAGAGACCTGGCTGCACAGCCAGCCAGCCCTGATCTTGCTAAGTTCCATGTGCAGCAGTATCACTTACATCAGATGTGTTGCTTGCACGTTTGCCACCATAGGCAATAAAAAAAATTCATGCAAATAACGTGCGACATGTTATTTATTTTTTGAGGACTGGTTATGCTCCGGTCAAAATAGGACGGCGTGCACCCCATCTTGGCATAACTTGGCATAAATGACTCACAGCTCTTTGTCGTCCTCGGTACCTAACGCCTTAATACTTTAAATGCATATGATCTGGCAATATGTGTTCGTAACTTGGACGAGCTACACATTTGTATAGTTATAACGAATAAGGCTTGAGAACAATTAAACAGTAATAAATTTGTGGAAAGGCCCGTTATCAAGTTATATATCTTCGCATATGGATTGTAGTGGTAATAATTTTGATAGTGCACACTTATAAGCATGGGTTAGAATAATAATATAATACACGAATCTGGCTAAACTAATATTATACGAAAGTTATCGTTTTTGTTCCATTCACTTTGAATAGATGAGCTTTAATCAAAGAATAAAATATCAGTAATGGTGAATTAAATTTTTAAAAGTTATTGTTTATTCGTAATTTATTTTCGTCTTGTTCTCATTTACGGGAACTGGGTGCAAGTTAGATGCGGTCCAATCCATTAATCAGTCTATTAATGTCCATTGTTATACTCGCCTCCTCATGTTGACACATAGTATGTCAAGTATACTACATTTGACGTTTTGGTAATAGCATTTGATGCTATAAATGGCCTGAATTGTTGCTGTATTCACTCAAGAAAAGCTAAGTATTCAAATACTTAGCTGATTTTTACAAATTCCGTGGGAAATTAAGAGATTGTACCACATTTTATTCTTAACGAACTACTTACTGGGTCAGATATGGTAACCATATATTATTAATTCATCCCTATACGGATGTATCTTGTTATAAATAAAATGACAGAATAATATCATATAACATAATTTTTGAGGTTTTTATTCGACGCTACCTGTGCTTCGTTAGCGTGGATTTTTACATAATTTATGTCATTGTTTTATTTGAACACCCACTTTGTTCTGTGACATTAATAATTGTATCACCATTAATAATATTCGTAATATCTCAATCACTATTTTCGTTATCTTAGCAGTTGTCATAACAGCCACAGTAATAAACTACAAATGTAAATTGAACAAAAATTATTGTTCCCGTCTGGTGACGGAGTAAGAATACAATCCACTAACCCCCACTCATAATCGTAATTGTAAACGATATCATTACCATATGGATGATAACATATATTTGATAATATTCCCTTCTTAAATATGAAGAAACGGTATTGCCATTATTCAATCTTAGGTAATTCATTCAAATAACTAAACTCATATCAGTTTAATATTTTTTAATAAATACATAATATTGAGATTTCCAAGCAAATTGCTTAAATTTACTTTCGTTCTTTAATTTGTTGAGACTTCTGAGCACGTTGCAGTTGTGATAGTTTAAATAATTAAGCATATATTTTAATTGTTTTTTTTTTGGTCATTCCAGATTCATACAAAACTGGACCTCGAAAACTCCGACGTAATTTCAGACCTTATTTATCGTTACATTTTTGTTTTGTACTGAGTGATTATTTATTCAATACTAGCTGATGCCCGCGACTTCGTCCGCGTGACATTCAGTTTAACTACGCACCCCTGTTTGAAACTTAAAAAATTCAAATTCTACCAAGTACTTCTGGCAGCCACTTAACCATTTTCATTGAAACATAGGCAAATTCTTAAGCGTGAATTAGTGTTGCAACTTTCGCTGTTGAAATAACACAGTCGTTTATTTTTTCATAGAAATAAAAAATCCTCATAGAAATGAAAAATCCAATTAAATTAATGAAATTCTATTCATCTAGTGGCAGTAACTGTACAACTATCAATAATTAGGTACATACCACTTAACGGGAGTGGGACTATTATTTCTCCGTGTACTGGTATTAAGAATACAAAATGTTGACAATCGTTTCTTTGCCAAGGAAATCGGAAAAGGCTGTCTAAGGGAGCACTGCGAAACTCTTGCAGCAAGTCTTGGTCTTGTACTTGTGCAACATGAATGTGAATGGCCACCTTGGCTTTGCTTCCATGTTGATGGTTAGGGTCAGCTTTTCTACTTGGGCCACAGATAAGAATACTTCAGTGAAGCATTGATCTCATCGGTTCTATTTCCTCGGGTTTAAACTGGAAGGATTTGGCAAAAATCTCAAAGAAAAGCACCATTGGCTTTTCATTACGATCAATATTTCGTAGTGGTCGATCGGCGTCTACGACTTTTTTTTTATCCAATTATCGCAAACGATTAGACAGCAATCCTAAATAAAAACACTAATAGTGTAAAAGCCACAGTTGATAGTATTCTGTCTACAGCCACAGGCCGGTCCGACCCCTCAGACGGACCTAGTACCCCACTCTTGCAGAAAAGCAATGTCTGAACAGTGGCAATTTGAAGGAGGCGGCGGGGCAGCGCAGGTGCGATTATCTGCCTCTAATGCTGCCTTAGCCAAAGCCGCGGGTAATTGGAATGCGGAATAGTCCGTTACTCGCAGAGAGGCTGACCATGTGAGAGCGACGCCCGGCCGATGGCGTCAACGGGGGATGGTATTCGAAAGTTCCAATGGCGATGGGGAGAGAAAACGGTGTGTTATGGGGCCACGCGTACGAAATGGACGGCGTGTGTCCAGACCATGGCCTGCCAAAAAAAGAAGTGGGTGCAGTTTGCTCGTTTACCACCATACACAATAAAACAAAAACACTTTAAATGTGTCGCGTGTTACTGATATTGCTTTATAAATCTATCGGGTTTTTAAACAATGTGTGAGCTGTTTTATCACCAAGAAGTAATGTAGCTGCAGTTTCTGACATAGCCACTGCCAAAGTTATTTTACGCTGTCTCCTCATTTTATACCTGGGGTATCTAGGAAAAATGGCTTTCTATCATCTATCATCTAAGCTTATATACGTCTCACTATTAGGCTCAAGCCTCGTCCGTAATGGGAGCGAAATTGACCTAATATACCACGCTGGTCAAATGTGTTGGTATAGGGTTTGGTTTCAATTTTGCCTTTTCTTCCATATATGTAATATATATTTAGATCCCTTAGTCGTCTTCTGGGTGATCGACCCACGGGTAAGAAAGGGGGTGATGAAATATATTCTAACTGCGTAACCGCACGGATAAATATATAATAAATTGTTTTCATTACGAAAGAATTAATAAAAATGAATTTCTTGGTCCATGTCGCGCTTTAGTAGCGTAGGATATCTTCAGATGGATATTTTTATTATAATGTCAAAGGATTTGAAAGACTGTAAAACAATAACATCATTAATAGCAAAAGACTCAACCGAATGGGGGTAAGGCTGTTACAGGCCTCCTCAAGGGTGTCATCTCAGCACTGATCACCTTCAACTGCTCTGCAAGCTGCTTGAAACGTACTCTATGCTATCAACAGTGTATAAAAATCTAAAAAAGTAGGCCCTCGTTGTGCGAGGCACAATATGCAGCAACAGGCGCGCTGTGTGGTAGCGGCTACGAATACTATCAACCCTCCAACCCTTACTTTGCTCGTGAATGTCGTAAAAGACGACTTAGAGCCTTATAACGACCTGGGCCAACTACATCTGATGCCGATTGGTAAACTATTACATTCCCGAGCATGGTCGACGTCTGGCAGGCGGCCGGTCATAAAACTATTGCCAATAAATTTTACAATATGTACTATGAAAGAAGAGTACATATTGTATCTACCCCCAGTAATTCGCATAAGTGTAGGAGAATGATGAGGCGGCAGTAATAGTATTCACTATTGCTAAGGTGACTGGTGTAGTGATGGGTCATGGTTGCTTCGGCATGTATCTGCTAAAGGTCGCAAGGAGGGAGAGCATACCATCCAACCACTACTGCGATTGAGAGTTGGACACGGTGCTGCATATGCTCAAAGTTTGTGTGGCCTGGGCAGATTAGCGCCTTAAACTCATCGCAATCATCGATGCCAAACTGGCACTGTCGACCATCGCTAAGACGATGCTCGATAGCGTCAGGAACTGGTACTCGGTTGCCGCCGACAGTCGTCCCACAGAAGAAACAGCGGGGCGTGTCACAGGGAAGACTCTCCATGCTGACACACTTTACTTCTTTTTTACTCTACTTTTTTTTTGCTGTCGTCACGTCGGGCGCATCGGACGTTATAGGCGCGAGTACCTGCACCTGTTGCTATCCTTTTTTTTTTTTTTTTTTTTTTTTTTTGCGGTGGGCTATGCACGTCGCACCCCGCCAAATCGGTCCGGGGTGACGGAAGAGGCGGCGCGCAACCCCATTGACCCACCCTGCAAGCACCTCTTCTTCGCCGTACGAGCGGGCCACCGGTACCCGATCTTTGTCTTCGGTGGCCCGCTCGGCGGTATGCCCTCTTGGGCTCCTCTCCTGTCGACGCCCCGACAGCTTTCGCCGTCGAGGCGTCGTCCTCACGCGGTGGCCTCACGTCGGGTGACCGGACAATTCCCCGGTCCGATCACCCGAAGCCTCGGTTAGGGCGGCATCAGGCGCAGGTATTCGCGCCTGCGCCGCCCCGGCCGCGGGCGGCGGCCCGGGTCACGGGAATCCTCCCGGGCCCGTTCCGCCGCCTCCTTCTGCGAGATGACAGCCTCGCAGAAGGCGGCGACCGCGTCCCAATTCCTGACGCTGTCGATCATCGCTCGCGCAACAGCCGGCAGCGTCAGGTCGGCACCGATGACAGCGACGAGGTCACGGCGCTGCCCGTCCCAGCCCGAACATACCTCGAGCGTATGTTGCGCCGTGTCCTCGTCGCTACTGCAATGGTGGCAGGACGGAGTCCACTCCCTCCGCACGACCGTGTGCAGGTACTTGCCGAAGCAACCATGCCCCGACAAGACCTGCACCAACCGGAAAGAGAGGACTCCGTGCCGCCGCTCCATCCACTCCATCAGTACGGGCCGGAGGGCCTCAACGGTAATAACACCGTATCTAGGCCTCTCCAGCCGCGTAGCCCAACGGGCGATGACTTCTCGGCGGGCGTCCTCGCGCCAGGTGGCTATCTCGTTGAACGATGGGGAGCCACCCTCTTCGCGCATTGAGGTAACCCGCCGGTAGAGGTCGGAGAGCATCTCCGCCTCTAGGTCCCACGGGGGTGTCCCGGCCAACAGGCACGCCGCCTCTGTCGACACCGTGCGGTACCCGCGAATGGCTCTGACCGCCATGACTCTCTGTGGCCTCCACAGAACCGCCCTGAGTTGGGCGTTCAGAGCCCTCGCCCACACGGGTGCACCGTACATGGCCATTGAACGGATCACCCCCGCATACAGCCGTCGGCCCTGAAAACTGGGTCCGCCCACGTTCGGCATGAGCCGAGAAAGGGCGGACGCCGCGCCGACCAGCCGGGGAGCAATTTGACGAAAATGCTCCCGGAACCACCATCGCCCGTCGAGCACCAGACCCAAGTACCTCATATGGGCCTGGATACTGATGTGGATGGAGTTGACGACTAACGAGGCGCCGATGGGCAGCCTCACACGGGGCCCATGGAATAAAAGGGCCTCCGTCTTGTTTAGGGCCACCCTGAGCCCCAGCGCCTCGATTCGCCTGACCATCTCCTCGGTGCCGAGAGTGGCCAGGCTCGCCGCCTCTTCGAGTGTCCTGCCCCGGGCTGTGACGAGCGTGTCGTCAGCATAGCAAATAACGCTCAGCCCGGGGGGGAGACTCCCTCTCAACGCCCAGTCGTAACCGATGTCCCACAGAGTCGGCCCCAGAACCGACCCCTGCGGAACACCGCACGACATGGGCGTCCGCACAATGTCCCCTGCGGGGCTCGCGTAGAGAACACTGCGCCCCTCCAAATAGTCTGCCACCAGCCGCCTGAGGTACAGGGGCACTCCGTGGAACCGGAGCGCCTCCCTGATGCAGCTGAATGGCAGACCATTGAAGGCGTTGGCGATGTCCAACGACACCGCCAACAGCACTCCTTTGCCGGCGACAGCCTCCGCGGCCGTCTGCCTCAGGCGTAGCAGGGCCCCGATGGTCGAACGCCCCCTCCGAAACCCAAATTGAGCGTCCGACAGATCGGGCCCCACCTTCTCCAGGTGCCGGACGATGCGGGCAGCGAGGACACGCTCCAGCAGCTTACCCACATCGTCCAGAAGCACAATGGGCCTGTAGGCCGACGGCGAATCCGGGGGCCGTCCCGGCTTTGGCAGGAGAACCAACCTCCCTTCCTTCCAGCACTCAGGGAACTGTCCAGACGTCAGACAGGCGTTGAACAGTCGCCTGAGGCGAGGTTCGAGATGCTCGAGGAGCAACGTCAACACCCGGACTGGGACTCCGTCCGGGCCGGGAGCCGTGGTGGCGAAACGAATCTTCGCCACGGCTGCCCCCACTTCCGACTCCGTCACGGGCGGAACACTCTCGACGGCCTCCCGGTCGTGATCTGGTGAAGCCATGACCGGGGGCGTGTGCTCCGACTGCCGCGGGAACAGCTCCTCGACCACTCTACGAAGGAGGTCGGGCTGGAGGGTCTCGGTGAGGGGGGGGGCCCTGCGCGCGAAGCTTATTCAGCGACGCGCGATACGGGCGACCCCAGGGGTCACGATCGAGACCGTCCAGCATCTCCTGCCAACTCGCGTCCTTGGCGGACCGGATGGCCAGCCGAAAGGCGGTACGCGCACTGCGGTACGCCTCGTACAGCTGGCCCTCCCGCTCAACATCGCGGCGACGCCGCCGACTGCGGGTGTAGGACCTTCGGGCACTAATGCACGCCGCACGAAGGTCCGCCAGTCTTGGGGACCACCAGTAGACCCCCTGCCTCGGAGGTAGACGCCGCACCCTGGGCATGGCCGCATCGCAGACCTGCGTTAACGCACTGCGGATGCGGACAGCCTCAACGTCCACTCCGTCCGCTGGGGGTGGTGAGGACAGCCACGTGTTCACGATGGCCGCCTCCGCCAGCAGGTCCCTATTCAGACGCCCCACAGCCCACCGCGGAAATGCGGGAGCCCGGTCCGCCCTGTGACCCCTGCTGGGGTCCCGGAGAGGGGAGACCTCCATCCGGATGTATCGGTGATCCGACAGGGTCTCCGCCTCCTCCAGGACACGCCAGTTCCTCACTCGTGGTGTGACAGCGGGGCTAGCGAACGACAAGTCCACTATCGACCCACCCTGCTGTCGCACACACGTGTTCACTGAGCCTCTGTTTAGGACACAGAGGCCCAGTGACGCCGCCCACTCCACGATCGCCCGCCCGCGATCGTCCGTCATCGGGGACCCCCACGCCGTGGATTTGGCGTTGAAGTCCCCCAGGACCAGGACGAGGCCCGGTGCCAGTCGCCGTATCGAAGCCTCCAAGGTGGTGAGGGAGGCCCCGAAATCGTCCATTCTCCTGTTAGGGGAGAGGTAAACGCTGTAGAGTGTAACCCCTCCCCATTCCGCAGCGACAAATTCCTCGCCCCTATCCAAAAGGGATAAGGACGGGAAGCGCCGCTGCGTGGAGGTGACGATTGCCGCGGTTCCGTTCCGGCTGACCACCCAATTGGGGCGATCAGGCACGACGTACGGTTCCGCGACTACGGCTGCACCGATCGACCACTCCGCCATGGATTGCAGGAGGAGATCCTGCGCACCGGCGGAGTGGTTGGTGTTGGCCTGCAGGAGGTGAGTGGACTGGGCAGCCATTAATGGGCCGTGTCCATCATCACCTCCTGGCTTGCAGCGGGCGATCGGGCCGCGCTAGGAGTGGGAGCGGCCGGAGTCGAAGGGCCGCTCCGCCCCTTTGGAGCCGTAGCCGGAGGTCTGCACGCCCCAGAGCCCATGCGGTGCTTGGCAGGCTTATTGCCCGCCGCACACGCGGGGCAGTGGGGCGGGGCGGCGCAAGATGCCGCCATATGCCCAGTCTGACCGCAGCGGAGACAGAGTCCGCCGCAGTCAAAGCAATTAGTGCATGTTGGCCGGGTGTGCCCGACCGCCATGCACTTGAAACACCTCGCAGGCCGGTGCTCCAGCACGGTGACTCGCGCTGAGCTCCAGCCCACGAGGAGCCTGCCTGAGTCAGCCAGTTGCCTGACCGACTCCACTGGGCACTGCACCCAGGCGGCACCTACGCCGCCCGGACCGGGCCGGATGGCGCCAACCCGGACGGTGTCCATGGGACACCCGGTTTTCGAGGCAATGGCCTCCCGGATGTCTTCCACCGTCACGGAGTCGTCCAAACCCGCGATGCGCATTTCGGCGCACTTTACGGGTCTGGCGATTTTGACGCCACCCTCCTCGGCGAACAGACCTCGCAACTTCGACGCCACGCTATCGGCCGTCCTGGTGCCCTCGGCCCCAGGGAACTCTAAGATCCGAGCCCCTGTACGGGCCTTGCGGGTCCTGGCTTCGACGCCTCCTATGTCGGAGACGTCGAGCTCCCGCCGGGCTTTCCTCAGAACGGCCTCATAGCTGAGGCCCCTTTCTGCCGCCTCAGGCAGCACAGTGATCACCACTGCGGCTGTCTTCGGCGGCCGGAGCCCCTTGCGCGGCCTCTTCTTCTTCGTGCCGCCTCCTCCGGCTCCTGCCAGGGGGGCGACGACCTCAGCGGCGCGCTTGGCCGCCGCTCTCCTCCTCTGGCCGCGACTCTTTCTGCCGCGCTCGGGCCACCTGCCAACCCTGTTCGGGCGTAGCGGGCGTGCCGGGCGCTGGGGGCGTAGTCGCGGCCGCGCTAGTCGTCGCTGGCGGTGTTGGTGCTGGCGACGACTGCAGTCCGGCAGGAGCCGGTGCCGTCTTCTTTTTTGTCGGAGCGGGCCCCTTCTTTTTTGGCCCAGCCGCGGCCGCGGCGTAGCTTCCCCCCACACGGCCACCCTGACAAGGCAGCGGGGCGGGAGCTGGTGCCGCATATAGCCGTTTATCCGCGGCGAGAGGCGGTCGAACACGTGGTTCTGGAGGCAGCCTTGCCTCCAGAACGGCCAAGCGCGCATTGACCATATTACCGACGGTGTCGATAATGGCGCGCAAGGCCTCATCCGACACACCCCCCACCGCGGGCAGCGGGGTCGGTGTCACCGGCTGGACCTCTGCCGTGGCCTGCTCTACGACGTTTCGCGGGCTGACGCTGGTCGGCGGCACACGCTCCGTGGACGGAGGCGTCTTCGGCGCGGCGGCGATCGCAGGGCGGCCAGTGCCTTGGGGCGGTTTTGGAGCGGCGACAGCTCCTCGAGGGCCAGGACTGGCCGGCGGCGCAGGTAGCGCGGGCGGCACGAGCCGCGCCATTTGGGCCCTCAGCTCGCCCACATCCTTTGCGAGGACGCGGTTGGCCCTCCGCACCGCGGCCAGCTCCGACTCCAGCCGGCGGTTCTGGGCCCGCAGGCCTGACACCTCGCCACCAAGGCCGGCGTTTTCGGCCTGCAGGGCCTCTATATTTGCGGCTGGGGCGCTCGCGCGGGCACCAGCGGCCGCCACTTCGGTGGGAGGGATGCCGGACAACACCCCCAGCACCCTCGCGGCGGCCGCCTCGTTATCAGCCCGCCTGCCAGCCTCAGCCCCTCCACGCACTCCGCCGGCCGGGGAGTGGGTCGCCCTTCCCGACGCCGCGGCCCCTCGCCCTCTGCGAGAGGCCGGCACTTTAGGAGGAGGCATGATGACCACGCTCCCCTCGGAATCGGCGCCTGAGCTGCCCTCCCTATTTAGGGGGCGCTTCCGCACCTTCGAGGGGAGGGCCTCCTCCCTTGCCGTCATTATCTCGGCGACCTCCTTGGACGGCTCCGCGGAACCACCGCACTCGTCCATTTTTTCGGCAGATCCACTGCCCTCATCTTTGGACGGCTCTGCGACACTACTGTCGCCCTCGTCCATTGACGGCTCTGCAGTGGATCTGCCGCCGTCTTCCTCCAGTTTTTCGGCAGCGGCGTCCTCCTTCTGCGCCCTCCGCTCCGCCATACGCTTCCTTCCTGTCGAAGAAGCCTTTCCCGTCAACCAGTTGGTCCGTTTCCGGTACTTCCTCGGCTTCTTCTTTTGGGCCTCCGTGGTCTGTGCCGGGCCCTCGGCGGACGCCTCAAGTCCTGAGGACGAGGCGTCGTTGTCAGTTTTACGTTGGCTTGACAAGGCCGTGATGTGGGAATCCGCTGGATTCTCGTCTGGTGTAGGTAAATTAGGTAAATCCATATGGTTCCCACGAGTCTGGGAGAAATAAATCGTCGACCCGGGCAGAGATCCCTGTACCCGGGCAAGCCTACATTTACCAACCAGGGGGTCGGCCGGTACCCTGGCTGGAGCGTGCTAACGACAGAACAACCCATCTGCCATGCATCTTCTCGCCGCACGCCAGAACTTAAGATTCTGGGTGATTTCTGAGTTCGAATGTTAATTCGAACTCTTTATAGAGGTTGTCTTCCTCGCGGTCCGGGCGGTTAAGCCAAGACCCTCGTTCCTGATACTACGCCTCACAACAACTTGTCTTGAAGCAAGATATCAGGTTTACGATATGTCGGCGGTGGCATAAGCCTGCCCAGCCCTCAAATGAGTGACCGGGCCCGTCCGAAATTCCGCCTCCTGTACCCTCTACAAATAAAGGGTCGGGAGCGAATTGGGGCTCAACCCATCGCTGGGGAACCCCCCCTCGCGCCAGAGATTCGCTACGGGCGACAATTCGACAGAGGGATCTGGGGGACTGTCGCCCGCACCCAGGGTACACCACGCGGAGGTTTCTGGCGTCGTACCCCACCTGTTGCTATCCTAACTGAGGTTGCGGGTATATGGACCATGAGAATTAATCTACCACTCGCAAAGACACTGACGACGTGAGAGCGATACAACGCTGTTGTTTGCTGGGGAGTCGATGGTGGCGATACCTGAAAGGGTAAACACCGGACCGGCCACGGATGTCAAGTAAACGGTACCAGAGGCCAGCCTGATGGCGATGGGGAGAGAACGCGATCAGTTATGGAGCCACACCACGCCCTTCTGTTGCCCCGGAAGGAATGGCCAAACAATAACAAAAAGGGTGCACTTTGCATACTCGCCCCAAAGTAGCATCTTAACTAAGAATGTACGTTTTGTATGCTCTATGATGTAGTAACTTTTGAAAATATAACGAAAGATTTAAACTTAATTTTCAGCGCCATCTATTGTTCATTTAATTAACTAAATAAATCATGCATTTTATTAATTTATAGCTAAATTATATACTATTAACTAATTAAAACATTATTTTTCATCACAAATAGTTTTAATATTTATTTTGACTACTTGACCAACATTATATAGTATGTCAACTTCCGTTCAACACTGCAGGAGGTTTGAGCCCAGCAGTGGGATGTATATGAGCTGAATTCATGAAACTACTACATATTAAGTAATACAAATGTTTTCCTTACGTTATAGATAGATTAAATAATTATTTTGAATTGAACCTTCTAGTGACGTAAAAGGCGAGCGGTGATTTTATAAACTTAAATGACCATAACTTTTTTTACAGACATCAGATTTCAATGAAACAAAGACTAAATGTTGCTCTGAATTGGGCTTAATCTTCTTATCAAAACTGCGAAACAATCCATTCAGTAACTTCGGAGATTAGCGATTACAGACATACAGACAGACAAAAAATTCCAAAAAAAAGATTTTTAGTTTCTGTTAGTGTTTTCTTATTGCCTAGATTCATTTTTTAATAAATTTATCAAATGTACAGACACGGATTTTCTACTCATTTATTATATGTATAGATATTGTGCACATTTTTATTTATTACTTTAACTAGTAGACTCGGGCACGCGTTGCTGTGGCCAAGGTAGCCTCAGTAACACGTGGTGGTTATGCTAATAAATTGTAGCTTATATGAAACGTTTGTACATTTAGCAGAGCGCCATCTATTAAATACTTACTCAATCCGGTCAACAGATACCGCCATCTGTTAGAATCGTTTGGAGATAACAGATAATTGTGACTGTCAAATAATAGACAAATAATTTGCAATAAAATAATATTGAAGATATCCTTTAAGTTGGATCAAACTACACACGCTGTGCAAATTAGATTAAAATCAGTTAAGTACTTTAGGAGTCCATCACGGACAAACAACGTGATGCGTAATTTATATATATATATATATATATATATTAAGATTATCGTTTTAGTAATAATTGAATTTGTGACATATACATTTTTTCGTCTTTTATATATGTGTATGTTTAGCTTTTGCCGTGTAGTGATGGAGTAAGAATACTATTCACCACCCCATATCTTACCCGTGGGTGATCGTACGAGACGACCAAGGGACTTGAAACAAATCCTTATACCGACACGTCTGACCAGCGCGGTATAGTAGGTTAATTTCCCTCCCATTACAGAGGAGGCCAGAACCCAACAGTGGGACATTTATGGGCTGTGATGTTGATGATGATGTTTAGCTTAATTGATATCATGTTATATTTATAATATTTTAATATTAATAATGTATCGATTACAAAGTTGTCGATGTAACAGTAGGAATATTTAACAAATCTGTGTGGAAACCCGTTTCAGCAGGCTGGTATACTAGATTGCGCCTGATGCCGCCCTAACCGAGGCCTCGGGAGATCGGACCGGGGAATTGTCCGGTCACCCGACGTGAGGCCATCGCGTGAGGGCGACGACCCGACGGCGAAATCTGTCGGGGCGTCGACGAGAGGAACCCGCGAGGGTAAACCACCGGGCGGGCCACCGAAGTTAAAATCGAGTACCGGTGGGCCGCTCCCACGGCGAAGAGAGAAGGTTTTACGGTGGGTCTATGGAGTCACGCGCCGCCTTTCCGTCACCCCGGACCGATTCGGCGGGGCGAGACGCATCCATAGCCCACCAATAAAAAAAAAAAAAAAAGGCTGGTATACTAGATCAATTTCTCTCCCACAGTTGAAGTGGTAGTGGGCGGTATATGGCTGATATGGTGATAATTATGTATCTATATACAACTTAATATCATGTAAATTATAATTTCATTGATATTGAAATATTTCGACACTCGCGTCTTGAATATTTATTGTTTAGTCAAGTTGACTAGCGAATCGTAAACTTGACGTCATCATCTTAATTATATATGTATGCGTCAACCGTGCGGTGACAGTGTAAAGATATAATTCACCATCCCCTTTCTTACACGTGGTTGTCGCAAAAAAAAGTCATAGAAACAGGCGAAGAAAAAGACGAAGTGAAATCTGTGATTAGGGGCCATCCATTAATCACGTGAGGCTTAAAAAGCTGAGGGCCAGGCGTACAGCAAAAATTGCTGTACTAAGATATCACGTGTATTTATTTTTTCGTCAAACGCGCGATTTCTAAACCGAAAAGCGGCGTGTAGTGTGACTTTCACTTGCCGTTGCCAGGAAACGAACGAAGTCCTCATGCGCCGCTGACAACCGCCCGGCTTGGCACGCCAGTCGGCAGTTATTCTGTTGTTTTAGCGTCGAATACATACGCGTAAACTGTTACCTCGTACGTTTTGTATTAAAACAATGTTTAAAGTAGGTGATCTGTATAAAGACCTTTTTGCAAAGTATAATAAAGGCAAAAACCGAGAATATAATGAGTTGTGGCGTTGTGGGCTAATTCTTTGTAGGTACTAAAAATTCACGTGATGTTGGTGGGGGACGGGAGCCATAGTCTTAAACCTCACCACGTATCACCAAGTTTGGGGTTAAATATGCTAAAAAAAGATCACGTTATTAATGGACGGCCCTTACCCTCTTACTACGGTGGAGACTCGAGCCGAGTAGTACGAAGTATTTCAGCTGATATGATAATATATACTTTCTATCTTTGCAACTATCTTACATTCTAGTACCTACAATAAAATAATTGAACGGTTTCAACATAATGCTTTGTGCAATCCCCAAATTGTTATTCTGAGTGTAATTAACGCCCGTTAATAATTTGTTTGTAAAGTCGAATACAATACAACGTTCAGTTCTTAGTGTAGGGTGTTTGAAAGAAAAAAGCGTTTTATTGACACACACAATTATATATTTCACAATAATTAATGCATATATATTATACTAGCTTCTGCCCGCGGCTTCGCCCGCGTAAAAGGCTACTTTTCTAAAGTTGAACTATTATCGCAAGGGAACACATTACCCGGATAAAAGTATCCTATATGTTAATCTAGGAAATACTTGCAAAGGAAACATAAACATAAGTGATTTTACTGGGATAGGAAAAATTGGAAAATATAGAAAATAACAAAACAAAATTTATAGCTAATTTTTATTTATAGATAATTAAAATATAAGATGAAATATCATAAAAATTTATAACAAAAAGCTGATAGCAGGCGACAGAATTTTTATATATAGCCAACTAGACATCTGAGCTGCGAGGCATTTTTTTTTGCGGTCGACTATGGATGCGTCTCGCCCCGCCAAATCGGTCTGGGGTGACGGAAGAGACGGCGCGTGACCCCATAGACCCACCATGCAAACTCCTTTCTTCGCCGTGTGAGCGGGCCACCGGTACCCGATCTTAGTCTTCGGTGGCCCGCCCGGCGGTTTACCCTCACGGGTTCCTCTCGAGTCGACGCCCCGACAGCTTTCGCCGTCGGGGCGTCGTCCTCACGCGGTGGCCTCGCGTCGGGTGACCGAAGTATTTCCCGGTCCGATGAGCTGTGAGGCATGGCACCTTGCAGAGCTACTGACAGCAGCCGGTCAACGTAATGCCATTTTTATTTATATCTAATCAAAAGCCAAAGCCGAAACAAAGAGCAATGTTTTGTCTATCTAGCTTCTAAAATAACCAATTTCCATATAAACTTTTAGCCCTATTTTTATTTTACCCCCCTAAGGGTAATTTTATTACAAAATTTTAATGTCTTATTTATTTATATCTAATCGACAGCTATTTTTTTGGGGGGTGGGCTACGGTCGGCGCACTCCTCGCACCACTCCATACGGGGTGACAGAGGGGCGTAAGCACGCACACCCGTAACCCACCCGTGACGTCGCCTTCGTCGTTGGGCCGACCACTGGAGCAGAGTGACTTGACGTCAGTGGTCGGCCCGACGGAATACCCCTGAGGAGTACCCTCTCGTCGACCGACGTCCCCCCCTCGGGTAGGATGTCGGTCTTTCCTCACGCGGTCGGCCTCTCGGCGGGTGACGGACTAATTCCCCGATCCAGTCACCCGCGGCCTCGGCTAGGGCGGCATCAGGCGCAGGTAATCGCGCCTGCGCCGCCCCAGTCGCCGGCGGGGGCTCGCGCCGTCGAGGAGACGCTCCTCGCGCACGCGCTCCGCCGCCTCCTTCCGCGAGACTACTGCCTCGCACAAGGTTGCGACCGCGTCCCAGTTCCTGACGCTGTCGAGCATCGCCCTGGCGATGGTCTGCAGCGTCAGGTCGGCACCGATGATTGCGATGAGTTCACGACGCTGCTCTGCCCAAGCGGCACAAATCTCGAGCGTATGCTGCGCCGTGTCTTCGTCGCAATCGCAGTGGTGGCAGGACGGTGTACTCTCCCTCCTGACGACCGTGTGCAGTTATTTGGCGAAGCATCCATGCCCCGTCATAACCTGCACCAGTCGGAAGGAGAGCACCCCGTGCCGTCGTTCCAACCACTGCATCAGCACCGGCTGTAAGGCCTCCACGGTCCGCACACCGAACCGAGGCCTCTCCAGCCGGACTGCCCAACGGGCAATGACGTCTAGGCGGGCGTCGACGCGCCAGGCGGTGAGTTCCCTCAATGAGACCACACCGACCTCCGCGCGCACCCCCGACACCCGCCGATACAAATCGGCGAACTTTCCCGCCTCCAGGTCCCACGGGGGACTCCCATCTAATCGACAGCCTACAAATAAGTTTCAAACTTCTGGCTTTAAAAATGACGATACTTCCTTACAACTTTTCATCCTCCTTTACAACACTTTTTGTATTAAAAAGTAGCCTATGTCCTTTGTCAGGTTCTAGACTATCCGTGTACCAAATTTCATTTAGATCGGTTCAGTAGTTATGGCGTGAAAGAGCGACAGACAGAGTTACTTTCGCATTTATAATATTACATACATACATATCATCACGCCATATCCCTTGCAGGGTAGGCAGAGATTTATAATATTAGTAAGGATATATATAGGTAATGTTAGTTAGAATGAGTTGCTGTGTGGTAGTGCTCGTGGATGTCGTAAAAGATGACTAAGAGCTCTTTATAGACCTGGGCCAACTCCACCTGATGCCGTTTGGTCAACAATTACATTCCTAAGGAGGTTTAACGTCAGGCAAGCGGCCGGTCATAAAACTATTGCCAAATAACTTTTGTAATATGTACTCGTCATAGGGTATATATAAAATTATGATGTGTATTATTTATTACTGGGTATTGTAGGTTATACCTTTTAATTTATCAGGCTATATCGGATACATGCCCTTCTGTTCAGGACGATGGAAGGGCGGCGCGTGGCCCCATAATACACCCTTTTTTTTTTTTTTATTTTTTTTTTATTGGTGGGCTATGGGTGCGTCTCGCCCCGCTGAATCGGTCCGGGGTGACGGAAAGGCGGCGCGTGACCCCATAGACCCACCGTAAAACCTTCTCTCTTCGCCGTGCGAGCGGACCACCGGTACTCGATTTTAACTTCGGTGGCCCGCTCCCCATAATACACCCTAGGTTATACCTAAAAAGAAATTCGCGTTATAAAATCTTATAAAATGTTTACAATGTTTAAAATAAATATGTAAAAAAAGCTCTAGAATTATGTATTATAATATATATAAATGTTAAGTAGGCCCAATACATTACTTAGCCAACCCTTTTTAATGGCTCTACATCTTATTTATTCGCATATTTATAAAGATAAACTACATAAAGGAAAAGTTTAATAACTTTGATGTTATTTAGTTTTTAGAAAATGTAGCCTTAACCGTATTTGACAAGATTAAGTACTTACAAATTCTTTTTATATATTTGTAGCTATACGTTTTTCAATAATTCTATGCCTTAGATACAATATTTTTTTTTACTAGATGAAAGGTAACGTGTGTCAAAGATACTTTATATCAAATGAAAAGCTTATCGTTCAGCATTCACTGTCCCTGAGATTTATATGCGAAATTTCAATATGATTCTTTGACTAATTTATGAGAGATATCTTAAAAAATAAATCTATATTTGTATATAATATTAATGTAGGTTTTTCATAATAATACAATGCACAAGATATCCCATCTTGCCCATGGGTGTTGTAAAATCCGACTAAAATATACAATATGTATAAGTATGATATCTGTGCAAGAGAAGGAGGAACTAAATTAAGCCTTATGTAAATTTATACTTATACTATACGTTTCACCAACGTATATAAGCCTTATTGCCCTCATATACGCAGGATGCTCAAATTCAGCAGTGGAATATTTGGGATATAATGATGACGGTGATGAAATTTTATTTAAAACCCCGCGGGCACGAAACACACGGCACTGGAATTTATTTCAGACGTCTCACTTATTATCAAGAGAATTTCTTCATATAAAAGTTAGTAACATTACGCGAACCAGAAATCATGCCCGACTAGAAAAAAAGTATGGTTCAACCAGATCTTGTATCTGGACCCGATCAGGATAGAATGAGGCGTGCCGGATCCGGCAAACCCGATCAGGACCAGGTCTGGTCCTGATCAGGATAGCCTGGTGTGAAATAACATCAAGTATAGTAAGGCATACCGGATCAGGACCAGATCAGGACCAAATAAGGATAGCCTGATGTGAAATATCATTAAGTATGGTAAGGCATACCGGATCAGGACCCGATCAGGACAGAATGAGGCATGCCGGATCCGGCAAACCCTATCAGGACCAGGTCTGGTCCTGATCAGGATAGCCTGATGTGAAATAACATCAAGTATGGTAAGGCATACCGGATCAGGACCCGATTAGGACAGAATGAGGCATGCCGAATCCGGCAAACCCTATCAGCACCAGGTCTGGTCCTGATCAGGATAGCCTGATGTGAAATAACATCAAGTATGGTAAGTACCTAACATTTGAAAACATAGATAGATAGAAATATTATATTGTAACAACCGTTCTAACATTAAATGTTTTGGGTCATAATAAATAGATGGCGTTAGGAAAATGACGTCATTATTTGAATTGCGGTGTTAAGATTCTCCGAAGCGTAATGACATGGCCTAATATTAAATTAGTTGTTATCGAATCAGATTAAAACAGATCGATCAGGTCATGAATGAGAAGTTCAGGCGGACAGTTGCAGTCGTTAGTATCTGGTGGTAGTGCCA
This sequence comes from Lymantria monacha, assembly GCA_905163515.2. NCBI lineage: Eukaryota > Metazoa > Arthropoda > Insecta > Lepidoptera > Erebidae > Lymantria > Lymantria monacha. The sequence goes on from LR991081.1 coordinate 24,235,576, forward strand.
TAATCGGAACGGCTCACTGGGACTCTCTATGATAAGAATATAGCACTGCATTCGGTGCCTACGTCATATATTAATTTATATTTTTTCCTATTAAACATGTTCTTTAAGATATTCATGTTTTTTAAAAGGACCGGACTGGGCATACTCGTTTTGGATCAGGCAAGATATATAGCGCAGATGATTGATTTGGTTACGATCAGTAAAATTTCATCCGGACCTGATCAGGAACGCCTGATCTGGACCCGATCAGGAATGCCTGATCTGGACCCGATAAGGTTTTCCTGATCGGGTCCAGATATATCTTCTGCGTTACATACCTTATCTGGTCCAGATCGGGCATGCCCGGTCCGGTCCTGCTAAGGAAGACGAAAAAAATTTCTAGTCGGGTGACTGAGGAATTCATTCTTTCATTCACACTTTCAATTTAATAAGCTTATATTTACAAAAGGAATGACTACTGAATAGTAAACATTGAGGATGTATTCTTAAATTTTCACCTTTTAAATGTGTTAAAAAATAACATATTTTTTCATGAGAAAATAATCTTTTTTAGCTCACGTAAACGCTATGGCTGGGTTCGAGCCTCCTCTATATGAGAATGAATATTGACCTATTGCATCATGATGATCAAACGGGTTGGTATAGGGTTATTCCGAGTTTTCCTTTTCTTGTATAGATATTATGTGCCTTAATCATCTTTTGCAATATCCACTGGGAGAAATATAATTTTTATAATGTAAATACTTTCTGTACACTCCCAAGTAGGGTCAACGTCAAACGGGCGGCTCGGCATAAAGCCATTGCCAAAATGTTTGCAATATAATGAAAGAAAATCAATCCCAAATAATTTTATTATGATGACGGCAGGATGTTTAATGTAAATACTCTCCCTTTCTGCCAATGTGGTTTAGAGGAGTGATGATCGCTCCAGGAGTTACTGATGTCACCGAAGGCAAAGATCGGGTACCGGTGGTCCGCTCGCACGGCGAAGAGAGAGGATTTTACGGTGGGTCTATGGGATCACGCGCTGCCTTCTCCGTCACCCCGGACCGATTTGGCGGGGCGAGACGCACCCATAGCCCACCAATAAAAAAAATAAAATAAAAAAAAAAAAAAAAAAAAAAGGAGTTACTGATGTAGTGATCGGGTGTGATTATTAATCCAACCATAATTTATTGAATTATATTTTGTAAAAAAAAAAAAAAAAAAAAAAAAAATAAGGTAATCTTAGTTTGGGTATAATTCATATTGAAGCTGATACTTAGTAAATATGTTGTATGGTTTTACTTAAAGGAAGTCACTTAAAGAACGATTAGGCCTACGAGTTTCTTTCTAGAACTTCTCAGCTTACAGCTAGTAGATTATCGGACTATTTTAAATAAAATACAAAATTGATAAATAAATGCATACATAATAATTAATAAGCCTTTGTTTATAGTTTTTGGATAGCAAACGAGCAAGCAACACATTTGAGCGTTGCAATACTAGGGGTACATACAACCAAAAGCTACCCATAAAGTCGGACTTCCAGTTCTCTCGCTGATCAAATAAAGCGCATTTGCACATTGCCACTGCCTGGACGTCAATTGCCTGTGAGAGTGTGGTATTACTCCGGAACTCAACAGTTTAGTCCTAACATTATAGAATGGCTATACATAATAAATTATTTTATTTCGAAAGCTCGATTTAATTATTTAAGTAAATCATTAAAATTGAACGACACACTCTCGTTATATATATTTTTCTTCATACTTGCATCCATCCATGACTAAATATCAAATGTTCCTAATCCACTGAAAGCTACCTGGACTGGTCTACTTTTGAACTTCTTTCAACCTCTGTATTATTTGTTTGGTTCCCTATATAGACCAAAATTTGGGTATTTAATACCCAACACTTACTATCTATATATAAGTAACTAGCTTCTGCCCGCGGCTTCGCCCGCGTAAAAGGTTACTTTCCTAAAGTTTTTCACCCCCTATTTTTATTTTACCCCTTAAGGGTATTTTTTTTACAAAATGTTAGTGTCATATTTATTTATATCTAATCAATAGCCTAAAAATAAGTTTCAAGCTTTTGGCTTTAAAAATGACGATACTTCATTACAAGTTTTCATTCCCTTTACAACCCCTTTTTGCATTAAAAAGTAGCCTATGTCCTTTCTCAGACTCTAGACTATCTGCGTACCAAATTTAATTTAGATCGGTTCAGTAGTTTTGGAGTGAAAGAGCGACAGACAGACAGAGTTACTTTCGCATTTATAATATTAGTAAGGATTAGGAACATAGATGTTTCAAAAGATAATCATTCATACATACATATCATCACGCCATATCCCTTGCAGGGTAGGCAGAGAGAACAGAGTGCCAAAGAACTCTATCACTGCACACTTCACTCGCTTCCTCAACATTCATAATTCTCTTTATACACGCTCGCCGGTTTCGGAGACTCTTGACTCCACCTTCGTTCAGTACATGACCAATCTGGTCTAGGTAGGTTAGTCTCGGTCTCCCCCGGTACCTACGTCCTTCCACTTTCGCATTGTATATCTTAACCAGACGTTCGTTCGGCATTCTTTTCACATGTCCGAACCATCGGAGCATTAATCATTCATCATCGTCATTATCATCAGTCAGGCTTTCTCTGTCCACTTTTATACACAGGCTCATCCTTAAAAATGATAGAATATTGCCGTAATTGCCACGCTTAACAGGCGTTATACGCATTCCTGGAGAGAGTTACTGTCCGCTATTTTTTACGACTCCCCGGACTCCCTTGGACGTGACGCACCTAACTTGTGCAGGAAATTGTATTCTTATCCCGTCGTCACACGGGGAATGAAATATATGGATTAGGGATAATTTGTTTATGCATATATATATATATATCGACCGCAGTCAAGGAAAGTAATGGTGGTGCCATATTTGTACCCTTAACTTCTACTATATGAGAAGTTAATTTATTATATAGTTAATTATTTCTATTTAATAAAATTGAATTGCTCTTACATAAATTATTTAAGTAAATGATTACAATTCAACGACACACTCTCGTTATATATATTTTCCTTCATACTTGCATCCATCCATGACTAAATATCGTTTCTTATTAAAATTTTAAATGTGATTGTCTCGCCATACTTTAATTTTCTTATCAACCTTTTGCCCTGCTCTTATTACATGTAATGTCTGGGTGACCAAGATAAGCTCGTTATTTTTTATTTAGTGGATTAAAAAAATATATTTACACCTAAATTATAAAAGTTATTTGCGCTGTGTGGTAACGGCTACGAATACTACCAACCCTTACTTTGCTCGTGGATGTCGTAAAAGACGACTAAGAGCCTTATAACGACCTAGACCAACTCCATCTGGCGCCATTTGGGCAACAATTATATTCCCAAGGAGGGTTGATGTCTGGCAGGCGGCCGGTCATAAAACTATTGCCAATAACTTTTACAATATGTACTATAAAATAAGAGTGCGTATTATACAAGTTATATTAAATTATACAAGTGATTAATAATAATAATAATAACAATAAATATTTATTGACGTAAAATGTACATTATAATTAATAGGATTCCCTAACACCTGCGCTAGTAAAGACTGTGTTGCAGGTGTTAGTGTCTTTCGTCTTCTGTGTCTGATTGGGATGAGAGTAGGAGAATCATAATGACGATTATATAAGTTATTGATAAAATATTGAAAAGGATAATAATAATAAAAGGGAAAACCAAGGATCGAACCGGATCTGTTTGGATTAAACTGCTCAATGTAAACAATATAATAATATAAAAACAAATATAATAACAAAGCTATATGTCTGTTCTCAATGACAGCGGTCAAATTTACTTTTATTTTCTAACAGTATTAAAAATATTTTTCCTTTGATATAAATCGATTTATCAACCCCCGAAACCTAAATACATCATCATCATGCATATCGCTGATGCCGTTGCTGAGGTTCGGAAAATATAGAAATATATAAATATCGAGCATTGTATGGAGATAATTATGAATGTTGAGGAAGCGAGTGAAGTATGCAAGGATAGAGTTCTCTGGCACTCTGTTCTCTCTGCCTACCCTGCAAGGGATATGGCAAGATGATACGTATGTATGTATAAATATCTTCAAGAATTATTAGTTCAAAGATATGAAAGAGAGAACAACTGGTTACATTTAACGGTTTAACAAGTGGTTGTTCGTACTTGCCCAACTCTTTAGGAACATCCAGAACTATCTACTTATCGTTTATCTAAATAAAATTGACCCGGCATGGGCTTTATTACTTGGAGAACAAGCACCATTCAACACATACATACAAACATATATCGTAAAACAGAAAAGTTAACATGTCCTTTGAATGTGAAATCAAAGTGTTCCGTACAACCCTGCACTCGATAATGGTTCGTAATACTCACATATGTACCTACATTATTTAGTACCCTAAAGTACTTTTACTGACACATTTATCAATGCTCTGGTAAACAATGTTCTCGATAAACTGTCATGTACCCATGATATAAATACGTATCGCTATCAGATTGCTAAATGAGAAATTGTTCATTGTCATTTACACGTTCGCACGTTTCACTAATTCTAATATTATAAAAAACTATATTAGTTTAAATGTAACTAAACTTACAATTAACAATAGAAACATTATATAATATCTAAATCCTAGCTTGATTTGCTAACGGATTTTATTTTTAAATATTTTAATTTATATTTATTTTCATCTTTACAGATCCTGAAATTCACGAATCACCATTTCATGTCGGCAATATGAGAACCAAGACACCTAACAGATTTATGACAATTAATAAACGAAGAAAAAGCAAGCTTCTAACGAATTGCTTGAAAGAAAACTGCGCTCTACTTGACGATCTTTCACTGGGGATGGTCGAGGTAAATATTAAGATACAAATAATGCGATTATAGTGCTATATATACGAACGATCGCAGAATGACGACTCGCTATGGTGCAAAAGCCGTATGTGCGTGTGTATACATGTATATTATTCGATACTCGTGAATCAACAAACGCATATAATATAAATGTTATCTAAGTGTATATTTAAAGTTTATCGACTATCGGCTTATCGATATATGATAAAAGTTCATTCTACGCGTGGGAATCTGTAACTGTGATTGTACACAACCAAGGCGCCCGACTTTCTACACAACATATTGTGATTGAATTAAGCGGCCAACGTGTGTATAATTGACATGTTTTACGCACCGACGTTACTTATTGTTCTAACAATCATGGTCATTCCGCAGTCCTTCATTATATAGCCTGTGTGTATTGTTAACTCCGACACAAATTTAAATGTCGTTTGTTTATATTCAATAGACGTGCTCACGCACTGTTTGTAAGTATGTTCTTGTGACATATTGTTGGAGCGTTCTGCGTTCCAAGTAGTTCGAGGCAAGGACGCGCGACGATGCGAATGAAAACTTTTAATGTTTTGTGGTTTTTAGTTTTGTAACCTAGCCAAGTGCAATACTAAAACTCATATAGATACTCTTGCTATTAATTTTACATTCGCATTCGTTCAGTCTTGCATTCTCAATGGAGTAATAAGTAGTTATAAGTCATAAATCTCTATATATATATATAATATTCGATATAATTCTAAATGCAATCTGTTGAAATGATTATTTTTAGAATTATATAGATATATTATATTGATACTCAATAACAAAAACAGCTGCGTGTTATATTAGTTAAATAAGTCACCATTGCATAGGCGAGTTTGTTTTTAAGCGATTTTTGTCGTTTTAACACATTAAAATTGACGTTGCGATTTCAGAAATCACGTCAGCCGCGGTAAAGTTTCTAATATTAATAGAATGTGTGGTCACATATTTAGCTATTTGTGTAAATATATTTATATGCCAAGACGAAAATCGAATAAATATGGTACATTATGTACATCGTAAACATGTATTTATTGATTACCAAGTTTATTCGATCTTATTTATATATAAGGTAATTAATATCATTATTGTCGTGCGTTGCATATTTTAATATTTCTTCATTCACGATTGGATGGACAACAATAAGTTCAATATTCCTGTTATCTTTTCATCATCATTCAGCTATTCGTTATCCACTGCTGGAAGAAAGCCTCCACTGTGCAATGTCAGATCGCGTTGTCATTCATTCGGATTATTGCCAATATCGCCATATACTCGTATATCGCATAACAGACGGGTTTTTTTTTATGTTGGCACTCCAACTCTCAACTCAATTCCAGCTTATATTCGCCATTGTAAATCCTATAAGTCAGGATGATGATGTTAAGATCCACCAAAAATGTTATTCATAAATATGACAGCCAGGTTTTACCTTCATGCAGTCCCGGGATATGCTTTTAATTTTCTAGAATTGGAAAAGAATCATTTCACGTGCCTCCTTGGCAATGCGGGAGACGGGAAGCATAATTTGCTAGTCGGCCAATAAGTAAAAGCGTGTACGGGTACGATAAGCTCAAAAGTATGGCACCACGGATACGGGAGAGCTTAAGACAAACAGATTGGCAATCTCAGTATAGTGATATAGGTACGTTCATCAGAACAGATTTTCTGCCCGTTCTTTCAAAGAAGCCTCAAACGATTTTTAGGAATTCCACTGCACAAGTAAGCAATAGAGTCGATTGTATTCTTATCGCATTGCCACACGGTGATATGCGGATCTATATCACCATATTTAATTCTCTTTTGTCACTGACACTCGTAGATATTACACTACAGTAATTAAGTTATTTTCTTTCCACTTATTCATTTTTAATTACAAATATTAAATGGATTAATTGAAAATTATTGTTTAATAATAATAATAATTTTACAAATGATTACAAAGGTGATCTGACTTCATTTGTCATACATATCTGGTGAATGGTATCTTAGCTAAGTTGTTATAGCAACTTGTATTAAAGGCCCCAATTAAGTGTTTGCAAAGTAACCGGACATGAAGAATGCTTGGAGGGACATTCATTATAGATATATAGATATATACATATAATTATAATAATTATTATATAATAATAATGAACCGTTTCGATGTTATTATTGAAGCGCTTCATTTTGTTATGTTTTTTAATGTTCTGCTTCTATTGCAGCGCATGCTTAAAAAATCAGCACAGTGGAATTTCAACGCGTTCACCCTGGATAGACTCACTGGTGGTAAGTCCTATATGATTTTATAAAATAATAATTTATTTAGTTCATCTATATTTATAATAAATCTGAAGACAAATTTACATTCTAGTTAAGTATTTGAGAAAAATACATTTGTTTTCAAACGCATTTTTTTTTTGGCGGCGGGCTATGGAGTGGGCACGCCCCGCTAATCCATCCGGGGCGACAATATCAATCAATGCGTATGCCAATTTTATTCATGAAAATCATTAATTGTATTCTTACTTTTCTAAAATTGCGGCTCCATAATTATTTCTAATGAATATACGTTTGAGCTAGCATCAACTACTGGGTCCAGTAGCCTTTTCTTTTTTTTTTTATTGTCTTAGTTGTTAGCCTCAGATGGCTATGACAACTTTACCCGGACTGTGGGTGAGCGTTGAGGGCTCTCAACCCGATAAAGTTAAGCGACCGATCCCGAGGGCACCCTCTGTGGGGTACCGACCTCGGCTTGGAGGGTCGCTGGCAAAGTGGGTTCTCCCACGTTTATGATTTTAACGCGACACGTTTTCCGTCCTCGGTGGCGGGGTCGGAATCGTGGATATTTACTTGCCAGGGCCGCGCGGGCTGTATATGCCTAAATTATCCAGGCATTTATTGAAATATATACTCGAAATTTCGTCTAATCATCCAAATCAGTTCACCCACTACAAAGTATAGTTTTTATTTTATTACATTTATGTTTAATTTGTTTATTCGTTGAAATGGCTATTAAATGGCTATTCTTTGAAATAAAAAACTTCTAATTAGTTTTGAGAAAACGGTTTTCAATTAATCAGTTTGCTTAATAAAGCTATAAAGTATAACGTTACAACATATAGGTGCCAAGCTATGATCATAAATACTAGCGTAGCTGGAAAGAGTAGTAAAACCGGGACATAATGAATGCGTTCCTAGTTATACATTGTCATAACAACCGCCGTTATAACAAGGTTGCATTAAAATATCTTATTTATTAAGCACATAAAGAGATGTGCGCATATTATTTTATAAATAATCTTTTCTTTCCTTAAGGTGATGACGTACGAATTAAATTCAACACCCGCTTACATACGATGTTGTAGAAGATAACTAAGAATATGCACATTTACATAGGTACAAGAAAAGAAGATCTTAACATTTTATGTTAAGTTTTCTTATGCCATACCCACTTGATCAGTCGCGCAGCGTTTTCGATATAATAGGCTAGCTACGAGTAGCAAAAAAATATATACCTATTTTGTTTGACATATATGTAGCTTTCTTAAAATGTTTTAATTCTGTTTCATCACAAAACACCTAATTAAAAGAAGTTAGGGGTCACGTATACCAAAGAAAAAAAGACAATAGATATTTTTATTACGTCGCGCATGTAGAAAATTAATAATAAAAAATGAATAACCAAAGAAATAATGTAATACACTAATAATAATGTAGCTATTCATCATACAAAGCCACATAATGTGTTATCATTACTACTTATTAACAATATTTTTGCATCATCATCATCACAGCCCATATATGTCCCACTGTTGGGCTCGGGCCTCCTCCTTCGTAAAGGGAGGGAAATTAACCTACTATACCGCGCTGGTCGGACGTGTTGGTATAGGGTTTTGTTTCGAGTTTTCCTTCTCTTGCATAGATGTTATATGCGTTTTATATAACTTAGTCCGTCACCACACGGATTAAAAATTCAATTATAAAAAAAAATATTTTTACTTAAATAATATTCAGATCATAAAACTAACTTAATATTAAAAAAAAAATCAATATATTTCCAATAGGTAGTAGGTACAGTAGTATTTATAAGTCTGTCTTATTTATTTTACATTACTAAAATCTTCTGAAGAAGAATGTTTTAAATTATAATCGGTGATATTCATATTTTGACAAAAACTACTAAGATTTACACTAGAAGCTATGTTTACATGTTATAATTTATTCTAAAACCTCAGAGGCAAGGTTACTTACCATTTTTTTTTTAACAACATATTAAATAAATTACTATTCATGGTAATACTCGAATGTCTTCGAGTATTGTGTTTTCAGAATCTTCTAGAATATTTATAGCGCGCTTCCTGAGCTTCATCAGAAAACAGCCCCGATAGATAGAAGAGATCAAATTCACAATATGTCCGCACTATGCACCAAAAGTTTTTACTGTTATTATGATAGCCACGACGTAAGAGAGCTAGTAGGTATGAAAGAGAGTATTGGTGTAAAGATGCGAAAGGGAATGCTCCGATGGTTCCGACATGTGGAAAGAATGCCGAACGAACGTCTGGTTAAGAAGATATACAATGCGATAGTGGAAGGATGTAGGTACCAGGGGAGACCGAGATTAAGCTACCTAGACCAGATTGGTCGCGTACTGAAGGAAGGTGGAGTCAAGAGTCTCCGAAACCGGCGAGCGTGTGTGAAGAGAATTATGAATGTTGAGGTAGCGAATGAAGTATGCAAGGATAGGGTTCTCTGGCACTCTGTTCTCTCTGCCTACCCTGCAAGAGATATTTTGTGATGATATGTATGTATGTATAATAGCCATGTAATGCAATAAATAAAGACTAAGATACGTTTATTTGTATCCTATATGCAAATATTAAAAGCAATATAGTAAACTTGATGGCAAATTGGTAAGGATAGTGCGATGATAAGGATAGAGTCACATCTACGCTTGTGATATGTAAAGTCAGATATCTACGCTATATGCCAAAACTCTATTTTGTCAAACATCTCGGTCCTTCATGAACACTTCTTTTCATTATTTTGAGCTTTTTAGAACTTTTTTTGGCGGCGGGCTATTGTGTGGTCATGCCTCGCTAATCCGTCCGGGACGACAGAAGAAGCGGCGCGCGACCCCATAGACCCGCCCTACATGTAGCTGTTTACGCCGAGCAAGCAGACCACCGGAACCCGGTCTTTGTCTTCTTGTTTCTTTAATGAATAAAGTCAAGTTTATGTTCAGATAATCGTGTCGATATTTCGTGCTAATGCCAATTGGTGCGTGTCCCTTGATTGAAGAAGGTTGTCCACGTGCCTGCTTTTATTTTTTTTATTAGCTTAAATGAAGTACAATGATGAACACCTAGGAATCGATGCCTTCATCACCGTGTTTAGTGATGGACGGGTACTTTGAATATATAAATTATAGAAGATCATATATGTATACTTTTGTGGTTCAAATGCCAGAAGCTTTTGAATTTTAACTGTTATATGCATTTGTAGCACATGTTGGTTGGTCAGGCTTACTGAAAAGTCTGCTTGCGGTAGCTGCGTGGAGCGGGTCTCTCCTTTCCCTCCAAGTTAGTGGTAGGACCACGCTGTTGACAATTCTCTGTCTATAGCCGCGGGCTGGTCCGTCCGGGGTAGAACTACACTCTCGCAGAAGATCGATGTCTGAGTAATGGCAATGTGCTATTGCGCTTCGTTCGGTGAGCGAAAAAGCTGAAAGCCCCACTGGGTGGGTTTGGGAGAATGTAATGGTAGGCAGCAGCCTAGTTATAGCCTTAGTTATATCAAAGGTCCATGGGCAGCAGTGACACTTACTATCAGGTGAGCTGCTTGTTCGTTTGCCACCAATAAGCAATAAAAATATAATAAAAGGCGGTTGAGGAGAGTGATGGCTGCTATAGTTAACTCGTGATCGGGTGCCGAGTATGCGATCCAGCCATAATCTTTTATATTGTATTTGAATTTTATATTATGTCGGGGATCCAATTGCATCACACTGGAGCTAATTCTTACTAAACATGTTGCACTATTTTTAGGGTTCCGTACTTCGAAAAGAAAAAGCGGAACCCTTATAGGATCACTTTATTGGCCATCCGTCCGTCTGTCTGTCTGTCAAGACCCTTTTTCTCAGGAACACGTGGAGGTATCAAGCTGAAATTTATATCAAATACTGTCGACTGTCCCTTGGAGCTGTGAAAATCAAACTTCTAAGCTAACGCAATCAAAAGAACAGCTGTTTATGTCGCAAATTTCTGCAAATTTTCGACACTCGCAAGGGAATCAAAACCTACAGGGTACTTCCCGTGAACTCAGAATCTTGAAATATGGTACGAAGCAACGTCTTATAGCACAGATAAAGGAAAAATTGTGAAAACCGTAAATTTTTAATTAAATCATATACAATAAAATATTTTCAATAATTTATATAAAAAGGGGTCTACGCGTGAATGCGAGCAAAACCAAAATAATGGTCTTTGAAAGAGATGAAGCTGAAACAGATGTACTCGTAAGAGTAACAATAGGTAATTATGTACTAGAGCAAGTGGATGAATTTGTATATCTTGGATGTGGATTTAGCCGAGATGGAAGGTACACCACTGATATAGAGCGAAGAGGGAATGCGGGAAATAGAGTGAACGGAGCGTTGGGACAACTTCTTGGTAGCCATCACCTCAGCCAGAAGGCACGTGTAGCAATACATAACGCAGTGCTTGTCCCAACATTACTATATGGAAGCGAGAGTTGGGTATGCAGAAAAGAGCGTAAAAGTAAAATTAATGCGGTCAAAATGCGATCTCTATGCAGAATCTGTAGAGTTAGGCTGGCGCATTCGTAACGACGACGTAAGAGAGCGAGTAGGTATGAAAGAGGGTATTGGTGTAAAGATGCGAAAGGGAATGCTCCGATGGTTCGGACATGTGGAAATAATGCCGAACGAACGTCTGGTTAAGAAGATATACAATGCGAAAGTGGAAGGATGTAGGTACCGGGGAAGGCCGTGACTCACCTACCTAGACCAGATTGGTCACGTACTGAAGGAAGGTGGAGTCAAGAGTCTCCGAAACCGGCGATCGTATATGAAGAGAATTATGAATGTTGAGGAAGCGAGTGAAGTATGCAAGAATAGAGTCCTCTGGCACTCTGTTCTCTCTGCCCACCCTGCAAGGAATATGGCGTGATAATATGTATGCATGTTTAATAATTTTAAACTCACTACCCCTTTCCTCCTGAACGTGTAAAGGTATTAAATTGAAATTCATATCAAATATTCAGGTCTATAATATAATACCTATAAGTTGTAACAAAATCAAACTTTTATGTCAAGGCAATCAAAAGAAACAGCAATTTAAGCCGCATATTTTCAAACTCGCAACTACTTGCAAGGGTATCAAAACCTAAAGGGTACTTCCAGTCGACTTAGAATCTCGAAATTTGGCATGAAGCAATGTTTTATAGCATATATAAAGGAAAAATTCAAAAAACCTTAAATTTTTAGTTACATCATATATTTTTTTTAGTTTTACGGAACGCTTCGTGCGCGAGTACAACTCGTACTTGGCCGATTTTTTTATAAAAAATACAGTGAAGAAATAATAATAACAGATAAATCCACTGAGTTTATTGCCGGCACTTTTCATTAGAGGTTACGTTCCGATCCGGTGGTACTTTATTGTATTAAATTAAAATGTTAAAACTGACAATATGTAAGTGCCCTCGCAGTGTTTATACGTAATAAATGAATTTAAATTGAATTGATTCATCAAAATACTCCATTTACGAGACACGGAAAAACTGTTTCAAAAAATTCCAGTCCATTAAAATTTTACAATTTTTTTGCCAAGCTTGCGTTTTTCAAAGTACGCAATTTTATTGTTTGTTGTAGAGTGCTCAATTTTTTATCATCGTCTTCTGTTTATATAACTTACCTACTATTTCTTAAGTGACAGTAAGAACCTAATTAACTATGGAATTTGTATACCAACTATTAAATAGGTACTTCTACCAATAAAATATTTCAATAAAATACCACTTCAATATCTACTATTGTATTGACATAATAAAAAAATCATTCTTCATCATATTACTATACCTTTATAGTTACCTAAGTTACGCCGTGTAGTAGTTATGCATGGAATATTTGTATTTTATTTTATATCAAATAAAAACTTGATTATTTATTATTATTATTGCAAAACAAATAAAAAAAAACAAACGCTAATGTAATAAATTCCAGAAAATTCAAGAGTAACCTTTGTCAAGCTAAAATATTAACAAAGAATCAGAATGCATCGTGGTATAGTAGTTAGTTTTCCCTAGCACTGTGTAGGCCTTAGCTCAATAGTTGGACATATATGGATATCAAGAAGATCAAATCATAATAATTTATCATCATTCTCCTGCAATTATTCCAATTACTTGCAGTCGACGCAATAAGTTCTCTACCATCGCACATATTGCAAAAGTTATCGATAATAGTTTTATGACTAGCCTTTAACTTATCTGACATCAATCCTCCTTGAGAATGTAATTGTTGACTTGACGACATCAGGTAGAGTTGACCCACGCCTATAGATCAGGTAGAGTTGACCCACGTCTACATAAAGTTCTGAGACGTTTCACAATATCCACGAGCGTAGTGACTGTTGGTAGTATTCGTCGCCGCTACGACACAACAAATAAAATTAAATGTGTAATTAATAAAATAGATATATAAAGCAAGCGTAGCTGCTGACAAAACTAGTTTACAACGACAATTAGCGTCATAACGACGCTTAACATCATATTTCTGCATTTTTATTACAATCTATTCGTAGAGTTAGAATCATGAAAATGTTTGCAGAAAGCATCCCACGTTATGTAACGTGTAATGGAAATTTATTTATAAATTCTATTAATGCACACACTTTCACACCTGTTAAATTAACCATTAGCAATATCAATATATTAGTAGGTTCTACGGGGTTTTATATAGCAGGTGCATCTGTCTCTCTATCATTATCGTCTCAGCTTATATGTGTTAGACAGCTGGGCTCTGCCTAGCCTTCTCCACCATAGGAAGGAAATTGAACTACAGTATCACGCTGCTCAGGCAGATTATTGCATTTCGAGTTTTCTGTCTCATGGATAGATATGTATGCATATGACATGCCTTAGTTGTCTTTTATGATATCTACGAATAAGAAATTGTGTGTTGAATTATATTCTTACTTCATCACCACACAGAGCAGATAATAATCCCTGCTTTGATTTTTTCAAAGTAATAAATTAAAAGATTTTGCTTCTTGGCTTATATATATCTAGAGCTCTAGCTCTATCTATCTGCTAGGCTCCAGGTTCTTCTACATTTGGTAATTGACCTACTGAATCACGTTGGTCAGATTGTTGTATGGTAGCGGATATAACTAATACCAACTCTTATTTTTTGCTCATGTAAATGACGATTAAGTACTCTATATCTACTCGAACCAACTGATACCGTCAGGCAAACAATTATTGTAAATTCACAAGGAGTGTGAAAGTCAGGCAGGCGGCCGGTCTTAAAACAACTGCGAATAACTTTTACAATATATCAATGCGTCGACCCCCAAGTAATTGGGGTAAGATCGAGATAATGATGATCACGATGGTCATATTAGTAAGGTTTTCTTTCGAGTTTCTTTCTTACGGTAATATTATCTGATTAGTCTAATAATCATCATTTAATGTCTACTACCGAAATGGAAGGTATGATGGATGTATGATCATTCTGTTTCTCATCATGATAATTGTAATAAAGTATTTTTTTTTAAACGCTTGTTATTTTGGTTTGCCAGAAGTATATAATATTTTAGTATCTGCTGTATTTTAGTATCGTATAGTGTGTAAAACAGATATCTTAGATATTTTGATGTTGCATTTAAAAATAACCGCGATTCGTTTACGAGATACTATTGAAATATATAACTATTTATATTTTGTTTCGTATTCGTTTCGGGCGGTGACAAATTTAGTCGGCCGATATTTCTGCTCATACCAATTTATATAGGTATATAGAAATAGTCATTATATTAATATATTAATATTATTGTGCACTTGCCCCAATGAGGGGCCGACGATTATGGGATTACGATACAGTAAATCAATTTCCCTCCTATTGTGCAAGAAGATCGCGCCCACTGAGATGATGGGATGAGATGACACCTTCTCCGTTTGGTAATGGGTTAAGAATACAATATCTCAATATCCTTTACTTTCTTATGGTAGTCGGAAGATTCAGTTATAGGATCACCAGCTAAATGGACGTTCACTTCGTTTGAAATTTTATAACATTGCCTGCAATCGCCAATCCGTCTGCCACGTAACGATTATGGTTTTGTGCCTCTCGCAGAAGGGTTCCTAAGAAGAAGCACATGTTTAAAAGGAGACGTGTATACGCTGCTGATGATTGTACACTTAATATGACTTATATGTATGGTCCCAAACACAAGGAACTGTGGACCCTACTTGTAAACCTACATATTGCATGTCTCTATCGCCATTTGGGGGGACCACCTGTATAGATTACTTGTCTACGGTGGCCATCCCGACGTCTATGTACTAGTGCGATACTGCACTATAATTTTTGGGGAATTTATCGCTTTTGTATTTGATTTTTAATTTCTTAACGTTTCAAACACGTTTACAGAGGTCATGGTCACGAAAGGAGTAAAATGACTCGCGTTCAACAAGTCATCTTTATTACAGAGATTAATATCTACCTGATGTGATAATATATTATTTATTCCCCGCTATTATATTAGTTACTAGCATTTGCTCGCGACTTCGTCCACGTAGAAGTCGAAAATGGTTTAAATAGTATTTTTGTTTGGGTTTTTATGTTATTATTATTATTATTTTCTTTATAAAAACCCGATTACGAAACGAAAAATGATGTTACAAGCGGGGTTCGAACCCGCACCTATTGGGAGTCCGGCCCAATCGTGCTGCCACTTACACCACCGAGAACTATTTATTGTACACCGTGAACTGTTATTAATTTTGTTATAACATATAAACTATAATGTTAGTAGTATTTGTAGCCGCTGCCATACAACTTGAAAAGCTGCGTGGGCTACCACACAGCTAGCTACCGTATCGTTGTTATTAATTTTGTTATAACATTTAAACTATAATGTTGCTAGTATTCGTAGCCGCTGCCACACAACTTGAAAAGCTGTGTGGGCTACCACACAGCTGGCTACCGTATCCTACCGTACTCCAGCCTAGTGGCTACGAATTCTACGATTCCTTACTTTGATCGTGGATGTCGTTAAAGACGACTAAGAGCCTTATAACGACCTGGGCCAACTCCATCTGATGCCGTTTGGTCAACAATTACATTCTCAAGGATAGTTGACGTCTGGCAGGTAATAAAATTATTGCCAATATCTTTTACAATATGTACTATGAAAGAAGAGTACATATTATATCGATCTCAAGTAATTTGGATAAGAGTAGGAGAATGATGATATAAACTATTGTTTACACATTTGTACACATATAAAATAATATAATCTTTATTATAGTGTAGGGATTTAAAGGTTAAATAAACATGACAATAAAATAAAAATTTGTTATATTTTGTAAACACGAAGTGTTTTTCTTAGAAATTGATTTGTACACACCTCGTCCCAGGCAACGGAAGGACGGTGTGCGGTCTCATAATCCACCGTGTTCTCCATCGATATTAGTACGACCACTGCTACCGCTTTGACATCCGTGGCCGACCCGGCAGGTTACCCTTACCGGTATTATCACGATCGACGCCCGGGCAACAAACAACTGTGATGCCGAGGCGTCGCCCTCACGAGGTCGACCTCTCTGCGGGTGACGGACTAATACCTGGTCCATCCACCAGCGATACCACACCAATTACAGTATTTCTTTGTAAACAATATTTATTGTTTTTCCTCCAGATGCTAGAGTTTCTGAAGCATGTCACATACTGCCCATGGGAGAAGCAGCTTTCTCTCAAGCCCACACCCGCTATCTTAAGAATTTGACCTTGAGCTTTGTGGCCATTGCGAAGCAGAACTTTGATGACAAACTGCATGGCATGCAATTGGTTTTTGTTGCAAACTTGTGGCATAGTATAATTTAAGTGGGTTTATATTGCGCAGCACATATTGCTTGGCGCGCTAACTCTCAATTTTACGATGTGAGTTGGGAGACCGGGAGGATTCAGTGTATTCAGCAACTTGACCGGTTATCTGATTCGGTGTTTATCATTTACTGGAAGGATCAACATCATCATCCTGACTTTCTGTCGCATCTTACTGATAAGTCCTAATATAAATCAACCTTTCCGTCTCGATTTTTGCAAACCTCTTGATTATAACTGGCTAGACAGCGTACGAAAATATATCAGATGGCTGGCTTCTCTTTTCCTAATTTTTTTGTTTTGGAGACACCGCCCCGCACTAAGGAAATAATCCTTCTATTGCGGGGGACTTTACAAACATGCAATTAACGCAGACAAATTACACCCAGACTCAGAACAACACTTTGTGGATCGCACAAAGTATTGTCCTGCGCAGGAATCGAACCCACGGACCTGGCACGGAAGGTCGGTATCTTAACCACTACGCCATCTGTGCAGTCAAATTCAAGTTAGTTCAAGTCAGTTCAGTCAAATTAAGCAGTTGCAGTAGATATATTTTTAGGCGGTGTTTTTTTATTACGATCGTACTAGGTATATCCCAGTATTGTAATGCAATCACCCAGTATGAGCGATGGGTTTCAGTTATTCGGTGCAATGTATTATCATGGCTCTCAATTACAATATTCAGCTTAGAAAATTGCTGTCCAATATTTTCAACTTTCGAACTGTTAAGTTCTTATGTCATTTTCGTACCGGTCCTGGTTGGGAATGCGATTCTCGAAGTTTTCGATCAATATGTTTACCTAGGACAAACAGACCAATTAGGTAGATCCAATTTCCAGAAAGAGGTCAGCCGACGAATCCAACTTGGCTGGGCAGCGTTTGGGATACTTAAGGGGATCTTCTCGTCTAATATTTCGCAGTGTCTGAAAACAAAGGTTTATTACCAGTGTGTGTTACCAGCGATGACTTACGGCACTGAAACGTAGTCTCTAAATGTCGACCTCATAAAAAGGCTCAAAGTCGCCCAGCGTGCTATGGAGAGGGCTATGCTTGGTATTTCTCTGCGTTAGAAAATCCGGCATACGAAAATCCGTAGAAGAACATAGCCCGAAGAATTAACACGTTGAAGTGGCAATGGGCAAGCCACATCGCTCGACGAAGTGACACCCGTTGGGGAAGAAAGATTCTCGAGTGGCGATCATGAATCGGACGATGCAGCGTATGAAGACCCCCTACTAGGTGGAATGGTAGCAAGAAAGGTCGCAGGAAACCGTTAGATGTAGGTGGCACAGGACCGTTATGAATGGCATTCTTGTGGAGAGGCCTATGACCAACAGTGGACATTTACGGTCTGATGGATTGATGGATGAAGTTCCTATGAGGCCGTGTCCTAAAAGTGCATAACCTCTTTAAAGCTTAAAAACCTTTAAATGCTGTACTAATATAGTACGGTGACTTTCGAAACATTGCAATTTTGAAGAGTATTTGAATTGTACCAAGTTTTTATGTGAATTCAACCTTTATAGGGTTCCCTATTTAAAGGGTAAAACGGAACTCTATAACTAAGACTTCTTTGTTCGTCCGTCCTTCCGTCTGTCTACCTCCAGGCTGTATCTCATGAACCATGATAGTTAGACAGTTAAAATTTTCACAGGTAATGTATTTCTGTTGCCGCTGTAACGACAAATACAAAAAAGCAGAATAAAATATTTTTTTAAGGAAGTCCCATACAACAAACGTGATTCTTTTGCTCCTTTGTGCTCGATATTAATAACGGCAACAGGTAGACGCTTGAAATATTCACGGATTTTTTTTTATGTATTCACTTTAGAAATAAACATTAAATTAAAATAAAACAAATATAGAAAGGAAACCTTCGTGCGTTAGTCCGACTCGTACTTGGCCGGTTTTTTTAATAAAATCGAATTAAGTTTTCAAACATGTGTTAAAGAATGTTTATTCAACATTTGAAATAGATTTAACGAAGGAATCATGATGTCCCATACATACTTTGCTGCGCTTTTTTACACCCTTAGAGGTGTAATTTCGAAAAATCCTTTCTTATCGGATGCCTACGTCCCACACAGAACGCATTCTCGAAGTTGCATGTCTCTACGATCAGCGATATAGGCAGTGCGTTGATCCATATTTCAAGACAAAGCATTATATATGTATATATATATATATATATATATAGATTAAGTTTTGAGCCACATATTTTAATTCAAATCCATTGCTCGCGCAAAAAGATAATGATTCTATATAAAAAATAGCTATGTGGTTTTTTAAATTACTGAAATTTAGCATTTAATATGCTTAATTATTTATAAAATCCGATTACGAAATGAAAAATGATGTCGCAAGCGGGATTCGAACCCGCGCCTATTGGGATTCCGGCCCAATCGTGCTGCCACTACACTACCGCGACTACTTGTAGGACATGCAAATTTCATTTCGTATTGTATTTACGTCTTAAGGTGACGGTGTGCTATCTACCCGACAATGTTTACACACTGTTATAGGCTTAATACTTCAAACTTTACAGTTAGAATTGTATTAAACGATGACACAACCTTGTTATTTAAATTACTGAAATTTAGCATTTAATATGCTTAATTATTTATAAAATCCGATTACGAAATGAAAAATGATGTCGCAAGCGGGATTCGAACCCGCGCCTATTGGGATTCCGGCCCAATCGTGCTGCCACTACACTACCGCGACTAATTGTAGGACATGCAAATTTCATTTCGTATTGTATTTACGTCTTAAGGTGGTGGTGTATGTGGTTTTTGGTCAGTTATATTATTAAAGATTAAATTTATGGTAATTATTTAATATGACAATTTATTAATTTAAACGTAACAAATCTAATCATCATCATCATCATCACAGCCCATAAATGTCCCACTGTTAGGCTCGGGCCTCCTCCGTAATGGGAGGGAAATTGACCTACTATACTGCGCTGGTCAGACGTGTTGGTATAGAGTTTTGTTTCGAGTATTCCTTCTCTCTCATAGATGTTATATGCGTTTTTATATCCCTTAGTCGTCTCGTACGATCACCCACGGGTAAGATGGTGAATAGTATTCTTACTCCGGACCACACGGAAAGAAATCTAATAGGCTACCATAATATGAAATTTACTGTGTGATAGGTGCTAGGAATGCTACCAACCCTTACTTTGCTCGTGGATATCGCAAAAGATGACTAAAGGGCGCTATACACCTTGCAGTTTTAACTGTGCAGTTTAACTGTACAGTCGAACTGTATAGATAAATCGTAGGTCCCTATAGTCTACACACGTTCAAGTAAAACTGTAAGATCTTTGAGTTTTTATCATCATGGCTTCCGTAGACGACGCTTTAGCGATTGAAGGGCTAACGTGTGTTACAGAAAGTAGAAGGAAACGAAAAAAACGTGAATTGTGGTGTAAACACTGGCTTCTGTTGAGAAAATCGTATTCACACACATCCTTGATAAATGAACTGAGAATTACTTCAAAAGATTACAATAATTATTTGAGAATGAATGAGGATACCTATTTGCATCTGTTGTAAAGGCGCAGAGTAAGGAAAAAAATGGGTGTTCTCTTCACGCTTCCATCGACAAAACTGACGAAACTGTGCAGTTTTTAACTACATACCCTCAGTTTTAACTATACAGTTCTATCTGTGCAGATTTATCTATTCATATTTTGATCAGATCTCAGTTAAACTGTACAGTTCAACTGTTCGTCCTACACACCTAACGATTTATCTGTACAGTTCGACTGTACAGATAAATTACATAGTTAAAACTGAAGGTCTGTAGCGCCCATAAGAGCTTTATATTGACCTGGGCCAAACACCACCAGATGCCGTTTGGTTAATAATTACATTCCCAAATATGGTTCAGGTCAGCCAAGTGACTGATGATAACAATATTGTAATAGTTTTTTCAATATGTTTGAACGTAAATGTGTAGATATTGTGGCGACCCTAAGTTATTCGGATAAGAGCAGGAGAATGATGATAATATCTAATAATCTACCACTGGGGGGCATAGTCCGGAGCGTGCTCGTTCGCGTCCCCTGCCAGTCTAATTAGACTGCTAATCCGGCTCGAAATGCGTACCGCAATGCGGGTTAGGGCGTCCCCCGGAGGCGACGCGTACCGACCCGCCCCGTCGGTACGA
Source organism: Lymantria monacha (assembly GCA_905163515.2). Taxonomy (NCBI): domain Eukaryota; kingdom Metazoa; phylum Arthropoda; class Insecta; order Lepidoptera; family Erebidae; genus Lymantria; species Lymantria monacha. The sequence continues at coordinate 24,256,792 of LR991081.1, forward strand.
ACATCGGCAGTTGCGGCGATGGGGGCCGCCACCCATCACGCCTTGCCCAGTTAGGCGAGTCGAGGAGAACGGAGTGCCGGGTGGGCACGTGGAATGTAAGAAGTTGTGTCGAAGGTAAGTTGCACGAGCTGATATCCGTCATGGCGGACAAACAGCTAGACATGCTCTGTGTAACAGAGACCAAGCGAAGGGGCAGCGACGCCTGCGATCTTCCTGGTGGCGGGATGGCTCTGTGGTCTGGTGTACCACAGAGCGATCGAGCCAGCATGGGGGTAGGAGTGCTGTTGTCCTCTCGCTTGGCCTCAGGTGTGAAGGATTACGGAATGTATGATCCCAGACTTCTCTGGGTCCGTATAAAACTAGGTGTCACCAAGGTATTCATGGTTGTAGCATATGCTCCCGTAGGGTCCTCGGTGGCATCAGACCTAGAGAAGTTTTGGGATAATGTTAGGGAAGTTCTGGATATGGCAAAAACCAGTGAACGCGTGATTGTATGCGGAGATTTGAACGGATGGGTGGGGACCAAGCGTCCCGACTATGAGGACGTACTTGGTCCATTTGGTGATAAGAGAGTGAACGACGCAGGTAGGCTCATAGCGGATGTATGCATGGAGAGAAACCTTATTGTGTCAAACACATTTTTCCAACATAAGGACATCCATATGTATACATGGAGAAGGAATGAACAGAAAAGCATAAACGATTTAATTTTGGTAGACAGTCGCCTCCGAAGCAAAATATTGGACGCAAGAGCCTACAGGGGCCCCACAGTCGACACGGACCACTATCTCGTTATTGCGAGATTTAGTGGTCTGTTCAGAAAGTGGAGGCACTGGCGAGAGCGTGTCCACTTCGGAGGGCTTGAAAGAATAAAGGTTGAAAGGTTGCAAGAAGAGTGTGTAAGAGAAAAGTATGCAGAGGGTGTCCGAGAACGGCTGACGATGGCAAGCCAGCCGCAATCGGACATTGAAGAATGCTGGAGAGTATTGAAAGAGAGTATGGTAGATACAGCGAAAGAAGTATGTGGAAGTTCAAAGAAGCATAGAAAAACAAATGGTGATGCATGGTGGGATGCGGAAGTGGCAGCTTCCGTAGAGCAAAAGAAGAAAGCGTGGCTGGACTATGTCTCTTCTTTGAATCTGAATGACAGTATGACTGAACAGAAGAAAGAAATATATCGGCAATGTAAGAATGACACCAAGGCCTTAGTGAAAGAGAAACGTGATAGAGCAAGTATGAGTGCAGAAGATAGGCTGACTAAAAACTTCGAGGGTAACACCAAACTCTTTTGGAGGGAGGTGAAGAAGTCTCGGGGTGGTTGGTCAGCCTTCAGAATGAATAAAATAAGGTCTAAAGGTGGAGACATTCTTACACAAACACAAGACGTGTTAAGCCGATGGAGTGAATATTTTGGCGATATGTATGCGGATGCTACGGTTGGCGCCGGTGTTGGATGTGGTTTAGTAGATCAACATTCGACAACGGCGTCCTCCGATGGCATCAGTATGGATGAAGTTGAATGGGCGATAAGAAGTTTGAAAAATGGTAAGGCAGCGGGCATTGATATGGTGTCTGCCGAGATGATCAAGCTCGGTGGCTCTTGTGTCTGGGAGGCGTTCCTGTTGCTCCTCAATTTATGTTGGAGCTCGGGAATGGTTCCCGGGGACTGGAATAGCGCAGTCATCGTGCCTTTGTTTAAAAACAAGGGTTCACGTTATGACTGCGCAAATTACAGAGCCGTAAGCTTGACCAGTTTGGCAGCAAAAGTGTATGGAAAAATTATTGAAAGGAGAATGAGGATGGTGTCCGATGGTTTACTGTGTGAGACACAAGGAGGTTTCAGGAGTGGAAGGGGATGCATGGATCAAGTGTTCTCTCTGCGCAACATTGTGGAGAAGCATCTGGCTCTAGGTCAGAGGGTTTTCTGCAGTTTTGTGGATCTGGAGAGAGCATTTGACACGGTTGTACGAAAGGAACTTTGGGACATTTTACCGGAGTATGGTATTAGCGGTAAACTGCTACAGGCTGTGCAGTCCAGTTACATGGGCTGTAGAGCCTGTGTGCGGCTGGATGATGGAATGTCGCCTTGGTTTGACGTCAATATCGGCGTTAAGCAGGGGTGCGTTCTGTCAGCCAGGCTGTTTATCATATATCTGGATAAATGTCTCCAAAGGTTGAACGATATGAATGTGGGAGTCCAAATGGGCGACTCAGTGGTCACTGCTCTGCTTTATGCAGATGATGCAGTCCTGCTGGCACAGTCAGCGACTGACCTGCAGACCCTAGTCGACACAATGACAGAAGATTGTAAGAAAAGGGGTCTACGCGTGAATGTGAGCAAAACCAAAATAATGGTCTTTGAAAGAGATAAAACCAGAACAGATGTAAGAGTAACAATAGGTAATGATGTACTAGAGCAAGTGGATGAATTTGTATATCTTGGGTGTGGATTTAGCCGAGATGGAAGGTACACCACTGATATAGAGCGAAGAGTGAATGCGGGAAATAGAGTGAACGGAGCGTTGGGGCAACTTTTCGGCAGCCACCACCTCAGCCAGAAGGCACGTGTAGCAATACATAACGCAGTGCTTGTCCCAACATTACTGTATGGAAGCGAGAGTTGGGTATGCAGAAAAGAGTATGATAGTAAAATTAATGCGGTCGAAATGCGATCTCTGCGGAAAATCTGTGGAGTTAGGCTGACCGACCGCATTCGTAACGACGACGTAAGAGAGCGAGTAGGTATGAAAGAGAGTATTGGTGTAAAGATGCGAAAGGGAATGCTCCGATGGTTCGGACATGTGGAAAGAATGCCGAACGAACGCCTGGTTAAGAAGATATACAATGCGAAAGTGGAAGGATGTAGGTACCGAGGGAGACTGAGACTTACCTACCTAGACCAGATCGGTCATGTACTGAAGGAAGGTGGAGTCAAGAGTCTCCGAAACCGGCGAGCGTGTATGAAGAGAATTATGAATGTTGAGGAAGCGAGTGAAGTATGCAGAGATAGAGTTCTCTGGCACTCTGTTCTCTCTGCCTACCCTGCAAGGGATATGGCGTGATGATATGTATGTATGTATGTATGTCTACCACTGAATCAGAACGCGACCACTGAGGAAGATCCAGCAACAAAACTGAGGACATAATACTAATTTTTAACTTTTAAGAGGCGGCTTACTTTATCTTACTAAAATTGAATAATACTACAAATGGTTCCAAACGTCGTGAAATTAAAAATCAAATACGAACGTGATAGAATCCGTATAAATAAAAACTCGACTACGAGCGAAAAATGATTGTCACACATAGGATGCCGTTCCAATCGTGCTGCCACTTACACCAACGTAAACTGTTGTATGACATTAAAATTTCGCACCGTATTATATTTCCGTCTTTAACACGTCTCCTACGTGTACCATCTGACCGACATTGTTTACACATTGTACAAGTTTAATACTCTAACTTTGCAGTTAGAATTGTGTTAAACGATGACACAACCCTGTTAATCAAATTACTGAAATTTATTAGCATTTAACATGCTTGCTTATTTATTAAAACTTGATTACGAGCGAAAAATCCATGTGTGACAATCATTTTTCGCTCGTAATCAAGTTTTTATAAATAATAAAGCATGGTAAATGCTAAATTTCAGCAATTTGAATCCGTAACAATAGTTTTATTTGAAATGTGTATCACTCTTGTAAACATCAGAAATATTTGCGTTCAATATCAATTATATATGTATATTCTCATATCACTTACTTAATGAATAGTAGGGGTGCTAGATTACCGCTTAATTTATAAGTAACAATACAAAATATCAACTGACAGTAGCATTTATCCATCCATCCATAAGATATCAACGTACACAGAAAGCTTATGCTTTTTATTTTGGGATGGCGGGCTACGCTGCTGTTACACACCGCTAATCCATCCGGGGCGACGAAGAAGCGGCGCGCGACCCCGTAGACCCGCCCAACAACGTACCTATCGACGCCGTGCGAGTGGGCCATCGGAACCCGGTCTTTGTCTTCGGTGGCCCACCCGGCAGTCTACCCTCGTGGGTATCCTCTCGAACCGACGCCCCGGCAACTTTCGCCGTCGGAGCGTCGTCCTCACGCGGCGTGGCCTCGCTCCGGGCGACCAGACTAATCCCCGGTCCGGTCACTCGATGCCTTGGCTAAAGCGGAAAAAGTGTGCGTTGGCCGGTAAAAAGCTTATGCTTGCCCAAAATTGTTTGACTCTCATGGGAACGTTTTTTAACAATATCGATTTCACTGATGGCGTATTGGTTGAAACACTGGCTCACCTTGACGACGTATGGACATTATGTATGTTCTGTATTTGGATGTTATATGTTTCTATGAAATGTATGTTTATATATACATTTTCCGTGTGGTAACGGAGTAAGAGTACAATTCACCACCCCCTATCTTACCCATGGGTGATCGTTTGAGACGACTAAGGGATATAAAACGCATATAACAGCTATGCGAGAGAAGGAAAACTTGAAACAAAACCCTATACTAACACGTCTGACCAGCGTGGTATAGTAGGGCAATTACCCTTCCATTATGGAGGAGGCCCGAGCCCAGCAGTGGGACATATATGGGCTGAGATGATGATGATGATGTATGTTTATAAAACCCTCGCAATATAAGGATTATTTTATCAGTGTTATATTTAAATAAAAATACATTATATTCATAATCCGTCTTTATATAGTCAGGTTATTACATTAATATATCGAGTACATCATCATAATTCAGCCTTTTGCCATCCACTGCTGGATATAGGCCTCCTCCATTTTATACCGCATATTGCGGTCCAGTCTCGCCCGCCTCCAACGACTCCCAACAACATTCATCAAGTCGTTGGTCCACCTGATAGGGGGCGATCAACACTGCGACGTCCAATACGCGGTCGTCATTCGAGAACTTTTCATTCCCATCTCTTCCTGGTCCACGATTCTGAAATTACGCTCCCAAGAACGTCGGAACTAAAGTAACTTCTGAAGGGCTTTAAATTACTAAAATTTAGCATTTAATATGCTTGATTATTTATAAAAACCCGATTCAAATTTCAGTAATTTGAATAACAGGGTTGTGTCATCGTTTAATACAATTCTAACTGCAAAGTTTGAAGTATTAAGCCTATGCAATGTGTAATCATTGTCGGATAGATGGCACACGTCACCTTAAGACGTAAATATGATACGAAGCGAAATTTGCATGTCCTACAATAAGTCACGGTGGTGTAGTGGCAGCACGATTGGGCCGGAATTCCAATAGGCGCGGGTTCGAATCCCACTTGTGACATCATTGTTCGCTTCGTAATCGGGTTTTATAAATAATTAAGCATATTAATTGCTAAATTTCAGTAATTTAGATATACTGACTTTTTTAAATAAAATTGTTTACATCATGTTGAGTAGGAATCAGCTCCAGTGCCTTAGAAACTATGACGTAATACAAAATTCATATATAGCGCTATATAACAAAAGATAATGATTGGATCAGTTTTTAGGGTTCCATACCTCGAAAGGAAAAAACGGAACCCTTATAGGTTCACTTTGTTGTCCGTCCGTCCTGACCTGAATTGATTGTCCTACAATAGTTCACGGTGGTGTAAGTGGCAGCACGATTGGGACGGATTTCTAATAGGTGTGGGTTCGAATCCCACATGTGACAATCATTTTTCGCTTGTAGTCGGGTTTTCTGAAGGGCTTTTAAGACTGCTACATTTGCTTCTCATATTAGGGGTTAAAGCCGTAATCGCCACGCATGGTAGGTGGTTTGGCGATCACAGTGTAGTGTACAATACATTTCCCAGGTGAGAGCTGCTGCCCACTTTCTTGGTGGACCTTTAACAGATTATTACGACACCCACGGGCAAGTAGGGCGTGACCACAATTGTATTCTTCTTCCGTCACCACATGAGGGATATGGACCCATCGCTAACGATATTAAAAAAATATAAACTTTATTATCCGATGCTTATTGAATCGCTTTGTTAAGGCTATAAGAATTTATCTTGCAATAAAGAAATATATAAAGCAGATATAACTTCAAAAGGAATCAAGAAACTAGATAGACTATAGAAGGAATAATACTCCATTCCTCATAGTCCTACAAACGGAAATTCCTATTAGTGCCCGATCTCGTTATTGCATCCAAATTGCAATAACTTACTGAAGAGAACTCAACCATGCCGTAAATAATGTCAACCACTGTATTCTTTGTTGCCACACTAATTGGAATTGATACCGAGGAATAAATATCCTTTTGATTTTATATTCGAGTTCTAGTGTACTGGGAATTGGAAAATATCATTATTTACCGCAATAACATCTTATTAATGAGTTTCGTTTGTCATAACGATTATTATACAGGGTGTCCCAAAATTCAACGATAAGCTGGCACCAGCAGGTGGACCTACATATGACTACTCGAGAACAGAAAAGAAAAAAATTCTACCTTGATTTTTTTTTTCATTACGACAAAAAAACCAAAATCTTTAAAAATGGACATCCTTTATTATATTATTAAGTGCTATTGCTACAGTTTTACAAGTAATTCTGTGATTTTTTTTGTATTGGCAAGGTAAGTAGCACTACTATCGATCACAACCATTAAAAATTCCAGAATATCTATAGTTTTTACACAAAAATTAATCAAAACTATGTTTTTTTCGTAAATTATGTAAGATTTTGACTTTCAGCTCACTTTCACTCATCATAGTGAAAAAAAAAAGTATGGACACTACTGTGGCAAATAGTATTAAAAATTGGCGCAACTAACTACAATTCTAAAATGGTATAACATTCAAGGCAAACTAGCCACAAAAATATACTTAGGTGTACTATTTCAAAATAACAACCATATTTCGAAAATTGTTAGTGTTGATAGTAATCACTTTTACTAAGTAGCCAAAATGTTTTTGTAGCAAGTTCCCAGAATTTGAATGAGACATGTGCGTAGTCCGTAGATCCACAGTTTGAATTATTTTATGGCGAAGCTCGTCCAAGGTTGCAATCGGTTTTGTGCAGACTCTGTCCTTTAGACAACCCCAATAGAAAAAGTCCAGGGGATTTAGATCGGGTGAACGGGGTGGCCACAAGATAGGACCAAGTCGCCCGATCCAACGCCCTGGGTACTCTTGGTCTAAGTACTCTCGCACAGGACGGGCATAGTGAGCTGGGCAACCATCGTTTTGAAACCACATGGTTTGCAAATCACTTAAGGGCACATCTTCTAATAATCCTGGCAACTCATTTTGTAAGAAGTTTAAATAACTATTGCCATCTATGTTTCCTTGTAACTCAAAGGGCCCTATCACTTTGCCATTTATTATGCCAGTCCATAGGTTAATCTTAAATTGGTATTGGGATTGTCTTCTCTCACCAGGTGCAGATTTTCATTCTTCCAGCTATGAAGATTGTGAAGATTTAAATATCCATCTTTCTTGCATGTTGTTTCATCACGACGACGTGACGTTTTAAAATTCTATGTGCAGTACTTTTTGGGATTCCCGTTGCTGCTTGTACAGCACGTACAGAGGTAGTTGAATCGTTTTCTATTTCATTGAGAACTTCTTCATCGTGTTCCGATCTAGGTTTGCCAGCGTTTCGCCTGTCAGATGGTATACGACCCTCCGAAAAAGCTTGATACACGTTAATAAATACGCGATAATCCGGATACCTTTGAAGATTAGGGTACCTTGCTCGATATAATCTGCTAGCAGCGTTGGCATTGCATCGGCATTCTCCATAAATTAGGTGCATATTAGCGTATCCTAACGCTGTGTATGGTAGCGGCATGATGAATGCTAAACACTTGAAAATAAGGCAAAACTTCTTTAAAAAAAACACAAAATCACAGTCTAAAATAATGCCAAGTCAGGTCAATTTCCAGGTCACTTAATTCAATCCATAAGTCGTCAGTACCAGAGCCACTTTAATTAAAACAGAACGGTGTGCAGTAAACAAAGAAGTAGAGCATACTGACTTGCTGTGCTGCTGAGGACATTAATTACTTCTCCACCTGCATTAATGTTACTAAACAATTAGCATCTATCTATCTCCCTCTAACGTATAATCTCTCTATCTCTGTCTAACTTATTTTACGGATTTATGGACTACGCACATGTCTCATTAAAATTCTGAGAACTTGCTACAAAAACATTTTGGCTACATAGTAAAAGTGATTACTATCAACACTAACAATTTTCGAAATATGGTTGTTATTTTGAAATAGTACACTTAAGTATATTTTTGTGGCTAGTTTGTCTAGAATGTTATACCATTTTAGAATTGTAGTTAGATGCGCCAATTTTTAATACTATTTGCCACAGTAGCGTCCATACTTTTTTTTTTCACTATGATGAGTGAAAGTGAGCTGAAAGTCAAAATCTTACATAATTTATGAAAAAAACATAGTTTTGATTGATTTTTGTGTAAAAACTATAGATATTCTGGAATTTTTAATGGTTGTGATCGATAGTAGTGCTACTTACCTTGCCATTACAAAAAAAATCACAGAATTACTTGTAAAACTGTAGCAATAGCACTTAATAATATAATAAAGGATGTCCATTTTTAAAGATTTTGGTTTTTTTGTCGTAATGAAAAAAAAAATCAAGGTAGAATTTTTTTCTTTTCTGTTCTCGAGTAGTCATATGTAGGTCCACCTGCTGGTGCCAGCTTATCGTTGAATTTTGGGACACCCTGTATATCGTTTTGCAATACTTATATTACATCTCATCGTCATCTCATCTCAGCCCATATATATCCCACTGTTGGGCTTGGGCCTCCTCCGTAATGGGCGAGTAATTGACCTACTATACCACGCTGGTCAGACGTGTTAGTATAGGGTTTTGTTTCGAGTTTTCCTTCTCTCGCATAGATGTTATATGCGTTTTTATATCCCTTAGTCGTCTCGTACAATCACCCACGGGTAAGAAAGGGGGTGGTGAATTGTATTCTTACTCCGTCACCACACGGAAAACTTATATCTTTAAATATAATAAAAAAATATAACGAAGCAAAAATGTACGCTGTAGTTATAAAAAAAGAATAATAACTGCGCGATTTAGGCCCGTTACTCGATGCTATAATATAATTCTTTATATTTTTTCTGTATTTGTCGGCTTATCTGTATGTCATTTGGTATGTTTGTGTATCAGACAAAAACTACTGAACAGATGCTCAAGAATTTTTGTATGCGTAATATAGAATGATCAACAGATAGATAATAAATAATTTATTACGCCATTAATAACAGTAGATCAACAATAAAGCATTCTATAATTTTTACACTATTCAATTAGCTGATACGTGTAATTTACTGAGATGTTACAATATTGCTTATTTCCTTTGAATTAAAAAAAACTAACTAAATTACTAGAACTAATTATCTAATATTTGAACAAACATTTAAGAGAAATAATTAAATGGAGAATAAGATGATTATCTAGAAATTACCTTCACCAGGTCGTATGTCCACCTAGTCTGGAGGCATCCTACACTGCGTTGTCCGATACGTGGTCGCCACTCTAGAACCTTTCTTCTCCAGCGGTTGTCGGTTCGTCGAGCGATGTGGCCTGCTCATTGCCACTTCAGCGTGCTAAATCTTCATGCTATGTCGGTTACACCCGTTCTTCTGCGGATTTCTGTATTTCTGATTCTATCTTGCAAAGAAATCCCGAGCACAGCCCGCTCCATAGCCATCTGAGCGACTTGTCATCACTGGTAACACACACTGGTCGTAGACCTGTGTTTTCAGACACTGAGGAGAGAAAAGGAGAGCCAAATATCACCCTTTCGGAAGTCCTCATCTCTCCTTCTGAAACAGCTTCTCATATTGCCTATACAAGAGAGCCGTCATGGAAGAAAAATGAGTACATTTTGGCCATTTTATAATTTTTTTGAAGAGAAAACTTTGTTAGGTTCATTGGACATTTGTTGAGAAAGAAAAATAACTATTGTACTCACACCAGTGTTATGTTTCATGCATTTGTAAATTTACGTTTTAAACAATAGATTGCAAGTACATTAGACCATTAAATGAAAATATTAAAATTTTATTATAATAGTACACATACATATCATCACGCCATATCCCTTGCAGGGTAGGCAGAGAGAACAGAGTGCCAGAGAACTCTATCCTTGCATACTTCACTCGCTTCTTCAACATTCATAATTCTCTTCATACACGCTCGCCGGTTTCGGAGACTCTTGACTCCACCTTCTTTCAGCACGTGACCAATCTGGTCTAGGTAGGTGAGTCTCGGTCTCGACCGGTACCTACATCCTTCCACTTTCGCATTGTATATCTTCTTAACCAGAAGTTCGTTCGTTCGGCATTCTTTCCACATGTCCGAACCATCGGAGCATTCCCTTTCGCATCTTTACACCAATACTCTCTTTCATACCTACTCGCTCTCTTACGTCGTCGTTGCGAATGCGGTCGGTCAGCCTAACTCCACAGATTTTCCGTAGAGATCGCATTTCGACCGCATTAATTTTGCTTTCATGCTCTTTTCTGCATACCCAACTCCCGCTTCCATATAGTAATGTTGGGACAAGTACTGCGTTATGTATTGCTACACGTGCCTTCTGTCTGAGGTCGTGGCTACCGAGAAGTTGTCCCAACGCTCCGTTCACTCTATTTCCCGCATTCACTCTTCGCTCTATATCAGTGGTGTACCTCCCATCTCGGCTAAAACCACATCCAAGATATACAAATTCATCCACTTGCTCTAGTACATCATTACCTATTTTTATTCTTACATCTGTTCTGGCTTCATCTCTTTCAATGACCATTATTTTGGTTTTGCTCACATTCACGCGTAGACTCCTTTTCTTACAATCTTCTGTCATTGTGTCGACTAGGGTCTGCAGGTCAGTCGCTGACTGTGCCAGCAGGACTGCATCATCTGCATAAAGCAGCATTGACCACTGAGTCGCCCATCTGGACTCCCACATTCATATCGTTCAACCTTTGGAGACATTTATCCAGATATATGATAAACAGCCTAGCTGACAGAACGCACCCCTGCTTAACGCCGATATTGACGTCAAACCAAGGCGACATTCCATCATCCAGCCGCACACAGGCTCTACAGCCCATGTAACTGCAGAAAACCCTCTGACCTAGAGCCAGATGCTTCTCCACAATGTTGCGCAGAGAGAACACTTGATCCATGCATTCCACTCCTGAAACCTCCTTGTGTCTCACACATCAAACCATCGGACACCATCCTCATTCTCCTTTCAATAATTTTACCGTACACTTTTGCTGCCAAACTGTTCAAACTTATGGCTCTGTAATTTGCGCAGTCATAACGTGAACCCTTGTTTTTAAACAAAGGCACGATGACTGCGCTATTCCAGTCCCTGGGAACCATTCCCGAGCTCCAACATAAAGAGGAGCGACAGGACCGCCTTCCAGACACAGGATCCACCAAGCTTGATCATCTCGACAGACACCATATCAATGCCCGCTGCCTTACCATTTTTCAAACTTCTTATCGCCCATTCAACTTCATCCATACTGATGCCATCGGAGGACGCCGGTACCGAATGTTGATCTACTAAACCACATGCGACACCAGCGCCAACTCGAGTATCCGCATACATATAGCCAAAATATTCACTCCATCGGCTTAACACATCTTGTGTTTGTGTAAGAATGTCTCCACCTTTTGACCTTATTTTATTCATTCTGAAGGCTGACCAACCACCCCGAGACTTCTTCACCTCCCTCCAAAAGAGTTTGGTGTTACCCTCGAAGTGTTTAGTCGGCCTATCTTCTGCACTCATACTTGCTCTATCACGTTTCTCTTTCACTAAGGCCTTGGTGTCATTTTTACATTGCCGATATACTTCTTTCTTCTGTTCAGTTATACTGTCATTCAGATCCAAAGAAGAGACATAGTCCAGCCACGCTTTCTTCCTTTACTCTACGGAATCTGCAACTTCCGCATCCCACCATGCATCACCATTTGTTTTTCTATGCTTCTTTGAACTTCCACATACTTCTTTCGCTGTATCTACCATACTCTCTTTCAATATTCTCCAGCATTCTTCAATGTCAGATTGCGGCAGGCTTGCCATCGTCAGCCGTTCTCGGACACCCTCTGCATACTTTTCTCTTATACACTCTTCTTGCAACCTTTATTCTTTCAATCTCTCCGAAGTGGACACGCTCTCGCCAGTGCCTCCACTTTCTGAACGGACCACTAAATCTCGCAATAACGAGATAGTGGTCCGTATCGACTGTGGGGCCCTTGTAAGCTCTTGCGTCCAATATTTTGCTTCGGAGGCGACTGTCTACCAAAATTAAATCTATTATACTTTTTTGTTGGATTACGGAATGTATGATCCCAGACTTCTCTGGGTCCGTATAAAACTAGGTGTCACCAAGGTATTCATGGTTGTAGCATATGCTGCCGTAGGATCCTCGGTGGCATCAGACCTAGAGAAGTTTTGGGACAATGTTAGGGAAGTTCTGGATATGGCAGAAACCAGTGAACGCGTGATTGTATGCGGAGATTTGAACGGATGGGTGGGGATCAAGCGTCCCGACTATGAGGACGTACTTGGTCCATTTGGTGATAAGAGAGTGAACGACGCAGGTAGGCTCATAGCGGATGTATGCATGGAGAGAAACCTTATTGTGTCAAACACATTTTTCCAACATAAGGACATCTATATGTATACATGGAGAAGGAATGAACAGAAAAGCATAATAGATTTAATTTTGGTAGACAGTCGCCTCCGAAGCAAAATATTGGACGCAAGAGCCTACAGGGGCCCCACAGTCGACACGGAACACTATCTCGTTATTGCGAGATTTAGTGGTCTGTTCAGAAAGTGGAGGCACTGGCGAGAGCGTGTCCTCTTCGGAGGGCTTGAAAGAATAAAGGTTGAAAGGTTGCAAGAAGAGTGTGTAAGAGAAAAGTATGCAGAGGGTGTCCAAGAACGGCTGACGATGGATGGCTAGAGATGGATAAAAAACAGTGTGAGTGTTGACACTGCGGTCTTGAATACTCCAGAGAGTCGATCAGGGCCTCGTCTCCAGCTGGCCTTCATTGGCTGGCTAGAGTGGAAACCGAAGAGTGCCTGAAGGACTCTCAGCTCTGACTTGCCTTAAACAGCTGGTCAGAGAGGGGTCGCCAGAGCTATATGCTCGGGGGTGGAAGTGTCATTTTCAAGGGCATAACTACGGGGAAACCATGGCTCTGTTTATCACAGACTCAATGGTGAAACCGGCGCCGCACCGCTCGACACCCCTAGCCACTTGCACCAATGTTGCCCCCTGTTCCCCGTATGGCTTGTGTGCCTGTGGTGACTGTTTAGGGGGCCCATTCAGTGAGTTGGCGAGTCACCGTCTGCCACCGTTCATCTCTCAATATGGGTTTGAAGTCAGACGACAGTTAAAATAGAAAAAAAAAATACACTTTATTTAAAAACATTTCCTTCACAATAAAATATTGCCCGACGATTCAAAGAATACAAACGTATTGAGTATTCAACGTGTTCAAATTTCGTTTGGCACTAGCGTAGTGTTTTATTTTTTCAAGGAAATTTTCATATGTAATAATAAATACAGACGACCTTGCAGGTCAGCGACCTTGGTTGCTGGGCGTCGTTGGATGCAAGCGCCACAGGACCGCACTTTGTGGCGTAACATGAGAGAGGCTACGTCCAGCAGTGGACGGGAATAGGCTGAGATGATGATGATGAATAATAAATAATAATTTCGATATAATCGGATTCATCGGATTTAAAAATCGTAATGAACGTGAATATATATATAAACTCATTTGCAAAAAAAACGGGCGGTTTTGATTTTCATTCATATTTAAAAAGATACAATACCAAAAAGGTTTCAATCGTTTGTACACGTTACTGGCCGGTTTTAAAAATGCTGTGGTATTTAAAAAAGTACGTTCTAAATTCAATTTTTCATTTGATGTTCATTTTTACAGAAAACCCCTTTTTATCCTACATTTTTGGCGCGAAGTTCCAGAAGTTAACATCGACTTTCATAACTTTTATTCAATTTTTATCGATTAATTTCATATCCTTGACTGTCAAAGCTTTATTTAATGCTGTTTGGCTGTATCAAAAATGGTAGATAAAGTGGTAAAAGCTACCAAAATTATCGCGCTGCTTGAAGAGGGTTGCAGCCAATGTTTCGTGGCTAGGAGGCTAAATGTTAGTCGCTCGACAGTCCAAAGGACCTGGCAGCGATATCAGGAGACTGGTTCCGTCGAGAGAAGGCCTGGTTCTGGAAGAAAACCATGTACCCAACCACGGGATGATCGTTTTCTTGTGAGTCGCGCATTGAGAAATCGCAAATCTTCGTATGTGGATCTTAAGAACAACCTCCAAGAAGTAAGAAATGTGCATATTAGTCTATGGACGGTCAGGAGGAGGCTTCTCGCTGCCAATATACGCAGTCACCGCCCGGCCCGCGGCCCCAAATTACTCCGTGAGCACAGAGTTCACAGGCTTAGGTTCGCTAGAAATTGTGAATCATGGACTCAAGACGATTGGAATAGGGTTTTGTTCTCTGATGAAGCCAGGATATCTCTGTTCGGTGAAGATCGACGTCGGCGAGTGCTAAGAAGACAAGGAGAACGCTTTGCAGAGGCATGTTTCGAAGAAATCACACCTTATGGTGGGGGCTCTGTTATGTTTTGTTTGGGCAGGAATAAATTCAATGGATCGTACAGAGTTAGTCTTCATTGAAAACGGCTCACTGACTGGGCATCGATACATAACGGAAGTTCTAATTTCTCATGCACAACCCGCATTGGCCGCTCTAGGTGAAGACTCGATTTTTATGGACGACAATGCTCGCGCCCACCGATCCCGCGATGTTAATGCGTATGTGCAAGAGGTCGGCATTCGTCGTTTGGATTGGCCAGCTCGAAGTCCCGACCTCAATCCCATAGAGCATGTCTGGGACGTTCTGAAACGGCGTGTGAGATCAGTACACCCGGCTCCGCAGACCATCAGAGAGCTGAAGAATGTGATTACTGCGGAGTGGGAACGTATTCCGCAAGCAAGTATCCGGGATATACTCGCTAGCATGCCCAGACGAATTCAAGCTGTGATTTTAGCTAGAGGGGGTCACACTCGATACTAAACATTTATCTGCTTTTACTTTATTAAAGAAAAACAAACAAAAAAACTTTTTTATTTTTACTTCATGAGCATATGCACTACTAGCGAATATACACTACTAGCGAGGTTTAGCATTATTTCCCATAAATTGTATCTAAATTTTATGAAATACTGATGAAAACGATTATTTTCTTATTAATTTACCAAATTGTGTGGATAAAACTACCTATAATTATCAAACAAAGAAATATTAACATTTGAAATGGTTCATTGCTTAGGTGCCCGTTTTTTTTGCAAATGAGTGTATATATTGAAACTTCGACGTCGTTATAATAATTAACTTTTCCAACTAGCGGCAAACGTGTTTGTTTTTTAATATTTTGACTATAATTGGAGATTGCGGAACTAAGTTTTTCTCGTCTTTACCAAGTTTACACCAATTTAATAACTGGATATTTAATTTTTATATTCGAATATATATCTTTATGACACAATATTGAAACACACATTTGAAGATGTCATTTTTATGGTGCCGGAGTAAGAATAACATTCACCTCTTTTCATATAAGTAGATGTCACAAAAGACGACTAAAATATATGCAAGTAACATTTATGCATGAGAAAGAAAAATCGAAATAAGATCTTATTTCAATCCGTCGAACCGCAGTGGTAAACTTTATTTTTCTTCTGTCGTGGAGCAGTGGGACCTTGTTACCTGAGCTGACGATAAGTCTTTAAATAAAAAAACATTACAGATATTTCAATATTAAATATATTACAATAACATGGCGATAGAATATATTGATTTCGTGTATAAAAAAACTCTATACTTTCATCCACGCATTGGCAAAGTCCGCAGTTGACCATAGGGCTTCCTAAAGGAGGATAATAACACATTTGCTATATTTAATATGTAGTATTAGCTCTTCTATCCGTGTGGTGACGGAGTAAGAATACAGTTCACCACCTCCTATTTTATCCGTGGGTGATCGTAAGAGACGACTAAGGGATATAAAACGCATATTACGGAGGAGGCCCGAGCCTAACAGTGGGACCTATATGGGCTGTGATGATGATGATTAGCTCTTGATGTTGTAAGATGCCCAGAAGAGTGCATTCCCCGCCATCCTTGTAGCTTTCCAGACGTTATCTACGACTCTCATGAAAAAATTTGGTTGGTGAGACATTCTCAACACACCAACATCGTGGCAAAAGTAACCATCTCTTCTCGGGTAATTATGTTTTTGTGACTCAAATTAAACACTTCTCAGCCTATATACGGTCCATGATCGGATTTCCATCTCCTCCACAATGGGAAACTGACTATTTTTTTTAAACAGATACCACCCTGCACTGAGGAAATAATCCTTGTATTGCGAGGGACTTTACAAACATGCAATTAACGCAGACAAATTACACCCAGACTCAGAACAACACTTCATGGATCGCACAAAGTATTGTCCTGCGTTGTAATCGAATCCACGGCACTGGCATGGAAGGTATCGACGATATCTTAACCACTACGCCATCCATCGACTTTGAATCAATTTCATTCAATCTGGTTAGATGTGTTGGTATAGGATTTTATTTTGAGTTGTCTTCCTCATACAGTGATATATTATTTGATTGTTTGAGTCACTTAGTCATCATTTACGATTACTCACGGGCAATAAAGCATTGATAACCGTTTTATTCCTTTCGTCGATTAAGTCCGGCTTTATGTTACGGAGTTTCGTAGTACACATATATTTAGTTGCAATTTACATACTGGTGAAGTGTGATTATTTTCATATTTAAAAACAATTAAAAAAGATGGGCAATAATTTTAAAAATAATCTATACTCACAAAAATAAACCTGAAAAACCAAAAATTGAATTGGGGCTTTCTAGATTAAGAGACTGCTCATTTTGCTGCCCAACTGAGTTATTTTTGTTCTTGAAGAAAGTGGCTTAATTTATTTTCCTAACTGTTGGCGTAAATGAGGTTCAAAGTGATTTTCATTATTTGTATTATAGGTTGAAAATATCAGAAATATCAAAACAATTTGCATCCCCATTCACACCCTTAACTGCCGGCTGATTTTCAGAATATATATTTTTAGTGAGTCTCAATATAACAAAGTTAAGGGGCTTGTTGGTCCTTATTCGTCCTAATTCTTAATTCAATAAGGTTCAACTAAAAATATCACCGCAAAATAAAATTCCCTATTTCACCTTCAGAGGATTAAAATTGCTTGTAACTTCGTCTCTCTAGAAATAAACTGTGACAGAAGGCAACAGAAAGTTATATTTCAATTTATTCTATATACTATATTGCCTTTTATATCCTGTTTTGTTAAAGGTGAAAATTGACAAATGCTGAAACACGAGTTTATTCAGTTTTACTGAGAATATTTGTACGTAATTTGAAAAGAACCGATAATGCTTTTTTCTCTGCCTATAAATTTTGCCACTCTGTTTCACCCCCTTAGGCGTGGAATTGCATAAAATTCTTTCTTAGTAAGATCTCTTCGTCATAAAAAGAAACTGCTGTCAAAATTTCACGTTTTTAGCTTCAATAATATGGGCTCGGTGCTAATGAGTCGTCCAACCAGCTTCGCAGGCCTAATTTACCTCAGAGGGTGAAAATTAACAAATGCTGAAACACGTGTTTATTTATTTTTACCGATGAAGATTTGTACGTAACTTGAAAAGAATCGATAATGATTTTTTCTACCCATACAAACTTTGCTGCTCTGTTTCACATCTTAGGGGTGGAATTTCGTAAAAGCCGTTCTTAGTGGATATCTACGTTATAAAAAGAAACTACGGTCAGAATTTCATGTCTCTCGAGTCATTAGTTTTGACTCGGCGTTGATAGGTCAGTCAACCAATGGCTTTATATATATATATATATAGGAGATAATTGCGGCATTTTTAATATTTTATAAGTCTAATAAATAATTCTGTAATAAATGATGTCTAATTAATGATAATCAACCATATATTTTTTACAATGTATTATTATAACATTTAATCAATGTATTATTTAATGTTTATTTATGATTCATTTTTTATTTAATGATATTGAGGGAGTATTCGGTGTTCTATATTCCTAAATTTAATGAACATCCGGTAAATTATTAATTAAATTAATTCACTGTATTAGATATTTATCGATTCGATATTCCGGTTATTCATATTTACAATGCGTTTGCCTTACCTCGTACTTTCATTGTCAACATTCAGACGAGTCATATGTGCTATGTGTAAGAAAATATTATATTAACTGACATATTTATGACTGTAGGTGACAATTTTCAGGCGCTAGAGAAGCGGGTAGATGAGAATGAAGTAGAGGCTGTATAATGATTATAATGGTTTCCTTCTATATTTAATGTATTGTTTATTATGTAATTAATATGCCTTTAAATTACGCCTGACGAAGCGGGCTGGGTATGCTAGCAAACCATATATATATATATATATATATATATATATATATATATATATATATATATATATATATATATATATATATATATATATATATAAGGGGTCTACGCGTGAATGTGAGCAAAACCAAAATAATGGTCTTTGATAGAGATGAAGCCAGAACAGATGTAAGAGTAACAATAGGTAATGATGTACTAGAGCAAGTGGATGAATTTGTATATCTTGGATGTGGATTTAGCCGAGATGGAAGGTACACCACTGATATAGAGCGAAGAGTGAATGCGGGAAATAGAGTGAACGGAGCGTTGGGGCAACTTCTCGGCAGCCACCACCTCAGCCAGAAGGCACGTGTAGCAATACATAACGCAGTGCTTGTCCCAACATTACTGTATGGAAGCCAGCGTTGGGTATGCAGAAAAGAGTATGAAAGTAAAATTAATGCGGTCGAAATGCGATCTCTTCGGAAAATCTGTGGAGTTAGGCTGACCGACCGCATTCGTAACGACGACGTAAGAGAGCGAGTAGGTATGAAAAAGAGTATTGGTGTAAAGATGCGAAAGGGAATGCTCCGATGGTTCGGACATGTGGAAAGAATGCCGAACGAACGTCTGGTTAAGAAGATATACAATGCGAAAGTGGAAGGATGTAGGTACCGAGGGAGACCGAGACTAACCTACCTAGACCAGATCGGTCAGGTACTGAAGGAAGGTGGAGTCAAGAGTCTCCGAAACCGGCGAGCGTGTATGAAGAGAATTATGAATGTTGAGGAAGCGAGTGAAGTATGCAGAGATAGAGTT
The DNA here is from genome assembly GCA_905163515.2 of Lymantria monacha. NCBI lineage: Eukaryota > Metazoa > Arthropoda > Insecta > Lepidoptera > Erebidae > Lymantria > Lymantria monacha. The sequence continues at coordinate 24,276,160 of LR991081.1, forward strand.
CTCTGGCACTCTGTTCTCTCTGCCTACCCTGCAAGGGATATGGCGTGATGATATGTATGTATGTATGTATATATATATATATATATATATATATATATATATATATATATATATATATATATATATATATATATATATATATATATATATATACATATATATATATAGAATCATTTTCATTCAACATTTCAAATGTGGGTCTAAATTTTATAACTATTACTGTAGCGTGTAGTTATTAGTATATTACAGTACATATACGTAAGTCCATCAATTCCTAGTTGTGGCCAAGGCTTGTATAGTGCTTTTCTCAAATAATGCGCGGAAATTAAAACTAAATAATTTGGAAAATCCAAAAATATAAAAATTGTGAGGCGTGCCTCATAATTTTATATTATTTATCATTTACTATTAGTCAATGCCAGAAATAAAAATAAAATTAAAGAAAAGCCTTTATTATTTGCTAATAAAATAAAATAAAAAGTTAAAAATAAATTAACTCTAATAAGACATATAACGATTGCGATTCTCGAAATTGTCGATCATTATGTTTACCTTGGACAAACAGTTCAGTTAGGTAGATCCAATTTCGAGAAAGAGGTCAGCCGACGAATCCAACTCGGCTGGGCAGCGTTCGGGAAACTTAGGAGGATCTTCTCGTCCAACATACCTCAGTGTCTGAAAACACAGGTCTACGACCAGTGTGTGTTACCAGTGATAACTTACGGCACGGAAACGTGGTCCCTAAATGTAGGCCTCATAACCAAGCTCAAAGTCGCTCAGCGTGCTATGGAGCGAGCTATGCTCGGGATTTCTCTGCGTGATAGAATCCGTAATACGGAAATCCGCAGAAAAACGGGTGTAACCGACATAGCACGAAGAATTAGCACGCTGAAGTGGCAATGGGCAGGCCACATCGCTCGAAGAACCGATAACCGCTGGGTAAAAAAGGTTCTAGAGTGGCGACCACGTACCGGACGACGCAGTGTAGGACGCTCCCCCACTAGGTGGACAGACGACCTGGTGAAAGTTGCTGGGCATCGATGGATGCAGACGGCACAGGACCGCACTTTGTGGCGTACCATGAGGGAGGCCTACGTCCAACAGTGGACGGCGATGGGCTGAAATGATGATGAAGACATATAACACTTTATAAGTTCATTGTAACCTTTAACGATAATTAAGCTTCTTCGTCTACTACAAAATAATACCATATCGTACATAATTATATATTTTTAACACTAAAACTTTACACCATAATTATTAAATCATCCCGTTTCTATCACAGTCCAAATTTTATAAATAAAAGCGTGTTACTTTAGATGGTATGATTAAGAACATTTAGCACCTTCTTTTTCCTATGGCCAGCTTTCAGGTCCAACATCAGACCCTGGTTACCATATAGTATCAATGTACTCGTCAAGACGAATCAAACGAGTCCAAACTCGATGGAGTTGCGTCGTTTAATTACGGAGTTCCTATGGCCCGCTTCCAGGTCGATCGTCAGACCATAGTTACCATATAGTATCAAAGTAATGGACAAGACAAATTAAACGAGCCTAAACTCGATAAGGTTGCGTCGTTTAAATACGGGGTTCCTATGGCTAGCTTCCAGGTCCATGGTCAGACCCTGGTTACCATATAGTATAAAAGTACTTGCCAAGACGAATCAAATAAGCCCAATTTCGATGGGGTTGCGTCGTTTAATTACAGAGTTCATATGGCCAGCGTCCAGGTCCATCGTCAGACCCTGGTTACCATATAGTAACAATGTACTCGTCAAGACGAATCAAACGAGTCCAAACTCGATGGAGTTGCGTCGTTTAATTACGGAGTTCCTATGGCCCCCTTTCAGGTCGATCGTCAGACCCTAGTTACCATATAGTATCAAAGTAATCGCCAAGACAAATCAAACGAGCCTAAACTCGATAAGGTTGCGTCGTTTAATTACGAAGTTCTTATGGCTAGCTTTCAGGTCCATGGTCAGACCCTGGTTACCATGTAGTATCAAAGTACTCACCAAGACGAATCAAATAAGCCCAATTTCGATTGGGTTGCGTTGTTTAATTACGGAGTTCCTATGGCCAGCTTCGAGGTCCATCGTCAGACCCTGTTTAGCATATAGTATCAAAGCACTCGTCAAGACAAATCAAACGAGCCCAAACTCGATAGGGTTGCGTCGTTTAATTACGGAGTTCCTATGGCCAGCTTCCAGGTCCATTATCAGATCAGCTCTATGTCAAAATAATATTGCATTGTCATCCGATTTATATATGCATGCTAAATTTCAGCTCAATCGGAAACGGGGAAGTGGATCAAATTTAACTTGCAAGATTTGATTACAGACAACGGGACAGGTGAAACTAAATATAAGCTTGTAATGAAAGAAAAGAAATACTTTTGAAATTTCGTGCCATTTTCGACGTAGAGCTAAACTTAGCTGTATAGGCTGAATGGGATTTATTTTCTTTGCCTGTCCGAAAGGACGAACAAAAAAATGTAAACGAACCCAATTTTCATAAAGTATAATACATACACTAAAGACTAAGCAGTTTAGTTTTTTATTAATTGTAATTAAACAACAAAGAATTACCAAGCCATTTTCGAAAGGAAACAGCGCGTTGCGATTATGAAGCTTTTAATAAAAGAAAAACTTCGATACATTCATTTTTACGGTCGTGATCCTGCCAGATACAAAATATTTTGTCCGACGTCCTCGAATATTTTTTTTAATCAACTATTTTATTTCTTTAAACAATATAATTGCTTTTTAAAAATATCAAATACGTTTAAACGAATGTTTCAGCTTGACATATGTATTATAATATTATCCTATATAAGTGCAATGTGAGAAAATTACAATCATTTTTATGTTTGAAAAGTGCTCCATATTCATATGTCGAGAGTAGAGCAAGACCTCAACGCTTCGCTTATGAGGCGTGCAATAGTATTAAGTAGAACTGTATACATGACGAACAAGGAACAACATTTTTCACGTGCTAAAGGGTTCATTTGTTTTTTTTTTTTCATTATTAAACAGCTTTCTTTTTCAAGCCAGTTCGAAATTGAAATAAAACTCTAATAAGTTGGTTACTAGAATTTGAAGTAACAAATCGTTCCATTTTTAAAATATACGATAGATATGAATTTACATATATATTTATTTGGCCGCTAAAACACGACAGATATGGATTTTCATACATTTTTTGCCGGCCGCTGCTCGCATGTATTTGGCCAGTACAGCAATATCGATTTATCTCAAAGAATGTTGTCAAAATAATGCTCAAATTTCCAAGCATGTTTGAGAAATAAATATTTGTAATATAAATGACTTGTTGAGCGTGAGTCACCTTAGTCACTTCGTGACGCGAAAGCTGTGAAGTGTTCGCGTCACGTCAAGAAATAAAAAATCAAATTCAAACGCTATAGAATCTATAAAAGTAGTTTTATTTCAAATGTGTAATAATCGCGTAAACATTAGAAATCACTACGCATTTAATTGGACGAGTATTACGTGTCAAATTGAAATCTAGTATTAATTTCGCCTTTTCTTATAGTCAGCCTATCGGGTCATACAAAGTAGCGACACCTAAGTCGGAGTATTACCCCAATGGTATATACAATTGTCAATTGGACTAAACGTTAAGCTTCTAAGTCCAACATTGAAATGGCGATGCCAAATTGAATTAAACGCGCTGATGGCCTTTATGTTCTACTACTGTGAACCCTCCGATGGTATTAGTATTCAAACCGAAATTCTATAGTATTGATTCAATGCACAATACATGACACTTGACTATTTGCATTAGCAAGCGCGTCTAATTATCGCTTTTCATATGTATATCAGAGATCTTTGGAAATGAATATACATACATGTGCAATTAATTTCCTTTCACATGAAAATCACAATCTAGGATATTCAGTGTGTATATAGACTATATTAATGCAATAACATTATGAGAACTGCATTCGTAAACAGAAATTCTGAATAATGAATTCTATGTGTTCAATAAGAATACTACTCTGTACTTAATAGGGAGATCGATCAAATTAAAGAGGTTTGACGGTAACACACATATTTAAGCGCTCTATACAACAATATTAGATAATAGTTAAACATTTTAAGTAAATTATAAAAAGAAATGCAGATAAAGTGCTAATTTGCTGTGATATTTACATAACAGAGATTTAAGTGTGTTGAATATGTTCAACCAAGATGAATATATAAAAATGCTCTACCAAATTTCCCAGATAAACCTTAGATTGGGTGGCCAGGATCCAATTAAAGACAACGACTTAACTTGTAAACAATCATTATAAATGAATTAATCTAATGATAAATAAAGACTTGGTACAAAAGTATTTATAGCAGTGATACAAAGTTACTTGACTTACATACATACTAAAGTTGTGTAGCTCCTGAGTGAGTGATATAAAAGAGCTATATCACTCACATAGACACAACCTATCACTCGCTCATTTGAGCGCCGAATATATCAGTAGCTCATCGCTCACTTCGCATCGCAGTATGTTTCACTCTCACAAGGTAACGAAAAATGAGCGAAATAGGTGCGCTGCGTGGCCCGCCGACGATATTTCACACTGTTTTAATAATAGAAATCTAAATAGAATACTCTGTATGCTTAAGTGTTTTTGTAGAACGTTAATATACATTAAAAATTAAGTTTTACTATCGACAATGCGTAATTTCAATACAAAAGCGAATCCCATAATGGAAAATATTGTGATAGATTCGTTTGAGCGATAGATTTAAAATGAGTGATAGATTTAAGGTGATCGATAGATTTAAAGTGAGCGATAGATTTAAAGTGAGCGATCTTTGAACTTGAGCTAGAGGAGTGATTTAATAATGTGGTTGACTACTGAGCTAAGTGAGCTAAATGAGTGATATGTATCTCTACAGTGAAAAGATATGTATCACTCTTTTCAGCGCAGTGCTACATATTGCGCATGGCTAATACATACATATCATCACGCCATATCCCTTGCAGGGTAGGCAGAGAGAACAGAATGCCAGAGAACTCTTCTTGCATACTTCACTCGCTTCCTCAACATTCATAATTCTCTTCATACACGCTCGCCGGTTTCGGCAACTCTTGACTCTTAAGTTACTTTAAAAATCAACAAACTACCATTATATACTATTTCAAATTAAAATTTAAGGTGTGATAACCCTTCCCTAACTTCATCTCTAGATATTTATTTACATTTTTAGTTGTTATTTACTTGTATAGCGATGAATGAAAATATCTTCTTCTTCTTCTTGCTTCTAATGGCTTCTGTTAGCGATTAGCCACAACTTCGCTAATGTCCCGTAAGACTCGTTCGTAGACCGTCAAACGAAGGAGATTGTACGGTACAAAATAAATGTAAATATGACTCCAAGATTACATGAGAAATACGATGACGAGTAGTATACTGAAACAAAAGCCAATTCTAACTATATTGAAATACACATATAACTATTAAAATAAATTCGAATATCTCGAACGTAATTAAGACTATCAATGTGATGAATCAATACTTGCTAATATCTTGACATATAAGTCTTTATTGACATTGGATTAATTTTGCGTGTATGAAGAGAATTATGAATGTTGAGGAAGCGAGTGAAGTATGCAAGGATAGAGTTCTCTGGCACTCTATTCTCTCTGCCTACCCTGCAAGGGATATGGCGTGGTGATATGTATGTATGTATTAATTTTGTTTTTATTCGATCATACGTTACTATGTGTTGTAATGTACTTGTATAAGGTAGTGGACTTTGCCCGCAACTGAATTCGCATAGAGATGACGCGTGACGTCTGTAGGTAGATAGGTTTCTTTTTTGCCTTTTACAAACATTGCCACTGCGTTACTACCCCTTTTGGATTGAATTTCTTGAAACCTTTCTTAATATTATGTCACAAATAGAAACTACTGTCAAAATTTATAGTTGTTTCTAGTTTCATTAATTTCGGCTCGGCGTTGGTCAGTCACTCAACCAACTATTTTTACCCGACTGCAAAGGAGTGGTATTGTGTTTAACAGTCTATGTATGTATGTATGTATGTTTGTTTGTTTGTTTGTATGTTCCTTTGAAGCACTATATATACCAAACGCCTCGGCCGATTTTTATGATTCGCACGTCAATCGATTCCTCTTAAACCGGCGAGTGTCACTAAAGATATGACGTTATTGAAAATTCAATATGGCGACTACTGGGCGCCATATTGTGAAAATTAAAAAAATAAAGTCAACAAACTATACCGAGTGGGGTATCGTTAAATAGGTATTTAAAAATCATTTTTAATTTTCTCTCAACATTTTTCGATTTGACTGGCCGTTTAGGATCTATATCGATTTAAAGTTTCGTAATAACCTTTCTCACATATAGGTTTTTTAGACAGTAGAAATTTACGATGAAAAGACGAAAAATTCATATAACTGGATGTGGATGGACATATACTGAAGTATCTAGTAGGTATATTGTCCAATATACCATAGGTAGTCCTAACTTTTTTTATTTTTTTTTATTGGTGGGCTATGGATGCGTCTCGCCTTGCCAAATCGGTCCGGGGTGACGGAGAAGGCGGCGCGTGACCCTATAGACCCATCGTAAAATCCTCTCTCTTCGCCGTGCGAGCGGACCACCGGTACCCGATCTTTGTCTTCGGTGGATAGGTAGTCCTACCTAAAGTATCTAATGTCTGACGCGGTCGCCCATCTCCAATTTCTAACGATTTAGTACTCAACTTCAGTCGAAAAACTATATATAGTTAGGTACTTACCTACTTATTAATAAATAAGATAACTATAGCTACCTAGGTATTTATAACTAAAAAGTGTAAAATAAAAAAAAATATTAAAAAATTCAAAAAACCCGACTGCGTAAAATTTCACCAAAACTACGTACATACCTACTAAAAAAACTGAAAAGAAAAAAACAAGCACTTAGATGTCCGGTAGTCTAGAATTCCATAGTATATTATTGGATAAATACTATTGCAGAAAATGAAATATATTTTAATAATAGAACATGACAACTGAACAGTCGGGATCCTTTATTCGACAGCAAATCTAATTTTTCGGGATCCTTTATTCGACAGCAAATCTAATTTTTCAATGGATCCCGACTGTTCAGTTGTCCAGTTCTATTATTAAAATATATTTCATTTTCTACCATAGTATTTATCCAATAATATACTATGGAATTCTAGACCACCGGACATCTAAGTGCTTGTTTTTTTCTTTTCAGTTTTTTTATTAGGTATGTACGTAGTTTTGGTGACTTTTTACGCAGTCGGGTTTTTTGATTTTTTTAATCATTTTTTTATATTATCTCGACTCATATATGGCCCCATAGCTAGACTCGATCGTCCTCCATATTAGAAAGACAAATGACCTACTATATCTATCACGTTGGCGGATATGTTGGTATAAGGTTTTCCTTTACTTGTGTAGATGTTATAAGTATGCATATTTGTCCCATAGTCGCCTTCTACATCACCCACGGGTAAGAGAGAGGGGTGGTAAAGTAGCATTCCTGCTCCGTTACCAGACGTCTTTTTTATATACAGGATTTACTTTCTTTATTTTTCATTCATCATTTAATCTGTAATAGACGTATTTACCTGATACTTGGTGAAGCAATAGCACTATTTTTGCCACCATTTTTTTTTTTTTTTTTTTTTTTTGCGGTGGGCTATGGACGTCGCACCCCGCCAAATCGGTCCGGGGCGACGGAAGAGGCGGCGCGCAACCCCATGGACCCACCCTGCAAGCACCTCTTCTTCGCCGTGCGAGCGGGCCACCGGTACCCGATCTTTGTCTTCGGTGGCCCGCTCGGCGGTATGACCTCTCGGGCTCCTCTCCTGTCGACGCCCCGGCAGCTTTCGCCGTCGAGGCGTCGTCCTCACGCAGTGGCCTCACGTCAGGTGACCGGACAATTCCCCGGTCCAATCACCCGAAGCCTCGGTTAGGGCGGCATCAGGCGCAGGTACTCGCGCCTGCGCCGCCCCGGCCGCGGGCGGCGGCCCGGGTCACGGGAATCCTCCCGGGCCCGTTCCGCCGCCTCCTTCTGCGAGATGACAGCCTCGCAGAAGGCGGCGACCGCATCCCAATTCCTGACGCTGTCGACCATCGCTCGCGCAACAGCCGGCAGCGTCAGGTCGGCACCGATGACAGCGACGAGGTCACGGCGCTGCCCGTCCCAGCCCGAACATACCTCGAGCGTATGTTGCGCCGTGTCCTCGTCGCTACTGCAATGGTGGCAGGACGGAGTCCACTCCCTCCGCACGACTGTGTGCAGGTACTTGCCGAAGCAACCATGCCCCGACAAGACCTGCACCAACCGGAAAGAGAGAACTCCGTGCCGACGCCCCATCCACTCCATCAGTACGGGCCGGAGGGCCTCAACGGTAAAAACACCGTGTCTAGGCCTCTCCAGCCGCGTAGCCCAACGGGCGATGACTTCTCGGCGGGCGTCCTCGCGCCAGGTGGCTATCTCGTTGAACGATGGGGAGCCACCCTCTTCGCGCATTGAGGTAACCCGCCGGTAGAGGTCGGAGAGCATCGCCGCCTCTAGGTCCCACGGGGGTGTCCCGGCCAATAGGCATGCCGCCTCGGTAGACACCGTGCGGTACCCGCGAATGGCTCTGACCGCCATGGCTCGCTGTGGCCTCCACAGCACCGCCCTGAGCTGGGCGTTCAGAGCCCTCGCCCACACGGGTGCGCCGTACATGGCCATTGAGCGGATCACCCCCGCATACAGCCGTCGGCCCTCGAAACTGGGTCCGCCCACGTTCGGCATGAGCCGAGAAAGGGCGGACGCCGCGCCGACCAGCCGGGGAGCAATTTGACGAAAATGCTCCCGGAACCACCATCGCCCGTCGAGCACCAGACCCAAGTACCTCATATGGGCCTGGATACTGATGTGGATGGAGTTGACGACTAACGAGGCGCCGATGGGCAGCCTCACACGGGGCCCATGGAATAGTAGAGCCTCCGTCTTGTTTAGGGCCACCCTGAGCCCCAGCGTCTCAATACGCCTGACCATCTCCTCGGTGCCGAGAGTGGCCAGGCTCGCCGCCTCTTCGAGTGTCCTGCCCCGGGCTGTGACGAGCGTGTCGTCAGCATAGCATATAACGCTCAGCCCGGGGGGGAGACTCCCTCTCAACGCCCAGTCGTAACCGATGTCCCACAGAGTCGGCCCCAGAACCGAACCCTGTGGAACACCGCACGACATGGGCGTCCGCACAATGTCCCCTGCGGGGCTCGCGTAGAGAACACTGCGCCCCTCCAAATAGTCTGCCACCAGCCGCCTGAGGTACAGGGGCACTCCATGGAACCGGAGCGCCTCCCTGATGCAGCTGAATGGCAGACTATTGAAGGCGTTGGCGATGTCCAACGACACCGCCAACAGCACTCCTTTGCCGGCGACAGCCTCCGCGGCCGTCTGCCTCAGGCGTAGCAGGGCCCCGATGGTCGAACGCCCCCTCCGAAACCCAAATTGAGCGTCCGACAGATCGGGCCCCACCTCCTCCAGGTGCTGGACGATGCGGGCAGCGAGGACACGCTCCAGCAGCTTACCCACATCGTCCAGAAGCACAATGGGCCTGTAGGCCGACGGCGAATCCGGGGGCCGTCCCGGCTTTGGCAGGAGAACCAACCTCCCTTCCTTCCAGCACTCAGGGAACTGTCCAAACGTCAGACAGGCGTTGAACAGTCGCCTGAGGCGAGGTTCGAGATGCTCGAGGAGCAACGTCAACACCCGGACTGGGACTCCGTCCGGGCCGGGGGCCGTGGTGGCGGAACGAATCTTCGCCACGGCTGCCCCCACTTCCGACTCCGTCACGGGTGGAACACTCTCGACGGCCTCCCGGTTGTGATCTGGCGAAGCCATGACCGGGGGCGTGTGCTCCGACTGCTGCGGGAACAGCTCCTCGACCACTCTACGAAGGAGGTCGGGCTGGAGGGTCACGGTGAGGGGGGGGCCCTGTGCGCGAAGCTTATTCAGCGACGCGCGATACGGGCGACCCCAGGGGTCACGGTCGAGACCGTCCAGCATCTCCTGCCAACTCGCGTCCTTGGCGGACCGGATGGCCAGCCGAAAGGCGGTACGCGCTCTGCGGTACGCCTCGTACAGCTGGCCTCCCCGCTCAACATCGCGGTGACGCCGCCGACTGCGGGTGTAGGACCTTCGGGCACTAATGCACGCCGCACGAAGGTCCGCCAGTCTTGGGGACCACCAGTAGACCCCCTGCCTCGGAGGTAGACGCCGCACCCTGGGCATGGCCGCATCGCAGACCTGCGTTAACGCACTGCGGATGCGGACAGCCTCAATGTCCACTCCGTCCGCTGGGGGTGGTGAGGACAGCCACGTGTTCACGATGGCCGCCTCCGCCAGTAGGTCCCTATCCAGACGCCCCACAGCCCACCGCGGAAATGCGGGAGCTCGGTCCGCCCTGTGACCCCTGCTGGGGTCCCGGAGAGGGGAGACCTCCATCCGGATGTAACGGTGATCCGACAGGGTCTCCGCCTCCTCCAGGACACGCCAGTTCCTCACTCGTGGTGCGACAGCAGGGCTAGCGAACGACAAGTCCACTATCGACCCACCCTGCTGTCGCACACACGTGTTCACTGAGCCTCTGTTTAGGACACAGAGGCCCAGTGACGCCGCCCACTCCACGATCGCCCGCCCGCGATCGTCCGTCATCGGGGACCCCCACGCCGTGGATTTGGCGTTGAAGTCCCCCAGGACCAGGACGAGGCCCGGTGCCAGTCGCCGTATCGAAGCCTCCAAGGTGGTGAGGGAGGCCCCGAAATCGTCCATTCTCCTATTAGGGGAGAGGTATACACTTGAGCGTGACCCCTCCCCAATCCGCAGCGACAAATTCCTCGCCCCTATCCAAGAGGGATAAGGACGGGAAGTGCCGCTGCGTGGAGGTGACGATTGCCGCGGTTCCGTTACGGCTGACCACCCAATTGGGGCGATCAGGCACACAGTACGGTTCCGCGACTTCGGCTGCACCGATCGACCACTCCGCCATGGATTGCAGGAGGAGATCCTGCGCACCGGCGGAGTGGTTGGTGTTGGCCTGCAGGAGGTGAGTGGACTGGGCAGCCATTAATGGGCCGTGTCCATCATCACCTCCTGGCTTGCGCCGGGCGATCGGGCCGCGCTAGGAGCGGGAGCGGCCGGAGTCGAAGGGCCGCTCCGCCCCTTTGGAGCCGAAGCCGGAGGTCTACACGCCCCAGAGCCCATGCGGTGCTTGGCAGGCTTATTACCCGCCGCACACGCGGGGCAGTGGGGCGGGGCGGCGCAAGATGCCGCCATATGCCCAGTCTGACCGCAGCGGAAACAGAGTCCGCCGCAGTCAAAGCAATTAGTGCATGTTGGCCGGGTGTGCCCGACCGCCATGCACTTGAAACACCTCGCAGGCCGGTGCTCCAGCACGGTGACTCGCGCTGAGCTCCAGCCCACGAGGAGCCTGCCTGAGCCGGCCAGTTGCCTGACCGACTCCACTGGGCATTGCACCCAGGCGGCACCTACGCCGCCCGGACCGGGCCGGATGGCACCAACCCGGACGGTGTCCAGGGGACACCCGGTTTTCGAGGCAATGGCCTCCCGGATGTCTTCCACCGTCACGGAGTCGTCCAGACCCGCGATGCGCATTTCGGCGCACTTTACAGGTCTGGCGATTTTGACGCCACCCTCCTCGGCGAATAGACCTCGCAGCTTCGACGCCACGCTATCGGCCGTTCTGGTGCCCTCGGCCCCAGGGAACTCCAAAATTCGAGCCCCTGTCCGAGCCTTGCGGGTCCGGGCTTCGACGCCTCCTATGTCGGAGACGTCGAGCTCCTGCCGGGCTTTCCTCAGAACGGCCTCATAGCTGAGGCCCCTTTCTGCCGCCTCAGGCAGCACAGTGATCACCACTGCGGCTGTCTTCGGCGGCCGGAGCCCCTTGCGCGGCCTCTTCCTCTTCGTGCCTCCTCCGGTCCTGCCTGGGGAGCGGCGACCTCAGCGGCGCGCTTGGCCGCCGCTCTCCTCCTCTTGCCGCGACTCTTTCTGCCGCGCTCGGCCACCTGCCAACCCTGTTCGGGCATAGCGGGCGTACCTGGCGCTGAGGGCGCAGTCGCGGTCGCGCTAGTCATCGCTGGCGGTGTTGGTGCTGGCGACGACTGCGGTCCAGCAGGAGCCGGTGCCGCTTTCCGTTTCTTCGTCGTGGGAGCGGGGGCGGGCCCCTTGGACTTGGGCCCAGCCGCGGCCGCGGCGTAGCTGCCCCCCACGCGGCCACCCTGACATGGCAGAGGGGCGGGGGCTGGTGCCGCATATGGCCTCTTATCCGCGGCGAGACGTGGCCGAACTCGTGGTTCTGGAGGCAGCCTTGCCTCCAGAACGGCCAAGCGCGCATCGACCAGATTGCCGACTGTGTCAATGATGGCGCGCAAGGCCTCGTCCGGCACGTTGTTGTCGCCGGCTGGACCTCTGCCGGGGCCCGCTCCGCGACGTTTGGCGGCTTCCTTGCCGCAGCGGCCCGGCTAGCGATGGCTGGCGTCCTCTTCTTAGGGGCGGCGGCGACCTTGACTTCTAGGCGGCTAGCGCTGGTCGACGACTCAGTTGGCGCAGTCTGCATGAGCCGCGCCATTTGGGCCCTAAGGTCGGTCACGTCCTTTGACAGCAGGCGGTTCGCTCGCCGCACCGCCGATAGCTCGGCTCCCAACTGACGATTCTGGGCCCGCAGGCCCGACACCTCGCCACTGAGGCGGGCGTTATCGGCCTGCAGGGCCTCCATACTCGCGGCTGGGGCGCTCGCGCGGGCACCAGCGGCCGCCACTTCGGTGGGGGGGATGCCGGACAACACCTCCAGCACCCTCGCGGCGGCCGCCTCGTTATCGGCCTGCCTGCCTTCCACCACTCCACGCACTCCGCCGGCCGGGGAGTGGGTCGATCTGCCCGTCATCGCGGCCCCTCGCCCTCTGCGCGACGCCGGCACTTTGGGGGGAGGCATGATTACCACGCTCCCTTCGGAATCGGCGCCAGAGCTGCCCTCCTTATTCAGGGGGCGCTTCCGCACCTTCGAAGGGAGGGCCTCCTCCCTTACCGTCAGGGCCGCCGCCGCAGGACGCGGTGACGACCTGGCAGTGGCGACTTCCTCATCCGACCCGCTGACCTCCTTGGACGGCTCTGCGGAACTAACGCCCTCGTCCATCACATCGGCAGATCCACTGCCCTCGTCTCTGGACGGCTCTGCGACAGAACTGTCGCCCTCGTCCGTTGACGGCTCTGCAGTGGATCTGCCGCCGTCCTTGTCCCGCTCGCGCGCGTAACGCTCGCGGTTTTCAGAGTTCCGCTTCTTTTCGCGAGCGTTCGCTTTCGCAGCTTTCCCCCATGTGAACCGCGCCGTCCGGCGCTTCTTCTTCTTCGAGGGGGGGGGGCCTCTGTGGTCGGTGCCGGGCCCTCGGCGGACGCCTCCAGTCCTAAGGACGAGGCGTCGTTTTTGCCAGTTTTATGTTGGCTTAGCAAGGCCGTAGGGTGGGAATCCGTCGGATCCCCGTCTTTTTTTGGTAAATTAGGCAAATCCATGACTATTCCCACGAGAATGGGAGAAAAACCGTCGACCCGGGCAGAGATCCCTGTACCCGGGCAAGCCTACATTTACCAACCAGAGGGTCGGCCGGTACCCTGGCTGGAGCGTGCTAGGAACAGAACAGCCCATCTGCTATGCATCCTCTCGCCGCACGCCAGAACTTAGGATTCTGGGTAATTTCCGAATTCGAAGGTCGAATTCTTTATAGAGGTTGTCTTCCTCGCGGTCCGGGCGGTTAAGCCAAGACCCTCGTTCCTGATACTACGCCTCACGACAACTTGTCCTGAAGCAAGATATCAGGTTTACGATATGTCGGCGGTGGCATAAGCCTGCCCAGCCCTCGAATGAATGAGTGACCGGGCCCGTCCGAAATTTCGCCTCCTGTACCCTCTACAACTAGAGGGTCAGGAGCGAATTGGGGCTCAACCCATTGGTGGGGAACCCGCCCTCTCGCCAGAAATTAGCTGCGGGCGACAATTCAGCAGAAGAACGATCTGGGGGACTGTCGCCCGCACCCAGGGTACACCACGTGGAGGTTTTCTGGCACCGTACCCCACTATTTTTGCCACCATAAAACATAACAAAAGGCAGTTTTATGTGTAATAATTTTGATTATCCCGCCATCAATACATCTGTGTATGATTCTAATCACTTCCAATGTTGCATATAAGCCTTCTTAAGGGGGATAATGCGATTATAGCCACGCTTTATAAGGCAGGTTAGCGAGTTTTGGGTATAATGTTATATTATTGTTCTTTCTCTTTATGATCCTTTGACAGATTTTTACTTAGGGCAAGAACTTTTTCTTGCCCTAAATAAAAATCTGTCGGTGATATATTTTTTTAAAAACATGTTTTTAGTGTTCTCAAGATTCTCTTCTCTAAGGAATCTTGTATTGCAGAGGACTTTAAAAACATATAATTAATGGTCACAAATGACATTCAGACTTAGGATAAAAATTTGTAGATCAAACAAAGTACCTACTCTACTGCGTTGAAATCGAATCAACGACATTTGGCACGGTGGGTTGTTAGCTAAACCATTATGCCACCAGGACAATACTTTGTGTAAATCACAAAGTGTTGTTTGAAGTCTGGGTGTAATTTTCCGCAATACAAAGATTATTTTCCTTAGTGCAGGATGTCTTTTATTAAAAAAAAAAAAAAAGATACAGATGGTTTTTATCATTTATTTATTTACATTAAACTATGAAGATAGGAAAAGAATAAAACTCACTCTTCTCTGATACAAAAATCGAGAATTTAAATAACTGTTTAATAATTTTGTGATTAATACGTGTAAGTATATAGGCACTAGGCAGTCACTTAAACATTATTCTCGCAGCGAATTAGGATTTCAGTCTTCCCATAAAGCTTTCATTTGCAACATTAAATGAAAATCTAAAAAACAATTAAATTATAAACTCTTAAAATGGTAAACGACAGATCACTTCGCTCTATGCACTTATAACTGTTGCAAAAAAAAAAGTATCCAATGGCGTCCCCGACTCGAATGAAATAACAGATGACTAAACAGCATTGAAGGGTAACGTAAAACTGTTGAAAGCAACGGCACAGGACCATTGCTATACAAAAAATACCTATCGCTAATAGTAGCCTTCAAAGAAAGAAATGGTGCTCCCTACATCTGAACCGATTTCAATGCATCATGCGGCGATGTGGTATAATTGTTTCTTTTGACTTTTCATTAGTTTGAGTGTTGTTCTTTTCCATGTGGTGACGGAGTAAGAATACAATTCACCACCCTCTATCTTACCCGTGAGTATTGTAAATAAAAACTAAAGGATATATAACGCATACGACTCTTACGTTAGAGAAGAAAATCTCGAAATAAAATTCTATGCAAATTTGTCTAACCAGCGTGATATAGTTGGTCAATTTTTTTCTTGTTATGGTTCATCATAGTCTCCGGACTTAGAACACAGCAGTGTAAATGCATAGTCACCAATGGAATGATAATACTATTTGCCAATAATCTACAACGGATTTCTAACGATTCGACAAACGGCAAAAAATAAATAAACTAAAATGTATTTAGTTTTTAATTCATCGCCAACGTAAATTATGTAAAATATAATAAATAAACTCATTTGCAAAAAAAACGGGCGGTTTTGATTTTCATTCATATTTAAAAAGATACAATACCAAAAAGGTTTCAATCGTTTGTACACGTTACTGGCCGGTTTTAAAAATGCTGTGGTATTTAAAAAAGTACGTTCTAAATTCAATTTTTCATTTGATGTTCATTTTTACAGAAAACCCCTTTTTATCCTACATTTTTGGCGCGAAGTTCCAGAAGTTAACATCGACTTTCATAACTTTTATTCAATTTTTATCGATTAATTTCATATCCTTGACTGTCAAAGCTTTATTTAATGCTGTTTGGCTGTATCAAAAATGGTAGATAAAGTGGTAAAAGCTACCAAAATTATCGCGCTGCTTGAAGAGGGTTGCAGCCAATGTTTCGTGGCTAGGAGGCTAAATGTTAGTCGCTCGACAGTCCAAAGGACCTGGCAGCGATATCAGGAGACTGGTTCCGTCGAGAGAAGGCCTGGTTCTGGAAGAAAACCATGTACCCAACCACGGGATGATCGTTTTCTTGTGAGTCGCGCATTGAGAAATCGCAAATCTTCGTATGTGGATCTTAAGAACAACCTCCAAGAAGTAAGAAATGTGCATATTAGTCTATGGACGGTCAGGAGGAGGCTTCTCGCTGCCAATATACGCAGTCACCGCCCGGCCCGCGGCCCCAAATTACTCCGTGAGCACAGAGTTCACAGGCTTAGGTTCGCTAGAAATTGTGAATCATGGACTCAAGACGATTGGAATAGGGTTTTGTTCTCTGATGAAGCCAGGATATCTCTGTTCGGTGAAGATCGACGTCGGCGAGTGCTAAGAAGACAAAGAGAACGCTTTGCAGAGGCATGTTTCGAAGAAATCACACCTTATGGTGGGGGCTCTGTTATGTTTTGTTTGGGCAGGAATAAATTCAATGGATCGTACAGAGTTAGTCTTCATTGAAAACGGCTCACTGACTGGGCATCGATACATAACGGAAGTTCTAATTTCTCATGCACAACCCGCATTGGCCGCTCTAGGTGAAGACTCGATTTTTATGGACGACAATGCTCGCGTCCACCGATCCCGCGATGTTAATGCGTATGTGCAAGAGGTCGGCATTCGTCGTTTGGATTGGCCAGCTCGAAGTCCCGACCTCAATCCCATAGAGCATGTCTGGGACGTTCTGAAACGGCGTGTGAGATCAGTACACCCGGCTCCGCAGACCATCAGAGAGCTGAAGAATGTGATTACTGCGGAGTGGGAACGTATTCCGCAAGCAAGTATCCGGGATATACTCGCTAGCATGCCCAGACGAATTCAAGCTGTGATTTTAGCTAGAGGGGGTCACACTCGATACTAAACATTTATCTGCTTTTACTTTATTAAAGAAAAACAAACAAAAAAACTTTTTTATTTTTACTTCATGAGCATATGCACTACTAGCGAATATACACTACTAGCGAGGTTTAGCATTATTTCCCATAAATTGTATCTAAATTTTATGAAATACTGATGAAAACGATTATTTTCTTATTAATTTACCAAATTGTGTGGATAAAACTACCTATAATTATCAAACAAAGAAATATTAACATTTGAAATGGTTCATTGCTTAGGTGCCCGTTTTTTTTGCAAATGAGTGTATATTTATATAATAAATATATTTTTCAGAAAATTTTCTGCCATCGATATCTTCATTTAGCTTATAGTTGTCAATTTTTTGGGGCTATGAATATTCTTTAATAAGCTGCTCAGTATGAAAAATTTATGAACAAAATTACATAATACTTCTTCTTCTATTTAAATTTTTAAGTTAAAAATGTATTTGACTCAAGGTCTTCGTATCTTTTGTCATTATTTTAAAACTGTTAAAACAAATTATTCCTTTCAATACTAATCGAACTATTGTAGAAAAGGAAAATTATTAGAATTTATCTGGTCGTTATGGCATACGATGAGGGAGGCCTATGTCCAGCAGTGGACGGCGATGGGCTGAAATGATGATGATGATGATGATCTGGTCGTTCTCAAAATGATGCAGTGACCAACGTGCAGCGACAATCTGTTGAACAGTAATATGATAACGTAACAAACCAATTTTTATTTGTATTTATGATATTAGTTAGGAGACATTCTACAACACAATTACTACATTAGCCATGTTGATTAGTCCATGAAGTACACTCTATTTAATATACCTTCAAATGTTATTTTTTTTTATATTAAAGTTTTGGTCCACAGACCTTTTGCTCGTGCCTTTTTTCTTTTTTATATGTTTTGTATTTCAATTATTATATTGATGTTATATAATTCAAGGTTTCTGGAAGTGGCTTTAACACATTTATGATGGTTAATCAAATGTTAGTTTTGTATGTTAAATTCAATAAAGACTTTTAATTAAATGAAAATTATCTTAATCATATGAATATTAACAAAAAGTTTCATCAATAAAACACTTTTTATAACTAACCAGCTGACTCGCGTAATTTCGTCTGCGTTTTTTCAATAATTTCAATTTTATTTCATAATGAAATTTAATTTCATTCTAAAAATATCATTTATAATAGTACTATTAATTAGTGAACGAGTGCCGCTTGTGGGATGTGGTCCAGCCATAATTTTTTATATTGTATTGTGTTTTATAAAAAAAATCAGTAAAGAAATAATAATATAGATAAACTCGTTGAGTTTCTTGTCGGATATTTCAGTTGAGGTTAAGTTCCGATCTGGTGTTAGTTTATTGTATTAAATTTAAATGTTAAATTTGACAATATTTAAGTGCCTTCGCAGGATTTAATTTATGATATTAAAAGAAATGCTAGATTTTAAAATTTTCTATTATATAATCTTTGTCTTGACAATTACGAACACAAAGAAATAATTATCCAATTTGATGCACTCGTTCAGAAGTTATGCGCGTACGCTGAAATGTATTCAGCCAATTCAAATTTATTTATATAAATCATATGAATAAACTCTTAAGAGTTCCTGCGGCGTTGAATTTTTGGCGGACGGAAGCCCAACTGGGTGGGTTTGGGGTTTGTATTGATAGGCAGCGGCGTAGCTCTACCCCTGGGTATTGCAAAGGTCCATGGGCAGCAGTAACACTTGCCATTAGGTGTGCTGCTTGCTCGTTTGCCACCAAAAGCAATAAAAAATAATAATAATAAGGCTCCGGGTATATACATACGTGTTTTTATAATTATTGTATATTACCCATAGCTATGATGACTGACTTAGACGGAATTTACGATTCCTATGAGATACTCAAGGCTGGTGTCACGTTATATTGAAGAATAATGGCTATTAAACAATAATATGTTTGTGTACCACGATTAAAATGTACCATGATTAATATGTGAGAAGCACAAAATATTAATAACTCATCTTTCTCCTACATCCCAATTACTTGGGGTCGATACGATATGTACTCTTCTTACATAGTACATATTGTAAAAGTTACTGGCAATAGTTTTATGACCACAAAATATTAATAACTAAATATATCATATTCTGTAAATTAAACGATTATTATTATTTTACTATTATAAAACTCGGGAAAATATGATCAACATTCGCTTGCTAAATCAATAGACAGACGAGATACGTAACTTTTATATTATAGAGAAGACATACTAATGTTTATTTATTAAGCAAAAATATGCAAATGTTAATATATACATTTGGATAAGGTTAAAAAGAATATAAATATAGGTGACCTTTTGATTTTCACTAACAACGTCTATAACGTCTACGTTCGCCCACTTAACGGGGGGCAATTCTTAGGAAACGATTTCCGGCGACAGGTCTCTATCAATAATTTATTCCACTTCTCGTAAATCATTTAGGGGCACATTGAGTTTCGTGCTGGAAAATCACCTGAAGAATTTCTTGTATAATAAATAAAGCAAAACAATGCATGTGATTTTGTAGTAAATCATATTTTATATATACATATACCTATGTATATAATTCTACTGTACGTGTGTATGTCGGATTTTCTTAACATTTTTCTGTATTCTAGGGGATTCGAGAATGGTTTAGATTCGCAATTGGACTCGGTAGGTGGTGCCGTTGTCGGTATGTCAAAAGGCTGGTGAAGATGAGAATACGAACAGCAATTTAGTTGCTATATGTACCCAGGCTAGCCTAATCAATAAGACGCTTGAAATGGATTTCCTATAGATAAACTCCAATAGATTATAATTTGTCGTAAGCAAATAAATATTACTATAAAGAAGACACCGATTATAATTTTAAAACACGAGATCAGTAAATAAAAATACCCTCGCGGTATATAATATACTAGCTTCTGCCCGCGACTTCGTCCGCGTGGAATGGTTACTTTGGGCTAACGTTAACTTCAACTCGCGAATTCGTTTACGTAAAAGGTGGAAATATTTTTAAATAATACATACGTTAAAGCTGTTTTAGGTACCTACATGACCCTTTTATTAGTAAGAGTAGAACATTTAACCTTAAGTAAAATAATAATAATAATAATCTTTATTGAAAACTAAATACATATGACAGTTGACATAGATGTCTTTGCCTCTTGAATTAGGTAATACCTGTGTTTCAAGAGACAGTTCCTTCCCGAAATACATAAATCTTGAACATCAAATTATTTTACAGTAACATACATTATAAATAATGAATATATATATCTTACGTAATAAAGACTAATGATAAACAAATCTATAATAAATGAATGAGTGAGAATTAACGTGTTAGTGAGTGCGCTCACACGTTTTGTGTGTGTGTGTGTGTGTGTGTGTGCGTGTGTATGTGTGCGTGTGTATGTGTGCGTGTGTGTGTGTGCGTGTGTGTGTGTGCGTGTGTATGTGTGTGTTGTGCGTTTGTTTGTGTGTGTGGTGTGTGTGTTTGTGTGTGTGTGTGCGTGTGTGTATGTGTATATGTGTGTGTGTGGTGTGCGTGTGTTTGTGATGTAGTATGCGTGCATGTATGTGTTTCTTTTTTTTTGTGTGTATTTGTAGTTACGCGAAATAAGTATTTAAAAGTGATTCAAGTTTGACGTAATCCATATAATGCAATGTAGTACCATATAAAGTAATGCAAGTAAAAGTATTGGGTCTTATCTATACTTTCTATAGATATATATAATGTATGTATATTATACATACATACATACACTTACGCCTATTTACGATTACACATACTTTTAATGTGTATGAAATCGTTGTGTGGTAGCGGCTATGAATACTACCAATCCTCACTTTGCTTGTGGATGTCGTAAAAGACGACTAAGAGCCTTATAACGACTTGGGCCAACTCCATCTGATGCCGTTTGGTCAACAATTACATTCCCAATTAGGGTTGACGTCTGGCAGGCGGCCGGTCATAAAACTATTGCCAATAACTTTTATAATATGTACTATGAATGAAGAGTACTTATTGTATCGACCCCAAGTAATTGGGATAAGAGTAGGAGAATGATGATGATGATGATGACCTCTCGTGAACAAATCGCCAATTTGGTCCAGAAAAGGTCTTCCCCTTGTATTCTTCCCATTCACGATTGCTTTATATGTTTGCTTCGTCAACCTCTGCCCACTCATTATTTCTTCCACTTCGTGTCCAACCCACCTCAGCATACCAGCGCTCTTTTATAACATTATACCTAATTTTATCTTTCATACTTACATCACACACAGCTTACGAAGAGCTGTCAGCTCTACAGCATTTATTCTATTTTCATGTCTTCCCCGCCAAATCTAACTTTCACTGCCATACATGAGGGCAGGCACTAATACTTCCTATACTTATTATTATTATTTAGGATGTGTAAAGCCGACGGAAGGTCATGAGAAGAAAACAAAACTAAAAATGTAGTGTGTGCAGAAGTACTTTGAAATAACATTAGTTTGAGTTTTTTTTTATTATAAGATCCAGTATTTTTATCGTAAATGCGCGCCCAGTACTTGATCATTATTTTGCTGCGATGTTATTTTTAAACTGCGATATTTCCTAAGATATTCATTGAAATCAAATAATGTAAAGAGCAATTTTGTTTTAAATTAAATACTTGTGATGAATAACTCATTTATTTGGATAAGGATTAATATTATGTTTATAAAAACACCTTCGAAAATATCACATTATTTTAAAACAAATTTGATTAGCATAAAAAAGGTTATAGTGAGCCAATCTTAAAAGATAGACATATGCTGTCGCGGACTTTTATTTAGAACTTTGAAAGGGAAACAATTATGTAGTACATAATTTTTGCGCAACTTTAACCGTTTACGCAGCGGAAGCTCTCAAAAGGAAATATAAACCCGATTTTTACACATTCATCATTGTTGCTCTGCTCCTATTGGTCGCAGCGTAATGTTATATAGCCTAAAGCCTTCCTCTATAAATGGACCATCCAACAAAAAAAGAATTTTCATATCGGACCAGTAGTTCCTGAGATTAGCGCGTTTAAACAAACAAACAAACAAACTCTTCCGCTTTATAATATAATATATTTTCGTTCTCAGTTCGTAAAGCAGCATATATACATATGTATATACGCATATACATCATGTATAAGCTACAAATACTACCAATCCTTACTTTGCTCGTGGATGTCGCAAAAGACAACTAAGAGCTTTATAACGCCCTGGGCCAACTCCACCTGATGCCGTTTTTACAACAATTACATTCCCAAGGCAGGTTGATGTCTGGCAGGCGGCCGGTCATAAAACTATAGCCAGTAACTTTTACAATGTGTACTATGAAAGAAGAGTATACACATATTGTATCGACCCGAAGTAATTGGAATAAGAGTAGGAGAATGATGATGATGCGCATATACATGTACATTTGTATAAAATCATTGTTTTAATATATTTATTGTGACAACTAATTTTGTAAAGTCATAATATATTATTAAATCGTTATAATCTTCTAAAATAATTACTATTTAGGTACATAATGATGCTGCTTTCATACATTGACTATTGTCGCATGAGCCGCGCGCGATTTTCGTAAGCGTTAAAACGCGCGCGTCCGCGTTTAAACGCGATACACGGAAATGAACCTTTACGATCACCGAGTATCATATATATTCCAAGAGGTCGATGTTGCTCATTGTCCTACTGATCCAACAGCTCAATTCTCATAGAGGAGTAAGACATTTATTCTTTACTCGTTACCGCATAGACAAAGAACGAACAAAAAGTTTAAATTTAAAAAAAAATCTGATTTCATTCCAATTATTTAAGCCATCCTCTTATTTTCATTTTCTATTTATCTATAACTCACATAGAGCCCGGAGAGACTGAAACATCTCTCTTACTGCTGATTTGTACGAGCTTAAGTGAAAATAAATTGTCCAGGATCGATTACCCCGATCCAGGCTTCCAGTAAATTAGAGGCTAATTGATCTTAACATGATATGGCCATCGCATTGAAATAAATTAACGTCTTTACTGTAAATATTGAATATAGCTTTAGACTAAATTGATGAAGCTGATAAGTTTATATTTATAAATATAATTATACTATATGCGTTTATGTAACTAAATTGACACTGATTTTTTTTCCTAAACAGTCTAATAGATTTCGAAAATGCTTTCTTTTTTTTTTAATCTATTTTTTTCACAACAAGAGAGTGACCATGTCATCCTAAGTGAATGTTGTCAATGGTCTTCATTTATAATTGGACGTGTGATCTAAACTTCATTAAGCTAACCGTGGAATCTTAATTAATCAATTAAATTATACCAATCTGTATAAAAAATATAAATACAGTGATAGCTAATATTATCTATATCTATAAAAGAGGATAGTTGTATATTAGACTGTGACATATTTCTTTTTGCCTTAAATTCATGTATAAAGTTTCTTTTATAGACAAAAAAATATTATTTTTATAATTGAGCTGGCTGGCTAGCATGGAGGGGTTACCTTTCCCATATAAAATACCTATAAAACCCTTTTTTTTTCATTTTCAATACAAGTGGCGAAAATAAAGTTTCTATTTTTTTGTTTGCATTATCTTAAAAAAAAACTAAATTTTCTACAAAAAAGGTCTGTATCATTTTTATCTCAAACTCATAGGAAGAAAGTTACAGGGCGTTATATCCGTTATCGCCTCTTTGCTTCAATTATATGTTATCTTGAAAAATGGAATTTTAGAGGAGTGTGTTTCAATCAAGTTTTTAAAAATTATTAAAATATAAATTTATTATTTTAATTATTCTATAATTAAATCATTTATGATTTAAATCAGATTTACGGTACAAAAATATTCGTTGCGAGACAATTATTTTTTGCAAAGAGACGATATAATATCTGATAACCGAGTTTACCTTGGTATTATTTTTATAGCGTATTTTAGAAAATATATTTAGATGTAAAAAAATATATTAATATTAAAAAAAAGGGAAAGTAATAAAAAGAGAAACAATAGATCGAACCAAAACTGTTTAGATTAGACCGCTCGAATTTCCAATTCGTCGTCCAACACGTCTATTCTCAAAAACAATTGCCAAATTTGTCTTCATATTCTAATATTTTGCGGCCAACGAGATAGTATATTTTTTCGTTGGCCGAAAATATTGACAAAACGATATTTCTATAAATGAAAGATAGATCGATTTTTCACCCCCGATACCTCCTGCATGCTCAATTTCACGGCAATCGTTGGTGCTCTCTCTCGCTCGCCCTCTGCTGGTGCTGGTTTAAAGATATTAGATTTATAGATCATTTGCCAGAGCGTTCCGAAGTCCATAACATTACACGGTTGGGGGGCTAGTTGGTGGCCCATGGTCGAGATCTAGGAATTACATTTTATTTCATTTTACATCATATTTATTTGTAGAAAATTTCTTGAAAGCGACTTCAGCTAGATCTCCTAGATCTGCTTCTATAATGTAAAAATAATTTTAATTATAAAATATTCAAAAGATTAATATTCAAAATATTATGTAATATTAAGAACTTCTAAATGTATTAATAGCATCCACGAGTTAAGTATTTTAAAAACCAATGTCGCATCGTTGTTTCAAATTGAGAAATTTTAAATTTTTAATTGGAGGAGAAGAACGAAAATCTCCATAGGTTGGCGGAGTTAGGAAAAGAAAACCACAACTTTCCTACCGTTTAACAATATATGTCACATTAGATTGTCAGAAAAAAACAATTTTTTTTCTGAGTAAATGCATCTTAAAAGTTTCTTTGACGAACCAAAAATTACCTAAAATTTGAGCTTGATGTCTTATAAAATGAGCTAGACGATAGGGTCTCCTTTCCTATTTAAAAAAATTAAAATATATTTTCTTGCAATTTTAATATAGATACTATAGTCGAAAAATTTTTTTTCCTAAATTTTCGTTTACTTTATCTTATACCCAATTAAATTTTCGACCAAAAAGGTTTCATCATTTTTTTCATTTTTTTTTTGCTCGAACTCATAGAAAGAAAGTTTTTTTTTAATTATTCAATAACTGCTAATTCGAATTTTATGTAACTTATTTATTCATAGATTTAAAACATAATGTAGTACCTCCTCCCTCCCTTACTTGGCCGTGGTGGCTTGACATCTAGCTAACGGATCACTTTGCAAACTAACAATAGATTAACTAAAACCTTCTCGCCATCAGGGCGATTATGAAATTATCCTTTACTCGTGAAAATATCCAATAGTAGATATGCAGTATATAAAGAATTTTCTAGATTAAAAGAATATCAAATCGTTTACAAAGCGAAAGAAACAACTGCATTCTAATATATATGTCCAAGACAATTCAATTCACAATGCACATAAAAGACCACGTATCAGACATCTAAATCGGTTTGACAATTACAAAATGTTGTAAAATTTTATTGACGGCTATCTACATGGCAGTTAGCGGCTAAACATATACATACTATTGTCTTATACGGTCGCCGAATTTCACACAGTACTCTAAACAGCATTAGAATAACAATGGCATTGAAACCGGTTACAAATTAACACCGTACGTGGCGTTTGCGACACACCGCATCTATGACGTTTGTGTCCGTTTGACGAATTTACAACCGCGGCTATTACAAACCTTAATAAATTCAACGCTAATACATTTTGCACTCGACCTTGGTGATGGTGTTTCATCTTAGAAACGAAGACACAAAATGCAGTGTTTTCAAAAAAAATATATCGTTGCAACTTACCGTACTTGTGGTGATCTGACTGAAAATATAATTCACTACTCCTCGTTTTGCTCGTAGGTGTCATAAAAGACGCCCCGGACGGTTTTAGCGGGTTGTGACCACATAATAGCACGCCGCCAAAAAAAAAGGTGTAAAAGACGACTAAGGGATTTAACACTAAGCAAATAATCCATGTATTGTGGGGGATTTTACAAACATATATTTAACTTAGACAAATTACACACAGTCTCAGGACAGCACTTTGTGGATCGCACAAAGTGTTGTCCTGCGCGGGAATCGAGCCCACGGCACTGGCACGGAAGGCCAGTATCTTAACCTTATACTTAATGATGATATTGACGAAGTCGTTGCACCTCAGCTTAAAGAGAAATTTGTAACGTAGAGCATTTTAAAAATGTTTTTATTTATATAGCTAATAATTTGTTAGAAGCTTCACTCATGTATTACATGTATCTGTCATTTTTTTTTGGAATATCATCAAACCAACCTTAAAATATTTTTGAATTGCTTTCATCAAAAATATTATATAAATAGAAATTATTTCTTCATTTGAATAGACACTATTAATAATTTCTGAGGTTTAAATATTTGGGCGAAGCTGAATTCATTTGTATGTTTGTATTCATAAATAAATGTAACTTAAGTTGCTCGTTATACCTACGTTATGTTATCGGTCTGTGAGAATAATGTTGAAATCAGTCATGATAGAAGAATATCTTTAACAATGTGGCCATGGCACTGTTGAAGATGACGACGATATGATTTGCTGAAGCAGGATGACTTTAAATGAAGTTAATTTATAAACACAAATTTGGCTTAAAAGTTTTAGTAACCAAGCTATAAACTCCAACAAAAAAACAATTTTACTTTGACATTACAAACGTAAACAAGTTAAACTTGTTGAAGACTTGAATAAAGACAAACAACATTTATAAAAACCATTGTATTTTAGGCCCTTTGTAAATAGATGGCAAGTCTATTGTCACCTATCAGCTACAATAGCAGAGTCCGTACAATGGCTACGGGAATACAAACATAATATATTATGTAGAGCACAGTAAGCCGTTTCAAGATTTAGTATCCCGAACATCAAGACTTATCCCACTAGAGTTGAAAAGAACGAAATAATCGTAACAATATCTATAATTATGCAATAATCTTGATGTATTCAACCGTAATATTTGGAACCCAACTTAGTTCAACAGTTTTTTAGTTAATTTTGTTTTCTGACAAAAAAAAATGATGTTATAAAATAATTGATGAAGTAATAAAAAAATATTTAAAAAAGGGGAAAAATAATGAAATATGAAAAATCGGATATTTACCGATTCAATCTTTATTTTTCATATTCCATTATTTTACCCATAAATAATACCGATATTATATATTATAATATCGGTAATCGGTCAGTCTAATCTAGACAGATTAGATTGCCCGATTTCCCAACTAAAGTATTTCTATTCTTGATGACAGTGGCAAAATTTACCTTGATATACTATTTATGTTTTGTCATTGCCTGCAAAACACTGTCTCAACGTTATTTTCAGGGTATAAACCTAGCTAGATCAATTTATCGCCCCTGAAAGCTTCTGCATACTAAATTACGTTGAAATTGCTAGTGCCGTATCCGAGATATTGAATATGTAAAAATATATAAGTATATATATATATATAGATTGCTAGTTCAAAGATTGAACGTAAATAGATATTAAACATTATCCGTGTGGTGGCGGGGTAAGATGTCGCTCGAGCTTCTTCTTCTTCTTCTCTTTGTATATTGGCAATCAGCCACTTATACGAGCTATTGGTGCTAGTGTCAAGTTATAATTATTTTTATGTTTATAGTCTTGTCAGGTTAGTCATTGTCTAAGTCAAATTGTCGCCATTAACAGTGCAATGGCCACACTGTTAATGGTATCTTGTGGGAATTTTGATGGAAAACGAAAACGTTGTAAAGCACTTTTATGTGATATTCACTACATCCCAGTTGTTCCGCTGCATCATATTACATAAAATGCCATCAAAATTATCTAACATAACACGTTAAAACACTAAGATATCGAATATAATACAAGAGCACCACATGACGTTTTCAAATTCCCGTCCGTCGCTCGAGCTTGTCACAATTATATTATAATTGTGCCGGTGACACATACCGATTGTACAATGTTATCATCAATAAACACGAAGTTTTTTATGACCACGTGAGTAGCACTGGCTAAATGAGAAGTTAATTGGTAGCGCAGATTATTAATCTATGAAACTCATAGAAATATTTTATCCAGATGTCTTATGTGAATAAATTATATCTCTTTTTCTAGCCATATTGCTCTTTGTCAAATATAAAGCATCAATTTTTGATTTCAATTGTTTGTTTAATAACACATACATACATATCATCACGCCATATCCCTTGCAGGGTAGGCAGAGAGAACAGAGTGCCAGAGAACTCTATCTTTGCATACTTCACTCGCTTCCTCAACATTCATAATTCTCTTCATACACGCTCGCCGGTTTCGGAGACTCTTGACTCCACCTTCCTTCAGTACATGACTGGTCTAGGTAGGTTAGTCTCGGTCTCCCTCGGTACCTACATCCTTCCACTTTCGCATTGTATATCTTCTTAACCAGGCGTTCGTTCGGCATTCTTTCCACATGTCCGAACCATAGGAGCATTCCCTTTCGCATCTTTACACCAATACTCTCTTTCATACCTACTCGCTCTCTTACGTCGTCGTTACGAATGCGGTCGATCAGCCTAACTCCACAGATTTTCCGCAGAGATCGCATTCCGACCGCATTAATTTTATTATCATACTCTTTTTTGCATACCCAACTCTCGTTTCCATACAGTAATGTTGGGACAAGCACTGCGTTATGTATTGCTACACGGGCCTTCTGGCTGAGGTGGTGGCTGCCGAGAAGTTGCCCCAACGCTCCGTTCACTCTATTTCCCGCATTCACTCTTCGCTCTATATCAGTGGTGTACCTTCCATCTCGGCTAAATCCACATCCAAGATATACAAATTCATCCACTTGCTCTAGTACATCATTACCTATTATTACTCTTACATCTGTTCTGGTTTTATCTCTTTCAAAGACCATTATTTTGGTTTTGCTCACATTCACGCGTAGACCCCTTTTCTTACAATCTTCTGTCATTGTGTCGACTAGGGTCTGCAGGTCAGTCGCTGACTGTGCCAGCATGACTGCATCATCTGCATAAAGCAGAGCAGTGACCGCTGAGTCGCCCATCTGGACTCCCACATTCATATCGTTCAACCTTTGGAGACATTTATCCAGATATATGATAAACAGCCTGGCTGATAGAACGCACCCCTGCTTAACGCCGATATTGACGTCAAACCAAGGCGACATTCCATCATCCAGCCGCACACAGGCTCTACAGCCCATGTAACTGGACTGCACAGCCCGTAGCAGTTTACCGCTAATACCATACTCCGGTAAAATGTCCCAAAGTTCCTTTCGTACAACCGTGTCAAATGCTCTCTCCAGATCCACAAAACTGCAGAAAACCCTCTGACCTAGAGCCAGATGCTTCTCCACAATGTTGCGCAGAGAGAACACTTGATCCGCGCATCCCCTTCGATTCCTGAAACCTTCTTGTGTCTCACACAGTAAACCATCGGACACCATCCTCATTCTCCTTTCAATAATTTTACCATACACTTTTGCTGCCAAACTGGTCAAGCTTATGGCTCTGTAATTTGCGCAGTCATAACGTGAACCCTTGTTTTTAAACAAAGGCACGATGACTGCGCTATTCCAGTCCCTGGGAAATATTTTCGAGCTCCAACATAAATTGAGGAGCAACAGGAACGCCTCCCAGACACAAGACCCACCAAGCTTGATCATCTCGGCAGACACCATATCAATGCCCGCTGCCTTACCATTTTTCAAACTTCTTATCGCCCATTCAACTTCATCCATACTGATGCCATCGGAGGACGTCGTTGTCGAATGTTGATCTACTAAACCACATCCAACACCGGCGCCAACCGTAGCATCCGCATACATATCGCCAAAATATTCACTCCATCGGCTTAACACGTCTTGTGTTTGTGTAAGAATGTCTCCATGTCTTGTGTTTGTTTAATAAAATATTAAAAAACACATTAATTTTATTTTTACATCTAATTAAAGTGGGTAACTTATTTTTAGACCTAAGTGAGGTGCGAATGTTAAGATGGATGTGTTTTGTGACGAAAATGGATTAAATGAACATATCAGAAGCTTGAAAGTTGCCTTAGTGACGAAAAAGTTAAGGTGTGACCGCTTGACAGGGTATGGTCTATAGAATGGATGAAAGTCATCATTCATCATCATTCTCCTGCTCTTATCCCAATTACTTGGGGTCGACGCAATATGTACTTACTCCTCTTCCTAGATATTGCAAAAGTTATTGGCAATAGTTTCATGACTGGCCGCCTGCCTGACATCAACCCTCCTTGGGAAAGTAATGTCATGATAAAAATTTTAAGTATAAATGTTAAAGGTTTTAGGGGTAAAAGGAAGACCAAAAAAAGTTTTTTTTATATAAGAAAGTCAAAGCGCCTCTCTGAGCCGCGCGAGCTGGCCACCGGTAGGTACCCGAAAAAAAAATACCGCATCTAGGGATCTCATCCGTGAATCAAAAGCCTTTATCCACAACATTCATACAAGCAATAGAAACCAATATCGTGTCGTCGTTTCAAATCACATAAAATATCTTGTTTTATACTCATACAGATATTTTAAGTTAGGCTAATTGCATTCAGTTAGTGAATTGAATATACTGTTCTAAGAATATTTCATAAAATGCTTTGCGCTTAAACGATGTTTAGTTTAAAAATAGTTGAACGATATTATTGATTACATAAGGTTGTTATTAGATATGCTGGCATATGGGACTTGAACCTACATCTATACACAAACAATTTCAATGCCTTCTAAAAACCGAATGCGACGTATAACTTGGTTACCACGTAATGCTGTCCTATTTGGCTTAGAACGATTATACAATAATTGTGGTTTATTAATTGTCTCGCAAATAAGTATAAAAAAAAATTGACTGACATATTTGGCCCGTCTCGTTTGTGGTCAGTCGTAAAAACATGTGTTGGAACGGATTTATCTTTGTAAACAATTTGTATCGTTTTACGTTCCATTGTATTATGAGTACGTGAGAAGTATGCTATTGAATATTAAGCTTAATGGCCGACACATCATTGCCGTTATGTTACCACTTGTAGAACATAAAAGAAAGCATGACAACCGTTTATATAATAACACTTGTTGATTTTGTTGTGAAGGTGATTGATTGTCGTCACAAATAAAACAAAACTATATGTACATGAATGAACAGTCATGCTTCCCATTCTCCAAATTGTCAAATTAACTGCCTAAATGGCATATTGGTTAAGATACCGAGATACTGTGCCAAGTATCACGACTTCGTTTCCGGAGAATCATCTCAGCTCGTAAATGTCCCACTGTTGGGCTCGAGCCTCCTACGTAATGGGAGGGAAATTGACCTACTATACCACGTCGGTCAGGCGTGTTAGTATAGGGTTTATCTTCGAGTTTTCCTTCTCTTGCATATATGTCATATGCGTTATATATCCCTTAGCCGTCTCTTACGATCACCCACGGGTAAGATATGGGTTGGTAAATTGTATTCGTACTCTGTCACCTCATGGAAATCGCAAGATAACTTGGTGTTATTTACAATTATTGTTCTTCGATCCGGGTGTAATTTATATCCATTAATTTATGTTTGTAAAGGTCACCGTAATACGAGGATTATTTCCTTAGTGCAAAACATGCTCTCCGGGAAAACTAGTATTACCAACTACTATCGCCATTCCATATACCAAAGGGGTCGATTATGGTATTACTACTCTTCGTGGGTATTGGCGGATGATGATGAAAGGCCCTTAGATAAGTAAGTCTATTCGTAAATACGCAAACTAAAAAATTGTTTCTCCCCCAGGTCGTTGTTTGCCCGTGCTATCCATGTACCTGTTTCAAGAGTACGGTTTGATATCGCACTTCAACCTGGATGCTGCGAAATTGTGGAAGCTGTTTAGCCTCATTGAGGATGGATATCACAACTCTAATCCTTACCATAACGCTATTCATGCCGCTGATGTCACCCAGGCAATGCATTGCTTCTTGAAACAGAAAAAGGTAAGTAAATCTATGTATAACTTAACAAAATATTGACGTATAGTGTTGTAGTGATGTAAAGTTTGTTAAGTTGCAAGTGTTTTGCTTTAATTTTACCAAGTTTTTTTATTTTTAGGGTGAAATATCTATATAACGGAATTGTTTAAAAAAAAACAACTCACACTAAATACCTTATATCGCTGGAGACTTTAGAAAATTATGGACAAATTACACTCGTCATCTTCCTCATCTCAGCTCATATATGTCCCATTGCTGGGTTTGAGCCGGTGAGGGAAATTAACCTACTACACCACACTGACCAGACTTGTTGGTGTAGGGCAGCTTTATTTCAAGATTTCCTTCTCTATATGAACATTTTATTCCTTAGTCGTCTTTTGCGATCACCCACGAGTAAGGTGGTGAATTGTATTCTTACTCCGTCACCACATAAAAATTACACTCAGACAAGTCATGTGAATTGTATATAAAATTATTTTTCTTTTTGCTTGATTAAACCCACTATACACGACACGGAAGTTTGGCTCTTAGACCACTCTCTCATCTGGATAGATGATGACCTTGACTGGATAGTCAAGTTCTGTCCAATTTAGAACTTAACACTTTTCTGTAAATATGTATAATACGCTTTTTCTTACTTTAATTTGTATTGTATTAGGATCAGGTTGAGTTAATTCATACCTATGTATTTGAAAATATTTTCTAATTATAATGTAAAATGATTCTTTAAGCAATCATTCTGAATTCTGTAATAAGTACACTTAAAGCTCACCACGTAAAAGTAATAAAATTAAGTGAAAGCTTTATTCAAAAACAAAATATTATAATATACCAAAAAGGGAAAATAAGTTAATCTCATCTCATCTCAGGCCATATACGACCCACTGTTGGGCTCGGGCCTCTTCCATAATGGAAGGGTAATTGACCTACTATACCTCGCTGGTCAGACAATCTTGTCTGATACCATCTGGTATAGGGTTTTATTTCGAGTTCTTCTTTTCTCGCATAGATGTTATACGCGTTTTATGTCCCTTAGTCGTCTCGCACTACGGTAAATTGTATTCTTACTCCGCCACCATACGGAAGAATAAGTTAATATTAAAATAAAATTCAGCTGTAAATAACATAATATTTTTATTTGAAACAAAACTACATTTACGGATTCTATCGCGTTTGTAATTTATTTTTAATTTCCCGACACTTTACAGTGATCATGGTCACGGGGGGACTAAGGTGGCTCACGTCCAAAAAGTCATTGTTATTAATTTATATCTACCCGCTACAGTATCAGTTATTAAAGTTTGACACACATTTTAATTCATTGCCAGTACAAAAAGAAATTGTTCTAATAAATGATTCTATAATAATAAATGATCTAAAGAAATGATTCAAAAAAAAATAAAAATCATTATAATATTTTTATAAAATTATTAATAAAGTAATGGGTATCTATCTCTGTTTAAATTATTTGGGTTCACAGGACATAAATACAAGTGAAATTTAAAAAAGCTTTTAAAAAAGCTACTACTTCCATTAGGCTCGCTAAGAACCGGATCCTCACTCAATCGTCTAGTATGACGAAAATAGGTGCGGCCTGAAACGGAAGTCCATACACGGTTATTTTGTGTGAGGTACACACACACTACCATCCATTGCGCCATCGCTTCTGGGAATTGATCATTTGCTGTGCGCTCTCACTCGCGTATATAATTAATTTTAATGAAAGTGCACAATATTGTTTATAGTGCATACGTAGCTTTTAGGGTACATGTATTTCATGCCTTCAGATAAATCAATGTAAAAGCTTTCTGCACTCACGAGTGCACTTAGGAACCCGCCGCTTCGAATAACGTTTAACCACATTTGTAGCTCCTCCGCTTCGTCATCCTTAGAGTAAATGTCTTTATAACTCAATGAATAATATCAAAACTTGATTGCTACGTCTAGCAAGTAATATTTGATTTGCGGCTACGAAATTTTTAATAGCAATCGCGAAGCTTCGTAATATTGTAGGTTATTTTAATTTTATAGTTGTTTTTGTGATTTACCCTACAGGTTATATGAACAATAGAGTATGCGAACTGCAACTTTGTTTCGCATAAATTGATTTTTATATCATTCGTTATATAACTGATAATTTATATGAATTAATTTTATTTTGGATTGGATGTGGAAAGAATGCCGATCGAACGTCTGGTTAAGAAGATATACAATGTGAAAGTGGAAGGATGTAGGTACCCGGGGAGACCGAGACTCAACTAGACCTAGACCAGATTGGTCACGTACTGAAAGAAGGTGGAGTCAAGAGTCGCCGAAACCAGTGAGCATGTATGAAGAGAATTATGAAAGTTGCAGAAGCGAGCGAAGCATGCAAGGATAGAGTTCTCTGGCACTCTGTTCTCCCTGCCTACTCTGCAAGGGATATGGCGTGATGATATGTATGTATGTAATTTTATTTTTATTTTAATACTCGCTACATCATTATTTGCAGAGAGAACAGTTATTATCTGCAAAAGCCGTTTTGCAAATGATGATATGAAAAATATAATAAAGTCTTTGAAGGTGATAATATATAATAAA
The DNA here is from genome assembly GCA_905163515.2 of Lymantria monacha. Lineage (NCBI taxonomy): Eukaryota > Metazoa > Arthropoda > Insecta > Lepidoptera > Erebidae > Lymantria > Lymantria monacha. Next base: position 24,310,757 of record LR991081.1, read on the forward strand.
TATTATTTACTACTTTAACCTAAACACTACATATGTATATTTTAAGCAAAACAATGAGGTGAATACAAGAAGTATTCACCTCATTGTTTTGCTTAAAATATTTTGGCGCAATACGTTTTTTTCTACATTTATTGACGAATTTCTTGCTAGCACTCAATTTGTATAAATAAATATATAATTGGCAACCTTAAATGTGAGTGTGGGGAGCATAGTGCTTATAATATAATTTTGATGAAAACATATAATCGAAAAAAAAAAACTGTCGAGCTCGCTGAGTTTCTTGCCGGATTTTCTCAGTTTGTGGCCGCTTTCCGATCCAGTGGTAGATTAATTTAAAAAATCGGCCAAGTGTGAGTTGTACTTGCGCACGAAGGGTTCCGTAAAACTAAAAAGAAATATGTGATGTAACTAAAAAATTAAGGTTTTCTGAATTTTATTTGTATGGGCTAGAAAACATTGCTTCATGCCAAATTTCAAGATTCTAGGTCTACTGAAAGTACCCTTTAGGTTTTGATTCCTTTGCAAGTGTCGAAAATTTGCAGAAAATTGCGACATAAATAGCTGTATCTTTTGATTGCGTTAGCTTAGAAGTTTGATTTTTCACAGCTCCAAGGGACAGTAGACCTAAGTATTTGATATAAATTTCAGCTTGATACCTCCACGCGTTCCTGAGAAAAAGGGTCTTGACAGACAGACAGACGGACGGACAACAAAGTGATCCTATAAGGTTTTCGTTTTTTTTCTTTCAAGGTACGGAACCCTAAAAATGTTTATAATTGACAATAATAATGTAATAATAGTAAGTGCCCTTATGGGCTTATGCATCAGAAATGATTTGATTTGATATAAGCAGGAGTATACAGGCCTATATACAAGAACAAAAGTATCTACAAAATATATCAATAATAATGTCAGATAATAGTACTCGTAATCGACGTGACAGCGATAGATTGTGTGTAAGAATATCGAATACATCATTAATGCACAAGAGCATATATTGTATGGCGCCGCTTATATATAACAAATTGTCAAGTCCCCTAAAAGATATTACTTCTTTTAATACATTTAAGACAAACTTAAAAAAGATTTATTTGAAAAATGCTACTATAATTTAACTGATTACATAACTGAAAATATTTAATATTTGTTTAATATTTAATATTATATAAGACTTTTGCCAGATACTATTAATAATTACGCCATTTAGGATCTAAGGTCCTTTTCAACAATTATTTGTACGCCTATTATGGGTATAATATGTTTGAAACGTTCATGTATGTATATATATATTGTCAACTTTATATCTATACTATATATATATATATATATATATATATATATATATATATATATATATATATATATATATATATATATATATATATATATATATATATATATATATAATAATAATAATAATAATATTATAAAGAGGAAAGATTTGATGTTTGTTTGTTTGTTTGAATTGAATAGGGTCCGAAACTACTTGACCGATTTGAAAAATTCTTTCACTGTTGGGAAGCTACATTATCCCCGGTAAACATAGGCTATATTAAACTTTAAAAAAAGTTAGAGACCCATACTAAAACTCCAATAATGGTGAGAGACCCATACTAAAACTCCAATAACTCCAAACCCAAGGTGTGAAAAATTACCAAATAACCGAAGCGAAGCGAGGGCGGGTCGCTAGTTACTCATATATTAGCAAATAAATAATTCTTATATTATATTTAAATATTAGTTTTAAATGATTAAATTAGTCAATAAAAAAATTAAATTTAATAAAGACTAATATTATTTTCCAATAAAAGAAAGTACCATTTTTTTTGTTGAAATCTTGACGGAAATTTAATCCAATTCTGTTGAGTAAACTCCTTGTTATTTGAATGATAAGGTTTGCGGGTGAATCCTCTTCAAAGGCCGTTCACTTTTGAGGTATATTAAAAACTAGATAAACCCACGCGTTCGTTGGTGTTAATATACACTTTGTCAATCAATTTTTCTATCCTTCGAGCACAACATTTTTATCCAGAATAAATTGTACCCTATATCCTTTTCTGTATACCTGATGTGTATGTGAAATTTCAAAATGATTCTGAGGTCAAATTTATCTCAATCCGTCATCACTCCGAAAATTATATATTTATTTTGCATACAGACTGTGCCTGGCTGCTGTCTAATTCTATATCTGATCATTTCGGTTTATACTACACATCGCCTGCTCAGATTATAGATTTGACCACCAGACTAGAGTCTCTAGAGTGGCGGTCAGACTTTGGGCTCTTTCACGGATGCGCTCATTTTTTTTGGGTACAGGCCGTGGTATTGTCACATCTCGCCCGATTCATCCGGGACGATTGCGGGGACGGCGTGTAAACCCATAACTTGCCATACAAGTACCTTTCAGCGCAATGCGAGCTGGCCGCCGCTACCCAGCCCTTGTTGTCGGTGATCCATCCAACTGGAGTGCTCTGCCCCTGACACTGCTCCGAGTAACTGTTTGAGTTGATATCACCAGGCCTTCCTTTCCTAAGAGTGACCAGAAAAAGAACCACTGAGAAATCTTTTCTTTTATTGCATATGGTAAACGAACAAGCAGCACACCTGATATCAATCATTACTGCTACCTTTGCAATATCCGGCTCTCTCGCTCACCGAACGAAGTGCAACAGCACATTGCCATTGCTCCTCGATATTCTGCGAGAGTGTGGTACTATCCCAGACGGACCGACTCGCGTCTGTAGGCGGAAGACTGTCAACAATGTGGGCCCTACCACTACTAAACATTTACAATACTATTCTCAGAGTGGCCGCGATTTGATCCGGTGGTAGTTTAATAGTTTTTGTTAAATACTAGTAAATTGCCACAATATAATAATTACCATAAATTATTTTTTTAATAATAACTGATCATAAATGGATGGAATGGATCTGAATGTTGGGCATTGAAAAAGACGGATGAGAGACGATTGCATGCTACTGAGATGCGTATGTTAAGATGGATGTGTGGGGTAACAAGATTGCATAAGATACGAAATGAGTATATTAGGGGAAGTTTGAAAGTAGCACCAGTGATAGAGAAGATTAGGAGCGCGAGATTATCTTGGTATAGACGATACGAGATAGATGAGGAGGGATGAAAGACGTGTGACAAGGAGGGTTATCAATATGCTTGTGGATGGGCGTAAGAATCGTGGGAGACCCAAAAAGAGATGGATGGATTGTGTAAACGAGGATATGTGTATGAAAGTTGTGAGTGCAGATATGACGGCTGATAGAAGATTATGGAGGACAGGAACATGTTGTGCCGACCCCACTTAGCGTGGGATGAGGGCAGGCAAATGATGATGATGATGAATAACTGATCATAAACAATATAAATATTTTACATATAGAATCATTTTCTTTTTGTACTGGCAATGATTTTTTTATTAAAAGATGGGTCAAACTTTAATAACTGATACTGTAGCGGGTAGATATAAATTTCTGTAATAACGATGACTTTTTGGACGTAATACACCTTAGTCCTCCCGTGGCCATGATCACTGTTCGAAGCGTCGGGCAATTAAAAATCAAATACAAATGCGGAGAGAATGCGTAAAAGTAGTTTTATTTAAAATACATACATACTGTAAGAAAAAGTATACTCGAAATAAAACCCTATACCGATCAGCTTGACCAACTTTGAGTCCAATATTGAGTCATATATATAGATTAAAATATATTGCCATTTATATATGTACACTGTGTGATATATGTAGATGTCAGTTGTACATTAGGATTGATTGAAATCAGATGCGATCGCTTCACTGGACCGCCGTACAGGATACTCATACACAATAGTTATGGCGTCCTATCGTAGTATTTGTATGAAGCGTATTTCGCTCAAGTGAATCTCTATACGAGGGTAGTGCGCTATAACTGATTGTGTTAAGCCATTAAGAACAAAATAATCTGTTATCGTCTTTCTTCAACCTACGTTATAGCTCACTCTGTAATTTATTTAAAGTAATCATACGAACCGTTCGGGGAGAAACGTCTCGAATGGCGATCACGATGACTTAAGATCAGCCCCCATTAGGTGGACTGACGAAAACTTGAGAGTCGCAGGTATCATATGGACGCATTCTCGTAGGGCGGCCTATGTCCAATAGTGGACGTCTAGGAGATAACGGATGGATGGATGGAATCATACGGATAGGTTAACGCTTTATTTCTAATTTACCTTTTCTCGTAGTGATTAGATACCGATACCAGGTTGATACCTAGTTTGGCGACGGGCGACTGAATGGATAGCATGTAGTCTTATAACCTGCTGTATTGAAACTGTAGGACTGTTTCAATATAGAGTATGTTCATAAAGTACTTAGGAAGTTATAACACATCCTCTCTAGTAAAATGTCAGTGCATTAATGAGGTGGGCAAATATTGTACTAACGAACTTCACATTAAAAAACTTATTAACAAATCAAATTTATTTGAATATAAATCAAATACAGGACTATTATGTTTTCTGATGTTTACGGCGAGTATTAGACATTTCAAATAAAACTATTTTTACGGATTCTATCGTGTTTGTATCATATATTTGTTGAAATGGTGTGACAATGAACGTTGTAAAGTGTTAGAAACGTCGGGATATTATAAATGAAATACAAATGCAATAGGATCCATAAAAACAGTTCTATTTCAATATAAGACTGTTAATTTTTTTTTTTGTTCTTGGTGGCAAACGAGCAAGCAGCGATAAGTGTTACTGCGTCCCATGGACCCTTGCCATATCAGGGGCATAGTTAGTCCGTTGTCTACTAACGAAAATCCTAAACTGGGTTGCCGGCTCTCACGGTCACCGAACGAAACACAGCAGCACATAGCCACTGCAAAGTCGTTGATTTTCTGCGAGAGTGTGGTACTATCCCGGACGAACCAGCTGCGGCTATAGACGGAATACTTTTTCTTTTTTTATTGCTTATGGTGGCAATTGAACAGACGGCACACCTGATGGTAAGTGTCACTGCCGCCGATGGACCTTTGCAATACCAAGGGTATAGCTAGGCCGCTACCTACCAATACAAATCCTAAACCCACCCTAGTTGGGCTTCCGGCTCTCTCGCTCACCGAACGAAGCATAATAGCACATTGCCATTACTCAGACGACGATCTTCTGCGAAAGTGTGGTACTACACCGGACGAACCGACCCACGGCGTGGTCTTACCACTACCAATTTTTTGTTGATGTAATAATAATAATATATAAACTATACAATAATTATATTTATATAAATTCTATATGGGCTGATCACTGGTATCTAATCCTTATATTAGGTGATTTGCCCAGTGGGTTACCCATTGAAGTATGATCCTTGTCGACGCTCTGACAATATTTTATCACCATTCCTTTCATACGATATCCTTAGGAAATCAAATAGACAGACACTAGCACTATCCTTTTCTAAAACCAAATGTACATATATTATTAATTCATTTCCTCAACTAACTAAGATTCCTGATAATAAGTATCAACAAGTAGTACTTGTTTTTTCTATATCTAAATAGTTTCATTATCCTATTAAGTGCTGTTAATTTTAACTACTTTATTACTTCTCTCTTAGCATAATTATTTTTCATATTTCCTTGTTAAATTTATTTTAATTCTTATAATGTTACTATGTATTCTTTCAATTTGTTTTCTACCTTTTATTGTAACTGATAATAAATTATTACAACTAATTTAGGTCCCTGATCAAGTCAGGGGTAATTTAGACTAAGTTCATGATGACTTAGAACAATAAAAAAAAAAAAAAAAAAAAAAAATAGACACATTGTATTTGTATTACTTTATACAAAGAACTTTACAATTTATTCGTTTTGCTAAAATGAAGCAAACATTTCGCAATATTCCAAGGCTTTAATGGAGCTTAATATGAGTGTGGTGAATCCAATCACATATATCTCGTTATTCATCCCTCTGCTTGTATTTATCATGTTGGAGATTCCATTTACAGATGCGAGCACTGTAATTCAAAGTGCCTACACCTATGTAGTCTAGATATACAGCAGTAGGTATATCAATCGAATTAACAAAGCAACAAGAAGACATACTGGTCGTGAGTTATATTATACGAACTGTATCGAAGCACTTTTCATCCCCCTCTAATAAATTGAAATTTATTTAACCTATATTTATTTTTCTAATGCTATTTAGTAAGTTCTTATCAGCGAATTTTTTATCTTTCAGACAGTTTGAGAAAATCATAATCCTAAAAGAACACGGTTATTTTTGATCTTTTTGTCCGAATTATATTTAACTATTCATTGGGGCAAAAAAAAATCATTCATTAATTCAGCCTTTTGTTGTCCACTGCTGGACATATGCCTCCCTCATACGTGATATGAGAAAATAATGCCGTAATCGTTACGCTTGGCAAACGGTTTGGCGATCGCAGTAATGTGTATTATACTTTTCCTAGAAGAGAGCTGCCCTCCTGGTAAACTCTCAGCAGAGTTTTAAGACCTTCTCTCTCTCTCATTCTAACAAGTAAGAAGTGGCGACAATTGTATTTGGATATAATCGCCACACGATGCATATATAAAGCTATCAATCTAGTATTTATAGAATACCAACTGTGACCGCGTCTTCGGTCGCATTACTATAGATTTTGTCAATTTTTATCCTTCAGTAAAACTACGCTTGGGTGAAAGATATCCTATAGCCTTTTTCTATATTCTCAGCAACAAGTTTGCGTGATTTTACAGTTGAGTAGTTAAGGTGTGATAAAGTAACAAGTAAAAAAATCACATTCTCATTAACAATATACATTACGTCCTTACTATAATGACAAAGTTATGAAATGTAGGCATCCTATAAAGTGCCTATGAAATATCCAGTAAATATATAATATAGGACTATTATTTTTTGTTAAATAATAATATTTAACTGCACAGATGGCATAGTGGTTAAGATACTGAGCTTCCGTGCCAGTACTATGGGTTCGATTCCCCTGCAGGACAATACTATTTGCAATTCACAAAGTGTTGTTCTGAGTCTGGGTGCAATTTGTCTACGTTAATTGCATGTTTGTAAAGTCCCCCGCAATAAAAAAAATATTTCATTAGTGCAGGTTGGGTCTTTAATAAAAAAAGAAAAATAATAATAACGATACTATTTACAGTTTTATTTATTTTAATGATTATTTCTTTATTATATTTTTTTATTTAGGTAAAGTTATATTTGATTATAAATAACATATTTCAATATGTAATAATATATTTAAAATAGTTAAGTTCTTGCACCGTTCATTGTATTTTTTAACTTAGAATATATATTTATTTTTAAATGTATGCCTATTTAGTTGCAGGATTCTCAAAATATAAATTTTATTATTTTCTTTCTTTCATATTTTATAATTTCCATGTGACAAGTAAGAATATGGTTCGCCACTCCCTATATTTTTCCTTGCCCCTTGCTTCCTTTGCACATGGGTGCCGCTTGACTAAGGAACATAATATGCTTATAACATCTATGCAAGAGAAGGAAAACTCAAAATGAAATTCTATAATGAACTTGTCTGAACAGTGTGATATAGTAGGTCAATTTCCCTGCCACCATGGTTGAGGTTTGAACGCAGTAATGTGACACATTTGAGCTGGGATACTGATAACATACATTTAGATTAATATCGGTAACATAATTCATTATATTAATAAAAACACTTTCCACCTATTAATTACAAGTCATCCCATTTATAGCTGTAATAACAATTATCAATGACTTCGCCTTTAGAGACAGAATATATAGTGATTAGTTTTGAGATTGTCTTAGGCATTACTAAGCAACTGCCTGGCAACACTGTTGGCTGCGGCCCCGCCCACGGCGGCGGCCGGCTGCTCACAGATGTAAAGGAATCGATATCTGTGATTGACCTAATGGTAACGGGAAGAAAACACAATAGGTTTTAGGGCTGCACGCCGCTCTTCCGTCGCCTTGGACGGGCGGGTTGTTCGTAAACCATTGCCTGCCACAAATAAGGCTCTTACTTAGAGGCCCAGTAGATCTCTAAAGACTAGAACTTGGTATTAGTGGTGCACACACATGACGATACGGTCGCTGACGATTTGGGAGAGCTCTGAATGACCGTTACTGTATCAAAAAGAAAAAGGCGTTACTAGAAGTACATAGGGCTTTATTTCGAGTTTTCTTTCTTTTTCAATAATGTTACCTACTTGCATCTTTTGATCGATTTTTGACATACACATGTGAAGGTAAACTGCAGTGTCCTTATTCCGTCACTCGCAGTAAAATAATATCATCATCCTACTCTTATCTCAAATATTTGAACTCAAAACAATATTTAATACTTGAGGTTCACGTAATATTTATTCTTCTTCCATTGTACATATTGCAAAAGTTTTGACAGTGTTTTATGGCCGACCGCTTGGCAAAAACCAAACTTGTTGACCATGCGGCATCAGATGGACTTGAGACAAATCAATGTTCTTAAGATGCTCTTAGATGTATTTTACGACATCTACAACCAATATATTGATCGTATTTGTAGCTGATATGGTAATGAATTACTAAAACTCGTAGCCGCGGCCAATACACAACATATAAACTAGCACATAAAAAAGTATATTATGAAATATATCTAAACTTCTCAATTCTAAAGCGTCGTTCGTTTCTAATAAAAAAAAAAAAATTATAAAATGAGAGCACAGTTGTATGTGCTCTCGTAAAACATCGCCTGAAATGTGAGATTGTTTTATAAGGTTTTATGGAAAATTTTCATATGACCTCAACATCAGATATTTGCACTTATGAAATATAATAACTGGATGACCAGTGTTTTCTATTTTGTGTATTTTTTGTTTTTGGAATATATATTTAGCCCTCTATCACTCATGGACTGGGATTCATTTGATTTTTAGGATTTAATATGATAACAAAATAAAACACACGTATTTCTTGATTTTACATTTTTATTATTATTAGAAAAGAAAATTACAAAAATAGGGAGTGTTACTTTTGGGCAACACTGAAGTAAAAGGTTAAAATCTATTGTAATTAGTAGTGCTATGAAAGGTGGAAGTTTCTAATACAATGTTTAGTTTTTGTATAATATAGCGCAACGCCGCATTTCTCGCACACATTATGTTTAAGCACACTTTGGAAACTTACACCTAATTTTTTTATCAGACCATTGTGGCTATGGTCATATCTGGTCTTGGCGTACGGCTTTAGGTGGCACATACTGAGCAGGTCCTTTGTGTTTTTTAGTCTGGATCTCACTCCCCAGTGATCGTCGGCTAGACTTAGTAGGTTTCGTACCGATTTTGCAAAGGGTCACAGCAACCTCCAGACGAAAATCTGCTGATGATACGCGGTCTCATTGAAGGTTATGTATTTAGAAAACCTTTTTTATAAAATCCATGCATTGGCTATTGTGAGTTACAAGTAATGGTAAATTAGTGCCATGGGCCGTCGTTCGCTTCGAAAACGTATTTTGTATATATACATGATGCTGTCTAGGAGATTCACACCCCCTCATGTGGCAATTGTATTCTCCGACCACATGGGATTGGGATGGCATTTTATGTTTACATATTTTCAGTTGTGCTTAGCGCATCTATGTTCATCAGTTTCAGACTTTTGTTCAGCAAATGTCGAAGCCAGCCAACTTTCTTTCCAGGAGATACCTAGTTGAAATATCAACCCCCTTCACGTCCATCACATATTCTTCTGAATACCCTCTATCTTCTTTCATCATTATTTTTTCTGATGTCAGCTTGCAGTCCGGTATTCTATTTCTTCTTATAGTTTCTAGGCAGAGAATGCCTTTTTTGGCCAGGTATTCCAACAAACGAAGCGAGGTAACATAACTATCAAAATAAAGTCTGAAATTCTGGTGCCTACTTGGAACTAAAACTAACTGCACAATTAAATTTTCTGATAGATTGTTCATCCGTAGTCACCGTTGTTAAGTGTGAACGTTCGAAGCGATAAGTTTGTTTAACTATTTAATAACTTGAGTTAAACTACTCGAATTTTACTTTATTGGAGGGTTTAAATAAGATTTACTTGTATTTTCTTTACCATTTGTCCATCCATATAAGTCTGCCAAGTATAAGCATTTTATTATTATTCAAAACTTTAAAGTGTTTATAAAAATAAGGATGACACTATCTTTCAAGATTAAATTACTGCTCCAAATTTCACTCGTGCTAGCTACCCTAGTTCAATTTATGTCAATATTTTTCAACCCATGATAAAATCGTAAACAAATTTTTCAAGTTCCACTTAAATAGTGTTCAGAGTTTGTTAAATATTTTTCAAAAGCAATTTTGTATTTGTGATCATCTCAATTGATATACGTCCCATTGCTATGCCCCAGTCTCCTTCAAAGTAGGAGGGCAATTGACCTATTATACCACGCTGGTCAGGCGGGTTGGCGTATGGTTTTATTACGAGTTTGCCTCTTGCATATCTGTTAAATGCATAATTATTTCCCTTAGTCGTCTTTTACGATACCCCACGGAGAGGATGGTGAATTATATTCTTACTAAAGTCACCGCAGGCTATTTTTCCAATTAATAAATATTTTTCTCCATTAACACGACATCAACAGTAGATAGAGTATGTTAAAATATTTAGAAGATTTTCCACTCTAATAACGAACTACAATTATTCTATCGAAATATAATTATCAACACGCCAAAAAAAATTACCTGAATTTCAAGAATACTTGTTTATAAACAGGTATTCGTGATATTGAACATTTTCATGACAGCAAGGAAATTGCTCACTGAGACAGGCCTTTGTTTGCGATTAGAATATGTTTTTAATAACAAGGTTTATAACTAGTCTTTAACATTGAAATATATAATAAGTGATTAATGCCTTTTTTTTTTTTTTTTTATTGGTGGGCTATGGGTGCGTCTCGCCCCGCCAAATCGGTCCGGGGTGACGGAGAAGGCGGCGCGTGACCCCATAGACCCACCGTAAAATCCTCTCTCTTCGCCGTGCGAGCGGACCACCGGTACCCGATCTTTGTCTTCGGTGGTCCGCTCGGCGGTTTACCCTCGCGGGTTCCTCTCGTCGACGCCCCGACAGATTTCGCCGTCGGGGCGTCGCCCTCACGCGATGGCCTCGCGTCGGGTGACCGGACAATTCCCCGGTCCGATCACCCGAGGCCTGGGTTAGGGCGGCATCAGGCGCAGGTATTCGCGCCTGCGCCGCCCCGGCCGCTGGCGGCGGCCCGGGTCGCGGGAGTCCTCCCTGACTCGTTCCGCCGCCTCCTTCCGCGAGATGACAGCCTCGCAGAAGGCGGCGACCGCGTCCCAATTCCTGACGCTGTCGACCATCGCCCTCGCGACAGCCGGCAGCGCCAGGTCGGCACCGATAATAGCGACGAGGTCGCGGCGCTGCCCGTCCCAGCCCGAGCATCCCTCGAGCGTATGTTGCGCCGTGTCCTCGTCACTACTGCAATGATGGCAGCCCGGAGTCCACTCCCTGTACACGACCGTGTGCAGGTATTTCCCGAAGCACCCATGCCCCGTCAACACCTGCACCAGTCGGAAGGTGAGGACCCCGTGCCGCCGCTCCATCCATTTCATCAATACGGGCCGGAAGGCCTCGACGGTCACGACACCGTGTCTAGGCCTCTCCAGCCGCGTAACCCAACGGGCGATGACGTCTCGGCGGGCGTCCTCACGCCAGGTGGCTATCTCGCTCAACGATGGGGAGCCACCCTCCTCGCGCACTGAGGTAACCCGCCGGTAGAGGTCGGAGAGCATCTCCGCCTCTAGGTCCCACGGGGGTGTCCCGGCCAATAGGCACGCCGCCTCTGTCGACACCGTGCGGTACCCGCGAATGGCTCTGACCGCCATGGCTCTCTGTGGCCTCCACAGAACCGCCCTGAGCTGGGCGTTCAGAGCCCTCGCCCACACGGGTGCGCCGTACATGGCCATCGAGCGGATGACCCCCGCATACAGCCGTCGGCCCTCGAAACTGGGTCCGCCCACATTCGGCATGAGCCGAGAAAGGGCGGACGCAAGTGATTAATGCCTACCATTTAATATTGTACTTTTTATCTAAAAGAACATGTTTTTGATCAATTACATCGTGTAATTTAGTTTTCAGTTAAACATAGCCACCATCAATTCTCTTTATCCCTTCTTCGCGATATTGACGTCTTTTATTTCAATATGGTCCTCCCCATAAAGGGAAGGCATAATGTTATAACCTAGTAGTCACTAAAGGAAAAATTTAAGCATTTGGCAGGCGAATTGACTAATGTATTTCTTCACAGCGAAGAACTCGTCGAGTCTCTCTTCACTCTTCTTGTACTCTTTGCCTGATTTTTATGACTGTGGAAGTCATAAAAATCACAGCAAACCAAAAGATTGCCATATGTTATATTTATTTCCATTCGCCATTCTGGATGTTTTTCAAACGAAATTGAATTTCTTTAAAATGCAAGCTTAAATAAATTACGCCCTTAGCTGTTTAGGATAGAAGGTACACCACTGATATAGAGCGAAGAGTGAATGCGGGAAATAGAGTGAACGGAGCGTTGAGGCAACTTCTCGGCAGCCACCACCTCAGCCAGAAGGCACGTGTAGCAATACATAACGCAGTGCTTGTCCCAACATTACTGTATGGAAGCAAGAGTTGGGTATGCAGAAAAGAGTATGAAAGTAAAATTAATGCGGTCGAAATGCGATCTCTGCGGAAAATCCGTGGAGTTAGGCTGACCGACCGCATTCGTAACGACGGCGTAAGAGAGCGAGTAGGTATGAAAGAGAGTATTGGTGTAAAGATGCGAAAGGGAATGCTCCGATGGTTCGGACATGTGGAAAGAATGCCGAACGAACGTCTGGTTAAGAAGATATACAATGCGAAAGTGGAAGGATGTAGGTACCGAGGGAGACCGAGACTAACCTACCTAGACCAGATCGGTCATGTACTGAAGGAAGGTGGAGTCAAGAGTCTCCGAAACCGGCGAGCGTGTATGAAGAGAATTATGAATGTTGAGGAAGCGAGTGAAGTATGCAGAGATAGAGTTCTCTGACACTCTGTTCTCTCTGCCTACCCTGCAAGGGATATGGCGTGATGATATGTATGTATGGTTCGGTCACACTTCGCCTAAACCGCTCGAGGCGGCAAAAGAGACCACGTACAACCCTAAAATCTGTCTTTCTGTACCTTTCTATCGCCATTTCAGTGACCAGACCTATCGAGCCCTTGTATTTGATAGCCCGCTCGGTGAGTTACTCTTTTAGAAACTGTCTCCTATCGATGCCTGCTCTTGTCGACATCCTCGCGCAAACAGTCTCTCTACATGTTGTGTACTAGACTCCATACTCTCGCGACTTCGGCTAGTCCTTAGTGCTTCAAGTTTTACTGTAAATTGGCGCTTATCTAAAAATGAGATATAACAAAGTAATTGCTTAAATTATTTATGTTTGAGTTCGGGGCCATAATCAGCATCTCAGCTCAGATACGTATCACTGCTGAGCTCGAGCCTCTTCCACAATAGGAGGGAAATTGACCTACCATACCATGCTGGTCAGACAGGTTGATATGGGGTTTTGTTTTGAATTTTCCTTCTCTTTAGGCCCATATAGTTTCTGAATACCGAAATTTACAATAAATATTAGCCATTGTCCAACTACAACCAGCGAATAATATGGTTATCTGTTAGATAACCATATTATCCGCCTGTTGCCGCAATTTGATGGCGGGGGTGGCCATACGGGAGGCAACCAGCCATCTGTTATACGACTTTTTTATCATGTTGTGGAAAATGCATTTATGTATTCACTATTCCCCCGCTTTTAACGGCGAAGGTTATGTAAAATTTAACAGCAAATTCTACGATGACATACCCACTAAAACCAACAGCGGGAATTACATTTGTGCTTTTTGTGAAGTACCTGAAGTGCCTTTCGTTTACGCAACTTCGATATTTTGACAGTCAACGATCTAGCTACGCTTTGGTATAAAGCAATTATGGCAAAAAGTGAAGTCGACTCTAGAATCTACATCTTTTCCCAAGCCGCTCCTTTTGAAGCGGGTCAGTGTTAGCTTTCACTTCACGTATCACTACTACAATCAATCTCTCTATAACTGATGGGTTTGCTCCTGATCCATACTTTGATGTGGTATTGAAAGATCGTCTGCAGCTTCTGCCTATCTAGGACGATCCACACGGTGGCAATGTAAACGCCGTCTAGGATAGTAAACCTACTAGTCTATTGTGGCCCTTTACAAAGTCCAATAATCGTGATTTGCTGTGATCCTAAGTCACTGCGCTTATACTTTAAGATTCCCAGAAGAGGGCTGTGCTGTACATTGGCTGGTGATCTTTAATACCATTTCTCTATTCCACGGCGAAATAAGGCGGGAATATTTGTACATTACCATCAAATGCTACAATTTAAAGTCGCTCTACCTAATAATTAAAAGAAAACCCACCTTGATAATGAAATTGTTGACTAGACGGCATCAAATGCAGTTGTTTCTGGTCGATATGAAGCTCTTAGTCGTCATTTACGATCCATCCATTCATCAGCTCGTAAATGGCCACTGTTGGACATAGGCGGCCCCACGAGAATGCCACTCAAAACGGTCCTGTGCCTACGACCTCCATGAGGTCGTCAATCCACCTAGTGGGGGGTCGTCCCACGCTGCGTCGTCCGATTCGTGGTTGCTACTCCAGAACCTTTCTTCCCCAACGCTTGTCGGTTCGTCGAGCGATGTGGCCTGCCCATTGCCACTTCAACGTGCTAATTCTTCGGGCTGTGTCGTTTACATCCGTTCTCCTACAAATTTCCGAATTTCGGAGTTTTTAACGTAGAGAAATAACAAGCAAATACTTTTCGATACCCACGAGTAATGCAATATTCGTAGCCTCACACCTACTGTTTATCACACATCAACTGTTTCGTAAGTTGCTTAAATTTTATTTATAAATTAATTTCCTCTAAATCTCCATGAGAAGGTTTGTATCAAATACACTCATGAGTTTGGTGAAATCTTCTTCCATTAAACATTATTCATGTAAACTTAGAGGCAAATCGTTGTAATAATCATCCATCGACATTACTGGAAATGACAACTTAATTACAACCTAATTAAATTATCAATATATATTATATATATATATATATATATATATATATATATATATATATATGTATGTATGTATATATGTATGTATATAGCCGACCCACCCGGCACACTTTGTTTCGGATTTCGAATAATTCAACATTCCAGTGCAATATCTTGATCTTCTACCGTTGTTACATTTGTGATGATTCGAATTCTAATTGCGTTACGGCTTTGTCGTGAAAGTTTTGATCTTATTGGTCGCGGTATTGTTGATGACAATATAGACACAATATGATTTATTATAACAATATTCATAAAAATTCGTAACATTCGCACAAAACGCACAGGGCGGGGGGGTCAAATTTAATTTGAACTATTGGCGTTATTTTCCAAACAAACCATTAGACCACGTAATGACGTGAGCTCGCAGTTGCGTTTTGTTACATCATCAACAAATAAACGTTTAGAACAAATGTTTTATTTATGTTTTTTTTTATTAATATTATATTTTAAAATCCAATGTCCTATTCCCGACAACAACAAATTCAAAAACATAAAAATTATAAAAATTGATTCAGTCGTTCGCGAGTTATAAGTGTTGTAACTAATACAACTTTCTTTTATATATATAGTTTAAAGCCCGTCCTGGAAACTAATTTGTTTCTATTCGTAGTTACAAGCTTACAACCTATACAAGTATTACATTAATTTAATCATGAAAAAAATCAATCACCGAGTATGCTTTAAAAACATATATTACAACTCCACAGTGCATAAATTCGTTTTACATTGCTTTAGAATATTTTTACTCTTTCATAAACGTCTTTAAGAAGTTAAACGAAAGCCCAGCGCTTCTGCTGCGTCGTTATTTAAAATTAAATTTGTCGGACATTGCAACCTTTAAAAAGAAAATAATTATAAAGGAGAGTCGATTTAAAATGAAGTTATTTTTTTTCTGTTACAATTTTCTTTTTTTTTTACAATCTTCAAGCGTTATTTGTTTATAGTCGTTACGGAGTAAGAGTAGATATTATTAACCACCAACCATCATCATCAAACCACCATCTTGCCCGTGGGTGTCGTAAAAGACGACTAAGGAGTATAATATGCATATGACACCTAGGCCATAAAAGGAAAATTCGAAATAAAACCCTATATCAATAGCCTACCCTCCTAACATGGAGGGGAGGAGGCTTGGACCCAGCAGTGTATACGTATGTTATATACATACGAGTATATGTAGTTGAAATAATAATAGCCATATTCAACAAGGACCCATACCAGTGATCCAACCAAATTGTAGTAAATATAACAGTGCTATAGGCTCCAAAAAAAAAGAATATGTATAGTCACATGGAATAAAACAATTTTTACGCATTTTGTCGCGATTGTATTTGATTTTTAATTTCCCGACGCTTCGAACACTTTAAAGCCTTCATTGGTCATGGCGGGGACTGACGCGTCTCACCTCCAACAAGTCATCGTTATTACAGAAATTTATGTTTACCCGCTACAGTTAATTTATGGTAATTATTATATTGTGGCATTTATAGGCAGTCGGTCGGTCATAAAACTATTGCCAAAAATATGCAATATATACGATGGGAAATGAAAAAAAAATGGAATTTACCATGTGGTGTAAGAATTTATCACCCCTATCTTGCCCGTGAATGATCGTAAGAGATGACTAATAGAAATAAAACGCATATAACATCTATGCGAGAGAAGGCAAACTCGAAAAAAAAATCCCTATTCCAACACGTCCGACCAGAGTGGTATAGTATGTCAATTTCCCTCCCATTATGGAGGAGGCTTGCGCCCAACAGTGGGACATATATGAGCTGAGATGAATGATAAAAAAGAGCACCTATAG
The DNA here is from genome assembly GCA_905163515.2 of Lymantria monacha. NCBI lineage: Eukaryota > Metazoa > Arthropoda > Insecta > Lepidoptera > Erebidae > Lymantria > Lymantria monacha. The sequence continues at coordinate 24,327,742 of LR991081.1, forward strand.
TGATTGGAATTGGATGATTTAAATTATAGACAAGTTAAAGTTGTATTTTATCGATTTTATTTTTCATAGCGTTCTCTGATGTGATTAAACGTAATTATTCTAATACATATATACATATCATCACACCATATCCCTTGCAGGGTATGCAGAGAGAACAGTCTGCCAGAGAACTCTATCCTTGCATACTTCACTCGCTTCCTCAACATTTCAAAATAGGTTCATGCGCCAAGCTACGGGAGCACCGTGGTTCATACGAAACGTCGATCTTCATGTCGACCTCGAACTACCGACCATCAGGCAATTTATGAAATGTGCTCCCAGAGCTACTTTGATTTTGCCATGACACACTTCAACGCACTAGTGGTTGGGGCGGCTTCCACGCCCTCTCGTAATTAAAAAATCCGACGTCCGCGGCACGTCATCGACGATGACGACGACGACATCACACTCGCTCAATTAAGAGCTTACACGGCCCGCGAGGCCATTACACATAAATATCCACGTTTTCGTCCTCGCCGTCGTGGTGCGAAATCGCGACGCGCAAAAATCATAAATCCAAACGTGGGCACGCCTACTTTGCCACCAGCGACGCCCCAAGCAGAGGTCCGTTCCCCACAGGGGGAGCCCTTGGGCGATGTCGCTTAACTTACCTCAATCGGGTTGACAGCCCTCAGCGCTCACCCATAGTCCGCGTAAAGCTGTCAAAGCCATCTGCGGCTAACAGCTAAAAACAAACAAAGAAATATCCTCAATATTCATAATTCTCTTCATACACGCTCGCCGGTTTCGGAGACTCTTAACTATAATAAGATTTAACTTAAAACTCTTATAATTATTCTAATAAGATATTGAATATTTTAGGAACAAAAATATGTATTAGAAAATCATATATCTAGCCAATTTTCGTTTCATCTAATTTCCTTGCCAACAATCACTCGCAATGATCTTTACAATGTGTATAGGTTGCAACCACAACAGCCTTCCGTAAAGGAAATTGAATTCCAGTCCAACATTTCAGATGGCTTGACCGCTTATTAATTAACAAGCTTGAAAATTGATGGAATTGGAGGACACTAGTTGAACCTGTTGTCATACGTTTTCTTTTTGATGCAATAGCGTGCGAATTTATTTAACTAGGCAACACTGTAGACATGTTCCAACCGGAAGTGGTGGTGGTAGTGACGTGGCCACTTTAAATTATATTTTATTCTTTTATGTTTCTTATTATTGTATTGAATAATTTTGCTGGTATTTTATGTAATATTATACAGAGAAATTGCTGAAGCTTAATAAATATAATTTTCTATACCACTTATTAGGCTTAAGTGTATTTTCATGTACTGCCAAAATGTTTAGAGAAATTGGTTATTTGATTGACAGTGTCCAATTAATGGTAATTTCTTCCAATTAATGGTGACTTAGTGACGGACATTGATTATGAACAAAATGATCAATATGAAGATGTGATTGATATAATATGAAGACTTAATTCGGATTGTTAAAATAACAATACAGTCAAACCTGGATAAGCGAGAGTTCAAGGGAGCACAATCTCATTCTCGCTTATAGAGGTTTCTCACTAAACCGAGTTTCTCGCTAATGCAGGTACATGGGTAGCGTTTCTCTCTTATAGAGGTACGCAGCAATAACAAGTCACAGCAAGCACGAATGTAGTAAATATGTAATATGATAAAATTATGTGCATAATATGCACAACATATATTATGTACATACATATATATTTTTAATAGTGTGTATATGTTACGTTTATTAGATTTCGACATATAAGTACTTTATAAGGGTAGGTGTCAAGATGCTTACGAAAACAAAACAAGAATTCATGCACAATGTAATTTTATTTTATTTAGAACTTATTTATACAATGGTAGGAAGTTCCACGAAAGTTAAGAATGAGTCTTAAAATAGCAGATATTAAATTTGTAATTTGTTTTGTCATTTGTTACTGTATGTGTGTATCTTTTATGTATGTATGTATTTTTATTGTAGCTATAGTTCCTCCTAAATAATATAAATAAATAAGGAACTTCGTTCCAATAAAGCTCGACTGCCGCTTATAGAGGTATAGATAAGTTGCAGTCTCACTTACGGAGGTCAATGAGGGTAAAACGACTCTCTCTTACAGAGGTTTCTGTTTCTCGCTAATAGAGGTTTTGGGATCTTAAGATGACGCTTCCTGGCTATAACTGTCACTTATAGAGTTTTCTCACTTATCCAGTTCTCACTTACCCAGGTTTGACTGTATATGGAAGTGAGGAACTTTGCATCCATTGTCACAAATATCAATGTATTATAAAAAAAGTAAATTGTATGACAACATTGTGAACAAAAGTTTTTAGACGTTTGACGTTTTGACACTTTTAACGTTTGTTTATTCGGTGATAGAATAAGACGACCTTCTATAATATTCTATGCAACGGTAATTGTAAATGAGTTCATCTCAGCTCATATAGCTACATCAAAAATTCTACGCATACACTGTCATCATCACAACTATTGCGACAAAAAAAATTTTGATTGCTGTATTGTAGATGTTATTAATATAGACATTATTATTAAGTCCATAGGACGACACAAGCGATTTGCTAGTGCAGTGTTTCCACAAAATATAATATTGTCGTTATAAATAAAGTCTTTCTTACCTTTTCATGTTACAAACACATCTAACAGTACCAACACAACTCGTTGAGGTACCTTCATCCGTTGACTGACATTTCTATTCGGCTGTCTGTCAATGAATTCTGCTTGGCCCTTATCTTTTTCATGGTCTAGTACTTCGCTATATTTAGACAATATACTGATGTTTTAATACTAAACATGCCCGTGACTGCGTCTGAATTTAGTGTTTTAATTATTATAATTAAAATGGTTTTATATATTATTTATTGTAGAGTAGAGGTGGTGATAAGGCAGCGGGCATTGATATGGTGTCTGCCGAGATGATCAAGCTTGGCGGCTCCTGTGTCTGGGGGGCGTTCCTGTTGCTCCTCAATTTATGTTGGAGCTCGTGAATGGTTCTCAGGGACTGGAATAGCGCAGTCATCGTGCTTTTGTTTAAAAACAAGGGTTCACGTTATGACTGCGCAAATTACAGAGCCATAAGCTTGACCAGTTTGGCAGCAAAAGTGTACGGTAAAATTATTCAAAGGAGAATGAAAATGGTGTCCAATAGTTTACTGTGTGAGACACAAGGAGACTTCAGGAGTGGAAGGGGATGCATGGATCAAGTGTTCTCTCTGCGCAACATTGTGGAAAAACATCTGGCTCTAGGTCAGAGGGTTTTCTGCAGTTTTGTGGATCTGGAGAGAGCATTTGACATGGTTGTACGAAAGGAACTTTGGGACATTTTACCGGAGTATGGTATTAACGGTAAACTGCTACAGGCTGTGCAGTTCAGTTACATGGGCTGTAGAGCCTGTGTGCGGCTGGATGGTGGAATGTCGCCTTGGCTTGACGTCAATATCGGCATTAAGCAGGGGTGCGTTCTGTCAGCCAGGCTGTTTATCATATATCTGGATAAATGTCTCCAAAGGTTGAACGATATGAATGTGGGAGTCCAGATGGGCAACTCAGTGGTCACTGGTCTGCTCTATGCAGATAATGCAGTCCTGCTGGCACAGTCAGCGACTGACCTGCAGACCCTAGTCGACACAATGACAGAAGATTGTAAGAAAAGGGGTCTACGCGTGAATGTGAGCAAAACCAAAATAATGGTCTTTGAAAGAGACAACAGATGTAAGAGTAACAATAGGTAATGATGTACTAGCAAGTGGGTGAATTTGTATATCTTGAATGTGGTTTTAGCCGAGATGGAAGGTACACCACTGATATAGAGCGAAGAGTGAATGCGGGAAATAGAGTGAACGGAGCGTTGGGACAACTTCTCGGTAGCCACCACCTCAGCCAGAAGGCACGTGTAGCAATACATAACGCTGCGCTTGTACCAACATTACTTATGGAAGCGAGAGTTAGGTATGCAGAAAAGAGCATGAAAGCAAAATTAATGCGGTCGAAATGCGATCTCTACGGAAAATCTGTGGAGTTAGGCTGACCGACCGCATTCGCAACGACGACGTAAGAGAGCGAGTAAGTATGAAAGAGAGTATTGGTGTAAATATGCGAAAGGGAAGGAATGCTCCGATGGTTCGGACATGTGGAAAGAATGCCGAACGAACGTCTGGTTAAGAAGATATACAATGCGAAAGTGGACGGATGTAGGTACCGGGGGAGACCGAGACTCACCTATCTAGATCAGATTGGTCACGTACTGAAGGAAGGTGGAGTCAAGAGTTTCCGAAACCGGCGAGCGTGTATGAAGAGAATTATGAATGTGGAGGAAGCGAGTGAAGTATGCAAGGATAGAGTTCTCTGGCACTCTGTTCTCTCTGCCTACCCTGCAAGGGATATGGCGTGATGATATGTATGTATGTATGTAGAGGTGGTTGCTATGATCGAACGCGATCAACAGGTCGATCATAACTGTTGTTAGCCCAGTCGATCACGGCAGGGTTAAAATATAACGACTGCGTAAATTAATCACTAACTCCAACACGTATTATCTTGAGAAATCTTCCAATCGCCATTTTATGTTAGTACTTATTTATTATTCTACACAGCAGCCTTATTTTTTTTTTCATAATTTCATTTAGTGGATAGTAGGTAGGTGGCGCAGGGTGTCATAAGCTCTTATCAAGTTATCCAACAGTGTTGTAGACTATAAACCATTATCGGTCCCTGTGATGACTTATTAAGAATAACAATTCATCATACATTTCTTGTCCGTGGGTGTCAAAGTAAGATGACTATGACTATAATATACTATATACGCGAATAACTTCTATACATGAGAAATATAACTTGAAATGAAACCTTATATCGATTCGTCCGACCAGCGTTGTATGCGAGGTACGAATCCACCAGCGGAAAGTAAATGAGCTGAGATGATATTTTCTCTACCCATAAATATAGCAATGTTGGGTAGCAGCCTACTCCTAATTAAAGGAATGTCTACTAACGTTGACATCTTCTTTTTTTTTTGGCGGCGGCTATGGAGTTGTCACGCCCCGTTAATCCATCCGTGGCGACAGAAGAAGCGGCGCGCAACCCCATAGACCCGCCCTACATTTACCTCTCTACGCCGAGCGAGCGGGCCACTGAAACCCGATCTTTGTTTTCGGTGAACATTGACATCTAGACTGATGGCATAGATAGAAAGAAAAGAAACATACTTTATTCGGCACACAACACAATTTACATGACAACGCTTATATGTGAAATAAAAATTATTAATACATTCAATCACTAGAGAGTTGAACGCTATTAATATTTATTGTTTATGCGTATTCAGGTAAATATGATACCTTACAAGCACACTGAGTGCGGCATCATGCACCGAAAAGGTTCAGTATGCATATAAATACAACGCTGATTTTCAGCTGCCACCTAAGGTGGGCAACGGTTCCTTTTTTTTGGCGGCGGGCTATGGAACGTTCACGCCCCGCTAATCCGTCCGGGGCGAAGGGAGAAGCGGCGCACGACCCCGTAGACTCGCCCTACAATATACCTCTCCACGCATTGCGGGTGGGCCACTGGTCACTGGGCCACGCGTTCTTTTCTTCAGTGGCCCATTCGGTCTACCTCACGGGTATCCTCTCGGGTCGACGTCCTTTCATCTCGGCTAATATTATGTCTCGATGTCAGGGCGTCGTCTTCACGCGGTGGCGTCTCTCCAAGGGTGACCAGACTAATCCCCGGTCTGGTCACCCGCTGCCTCGGCTTGGGCGGCATAAGGCGGAGGTATTCTCGCCTTCGCCGCCACAGTCGCCGGTGGTGGCGCGAATCCTCGAAGAGGAGATCCCCAGATTCGCCCCGCCGCTTCCTTCTGCAAGATGACGCTCTCGCAGAAGGTGGCGACCGCGTCCCAATTCCTCTCACTGTCGACCATCGCTTTCACGACGGCCGGCAGCGAGAGGTCGGCACCGAGGGCGGCGACGAGGGCAGAGCGCTGCGAAGCTCAGGTCACGCAGACCTCGAGCGTATGCTGCGCTGTGTCCTCGTCGTCGCCGCACTGTTGGCAGAACGGAGTCGTCTCCCTCCTTGCGACCGTGTACAGGTACTTGCCGAAGCAACCATGCTCCGACAAGACCTGCACCAGCCGGAAAGGGAGGCCGCTCCAAGCCGCTTCTCCAGCCACTCCATCGTTACGGGCTGGACGGCCTCGATGACACGAAGTCCGAATCGAGGCCTCTCCAGCCGCGTCGCCCAACAGGCAAGGACTTCCCGGCGGGCGTCTTCGCGCCAGGTGGCCAATTCGCTAGGTGAAACCTCGCCACCTTCATCGCGAGTGGAAGACACCCGACGATATATTCCGGCGAGCATTGCCGCCTCCAAGTCCCAAGGTGGCGTTCCGGCCAATACGCATGCTGACTCGGTCGCCACCGTGCGGTATCCGCGGATAGCCCTGACCGCCACGGCTCTCTGCGGTCGCCGCAGAATAGTCCTAAGGCGGACGGTCAGAGCCCTCACCCACACGGGTGCGCCGTACAATGCCATTAACCGGACCACCCACGCGTATAGCCGTCGACTTTCAAAGCTGGTTCCGCCCAGATTCGGCATAAGCCGTGAAAGAGCGGACGCCACGCCGACCAGCCGGGGAGCAAGTCTTCGGAAATGCCTATCCTGGAAGAACCACCGCCCGTCGAGCACCAGCCCCAAATATTTCATATGGGCCTGGATACCGATGGGGACGGAGTTGACGACTATCGAGGCCCCGGCTTGAACGGTGGAAAGGTGGGCAACGGCTAACGCTGATACTTACGTTTAACTAAAGTATTTGCGCTGTAGCATGGTGCGGGTGACAGTTATGGCGAGTTTCGTTTCACTCTTGAAAGTTGCCGCGATTTATAATTATGATCTATTAAATAATTATGAATTTTAAAAAGTTAATAAAATATAATTATGAATTTTAAAAAGTTAATAAATAGCAAAGTACCTACAGTAATAAAAAGATCTACAACTGTTGGATTCACACTTTTATCACATAACCTCAAAATTTATGTCAAAAATTTAAATAACCAAGTTTTTGGTTGAGGACTTTTGGCGGGAATCTAAAACGTCATGTTGTGCTCTTGTATTATATTCGATATCTTAGTGTTTTAACGTGTTATATTAGATAATTTTTATGGTGTTTTATGTAATATGATGTGACAGAACAGCTGGGATGTAGTGAATATCATATAAAAGTGCTTTACAACGTTTTCGTTTTCCATCAAAATTCCTACAACATACCATTAACAGTGTCACCATAGCAGTGTTGATGGCGACAATTCGACTGACTGACAGACAATGACTAACTTGAAAAGATTAAGAACGTGAAGATAATTATAACTCGACACTGGCAAAAATGGCTCGTATAAGTAGCTGATTGCCAATACATAAAAAGAAGAAGAAGAAGAAGCTGCAACTTAACTTTGACATTGGCTTAAGTATAAACAGAGCCACAACAAAAAAAAAAAAAAAAAAAAAAAGTTTTTGGTTTTTATTTTAATCTATTACATAATTTTTTTTTTCACGAAATTTGTGGAAACTTACCTTTTTATACTACTACTTAGCGAGGGCTTTGCGAGTCATAATGTAATAAAATAATATTAATTACCGTTAGTAGTAAATGAAAATGTCGCAAAAGCAGAAATATAAAATTGAAGTGAAAGGTTTTAATATAATATTTTTTTTGTTTTATAAATATATGTATTTGTCAAGAAATTTCGTACTTAATAAACAAATTATGTGTAAGAGATATTTACCTTATTATGAGATAACAACGATAACAGCAGTGATATTTCTAATCCAAAGCATCGGTAAAAATATGCACTCTTATTGACACTAATGGAACAAAATACAGTTATAGTGGCTGATATGTGTTTGAAAAACAATTAAATATTGGGTCAAACCTCTAAATTAGCCAGAAATTGACATCATCATCATTCTCTTGCTCTTATCCCAATTACTTGAGGTCGATACAATATAAGAGGCGGCGAGCCTGGCCACTCTCGTCAGCGAGGAGATGCTCAGGCGAATCGAGGCGCTGGGGCTCAGGGTAGCCTTAAATAAGACGGAGGCCCTATTATTCCATGGGTCACGCGTAAGGCTGCCAATCGGCACCTCGTTAGTCGTCAACTCCATCCAGATCAGTATCCAGGCCCATATGAAGTACTTGTGTATGGTGCTCGACGGGCGATGGTGGTTCCGGGAGCATTTCCGCCGAATTACTCCCCGGCTGGTCGGCGCGGCGTCCGCCCTATCACGACTCATGCCGAACTTGGGCGGACCCAGCTTCGAGGGCCGACGGCTGTATGTGGGGGTGATCCGTTCGATGCCCATGTACGGCGCACCCGTGTGGGCGAGGGCTCTGAACGCCCAGCTCAGGGCTGTTCTGTGGAGACCACAGAGAGCCATGGTGGTCAGAGCCATTCCCGGGTACCGCATGGTATCGACCGAGGCGGCATGCCTACTGGCCGGGACACCCCCGTGGGACCTAGAGGCGGAGATGCTCTCCGACCTCTACCGGCGGGTTACCTCAGCGCGCGACGAGGGTGGCTCCCCATCGTCCAGCGAGATAGCCACCTGGCACGAGGACGCCCTCCGAAACGTCATCGCCCGTTGGGTTACGCGGCTGGAGTGGCCTAGACACGGTGTTTTAACCGTTGAGGCCCTCCGGCCCGTACTGATGGAGTAGATGGAGCGGCGGCATGGGGTCCTCTCTTTCCGGCTGGTGCAGGTGTTGTCGGGGCACGGTTGCTTCGGCAAGTACCTGCATACGGTCGTGTGGAGGGAGTGAACTCCGTCCTGCAACCATTGCGTCAGTGACGAGGACACGGTGCAACATATGCTCGAGGAATGTTCGAGCTAAGACGGGCAGCGCCACGACCTCGTCGCTGTCATCGGTGCCCACCTGACGCTGCCGGCTGTCGCGAGAGCGATGGTCGACAGCGTCAGGAACTGGGATGCGGCCGCCGCCTTCTGCGAAGCTGTCATCTCGCAGAAGGAGGCGGCAGAACGAGTCCGGGAGGATTCCCGTGACCTGGGCCGCCGCCAGCGGCCGAGGCGGCGCAGGCGCTAATATCTGCGCCTGATGCCGCCCTAACCAAAGCTTCGGGTGATCGGACCGGGGAATTGTCCGATCACCCGACGTAAGGCCACCGCGTGAGGGCGACGCCCCGACACCGAAAGCTGTCGGGGCATCGACAAGAGAGGAACCCCCAAGGGCATACCGCTGCGCCGGCCACCGAAGACAAAGATCGGGTACCGGTGGGCCGCTCGCACAGGCGAAGAGAGGTGTTTGCAGGGTGGGTCCATGGGGTTGCACGCCGCCTCTTCTGTCACCCCGGGCCGATTTGCCGTGGCGCGACCACATCCATTGTCCAACATCCAAAGGGGAAAAAAACAAATGTCGATACAATATGTACTCCTCCTTCGCAGTACACATTGTAAGAGTTATCGGCAATAGTTTTATGACCGGCCGCCTGCCTGACATCAACTCTCCTTGGGAATATAATTGTGACCAAACGGCATCAGATAGAGTTGACGCAGGTCGTTATAAAGCTCTTAGTCGTCTTTTACGACATCCACGAACAAAGTAAGGGTTGGTAGTATTCGTAGCCGCTACCACACAGCATTAGCCAGAAATTGACAATCCGATGATAAAAACCAATAAAATTAATTATTATTAATTAAAATAAAATACGAGCACAGAGAACAGATGAGCTGATAGCCCAGTGTTGCCAGACCAATAAAAAAATTGGCCAAGTGCGAGTTTTACTCGCGCACGAAGGGTTCCATAAAACTAAAAAAAAATGTGATGTAACTAAAAATTTAAGGTTTTCAGAATTTTTTCTTTATATGTGTTATAAAACATTGCTTCATGCCAAATTTCAAGATTCTAGGTCTACTGGAAGCACCTTGTAGGTTTTGATAGCCCTCGCGAGTGTCAAAAATTTGCAGAAATTCGCGACATAAACAGCTGTATCTTTTGATTGTGTTGCTGTATCTTTTGTTACGAGCTTAAAAGTTTGATATTTTCACAACTCCAAGGGACAGTAGACCTGAGTATTTGACATAAATTTCAGCTTGATACTACCACGCTTTTCTGAGAAAAAGGGTCTTGACAGACAGACAGACGGACGGACAACAAAGTGATCCTATAAGGGTTCCGTTTTTTCCTTTCGAGGTATGGAACCCTAAAAACTGATCCAATCATTATCTTTTGTTATATAGCGCTATATATGAATTTTGTATTACGTCATAGTTTCTAAGGCACTGGAGCTGATTCCTACTCAACATGATGTAAACAATTTTATTTAAAAAAGTCAGTATATCTAAATTACTGAAATTTAGCATTTAATATGCTTAATTATTTATAAAACCCGATTACGAAGCGAAAAATGATGTCACAAGTGGGATTTGAACCCGCGCCTATTGGGATTCCGGCCCAATCGTGCTGCCACTACACCACCGTGACTTATTGTAGGACATGCAAATTTCGCTTCGTATCATATTTACGTCTTAAGGTGACGGTATGCCATCTACCCGACAATGTTTACACATTGTTATAGGCTTAATACTTCAAACTTTACAGTTAGAATTGTATTAAACGATGACACAACCTTGTTATTTAAATTACTGAAATTTAGCATTTAATATGCTTAATTATGGTGTATTATTTACGTTTAATATGCTTATGGTGTAGTGGCAGCACGATTGGGCCAGCATCCCAATAGGCGCGGGTTCGAATCCCGCTTGTGACATCATTTTTCGCTTCGTAATCGGATTTTATAAAGTCAGTATATCAATAATAATAGACTATATATAATAATAATAGCTTTTCAGCAGCAGTCACGTGATGCGGTATTATTTTATAAGAGTTACTTAAAATGTCAAAATTTACAATAAGTAAGGACGCCTAAGGGTTGGATATTCCGCTGATAATTTGCTTAATTTATTCCATAATTATTTCCAACATCCATAGCACAAAACCATATATATAAGTCCACGCAGGACAAAACTTTGTGCGCTCCACGAACTATTGTACTGAGTCGGTGTAATTTGTCTGTTTGCAAAGTCCCACGGAATACTAGGATTATTTTCTTAGTGTCGACTTTATAAAAAAAAATTGAAAATATTTTTATATAATATTGTCTCCAAAAATTATTTTATAATAACAATAAATTTTCGTTATAATTATTTTTCTCAAACATGCTTGGAAATTTGAACATTATTTTGACAACCTTCTTCGAGATGAATCGATATTGCTGTACCTACTGACCAAATACATGCGAGCAGCGGCCGGCAAAAAATTTATGAAAATCTATATCTGTCGTGTTTTAGCGCCCAAATAAATATATATGTAAATTCATATCTATCGTGTATTTTAAAAATGGAACGATTTGTTACTTCAAAAAATAGCCACCGTGGAGACGACTTATCAGAGTTTTATTTAAATTTCAAACTGGCTTGAAAAAGAAAGTTGTTTGATAATAAAAAAAACAAATGAAGCATTTAGCACGTAAAAAATGTTGTTCGTTGTTCGTCATGTATACAGTTCTACTTAGTACTACTTAGTTTTAATTTCCGCGCATTATTTGAGAAAAGCACTATACAAGCCTTGGCCGTAACTAGGAATTGATGGACTTACGTATATCTACACGTTCGTCCATCAATCCCTGTTTTGCTGGCCGCTGCAGTAATGTACTAAATGTTAAACGAGATATTAATTTGAAAATACTGAAAAGCTAATATTGTATAACCAGTTCGATCAGACACGTTAATCAACCAGAGAACTCACTGGTCATACGTCGTAAAACAAAAATCAAATTCAAACGAAATATAATCCTTTAAAACTTTTAATTATCAGATTTTTATTCTATTAAATTTTGACTTCAATTCAGATTCTAAAGAAATTCTTTGATAAAATTAAAATGCACCCAGTAATTATGAATAGCACTTACAACTAACAAGTTTTACTGTGTTACAATTTAATTTTACAAGCTTTTGTACATTTTCATAATTATATGGAACAGTTTAAAGCTGTTAATGCAAGTTTTCATACAAACTAATAATGTTATTCAAAACAACGGCGTATTTTCCCAGCAGCGTGCTCTCAAAGCAACTATACTCGTATATAAATATATCTTTGTTTAACATTTCGGTTATCGACTGTGTTAGTGAAACGGATTGACACGTACCCTGTGAACTTTAATTGTGCCATTGTTGACCCTAGCTACCAGATAGATCAAAGGTTTCAAACAAAATCTTGTACCCTATAGTAAATTCGCATTTACTAAAACGGTCGTCCGTTTTACATAGCGTTCTCGTAGAGAAGCGAATAAGCTGATGAGTTGTTTGAAATTCACCATTCGTTTACGTCATACTAAAAACAATTTAAATAGAATTCTAAAAAATTGTAGGTATATATTATTTTTAAAGACTCTTGGTCTTTAAAAAGATATGTACCCTGTACTAAGAAAATAATCCTTGTATTGCGGGGGACTTTACAAACATACAATTAACGCAGACAAATTACACCCAGAGTTAGAATAACAGTTTGTAGATCGAGAAATCGAACCCACGGCACTGGCACGGAAGGTCGGTATCTTAACCAATAGGCCTTCTGCGCAGTCATCATTATTAAATGTCATTATCGTCGTCATTATTAAAACTATTATTATATGTAACCCAACTAGCGTTGGTTAACGACACATGAAACTTTACTAATTCAATAATAACCATAGGTAAGAGAATGCTCAGGGTTATTAGTAAGACATACACAATATATATTTGCCACATATTATCAAAAGGAATTTCAATTTAAAGAATATTTTGTTAAATTTCTATCATCATCATTCTTCTGCTCTTATCACAATTACTTGGGGTCGACGCAATGTGTACTTATACATATTGCAAAAGTTGTTGGCAATGATTTTGTGACCGGCCGGCTGCCTTACGTCAACCTTCCTTGGGAACGTAATTGTTGACCAAACGACATCAGTTGGAGATGGCCCAGGTCGATATAAATCTCTTAGTTGTCTTTTACATCTATAAGCAAAGTAAGAGTTGGAAGTATTCGTAGCCTACCACACAGCTATTTTCACAATTCTATAATTTTACTTAGATACTATTAATATTAAATTAAAAATAAATCTTTTTAATCCATAATGAAACGTACAGGGAAAAATACTAAAAGTTAATAAATGATGCTACGAATTATGAATTTTCTATATTTTCTGCTTTCTTATACGTTCATTCATATCGGCAATGGAAAAAAACGAAATTTTAATGTAAAAATTTGGGAAACTCATATAATATTTATTATATTTAACTTTGATATGGTGTCGTACAAATTGAGATTTCCATTGAGGAAGTTAATTTTATTTTTAACTAGCGACCAGCCCTCGATTCGGTTGAGCTTCCTCTGATCCTGCGTTTTAAATCTCTAATACTTTATAAGATATTTATTTTAATTCGAAAGGAAATGCCTTACATGTCTAATGTATATAATTGTATAAGATTTAATACTGTATTTTTCCGTGCGATGACGAAGTAAGAATACAATTCACCATTCCCTATCTTACCCATGGGTGATCGTAAAAGACGACTAAAGGATAAAATATGCATATATCATCTATGCAAGACTCGTAATAAAATCCTATACGAACACACCTGACCAGCGTGGTGTTGTAGGTCAATTTCCCTCACAGTATGGAGGAGGCTCGAGCCCAGCTGTAGGACAAATTTGAGCTGAGATGATGATGACTGTATTTCTAAAATAACTCCAATTCAAAGGCAATATATATATCCAACTGTGAATATTAATAAGCCGATAAATAGTAAAGCCAAAAACAACTGCCCTATATTATTTTAAAAACATATTTGAATAAAATATCAACAAATTATATAGCTAAATACTCGGTCTGTTCTCTTTACTTCTCAAGGCTATTAAGTGTTGAACATCGGTTACAAATTGTGCACATTCCCATTAAATCCCTGTAGAATAAAACTTGGGCTTTGTAAAGCGCTCATTCGAAACTCGTTAAGCCCGAACTCTGTGAAATGCATCGTGCTGGATTTTAACAATTACGGTTTTATTTTTCAATATTGTAAAACACCACCAGTATCTATTGTATAAGTACTACGAATTGATATAAATAGTATTCGTTAAACATATTAATAAAGTTTACTGTTCATATGATATTGATGTAAAAACATATTTTAATACACACAAAGACGTTTTACATCAAAAATGGAAAACGTTTCAATTGAAAATGTTAAGATTTTAAAGTATCATCATCACTAATACTCGCGAAATTATAAATAACGAGATTAATGCTATTTAATAAATCTCACTAACTACATAAAGGTCAAGAATCTTAAACAACTATTAAACATAAAATAAAACTATTTTTACGGATTCTATCGCGTTAGTATTTGATTTTTAATTTCCCGACGTTTCAAACACTTCAGAGCGTCATTGGTTATGAATGGCTGTAAAGTGTTCGAAACGTCTGGAAATTAAAACTCAAATACTAACGCGATAGAATCCGTAAAAATAGTTTTATTTTAAATGTGTAATATGCACGTAAACATTAAAAATCATTAAACTATTTAGATAGATTCACAAAATATTTTAAGTTAATTTCTATACGTTAAAACTATAATAGTATAGTATTTTTAAAATATACAAATTTACAATTTATATCAACAAAATCCTCGTTTAGTCAATGTTGTGTGTTCAATCAGAAGTTAAATCGAAATCTCCGCGTCGAAAGTACTTCGTCGCGTATTACTTTGGCGAAGTTTAGATAGCTTTAATAGTATTTGGTCTGGCACTAGGTTGTTACTTGGTTTAGCAACGTGCAATCAAATGCCAAACTGAACTTATATTTTTCATAAAATATTTTATTCAGATAATAATTTCTTTTTGTATGGAAACTTTTACATACTTTATGGTAATATATGTAAATTCTGATCTAGCAAGACTGAATTTTTTTATTGCTGGAAATGGCAAACGAGCAAGCAGCACATCTGATGGTAACTGTTACTGCCGCCCATGGACTTTCGTAATGCCAGGAGTACAGTTAGGCCGTTACCGCTTGCACGCTCGGCTTAGACGGAACGTGATACTTTTTTTGTGCGTGCAGCCGACGTTCATCGGTTTGTAAGACGTTGTAACGTCAAAATTGGCAAAATTTTTCCTCATTAATATAGCGCTGGCCGCGTGAAAACAAAAAAGTGTTTTCTTTTGCTTGGTGGCAGGTTATAGTATAGTCAGAGCCGAGACTGCAGGCACTGCAGGGCAGGCGGCGCGCGACAGTTTAACCTGCCTGCACGTACCTTTCTACGCCGTGTCTGCCGGTCATCAGTACCCGGCCTTTATAGTAAATAGTTATAGTGTATATCTGTAATTACAATTAAATCAGCTAATATCCCAACATATATGCTTCTATGTGTTTAAAAAACATAAGTTTATAAAATGAATTTAGCTCGATTACATGATGAAAATCTAACAAAAAATACAAATATTTCTAACATTATTATAAAACTACGCCTTTATTTATGAAAAGATAAGTAAATGTGTAAGGATATCGTTATACAATCTCTAATACCATAATTATATCGCCAACAATATGCTCGGTATTGGCAAATCCGGCGAATGTAACAGGTTCACCATCTAACGAAGTGTATATTAACTGGTGTCATCGGGCTGGACACGGATATCTAGGATTCGGTACCAATGGCCGACCAAATGGCAATGGGGTGGGAATACGATGGATTATGGGGCCACGCGCGGTTCTTTAGTCGCCCCGGACGGACAGCGTATGTCTAGAGCATAGCCCGCCAAAACTTACAAAATAAACCTGTTGTCCTCGAAATTTAATATAAAGAAAGTTACTTACTGAAATGAAAACCTTCGTCATAAAGTGAACCTATTATTCTTTCTTTTTTTTTTTCATTTTATAAGGTAATAATCCGTGTGGTGACGGAGTAAGAATACTATTCACTATCCCATATCTTACCCGTGGGTGATCGTAAGAGACGAATAAGGGATATAAAACGCATATAACATCTATGCGAGAGAAGGAAAACTCGAAACAAAACCCTATACCAACACATCTGACCAGTGTGGTATAGTAGGTTAATTTCCTTCCCATTACGGAGGAGGCCCGAGCCCAACAGTGGGACATTTATGGGTTGTGATGATGATGAAGGTAATAATCCTTCTATTTCGAGGGACTATACTATCATATATTTCACGGACACAAATTACATTTAGACTAAATAAGTGTGGTTCTGCAGAGGAATCGAACCCGCGACACTTGCACGTTAGGTCAGAATCTTAAACCACTACGCCATCTATGCAGTCAAAGCATTAGTGGTACATAGTTGCTAACACCAAGCGTATTATTGATGAGAGATGCCAGAAATGCTCTTTCTTTGAAGTTGATCTTATAATCTATTGATCGGAGCATCATGTGCCACTTTATCAACGATGTAGTAAATACTATCTATGTGTAAAAATATTAAAATTTGTATTCAACGGTCTGCACATAAATCACCAATTCTCCTATAATTCATTTAAGACAATCCACGTCTTTCAAATAAAATATGAACGGAATACTGACTTCGTGTAACTCGATTAGATTTCAAGTGATCTTATAGAAAATAGGCAAACTTTCGTAGAGTTTCTCAAGTTTAGTTCCGATTGCCTTTCGTAATCGAGACTTGAAGTTGAGAATGAATTTTCAGGGAAGAAGCTTTGAGTATTTTTATAAAATCGAAGTTTCTTAATTCGACTCGCCGATGCGCTGGACTTTAGACGTTGGATTACAAAAATATATAAGAAACCTTTTCAAAATGAAATACTAAATATAATCTCGCATTTTCATTCAATATGATTGATAATTATAGAATTATAAGTTTTCAGGGTGCACAGATGTCGTAGCGATTGAAATACCCACCAGCAAGATATGCTAGTGTCATGGGTTCCATTATCACGAATATAAGTTGTGAATTGCCAACAAATTGCTCATAATGGGAGGGCCATTGACCTACTACGCTATACTACGCTGGTCAGATGTGTTGGTACTGGGATGATTTTTAACAAATTTTGATGTTTATAATATCCTGTATCTTATTTATAGTGAGTCTAACGTCCAACATACGTCGATCATCATCATTCTCCTACTCTTATCTCAATTACTTGGGGTCGATACAATATGTACTCTTATTTCATAATACATATTGTAAAAGTTATTGGCAATAGTTCTATGACCGGCCGCCTGCCAAACGTCAGCCCTCTTTGGGTATGTAATTTTTGAACAAACGGCATCAGGTGGAGTTGGCCCAGGTCGTTATGAGGCTCTTAGTCGTCTTTTACGACATCCACGATCAAAGTAAGGGTTGGTAGTATTCGTAGCCGCTACCACACAGCTTTCAACATACGTCGATATATATATAGTTAATACTATTTCCATTGATTATTATATATTTAATTTTTTGCAAAATTATTTCACGAGGTGTATGTATCGTTATGAAATTAATTGATAGTTGTAATTATTATAATAATACAAGATAGTTATACCGGCTATGCGTTAAATACTGCTTTACATATTTCTGTTATGAATATTATTTACTTTGTCCACAGATTTACGAGAACTTGCAGCCAATTGAGATCATGGCTTCGATTATAGCTGCTGCCGCACACGATTTGGACCATCCTGGTGTCAATCAACCATTCCTCATTGCCACCTCAAACCATCTCGCCAAACTCTACAACGTAAGTTTTATTTTTATATATTTTTCTCCACTCGATAAATTTGAATTGTCTAATTTTATTAATCATGTCATCGATTTTATGATGATAGGTAGCTAAAACTAAAGATATTTTATATGAAATATCTATTGCTTATTTTTCCTTTTTCCCCCTATAATCCGGTTCTACCTAAATGTGAACCAGAACTATGGAAAGTTGGCGTGGGAAACTATACCAATGTATTAATAAATATATTTTTGCAAATGTGTTGGAGAAGTTAAAGAGTGAACGCCTGATGTGGTATATACGGAATGAATGTTGAAAGTTTAATCATCATTATCATCACAGCCCATAAATGTCCCACTGTTGGGCTCGGGCCTCCTCCGTAATGGGAGGGAATTTAACTTACTATACCGCGCTGGTCAGACGTGTTGCTATAGGGTTTTGTTTGGAGTTTTCCTTCTCTCGCATAAATGTTATATGCGTTTTGTATGCCTTAGTCGTCTCGCACGATCATCCACAGATATGATATGGGGTGGTGAATAGTATTCTTACTCCGTCACCACACGGAAAAACCTAAGGGGTAAGGGAGAACAGTAAAAAAAAAGATTGATGGACTGCGTGAAACATGACATGGATAGACAAGGAATATGTAATCTGAATCTCGGCAACGGCTCCAACGATTTTCTTGAAATTTAGCATACAAGGAGTTCTGGGAGCCATTAATTGATCTAGCTCGGTTTCATTTATAGAAAATATTGTTTTGTCAGTATTTTTCGGCAACAAAAAATACAATTTTTCGTTGTATTAAAACTGAGTCAAAACACGTCAAGTGGACCCTCCTTTTACCACTTGATGATAGAAAACTTATTAAAATATGATTATCGAAAGTAGTCATACCTAAAAATCATCCCTTAAAACAGTTTTTGAAAATTTTGAATTTAACAACAATTTATTTAACAATAAAAATTTTCGGTACTTTTCATTAATAAATAAATTATGAAAAAGCTATTGAAGATAACTTAACGAAATTTTCAACGATTATAGTAAAATATCTATATTTTCATATAAAATTCTTTTGCAAATTTCATTTGTTTATTATCATATTTTTTATTAACTTTTAAATAAACAAATTGAAATTTTAATGACTTCTCAGTACGATAATCGATTTTTTTTTTAGTAATACGCGTTATACATTTAAGTTCTTTATTTTGAAATAAAATTTCACTGCCCGGTATTAGTTTAAATAATATGAATTTTTATATGACCCAGCGGCGAGCGGTACAAGTGCTGCGCGCTACTGAGCTGAGCCGTTAAGGCTGTAGATCGCTACAAATTACACAATTATTTAATAAATGATTTTTACAATTCAATTTTTCTTATATTTATTTATATTTTTAACAATATTTGCACAAAGTAATCAAGATATATTTATAAAACTAATATTTCGATTTAACATAGAATAAAATAAACATTTTAATAAAATATAATGAAAAAATCAATTAATGCTTTAAATTAGTTCTTAATTTTTTTTTCTGTTGTTTCTTAAGTACTACATTTACAATACTAGTACTTTTCTCGTCTTCGAAGAAAACTTTGCATTTTAGGGAGTCTTTATGGACACGAATTTTTCGAAACAATGAAATTGACTTGCTAGGTGATAATGTAGATTTTTTACCTTTATAAATATCTCTCTCACATGAATTACATATAAAACAGCCGATGAAGTTTTTAAATGCACTAGCTCTTTTGGCAGTAATCAAAATAAGATTCTTCTGTATATTTTTATGTTTATTTTTATTTAACGGATTGCAACATTTATTTACCGGACCCATTTTTACCAGTGGCTAATATTTAAATTATTATTTAAAACTGCGACACGGACTAAATGTAATAATAAAACACAGCTTTCACGAAAAAAAAATCTTAGTTAGTGTAGCATACATTTATGCTAAAAAACTAGTTAAAAACAAATAAATCTCGATACCTACCGGAATTCACTTGTTTTATATTTATAAATAACAAATGAAAACTGATGGTGAAGTTTATTTTTTTTTATCTGAAAATATTAGTCAGTTGAAAAAATAATTTTTAATACATACATACCTCGATAATACTTTTTTATAAATACATCTTAATTACTCTGTGCAAATATTATTAAAAATGTAAATAAATATAAAAAAATTGAATTGTAAAAATTATTTATTAAATAATTGTGTAATTTGTAGCGATCTACATACAGCCTTAACGGCTCAGCTCAGTAGCGCGCAGCACTTGTACCGCTCGCCGCTGCGTCATATAAAAATTCATATTATTTAAACTAATACCGGGCAGTGAAATTTTATTTCAAAATAAAGAACTTAAATGTATAACGCGTATTACTAAAAAAAAAATTTGATTATCGTACTGAGAAGTCATTTAAAAATCAATTTGTTTATTTAAAAGTTAATAAAAAATATGATAATAAACAAATGAAATTTGCAAAAGAATTTTATATGAAAATATAGATATTTTACTATAATCGCTGAAAATTTCATTAAGGTATCTTCAATAGCTTTTTCATAATTTATTTATTAATTAAAAGTACCGAAAATTTTTATTGTTAAAAAAATTGTTGTTAAATTCAAAATTTTCAAAAACTGTTTTAAGGGATGATTTTTAGGTATGACTACTTTCGATAATCATATTTTAATAAGTTTTCTATCATCAAGTGGTAAAAGGAGGGTCCACTTGACGTGTTTTGACTCAACTATTAGAATATGAAGTTTTTCAAATTTTGACGCTGTCATTAAGAATTGACATTTAGCTCAGTTGGAAAATCGAGTAGTCTTATCCAAACAAACGAGAGCTCGGTTCGGATCCTTACTTTCTCTTATTTACTTTTTGACCTTTTTTATTATTTTATTAATTATTATCATTTGCCCGCGCCTTTGTCTGTCTAGAAGTCGATAATGTTTTAATAGGATTTTTATTTGTTTTTTACGTTATTAATTTTATTGTTATTTATAAATAATTATGTATAAATGTTTGTATTCTTATATAATATAACAATCTTATCTACGTGGTGACGGAGTAAGAATACAATTCATCACCCCCTATCTTACCTGTGGGTGATCGTAAGAGACGACTAAGGGATATAAAATGCATATAACATAAAACTCTATACCAACACGTCTGACCAGCGTGGTATAGTAGGTCAATTGCCCTCCCATTAACTGTTTCTGTTGTTTTTCTTTCGGATGCTAAAATTACCAGACTATTCTGTGAGCTTACTTTGAAGCATGTCACTTACAACTGCCCATGAGAAAAGCAGTTTTCTCTCAAGTCTACTCCCGCTACCTTAAAAATTTGACCTCGAGCTTTGTTTATGGTTATTGCGAAGCAGAATTTAATGACAAACTGCACTCTCTAAAATTCGAAGGAGTAATTTGATGGTATTTGGAGAATCCTAGGAATAAATACAGACTCTGCTCGAGAACAACCGGTCAGTATAGTTGACCCGATTACAATGCAATGTAATGCTTTTTCTTGCAAACTGGTGGCATTGAATAATTTTGGAGCGCCAGCTCTCAATTTTAAGATGTGAGTTAGGAGACCGGGAGCTTTCAGATTTCTTAGGAACTCGACTGGTTGTCGGAGTCGGAGTTTATCACTTATTCGAAGGATTTATTTTAATATACGACCCCTTCGAATGATTTAAAATTAAAACGGGTAATACATCTAATGAGCTATGGATTCCAATTTTGCTGTCCAACAATTTAAAATTTTAAACTCTACGTTCCTATGACGCCGTGTCCTAAAAATGTATGACCTCTTTATAGCTTAGAAACTTTCAAATGCCGTGTTAATACAGTATTGTGACTTTCGAGACATTCCAATTTTAAAGAGTATTTCCATTGTACCAAGCTTTTTTGTGAGTTCAACTTTTTCAGGGTTCCGCACCCAAAGCATAAAATGGCACCCTATAACTAAGACTTCGCTGTCCGTCCATCTGTCTATCACCAGGCTGTATCTCATGAACCATGATAGTTAGACAGCAGTCAGATAGAAATTTTCACAGATGATGTATTTCTCTTGCCGCTATAACGACAAATACTAAAACACAAAATAAAATAAATATTTAAGGGGTGCTCCCATACAACAAACGTAATTTTGGCTCCTTTTTGCTCGATATATTTTTTTAGTTTCAATTTTTTGCACTTTTTGTCTATATTAGTTTATTTTTTCATTATTTCTATTATATTTAAATATATCTTCCAAAACACACTAATAAAAAAATACCGAGCAAGGCACGGTCATCCAGATATTCTATATTAATACGGCATAATCCTTACTAATATTATAAAGGCAAAAGTAACTCTGTCTGTCTGTCTGTCGCTCTTTCACGCCAAAACTACTGAACCGATCTAAATGAAATTTGGTACACAGATAGTCTAGAGCCTGATAAAGGACATAGGTAGCCTAGCCTTTTTAATGCAAAAAAAGGGTTGTAAAGGGGGATGAAAAGTTGTAAGTAATTATGTTATTTTTAAAGCCAGAAGTTGGCAACTTATTTTTAGGCTATTGATTAGTTATAAATTAATATGACATTAAAATTTCGTAAAAAAATTACCCTTAAGGGGTAAAATAAAAATAACTTTAGCGAAGCCGCGGACAGAAGCTAGTAAAACGTAATATGTATAAACATTGTAACGATATAATCTTAGAATCAATTGAAATATAGTACAATGTACAGGGTCAATATCTTAATATACCAAGCGAGCACTTAACAGTTTTCCTATTTCATACAATATGAAATAAGCGAAAGTACATGAACCCTAGTTATTAGCAATTGCTCACGTGTATTGAAACGTGATTTTTGATATTTGTCTCATAACACAACAATATTAAGCCATGTGGTTTTTCTATATAACAAAATTAGCTACATGGATTCGTATTGGCAATAAGCGACATAACTTTAAAAGTTATATCAATCAAAAGTTTTATCTAAGTCTACTTTTAGCTTCTTTATTATCATAAAGATTTTTTGTAACTGAAATTTACAAATTTTTCAAAAAATTAAAAATTCATCATTTTACTTTTGTTGATACGGCCCTCTTTAAAGTGATTGAACAATTCCATAATCGCCACGCTTCTCAGGTGGTTATCAATTGTAATTATTGTCATAAGTTGTTCAAGAAAGTGTTACTCCCAATTCTCTTAGTAATTCCTTAATCGAATGTTGTCTTCTATAAGAAAACGTGATAAAATTGGAAGCATTTTGTTTTCTAATTTCTACCATTAAGAGAAAAAGAAAGGTATTCTAATTAAATTTGTTGCGGATGTGGCTGACTGGAGTTAAACCTTGGTGTCATAGAGACAACTGTTGATCTGGTTTACAGGCATTATAATGGAATATGTGGTAGGATTACTCTCACGGGCAGATAAGAAATGGTGACTGATTGCATTCTAACCCATCACCATACAGGATAAATTAATTCCAACATCTTCACTTAAAAATCATAAAATAATTTATATTACTATATATTTTATTCATAACTTGATCATTTTTCTTTAATAATTTCTCTGTTTTTCCATAATTTTTCATTTAAAATATAATACCTAATACTGTAGCAGATAGATAAAAACCTCTGTAGTAACGATGGCTTATGCTTTATCGGGTTGAGAGCCCCCGGCGCTCACCCACAGTCCGGGTAAAGTTGTCATAGCCATCCGTGGCTAACAACTAAGTCACACACACAAAAAAAAAGATGGCTTGTTTAACATGAAACACTTTATACCTCCGTGAATGATGTGAATATTTATTTTTCATAAATATATTGAATCTCTCGATATTCATATATTATTCATTCAATAGATTTCCAACGAAACTGGAGTAAACATCATCCCAATATTTCTCAATAATAATATCAGTAAGAAAATTTGTTAAAAAATTATGATCACAATCTGTACCAGTTAGATATAGTTTCATAAAAACCAAATATACAAGATTATATGAAGATAAAACATAAACTAATTTGGCATATAGATGATAGTCACTCATACACATATAGAGCAAATAAAAAAAATATATGCACATATGTTGGTCGAATGCAAGCGATCAAGAGTGTTCTCCATTATTCAATACTTGCAAACATTGAATACAGCTGAAAGCTCTTAACTATGCTGAGCCTTCTCGTCTACTATAGTGCAGCTATGCTTCACCATTAAAAGCAAACTAGACTTTTGGCGGGCTTCTGAAAACGTTATGTGGTGGTCTTGTATTATATTTAATAACTTAGTGTTATATTAAACTAGCCTTTGCCTGCGGCTTCGCCCGCCTAAAAGGTTACTTTTCTAAAGTTTTTCCTCCCCTATTTTTATTTTACCCTTTAAGGTTATCCTTTTTTTTAATTTTAACTACATGTTAATGTCATATTTATTTATATCTAATCAAAAGCCTAAAAATAGGTTTCAAGCTTCTGGCTTTAAAAATGACGATACTACCTTACAATTATTCATCCCCCTTTACAACCCTTTTTTGCACTAAAAAGTAGCCTATGTCCTTTATCAGGTTTTAGACTATCTGTGTACCAAATTTCATTTAGATCGGTTCAGTAGTTTTGGCGTGGAAGAGCGACAGCCAGACAGAAAGACAGCGTTACTTTCGCATTTATAATATTAGTAAGAAATATTTTGATGGCATTTTGCGTAAAGTGATGCGAAGAAACTGCTAGAATAGAATGAATATGGTGTAAAAGTACTATACAGCGTTTTCATTTTCTACCAAAATTCGCAGAAAACATTAACAGTGTGGCCCTAGCACTGTTCATGGCGACGATTTGACTTACTTACGGAAAATGACCAACATGAAAGTCTAAAGACGTAAAGAAAACCGTAACTTGACACTGGCACAAATGGCTCGTATAAGTAGCTGATTGCTAAAACATAAAAAAAAAGAAGAAGAGACCTATGTATATTATTATCGAATTAAAAACATTATATGTGTCATTATCAATTAACTTTAAATAGGTCTTAAAATTTGATTAATTTTTTTTTTTTGTTTGTATTTTAATGTTCGTGTGATGACGATGTAATAAATACGATTAATGATCTTGCCCGTTGATGATGAATAAAAGATGCCATCGACGACAATTACCGGCTACCGGGTGGTCCGTTCGCACGGCGTTGAGAGGTACATGCAGGATGGGTAATGGGGTCGCGCGCCGCTACCTCTGTTACAGGGTAACAGAAGGATCGAACGGTGTGTGAACTACCATAGCTTGCCGACAAAAAAAGGGTGTAATAAAAGATAACCAAGGGATATAATATACAGATAACGTCGTTGATAAGGCTCACATATAGGCCCCATAAGCGTTGCCATATCCGTGGTGCTGTACTGCTGCGCTTCACGTATCAGTACATCCTCTTATCTATTGGCCTATTAGCCAATTTTTGCTTCATGTCTCCCGCTTTGCATAGGAGTGAAGTGAATTTTTTTTCAACTCCTCCTGTTTTTCTTTTCTAATTAAATTTATTGCGGGTTCCAAGACAGTTAAAAGCGTTTCCCGGGACTTCCCAAGGTCTTATATGGAGACCATTGTGGATCCTGGCTTACAGGAGTTACAGTGGTGGGAATGTGTGGTAGGGTTAGTCCCATATAAAAAAAATACAGATAACGTGCTATGAGGGTGGGGCTACAAATACTATCAACCCTTACTGTGCTCGTGGATACCGTAAAAAACGATTAAAAGCTCAACATCGAGTTGGGTCAACTCCGTTTGATGGTGTCTGGTCAACAATTATATGCTCAAGGAGTGTTCACGTCAAGCAGGCGGCCGGTTATAAAACTAAAGCTTTAGTAGTGGTACATCAACACTGTTGACTATTTTATATCTACAACCAATCTAGAAGACCAGGGTATCACACTCTAGCAGAAAACCGACGTCTGATCAGTGGCCATATGCTGTTGCACTTTGTTCAATCAACGATAAAGCTGGCAATCTAACTTTTTGAGTCTATTTTGTTTGGCAGGTAGCGTAGTTGTACCCTTGGTATTGCAAAGGTTCATGAGCGGCAATAACACTTACTGTTAGGTGTGCTGCATGCTCACTTGCCACCATAAACTAAATAATAATAACTTTTGCAATATGTTTGATAGAGCAGAGTATATACTTACTGTCGATCCCAAGTATTTGGGAGATGATTATATACAGATAACATCTATGCAAGATAAGGAAAACGGATAATACAACTTTACAATTTGTCTGTCCACTGTGGTAGATCAATTTCCTTTCTGTAATAGAGTAGTCTTGAACACAGCAGTGTGACGTATATGAGCTGTGATGATAACGATGCTTTTTTTTTTTTTTAAATTGATAAATTATTTTAGTTTTTATATATTTAACGCAAGTGATCTAAAAACTTTTTTCTGTTAAAACCTCATTTCAGCTTCCAAAGGTCTTCATTCTCCTGCTGGTATACTAATTACTTGGGGTCGAGGCAATATGTACTCTCGTATATATTGTAAAAGTTATTGGTAATAGTTTTGTGACAGGCCGTCTGCCTGACGTTATTTCTCCCTGAGAATATAATTGTTGACCAAACGACATCAGATGAAGTTGGCCTAGGAACCTAGGTCGATGTATAGCTCTTAGTCGGTTTTTACGACATCCACGAGCAAAATAAGAGTTAGTAGTATTCGTAGCCGCTACCACACAGCAAAGCGTCTAAAGGTGTTTTATTAGTAACATCTTTTTTAATTCCATATGATAGTTGGTGCACCTTAGAACCAATAATAAGTTTTCATTGCATATTTTTATGTTTAAAAGTTATATATAGTAACGACCAATCTTTAAAGTGATGTAAGCATATTTTTTTATATAAATAGCGCTGTTGAACCTTTGTTCGAGCAAAATGTTTTATTAATGTGGAGCGGGTATAAAAGCTCAAAGAATCGAGTCTAGTGGGCTCAATGGGTAGAGAGGGCAAATGTGACAGGTTATGGAGTTCTGAATCGTACTTCAGTTGATCTGAATGGTCTGGGTCTGGGTAAAATTAAATTTGTGGACTAGATGAACTGACGACATCTTAAGAATTGCAGGATGCCGTTGGATGCAAGTAGTACAGGACCGTCCTAAGTGACATTCTCATGAGGAAGCCTATGTCCAACAGTGTACGTTTACGAGCTGATGGATAGATAAATGGATGGTGTATATTTCTGTGGCTGTGTGTGTACGTGTTTATGTATGTCGCCAAAATTCTCATATAAATAAATATATGCTTTAGGCATATATTTATTGTTGTAATTAAGATAATCTTGCGACTAATGTTAAATAATTCAATATGACACACAACACTAATAAATAATTTTTCACTGAATACGTAAAATCTATTATGTTTATATTATCTTAAGTAATACTTAAATTTTCCTTGTGGTGATGGAGTAATAATATCTGGATGACCATTTTAGTGTGTTTTGGAAGATGTATTTAAATATAATGAAAATAAATTAAAAAGGCAAGAAATAAAAAAATAGGGAAGCTAAGAATCCGGACCGAACTCTGGTTTGTCTGGACTAGACTGCAGGATTTTCCAACTGAGCTATGTCTATTCTTAATGACAGTGTCAAAATTTGCCTTCATATTCTAAAGGTTTTCAGACAAAAAAATATTAAATTTAAACACAAGAATAGGTATTAGAAACAGCTCATCTTGTACTTTAGTTCTAAAAAAAACTAGTAAGAAATACAATATAGAGATAACAATTATGTAATAGAAATAATTGGCAAAATAAAATACTGCACCAATCCGTTTGCCCTACGTAGTATAGTAAGTCAATTTCCCTGTTAACATCGAGGCGGCTTTAACCCAGTACTGTGGATTTATAGGAGTCAGAATGTTGATGATGCTGAATACATAAAATTAAGTTGCAGTTGATAAAAACCAAGCATAATAGAATTAATAATGGCTGTTTCAATACTCTACTAAATACAAAGGCAAAAACTTTAATCAAATAAATGGAAGAGAGATGCAAATGTTGTTGAAAGTGAAGCGACGAAAACCTGAAGTACCGAAGCTTTCATATTGATTTACTTGCGGTCGCCTAACTTGTTTGTACTAATTGTTGCTACACTATTAATTAATTTTATTTATTATCACTGCAATTATTTGGAGTCGATGCGATATGGTTTATACGTCCACAGAAGCTTATCAGATGTCATCTCTAAGTTCACTCCGTTTCTGTCCATGTCATGCTTCACACAAACCATTCATCATTTCTTCGGTCATCCTTACCCATTAAACATTCGTACAAAAAGCTTTCCCCATAATATTACTTTTATCCCATCGACATCACATATGCTTACCACAGGCGTTCACTATTTGTGGCCCACCACAGAGGTACATGTAGGGCGGGTCTATGGGGTCGCGCTCCGTTCGTTCTGTCGCCCAAGACAGATTTAACGTGGTGTCACCGCTCCATAACTTGCTGTCAAAAAAAAAACTTTATCTTTTCTTTTACTATCAGATAATAATTAATTCTCTATCTGTGGATATATATATATGATGAACACATATACCATTTTTACATCATCATCATCATCATCTCAGCCTATATCTGTCCTATTGGCTTCGGCCTCTTCCTCTATGAATTTTTTTTAAGGAACTAATCCCACCACACATTTTCACCATTGTAACAGTAGTAAGCCAGGATCCACAATGGTCACCATAAATGACACCGAGGTTTGACCCTCAGGCAGTCCCGGGATATAATTTTAATTGTCTTGAGACCCGCAACAAATTTAATTAGAAAAGGTTAAAGAGAAGAAGTTGGAAATAATGATTCCACTTCCCTCCTAGGCAAAGCGGGAGACAGGAAAACAAACTGACTAGTCAGCCAATAAGTAAAGAGGTGTATGGCTAAGATAAGCGTACAATACAATTGACGCAGACAAATTAAACCCAGACTCAGAAAATCAGATTGTGGAACGCACAATGTATTGTCCTTCGTGGGAATCGAATCTCAGCACGGACACGAAAGATCCTTATCTTAAACACTACGACATCTGTACAGTCTCTTTCTCATCAATCAATAAGAAAAACAGAATAATATTTAAATTATATACAAATTAAAATTATATTTTTCGAATTTTATTTAATTTAATAATTACCTTGTCATCATCTCGGCTCATATAAGTCCCACACTATTAAGCTTAAGGCTTCTCCATAAAGAGAGGGGAATTAACCTACTATACCACGTTGGTCAGACGTATTGGTATAGGGCTTTGTTTCGAGTTTTCTTTCTCTTGTATAGATGTGTTTTATATCGTATAGTCGCATATTGACGTCCATACGATCACCCACGGACAAAATAGGGAGTAGTGAACTGTATTCTGACTCTGTCACCACACGGATTTTTTTTAAATTACCTTTTATTTTAGTTTATTTATGTCGAATTTATATCTTCACTTAATCATCCTTTACACCACCCACTGGCAAGATAAGGAGGTGGTGAGTTATATTCATTCTCCATCACCATAGATTTGACTACGTACCACAAATATGCTTGTACAGTTTTATTTTACAGACAAGTATTATTATCACACTTTATTGTATTACTAACTTTCGCCCGCGACTTGGTCCACGCAGAAGTCATCTCTGACAGAGTTAAATAGAAAAAGCAAGGTAAGGTGTTGAAGGTTTATCGCTAGGACGATGATTAACAGCGTCAGAAACTGGGATGCGGTCGCCGCCTTCTGCGAGTTAATTGTCTAACGGAATTAGGCAATAGGGTGGGTCTGAGAGAAAATACTCTACGCTGACACGCTCTACCGTCAGTTCTTTGGGCGGCGCAAGCGTGAGTACCTGTATTGAGGTTCACTGCATGAGGGCTTCGACTCAAGATGATACCCGGTTTTGGTGGCCCGCCCGCATAACGTAGATGTACGTGTACGGCGCGCTATGGGGTCACGCGTCACCTCGGACGGATTGGGCGCGGTGTGTCCATATACCATAGCCAGTCACTAAAGAAAAAGGTTGTTCAAAGTTCTATTCATTCTACAAATTATATTGCCTTAAATATACTATTTGCGGTATGACCATGGGATAAAATATAATTATCGCCACCCTTTATTTGAATGTTTTGTTTCACCAGCAGAGTTGTGACCTCGTTAGATATGATTTATTATTTGAGTTATAGAGTGAACATTTTTGAAGCTAATCTTAACCTGTATCTTAAACCCTTAGGCATGAACCTATTGCCGTCTACTACGTGTATCATGTGAGCTCTCACGCCGGCCCTGGTGCATGGTTGATGGAGAGTGAGAGAGAAACACGTGTTTATTTATTTTTACCGAAGAATATTTGTACGTAATTTGAAAAGAATCGATAAAGAAATTTTCTCCCCATACACACTTTGCCACTTCGTTACTCCCCTTAGGGGCGGAATTCATAAAATACTTTCATATTGAATCTCTATGTCATAAAAAGAAACGTGCGTCAAAATTTAATGTTTCTAGTTTTAATAGTTTCGGTTTGGCGGTAATGAGTCGTTCAACCCGCTTCACAGGCCTAATTTACACAACCAGAGGATGAAAATTGACAAATGCCGGATATTACCATAGAATGTTTGATTCAACTCGTAATTTGAAAAGAATCAATAAAGATTTTTTCTCCCCATACAAAGTTTGCCACTCTGTTTTACCCCTTTAGGGGTGTAATTTGGTAAAATTCTTTCTTAATAAATCTCTACGTCATAGAAAAAAAACACTGTCAAAATTTCAAGTTGCCAGCTTCAATAACATAGGCTTGGCGCGAATGACTTAAAGAGTCGTCCAACCCGCTTCGCAGGCCTAATTTACACCCCCCAGAGGGTGAAGATTAAGAAATCCTGAAACACGTGTTTATTTATTTTTACTGAAGATAATTAGAACGTAATTTGAAAAGAATCGATAAAGATTTTTTCACCGAACAATTTTTAAATTGACATAACTTTTTTATTTATAAACTAATTGACATGAAATAAAGCTTAAATGTTAAGTGAAGCTTACCACAATATATTAGCGAACCGCGTCTAAATCGGATAAGCCGTTTCTGAGATTAGCGTGAACAAACGCACAGCTAAACTGATAAACAGACAAAAAATTTAACAATCATTGTTTTGGGTTCTATTTGTGTTGATAAAGGTCCCAGTAATATTTTTTCTCATATATCTTTCATGTACAGACAGTGATCCGTTACATTTTTATTATATGTATAGATATAGATAATTGTATTCTATTTATCTATAAGACTAAACGGCATTGGCGAAATATTAATTTTGTTGCGAAGCGACTATCATTCAAATTCAGCTATCCAAAGGAGTAGAGATATTCAAAGACATTCCTAGAATATTATAATCTAAATTATCAGTATATCTTAATTAATATATTGTTCGAAATAATATAAATTAATCTATTCAATAAGCTTCTACGAACTCACGTAGACGCAAATGTTTTACTCAATCCAAAACTCGACGACGCGACGTTGAAGCAAATACGTCTCTCAGTCTGGTCCATTATGTGACAGCTACTACTGAACTAACTGTATATGTATATTTCCAATGTTGCCGTGTAATTAATTTAGCCCTTAAGTCTTTCGAATGTATTCACATCTAGTCTTTCATTCATTTCCTTTGACGTAAATCTTTGTATAAATAAATAATTATGATGGCGTTTTATGTAATGTGATGCGGAGAACGTTCAGGTATAGTGAATATGATATAGTAGTGCTTTACAGATGTTTTCTTTTTATTAAGGGTTCCTGATGTTTACGCTACTATTACGCATTTGAAATAAAACTATTTTTACGGACTCTATCGCGTTTGTATTTGATTTTTAATTTCGTTTCTAACGATTTACAACGTTCATGGTCTCGGGAGGACTATGGTGTCTCACGTCCAACAAGTCATCATTATTACAAAGATTAGATAGATATTGTTACATTATTAGTTATTAAATTTTGCCCCATTTTTTTTTAATATAAATTCATTGCCAGTACAAAAAAAAAATTCTATATATATTTAAAATTTTATATTGTTTGTGATCAATTATTATTAAACATTTAATTTTCATAAAATAAATGCTTCGCCTTACTAACGGATAGTGACTTTAAATGTACTGATGATCTATAAATAAAAACTTGTCATATAAAAACTTGACACCGGCAACAATGGGCTCGCATAACTTGTAGCTGATTGCCATTACAGAAAAGAAGAACAAGAAGAAGAATAAAGATTAAATATCTATTGAAATAAAGTTTTATTATGCTAGTATTTGTTAGCTCCCATACATTACTCTATATGATATTTCGAATTAAATACGGTATTTCTCTTTATTATTTCAACGCGTTATTAAAACAGAAATAAATCTTATTTTTGTTTAATATTTCTTTTTTTAAACACTTACTTCGCGTACTAGGTAATAAATTTCCTTTCGTTGAGGATTCTATAAACTTTCAATTAATGGATACTATTTATACACTTTTTTATGAGTCACACAAAGAACTATTCTACGTGATAATTGAATACTAAGTAAGGATTTATTATATCTGTATTACTTATAATTGTTATTACTCTTTCGCTATGTTCGTCTATACACACATTTATTTGTCCACACAGTATGCCTCAACGGCTTGATCAATCAGGTAGTCTTTGTGTGTACTTTAGGTATTTCTAAGCCAATTTCTCATGTAATGCCTCTTAAAATCACGATATAATTCTTAAAATATGATGTAAAAAAGAATAATGCTGAACATATATACATACATACCATCACGCCATGTCCTTTGCAGGGTAGGCAGAGAGAATAGAGTGCCAGAGAACTCTATCCTTGCATACTTCACTCGCTTCCTCAACATTCATAATTCTCTTCATACACGCTCGCCGGTTTCAGAGACTCTTGACTCCACCTTCCTTCAGTACATGACCGATCTGGTGTAGTTAGTTTTTAATAATGCTGAACCATGACATAAAATGTAAATTATTAATTAAGCAGTAGTCATAAGAACCAACTGAGGGAGCAGCACACATTCTAGAAAATTTATAACACCTGCGACGGATAATCCATTTGCCAAGCGTGACGATATAATATCCAAAAATATACATAATTAATGTATTCTATATCGATACTTAATCTAGTTTTCAACAAACAGCTTTAAAATAATAACGATGACGTAAATATTAACATAACAATTAGGACGTTTAATTAAATTTGAAGAGAAATCCGATTACCCTTTGAGCGCGGACAGAACAAGGCCGTTATGCTTCCACCGCGGTTCTAGAGCTCTTCACAAGCGAATCGTTAATCAAACTATTATTTTCATTGTTTGTTATATTTTCACCCTTTAATTAATTAACTGATTGTTTTGTAATATCGTATATACATAAGTTTTCAGAGATATATAGAAAGGAGACATAGGCTAAAAGTTGTGTTTATGAAACGTATGAAAAAAATATTTGGCGATATCTATATTATACCCAAACAGTCATTCATGTTCACTCTAAGCTATGAGAGATATTGACCTAATACACCACGCTGATCAGATGTGTTGGTATAAGATTTTATTTCGAGTTTTCCTGCTCTTGCATGTGTTATATGCATATTTTATCCCTTAGTCGTCTTTTACCTTATCACAATTAACACAGAAAATATATATCATCATGCTCATATAGGTCCCACTAGTGGGCTAAAGCCTCCTCCGTAGTAGAAGGCATCTTACTTATTGGGCTTTTGTTTCGACTTCTCCATGTCTTGCACAGATATTATCGGCATATTATATTCATCAGTCGTTTTTTACAACACCCAATGATGACTAGTAACTTACAACACATATATTTATAGAGGCCATGTACATATATAGCTTAATGTTAAAGCTTTTCCATTTTGTCCATGAGACGCAGCTATCACTTACCATCAGGTGGATTACTTACTTGTCAGTAAGCATTGTCAATAAAAAAAAAACTTTTACATGTGCCTTTAATTTAGCACGTATCAATTTTTTTTTCCTAATAATTTTCTATGAAAATGTCAAAGTTATCGAAATATTACCAAAGTAATAATCAAATGAGAACACCAAAAGATTCTTAGAAATAATTATACTTCGTATACATATATCATCGTGGAATTACATACATACATATCATCACGCCATATCCCTTGCAGGGTAGGCAGAGAGAACAGAGTGCCAGAGAACTCTATCCTTGCATACTTCACTCGCTTCCTCAACATTCATAATTCTCTTCATACACGCTCGCCGGTTTCGGAGACTCTTGGTTCTACCTTCCTTCAGTACATGACCAATCTGGTCTAAGTAGGTGAGTCTCGGTCTCCCCCGGTACCTACATGCTTCCACTTTCGCATTGTATATCTTCTTAACCAGACGTTCGTTCGGCATTCTTTCTACATGTCCGAACCATCGGAACATTCCCTTTCGCATCTTTACACCAATACTCTCTTTCATACCTACTCGCTCTCTGGAATTATTAATTTATTATTATTCGATTATTATTATTCGCTTATTATTTGATCGTGGAATTAACAGAAATTAATCATACATGATGAATATATGCATTGAATGTTGAAATATTCCATACAACCGCATATGTAGTCGACATTTTTAATGAAAAGGCTCATTAATTGAAAGAAAATCCGACACTGGTAAGTTTCACATCAATAAAATGAAAGGCTTCCGTATTTAATTAATGTTTAATAAAGAAAATATAAATACACATTCTGTGTGGTGGCAGTTATGCTGGGGCTACATTAGCGGGCTACGGCGAATATTCGTGTTAACGCGATAAGTGTGGCCGGGTAGATCGTTACAACGCATAGTATTCGGACGAAGACGGTGTAGCATCGGGTCACTGTTGGTAAACTATCGCGCATCAAAGGGATTTATCGCGACAATATTTGCTTCGGTGGCTACACCTAGGCCATTTTAGCGTCGACCAGATTTTGTAGCGTTTGCTAGCTAGTCGAAGAATCGTGTCGCGTTGGCGCGCTAACGCAACACAAATCTTCGTCCGCTAGTGTAGACAAGAACATCGCGTATGGCCGTATACGATGTTTTAAGCGCGCCAACGTGAAACAATCTTCGCCCCCTAATGTAGCCCCAGCCATTACGAATACAGTCAAGCCTTACATTGCTTGTAGGTGTCGTAAAAGGCGACTAAAACTAAGTTGATCTGGACTAACTCCATCTAATGTCAGTCACTAATTACATTCCCAATGTTGACATTGGGCTAGCTGGTTAAATAATTGCTAGTAACTTTTGCGATATGTATCATGGGAGAGGACTTCATATTACGTCGACATCACGTAATGGGCGGCTATAAATACTCCTAATTCTTCCGTTGCTAGTGTGTATCCTAAAAAACGATTAAGTATTTCACTTTGACCTGGGCTAACTCTATCTAATGCTATCTGGAACAATTACATTTTTAAGAAGGATTGACGGCAGGCAGACGGCTGGGCATAAAACTATTGACAAAAAATTTGCATTTGTATGTACGATGGGAGAGGAGTATATATTAACTTCGATGCTAAATAATTGAGATAAAACCAGGATGATCCATTATAATTTAGATGGCAAATGTAATAAATAACTGAGTGCATGTGGTTTAAGAAATTTAAATAGCAACTTTCCGTGCAGAGTCCATGGAGTAAGATCCCATGCAGGGCAAAGTTTTATGTAATTCACAAATATTTTTTGTGAGTCTAGTTGTTATTTATATCTCTTAATGTTAATATGTTATAATGTTTCTAAGGTGCCCCGCAAGAAAAGAATTTTTCTTAGTGGAAATTATTATATCTTCAAAAGAATTGTAAGAAAAGAAAGAAAAAAATAACAATTTATATTAATGCGATGAAATAATGACAAAAATAGTCTGTTTGAAATATTATGTAGGCCTGAAAAATAATGGCAAAAGAATACTTGAGTTACTAATACAAATGTTGTGAACATCAATGGACGTGCTTAACTCATAGTACATGACGAAAATTGGCATGACGCCTTACTAAGCCGTCACGCACCCGCTTTTTTGTATAAATATGAATAATATTTTTATATTAATTAACTAAATAAAACATTGATAAATTCAAATTAAATAATATGTCTTATTAGCTTCTGCTCGTGGCTTCGCCCGCATAAAAGTGACTTATAAAAGTGACATAATATAGAATTGTATCACTAAATTATCACATGGGAACATAATATTACGATAAAAGCAGGGTTCGAAAATATTCGATATATATAATAAATACCAAAATATCGGATATTTATGATATATATCGGATATATATCATATTTGATATATATCAATTTTGTATGAAAGTCATATTATAATATTATTTTATTGCATTATATATGATTACTACTTGTTTATGTGTTACATGAACAATATGAACATGCTTAAATTTAAAAAAAAATCATTTTTATATGTTCTATTTATTGAGTTATTTACTTAAAATCAGTTGGATAAATCAAAACATAATATCTTCTTCTTAATGATAAGGCAAATTCTACTAAAAACATAACATCTTTTATATTAGGCAAAATCAACAAAAAATAATTGTTGCCATCTATCGATTAGAACTTACCACTTCCCATGCTATCTAGATTTAGTTAGTAAAACAGTAACAAACGTAAATAAATATTTTTAATAATATATATTTTTTAAGGGATATGGCGGAATGATATGTATGAATGTATGTATGTATATTTTTTAAAACCCTTTTTGTTTTGGGATATTTATAAGTCGTAATCGTAGAGCATGCATGAAGACTGTGATGAGTGTGAATGAAGCGATGGAGGTATGTCAGGATCGTGGTTTGTGGCAATCCGTAGTCTCTGCCTACCCCTCTGGGAAACAGGCCTGAAGCTATGTATGGATGTATATTTATTAAAAAAAATGATATATATCGTGGAACTCAGCTTGATATATATCCGATATATATCCGATATATATCGGATATATATCTTGATATTGATTGATATATATATCTTGATTTGATATCCGTTGATATATATCCTCGAAGCCTGGATAAAAGTAACGTATATGTTAATCCGGGAAACGATCTATCTATATGCCAATTTTCATTTCAACTTTCTCAACGGTTTACGCATGATTGAATAACAGACATTCAAAATTTCACATTTATATATATTGGTAGCACCTAAGTAGGATTCAATATGTAAGATGAATGTTTAAATTGTTGCTGCTCAGGCAGTACCATATAGTGTTGGCCCAGGTCATCTCTCTTAGTCGTTTTTTACGACACAAAATAAAAAGTAAAGCTTGGGAGTAATCATAGCCGTAACTATACATCATCTAAATTATAATTAAACAGTATTAATAAACTCATGAAGCACGAGCACGGCTCGCCCAATAGCATTTTACATATGGCTACGAAACCCTAAAATCTCTGTCGCTTTCAAAGCTTTGAAAATATATTTATTGTGTGGCAAATAGTTTCAGTAGTGCAGAAACGTTACCGGCTGCATGTAAACAAACTCCAAAGCTTTTCGCTTTAAAAAACTGAAAAGGCTTTACTTAAAAATACCATTGCCTATGTTGGGATTAACTTAAAAATGTCGTTTCAAATTTAATATGACTGCTACATATTTCAAAATAAAGTTGAATATTTCAAATATTAAATTTATTAATTTTATTATTGTTCTTATCCTTTTATAGATAAATCTTAATAGTAAATAAAAAGATTGCGACAATTATTACTACTTTCAGTTATTTTTAAGTTGAAGCAAACCTTCTAGACATAGTTGGGCAAGTTGCCAATTGGCTTAAGATCAACAGTGGGACGATACGATTTGAAGAAAAGGGGCTGAATGGCATCACATAAAAACCGGGTCACTGTCCTCTCTGACTTCATCTCGCAGTCGAAAGGCAATCGTGACTAGAATATTGCTTTGTACTCGCTATAATATTGTCGACACGGTCATGATGAGAATCGATAGGAATCTCTTATAAGGAGATCTTCAACAAGGTAGTGCTTACTTTCAGTCACTCATTATTATGATTTAATTATACCTATAGATAACTAGAAGAACCGCGCGAATACTTCGCAACATTTACAACGGTGGTCGTCACTTGCCATATTATTGCAGAAAAAACGACGAAAGACGAGCTGTCCAAATTATCGGTAATGCCAATGTCATTGACAGGCTGGAATACCTGGGGCATTGGGGAGACGTCGGGTCATTTTACCTACTCCATTAGCTCTTTTACGGGTAATAAAACTTTAATTTACTCAAAGACATTATGGTGAAGTATGAACTAAATCTTTCTCACTCGAACAAAAGATTTATATCATCATCATTCTCCTGCTCTTATCCCAATTACTTGGGGGCGACGCAATATGTATTTGTACATATTGCAAAAGTTATTTGCAATAGTTCTATGAGCGGCCGCCTGCCTGACGTCAACGTTTCTTGGGAATGTAATTGTTGACCAGACAGCATCAGGTGAAGTTGACTCGGTTCAATATAAAGCTTATAGTCGTCTTTTACGAAGGAAAGATATATTGTAGCAGTTCAATATCAAAAGTTCGAAACTTAAGTCATCAACATTCAACCTTTCCCCATCTAGTGCCGGTTTCTACTCATCTAACGTTTCGTGTATTTACAGTACGCCCTATTTCCACTATTTTAATTAATTCTATGATCGTATCAGGGTGGTTAGTAAGAATATACACACTACGCCACCTAGTAATTTTCGGTGGGTTTTTCTATTAAACGCCTAGCTACAGGTCGCGCTCTTTTGAGAAACCTATAACACGCAAATATAATAGTGAACTCGCCTGCCAATTTGATAGTTGTGCTATCTCTCGTTCTTCAACAAATGTAAAAATATCTGCTATAGTACAAATTTACCTTTCAATTGTAAGCATTTATAGTTAATTTATTTAACTTCATTAATGTATTTTTAATGCATATTTTATGTAACACATTATTTATGAAAATACTTTTGATAATAAATAATAGTGTAATTAAATCCATTTATGTGACTTGTTTGAATAATAAAAAAAGCATTAACTTTCGTTACCTTTGGTCTTGAAAGGAATTTCCCGTCTAGATTTACCAGGAATGATGGGTGATTCTTGGCTACCACCCAAGATCTTTTCCTCCCTGATGATTGTCGGTACATTTAGCGCTGTAACCTGACCTTTGCTACTTCAATTAATCCCGTCACAATGCTTACCGGACATTATTTTACGGATTTCTGAATTAATATACACAATTGGATGAAAAGTAATATTCTATAGCATAAAAATGCACCCTTATCTTCACATATATTTTGGAATCAATCTTCTTATACACCGACGGTATTTCATCCCTGAATAAGATTGAGTTTTCTGAATGGTTAGCCTGACAACTCTATATCGGCCGTTAGAAATATATATGCTTAAATATATCTCCAAATATCTTAATTATATATAAACCAATAAATATCATTTTTGATATTGAGAAAATGGATATTTCCACAGACAAAGATCCGAACTGTACGCGACAATAGTTACCTACGTACATTTGTATACTTTTTTTTTTGTTTTTTTGCGGTGGGCTATGGTGTGGTCACGCCTTGCCAAATCGATCCGTGGCGATGGGAGAGACGGCGCGCGACCCCATAGACCCACCCTGCAATGCGCCTCTCTTCGCCATGCGAGCGGGCCACCAGAACCATAGATTTCTATACCTACGTTTTTATTTTATGTTATGTTTTATTATTATTATTCAATCGTCCAATGTCGGACGTAGCTCTGCCATCAGACGCGGTCATCTTTTGATGGGGCTGAAGACCGTACACATACTACAGGAACACTTTTTATAATTTACTCTGTAGTACTCCGTCTCGGAAACCATCCATGGTTTTACATCAAGAGGTTGTTTTGATATTTCTCATAATAAGTGATTAATATGACTTAATTTTTTTTTGCAAGTTTTCCAAGGACAGAAGAAACAAACAAGGATTAATTTAACTCGAATTTGTCTACCATGGCGTTTGCCACGTGACGCCAAAAGAGAGTGTATATCACATTAAAGTGTTATTCATTTCGCAAAATAGTCCCCATTCTCCTCGTGATCTCTCACCGAATTTTTAAGTCTCGATCGTTGAAGTGAAGTGTGACGAGAGTTGTATTCTTATCACTCCACACTGGCGTTTATTAAATTACGAATGGATTATTTAGATAACCTTATTTTTCTTAACCTAGTTAAGATATGTATATTTAAAAAGTATTATATCCCGGACGAAGGAAACCATATTAGCGCTTTTTTTTTATTAATGCTCACTAAATGTATGCTGTGTAATGGACGAGTACAATGGTTTTGTTTCCTACATATGTAGGAAAATAGTGTGCAGCAAAAATGATTGTACTGAATATACGTGTAATTTGTGAACGTCGTGTATTTAAAAAAATACTTTCATTAAATTCTCTATTTTTTCCTTTCTTATACTTATAAGAAAGGAAAAAACAGAGAATTTAATGAGTTGTGGGCTAATTCTGCCGCGCAGGACGACCCCCCTCTAGGTGGACTGACGACATTATCAAGGTTGCAGGAAACCGCTGGATGCAGGTGGCGCGGTGTTGAATGGCATTCTCGTGGGGAGGCCTATGTCCAACAGTGGACATTTACGGGCTGATGGATGGGCTAATTCTTGGTAGGGACTAAAAATTCACGTGATTTTGGTTCATAGTCTTAAACCTCACCGCGTATCAGTATGGGGGAGGGTGGGTTAAAAAAATTGCTAAAAAAAATCGCGAGATTAATGGACGGCCCTTATGAGACTGCACGCCTTTGGGCAGTGTATCCACAAAAAATAAGCATTGGTCCATAACGAAGTATTTTTGTCCAGAACACCTCGGTATTGGAGAATCACCATTGGCGCTCGGCAGTCAGCTGCCTCAAAGAGAGTGGGGTGCTGGATCACATGGTTGATGTACGCGCTGAACTTGAAGAAAAAGTTCGTGCATTGATCATGGCTACTGACATCACAAGGCAGCAGGAATATTTGTCGCGGTTCAAGGTGAGTTGTATTCATTTATATACGTTCTAATTTCAGTATTTTAATAAATATATCTACCGGTTTGTGTGACATTTACGATTAGGTTTTGAAAACATTAAACATATTTCTCACCACATTCTGATAGACAGAGATAGGTTTTGATAAATTAAATTATCTAATTAAAATACATATCTATCCGTGTGGTGACGGAGTAAGAATACAATTCACCACCCCCTATCTTACTCACAGGTGATCGTAAGAGACGACTAAGTGATATAAAACTCATATAACATCTATGCAAGAGAAGGAAAACTCGAAACAAAATCCTATATCAACACGTCTGACCAGCGCGATATAGTAGGTCAATTTATATCCCATTACGGAGGAGGCTCGAGCCCAGTAATGGGATATATGTATATGAGCTGAGATGATAATGATGATATAATATTTTAATTTTATACTTAATGTTTAATGTCACGTTTTAAATTGTTAAATTGCCACGTGGAAAATATTGATACACTTTACAGTCTGCTCTCGATTAATTTCACTATTTATTACTGCATGTGCTCCAACATTTCCATGGCAGGAAGTTACTCAGCGGATTACGAACTAAATCTCATTATGTAAACATAGCTTCATCGATTAAATTACAGTCGACAAAAGGCTTTTAACTTTGTGTTTTACGGGCGGATATTATAATGAGAAGTTGGCAAATGCTTTTCATGACGGTAATTATACCATCAAAGACAACAGTCATAACGAACATTGAAGCTAGCTCTATGTAGCATTATTCTTTTATTTACACTCTATTCAAATTTACACTAATTATATCACGTACCTATTTTTATTGTACCTAACCTATACACACATACATACATACATATCATCACGCCATATCCCTTGCAGGGTAGGCAGAGAGAACAGAGTGCCAGAGAACTCTATCCTTGCATACTTCTTACGTATACGTTTTTTTAAATCCTTTATTTTATTGTGTCTTTTTGCTGGATAAAAATTATTTCTTTCTATCTTTGTCTTCTTCCACATCAATTTTTTGCAGTGACTGCACAGATGGCATAGTGGTTAAGATACGACCGTCGTGCCAGTGCCGTGGGTTCCATTCCTACGCTAATACTTTGTGCGATCCGCAAAATGTTGTTCTGAGTCCGAGTGTAATTTGTCTGCGTTAATTGCATGTCTGTAAAGTCTTCCGCAATACAAAAATTATTTCCTTAGTGCAGGGTGGTGAAATTACCTCGTCGCTGTCATCGGTGTCGACCTGACGCTGCCGGCTGTTGCGCGAGCGATGGTCGACAGCGTCAGGAATTGGGACGCAGTCGCCGCCTTCTGCGAGGCTGTCATCTCGCAGAAAGAGGCGGCGGAACGGGCCCAGGAGGATTCCCATGACCCGGGCCGCCGCCCGCGGCCGGGGCGGCGCAGGCGCGAGTACCTGCGCCTGATGCCACCTTAACCGAGGCTTCGGGTGATAGGACCGGGGAATTGTCCGGTCACCCGACGTGAGGCCACCGCGTGAGGACGACGCCTCGACGGCGAAAGCTGTCGGGGCGTCGACAGGAGAGGAGCCCGAGAGGGCATACCGCCGAGCGGGCCACCGAAGACAAAGATCGGGTACCGGTGGCCCGCTCGCACGGCGAAGAAGAGGTGCTTGCAGAGTGGGTCAATAGGGTTGCGCGCCGCCTCTTCCGTCACCCCGGACCGATTTGGCGGGGTGCAACGTCCATAGCCCACCGCAAAAAAAAAAAAGGGTGGTGAAATTAAAAAAAAACTACAACATATTCTCTCCCCTGAGCATAATAAGTGCGAGCGGGCCAACCGGTACCCGATCTCTGTCTTCGGTGACCCCGACCGGCGGTTTACCTTCGCGGGTTCCTCTCGAGTTGACGCTCCGACAGCTTTCGCCGTCGGGGCGTCGTCCTCACGCGGTGATAA
Organism: Lymantria monacha; assembly: GCA_905163515.2. NCBI lineage: Eukaryota > Metazoa > Arthropoda > Insecta > Lepidoptera > Erebidae > Lymantria > Lymantria monacha. The sequence continues at coordinate 24,370,547 of LR991081.1, forward strand.
AACCTAATGACCTAGATCTAAGAATCGATCTAGGAGCAGTGGAATAACGATCCAGTTATCATTAATTTTCAAAATTCAGAATCTATGAAAAAAAAATACTCACACCTTATTAAGTAACAAACTTTTGAATATCATGAGTTAATGCTTAGCTAATATTGAGATTCTGTCGTGTATATTGTTCGACGATTTTGTAAGAGTTATTACTTTGCCGTTATAATTGTGACAGCCTTTGTTCCCTGACATATGTATACAATTATACATATATAGCATATTTTATACACGTTGTCACAAAGCTATTCTTGGCATCTTAACTTTTACAATAAAAAGAACTTAACTTTGTTATGTATAATATCATATAGTAACATTTACTTTTGTGTTTATTTAGCTGGATGTACTTGGATACTCGTAGCGTGTGATAAGGAGATAAGCAATCTTGTTAGTGTTCGGGTAACCTAAGAAGATTTTCTCGTTTAATATTCAGCAATGTCTTAAAATTATATTCTCATATCAGTGTGACCAACGATGTCTTAAGGTACAGAAGCGTATTTTTATAAATATCGTCCAAATAATAAATAAAATGAGTTTATTGCTATTATTATCATAATTTACATTACAATATTATTTAGATCGCTACATTTATAACTGACAATCTGATTTTTTAACCACAGTTTGTTCAGGCACAAAGGTCTTCTTTAAATATTTATCTTTCCCTTTCTTATACTATACCACTCCCGACCATCACCGTTTTAATTCTTCGACCTATTATACTTTTTTTGTCATTCCTGAGATACCATTCTAATATAATTCTAGATCATTTCTTAATTTATTTGGGCGCCCTGAAGTTTTTTAAGAAACCTATATGGTCTCAAAAAAAACCTCAAAGTCGCGAAGATTTTTGCGAAATACTTAATTGGCAATAGACAGGCCATATCGCTTGACGGACCAGCAAACATTGGATATAAAATATTCTAAAGTAGCGACTATAAATCTTCAAATTACTGAAATTTTTAGCATTTAATATGCTTAATTATTTATAAATACCCGATACGAAACGAAAAATTATGTCACAAGCGGGGTTCGAACCCGCACCTATTGGGAATCCGGCCCAACCGTGCTGCGGGTTCGAACCCCGCTTGTGACATAATTTTTCGTTTCGTATCGGGTATTTATAAATAATTAAGCATATTAAATGCTAAAAATTTCAGTAATTTGAATAACAAGGTTGTGTCATCGTTTAATACAATTCTAACTGTAAAGTTTGAAGTATTAAGTCTATACAGTGTGTAAGCATTGTCCGATAGATGGCATACGTCACCTTGAAGACGTAAGATATAATATGATTCGAAATTTGCATGTCCTAAAATAGTTCACTATGGTGTAAGTGGCAGCACGGTTGGGCCGGATTCCCAATAGGTGCGGGTTCGAACCCCGCTTGTGACATAATTTTTCGTTTCGTATCGGGTATTTATAGACTATAAATCTGTTTTGATGCAATGTGGCACAGACTACCAGACAGATTGACAAGATTGTAAAGATCTCTATTGAATGCATATGCATAGCAACATTCTACATAGCAAACTCATGTCTAAGAGTGAATAGTATTTTTTTTTTATTGCTTATGGTGGAAATCGAGCAGACAGCACACCTGACGGTAAGTGTCGCTGCCGCCCATGGACCTTTGCAATACCAAGGGTATAGCTAGGCCGCTGCCTGCCAATAAAAACCCCAAACCCACTCAATTGGGCTTCCGGCTCTCTCGCTCACCGAACGAAGTGCAATAGCACATTGCCATTACTCAAACGTCGATCTTCTGCGAGAGTGTAGTACTAACCCTGAAAATTTAAATACACATTTTCTGACGGTGCCCGGCTGTGATACAGTCACAATATCTGACTTAACTTTCTTTGAATATAATAGATTTGGTGATAGTAGCTTCCGGCTTAAAACGATACATGAAGAGGATGTGCTCAATCTGCTACGCAGCATTAAGTCCAATGCCCTGGGCTATGACCATATATCATTGAACATGCTGACCATGATATTACCTCGCGCACTTACCGCACTCACTTCTATAGTAAATATGTCTATCACCCAGTCGATCTTCCCCGAGTTATGGAAAATAGCGATAATAAAACCCATACAAAAAGTGCATAGTCCCACAAGTGCAGATGACCTTCGACCTATCAGCTTGCTGCCATGTATCTCCAAGATTCTGGAAAAAGTGGTATGCAATCAATTAAGACAATATCTTGAGCACCACAATATATTACCGAATAAACAATCTGGGTTCCGGAAAAAACATAGCACAACAACTGCTCTCCTGGATGTTGTTGACAATGTACTTGAAGCCAGAGATCAAGGTAAAGCCACGCTGCTAGTTTTGTTAGATTTTTCTCGTGCTTTTGATTGCATAAATACTTCGCTCCTTCTCTCTAAACTAGCTTATTACGGATTTCACCCTGAAACTCTCAACTGGTTTAATAGCTATCTTTCCAATCGCTCTCAATTTGTCCAGATTCTCAATAGAGACGGTACTTACTCTTCATCATCTAAGAAAGAGGTGAATAGAGGTGTTCCTCAAGGTTCTATCCTTGGGCCACTTCTATTTATTTTATACAGCGCTGACATAATAAGCTGTTTAAAATATTCTAATTGGCATTTGTATGCTGACGACCTTCAGCTGTACCTCTCCTTCCATCCTCATGATATTGGTCAAGCCGTTAATAAATTAAATGATGACCTCACTAGGATTCTGGACTGGTCCAGAAAAAATTGTTTAGTGTTGAATCCAAATAAATCTAAATATATGGTAATGGGTTCAAGAGCAATGTTGCATAAATATCAACAACTTAACCTAGACATTAATATTGATGGCTGTCCCATAATACAAGTAGATGAGGCATGCAATTTGGGAGTGGTATTTGATGGTCAGTTGCACTTTGAGACTCATGTTCTGAATGCTGTACGAAACTGTTTTTATCGCTTAAAACTACTATATCGTATTCGTCCCTACCTAAATATCGACTTACGTGTCATGCTCTGTGAAAGTTTAATATTATCCAAGCTAAACTATGCTGACTCAGTATATGGTCCTTGCCTTCTTGGTAGAACCGAAAAAATTATACAACGCGTTCAGAATGCATGTGCGCGCTTCTGTTACGTTATACCTCCCCGATCGCACGTTACCCCGTATTTGAATAAGGGGAACCTCATGAAAATGGCTGCACGCAGAAAGCTGCACCTGGCTACTTTGCTTTTTGACGTGATCATATCTAAAAAGCCAAACTATCTTTATAACAAGCTATCGTGGTCTCGCGAATTCCATAAAAAAAACACAAGAGCTTCTTTATACTTATTAACTACTCCTAGGCATAAGACCGCAGCATTTCGAGGAAGTTTTAAATTTACCGCAACTCGTTGTTGGAATGATTTATTACCACCGTTTCGAACTAATAAGTCTGTTAATAGTTTCAAATCAAATTACAAGAAATACTTATTAGCACTACAAATGGATAACTCCTGATAATTTCTGTATGTATGTATATATATGCATTTATATATTATATGTAATTGTGCAATGTCTATATGTAAGTTTGTATATATGTATGTTTACCTTACTATCGCATATCTTTAATGTGGGATTGTCGCTTTTCAACTTCTACTCAATATAGGAAACCAACGGTATGATGATTTAACCGTTCGCTGAATTATATTCTATGAGTTATTCAAATCTGTGGCTACTGTTGTACTACTACTGTACAAAGACTAGATTTAAGGACTTTTTGTAACTTGTCCTCGGTTTGGTATCTAGCTTAACTTGATTTATTAATCTGAATATTTTTATATAATTAACGGCATCGATGTTTATTTGTTTATTATAATGATGTCAGTTTGGGAATCAGATTACTACTATATTTCAGCGCGTGACTGTCCGTGATATCACTATCATTGGTTCTATCTGAAAACCAGCGCTGCACCCTCTCGGTACAGCCTATGCTGAGATAGGACCTCTTTCGGTCTCTCTATGTATCTTATTTTTATTAGTTAACTTAGTAATCTATTTTTGCCTTGAATTTACAGTGTTTACTTTTTCTTATAATATGTTAATTCAAGTTATATTATTTTTGTTTTGCATCTGTTTGTATGTACTTTGAGATCGAAATAAACGTGTTTTCTTTCTTTCTTTCTTTCTTAACCCTGACGGACTGGCCCGCGGATGTGAATAGAAAACTGTCCACAGCGTGGTCACCACTATTAAAGTATTTGAATAGAACATCATAGATGTGTGAATGAAAGGTGCTTGTAAACTGTTTCTAGTATCTACATATTGTTCTGCCACAACACTTTGGATGATCGAACAAATAGCGCAACTCTTTTATTCATATATTGCACCATCTATTATTATCATTCTTCAATGACTTCTATGTTGACTATTCTATGTTTAGAACGTAAACATTTCAACAGTCAATATTGATGAACAAAAAGTTGGCTCCAAGTGCGTCTCCGTATTACGTGTCGACTGATATAAATACGATGCGAACGAAAACATATAATATTATGCTTTTGGAAATTATTACTTACTTCACTAGATGCGTTATGCGAACTTTTAAAGTTAGATATAATACGTCAATACGTATTATATCTAACTTTAAAAGTTCTTTGAATTTGAAAATGTAATAAGGAAATTCACGAAATCAAATAAGACTATTATTAATTTTATTTTTAATCAAAATAATTATTCAATATTTGGATATAATGTAATCTATGTATAAACTAAATCGGATATTTGTTTGTTTTTGTTAATATGGTCCTATTTTAATATCGTGCAATATAAAAAAAAATATAAATTAAATATAAAATAATCAATGGAAATATAATCAATGGAACTATATATATATATATATATCGACGTATGTAGAAAGCTGTGTGGTAGAGGCTACGAATACTGCCAACCGTCAGGGTTTTGCTCGTAGATATTGTAAAAGACGACTAAGAGTTTTACATCGACATGGACCAACTCTATCTGATGCCGTTTGGTCAATAATTACATTCTCAAGGAGGATTGACGTCAGGCAGGCGGCCGGTCGTAAAACTAGTGCCAATAAGTTCTGCAATATGTAGGCAGAGGAGTACATATTGCATTGACCACAAGTTAGTGGGATAAGAGCTGGAGAATGATAGTGGTCCTATTTTAATATCTTTTGAGTTGAAAGTCGGAGTTCTAGCTGTATATATTTGTAGTATTTAGCCGATTACACTAATTTAATAGATCACCCATTATAGTATAGAGAATGTTCCCTTACACGGTAACGTCTAGGATCTTACTGTGTAAGCAATCATTTTAAAAGTAAACTGTCCCACGAAAATAATGGTAATTTGATAGATTAAAGCAATTAATTTGGTTATCTGATGGATAGATTCGAAGCTTAGTTAAGCTTACACCTTAACAGCTACATTTTATAGAAGTACTCCCGTCATTCACGTGCGAATTCTGCCAAATTTCTTACATTGGTATCAACGTGGAAGACATGAGATATTTTTTTTAAAGCATAGATATTCGCGTATGCCTACGATATTGGGCTTCATAGATTAAATAAAGCGATAATTAACTATTTATACGCATAACTTCGTAAAGAAACTTTAGAGTACGCCCAACAGTTTGAACGTGATTATTAAATAAACAATGAAACAAATACACATTTGTATTCATAATTATTGTAATACATTATATTTCAATTATAAAATAAACAAGCAGAATAATGTATTTTATGCTATTCTAAGAACAAAGCTACAATCCGTTAAATATAAGTATTTTTGCATTTTTATACAGGTTTTCTTACAATCTTATAGTTGAAGGGTGGGTGGGGAGGTTGTGGGTTAAGCGTTGGTGTGAAAATCCCCTCATTTTACCATTCAATCCTAGTGTCATACAAGTTGTTAAGCAAATTACTGCTTACTAGTTAAAGTTTTAAGGTTCTCCTAAATTACTTTCAAATAAAACTATTACGAAATCCCTTGTATTTGATTTTCAAACCTCATGTAATAGCAGGTGCGGTCGAAACTTTGCTCACAGACTACAAATATAGTGTGACAGCGCGAAAAATCTCTTTAAGCAAATCGTTCTTTATGCACAGCACTATGTGTGGTAGCGGCTACGAATACTACCTAAACTTACATTCATGTCGTAAAGAATAGTACATTAACTTGGGTCAACTGCATCTAATACAGTCTGGTCAACGATTACATTCCCAATCCAGTGTTGACGTCAGGCAGGCGGCCAATCACATAAATGATATTAAAACTTTAACAATATGTACGATGGAAGAAGAGTAGGTACACATTGGGTCGACCATAAATAATTAAGATAAAAAGCAGAATGATGATGATGATGATGATAATGATTATAATGTTTTAGTCTTTATATCATAGAATAAAAACAGGTGACCGTCTTCTCTTTGTTTCTTTGGGGTATACCCGGGTGTATAGCGTAAAAGACGTGTGGTAGCGGCTACGAATACTACCAACCCTTACTTTGCTCGTGGATGTCATAAAAGACGACTCAGAGCATTATGACCTGGACCAACTCCATCTAATGCCGTTGGGTCAACAATTACATTCTCAAGGAGGGTTGACGTCTGGCAGACATGGTCATAAAGAAAAAAACCGGAGGTGTCAAGGGACACCCGGATGGAACGAAGTTCTATTTTAATTATATTTTTTTTTTCTGCCTTAAGCGATTTTTATCGTTATATTTTAGCCAATTTGCAAAATATCTTTATAAATTATAGCCTATGTGTTATTCTGATGTGCAAGCTATATTACTATAAATTTCATCAAAATCCATTCAGTAGTTTTTACGTGAAAGAGCAACAAAAATGTTCACATCCATACATTATTACAAACTTTCACGTTTATAATATTAATAATAGGATATACAATTCCACTAGACTACCAAAACTTTTCGGCCCCGAGCTCGAACGCGAGCCGGCCACGCGGCCCGGTCACGGGCGAAAATAATTTCGTTGCGCATTGTTTTGATTTTGCTATATCTCTTAAGGTATTGATTTAATTTGCATGGTCTGAAGGAAAAAAAATAGCTTCAGGAAATGCTCAAGCCAACTAATGTATTTAAAATGATAAGGATTAATACAGTATTTGTGTAAATAGCTTTTCAATTACCGTTTTATAATAGAACATTTTTTAAAGTATTAAAATGGATATAGTATGTTATCCTTAAGAGATAGATATATACCATCGCGGACTTTTTTGTAGGCCTTTTTAAGCTGTATAATACTGTAGTACTTTATTTTGATCTATTTCGTAGGGTTCAGCCAGCGTTTGCAATGTAAGCGCAAAATAATGTGTTTATTTGCGACATCACATTAGAAACCTCTAAAATTATCAGTGTTTCTCTAGTACATTATGCATATATTATACATATAAACCTTCCTCTTGAATCACTCTATCTATAAAAAAAATCGTCGCGACACCACACTGTTCAATGCGAAATAGAAATGAAAATATCTGGCTTGCTTTCTATAAGAGAGAGAGAGACAGAGAGAGAAACGTGCGACGCCGCACAGCTTACAATAGCTTACTATAGCAAAAAGTGTCGTGACAACTTTTCGTAAGAATTTTTTCCGTCTAGCTCCCTTTCACAACGCGCGATAAGGAACTTCGTTCCAAAAAGCCAATACCTTTTACAATATGTACTATGAAAGAAGAGTACATATTGTATCGGATCCTAAGTAATTGGGAGAAGAGTAAGAGAATGAAGATATATAGCGTAACAGACTACTAAGGGATGTTAGCAAATAAGGTCACTGAAAGAGAAAACCTCGAAATTAAACTTTATGTCAAGCTGTTACACTAGCATAGTACAGTAGACTAATTATAGTCATATTTTCCGTGTGGTGACGGAGTAAGAATATAATTCACCACCCCATATCTTACCCGTGGGTGATCGTACGAGACGACTAAGGGATATAAAATGCATATAACGTCTATGCGAGAGAAGGAAAACTCGAAACAAAACCCTATACCAACACGTTTGACCAGCGTGGTGTAGTAGGTCAATTTCCCTCCTAGTATGGAGGAGACTCGAGCCCAACAGTAGGACATATATGGGCTGGGATGATGAAGATTATAGTCATATTTCAGAGATTGCTTATGGTCAATAATCTAACGACTAAAGGACAAATTATTTTCCTTTTAGTTTTTTTTATGATCTTATTCTATTCTGTGTTATGGTGGCTACGAATACTACTAACGATATTGCTCGTGAATTTTATAAAAGACGATTAACAGCTTTATATCGATATATGCCAACTCTATCTGATGCCGTCTGATCAACAATTTAATTGCCAAAGGTAGACAGACGCCAAGCAGGCGTTATTAAATTATTGTCATAACTTTTGCAATATGCACGACGAGAATATAACATATCGCGTCGACATAATCGACTGCACAGATGGTGAAGTGGTTAAGGTATCAATATTCGATTCCTACGCAAGATAATACTTTGTAAGATCCACAAAGGGTTTTTCTGACTCCGAAGAGGTCCCCTGTACATGATTATCTGTCTAGTGCGAGGTGATTTTTTTTTAACTAGGAGCAGGCTTTTGACGAGTACCGTCGCGTTCTAACAACAAATTCACGCTAATATAATTTAGGATGCATAAAGATTTTTAGAATAAAACATCAAAAGAAGGAAAGCTTGACATAAAGACACGTGGTAATGAATGTCATATTTGGATCAATTTCTATTTCATTGTAGGGAAGGTCCTAACACTGTATTGCGACGTACAGGCTGATAAAATAGAAAATGTATAAGTGACGTTTTTCCGTGTGGTGACGGAGTAAGAATACAATTCACTACCCTCTATCTCACCCGTGGGTGATCGTAATACGACTAAGGGACAAAACAAGCCGCTTCTTCTGTCGCCCCGGACGGATTAGCGGGGCGAGACCATTCTATAGCCCACCACCAAAAAAAAAAACTAATGAAAAAAAAAAAAAGCTCTATAGCAACACATCTGACCAGTGTGGTATAGTAGGTCAATTTCCGTCCCGTTATGGAGGAGGTTCGAGCCCAACAGTTGAGACGTTGCACATTTTTTCACCTGTATTTAGTACTAATACCCATGGGGTGACAATATAAAAATACGATGACCATTTCTACTACGATGACCACTACTCTTTACTTACTCGTGGGAGTTTTAAAGACTAGCTGATATATCACCTAAAGAATGGACGGTTGCGCACTGTCGATGTCGTGGTAAACTTATGGCGTCAATTGCTACCACCTATCAAACATGATGATTGCGATATTATACCCATAAAAGACAGCTATATTATTAATAATAGGAGATGGTAAACTATTTTCGCTTTACATTTAGATAGAAAGCCTGCAAATACTTTAAACATGTATAAAGCTTTAAAAGAGCTTTAAACCCTGTTAAAATAAAAGTAAATCGCATCATAGGGCAAAACATAATTACACCTGCTATCCATGTTTCGACTCCAACAAATGTTATGCTTCAGGGCAAACGCGACAGTTTAATATAATAATAAACTATACTTGCCTCAGGCTGAAAAATAGTCTCTATATATGAAGGTTATGTCTTTTTATATTGTCAAAATCACTGGTTTTTACTATTTATTTTTTATCTAATCTGTGACACCACTCAATCGATTATGACGAGACTGCCACTTGCAGATTGCTAATTTTACATATAGACACTTTTATTTTCTAAAAAAAATTGAATTAGAGACAATAAAATTGACACACTTAAAATTGTGAATTCTTCAAATTTCTATTTATCTATACATATAATAAAAATGTAACGGGTCGCTGTCTGTACATGGAAGATATATGAAAAAAAATATTACTGGGACCTTTATCAACACTAATAGAACCCAAAACAATAATTTTTAAAATTTTTGTCTGTTTATCTGTTTGTCTGTTTATCTGTTTGTCTGTGTGTTTGTGCACGCTAATCTCAGAAACGGCTTATCCGATTTAGACGCGGTTTTCACTAATATATTGTGGTAAGCTTCACTTAACATTTAGGCTTAATTTTATGTCAATTGGTTTATAAAAAAAAAAGTTATGTCAATTTAAAAAATGTTCGGCGAAAAATATCTTTATCGATTTTTTTCAAATTACGTACAAATATTTTTTAGTAAAAATAAATAAACACGTGTTTCAGCATTTGTTGATTTTCACCCTCTGGGGGTGTAAATTAGGCCTGCAAAGCGGGTTGGACGACTCATTAAATCATTAGCGCCAAGCCGATATTATTGAAGCTGGCAACTTGAAATGTTGACAATAGTTTCTTTATATGACGTAGAGATTCACTAAGAAAGGATTTTACGAAATTATACCCCTAAGGGGGTGGAGAGAGTGGCAAAGTTTGTGTGAAGAGAAAAACTCTTTATTGATTGTTTTCAAATTACGAGTCGAATCAAATATTCTAGGGTAATATCCGGCATATGTCAATTTTCATCCTCTGGTTGTGTAAATTAGGCCTGTGAAGCGGGTTGAACAACTCATTACCGCCAAGCCGAAACTATTAAAGCTAGAAACATGAAATTTTGAAGCACGTTTTAATTTATGACATAGAGATTCAATATGAAAGGATTTTATGAATTCCGCCCCTAAGGGGGTGTAACAAAGCGGCAAAGTGTGTATGGGGAGAAATTTTTTTTATCGATTCTTTTCAAATTACGTACAAATATTCTTCGGTAAAAATAAATAAACACGTGTTTCTCTCTCCCTCTCCATCAATCCCGCACCAGTGCCGTTGTGGCGACCAGTTCCGGCGTGAGAGCTCACACGATACACATAGTAGACGACAATAAGTTCTTGCCTAATAGTTTAAGATACAGGTTAAGTTTAGCTTCAAAAATGTTCACTCTATAACTGAAATAATAAATCATATCTAACGAGGTCGCAACTCTGCTGGTGAAACAAAACAGTCAAATAAAGGGTAGCGATTATTATATTTTTATCTCATGGTCATACCGTAAATAGTAAGAACTTTGAACCACCTTTTTCTTTAGTGACCAGCTATGGTATATAGACACACGCGCGCCGTACACGTACATCTACGTTGTGCGGGCGGGACACTGCAACCGGGTATCATCTCGAGTCGAAGCCCTCATGCAGTGAACCTAAATACAGGTACTCACGCTTGCGCCGCCCAAGGCACCGACGGTAGAGCGTGTCAACGTAGAGTATTTTCTCTCGGACCCACCCTATTGCCTAATTCCGTTAGACAACTAACTCGCAGAATCAACACCTCAACGCATCCCAGTTTCTGACGCTGTTGATTATCATCCTAGCGACAAACTTTCAACCCCTTGCATTGCTTTTTCTATTTAACTCTGTCAGAGATGACTTTTGCGTGGACGAAGTCGCGGGCAAAAGCTAGTCTATATATATAAAAGAAAGTTGTGTTAGTTACAACACTTATAACTCGAGAACGGCTGGACCAATTTTTAAGATTTTTATGTTTTTGAGTTTGTTGTTGTCGGGGATAGGACATTAAAATATGATATTAGTAAACAAAAAAAAATCATTAAAAAAACATCAGTTCGAAACGTTCATTTGTTGATGATGTAACAAAACGGCACTGACAGCTCACATAATGGTTTACTTGGAAAATACCGCGAAAATTTGAAATAAAATTTGACCATTCAGTGTTCGTTTTGTGCGAGTGTTAGGAATTTTACGAATATTGTTATAATAAATCATATTCTGTCTATATAGTCATCAACAATGCCACGACCAATGAGATCAAATCTTTCCCGTCAAAGCCGTAACTCCATTAGAATTCAAAATATTACGAATGTAACCACAGCAGAAGAAGAAGATATTGCACGTGAAGAGGGCCGCGTTAGTATGACCCGACTTCGTGCTTCTCAATCACAAGCGAGGCAGCTCGTGAAATGGGTCGGTTGACAATGTGAAATCGTCGACCTAATCGCAGATTTTAACAATTAGATAATTTTGAACGCGCATGAAGAAAAATGTCTTATGGTAAATGTACATAGTAAGGTACTTCTTCGTCTACGTTATTAAAATACTTGATTTTTTTTTAATTTATATATTATTCATATTTATTATTATAATAAAAAAAACCTTAATAATTTTGAATTACCTACTCGAAATCTGCTCATTCATTAACGGTTAGGCAGAACGAAGTGTGCCGGGTCGGCTAGTATTATAATACTTTTAATAGCAATTGCTGCGTGGTAGCGGCTACGAATACTACCAACCCTTACTTTGCTCGTGGATGTCGTATAAAACGACTAAGAACTTTATAACGACCTGGGTCTACACCACCTGATGCCGTTTGGTCAACAATTACATTACCAAGGAGGGTTGACGTCTGGCAGGCGGCCGGCCATAAAACTATTGCCTTATACTTACTGTTTCAATATGTAGGAAGAGGAATACCTATAGCGTCGACCCCAAATAAAAATAAAATTGAGGTAGGAGCAGAAGAATGGATGATGACTTTTTATGGCAATCGATTAACATAATGTATGATTTGAGTGATATTCTTAATAAAAGAAAAATATGCGATGGATTCTAATAAAAGTATATATTAAATACATGGTATATAAATTAAATATCTTACAAGGGCAGCCTGAAGGAAAGCACTATATTAATTTAACAATACAATTGCTCACAATTTTCCAGCACCAATAAAACTCAATTCCATTAGAATTTCTGATTCGTAGACACCCTTACAACTGAGCTAATTTAATTAACGAAGTCGTTGTTAAAGACCTCGGGATTATATATATATATATATATATTCTTAATATATATAAATTACGCGTCACGTTGTTTGTCCGCGATGGACTCCTAAAGTACTTAACCGATTTCAATCAAATTTGCATTGCATGTGTAGTTTGATCCAACTTAAAAGATAGGATAGCTTCCATCTCAATTTGTAGTCGCAAGATTATTTTATTGCAAATTATTTGTCTATTATTTGACAGTCACAATTATCTGTTACCTCCAAACGATTTTAACAGATGGCGGTATCTGTTAACTGGATTGGTGTTACTGAGGCTACTTTAGCCACAGCAGCGCGTGGCCGGGTCTGCTAGTATATATATAGGTATATAATACACATAAAATATATTTGTTATTAAAGTCAAAAATCTTTAGGCAATTATAGACAAATCTATATGTACAGTGACTTGTACAACCTAAGCATTTTTGTGGTACACTTTACTGGAAAGCTATCACAACTATAGATTTGTACTTTACCATAGTCAATTAACTTCATAGCTAGAAGTGTTGTGTTATCTATCATAAAAAATAATTGCATAACCATTAAAAAAATAAACATTAACAATGTTGTATGCACTGAATGAAATGCTATTGTTATACTAATACCATCTATTAGAAAACCAAAGAGCTAACAAGAGTTAACATCGCTGCAATAAAACTAAATTTAAAAAGAAACTTTCAACAATTATTACCCGTTAGAAAAACTACGGAAGCCCTCGGAAAGCTCAGCTAGTAATATTTTTATTTTATGCGTGTTTTTTTTATTGATGGTAATGATTCATGCTGAATAAAGGACCTGTCATTCTTTGAAACTGTCTTTTATAAAAAAATACATCTGATTTTACCCAATAAAATAAATAATATTGTTATGAAACAATGAAATCTATATATACAGGGTGGAAGTGGACCGCTCCCGAAAACAAAGACAAGTGACCCTACTAGTCCTACTTGTAATGATAGACTAGAAAAAAAATCGATCAGGAAGAAAAACATTTTTTTTTCACAAATATTTTAAGTTTTTTTCATATTCCATCGTATTAGGACAGTGCCATGTAACGATAACTCGATAAAAAATGCGTAACTATACTCAGATGAGAAAAGACGCAATCTATTAACAACTCACGATCATATGTTCAAGAGTTCAACGACCTCGCGTGGTGAAAAAAAATTTTTTTTTTCTAGCTATCATTACAAGTAGGACTAGTAGGGTTACCTGTCTTTGTTTTCGAGAGCGGTCCACTTGCACTCTGTATATAAGAGACTAGCAGACCCGGCCACGCGTTGCTGCGGCTAAGGTAGTCTCAGTAACACGTGGTGGTTATGCTAATAAATTGTAGCTTATATGAAACGTTTCTACGTTTAACATAGCGCCTAGATGGCGCTAATAGATTAAATACTTACTCAATCCAGTAAACAGATACCACCATCAGTTAGAATCATTTGGAGATAACAGATAATTGTAACTGTCAAATAATAGAGAAATAATTTGCAATAAAATAATATTGTGACCATAAATTGAGATGGAAGCTATCCTATCTTTTAAGTTGTGCAAATTTTATTAAAATCAGTTAAGTACTTAAAGAGTACATGGATGATATATGGGCTGTGATGATGATGCGGCGGAACTACTGGGATGTAGTGAATATCATATAAAAGTGCTTTACAACGTTTTCGTTCGTTCTTAAAAAACTTCTCTTGGAATCCGTTCTTAAAAAACTTCTCTTCTCGTTCTCTTGGAAATCTATATATATATATAAGAGATTTCCACCTATGTATTGACTCATCACGATATCTCTGGAACCATAAGGGCTACAAACCTCAAATTTGGTAGGAATATTTCTTTCGCCGAGTAGAGGTCAGCTAAGAACTGATTTTACGAAATTATATCCCTAAAGGGTTGAAAAAGCAGGATAAAGTTTGTATGGGACAACGTGATTCTTTGGTCCAATCTATTTCAAATTTTGCATAAACATTCTTTAACAGAATTGATGAAAGATGTGATTCATATTTTATTGAGATTTATCTCCTAACTGGGTTAAAAAGGGGTGGAAAGTTATTTTAGGTGTGATTTGCTTTAAAGTTGATATCAATACTTCTTAGTGATTTTGATTTAAAAGACATTTTATTTTGACACATGCTTGAAAACTCAATTCGATTATATTCAAATAACCGGCTAAGAGACTTTTGACGGGACTTTTGACGGGAATTTGAAAACGTCATGTGGTGCTCTTGTATTATATTCAATATTTTAGTGTTTTAAAGTGTTATATTAGATAATTTTGATGGCATTTTATGTAATATGAAGCGGCGTAGATACTGGGATGTAGTGAATATCATATAAAAGTGCTTTACAACGTTTTCGTTTTCCATCAAAATTCCCACAAGATACCATTAACAGTGTGGCCATTGCACTGTTAATGGCGACAATTTGACTTAGACAACGACTGACTTGAAAGACTAAAAACGTGAAAATATTTATAACTTGACACTGGCACAAATAGCTCGTATATGTAGCTGATGGCCAATATATAAGAAGAAGAAGAAGAAGACTTTTGACGGGAATTTGAAAACGTCATGTGGTGCTCTTGTATTATATTCGATATCTTAGTGTTTTAACGTGTTATATTAGATAATTTTGATGGCATTTTATTTAATGTGATGTGCGGAAATACTGGGATGTAGTGAATATCATATAAAAGTGCTTTACAACGTTTTCGTTTTCCATCAAAATTCCGACAAGATACCATTAACAGTGTGGCCATTGCACTGTTAATGGTGACAGTTTGACTTACAATTAGACAACGACTGACTTGAAAGACTAAAAACGTGAAAATATTTATAACTTGACACTGGCACCAATAGCTCGTATATGTAGCTGATTGCCAATACATAAGAAGAAAAAGAAGACTTTTGACGGGAATTTGAAAACGTCATGTGGTGCTCTTGTATTATATTCGATATCTTAGTGTTTTAATGTGTTATATTAGATAATTTTAATGGCATTTTATGTAATATAAAGCGGCGGAACTACTGGGATGTAGTGAATATCATATAAAAGTGCTTTACAACGTTTTCGTTTTCCATCAAAATTCCCACAAGATACCATTAACAGTGTGGCCATTGCACTGTTAATGGCGACAATTTGACTTGGACAATGACAAATTTGAAAGACTAAAAACGTGAAAATATTTATAACTTGACAGTGGCACTAATAGCTCGTATATGTAGCTGATTGCCAATATATAAGAAGAAGAAGAAGAAGAACCGGCTAAGAGCGACTCGGAGTCGCGCACGAAGGGTTCCGTACCATTATCTATAAATGGCAAAATAATCATGTTTGTTGTATGGGAGCTTAATTTCTCTATTTGTTTTATTTTAATTTAATTATTTATTTCTAAAGTGAATATATTACTAAATATTCTGTGGATATTTCAAATGTCTACCTATTTTTGTTATCAATATCGAGCAAATAGATTACCTTTGCTGTGTGTGTACCCCTTAAATATTTATTTTATTGTTTTTTAGTATTTGTCGTTGTAGCGGCAAAGGAAATTCATCATCTGTGAAAATTTCAACTGTCCAACTATCACGGTTCATGAGAGCAACCTGGTGACAGACAGGCGAAGCAACGGACGGACAGCGGAGTCTTAGTAATAGGGTCCTGTTTTATCTTTTGGGTATGAAACTCTAAAAAGGTTGATGTCACATAAACGTTCTTCTTCTTCTTCTTCTTATATATTGGTAATCAGCCACATATACGAGCTATTGGTGCCAGTGTCAAGTTATAAATATTTTCACGTTTTAAGTCTTTCAAGTTAGTCATTGTCTAAGTCAAATCGTCGCCATCAACAGTGCTATGGCTACACTGTTAATGGTATCTTATGGGAATTTCGATGAAAAACGAAAACGTTGTAAAGCACTTTTATATGATATTCACTACATCCCAGTAGTTCCGCCGCATCACATTACATAAAATGCCATCAAAATGATCTAATATAACACATTAAAACACTAAGATATCGAATATAATACAAGAGCACCACATGACGTTTTCAAATGCCCGTCAAAAGTCCCACATAAACGTTTGGTACAATGCAAATACTTTTTAAAATTGAAATGTCACCGCACTTTATTAGTACAGTGTTTATAGGTTTCTAAGCTTTAGAGAGATCAAATACTTTTAGGACACGGCCTCATTTGAACGTAGACTTTGAAATTTGAAACGATTGGACGGTAATTTTCTATGCAGAATATTGTAATTCAAAGCCATGGTAATGCCTTGCATCGAATAACTGAAATCCATCGCTCACACGTTGCATTACAGTTTGTGTGACAATATCCGTTTGTGTCATGCTACGGCGATGGTCGATACTCTATTGCAGCAGGTGTTTGGTTTTTGAATTGTGCTAGGATATAACCATTGCGATACTAAAACCACAAACACCGCTTTATAAAATTATACCTACTGCAACCTTTTATTTTACCCTATAATGATTAGGAAAGGAGTATAAGATCATCTGCTATATTTTCGTTCGCTGTTTAGCCAGTTTTTAATCAACATGTTTGCAAAAATTGAGACAGATAGGATGAGTTATAGGAACAATCTTAATATATATAAATTACGTGTCACGTTGTTTGTCCGCCTTGCACTCTCAAAGTACTTGACCGATTTTAATCAAATTTTCATAGTATGTGTAGTTTGATCCAACTTAAAAGATAGGATAGCTTCCATCGCAATTTATAGTCACAATATTATTTTATTGCAAATTATTTGTCTATTATTTGACGGTCACAATTATCTGTTATCTCCAAACGATTCTAACAGATGGTGGTATCTGTTAACTGGATTGAGTAAGTATTAAATAGATGGCGCTATGTTAAACGTAGAAACGTTTCATATAAGCTACAATTTATTAGCATAACCACCACGTGTTACTGAGGCTACCTTAGCTACAGCAATGCGTGGCCGGGTCTGCTAGTTTTAATATAAAAAAGAAACAACTAAATCGTTTTTAATGTATAATACTGAAATATTAATTATCGCAATCACATTCAATTTCCTTAAAATAAATCAACAAGCGAATTATACGTACACGTTAAACTAATTGCTAATCCTAACACTTGTAACTACGTAAACGCAAATGGCAATCGATACACGAGCGAGCAGAGCTACCGCTTACTACTGAGGTCGGATCTAAAACGTGATCAAATACTCTTCTTTTTTTTGTGTGTCTTTTAGCTGTTAGCCGCAGATGGCTATCAAAGCTTAACCTGTACTATGGGTGTGCACTGAAGGCTCTCAATCCCGAAAAAGCTTTATCTAATACTCTTTGTGACAGTGCTTTGGATATGTTCAGCTCCCCACTCTGTCGATATCAGTTTGACTCCTAACAATGTATACAAGTATGCATTCGCTAGGTATTGAAGCATTCACGTTTTAATTGTTGTCTTCGACTCTGTCAGGAGTTAAATTAACGACTGTTTGACTAGCTCTATCGTATCGTGAACTTTATTTGTCATTTGCAATGTTCACGCTTCAGTTTATATATTTCATGATATACATACGTGTGTTGTCTTTGATATTTCAAACGAATATTTTTAGCATTTAATCTACCATATATGTTTCATAATGAACGGGTCATAGATCAAAACGTATTGTTGTTATAAAATTTATTAATTATCTGTTGTTCTTTACGTTATCATGTGTGTGCTGGTCGTCCCCAAAGGGTGGACCGACGACCCGGTGAAGGTTGCCGAGAGACGTTAATTGCGGGTGGCACAAGACTGCACTTTGTGGCGAAATATGAGGGAGTCCTACGTCCAGCAGTGCGTGACAAAAGGATGAATGGTGATGATGATGAACGTTGTAATTTGCAATACATTTACAAACTCGCAGATTGTATAGACTGCACAGATGGCGTAATGGTTAAGATGTCAACCTACCGTGCCAGTGTTATGCATTCAATTCCTACGTAGGGCAAGGTATAGGGTTTTGTTTCGAGTTTTACTTTCCTCTTATAAATGTTATATGCGTTTTATATACCTTAGTCATCTCTTATGATCACCCACGGGTGTGTGAAGTGACTGGTGAATTGTATTCTTACTCCGTCACCATACGAATAGATATCGGATTGCATTAAATACCTTATAATAAAAACTCTGTGTCATTTTTAGATTAAATTTTCTTTTCTTGTTTATTGTCGCAAACGAGCAAACCACACACTTTAGGATAAGTATTACTGACGCTTATTCCTTCGCAATACTAGTGTGCAACTAGAACAGACTGGCCCATGGCTGTAGACAGAAAGCTATCAACAATGATGACCAATAGTTGTACTACTAAATTATTTCGACACTTTAATCACTATTATCTACTATTCAGAGTACTTTATCCTCTAATTATACACCTCTAAACCTTTTTTTGTCGTTGTTTTGCTAAATTGTCCTGTAAGCCACATGTTTTTTTCTTTTTATGTTTCTTTCTATGTCTTAGTTAGACTACGGTTCTTATTAATGAAGAAAACGCAACAAATATTTATCTAATAATAAATACGAAATGACTTCTAATGTTTACGCGAGTATTACACATTTGAAATAAAACTACTCTTACAGATTCTATCGCGTTTGTATTTGATTTATAATTGCCCGACGTTTCGAGCACTTTACAGTGATCATGGTCACGGGAGGACTGAGGTGTCTTACGTCCAATATGTCATTGTTATTACAGAAATTTATTTACATCTACCCTATAAGATATTAAATTTTGACCCACATTTTTATACAAAATTAATACAAATTCATTGCCAGTACAAATAGAGAATGATTCTATATATAAAATTTATGTTGTTTATGATTTGTTATTATTAAGGTATTTAATTTATGATAATTATTATTGTGGCAATTTTACAATTTTTACAAAACTAACAAAACCTATTCAGCTGCTACCGGATCGGAACGCGGCCACATTGAGAAAGATCCGGCAAGAAAACTCAGGAGGCATGATACTAATTTTATTATTGAATTTTTGAGTGGCCTACTTTATCTTACTAAAATTAATTAAATTAAAATTTAACTATTATTGTGGGTCAAATCTATACAATAAGTGCTCACAGTGTCTTGCAGTCTTGTGGTGGTCTTCTTAGTTTTATTTTTAATTAAGTGAACAACAGGATCTCAGCTTGAAGATAATACCCAGCCATCCTCCCTATTGAAATTTTTATGTTTTTTGATTTCAAGAGCCTCGCGAACCATTCTAGGCAGGTATCGGTGTTCTTTTGCGAGGATTTGTGGTTTATCAAACCTGATGTAATGGCGGGCGCGGTCCTGACAGGGGGGTATTATCTTCAAGCTGGGATCCTGTAAAATTGCCACAATAATAATTATCATAAATTAAATACCTTAATAATAACAAATCATAAACAGCATAAATTTTATATATAGAATCATTCTCTTTTTTTATTGGCAATGAATTTGTATTAATTTTATATAAAAATGTGGGTCAAAATTTAATATCTTATAGGGTAGATATAAATAAATTTCTGTAATAACAATTACATATTGGACGTAAGACACCTCAGTCCTCCCGTGACCATGATCACTGTAAAGTGTTCGAAACGTCGGGAAATTATAAATCAAATACAAACGCGATACAATCCGTAAAAGTAGTTTTATTTCAAATAAATACGAATTTCTCATGTTCAAGTTATATATTTTCATGACCTTCCTACGGATGTCATAAAAGAGGACTAAAAAATATGATGTCCTTACCTACAAATGTCATAAAAGACGACTAAAATGTGATGTCGTTACCTACAAATGTCATAAATGACGATTACAAGATTTGATGTCCTTAGCTACAAATATCATAAAAGAGGACTAAAAATATGATGTCCTTAACTACAAATGTCATACAAGACGACTAAAAAATATGATATCCGTACCTACAAATGTCATAAAAGAGGACTAAAAAATGTGATGTCCTTACCTACAAATGTCATAAAAGAGGACTAAAATATATGATGTCCTTACCTACAAATGTCATACAAGACGACTAAAAAATAGGATATCCTTACCTACAAATGTCATAAAAGAGGACTAAAAAATGTGATGTCCTTACCTACAAATGTTATAAAAGAGGACTAAAAAATGTGATGTCCTTACCTACAAATGTCATAAAAGAGGACTAAAAAATGTGATGTCATTACCTACAAATGTCATAAAAGAGGACTAAAAAATGTGATGTCCTTACCTACAAATGTCATAAAAGAAGACTAAAAAATGTGATATACAAATGATTTTCATGAATGAGAATGAAAATTCGAAAAAAAAACTCTAGAATTGTCATAATATAAATAGCCACAGGGGCTAGCCTGTGGCTATCTATATTATGACAATTTCCCACCTACTGTGGAGAAGGCTTGAGTCCAGCAGTGGTACTTATATGAGCAGAGGTGATGATTTAACATTCGGTTATTTTTACTTACAAAATCTGTAAAAATAGTTTAAGCAGTAGAAAAAAGCAGTTTTCATTTAATATTTTTAATATTCGAGTAAACATAAGAAATTTTTGTGTGGTGACGTAATAAGAATACAATTCACCAGCCGCTATTTAATTATTAATTGCTAACTGATATAATATACATATCAGTGCAAGATAAGGAAAAATCATCGTAAGACCCTATACCAACCCATCTGACCAGCGTGGTGGCCACGGAAGACAAAGCCCGGGTGCCGGTGGCCCGCTCGCTCGGCGAAAAGAAGCGCATTTCGGGGCGAGTCTACAGGGTTGCGTGTCGCCTCTTCTGTCGCCTCGGACGTATTTGGCCGAGGGTAACGAGACAATAGCCCGCCGCAGAAAAAAAACTGACTAGCGTGGTAAATATAGTAGATCAATTATCCCCCTATTATGAAGTAGTCTCAAGCCAGCACTTGGTCATATATCATCTGAGACGATAATTCTTAAACATGAGAAATTCTTAATGTAAATTCAAAGTTACGGTTATTATTCGAGTATTTTAATTATTGTGTATACAGAGTGGAAGGGGACCGCTCCCGAAAACAAAGACAGGTAACCCTTATAGTCCTACTTGTAATGATAGGCTAGAAAAAAAATCGATTCGGATGAAAAAAAAATTTTTTTCTGAGTAAAGTTACGTATTTTTTATGGAATTATCGTTACATGGCACTGCCCTAATACGATGAAATGTGAAAAAAAACTTAATATTCGTTGAGGAAATTTTTTTTTTTTCATCGGAATTAATTTTTTTCTAGCCTATTAGGACTAGTAGGGTCACCTGTCTTTGTTTTCGGGAACGGTCTACTTCCACCCTGTATATTACAAGGTTTGAAATCATCGTGTTGTGTTGGTTTAAGAGTACTTACGTTCCTATAACTGTCGTAAAAACCTGCTCAATGATTAACTTATCTGCCGGTCGTTATAATCTTTAGTTCCCTCAAAAAGATGTATAGTAACGGAGATAACTGTATTCCTCTACAAATACAATGATTACATACATATCATCACGCCATATCCCTTGCAGGGTAGGCAGAGATAACAGAGTACCAGAGAACTCTATCCTTGCATACTTCACTCGCTTCCTCAACATTCATAATTCTCTTCATACACGCTCGCCGGTTTCGGAGACTCTTGACTCCACCTTCCATCAGTACATGACCGATCTGTTCTAGGTAGGTTAGTCTCGGTCTCCCCCGGTACTTACATCCTTCCACTTTCGCATTGTATATCTTCTTAACCAGACGTTCGTTCGGCATTATTTCCACATGTCCGAACCATCGGAGCCATTCCCTTTCGCATCTTTACACCGATACTCTCTTTCATACCTATTCGCTCTCTTACGTCGTCGTTACGAATGCGATCGATCAGCCTAACTCCACAGATTTTCTGTAGAGAAAATAATAATATATATATAATTATACTTTTTTATAAAGTCGTCTTATATATATTATATTATAGCTGAAACTTTGTTAAAAGTCACTAATAAGAAAAATCTTGTATATTTCTTTGAATAACCTATTTATTCAGATAATTTATCACGTTTTAACCCAACTGGAATACACAGCGAATAAGAGCGAGCACGACCTCACGTTTGAACATAAATTAGGTTAAATAGTGTTTATATTTATTCGATGGTGAAAGCGTAAATGTGTTCTATTCAAACTGCTGCATTCATTCAATGAACATTTAACACAAACTTTATATGAAATTAAATAATTTTCAACTGATTTGAAACGTCGCAATCATCAAAACTAAATATGAACAAGTTATTACATGCCAATGTTTTAGTCGTTTTACCTAAGATGGCACTTCATTGTCATCGTTATTCTGCTCTTATCACAATTACTTTCGACGTAATATGTACTCCACTTCCATCGAAAGTGTTGCAAAAGTTATAGGCAATAGTTTTATGGCCGGCCACCTGCCTGACGTCAACGCTTCTTGGGTATGTAATTGTTGACGTGACGGCATTAGTTGAACATTAGATCATTAGGTTACTCTGGGTCGATATGAACCTAAGATGGCACTTGTATATTGCAAATTCATTATTTTATCCAAAATTAATACAATGTACGTTGTTTTTTTTTTGCATTTTTTGCCTAAACGATCGTAAAAAACGACTAAGCATATACCTATCACTCAAATATAGGAAAATCTTGATATCAAATTTTATACTAAGTCTGATAAACGTCGTATAGCTCGTCAATTTAGCGTGTAATATCAAGTACTCGAACCCAGCAGTGGGATCATATGAACTCAGATGCTTATGATATAAAACTATACAGAACATGTTTAGTAAGTAAACCCAGGCCGTTGGTTTGTTTGTGGAAGTCGATATATCGCAGCGCGACTTGGTGCCGTATTACATATATCGGGATATGTAAACCTTCTCCATAATACATCCATATACATATATACCAATTTTCATGCCCTTCAAACCATGATGTTTTGTTTCCTTTTTCTTTTCAAAATACGTTGTCGCTACCCGCTATAGCAAGCATCAATGAGACGAATACAAGGGAAAGATAAGAAACTTCATACTTTTCTAAACCAAATTAGCGTTGTGTTGACGAGAGGTCATATTAAGAGTATGCGTAATCGCAGAGCATGCATGAAGACTATGGAAGATGGAAATATGCCAGGATCATGGTTTGTGGCAATCCGTAGTCTGCCTACCCTTCTGGGAAATAGGCATGAGGGAATGTATGTATGTATAACTTGGCTTACAAATATGTACCTATATATTGATATTACAACAACAAAATAATGAAAAATAAAAGAACAAATTAAACAAAAAAGGCAATAGAAACTAATGTATTTAATATGCATATGTATGTTCTTTATTCTCAGTCAGTTATAGTGCGGCGGCATTATTTTACTTGCAAGTTTGCTTTTAAATGTCTTTAAAAACATTGCAATGGTTCAGTAGTACTAAAGTATTAAATAAAATGTGACGGACTTTTACTCTCTCGTTTTATTGTTTCTCAGAAATGTATGAAATATTCGATACATATCGATTTTAGTCTTCTATTCAGAAACTAGTGTAATAACTCGCTTAGAAAATAAAAGATAATCCCCGCTTATTGTAAAGCAGCCTGCAGTTTCAATGGCGCTTTTAAGCATTTAGGGACTGTACCACTCAAGTCCTAGCCGCGATGCAGTCTTTATAGATAATATTGAGTTACTAGTGTCTGAAGATAGAACGAGATTCTAACACGGTTGAAATTGAGGTTACTATAGTTCATCTAATATAAGAAGTGCATTTTGACGTTTTGCATTTTTTAATACACAATAACCTTGGTCAAACGTATACACCTGATTACAAACAATAAATCTGAAATTTTAAAGAACTATCAAGTTATTTACATAATTAACGTTGCGGGTGACTTTCTTGTACAATAATCTAATGTTGAAACTCGTAAAACTAATTTAAAATTAAAATAACATGGTAAATAGTAATTGTGATTGACGATCTAACAATGTCACGTCATCACGTTCTATACAGTAGTGCTTGACAACTTCCAATTCACGAATATCCAAACAATCGGTAAAAATGTTAGAATAATATAATTAATCGAATAAAGAATTTGACAGAGATGTACATTTCGACAATTTTATTGATAAGCAAATAATTATTAATGTTCGCGACGATGATACGATCTAACAATGTCACGTCATCACGTTCTATACAGTAGTGCGTGACAACTTCCAATTCACGAATATCCAAACAATCGGTAAAAATGTTAGAATAATATAATTAATCGAATAAAGAATTTGACAGAGATGTACATTTCGACAATTTTATTGATTAGGAAATAATTATTAATGTTCGCGACGATGATAATTCAAGTAATAGTAGTGATTCTGAATAAATAGCTATTTTCAAATCCAGTTTTTGTTTTTACTTAACCTAATCCTACAAAATATAGTATACTACTACTAAATTTGTTTAGTATTAATTTAGCACTTATTCATCTCCTTTTCGAAAAATAAAAAATAAACCGATTATTAATTAAAAAGATACAATCTCGATTTCTCACTAAAATCGGATATTTTCGATAGCGATTATTTGGTTCACATATCTAGACAACTTACACCGACAGCTGTCAAAGTGAACTTCTTAGATTAGATAGACTATAATGTAGTGTAAAATATTACAAAAACTGACGCTTTTAGCTAATATTATATTCTTACACTTTTGCTTTTTAGTAATATTGCAATTTTATTGTATACAGATGTTAAATAAATTATATTTGCCTATATCTACTTACTTGTTGTTGCTCCCGCGAAAGTAAATTATAATCATGGTGTAGTCGATAATAACATTATCGACTACACCAAATCACATTCACAGTCAACATTCGCAGTTGTGTCCAATGTACGAGAAAACAATATAATTATAATCGTGAAGTGCATAAATAAATCAAATTCTTCATCAAAATCATCACAAAAGGAGGTTAGAAGTTTAATTTTTTGAAGAAAAATATATGTCATCATTCATAGACAATAGAACATAAATGTCAAAATAGTATTACCAACACAAAACTAGAGTTTTCAGTCTCAAATAAGTGTTGCCTACTGTAAACCAGTGTTACCAAAAACAAACCTGTGCTGCCAACAACAAAATATTATAACTAACTTGGAATTTAAAGTTCATAAAAATGGACAATATGGAAATATTTTTCGAACGTATGAAGTTAGAAATGTCTAAACAAACGGAGGATATACTTTCAAGAATGGACGAAAAATTAATGCCATTTACTCGTGAAGTAGAAGAACTAAAATTAGAAAACCAAGAACTTAAGAAAAAAATGACAACGTTGGAAAGAGCCAGAAGAAATAATAATGTAATCCTATATGGATTAGAGGAATCTGAAAATACTACACTGGAACTTATGGAGAGAACCACACATAAATTAAGTACCGATTTGAAAATTACGCTCAATGTTAAAGATATCAATGAAATACGCCGAATTGGCAAAAAAGCCGACAGTAACAACAAGGCCAGACCAATACTTATCTCATTCGTAAATGGCTGGAGAAAAGTGGAAATACTGAGAAATAAGAAAAAACTAAGGAGTGTTTATATCTCTGAAGATTATCCTAAGGAAGTTCAAGAAAAAAGAAAAGAATTAAGAGAAAAAATGCTAGAAGAAAGGAAGAAGGGTAACTATGCGGTATTAGATTATGACAAACTAGTTATCAAAGAAAATACGATAAGTAATGAAAAACGAAAACGGAACTTGTCAACATCACCTGGAAATTCACAACAACCACGGAAACAACACATTTCTTCCAAAATGAACAGAACGAATGCTTTCGACCTAATGAGAGGCAGAAGCAGCTCTCTTTCCTCCCTAACTAAACCTAATGAACAGAGACAATGACATAAAAACATCAGCCACCGGAACAACAAAACACTGAAATTTAATCAAAACAAAACAAATATAGAAACATTCCCCAAGCCGACTGGTCCTCGAGGGGAATTAGACCTCCACCCTCCACCAAAAATATACAAATACAACTACGATAACAGAAATAATATAAAAGTTAAAATCAAAAAAACAGCTATAAAAATTGGAACATACAACGTGAGATCCCTTTCGTCGACTGAATATATACCTTCAAGTTACCTATGCACTCAATAAAATCGATTTTGATGTGCTCGGACTATCTGAAGGGAAGAGAGATGGTTGCAATATCGAAGAATATTTTTTTTTTTTTTTTTTTTTTTTTTTTTATTGCTTATGGCGGCAAAAGAGCAGACAGCACACCTGATGGTAAGTGTCACTGCCGCCCATGGACCTTTGCCAATGGTATAGCTAGGTCGCTGCCTACCAATACAACCCTGAACCCACCCCAGTTAGGCTTCCGGCTCTCTCGCTCACCGAACGAAGCGCAACAGCACATTGCTATTACTCAGACGTCGATCTTCTGCGAGAGTGTGGTACTACCCCGGACGGACCGGCCCGCGGCTGTAGACAGAGAACTGTCCACAGCGTGGTCCTACCACAATAGAGAAGAATACATCCTCTGCTATGTTGGAAAAACTAAAGGTCTACATGGTGTAGGATTCCTTATTAAGAAAGAACACAAACACAATATACATAGCTTCATAGGGATCTCTGAAAGGGTTGCCTTGCTACAATTAAAAATAGATCAACTTCGCATCTCTATAATTCAAGCTTATGCCCCAACGGAGGCATCACAAGAAGACGAAATCCAGATATTTTACAACGACATTGAGAAAGCACATAATTTAGCGGATGAGAGATTAATAGTCATGGGTGATTTCAATGCGAAAATTGGGCAGCCGAAGAAAGAAGAGAACTTGTGCATGGGAAACTACGGTTATGGAAAACGCAATAAAAGAGGGCAGCAACTAATTGACTACGCCCTCGAACACAAACTGTCTATCATGAACACCTTCTTTAAGAAGAGAGAAAAAAAGAGGTGGACCTGGTTATCTCCCAATCAAAAAATTCAAAATGAAATTGATTTTATCATGACAAACAAACCTCGTATGATGACAAATATTGAAGTCCTAAACCAAGTAAATTTTTCTTCAGATCATAGATTATTACGAGTGACACTCACCTTAGCCCAACAAAGGAAAAACAGGAAGAATTTTAAAACAATAAGAAAATCTATTAAAACAGATAATGAAATTGAAAAATATATGAATTGCCTGAAAGATAATCTTGAAGACATAAATAGTAGCTTGCTTGAGAATGTTCAGACTTATTATGACACCCTAGAAGAAAAAATACTACTTAGTGTAGATAGTAATAGAGACACTCAAAAGAAACAACACATAATACTTAGTGTACAAACAAAAAATTTAATTACGAAGCGCTCAGAATTAATATGGACCAAAAATAAAAATATACAACAGAAAGAACAACTCGCCCAGTTATTCAAAACTACTAATAGATTAATAAAACTTGATTATACTAAACACAGGGAAGAAATCATATATAGAAACCTTAATACCTATAGAAGTGCTAAAAGGGCTTATAAAGAAATGACACTTCAAAAAAAGTGGATACAAAAACTAGAAAAGAACTCGAAAGAAACAAAGAATAGAAAGGATGTGATAGATCATGCAACCCATTTTTACAGAGAACTATACAGGAAGGAAGAAAATGATGAAATAGACAATAAGCAAGATAAAAAAGGCAATGTAGTTAAACCAATAGAAGAATATGAAATATACGCACACATTAAAGCCTTAAAAAATGAGAAAAGTCCAGGCCCAGATGGATTAACAAATGAATATTTGAAATTAGGAGCTCCTATCTTACTTAAACATCTAACAATACTGTTTAACAGAATACTTGACGCCGAAATAGTACCAACACAATGGTGTACATCCGACATTATATTAATTTATAAAAAAGGGAATCCTTTGGATATTGGTAACTACAGACCCATCAGCCTTCTGGCAAGTGCATATAAGCTTTTTACATCCATTGTCCTTAGAAGAATTTCCGAAAATATTGACTCCTCACAACCAGTAGAACAGGCAGGTTTCCGCTCCGGCTATAACACAATAGATCATATACAAACTGCGGAACAACTAATTGAAAAAATTAATGAATACAACAAACCATTATATATTGCATTCGTCGGCTATAGCAAAGCATTCGATAGTATCAGCCATGCCTCTATCTGGAACGCTTTAAAAATAGCAAATGTAGAAGATAAATACATAAATATCATAAAATACATATATTCCAACAGCACGAGTAGGGTCAAACTTGAGAGAAGAGGCGATGTGATCAAAATAGAGAGAGGGGTTAGGCAAGGTGACCCCTTGTCGCCAAAAATTTTTATTGCTGTGCTAGATAATGTTTTCAAACAATTACAATGGACTAAATTTGGTATTAATATCGATGGACGTCGACTAAATCATCTCAGGTTTGCCGACGATATAATCATATTTGCTGAAACAGCTAAACATCTACAAGACATGCTCAGTACATTAAACCAAGAAAGTGAAAATGTAGGCTTACAAATGAATAGAACCAAAACTAAAGTAATGACCAACAGCTTTAAAACACCCATTAACTTAAAAGGAAACACTATAGAATATGTAAAGGGCTATATCTATTTAGGAAAGCAAATATCATTTAGAAAAAATAACAACGAAGAAGAAATGGAAAGAAGAATAAATATCACATGGAAAAAGTTCTGGTCATACAAAGAAATTCTGAAAGGCAAATATAATATGAAAATAAAGAGAACTGTAATGGATACCTGTCTTCTGCCCTGTTTATTATATGGGTGCCAAACATGGACTTATACAAACAAAATAAAACAAAGAATAACAATAACACAGAGAGCAATGGAAAGAAGCATACTAAAAATAAACAAAAGACATAAAATTAAAAACGAAACAATTAGACACAAAACGAAAATATTAGATGCACTAACACATGCTTTGAAGCTCAAGTGGTAGTGGGCGGGTCATATCTCACGATACATAGACGGGAGATGGACATTTCTAACTACAAGATGGAAGGGACCAATAGGAGGCAAAAGGAATATGGGAAGACCCATCAAACGCTGGACTATGACCTTATAAAGATTGCAGGAAAAGACTGGATGTATAAAACAAAAAACAGAAACCTGTGGAAAATTCTGGAGGAGGCCTTTACTTTATTACTCGAAACGAGATCCATAGCTCGAGAAATAGAAATAGTTAATCATAATACATTTATATTAACCATACTAACATTGTACATAAAATTGCTAATAATACTAATATCATTTGAAATGTTAAACTTAAGAAGAGTTATGGAATAAAGAGGCTTTATTATTATTATTATTATTATTATTGTATCTCCTTTTAATTCACGGGATCTTCCATAGGGAAGATGCCCGGTCCTTTGGGAGGCTTACATGGGGATATGGATCCAGCACGCAGAGGCCTTTGGAGAAATTTAATCTAAATATTGGGATGGGACACCTACCGATGACATTCCACGTCTGCACTTAACATACGTGGAACGCCAGCAGTAAGTGTAAAACTATTGTATGATGATGGTATCTAATATATGAAATATGGGAGTGGGTGTTTAGTGGACTGGTTCATCTTAAATCTATGAATTTATAACTGTCGTCTGCCTTCAAACCCATGTTAAGAGCTGAACGGTGGCAGACGGTGACTCGCCAACTCACTGAATGGGCCCCCTAAATAGTCGCCACAGACACACAAGCCATACGGGCAACAGAGGGCAACATTGATGTAAGTGGCTAGGGATGTCGAGCGGTGCGGCGCCGGTTTCACCATTGAGTCTGCGATAAACAAACTCATGGTTTCCCCGTAATTATGCCCTTGAAAATGACACTTCCACCCCCGAGCATATAGCTCTGGCGACCCCTCTCTGATCAGCTGTTTAAGGCAAGCCAGAGCTGAGAGTCCTTCGGGCACTCTTCGGTTTCCACTCATTATTATTATTATTATTATTATATCTACTTACTTTCTCGTGATATTTTGGATTACTAAGGAAAGCGCTAGCTGCACTCATCTGAGAACCTTATAACTTTCCTTCTATTGGTGTGGAAACATTTGTCCAATAGTTGATGATGTAATAAAATGATGATAATAAACCATAGGTGAGCCAACAATACTGGCAGTCAAGAACCTTTACGACAATGACTATAAGTTATCCACCTCAGTGCTATTACGTATGCTCTACATAAACAGTAGTTTCAAAAAGGAACCCCCTTTCTTTAAGGTGAAACTATGATACAGTCACCAACTAGGACGTCAGAAGGGACGGTGCGCAGCCCTATAGACCCATCGTACAGTACATTTCAATCAAATATTTAGACGGAATCAAATATTTAGGCGGGATCCCAGCTATATATTTACCTCCGATGGTCCAAGTAATTCCCATCAAAAAAAAAGAAATAACTTTTAATAACTTATTCTTTTTTAGGGTTCCGTACCTGGAAAGGAAAATAAACGGACCCATTATAGGAACACTTTGTTGTCCGTCCGTCTGTCCATCTATCTGTCAATACCCTTTTTCTCAGGAACGCGGAGAGGTATCAAGCTGAAATTTATATCAAATACATGTTGAGTAAATTTGAGTTTACTGTCACTTAAAGCTGTGAAAAAATCAAACTTCTAAGCCAACGCAATCAAAAGATACAACCGTTTATGCTGCAAATTTTCGACACTCGCAAGTGAATCAAAGCTATAGGGTACTTCTCGTGAACTCAGAATCCTGAAATTTGGTACGAAGCAACGTCTTATAGCATAGATAAAGGAAAAATTGCGACACCCATAAATTTTTAATTCAATTATATAATAATAATATTTTTAATAATTATAAACTTACTACCCATTTCCTCATGAAGCCTTAGACGTATTAAATTGAAATTATATCAAATATTCAGTTCTATAATACCTTTAAGCTGTAACAAATTCAAACTTCTATGTCAAAGCAATCCAAAGAAACAGCATAAATTGCTGTTTCTTAGCCGCATATTTTCAAACTCGCAGCTACTCGCAAGGGAATCAAAACCTAAAGGGTACCTCCAGTCGACCTAGAATCTTGAAAATTGACATTAAGCAATGTTTTATAGCACATATAAAGGAAAAAATTATATATATATATATATAAACTCATTTGCAAAAAAAACGGGCACCTAAGCAATGAACCATTTCAAATGTTAATATTTCTTTGTTTGATAATTATAGGTAGTTTTATCCACACAATTTGGTAAATTAATAAGAAAATAATCGTTTTCATCAGTATTTCATAAAATTTAGATACAATTTATGGGAAATAATGCTAAACCTCGCTAGTAGTGTATATTCGCTAGTAGTGCATATGCTCATGAAGTAAAAATAAAAAAGTTTTTTTGTTTGTTTTTCTTTAATAAAGTAAAAGCAGATAAATGTTTAGTATCGAGTGTGACCCCCTCTAGCTAAAATCACAGCTTGAATTCGTCTGGGCATGCTAGCGAGTATATCCCGGATACTTGCTTGCGGAATACGTTCCCACTCCGCAGTAATCACATTCTTCAGCTCTCTGATGGTCTGCGGAGCCGGGTGTACTGATCTCACACGCCGTTTCAGAACGTCCCAGACATGCTCTATGGGATTGAGGTCGGGACTTCGAGCTGGCCAATCCAAACGACGAATGCCGACCTCTTGCACATACGCATTAACATCGCGGGATCGGTGGGCGCGAGCATTGTCGTCCATAAAAATCGAGTCTTCACCTAGAGCGGCCAATGCGGGTTGTGCATGAGAAATTAGAACTTCCGTTATGTATCGATGCCCAGTCAGTGAGCCGTTTTCAATGAAGACTAACTCTGTACGATCCATTGAATTTATTCCTGCCCAAAACATAACAGAGCCCCCACCATAAGGTGTGATTTCTTCGAAACATGCCTCTGCAAAGCGTTCTCCTTGTCTTCTTAGCACTCGCCGACGTCGATCTTCACCGAACAGAGATATCCTGGCTTCATCAGAGAACAAAACCCTATTCCAATCGTCTTGAGTCCATGATTCACAATTTCTAGCGAACCTAAGCCTGTGAACTCTGTGCTCACGGAGTAATTTGGGGCCGCGGGCCGGGCGGTGACTGCGTATATTGGCAGCGAGAAGCCTCCTCCTGACCGTCCATAGACTAATATGCACATTTCTTACTTCTTGGAGGTTGTTCTTAAGATCCACATACGAAGATTTGCGATTTCTCAATGCGCGACTCACAAGAAAACGATCATCCCGTGGTTGGGTACATGGTTTTCTTCCAGAACCATCTCTCGACGGAACCAGTCTCCTGATATCGCTGCCAGGTCCTTTGGACTGTCGAGCGACTAACATTTAGCCTCCTAGCCACGAAACATTGGCTGCAACCCTCTTCAAGCAGCGCGATAATTTTGGTAGCTTTTACCACTTTATCTACCATTTTTGATACAGCCAAACAGCATTAAATAAAGCTTTGACAGTCAAGGATATGAAATTAATCGATAAAAATTGAATAAAAGTTATGAAAGTCGATGTTAACTTCTGGAACTTCGCGCCAAAAATGTAGGATAAAAAGGGGTTTTCTGTAAAAATGAACATCAAATGAAAAATTGAATTTAGAACGTACTTTTTTAAATACCACAGCATTTTTAAAACCGGCCAGTAACGTGTACAAACGATTGAAACCTTTTTGGTATTGTATCTTTTTAAATATGAATGAAAATCAAAACCGCCCGTTTTTTTTGCAAACGAGTTTATATATATATATTTTATAATATATTAAGCAATGTTTTATAGCACATATAAAGGAAAAAATTATATATATATATATATATATATATATATATATATATATATATATATATATATATATATGGTATATAATGGTACGGAAGCCTTCGCGCGCCAGTACGACTCGCACTTGGGCGATTTTTTTTTATATAATTATCTTGCAAAGCCGAGCCAGTTAATTAATTACAAATATACTTGTAGAAGACATTGCAATACGTCGACGTCTTAAACGTATTTTCGGTACATACTAGTTGTACCAGCAAATTTTAATTATACCTATTATTTTCTTAAAAAAAGATAACACTTTGTACTAAGGAAGTGATCCTTGCATGGCAGGTGACTTCATAAATAGAAATATTTAAGGACTAAAAATAACACTCAGATTCAGAACAACAATTTTTGGATCGCTCAAAGTATTGTTCTGCGTTGGAATTGAAACCACGCCATTGGCATGAAAGGTCGGTATCTAAACCACTCGGCCATCTATGCAGTCTAAGTTATATTTTGATCTTGTTTGCCATCATAAACATAAAGCAGCTTGACGATCACATTGGTGTTATAAGTTACTTAGGCTGGTACTGTTGCCCATATTTCTGGGGATTCTTAGTCGGTTTTTGCGTCTGCTACAACAATCAAAAAGGTGATGATATATTGCAATCTTAACTCAAATCATTAGCAAAACCATTAGCAAATTACTTAGACTTCGTGAAGTTACCTTGTAAACATATAGTGTTAAGGAGTCTACCCACTACCCAGTTTCAAACTGCGGTCATAGTTTGAAACGGTGTATTGGCTCGGAACTAATTTTGAAAGCGTTCACTATGTGAATAATCAGAATAAAGATAAATTAGCTGTACATACTACTCGTCACCCAACAATTGTAGGTCATTCATAGGCCAATGAATACACATATACCTAGTCTTGCCATAAATACTGTAACAAACAAAAAAAGAATCTATTATAAATAACATTTTTTACTTTTACAGTGTGTTAGTTTAGTACACAAATATAAAACAATTTAAAATATAAAAAAACATATTCGAAGTGGTCTTCATTGGCTGCAAGTACTTTAAACGTTGAGGTTAGTTGTCAGTAGAAGCACGCACTCTTTCCATGGGAAAATTCTTCACTGCCAATTGTATGGATTGTTTTAGGGACTCCAAATTATCATGGCGTTTAGTACAAGTCGTACTTTCTCTCTAAAACTGACCATAAATCATAATCCAGCGGATTAAGATCGGAACTAGACGACGGCCAGTCTTCAGCTCTGATGAAGTCCGACGTTCATTTCCAACCAAGACCGCGTAGACCGAGCTTTAATTACGGGCGCCGAGTCATGCTGGAAGGACCATTCTTGGTTATTGAACATGGTGTTGTTAAGGGGCTTCACTACCTTCTCAAGAATGGTATCTTGATACACTTGTACCGATGTTTTGATACCTTTTTCATAAAAGTATGGCTCACTCACTCCTTCATAGCTACCCACCCTACCAAACCATCACTGGAGTCGAATAATGCCCACGTTGCACTCTGTCGAATAATTGGGAAGCTTCCTTAGAGCTTTATGCATAAATACGGTCCTTTTATTTGTTAAAATGTTGTTCAATTGTAAAAAATTTCTCATCCGTAAACAAAATTTTCTGTGACCTCCCTTTGCGTACCGCTTCAGTAGTTGTTTCGATTTTACCACCCTATTCTTAATTAAATTATTAGTTAAAAAATGACCAGTACGTCTCTTATAGGCTGCAAGTCCTAATTCATCTTTTAAAATACGCGACGTGGTTCTAGGTGCTGTCTTCATCTCGCGAAATAAAATCTTTTGCTTTCGAACAGGATTTCTTTGAATTTTTTCCCTTACTGTTTGACCACCTGTTTCGTACGAACACTACGTGGACGGTCAGATCTTTTTCTGTCACAAACAGAGGAGGTCTCATCATTGTACCTATTAATAGCCCGGTACACAAACATTTTACTAATACCAAGCATATGGAGAATTTTAAAAATGTCATTGGGCACCCTACCTACTTTGTGTAATGCAATCATAGCGATTCGGTTCTCTTTATCACCCCACTACATTTTAGTATCGCAAAATATTGTATAATTTATTGGTGCCAAAATGAGAAAACACAATGAACAATCATACAAAAATGGCAGATTCCAAATTCAAATGTAATATTTATGCCCAGACTAAGTATAATAATTTACTAAAAGATATCAGATTATCCTGTCGACAAAGAAACAGTTTAAAAGGGCTGTCAAGAATAGGCTTTATGAAAGTGTTTATTATAAAATGTCGGTTTATCTAAACGATAATACAGACTGACTATGAGAGCTCCTCATTCAGCAATTTCTGTGTAACTGTTAGTTTTTTTTTGTAACAATTATACATAATTATTTATAATTACGCTTTAGCGTAGTGTATTTTACCTAACAAATTTTGATTGTAATTAGTCCGAATTCGCTGCTTGCGGTAGCTGCGTGGAGCGGGTCTCCTCCTTCCTTCCAAGCTAACTGAGTGGAGTGATGGCTGATCTAATAGTTAAGTCATGATCGAGTGCTGCTTGCGGGATCTGGTCTAGCAACGGTTTTTTTTATATTGTAATTGAATTTTATATTATATCGTGTTCGAAGGACATAACACTTGAGCTAATTCTTACTAAACATGTGGTACATTTCTTTAAAAAAAAACAGGATAAAAAACAATCCCGCTTAATTTCTTTACGAATTATTTCAATGGCAGTAATGTTTCAACCTGGAGGTAGTTTATTGTATTAATTTAAAATGTTAAAATTAGCAATATGTTAGTGAGTTCGAAGGGCTTATACATAATGAATGAATTTAAATTTGATACGATATTAATTGGTGCCGGAACAGTCTAATGAACCT
The DNA here is from genome assembly GCA_905163515.2 of Lymantria monacha. NCBI lineage: Eukaryota > Metazoa > Arthropoda > Insecta > Lepidoptera > Erebidae > Lymantria > Lymantria monacha. The sequence continues at coordinate 24,407,042 of LR991081.1, forward strand.
CATGCTTATCAATGCAAAAAAAAAATCATTGTGACTGAATTATTCTCAGCACGATTGTATTATAAAACAGTCTGGTGGACAAACACCTTTAGCATCAATTCTGGTTAAACGGCAAGTAACTTAAACATGCTCAGGAAGTTTTGAATGATAATCCAATATCAACCAAACTGCAACCTCCGAGTTATCAAGGGGTTTGTGGATAGCGTATCGGACCGCTTTAGGCTTGCTCACTTTAGACTTTTGGAACAGACGGGTCATAAAGCGATTGCCAATAACTTTTACAATATATACTATGAAAGAAGAGTACATATATTGTATCGACCCCAAGTAATTGCGATAAGAGTAGGAGAATGATGATATATTCAGAGCGTCAATATATTACTCCACAAGGGAAACTATGAACATAGATTTCCTTCTACTGCGCGACCTTAATTAAATCACTAGATTGTTTGCAAAGCAATCCGTTGTCTATGAAGAGCTTTTAAACGAATGGCAACATTATTTTTCTTTTAATTGAAACCCGGCACTATAGAAATAATCCTTGTATTGCGGGAGACTTTATAAACATATAATTAACGGAGACAAATACACCCACACTCAGAACAACATTTCATCTAATCTTTGAATTGAATCTAATCCACGACATTGGAATGGTAGGTCGTTATATTGACCACTACGCCATCTATGCAGACTAAGCTTAATAATACTATGGAATTGAATCTATTTTATTCTTTATTCAAAGAAAAAAAGTCCTACATTACTTTTCATGGCCGTTGAACGTACATTGTTTAAAACATAACCCAATTCTGCGCCACAAAAGATTTTATAGAGTATTTTTAGTTTACAGTATTAAATGTGACGTCGATGCAATGCTACGAGTCGATGATAGCCAGTGTTTAGTTTAAAAGTAATAAATTATCATAAAATAAGACCACAAGATTTCACTACGGCTGAGATAAAAAAAAACAATTGTAACTACATCAATATATGGCAATAATGTTTACTAAAATGTATAATGTAGGTAATTATGTATTTATTTTCGATATTACTGCGAATAAGCTAAATTTATTATTAATAATAATGCATTTTTATTATTATTATTTTCGCTGTGTGGTAGCGGCTACGAATACTGTCAAACCTTACTTTGCTCGTGGATGTTGTAAAAGACTAACAGCTTTGTAACGACCTAGGCCAACTCCATCTGATGCCGTTTGGTCAATTATTACATTCCCAAGGAAGTTGGACATCAGTCAGGCGACCAGTCATGAAACTATTATCAATAACTTTTGCTATATATATAAGAGTATATATTGCGTTGACCCCAAGTAATTGGGATAAGAGCAGGAGAATGATAATCATTTTTATTATTTATCGGCTGTTATTGTATAACAAGTTAATATAGACATTGTGTAGGTGATGATATGAGGTAGCGGCTACGAATATTACCAACTGTTACATTGCTCGTGGGTGTCGTACAAGACGATTAAGAGCTTTACATCAACCTGGACCAACTCCATCTGATTTTGTCTGGTTAACAATTGCATTCCTAAGGAGTGTTGACATCAGGCCGGCGACTGGTCATAAAACTATTACCAATTGGTATTTGTAATGTGTACAGTAGATCAAGAGTACATATTGCGTCCACCCCAAGTAATTGGGATAATACCCAAGTGATGATGATGATGATTGAGGTGTTGCTAAAAACTAATGCCGCAATACTTATAACATTGCAACGTATAATGATTTTTTTGGAATTGCTGGCTCGTCAACGTTATATTTTTGAAATGCTTATAATATTTTCAAGAATATTTCATCTCAGCTCATATATTTCCAACTTCTGGGCTCGAGCCCCCCTCCTTAATGGCAGGGAATTTGACTTACTATATCACGCTGGTCTGACGGGTTGGTATAACGTTTTGTTTTGAGTTTTCCTTCTCTCGTCACGTTGTTGTTCTTCTCACGATGTTATATACGTTTTATATAGTGTATACCGGGTTATTATACCTTAATCGTCTCTTACTGTCACCCATGAGTAAACTAGGGGGTGGTGAATTGTATTCTTATTCCGTCACCACACGGATTAGAAGAATATTTATAAAAAGAACATTAGGAATATTTGTTTGTTATCAAATTTAATGTACCGTAATTTGGTCCTACTTTGCTCCTGTATGGGTAATTATGCTCCAATTCTGTAAAATGTTTTCGCCTATTCTACGTTGAAAATTTTGCAAAAATTCATTGAATTGTGAACGCATCCGTAATATTTAACGTTTAAGTAACAACTCTCAATTGTCAAACTTTTCATACGCCATTTCTTTTTAATGATAGAAACAACTTTCGTGAGAGGTCAAAATTTTATATTTTTTTGGTGCCGAAAAAGTCACTTCCATCTCGAAAATAGCACAACGGATTATCGTAAATGTGTTTTAACGTGATTATTTATGTAATCAGATATGCATACATACATAAATATCATCACGCCATATCCCTTGCAGGGTAGGCAGAGAGAACAGAGTGCCAGAGATCTCTATCTCTGCATACTTCACTCGCTTCCTCAACATTCATAATTCTCTTCATACACGCTCGCCGGTTTCAGAGACTCTTGACTCCACCTTCCTTCAGTACATGACCGATCTGGTCTAGGTAGGTTAGTCTCGGCCTCCCTCGGTACCTACATCCTTCCACTTTCGCATTGTATATCTTCTTAACCAGGCGTTCGTTCGGCATTCTTTCCACATGTCCGAACCATCGGAGCATTCACTTTCGCATCTTTACACCAATACTCTCTTTCATACCTACTCGCTCTCTTACGTCGTCGTTACGAATGCGGTCGGTCAGCCTAACTCCACAGATTTTCCGTAGAGATCGCATTTCGACCGCATTAATTTTACTTTCATACTCTTTTCTGCATACCCAACTCTCGCTTCCATACAGTAATGTTGGGACAAGCACTGCGTTATGTATTGCTACACGTGCCTTCTGGCTGAGGTGGTGGCTACCGAGAAGTTGCCCCAACGCTCCATTCACTCTATTTTCCGCATCAGATATGCGATTAAATGAAATACGAAAAATACTTATTTTTTTTATTTTTACCCATATCTCAACAATTTATATCATCAATACTCACAGAACATATCATAACTGAAGCAGAGATTGAGTTAGGGAAGTATTAACTTGCTTCAATAGCTTTAACACTGGAGATTACGTAAAAACTATTTCTAGGAGCAAAGATACCCAACAACACGGGTAACTTTACTCCTTATTTTTTTTCAAAAATAAATTAATAATATACTTCATAATATCCATTTACCTATAAATACATGTTACATAAGCTTTATTTCTTTATAATAATTCATCAAGTAAATTATATAGTTCATTGTTTTAAAAATATTCACTATTTTCAAAATTTGGAGCAAATATTGGAGCAAAGTAGGACCAAATTACGGTACCTAGTAATAAAATACAGTTGGTATTTTCATATGTATTTGTCCGTGTTACAAAATCAAGACAATTATAAAATGAAATGGTCGTCTCCCCTTCGTCTTATCTCTTGTTCAAGCAATCGTTATATCTCACTCACCCACTCGTTACGTTTCGTTCTACATTACAATCTTACATTAATGTTATGTTGGTAGTTGAGATTATTTTGAACAAATTCTTATTTTTTCCAATCATTTCTATAAGCATCGTAAAGGCAGCTACTGCATAATATGTAACATCTATGCTAGAAAAGGAAAATCGAAATAAAACCCTATACCCAACGCCTCTAACCAATGTGGTACAGTAGGTCAGTTTCTCTTCTATTATGGAGAGGTCTCGAACCCAGCAGTAGAACACGCACATCAGTTGAGATAATAAATCATAATTTAATTTCAGCTTACCCCCCATAAAGTGACGAATTGAAAATGTGTTACCATCCCAGACTTTCAAGCTTTTTAAAAACCGGCTGAGACATCACTAGGGTAACCAGTTGATACTCTCCTAGGAAAATTACACACCGATTTCATTCAATACCCCACCCGCCAAGCCTGGCGCTTATGGCGTTATTATAAAAATTTAATTTGCGAGCGAATAATTATTATCACATATGACAGTTGAACCTTGAATAGATGTGCTATTCGAAATTCGTTGCAACAGGTCAATGTGGGTAGGTACGAGTACGTATAATAACCAAATTGTGACTCGCATTATCGTCTTTACCGAAAACATTTACAGGCCATCTATTACAAAATGTTAACACATTGTTCCGATTTAATAGTCTAACATTTTAGTTGGAATTCTATTAAGCAATAACATAATCAAATAATCAAAAATTTCTAAAATTTGATTACATGAGATAAATCTCAATAATTTGTATGATATTTTTACTTTAGGCCTGATGAATGAACCCAGTTTGACCACCAAACCACGGATATGAACACAATATTGATGAAAATCAAAACAACAGCGAACAAGCGTACACAAATTGACTTAAAATGAAATTCAATTTAAACATTCACAGCAATAACTATTAAAGTTATATGATTGATCTATTATTAAGCGCTGTATTTTACCAACGAAATCTGAATTGATATTTCCCTGTGAACATGCTGATAACGATGACTCTTGTTAATAATATAATAGCTACTTCCCGCAGTGGTGAAAGGTTACTTTCCTAAAGTTTTTCATCCCTTATTTTTATTTTATCCCTCAAGGGTAAATTTTTACAACATGTTAATGTCATATTTATTTATATCTAATCAATAGCTTAAAAGTAAGTTTCAAGCTTCTGGCTTGACGATACTTCCTTACAATTTTTCATACCCTTTTACAACCCTTTTTATGCATTAAAAAGTAGCCTATGTCCTTTATCAGGCTCTAGACTATCTGTGTACCAAATTTCATTTAGATCGGTTCTGTGGTTTTGCCGTGAAAGAGCGACAGACAGACAGAGTTACTTTCGCATTTATAATATTAGTAAGGAAGTAAGGATTAGAATATAAAGACTGCTATTGTGACTTAACTATAATAGTTAAATATATTCCTTAGGTATTTTTTTTGTATAAATTAATACGATCTATAAACGATCTATAAAGTACATTATTTTGTTCTATCATCAATAGTTTTTCAAGCGTAATTCTTCCGTGTGGTGACGGAGTAAGAATACAATTCACCACCCCCTATCTTACCTGTGGGTGATCGTACGAGACGACTAAGGGCTATAAAACGCATATAACACCTATGCGAGAGAAGGAAAACTCGAAACAAAACCCTATACAAACACGTCTGACCAGCGCGGTATAGTAGGTCAATTACCCTCTCATTATGGAGGAGGCTCGAGCCCAACAATGGGACATATATGAGCTGAGATGATGATGATGATGAAGCCTATAAAAATATTAGTTTTAAGGTATACCTTGGATTGCAATAATGTAATGTAATCTTAAGTATCTCTAATTCTTTTTAAAGAAACTATAGGTAAATATAACATAGGCAATGTTACTTCTCGTTCATTTAGCTCTGTATTGGTGGACACTTCCTGAAGTTTCGAACACTACGTTCATTCGCTTTACGGTCCTAACGTGCCCATGCTACTTTCTGGCTGCAACGATTTGAATGAAACTTTATGTAAATATTTTAAGAGTTATATTTAATGGGATGGTTAAAAAACATAATTGGACCTATTAAATGACGTTGCTGTCTAGGTCAAATTTTATTTGTTGTGCAAATTTTATTAAAATATTGTATCGGATGGAATTCAACATAAAAACGTGTTAACTAATACAATCGGTTTAATTTTGATAATATATAGATACGATTTATTCCTTTTGTCAGTTCATGTGTCTTGTATTGTACGTGATCCTTCTCCACCTGAAGGAAAATACCTTTTTTTTTACACTACACTAGCCCGAGGGCTTGGTAGAGCAACCGGTGGCCCGCTAGAGGCCCGCCCGAAGTGAGGTGTTGGCCACCGAAGACAAAGATCGGGTACCGGTAGCCCGCTCGCACGGCGAAGAGAGGTGCTTGCAGGGTGGGTCCATGGGGTTGCGCGCCGCCCCTTCTTGTCGCCCCGGACCGAATTGTCAGGGCGCGACCAAATCCATGGTCCACCTTGCAAAAAAAAGGGTGGGTCTATGGAGTTTCGCGCTGCCGCTTCCATCGCCCCGGACCGATTTGGCGGGGCGCGACCACGTCCATAGCCCACCACAAAAAAAAAAGAAAAAAGTGCTTGGTAGAGCATTTTATATTATTTATTTCGAGTATCCCTCATCTTGCAACTATGTTTTCTGATTACATCTTTCAATTAATTGACTGCACAGATGGTGTATTTGTTAAGATACCGACCTTCCGTGCCAGTGGCGTGGGTTCGATACCCACGCAAAATAATATTTTGTGCGATCCACAAAGTGTTGTTCTGGGTCTGACTGTAATTTGTCTGCGTTAATTTGCATGCTTGTAAAGTGCCACGTAATACAAGGATTATTACTTCGTCGCAGGGTGGAGTCTTTTTTAAAAATAAATAAATCATCTGGGTAAATATTGTAGTCGCAAAACAAATCTTAAGACATCTCTCATCTAATGAGATTGACTCTCTTGAACGACGTAACAAAGTGCTCCGTAGCTCGTTGATACAAACTACGGTGCTCTAGTACCATTCCGCTCGAGTAAGTGAGAGAGCTAACATCTACGAAAAGCACTTACTGATTAATATATTATTTGTTACTCAGCTAGTCTCAAATAATCTTTAATTTGTTTATTACTGAGACAGCTTTGCTTTTGTAATAAAAATATGAGGTTGGGCCTACGTCCAGCAGTGGATACCAAAAAGTTGAAGGATGATGATTAATGATGATGATATAATGTAATATAATAGTTTAATTTGTCATCGACGTCAAATCAATTAGTTGTTCGTCCTTTGTATGAAATTCATTGCTTTGCCGTTTTTAGTGGAGAGTTTTGTGTTTTTTAAGTACTTTTTGGTGGATTGGATAGATAAATATCGCATGAAAAAAATGACTTTTGTATGTGCCGCCATTGACATAATGAATATAAAGATTATTCAAAACTTTCTTATAAAACCTACCGGTAAATGGTATATATCACTCTTATGGCTTACGAATATAAAAGAAATGCCGTAAACTTGACTATAATGTTATTCTTATCCGCTATTCTGTTAGCACCACATCAATATTCTACTACAATCTGGTACCTAGTCTTTTAAGTACAATATATAAGTCTCAGCCAATATAATCTTGATAATTTATGGTCACGATTCGTACCTTTTTCTCAGCCCATATACCAACTAGTATCACCGTCCTTCTCCATATAAAATAAATTCGCCTACATACATATACATTTCTATTTACTTAATACTTATGTACGAGTAGGTGTACTGAATTTCTTCTAAAATGTCTGGATATTTTTCATTTTTAAATTTGTTCTGTTATAATTATAAAGTCAGCTAATACGTAAATAATGAAACGTGCATGTACTGTGAACAATTTTTTGCTATTTTACAAACCCCTTCCTCTCTACCTCGCCGCTCGTAGTATAGAAATGAGTCCATTTTTATTGAAGCGTAGTATCTTTGAAGACCTCCTCCCCTGCACAGGCTACAGAGAATGAGTATGTTCCGTAACATGCTCGCCACATGCTGCCCACATGTATTCATATCACATGTTACTCTAGTTTTATTTAGACTTTCTCCTCTCTGTTGCTATATGCGTGTAAGTATTAAGCAATGTAATGTGAGTATGATATGAAATGGATTCATGACCATTGTATGCTTACTCCAAAGGAACATGTAGAATTTGTCGTAAATGATTAAACCAAAATTATATTTTCAAAAACCAACACCTTGTTTTGCATATGCCTTGTGGTTTGCTACTATCTAATTGGGAAGCTGTAATCTTTACCAATTTTATATTGAAAAGCTTCACAAACTCAAAATTAGTTCATTCGTTAAGCTAATAAATTGGCTCCAGCTAACCAAAACTACGTGTAGAATAAAACGTGAAATAAACTTGATTTAATTAAACCCGGTGCCTTGGCAAACTCAACTGGTAAAGTTAGTAGTGAAGTTCAGATTTACTAATTGAACGCTATAAACAATGTTCAAGATTTACTTTTCATAATAATACTTCTAGAGTGCTTAATTAAGTCATAAGACACTGAGACGCTGCTTCGTATCTACAATTTTATTTCATTTAATAAAATTTAAATTGGATTTTAGTTCTGACGCTTTAGAGAAATTTATATTTTATAGTTGAAATATTAATTTGGATTTAAATTTTCAATTTACGTGATCTTTATTATCATTGTTTTGTTACGAATACTATTAACGTTTACTCTGATCGTGGATGTCGTAAAAGGCGACTCAGAGCTTTACATCGACCTGGGCCAACACTATCTAATGCCTTTTGAAATGAAACTATTTTTACTGATGCTATCGCGTTAATAATTGATTTTTAATTGCCCGACGTTTCGAACACTTAACAGTGGTCATGGTCACGGCAGGCTAAAGGTGTCTCATGTCCAACAAAATTTAATAACTGATACTGTAGCGGGTAGATATAAATCTGTAATAACGATGACTTGTTTGACGCTCGCACGGTATCGATAGGTATATGTAGGGCGGGTCTATGGGGTCGTACGACGTTTCTTCTGTCGCCCCGGACGGAATTAACGGGATGTGACCACACCATAGCTGACCCCAAAAAAAAGGCAAAGCAGAGCTACTTTCGGTAATGCCATATCTGAATACGAACGAGATAAACACTTTGATCGGAGTCACTAAATGCTATTTAGACACGCTAATCCCCACGTATGCCACCATAGTCGTAGCTTTAGGGACCTAGTCACCGCTTGCCGCCAAGGCCTGAAATCATGTCCAGGCCGTTAAACATCTAAAAAAATCGGCCAAGTGCGAGTTGTACTCGCGCAAGAAGGGTTCCGTGAAACTAAAAAAAAATCAATATTGTTGTATGGGGAGCCCTCCTTAAATATTTATTTTACTTTATTTTTAGTATTTGTTGTTATAGCGGCAATAGAAATACACCATCTGTGAAAATTTCAACTGTCTAGCTATCACCGTGCTTGAACGGACGGACGGACAGCGAAGTCTCAGTAATAGGGTCTCATTTTTACCCTTTGGTTACGGAACCCTAAAAATCAGTAATTTCAAATATGATATGAAAAAATTATGCGTGCACACGTATCAGAAGTAAAACTTTGGCAAACTACTCGAAATTTTAAACCTGGTTTACATACATCAACCAATAGCGGCGATTAGCAATAGCTCTCGCGACGCATATCTCGTGTCGCGTTTCATCTGTAAAAATTTTACACTTATGCGCGCAAAGAAGTTTCACTTTAAAATAAATATGGCGCTTAACGGATAAATGTAACTTAAAAATAAAGATGGCGCCTAACAGAAAAACATTACAATTTCTTTTTCTCCCATACGTCGATAAAGAAGTTACACTTCAAAAATTGAATTAGAAAATTGCCTAAAATATCAGCTTTCAGATGAAAATCAGTACACAATGAACGATTGATGGACTGATGACTATGATGAATTATGCAATGCAACCATCATCATCGCCTTGCTCTTATTTCATTTACTTGTGGTCGACACAATATGTATAATATCCTCTTCCACTTCCGCAAAAATGATTGGCAATGGTTTTATGAATGGTGGCCTGCCTTTTTTTTTTGACGTCTGGTTATGGAGCGACCCCATAGACCCGCCCTACATGTACCTCTCTGCGATGGCCTGCTGCCTGACGTCAACCCTCTTTAAGAATATAATTGTGAACCAGGTGGCATCAGATGGAGTTGACTCAGATTGATATAAATAATTGAATGCTATATTCAATTATTTCATTTGCAAGCAAATAGTTGAATAGGTGATTCGAGAATATATATTATATCCATGACCAGTTTACATCAAGAAACGTTGAAAATTGTGCTTATTTTTTGTTTTTTTTTTTTTTTTTTTTTTTTTTCACTTTATTATAGGCTTTGTCGCTGAGCGACCATATCGCCTTGTAAGACATTACATTTCTCTTACTAATCTAATACTAATACTAATCAATTACTAATACTAATGAAATTTTATGTAATACTAATCGATTACTAATACTAATAATTTTTTGTAATACTAATCAATTACTAATACTAATGAAACTTTCTGTAATACTAATACTAATCAAATACTAATCCATTACTAATACTAATCTAATACTAATTTAGCTAATCTATAAAACAAAATAGCATGTTCAGCGGTAGGATATGCTAAGATGGAGTTACAGAACCCGATGTCAAATATATAATTCTGTCCAAAAAACGATCTTCTACAATTTTCGTTTCGCACACATTCCATCAAAATATGCTGCACATCTTCTACCTTTCCACATTCTACACAATTAGGCGATGGGGTTTTTTTCATCAAGAATCTAAACTTATTTGATGGAATGTGTGCTGAACGTAGACGAAGATTGATTGATTGTTTTATTTAAACAAGCTTATATGCTTAATATTGTTTTGATGTTCCTATTTCATTTTTCATCTTATTTTTAATCTCTTTTTTTTCATACGGTCGAACGCTTATTAAAAGCACGAGAACCACACATTTAATGTTATATATGCCGTGCGCTTATTTAAATTCTCTTATTAAATCTTTAAAAAAAAATCGTGTGGTCACAGAATAAGAACTTCACCACCCCGCATCTCGATAGGGGCTTTCGTCAAATACGACTCATTACATCATCATCATCGCAGCCCATATATGTCCCACTGTTGGGCTCGAGCCTCCTCCGTAATGGGAGGGAAATTAACCTACTATACCACACTGATCAGACGTGTTAGTATAGGGTTTTGTTTCGAGGTTTCCCTCTCTTGCATAGATGTTATATGCGTTTTGTATCCCTTAGTTGTCTCTTACGATCACCCACGGGTAAGATAGGAGCTGGTGAATAGTATTCACACACGGATAGTAAAAAATAAATATATATATATATACAAATTCGACTATTGTGCATATAATATCTGAGCAAAGAAAGAAAACTTGAAATAAAACCCAGTGCCAATCGTTCTTTTTTTTTGGTGGCGGGCTACGGTACGTCACGCCACTCTAATCTGTCCCGGGCGACAGAGAAGCGGGGCACGACCCCGTAGAGCCGCTCCACAACATACGTCTCTGAATCGTTGTGAAAGGCATGCTATAGTATATCAATTATCCTTCTATTTTGGAAGAGGTTCAAGTCCAGACGGAATAAGAATACAATTCAACACCTGTTATCTTACTCGTGGGGGTCGTAAAAGACTATTAAATGACCGATACTAAGCGATTTTATTAGCGATGTGATGTGTTTAAAAGGTTGATAAGTATAATCGCAGGTGTTGGCCGCGAAACATAAGTTTGCATTATGTTGACCGTGTTACGGCTCGACAGGATATGAATTGTGGTGAAATGACTACGTACTCTCAAAACATTCGTTATATATTCGATGAATATCATTTACTTTTAACATATAAATATATATTTATATATATATATATATATATATATATATATATATATATATGTATACATATATATATGTATATATATATATATATATATATATATATATATATATATATATATATATATATATGTGATGTTCAGGACTGCGGCAGTTATCGGGGAATAAAGCTCATGTCACATAGTATGAAAGTGTGGGAAAAAGTGGTTGAGAAGCGATTGCGAGAAGAAAGCAAGATCACTCAAAACCAGTTTGGTTTTATGCCGAGCCGCGGGACAACGGATGCCATATTTGCACTGCGCCAACTGTGCGAAAAATATCGTGTTGCACATAAAAACTTGCATATGGTATACGTTGACCTCGAGAAGGCCTACGACAGAATACCGAGAACAGTTTTGTGGTGGGCACTGAAAGAGAAAAGTGTGCCTGTGAAGTATACTAGGTTAATCTGTGCTATGTACCAACGATCTAGGTCGTACGTAAAATCAGCGGCTGGAGACTCCGACGAGTTCAGTGTGCAGGTGGGTTTGCACCAAGGGTCGGCGTTAAGTCCTTACCTCTTCCTGTTGATAATGGATGCGTTAACATCGGAGATACAGGAAGAGGTACCCTGGTGCATGCTATTCGCTGATGACATTGTTCTCGTCGGAGAAGAAGGACTTGAGGTACAGAGCATGCTGGAGAAGTGGCGCTGTAAATTGGAGAATGTTAGCTTGAAAATCAGTAGACCTAAAACAGAGTACATGTTCTACGATTTCGGCGATCTCTCCAATTTTACACCCATATCTCTAGATGGAGTACCTATACCAGTATGCTCGGATTTTCGATACCTCGGTTCTCTTATCCAAAGCGATGGCGACCTGGATCGTGCGGTGAAACACAGAATGGATGCGGGATGGATGAAATGGCGGCAGGTCACGGGTACAACATGCGACCCCAAAGTATCCCCTAAATTAAAGGGTAAAATATATAAAACCCTAATAAGACCTGCTGTACTGTATGGATCAGCATGTTGGGCGACAAAAGCGATGGATGAGAGGACTGCATGTAGCGGAGATGCGAATGTTGAGATGGATGTGTGGTGTGACGAGATTAGATAAAATAAGAAATGAGCATATAAGAGGAACTTTTTTCCCCCTTTACAACCCTTTTTTTGCATTAAAAAGTAGCCTATGTCCTTTATCAGGCTCTAGACTATCTGTGTACCAAATTTAATTTAGATCGGTTCAGTAGTTTTGGCGGATAACATCTATTCGTAATAATAATAATATTGTAAAAGAATAAAAATTCGAAATATAACCCTATAACCAACCCGTCAGACCTAGAGCCTAGATATAAGAGGAAGTTTGAAAGTTGCGCCAGTGACGGAAAAGTTAAGGAGTGAAAGGTTAACATGGTATGGACATGTGATGAGACGGGATGAAAGAAATGTTGTGAGGAAAGTTTTAAATATGAATGTTGAAGGCTTTAGGGGTAAAGGAAGACCAAAGAAAAGATGGATGGACTGCGTGAGGTATGACATGGATAGACAGGGAGTGACTGCAGAGATGACGTCTGATAGGACTGTATGGAGGAAGATGACATATTGCGTCGACCCCAAGTAATTGGGATAAGAGCAAGATGATGATGATGTATATATATATATATATATATATATATATATATATATATATATATATATATATATATATATATATATATATATATATATATATATATATATATATATATGAGGTGTTTCACGTGAAAGCGGCCACCCGGCCCGGCCAGAATTGGTTGGGACCAAATGGGCCCTATGCGGGCTCAGAATGTTCGTATTAACGTGAACTTTCGAAATCTGAGTGGAGATTTAAAAAAAAAAAGATGGCCGATCCTATATGGCGCCCGGAAGTGACCACCGTCGAGGGTCGTTTTCACCAATTTCTCTGCAAAATGGCTAAAACGACTGGGATCGGCTCGCCCGTGGGTACGCGGGAGTTTTCGGGGTCGCTGAACAAGAATCCGTCCTCAGATTTTCGAAATCCAAGATGACGGACCAGGTATGGGTCATGTGACGGGCCAGATTTCTGGAAACTGGCTAAAACGACTAGGATCGGCTAGAGAAATTGGTGAAAACGACCCTCGACGGTGGTCACTTCCGGCCGCCATATTGGATCGGCCATCTTTTTTTTTTGAAAATCAGCACTCAGATTTCGAAAGTTCACGTTACTACGAACATTTTGAGCCCGCATAGGGCCCATTGGGTCCCAACCGATTCTGGCCGGGCCGGGTTTCGGGTTTCCGGCTTTCACGTGAAACGCTTCATATATATCTATGGTATATATATATACTAGCAGACCCGGCCACGTGTTACTGAGGCTACCTTAGCCACTGCAACTGTACCTTAACTGCGCGTTGCTGTGGCTAAGGTAGCCTCAGTAACACGTGGTGGTTATGCTAATAAATTGTAGCTGATATGAAATGTTTGTACGTTTAACATAGCGCCATCTATTATATTCTTACTCAATCCAGTCAACAGATATCGCCATCTGTTAGAATCGTTTGGAGATAACATATAATTGTGACTGTCAAATAATACACAAATAATTTGCAATAAAATAATATTGCGACTATAAATTGAGATAGAAGATATATATATTTCTTAAATATATTTCTTTGCAGTACTGTAATATTAATACTTTATAAGCATTTTTGAAGATAATTTGTCAATTTAATCACTAAAAAATTATATGCAAATATCTCAAAAATAGCTATTTTCATCTCAGCATGTATATATCGCACTGTTGGATACCAGCCTCCTCCGTAATGGGAGAGCAATTGATCTATTATACCACGCTCGTTAGACGTGTTGGTATAAGGTTTTGTTTCGAGACTAGAGAAACTATTTATTAGTGTCGTCATAATCTTGCATTTCTTGGGATCGATCAATTATGTTCTCCAGTTCCACGATACATATTGCAAAAATTATTAGCTTTAGTTTTATGATATTATATCATTGTCATCATTACTACTCTTATCCAATTACTTGGGGTCGATACAATATGCACTCTTCTTTCATAGTACATATTGTAGAAGTTATTGGCAATAGTTTTGTGACTGGCCGCCTGCCAGACGTCAACCCTCCTTGGGAATGTAATTGCTGACCAAACGGCATTAGATGAAGTTGGCCCAGATCGTTATAAGGCTCTTAGTCGTCTTTTACGACATCCACGAGCAAAGTAAGAGTTAGTAGCATTCTAAGCCGCTACTACTCCGCTCTTAATGTTATATATGAACACTAAAATAAAATTTAGAATAGGCTGCCTACAAATAGCAATATATAGGCAATCTTACCTAATGAAGCTACGGGGAGAGCTAGTTAGATACATAATAAAATTACATTTTCAAATGATCATATCTGAAATGAAAACATATTATCAACGTAATTGTAACCTTTTGTTCTTATATTAATAATGCAATGTCATATATATTTTGTACTCGCTTAGGCTCTTAGCGCGTTAATATAATATTTTCATACACTTTGCCCGCTGGCAGTTGTGCATGACAGTAATGACACATTTTCGTAAAAGTAAAACGATGAAAGCACCTCGATATGCTTAAGTAGCTGATGAGTTAATCGCTTTTATTTTCCTTTATAAAATTTCATGAACAAAAATAATGCATCATTCATATAAAAATCTCTTTCAACCTGCTCATGATTTTTTTTATAATATGAACCGCATAGTGGGACATGTTATGTCCCACTATTCGGGTTTTTAATCTATATTGAGAAAAACATTAACTTTTTACATTGCGTTGACCAAACAGATTGATTTTTTTTTTGGCGGCGGGTTATGAAATTGGCACGCCCCGCTAGTTCGTCCGGGGCGACAGAAGAAACAGCGCACGACCCCATAGACCCGCCCTACAAGTACCTCTCCACGCCGTGCCAGCGGGCTACCGGAACCCGGTCTTTGTTTTCGGTGGCAACGAGTTTGACAGCGGTGGGATTCGAACCCACGCCCTTTCGGACTGTGCCTAAAACCAGCGCCTTAGGCCACTCGGCCACGCTCCCTAAACAGATTGATTAGGGGCTGTTCATAAATTATGTTATTACGGATTTTAAAGAATGATTCGGCCCCCTCCCCCCAACTGTAAGACATCATAAGACTGCAACTACCCTCGCCCCCTGCCATTTAATAAGTTTTTTTGTAAGAAAAGGCCCCTCCCGACTAGAAATTTTTTCGTCTTCCTTAGCAGGACCGGACCGGGCATGCCCGATCTGGACCAGATAAGGTATGTAACGCAGAAGATATATCTGGACCCGATCAGGAAAACCTTATCGGGTCCAGATCAGGCATTCCTGATCGGGTCCGGATGAAATTTTACTGATCCAAATCAATCATCTGAGTTATATATCTTGCCTGATCCAAAACGAGTATGCCCAGTCCGGTCCTTTTAAAAAACATGAATATCTTAAAGAACATGTTTAATAGATAAAAATATAAATTAATATATGACGTAGGCAGCGAATACAGTGCTATATTCTTATCATAGAGTCCCAGTGGGCTCACTGGGACTGGGACTAATTGGAACGGCTGTTCCAATTAGGGCGCAACCACCAGATGCTAACGACTTCAACTGTCGCCTGAATTTCTCATTCATGACCTGATCGATCTGTTTTGATCTGATTCGATAATAACTAATTTAATATTAGGCGATGTCATTACGCTTCGAGAATCTTAACACCGCGATTCAGATAATGACGTCATTTTACTAACGCCATCAATTTATTATGACCCAAAACATTAAATGTTAGAATGGTTGTTACAATATTATTATATTTCTATCTATGTTTTCAAATATACCTATTATTTATTTTTGTTTTTACTTTAAATATAAATTATTTTTATATTATTAATTAAACATTATTATTATTAATAAATACTAATGATTAATTAAAGATCTCAGATTAATCTCCTCTGATGCAAATACAATTTACACCGTGGCATAAATATGACAATCATGATATGATACTTTTTTGAATTTTGATTGATATTTTTTTGTGTTACGAACACTGTTTCTGGTCCTGATATACTACATGCCTTACCATATACTTGATTATATTTTACATCAGGCTGTCCTTATTTGGTATAGACCTGGTCCTGATCTGGAATGCCTTACCATACTTGATAATATTTCACATCAGGCTATCCTTATTTGGTCCTGATCTGGTCCTGATCCGGTATGCCTTACCATACTTGATGTTATTTCACATCAGGCTATCCTGATCAGGACCAGACCTGGCCCTGATAGGGTTTGCCGGATCCGGCATGCCTCATTCTATCCTGATCGGGTCCTGATCCGGTATGCCTTACCATACTTGATGATATTACACATCAGGCTATCCTTATTTTGTCCTGATCCGGTATGCCTTACCATACTTGATGATATTTCACATCAGGCTATCCTTATTTGGTCCTGATCCGGTATGCCTTACCATACTTAATGATATTTCACATCAGGCTATCCTTATTTGGTCCTGATCTGGTCCTGATCCGGCATGCCTTACCATACTTAATGATATTTCACATTTGGCTATCCTTATTTGGTCCTGATCTGGTCCTGATCCGGTATGCCTTACCATACTTAATGATATTTCACATCAGGCTATCCTTATTTGGTCCTGATCTGGTCCTGATCCGGTATGCCTTACCATACTGGATGTTATTTCACATCAGGCTATCCTGATCAGGACCAGACCTGGCCCTGATAGGGTTTGCCGGATCCGGCATGCCTCATTCTATCCTGATCGGGTCCTGATCCGGTATGCCTTACCATACTTGATGATATTACACATCAGGCTATCCTTATTTGGTCCTGATCCGGTATGCCTTACCATACTTGATGATATTTCACATCAGGCTATCCTTATTTGGTCCTGATCCGATATGCCTTACCATACTTAATGATATTTCACATCAGGCTATCCTTATTTGGTCCTGATCTGGTCCTGATCCGGTATGCCTTACCATACTTAATGATATTTCACATTTGGCTATCCTTATTTGGTCCTGATCTGGTCCTGATCCGGTATGCCTTACCATACTTAATGATATTTCACATCAGGCTATCTTTATTTGGTTCTGATCTGGTCCTGATCCGGTATGCCTTACCATACTGGATGTTATTTCACATCAGGCTATCCTGATCTGGACCAGACCTGGTCCTGATAGGGTTTGCCGGATCCGGCATGCCTCATTCTATCCTGATCGGGTCCAGATACATGATCTGGTTGAACCATACTTTTTTTCTAGTCGGGCTATTGATCAAGTATAACTTCGTTTATTCTGAAAATATCTTTTATTACAATCTTCTTACTCCAAGTAGGTACCAATAACTCACTGCAATAACATTAATCTTATTAATCTATCACAGTTTTGACCAAAATTATTAATTATTAATTTAATATCTTATATTAAATAACTAGTTAAATAATTTGTGTCATAAATTAACTTTAATTTAGGCGTTATTATCATCATCATCTTAGCTCATATACATCCCACGCTGGGCTCTAGCCTTCTCCACAATAGGAGGAATTTGTCCGTACTATATATACCACGCTAGTCAGACGAGGAGTTTTTACGTCGTATTAACGTTCTATTGCATAGATGTAATATGTTTACATCCCTTGGACATCTATTACGACACCCACGTGAAAGATAAGGATGGTGAAATGTATTCCTACTCCGTCATCACACTGTAGTTGTTACAAGGTCACATAATTCCGCAACTGATATATGTCTCCAAAATGATTAATATTTTTATCTTTATTTTAATTTCGTTCTTATCCTAATTATTTACGATAATGCTTTATATACATATACCCATCATTCTCCAGCTCTTGTCCCAATTACTTGAGGTCGTCGCAATATGTACGAATGCATATTACAAAAGTTATTGGCAATAGTTTTATGACCGGCCGCCTGCGTGAAGTCAATCCTCCTTGGAAATGTAATTGTTGATCAGACGGCATCAGGTGGCGTTGGCCCAGGTCTATATAAAGCTCTTAGTCATCTTTTACGACATTCACGAGCAAAGAGTTTGTAGTGTTCGTAGCCGCTACTACACAGCTTTATATAAATATATAAAATATCCCTCTTATACATATTACTTTGGAGTATTAATGAATTTCGACTTACCAGAAGGTATTATGAATAAAATAGTTTGTTAATTTGAAATAAAGCTATTTTTTACGGATTATATGGCGTTTATATTTAATATTTAACTGATTGACGATATTTCGAACACTTTACAGCGTTCATGGTTAGGGAGGACTCCGGTCGGGCCACCGAAGGCAAAGATCGGGTACCGGTGGCCCGCTCGCACGTCGAAGAGAGGCGCTTTTCAGGGTGAGTCTATGGGGTTGCGCTCCGCCACTTCCGTCGCCCCGGACCGATTAGGCGGAGCGTGACCACAGCATAGTCCACCCTAAAAAAAAAAGAAATAATGGAAGGACTGCGTTCATACAGTTGTCGTGAAATTCAAAATCAAATACAAACGCGATAGAAACCGTAAAAATAGTTTTATATCAAGTGTGTAATACTCGCGTAAACATTAGATATCATTACACTTGTTTAATGATTCGTGGAATGATTTGCTTTGCGTTTTATTTGTCTATTGTTTTGTAGCGTTTATATATGTTTACTCGTTTATTTCATCCATATGATACTTCACAAACGTCATATATATTTCTCGCCTTCCCATAAACTATAAAGTCTTTAACATTCCTATGTTAAACATATCTGACAATATGACCGTCAAAACATCACAGGCGCACCTTTTTTTTTTTTAATTTCTTACTAGCTCATCAACTCTTCTATATTTCTATACTTTCCATAAGTAAGCATTTCAATATTTGCTTGTACCATTTCATGCATTCGTTCCTCATGTGACGTGTTTGTAAACTCATATGTTAAACCATACCACAAATCAATCCGCAATTAACTACATAGGTGGTGCAGTGGCTGAGATAGCGATCCACCGTGCCAAGTGTCACAAGTTCTACTCACACGCTGATCAATACTTTGCGTGGTCCTCAAATAATTGCTCCGATACGGAGTCTAATTTGCATCCGTTTATTATATGTGTAAAGTGCCTCGGAATACAAGAATCAGTTCCTTAGTGCAGTCTTTAAAAAAAGAGTTGATTTTTAATTATCAATTATTACTTAAGTGGCACACATTGACCTCATGCACTGCTACCATTTTTATTCTTAACGCACAATCCAGGAGTATATACGAAATGTGTATTTCTTTTTATTTCAAAAATACATAAGTACGAACGATAATATTTCTATGTTTAAGCGGAGTAACAACAGTGTCTTAAAAGACAACTTAGAGATATTATATGCAGATAATATCGATGAAAGTAAAAAAAGCTCCTCTAACCAGCGTGGTATAGTGGAACTGATATGGGCTGAGATGAGGATGAACTAAAATATTCTACGAAGGATTTAACGATTTGAGTAAACTTTTAGTAGTTGCATATGCATTTATTAAAATATCTATCTTCAAGTTATTAGTTTTCGGTATTCCAATATGAACGATCGTGAAATCAGAAAATTCTCATCTCCTCGTTCAATATTGCAACCGTGAATATATGAGAAATATTTAATAAATATCAACGTTTTCACCACGTAATAATAGTCATATTTAATAATAGCCATATAACATAGTGATTTCTGATGTTTGTATTACATACATACATACATATCATCACGCCATATCCCTTGCAGGGTAGGCAGAGAGAACAGAGTGCCAGAGAACTCTATCCTTGCATACTTCACTCGCTTCCTCAACATTCATAATTCTCTTCATACACGCTCACCGGTTTCGGAGACTCTTGACTCCACCTTCCTTCCGTACGTGACCAATCTGGTCTAGGTAGGTTAGTCCCGATCTCCCTCGGTACCTACATTCTTCCACTTTCGCATTGTATATCTTCTTAACCAGACGTTCGTTCGGCATTCTTTCCACATGTCTGAACCATCGGAGCATTCCCTTTCGCATCTTTACACCAATACTCTCTTTCATACCTACCTTACAGCCTAACTCCACAGATTTTCCGTAGAGATCAGATTTCGACCGCATTAATTTTACTTTCATGCTCTCTCCTCCATACCCAACTCTCGCTTCTATACAGTAATGTTGGGACAAGCACTGCGTTATGTATTGCTACACGTGCCTTTTGGCTGAGGTGGTGGCTACCGAGAAGTTGCCCCAACGCTCCGTTCACTCTATTTCCCGCATTACACATTTGTACTACACATTTGAAATGGGAAACCTGGGACAACACCACCTGAAGCCGTTTGGTCGACAATTACATTCCCAAGGAGGTTTGACGTCAGGCAGGTGGCCAGTTATAAAACTATCGCCAATAACTTTTAAAATGTGTAAGAAGCGGAGTACATGTTGCGTCGACCCCAAGTAATTGGGATAAGAGCAGGTGAATAATGATAGTTTATATTTTTTTATTCTAAATAATATTTTACATATGTTTGTCTCGTTTGAATTTCGCTTTTTTACATCCAAAACTTGTTTAATATTGTTACCTTAAAGCAGTGGTGGGCAACCTTTTGGCAGGCAAGGGTCGCAAGGTGGAGAAATAAACTAAATGTGGGCCACACTAGTAATATTAACACTAGAATATACCGTATATGGTCGATCGCGGTTCGTTCATGCACTTATTTTGATATTTATGACTTATTTACAAAACATTCACGGGCCGCAAAGACATTCGCGGGCCGCGTGTTGCCCACATGCGCCTTAAAGATTAGAGCACGTTATGTACTCTGGTTTATATTGAAATCTGTTCGAACAATTTGTATAATTATATAATATTAATATGTTTGAATGGAGTGAATGTTATTATAGAATTCAAATCGACCGATCACAAATCAGAAATTTCATTAGCTTTTAATCTGCCTAATTAGTTAATTATTTTGTGTTATTATTAATCGATGTCAATATATGTTTTCAATTGAAACATGAGTCTTTTCTATACAAAATTAAATATATAAAAGCCGAAAATTATGCTATTTTTATTGCTTGTGGTGGCAAACGAACAAGCAGCACACCCAAGGATAATTGTTAATTGCACCCAAGGAACTTTGCAATACCAGGGGTACAACTAGGCCGCTGCCTACTATCCAAATACCCACCCAGAAAGTTGAACCTTCGGCTCTCTCGCTCACCGAATGAAACTTAACAGCTCATTCTCGTTGCTTAGACGTTGATTTTCTGCAAGAGTGTTATACTATCCCGGACGGACTGGCCGGATACTATCCCGGACAGAAAATTGTTAACAATGTGGACTTACGAGTACTAAATTTGCTTTGATAGTATTAAGGATTCGATGGTGCATCAGATTTGGAATCTGCTTAAATTATTGCCTAGCAAGACTTATAGTTCCTAAAAGAAAAATGTAGACCTATTTCCTCTTAAATTCCCCATCCTGCATTGTAGCAGAACAGAGTAGTCTTCTCGTTAACTCGATTCCTATCTTCATATTACTATTGAGAATGTCGTAATAAAAAATGCATAATATTTTCTGAATGAAGCTTTAATGAATAAATTTGTGCAGTACAAACGGCATAATGGTTAAGATTCTTTGTGTACGTTAATTATATATTTTGCAAAGTCCCCCGCAATACACAAATTTTAAACTTACCTCCAGGTGTTGTCATTTTCTAGCTGAGGCATCGGGTGATCGGACTGGGGATTAGTCCGGTCGCCCGAAGTGAGGCCACCGTGTGACTCGAAGGGAACCCGCGAGGGTATAGCGCCGGGCGGGCCACCGAAGACAAAGAACAGGTTCCGGTGGCCTGCTCGCACGGCGAAGAGAGGCGCTTTGCAGGGTGGGTCTATGAGGTCGCGCGCCATCATTTCCGTCGCCCCGGACTGATTTGGCGGGGCGTGACCATCTCTGTAGTTCACCGCAAAAAAAAGGGTATAATTTTTAAAAAGAAAATGACTTAAAACTAAACTAAATCCACTTTATACACAATAACTATTTCTTATTTAATTAGCAGCTACAGTTCCACTACATTATATTACAAAATGTTAGATTCCATTAACTTAATAAATGCTCTTAAACACTTAAACGAAACTGTTTTTAAAACTTTTCTTCGAACAAATTAATGTACGATATCTAGATTCCTTTAAATGCATCTTGAAATAAAAGTTGATAGAGTTAACTGAAGAGTGGCTCGGCTTAAATAAATTAAATAAGTAATTCACTTTGAAGGCAATGCCGTAGTATAATTGAGATAAAGAAATTAATCCGTGCATTTTATTTAACAGTTGATCTTTAACTAACCTTATATTATTTACGTCATTTTGTGACATATATGAACGAAGAGTCTCCGTCGTGCCGAGTATTTTGGGTTTGATCTATAAAAGATAGTTCAGAGTGTAGGTGTCTTTTAAAAAACAATAGATATCTCCTGGCTGGTATTACTCAAATTGACGCTTGAGAGGAACGAACGGATCGGGTGGGGTGTGACCATGATATAAGCCTGTACGGAAAAAAAGTATTATTCAAATTGACTTTTTATTGCATGAAATAGTTTTTTTTTTACATTTTAATTGCATTCGTTTTTTTAGTGGAATTTTATTCGAAAACACACAATATACCACGCGGCAAGTAATCATTAACCTATTGTGACATATATGAACGAAGAGTCTCCGTCGTGCCGAGAATTTTGGGTTTGATCTATAAAAGATAGTTCAGAGTGTAGGTGTCTTTTAAAAAACAATAGATATCTCCTGGCTGGTATTACTCAAATTGACGCTTGAGAGGAACGAACGGATCGGGTGGGGTGTGACCATGATATAAGCCTGTACGGAAAAAAAGTATTATTCAAATTGACTTTTTATTGCATGAAATAGTTTTTTTTTTACATTTTAATTGCATTCGTTTTTTTAGTGGCATTTTATTCGAAAACACACAATATACCACGCGGCAAGTAATCATTAACCTATTATTCCTTTATTTCATTATAAAACGATCTATGTACAACATCAAAAATAATATTATTATAATAATATTATTAATTCGTCACCATCGCTGTAGTGCATTTGTGTGTGTGTGTGTATGTGTGTGTGTGTGTACAATAAGTGCTCGTGTAAGTAGCTAATATTAAATTCTATTCAGTTATATTCTATAAAACAAAGAAAAGAGGTCGGCGAGTAAACAGTTAAACACACAAATATACAGAGTTAAATAAAATATTTACACATAACGTCGCCTCATTGACGAAGAGAGCTGTTCCACACGGCGCGCGGCGTGGCGTCGAGTAGGAAATAAACCTAATTAAACACTAAGACGTAGCTAATCGACGAGTGTCTGATACTGATCCACTATGCGCTCTTTCAATCTACTTTTTTTTTTAATTTAAATATTTAATTGTTCTCTATATTATGATCATTATTTTAATTTATTTAAAATATTTTTATAATGATAAAGTTGTATATATAAATATTTCTAATTTACAATATTATTTATAACTATTTATTTATATTATCATATTAAATTACATATTTATATATACACTAGCTTCTGCCCGCGGCTTTGCCCGCGTAAAAGGTTACTATCCTAAAGTTTTTCATCCTCTTGTTTTTATTTTACCCTTTAAGGGTAAATTTTTACAATATTTTAATGTCATATTTATTTATATCTAATCAATAGCCTAAAAATAAGCTTCAAGCTTTGTCTTTAAAAATGACAATATTTCCTTAAAACTTTTTTTCCCCTTTACAACCCTTTTTTGCATTAAAAAGTAGCCTATGTCCTTTATCAGATTCTAGACTATCTGTGTACCAAATTTCATTTAGATCGGTTCAGTAGTTTTGGCGTGAAAGAGCGACAGACAGACAGACAGATTTACTTTCGCATTTATAATATTAGTAAGGACTTTAATTAATTTACTTATTTTATATACATGTTATTTATTTTATACTAATTTAATCTATTGTACATTATGTTATACTTGTACGTTGAGATTACTTAATAATACGTATATTATACACTTTTACATGTTTAACCTTATATTACACGTTTTATTGTAATACCAATGTTAATCGTATTTTTCCTGCTCATGAATTAATACAACCAGATATAAATAATAATATAATTAATATTGAAATAAATTATTATTTTTGTATTAAAATAATGTTATTATTTATTAATTATCTTAATATTAATAATTTAGATTTATTTTATCTTAATGATATCATTTATATTAATTTTAATTAATTAATCTGTTGTCTAATACTTTTGTAACATACTTCAGTTATCATCGACTAATTGTCACAGTCATACCGTCAGAGGCAACATCGAATATAACTATTGCCGAAGTCACTAGTGAAAATAATTGAGCTGTCGCGATGTTATAGAAATTTTAGATTTTTTTTGTATATAAAGAAAATAAATGTTTATTAAAATTTTACCGTCAAACCGTCAAATTAAACCGTCATCATTTTCTGCAGAAAATTCGTAATATTGTATTTTTCATCATGATATATTCAGCTCCTGTCATAGTCTGTACTGTATATCTTATTACTTGTACAAAACAATTTCGATGTTTCACATCTGCCAGCAGTCACGTGACTGCTCATTTTTCTTTGTTAGCGTACAGTATAATTTTAAATACAATATTCATTTGTCTATTATACATTATGTTATACAAAAGCAAAGTTAAAAAATAAAATCAAATTTAAAAGTTACAGTCGATACATTAAAATTTTCGTAAGTATTTTAGCGAAAGATCATGCGTAAATGTATGATGTTAAATATACCTAATATATCAGCATAACAAAGCTGTGTGGTGGCGGCTACAAATACTACCAACCCTGACTTTGCTCGTAGATGTAGTAAAAGACAACTCAGAGCCTTATAATGACCTGGGCCCAGGCCAACTCCATCTGACGGCATTTAGTCAACAATTACATTCCCAAGGAAGGTTGACGTCTGGCAGGCGGCCGGTCATAAAACTATTGCCAATAACTTTTACAATATGTAATATGAAAGATGAGTACATATTGTATCGACCACAAGTAATTGGGATAAGAGTAGGAGAATTATGATGATCTTCATAACAATACTTGTATAGCAATTTTGTTAATATACAAAGTTTTAAATGAAGTTGATATTAATTAATCTATTTCATATTTTCTTTATTGTCTTATAACATTTTTACAAAGTTAAACACAAAAAGATATATTATTTTATATATAACAATCTGAGGGAAGGAAAATTATAAATAAAACAATATACCAATCCTGTTGACCGGTGTGGTATAACAGGTCAAGTTCTCTGTCACTGAAGGAGGCTCGAGCCAAACGGAACGTATACAAGCTAAGATGATGGTTATATTGGAAATATATCTAGGTCAGCAATTCTTTTTGTTAGATCATTACATCTAGGTAGGCGATTTATTAAGTTTTTTGATACTTAAAATATAGAAATTACAATCATTTTATGTTATCTAAAAGGTTTGTCCATCCAAAATTTTTTTTTAGATTTTCACCGCCAACATAAGGTTGTGGTGACATTGTGACACATTGAATTCATACCTCATATTGCTCTTTATTAATATCAGTTGAATATCCATATTAATAAAATTAAACTTCAGAAACAGTCCTGCTATGAATGAATGCTAATAAGTGTTCGTCCGCAAAAATAAAATAAAACATACATACATACATATCATCACGTCATATGCCTTGCAGGGTAGGCAGAGATAACAGAGTGCCAGAGAACTCTATCCTTGCATACTTCACTCGCTTCCTCAACATTCATAATTCTCTTCTTACACGCTCGCCAGTTTCGGAGACTCTTGACTCCACCTTCCTTCAGTACGTGACCAATATGGTCTAGGAAGGTTGGTCTCCCCCGGTACCTAAAATAAAATAAAAATATAAGAAACTTAAATATAGTGCTGTGTGGTAGCGTCTACGAATACTACCAACCCTTACTTTGCTCGTGGGTGTCGTACAAGACGACTAAGAGCCTTATAATGACCAACTGGGCCAACTTCATTTGATTCTGTTTGGTCAACAATTACATTACCAAGGAGGGTTGACGTCTGGCAGGTGGCCAGTCATAAAACTATTGCCAATAACTTTTACAATATGTACTGTGAAAGAAGAGTACATAATGTATCGACCCCAAGTAATTGGGATAAGAGTAGGAGAGTGATGATGATGATCAAGAAACTTAAATATAGTTATTTTTTCATCATTTGTAATATTTACGTAAACTATATGAGGATATGCTCCAGAAACTGCTCTTTCTATTCTATTATAACTTATTCATTGTATCTCGCTGCCATCGGTAACAAAGTTTTAATATATGCACTTTGTTGTTCCAAAGTGGATTACGTGAAAGTTTGGTTAGCTATTTGCACCACTGAGGTAAGTCTGTTTCGAGTGGTGTAGACAGTAATATCAGGGCAACATGAAAGTATAATAGGTCTTGTATTATATTCAATATTTTGATGTTTTAATTATATTAAATTATATTGATGGCTTTCACGGTAATGCAATGCAGAGGGAGAGCTATAGTATAGTGAATATAATATAACACTATAAATAAATAATAAATATATAAATAATAAATAAATATATAATATAACACTATAAAATATAATATAACACACACACATATGTATTTGTTCACCACTAAAATTCCTAGAAAATATCTTTGATTGTGTGGCCATAGTACTATAGAAGGCCACGATTTGACTTATTGACGGACGATGACTGTAAATGAAAAAAATATAGCTGAAGACTTGGCAAATAGGCCTATGTAGCAATGTTATAAAATCCTGAAGTAGTAGCTACTAAATATACATATATCCATAGTACGTACTGCTTATGGGTTTTGTTAGAAAAATAGAAATTGTAAGAAACGTGCTGTGCTGACATGAAGTTACTCATCAAGCGTATTTATTTATCATAATTTAATCATCATCATCTCAGCCCATATATGTCCCACTGCTGGGCTGGGGCCTCCTCCATAACGGGAGGGTAACTGATCCCTGACTGAACTGACCTATACCACGCTAGTCAGATGTATTGGTATAGGGTTTTGTTTCGAGATTTCCTTCTCTCGCATAGATGTTATATGCGTTATATGTCCCTTAGTCGTCTCGTACGATCACCCACGCGAACCTAATATATGGGCATAATTTAATACCAATACATTAAATTGATTTTCAAATTCGTCTTCTTAACATCAACGTTGTTGGAGCTATTTTAGATTTAAAACTTTATCCTTGTAATTAAATTACTATCATCACAGTTATTCGGTCTTTACCTTTCATAATTGGACGAACCCTATACTATAGTATACCACATAACGCAATCATCATAGACATTAAGCTCTATGGATCTCTATATAAGAGAGTTCATAAAATACTCATACTCAAGTGCATGGATGATGTGATCATCGTATTATTTCTGTGTCACCAAATGTTTTTATTGCTTATGGTGGCAAACGAGCGAACAGCACACCTGATGGTAAGTGCTACTGCCGCCCATTGACGTTTTCAATGCCAGAGGACCAGCTAGACCGCTGTCTACCAATAAAAACTCCAAACACCCAGAAAGTTGGGCTATCGGCTCTCTCGCTCACCGAACGAAGCGCATCAACAAATTGCCGCAGCTCAGACGTCTATTTTCTGCCAGTGTGTGGTACTACCCCGGACGAACGGGGCTCGCGGCTGTAGAAAGAAAACTGTCAACAGTGTGGACATACCACTATAAAAGGATATATAATTTTAATATTTAAATTATAAATTAATATTACGTGAATATCTATCCTATAATTCTATCAATACAATAAAATTTTCTTAATTTACTTATTAAATAGTATTAAATATGGAAAGAATGAAAAATAATAATAAATAAAAAAAAAGACATGTGGAAAGAATGCCGAACGAACGTCTGGTTAAGAAGATATACAATGCGAAAGTGGAAGGATGTAGGTACCGAGGGAGACCGAGACTAACCTACCTAGACCAGATCGGTCATGTACTGAAGGAAGGTGGAGTCAAGAGTCTCCGAAACCAGCGAGCTTGTATGAAGAGAATTATGAACGTTGAGGAAGCGAGTGAAGTATGCAGAGATAGAGTTCTCTGCCACTCTGTTCTCTCTGCCTACCCTGCAAGGGATATGGCGTGATGATATGTATGTATGTATGTGTGTGTATTAAATATTTTAAAAAATCCAATAAGTGAACGAATCTATGAACTTAACTTGCCGCACCAAGTTCGCAATCAAAATATACTCACGATCTGTCGACTTGGTACATAACTACATAATAATACAATTTCTTATTACAATACTAGCCGGCATCTTGAATTTATACCAATAAGCATAATAAACTTATATTCTGGAAGTTGTAAGTAAAAAATATGCGTAAGTTTATAAGGTCGCACTCATTTCTCAGAAGAAGAGGATTAGAAGTAGCAGCTATTATAGCATTATCTTATAAGAATTATTGATGTAGTGGCAGGATATTAAAGTGATAAAAAATAGTGCTTAAAGGGTAGAGGTACGCAGCTTTCAGTCCGCAGCCCTTTATAGATCGGGACTTCCGGAATAGTACACCTTTTTTTTCAGTTTTTTTTTGTTAACTGGCCATGGCAACTTTTTAAAGTAAATTATTTTCTTTTAAACTCGTACCTTCACCACTGTCAATGTTCCACACCTGACCATGAGTATGAACAATCAGCACATGACTTTCTCTGGGAAACGAGCGTAACCGTATGTTAAACAGTTTGCAAGTCACTTGTGGAGCAGTATGCTATACGGACCTTGTGGCAACTCGAGAAAATTTCCGTGTGTTTATGCGTTTCTGCCATATCTACTGTGGCTATCAATCTTAACGCTATATGTGAGCGGCCCCGGTAAGCTCTTCCATATCCGTGGTACCGTACTGCTGCGGTTATCGTAGCCGTACACCTCTTTAATTATTGGCTGACTAATCATTTTATTTTCCTGTCTCCCGCTTTGCCTAGGAGGGAAGTGAAATCACTCTTTTCAACTCCTCCTCTTTAACATTTTCTAAAAACCCTTTTTTTGCGAGTCCCAAGACAATTAAAATTCTATCCCGGGACTACCTGAGGGTCAAACCTCGGTGTCATTTATGGAGACCATTGTGGATCCTGGCTTACAGGAGTTACAA
Organism: Lymantria monacha; assembly: GCA_905163515.2. Classification (NCBI taxonomy): domain Eukaryota; kingdom Metazoa; phylum Arthropoda; class Insecta; order Lepidoptera; family Erebidae; genus Lymantria; species Lymantria monacha. Next base: position 24,436,780 of record LR991081.1, read on the forward strand.
TGGTGGGAATGTGTGGTGGGATTTGTCCCATAAAAAAAAATAGTACATTATACACTCGCAGAGAGAGGAATTAGAGGAAAAGACCAAAAAGGGTATGCTTAAGTGGTTTGGACAAATAGAAAAATGAGTAAAAAGAAGTTGACGAAGTAAATATAATGTTGTCGGTCTCTTAAATTAATGTTGTCGGTTTATATCCCTTAATTATATTACATTATCACTCAAGAGAAAATTAGTGACGTTGATAGTATGATACTCTCACCCCGTCATTAAAAGGAATCACCCACTGATTTGAAATAAATGTTTGTTGATATCGCGCCGTGACGCGTTAAGAATTTATTTGCATATAACAAATGCGCCACCAGAAATGTTCTCAAACGAAATGAATCGTTCTACGTTTTAGCGATATAAATTTACACGTATTTATAATTAGAAAATAATATAAATAAGACGTTTCCCCAAACTGAGTGCAGTTTAAGAGAATCTCTTTAAAAACATATTGTTTTCTATATATGTTATGAGTTGATATATATCTATAATAGGTATTACCCGCGGCTTAGGTAGCGGCAAAGCCGTGCCTGTCAATAAAAAAATTGTAGCCTCCATATTATTTTTTTTAATAATGAGAATCCTATGTTATCTAATATCTCGAAGACTATGTGTACAAAGTTTCATGATAATAGGTTAATTTTTTTTGGCGTGAAAGCGTAACAAACAAATTTACATTCATATTTATAATATTATAAGCAGGGATATTTGTTTTCTCTGCCAGCTTCGCGTGGCTAATTGTATGGTATTATTATCTTATTTATACGTGGAAAGATAAAAATAATTAAATTATATTCGTTACTATATACCTATCTTATTGAATTTAGTAAATAAAACATATTTAATTATTTCTCTAATTATTAATTACATGGCGCTTGCAGCGTATAATTGGTCTCCGGAATTTACATATCAAAACTTTTTTTTCTCCAGCCTCAAGTAGATCTTACACATAAGGGCAACAGCCAGATGCTTGCTTGCGTCATTGGTGAGTCGACTAGGATATAATATCCAAAAGGTTATTCTGTTAGGTGGACCACCAAAAGCAAAGTACCGGTTACGATCGCTCGTTGAATAGTCGAAGAGGAGTAAACCGAGAGGTTATGGAGATATGGGAATCAACGTCATTTTTCTGTTCACGAGGAACGTTTGATATAGGCATTCATGCAAGCTGATGCTATAATGGCCATGCTCAGCAGCGGAATGTTTCAATTTACCAAAAGAGTGCTACTGCCAATTCTTCTGGTGATTCTTTCTGATTTTGGTTTTCCATGGGGATGTATAGGAACTTTGTGAAAGTCGAACTTTGTTGTTGTCTATCCATTATGAATCCAGGAGCTAATATGATGAGAAATTTTGTGTAGTCGCAGCTATTGATACTACCATCCCTTAAATTGCTTATTAGTATCTTAAAAGATGACTAAAACCTTTACATTGACATGGAACAACTCTATTTGCTGCCATCTGGTCATCAATTACATTCCCAAGGAGGCTTAAAGTAGGTGGGGCGGCCTCTTATAGAACTATTGCAATATGTATAATATAAGAAAATATATAATATATTACGTCGATTTCAAATAATTGGGGTAAGAGCAGGGTGATGATGATGATGATGATGAGTTAAAATAGTGAGAATATGTTAGGGAGATATAAGTATGTGTAGTGGGCTAAGGCCCACTACACATTAAATAAGCTCTTAATCCTTATTGCTTGAACACGTGGTATTACTATGTTTTTCTATTGATTATTGTGGCAAACGAGCAAACAGCTCACCTGATGGTAAGTGGCATTACTACTCATGAACCCAGTTTCAATACCAGGGGTACAGTTTGGCTGTTGTCCATAACTCACCCAGAAACGTAGGCTTCCGATTCTCTTGCTCACCGAACAAAGCGCAACAGCATATTGCCACTGCTCAGGCACTGATTTTGTGCGAGAGTGTGGTACTAAACTGAACGGATTGGCCAAAAGTGGAGTATCATCACATCATGCCGCTTGGAGAATTAAAAAAACACAAAGCAGTCATGAGGCTGGCTGGCGATAGAAGTGAAAACTTGAAACATATGAAAAAAATGGCACTCGGAGACTGCCGCGGTAAAGCTATTGCATAGAATTTTTTATCAACTTATGCAATCGTAATTATTTATTTATTTTTTATTTATGCAGTATTTTTTTTTATATTAATTCCAGTTTTTTTTCTTTGTTACAACCTATTTATTAAAACTACTAATTAAAAATACTAATTTATTAAAACATATAAATTACACGTTTTTAAACTGTTTTATTTATAATATTATTAAATTACTATAAATAAATTTTGCAAAAATAAATTTCAAAAAGAGTTTGACGACGGTGAGATTCGAACCCACGCCTACGGTGCCTCAAACCAGCGCCTTAGACCACTCGGTCGCGCTGCCTGCGTATAGTCAACGCAAAATTAATTGCTGCTTTTCAACCATACAATCTTAGGTTTTATTTTCGTTACGGAATTTCTTGATTCAGTCGCCGCGCTCAAAGCCCGCGATAAAAGCTATGCAATAGCTTAAAAAACTAAACCAATAAATAAAAAGCGTGCCTCAAAGAGCATGTATAGATGTGACCATACCATAGCCAGCCGTCAAAATTAATTATAAAAAACTAACGAATAATTGATAGTAATTAATGATAACAATTATTACATATAAGTAAAAATATAAACACAGCAGTGAAGAACAGCTGACTGTATCATACTCGCTCGAGTACACTCGGCGGTCCCGAGTTCACCCGATCAAGCCTTTCACCTCAGAGCGACGGATCAGCCTCACTTACAGCCTACAAAAAAAACTATGTGCTAAAAAGTTTGCACTCCAAAAATCTTTCTTTATAATCGTGATTTTTATATAAAAATTGTTGATTGCCAACCCTATGCCTAATCTATTGCGCCAGATGCAGTTATGCAGTGCTAAAAGTGTCACATCGAATTCGCGTTTGCGTATTGAGGTCAATCTAATAATATAATTGACACTAGTTGCCAGTTTTATTTTTAACTAACCCTAATCATCAGTTAAATTATAGATAACTAGCTTTTGAAATTATTTATAGCATCTTAAAATTTAAACTCGAGCAAATCCCTATTCACATAAAATGTTTCTACCGATGTGCTATATACACTTTGAAACCTTCCTGCCCTAAACCGATATATTAGAAAGGCAATAATGTTAAGATGTTTTAATCTCATTAAAATAATGCATTAGGTACATTCTGTCGATTCGTGAAGTTAGAATGTTGAAACGCCGGAATATCTTTATGTTTTCACATATACCGAAAATTCTTAAATTATTTTATATCCGCTAGCATTAAGATAAAAAAAAAAGATAATAAATAAACAGTATATTACTTTTTCGCAACAAATAAACAAAATGTATTTTTTTTAAGCGTAGTAACATACGCCGGTTAGCCTCGGGAATGCAACATCATTAGGGAATATCATCATCAACATGCCCTTGATCATATGGTAATTGCGATCGGCAGAACACATCCTTAGTTTCCATAGACTCCATCCATCAATAGTCATATCTCACACTCCTTTACCACCTGTATATTATTCACTCAAGCCATCCATTTCGTCTCAAATATAGAATATTTTTCATTAAAGGAGATATAAAATATTTTTTTATAGAGTTTTTAATAATTATAGCTAGGAATAATTTTGTTGCTGACAACCCTATATTATAAGTATATTGAATATTCTTTGAAACAGATTTTCTTTAATAGAATACGCTTTACATCCTATAAGGAGATGAGTGCAAATCGAGCTTACTTCAGAACTTGGGACATTATAATATCATATATAATAGTTTAAGCTCATGATCGGATGACGCTTTTGAGTCCTATTGCAGCTATACTTCCTTCGGTGAATTAAATTTACAAAAGATATTTATGCCGATCAGTGAACGTCTTACTTATGTTACTTCTTACTAAACATATCATATACATCTATATAATTATTTTTTTTAATTAGTTTTTTATTATTTTACTGACTCATCAACGCCGACCCGAAACTACGGGAACTAATATCATGTAGTACTTTTTGTAATACAATTCACTACACTAGGAAGCGATTTTAAAAATTCAATTCCAAAAAGGTAAAACACAATGCCAATTTGTATGTAACAAAAAAAGGACTATCCATTGTCTTCAAATAAAACCTTAATAAAAACTATCCCTATAAAAACAAATAAAACCTCAAAAAGAAACTAAAAAGCGAAGTCTTTAAAACTAAGCTTCTTACTGTTGAGTAAAAATAAATAAACACATCTTTCAGCATTAATAAATCTTTATAATTTAAGGATAAAAATATGAGTTTAAATTTTGGATTGATACTACATACATACATACATATCATCACGCCATGTCCCTTGCAGGGTAGGCAGAGAGAACAGAGTGCCAGAGAACTCTATCCTTGCATACTTCACTCGCTTCCTCAACATTCATAATTCTCTTCATACACGCTCGCCGGTTTCGGAGACTCTTGACTCCACCTGATTGATTGATACTAGGTATTACTTTATTGCTTACTGAATTAAAAATAAGCACGAATAATTAAACAGCTCCCTCATAACTTTGTAAGTGAGAGTTAGAGTTGTTTAAAGTATTTTTTTGAGTTTTTAGTGAGAATATTCAACTGAAACTCAATAAAAAGAAGTATTCTGCAATTTAGCCCCGCTAAAGATATATTCCTCCCTAATTTTATAAAATAGCGCGTGAATTTTGGGTCCATATTGCTCACGCTTTAATACAAATAAAAATAATGGTATTGGACGGGGAAGTCACACATAATTTCGACAGAGACGAAATCAGGGAAAACATCGAAATCGAATAAAAAGAAAATTTTGTATACAAAGAAATAATAAAAATATATATTAATTCATTTTTCCGTGTGAATAAAGAATACAATTCACTACCCCTATCCCCGTGGGTGATCGTAAAAGACGACGAAGGGATAAAATATGCATATAACATCTATGCAAGAGTAGGTAAACTCGAAATAAAACCCTATGTATGTATTAATTCTAATTAAAAAAAAAATACTAGTATTATAAAAAAAATCCGCAAAGTGATGAAGTAAGAATAAAATTCACCATCCTGTTATATTAATTACCCGTAGGTTTGGTAAAATACGACTAAGAAATATAATATGGTTATCTTAATATATATAAATTACGCGTCACGTTGTTTGTCCACGATGGACTCCTAAAGTACTTAACCGATTTTAATCAAATTTGCACAGCATGTATAGTTTGATCCAACCTAAAAGATAGAATAGTTTTCATCTCAATTTATAGTCACAATATTATTTTGTTGCAAATTATTTGTCTATTATTTGACAGTCACAATTATCTGTTACCTCCAAACGATTCTAACAGATGGCGGTATCTGTTAACTGGATTGAGTAAGTATTTAATAGATGGCGCTATGTAAAACATGCAAACGTTTCATATAAGCTACAATTGATTAACATAACCACCACGTGTTACTGAGGCTACCTTAGTCACAGCAACGCGTGACCGGGTTTGCTAGTATATTATACATATTATACATATATTGAATAATATATATATATAATAATATATATATATAATAATATATATATATATATATATATATATATATATATATATATATATATATATATATATATATATATATATATTATACATACATATATATATATATATATATAAAAAGTTTTACATCCCCTATTTTTATTTTACCCCTTAAGGTAATTTTTTACAACATGTTAATGTCATATTTATTTATATCTAATCAATAGCCTAAAAATAAGCTTCAAGTTTGTCTTTAAAAATGACAATATTTCCTTAAAACTTTTTTCCCCCTTTACAACCCTTTTTTTGCATTAAAAAGTAGCCTATGTCCTTTATCAGGCTCTAGACTATCTGTGTACCAAATTTAATTTAGATCGGTTCAGTAGTTTTGGCGGATAACATCTATTCGTAATAATAATAATATTGTAAAAGTATAAAAATTCGAAATATAACCCTATAACCAACCCGTCAGACCTAGAGCCTAGATATAAGAGGAAGTTTAAAAGTAGCGTCAGTGACGAAAAAGTTAAGGAGTGAAAGGTTAACATGGTATGGACATGTGATAAGACGGGATGAAAGAAATGTTGTGAGGAAAGTTTTAAATATGAATGTTGAAAGGCTTTAGGGGTAAAAGAAGACCAAAGAAAAGATGGATGGACTGCGTGAGGTATGACATGGATAGACAGGGAGTGACTGCAGAGATGACGTCTGATAGGACTGTATGGAGGACGATGACATATTGCGTCGACCCCAAATAATTGGGATATGATCAAGATGATGATGATGATGATGAACCAACCCGTCAGACCAGAATAATAAGGCAGGTCACTCTTTTTCATATTGTGCAGAGGGTACGAGCATGGTAGTAGAATGAACATCAGCTGAAATGAATATTAAGTGAAAGGAAAAAAAGGCATCTATTTTTTTTTGGGTTTAATCCTACAACATATTTCCATCACTGTAACTCTTGTATGCCAGGATCCACAATGGTCTCCGCTAAAGACACCGAGGTTTGACCCTCAGGAAGTCTCAAGAAATACTTTTAATTGTCTTGGGACTCGTACCTAATTTAATTAAAGAAGAAGAATAGGAGGTATTGAAATAATACCACTCACCTCCTATGCAAAGCGGGAGACGTGAAGCAAAATTTGGCTAATAGGCCAATAGATAAGAGAATGTACGTGAAGTACAGCAGTGCAGTACCATATATGACAGAGCTTCATCATCATCACAGCCCATAAACGTTCCACTGTTGGACTCGGGCCTCCTCTGTAATGGGAGGGAAATTAGCCTACTATACCGCGCTGGTCAGACGTGTTGGTACTGTTGGTATAGGGTTTTGTTTCGAGTTTTCCTTCTCTCTGATAGATATATGACAGAGCTTATGGTGCCTATATGTGAGACTTGAAATTGATTACAATAGTAGGTATGGCAGAAGCGTCCGAACGCACGGTAATATTTTCGAGTTGCTACAAGGTCCGTATAATATACTACCCCAGCCGTGACTTGTATACTGTTTACCATGAGATCGCGGTGGTTACGCCAGAGACTAACCCTCCCAGAGGATGTAGTGAGCTGTTTGTTCGAACCCGCACTTAGATGTGGAATATTGACAAAATGGTCAAACTACTAATTTTAAATAAAATGATTTACCTCTAAAATTTTCATGACCAGTAAGGAATTGTGCTTGATAGTGTTTATTTTCCAGCCATATTTTCTCTAAACGCTCTCTAATAGATGGAAACAATAAGTATAAATGACCAATCGTTGATAAGTCTCACCGTTTCTGCCTTTCGGTCAGGAGCTTTTCGTACACCATGTTTTGCGGTGCGAAAAGTCTGGTAATTGTAATACGATCGCGCGGCAGAAGAATAATGGTGTTTATTTTCGCGGCAGAAGGCAATCGATCACTTTTGCCTTGTGGAGTAATACATTGACGCACGCCTTTATATCTCAAAGTCGAGCAGAAGTACTGCAAGTACTAGTAAAGCTTTGATATTAACTGTTCTGTTTGCCTTACATAAGAAAATTAGTGCTAATCGTTGACTTTAAAATAATTTACGCCGTGCCGCGCCTGTTGTATGAACGCCATCCATATTTAGATTCATAGAACGCGAGCCATGTCTAGCCAAAACTTTCTACGATTGTTTATTTTAATACTTTTCTTACTTCCACATAATGGTTTACATAACAACTAGCTGTTATATTGATATTAGATAATCTTGTGGTGACCGGTTAGAATACAATGCGTCGTCTTTTTTATATGGACGTCGTAAAAATCGGCTGAGGTATCACCAGAGAAACAAGGTACAAAGCTCTACTAGGAAATCTTACAACATATAACACTGTTAAACGCGTCAGTAGTACTACTACTACTAGTCCACGAGGGTCACGAGTTGGTATAAGGTTTTCATAGATATTATATACATATTGTATCTAGCTCCGTCACCACGTAGACTTTTTTTTAAAAAACTAATAATAGTAATAGATAAAAGTTTTATAATTACTGAACCTTCATGTGTCTTATGATGTTTATAATGTTAACACTCGCTAGATTTAGATCCTAAGAATATTTATGACATTAAATTATAACATAAAAAAAATATGATTAGAATCGTTATTTGTACTTCGTACATTTTATTTTATCTCTTGAACCTTTTAAGGTTGACAACAACAGTGTCAACAGTGCGTTGAGATTCTGAAGCGTTTAAAAAATAAATACTTCGGTACATTAATTTTTACGGTAGTGAGAGTACCAGATCCATATGGACAGACATCCGGACCTCCTCAAATATTTTTTTATTCAACTTTTTTCTTACTTTAAATAAAATAATTGATTTTTAAAAATATCATATATACTTAAACAAATGTCTTTCCTTGACATATGTATGGTAATATTATCCTATAAGTAAAGTGTGAGAAAATATAGTCATTTTTAGTTTTGAAAAGTCTGTGATTTTCATATATCGAGAGTAGATCATCACCTCAACGCTTCGCTTATGAGGCGTGTAATAGACTCTTTCGGATGAGTGGTAGCGTTCACCACGCGTCTCACTAGTTGATCGACTGTACAAAGATGTAACTAATGGTTATCACAAACGAATACGTTTGTATGAGCGGGCAAGACGAATACATACATATTTCATATGTCAATGGCAAAATTTTGCTGAAAATCATATTCATTTATCTAATTGGGACTGAGTAATTTTATTGTTTAAGAGACAAGCATCTACACATTAATGCCCACAAGTATAATAGACGTTGTTAGCATTATCTACATCTAAATGTACAAATTTCTAGGTGCACTATGTGATGGTAAATTATAAATTATATCTTCTTTTTCAGAACCACCTGGACATGAACACCTTGGACATGACTTCCGCTGAGCATAGACTCCTCGTACTACAGATTGCTCTCAAATGTGCTGATATATCTAACCCTTGCCGACCTTGGAAGATCAGCCGTAAGTGGAGTCTCAAAGTCTGTCAGGAATTCTTTCGACAGGGCGACTATGAAAGGAAACTTAACTTACCAAGGACAGCCCTATGTGACAGGCATTGCACCTCTATCCCGAGGATACAATCAGGTAAATATCTCACATACGTTTCCTTAAAATTGATATAATAATAAGAGTTAGATCCTTGCTCTTGTTATTATACAATTTGTGTATTCGAATCGAAGTCGAGCTTTATGTCTGATGATCTTAATATTAAGTCATTTTTTTTAAATAGGTAATCTTGTTAAAGATACTTGAAACAACTACAGTTTTGACCATAAAACTATGGTAACTGGTAAGCTACAAAATCATTGAAAATAAATTAATCCTATAATGTTTATTTGCAGGATTTTTCAAGTTCATAGTAAAACCTTTGATACACGAGTGGCATCGGTTCCTTAATAATGATTTATCGGCCCAAATGCTTGACAATCTAAACTGTAACCAACAAAAATGGGAAAAGCTCTTAGATCAGGAGAAAAAAGCACAAGAGGCTCGTAATGAGGTGCCCGTAACCGAAGTTGTTGAGGAAGTTGACACCGGCTCCTCACCTGACATTTCTGACAGCTCTGAGCTGCTACTTCCGCGTCGAAGCTCTCTGAATACAGTCAAGCCGCCAGGCTCACTGAAAAAACAATTCAGACGATTTTCCGTACCACTCAATGTGTTCCAAGACTCTAAATTTAAAAATAAAGGCGATAAAAACCATGCAATTATTCTAGTAGAACCACAAAAAAGTGGAGCAGCAAGCCCTGCTGGCAGCGAACACTCCATACACTCTCATCAAATGCCAGAAAAAGTACTAAGTGCAGAAAAACTGGTGCTGGAATCATCCATAGCATCCATTACTACTGCAGTGCAGGCAAGCCGGCTTAAAACAGTTATTAAGGATGGTGGTACTTGGAAGTTGGTACGACAGCAAACTTTCCCGCCCTTAGAAATCGCACGAGAGCATTCTCTCAAAACACGTTCTCTTCATACAAGCAAAGAGGATACCCTCCACGCGGCTCGTTTTAAAGTGGATTTGCCTAAATTTGATCTACGAGCATACTTTATGGAAGGCAAATTAACGAATTCATTCACTAAAGTGGAAACTAACATCGTTGATAATGCTTCACAAAATAGCAATGTGCCACCGATTAATGTAGGCCGTGGTATCCAAAAACAGAGTGAAACCAAAAGACGAGAATCTATCGCTGTAGGCAACCAACTCCGAGACAATTTGACATCTGTACAATTAGGTGGTCTCGAGTCTGACCCACTATTGCGTCGCAGAAAATCAATGCCGGCAGAAGCACTCATCTTCTGTAAGTTTATTACAAACTATGAACTATTAATAATTATATCGAAATTTTAATAAAATTTAGAAATTTACTTGATGATTCTTTTTCATTATAGCTCCAAAGGAAAAGAAAGTTCGTGAAGTAGCAACCGCTTTACCACAACTACTGCGTAGAACGGTGTCAGGAAAAGAGAATTGGAGTCGACGCCGCGGCTCAGCCCCTTCTCCAGTAGTGTCATCAGAGCTCCCTGGAATTGCTTCCTTAACTTCATTGAGGCATAGCGTGAATGGAGGTCGGAGGAAACTGAACCCCATAGTATCATGCCAACAATGGTTTGCTCAAGCTACTTACAGCGTACAGGAGCGACCTTTGTCGCAAATGCCTCGCAGAAGCTCACTGCCCGTTGAGGTGATGACAGGTGCATGACGGCTTAACGGCTTTTTCTATTTATTTTTTTGCATGTCAATATAGATGATGCGCGGTGTTATACTAATAATCATAGCAATATAGACTTTAGTAACATATAACTGCGATTAGTTTATATAAAAATGTATAAATTCAAGCTTCCATTGCTTTTTTTTTGCGATTTAGACCAGATATTTAGATGTCATAGATTTGTGTATTGTGACAAGCGCACTAAAAAATCTAATATTAAATGTTCATGGCTATAGGTAGAATCTGAAATTTAATATAGTCGCCTGTCACACGTAGATAAATAGTAGTAAAAAACATGTATTTATGTCGAAGAAATAAGTTGAAAAATTAAGTAATAAATAATAACTTTACTTTAGACTTGGGTTATACTAGGCAAAATAAGATACTAGGTATCACAGCAATATTAATTTAAAAATACTATTGTTATTTACTGTGATAAAATACTAGGGAGGCAGAGTTTCACCAACCGAAATTTAAATTGAAAAGTCAATAGACAATTTTGTACATTATATTTACACTTTTCTGCTCACTCGGTCTAATGACGGAGTGAGCAGAAAAGTATGCGGTAATCCGCAATATTCTCTGAGGTATTCTTGTAATAGGGCCATCAAGCAAATTATACTAATATGATTAGAAAAGCAAAACCTTAATAATAGCAATAATGCATTTTTCTTAAAAAAATACAAGATTCTAATCATATTACGTAAAGAAGAAATCTCTTGTACCAAAATGTAATAAGTCATTAACTCATATCAAACTACTTCTTACACAAACGCCCTGTAGAAACTACACAAGCATAAATAATTCGTAGCACATGTATTACACATGTATTTCTTTCTATCGCTTTTCAATAAAAGAGTTAAGGTGAGAAAAAATTATTAACTCGTAGCAATTTCCTAGATGATTGTTTTTCTTACGCATGCTTCAAAACGAGTAAGAGCTAGTAACTCGCAGTGCATCACTAGACACATCCTTTATCGTATTTGGTTATATGAGTGAGAACGAGATGAGCATAGTTTTCGTAGCAAATTATTAGGTTCATCTTTCTCTAATGCATTGAGTTCAATAGGAGAGAATGTGACAAACTTAGTTTTTTATCACAGTCGCTGCTTTTTATCAACTACTAGGCTGTTATTAGGTGGGTCCTAGTATTATAGTTTATAAGATATATCGTCATATCACAGTAGCTACTACTGTTATTTGATTGTCGCTATTACAAACTGTGATTTTAAATTATTATTGATATTTAGCAGTCATGACAAATACGACTCACCCCTACTTTACCTAGTTCTAGAATACTACTGTATTCTAGAAAAACCGTTAAATAACTAACTAGTAAAATACCGTTGAAGGTAAGACAGCAAGTCAAGCAAAGACGTCAATTCGACATTATCAGAACAGGAATTTAAGCGCTTAATTAAATTGAACTTTTCATTTGGTCAGAATGATGAATAACATCATAAAACATTAGGAACTAAAGTAAATGAATATTTTAAATATTTATATTGATAGCAACCAAACAAACAAACACGAATTCTTGTGTGGATAAGTACATTTGTTTAGTGGACTAACCATTAATTTTTTATTTGAACCAAGGTTTATAAATATTTTTTTATAAATCATTGAACTGATTAAACTCGAGGGATTCTATTTCTATAAAAATAAAGGTCCACTTGATTGTTGGCATGAGATGAAGAAAATAACAATTTCCATACTAAGTCGAACTAATCCAGCTTATGTCTCAATGCGACTTTTTTTTACACAGTCACTCTAGATAGACTACGGAACTAATGAACTACGGAATAATGACGAAAGTACATATCCTTCAAATAGATTACATACATACATACATATCATCATGCCATATCCCTTGCAGGGTAGGCAGAGAGAGCAGAGTGCCAGAGAACTCTATCCTTGCATACTTCACTCGCTTCTTCAACATTCATAATTCTCTTCATACACGCTCGCCGGTTTCGGAGACTCTTGACTCCACCTTCTTTCAGTACGTGACCAATCTGGTCTAGGTAGGTGAGTCTCGGTCTCCCCCGGTACCTACATCCTTCCACTTTCGCATTGTATATCTTCTTAACCAGACGTTCGTTCGGCATTCTTTCCACATGTCCGAATCATCGGAGCATTCCCTTTCGCATCTTTCCACCAATACTCTCTTTCATACCTACTCGCTCTCTTACGTCGTCGTTGCTAATGTGGTCGGTCAAATAGATTCGTTTTAATAATATTCTTTTACATTGCAGGTATTTAATGTCGTTGCTAAAATAATTTCGCCGAGCGACAATTCCATATAGGAAAGGCTTGAGCCTCAAGAGGCTCATCAACTTTTAGAATTTGCAAATAAAGATATGGATGGCGAGGACAGCGTGCTAATCTCCAGTCAATACGCAGAACTCGAACATGATGATGACCAAAACTATGATGCTGACGTCGATGATAACGATGAAGACGACTTGGAGGAACACGCACTAATTAGCGATGAAGCTGACCCCAAACCAAATACGTCACAAGCTCGCAACGCAATTTATCTAGAAGATCCCGAAAATGATCCTGTGGATGATGAGATTTCAGATTTTGATGAAGAATTATACTTCCGACAGTGCGGCCACGCAAATTTTACTAATTTGGACGATATAGATTCAGATTTAGACCAAGAAGACGATCATGATATTGTCACAGACTCCGATGATACTTCGGATATATCGTCGTCGTCCATTGTCGACGACACTCCCATATCCAGGAAACGTGCAAATTCTATATAACTTGCCTCTTGTTATATATACGAGTATATATCTCTCATATTTGGTAAGGTTAGTTTTATCTCAATGTCGTTTAACCGTGTTACTATTTTACTGGAGTATGATGATTTGTATCTTAATTTAGATATAAATTCAGCAACTTCTCTCTAGTCAAGTGAACTGAACTAGTGAAACATAACATATGTAATAAACCTGCTCAAACTATAGATCGACCAACTTGCGTTAATAAGTTTCACATCATAGCCTATCTAATGAAGTTACTACGTTTATAAAATTAAACAATTTGTTTTACTTTGCGACGAATCTACGCTTATCGCATATTTATTAGTTAGATTTCATTATTATAGATTATTTTTAATGATTTTTAAATTTTAGATCGAATATTTATAAACTTAATACTTATATAATAATAACAATTGTAAATTTTGTAGTATCTTTGTTAGAAGCCATTAAATACTTTTATTGAACATCGCGATATGAACGCTTCTCAATTCTTAATTAATTAATGTTGTATTAAATCTATGTGTAGTATGTGCATTGTATATATCATATATATTTTAAATTACGTGTATTCAAGATTATAATCAATATATTAAATCCAATATTTATCTATGTGTATAGCCGGTGTCCTAGTCTTAGCAGTTTCAATGGTGTATATAATATGTACTATGAATAGTTCTTCGTTATTATTTTATTTATTTATATAATTTGATTAATTTTCTATTTATTTTCTAAATACCTTAGTACAAATAATTTTCATTATTTTAATTTTATTCATTGCTTTAGTGATTGTAAAATATTTTTGCCATATCATCTCGAAAGGTTTTAAAGGAATAATATTGTTAGATTTTAACAAATCAGTTCATTTATTTTAAATATTACATAGGTATATAAACCAAAAAAGAACAAAAATTTAACGTTATGGGTTTTGAGTCTCAAATATACTAGTATTATAATATTTAGCGATAGTTTTTAAGTACCTACTTAGATTCTAACAAGGGAAATGGTAGGTAGTGGCTCTTTTTGAGCGTGCTGGATATGGTCATGTGTTGAGTTCATATTATTGAACAAGTACAATATTAACGAGGACAGTGAGTGATCGAATCCATTCTGTTGGTCGCTATACAGTTGATGATACTAACTTATAGATGTTGATAAAATATTTAAAAACAAAAAACAATAAAGTATTAATTTAGGTATATATATAATTCAATATAAAATTCTTAATTGTGTAAGTAGCGGTAGTAAATAAAATGTTTCGGAAAGTAGTGATTCCATGTTTTAGCTGTGTCATATGTAATTTATTATGTAAACTAGTAGTATATTAATAACATAGAATTTTAGATTGACTGTTAGTTAAGATTTAGGGAATGCGATCAACAGAACTGGATATTAAGTGGGTAATTATGAATATATATATATATATATATATACATATATATATTATGTTGTAATAAACTTTTATTTGGCTGTTTGTCTGCCTTGATTATTCACATTCAATATCTCTACCGCTTTCATAGTCCAGGGTTGTCACGATTTTTATTTATTCATAAAATAAGTACACCGCGATATTGCATAGTTATTTAAATCAATTTTCTCATATGATTTTTACAACACTAATAGAGTTTCTATAAGCGCTTTATTTGTAACATTTTACTTCTGATAATAAAGTTGCTGGCAACATTCGTCGATAGAGACATGTAGATGTTAATGTTGTAGCATTCCTGCTATGCTCTAGGTCAATTAGAGGTCATTGCTAAGAGCAACTATTGTGTATTTATAAATGTAATGCCGTACAAACTACGGATATTTGCGTCTAACATTTTATAATAAAACATATTAAATTAGCAACATTATTTGAAATGTTTGCAATTATTAATTGGATTTGGAAAGGCATCTAAAAAATGCGAAATTTTATAAACGAATATAGTTTATAGCAATGGTTATAAATAATTAAAAGCTCACAAATATATGCCCCATTCTCTTGCTCTTATCTCAACTACTGGGGTATATTCTTCCATGATATTAAAATTAAAAAATATTAAATTCACAATATTAAAAAAGACACAAGAGGGGATGAACTTCGATGACGATTTGACGTATTGATAAATAATGAAAAATTCTTCATCCTTATAAATCTTCTCTTTTAATTTCTCCATCTTTTTATAATGCAAGATTTTGAAATCTATTTAAAAACAATGCGAGGCTTTGCGTCAGAGCTAAAAGCAGTGGTATAACTGACGTCATGTGGAGTAATAGTTGCCATTTGGGTATCTTTTAACATTCACCATGGTACTTCATGGCCCATTAATGCTATTCAGAACTTTTTATATTATATAATAATTTTAAGAATCAAAATGTATGTAATTGTAAGATTTGTGGATCTATATGAGCTAATGTTCGATGAAAATCCACAAAGTGTCGCGTTTTAGATAACTTTAGAGCCTAGCTCATAAATTTATATTTTTGTAAAGATTTCATAAATCATCAAATGTGGAATACTTTCGATGATAATTATTAATTTTGAGAATGAGACAGTAAGCAATGGCAGTATAAGACAATTTCCTATTGCCCTTCAAGAGCATAGCGAAATCCTAATTTTGTGATTTCGTATATTTGTAATAACGACCTCTAGTGACCAAGAGCACAAGCAAAATTATGTCTATTTTTATATAATAAAATGTGTATATTGGTGTTAATTTATTTTGTGATTATGTCGGAAGTAGTATTTTCTCGGCATACTGTTTATGTTTTAAATCTAAATGGGTGGAAAGTGTCTGAAAATTTTAATTTATTTTTTATATTCATATTGCTGAAATGTTTTACCGTGACAACCCTACATTCGGTTGATATTTGGCGATAAGCAATTTCAGTTTTGAATTGAGCACTTTCCATTCAAGTTGATACCACTATAATGTTACATCAATTTGACATAAATGTTAGTTTTATCTTCTTAATGTTAGTATTTTAAGTAAATCTGAGATATTTTGTTAGTACTCCCAACCATACGAAGGCGTTTTGGATAATATCTAAATAAACAAAAAGGTTATAAACATATATTTAACAAGTGAATACCACCAAAAGTTTCAAATGAATTTAATAAATAATTCAATGCAGACATGTCATCTAAACACATGTTATGTTGAAAGGAAAAAGGCCATAATCTCAAGATTGTTAATTGAATTTTAACTTCTGTACTATTATAGATTAGTAAATAGATTTCAGTGTGCTCAAATATACGATACGCTTATGCGTACATAATATTCTCCAAAAAGACTTCTCCCTCGATCTTAATACTACAACAAATTGTTCTATACTCTAAACACATCACTTGCCCAGAAGAACAGTGACACAATTCAAAAAAGCAAAATTTTTCAGGAGGGTCAAAATAAGTATTTCCTTTTCTTCAGCTTGGTTCAGCAGCGATTCCAAATGCAGGAACGTCAGCATAATATCCTTAAGAATGATGATTAAGAATTGATAGGGAGAGCTTATAATATTAACACCCTTCCACTATCAAAAATTTAAATATAATGAAAATTGTAATTTTTAGAGTTGTGACACTATTCTTCCGGGCAAGCGACATAATAAGGTCGGAGAGAAATGTATATAATTATTTTGAAAAAAAATAAAACAAGTAACAGACTTTGCAAGTACTAATATATGATGTGATATATAGTATAGAACAATTATAGACCAGGGCTCAACATTATGTTTAGGTTTTTTTTTTTAACTCTATTTCAACGTTCAATTATTATGAATAATGTTGGTACACGGCATATTTTGGCGATTACACACAAATTTCTATACAAAAATACCATAAGGCAACGCAATGTGCCAAAGTTGGACAAGGTTTTGTAAACAGCTCGCCTTTATTGACCGGCTGTAATTTGCATTGAAATCCGATGAACAACTCCATCCAATAGAACTCTCAATTCGTCTTGCCTTTATTGGCTGGTTTGAGAAGACAGTTATATATACAAATGTGTGTCGTTTCCAAACACATGATTCTTCATGCATTAATAAATTGTCGCAGGAAATCATCATATGATGTCATTGTTTTGTTTCAAGCGATTATTGTCAATGGCCATTATCTGTAGTCAATATATTTTATTTCTATTTAATACAACCAATTGTTGGTACCCAATTGTTACGATTAACTTTAGTTTGTTGGTTTTTATTATGAAACATCACGTCATATTTAGGATATCTTAATTTCATAAATCATATCTGCTTCCGCTCATCTTTTTAATTGGCTCTTTTTCTTTACAAAAAACCTACTTAAAAAGAACTTTGATTGAATATTTCACCGTCAAATGAAAGCATGTTAAATTTTATAAGGACATATTTTATTGAAACATTTATAGAAAATACCTCAAAGCAACTTGTGACAAATTAAAAGTGAATGACGATGCTACGTTCTTGAATGTGCTAGGGTCGATTGACACTACGTATCCAGCTTACCTTCACTGGTTGGTTGGTTCACGATAGCACATAGAACTTCCAAATCTTGCCTTAATTGGCTGGTTTTAAAGTGACAATTTCAAGATGGCGCTGCATTGTCGTTGTTAATAACCATTTACGCTCATATTGCCCGTCTGTTACTTTTTATACATATCCTGACTAATTTATTCTCTCTAATTCAGAATTAATATTAACTTGCCCCACGATTTAATGGTTCATTAACAAAAAACATAATTTTACTCTACCCTCAAGCAGTTTCGTTACCAACATTTTTCATAATAATATTAAATAATTTTTCAATTATAACTATATATCGGTCCCATTTTAATTCTTGTTTACTTCAAACATTATTATATTACATTAACAATGAATGTTAGAATAAATATTGTAACGTTTTAAACGAAATATTAATGTAATAAATTAAGTAATTCATGTTAACAATGAGTGTCTCTGTGTGTGTATTTAGTATTTATCTGTAAACGTTAATAGATATGTCATTGTTTGTATAAGACGGTCACGGTGTGATGGTAATCGTTTATTTGTGTTACCGGTCAACGATATCAAATACTAACTAAAATTATATTGACTTGTTAAATAAGTCATATAAAATCGCTCTATATCAATTGATAAATGTTGAAAAATAAAAAATGGCATATGTTTTAGATTGAAAGATTCAATCAATAAATTAAATTACTTCATTCATTATGTACCTACGAGGGTAGTTACATATTGTTAATTTTACATTTTTTGTGAAATTAATTTAATAAATCTTTAATAAGCGACCGCAAGCTGAGAAGATTCGGCAAGAATATCAGTGGGCTCGTCTTACTTTTTTTTTTGTCTTGTTATACAGGGTGTAAGGGGCCGGGACCGCTTCCGAAAACAAAGACAGGTAACCCTACTAGTCCTAATTGTAATGATAGGCTAGAAAAAAAATCGATTCGGATAAAAAAAAATTTTTTTTCACCACGTGAGGTCATTGAACTCTTGAACATATGATCGTGAGTTTTGAATAGATTGCGTCTTTTCTCATCTGAGTAAAGTTACGTATTTTTTATCGAGTTATCGTTACATGGCACTGTCCTAATACGATGGAATGTGAAAAAAACTTAAAAATATTTGTGAAAAAAATTTTTTTTCATCCTGATCGATTTTTTTTCTAGCCTATCATTACAAGTAGGACTAGTAGGGTCACCTGTCTTTGTTTTCGGGAGCGGTCCACTTCCACCCTGTATAACATGTTTAATATCATCAGCTTCCGTATAATGCCCTACAAACCAAGATATATTTCGTTCTTTTTTTTTTCAAAATATAATGGCAAAATAATATGACTAAACTTAGATCACAATTTATAAAAGGAACCCCAAACCAGCGATATAGATACAATTTATTACACGTAAGTCTACATAACTTCATTTCATTTTCATTCATTTCAGCTCATATCTGTCCCACTGTTGGGCTCGAGCCTCCTCCATAATGGGAGGGTAATTGACCTACTATACCACGGTGGTCACACGTGTTGGTATAGGGTTTTGTTCCGAGTTTTCCTTCTCTCGCATAGATGTCATATGCGTTTTATATCCCTTAGTCGTCTCGTACGATCACCCACGGATAAGATAGGGGGTGGTGAATTGTATTCTTACTCCGTCACCACACGGAACTACTATAACTACATATAACTTATTAACAGGCTTTTCTACCACAGATTAGATATCACAACCGAGTGCCGTCTAGATTTCGACTTCTGGGCGTCTCTCCTGGTGGACGCGCAAAACAGTATCAGAGCTGGGTCCTCTGTCTGTAGATTTCTTTACGGCTACATTTTTCAAAAATCTTGTATAGAATAGGTTTGATCTAACCCTTTTTGGGCTCCCACGCTCACTTCACTGCACTGACGGTACGACTGGTCCAGAGAAGACTCACGGACTTTAGGAGTCTGGCTTCACAGGCACCGTGACTAGGCAACGTCTCAGTCACCGTCCACTACGCAGTACGACCTGCGCCGGTTCAGACCAGATCCAGCGCGAGCCAACCTGTGACAGCAACTCAATATCGGTACGGCAGGTAGGTCCGGGCCCTTACCGGACTTGATCCCAGTTGCCCGGTGTTGGCTAGTTCTAGACAGTCTACGACAGTGTCAGTGTTTTTGCGGGGAGCCCAGGGCGATCGGTGGCTTCAGTGTGACTACTCGACACTAAGCAAGCGAGGGGAATTCGAATGAATGATGACTGAATGCTGTCTACATTTTTTTGTGTATTTAGCTGTTAGCCGCAGATGGGTTTGACAGCTTTACGCGAATTATATGTGAGCGCTGAGCTCTCTCAACCCGGGTGCGATCTACACGTTCGTATCCGCTATTTATACCAGTTGTTCGCCACGAAACCACTCAACGGTAACGCTAATATTGCCAGAGCACACTCTCAGAATCGCCACCTTTCGATGAGCAGCAACATCCGGCCGTCCTGTAACCGCATCCGTCCCAAGATGCCGTGATAGTCCAATGCACTTGCTGAGGACAAAATCATAAACAATCGCTAACAATGTTTTATCTTTCAATCTTGTTAACTCTCGGCATCGCCACCTTTCGATGGGAAATAACAAATTTATCTACTTAAGCAGCCATCCCCCACTTTACATTCAAAATAGGCAATGGCTTTGTTGTATTTGGTTGTAAACTCAGCCCAGCCAGCTGAAGAATCACCGAGCCTATCTTGATATTTAGTTACCAAAAATTAATATAATATTTTAACAGCTCGTTGCAGTTCAAAAATACATTTTAATTAACACGTTCAATCTTTTCAACATTCAAATATTATGATCGTAACGGTACACAAATAAACTTTCACCATAACGTGTCTAATTATTGGCAGTTTAATTGCGATTAAAGAATATTTAGGTGAAAGTGGGATCATTAGGAGTAACAATGGTGAAGTAGTATACGTAAAAAAATAAAATTACAATTAAACTTTCAATGAATAATTTTATTGTTTAATATTTAAAGTTAAGTAGGTTGTCCATTATATGTATGTAGCTATTATAGAAATCAACATATACAAAATTATATACCCCCAATGGATATTAATATTTATCTTATCTTCACGTCGATGTATTTATTCATTATCAATCTGGCACAAATTGTAATAGATGGTAATATATCTAAGTGTAACTAAATGTATTAGTTGTTTTAGTGCTTGTGTGTTCTATAATGTGAACATTATTAGACAATATAATATTAGGCGTTACCCAGACGTAAATTGTTCACTTTCAATCTTTGATGTTTCTCCATCTTATCAAGTTTTCACAGGTATTTTGGTAATTTTGAAAATATTATAACCATAGAGCACACTGTACCAATTATATGTACAATACTAATCATTTTTAAATAACGAAAAGAACAAGTGTCGGCGATGCGATTACATTGTGCGATCCACAAATTGATATTCTAAATTTGGGTGTAATTTGCGTCCGTTAATTGTATTTTCTTAAATAAATAGTAATACAAGGATTGGTTCCTTAGTACAAGTTTTTGCGTACTTCTGTAGCTCCTTCTATATTTATCAGATAATGCAAAAACAATCAAAATTATGTTAATGTAATTATAAACTTCTATAATTCATACGATTAGTCCAATTTGGCACAGAGAAAGAAAAAAAAACAAATGCTTATCTGTAAAGCCGGTTTACGGACGATAATTTTACTCGATAACGTCATAACGAATCATTAATGAAGAATTGCATACTTTTATGAATTCAACAAACATAAACAATGGAACCCACATTAACTTTTCACTTCACTTTAAAAACAGACAACAGTTCAAGTGTATATTGTGTGCTGCCGCTGTTTTTCTTCTACTCGGACACATCGGTGGATGGAGTGGAAGAGAAATAGGTAAGTCACAAGCCGAAAGATCTGATCGTGCCTCTCTATCGCTTGTTCCGCGCTTTGGCTTGCACGTGCAAACGAAACACTTTTTCGTGGGTGTAGGTAGCGTTCATTGATTTATAATACGTTATCACGTCAATAGCAATATTTATACAATATTCACCGGGTGATTGCTGGTTAGGAAAAAAAGGGAAATCATTGCCTACTTTTTGGTGGTAGTTGTAAAAACAGGCTGAACGATCACTAGGTCGATGATCAGACACTATTTTCTGGGTAACTCTCTAACTGTCCGCTGTAGTGAAAATAGCAACTAATAAGTTTAAAAAATATTTAGACACATTAAAACATTTTCTGAGATTTAGTTTAATACATATATTTACAGAGCTCTGTATAAGTGTGCACTATGGTGTAGTATTCATATGATACATTGATGTTATTAAGTGGCGTGGAATGTTGTGACACAATAGATGCAAATAAAAACTGTACTTGATATAAATATGGATATATAAATAAAAACATAAAATCTCGTATTAGATTAAAAAATATGATACTATAAGACACATGTAAATAATTAAAACTACAAAATCATTTTCGAACAAAGTATACTTGTGACATCCTCGTTCGACGATTTAAGAAGATCGCTGCCTTGTGAAGGTAATATTGGCTCATAGCGAACTTTTATCCTGTGCGCGGTGCAATATAACGTTTTTCTAACGTTTTTGGCAGGTATAACTTTGTGGTTGCGATGAAGTTTTATTTGACCACACGATGCACCATAAAACGATCCTAAATGCGGCAATATAACCACATATCGCACCAACTGTAAGCACAATAAAATCACTTACGCCGCGAACTTGTTAAGCAGATTGGAATGGAAAGACACAGTTTGTGGAGCTAGCAAAATAATAACTACTATGACATATAATTTCAAACAAAATAAAAATGAATGAGAGAGTTGGTTGAAACGTGAAAATATCATGTGCCAGTGTCATTAATTTCATTCATTATTTTAATGTTTTATATGTTATTTACATTAAATATTTTTTCGGGCTTTTATGTAATTTAATGAAATGAAAGTGAATATGATATAATGCTTTACGTTTGTTTTTACATATATTCTGTCAAATTGCCGAGATGAATCTTAACTGGGTAGCCAACGCTCAATGAAAGGCAACAACTGGATTTACTGATAATAAATAACTTAAAATATTTTTTTTTTATTGCGTATGGTGAGAAACGAGCAGGCAGCACACCTAATGGTTGATGATTACTGCCGCCCATGGACCTTTTAATACCAAGGGCTAGGCCGCTGCCCACCAATACAGAACCCAAACCCACCGAGTTGGGCTTTCGGCTCTCTCGCTCACCGAACGAAGCAAATTAGCAAATTGCCATTACTGAGATGTTGATATTCTGCGACAGTGTGGTACTACCCGGGACGGACCGGTCCGCGGCTGTAGACAGAAAACTGTCAACAGCGTGCTCCTACCACCTGTAGAAGTGTACTTGTAAGTATTAAGTGCAATTTTTTAAATTAAAATTCATTCGACACTGGCTCACTGACAGCAATCACTAACTAATTGCCAAAATAAAAAAAAAATCATCCATAATTAATAAAGAGAGAGAGAGACGCGAGATTAGTCTAACATTGATAGTCACACGCGCTTTACGTGGCACGGAACGCGACGGAAACTAAATAGACGTTCTTATTACTGAGAATCTGCCGCCCGACATTTTCACTAGATCAGAAGCAACCGTATTTAATAACATCAATATATAAATTGGTATATTAATTATAAATCGTGTTCAAATGAAATTATTATTATTTGATAACATAAACCGCCGTAATTGTTTAATTATATTACTTTTTATTACATTACATAATCGACAAAATATAAACAATGAGCTTTCGAAATCAACAGTCGAATTTAAACATTTTTTGATTAACATTTATGTATATTTAAGAAACACGAACTTTTCATTAAAGACTGTTCATTTGATATTGTTATTAGCCGTTGTTACTGTGATTCCATCGTATGGTGACAGTTTGGCCATGTTCTAAATCATATTGTGTAGTAGGAATACCCTTCTAGTGCTAATATCTTTAAAATATACCTCGTGTATTTGACTATTGTCGGAATCTATGTTTATCCTTATCTTGAATCATTTTTATCGTGAATAAAGTAATATATGTGAAGTGTGACTTTCTTTTAATCACCTCTAGTCAAATAATATCTATGTATCTATGGTGAAACACCAATGAATAGTTGACAGTTTGCCGTCCGGTCGAAGAAATACTACACTCTCGCAGAAGATCGATAAGCAGTGGAATTGTGCTGTTGCGCTTCGTTCGGTGAGCGAGTATGCAGGAAAGGCAGCCGACATTCTAGGTGGGTTTTGCTTGGTACACATTGGCCTAGCTGTGCCTCTGATATTGTAAAGATCCGTGAGCGGCTGTAACACTTATCTCCACCTTACATCTACATCAAGTGTGCTGCTTGCTTGTTTGTCACAGTAATAGAAAAAAGAACCAAGAATTCGTTCTATCGCCCACCCTATATATTACCACTTCTAGAGTAGGCTATTTGTAATATAGCTGTGTTCTAAATCTTAGGACCAGACGGTAAGGTATTTCTATATAAACTAGGTTTTCAAATTTAATAATAGGTAAATCAATAGAAGTAGAATGTAATATTAGTCAGTAACTGTATGCGGAATTCCTTTATGGGATCAATTAATCAAAGGTATAGCCAGAGACGAGTTCCTGGATGTTATAATTAAAGGAAAATATAACTATTATTCCTTAAAATATAACCTAATATAAAAAAAATGAAGTGCTAAGTCAAAGGACATCCCATCCTCGATATGGGTCTATCAACGGTATACTTATTGCGTTGCTTGCGGGACAACACACATGTTCTTCTCGCTCTCGGTGACGTACACGATACAGCATTACACGCGTGGCGTGTTTGTATGTAACTTTCTTTGTGAGATATTAATAAATTATTATTATTCTGTAAGACTGAACTCCTAAACGGCTGGACAGCTTTTGATCAAAATTTTTGAATGTTCAGTTGGATTCAAGAACGCTTTAAATGAACAATTGAATTATGTAGATGGATACGATTAATTTGATTACGAGGAATTATATTAGATTCGTAGTAGACATCGTCTGTTTGGAAAGCTAACCTATAATAAAATAACAATAAACATCTAATATGATTTATTTGTCTGTTCGTATTTAAAAGCATCTACAATATATACAGTTAGACAGGCCTCGTCTCGGGCTTCGATGATGGAGCACCGATAGGCATGTCATCATCCACTGCTGTGGCCGCGTTCTCCATGTTGTTCAAGCTCTGTTCGAACTCCACTGGATCGATGAACTTCTTCGGGAATGGCGGTGGGCCAAGGATGCGTTCCACGTCTTTAAAATTCAAAGTCTCTTTCTTCAAGAGTTCCTCGGCTAACTGGAAACCAAACGTGAATAAAAACCAATTTTCACTATTCTTATAATTCTAAACCATAATCTATATTATCTTTCACCAGCGATTGAGCGTGTCACAGGTGCCAATTTCTTGAGTTCGATGGCGCGCTCGATGTGTTATACTTCAGCGTACATAAACCCATAGACGTTACGACAACAAAGACGAGACGGGGCTATCACGCAATACACTGCATAATGGCAGATATTGCCTCTTCTTATTCTTTTTTGGGTATAGTGTGGTCCCACCTCTTAATCATTTCTTTGCGTGCCAAAGTTATCGAGTCCTACCGAGTCGTATATTTACAAAGTCTATCTATCCAATCACTATCAATCCATCTAAGTCCAACTTCGGCAAGGGCAACCCTAAAGTTGAATATACGTAATACATTTCGGTGTGGTGACAAAGTAAGAATACAATTCATCAATTTCTTGCCAGTGGATGATCGTAGAAGACGACTCAGTGATATAATATGCTTATAACATCAATGCCAGAAAAGGAAAATTCGAAATAATACCATATACAAACTTGTTTGATCAGCGTGATATAGTGGGTCAATTCGCCTCGTATTGTGGAGGAGGCTCTTGCCCAGCAGTGGGACGAGTATATGCTAAGATGATGATGGTAAAAATGTGGACTTAATCGTCAAGTTTTGAGGACGAATTCGCAATGACAGTTGGTGTTATAAATTTATCAGTAGAACGCGGCTTCCAAAAGGCAATAGAACACAAGAAGAATATTTGGTGCTCTCGAAGCCAGGTTTTACGATCCCCACGAGAAAGTTGGTGACAAAATGCGTTCATAACCCAACATCAGTTCATCTGTATAATTCACTAAAACATTTATCAAATACTAAAAACAATATAAATATTAACTAACATTTTTCAACTTGTCCTGATTATCTCGAAGCAATTTTTCAGTCCTAAAGTAAGCGTCGCCGATGAGTTTTCTCGCTTCTAGGTCGATAAGGTTTTTGAGTGTCTTACTGAAGGGACTCTTGCCTCGCTCCTTGAGGTCCGGAAATGATATCAGACCCACAGTGGGCGACATTCCGTATACTCGCACCTGAATATTGCCAGAATATTATCATTATATTATGTCAGAAACTTAAATAAAATTTAATATGAATGAAACTTTTTTTATACCGTGTGGTGACGGAGTAAGAATACAATTCACCAACCCCTATTATGCCCGTGGGTGATCGTAAGAGACGACTAAGGGATATATAACGCATATAACATCTATGTAAGAGAAGGAAAACTCAAAACTAAACCCTATACTAACACATCCGACCAGCATGGTATAGTGGGTCAATTTCCCTCCCACTATCCATAGTCCAAGAGTGGGACATATATGAGCTGAGATGATGATGATGAAACTTTGAATTTGCATAACTCTGAACAAAATGAATTGAAATTAAAAGTCAAAAAGTGGATTACTGGTACATGATGTAGATCTTTAAATAAGAATTCTTGCCTATATTATTTAAATGGGAAATGGAAAACCATGATGAGGCGTCCTCTAATATTAAAATGAGAAGCGCCGCTATACGCAGGCAACTTTTCTTATCTTCCTAAAAATTTTGAATGGGTAAAATTGGATAAAAATTACGCCTCTGTAGAGTTAAAGTTATTTTACAATCACATGGAATTTATTAACTATGAGACGAATCTTCTCTAATTATCTTCCTTAGACTCGCACATATGTAAGCTTATATTGAAAACCATAGACATCGAACATTGACCAATGCACGGTGACAAAATGTCAGAACATCGCAGTTGGCGTTACCCAAGACAGTGTTGCTGCTCACACTCTTGATGATGCCTCAACTGATTTTCACGACTTCTGTGGGATGATAAGAGTTCATTGTCGTCATCAGCTCAGCTCATATACATCCCACTACTGGATCCAAGCCTCTTCCAAAATAGAAGAGGAAACTGACTTACTATACTACCCTGATCAGATTGCTTGGTATAGTTTTATTTAGAGCCCAATTGGGTGGGTTTGGGGTCTGTATTGGTAGGCAGCGGCCTAGTTATACCCATTGGTATTGCAAAGGTCTATTGGGCGGCAGTAACACTAACCACCAGATGTAATGCCTGCTCGTTTGCCACCATAAGCAATAAAAAAATATTTAAAAAAAGCCTTCCTTGTCTTACTTTGATGTTATGTGTATATTAAGGTCGCCTTTTACGAGAACCACGGTCAAAAAGGAGACTCATGATCTGTAATCTTTCTTCATCAATACGGGAAATAAAAGTGGACGATATCGTATTATTAATCATCACCGTAAAATAATTAGAAGAGTTACCTGCGCGTAGGCGATTTTAGTGACCTTCTCAAGGTCATTCTGCGCTCCACTCGTGATAGAGTTGAATGTGACCGCCTCGGCCGCCCGACCGCCCAACGCCATACACATGCGATCGAACAACTAACAAATAAGTATATTAACAAATATTCTTTGTACTAATCCCACCACCGTAACTCTTGTAAACCAGGATCTACAATGGTTTCCATAGATGAAATTGAGGTTTGACCTTCAGGAAATACCAGGGTTTCTGTTTGCGCAAAATAAATATTAAATAGCACTGGTTCTTTTTTGTTTGAACAGGCTAAAGTCTGAACACAGCACCCCCATACCATCTGGGATAATGAAAAGTCAATGTGCGGCACCATAACTAACCGTATTAACTCCTAATTACTATTTAGGCTGACCACCGATACCGAGTCCTTGACATCGGTTAAGTAAGAATCAATGTTTTCATCATCTATCCATCAGCCCTACCATCCTACATATTGCAAAAGTTATTGGCAATAATTTTATGACCGACCGCCTGTCTGACGTCAACCCTTTTTTTTTTTTTTTTTTTATTGGTGGGCTATGGATGCGTCTCGCCCCGCCAAATCGGTCCGGGGTGACGGAAAAGGCGGCGCGTGACCCCATAGACCCACCGTAAAACCTTCTCTCTTCGCCGTGCGAGCGGACCACCGGTACTCGATTTTAACTTCGGTGGTCTGACGTCAACCCTCCTTGGTAGTGTAATTGTTGTCCAAACGGTATCAAATGGAGTTGGCCCAGGTCGTTGTTAAGCTCTTAGTCGTCTTTTACGACATCTACGAAGGTTTAGTAGTATTCGTAGCCGCCGCTACATAACACTTATTTTACTTTCCATCCATACATCCATCCATCAGCCCGTAAACGTCCACTGTTGGACATAGGCCTCCCGACGAAAATGCCATTTGCAACGGTCCTGTGCCACCTGCATCCAACGGTTTCCTGCGACTTTGATGAGGTCATCAGTCCACCGAGTGGGGGGTCGT
Organism: Lymantria monacha; assembly: GCA_905163515.2. NCBI lineage: Eukaryota > Metazoa > Arthropoda > Insecta > Lepidoptera > Erebidae > Lymantria > Lymantria monacha. The sequence goes on from LR991081.1 coordinate 24,465,544, forward strand.
TTCCTTTGTTTTAACCTTTCTTCTATTTTATTTTACCGAATAGTATTTATGCTTGATTTGAAGATAATAAAAATGGTTTATTGAAATGAAATGGCAATGTTAAATAGTTTTTTCATCTTATACAAACTTTGCAATGGCATTTCACTACATTTGAAGTTGAAATTTGTAAAATACTATCTTAAAGTATCACTAACTTATAAAAAGAAAGTACTATTAGAACTTATTTCTAGGCATTGGTGAATCAATCAACCAGCTCCTATATACAGGGTGGAAGTGGACCACTCCCGAAAACAAATACAGGTGACCCTACTAGTCCTACTTGTAATGATAGGCTAGAAAAAAATTTTTTTTTTCATAAATATTTTTAAGTTTTTTCCACATTCCATCGTATTAGGACAGTGCCATGTAACGATAACTCGATAAAATATGCGTAACTATACTCAGATGACAAAAGACGCAATCTATTCAAAGCTCACGATCATATGTTCAATAGTTCAACGACCTCGCGTGGTGAAAAAAAAATTTTTTTTCATCCGAATCGATTTTTTTTCTAGCCTATCATTACAAGTAGGACTAGTGCGGCACCATAACTAACCGTATTAACTCCTAATTACTATTTAGGCTGACCACCGATACCGAGTCCGGGTTACCTGTCTTTGTTTTCGGGAGCGGTCCCCTTACACCCTGTATATACTGTATATTTATAAGATTGAGAGATTTATATATATATATATAATGATGCTGTACCTCTTCCTTGGAGTATAGTTTCTGGTCGCTGGTGGTGTATTGTGCGAAGCCGAGTGCACTATTGGTGCGCGGTACTATGGTCACCTTGAGCAGCGCGTCCGTATGCTCAAGCAACCAACCGGTCAAAGCGTGACCAGCCTCGTGATAAGCAACTATCTTCTTCTCCGCCGGTGACATCGCGTGACTACGTTTCTCTGTTCCACCTAAAATGAGAAAATTAATCTATATTGCTATTAAAAATCTCAAATGCTACACAAAAATCTTAATGTATCAGTTAAACTGTTTATAAACAATGATGAGTCAAGAGTTTTACTGATGTGCCATTTTCATCACAACTGCTGTGATAACAAAAAAATATATGATGCACACGTAATTAAGATCAAAGGGAAACAGTACTGGGCCTTTTGTTTTAACTGTTACGTTATAAAATTTGATACGTAACGTCGAATGCAAATTGTTATAAAGATAATGAGTTTTTTTAAGGAACGAAAGTAAATTTCATGCACACAATTCAAGTATTAAGTTAAAAATTTCGCCCATTTCTCTAGTTCGTCTCAAGCCTTTAACTTAAATAGTAACATCGCCCATCGGACGTTTTCGGCTTCAGCCTCCAAACCCCAAGGACTCACGGTTGTTAGACCATGAAGATGAAGCCGCAGATAGAGGGCACAGGCTCTTGGAACTGCTACTCCCATTCTAAACACAGGATGGAGAGAATTACGTATGCAAGAGTTGTCGAAAGCACCCGAGATGTGATATTTTGGAATATGTAGTAACTTTTTTATTTTATTATATTTCTTACATGCTCTTCGACAGCGTCTGTGTAGTTCAGCGAATTTATTATTCCACCAGTCATACCTTCAGATATTGGGCCGAAGTACGTCCCAGGGCTATGTCACCTCTATGTATATTTGTCCATTAAATACATATTTCTAAAATCTGTGTGGCACAAAGATTTATTCCTTAGCATGTGCTATGTAAAATCTAAAAATAGAAGTATGCATACCAACGACCCTCTCGACGGCGTACTCCAAATTTGTGGCGCGTACAATGTCCTGTTTATGTCTGGCTGCGTGCAGAGCGGCCTCGTTACAAACGTTAGCAATATCCGCACCACTGAAACCTGGTGTCAAATATGATAATCTGTAACAGGCAAACATATACAGATATATTAATATCTATCATATTATAATAATAATAATATATATTTTTCTTATATTGTATATGTATGTGTGCGTGTTTGTACATACATACATACATAGCTTCACGCCTGTTTCCCAGAGGGGTAGGCAGAGACTACGGATTGCCACAAACCACGATCCTGGCATACTTCCATCGCTTCATTCACACTCATAACAGTCTTCATGCATACTCTACGATTACGCATACTAGTCCGGTCAAGATACGTTTTTGTGCTTGCAAAAGGTCGTGTAGTCGTGAATTTTTGATATGTTATTAGGACCCAAATGAACATAAAAATACACAATTTGCAACTTCCAAAGTGCTGTGCTAACGGTAGGGTGACCATAAAACCATAAAATTTTTGGACATTTTTCAGATTTTGTTAAATATCTTAGTGGAGGAAGGGTCTGACATGTTTAGTTGCTATAAAACATTTAAATTACACTAAATAAGCTACAATTTGAGACTAAAACCACTTCTATACCGCTATTGGTTCTTGCGATACAGTCCTTCAAACATAGCCAACTTTTTCAAAAAAGTGGATATTTTTGAAAATAGTCACCTATTTTGTGTAATATCTTCTATAATACGTATTTTATACCAAAACTTACTATAACGAAATTGAAGAACATTTAAATAGCTTTTATTTGAGATCAAATTGGTACCTGTAGGACCAGGAGTTCCCTCAAAAACGGCAGATAACCAAAACCAGGGCAAATAACCAATAAGTGGGTTTTGAGGGGTAATACAAATAAACTGCTTTCACGTCTGTCCGAGAAGATCGCCGAAGTTTTAAGCTGCACAGCAGCTAAATAACTGCAAGAGAAACCCAGCATAGCGCACATATTGACTAGATGTTTCGGACCATATTTTCGGTAAAAATAGGTTAGGACCGACCCCACGCAGAAGAGATGAAACAAAAGACCAAGGTCGAACAGTGGCTATCAGAACATGTGAAAACGATACACACTATTTTTCCATGCGTCAAGTAGCGCACTCTTGTTTTTGAGAACAATAGTCTCAAAAAGTAACTTTACAGACTCAGGGATGACAGAATCAATATGGTTGAAGAAATCATCCGAGGGAGGATACCGACTAGTATCATACACTTGTGTGCGAATATCTTCTACGATGATTTCTGCTGCTGTCTTCACAATTCTCAACCGCTCTTCTTGAACATTGGCTTTTTGTTCTTTGTACCAATTATCATACAAAATTTTCTGGCCACTATTTTTGAAACAGACGGTAGAGTCTTTGTTGGAACCCATCTCCACTATGATTATGTCATCACCAAAACGTTTTTGGAGGTGTTTTTATGCTGTTGTGATATCAGGGATACAATCACACTCAATCTGCTGTATAAGGTTTGTTAAAGAAAACTGGCATTCGTCACGGTTTTCCTATAAGTAATCGTAAACACACTTCATTGCTTCTTCAATATTACTGGCTGGACGATACCCTCTCTTTTTTCCAGAAGCAGTTGCAACTGTTAAAAACAAGATATCGTAGCACAATTTGTGGTATGTCCCATCTGCAGCAACCAGGTCGTCAAAAGCGAGGAGGCGCTCTTCAATAGACCTTCCCCAATCGTCATTTCGGCGTTTAGCAGCAGCATCTAGAATAGACTGCCTACTTCTTAACTTCTCAATTGTATGGATCGCATTTCATCTTGCCAAGGGCAGTTTGTTTTGCTGCTGGAGAAATTCTTCAGTGATGGCATTACCACACAAAAAGCAAATTCCTTTCAAAGTAGGAGCCTCCTTAGCTGATGATCTGGTCGATGACGGTTGGGAACCAGAATCCCTGTCTCGGCGAACTGAAGCTTCAACATTATGCAAAGCTGTATATCTCTTTCTGCATGCATCATGAACGCTGATTTCATTGCAATTGCTGAGGAATTTTGTATTATCTTCGAGACCACGTCTTTGGCTCACCTCAATTAATGTTTTTATTCCTCGATCTTTGACAATTACGACAGGACCTGTGTCGAGGTCCTCACGACACATGAAAAACACGCCTGGACGGATAGACATTACGCTGCAAATTTCTTAATCTGCTCTAGATAAACACTTTTACAATACAATTCACTCGTTTGGTGGCTGCTCCCCTGCGTTACCGGATACACCGCATCCATACACCAGACCAGACATACACCGCATCAATATAGACAACTACAACATAAGCCCGAAGGCATGTTAATTTAGCACTATGGTTAAATTATTTGTTAGTTTGGGAGTTTTAGCCAATATAATATTTAATAGTATATTGTTACCGCCCTCACCGCGTGGAGGTACTCCCAACTTATTCTTTCTATTTCTTTCTTTTTTAATTGTCGTCTTTGTTTACATTTTTTTTGCATATTTTATAATTTAGAAAAAAAAAAAAAATTGTGGCCGTTACGAAAAATAGCCACTTTTCGGCATATTTTCGAAGATTTGTCTGTTATTTGTCAAATCATCATCATCATCACAGCCCATAAACACTGTCCATCACATCCCACTCTTGGGCTCCCGCCTCCTCCGTAATGGGAGGGAAATTAACCTACTATACCGCGCTGGTCAGACGTGTTGGTATAGGGTTTTGTTTCGAGTTTGCCTTCTCTTGCATAGATGTTATATGCATTATATATCACTTAGTCGTCTCGTTTGATCACCCACGGGTAAGATATGGGGTGGTAAATAGTATTATTACTCCGTCACCACACGGTAAATCATCATCATCATCTTTAAAAAGACGTGAGAACAGTTTTTTGCATTGTCTCGTTAACTGCGTTTTTGAGGGATGTGCTGGTTTAACAAGTACCAATTTGATCTTAAATGAAAGCTGATTGAATGTACTACAACTTTGTTATAGTAAGTTTTGGTGTGAAATGCGTATTATAGAAGATATTACACAAAATAGGTGACTACTTTGAAAAATATCCACTTTTTTGAAAAAATCGTCTATGTTTGAAGAACTGTATCTCAGGAACTAATAAAGGTATAGAGCTGGTTTTAGTCTCGAATTGTAGCTTATTTAGTGTACTTTTAATGTTTTATAACAACTAAACAAATCAGACCCTTCCTCCACTAAGATATTCAACAAAGTATGAAAAATGTCCAAAAAAAATATGGTTTTATGGTCACCCTACCGTTAGCACAGCACTTTGGAAGTTGCAAATTGTGTATTTTTATGTTCATTTGGGTCCTAACAACATATCAAAAATTTGTGACTACACGACCTTTTGCAAGCACGAAGGTGTTTTTGGGCCTATCTTGACGGGACTATACTCTTAATGCGTGTTTGTTTACCCCTTTAATCTATTTAAAAGTGTACAAATCTGAAATAAATAAATATAACTATAAAATAATAATAATATATCTACCGTAATACAGTATCAATTTTAATGTTTGTATAATTTTTAAAGATTACTTTTATATTACTTTATAATGAAAAAAATAAGTAACAATTTTAAAATAATATTTTCATTAAAACAAAATCTGTAATCCTTTCGCGTATAATAAATTTCGAAAACATTTTATCAGTGTCTAAAAACAATCAAAAATATAATATTTTTTTTACCAATAGTACAAAGTATTCGCTTATTATAAAATAATATAATTAATAAAAAATATAAAAAACAGGTGGCGTAGTAATTAAGATACCGACCTTCCATGCCAGTGACGTGAGTTCGATTCCCACGCAGGACAATACTTTGTGCGATCCACAAACTGTTATTCTGAGTCTGGGTGTAATTCGACTGCGTTAATTATATGTTTGTAGAGTCCCCTGTATATAATACATGATTATTCTCTTAGGGTACTGATCTCCCTGCTAGAACATTAGTCTTAAAAGAAAAATAACTGTAACTTGAAAGTTACACTTACACCTGTTAGTTTCTTTTTTTAATAAGTCATAATCAGGCCGCAACTTATCCAGCCGTCCGGGCTGGCGAAAGGGCGACAGAAGACACCATAAATTATCGTGTTTTCCTTCTCCACCGGTGGAGCGGGCTATCCCTACCGATTCCTTTGCTTCAATAGCAGGAACTGCAGGTTCTCCTTTCAATTACCGACCCCATCGATCCCAATCAATTATCAAAGGCAATTAGGGCTCCGAATACAAACCTCTTCACATAATAATCAGGCAATTTCTCTAACACGATATTCTTCAAATGCCTTTCGAATATTTCCTCGCGCTCCTGCAGGGTCGGCAGGTCGATCAGAATATGGCGGTCAAAGCGGCCGGGGCGCAACAACGCCTGTTGAAAAAAAATATATAGGTATTTAGAAAAGATCTCGCTCAAATTTTTAAATCCTTAAAAATCAGATAGAAATCCTTTTAAAGTGGATTACAAAAAAAATACGTACTGCGTGAGAATCAAACCATAACATTCGAGGGCGAAATTTAAAAACTAGTACACAATTTTTTTGTGCTAATGAGTTAAGAATATTTTTTTATTATCATTGCGTCGCCGCCCTTTATTTTCTCGTGGCAGTCGTAAAAACTGGCAACTAAACGCCGCAAAAGCTCATGTCTTTAGTCTAGAGACCAGAATTTTAATCTACAGGCTTGGAACTTTAAAGAGGTCTGATTTAGTGATATTATAGAGCTTTCTAACCGGAATATCCTAAATATATTGAATATCGAAAATAATCAAAAATTTAAATATAATCATTTTTACGGATTCTATTGCGTTTGTATTTGATTTTTAATTGACCAATGTTTCGAAGGCATTACAGCGATCATGGTCACGGGCGCTATAAGGTGTCTGAGGTCAAACAAGTCATCGTTATTAAGATATAATTATATAGTAATAACTATAACTTTTTAGACATGAGGTATTTTAGTCTTCCCGTAACCATGAACGCTGTAAAGTGTTCCAAACGTCGGGAAATTAAAAATCAAATACAAACGCGATAGAATCTGTAAAAATAGTTTTATTTCAAATGTGTAACACTCGCGTAAACATCAGATACCATAAAAATAACTGTAATTGAATCCGATTTAAAGTTAAAATAATATCGGATGGGATCGATTCGGCAATCTGTATGTGGTACATTACGACAGATTTTAATTTCAACCGGCCGAACGGATATAAACGTTAGCCCATCCAGGGCCGGCTTTACCTATAGTGCAAAGGGTGCAGTGCACCCGGGCGCCGGGTGTTAGGGGGCGCCGAGAGCCACTCGGGAAACATAGAGCCTACACTGTAACGCTCCGCATGGAGCGGGCACACCGTACGCAGCAAGTGCCTAACCTTTTATAAACGTAGTGGATGCGTTATTTGACAGGTTTGGGTAGGTTGCTTTGTCGCCATGCTCACTGTAACTTCATAATCCGATCGCGTTTACCTGGTCCCTGTTAAAACAATGAGACTAAGCATGCGACAACGTATTCTAACGAGGTTCGGAGTTTAGTCGCACGTGTTATAACTATCAACCTACTCCATTTTATTCACGTATTTTGATACAAGAGGGCGCCATGTTATTGATTGCACCCGGGCGCTACATGTGCTAGAGCCGCCCTTGAGCCCATCAAAGAGATATAATACGAAAAGCCTATCCAAAGAGATATAATATGAATTGAATATATTAAGCGTGATGATCGTGCGATTGCATCACACTTAGTACATTCTTTTCACAATTCCGTGGTCTCTAATTGAAGCGTAAAGTCTCAGAACTACTTAAGATAGTTTCTAACTATGAGACAATCCAAAAAATCTTCATATCTGCAAACGTATGGGACTCATATAATATTATTGTAATATCCGTATAAAGATCCGAAACTTTATACCCGCAATAACCCTAGTTTGAATCACCAAATATTCACTAAAATCATCATTCATCCCTTTCGCGGTCTACTGTTGGACGTAGGCCTCCCATAAAAATGAGAACAGTACCGTAATCATGTCGATTACGGCATAGAAAACGCGTTGACGATCGCAATGAGTGAGCTTTCACAAGAAAGTCCTGCTCTGTCCACTCCCCTGGTGAGACTTTTAGCCAATTTCTATAACTCCCACGAGTCAGTGAGGGGTGGCGACAACCGTATTCTTATCCTGTCGTCACACGGGGTAATCGGTATCATGTTATTCTAATATCCGTATCCAGATATACCTTCATATCCGCTACATTCCTAGTTTAAAACATCAAATGTTCTCTGAAATAGCTATTAATAAATACGTACCTTATCGAGGACATCAGCTCTGTTCGTAGATGCGAGGACTACAACACCTTCTCGGCTCTTCATACCATCCATTTCTACCAACAGTTGATTGAGGGTCTGCTCTCCCTCACCACCGCCGGGACCCCATGACTGAGGACCAGAAGACCTGGCACGACCCACCGCATCCAGCTCATCAATGTAGATAATGCAAGGAACACGGTTGCAGGCCTCTTTGAACAGATCCCTACAAATATTTGAACCATCACTTATACATGACAAGACATCATTTTCTTATAGTATGCTAGCAAACGCAGCCTGTTCGTTTGTTTGGCAATGCCGATATATCGCAGCGCCGCCTGGTGGCGAGTTACATCAATGGGGATATATAGCATATAAACCTTCTCCATGCAAAAATACATATAAATACCAATTTTCATAATGGTCGGTCAAATAGTTTCTGAGTTTAGAGATGTCAGATAACAAGAGAAGGAAATCTCGAAATAAAATCCTATGCCAACACGTCTGACCAGCAAGGTATAGTGTGGCAATTTCTCTCCTGTTATGTAAGAGTCTTGAGGTCAGGAGTGAGACATGTATGAGCTGAGGTGATGATGGTGATGATGAATGACGTTATTAGACGAAAGAGTAGATGTATTACTTAAAAATGAAATCTGACTTCATGATTAGTTCTAACCTGACTCTTGCTGCACCAAGACCACCAATAATTTCAATGAACTCTGAACCATTCATAGAGAGAAATGGCACGTTGGCTTCAGATGCTACTGCTTTGGCTAGCAAGGTCTTGCCACAACCCGGTGGACCCAGCAACAAAGCTCCTTTTGGTACCTGTACAAGATTGGTTATTTGTTTAGTATTAATATATCAATTTTTTATTATAAAAGAAAAACCCATAATAATGATGTTCTGTACAAATTTGAAAAAAAAATACAGTATTCCTTGAAATGTATTGAAGCTTCACCTGGTTCAATTCTTAATCGAAATCATTCGTGAATGCAAATGGACACACATACAAAATCATTAAAATCGGTCAAGCCACTTAGGAGGAGTTCAGTCACATACCAACGTACCAATTTATATATATGAGTAAAGGTAAATTTAACACTACTATACCTTAGCGCCTAAACTCTTATAATGTTCAGGTCTCTTAAGATAGTCAACGAATTCCATAACTTCCACCTTCGCTTCTTTCAAACCAGCTACATCTTCAAACTTGACACCTTTGCCTGGACCGGTCACTGAATCCACTAAAGTGAACTTAGCCCGACCCAACTGACTCTGAAATATTACATATCATATTAAACTCAAACTGTAATTATTTATTAATTTTGGATTTTTTTGTGAATTATAAAGGGAAAATGTTAAATATAGTGATTCTCGTACCAATACAGTTTGAAGAGAACACAAGTGAACACAACATTTAGGCTATCAGTTCGATAGAAAACCTGTCTGTCTCTTACATATACACAGCACATAGAGCCTATCCGAAATTATTCGAAAATTTGTATCGGCTTACACTTTCATTTCGAATAGCCGATAGTTTCGGTGACAGTACCGGAACTCCATAGCATCCCTAATCATCGTCATCATCAGTGCAACAGACGTCCGTTGTTAGGCTTCACAATGAAGGGAGATAATGTCATAATAGCCATGCATTTTGACACAATTTGCTCAATATAATAATGCTTTCAGGATGCTTTTGGAGTTGCCTCGGTCTTGTAGTGCTTCTGACATATTTGCAGTGTGGAATTGTTCCAAAGCAGTTTTTAGGAAAAGCTTTGTCTCCCTCCTGTATAGAGTAATCTCCAGCTCACTGAGTATCCTGTCAGTGCTAAATTAGTGAAATTGTCAGATGCAGAAATACTTCTGTTTGCACACTTCTGTCGCTATGCCAGTGCTTCAATGAGATCAATTGGATCTATATTTTAGTATATTATAATTTATTTTTATATTTTATTCTGTTTTCTACTAACTTTCTTTTATCTTTTATGTTCTACTAACATAAGTTTTATAGTAAACTAGCTTCTGCCCGCGGCTTCGCCCGCGTAAAAGGTTACTTTTCTAAAGTTTTTGATCCCCTATTTTTATTTTTGACCGTCGGTAATACAGTGCAACGGTATTACAATACTCTCAAATTACTGGACTGCTAGATGGCGTTGAAGAAGCTAGATTTTGAGATTTTTTGACAAACAATTTTTTTATTTTTCATATAAAAATTTTGATTTTTTTTTAATAAAAAGTATCCTATGATACTTTTAATACCTCCAAGAATATGTGTACAATGTTTCATGATGATCCGTTGAGTAGTTTTAGCGTGAAAGCGTAACAAATAAACTTACATTCACATTTATATATTAAGTAGGGATGATTACTGCCATTCTTCTGGTAATTCTATAGTCAGTTTTACGAATCACATAGGGAAACCTTTATATATTATTACAATAGTAAAATAATATATATATACCTTCTAACATCATCCATCCAAGACAGCATATAAATGCATATAAAATCATATTAATAATTTCATTTATGTACACATAAAAGAATTAATATAAACATATATATATATATATATATATATATATATATATATATATATATATATATATATATATATATATATATATATATATATATATACACTACCGTCCAAAAGTTTGGAAGCACACCTGTTTTCAAACAAAACAAATAAATGCCGACTAATAGCGGTAAAAATTAGCAATAATCTTAAGTTTTACAACCTTTTACGACTGTCTACACAAACACAAAAGGATTATTATCCTACATTCATCAAGTTTTATGGAATTCCTTAATATTGACGAAACACGTGTTTTATGACTTAATCCGTCGGCTACTTTATCCTATGCAATGGTGTAGTTTTATTGATAATGTTTGCTGGTTTTAACTTTTTTAGACCTTATTCAGTCGCACTTGAGCATTGGCACGTGAAAGTTGTGATATTAACATTGTCTGTATTCGAAAGATATCGGCTACTACTTTGACCGTATTTTTTCTTCTGAAAATGGCAAAACGCAAGCAAATCACGCTTGAACAGCGAAGCGCTATTTGCACTCTACGCGAGGAAGGATACAGTGAACGTCAAATCGCAGAAAGGCTCGGAATTTCTTGTAAAGGTGTCCACTATACCCTTGCTAGAAAACAAGAAACGGGGAAAAATGAAGATAGAAAGAGATCTGGTAGGCCCAAATCCACAACAAATCAAGAGGACAACTTCATTAGAGTTCTTTCTAAACGGAATCGACGCTTAACTGCACCACAGATCACTGCAGCTCTGAATGATACGCGAGAAACACCCATTTCAACAACTACTGTTAAAAGACGCTTACTGTCTGCGGGATTAAGAGGATGTGTTGCTGCTAAAAAACCCAAACTAACAAATCGACATAAGAAAAATAGACTAGAATGGGCAAAAGCGCATAAAAACTGGACTATAGAACAATGGGAAAATGTCCTTTGGAGTGACGAATCAAAATTTCAGATTTTCGGATCCAATAGACGTGTCTTTGTACGCCGGTCAAAAGAAGAGAGGGCTTCAGAGGCATGTACAGTGCCTACCATCAAACATGGTGGTGGTAATGTCATGGTTTGGGGGTGTTTTGGCAACAGTAAACCCGGCAATCTTGTGAGGATAACCGGAAAATTAAACAAGGAAGGCTATTTAAAAATTCTCCAAGATTCTGCCATACCCAGTGGACTAAGTCTCATTGGTTCTGGATACATTTTTCAACAGGATAATGATCCTAAGCATTCGTCTAAATTGTGCCAGAACTTTTTAAACAAGAAAAAAGCTGAAAACATTTTAAACATCATGCAATTGCCATCTCAATCCCCTGATCTTTCTCCCATTGAACTTGTTTGGGATGAACTTGACAGGAGGGTGAAAAGTCGTTGTCCTACGAGCTCAGAACATTTGTGGCAGCTATTAGAGAACGAATGGAACAAATTAGATAAAGATTATTTTAAAAAATTGATTAATAGAATGCCCAGAATATGTGAGAAGATTATAAAGGAGAAAGGTGGACACTTTGATGAAGCTAAAATTTAATCTAATTTACCATTGTATATTATTTTTTTATTTTGTTTAAGTTAGTTTCTGTTTGTTCTTTATTTTTTTGTCAATACATTTAAATTTAAATGACTTAGTTTGGTTTTATTCGATTTTACCTTGCTGCTTCCAAACTTTTGGACGGTAGTGTATATAATATTATTATCATTATTGTCTCAGCTCAAATATGTACTTGGGCCTCTACTACGGGGCTCAGGCCTACTCCTCAATAGGAATGAAATTGATCTACTAATTCCATGTTGATAAGACGAATTGGTGAGGGTTTTATTTCAAGCTTTCCTTCTCTTGCATATAATCTCCATATTATATCCCTTAGTTGTGTTTTATACCCATGAGCAGGATAAAGGTGATGGTGATGGTTATAAAATTAGATATTATTAATGTTTCTTCATCATTATGATCACAGCTCATACAAATCCAAACGACTCAAGCCTTCGCCACAGTGTAAGGGAAATTGGGCTACTATACTATGCTGATTGGATGTGTTGGTATTATCTCTCCCACATTCATCCTTCACCATTTTCTAAGGGAAACAAAATGGTGGTGAAATATGTATTTTAACTCCATCGCCAGATATAATGATACAATTCAAATATTGAACTTACAAAACCTCCAAGATTAATGTTCATCTTCATAGACTTTGTGGAGTACAGGAAAGATATAATTATAGCTCCTATTAGAAGTGAAGTGATGACTTTACCAGCTATATTACCATTCCTATCGTATATGACACGTACACCTGGAGTAAAAAAGAATTATAACTATCAAATGATATATTAAGCCCTGCAATGGCGGTCATATATTGTCAATTTTACATTTTCTATGAAATTGATTTAATAATCTACCTTCGGATCGAGACGCAGCCGCAAGCTGAGAAGAACCAACAAGAAACTCAGAGCTTGTCACTATTTAAAATACTTTTTTTGTATTAAGTATTAGCGGCAGTGTGATACTCTTCTAACCAAGATAAATTGCAATTTAAATATAATGCTAAAAATTATTGCTGGATCAGACCCCACAGGTAGCACCCGATCCTACTAGAGCAACCGTTACTCCCCTCAAATTCTTATCATTAGAGGTAAGAGAATGACCCAGGCCATGCAGATATTTTTTATATGGCTGATTCCTGGACTGAATTGGCAACACTGTGTTTTTCAATGTAAGACGTCTTTTCAGTATTGATTATATTGACAAAAAAGAAGATAATGGCAATTGATTTAGATCAAAGTTCAGAACTAAAAGCATAAATATAACATCCAATAGAATAATATGTTAGTACATAAGCAGTAAGTAAACAATTGTAGACCAATTCCTTTCTACTGACATGTAATATTTAAACATGGCAATTACTATTCATGACAACCTCATTTGAAGCTGTAACTTTCCTATGAGAGTCCTGTTGGTCATTTCAGTAAACCCTCAGCTGATTTTTACGACTCGACGGAATGTGGTGAAATAGATGGGCTAAAAACACAATTATTCTCAACCCATGACTAAACAAGTACAAATTTAAGTTAAAAATCATTTTTTATGTATAAACCTGACGGATTGTACAGATGGAATAGCAGTTAAAATATACTTTGTGCATTCTACAAATTGTTGAACTATATCTGGATATAATTTATGTGATTATTGCATTTTTTGTACACTGCAATAATTATATCCTTACAACTGATGGCTTTTAAAAAGAAACTCCGCAAGGTACTTTATATATTTTTTTACATATTGTTTGAAATTAATTTAATAAACTAACACTGGATCGGATTACGTTCAACGCTAAGAGTATCTGGTATGAAACTTAGCATGCTGATCTCATTTCTTTTATATTTTTACTGCCTCCTTTTTTATATAAAATTATGTACACCATGTTTAGTAAGTATCAGCTCCAATGTGAGTCATCTAATTAATGAGAAACATTACCTTCTTTAACACCCAAGTTCTTCTCCGTTTCTCTAAGTTTCTCTTCAAAGCGATGGATATCGCCAACATTCATGTGATACACTCGATGGTTGGACTAAAATAAAACATACATATTATTTTTAAAAAAAGCTTTTCTTGAGAAAAGCAAAGTTAGAGGCAAAATTAATATTCTTTTACCCGCTTTCCTTTAATTATAGCGCCTTCATGTAGTATAATAGTGACTACTTCTAAGTCAGGTCTCACAATGAGCTCATCCACTTCACCTTTGGAGAGCATTGAGTATACAAATTCATTCCATGATACATATCGGACTAGCTGTAAAATAAAAAAATGTATATTACATTACAATTAAAATGTAATAAATTTATTATTTTATTTAACCCCTTCTTTTCGTGAGTATCATAAATAATGAGGAATACGATAAGCAGATAACATTTAAGCAAGAGAACGAAAATTCAAGAAAAATCTCTATGCCAACCAATTTGTCCATCATAGTATACTAGGTCAATTTCTCTCTCATAATTGAAAATAATAGCAGTATTTAACAAAACTATTATATTTTTCATAAAGTCAAATGCAGTATAAGAGAATGTGTCTATATTACAAGACCTCATGTGCTCTTGCACTAATATTATCTATTTCCAGAAGGCAAACTTAAAATATAATCAATCCTAATTTGTCTGGCCATTGTGGTATAACAGGCTAAGCTCTTTCAATTTGGATAAAGCTGACGAAATGAAAATAAATGTATCATCATTTAATTACTAAGAAAAAAAAGTCATCATCATCATCATTCTCCTGCTCTTGTCCCAATTACATGGGGTCAGCGCAATATGTCTCAATATGACGCAATATGTCGAAATATGCCTCTTCCTAAATAATGGCAATACTTTTATGACTGGCAGCCTGTCTGACATCAACCCTCCTTCGGAATGCAATTAATGCCCAAATGGCATTAGGTAGTGTTAACCCAGCCCATATAAGGCTCTTAGTCGTCTTTTACGACATCCACGAGCAAAATATGGGTTGGTAGTACTCGTAGCCGCTACTACATAGCGACTATAGTCTATAAAATATAGCATGATCTCTGTGACAGTTCTCACTAGTGCCGCACGCTTACGATGCAGTCCATATTTTTGTCGATATAATTCCTTGCTTTTTAAAGTTATTTGCTACTGCAATTGAAAAACGATGTATGAAAATCTTATTGAATTTCCATCAAATGGATGGATGAATCGATTATACATTTAAAACAATCTATGAAAATCTTATTGAATTTAAATTAATGGATTTTATTTAATTTCAACTAAATAATTCTTTTTATTATTCGAAAATAATACATCTAAGTTCATCGTCACTATTATCATCATCGCTGGCAGATTCCTGTAGGTTGATGATGAGTTCTTGGTCACAGATTATTTCATGAATAATCATGTTTATTTACTAAAAGAAATTATCATTTTAATACTAAAGAAATGGTCTTATTAATATTATAACTGATGCCTGAATATTAAATTAACGCAATTTACTTATTTTATAGAGTAACCATGTGTTTTATATAAGTAATGTATTGGTTTTACATGTTTTATAAATAATTAATAAGAATGTTATCGATTTACGTTTATCGATTGCCCCATCTCTATCTTATTCTCAGTCCAGTATGACATTGTACTTGCGTAAGCATCATATTTTTATAAAATGGTTACTAAGTATTTCAAAACATATTAGGTACAAGTTTTGGTATAAATATTAATATTTTTATATTCATAATTCAGTTGAGATATAACTGGCACGTAAAGAATGAAAATATAGGCGATACAAAATAAAATTGTAAGCATGACGCGTATTCATAATTACTTCATCGGTTTTGTCGCTATCTGTCACAGAAATCAAGCTATATTTTAAGGACTATAAGTAAAAGAAGTATATTTTATAACTATAAGAATATTATCAGTTTTAAATCCAGTTAGTTTTTAGTATCCAAAAGTTCAAATCAATTCAATATTTATCTACCTTTCTGTTTGAAAAATAAAATCATGTATGCCCTGTATACATATATTAAGTAACCCATTTAGTAAGTTACCTCATTTTGTGTGTTATCTCCAGGTAGTAGAAGCAAACTCATAAACAGTAATATGCATGTTGTGAATAACCAGAAAACAGCCTTCATGAACAATGAAGATACCTCCTCATACTTCTTTTGTTTATCTTTCTTGTCCTACAAATAAAAAATAATTTTATAAAATGTCGCATGCATCTTAAAGCAACAGAAACAAAACTTAACAATTAAAATTGGGCAATATCGGAAATAAAAACACTGCCATATAGAAATGTTCTAATAATCAAATTTACTGTTTTGTTACTCAAACTAACTACACTTAATTACAAAAGCCTTTGCTGAAAAGTTCAAGTGAATAGACAAAACTGTAGACATAAAAAGGAATTAATCTGTATTCTGCAATACAGCCTGTTGCCAATAACATATAATTTTTAAAATTAATTAAGTACAGTATTTAATCTTATAGCAGAAACTGACTGTACTTTATATGGGGACAAAAGTCAGACACAATAGTTACTACTTAACAAAATAATAACATGATCAAGCTACCTTAATAAAGTTATTATCTAATAGCTAGTATTATTAAAAACCATCATTGCTAGCATACATATATAACTTGACAATGGTACATTTCTATGACCCTTCAAATCCTCCCACACATAATCTTTGTAATGGGTTTTACCACTGTCTAGATGGACTAGCACACAAGTTTTCTTTGCTTGGATAATAAGTATTATCGTATGCATTAACTAAATAATAATAATCATGAATGTTTTGGGGCTCCACTCTTATATGTCCCACTGCTGGGCTCCAACTTTCGCAATGGTAGGGAAACTTGCCATGCGAATCAGACGGATTGATATAGAGTTGTATTCCAAGTTTCCCTTCTTTTGCATAGATTTTACTAGAATATTATAACACTTAATAGTTTTTACAAAAAACACATGGCAAAAGAGAGTGGTGAATTGTATTCTTACTCTGTCATCGCATGGAAACAGTATGGTGTACAGATATCAATGAAGAGAACTAGTAATGTTAGGAGACATAATTAAAAAAATATTGTATTACAAAACCTACAAAATATGTTGAGTCATAATAAAACTGCTGGCGTACCTTATCTTTATCATCTTGAGCCTGATTATTTGATGTTGAAGTGTGGAAACTCTTAAGCAAGTTATTATTTATAAGGGTATTGATACTAGGTAAATTGGACCTCCTTAGTAAAGCACATGTCGCTTTATATTCAGCATTAAATCGTTTCAGTTGCTGAAATCATACATTTAGAATACAAAACTAGTGTGCAATCATTAAAACAAAATTCAGCAGATTTTGCATTTATGGAGAATGATAAGTAATATGAATTAAATAAAAAAATAGCAATCAAATTCATAATATTTTTCCGGGTTGAAAGCCCTCAGGGCTCACCCATAGTCCCGGTTAAGCTGTATGTAAGAATATGTCAATAGAAACCCTGGGATACTTATAACAGCAATTGAGATCGCCAATCTACCTGCCAAGCTTGGTGACTATAGCATTATCCCCTGTTGCGGTTGGCCTATGTCCAACAGTAAACTCCAATAGGCTCATGAATGGATGGCAAATCACGGACTATGTACTAAGTAGGGTATATTATGAGAAATAATTAGATCAGTAAAGTATAGCGGCATCCGTCTTAGAAATTCATAACAAACTCATAAAAAAAATACATTAAAATTGAACTTGAAATATATAAATTCTATACCAATACTTTGACTGGCTTACCGGGTTTTTCGACTTGCAAGTGAGGCTATGTAATGTTGAAAATGATCTACACAAATTTATTAAATTCGTAGGACATCGTTTATTTAATTGGTTATCGATAAATGCAGTTTTGAAAGCGATGTTTATTTTTGGTTGTATTTTCGACGCTGAGAGTGTCGGTAATCTTTTGATTGACAACATTATATTTGCATAATCAATATATTTTAATACTTATGGCAAAAATGCTATATATAGATAATGTACTTTACAAATCCTTTTCATTTTCAGTTTACAAGTACCTTAACCTGTAAATAACCAATTTTGTTATGTCATATCTGTCAGGTTTGACATTGACCCTTTTTTGTATTGTTAGTTCATTCCAGTAGGCGAAGGAAGTAAAACTTCTACAGCCAAGTGTAAAATAATTTTCTTAAATTATTAATAATTCTTCATATTAAGTAACTTCTTCATATTTGTCCATCAGTAAGTCAAGTTACTACCATTAATTGGATGCTGAAAACCAAAGTAATGATTTGTCAGGAAATTTATATATTACACAATAAAAACATATGTAAAACAATATTATATAGGATTAATTACAATTAAGCACTTTATCTGCATTATATAACATAAAACAGGAGCAGAATTATTTAATATAACACTAGAGAATACTAAAGAAATGAATATAATTCAAGAGCGTGACATGACGGAATGAACAGAAGGAATGAAGGAATGAACAGAAAAGTATAACAGATTTAATTTTGGTAGACAGTCGCCTCCGAAGCAAAATATTGGACGCAAGAGCCTACAGGGGCCCCACAGTCGATACGGACCACTATCTCGTTATTGCGAGATTTAGTGGTCTGTTCAGAAAGACCACTGGCGAGAGCGTGTCCACTTCGGAGGGCTTGAAAGAATAAAGGTTGAAAGGTTGCAAGAAGAGTGTGTAAGAGAAAAGTATGTAGAGGGTGTCCGAGAACGGCTGACAATGGCAAGCCAGCCGCAATCAGACATTGAAGAATGCTGGAGAGTATTGAAAGAGAGTATAGTAGATACAGCGAAAGAAGTATGTGGACGTTCAAAGAAGCATAGAAAAAGAAATGGTGATGCATGGTGGGATGCGGAAGTGGCAGCTTCCGTAGAGCAAAAGAAGAAAGCGTGGCTGGACTACGTCTCTTCTTTGAATCTGAATGACAGTATGACTGAACAGAAGATAGAAATATATCGGCAATGTAAGAATGACACCAAGGCCTTAGTGAAAGAGAAACGTGATAGTACAAATATGAGTGCAGAAAATAGGCTGACTAAAAACTTTGAGGATAACACCAAACTCTTCTGGAAGGAGGTGAAGAATTCTCGGGGTGGTTGATCAGCCTTCAGAATGAATAAAATAAGGTCTAAAGGTGGAGACATTCTTACACAAACACAAGACGTGTTAAACCGATGGAGTGAATATTTTGGCGATATGTATGCGGATACTACGGTTGACGCCGGTGTCGCATGTGGTTTAGTAGATCAACATTCGGCACCGGTGTCCTCCGATGGCATCAGTATGGATGAAGTTGAATGGGCGATAAGAAGTTTGAAAAATAGTAAGGCATTGATATGGTGTCTGCCGAGATGATGAAGCTTGGCGGCTCCTGTGTCCGGGAGGCGTTCCTGTTGCTCCTCAATTTATGTTGGAGCTCGGGAATGGTTCCCAGGGACTGGAATGGCGCAGTCATCGTGCCTTTGTTTAAAAACGAGGGTTCACGTTATGACTGCGCAAATTACAGGGCCATAAGCTTGACCAGTTTGACAGCAAAAGTGTACGGTAAAATTATTGAAAGGAGAATGAGGTTGGTGTCCGATGGTTTACTGTGTGAGACACAAGGAGGTTTCAGGAGTGGAAGGGGATGCACGGATCAAGTGTTCTCTCTGCGCAACATTGTGGAGAAGCATCTGGCTCTAGGTCAGAGGGTTTTCTGCAGTTTTGTGGATCTGGAGAGAGCATTTGACACGGTTGTACGAAAGGAACTTTGGGACATTTTACCGGAGTATGTTATTAACGGTAAACTGCTGCAGGCTGTGCAGTCCAGTTACATGGACTGTAGAGCCTGTGTACGGCTGGATGATGGAATGTCGCCTTGGTTTGACGTCAATATTGGCGTTAAGCAGGGGTGCGTTCTATCAGCCAGACTGTTTATCATATATCTGGATAAATGTCTTCAAAGGTTGAACGATACGAATGTGGGAGTCCAGATGGGCGACTCAGTGGTCACTGATCTGCTCTATGCAGATGATGCAGTCCTGCTGGCACAGTCAGCTACTGACCTGCAGACCCTAGTCGACACAATAACAGAAGATTGTAAGAAAAGGGGTCTACGCGTGAATGTGAGCAAAACCAAAATAATGGTCTTTGAAAGAGATGAAGCCAGAACAGAAGTAAGAGTAACAATAGGTAATGATGTACTAGAGCAATTGGATGAATTTGTATATCTTGGATGTGGATTTAGCCGAGATGGAAGGTACACCACTGATATAGAGCGAAGAGTGAATGCGGGGAATAGAGTGAATGGAGCTTTGGGGCAACTTCTCGGTAGCCACCACCTCAGCCAGAAGGCACGTGTAGCAATACATAACGCAGGGCTTGTCCCAACATTACTGTATGGAAGCGAGAGTTGGGTATGCAGAAAAGAGTATGAAAGTAAAATTAATGCGGTCGAAATGCGATCTCTACGGCAAATCTGTGGAGTTAGGCTGATCGATCGCATTTGTAACGACGACGTAAAAGAGCGAGTAGGTATGAAAGAGAGTATCGGTGTAAAGATGCGAAATGGAATGCTCCAATGGTTCGGACATGTGGAAAGAACGTCTGGTTAAGAAGATATACAATGCAAAAGTGGAAAAGGATGTAGGTACCGGGGGAGACCGAGACTAACCTACCTAGACCAGATCGGTCATGTACTGAAGGAAGGTGGAGTCAAGAGTCTCCGAAACCGGCGAGCGTGTATGAAGAGAATTATGAATGTTGAGGAAGCGAGTGAAGTATGCAAGGATAGAGTTCTCTGGCACTCTGTTCTCTCTGCCTACCCTGCAAGGGATATGGCGTGATGATATGTATGTATGTATGTAGCGTGACATGACATTTTTATATAGCCGCCAAAACATCTTCATATTGACTGGAAATTAGAAGTACAGGATTTACACTCTTTATCTTCTCTATCACTGGTACCACTTTCATGCTTCCCCAAAGTACATAAGTAGAAGCCTTAAAGTGACATTTCTTAACTACCCTTGTGCCGTATGGGGTGATACCTCCATCATAACATACGCATTTAAGTAGCATGAACTCTTCTCTTATCAGTCTTTTTCAATGTCCAACATTCAAGTCCAAACATAGCGACAGATTTAACAACGCACATAGTATACAAGAGTATACTAAAAAAGAAACTCTAAAATATTACAGGAATATATTAAATCATTCTAGATTTACGTCTACAAGCTATTTTCAAGAAAATGTCGTGTCAAGCCATAAATGATACTGACGCTCGTGGGCTTAAGAACTACCAGGGGCACAGTCAAATCGACTAACTTATCTATATTAAAAAGATTAGAGGTAAAAAAAAAATAGAATCGAAAGGAAAAAGGAAGTGGAAATGGTTTGGCTTTCCTGCTCAACCAACGAAGGGCGCAGTAGCAAATTGTTACTAATCACACGTCTAGTTTCTGCAACAGGGGGAGGTACTATCATTTGTAGTTCCATATAAAGTGACCTCTTCTACTTACGTACTATAACATAGGCTATCACAAATCGCCTCGTGGATAAGTTAATCGAATTTAAGCTAACTGAAATAACCAATTTTCGAAAAGAATGTAGTACCATCGACCACTTAAACACGCTAAGTCAGATTAGACTGATGAATTACTTGAACATTATACGTCAATACTACTTAATTGATCTCCATTATATTACCCAAAATATCCTCTAGATTATTAAATTTAATAAAGAGCTTCATCAGCAAGTTTAAACAAAAAAGTTGCTATTCAAAATAGCTGTTATTTGAGAAAAGAAAAATACTAACTTCAACTTTATTTATTTGTAAACTGTCAATTCAGTTACAAGAATATCGTTGTGAATAAAATTACTTTATCATCATGATTGGTTGGCGATCATTGATCATTGCTACGCTACGAGCTAGACCAATACTGTATAGGAAAATACGAACACCTATGTGCTTACAAAGACATGGTTCCGACGGGCCTCCGCAGCCCTTTGATAATATGCCGTTTTCAGCACCAAATAGGTAACAATTTGTCTATACTTACAATGTTGCTACTTGAATACAAAAAGCATGAAACAAAAACATTAGTATCTATCCTTCTGGCTCCTTAATTTTTTAAATAGTCCAAAAATCTTCGATGGGCGCTATTCTTAGTGATAATGACTTTATTCCGGCGGGTGTTTGCCTATATCCTAAGTTTATTCCAATAAATAGTATTTGTACATATGGTAGGATTATATATAAAAAAGAAATTATTATCTAAATTCCTACGAAAGTTTGTTTTTACATACATTTTTATTATCCCTTAATCGTATTTTACCCATGGAACCCATGGAAAAAAGGGAATGGTGCATTTTATTCTTACGTCCCCCACTTATCTAACACTAGTTATTCTCTGTGCTTCTTACTTACCGCTAGAAAAAGACAGTCTAAATCATATAGTAAAATGTAATCGTAAACTCTAAAAATAATTGTTTCTGTTCACAGATATGTTGCGACCCTATTCTTCGCGGTTTTTTTCGGAGTTGGATTTTGGGCCCCGTTTATTCTTCTGTGGTACATGATGGCGAAAAATACATTGTAAAATAATGAGATATAAAATTGTTTTGAGCATATGGTTTTGCGTTTTTAATAGCTTATCTTATAAAAAGTCGTCATATCTTTTTAAGAAGAGAAACAGAAATCTATACTGTAATAAATCTACTTGAGCAATCTAAAAGTTATAGTCACACTATAATCAAAAGTTATAACTATATGTTATACCCATACTTCTATAGTAAAACCGGTTGAAAACTTGCCTTTACCAATAAAGCAGGAGTTTTATCTCAGCGCTCCCCAACAGATCGGGGATTAGCGATTGCTGCTATTATAATAGCCATTGTTGCCGGTGTCGAGTTATAATTTTCTTCACATCTTTTGTCTCTTCTTGTTACTTATAACTATATAGTTATTGTTCATCAGTAAATCATATATGGTCGTCACACTTTTATATCATATTCACTACATCCCAGCAGTTCTTTCGCATCACATTCCATAAAATGCAATCAAAATGATTTAGTACAAACGTTAAAACACTAACTAATAGACTATAATAAAGTCCACCACATGACATCTTTAGATTCCTACCAAGAGTCCGAGTAAAATTTTAATAGCGATCTGCGGGTAACAACTAAGTCACACACAAAAAAATAAGACCAATAAAAGCGGTTTTTACCGGCGCCTACCACAGTTGACGGCACAATTGTTTTATTTCCAAATTCTCGAAACCCGAGTTTTGTTTTTGGTAACGCAGTGGCTAAAAATGCATTTTTCGCATACCCGCCCGTGCGGGGTATGTGGGACTTGCAGGCCCTGAAGGGGTCACTGAATACCCACTACCCACTAAAAAACCAACTGCGAGCTGTTAGCCGGAGGGGCTTTTACAGTTGAACCGGACTGCGGGCGATCCCGAGGGCTCTCAACACGTATGAAGTGTGCTAGGTGACATCGCCCGAGGGCTCCCCCTATGGGGAACAGACCTCGGCGTCGCTGAAGGCAAGGTGGACGTGGACGTGCCCACCTTTGGATCAGTAACTATTGCGCGCCGTGATTTCGCACCTCGACGGCGAGGACGAAACCGCGGATATTTGAGTGAGATGGCCTCGCGGGCGGCTTAGGCTTTTGTTTGGGCGACCGTTATAGCGTCGTCATTGTCGTTGAGGACGTGACGCGGACCTCGAATTTTTGAGATACGCGATGGGGTATAGGCAGCCGCCCCAACCACTAGTTGGTTGGGGTGTGTCATGGCAGAGTCAAAATAGCTCTGGGAGCACCGCTTCATAAACTGCACGATGGTCGGCAGTTCGAGGTCGATGTGAAGATCGGCGTTTCGAATGAACCACGGTGCTCCCGTAGCTCGGCGCATGAACCTATTCTGAAGGGTCTGTAAACTATGGATCCTGTGTGCCTTAGTGTGCGCGAACACTACACTCGCATAGGTCATGATCGGCCGTATGCAAGCGGTGTATAGACGGACCTTGCTGGTCAAGGGTAGTTTGAACCTAGCATTGAGTAGACTGTGGAGGGGTCCCATCACAAAAGCTGCACGCGCGCGGACACGCTTTATGTGAGGGGCGAAGCTGAGTCGGTCGTCAAGGGTCACACCCAAGTATTTGGCTTGCCTACTACAAGAGACAGGCTTGCCAAAGAGCTTGAGAGGAGGTATGCTATTTATAGAGTAGGTACGGGCAGTTCTACGAGTGAACATGACCGCCTGACTCTTTTCGGGATTGATTTTAATTCTCCATTTCCTGAACCAATTGGCTAGGGCGGTAACCGCTGTTTGGAGAGTCTCAACTACTGCTGTCGGGGTCCTGCCTGCACAGTAGAGTGCGGTGTCATCAGCGTAAAGCGCTTTATGGACTCTGTTAAATTGGGGCATATCGCTAGCATGTAGCGTAAATAGGAATGGGGAGAGGACCGATCACTGAGGGACGCCGGCCTTGATAGGGTGGGAGGTAGACAGCGTACCTTCCACCCTATAGCGAAAGCTGCAATGACTCAAGCAGTCATGTATTATAAGGATTAAGTAATCGGGGAGCTTTAGACGATAAAACTTGTGAATGAGGCCCTCGTGCCACACTTTATCGAATGCTTTCGCTACGTCTAGGAATAATACACTGGTGAATCTGTTCATCATGAACTGACCACTTGTGTATTCCACCAATCTGTGGACTTGTTGTACGCAACTGTGCCTCGCACGGAAGCCGAATTGCGTATCTGGAATGAGGTTGTTATCCTCGGCGAATGTTCTAAGTTTACTAAGGACTATGCGCTCATAAAGCTTGCCTAATCCTTTTAGTAGACTTATCGGGCGGTAGCTACTGGGTTCGGTACGTCGCTTGCCGGGTTTGTGGATTCCGATTACCACGCCCTCTTTCCATTGCGAGGGAAAGATGTTATTGTTCAGTGCTGCATTGTAGATACAGCACAGAATGGTAATGAGGTGGGCAGGGAATAGTTTAATAACTCTATTGGAGATACCGTCCGGCCCGGGGGCTTTCTTAGCGTGTAGACCCTTGACCAGTGATTCGACCTCGTCAGTGGTCACTGCTGGTAAAGGTACGTCTGGGTTGTCGTTTTCAGGGGCACGAGAGGTGGTGGTACGACGTTCCACTTCGTTTATGATGGCACGGTGATGCATTGTATCGTCGGGGTATAGTGTACTCGGCGTACACTGAAGCTCCAGACAGTCGGCCAGGCATTCAGACTTTTCATCGTCCAGGAATGTCTGTGGCTGGTTGGGTCTGTTGAGAGGAGGGAGAGTCGACACGATGTCCTTTTTGAGTGAGCGGGAAAGCTGCCAGAAGGCTTGATGAGAGGGCTTGAGCTCCTCAACCATGGCGTCCCATTTGCTCTGTCTCATGGCTTGTATAGCTTTTTTGACCTCCCTTTGTAGGGACCGCAGTCGGGTGCGGTTGTCCTCCGTAGGGTATCGGTCGTAAGCGCGGGTAGCGGCGTTCTTGCGTCTTAACAGGTCACGGACGTCGTCCGGCAGGTGCTATCTACGATCGCTCGTGATTGGTACCCGCCGTGAGCAGTCGTCGATAATTGACTGCACGTGACTCGTAAAGGAATCGATTGCCTGAGAGGTGTCTTCCTTGGACCTAATGTCCTTTGGAATTTGATCAAGGTGGGGCGAGGATGTTGATTGCAGACCTTTCTGCAATCGAGCCCAGTTGGTGGTCATCCTTGTCATTGTGTTGTTATGGCCTGAAGGGCCGGGAGAGCGGGAGGCGAGCTCCAGAGTCACCGGACGGTGATCTGAGTCTAACTCGTGTTGTACTTCGATTGAACATAAGCGTAGGCTTATATTCTTGAGAAGGACAATATCGAGTATATCCAATCTGTGTTGGATGTTGTGTGGGAAGTGTGTCGGCTCTAATGGCGCTATGACGTCATATCCCAGTCGGTCGGCGTAGGTCTCTAAAGCCCTGCCCCTCTTATTGGAACTGAGACAGTTCCATGAGGTGCTCTTGGCGTTAAGGTCGCCGCCAATGATGACGGCGCCGCCCCAGTCAAGCAAGGCCTTGAGATCGCTCTCGACTAAATGAGTGTCCTTGTCGGGAGACAGGTTTGCGGATATGAGGGTTATCGGCTGATGGCCGGAGAGGGCTAGCCGACAGATGGAGGCTTCAATGTACGCCAGAGGGGGCGGATCCATAGGTGTGCAATGCAGCGATCTCTTGTAGTAGATGAGCGTTCCACCCATAGTTGAGGTTGTCCTATCGTTACGAACTATGTTGTACTTCGCAATTTTAGAGTCCCTGTTGTATGATTTGAGGAACGTCTCTTGTACTAGCAAGATATCGAGCTGGTGGTCCCGAAGGAACGTGCCTACTTCGTCCCTTTTGAGGGCGAGGATGTTGACGTTAAATGTCCCTATTTTTAGGTGTCTTGGTTTGACTCTACCGGGAGTGTGCCTATCCATCAACGGGTTTTAAAAGAACTTAGACGCTCGAGGATGGGAGCGAACCTGATTGCTACATTAAAGAGGGCGTGACCGTCGCCCTCGTTTCTATCTAGCTCAGCTGCGATTTCACGGATTTCCGTGTAATCGATGAGAGCCGCGAAGTTTGCCACTTTGGCTAGGGTCTGGTCTAGTCCTAGGGGGGGTTTAATAGGCGTGTTGCCTGGGGTGACCGGTAATGATGGTGATGATTTATTTATGCCTTGAGGAGGCTTATTATTGCCCACGGGGGCGGCGTTTTGCCTGATGGTAGGCGGTTTGGGGATTGATGGTTGGGATAGTAGTGGTGGCGGGTGGTTAGGCTGCCTGGTGGGCAGTGCTGGGAATGTCGCTTGGTTGAAA
Organism: Lymantria monacha; assembly: GCA_905163515.2. Lineage (NCBI taxonomy): Eukaryota > Metazoa > Arthropoda > Insecta > Lepidoptera > Erebidae > Lymantria > Lymantria monacha. The sequence goes on from LR991081.1 coordinate 24,492,558, forward strand.
GCCAAGGGACGAGCCCATGCATTTTGGGTCGGAATAGGTGCCGGGACGAAGGCCTTTTTATAATAAAGGGCCGGTTTGTTAGGCTGCCGGACTATCCTCCTCGGTGCTCGTGGGCAGCCGCGGTAGTTAGCCGGATGGCCATGTTCTCCGCACAGGACGCACGCTGTTGGTTCTTTGCACAGCGAGAGGTCCTTGGGACGTTCACACTGGGAAGTGTGATGATCTCCCAAGCATTTCACACATCTAGGGCGTGCGAAACAGTTGGTCGAAGAGTGTCCGTACATCTGGCACTTATGGCATTGTGCCAGATTTCCTGTTTTATGGCTCTACGGTTATGCCGGCGAGGCCGCATACTGATTTAATTTTATAGATGCCCTTGCCCTCAGAGGTATTTTGCAGGCCTTCAGGGTTAGTTTTTTTTTTTTTTTTTTTTTTTTTTTGGTAACGCAGTGGTTAAAAATGCATTTGTCGCATACCCGCCCCGGGCGGGGTATGCGGGACTCACAGGCCCTGAAGGGGACACTGAATACCCACTAAAACATACCAACTGCGAGCTGTTAGCCGAAGGGGCTTTTACAGCTTAACCGGACTGCGGGCGAGCCCGAAGGCTCTCAACCCGATAGACATGAATTAGGCGCCCGAGGGCTCCCCCTGTGGGGAACGGGCCTCGGCTCGGGGCGTCGCTGGGGGTAAGGTGGACGTGGACGTGTCCATCTTGGGGTCGGTGATTTTTGCTCGCCGTGTTTTCGTACCTCGACGTCGAGGACGGAAACGCGGATGTTTGTGCGCGATGGCCTCGCGCGCGGCGTAGGCTTTGGTCTGGGCAAGCGTAATAACGTCGTCATCGTCGTTGAGGACGTGACGTGGACGTCGGACTTTGCCTTCAGGGTTAGATCCAAACAACTCAAGAGGTAGCAAGAAGATATTTGAAACCATATCGCGTTTCAGAAAATGGTTCATCGCCATCTATCGACGAAAGACATAATTTTCCGTTACAATTTGTAATTTTTAATTCTATTGAAAACGTTTTGATTGTGAAATAATATTTTAATTTGAGTAAAAAACGTTTTAATTGGAGTACAAAAAAATTTCAACACTGACATTTTTTAAATATATTTCTGAACAGTTATTTGAGATAAACTGTTGCCTTGCATTGATAATATACATAAATTCTTTAGAATTTACTGGTAGTTTACCAATTACAGCACTAGAGCGCATTATGCGGCATAATGCTTGACGTTGAATGTTCCAACTACAGCAAGGCTTCGCACAATCGAGCACTCTTAAAAGTAGTGCTTTCGTCTGATGCGTGCAATCGATACCAACTTAGTGACTGAAAATTAACAAGTGTTTTTTCTTTAAGTTGACATAATAATTCTTTAAGTTCACTTATTGATCGAAATGCTTTATTTATATTAGCGTTAGTAATATTATTTATTGGTGAAAATTTTTTTAAATCATCACTATCATCTGGGTAAGATGATTCAATTAAAAAGTATTTAATTCTCTTAGAACTCATTTTAAAAAATTACTCAATACAAAAAAATGTTTATTAAATAATCAAAATCTAAATTACTTAAAATAACCGTAAATAGTTTTCAACCAATTATTATGTATACCACTTTATTTACAGATTAATTAGGTTATTGCTAACTCTGAGATAATTTTTTTTTTCAACGCTGAACTTAGCGCACTCTTCTGGTGCATTTAAAAACTAATTCACGTTCCAATTAAGCATCAGCATAATTCGGCATTGTGCGCCACTGAGTCGCATAATGCTCTGTAATTGGAAAACTACCACTATCACCGTGGTAAGTGACGTGTTATTTTTTTTTATCGAGCGAAAAAATAAATTTTTAAATGAAATTTTTTAAGGGCTTACTTAAAAATTTTTTTATTCTGAAAATTGAATTCAAATTACTAAATTTAATGTGAAATGTCAATACAATTCAGAACTCTACACTAAGCTTATAAAATGATAATTAAACAGTATTTAAATAATTACATCATTTGTTTTGAAAAAAAAAAACTACCGAGTATATACGGTGAAAAGATAGTGATTTTACGGTGAGTTGAAGGTGAGTTGATGGTGAGTTGACGGTGAGTTGACGGCCGAACCACAGTAGATCCACAGTAATATCACTATAAATTTATGAGGTGTTCACTTTGAAAAAAATATTTTTCCACAGTGTAAATATGTCATATCGACGACAGAAATACTAAGCTTCCACAAATTAGAAACGGTCTTTTCACCATAGAACTGCCGATAAGTTAACTCTTATTTACCATCCGTAGTTAGTGACACAACGGAACGAATATACTGTTTTTCGACAGTGATTTCACTGTACGACAACCAAAGAGTAAAATTATATTAACTGAAAAAGAGTGGCAACTCGATGGTAAAATATGCATGTATGGAAAGTGCTGCTACCTAGAGCTAAGGCGGTGAACTAAAGTTGAAGTAATATACATATATACCTACGTATCTACATATTGTGTGTATGTAATTATATAGGATTTTTCTTTACTGTGAAACCTACCCTGAAATATAAAAATAACATATCAGCCGTTAACGAAACGGCAATAGTATAAGCTTAATAATGAAAATTGAGATAATTTCCAGAAAGAACATTAATAACCGAAAATAGATTATTGACAATAAGTACATACGCTAGGAACAAAAAATAACAATTCTCAGTTGTCAAACTTTTGACAATTACAACAAAATGGCAGCTATGTTTGTACAAACAATTTGTAGGTGGCGCGACGATCAGTAAAAATAAGTAATGTTTTAACTGTGCCCCCCCTAGACGACAACCCTAACTAGAGAGTGAAATAGCCGTGACATGAAACTACCGTGAATCGTCCATCTTTTCACTATGGAGTCACCGCGAATTCACCGTAAGCATGAAACCGCCAGGGTATTTATCACATGTTACCTACATGTGTTAAATATTAAATTTTTACCCGATTTGCGTAATATGATTAATGTAAAATAGTCGATTGATTTCCCTTCATACTTTTCCATGCTTAGAACTGACAATCCTCATATACTACTTACTTTATATTTTTTATTTTCTTTGTTTTTATAAATTGTAGGTTCAAGATTATACAATAATGTTAACGGGCATAAGCGCGATCATAGTATAGGTACATATAGGTGCCCAGTCATTCTCCAATAGTGAGTGAGGTAGATTTAAGATCTCTTATTTCGTACAATACAATAATGCGTTGAGGAATTAGCTAGCAACTCAAGCAAGCATTACATTACGCGAAATTCGGACTAGAGCCAAGAGTGCATAGCATAACGATCAGTGTTGCATAAAAATCGATAGTTTGACTATCGATAGTTAACCTCAAAAAGTATTCATACTATCGATAGGACTATCGATAGTATCGTACATATCAATACTATCGAGACTATCGATAGTATCGATAGCTCTCCACGAGCAATACTATTAATAACGGCGATACTATCGATAGTGATTCATTCGATAGTATCAATACTATCGATAGTATCGTTAATACCATTAGTTTTAGCGTAAAACTATCGATACTATCGATAGTATCGACTATTTCGGGCTATCGATTGCCAGAAAATTTTCAATAGTATTGCTTAAAAATATAAATACCGTAGTTGTGTCCCTGTTGCTTGTTTTCAGTGAATTTTGTGGTGACTTTTCTAGCAGTAACGTGCATTTGCGTTCTTACTTTGAAGCCCAAGTTAGCTAATAATGGTTAAGATCAATAGCCATTGAAAGTTGAGTAAAATTATAATGCTGCGAGACTTCTGGACAATTGGGTCGGAATGTGTGAATGAATGTAAGTGGTACCTTGTACTTGTACCACCCTGTTGACAGTTTTCTGTCTACAGCCGCGGGCCGGTGGTTCCGGGGTAGTACCACACTTTCGCAGAAAATCGGCGTCTGAGTAATAGCAATGTGCTATTGCGCTTCGTTCGGTGAGCGAAAAAGCTGGCAGTTCAACTGGGTGGGTTTGGGGATTTTATTAGTAGGCAGTGGCCTAAGCTATAACCTTAGTATTGCCAAGCTCCATGGGCGACTGTGACACTTACCATCAGGTGTGCTGCTTGCTCGTTCGCCACCATAAGCAATAAAATGAAAAAAAAAATGGTTTGTTCCAGTATACTAATGAAACTCAGAATGTCTATTACTATAAAATTTTAGTGTAATTATTAGCTTTGAAAGTTTCGGTTGAACAAAATTATGAAAAACATAATCAAGAATTCTGAGTTACAATTCTACACAGAATTATGGCCGTAATTAGTCATTAGATTTGTTGTATTTTTAGCGATATTAATCTAGTGAAGTAAATTTAACAGGGTCCGAAAAACATAAGTTCTCTGTATGCTCGATTGCAATGTGATCCATCTAGAAGGCTCTATTAAAAATATGCTTACATATATGTAACTTCACATTATAGGGATATAGAAATATATATCTAACTGAATCCAGAATAATTTTTTAATTGTATATTATATACAATTGAAAATGAAATGAGCGAGATGCAACGTTGACATCAAAATTCCCGAATTGAAAACATTTAAACCATTGTGTTACTCTCTCTGACACCACATTAGGTCCATAAACGTCACAATTTGTTCACAGCTTGCGTTGCATGTATCTTTTTTGTAATAAAGTTTTAAAATATGTCGAATTTCTTCATAGGATTGACCCATTTTAACAAAAAGAAAAAAAAATGTGTGCGTGTAAACCTTTACGCGCGATTGAAGTAAAACTTCTTTGGCGTTGACGACATATATCACTGAAATGATTAAATATTAACTTAAATAAATTAATATTACATTATAATTATATCTATTATTCATGTGCTTTACAATGATTATTGCAAATGTTATATTAATATTGTTCATTCGAAACAGGTAATTGAAACAAGTACAGTAGTTCATTATAAATTTTAATATATATAGTTAAAATTTGCAAAAATTACTATAGCGCGATTTAGACTCTAATACATGTCCTCTTAGAATCCATTAACTTTGTTACAGCGCCATCTAGTAATAAATTATGATCCTATTTAAAAAAATCTGTGTTACTCCCTAGTCGCGCCTAAAGAAGTTTTACTTCAAAAAGAAAATAAATAAATGAAATAATCCAAGAATATGACATAATACTTCCACATTCCCACCGAAACTCAAGAAATATTGACAGCAGCAAGTATTGCTATTATAATTGTTACACTTTGTTAATATCACAAATTTAATGTTATTCACCTGACTAAAATTTGTTCTACTCTTCTTCTTCTTCTTATGTATTGGCAATCAGCTACATATACGAGCTATTGGTGCCAGTGTCAAGTTATAAATATTTTCACGTTTTTAGTCTTTCAAGTCAGTCGTTGTCTAAGTCAAACTGTACCATTAACAGTGCAATGACCACACTGTTAATGGTATCTTGTGGGAATTTTGATGGAAAATGAAAACGTTGTAAAGCACTTTTATATGATATTCACTACATCCTAGTATCGCCGCACATCACATTACATAAAATGCCATCAAAATTATCTAATATAACACGTTAAAACACTACGATATCGAATATAATACAAGAGCACCACATGACGTTTTCAAATTCCCGTCAAAAGTCGTCTTGTTCTACTCTATGATGACGCAAATTTAAATAAATTTCTTTAATAATAATGTCAGTACTTGGCTTACCACATAACATAACTTTAGACAACAATACTATCGAATAGTTGCTTGCTATCGATAGTCCAAAATAGTCGATACTATCGATAGTATCGATAGTTTTGAGTTAAAACTAATGGTATTAGCGATACTATCGATAGTATTGATACTATCGAATGAATCACTATCGATAGTATCGTTGTTATTGATAGTATTGCTCGTAGAGAGCTATCGATACTATCGATAGTATTGACGTATTACAATACAATCGATATACTATTGATACTATTGCTTATACGTAAACTATCGATAGACAATTGATTGTCTATCGATAGTAGACTATCGATATGCAACACTAATAACGATCGAGTAATGTATTGCGTGATGTGATGTGTAATGCCTCGGTGTGTCGCGTAATGTTTAATGTGATATTACCCGCCCGAGTAATATTACGTTTTGATATCAAGCGCATTACTTACACATGTCTACTATGAACAACACTAACATGTGACTGCTGCTGTTACTCGCTCATACGATTTTTCAAAAGGTATTAATGATGCCTTAAGATGTTTTTCTTCCTTCATATAACTTAAAACTTGTAATATAACATTTATTGTATCGCTTTTCGCATTATATAACCACAAAAAATAAATAAACAAGGAGTAAACAACCAACAACTAAAATATCATCATATTGGGAGGACGATTGACGTTTGATGACATTTCAAATTGGCGTCATTAGTTCATCAATTTGCCACCGGGTCAGATAAGTTTGTGGCACTACAAACGAGAGTAAATTTAAAAATTAGTTTGCAAAGTTTCACTTCTGACATGTATACTTTGTACGCACACATAATTTTAATAATAAAGTTCATAATTATTTAATTTTAATCTAATCTATACTATAGCAACATTTTGCCTAATCCAATCTTAGCGAGTTTATCTACCACTAGAACATGCCACATATAGCCGTCTAATAAATAATAATTTTATTTTTCTCTTTAGATTTTACATGTTATTATTATTATTGTCTAATAAATTTATCATTTAAACAAAACGTTCTCGACTGCACATATGCCGTACTAGTTAAAATAACGACAATCCGTGCCAGTGCAGTGAATTCGATCCTACTCAGAACAATACTCTGCGCGATCCACAAAGTGTTGCTCTGAGTCTGGGTGCAATTTGTAAGCGTTAATTGCATGTTGTAAAGTCCCTCGCAATTCAAGGATTATTTCCTTAGTACAGGTGGTCTTTAAAAAAAAAGGAAAAGAAAAAGTGTGTGTGTCAGCTCCGACGCACGACTGGAGTTTAGTCCTTAAGTACGATTATCAAAATTATATATATATATTTATTTACATTTATTAAAACTGTTCAGTGAAGTATTCTCTCACGTCAGAAAGTGAAAGGTGCGCAGAATAGGTTGCGCACCAAAAACGTAACGAGGTCATTCGATAACTAGATTTTACTCCTCAAATTTTTCTCATACTGGGCGCCTTATATGAAAATCGATTCTTAAGGAGTAAACTCCAAAACACAAAAAATAAAGCACTTATAAACAAACGTGTTTATTTTAAATGGTTATATTGACTATTAGCATCAACACTTTTTTATGGGAGTAGTAATAATACTGTCCTTCCAAGCTAATGGAGTAACGGCCATTTGCTAGGAAAATGATAGCACTAAATTCGATTACCAGTCTGTCTGTGAAAATATGATGGTGGATACCATCTAGCTTGAGACCTTGTGTAATGGTACATTTCAATAAGTCGGTAAATGCAACATATAACTGAGAACACCTAGAGATGGGCAACATTCAGTTAAAAAACTAATAATAACAGAGAAATTATAATACTATGCCTAATAATGGATATTGATGAGCTGATGGCGAAATACATTAACACCATAAAGTATGAAAGTATAAGGGTGGTTAAAATAAAAACAACAATTTTAAATTATTAACTATTTCATTACAACTGGGACATAATGACTACATGCAAATTAAATAGTTTAGCAAGGCCAAGATGGTGGGTCTCCAGGCTTCACACGTCCTCCATACAGAGCAGATTTGTCCCGGAAGTCGGTCATTCTCAGAGTTTCTTGATCATCCAAATATTTTCCAATGAAGAAACCAGTCAATGGTAAGGCAAACCAAATGTAACGTGGTGTAATACCAAAAATAGCCATGTTAGTTTTCCAATTGTTTCAGTGATGCCTTCCACTTCCTAGTGTGGTTCCAGTCAGCCCAAATTGCAGTTACAGTCAAAACCGGGAATGTGATGCTCACCAGGTTTCGTTTAAGGAATTTTGTTACCGCCATAAACCTACAAAGTAAAACAATGGTTTTGGCTTTAAGAAAACACAGAGACCAAATTTAAGCAATATATTTTTGTAATTTAGTATTTCTAAGATATTATTATTTTTAAGTCCTGTCACCGTCGGGCTCATTTAAAATTATTGAAAATATTGGAAGAGTTAAACAGTTAAAATATATATTTAAACATTATATTTGTTATACTCATGTACAAAACAAAGATCATTATGACTATATATAAACACTGAAAAGTGTTCGAAACATCAGCAAAATAGAAATTCAATTACAAACAAAATTAACTTCATAAAAATTGTTTTATTTCATATGCTAATAGACTACTTTTGTTTATTATAAAATATTCTCTGACACAAGAATTATGTAGACATTGTAACACATGCTTTGGAATAGCCATTATTTTTTTTTATTATAGTAATTCTAGTAGGCAATGGTTATTTCGAATTGGAACAAAATCTTACAGTGATAGGACCACACTGTGGACAGTTTTCTGTCTACAGCCACTGTTAACTTTTTGTTTTGTTACTGTTAACAATGATGAGATCATCGAGACTTAGACAATGATCCGACATGACTGATGACTAAAATATAAATCTATTATAATTTTTTGAACTTATTTTACTTGACATTGGCGAAGTTGTGGTTAATCACTCACAGAGGCCATTCATTAAGAAGAAGATGAGATCCTCATAACTCCATTTAGTAATTCATAATTCTACGTCTACTGAATCTATTACAGTTAGACAAACTAGGTTTTAATATAAAAATGAAATTGCCAGTAACTATAATAATTTATGTTCTAATAATTATTTTAGTAACATGCAAAGGTTTATTTTGGAATTATTAAGCTTAATATAGATTCCCTGAAAAACTGTCAGTTCTTCAAGTTCTTCCTGTTAGCGAAATGTAATCCTTAGCTGTGGCCTTAAATGGACTACTTTAGATCATACCATTGTCGTATTATACTATTACATAATCACATAAACTTCAAATATAATTGCAGGAGTTTTTAGATTATTAACAACTTGGGCTTATCCTATTGTCATTTAATATTGTTTAAAAGTTAAGAATTTAAGTATGAGTAGCAGATTTGCGCATTATAATTATTGATGTAATTTCGTTGCAATAGATTTGCAACTGATACAAACTGACGTGTGTTGTATGCAGATAGTAATATATAAAATAACAATTACGTGATACTACGTTACGTAATGTATTCGAATATAAATTAAAGATACAAATATAATTTTATGAAAATTAATTGTAGAACTAACCTATTTCAAAATGTCGATATTTCAGGTTTGACACTTGACAGAATATTGGCGAATGTTATCTGTGCTACAAATTTCTAAAAGGAATTTATGGCATGGTTACATTAGTAAGACGTTAGCGAAATTGCTTCTGCGGATCCCGGCAACAGGATCCAGGAAAAATGTTGGCAAGTTTTTATCATGGTCACTTTATTTCAGTGGTTGTCTATCACTAAGTCAAATCGTCACTCTCAATAGTGCAATGCCCACTCTTCATAATTTCTTCAGATTATTTTGGTGAAACAAGATGAATCATTGTCATGTCAAGCACTAATTAGAATAATTATATTCACTACAGTTAAGCAGCCTCTTTCTAACACATTATATAAAATGCCATCAAAATTACATAGGTAATATAATATGTTAAAAATATCAAATTTAACAGAACGAATTCCCGTTCCCAGTCCCGGTTCTGCAATCGCTAACCTATGATACTATCTCGTCCTATCGTCTGATGACTATGATACTATCTCTCTTGGGAGAGACCCAAAGAGTAAAGTTATTAAACTGAAAAAGAGTGGCAACTCCATGATAAAATATGCATGTATGGAAGGTGCTGCTACCCAGAGTTTACGCGGTGAACTAAAGTTGAAGTGATATATATACATATCTACATGTGTATGTGTAATTATACAGAATTTTCTTTTACTATGAAAGCTACCCTGAAATATAAAAAAAACATATCAGCTGATAACGAAGCAATAATAATATCAGCTTAACAATGAAAATTGAGATAATTTTCAGAAAGTACACCAATAACCGTAAATAGATTGATGACAATAAGTACCTACGCTAGGAACAAAAAATAATAATTCTCAGTTGTCAAACGTTTGACATACAGGACAAAATGGCAGACGTTAAGTTTGTACAAACAACCTGTAGGCGGCGCGACGGTCAGTAAAAATAAGTAATGTTTTAAGTGTGCCCCCCCAGGAGAGACCTAAGCCCAACAATCAGTGGACGGCAAAAGACTGAATGATGATGATGAGGAATATAGTGATACCTACATTATAGACACTTCTCTATGGTATATGCATTATAGATTGCAAAGTAATCATTAGTAAGTAAGGATTTGTAAAGAGAAATTACAAAGTGATGATTTCACCTGATTTCTAGCTTAAAAATTGTTAAATACTTTTGTATAAAGTGTTTTTCAGACTTCTCCTCTATCCAAAATTATTTGAAACTAACAATCTTCCCTTCGCTTCGCATCGGTTTTTTAACTCAAGCCATTTTGTTATCCAACGCCAAGAAGCGTTTACTGTCTGTCGTCAAGGGTACTGTCCTGTTCGGGTGAATCGTTCTCTCAATTGCCGCATACTTAACCTTAACTCCCTTCTGAGACAGCACAATACATGCCGAAATTATTTTATCGTCCTCGAGTTTTCATTTTGCTAAAATTCTTAGGAAAATAATATAAATTAGATAGTTTAAAGAGCAAAAATATCAAAATTGATTATTTTAAACCTTTCTTTAAAATTCTCATATTTTTTTATCTAAATTTTAAAGATATAAATGGATGTTGTTCTTAAGAGATATACACAGATTTTGTAATACATTAGTTTTATGACTCTGTTACCAATCAGAATACGTACACTCCGAAAGTTGTCAAGACGCACATTTTTACTGACTTAGTTGGCTAATGTTCCTCTTCATAACTTTAAAATATATAATATATATATATATCCATCGGGGATAATGTACATTTTAAAGGGGGATAGAATTTCAAAAAGAAAACCTAATAAGTGCAACAGTGCCGAAGATTACCCTAAACATATAAACAAACTCCCAAAGTTCAGCTTCTCTCTTTATAATAATAGTACATACATATCGACGGCGGCAAGCGATAACGTAGCAGTCCACAAAAACTAAAATATTCACCAGAACCAAAAAATTGTTTCACTTTTTTCACAAAATCATAACTAACGTATTTTTGAACGTAGATCAAAGAGTAAAGTTATTAAACTGAAAAAGAGTGGCAACTCCATGATAAAATATGCATGTATGGAAGGTGCTGCTACCCAGAGTTTACGCGGTGAACTAAAGTTGAAGTGATATATATACATATCTACATGTGTATGTGTAATTATACAGAATTTTCTTTTACTATGAAAGCTACCCTGAAATATAAAAAAAACATATCAGCTGATAACGAAGCAATAATAATATCAGCTTAACAATGAAAATTGAGATAATTTTCAGAAAGTACATCAATAACCGTAAATAGATTGATGACAATAAGTACCTACGCTAGGAACAAAAAATAATAATTCTCAGTTGTCAAACGTTTGACATACAGGACAAAATGGCAGCCGTTAAGTTTGTACAAACAACCTGTAGGCGGCGCGACGGTCAGTAAAAATAAGTAATGTTTTAAGTGTGCCCCCCCAGACGTAGATCCACGATTTTTGGATATTAGATTTATTATTTTTTTCTAAATATAATTTTTACTCTCAAATCTCATTCTAACAATTGTTTCTCTAACAATTATCAAAATTTTGTTGACATTTTCGACTATTTTTACAGAATGTTAAAACGCTGTAATTGCACTATTGAGTTGTATGGAGCGGGGTCAAATACATTTTTTTAAGGAAACCGAAACGTAGTAAGCTACATTATTTGAACTAAGGCTGCCCAACTGTATGTTGTAAACGTAGTTATTTCATGAAACTCATATCTTAGAATAGGTGTAAACTAAAATAATTGCTTATTTGGAGTAAGACAAAATGTATTACACGTAAAGCGATTTAAATTTGACAGAATATTAAAACGTAGAGTTCAATAAATAATACACTACAAATTATATTACAAATGTAAAAACATAATAAGCTTAAGAAAAATAAAGTTAAAAATATATGAATAAGTAATTTACTTAATTACTTTGTCTTTAACCATAACAGATGTTATATCTTCTGCTGACTACACACCAGCATGGATAACAGGTAGTGGTTGAAGCCCCTCTTGGGTCATCTGACCATTGTTTGTTCTGTAGCAGTGCCCCTATTGCGAGGCTTTTACATCATGTTCGATCAGTTGGCGATCTTTTTGTATACCTCATACATCGTTGGCCACTGGCCTTATAGGACAAGTTTAGAGAGTTACGCCTTAGTTCCAAGGAGTAACTCTCTGAATTTGCTAGAGTATTGGGATCCTCGACGTCGAACTATAGAGCAAAGGCCAGTTTGGTAGTCATTTGGAGGGCAAAGCCAAATTGGTAAACAAAAAGTTAGACGTGCTAAGCAGAGCTAGGTGGTCCTTCACGCCGAGACAACGTCTTATGTTATACAAAGCACTAGTTCGTCCACACGTGGTGTACTGCTCTCATCTCTGGGCTAGCGCGGCTAAATATCAGCTAGACACACTTGACTCCCCGCAAAGGCATGCTGTTCGAATCGTCGGTGATCCCAATCTCACGGACAGATTGGAGTTTACGGGAGTGGCGGAGAGACTTTGGGTCTCTCTTTGTACTCTACCGGCTCTTTTACGGTGAGTGCTCTAAAAACTGTTTGACCTGGTACCATCGTCACTATTTTACCACCGTACCACTTGTCACCGTAGCAGGGTTCACTCATTTCACCTGAACTTATCCTGTTCCTAGACTGTACGTTTTCAGAGATCATTTCTTCTACGTACGTGCAAGATCTGGAATGAACTACCTGCTGCCGTGTTTCCAGAGCGTTATGACACGTCCTTCTTCAATTGAGATTTAAGAGCATTTTCTTCAAGACAGACAACGGCCTGGTTGTACCACTTGTACTCCTGGTGTTACTAAAGTTCATGTGCAGCAGTATCACTTACCATCTGATGTGCTGCTTGTTTGTTTGCCACCATAGGCAATAATAAATGTGTCATAAAATATTAATAGTAATTTTTTTATTATCATAATACACTGACAACATCGTACTCGTACTACCAGTAATACAAGCAAGAACAAGTGTTCTTGCTCCCATAAATACGTAGTATTTATTGAAATTGCTTACGAAAATAAGTGTATTATACCTCTTTGCGAAAATATTGCCATCTTATTATACATTACAACAAAAAATAAGAATATAAAGTACATACTTTAGTTTTACGTAATTGCAACCACTGTTTGCAATTATAAAATTACTGACAACATTTACTACCACCCACTTATTATAGATGCTCGATGCCTACGGAGCAGCAAATAGAGCGACGACGCAATCAACAAACGATGCCACTGCGGCTTCGTTTAAAGGCGGTAAATCGATGAAGTTTAAATCTGCATCACTATTAAAATGGTGTATATACTTGTATACTACTTTAAATAAGATACTCTAAATGTCATAAATTCCAGAGTGCATTGTACAGAAACCTTACCAAGGGTAGTAATAGACTCGATTCCTTGTACCACTGCCCGCTAAAACGTCGTTAATGGGCAAAAATCTTTTTTTACAGAAAGCGAATTGCTGTAATCGACATAGTATAAGTTATTACTACTTTTTTCTGTAACGTACAGCGTTTTTGAATGCATGCATTTAAGTTTAAACGCGTTTTTTTTTAAATGTTAATTTCATAACTGTTCATCATAGAATTATGTAACCCGGACCATTTGAATCAGTATTTTTTCTGATTCGAACAGTGCAATAATTTTATTTTCTTACTTTGTGGACTATGACGTTTTCGCTTTCCGCCGTCGATATCATCACGCCATATCCCTTGCAGGGTAGGCAGAGAGAACAGAGTGCCAGAGAACTCTATCCTTGCATACTTCACTCGCTTCCTCAACATTCATAATTCTCTTCATACACGCTCGCCGGTTTCAGAGACTCTTGAATCCACCTTTCTTCAGTATGTGACCAATCTGGTCTAGGTAGGTGAGTCACGGTCTCCCCCGGTACCTACATCCTTCCAAATTCATAATAATGGTAGCTTACGGAGATTCATACCATCCTTGCTAGTTACTAAACTGTAGGATGAAAGTATTAAAACTTGCTGCAGAACTTGAACTTTAAACTAGCAACTACATACCTCTTCGCTAACATCATGAATTTTCGGATCGACAGATTAAGAATACAATTTATACAGTAGGTATGTCCCAAAACCTAAGTAGCTATGAGGAATATTGTTATAGCGGCTGATGGATTACCAGGAGAATGAGGAAAAACTCTCTGCTATGAAATTTATAAGACCAACTATGATCGCCAACCCAAATTTACTATAGGGTTGATGGTAGGTATGAATGATTATAGCAATATCTCTACTATGCGACGTCGAGCACTGGAATATCCAGTTCTCGACGTGGATATTAATGACCTGATGGATAAATGGGATATTAGAAACCAAAACCATAGTGCGGTTATGGAATAGCCATGGGGTATATTATACAATAGTAGGTACCATTGTGGGCTCACTGAATTTGGCCCCACTCATTTTGATTTTAGAATTCTTTTTATTTTTAATTATTTGTTCGTCGTTTGTTCGTTATTGTTCGAATGTAAAAATTGTTTGTTCGTCTTTTATTTATTTATAATTAATTAAACAAATGTTCACCCTTAAGTTGGCCCCCATTACAAGAAATCTTTATTTTTATCGCTCAGATTAATTAATTTTGATTAATTATCGTTTGTTCGATCACTATTGATGATTGTTCGATCATAAAAACAATTAATTTTTTTATTATTAATTATTTATATCTAATAGTAATAAATAAGCCATCACCTTACGCCTACATTGCGCATACGCTTGCAGTATAATGGCGACTTGGCGATATATTGTACATATCATGTAAAAAATTGTCAATATAAAAAAATGCTCTATTTCGAATATAATCAAATTCTCTTCATAGGAAAAGTCTCTAGATTTTCATGCAGAAATTTTTAATATTTCGTGTTCATTGTGTAAATCGGGAAAACGTTATTACACTCCTAAAGAGTACCTACATTTTATTGAAATCTAATCCGTGAAAGTAGCAAAGAATCGTCTGGACGTACCTGTACATTAAGTAAACTTCCAACTAAAATTTCTTTACATACATACATATCATCACGCCATATCCCTTGCAGGGTAGGCAGAGAGAACAGAGTGCCAGAGAACTCTATCTCTGCATACTTCACTCGCTTCCTCAACATTCATAATTCTCTTCATACACGCTCGCCGGTTTCGGAGACTCTTGACTCCACCTTCCTTCAATACATGACCGATCTGGTCTAGGTAGGTTAGTCTCGGTCTCCCTCGGTACCTACATCCTTCCACTTTCGCATTGTATATCTTCTTAACCAGACGTTCGTTCGGCATTCTTTCCACATGTCCGAACCATCGGAGCATGCCCTTTCGCATCTTTACACCAATACTCTCTTTCATACCTACTCGCTCTCTTACGTCGACGTTACGAATGCGGTCGGTCAGCCTAACTCCACAGATTTTCCGCAGAGATCGCATTTCGACCGCATTAATTTTACTTTCATACTCTTTTCTGCATACCCAACTCTCGCTTCCATACAGTAATGTTGGGACAAGTACTGCGTTATGTATTGCTACACGTGCCTTCTGGCTGAGGTGGTGGCTGCCGAGAAGTTGCCCCAACGCTCCGTTCACTCTATTTCCCGCATTCACTCTTCGCTCTATATCAGTGGTGTACCTTCCATCTCGGCTAAATCCACATCCAAGATATACAAATTCATTCACTTGCTCTAGTAGGTATATCATTACCTATTGTTACTCTTACATCTGTTCTGGCTTCGTCTCTTTCAAAGACCATTATTTTGGTTTTGCTCACATTCACGCGTAGACGCGTAAAATTTCTTTGAAAGCTCAAAATAAGGATGCAATTTATATTAACTTATGTTACCGGTTAGTTGACCTTTTTTAAGTACATATATTATTTTTACATGGATGTATATATTTTTATTCTCTCTTTAGGTGTGTAATGACGCGTTTGTTTCTCTGATTTACACAATGAACACAAAATACTAAAAATATCTGCATAAAAATCTAGAGTTTTTTCCAATGAAGAGAACTTCATAATATTCGAAATGGAGAAGTTTTATATAGACAATTTTTACATGATATGCACAATGTATCACCAAGTCGCCATTATACAGGAAGCGCATGCGCAATGTAGGGCATAAGATGATAGCTTTTTTATTAAATAAAATAAATATTATTTAAGAATTTAATTGTTTTTATGATCGAACAATCATCAATAATGGTCCAACAAACGATAATTAATCAAAATTAATTAGTCTGAGCAATAAAAATAAAGATAACTAGTAAGGGGGGCCAACTTAAGGGTGAACATTTACTTAATTAATTATTAATAAATAAAAGACGAAGAATCATTTTTTACATTCGAACAATAACGAACAAATAATTAAAAATAAAAAGAATTCAAAAATCAAAACAAGTGGGGCCAAATTCAGTGAGCCACCATTGTGTAGGTACTGTTAATACTACAATATTGCTGTTTACACTGCCATCTTGTGTTGCTTAGACTACCTACTATCAGGGCGCCATCTAGTGTATTTTGGAATGGATCATAAGACTATAAAAGGTCTGCTTATTTAGATTTAAAATATTTTTATTTCTCCCTTTTGGTTCAACAATAAAATTACATTTGACTTTATTTATACAGCGCACACGTGTAAAAAATTCAAATAACATGTAACAAATTGTGATTCAAGAGCAAGTATTTAGCAGACTCTATTGTAATGTTAATTGGCACAGTGTTTAAAGTATATAATATTTCTGTTGAGAACGTCGACTTAGAATAGAGAAGACGGCAACCTTAAGGTTTAAATAGGTGCTCCGTGATGATTAGCTTCGACAAATAGATGGCGTACGTTTCAATTACATTTTCGAGAACTAATGGCTATGATGTTATTACAGTAAGAGACTGAAAAGATAATTACTTTATAGTAAACAATATATCAAAATTTAAACATTTTAATCTGTACTTTAGGAACGAGACAAGGCTATATTTAAATCGAAGCTAGCGCCTCCTCTTAGTAGGGGAACAAATTAAAACAAAAGTTTCAAGATTACAGGCTCTCTTATTACCTATCTATATGTGTCAACGTAACTTTAGTAATATATACCTACCTATCCTGTATGTACTTACGTAAGTATATAAGTGAATGTTTAGTTTTATGTTACATGAAAACAAAAGTTTAATTCATTCAACAATTCAATTCAAATTTAATTCATTCATTTTATTTATAGTCTGTGTTTTTTTTGGAATCATTCAAAAAATTGTATGAAGTGAAATACACCTGCTGCTGATTTAGTGTTCAAGAATAGTTATGTCAATTTCAGAGAAGTCAATTTATTAGGTTAGTAACTTATTGGTACTTTCATTTCCCTTATTTTATAGCTATCCTATTCTAGCAAATTCGAATGAAATGTGTAGGTGTTAGTTCCCTGCAACGTAGTAAGATTTAAAATGCTACGTTCTGATACATTTAATTACGAAATACATTACCTAGTAAGTAGAGTGACGTATTGAAGCAGTAAACAGTGTTGTTATCAATTGGGGCGTTGCGTGTTACGCTATTTAAATTTCGAACACTAAAAACATTTCACAAATTTTACTTTCAACGTATACTTTGCCATACAAAATATTTAAAAAAATACAATTCCTTTACTACGTATATAGGATGACTAGCATGGTATTTGAAACCTGTTGAAAAGGGAATACCAAACTTTCACTTTACAAATAGAATTTAGATTAAATTCAAATGTCTATTAGTAAGATATATATAATTGGTTATGTATTTTCTATTTATAAAATTTGATTTTTTCAGTAAATTAATGTATTTCTGTAAATATAAATAATGACTGCCTAGTATATCTTTTGGATAGTGTATCTGTTTTTGTACTGTATTAGTCATAAGACATTATATATATATTTTTTTAGATGTCTATCTGTAAAATTAAAAAAAGCACATGTAAGCTGTTAGGAGCAATAATATAAAAACTGTTAGTTAGGAACTTTTTATTATACAAAATTTAGCAGTAATATAAAAATTACTACTATTATTATTATGCAAAACCCATAAATTAACTTAAAATTTATAAGTTGTATTAACTTAAAATAGTCTTATTGCTTTGTCTCAACTAAGCTTCCAGCCATTGAAATGGAAGCGGTGGTGACCACTGTATTCTTACTCTGACACCACCAATATACTAAAAGTTAAATAGCAATTTACAGAAAAAAAACATATTAAAAGCTTTCTCACATAGCAATTTACAGAAAAAAAACATTAAAAGTTTTCTCTTAAAGAATTTAATTCAATACAAGGTTTGCTGAATCAATAGTCATCAGGCTTATTAATCTATTATCATTTAGTCATCATACATCATAATCATCATCAACCTGGCTCATAAATATCTCACAGCTAGAGCCACAAGAACTACACCATGCTGATTAGATGAGTTGAGATAAGGTATTTGGATTTTTCTTCTCATGTAGTAAAGGTTTCTGATCATTCCCTAGAAAGGAAGGAGTGATGACATATTGTATTCTTACACTGTGTTACCACATGAACGTTATAACTAATATGTTCTATAACTTTTTTTCCAATTTAACGAATTGAATTAGTTATATATTATTTATAATGATTTTTCATTCATTTATTTATTTCAGCCTTTATTTGTCCCCTGCTGTACATAGACCTCTCCGAGATATGAGAGGCTATCCACTCATATCTCGGTGATTAGGGCCCTACGACCCTAATCGCCACGCCTTGTAGACGAATTGGCGATCGCAGTGTGTTTTTTGGTTTGCCAAGACAGTAGTGCAAGTGGAGACACTTACTAGGTGAGGCTGTTAGCCAATTTCGATGATTCCCACATGCAAGGTGGTGAGAATTGTGTTCTTATCACCATATGGGGATAAGTGTCATTATTTAATTGATAAATTAAAAACGGCGTTGGCGTATATAGCATCTTATATGTGAATCTATATAGTTGGACCGGTCATCAGTCCCTCATCTGTAGAGTGGATTAGCTTTTAGTGCAAGATCTTAACACTTCATTGGTAACTGGCTGAGTATGTAATCGAAAACGGGGACTCTGTGTCTATGATGAGTCCTAATGGTAAAAGGGAGCTTATAGAGCTACACGCCGCCGGATCGGATCATAGCCTTTCTACTAACGGCCGACGAAGACGAAATCATACGGCTCCATTGTTGTTTTTGACATATTTAAGTAACTTTGTCGCAATTGAATCCTACAGTTAAATTTCTGAACATACCCTTTGACATAGGATTCATAAAAACTGGCATAAGGATCACCAGCGGTACACTAATTTGGGACACTTAATACACTAACTGAAATTTCCGTACCCGCCAGGCGAACATATCGAATATGGAATTGTTAGAGTGCTTTTCTTTTTTTCTTTGCGCTGTGGAAAATGCATTAACGCATCACATTTTCTTGTAACGGCAAAGGGGTATGTAGGACTCGCTGACACAGTATGGTTTTATTGCGTCAGAATACCTACTAAAAACCACAGCGGCTCCGCGTCCCCGCCGGTTGTGGAACGCCAAAGATTCGTCTTTTTGGCATACGACTTTGACGGCATTGTCATGGTGTGGCATACTTTGTCACTAATTAAGCATAGTCTTTTATGATAGCAATTATCAGTCATGACTTAAGATGCAAGATAACACTACACTGTATCCACAAACTTCATAGAAAACGGAAGGTACATTTCGTAGCATCCTTCTATATATCCCTATCCTTAAATTTTTTATTTACTGTCTAAAATAATAATAACAGTAAATATTTTGTTTGGCTATGCGTCTTGCTATGGCTGAAACTTAATAAGGTTACAAGCTGAGTAAAGACAAATGTCCTGTGGGATTGGTTTAATTTAACTAATGTTTTTATCATTTAAACTACAAGATAAACTTGTGGTTTATATAATTGGAAACTTTTGGGGTAAATAATTCAATTACTAAAAGCTGATTTGCATGACGCATAAATTAATGAATATTTTTGAACTTGTTTACTAAGTCCATGTGAAAGAATGTACATATGTTTTAGAACTTATGATCATTTTAAAATAAGTAATTTTTAAAGTTAGTGCAAAAAAAGAAGAAAATATGGGATGTTAAAAATCAGGAACAAAAGTTCGGCAACGAAAATATCTTGGCTTTTGAAATTTGGGCTCATGAAAATAGTACGATGAGTCTTGAACCTCGTCTTTGTGTTATTTTATAAATGCAGACAGAGATTTTTTGTTTTGATAACGATAACTGCTGGTTTTGCAAGACGTTTACTCTATAACGTAGTGGTTTTAACTTTGGTTTGGTCTTCCAAAGCCAATTTTTCTTTTTGTGCATAGCAGTACTATATCCGGCTATTAGCCTTTTTTTTTTTTTTTGGCGGCGGGCTACGGTCCATCAAACCCCGCTATTCCGTCCGGGGCGACAGGAAAAGCGGCGCGAGACCCCGTAGACCCGCCCTACAATATACCTCTCGACGCCGTGCGGGTGGGTCACTGGTACGCGGTCTTTTTCTTCAGTGGCCCACCCGGCGATCCGGCTATTAGCCTAACGTTTTTTATTGCTCTTGGTGCCAAACGAGCAAGCAGCACACTTGATGGTAAGTGTTACTGCCGCCCATGGACCTTTGCAATACCAGGGTATAGCTAGGCTGCCTACCAATGAAAACGCCAGACCCACTCAGATAGTTGGTCTTGCGGCTCTCTCGCTCACCGATCGCACAGCAGCATATTACCACTGCTCAGGCACCGATTTTCTGCGAGTGTGGTACTACCCCGGACGGACCGGCCCACGGCTGTACACAGAATACTATCAACAGTGTGGCTCTACCACTATTAAAAGATTCTAATTCCTCCAGATGTGTACGTTCCTTACTCGCAGTGTCTCATATAGAGACATTAATCCATTCACTGATCCAAGTTACCCATCCATTTAAAGTGATGAAATGAAACATATTTTGGCAAATTGCTACGTGCGTCCTGCAACAGTATGGACTTGTTTATTTTTATACCGAACGTCTAATTTGCCTTAACGAGTTGCCGTTCCAAAACATTCATTTACTTGTTTAGTCGCGTACAAAATGTTCACTTTAAAAATTTAAAAGGTAAAATCGTTGTATCTTAAATATAATGAAGTACGTAAATATATTGTGAAATCTTGTAACGAATATATTATTAATGGAATTATTACTTCAAACCGGTCGTTATAGTTAAAACATGTTTTTCTACTTCCGTAAACCTCGTTGTAATACATTTGGTTATATACTATTTGATACAATATCCAAAAATTTCATAATCATCATCGTCATCATTATCCTGTGATGATGGCGTATGAATACAATGGTCGCTATCCCTTTCCTATTCGGTGGGTAATCGTAAAAGACGATCGAGAGAGTCAGGCGAATAACATCATTGCATGAGACAGGATATTACTAAAAAGCCGTATACTAAACCGTCTGATCAGCGTGATATAAAGGATCAATTTCTCTTCCACTGTGATGGAGGATCAAGCCCAGTAAAAGGCTCTGTAAAATCTGAGTTAATGATGATGCAATATACAAAAATGTCGTAATTCTAATTAAAGTAAAAATTCTTCGGCTTCGCCTAATGAAAGACGTCGTACGGGGACATAAACCGCCATCCGCAGTGAAAACTACCGCGTAGGTCCTAGATAGTTCATTGTGCTTTGGGATGTAAATGCTGCTGAAAGTACCTGCATGGATAAACTGCTTGCTGTACTCCCACAGGTAAATCCGGTGCAGATTTTTCGGAATAGTATATAATACGCAAAACCTGTTAGGAAATACCTTGACAATCTTTTTTATTACCTATGACGACAAACGAGCAAGCAACACACCCATCAGGAACGCAGCCAGGCTGTTATCAATCCAAAAGAAAAACTCTTTCTTAATCCTCGTTTATAAAATGCCATGCCGTAGCGTTCGGAAAACACCATCCTATACGTGCGTGGGCGCTGTGATACGTCGAGGACTATATATACCTTTTTAGGTGAAATGGGTGCATTCTGCTACCTACGCTAATATTCTAAAATAGTCTCATTCAGTACTTCCCCCAGAGGGTAATCTGACGTGTAGGTCAGGGTTAAGTAAAGACAGCGGTGATGATGAGGTCCTTAACTATAATGACATTCTGATTCGCGTATAATAGGAAATCAGACTGGCCAGCGTGGTAGACTATCAATTGGACATATAAGAACTGAGTCATTTCTTCGTTCTAGGTTTTAATACAATTTAGTCTTTTATTTTATATCCATCGACCTATTCACGTTTACTTTAGGATATAGACGTTCCGGGCCGGTCACGGATGTCAAGGAAGCGGTACCAGTGGCCGGCCCGATGGCGATGGAGAGGGAGCACGTCGAGTTATGGGGCTACATGCCGCCCTTTCGTAGCCCCGGAGGGAATGGTCATGGTGTGCCCAGACCATAGCCTATTAAAAAAAGAAATAAAAAGTATGTATCTATATACTACGTTCCCAAAGTATAATAATGCCTTAATCTCCACGTTTTTCACGACTTGGCGATTGCAGATGGTATTATAAATTTCCAAAGAGAGCGGTGCTGTCTATAACTGATGATGCCTCAGCCGCTTCTTATGACACCCCCGCAAAAGTAAGAGTAGTGATATTAATTGTTCTGGTGTTACGAATAACTCCAGAACAATTAGTAAATGTTATTATTAGCATTTTATTTATTATTAAATAACTGTAATATAAAAATACATACAATGAAACATAGAACCTCCTCCTTTTTGAAGTCGGTTAAAAAATTAATCATTATACAGCAAAAGTCATTTAAGGGAAGTTGTGGGACCACGCTATTTACAATTGTCTATCGGCAGCCTCGAATATCTGGCTGGTCCTCGATAATACCACACACTCGCAGATAATCAGTATTAGCAATTTGCTATTGCATTTCGTTCGATGTCCAAGAGATCCGGATGCATAAAGTCCACTTTACGATAGGCCTTGTTCTCCCTGTAGTATTGGATATAAGACCTTGCTCTACCTGTAGTATTGGATAGGCTCATGAGCGACAGAGCTAGTGGGCTGCTTGGTCGACTGCCGCAAACACCAATAAAAAAGAGATAATTTAAATAAATAGATAGTCAAGTTTATGACGTCAACTAAATTTACGTAGCGGAGCAAACCTGAGAGGTTTATAACTGAGTTAGTCGAGTTAAATGCAGCCCTCCTTTGGCAGCAAAATTGGTTGCATAAAGTGGGACACTACGCTTTTATATACTCGCACTGAATTTCTCTGTAGGTAAGAATAACAAAGAAAGAGGAAATCTATTTTGTGAAGCGTCATCAATGTTTATTTATTACATTAAAAATAACAAGCAAACAAACTAAAAAATTGAATGAAAGAAAAATTTTACCTGTGGGTGATCGCAAACGACGACTATGGGTGATAATAGAGCTGCACAAATAGGGTACTTCAGATACGAACCTACCATATCAAGTGTCGTGGGTTCGATTCCCAGGTATACTTTCATCATAAGAAGATGATGATTCTAACTATTCTGGTAATGCACATCTTTTTTTTTCTTCTAAGTCGTTCTAAGAAGTCTCATTTCGCATTCGGGTCGCAATTGAACTACCATGCTAGTGAATTTGGTTGGCATAAGATTTTATTTCAATTAATACTTCTCTTGTATACCTATATATGTTATCTGCATTGTATATCCTTTAGTTGTCTTTTACACCACCCACGGGTAATAAAGAGATTGGTAAATTTTATTCTTACTTCACACGGTTAATTATGTATCAAGAATTTCTAATTACAAAGGTCCACAAAAAAAGTGGTCAGTGCTGGGTGTTCGACAAAGATTTTCCGGCGTATTTTTTTACCGCTAAATACGAATCTGAAGTCAAAATTGGGGGTCAAACTATAAAAAACGGAGCAAAACAAAAAGCGATAAAATCTACGATCTAATAATTATTATTGCTGTATGGCGGCCACGTATAGCATCAACACATTACTTCTAGGTGTCGTAAAAAGACATTAAAAAAGCTTTACATAGACCTTTGGAAATTCTCTTCATACGGATCTCTATATCGATTTCGTGATCTATTCGTATCATGAGAATAACTTCCCTGGGCCAAATCCCTCTGATGCAGTTAGGTCAACAATTACATTCTCAAGGAGGGTCGACGTCAAGTGGGCTCTGTCTAACATCATCGGTCATAAAACTTGTAATATGTGCCGATGGAAGAAAAGTGCATATTGAGTCGACCCAAAATAATTGAATAAGATGATATTAGAATTTTAATGTTTCTATGTTTACATCTATTTAATAAAAGTCCTTAACTCAAGATGTTGAATAGGTATAGAACTTTTTAAAGGGTTATTTATTAGCTTCTGCCCGCGGTTTCTCCCGCGTAAAAGGTTACTTTCCTAAAGTTTTACATTCCCTATTTTTATTTTACTCATTAAGGGTAAATTTTTAGGAAATTTTAATGTCATATTTATTTATATCTAATCAATGGCCTAAAAATAAAATTCAAGCTTCTGGCTTTAAAAGTGACGTACAACTTTTCATCCCCCTTTAAAATCCGTTTTTGCATTAAAAAGTAGCCTATGTCCTTTATCAGGCTCTCTAGACTATCTGTGTACCATATTTCATTTAGATTGGTTCAGTAGTTTGGTCGTGAAATAGCGACAGGCAGAGTTACTTTCGCATTTATAATATTAGTAAGGATTAACATTTTTTTTTATTGCTTATGGTGGCAAACAAGCAAGCAGCACACCTGATGCTAAGTGTCACTGCCGCCCATGGACCTTTGCAATACCAAGGGTATAGCTAGGCCCACTAGCACCCATTTGGGCTGCCGGCTCTCTCGCTTACCGAACAAAGCGTAATAGCAGATTGCGATTACTCCGACGTCGTTCTTCTGCGAGAGTGTAGTACTACCCTGGACGGACCGGCCCGCGGCTTAGACAGCGAACTATCAACAGCGTGGTCCTACCGCTATTTAATTATCATGCTTAAAAATCTGCTTGAAAGTTGATGTGATAAGTTTCGTAGCGCTGACTCACTATTCTGGTATTCCCTCAGCCTCCAACGTGAAGGTAAGGGATCGTGACAAAAGTATTCATAGCCCGCCAACATATACTGCGTTTATATTTAAGTATTTCCTCCATATTCACACGGAAGACGTCCCTATTAAAACAGTCCTCCATAGTGTGAATGAAAAACGCCTACTATTTACTACTAATAAAAACTTGTAAGTATAGGTTTCGAGTTATTCATTCATCATCAACTCAGCTTATAGATGTCCTATACCTGTGCTGGAGCTTCCACTACATTGGGAGAGAAATATGTCTTACTAAACCACGCTGGTCACATGGGTTAATATTATTTCGAATTTCTTTCTCTTCGCTGAAGTTTTCTGTTTGTGTAATTTAGTCACCTTTTAAGATTACCTACGGGAAAGGCAAGAGTATAGTAAAACATATAAGAGGAAGTTTGAAAGTTGCGCCAGTGACGGAAAAATTAAGGAGTGAAAGATTGACATGGTATGGACATGTGATGAGACGGGATGAAAGTAATGTTGTGAGGAAAGCTTTAAGTATGAATGTTGAAGGCTTAAGGAGTAAGGGAAGACCGAAGAAAAGATGGATGAACTGCGTGAAACATGACATGGATAGACAAGGAGTGACCACAGAGATGACGTCTGATAGAGTTGTATGGAAGAAGACATATTGCGTCGACCCCAAATAAATTGGGATAAGAGCAGGTTGATGATGATGATGACGCATATAACATCTATGCAAGAGAAGGAGAATTTGAAACATAACCCTATAACACGCAAGACTATATAGAAGGCTCGAGCCTAACACTTGGACACATATGAGCTGCGATGTTGATGATGATGAAATGCGTCAAATTAGCCTAGCGTTTGTATCAGGTTAAATTTTAGAGAAAGCGCTAAAACTATTAGTAGGCTATACATTGTAAAATAGATAAATAAAAATAAACTATAGTGAAAACGACTGCATCATCATCTTTCTCCTACAATTATCCTAATAACTTGTGGTCGATACAATATGTACTCTTCTTTCATAGTACATATTGTAAAAGTTAATGGCAATCATTTTATGACCGGCCGTCTGCCAGACGTCAAACTTCCTTGTTATTGTTAACCAAACGGCATTAGATGAAGTTGGCCCAGGTCGTTATAAGGGTCTTAGTCGTCTTTTACGACATTCATGAGCAAAGTAATCGTTGGTAGTATTCGTAGGCGCTAACACAGCCAACAAAACAACATCTGCAAAATTATAATATTTTAATAACAGCAGATTTGCTTGGTTATAATTATTTAAATTATTTTTATGTACGTGATTAGTTAAACACACAATCTAGGTATTCTCGCAACTGTTATTTAATCCTTACCATCATCGGACACATGAATTCGACGCTCGTGAGAGATTGTAGTAATTGTAAAATTAATGTAATTTAAAATTGTATTCCAGACACGCCAGCCTCTTATTTATAGGTAAATCTCCGTAAAATGACGACTTTTGCTGACGTCTTATATAAATGTTAATATACTTTCAGGTTAAAAAAAGTAATAAACATAATGTAATAATGGCCTAAGTCTATAAGTTCCCTTGTCAAGTATAAATTTGATTCTCATGCTGAATAATGGAATATTGAATAGAATAATGGAATAAATTGTTGCACAATCCATAAATTGTTGGTGAAATTCTGGGTGCTATTTGAGTTCTACCAGGCCATGGCCATGGAGCCTCGTGTGATCGGACCGGGGAAGAGTCCTGTCACCCAGTGTGAGGCCACCGCGTAAGGACGACGTCAACTCGAGAGGAACCCGCGAGGGTAAACCGCTGGGCGGGCCACCGAAGACAAAGATCGGGTACCGGTGGCCCGCTCGCACGGCGAAGAGAGGACTTTGCATGGTAGGTCTATGAGGTTACGCGCCGCCTCTGCCGTAACCCCGGACCGATTTGGCAGGGCGAGACGCATCCATAGCCCAACGCAAAAAAAAAGGCCATGGCCGTGGAATTTACACAACGAATTATGGTTCTCGATGCTGCCATGCCTTCAGACGTAACGTATCCGGACGCTGGCGGGTTTTCAGCCTCCAAAATACTGTTATTTGTGTTTCTTTATCTTCTTTTCTTAGGGCGATGTGGTCGCGTTAAAGCCCTTTAAATAAATTTAAAAAAGAAATATTCACATTCGCAACGACGACGTAAGAGAGCGAGTAGGTATGAAAGAGAGTATTGGTGTAAAGATACGAAAGGGAATGCTCCGATGGTTCGGACATGTGGAAAGAACGTCTGGTTAAGAAGATATACAATGCGAAAGTGGAAGGATGTAGGTACCGGGAGAGACCAAGACTCACCTACCTAGACCAGATTGGCCACGTACTGAAAGAAGGTGGAGTCAAGAGTCTCCGAAACCGGTGAGCGTGTATGAAGAGAATTATGAATGTTGAAGAAGCGAGTGAAGTATGCAAGGATAGAGTTCTCGGGCACTCTGTTCTCTCTGCCTACCCTGCAAGGGATATGGCGTGATGTACGTATGTATGTATTAGATAATATGGTGGTGAGGAGAAATTATTAAAACTTATAAAATATACTCGTAGCACTCTATATTCTATAATATTATTAAACTATGTTAAAACAGACCTCATTTAGATCGATGACGGCCATTTCTAATCACTGGCCTTGAAACTTGTTGATTGATTGTCATGGCAAACCGTTCATATTAAAATTATTCAAACGCAATTGTGTTCTTTTAAATTGGAATAAATATACTGCTGAAATGTGTGGTAAGCGTGGAATGAAAACGTTTAAGGCTCTCAATCCTCTAGCCGAGGCATCAGGTGATCGGCCCGGGGAATAGTCCGGTCACCCGAAGTGAGGCCACCGCGTGAGGATGACAGCTTTCGCCGTCGGGGCGTCAACTCGAGAAGAACCCGCGAGGGTAAACCGCTACCGCGGCGGGCCACCGAAGATAAAGATCGGGTACCGGGGGCCCATTCGCACGGCGAAGAGAGGTGTTTGCATGGTGAGTGTATGAGGTTGCGCGTCGCCTCTTCCGTCACCCCGGACCGATTTGGCGGGGCGCGACCACCTCCGTAGCCCAACGCAAAAAAAAGAAGGGCTCTCAATCCAAAAAGAAATATTGTTCGAAATGTAAACAGTTAAACGTTAGCCGCTGATGGTGTTTGACACTTGGTCTGGACTATAGGTGAGCGCTAAGCGCTTTCAACTCGGTGAAAGTAAGCTAAGCGACATCGGTTAGGGCCACGAACCTCAGCTTGGAGCGCTGCAGGAGGCAAAGTAGACTTTTAGATTTTTGACTTTATTGTGGCGCGCTTTCGCACCTACACAGTTACAATGGAATCGTACATTTTCTTGTTTTGGGGCCGAGCGAGTCGTTTAGTTTCTTAGTTGAATGCAATGTCAACGCGAATGTCATCAAGTAAATGTCCAGGGCTTGCTTCGCAGAGATTTTGGAAGACGCATAGTTGACCACTCCAACCACTAAAGGTTTCCTCGGTTTTCCTTGTCGAAGTAGCTCCGAATGCATTGCTTTATGAATTTTCTGATGCGACGGCATTTTCGAGGTCGATGTACACTAGTGTTGCCCAAATGCAAAAGAAAGACAAGACTTGGAACAGTCTTGGTCTTGCAGCATTACATTTGGTCTCATCTTGGCCTTGGTATTCCATACTTGAGTCTTGGTCTCGGTCTCACATTTCTCGTAAGACCAAGACTGCAAGATCAAGACTTTTTTGGCAACAATAATGTACACATATAGATTGTAGACCTATAAGGTCTACATGCCGAATGAACCATGGTGCTACCGGAGCTCTACGTATGAAACTGTTTTGTACAGTGTAACCCTTAACTTTCATTATTACTCTGCTGTTATCCTAATTACTCGGAGTTGATGCAATAGTACTCCTCTTTCATTGAATACATTGAAAATTATATTGGCAGTAGTTTTACGACTGACAGCCTGCCTGACGCTAACCCTCCTTAAGAATGTAATTGTTGACCAGATGGCATCAGATGGAGTTGGCCCAAGTCTATATAAAGCTCTTACTCGTCTTTTACGATATCCACGAGCAACGTAATTGGTAGTATTCGTAGCCACACGTGTCATAATAGTATATCCATCCATCCATCATCAGCGTCTATTGTTGGACATAGGCCTTCCCCCGAGAATGCTATTCAAAACCTACATCCAACGGTTTCCTGCGACGTCAGTGATGTCGTCAGTCCACCCAGTGGGGATCTCCCTACGCTGCGTCGTCCGATTCGTGGTCGCCACTCGAGAACCTATATAATAGTATATATAATACTTTTATTAACATTACTAATAAATTATTATTTATATACCTCTTTTTTTACAGCAGATGCCATGGAGCGGTTTCCATTGAAATCTTCCGTCCCTAAAATGGGATCTACATACCAGTCGGTATATAAAAAGGTATGTATTGTATAAAATATTGCCTATAATAGTGAGTACCTATCATTATTCTGTTATTATATTATTACTAGCGGACCCGGCAAATTTTGTTCCGCCTACCAGTCAATATACGAAAAAGAAAAAATCCCACACCGCGATCGCAGCGCCACCTATTGGGTCCAATTGCGAATCTAAACCATTTTCGAATCCACTTGACCACACATAAAAATATCAACAAAATCCGTCCAGCCGTTTAGAAGGAGTTCAGTGACATACACACGTACAGTGGCATTATATATATATACACTCATTTGCAAAAAAAACGGGCACCTAAGCAATGAACCATTTCAAATGTTAATATTTCTTTGTTTGATAATTATAGGTAGTTTTATCCACACAATTTGGTAAATTAATAAGAAAATAATCGTTTTCATCAGTATTTCATAAAATTTAGATACAATTTATGGGAAATAATGCTAAACCTCGCTAGTAGTGTATATTCGCTAGTAGTGCATATGCTCATGAAGTAAAAATAAAAAAGTTTTTTTGTTTGTTTTTCTTTAATAAAGTAAAAGCAGATAAATGTTTAGTATCGAGTGTGACCCCCTCTAGCTAAAATCACAGCTTGAATTCGTCTGGGCATGCTAGCGAGTATATCCCGGATACTTGCTTGCGGAATACGTTCCCACTCCGCAGTAATCACATTCTTCAGCTCTCTGATGGTCTGCGGAGCCGGGTGTACTGATCTCACATGCCGTTTCAGAACGTCCCAGACATGCTCTATGGGATTGAGGTCGGGACTTCGAGCTGGCCAATCCAAACGACGAATGCCGACCTCTTGCACATACGCATTAACATCGCGGGATCGGTGGGCGCGAGCATTGTCGTCCATAAAAATCGAGTCTTCACCTAGAGCGGCCAATGCGGGTTGTGCATGAGAAATTAGAACTTCCGTTATGTATCGATGCCCAGTCAGTGAGCCGTTTTCAATGAAGACTAACTCTGTACGATCCATTGAATTTATTCCTGCCCAAAACATAACAGAGCCCCCACCATAAGGTGTGATTTCTTCGAAACATGCCTCTGCAAAGCGTTCTCCTTGTCTTCTTAGCACTCGCCGACGTCGATCTTCACCGAACAGAGATATCCTGGCTTCATCAGAGAACAAAACCCTATTCCAATCGTCTTGAGTCCATGATTCAGAATTTCTAGCGAACCTAAGCCTGTGAACTCTGTGCTCATGGAGTAATTTGGGGCCGCGGGCCGGGCGGTGACTGCGTATATTGGCAGCGAGAAGCCTCCTCCTGACCGTCCATAGACTAATATGCACATTTCTTACTTCTTGGAGGTTGTTCTTAAGATCCACATACGAAGATTTGCGATTTCTCAATGCGCGACTCACAAGAAAACGATCATCCCGTGGTTGGGTACATGGTTTTCTTCCAGAACCAGGCCTTCTCTCGACGGAACCAGTCTCCTGATATCGCTGCCAGGTCCTTTGGACTGTCGAGCGACTAACATTTAGCCTCCTAGCCACGAAACATTGGCTGCAACCCTCTTCAAGCAGCGCGATAATTTTGGTAGCTTTTACCACTTTATCTACCATTTTTGATACAGCCAAACAGCATTAAATAAAGCTTTGACAGTCAAGGATATGAAATTAATCGATAAAAATTGAATAAAAGTTATGAAAGTCGATGTTAACTTCTGGAACTTCGCGCCAAAAATGTAGGATAAAAAGGGGTTTTCTGTAAAAATGAACATCAAATGAAAAATTGAATTTAGAACGTACTTTTTTAAATACCACAGCATTTTTAAAACCGGCCAGTAACGTGTACAAACGATTGAAACCTTTTTGGTATTGTATCTTTTTAAATATGAATGAAAATCAAAACCGCCCGTTTTTTTTGCAAATGAGTTTATATATATATATAAAGATATATATTTCTTTCTTACCTTCTTTCTTTTTGAGTATTAAATTTAAGAACTTGCTGTACTTTTTTTGTCATGTACTCTAATTTAATTTATGGGAAGTCTTCTGGTGTTTACGCAAGTATTACACATAGAAAGTAATGTTATTTTACGTATTTATGGTAGTTAGTTTATTTTTGGGTATTTCTTCAATATTGAGTTATTTAGTTGATCGCTCTGGACTTTTCGAATACTGATATTTGATGACATTCACATACTTTTTATTCAAAAGAGATGCTTAAATAAGTTTTATAAATAAAATTGATAAAATCAATATTGAAGAAATTCCCTTTTACATTACTGCCCTTTCGATAGTTTAACGCTGGAAAGATAGTCTGCGTAAAATTTACGCATGCGTTTTCGAATAATTGCTGTTTCTTTCTAATTAGCGCGAATACATAGCTGTGCATTTAGGACATCTCATTTGTCGCTGGGAGCTGCCACGTGGCTAAGTGTCAATAAGGTAAGTGCCACCGATTTTGAAATATAACGACCGCGTGAGTCAAAATTACGCATGATTATCTTTAACGTGACTTTTACGATTTTGGCTTACATGACAGTTTTATTGTGTTTCGTATCTTTTAGTACTTAATATCATAACTAATATTATAATTTTGATTTTATAGATATTAAAGCAAATATATAACATAATGGGGAGTAGAAATTTATACGAAGACCATATCCTGGGCGCTCTTAGGCAAAGTGACGACGAGCTTCCGTGGGGGGACCCAGACTGTGAAGTAGCGGATCACGAAAGTGAAAATGATGTGCAGAGCGACACAGAAGAAAGTTTTGTAAACGAGGTACAAGAAGAACAGCCGACGCCAAGTGGAAGAGAAATCTTAGAAGGGCAAAGCAGTACTGAACAACCAGTCTCCACATCGGCCTCTCGTTGATATGTGCCAAAGCTGTTTGTAACTTATATTTATATAACTTTATGTTCATAAATTATAGGATAAGCTAACTGTTGATTTTCTACTAAAAAGAGACTGAATATTAAAATAAAGAATAAGTTTTCATTTGAAAGATTAAGTGTTATTAAATTTCATTGATTTAAAGAGGAAGTTTAAACTTTTGTTTTTTTTTTAATATAAATAAATGAATATAAAAAAAATATCTGCAGTATTAATTATTCTAATATATGTGTATATGTAATAACATACAATTCATTCAAATAAACTAATAAACCTAGACTTACAGCTAATTCAAATACATGCGTCAATTTCACGCATGACTATCTTTTCCGTACTACAAAATATGATTATCTTTCTAGGGTTAAAAAGTAAAAATTTTTTTTACAGTTTTTAATACAGCTTTTATATAGAGATTTTGTTCATTTGGCGAATTAAGTTATCATCTCAACTCATATATGTCCCACTGTTGGGTTCGAGCCTCTTCCATAATGGGAGGGAAATTGACTTACTATACCACGCTGGTCCTACGTGTTGGTATAGGGCTGTGTTTCGAGATTTCCTTCTCTGGCATAGATGTTATATATGTTTTATATCTCTTAGTCGTCTCTTACGATCACCCACGGGTAAGATAGGGGGTGATGAATAGTATTTTTACTCTGTCACCACAAGGAAAAAATCTAGAATCTAAAATCCTTTAGTCTGCTTCCCTTTTGTGTCCGTTTGTCGTATGTTTGCAAAGTCCCTCGTGATAGAAAGTTTTATACATTAATGCAAGATCATGTCTTTATTAAAGAAAAAAAGATCACATTCTGAATTTTGCGTTACAAGTACTTTTAAATTGTCTCCCGCTGCTCGTCACAGATTCTCAATTAGATATTACAGGATATTGAACGATGAAAATGTATGGCGTCGTTACCGAGATCCGCGACAGTTGTAACATACATACATATAGTATATAGCTATTGTCACATGAGCCGCGCGCCACAGTCGTACGCGAAACAACGCGCGTAGCCGTGATCGGCCGCGATACACTGAAATGAACCTTTACGTGAATAATCAAAATAGCCGATGTCGGGTTGAGAGCAATCGTCATTGCCTCGTTTTTAAATAGCCCCAAAGCTTTTATTTGGGTCAAAATCACCAAATGCAATGGCAAAAGTTATTTCAGTTAACTTTTTCAAAATCGATAGAGGCAGACCAATTACAAGTGGTAGAGCCACAATGTTGACAGATTTCTGTCCACAGCTATCGGCCAATCTGTCAGGGATAGTATCACACTCGCAAAAAAAAAATCGACGCCTGCAGAGTGGCAATTTGCTGTTGCATTTCGTTCAGTAAGCGAGAGAGCCGGCAGCCCAGGTTTCTAGATGAGTTTTGGATAGTAGGCAGCGGCCTAGCTGTATCCATGATATTGCAAAGGGTCATAAGCAATAAAAAATATTACGGAGCATCCAGCACGCTATATTGATATGATACGCAATTATGTATATTGTCAGTCGTGATTGCAGCAAGATGGAGGTACTGCGCATACCGCTAACAATTTGCGAGTACTATTGCAGTTATTGCCGGAGAAAATAATTTCCTTGAAACATTTTCAAGAAAATTATTTTCTAGATAATGACTAGCCACCACGGATTTTATTTTAGTTGGTTTTCCCTGAGAATTGTTCTAAAATGTTGTTACAATAATCAGTAAATTGTCATACTGTCAAAATTTCATGGTTGAAAGAGAATGAAAGAAAGAAAATCATTTATTTCGGCTTCCAAAATAATACAAATTGATAATTACAAATTCAAATAGGTACAAAGGATACCGAAAAAGGTCGCACCTCAGCATAAGCTGCATCACAAACGTGATACAGCGCTGATTTTCAGGAAAAAAAAATATACAGGTGCAATATATAAATCCAAACACAATGCCAAAATCATTTGTAACTTACATACAATGTACATACACATACACGTTCGCACACACATACACTTAAACATAATGCATACATACATATACACATACATTCACATACATGCTCATAACATATTCACTTATTTTCTTTATTAGTTAGTTAGGCGGATCGAAGTGTGCCGGGTCCGCTAGTATATAATATTTATTAAGGATTTATACATATATAACCTCAATAGTAAATAATAAATCCAGTGTATAGGTGATTAAAAGTAAGATTCTTTTTCTCTTCACTTATAAGCTATATCCGACTTTTGCTCTGAAAGTAGCCGTATTTTTATTTGAATTTTAAATGTATTTTTTGTTTTTAAATATCTCAAAGGCGGGTCTAAGCCGTTCCAAGAGTGTGTGGCCGCATACTTGAAACACCCCCTGAATGCTGCAGTATTGTGTTCTGGTACTAGGGGCGGGCGCGTAGTAGTACGAATGGCATGGCCGCAGTTGTCCTGTTTCCATATTAACTTTCTATACAAATAATCTGGTTTCTTACCATTAACAACACTAAACACAAAATTTGCCAAATGTAACTTTCGTCGTTTATCCATTTTTAACACGTTATTTTTATTTAAAATCGGTGTAATGTTACTACGTCGTGGAATATAGTAACAGTATCGAACACATGCATTCTGCACACGCTGAATCAAACACTCCGTGCGTAAAAGGAGACAGGTACCGTATACTACATCGCAATAGTTAAATTTTGACAATACTAGACTCTCAATCAGCGTTTTCCTCATAGGTATGCTTAAAAAGCTAAAAATACTACTTACATACGATTCAAAACGGAGTTCCGGATCGATGGTTAGACCTAAGTTCCGAGCAGTTTCCACTCTTTCAATACTGTCGCCCATAATTTTGACCCCTGGCTTTGCAGACAGTATTGTTTTAACTTGGTTTTTGCTACCCATGACCATGAATTTTGATTTTCCGGGATTAAGCACTAAGGAGTTACTCATAGACCAAGAAGCCACTTTGTCCAACTGCACATTTAGAAGTTTTACAGCTGCAACTACATTACTGGGCTCAAATGAATGGTACAGCTGCGTGTCATCAGCATATATGTGGTTCTAGCTTCAGTATTTTTGACTCGGCGTTGATGAATCAGTCAAACAGCTTATTTAGCCTATTTTACACCCCCAGAATTTGCAAATTGATAAATGTTGAAACATGTGTTTATTTATTTTTAGATAATAATATTTATGCGCAGTTTGAAAAGAATCAAATAAAAGATTTTTTTCTGCCTACAAAAAACTTTTCTACTCCATTGGGAGGTTTTGATTTGGATTTTCTACTCCATCCTCCAAGGAGGTGATCCTTACGATACTTAGTAGATTTCTACGTCACAAAAGAAACTACTATCTAAATTTTATGTTTTAAACTGTTGTAAGGTTGATAACAAAGATCAACTTGATTTATTTGTAATAATATTTTTGAATTTGAAATTGAAATTAGAGATTGATCGTGGATCAATCTCTAATAACATATAGACGCTGAATCAAATATTTATTGAATGCATGTAGGTATAATGATTTCTAATGTTTACACAAGTATTACACATTTGAAATAAAACTACTTTTACGGATTCTATCGAGTTTGTATTTGATTTTTAATTTACCGACGTTTCGAACACTTTACAGTGATCATGGTCACGGGAGAACTAAGGTGTCTCACGTCCAATATGTCATTATTATTACAGAAATTTATATCTACCCTATAAGATAATTTTGACCCACATTTTTAATACAAATTAATACAATTTGGATGTGAGACATAAACGAAACGACGACGTAAAAAAAGATGACTGGCATACTTTTTTAGCTTAACAAATAGGTTTAAAAAACACCTAGCATTTCAAATACTACATGAACAAGAAGTATTATTTTTAATATTAAATTATCTTTTATTACTATTATCTATATTTTTTTTTCTTTCACTTATGTACATACATACATATCATCACGCCATATCCCTTGCAGGGTAGGCAGAGAGAACAGAGTGCTAAAGAACTCTATCCTTGCATACTTCACTCGCTTCTTCAACATTCATAATTCTCTTCATACACGCTCGCCGGTTTCGGAGACTCTTGACTCCACCTTCTTTCAGCACGTGACCAATCTGGTCTAGGTAGGTGAGTCTCGGTCTCCCCCGGCCTACATCCTTCCACTTTCGCATTGTATATCTTTTTAACCAGACGTTCGTTCGGCATTCTTTCCACATGTCCGAACCATCGGAGCATTCCCTTTCGCATCTTTACACCAATACTCTCTTTCATACCTACTCGCTCTCTTACGTCGTCGTTGCGAATGCGGTCGCTCAGCCTAACTCCACAGATTTTCCGTAGAGATCGCATTTCGACCGCATTGATTTTGCTTTCATGCTCTTTTCTGCATACTTTACTTTATTTTTACTTTACTTTCACTTATGTATTATTCTTAATATATCTTTATCTATTTTTATTATTTTTTCAACCCTTTTTATATATTTTTTTAACCATCACTGTCTAGTTGTTAATAATAAACCTGTCATCAAATAGGTGAGGAATCTGGTTCCTGCAACACAGTATGCAACTAACGTAGGAACCAGGGAACTCGAAATAATTTGTAAAAACCTTACGTTGATTAAAAAAATATTATTATTACTATATGTCATGTAATGTATGATTGAATTCATGGCAATAGGCATTAGAAAACGTCTTTCATACACCAAAGAAATGTCATACGGTTGTGTTATCTGTGGTAGTAGGAAGTATTTGCCACCCCTAGTCGTCGTAATATTGATTTTTCCCCTGTGTAGTAGCCTCGTCAGCGTTCAGACTGGTAGAACCGTCGCGCGGGTCAGTCTGTTCTACGCAGTGACGCAGTTCAGAGCACATATTTTCTATATTAACCACATCAATATTCAGTAACAATTTCAATCGAAAAGTGCTGTTGAAAATAATCCGTGAGTACATTATTATTTTAAAATTTTAATATTTCTTTTTTTAAGTTATAAAGTCGCGACAGTTACTTATATTTATTGCGGTTAATACATATATGCTTTTTAATAACCTTATTAATTTTAAAAGTAATAATAAATTAGATTATCTTTCACAATTTTATAATTTATATGTAACTTGTTTTTATTTTATTAATAAAAATAAATTAGATATATTTTTTCAATATTATAAATATGATATCTATTATACATACTTTTATTTATTTTTATAACTTTATTTATTTTATATACATATATTGATTTTTTTTTAAATTATTGTGCGTAATATTTTTTTTTAATAATTTGTTAATAATAATAAAGTACATTTAATTTTCGTAACACTAAAATAATAATACTAGTATATAGAAAATGTTAAATAAACCAACCAAATGGAGAAGAAAATAAAAATAATTATATGAAATTTAGTAGGCAATTAAGAAATTTATAAGATCATTGAAAAGTACGCATGAAATAATAGAGACAAATAGTTGCTATCATAATAATTATTTATGAATATTTATTTATTAATGTGTCAATATTTAAATACTCTTTACTATGAAGAGCATATTTTTTTATTGCTTTTAGTGGCAAACGAGCAAGCAGCACACCTCATAAGTGTCACTTGCCGCTCATAAAGCTTTGAAACACCAACAGTACAGTTTCCGACTCTCCCTAGCTCACCGAACGAAACGCATTGACATTGCTCTGACGTCCAATTTTCTGCAAACGTGTGATACTAACCTGTGGCCTGGCTGTAGACAGTAAACTGTCAACATTGTGGCCCTAACACTGTTGAAAATTATAAAATCGTTTAGTGGACTTTTGACGGGAATTTGAAAACGTCATGTGGTGCCCTTGTATTATATTCGATATCTTAGTGTTTTAACGTGTTATATTAGATAATTTTGACGGCATTTTATGTAATATGAAGCGGCGGAACTACTGGGATGTAGTGAATATCATATAACACTTTTATATGATATTCTCTACATCCCACTTACAACGTTTTCGTTTTCCATAAAAATTCCCACAAGATACCATTAACAGTGTGGCCATTGCACTATTAATGGCGACAATTTGACTTAGACTATGACTAACTTGAAAGACTAAAAACGTGAAAATATTTATAACTTGACACTGGCACCAATGGCTCGTATAAGTAGCTGATTGCCAATAAGAAGAAGAAAATCGTTTAGTGCATTACTAAATTTATGCATATCTTTCAAATTATTTATCGGTGAAGGAATGTTATTCTAACATTTAGAAGCAGTGTAGCGCCAAGTACCTTTGAATACAGCTGTTCTATGTCTTGCCGTTAAAAGTTACACGGGACATTGATTACTATTTTTTTTAATGCTTATGGTGGCGAACGAACAGACTGCAACCTGATGCTAAGTGTCACTGCCGCACCTTTGCAATAGCTAGGCCGCTGCCTACCAATACAAACCCAAACCCGCCCCAGTTGGGCTCCCGGCTCTCTCGTTCACCGAACGTAGCTCAATAGCAAACAGCCATTACTCAGACGTCGATCTTCTGCGAGAGTGTGGTACTACCCTGGAGATGGACCGGCCCGCGGCTGGACACAGAGAACTGTCCACAGCATGGTTCTACCACTATTATTATATACACATAATATGGTAATGGGTTAAAAATAACCCTCCTACATTCTAGTGAGAGTCATTCAAACAGACTAAATGATCACCAGGGGAACTGATTACAGTATTTTCCTGGGCAGCTTGTTACATTTAGTATGATCGCCAAACCCTTTTTTTTCTTTTCTTTTGCGCTGGACTATGGATGCGTCTCGCCCCGCCAAATCGGTCCGGGGTGACGGAAGAGGTGACGCGTGACGCAATAGACCCACCATGCAAACTCCTCTCTTCGCCGTGCGAGCGGGCCACCGGTACCCGATCTTTGTCTTGGGTGGCATCGCCAAACTCTTAGGATATCTATAGCCTATATATCTAAAGGAGGAGATTGACAGGCTGACGAATGAATGATGGATTTGATATTAGTTAAGAGTCACTTACTCAGTACTTATTATCTATCGTTAATGATAAACAATGGAAGACGTTACTCAAGGTAGTTTTGATATCCGGTTTATATTTTATGCCTGAATCAATAGCCTGAAATGACAGAAAGTCTGTTTTTGTATTGCCTCTCCTAAATCTACGTGATTTAAAATGAGCGGCAAAATTCTGGTACACCAGCAGGTGGGCTTTTCGCTCTTCGGTCATTCTCCCTTTATTGTGTATGGTGGAAATTGGGGTGGGTGGACGTTAATATCATATTTTTTTTAAATTTAAGAATTTACAATTTCATTCTTCTTACATACATACATACCTATACATATCATCACGCCATATCTCTTGCAGGGTAGGCAGAGAGAACAGAATGCCAGAGAAGTCTATCCTTGCATACTTCACCTGCTTCCTCAACATTCATAATTCTCTTCATACACGCTTGCCGGTTTCGGAGACTCTTGACTCAATTGTATTGTATGTTTCATTCTTCTTCTTTTTATATATTGGCAATCAGCTAATTTATACGAGTCCTTGTTGCTAGTGTCGAATTATAATTTTCTTTCCGTCTTTAGACTTTAGGGTAGTCATTGTTCGTCAGTAAGTCAAATCGTCGCCATCAACTATGGTCACACTGTTAATTGTAAAATTCTAGAATGGTGCCACCATTCTAGAAATTTTCGTGAAAAACGAAAACGATATAAAGCACTTTTATATCATATTCATTACATCCCAGCAGTTCTGTCGCATCACATTACATAAAATGGCATTAAAATATCTCATATAACATGTTAAAACACTAAGATATCGAATATAATACAAGACCACAACATGGCGTTTTCAGATTCCCGCCAAAAGTCCTAAAATTTCATTAATTCTGAGTGAAATTCGCAATGTTCTATAAAAAATATCGCCAGAGTTTATATCACTAAAAAATTCGTCATAAATTCGCATGACGTCACTCAAATTTTCATACCCAAATTTTAATACCTTATGCACTGACACTGACCTATTGATATGCTGTAAATAGGGTTGCCAACCATAGTTTATACGGACGTGATTTGGGATAATTAAATAAATATCCAGTCAAATGACTATAATAAATGGAGCTGAAATAAACAACTTGAGATTCATTTTTAATCTTTTAATTAATCAATTATTTAAATTACTTATGAGAACAAATTGCTGTGTGGTGGCAGCTACGAATACTGTCAAGCTTTACGATGCTCGTGGGTGCTGTAAAAGGCGACTGAGACATCGACACCCATCTGATGCCGTCTGGTCAAGAATCAAATTCTCGGACCGGTCGCCTACTCCAGATAGGCATCAAACTTGCAATATATTTTAGGGAAGTAAAGTATTTATTGCTTGGATCTCAAGTGATTGGCATAATAGCAAAAATTATGGTGATGACATACGTGAAAATATGTAATTTATTTTACACGAGTTGATTTGTCTGGTTTTAATTTAAAGACGAATGATTAATATAAGTAAAAGATTATGGTAGTTATAGTAATGAATATATTATGTCTATTGATTTCGCTACGTCAGCATTCATAGAAAGAGGTTTCGCGTGATAAAGAAGTAAATAGCGGAATGAAAGAGACCATTATCTCTGAATCTGCTTAAAAAAATAATTACGCAATTTTTTTAACTTCAATATAACCTTTCAAAGATAATATGCAAGTGTAAAACAGTGACAATTATTTGTTAATAGTTACTAAAAGTAATAAAAAATGTAAGTGAAATGAAATAATATAGTAAAATAAATGAAACTTAATATTTTTTTAATTTAAGGTTGTTATTTAAAAGTTAGTAACTTTTCTTCTACTTTCATAAACAAAAGAAAAGGCAACAATCCTAACTTTATACAAGCTATGTACGTTATAGCCAATGCAATGCGTTTTGAATCACGTAGTTAATCATAAAGTTTAATTGGTATATTAAAAATCATAATTTTCCCAATTACTTGGGGTCGATACAATATGTACTCTTCTTTCATAGTTACATAGTTTCAGTTACGTAGTTTCATAGTACGTAGTTGTAAAAGTTATTGTCAATAGTTTTATGACCGGCCGCCTGCCAGACGTCAACCTTCCTTGGGAATATAATCGTTGACCAAACGGCATCAGATGGAGTTGGCCCAGGTTATTATAAGGCTCTCAGTCGGCTTTTACGACATCCACGAGCAAAGTAAGGGTTGGTAGTATTCGTAACCGCTACCACACAGCGTAAATTAAAAATATACTGATATGAAAGAATCGTTCTTTTTTTAAACATTGCGTTGTCCATGTTGCTTTGAAAAAGAAAAATAAAATAAGGTAACGGCAGTTTAATCTATATTTTCGTTCTATTCAATCAATTATCTAATTGTTTGTAAATGGTCATCTTATTTATTGCGGCAAGCATCGTTAAAATAATAATAGTTCGAGCTTAAACGTATCATGGTGGTCGGCGGCACATCTTAGTATACACACATTCGTATTTAAATTAACATATACCCATTGTATATTTAACAATTTAAATAACTATAGTTCATCTAATTTAAGAAGTGCATTTTGACGTTTCGCATTTTTTAATACACAATAACCTTGGTCAAATGTATACACATGATTGTGAACAATAAATCTGTAATTTTAAAGAATTATTAAGTTATTTACATAATTAAAGTTGCGGGTGACTTTCTTGTACCATAATCTAATGTTGAAACTCGTAAAACTAATTTAAAATAAAAATAACATTGTAAGTAGTAAATGTCACTGACGATCTTACAATGACACGTCATCACGTTCTATACAGTAGTGCTTGACAACTTCCAAATCACGAATATCCAAATAATCGGTAAAAATATTAGAATAATATTATTAATCGAATAGAGATTTGAGATGACTTTGACAGAGATGTACATTTCGACAACTTTATTGATAAGGAAATAATTACCAATGTTCGCGACGATGATAATTCAAGTAATAGTAGTGATTCTGAATAAATAGCTATTTTTAAATCCAGTTTTTGTTTTTACTTAACCAAATCCTAGTAAATACGATGAATAGATTTTATGTTGAATTAATTAAATTTGTTTAGTATTAATTTGGCACTTAATTTATTCATCTTCTTTTTAAAAAAATAAAAATATACCGATTATTAATTAAAAAGAATCAATATCGATTTCTCACCAAAATCGGATACTTTCGATAGCGATTATATGGTTCACATACTTAGACAACTTACTCTGACAGCTGTCAAAGTGCACTTTTTAGATTAGATAGACTATAGAAACAAAATTTGATAAAAATAAACACACAATATAAACAATGAGAGGTATAGGCACTTGTATGTTTTGAATATACATGTGAATATATATTCAAACTCATTTATTATCTATGTAATATGTATAACCTCCGCGAGGGCATTTCATATTGTCAGTTTAAACATCCAGACACTTAGTGCAAGAGAACCTGCGAGTCGCACATCGAGTGTAATTTACACGAACCATTTCGAGTCACTTTTGACCACTTCATAATTCAAAAACTATTCAACACAAATGCACCAAATTTGGAACATATATTAAGATAAAAAAAAAAATTGCATTGCATATTTTATAATACATCTTAAATGCTTAATTAATTATTAATGTCCATAATCGTCATTTTTATGACTGATTGACTGACATATACACCAAAAACTTAACACACTTTCTAGAAAGTTCAAATTTGGCACCCACCTAGATAATTGTTTGTATACAAAGGGAAGGGAAAAATCCGAACACAGTGAATTCGTAAGAATTTTTTTTTACTTTCTTAATTTCATTAGGTAAAACTTTGCGGTTTGCATTAATATATAAACAAAAACTTCTATATTCTACATATGAGAGTAAGTTTTTAGTCTTTCACCACATGGGGAATTAAACTTCAAATAATTCGGTGTTTGTTCTTCAGTTTTTTTCAATGCTTTTGGTGGCAAACGAGCAAGCAATACACCTGATGGTAAGTGTTACAGCCGCCCATAGACTTTTGCAATACCAGGGGTATAGCTAGGCCGCTGCCTACCAGTATAAATACCAAAACCACTCAGAAAGATACGCTGTCGCTTCTCTCGCTCACTGGACGAAGCACAACAGTACATTGTCACTGCTTAGGCATCGATTTTTTTGCGAGAGTGTGGTACTATTCTGGACGGACCGGCCCGCGGCTGTAGACAGAAAACTGTCACCAGTGCGGTGCCAACAAGTGCCAACAGTGTGGTGCAGGACCACACTGTTGACACTATTAAAATATAAATACAAACATAACAGAAATAATCATAAAATATACACAAATGCATAATTACACAAATTATGAATAAAAAATTGTAATTATACACATATACACAATACGTATAGACAAATTAAAAAAAAAACCTACCATAAATAAAATCTACTTCTTCTTCTTATGTATTGGCAATCAGCTACTTATACGTGCTATTGGTGCCAGTGTCGAGTTATGAATATTTTCACGTTTTTAGTCTTTCAGGTTAGTCATTGTCTAAGTCAAATTGTCACC
This sequence comes from Lymantria monacha, assembly GCA_905163515.2. Taxonomy (NCBI): domain Eukaryota; kingdom Metazoa; phylum Arthropoda; class Insecta; order Lepidoptera; family Erebidae; genus Lymantria; species Lymantria monacha. The sequence goes on from LR991081.1 coordinate 24,536,679, forward strand.
ATCAACAGTTCTATGGCCACACTGATAATGGTATCTTGTGGACATTTTGATGGAAAACGAAAACGTTGTAAAGCACTTTTATATGATATTCACTACATCCCAGTAGTTCCGCCGCATCACATTACATAAAATGCCATCAAAATTATGTAATATAAACGTTAATACACTAAGATATCGAATATAATACAAGAGCACCGCATGACGTTTTCAAATTCCCGTCAAAAGTTCAATAAAATCTAATACTATACTGTAAAATAAATACCTACCTACCATGAAAAAGCAATGCAATTTTTGACGTTTACGCGAGTGGTACACATATGAAATGAAATTATTTTTACAGATATCATCGCGTGTAAATTTTTATTTCTGTGGCATTTATGAACGGACAGGTCTAATGTATTTGACGTCCAGCTCTTAAAACAATAGTAATCTTATAGTAATCAAATAAGATAAAGATAAATAAGATAAATGTTTATATATATACATATATATATATTGTTTTAAAATTTATTTTAAGCTATTCCACAGACTTTTTGTCCGTGCTCTTTTTATGTTTAGTTATGGTGGTTTGTTTACAAAATTAATTTTCTTGAAGTGGCTTTATTACAGTTGGTTAAAGCTTTAAGAGCGCAATTCATAGATGTTAAGTGACAATGTGTCTTTTTGGGGTTTCTTCTTGACGCTGGTGGTCTTGTTATTAGTGAAACCCTTCTACTTGTAGATGTTGTTGGCCTCTGTGATGTAGTTATGATGATAATGGTGTGATTGGTTTCTTGTGTTGTCTTCTCCTGCTTTCTCAGAGTTTGTGGTGTTATATTTTGTGATGGGTTTAATTTGGATGTCTATTAGATTGGTGGTGATTAATTCCATGCTTGTGTTGACTTCAGTTTATTGGGATAATAGACCAAGCTCTTTCATTACCCTCTCGTCTCTATGTTTTACCGCCATCTTCTTGATGTATTCCAGTATAGTACCAGAATCCTGATCTATGGACTTCCTCATGAGTTTCCAGATGGGATCTTCACGGGTGTCTGTGTAGTAAGTGCAGGATCTGGTATGCCTGGATATGGCGACCACGGCATGTTGCATGTTGTTGTGTAATTTTTGCACCGAGTTTCTTGTCTGAATTATGATGACGTTTGGTGCGCCAAGTCCCTGTGCCCCGTGGATGGTTCGTAGTTCGGAACCCTCACCGGTGCCGTATCTCTTTTCCTTGAGGCTTTCTTTCTCTGCCTGGGTGTGTGACAGGTATAGAGTTTTGGGAAGGTCTGGTGGTATGACGGCGTCAGTGTATTTGTATATATTCAAGGATTTTATGATCTTATTTGACGAGTATATGCCATTGTAGTTGTTCTGGAGGGCATATGCTACGTCCATGGGGCACCGATGCGTACACAGCAGTTCTCGTATTGCCGATGGTGTGGTTAGAGGCTTGTCGTGTCTCATTTCAAATAAAGAGTTCTTGATGCCTTAAATTTAAATGCTTATATTTAAAACATTTTATTTAACTTCACTGTCCACAAATTTTGAATGCAGTATTTCATTCACTTACTCAGAAGCTATCGGACTTAAAATTGAAATACTCGTTTGATTCAGTCATTCATGTGGATTTATTTATCGGTGTCAAACAAAAACTGTACTGCGGACCGGTCAACCTGTAAACTATACCGTACGCAGCTCCAGTCGATTTTATATTGGATGCCCAATTAAAAAAATCCGTAAGTCGTTAAGTCCTATTAAGGACAAAGCGAGGAATAGATAGATTAAGATTTTTTTGAATCACCACTTTTCTTGACCGTGGATGTCGTAAGAGATATAGTATGCAGATAACATATAATTATGCTGAGAAAAAAAACTCTAAATAATCCGTATGACAGCGTGGCCGTAGGTAAATTTTCGCCTCTTATGTAGAGGAGGTTGGAATCCTGCAGTGGGACATAGACGAGCTGAGGTAATGACTACTTATCGTGTTATGGTCTCTATAAACCTGTACCTATTTAAATTATCTACGGACATTTCTTTCATCTTCATTATTAATATTCACGTATATATCGTCGGTTAAAAATAAGAATCAAATCATTTATTATGCATAAGCCCCATAAGGGCATATATTGGGCAACATATTGTCAATTTTACATATACACACATATATCTCATCATGCCATATCCCTTGCAGGGTAGGCAGAGAGAACAGAGTGCTAGATAACTCTATCCTTGCATACTTCACTCGCTTCCTTAACATTCATAATTCTTTTAATTCATAATTCTCTAAAATATATTTTTTTAAATGAATCTACCACCGGAACGGAAAGCGGCCACAAATTGAGAAGATCCAGCAAGAAACTCAGCGGGCTCGTCATTTTTTTTTTAATTATTTTTTTCATAATAATGATTGGATACATGTTTAGTCTATATTAACTCCAGTGAGATGCTCTTCGAATAAAGATTCAGAGATATTGCTCCAAGTCTATATTATTAGTTTAAACGTTTTCTTTTTTTTTAAACTACTATATATTTAGCTACAATCACGTGGATGACAATCTACAACTGATAATAAAAAAATAAAAAAAAAGGAAAAGAACAAAAGAAAAATTTAGCATTTGCTATAGTGCTAACTATAGTTCAATGTTCCATCCATCCATCAGCCTGTAAACGTCCACCGTTGGACATAGGCCTCCCCACGAGAATGCCATCTATAACGGTCCTGTGCCACCTGCATCCAGCGGTTGCCTGCGACCTTGATGAGGTCATCAGTCCACCGAGTGGGGGGTCGTCCTACGCTGCGTCGTCCGATTCGTGGTCGCCACTCGAGAACCTTTTTTCCCCAACGGTTGTCGGTTCGTCGAGCGATGTGGCCTGCCCATTGCCACTTCAACGTACTAATCCTTAGGGCTATGTCGGTTACACCCGTTCTTCTACGGATTTCCGTATTTCGGATTTTATCACGTAGAGAAATACCGAGCATAGCCCTCTCCATAGCACGCTGAGCGACTTTGAGCCTTGTTATGAGGCCGACATTTAGAGACCACGTTTCAGTGCCGTAAGTCATCGCTGGTAACACACACTGGTTATAAACCTTTGTTTTCAGACACTGCGGAATATTAGACGAGAAGATCCTCCTAAGTTTCCCGAACGCTGCCCAGCCGAGTTGGATTCGTCGGCTGACCTCTTTCTCGAAATTGGATCTACCTAATTGAACTGTTTGTCCTAGGTAAACATAGTGATCGACAACTTCGAGAATCGCATTCCCAACTAGGACCGGTACAGAAATGACATGGGCATTAGACATGATTTTCGTCTTGTCCATGTTCATTTGCAGCCCTACTAGTTGGGAGACCTTGCTGAGGTCATTGAGCATGGTGCTAAGGTCCTCCAGGGATTCTGCCATGACTACGATATCATCTGCGAATCGAAGGTGAGTGATGTATTCGCCATTGATGTTGATGCCGAGTCCGGTCCAGTCTAAGAGCTTGAAGACATCTTCCAGCGCAGTGGTGAACAGTTTCGGAGAGATAACGTGTCCCTGTCTCACGCCTTTCTGCAGCTGGATCGGTTTCGTACTTTTATCCTGGATGCGGACTGACATAGTAGCGTCTTTATACAAACACTTCAGCACTTCGATATATCGATAGTCAATTTGGCACCTCTGAAGGGACTGCAGCACTGCCCAAGTTTCGACAGAATCAAAGGCTTTCTCATAGTCCACAAACGCTAGACACAGAGGCCGATTATACTCCTCGGTCTTCTGTATAATCTGGCGTAGCGTGTGGATGTGGTCTATGGTACTATAACCTTTTCGGAAACCGGCTTGTTCGGGCGGCTGGAAGTTCAATGTTATTTGCGTTAATGTACTAAAATCTGCTAAAACGTATGTTAATGTAATGGAAATTTGTGTAAAAGTTCTAGAGACTAAAATGCAAGATCCAGCATGTCCATCTTCTCTGTCATCCTGGAAGCAAGCATAGCCAGGTACTCTGAAAAGAGACCTAGGCTTGAGCCATGTTTCCTGGATGGCAAGGATAACGGGTTTGTGGGTATTAATTAAATAAATGAGATCTTGTTTCTTATGCTTAAAGCTTCGATAGTTCCATGGTAGTAGTGGAGGGCACGTTTAAACGTTTTGTTGTATTTTAATAGAAAATGTCACATCATCAAATTGAACGTCAAAAACACTATGCTATCATAAATGTCAATTTGATATTCTATGTTGAACCGCCATTTTGATTGGCGAATAAAATCTTTAAATTAAGCACTGTATAATTTGGCCTTTTTGATTAATGTCACTTTACTATTAAACCGACGATATACTCTCTTCAGCGGAATGTGTGTAACATTATGTTGAAAGCTAGGGAATTCACTATGAATTATTTTCAGTTAATTGTGGACAAGCGCAATGCGCTTTATGTAAACTCGATATGTTTCAGCGAAGGCAACATTTTCGCATTTATGGAATGTAGGTCAGAATTTTTAACTCCGAAGTTAATGCGTGATAAAATTCTTATAGCAATGTAATGCTAATTGCAGTACGTTTCTACCGAAAACAAGAGCTCTGTACTGATGATCCGCTCAAAGGGCGATAAGGATGTATGATTTTTTTTTTGTATTATTCGGACCACATTTTCCCACCACTGTAACTCCTGTAAGCCAGAAACCACAATGGTCTCCATAAATGATACCGGTTTGATCCATAGGAAGTCCGGAAAACGGTTGGATTAACGGTTGGTTTTGGGGGAAATTTCAACCGGGGCGAAGGGTGGGTGGCTCCAGACCAAAGAGTGAATATTTCCTTTGCACTATGTGCTATTCGTAAGAATTTTTTTTAGCGAATATTTCCTTACTATGCAGTTAAAAACAAGAAAATGTAATCGGCGGTAATGTAGAGATAAATTGCTTAACAACATCAACAAAGAATTTCCCTTGTGGTGACGGAGTAAGAATACATTTACCACCCTCATTTCTTCTCGTCGGTGTCGTAAGAGAAGACCATAAAAGAAAAAAAAAACCGGGGGTGTCAAGGGACACCCGGATGGAACGAAGTTCTATTTTAATTATATAATTTTTTTCTGCCTTAAGCGATTTTTATCGTTATATTTTAGCCAATTTGCAAAATATCTTTATAAATTATAGCCTATATGTTATTCTGATGTGCAAGCTATATTACTATAAATTTCATCAAAATCCATTCAGTAGTTTTTACGTGAAAGAGCAACAAACATGTTCACATCCATACATTATTACAAACTTTCACGTTTATAATATTAATAATAGGATATACAATTCCACTAGACTACCAAAACTTTTCGGCCCCGAGCTCGAACGCGAGTCGGCCACGCGGCCCGGTCACGGGCGAAAATAATTTCGTTGCGCATTATTTTGATTTTGCTATATCTCTTAAGGTATTGATTTAATTTGCATGGTCTGAAGGAAAAAAAATATCCTCATGAAATGCTCAAGCCAACTAATGTATTTAAAATGATAAGGATTAATACAGTATTTGTGTAAATAGCTTTTCAATTACCGTTTTATAATAGAACATTTTTTAAAGTATTAAAATGGATATAGTATGTTATCCTTAAGAGATAGATATATACCATCGCGGACTTTTTTGTAGGCCTTTTTAAGCTGTATAATACTGTAGTACTTTATTTTGATCTATTTCGTAGGGTTCAGCCAGCGTTTGCAATGTAAGCGCAAAATAATGTGTTTATTTACGACATCACATTAGAAACCTCTAAAATTATCAGTGTTTCTCTAGTACATTATGCATATATTATACATATAAACCTTCCTCTTGAATCACTCTATCTATAAAAAAAATCGTCGCGACACCACACTGTTCAATGCGAAATAGAAATGAAAATATCTGGCTTGCTTTCTATAAGAGAACCGACGAGCGACGCCGCACAGCTTACTATAGCAAAAAGTGTCGTGACAACTTTTCGTAAGAATTTTTTCCGTCTAGCCCCCTTTCACAACGCGCGATAAGGAACTTCGTTCCAATATATATGATATGCATATAACATTTAAGCAAGAGAAGAAATACCTGAAAAAAATGCTAAAAGACTTGACCAACCCAACTGACTAGCGTGGTATAGTAAATCAATTACCCTTCTACTGCCCAGCAGTGGGAAGCATACGAGTTGAGATGAACCAATCAACAAAGAAAAAACTAGGTATACCTATTATATTTTGCACGCTTCGTCCCACCGCAGTTTAGCTTTTGCTAACTGAATGTTTAGCGGTAGGGATGCCTTATGTTTATCATACTGTGAGGTATTTAACAACACTTATATCGTGTATGTAAATTTAAATATATGAAGTTTTTACATTCGTGAGTGAGTCGTAAATTCAGACTACAGGATTGCGAGTAGAATATGCAGTTTATTTTTAAAGTCACTCAAATTGTACACGTAGGTACCTCCTACTCAACTATCGTACTCAAAAATAAAATTATTATTTTGTTATTGTTATTTAAAAATATCTAGATGATCGAGTTTAGCTCGGTATTTTCTTTTTAGTGTTTTTTGTTTTGGAAAATACATTTAGATATTAAAAAGTAATTGACATAATAATAAAAAAAATGGTCACCATTCTCCTACTTTTATCCCAATTACTTGGAGTCGGTACAATATTCACTCTTTTTTCATAGTACATAAAATAGTACATAAAAGTTATTGGCAGTAGTTTTATGACCGGCCACCTGCCAGACGTCAACCCTGTGACGGGAATGTAATTGTTGACCAAATGGCATCAGATGGTGTTGGCCCAGGTCCTTATAAGGCTCTTAGTCGTCTTTCATGACATCCACGAGCAAAGTAAGGCTTGGTAGTATTCGTAGCTCCTACCACACAGCTTGTACATAATAATAAAAAATGGTATAATATATAAAAATGAAAAGTGGATCAAACCGGGCCTGTTTGAATTAGACTGCTCGTTTTTCCAACTGAGCTATGTCTATTCTTATTGAAAATTATATTATTATTAATATTTTTGCTTGTCTGAAAAACGATATTTTCATAGATGTAACTTAGATAGATTGTTTTATGCCTTCATCGTTGGTAAATATAGTAATATATAAATATACAAGAATTGCTCTCATAATTATATTAAATATATTTAGATATATAGATTTTAAAATATCTATTAAAACAAATTATTCGTAAGTCTCAATAAATTAATGACAAGTCTCTCTATATATAACTCGCTAATTCATCATCATCATCATCAACTTGCTCTTATCCCAATTTATTTGGGGTCGACGCAGTATGTCTTCTCCTTCCATACGACTCGTCAGACGTCATCTCTGTGGTCACTCCTTGTCTATCCATGTCATGTTTCACGCAGTCCATCCATCTTTTCTTCGGTCTTCCCTTACCCTTTAAGCCTTAAACATTCATACTTAAAACTTTCCTCACAACATTACTTTCATCCCGTCTCATCACATGTCCATACCATGTCAATCTTTCACTTCTTAACTTTTCCGTCACTGGCGCAACTTTCAAACTTCCTCTTATGTGTTCATTTCTTATTTTATCCAATCTTGTCACACTACACATCCAACTCAACATTCGCATCTCCGCATATTAAATATATTTAGATATATAGATTTTAAAATATCTATTAAAACAAATTATTCGTAAGTCTCAATAAATTAATGACAAGTCTCTCTATATATAACTCGCTAATTCATCATCATCATCATCAACTTGCTCTTATCCCAATTTATTTGGGGTCGACGCAGTATGTCTTCTCCTTCCATACGACTATATCAGACGTCATCTCTGTGGTCACTCCTTGTCTATCCATGTCATGTTTCACGCAGTCCATCCATCTTTTCTTCGGTCTTCCCTTACCCTTTAAGCCTTCAACATTCATACTTAAAACTTTCCTCACAACATTACTTTCATCCCGTCTCATACCATGTCAATCTTTCACTTCTTAACTTTTCCGTCACTGGCGCAACTTTCAAACTTCCTCATATGTGTTCATTTCTTATTTTATCCAATCTTGTCACACTACACATCCAACTCAACATTCGCATCTCCGCATATTAAATATATTTAGATATATAGATTTTAAAATACCTATTAAAACAAATTATTCGTAAGTCTCAATAAATTAATGACAAGTCTCTCTATATATAACTAGTTAATTATTCTTAATATACATATTTATGAATCTAACGTGACGTAATAATTATACAGAATATGCAAAGATTGTGTATACACGTTGGCGCTAATCACTGAGTCCTTTGTGGGGTGGGCTACGGTCGTCGCTATCCTCGCACCACTCTGTCCGGGGCGACAGAGGGGCGTAAGCACGCTCACCCATAACCCATCCGTGAACCTCGCCTTCGTCGTTGGAACGGCCACTGGAGCAGTGTGAACTTGTCGTCAGTGGCCGGCCCGACGGAATACCCCCCGAGGGGTACCCTCTTCGAATCACTGAGTCCTACATATAACCCTTCAATCGTCACAACAAGAGGGGATGTATGAGGATGCATTCACACAGAAGCTTTATCAAGGCTCGTCAGACAAGGGTTAAAATAAAACAAAATGAGGTACATATGTACATTAGACTTAACGTCCAATGCCCAATGCTTTTAAATAGTACCCGTTAAAAACTCTCTCTTTAAAAATACTGATGTGCTTACAAAAATCTTTTCAAATAAACTTTCTTTTATTTTAAAGTGACTCCTATTCATTTAAATTATTAAATTCATAACTTTTTAAAATAAATTTATTGCAAATTTCTTGACATTTGTTGGCATAATTTTTCTCATATCGACAATAAGATAAGCCTTCTTCATTCACAGTATTTTATTCAATCCTATTTATTGAGGAAGTGTATTAATTATTGAAAATAAGTACACGGGTGTATGGCGTTACCTTTTGAATCTACTCAATATTTTTTTTGAGTATAATATCATATGTTGTTGCTGGGCATCGTTGGATACAAGCGGCACAGGACCGCACTCTGTGGCGTAACATGAGGGAGACTTATGTCCAGCAGTGGACGGCAATAGGCTGAAATGATGATGATAATATCATATAATGTATAATTAAACTGCCCGTATCGGATTGCCGTTAATGATGTGAGTTTTATCTGTGTCTTATATATATAATATAAAGATGCATTTAGAGGAGAAGAGGGGACGAGTAGGGAGGTTTTAATGTGTGAGTTGACCCTCCCCTCCTCCACAAGTCGGCGGCAGCTATGATATAACCTTTGCGCACTACATTATAAGTTAATTCGTAGGTACTCTGTCCCTATATAGTTGGTCAATTTTAAATAACCTGCTATTATTATTATATTCACGGGACGGCATATAAACAGTGTGGTCATAGATTAAGGATATATTAGTTGAAACCGGATATAACGACATTGGAGGGACCGTATACTTCGGATGTTATAGCCGATCTATAGTCTATAGATAAGCAATAGACACAAGTAGTCATTCTAATAGTCATATGTATGTTTGTAATATGAGTGTAGGTTATATTCATAGGAATTTATTTTCAAATAAAATCTGGTAAAGGTAAAAGAGTTTATTATGATTATATATGATTTAGTCTGTTTTTTTTTAAACTGAGCCTCAAATATATTTTGGATTTTAAGTTTCATTATCATCAAGGTATAATATTAAAAAATGCAAGGTCAAATGGCAAAGAGTGCGGCGGCGACTCGATTTTGGTAGGAGAATATTAATACACAAATCAAAATATTCCTTCATGGATTAGAATCAAGTTGAAAATTGTTCGTATTGTTTTATTTTGCTAGAACAAGTAAACGGTTGCTTGTTATAGCCGATGAATAACGTATGCTCGACAGCAATATCGATTACTTTTGTTCATTACCGGATTTAGGGGAGAGCAACCACGGCTACAGCCCCGAGGCCTACACAAGAGAGGGGGCCCACAGTGAAGACTTCGGGAAAAAATCTAATTCAGTCAATTAAAAAAATTTTACTTTGATATTTTAATATTAAATATTAACAGAAATCATCGATTTATATTTGTTCACTCCAATCAGATAATCAGTAAAATATCAAAATATCAAATGGCCCTGATTACCATTTTATTTGAATAAATAAATTGGAGTCAGGGAGCTCTCATTTCATTTGTTGCCTCGAGGCCTCCAGACCTCTAAATCCGGTACTGGTTTTGGTTACTCTCGCTTGCTTTAATACGGCAGTATCTATCGAGTCTTTCGCCGAAGTTTACAGTTTACCAATTTTAGCTTAATTCTTCGTATCGTATTTAGCTCTTGGCTGTTAAATGAGATGCCGCTCTGTCATGCACGAAGCTGATTCGCCATTCTTTATACGCCACTCAGTTTCAAGGATCGGCTCTATATGGGACACCGCGAGCACTGAACGTACAAATACTCTGGAGGAATCGGAGTCTTTATAGTGGTAGGCCACATTGTTGACAGTTTTCTGTCTACAGCCGCGGGACGGTGCGTCCGGGATAGTACCACACTCTCGCAGTAAATCGACGTCTGAGCAGTGGCAATGTGCTATTATGCTTCGTTCGCTGAGTGGGAGAGCCAGAAACTCAACCTTCTGGGTGAGTTTGAGTTGGTAGGCCACAGCCTAGTTGTACCGTTGGTCTCCTGACAGTTTCGCTGGACATAAAGAACGCCTTCAACAGCCTCCCGCATGAGACGCTAAAGGAGGCACTCCAGTATCATGAAGTGCCTCCTTACCTCTGGAGGCTGTTGGAAGCGTACCTCGAGGGAAGGCACGTGCTCTGGGAGGGGGGCGACGGGCGCATTCATCGTCATCGGGTGGAGTGCGGCGTTCCACAGGGATCGGTCCTTGGCCCGATCCTGTGGAACGTCGGATTCGACTGGCTCCTACGGGGTCGGCTTCTTTCCGGGATGGGGGTCATCTGCTATGCTGATGATACCCTCATCACGGTGAGGAGGCCTGACTTCCTGGGGGCTGCTCGATTGGCAGAAGAGGGGGTTGCGCTCGTCGTGGGCCGGATCAGCATGTTGGGCCTGAGGGTCGCGGTGGAGAAAACCGAGGCCCTCCTATTTCATGGCCCGGGTCGAGGTCCCCCCCGAGGAGCACACATCAGCGTGTCTGGGGTTGCTGTGCCGGTGCGGGCCCAGATGAAATATCTGGGTCTGCACCTTGATTCTAGGTGGAGTTTCGGGCCGCACTTTGCCCAGCTCGTTCCGAGGCTCATCAAGACAGCCGCGGCGTTAGGTAGGCTTCTGCCAAACACAGGCAGTCCTGGGTCGTCCTGTCGGCGTTTATACGCCGGAGTGGTGCGGTCCATGGCGCTGTATGGTGCCCCTATTTGGGCGGACTCTCTCACCGTCCGCAACAGGGCCCTTCTGCGACGCCCTCAGAAGGCCATGGCGGTGAGGGCTGTCAGGGGCTATCGTACGGTGTCATGGACCGCAGCGACGTTGCGTGGGCGACCCATCTTGGCCACTTGTGGCCGAGGCCCTGGCTGAGGTCTACCGGCTCCGTGTGGGGCGCGGGCCAACGACGAGCAGGTCTCCGTAAGGAGACTGGGCAGAGTACTGGAAGTGGCCCGAAGGGGAGTCACTCAGCGGTGGAGAGAAGATCTGGAGTCCCCCGTAGCAGGGCGGGGGACTGTGGAGGCGGTTGCGCCACATCTCCACCGCTGGATTAGTAGAAGGCACGGCAGCCTAAACTTTAGGATGGTGCAGGTGCTTACCGGGCATGGGGTCTTTGGTAAGTACCTGCACAGAATTGGAAGAGAAGGGGCCCCAGGATGTCACGAGTGTGGTGCGCCAGTAGATGATGCGCGTCACACTCTGGAGGTATGCCCTGCCTGGGGGCCCCAGCGCCACGTCCTATCGGCGGTCGTTGGGAGAGACCTGTCGTTGTCGACCATCATCTCGAAGATGCTTGACAGCGACAGGTGCTGATCGTCGATGGCCTCCTTTTGCGAGGTCATCATGAAAAGGAAGGAGGCCGCGGAGCGAGAACGCGAGGCGCTTGCGTCAGCTGACTCGCTTCGCCGCCGGCGACCGGGAAGGAGGAGGCGCCGTTATGCGCACCTCCTCCCACCGCCTTGAGGGACGATAGGACGTGGCCAGAAAGCCAAGCGTGGGGGTGCCGGGGATCGAATGTCAGTAGACGATCTCTCCGACTCCCCGTAAAAGCGCGGAAGGGGCCGCTGTGGTTTTAGTGGGTATTCCGGCCGCTAACATCTATGGCCGGTGAGTCCCACACTCCCCCTCGTCTGTCACCGGCGGGGGATAGCGCGCAAATGCGTTTCCACAGCGAAAAAAAAAAAAAAAAAAGTTGTACCGTTGGTATTAGAAAAGTCCTTGAGTCCATTATCATTTACCCTCAGGTGTGCTGCTTGCTGGGCCTGGTGCTCGACGGGCGTTGGTTGTTGCGGGAGCATTTCCGCAGACTTGCTCCCCGGCTGGTCGGCGCGGTGTCCGCCCTATCGCGGCTTATGCCGAACGTGGGTGGACCCATCTTCGAAGGGCGACGGCTGTAGCAGCTGCAGGGTTGATCCGCTCTATGGCCATGTACGGCGCACCCGTGTGGCCGAGGTCTCTGACGATCCAGCTCAAGGGCTTTTCTGTGGCGCCCACAGAGAGCCATGGCGATCAGAGCCATGGCTCTCTGCATACGCTCAAGTTCTGTACGAGCTGGTCTCGGCAGCGCTGTGACCTCATTGCTGTCATCGGTGCCGACCTGAGGCTGCTGGCTGTCGTGAAAGCGATGGTAGACAGCGTCAGGAACTGGGATGTAGTCGCCGCCTTCTACGAGGAAGTCATCTCGTAGAAGGAGGCGGCGGAACGAGTCCGGGAGGATTCTCTTGACTCGGGCCGCCGCTGTCGCCCTGGGCGGCGCAGGCGCGAATACCTGCGCCTGATGTCGACCTAGCCGAGGCATCGGGTGACTCGGACCGGTGACTAGTCTGGTCACCTGAAGTGAGGCCGCCGCGTAAGGACTCGAGAGGAACCCGCGAGGGTAAAAACCGCCGGGCCGGCCACCAAAGACAAAGATCGGGTACCGGTGGCCCGCTCGCACGGTGAAGAGAGGTGCTTTGCAACGTGGGTCTATGGGGTCGCAAGCCGCCTCTTTCGTCACCCCGGATCGATTTGGCGGGGCGTGACCACCTCCATAGCCCACCGCAAAAAAAAAGGTGTGCTGCTTGCTCGTTTACCACCATAAGTAATATAATTAAATACTTCCGTTATGATGTTTGATTTTTAAGTACATCGACTGTTTTTGCTATCGAGACAATGGGTTTCCGTTTTACTATTTACCTCTATCGCTACTGGAATTACTAAAGGTAAATCATGTCATCCACACCTCTACGTCAGAGGAGTTTGCGGTAACCCGCCTTGCGCTAATAGTCTAAATACCACGTCGGCATATACAGGTATTGCCGTTGTCTCAATTTAGTCTGATTTGAAACAATAGCAGTTTGAATGCCACCGTTCCAGAAAATCTGTCTTGCAAGACACATGAGGTGCTGAAGAAGATAGATATAACATACCCACAGAAACAATAATAAAAAAATACCCACAAGAAGATAGATATAACATACCCACTATTTTTCGATGTGAAACCCAGCCTAGCGTATTATATTGAGTTCTTGGAATACACATCTTCCTTACACGACACAAGTATGGACTCGGCTATTATTTAATACAATAATATTGTCTAAACTTTTTATTGTGAGATGATAATAAATAATCTACGTATTTATTTAGCAACTAATATTCTTAAAACAATTAACTGCACAGATGGCGCAATGGTTAAGATACCGACCTTCTGTGCCAGATCCGTGGGTTCGATTCCCACGTGGGACAATAATTTGTGCGCTCCACAAAGTGTTGTTCTGAGTTTGGGTGTAATTTGTCTGCGTTAATTGCATGTTTGTAAAGTCCCCCGCGATACAAGGTTTATTTCCTTAGTGCAGGGTGGAGTTAAAAAAATATACTAATTAGATTATGTATGTAGTTTAATATATCATCATCATCATCACAGCCCATAAACGTCCCACTGTTGGGCTCGGGCCTCCTCCCTAATGGGAGGAAAATTAACCTACTATACCGCGCTGGTCATACGTATTGGTATAGAGTTTTGTTTCGTGTTTTCCTTCTCTCGCATAGATGTTACATGTGTTTTATATCCCTTAGTCGTTTCGTACGATCACCCACGGGCAAGATATGGGGTGGTGAATAGTGTTCTTACTCCGTCACCACACGGGAACAATACTCGAATGTGTTAAATAAATTTCTTGGAACGGCAAACTTACAAAGAAATAATATCACAGAAAATAAAATTTAATACTATACTAAACAAACAGTTTTGCCAATTTATGATGGTAGATAAATTTCCCTCCTATTGATTAAGAATGACGTGTACATGTATTACACGACTGTTCAAGTAACTGTCAATCTTAATACTTACTTTGACAGTCACACGTGGTTTATATGCACACGGTAGTCTAACAAAGACATTTCGTTTATTTGAGCATGTAGAATATCACTTTGAGTGCTAGTTCTTTAGTACATACATACATATCATCACGCCATATCCCTTGCAGGGTAGGCAGAGAGAACAGAATGCCAGAGAACTCTATCCTTCATACTTCACTCGCTTCTTCAACATTCATAATTCTCTTCATACACGCTCGCCGGTTTCGGAGACTCTTGACTCCACCTTCTTTCAGTACGTGACCAACCTGGTCTAGAAATAACAACCTGTCAACCTAGTCTCCGGTTCTTTAGTAGAACGTAAATGTACTAAGAAAATTTTAGGTTTTAGTTAATTCAAGTAATTTTAATTATGTATATTCTGTGTTGAGATGATAGTAGTAAGTTTGTTTTTTTTTATCGCAGACAAATCGGCGCCAGCACACAATAAGCCGATGTCCACCACAATGATATAGTAATTGACTTTATAAACCGCGCTGGTCAAACGGGTTGGTATGAAAGTTTTTCTTCTTTTGCATAGATGTTATCTGCATATCACTCAATCCTCTTTTAATATAACCATAGGCAAGAGTGGTGTGGTGAATTTTATTCAGTCATCACAAGGACAGAAATGATATTAGTTAAAATATTTTCTTAAGTACAAACGATATTCATTATGTCCAACCAGTCCCTCACGTTGCAATATACTTACAAACAAAGTCTGCAAATTGCATTTTCAGTATTTGATGACGTGAATTTCACGTTAGTATTCGCTTGAAATTTTTTTAAAGGACTTTTCAACTTTAATACTTCGTAACTTAGCAATATCATCACCATCATTAACCTGTTCTTATTCCAATTACTTAGAGTCGATGCAGTACTCGTATGTATTCAGTTTTCATCGTTATATTGCAAAAGTTTTGGTATGAGTTTTAAGACTGGCCGCATGTTTGTGTTAAACCCTCATTGGGATTTTTTTTTTATTGCGGATAGGTAGCAAACGAGCAAGCAACACATCTGATGGTAAGTGTCACTGCCGCCCATGGACCTTTGCAATACCAGAGGTACAGCTAGACCGCTGCCTACTAATAAAAACCCCCAACCCACCCAGAAAGTTGGGCTGTCAGCTTTCTCACTCACCGAACCAAGGACAACAGCTTATTGCTATTGTTCATATGTCGTTTTTCTGCGAGAGTGTGGTACTACCTGGAAGGACCGGCCCGCGGCTGTAGACAGAAAACTGTTAACAGCGTGGTCCTACCACAAATAAAAACTAATTAATTAGATTGCCCGCGCGGATTTAAAAAACTTAATAATCTTTTACGACATTTACAAACGAAGTAAGTGTTTTTAGTATTCGTAGTCGCAAATCGTTCGTACCTCAAAAGGAAAAATGGAACTCTTATAGGACCAATTTGCTGTCCGTCCGTCCGCCTGTCTGTCTGTCAACTCTCTTTCTCAGGAACGCTTAGAGCTTGGGGCTACCAATTTAAAATCACGTCAATCATTTGAGTCTACCAATTTAAAATCACGTCAATCATTTGGTTCTACCAATTTAAAATCACGTCAATTATTTGGGTCTACCAATTTAAAATCACGTTAATTATTTGGGACATCCAATTTAAAATTACGTCAATCATTTGGGACATCCAATTTAAAATCACGTCAATCATTTGGGCCTACCAATTTAAAATCACGTCAATCATTTGGGGCATCCAATTTAAAATCATGTCAATCATTTGGGGCTTCCAATTTAAAATCGCGTCAATTATTTGGGGTATCCAATTTAAAATCACGTTAATTATTTGGGACATCCAATTTAAAATTTAAGATAAGGGTGTTGAGTTGTAAATCGGATACAAAATTGTATATTAAGAGTAATTTCGTACTTCAGTAATTTCGTACTTTAATAACATACTAGCTTTATTAGCACTTTCGTGTGCGTGGACTAATTGTATATGCTAATATTTTGTAGGAACTCCCAAGTGTGGCATTAATAATAACATCGACATTAACAAACTGCTAAGATTGTGTTGAATGTGTCCCTTACTAGATTAGGTTACCAGTTATTTAGGTAATAAATTCTCCACTAATGACGCGGAGCATTCGCTCGAATCATCTAGTCATTTATCTCCATCAATATAAATGTTACTCATATTTAAATTGTTTTGGAAACGCAAAGCTGGCTTATTTTGCTCTAAATGACGTTCTGTACGCGGTAGCGGTCAATATTCTGTTATTCGTAATTTTCTACGCGATCCAGCACTAGTTTACTTACTTAATAGTTCATTGTGCTTATGCAGTTTTATCATTAGTTATTAGTGCTGAGCATCGACCTGGCTGAAATTACTTGGTGCAGCCTTGGCGAGCGTCAAGAAAGCACGACGTAACTCTCCAATTAAGCACCAAATAAGACAACATGTTTTACGTCTCTGTAACGCGTAGAATTTTTACTTCTTCACTTTGGCTGTCTGGTTCTAACAGTTCCAATCTAGAGATTAGATAGATTCTGTTCTGATTACCAGGCCTGGAATATATAATAATGGCCTGGTAATCAGATGGCATCGTTTTGGTTTTATAATCAGAACTTTTCCATTTAAGTTGCCAGGTCGTGACAGCTTGACGCATTTGCTGGAGTCGGTCTTTGTCTACTATTGTAATCTAATATTCTTTTCTTCTTTTCCGTGTGGCCTTGCCCGTGGTTGTCTACAGGACATTTTTTTTTATTTTTGTGGGGTGGGCTACGGTCGTCGCGCTCCTCGCACCACTCTGTCCCGGGCGACAGAGGGGCGCAAGCACGCTCACCCATAACTCACCCGTGAACCTCGCCTTCGCCGTTGGACCGGCCACCGGAGCAGCGTGAACTTGTCGTCAGTGGCCGGCCCGACGGAATACCCCCCGAAGGGTACCCTCTTCTTGAGCGACATACAGCTCCCTCGGGGAGGACGTCGGTCTTTTCCTCGCGGTCAGCCTCTCGGCGGGTGACGGACTAATTCCCCGGTCCAGTCACCCGCGGCCTCGGCTAGGGCGGCATAAGGCGCAGGTAATCGCGCCTACGCCGCCCCAGTCGCCGGCGACGGCTCGCGTCGTCGAGGAGACGCTCCTCGCGCACGCGCTCCGCCGCCTCCTTCTGCGAGACTACTGCCTCGCAGAAGGCTGCGACCGCGCCCCAGTTCCTGACGCTGTCGAGCATCGCCCTGGCGATGGTTCACGGCGCTGCTCTGCCCAAGCGGCACAAGCCTCGAGCGTATGCTGCGCCGTATCCTCGTCGCAGTCGCAGTGGTGGCAGGACGGTGTACTATCCCACCTAACGACCGTGTGCAGGTATTTGGCGAAGCATCCATGCCCCGTCAAAACCTGCACCAGTCGGAAGGAGAGCATCCCGTGCCGCCGTTCCAACCACCGCATCAGCACCGGCCGGAATGCCTCATTGTCTACAGGACATGACATGTAGACAACATCTATGCGAAAGACAGAAACCTTGGAATATATATACCGGGTGTAACAGAGAATGGAGCAGCTGGTCAGAGAGGTGGTAGGATATGATGGTAGGAACCCATAACAAAAATGTAAAACAAGGGGTTATTGACCCATCAGCTGTCTGTAAGGCGACGTTGATTATTTAGGTTCTAATGAATATTTCGGCAACTATGTGTATGTAGCAGATTATTTATCATTTACTTGGTACATTTCATTCAGTTTCAAAGAAAAAGTTATGACAAAAAGTAAAACTTTAAATGCTTCTAATTCATTAACGAATCGACATTTTCCCTTCAAATTTTTGTTATGGGTTCCTACTATCATTACCTACCACCCTTCTGACCAGCTGCTCCATTCTCTGTTACACCCGGTATATACCTACTATACCAGCACGCCTGATCAGCGTGGTATAGTAGATCAAATTTCCTCTTGTGGAGAAGGCATGAACTCAGCATTTTGATTATAGGAACTGAGATGTTCATTATGAACTTTTTTCAATAGAGGACATTTGGAATTCAGTTGTAGCATTTATTTCTATACTATACGTGTGGTGACGGAGTAAGAATACAATTCACCACCCCCTATCTTACCCGTGGGTGATCGTAAGAGGCGACTAAGGGATATAAAACGCATATAACGTCTATGCAAGAAAAGGAAAACTCGAAACAAAACTCTATACCAACACGTCTGACCAGCGCGGTGCAGTAGTTTAATTGCCCTCCCATTACGGAGGAGGCCCGAACCCAGCAATGGGACATATATGGGCTGTGGTGATGATGATGATGATGATGATGATTTATTTCTATACTAGGAGTAGAATATTGAACACAATGTTGGATTGAAGAATAATAGAGATTTATTTACCTTGGCGATTCACATAATTTAGTTTGAATTGTGTTTGTTGGTTAATCACTGATTTATATGATCTCGCACAAGACTAAATGCAGTACTGAATATTCTATTAGAATTTAAATGCCCCTCATTTAAATTGCATGCAGAACTACGTAAAATGTCTGCAATTTTCAAGTACACAACTCCCTCGCTTTTGCTCTCAGTTTTCTTTTAAAGTACTTTCAAAGTGCTTGCTTTGAGCTTTCAAGGGATTTTACAGGATGGAAATAGACTGAAAATTTCAACGATAAATTAATAAGATGGAATTTCATAAATTATCCGATCCGACTACGCTCCTTTACATTTAATGAGAGTTTTTGCTTTTGCTTACCTTGTTAGAGAACTCTGATAAAAAAAAAAGGTTAAGGTTATAAAAAAAAAAGGAAAGGTTGCCTGGCAGAAATCGCTTTTAGCGATAAGGCCGCCCATTGTACTATCTCCGCTTAGAATTGTTATTATAAATGTATTAACCTAGGTGTGCAATAAAGTATAAATAAATAAAATAAATAAATAAACGTGTGCAATCGCTGTAAATCAAATCAAATGCTATAACGTCGAGACTCACTTTTCTTTTTTCCTTTTTTTGACGTGTCTTTGACAGCTGGTAGCCTCACATGGCTTTAAAAATTTGGCTCAAACTATGGGCGAGGGTCGTGAGCTCTAATCGTCGCGTCCGCTGGCCGCTCTCTTCCCGCATTTCAAGTCGTTATACTATTTCCATTTCTTTATTTTCTCGATGACAGCTCCTGTGGAAACTTGAACGAGCGTCTTTTGTACATTATGTATACATTATTTAATAAAAATATGACGCTTACGCGCGTACAAGGTCATAGCAGAGTCGGAGAAACTGATAGGGATGGAGCTATCGTTAAACGTAACACGATAAGAGACCCGATATTTTTTTACAAAGTGTAAGAAACTAAACTATTGCCGGATAATTTTATACAAATTTATTAACTAATATTACATTTCATTACAAGATGTAATTATATTATGTTGATTGTCCATTTATTTATTTTAATCAAAATCTGATGAATCGCCACTATCACTCGATGAGCTCTCCTCAACATTTATTATAAGTTCCTGTATTTCTATATTATCTAATGCCACATGAATTTCCCAATCCGACGCTATAATGTTTTGGGTTCTTCTCACAATTTTTTCCCAGTGTTCGGCGGTTACTTCCGCACATACATTTTTTAATAAATCTAACATCTTGTTTGTCGTAAAAGGGGGATGGGTATTGTTTTGAGCGGCGTGTCCTTTGATTTGTGCCCATATTAGTTCTATAGCATTGTACTGGCAATGATACGGCGGCAGTCGAAGAACTCAATGACCACATTCGGCAGCTATTTCGTCGGTAATATATCTTTTAGGGAGGCTTTTTTTAAATTTTAAAATATTCACTAATTGTACTTTTAATAAAGTATCATCCACATTTTCGCCATGATGTTTGAGCCAGTCAATTATCTCTTGTTTTTTATTGGCCTGCGTCGGCATTTTATCAATTTGTCTAGAGTGATATGTAGCGTTGTCCATAATAATTATCGACGGTTCTTCCAGAGATTGCACCATTTCTTTGAACCATCCTTCGTAAATCTCCGCGTTCATTTCTTCGTGGTAGTCCACTGTTTTCTTGGATTTAAAGGTCAGTCAAACATCTGACACGAATCCTTTCGTAGACCCTGCATGGCATATGATAAGGCGTTCACCTTTTCCCATTGGCACTGAACTAGTGGAAGCGGCGGTGTCGTCAGTCCAGTGAAAATAACATTTGACCAATCTGATATCTTTTTGGCTTCGCTCAAAAATTCGCAGCGAGCCAACGTCGTGACGCTGCATCAATATTTTACGTTTGTCCGAATTTTTATAAGAAAATCCAATTTCTTTCAAAACTAAGCTTAATGATGATTTTTGGCCATGGAACAAACCACGTTCATGTAAAGAAACAATAAGTTTTTTAAGTGTTGGAATTTCTTTGCGCAAGTAATAGTCATATATATGACGACAAATAGCATCAGCGTCGAAGTTGTCAACCGATGTCACACGACGTGGTTGGCGTTTCTTCTTCGGCGTACGAAGCTTATTTGCTTGCATGCCGCTTGTACCGTAAGCTTCGGTAGTAATTTTTGAAACAGTAGGTCCACTAATTCCTAATGCGGCCGCAACACGCTCTCGCACTTGCGACAGTGGTAATAGTGGGCCACCATTTTGATATTCTGCTTCAAAGTAATTACGAACCTTGATCGCCAGTTCTCTCGCCTGACTTTTCAGAACAGATCCTTTAGGCATTTTGATATTTGACAGCTGGGCAGCAATCAACACGGAGGAACACAAAATACACAACGTAACGTATGGATAATGTGAAAAAACTCAGCGAACAGAAATGTAGTGACCATATAGCACGACCGTCTTGTTGCGAGTGACAGATTAAAACAAATACAAAATGGTGGTGGGTCATTGAGTGTTCCCAGCTTAAAAAAATATATTTGAATGTTTTTGTTGAATTTGTCTTTGTTCAAAACATATATGCGATCGATATCATTACTTATTTGGTCACAACACTACAACTATCAAATTAGAACTGTCATCGAGAAAGTAAAAAAATGGAAATAGTATAATAACTTCTAAGAGATTCATTATAATGCTATGCTGTAAAGGAGAATTAGTCTAAAAATCTAATTTTAATCTTCATGAATTGCTGGGCTTATCTAATGTATTTAATTAGATAATGAACAATACTGTATTGTGTAAAATAGTCTCGTAAATAAGCCATTACCATTATAATTGACTCAACTTTAGTAAGATAAAGTAAGCCGCCTCTTAAGAGTCAATAATTAGTATTATGGGCATAATCATGTGAGTTATTTTGCCGGCTCTTTCTCAGTATGGTCGCGTTCCGTTCCGGTGGTAGCTTGATAGATTTGTTAGTTTTTTTAACTAGTAAATTGCTACAATATAATTATTATCATAAATTTAATGTTTAATAATAACTGATCATAATCTATATAAAATTTTATGAATCATTTTCTTTTTGTACTGACAATGAATTTGTATCAAAAATGTTGGTCAAAATTTAATAACCGATGCTGTAGCGGGTAGATACATGACATCATGCATGATATCTTTGTAATAACGATGACTTGTTGGACGTGAAACACCTTAGTCCTCCCGTGAACATGGATGCTGTTAAGCATATAGTGTTGCCAACTTTTCATACATCAAATAAACTATATTGCTTTCGTTAAATTAAACATTATTGTAGAAATAAAATGTCAACACGTGTTAACAGCGTGAGAATAATAATTGAATTTGCGTTCCATTGTGGTTGAGACCCACGCACGACGTGTGCGGCAGAAGGAAAGTGGAAAAACATCCAGTATATTTTGTATTTTATTTTATTGTTAACTTTTATATTTTTCACTCATGACGTCGGATTTCTACGAAGATAAACGCAGTATTTGTTATATCTTTCTTTAATAAACAGTTTGAGAGAGTAAAATTATACTCTTAATAGTAGGTATAGTTGGTTAACCTATAAAGACGGCCAAAGAAATCACCGAGCGAAAATAAAAAGAATTTAGAGATATTTTCTATGATTACCACCCGTGATTTTATATTGTAAACTTATCTTGTCCACAGACGCCAAATGCCACTAACGGCAGAAATCTGCACTCACCACAAGAAGATGATTTGGTAGACGTCACACCAGGTCTACAGCATACTGCTGCTGCTACAAATACTAATAGCACACCCACAAGCCACGGCACCTTTCAACTGTACGAACACAATCAAAGGAATTCAACTGCAAGCGCAAATTGTGAGTATACATATCTAATGCTTATTTACACTTACAATGTCAGTGTCCTACTTAAATTTTAGGTAAGAATTAAGGCAATTTCAAAATCAAAGTTGCGTTTTTAGTCATCAAATTATATCATATTGTAATATTGTAGGTGTTATCTAGAATATAAATGTTGCTCAAGTGTGCTGATTACACCAGCGCACAAAATAGTCCCTTACACACTCTGAAAATTTCAAGTAATTTCCTAAAAGCCGTTAACGGCACCAAAGTATCGGAGATGAAATTTTTTTCCTACCATTTTAGTCATTTTTAACGATTTTTTGTTCGTTTGGGGGTGTACGAGCCAAACCGCAAATTTCGATCCGATGCGTCGAAATACATTTTGGTAGGTAGGTGGCCGATTTACTGTTCAGTTTGCGACTGTGTTATTCATAACTAGCTGATCCGATTGATATCCTGAAAGTTAAAAACAAAATTCGAAACAGCAATTTAAACACTAAATAAAAAATAACTTTACTCAGTAAAAAGCTATTTCTCTATGTGAGAATTCAGTATGAATACAATTGTAAGGGTTTAAGAGGAAGGGGTGGTCTTTGTTTCCAATGCAGACATAATATCAATTAAAATATGTTCACAAAAAACATCACGGTAAAACTAGGAATAGATCGAAATGTCAACTCGTCTAGCTAGCGCAGTGTAGTAGGTTAATTGTCCTTGTTTGACAAAGGCGTAAATAGAGAGACGTATACAAGCTGAGAATAAGTAGAACAAAAACAAACTGATAGGTTCCAACTGTAATTAACCATATCCGTCCATCCATCCATCCATCAGCTGGTAAACGTCCACTGTTGAAAATGGTCCTGTGCCACCTGCATCCAACGGTTTCCTGCGACTTTTATAATGTCCTCAGTCCACCTAGTGGGGGGTCGTCCTATGCTGCGTTACCCGATTCGTAGTCGCCACTCGAGGATCTATCTTCCCTAACTGCCACTTCAACGTACTAATTCTTCGGGCTAAGTCGGTAACACGTTCGTTCACCGTTCAACTTTGGAAAAGTTACTCATCACACGGGCGACGCTGCGGGTGGAAGCTAGTTTATAATATAGCCATATCCTACTTCTCTGTGCTTAAAAGTTTATCCTATTATACTTGTTGACGTACTTCTGTATATACTGATGCGTGTATACGACATAAGCTTCCACAAAGGAGACCATGCTATAATATCTGCTTTTCACGGAAGCTTTGACAACCGTCGCCGGTGTTATAAATTTCCTAGGAATGCTCACAATTCTCCTAGCGAGCTCTTAACGCCTTCTTTCAACTCACATGACAACAGAAGGAGCGATGATATTTTATTTTCTTTAACCCTCTACTTATCGGTAAACGAGTATATTGACATCAAAGCGGAGTAAGCATTGTACTTCGAACATTTCAATAATATTTCATCAAAAGGAAAACTTCCTTTGTATTTCTTTCACGTTATTTACAGCAACTCATAAATACAGTGTGCATTAACTGTATATTTTATTATTATTGATCTTGAATGATATTTTATTATTATTGATCTTGAATGATATTTTATACACAATTATTTCAGTTCATTTAAGTCGTCTTACCGTTGGACTCGAGCCTGTTGGACAATAAAAAGAAATTTAACCTGCTCTATCATGCTGATCAAACGATTCGGTATGGAACTTTATGTTGAGTTGCCCTCTCTTACAAAATATGTTATCTGTATATGAAATTTCTTAATCGTCTTTTACGATAACCACGACCAAGAAAGGGGGTAGTGAATTATATTCTTACTTCGTGATCATAAGGAATATTTTTTTATATCAATAATTAAATTTATCAAATAACACATTTCCATTGAAAATACGGCCAAGATTAATTTCAATAATGACACAAGTATAGTCAAGTAATTAATGCCTTTATTTATGATGATGTTTAATTAACATTGTTCTTCTTTTTTAAGCTTACGTCGCCCAATACTTCAGTTCACCCACTGGTAAGCAATTGTTTTTAAGGCATCATTTATTATCTACCGCTTATGTTCAATGCTATTTTGTGGGTAAAATGTATGTTCATTACTAGCGCTTTGCCGTTGCCTTATATTTCAGTTACGTGCCGCTGTATTTATTTATGCCACTTTTTTTTTTATAAATACTAATCGAATGTTCATGTAGATTAACATAAAAAAAATCGTAATACGAATAGTAATTGTTTCTCTATTTGGATAGGAATTGTTCAAAATTTCTTGGGTTTTAATTGTTTGTGAGAAATCCTTAATTCTTTTTTTTATATAAACGTAGCCTTTTTATAACAAGAGATGGATGACATTAAAGTTTCATTTAAATCGGTCCTGCTATTTTATTGAATATTTCGACTGAACTGCAGATAGACGGTAGAAATTTATTTTTAAATAACATACATATATATGCACATATTATATAGTTACATTCTGTCACAGGCATTCCGTAAAACACTGTTATTTTAATATTACAAATGTTCCCACTTCAATTTTATTTCCACGTATAAAATGAAATTGAGTTTCAAGTTTAATTGACTAAATTCACTTCTTGATCGCTCTTTATTTTGCTCTCCTCACATTCGTTGCTCGCCGGCCATGAGATTGACGGCGGGAATACCCACTAAAACCTAACAGCGGTCCCTTCCGCGCTTTTACGGGATGCCGGAGAGATCGTCTATTGACATTCTATCCCCGACACCCCTATACAGAACGCACCCCTGCTTAACGCCGATATTGACGTCAAACCAAGGCGACATTCCATCATCCAGCCGCACAGAGGCTCTACAGCCCATGTAACTGGACTGCACAGCCTGTAGCAGTTTACCGTTAATACCATACTCCGGTAAAATGTCCCAAAGCTCCTTTCGTACAACCGTGTCAAATGCTCTCTCCAGATCCACAAAACTGCACAAAACCCTCTGACCTAGAGCCAGATGCTTCTCTACAATGTTGCGCAGAGAGAACACTTGATCCATGCATCCCCTTCCACTCCTGAAACCTCCTTGTGTCTCACACAGTAAACCATCGGACACCATCCTCATTCTCCTTTCAATAATTTGACCGTATACTTTTGCTGCCAAACTGGTCAAGCTTATGGCTCTGTAATTTGCGCAGTCATAACGTGAACTCTTGTTTTTAAACAAAGGCACGATGACTGCGCTATTCTAGTCCCCGGGAACCATTCCCGAGCTCCAACATAAATTGAGGAGCAACAGGAACGCCTCCCAGACACAGGAGACACCAAGCTAGATCATCTCGGCAGACACCATATCAATGCCCGCTGCCTTACCATTTTCCAAACTTCTTATCGCCCATTCAACTTCATCCATACTGATGTCATCGAAGGACGCCGTTGTCGAATGTTGTTCTACTAAACCACATGCGACACCGGCGTCAACCGTAGCATCCGCATACATATCGCCAAAATATTCACTCCATCGGCTTAACACGTCTTGTGTTTGTGTAAGAATATCTCCACCTTTAGAACTTATTTTATTCATTCTGAAGGCTGACCAACCACACCGAGACCTCTTCACCTCCCTCCAAAAGAGTTTGGTGTTACCCTCGAAGTTTTTAGTCAGCCTATCTTCTGCACTCATACTTGCTCTATCACGTTTCTCTTTCACCAAGGCCTTGGTGTCATTCTTACATTGCCGATATATTTCTTTCTTCTGTTCAGTCATACTGTCCTTCAGATTCAAAGAAGAGACATAGTCCAGCCACGCTTTCTTCTTTTGCTCTACGGAAGCTGCCACTTCCGCATGCCACCATGCATCACCATTTGATTTTCTATGCTTCTTTGTACTTCCACATACTTCTTTCGCTGTATCTACCATACTCTCATTCAATACTCTCCAGCATTCTTCAATGTCCGTTTGCGGCTGGCTTGCCATCGTCAGCCGTTCTCGGACACCCTCTGCATACTTTTCTCTTACACACTCTTCTTGCAACCTTTCAACCTTTATTCTTTCAAGCCCTCCGAAGTGGACACGCTCTCGCCAGTGCCTCCACTTTCTGAACAGACCACTAAATCTCGCAATAACGAGATAGTGGTCCGTATCGACTGTGGGGCCCCTGTAGGCTCTTGCGTCCAATATTTTGCTTCGGAGGCGACTGTCTACCAAAATTAAATCTATTATACTTTTTTGTTCATTCCTTCTCCATGTATACATATGGATGTCCTTATGTTGGAAAAATATGTTTGACACAATAAGGTTTCTCTCCATGCATACATCCGCTATGAGCCTACCTGCGTCGTTCACTCTCTTATCACCAAATGGACCAAGTACGTCCTCATAGTCGGGACGCTTGGTCCCCACCCATCCGTTCAAATCTCCACATACAATCACGCGTTCACTGGTTTCTGCCATATCCAGAACTCCCCTAACATTATCCCAAAACTTCTCTAGGTCTGATGCCACCGAGGATCCTACGGGAGCATATGCTACAACCATGAATACCTTGGTGACACCTAGTTTTATACGGACCCAAAGAAGTCTGGGATCATACATTCCGTAATCCTTCACACCTGAGGCCAAGCGAGAGGACAACAGCGCTTCTACTCCCATGCTGGCTCGATCGCTCTGCGGTACACCAGACCACAGAGCCATCCCGCCACCAGGAAGATCGCAGGCGTCGCTGCCCCTTCACTTGGTCTCTGTTACACAGAGCACGTCTAGCTGTTTGTCCGCCATGACGGATATCAGCTCGTATAACTTACCTTCCACACAATCTCTTACATTCCACGTGCCCACCCGGCACTCTGCTCTCCTCGACTCGCCTGACTGGGCAAGGCGTGATGGGTGGCGGCCCCCATCGCCGCAACTGCCGAAGTTCGTACCGACGGGGGCGGGTCGATACGCGTCGCCTCCGGGGGACGCCCTAACCCGCACTGCGGTAAGCATATCGAGCCGGATTAGCAGTCTAATTAGACTGGCAGGGGACGCGACGAGCACGCTCCGGACTATGCCCCCCAATATATTAAGTTTAGGTTAAATAATAATGTGTAGAAAGTTATTGTTCTAAAGTTACTCTTATTCCAACTACTTGGGGTCGATACAATATATACTCTTCTTTCATAGTACATATTGTAAAAGTTATTGGCAATAGTTTTATGACCAGCCGCCTGCCAGACGTCAATCCTCCTTGGGAATGTAATTGTTGACCAAACGGCATCAGATGGAGTTGGCCTAGGTCGTTATAACGCTCCTAGTCGTCTTATACGACATCTACGAGCAAAGTAAAGTTACTGTTCTGGATATTGTGTGTTTATTGAAGCCATGGGCCAAATAAGTCTTGTCTTGTGGGCTTCATACTATATGCAGCTACGATATTATTTTTGCTAGTTTACCTTAATATTATACTAAGTACTAAATTTATTTAAATAAATGAATGTCTTAGTTGATGTTGTTGATGATGAGTTGTCTGTCTATGTCTGACGTAGAAAATTTTCAGAAAAAAAAATGAGTGGTTATTCTTACTCATAGTTTATTACTTCATAAATAGTTTGATATGTACTAAGTTTTAAATAACTCTTTAAACATATTTTAGTTTACTTAAAGGGATTCTAACATTTTATAATATGCATCATAACGATTATTTACTGGCATTTAGATCCTAGATAATATCTTTTAGTCATTTATCTTTTAATGCTGATTATGCTTTGATATTGTATTTGTGCATTTGATATTGTATTTGTGCATTTTTGTCTAGGGCCGCGTGTATCGTCACGAAGCTTCGTGCAATGAGACGATATACGCAGATGTGACCGGTCATTATTGGCTATCGTCGCAAATATTCGGGTTTCGTGTGCGTTATCGCTTGGTTGGTGATAAGTCAAAGGGTTTTAGCGCGCCAATATATCGCGGTCTGTGGTCAGACTAGCATTTTTCATTTCGGCGGCAATTTTCGATGTATTTAGACGCGTTCGAGAATCTCCAGTTAATTAATAAATATGGAGTGGAGCGATGAAATGATGTTAGAATTTTTACACCATTATGAAGCTGAACCTATGAAGGGATCCAAAAAATCATTATGTAATTAGCATAATATAGCTGTAAAAGTAAAGCAACTCGTCATCCATAGTTAAACGCATGAAAATTATTTCGGCCATCTTTAATTATTGCACAATACTTCGTATAAAATATCGAAGTCGCTTATATGACCACAGTATTATCGCGATAACATTCTAGTGTACAAAACGTACGAAGCTTCGCCACATATTACTTCGGGACGATACACGCAGGTGCGGCCCTAGCATTAGAGATTTTTTAAAGTCTATTATTTATTAATGGGAAGGAATAGTGGTAAGACCACGCTGTTGATAGTTTTTTTGTCTACAACCGCGGCCCAGTCCTTCCAGAGTAGTACCACACTGTCGCAGAAGATCGAACGTTTGAGCAATGGCAATATGCAGTTGCGCTTAGTTCGGTGAGCGAGAGAGCCGGAAGCTCAACTGGGTGTGTTTGGGGTTTGTATTGGTAGGCAGCGTCCTAGTTATATCCCTGGTATTGCAAAGGTTCATGGGCGGCAATAACACTTACCATTAGGTGTGCTGATTGCTCGTTTGCCACCATAAGCAATAAAAAAAAGAAGGATGTATGAGAAATAGTTTAAAAATCGACAACTGATGGCTCTCAATATTTCTATTACAAATACGACGAGAATTAAAAGCAAAAAGTTCAAAGCTAAAAAGTGTGATAAACGGAAATGCTAAATCTATGGGAATGCAATAATAGAGATCCACATATACATAACAGTATAAAGCGATAGAATAATTAGTAGTACCTATAGCTGTACACACTTACATGCACGTATTTGTATATGAACAGCTGAGATACCATGCGTTGAGTGTATTTTCGTTTTTAAAAAGTTTCATTCACAATACATTAATTGTTACACTACATGCATTTTATTTTATTTTTAAATTCCACAGTTTTTGGTGTTCATTGTAACTTCATTCCTGGCTCTGTGATTCAGAATGAATGAACGTGGGAGAGATTTATATTTGCATTAGTGGCTCAATGTCCTTATGCTTTGTAATAGAATATTATTGACGCGTTGGCTGTGATAATAAGATTCCATTCGTTCTTTTTTATCAAATACTACGCTAAGTACCTACCGAACAAATTTATAGCCAATGCACTGATACGCAATAGTTGACATGTCTGTCACTAGATTAGATAGGAAGCAATATTCAATAGTATAATTGCAGAGTTTAATGGAAACAATACTTTTAAGTGATAGTTTCGAAAATGGTTACGGAACCATCAGAATTGGAACAGGTGGATTTGTTGGAACCCCTTATACCCGATGAGGGTGATGGTGATGTGAGTAGGTAACAAATTATCGAGTTGTAGTTTCGTAATTTGTGATTTTATTGTGACGCAGCAACGTTGTGTGGTTTTAGGACCATAAGCGCTTTGGTTTGGGTATATACCTATAGGTAATTCTATTAACATGTTAAACTCGTACTTGACAGAATGTGCCCTGATATTAGGTGACATTGCAGTATAAAATAAAAAATTGCACTAAATTCTATAGTGATGGATATTCATGAATACATTCTCTTGGTCAATATTGATGTTGAAAAGGGTTGGTTTATTACCAGCGCCTTTCAACATGAAATTTTGATAGGTCACCATGTATGCAGTTACTTTATCATTTTATGCATGTGCACTATTTATTGCATCGGATATAAAGCTTAATAAGTGTGAAATATTCTCTTGTATTGCAAAGAACAAGGCATGCGGGCAGTATTGTAATTTGTAAACGTTGACTTGGTACGTCGAAATCACGTGATCTGTGTTGATGCCGTAACTATAACTACTTGCTTCATTAACACTTCAAGGCTATTTGATCTGTTTTAATAAAGATTACCAACATTAAATAGGAAAAGTTATTTGTTAATAAAATTGCAATTAACCTCAAATATGTTTTAAATAAATATTGAGTTGCTTATCGTAATGTAAAGTACCTAGCTAACTGACACAAATATTGTGTTTTACAATATGGTATCTGTTCATTAAGTAATAATAGCGCTCATTTTTACCTAGAGTTGTGCGACCTGTAATAATGTCAGCGATGATTTATTTCTGTCGTCCTATTGTAAATGCATCAGATGCTGTGGATAAGTAGGTACTATCATTCTACAGACCATTTTTGTATTTCTTACCGACATGTTCTGATTTACAAGTGGATCTATAAATATATGTAGTTTTACTTTAGTGTTAAATTTATTCCATATATCGAAATATGGTCTTATTTCATTATTTTATTTATTTTTCCTACGTTTAATTTATGACATTTTACATTCATGTTTTACAGTATAGATGTTTCTTACATTGTATTATACCTTCGTATTACCCTTTACGTTCATGTTTCAAAATATACTTTCTCTTGTAACGTTCCTGTGGTAGTTTGTGTAAGAATTGCATATGGCAACATTTTCCTTGACGTTCTGTTTGTCTGCGTCATCCGATTATTTGTTGGTTACATTTATATTTACGTCATTTTAGTTTTAGTTATTTAGATATGTAAGCAACAATACGCAGTGTGATATTAGTTTTAGTGTAATTATAGTACAAACGAAATTAAGGCCTTATTTACAAAAGTGGATGCATATTAAAAGTTTAATTTTAAGAAGAAATCTTGTATTGTTGCAGGGGACGCAATTATATTCGGCGGAATGCAAGGTGAGTACGACATTCAATCCGACTAGTTTTTCTTTTTAATTTTCCCTTTCATTTTTTGTCAGTCTCTATTAATGTCTTTGTTCTTAACGTAATACACCAAAACTTGTTAAAACAAAGTTTTTAAAACTTTCAAACGTAACTAAAACTCTTGTAAAACGGTGAAGCAATCAAAATTATGCCGTGACATCGATCATACTTTTCTTTTGTTTATGATCTGTAAATTATATACGTGTTAAAATATAATTAAATTAAGTTTACTTTCACCAAACTTTTTCTAGAAACTTATTATCATATATAAAACATGATGATTATTATGAGACATTAATTACTCGAAAATATATAGTGGTGGTACTAACTATTACAATCATACAAATTATAATCATGATGAAATATTTTGAATATGTTATATATTTATCATAATTGGATTTTATTTTATGAACTAAATATATAAAAATGCTCAGTGAACTGGGCAGAAAGGTATTGTGGTGGTCAGTTTAATAGCAAGTGATTGTTTAGTAGTTTAGAAACTGAGCGTACCTGAGTTTTAAATGCTATGTAAAGCACATCCAACCTATCTGGTAGAGACCAGATAGGTTGGATGTGCAGACAACGATAGAGATCGTTGTATTTCTTCATCCTTTTCACGTGCAATATATGCCTTTGTATTTGAAATATGATATGCGCCAATTAATAAGTGAATATGTATGATATATATGAGAATAAGGAAAAATTTAAAACTTAAATCAAACTTTATTGAAAGTTTGTAGTACTTTTTTATTATCTATGTATCATGTGAATTCTGTTAAAGCTTTGTAATAACAAAATGTAACTTTTTTAAAATTGTTTATTTTTTTTTTAAATAGGTGATGATGATATCCCTGGTATCGGCCAATATGATGATTTCCATACAATTGACTGGCAGCGAGATATCGCTAGAGACCGTATGAGACATAGATATATAGTTAAAAAAAGACAAGACTCCTTATGGGACCTTATAAAGGTTTGTATATATCTCAATTACTTACATTTCATTAACACATAAAAATAACACACTAAGAAAATTAGAAAAAGTAATGAAGTGAGGAACAAATTTTAAATCTATCTGTATGCAAAATAATCACTGAGGCAATGCCTTCAACAGCTTACTAGGAATTATAATATGTGATTATGATATTATTCCTCAATGACATATCCAATATCATCCTGCTCTTATCCCATTTATTGGGGGTCAACGTAATATATTTCTCCTTAAATACAACTCGATCAGATGTCATCTCTGTCATCACTCCTTGTCAATCCATGTCATGCTTCATGTAGTCCATCCATGTTTTTATGGTAATCCAGTAACCCTAAAGCCATCATAATTGAAACTTTTCATACACCATTACTTTCATCCCGTCTTATCACATGTTCATACTATATCAAGTGTTCCCTCCTAAACTTTTCCATCACTGGTGCAACTTTTAAACTTTCTTTTATATTTATATATTCACGCCTTCTTTTATCCATTATCTTCATGCCACACATACAGTCAGCTCTCATCCGTTGCTTTTGTAGCCCAAAATGGTATTCTTTAAATAATAATTATTTAATTGATGACCATGGACATAATTTTTGCGACAACCCTATTAGAATACTTTCAGAAACATATTTTCATTATTTATTTTATTTATGATTTTCATTCAATTAGGTAGGCGAAGTTTACCCTTCTTGAGGAACCTCTTCTATTTCCCAGAATTACGGAAGCCGAATGATAATTGCTCCATGGAATTATGATATTAATTAAAATAAAATGAACTCAATACTTTTGCTATTAATTAAGTCTCGGAGGATTATGATAATTAGTGCTGCTGTGTCATTCAATAAGCAGAGCATTTAATCACCCTACTAGGTTAACTTACAATGGCCACCGAAGACAAAGATCGGGTACCGGTGGCCCGCTCGCATGGCGAAGAAGAGGTGCTTGCAGGGTGGGTCAATGGGGTTGCGCGCCGCCTCTTCCGTCACCCCGGACCGATTTGGCGGGGTGTGACGTCCATGGCCCACCAAAAAAAAAAAAAAAAAAAAAAAAGGTTAACTTACAATATTACAAAAGTCACAGGAAGCCATTGGATGCAAGTGGTACAGGACCGTTCTGAGTGGCATTCTCTTAGGGAGGCCTATGACCAGCAGTGGACGTTTACGGGCTGATGAATATACGGACAACTTGAAGGGGGTGTGGCTCTAGACCCTTAATTGCCAAATAAAAGTTTTGAAATGATTGACATTGTCCAGTGGATTAATTGATAAAACAAAATATATAAATAACACTGTGAATTTAAAACACATTTTCAATACTCAATAAAAAAAATTCTGTCAAAATAACGTCATATCGACGTCCGCTTTTGGTTGGGTCGATTAATTTTCCAACCAATACGAACGTGCACTAAAATATAAAAGGGTTAGTCGATGTGTTTGCACAGTTTAACTTTGATTGTTTACTACAACGTTGCAATGTATTGACTCAATTGTAAGCCATGTTGTGTTTGGGAAAACAATTTTGTTTAAAATATTGTTTTTAATGCCTTATAAAATATAAATTTTGCATTTGGTGATTAAGAATACAATAATTGTCTCCATCCTTTATTGCCTGTTGTAAATCGGCTAAGTGTCTCACCAGAAGATTGATGCTTACACCTCATTTGTGGAGTAGTTTAATATTGGACGGGGGAATGACGATGATAATTAAAAAAATATAATAGTGAAATAAATAGAAATTATTTCATTGGATACATGTCAAAGTTGTCTAAGTACTAATCTCTTGTTAGCCACGACTGTGGTGATTACGATACTTACGAATTATTCTATGCACGGTCCAAAAATGATGGGTTGCTTTGCAATTTGTGGCCATTACCTTGTATATAAATAAATTCCAACGTGACGCGAAGAATTGTTTTCAAAACCTTACATATATATTTTTCGATCAATTAAACACTAGTTTTTTGTGTGATCATTTCTAAAATATACAACTTTATTAAATGTAATTCTTTCTAATAACTATAAATGCAAATAAATCAATTTGACGTAAATAAAATCCGGAGGGAAAATGCCGCGCTCAAAGGAATTAAAAAAAAAAACAAAGCAGTCATGAGGACTGCCGACAGAAGTGAAAACTTAAAACTATGAACAAAATAATTATGTTTTTTATAATTTTTAATGTTTTTTCACTATAATAATATTAGCACGATAAATCACTAACTACATTCACTAACCTCACATTGTAAACTAAAAATGATTGTTAAAATAATTATTATCACGTATCAATAATAACTATTAAAAACTATTGATTTAAAACTTGCATAATTGATAATACCTAATTAATAATAATTATTATTACATATAAATTAAATATAGTAAACACAGTGACACAGCAGTGAAGAGCAGCTGGCTGTATATTTCTCGTTCGGATACATTCGGCGATCCCGAGTTCACCCGATCTAGTCTTTCACCTCAGAGCGTGACGAATCAGCCTCACTTACAACCTACGAAAAAATCTGTGTGCGGTGCGCCCAAAGAAGTTTTTACTTCAAAAACATCAATAAGTAATACTCAAAAAGATACCATTTTCACCCATTTGAATGGTAACTTTAATTAAATGCTCCGACACTTTATTTTTCTCAATCTCAATTATATTAGGATTGACTTTTCAAACTAACCGTTTTTGGCTAAATATAATTTTTTTCACGGTAAAGGCTGTCATTTGATCTGCGTAATTCAAAGCTAAAGAGATGTTCTAGTAATTGAGCAGATGTCGAGAAATTTGAGGATACTTTAAGGTAATTCGAATACCAGCTACCCTTAATTTGCTCGTGGGTATCGTAAAAGACGACTAAGAGCTTCACCGGGGAGGTGAAGCTCTTAGTCGTCTTTTACGATACCTCTGTGTATTCGTAGTAAAGAATAAGATCCAAATTTGTTTTAATTAAATTTTTGAAGACTCGTCTTCGGCCCTGAACAATTAACGTAGCATCCTTTGCTACTTCCATTGTATATAAGCCTCATTACCAAGGGCAAAGTAATTGCGTAATCGCCACGCAGTTGATGCTGTGAATTTCTCTAGAGCGCGCTGCTGTTCACTTTGATGTCACTCCTTTCTTCCGCAGGAAAGATGTGGTGACCAATGGTATTCTTAAAGAAGTCTGCCAATTATAACGTTTCACACTATTTTCTTCTTTGGAACTACTGAAAAATGTTCTTTAACGCGGCCCTATAAGACCCGTCGCGTCGTCGACCAATATCGTCACGTCCCGGATCGTAAATAAATCAGGAAATGTATTTTGCTGATGCATCTAAACTGTGATGTAGTGGGCTGAGTTTTGTTGCTTTCCATGCCGGAAGCGTTCCTAGCACTGTCATAGAATTAAATGATGTAATGGACAGTGTGGGGTTCAACCATTCTTTTTATAATATTTTGAAAAAAGAATGTAAATGTCCTGGTTTGAAGGGCATCACTCAAGAGCTAATATGTACTAAAGATGTTCTATATAATTTTATTTCAAAAGAAGTCGCTTAAGAAATGACTGGCCCGCCGAGGTTCTTGCTGAATCTTGTCAGGTTGCGGCCGTATTTCGATCTTGTGTCAGATTATTATATACATTTGTAGCAAATTGTAAAATTGACGATAGTTTAGTCCTCTATGAGTCCGCTATGCATAATAAAATTACTTATGTGTTATATTTTTATTTAGGGTGCACACGACGCGTGGTCGGGATGGGTGTGTGTATTATTGGTAGGAGTTTGCACTGGAATGGTCGCAGGTGTGATCGACATAGGCGCATCATGGATGACCGACCTCAAATTTGGTATTTGTCCACAAGCCTTCTGGTTGAACAGAGAACAATGCTGCTGGTCAGACGCTGACACAACATTCAATGCTGGCAATTGCTCGCAAGTAAGTGTCTCTTTTGTTATATTATTTTCGCACCGTAGTTACGAAAGGCATTATACATTTTTTTTCGTTTACTTTTTGATGGTTTATGGTTTGGTCACATATTTTAAACAATCCTGGCCGAAGGAAATGGGGAATATTGTTCTGTAACCTATTGTATTACCTTACATCGCCATTGGACAAGAGAGACCTACACAACGAGTTGATTTTTTGGATACTAATAAGAACTTATAACACTATATATTTGGTAAATATTTTAATGGGAACATACATAAATTATTACGTGACCATCTCATGACATACTATGGATATCCAACCTCATAACAGTCCGTGGATTACATGCTTACTCACTGGTTTCATCTCTGGTTTTTCTTTGTTAACTCGTTACCATGCCGGGCGATACAAAATAACTATTTGATTACTTACCTAAATTTTATTATTTACTCATCCCACCCCAAAAGCATCGAATGCGCATACTTTGCGCGCAACACGTCATAATTATATCTAACTACAGCTGTAACTATGTACTATTAATAGATGTAGCGACCTTTGAGTTTTAATCCATCCAAAATTTTGATATGACATTTTTTGTTGGAATGGATTTGAAATTCTGATCCACAAATTATAGTACCTACCTAGTTAGTTATCTGTAATTATAATAACAAGTTTGTATTTACTGTTAAGAATCAAGAATTTAATAATATTATTTAATTTAGATAATGTTAATTCATCTTCATCATCCCAGCTTACATATGTCCCACTGTTGAGTTGCCTCCTCCGTAATGGGAGGGAGATTGGTCTACTACACTACGCTGATTAGACGTGTTGGTATAGGGTTTTATTTGGAGTTTATTTTTTCTTGTATAGATGTTATATGCGTTTCATATCTCTTAGTCGACTCTTACGATCAGCCACGGGTAAGATAGATGATGGTGATTTGTATTCTTACTCCGTCATCACACAGATAAGATAATTGTTAGTTACCTTCAGCAATTTTACTCGACGTGGATTATAATCGAAATATATAAGGTATCATCATGGTTTTGCTGTTATCCCAATTACTTGGGGCCGACGTGATTTGTACTCTTGCCATCATACATAATGCAAAAGTTTTACCAATGGTTTGATGAGCGGCCGGCTGGTCGTCGTCAAACCTTGAATCGGCAATCTTAATCAAATTGCCGAGAACGTTTGACGTCGTCGACGTTGTAATAAGTATAACGACGTTATAATAACTCTGGAATGTCCGAAACTCGGAAATGGATTGCGAAATACACTAAGAAAAACATGATTGACTTAATCATCTATCTCAAGATAGAGACTTAAAAGATATCAACCCACAATAATAAAAGTTTGTAAAAGATGTCATTGTGAATGAATTAAGAATAACTAAAGTTGTCTAAGTTTATATAATAACCATTTTTATACCATACTGGTGAATATTTAAAGAATATAAGGAATATAAGGTTTGATTCCCATGCAGAACAATATTTTATGCGATCTATAAATGTTTGTTCTAAATATGGATCGGATTTGTTGGATACAAATTATGTGTATTCACAAAGAATATCGATTTTTAATTTTTTATAGACAGATGTTCATAAATGATATCGATTTTTAAAGAGTAAATGTCAAAAAGTTTCCGTGTGGTGACGGAGTAAGAATACCACCCCATATCTTACCCGTGGTTGATCATACAAGACGACTAAGGGATATAAAACGCATATAACATCTATGCGAGAGAAGGAAAACTCGAAACAAAACCTTATACCAACACGTCTGACCAGCGCGGTATAGTAGGTTAATTTCCCTCCCATTACGGAGGAGGCCCGAGCCCAATAGTAGGACATTTATGGGCTGTGATGATGATGATGAAATGTCAAAAAGAAAATACTTTATTACATTAAAAGAGCTATGAGGGTAATATTCATGTTTTACTCGTTTCGGTTATAAACTTATAACACCCGCTCGCGTATTTCTATTTAGTTAGACATTGAGATAATAATATAATTAGATTATATACAGAAGTGTTAGATAACTTTTGCAACATGTACGTACGATGAAAGACGAGTACATATTGCATCGACCACATTTAATTGAGATAACAGGCAGTATAATGACGACATGGGTCCACGCCATATAGAGATTTACAGATATTTTCATCCTAAATCATCATCATTCGCCTACTCTTATCCCAATTAGTTGGGGTCGATACAATATGTACTCTTCTTTCATAGTACATATTGTAAAAGTTGCTGGCAATAGTTTTATGACCGGCCGCCTGCCAGATGTCAACTCTCCTTGGGAATGTAATTGTTGACCAAACGGCATCAGATGGAGTTGGCTCAGCTCGTTATAAGGCTCTTAGTCGACTTTTATGACATCCACGAGCAGAGTAAGAGTTGGTAGTATTCGTAGTTCGTTCGTTTCGCTACCACACAGTTTTCGTCCTAGATGACTATGTTTTATGTTATACCTTCAGCAATATATTGGTGTAAAATTGCATTTAATTCCACTTTACAAACACACGTGTAGGTAAAAATCCTAAATATTGTTGTTTGTGCTTCTGATCCTTTACTAAAGCCTCTTATTTTAATTTTTCATTAATATTCATAATGGACAGACATCGGCTTGTCATAATTTCATTATATGTATAGACATAGGGTGGGCGATTGAATAGCGCTACCGTTAGCGTGAGCTCTTTGATGTCATTGGAATTAAGCGTCAAAGAGCGGAATATTCTCAGTATGCAAAGTACTAAGTAAGTTACTTTTACATAAGGCGGCCAACTTTATAATAAGTCAATGCGGGACACCCACCACTATTCACAACAAGATTGAGGATTTGTTGAAATTGTTGGTGGTATACTTAAGTTAGAAACAAACAACACTATTACTGAATTAACATCTATTTTTAGTCATATTTTTCACACTAGGGGTTTTTTTTACTACTTCTGGATTTTGGTTCAGACTGTCTAAAAAGTTTTCACAGCTGCCCATATTAAATTTTATAATTTGCATTGCACGTAACGTTTCTACTTTTAATGACGATTTTTCGGGTGACTATACGCTATTCATTAAGGAAAATACTCGTTCTGCAGGAGCGTTTGTTCCTGACAAACAAAGAAGGTACTAGACTATGCCCAGGAAATTCTGGAATGGTATTCCGCTGTCTTTGAAAGATTTATCCATCGTTGTTCTGTATTGCTATTCATCTCTCCCATTAATTTAGGAAATCGTTTTTCACATAATTTGCCACGTAACTTATTTCGTCGATCAAACGATCTTCTTTTAAAGTTATAGCAGATACACCAGCGCTATTTGAACTTAAGCCTTTTTTATCTCTGTCTCTCTTGCAATTATGTCGCGCGAAACGAAACAAAGCAATCACTCTCACACTCGCGTAAGTGTATACCGCACGCGGCACGACACACGGATGACATGCGCACGTCATAGCGCCGTACACACGTTTGACGATACGCTGCGGCGGGGGCGCCTCGTAGTTCGTATCTTCGACGTGGAATACTTTTTACGTGAGCGGGACGATGGGAATACGGAGCATGCGGGACGCCTTAGTCGATTTGCGAGACTATTTTATTAAATATTGCAAGGCGGGATTACAACTGTCATTACGAGACGGTCCCGCAGAGTCCGGGACGGTTGGCCGCCTTACTTTTACACGCTAAGAAATTACATCATATACTAGAATTTAGTAGGATTTAATCATTGAAATTTGCACTGTCTAATTTATACAAGATGAAACCTGTAAACTGTATGATTATTATCGGACAGTCGTGCGTAGGATATGTTAAGGGTGCCACTAGTCAGTTTTATAAATAAAAGTATCATGTTAACTACGAAACAAAATGTATAGCATAATATATAGTAGAAAAATAAAATAACAAAATGTATAGTAGAAAAGAGGTCATCCGTGTCGTAACAGTGTAAGAATACAATTTACAACCCCTTTTTTATCTGTTGGAAATCGTAAGAGACCTAATTAAATAATATCACTGAAGAAGAAGGCAAACACGATATAAAACGCTACACCAACTAGTCTAACCAATCTGGTACGGTATGTAACATCCTCTTTTACTGTGAAAGAGGGTCGAGTTCATTATTGGGACATTTATGAACTAATATGAATGAAAAAGGACACATACGTACCCAAATTGCATGTACCCCTCTACCACATGAGTAAATAAACGTACAGAGACCAAGCTCCTAAGAAGCGAGCAAAATTGTTACCTATTAGGGTTGGCCTGATAGTGTTGGCACATGAGGATGAAAATAAATACCCAAAACGTTTGTCAGCTTTTTTTATGTATGGATATTTTTTACAAATTGTTTACTCTAAATAGTTTTTTTTGTAATTTTTGATTTTTAATAATTTGTTATAATCTCTTAATCGAATGATAAATTCTAAATCTAATATAAAGTTTTTTTTTAATATTCATTGGGAAAGCACTTGCATGGCATATCAAATTTACAATCTTGTATACGTTTTTGTATATCACTACCAATATTAACAATATTTATTTCTAGATCGAAATATTCTCGAAATTTCTTCTCAAGAAATTTCTAATTAATTCAAATTTCAAATTTAAACAAACACGCACGACGCGATGCACAGCGAGCGGTGAGTGAGCCCTTTGTTTGAGCACTGGCCGAACCAGCCTAAACAGGTTTCGTTCCGTACGTGACGAGTCGCCAGTGCTCCCGCACGCACGCGCATCATACTTATAGTGATGTACCTACCGTGGCGCGGTTGTTTGAATGTTTGTCTCTGTACGTTTATTTACTCATGTGCCTCTACTACGCACTTCGCTCATCCATACGCCGAAACAACAGAGTATGCGGTTAGCGCAGACATTGATTTTTCTTGGTCAGCCTCGGAACAATGTACATAGTTCGTGTGTAGAAACAACACGACTACTTCGTAGACTCGGCGTCATTTCTCAGTATTCATAAGTATCATAACGAAGCGACAGTACATGGGGTCCAATTGGGTTTCAAATAGAATAATATTTTTTATAATTGAAAAATCTGGGATCCGCTTCCCCCGCTCCCCTTAGAATAATAACGCATATGTATGTTATTATTCTAAGGGGATCCCATCATGATTGGTAAGTCGATAAAAAAAACCATTGTGTTCTTTTTATTGCTTTTGGTGGCAAAGGCAGCACACCCGATAGTAAGTGTTACTGTCGCCCATGGACCTTTGCAATACCAGAGATACAGCTATGCCACCTGCACTTGATGCTGCCCTAGCCGAAGCAGCAGGCGACTGTTTCGGTGATTAGCCCGGTTGCTTGGGGAGAGGCCACCGCGTGTGAACGACATTCCGACGGCGAGACTTAGGTTAAGATGTCGGGGCGTTGATTCGAGAGGATACACGAAAGGGTAACTTGCCGGGCGGGGGCCATCGAAAACAAGGACCGAGTATCGGTGGCCCGTTCGCATTGAGTTGAGAGTTATTTGAAGGTCGGGTTCAACCCGCTATTAAATAATCCACCCAAAAAGTTGGGCTGCCGGCTATCTCGCGTACCGAACGAAGCGCAACAGCGATTTGTTATTGTTATTGCTCAGATGTCGAATTTCTGTGAGAATGTGGTACTACCCCGGATGGAGCGGCACGCGGCTGTAGACAGAAAACTATTAATAGTGTGGCCCTACTTTTACTAAAAAATAGCGAAACTAGTTATAAATGTTTGATACATTTAAGGGGACCCGGTGGTCTAGAGCCCGAAAATTCAACCTATTTTCACGAATTTTTTTTTGCTATTAAAAATTAAAAAATCGATGTTTCTACTTTTTGGGCTTTTACTACGTTTATTGAGCATACAAAAAAAAATTTTTTTTTAAACAATATTTATTATGACGAAAATGCCGCTGAAGATGACCCTCTCGAAAAATCGGACCCGGACGGCGTAGATGATTTCGAGACTTCTACTCATCTGAAACACAAAATCCAAAAAAAATCTTAATCAGAAAGAGTGCAGTTATGGCCGGAACTAGAACAAATCGAAAAAATTGAAAATTGACAAAATGGCGCGCTTTTGAAAAAATAGTTCGAAAAATCGGGTCTTTTTTCACTAGCTTTTTAGTGTAAACAATAGGAAATTATTTAAATAAAATTATGATTCTAGTTCCGGCGATAGCCATACATGTTGTGAACCACATATTCAAATTTCAAGTGATTCGGTTGAATAGTTTTTTCGTTTTCATCTACGCAGTGCCGAAAAAAGTCGTTTCGAGATAAACGCGTTTAAAGTTTGAGGTACAGATATTTCAAAAAATTGAGCAAATTTTGAATACTTACAGTTAATCCGCGATTCCGGCACCATATAGTATCCCTTCGGAACGTTCGTATTCCTCGATTTGCTCACTCCTTTCATTTTTTCGAGCTGTACGAGCCTCGAGCTCAACAATAGGTATATACATACCTATGCGCGAGCGCGCTCCGAGCGCTCGGCCAACAAGGAGCGCGCGGACCGTTCTCTA
Organism: Lymantria monacha; assembly: GCA_905163515.2. Taxonomy (NCBI): domain Eukaryota; kingdom Metazoa; phylum Arthropoda; class Insecta; order Lepidoptera; family Erebidae; genus Lymantria; species Lymantria monacha. The sequence goes on from LR991081.1 coordinate 24,579,439, forward strand.
CCTGGTTAATGGGCTGTAGAAGCTATAATATTGGGAATTTCCGCATGAAAATTTTACAGTATATTCTTAAGATACTATACTTTCGAAATATCAAAGAAAAAAAAAACGATTTTTTGAAATTTCTAGACCACCGTGTCCCCTTAAATCAGATACCAGACAATTATTAATATTGTGTTGATAATTTATTATTAACACTAATTGTCTATTTTCATACGCTAACATCTATCATCATCATCCTCCTCTTATCCCATTACTTGAGGCCGTCGCAATACTCTTCTTCCATTATATGTATTTTGGCAATAGATTTATTATAGGCCCCCCTGGTAGTAAATGCAGTTGACCTAGGTTTACTTCAGTATTTAGTTGTCTTTTACAACATCCGCCAGCAAAATACGTGTTGGTAATTTGTGTAGCACGTAGCAGTCGTAGTAGTCGCGTTGATGTTGATATTAGTATGATTTGAAAAAATCCATTGTACTAAATTAGTTATATTCCACTGTTGGGTATTTGATTAAAAGTTTTTATTACGTCTAACTTAAGGGATGGCCCTTTTTAAACAATGGTCATCGACATACCACCCAGATCAGACAAATTGACATGGGATTTAGTTTGAAATTTTCATTACTTTACTATAGAGATATAGTCTTATGACGCCCGATGAAAAAATATACATTTTATTTTAATTCTCTCATCAAATAAATGTTATAGCTACAAAATTAAATCCGTCATAATTCGAGATAAAGCAACCAATCATAATGGTTGCGCTACACTAATAGATAAGCGACACAATAGTCGATATATATATATATATATATATATATCAGTTTTTACTTGCATATTGATTAAACAATCAGGTGCGCCAGAAGCTTAGCTTGCATGAATAATGACTTTAATACTATTATTTTGTTTAAACACTCACATCATCCCGCGACATTAATAATAATATAATTATAACTTTAATAATAAATCAATATATTATAAATATAATACACCAATTACAATTTTTGTTATCTTAGCAGTTTCTATGACAAGGGTGATTATGCATAACAGCCATTATTACTATATTTTAGCGTTATGTATTTTATAGTCGTCTGTATTGTATGCTTTTTTGCGAAACAGGATATCTGATACAATATTTTTTTTAATCTAGACTAGTAGTTCCTAAGATTAGCGCTTTCAAACAAAGATACAAACAAATATTTTTTCTCTGCTTTATAGTAGTAAATATAGATATATGGACATTATTATGGTGTACTTGAATATTTTTTAAAAATAATTATTGTATGAAACCTAAATTATTTTTTTGTCCTTAAAAGTAAATAACAAGACTTGAATATAAATATAATAAAAAGTTCTTGTCTATTAAAATTTATTTCCATTCCAACTAAAAGAAGTATTAAAAATACTTCATATTTAAAATACAGTTTAAAATTCGTATATCGCTACGCTTTTAATGTGTGACGTACCTTAAACATCAGTGAAGAGGGTAAAATGTAATTTTATTAAAAGTAGGCGAAGCTGCTTACGGCGAGTGCCGAACTTTACCGAGAACGGCCGACCTATTTTAATTATAAAAGAGTCTGCTTTACACCGTTTAATGCCATGAACGTCTTGGACAAAAAAACCTTTGAATAGTATGACACGTTGTCCACTCGCCGCAATACTCGGCGATTATATTTTGCTGGTGCATTCTAATGAGCATAGTAGTCCTTGTAGTATTTCTTTCCGTGCCTGGCACGTTTTTTAACACGTTCATTGTATGAATTGTAGAGACCAGACTACTTAATATGACCTTATTCAGATAGAGATGTACAATCTATGTAAAATGAGAATGAAGTTATAAGGGTTATCTTCTTTATGGCACATGTAGACGCTAGAAAGCGTAAATGTTGTAACTCACTAAATTAAAATTGTACACTAGACTAGAAAAACTGCTTTAATTTTTTAATTAAGAATTTATCGCTTTTGTATTTGTTAATCTAGTGTTTAACAACTCTTGCTCTCTCTCTCTCTCTTACTTACTCTCTTTATCTGTTTAACAACATTCGATACACACCACACATACTTTTTAAATTTTATTTTTATAAACATTTTTGGAGTTTACTCCTTAAGAATCGATTTTCATATAAGGCTCCCGGTATGAGAAAAATTTGAGGACCAAAATCTAGTGATCGAATGACCTCGTTACGTTTTTGGTGCGCAACCTATTCTGCGCACCTTCCACTTTCTGACGTGAGATAATACTTCATTGAACAGTTTAGTTAATATTTAGTCAAATGAGCTTTTTTGCGCCTGTTTTGATAATCGTACTTAAGGGGTAAATTCCAGTCGTGCGTCGGAGCTGACACACACACTTATTTAGGTTAATGTTTTCTTGCGTCGATATACGTCCCTGAATGTTAGCCAATATCATACGTTTTTTTTGGTAGGCTGTGATCTGGACACACGCCGTGCGTACCGTCCGGGGTGACCAAGGATCCACAACCCACCGTACTCCCTCCCCATCGGGCCGGCAACTGGTCGGTACCAGTTACTTAACATCCATGGTCATCCCGGCGGGTGCCAATATCATACATACCAGATAGGTCAATATCACTACTATCATATAAGGATATGATAGTAGTGATATTGACCTAATATATCACGCAGACGATAAGGACTCTTATTGAGGTTTCCTTATCTTATTTAGACGTCATGGACTACGCTCTTTAATTGTCGGAATAGTATTACAAAGTGTGAACAGTGTGCTGAGTGTGAGTTTTGTCGTTAACATTACGCGCTCTGCGACGTGCGCGTAAGCATGCCATTTGTATGAAGAAATGTAGTTTCAAAAACGCGCCACTAGTGGCGCTGTATATTTCTTCATACAAATGGCATGCTTACGCGCACGTCGTAGAGCGCGTAATGTTAACGACAAAACTCACACTCAGCACACAGTTCTTCGTATCACGTGCATGACATACGTTAACTACTAATGTAAATAACGGTAGTAATATAATGTCAATGCAATGTGAAGAAAAAAAACTGGAAATATAGCCCTATGTTAACGAGTATATATTAATTTTTTCACCATTAAATATGAGGCAAAGAACTGTTTGAAGGCTAAAATGTGAATCGTTTGTATTATGCCGTCACCTCCAGAGAGGCTGACCGCGTGTAAATGACATCCTGGGCACACTTGTTTGCTGCTGGAGTGTCGAAGATGGTACTCGAAAGGATGGTCAGCCCAATGGTGATGAGCAAGTGATAGTATAATTTTTATTCGCTCCAGATGGATCGGACAAGATTTGACCTGACCATAACCGCAAAAAGGGTTAAAAGTGCCATATTGCATAGATAATTTTTAGTTTGTTTTTGGTTTCCAGCTATCTTAGTAATTTACTAATGAATTTGTTGTAGTGGTTAACGTGGCCGCAAGTCCTGGGCGGTAAGCGTGAAGGGCCTGGTGCTTACATCATCAGCTACCTTTTCTACATAGTGTGGGCTCTCATCTTTGCTGCATTGTCCGCCTCTCTGGTCCGCATGTTTGCGCCGTATGCCTGCGGTTCTGGTAAGTACACAAACAAGTACCTTACACATTTTTTTTTTTTATTTTAGTTTTATTTGCCTTTTTATATAAATGATTATGTTGTATGTGTATGATTATGTTACGTTAAAAGTTAATTCAAGTTGCTTAGTATTATAGGAGCGGTTCATAAACGTTTGCGAAGTGTTACCAGTGTATTAAATATTTCCAAAAAAGCAATGTTACCCTTTATTTTCAAATATAAAACATAAAAGATATTTTTAAATTTAAATATCTGATATTTACATGTCTGAGATTAGATATTAGACATGTCAAATAGGTTATTTTTAAAAAATATTTACGAACGAAAAATGATTACTACATGTGGTACTTGATTGAACACATATCTATTGAACATCCATTCCAACTGCCTTTCCAAACAGACCAGTGTGGGTAGCTACGTAGGTATTTGTGAAATTCACCGGTGTGGGCGGGATGCCTGACCGTCCGACTCAGGGCTCTTCTGTGGCGACCACAGAGGGCCATGGCGGTCAGGGCCGTACGCGGGTACCGCACGGTGGCGACGGAGGCAGCGTGCCTGTTGGCCGGGACTCCCCCGTGGGACATGGAGGCGGAAATGCTCGCCGATTTGTATCGGCGGGTGTCGGGGGTGCGAACGGGGGGCGGTGTGGTCTCACTGAGGGAGCTCACCGCCTGGCGTGTCGACGACCGCCGAGACGTCATTGCTCGTTGGACAGTCCGGCTGGAGAGGCCTCGGTTCGGTGTGCGGACTGTGGAGGCCTTCCGGCCGGTGCTGATGCAGTGGTTGGAACGGCGGCACGGGGTGCTCTCCTTCCGACTGGTGCAGGTTTTGACGGGGCATGGATGCTTCGCCAAATACCTGTACACGGTCGTCAGGAGGGAGAGTACACCGTCCTGCCACCACTGCGATTGTGACGAGGATACGGCGCAGCATACGCTCGAGGCGTGTGCCGCTTGGGCAGAGCAGCGCCGTGAACTCGTCGCAATCATCGGTGCCGACCTGACGCTGCCGACCATCTCGACAGCGTCAGGAACTGGGACGCGGTCGCAGCCTTCTGCGAGGCAGTAGTCTCGCGGAAGGAGGCGGCGGAGCGCGTGCGCGAGGAGCGTCTCCTCGACGACGCGAACCGCCGCCGGCGACTGGGGCGGCGTAGGCACGATTACCTGCGCCTGATGCTGCCCTAGCCGAGGCCGCGGGTGACTGGACCGGGGAATTAGTCCGTCACCCGCCGAGAGGCTGACCGCGCGAGGAGGGAACGATGTCCGCCCTGGGAGGGGGGACGTCGCTCAAGGGGAGGGTACCTTTCAGGGGGTATTCCATCGGGCCGGCCACTGACGACAAGTTCACGCTGCTCCAGTGGCCGGTCCAACGACGTAGGCGAGGTTCGTGGGTGGGTTACGGGTATGCGTGCTTACGCCCCTCTGTCGCCCCGGATGGAGTGGTGCGAGAAGAGCGCCGACCATAACCCACCCCAAAAAAAAAAAAAAGGTATTTGTGAAATAAATGAACATAAATTTTTATATTGACATCTTACAATTTCAAACTGTTATACATACATCCATATATATCATCACGCCATATCCCTTGCAGGGTAGGCAGAAAGAACAGAGTGCCAGAGAACTATATCCTTGCATACTTCACTCGCTTCCTCAACATTCATAATTCTCTTCATACACGCTCGCCGGTTTCGGAGACTCTTGACTCCACCTCCCTCAGTACATGACCGATAAACTGTTATAGTTATGAATATATGATAAAACTGCACTGCCCTTGGACGTACACTTAACGATGTGTCCAAAATATAAGTAGGTACAATTATATTTCCTATTAATCAAGGACACCTAAATTTTTAACAGCTAATGCATTTTGAATATCAATAATTCAATATTACACGTAGAGCTACATAACATTAGTTCTTACCTTTTTTTACGGCTGCTATGGTCTGGTGCCACTCGCTAAATCCGTCCAGAGCGACAGGAGAAGCAGCGCGTGACCCCATAGAGCCGCCCCGAAATGCACCTCTCTTCGCCGAGCGAGCGGGCCACCGGAATCCGGTCTTTGTCTTAGGTAGCTTCTTTAATTGTTAATCTTTAAGTCAAACCATTTTAAGCGGTTTGATTATATCACTATACTAGAAGTGAGAAAGATATTTGGACGTTGAATAGGGAATAAAATTAATAAAAACCCGATTACGAAGCTAAAAATGATGTCACAAGCGGAGTTCGAAACCGAGCCTATTGGGATTCCGGCCCAATCGTGCTGCCACTACACCACCGTGAACTATTGTAGGACATGCAAATCTCGCTTCGTATCATATTTACGTCTTAAGGTGACGTATGCCATCTACCTGACAATGTTATGAAGCGAGATTTGCATGTTGTACAATAGTTCACGGTGATGTAGTGGCAGCACGATTGGGCCGGAATCCCATAGGCACGGGTTCGAATCCCGCTTGTGACATCATTTTTCGCTTCGTAATCGGGTTTTTATAAATAATTAAGCATATTAAATGCTAAATTTCAATAATGGGAATAAAATTATATAACTAGCTGAACAAAACACGCTATTCCGTATAAATCTTAACAATAAATAAATTTCTTTTAAATAGATAGCAACGCCACCTACAGGGTTCAGTTGTTAGTCTAAATCAGTATTGAATCCACCTAAACAAATACTTATCAGCTACGTAGGTGTTTTTTTTTAAATTTGCACTAAAGATATAATCTATATATTGCGGTGGACTTTACAAACATATAATTAACACATGCAAACTATAACAACAATTTATGGATCATACAAAGTATTGTCCTGCGTGGGAATCGTACCTGGTACGGTGTGGTATCTTACCTCTGTGCCATCTATGCAGTCGCTGTGTAGATTATGAAAAGGTTGTTAAAAACATTATCATCATGTCGGCTCATATTGTGCTACTGTTGAACCCGTTACTCCTCCACAAGAAGAGATAAACTAATCTACTGTACTACGCTGGTTAGACGTATTAGTATAGGGTTTTATTTCGAGTTTCAATCTTTTATTATTATATTGCCCGAGGAGAGGCTATCGTGTGAGGACGATGCCCCGACAACGAAAACTGCGGAGGCATCGACTATAGAGATTACCCGTGAGAGTAACTCCCCAAGTGAGCCACCGAAGGCAAAGACCGGGTGGGGACCGGTGGCCTGCTCGCATGGCGTTGATAGGTACTTGTAGGCCGGGTCTATGGGATCGCGCGTCGTTCCATTCGTCGTCCCAGACGGATCTAACAGGATGTATTGTACGACACCCACGTGCAGGAAAGAGGGAACTGTATTTTTAATCAATTACCATAATGAGATTTAAATTATTCTTTCGATTAAACAAAGTATATAAATGATTGTTTTACAAATAAATACGGCAATTAAAATATACGCCCACAATGACAACATGACCTATTCTGTGATAATTTAGTGTTCTTCGTTTATAGAAATAGAATAAAATATTATTAAATAATAATATCTGGATGATTGAGCTTGGCTCGGTATTTTCTTTAAAGTACTTTTATAGAAAATTTATATAGATTAAAAAAATAAATGTTAAAAAAATATATATTATAAAGCACAAAAAAGGAAATCATAAGGATCTGAGCCGGAGCTGTTTCTATTAGATTGCTTCATTACCTAATTGAGCTATGGCTATTCACAATAATAGCGGCCAAATATGCCTTCATATTCTAATAATTTTAAGTCAACGAAAATAAAATATTTTTGCGTTAATCAAAACGTTATCTATATATATATATACATATATATATATATATATATATATATATATATAAAAGAAAGTTGTGTTAGTTAATACACTTATAACTTGAGAACGGCTGGACCAATTTAATGATTTTTATGTATTTGAGTTTGTTGTCGTCGGGAATAGGATATATGATATTAAAATGTGATATTAATAAACAAAACAAAATCACTAAAAACAACATGAACGTTCTAAACGTTCATTTGTTGATGGTGTAACAAAACGATACTGACAGCTCACGTAATAGTTTGTTTTGAAAATACCGCGAAAAGTTGAAATTAAATTTGACCAATCAGTGTTCGTTTTGTGCGAGTGTTACGAATTTTTACGAATATTGTTATAATAAATCATATTGTGTCTATATTGTCATCAACAATACCGCGACCAATAAGATCAAATCTTCCGTAAACGTAACACAATTAGAATTCGAAACATCACGATTATAATCACGGCAGAAGAACAAGATATTGCACGGGAAGACCGCCGCGTTAATATGGCCCGACTTCGTGTTTCTCAACCAGAGCAAAGCGAGACGGCCCGGTTGACAATGCGAAATGGTCGAGCAAATCTCAGAGGTCAACAATTAGATAATTTTCAATGCGCATGAAGAAAAATGTCGTATAACACAAGGTACTTCTTCGTCTTGCTGGCACGTTATTAAAATACTTGATTTTCTAAATTTATATTTAATTCATATTTATTATTATAATAAAAAAAACTTAATAATTTTGAATTAAACGAAATCTGCTCATTCATTAACTGTTAGGCGGAACAAAGTGTGCGCGGGGTCAGCTAGTTTTCTATAAATGAAACGTAGAGCTAGATCTATTTATCACAACCGAAACCATTATACTTAATTTCATGTAAATTGCTGGTGCCGTTACTGGGATTCTGAAAATATAGAAATCTACAAATATATATATATATATAAACTACTATAATATACTTTGCTAGTGGGTGTCGTAAAAGATGACTGAGACCTTTATATCGTTGAATTATATTCTTATTTCGTCACCATACGGAAGAGATATAAAAATTTAATTTTTTATAACCCCCTTTCTTCAATCGTTGGCGTTATAAGAGTCTCAAGAAAGTGCTGCTATTCACTGGCCTTGTTTTTACGATTCTCGTGGCTAATTGGCAGTGGTGACACATTGTATTCTAGATAAGTCACCACACATGGAGTGTACGTTTAAATAAATAAATATCATCATCATCATCTCAGCTCATTTGAGTCCTATAGCAGGGCTCGAGCCGCCTACACACCAGGAGGGAAATTGGCCTACTGTATTACCCTAGATTAGAGGTCGGCAACCTGCAGCTCTTTGGATGTAAAAAAAATATTTTATAAAGAAAACATTTAAAAATGATTTTGAATTGATTAATGAGGATTAGGCACAAATTATTGTTGAAAAAAAAATTGTGGCTCTTTAAAAACTTCAATCCTTTATAAATTCTAATTTTTGACTCTTCCGACTCAAAAGGTTGCCGACCCCTGCTCTAGACAGACGGGGTGATATATGATTTTATTTCGAGTTTGCCTATTCTTGTATAGATTTTATCTGTATATCACATCCATTAATGGTCTTTTATGGCACACATTGGCAAGAAATTTAGCAGTTAATGTGTATTCTTACTACGACAATATACATGACAAAGAATTGTGAAGAAAAACATAATATATAACATAATATTTATTCATAACGGCACAAGCCAGGACGGCTTAGTATATTAAGTTATTGGAATGGCATTGCTAAGTTCCTCTACACGTAGATCAATAATATGGCATAAAGCGAACCTCGGTTCCGCGAATCGTATAGAATTGAGCTCTTCGGAAGTATTCAATCAAGAAATACGCGGTGCACAGTTAAATGTGATACCTTTTATTCGAATTGAATAACCGATCATACTACTCGCCTATTCGATTTATGCGTTTTATTTAAATTCCGATTTTGTGATATTTGGCGTTGGAATTTATTATTTTCCTTTTGTATGTGTAAATATATGTATATGGAAAATTTAGGAGAACAATAACAGCTTTTTTCATGTTATCTATATAAGAGTCTTTAATTTTGGGTGATATTGGTTTGGACACGTAGAAAGAATGAGTCAGGAGAGGTTGACGAAGCAAATATATAAAGTAAGCGTGAATGGGACAAATACAAGGAGGGAGGGGGGTTTCAGGTCATATTTTGGTGGACCAAATTGGAGATGTGTTGACAAGTGATCATATTAAGAGTATGCGTAATCTTAGAACATGCATGAAGACTGTTATAAGTGTGAATGAAGCGACACAGGCGTGAGGCTATGTATGTATCTATATTTGAGTTATTAATATTAAGGGCTCAAGTTTTCGGTTAATATAACTGCATGATGACGTAGAGATTAAGATACCGGCTCACCGTGCTAGTGTCGCGGTTTTTTGTCTAACAATTAACTCGTGATGCGATGCCGCTTGTGGAAACTGTTCTGTACATTATGCGTTATATTTGAGAATTCATTGAAACGAAATTTAAGAAGAGCACTTTCTTCACTGTACCGAGTACAGAGCACTGGATGTGTGGGATAACAAGATTAGATAAGATACGAAATGAGTATATTTTAGAGGAAGTTTGAAAGTAGCACCAGTGATAGAGAAGTTTAGGAGCGCGAGATTGTCTTGGTATGGACATGTGATGAGGAGGGATGAAAGACACGTGACAAGGAGGGTTATTAATATGCTTGTGGGCGTAAGAATCGTGGGAGACCTAAAAAGAGATGGATGGATTGTGTAAACGAGGATATGTGTATTAAAGTTGTGAGTGCAGATATGACGGCTGATAGAAGATTGTGGAAGGCAAGAACATGTTGTGGCGATCCCACTTAGCGTGGGATGAGGGCAGGCAAATGATGATGAATAATGACTTTCTTCACTGTAGGCAGCGGCTTAGCTGTGCCTCTGTTATTACAAAGGTGGCAGTGTCACTATCAGGTGTGCGGTTTACTCGTCTGCTTACATCACTAATAAAAATAAAGAATTATATTATATCGTGGTTTAAAGGTTATCATATTGGAGATAATACTTAATTGGTATATTGTATGCAAGTTTTATGTAAATGAAGTTCTAAAATAAATAGACAATCCTACTGAGTTTCTAGTGAGATCTTCTCAGTGCAGTTGTTCTGATCTGACAGTAACTTATTGAATTTATTTACGGTAAAATGAAAAAAAAAAAACTGTAAATGCGTAACTGCCCGCGCGGTGTTTATGCTTCATAAAAGATTTGAATTTGAATGTTCGATCCACAAAATATTGTTCCGAGTTTGTAGTTTGTGTCCGTAAATTGTATATTTGTAAAGTCCCCCATTACAGAAGGAATAGTTCCTGAAAGCAGAAAGATTATTATCTTTAAAAATATTTTTTGTAGCGTTTAATTAATTTTAATATGTATAAAAAATTAATCATAATTTTCGTTATCTCAGCAGTTGTTATGAAAACGGAGAATCTACTTCGGAGAATGCTTGATGGCCATAGTTACTGTTTTTTGCCAGACGTGCTCACTGCTACAGACACTTGCGGTCTTATGTGTCGCTATCTTTATTATAGTTTATAATGTTTCTTAAGAAACGGGCTATATAATACTATGCCATGGAAACCAATTCATAGTTCCTCAGATTACTTTCTTCTAAGAAATAAACAAACTCTTGATCATTTTTAATAAATATATGTATAAAAATTCTAAAAATCTGAAATATATTTTTACGCGTTTACAAATATTAATGTTCTTCTATATATTTTCACAACGTCGATTATTATTGGAAACGAGTTGTAATACTCCCGTGGCTGATTCACACTAGCGATGAGACGAATGGTATTTTTTTCAATTCGAATCAATCGAATTAAAATTATTATTGATTCGAATCGTCACGTGGGAGTCGTCAAATCGCGCGATGAATTCGCGAAAGCATTACAGTCGAATTCGTACTCGTATGTCGAGTCATCCGCCTGTTAAGCCGAGTTGGCGAGTTTTCGTTATTATTCATTTTAAATTATTTATACTGTTTGTTGTATTACCAATATTTATAACTACAGGAACATAGTTTACACGAAACTGTTTCCATCTTCATTTTTATTAAAAAACTCCCAGTTCAAACTTTTATTTCCACTAGACTACTCTTTGCAAATGTAATAGGTACGTTAAACGAATGGAATTGTATCCAACCAATTCGTGATTCTTAGAACATTTCATGTATTTTCGTATTTTCTCACTCGTAGAATTCATTCGTTAGATTATTCGACTCCGTATTAGAACGAGAGAGCGAATCAACGAATGTCCAATTAAGCCGAGTCGACTGATCGCTGCGCCGCAGCGGTCGCCCGCGCTGCGAGTAGGTACGACACGAGTTAACGAATTGATTCGGTTTCGGTCAAAGGCGATTCGAATGAACGAGTCAATAGTCTTATTCGAGTTATTCGGATTAAACGATTCGAATTACCCATCGTTAATTCACACACGACTGATTCACCGAAATATTTTTATTTGCTTTACTATTAAATAAGCAATTTTATCGACATATTCGTTCGCCCAAAAGTCAAATGAGATGTAACCTTTGAAGTGATCACTATCGAATATTTACTAGTATATCATAAATAAATATGAGTTTTGTAATAAAATATAAAAATAAATAGAGAATTGCTATTAAATGTTTTTTAAACTATAATCATTTAAATATTAACAGACCTAATGATTGAATCATAACGTCACCAATAAAATTTTAATCTGGGCTGATCGCATAATAAATTGTTTGTGAATGTGAAAATCTTTAAAACTATAGTGCTGTGGGAATTACAAGATTGTTCTGAAAAGCAAAGATGCATTAATATTTGATACTAGTATTAGAAGACCTATCGAATATTTACTAGTATATCATAAATAAATATGAGTTTTGTAATAAAATATAAAAATAAATAGAAAATTGCTATTAAATGTTTTTTAAACTATAATCATTTAAATATTAACAGACCTAATGATTGAATCATAACGTCACCAATAAAATTTTAATCTGGGCTGAACGCATAATAAATTATTTGTGAATGTGAAAATCTTTAAAACTATAGTGCTGTGGGAATTACAAGATTGTTCTGAAAAGCAAAGATGCATTAATATTTGATACTAGTATTAGAAGACGATCACATAATGTGACGTGACGACACACTTATGTGCAAGAGAACGTGTACTCGAAATAAAATATCAATCCATCTGACCAGCGTGATACAGTATTAGATCAATTTCCCATTACGGAGGTGGCTCGAGCAAAACAATCAAACGTATACGAGCCATGACGATGATGATAAGATGAATTATACTCACTTTTTTTGTTTCAATATAAAACATTACAATATTTAATTTCAATTGACTTTTGAATGCTAGATATAAATTAATGTCTCGCCGTACGTAGGTGGATGCTCGCTTTGCATATTAATGAGTATTGATCTATGTATCATGATGGTCTCCCTGTCACTTAATAATAGTGACAAATTGTCTACTTCGTCGAGCAATTTATATTCACTCTGCTTTAACAGTTGCTCGACAACGATTATTGAACGTGTATGCATTATTCATTAAATTAGATAAATAAAATATATTAACCCGTGGGTGTACCCTCGAATAGATTACTTACGAGTATTTTAACTAAGCTATTAAGAGGTTTTTGTTAAGCTACCAATATAGTTTCGGTACTGGTAGTGAGCCTAAGTGATGATGAGTAGAATACGGAGAGATTATAACGATCGTATGCCACCCGCTTTTTTTTGTCTTTAGCGGCGGGCTATGGTTTGGTTACACCCCGCTAATACGTCCGGGGCGACGGAAGAAGCGGCGCATGATCCCATAGACTCGCCCAACAGCGTATCTATCGACGCCGTGCGAGTGGGCCATCGGAACCCGGTTTTTATCTTCGGCGGCCACCCTTAAGTTAACTCGGAAGGTTTGGAGAAGGTGCGTCCAAACTATAATCGGTCGAAATACGATTTAATTTGAGTTCGTTTTTTTAAGTAATAATTTGCTTTACCATTTGCTATTATATTATATTTTTATAAAACTGACAGAAAATTCGTGTATTAAATTATACTTTATTGACTCACGTGTGATATCACAAACAGGTATTTTCGCATATTCGCTAAGAAGTTAAATAGGTTTACCGTATGATAACGCCCATGCATACAGAAATTTTTTACAACTCTGAAATCTGAGCAAATAAAGTAAACATTTGTAAACGTACAATAAATACCGACTGATCGCGTGTAGGTGTCCTGACATTTATTTTTTATTGTTGAAATAACCTGACTTTTTGTAGTAACATATTTATTAAAGAGTTGGATAATAGTTTTTAAATACAGTAAAAGCTCCTTATTCGCGCTTCCTACATTCGCGTTTTCACTATTCGCGGATTAAAAAAATGCGACTCAATTCCTATATTCGCGGCTGAAAATTTCTTTTTTCGCGGATCTAATAAGTACATACATAATAATAAAAGGATACTAATAGGTATCCAACCCAATATCCTTTGTAAATGTCGTCAAATGGACTAATAAAAAAAGTAAAATAGATCTTATTATAATTTTGCCTACGAAGTCTTATTTTTAATAGGCAAATTGCTAATGCGACTGCTGCGTATCAGTCTGAATTGAAGGAGCTTTTAAAAACTCAAGCAAGAAAAAATTACAAAATTCTTCAAATCATTTAGGCAATGGTTTTTAAATATTTTGATTAATTATCTTAAGGCTTAGGAAGCCTTAAGATAATTATAATCGAAATATTCAAAAACTTCAATTAAATTGATTTTTCATATATTTTTGTTTCTTATTTTGTCACCTAGGGAACGTATCCCCTATAATCCCATATAAATTACCATTCCATATTCACGGTTTCTGTATTCGCGGCATATTTATGGAACACATAACCCGCGAATAAAGAGCTTTTACTGTATCAGTTAAAATACGTAGAACAAATATACGGTATGATATAAAATACTAAAATTCATTTCCATTGTTCATCAAGTTAATAATAATTCTTCATATTTATATAATCTGTAAAGTCTGGCAATGTGAGAGCAGCAGTAGTCGCCTGGAAAATTTGTAACACCAGCAGCCTGTGATTATGTTATTAAACCGGACAATGCCCGTGCAGATTAATGCTATAATCAGGCTGTTGGTGACATAGGTCATAGAGTAGATTACAAAACTCTGATATATGGATAAAAGGTGCAAATAAGTAGGAAAAAAAAGATGAATTTTTGTTGTGAATTTACTATATAATTACATTTATTACCTATTTTTATTATTATTATTTTGGTGCTGTTTGCTGGCGGCCACGAATACTACCAACCCTTACAATCTTCACGGGTATCGCATAACTAACGATTAAGCGTTAACAGCTAAGGATATTACATAGAGCTTTGCTAACTCCATCCAATACTGTCTAGTCTACAATTACATTCCCAAGGAGGGCTGACGTCAGATCCACCTCTAGGCGGCAGATCGTATTACCAAAACTTTGCAATATGTATGATGGCATCATAGAGCATATTGCGTCGAGCCCAAGTAATTGTAATAAGAGTGAGTGGTGAGGAAGATTTGTTTAATCAGGCTATGGTAATTTACCTTAGGTGGGTGTTAAAAGATATTAATTATTCATACTATTTCAGGTATACCTGAGATCAAGACTATACTGAGCGGTTTTATCATCAGAGGTTACTTGGGCAAATGGACGCTCATTATAAAGGTTGTTGGCCTTATACTTTCTGTATCTTCCGGCCTGTCGCTGGGTAAGGAGGGACCCATGGTGCACATAGCCAGCTGTCTCGGTAAGTTTCAATAAATACTTCCTTTGTAACGAAGTAATGTGACTAGTTTAGTTTTTTAACAGGTTTAGTGATCGAAGGATCGTTTAAAAAATACTAAAAAAAGATCACGTGATTAATGGACGTCCCCTTGTATAATCGAACTGTCATATTTGGAAAAAAACTTATAACAGTTTTAAATTATACTAAACTTGCAAATCCAACCCGTTGCTTTGTTGCTGCCTGGTGGCGAGTTACATCAATGGTATATAATATTTCTCCGTGAAAAAGTGCATAAACATACCAATTTTCATAATTTTCGGTCAAATAGTTTCTGAGTTTAGCGATGTCATATATACAAACATCCTCTTTAATAGATATACATAGATGCTTCTTCTGCCTATTAAACCGTTTAATACATAATGTAAAAACAAGTATTACCTAATATTGGTTATAGAATTGGTTCCACCGAGGCCCGCTTCATAGCGATGGAGACAGAAAGAGCTCTAGGTTATGGGAGCTCACTTCATCTTTTGATCGTCCAGGATGGTTTAAACGGGGCTTAGTCAGATTATAGACTGCCAAAAACATGTGATTCGTCATCTGGAGCTCACCGAAGTGCAGTTGCAAATGACAGTCATTCGCACGTGGTTCTTACTCAGACGAGCCGACCTATTTATGTTAGCAGACAAATGTTTATAGATAGTTATTTTGCACATAGTTATGTATTAAAATATAGTGTTACCACTTTTCAATTTCCTATAGGTATCGTAAGACTAACGACAAAGAGCAAAAAACAAACCATCCCAACTTAATTGATCGATTTAGTAAGAATAGGAGTGATTTCTTTTTCTTTACTATTATTCCTTCTTTTTCTTTATTTTTTTTAGACAACAGCATGTGCTAATCCTTGTATTCCGAGGAACTTTACAAACATATAATTAACAGATATAAATTACACCCAATCTTAAAATATTAATTTGTGAATTTCGCAAAGTGTTGTCCTGCGTGAGAATCGAACCCAAGGCACTAACACGGCAGGTCGATTTCTTAACCACTACGCCACCTGTGCTGTCTTCGTATTTCGTTACTATTGTTGGAGATTTAGTGGAATGTATTACATTTATGATATCTGCTTGTAGGTAACATATTGTCGTACCTATTTCCGAAATATGGTCGCAATGAAGCTAAGAAGCGTGAGATACTGTCGGCGGCAGCAGCCGCAGGGGTCTCTGTAGCTTTTGGTGCACCAATTGGTGGAGTGCTCTTCAGTTTGGAAGAGGTAAGTTTTTTATTCTATATCTATTTTTATTTTTCAGACGATATTCATTGGCTTGGGCCTTCTCTACAATAAGATACCAATTTAACCAATATACCTTCGAAATACTTTTTAATTCAACTCCATCAAATTCAAATTCGCTTATTATGTATAAATCCTGGCAAGGCACTAACATAATGGGTGATGAATGGTATTCTTACTCAGTCTCCCAATGCATAACTATATTTGTTTCTTGTTAGAGTTAATGTGGCACCGTTTACTTTTCGTGGGACTAGGAAATCTGAGTGAGCGAATAACTGCAGAAAGGGAAAGAAAGAAGAAACCTATAATACCAAATGCGATAGTCAACCCACCTGTCTTGAGTGGAAATCGTGGCATTATTCTTTCTTGTGGAGCCATATGTTCAAATGAGCTGCTATATAGTGGTTTTCGTTTGGCTAATGCAATATCGAAGTATTACCGAGTAAAACATAGTCAGTCGTAGTTCTGCCCGTCAGAAATGAAAACCTTCACAAACATACGAGTATAATCATTACTTTATGGTCGTATAGAAATATTTGTTATTCTTAATGTTATCTACGTATTCGTATTTTTTTATTGATTGCAATATTTTATTTGAAATTGAATTATTATCTATAGGTACATAAAATATAAAAAATGTTTCTACCTATATATATAAAAACTTGATAACGAGCGAAAAAAGATTGCCACATATGGGATACCTATATCTGTTATAGATTTAAAACTATCCAACCGATGTGCTCCCAAACTAATTTCATTAAAAATGTGTAGATGATTTTATATCACTAAAACTATGCAATAAGACCCAGTAGGTGGAGCTGCAATGGATTCGAAATTTCTATAGAACGAATACTCTTATGGGTTAGTTAGTAATAGAATAAAAACAATTTTATAGATACCGATAAATTTGATTAAATTCAATCAATTTAATTTTTTTTTTAAATTTAATATTATTAATATGTTACGCCAAGATACGAACGCTAGTATTAAATAGCCGATGACTTAGACCAGGTGTCGGCCACCTGCGGCTCGCGAGCCACATGCGGCTCTTTAGTTCTATACGCAAAAAAATATTTTATAAAGAAATCATTTAAAAATGGTTCTGAATTGATTAATGAGGATTAGGCACAAATTATAGTTGGTAAAAAAATGTGGCTCTTTAAACCTTTATAAATTCAAATTTTTGGCTCTTCCGACTCAAAAGGTTGCCGACCCCTGACTTAGACCATTCAGTTACAGCGTTTTGACATTGCGCAGTTGAAATAATTAAATCCCTGTGAGCGATGTCAATTTCTCAGCTGTAATTCACTTTGAAAAATCAAACAGGCATAGGTATAGTATTTTTTATACTTTGCAAGAACCGTTCTATTACCGTGTTTTTTACAATGGTCAAGTCAAGTCTGTCGACCTTCTATCAATTCCTCTTGTTTTTATAAATTGTTATCGCATTGTAGTTGTAATCATTAATTTTGTTAGTTCCATTCATTACCATATCGAGGTCTGATGTTTACGATAGGACACCTGAAGGTGCACCGATGCAACTTTGACTAAATAGATGACTTAGTGGTTAAGATACTGATCTACCGTGCCAAATGTCATGGACTAGACTTACGGGAAACATACGAGGACAGTATATACATATGTAGACAGTATGTACATACATACATATCATCACGCCATATCCCTTGCAGGGTAGGCAGAGGGAACAGAGTGCCAGAAAACTCTATCCTTGCATACTTCACTCGCTTCCTCAACATTCATAATTCTCTTCATACACGCTCGCCGGTTTAGGAGACTCTTGACTCCACCTTCCTTCCGTACATGACCGATCTGGTCTAGGTAGGTTAGTCTCGGTCTCCCCCGGTACCTACATCCTTGCACTTTCGCATTGTATATCTTCTAAACCAGACGTTCGTTCGGCATTCTTTCCACATGTCCGACCCATCGGAGCATTCCCTTTCGCATCTTTACACCAATACTCTCTTTCATACCTACTCGCTCTCTTACGTCGTCGTTACGAATGCGGTCGGTCAGCCTTACTCCACAGATTTGCCGCAGAGATCGCATTTCGACCGCATTAATTTTACTTTCATACTCTTTTAGACAGTATATAATTACTTTATAATTACTTTCATCGTTGTCATCATTCCACTGCAGGCCTCGAGCCTCCTATGCAATAGAAGGGAAATTGAGGTATTGTACCACTCTGTATAGGGTTTTATTTTGAGCTTTCCTTCTCTTGCCCTGATGTCATATCCATATATATATATATATATATATATATATATTTTATATATCCATATCATTATCCCTTAATCGTCTTTTTCGACACCAACGGGCAGGATAGAGGGTGGGGAATTATATTCTTTCTCCGTGACCACACGGTTAAAATTTAATAAAACATATTTTTTTTTAATTAATAATGTCAGTTATCTAGACCCAATATCATCATCATTACATCCCATATATGTCCCACTGTTGAGCTCGGGCCTACTCCGTAATGGGAGGGAATTACCTTATGACCTACTACACCGTGCTGGTCAGACGTGTTGGTATAGGGTTTTGTTTTGAGTTTGCCTTCTCTTGCATAGATGTTATATGCATTTTATATCTCTTAGTCGTCTCTTATGATCACCCACGGGTAAGATAGGGGGTGGTGAATTGTATTCTTACTGTGTCACCCATATGGATAAAGACCCAGTATACATATAAATTTTCCCATCAAATAACAACATTGCCTACATAACTATCATATAAACGTAATTCAAGTATCTGTGTTATCATGAGTGTATTGAAGTGAATATTCAATGTGTACTCTATTATAAACATACTTGAGCAATAACTTATTCACTCGAATAATAATGTTTACGAATTTCATTAATGTGCTAAAATTTAGGCGTTTTATGTTTTGGGTTTTCTATTATTTATTTTATATTTAACGTCTATGAACTTTTTGATGTCCACTGATGGAGATAAGCCAACGAATGTGAAAGAATAATGTCATGACTTCCAGTTTTGGAACTCGATTTATTGAATGAAGTTGATATTATAAGGTTTCCAAGAAAATTAGGAGTATATATATATATATATATATATATAGAAAATTAGAGTAATAATTTCCTGACGATCTCTGAGCTGATTTTTACGACCATCAAGCAAATTTATCGATGGCAAGACTTTCTATTCTTTATCCATCACAGCACGAAGAATCAATTTAAAATAGGATGTCATATTTAGGAATAAATGTAGTTTTAGTGTTCTCTCTTTTATTTTCGAGCTTATACGACCCACTTATTAGCCGCGGGCCTCTTTTACAAATGTACTTGATAGACTTTACACGCTGGATTACTCTCTACGTTTATAGCAAGTACAGATTATACCCAGACTTAAAATAATCATTGATGCAAAGAATTATACTACACGAGTGTGTCACGAATCTGTGACACTCTGCACAGGTGGTCAATAACAATAGTGTTTTTTTTTATTTCATCACCACACGGGAAACTATTGATTTAATATTGTATTGTATACAGTCCAACAAATCACAAGTCCGACAAATCGGAATTGAACTCTTGCATTAATTTACTGTCTATTGGTTCTCTACTGGGCTATCGCTCACAGGTTGATGTTTCTTATAACCTTCGCCGTCCATTGCTTGGTGTATGTCTCCATAAATGAGAGCATAGTCACGTAATCGCCACGTTTTGCAAGCAGATCGCTGATCACAGTGAGATGTTAAACGTATTTCAGAGGAAAAGTACTGCTCACTCTACTGATGAAACCTTTATTCGAATACTACTTACTACACCCACAGTCGAGTAAGGGCTGGTGACAATTATGTTCATATCCCATCGCCAAGCTCTGCTTGTAAATGTATGTATAATATTATTTATTCTCCACAGGTATCCTATTACTTCCCTCTGAAGACATTGTGGCGTTCATTCTTCTGCGCCCTGATCGCCGCTTTCATCTTGAGATCCATCAATCCATTCGGCAATGAACATTCTGTGTTGTTCTTTGTGGAATATAACAAGCCATGGATATTCTTTGAGCTGATACCTTTTGTCGGCCTCGGCATTATAGGGGTAAGTAACAATTCACATTACGGAATTCCTTCTTTTCTCCAAATACTCAGCATCAAAGAATAAATATGTGTGAGACACACATAAAATTAACAGCTGCAACTTAGCCTCAGATTCGGAATATTTATTTGTGGTGTGCTTAAAGAATAGCCGTGCGGGGAATTGGCGATTGTTCACCTCTTAGATCACTACGTCGTTTATGTAGTCAGTTCATTCTCAGTTGGTCAGCTGTGTCCATATCTTCGCTGACGTGCGAGATTTATATAATGACAATTTAACGTTTTGTATGAAATTAGTAAATTAAAAAAAAATCTACTATCGAATCACGATGTGACTGCAAGTTGCGGAGATCCGACAAGAACCTCAGCGGGCTTGTCTTATTATTTTATGTAAAAAATGCTTAGTAAGTATTAACTTCAGTGTGGATCTTTTTATGCAAAATATAAAGCATTACGATTGAATCAGATCCCACAAGTGACATTTGATCACGAGTTAGTTTGACTGATGAGACCATATGTACTTATTATGAGCAAACAAGAACGAAATCGTACGTAGAGATACGTACATACCCGCATTACTGGTTATAGTATTATATGGACTATTTTCGTTTCAAGGTTTTCATTAAACTGGTTAATCTTTAACCATCTACAGAATTCCGTTTTTTAATTTATCAACTAGATAGAGATGTAACGATAGATATGATTAAATCTACATTACATCGTAGGTGGCGATTAAGGGACGTCGTAGGACATCGTAAGAGATAACTAATAACTGTCGTAAAAAAACAGTAAAAGTAAAAGAGAGTTAGAGACAACTAAAGGCTGTCCTAAGTAAACAGTAAAACACTTCGTAAGAGACGATTAAGGAACGTAAGTGACTTTATGTGAGAGAATTAAGGGAGTTCGTAAGAGTAAGTCCTACTCTTAGTTAGTATCTTCCTTTTGACGTCGTAAGATATGATTAAAGGATGTTCGAAGAGATGACTAAGGGAAGTTTAAAGAGACAGCTAAGGGATTTCGAAAGGAATATTAGGTGGCGACGAAGACGTCGTAAAAGACAACTAATTACTGTCGTAAGAGGACAATAAAGGACGTCGTAAGAGACAACTAAGTGTCGTTGTAAATGAACACTAAAGAACTCGTGAGTGACAACTTAGGGACAGAAGTGACTAGACACTTTGTAAGAGATGACGATTCTTGAGAGACAATTAAGGGAGGTAGTAAAGGACATTACGGATTCATATATCATATTAAGCCATGTTGTAAGAGATGACTAAGACTCATCTCAACTAAGGGATATCGAAAAAGATGATTAAGGGGCGTCATGAGGTATAAGTAAGGGACATCGTAAAATACATTGCAACCATTACAACACTTAATAAGGCATAGTAGTATAGGACGTTGTATATCTTATATATACCCGCAAGTGGGTTGCTGGGGTGTAAAAATCACATTTTTAAATATAGCTCCTACGGACTTGAATTTTGGTAGGCATATTTGTGTTACGATACAGAGGTAAATTAAGAACACCTTTTTAAAAAATCCACTTCTAAAGGGAATTGCGTAGGTGTTAACCTAAAAAAATCTACATTTGCCAATACTGCCCCTACAGACTTGGAATGCCCCTACAGACTTGGAATTTAGTGTGGACTGTCTTTCTGCCCTGTAAAGGTCAGATGAATTAGAATTTTAAGAAATTCCTTCTCCAAGAGGAATTCTATGTAGCGAAAGTAGACGTAACCGAAGCGAAGCGAGGGCGGGTCGCTAGTATATATTATAATTAAGGGTCGCTGTAAGAAACAAATGAGGAATATCGTAACAGAACACAAAGATCGTTGTAAAAAAACACAACGGTATTTTATAAGGGTTATTTGCATGCCTTAAGAGAAAACTACGTTATGTTGTAAGGGAGAACTATAGGAGGACGTAAGAGACGACCAGGGGATATCATATGGGATAACTAAAGGACATCGTAAGACATGATACGACGTCTATGGCATGTCATAAGAGACGATTTAGAGACGTCATTATCATCTTTTTGGTCTTATAATTACCTATTTAGGGACAAGGCAATACGTACTCGTCTTCCATTTGCATATTACAATATATTACAAATAATCATCACTAATAATTTTATGATCGCGCCTGTTTGCCGCCAGCTCTCCTTGGGAATGTAATTGTTCACCAAGCGCTGCGATCGAATTGTATACTTTTCGTATATTGAATGTTAGGCGGAACGAAGTTTGCCGGGTCCGCTTGTAGACAGATATTATAATATAGGCAATTATTAACTATTTTACATATTTGTATAGGGCTGTATAGCAACAATATTTATCAAGGCGAACATCTATTGGTGTCGTTACCGCAAGTATTCGAAGCTGGGACAGTATCCAGTGACAGAGGTATTAGTTGTGACATTGGTGACCGCTATCATTGCATATCCGAACCCTTACACCAGGATGAATACCAGTGAACTTATATACCTACTATTCAATCAGTGTGGTATATCCAACGCGGATCCTCTGTGGTAAGTGTTTGTGATATTATCTTGATGAGAGTGATAATATGGCTTTGACTAAATATTATGACAGAGTGGATTCCAATCCCACTCACTACTCAGAATATTTTATTTTGCGATCTATAACTTATTGTCTAGATTTTGGTTGTTATGTATTTCTATCCGTTATATTGCATTTTTATAAAGGCCCGCGTGACGTAAGGATTTGTTTCATATTGTAGTTGTCTTTAAAAATATATATTCAAGTTCGAGAGTTTTCCATCCAAATCCAAAATTCGCGCCATTTTTGCAAACGTTTGTTTTTTCACTCGTCAATAGGTGAGTTGGGATGATCTACATATTAAATTATTGCTATACGTGCAATAATGATTTAAAAGTATTATAGCAGTCACAGTTATAGAAGTTTCAAAGTTTTGAAGTTATTAGATGACGCGTCATATACCTCTTTCACGCAAAACTATGATTGGTTGAAATATATATATTTAAAAAGTAAGCTATTTATAATAGTTCCTGTGACAAACTGACAGTTAACGACATCTGTTGATAAGTAATAAAATGTCTACAATGTTTCATGGCAAAGCAAGTGTAGTGACGTTTTTGAAATAACCAAAAGAGAGAGTTGAACGTATTTTTTTAAATTCTTTTAGAATATACCGTACATACGCCAGCCATAATACACTGCACAGATGGCGTAGTGTTAGGGTTCAACTTCCATGCCAAATATCGGTATGTAACCCACGCAGGTCTTTGCGCGATCCAGAAAATATTATGAATCTTAAGTGTTATTTGTGTAAAGAAAGGTATAAGTTGCTTTGTTGCGGAGGATATACAATCATATTATAAACTTCTGTTAAACCCCTTACAGAGTAACGCCTTACATCATTTTGTCTGGATCATGTTAAGACATGTCCTGAGCGGCAATCAAATCTGTTAAAATTGGCAATTGAGAGCTATATTTAAATTTTTTTTTGGTCAATTGCATATTTGATGAGGTGCCTCGCGACCCATGAATCTTTTCCCTAGTGAGGTGTATTGGCTTTTTTTTTTTTAAATAAAAAATAAAAGAAAGAAACTTCTGCGCAATCGAAATATATAAAAGTGACATATATTGTAATATGTTTTGTTTATTTTCAGTGATTACAACCGCAATTTCACCGATGTGAATTCAGCCATTGAGAAGGCCGCTGCCGGACCAGGTGTATACCAAGCCATCTGGTTGTTGGTTCTGGCGCTAATACTTAAACTTGTGATGACAATCTTCACGTTCGGTATCAAAGTACCATGCGGACTATTCATCCCCAGTCTTGCATTAGGAGCCATAGCTGGCAGAATTGTTGGCATCGGTATGTTTATATATTATTAAAATTTTTCTATATGTGTATGACTGGACCACTAAACGGCTGGGCACAAGAATAGCTTCGATTAACAATAAGTCCCGGTAGGTGGCGTTGTAATCAATATCAAAGACGTATATTTTATTTTTAGATTAGCACAGCCTCTATTGGGCCAATTAGCATATTATATAAAATTAGATATTTTAGCCCACTAGGTGACTAATTACACTTTCTCTGTTTGCGTAAATATTATTCGTATGAAATTCATATTGTGTATTATTAGTAATTTAGCGAGACGACGTGTCCTAGAGTCGCTATGTAATTTATGTCAGTTATTGAAGGTGATGGAGTAAGAGTACAATTCATCACTCCTTGTCTTGCTGGTAGGTATCGCAAAAGAGGACTAAGCGATACCATATGCAAATAATATGCAAGAGAAGACAAATTCGAAATATAAACCTTTGACCAGAGTGGCATATAGTAGATTAAATTGCCTCACATTCTGAAGGAGGCAATGGAACATTTATGAGCTGAAATAATGATAAGAAGGAATCTGTGTATAAAACTCTATTTGAAACTCATTTGATCGATTACATCATAAAGGTTAGTTTCCCTGTTCTGGCGAATGCCTGTCCTGGGACAGTGTACATGAATTGAGTAGAAGAAAAGAAAGATCTTTGTTATAATAAAAGAATTATGTTGCTATACCTAATTAACCGACTTCAAAAAGGAGGAGGTTCTATGTTTCATCAAAAAACTGATAGACTATTTTGTTGGGGATCCGGGTTCACACATACAAAACCTTCATTCAACTGATTCTCTCTTAACCTATTTTTACGGGTCACACACCCTATCTTGCCCATGGGTGATCGTAAGAGACGACTAATAGATATAACACGGAATATAACATCTATGTAAGATAAGGAAAACTCGAAACAAAACCCTATACTAATACCCCTGACCAGCGTGTAGATCAACTTCCCTTCCATTATGGAGGAGGCTCGAGCCCAACGCTGGAACATATATACGCTGAGATGATGAATTCATTATTGCAGTTGTAATTAATTATTAGAGCTGTAATTATTCTCATTATTATATATTACAGGAGTGGAACAATTAGCATATCATTATCCAAAGATATGGTTGTTCTCTGGTGAGTGCTCGACGGGAGATGACTGCATTACGCCGGGGTTGTATGCCATGGTGGGGGCAGCAGCGGTGCTCGGGGGTGTCACTCGAATGACAGGTAATTTAATTTCTTTTTAGTATTTTTTTGCCATAGTTACATAGTCTTTTCAGCCAAGACTTTATTTATCTCTAATTATTTACATCTATTGTATGTCCAGTCCCCGGGTGGTTACAGATTAATATTATAGTATGTCACCACCCCTTATTGTCTCATGGAAGACGACAAAACCCCTTAAAGAGTGGGCAGCAATGCTCTTGTGGGAACTCATAACATCAACTGCTATCACGAAACACTTTGTTAAGATTAGTACATAGTATGGTTTCATTTTCCCTTATGGGGAAAGATGTACCCATCAGCGAAATGGCTGATAAATATCATAATGAAGGACGAAGTGTACATACAGTTGATGAAATGGATTAAGGATAGACCTTCTGTGGTGAGTGTCGTGGGTTCGTTCCCCGCCCATGAGCATTCTTTGTGCGATTCACAAATTATTGATCTGAACCTGGATTTATTTGTGTCTGTTATTTGTATGTTTGACGCGCCGCGTATTTGTTTCTTATTGGGTAATGTGTTTTTTTTAAATTGTAATGTATCATTAATTAGATAATCAGCAATATATTTGATATTGATAGTGTGTTTGTGAGCAAAAAAGCTGTCCAGTAACTGCTCCGTTTATTCTTGAAGCTTTCTAATTAGGTCGCGAGGAAGCCTCTTTAAATTTCTAGTTGCTAAAATGGTAGCCCTAATTCATTTTATTTAAAACAAGGTATTATATAAAATTGTCTGATGGCTACGTATACGTTTTGCGTGTGGTGATAAGAATGCAATTCACCACCCCTTATCTTGCGCGTGGTTTTCGTAATACAATGACCTTATACCAACACGTGTGACCAGCGTGGTGCAATAGGTCAATTTCTCTCCTATTGTAGGGGAAAGTCGAGCCCAACAGTGGGATGTACATGAGCCGAGATGATGAGATAATGATGTTTACGCAATTATTTAACATATAAAATGTTTTATTGCGTTCGTATTTATCCTTCAGTGATCAATGTACGCTAAAATCTGTAAAAATATGTTAATTTCCAATTTCTTATTACAGTGTCGCTGGTGGTGATAATGTTTGAATTGACGGGTGGTGTTCGTTACATTGTGCCCTTGATGGCGGCTGCTATGGCATCCAAATGGGTTGGTGATGCTCTCGGGCGCCAAGGCATATATGATGCTCACATAGCACTCAACGGGTACCCATTCTTGGACAGTAAAGATGAGTTCCAGCATACGTCTCTAGCAGCCGATGTTATGCAACCCAAGTGAGTTTATTTTTTAATCTAGAATTTTAAGCCTTTATCCCTTGTAGACTCCGAGTGGTGACTGAGTAAGAATACAATTCACTACCCCCTATCTAGCCCGTGGGTGTCTTAAAAGAATGAGTAGGTAAATTTTTCACCGACAATGCAGTTGTGCCAAGACCAATTGGGCTGAGATGATGATGAGATATCCCTATGGTGACGGAGTAAGAATATAATTCACCACCCCTTATCTTGACCGTGGGTGATCGTAAGAGACGACTAAGGGATATAAAACGCATATAACATCTATGCGAGAGAGGGAAAACTCGAAATAAAACCTTTTATCAATGCGCCTGACCAGCATGGTATTGTATGTCAATTTCCCTCTCATTACGGAGGAGGCTCGACCCCAACAGTGGGACGTATATGAGCTGAGATGAATGAATGAATGAATGGTGATGAGATAATCGTCTATAGAGTTAAGAAGACCTGCAATACACTCACAGTGGATGTTTCTGATAATTTAGCTGCTGGAAATTTTCAAGTTTTTTTGGATCACATAATCGCCTTAACTATTATATACGATCCTAGAATTTTTCTCACATATGTCAGGATAACAGAAAATGTTGGTTATTGTTTAACCAGGGCAGAAATAGTGTTCTTAGGTGTAAAGACATTTTTTTACAAATATTTCCATAAACGCGAGTGAAGCCACGGGACAGATAGTAATTTATAAGATTTGACCGACCAAGTATTTAAATCGGGGACCATTAATGGATGATCCATTAGATCATTGACGCTCACTGCCGGATATAAGTTTCTGGACAGGAGGCGAGGTAGCGATCGCAGTTGGTGTTACGAGTTATACCTGGAAAGTCTATTGCCCTGTATGGCATTTGTTCTGTGTCTGTCAACGGATGGACTGAACCGAAGTATAGTAATCACTGCAATCTTGACACAGCTTGTATTATTTCACCTAAAAGACGAGTAAATTTGAATGACGGGTAATTTAGACCAGCTTGGCCTAAACTGGCTTCCCTCGAGACATAACTCAGTATATAGGTTTTAACCATTTTATTATATAAGTCATCAAATAGTTTGCCCTTTGTTACACATACATATATATGTCAAAGTGTTATGCCTTCTTAAAACAACGGATCATACTAAAATGACTGAAAAGTGATGGGTGTTACATTTTCTGTATTTTTAAAGAATTTTATCACATGGTTACAAAAACTTTTATGGCAAGTCTTTTTCTATCAATAAACACTTGTCAATAATTGTCAGATAGTAAGTCGAATCAGCGCCTTCAATAGTTGCAATGGCATGCTATTAATAGTAATCTTCAGAGCATTTTGGTGGTACATGAAAACGTGTAAATACTGTTGTATCAATTCAATTACCAAAAAAAACTAACGTATTGAATGCTAGTAATATTCTTATATTTTTTGTATTCAACACTTTAGTTTGCGTCCACTGCATGATATTTTAACCTTCCCGCCAATACTTGCTTACTTTTGATAGTAACCACCTGCAGGCTCTTATTCTTACATAAAATTATCTACATAAGTTTGATTGTGTTATTATTGGACTCCTAAGTTATATGTGCTATAGTTTCTTTTTAAATACACACAATTGTTTATTTGTAAAAAATAATTGAAACTAAGCAACCAATGTAGTATAAAAACTTGTGGGATTTTTTATGCATAGGTAATATAACGTGATTTGCGTCGAAATATCTCTTTCTTGACGTGTAGAAAGATATGAACTTGACATTGGCTTGAGATAATTATCGATTGTGAGGTCTATTAGTCCATCCTAAGATATTGAGAATAATGAATATTAGCTCTAACTGAAAGTTATTCAACAAAATCTATTATTGAAATAAATAAAAAAGCAACATTTCGATTTTCAACTGGCACTGATGGCGTTGTGGTCTAGGTAGACCCCATGCTGGGTTTGAATTTTTCGCTGTACAGTCTATTGAAAATCGCAAATAATTGTTTGGGTGTTATTTGTCTTGGTTAATTGTTTGAAGTCCTCTGCAACAGTAGGATTTATTTTTTAATTGCCCTAATATTTTTTTCTCTAATTGTAATATATGTTAATCGTTTATATATTAATCAATCAAACATCAGATTAAAATAATACGTGAAGTATTTTTTGATTTTATTACACTGCATTAAAATGCAGAAAATCGTTTATTCATGAAATAAATTTCATGAATAACTGATTTTCTAATCTGATGATTGAAACATTTCATATAAATTGTCTCATTGTTATTATAATATGCTGCGTATAGGACTATTAGTTATAAAACCTAAAATGTATGTGCCATTTGGATTAATTTTAATAAGGTGTTTTAAAAGTGTTGTATATTGACACGGCTTATTTAATTTTACTTACAAAGCGATTACATCTGAATGACGGCCACCTCGGACCAGCTTGGCTTAGACTGACTTCCTTCGAGACAACTGAACCCAAATACACTTAAATTGATTATTAGCCATCATTAAATACCTATATTTTTGTATTAATTTAATAAAATTAGCATTGAGTGTATTGTGTTTTGACACGAACATGAACTTTGTGTCAATGTGCTTAAGTTAAATTGTGTATTTTATGCTGGTGTTAAACTTTAAGATAATTTAATATTGTTTTTATAATAGTTTAGTATATATAAATGATTAATTTATTTTAATGCTGAGTTTAGGGTTGAGTAGTCATAATATGTATATGATGTTACTTAAATACTATGTTATAACTGCTATTACGCTATATTTGGTCACTTAATCACTACTACTTAATAACTGACTAATAATCAGAGCCCGCAATAAGGTCACCGCTTTTCGTGTTTAAAATGTGGCAATATTAACTTATTATTATTATAATAATGCTGAGTATAGGACTAAATGATAAACATATCTATTAAGAGATAAATGTCAATTTTCAGTGTGGTGAAGGGTTAAAAATAAAATGTGTCATCACCCATTTAAATACATATGGGAATTATAAAACTGGCTAAGGGAATGAAATAATAAGCAGTACAATTTGCCCGAAGGACTTGTAACAGCAGCTGCAAAAGTCTACCTGAGCTAACCACCTGTTAAGTGTGACAATTATGTCAACATTTTTCATGTCAACCCCTATTTGGGAGAGTTATGTCCAATAGTGTACGTGTTTTGACTAGATGGATGGATTTAGTATTTGCTAGCACTTCAATTATAAGACGATTCAATGTTCCGTGACATAGAAAGTTTTTATTGAAAATATTCGAAAAATAATTTGTATGGATTTTTTTCATTGCTTATGTGGTGGTGGCAAACAAGCAAGCAGCACACCTGATGGTGAGTGTTACTGAGGCCCGTGGACCTTTGCTACAAGTCAATAGTCAAGTGTACGGCTATACCACTACTAATTGACAATATACACTGACAATTTGATAATTCCTAATGAGAATTTAAACGAGATCGAGATCCGAATGAGAATCATTGAAAATATATAACTTGATGGTTTCTATTGTGACTTTATGGACTGAAACTTCAATTGAAATCTGTGCGGAATATATTTATGGACAATTTTTAATGGTGTTTAACTTATTTTTGTTTAATGACAGGCTAATGAGAATTTCTTTGCGTTCCCATTGATAATTTGATGGTTCTTGGTGAGCACTTGGTGGTTTGTACTGTCAATTTACTGATATTTACGGTAATTTGTGTATTGAGAATTTTTTGACTGCCTAAGTTTAGTGGTAATCCAGAAATCGTTAGCCAAGTTCTCGTGACCATTAAAATGAGGAGACGCTCTTTTGAAATGGTTTACTTAATCACCAACATATTACTCTTATCCCAATTACATAGGAGTATGTGAGAGATGTAGAGACAATATCTATTCCTCTTCCACCACTTTGGCAATAGTTTTATGACCGATCGCCTGCCTGACGTCAACTCTCCTTGTGAGTGTATTGTTGACCAGACGGTATCACACAGTTAAATAATAATAAGAATGAAATCATAATATCATTATAATGCTGTGTATAGGCCCGAATGTTAAAATGCTCTCTAAAATGTTATTGCACAATTTTAAAGTATAGAAATCACAAGAAGGACATGTGTTCGTTGTGTGATAATAAATCAAAATAGAAAATGTTATATTTTTTTTATTATTATATAAATTTTTTATTCAGTGCAGTAACTGAGTAGAATAGAAATTATAATTTTATCCGTGAATATCATAAAGGACAACTAAAGGATATACAAATAATATCTATGAAAAAGGAGCAAAACTAGCTATAAAAACCTTATTCGAAAATATCTGATTAGCGATAAAAATCGACTTAGAGATAACCAGGGGCAGTAGTACACTTCTGGAAATTCAGAAACTATTATGGCCAACAACGGACGTTAATAATTGTTGACGGATGGATAGAGGGATGATCCTTTAATTAAAGAAAGGAAAAAGGAATATGTATTTATTGCACAATCATACTACATATTATGAAATATATGCTAAAGCTGCACTGATTTGCCGTGTAGAGAAGCTGTAATGAATTACGCTGAAGCTGATTGCTATTGCACTTAGTCATTCGCTAACCAAGCTCTCGGCTCCGTTTGCCTGAATTGTCCATTCATAGCGTCAGCTTCGCGATTTATATTAAACAATCGCTCCAAAACTTTAATTGCTACTAACTTCAGCGATATTGTGCCTTAACTTGCTATAGTCTTTTTCAAACAAGCTATTTTAAGCTAGCTCAGCTTATGTATAAAAGAAAAGAGAGATATAAAAAATATATTTTAATTTATAAAATAATGATATTTGTATTATTATTTATACAAATTAAAACAGCTGATATTTGAATGATGATAATTGAATATACGTTCTATATAGTATATCTACAGTTTAGCGATTCAATGTAATATATTAATTTTAATAACGATTTAGCGATAACCATATAGCAACCGTTCTTATTATACACTGCAAACAAATATAATAATATGCTATCGCCGCTATTTTCCGTATTTAGGGCGAGTGTGAAAGTTTTAGTGCTTTACCGATTGAGCCTTTTTTATTGCGAGCAAACCAATACTTAGAGATACATGATTCCCCTACTTTCTGATTAATGATTGACTAGGAACCATCCATCACCTCGGCTTTCCCTGAAGCTGTAGTCGACGCCTAAAGTAGTGACATTGTTTCCTGATTATAAATCAGGATTTTTCATTTATTGCATTTACAAGCACAACATTAACTGACACAAATTACATTCAGATTCGAAATAATAGTTTGTAGAACGTATAAAGTATCGTACTGTATGTAAATCGAATCCGCGCTTGGCACTTTAGGTCTATAGCCATCTGTGTAGTCATTTCTCAATGAGAATACATTGAGAAAGATATCACCCCCACACGTATTTGTGGAAACCATAGTAATGTTATTTGCTGTTTTATAATATACTATCAAAGAATGAAGAAAGGAAGGGCTTTACACGTTGGAGCCGTAAAAACTAGTTAAGGGAGAGAATATGTAGTAGATAGCAGCGAACAACACGCTTGCCAAAATGGGACAGTAATCACTTATTTACAACGATGATGACTCATTTTGAATTGATCCATCAATAAAGAAATAATCATAAATACATTGATATTTACTATAGTTTAATATATACAAATTCTATAGATTTTAAATTTTATATAATGAAAAAGATTGTTTTTTCTGTCGTGACTTCTCTTCTGATCTTCTGTTCGTGGCTGTCGTAAAAGACGACTAAGTAATATATATATATATAAAATATTTGCAAGAGAATGTAGATTTCAAATAAAACTCCTATACTAACACGTCTGACTGTGGTGTAGTTGGTCATTTTCCCTCTTATTATGGTGGAGGCTTGAGCCTAGCAGTGGGATATACATGGGATGATGTATATGTTAATGGTGAATGCAAAAAAAAATACTGTTATTAAGAGAATCCTCATAGATTCAATAACGCAGAACCTGGATCTGCGTACTGTTATTTTGAATTAGAGAACGACTGAGCGGATAATATTGCATACGACCGGTTTAATTGATATCACAGCTCAGCTTTGTAATTAGATTGTAATTTATAGTTCTAAATGCATTTAAGTTTTATTAATAATGTAAGTGATATAAGTATTATATTTATTATTTTGGCGATTAATTAATAGCAATATATCTTAATTATTGTTAATATAATTTAGCTGCTAAATATTAAGTAAGACTTATTTATTAGCGAATTAGCGAATCCAGTTCAACAGCCATCATTTTATATAGCTATATTTATATCAAGCTTATAATGTAATATCAAAATAAGTTTATTTTATTAATACAACGGCGGTGCAATTTTGAACATGTTTAATTATGAGAGATTGAGGCAGACAGATAAATGTCAATTGAAATAATAGTTTCGTATCGTTCTATCATATAGCAGTATATATTAAGATAAATCGGTGTTAATGAGCTGTGTGGCAGCGGCTACGCGTACTACCAACCTTTACTTCGCGGATGCCGTAAAAGACGACTAAGAACCTGGGCCAACTCCATCTGATACCGTTTGGTCAACAATTATATTCAAAAGGAGGGTTGACGTCTGGCAGGCGGCCGGTTATAAAACTATTGCCAATAACTTCTACAATATGCACTATGAAAAAAGAGTACATATTGTATCGACCCCAAGTAATTGGGATAAGAGTAGGGGAATGATACACATACATACATACATATCATCACGCCATATCCCTTGCAGGGTAGGCAGAGAGAACAGAGTGCCAGAGAACTCTATCTTTGCATACTTCACTCGCTTCCTCAACATTCATAATTCTCTTCATACACGCTCGCTGGTTTCGGAGACTCTTGACTTCACCTTCCTTCAGTACATGACCGATCTGGTCTAGGTATGTTAGTCTCGGTCTCCCCCGGTACCTACATCCTTCCACTTTCGCATTGTATATCTTCTTAACCAGACGTTCGTTCGGCATTCTTTCCACATGTCCGAACCATAGGAGCATTCCCTTTCGCATCTTTACACCAATACTCTCTTTCATACCTACTCGCTCTCTTACATCGTCGTTACAAATGCGGTCGGTCAGCCTAACTCCACAGATTTTCCGTAGAGATCGCATTTCGGCCGCATTAATTTTACTTTCATACTCTTTTCTGCATACCCAACTCTCGCTTCCATACAGTAATGTTGGGACAAGCACTGCGTTATGTATTGCTACACGTGCCTTCTGGCTGAGGTGGTGACTACCGAGAAGTTGCCCCAACGCTCCGTTCACTCTATTTCCCGCATTCACTCTTCGCTCTATATCAGTGGTGTACCTTTCATCTCGGCTAAATCCACATCCAAGATATACAAATTCATCCACTTGCTCTAGTACATCATTACCTATTGTTACTCTTACATATGTTCTGGCTTCATCTCTTTCAAAGGCCATTATTTTGGTTTTGCTCACATTCACGCGTAGAACCCTTTTCTTACAATCTTCTGTCATTGTGTCGACTAGGGTCTGCAGGTCAGTCGCTGACTGTGCCAGCAGGACTGCATCATCTGCATAGAGCAGCGCAGTGACCACTGATTCGCCCATCTGGAGTCCCACATTCATATCGTTCAACTTTTGGAGACATTTATCCAGATATATGATAAACAGCCTGGCTGACAGAACGCACCCCTGCTTAACGCACCCCTGCTTAACGCCGATATTGACGTCAGACCAAGGCGACATTCCATCATCCAGCCGCACACAGGCTCTACAGCCCATGTAACTGGACTGCACAGCCTGCAGCAGTTTACCGTTAATACTATACTCCGGTAAAGTTAATACTATACTCCGGTTGTGAGTGCAGATATGACGGCTGATAGAAGATTAGCTTAGCGTGGGATGAGGGCAGGCAAATGATGATGACTATACTCCGGTAAAATGTCCCAAAGTTCTTTTCGTACAACCGTGTCAAATGCTCTCTCCAGATTCACAAAACTGCAGAAAACCCTCTGACCTAGAGCCAGATGCTTCTCCACAATGTTGCGCAGAGAGAACACTTGATCCATGCATCCCCTTCCACTCCTGAAACCTCCTTGTGTCTCACACAGTAAAGTAGTTTTTCTATGCTTCTTTGAACTTCCACATACTTCTTTCGCTGTATCTACCAAACAGGGAATGATGATTAAGATAAATGGGTTCATGCTATGACATCGACAAGACAAAAACAATGTTACATTTTAAATGTCATGGTACGAAGCTGTATAATATTATTTTAAGGTTGAAACAAAACGTTCTTGAAATATTGTTTTCTGAATGTCGTTAGCGATACATAGTTTTTAGTTTATTTGTTAACGTTTAAGACTTTATTATGATTAGTACGCGTATGTAGGAAGGCCGACCATGAGAGGCTGGCCGACGTTTCGATATTTAGTTGACGTAAGGTCAATGCGGTAGTACTTTGAATAGGTAAACCGCCAGGTCAGTCATCTGTTCCGCTTAGAATAAAAACACATATGTAGATGGATAGTTCGGTACTTTAAGTGTTTAGGAAAGTGAAGCCAAAAATCCTGTTAGTATGCAAGCGATTACACGAATATACACGCACACTACTATAAATGAAACACAATGAACTTATACATTACGGAACGGGGCGACGTAGGGTGACATTTTTATCACTAATTTAGTGGCCTCAAATTTTGTGCGTGAAATAGGTTTCTATATATTATTATTCTAAGATGTTCCGATTGTACTCAATTAGCGCTGAATCCTATACAGCTAATTGTATACGTCCTTATACAATCGTTAAAATATAACTGTTATAAAACAAACGTTAATATACAAGTATAAATCTTGTATCGCCCCGGACAGTTTAGTCAGGATGTGGCAAGTCTGTAGCGGCGTGTTAACAATATAAATATCGTCACCGTTTATTTGACCGTAAACCTCTAACCCACCCAGGAAGCGTGACAATTACGACATAATCCATTAACTTATGTGACAAATCTACGTCCAACAGCGAACCGCAAATATCGAAATAATGACAGCCACCCATATTCCTGGTGAAATATCAGCCGTTGTTTGTATAACAGCAGCAGCTTGTGGCAACGAGCAAGTAAGAGATGTGATTTATTCATCATTAGCTCACGTGAGTCCCACTGCCGGCTGAAGCTGCCTTTATAATAGGAGAGAAATTGACCTACTATTCCACGCTGATAGGACGGGTTCGTATAGGGGTATTATTTCGAGGTTTTCTTCTCTTGCACAAATGTTTTATGCATATTATATCTCTTAGTCGCTTTTTGAGTAAGATAGGCGGTGTAGAATTGTATTCTTATTCCGTCACTACGCCGTAATTTATTGTATTCTTGAAATATTTCCAAACAACCACTATACTCGTGTAGTACTAGGTTACTAGTTGACCTTGAATACCCAAGTACAGTCCTGTGACTTTATTAATTATATATATCAATACTCTTAAAAGAAAAGAAAGCTGAGCCATTAATATCTATTTTAGAAATAGCTTATGTGAAATTTCGTTGACAGATTTTTATATAAGAGCGTATCAAGTAAAAACTGACTGATTGATCATCATATGGTATTGATGATCACATCACCACTTTCTTTCTTTCTTTCTTCTTTCTAGTAAGCTTAGGTCTTTTCCATAGTGACCTATACCCTTGACCAAGGGGCAAATGGTGGCATAGGTTTTATATTGAATTTTCCTACACTTCAATTAATATTTTCGTTATGTCAGATACCGTAGCCATCTTTTCGGTTATCCACGATCAACAGAGTAAATAACTTTATTACATAATAATAATTTCGAAAGCGTACATATAATTAAAATTTATTTATAGTATAAAAATATTTTTATTTATAATTTTAAATATTTTATTTTTTATTTGATAAAATGTGATTTTCATGTGGTATTTTCATATGAATGAAGTTTGATCTTACTTCTGATCTTAGGAAATTTTTTATTTGTAATAGTTATGTCACTGTACCTTAATGTACCCATGTGATATAGTTACTTTCGGGTTTGTATTACTTATTTATATAACACTGAGAGCTTGGTAATACAATTAACTACGAATATCTATTCTAGACATTGAAGTATTGGGATATTATCTATTTTTTTTTAATGTCGTCAGCATCATTGTTCTTTCATATTTGCTCGGCTTCTAATGATTATCACTCTTTTTACTGATAACTAATATATTTTCTTACAGAGGTTACCTACAATTGTAGTAAACTGAATAATTTATGAAGGTATTTAAAAATGTGTTTGGATTGTCGTAGGCGTAACGAGACGTTGTCGGTGATAACGCAGGACTCTATGACAGTGGACGATGTCGAAACTTTGCTAAAGGAAACTGAACACAATGGTTACCCAGTGGTGGTTTCCAAGGAGTCCCAGTATCTGGTTGGTTTCGTGCTGCGTCGCGATCTCAATTTGGCCATAGGTTAGTACAGATATAAGTATATTTGATGCTTAAACATTAAACGACGTCATAAACTGTTCTGGGGACCTAACAAGCACTATACAATGAATATCTTCAGGGGAATGTGCGGTCACACTCTTCTGGGCCATTTATATAACTGTTATCGTCAACTTGCTTATCAAATAACTATTATGGTATTATCCACCTTCATGGGGAGGCCTATGTTCAAAAGTTTGATGGACTGGTAATGTTAACGATGGCTTTATAGAGGGATAGACACTGATTCAGACCCATTACTTCAATTAATCGGACGAAAAATGGATAGTGACATCTTAATACATCAATAAACCCAATGAAAGGTTCGTCGCCCAAGTGTCTTTGAAGATTCTTCGTTTTCCTCAATAAAATTTTAGGTAACACCTAAGATTATCTATATGAGATTTCTCGGACCATATAGTACTGCTAGACTCATTCTCTAATGTGAGGCGAATTGACCCAACAGGACGGTGATCGCGCAAGCTGGAGTTTATTTCGAAGTTTCTTTCTCTTGCGTTATTTGTATATTATATTCCTTAACACGTTAACAATCCTGTGAACCCAAATGGGATCACAGCAGTGTATACCCACACGCTCATGTCCCTATACGGGTTCATAGGACTTAGTTTATTTTTTCACCGGTTTTGAAGCGGACTTATGAATATGTTTTCTGAATTTTGTGGACTTATGAGGGAAGGATGGGTCGTATAAAAACCGTTAAAATAATACAGATTATCTGAAAGTTAAATCTACAATTAGAAAGAGATTATGGGTGAAAAAAAACTTATTGCAAGAACACTTGTATTTGTAAATATATTGAAAAATGACAAGTTTATCTATGTTTCTTCACGAAACAAGAATGACAATAACCTTTTTTACATCCTTGATGAAGTTTGATTGACATTTTGCCGTCATCATGGCGATATCAACTTTTTGTAACAGCTGGTGTATCTTTTACGGTTTTTTCATTTCACTGGCAATTTCAATTGAACTGGTGGGTTGAAAAGAGCTGGTGGATGGAGCAGATTTGATAGAAGCATAGAAAGAAGTAAAGTGGTTCCCGTCAATTTTTGTTCACAAGTCCGTGGCACCACATTGAGGTCACCTAGGAAAATCATGGAAAATGGAAAAACATTTTGACGAAAAGTCATGTTTCTGATAAGTCCATTATAGAGAACTGTAATTATCTATTAATTTCTTTGGACTTGTGGGGTGGTTTGACTATTTTGTATGGGTACTTTCAACGTGTTAAGACACCCACGGACAGGATCAGGGGTGGCTATTTGTATTCCTATTCCATCACCACACGGATGAAATCGAGGTAAATATTATTCTCGATTCGTCAATCACACGAAATATATAAATGACAATACAAATTTTATCCGTCTTATGTGTTATAAATGTTGCCCGTTTTAGGTGTCACTTAAGATTTAGAACTCATTGGTGAAAACAAGCTGATGTATATTATATAATTTTATTACTAAAATCACTATAGTAATTTAATAATGAACAACAATTAGAGTTCTATTTAGACTTAAAATTGCTTTGCTTTTCTGCAGCCAATGCTCGCAGGACACTGGAAGGTATTACAGCACAATCGGTGGTAATATTTGCGGGTACCGGTAATCAGCCACCGTCCCCTCCGCAATGCTTGCATCTGAACCGTATCCTCGACATGGCACCAATCACCGTCACTGATCAGACTCCCATGGAAACTGTAGTGGATATGTTCCGCAAACTTGGACTTCGACAGACGCTCGTCACCCATAATGGGTAAGCAGATTGTTTTATATCTACACATTTTTTTAAACACAAAATCCTGCATATTCACGTAATCTTTGTACTGTGGAGGACTTTACAAACATCCTATTAATGAACAAAAGTTATACGCAGACAGAACAAAAGTTTGTGGAATCCATAAAGTATTATCCTGCCTGGAAATTAAACCTGTAACTTTGCATAGTAGCTTGGAATAATCATCTGTAAAATCGGTCAGATATTACACTGTAGGTAGAATCTGTGATATTACATTCTTCACTCTGCATGCATGGACTCACTATAGATAAATTATTATGTGGACCTTCAAACTAAAGAGGATGTCACCTGAAAAGGATCCTTAATATAAAGCAGCTCTTATTGTTTGCTGAAAATAGACATCTGATTAAATCGTCAACATGAATAAAAATTCTGATTGCTATGGGTCGATGCTTTCAAATATTATTGTTGTACGAGCTAAAATTGCTCACACAGCGATTTACGTACTATAAGTACTACTACCTAATTAATATGAAGCAGTCGTAAACAATCCTCCGTAATACACAAACGTGTGTAGTTTTACTATTAACATTACGAAGGTACGACTCAGATATCTCAACTCAACTTAAAGTAAATAAACAGTTAAACTTCCTTGTGGGTTAGTAACTATTACCTACTACAACATAACAAAAACTGGGTTTACTGTAAACTACGAGAAACCCCAAACCCCAAACTTGTCATATATTATAATAATATTTTCTCTATTTAGCACCCGTCATTTTCCACACAATTCATCCATCTTTGCCTAGATTTGTCTGCACTAGACGTACTCTATTACATAATTAAAACTTTCCTAATAATAGCGACAGACTCCTATCTGAGATCAGATGGATGGACGATATCTTGAATGTTGCAGGGAACTGTTGAATGCACACGGCAGGAGAAAGTTCTGAGTGGCATGGTCGTGGGGAGCCCAATGTCCAACAGTGGATGTCTACGAGCTGATGGGTGGATAGATATATACATCTGTTCAAGATCAGTCTTAGCCATCTGGCTAAGATTGCTCTTGAGGGTCTCAAAATGTTTGGCTAAGTTTGATCAACGTTATGTATGATGCACAATATGAACTCTATTCGGGAAATTATTTTCATTAATATTAAAATAAATTTGGTTAATAAATAAAATTGCCGTTTTGTGAATACCATTCACAACTCTCTATCGTGGGTTCATATCGTCATCAATCCGTGGGTTTCGTAAAAGATGACTGAAGAATAATATGTATATAACATATATGCAAGAAAAGGAAATCTCGTAATAAAACCTTTTACCAACTCATCTGACCACCGTGGGGTAGTTAGTCAATTTTCTTCCTGTTTTGGAGGAAGCTCGATCACAGTAGTGGGACGGATATGAGCTGATGATAATGCTGATATTATAAAATAATAATAATTGCAAATACAGACGCCTGCTCGGTGTAATCACGAAGAAGGATGTTCTTCGTCACGTGAAACAAATGGACAACGAGGACCCAAGCTCGGTGCTGTTCAACTGAGCCCGGGGTAGGGCTACGAACCGCGCAGGCACGTAGCCTCCTCGCACTACCGGCGAGACACACTTCACATCGGTTTTGGCAACTCGACTGACGATGTGAACGCAACCAAATAAAATATGACAACTTGCGTATTTCACAATTAATAAAAAAAATATATATTACAATATATATTATATAATTGTATAATGTGATCCAAATGGGTAATGGAACGGTAATTAACTCAATTTAACTTAAATTAACTCGTTAAATTAAATTAATTTGTTATGTAAATTGTAAACTGTTACTTTCAAAATAAATAGAACTTAAATTTTGACCATAGCTACAAAAATAATTTGTATAATTATAAAATATTTTTGTAGCTATGGTCAAAATTTAATAGTTTTATATGATGCAGGTACCAATAAATAAACACATAAAATAATTCTTCAAATGTGAAATTTGTATAAGAGATTTTAGACGTTTAAAGCCAAAAGAGTTAATCTTGCAAGTTAATTACTATATAAAAATATCAAAAAATCTCAAATATGACACATAGCAGAGTGATATGCAAATTTCTAGTTAAGTATTTCAGTTCGCTCGGCAAATATTGAAAATTGACACGTGCTTTTTTTTCGTACGTTTCCTTATATCGTTTGGATTGCTTTAAATTTATGCAATTTTCTCGATATTGACAGTTTTAATATTCAAATTATATGTATATATGATGACAAATTGATGATAAAAGTTCACATAGAGGATGTCTTCATGTAATTGAACTAAGTGTATGATGTAAAACAGCCTATGTTATATCATAGAAATTGTATACTATATTACACATAGATATTATATGTAAATGTTTAGTGTACGTAAAATGTACTATATATTTATTTTATATTTTCTTTTTTTTTCGTATTTATTAAAATAATTAACAAGTTAGCATTATAGCCATCTAAATGTATTTCCGTATATGGTCGTACATAGGTGCAAAACTTGAACAATTAAAATTAAAAATCATATTTATAGTTTGATTTATTGATATTTTTATTATTATGCTATATTGAATGGATATTACAATGAATTAATGGCTGTTTAAAGTTTAATAAAATTTCATGAAGTGATTTCGACGCCAACCAGTCACGCCTCAGTAGTAACATTTTGTATTATTAATTTTAAGTGTAATATAAAAATCCCTACTTTAATAGTTTAATCAAATCAAATCAAATTATAGTATTTTTCTGTAAGATTTCTTTATGTTTAATATTTTTACATTATTATATTGATTGTAACCGTATTTGTATATTTTGATTGAAAGTAAAGGAACAATTAAATTTTTAATAACATTTAATTTATTTTTTTAATTTCCATTGCACGCAATTAAGAGTAAATAATGTATTAAATTATTATGTAAATAATGTATTAAAATGATTACAATTTCAATAATATATGATTTAAAAAATAAATGATTGACATTTTATAATTATTTTATTTAAACGATTTCACACTATACAAAGTGATTATTGATATACGGTTTTGATACGAGTTACTTTGTTATAATTGGATCGTGTTAGATATACGGGCATACTTAATATGCAACTGTAGGGTCTGCTTCTGGATCTTATTTGTGTATATACATATATGTATTGTAAATAGTGTGAATGAATATATAAATATATTTATAAGTGAATATAGGTGGCGCTTCTCTCTGTATCAATTATTATTACTATTACATCACTGTTTATTGTATTCAAACACTATTATAATGTTTATCTTTTTAAGATTTAATACGTTTAATTCTGCAGCTTTCCCATTTCACTTTTAGTTAATAATTTTTATTACCCTACGCTAACAGCATTTGTGAAAATAAGTTGACACAACCCAGTGATGCCTGTTGAATATATAATATATATTACAAATATGGCATATTCACGTCTTTTGGTTAAATAATATATCGTAACAACTTCAAGACTTGTGGTATGTACTTTTAATAATTTAATTATGTTACATCTAACACTATGGTATGATTAAATGCTTCGTTTATTTGGGATAAATTAAGATATATCTCATCACTTATATACAATTAGATATCTGGTCGTGAATAATATGTGGTGACATTATGTTAACAATATGTGGGTTGTATTGTGGAACTGCTTGACCAAAATGTATCCATTTCGAATTTAAAATTGATACAGGGATGCGATTTGTTTTAGAATATCAATTGTAACGCAGCTGAGTTATGTATTTATCGATTAAAAAGAAAATCGCAAGTGTAAACTACATAGTATTATTTTATTTTTAGATCTATCCTTGTTGGAACGTCGTATTAGAATTGTAAACATGTCTGTCTAAAGTATTTCTATCCAAGTTTCACCTCGCTTGCCCTCTGAACTATATATACACATGTTTATTAAATTATACTAATGTAAATGGACTGAAATTAATTAACAATTGTAATTGAATTGTATTAGTAAATATTGGATTGCTGTATATGTGTGTGTGTGTGCATAGGACATTGTTTTTGTTTTGTTGTGTTAAACAATACATGCATACATATGTGCACATAATACACTCGTTATATCGATGTGCTGTATCTAGATCACATACGACACACAACTTTTTAGATTAGAAATTATAACAATCACGTATATGAATAATGGTGGTTTTAATTATATATAAATTTGTATTTGTGATTTTTTATTTATAAAATATACATGTTATGAAATTTATGACTATTTTAAATAAATGATTAATATCAATATTTATTTCATCATCATTCTGTCTGTAATATTTACATAATATTACGAATGTTTATTAATTATTATTATGAATATTTTCAAACAAACTCTTATCATAAATATGGAAACAAAATAGAACATTGTTTATAAATATTAGTTCACTGTCCTGTGGTCTGACCGAGTAGGTATCCCTTCATTATGCCGCATGCATTAGGTACTTTTAATTTTCTTATCTAAGTCTGATGACAGTTTATATGGATCTTATGGGTCAGGAATATGGTATAATATGCATTAATTTGTATGGCGTTTGGCGAAAACTTGAAGTGATGAAACTGGCGATATGTAGGTACCTACCTTCATATTAGTTTATACCGAAGCGGCGCGGGAGGTCTTTGATCTCTTAGTGATAGCCTAATAATTATAATTTTTAATACGTTGTTAGTGTGGAAAATGTTAACAATACAAAGTAATATGCTGTGGCTAAACTATACGACACATTATATTCAAAGTTTCTGTACAGGCTGGGCAAGTCATCAGATAAACTAAATTAAAAATATTGTCGCATGGTCGTCTCCATCCTCTATATACATATGTTATATATATAGTATACAGGGTGGAAGCCTATCATTACAAGTAGGACTAGTAGGGTTACCTGTCTATGATTTCGGGAGCGGTCCCCCTACACCCTGTATTTTTACTTATTTATAAATATGTGTTATACATAAGTATATAATAACTGAAAAATGTAACTGCACAGATTTATTATGGTCTATGTACCAACGTTGGTTGCCGAGCGTGTTACCGCCATTTGGGGTATTGTTCTAAAAATAACGAAAAATATAACCCA
Organism: Lymantria monacha; assembly: GCA_905163515.2. Classification (NCBI taxonomy): domain Eukaryota; kingdom Metazoa; phylum Arthropoda; class Insecta; order Lepidoptera; family Erebidae; genus Lymantria; species Lymantria monacha. Next base: position 24,623,642 of record LR991081.1, read on the forward strand.
TGAAACAAGGTTCATATTTTAATATAACAACTCAATTCAAAAGTAACTTTAATATTAACAGTTCATAACTATGTCGCTAAATATACTATGAATCATCAGCCATTAAATCTCCGTAAAAGCCTATCGAGGGAGCACCGAGAGAATAAGTAGTACTTTTTTGGACAACACAAAATGCGATCGCCAATCAGTCTGCTAAGAATGGCGATTATAATATTATCCTTCATTGTGGCGTCCTATATACAACAGATATCTCTAGGCTGACGCATTTATGGGTCCCCATAAATGTTGATATATGAAACCAGTTAGGTAAACGTAAATGATTAGGGAATAGTTTACAGGTCATGTTTATCGTCTTAGTTTATATACAACCCACTGCTGGGCTCGGGCTTCTACAATAGCAGTGTAATTGGCCTACTTCACACTCTGGTCACATTCGGTTGCCAGAGTTTTATTCCGAATTTTCATCTTTTGTATAGATGTTACCTGCATATTACATCTTTTAATCTTCTTTTAAGACATCTACGAGTAGGTAAGGGAGTGGTGAATTACATTCTTACACCGCCACCACAGGAAACAGCTACAATAGATATTTTTAATAAAACACAAATGTAATTCATATTTCATTTTAATTAAATTTATAGTTAATCACGATTATTCGTAGCATATATAGGATATTGTTTGTGTTAGGATACTTTGAATTGTGTACTATGATAATACATTAATAGATGCAATACAAGAAGAGACTATATAACTTCATTTATTTATTTTATTATAAAGGAAATATACAAAAATTAAAAAATTAAAATACATGCCTTGGCAATCACTATAGGTTCTTATTACGTGTTTTTGTAATTCGACAATAACAAATTATAAAAATATATAATAAAAACCGTCATAGATCTTTACGAGGCGAAGAATTTTGAATACACACTGTTGTAAGTGTTGTCAGAGAAATTATTTAAATAAATCCTCATTTATTCTAACACAAACAAATTCTAATAAAAATACATTGACACTAAAAAATAAATATTAACATCACTACAAAAAGCATACATATCACAAAAATGTAATTATGAAAAAGAATTATATTTGAAGAACAAAATTTTATTTTAATTTGATTCGGTATTACAATAGTTAAAACAGACATAAAGTCTAAGTATTAATAAACATATATTTGGTTTAAAGTGAGAGTCAGTCCGTTGGACAGACATATATAACACGTGGCTCGGCGGTATCCCTAGCACATTTATACTACACTTGAGATCAGTTATTGAAATACCTTTCTAAATATACACAATCCATTCCAAAACAACACATATATGAGTTTTACTAAATTAATAAAAACACATTGCGGTAAAATGTTCAACTACCCGCATTATGCCTCGAATTGGGTAGGATCGTATCATTGTTGAATGACAACCGGACGATTTCAACGCAGGTTTTTTTTTGCAATAATTTATTAATGATTAGGAGTTATTATGATGTTTAAAATACGCATTTGTTAACTTAATTAACTAATGTCACTTTATCGTCACAAATGAGTATTACTAGCCGATGTGACATTTTTAATTAAAACTAATATTAAAACAGCGAAATTAATTAAGCTCATTGTAATAACAGAGAATTGACACCTGTATGTTTAGTTTAACCACACTTCGACTCCTATCACACCCTGTTTTCAAAACATTGAGAATTAGTCTATAAACTACATTAATTTCATTATAATTTCTTAATATATCATCCTTCTGCTGTCCTCTGTTAGACATAGGCCTGCTCCTCCTCCTCCTCAAATAGGGGATGGTGCTGTAATCGCCACGCTTGGCACGCGGTTTTGTGTGATCGCAGTGAAGTGTTAGGTCGTTTTTCAGGAGAGTGTTGCTGCCCACTCTCCTTCCTAGTGAGATATTTAGATGATTCTTACGAATACCACGGGCATGGGAAGCGATGTATATTTATAATTCTGTTGCAACGATGTTTACTTGCGTGTTTTCTGATACGTTCATTTTATATTTTGTAACTACATTACATACTGTGTGCTGGTCCCTAATCCATTACCCTTAAGTAAACTTTAACATACGGTAACTATAGATATATAATAGTGAACGAATCGAGAAAACACGTTTAGAGTAATAATTATATTTGTATTTACAGTAAACATACGAATATTATACAGAAAGGGAACATTAAATTTAAACGCCACAAATCTCTAAATTTCTCTAAAAAGAAACGAGAGATTTTAAACTAACATTCAATATATTGAAAATATTCAATGATTTAAAAGCGTTACCCAAGTCAAGTCCCAACCAAGAAGACATGAACATAAAAAAATAATAGCATTTAGAAACTACATAGATACAAAAAAAATAATGCATATGTATTATATACATAACGTTTTTGATTATGCCCAAATATGTTCGCACCTATCGATAGTAAACATACTATTAAAAATTGCAAAATCACAATATAAATGTGATAAGTCCTGACATATCCAACTAAATAAAAAAGAAACATGTTATTTATTGTTCGAGATGCAGACTTGTATGTGTGGACAAATAGACACAGTGTTCTATTGAAATTGATTCTCTCTTAAAACTCAGTTCAAATATAGATTCACCAGCTTAATTTACCATCTATCTTTGGGACACTTAAGATACGTAATAAGTGGGCATGCTTTATTACACTATAAAAACCATTAAATTTGTTTTTAATTATTCATTATATATTGTTTTATAACTATTTATTGTCTAAAGTAATTCTACGATAGTGCTCAATACCCCGTTTACGTTTCGTTGTTTTAAAGTATTGGGGTAAAAGTGATAAGAATCGCCTCTGTATATATATAATCTGGTGATAAACATGACGGTGAAGCAGTTTGACCTGCAAGTATGAAGGTTAGAGGATAAGAAGGACGATCTCTTATGAGCGTCGAACTGAAAACGTGTTCGGTGGAAAAAATAAAATATTAAAAATCTGATAATACTCTGAACGAGCGCTTGTCTCGACTACTCTCGTAGAAAAAAAAGTAGCCAATCAAATTTGTTGTGTAAATAACTTATAGAACTCGAATCTGAACGAGCGCTTGTCTCGACTACTCTCGTAGAAAAAAAAAGTAGCCAATCAAATTTGTTGTGTAAATAACTTATAGAACTCGAATCTGAACGAGCGCTTGTCTCGACTACTCTCGTAGAAAAAAAAAGTAGCCAATCAAATTTGTTGTGTAAATATCTTATAGAACTCGAAATTTAGTAAAAATAAAATATTAAAAAAATCACAACTATATATCAGATACATGTGATTTTTAAAATATTTTATTTATTAAAATATTAGAATAATTGAACTGTAATGGATAAAATTATTTATATCTCAAATAAAACGAAGCGGAAGCTTAATAACTATAAAATTCACTTTGATGTTACTACATTGCCATTTTAACTTAACGCATGCCATTTTTCCATACATAAAGATCGTACTCATTATTTCTAACCACGATACACGTAAGGTACCTTGTTCACACGCTGTCTGATTATATCATATATAATAGATATCGATGTCAATCGATATCTATTACATTGCCGCACAGTACGAATAAAACAATAATGCCCATTTTCAACATCGACACCTATATTTTAAGCTAAACATAATATTAGATGTCACTTAAATTAAGGTGTCTTTGTTGATAACGGTCTTATTTATATTTAGAGGTGCTTATTATATTAAGTGTTAATGTATTTGTATGTGGGCCTTGTTCATTCGTAATCTTGCCTTTGTAGCGCCACGGACACTTTATACAGACTCTCCATCATGAAGGACAGATTTTGAGAGAGCTCATGCACCGGACGAGTGATGGCAACCATGTCTGAAAATTACACAACTAATGATCACAACTGTAAAAGTCCATTGATCTATAAAAGTAGTCAAGCTAATAGCCGCCATATTAGGAGAGCTAAAAGCAATTATTCATTAAATATTTAAGGTAAACTGTGAACTCGTTCAATATTTATCTTATAATCGTCATCATTTTAGCCTATCGCCGTCCACTGCTGGACGTAGACCTCCCTCATGTTACGCCACAGTGCGGTCCTGTGCCGCTTGCATCCAACGACGCCCAGCAACCTTCACCAGATCGTCTGTCCACCTACTTGGGTCGTCTGTGACGTCTGCGTCGTCCGGTACGTGGTCGCCACTCACCACCACCTTTTACCCCAGCGGTTGTCGGTTCTTCGAGCGATGTGGCCTGCCCATTACCACTTCAGTGTGCTAATTCTTCGTGCTATGTCGGATACACCCGTTCTTCTGCGGATTTCCGTATTTCGGATTCTATCTCGCAGAGAAATCCCGAGCATAGCTCGCTCCATAGCACGCTGAGCGAATTTGAGCTTGGTTATGAGGCTTACATTTAGGGACCACGTTTTCGTGCCGTAAATCATCACTGGTTGTAACCAGTACACTGGTCGAAGACCTGTATTTTTAGACACTGAGGTATGTTGGAGAAGATACTCTTGGATTTCCCGAACACTGCCCAGCCGAGTTGGATTCGTCGGTTGACCTCTTTATCCAAATCGGATCTACCTAACTGGACTGTTTGTCCTAGGTAAATAAAAAGATCGACAATTTCGAGAATCGCATTGCTAACTAGGATCTATACAGGAATGATATGGGCATTTGACATGACTTTCGTCTTGTTCATGTTCATTCGTAAACCCACTGGGTAAACAACTGGTAATCCCAACTGGATACACTGCTGAGATCGTTAAGCATGTTGCCAAGGTCCTCCATGGATTCTGCCATAACGACGATATCATCTGCAAATTGAAGGTGAGTGATGTATTCGCCATTGATGTTGATGCCGAGTCCAGTCCAGTCTAAGAGCTTGAAGATATCTTCCAGTGCAGTGGTGAACAGTTTCTGAGAGATGACATCTCCCTGTCTCACGCCTTTCTGCAACTGGTTCGGTTTCGTACTCTTATCCCGGATACGGACTGACATTGTGGCGTTCCTATACAAACATCTCAGCATTTCAATATAACGATGGTCGATTTGACACCGCTGAAGGGCCTGCAGCACCGCCCAAGTTTCGACTGAATCAAAGGCTTTCTCATAGTCCACAAACGCTATACATAGAGGCCGATTGTACTCCTCGGTCTTCTGGATAATTTTAAATTCTAAATAATTTTTTTGAACACTCTTGAGCCACGGTTCCGCTCTATCGCTTCTTTAATACGGAGCGTATTAAATCGGCGAATATCGCGACGCACAGACCTGGAGATCTGCCTATTTAGCTTCCTATAATATCCAAATAAAATGTCAAACCTGTCTGGGGAGCTAAATCAATTCTTAAACAATTTGCCTACTTGCATCTTTATCGCACACGTTGAGAACCTGTGATGTGATAATATACGTTACCTGGTTGCGCCTGAGCTAATCCCTTGCAGTACACGTGCAGTAAGCTAGTTATATCGTCTTCAGGCAATTCGCCGCGCTCCAATATACGTTCAAGATTACGCTCGCGTATTATTGCTAATGCAGTACCCCATCTGTAAATAAAATTATATATAAATACTGGCACGCGCATTGTGTTGATGAGTTGAAAAAATGCATTGTGCCGTTAAAATTGGCTAATTAGGAAGCAAGCGAAAGTCTTTATAAACTGTAGAGAAACTTAGACATGGCGATTGCCAACCCGTGCTGCCAAGCGTGGCGATTATTGTCTTAATGGAAAGGCAGGATCCGACGTCACAAGGTAGGGCGAACTGACAAAATTGCTCTGTCCCGAACTATATAGAATATTCAATTAATGCATACAAAATTTACTCATAGTTTAGGATCGTTCAAAAGATTATCCTGCGCGAGAATCAAAGTTAAACTCTTTAAATTGTTTGATTGTGCTCGCTACTTAGTAATTAGCAATTAAATCCTTCACTCTTTCTAAGGTGCAAGATATTACTATATTAACTCGTAAAGTTAGTTTACGAAGTAGAAATACTCACTTTTTTGTCCTATGGGTATGTATGGTAAACATCGATTAAAAAGGAACCTCGAATTGGTATTCGAATTTTATAACTGGTAGGACCACACTGTTGATAGTTCTCTATCTACAGCTGCGGGCTGGTCCGTCCGGGGTAGTACCACACTCTCACAGAAGATCGACGTCTGAATAATGGCAACGTGCTATTGTGCTTCGTTCGGTGAGCGAAAGAGCCGGAAGTTCAACTGGGTAGGTTTGGGGTTTGTATTGGTAGTCAGCGGCCTAGCTATACTTTTGGTGTTGTAAAGCTTTATGGGCGGCAGCTACAGTTACCTCAGGTGTGCTGTTTGCTCGTTTGCCACCATAAGTAATAAAAATATGGAATTCTTTTTATAGTTGGTGACGCTACTTCGTCTGTGTCAGACAGTATTTCGTCTGTTCTACATGGTATTCTTGCAGAAAAACGACATGTAAATAGTAGTCACTTACTACTCCACTTCGTTCGATAAGAGAGAAAATTCTGCTCTTATGCTACTATTCGGCACTGTAGGCAGCGACTTGGTAATACCTCTGGTATTGATGAAGACAATGAGCAGCAGTTATGAATTACCGTTAAGTATACTGCTTGCTCGTATGTCACCCAAAACTAATCACCATCAACAGCTCAAACACGTCCCACTGCTGAGCTCGTGCCTCCCCTACAATAGGAAGGAAATTGACCTACTACACCACACTGGTCAGACGTATTGATATAGGGTTTTATTTCATTCTCTTGCATATATGTTGTATATATATGCTAAGGAGTGGTGAATTGTACCATTTTTCCTTCACCACACAGAAGAAATTGCAAAGATACATATCTGTATATTAATATTTTGACTCACTTCTGGCGTTGCATTAACTGTAGCAATCTGGCGTCGTCGTGCGGTTCAGGTGATTGCTCTGAACATAGATCGCCTGAGCTCGCCGTCAAGTGATTCCTCACGGCGCATACGGCGACACTCATCTCAACAGCCTGATTAAATCAAATAATTTATTGCCAAAAAAACAAAACGTTCCTATAAAAAAATATGAAAATTAACCATAAAGGTAGTAATGTGACATCCAACGAGTCTAATGTTATCCTGAAAACAAAGTCTCAAGATAGTGATTGTTTTCAGATGGGTGACTCAAGTCTTACATGAAAGCAACTATACTATAAGTACAGTAGTTGTAAATATTCATCATTATGTCAGCTTATATACGTCCCACTATTAGGTTTGGGCCGCTCCCACGATGGGAGCAAAATTGGTCTGTTATACCCTGCTGGTCAGACAGTTTGGTATAGGGTTTTATTTATATGTATGTTATACCGCTTACTAGTTTATAAATAAGCGCCATGTTAAAATTTAACAGAACATTTGTCATTTTCCATGATGCTTTCAAGTGCCTGAATCAAATCTTTAACAATCTAATTTATATTTCTGGTCGACAGCATTTTAATAAAGGAAAAGGAAAAATAACTCGATCAATGTATGTAAAAAAATATTGTGAGTTTGATCTAATGAACGGAAGAACGTTCTATTGGGATTAGGGATCTTTAATGAATTCATTGCATTTATACGACTGCAATGGGCGGAGTTATGATCAACAGGGCGGGGCTATTATTTATTAATAAGTGGGTGGAGCAAGCGAAACCTCTCATATATAAGCATTGTCAACAGTCTTGTTCCGGGAGTAAGTCATTTGTATCACAGCAGTTCACGAATTCAGTAACTCAGCTCATAATTTCCATCCGAGTTGTCTATACGTATACAAACCTTATTATCAATAGCGGCTCCGTAGACCGCCATCAACATTTTATTGTTCGTCTCAAGAAGAAGCAACAACTGGAAGATTAACTTGTATACGCAGCGCGACAGTTCTTCGGGTCGGGCGAGTTCCAGAGCCTGAGAAAATTTAATAGAAGTGAGTAATTAGACGACTGGCGAATTTCAAACAAATATTAAAATGATTAACATACTATTTTGGTGGATGGCATCACTCTTCGCACTCTATTTTCATTTAGTATTATGGTACCGGGAATTTTTGTTTCTATTTTCGCCAGTGCACGAGGAGACGAAAGAAATTAGTGTTGATCCATACGAGAGAAGTTTCACAAACATTGTGAACACATACGTGGTACCTTATTTTATTTTATTTAACTTTGTCAATTATACAATCATAGTTGCCGAACTCATAATAATGATAATAATATATGCCAGGGATTAGATGCCAAACATTTCATCTATACGGCTAGGAATTGTGTATGTGTTAACATCGATGAAGATAATATTAGCCAAATTGTTGTTGTCTTGTGTTTTATGTAGTATAGGCGTACCTCGAGCGCATGCTCGCGACGATCGAAGTACGTTTCGAGGTGTTCGTTAATCTCGAGAGCGGCGTAGCGTACAGCGTCGCGGGCGCGCGGTGTTTCGACCGCTAGGGGGCCCGCCCACAATAGCGGTGGCTCCTCGGCGCCAAGGCGTTCAAGCACCGCACCCAACTCCGCACCTCCAGCACCGCTCAATGCGCTCTCACACAGTGTAATGGTCTTCGATGATACCTCCTGATCAACCACACCGAAATATAAAGTTATGTAATCTTATCATATATCCGTATGTATATTGTAACCTATAACTTATTACATAGCATTTTCAACGAAAAATTAATGGAAAAAATATGTTAGAATTTGAGAATAATAATAAACACACAAAACATATGTGGTTGTAATATCAAATACATTATTTGCTTCTTAAATATTACTATTATATATTACGAAATGTCTATATATTAAACACATTGTAATTAAAATTTATTATAATAATCATCATCATCATCGTTACAGCCCATAAATGTCCCACTGTTGGGCTCAGGCCTCCGCCGTAATAGGAGGGAAATTAACCCACTATACCGTGCTGGTCAGATGTGTTGGTATAGGCTTTTGTTTCGAGTTTTCCTTCTCTCGCATAAATGTTATATGCGTTTTATATTCTTTAGTCACCCACGGGTAATATATGGGTTGGTGAATAGTATTTTTACTCCTTCACCACACGGAAAATAGTACAATAATATTTAACTTAAATTCTAATGTGGAAATAATTAATCATGTTATGAAATTTTGTTATTATTATAATAATATAAGTATCTAATAATATATTGCTTTTCATTGAACCCATCTAACAGTGGTTTCTATCTAACAAAATAATTACATAATACGTAAGTTTTTAGGTCATCTCAACTCTTATAAGTCCCATTGCTGGGCTCGAGTTTTTACCACACGGAGGGAAATTATCTTTCTATACTCTCTGGTCAGACCGATTGATATAGAGTTAATTTCGTATTTTCCTTCTCTTGCATAGATTTTATGTATATGCATATTACATTCCGTGGTTGTCTTTTACGACACTCATGGACAAGTGGTGAATTGTATTCTTACTCCGTCACTACACGAAAAATAATTATCTTTATATATATATAATTCTTATGTACGTGTGTATGTCACTGAACTCCTAAACGGCTGGACGGATTTTGATGAAATTTTTTGTGTGTTCAGGTGGATTCGGGAATGGTTTAGATTCGCAATTGGACCCGGCAGGTGGCGCTGCGATCTAGTTGTGGGATTTTTACTTTTCGTACACTACTTAGGCGGAACGAAGTTTGCTAGGTCTGGTAGTATATTATAGATGTTCATAAAGGTATTAAAGATCGGGCAACCCTTATTCATATACTTAGTCATATAAGGATCAATAACGTATATTGACTTTGAAAGCCTATCAGTTGCGAATTTATGTTTGATGGCGCCCTAGGTATCACGATATACGCGGCTCTTTTTAATTTTCTACCAAAACTAAAATATTTGTAATCGATGATTTGACTGCCCTAGGCCCACAGGCCTTTTGTGCCCATGCATAAAGATATATATATCTTAATATATATAAATTACGTGTCACGTTGTTTGTCCGCGATGGACTCAAAGTACTAACTGATTTTAACCAAATTTGCACAGCAAGTGTAGTTTGATACAACTTAAAAGCATAGCTTAAATCTCAATTTATAGTAATATTATTTTATTGCAAATTATATGTCTAATATTTGACAGTCAAAATCATATGTTATGCTATGTTAAATGTATAAACGCTTCATATAAGCTAAAATGTATTAGAATAAACAAAAAGTGTTACTGAAGCTAACCTAAGCCACAGCAACGCGTGGCCCGGTCTGCTAGTATATATATATATATACTTATACCCTTGGGGGGCATAGTCCGGAGCGTGCTCGTTCGCGTCCCCTACCAGTCTAATTAGACTGCTAATCCGGCTCGATATGCGTACCGCAATGCGGGTTAGGGCGTCCCCCGGAGGCGACGCGTACCGACCCGCCCCCGTCGGTACGAATTTCGGCAGTTGCGGCGATGGGGGCCGCCACCCATCACGCCTTACCCAGTCAGGCGATTCGAGGAGAGCAGAGTGCCGGGTGGGCACGTGGAATGTAAGAGATAGAGATCTCTGGCACTCTGTTCTCTCTGCCTACCCTGCAAGGGATATGGCGTGATGATATGTATGTATATATATATATATATATATATATAAACAAAACCGTGGTAAAAAAAGGCGTGGTATAGAAAATCAATTTCCCTTCATTCTTCATTATGGAGAAAGTTTGAGCCTAACAGTGGGACATATATGAGCTGAGATGATGATGAATGGATTATTGCCTTAAGTACGGTGTGCAACCGGTGTATAAGCGTGAGGGGCGGCATCAGGGCGGCGTGTCGGAGGAGTGACGTCACCGATGCGCGCCATGCATCCCTCACTACAGGCCCGGAGCACTGACCAGGCACTGGAGTCACATCACCACGGTCACCTATAATCACACACATCAGATAATAACTAAATGTCTTTTTACGTGGGAGCGTTTTAATTTAACAAAGAATGTCATCATAATGTTCCGAGGTGCTAGGACCATGCTGTTGACAATTTTCTGTCTACAGTCGCGGGCCGGTCCGTTCGGGGTAGTACCATACTCTCATAGAAAATCGACGTCTGAGCAGTGATAATTTGCTTGGTTCGATGAGAGTAGCCTTGGTAGGTAGCGGCCTTGCTGTATCCCTGATATTGCAAAGGTCCATGGACGACAGCAACACTTACCATCAAGTGTTCTCTCTGCTTGCTCGTCCACCACTTTAAGCAATATAAAATGTGTTGTTGCACTTCATTCGGTGAGCGAGAGAACCGGCAGCTAAACTTTCTGGGTGGGTTATCGTTGGTATGGAACAGCCTAACTGTACTTCTAGTATTAGAAAGGTCTATAAGCGGCAGTAACACCACCCTACCATTAGGTGTGCGTTTTGCACATATGCCACAATAAATATTATTTTGATTAGTCAACAAATATGTAAATACGTTTTTTTTCGTCATCAAAAGAACAGAACTTGCAATATTTTTATATTGTGCGTAAATAAATTTTACCTTCAGGTTCACCACTAGAAGCGCTAGATGATGAATGTGTTCGCGCGCGTAAAACCAGCTCGTGGCTGGGACCGGCGTCTCCCTCTACACGGCTACCGTTAGTTCCGTCTTCCCAACCTCCTTCTTCGTCTGATGAATCTTCGTGTCCCATCTATAAAAGTGTATTAAAATTTATCACATTATTATTACATACGTTGTTTTACCGCTTGTTGTAGTTTTGTTCGTGGGTGTCGTAAAAGAAGACTAGGAGCTTTATGCCGTGGGGTCAGTAATTATATTCTCAAAGAGGACGTCAGGATTAACGCTAGACAGGCGGCCAGTCATAAAACTCAAGCTTTTGCGATATGTACGACGGAAGTGAAATACATACTGCGTTAATCCCAAATTGAAATGATGTAGGATGATGATGATGAATCATTGTTCTTCACCGCTACGTCGTTAGTCGCCGCTGTAAAACTGCAATTGGTGACTAAAAGTCTCACGTCTACTCTTATTACATTCAAAAATGTTCTCTCCAATAGACACCGATGTCGGACTGGTAGCAATAGCAAAAGTAGCAATATGCTACATTTTGCTATTCTTTCTATTCTGTTTACATGTAGCCGTGCTTTAATGCATCCAATACAAAAGAATAAGTGGAGAATTATATTTTTATTCCACCATCGTACCATAAAATCCTAATTTGGGTATTATGAGTATTTTCATCCGAAAATTAATTGTAAATAAAAATCAAAGAAAACTGATTTTATAATACTTTGTCCTTGCACGAGAGGCATCGAGGCTAAGGTTAGGAAGATGGAGGCAGCAGCAGTGCCAATCTGCGCATATACGCCCTTAACAATTCAAGGCACTCAACATATTGATTTTACAGCTCAGCGCATTCAGTACGTACACACGCTAGTGCTGTCATTTTATCAGGATATTAGACATCTATGAATTCCCTAATGCATACCAAGAAAGATGTACCGTTATACAAGAGTCAATGCGATAATTTGAAGTTATATTTTGTGACATTTTCTCAAGTTTGTATTTACCACATTACTTACGAAACTCACAATATGCTTTAAATATTGTTGCAATTTTATAAATTTGTCAATAATTGGGAACAATGAAAAAACTTGTAATTGTGTTTTTCTGTAAAAATAAATAGTTTTATACATTTAATGAGTTAGATATTATTATAATATTACAAAAAAAAATATCACTCGTTTATGAAATCAAAGAAAGAACGCTTAAAACCGTTATTTCAATTATCTTTTAATACTATTTCTCGGCAAAGAATCTCTCGCAATTTGTTAAATATTGCAGTCGGGCGTTTGGTCGAGACAGGGAAATCAGTTCGTATGTGCACGGGGTGCTATATATATTGGGTAAAGAAGAAATTGTTAGAACTCCTCTGTTTTTACAATCAAATTAGTCGTATATTCATATGTTTTAAACAGAGATGTACAAAATACCCTGTACAAAGTATCTGAAATACAAAATGCAAGATACTTTTAAATTAAGTATTTGAGATACCAGATACAAAATACTTTTGAAAATAGTGTCTGAAATACTAGATACAAGATAGGTATCTTCTAAATACTTATTAAGATGAAAATCTTTTGTAAGAAAACAAGATTTCATTTTAATGTATTTACGAATAAATCGTGTTAATCACTGAAATGAAAGATATAGTTTCAAAACCCTCTAAAGTGATCTTTGATACATTTTTACATTTTGTACCAAAAGAAAGATTTTAAAATTGTATTTGCTATACGTCAATGTTTATTAACGTTACTATAAATTCAATCTAAAAAATAATGTTAGTTAAATAACACTAAAATAACTAAAATTATTTTCAAAGTCCCCTAAAATAATATTGACCAATAATAACACTGCATTTGAAAAATGTGGCTCGTAAAACTGTATGGCAATATTATTTGTTTTGAGTTGCTTGCAGATTTTAAAAGAATAACATTAAAAATTATGAAAGACCTGGCACAGTTTGTTAAAAAATGTGACAACCCTAACGTTGACTTTCAACATTAACGCTGTGAAGTGCTTTTATATTAGATTTATCAAGATCTAGATAAAAGGTGAGAACCAAAGGGGAACTAATATGGATATATACTTTAAACATTAACTCTAAGCAGTGGTACGCTTAAGTATATTTGTGAGGTTAAAATATTTATTGCATCAAATGTTAAAATTCATTCGAAAAGAATCATCATCATCCTCACAGCCCATAAATGTCCCACTGTTGGGCTCGGGCCTCCTCCGTAATGGGAGGGAAATTAACCCACTATACCGCGCTGGTCAGACGTGTTGGTATAGGCTTTTGTTCCGAGTTTTTCTTCTCTCGCATAGAGGTTATATGCGTTTTATACCCCTTAGTCGTCTCGTACGATCACCCACAGATAAGATATGGGGTGGTGAATAGTATTCTTACTCCGTCACCACACGGAAAAATGACAAAATTAATAAAATAGGTTTAAGGGGGGGGTATTCTGATCTAGAAATTTGAAAAACTTGTTTTCTCATCATATTATTAAAGTTTATGAAAAATATGCATTTAAACGATTTTTTTAAAATTCGTATTATTTTCGGCGATATACCTGATGTTAGAATTGATGACCTGAAGTTAGAATTGATCGCGGCACTGCGAGCTACTGCTGCTTCAAAAGAACGCAGAACAGTTCGGTTAGAAAAAAAACTTCAAGACATTGCTTATGAAAAACACGAAGAAGGCTCAAAGAATGGATCTGGAACGCCGATTAATTCAAAGGGAGTATTAATATACAATCCCCATTTTGAGTAGTAAATCATTGAGTCACAGAGGACTTTACAATCATACAAATGACGGACATAAATAACCCTCAACCTCAAAACAATAATTTGTGGTACACAAAAAGAACTATTTTGCGTGGGAGTCAAATCCACACTCGCCATGTAACAACATTATTTAGATTAATATAAATAATCATAAATAAATAATCTATAGAGTCAAAATGAAATAAATGAAATTATAAAAATTAAATAAAAACCTACGTCACAAAATATGTGACAAAAACCAATCTTCGATATATACAAATATTAGAAGTATTACCGGCTTGCTGATGGGATGATGGTTTGGCGGTCTGGGTTGCTGTGGTGGCGGACTACGTTCGAGACCCGCGAACTCATCTCGTTCTTCACTTGGCAGCCGTCGGCGAACACCCCAGTTAAAGTTATCAGAACTCTCGCCCTGAAACAATATGTTTAAATTAAATAGAACGGTAAAAACAAATTTTACATGTGTTAAAATCTGTGTTGACGTATCGCTGAGTTTATCCGTTTTTTAACAGGTTTAATTACATTCAATTCCATCTCTCTCCAACTCACCGCGTAATGCACGCCTAGGATCTCTCATAAACTACTATAATATCCCTTACTGCCATTTGATTGGGTCATCGGTACCAATAGGACTGCCGTGACGACCCTTTAGTGTATAGATACACTTCTCTTGACGTGACGGTATCAATACGCCGGTACGTCTCTCCCTCACGTGGCAGACTTATGTGGGTGGCGATCAATCTTCGGTCCGGCCATCCACGGCCTCCACTAGGGCAACATCAGCGCATCGTGGCTGTGCTGAACTTATTTTAACTATAGATTTTATTCTTTATTAGCTAATTATCTTGTATTCTATATCTCTTAATAAAAGACACACTTGTTTATTATTTATAATAAAATTTATCAAATAGAAGCCCTTACTTTAACACTATTTTTATTATTACAATATTTATGCTATCTACATGTTATAATTAAAATAACAAGAACTATAAGTAAACATGTTAGAACAACTGGATAGTGGTCGATAATTAGCTCACCTCAATACTTTCACTTTCATACTCCAGGAAGTCAAAATCCTTAAAGACTCCAAAGTGGTCAGTGGGGGGTGCGCCCCCCGATGGCTCATTGCCAGGTGTACCAGACACCTCTTCTAATGAGGACGCCATGGAGGATTCTCGCTCGAGTAACTCTGAACTTTGACTGAAGATCACCTGTAAAAACACGTGTATCAAAAATGCATAGTAATCATTTTAATAACGTCTAGTTTAGATGAAATTGTGACATATGACATGATAATAAAATTTACTTAAATAATATAAAAAAATATATATGAAAGGTAACTCTGATACTAAGTGTCAATATCTTAGTATATTATTCTTTAAACATTAGTATTGTAGAATGATTTTAGTAGAATACCAATATTATAAAATATTGCTCGATAATAGGTCGAAATAACATAACATTATTTTCAATTTATAATATGTAAATCATAGTATGAGGTTGAGAATAATCCTTGTTTAACTGCTACTATAGATAATTATGTTGATTTATTTATGACACAGATAGATATTTTTAGTCAATCTCTATAAACATTGTGATGCGACAAAGGGATAAAATATGCTCTCACTCTAATAAGTTCAAAGGCCTTCGTAGTAATTCAAGTTATCACGACATAAAGTCGCTATTAAGCAGAATTCAGAATTTTTCGATAATTAGTTATACGATAGGTGCTATATTAAAAGGATATATTATGAAGAATGTATGTATTAAATTATGCTTGCAAAATTACGTAGACCGTGAACGAAATTCCGCGCAAACAAAAAAGAAATCTATATATGATTAACCTATTCATAAAAATCAACCAAACCCTAATTGCCACTAAATTACTCGTTCTACCTAATCTAAACTGCGTTCATTGGATATACAGTAGAACGCCGATTATCCGAACGCCGATTAACCGAATCGCCAATTATCCGAATCGGTCCTAAGCGTAATATTAAAACCAAGTAATTTTTCAACGCTACAATGGTACATATTACTCTGATCGGGATGTGCAAGTGAGCGTTATTATAGAACTGTGTTTGTTAAATATATAATAAAGTTTATTATTCTATGCGTGACAGTTTGTTTTTCTTTATTACCAGTCTATGTCCGACTATCCGAATTTTCGATTACTCAAATCGACTCCAGTCCCAATTACTTCGGATAATCGGCGTTATACTGTACCATTAATTTACATCAAGATTTTAATACATTCGAGACGAATAAGCATTGTTTGTTTTAAAATTAGATAACTTCACAGTTTGAACTACATACATTCATTTAAAGGATATTTAACGTTTCTAAAAATTAATCGTTAACAAAACTATAGCTAACTAAACTTTACTATAAGTGATGTTGGTAAAGAAAACCTGTTGACACACGACCTTCGAATGCAGGGCAAGGGTTGAACGATTTCCATTAAGGAAATAAGATCGATTAAAGTGAAGGGTTCGCTGAACGAATCGATCACTGGGTGAATCAATGTCATTGGTGTATACAGTTCAGTGGCAATGAAATGGATAGCCTCATAAATACGACCTTCGGTGTGGTGAAGATATGTTTTTTTTAAATATAGCGCATACATGCCCCCTCCCTATACTTTTCATGATTAATGTTAAACATACGAGTATGTGTGCTATTTTAAGTGCAGATCATTGGGAAGGCTGGGAACTTATTAATACAAAACTAAGTTTATTGTGAAATGTTAAAATAAAATTAACCACGCAGTAAGCAGTAGTTTATATATTGTAGCAAAACTGATCTCTTAAAGACTTCTTATATTCGTATTCAAGGTATGTATTTGAAACGCTATTCATGACCCAGCCCTTAATTAAATACACAAGTTGGGACATGTGTAACTCTCCCTTATAATGTTAGCTAAATTCTATTCCGGACCTCGGTTTTCAAATTACAATTATTAATAAGCCATTTCATGTTAATTATTATATTAACAACGTTTCTAAAGTTTTCATTAATAACCAAATCGTTCTTTTGTCTAATTTCAAACATTATAATGTAATTAAAAGATAAATTGAATTAAAAATATCACCTTCAGAAAAGGAGGTGCTTGCCAGGAATCACTTCTTAATACGAAAAACAATACGATTCTTTATTATTGGAAAAGTATTACTTCAAAGTTGGTCTCAGTTTAATTGGCCTGGTAATTAGAAATTATGCAAAGAAACTCCTCGAAATCAAATACAATATTATAGTGATTGAGATATTAGTAGTTTTACGACTAAATTAATAGTTGTTTTTTACTTAGTATCGGCAAGAACTTTGTAATGAGAGTTATGTTTATAACACATATATACAATATTAATAAAACTACCACAGTCAATTTTTATAGAATTTTTATCAATAATATTAATTTATAATTTCTAGCAAATACTAAATATAACTCCATCTGATGCCGTTTGGCCAACAATTACATTCCCAAGGAGGGTTGACGTCTGGCAGGGGGCCGGTCATAAAACTATTGCCAATAACTTTTACAATATGTGCTATGAAAGAAGAGTACATATTGTATCGACCCCAAGTAATTGGTATAAGAGTAGGAGAATGATGACTAAATATAAAGTTACCTAGTTGTGATAGCAATTATTTTATCATTTCACTATGGGAATGGGTTTTTATTGCCGTCATTTTGAATGTACGTAAGAACAAAAATGTCTAAAAATAGAGAGAGGCAAGCTTGAAAATATTTTTGGTATTGTCATCAAATAATAAACGTATTTAATATAGTATAAGGCAACTCATAATAAATTAACTGAAATTACATTAATTTACTTTAATTAAGAAGGATAATTATTAAAGATTTCAATATAATAACATAATTATTATACTGTTCAGACTGTTCTTCATGGATTAATACGTACGTAAGTAGTTCCTATTTCTTTAAGTGATTTTTTTATATTGGTAGTTTCATGTTTCAAATATAACCTACAATAAAACAAAACATAGTCCCTTCCTAATTCAGATATTTAACTTTAAAAAATAATAGACGTAAAATTCATGTTACATCATATAGGAATAAAAAATAAACATTTATGCACTCATGCACTTATTGTAAACAGTATACCCAAATTATTTCAAATATCAAGTAGTTATAAGACAAGTACAAATAAGAATGAATGAGGTTATTCACTCATTCATTTATCCGCAGACTTTATAACGACGGTGATCTATATTCGTTCAATTGAGCAAGTAGAAGTAATTTTGGAAACACACATTTACTATCAATGAAATACATAAATAATTTATTTGTTTTTCGATAAATCGTGCATTAAGTGGTGCTATTAGGACTACAAGTTTTGTATTTGCGACTGAAATTTTTGACAAATAGCTTTGTCAGTAATATTGACTTCGAAATATTTATAATCTTGAACTTGTATATAATAATACGAGTAGTCTTAAGATGATTACTACATAACAAGAAAAGTGTAGACGTGTTATTATTTTGTGTACATATACTGAGGTAAAGTGCAATTTAGAGTTTATTTAACTATTTAGTCTCTCTGTGGTTTTGTGTACGGGTTTTTTTTAGTTTCCTTGCAATTATCAAAGTTATAACACCTTTATTGTTGTGTAATGCTTTTCAATGGCTTCACACTTAGATATATTCGATAAAAGTACTAATGTTATTAGTACAATTCGCGTCAACTTTAAAAATACACGCCGCCAATAATGATATAAACACGTTAAAGTGTCATTTATTCGTTATACTAATATTATATACATAATACTCTTATGGTGTTCCCAAAAGCTACTAATAGGTAGGTACTTTTTTTGCCTGGTCATTTATGTCGAGAAGATTTTCAGATGTGTACTTTGTGCTACATTTTTTCCTGGTGTAAAATAAGTGATATCCTTTTTCTTTATTGCTTATGGTGGCAAAAAAGCAAGCAACACACCTGATGGTGAGTGTTACAGCCGCCCATGGACATTTACAATACCAGAGGTAGAACTAGGCCGCTGCCTACCAATAAAAAACCCCAAACTCATTCAGAAAGTTGAGCTGTCGCCTCTCTCGCTCATCGAACGAAGCACAACAGCACGTTGCCATTACTCAGATGTCAATTTACTGCGAAAATGTGATATTACCACAGAAAGGCCGGCCCGCGGCTGTATATAGAAAACTGTCAACAATGTGGCCCCAACACTATATATCTAATTTGATAATTATTTTTAGCAGCAATCAGAAATGTAAGATAAACATATTTTATTTATTTTCTCAAGTTTCATGGCATTTAGAAGGCAATTATAATTCTAGCATAGTCTCTAACTTCATGCTGCTGTTGAAAATTTCCTACTAATAATGCCTTAGTGGTGGGACCACGCTGTTGACAGTTCTCTCTGCACAGCCGCGGGCCGGTCCGCCCGGGGTAGTATCACACTCTCGCAGAAGATCGACGTTTGAGTAATGGCAATGTGCTATTGCGCTTCGTTCGGTGAGCGATAGAGTCGGAAGCCTAACCGGGTGGGTTTGGGGTTTGTATTGGTAGATAGCGGCCTAGCAATACCTTTGGTGTTGCAAAGCTTCATGAGCGGCAGTAACACTTACCATCAGGTGCGCTGCGGGCTCGTTTGCCACCATATACAATTAAAAAAAAAGATAATAACTGCCGACTCAGAAGCGCTACTGGAACTCCATTAGTTGCACGTTTGTAACTACATTGTTGACAGAATATGTAATATGCGGTAAATCTCGCGGGTACGCTCTGCATGCCTTTTGTTCAAAGGTAAAAAAATATTAGATTTGCTCAAATGGCCATCGAATCCTCTGTAACCTCAACATTTTATTTATGCACTATGTTAATAATATACATACATTATAAAAGCTTACATATGATTATTAAGCATATAGCTGAAAAAAATTACATAAAATAATAAAATGTATATGTAACAGCGATAATAACGATAGAGAAACAGTGAATTCAAAATAAACACAATCTCTTGAAAAGATCTAAAGCTACAGCAGTTGAAAAGGCCGCTTTTTATTTGAACTCATCGCCTATTTATATATTAAATCTCTAGTTTTGGATGTATTAATTTAATATACATACATTCATATCATCACGCCATATCCCTTGCAGGGTAGGCAGAGAGAACAGAGTGCCAGAGAACTCTATCCTTGCATACTTCACTCGCTGCCTCAACATTCATAATTCTCTTGATACACGCTCGCCGGCGACTCTCTTGACTCCACCTTCTTTCAGTACGTGACGCATCTGGTCTAGGTAGGTTAGTCTCGGTCTCGGTCGGCACAGTATATCTTCTTAACCAGACGTTCGTTCGGCATTCTGTCCACATGTCCGAACCATCGGAGCTTTCCCGTTGAAACAAGCACTGCGTTATGTATTACTACACGTGCCTTCTAGCTGAGGTGGTGGCTACAGAAAAGTTGCCCCAACGCTCCGTTCACTCTATTTCCCATATTCACTCTTCGCTCTATATTAGTGGTGCACCTTCCATCTCGGCTAAATCCACATCCAAGATATACAAATTCCTCCACTTGCTCTCGTACATCATTTCCTATTGTTACTCTTACATCTGTACTGGCTTCATCTCTTTCGACGACCATTATTTTGGTTTTGCTCACATTCACGCGTAGACCCCTTTTTTTACAATCTTTTGTCATTGTGTGGGTCGGGAGGTCAGTCGCTGACTGCGTCAGCAGGACAGCATCATCTGCATATAGCAGAGCAGTGACCACTGAGTCGCCCATCTGGACTCCCACATTCATATCGTTCAAACTTCGGAGACATTTATCCAGATATATGATAAACAGCCTGGCTGATAGAACGCACCCCTGCTTAACGCCGATATTGACGTAAAAACAAGGCGACATTCCATCATTCAGCCGCACACAAGCTCTACAGCCCATGTAACTGGACTGCAGCATTTTAGCGTTAATACCATACTCCGGTAAAATGTCCCAAAGTTCCTTTCGTACAACCGTGTCAAATACTCTCTCCAGATCCAAAAACTGCAGAAAATCCTCTGACCTAGAGCCAGATGCTTCTCCACAATGTTGCGCAGAGAGAACAATTGATCAATGCATGCCCTTCCACTCCTTGAAACCTCTTTGTGCTTCACACAATAGATCATCGGACACCATCCTCATTCTCTTTTCAATAAATGCTATTGTGGTAGGACCACGCTGTGGACAGTTCTCTGTCTACAGCCGCGGGCCGGTCCGTCCGGGGTAGTACCACACTCTCGCAGAAGATCGACGTCTGAGTAATAGCAATGTGCTATTGCGCTTCGTTCGGTGAGCGAGAGAGCCGGAAGCCTAACTGGGGTGGGTTCAGGGTTGTATTGGTAGGCAGCGGCCTAGCTATACCATTGGCAAAGGTCCATGGGCGGCAGTGACACTTACCATCAGGTGTGCTGTCTGCTCGTCTGCCGCCATAAGCAATAAAAAAAAAAAAAAAAAAAAAAAAAAAAATTTTACCGTACACTTTTGCTGCCATACTGGTCCAGCTCATGGCTCTGTAATTTGCGCAGTCATAACGTGAACCCTTGTTTTTAAACAAAGGCACGATGACTGCCTATTCCAGTCCTTGGGAACCATTCCCGAGCTCCAACATAAATCGAGGAGCAACAGGAACGCCTCCCAAACACAGGAGCCCCCAAGCTTGATCATCTCGGCAGACACCATATCAATGCCCGCTGTCTCACCATTTTTCAAACAATTTAATATAAAAATGAAAAATTAACAAAATTAATATGTAAATAAAGATTTAATAATCATTGTAAAAATAATATGATGGTTTTCCATTGTATCCACACTGTTTCCTCGATTTGAGTATAATACAGAAATTTTGATATGTCTACATCGTGTTAGCGCATGCTGAATTTATACGTATAGTCTATCTAATCTAAGAAGTGCATTTGGACAGCTGTCAGAGTAAGGTGTCTAGGTATGTGAACCAAATAATCGCTATCGAAAATATCCGATTTTGATGAGAAATCGATATTAATTCTTTGTAATTAATAATCGGTTTATTTTTTTATTTTTCAAAAAGGAGATGAAATATTAAGTGCTAAATAAACACTAAACAAATTTAATTATTTCATCATAAAATCTATTCATCATATTTAGTAGGATTAGGTTAAGTAAAAACAAAAACTGGATTTGAAAATAGCTATTTGTTCAGAATCTATAGTATTACTTCAATTATTACCGTCGCGAACATTAATAATTATATCCTTATCAATAAAATTGTCGAAACGTACATCTCTGTCAAAATCTATATTCGATTAAATATATTAATCTAATATTTTTACCGATTATTTAGATATTCGCGAATTGGAAGTTGTCAAGCACTATTGTTTAGAACGTTATGACGTGAAATTGTAAGATCATCCATAATAATTATTATTTACAATGTTATTTTAATTTTAAATTAGTTTTACAAGTTTCAACATTACATTATTGTACAAGTAACTCACTCGCAACGTTAATTATGTAAATAACTTAATATTTCTTTAAAATTTCAGATTTATTGTTTGCAATCATGTGTATACGTTTGACCAAAGTTATTGTGTATTAAAAAATGCGAAACGTCCAAATGCACTTCTTAGATTAGATGAACTATAATTATAAAATCTATTTTCTCGCGACTTTCTCTTTGGCATCATACTTTAATGCAGTGTGCTTTTTTAATATATAAAAATAAAGCCAAAATTAATGAGCTATAAACGTGTTTTCAATTTTTTTAGTGGCTATAGCTAATGCACATATATTTTGACTGAAACGTGACAAGCAAAGCGTATGTGTAATGGTTGCGAGATATGTACTGTGATTTTTATAAATATTTTCGTTACAATTATCGATATACGTGAAAGTATCGAACAATAAAAATATCGATAATATATCGACATGTCGAACCCATAGCGTGTAATGTGTAGTGTGAAAGCGTTTGCTAAATAATATACGAAATGTATGCGAATTACCTTCGAACATAAAGTGGTTATTAAATCGTCCTAAATGCAGCGATGGATAAAAATCATTTGGTAAATTAGTTATTTGTACTGTTGCCAGCCGTATACATTTATATTTTTTGTATGACGGAGGGGTTAGAATACATTTTACCAACACTTTCCCTGACCATGGGGTTGGTAAATAGTGATTAAAGGATTTGATATGCAGATAACATCTATGCAAGAGAAGAAAAGGTTGATATAAAATCCTATACCAATACGCCTGGCCAGCGCATAGTAGTAGGTTGCCCATTGTGTTTCCCATTGCGTAGGTGACTCAAGCCCAATATGATGATAGATGATATAAATATATATTTATTTATTTTTAAAAACTCTATCATACGATGATATGTAAGGAATACATAAATAATTCGCGGACAACTGCATATATAATTAGCCTACATAATTGTCTTTTTTAAAAAATAACATCCATCCTTGTATTGTGGAGTGCTTTACAAACATATAATTTAACGGACGCAAACTACATCCAGACTCAGAATAAAAATGTATGGATCACACAATATATTGTCCTGTGCGGGCATCTAACCCGTGATACTGGTATACTATAACTACTACGCCATCTGTGCAGTCCATTACATAAATTCATAACGTTAAAAATATTTGTAGCTTTGACGTAATACTTGCATTACGCTTGCAAAGCTGTGGCGGCGTCAAGAAAATGGGTTGACTTAAGTCAGCCTCATAAAATCTCATTAGTGCGACCTAACGTCAGACGGATAATCGAGCACCAGCTCAAGAGATTTAAAGAGAGAAATAACAAAACAATTCATTTATATTTGAACTTAATATATTTTTTTTGTAAATTCCTTACAACGTTGGATCATGAATCTCAACGGGAATATCCGTTTGTATAGTTTCTTTTTTACTTTCAAATATAAAATCACGAATATGTTATCTGTTACACATATTTATAATTGGATAAGTGATGTACTTATCTTGATTTGATGATAATTTTATTCAGATTTACGACGTATAATTGAATTTGGCGATACATTAATATATACTTATAGATATTTCTAAAATGAGATAATGTCATAATCTCCAAGTTTAGCGTACGGGTTGGCGATCGCAATTGGCGTTATAATTTCCTTTTTTTTTTTAAAGTATATTTGCAATAAGGAAATGATCCTTGTACTGCGGCGGCGACATTACAAATATATAATTCACGGATACAAATTATATCCCGACTAAGAACATTTTTTGGATCGCACATAATATTGTCCTGCGTAAGCATCAAACCCACGACACTGACACGGTAGGTCAGTATCTTAACCATTACGTCATCTGTGCAGTCATTTTGTTTCCTAAGAAAGTGGTGTTGCCGTTTCTCCTAGTGATCCTCCGGTCAGTCCTTACGACACCGTGGGGGATTGATACATCGTGGTGGATTGGTACACATTGGTATACTTGACTCGTGCCAACAAGGTAGTAGAATCCGTAAATCCTTCATCATAAATTAAAGAAAGTATGACGGATAATGAATAATGCAGAATATTATTAAACGGCGAACGAATATAATTTAAATTAAAAAAAAATCTCCTTCTATTAAGACATAAATCCTTAGTATAGTGGGGGACTTTAAGACATACAAAACGGACAAATATTACACTCAGAGTCAGAATAATCATTTGTGAATCGCAAACAGAACTGTCCTGCGTGATGATCGAACCCATGACACTCGGCGTGGAAGATTCCAGATTTATTTTGACTGCAGTGGTAGTGTAGTAGTCACTACTTAGGACTACTAAACTACCGCTGCAGTCAAAATAAATCTAGATCTGTTTCAATATTCCAAAGTACATTAACACGAATAGTACATGATTGAAATTCACTAAGCGAGTTGCTTCGCCGACGTATATCGTGGCTTTGTTTCCAATATATTGGATATAGTGATACAATGGAAATTGATCTTTAAAACTTTTTATATAAAGTGTAATATACTTACAGATGGACTTTTCGGCAGGCCAACCCTTTGGCCGCACGTTGTTAGTAGATTCACGAGACATTCGCGTACACGACTCTGTGAAACGTAAATTAGAATTATATATTTAAGGATATACTATGCTGTGAAATAGTGCTAATAAAGTTGTAAAATCAATTTTTGTTTTCTCAGCGGTTGCTATGACTGTGGCATAGCGCAGAACACTTGATGATTTGTCGTAATTGCTGCTTTGTGCTGGATGAACAAAGGTAAAAATATCTAAAAATCCCTATGACATTATCGGCACGAATCGCAAAAGTTACCAATCGGATCATCCGCGACGACTTTACCAAATAGCAAATTCGTACAAACAATACGATGCGGGACAGACAATGGATGCACTTGTATGGTCTTCTATACTAAAAATATTACGATCGATCGATTACGTTTGATGCGATGCGGAAATTTGGACTTTAAGGAGCACCTGTGAATATAAAACATCAATTCTTTGTAAAATATTAGTATCTATCAAAGTAATAAGAAATATTATTTAATAAAAGTAACGACGAGTTTTACTTGTGACATCCAAGGTCTCTTCCATCCAGAGGCGAGGGCATCAGCAGGAGACAATGATAAGGAACGTCGTGGCGATGTTGCACTCTGAGGCTGTGACGCGCTATTACCAGCGACCGTCTCCTGTTCCACCACGGTCGACACGGACCCTGAATGGGATGGTGTCGATCCTGTACAGTGATAACGATAATTCATTTTATATTTACAGTTATTAATTATCTATCATCAGCGTATATATTTTTACAAGATACGTCCCAATATCAGGCTCGCGTCTCCTTCACAATGTAAGTAGAAATTGACCAACTATATTACGCTGATTAGATCGATTAGCATAAAGTTTTCATACAGAGAAAAGTTAGCAAGAAATTTAGCAGGCTCGTCGTCAAATATATATATATATATATATATATATATATATATATATATATATATATATATATATATATATATATATTCATTTATTATGTATAAACCCTGCGAGGGCACTTACATTTGTCAGTTAAGACTGACTAAAAGACTTAAATTTAATACCAAGCGAGATTTGAATGTCCTACAATAATTCACGATGGTGTAAGTGGCAGCACGATTGGGACGGATTTCCAATAGGTGTGGATTCGAATCCCCCTTGTGACATTGTTTTTCGCATCGTAATCGGGTTTTTATAAATAATTAAGCACATTAAATGCTAAATTTCAGTCATTTGTATTTATATTTTTCATTTTTTTTGGCGTTCCCGTTGGTTCCGTCCGGGCGACAGAAGAGAAGGTGCGCGGTTCGGTGCTATATTTTTCACATATGATGATATCTAGGTGATTAAAGTACCTAAATTTCACGGGTAGCTGATGATTTAAAGTTCATTGCTTTATAAGATAAGGCATCATGCCACTAGCCGCATTCGATAATGAGTTCAACTAATGCCTACATCTGAGAAAAATTGCTTGAATTTAAAGAGAACATTAATATTTTATTCAACCAAATAACAATAGTAAGTACATGATAGAGAGGTCGGATTGATACTTCTACGTAGCCATTATTTATTTAAATGGACTAACATTAAAAAGTATGAAGTATGCAAGGATAGAGTTCTCTGGCACTCTGTTCTCTCTGCCTACCCTGCAAAGGACATGGCGTGAATCATTACGCCATGTCCTTTGCAGGGTCCATATCAATGTATGTATGTAACATTAAAAATGTCAAATGTGTGTTTAGGTCAGTGGTGTAAAGGTCAACCCGGACGACCCTTCGACATGTCGTCCGACGACAATAATATGTTTGGTTTTAGTTACAATAAAATGCACCATTAAATTACAAAAGATAAATTAAATGATAGTTTATTTAAATACGTTTTAGCCTTCAGTAACGAAAAGCGATTTATTTATTTTCTATTCTATCGGACTTACATTTAAAACACGAAACAAATGTATAATAGTAATCAATTCAGGCTATTAAATTGTGAGGCGATACAATTTTACAATAGTTTTCACTGTGTAACTTATGCGAAATTTAAGAGAAAAAAAAATTGAATTGTATGAACATATTTGGATGGAATTATTGCCAAAGTAAGAAGTTTCCTAAAAAATAAATATCTATTACACATACATACATATCATCACGCCATATCCCTTGCAGGGTAGGCAGAGAGATCAGAGTGCCAGAGAACTCTATCCTTGCATACTTCACTCGCTTCCTCAACATTCGTAATTCTCTTCATACACGCTCGCCGGTTTCGGAGACTCTTGACTCCACCTTCCTTCAGTACATGACCGATCTGGTCTAGGAAGGTTAGTCTCGGTCTCCACCGGTACCTACATCCTTCCACTTTCGCATTGTATATCTTCTTAACCAGACGTTCGTTCGGCATTCTTTCCACATGTCCGAACCATCGGAGCATTCCCTTTCGCATCTTTACACCTTCCACTCCCATCCTTACGTCGTCGTTACGAATATAAAAATATCTATTAATTTTCTACAATAATAAATATCTATTAATTAAATAAATACCTATAAATTATAAATTTATCACAATACATATAGTATTCTGATAAATTTATTGAAGTGAAAACTTCTTTTGGCGTACCGCACATAGATTTTTTCATAGACTGTAAATGAGGCTGATACGTCACGCTCTGAGGTGAAAGGCTCGATCGGGTGAGCTCGGGACCGCCGTGTGTACCCGAGCGGGAAAGATACACACAGCTACTCTTCACTGCTCTGTCGCTATGTTTACTATATACTTTCAATTTATATGTAATAATTGTTATTATTAATTATTATCAATTATTCAATAGCTTTTAGAACCTAGTCATTTTTGACGGCTGGATATGGTATAGTCACTCCCAAACATACTTTTTATTTTTTGTATTTTTTTTTCATAGGTTTAAGTTTTCACTTCTGTCGGCAGTCCTCATGACTGCTTTGTGGTTTTATTATATATAGCCTCAACACAAACAGGTATATTATTGTGTTCACTGAACGAATTCACACTTATTTAATTTTAAGTATATAAAAATAAGTGTAATGTTTATAAATATCATTTATAAATATCGCGTGAATGTGAGCAAAACCAAAATAATGGTCTTTGAAAGAGATGAAGCCAGAACAGATGTAAGAGTAACAATAGGTAATGATGTACTGGAGCAAGTGGATGAATTTGTATATCTTGGATGTGGATTTAGCCGAGATGGACGGTACACCACTGATATAGAGCGAAGAGTGAATGCGGGAAATAGAGTGAACGGAGCGTTGGGGCAACTTCTCGGCAGCCACCACCTCAGCCAGAAGGCACGTGTAGCAATACATAACGCAGTGCTTGTCCCAACATTACTGTATGGAAGCGAGTTGGGTATGCAGAAAAGAGTATGAAAGTAAAATTAATGCGGTCGAAATGCGATCGATTTGGAAAATCTGTGGAGTTAGGCTGACCGATCGCATTCGTAACGACGACGTAAGAGAGCGAGTAGGTATGAAAGAGAGTATTGGTGTAAAGATGCGAAAGGGAATGCTCCGATGGTTCGGACATGTGGAAAGAATGCCGAACGAACGTCTGGTTAAGATATACAATGAGAAAGTGGAAGGATGTAGGTACCGAGGGAGACCGAGACTAACCTACCTAGACCCGATCGGTCAGGTACTGAAGGAAGGTGGAATCAAGAGTCTCCGAAACCGGCGAGCGTGTATGAAGAGAATTATGAATGTTGAGGAAGCGAGTGAAGTATGCAGAGATAGAGTTCTCTGGCACTCTGTTCTCACTGCCTACCCTGCAAGGGATATGGCGTGATGACATGTATTTATAAATATCAGGTTTTAGCCTATATAAGTAATATTAAAGACATAATATTGATTAATATTTTTTAATCAACACCAGATTTTATTTAACATCAATTAATGATGTTGGATTACAATTAATATTTTATTATACATTTGAATTAAAATTATTTTTACGTATATTATATCGTTTGTATTTGATTATTATTTAGAAATGTGCCGAACGCTTGACATCATTCACAGATCCGGCAGGACAGAGCAGCTAAGGTGATATGAATGATACGTTAGGTATCATTATCATGATATGAATGATACCTAACATTCATTATATGTGTTATTTATATTTAAGAGTTGCCTAAGTTTTGGGTTCTGTCTAAATATTTAATACACTTCGTTATAGCTATAAATGAAATTATGAAAGCCAGAAGAGCGTATGTGTCTTAACAAGTTCGTGAGAAAAGGCTTAAGAGACTAATATATCAAAGCCCTCCTATAGAAAATCGATTCAATAAATAATTAAATTGTCGCGGGGTACTCAAATGTATTACGTTGTTACAAATAGCTATTGATACCTATTTCAAATATATTTTTTTTAAGACAGCCTGCCTGCCCTAAGGAAATAATCTACGTGGGACTTTACAAACTTAAAATTAACGCAGATAAATTACAGCGAGACTCAGTACAACACTGTAGATCGCACTGAGTATTGTCCTGCGTGGGAATCGAACCCATGGTAATGGCACTGAAGGTCAGTATCTTAACCACTGCCTGTGCAGTCTATATCATATTTACAATATATATTCAAATAATAAGACATAATATTCTCGTCTATCGTGTCACGTTGCTAGGCAACTAGCACTCTAGAAAAATCAATAAAATGGACGTGGGTTGAAGCGCGAAAGAGATGCGCAGTGCCAACCTTGCTCGTTGTTAGACAAGGCTGAAACTCCCCTGAGAGCGGCTAGGGGAATGGATAGCTCGATCCCCAATCTGTAATGCGGCATTCCCCCTACAACAACAAAACTTCTAGGAATATACCTTTATCAGGGGTGGCAGTAGATGCGTTGGAAAGGGAGCTTGGCCCTGTTGCAGGCTGGCTCCCACCCTTAGGCAGATATTTTCTCCCTATAACGGGGGTTTGCGAAAGGTCAAATGTGAAATCCATAGTTCGTCCCGGTAATTCCTGTGAACAAATTGCATCATTGAAATATATCGCTTTTGTTTATTGTTTACTAGAAGTTGCACGCAGCTCCGTTTGCTAGGATAGATTAGGTTTTTATCTATGCAAATCACTTACAAGTTGAAATGTGTTTCATAATCCAATTTATGCCAAATCAAATGTTTTGTAAAATTCGGCACACGATTTCCTTGGCTTTTTCACTCTTTGTTTTTCAATTCTTTTACATTCCATATTCATCGTTGTTGATAATTCTCTATTATATTGGCTAGACGGGTTGGAATAGGATTTGGTTTTGAGTTCACATTCTTTTATAGCAATTTAACTCCTTACGTCCCGGAGTATTTTTCTACGAGAGCCGAGGAAAAGGTATATTGTATTTTAACATGTCACATAACTGTTCTAAAATTAGAACTACGGCCTGATAAAATGACTCTCGTAAATACGAGATAGAGACCGACAACTTCGATACTACACTTATCCACCCACAATCGTTTAATTTTTTTTAAGACACCATTATATAAATCTTTGAGTTTCTTGAATTGTTGTTAAATAAGTAGAGTAATTTTTAATAATTCTTTCTTCTTGTGAGTGGCATAACAGACCATAAATAGAAAACATCACAAAAAAAGAATGTAAATTGAAATAAAATTTAATACTAAAGTATTTCGAGAGCATTATATGTTAATCACCACGTTATTGCTAATAAGAGACCATCGTCATCTCAGCTCATATATGTCCCGCTGTTGGGCTCGAGCCTCCTCCATAATGGGACGTGTTGTTATAGGGTTTTGTTTCGAGTTTTCCTTCTCTGACATACTCGTCGATATTAATGCGTTTTATATCGCCTAGTCGTCTCCTACGATCACCCACGGGTAAGATACGTGTGGTAAATTGTATTCTTACTCTGTCACCATACGGAAAGTAAGAGAAAATAAGAGACTATACTGAAAAATAAAAAGCATATTGTTGAAAAACAAATACGAAAGAAAGTATTGTAATTAGTGAAATGATAACTTACTTTCTTGCCATGTAGTTCAGTGTCAAGGATGGACGAAGCGTGGTTGTCCCAATAGGGCGGCACCACGAGAGTCGAACATCTAGTGACCACCAACTTCAAGATCTTCATGGCTTCCTTGTAGTTGTTACTGTCTTGTACCTGTTCATTAAAATGTAATAATAATTTTTGATTGTATACATAATTGCCCACACACTTAGTGTTATTTCAGCCGGCTTTTACGACTGTCATGGGATAGTAAGGCTTTGTATTCTAAATCTAGCACCACATGAACGAAATTATTTTCTATAATTGCCGTATAAAAAGTTATTTTTAGATTTAGCTAAAGGAATACGTGCATACGTTAATAAAATATGCTTAAAATCAACTCACTTCTGGAATTGAGTTCATATATTGAATTTGCAAAAAAGATCAGAGTCTTGTCTCGGCAAACATGCAGAAATAACAGCGGGATCGTTTTAGCGACAGTCACGAACAGTAGGAACTTTATATATTATGTATTACCGCATTTATTTTATTTCATCTTTATGCTTTTTTTTTCTATTTAAGCATCGCATCTATTCTTGTATTTAAATTTAAATTGTGTATTTCTCGTGTGTTTCTTGGCTTCTATCGCTAAACAAAAGATTTCTTTACTTTTTTCAATTTACACAATTTTCATAAGAAGCTGTTAGGTGATTTACTCAGCTTATATTTTGCTTCGTTTTAGGAAGTTTTCAGTTTAAAAAAAAAAACTAAACCGAAGCAAAATGAGACGAGTATAGTTCCCGTAGAGTATAGATTTCCGTCACTAAGAACAATAATTGTATAATGCGTCTATCTTTTTACATATTCTTATTAAATCTCTTAAACTACCTCTTAGTTTGTTTCGGCATAAGGATTCGCCAGCCCGGGTTATTAACAAAGAGTTTCAATAATATAATATAATCGTTAGCCTAGTCTAGTCGTTAGATAAGTTGTAAACTGATTTTTATACAAATAGATTATTATTGTTTGTTAAGTTTTGTGAGTACTAAATAATACAGATAATCATAAATATTAGTAAAACCGTTCCTAAGCATATTAATATTTATCTGTTTGATATTTATTTATTTGTTATTAAATATCTCAATAATTTAATTTTCCGAAAGTCCAAAAGCATTAGAAATAATGCTCCAACAACTAGCAGACGAAAGCGATAAGGCAGGGTTAACCATGAATTTGTTCAAAACAAAAATTATGTCAAACTTCAGAATCAGAGATTATAAAGGTTAATAATGAGCAAATAGAGTACGTGCACGAATACATATATCTGGGCCAGTTAATATCTACTAAGGACTGCATGAAAAAAGAAATAGAAAGGAGAATAACCAACACATGGAAACGATATTGGTCATTCAGCGAAATAATGAAGAATGAAGAAATTCCGATGAAAGATAAAAGAAAGATTTATAATATGTGTATTCTACCATGTTTACTATATGGATGTCAAACTTGGGCATTGACAGACGAACTTTCAAATAAAATAGAGATTTGTCAAAATGGAATAGAAAGAAGTACACTAGGAGTTAAAAGAAAAGACCGACAAAAACTTACACATATAAAAAGTAAAACAAAATTTAAAAATACATATACAACTTAAAAAATATTGAAGTGGAGATGGACGGGGCATATGATTAGGGAAAAGAAAGAAAAATGGACAAGGATCTAAACGGAATGGTGCCCACTAGACAATAAAAGACGAAGAGGTAGATCAAGAGATGGGAAGACGACATTAGAAAAGTAGCGGGTTAAACATGGACCCGTATAGCTAAAAACAGAAATGAATGGAAGTCTTTAGAGGAGGCCTTTGTCGGAAGAAAAGTTGTACAAAAATAACCGTTTACCGATAATCAATAAAATAAAATAATATTCTTATTCGCACATTATTCAGCAAAAAAAAAAAACTATGTAATTTAGATTGTAAGATACAACAATGAAGACTTTTATATTATTATTTTATTTTTATTATTAAATATCTCAATATATTCATCTTCATTTTATTTTAGAAACACAATTTTTTATACTGTATTACAAAAAAAAAACAATATCATAAACTCGTATCTCGTTTTGTTATCTTAGCTAAAGTTAAATTTAAAACGGCGACAAAGCTAAGCGACGTTTTTCGCTGACCTTGAATAAGTACATTAATTCGATCGTTCGTCGCAATGACCTATCTCGTCACTGTGTCACGAGGGCAGTACATTAATTCGTTCGTTCGTCGCAATGACCTATCTCGTCACTGTGTCACGAGGGCAGCAAACTTAAATAGGGTGAGTCTGTCATAGGACTCTCAAATGCACTCGATAGATGGCAGTATATTCCATAAATGTATTGACAGCAATTGAATCATTCACTGCCATTGTTTATATGGCGGACATTTTAAATTGCATCCAGCTGTTGGTAATAATGCGTCTCCAAAGATATAAAATACTAGGCAGTGGTGATATTGGAAGTGTATTTAAGGCGGGAAATACGTGTAGAGGCGTAAAAAATGCATTTTTTTTCATTAATCGTTTGTAAAACTATTCAAAAATATAGATATAAAATTTCAAGGCAAAATTCATATTCGTTCAAAAGTTATAAGCAATTTAGTAAGTACCCTTCGGTACAGCGCGTAGCGTAGCCCGACAGAATCAACGCAGCTCCTTGGACAGTGAAGAAGCCCTAAAACCATGAAAAGAATAGTTGCAAACTGAAAATTAAGCATATGAAGCTAAAAAGGTTTGCAATATGGTGCTAGAATAGCTGATTAATTCGTAAGTTGTTTCAATTAGTTTAATACTACTTTAACTTATTCTGTCACTTTTTTTTAAACGCGTTTTTCTTGAAACACGATTTTTCGAAACGGTGTACACTCTAGCTTAAAAAGTTTTAAACGAATCATCGTGAAATTTGGTTTTTAATTTCCTTACACAATTGTGCTGTATATGAACCTCAATCTTAAGCGATATTTTTATTTTAACTATTTTTTTACAGTAAATGAAAAAATGGTTATAAAACATGACTTATTTTAACGTCCATCTAAAATATGCAAATTTTTATTTTTAAATTGAGGTTTATATAGAAGATACACATAAAAAAGTATTCTTTCTGTGCCACTGATTTCAGATAAAAATTGTGGCTTCCATCGTGTACACCAACTGCTAAGTCGGATAACAACCTACGACGTGTGATATCGCCGCTACTTTTTAAGTTATATTTTTGTAACATATAAAAAAAACTAATCAATATATATAATAACCAAATAGTTTCAATAAATAATAGTCATTTTTTATACTTTAAAAAAATAATTAAAATCAACATGAAAACGTCCTTTTACACGTATTGGCCTCCCTTTTAAGTATCTTTTGCCATTTTAAGAATGTACATAATAATATATTTTGTGATGTAATAACGTAATTATGTGTTATGTATGACATTAAAACGATAATGGAACAATGGCAGCATTCAATTTGACTTCGGTCGAATCATTTATTTTAAAGTCCTTAAAATATAGCTTGATCTTCTTCTTCTTATGTATTTGCAATCAGCTACTTATACGAGCTATTGGTGCCAGTGTCGAGTTATAAA
Source organism: Lymantria monacha (assembly GCA_905163515.2). NCBI lineage: Eukaryota > Metazoa > Arthropoda > Insecta > Lepidoptera > Erebidae > Lymantria > Lymantria monacha. Next base: position 24,658,505 of record LR991081.1, read on the forward strand.
TATCTTCACGTTTTTAGTCTTTCAGGTTAGTCATTGTCTAAGTCAAATTGTCGCCATCAACAGTGCTATGGCCACACTGTTAATGGTATCTTGTGGGAATTTTGATGGAGAACGAAAACGTTGTAAAGCACTTTTATATGATATTCACTACATCCCAGTAGTGCCGCCGCATCACATTACATAAAATGGCATCAAAATGATCTAATATAAAACGTTAAAACACTAAGATATCGAATATAATACTAGAGCACTACATGAGGTTTTCAAATTCCCGTCAAAAGTCTATAGCTTGATCTCTGTGACAGATAGTTACAAAACCGATGAAGTAATTTTAAATACAATAGCATTTTGTATCGCCTATATTTTCATTCTTTACGTGCCAGTTATACCTCAACTGAAGAGCAATACATTATGAACATAAAAATATGAATATTTACACCAAAACGTGTACACTCATGTTTTAAAATACTTAGTAACCATTTTATAAAAATACTAGGGACCCGCCCTCGCTTCGCTTCGGTTACGTCAGTTCAGTTGTGTAGTTTACTTTCGCGATATAGAATTCCTTTCGAAGAATGAATTTCTTAATACCCTACTTCATCTAACCTTTATAGGGCAGAAAGAGAGTCCACATCAAATTCCAAGTCTGTAGGGGCAGTTTATAAAAATGTAGATTTTTTGGTTTAACATCTACGCAATCCCCTTTACGGGTGGAATATTTTAAAAGCCGTTCTTAGTTTACCTCTTCATCGTCACAAAAATGGCTAACGGAATTCAAGTCTGCAGGAGCTTTATTAAAAAATGAGATTTTTACACCCCAACAACCCCCTTGCGGGTAGAATTTCACCAAATCCGTGCTTAGCTGACCTTTACTCGGCGAAGGAAATATTCCTACCAAATTTAAGGTTTGTAGGCCTTATGGTTTCAGAGATATCGTGATGAGTCAATACATAGGTGGTAATCTCTTATATATATATACTAGGGAGTATTGATATCAACTTTAAAGCAAATCACCCCTAAAATAACTTTCCACCCTTTTTTTAACCCAGTTAGGAGATAAATCTCAATAAAATATGAATCACGTCTTTCATCAATTCTGTTAAAGAATGTTTATGTAAAATTTGAAATAAATAGGACCAAGGAATCACGTTGTCCCATACAAACTTTGCCCTGCTGTTTCACTCCCTTAGGGATATAGTTTCGTAAAATCTGTTCTTAGCTGACCTTTACTCGGCGAAAGAAATATTCCTACCAAATTTAAGGTTTGTAGGCCTTGTGATTCCAGAGATATCGTGATGAGTTAATACATAGGTGGAAATATCTTATATATATATATATATATAGATGATAGAAGATGATGCTTACGCAAGTACAATGTCCTACTAGGCTGAGAATAAGATAGAGATGGGACAATCGATAAACGTAAATCGATAACATTCTTATTAATTATTTGTAAAACAAGTAAAACCAATACATTACCTATATAAACTACATGGTTACTCTATAAAAAATTGTTAATTTAGTATTCAGACACCAGTTATAATATTAATAAGAGCATTTATTTTATATTAAAAAAATAATTTCTTTTATAAATAAACATGATTATTCATGAAATAATCTGTGATCAAGAACTAATCATTGACTTGACAGATGGCGTAATGGTTAAGATACCGACCTTCCGTGCCATTGCCGTGGGTTCGATTCCCACGCATGACATTACTTTGTGTGATCCACAAAGTGTTGTTCTGAGTCTGGGTGTAATTTGTCTGCGTTAATTGCATGTTTGTAAAGTCCCCCGCAATACAAGGTTTATTTCCTTAGTGCAGGGTGGTGTCTTATTAAAAAAAAAAAAAAAAATCGTCAACCTACAGGAATGCTCCAGCCATGATGATAGTGACGATGAACTTGGATGTAATCCTTTCGTATAATAAAAAGAATTAAATAACAGCTTTAGTTTAAATTAAATAAAATCCATTAATTTAAATTCAATAAGATTTTCATATATTGTTTTACATTTATAATCGATTCACCCATCCATTAGATTGAAATTCAATAAGATTTTCATACATTATTTGCTACTATAACTTTAAAATATAAGGAATTATATCGACAAAATTACAGACTACATCGTAAGCGTGCGGCACTAGTGACAACTGTCACAGAGATCAAGCTATATTTTATGGAATATAGGTAATATTTATTGGCAACGTGTACTCACAGCTTACAATTTTAAAACCAAAGATGCTAGTGGCGTCAACTTATTTTATACCGTCAGAATTTAAAGGATAATATAATAATGATTCAGGAAAAAGAGAGGCCGATGCAGCGCATGAGTCAGAGAGAGACGGTGATACTTAAAGGTAAGCGACGCATACTTGTGAGCGCGCGAAATTGATAATTAAAAAACAGGTATAATCAATGATTTTTTTTAAAATCTCTATTAAGAATGGTATTAACTATTGTATAAAGATTAAAAAAAAAACTTTTTTTTTTTAATATATTTTTCATGGGTGTTCACCCAAATATGAGATTTTTTGAACCTTTAAAAATTCATATCTCTAAAAATATTAACTTTATCGTGAAAAGTCATAGGACCTTTTTTATTTGTATTTTAATAAAGAATATAAAAAAAATGTCCGGTTGAAAAATAACAATTCCTTGCAATTGTTTAAACAATTTCGGTTTAAACAATATGGCACGGGGTCGCCCCATGGCAACATGCATTTATATCATCAGTTGGGCAATTTGAAGGGGATCGCATAAAAAAATTGAGGTGGAATAGTTTTCGGTACTCATGCGCCGATTCCTCCTGGACTAATACGTTATTCAAATACTTAATAAAATTTGATGCGACGACAAAACCGTTCATTCCATACACAATTCATTTATTATTCGATAGGCTAATGATAAAACCGTTATGAACTATTGATAAAAATTACAAATTTTCGTCAATAGTTTACCTACACGTTTACCATGTTACTTCAATCGTTGACTTTCAACAAACTCGTGTTTTGTTCAAACTCCACTTGAATACATAAAAGTGAGTTAATAAAAAAATTGAGGTGGAATAGTTTTCGGTACTCATGCGCCGATTCCTCCTGGACTATATTGTGTGTGGTAAGAAATTTAGATAAGTTTAAGAAATTAATGCGACTATAAAAATGTCAATAAATTAATAAGATGTTATTGGGAGACAATTTTCATTCATCCATTCAGTCTGTCGACATCTGTTGTTCGACTAAGTCTTCCCAGGAGTGCGGTATCCATGGGTTCTTTGTGAATTTTACGATGTCGTCAATCTATTTAGTGGCGGGTAACACATTTGTTTTTAATATCACCTTAAGCCGACTATTATTTAAATTTACTAATTTTTTATTTATAATTTTTATTTTTATATATGTTGTGATGATATGTATGTATGTAATTATGTAAGTAGGAAGCGAGTGAAGTATGCAAGGATAGAGTTCTCTGGCACTCTGTTCTCTCTTCCTACTCTGTAAAGGACATGGCGTGATGGTTTGTATGTATGTTATTTATATTTTTTTTCTGCAAACGTATTAATGATGAGAGTAAATTTGTAAAACGCGTGCGCACACCGTCACGAAAAACCGACACCCTGAATTTAGCTATAGTCAACATTTTAGTTTTTAACTAGATAATGCGTTATAATAAAACTTTCAATGTATTAAATACCTTTGTTACTGTCGTTTTTTTCTACAAACGTAGAATAAGGCAAAAGATGAAATTTTTGAAAAGTTTTTTATTTTGTAACGCCAAAGAAGTATAACTTCTAACGTGTGTACATAAGTACACAAAAACTTTTTTTTAGAAAAATATAAAATTAGATTTTTCGAGCTGAGAGATTTTAACTTGTGGCGTCCTTTCGAAGGTTTAACTATACATACGAAGTAAATAGTGTTGAAGGAAATGTTATAATTTATAAGTTTGTAATTTATGGTAGATGTTTGGCTTCGAAATATTCATTTGCGAATTCAATATTCAATACTCATTATTGTAATGATTTCAATATGGCCACTGTTTCAAGATGGCGGGGCACATTTATCTTTACAGTCCAACGAACTGTGGAGGGAGAGGTAAGGAGGGCGAACTATTATAAGCATCGAATTGGAACAATCTCCAATGGAAAGCGTTAGATAATAATTCTGATAATACTCAGAATTGCGCTGCTGTCTACACTACTCGCATAATAAAAATATAATTTAATAAATATAACAAAGTAAACCGTTGCTGTGACGGAGTAAGAAGTTGTTCGTGTGATGACGGAGTAAGAATACAATTCACCATACCCTATCTTACCCGTGGGTGATCGTACGAGACGACTAAGGAATATAAAACGCATATAACATCTATGCGAGAGAAGGAAAACTCGAAACAAAACCCTATACACACGCCTGACCAGCGTGGTATAGTAGGTCAATTGTCCTCCCATTATGGTTGAGGCTCGAGCCCAACAGTGGGACGTGTATGAGTTGAGATGAACAAAGCAAACCTATTGTGAAATAACTTACACAATTAACTTATACAACGACATAATAGTTTACAAATTTCTTTGAATTTTTTTTAATTATAGTTTGTATTCGCTAAGTTTTTAAACTGAAAAAAAAATATCGTTACAAATATTTACTCCATCTCCAAGTCAAGCGAGGCGGATGTGTTCTTTCAGATAATTCTTATACTCTAATAATAAGCTAGAGCTACAATAAATCACATCTGTCATATTCTATTAGTATCAACTAATTACCGTCAAAATGCATTTCTGTGGCGAGCGATCAATACACTTAATAATAAATATAAGAAGCATAAACTTGATATTTTTAACTCTCAGATAGATGCGATAAAACGGACACTCAGTCTTGATTTTTTCAGAATGTATGATATCAATAGGTGAATTTGTTTGGGATAAGTTTACCAAAAAATAATAATGTAACACTGATAACTGTATTGTTCTTTTTATTGCTAATTATGAAGCATAATAGTGAAGACCTGTTATTGGCTTTATGTATCGTAATTATGGATGGATGGATTGCGTGAAGCATGATATGAATAGAAAGGGAGTGAACGCAGAGATGACATCGGATAGGATTGAGTGGAAGAAAAGGACATATTGCGTCGACCCCAAGTAATTGGGATAAGAGCAGGGTAATGATGCTCCATATATTAAACTAACATATAGTTCTAATGAAATTGCATGCAAATCCTTACTAATATAATAAATGCGAAAGTAACTCTGTCTGTCTGTCGCTCTTTTACGCCAAAACTACTAAACCGATCTAAATGAAATTTGCTACACAGATAGTCTAGAGCCTGATACAGGACATAGGCTCCTTTTTAATGCAAAAAAGGGTTGTAAAGGGAGACGAAAAGTTGTAAGGAAGTATCGTCATTTTTAAAGCCTGAAAAAACTTATTTTTAGGCTATTGATTAGATATAAATAAATATGACATTAACATGTTGTGAAAATTTACCCTTAAGGGGTAAAAATAGGGAATGAAAAACTTTAGGAAAGTAACCATTTACGCGGGCGAAGTCGCGTGCAGAAGCTAGTATTAATTATAAAGTTATTTTACCGTGACGTCAATGAACTTAGCGACGGCTCGCAGAAGATCCGCGTTGACTGGCTGAGCTGCCGGCGCGTTCAAGTCAACATAATACAGCATACAGTGAAGTATAGATAGGACAGGCAGTTGTAGATTCGCTGAGCCCTGTTCAACAGAAATATTAGAGACAACTTTTGTATGACAGTGACAAACTAAGTTACACCAACCTGTAATCCAGATAAAATACAAGGCAAATAGACAGAATGCTTCCTTGGTTATGTGTTTGATCATATGCAATGCTGTAGCCTTTTTTTTTGTGTGTTTTTAGCTGTTAGACGCAAATGGCTTTGACAGCTTTACGCGGACTATGGGTGAGTGAGAATCGGGTTGAGAGCCCACAGCTCTCAACCCGATTGAGGTAAGCTAAGCGACATCGCCCAAGGGCTCCCCCTGTGGGGAACGGACCTCAGCCTGGGGCGTCGCTGGTGGCAGAGTGGGCGTGCCCACGATTGAATTTATGATTTTTGCGCGTCGCGATTTCGCACTTCGACGATGAGGACGAAACCGCGGATATTTATGTGTAATGGCCTCGCGGGCCGTGTAAGCTCTTAATTGAGCGAGTGTGATATCGTCGTCGTCATCGTCGATGACGTGCCGCGGACGTTGGATTTTTGAATTACGAGAGGGCGTGTAGGAAGCCGCCCCAACCACTAGTGGGTTCAGGTGTATCATGGCAGAGTCAAAGTAGCTCTGGGAGCACATTTCATAAATTGCCTGATGGTCGGTAGTTCGAGGTCGACATGAAGATCAACGTTTCGTATGAACCACGGTGCTCCCGTAGCTCGGCACATGAACCTATTTTGAAGTGTCTGTAGTTTGTGGATCCTGTGTGCTTTAACATGCGCGAACACTACGCTAGCATAGGTCATGATTGGCCGTATGCAAGCGGTGTATAATCGGACCTTGCTGCTCAAGGTTAATTTAGACCTAGTATTTATTAAACTATGAAGGCGTCCCATCATGAAAGCTGCACGCACGTGGACTTGGGTTATATGAGGGGTGAAGCTGAGTCGGTCGCCAAGAGTTACACCTAGATATTTGGCTTGCCTGCTCCAAGTAACAGGCTTGTTAAACATTTTAAGGGGCGGAATGCTATCGATAGAGTAGGTACGGGCATTTCGACGTGTGAACATGACCGCCTGACTCTTATCGGGGTATGCTGTAATCAATTATTACATGTTTTTATGTAATGTATTAGGGTCATCATAGACCACAAACATGTGGTATGTAATACTGCTAACAATTTTCCAGCCATAGATATGTCGGCTTCAGTCAGATGTAATACTACAATCTCATAGGGAATCGACATCAGAGTAAGTAGCATTTTCCTACTATGCTTTATTAGAGAAAAAGCCAGAGGTATAAAATTTATCTAAAGACAGTCAGCGACTTGGTTGTATCGCTGCCCATGAACCATGAAATAAGTTTAATATAAAAACGGCTTTAGTAGTTTCGTAGATGTTATTTGAAATTTATACATTGCAAACAGCAAGCATTACTGTTTTGACGTACAAATTCCAATCTTAATTACTTATTTACAACGAGAGGAGAATTGACATATAATCGAAATCCGTTGGTAAGACGAGTCGACATAATTTTATTTTCTTTTATTTTTCTTATGTGATATTATCTTTATATAATGATGGTATATCTATTTGTGGTCTTTTACGGTACCCACGCGAAAAGTTGGTGAATTTTATTCTTACTCCTAATAATTATAATATTAAAATATAATGATTAATATTTACCTTTTCTAATACTTCGACGAGAAATGCCAACATTTGCTGCGACAAATGTGAGTAGGTGTCCCATAGATACTTGACTACGCACTTCGTCCACTGGAAGCTCTCTTTGCTGAAAGTACGTCTAGAGTACAGGGTCATCACTGTGCCCAAGTTCTCCAATTTTTTGCTCTTTTCGGCTGTGAACTGTGCACAAAAACAGATTCTTTACATGTAAGTACCTACAGACACAGCGAGAGATATTGATTCACTAAGGCAAGTTGCGTCGACGGGTTCGCTTAGAGTTTTGCTGGACGAGCCATCGAAGTTATATCAGTCCCGATAGCATGCTCAAGGAGTAAAACGTAAGTTAATGGCCACTGCCCTTTTATCGTTCCGAATGGATCAGACGGAGTGTGTCCCGACCATAAAAAAAAGTTGAGTGAGACCATGACTTGTTAAAGAAAATTATAAAATAATACCGTCATCAAAGTTTAGGAGATACAGCCATAAAACTTTCAATAGACCAAAAAGCTAAGTTACAAACTCGTATTTTCACATAGAATTTCTTAAATAAAATCAATGGGTGCGTTTTAATATTTATGAACATACTGTGCTTATGAATTATACGTTTAAACCCTAATAATTGAATTAAATTTGTTATACGTACGTATTTGTAACTTTAATTAATTATAAGTAGTTTAAAAGTGTTTTTTTTTTGTTTTTAGTTTTTTTTTAAGTTTTTTTTTAGTTTTAACGTCTGGTTAAGAAGATATACAATGCGAAAGTGGAAGGATGTAGGTACCGAGGGAGACCTAGAATAACCTACCTAGACCAGATCAGTCATGTACTGAAGGAAGGTGGAGTCAAGAGTCTCCGGAACCGGCGAGCGTGTATGAAGAGAATTATGAATGTTGAGGAAGCGAGTGAAGTATGCAAAGATAGAGTTCTCTCTGCCTACCCTGCAAAGGATATGGCGTGATGATATGTATGCATGTATGTATGTATGTATAAGTAGTTTTTCTTTAATAAATTTTACTAAAAGTATATTAAGTCCCTTAAGTTTTTTACGAGGGCCAACGAAATGATGGCGAATTATACACTTAATCTGTCAACAACGGAAAGGAGTAGAAGTAATATATAGAAGTTTATTTTTGTGTGTTGAGCTGTTAGTCGTAGATGGCTTTGACAGCTTGGTCCGGACTATGGATGAGCGCTGAGGGCTCTCCACCCGAAGGTATAGAAAAAATTAAATTACAAGATTCGCTGCGGACGAGGCGGCAGTATAGTTAATGTTAAACAAAAATTAAATATTTTTATAGTATAACATAGTAAGTTCTCGTCCATCCGGTTCTATAGCTTTCACGTTAAATGCAAGTAAGATTCTACACACTCTATTTACACTTATAGGGAGGAATATGTCTTATAAGTGGCTAATTTTGAGATTATTATTTTCTAGTGAGTCTTTCGTAAAGGTAAGACGCTATCTACTAGTACTTACGAGTATGTATTACTTTTCTATTCAAGAAATCATCACTTAATTGTGTCACCGAAAAATTTACTCCTTGAGAATGAAAATTGACAAATGCTGAAACACATGTTTACTTATTTTTAATGACGAGTCTTTATGATTAATTTGAAGTCAATGGATAAGTATTCTTTTTCTGCCCGACCAAATTGCCATAGGGTTTCTCATCCTCTCGGGTTGAATTTTGTAATATCATTTCTTACTATGACTATGTCACATAAAGAACTCTGCGTCGATGAGTAAGACAAGGATAACACGAAATAAACTCCTATACCAACACATGCCGCTAGTTTCTTACAGTAAGTTAATTTCTCTTCCATTATGAATGAGGCTCGAGCCCAGAAGTGGGATGTATATAAGTTGATATGGGCTTAGATGTTAGTTAATCAGCTTTTTATTTTAATAGATAACATACCTGTGCGATATGACATGCGGCACGCACGCACAGCTCGTTAGCGTCTTCGTAATGAAGCAGCATGTAAGGCAGTAGCGCTACAACGGTCATTGGAAACGCAACCGACTGTGTGGGGTCAATCACCGGCAACTCAAGCAATGGAATCATGTCCACTAGTACACCAACTACCGGCTCGTAAGTATTAGGATGGGTACAACCCTATAACAAAAATTACATAGTATTGACGCATTGTAAATTGAGTTTCAAGAGATTTAAATATAAAGTGAAACACTGGTACTGTAGCGGGTATATATATACAGGGTGCCGATTTTATTACTAGAATAACTTAAACTGGGTGTAGGAATGACGTCATAAAAAACAATAAAGTTAGTTGCAGACTCCTAGCTCTGCCCAATCCCGAGATAAAGTGATTTGTTTCTTATCAAAACAATAGGTTTGCCAGCGTACATTGACCTGTAGGTACATTTCGACCCAGCTGCGCGGCGGTAAGCGCAGCGAGAGCGGGACTATTTGCCTACTAGTTCAATGTCACACGCATGAGTATATACCTACATCGAACTTTTATAGTGGAAAGTGTATTGACCGCTTATCATTAGGGCAATTTAATCAAAAATTAGGTACTATTTTTTTTACTGATTTGGATAGTGTATCATGGTCTGATACACCTCCTTCAAGGATTCTACTAATTAAATCGACAACCTGTATAATAAGTAAGTATAAAAATATGTAATAAGTATGTATAGTATACTTGTTAGACGTCAGACACAACGCGTGTACGACATATTATTTGAAACATAATTGTATTAATAAAATATTATTAATTAAACCAAAGAATATTATTTCCAAATATCATCCGTTTTATTTCTTATGTTTGCTGTTTTATGCGGGCTCCTTCATTTTAAATTTAAAACTATTGCCATATATTTAGTTTAGATTATAAATATGCGTATATGTCAATATAAGCTATTGTCTCATTTATAACTTGAAGTTGATTTGTTAAAACAATTATAATCTATTATTAATAAATAAATAGACATATTGTTAGAGTTTTGTGCCCAAAAGTGAGATACTATAGATATGTGACCATATATGAGCTGAAAGGAAGATCAAAGCTTTTTAACATTGCGACCAACGTAAATTAGCATCAACAATTTTGCAGGCTATATCGTTATATACATATAACTCTTTTGTACATGTGTATTACGTTGAAATACTCTTAAATGACTGGGCCGATTTTATTATTTTTATGTATTCAAGTGGGTTATGTATAGATTTTCTACTATATCACTGTTATTTTGGTATGAAACGGCAACTCGAGGCTGTCGAAGTGAGACCTGATCTGGCTCGACCATTTAGAACGTATTCAATCATATTCACACGTACAAAAGTATTACAAATATAAAGATTTAGATAATACAAAATTAACAAATGTGTCTGCATATTTGCGTTTGAATACACAATCGTTTGTAGGTACCATTCTCGTTATGTAACTACCCTGGCTGATCATGAGGGACAACATAATATTTTTATATAGATTACCTTTAGCAATAGCGCGTGTAAAGATGGTGATGTATGCGCTTGTGTTCGATCGAGGCGTTCCCGCGCGTCAGGACGGTCGAGGGGTAACCGGGCCATCACTCTCGATAAGAGTCTCACTCCCAGCAGAAATTCGTGCTCATAGTCAGACTCTAGCAGGGAAGCACCCACCCAGAATAGTGTAGCCAGGATTGTCAGCTTATCGTCCTGGAACGTTAAAAAAGAAATACATTAAAAAGATAGACTAGCATGTAAATGATAGAGTAGAAGTCAATATTGGGATATTTTCTTTTTCTAACTGTAATAAAATTAATGGACACAATGAATGCTTATTTGCAAAACAAATATTTGTGGATTGTTGTAAGAAAAAAAAATGTATAGAAAGGAATATCGATAGTTAGATTACTACACTATTTGTGCAGCCAATTAATAAATAAAGATCTTGTATAATTGTTTTTTTTTTATCATAAAATGGGCTTTGGACATTTAAAGTTTTTCTGTCCGAGAAAACGAAGTGTTTTAAGTGTTTTTATCCAATTTTGAACACAGGTACTTTAAACAGGATCTACATTGTCAATATTTAAAGGGTGAAGGCGATAGTTCACAGCAGGTTGCATAAGTCGCCCGGACGGTTTGATAAGTGTATGACAGAATCATAGACTGATACCAAAAAAAAACTACAATGTGACATATTTATGAGTAACAATGGTTGTATAGCTCTTAAAAAAAAGAGTGGACTATATATCAATCAAATGATATAGATATCACGTAGACACATTTTTTAATAACAAATATGATTCGCCACGAGTTATACTATATACTGGCTGTTCTGTAAAAATTAAAAAACTAATGATTGTCTGTAAAGTCGGTTTACAGACAATAATTTTACGTGGTAACGTCATAAGAAAACAGTGATGAAAATTACATACTTTTATGTATTAAACAAATACCATCATCATTCTTTTACTCTTATACCAATTACATGGGGTCGATACAATATGTACTCGTCTTTCATAGTACATATTGTAAAAGTTATTGGCAGTAGTTTTATGACCGACCGCCTGCCAGATGTCAATCCTCCTTGGAAATGTAATTGTTGACCAAACGGCATCAGATGGAGTTGGCCCAGGTCGTTATAAGGCTCTTAGTCGTCTTTTACGACATCCACAAGCAAGGTAAGAGTTGGTAGTATTCGTCGCCGCTACCAAGTATACCACGCAAATATAATCTATGGAAACCATATTAACTTTTCACTTCCCTTTATAATCAGTAAAATTCTTAAAATTCAAAAATGCTTAGGCCGATTGTGCTTCTCCATCGCTTGTTCCGCGATCTCACTTGAACGCTCGGCTCAGGCAGAACGTAACACTTTTTCGTGCATGCAGCTGGCGTTCATCGATTTATAAGCGTTATCACGTCAAAAGAAAATACAAAGTAGGATTTCTTGAAATCTATAGCAGCACCGTCTACTTGGTCCTAATACATTGTTTTGTTGATCTAAAACTATCTTCCTATATTGCCTGTCTAATCAAACTGGTTTCACAACCGTTGGATGTTTTCAAAGTCTATAACCATACAATGGTGATAGATGTGTATGTTCAAAATCGCAATAAAAAAAAACAAAGAATCAAAATATAATTTCATAATTCTTATCTTATTTAGTCAGTAATGAATATATTAGTTTAACAAAATACCAAATTCATAAGTACCGTTACCATGAAAAAAGTTACATAGAAGAACTAATGTGGTAATAAAAATAAACACCAAGATACAGATTGAATTTCCTGGGCAAATTGATACACATACATACATACATATTATCACGCCATATCCCTTGCAGGGTAGGCAGAGAGAACAGAGTGCCAGAGAACTCTATCTTTGCATACTTCACTCGCTTCCTCAACATTCATAATTCTCTTCATACACGCTCGCCGGTTTCGGAGACTCTTGACTCCACCTTCCTAAATTGATACACCAATTCCGATATCCAACATGCTTGCTAAGGATTACGATTGTGTCATTATCCATCAGTGTTGAAAGATTTTTGTCCGATAGTTGATGTCAATAGGTTGATGAATGGATGGATAGAAAACCTTTTAACATACCTGTGTTGCAGTATCCCCGAGCAATTTCAGGGATTGTGCTGATCTAGAACGGCACAGGTTCGAACAGGCACCTTTGGCTGCTTCACTACAAGGCCTATTGCGATCTAAAACAAATAAAAAACTATATAGATATATGTAATTATATGTACATTGAATGTCAGCATACATACAAAGTTGGTTAGAAGGTCGATTTAGAGCTACTAAATGAGAAAATTACGTTTTTAACAAAGTATGTCAAGTCTGATCTCATCATTTATTATATACAGTTACCGTGTTGTTGCTTCTGTTGATCACTATTCGGTGGCGGCGCGTTGTTCTTTCTAATGCAGTATGATACAGAGTAACTGGTACTTCTGGTATGATTCGTCACACAGCCAACACACACGCCCGGTGAACGTTTACCTGCAACAAGATAATATCATATACCCATTCCTATTTCCACCGTATGATGACTAAATAAATTACATAGTATCACCATTTACGATTTCAAAAAGACAATCCCAAATTATCTATTAAAATTGGATTACGACAAAACAGAAAATATGCTCACAATCTAAAGTTCTCTCAAGAAATAAGTTACCATAAAATATAAAGACTAACACAACCTTTCACACACTCACACACAGACTCACATACTACACACACACACCCACATAAACATACACACAAACTTTTCAATTCATTATTTTTAATTTAAACTTTTCAATTCTTTATTTTTAATTTTTATTTCACCAAATGTTACCATATAATTGATCATTATTTAGAAAAACGAACTGGTACTTTTAATACAAGTTGCTACAACAGCTTAGCTAAGGTACCAGTCACTAGATATGTATGACATATGAAATAAGATAACAGTTGTAATAATTAAATAAATAAATAAATATTATATTATATAACTTACGACTAAAACATTTTACCCTCTCCTCCGCATCGGTGACCACCCATCATATACGCCAAGATCACTACTACCGCTCCAGTTTTCATTTTAGTAAGTCAATGATGGCTTACTACAACATCTTTACATCTACATATATATTAATTCGTTTGACTAGCGTTTGATGTGGTGACGGAGTAAGAATACAATTCACCACCCCCTATCTTAGCCGTGGGTGGTCGTAAGAGATGACTCGGGGATATAAAAGGCATATAACATCTATGCGAGAGAAAGAAAACACGAAACTAAATCATATACTGGAGGATGGAGGACGGTCGAGTCCAACAGTGTGAGTTGAGCTGAGATGACGAAGACGATTTGCGTTCAACAGCAGCATGTACGAGTATATATGGGTATGGCGCTGAAAAAAGAAATCCCTTTTCCTATTGAATGTAAAACTGAGGTATTCTATAAACTTGTAGGTATAATAATTGATTTTTATGTTTGATTGAGCTCCACCTTTAGTAATTAGATTAACTTAGATAAATTTTGAAACTGTTTGAAAAGTGAGGGAAATAATATATAAGCCTCTGTTGACACGTTCTTCACAAAAAAAGAAGCGATTATTAATACAAATATCTCAAAGTGTGGTGACCGTAAGTAAGATTACAATTCAGAATCCCTTATCTTATTCGTGGGTAATCTAAAAAAACGACTAAGCGTCACGGTCGTGTTCCTAGATACTTTTATATATGGTGGGTCAACCGGTGAGTCAAATTTCGATAAAAAATATTAAACATATTTTAAACGTTGTGCGTTTGCAGCGCAGTAAAAATATTCTATGATAAAAATATAATAAAAAAATTACGTAGGTAGAAATTCTTCACGGTTTAAAATATAGTTTACAGATTTTCAAGGTATCAATATTGTTAACAAGTAATTGAAAAACGATATTACGTCAATATACACGAGTTTGATTCGCCGTTCAATATAAAAGAATTTTAATAATACATTTTGAATTTTGCATGCTAAACTATTCAAGCAGTTACTTACAAAACTGTGCGTGTTATATATATATATATATATATATATATATATATATATATATATATACGTTTTCATACTGTGCCAACACACACACTTTATATATATATATATATATATGGTTGATTCTCAAAAAAAATCGAAATTGATGTCCTTGATCATTTTTATAAACCAGAATCGTGAATTATGAAAAGTTGTTTTTTTTTTTAATAAAACGACGTACTATATCTACGAATGTATGAAACAAATTTATTTTTTATATGATAAACAACAAAGACATGTCCAAGAAAGTACCCTAAAAATCATTCCCTCACTATGTCCCAAGCGCTAAATTTGAAGATAATCATTAACTTAAAACATAAAATTGCTAACAAATTGTTTATTATCATATTTTTTATTTATATAGGATAGTACTTATTGACTGTACCTATATGAGTTAATAGTTTCATAAATGCGAATGGAAATATTTTTAAATATAATTCAAAATTTGTCCATAAAAAAAGTATCATTCCCTCACCGTTTTGTAACAGTGTGATTGGAGCAATACTTCAAAGCCTACCAAGTCCCACCTTATTTTTTTTTGTAGTTGGCAACACTGCCCTTGAGAACATACACTAGAATGGACAATTGAAGAAAGGATGTTTTCTTAAAATCAATTTGACAAAATGTTTTTTGATTATTACATTTTTAATGTCATTTCCTCATGTAATGTTATCAAAAGATAAGCATTTTTTTTAATAATCATAGCATATTTTTATATATTTTCGGTAGTAATAAAGTAATGTTTACAATTCGTAAGAAAGTAAGGTTATGTTCCTAAGTTTGTAGCAATTTTGTTTCGTTTTGTCATTCCCTCATAAAAAAAATTAATGAAGGAATGAGTTATTTTCTAATAAATATAGAATACTTTGACAAAAAGTTTGTTGAATATTACATTTTTGATGTCATTATCTCATGTAATGTTATTAAAAGGTAAGCATTTTTTTTATTTAATAATCATAGCATATTTTTATATTCTATATATATTTTTTATATTCAATTCAAACTCAAAACAGTTGGGGACCACTATAATATTTTCCTCAAACAAGACATATACTACAACTTGAGCAAAAAAAAATTCGATCACGAGTTAAAAAAAAACTGATCAACTCGATAAAGCCATTTTCGACTTTTTTTGAGAATCAGCCATATATATATATATATATATCATATATTAGACCAAATTATACTAACCAGCGGAGTAAGGGCTCCCGTTTACTGGTGGTCCACCGTCTTTATTATTCAAATTCGGTGTCGATTTGAATATATCTCTCATGTAATCCAAAGGTCTGAAGTTGGATTCCAATGAATCGACAGCGGCTTCGAGTGTGAGTAAGAGTTCTGTGACGTATCCCTGCATATCTTCACCCTGTTCAGCGACGGTTTCCACGAGGCGAGAGAGAATGTCTGATACCATGCGACCAGTCATAGCAACGCCAATAAACCGGAACACCTAAGAGGAAACATAATAAACACAAAGTTCTGACATTAACTTAAGACCAAAATACATATGCGAATAAATGGTATCGTTGTAAAATTCGTTTATATTTTTAATGCCTATTTGCCAATTTTATAAGTACTGCGTAAGTTTAAGTAGAATCATAATGGCCATCAAAGACCAATTAATTTGGGTTACAGAAATATCGATAAGGTTTCTTTTTTAAAAGCAATGGCTTTACTTAGAGTAGGGACAATAGATATGAGTGTTTGATGTAAATTTCAGCTTGATACCTCCACGCGTTCCTGAGAAAAAGGGTCTTGACAGACAGACAGACTGACGGACGGACGGACAAGAAAGTGATTCTATAAGGGTTCCGTTTTTTCCTTTTGAAGTACGGAACCCTAAAAAAGAGGATTTTGTACCTGTAGTGACCTGCCGGCGTAGTGTCTAGAGGGGCACGAGAGGCCTAGTTGCAGGGCTGTCTGTGCCCACCGCTCTGAGATCAGTGCGTGTGGCAGAGACTCTCGAAACACTCTCAGTACATGTCGGAGCAGTGTCGACATCTGCTGGCAACTGCGTAAGCTCCACACTGTCCACAAAACACACACAATACGTACAAATACGATAATTAAAAACATCCAACCTTACTGTGACTATCTGTGTAGCGACGGGATAAGAATACTAATAACATAAATGAGGCATACATACTACATAATATGAATGAGGAAATATAACACCTAAAGGCTTATAATATTAATTTTATGTATCAATTATAATGACTTAGGTAATAATTGGAATTTGTCGATTGTCTCTATTCAATGGTCGATGTGCACCATTTATTTACAATATAATACAAATTCAAAAATACCTTTAGCGGTAATGTCTTCGTATTGCCACAGTGGCATATGTGTTGGTCTGTTTGCTAGGAAGTGAACAAGTGACTTGATGACGTCAGCGATGGGCAGCTCCGCTGGCTCAGCCTCCGGAGCTGGCTCACCTGAGCCCGTCTCCGCCTCTGTATCAGCTGTTATTATCACCGGCAGGGACGGATAGTTGTCACATTCACCTAAACACGATTATTAGATCCGTAAGTATATACTTAGTCTGGCCATAAATACTATTACAATTAAAAGTAAACATAATATTACATTTGAATTTGGAATTTGTCATTTTTATATAATTGTTCATTGTATTTTCTCACCACCTCAGCCAGAAGGCACGTGTAGCAATACATAACGCAGTGCTTGTCCCAACATTACTGTATGGAAGCGAGAGTTGGGTATGCAGAAAAGAGTATGAAAGTAAAATTAATGCGGTCGAAATGCGATCTCTGCGGAAAATCTGTGGAGTTAGGCTGACCGACCGCATTCGTAACGACGACGTAAGAGAGCGAGTAGGTATGAAAGAGAGTATTGGTGTAAAGATGCGAAAGGGAATGCTCCGATGGTTCGGAAATGTGGAAAGAATGCCGAACGAACGTCTGGTTAAGAAGATATACAATGCGAAATTGGAAGGATGTAGGTACCGGAGGAGACCGAGACTCACCTACCTAGACCAGATCGGTCATGTACTGAAGGAAGGTGGAGTCAAGAGTTTCCGAAACCGGCGAGCGTGTATAAGAGAATTATGAATGTTGAGGAAGCGAGTGAAGTATGCAGAGATAAAGTTCTCTGGCACTCTGTTCTCTCTGCCTACCCTACAAGGGATATGGCGTGATGATATGTATGTATGTATTCTTTCATTTTGGCGCCAATACATTGTTCAATATTTTGCGATATTAATATCGCAGCGGGGTGATAAAGAGAACCGAATCGCTATGATTGCATTACACAAAGTAGGTAGGGAGCCAAATGCAATTTTTAAAACTCTCCATACGCTTGGTATTAGTAAACTGTTTGTGTACCGGGCTATTAATAGGTACAATGAGACCTTCTCTGTTTGCCACAGAAAAAGATCTGACCGTCCCCGTAGTGTTCGTACGAAAAAGGTGATCAAAGCGGTAAGGGAAAGAATAAAATCCTGTCCGAAAGCAAAAGATTTTATCTCGAGAGTTGAAGATAGCACCTAGAACCATGTCATATACTTTAAAAGATGACTTAGGATTTGCCTATAAGAGACGTATTGGTCATTTCTTAACTGATAATTTAAAAAAGAATAGGGTGGTAAAATCGAAACAGCTACTGAAGCGATACGTAAAGGGAAGTCACAGAAAAATTGTTGACGGATGAGAAAATTTTTACAATTGAGCAACATATTAACAAACAAAATGACTGAATTTATGCCCAAAAGCTCTAAGGAAGCTCCCCAATTAGTCGACAGAGTACAACGTGGGCATTATCCGACTTCAGTGATGGTTTGGTGGGGTATTAGCTATGAAGGAGTGAGAGCCATACTTTTGTGAAAAAGGTATCAAAACTTGGGCACAAGTGTATCAAGATACCATTCTTGACTTGAAAATTCTCAATTATTGCTTGCCTTTTGTTAATATGAATTAAGGTCGTGTTATCGTTTATTATAATTCAACAGTTAGAGTCTAAATTTGCAAACATTTTTAGATAAAACGTATCTTGAAATGCGAGCGATAATTATTTATTGGTTATCAGACATATCTATCCACACTGACTTAATAAGCGGTTGCAATTGACTTGCAGTAATAAATTCAACTATTGACCTTCGGGCGTGACCTGTGGGTCAGAGCTGAGCGAGCGGGCGTGGGAGCGAGGCGAGTGTGCACACTGTGGGTAGTTGTCGAAAGCTGCATCCGGTTCTGTAACAATGACGTCCGCATTACATATTTTCTTAGTTTATTATTGTAAACATGGATATGTTTACAATAAGCTGTGTGGTAGCGGATAATAATACTACCAACCCTTACTTTGCTCGTGGATGTCGTAAAAGACGACTAAGAGCCTTATAACGATCTGGGCCAACTCCACCTAATGCCGTTTGGTCAACAATTACATTCCCAAGGAGATTTGACGTCTGGCAGGCGGCCGGTCATAAAACTATTGCTAATAAATTTTACAATATGTACTATGAAAGAAGAGTACATATTGTATGGACCCCAAGTAATTGGGATAACAGTAAGAGAATGATGATGGACATGTTTACAAAAATAAAATTCCAGCTGTGAGTTCGAGTTAGGGAACTTGAGTTTGACGCATGACAAACATTTTTCGCATGTAAACAGGTTTTTGAAAACATCGACTCCTCCAAATATAATTGAAGAATGTTATAAGAGGATGGAGAAACAGGCACAGTTAAAGACAGTCATATTTACCTGTAAAATTATGCGGCACCAATGACAGAGTAGGTGATGGTACTCCAAGGCCGAGTTGTGCTGAACGGCTGGCGAGCAACACCCTAGCCACTGTTAGGTGGTCGTGGTGTGCTGCCACCGCGATCAGCAGGTTGAGTAGCAACTGTCTACAATGCTGATGTACTATCCATCTGTAAAAGGAAATAGTTGTAACATACATATCATCACGCCATATCCCTTGCAGGGTAGGCAGAGAGAACAGAGTGCCAGAGAATTCTATCTTTGCATATTTCATTCGCTTCCTCAACATTCATAATTCTCTGAAATAGTTGTAAGCAGGTAATAAAATTATAGCAACCGAAATGATGTTCAATAGTGAATATACATAATTATATTTGGTTAATAGAAATCCCAATTTTAGTAAAGACTATGGCCGTGATAGTTAAAAAATATAGTTGGTATCTTCTTGTGCTGTTAGAGAATTTTTGTCAAGAAAAGGTACGTTATAGCGATTATAATCTTTAAAATATAGCATGATCTCTGTGACAGTTCTCACTAGTGCCGCACGCTTACGATGCAGTCTGTATTTTTGTCGATATAATTCCTTATTTTTAAAGTTATTTGCTACTGCAATTGAAAACAATGTATGAAAATCTGATTGAATTTTAATCAAATAGATGGATGAATCGATTATAAATTTAAAACAATCTATGAAAATCTTAGTAAATTTAAATTAATGGATTTTATTTAATTTAAACTAAAGGTGTTAATTTATTAATTATTTTTATTATTCGAAAGGAATACATCCAAGTTCATCGTCACTATTATCATCATCGCTGGCGCATTCCTGTAGGTTGATGATGACTTCTTGGTCAGAGATTATTTCATGAATAATTATGTTTATTTTATAAAAGAAATTATCTTTTTATTATAAAAGAAATGGTCTTATTAATATTATAACTGATGTTTGAATATTAAATTAACACAATTTACTTATTTTATAGAGTAACCATGTGGTTTATATAGGTAATGTATTAATTTTACTTGTTTTATAAATAATTAATAAGAATGTTATCGATTTATGTTTATCGATTGCCCCATCTCTATCTTATTGTCAGTCCAGTATGACTTCTTACTTGCGTAAGCATCATATTTTTATAAAATGGTTACTAAGTATTTTAAAACATATAAGGTACAAGTTTTGGTGTAAATTTTCATATTTTTATGTTCATAATTCAGTTGAGATATAATTCATCTCATTGGTCTGCCCTCATCCCACGCTAAGTGGGGTCGGCACAACACGTTCCTGCCTTCCACAATCTTCTATCCGCCGTCATATCTGCACTCACAACTTTCATACACATATCCTCGTTTACACAATCCATCCATCTTTTTTTGGGTCTCCCACGACTCTTACGCCCAGCCACAAGCATATTGGTAACCCTCCTTGTCACACGCCTTTCATCCCTCCTCATCACATGTCCATGCCAAGACAATTTCACGCTCCTACACTTCTCTATCACTGGTGCTACTTTTAAACTTCCCCTAATGTACTCATTTCGTATCTTATCTAGTCTCGTCACTCCACACATCCATCTTAACATACGCATCTCAGAAGCATGCAATTGTCTCTCATCCGTCTTTTTCAATGCCCAACATGTAAAAAATGAAAATATAGGCGATATAAAATAAAATTGTAAACATGACGCGTATTCATAATTACTTCATCGGTTTTGTCGCTATCTGTCACAGAGATCAAGCTATGTTTTAAGGACTATAGGTCCTGATTTTATCAAATAAAACTTCGCCATTAAGGAGTATAAAGTAAATACTTACAAACTGAAATTAAGTGTATATCATTAAAAAAAAAATTACCAAGTGCATGCTGTCGCGAAACGCACGTAACGAAATTTCATAATGTTTTATTTAATACTTTGAAAAGATGAATTGGCGGACTGACGGATAAATAGAGAGAGTAGCTATATTGTACTGTAATATATCCTTCAGCAGGAAAATGTAGTAGGGTGATGAGGTTTTTACAATTAATTTTGTATATAATACATGTCCAAATAGACAAGAAGTTTTAGTTTAATCGTGCGTAAATTTTACACGAATTCAAAATGTTTATTGTATACCAAACACAATAGCGCAGCCCCAAAGGAAGCGAGCAAGTATGATTAAGAGCATCGGCTCTCTAATTGAATGATCTTTTTAGATTGAAAAATAACCTCGTTTGTTAAAATTTAACAGTTCATAAAGTATCAATATTTAAAAATAATAAATAGTTTATAATGATTACCTGGTGTGATCCATTCCAAGGAAAACTATATGCAGCATCAGGGGTACATGTATTGACCAGTCGAGCTCCACGCCATCCAATACAACATCGCACAGCAACATCACCGCTACGTTGCACCTAAATAACATTAATATTTTAATATATAACTAGATTTTACTTATAGTGAGGAAGAAATAATGTAATTCACCACACTTTCATGCCAGTGGATGTCATAAAAGTCGACTAAGAGCTGTAATATGCAAATATCATCTATACAAGAGAATGAAAACTGAAAAAAAATCTTTACGAAACCGATCTGATGAGCATGGTATAATAGCTTAATTTCTCTCCTACTTTGGAGAAGGCTCGAGCCACGCAGTAGCACATACATATGCTGAGATGATACATACATACACATCATCACGCCATATGCCTTGCAGGGTAGGCAGAGAGAACAGAGTGCCAGAGAACTCTATCCTTGCATACTTCACTCGCTTCTTCAACATTCATAATTCTCTGCTGAAATGATGACGATCTTTATCTTTAACTAGGAAACTCATTTCTGGTTGTAAGGATGGGCTATGGTCCGATACCATCCGGAGCGGCGAAAAATGCAACGTGGCATTTCATAATGTGCCATACTGTACCTTTCTATCGCTATAGGGCCACTCGTAACGTCATATTAGCCTAGAAACGTTCGCATGCACCTAGAAGCTGCAAGAAGTTCCAGAACATCTGTTTTAAATTATTTTTTTAACACCACGCTAATGAATAAGTCATGCAAAACTTCACAAACACAATCAACAGACAAGAACTCAGTCTGAACTCTGAACAATTAGTTATGGATTAAACAAAAGATTATCCTGGGATCATTTGCAAGATAATCGGCACAAAAGTAGGCAGTGTGTAGTCAAATATAGGTAAATGTACTTCTCACATACACAATTAATGTTCATAAACATTTTAGTATAAACGCTTATGACTATTACGTTAGTTAATTGCATATAAACTGGATCTCATTCGCAATCTAATCCATTTTTGATTCCATCTTAATATAAGCAAAACCTGTTATCTAAATCGGTTTAGTCGTTTAGGGGTTCAATCACAAACACACACAAATTATTTAAATAAATATGACCTTCCGTCAAAATGAACAAGATAGTAAGCAATTTAAATAATTTACCGATGAAAACCGGATATCGGCTGGCTTGTATCTGGTAGGTATTCAGTTAGCAGGGCGAAGAAACCTCCATATTCAGGCATAGGGAGTGGTCGCGGTTGAAGCACGTCTATTCGTGGCTCTTGAGGTGTCTGCGGTGCGCTACCCACCAGTGGAGTTATACCCGACTCTGGACATATACCCGTCTAAAGAGACAAGAAGATATAAAAAAAGGTTAAAAATATATAGATAATAGATGGCAATCATATTTCCTAACATCATCCTGCCTAAATAATCTAGATTAAAATACATATTAAAACAACTATTGATATTTTGTGAGGTATTGGCTTTTTTAGTTAGAAGAAGAGTTAAGGCAGATAATGATAACTCTATTGTCAGAAGAAATAAGATACTGTATGAAATTCTATAGATTCAAAATTAAATTAGTCTTGAAATTATAATAATTTCGGCATGATAATCTTAATAATAAAAATATATAATTAACAAAATAATGAAAATATTAATATAGGTATATAAATTATCAGTAAACAAACATAGTTATTAGTAAACGTTCACTAAACGTCTAGAGATCGCTTCTGGTTAATGCCACAATCACCACGCTTAGCAGGTGGATTGGCGATCGCAATTGACGTTATGAGTTGCCCAGAAAGGTACTCCTGCCAAATCCTGCGACGAATCCTCAGTTGATTTTTGATTATGACTTCCACGGGAAACTTATATATGGGAACACATTGTAATATATCCGGTCATCACACGGGTAATCTCCTGCTTTAATCCCAATTACTTGGGGTCGACGCAATGTGTACTCTTCTTCCATCGTCCTGACGTTAACCCTCCTTGGGAATATAATTGTTGACAAAACGGCATCAGGTAGCGTTAGGGTATATAGAACTCTTAGTCGTCTTTTACGACAGCCATGAACAGAGGAATGGCTGGTAGCATTCGCAAATGTGTAAAAAGTAACCACTTTCATAAAAATAAAAGATTTGTAATAAATACCAGACCAATCTTTCAATAGGCAGAGGTTGAAATTTCAATTGCTAAATTTGACCCATAAAACTAAAAAGTGTGCAGACTAAATAAAAACCGTTAACGCTAAAATAATACAAGTCACCATCACCGTCATTTACGCATCGGATTAACTGTGGTTCGCATTTTTTTAAAATATTTAAATATCGTTTTTAAATTGGTAATTTTATCGTTATTATAATACTACGACTTATTAGATGGAAGACACCTTATGCCTGCCGCGACTATGAACGCTACAGCGTTTGAAATTTTAAATTTTGATATTTTTCTCGTTTTACACACTACAAGTGTTTAAAACAAGAAAATATCAAAACTTAAAATTTTGAATTTATTAAGATCACAAATAAAACTATAATCGCAATATTTTAATACTGATTTAGTACCTCCGACGATAACAATTGACAAATGCTGAAGCACGTGTTTATTTATATAAACTAAAGACGGTTTATTTTCATTCCATCGATATAAAACTTGTCTCTGTATTTGAAAGAAAAATAAAAGAATTATTTTCGAAAAGTTTGCATTAAATAAACATTAATATTAACAAATAAATATTATAAACATTCTAGGCTAAAAAAAAACCAATGAATGTTGCCAATCACTTTGAAAAAAGACATTGTCTAGTATAAGCTGCATTGTTATAATAAGCATTGCAGCACAGGTTCTTGACAACACCGCCCTGTTTTAAACTCATGCATTTTTTTTTAAATTACTCTCTTAGTCAAAAAATACAAATTAATACTATGAGTAGAGTTTTTGTGCAATTACTATTCCAGACATAATTAAATAGTATATAGGGCAATGTGTATTATTAAAAAAAAAACTATTTTTATATAAACAAAGAGAAATGTAGCGAAGTTTTAATATGAGATAAATAAAATAAATATGACATTTCAATCGTTTTTTATTAAATCACAATAAATCCTTTCATAGCAGTAGTGTCTAGGTTACAAAAAAGAAACTACCGTCAATATTTTATGCTGGTTTTATTATTTTTGGTTCTTACTATATATATATATATATATATATATATATATATATATATATATATATATATATATATATATATATATATATATATATATATATATATATATATATATATATATATATATATATATATTATTGCTTATGGTGGCAAACGAGCAGACAGCACACCTGATGGTAAGTGTCACTGCCGTCCATGGACCTTTGCCAATGGTATGCCTACCAATACAACCCCAAACCCACCCCAATTGTGCTTCCGGCTCGGCCCGCGGCTGTAAACAGAGAACTGTCCACAGCGTGGTCCTACCACAATTTAATATAGACAATAATGAAGCAACGATAGTTTAATTCTATCGTTAAGTAAATAAACCTTAAAACGTTATATAATTTTAGTATATATGTACATAATTATAAACTTACTGTGATTATAAATAGTCATAGTAAGTATATATTATTACTATAAGTGAAGACTTGTAATTAGCTAACAGTGTTATAAACAATTAGTCTATTAAGAAATAACAAGCTGTAAGTTTTCCATGATTTACAAAATAAATAAATAAATATAATTATAGTCAGGGGGAACATGGTGTTGGTTCACGACACAAAAAAAAATGGTTGTCTTACCGGTGTAGCATCACCGTCTGATGGTGGAGCGGGTTCATCATCAGCAGGTGGTGTCGAACAAGCTGGTGCTGAGGCACGTTTATCTTGAACCCTCGCGCCTGGTGTCTCAGGCGGTTTGTTAGCGCTGTCAAAGACATTTTACAGTTCAATATCAATTCATACTTTAAATCAATTTTTTAAAATGACACCGCTCAATAAACAGTATTAAAAAGAAAGCAGGAGTAACAATTCAATTCAACACCCTATCTTACTCGTGGGTGAACGTACGAGACGACTAAGGCATATAAAACGCATATAACATCTATGCAAGAGAAGGAAAACTCGAAACAAAACACTATACGAACACGTCTTAACAGCGTGATATAGTTCAATTACTCTCCCATTGTGGAGTAGGCTAGAGCCCAGCAGTGGGACACATTTGGGTTGAGGTGATAATATTATGACAATAAAAACAAAACCGTATATTGCAGAGGACTTTACAAACACACAAATATCATTCAGACTGGGGACAATTATTAGTGGATCGCAAAAAGAACTGTCCTGTGTCGGGATCGAACATCAAACACTCAACATGAGAGGTTAGTACTCAGACTACAGGAAATAATACGCACAACTGATATTTTAATAGAATATGCTTCCCTCTTCTCTCTCGTTCTTAGCTGACCTCTACTCGGCCAAAGGAATATTCCTACCAAATTTAAAGTCTGTAAGCCTTATGGTTCCAGAGATATCGTGATGAGTCAATACATAGGTGGAAATCTCTTATATGCATATAGATATAATTATTATATACATATCATTACGCCATATTCCTTGAAGGGTAGGCAGAGAGAACAGAGTGCTAGAGAACTCTATCCTTGCATACTTCACTCGCTTCTTCAACATTCATAATTCTCTTCATACACGCTCGCCGGTTTCGGAGACTCTTGACGCCACCTTCTTTCAGCACGTGACCAATCTGGTCTAGGTAGCTGAGTCTCGGTCTCCCCCGGTACCTACATCCTTCCACTTTCGCATTGTATATCTTCTTAACCAGACGTTCGTTCGGCATTCTTTCCACATGTCCGAACCATCGGAGCATTCCCTTTCGCATCTTTACACCAATACTCTATTTCATACCTACTCGCTCTTTTACGTCGTCGTTGCGAATGCGGTGGTCGGTCAACCTAACTCCACAGATTTTCCGTAGATCGCATTTCGACCGCATTAATTTTGCTTTTATGCTCTTTTCTGCATACCCAACTCTCGCTTCCATATAGTAATGTTGGGACAAGCACACCGTTATGTATTGCTACACGTGCCTTCTGGCTGAGGTGGTGGCTACCGAGAAGTTGTCCCAACGCTCCGTTCACTCTATTTCCCGCATTAACTCTTCGCTCTATATCAGTGGTGTACCTTCCATCTCGGGTAAATCCACATCCAAGATATACAAATTCATCCACTTGCTCTAGTACATCATTACTTATTGTTACTCTTACATCTGTTCTGGCTTCATCTCTTTCAAAGGCCATTATTTTGGTTTATATAATTATTGCCATAATTAAATAATTGAGTAGTATGTCACGAATGTTAATTGTCTTCATCTTTCGTGTTGATGTTTACTCAATTGCTGTCATTAACACAGATTTCAATATTCTCTGATCAGTTTGTTCTCGCTCTCTCATATCGAGCATTGGTAAAATCTATGTACCTTATCAACAATCTAACAAAAGTCCTAGAGTGCTTTAATAATAAAAGTAACATAATTTGTTAAAACCATGTATTGAGGTTAAATGAAAAAAAGGACAACCATATTGTTTTTTTTTACATTTACCCAATCGTCTATACTGAAAATACGTAAAATGTTAGATATTTTCCTCACTCACCAAACAAATTCCTCAGTAATGGATCGTTTGAATACTGAAGTTAATGGCAACACTAGCGACCGACCACATTATTTAAACATACGAGGGTATCATTTTCAACTTCAGTACATTTTAATCCGTAAAGGTATTTTATTTTAACATTCAGTTATGTGCTCAGGTAGATTTGACGATTTATTATAATGTATACTTAGTATTATATATGTATATTTATTATAATGTATACACATTCGCAACGACGACGTAAGAGAGCGAGTACGTATGAAAGAGAGTATTGGTGTAAAGATGCGAAAGGGAATGCTCCGATGGTTCGGACATGTGGAAAGAATGCCGAACGAACGTCTGATTAAGAAGATATACAATGCGAAAGTGGAAGAATGTAGGTACCGGGGAGACCGAGACTCACCTACCTAGACCAGATTGGTCACGTACTAAAGGGAGGTGGAGTCAAGAGTCTCCGAAACCGGCGAGCGTGTATGAAGAGAATTATAAATGTTGAGGAAGCGATTGAAGTATGCAAGGATAGAGTTCTCTGGCACTCTGTTCTCTCTGTCCACCCTGCAAGGGATATGGCGTGATGATATGTATGTATGTATGTATACTTAGTAAAATAAATACACATTTAATATAATTACTTATCTTACCAGACGATGATGATTTGTCGTACCACAATAAACTGACGAATATTTTTAAGAAAAAGTTAAATTACGGTGACGGAATAAGAATGCAATTCACCACTCCATATCTTACCCGTGGGTGATCGTAAGAGACGACTAAGGGATATAAAACGCATACAATATCTATGCAAGAGAAGGTAAACTTGAAGCAAAACCCTATACCTACTCGCCTGACCAGCGTGGTTTAGTGGTTGCCCTCCCATCACAGAGGAGGCTCAAGCCCAACAGTGGGACATACATATATGAGCTGAGATGATGATGATATAAGACTGCACATACGGCAGATAAGTGTCATTTATAAAATTATGAATCCTGTCTTACAGGTTCTACAGTGGTAGGATTATTACAAAAAAAAAGATGGCAGAGTGGTCTAAATGCCGACATGTGTTTAATACCCGCGCGGCATAATTCTATACATGTTTCACAAATGATAGTTCTGAAGTACTGAAATTTAGTATTTGACGTGCAAGAGTACGAAAAATAATTACCACATGTAGTATTTGAAACCACATCTATTAAAAATCCATGGCAACCACCTTACGGATTAAGCCAGAATGGTGAAATGGAATACCAAATTCTGTCTCGCATATTCGTATTTCGGGAAACGTTTTACACGACGTTCATCAGAAAAAAAATATACGTTGCACCGATTTAATACTCTAACACTTCAATTAGAATTGTGTTATGCCATGACATTAACACAATAAATAAAATTATTGAGATTTAGCATTAGACTGTTAAAATTTTATTCAAGTATGTTGCATTAACCTGGCTTTTGTTGGATCTTCACCGCTGTGCCTTTTCGTATGTATAGTTCCTTTCTCAACGGGAGCAAGTTCCCCCGTCCTGCCTGTGGCGTCCTGAAAGATAAAATAAACAACTTGGCTTATTTGCTTGGATGCTAATGATTTAATATTTCTTATCAAACATATTCTGTATAATGTGTGATAACAAAGTGTGATGGTGGAGTGAGAATATAGTTCATTACTTCCTTTCTGGTCAGTGGGAGTTGTAAAACACGACTAAGAAATATGATATGCAAAAACTGTAACAGACATAAAACTAATACGTCTGACCATCGTGGTATTGTTTATTTAGATTAATTTGGCTCTCATTGTGGAGGAGGCTCGAGCCCAACAGTGGGACATATTGATCTATACGAAGAACAAAGTTACTTATGAGTATGATACCAACTCGTTTTTATTGTAGTTATAACTCTAAACTGATCTATATATAAGAGGAACAAATATCAGGTAATGAATCAATCCTATAAAAAAACAAGTAAGAAAAATCATGTTGCTGATTTTGTGTTTGGCAAATTTTAAGTAGCTCTTCTCTAAAGTAATGATTATGCAGATGTAACTGTATTCTACGGATAGTTCGATTTATGAGCTGCAAATGTTAAAAATGAAAAATAATGATGGCATTGTGTAATGTATTAAGAATACAATATCACCAACCGTGGGTGGTAATAATAAGCATCGGCTGAGCTACCGTCGGTTGAGAAACTTATTATATCAATTGTCATCGCCAAACCGCCAGCCGAGAGTTGCGTTTATTGGATTATACTACATTAGAATATGTCCAACAGTAGAATGAGCTATTAAGAGAGAATAAATTACGTAATGGCGCAGTTGATTATGTTTATTAGTTTGAGGAGATTTAGGAGGATAACATATTAATGCCCCATAGATTCCTGTATGAAAATCAATATATATGGCCATTATTGTATTCTTACTCCGTCACTACACGGAGTGGCATTTCATTTTATATAATATTAAAAAAAAAAAGATTGTTATTTGAAATTTGTAAGTGTGAAATTATAGGTATGACGAAGAATTATGATACCTGTGATCCAGTGCCGGGCCCATCGCTATGACCTGAAGTAGCTTTTCTCATGGAGGTGAGACGGTAGAAGGGCGGCGTCTCCGTACGTTCGATGAGACAGTTGAGTGTTTCTACTGTCTGCAACTCCGTCATCATCTCATCCAGCAATCGCTCAGGTCTCGAGCGCGCCAAGTACAATACCACGCGTTTAGCCTGTATAATACAAATACTTGGTTCATAAATCTATTTTTTTTTTATAAAATAATCTGATTATCAGGGAACATAAAAATGTACAAATAAGGATGAGAATATAAATTGACACTTGAACGAAAATAAATTTTTAAATGGACGTAAATGATAAATGGCTTTAATAACAAACTGTGGTGATGGAGTAGGAATTAAAATTACCACCGTTTCCTCTCTTGCCCATCATAACATCGATACAAGAGAAGGAAAACTAGACATGAACCCAACACGTCTAACCATTTGAAATAAAACTACTTTTACGGATTCTATTGTCAAATCAAATACAAACACGATAGAATCCGTAAAAGTAGTTTTATTTAACAAATGTGTAATACTTTTATATATAAACATTAGAAGTCATTACGTCTAACCATCGTGGTATAGTAGGTCAGTTTCACTTCCACTACGGAGAAAGCTCCGAGCTCAACAGAACCATGAATATGGACTGATATTTTACATTCTATTTCATATTACTGGTAAAAAGATGAGAGTATATAACAATTTACATTACTGTATGGAAGCGAGAGTTGGGTATGCAGAAAAGAGTATGATAGTAAAATTAATGCGGGCGAAATGCGATCTCTGCGGAAAATCTGTGAGGTTACGCTGACCGACCGCATTCGTAACGACGACGTAAGAGAGCGAGCAGGTATGAAAGAGAGTATTGGTGTAAAGATGCGAAAGGGAATGCTCCGATGGTTCGGATATGTGGAAAGAATGACGAACGAACGCCTGGTTAAGAAGATATACAATGCGAAAGTGGAAGGATGTAGGTACCGAGGGAGACCGAGACTAACCTACCTAGACCAGATCGGTCATGTACTGAAGGAAGGTGGAGTCAAGAGTCTCCGAAACCGGCGAGCGTGTATGAAGAGAATTATGAATGTTGAGGAAGCGAGTGAAGTATGCAGAGATAGAGTTCTCTGGCACTCTGTTCTCTCTGCCTACCCAGCAAGGGATATGGCGTGATGATATGTATGTATGTATATAACAATTTTCGTCGGTTATCTTAAATTTTAAAATCATGATCACCAATATTTATTTTAATGAGATGTTAGAGCAATTTTGATCTAATTTAAATACACCATGTGTCTAATATATTTAATTGGATAAGAAATAGTACTGTATTGTTTAAAACAGCTTCGTAAATAACCCAGGGACGCGGTTGCCGCCTTCTGCGAGGCAGTCATCTCACAGAAGGTAGGCGGCGGAACGAGTCCGGGAGGATTTCTTGCACGGGGACTCGGTCCGCCGCGGGCGCCCAAAGTGTTGCCACCGCGTGAAGACTCGAGAGAAACCCGTGAGGGTAAACCGCCGGGAGGGCCACCGAAGACAAAGATCGGGTTCCGGTGGCCTGCTCGCTTGTGGAAGAGAGGCGCATTTCGGGGCGGGTCTATGGGGTCGCGCGTCGCCTCTTCTGTCGCCACGGACCGATTTGGCGGAGCATGACTAGACCATAGCCCGCCACAAAAAAGCTATACCCCTGGTATTGCAAAGGTCCACGGGCGCCAGTAACACTTACCATCAGGTGTACTGCTTGTTCAATTGCCACCATTAGCCATAAAAAAAAGGTTTTTACATAACAATGTGGGACCTTGATATATATGTAGATTCGTTGGCCACATCAAATCTATATCAAGGTCTAGTAGAACTTTGAACAAATATTACATTAACTCTGTTCATACACTTTTACTGCTACTATTCAAGACTTAAGTAAACATATGACCTACATACATAGTGTGGAAATAACCTTGCACCTTCCTTTTTTTTTTTCGTTGGTGACGGAGTAAGAATACAACTCACCACTCCCTTTCTTACCCGTGAGTGTCGTCTGAATTACCTTCGACATTTTTAAGAATTTTCTTTAATATAGACGCAACTTTGAGTAGGTAATCAATATCTGTGTAAAAATCGAAGGATATTTCTCTTACGGCTTATATACGTTCCATCGTCGGACATGAGCTCGACTTCATAGAAGCAACAATTAATTTATCGATGTGGATGTTTCTCAACTGATGGGAATACTTTTTTATCGTTACACTTTGCCCCTTTTTAGCCCTTAAAATTGGTAGGTAGAAGAAGAATGGGCAGCAGCACTCTCTTCGGAAGCGTATATCACCTCACTGCGATCACCAATACATTGGACAAGTGTGGTAATTATTTATGACGATAAACTTCCATGGCATGACTACGCTATATAGTATTCTAGGTGTGAGGCCGACAAGAAATGATTATAATGATTCCACACATTAGGCAACTAGGCAACGCTCTAGTTATGCATCTACGATTGTGAAGGATGCGCTCTTGACTCTTTCGGTTCCTTCCAGTTTACACTTAACAAGATCATTTGCCATTAAAAAAAACCTTTAAACCGTTCCTCTTGCAAACGTATATTTTATATATACAGGGTGTCCCAAAATTCAACGATAAGCTGGCACCAGCAGGTGGACCTACATATGACTACTCGAGAACAGAAAAGAAAAAAATTCTACCTTGATTGTTTTTTTCAATACGACAAAAAAACCAAAATCTTTAAAAATGGACATCCTTTATTATATTATTAAGTGCTATTGCTACAGTTTTACAAGTAATTCTGTGATTTTTTTTGTATTGGCAAGGTAAGTAGCACTACTATCGATCACAACCATTAAAAATTCCAGAATATCTATAGTTTTTACACAAAAATCAATCAAAACTATGTTTTTTTCATAAATTATGTAAGATTTTGACTTTCAGCTCACTTTCACTCATCATAGTGAAAAAAAAAAGTATGGACGCTACTGTGGCAAATAGTATTAAAAATTGGCGCATCTATCTACAATTCTAAAATGGTATAACATTCTAGACAAACTAGCCACAAAAATATACTTAGGTGTACTATTTCAAAATAACAACCATATTTCGAAAATTGTTAGTGTTGATAGTAATCACTTTTACTATGTAGCCAAAATGTTTTTGTAGCAAGTTCTCAGAATTTTAATGAGACATGTGCGTAGTCCATAAGTCCATAAAATAAGTTAGACAGAGATAGAGAGATTATACGTTAGAGGGAGATAGATAGATGCTAATTGTTTAGTAACATTAATGCAGGTGGAGAAGTAATTAATGTCCTCAGCAGCACAGCAAGTCAGTATGCTCTACTTCTTTGTTTACTGCACACCGTTCTGTTTTAATTAAAGTGGCTCTGGTACTGACGACTTTTGGATTGAATTAAGTGACCTGGAAATTGACCTGACTTGGCATTATTTTAGACTGTGATTTTGTGTTTTTTTTAAAGAAGTTTTGCCTTATTTTCAAGTGTTTAGCATTCATCATGCCGCTACCATACACAGCGTTAGAATACGCTAATATGCACCTAATTTATGGAGAATGCCGATGCAATGCCAACGCTGCTAGCAGATTATATAGAGCAAGGTACCCTAATCTTCAAAGGTATCCGGATTATCGCGTATTTATTAACGTGTATCAAGCTTTTTCGGAGGGTCGTATACCATCTGACAGGCGAAACGCTGGAAAACCTAGATCGGAACACGATGAAGAAGTTCTCAATGAAATAGAAAACGATTCAACTACCTCTGTACGTGCTGTACAAGCAGCAACGGAAATCCCAAAAAGTACTGCACATAGAATTTTAAAACGTCACGTCGTCGTGATGAAACAACCTGCAAGAAAGATGGATATTTAAATCTTCACAATCTTCATAGCTGGAACAATGAAAATCTGCACCTGGTGAGAGAAGACAATCCCAATACCAATTTAAGGTTAACCTATGGACTGGCATAATAAATGGCAAAGTGATAGGGCCCTTTGAGTTACAAGGAAACATAGATGGCAATAGTTATTTAAACTTCTTACAAAATGAGTTGCCAGGATTATTAGAAGATGTGCCCTTAAGTGATTTGCAAACCATGTGGTTTCAAAACGATGGTTGCCCAGCTCACTATGCCCGTCCTGTGCGAGAGTACTTAGACCAAGAGTACCCAGGGCGTTGGATCGGGCGACTTGGTCCTATCTTGTGGCCACCCCGTTCACCCGATCTAAATCCCCTGGACTTTTTCTATTGGGGTTGTCTAAAGGACAGAGTCTGCACAAAACCGATTGCAACCTTGGACGAGCTTCGCCATAAAATAATTCAGACTGTGGATCTACGGACTACGCACATGTCTCATTCAAATTCTGGGAACTTGCTATAAAAACATTTTGGCTACTTAGTAAAAGTGATTACTATCAACACTAACAATTTTCGAAATATGGTTGTTATTTTGAAATAGTACACCTAAGTATATTTTTGTGGCTAGTTTGCCTTGAATGTTATACCATTTTAGAATTGTAGTTAGTTGCGCCAATTTTTAATACTATTTGCCACAGTAGTGTCCATACTTTTTTTTTTCACTATGATGAGTGAAAGTGAGCTGAAAGTCAAAATCTTACATAATTTATGAAAAAAACATAGTTTTGATTGATTTTTGTGTAAAAACTATAGATATTCTGGAATTTTTAATGGTTGTGATCGATAGTAGTGCTACTTACCTTGCCAATACAAAAAAAATCACAGAATTACTTGTAAAACTGTAGCAATAGCACTTAATAATATAATAAAGGATGTCCATTTTTAAAGATTTTGGTTTTTTTGTCGTAATGAAAAAAAAAATCAAGGTAGAATTTTTTTCTTTTCTGTTCTCGAGTAGTCATATGTAGGTCCACCTGCTGGTGCCAGCTTATCGTTGAATTTTGGGACACCCTGTATATATGTGTGTGTGTTTTTTAGCAAAAGGTTGCTGAATTATCAATTTAAATAGGCCGCTTATATCTCTATATATCACGTACACGATATAAAATTTTTATTTATTTGCGCCAAGCGCTGGCTCATATAAAATGCATTAGGTGGAAATCTACATGTCTTTATACTAAACGTATTGGCAACAAAGGAAGTACGTTGGAAAATTTTATGAACATCAAATTGAGGTTAGATTGAATCAAGAAATAGAATACCGTTCTGATTTTTGTTGAATCCGTTTGTTGTTTCTTGACTTTTCAATTTTAATTTTCTGCATACTACACATACATACATACCATCACGCCATGTCCTTTGCAGGGTAGGCAGAGAGAACAGAGTACCAGAGAACTCTATCCTTGCATACTTCACTCGCTTCCTCAACATTCATAATTCTCTTCTTACACGCTCGCCGGTTTCGGAGACTCTTGACTCCACCTTCCTTCAGTACATGACCGATCTGGTCTAGATAGGTTAGTCTCGGTCTCCCCCGGTACTTACATACTTCCACTTTCGCATTGTATATCTTCTTAATCAGACGTTCGTTCGGCGTTCTTTCCACATGTCCGAACCATCGGAGCATTCCCTATCGCATCTTTACACCAATACTCTCTTTCATACCTACTCGCTCTCTTACGTCGTCGTTACGAATGCGGTCGATCATCCTAACTCCACAGATTTTCCGTAGAGATCGCATTTCGACCGCATTAATTTTGCTTCATACTCATACTTTTTCTGCATACTCACTGTGTTTATCTTTATTGTGTAGCTTAGCAGAATATATAACACAAACGACTTAAATAAAGTTATATCTATAATATCAGTGTGGTGACGGAGTAGGAATACAATTCACCACCCCCTATCCTACCCGTGGGTGATATGATATACGAGACGACTAAGGGATATAAAAACGAATATAACATCTATGCGAGAGAAGGAAAACTTGAAACAAAACACTATACAAACACGTCTGACCAGCGTGGTATAGTAGGTCAATTACTTTCCTACTAAACCACGCTGGTCAGACGGGTTGATATAGGATATTATGTCGAGTTTTCATTCCCTGTATATCATATCACTTAGTTGTCTTTTACAAAAACCACGGCCAAGAGAAGGGATGATCTCTTACTTGTCTTTTAAATTTCAAACTCTACGTTCCTATGACGCCCTGTCCTAAAAGTGTATGACCTCTTTAAAGCTTTGAAACCTTCAAATGCCGTATTAATACAGTATTGTAACTTTCGAGATATTCCAATTTTAAAGAGTATTTCCATTGTACCAAGCTTTTATGGCAGTTCAACCTTTTCAGGGTTCCGTACCCAAAGCTTAAAACAAAACCCTATAACTAAAACATCGCTGTCCGTCCGTCCGTCTCTCTGTCACCAGTCTGTATCTCATGAATCATGATAGACAGTTGCAATTTTCCCAAATGATGTATTTCTGTTGCCGCTATAACGACAAGTACTAAAAAACAAAATAAAATAAATACTTAAGGGGGCTCCCATACAACAAATGTCATTTTTGCTCGATATTTTTTTAGTTTCTATTTTTATTTTTTGCCTTTTATTTGTTTTGTCATTATTTTTATTATATTTAAATATATCTTCCAAAACATATTAAAAAGAAAATACCGAGCAAGGCTCGGTCATCCAGATATTATATTATATTATATATAACATATATCTCCCACCCACCGCCTATACGAGTGTATTCTGTAAGCAAAAATACAATTTCAAGACTACAGTGCCGGATATTTTGGTATAAAATGGTATCGTGTATTCCCACAAGACTGTAAGTGATATCAAAGCGTAAGATAGACAATTTACCAGGTAAAAATCTTACTATAGAGTCCCGCCCTATTTTATTTATTGAATAAAATGGGTAAACTTTTATCTTTTATTATTTTAAACTTGTACTATAAATTATATTTAAAAGTATTATTTAACAATATCAATATAGGTTTAATTATTCTTTTTATTTGATATAGAGCATAAAAATAAAAAGTTACTCATTACACCCTTAGACGTACACTGTGGAACATAGGTCACACAAGGAGAATACCACTTAGAACGGTCCTGTACCAACTGCATCCAACGACTTCTTGCGACTTTTTAAATGTCGCCAGTACACCTAGTTGGTTACTACCAACTTGGACTACTGTCCTACACCCTCAGTCGATTCGTAATTGCCATTCGAAAACTTTTCATCCCCAACGGTTGTCTGTTAAAAATTACTCGCACAATATAACACAGTTTAATTAAAATGTGAAAATAAAAAATATTGTGTTGTTATTCACTTGGCCGATTGATTGGTGAGTGTTTGTGAGTGCTAATGAATTGCGTAGAATGTACAAGCTCCCCTCATTCATTACTGACACGAGATCATCATCGACGTCATAACAGCAGCGATACTCTTATATTAATTATTATTTCGTTAAAATCTATTTAATAATAGATAACTTGATCGGCGTATTTGACGAGACTTAGAAGAAAATAACAAAAAGGAAGTACGCTACTATCAATGAATTGAATCAGCTAAATAAATATTAAACGATAAAATCTGCACAGATGGTGTAGTGGTCTAAATGGCTCCTATGCCCGATTGTTGCGGGCTCGCATTCCACGCAACTCTTTGTGCAAAACATAGATGATTGTTTCGAGTCTGGATGCTATTTGTTTTCAATAATTGTACAATGGTACAAGTATCCCGTGATATATCTTGTCGTAAAAGACGACTAAGAGTTTTATATCGACCTGGGCCAACTTCAACTAATGTCATTTGGTGAACAATTACATTACCAAAGAGAATTGACGTCAGGCAAACGGCCGGTCATAGAACTATTGGCAACAACTTTTGCAATATGTACCGAGTACATATTGCGTCGACCCAAGTATCTAATTGGGATAAGAGGAGAATGATGACAAGAATTGCTCATTTAATGATATTAGAATTTAAAATGTTTGCTTCAATTATACTAAAAAAAGAATTACAGCACATTGTCATGTTCTTCTTAAAATTGTCATATTTTTAAAGACAACATCCTGCACTAATCTTGGTATAACGGCTACTCCAAACATATAATTAACAGACAAAAGTTACACCTAGATTCAAAACAGTAATTTGTGTATAGCACACATCAGAGCGCAGATGCATGTTCATCGGACCCACGACCCCCAGCACGGCTGGTCTTTGATCTTAACCACTGTGTCATCTGTGCAGTCATGGTTTAACTGTATAAAGGTTTTCATGTCTTTCTTTAATTAAATTATTTAAATTTCTTGCATATCATCATTGTTATTCCGCTCTTATCTCAATCACTTAACTGATGCAATATCCACATCCATCACATTTGTTGCAAAAGTTATTGGCTTATGATTTGATGACCGGCCGCCTGCGTGACGTCAACACTCCTTGGTAATGTAATTGTTGACCGCACGTGAGTTGGAGCTGGCCAAAGTTGACATAAAGCTCTTAGTCGTCTTTTAATAAATCCACAAGCAAGTAAGGGTTGGTAGTATTCGTAGCCGCTACTACACAGTAGCATATATGTACATCGTAAAACAGAAATGGGTAAATACTGTCAATATTTTATCACTTATTCAAACCTTAAAGAGCAATATATTTTTCATTTAATACGCAATTTTGTAAGGCACTGATATATGTTTGACAGGATTGTCACAGCCAGACAACCTCGTTACATTATAATATGAACACGTGTAAGCTTGCCAAACCGTAACTAATATTATGAACGGAAATATCACTTAGTTTATTATGCCATCACTGCTCAACTTTTCAACGGAATCTCATGAAATTTCATACACTCATAGTTAGTGACACGGAAAAGGACATCGTTTACGTTTCCTCTAAAAAAAAATAAAGGCTTTGATATACACTACCGGTCAAAAGTTTTCGCCCACCTTATAGATTGCGTGAAATACCACGAATAAAAACAATACGATCGATTTTGATATTTATATTTTAAAGAACATATATAGATAAGAATATAGTGATAATAAAAGTACATTCTGTAACAATTACATATTTAATTTTTGATTCATCGATGTAACCCCTTTTTGCTTTTATTATTTCGGTGCACAATTTTGGCATTATCTGTAACAATTTCGACAAATAATCGTCGTCTATGTGGTTCCATCCGTTCTTCAGAACATTCCAAAGATATGAAGTGGAAGTAGGACACTGCTTTCTGACTTCTCCGTCTAATTTGTCCCACAACAACTCAGTCCGGTTTAGGTCGGGCGACTGTGACGGCCAAATCATTACTTCAGTACATTCTTCCTTTCCATTTTTTTTTCAAATCTCTTTGCACAGTTTCGAGGAATGCCTGAGATCGTTGTCATGCTGGAAGATAAGTTTTCTGCAGATCAGGCGCTAGCCAGAACGTACTACATTTTTCCTTTAATATTTTTTATAGCCTTTTTCTTCAAAATCCCTGAAATTTTGACCAGGTCTCCAGTCGCCCTTCCTCCAAAACATCCTCAAACCATCACCAAGCCTCCGCCGTATTTACAGTCGGGATTACACATGGATCTAACATCCGTTCAGTCCTTGGCCTGCACAAAAACACTCTTATCTTAGACCTAAAAACCTCAAACTTTGACTCATCATCCATAAAACTCTCTCGCACTCTTCAGGCGTCCAATTTTTATGTTCTTTAGCCCAATGCAACCTCTTAATTTTATTTCACGTTTTAAAAAAGGTTTCTTCACTGCAACCCTTCCAAAACGGCAGCTTCTCTCAATCTCCTTTTCACTGAAGATTCTCAAAGGTAGATCCCTAGATATATTGACCAGAGCTGCTATATCTGGGCTCATGAGTTGTCGATCACGTTTACTGATCAATACAATACGTTTATCTTCAGCGATTGTGGTTTTTCGAGGCCGCCCTCAACGTTTTCTATCGCTAAAGCTCCTGGTGGATGCATATTTTTTTACGTTGTAATCCACGGGACGTCGAGATATTTTTAATTCTGTGGCAATGGTACGGTTCCTTTTGCCTAGACTATGAAGTCTTGCGATTAATGCACGAGTTTCAACCGATATGTCCTTGGTTTTACCCATCTTAAAACTTACAAGTCTGAATTTGCGAGAACGAGAACAATTTGTAAACGAACTTCACAAAAAGATGTTTTGTTTCAAAAAATATAAATCACAGCACGTTTTTGCGTCTCACAGGGCTAACTGGGACTAAACTACAATCTTAAGCGCCGAAGAAATAATTCACAGTTAAAGAATAATAAACCAATCAGCCGGTACTTGCAAGTTTTAACTTATCGCACTTACCGATAAAATATAAACATGCGCTCGTATAAAATAAACTAATAACGGACACTATTATTTTTGGTTTGTAAAACATCGTTTCGACCGTTACTTGACAATATTAAAGAGAAATTTGTTGAAGTGTATTATTTTGAAATTTAATGAATGGATTATGGGGTGGGCAAAAGCTTTTGGCCGGTAGTGTATATAAAACTTTTAAGAGATTGCCTGACATAGTCAGTGAACGAAACCGCGCGAATAGCTATTATTAACCACGTTGTTTTTACGTGGTGAACTCAATGAAAATTTAACTTGAATGTACGACACGATACGATTTTTTATTCTGACATGTAGTCAGATAAAAAAAAATCCTATCGTGTCCGTACATTATATATGTATGTATTATATTAAAAAAAAAAAGAATAAATATTTTGACAACTGTATTTTTTTGTTCATGCCTTTTTGGTTTTTGGGGTAAGCTATGATTCGGCTACACGCTGGACAAAACCGGTAGAAGGTACATACATACATACATATCATCACGCCATATCCCTTGCAGGGTAGGCAGAGAGAACAGAGTGCCAGAGAACTCTATCTAACCCGGTAGAAGGTAATTTGTAGAAACCTATTATCCACCGTACAGTAACTTTCTATCGCCATTTGGGCCAACCGTCGGTACTGCGTCTTTGGCTTCAGTGGTCATTGGTAAGCAGTGGCCTAGCTTTGCCCTTGGTATTGCAAAAATCTATGAGCCCGCAGTAACATTTAACATCAAATGTGCTGCTTGCTCGTTTGCCACCATAAACAAGAAAAAAAACCGTTTTTGGGTTGCGTAGATCATTTGTCGATTGCTCAATAAAATATTTACATATTTTCGTATGATTCGATCAGAATTTAAAATTTGTCCTCAATACAATAGTAAATAATAAATGCTACGTTGACAACATCAAGGAGACTCATGATCGATATCGCGGCATTGATAACAAATATAGGTCATAAAAGAAAACAACAAAAATCAACGAGAACAAAAATCAACGAGAAAGAGAAGACAACAAAAAATCTTAGTAAAACAAATGGTATCAAATTAGAAAAAAAAGACAATAAATAGAAATTTGAACATGTGTAAGAATGTATGAATGCCTAGCTAAGGGGCGGGTCACTAATGTCATAGAAACAATTATTAAAGCTGTGTAATTAGCTGAAGTGAGATAGTCAGCGTCGTGGCCCTCGTACTCATATACATACAGAGAAGGCAAGAACGACAACAACGTGTAACATATTAATTATTTTTACTATACACTTTCATCATCATCATCATCACAGCCCATAAATGTCCCACTGCTGGGCTCGGGCCTCCTCCGTAATGGGAGAGAAATTAACCTACTATACCACGCTGGTCAGACGTGTTGGTATAGGGTTTGTTCCAAGTTTTCCTTCTCTCGCATAGATGTTATATGCGTTTTATATCCCTTAGTCGTCTCGTACGATCACCCACGGGTAAGATATGGGGTGGTGAATAGTATTCTTACTCCGTCACCACACGGAGATACACTTTATGTACCTGCATCCCACTTCTGATTCCTCTATGCATCCACGTTGGTTAGGTTTTCACCGTATTTGTTCACCTTATGTCGATTTAACTAAGTCCATGAATGATCGGATCAGGGATTAATTCCTCACTCGTAGAGAAGCTGAGTGCGCAAACGCCCTGACACCACTATTCTTTATTACTGGGGAGTCAACGGATACCCAAAAAAAGTGAAATTGGGCAGCAGACCTCTTGGCTGTCAAGCGTATCGATTTACGGCACTATCCCAAAAAGACTTTAAGTGTAGAAAAGTGTTACTTACGTAAGGTAGTAATTCGTTGGGCGCCATGCCAGACACGATGATCAGATATCGAATAATGACTTTCAGGTTATTGGGCCAGCACGCGCACAGAGTGGACCACAACTCCTCGATCTCCTTCGGATGGTTATCAGAGAACTGTACCAAAGAAAATTATTTATGTTAACTGATTAGATATAATATAATATTTAATTCGTGTGGAGACGGCATAACAATAAAATTCACTATCACCTATCTTGCTCTTGGGAGTCATAAAAATGGCTAAGGTATATAATATAATAATGCTAAGAGGTATAATATAATAAATAATAATGCGTGGTATAGTAGATCATTTTTTTCTTATTTTGGTGGAGGCTCAAGTCAATCAACTGACCTCTGAATAGTTTTTTCATTTTTCTATGTCATCTTTGTGGCTCACCAGAAGGCGTTCTGCATTTGGTTACGGTTATGAAATACTGTATAGTGTAAAGTATCCCCCGACGAATAGTCAGCAGCAAAGTTTTAGGAATCTTATAATACTAACTACAACCACCAAAACACTATTAATATTGATAATGCTAGTATCCCATTTTGTCTAAAAAGTAAACTTCAACAGTTAGGTGTTGCGAATATTTATCAATACGTTCTTTTAAAATTAATATCATAATCACAAGAGTTCGAAGATATTAGATGTGTAATTTGTCATCATTACAGATTTTCTTATCTAACCATTATAGTATTGTTTATTAATTATAACCACATTTTAATAACAAATTAATTATAATATAGAAGTAAATGGGTCTACATAAATCAAATATTTAAAAAAAAAATTATTAACATTATGGTAGTTATTATAAAATATAATATAATATCTAATATACTATCATCGGATGGATCGCGGCCACACTGAGAAATACCCGCATCATCATCAGTATCCGCAAAAAACCTTAGTACATGCATCAGACGTAAAAACGTCAGAAATCATCAAGACAGGAATAAATTTATTGTACTTCTTAGGCCAAATATCAGGCAGATTATTGTCTGGTCACGGGCCCCCTATACCGTCTCAGGCAACAAAAGCTTGAGGTGTAATTTAATATCCTGTTATATTAGAATAGAACAGAATGACATTTATTGACAACATAATAGTTTTAAAATAATTAGAATATAATCTATACATATAATAAAAATGTAACGGATCGCTGTCTGTACATGGAAGATATATGAGAAAAATATTACGTGGACCTTTATCAACACAAACAGAACCCAAAACAATGATTTTTAAAATTTTTGTCTGTTTATCTGTTTGTCTGTTTATGTGTTTGTCTGTGCGTTTTTGTGTTTGTCTGTGCGTTGTGTTGTGTGTCTCAGAAACGGCTTATCCGATTTAGACGCGGTTTTCACTAATATATTGTGGTAAGCTTCACTTAACATTTAGGCTTATTTTGTGTCAATTAGTTAATCAATAAAAAAGTTATGTCAATTTAAAAAATGTTCGGAGAAAAAAAATATAGATACTTTTCAAATTACGTACAAATTATCTTCAGTAAAAATAAATAAACACGTATTTCAACATTTGTTGATTTTCACCCTCTGGGGGTGTAAATTAGGACTGCAAAGCAGGTTGGACGACTCATTAAGTCATTAGCGCCAAGCCAATATTATTGAAGCTGGTAACTTGAAATGTTGACAGTGGTTTCTTTCTATGACGTAAAGATTTACTAAGAAAGGATTTTACGAAATTATACCCCTAAGGGTATGAAGAAGAGTGGCAAAGTTTGTATGGGGAGAAAAAAAATCTTTATTGATTCTTTTCAAATTACGACTCGAATCAAATATTCTAGGGTATTATCCGGCATTTGTCAATTTTCACCCTCTGGTTGTGTAAATTAGGCCTGTGAAGCTGGTTGAACGACTCATTACCGTCAAGCCGAAACTATTAAAGCTAGAAACATTAAATTATGAAGCACGTTTCTATTTATGACATAG
This sequence comes from Lymantria monacha, assembly GCA_905163515.2. NCBI lineage: Eukaryota > Metazoa > Arthropoda > Insecta > Lepidoptera > Erebidae > Lymantria > Lymantria monacha. The sequence goes on from LR991081.1 coordinate 24,702,663, forward strand.
ATCAATATGAAAGGATGTTATGAATTCCGCCCCTAAGGGGGTGTAACCAAGCGGCAAAGTGTGTATTAGGAGAAAATTTCTTTATCGATTCTTTTCAAATTACGTAGTCTTCTTATTCTACGTATTCTTCGGTAAAAATAAATAAACACGCGTTTCTCTCCCCCTCTCCATCAACCCCACACCAGTGCCGGCGTGAGAGCTCACACGATACACATAGTAGACAGCAATAGGTTCTTGCCTAATGGTTTAAGATACAGTTTAAGATTGCTGCTGCTGCTGCTAAACTCTGCTGGTGAAACAAAACAGTCAAATAAAGGGTGGCGATAATTATATTTTTATCCCATGGTCATATCGTAAATAGTATATTAATGGCAATATAATTTGTAGAATGAATAGAACTTTGAACCACCTTTTTCTTTAGTGACCGGCTATGGTATATAGACACACGCGCGCCGTACGTACGTGTACCTACCTTGTGCGGGTGGACCACCGCAACCGGGTATCATCTCGAGTCGAAGCCGGACGGTAGAGCGTGTCAACGTACGAGTATTTTCTCTCAGACCCACCCTATTGCCTAATTCCGTTAGACAACTAACTCGCAGAAGACGGCGACCGCATCCCAGTTTCTGACGCTGTTGATTATCGTCCTAGCGACAACACCTCAACACCTTGCATTGCTTTTTCTATTTAACTCTGTCAGAGATGACTTCTGCGTGAACTAAGTCGCGTGCAAAAGCTAGTTATTTAATATAATTGTAACTTATACGAGTACAGGCAATATGAGAAAGCTGAGCATTACACTGAAAACAAACATATTCTATGCAGAGCCTGATTTTGCGGCTAACCCCTTTCTCTCGAGAATTATACGTTCAAGAAAACAAGAAATAATGAGAAAAATATAATAGTAAAAAGTTATTCATATTATAAGAATAATACCAATATCAATAACATCAATTAATTTAATTACGAAAGACGTGGATGAAAAAGGATATCAATATTCTATTTTTTATGACTACTCTTCGCAAATTGAGCGATCCATCGTAATCGATTCTTGTACCTTTTCGAGTACCTAACCCTATCGTCTATCTTTCGTCAACATCCTTTAACTAATTTTGAACCAACTATTTTGATAAGAATTGAATGCGTGATAGTGTATTCTTGATCTGTCATCACAAACAAATCGTTATTTAATAGTTCTATTTTCAGTAACAAAATAAATTAATATAGAGGCGGATGAATAAATCGCCAAGGTCACACCTTTAGGAATGAACGATAATGCAAACATGGGTGCGGCAGCCGCATTCCTGATGAACGACAACCTAATACAATAATTCTGGATAAAATAGACGTGGCCTTGGGCCCGTATGGTACACGTGTAAACTGAATTAAGGCAATGAATTTGCTTATATTTTAATATCAAATGCGCTTTTGTCCCTGAAAGTAAATTTTTCCATGTCAAAGTATAAATATAATGTTTTAGTCACCAAACCTTTTTTTTTTCAACACGTGTTGTATATATTTTTTAATACCAAGGTTATAGCCCAATCGCAGCCTACTATAGCTGAGAAAGGACTTCAATGTAATGAGAACAAGAAGGGGCATTAGGCATTCGGCTCTCTCGTTCGCCGAACGAAGCGCAGTAGGAAATCGACCCAGCTCGCAGTCGAGTTTCTGGACGAGTTTGATTCCACCCTTTTTTTTGCGGTGGGCTATGGACGTCGCACCCCGCTAAATCGGTCCGGAGCGACGGAAGAGGCGGCGCGCAACCCCATTGACCCACCCTGCAAGCACCTCTTCTTCGCCGTGCGAGCGGGCCACCGGTACCCGATCTTTGTCTTCGGTGTAGATTAAATGCAATGTGATTCCACCCTGGGCCAGGTAGTTCATTTTTTACTGCAGGTAAAACTGTGAGTAGCATTGCTCTATCACTACGTGCATGAGGAGGTGCAGTCATAAACAGACAGTATCGTTCTACGAGAAGGAAACTCTAAATACTGCCACGTGTCGATCCATTTCGGTCATATATTACAGCAAGTCAATATTCTTCTCCCTCAGTGTGATTGAAGCTCTTTATATGTGTGGGCTATAGTTTATTATGATTACCTTAGCAGTGATGTAGAAAAGATTGTTGAGCACCATTTCCGTGGCTTCAGCAGATCCGAGACCTTCTCTACGACCGCCCCTGCCTGCTTCTGATGCGTAATACTGTGGAAATAAACTAACATTACTATTTAGAATTACATTACATGTAACATTCGCTGTGTGTTAACAGCGAAGATTACCAGCGAAGAACCGTTACTCCGCATGTGGATGTCGTAAAAGCTGATTAAGAGCTTTATATTGACCTGAGCCAACTCCAACTGATGTCGTTTGGTGAATAATTTCATTACCAAGGTGGGTTTGACGTCCAGCAAGGTGCCGATCATAAAACTATTGGCAATAACTTTTGCAATATGTGCGATGGAAGAACAGTACATATTACGTCGACCATAAGAAATTGGGATAAGAGCAGGATAATGATGAGGTGACAGTATTTTCCAGACTGAAGACTCTATAATGCAATTTATTCTTTTTTTTAGAAGAGGAATCCATGATTAAGGGGTCTGTCTAGTAACTCACTTTTGAAAAATCGTTTTTTTTTTTTACTTTTTTTGAAAGTAAATATATTAAGAAATATTGTGTGAAAATTTTAGAACGATCCGAGAACTCTAACATTATTTTTGAACGCTTCAAAGGTACCTCTAGCGCACTGACCCAGCCGCTTACCTGCTATTGTTTTCTCTCGCAGCTGCTCTCTTTCAGAATCCTCTTGTATATATGTATATATATTATATGTCGGTATCCTAAAGGTCGTATATATTTCGTTGTTTTGATCTACTAAATGTATATACCAGATATACCTGCTTTTGGAGCGAAAAGAGGTAGTTCTGTTTGTAAATTCGTTAGAGCAACATCTCTCTACGTGAAATTGTCGTATTTTCGCAATGGATAAAAAAGGCAAACATCAAACTAAATCCTGGCGACGTGCAGGAAGTAAGACAAAAAAGCGTAGTTTACGTGGAGATCGGAGCAGGAGTAATACAAGTGCATCAGCAAAAAAGCTAAAATGCGATGCACGTTGGAATTGACGAAACTGCAGTCGCATATGCCGCGACGCGCGACCGCCAGCGTATCCAAGTAGGCAACCGCCGTTCATCGGAAGCTTCCAAAGAGGGCAGAACAATGCTGAGACAGAAAAGATTGGAAGAAAGTCAACTCTTCGAACAATCTGAAGGAATTTTGTACGGTCCAGACATCGCTGACTAGGTGTAAGTAATTTTTTTTTAAGAATTTTATGTAAAAAAAACTTTAAACGCGTTTTTCTCGAAACAACGTTTTTACTCGCCTTGTTGATGAAATTTTCGAAACTACTCTACCGATCTTTATGAAATTTGAACCACATATTCTTTAAACCTATCGCTATGTCCCCTATAAATTTTTTTCAAAAATTTTGAATTTTACTATATTTTTTTTTCGAGTTTAAAAGAAAATAATTTACTTTTAAAGTTGCCATGTCCAGTTAGAAATTGAGCTACAAAATGGTCAACCTCCAGCCACACTCTCTCTAGGCGCTCGCGGACGCATGGGAAAAATAGATAGAGGTGACGGCCCTTCGATGATGAATCCCATCTTTCTTGCCATTCAATTAAAAGGTTTTCATAGACAACGGACTGCGGTGCAAACAATCGAGCGATTTTATTACGGTCGCGCGGTAGAAGGAAATCTGTGTTCATATTTTCCCTTGTCGTGTAATACATTGATGCCCGTCTCTGAATCTCCAAGTCAACCGGAAGTACACCCGCGAGTACCGGCAAAGCCTCGGTACTGACCGTCCTGTAGGCTTTACACAAGAATATTAAGGCCAATCGTTGGCTTTGTAATAATTTAAGGCGAGCTGCCCCTATGGTAGCCCTATCAGCCCAAACGGGTGCAGCGTAACAAATACACCCCAAATATGTGGCCATATATATAGTTTTCAGTGTATTAAAACGAAGGCCCCAGGTAGACGTTGATATTCTAGTAAGCGCATAGAAATTTCGTTTCGCTTTTTCACCCACAGTTTTAATATGCTCGACAAATGAAAAATTTTTTTCTAAGAGTAGTCCAAGATAGCAAACTGAATCTTTCTTTTTGACTGTCATATTATTGAATTTTATACGCGGCAACGATTGTAAATTTCCTTTTAATAAAAGGTGGTACGTTTTTTGTGGGGCAAATGTAAGCCGATTTCGTGTGCCCCATTCGAATATATTATTGAGACAAATTTCTGCTAATTTCTCTAAACCGTCTCTAGTGTTGGATTCTACGAGTAGAAGACCGTCGTCGGCATAGCCGATCAATTGACAGTGTTTCGGCAGAGGTAATTCGAGGAAATCGTCAAAACCTAAATTCCATAGATATGGACTTAGCACCGAACCTTGGGGGCAGCCCATCGTCAGTGGCTTCGACACAGCATGGTGACCAAGTTTCAGTTTAGTCGAGCCTTGTGAAAAGTATGACTGTATAATTAAGTAGATGTTCCTATAGCACCCACGAGTCTTTAATTTAAGAAGTAGCATTGGCCACCAGGCGTTGTCGAAGGCACCTGAGATATCCAGGAAAACGCCTAGCACGTATTTAAAAGCGGATGTATTAATAACTTTTCTCACCGCAATGGCTGCGTCGATAGTTGATTTACCGCGAGTGAAGCCGAATTGCTTATGGTTGAATGTTGGTCCACCCGGCAATAAACGAGGAACAATTAGCCGTACCTTCACTAACTCGTACCTTCACCACTATGTCAATGTTCTACAAATAACCGCGAGTATGAACAATCAGCACATCACATTCTCTGGGAGTGCGATCTCTGGCGTAACGAGCGCGACCTTATGTTAGACAGTTTGCAAGTAACATCTGGAGTAGTATACTACACGGATCTTGTAGCAACTCGAGAAAATTTCCGTGCGTTTAGGCGTTTCTGCCATACCTACTACTGCAACCAATCTTAAGGCTCACATATAGGCCCCGTTAAGTTATCCCGTATCCGTGGTGCCGTACTGCTGCGCTTATCGTAGCTGTACAACCCTTTACTTATTGGCTGACTAGTCAATATTGCTTTCTGTCTCCCGCTTTGCCTGGGAGGGAAGTGGAATCACTCTTTTCCAACTCCTCCTCTTTAACTTTTCTAATTAAATTTGTTGCGGGTTCCAAGACAATTAAAATCATTTCCCGGGACTGCCTGAGGGTCAAACCTCGGTGTCATTTATAGTGACCATTGTGGATCCTGGCTTACAGGAGTTACAATGGTGGGAATGTGTGGTGGGATTAGTCCCATACAAAAAAATATTTTTTTTTCAAAAATCGGCGAAAAAAACCCAGTTTTTTGAAATTTTTTTGTTTTTTCTTCGCCATTTTATTATTTTTTAAAATAATTGAAAATTCATAGGGGACATAGCCATTGTCATACCAAACCTAAAGCACTTTGATTATTTTGTTTCAGACAACACAGCTCCGAGATTTTATCAACAAGGCGGACCTACCTACTTTTCGAGGTGTTGCGTTTGGCTGACGTTTTTGGTCATAATACATGTATAAAATAAAAGAAAATTTTTTTTTTATGTATTTCAAGAGTGTATTTACTAAGCCTAATAACTTTTATATCCTTATATACCTTTATCCAGTATCCCAAGAAATAATCACGAAAATCGCGTTTTTTTCGGCGCGAGCTACTAGACAGACCCCTTAAATGTGCAATCCTAGATGAATGTCACTTTTATAATATCGTCAGCAGATATTCATACACTCTACTGCTTTTACCCTACAGTTCAATTTTAAATATAATATCATTTTTTTTTACTATGTAAGTTATGTTCTACATTATCATTCTCCTACTGTTATCCCAATTACTTGGGGTCGATACAATATATACTCTTCTTTCATAGTACATATTGTAAAGTTATTGGCAATAGTTTTATGACCAGCCGTCTGCCAGACGTCAACCCTCCTTGGGAATATCAGCGGTCAGCCAAACGGCATCAGATGTAGCTAGCCCAGGTCGTTACAAGGCTCTTAGTCGCCTTTTACGCCATTCACGAGCAAAGTAAGGGTTGTTAGTATTCGTAGCCGCTATCACACAGCTAATGTAAGTTATGTTCTACAAAGGCAGAATAATTATTTTCGTTTCTTTTTTATTGGTTATGGTGGCAAATGTGCAAGCAGCGCTCCTGATAGTAAGTGTTATTCATGGACTTATACCAGAAGTACAACTAGGCCGCAGACCAACCGAAACCTCAATTGGGCTGCCGGTTCTTTCGTATAATTAATTAAATTCTGCTTAATTAAAATCTAATTTAAAAGTTACAGGCGTGAAAACATGACTAAGCTACGCAGTGTTCTTTAATTAGGTAACAATTTGTTTTTTTTTTTTTCATTAAAATGACATATTTAGTATCATCATCATAAATCATAAGAATTAACGTGTGATGACGGAGTAAGAATACAATGGTCACCACCATTCATCTTTCTCATGGATGACGCAAAGAGAGGACTAAGGTAGTGAAACAGAGCCACCGAAGACAAAGATCGGGTACCGGTGGCCCGCTCGCACGGCGAAGAGAGGAATTTGCAGGGTGGGTCTATGAGGTCACGCGCCGCCTCTCCGTCACTCCGGACCGATTTGGCGGGGCGAAACGCATCCATAGCCCGCCGCAAAAAAAAAAAGGATAACATAATACAAGTGAAGTTAAACTCAAAATAAAACTCTATATCATCCCGTCTTACCAGCGTAATATAAGTCAATTACCCTCCCAATCAGACTCAAGTCCAGCAGTGTATATGAGTTGAGATGACAGTGAGCAAAAGCTATTTAATTAATACAATCATTTGAGGACGCTTAGATTATTTGCCATCGGTCGGTTATCTAAGTCAAACTGTCTTAAGCAGCGATATGCAGTCAAAAACTTTTCCTACAAGCACTACAATCAAAGTTTTAATGCAATCCTAGTTAGCGGTTTGTTCATGGCAGTTTGATATCTTGCATGCATACGTATGCAAATATGCCTATCTCATATCCGAAGAAATTACCTTCCAATTTTGGTTATTGTGTTTCAATCTACAATACGTATAAAGACTGCTTGATAGACTCATCAAAGCTATACCAAAACTACTGCAACTAGAAACATGGAATCTTGACAGTAGTGTTAAAGGATTTCACGAAATTCAACCCTAAAGGGGATGAAACGCAGTTTATATGGGCAGGAAAAACTTTGTCCATTACCTTCAAAATTAAGCATAAATACACCTCAGTAACAATAAATTAAGACGTATTTCAGCATATTACTATTTTCATCCTCTAAGGTTGTAAAAAAAGGTTGTAAAAATCTTTGCTGTAACACCTTTATTTGAATTCTTATCGAATTAAAAAGAAACAAGTATTAGACAACGTCTCATTACTGCGATGTAGAGACACGATTACGAGTGAACTAATAGGCTAGTAAACTAATAGAGGCTACGAAAATTATTTTATTTCGACGGGTTGAAAAAAGTCATTTTAACTGTGGAAAAGGTTTGTGTCTAAAAGTTGACCGTTGATTTATTGAGAAGAAGAAGATTAAATAATACTATACCTGAATGTATGAGAGTGGGTTGGCAGGTGGCACGTTCGGGTCAACCAGTTCGATGTTAACGAGCCATGGTAGCAAGTATTGCAACAGTAACTGGCGCACTTCAGTACGAGCTGTCTGAAACCTTGCCGTGATCTCTGCAACAAAATATATGATTTAGTTAATTAATCATCATGGCAGTTTTTATTGTTTTTAAATGCATTGAGTGAGACTCAGTTTATTGTTGAAGTCATCAGAATTTCAATTTTGCTAATATAGCGGGTTGATCTTCATTTTCCTTGTTTCACGTTCAACATTTTTTTTTGTATTGTAAAGCAACTGAGTGCAATTGTGAGCGCTAACAAAATCAAAAGTGGCAGCATGTTGCCGATAAATAATGTCTCTAGGTCTAGTCTATTGAATTATACAGTCTAGGTCTAGGACAAGTGGCGCTGATATGATTTTTGTTTTTTCTTGCGGTGGACTATGGATGTGGTTGCGCTCCGCAAAATCGGTCCGGGGCGACGGAAGATGCGGCGCGCATGCCCATAGACCCACCATGCAAGAACACCTCTCTTCGTCGTGCGAGCGGGCCACCGGTACCCGATCTTTGTCTTCGGTGGCTCGCCCGGCGGTTTACCCTCGCGTGTTCCTCTCGAGTCGATGCCCCGACAGCTTTCGCCGTCGAGGCGTCGTCCTCACGCAGTGGCGTCACTTCGGGTGACCGAACTATTCCCCGGTCCGACCACCCGATGCTTTGGCTAGGGCGGCATCACGAGCAAATATTCGCGCCTGATGGCGCTGACATGATTGAAACGATCGAACGAAATCATTATGAGAGTAAAAAGTGGAGAAACAAACTGAACAACTGTGAAACTTTTATACAGTTTTATCTCCTGTCTGATTGCTGCTGATGGAACGATTCATCTCGTGGATACACTACAAGAACTTTCTTAAGCGTTTTAATAGCCTCAAAAGATAAGTTATAGGCTGAAGCTTTAGTATTATTGCCCACGATAATTGTTTAATAAATAAGTTTTAATACCCCACATTTAGAAAGTTCATTTGAAAATCATAGTTCATGTGACGCGGTGTGTAAAAGGGGGATGTAAAATAATTTAACTATTGACTACAACTTTCTTAAAAATTGAAAGACTAAGTTATAAACATATAATTTTATATATGATACCAGAGTAAATAATATTGAAATATATAGCTTGCCCACAATGTTTTTATTTATCACTTTACAGAATATTCTTGTTGGTTACATATTAAAGCAACAAGTCAACACTACGGCCAACGAGACGACTCATAAAACAAGATTACGAGCACTTTTACTGTGGTTTGAAACACACGTTTATTCCCACAGTGAGTTAAAAGGTAAATTGAAATAAAATACAATGTGATTTAACGTAATTTGTATAATTAAAACCTCTATCTCAGCGGTAAAGTGTGGACGGTGTTCATTTGTCCGAATAGAGTGTTAATAGCCATTACGGTCAACTGGACATTAAAAGCGTTAGTGTTCTATCCAAAAACAAATATACAAAACCACTGTGTTTCGATCTAATTTTGTCAGGAGGCCACTTTATATCTTTTTCTTTACAACTGCCGTTTTGTACGAGATAAACCTAAAGCATTTTGTTCTCAATTGTGTTCAATTTCTTTTTTTGTATGTAGTCATCCATGCAATCGATGCATATCCAGCAACGTCGAGGCAGTTGTATTGCGTTTGCTACATAAAATTTACTGAACGAAATAAAAATTTGAAATTATTTGATATAATATTATAGAATATAATTTATGCGGACTTTTGAAAATAGAAAATGTTTTAAGTGATGTAAGTTGTGAGTGTGATATATTCGCCGTTGATGTTGATGCCGAGATCGGTCCAATCTAAGCGCTTGAAGACATCTCCAGCGCTGTGGTGAACAATTTCGGAGAGATGACGTCTATTTGTCTCACATCTTTCTACTCGATTGGTTTCGTATTAGACATAGTAGCGTTTCTATACATACACTTATTATACAAAGTTACTATCGATATATTTAGTGAAAAAAGAAAAGTGCACTTTTCTTTTTTCACTAAATATATCGATAGTAACTTTGGCCCGCTGAAGACATTGTACTCTGCTCAGTTTGCTACGAGCGAGCCGGTGGACCGAAACTTTTGGCAGCAATCTGACTGCACACTTAGTATTGCTCAGATCCATGCTACTTAATTACCATTTACCGCTGGATGGGCTGTTTACACGTCTGTCACCAATGTCAATAAAAAAAAATCTGTAATACAGATCAGTATCAGAGTTAACATATTTTAACATATTTTTTATTCAGTGGGACATTGGACAAATACAAATCCCCGTTTAGTGAATTCGCATATCAATTGCAACAGTATCCCCTCCAATTCTATTGACATAAAAACCGTATCTGGTGCGTTGCTACAGTCAGTCTTAACAAAGCCGTCAAATCCAGTAGTCTGATGTAAGTCTATTAGTGAAATAATTTGTGTGTAAGTGATATCAATTAGGTATGTTATCGGTAAAGTAAATATTATAATTAATATGTTATAGTGATCTCTGTTTAGTTGAGAGGTCTTTAGTATGGTGGAAAATTAATAAGGGAAATACAATCATCTAGCCGTGCTTTTCCACCTTGGTGACCGACTATGTCCAACAAGTGGGGGTCGATATATAAATAGAAGGATGGATGAATGGTTTGAGTGATATGTTAAAATTTGTCTGGCATATAGAATTTCTATGTTATATATTTAATTTTATTTTAAAAAGATACCACCCAGCATTAAGAAAAGAATCCTTGTATTGCGGCGGACTTTACAAACATGTAATTAACGCAGACAAATTCCATCTAGACTCAGAACAAATACTTTGTTGATCGCACAAAGTATTGTCCTGCGTGGAAATCGAACCGAAGGTAGCAAGTATCTTAAGCATTACGTCATCTGTGCACTCGCGCCATACATGCACTTTATCACTTCATTGCAGGGCCTTATGATGACGACTTCTAAGCTTTACTAGGCATGATTTGTGTTCATAATAAATACATACATTCATACATTTTATGCCTTCATTCAAACATACTATTCTAATGTTTAAATAAATTTCATTATAGATTTTTGAAAGAAAACCTTAATAAAAATTAACTCTTATGTGGTTGGGAGCTTTAGGAACATTTAATATATAGATTTTAAAAATAACTCAGTTGGAAAATCGACCAGTTGTTACCGCACTCCGGAGAATCCCGATTCGATTCTAGTCTTTCCCTTTCTATTTTTGCCTTGTTAAAATTTTCATATACTTTATTATTTATTTAATTACTTTTTATTTATTTTATTATTGAAATAACAAGTTCATGTTTCCAAAAACTATGAAGCTAGGCTCGGTCAGATAGATAATATTACACCAAGACTCAAAGCATCAATTTGTGGTGCCGAATAATTGTTCCAAATAGCAACCGAAACCATGATACTTTTTATCAATTGAAGAGTAGAAATATTAAATTAATAGCTTTTATTTATAACTTTGCATGAGTAAATGCTTTGAAAAACAATTTGGCTCAGCATTTAAGAACTTTACTGTAAAATTTAACTTTCGTTACTTTAATAAATTAATGCGGTCGAAATGCGATCTCTACGGAAAATCTGTGGAAGTAGGCTGACCAATCGCATTCGCAACGATGACGTAAGAGAGCGAGTAGGTATGAAAGAGAGTATTGGTGTAAAGATGCGAAAGGGAATGCTCCGATGGTTCGGACATGTGGAAAGAATGCCGAACGAACGTCTGGTTAAGAAGATATACAATGCAAAATTGGAAGGATGTAGGTAGGTACCGAGGGAGACCGAGACTAACCTACCTAGACCAGATCGGTCATGCACTGAAGGAAGGTGGAGTCAAGAGTCTCCGAAACCGGCGAGCGTGTATGAAGAGAATTATGAATGTTGAGGAAGCGAGTGAAGTATGCAGAGATAGAGTTCTCTGGCACTCTGTTCTCTCTGCCTACCCTGCAAGGGATATGGCGTGATGATATGTATGTATGTATGTATTATACGAACTTAAGTATTTTAAAATAAATTCATTATAGCTTCATAGCTAGATGTAAGCTTAAGGTTCATAGCTAAATCTCATGATTTATGGGGTTTTCACTGAGGAGTCGTAGATATGACCTTGCTTCTCAAGTGAATTTATTCCCCGGTTTCACCAACGACATCTTATATTTTAGGTATCAATTAAGACAAATCAAACATAAACATTACATGTTAAATGACGTATAGGGTCTCTTACTTTATGTATTACAGAATTACTAGCTTCTGCCCGCGGCTTCGCCCGCGTAAAAGGTTATTTTTCTAAAGTTTATCATGCCCTATTTTTATTTTACCCCTTAAGGGTAAATTTTTACAACCTATTAATACCATATTTATTTATATCTTATCAATAGCCTAAAAGTAAGCTTTAATAATGACGATACTTCCTTACAACTCTTCATCCCCCTTACAACCTTTTTTTTTGCATTAAAAAGTAGCCTATGTCCTTTATCAGGCTCTAGACTATCTGTGTACCAAATTTCATTTAGATCGGTTCAGTAGTTTTGGCGTGAAGGAGCGACAGACACAGCACTTATAATATTAGTAAGGATTACTTTCGCATTTATAATATTAGTAAGGATTAACTCATATATTCTTAATAATATTATAATTCTTTTAATCTGCAATTCTATTATATCTATTATAACCGGCTTCTATTAGTTTAATTTATTATAACGCAAAAGTTGATAGTATAAATTAAGATATTTTTGCTAACGTTATCAATGTGATGATTTCTTATCTATATACCTATGAAACTAATTGAGTAACTCATCAACACGATAATCGATTAGCGATTGATACAAGATACAAAGTCCTTACAGTAGTTTATTTTTAGTGTAGAGACTCATTAAGAAATTTAATGACAAACGTTTATATGATTAAACAAAGGAGATTAAATGCACTTTTTTTTTCTTTTTTTTGCGGTGGGCTTTGGATGCGTCTCGCCGCGCCAAATCGGTCCGGGGTGACGTCATACCCACCATGCAAACTCCTCTCTTCGCCGTGCGAGCGGGCCACCGGCACCCGATCTTTGTCTTCGGTGTAGATTAAATGCACTGACAAAGTTGTTTTCAAATTAAGGACGGAGGAGACACCTTTCGTTAAAATAAACAAAAACGTTACAACAGCATTTGTTAATTATCATCATCTAAATGAGTAAAGCAGGTGAATAGTTTTGCTGTGACTATTGCAAAAACTGCGTTTTAATTTTTTAATGTGGAGACTCACTAAAAAAGAACATTATGAATAACAGCCCTTTTGGGGATATTCTCCGTCCTAGGGGTACAAAATCGGTGGCCACCGAAGACAAAGGTTCCGGTAGCCCGCTCGGCGAAGAGAGGCGATTGCCGAGCGGATCTATGGGGTCGCGCACCGTTTCTTCTGTTGCCCCGGACGGATATGGCGGGGTGTGACGAAAACATAGCACGCGGCAAAAAAAGGGAGTACAAAATGGGTACCTAGTGAAACTTCTTTGATATTTTCACCTTAGAATGCAAATAAAGAAAATGATATTTAATGGAGACTTCACACATGATTTACTACGCGGACGTACGTAGTTGTGATACAATACAAAATAATAACATAGTGTGCCCAATATTCGCCACACGTGCGTAACCCCTTCTTACATTTGGACCCATGGTGAGACCATGCGTAGACACTAGAGGATTCGATCCCGGGATCCCGGTCATATTTTAGTCCCGAAATTTTCGGGATCAAATTTAATGAGTCCCGGGTTTTTCGGGATTGATATATTTTTTTAAATTAGTCAATAAAAATGTGCGTGAGACGAAACGCACTTACCTTGATTTGACGTTTCAACAGCCACCTTATTTACACGGCTGATTTCACTTAGAAAGCACATTGCCATGAAGAAAAATTGAAAATTCACTTAGAATACACATATTATTAATTGATTCATACTAAGTAATTTCATTTGTTTTTGTTAACGACCGGAGTATGCGTAAAAGTGAGTAAAAATTACCGCTTCACTTCGTGTAAGTAGGTATTGATATTTTTTTGTTAATTGGTGATAATCAAATTATTAAAAAGCAAAAATGCATTAATGATTTAACTTTTGTGGTTTACATAAGTAATCTATAAAGTTTCTGATCAATTTAATTTAAAATATAAGTACCCATAAACATAAGTAGAAAGAAGATGATTTTTTGAAGTTTATTGTTGGTTTCATAAATTATTTACAGAAACGCCAAGTTTGTTTATTTTATAAGAAGAAAGTTTATAAAAAAAGTATAATTTTGTTTAACCGCCTTTGGAGATTTAAAACTTAAATATTCTATGTCCTCAAAAATTGATTTTGATATGTTTACTGACTTTTTGTTATTTCATTTTCCATTACTAATACAATCCCGGGATCCTGGGATTAACTGTAGATAATCCCGAAATCCCGGGATTAGAAAATCGACCGGGATCGAATCCTCTAGTAGACACATAACATTAATCAATATACTTATGGTTTAACTTTAATTAGTGAAAACGGGCATAAATGTCTTTTCAGCCTGTGTTATATATCTGTATGACTTACTACGTAGTAGTTTCTACCATTTTGGCCCAACAATGCATTACTATATCGCCGTGTATAATATATTTCATCACCAAAAATATTAATATTTTTTTAAAAAAAACTTAACCTTGCACTAAAGAAATAATACTTGTATTACGGAGGGACTTTACAAACAAATAATTAACGCAAACAAATTACACCCAGACACAGAACAACAATTTGTGGATCCCACAAAGTATTACTCTGCATAGGAATCGAACCCACGGCACTGGCACCGACGGCCGGTCTTAACCACTACGCCATCTGCGCAATCGACTTTATCCTGTATCCCAATCCTAATCGTAACGATCGACCCTAATGTCATTAGTTCTTCTTCTTCTTATATATTGGCAATCAGCTACTTATACGAGCTATTGGTGCCAGTGTCAAGTTATAAATATTTTCACGTTTGTAGTCTTTCAGGTCAGTGGTTGTCTAAGTCAAATTGTCGCCATTAACAGTGCAATGGCCACACTGTTAATGGTATCTTGTGGGAATTTTGATGGAAAACGAAAACGTTGTAAAGCACTTTTATATGATATTCACGATATCCCAGTAGTTCCGCCGCTTCCTATTACATAAAATGCCATCAAAATTATCTAATATAACACGTTAAAACACTAAAATATCGAATATAATACAAGAGCACCACATGACGTTTTCAAATTCCCGTCAAAAGTTCTAAAGGATTCAACTGCAAATGACATGACGAAAAGATTATTTAATCCATTATTAGCGTTCATTTTACAAAAATAACAACACAAAACTGTTTTATAGTACAAAACCTTTGTTAAAATTAAAATAGAAAACAATCAAGTCCTTGGCTTGGGAATCTATTGCACTTGTATTTGTATCTAACAAATGGAGGGTGGACGAAAAACTCGTTAAACAAACATCGAAAAACTGCAAATAATACATGTCGATATTGTATATTATTGTATGCGACTGAATCATTAAAAAAGAACTAATACGAACTTGCCAATACGGGCTCATGGATTTGACACTTTTTAGACAGTCAAATATGCAGTGTGCCTGTCCATTGCGGTTTATGGGTCAATTTAAAATCGGTGGCAGAAAAAGTGACAATAAATTTTGAATTTCTAAAAAAAAAATGTGTTTCGCTCAAGTGAAGAGGTGATAACACGACAAGCACATAACATTGTAAAATGCAATTTCGTGGTTGGCCGCGATCTTTTGCGTATATTTTCAGATTTTTACGTGATTGACACTAAAGCACCGTTTAAAATAAACAACTCTGTTGCCATCATATATTTATTCATAGTTAAAAAACAATTTTTTTTTTGGTAACTTTTCTATGAAATCAACATTAATTATATATTTACTCTCATGTTTAACATATAAAATCACGGTATTTATTCTTAAGTACTAATAACAATATAAATTAAATATACTCTGTTACTTTCTATGTTTAAATAAAACTATTTTTCTTTATAAATTACTTCAATTGACTAAAATTATAAGAACACACTAATAATACTATGTATTAATCTGATTAGTATATATCACATATAGAAAATATGGAATCAAGTATCAGTTTTCCATAAAATTTCAAAATTTACTCTTATATATTTAGGGACATAAAAGTAACAGAGTGGTACGTGGAGTAACATAGTTGTACCTTTTATATTAATTTTAATGAACTACTATCACAAAACTTATATTTAATAAGAACATTCTTAAAACAATAACATACATATATAGGAACTGGTTAATTATTATCTAGTTAAATAATAAAACTAAAGAAAAAGCTATTAAATTAATGAGATCAAATTAAATTTAAATTGACTAATTATTTTTCGAAAATTTCTAGGGGAGTAGGGAATCGGTAATATACCCTTTTGCCCTTAAATACTTCATGAGGTTCTGAAACTGTACGCAATAAACTGTCATATTGTTGATATGATACATCACTTTCTACTAAGCTGAATGTTTTTCCGGTATCATCAACAGACTTCATGAACATTATTTTTACTTCGCCGTCATCGTCTACTTCGCTTAATGCTTTGCCAAGGTAAATGTATTCATTTTTAGAACAGACAAATTTTACGAGAACGTACACCCCTTCTTTGATTTTATTTGGATGAATATTTTCTTTTTCTATTAAATTGTTATCTTCACTTTTTTGTTTTGATAAACTTGGTTCATCGGAGACTTTATTTTTTGATTCAGTTAAAGGTATATCATCATCTGATTCCGAGCTGGAACTGTATACAATCTTGTAAATAGATTTCGTATTCTGTTGAATTAAGTTAGTTATATTCGCTAAAGTAGTGGTATTACCTTCTTCGGCTTCTTCAATCGTATTCTTTAATGGATAATAGTTTTTTGGGGACATACAAGAGCAGAAACCACGCTGGCAAAAACAACTCAACTCTCGATACTTCAGGGTTCCCACTTTTTCTGTAAACACTTGATGCACCTTCATTGTACCAATCAAAGGAACGATTTGTGTTGGAATTTCTCTTGCGATTGTTTCTATATTTTCGTCAGTTATGAGGTACATTTTCACTTTACTAGTATCTTTTAGAGACTGATAGAATGAAGACGCATTAGAAATGTCTTTTCCAACGGCAACAAGTCGATCCGCAGTCCGTTTAAGAAAGCCACCAACGCCATCAGCAGCTCCCTTGCCGTGTCCTGCTTCGAAGAAGTTCCATGTAACTTTACTGAAGTTGTACTTTGAGAGCAGTTTTGTGCATATTAGGTAGAAATTCTGTTTCTGACGGTACTGAGTAGCGGGTCCATCTGAAAATATGTGTATTGCTTTTACCTGAATAAAACGTTCTTGAATTGATAAAAGTATAGGGTGAAGGTGACTCCAGATTGCCGATGGGCCGTGAGTTAGATTGCTTGATACCGTACAAAAAGATTCGACGTCTAAGTGCTGATTATTCGAGTTACGGCTGTACAACACGCCAGTGTGTAAGGATACTTGGTTACGCGAACCACCAAAGTGGTGTGATTGTATCTCCTCATGGAACTTGCAGTTATAATTTTCACTAAAGTCAACATGTAGTGCTATTTCCTGTTCAGTCAATCTATCTATACAAGCTCTATAATTTTTATACTGTGTTCTTATATTATATACGTGTCTTTTAAAACCTTTGAGTGTCTCTTCAAATTTCTCTATCAGATTCTCTACGTTGCTTACCATCTCTTCTTTAATATTCTTCGTAACTCTTATTTTTTTTCCTGACTTTTCTACAATTTCTGTTTTCCTTACCCACTGGGGATATTTTAATAGAAGTTCTTTCTTTGTTCTAACATACCTCAGTTTAGAATATTGACAGTTGAAGCAGTTTCCTGACATACACGACAGTGAATCCATATCGCAAACATTTTCTTGGATAATTTTGTTTAAATCAGACGTAGGAATTATCTTATTTCTAAAAAGAACAGTAGAAAGGTAAAATACGTTAGTGTGTAATCGACATAGACACGTTTCTCTTGCATCAACGGAAGGCGGCTTGACATAAAATGGTCTGTTTAAAGTGAAACTGCTGTAACTACATTTTTGATCGGGGTTTTCACGTTTGAACGAAAGAAAAAGATTTTTCATATTGTCCAGTAGGTAGCGTTTCTGCATTTTCAACTTTTTGCAAGTTACCGTTTCTTTTTTACCAGCGGTAGCTCTAGATACGTCGTCACGATTGAAAAAATCATGTAATTTAACCTTTAGTGTGTTTTTACTTTGCTTTCGTGTGTGTTTTCTAAAATAGCCTTGATTAATATCTAAACAGTCTTTTATTATTTGTACTTTAATCCTGGATTTGTTAATAAAATTTTCTCTAAATATGTCCTTAATAATACGTCTCTCCTTTAAACTTTTTAATTTCTTGTACCGCTCTTTGATAGCATTTGATAAAACGTCGTAACTTTCGTTAGGCGTACTGTTAGTTAGTTTTTTTTTTATAGCTCTATTGTATCTTTTCTTGTACTTTTCATACTGTTTTTTCATTTTTTCGAACTCTTCCTTGAATTTGAGATTTTCTCTAAATAGTTTCGATCTATTTCTTTTAACTTTTTTTCTACCTCGGGTTTTTGAAGACATTATATTAGAACTTGCGCTATTGTCTATTGGAGTCGATGGCTGAGTAGTAGATAAAGGATGAACTGATCTCGGTGAAAAAACACGTGGAATCTTGTCAGATACAGAAGGCAACTCAACACCTGGCGTTGATGCCGGCGTATTCGTAATTGCTCGAAGAGCTCTTTGTCGATTTTTTCGTGTGGTATTCGCAACTCGCCATTTTTTTTTGTATAAGCGATGCTCACGCGGAGTCATGTCTGTTACCAAGCGTTTATTTCTATGGTATCTTTCTAAATCCTTCCTCTTAGCTTCTGCTACCTTTTCCGGATTTAGTTTGCGCTTTTCTCTGTAACGTCGCTGCTTTTCAGCAGCAGTAAGAGCCATAGCGATGTTCTGTAGTTATTGTCTACAACAAAATACTTCATTTATTAGATGATTATGAAATAATATTAAATGCTTTATTATATATACACCAATGACAACTTATAGCTACTAACAGGTCAATAAAGACAACTCTGTTACCAGTATACAACTCTGTTACTATTACGTAGGTAACATAGTTGTGCAGTAACAGAGTAGTAAATTCAACACTTAGAGTAATTTATTCTTAAAAGAAAAGTATATTTTGACAAAATAAAAACACATTAGACAATTATTCCCTTAATGCTATATTTCATTTATTAAATTGTATAGAAATATTTGAATACTTACATCAAAACGCCGGTAACATAGCACAAACACAATAAAGACACGCACCTCACACAGCAACTAACGGGCGACTGATCCGCGTACCCCGCACCCTACCCGCTTTGAAAAGAGTCGAAGGAACAGAACACATTATGAACCAACTGTTGTGAACGGAACGGTAGCGCCATCTCTTAGTATTTGCCTAATTTACATGGTAACAGAAAGGTGCGACGGTTATTACAAAGACCGCAGGACTAAATTTTAAATAATCCTGGATGATTCAATAAATTTATTTAATAGGCAGGGATAGTTTTTTTTAAATGATAAATCCACTTAATTATTATAAATATTATATAAAACAATAATAACATTTTAATAAAAAGATATTGTGATTTTTACATAGTGCCCTGAGATGAGGGACAGAATTATCATGTATATAAAACACCTCTGTTACCATGAATGACAACTCTGTTACCTGATAAAAATGGTGATAAATGAATAATAATTCCGTTTTTCTTTTGAAAATATATTAATTGTTTTGTACTTTAACTAAAAACGCTAAAGCACAATTTTAAGATTTTAAAAACATTGATGAACAAATAATTTTTGCTTAGGGACGATATTTTCTGCTACCGATTTTAAATTGACCCTTATAACGTTCTAGCTTCTGCCTGCGGCTTTGCCGGCGTAAAAGGTTACTTTCCTAAAGTTTTTCATCCCCTATTTATATTTTACCCTTTAAGTGTATTTTTTTTTACAAAATTTTAAGGCCATATTTATTTATATCTAATCAATAAGCCTAAAAATAAGTTTCAAACTTCTGGCTTTAAAAATGACGATACTTCCTTGCAACTTTTCATCCCTCTTTACAACCCTTTTTTGTGCATTAAAAAGTAGCCTATGTCTTTTATCAGGCTCTAGACTATATGCGTACTAAATTTCATTTAGATCGGTTCAGTAGTTTTGGCGTGAAAGAGCGACAGACAGACAGATAGTTACTTCCGCATTTATAATATTAGTAAGAATTTGATATACGCCCGGAATGACTTTTAGTTGCCTGTTATTGAACTTATCTCCCGAATATATTAAACATTACCTTATTATCTTCTTCCTTATCTTTAAAATATAGCTTGATCTCTGTGACAGATAGCTACAAAACCGATGAAGTAATTTTGAATACGCGTCATATTTACAATTGTATTTTGTATGCCTACATTTTCATTTTTTACATGCCAGTTATACCTCAACTAAAGAGCAATACATTATGAATATAAAAATATGAATATTTATACCAAAACTTGTACCTTATATATTTTAAAATACTTATTAACCATTTTATAAAAATATGATGCTTACGAAAGTACAAGGTCACACTAGACTGAGAATAAGAGATGGGGCAATCGATAAACGTAAATCGATAACATTCTTATTAATTATTTATAAAACAAGTAAAACCAATACATTATCTATATAAATCACATGGTTACTCTAAAATAAGTAAATTGTGTTAATTTAGTATTCAGACATCAGTTATAATATTAATAAGAATATTTTATAAACATTTTATATTAAAAAGACAATTTATTTTATAAAATAAACATGATTATTCATGAAATAATCTGTGACCAAGAACTCATCATCAGCCTACAGGAATGCTCCAGCGATGATGATAATAGTGACGATAAATTTGGATGGATTGATTTCGAATAATAAAAAGACTTAATTAACAGCTTTAGTTTAAATTAAATAAAATCCATTAATTTAAATTCATTAAGATTGCCATAGATTGTTTTAAATTTATAATCGATTCATCCATCCATTTGATTGAAATTCAATAAGATTTTCATACATTGTTTTTTAATTGCAGTAGCAAATAACTTTAAAAAATAAGGAATTATATCGACAAAAATACAGACTGCATCGTAAGCGTGCGGCACTAGTGAGAACTGTCGTAGAGATCAAGCTATATTTTATAGACTATAAATTCGCGTATATCGCATAAGGTTTTAAATTGACAGCGAGACGTAATCAACTTTATAGGAGTAGTTCTAATAACGAAATTAAAATTAGACCCGGTAGGTAGCCCTGCAATCAATTTCAAGAAATTCAATTTTGATTTTGTTATATTTCTACATTATAGCACCAGTTTGGATGAGCGAAGTTCTATCTAATGTTGTAACTGTATCCATGTGGTGAATAAGTAAATATATAATAGTCTAGCATCTCTTCCTTTTCCATTGATGATATTAAATTACGACTAAACAACGCTTATAACTTCAGTGCAAGAGAATACAAATACAAAATAAAACTTTATACAAACTTGTCTAATCAGTGTGGTATAAAGATCATATCTTCTCCCATTTTTAGAGTTGTCTCTAGCCCAGCAATGAGACAGAGAGATGATATACAGCTGAGATAATGATAATGTATTATTTTGTCTATTTTTTTTATTTGAGGAAATACCGACCAGTAAAGAAATTAGGAAAGGCTTTCAAATTCACGATTCTACAAAATTTTCACAGCATTGACGCTAGTATTTATAAAAATTAAGTTATAAATCTTTCTAGCATTTTATTGCTATTTTATTGCTTACATTTTTATTTTGTGGCACGTCTTATCAAAGTGAAAATGGAAATTAACTCGTCGTTCAACATAATAAGAGCAATTTTGTTTAAAGCTTTAAACGATTGGAGCTACTAAATATTCCTTGTTGCATTCATCAACGTTCACTGTTCGGCAAATGCCTTAATTACCAAAGGATTAGTGAACCCAATTCCTATTATAGTTCGTATTAAATCGTTTATTTCACAATAAATGTTTACGTAGTCCAATATAGTCACATAAAATAATCAACAATATGGAATATTACAAAGTATGAACACTAACTCGCGTCGGTGCGCCGGCGCGTGTACCGCGCGCGTGGTCCCTGAGCAAGGTCATAGTTCACACTGTTCACAGTGCCCACGCGTGGACACACACCGCCGCTGGTCGCACGCAGGCGACCGCGGGCGAGAGGTACGCGGGGCGCAGGGCGCAGCCGCGCGCTCGGGTCGTTCCGGCGAGGCTCCGAAACGCTCCGGAGCCCTGCGCGTTCGCCGAGGGCGCGGGGTAGGAGGGGTAACCGTGTTAGGCGCTATATCCTCCCCCTCCAAGGCAGTGGAAGAATTGGGAGCTGCCTTGGGAACTGATGATGGCGTATGTTTACGTGGTCTCCCCTTATTGCGGGGGTGAACAGCCACATCGGCATCACCACCATATGGTGATAGGAGACTGGCATGATATTTTCCACGTGGTGAATTGTTTTTGTCCACTACTTCGAACGTGGTAGGAGAAACTACCTTATGAATACGGTAGGGGCCTTCGCGACGCGGAGCGAACTTACTTGTAAAACCTTTCGCAGCCTGGCTTAGACGATGGCTCTCCACGAGAACGAGGTCACCCTCCTGATACTGTGGTCCAACACGGCGGCCCTTGTCCGCGGCTTCCTTTCGTATATCTTGCTGACGTTCTATTCGCCACTTTACATCTTGCAGGCTTTGAACAAAATCGTGCAAGTATGGCGTAATTTGCGGTATATAGTTTTCCTGTTCTATGATCGCTCGCATGTCATGTGTTACATCTACAGGTGAGCGGAAAGAGCGGGCAAATGTGAGATAAGCGGCGGAGTGACCAGTGGCTTGGTTTAACGCGGTATTTAACGCGAATCTAACCGCAGGAAGAACTTCAGGCCAGTGGCGATGCTCCGGGTCTATCAGAATCGCCAACATCTGTTTCATCTCTCGGTTCTTTCGTTCAGCGGGATTACATTCGGGATGATAAACTGGGGTTAGATTTTGCTTGATATCTAGTACGAGCATAACCTTCTGCATTACAGCCGATACGAATTGTAAGCCATTGTCTGAAATAACACGCCGAGGAAAACCATATCTCATAAAAACTTCTTCTATTAATATCTTAGCACAACTTTCCGAGTTAGCCTCTACCAAGGGGAACAATTCAACCCATCTACTTGCTGTATCCTCAATTAAGAAAATCCATCTCTCTCCTTTACTTCCTTCTGGTAAGGGACCAAACAGGTCCATGGCAAGAACTTCAAACCGTTGTTGGGGAACCGGCGTTTGCAGAAGTCCAGCTGGTTTGAGATTGGTAGGCTTAAACTTTTGGCATAAATCACAAGATTTAAGATATTTGGCAACATATTGGCGCATGTTGGAGAAATAATAGCGTTCTTTCATCTTCTTTAGTGTGCGCTCAAGGCCAAGATGTCCTGCTGTTGGTGCGTCATGGAATTCCTTCATTATTTCCGCACGCATGGACTCTGGCACAACCAATTGTGGTTCTTCTGATTCTCCGCCAGGGTCGAATCGGAACATCACTCCTTGGTGAATATAATATCCTCTTTCTGTCCAGCGGGCAGCGGCATCACTGTCTTCGAAGTCGGTAAATATCCCTTTCAGGTCACTATCTTCGAGCTGGAGTGCGCGGATCTCTTCAAAGCTACGGTGAGGTAAGTCAACTGCGATTAGGCTAATATCACAGGCGGGCTCCTCTTCCATAGAGGTGGGACATACAGGACGACTCAGTGTATCCGCCACTACATTCGCTTTACCCGGGGTGTATTCAACATTCAAATTAAAAGCTTGCACCTTTAGGGCCCACCTTGCCAGGCGGCCACTTGGAGTCTTAAGTGTAAGCAACCACTTTAAGGGTTGATGGTCAGTAGCAACGTGTATTTGAGCACCTTCAAGATAACCTCGAAATTTGTCGAGGGCCCACACCACAGCTAGTGCTTCTCGCTCTGTCGTAGTGTAGTTACGCTCTGCCGACGTCAATAACCTGCTTGCGTATTCAATAGGTCTCTCCGACTTCGGATCTGGTCCTTGCATGAGCACAGCACCTATAGCATATGAACTGGCATCTGTGCGCAGAATAAAAGGTTCTTCGAAGTCTGCCTTTCGCAAGATGGGACTACTGGCTAATCTCTGCTTAAGTTCTTCGAAGGATTTAGTCTCAACTTCTCCCCATTGCCAGGGTCTATCCTTCTTGGTCAGGTCCGTCAGGGGCCTTGCTACTTCAGAAAACTGAGGGATGAACTTGCGAAACCATGAACAGGTTTGTAAGAAGGTCCTCAACTCCTTCAGTCTGGTAGGAGGTTTCATGTCCATCACGGCCTGGACCTTATCCGGGTCAGGTTCTATGCCGTGAGTGGTGATTACGTGGCCTAAATAAGACACCTTGTCTCTGGCGAAAACACATTTCTTTCTGTTCGCCTTGAGCTTGAATATCCTGAGCCGATCAAACACTTGCTGCAAGTCACGGAGGTGGGAAGTAATAGTATCCGATATTATCCAAATATCGTCCAAATACGTGGCCACAGTTACATCCTTCAGACCAGATCGAAACCTGTCCATCAATCGTTGGAACGTCGACGGTGAATTCTTAAGCCCAAAAGGAATACGTCGAAATTGAAAAGTTCCGAACGGCGATACGAAAGCTGTCTTGTGTTTATCTTCTGGCGCAAGACAACACTGAAAGTAGCCAGATTTTAAATCAATTGTTGACATTACACAACCACTTCTAGTCGAGGAGATGATGTCGTCGATCAGAGGCAAGGGATACTTATCAGTGCGAGTCACTGCGTTTAATTTTTTATAATCGACGCAGAATCTAGTACTTCCATTCTTCTTAGGTACTAACACGACTGGAGAAGTCCACTCTGATTCGGCTTCCTCTATTACTCCCTCTTCTAACATCTTATCTATTTCAGCTCTCATTATCTCTTTCTTCACAGGGGACACTCGGTAAGGCGGCGTGCAGACAGGTGCGGCGTTACCTGTATCGATTCTGTGTATAGCAAAAGGGGTCGGCCCTCCCCCTGCACTGAAAATATCTTCATTATCTTTCAGGAGTGCAGCCAAGTTCTCCCTATCTGATGCTGATAAGAGTGTGCCCTCGCACTCGCGGAGGCCAACAGAAGAGCTAACTACGGCGAGATCCTCGCCTTCGTATTTCAAATCGCAAAAGCCCGTACCACGTAACGCGTACCGATTATTTTCAAAGTCGAGTACCATGCCAGCATCCTGTATAAAATTCATACCCAAAAGTGAATCGGTGGCGCCAGGTAAAACCATGAATGACGTTAAAACGGTTACACCTCGCAGCTTAATACTAACTACAGTGGTTTCTACAATCTCTGTACGTCTAGTACCATCCGCGAATTTTAAATCAGTCTCTACGAAATTAAATATCTGACCGTTATTACGTAAATGTTTTGTTAAACTAACACTCGCGACGGAATTTTTAGCGCCTGTATCGAGTAAGGCGGTACCCACGGCACTATATACTTCTATATTGAATATAGGGCGCACACGCGGTTTAAACTCGACACTATTTAGTTTCACTGACATTGATTGAAATGCCGTCGTTGACGACGACGCTGGCGGCGCAGATCGTCGTTGTTTACAAACCTCACAATTCGATCGAATCACACCGGGCGCACCGCATCCAAAACAGGCGAGGGCCGGGCGACTATCCGGTTGTAATTGGATTGGTTCAGTCTTAACGGTCTCCGAATTCTTGTTAATTAGTCGACGACAATCGTCTTTGACATGACCGAAGAGTTTACAGAAAGAGCACCGAGGTCTAGGCTTGACGGCACGCGGCGTACTCACAGAGTTAGGCGCCGCAGAAAATCCATCTGACACTGGCGGTGTAAAGTTCGTCACAGGTACCGAGGCAGTAGGCATGTTCATGTTCCTTCTTGTAGAAGTGGGGACGCTCGTCTCTTCCAATAAGTCTTCTACAGCTCGAGCGTTATGCAACAGCTCGGAGAAGGAGCTAAAAGTGTCTCTACCCACTCGTTCTCTTATTCTTCTGTGCAGTAGACCGTATACCATATCTAATTGTACTGGATTTTCCGGTAGTGTTTGGGGCGGTAATTGTGCCAATAATGCTCGAAGCCTGCACACAAATAAATCTGTCTTCTCGTCGCCCTGCACTTTACTAAAGATCTCTCTATATATGCGATGAGGCGGGAGACGTGGCCCAAAGGTTTGTCGTAGCAAGTACAATGCGTCATCCCAACTGCCTACGCTATGCTTAATGCCTTGCCACCACGTGGCAGCGAAGCCGGTTAGTAACATCGGGAGTCCTCTCAGTGCTATTTCATTGCTAATCGCTAGGCAATCCTTATAAATTTCTACAGCATTTATAAACGCGACGATATCACCGGTACTATCGAATCTCGCAGAACAATTTGAAAAATTGCCACTACTCACGGTTACCGGCGGCGTCGATGACGACGAGCCCTGAAGCGGGGGCTGCGGCCGTAATGTCTGCAGTAAGAATGCAAACTGCTGGTCGGACAACACGATGTTGGGCTGTGCTGAGGTGACGGACGGCATAAACCCATGCAGCGGCGGCGATTGGACTGGCAGTGGCCTCGGTGGTGGGGCGGACACGCCGGCGGACTCTTCTTGTCCAGCCAACGGCGGCGTTGACGTACGCTCGTCAACCATGACGCTCCCACGACCGTGTGACGGCATCTCGCCGTCTCCATGCGATCCCGCACCGGAGTACATTTCGGAGTTCATTCTGCTCGACCGTGTAAACACCATCACAACAAAAATGCCTTTTTAAACTTATTAACGCACGTAACGTAAGTCCGGTTTAAAGCGGTAGTAGGTATAGGTACAGTTTACTACGCGTTTAAACATGTCGCCGTACGTTGGGACGCCAGATTATAGTTCGTATTAAATCGTTTATTTCACAATAAATGTTTACGTAGTCCAATATAGTCACATAAAATAATCAACAATATGGAATATTACAAAGTATGAACACTAACTCGCGTCGGTGCGCCGGCGCGTGTACCGCGCGCGTGGTCCCTGAGCAAGGTCATAGTTCACACTGTTCACAGTGCCCACGCGTGGACACACACCGCCGCTGGTCGCACGCAGGCGACCGCGGGCGAGAGGTACGCGGGGCGCAGGGCGCAGCCGCGCGCTCGGGTCGTTCCGGCGAGGCTCCGAAACGCTCCGGAGCCCTGCGCGTTCGCCGAGGGCGCGGGGTAGGAGGGGTAACCGTGTTAGGCGCTATACTATTATATATTTTCCAAGAGAGATTACTTCAATCTACTGTAGATCTCTTAGCTGGGATTTACGACTCTAACAGATCCGTTTGCAACTTTGCATGCTATATGCTGCAAGCAATAAAAATGATAAAAGACGGTCTAAATTGTGAAAGTGTACCTATTTAAATAAATAAATATAATAATAATACTTCTTAAGATAACGCTCAGTGTCAACGTCGAGATATACCAAATATAAAATTGTGTAGTTTTAGACTTTCTTAATATATGTAGTAAATACATGTCCGCGAGTGAAAATTTTTATACAGAAGTTCTACATTTTCATTTATTACACAAAATTATTATATTGAGACATTTGTATAATAAACACAAAAATACTCACAGATACTAAACCCAACTATACCCTAGCATGCTACAAGTTTATATCATGCATTTGTTAGATAACTGCGATTGGTTTACTATGCATCTGACATTGCAATCAAATGAATTCATTAACACAGCTAAACTTGTTGCTCAGTCGCAATCATATAAAATAATTAATCCATAAAAAGGCAGCAGAGGAGAAAATGAATAAATTGATTCTGAAACTTATTTTGTAAGTTTTCCTTGTTGTATTGCTTGCAATTTATCTATACACTAACGGGACCCAGACGTAGGTGATTAAGAGTGGTAATAATTATATGTGTCTTGAGGTGGTCCTCAGACACTTCCGGTTCCGATGGCAATAGGTCTAACTATAAAAATAAAAATTAACAAACATTTTTATTCACAAAAATAAGATGTTAGTGGTTACCTGAGAACATGGGCATGGTGAGTTCAGGATGCAGTTGTGAGAGCTGTCTCGATAAATACAATTGTGATCGACAGTACGTTGTGCACAGTAGAGCATCCAAAGTGCCACGGCCTTTCTCCGAACCTACGGACAATACAGAATACCATAATTAATGCAAATTCAATTTTTATTAATAATGTTAGAATAGAAATACGTATTTAGACGTGAGTCCTCCACAATGAGATAGGAATCGAGCTACTATCGCATACATGTTAGACGAGTTAGTTTACAGTTTTATTTCGATTATCTTCTCTTGCAGTGAGGTTCTCTCTGCGTTAAAAAACGTATAAAAGAGCGCTAAAAGATGTAATCTTTTCATGTCAAACATCAAATGTAGATAGTTATATAAATAAGCATTTATTACAAACATAGAAGTAGACTTTTTAAAATAATAACATTTAAAACTTTTTATTTAATTAAAGGTATTGACAGAAAATATCGAAGTGTACGTATGTAGGTCACTTAAGAATGCAATTAATATATGCATTGCATCTATCTACATAACATGAAACTCTCCTTATAATAATAGAAGCAGTCAGGTTTTCAATTTGTATACCATTTAAAGATCTGAAATACTTATTACATCCTTCTTTAGGGCTTTCTGAAAAATGTTTATGTCACACAACTGGCCGCATGATGCTGTTACAGTATAGTTAGAATATACAGACTAAAACATACATCTGAAAATATGGAGCAATATTCAATCACCATCATCATCATCCTGTCCTTATTCCATATATTACTTGGGGTTGACGCAATATGTCCTCCCATTTCTTTTTGTAGGTTATGGTCTAGACACACGCCGTCCGTTCCGTCCGGACGTAGAAAGTGCGGCGCGTGATTATAATAAGCTATTGGGCCGGCTACTAGTCCCGAATCTTTGGCGTCCATAGCCAGCTCGGCGGGTTACTCTTTCGGGTAAAATCCCCTGTCCATCCGTCGCCCTCACGTGGTCCGCTCCAGTTCAGTCACCCGCGGCCTTGGCTAGAGCAGTATCAGACGCATGTACACGCACCTCAACCGCCCCATGCGCCAGCGGCGAAACGTGCCACCGAAGAGGATTTTCTCTAGGGCCCGACCCTCGCCGACGGCGCTGCCATGCCCAAACCACACAGACCTCGAGCGTGTGATGCACCGTGTCCTCGTCGCAATCTTAGTGATGGCAGGACGGTGATCTCTTCTCCTCACAACTGTGTGCAGGTACCCTTCATACAGCTCTATCAGACCTCATCTCTGTATTCACTCCCTGTCTATCCATGTCATGCTTGACGCTGTCCATCCATCTTTTCTTTAGTCTTCCTTTAACCCTAAAGCCTTCAACATTCATACTTAAAACTTTCCTCATAACATTACATTCATCCCGTTTCATACCACGTCCGAGCGTTTACTCCTTAACTTATCCGTCACTACTGTCACTTTCAAACTTTCTCTTATATTAATGTTCAATATTATAATAATTATGATGTGGCTTTTGACTTTACTGACAAAGGAATGGTGCTAAGTTTCTATAGACAATTGTGAAATTTATTTATTAGAATAATATAGAACATTTTTAAACACAATTTCTCATTTTGCACGCCTCATAAGCGATGCAGTGAGGTTTTGCTCTGCTCTCTATATATGAAAATTAAGAATTTTTCAAACCTAAAAATGATTGTACTTTTCTCACATTGCACTTATAGGATAATATTATCATACATATATCAAGAAAGAACATTCGTTTAAACGTATTTGATATTTTTAAAAAGCAATTATTTTGTTTAAAGTAAGAAAATAGTTGATTAAAAAAATATTCGAGGACGTCCGGATATTTATTCTGGATCTGGCACGATTACGACTGTAAAAATTAATTTATCAAAATATATTCTTTTAAAAGCTTCATAATCGCAACGCGGTGTTGCTTTCGAAAATGGCTTGGTAATTCTTTGTCGTATAATTGCAATTAATAAAAACTAAACTGCTTAGTCATTAGTGTACGTATACCTTATGAAAATTGGGTTCATTTACATTTTTGTTCGTCCATTCGGACAGGCAAAGGAAACAAATCCCGTACTGCCTATTGTAACCGAACAGGTATGTTTAGCACTACGTCGAGAATGGCACGAAATTTCATAAGTATTTTTTATTCTTTCATTTTCATTTATGGCATTGACTAATAATAAATGATAAATAATATAAAAATTATGAGATGTGCACATTTGGATTTTCCAAATTATTTCTTTCTGCTACAAACGTAGATATGTTGATTAAAAACATGACTTTATAAATTTGAATAACCGAAAAATTTACATAAAGTACATTCTTATGATCTATCGAACATTAAGATCGAAGTCATGTGGAAGTCGGTTGGATTTTTGATCTATATGTGAGTCACCATCATCATCACAGCCCATATATGTCCTACTGTTGGGCTCGGGCCTCCTTCGTAATGGAAGGGAAGTTAACCTACTATACCGCACTCGTCAGACGTGTTAATATAGGGTTTTGTTTCGAGTTTTCCTTCTCTAATGTCTGTCTATGTGAGTCAGTCAGTCATTAAAATAACGATATCTGTAAATTAATAGCTATATAACCGGTTAAGTTGTACTTTAAAACTTGAGGTACTAGTATATACACGGTTTCTCATTAAATAAAGCAAATGATGTTAGTTTTTCAGTTAAGAAAGGACTTAAAAGTGGCTCCTAAAGGTTCATGTAAAAGTACAAACGATGCTTCCTCGCCAGTACACTTTTTTGTTTAAAATTCGCTTAACACGCCCCCGCATATCTAGATTGATAAAGTGTTTAACATAGGATGTGGCGTCAGAGACATTTTAAAACTAGAAACTCAAGATAATACATGCACAGTCTAAAGTAGAATTGATAATATACGATTACTTCACATTGGCACGGTGCGTACATTCAAGTCAATGTGCATCTCAAACACTTAACACAAACAAATACACGTAATTTATTTTAATAATTGCTTCTTTGTCTCTATTGGCTGATACTATGTGAATACTAGATAAAGTGGATTAGGTTTTTTGCATTAAGAGTTACTATTTTTTTATAATATTATTTTTACATATTCATACCTAGTCTTGCCATAATAACTGTAACAAAGAAAAAATATTTCTATTCCAATAACATTTATTACTTTTACAGTGTGTTAGTTTAATACATAAATATAATACAATTTAAAATATAAAAAGCTTATTCGAAGTGGTCTTCATTGATGCAATACAGTCCTTTAAACGTTGAGGTCAGTTGTCAATAGAAACACTTTCCGTGGGAAAATTCTGCACTGCCAATCGTATGGATTGTTTTAGGGACTCCAAATTATCATGGCGTTTAGTGCAAGCCGTACTCTCTAAAACTGACCCATAAATCATAATCCAGCGGATTAAGATCGGGACTAGACGACGGCCAGTCTTCAGCTCTGATGAATGAAGTCAGAAACGTTCGTTCCCAACCAAGACTGCGTAGGCCGAGCGTTATGACTCGGCGCCGATTCTTGCTGGAAGTACCATTCTTGGTTATTGAATATGGTGTTTTTAATGGGCTTCACTACCTTCTCAAGAATGGTATCTTCTCATTATATCTATTCATATTCGTCTATGGTCGGTTTTCTTATTATACTAGAATTTGCTCAAAGTGCGCTTTAGATATTAATAGCAGCCCTGACTAGTCTTAACGTGTTCGAGAAGACGATGAATACATTTATGAAAAATCCATGTTTTAGATACGTATAAAAGAATCGAGCGATTGATTTGTAAGATGTAAATCTAGTTGTTGAAAAGTATGTATGCAACATGCGAGTTCGTTGATTATACAAACATCACAGATATATTCATATTCATTCATTTTAACCTAGACTTTTTATTAATAAAAAACATTACTTCATCGACTATGTTTTTAATACTTTAGTAATTGTAGAATATTGATTAATTAAATATTTAAATAATTAATTCAATTTGCCATATTATGCAGTTACTCGTTTGAACGTGCGATTAATTTCGCCCGAACGTCGTAGCAGGTCTACGTCGTAGACTTGTAGCAACAATTTTATGAGAACAAATGCCAAAGTTTCAAACAAGATGCAGTAATAACAAGTGACAGCAAGATTTTACTTTTCTTGGTCAATCCAAAGGGATTGTATATATAACTTGGGCCTCAGAGTGCTATCTACTCTGTTTAGAAGGGAAGAATTCATAGTCCAAGTGACCATGAATACTTACGAGTATTCCGTCTAAATAGTAATAACAAATACACGATACTATTCGCAAAAGAAAGGATATTTTAATAAATTTTGTTTTGTATAAAAATAATTTTAGTAAGAAAACCAGAGAAAATAAAATAATTTAGTGGGGAAAGTTATTTTATATACAAGTGCAATATGGCGGGACGCATAGAAACGTCTGTACTGGTCCGACGGTCGTCAGCGAGTGTTCCTAAACTCGACTTCAGCTTGCCAGTATATGAGGGTAAAGGAGAAGCGGGCAAGGTATTCTTATAGAAGGTTAGGTGTTGACATTACCATCGAGGGGTGAGGAGGGTAGTAATGAGCAGCATGGCCGACCCTATATAAACGCCCCGCAATCCCCCCTCGCGGCAGTGGCGTCTCGTAAATCACAGCGAGCAGACGCGATGTATTCTGACGAGGTTGGGAACCTTATTTGCGTCGACGGTACCGCCGACGGTACCGTCAACATCACCGAGGAAATTTTATGTGGTCAAAATATTACAATATTTGAAAACATAGCGGCTACTGTAAACATCTACTATACACCACTGCTGATAATTTTCGGATGTTTAGGCAATTTAATTTCTATTTTCCTTTTTTATTCGAGTAAATTACGCTTACAATCGACGAGCGTTTATTTATCGGCCCTATCGTTATCGGATACCGTATTTCTGTTGCAACTGCTGCCACCGTGGTTGCGGTCCACACAGATAAGTAATATATTCAACAAACCTGTTGTATGCCAATTGGCTGTATACCTGTCCTATGTAAGCTGCTGTTGCAGTACATGGACCGTTGTGGCATTTACGGTGGAGAGATTCGTGGCCGTTTTGTATCCGCTGAAAAGGAGTTCAGTATGTACAGTGAATCGAGCTAAATACGTTGTGCTAGCATTGTTGTTTGCTGCTATAATCCTTAATTTACCGGTACTGAAATTCACAAAAGCATCATTAAATGAATGCGACGTGAATGCTGATTATATAACCGATGCGGAAAGATTCAATGTGATAGATACATTAATGGCTTTCACAGTACCGCTTGGTGTAATTGTCGTATTAAATGTTCGAATTATGACGAAGTTATACAAGTTGGAACGTACTCGCAATAATCTGTTGAAGATTGAACTGAAAGCAAACACGAGGCGTGATCATACTTCGGGCTCACGTTCCCAAGTCCACGTTACCAGAATGCTTCTATTGGTATCATCAGTATTCGTGATATTAAATCTACCGGCATACAGCATGCGAATGATGGCTTACGCTTATAAAATGGTAAGTTTAAACGATTTATTTACTATAATAAATATTAAATTAGTATGCCTTTTTTAAAGTCTCTAGACTATCAAATATAAATATAGTCACACTACGGGTCAAATTGAATAAGAACACCTGGATTTGAAAGTATATATCCTCAAAAAAAACTCATCAAATACATGGTAAGATTTAAAAAAAGGCATGTTATTAAAATTAGAAAGATTTTCGGCGTTATGATCTTTTTTCGGGAAGAAAATTTGGTCCGAACACCCCACCCAAACCGTCCGTGAAAGCGGAAGGGTTGGTGTGCAATCGTATAACCCCTGCTGCTTCTCTATCGCCATTTGGTCGGAGCACCGGTACCGAGTTCTCGCTGTTCAGTTTCTTATTACAATGCTTTATAGAGTCAAAGTTGCATTTAGTTATATTATTTCAATATTATTATGTATCCATGTAACTACATTTTTATTTTGTCTCTATTAAAGCTGCTTTAAATATAATTTACAAAATATACATTACAAAAGATAATTAATTAAGTGTAACTATTATTAACTTAAAAAAGGAAAAGTTAATATTGGATGTAAACCGATATTCGGCAAACGGACGATTACTACTTAATTTACCGTAAACAGAACCTGCATTTTTTAAAAAGAGATTTCAGCGCGAGGTGAATCACATAATTTTCAACGGAGCTTTCGAGCATAAAAAAAGGAAATTGAAGTTATTAAATTTTAAACTACCTATATCAGAAATCATACTATATTCAAATATCTATGTGACATTGTTTCATAATGATTATTCCTGGTAGAAGTCAGTGTGATTGTTTTTCTCTTCAGCCCGAGTGGGAACGAGTCCAAATGGGGCATGTATGTATGACCTACCGTGTAGAATTCGAAACTCCGATATTACCTGCTTATATATATATATATATATATATATATATATATATATATATATATATATATATATATATATATATATATATATATATATATATATATATATACATATATATATATATATATATATATATATATATATATATATATATATAGTGGAAGGATGTAGGTACCGAGGGAGACTGAGACTAACCTACCTAGACCAGATCGGTCATGTACTGAAGGAAGGTGGAGTCAAGAGTCTCCGAAACCGGCGAGCGTGTATGAAGAGAATTATGAATGTTGAGGAAGCGAGTGAAGTATGCAGAGATAGAGTTCTCTGGCACTCTGTTCTCTCTGCCTACTCTGCAAGGGATATGGCGTGATGATATGTATGTATGTATATAGGGATTTTTTATGATACCTGTGGGGGAAAAAAAATGGATCGTTGTATTCATTCTCCGTCTCCACACGGAATGTCATGGTTACGGTTAAATATAATTAACAAAATCTATATACAGTGGTTGAGCCATGTTGCTGATAGTTTTCTCTCTGCCGACATGTCCGCTGTAGAATTACACTCTCGCAGAAAATAGACGTTTAACTTGTATCAATATTGTACGTATAAACTTATAAAATTTAAATTAACATAGCTCTTTAGTAAGTAAAGTAAGATAAAGCTTCGTCGCTAAAATATTTCATTACTATATAATTCGGCTGAATTTATTTATAAAATAACATTTAAGAATCTCATAATTGTTTTTTGGCTGATTGCCTTACAAATCCTGAAAGACAAAAAAAGATCGTAAATAATTAATATTAATATTTTCTGGAAGATTTCACTGTAGAATAACAATTAGTTTGTATTTAGAAATATTCACGTATACGAATGATTTGCGATGAAAATGAATCTTCAAAAATGTTTTGACGTTGTTTCCTTTACATTCCAAAAATTATATTGTAAGCATAAATCAATTCACGATATCATAATTCTCACAAAAATCGCCTTCTAACAATACTAATGCGAACAAACAATATTATGTGCGAGCCACAAATTTTTGTTTTAAGTCCGGCTGCAATTTATGCCCGTTGATTATATTTTGTCCCATGCAATAAAATAATTACTTAGCGCAGGATGCAATCCTCAAAAAAATACGTCTGAGACAATCTATATGACAGATATAACATCAATGGTTCTTCTTCTTCTTATGTATTGGCAATCAGCTACATATACGAGCTATTGGTGCCAGTGTCAAGTTATAAATATTTTCACGTTTTTAGTCTTTCAAGTCAGTCGTTGTCTAAGTCAAATTGTCACCATTAACAGTGCAATGGCCACACTGTTAATGGTATCTTGTGGGAATTTTGATGGAAAACGAAAACGATGTAAAGCACTTTTATATGATATTCACTATATCCCAGTAGTTCCGCACATCACATTACATAAAATGCCATCAAAATTATCTAACATAACACGTTAAAACACTAAGATATCGAATATAATACAAGAGCACCACATGACGTTTTCAAATTCCCGTCAAAAGTCAACATCAATGGTTTATTGATGTTGATTTTATGTCACCCAACATGCAAAAAATCGAGGTTTGTAATTGTCACATGTGTTACATAAAATTGATGTTACATTTGAATTAAAACTCTTTTTAAGGATTCTACATACATATCATCACGCCATATCCCTTGCAGGGTAGGCAGAGAGAACAGAGTGCCAGAGAGCTCTATCTCTGCATACTTCACTCGCTTCCTCAACATTCATAATTCTCTTGATACACGCTCGCCGGTTTCGGAGACTCTTGACTCCACCTTCGTTCAGTACCTGACCGATCTGGTCTTGGTAGGTTAGGCTCGGTCTCCCTCGGTACCTACATCCTTCCACTTTCGCATTGTTTTTAAGGATTCTACCGCGTTTATATTTGATTTTCAATTACCCGACGTTTCGAATACTTCACAGCATTCATGGTCCTTTCCTCCCGTGACTATGAACGCTGTAAAGTGTTAGAAACGTCGGAAAATGCGATTAGAATCCATAAAAATAGTTTTATTTAAAATGTGCAACATTCGCGTAAACATCAGATATAATTAAATTTATGTGTAAACGAGTGTGTCAATAATATCATGCATTGAAATCATCAATCTATACGTTCAAGTTCAGTGGCAATATAATACATCATCTACCACCTCTGTAAGTCTATAGTACTCGTACATATACGCTAATACTAATATTGTTTATATATAGTGATGGATTAAAAATACAATACGTCGCAGCCTCCTACTCGCTTGTGGCAGTCGTATAAAAACAATCAGATCGATCACCAATTCTTCCAACAATTATATATATATATATATATATATATATATATATATATATATATATATATATATATATATATATATATATAATATTATATATATATAATAAAAAAATAAATGCTCACTACCTTGTTTATATTTTTACTAAAACTGAAGGAAAAGACTATAATGAAAATGATTCAGTTACAAACAGCAGTAGCGATGAAGAAATTGACATAGCCAACTACTTGTATAATAATTAAGTTCTTTTTTTATATTATTAATATATATGTTCTTTTATATTATAATTAAATTGATATCAATTGAAAGATATTTTTAATTTATATAAATAATATTTTTGTACGATTGTATTGACCAATAAATTATACTCACTACTTATACTTATATTGCATATAGTATATAAACCGCCTCTGCGCTCGCCGCTACAGCTGACCTTCAACTATGTCTGGGAGAGTGTTAGAACCTTTGAAACTGTCTGGCCGTTTGGGAAACATCTTTGAATAGTTGTATGTTACTTACATATATAAAACTCAGATTTTATATTATGACGTAAGTAAACTTATTATTTATTAAACTTTAAAGGCGTCTGGCAGGGGGTTACCACCCTACAAAGTGTCTGGCAACGGATGGTATGATATTCTAATAGTATCCTATAGAATATACTAAAAAATTGCGCATTATAATATAATGTTTTTGGGCAGCAATTATGCTCACCTTTGCTACCTGTTACCTGCCAAAGCCACCACGGTTCGAGATTCATAATATCCAAACCTTCTTACCTGCTGTAGGGTACTTGCACAAAAACTTTTTTAGCCTTTATACTATGTGGCAGGACTGGCGATCACAGGATCTCCCTCTTATACTAATTTCTTCTCGAAAAGATCTTTTCAATCGTATTAAATAATTATTTAGTTGTTATTATGATATGGTATGAAAGAGAGTATTGGTGTAAAGATGGGAAAGGGAATGCTCCGATGGTTCGGACATGTGGAAATAATGCCGAACGAACGTCTAGTTAAGAAGATATACAATGCGAAAGTGGAAGGATGTAGGTACCGGGGCAGACCGAGACTAACCTACCTAGACCAGATTGGTCAAGTACTGAAGGAAGGTGGAGTCAAGGGTCTCCGAAACCGGCGAGCGTGTATGAAGACAATTATGAATGTTGAGGAAGTGAGTGTATGCAAGGATAGAGTTCTCTGGCACTCTGTTCTCTCTGTCTATCCTGCAGGGGATATGGCGTGATGATATGTATGTATGTAGGTGTAGTTACATCTTAAAACGTCTTAAACAAACTCTAATGGCACTTCTTTTTTTCAGCCCGTTAAGTCTCGTGTTCTTTTCGAGGTAAAGAATACTAGGCTACCTAAACTAGACTAGGCTTAGAACAGTATTTCATTTTGATCATTTATCAATCTTGCAATGTTATCAGCTTACATTCCTTAATCGAATTTTTAAATTACGTGTTGAAAAAATTGGTATGGTACTACAAGAATACATTCCTAATCTGTTGCCACACAGAGAGAGTAGTACGAATAAGCTACGTAATTAAGATACCGATACATTCATTCATCATCATCTTAGCATATAGCATAGTGTATGTCCCACTACTGGGCTCGAGCCTCCTCCGTAATGATAGGGAAATTGACCTACTGTACCGCGTTGGTCAAACATGTTGGCATAGTGTTTGGTTTCGAGTTTTCCTGCTCTTGCATAGATGTTATATACGTTTTATATCTCTTACTCGCCTACAGATAAGAAAGAGGGTGGCGAATTGTATTCTTACTACGTCACAACATGGGTGATACATTAATTATATTTATGAAATTATAAATTATATATTGTGAAACAAAATTTATCAAATAACCCACGTAGTCCCGTCAAGATACGTTTTTGTGCTTGCAAAAGGTCGTGTAGTCGCGAATTTTTGATATGTTATTAGGACCCAAATGAACATAAAAATACACAATTTGCAACTTCCAAAGTGCTGTGCTAACGGTAGGGTGACCATAAAACCATAAAATTTTTGGACATTTTTCAGATTTTGTTAAATATCTTAGTGGAGGAAGGGTCTGACATGTTTGGTTGCTATAAAACATTTAAAGTACACTAAATAATCTACAATTTGAGACTAAAACCACTTCTATACCGCTATTGGTTCTTGCGATACAGTCCTTCAAACATATCCAACTTTTTCAAAAAAGTGGATATTTTTCAAAATAGTTACCTATTTTGTGTAATATCTTCTATAATACGCATTTTACGCCAAAACTTACTAAAACGAAATTGAAGAACATTTAAATAGCTTTTATTTGAGATCAAATTGGTACCTGTAGGACCAGGAGTTCCCTCAAAAGCGGCTGATAACCAAAACCAGGACAAATAACCAATAAGTGGGTTTTGAGGGGTAATACAAATAAACTGCTTTCACGTCTGTCTAACCGACTTCAAAAAACCAAAAGAGGAGTTTATCGATTCTACCTGTGTTTTAAAGATGAAAATCAAAAAGTAACTTTACAGAGTCAGGGATGACAGAATCAACATTGTTGAAGAAATCATCCGAGGGAGGATACTGACTAGTATCATACACTTGTATGCGAATATCTTCTACAATGATTTCTGCTGCTGTCTTCACAATTCTCAACCGCTCTTCTTGAACATTGGCTTTTTGTTCTTTGTACCAATTATCATACAAAATTTTCTGGCCACTATTTTTGAAACAGACGATAGAGTCTTTCTTGGAACTCATCTCCACTATGATTAGGTCATCACCAAAACGTTTTTGGAGGTGTTTTTTTTTTTGCTGTTCTGATATCAGGCATACAATCACACTCAATCTGCTGTATAAAGTTTGTTAAAGAAAACTGGCATTCGTCACGGTTTTCCAATAAGTAATCGTAAACACACTTCATTGCTTCTTCAATATTACTGGCTGGACGATACCTTCTCTTTTTTCCAGAAGCAGTTGCAACTGTTAAAAACAAGATATCGTAGCACAATTTGTGGTACGTCCCATCTGCAGCAACCACGTCGTCAAAGGCGAAGAGGCGCTCCTCAATAGCCCTTCCCCAATCGTCATTTCGGTGTTTAGCAGCATCTAGAATAATCTGCCTACTTCCTAACTTCTCAATTGTATGGATCACATTTCTTCTTGCCAAGGGCAGTTTGTTTTGCTGCTGGAGAAATTCTTCAGTAATGGCATTACCACACAAAAAGCAAATTCCTTTCAGAGTATTAGCCTCCTTAATTGATGATTTGGTCGATGACGGTTGGTAACCAGAATCCCTTTCTCGGCGAACTGAAGCTTGAACATTATGCAAAGTTGTATATCTCTTTCTGCATGCATCATGAACGCTGATTTCACTGCAATTGTTGAGGAATTTTGTATTACCTTCGAGACCACGTTTTTGGCTCACCTCAAC
Source organism: Lymantria monacha (assembly GCA_905163515.2). Taxonomy (NCBI): domain Eukaryota; kingdom Metazoa; phylum Arthropoda; class Insecta; order Lepidoptera; family Erebidae; genus Lymantria; species Lymantria monacha. Next base: position 24,742,704 of record LR991081.1, read on the forward strand.
TAACGTTTTTATTCCTCGATCTTTGACAATTACGACAGGACCTGTGTCGAGGTCCTCACGACACACGAAACACACGCCTGGACGGATAGACATCACGCTGCAAATTTCTTAATCTGCTCTAGATAAACACTTTTACAATACAATTCAATCGTTTGGTGGCTGCTCCCCTGCGTTACCGAATACACAGCCACACATACACCGCATCAATATAGACAACTACAACATAAGCCCGAAGGCATGTTAATTTAGCACTATGGTTAAATTATTTGTTAGTTTGGAAGTTTTAGCCAATATCATATTTAATAGTATATTGTTACCGCCTTCACCGCGTGGAGGTACTCCCAGCTTATATTTCTTTCTTTTTTAATTGTCGTCTTTGTTTACATTTTTTTTGCATATTTTATTATTTAGAAAAAAAAAGAATATTTGTGGCCGTTACGAAAAATATCCACTTTTCGGCATATTTTCGAAGATTTGTATGTTATTTGTCAAATTGATGATTTCATCACAGCCCATAAACGTCCCACTGTTGGGCTCGCGCCTCCTCCGTAATGGGAGGGATTATAACCTACTATACCGCGCTGGTCAGACGTGTTGGTATAGGGTTTTGTTTTGAGTTGTCCTTCTCTTGCATAGATGTTATATGCATTTTATATCCCTTAGTCGTCTTGTACGACACCCACGGGTAAGATATGGGGTGGTGAAATTCTTACTCCGTCACCACACGGCAAATCATCATCATCATCTTTAAAAAGACGTGAAAACAGTTTTTTTGCTTTGCCTCGTTATCTGCGTTTTTAAGGGATCTGCTGCTTTTAAAGTACCAATTTGATCTTAAATGAAAGCTATATATATATAAATATATATATATATATATATATATATATATATATATATATATATATATATATATATATATATAATATTATATATATATAATAAAAAAATAAATGCTCACTACCTTGTTTATATTTTTACTAAAACTGAAGGAAAAGACTATAATGAAAATGATTCAGTTACAAACAGCAGTAGCGATGAAGAAATTGACATAGCCAACTACTTGTATAATAATTAAGTTCTTTTTTTATATTATTAATATATATGTTCTTTTATATTATAATTAAATTGATATCAATTGAAAGATATTTTTAATTTATATAAATAATATTTTTGTACGATTGTATTGACCAATAAATTATACTCACTACTTATACTTATATTGCATATAGTATATAAACCGCCTCTGCGCTCGCCGCTACAGCTGACCTTCAACTATGTCTGGGAGAGTGTTAGAACCTTTGAAACTGTCTGGCCGTTTGGGAAACATCTTTGAATAGTTGTATGTTACTTACATATATAAAACTCAGATTTTATATTATGACGTAAGTAAACTTATTATTTATTAAACTTTAAAGGCGTCTGGCAGGGGGTTACCACCCTACAAAGTGTCTGGCAACGGATGGTATGATATTCTAATAGTATCCTATAGAATATACTAAAAAATTGCGCATTATAATATAATGTTTTTGGGCAGCAATTATGCTCACCTTTGCTACCTGTTACCTGCCAAAGCCACCACGGTTCGAGATTCATAATATCCAAACCTTCTTACCTGCTGTAGGGTACTTGCACAAAAACTTTTTTAGCCTTTATACTATGTGGCAGGACTGGCGATCACAGGATCTCCCTCTTATACTAATTTCTTCTCGAAAAGATCTTTTCAATCGTATTAAATAATTATTTAGTTGTTATTATGATATGGTATGAAAGAGAGTATTGGTGTAAAGATGGGAAAGGGAATGCTCCGATGGTTCGGACATGTGGAAATAATGCCGAACGAACGTCTAGTTAAGAAGATATACAATGCGAAAGTGGAAGGATGTAGGTACCGGGGCAGACCGAGACTAACCTACCTAGACCAGATTGGTCAAGTACTGAAGGAAGGTGGAGTCAAGGGTCTCCGAAACCGGCGAGCGTGTATGAAGACAATTATGAATGTTGAGGAAGTGAGTGTATGCAAGGATAGAGTTCTCTGGCACTCTGTTCTCTCTGTCTATCCTGCAGGGGATATGGCGTGATGATATGTATGTATGTAGGTGTAGTTACATCTTAAAACGTCTTAAACAAACTCTAATGGCACTTCTTTTTTTCAGCCCGTTAAGTCTCGTGTTCTTTTCGAGGTAAAGAATACTAGGCTACCTAAACTAGACTAGGCTTAGAACAGTATTTCATTTTGATCATTTATCAATCTTGCAATGTTATCAGCTTACATTCCTTAATCGAATTTTTAAATTACGTGTTGAAAAAATTGGTATGGTACTACAAGAATACATTCCTAATCTGTTGCCACACAGAGAGAGTAGTACGAATAAGCTACGTAATTAAGATACCGATACATTCATTCATCATCATCTTAGCATATAGCATAGTGTATGTCCCACTACTGGGCTCGAGCCTCCTCCGTAATGATAGGGAAATTGACCTACTGTACCGCGTTGGTCAAACATGTTGGCATAGTGTTTGGTTTCGAGTTTTCCTGCTCTTGCATAGATGTTATATACGTTTTATATCTCTTACTCGCCTACAGATAAGAAAGAGGGTGGCGAATTGTATTCTTACTACGTCACAACATGGGTGATACATTAATTATATTTATGAAATTATAAATTATATATTGTGAAACAAAATTTATCAAATAACCCACGTAGTCCCGTCAAGATACGTTTTTGTGCTTGCAAAAGGTCGTGTAGTCGCGAATTTTTGATATGTTATTAGGACCCAAATGAACATAAAAATACACAATTTGCAACTTCCAAAGTGCTGTGCTAACGGTAGGGTGACCATAAAACCATAAAATTTTTGGACATTTTTCAGATTTTGTTAAATATCTTAGTGGAGGAAGGGTCTGACATGTTTGGTTGCTATAAAACATTTAAAGTACACTAAATAATCTACAATTTGAGACTAAAACCACTTCTATACCGCTATTGGTTCTTGCGATACAGTCCTTCAAACATATCCAACTTTTTCAAAAAAGTGGATATTTTTCAAAATAGTTACCTATTTTGTGTAATATCTTCTATAATACGCATTTTACGCCAAAACTTACTAAAACGAAATTGAAGAACATTTAAATAGCTTTTATTTGAGATCAAATTGGTACCTGTAGGACCAGGAGTTCCCTCAAAAGCGGCTGATAACCAAAACCAGGACAAATAACCAATAAGTGGGTTTTGAGGGGTAATACAAATAAACTGCTTTCACGTCTGTCTAACCGACTTCAAAAAACCAAAAGAGGAGTTTATCGATTCTACCTGTGTTTTAAAGATGAAAATCAAAAAGTAACTTTACAGAGTCAGGGATGACAGAATCAACATTGTTGAAGAAATCATCCGAGGGAGGATACTGACTAGTATCATACACTTGTATGCGAATATCTTCTACAATGATTTCTGCTGCTGTCTTCACAATTCTCAACCGCTCTTCTTGAACATTGGCTTTTTGTTCTTTGTACCAATTATCATACAAAATTTTCTGGCCACTATTTTTGAAACAGACGATAGAGTCTTTCTTGGAACTCATCTCCACTATGATTAGGTCATCACCAAAACGTTTTTGGAGGTGTTTTTTTTTTGCTGTTCTGATATCAGGCATACAATCACACTCAATCTGCTGTATAAAGTTTGTTAAAGAAAACTGGCATTCGTCACGGTTTTCCAATAAGTAATCGTAAACACACTTCATTGCTTCTTCAATATTACTGGCTGGACGATACCTTCTCTTTTTTCCAGAAGCAGTTGCAACTGTTAAAAACAAGATATCGTAGCACAATTTGTGGTACGTCCCATCTGCAGCAACCACGTCGTCAAAGGCGAAGAGGCGCTCCTCAATAGCCCTTCCCCAATCGTCATTTCGGTGTTTAGCAGCATCTAGAATAATCTGCCTACTTCCTAACTTCTCAATTGTATGGATCACATTTCTTCTTGCCAAGGGCAGTTTGTTTTGCTGCTGGAGAAATTCTTCAGTAATGGCATTACCACACAAAAAGCAAATTCCTTTCAGAGTATTAGCCTCCTTAATTGATGATTTGGTCGATGACGGTTGGTAACCAGAATCCCTTTCTCGGCGAACTGAAGCTTGAACATTATGCAAAGTTGTATATCTCTTTCTGCATGCATCATGAACGCTGATTTCACTGCAATTGTTGAGGAATTTTGTATTACCTTCGAGACCACGTTTTTGGCTCACCTCAACTAACGTTTTTATTCCTCGATCTTTGACAATTACGACAGGACCTGTGTCGAGGTCCTCACGACACACGAAACACACGCCTGGACGGATAGACATCACGCTGCAAATTTCTTAATCTGCTCTAGATAAACACTTTTACAATACAATTCAATCGTTTGGTGGCTGCTCCCCTGCGTTACCGAATACACAGCCACACATACACCGCATCAATATAGACAACTACAACATAAGCCCGAAGGCATGTTAATTTAGCACTATGGTTAAATTATTTGTTAGTTTGGAAGTTTTAGCCAATATCATATTTAATAGTATATTGTTACCGCCTTCACCGCGTGGAGGTACTCCCAGCTTATATTTCTTTCTTTTTTAATTGTCGTCTTTGTTTACATTTTTTTTTGCATATTTTATTATTTAGAAAAAAAAAGAATATTTGTGGCCGTTACGAAAAATATCCACTTTTCGGCATATTTTCGAAGATTTGTATGTTATTTGTCAAATTGATGATTTCATCACAGCCCATAAACGTCCCACTGTTGGGCTCGCGCCTCCTCCGTAATGGGAGGGATTATAACCTACTATACCGCGCTGGTCAGACGTGTTGGTATAGGGTTTTGTTTTGAGTTGTCCTTCTCTTGCATAGATGTTATATGCATTTTATATCCCTTAGTCGTCTTGTACGACACCCACGGGTAAGATATGGGGTGGTGAAATTCTTACTCCGTCACCACACGGCAAATCATCATCATCATCTTTAAAAAGACGTGAAAACAGTTTTTTTGCTTTGCCTCGTTATCTGCGTTTTTAAGGGATCTGCTGCTTTTAAAGTACCAATTTGATCTTAAATGAAAGCTGATTGAATGTACTACAACTTTGTTATAGTAAGTTTTGGTGTGAAATGCGTATTATAGAAGATATTACACAAAATAGGTGAATAATTTGAAAAATATCCACTTTTTTGAAAAAATTAGCTATGTTTGAAGAACTGTATCTCAGGAGCTAATAATGGTATAGAGCTGGTTTTAGTCTCGAATTGTAGCTTATTTAGTGTACTTTTAATGTTTTATAACAACTAAACATGTCAGACCCTTCCTCCACTAAGATATTCAACAAAATCTGAAAAATGTCCAAAAAATGTATGGTTTTATGGTCACCCTACCGTTAGCACAGCACTTTGGAAGTTGCAAATTGTGTATTTTTATGTTCATTTGGGCCCTAACAACATATCAAAAATTCGTGACTACACGACCTTTTGCAAGCACGAAGGTGTTTTTGGGTCTATCTTGACGGGACTAACGACAAAGCTTATCATGTTGAAGTTGATCCTCACTTGCGGTCTACGTAAAGTATGACTTTAATCATAAATCTGTATTATTTCTATCTATAATCATTTTGTATTTCGAATCACGACTACAATTATTTAAAAAGTCCAATAAAGCCTAGTTTAATTCTTGCTGAACTTTTAATTGTATAATCATAAATGTACCTAAGCTTAGGCATTATTTTGAACTATTTCAACTATATTTAGTCATCATTTGCCTGCCCTCATTTCAACTATATTTAGTATAGCAATTAATTAATATTATATACGATATAAAATAAAATATAAATAAGAACTTGAGAATGAGATGGTAGTTTTGTAATATTTAGAGTAACTATAGTTCATCTAATCTAAGAAGTGCATTTTGACGTTTCGCATTTTTTAATACACAATAACCTTGGTCAAACGTATACACATGATTGCAAACAATAAATCTGAAATTTTAAAGAAATATTAAGTTATTTACATAATTAACGTTGCGGGTGAGTTTCTTGTACAATAATGTAATGTTGAAACTCGTAAAACTAATTTAAAATTAAAATAACATTGTAAATAGTATTTTTTTTTAATTTATTCGCCCTAATGGGCAGGCTATAGTCAGTCGACCATACTGCCTGGTCTTACGTAGCTTACAATTATATACACATGTTAAACTCTTAAATTATTATATAGTAGTAACAGTCAAAGGGTTTTTGTAATTTCTACAAACACAAGTAAAACGAGACAGGACATAACAAAATATGTCCAGAAAGAGAAGTCCAATTGTACCGACAAACAAAAACAATTAATAAATGCTTAAACAAATAGTACATACAGTTATGGATTATTATACATTTAGTTGTAGCGATAAACAGTTATAATTCATTAACAGTATTTACAATAAATTTATATAAGTAAAAGAAAATGGAGGGATTGGTAAGTAACTCCCTAATGTTACGCGGGACCAGTTCCGTCTCATTATAATTTGCTAAGAGTTCGTCTATCAGCACAAGGCGCTGAATGCTGAAAGATGAACATTCAAAAAAGATATTATGATCTAAAAATTGGACTATGTTGGTTTGACAGTATTGACTATATGGGGAATCGACAATATTGAGACGATGCAAATGGTAATTTAATCGACAATGACCAAAGCGAATACGGCATATCGTTGAATAAAACTTTCTACCAAAAAAGCGATTTATCTTACAGAACCATGGTTTATTATTAATCCGCACATCTAGAGCTGCATACCAAGATCCCTTATTTTCTACATAAGTACAATGATATGAATGTTTACTCCAAGATTCACTCATGCGCATTTTTAACAAGCTTACTATATCAGTAAATGGCACTTGAAAATTCACACCATGTGTGTTGTCAGGAACAACATCTGCAAATTTTATTATTGAATTGGCTAAATAATCAGCCTTTTCGTTACCAGTAACACCTTTATGTGCAGGGACCCACATAAAAGCGATACTTATGTTAGAGTAGTGAAGTTCCAACCATAATAATTGCTTAATGTGATATATAATGTAGTTAATGTTAGCATGTAAATTATTATTCGCTAAACTATATAAAACACTCATACTGCCACTAACTACAATCCATTTTTTATGACCTAAATTTGTAAATAGTAATTATTATGGACGATCTTACAATATCACGTCATAACGTTCTAAACAGTAGTGCTTGACAACTTCCAATTCACGAATATCTAAATAATCGGTAAAAATTTTAGATTAATAATCGAATATAGATTTTGACAGAGATGTACGTTTCGACAATTTTATTGATAACGATATAATTATTAATGTTCGCGACGGTGATAATTCAAGTAATACTAATGATCCTGAACAAATAGCTATTTTCAAATCCAGTTTTTGTTTTTACTTAACCTAATCCTACTAAATATGATGAATAGATTTTATGATGAAATAATTAAATTTGTTTAGTGTTAATTTAGCACTTAATATTTTATCTCCTTTTTGAAAAATTAAAAATAAACCGATTATTAATTACAAAGAATTAATATCGATTTCTCATCAAAATCTGATATTTTCGATAGCGATTATTTGGTTCACATACCTAGACAACTTACTCTGACAGCTGTCAAAGTGCACTTGTTAGATTAGATAGACTATAACATACTTTTTTAGGTATGATAGATAAAGACTTTTCATTTGCAGAACATAAATTATATCAAAGCTATGAAAATAATTGGTTGTTTAAACAAAACGTGAACGTGCGTGGGAATCGTACATTGGATCGGAATCTTGTGACTTAGACTAATACGCGATTCATGTTTAATTTTAGGCACCCAAATACAAGTTTATAACTGAATATATTTTTATATATTTATTGCATGACTTTGTAAATACAAAGAAAGCATACAGCTAAATGAAAAGCAGCATGTTAAAATTAATGAAAATTGCCTAACTTAGGCATTACGCTAGAGCTCAAACGCTTCATCTAGAGACAAAATTTCGACAGCCGACTTAGTTTATAGCGTAAATGGCTTACGCTAGTAGATACTTGGTAATAATGGAGACGTTGAAAATGATATTCGTATTCATTCGCCGTCGGTACCCTATTTCAAGTGCTTTCTAATTTTGTTTTTACGAACTTCTATTTGACTAATTCTGCGGACAATATAGAAAAATTAAACAAAATCAGTAAGGTGAAATTTTAAAATAGTCGTCAAATAAATTGGAGAGGGAAAAACCGGTCGTGATTAATCAAAAATAAAGAAAAATACATATATGTCTAATTTTAAAATGGTCGATTAATACGGGCAAAACTGGGTAAACAAATGATATAAAGATAAACGTGCATTCCATGCGAATTTTGATAAATAATAATGAGGTAATTAATTTCGGTGTAATCTATATGAAAATGATTTTGAGCAAGCACTCAGCAAATATTGGGCAAGACTACTGATTGAAAAATTGATTAAAGTAACAAAAAAGAAAAGCAAAATAATATTATACAAAAAACTAACAGATCATTTCGATCAGTTTCTGTATACATATGTATATTATATCAGTAAACATTTTTTTTAAATTTTGAATGTTTGAGGATAAGAATAACACGAGCAATGGATAGTCGGACATTCATACACAACCTTCCAAAAATGTTTTAATTTTTTTATACAGCTTACTCATAGAAGCTTTGTTTTTTTTTTTTTAATTTAATTATTCTCAATATATGTATTCTGTAGATACATTATAATTAACATATCAAAACTGAAGCTTAACTAACATTCTAACTAGTGCATTTGTATTCTTCACTTATGCATTTTATTCTTCATTAGTGCATTCTCATACTGCATTAGTGCTTTTCAATAAATTATCTTTAGATCAAAAGGTTATCGAATTTTGATCCGAGGCAGACGTCTTTTTCCATAGCTTGGCGGCGGCCCAGCCGGCCACTGCAGCGGCGGCCTCGTGCCGCTGCTCCCACCACTCTGGGTACTCTACCGACGTGCGCTGCAACGAGCCTTCGGCGTAGACACGTCATCGGATGATCTGGACCAACTCTGCCTAGCGACACAGGTACTTAACTGAGTTACCATCCTCCGAGAGTAACTCTACTCTCTACTGCATCAGCTAGTCAGAAAAGCCGCAATGCACCTACGCCAATCATTTTCCATGACGGCATCCAGCACCGTCATAGCATCACTTCATTCCATCATTCAGATCCACTGGAATCACCTATACGCATCAATTCTACAAGTCATGGATCACAATCCACAATCCAAAATTTTTTCATGGCATCGGTCAAGAGACATAGCCGGATATCCCAATTGTACAGCGATACGAAGAATTCTATAATAATAGAGCACAAGGAATTATTTAAATATCTGAAGTTCATTATCTTTTGCAATGACAATAAAAATGCAGCGTAATGAACTGTCTAGAGCTCCGTGGAAATTGGCGCCGCAAAAATATATGGAGTTTTGGAAATATTTTAGCAGTCATAAGAACGCGGCCGAAAATCATCGGACCAATGTTCAACCACATTTAAGTATGGCACGAAGATTAATTTTAATCGTGACAAACCCGATTCATACCATAGACAGATCCAACTGGGTGACTTAGACTATTCGGGCGAAAGACAGTGTTGTTGCAGGTTTGATGAGAAATGTTATAAGCGCATCTACAATCTCTCAATAGTACACCCAGTTCGTGTCCGTGGTACTATAGAGTGAGATTAACTACTACGGCCATTTGGCCAGCTTATGCTGAGGATAAGCGCTTACGTTGACAAATTTTACTCTTACCACCTAATCGAGTGACGCTGAATTAAATATTTAAGTCCGTAACAATAAAACTTTGATGATAACGGGAAGGCCGATTGCGACTAACGTCCGGTGATTAGTCATCCTTTGATATCGGCAAGGTGGCCACACCAACAACAACAATGCAATCTATCAGATAGCTTTGATTTTGGCAAACATCCTGGATGAGATGTTAGTTTTGATTTTGTCGTTTGTCTATCAAAATAGACCATCAAAGAAATGGTGTTCCACTGACTGGCCCGATTGTCGGGTACCTACCCCGATTTGATGGTTTAATATTAGATTTACATTTCACAGTGCATAAATACAGTTCTTAGTCATCATATTTTTACAAATCAAAACTTATTTATTATGTATAAATCCTGCGAGGGCTACTTACATATTGTTATTTTTAACATTATAAAGTGAAAATCTACCACCGGATCGGAACGTAACGCTGAACCTAAAACAGAAGATTCGACATGAAACTCAGCGGATTTGTCTATTATTATTATATAATATCATAATATAAAAACTATTATAGTACGGCATGTTTAGTATGAATTAGCTCCAGTGTGATGCTCTTCGAACCACGATGTAATATAAAATTCAAATACAATATCAAAGATTATGGCTGGACCAGATCCTGCAAGCGGCAACCAATTTCGAGTTAACTTCAGCCAAACTTTACGTTGATAAAATTGTTTACACGTAAAACTGATCACGTAATCTAATTGCCTGTTTATAACTCATAAATAATTGTTCGGAAAATCTATAAAATCGTAATTGTAGTTTAACAATGAATGAGTTATATATCAAATATCCTCTTTACGTTATTTATGTAACACATCGCCGGCTGAATATTTACAGTCGATGGTAACTTTGCAAACCAAGTAATGAGGGTTATAAGAGAGCGTTGTGGTATGAAAGAAATAGTAGTTAAGATCGCTATTTTATTATATTTTATAATATTGACGAGCCTAGTTGTAACCTTCGTACTGTAAAATTATATGGGCGGCATTAAAACCATTAGGTTGTGCTACTTGCTCGTCTGCTACCATAAGCAATAAAAAATATCCCATCGTCAATTATGCCGTGAATTATAAAAGTATTTTTGCGATCTCTTGATCGCATTTGTTCACGGAATAATTGACCATGGGATATTTTTATATATATTACATCCCGCGATTGTTGTTCACACTGTAAGATATATATTTTGGAACAAATTAGCTTCGGTCACCATTCAAACCGAGAGCAAGGCAGGGGGAGGCGCGGTGTCCGGGGAATACACACCTTCGAATTATCGCTTATTTGGTCAAAAAAATATTTATAGTTCGGGATGTAATATATTTGGTATATTAGATTTTTTGTTATTGTCGTTTTTATTATGTAGTATTATGCATGTGGGATATACTAATAGGCGACCCATGCGGTATTCGGCACTCTATATTAAATCTTTCTGTGTGGAAAAAACTTTTGGAGAAATTCTATTTAAAAAAGAAATATGTAAATACTGATGTTTCAAATGCATACACGATTCGATATCTATCAAAAAATCATATATTCATTAAAGGAACTTCTTAAATGATTTTAAATGTCAAATTTAACAGAAACCTTAAATGTTAGACTGTGTTTTTCTCGTAATTAGCCGGTAGACGAACTTTAAAATGAGGGCTTAATCATGGTATTTGATAAAAGAACAAGTAATATTTTGCGGACGGCCAAAAATAATAGGGCAAAAATAAAGTTATATGATCATCATCATCTCAGCTCATATATGTCCCTCTGTTGGGCTCGAGCCTCCTACATAATGGGAGGGTAATTGACCTACTACACCACGCTGGTCAGACGTGTTGATATAGCGTTTTGTTTCGAGTTTTCTTTTTCCCGCATAGATATTAATGTGTTTTTTATCCCTTAGTCGTCTCGCACGATCACCCACGGGTAAGGTAGGGGTTGGTAAATTGTATTCTTACTCCGTCATCACACGGAAATATGATATAAGATAATATAAGATATATATATATAGATATAAGATAATATAGTGAAATTATAATAATTGATTAAACAACTAACTACGCATAATCGGGACTACAATAAACTGTCTGCCTTAAAAATATTAGTAACTAGCGACCCGACCTCGCTTCGCTTCGGTTAGTCAGTTCAGTTGTGTAGTTTACTTTCGCGACATAGAATTCCTTTCGGAGAAGGAATTTCTTAAAAATCCTACTTCATCTGACCTTTACAGGGCAGAAAGAAAGTCCACACCAAACTCAAAGTCTGTAAGAGCAGTATTGGAAAATATGGATTTTTTTGGGTTAACACCAACGCAATCCCCTTTAGACGTGGAATTTTTAAAAAGCCGTTCTTAGTTTACCTCTTTTTCGTAACACAAATATGCCTATCGAAATTCAAGTCTCTAGGAGCTACATTTAAAAAATGTAATTTTTACTCCCCAGGAACCCCCTTGCGGGTGAAATTTCGTAAAATCCGTGCTTAGCTTTTATTTTTTTTGGGTGGGCTACGGTCGGCGCACTCCTCGCACAACTTCGCGGAGACGCTCCTCGCGCACGCGCTCCGCCGCCTCCTTCCGCGAGACTACTGCCTCGCAGAAGGCTGCGACCGCGTCCCAGTTCCTGACACAGGTCGGCACCGATGATTCTCTACCCAAGCGGCACACGCCTCGAGCGTATGCTGCGCCGCATCCTCTTCGCAATCGCAGTGGTGACAGGAAGGTGTATTCTTCTTCCTGACGACCGTGTGCAGGTACTTGGCGAAGCATCCATGGCACTCTGTGGTCGCCACAGAAGAGCCCTGAGTCGGACCGTCAGGGACCCTACCTACACCGGTGCGCCGTACAGGGCCATCGACCGGATGACCCCCGCGTACATCTGTCGGCACGAAGCGCTCGGTTCGCCCACATTCGGCATAAGCTACGAAAAGGCGGACACCGCGCCGACGAGCCGTGGAGCGAGCCTGCGGAAATGCTCCCGAAACCACCAATGCCCGTCGTACACCAGGCCCAAATACTTCATATGGGCCCAGATGCTGATGTCAACCGAATCGACGGTGATCGAAACGCCGATGGGAGGGCCCATGGAACAAGAGGGCCTCCATCTTGTCCGGGGCCACCCTCAACCCCAGCGCCTCGATCCGCCTGACGATCTCCTCGATGCCGAGAGTCGCCAGGCTTGCCGCCTCCTCCAGTGTCCCACCACGGGCTGTGACGAGCGTGTAGTCGGCGTAACAGATCACGCTCAGCGCGGGTGGGAGGCTTTCTCTCAACACCCAGTTGTAGCCGATGTTCCACAGGGTGGATCCGAGGACCGACCCCTGTAGGACACCGCACGTCATGGGCGTTTGGACGACGTCCCCTACTCGGTGGGTGTAGAGGACACAACGCCCCTTCGGATAGTCTGCCACTAGCCGCCTCAGGTAAACTGGCACACCTTGGTATCGGAGCGCCTCCCTGATGCAGCTAAATGGCAGACTATTGAATGCGTTGGCGATGTCCAGGGACACCACCAACAGCACTCCTCCGCCGGCGACGGCCTCAGTCGCCACGGCCTTCAGGCGCAACAGAGCCGCGATCGTCGAACGACCCCTCCTGAACCCAAACTGGGCGTCCGACAGATCGGGCCCCGTGCCGACAAGGTGCCGCTCGATGCGGCCAGCCAGCATCTCCAGTGGCTTGCCCGCGTCGTCGAGCAGCACGATGGGCCTGTAGGCCGAGGCCGACTCTAGAGACCGTCCCGGCTTTGACAGGAGCACCAGTCTCCCCTCCTTCCAGCACCCTGGGAACCACCCGGACACTAAACACGCGTCAATCAGCCCCCTGAGGCGACGCCGGCCACGACCCAGGTGGACGAGGACCAGGGCCAGCACACGGTTGGGAATACTAACGGGCCCGGGGGCGGTGGATTTGTCGCGCATGGGCGCCACCGCCATCCCCATCTCAGGTGCCGTGATGGGCGGAACACTGTCATCATCGGCCTCCCGGTCGGTGTCTGCGCGCGCGGAGCTTACTATCCAGCATTTTCTGCCGACTGACGTCCTTTGCGGTACGGACAGCCAGCCTGAAGGTCGAACTCGCATTGCGGTAACCCTCGTAAAGCCGGCTCTCCGGCTCCTCGTCGCGATGGTGCCGCCGGCTGCGTGTGTAGGCCCTCCGGGCCCGAAGATCCGCCAGCTCCCGGGACCGCCAGTGGACGGCCCTCTTTGGAGGCAGACACCGTACACGGGGCATGGTCGCCTCGCAGATCTGCGTCAACGCACTGCGGATGTGGCCAGCCTCGGTGTCCACACCGTCCAACTGGTGAACGATGGCTGCCTCCGCCAGCAAGTCCCAGTCTAAATGACCCACGGCCCATCGCGGGAACGCGTGACGTCCGTCCACCCCGTGACCCCTGCCGGGCGTCGGGAGGGCCCGGGAGACCTCCATCCGGATATACCGGTGCTTCGATAGGGTCTCAACCTCCTCCGCGACGCACCAGCTCCTTACGCGTGCGGCGACAATGGGGCTAGCGAACGACAAGTCCACTATCGACCCGCCCCGCTGCCGCACGCACGTATGCACCGAGCCCCTGTTCAGCAAGCAGAGGCCCAGTGCCGCCGCCCACTCCTCGACCGCCCGTCCTCGGTCGTCCGTCGTCCGTGACACGACACATATGTTTGAAAGTCCACCTTCAACGTCAGTAGAACAATGAAAAGATAGAATATAAATATAATATTGATCTATCAGCCAATAACCGACGACGAGGATAATGCAACAATGACAACGCCAAGTAAGCTGTTTGGGCATTGCAGTTAATTTTATAAATTGCCCAGAAAAGTGCTGGGCTTGTTATTCCAGGGAACCCAAGGTTTTTACCATTCCAATATAAAAGTAAAGAGTGGTATTTTTTTATTCTTAATTATCCGTCATCAAAAGCCGAAATAACAATGTTCATATAAGTGTATCAATTATGGTCTTGTGTTTGACGCGTTTCATTTTATTTATACAGGACAAGGATAACTACAGCGATCGTTGGTTGGCCTATCAGCACCTTGCGTTGGCATTTTTTAACACCAATTTTGGCATTAACTTTATGCTGTACTGCCTCTCGGGCCAGAACTTCCGGCGTGCTTTGAGGGACACCATACCTTGGCTACGTCGACGCGCAAGGCGGACTGGGGCAATCATGCGTCGAAATGCCCACAATTCAGCACGGACTAGAAGCATCTCAAGTAAGTGAAATTAATATTCATTCATTCAATCTTTCATCGCCTAACTATTGAGCGTAGGTTACTCTTACAAATTAATTAGGATATACCCGCAAAAAATAGTTGGGATAGTGCCGTAATCGTTACGTTTGCCAGGCGGGGTTGGCGATCGCAGAGAGGTTTATACATATTACCCATGTAAACTTGCTGCCCACTCATCTGATGACAACTTTTGTCGATTTTTACAACAACCACAGGCAAGTAAGGAGTGGAGACAAGTAAGTCCGCCCCTACACGGGTGATTAAAATAAATATCAACATAAATATATAATAATCTCATCAATAATAAATCCATCCCAGCATTGGGCTCGGGCCCCTACCAATGTAGAATGGAAATTAGCCTATTGTAGTACGCTGTTCAGACGCATTGGTATAGGGGTTTATTTCGAGCTTTCTTTCTCTGGCATACTTGCTTAGATAGCCGTAGACTTTATAATACTCACAGCCTAGAAAGGAGATGATGGATTGTATTCTTATTCCGTCACTATACGGAAAAATATGAATGTCGATATTGATATTGTTTCATTCATTAATTCATTAGCTCATTGAGGTCCACTGTTGTATGTAAACTTTAAGGGGGATATTGACACAACTGTCAAGCCACATCAGCCTTCCCAGAAAAGTTAAACTGGAAAATGACTTAAAGAGCACTAAGAGAGACTTGGTGCTCCTTAAGTAATTTTTCCTGAGTCAAACGGAAAAGTAAGATTTATTTCATCACCATACGGAGGAAAATAAATATTGTTATTCCTTTTAAAAGAGAGAAAAATAATGTAGGTACTAGTTCCTCAAGCTTTGATTTTCTACTGAAAGTAGGATTTGCTGTTTATTGTCAGTGGTAGTCAAGACGTCCAAATGGCTCTGCTTTGAGCAGGATTAAAAGTTATTGTTTTATTACAATGATGAACTGTTAGTTCACATAACGTTAAACCTAAATAGAGCTCAGATTACGTCGCGTTCTACTCAATCAATTCTAAGTTTAGTAATTTCTTATTTATTACTAAATTAACTCGTTATATATTTCTAGTTGCCTGTTTTAATGTATATGTTATGTTTTAAAATGAGAAAGCAGAAAAACATTCATATCATTAAACTAGCATTTCTTTTATATTTCTATATATTTACTAGCAGACTTAGCCACACATTACTGTGGCTAAGGTAGCCTCAGTTACACGTGGTGGTTATGCTAATAAATTGTAGCTTATATGAAACGTTTAACATAGCGCCATCTATTAAATACTTACTTAACCCAGTCAACAGATACCGCCATCTGTTAGAATCGTTTGCAGATACCAGATAATTGTGACTGTCAAATAATAGACAAATAATTTGCAATAAAATAATATTGCGACTATTAATTGAGATGGAAGCTATCCTATCTTTTAAGTTGGATCAAACTACACTTGCCTTGCAAATTTGATTAAAATCGGTTAAGTACTTTAGGAGTCCATCGCGGACAAACAACGTGACGCGTAATTTATATATATTAAGATATACGGATCTCAAATATTCCACTAACGTTAAAATTTAAATCTTTAAAATTAGCAAATCCCTATAAGGACCAAATTTTTTGCAGATAAAACTATATCGACGTGTTCGCAATAAAACAGCACTTATGTTGATATATTTTTCTATTATCCGATCAAGTGCAAGTAACTGCCATCGACATACCTGTTTATAACTAGCAACCCAGTAAGTAGTTCGTCCATGTAAATAATAGGCAACCCAACGACTACGCATTTTCTATACGTTTTATACTTTAAGTCAGTATAAAAATCTTCTTATTATTTTAATTTTGCAAAATTTAATTAAAAATCATTTTTGAAAATATTCAAAAATAGTCTGTCCCGGATTTTTTCAGCCAACCTATTTTTAGTATATTTTTCAATATACTAAATTTATTATAAAATATGTTTCATTCTATTATTAGCTCGGTGAAGGTCGATATAGGTTCGGATCTTAGACTATACGTTTTTTATTCCTTAGTCATCTCTTACGATCACCCACGGGTAAGCTAATGGATGTGAATTGTATTCTTACTCCGTCACCACACGGAGGATATTCATCAGTGTATAATTTGTATCTAAATATACTCCAAAATTCCATCACAACCCCATATTTTCAAGGAAAAAATTATTTAAAAAAAATAGATAAAATATATATGTAAATAATCCAAGTTCCGTTAGCGCTTTTGACATAGCTAGTTGAATTATTTTGACACTAACATTTGCACATCCACTTGCTAAATATCGGGGGTTGCCGCTCAGAGCGTATGAATACGACGTAAAAGGATTTTACTCGCTAAAAATTACATGATGTTGAATACGGTTTTCAATACAAACGAGTTCGTTCTGCGAGTTAAAAACAATTTGCTTGCATATACGAGATGCGCTCCGTAGAGAAGTTTTGAAAACGAAAAACAAATTACTTAAGTTTGAAATTTAAGCAAACAGCAATAATGATTCTCACATTCTAACATAATAGTGTTAACATATTATGCGAGAAGTTTCACTTCATTAAAATATTTATGCTATCATTGTGATTAAGAAGACTGCATTTTTAATTTGGTTTTATCTGTCCCGATATTTGCCGGTCTATAATCAAATCTTGTATATTCCATTTGGCGCATTTCACGGTGTCCAATTGGGCTCATATTTTGCACATACTCGTACCTTTAGTTCTGATAAGAAGGCAATATGCAATACTCAATAGTATAATGAATGGCCGCCGTTCCACGATTCCGAATTACATTTTATTTTTCTCATTATGTTTGTCATATGAAAGAGTTAAAGTGTAAAAAACAGTAAAATTAACGTTGTCATACAAAATGTAATATAGGATATATTCCATTCCGAGATGGTAGGTTAAGTATTGCTTTCACTTTGTACGATAAAGGTATCAAATAAAGCAATTTTTCGGTTTATCTTAGTATTACAAAAGCAAATGCGATAAGATCATTAAATTAACAAAACTAGTTTACTTTCACATATGTAATAAATAGATGCATAAAAATTAAAAACAATTATGTGTAATTACGAAATTTTCGAATGCATTATAGCCAAAAATATCGTCACTAGACGGCTCAATTCTACCGAAATCATGTTTAATCGCATAATTTGTTTGAAATATTTTAGGATTGTTTCGTTACACGTTGTGAAGAGGTGTTCGTTTTGTTGTTTGGTGTTATTTTTTCCCTTAGAACTATCTAAGTTTAAGAGAGTTACAAGAATTCATTTGCAACATAATAAGAAAACGTTTATAATCATGGTCTTCCTTAATTAGAATAATGTAATAACAGCGACGATGATCACTACACTTTACAAACGAGATGGCGTTTGAAATTGATGTTATAAGAGGGTGTGCAACTGACCATCGTGGGCATTCTACATCCGATCTTTATAGCTCACGGAAAAAAAGTAAAGAATAGAATAATTATTTATTCTTAATAAGTCACCTGAGGAATCTTGTTGGCAATATCTAAAATATTAATACGACAAAGAACGAACCCCAAACAGTTCAACAGAAAATATCAACGTTGATGAAATTTTATTTAAGCTTAAAGCCTCTGGTCATAACGAACTTATTTCGGATTTAAATTTTTTGAGAGTAGTCACAGCAGGTGGTTCGTACCAGGACCGTGCAAAGTTAATTAAATTTAAGCCTATCTCACTCAGGCAAATGACTCTAAAAATCTATAGGGAAATTGATAGCTATTTTTATTGTATAGATATTCATAGGTGCACAAATTGAGCACTTCGTGCACTTTAGAGGGTTAATTGGCCTTTCTAGTCTCTTAAAAGCCTAGCATTGAATTTTAAAAGGCTAATATTGAATTTTAAAAGCCTCTTATATTGAATCATGCCATGAAAATAGCGGATGCAGGCAAACAGGGCACCAATATATTGCTAAAACACCATTAGTGTTGCTTTCCAGTCAATTAACTTCCCATGCGTTTTTATAGACTTCAAAAGGGAGGTTTATTTATTTTTTCTCAATGCGAAAAAATAATTTACTTTGTATCTTCATTTGAAGACGACTGTGAAGTGACAGATTGATTAGGAAAATTACTGTTTTGTTTGTAAAGTGTATTTCCCATGTGATACCATTGCTATCAACTCTGTATATTATAAAATAATTTGCAATCCAGGAGACGACTTACTGATGACAGGTTTTGAGATGACTGTTACCGAAGTCTCCGTCAATTACGTTTGTACGCTCATGATTAAGTTAGGTTTTACTTAGCAATATGGCGCCAATGAACTTACTTTCTAAGAAACCTAACACCATTAAATCTAGTATTTCTAATTAAATGAAATAACTATACCAAAATTCTAACTATATTGTCACAGTAATTTATTTCCTAAGAGCAACGAGCCGAATATATGCAAGATCCTATGTAAACGTTGTCACATCTGTGTGGTGACGGACTAAGAATACAATTCATCACCCCCTATCTTACCCGCGGGTGATCGTAAGAAACGACTAAGGGATATAAAACGCATATAACATTTACGCAAGAGAAGGAAAACTCGAAACACACACACGTCTAACCAGCGTGGTATAGTAGGTCAATTTCCTTCCCATTGTGGAGAGGGTTCGAGCCCAACAGCAGGACATATATCAGTTGAGATGAGAGACCTCGTGTAATTAAAAAAAATCGTCTATATTTCTAATATAAAAACATTGCACATTCAATGATTTTTTTTTAAACCACCTGATCGTAAGTTTTCTTTATAGTCCATACTGACATACATACATACATATCATCATGATATATCCCTTGCAGGGTAGGCAGAGAGAACAGAGTGCCAGAGAACTCTATCTCTGCATACTTCACTCGCTTCCTCAACATTCATAATTCTCCTCATACACGCTCGCCGGTTTCGGCGACTCTTGACTCCACCTTCCTTCAGTATATGACCGATCTGGTCTAGGTAGGTCAGTCTCGGTCTCCCTCGGTACCTACATCCTTCCACTTTCGCATTGTATATTTTCTTAACCAGACGTTCGTTCGGCATTCTTTCCACATGTCCGAACCATCGGAGCATTCCCTTTCGCATCTTTACACCAATACTCTCTTTCATATCTACTCGCTCTCTTACTTACTGACGATCACGAAATATATCCTTTTAATGCTTAATGCTAAGTTTGTGCACTTTTATTAAAACCGGATAAAGCATTTACATTAAATAGAACGGTCAAATAGAATCGTTATAGATTATATATTTATGGCAGCAAGCCTTTCACCCAAGCCTTCTCCAAAGACCAAGAAGTGCCTCAGTTGGAAGTGCAGCACATGCCATCAACAGGGAATTACAAGACTCTCAACAATCAACCTCCAATTATGAGATTCTACCAAGTACCAGTACAAACACTGAAGTACACGTTATAGAAGACTCGCCTACTGAACCAACTACACCAACAAATAATTATGGCAAAGAATGGGTGCAAGCCCCGAATAAAAAACGACAGCGATCAAGCCCAGAGCCACTTAAGTCACAAAAGCAAAGCAAACTTGAAACATATTGGCTATCCCAACCCACACCAATATCAACTTCTAACAGCTTTGCTGTGTTGGAAAGCGACCAGTTGCAGGAAACAAACAAGCCTCCAATAATAAAACCTAAAGTAGATAGGCCACCCCCAATTTTTGTTGATAGAGTAAGTAACATCCAGCCGCTCATAGAACTTATGGAAACATATGCATATAAAAACTATGATCTGAAAGTGCTTCGTAATGAACAGGTAAAAATACAAACTAAATCATCTGAAACATACACAGCAGTGGTTAAAGAACTAGAAAAAAAGAAAACAGAATTCTATACATACAAACAAAAACAAGACAGGAGTTTCAAAGTAGTCCTAAAAAACATACACCCCTCTACCAATATAAACGAGATAAAAGACGCACTACATAAGCTTGATCATGAATGCACTAACATCTGGAACATTAAGCAGCGCACCACTAAAAAGGCACTACCGATGTTTATAGTGGAATTAAAACAAAAAGAAAATAATAAAACCGTATACAACATAAAATATCTACTTCATTGCAAGGTAGTACTCGAACCACCAAGACCTAAGCGGGAAATCCCTCAATGCGGAAATTGTCTCCAATATGGACATACGAAAACTTACTGTAAGAGAAGTCCGAAATGCATCAAGTGTGCAGGGGATCATTTGTCGGTTGATTGCCTACGAAAAACTAGATCCGATAGCGTTAAGTGCGTGTTGTGTGAAGGAAACCATCCAGCAAATTATAAAGGCTGCAAAGTATACCGGGAACTGCAAAAAATCAAATTTCCACCAGCACCTGCGAAGGTTCAAAAATTCAGAAGACCTTATGATAGCACAAAACAATTACACAACCCATCAATATCTAGAACAACATATGCCGAAATTGTGCAAGGTAAAATACCACCGCAAGCCAATGAACCTAACAATAAAACAAGCAATGAACAAAACTGTGACATAAAAGAATTGATGATAACAATGAAACAAATGATGGAACAATTAACAGCAATGACAAATCTAATCCTAAATCTCACGACAAAATTAACTGCACACTGGACTCCATAAAAATGGTGCTCTGGAATGCCAATGGGCTGTCACAACATACCCTTGAGGTTAAAAAATATGTTAAACTGAATAACATCGAGATCATGTTAATCTCAGAAACGCATTTCACGATGAAGAGCTATTTTAACATACCCGGATACAAATTCTATCACACTATGCACCCTGATGGTAAAGGCTATGGAGGTAGTGCAGTTCTGATTAAAAACAATGTTAGACATCACTTGGTTCATAACTACTGTACTGAGAAAATCCAGGCCACAAACGTCGTTATAGAGGACTGGTCGGGACCTGTCACAATATCAGCTATATACAGCCCACCAAAGCATGTCATAAAGCAAGAGGAATACGAAGTCTACCTTAAAACCTTGGGACAGCGGTTTGTGTCTGGTGGAGACTTTAATGCCAAGCACACATTTTGGGGCTCTCGGGTCATAAATGCAAAAGGTCGACAGTTAATACTCACTATAAATAAACTCCAACTGGGTGTTATCTCAACTGGAGAACCAACATATTGGCCTACTGACCGAAACAGGAAGCCAGATCTCATGGACTTTTGCGTCATTAAAGGTATTAGCAGCACCAACTTTAGCTGCAAATCTAGTACTGACCTCTCCTCTGACCATTCTCCTGTTGAAGTATTGTTGAGACGAAGAATCTTGCAAAAGGAAAAACCATGCTTCCTACATACTCGCAGAACTAACTGGGGATATTTTCGAGATCTAATAATCACATATCTTGATTGCAAAATACCATTACAAAAGGATGAAGATATCATAAGCGCAGTTGAGCATTTTAACAACACAATCCAACAGGCTGCATGGGAAGCCACACCTACACCAAGCCACATTAAACGAGATGAACCTGAATGCTCGTCATCCATCAAAATACTACTAGACAAGAAGCGTAAAGCTAGAAAGAGATGGCAAACCACACGATACCCAGGGGATAAAACAATATACAATGGACTCTCTACACAACTTAAGCAACTACTGAGTGATGACAGAAATCAGAATATTGCTATATACCTACAACACCTGGACGCTAAACCATCGACGGACTACTCATTGTGGAAAGCAACAAAAAGTTTCAAACGCCCGATAACTCACCAACCACCTTTAATCAAAGCAGACAATACATGGGCTAGGAATGATGTTGAGAAAGCCAATGTGTTCATGGAGCATCTGCAAGACGTCTTCCGACCAAATCTCAATAATGGCTCCACAAAGATAGAAATGGTTGCAGAATTGTTGGACCAGACTCATCAACTCGAGTTGCCTATTCAGAAACTCAGCAAAGCGGAGATCAAATCTGTAATCAGAAAACTGAAGGTAGGGAAAGCACCTGGATACGACCTTATTACACCAACTATTCTGAAAGAGTTACCAGAGAAGGGTATAACATTCTTGACGCAATTATATAATGCCATCCTAAGAAGGGAATATGTGCCTCCACAATGGAAAGTAGCAAAAATCATAATGATCCCAAAACCAGGCAAGAACCTCGAAGAAGCTAAATCTTATCGGCCAATTAGCCTACTTCCAATTACATCCAAAGTAATGGAGACACTGATCCTCGGAAAGATAAACCCAATTATCCAGGAGAACAAACTAATACCTGACCATCAATTCGGATTCAGGGCAAAGCACGGTACAATTGAGCAAATTCACAGACTCGTTGATGGTATTGCTAAGTCATTTGAACAGAAAGAATACTGTACAGCTTCTTTCCTTGACATATCACAAGCATTTGACAGAGTCTGGCACGATGGACTTCTGTACAAAGTAAAAAAGACACTGCCTATCAACTTTTATAATCTAATAAGATCTTACCTGCTCGGTAGACACTTTTTTGTTAGTCAAGGAGAAGCGAATACAGAGCTTAGAGAAATACAAGCTGGAGTGCCGCAGGGTAGTGTAATGGGACCTACTCTGTATCTACTTTATACCGCCGACTTGCCTATATCTGACGACGTAGTTATGGGCACATTCGCTGATGACACCGCAATCATGGCATCGGATGACTCACCAATCCAAGCTTCTCATAAGCTACAGAACAGCCTGGATAAAATTACAACATGGCTAAAAGACTGGCGCATCAAAGCAAATGAAACAAAATCTGTCCAGGTAACATTTACAACCCGGCGACAGACTTGTCCTCCAGTTAAATTAAACGCTGTCCAGCTTCCACAATCTGACGAGGCGAAGTATCTTGGAATGTACTTAGACCGACGCCTAACATGGAGAAAGCATATTTTTACCAAACGCCTAGCAATGGGACAACAAGTGCGCAAGATGTATTGGTTGATGAATAAAAACAGCCAGCTCTCAATGGATAACAAACTTTTGTTATACAAGAGTATAATCAAACCAATATGGACATACGGAATACAGCTGTGGGGCACGGCTGCTAACTCCAACATAGAAATCTTGCAACGGTTTCAATCAAAAATGCTAAGGTTGATAGTAGACGCACCATGGTATGTCACTAATGAAAGACTTCATCGAGAGCTTGGCATCAAAACCGTTAAAGAGGAAATAAAGGAGAGAGTCACAACATACAAAGACAGACTGCAGCTACATCCCAACGTGTTGGCACACCACCTTATGGACGAAATATTTCCAAGCGTGAGGAGACTTAAGAAAAGAGTCCCTCAAGACTTACTCTGAATATTATTTAAGAGGACATGTCACTGGACCTGTACCTCACATACCACCCATCACCACATAAGTATTGCTGAATGTCTCCTGGACAGATTGCAATAAAAAAAAAAAAAAAAAAAAAAAATATATATTTATACTAGCTTCTGCCCGCGGCTTCGTCCGCGTAAAAGGCTACTTTCCTAAAGATTTTCATACCCTATTTTTATTTTACCCCTTAAGGGTAAATTTTTACTACATGTTAATGTTATATTTATTTATATCTAATCAATAGCCTAACAATAAGTTTCAAGATTCTGGCATTAAAAATGACAATACTTCCTTACAACTTTTTATCCCCCTTTACAACCCTTTCTTTTTTTAATAAAAAGTAGCCTATGTCCTTTATCAGGCTCTAGACTATCTGTGTACCAAATTTCATTTAGATCGGCTCACTAGTTTTGGCGTGAAAAAGCGACAGACAGACAGACAGAAAGACAGACAGAGTTACTTTCGCATTTATAATATTAGTAAGGGTTTAATAGTTAGATTATTAATTTCTTGGATAGTTTCATATCTTTATTTTTTATACACCACCACCATGCAATAAGGAAATAATCCTTGTATTGCGGGCGATTTTATAAACATGCAATTAACGCAGACAAATTACAACACCTCAGAGCAATAGTTTGTAGATCACATACAGTATAATCCAGCGTAGGCACACGCCACTGGCATAGAAGGTCGGTATCTTAATTACTACGAATCTCAGTCAGTATTACTTCAAAATCTAGCCAAAGACAAGGAGTTATATTCGAGTTATCCTTATATACATATTGTTTATATATAATAACGACGATTGAACGATGCACAAATACTATTTATATATTTTGACCTTTTTTCTAATATTTCTTTTTAAACCACCAACCCGCACTAAGGCAATAATCCTGGTATTGCGGAGGGCTTTGACAAACATGCAACTAACTCAGACAAATTACACAGTTTGTGGATCGCACAAAGTATTGTTATGCGTGAGAATCGAAGCCATAGCACTGGCACGGAAAGTCGATATCTTAACCACTACGCCATCTGTGCAGTCGATATTTACAGAGTGTATTCAGCTCCTATTTATCCCAGCATTATGTATGCCCATAATCATTCTAGACAAATAAACATCATCATCATCATTATCCGGCTGTTATCCCAATTACTTAGAATCAATCACAGAAATAGGTATTAAAATGTCTGTGGAATCAACGTAAAATATACTGCTTTTCCATCGTACATATTGGCAAAATTATAGACAATAGTTTTATCACCAACCACCCACGGGTAAAATAGGGCGTGAGGAATAGTATTTTTATTCCGTCACCACACGGAAAGAATGTCAAACTTGAATTATATGGAGGGCTACTACGGTCAAAGACAATTTGCAAAATACATTCTTTGAAGTTTAAATTACATTACCACTCACTGTTTATTATCTCTATTTTATTCACGAAGCATTCATAAGAGACATGATTAAATTTAATACTTAAGTGTAATTTATTGACAGCGCCCATATCGTAATAGTGAAAATAGCGACCCACCATACCAAGTGTCGTGGATACGATTGCCAAGCAAAACAATTCATTGTGCAATCTACAAACTGTTTTTCTAATTCTGACTGTAATTTTTGTCTGTTAATTGAATGTTTGTAAAGTCTTTCGCGAATACAAGGTTTATTTCCTTAGTACAGTGAGTTGTCTTTTTAAAAAAAAACTAAAGATTTTGATATCGTTTTCGGCTTCAGTTTAAATAAATATACCGCTAGATCCTATTTTCTTCTTTATCAAATGACAAGTAGTGCGCACGAATCTATCGAATAATAGAATAACACCCACAAGAAAAGTAAAAGTACTCAATTATATTTATCACTATATGAGAATTCAAAAGGGAATAACAAATCAAATATACATACATACATACATATCATCACGCCATATCCCTTGCAGGGTAGGCAGAGAGAACAGAGTGCCAGAGAACTCTATCTCTGCATACTTCACTCGCTTCCTCAACATTCATAATTCTCTTCATACACGCTCGCCGGTTTCGGAGACTCTTGACTCCACCTTCCTTCAGTACATGACCGATCTGGTCTAGGTAGGTTAGTCTCGGTCTCCCTCGGTACCTACATCCTTTCACTTTCGCATTGTATATCTTCTTAACCAGGCGTTCGTTCGGCATTCTTTCCACATGTCCGAACCATCGGAGCATTCCCTTTCGCATCTTTACACCAATACTCTCTTTCATACCTACTCGCTCTCTTACGTCGTCGTTACGAATGCGGTCGGTCAGCCTAACTCCACAGATTTTCCGCAGAGATCGCATTTCGACCGCATTAATTTTACTATCATACTCTTTTCTGCATACCCAACTCTCGCTTCCATACAGTAATGTTGGGACAAGCACTGCGTTATGTATTGCTACACGTGCCTTCTGGCTGAGGTGGTGGCTGCCGAGAAGTTGCCCCAACGCTCCGTTCACTCTATTTCCCGCATTCACTCTTCGCTCTATATCAGTGGTGTACCTTCCATCTCGGCTAAATCCACATCCAAGATATACAAATTCATCCACTTGCTCTAGTACATCATTACCTATTGTTACTCTTACATCTGTTCTGGTTTTATCTCTTTCAAAGACCATTATTTTGGTTTTGCTCACATTCACGCGTAGACCCCTTTTCTTACAATCTTCTGTCATTGTGTCGACTAGGGTCTGCAGGTCAATCGCTGACTGTGCCAGCAGGACTGCATCATCTGCATAAAGCAGAGCAGTGACCACTGAGTCGCCCATCTGGACTCCCACATTCATATCGTTCAACCTTTGGAGACATTTATCCAGATATATGATAAACAGCCTGGCTGACAGAATGCACCCCTGCTTAACGCCGATATTGACGTCAAACCAAGGCGACATTCCATCATCCAGCCGCACACAGGCTCTACAGCCCATGTAACTGGACTGCACAGCCTGTAGCAGTTTACCGTTAATACCATACTCCGGTAAAATGTCCCAAAGTTCCTTTCGTACAACCGTGTCAAATGCTCTCTCCAGATCCACAAAACTGCAGAAAACCCTCTGACCTAGAGCCAGATGCTTCTCCACAATGTTGCGCAGAGAGAACACTTGATCCATGCATCCCCTTCCACTCCTGAAACCTCCTTGTGTCTCACACAGTAAACCATCGGACACCATCCTCATTCTCCTTTCAATAATTTTTCCATACACTTTTGCTGCCAAACTGGTCAAGCTTATGGCTCTGTAATTTGCGCAGTCATAACGTGAACCCTTGTTTTTAAACAAAGGCACGATGACTGCGCTATTCCAGTCCCCGGGAACCATTCCCGAGCTCCAACATAAATTGAGGAGCAACAGGAACGCCTCCCAGACACAAGAGCCACCAAGCTTGATCATCTCGGCAGACACCATATCAATGCCCGCTGCCTTACCATTTTTCAAACTTCTTATCGCCCATTCAACTTCATCCATACTGATGCCATCGGAGGACGCCGTTGTCGAATGTTGATCTACTAAACCACACCCAACACCGGCGCCAACCGTAGCATCCGCATACATATCGCCAAAATATTCACTCCATCGGCTTAACACGTCTTGTGTTTGTGTAAGAATGTCTCCACCTTTAGACCTTATTTTATTCATTCTGAAGGCTGACCAACCACCCCGAGACTTCTTCACCTCCCTCCAAAAGAGTTTGGTGTTACCCTCGAAGTTTTTAGTCAGCCTATCTTCTGCACTCATACTTGCTCTATCACGTTTCTCTTTCACTAAGGCCTTGGTGTCATTCTTACATTGCCGATATATTTCTTTCTTCTGTTCAGTCATACTGTCATTCAGATTCAAAGAAGAGACATAGTCCAGCCACGCTTTCTTCTTTTGCTCTACGGAAGCTGCCACTTCCGCATCCCACCATGCATCACCATTTGTTTTTCTATGCTTCTTTGAACTTCCACATACTTCTTTCGCTGTATCTACCATACTCTCTTTCAATACTCTCCAGCATTCTTCAATGTCCGATTGCGGCTGGCTTGCCATCGTCAGCCGTTCTCGGACACCCTCTGCATACTTTTCTCTTACACACTCTTCTTGCAACCTTTCAACCTTTATTCTTTCAAGCCCTCCGAAGTGGACACGCTCTCGCCAGTGCCTCCACTTTCTGAACAGACCACTAAATCTCGCAATAACGAGATAGTGGTCCGTGTCGACTGTGGGGCCCCTGTAGGCTCTTGCGTCCAATATTTTGCTTCGGAGGCGATTGTCTACCAAAATTAAATCTATTATGCTTTTCTGTTCATTCCTTCTCCATGTATACATATGGATGTCCTTATGTTGGAAAAATGTGTTTGACACAATAAGGTTTCTCTCCATGCATACATCCGCTATGAGCCTACCTGCGTCGTTCACTCTCTTATCACCAAATGGACCAAGTACGTCCTCATAGTCGGGACGCTTGGTCCCCACCCATCCGTTCAAATCTCCGCATACAATCACGCGTTCACTGGTTTCTGCTATATCCAGAACTTCCCTAACATTGTCCCAAAACTTCTCTAGGTCTGATGCCACCGAGGATCCTACGGGAGCATATGCTACAACCATGAATACCTTGGTGACACCTAGTTTTATACGGACCCAGAGACGTCTGGGATCAGACATTCCGTAATCCTTCACACCTGAGGCCAAGCGAGAGGACAACAGCACTCCTACCCCCATGCTGGCTCGATCGCTCTGTGGTACACCAGACCACAGAGCCATCCCGCCACCAGGAAGATCGCAGGCGTCGCTGCCCCTTCGCTTGGTCTCTGTTACACAGAGCACGTCTAGCTGTTTGTCCGCCATGACGGATATCAGCTCGTGCAACTTACCTTCCACACAAACCTCTTACATTCCACGTGCCCACCCGGCACTCCGTTCTCCTCGACTCGCCTAACTGGGCAAGGCGTGATGGGTGGCGGCCCCCATCGCCGCAACTGCCGATGTTCGTACCGACGGGGGCGGGTCGGTACGCGTCGCCTCCGGGGGACGCCCTAACCCGCATTGCGGTACGCATTTCGAGCCGGATTAGCAGTCTAATTAGACTGGCAGGGGACGCGAACGAGCACGCTCCGGAATATAGAACACCAAAAAAATATTGTCAAACAATTAATACCTATTTATCCGGCTATATATTACCGCCTGTGTGGTAGCCGGTACGAATGCTCGTGCATACATACATACATATCATCACGCCATATCCCTTGCAGGGTAGGCAGAGAGAACAGAGTGCCAGAGAACTCTATCTCTGCATACTTCACTCGCTTCCTCAACATTCATAATTCTCTTCATACACGCTCGCCGGTTTCGGAGACTCTTGTCTCCACCTTCCTTCAGTACATGACCGATCTGGTCTAGGTAGGTTAGTCTCGGTCTCCCTCGGTACCTACATCCTTCCACTTTCGCATTGTATATCTTCTTAACCAGACGTTCGTTCGGCATTCTTTCCACATGTCCGACCCATCGGAGCATGCCCTTTCGCATCTTTACACCAATACTCTCTTTCATACCTACTCGCTCTCTTACGTCGTCGTTACGAATGCGGTCGGTCAGCCTAATTCCACAGATTTTCCGCAGAGATCGCATTTCGACCGCATTAATTTTACTTTCATACTCTTTTCTGCATACCCAACTCTCGCTTCCATACAGTAATGTTGGGACAAGCACTATACTTTGCTCGTGGATGTCGTAAAAGACAACAAAGAGCCTTATAACGACCTGGGCCAACTCCATCTGATGCCGTTTCTTCAACAATTACATTCCCAAGGAGGGTTGACGTCTGGCAGGCGGCCGCTTATGATATTATTGCCAATAACTTTTACAATATGTACTATGAAAGTACAGTACAGTACATATTGTATCGACCCGAAGTAATTGGGATAAGAGTAGGAGAATGTTGAATTAATACCGATTTATATTATCTCATTACACTAAATTCGAGAGAAATGTAGTCACTATATCACGGTAGTCAGACGGGTTGGTACAGGGGTTTCTCTTAAGTTTTCCTTCTCTTTCATTGGTATTGTATGCATTTCATACCCTTTAGACGTCTTATACGAACTCCACAGGCAAAATAAGGGTTGGTATGTAATAAAAAATATGTAATAAGCATACTTAATGATTTGTTATTTAAGCATCTATCACATTTTTATGAAACCGAATGATGTTATTATATTTATATATACTGTTAATTTATTAGTGAATATTATCATTCAAAATGTTGTTCACAGCATCATATGTAAGCGGTGTCACGGAAGGTGCAAATACAATATCATTGGCATCAGTAAATATCGAAGAACCAAATGCCGTACGTCGTCATCTATCGGAACCAGTGATCAAGCGGTGGACCTTCGACAACAGTCGCCAACGTAATAGGATTGAACAGCCACCAATCGAGATGGAAACATTTAACTCTGGCGAGAGTTCCGCTGTCACGGAGCATAGCATCTGACGCCAGACGAACAGCCAGAACGTTCAAGTAAGGAGAGTACCATTTATATTCTTCCCTTATCGCCGTTTATTATTACCAAGATTCAGAAATGTCATTCAAATTAATTCAGCTGTTTACAATTAAACAGTACAATTGTATGAAGAAGTTTCAAAAAGTATTTCAATTGCATTCCATTTTTATACTGAATCATTATTTTAGATGAAGTGTTATAATTATTTCAATATCTCCTTGCAATATATGATTGAATAGCTATACATAATAAAAAAATGTGAATAAATTTAAAAAAAAAACCGCACCATTACGTTGCTAAGTATATTATATTATTTATCAAGTCGTGGGATTCCGCTATTTTTAAATTTCAGTGAATATAATATAATTTGTATTGTCGAAGCCAAATCTCTATATCAATAAAGAATTCGTTCACTCCTTGAAAACTGAGTAAAGCACTCAATGAATCGTGAATACACGGTAAATTGTTACATGTTTCATGGTGTTTATCTAAAAATAACTACAAAAAGCTTTTTCTATATACCAATGAGTATTTACTCAAAGGATATAGGGTAGGTATGTACATATATTAACTCATTAAAAATGTAATGTATTGAATCATAAAAGAAACATATATTTTATGCTATGAATTTAAATAAAATTATTGCTACACGACTATATATAGGCAAATAAGAAATATTTTCATATTGAAATATGCCTTGAGAATTCACTTTAGGCAACGTATCCTGAGTCTAGTGATAAGACGAAAGGTAAAGGAGAAACCTTGTTTCTCATGTCAATGCAGGTAAACTTATTTCATACTCAAGCGAGGTGGTAAAAATTCATGATCGCGCAACACTAGTGTGTTGTTGATTTTGAGAATAAAAATAAACTATATTCTATATTTATACAGTAATCAATAATCATAATATATACAAAAACATAAATTATATATTTATACATAATAATAATTATATAAACATATAATATTTGAAATCACAAAGAAGCGTTGCGGTTCGTGGTCATTTCGTTTTAATTTGTGAACTATTAAAACACGAGAATTAAATTAAAATTGAAAAAAAATCTCTTACTGAAAATTCTGCACGTAACGTTTAAAAAAAGAAGATGGTTAAAATGCATTCGGTCGTCGAGGCTCGCACTTGTATTCATGTTATATGCAAGCTTTGATAGTCAGATAATAGGTGCAATTCTCACTCATAGAAATAGATCAGGGAATCGGAAAAAAATCTAATTCGAACGTTTCGAATTCGTTTCACAATCCAAACACAACCAGGAGTCCCAATTCTCGCTTTCTTTGAAATTATCTCTGAATTAGATTCCTCGTTCTAAACTTATATTTCTATTTAGTAATGTTTTGTATCTATATTGTACACAGCTGACCGGTATACATATAGCTGACTGGTGATGAATAAATAGAGACAGACAGATGGGATGAGTGGGGACGGACTTGGACAAGTGGCAACGGCTGGGGATGAATAATATGAGTGGGAACGGATCCACATTCCTCATCCCCGTGAGTGCTAATGGATGAGGTGGGTGGTATGAATAGGGATAGATCCCTATCTCTCATCGAAGGGATGAGCATGAACTTGAAAAGTGGAGGTAAATTGGATGAATGGGGTTATAATTTTTAACCCTAGACAAAACAATACTTTTGACATATATGTTAAAAGTATCGTTTTGTCTAGGGCAAAAAATAACCCTGTTGAGTTGACTACGAGATTACTTTTAGCTTTCCATGACCAGTCGAGATCCATCTCAGCAATCCACCTATACATCCGAGCAATTTCACAGCCAGCATTCGAGAAATGTAGATCACGACATCGCGCAGTATAATTTCATGCACGATTGTTAAAGTTCCACGGTCATAGTAAAGGATTGTTTTCGATCTTCGAATTATATACTCATACAATAGAAATAGAAGTTCCAATGGAGAAATCTAATTAGAGAGTACCTCAAAGAAAACGAGATTTGCCTCCATGGTACAACACTAATCTCTATACGCAAAAGTATATTAAAGGGAATGTATCCAAACTACGTGACCTGTTCATTGAGGGAATACTCAAAAATTTCACACGTTCGATCACAAAGGCGAGATTGTAATCAATCAATTAATTTAATTGTTGTAATCAAGTAGTCGAACTAAATTATTTCATCACTAAGCTGAATTTACGCAGCGTTAACCCTTTTTACCTCTATAGCTAATTGAAAACTAATTTAGTAGTAATTATAGGTCTTCAATTATACTCTCAACACTTTTTTTATAAGTACTCTCGGCCTCACGTGGAAAGTGCCAAATTACATACATACATATCATCACGCCATATCCCTTGCAGGGTAGGCAGAGAGAACAAAGTGCCAGAGAACTCTATCTTTGCATACTTCACTCGCTTCCTCAACATTCATAATTCTCTTCATACACGCTCGCCGGTTTCGGAGACTCTTGACTCCACCTTCCTTCAGTACATGACCGATCTGGTCTAGGTAGGTTAGTCTCGGTCTCCCCCGGTAGTAGACATCCTTCCACTTTCGCAAAGTGCCAAATTAATAAACACAATTATGTATTTTAAACATTAATGCAAACTAAAATTTTGAAACCATATTAAAATTTTAATACATGAAAACTAGAGAGGGTAGCGAGGTAGTAGGTAACGAGTAATCACCGATGGTATGGAGAGAGTAAATAAAAAAAAATAGGTCACATAATATGCGTACGTTCCCCTATCAGTAATAATAAATAAATAAAATTTGCCCAGTCCCATACTTTAAACTCTAAGTACCATAACTATTTTACAAACAAGTTTCATTGACGCATTTTCGTTTCATGCCAGAAACGAATACATGATAAGAATTGATTACGCAAATATGATAGCCACTCATCGATCACTAATAATACTTAATTTAATTAGTGATCGATGTAGCCACTTCACTAACTTGCTAAAGAAGCTCAAGGTACCAAAGTGCCTATTAGATAAATCTAAGAAGCTCAATAATTTATTATTGTATAGATTTTATTTTTATATTACTACTCATTATATTGACTGCGGAATCTATACAGGTTGTTACTACCGTCCAAGCGATATTGTCGATCGGTGCAGAAAAATAGCCTTTCAATATTTCGTAGTCAAAAGCTAATACTCATATAATAAATTATTTATTAGTTTTAATATTTAATTTTCTAACTCTAAGTGTTGGTATAAATCATGGGATCGTTCATTATTAACATA
Organism: Lymantria monacha; assembly: GCA_905163515.2. Classification (NCBI taxonomy): domain Eukaryota; kingdom Metazoa; phylum Arthropoda; class Insecta; order Lepidoptera; family Erebidae; genus Lymantria; species Lymantria monacha. Next base: position 24,776,788 of record LR991081.1, read on the forward strand.
AGGCTCGAAAGGGGCGGTAGGATATCAACAAATATGAAGAAATATCAAGATGGAGGGGAGTGTAGTGAAATATCACGTATATTCAGTTTTGAACCTCACCATGTATTGCTTGGGATAGTTAAGAAATGCTAAAAATCGTCAAATGATTAATGGACGACCCTAAGGTATATTATCTATAAAGAACATCAGACATCCATTTTTTAACTAACGCTTGTAGACAGCGGTATCAAAATTTTAATTTTAATGACATTAATCCTATTTCTTCAGACTACTATTTATTTTGAATTACAAATACAAACTTAATAATACAAGTTAAAAACTCAGAACTTTAATGACTAATGGCGTCATAGAGATCATAATAAAATTTTCGTCTTTAAAAATGTAGTGAAGAGATTATAATATGGTTAATGTGAACTGCACATTGTTAGGAGGTTAGAGCACCTGATGAAGACACCATGATTACAAATATGTACACATATTTTTATATTTATTACAGTGCACCTGTATTAAGCATGTATTACTTGCTCACAAAGTGACACCACATTGTGGATCTAAAAATTAATATAATGCTAAAAGCAAACATATTTTTTAAATAGATTATTATAAACATGAAAATTATATTAAATATGTAATTATAAATATATATATATATATATATATATGGAATTTTTAGAAGATTTTATATAGCTGGCGTCCAAATATATTAGCTGAACGGGGTAAAATTTCAATTTACGACATTATCTTGGTGTGTCCAGAAGTATCTACTCGTATAAAGCCATGTGAAGAAAACAGCCTCATAAAAATTTAATATGTATAAAATTACGAAAATCTAATAACAACTAATAACTTTATCACTAATCACACAAAACAAATGCCCGGTCTTACATATGAACACTATGCTAAAAGAAAGTATTATTTAAGATATAAAGATAATATAAGAATGTCCTCACAGTTCTAATACAGTTAGATCGATTAGATTTTTTTGGATTAGGGCCACATTATTAACAGTTTTTATCTAAAGCCGCGGGCCGTCCTGTCCGGGGATAGACTGGCCCGCAACAAATCGACGACTGAGCAAAGGCAATGTACTGTTACGATGCGTTCGGTGAGCGATAGCGTCAGAAACCCAACTTACTGGGTGGGTTTTGGTGATTTTTTTAACAGTGCTCAGCTCAGCATACCAAGGAATACAGCTGTATTCCTTGGTATTGCAAAGGTTCATTAGCAGCAGTAACACTCACCATTAGGTATGCTGCCAGCTCGTTTGCAATAAAACAAATAATGTAATATTGAAGTTAAAAAAGTAAATATTAAAGTTAAAAAAATAAATATTAAAGTTAAAAGTGTAAATCTCCTATGAGATAGCAGCCAAAATGTACGCACAAATGAGAAAATAATTTAACGTCATAATCAATAGTAGAGAAATTCAATCTCGTCTTGATCAGTTTAAATTTTTTGCTGAATAGAAATACTTCATCATTTCATTTAAAGTTTAATTCTAGAAAATACTCCATTATATAATTTAGATTTTGATTACCTAACTGTCATACCTAAGCTCACCAGCCGTTGATTTATTTAGTGCGTTAGTGTACGTTAACTAAATTAAGCGCTTTCAATTTGACTAAAAAGTATGACTAAAGTTTAGTAGTCATCCGTTTAGTCACTAAACGAATAGGATTGACATTCGTCATTGTATTATAGAGGAGTAATTCAGTAGAATATTAATTTATAAAAAGAAAATACAATTAAAAGAAAACATAAAAAGAAAACAAAACAAAAAGATAATTAAAAATATAAAATACAAAAAAAAATAAAAAGAATAATATAAGATTAAAAAATATTTAAAATTATAAAAAAAATTAAGAAATACAAAATATAATAAGAGTAGTTTAAAAAAATAAAAGGGAAGCCAATTGTACAGTTTCGAGCGCTTCACTTCAGGAGTGAGTTCACTAGTCGAAAAGTAAAGCACCACTCGGTGGTAATATACAGTGTACAATATGTAAATAAAATGTAGTTAACATTAATGTGCACTGTGAAACATAATTAATGTATATATATTAATACTTAACTTTTAGTACAGTTATTTAGGTTTTACCATAAAACACTATAACTCATAAATTAATTTAAATATTATCTAGTATTGTTAGAATAACATAATATATAATTGCATCGTAAATTTCAAATATTATTTTATAAGAAAGAAAAAATAAAAACAAAAAACATTATAAAAAAGCAAAAATAAAAAAAAGAATAGTGTTTCTTATGTAAGTATAAATAAGTAATATAAAAGTAAACATAAATAAAGAATAATTTTAAAAGCATTACAAGAGACTGTGACTACACTAAACATATAGATCATCATCATTCACTCTTTTGGCATCTACTGCTGGACGTAAGCCTTCCTCACATTTCGCCACAAAGTCCGATCCTGTGTCGTTCGTATCCAACGACTCCCAGCAACCTTCACCAATTCGTCCGTCCACCTGGTGAGAGGGCGACTAACACTGTGACCATTCTTCCCCATCGGTCATCGGTTCGTCGAGCGATGTGGCCTGCCTATTACCACTACAGCGTGCTAATTCTTCGTGCTATGTCAGTTGCACCCGTTCATCAGTGGATTGCCGTATTACGGATTCTATTTCGCAGAGAAATTCCAAGCATAGCCCGCTCCATAGCACGCTGAGCGACTTTGAGCTTGGTCATGAAGCCTACATTTAAATACCACATTTCCGTGTCATAAGTCATCACTGGTAACACGCGCTGGACATAGATTTGTGTTTTTAAACACAGGTATATTAGATGAGAAGATCCTCTTAAGTTTCTCGAACGCTGCCGTCGAGTTGGATTCGTCGACTGACCTCTTTCTCGAAATTGGATCTACCTAACCGGACTGTTTGTCTAAGGTAAACATAATGATCAACAATTAAGCGAATGTCGTTGCCAACTAGGACCGGCATTGGAATGACATGGGTGTTTGACATAACTTTCGTCTTGTCCATGTTCATTTGTAAACCCACTAGTTGGGATACTCTGCTGAGATCATTGAGCATAGTGACAAGGTCCTCTATGGGGTTCTGCCAGAACGAAAATATCATCTGCAAATCGAAGTTGAGCGATGTATTCGCCGTTGATATTGATGCCAAGTCCGATCTCATCTAAGAGTTAGAAGCCATCATTCAATACAGTGGCGAACAGTCTCAAAGAAATGGATTAGTTTCGCACTCTTATCCCAGATACGAGTGCAAAACCAATCCATTCGTTTGAGACTTACGAGTTGATATACATTGTGGCGCTTCTATAAAAAAAAACACTTCAGCACTTGAATATAACTAAAGTCGATTTGACACCACTGAAGGAACTGCAGAATTCCCAAAGTTGCGACGGAATCGAAAGCTTACTCATAGTGCACCACACAGAGAGGGCGATTGTATTCCTCAATCTTCTGGATAATGTCCCGAAGCGTGTGCATTTGGTCTATGGTATGGTACCTTTTCGGCAATCGGCTTATTTAGGCAGCTGGAAGTCATCGAGCTTGCGCGTGAGTCGGTTTGTAATGACCCTCGAAAACAACTTATAAACGTGGCTCAAGAGTGAGATGGGTCTGTAGTTTTTTAGAAGAGCTTTGTCGCCCTTCTTGAAGAACAGCATCACCACACTCCAGGTCCACAACTTTAGAACGTCGCCCCAGCGAATTACAGAACTAAATAACTCCTGAAGGGCGTCTAAGTACCGGCTTTCTGCCTGCCCTCAGAAGTTCTCCAGTAATACCGTCAATTTCCGGTGCCTTACCATACTTTAGTTGTTTGAGATCCATTCTGATCTTGTACAAGCTTGTGTCCGAGATTTCTTCAGTATAGTGCCGAGTTAGTTGGAATCTTAGACCAAGTTGAGAACAGAGTTCTGGGATGATCTATATAACTGCTCATAGAATCTTTCGACCTGTCTCATTATCTCACTTTGGGATGTAATCATAGTGCCGTCATCGGTCTTCAGCTTAGTCATTTGGCTATGCGCAATAGACAGATCTCGGGCGAACACTTTAAGGCCACGGCTCAGCTCTATCACTTCTTTACTACGGATTGTATTAAATCGGCGAATATCGCGTCGCACGGTCCTGGAGACTGTACCGTCATTGCCTTTCACCATGATATACATATCCTGAGAGTCTACTCAGAAAGGTGTTTAAGTCTATCAGAAAGGCGAGCCTTGAAAAACTTCAACCCGAGGGTTCAGAGGGTAAACTTTATCAAGCATGACCACTCGACTTTTCTGTGAATATTTAATGCGCCCAGTAGCATGCAGTGGGTTTTCCCAGTTTTAATCCTGCTGATCACTGAGACATCACTGAGATGATGATAGGGTTAAATAATTTAAATCTATTAGTTTCTTTTAATTTTAATTATAAATGAAATCGCGATTAAGTGAAGATTCATTTAACGAAGGTAAAACAGCTTTATAGTTAATTTTAAGAGATATATCTTTTAAACTAATATAAAATACATAGATATAAAAGTTACTTTAGAACATTGACATAATTTGAAAAAAATATCCATGATGGCCGCGCTCGCAACTAATATTAATAAAAAAATCCTACTGCTTATGGATTACACCGATTTTATTATTTTCAAGCTGTACAAGTTAATTGGCATTTGAATCAAAAACAATCGAGCGCTTTCAATAACAAATAAATACCACACGTGTGGTGCCAGATTATACTATAGCCCGTACTGCCAAAGCCTTTTATATTTGTATATATAATATTATATATCCTATTAGCTGAAAGAAGATGAAAGCACTTACCTGAGTTCATAGGCACTTCATTACTAAACTACAATTGACCGCCCGCTTTTATGCCCATGAGTATTGTAAACTATGACTAAAATTCTTGATATGCAGATAACTTATTTACAAGAGTAAAAAATATATAAAACAACCCGTCTGATCAGCGTAGTATAGTAGTTTCATCTCCCTCCCAAAGTGGAGCCCTGATTCTAACAATGGCATGTACATAGACTAAGAACAAGTTAATAATAGAAAATTAGTGACTATTGCACAGATGTAACATGTAAAGAAAAATACTGGTATAATTAATTTAAAAAAAAAATACAATAACAATAGATAAATAAGCCGAGGCAGGACTGTCTATGGTATTTTTAGAATTCTTCCATATAGTTGCCATTTAATTGAAACTATCAGTGGCCCAGGTATCAAAGCATGATAGTATAATTGTAGTATAAATTCTAGTGCTATAACAGTAATTAGTTATTTTAAACATTGAGTAAGTCGTGTAAGATATATACAACTAAATTGTCCAATTTACAGCAAGTCCTTTTAGACCGGCTGTGACCCGGCCTCACTCCGCCCAACCATCTTTATTTTTGGCGGCGGGCTACGCTACGTCGCACCCCGCAAATCCGTCCGGGGCAACAGGAGAAGCGGCGCACAATGCCGCAGACCTGCCCTACAGCATACCTTTCGACGTCGTGCGGATGGGTCACCGGTACGCGGTTTTTTTCTTCGGTGGCCCACCCGGCAGTCTACCCTCGCGGGTATCCTCTCGTCTACGCCCCGTTATCTCGACCTGATGAATACATCTCGATATCAGAGCGTCATCCTCACGCGGTGGCCACACACTGGGGCGACTAGACTAATCCCTGGTCCGGTCGCGCGCGGCCTCGGCTAGAGCGGCATGAGGCGTAGATACCCATTCCTACGCCGCCCCAGTTGCCGACGGGGGCGCGAATCCTCGTAAAGGAGATCCTCCCAGATTCGCTCCGCACCTTTCCATTTCCTCTCGCTGTCGACCATCGCTTTCACGACGCCGGCAGCGAGAGGTCGGTACCGATAGCAGCGACGAGGCCACGGTGTTGTAGAGCCCAGGTCACGCAGACCTCGAGCGTGTACTGCGCCGTGTGCCGGTCGTTGCCGCACTGTGGGCAGAACGGAGTCGTCTCCCTCTTTGCGATTGTGTACAGGTACTTGCCGAAGTATCCATGCACTGTCAAAACCGGATTTACTGATAGGTAACTTAGAATTTCATATCCTACCTTCCAACTCCATTCGAGTTGCTTTGTGGTGCCATCGTACGTGGGTGTTTCATATATTAAATTACATACATGTTTGAAAGTAAATTAAATATCCATTATAGATCTAAGATCCTTACGGCAGCTAATCAAAAGAGCTGATGACTTTGAAATGCCTGAGCAGTTATTTATAGATTGTAGCAATGAACCATCTTAATCAAGTCGGTTATCAAAAAAAAGAACACATAAATTATAATGAATAAATTGTAATGGATTATAATTTATAAACCATTGTTTAGGAGCTACAGTACGATAGATAGACATAAATATGCAGATACACATACACGCGTCAAACTTAAAGGATTTTTTTTCTCGGCAATGGCTAAGTAGTGCTCTCTAGGGTTTGAGTATATGAATACAGTCACTGAGTGCTAACTACACGCGGAACCTCCGTTTGATATGAGGACCCCACACCCTTGCCGTCTCCTTGTCAGTTACATTTATTATATGTTTTCGATATTTTAGAAATGCAATTTTTATGAATTTCTTCTATTGAATTGATATAAATAAAAGAAAACATACTAAAATTGTATCACAAAGTAAATTTAAATACGATTAACGCCTCGTGAAGTTTAAATACATATTAGAGATTCTATTACGATGAGATTTTTCAAACCTTCCTACGGTAGGAACGTAGACAACTTGGATTCTCAATCAATAATTTAAAAACAATGCTTACGTCTGTGATCATGAGATATAGTTGATTTTGCTTGGTTTGCAAATATAGTTATCACTTATTAGAAATGTAAAACGCTAAGGACGGTCTATAAATCGGTATATCGTCATCGTACATCTTACTGATGTATAATTTACTAAATGTGTCTCATAAAACTATTGTATTAAATTGAACAGTAGGCAACATAATCATCATTATCATAAGCATCGCTATTATCATCATCATCTTCATCATCACCTTCACCATCATTACCACCCTTCTCTTATACTAATTACTTGACATCGAGAAAGTACAAAAATATATATTTTCTTTAGTCTTTCCATGCCCCTAAAGCCTCGACATTCATTCTTAAAACTTTCCTTTCAGCACTGTTACGTTCCGCGGCTGGAGAGGCCTAGGTACGGTGTTCTTACCGTTGAGGCCCTCCGGCCCGTATTGACGGAGTGGATGGAGCGGCGGCACGGGGTCCTCTCTTTCCGGCTGGTGCAGGTGTTGTCGAGGCACGGCTGCTTCGGCAAATACCTGCACATGGTCGTAAGGAGGGAGTCGACTCCGTCCTGCCACCAGTGCGGCAGTGACGAGGACACGGCGCAACACACGCTGGAGGTCTGCGTGACCTGGGCCCAGCAACGCTGTGACCTCGTAGCTGTCATCGGTGCCGACCTGATGCTGCTGGCTGTCGCAAAAGCGATGGTCGACAGCATCGGGAACTGGGACGCGGTCGCCGCCTTCTGCGAGATGACAGCCGATGCCGCCCTAATCGAGGCTTCGGGTGATCGGACCGGGGAATTGTCCGGTCACCCGACCTGAGGCCACCGCGTGAGGACGACGCCCCGACGGAGAAAGCTGTCGGAGCGTCGACTCGAGAGGAAGGAACCCGCAAGGGTAAACCGCCGGGCGCGCCACCGAAGACAAAGATCGGGTCGCTCGCACGGCGAAGAGAGGTGTTTGCAGGGTGGGTCTATGGGGTTGCACGCCGCCTTTTCTGTCGCCCCGGACCGATTTGTCGGGGCGCGACATCCTTGGTCCACCATGCAAAAAAAGAAAAAAAATAACGTCCATCTACAAACATATTGATAACCCTTTTTCACATGCTTTTCATACCTCCTTATCATATGTCCTTATCAAGACAATCTCGCTCCCCTAATCTTCTCTATCACTGGTGCCACTTTCATACTACCCCTATATATACTCAATATAGTCATTTCGTATGTTATCTAAACTTGTCACCCCACACATTTAGCTTAACATACTCATCTCAGTAGAATACAATCTTTTCTTGTCAGTCTTTTTCAATGCCCAACATTCAGATCTATACATAGCAAACAAGTCTAATGACACTTTCATAGTTTTTCTCTTAAGTTTAAGTAGCGTCCGCACGTCACATATTGTACCGGAGATCTGTCACTATTTCAACCAATCTGCTTGCATTCTACTACTAAATTCCTGATCAATATTGCCGTTGTTTTGGAGTAACGAGCCTAATTACTTACAATCAGTAAGATAATTGGAAAGAGCCACTGAAGTTACAAAAGAAATGTTTAGTCTTGGTGGGGTTGATTCTTTCCAAGCTCTTCTGCGGTTTTTCCAGTCTGCTCTATACCTCAGCTGCCTCCTCTCCGGTGAGGATAAGATGATGGCAACTAGCATACACCGTTCTGTGTTACCCTGCTGCATCCGTTCTGGGTTACTTTCATTCTTTTCTCTATTACTTTCTCCCAAATGTTCATGCTATGTGATATAAGCCTTATTCCTCAGTAGTCGTTGCATTCTTGTACATCAACCCTTACTTTTAAAGATAGGCACCACTAAACTGGTACACCATTCGCTCGGGAATAACTTCATGCAACAACTTGCCGAACAATAAAACCAACCAGTTCCATTCATCGCCTTTCAAAAATTTCCGTAGTTTACAGGTCAGTTATATCTGAGCCAGACAACATCACCATTCGAAATACAATACGATATAGTTCAATATCCGTCTCTATGCAGAGGGGTCTTATAACCAGCGGTGAGTTTTAAATAAGCTACATATCAAAAATGACGTAGAAGGATTTATTAAAAATAATATTATTTAGCATTGACTGTTAATATATATATAAACAAAAATATAGACATGCGTATTTCGTTAATTTGTTCTACATAAACGCTACAATGATAATTGAAAACGACAATTGTTTCCAATTGATTATATCCGCTGAAGTAAAATTTAAAAATACTTACATTTATTTAATCTCTTATCGCTATAAATTGTTATAAAATAGGATAAAATTGTAAATATAAAAGATACGTTCATAAAGTGAGCGGACGTTTTGTAATATCGTCGGTTGTACGGGTATGATATACATTTAAACGATAAATAGATTATTATTAAACCTTATACGGTTATATCTATAACTATTTTCGAAATCAACATTTATATTTAAGTTCAGCATAGCTGGTCCACTATATATTAAATCAAATGTAATTTTAATCATTTATTGATAGTTAAAAGGAGGCTTAGGATAATTTAGACATGAATAATATAAGTTACTCGTTCATTATAGGTGTTTTTAATTTATAAAAAAATAAGCTCAGATGCACTAAATGTACCTTATACTTATTTTAAAATTAGAAATACGTTATAATTATAAATATGTACATATTCTTTTTATGCTCATATCATGAGGACTTATTAATTAAATATGATTAATAGTAATAATTAAATTTAAAAATTAGTAATTATAACTCGAACAACTAAAACGGGAGGTAATGAAATGAAACTACGTCTGATATTAAAAACATAAATCACAATTTTGTGGTTATAATAATAAAATAATAAACGCGTCGGGTGGCGTTTTTGTAGAATTTAGCTACTCTTATCCCACTCAAGTAAAGAAGTTACCGTTGCTATTTCACGTATACACACATTTTTATTAAATAAATAAATCTTGTCTTAATTAGAACTGCAAGTTTTTTTATTTCTATTATATGTTTATCAATAATAGCGACCGTGAAAAATTTCTAGTACGTGTCACCACTAAATTAATTATTATCTATTATTTAGTAATGTATACAGAGTAAAAATTTCGTGATAAATTGCAAGTAGAAGAACTAAAATATAAATTTTACATTTAGAAAAAGTCAAATCACATGTCTAAATTTTATCTAAAGATTAAGATATGTGAATCACTAAGTGATATGGGATTCGTCGTGTAGCAATAATTTCTCACATTAGTATTGTATATTTTAGAAATCTTATTAACTGTTATTAATATATTTAATATAAATATTATATTGTATGTCCATATTAAATGATCAATTATAATTATAATTTTTGCAGTCTACTGTTGGACGTAAGGCATCCTACACTGCGTCGTCCGGCATGTGGTCGCCACTCGAGAACCTATCTTCTCCAGCGGTTATTAGTTCTCCGAGCGATGTGACCTGACCATTGCCACTTCAGCGTGTAATGCTCCGTGCTATGTCGGTAAAATCAGTTCCTCTGCGGATACCCGTATTTCGGATCCAATCTCGCAGAGAAAATCAATATGTTATTCTGGAATAAAATGAGAGTGTCGTTACAGGTCTTCAGCGTAGTCATTTGGTTCTAGCCAATAGACAAATCTTGTTTGAACTTATCGAGTCATGTGTTCAGCTCGAAGCAGCTCAAATCGCGTCACACTGACCTGAAGATCTGTGAATTGAGATGTCCATGTTTGGATCAAAGGTCTGAAGATGCAGTCTTCAACCCTTTGATCCGTCATTTCCTTTCTACGCTACATGAATTTGAAAGTTTAGTCACAAAGCTATATAAAAGAAAGCATAGTTCTATCAACGATGCAAGCCTTGAAAAAATTTACCCCAACCGCGTGGACAGTTTCCACAAACCTGTTGATCATATCGTTCGATGATTCGCGCTCGTTTAGACATTGGAGGCGATTGTGTAGCTTAGGGTGAAAGCTATCTGGATTATGGTATTGGAAAGGTGCAAGTCGGAGGATAAACTCATCAAGCGAGACGACTCGACTTTTATGTGGATATTGAATGAGATAGCATTAGATAGGTATCTGTCGTATATCCGAGAAAATGGAAGTCCTATCCCCTTTTTGCTGAATCATCGAGGCTAATTCAAGCCCATTTTCTTTATGGCTGCTTCTCGAGGAAGGAATTCATCAGACAGAGGCTTTCCTTCTCCAGGAAACCAGCTAATTTTGGTCCCTTTGGTTGCTCAGTCCATATCCATATTATCCCATCCTCGGCGAATCGTGTATAGCTTTCGAGATATTTTTGTAAAAGGCCCATACCTCGTCCTCCTGCCAAATTCGAAAAAACTGTACGATCTTCAACGAATCCCGCTTGGTAATTTGAAGCATAAGGTACATTAGCCTCATTGATAAAATCTCAATCCTATCCAAGTTGTCTTTAAGAATCCTACGACCGATATACCGCTCATCAGCCATAGATTATTCGCACCCTATACTCCACTATCGCCTGCTACCAAAGTGAGCCCATAAGATAACGGAACAGCCGTGACTGGCGGCTATTTCTTTTGTATTTCTCATATAAGAAGAAAATGCTGTAATTGCCATACTTGATAGGCGGTATGGCGTTCGCAGTGTGATGTTGTGTTTCCCAGTAAAAAGTCTGCTCTGCTGGTGAACCATTGGTCAATTTCTATGACTCCCATAGGCAAGTAAGGGGTGACGACAATTATAATCTTATCCCGTCACCATACGCAGAAATATACAATACTAAATGCACTAAGATTTATTTCGATTTTGAATAAATGTTAGGCTTTATGTCAGTCGAAATTGATATTCTGAATATAAAATATAAATTATTGGGAATAATAAATGTAACTGTTATAAATTATAAACGGCAAAATATTGATTGTAATATATAATACAATAATAATACGGCTCGAAATATTGATTGTAAATGATATCTACTGGTTCTGGTGGTACTTCTCTTATTTCATAATTTTTTTACGATGTAACATAGTATAAGAAAGAATTGAATAATATTTTAATAATAATTACATATATTAAAAATATAGCTTTAAATATACCCGATGTTAACACAACATGTGAAATTAAACTATTTTTACGGATTTTAATAACGAATACTATTTTTTTAATAACGATGATTTTTTGTACTTGATACACATTAGTGCAAACGTGATCATGAATGCAACGTAAGTGAAACACCTTAATCATAGCGTCATCATAAATGCTTTTAAGAGTTTGAAACGATTCGAAAGGCAAAATCCAATAAAATCCGTAAAAATAGCACTTTATATATATATATATATGCATTTGCTGTAAACATATTTTAAGTGTGTATTTTTTTCCACATCATAGTACCAGACTAGGGTAATTAATTATATGTATAACCAGATTTTATACAATTGTGACATCCTTTACATAGGCATATCCCCACATACTAGCGTAAATTTTTACACCAGTATACATAGGTATATATGTATATATAGACTTGTATATATATATATATATATATATATTATTTTAGTACTTCTTGAACTCGTTAAACTTGAACATGACTTAAACTTTCAAAGTGTTTGATGTATTCAATAATGATTGTATAATCACAATTTTATAATTACGCGTATTTGTTTGTTAAAAAAAATAATTAGAACTTTGAATAAGTTTAACTTATCAATGTATTAATTAAGTACAGTTTTAATAGTAATGAATATGAGAATATTAAACTATACACCTACCTTATTCAACGTAATATTGGAAATTTATGTATTTAAAGTTATGTAAGATTGAAAAATGCAGTCGAAAACAGTTTATTGGAAAATACTTTGTATAACTTTCACAACAAAAATGGGCAAGAATGAGCTGTGATTGAAAAGACTGTGGCAACACGCAAGCTTTATGGTAACGGTGTGATGAGTTTTGAGAATATTGTAGAAATGCCTTGTATGGTTATGGGAAGTCTAAATATTGTGTAGCCCGGATATATTAATATAACGAGCAACAAACAGAACTCATAGAGATCTGTGTACATGTAAAATATAAATATATAAGCATAATCATACCACTAACACTAGCATAATCATACCACTAACATCATCTAAATGTACGAATTGTGAAAAAAAAAATACGAATATTCTTTGTATCTGGACATGTCGAATTTATAAGACAAAATTTATGTACCTAGTACGTCTTCGTATAGAAAATATTTTAATAAGATATATTGAAAATTATTGCCAAATATTTTATGGGTAAAAATGGTAGGTATCATGTTTTTATTGTACTCGTAAATATTGTTTGAGTAATATCTCTACACAAAAATTCACTGGAATAGAAACTATTTTCAAATTGCAGAAAATAGATATAATTAACCTTGTATAGTTGTTGCGTAGCTTCGTTGTACCTTTCGTAATATAAATATCGGTTTAAATAAAATATGTTCATAGCGTTTATAGCGATGTAGAGAATTAGTGATATTGTTTATAATTGTAGACAAGTGATTTCTAGAAAATTCTATCTCTAACAACTTAGAATAAAAACATAAAGTCGCGCTTTCCGTGTAAGTTAATGTCATTAGTAAGGATCTGTCAAATGACCTATGAAAACGTAGTCCATGGCGACATCGTTCCCAATTAACACGGTAAGGCTCACAACTAGCATTAAATATTTTTAATTTATTCTTTGAAAATGGCAATTTACATTTTATAATAAAAATTTGACTAAAACCGTAACATCTTACGTAATAGATGAGACAGGTAAAATTTAAAATAATATTATAATAATTTTTAACGTTTACTTCGTGTATGTGTCCAAGATTAAATCACTTCAATTTTACAATAATATTTTAGTTTGTTTAGAAATATAACTATTTTTACGGATTCTATCGCGTTTGTATTTTGATTTTTAATTGCCCAACGTTCTTCTAGTTCTCTTATATAAATGTTCGCGTGATATTATATTCCTTAGTTGTTTTATATAGGGTAGCGGTTCCTAAGTCTAACTATGTATGCACATACGATATATTTACTTAATTTATATTATGTCTCCCATTTCACCATTATAATAATTGTAATTTATAATCAATATTAGCAGGCTAAACAATGTGTTCAATCACAAACAATCACTTCTCTATTTTATTCTATTACTTTTACTATCTTCTTCTATTGTCTTCTTTTATTATCCTAAGCCCTATTGTTGTTACTATTAGTTATAAAAAAAAATTAAAGGTCTATTACAAGTTAGTTTATTACATTACTTTAATTTGAGCAAAATATATGTTGCTTTTATAATATTAAGTTAGTATTCCCTATTATGTCACTTTAACTCTTTAATTTTCCTCAATTCTATTTTCTAATTATACATACATACCATCACGCCATATCCTTTCCAGGGTAGGCGGAGAGAACAGAGTGCCAGAGAACTCTATCCTTGCATACTTAACTCGCTTCCTCAACACTCATAATTATCCTCATACACGCTCGCCGGTTTCAGAGACTCTTGACTCCACCCACCTTCAGTACGTGACCAATCTGGTCCAGGTAGGCCAGTCCCGGTCTCTCCCGGTACCTACATCCTTCCACTTTCGCATTGTATATCTTCCCAACTACACGTTCGCTCGGCATTCTTTACACATGTCCGAACCATTGGAGCATCCGCCCTCACATCTTTATATCAATACTCTCTTTCATACTCACTCGCTCTCTTACGTCGTCGTTACGAATGCGATCGGTCAGCCTAACTCCACAGATTTTTCGTAGAGATCGCATTTCGACCGCATTAATTTTATTTTCATGCTCTTTTCTGAATTCCGAACTCTCGCTTCCATATAGTAATGTTGGGACAAGCATGTTTTCTAATTATTATTTCCTTAATCTGTCATTTCTCTCTTCTTAACTTGTTATCTCTATTATTATTTATCTGTATTGTCTCTCTTCTAGTATAATTTGTATAACTTACTTCGCCTAAATTTTTGTTTCTTTTATATCGACTGAACTATTCAAAACGAATATATCGCTGACCCGCAAGAAAAGTGACACAACTCTAAAAATTTCAATTTACACTATATTTCTATTTTGGTGGTAGTGGTGAGAGTTAAAATTATAAGTTCTCCCTATCAATTCAGCCATCATTCTAAAAGAAATTATGCACACGTATGCGCATTTCCAATAGTAATTTCAGGCAGCTGAAAAAAAGGTAACTCTTATTTTGTAACACACCGATTAATTTTGCTTTTTCGAGTTGTGTCAATTTTCTTGTGGGCCAGCAATATACTGTCTACTCAAAACTCGCTCGACAAATAAATCAACATGTATCGATTTGCATTTGTTTTGAATAAATCTGACAACTGTCTAAAGATTCTATGTATATGGCACATCACCATCATCAAATTGTAATGTAGAGAAATAAAAATCGGCCAAGTGCGAGTTGTACTTGCGCACGAAGGTCCATAAAACTAAATAAAATCAAGTTTGTTGTATGAGAGGCCCCCTTAAATATTTATTTTATTTTTAGTATTTGTTGTTATAGCGACAATAGAAATACATCATCTGTGAAAATTTCAACTGTATAGCTATCACCGTTCTTAAGATACAGCCTGGTGACAGACGGACGGACGGATGGACGGCCAGTGAAGTCTCAGTAATAGGGTCTCGTTTTACCCTTTGGGTACGGAACCCTAAAAACTAAAACTTTCTTGTTAACTGTCATTTATTGTAGCAACTTGACTCGGGCCTCGTTTAAGGTCTATAATTTGGAAATAACCGATAACTAAATCAATTGTATTCCGACCAAATGATTTAATTGTGTAGAATTCAACTAAACCGTTTAACCGGAACGTATGTTGTAGGTATATACACCTTAGGGGAGCGTGTACCCATACGTGATCTGTTTTTATTTACTATACAAAAAATAACACGCTGGAACAAATATATTCTTGGCCACATAAAGTAGGGATGAAAGGGAGTGGGGAGGATGCAAATGGACTAAAATTGTAAAAAAAATGGATCACATGAAAAGGGTACATTCCCTTACTCCATCCCCAAACAGAAATATCTATTTGTATGAATACATTATTATATAAGTTAACATGCTCTCTCTCCCTCGCTCTCTCTGTGTGTGTTTTATATATATCCAATATCAATGTACAATGCTAATTAATACTAATGTATACAACTAAATAAATGTTTAATGTCATTATTGTAAACCAATATAATCACAATATACGTGTGTCAGTGTGAAAGTATTCGTTTTATTTCATTAAGAAGCCTTCTTTGGCAGACTTATGGGCAATGTGAGCAAAACTAAAATAATGGTCTCTGAAAGAGATGAAGCCAGAACAGATGTAATAGGTAATGATGTACTGGAGCAAGTGGATGAATTTGTATATCTTGGATGTGGATTTAGCCGAGATGGAAGGTACACCACTGATATAGAGCGAAGAGTGAATGCGGGAAATAGAGTGAACGGAGCGTTGGGGCAACTTCTCGGTAGCCACCACCTCAGCCAGAAGGCTCGTGTAGCAATACATAACGCAGTGCTTGTCCCAACATTACTGTATGAAAGCGAGAGTTGGGTATGCAGAAAAGAGTATGAAAGTAAAATTAATGCGGTCGAAATGCGATCTCTACGGAAAATCTGTGGAGTTAGGCTGACCGACCGCATTCGTAACGACGACGTAAGAGAGCGAGTAGGTATAAAAGAGAGTATTGGTGCATGCGAAAGGGAATGCTCCGATGGTTCGGACATGTGGAAAGAATGGCGAACGAACGTCTGGTTAAGAAGATATACAATGCGAAAGTGAAAGGATATAGGTACCGGGGGAGACCGAGACTATCCTACCTAGACCAGATCGGTCATGTACTGAAGGAAGGTGGAGTCAAGAGTCTCCGAAACCGACGAGCGAGTATGAAGAGAATTATGAATGTTGAGGAAGCGAGTGAAGTAAGCAAGGATAGAGTTCTCTGGCACTCTGTTCTCTCTGCCTACCCTGCAAGGGACATGGCGTGATGGTATGTATGTATATCCCTTAGTCGTCTCTTACTATCATCCACGGGTAAAGTAGGCGGCGGTGAATTGTATTCTTACTCCATCACCACATGGATCAACGTATTAGATCTTGCCAAGCTATGGTTAGTTAGGTGAGTAGTAAGTAGTAATAATCGTAATGCAAACGATTGTACGGTACCATATATGAATCCTGGATCGAGCATAAAGTGTATACCAAAAAATCTACAACAATATCTAGAAGTTCCTAGACCCGTCGCATATCATATTGTACTAAAGATACACGGCAAAAGGTAAAGTGTTATACTTCTATCAACATATTCGAGGGTAAAAACGTGACACTATAAATAAAAGAAACACCAAGATCTAAATTTTTAATATAATACAATAATCATTCAAACACATTCAAGTGTTTATACTATCGTCATCAATATTATCAATCAATCTACTAATGAACGAATAAAGTTAATATATAGTTTAGTTATATCCACTTGACTCAAAAAATGGTCACACAATATTAACACCGCTTAAAACTAAAGTCACCGATCCAAAGGTGGGCACGTCCACCTTGCCTTCAGCGACGCCCCGAGCCGAGGTCCGTTCCCCACAGGGGGAGCACTCGGGCGATGTCACTTAACAACACACTTCACTCGGGTTGAGAGCCCTCGGGCTCGCCCGCAGTCCGGTTCAGCTGTAAAAGCCCCTACGGCTAACAGCTCGCAGTTGGTTTTTTAGTGGGTATTCAGTGTCCCCTTCAGGGCCTGCGAGTCCCACATACCCCGTACGGGCGGGTATGCGAAAAATGCATTTTTAGCCACTGCGTTACAAAAAAAAAACAAAATTAAAACTAATACTACGAAATAATACCTAGAATAAAATTAATACCACGAAGTAATAATCTGGAGACGCGACTTACTTTAGAAAGGTGCTACAACAATTTATTTACGTAGACATTTACTTTATATATCGAGATAAATATAAGTTTTAATTCTCTTAAGTTATGATATATGTCCTTAACGAGGGCAGACATCATATCTAGGCTTTATTATGATGTGTTCACACCCCGTTCGAGCCGTCTGGGGGCAGCACAAGGATCGACGCGCTACCATAAGACTCACCCTACAAGTAACAATCAACATACGAGCGGGCCATCGGTAGCCGGTCTCTTCGGTATCATATCCAGGCTATTATACCTGTAATAGCCTGGATATAAGACTAGGAATTCAAATCTGCATGCAATGAAAAATTTAAAACACAAGATGCCTATATTTCAGTAAATATCATTTACATTAAGAAAAAGCACTCTCTACTCAAAGAATTCTTTTGCATGAAACATGTTATACTGCAATGACAAATATGTTCCAACCAGTCTGGTGTATTTAAATGTAATCTTACGCATTAGTTGTTTGTGCTGTATCATCTAGAACTGCATTGCTACTTACATTTGGTAGAATACCATCATAAATTAACTATATTATTATTAAAAAATAAACGGTACTCGTACTAAAAAAATACAAAAAAAAAACCCCAGCTATGCGATCATTCATCAATTTTCGATCAATTTTTAACAAAATTCCAAATGACATTAAAGAATTACAACTGAATAAATACATTGTTCAATTTAGAACTTGATTACAACATAATATTTTTTAATTCTATGAAAGAATTTATAAATTATAACCAACAGTTGTAAATTTATTGTTATAGCTATTATTTTTTTTAGAATATATAACTTTGCCTGCAATGGTTATGGCTAAATAAGCTCGGACCAATGTATTTTATCACCTTTATGTATATACTCTGTTATTAGCCTGCAAATAAAGAAATTGAATTTGAAGGAGAAAATAATAATTAACTATTCTCATGATAGTTATATGTATTGTTCGTTTTTTTACAGCTACAACCAAGCGGTTAACTATTCTATAAAACATAAAAGAATCCTCGAGCGCTAAAGGACAAAAACTATGAAGATGATGGAACGTAGATATAACTTTCCAGTTATCTTGTTTGTAAATAAAGTCTTTGTACGACGTCCGCGCCTTAGAGAAGTCATTACCATATAGAGTTACTTTACTAGACACAAAGAACAAATTTGTATGTGAAAACTGCAAAGAAGACACATGATTCAATGATATAGCCAACGTAATTGTCACGGCCGACGTGAAATATAGGAGAATGATGACGGATAACGGACACAATGGTCACCACTCCTACTTTTTGGCTGGGCAATCGTGAAAAACGGCTAAGGGACGTGAGTACATCCATTTCTCTCCCACCGTGTAAGAGTTCCGAGTTTAGTAGTGTGACGTTTATAAAGTGAGATGACACAGAATCATAATTCATTATCATCATTTCTCCGTACAATGTTGGACGTATGCCTCATACCCAAATAAAGATTCACTCCGCTTGTCAAGCGGATTAGTATTCCAATAACATTTTATAGTTTCCGCGAGAGAACTACTCTCCAGGTGAAACCCTTAACTTCATCAACAGACACGGCCATGTAAGGGGTGGTGATAATTGTATTCTTATACCGTAGTCATAAGGGAATGATGTAATTTATGTAGTATGTTGATACGACTGCAGACTATGACGAATGAAGCAAATAACATACATCACCACTAATTGCATTTATAAATCATCCCATCTCATCAAGAATCCCTTGCAACTCGATCACAACACTTTATCCACCTCGGTTTTGGGTGCTAATTCTCCATATGCTATGTTTTGCAGGATTATTAATAGCTGCAGCGATGTGATTGATGTACACTGACTCTCTATTTCAAATGAAACGTCAAGTCTCTAACTGAATATCTGATGGCTCATTCAATGTTTTATAGTACCTACAGTCTCTTTATAGACTGCTCTTTGTTGACTGCATTAAAATGAACGAAGATTGAATCTAATGATGTGTTCTTATATTATTTACAATAGATAGAGGAGATGGATAGAAATAGTCCTTAACACGTTAGCTGCCATGTCGGGCTATATGTCCGACAAATGAGTGTAACATTCAGGCCTTGTCGGACTATATGACCGACAAAACATACCTAAATTTAACGTATCTGTGTAGCCTATCGGGCGTATTTTTTATTTTTATTTTTTTTACAATTTGTTATAATAGACTATGGCAGTAAACGTGTTAAAGATTATTGTTTTCTGTCTGCTCACAAATTCTATTTACTATGCGTGTGGTGTTTACCTTTAATCTAATTAATTGCATTAATTTGTAACACTATTATTTGTATTTGAATATAATATATGTATCAATAGGTATTTGTGTAAACAACTATTGATATATAAATATAAATAAATAAATAATCACAGGCACTGACAGGATTAAGGAAATAAAGCTTGTATTACGTGGACTTTAAATAAAAAAAATATGGAACACAAATTACACTAAACACTTAGAAACAACGGTTTGCGGATCACAAAATCTGCGCAGGAATTGTAAACCAGGTCACTGGCACGAGGTCGATATATTAATCACTACAGAGTCATCGTTCAATTATCGTATTAACTGGCACTACATACATGCTGTGATATTGGTGAAATTGGACAGGTGAATGGATACGTGATCGACATCAAATTAGTGCGTTATAATTGCCTATCTTCAACGTAAAATAACAGCACAAAAACTTTTGCCTACTGTTGGGACATAAAATTTACATTTCAATTGATAAAAATAATGACTGTACATATCGTGGAATGGTCTGACTATCGCGTGGGTTCGATTCCTAAAAAGACGATTATTTATCTGATCTACAAATGATTGAACCTAATTTGAATTATCCCGTGACATAAATATTTATTTCTTAGAGCCGAGAATTGATATAAATAAAAAAAATGCATTTTGCATTATTATTTTGTGGATGATAAAACTCTTTTCATAGAACTCGCTTGAGAACACAAGAAGAAACTATTAAAATAAACAGAGTAGCGTAAATAGTAAAGCAGTTGCGGCGGATTTCCAATAGACGAGCAATCATCAACATTGCTGATATACGTTTTACTAATGAGCTCGAGCTTCGTGCACAAAAGGAGGGCAATTTACCTACTATATCCCGTGGATCAGACAGATAGTATAGGAAGAACATTATTTCGAGATTGCCTTCACTTTCAGTGTTTTTTTATTGTTCTTGGTGGCAAACAAGCAAGCAGCACACCTGACGGTAAACGTTCCTGCCGCCCATGGACCTTTGCAATACCAAGAGTACAGCTAGGCCACCGCCTACCAATAAAATCCAAAACTCACACAGAAAGTTGGGCTTCCGGCTCCCTCGTTCACCAAACGAAGCACAGTAGCACACTGCCACTGCTCAGACGTCGATTTTCTGCGAAAGTGTGGTACTACCCCGGACGGATCGGCGCGCGACTGTAGACAGAAAACTGTCAACAATGTGGGTCTACCACTAAAAACTGTTTATATGAATATCATATTCCCCTTTCTATCAAATATGAATTTTATTTCTAACCTTATCTATACTAATATTATAAAGAGCAACTATTTGATTGTTTGTTTGAATTGAATAGGCTCCGAAACTACTTGACCGATTTGAAAAATTCTTTCATTGTTGGGAAGCTACACTATCTTCGGTGAACATAGTCAATATTAAATTTTCAAAAAAGTTAGGGACCCATACTCCAACTCCAATAATGTAACCCAAGGTTTGAAAAAATTACAAAATATCTTCCTTACATCGCGTGCGCTGCAAAAACTATTGATTATAGAACAAAATAATGTACCACAACTTTGCAGAACATATAATTATCTACAAAAAATATCGCGACAGCGTATGTCTAACTATTATAGTTATGTCACAATAAGTGTTTCTTCATTTTAAAAAATATATTCAAATGCCACCGCTATAAAAGTTTTTTTATTTATACTTTGGTATAATCCTTAACAAAAAAAAAATGACTTCATATTCTGTTTAATACCCATGCGAAGCCGGGGCGGGCTGCTAGTATCTATATAAATTGTTGGATTATATACCAAGTAACTGACAACACGACAACTTATTTTTTATTGCAAACCATTAAAGTCAATCAATCGATCTAATCTGATGATAAAGAACATTACGTAGTGATATGATATATAATAATTTCACTCATGATGATGATGACTGATGAAATAGTCAATATTTATTTTCCATCGGCAAGTTATTGTTATACTATGCTATGTACTCTTGCATATTATACCCTTTAGTCGCATTTTACGACACCCACAGACAAGATACAGGGCAGTAAAACGTCTTCTTACTGCGTCACCACATAGATATAAATTACCACTATAAAATTACTAATACCTAAAGGTAAATATGTAACACGTGCCTTCTGGCTGAGGTGGTGGCTACCGAGAAATTGTCCCAACGCTCCGTTCACTCTATTTCCCGCATTCACTCTTAGCTCCATATCAGTGGTGTACCTTCCATCTCTGCTAAATCCACATCCAAGATATACAAATTCATCCACTTGCTCTAGTAGATCATTACCTATTGTTACTCTTACATCTGTTCTGGCTTCATCTCTTTCAAAGACCATTATTTTGGTTTTCCTCACATTCACGCGTAGATGCCTTTTCTTACAATCTTCTGTCATTGTGTCGACTACCCGACTAGAAATTTTTTTGTCTTTCTTAGCAGGACCGGACCGGGCATGCCCGATCTGGACCAGATAAGCTATGTAACGCAGAAGATATATCTGGACCCGATCAGGCAAACCTTATCGGGTCCAGATCAGGCATTCCTGATCGGGTCCAGATTGGGCACTCCTGCTCGGCGCCGGATGAAATTTTACTGATCGAATCCAAATCAATCATCTGCGTTATATATCTTGCCTGATCCAAAACGAGTATGCCCAGTCCAGTCCTTCTAAAAAACATGAATATCTTAAAAAACATGTTTAATAAATAAAAATATAAATTATTATATGACGTAGGCAGCGAATGCAGTGCTATATTATTAAGATAGAGAATAGAGAGCCCCAGTGAGCTGTTCCAATTAGGGCGCAACAACCAGATGCTAACGCCTTCTACAGTCTACTGTCACCTGAATTTCTCATTCATGACCTGATCGATCTATTTTGATCTGATTCCATAACAACTAATTTAATATTAGGCGATGTCATTACGCTTCGGAGAATCTTAACACCGCGATTCAGATAATGACGTCATTTTACTAACGCCATCAACAATTTATTATGACCCAAAACATTAAATGTTAGAATGGTTGTTACAATATCATTATATTTATTTCTATCTATGTTTTCAAATATACCTATTATTTATTTTTGTTTTCACTTTAAATATAAATTATTTTTATATTATTAAATAAACATTATTATTATTTTTAAATAAAGATGACTAATTAAAGATTTCAGATTAATCTCCTTTGATGCAAATACAATTCACACCGTGGCATAAATATGACAATCATGATATGATACTTTTTTGAATTTTGATATTTTTTTTGTGTTACGAAAACTGTTTTTTGTCCTGATATACTACCTGCCTTACTATACTATATATATATTTGATGATATTTCTCATCATGCTATCCTTTTTTGGTCCCGATCTGGTCCTGATCCGGTATGCCTTACCATACTTGATGATATTTCACATCAGGCTATCCTTATTTGGTCCTGATCCGGTATGCCTAACCACACTTGATGATATTTCACATCAGGCTATCCTTATTTGGTCCTGATCCGGTATGCCTTACCATACTTGATGATATTCCACATCCGGCTATCCTTATTTGGTCCTGATCGGGTCCTGATCCGGTATGCCTTACCATACTTGATGTTATTTCACATCAGGCTATCCTGATCTGGACACGACCTGGTCCTGATAGGGTTAGCCGGATTCGGCATGCCTCATTCTGTCCAGATACATGATCTGGTTGAACCATTTTTTTTTTCTAGTCGGGTAGGGTCTGCAGGTCAGTCGCTGACTGTCCGACCGACATTCCATCATCCAGCCGCACACAAGCTCTACAACCCATGTAACTGGACTGCACAGCCTGCGTGGTACGCGTCGCCTCCGGGGCACACCCTAACCCGCACAGCGGTACGCAATCGAGCCGGATTGCAGTCTAACTAGATTGGCAGGAGACGCGACGTGCAAGCTCCGGACTATGCAATGTTTCTTATGGCATTAGTCACCGTTGGGGAGGCCTATATTATTCAACGGTGAACGTCGATAGGCTGATCGATGGGTCGATTGTAATGGAGGTGTTTAGCCAACGATGCTACTAACTCGTCGACATAAATCACCTACCACTTAAGTCCTTAAGACGAGTCTAGCCGTTGGTTATCTATACAAATTTCTATAGGAGGAGATTCTATATACCTCTACACGGTATAACATCATACCGTCACAAATAATAGAGTATAGATTTGTATGGACACCTAGACCCTAGCATTAAGTGTAAAGTTAGAATATACTTATTTTATATTATTTTATTTTAGCTTTAGATTTCGAAAACCGTCAATTCATAGCTAATTATATTTCTAATTCCCAATGCACTTACATTCCAGTATACTTATTATTTTGTATATCTTATATTTATATACATAATACGTATTAAAGTTGTTTTCGCGCGGTACTCACGCGGTATCAAATATAGCTTCATATTAGAGTTCATTATAGTTTAATTAGATATAGAAGTATATAAATTATTTATATAAATATAAATCTAGCAGAAAATTCATTAGACGTATTTCAAACTCTTCATATATGTCATTTCTAATTATCGATTTTCCGTTCATACAAAATATTATATTTTGCAGTCTGGTGTCGCAACAAGAATAGAATAGCATCTATTTTGCTTATCGGTGTCGTAGAAAACGACTAGGGGATAAACAGAAAACATCTACACAAGAAAAGTAAAACTTGAGAGAAAACCCTGACTGACCTGCGTTCGACTGCGTGCTGCATGCGTCGACTTCGAGTTCAGTAACGAGACATATATTGGCTGAAATAATGATGAAAAAAATTATTTAAAAGAAGTACCCTATTCATCATCTCAACTCAAATATGTCTCATTGTTGGGCTCGAACCTCCTCCATAATTGGAGAGAAATTGACCTACTATACCACGTTGGTCAGACGTGTTGGTATAGGGTTTTGTTTCGATTTTCCCTTCTCTTGCATAGATGTTATATGCGTTTTATATCCCTTAGTCGTCTCATACGAGCACCCACTGGAAAAATGTGTGTGAATTGTATTCTTACTCCATCACCACACAGAAAAGTACCCTATTGCGTCCACCATATGTTCATAAGTTAAACAAAGTTATTTTAATGTTCCTTTTTTTTAATAATGTGTCTAATCCAACCAAACATTTGCTACTCACTCCTGTAAGCTAGATTCTACAATTGTCACAACAAAAGTAAGGCGATTTTGTGCTCCCCATTTAACTATTAATGCAAGACATATTCGTCAATTACTCAAGTCTGTCCATAGTATTAGATTGTAGGAATACTTCTATTCATACAATCTAACGGACTGTTGTTAGCGTAATCGATCAATGAGCAATTTGGCAGATCGATAGAGGTAGTACAAGAAAGCCATCCAGCCCTAGATTTCACAGGTGTGAACTTAACACGAATCCTTGAAGACAGCCCATTGTCAGTTATTTAGAAACAACATGGATTCCAGTATGGTTGAACTTTGCAGAAAATATGACTGTGTGAATGATTTATGTTTCTGCCTTTAGCTGAAGTAGTAACAGCGAGTATCAGGCGTTGTCAAAAGTACAACTTAATATTCCTAGATGAATATAACACTTCAGTATACTATCAACTTTATTTATAATTTTTTTTTGATTACAATCATCATCATTAGATCGATTCAATGTGTACTCCTATTCCATCGCACATATTATATAAGTTTATGACCGGCCGGCCGCCTGAGGTCAAACCTCCTTGCCAATTTAATTGTTGATCAGACGGCATAAGGTGGAATTGGCCCAGGCCTATACATAGCTCTTAGTCACCTTTTACGACATCCAAGAGTAGTAGTAATTGTTCTAGGTTTGGTAGTATTTGTAGCCACTACCATACAGTATTTTCTTTTCAAAGGATATTTAATTATTTGGAAATGGTTGTTCCTGTCGTATTGTATAACATTAATATAATGTAGTTGGTTCAACAAAATGATTTTATCAACTTAGAAACTTCGAGAATATGAACATCTACATCGCTAGTTTTAATGCAACGGGATGAATATTGTAATGTATGCATTACACGTACTTGTATCACATAAATCTAGCATTTCTATACAGCAACGAATGTCGTTTCAAACCACATCACCAATTTGTCTTGTCTTCAGAACTACATTTGTAATACACTTCTGAAAACTTGTTATTGCAATATCAAACTATATTACGAATGTAAATGATGATGATCGTCTATATACAACTTATTGCACTGTTTCTATATACAATATTAGTGATATAACATAATTTACTTTAACACTAAAAATATATTTTGCTAATATGATAGGTTAAATACACGGGATCGTGGATATAGTATTTAGTATCATATCAATCTGTTGAATTTAAATTATTGATAGGTCTCCTCGTGCGCTCCGATAAGATAGATTCCCTAGGCGTACTTGTCAAATGGGGTACGATGTCAGAAGCCTCCACGTGGTGTACCCTGGGTGCGAGCGACAGTTAGAAGCGAGAGTTGGGTATGCAGAAAAGAGCATGAAAGTAAAATTAAAGCAGTCGAAATGCGATCAGTACGGAAAATCTGTGGAGTTAGGCTGACCGATAGTATTCGTAACGACGACGTAAGAGAGCGCGTAGGTATGAAAGTGAGTATTGGTGTAAAGATGCGAAAGGGAATGCTGCGATGGTTCGGACATGTGGTAAGAATGCCGAACAAACGTCTGGTTAAGAAGATATACAATGCGAAAGTGGAAGAATGTAGGAACCGGGGGAGACCGAGACTAACCTACCTAGACCAGATTGGTCACGTACTGAAGGAAGGTGGAGTCAAGAGTCTCCGAAAGCGGCGAGCATGTATGAAGAGAATTATGAATGTTGAGGAAGCGAGTGAAGTATGCAAGGATAGAGTTTTCCGGCACTATGTTCTCTCTGCCTACCCTGCAAGGAATATGGCGTGATGATATGTATGCATGTATGTAAAAAAGTTTAATCATAAGATAAATGTAAAGTCATTAGAGTACTAGTGACCGTCATAAGAGTTTTAATTATTTTTGGAGGTGTTGCACCCATTTTATTGTACCTTTGCGTGAACTTTAAATATTTTTCTTTTTTGTATTTTCTTTAATTTTTTTTTTATTAGTAAATACGATTTGAAAAATCTACAAAAAATATATAATGTAGACTAATATTTCTTTTAACGAATAGTTTTTGTTTCATTAGTACAGCTGCAATAGCTATTGAAAAAGAAAGTTTTTAAAAATATCCCTTCTATAGACGCTCTATTTGATCAAATATCTCCAGAACGCAACAAAATAAGAGACTAAAATTGTGCCAACAGTAACTTTGTACCTCGCCAATATTACCACAAAAGTTATTTTCGAATTATCTTTCTGGAGCCGCTGACTCTACCTTGTCCTGCTAGGCCCTTTAAGTCGATCCTCAAGTTCAGCGTAAAAAGTAACTGAGAAAGAAAATTCAGTACAAAACTCATAATTCTGCTCTTATCCCAATTAATCGGTTCGATGAAAAACATACTCCTACATATTCCAAAAGTTATTGATAATAGTTTTACGACCGGCCGCCTGCCAGACGCCAAACTTCCTTGGGAATTGTTCATCAAACGGCATCAGGTGGAGTTGGCCCAGGTCGAAATAAAGCTCTTAGCCGTTTTTTAAGACGTAATAAGTATTTCAAATTTTTATATTAGAAGCAATCCTAATGGAATATCAAATATGATTATTTGAAACAAACATTTGTGCAAACTAAGTTTTGTGTATAAAATGGCATTAAAGATTAGGTGCGATTTTAATTCTTACCTCACACTTAAGATACTAATATAGATAGCCTATAATACTTACCTATAATAAATGTCATTCCAAACACCATTAAAACTGCAGCGACCATCGCGTCGATACTTACCATACAGGACAAAAGAAGACCACTGAATATCTCACTTAGTAAGGTTTGTTTCATTCTACCTAACTATAGTTTTATTGTTTTATATTTTAAATGTATATTTTATTTGTGTGCGCTCTTTGTCTAAAACACATATCTTGAATTTTCCACATTGTGCCTAGATGTGCTTAGTGCTATAATATATTTACATTTCATAAAGTATCTTTAAAATCTAATCTAAAAGGTTAGGACTATTATAGTTTATCGACTTAATTCAATACTGCGGCTGGATATTTTCTGAGGATAAACCGCAATAACCAAGCCAGGTATCTAACCCAGAATTAAAGAAGAATTTAATTTGCCTCATGTATGGAAACAACTTGTACATCAAAGATATTTGCTATATATACACAATGCAATCTTAAGTAGATTTACACGTAACTAATCAGATTAATTTATTAAAATGAAGATTATCAAGAACAAGTCTATAATTTTGCTCGGAGAAAGTGTATACCTTGTCTACCATAATATAGCCAGTACGGTGTTTAGTAGGACGATACTATTGATATTAGCTTGTTAAGCATAATATTGATGAGCTCGTCAACATTAAAACGTAGCAATAATAATACAGCTATCGTTATAAAAATATCTAGCATTACTCTATTATAATATTTAAATATTACAAAAAAAAAATTGCATTTCTACGTTAAATTGAAATATCTTACAAGATCTGCAGCTATTATTTATAATCAATTTTCTTTTCTTTCAACTATTTAGTCAAACAAACCAAGTTATGCACTTTTTTTATATTTGTTTGTTTATATTTTCAATTATCTTTCGGCATAAAAACAGAATGTAAATTTATTATAAAAAGTTTATTTAGGATGGCTATGTGTGACAAAACTTTTTAACGTTCGATAAGAAATGCTTCCACTACGCTGATGCATATCCGTCGAGAAATTTAATGTTAAATGATCAAAAAAATAACAAAAATAAATTAATAATGAAATTATAGTCATTACAATCAAGTATTTTTTTATTATATCAAATTGTTCTATTAACTGACCTGCATCATCGTCGGCGGGTAACGGTCCAACGGTGCCGAAGAATCTTTTATCAAGCAGTTGCAGTAATTGTAAAGCGCTTTCGTGGACGGGTGCCCGTGGACAGCCCGTACACATTAGCGTCACGTTGATGATCGCTGTATAATGATCACACGGGTACTCCCTGTGGAACACAACTACAATCAGTTTCATCACTATCGAATCAATCATCACCTGCCTTTATCAATCCATTTATCAGCCTATCAAAGTTTACCGATATGTTTCTTCAAAAGGTACAATGTCATGTTCACTGTGTTTAGCAGGTGATGGCGAACGCTCTTGGTTTGATTAAATCATACACAAAATTGTTAGGTGGGATACGACTAGCAGCAGTAATAAATATTGACCGTGACTTTTGGTTATTCGCTATCTATAAGCAGAGATCAATTACGTAGGTACTGTACTGGATTCTTATTGTAATCAAATCGTTTCATACTTAGGACGCAATGGCCACTGAAAAATATCACTACTTGGATATTTCGATCTTAAAATAGCATCACCTGACATGTGTCGCACTTTTGTTCTTATCGTATAAGCCTCCCCTGATGTGCTCGAGTCTTCAAGTATCATCATCATCATCATCTCAGCTCATATATGTCCCATTGTTGGGCGCCTCCTCCATGACGGGAGGGAAATTGACTTACTATACGTAGGTCAATTTCCCTCCCGTTACTTTGGTATAAGCCTATAGGGTTTAGTTTCGAGTTTTCCTTCTCTTGCATAGATGTTATATGCTCTTCATATCCTTTCGTCCCCTTTTACGATCACCCACGGGTAAGATTCGGGATGAATTATATTCTTACTCCGTCACCACACGGAGCTTCAAGCATATGTACCTCTATATATCTATCTCACTGTTAAGATACGACACTGTAAAATGACAATAGAAGTGAAAGTATTACGCTAACCAAACGAGCTGGCTTAGAATTATATTCTGATATTTCTTTCTTTGATACTTAAATTGCTATGCATTCAAGAAGGAGACCATTGGGAACTATGCGTCACATATCATCTCAGTTCATAAACGTCCACTGCTGGACTCTAGCCTTTCCACAATATGAGACCAAATAGACCGACTATATACCATGCTTTTAATAATTAGTGGTAAGACCACGCTGTTGACAGTTTTCTGTCTACAGCCGCGCGCCGGTCCGTCCGGGGTAGTACCACACTCTCGCAGAAGTCGACGTCTGAGTAATGGCAATGTGCTATTGCGCTTCGTTCGGTGAGCGAGAGAGCCGGAAGCCCAACTGGGTGGGTTTGGGGATTTTATCTATACCTTTGATATTGCAAAGATCCCTGGGCGACAGTCACACTTACCATCAGGTGTGCTGCTTGCTCGTTTGCTACCATAATCAACAAAAAAAAACGTACAATATATTATTGTTACCATACAAATATTTCTATATCCATTATCATTATCATCATCACATACCATAAATGTCCCACTGTTGGGCTCGGGCCTCCTCCTTTATGGGAGGGCAATTAACCTACTATACCGCGCTGGTCAAACATGTTGGTATACGGTTTTGTTTCGAGTTTTCCTTCTCTCGCATAGATGTTATATGCGTTTTATATCTACTTAGTCGTCTCGTACGATCACCCACGGGTAAGAAATGGAGTGGTGAATAGTATTCTTACTCCGTCACCACACGGAAAATATATCCATTATAAGTTTAGTTAATACTTTTCTAAACTATAAATTCAATATTTGAAACAGCTTTTTTGCATATACATTATATAGTGACATTTAATATACATTATTATCAATAATTTAATTTTAATCCTCTGGTGAGATCTGCTCAATGAACCGACTGCAATCACATTATAAGGATACGGAAGCTGATGTGACGCGGATTAATTTAATCGCATGACTGGCTTCATTACATTATTAAGATAAATTCATAATGTGTATCACACTTGCTGTGTGGTAGCGGCTACAAATACTACCAACCCTTACTTTGCTCGTAGATATCGTAAAAGACGACTAAGAGCTTAAATCAACCCCGACCAACTCCATCTGATGCCGTTTGGTCAACAATTACATTCCCAAGGAGGGTTGACGTTGGTTAGGCGGCGAGTCATAGAACTTACACACGTACGATGGAAGCAGAGTACATATTGCGTCGACCTCAAGTAATTGGGATACGAGTAGAATATACATTTTTTTAAGAATATCTATTATTCTCGACAATATTTTACATATGGTGGCAATTAATATTATTATAACATTGATAGTAGATATTATAAAATTAGACTAACTATTATAATCCTGGGATTAGCAATATTTCTCACTTTTTTGGCGATGGGCTGGGGATATTATTTCATCTTGCGGTGAATTAATGACAGTTACACAGTCGATAATGAAACTTAATCAAGACCACTCAAGCACAATGCTCTTTCTGCTCTTCTTCTATCTATTCACATTGGTATATGAACACAAATGACAAATAATAAATTACAAAATATCGCCAAAATAACCATTATAAAGTTTCACACAAAATTTAATGATTATATTCAATTATTTATTATATTAATGCTCAAGGGTATTTACTTGTAATATACTTTTGATTTTTAATGATAAACGAAGTGTAACCTTATGAAAGCGCCTTTCAGTTGTTTATTTTTCTTCTTAAATTCTGTCTGATTATTTCTATTATTTCTTTTATTTATTACCATTAATCGTTAAAACAATACATCTATAATTTCTCTAATAAAAAGCTCTTGTGAGTTACAAGAGTCGAGAAGACTATAAAGTTCCATTCCGCAAAAAATTAACAAGGACACAAACAAATAATGGTGCCCAAAGAAATCAAGAGAGTCAGTGACCGCCTATTGACTATAATAAATAGGCAAATTAAGATCAGAGAAATTGAATTATTATTTACCTATACATATTAACTAAACTCTAAAGAATTGTGAAAATATAAGTCTTCCGTTATTCAGAAAACAATAAGGCATTTATAATGTAATATGCTAAATTATACAAAGCGCTACCTAAAACCATTTGAAACAACATCAACTGTAAATTAATATTTGGTTATTTATCAAAACGAAAACGTTTTTTCTTAGTTAGGCCCTTAGCACTAAATAGCGGATTCTTTTCACATGTAGGTTTTCTAGTATCGCTAATTACGAACTTGAATATAAAAAATGTAGTCTGAGAAGCTTTCAACATGACACGATTATTCTAAACGCACCTAGATAGAATCTACAATGTATAACTAAAAATGAATATTTTAAAAAATGGTAATACAGTGTTGCAATATCTACCAAAAAGAAACGAACTACAGCAACAAGCAAGGCAAGCAATAGTTTTCAATAACAAGATTAAGATTCATATATCACAAATTTGATACATATTTCTAGATTCACAACAATTCACTGTGTGGTAGCGGCTACGAATACTACCAACCCTTACATTGCTCGTGGATGTCGTAAACGATAAGAGCCTTAAACTACTAGGGCCAACTCCATCTGATGCCGTTTCGTCAACAATTACATTCCCAAGGAGGGTTCACGTTCACTACAATATGTACTATGAAAGAAGAGTACACATTGTATCGACTCCAAGTAATTGGGATAATAGTAGGAGAATGATGATTTCTAGATTTACAACAACAGAGCTAAGTTTAAAGCATATATTTCGAGGTTTACAGTCGTGCTAACTTCAATTAAATCGACATTAGTATTATTGCCACCATTATATATAAGTATACCAATTGAGAACCTTTGATTTTCAATCTATTACGGCTTTCAGATGTATTTCAAGATCTATGTTATGTGATCAATGACAATTTTAATTAACTTGTAGATTTAGTTTTTAATAAATTGCCATCCATCTAAAACTTAAGAAATAAATATTAAATTCGTAATTAGGGACAATTAGCGGTGACGCTACAATTCTTACCGCTACATAAACGATTCCGTATATTGTTTTTAATACTTCCACAACCTCAGCCTTAAAAACAGAGGACACATTCGGATTAAGTATCCCATAAATTATCAAAGAAGATAGTTACTCATACGAGCATTATTATTAACGGTACCAAATATGCACCCTTTGATCTTGATGTCAATAATATGATTAATGACATACTATTATAAAATCGCATGGAAGCATGAAAAAGAAAATTAATTGGATTGGCTAGCACAGAGCGAGCACTCTAAAAATTAGCAGTAAGGTACATACACACGCGTGAACCGAGCTGGCGTATCATACTCTTCTTATATTAAAGTAAAAGGTAAATCTTTCGTTCACATTTTAACAACTGGACACAAAACCACATAATAATCATTTTACATCTGAAATATTTTAATACGTGTGTAATGGCATTTCTTGGAATCATCCCTCCTCTAATGTTTCGTGTCGTGTCTATTTATCTTAATGTGTATCTTTCTAAAGAAAGGAATAGTGTTTGTAGACATATATATATATATATATACATACATACATATCATCACGCCATATCCCTGGCAGGGTAGGCAGAGAGAACAGAGTGCCAGAGAACTCTATCTCTCCATACTTCACTCGCTTCCTCAACATTCATAATTCTCTTCATACACGCTCGCCGGTTTCGGAGACTCTTGACTCCACCTTCCTTCAGTACATGACCGATCTGGTCTAGGTAGGTCAGTCTCGGTCTCCCTCGGTACCTACATCCTTCCACTTTCGCATTGTATATCTTCTTAACCAGACGTTCGTTCGGCATTCTTTCCACATGTCCAAACCATCGGAGCATGCCCTTTCGCATCTTTACACCAATACACTTTTTCATACCTAATCGCTCTCTTACGTCGTCGTTACGAATGCGGTCGGTCAGCCTAACTGCACAGATTTTCCGCAGAGATCGCATTTCGACCGCATTAATTTTACTTTCATGCTCTTTTCTGCATACCCAACTCTCGCTTCCATACAGTAATGTTGGGACAAGCACTGCGTTATGTATTGCTACACGTGACTTCTGGCTGAGGTGGTGGCTGCCGAGAAGTTGCCCCAACGCTCCGTTCACTCTATTTCCCGCATTCACTCTTCGCTCTATATCAGTGGTGTACCTTCCATCTCGGCTAAATCCACATCTAAGATATACAAATTCATCCACTTGCTCTAGTATATCATTACCTATTGTTACTCTTACATCTGTTCTGGCTTCGTCTCTTTCAAAGACCATTATTTTGGTTTTGCTTACATTCACGCGTAGACCCCTTTTCTTACAATCTTCTGTTATTGTGTCGACTAAGGTCTGCAGGTCAGTCGCTGACTGTGCCAGCAGGACTGCATCATCTGCATAAAGCAGAGCAGTGACCACTGAGTCGCCCATCTGGACTCCCACATTCATATCGTTCAACCTTTGGAGACATTTATCCAGATATATGATAAACAGCCTGGCTGACAGAACGCACCCCTGCTTAACGCCGATATTGACGTCAAACCAAGGCGACATTCTATCATCCAGCCGCACACAGGCTCTACAGCCCATGTAACTGGACTGCACAGCCTGTAGCAGTTTACCGTTAATACCATACTCCGGTAAAATGTCCCAAAGTTCCTTTCGTACAACCGTGTCAAATGCTCTTTCCAGATCCACAAAACTGCAGAAAACCCTCTGACCTAGAGCCAGATGCTTCTCCACAATGTTGCGCAGAGAGAACACTTGATCCATGCATCCCCTTCCACTCCTGAAACCTCCTTGTGTCTCACACAGTAAACCATCGGACACCATCCTCATTCTCCTTTCAATAATTTTACCATACACTTTTGCTGCCAAACTGGTTAAGCTTATGGCTCTGTAATTTGCGCAGTCATAACGTGAACCCTTGTTTTTAAACAAAGGCACGATGACTGCGCTATTCCAGTCCCCGGGAACCATTCCCGAGCTCCAACATAAATTGAGGAGCAACAGGAACGCCTCCCAGACACAGGAGCCACCAAGCTTGATCATCTCGGCAGACACCATATCAATGCCCGCTGCCTTACCATTTTTCAAACTTCTTATCGCCCATTCAACTTCATCCATACTGATGCCATCGGAGGACGCCGCTGTCGAATGTTGTTCTACTAAACCACATGCGATACCGGCGTCAACCGTAGCATCCGCATACATATCGCCAAAATATTCACTCCATCGACTTAACACGTCTTGTGTTTGTGTAAGAATGTCTCCACCTTTAGACCTTATTTTATTCATTCTGAAGGCTGACCAACCACCCCGAGACTTCTTCACCTCCCTCCAAAAGAGTTTGGTGTTACTATCGAAGTTTTTACTCAGCCTATCTTCTGCACTCATACTTGCTCTATCACGTTTCTCTTTCACTAAGGCCTTGGTGTCATTCTTACATTGCCGATATATTTCTTTCTTCTGTTCAGTCATACTGTCATTCAGATTCAAAGAAGAGACATAGTCCAGCCACGCTTTCTTCTTTTGCTCTACGGAAGCTGCCACTTCCGCATCCCACCATGCATCACCATTTGTTTTTCTATGCTTCTTTGAACTTCCACATACTTCTTTCGCTGTATCTACCATACTCTCCTTCAATACTCTCCAGCATTCTTCAATGTCCGATTGCGGCTGGCTTGCCATCGTCAGCCGTTCTCGGACACCCTCTGCATACTTTTCTCTTACACACTCTTCTTGCAACCTTTCAACCTTTATTCTTTCAAGCCCTCCGAAGTGGACAAGCTCTCGCCAGTGCCTCCACTTTCTGAACAGACCACTAAATCTCGCAATAACGAGATAGTGGTCCGTATCGACTGTGGGGCCCCTGTAGGCTCTTGAGTCTAATATTTTGCTTCGGAGGCGACTGTCTACCAAAATTAAATCTATTATACTTAATATATATATATATATATATATATATATATATATATATATATATATATATATATATATATCAACAAGTCAATACAATATGTTAATATGGGCGTTCAAATGTACATTACACTGATAAACTAATTTGCATACTAAACTTTGATCCCGAATTATTCAAGTCTATACGCAGATACTGCAAAGCTTGATGGATCATATATTTGAAACATTAATTCAGTTGACTAATTTATTATAATGAAGCAAGTGCAACTCAAATCAACAGCGAGAAGAAACAGATATGATATCAGAAACTACAACACGCGGAAATTGAGGCCGCTGGGTTGTTTTAACTGTTTACGTAGCCTTGTGCCCTGAAACTGCCCTCACTTCGACAATGTAATAATATGTCGGTGATATTGCTGCGTCCCTTGTACATATTGGTTTAAGGGCTCGGCATTACAGTAGACAAGTGTCGACAGATTTAATGCATTAGCATCATTGGAACACATTCGTGTCTTATTTCCTTGACACGGCAAGGCCATTCTGTTACGACGATCTTTTATTATATTAATAGTTCCATATGAAATATTGTTGACCATAACAATATCAATAACGTTTTTCGAGATCATTTTTATGATTACTATTAATAGATTGGGAAAACGTAGGTATTCATTTGAGTTACGTGCCATGTGAGTGCCTAGTGGTATAGTAAATATGCGACATTACGACATAGCAAGTACCATACCAAAGCTTGTAGACAAGCCAAGGTGGCAGATATCAAGACACCGATTTCTAGTCTATAGATATATATTAGAAATTCGTGTCTTGCAAGCGAAACAACACTCATTAACTGACTGTCTCACCATGAAGTCTCCGTACCATACACCCGATTTACTTCAAATTTTGCATAGGCAGTCCTTTCGCAACGAAGACGTGTACTAAGATAGACCCGTAATATTAATGAATTTTACGAAAATCCTATGATTTTTTTTTTATCCACAATCATAAATAATGTTATGCCCTGACAGCCTTTGCCATTGTAACCGTTGCGATAGTAACTGATTTTATTATAATCATTACCGTTTTAATGTTTTCAATCATTAATATTTTTCAATTATAATACATTATATATCAAGGATAAGGCTATAAGGATAGGGATAATAAGGATAGGGCGTACGTTTAGGTAGCCTACGACTCATGCACTCTAATCGTCCCTTTGTTTCTCTCCTATGTGACGGCGACAAAATTGCGCCGCACAGCTTAGTATATACACAGTTTAGTATATTAAAATATTTCCCTTTACAAATATGAGTGATGAATATATGTAATATTGATGATTTTAATTAATCATATATATGGTTAAGTAGATACTTATCTATAATAATCTAACGATCCCCATGCTCGAGTATTGTGGATTCGATCGACACATCGTCAGACAATATACAATCAAGTTCACGCTGCTTCGGTGGCCGGCCCAACGACGAAGGTTCACGGGTGGATTACGGTTGTGCGTGCTTACGCCCCTCTGTTGCCCCGGACGGAGTGGGGCGAGGAGTGCGCCGACCGTAGCCCACACCCCAAAAAAAAATGACAATAACCCTAATAATTAAAACTGTTCGCCTAACCATTCGTATGGTTTTATGGAGTAAATTATGAACCTTAATATTACTATGTTATATTATTGATATTTTTGGATTTGGAGTATCATTCCACTGCGTAGGTGGCGTAATAGTTAAGATACCGTGACCTTTCGGGCCAATGCCATGGGTCAGATTCCTACGCATGACAATACTTTGTGCGAGCCACAAAGTGTTGTTCAGAGTCTGGGTGTAATTTATCTGCATTAGTTATATGTTTATAAAGTCCACCGCAATACAAGGATTCTCTTAGTGCAGAAATAAAGAATAAATAAACTAATTATATGCTGCAAGAACAATTAAAACCATGTGAGGAGAGAAGACTTTTGACATCATTCGTTCAATTTTTTTATGATCAGTGTTTCTGTTAATATGACAGATTACTGTATTTAATGCGCCTTATTCATTCCTAATCTTACTAACCTCATTATTTGTAAAAAATACAGGATATTTTTTAATCATATTTTTTCTGATAGTGCATTTATTTTTTAATTATTTAATAGAGTCATCGCGCATATTATATAAATAAATAAATATTCTTACAAAAATAATATTTCAAATTCAATTCTAAAATAATTGTAGGGGGCTAATCTTAATTAAATGAACATTAGTGAAGCTATGTCATCAAAGCTCGCCAGCGGCTATCATGTAGCTATCGGACCGAGGGTGACCATAGATCGGACTCTATCTACATACTCTGTACAATATAACAGGGTTGACAGATATTCAATACGATTCCAGTCCACTCCAGTCAATGGTAAACAAGTTTCTATAATGAGATCGAGCAGAGCGGAGGGTGTAACAGGCAGTATAGCATGTTTTTGCCATAATTATCCTTATCATCCTGCCTTATCTCATTTTCTTGGGATCGACGCAATATATACTCCTCTTATTCGCACAATATACCCTTCTTTATATAAATAACAAAAGTTTTGCCTATAGTGTTAAGTTTCCATGTCGTGCGGTGTCCCACGGGGGTAGGTGTTGGGGCCGACTCTGTGGGACATCGGTTACGACTGGGCGTTGAGAGGGAGTCGCCCCCCCGGGGCTGGGCTTAATTTGCTATCCTGACGACACGCTCGTCACAGCCCGGGGCAGGACACTGCAAGAGGCGATGAGCCTGGCCACTCTCGGCACCGAGGAGATGGTCAGGCGAATCGAGGCGCTGGGACTCAGGGTGGCTCTAGATAAGACGGAGGCCATCTTGTTTCACGGGTCCCGCACGGTGCCACCCGCCGGCGCCTCGATAGTCGTCAACTCCGTCCCCATCGGTATCCAGGCCCATATGAAGTATTTGGGCCTGGTGCTCGACGGGCGGTGGTTCTTCCGGGAGCATTTCCGAAGACTTGCTCCCCGGCTGGTCGGCGTGGCGTCCGCCCTTTCACGGCTTAAGCCGAATCTGGGCGGACCCAGCTTTGAAAGTCGACGGCTATACGCGGGGGTGGTCCGGTCAATGGCATTGTACGGCGCACCCGTGTGGGCGAGGGCTCTGACCGTCCGCCTTAGGACTATTCTGCGGCGACCGCAGAGAGCCATGGCGGTCAGGGCTATCCGCGGATACCGCACGGTGGCGACCGAGTCAGCATACGTATTGGCCGGAACGCCCCCTTGGGACTTGGAGGCGGCAATGCTCACCGGAATATATCGGCGGGTGTCTTCCACTCGCGAGGAAGGTGGCGAGGTTTCGCCTAGCGAATTGGCCACCTGGCGCGAAGACGCACGCCGGGAGGTCCTTGCCTGTTGGGCGACGCGGCTGGAGAGGCCTCGATTCAGACTTCGTGTCATCGAAGCCGTCCGGCCCGTACTGACGGAGTGGCTGGAGAGGCGGCATGGAGTCCTCTCTTTCCGGCTGGTGCAGGTCTTGTCGGGGCATGGTTGCTTCGGCAAGTACCTGTACACGGTCGCAAGAAGGGAGACGACTCCGTCCTGCCAGCAGTGCGGCGACGACGAGGACACAGCGCAGCATACGCTCGAGGTCTGCGTGACCTG
This sequence comes from Lymantria monacha, assembly GCA_905163515.2. Lineage (NCBI taxonomy): Eukaryota > Metazoa > Arthropoda > Insecta > Lepidoptera > Erebidae > Lymantria > Lymantria monacha. The sequence goes on from LR991081.1 coordinate 24,816,142, forward strand.
GGCTTCGCAGCGCTCTGCCCTCGTCGCCGCCATCGGTGCCGACCTCTCGTTGCCGGCCGTCGTGAAAGCGATGTTCGACAGTGAGAGGAATTGGGACGCGGTCGCCGCCTTCTGCGAGAGCGTCATCTTGCAGAAGGAAGCGGCGGGGCGAATCCGGGAGGATCTCCTCTTCGAGGATTCGCGCCGCCGCCGGCGATTGGGGCGGCGAAGGCGAGAATACCTCCGCCTTATGCCACCCTAGCCGAGGCAGCGGGTGACCGGACCGGGGATTAGTTTGGTCACCCTTGGAGAGAGGCCATCGCGTGAAGACGACGCCCTGACATCGAGACATAATATTAGTCGAGATGGCAGGGCGTCGACCCGAGAGGATACCCGTGAGGGTAGACCGGATGGGCCACTGAAGAAAAGAACGCGTACCAGTGGCCCACCCGCAATGCATAGAGAGGTATATTGTAGGGCGGGTCTACGGGGTCGTGCGCCGCTTCTCCCGTCGCCCCGGACGGATTAGCTGGGCGTGACCATTCCGTAGCCCGCCGCCAAAAAAAAAAAAATAGTGTTAAGTTTGGTCGCCGAGTGACATCAATATTCTTTTTCCAATTAAAAATATCTGTTGCCAAAACTAACTTATTTGTCGTTATAGTACTTCAAAATACCGCAAAAAGTTCGATTTTTCACCTTTTTTAGTAAAACACTGATATCACAAAAAATAAGTGACATGGATTTTTTTTATTTTTGTCAAAGCTGTCATAGAGTCACCCACCACCTACTACCCGTTGGACGTTAAATTTCGATATACCCTGTATATCCACGAACTTTCTTTAAAGTTCAGACAGAAATGTGAATATAATAAATCATCATCCGCCTGCTCTTATCCCAATTAGTTAGGGTCAACAGCATATGTACTCATACAAAATTATTTTAGCAATAGTTTTATGACCGACCGCCTTCCTGACATCAACCCTTCTTGGGAATGTTATTGTTGGCCAGACAGCATCAGGTGGTGTTTGCTCAGGTCGATATAAATCTATTAGTCGTCTTTTACGACATTCAAAAACAAAGTAAGGGTTGGTAGTATTCGTAACTTACTACCACTCATGAATATATAATAAACTAGCAGACCGGGCCACGCGTTGCTGTGGCTTAGGTTAGCCTCAGTAACACTTTTTGTTTATTCTAACAAATTTTAGCTTATATGCAGCGTTTGTACATTTAACATAGCGCCATCTATTAAATACTGAATCCAGTCAACAGATTCCGCCATCTTTTAAAATCCTTTTGATATAACATATGATTTTGACTGTCAAATATTAGACATATAATTTGCAATAAAATAATATTACTATAAATTGAGATTTAAGCTATCCTATCTTTTAAGTTGGATCAAACTACACTTGCTGTGCAAATTTGGTTAAAATCGGTTAAGTACTTTATGAGTCCATCGCGGACTAACAACGTGACACGTAATTTATATATACATATTAAGATATAACTTTAAAATTAAAGGTAAATAAAAATTAAGGAAACAGAAATATATATGGACACCCAACGACTTGGCTTCCATAGTTTCGGAATCACATTTCTAAGAACGGCAAAAATATAAAAATAAAATAACTTTGAATACTAATTTACAGTGTCACTATAAATTGCCCTGCTGTATATAGGGATGCTATAGGGATGAATAGCTTGATGACACGCGCGCATTGCCGGATTACTTAAGTATGCGCTACACGGTTTCAAACAGTGGTTTGAAGCAGAAAAAGCAGAAATACGCTTTGCTGGCTACATGGTTTAAGAGTAGTTTGAAACAAACAGTGTTTATGAGAACGTGGCGCGGATAGGACGTCTTTACGCTCGCGTACTTTTTTTTCTCATTATTTATTATTAGGGACTTTTATACAAATGTACATGCCAGTCCCATCGTATATAATAGTGCTTTTGCACTTTAAAACATATAACGAAACCATTTCCTGAACGAAACATTACAAGGGAGCAAAGAATATTCAAATACTGATTATACAGAACTAGAAGAATTATTGGCAACGCTTTCGGCATCCTTGCGTCCCGTTTTCGCGCCAAATTTAAATCTTGAAAATTTGTATTGGAAAGTTGTGTTTTACACAATTTATTGAGGAAAAAGTCTTGACAATTTTTTTGAGAAAATAAAAAAAAATTCATTTGCTAAAATATTCTACGCATTTTTTTTTGTGTAATATTTTTATAAGCTTCACAATTTAAGTCCCAAAGACAGGGCAAGTCTTTGTATAACTCGAGAAGTTGAGTAATAACATCGCGATCGCATTGTCTGCTCACGCGCCATTTTGTACGCAGAACGTCGTCACGTGCATCTGCGCTCACCGCTGCAGCGTGACTGTCGTTCATTTGGTTTGAAGCAAGCGGCTAGATGGTTTCAAACAAGATTTAGACGAATGCTTGGCCAGTGGTTTGTAGCGCAAGCCTCGCTACCAAAGGCGTTTAGAGGTCATGCGAAATTTGGCATCAAACATCTATCTACACTGTTTGAAGCCGTTGCTTCAAACCACTGTTTGAAACCGTGTAGCGCATACATTAGTTGCAATGTTTACAGTACAACTCAATCACATATGACTCATTGTGTTTACACAGTGCAAAAACAATCGCGTTAAAGTCTACCCTTCGTTTAATGTATATGCTAATACAATCAAATAATGCATAGACAAGTGCCAATGTACTGTGGACTACTTTGTCTAACAGTGGACATTAATGTACTTATACAATTATCTCATACTCATATATTTTTAGTGGTGTTGACAGTTTTCTGTCTACAGCCGCGGGCTTTTCCGTCCGGGGCAGTACCACACTCTCGCAGATCGACGTTTTAGTAATGAATTCAAATTCAAATTTTCAAATTCAAATTCATTTATTATGCATAGGCCCTGCGAGGGCACTTACATATTGTCAGTTTTAATATATTATATTAATTCAATTAACTACCACCGGATCGGAAGTAGACCACTACTGAGAAGATCCGGCAAGAAACTCAGCGGGTTAGTCTATTATTGTTTTTCTTTTAAATTTTTTTTTATACAAAAAACGGTACAACATATGTAATAAGAAATAGCTCCAGTGTGATGCCCTGCGAACCCAATAGTTCAAATAGAATGTAAAATAACCACGGTTGGACCAGATCCCACAGGCGGCACCCGATCACGAGTTAACTACTAGGGCAGCCATTACTCCCCTCAACCACCTTGGAGGGAAGGGAGAGACCCGCCCCACGCAATGGCAATGTGCTATTGCGATTCGTGCCGTGAGCTAAAGAATCGAAAGCCCAACTGGGTGGCTTTGGGTTCGTATTAGTAGACAGCGGCTTAGTTGTACCCTTGGTATTGCCAATATGCGGGCGGCAGTAACAGTTGCAGTCAGATGTGCTGCTTGCTCGTTTGCTACCATAAGCAATAAAATTAAAATTAATTATGGAGATCATTATACCTAAACAAATTTTAGATCTATAGATAGATGATCTCCGTAAAATTGTTTTTGTTTTTGCACCAAAAAAATTATAATTTTTCTTTAGCTGAAAACTATTAAAATATGAAGCCAAATTTTGACGCTGTCATTAAGAATAGACATAGCTCAATTGGAATATTAGGCAGTCTAATCAAGACAGCTCCAATTCGGATCCAGGTCAAGGCACACGTGCACGTGTTTAGTCGTATATTCATTCCAAAATAAAAAACAATTCCAATTCACGCCAAAAACGCCTTATATCATTTTGAAAAAGAGCTGATACTCTTCAAACTCCTGGGTCGACTTTTACCAAACATCGCTAAAAGCCTCCGTAACGAAAATCACTTTGGTCTTCCTATAGCCTTAAAACCTGCAATAATTATCCCTAATACTTTACTCACAACATTATCTACTAACGTATAAGTATATATTAAAACGCAATGTCCTACAACCTAAATATAAAATGCTTAATTGATACAATATTGTAAAAAAGAAAATACCAACTTACTACCTTGTCCAAAAAACTAAACAAATGTACACAGTTTATTGATAGACATGAACGTGTCAATCAATATTTATCTTCTTATATTCAGCAAAAGTTTAATTTACTAAATACTAGATATAAAGATTTAAACGAAGGGCAGTTATCAGATTGAAGTTTATAAAAGTGATACGTTTAGAACAAACCAACGTGCACTACAGTCCACCCTCCGTTTAATGTATATGCTAATACAATCAAATAATGCATAGACAAGTGTACTGGAGACAAATGTACTGGGGATTGGGTATTACTAAGTCCACCGGCGGACATTGATAAACTCATACATATTAAATATAGGGTACATTATACCTAAACATATATGCCTAACTAACAAAACATAAATGCCTGTTCTCAATCTTAGCTCTAATTTCGCGCATTTTAGCCGACTCGACAAATATTTCAAAGTATAAAAACGCTGCTGTTTTGTAAAGTAAATACAATTTTATAGCAATTATTATTTTTCAAAATTTTATCAACTTTCTGAGGGTTTGGTTTAATTTTGGACGTCGGATGCAGCCGGCACAGGAACGCACTGTGTAGCGTAACATGAGAGAAGCCTACGTCCAGCAATGGACAGCGATAGGTTGAAATGATGATTGGTTTAAGGTGTCATTCCAGTTCCACTTAGGGAGTAAAATGATAATTATGTATCACTATAGAAATACGCGAAGGTAACAATCCCTCGACTACAGATTATGGCAAAACAAAAAGATGAAGAACTAAATGTCATTTGACGTTATTTTCCGTCTGGTGAAGGTGTAAGAACACTATTCACCACCAAATATCATGCAAGTGGATGTCGTAAAGAAACAAAGAGATATAATATGCACAAACACACCTATTTACGATAATGAAAACTCGATATAAAACACTATATCAATCCGACTAATCAACGTAGTGTAATAGGTCAGTTTTCCTCCAATTGTAGCTTCCATTGTAGAGCAGACTCAAGCCTGACAGTGGGACTTCTATGAGCTGAGCTTAAGAATTTATAGCGCAGATGATGCTGATAAAGATTATATACCGCAGATGATGGCGATGCTGGTGCTCGATTTGATACCCATTCTCTTTGGAAGGACGATATCCAACAAATGATGTCATTAGATTGATGGGTAAATAGATACTTAACACCGAAATATCATCTGTATTACCCATTGACGTTACAAAATTTCGATAGCGTAAAACAAAACAAGCGTATTCAACCTAACACTCAAAAGAAATCATTGTAATTTTTTGCTGTTAATCAAATTACTGAAATTTAACATTTAATACGCTTGATTATTTATAAAAACCCAATTACGAGCGAAAAATGATTGTCACAAGTGGGATCCGAACCCGCACCTATTGGAAATCCGTTCCAATCGTGCTGCCACTTACACCACCGTGAACTATTGTAGGACATTTCATTCTCGCATCGTATTATATTTTAGTCTTTAAGGAGACGTGTGCCATCTACCCGACATTCGGTAACACTGCTGCATTTTTTGCTGTTAAATAAATTCAAAAATATATTTTAAATTATAACTGACAATGTTGAATTCTAATTTACGAATTACTTTAAAACTAAATTAAAGCTTCTTTTAATATTATCTTTAACTATACAATCATATTAACACCCTTTGAGCTACAGAGATTATACATCCATGGTCCGCACAAAAAAGTGAAACACTTAAAGGACGTATTATCATTCCTAACAGTTGGGCGGGGGATACTGTCAAGTATTAGTATGCTAAAAATAATGAAATATTAGTTATTGAGATTCAATAACCATAATGTATATATATTTTCCGTGTGATGACGGAGTAAGAATACAATTCACCACCCCTATCTTACCCGTGGGTGATCGTAAAAGACGACTAAGGGATATAAAAGGCATATAACATCTATTCAAGATAAGGAAAACTCGAAACAAAACCCTATACCAACACGTCTGACCAGCGTGGTATAGTAAGTCAATTTCCCTATCATTATGAAGGAGGCTGGCACTTAACAATGAGACATATATGAGCTGAGATGAACCATAATGTATTATACGCTATTTTTCAATTATAGATAACACAGAATTATGCGAGTTAGAACTAGAAATAATGATCGGAGTGTTACGGACGTGAATTTGAGTCCTATATTAAAACCAACGTTGGCATAATTAAATGATCTAACACTAGCTGGCATATTTAATTTAAATTTTGAACTTGCGTTTTATTTTAATCTATATTAGGTAAATAATTACTAATACTCAGTTTTGCGATTATTTGAGTGAAAGGATACGAAATTGCGCGCAGGTCAATAACAAGTTAGTGTCAAGCGTGTTTTTTTATTATTGATTATGGTGGCAAACGTTAAACATTATGGTAAGTGTTACTGCCGTTCATGGACCGTTGCAATAAATGAGGTACAGCTAAGCCGTTGCCTAGCAACCAAAAGCCACCCAGAAATTTGGGAAACTGGCTCTCTCCCTCATCGAATATTGAAAAAATAATAGTAACTGTAGAAAATTGAGAGCAATTTTATAGCTATTTAAAATGGCATGCCAAATTTTGCCATTGACATTCAAATTCAAAATATTTGCTTATCTAGTAAAGATTGAAGGAACTATGTTGCACTTTATCTCTATTGTCATTGTTGTATACAGTAACTGAGTCTATTCTCTACGAATTTACATTGAAAACAAACAAACAAACATCCACAAACAATTGATGGTCGTGATAACTGATAGCTAGAAACTCAAGCATAGACATCACAACCAAAAAAATCCAAATTCGTCGTGCTTCGGCGAAGTCGAAGGCGAAGTTTTCGGTTCGCTTGCCATAAATGTCAAATTTTTGCAATTCCTAGTAAAGAAATTCTATGAAACTCTTGATATGTCTCAATATTAAAAAGGAAACGTTTATAATGTTTCATTTGATTATTACAAGGTCATTTATTATGAATAGTAAATAATACTGAACTTACCGAGCGCTGAATATAGTAGCGAGGGCCATAAAACAACCATCGGCGACACGGGGTGGTCCAGTGAAACACTTGTCCACGGTCCAGTCGAGTAGTGGACCAATATCAGGATTGCAGTCTAGGAGAAGAACTATTGTCTCGCGCGCCAACTCGTATATCTACGGTACAATATAATTAAAATAATTAATTTATTACTCAAAACTAATAAAGAAGATAAAGACAAGATGCGGTTTCGAGCATCGCTGTTCCGAACCTCGATGTCAGACCTCTACTGTAACTGACAAACTCTATCCAACTCACTGCAACGACGTAATCCATCTATCAAACATAGGCGTGCTGATAGGAGAGGTTGGCAGGCGAAAAGAGCTGCTCTCCGCTTTTATAGTTCTTCTCTAACCAGTTTTTTACGACTGTGATCAACTAAAGGGTAACGGCACATAGTATCATCTCCATTTTTTGGGCTTGGCGATAGCGATAGCTTTAAATTAATCTAAAACTATGCCATTAGGCAAGATCCATTTCCTTCGCTGCACGAATATCATTTGATTCTCGGGTAAAAATAAAGTTTATTAACTTCAATTTTTGTGTCTGCTCGACTAGTTCATTAATCCCGTGGCATTGTTGACTGAGAACCGTCAGTAATCTTATTTGTAGTGTAATTTTTTTTTTCTCAAGCCACTTACCATAGAAAATGGCTATATAATCTTACCTTATCATTGGTAGAAGAAAGCATTTCACTGAGCCACGGATAGAGAGAACCATCTTCAGCTAGGGCCGGTGGTGCGAAACAAGGCCCACAGCATACGAGTGCACTCATCGCCTATGAACAAAATGTAAATATGTATACCCTCAATATTATCAATTTCACTTTAACATCAATTTTCACTTGAATTTTCTATATAGTTAAATATCGGCAAATACTGCAACAAAGAGTTATTTTTACTACGCGCCACGATATGGAATGTTTAATCAACTCATTAAAAATTATTTTTATTATTATTTTTTTAAAGACACTAAGGAAATTATCCTTACATTGCAGCCAACTTTACAAACACATAATTAAAGGACACAAATTACAGCCACACTCCAGAACAACAATTTATGGATCGCGCAAAGTGTTGTCTTGCGTGGGAATTGAACCCACACCTTCAACTTCTCTGTAATCGCTGGGATTGGCAGATCAAAAATCAATATGATTTGATCCTACCAAAAGTACATCGCATGATCTCTCTCCCCACGTAACTACTAACACCACCTTTAAGCATTATTTAAGTTATAATAAACCATCATTTGGACTAAATTGGCTCGTTACGTTAAAAAGTTATTAGCATGGTGATTTGTCTTTGAATAAAAACATATCTATAATATTGTCGTTCTAGAGAACTGGCAACTCCAAATTAAACAAATATATTTTTATTTGTCTGCAAGTTCTAATTTAAAATTAATTTTAAAACCACGAAATTCTGTTTACAATGTCATTATGTATTGTCTTAATATATGAATTTGTCTTTATAGTTGTATGTCACTGTGAAATACACTAGTCACAAAAATTAAGGGATATAAAAAAAAATTCCAAATTTTTGGGTTATTTTCAACGAGCTGTAACTCCGAGGAAAATGGTCGTACAAAAAAAATAAAAAAAGTAAATTGTAGCTCCAAGTGTCTAGTTTTGAGATATGACTATAAAAAAATTTTGTCATGTCCAGGTCCGGAGAAATCCTAAGAAAACTACCAAAAAAAAATTTTTCAAATTTATTCTCGTCTAAAAAAAGGTCCACGGGCTTCAAAAAAATTTTTTTGATTGTTTCGTTCAAAAACTCTTTTAGAGAATTTAATACTCTTTAATTTGACGTATTCAAAACGCCTGTACAACGATTTGTCGCGTAAGTATCGTCAATCAAAGCAAAAAAGATCTTTTTAACTTTGATAATCAATATCTCTTGAAATAATGACTGATTTTTTTTTTTCAAAGTTCTTAAACAGTTAATCTTTTTGATCAAAAAAATAAAGATTTTAGAGAGAAAAAAATTTTTCCATTGAAAAAATTAATAAAAATCACAAAATTGCTCATAATGGTGATTTTTGCAAAAACAAAGAATTTGAAGCTTCGGGGCACAATGAAAAAAAAATCGCAGCGCTTTGAATTTTTGAGGGATTTTAGGGGACACTTTAAGGTTAAAAAATTACCGACGATATCTTTCGTTCATCCATTTTATCCAAAGTTATACCAAGTTATCCAAATATCCTTAATTATGCGAATTTTTGTCTTTTTTCCAGTCCGAGTTTTCAATTCAATTTTTTTTTCTTTTCTAAATGATGTTTACATTTTCTTATAGAGAATATTGTGCAGTTTTCAAAACTTTCCTTCAATTTTCTATACAATCATTATTTCCGGAGTTATTGATTATCAAAGTTAAAAAGATCTTTTTTGCTTTGATTGACGATAACTCCGCGGCAAATCATTGTACAGGCTTTTTGAATACGTCAAATTAAAGAGTATTAAATTTTCTAAAAGAACTTTTGAACGAAACACTCAAAAGAATTTTTTTGAAGCCCGTGGACCTTTTTTTAGACGAAAAAAAAATTTGAAAAATTTTTTTTTGGTTGTTTTCTTAGAATTTCTCCAGACCTGGACATGATAAAAAAATTTATAGTCATATCTGAAAACTAGACACTTAGAGCTACAATTTGCTTTTTTTATATTTTCTGTACAACTATTTTCCTCGGAGTTACAGCTCGTTGAAAATCACCCAAAAATTTGGATTTTTTTTTATATCCTTTAATTTTTGTGACTAGTATATAACTTCAAATTAATTTTGTATTTCTTTTTTGATGTCAGTATTTTGTTTATAGATCGTTTTTCTCATCTTAGTCATAATGGCTATGGTTTAATCTTATCATGCTGCGCCACTTGGAACAATGGATATGCGGCGTGAGATCACAAAACTATTTGTATCATTGGCTCACTTGGTGAATTATACTTTTTCTTTCGCCCGGTCGAGGTCCCAGGAATAACTTCGAGCCCCTCTGCAGTTGCTCTACTAGTTTAATACATAGATTGAATAAAGCTTAGATTGTTTTCTTAGTTCATCATCCTTTAATGGGGATTTTACCAATGTACATAGGTACTACAAAAAAAGAGGATTTAAGTAACATAAAAGTACCCTTAGTGCCGATAAGTTGAGCCTGTCATCGATTTCATGCTGAGCTGGCTGCGGAACAAGAGTGCCGAGGTGCTTCGCCAGCGGTCCACACCATCCGGCAAATAGAGAGAACAAACTGCGACACAGCTCTTTCTTCATGAGGGAACTGTACATCTCCACTGTTGATCAAAACAACAATAAATTTATATTATTAAATCCATATCAATTTATTTCAATCAAAGCAATTAAAAATACAATTCATCAATCCTTTCTTTTTTACGAATTTTGTGAAGAAAAATCGATTATCGCCTGATGTTCCTCTAAAATATAAAATCAATGATTTATATATTTAACTTTGATTGAGATTGCTTTAGGTGCTTCCTAAATTTATATGTAATTAATGAAATTAGACATAAGAGAAAGAAGACGTCAACCCGTTGGATTAGTGCCTGGACATCGACCCGAGAGGCTACCCGTGAGGGTAAACCGCCGGGCGGGCCACCGAATACAAAGACCGGGTTCTAGTGGCCCCCTCGTTCGGCGAAGAGAGATACATGTAGGGCGGGTCTATGAGGTCGTGCGCCACTTCTTCTGTCACCCCGGACGGATTTAGCGGGGCGTGACCATTCCATAGCCCGCCGCCAAAAAAAAACCCCGTAGGATTAGTACTAGCCAGAATAGGATAGTAGGCTATTTTCCCACTAACTACAAAGTAGGCATGTGACTCTAACAGTTCTTTGCTTTTTTAAATACGATAACCCTGCACTAAGGAATAAAATCTTATGTCATATAGGACTTTACTAATATATAACTAAGAGACAAAAATCACCCACACTCAGAAAAATCATTTGTGAACTTCTCAGAGAACTATCCTGTGTGGAGACCGTACCCTTATGAGTACGGTCTCCGCACAGGATACCTCGGAACCATTACTTAGACCACTACGACATATGTACAATCAATAATAGGAGATATATATGTTGCAGAAGTCTCAGCTCTCATCCATGCAAAGTAATGATGACAAATCACTAACGTGGAAAGCTCTTGACGAGTTCAGTGGCAAAGTCAGCGAAAGTGATTCGTTGCTCTCGGGCTGCTGGAGCATCCTTTTCCGCTTCCACTTCTAGACACTGTCGCACACCGTCCAAATACTCCGTCAACGTGGCGTGCAAACTGCCGCCCTCTAGTGTGAATGTACTGTAAATAATAATTAAGCATTCATAATGCCGTGTTTATTTATCACCGATCATTTCATTTATAATAATTGCCCTTCAGTAAGCCAATCTGTCACCTTCAATAATGCGAATAGCCACACTATTAATAATAATAATAAAAAAATATGGTTTCTTATTGCAATTTTAGTGAAAGATATAAATCAATGTTCAACTGTATTATACTTTCGCACTTTTTCTGCATTCATCATCATCTCAGCTCATATATGTCCCACTGTTGGGCTCGAACCAACTCCATAATGGGAAGGAAATTGATCATACTGTACCACAATGGCTAGACATATTGGTATTGGGTTTTGTTTCGAGTTTTCCCTCTCTTGCACTGATGCCATATGCGTTATATATCCTTTAGTCGCCTCTTACAATCACCCATGGATAAGATAGTTGGTGGTGAATTGTATTTTTACTCCGTCGCCACACGGTAAAATTTTCTGCACTACATTACTGAAAATGCTATCATATTTATTTAATATAATATAGGTCCGTCGCTAATGACACATGATACTTTCACATTGCCGCCAAAACTTCCATCAAACACCTAAGTTATCAGCTACCATAACAGAAAGAAAATTAAAAGTAATGAATTAATATATACCTGTTGGCGAAGGTTTTCTTCTGTGCAATGAGCAAAAGCATTTTGTTGAGATGCAACCGAAGCGCGTCCCGACGTCGTCGCCTACGCATGTTCTCCTGTTTACGGTCGACGGCCTCTCGTAGCAATGGTAACAATTCTTCCATTAAATCTCTGGTGAATACAACAATAAAAGCTATTGATGTTATATTGATTCACTAAAGTATCTACTTGTTAAAAATATAAAAAAAAGGATTAAAGCAATATTTTCCCTTTACTTTCCAGGGGTCTTCGCAAAAAGAAACTTATAGCATCAACTCACTGATCGCTAACCCGCCTACCACGCGTGGTGATTATAGCATAATTCCACATTGGGCATGCCTGTGTACGAAAAATGAAGATCGATAGGCTGGTAGATGCATAGTTAATTATGAAGAAATAAGAACTATTCTAAAACATAGAAATATACAAGAGATTGGACTTGGATTTGATTGGATTGACACATTATCATATCAGCTCCTATACGCTTATGGACTTCAGCAATACCAGGGATACAGCCGCTGTCTACATTAGTTGCAGGATAAGAGGAAATAGAACGAGGCCAGGAGCCGGCAGCTTTTGGTTCTCTAGCACATCGAACATAGCGTATAGTAGCAAATTACTACTCCTTAGTTGACACGTTGGCCGTAGACGGAAAACCATCAGCAGCGTGCCCTTATCACCTGTATAATTTTTTATCACATTAAGGGGCGACATTATTATTGGTAGTCATAAACGATTTCTTACTTGAGTGCATCGGGGTTTATGTTCCCGCATGCTGCAACAGCGGCATCGCGTACTTCAGGTACCTCGCACCTGGCGAGAGGCACGGCCAGCTTGTGTAAGGAACCGGGTGACGCTTGCGTGCCTCTGACCTCGCCGCCGCTGCGCTCGCTAAGCGAGTCCGGAGACGAGCTATACATAAACAATATACATTAACTACTTTTATATACAATTTTACTTACAAATATATTACATATTTAAACAAAAAACTACATTTAATTACGATTAAATATTAAACTAAAAATGTTTCGTTATATATAACAAAATTCTCTCAGTCATTTTAAAATGTATTAGTAAGTAGTCTTTATTTCCTAAAGATAGTCCAGCGGCTTCAAAACCTACATATCGCCGTGTAACTTTTAAGACTAAAAAAGGATGCGTATCTTTTACTATCAAATAAATATAGTTCTTGTTGCTTTTCAAAATCTTGAGCGCAGAACTCTTTTTTTTTCTAATGACTTCTAATGTTTACGCGAGTATTACACATTTGAAATAAAACTACTTTTACGGATTCTATCGCGTTTGTATTTGATTTTTAATTTCCCGACGTTTCGAACACTTTACAGTGATCATGGCCATGGGAGGACTAATAAAAATAAGACTTTTTTTTTTCTATACAGAATTCGAACCCTGCTCTTAACAATCATCAATTTCATGTTTAAGCTAATAGATTAACCAGACTAATACTTATCGTATCAAGGGAAAATCAATTGAGCAATCAATTTGGTTCATAATTTTATCAGACTGTACTTGTGCCGATTTAGATGAGGTCAGCACAACAAGTCTACTTCCTCGAACATGCGTGATGGGGTTTTGTTCTACAACTAGCCACCTGCATAACGAAAACCACGAACCATCCTCGGGAACATTACAATTAATTACTCTAAACAAATTAGAATTAGTAAATTTGCTCGTTTTTACGACACCCAAAATATGAGAATTGGTACAATTGATAAACACACAATATAATGTAGAAATGTAGACTGTTGTAATTAAAAAAAAAAAACAAATATAATTAAAAATATAGTACATATATCGATTGGGAAATAGATTGAGATCGCATCAGCCAAGTTGATCGTTCAATACATTTGAATAATGATATCTAATATTTAGTAAAGTATTACAGATATAATACAAAATTATTTTTATGAATTTAATCGTAATGATTTCTAATGTTTACGTTTGTTTATTCCACATTTGAAATTAAATTATTTTTATGAATTCTATTGCGTTTATATTTGATACAAAATCTATGGTCACGGAAGGTCTTCAAGCTGTAAAGTGTTCGAATCGTCGGGAAATTAAAAATCACATACAAACGCCATAGAAACCGTAAGAATAGTTTTATTTCAAATGAATTTAATCGTGTTTGCATTTGATGTATTCATATTCATAAAAGATCCTATCGTATATTTTTCCATTTGATATGTTTATTTGAAATTTGGGAGTATTAGCGTTATTTATTTATTTTATTAGTTAATTAAAATATAATATGTATTAAAGTTTCCGTGTGATGACGGAGTAAGAATACAATTCACCACCCTCCTGTCTTACCCGTGGGTGATCGTAAGAGACGACTAAGGGATATAAAACACATATAACATCTATGCAAGAGAACGAAAACTCGAAACTAACCCTATACCAATACGTCTGATCAGTGTGGTGTAGTAGGTCAATTACCCGCCCACTATGGAGGAGGCTCGAGCCCAACAGTGGGACAGATATGAACTGAGATGATAATGTATTAAAGTGGCATATCATTTCAACTTAGTACGGATTGCAAACCTTAAGCGACACTTATACAAAACAGCGTCTGAATCAGCGTCTTATTGATAAATAATATCTTCATAAACTTGAAACAAAATAATAGACACGACGGTGAGGCTGGTGATCTCCTTCAATTTCTAATAAGTATTTGCCTTTGAATGCACATTTCATGCTTGTTAAATCAATCGTAGCTTTTCCATGTGGCGAGGGAAGTAAGAATACCACCCACTTATTTATTTTTGGGTATCTTAAACGACGATTATGAAATATCATTTGCATATAACATCTATGAAGAGGAGGAATACGTGAAATAAAATGTTATACCAACCCGTTTCACTGGGGTGGTATAATAGACCAAATTCCCTACTACTATAGAGAAGGTTAACTCCCAGCCGTGGATCGTACAGGAGCTGAAATGATAAAATAGTAACTTGGTAAATGGTTGAGAGTTCTCAACGCTCACAGTTTCGTTTACAAGATTGATTACATGATGTTGGGGGACGATCTATATCCTAATTGATATATGTACTATGGTCCTTAATATCCTTCACATAATAAAATATAACTAATTTATTACAACTAAAAGTTTTGAATTGTGTATTTTCATTAAATGTCGAAAAATAATTATCGTTGCAATCACTATGAATTTGATTAACTTCGATTCTTTCTGTGTTTGGTATTTCATCAATCCATCCATCAAACAGCTTATAGACATCAACTTAGCACACAAAGGTCATCCTAATGTCATTCATCATTCTCCTACACTTATCCCAATTACTTGGGTTCGATACAATACGTACTCTTTTTTCATAGTACATATTGTAAATGTTATTGGCAATAGTTTTATGACCGGCCGCCTGCCAGACGTCAACCCTCCTTGGGAATGTAATTATTGACCAAACGGCATCAGATGGAGTTGACCTAGGTCGTTATAAGTAGTGACTTTACATATATAATTAAATCGACATAAATTACTCCCAGATTCCGGCTAACAATTTGTGAAGGATAAAAATGTTGTCCCGCATGGGAATCGAACCCATGACACTTAACACAGTCGGTCGGTACCTTAATCATCTATGCAAAATAAAACTTTTGCACAATAAACAAAAACAATTGGCGAAGCATACCTTATTAACCAAATGAATTGGCACAGGATTTTGGGGTTCATGTATTATTACTATATTATATTCCACAGTTACTATTTGTCTGATAGCTGCTACGAATACTACCAACCCTTACTTCGCTCATGGACATCGTAAAAGACGACTAATATCTTCATATCAACTTGAGCCAACTTCACCTGATGCCTTCTATTTAAGAACTACGTTCCTAAGTGGAGGTTGACGTCAGGCAAACGGCCGGTCATCTTTTGCCAATAACTTTTGCAATATATATGATGAAAAATAATTACAATAAGAGCAAGATAACATTGATGATATTCTTACAGTAATCTTATATGACGTCCTGACAGATATAGCTCTCGTTATGGCACAGATAATAAAAATCTAATATTATCAATTCTACGTTAATTATAGAACAATGAATGATTTATTAAAATACATTAAACAAGACATTTAAAGGGAAATACACAATTACAAAACCACCTGTAAACATTTTTTTTATAAAAAATATTATGAAAATATAAATCGAAGCATATACATTGAAACGCTCAATATATCGAACAAGCTGAAATATTAAATGTAACATAACGAAAGCACGAATATATTAAAAACACCATTACAACAAATAGAGGAGCATCAATACATAAAATTAACACAATATAAATATCAACAAGCATTGCACAAACTAAACGTTGATAGCCCTATGTACATATATAAAGCCGTTAACATAATATTATTCACTTAAGCATCCTTGAAACTAGTATCTCTAAACTATAATGAAAATAATCATTCAAAAGTATTTTAAGTTAGCGCCATCTAGTATCAATATATTAGAATATTCCTATAGGGTAGGATTTTGTATTGTCTCCTTTATTTGTCCCACGAAGATGCATATGTACCCAATTTTATAACAATTCAAATTCCAAAAGGGTTGAAATAATTTCTGTTACGAAAACCGATACACGATGCTATTAAGAATTTTGAAAAATTATAATCAAATCTCGGACTTCGTCGTAAGCAAAGTTATCTAATTATATCAGCGAGACTGCTCAATCCACAAATATCTACATATTTTTATCTCTTCTGTATGTGTGTACACGACTATATTCCTTTTAAAGTGCTGGACCAATTTTGATAAATATGTTCTGTGTGTTCAGGTGGATTCAAGAATGTTTTAGTTTAGCAATTGTGTAACGTAGGTGGAGCTACGATCGATTTAAAGAAATTCTATTCTTCTTCTATGATTATAGTTTTGTATAGAACAGCTGTCTGTTTTATTGTAATAACTCTAAAATTGATTAATATTATTTTAAAACGGCTCAGTAAATGATAAATAGTGTCAAAGAGGACTTATAAAACACACAATTGACAACACTTTTTTGTTGAACACAGATTAAACAGTTTGTTTAATTTGTGTCCAAACAAACTTGGATAAACTATATATGGGTAGAGTGTAACTCAGTAGATTATGCATTAGTATGACCATAATATACCGTTATCAAATTAAAACTAATTTATTAATATCGCACAGAACTAAATTAAACTATAAAATAAATCACTTTAAAAAAATATTTAAATAACTGATTCGTTCTGATTTCATTAGCAACCAGCATAAAGACACTACACAAATATCACGTTAACAGACGTTGGTTCACAATTACCGAAACTAACCACCATCCCATTTCTAAAAAAAATTGCCAGGAATTAATACTGCTTGATAGATAGAAAAATTTTGGCGCGGATAAGATTCAATTCCATTGCAAGGCGTTTCAAGTAGAGCTAGTTTGCTAGTCATATATTTTTAAACGCATTTCAAGTAAAAAAGAAAATATATGATTTTTGGGTTTAAAATTTATTGAAGGGCTAATAAGAATAGGTAATATGATAACAAGTTACAATCTCGCACATGAAAAGCGAATAAATATCACTGCAAGATCAGGCAAAATCTAAACAAGTCCTTGAGACATATAAATCAATATTTTTCTCATTATATATGAGGCTCATGGTAATCATAAAAGCTTAAGGAATGTAACAGTCCTGACAAAGGTCAGCGTAGTAGTACCAAGACCTGCGTTATCACAGAGCACAGTGTTTGATAGGACCAAAAAAATTTCCCTCTGGTGTTTATAGCTTTAATCGATCGATGTGCACTGTCTCTTTTCAGTATGAAAATAAAAATATGTAGAATTACTTCTTAATCTTAATATATATAAATTACGCGTCACGCTGTTTGTCCGCGATGGACTCCTAAAGTACTTAACCGATTTTAATCAAATTTGCACATCATGTAAAGTTTGATCCAACTTAAAAGATAGGATAGCTTCCATCTCAATTTACAGTCGCAATATTATTTTATTGCAAATTATTTGTCTATTATTTAACAGTCACAATTATCTGTTATCTCCAAACGATTCTAACAGATGGCGGTATCTGTTGACTGGATTGAGTAAGTATTTAATCGATGGCGCTATGTTAAACATATAAATGTTTCATATATGCTACAATTTATTAGCATAACCACCACGTGTTACTGAGGCTACCTTAGCCACAGCAACGCGTGGCCGAGTCTGCTAGTAAGAAATAAAAAATATGTCACTGTTATAGTTATCGTATAGAACGCCCAAAATTATAGTCAAGAAAAAAAACTTAGGATGCCGTCCTACCTATCATTAAAAAACGGCTTGCCAAGCATATAATTTAATTTTACATATTAATAGCAATAAATTTTTACATTATTAATGATAACTTATAATTAAAAAAAATATAGTTCAAAATAAATTTAATTAGGGTCAAGCAGAGTGACAACCATAGCATATTTTTTTTAAATTCAATTTATCCCCAAGGCCGCGTAAGTGGCATTTGGTTTTTTATTATTGATAGTCCTTTTTAAGAGCTATCTTTCTGTGCTAGTCACAAGTCCCACTTTTGAATATTTAAGGAGAAAAAAAAATAATTACAAAAATCTGAAAACAATAACTAAATATCCAGAAGTGATTTGCCAAAAATAAAAATAGAAAAACATGCACCTAAAGATGTTCTATCAGACTATATTTATTTAAAACGATCAACTTGGACATTTTCAGAATTAATTTTAGTTTTTTAAAGTTAAAGGTCACAGGTAAACTTCAATAATTTTTATAAAAAAAAAGTATTTGAATATGACACGTGGGTGTTTTACTCTTGCATTTTACAGCAGAAGGAATTTTTTTTGGTCCCATCAAACACTGTGCGAAGGGGAGGTATCAAGGTCTATTGTGCTCCCGTTGCGGAAGATGCTGAAGATTAGCTGTGATACGTATATACAAGTTTCATAGAGTCAAACTAACATAATGCTTATAACATTATCTAATAACATCGAAACATTATTATGATGATTCGAAAAGGGCCATATAATACAGCTAACATTAACCACTATTTACCATCGAGCACATTAATTTACCACTAACTAGGACGACACGAGTATAATATTTATAATAAATTACCCCCACAACGTCTCCGGACACGCCGATAGAAAGAGTATACTGTTGAACGAAAACATTACAAAATACATAATAAGCACATTTTACCCAAAAGGGAACTGTTATTTCAGGGAGATAATGAAGGATAGTCATGATCAATAATCTCGCTCTTGGGGTCGACGCAATATCCCATCTTCTTCCATACAATTCTATCAGACGTCATCTCTGTAGTCATTCCCTGTCTGTCCATCTCATGCCTCACAGAGTCCATCCATATTTTCCTTGGTCTTCCTTTACCCCTAAAGCCTTAAACTTAAAAACTGTATAACATATTATATATAGGTACCCTACATGAAAATTACCACTACAAGGCAAAGCTATGTTCGGATCATAATAATTTGCCAAAATACTGTATATTATTATAGACCATTAGAGATGGGCGTTTTCAGATTTTTACGCAATTCGATACAAATTCGATTTCTGATATTGAAATCGATTTAAAAAACCGATTTCAGAAATCGATTTCCAGAGCGATTGTCGGAGCGGATTTACCTTAGTCTCGATCGATATTCGATGGTTTTAGTTATTTTAGCGTAGCAAACGAAAAACGCAAACGAACAAACGCATTCAAAATATTTTTCTTTAGTTTCTTTGTTGATTGGATTTAGGTGTACGATTTTCCTTCATGCTTTATCTAGGCTTAACTAGAGTACTAGACTAGCAAAAATGTTTTGTTTTGAGTGTGATACAAAACTTTCTGGCGTATTTAAAAATCGTCATATTTACAATGATTTCATGATTATATTATATAATGTACATTTTTAGTATGGTTTTTTTCTTACCATTTTACATTTAATAGTTATTTCTTATTTATCATCAAATCGTATGTACGATACTAACATACGTTAGTATAGTATTGAATCATAAAATACCTATATAATTATATAGTTCACGAGAACACAAAAATAACATTACGCGCACACTGCACGTATCACCAAGGTCAAGTGTGGATCAAAACTCTCCAATAATTCAAAAAATCTATTTAACAAACGCAAAACTTAAACGTATTGCGTAATATTATCATGGAAGTAGTTGCATTCTGATATAGATCTTATTCCCTGTCCCGTATAATTCTGTTTCGTATCAATCTGCTATTCTTAGTTTCTTAGAAACCGCATCTCTTTCACTGCACTAAACGATCGCTTAGTTAGAATGAAAGGAGGCGAATTTTAATGAAATTCGCTTTCTCTCACTCTGACTAAGCGATCGCTTAGCGGAGTGAAAGAGATAGTTAGTAAGTTTTCAAATATTGGTTTGGTTTGCAAAACTAGCAATAGAAAACGATTGCGCGATGATTAGATTTATTATTAGTTTGCGTTTTCGTCGTTTTGTTTTGATATGTGTTGATTTAGTTTCTGCCGAAATACGTTTTCTAAAATCAGTTTGTATAGTGTTGAATATCGATACGATACGATTTCTGACTGAAATCCGATTTCAGATTCGTTTTGATATATCGAACGCATACCTATAGACCATACACAAATATATTAAATAAAGAAAGTTTAAGTTAAGTTTTGTTCAAAACATAAATAAAAAGTTTGAAATAACTAATAAAAGTTGATATATCTAATAAAAGTTGAAATAATGAATTTTGTTGAGTAGTAGAAGAACAAATTGTGCATGTTTTGGTAGTTTTATAAAATTCAACTGAGGATTTTAATGAAGCAGATAAGGTACCAACTAATCGAATATTATGTCAGTTACAATATTTGTAGGTGTACCTTTAAATGTTATAGTCCTCATCCTCACCTCAGCTTATACATATCAATGCTGTGCTGAAGCTTCCTCCACAATAGGAGGGAAATTGATCTACCATACCACAATTGTCAAACTGTTTGGTATGTTCTTTTACTTCGAATCTTTCTTTTCTTGTATAGATGTTGTTATCTGAATATCATATCCCTATATACCTTCGTCGTACCACATCATTCGTAGTGGTGAATTGTATTCTTACTTCGTTCTACCTGTGGATGCTTTAAAAGACGACTACGGGATATAACGTGAAAATAACAAGCATGAAAAGAAAAACTCGAAATGAAACCATATATTGACCCATCTGAGTAGTATAGAAGTTCGATTCCTATTGCTGATTAAACACGAACTCAGCAGTAGGACCAATATGAGCTGAAGCGATGATTAATAAAATAATAACGATGATTTTATAAAAAAAAAAATACTTTAAGAAATTACTGACATACTGAATTCAATGGCGAGAGTTTGTATTGAATTTACATTTTATTGTAATACAAGTAACTCTGTTAGTTACGCCAGTTTTCTAGAACCATCCCCCCATATTATACCTAATAGCCAATGCGCTATAATTTTCACAAACATGTTATGTTTGATTTACATTGTCCTAAATTTTACTTAACCCTCTGTAGCGTAGTGTAGATTGTAAGCAACAAACCGTTCATGTGGCTCCAGATTTCTTAAAATTGTTTTTAATACTTAAACATGCACTGTCGCCTATAGCCTATATTCTGAACTTATAAAAACCACTAAATGGCGATATATGCAAAAAAATGAGATTTGTTTACCGACGGTTGAGATTTTCGAATATTACTTGCTGGTAAAAAAAATAGGTGTAAGTTTCCAAAGTGTGGTTACATACACTCATTTGCAAAAAAAACGGGCACCTAAGCAATGAACCATTTCAAATGTTAATATTTCTTTGTTTGATAATTATAGGTAGTTTTATCCACACAATTTGGTAAATTAATAAGAAAATAATCGTTTTCATCAGTATTTCATAAAATTTAGATACAATTTATGGGAAATAATGCTAAACCTCGCTAGTAGTGTATATTCGCTAGTAGTGCATATGCTCATGAAGTAAAAATAAAAAAGTTTTTTTGTTTGTTTTTCTTTAATAAAGTAAAAGCAGATAAATGTTTAGTATCGAGTGTGACCCCCTCTAGCTAAAATCACAGCTTGAATTCGTCTGGGCATGCTAGCGAGTATATCCCGGATACTTGCTTGCGGAATACGTTCCCACTCCGCAGTAATCACATTCTTCAGCTCTCTGATGGTCTGCGGAGCCGGGTGTACTGATCTCACACGCCGTTTCAGAACGTCCCAGACATGCTCTATGGGATTGAGGTCGGGACTTCGAGCTGGCCAATCCAAACGACGAATGCCGACCTCTTGCACATACGCATTAACATCGCGGGATCGGTGGGCGCGAGCATTGTCGTCCATAAAAATCGAGTCTTCACCTAGAGCGGCCAATGCGGGTTGTGCATGAGAAATTAGAACTTCCGTTATGTATCGATGCCCAGTCAGTGAGCCGTTTTCAATGAAGACTAACTCTGTACGATCCATTGAATTTATTCCTGCCCAAAACATAACAGAGCCCCCACCATAAGGTGTGATTTCTTCGAAACATGCCTCTGCAAAGCGTTCTCCTTGTCTTCTTAGCACTCGCCGACGTCGATCTTCACCGAACAGAGATATCCTGGCTTCATCAGAGAACAAAACCCTATTCCAATCGTCTTGAGTCCATGATTCACAATTTCTAGCGAACCTAAGCCTGTGAACTCTGTGCTCACGGAGTAATTTGGGGCCGCGGGCCGGGCGGTGACTGCGTATATTGGCAGCGAGAAGCCTCCTCCTGACCGTCCATAGACTAATATGCACATTTCTTACTTCTTGGAGGTTGTTCTTAAGATCCACATACGAAGATTTGCGATTTCTCAATGCGCGACTCACAAGAAAACGATCATCCCGTGGTTGGGTACATGGTTTTCTTCCAGAACCAGGCCTTCTCTCGACGGAACCAGTCTCCTGATATCGCTGCCAGGTCCTTTGGACTGTCGAGCGACTAACATTTAGCCTCCTAGCCACGAAACATTGGCTGCAACCCTCTTCAAGCAGCGCGATAATTTTGGTAGCTTTTACCACTTTATCTACCATTTTTGATACAGCCAAACAGCATTAAATAAAGCTTTGACAGTCAAGGATATGAAATTAATCGATAAAAATTGAATAAAAGTTATGAAAGTCGATGTTAACTTCTGGAACTTCGCGCCAAAAATGTAGGATAAAAAGGGGTTTTCTGTAAAAATGAACATCAAATGAAAAATTGAATTTAGAACGTACTTTTTTAAATACCACAGCATTTTTAAAACCGGCCAGTAACGTGTACAAACGATTGAAACCTTTTTGGTATTGTATCTTTTTAAATATGAATGAAAATCAAAACCGCCCGTTTTTTTTGCAAATGAGTTTATGTGTGCGAGAAATGCGGCGTTGCGCTATGTTATACAAAAACTAAACATTGTATAAGAAACTTCCACCTTTCATAGCACTACTAATTACAATAGATTGTAACCTCTTACTTCAGTGTTGCCTAAAAGCAACACAGGGAGTGTTGTAATTTTTGTAATTTTCTTTTCTAATAAAATAAAAAAAATATAAAATCCAGAAATACGTGTATTTTGTTTTGTTGTTATCATATTAAATCCTAAAAATCAAATGAATCCCAGATCATGAGTGATAGAGGGTTAACATATTGGTCAAAAACGGACTTTAATTTTGCAGCAAGCATACGTAAATTTATATTCAGTAGGTATATCGCTAATAAAGTACCTAACAATAAACAAATTTATATGAAAGATAAATGGCCGCTTTGTGGAGTCCATATCGTGATTAAAAAATATCAATTACATTTACATGCTTATGAAGATCCAAGGAAATGGCTGTGTGATAGCAACTACGAATACTATCAACCCTTACTTTGCTCGTGGATGTCGTAAAAGACGACTAAGAGTTCTATGTCGACCTGGGCCAACACCACCTGATGCCGTTTGGTCAACAATTACATTCCCAAGGATGGTTGACGTCAGGCAAGCGGCCATTATAAAACTATTGCCAATAACTTTTGCAATATGTAGGAAGAAGAATACATATGAGAGTGGGAGAATGATGATGGAAGATCCGAGGAAATCTACCTTTACTGTTAATGAGATGGCCGACATTAGACAATTCAATGAAATAATCAAATCAATTGCAAAATTCAAGAGGCTATTTTACTACCTGTCTCTATTGCATAGGAGTAAACCAATTTCCTAATGATCGGTCAAATTGTTTCCGAGTTTAGCGATGTCATAAATATAAATATCCTCTTTTATAGTGATATAGATTATGATTTCGCACAACGTTACTACTTTAAGTTTTATAAAAATGCACTTTCCTCAACTACCAATTGCGATATCATTTCAACTCGGCTCACTTCACTCCACTTTATAAGTGTACCCGATTCGTATTGACCCACTTCCTATGCCGACGCTCTTTTGCTGGATTTTTTTAGTTAGAATTTGTTATACAATAATATTTTTTCAATTTGTTCTCTACAATTAATAGTTCTTCATATCTTTACCCTCCATATGTATGCCTTATAACTCAAATGAAATAAGAAAAAAATCAGAATGGCAACTTCGAATTGTTATACAAGGTGGAGACGACCATACGACAATAATTTTAATCTAGCAAGTCTTCAGATACAACTGATGACTTGCCCAGCCTGTATACAAACTTTGAATACAATATGTCGTATAGTTTAGCCGCAGCACATTACTTTGTATTATTAACAATTTCCACACTCTGTATAAAAATTAAAATTATTCGCCTATCAATGAGCTCCCGCGCCGCATCGGTATAAACCAATATGAAACTAGTACCTACATATCGCCATGTTTACCAGTTCAAGTCTTCCCCAAACGTAATACAAATCAATGCATATTATACCTTATTCCTAAATCTTAAGATCCATACATATAAACCGTGTCATCAGACTTAGATGAGAAATTTAAAACTACCTAATGCGGCTTAATGAAAGAAGACCTCGGTCTCATGTTCAAAACTATTATAATAGGTCTGTAGGTCAGTGTGCCATCGTGATCCTGTGACGTGAATGTGCGTAATTAGACGCTTACTTTGTGTTAGAATAGTATTTCTTTCTCATTTACAATGCCTCGTTATAATTACACAGCTTCGGGTATACAGATATGATTTTAATTTATGGAGAATATCACGGAAATGCAGCTTTAACCATACGTACGTACCGAAAGAGATATGGAAACACACGTGTTTCTACTACCAATGGCCGGACTATTGTGCAAGCTGTCCAGAGGTTACGGGATAATCAATCCTTACTGCCTCATATGGATAGTGCTCCTTCGCGTGTAAGAGTCACCCTAGATGAACAAATTTTAAATTATTTTTCTCGCAAATTTGACACAGGTTGATAATGTAGAGAACTTAAAAAAAGGAATTGTACGATCTTTCGACAAGTTAAAATACATCGCCGTCAATGGCGACCTGTTAACAAGAGTTCGAAATAATATTTTAAGACGATATAATTTGTGCGTTCGGGTCCATGGCGCACATATCGAAAATTTAAGTTTAACGACCAAGTGAATTATTAAAGTTATCGTGATTATTTTAATAAAATAATCAAGTGAGAATGAATAGTATAGCGCCCAATGTATTTACCTACGTTTCGAAGTTGTAACATATGATACCACAAGGTCACTCGCCGCTTGCCGACCACAGGTTAGTGAACTAATATTTACAAACGGTGTTCTATTTTGTTTCAATATTTATGATAAAAAGTTTGTTTGAAAAAATTGTTTTTTAAATATGCATGCGAGGACTTTTTTAATAGTTTCAAAATACTCCTATACACTAGTATTGACGGTGTTTTCATTTATTGTCGTATTGACGTCTCCACTCTGTATATAAACCCATTGCGTTACACAGTTGCCAGAGTTTAATTACTGTCCGAATACAATTTAGGTCAAGGGCAAAAATAAATAGGATCCTACAAAAGTAAAGTATTAGCCCGCTTTGGCCTCGTTACTTAGACAAGAAAATTACCATAGAGATATTTGAATTTCACTTTATGCACGTCAAGAATACAACGAATTACCCGTTTATACTCATCAAAATATTTTTAGAAGACATTTAAGTGGTAGGCCCACACTGTTGACAATTTTCTGTCTACAACCGTGGGCCGATCCATCTGGGGGTAATACCACACTCTCCCAGAAAATCGGGGTCCGAACATTGGCAATTATTGTTGCGCTTCGTTCAGTGAGCGAGAGAGCTTAAAGCCCAAATTAGACGGATTTTCATTGGTAAGCAACGGCTTAGCTGTATCTCTGGTATTCGTTTAAATATTTCCTAGTGGTTGGTATTGGCTTTTTAGTTAAATACCAACCGAATCAAATGTTTTACGTGTTATATTTTTATGCAAATATAATTATTCATAAAATGTTTTACTACCTATATTGTTGTTTTTAAAAACGTATGAAATTCATAATTATTATCATTCTTGTATTAATTTTAAACATAAGCGATCTTCAATTAAAATTTCACGAAAATCGTTAGACGCTTTATACCATGACTAAAACTAATAGATATAAACACTATAGTCTATAAAATATAACTTGATCTCTGTGACAGTTCTCACTACTGCCGCACACTTACGATGCTGTCCGTATTTTTGTCGATATAATTCCTTATTTTTTAAAGTTATTTGCTACTGCAATTGAAAAACAATGCATGAAAATCTTATTGAACTTCAATCAAATGGATGAAGGAATCAATTATAAATTTAAAACAATTTATGAAAATCTTTTTCAATTTAAATTAATGGCTTTTATTTAATTTAAACTAAAGCAGTTAATTAATTATTTCTATTATTCGGAAGGAATACATCCAAATTCATCATTCATCATCGCTGGAGCATTCCTGTAGGTTGATGATGAGTTCTTGGTCACAGATCATTTCATGAATAATCATGTTTATTTTATAAAAGAAATTATCTTTTTAATATAATAGAAATGGTCTATTAATATTATAATTGATGTCTGAATACTAAATTAACACAATTTACTTATTTTATAGAGTAACCATGTGGTTTATATAGGTAATGTATTGGTTTTACTTGTTTTATAAATAATTAATAAGAATGTTATCGATTTACGTTTATCGATTGCCCCATCTATATCTTATTCTCAGTTCAGTATGATCTTGTACTTGCGTAAGCACCATACTTTTATAAGATAGTCACTAAGTATTTTAAAACATATGAAGTTACTAGTTATGGTGTAAATATTCATATTTTTATATTCATAATTCAGTTGAGATATAACTGGCACCTAAAGAATGAAAATATAGGCGATATAATCACTTGTGGTAGGACCACGCTGTTGACAGTTTTCTGTCTACAGCCGCGGGCCGGTCCATCCGGGGTAGTACCACACTCTCGCAGAAGATCGACGTCCTAGTAGTGGCAATGTGCTATTGCGCTTCGTTCGGTGAGCGAGAGAGCTGGAAGCCCAACTGGGTGTGCTTGGGGATTTTATTGGTAGGCAGCGGCCCAAGCTATACCCATGGTATTGCAAAGGTTCATGACGGCAGTGACACTTACCATCAGGTGTGCTGCTTGCTCGTTTGCCACCATAAGCAATAAGAAAAAATACAAATTAAAATTGTAAACATGACGCGTATTCATAATTACTTCATCGGTTTTGTCGCTATCTGTCACAGAGATCAAGCTATATTTTAAGGACTATAATAACATTTTGTTCATAACATCAATATTATGATAAATATATAGCTACAACAGCTTACATATTTAATTACTGGACATTCTGATTTGGAACGCAGTATAATGCTACCACAGGCTACCATGCCCATTGGGGCGTCGGGGATCGAATGTCAGTAGACGATCCCTCCGGAGTCCCGTAAAAGCGCGGAAGGGGGCCGCTGTGGTATTAGTGGGTATTCCGGTTTGACTAGCCGGCCGGCGAGTCCCACACTCCCTCCCGTCACGACATCGGCGCGAAGGGGTTAGCGCGTAAATGCGTTTCCACAGCGTAAAAAAAAAAAAAAAAAAAAAAAATAGGGCTACCATGCCCATAGAGCTTCACGTCACAAGATTTATCCAGCAATGCACATTTCAATACAACAGATTTTAAGCTATAGATAATATCGATTTTGTCGACGCCAGACATACAAGCAATTAAGAGATTTTTTATTAAAATATAAATAAATCAAATAATACGCAACAGTCATTCTATGCATGATACATACATATGTATATGTTTAACCCATAAATCTAAGTATGATTGGCTGTGGAGTTCTCAAGAAATCAAAATAAAACCAGTCACAACGTCAGCCGCTGAGATATCGCGTCGCTTTGAATGTTAACAGTTAACAGGGCAGATTTGACGTCGGCACGATTTCTCAAAAATGACTTGTAAAATAAAATTGGAAGAACTGCATGCTTGGTAACTTTTACAGGCATGTATAATTACCGTTAATCCGTTGGTTACGCATAATAGTATAAAAAACTAAAACGAACTCCCGACTCCGCAAGCCCATATACGTCTCACTATTGGAATCGAGATTCCTTTACAATAGGACAAAAATATATAGGACCCACGGACAATAAAGACCTGCGGTGAATGGTATTCTTACATACGCCTATATCTTAGTACTATAATACTCTCTATAAAATGACAAACCACGACTATTGAACATCAGAAATTGATGAAGGCGAGCAATTAATTACCAAACAAATTCCGTTGTATTTTACTTCTCAGTTTGGCCCCTAATTTGCTTTTTATTTACAACTCTTTTTATTTAAAACTCGATCGTTTAATACGATTTTCCTATAAAGTAGCAGTACAGCTAAAACCCTCAAGTTCAAGAGATTACTAAAAAGCTTAGAAGTGATTCTTTATATTATATAATGTTTACATATACACAATTCTTCTGAAGATACGTGTGTACGTTATTGAACTCCTAAACGACTGGACCGATTTTCGAGGCAAAATTTGTGGATTTATGAATAGTTTAAATTAATAATTAGATTTCGTAAGGTAACGTTGCAATCGATTTCAAAGAATTCTACTTTTATTCTTTTTTTTTTTGTTTGTACAAACGTCTGTTGCATGACCTAATAATTGTATAAAAAATTAATAATTCACATCGTCAATTAAACAGTGACAATTACAATATTTAAATCAGCTGGACATACAGCTCCCCATGGGCTAAAACATGTTTATTATAGCTAATGCTAGAATAACCATGCTTGGCGCATGCAGAAGCGAATTATGAATTTACCTTGAAAGTACTGCAACCTAGGCTTATGGTACTCTCTGTGCTAGATTTTTCTCGATTCCCACAAGATGCTAAAATATTATAATTTTTATTCCGTCACCACACTCGATACATCATATAGTTTCAGTCATATGTACATATATATGAACTACTGAACATTCATTCATATTCATGTGTGAGTTTAACAATAAATTCAACTACTCACATCGTAGATGGTTCAAACAGTCTGGCGTCGGCTTCGCACCAATAAAAGCGTATCGTTTTATAATTTAGATCAAGATAAAACGATCATACTATCAATAGTAACAACATAATAACATTGATTCATTTAACAAATGTATTGCATACATGTACGACGTACGTATCGACACTTGAATCAAATAAACGAATTACATAATCAGCAGCCGATCAACCTAATAATACTTTGCAATGCAGCAAAAGCATTAACATTTGTTTAAATCTGTTCAAACTTTTAAACAAAAATAAATAAATAAATCATATTATCTTCTTGCAGCCAAACTTAAGACACATTGCAGGACAATCCCTATCATGTCACGAGCGAGATCCCTGTATTAGCAAAGCACAAGAAAACATATAATAGAATAAAATAATACATATAATAACTATATATGTATATTATTTCTGTTAAATATGTTTTTCTGTTAATGAATTTTGCCTAAATACTGCATCGATATTAATTATCCGATACACCATATCGAAGATTACCTTTATTACTAATGACAAAAAAAATAAGTAAATGTCCCAAAACAATTGTTTTCACAAAAGAAATGCTGTTCAAACTTAAATTACAACAGGCAATCTGGTAGTATTTTGTACACTTTATATGTCGTAAGTATTAAAAAAACATTCACAAAAATATATATCTCCATCTGTTGGCAAATCCTATTAAACGTTAATTGTCACAAAAATTCTGTAACTGTAAAATGAGCAAAATGCTATATTTATAAGGAGAAACATATTTTATAACGGTGAATATTCGTACTGTTCTTATAGTTTTGTATTAATACCATTAAACTATTGAACATTTGAAAACTTATATTTCGGTTGTTCTGTGAAAATCTTCCTTTTTATTAACCACAAATTGCTAATAAAGTTGTATGCTAAGCAAAGTAATTTTCACAATTCTTTCTGCTCCTCCTCCAATAAAACACCTTAATCTTCGATTTAACTTGATCTAGTACTTTGTTGCGTATTTAGCTCAATGCCACTGCTATAGACTATAAACATTGACTCGATAAACGTGTACTTCAAGAATTGGTTGTATAAAGTACAATGATTATTTTGGATTAAATAATAATGGATTTCCGGCATGTATCGCCTAATTCAATCAAAGTATAATGAATCAACTATACCAAGGCTTATTAAAAATTTAAGTAATTATTATAAATATTATCGGAATAAATATATTATGTAATTTGGTTTATGAGAATAAGGTCCATATTTTAAGTAGACATTGAAAAGTAATATCAAGAATAACTATTTACGCGGTACTTCCAACAAATTTATTGAAACTAGACACTTATTGGGATTTTTAAACGACAACTGATACTTTAAATCTGATACTGTAATAAATCATGGTAATCCCAAAGACCAGGAAATGGCACATCTTCGAATTATTACTCTAAATTTATGGCAATTTTCATAGATAATTTTTGAAAAAACAAAACAATATTGTTTAAGAATTTTCGAATCGAAAACTTGTTAAGACCTTTATGATAGGTTATTATCTGACTGTAACCCTCCTTACATCATGCGAGAGAAACCGACTTTAATGAAGCTTGTTGAGCTTTAAAGAAGTTCTTTTTATGAAGATTATATGTAACATATTAACAGGTATTTAGAAGTTGGGAGTTCATGACTTGAATTGGTCTAATATCGATATATAGCTGGGACGGCATGGGCTATTGTTTAAAGTTTTCCTCCGCTTGCTACAAAGTTAGTCTCAGCTGTCACTTTGTATAAGGACATAGTGACATATTGTTTTCTTAGACTGCTATCACACGAACCCAACTTAAAATGAAAATAATATATAAAAAAACACAGAAATTTTAATTATTTTCTGTTCTCGTTTGAGGCTGTTTCAGTTATACTTTAGTTTACGTCATCAGATCCTATGCTATTTTTAATGAGTTGGTGAATAACGTAGCTACTGCTCCTCCTTTCGTCTGCTTTTTTTTTGGAAATTCACTATTATACTCACTACAAAATGTAAATAAAATCCTAATCAAAACCGCTCAAAACAAGAAAACAAAATAAGAAACTTCAAAACAAGAAAATTACAAAGGTCACTGTTTGTAATTTATGTATCAACAGAAAATTTAAATATTAGCACCCCTAGATGAGTATAGGAACCAAATTTCTTTAAATAAATATTTCTACGGCAGTTATATCTATGTCCACTACATGAAATACTCAATTGTAAATCAACATCTAAAACTATTCAACACTTAATAATATTAAACATAAACAAACATAAAAATGTAAGTCTACAAAATTTATACAATTATGTATGTACGGTGAAGTGTGACCTGGTGTAGTATCAGGTAAAGTGACCATGGAGTCGGGGAGCGGGGGGGACGGTCGAGGGGGTTGTTATATACGCACAAACACAGCCCTTAACAACAATGGACTTGCCACTCGACGGCACAGTGTCAACACTAGCTGTGCACTGAACCAATGCGTGATAATGAATTATGTGAGCACCAATGATCTCGGCCATATTATATACGGTACGGTACAATCTCGACCAGGCCACAGTGCTGATTCACACGTCGTGTAAACAGCCCTTGTGTCGACTCCATTATGTTACAACAAGTGATTATAATGTAAAACTGTATATGTATGTAGCGTATATATACAAAAAGCGTGATATGGAACCGACACAAGTCAAAATGTTAATGATCGAAGTCGATTGCGACGTGCACATAACGGTCGATAATGGCCACCTTGTTCGTTTGTGGTGCCTATGCGCACGCGCATAGCTCAATGGCAGCGTGAAGAAACCACCAGGCGCGTTCAGACTCTCGCTCGACGAGCTGAGCACGGCGAGGCCCCAACCCTCCGCCTCAGTGCTAATGGACATATCATCACGCCTATATATCCCAAAGTAAATATATATGTGTACATATATATATATATATATATGTTCCTGTATGACAGCCCTATAAACATTCCATTTACGAGTATATACATTTTCCTCGCATTATAAATATTTTACACATACATAATACTTATTTTATTGCCCTTTTCATGAACAATAAAGAAGGATGTCGAAAACCATACATATCATACAATATTTTTAAACATATTCAAATATGAAGTGTATTTTTAAATCTTTCAATACTGCAAAAAAAAAAGTGGAGAGTCATATAAGTCTATATTGGTTCATGAATCCACATATATGTAACTTATGATCCGAGGTGCAGATTCTACAAAATATATATTGAAAAAAAATACGATCTTCTACAAGTACACGAGACTTCGACCATCATATATAATAAATACAAAATTGGTTAATATAGGTTTATAAAGTGTAAATTTATGCATGCGTTCAAAGAGTAAAAAAGAAATATTAAATGTTAGGCTAGGAGGTCGCGCGTACCTATCAATCTAATTTTAATTATTTTTTTTTTATATGTTCACAGCATTACATACTCAATAGACTAAAAAAAAAGGAAACAAATGTCGTTTAATTTATTGGCTGTGGTAATCAAAAGGATATTTTTTTTATATAATATAATTTATTACTTTGTTATAAATAAAATTATACACAACCACACAAAAATAAAACAACATTTTTTATGAAAAATTTAGACATTCTGCAAAAATTATATGGCTTTTTATCTGCTTAATACATAATACGGTACAAACATTATGCCAATTAATAAAAAAAATATTTAAAAATCACATTTTACCTTCAAGCCAATTAAATACGCGTTACTCAAGTGAAACCTATTTATGTAAAAAATCTCATATGAAACGGGTACTTTTATTACGATGGCGTTGTATGACTAATATGCGTAAACTTAAAATCATATTATTATAATAATATTTACGAAGTTTCACTTTCGCCACGTGTATATTTATCTAAAATTGCAAAAGTCATTCAATATGACGATTGCCGCGATGATGTTAACATTGATTATTTATTTTATATAAATATTAATGTTTGCCTGTGTGATTGTTTGCTGTGTGTGTGTGTTGTGTGTTGGTGACAGCTGCATTTATAACTTACCTCAGACTAAGATCTGGGCTCGCACAACGTATTACAGGACTAGGCACCGCCGGCACAACTAAGTATGCCATGGTCATGTAATATTTCCAGACCTGAAAATTCATTATATATATAAAATTTCATACATCAGTATCCGCCCGGGGAGTCGTAAAAGTTTGCCCATAACACCAACTGCAATCGTCAATCCATCTGTTGAGGATGATAATTTAGTAGTAAGTGGAGAAGTAGATACTGAAAGGTCAGAGGAAAACCCCAATGCCAGAAAGAATCAGAGTAAAAAATTACTATACTGATTAATCAATTCATAGGCGTCTGAATCGGGGGTAAGCGTGAATATTTATGCTTATTGCCCCAGGAGCCATAGAGCGCCTGAATTCAGTCTAGAATAGTTGTTGATGAGAGCCAGCTGATATTTTTCTATCTTCAGCGATAATTGGGTCAGCTCGCCCGGTGTAGTACCAGTATCACAAAAAACCAACGTCTGATTAGCAGTCATTTGCTAATGTACTTCATTTGGTGAGCGAGAGAATATCATCATCATCATCATAATCATGTGTATATACATACATACATACATATCATCACGCCATATCCCTTGCAGGGTAGGCAGAGAGAACAGAGTGCCAGAGAACTCTATCCTTGCATACTTCACTCGCTTCCTCAACATTCATAATTCTCTTCATACACGCTCGCCGGTTTCGGAGACTCTTGACTCCACCTTCCTTCAGTAGATGACCGATCTGGTCTGGAAGGTCACCACCGAAGTCAAAAATCGAGTACCGGTGATCCGCTCGCACGGCGAAGAGAGAGGAGTTTTACAGTGAGTCTATGGGGTCACGCGCCGCCTTTCCGTCACCCCGGACCGATTCGGCGGGGCGAGACGCATCCATAGACCACCAAAAAAAAAAGGAAGATTAGTCTCGGTCTCCCCCGGTACCTACATCCTTCCACTTTCGCATTGCATATCTTCTTAACGAGACGTTCGTTCGGCATTCTTTCCACATGTCCGAACCATCGGAGCATTCCCTTTCGCATCTTTACACCGATATTCTCTTTCATACCTACTCGCTCTCTTACGTCATCGTTACGAATGCGATCGATCAGCCTAACTCCACAGATTTTCCGTAGAGATCGCATTTCGACCGCATTAATTTTACTTTCATACTCTTTTCTGCATACCCAACTCTCGCTTCCATACAGTAATGTTGGGACAAGCACTGCGTTATGTATTGCTACACGTGCCTTCTGGCTGAGGTGGTAGCTACCGAGAAGTTACCCCAACGCTCCCTTCACTCTATTTCCCGCACTCACTCTTCGCTCTATATCAGTGGTGTACCTTCCATCTCGGCTAAATCCACATCCAAGGTATACAAATTCATCCACTTGCTCTAGCACACCATTACCTATTGTTACTCTTACATCTGTTCTGGCTTCATCTCTTTCAAAGACCATTATTTTGGTTTTGCTCACATTCACGCGTAGACCCCTTTTCTTACAATCTTCTGTCATTGTGTCGACTAGGGTCTGCAGGTCAGTCGCTGACTGTGCCAGCAGGACTGTATCATCTGCATAGAGCAGAGCAGTGACCACTGAGTCGCCCATCTGGACTCCCACATTCATATCGTTCAACCTTTGGAGACATTTATCCAGATATATGATAAAAGGTCTGGCTGATAGAACGCACCCCTGCTTAACGCCGATATTGACGCCAAACCAAGGCGACATTCCATCATCCAGCCGCACACAGGCTCTACAGCTCATGTAACTGGACTGCACAGCCTGCAGCAGTTTACCGTTAATACCATACTCCGGTAAAATGTCCCAAAGTTCCTTTCGTACAACCGTATCAAATGCTCTCTCCAGATCCACAAAATTTCAGAAAACCCTCTGACCTAGAGCCAGATGCTTCTCCACAATGTTGCGCAGAGAGAACACTTGATCCATGCATCCCCTTCCACTCCTGAAACTTCCTTGTGTCTCACACAGTAAACCATCGGACACCATCCTCATTCTCCTTTCAATAATTTTACCGTACACTTTTGCTTACCAAACTGGTCAAGCTTATGGCTCTGTAATTTGCGCAGTCATAACGTGAACCCTTGTTTTTAAACAAAGGCACGATGACTGCGTCATTCCAGTCCCTGGGAACCATTCCCGAGCTCCAACATAAATTGAGGAGCAACAGGCAGGCCTCCCAGACACAGGAGCCGCCAAGCTTGATCATCTCGGCAGACACCATATCAATGCCCGCTGCCTTACCATTTTTCAAACTTCTTATCGCCCATTCAACTTCATCCATATTGATGCCATCGGAGAACATGTTTGGACATGAGTGAATGTTGATCTACTAAACCACATGCGACACCGGCGCCAACCGTAGTATCCGCATACATATCGCCAAAATATTCACTCCATCGGCTTAACACGTCTTGTGTTTGTGTAAGAATGTCTCCACCTTTAGACCTTATTTTATTCATTCTGAAGGCTGACCAACCACCAAGAGACTTCTTCACCTCCCTCCAGAAGAGTTTGGTGTTACCCTCGAAGTTTTTAGTCAGCCTATCTTCTGCACTCATATTTGCACTATCACGTTTCTCTTTCACTAAGGCCTTGGTGTCATTCTTACATTGCCGATATATTTCTTTCTTCTGCTCAGTCATACTGTCATTCAGATTCAAAGAAGAGACATAGTCCAGCCACGCTTTCTTCTTTTGCTCTACGGAAGCTGCCACTTCCGCATCCCACCATGCATCACCATTTATTTTTCTATGCTTCTTTGAACTTCCACATACATACTTCTTTCGCTAGAGAGTATGGTAGATATACCATACTCTCTTTCAATACTCTCCAGCATTCTTCAATGTCCGATTGCGGCTGGCTTGCCATTGTCATGTGTATATGCGGCTGGTATAGGGATATTTCGAGTTTTCCTTCTCTAGCATAGAGGTTTTCTGTTTATTATATCCCTTTGTCGTCTTTTACGACTCCCACGGGTAAAAAAGGGGGTAGGTAGGTAGGGTGGTAAATTGCATTCGTACTCCTTCACCTCACAAAAACGAGGCAAGAGTAAAGAAGAGCAAGTAGGTCGAAAACCCACCAGCCAAAATTCTAACTGTAACCATGGTATTTCTGAGGACTATGAACCATAGTTACCATTCACCATCGAGTAGGTTACTTACTTATATGCCACCAAATGCAATAAAGAAACAGAGAAGAATAGACCGCTTGATAGAGACATACACAAACATATTTTTCTTTCATTTACTGAACGATAAATACAACTATTTGTTAAACGCTGTAGGTACGTGAATATTTAAATGCTATGTATTAGAGGGTTGACCTCGGGTATGTGGCCGGTCATAAAACTATTGCACATAACTTTTGCAATATGTACGATGAAAGATGAGTAAATATTGCGTCGAATACTGTTTTATGCGACGCAATATTAGTAATAAGGGATAAAAGCACGATAATGATGATGGTCTGGGAATATTTAAAGAAACCAGTAGAGATACTTACTTGCATATATCCATCTCTTTCTTTCTCTGGTTTCCGGGGCAAGGCTGGCGAGCGAGACAACAATGAAGCGCGGTTGTCATTCACAGGACTGAGGATTTGATATAATAATTTGTTAAAAAAACAATTTTTATTTATTTATTTTTTTGATTATCATTTTCAGGATTTGAACGCGATTCTATTGGTCATCTATTGCACCCACTTTACAATTTAACCTACTATAGTAGCTATGTTCAATAGTCTGTCCACAAACTCGCCGTTACGGTAATCTTTTTTGTTACGCCATCTTTCGGCAATAACATTGAACCGTGCTAAACGAAAAAAAACTTTTGGCATCAATAATAAAACTTTCAGGTTAGGGAACGATGAGGCTGACATGCTCTATGAGCCCAAAGCCTCCATAAAAAATAATAATAAAAAAAAAAAATAATAATAAAAAAAATAATAATAAAACTTAAAATGTCTCTTAAAG
This sequence comes from Lymantria monacha, assembly GCA_905163515.2. Classification (NCBI taxonomy): domain Eukaryota; kingdom Metazoa; phylum Arthropoda; class Insecta; order Lepidoptera; family Erebidae; genus Lymantria; species Lymantria monacha. The sequence continues at coordinate 24,853,666 of LR991081.1, forward strand.
TTCTCCCTAAAACTTTTTAAATATTAAATCAACAAATTTAAAATATTTCTTTTAGGCTGGAATCTCCCACACACTATCGCTAAGGATTAATTTAAAATCATATAAAAGCGAATCCTCTAATGAATTTAATTTTATAACTCGACTGCACAGATGGTGTAGTGGTTCAGGTAATGTAACCTTCCAGATCAGTGCCACGGGTTCGATTCCCACGTAGAACAATACATTGTGCAATCCACAAAGTATTGTTCTGAGTCCGGGTGTAACTTGTCTGCGTTAATTGCATGTTTGTTAAGTCCGCGCAATACGAGGATTATTTCCTTAGTGCAGTGTGACCTGTAAAACCTTGTTCCTTAGTGCCGGGGACCCGATAGTCTTTAAAAAAAAAATAACTATGCGACTACTAGCCAAGAGATTACAGATTTACTCATCAGATAAAATGTTTTATATTTTTGCTATAGAAAATTCTAAATATTTTCTTCGTTCATTTAACTGAATTTGTTAAGCACGGCAGTGTCCTGTGCTGTGTGTCCAGGCGAGGGAAGTTAGCCCGACAGACTACGATTACCAAAAGAGATTCATCAAGTCAATATTTTTTTCGAAATGTACAATATCCGTAATTGGACTTTTTATCCAAGCATCTATATTCTCACGCTATTTCATTGGTAATATATTTTAAATATATGGTCATTAGTAACTGTACAATATCATTCCAATATAATTTAATTTATTCAAACAAACGATTCGCATTTACATATGTACTACAACTAGCTTTTGCTTACGACTTCGTTCCATTTATAGATTATGTGTAATGTCCTAGTTATAATTTTTAGTATTTGTGTTATATGGTGAAAATTTTGAATAAAATTCACTCCATATTTTGCACCCTTAGTGAGGAACATATCCTCGACATTTATAATCAAAATATACCTTTTTATTGAGTCTCTACTTCACGAAATTGTTAGGACTATAGTGATTGTGCCATTAAATGAAAATGGCATAAAACTATTGTTCGAAGTTGACTTACGCTGGCTCAATAATAGTGAAGAGAGCGTGTATCCTGGCATGAAGAATAGGCCATGCTTGGAGTATTGTGGAAGGACACCGGGCCGGCACTCGACTGCGCTCCAATAAGCCAAATAGCATCACCTGGATTTGTTTTACAAAAAAATAGATTTTTGTACTTAATATTATTACATACAATAGAAAAAAACTATGTTTAAAAAAACCAACTTCAAAAACTAAAAAGTATAAATTAACTTAATATATGTATTGATAGGTTTGAAATAAAAAAGGTTTATAAAATGAAATCTACTGGGCCAAACTATGTTAAGTTTTTATGGGACCAAATGGCAGCTATTCTGCATCAAACTAAAGAATCACGTAAATCGGATTAAAAATCTCAGTTTAATCGGTAAACCTACATAAAAAATAAAAATTCCCAATTCATTTGAGAACTTCCTCCTTTTAGAAGTCGGTTAAAAACAAACACTTTAGCTTCATAATAGTAACATAGATACAAATATATTACCTCCCAAGGATCAGCACCATTGGAAGCGCTACCGCTCCAGCTATTTTTGGTCGACGTTTCATCATATTGAAGACCTACGATCAAGAGCAAATAAAAATTATTTCCATAAAAGACAACTAGATCAGAGCATCTATGTCCCCATCAGAACTATTCTGTGAAACTTATAACACCAACTGTGATAGCGAATACATATGTAACACCAACGTCTAATATTGGACGTTGATAGAGGCTGGCGACTGAACCGGAGAATTAGATTTTTGATTATTTTATAATATTTCATCAGACGTAAAATACCGTACTGTAGAATACCGCATTCACTGCGTAGCGACAAGATAAGAATTGAGTTATTGCCAACACTTTTCTGTTAACTTAACTGTTCACCAACAACACTCATGTTGGAGACGTATAATTAATGAAATCGTCAACCCGCTCGCCAAGCGTGGCGATTAGTGCAATAATACCTGCAATGAATGAGCGATTGATAACATTCAAGCATTGATATAATTGGGCGGTCTTAACCATTAATTTATAAAAATCAATCGATCAAGGGCATTTTTGTGTGCTAGTAATTAGTTTATGAGGTATAATAAATAAAATCACGTAGTAATATATAATACTATTTTTCGCCCGCGACTGCGCCCGCGTAGCTTGTTGATAAATAGGTAGCCTATGTCCTTACCCAGGCTTCAGTGGCGCACTCACCCATTGCCCAGCAAGATAGCTCTCCGAGTACAAGATTTTTTTGCCATATTGTGTGTGTGTGTGTGTGTGTGTGTGTGTGTGTGTGGGTGTGTGTGTTGTGTGTGTGTGTGTACGTGCGCGCGCGCGCGCGCCTGTGCGAATCTATACAATATATGCTCACAGTGTCTTGCAGTTTTGTGGTGTTTTTCTTTGTTTTATTTTTTATTAAGTGAATGACAGGGTCCCAGCTTTATGATAATACCCATCAATCTTCTCTATTGATTTTTTTTTAAATTGTAATAGAATAGTTAAGTATTGTATTGGTGAACTTACCGGCTGTCCATACAGCATGACTTCTCTCAACGATCCAGACGAGGTCCGGCTGTCCCGCGGCTAGTATGGCTTGCTTCTCAGCCGGTGGCAATAGTGGTAGACAACGTTCAGCAAAATACGGTACGTGCATATCGGCCGCATCGATCAGTGCCGGCTCATCACGGGTCAACAGTAACTTCTCCATCAGATATTTCGCCTCCCTATATCAATAACAATATATCTATATGTTTCGTTTTATTATTATTATTGTTTACAAGAACAGCTTACGTGTCTTTTTGGCAGGCAGGTAAAAGCAACATGCTGCTTTAGGAAAAGAAATTCCCATGATTTTTTTTTATTGGTCAACATGTTAAATTATATTAACACATTTTTTTTTTCAAATAAAGTATTTAATCAATACTTTCCAATGAAAGGAATATATTATTAATTCAATCCATAATGTATTATGGTATAATATGTTTAAAATTGTAATATTTGTAAATTAGAAAATAAAAACAAACAACCATATCCGTTATCGAAAAAATTGCTCCGCGTCACTATCCACCAGTAATGCGTCCAGAGGGATAACATCATTGCCAATTAATTTTTATTTCAATATAGTGTGTGTGTGTTCAATATAGTGATAAATAAAAAATAACACCACGAGACTGATCCAAGGCCACTTTTAATAATTTACAAAAATTGTTTATCCTGCAGATTGTAAACACAATGGGCTAAATTTGAAAATTATTGTATTGTCATCGATGACAAAAGCGACGGATGAGAGACGACGACGAAGACTGCATGTAGCTGAGATGCTAATGTTGAGATGGATGTGTGGTGTGACGAGTTAAGGAGTGAAAGGTTAACATGGTATGGACATGTGATGAGATGGGATGAAAGTAATGTTGTGAGGAAAGTTTTAAATATGAATGTTGAAGACTTTAGGGGTAAAGGATGACCAAAGAAAAGATGGATGAACTGCGTGAGGCATGACATCGATAGACAGTGAGTGACTGCAGAGATGAAGTTTGATAGGACTGTATGGAGGAGAATGACATATTGCGTCGACCACGAGTAATTGGGACAAGAGCAAGATGATGATGATGATGTCATCGATCCTTCATGTATGTATAATGCCAAATTAATTCGAAGTTAATTTCAAAGATTCCGTGTCATAAAAGCTGGTGGAACGCAACTGGTATGTCAGCCTCAGCAGGAAACAGGCAACAAGCCATTATTCTAGTAATTCCTTATATCTCAAGTATACCCACTATAGTCTGTCTAATCTAAGAAGTGCACTTTGACAGCTGTCTGAGTAAGTTGTCTAGGTATGTGAACCAAATAATCGCTATCGAAAATATCCGATTTTACTGAGAAATCGATATTGATTCTTTATAATTAATAATCGGTTTATTTTTTATTTTTCAAAAAGGTGATGAATAAATTAAGTGCTAAATTAGTACTAAACAAATTTAATAATTTCAGCATAGAATCTATTCGTCATATTTAGTAGGATTAGGTTAAATAAAAACAAAAACTGGATTTCAAAATGGCTATTTATTAAGAATTACTACTATTACGTGAATTATCAGCGTCGCGAACATTAATAATTATTTCCTCATCAATCAAAGTGTCGAAATGTACATCTCTGTCAAAATCAAAATCAACAAAAAAATCTCTATTCGATTAATTGTATTATTCTAATATTTTTACCGATTATTTGGATATTCGTGAATTGGAAGTTGTCAAGCACTACTGTATAGAACGTGATGACGTGACATTGTTAGGTCGTCAATGACAATTACTATTTACCATGTTATTTTTATTTTAAATTATTTTTACGAGTTTCAACATTAGATTAATTATTGTACAAGAAAGTCACCCGCAATGTTAATTATGTAAATAACTTAATAGTTATTTAAAATTTCAGATTTAGTGTTTACAATCATGTGTACGCATACGTTTGACCGAGGTTATTGTGTATTAAAAAATGCAAAACGTCAAAATGCACTTCTTAGATTAGATGAACTATAGACAATAAAGTGTGAATATACATTCTATTGTGAATCCATCAACGCTTGGGGATGTATGACATATGTGGCATTCTAAATAACATACCTAAGTACATGAACGGCAAGTCTCCTCGGATACGCTTTACACTGGCACAACATCACCAGTCCAAGTGCTTCAGCACCACGAATCACTGAAGCTAAGGGCTCCTGCTTAGTTGGCACGCTACTGGCAACTGGTTCACCATTTTTCCAACTTGTCAACAACTGGAGTAACATACGGAGACCATTCTCTACCAGTTGAGGTGATGTATCCTAAAACAGTAAAATTATTACTCTCCATTTCATTCGCCGTTCATTAGCATGAGTTAGATTCCCTTACAGAATTACATAAAACTCGCTCCCACCGCCCGCATCCAATGTATCCTTAGGAATTTTCATTGTCAGCAATGATGTAACTATACCATTTGAGACCCTCGAGAGATTCCTTTGTCTTGCCTTGTCAAAAAATACTTTCATAAATAGATTCAACATCTGCGTTCTAATATTGATTCCCAAGGGTGGTTGACATCTGGCAGGCGGCCGGTCATGAAACTATTGCCAATAACTTTTACAATATGTACTATGAAAGAAGTGTACGTATTGTATCGACCCCAAGTGATAAGAGTAGGTGAATGATGATGATCTGCGTTCTAATATTGAGCGACATCTTTTTCTTATGAATGCGATTTTAATCATTTCTTTGACAATTCAATGATCATACATACATATACACGCCTACGATCTTAAGGTTGCAATCCGTGTGGCGTAGTAGCTTAAGGATAATAAGTTACTACGCCACACAGGTCAAACTGCTTGATATAGGGTTTTATATCGAGTTTTCTTTGTCATCCGCATAATATATTATTAGTCATACATTACGTTACTGTGGAGGAAGAGGTGATGAATTCTATTCGGAATGTATCAACACAAGGAAATTATAATTTACATACATACATACATATCATCATGCTATATCCCTTTGCAGGGTAGGCAGAGAGAACAAAGTGCCAGAGAACTCTATCCTTGCATACTTCACTCGCTTCCTCCACATTCATGTATAATTATAATTTAAGTAGCAAAATTTATAGCCTGGATCGGGTCTCGGGTCCGTATCGTTATGCCAGTGCTGCTTCGCTATAGTGAAGTCACTGCTCGTTAGAAAACTGTCAGCAGCTGGGCCTACCACTAAAAATACCATAATATCATAAGAAGAATGTTGTCACCTGTACTTCTTTAGCTAAAAATTGCGTGAAACCGGCAAGGACGTCTTGCCTCCATTCAGGGAAATCTACTATCAATGTCTGAAGACTTTGGAATGAGAGGCCACGTAGTTCCTCATCCATGTGTACAGTAAGACGACACAGCAAATCAACCAGCTCGCTGGAGGCCATGCCCTCAGGAATTAATCTGCAAATAATAAAGAGTAAAACATGAATAAACTAGAGTATAAATACTAAAAAAACATACTTTTATAGATAAGGTAAAAAGTAGAAAATAATATGAATGAAAAATAGATTAATATTAACAGAAATATATTGTATTGTAAAAAGCGTAAAAATGACTATTTTTAGCAATATCAGTCAATAAAAGATTTATATGAACAATTACCATCGAGCACTTATTTACTTTTTAGTTCAATTTAATCTCAAAATAGTCTACTAAACTTGGAAAATATTGTCCTGCATGGTAATCGAACCCATGACACTACCACAATACGTGGGTACTTTAACCATTATGCCATTTGTGCCTTGGAAAATGTCTGCTCATTGTGGAGGTCTATTTCTAATCATGGATTTTGTTAGCGATTTTACTCATGTACATGGGATGCAGAAAATAGATATAGCGACATCTATCGAATCACGCGAAAATCCCAGCCACGGATATAAAAAAAAACGCTAATCCCGCAAGAATAACGGGACAAACCATTTCAATTATTGCATTGTCAAGGAGGTGAAATTAGTTGCATTAACTCAGTACCAAATTGACTGACCCTGCATGTAGTGACGAAGTCAAAATACAATTCACCATCTCCTTCCCTCTCATGGGTGTCGTAAAGGCAGACTAAGGGTGTTATATCACACGCAGAAAGCATGCAGAAGGAAAACTCGACTTAAACCCCTATACCAACACGTTTAACCAACCCGTATAATAGCTGAATTTACCGCCCAGGTTGGATGAGTTCCGAGCTCAAAAGTGGGAGTTATATAGGTTAAACTGATGATGAGTAATTGACTAAAAGCGATGCCGCACTACATCCGATCCGAGTCCGTGAAAATATGGTCCGTCGTAGCCGTAGAACTATTTCTATGGTAATTTACGCACTACATCCGATCTCCGTCATTCGATTTCTTTCGGTCATTCTAGAATCTCCATGCTGGAGTTGATTTTTGACGGACCGTTGTAGCCATAGAATTATTTGTATGAACGTACGCCTACGTTCTTCGTACGTACAATAGTATTGCCAGAAGTTGACGTCGATTTAAAGGACTCATGATCAACGACGTAAACACTCTGTTGTGGCTCCGCGTAAAATCCCGAAATTCGGTCAGAGTTTTCTAGACCCATATTTTCACGGGTTCGGATCGGACAAGTGCATAAGCAATATGCGAATTCAGTCAGAGTTTTCTAGATCCATATTTTCACGGGTTCGGATCGGACGTAGTGCGTAACCGCTCTTACTCTTACCTCGGTATGGCAGCAACACAGGTTCTGAACAAATCAATCCTCGGCTTCCTTTCTCCCGTGTTAATCTCTTGCTCTTTAGTCACATTCTGTGTATTAGTCAGCATTAGAGGTCTACCGTAATGAGCATCCAAAGCTCTCAGGATTTCAACTAGAACTCGTCTCACATACGGAAAGTAAGCACTCATTCCTATCGATCTTGCTGTCTCATCTGTCAGCATTTTATTGAGAAATGTCTTCTTTACTCTAAGAGTATTACCGGATGGTAAAGTTCCCGAAGTCCTAGGCATTGGAGGTTCTCCTTCTTTTTGTTGCAAGCTATCAGCTACTACCAAAAACGCCCGTAGACCGATAGACATTCTTTCAGGAGTCAAAATAATCTTAATAGGACGCCCAACCATGAGTAAATCGAAAACAATCTCACGCATAGCGAAGTCCAATCTCTCTTGAGCAATAAATTGTATAATTTTGACGAAAATATTGAGTGGCATGTCGCGCGGGACCACACCCTTGGATCCCTTTGGAAATAATGAATTGACAATGCTCTGTAAGCGCGACTGAGTTGCTGAGTTACTCTCGCATTTGATTCTTATCATATACACCCATAGTAGACGGTATAGCGATTCTGTGAAAAATACATATTTATTACTTTTAAAGTGAACAGTTTTATGGTAGAATTATGTAAATCTAGTCCTGACCATATGCGACAAAAAGTTCGCGAGAATAGCAGCTTAAGTGTATTTAAAAGTACGTTACTGAACTTTCCAATGAAAATAGTGTGCCAATCTATGCTATATCTATACAAGAGTTTGTTCAATAATTAAAATGTTTTGAGGTAAGAAAAAAGCTCTATGATGTCTCTTAACGACACACCTTGACCATTTTTTGTTGTTTTTGATGACAAAGGAACAAATAGCCCATATGATCATAAGTAGCTAGTGTCGCTCGTAGGCCTAGCAAAACTTACATAGGGCTACAGCGAAATCACTGCAAACCACAAGTGCAGAATTAGAGAGGAAGGAATGAGTAACGGATTGAAAAGGAAGTGGGTTTGGGGTTTCATTTCTTTCTCGCACCAATTAAAGTAAACGAATCAAAAAATCAGTACCGATGTTCAGCTTATTGGCTACGGGCAGGTAATAGGACAGGATACGGTCTTACATGCTAACCTACTATCGTCTGGGGACAGTTTTATAAAAATTTTGATTGTCTAAGCAACCCGTGCGTGAACTGCATAGGGTCTAGTATAAACGCCATATAATGGTTCGTTAAATTTAGACCATACTCCTTTGTCTATCACTTTGCAATGTATGAGACTGTATTATTGGCCAATTTACAATGCAGAACAATGAAATCTACGTATTCTACAAACTCTAAGAAGAGTTCTGAGGAGTTAATTAACATGGTATCCTTGACTTTGTGTCATCACACCCATCACTCTATCAAATAAAAACCAATCGTGTATTCATATCTTTATGCTTCCATGTTCTCTGTAATTGACTTGATCAACAAATGTAATTTAATACCAACCTAAAGCTACCCTGCACATCTTAGGATCTCTGTTCTTAAGGTGAGATAGGCACATGGCTAGAAAGCAGTGCCAGTTGGCCAAAAAGAATTGCTTCTGTGAGACACATAGTAAGCAGGTTACTAATGGGAAGAGTGCCAATCTATGTTTCGACTTAGTACTAGCATCCAAAGTGTGACTATACAACATTTCCACGAAATTCTTCAAGCAAGGCACGTTGACTTCATTCTTCACAGTCTGAAACATCAAAATCTATTACTAACTATTTTCAATAATAACTGTATCCACTGTTTTACTAACTAAAAGATAGAATAAACTTATAATATTCTTGCTTTTTTTTTCGTTTCAATTAACACAAATTCTAATATTTATTTTCTAGCCGCGTCGTAGCTTTTATATCGATTCTAATACTTACTCGTATTTGATTTTATTATTTTATTAGAATCCTATGATATTTTTACACGTTATGAAACAAAGTTCATATCTACTGGCTGTGACTATGTATGCTTATATATTCTAAACAACCTAATAAATTTTGATGAGGTATATTAATATTCATTAGATAATTTCGTCCAAATGTTTTATAGGTATAATACATTTCAACATCATTCCCATACTCTTATCCCAATTACTTGGGGTCGATACAATATGTACTCTTCTTTCATAGTACATATTGTAAAAGTTATTGGCAATAGTTTTATGACCGGCCGTCTGCCAGACGTCAACCCTCCTTGGGAATGTAATTGTTGACCAAACGACATCAGATGGAGTTGACCCAGGTCGTTATAAGGCTCTCAGTCGTCTCTTACGACATCCACGAGGAAAGCAAGGGTTGGTATTATTCGAAGCCGCTACCACACATCTTATAATATATTTATGTTACATTTAGAGAAAAGAAACTAAAACGAAGCAAGTACAGTTCGTTAGTTAATAATAACATCTATATTATAGAAAGCAATTATCGTTAATGTTATATCAGCAGTTGCCATCACAACGGCGATTGCACATAAACGTTTACTGTCAAAAGTTATATCTGCTATCGTTTATTAAGGTGATGATTACCAATGGCATATAGTTATAGTAAAATGAATAAATATTCGTTTAAATTTTACTTACTGCTGCTACAGGCACCAATATCTCAACGAACAGTCCGGCAAGTGCATGTCTGATATCCTTGTCCTTAACTTCCAAGAAATATTGCGCGCACTCCTGCAGGAACTGAAATGAGGCTTCAAATTCTTCTATGGGTACCATCTTGACTCGGAAGAACTTCATACCCATGAGCAGAGATATTATACTCTGTGTTGTATGAGGGGACGGCTCGCGACTCTTCAATTCCTAAATGACATAAAAACAATATAAAACTTTTGTGTACAACTAATACCATACGATATAATAGAAAATTTGATCTAGATTTTTAAATCGTATATTCATAATGTAATAACATTTTTATTCGATGTGGTGACGGAGTAAGAATATAATTCACCACGCCCTTACATCTTACCCGTGGGTAATTGTGTTAGACAACTAAGGGATTTACATACATACATAGCCTCACGAAACACTACGAATTGCCACAAGCCACGATCCTGACATACCTCCATCGCTTCATTCACAACCATCACAGTCTTCATGCATGCTCTACGGTTACACGTACTCTAAATCTGACCTTTCACCAACACATCTTCAAGCGATATAAAACGTTTATAACATATATGTAAGAGAAGGTAAACTCAGAACTAAACCTTATATCAACACACCTGGCCAGCATGGTATATTGGTCATTTTCTCTCCCATTATGGAGGAGGCTTGGGCCCAACAGTGTGACATATATGAGTTGAAATGACGATCAGCACTCTTTGGAAGACTGGTAACACAAACCGCCAATGCGAACCCGTGATCAAATAGGCCGCCAAGTGTATACATACGACAAGGCCTACATCCAATAGTGACTATAAACTGGAAAGAGATTTAAAAAAAAAAAGTAATACCTTAAGATCAGCTGTGAAACGTTTCTTGACTGAAGCAAAACGCGATTGCGCCAAAACAGCAATCACTTCTGCGTAGAGATCAGCAATTAAATGAACATTCGCCGCATTCGGATTAGACTGTAACCTGCCATCGAAAAACAAATTGTAAGTAAATGAATAAAAAAATACTGTCATTAATGGCATAGTAATTAAGATCACACGTAGAACAATATCAAGATTCCAACACACACCTGTAATAAATAAACTGGAGAACGTGCTATTATTGTCCGTTAGATAGCGCACATCCCTTATTAAGACAAAATAATACGAGCCACACTTTGATTGTCGTACAACAGCTCACACTTGTCCAAGTGGTAAGACGATTGAAATGGATTGCCAATAGGCGTGAATTTAAATCCCACGTGTCACTATAATTTTTCGCTAGTAAACAAGTTTTATATATATTATATTGTATTACATAGAACAATACTTTGTACAATAATTATATTTGTAAAGTTTTTGTTAAAATTCCATCCTTATGAAAATATAAAACTAAAAGTAAAACGTCTCGGGTATTGGCGGGAGAAGAACACAGATGTCACCACTGCTTACTTGGTCATGCGAGTTATAAAAAAATATCAGCCAAGTGCGAGTTGTACTCGCGCATGAAGGGTTCCGTAAAACTAAAAAAAATATGTGATGTAACTAAAAATTTAAGGCTTTCGGAATGTTTCCTTTATATATGCTATAAATCGTAACTTCATGCGAAATATCAAGATCTAGAATCTTCGACTGGAAGTATCCTTTAGGTTTTGATTCCCTTGCGAGTAGTTGCGTGTTTGAAAATATGCGGCTTAAATTGCTGTTTCTTTTGATTGCTTTGACATAGAAGTTTGATTTTGTTACAGCTTAAGGGTCTTATAGATCTGAGTATTTGATCATCGATTCGTTCATGAGGAAAGGGGCAGTAAGTTTAAAATTACAAAAGATATTTTTACTATATGATGTAATTAAAAGTATAGTATAATATAAGTATATGAAGTGGCGGCAGGTCACGGGTACAACATGCGACCCCAAAGTACCCCTTAAATTAAAGGGCCAAATATATAAAAGCCTAATAAGACCTGCTGTACTGTATGGATCAGCATGTTGGGCGATAAAAGCGACGGATGAGAGACGACTGCATGTAGCGGAGATGCGAATGTTGAGATGGATGTGTGGTGTGACAAGAATGGATAAAATAAGGAATGAACATATAAGAGGAAGTTTGAAAGTTGCGCCAGTGACGGAAAAATTAAGGAGTGAAAGATTGACATGGTATGGACATGTGATGAGAAGGGATGAAAGTAATGTTGTGAGGAAAGCTTTAAGCATGAATGTTGAAGGCTTAAGGGGTAAGGGAAGACCGAAGAAAAGATGGATGAACTGCGTGAAACATGACATGGATAGACAAGGAGTGACCACAGAGATGACGTCTGATAGAGTTGTATGGAAGGAGAAGACATATTGCGTCGACCCCAAATAAATTGGGATAAGAGCAGGTTGATGATGATGATGATGATGTAATTAAAAGTATACGGTTTTCGCATTTTTTCCTTTATCTGTGCTATAAGAAGTTGCTTCGTACCAATTTTCAAGATTCTGAGTTCACGGGAAGTACCCTGTAGGTTTTGATTCCCTTGCGAGTGTCGAAAATTTGCGGCATAAACGCCTGTATCTTTTGATTGCATTGGCTTAGAACTTTAAATTTTCACAGCTTTAAGGGACAGTAGACTTGAGTATTTGATATAAATTTCAGCTTGATACCTCCACGCGTTCCTGAGAAAAAGGGTCTGGACAGACAGACAGACGGACGGACGGACGGACAACAAAGTGATCCTATAAGGGTTCGGTTTTTTTCCTTTTGAGGTACGGAACCCTAAAAACGACTAAAGAAATAGGAATAACATAGCAGCATTTAACTGACAATATGTAAATTCCCTCGCAGGGTCTATGCATGAATTTGAATTTGAGCGGATATACCCCTTTTGCAGTGATGTTATATGCATACCCCCAGTCATTATTTACAATACCTATGGGCAAGAAAGAGGGGTGGTGTATTGAATTCTTATTCAGGAACCACACGAAAAAGATATTTTTATAAAAGATATGTAAGTTTAAAAGTTCTTTAGACCATGAACCAGCAAGTAGTGACGAGTGATGGGAGGGCACTCGATCGGGCAAATAAAACAAAATGAATTGACTAAACTCAATGTTTCACTAAATTACTCGACAATACTTTAGCAATGTCTCACTTACCCTTCCTTATAATTGAATCGTTTGAAGGCAACATTCTCTATATATTGCACTAAATCCTCGTGTCCTGGGTGGAAGGGCAGTTGTTTGAGCACTTCTATGAGGGCGAGACAAAATAGGAACTCCACTGCAAGGTCCCGTCTCTCCGCTTGAAGCTCCTCGCAGCTACGCTCGACAGTCTCAGTGCCAGCACCGCTTCCTGATACTATATATATAATACTGAAAGGCAAATACATCAAGTTAGTCTTAAGAACTGATACAGGCAAATATTTTGTATATGCGACTAACACAATCAATATAAAATCTTGTATGACTGTTTCAAATTTGACTAGCATTCTCTTCAGCAGTTACAAATCTAGGATGGTGACTTTAAATAAAACAAATCTGACTCTAGACTACGGTCTTTCTTCACAATTAAAAGGGAATTTACCTACTATATAATCTGGTCAAATAAAGATTTCCTACGTTGATATTATATGAATACATTCTTTAGTTGTCTTTTACGACCAACAGCGGAGAGGACACGGTAATCGTATTTATTTTTTCAATTGTATTCTTACTCCATGATTATAAGGCAAATACATTCTGTTAAATAAGACTGACGGTAGTTTAGTCATTCTATAGGCTCATCTTGTCGCAGGGAGCTATTAGATTCAGGAGGCACAGGACCATTCTGGGTGGCATTCATATTTACCATCTGCAAATATAAAAATAAAAAAATCTCTAACCTTTTATTTCTGAGATCTTGGTGGGGTTTCTTTGCTTGTTCGTTTAACTGTGGTGAATCAGCCATCTGACGTTCAAGCCAACCAAACAATGCTCTCAACAATGACGGCAGGCAATGTTCGGCTACAGTACCAAATGCTTGTAAAATTTGATCCAGCTGTGGATCTTCACCTCGCTGCAATGTTTTGGCTAACGGTTTTTCCTGCAAACAGAAGAAAATTAATTCATTAACACACTTACCAAAATAAATTATCTTTACGGATTTTATCGCGTCACGAATATGAACGCTGAAATGTATTCGACACTTGAAGAAAATAAAAATCAAACACGATAGAATCCATAAACATAGTTGTATTCCAAATGTGTAATACACACCAACAGAAGTCATTATATTAACACGTTCTTACAATCTTTATTGTATGAAGTAACGTATTTTTATCTTTATGATTAAAAATTAGTACAACATAATCTTCTCTTCAGAAGTGACATGTTTTTTAAGATGATGCTGATAATAATAATTAATATGTAATATATAGATAATAATTAAATTATCTTACCAATGGCTCAGCCATAACTGATTCCATTTTTCTCTCGGCCTGTACAGTAAATTCAGTGAAAAGGAGTCTCATAACGAATTCGCCGGGACGTAAATCTGAATCCTGTGAAACTGACACAGGACCTTTGTGGGCTCCCCATGGAAGCATTGACCCTGGCAAAAAAAAAGTATCATTTTATATAACAGAACAAAATAGGTGTTCAATTACATCCAAGGATAAGTCCTTTACATTTAATAAAATTAATTATGAAAGGTACATGTCTGTACATTATATCGAAACACTAATATGGAGAGAGAGGTCCTTATTAATTGAAAGGGTAAGCCACCAGGCAAACCATCGAGGGATTTGGTTCGCTCAATAGACAGAAAGGATAAATACGACAGGTTATGATTCATTTCGCAATTCAGTCGCCCCGGGCAATTGAAAAGTGTATACATTATATGATTTGACCACAGCCTGTTTATTTTTATTAAAATAAGTAATGTGTTTGGGCGGCGTGTAAAAAAGTCTGTATCAAATACTATAAAACAACAATTGTAATGTTTAAAAGCTGAATACGTAAACAATTCTGATATTAGGATGAAAAGTAATAAAAATTACCTCTTGTGGAGACATACGTAGTGTTACTTGTTCCAGACGCCCGCCAATCACTAGGAACTGTATTGGCTAGTCTTTCAAGTTGTGTGTTTGTTTGTTCGGTGTAAGAAGTGTCACTAAGAATAGCGACCTGCTCGCCTTCATGTCGAACTTCGGATACTGCACTGCCCTCAGATTCAGCTTCGCTCGACACCATCGACGAGGGCGCCTCTTCGGGACCGGAAGCTAATAAAAAGCATTCGTATTGAGGACTTTCAACATTTATTTTGTACTTAATTAACATTTTGCTGCAAATGTTTACTAGAAAAGATTTACAAAAAGAAGTAAAAATCAGAACAATAAACAGAGAGTATAGTAGACTAATTTCCCTACTATTATGGAGAAAGCTCGATATTAATAAGGAAATTTTGAGTCCGTTATTTGATTTTTTTTAAATCTGTCATAATCGACGTCTTCCTCGTCTCAGCTCATATACGTCCCACTACTGGGCTAGAGTCTAATCTAAAAAAGGAGAGAAATTGATCTACTATACGATGCTAGTCAGACGGGTTTGTAATAGATTTTATTTTCGAGAGATTTCCGAGATTTCCTTTTCTTAAATAAAATTAAAATAAATCTAAATCTCCCGCAATACAAGGATCATTTTCCTAATACAGTGTTGTTTTAAAAAAAGATATATATGCCGTGGATCGTGATTAACAATAGAATTGTGCTGAGTGCTACTAAATCAAAACAAAACAATTAAATAAAACCGTAAATAATAACATAATAATAACTAACCTGACATATCTTCAGAATGTCCTTCCGAAGGGACGGTACTCAGCGAGTCCGATTCCTCTGACAACATCATTACTAATATTTGCCGGCGCTCATTTATATTACTGTAATAGAAGTGTTACATTTGATAAAGTAGATTCTATTATACATATCATTAACACTCATAACTAATTACTTCACTTCATTAATGGCGAGGTGGTTAAGATATAGTGCCAGTGTCATTGGTTATATTTTGTACGATCCATAAGTAGCTATTCTAATCTGGGTATAACTCATGTTCGTTAAATTAAATGTTTTAAAATCCCCCGCAATATAAGGATTTATAATATTTCCATAGCGGTGGATGTTCAATTTAAAAAAAAATTGGATTAATCTGGACTTATTAAACTTTGTGCGATCGACAATTGTTCCAAATGTGACTTTGTAAAGTACCCTACTATTCGACCATTTATTCCATAGTCTTTAAAGGATTTTGTTTAAAAAAAAAGGTAAAATAAAAATAATTTATTTTAGATCCATCCATCCAAATTTCTCGTTCAGGGTAATGACACACACACGCATAAAATTGAGGTTTATTATTTATTGCTCTTGGTGGCAAACGATCAAGCAGCACAACTTATGGTAAGTGTTACTTCCACCCATGGATCTTTGCAATTGCATAGTATAGCTGAACCACTGCTTAACAATGGAATCCCAAAACCCACCCAAAAACCATTCAACTGTTGGGCCACTGGCTCTCTCGCTCAACGAATGTGGCACAGTAGCACATTGCCACTGCTTAGAAGCCGATTTTCTGCAAGAGCGTGGTACTACACCAGACGGACCGGAGACGACATGGTTGTGCCCCTGCTATAGCAGAAGTCTATGAGCAGCAGTTACCACCTACTACCAGATGGACTGACTGCTTGTCTACTATCAATGCCTATAAAAAAAAATGTATGTACGGTAAATACATACAGTAAAGAATCGCGTTAAAATTGCTCAAACTAAGCAAGGTATTATTGAATATTACAATAATAGCAAGTACAAAGTACTAAATTATGCCTAATGATTGGAAGAAGCTTGCATCAATCAAATAACATTGAAAGTAATATTATATGGATATTGTAATAAAGTAGTAAAATAAAAAATAATAACTAAACAAATTTTACCTTTGTTTGATTTAATGTTGAAAGACATCTTTTCTCATCTCGTACTAAAACAAAACACTTTATTGTTGTATCTTGTCAAATTTTGATAAAATTCTCAATTATTTGTTTATATAACTAATGTTTACACCGATATATCTGCCTGATATGCTGCCTGATGTAACACAATATTATATACTACTGCTATTACTAGCTGCCCAGACCTGGGAGTTTAGCATCATCTCTTATAAGTTATAAGAGATGATGCTAAACTCCCTACTGTGTTGTTGTGTTACTATAGTTTTACAGTAGAATAATCTAGCATGGGGTGACTAAAGTAATACTTTGTAGCTTAGCAATTTTGAAAAGTCACATAAAATAGTTCATTCATAAAAAAATCGAGACGGAGCCATAAATTCAATATGCAGTTATGTCTTCATCTGGTTCGTTCACATTAAAGTAATAATATGTATTAAATGTTAGAAAATATTTCTTTCTATGACATCACTATAAGAAAAACAATTTAATTTTAGATGTCATGGTATGAAACTAATTCTCTTTTAAGGTTGAAGCAAAACATTCTTGAAACAATGCTTTTTAAAAGTTGGTGATACACTTATGGGATTGCATTCAAGACGGCAGCAACAAAATCTATGATTTATGTAGGATTTAAGACAGCAGCAACAAAATCTATGATTCATGTAGAAAATATGTACTACAATTCTGACGTCTTTCACCCCATAATGTGCCGAACTATATTAACATTCTTATGTGATGCAATGGTTTCTATCCATAAAAACTTACATAGAACTGTGTCAGCACAATTTAGTGTAAAATCCATCACAATTTTCTATATAATGATAAGTTAAAGCAAAATAGCAACATCAATAGTATCTTACGCAAAGAAAAAAAGCATTTGCATGAAATATAACATTGGCAATATTTGCAATAATATGTTAAAAATACCAACAGATCAACAGTCAAGGAAACTTCTTAAAAAAAATCTTAAACTTTGTCTTGTGTCATATTGTAATACGTTTGTATAACATTTATTAAGAGAATGAAAATTTATGCCTTTTATCAACCTGTTTGACCAGTGTGATATAGCACCCCTATCCTTTTCACTTATAGGAGGTCCACCCTCAATGTATATATAAGCTAAGAAAAATGTGAGGTTCTATCATGATCCTAATATAACAGAGTCCATAATTGGTATTTAGAAGAAACCATCAAATGGAAAAATAATCCATAAAAAGGATCAAAGTATATTTTCTGTTTAAATAATGATTTCAAAAAATGAACTTAGATCTGGAGATAAACTTTTATAGATCAACAGTTTGTACAAACATAAAAATATTTCACTTTATAAAATTTAAAATAATTTTGTAGACAACCTATAACATTATTTTAAATTTTGATGAAAAGTAAATCGTTATTTTAAATAAATTATTATTATATAATAGTACTTTGGGACAAAAAAAATAATTTAAATTTAAGTGTCTGTTTGAAACTTTCGTTTTTTATTAAATATAATATATATGTTACCTACCTATACAAAATAAAATGTCAGTCTGTTTGATCTGAGTAATCTTTGAAATGGCTAAATCAATCTTAATGGATGTTGAGTGTTTTTTTATTTTAACAAAATGACAGCTTACATAAAAAAACTAAAGCCTATGAAATTGAGAATAATTGTTTATACCAACAATTGAAATTAATATCATCATCATCATCATCTCAGCTCATATTTTGTCCCACTGTTGGGTTTGAGCCTCCTCCATAATAGGAGCGAAGTTGACCTACTATACCGCGCTGGTCAAACATGTTGGTATAGGGTTTCATTGTGAGTTTTCCTTCTCCTGCATAGATATTATGTATGTATAATATACCTTAGTTGTTTCTTACGATCATCCACGGGTAAGATAGGGGGGTGGTGAATTGTATTCTTACTGCATCACCACACAGAAAATTGGAATACAATTAGCTATTAACAAATAGACCATGAGCAAAGCACAAGCAGTAGCAAATATGAAATTATTCAGCTTAAGCATTATGAATTCTATAATCACTTCGCTTTCATTACTACCATTAAAAAATAATTCCATAAACTAAATTACATGTATATTATATAGCATATTTATATCAATCATAAAATAATATTTGATACCAAATAAAAGTGAACATAGGTACATAAATCCATTTGATTTTCTGGCAAATTCAGGCTCTGAACTTATCATTCATATATATCATTTTCTACACTTTATGGTAAATAATCACATTCACCTTTGAATATATTTTGAAAATATTAAATGGAAAAACTTTATAGATGATGATAAAGTAAGAATACTATAAGTATCCCCTTTCTTGCCCTTAGGTAATATAAACTTAGTTTACTATGACTAAGGGATATAATATACAGATATAATCTATAGAAAAACGAAAATCTTAAAATCAACCCCTATACCAAACCGCCTATTATTATATAGTATTTATATTTCAGCAGAGCACAAGATGATAATGATAGATAGACTTTCTCATTCACTTTTATTTGGAAAACTATCAAACTTGTTAAAGTTTTTACAATAAACCCAAACAATAGACTATTGCAGTCAATATTTATGCCTAATAATCCAAACAACAAACAACATAATATTCTGTTTGTTATTTGGATTATTTTGATTTTTTTCTTTTTTTTTTTTTTCCAAACTCTAATTGTTTGGGCATACGGTTCCCCTGACATTATCAGGGACCTTAAATTAGCAGTGCTAAATAAAATTATTATTATGTACAAACTTAAAATTAGATAAAAATAATAAATAATAATACTAACTTAATGTTACTACAATAAGCAAAAATTTAGGTGAAGACAAGTTTTACAAATTATACTACAAGAGAGTAAATAACAATAGAGATAACAAGTTAAGAAGAGAAAAGTAACAGATTAAGCAAATAGTAATTAGAAAATAGAATTGAGGAAAGCTAAAGTTAAGGAAAAATAAAGAGTTAAAGTGACATAAAAGGTAATACTAACTTAATATAGGCAACATATATTTTGCTCAATTTAAAATAATATAATAAACTATAGTCCCAAAAATATACATAGCTTACATTTTTTTTTTTTTTCTTCTCTCTTTTTTAAGTTTGTAAGTAGTAGAGCTTATGGTAATAAAAACAAAAAAAGAAGAAGAAGTCAGTAGCAGATAGTAAAAGTAATAGAATAAAATATAGAAGTGATTGTGAGTAAATACATTGTTTACTCTGCTAATATTGATTATTAGTTACAATTATTATTATTATGTTGAAATGGGAGACAAAATATAGATTCGGTAATTACTTCGTTGTTGGTAGTGCCATCTGTTAAATAGTTATATAATAAGAATATTATACAACCTGACTTAATTGATTACATTAATATAAATATTTTTGTTTATAAAATAGTAGATTAAGATATAAAAATCATTATACCCCTAAAAATATGGTAATAGAATTTACAATCAATTAGACATACATACATACATATCATCACGCCATATCCCTTGCAGGGTAGGCAGAGAGAACAGAGTGCCAGAGAACTCTATCTCTGCATACTTCACTCGCTTCCTCAACATTCATAATTCTCTTCATACACGCTCGCCGGTTTCGGATTTCGGATACCTACATCCTTCCACTTTCGCATTGTATATCTTTTTAACCAGGCGTTCGTTCGGCATTCTTTCCACATGTCCGAACCATCGGAGCATTCCCTTTCGCATCTTTACACCAATACTCTCTTTCATACCTACTCGCTCTTACAATCAATTAGAGATGTAGAAATATGTAAAAAATGATGTATGTATAATGTTTTATAAAAATAAGTTTGGTTATATATATATATATATATATATACACATATACCATACATATATATACATACACACACATACACATACATATGTATCACTTACAAGGTGTAAGGTATATTACATAAATAAGATATATAACAAGATAGGTTGTGGAATATAATGGTGTGTTGTAAATAATTAATATATTGTAGAAAATTAATTTAATTAATAATTAATATAATTATTTATATTTAATAAAGTTAATATATTATAATTTATACTGTAACAATATATCGATTTATTGTGCATATTATATATTTGTTTTTTTTTAGTATATATTTGTTTCTAGTTAATATATTGTAGTGTATAATGTTGTAGTGTAAAAATTAATAAAAGTGTAGTTGCTTAATATGATTTGATTTAAGTATTATTAAATCTGGATATAGTTTATTTTTTGTTTCTTTGTATTGCTAAATTAGCTAGTTTCTTACAATAGTTTATGATTATTTTGATTGTAAATACATATAGAAAAAATACTAACTATGTACAGATGAATAAAAACACCATCAAAGCATTTTTTTTTGACAACTCTATTTAATTTATCTTTTTCTATTCACTAATATATTCGTTAAATTAATAGACACCATAAATACTAATTTTATAATATTGGAATAACTTATAATAACATGTACCCATAACAATTATGCACTGTTCATAGACCAAATAATGTTTTTATTACATGAAATACATTTCCTATTCAGGAGACTACAAAGAGTAATGATTTTATCTTATGTATAACCTGAGATTTACTTTTCACTGGAGAAATAATGTTTAAAACATAATAATTCAGAAAAATTAAAAATATTTGTAGGTATTTCTTTTACCACAATTTCCCTTGATATATCCCATAGCATAATTTCTAATATGAAGCTGAATTATTTACCTAATTAACTTTGAATTATTAAAAAATGTAACTAACCACCAAATATTTCAAATGCACTAGTAGTTAAAGGCGAAAAATCATCTAAAAATCTAAGGTAACATTGATTCTGAAATATAGTTTGGCAAGTAACTAAATACTAATTGAGATGTGTATATATAGTAGTGGTGTTACAATACATGCACTTAAACACAGTGATAATAAACTTTATGTAACTACACAAACTATTGTTAACATGTTTATCAAACAAAGGCAGGTTCATGTCAATATTGTATAAAATGAATAAAGATTCGAAATATTAAGAAAGATACCAATAATAACCATCAATCAAAATATTCAACATCAATAAATTAATAACATTAAGTTATATGAAATTATAAGACAACTACTAATCATTACACAATTGTTGAGATTAATATACTTATTGAAAATATATTGATGAAAAATTAGCAGTATTATTTATCAACAACAATTAAAACTGGCAAAAGGAATAGTGACGTGATTGCCAAGTAAAGGTAATGATTCAAAAATTGCTCAATTGTTAAGGGTACCTACCAAATATTTGGTAACGTTTTACAATTATTACAAAATTTGAATTTAGAAGACACTATTAATACAATAGTGTACAAATGAAGCAATGAAATAGGATTTTGTTTTTTAGTGTAATAGAAAGGTTGAAAAAAAAATGTTGTGATGACTTATTGCACGAGATATAAGCGTCAACGAAAATTTCTTACACCTGTAACAATACATTCAAGCGTCAATTATTAAATCTACTTACTAACCACAATCATTACAGACATAATATTTATGACACACCGACGAATATCATCGCAGATCTCTGTTTTTTAATATGGATAGTTGATTAATATCCACTACACAACAAATATTCAATAAAATACAATCACGCAGGCCTATGCCAAAACCCAATTTGACGTTTTGACAATTCACATTAATAGGTTGTAGTTGCCTAATACTTACACAGCGTACAGACTCTTACAGTGGTACAATAGCCTTTGAGCCTTTGAGCAACTATCTAAATGTTTAAATAGACTACGGTTCAATATTTATTTTTATAGACAAAATTAAGAGGCTCGTTAATAAGCTTTTTGAATGCGTTTATTATTTATATTAATTATATTTTGTACACAAGTATTATGATATCTAAATTATAAATTGAAAATGATACTGTAATATTTATGATTAAGTATGTGAGTATTAGTATTGACATAGTTTTATACATATACATATTTAAGTTCTTTAAAAATATTATACTTATTCTTGAAAGTCATTGTAGTGAGAGCAAACCCAATAGTATTGGAATTTTCATGATTGAAGTTGTATGTTACATGTAGCTTTATGCCCGAAATTATTCGAATATTACAATAAATATTACATAAATCTTAAAAACATACAGCAACAAACACTACCTACTTGCTATGTGGTAGTGGCTACCAAAAACATCAGTTCTTATAATGTTAGTAGGTGTTATAAAAGACGACTAAGAACTTTACACTGACCTGGACCCATTTTGTCTGATGTCGTCTAGCCAACAATTACAATCAGTCAGGCAGGCGGCTGGTCACAAAACTATTGCTAAAACTTGTGCAACAATACTATCGAAAGAAGTACATATTCTAGCGGACCCAAGTAAATGGGATAGCGCTATAATATTTTTGAAATATAATAATCCTGTACAATTGAATATTATTTGAGAAAATATGTTGTTATATTCGTTAAGAATCAGATATACCATATAATGACGTATAATAAATTAATATAATCTTCTGATATTTAAAGGTAAATAAAATATAGCTAGTTATATATCATGACTTTCCCCCCAGGTTAAGAAGTGTTGTAGTCCTGTAAATAAGTAGGTTGCTAATGCACACGTGTTGAACTTGAGCCTCCCTACGAGTATTCCATTTAGACGGGTCTTGTGCCACTTACATCCAGCGGTTTCTTATTACTTTTGAAATGGTGTTAATCCTTCTACAGCATCCTATCCTATGCTAGTAGGTATCGCGTTGTCGCCACTCGAAAACTTTCTTCCCACCGTCCTTATAACGAGATGTGTGACATGCCCATTGCCCCCTTGAAAGTGCTAAATATTCGGGCTATATCAATTACATCCTTTTCATCAATTACATCACATAGATAAATATCAAGCACAGCCGTTTTTATAACAAGCTAAGTGACTTTAAGCCTTTTTATGAGGCTAATATTAAATTTTAGTGTAAATGAAAGAGTACACGCCTGACGTGGTATGAACATGCGATGAGACGGGATGATAGTTATATTGTGAGAAAGGCTTTAAGTATGAATGTTGAAGGATTTAGGAGTAAGGGAAGATCGACGAAAAGATGGATGGATTACGTGAGGTATGATATAGCATAAAGAGAGTGAACGCTGTGATGACATCTGATAGGATGTGTGGTAGTGAGTAGTACTACCTATAACTTTTTCGGAAACCGTCTTGTTCAGGCGGCTGGAAGAGGAATTTGCGTGTGTAACAACTCTTAAAAACAATTTATACACATGACTCAGGGGTACAATGGGTCTGTTATTACTTAAGAGCACTTTGTCATCCTTTTTGAAGAAAAGGAACCACTACACTCCTGATCGACGACTCAGAAACGTCATCCCTGAGACGAGAGTGACAGAATTAAACAACTTATGTAGGCCAAAAACCGGCTTGCCCCTTTCCCCTCAATTCCAGTTGTTTGCGATGTCTAGCTCTTTCTTCTTCCCACATTTTGAAAAAAGAGAGCGAGCCGCAAGTGCACATACAAGCGAGCTTCGTGAAGTACTGCCGAAATGAACGATCGCCATCCACAAGCGACGATAAAACATGTGCAAATGCCGTCGAATAATATTTATCTGATAGAATTTGGGTCTGTAATTACTTAAGAGCACTTTGTCATCCTTTTTGAAGAAAAGGAACCACTACACTCCTGACCCACGACTCAGAAACGTCATCCCTGAGACGAGAGTGACAGAATTAAACAACTTATGTAGGCCAAAAACCGGCTTGCCCCTTTCCCCTCAATTCCAGTTGTCTGTGATGTCTACCTCTTTCTTCTTTCCACATTTTGAAAAAAGAGAGCGATCCGCAAGTGCACATACAAGCGAGCTTCGTGAAGTACTGCCGAAATGAACGATCGCCATCCACAAGTGACGATAAAACATGTGCAAATGCCGTCGAATAATATTTATCTGATAGAATTTGCAACTTATGAGGATTATGTAAACGATCAAATGAATCACCGAGTCCTTACCGGTGGTAGAAGAAGCCCTAAACCATTTGAATATTTTTCTATTAAGATGGTTAATAGTTCATTGGTGATTTGAATATTTATCGTTATTTCATAACAGATCTCAATTTTCCTAATCAAAACGAGCATCTCGCATGATTTGAAGGTCTATCTAAATGGGGAATTTGAGGCAGGCCGCCGTTGCTGAAAAAATATACACAAAAATATATACATATAGTTAGTTGTGGTTACCCTGAAAATGAAAGAGCACAAAACATGATCCATGTGATTCTTTTTTTACTATATTGTATGTTTGTGTATTTTTCGTTGGTAATCCTAAAAATAAATAAATATATACATACATAAATATATATAATAAAATACTTCAAAATACATTATAAATACTTCAATATAATTTTACATTATATATATAATAAAATATTTCGAAATACATTATATCATACGTTTAGTTTTTTATAGAAATTTTCTTGTTCTTCAACCTAGACAATAAAATAAATCAATAATAGACGCTAAATCGTGTTTTGCGTTTAGTATCGGTTTATTTTTAAAGCAATTTATAGACATTGGTTTTTTTAAAATGGCGTCTGCCGAGTTTTTAGAGCAAGTTTTATCCACAAACGTAGATGAGAATGCTGTAAACGCTATTGTAGGCTCGTTAGAAAACCAATTGGTTACTTCTGTTTCATCAGTGGCGTCTCAGAATAATGTCAATGTTATACCGTCTCAAGCTTGTAACATATCACAAAATGCTGGCTCAGTTATAGGCAGTCAAAAATATATCTTGGACCAACTTAGTGGTGGTTTAGTGAACAATATTCATCCAAATTTCGGTTCAAATTCTAACGTGTCTTATCATAACGTGCACTCTTCGAATCCTTCCCCATTTACTTCTTTCCCTTTGACGGGCGGTGTCCCTAATTCGAATGAAACATTGAAAGTGATCTACTCACAGGCACATCATATAAATAATCCAAGCGGTGTCACATTTTCTACTCAAACACTACCAAATAATTGTGTCGGACAGCCGCAGAGTCAGTTGTTTCACGCAGTCACTGGTGGCGTCTTACCTCAACAGGGCAACAAATCTCTCAACATGCAGCCGCAGCTCGTCATTAAGCAGGGCGCAAATACCGGCCAAGTGGGTATACAGCCTGGAATGGTGACTGTCCCAATGACTGTAAATTCTAGCATGCCTGCTTCAATTCCTAATGTGATGACACTGAACAAGCCTGGAGGGCAGAATGTTGTGACTACACAAAATTCGTATTCTGCTCAGCCTGCCATGCTCCCTAATGTTCAGATTTTGAACATGAGGCAGGCAACTGCGGCAATTGCTGCTCAGAAGTCTGTAGCAACTGTGTCACCAAGAGTGGTGATTGGAACGCCTCAAGTTGTTGGTACGAGAGCAACTGCTCCAGTAAGTTGGCAGTCTGTACAAATTATGCTGACATTTTTGCTCAGTATCTTAAAAATGATGATCAATACTCTTGTACAAACACCACTTGAGGCTGCTAGAATATTAATGTTGAATGTTGTAAATGATGGCACATAGACTTTCATGTCTATTTGTAATCATGTTTCGATGTGGTATTAGAATATTTATTTTATCATCTGCATTACCAGGTTTGTTTTATGTTTTCCTCAATGTTCATATTCTTTCAGTCTCAATTTGCACATCAATCCATTTTATTATACAATCACTTGCTTTGTAAATGAATTGCCTGGAAAGTGAAAATTTTAATATCAGTACAGGCTTCTGTTTCTCTTATTGAAAAATTACTTCTGAATTTAATTCACAGCCTAAACAATACCTATGATGATGTTTTGCTGAATATTAGATTTTTCACATTACCATAAATTATTTTATCATAATTTTAGTTCATAGTAACATCATTATTTTTCATTAATTAATATCCATATTGTTATTCACTTTTATGTTGCATGGATGGTCAATTGATATAAACATGTATGCAATTTATTTCAATGTACTATAGTAATGATGCAAGTAATAAATGTTTCTGCAAGTCTGCTTGTCAGTTAATTGACAGAGAACTGTAGTATTATAACATATGGTTTAATCTTGTGCCCACATTTGCAGAGTACTGTTAACTATTGTCGCGGTATGAGCAAATACAACTTAGAATGGCACTAATCTGTAAATATATTATTCAAAATTGTGGGTGTAATTATATTAATTGGTTTGAAAATTGATGACAGTACAGGTGCCCTAAATGCCTGCATATAAATTTAATAAATTAAATAAACATCATATAAATTTAATAAACATCAATTATGATTAATATTGAATAAATTACAATAATTTATGCAATAAACTTAATCAGTGGGTGATTGATTGTTTTTCAGTAACTCTGTTAATGATTCAGAAATGAGCTAATGTCTTGTTTCTGTCATATTGCACAATAATGCGATTTGTCTGTGTTGTATGGGCTTTGATATAATGAATTCAATTTACAGTGATAAACACCAGCTTTCACCATGCTAACCCTATAACTCCAGCGACTCCCACAACATGGTATTAAAATATTACGCATTATCAAAGTTGATGTTGCACAAACATTAAATTTTAAATATAAATCATAAAACTAAATGTTTATTATCTAACAAATGACCTGCTTTAGAATCATATTTTTGAATTTTATTTATTTCAAAAGAAAATTTCAAAATAAACCCAAATGATTTGAACTATCATAGATAAGTTCATTAAATTGAATTGAGCGTACATTTTTAGATAACGCTGCAAACTCTACAGAGTCTCCAACCAGGCCAGCAGGGTCATTTGTTGTTAAAGACTGAGAATGGTCAATACCAGTTGCTGAGGGTGGGTCCCGCACCCGCGCCCGGCATGCTCACAGCGCCGCAGGCTCAGACCATCCGGCTGTCGTCAGTGCCGGCAGTAAGTAGGCACCGCCGCTCTGCTAATATCCGCGTTTACTAGAATTTGGACAATTTTCAGCACTCACATGGCATACTCTAGATAGAGGAGACATGCCTGCAATTGTTTGTCCAATTTCAGCCTACATCATGCATGTAAAGTAAGGTGATGGTGCATGTTCTGATATCATTAACAAGGTAAGAATCTAATTGGAGATTTATTATGGTTGTGTATAATCAATTACTAACCATGCTCATATATTACCAAGACTTAAGTTCTAGTGTTGGGCGCAAATATTTTTTGTACTTGCTATGATTTTTATCCTAATAGTACCTTTAGTGTGTGTATATTTTTTTTTATTTTAGTACTACTGTAATTTTTAAAGAAATAACATTATTCAATAGAAATAATTTAATTTAAAGTAAGACTTTAGTCTTTTGCTGCTTATTGAGCAGTAACGGTTTGCGCCAAACATGAACTATATAAACATTACAGTAAACCACCTCCCTATACCTGCTTACGATTGCATGCTTGGTGCATTAGTGATCACCCGACCAGCGCCCGGCATGTGTTGGCAGTGCTTATCTGTGTAATAAGGCATCATGCGTATGTTCATAGCACCCTGGCGTTGCCACGGTGTCAACGAGTATAGCACCACCGAGCCACATGCCTGGACCTATGTCTGCTACACCGATTGCGACTCCAGTTGTCATGCCACCGCCCAGTGTCCAGAATGTTGCTCCTGTTATGCAGGTACAGCAGCAGATGCAGACTGCTCCACCTACTCAAATAGTAAGTTGACACTACTACCTTTTGTGGTAGGATATCATTAAGTAAGAGATAAAATGAAGTGAATGATTCCTACCTTTGTGGAATCTAGTCCAGCAAGTACTTTGGTCTATATTCTCTTTAATTTTTAGTCTTAAAGTCCTCAACATTAGAACTGTAGGTATTTATTTAGCAGTCACTACACTGGAGCTACTAAAGTTTTAATATATACCTTGGCTTCCTTGGCCTTAAAAGTTTTAACTCGGAAAGGTACTGCATTATTGCTAGATTAAACTAAAATTACACAATAGTTGTTTATTTAAACTTAGGTTAGAATAAGTTTTAATAATGTTTACATGTAATGTAGACCAGTGTTAGCTTCAACATATTGTGTATGTGTGTGTAACTGTACTCCTAAACGATTGAATCGATTTTGATGTTATGCTCAGATAGATCAAGGAAAGATTTATATTAACAATTGGACCCAGGAGGCGGTGCTGCTATCAACTACAGGGATGTCTATTTTTATTATTTTAGATTTGTAGAGTACAGTGTCTGTTGGGTCAGCTAGTTTTGTTTATAATGGTGTATATGGTATGGTCTGTGTTTTGATATGATTTTTATTGGAACAGAACTGAACATGTTTACACTAATACAATAGTATAAGAATG
The DNA here is from genome assembly GCA_905163515.2 of Lymantria monacha. NCBI lineage: Eukaryota > Metazoa > Arthropoda > Insecta > Lepidoptera > Erebidae > Lymantria > Lymantria monacha. The sequence continues at coordinate 24,882,868 of LR991081.1, forward strand.
TTTCATTGGTGACATTGAAGAATAAATTTTTGACTGTATTCTAATTGTTCAAGAATTAAAGTTAATTTTGATTGAAATCGTATAGATACTTACCATTACTAACATATTTAGACTAATATTTAACTTCTTCATCATTTCAGCTGATAAGGCCCACTGTTGGGTTCAATCCTCTTGGCTAGCAGGAAAGAGATTGTCCTATTACATTACACTGGTCAAAAGGGAGAGTGCTGATTATTGTATTCTTAAACTGTTGTCACAGATAGCATGTATCTTCCTTGTGTGCCATAATATATCATTGTCATCATCAACCTAAAGAACAGGTCTAATGTTGGACGTAATCCTCCTTACAGGAACAGAACAATGTCACAATCGTCACACTTGGTAGGCGGGTTGACGATCGCAGTTGAGATTAGAAGATTGCCAAGAAAATGCTGCTCTGCCTATTCTTCTTAATGGCTCCTACGGGCAAGTAAGGGATGGTGACACATTGTATTTTTAACCTGACAGAACATGGGGATTTTATGTACCTATGACTGCTGGTTGATAAGTATTAGCAGCTTAGCAATGCCAGTATAAGAAGTTTACAATTACAAATGATCATACCATATTAGGTAATTAGTTTTTCAGACATCACCCAGAAAACATTTCTTCAAAGGAATGTCCTTAGCATATCAAGTACAGGAAATAGTGTAATTTGTTGTTCAGCTATTGTTTTATTTCCTTTAGAAGCCATCTGATAATACCAAAGAGAAATGTCGCAACTTTTTGGCTAATTTACTGGACCTATCAAGCAAAGAGCCTCCATCAGTGGAGAGGAATGTGAGGAATCTCATTCAGGAGCTGATTGACGCGCTGGTAGAACCTGAAGAATTCTGCGATAGGCTGGAACGCCTATTGAACGCCAGCCCACAACCATGTCTTATTGGTTTTCTGAAGGTAATGTTACATAAAAACTAAATTTGGTACCAAACTAAATTAATAAAAAAATTGAATTCCATAGTTCAGTGAGTTGTCTTTTTTAATTAAGGAAGAAGAAATTAAAGGAACACTTAAAATATTTATACCATTACTAATAAAACAACAAACAGTATTTTTTTAAATAAAAAATCAAAAGTGCATATAAAGTACACATGTCAGAACTACTTTGGCAAATCTCGTTTACATACATCAACCAATAGCATGGTTTTTTTTGTCGATCTCCCTTTCTCTCTCGCTCTCTCTCACTCGCTCTCTCCCACCTGTCGCTCCATAGCTACACTACCGTCCAAAAGTTTGGAAGCACACCTGTTTTCAAACAAAACAAATAAATGCCGACTAATAGCGGTAAAAATTAGCAATAATCTTAAGTTTTACAACCTTTTACGACTGTCTACACAAACACAAAAGGATTATTATCCTACATTCATCAAGTTTTATGGAATTCCTTAATATTGACGAAACACGTGTTTTATGACTTAATCCGTCGGCTACTTTATCCTATGCAATGGTGTAGTTTTATTGATAATGTTTGCTGGTTTTAACTTTTTTAGACCTTATTCAGTCGCACTTGAGCATTGGCACGTGAAAGTTGTGATATTAACATTGTCTGTATTCGAAAGATATCGGCTACTACTTTGACCGTATTTTTTCTTCTGAAAATGGCAAAACGCAAGCAAATCACGCTTGAACAGCGAAGCGCTATTTGCACTCTACGCGAGGAAGGATACAGTGAACGTCAAATCGCAGAAAGGCTCGGAATTTCTTGTAAAGGTGTCCACTATACCCTTGCTAGAAAACAAGAAACGGGGAAAAATGAAGATAGAAAGAGATCTGGTAGGCCCAAATCCACAACAAATCAAGAGGACAACTTCATTAGAGTTCTTTCTAAACGGAATCGACGCTTAACTGCACCACAGATCACTGCAGCTCTGAATGATACGCGAGAAACACCCATTTCAACAACTACTGTTAAAAGACGCTTACTGTCTGCGGGATTAAGAGGATGTGTTGCTGCTAAAAAACCCAAACTAACAAATCGACATAAGAAAAATAGACTAGAATGGGCAAAAGCGCATAAAAACTGGACTATAGAACAATGGGAAAATGTCCTTTGGAGTGACGAATCAAAATTTCAGATTTTCGGATCCAATAGACGTGTCTTTGTACGCCGGTCAAAAGAAGAGAGGGCTTCAGAGGCATGTACAGTGCCTACCATCAAACATGGTGGTGGTAATGTCATGGTTTGGGGGTGTTTTGGCAACAGTAAACCCGGCAATCTTGTGAGGATAACCGGAAAATTAAACAAGGAAGGCTATTTAAAAATTCTCCAAGATTCTGCCATACCCAGTGGACTAAGTCTCATTGGTTCTGGATTCATTTTTCAACAGGATAATGATCCTAAGCATTCGTCTAAATTGTGCCAGAACTTTTTAAACAAGAAAAAAGCTGAAAACATTTTAAACATCATGCAATGGCCATCTCAATCCCCTGATCTTTCTCCCATTGAACTTGTTTGGGATGAACTTGACAGGAGGGTGAAAAGTCGTTGTCCTACGAGCTCAGAACATTTGTGGCAGCTATTAGAGAACGAATGGAACAAATTAGATAAAGATTATTTTAAAAAATTGATTAATAGAATGCCCAGAATATGTGAGAAGATTATAAAGGAGAAAGGTGGACACTTTGATGAAGCTAAAATTTAATCTAATTTACCATTGTATATTATTTTTTTATTTTGTTTAAGTTAGTTTCTGTTTGTTCTTTATTTTTTTATCAATACATTTAAATTTAAATGACTTAGTTTGGTTTTATTCGATTTTACCTTGCTGCTTCCAAACTTTTGGACGGTAGTGTATGTGCGTTATACCGACGACAAAGATCGGGTACCGGTGGCCCGTTCGCACGGCGAAGAGAGGTGTTTGTAGGGTGGGTCCATGTGGTTGCGCGCCGCCTCTTCCGTCGCCCCGGGCCGATTTGCCGGGGCGCGACCACATCCATGTTCCCACCTTGCAAAAAAAAATAAATGGCTATGTGCGTTATGCGACGTACGCCCTATGCTCCATGGCACTGTGCGTTTTGCGACGTTCGCTTTATCTCACTCACTCTCTCTCTCGATGTTTCTCACTCGCTTGCTCCCTACTCTCGCTCCATGGCTATGTGCTTCATGCTACGTTCGCCCCTTGTCACTCTCTTTCAATCGGTCTCAATTGCTTTCTCCCTCTTCTTGGACAAAATCGTCCCACATTTCCGTGTCGCAAAAGATTATACGCGCGCGAAAAAGTTTCGTTTAAAAAAGCAACTACATATATACACACATACACACACACTGCTGGACATAGGACTCTTCACGAGAATACCACTCAGTATTGTCGAAAATCTCTTCTCATCGGTTGTTAATCGGACGAGCGATTTGACCTACCCATTGCCACTTCAATGTGTTAATTACATACATATCATCACGCCATATCCCTTGCAGGGTAGGCAGAGAGAACAGAGTGCCAGAGAACTCTATCTCTGCATACTTCACTCGCTTCCTCAACATTCATAATTCTCTTCATACACGCTCGCCGGTTTCGGAGACTCTTGTCTCCACCTTCCTTCAGTACATGACCGATCTGGTCTAGGTAGGTTAGTCTCGTTCTCCCTCGGTACCTACATCCTTCCACTTTCGCATTGTATATCTTCTTAACCAGACGTTCGTTCGGCATTCTTTCCACATGTCCGAACCATCGGAGCATGCCCTTTCGCATCTTTACACCAATACTCTCTTTCATACCTACTCGCTCTCTTACGTCGTCGTTACGAATGCGGTCGGTCAGCCTAACTCCACAGATTTTCCGCAGAGATCGCATTTCGACCGCATTAATTTTACTTTCATACTCTTTTCTGCATACCCAACTCTCGCTTCCATATAGTAATGTTGGGACAAGCACTGCGTTGTGTATTGCTACACGTGCCTTCTGGCTGAGGTGGTGGCTGCCGAGAAGTTGCCCCAACGCTCCGTTCACTCTATTTCCCGCATTCACTCTTCGCTCTATATCAGTGGTGTACCTTCCATCTCGGCTAAATCCACATCCAAGATATACAAATTCATCCACTTGCTCTAGTATATCATTACCTATTGTTACTCTTACATCTGTTCTGGCTTCGTCTCTTTCAAAGACCATTATTTTGGTTTTGCTCACATTCACGCGTAGACCCCTTTTCTTACAATCTTCTGTCATTGTGTAGACTAGGGTCTGCAGGTCAGTCGCTGACTGTGCCAGCAGGACGGCATCATCTGCATAAAGCAGAGCAGTGACCACTGAGTCGCCCATCTGGACTCCCACATTCATATCGTTCAACCTTTGGAGACATTTGTCCAGATATATGATAAACAGTCTGGCTGACAGAACGCACCCCTGCTTAACGCCGATATTGACGTCAAACCAAGGCGACATTCCATCATCCAGCCGCACACAGGCTCTACAGCCCATGTAACTGGACTGCACAGCCTGTAGCAGTTTACCGTTAATACCATACTCCGGTAAAATGTCCCAAAGTTCCTTTCGTACAACCGTATCAAATGCTCTCTCCAGATCCACAAAACTTCAGAAAACCCTCTGACCTAGAGCCAGATGCTTCTCCACAATGTTGCGCAGAGAGAACACTTGATCCATGCATCCCCTTCCACTCCTGAAACCTCCTTGTGTCTCACACAGTAAACCATCGGACACCATCCTCATTCTCCTTTCAATAATTTTACCATACACTTTTGCTGCCAAACTGGTCAAGCTTATGGCTCTGTAATTTGCGCAGTCATAACGTGAACCCTTGTTTTTAAACAAAGGCACGATGACTGCGCTATTCCAGTCCCCGGGAACTATTCCCGAGCTCCAACATAAATTGAGGAGCAACAGGAACGCCTCCCAGACACAGGAGCCACCAAGCTTGATCATCTCGGCAGACACCATATCAATGCCCGCTGCCTTACCATTTTTCAAACTTCTTATCGCCCATTCAACCTCATCCATACTGACGCCATCGGAGGACGCCGCTGTCGAATGTTGTTCTACTAAACCACATGCGACACCGGCGTCAACCGTAGCATCCGCATACATATCGCCAAAATATTCACTCCATCGGCTTAACACGTCTTGTGTTTGTGTAAGAATGTCTCCACCTTTAGACCTTATTTTATTCATTCTGAAGGCTGACCAACCACCCCGAGACTTCTTCACCTCCCTCCAAAAGAGTTTGGTGTTACTCTCTAAGTTTTTAGTCAGCCTATCTTCTGCACTCATACTTGCTCTATTACGTTTCTCTTTCACTAAGGCCTTGGTGTCATTCTTACATTGGCGATATATTTCTTTCTTCTGTTCAGTCATACTGTCATTCAGATTCAAAGAAGAGACATAGTCCAGCCACGCTTTCTTCTTTTGCTCTACGGAAGCTGCCACTTCCGCATCCCACCATGCATCACCATTTGTTTTTCTATGCTTCTTTGAACTTCCACATACTTCTTTCGCTGTATCTACCATACTCTCCTTCAATACTCTCCAGCATTCTTCAATGTCCGATTGCGGCTGGCTTGCCATCGTCAGCCGTTCTCGGACACCCTCTGCATACTTTTCTCTTACACACTCTTCTTGCAACCTTTCAACCTTTATTCTTTCAAGCCCTCCGAAGTGGACACGCTCTCGCCAGTGCCCCCACTTTCTGAACAGACCACTAAATCTCGCAATAACGAGATAGTGGTCCGTATCGACTGTGGGGCCCCTGTAGGCTCTTGCGTCCAATATTTTGCTTCGGAGGCGACTGTCTACCAAAATTAAATCTATTATGCTTTTCTGTTCATTCCTTCTCCATGTATACATATGGATGTCCTTATGTTGGAAAAATGTGTTTGACAGAATAAGGTTTCTCTCCATGCATACATCCGCTATGAGCCTACCTGCGTCGTTCACTCTCTTATCACCAAATGGACCAAGTACGTCCTCATAGTCGGGACGCTTGGTCCCCACCCATCCGTTCAAATCTCCGCATACAATCACGCGTTCACTGGTTTCTGCCATATCCAGAACTTCCCTAACATTGTCCCAAAACTTCTCTAGGTCTGATGCCACCGAGGATCCTACGGGAGCATATGCTACAACCATGAATACCTTGGTGACACCTAGTTTTATACGGACCCAGAGAAGTCTGGGATTATACATTCCGTAATCCTTCACACCTGAGGCCAAGCGAGAGGACAGCACTCCTACCCCCATGCTGGCTCGATCGCTCTGTGGTACACCAGACCACAGAGCCATCCCGCCACCAGTAAGATCGCAGGCGTCGCTGCCCCTTCGCTTGGTCTCTGTTACACAGAGCACGTCTAGCTGTTTGTCCGCCATGACGGATATCAGCTCGTGCAACTTACCTTCCACACAACCTCTTACATTCCACGTGCCCACCCGGCGCTCTGCTCTTCTCGACTCGCCTAACTGGGCAAGGCGTGATGGGTGGCGGCCCCCCATCGCCGCAACTGCCGATGTTCGTATCGACGGGAGCGGGTCGGTACGCGTCGCTTCCGGGGGACGCCCTAACCCGCATTGCGGTACGCATATCGAGCCGGATTAGCGGTCTAATTAGACTGGCAGGGGACGCGAACGAGCACGCTCCGGACTATGCCCCCCAGTTGCAGTTGCAATGTGTTAATTCTTCAAGCTATTACTTTGAGCATTTTTATGAGGCTGATATTTAGAGAATACGTCAGTGCCACAAATCATTGGTTCTAAACTATTATTTTCAGACAATTTTAAAATTGTTTGTAAAATATCAATTGTTCATGGGCATTTTATTTCTACTCAATACTGACAACAATGCTTCACATTTATGATTATGGCGCTATGAATATAATAAAAGAAAACACATTTGGGATGTTGACCTTTATTTATATGTATATTATTTTCAGAAAAGCCTCCCTTTGCTACGACAGTCATTGGTCACGAAGGAATTGGTGATCGATGGTATCAACCCGCCTGCTATTCATGTGGCATTTGCCAACATGTCAGCGTTACCACCTGGTCCTGGTATCCCATCTAGCAGCAACGTACAAATTGTAAGTTATGAAACTTAAAGAAATTTTTAAATATAAAACAACAGCAGGACCCTTGCCTGTCTCGCATTATTAGTAGAAGATTTGTTACATATAGAACTGTAAGGAAGCAATAGAATATGTATACATTTGTCATTATTATGTCCACGCTCACGAGAGAACAGTGCGAGAGTATCAACTTCGTGCTATCGCAACTAACAACTGAGAGTATCTTGAATGTAAACATTTACTTATTTTTAGTCATTAAAGAGGATAAAAATCTTTAACATGACATAAAACAACACATCGACCATAAAAAAATATGTAGTATTGTGGGAGATATTTTAGAATTACAAAATAATGAAAAAGTATGTGTATTTATAATAAATAGAAATCGAGGTAAGCATTGCATATGTCAGGTGATAAAAAAGGAGATATTGTGTGGACCCTATATGATTAGCTTAATGACAGGGGGATGATGATGTATTAAGCCTTATAGCCTATGTGGTTGACGGATTAAAAATACAATATGTCACAACTCATTCTTTTCGAACAAGAAAATGCAACATATATGGAAGCGAAATAGAGAAAAATCCTATATCAATCCGTGTGACGAGCTTGGTATATATTGTATCCCAATTTCTATTTGAGTGGAGCATTAGTAAAAATATTTACAAGGATAAGGATAATTCTTGTGTAATATTTATTTAGTTCTATATATTATAACTCTTGGTGCTCTTTTTTTTGAGTAGTGGTATCAATAAATAAAGGCCAAGCTAGTGTGAACGTAATTATATCATATCTAATATATTTCTATGATGGGGATTTGAAATTTTGAAAGACTAACGTCAATATATTAATTTAACTCTGAACGATATTTTCTGAGCTTCCTAAAGCTAAGATTAACTTAGATTATTTATAGTCATTCTAAACCCTTAAAATAGCACGAAGAATGTGATGTGTATAAAAAAACAAAAAAGCAACGGGAAAAAGAGTGAAGTGATATTATTATCAAGCTAACAAAAAAACGGCAGACTGTTACTTCTTTTTGAATTTAATATGTTTCTTTTATAACAATCTAGGTTTTTTAAAAACAGGTTATAACAATAAATACTACTTACAATTTACTTGCCAGATTTGCATATGTATGTGTATTTAGATAATTTAAAAATATGGTGGCGGTTCTAAATAATAACTAACTAAATATTGCTCCTGATCTATAATATTTATTAACTAACGGTCTCACTCACAGATTACATTTCCACAGAGGGTGGATGTTAGTCAGACGTTTGGTCTTAAAATTTTGAACCTTCATGACAACTTTTATCTGTATGGTGACGGAGTAAGAATACAATTCATCACCCCCAATCTTACCCTTGGGTGATCGTAAGAGACGACTAAGGGATATAAAACGCATATAACATCTATTTTATTTTTGCGGTGGACTATTGATGTGATCGCGCTCCGCCAAATCGGTCCGGGGCGATAGAAGATGCGGCGCTCAACCCCATAGACTCACCCTGCAAGAACTCCTCTCTTCGCCGTGCGAGCCGGCCACTGGTACCCGAACTTCGTCTTCGGTGGCCCGCCCGGCGGTTTACCCTCGCAGGTTTCTCTCGATTCGGCGCCCCGACAGCTTTCGCCGTCGACCGTTGCATCCACATCAGTATCCAGGCCCATACTTCATATGGGCCTCGATATTGATGTGGAAGGAGTTGACGGCTATCGACGCGGCGATAGGGCCTCTGACAGGCCAGCGCCTCGATTTGCCTGACCATCTCCTCGGTGCCGAGAGTGGCCAGGCTCGTCGCCTCTTCGAGCGTCCTGCGGATTGTGACGAGCGTATCGTCAGCGTAGCATATTAAGCTCAGCCCGGGGAGGAGACTCTCTCAACGCCCAGTCGTAACCGATGTCCCACAGAGTCGGCCCCAGGACCGACCCCTGTGGAACACCGCACGTCATGGGCGTCCACACAATGTCCCCTGCGGGACCTGCGCAGAAGATACTGCACCCCTCCAAATAGTCTGCCACTAGCTGCCTCGGGTGCAAGGGCACCCCATGAAATCGGAGCGCCTCCCTGATGCAGCTGAATGGCAGACTATTGAATGCGTTGGCGATGTCCAACGACATCGCCAACAGCACTCCTCCGCCGGCAACAGCCACCGCGGCCGTATGCCTTAGGCGTAGCAAGGCCCCCTTCGAAAACCGAATTGAGCGTCCGACAGATCGGGCCCCACCTCACCCAGGTGCCGGTCGATGCGGGCAACGAGCCACCTTACTCACATCGTCCAGGAGCACGACGGAATGTGGGCCTACGGCGAATCCGGGGGCCATCCCGGCTTTGGCAGGAGAACCAACCTCCCTCCTTCCAGCACTCAGGGAACTGTCCAGCCGCCAAACAGGCGTTATACAGTCGCCTGAGGCGAGGTTCTAGGTGGTTGAGGAGCAACTTCAACAACCGGACTGGTATTCCGTCCGGGCCGCACTTCTGACGTCACGGGTGGAACACTTTCGACGGCCTCCCGGTCGTGATCTGGCGAAGCCATGACCGGGGGCGCGTGTTCCGACTGCCGCGGGAACAGCTCCTCGATCACCCTACGGAGGAGGTCGGGCTGGAGGGTCTCGGTGAAGGGAGGCCCTGCGCGAAGCTTACTCAGCGACGCGCGATACGGGCGACCCCAGGGGTCACGGTCGAGACCGTCCAGCATCTTCTGCCAACTTGCATCCTTGGCGGATCGGAAGGCCAGCCGAAAGACAGTCCGCGTACTGCGGTACGCCACATACAGCTGGCCCTCCCGCTCAACGTCGCGGCGACGCCGCCGGCTGAGGGTGTAGGACCTCCGGGCATTAATGCACACCGCACGAAGGTCCGCTACGCGTACGCACTGCGGATGCAGCCAGCCTCCGCGTCCACTCCGTTCGCCGCATATAACATCTATGCGAGAGAAGTAAAACGAGAAACAAAACCCTATACCAACACGTCTGACCAGCGTGATATAGTAGGTTAACTTCCCTCCCATTACGGAGGAGGCTCGACCCCAACAGTGGGACATATATGAGCTGAAATGAATGATGATTGAATGGATTACAACTTTGTCATTGTAAGTAAATTTATTTTGTGATTTGAGCATCCAAAAGACATCGATACCAGCTTGATCAAATGTAAAAATTCTCTCTATTAAGATAACATTGTCGGCAAACTTACATTTCTTTACTTCAACTTAAATCATGTATTAGGTTTAAGTCCTATTAGGGCACTTACCTATTGTTACTTTTACATTTTCTTTTCGGGTAGATATGTAGTCAGAAGCTGAGAAAATCCAAAAAGAAACTCAGCAGGCTCGATATTTTTATGTTACTTATTACAAGTTATCGCGGGTCAGCTGTTGGAATAGTCACCACTTTAAATGCACAGGGTTGGATATTCGGATAATCTTAAAAAAGACTTGTTTTAAATTATGTACGTTTAATCGCAAAGTTGTTTACTATAAATCTAAATTGGTTATTTTGTCTCTGAAAAAAAATCCAAAAATGTTGTGATTACTGGAACTTACTCATCCTATAGTGTGATCCGATTTCGGATCGCTCATATCTACATAACATTTGGTTAAGATTTCACGTTATTACTCATAAACTTAATATTAATTTTTGGTTGCGTAGTGGTTGAGATGCCCACCTTCCTGCCAGTGCCGTGGGTTCGATTCCTACGCAGGACGATGCTTTGTGTGAGCCACAAACTGATGTACTGAGTGTGGGTGTAATTTGTGTGTGTTAATTATATGTTTGTAAAGTAACCGCAATACAAAGTAGGGGTGTCCACTTTGAAAAAACATCGATGTTTTTATCGATTCGATAAATCGAAACTGTACATCGATGCATTTCGATGTAGCGGATGAAAACATCGATGTTTTGTAAACATTGAGGACCTTTTCTAAAATATATTACAAAAAAAAGGTCTTTTTGTGGCATTAATACCTATTCCAATCCCTTATAAAACTGACTTCTAAAAAAAACGTCTTTTTTTTGTGGCATTTATACCTATTCCAATCACTTATAAAACTGTAATTTATTATTAAAAAAATATATATATTACTTTGAAATATTATTGAATCATTTCACACACTTCAGAATGAATAAAATAAGGTCTAAAGGTGGAGACATTCTTACACAAACACAAGACGTGTTAAGCCGATGGAGTGAATATTTTGGCGATATGTATGCGGATGCTACGGTTGGCGCCGGTGTTGGATGTGGTTTAGTAGATCAACATTCGACAACGGCGTCCTCCGATGGCATCAGTATGGATGAAGTTGAATGGGCGATAAGAAGTTTGAATAATGGTAAGGCAGCGGGCATTGATATGGTGTCTGCCGAGATGATCAAGCTTGGTGGCTCTTGTGTCTGGGAGGCGTTCCTGTTGCTCCTCAATTTATGTTGGAGCTCGGGAATGGTTCCCAGGGACTGGAATAGCGCAGTCATCGTGCCTTTGTTTAAAAACAAGGGTTCACGTTATGACTACGCAAATTACAGAGCCATAAGCTTGACCAGTTTGGCAGCAAAAGTTTATGGAAAAATTATTGAAAGGAGAATGAGGATGGTGTCCGATGGTTTACTGTGTGAGACATAAGGAGGTTTCAGGAGTGGAAGGGGATGCATGGATCAAGTGTTCTCTCTGCGCAACATTGTGGAGAAGCATCTGGCTCTAGGTCAGAGGGTTTTCTGCAGTTTTGTGGATCTGGAGAGAGCATTTGACACGGTTGTACGAAAGGAACTTTGGGACATTTTACCGGAGTATGGTATTAACGGTAAACTGCTACAGGCTGTGCAGTCCAGTTACATGGGCTGTAGAGCCTGTGTGCGGCTGGATGATGGAATGTCGCCTTGGTTTGACGTCAATATCGGCGTTAAGCAGGGGTGCATTCTGTCAGCCAGGCTGTTTATCATATATCTGGATAAATGTCTCCAAAGGTTGAACGATATGAATGTGGGAGTCCAGATGGGCGACTCAGTGGTCACTGCTCTGCTTTATGCAGATGATGCAGTCCTGCTGGCACAGTCAGCGATTGACCTGCAGACCCTAGTCGACACAATGACAGAAGATTGTAAGAAAAGGGGTCTACGCGTGAATGTGAGCAAAACCAAAATAATGGTCTTTGAAAGAGATAAAACCAGAACAGATGTAAGAGTAACAATAGGTAATGATGTACTAGAGCAAGTGGATGAATTTGTATATCTTGGATGTGGATTTAGCCGAGATGGAAGGTACACCACTGATATAGAGCGAAGAGTGAATGCGGGAAATAGAGTGAACGGAGCGTTGGGGCAACTTCTCGGCAGCCACCACCTCAGCCAGAAGGCACGTGTAGCAATACATAACGCAGTGCTTGTCCCAACATTACTGTATGGAAGCGAGAGTTGGGTATGCAGAAAAGAGTATGATAGTAAAATTAATGCGGTCGAAATGCGATCTCTGCGGAAAATCTGTGGAGTTAGGCTGACCGACCGCATTCGTAACGACGACGTAAGAGAGCGAGTAGGTATGAAAGAGAGTATTGGTGTAAAGATGCGAAAGGGAATGCTCCGATGGTTCGGACATGTGGAAAGAATGCCGAACGAACGCCTGGTTAAGAAGATATACAATGCGAAAGTGGAAGGATGTAGGTACCGAGGGAGACCGAGACTAACCTACCTAGACCAGATCGGTCATGTACTGAAGGAAGGTGGAGTCAAGAGTCTCCGAAACCGGCGAGCGTGTATGAAGAGAATTATGAATGTTGAGGAAGCGAGTGAAGTATGCAGAGATAGAGTTCTCTGGCACTCTGTTCTCTCTGCCTACCCTGCAAGGGATATGGCGTGATGATATGTATGTATGTATGTATTGAATCATTTATTTAAACATAAACTTGAGTTTTTGTGACATTAACTGGTTATCATCGATTCGATGTTTTATGAAAAAACATCGATACATCGAGTAAATCGATAGCTTTTCAGAACATCGGATCGATTCGATGTATCGCATTGTAAACATCGATGTTTTCGATGCATCGATGTATATCGAATATCCCTAATACAAAGATTATTTCCTTAGTGCAGGGTTGTGTAAAAAAAAAAGAGATGTGCATTCTTTTTTATAATCATATTAAAAAATGGTGGCTAAAGTTGTTTAGTTCGACATTGTTTTTAATTTTTAGTGCACTCTTCTTTATTTTTTTAATTTAAACAATTTTTGGACTTATCTAAATAATTTATTCAACAAGTATTAATAACAATAAATCTTTAATAAATGCGAATAATTTTTAGTGGCTGGGTCACACTGTTGACAGTTTTCGGTCTACAGCCGCGGGCCGGTCCATCTGAAATAGTACCACAATCTTGCAGAAAATCGGCGTCTGAGCAGTGGCTATGTGCTGCTGCGCTTCGTTCGGTCAACGAGAGAGCCGGAAGATCAATATTTTTGGGTGGGTTTTTGTTGGTAGACGGTGACCTAGCTTGTACCCTTGGTATTACAAAGGTCTATGAGCGACAGTAGTACTTACCGTCAGGTGTCCCGCTTGCTCGTTTGCCACCATAAGCATTAAAAAAAAATCATGACTATCCCTGTTACCTACTTTTTACTTTTTTCCGTATGTTGACAATCTGTAAGGACTAATGCGTTGGTAATGTTACGCGTAGCTGATCGATGATGATGATGATGATTCTAATTCGAGTGGCAACACCACGCTGACGCCTCTATTGCCGCCGGTGTTGCCTCTATTGCCGCCGGTGTTGCCTCTAAACATGCCGAGCCCTCTACCCACTCCGTACGCTAAGGGATTTAACATGCCTGCTTCACCGCCCGCGATCCCGCAGGTTTGTTCTAGACAAAGTAGAGTTGCCATCTTTAGATCAACATCGCCATATCTATGCTTCGTACCCTTCACAATAAAAGTGAACAAAACATAGTTAATGATTAATGAATTAAAATTTTATTAAGCGTGGTATTTATAAAATCCCAACAGGTCACGCAATTTGGGTACTTTTCTTACCATACTCTCCGCAGAAAATTGTAATAGTGGTAAATAGTGGGTGATAGCAGAAATAACTACTTTGTAGTATGCTCCTGCTATTACAGAAGTAACTTATCATCAACCGCGTTGCTTGCCCTAATGCCATCAAAGGAAACCACAAATATCAAATAAGCCTTTCTTTAAATAAACAATTTACAAGAGATTATCTGATTTTCCAACCATTCCGTGTGGTGACGGAGTAAGAATACTATTCACCGCCCCATATCTTACCCGTGGGTGATCGTACGAGACGACTAAGGGATATAAAACGTATATAACATCTATGCGAGAGAAGGAAAACTCGAAACAAAACCCTATACCAACACGTCTGACCAGCGTGGTATAGTAGGTTAATTTCCCTCCCATTACGGAGGAGGCCCAAGCCCAACAGTGGGACATTTATGGGCTGTGATGATGATGATGATCTGATTTTTGGGTTGTTTTATTCTATGACTCCCTAGTAAAGGGAGTTATAGAATAAAATATTTGCTAAGTAAGGTACCTACATATTTTTGGGTTGTTTTATTCTATGACTCCCTAATAAACTTTGCTAATTATTGTACCTACATATTTTTATATTATTTTTTTTCAACGGACACATCACAATAACAGCCAGTTAATATTCTTTCGTTTGCAAATAAATATCACATATAAAAAATAAAATAAAACTTTGTTTTGCGCATTTTTATGGAGAACGGATTTTAATGTTGTTTTGTTCTTTAACATTCTAAACAAAACTAAGATGGCAGCCCTGCATACACACGTCTTTAATGTCGTTTAACTATTCCCTAATAGTGAGATAGTACCTAATTATTGTAAGCCTTATATTAGTATCATTTTTTTGCATTAGTCATATGTGTATGGCTTATTTATTTTTCATACTATGCATTGTGCATTAGTTTAATCATCTAACATGTTGTCATTGTAAAAAACATTATTCGTAACTTTGCTCAGTTTTTAAGTTAGCCTACGTATCAAGGGTAGAGGTCAAGAGGAAGTACTATTTGTGAGCGTCCGCCAAAAACGTTGAATGTTACTTTGTTTAAATCAATGAAGTATTACATAAATAAAAATTTGCAGATTCTAAAGGGGCAGGCAAGCTTCACTTGTGTGTATTTCTATAGATAAATGCGTTCTCATAAAACGCATGTGTTTGAGCGCGCTTATCTTTAGAACTAGAATTTGGATTCCTAAAAATATTATTACACGTTAATTTATTTAGAGATTAAGATTTTAGTTTATATAATTTATAACGTTGCGACAAATAGTGTGTGTCTATAAATATGCAAATCGGGCCAAATTTTGCAATAGGACATCGTTCATGAAGCGTTCTGTACAGTCGTCGATGCATAACAACTGTTGAGATAACAAATATGTTATTAATGCTGATATTAATACTACCGTATGACTTGGGTGGTCAAACATAACAATAACACTTAGATAATTTATGGCGAGCAAAGCTGCTGCCATAGCTGTTATATAAGCATATGAATACGTAAGCTATTGTGATATGAGAAAAAGATACGAAAAGATCTCGATTATGAATTCAATGGAAATAAATTTATAGAGAATTCATTGATTTTTGGACATATCGTGCAAACGAATAGATTATTCTATCGTAATAATACACATTACACAAAAACAAGCGGATAGCGACACAAATATTGAATGTTTTTCTTTGTTATATGTTTTAATAATACTTATAAATTAAAAAAATAAACATAAAATTTACCTGCCTACATTATTTTTTTTATTTTAAATATTTAAAAAATACAAACAAAAAAAATTGGCATTGCAGCATTTTGAGTGTAAAGTAAAATTTGCAATTCACAACAATTACACTTTGGTTGATATTTAATAAATTATCTTTAACTAAGTTCTTATTTTCCATGTTGGTTTTTTCTACATCGTTTACTCGCTCTACTCGGGCAATGGTCACCAAGTTTGGGACTGTTTTCGCAATATTTCCCTATGCTTTTTGACGTGAGAGTCCGTGAGACTGACTGACTATGTGGTGAAAAGTTATGTTTACAATTAGACTGCATAGATGGAGTAGTGCTTAAGATACCGACCTACAGTGCCAATGGGTTCGATTTCTAAACAGGACAATACATTGCACAACCGACACATGTCCGTCAATTATAGGTATATTTGCAAAGTACACCGCAGTACAAGAATTA
The DNA here is from genome assembly GCA_905163515.2 of Lymantria monacha. NCBI lineage: Eukaryota > Metazoa > Arthropoda > Insecta > Lepidoptera > Erebidae > Lymantria > Lymantria monacha. The sequence goes on from LR991081.1 coordinate 24,899,130, forward strand.
TTTTCTTAATTGCAGTGTTTTCTTTAAAAAAGAAGAATGACTTGTAAACAGGCAAATCTATTCACGTCTATATTGCCGAAATGACAGGTTGAATTTTACATATCACTATCTGATATATCTACGTAAATAGATATTTCCCTACATATTACAGTAATAAAATAGTTCCCTGCTCGTCAAAAATATTAAACAGGTATTTCTTACTTGTCATTCTTCTACAGTTAATCATATCTGTTGCCACACCAGCGTCACTCCGGTCGGTTCAACAGTTCTGAATAATGACGGAGAACTGGTACTGTTTACTGCTTTTAGAGGAAAAAAATACACTGTGAGTCCTAATTACAACTACGGTTGAACGATCCTCCTCACCTCTAACCCTCCATAATACTGTGCTTCAGTCCCATTTTAATTGAACTCGATAACGCTACGACTTCCATTACTTAGAATTCGATGTTTTATCATGTTCCAATATATTTAAAAATGTAGAACTATGTAGTTACCTAATTATGATCATTTTAGATTATATATTAGTCAAGTACCATTTTTAACTCAATTTCTAACCTAATGTAATCAGTTATATTATTATTATTTTTATAAAAATATCATCAACAATTTGAGATATTTCAGCAAGAGAAGCCCTTCTTTCTTTTAAATACTAACTAGGTTTGGTTTCATAATTTTTCATAACACTTGGATGTTCATAAATTATTTTTTTAGGCTTGTAAAATAAATTACAATATCAAAGAATAGTAATAATACATCAATTGCAAGGTCAAGCAAAGTCAGCGTTACAGTGCGGGTGGTCGGTTTTAACATTCATGAGGCGCTGACTTGGCAACACATTTGTCGCCCCGCTCACCCCATCGTCGTCGAACATTCTAGACGAATTACCTTTATTGTATCTATATAGAAGTTAGTTGGTACATTGTAAAATGTTCCTAATCTCTTGGACATAAAACGATTCATCGTATTAATTGATAATATAAGCGTAGGTACACAATTGTAGCTAATATTTTAATAATAAGCTAAACAAAATGAGGTCAAGTATTCCATATATACGCTATCATATATGTACTTACACGTTGTGTAACAAGCAAACGTAAGTTGCTGATGCGAAAGTTTCATGTTATTGACTGTAACAAGAAACGACATAGGTATCTACTTACCTACCTAATGAATACATTTGTAATGTATAAAACATATTCCATTTATTAAAAGTATTGCATGTGGACTTGCATGATTTTTATTTCATCGACGTTTGAAGACACAAGATTCGAAGTTCTATCCTTGTTAATTATTAAATTGGGTAAATTATTATTAATTTATGGTTTTTGATATCTACACGATTACACAATTACGGTTATATATTTGAAATAACACTATTTTTACGGATTTTTATTGTGTTTATATCTGATTGTTCTTTATTACAGCCTTTCCGAGTTCCGAAAACTACGGGGACGGACCCGCAGTTTCCGGAACGAAAAACTTAAATGTGAACGTGGTAAAAATCTGTAAAAATATTTTCTATTTTATAGAATTAACTTTTCCCTTATTTTCACTTGAGTTTTTAACTTTGATTATAACTATCTTATGTCTGTTTGCTTCAATAAGATATATGTAAATTTATTAGTGTTTAATATGAAATCTGTTTGAACGATCTATGCACTGCTCTATTTTTAAATCTGTTTTGTATAGTCAGTGTACGGTATTCGTAGAAGCCACACCTCTGGATGTTAGTCAAACAAAAAATCCTTTTAATTTCTGTATGTATATGAAGCTTATGTGAAATATTGCATCGAGGGTCTGTCTCGTGTTCATACATTACCAGCTTAATAGGGTTTTTTTTTTATTAGGTATTAATGCATTTAAAGTTAATTCGTATCTTTGTATAGTTATAGAAAAGTCACAGTATATCTACAAAACGTGCCTTTTGTACCAGAAGCCTACTCAGCAAAAACCAGGAGGCTCCATTGCCGTATTGCAAAATATCCCAGTGCACACCGCGCCGAAGATCAACATGAGCAAAGGGAATAGCGCCAAAGCCATGACTGTAAACAGCAAAGCCAACTTTCCAAGACCGAGCGTAGGCGCATCGGCTCTGTCCACAGTTCTTACACCCGGGAAGTCGTTGTTGAAAGATAAGGAGAAGAAAGCGTCCACGTCCTCGCATCCCTTTGGAGATGACAAAATGGCTGGCGATGATGACATCAACGATGTCGCCGCCATGGGTGGAGTTAACTTGGCTGAGGAGAGCCAGCGAATTCTTGGCTCGACGGACATGATTGGATCTCAAGTCAGGTATTTATTTTCTGGTTTAATTTCTGGAAACGAAATATGAGGATTCCTTTTTTTTTTAATCTAAAAAGCTATCGTTTGAAAATGTACAAACTTCATAAATTTTAATACATCACGGGGATAAAAAGTATCCAGGTAATAATATATTTATCTAGGTGCCAGGTTTTATCCAAATCTGTTAAACAGTATAAACATCTAAATATCTTTACAATTATAATAATACTAGGACATGACTTGTGTGTGTCTTTTGCTGTTTTTGCAGCTTTATTGGGTGGGTGAAACTAATGCGCAGTAGTAGCTTTCCACCGGATAATTTTCATGCAAGTATAGTCAAAGGTCCTGAGGCTCCACTATCAAAGTTGAAAGTGAACGTTTCGTTTCTAAACTTAAACGTGAGTTCCAAAAATTCACCACAGATATATTTCTGTTCCTATACTTTTTGTTTAGAATTAATAATAATTAATTAGAAAACGTATAACGCGATCTCCAACCCGTCTGCCAAACGTTACGAATATGATGTTACCTTTCTCAATGAGAGGCTTATGTCAACCAGTGAAAGCATTATATTTTTACGAGAATACGAGTACGTGAATACGAGTTTGTTTGTTACGCTTTTACGCCTAAAACATTAAACCGATTCTTTCACCAACGGAAAGCTACATTGTCAGGGAGTAACAGGCTATATTTTATCGGCGAAACCACGGGCGCCATTTGCCAGTAAATAATAAATTTGAATCAATATAATCGCGTTGATAATTGTATATGTTTTAATGTTCCTAAATTATACTTTAGGTCTTGCAAGGATGAATACTTGGTGCCATTGCATTTGATGCAAGCACGCATTAAGTCTGTTGCTGCTAAACATAACCTGCAGGAGTCTTCGCCGGAGGTGGCAGCATTGCTTAGTCATGCGGTGCAAGAAAGATTGAAAACATTAATCGAGAAGCTCATTGTTATTGCTCAACATAGGATTGATAGCACTATCAAGGTATGCTGTTAAGGAAAAGATAAACAGAAAAAAAGCCCTTATTGTTTTTATGGAGTCCTCCCGTAATCATGAACACTGTAGTAGATATGCGCGAAACAGTACTTCGCAAAGTGATGTGATATGGCATTACATTTCGTGCCGAGTAATATTACATTTTACCATCACTTCAAACATCACACATGACATTTCATGTCATGTGTAATGCGTAATGCGATAGCGCTCTATATATACGGCGGGCGGCGTCAAGAAATATAAGCCTTAACGTTCTGAAAATAAAGCTGAAAATAAATATTGAATTGCCAGACACCGAATATTGCAGAAATGCAGAACAGTACACGGGTGTTCGCGTCATGTTTAATGTGATGTGATGTTTAGTCGCGTAATGTGTAATGGGACAGTACACGGTCGGGTAATATTACGTGTGATACATCACTCGCATTACTTACACATGTCTACACTGTAGTATTCGAAATAAAGGTTTTATTTCAGAAAGCTTAACTCGTCGTGGAATTACCTTATCTCTATATATATATATATATATATAATTCTTATGTACGTGTGTATGTCACTGAACTCTTAAACGGCTGGACGGATTTTGTTGAAATTTTTTGTGTGTGTTCGAAGGGATTCGAGAATGGTTTAGATTGGCAATTGGACCTGGTAGGTGGCGCTGCGATCGAGTTTTAGGATTTTTACTTTTCATAAATTGACTGTTAGGCGGAACGAAGTTTGCCGAGTCCGCTAGTTTTATATAAACACTTACGAGCGAAAAGTGATTGTCACACGTGGGACTGGAACCCCCACCTATTGTGAATCCGGTCCAATGATCACGCGTTGAAATGATTAACGCGTAGTTATTGTCCGGTAGATGGCACACGTTTCCCATACATACCATACCATTTACCATTTTATAAATAATTTTCAGTTTTTATTACAGTCTCCATATTTAAATTTGTACAAATTTTAGGATGATAGCCGCTATGAGATTACACAGGACGTGAAAGGTCAAATCAAATTTCTTGAGGAAATAGATCGCGTTGACATGAAACGACGTGAAGATTCTGAAAGAGAAATACTTATGCGCGCCGCTAAGTCTCGCTCTAAAACTGAAGATCCTGAGCAAGTGAAACTGAAGGCCAAAGCAAAGGAAATGCAGCGAGCCGAAATGGAGGAAATGAGACAACGTGAGGCCAATTTGACAGCTTTGCAAGCTATCGGGCCAAGGAAGAAGGCTAGGCTTGATGGAGCGGGATGTTCAAGCGACAATGCCGTTGCCTCTACCAGCTCAGCACCGTCTGTCTCTGGATTTGTGAGTATTCTATTATACATTCCTTAGTTTTCAAGTTACGTCTACATTTTTTATCCACCTGTTATTAATTTTTAGTTTATTTGTTGAATCGTAGATAGTAGACGTGTCTTTACACTCAACTTTTTAACTTGCAATTTATATTCAGTATACATATAAAAATCAAAATGAAATTGTCAAACATTCATGAATAATTTAGGCAACAGTAGTAAACTTATGTATATTTTTGTTGCCTTGATTTTCGTGGCTATTATTGCTAAAGCCTCAAAAGTAAGCTCGATTATTTTTGGTTAAGGATTATTATTTAGGACCTATTATATTTAGCCCATTTTTTACAATTATTAAACCTCCCATCGATGACCATCCATAGTACGACCGAAGTCATAGAGCTAATTTTGACCAATCGTGTTTTTTTTAAGACACCATCCTTGACCCGTTCACCTAGTATAGTTAAGTCGAATAAGATATATTCAAAGTTAAAGATGCAGTAGCATAAATCCATATAAAATACCTTATTGATATGCGCTTGATTATCAACAATTGTAATATTAGATTCTTCATCATTTCAACTCATATATGTCCTGGGCTCGAGCCTCCACCATAATGGGGAATTGATCTTTTATACCACGCTGGTCAGACGCCTTGGTATAGGGTTTTGTTTCGAGTCTTCCATCTCTTGCATCGATGTTATTAGATCAAGATTCTTACCATTGATATAATAATAATATGTTATGTGATTCAGTAATAAATTATTTGGGTTCAGAAACAATATTCATTAAATGAACTGTAACAATTTACTTGAAAAAATAGCTTACTATGTCTTTTATACATAATTTGATTTTTATCTACTTGGTATTTAAATTATTATTTATCACACAAGTTAAAACATAGTGCGGCCCTTGTCTTGTCCGTGGATACCCCCACCAACTTGGCAGACTAGGTCAATTTCCCTCCCATTGTGGAGGAAGTGGAAAGTCCCGCAACGGGAAGTATATGAACCAAGATAAAACGACCTTTGTATTGAATTTAAATTGCAAATGGTACTTATAAATTTCTTTTATAATATGAATGCTGTATATCCCTACTAATATATAAATGTGAATGTAAGTTTGTTTGTTACGCTTTCACGATAAAACTACTCAACCGATCATCATGAAACATTGTACACATATTCTTGGAGGTATTAAAAGTAACATAGGATACTTTTTATTAAAAAAAATCAGAATTTTTTATGAAAAATAAAAAAAAAAATTGTCAAAAAATCTCAAAATTTAGCTTCTTCAACGCCATCTAGCAGTCCAGTAATGAAGTTCCAACCCTGAGTATTGTAATACCGTTGCACTGTATTACCGACGGTCAAAAATAAAAATAGGGGATCAAAAACTTTAGGAAAGTAACCTTTTACGCGGGCGAAGCCGCAGGCAGAAGCTAGTATTGTAATAACGTTAATGCAGTGGAAATTTTGAAAAAAAATAATACTTATAAACTACTATGTACAGTATATACTAGTATTTTTTTTTAAGAAGCGATCGCCCGGATGTTTACAAAATATTCTTGTATTGTGAGGCATTTTACAAACATACAATTTACGAATGCAAATTACATTTAGAAAAGTAATTTGTGGATCGCGCAACATATGGTCCTGCGTGGGAATTTTATCTACGACACTGGCTTAGTAGGTCATCATCTTAATTACTACGCCATCTGCGCAATTATTATTTAATTCATCATCATCACAGGCCATAAACGTCCCACTGTTGGGCTCGGGCCTCCTCCGTAATGGGAGGGAAATTAACCTACTGGACCGCGCTGGTCAGACGTGTTGGTATAGGGTTTTGTTTCGAGTTTTCCTTCTCTCGCATAGATGTTAACTACGTTTACATCCCTTAGTCGTCTCGTACGATCACCCACGAGTAAGATATGGGGTGGTGAATAGTATTCTTACTCCAAATTATTTAATTATTTATTGGAATTTAACGCATTAATTAGTTTTATTTTTATGGCACAGGCTGGTCGTAATCAAATGCCGCTGCGTCCACGGCTGAAACGCATCAACCAACGTGACATGATTTTCATGTTAGAGCAAGAACGAGATACAGCTTACTCTCTTTTATTGTACCGTAGCTATCTCAAGTAAAACAAGAAAACTAACTATACCATACAAGCTAACCCAAAATTCAATAGTTTAAGACTTGTACCAAATAATTGGTGCCGTACTTTTCAAATTTTTTTTAAGTCACGAATTTGATTGACATTAGCCACCGATTAAGTGACTAGTTAAGTGATAGTTGTAACATTATATTATTTATCATTCTTAATGCTGCTTTTGTTGTTGATCGTGTTGCTTATCCACAGTTAAGTAATATATAACATAAATCTCAATGTTTATATAAAACTATAGGTACACTAAGTAAATTTTTCATTATCTAACATAAAAATTGATGTTAAATTAATTAGTATTAACTGTTAATTGTTTCTTGTGTATTAAATATTGCCACGGCAACCACTTATTGACATCTAAAGCTCGACAAACTTTAAAATCTTTAAACGAATAAAAATTAATTTCATATTTCTAATACTGAATATTGAATTGGATAAGTTTGATGTTTAAATATAAGAAACAATATAAATGTTTATAGTAAAACTATAGGTACACTAAGTTTTCATTATCTTTAATGAAAATTGATGTATCATTATATAATTTTAATGTTATTTCTTGTGTATTGAATGTGGCACCGGCAACCACTTAGCAGTAGCTAAAGCCCCACAGACTCTTAGAACAACAAACCAACAACATTAATTGCAAAGTTCTTATAGTAATAATGTTTAAGAAATATAATTCTCTAGGTAAAATTATAATTTATTCGAATTATAATTCCGTAGCTTTGATAATTATGTTAAGTAATTATAAATGTGTAGTTAATATAATAATGTTTAAGAAGTATAATTCCATTTATAATGATATATAAGATATATAATTCCTTAACCAGATTTCATATAAAGACAAGCTGAGAAAGACGATCTAGTAGCATGTAAGTAGGGATTTGTCTGTGTTAGAGATTATATACAAAATAGTGGCAAACTGTTTTGTATGGCAACTAGTTGATATACATACCAAGATAATAATAACAACATTTAACATGTATAATTATGTGGATAAAGTAATGATTCAGTAAAGAATATAATTCCGTTAGTTAATATAATAATTCACACCTAAGATATATGTATAAGAGGTATAATTATGCAGGTAATATAATAATGTATAAGAAACATGATTCTCTAGATATCATTATAATCTTATATAAGAATTATAATTCCTTAGATAAGAATATATATTACTTAAAAAAATATATGTTTAATACATGAAGTATAAATATAGACAAGCTGAATAAAGACAAGCTGACATACAATATTTTGGTATAAATAGTCATTTCCCACGTTAGTGGTGACATATAGCACTGTGAGAAAACTCTTGCTACCTACTAACCTACTAATGTTTAAAATTTATAATTCCATGGCTAAATTAATAATACATAAGAATTATAATTCCGTAGCCATCATAATAATATATAAGAATTATAATTCTGTAACTAAGATAATAATATATAAGGGTTATAATTCCGTAGATAAATTAATATATTAAAGTAAAATTTCTTACTTAAGAAAATTTATTGTTAAAAGAATAGTTTTAATGTCATATAAAGACAAGCTGAGAAAGATGATCTAAAAATATATATAAGATATAATTTTGTGCGTTAGAGATGGAACGATGACAAAAACCTATTGTGCTTAGCACAATTTGATTATTCATAGTATGGGGGGTATTACGCCTTCATTAATTATAATGTATTTTTTAACCCGTGTGGTAGCGGTAAATAATACTACCAACGATTCCTCGTGGGTATCGTAAAACCCGTCTAATAGCTCTAAACCGATTTGTATTAATTCTAACTAATGGCGTATAGTCAATGTTTGCGATCCCTAGGACAGGCGCTTCGTGAAAATCTATTTTACCTATATTAAGAGGATAGAACACATGTTCCGTCGACTTTATAATAGGTTCTAGAATAACATTAGTAGATGTGCTTTTTATCCTCTTACATATTATAGTAGTATACTGGGTGTATTTTTCTATTTCTTAATTATACAATAATTATAATTGTCACATTGCCCTTGGTCTTAAGGCTTTACTTAAAAAAAAACTGTGTTTATTATCTATATCTTATTAACAACAACTTATTTACAAAGTCTTGTAATAGTGGGATCAAAAAAAAAATATTATATATATCTCTTTAAAAACTTTTTCTATGTAAGTTATTATTATTTTTGAAAATTTTGAATGGCCTATGCGTAATAACGTATAATAATATATATTCATAATATTCGAAAGTGATCATGTAGAGTATGATAAAGGTTTGACAAACAACAGTATAGTGATGCTGGTGATTAACAAAGACTGAAATGGAAGTAATATATGAAAATGGCAGTTGTAGAAAAGATGGCATCTACTACAAAAGTGATTTTCCCCATATATAAAAAAAAGAATATTTTTTTGTTATTTTTATCTTACGTAATTAGTGTTAAGTGTATATGTTATAAGTCGACTATTAGTATTATATGCAAAAATTAAGATAATTAAATAAATGCTATGTTGGAGGAGTAAGACATCGCTATTACCTTGTTCTTGTTTTGGTAAAATGTATAAGTTAAGCTTTGAATGTTCCAAAGGGCTTGTTATATGTGTAACAAGCAAATTATTATCGATATAGTTCCTTATAATTCAATAATAACATTGGTTATTTAGCATTAACTTAAATGAGAGGATTCAGAAACTGTTTTGATTGTATTTAAAATAAATGTAACAAACTTTAAGAGTAAATTATCTTAGCCATTTCTGCTCAAGTTTATACAGAATTTATGAGCATTTACCAATTATATTAACCTTGCCCGAGACTGAATTCTACTATCTATTCTGACTTATTGTCTATAAAAAAATCTAAATAAAAATTTTGAACTAATATTTTACTGTAAGTGATTGATCCTTAATTAATTTGGTATATCAATGTATTAGCAAAATTTATCAAAGTAGATGTGTTTGCTTCTTCATATTTTTTGCAAGTATACAATAATTTTGAATATAAATGTTGGTATATAATTGTAATAAGGCTATGATAAATATGTCGATGTTAATTCTAAATCCTATTAATATTAATGTCATAGATTTATAATTATAAAACTATGCAACTTTTACGCTTTTCGGTGTCTCAAAAAATCTCCTTTTCTTATAAGATCCAAATAAAAAATAGCAGTTGTGACTCTTTAAAATATGTTTTCTTTCTGTTTAAAATGTGCAGCTTTTTATGGACAGATTTTTCAATCTTCAGATAAACATCAATTATATTTAATCCAAAAGAATGATATATACAGGTAAATTTTACTATTTTAGTCATGCGGTTGTCATCTTTGCTTTCTTTGCCACGTGCAATTAGTGCTAAAGTCATACTATGAATATTCAGATCAGATGATTGAAAAATTGCCCAATGTTGAAATTGTTTTTATTTTTATAAAATTGCTAAATATTGTTGAATTATTAATATTAAGCTATTTATAGTTATTAAGCATTGATGTATTAAAATAAAATAGCTAAATAGTTGATTAAATTCACCACTTCAATGGACCACTACAATTGACACAATTACACAATCTAAATCAGATGCTATTGTTATGCTATTTGTGTAACGTGTATTTGTAATTCGCTTACTAAGATTTTTTCTAAAATAAGCAACAACCGTACCTTGATGTGCTTTTAAAAGTTGAACTTCCATTACAAAAACGAAAAAAGAATCATTGCAGCGTTTGCTATGAAAGTGTAAAGTGTCCTACATCGGTCTATGTAAATGTGAAATATAATCTCCCATATGCAAGTTTCTACTTGCATATGGTATGATATAGTGACACTTAGACCGCCTGATCATCTGTCGCTCGTTAAGCGAGGCGAATCTAAGCTTGAAATATTTTCACCAAAGATATAAATCTCGTAGAGTAGTCGTTGAGACGTATTGGCCACAGCGACTGTATGCTGCTTGCCACTGGCACTTTGTTGCTTCATTGTTTTTAGAGCATACTATACTTAATTAATACATCAATGTGATTAGTTTTATATAGCGCTTAAGTATTTTTTCTGTCATTCTATGTACCAATTATGTGTAATCTTACCGTAATTAAAATACATTGATGTGTTGACGTTTGTTTTATTTAACAACTAGCTTCTGCCCGCGGCATCGTCCGCGTAAAAGGTTACTTTCCTAAAGATTTTCATCCCCTATTTTTATTCTACCCCTTAAGGGTATTTTTTTTACATAGGTGTCATATTTAATTACATCTAATCAATAGCCTAAAAATAAGTTTCAAGTTCTGGCTTTAAAAATGACTATACTTTCTTACAACATTTCATCATTCTTTACAACCCTGTTTTGCATTAAACAGTTGCCTATGTCCTTTATCAGGCTCTAAACTATCTATGTACCAAATTTCATTTAAGATAAGTTCAGTAGTTTTGGCGTGAAAGAGCGACAGTTTTTTTTTTTTTTTGCAATTGCTGATTTTTCAGCAATTTCTGCCAGCGTCATGTATGGCATGGGTAAACACGTTAATTTATTAAGATTGTGACAACATTAAAGGAAAGAACACAAATATATACATATATTCATACACAGACATAGATACATACACACTAATACATAAATATACATTAACATACTGATAGATTAAATGCTTAGCTTATTATAGTTTTATTTTATTAGTATTTATAAATTTAATAAAAGCGTTGAAGATATGGCGGTTGGGGAATAATTACAAGAGATGCCGTACGTTATCTGGTCTCTGAATTTTCAATTTAGTTATAGTATTATCTAGGGAGTAGGCACTGTTCCTTCGACAGTTAAGGAAAATGTGGTCAATAGTACCCTCATCCAGGCCGCATTCACACAGTGAGCTATCACGTGTTCTGATCTTATGCAAAAAAACTGGCGTGCAGCAATGGCCGAGACGAATTCTGCACATTATTGATGTGATTAATTTTGAAACTTTTTTATATTTAAAAAACCATGGTTTAATAGGAATAGTTCCTTGGATAGAGGCATAAAAACCTCCCTTAGTTTTACTAGTTTCTGTCCATAAAGTCTGCCATGATGCGAGTAGGTCTGTTTTTGAGGTGTGGAGCAAATCATAAAGTTGTACAGAAAAGTGCTTACGATCAGCAACACTATCATTTATCGCGTCCTTGGCCATTTCATCAGCAAATTCATTTGCTCTGATGCCAGAGTGCCCAGGAATCCAAGACAATACGAACTCAATTTTATCTCTGAGAGCAATTGTACAAACAAGACCTTATTTCAGATTTGATAGGACTTCTGAGCTTATCTTTGAAAGGATTTTTGACAATAGCCTCTAGGGCGCTTTTGGAGTCTGAGAAAATAACAGCTTTCCTGATAGCGTTATGGGAAACTATATATAAACATGCTTCTAAAATACCTATACGCTCCCCAGTAAAGACGGACGGTCTCTGGAGGGCATTGAAACTGAAGGCTAATTTGGGAATTTGAATAATAGACGGCAATACCAGTATTACCGTTTAAAGTGAGCTTAGAGGCATCTGAGAAAAACATATGATATCCTCTCCACTCATTCTCAACTATATGAGAAAACTGAGCATTAACATTATTGCATTCCTTATCCACCTGAATAGAAGAGTTGTAATCTGGGATAAATTTTAATATTTCGTACGGTGAGTCATAAAGGGGATATTTGGTACATTGGATGAATAGATATTCTCCCTTCTATCACATGAATTTTTCTATATGAATTTAAAATCAAAGGAGGATCCTTATGTATCTAATATTCTTGTCTACATAAACCATCTAATTGACAGAGCTTGGGTAGTAAAACATGATTTTTAAGGTAATAGATCGAATCTTATAAATAAATCTATCAGCGAGATACTGTCTACGGAGAGGAAGAGGGGGGTCAACAGCCTCTACTTGCAGAGCGTTGGATGGAGTGGATTTCATACATCCTAATATTACTCGAAGAGCCTTACATTGAAATCTATCTAATTTTAACAAAGAATTCTTATTGCATGGTTCCAAAAGAAATGAACCATAGTCAAGTAAACTTCTGATTGTTGCATTATATATAAGTTTTAGGGAGTATGGATGAGCTCCCCACCAAACACCCGAAACTGCTCGCAACATGTTTAGGTGTTTTTCACATTTTACAATGATGTAGTTAAAGTGGGGCACACCTGATAATTTGGAGTCTAAAATGACTCCTAGAAATTTCACTCTATCTTCAATCTTAACTGGAAAACTGCCAATTTCTAGATATATGTTAGGTACAATTCTTTTGCGAGTAAAAATCACTACAGAGCTTTTAGCGACTGACAAATGCAGACCATGAAAGGAAAGCCATTGACTTAGAGAATTGAGGGATATTTGCATCGACTCAGTAGCCTCTACAATGGATGGGTTGGAAACATATATAACCAAGTCATCGGCATATTGTAAAATTTGGCAGTCAGTGTTTAATGATTTGTCTAAATCAGAAGTACTATACAACAGCGGACTCAATACTGAGCCTTGAGGAAGTCCTCGCCAAACCTTTCTGCACTCTTTATTTTGATTGAACGGAGTGAGAATGTTTACAGTGCGTCCTACTTAAAGGTTACATATGCAATGACTAATCTTAACCGGAATACTTAGCTGGTGTAATTTACTTCGGAAAGGAGGACGTTATCGTATGCAGCGGAAAATGTCGAGCAAACAGGCAACAACAGAGTAACTTTTGCTAAAGGCGATACGCGTATCTGTTATAAAAGTGGCAATGCTATCCATAGTGCTATACCCTTTCCGGAATCCAAACTGCGATTCAGCTATTATACGCTTACTCTATACAAACCATTCTAGTCTATTTTTTATTAAATGTTCAAGAATTTTGCCTATAACTGGGGATAAGGCAATAGGTCGATAGTGGTCAGGATTATCCGGTGATTTGCCAGCTTATATATAATACGGGAATAATTAATTGGGATTTCCAATCGTCAGGAATATATCCCAGATTAAAACAAGAATTGATTAAATTTAATAAAAACTGGCGACTGTATTGACCAGTGAATTTGTAAAAAGAGTAGGGAAAGCCATCCAGCCCAGGAGTTGACCCTGAACATATTTAAATACAACATCCAGTTCATTAGAGGAAAATAATTGATCTAAAGATTCATCATCAGAAATAGTATTATTTGGCAAAAAAGGAAATTCACAAAAGGAGGGGCCAGTTTGTTAATTAGTTGGAGGGCTATGTTTTGAGGTAAGTTGAACGAGGTTTGGGATTTGTAACCACGTCTGTAACTTTTTAGGCTTTGCCACACTAGTAATGATGGAGGTGAAAGAGAAAGCGAAGAACAAAACTTCTTCCAACCCTCATATTTCTTTTTTTTAAGGAACCGCTTAGATCTAGCAAGAATCTGGCCGAGTTCTCGCAAATTACTCATGGTCATATTTGCTATATATTTTAATTCACTTTGTTTACGTAATCTAATGGCATTTGTACATTCATTGTCCCACCAGGGAGGAGATGGTAGTTTCCCTGAAGCCGCATTCTTTAAAGGAATACTTGCATCCTCAGCTACTGAAATTGCTTCAGAGAACTGCGATACACAAGCATCCACATTACTGTGGGAAATTGGTGGTATTGATTGGACTTTACTTTCCAATTCCTGTTTGTGTACATCCCATCTGGCATCAGAGGTCCGGTACTTTAAAAGAGGCTTTTTGTGATTATTAGGAGTAGGCAGTAATCTATTCACCAAGGTAGAACAAATAGGATAATGATCACTACCATGAGTCAGATCAAGACATCTCCAATCCATCAATGAGGCTAAACTTGATGTACATAAAGTTAGGTCTAGACAACTCTTACGTTGACCTGGTCTAGGAAGTCTAGTAGGCGACCCATCATTCATAACGCATAGACCCACTTCATCAATTAACTGCACAAGCTCTTCACCAGCTGTGTCGGAATGATCAGACCATCATAAAAAATGGCGGCAGTTAAAATCGCCTAGTAATATAATTGGGTTGAAAAGATTACATTTTCTAAGAAATTGTATACATGTATAGTCAGGGGAGGGAATATAAATAGAGATAAAATTAATGCCAAGGACCTTAACACCAATGGCACTTATCCGATCTTCATGAGAAGGTAAGGTAAGCAGGGTGCAAGGATAGTTATTCTTCACTAGTATAGCAGCTCCGCCATAACCATCATTGCGATCATCGCGGTATGTATTATACTGTGGAATTCTAAAATTGAGATGTGGTAAAAGCCACGTCTCAGATATGGTAAATATTAATGGTTTATACATATTAATTAAATAAATGATGTCATGATTTTTGGTGAGAATACTCCTGGCATTCCACTGTAGAAACTGAAATGTTATTAAAGTGAGTCATAATCAGTTCGACTATGTTATGGGCAACGTGGTCGGGTATATTGATTTGATTGAGAAGAGAGGTTAATAATAAAATTATTGACTCTATTTTATTAGAAGATGTATCAGAGATGGAAACGTTTCCATTCAGAGCACAACCATTAGTAGAAGGGGGGAAAGAATAGTTCTTAGTCATCTCTCTGTAAGCTTTTAGGTTGTAGCCAGGTGTAAGAGGGGCATGAGTTTTGGGTTTAGAGAATACTGTCTTCCGGTAGGAGACAGAAGGAAAAAGTCATGGGTAAGAATTTTGTGGTAGTGCATTGGATATGCTGTGATGGAAGGTGGGAGGAGTTGATGTAGCTACATCAGCAAATGATTTAGCTACTGCCAGTAATGTTCGCGATGCTTCTGTATAAGATATATTATTTTCAGCCATAACATTTTTTATATTATTTTGCCTTTGAAATTCAGGACATGTTTGTCATTGGCACAATGAGAACCTGAACAATAAAAGCAAGTTAAATCCTCTGCAGAGCAATCATTTCCTATATGTTCTCCACCACAGCGGTAGCAACGGGGCATCGAACGGCATTTGTTTTTTGTGTGAACATATTTGCAGCATCTAAAACATTGTACTGTTGGATAGTAGTAGAGATCTACAGATAGGGAGGTAAAGCAACAATAAACACGTTTTGGTAGGACTCAGTGCTGGATTAACCCAGCGCGGGGCCTGTAGCAAATTCTGTCAAGGGGCCCTTGACTTGTTTTTGGTTCTCAATTTAAGGTTATAAAACAAAACTGTTACCTACAAATGAACTTTTCTAGATTTAACTTAGTCAAATTTAGAGATAACACTTTCAATGTTGATTTCTTTAAGCAAATCATGTTCTACTTATATATTCATCAAAGTGAGATTAAGACGTTCTTGGCCCATGGTGTTCCTTAACTTATTTTTATCAGTTAGTGATCATGAGAGACAAGTAAATGCGCAAGGTAATTTCTACGTTTGGGAAACACAATTCTAAAGAATTATTTAATAAAAGTTTATAAAATTGCAGTTCCACTCAAGGAATTATCCAGTCGCCAAACAGACATTGTACAGTCGCCTGAGGCATGGTTCTAGGTGCTCGAGGAGCAACGTCAACACCCGGACGGGTATTCCGTCCGGGCCGGGAGCCGTGGTGGCGAAATGAATCCTCGCCACAGCTGCCCCCATTTTCGACTCGGTCACGGACCACTGTCACACAACACACAAGTCGGAACACTGTCGTCTGACCTAGCGAAACCATGACCGGGGACGTGTGTTTCGGCTGCCACGGAAAAAGCTCCTCGAGCACTCTGCGGAGGAGGTCAGGCTGGAGGGTCTCAGTGAGGGAGAGGCCCTACGCGCGAAGCTTGTTCAGCGATGCGCGATACGAGCGACCCCAGCAGTCATTGACCATACTTGAGGTTTTTCCAAAATCTCTTTATCTCTTTCGACTGGGCATGCCCAACCACCATGCACTTGTAACACCTCGCAGGCTGTGGCTCTAGCATGGTCCTCCGTTCCGAACTCCAGCCTACGAGGAGCCTGCCTGAGTCAGCCATTTTTTTGGCCGATTGCACCCAGGCAGTACCGACGCCGCTCGGACCGGGGCGGATGGTACCAATTCAGACAGTCTCTGTTCGGACCTTGGGGGTCTTGGCTTTAACGCCCCCGATATCGGAGACGTTTAGCTCCCGCCGGGCGCGACATAAAATGGTCTTATAGTTGAGGCCCTTCTCAGCCGCCTCAGGCAGCACAGTAATGACCACTGCGGCTGACTTCAGCGGCCGGAGCCTCCTACGCGACCTATTCCCTCTTATCTTTTCAGCTACCATCTGGAAATCCGTATGCTGTTGTATGTAAGTATTTATTGAGTTCATAGATTATATTATTTAGAAGCTTAGAAAATTTATTAAACTGGTTTAGAATAAATTTGGAAAATTTACTGGGTAGGTTTAGAATTAATGTAATCAGTTCTCAATTCTTCATGAGATATAGATTATCTTAAAAACAAAATCATTATTTAGTCTTTTAATTCTAAAATATTTCTTTCACCTTTTTTGGTCCGTGTAGGCTATCGAAATGCAGAGGTCAAAAGGGGCGGCAAATTTTGAATAGCCTACTGGCGGCAAATGTGTTAATCCAGCTTTTCCCGAACTGTGTGAATGCTGACGGTTCTCAACCCGAAACGTAGATTGATCACAATGGAATAGAAATAACACTTCTTTGTTGGTTTTATGACATAAGTAAACTACAACTAGTTGGCTAATAAAAGTAAGTAAGCTTATTAAATTGTTCCAATTCCAACTATTATAGGCGACTGAAGATTGTGTTTACAATTTTCTTCTAATTATATATGTATATATGATAGAGCACTATAAATTTAACCTGATTTAAAACGCTATAAATATAAGTTAAATAAATATAATATATGGACAAAATACAATCGGTAGCATTTAATAATACCCGACAGCGATTATAATTTATATGAATTATTTGCTAATTCTCTGCACATCGATCATCCATCGGCTAATTGAACAATAAAACGAAAAAGCACGTTTTTTATTAAAATTTATTTATTAATAAATATTTATTTAAACGCACTTATAATATAAAGTTTCATAAAAAAAAATCATACCAATAAATATATTTTTATGAAAACCGGTACTTATCGATAAAATATATGTAGCGTTTGTGTATCCGATACGATATTTGCGTGTAGAAAAAAAGCAATGGTGACACGTCCACCCAGCCTGTCAAACTTCTACAGTTCTGCCGTTCCTGTGCAATAGTTTTTCATGTTTTAATTATTAAAAATGGTAAGAACAATTACTTATTCACGTAAATAATGTTAACAGAGCGTTAGAATTTGTATCTTGTCGACAACATAATTTCCGCCACGTAGTTATACAATTGTCGGTAGTGTGTCATCAATCGTTTAATGTCGGCTTCTGGTTGCTGTAATTCCGATGTAATACGTGTATATTGTGTATTGTACGAGGTGCCTAACGTAAACCATTAATATGTTTTTAAAGCCGTTACGCTTGGATATCAAGAGGAAGTTGACAGCGAGGTCAGACCGTGTCAAGTGCGTGGATCAGCACCCCTCAGAGCCATGGCTTCTTTGCTCTCTGTACAATGGTGACGTGAACATATGGAATTATGAGACACATGCACAGATCAAAAGATTCGAGGTGAGTTATTTCACATAATTTCTAAACTAATCACAGCTTTAAATAGTTTTAAAAGTACTAACAACTTTTACTGACATATAATTGAAGATATATTCTACAACTTTTGTAGAAATAAAATCAAAGTGGAAACTAAACAGTATCATAATAACATTTTTAAATATATATAACTTCCAGTCATAATAACATAAAAGTATTTGTGCCGCATTTGTAATATATGGTGTTGGTAGATCATTTATTGTAAATTATTATGTGTTAGTGAAAATCTAATGCAAGTCACACAAAAGTTATAAACTCTCAAATGGATTGTTCAAGGAGCTAAGCTAATATCACTAAATCATATTTAGTGTAGCTATTACTTTTTAACTCCGTAACAATTTCATTTCAATAATATTATCAATAGAAATAGGTAGTCAATTATATTTTATTATCTATAAACGTATAATATTATTCTAAATAAAATGGTGCTGTTAGTGTGCTAATAGAATAAGACTGCTAGTGCTATTGATCTAATTTTAATGTCAAACTGCATAAATTATTATTAATAGACATATTTAAATATGTTTTATTAGCTTATTATACATAATTTTAAATCTGATATACTTTAGTTTTGCTGTAATCTTATCTTTGTTAACATCTTAAGTAATAATTTACAACATATTTAATTTGTTGCATCAACATCAAAATGTAAAATAACCCTAATTGCCCTCAGTTTGACAACGCATCTAAGTGTTATACTTATCATTGAGTTAAATACGCACTTAGTGTTGCACATATTCCATCTAAATATAAAAAAACATACATGATATCACAATATAACTGTAGAAATGTAATTAGTGCTTGATTTTGAATATGAAATGATTAATGAAAAAACACTAAACTGATATTATTTTTACAAATTGAAATAAATACTATCTAAATGCCAACATACAAGTTATTAATGAACAATGACTTGGAGTTTAATCATTGTATTAAATGATTATTCTATGAACCGCTAAAAAGTTGTTTTGGAGACATTAAATTTGCTTACTTTCATCCTAGTGACCTTAATCTTGATTATATTGCAGTCACTTTTTTAATAAATTACATACATCATAGCCGGATAGGTTAATAATGTTTTCATTAACAAAACACTTGTAGGTTTGCATAGAAGTTCTTTAAAGTGTATGTAATGAAGCACTACATGTGTAGTACAACTTAATAGGTGCTAGATTTCCTTGTGGTGATTATTATACAATGTTTAAACCATAGCATCTGTTCCCACAGTAGACATAAAATATGATTGTGGGTCACAAAGATAACTTACTACTGCAAAAAAAGAAAAATTAGAAATAGGCTTTCATTATATGTATGTAAAATGTAGTGTATACATAATAAGGTTAATTTGTGTCTTATAATGGAGAACTCCTGTGCTAACTATACAATATAGTTAGATATATAGGGTCTGATAATAAGAGAAAATATTGAGAATTTTAGAGATATAATGATTATGGACAACTCTTGTTAATATTCATTCATTAGCTTTAATGTTTGATTAATAGCAGTTAATGGCTTTGATTATGTTGTACAGGTGTGCGATTTACCAGTCCGTGCTGCAAAATTTGTACCTAGAAAGAATTGGGTAATAACAGGTTCAGATGATATGCAAATCCGTGTGTTTAACTACAACACATTGGAGAGGGTGCACTCTTTTGAAGCACACTCTGACTATGTAAGATGTATCGCAATTCACCCCGCACAACCATATATACTAACTAGTAGTGGTAAGTACTTTATAAGTATTTCATATCATGTATTTTTCCGTGACTGATATTTTATAATATACAGCTTGTTCATTTTATCATACAGTATTGTCAGCGTTGTAATTTTACAGATGATTTATTGATAAAGCTATGGAATTGGGAGCGTAACTGGGCATGCCAACAAGTATTCGAAGGGCATACACATTATGTGATGCAGATCGTCATCAACCCCAAGGATAACAATACATTTGCCAGTGCTAGTCTTGACACTACTGTCAAAGTGAGTATATACGACTATTGCTAACATAATGTAGAAGAAATGAATACCTACTATTTTCTTTAAAAACAAAGACATTATTATCACTAATAATATTTTATACGACTTTCATATTACTGCAATAGACTCTGAGAAATGTTTGTATGTTATACTGAAGTATTTTGTACCTAGGTATGGCAATTGGGCTCTTCAATCTCAAATTTCACCTTGGAGGGCCACGAGAAAGGTGTCAACTGCGTGGATTATTATCATGGCGGTGACAAACCCTACCTTATAAGTGGTGCAGATGATCGCCTTGTCAAAATATGGGACTATCAAAACAAAACTTGTGTTCAAACCTTGGAAAGTAAGTATCATACTCATTTAAAATTATCTTCAGAGAAAATAGTGAGAATTTTTTAGAGAAATTGCAGTTTTTGTTCTAGTAAAATTGCTCCAATATTTAATGTCTTACATATTTTGGTTTGAGTTCTTATTTAATTAAAATTAGGTACATCAAATTTAATTACTTTACAGATTTTTGTCTAATGTTAAATAACATCCTTTACAACACTTTTGGATCACCTTTAGCATACATTAAGACCTATTGTGGTCTGAGTTAGACTGAGTTGTGCAAAAGGATATTTATATACATGATTGTTGATAATGTAATCTGTGAATAAAACTGTGTGGTTGCGACTACAAATACCCTTACTTTCTTCGGGGATGTCGTAAAAGACGACCAAGACTCTTATTTCGACCTGGACCAATACCACCTGATGCTGTTTGGTGAACAATTACATTCCCAAGGTGGGTTGACGTCAGGCAGACGGTCAGTCATAAAATTATTGACAATAACTTTTGCAATATGTAGGAAGAGTAACCCCAAGTAACCCCAAGTAATTGGTATAAGAGCAGAAGAATGATGATTGTTGATAATGTAATAATTTGGCAAGAACAATTAATTTGGTGCTTCTTTCTGTATTTTTTGTTATCAGGTCATACCCAAAACGTGACAGCTGTCTCATTCCATCCTGAGCTGCCAATACTATTGACTGGTGCAGAGGATGGCAGCATCAGGATATGGCATGCTGGCACTTACAGGCTCGAGTCTTCATTAAACTATGGCTTTGAACGTGTTTGGACAATATCTTCGATGCATGGCTCCAACAATGTTGCCATCGGGTAAGATTTTTAATCTCTAATATGGTGGTTTATTCTTAGGTTAGGTCTATATACAGTTAAATTTTGGATAAATAATGTTTACCACTTATATTCCAATGATGCAGTGAAGTAATTCACAATAGTTTAAGATAAATGTCCATAATATAAACAATGTACATAAAAAGTTATAGTAGATATGACTCCATTGCGCATTGCGCTTCTACAATGGTACTGTAGAATGGAAGATTTTATCAATTTTTATGAAATAAAGGTTAGGATAAGCATGGATAACCTATTCTAAAATAAACATCACGCTGGTATTAAGATTGTCCTGATCAAAGAATACATTTTAATTACATAATAAAAACTATCTAAGAATAGAATGATATTTGGTTTAAATAACTTAGGTCCTATTTTTTTTTTCAAATATGCTTAGAATATGTCTGGAATTTATTTGAATAATTGAATAAATTTAGTTTTATAAATTCTATATTTTTAATGCTTTCTTAGATATGATGAGGGTACGATAATGATCAAGGTAGGACGTGAAGAGCCAGCAATATCGATGGATGTGAATGGTGGCAAGATTATTTGGGCTAAACACTCCGAAATGCAGCAAGTCAATCTGAAGGCTTTGCCTGAAGGTGAACTTAACATTATTTTTGTACTATTGATTCATACACATATTCCTTCCTGCCTTCACTCAATTGTGGGGTGGATGTACACAGTTTTGTTGTTCACCCCCCTGTCTGTCCATATCATTTTTGCTTTCCATATTCATATCTAGAACTTCCTAACAATATTACTTTAGTTCTTTATCATCAATTTATATACAATGGCAAACCCTTATCTCATTTCTATCACCGACGCTACTACCACTCATTTCTTATTTTGTCAAATATAATATAATATGATAGCCCATTTTGACTGGAAATGTAAGTGGAAGTAACGTCTTGAGGTGTTCCAATAATTATTATAGTATCATTTTTTTTTTGTATGAAATTTAGGATATGTATTTTAATTCAGTTTTATATATTATAGGTACTGAGATAAAAGACGGTGAACGTGTGCCGGTGGTAGCTAAAGATATGGGCTCTTGTGAAATCTACCCTCAGACTATCGCCCACAATCCTAACGGTAGATTCGTAGTAGTATGCGGCGATGGTGAATACATCATTTACACAGCAATGGCACTAAGAAATAAGGCGTTTGGTACCGCACAGGAATTCGTCTGGGCTTTGGACAGCTCAGAATATGCAACACTAGAGAACTCCAGTACTATAAAGGTGTTCAAAAACTTCAAAGAGAGAAAGAGTTTCAAGCCTGAATATGGCGCTGAAGGTATTTATTTTTCAAAACTTTTAACCTATTATATATCATCTTAGGATTAAACGTAGGATATTTTTACAGCAATAAACAGCAAATTTATAACACTGCTTATCCGTCTCCATCGAAATCAAGGAATTGGTTGTGTTGGGTTGCTTAATTGGTGGCATTATAACCTCCAATACACTACTAGAGGTTATGGTGGAAAAGCCGATCATGGCGTATGATCGGTTTTTCCACCTCGGGTATGGATAATTTGGGTGAGTGTAATCTGACCAAAAAAGGCTCATCCAATTGGCCAGTATGATAAAGTAGGTTTAAATGATCATTTTTAATGTGATACCATCATGTTGTAGATTTACCATCATGTTATATATGACATTAAAATACTAAGATATTGAACATGTATTATGTTCAATATCTTAGTATTTTAATGTCATATATTAAATAATTTTGATGCCATTTTATGTAATGCAAAGGAAATGCTAGAGTGTATTAAATATTATATAAAGGTGCTTTACAAATGTTTTCGTTATCCACCAAAATTCCCAGAAGATACCATTGTCTATGTGGCCATAGCACTGTCGATGGCTATGATTTGACTTACTGATGGATAATGATTAATCTGAATAAACTAAAGATGATGAAGAATCTGATCATTTATAAAGAAAAGTGTAACTCGACACTGTAAATCATGGAATCCTATTAGTATCTGATTGCTAATACATAACGATAAAGAAGACGATCACCCCACACTAAGTGGAAAAGGTCCTTGTATAACGCCGAACTTTACAAACATAAAATTAACAGCATAAACTTCATCCACACTCAAAATAACAAATTGTAGATCACGCAAAGTATAGTCTTACATGGATATCGAATCCACGGCAACTGTCGTGATAGGTTTTTAAGCCCCTCACCATTTCTGCAGTTAAAAATTAAGGAGAAACAGATTCATCATCATCATAGCCCATATATGTCCCACTGTTGGGCTCGGTCCTCCTCCGTAATGGGAGGGAATTTAACATACTATACCGCGCTGGTCATATGTGTTGGTATAGGAAACAGATTATTTAAATATATTTTAATATTTATTATGAATAAAAATTAAAAGGTTTATAATGTTCAGGTATATTCGGCGGTTGTATGCTGGGTGTTAAATCAATCAGTGGCATGGCGTTCTCCTTTTATGATTGGGAAAACTTGGAGCTGATTAGACGGTAATTATATATGAATATTATATTCTCTGTCTAGATAGCATGCTATTGCTGAGTTTACAAACATTGTATCATCGTAATAAGTTTTAGTGGCTTTGTTATTATTATATTTCATTATTTTTATATCTATTGAGTTTTTATTATTTTCTCTCTTTCTTATTCTCTGATAGTAGTTAGAAAAAAGAGCTGTGTTTATCAAATATCATTATTCTTGTTCATGAATACGTGAGACGAATGCACGCTTGTAACAATGACACCCAAACTTTAGGTGACGCATAAGACAATATAAACATCACTGTTACATATTGAATAGCACAACGTCAGTCAATTATTTGTTGTATAAGTGTTACCTAATTTTTAGGTGTCGATGTTGAAAGCGGTCATAAAGGTCGTCATATCTATATGTGTGACATCCCTGTCCAATACCTTTGATCACAAATGAGAATGAGATTTTAAAACAACAATTTTATGTATTCCTTTATCTGTATATATGTTGTCTGAAGCTCTGCTTAAGTTGTACATGTTTTTGGTCTATGTGACAGCGAATTACTAGTATTTCTTTATTATATTTTAGCTTTGGCCTTGGCTTTGCTAGTGTTATTCTAGACATCCTCAAGCAATTTTTCATCCCTCGGGAGTATAAATAGTATAGTACCTATTCCCTGAATGAAAGAATAGCTTTTTTGTCTATCTGAAAATATATAGACGAATTTTCAAGATGTTCGGTTGTGTAGTTAAGTCGTAAAAGCATAGCAAACAAACTCACTTTCTCATTTATAAATATCTGGATATATGTTTGCTGTGTAGTGGCTTTGAATACTACCAATACATTGCTTGTGGATGTCGTAAACAAAGACTTAGAGCTTTATATAGCATTTCGACATTTATATTCCCAAGGAGGGTCGACTCTAGACAGGCGGCCGGTCATAAAACTGTTGCCAGTGCCTTGCAATATATATGACGGGGGAAGAGTACATATTGGGACGATCACAAGTAATTGAGGATGATGATAATGCTGAATTAGGATTATATATTATGTGTGCTGTGTTTAGGCAATGATATCTTTATTGCATATTTTTTGATATTAGATTAGTTATATAAGATGCGTTGTGATGACTTGGGTTAATACAAATTATCTCAATATAAAAGTGCATATCTAGTTAAGTTCTGGATTATTGAGCTTCATCGTCATCTCCGCTCATATATGTCCCACTGTTGGGCTTGAGCCTCCTCCATAATGGGAGGGAATTTGACCTACTATACCACGCTGGTCAGACGTGTTGTTATAGGGTTTTGTTTCGAGTTTACCTTCTCTTGCATAGATGTTATATGCGTTTTATATCCCTTAGTCGTCTCTTACGTTCACCCACGGGTAAGACAGGGAGTGGTGAATTGTATTCTTACTCCGTCCACCACACGGAATATGATGATGATGACATGGATCATTGAGCTTACCTCCGTATATTTTATTTAGAGTTTTATGGATGTTAAAAAATAATATAAGATACTAAAAAAAAATTAAAAATCTTACATATAAAAATTTAAAAAGGGGAATATATTAAAAAAGGAAAGTCCATGTATCGAACTGACGCCGTCATTCTTTCCCGATTGAATTATATCTATACTTGTTGACTATGGACACATAATTATATTTTTAATACTGACAAAACGATATTTTCCATAGTTGAAACCTATTGAATTAGTTAGATCGATTTATCGATCTTACCTGAAATTTTGTTCCTTAAGTTGGCGAGATTTTGAAAATATAGAAATATTAAAAAAAAATCTCGTTTAAAGATAATAGGTAACCAAATATATTTTCCATTTAGTGACAGAGTAAAAATGAAATTCACCACTCTCTTGCCTATGAGTGTTGAAAGAAGGCAACTAAAATATCATATCCGGTTTGACTGGTGTGGCATAGTAAGTCACTTTCCCTTCTACAGTGCAGGAGTCTTGTGTTCTAGACGTGAGCGTTATTTAACGTAATCGGTTTCAGTAACTAGTTACGAGGCTGATAATCGTGTACCTAGTTTCGTAGACACAAATATAACGATTATTTTTACGTACGCAGTTGACACTCACACAATGACCGGCGCACGCGTAAGCGTTTCGTTCAACAGATTATTATTAAAATGATTATAGGTTACATAATATAATACGTTAAACGACTCGCACAACGAGATTAAAGAATAGATATGGCGTACACGCAAGATAAAAAGAGACTGCAATATAATAATCGTTGCGTCTTTTTTTAATTTCAAAAGCCCATGCAAATTTATATGCAATTGGAAAGAATTTAAGTTCATTATGGTAGGTACTATTATTTATTTTGAAGAAATTGCGACCTTGACCGTGTTTCTATTTATAAATAGAATTTTAGGCAGTTTAGTTAACAAGTGCAAAGGGTTATCGATGTGACGAACTTTATTTGTCTCGAATACAAAGTGAAACCGATTCAAAGTGTAAATATTTTAAACAAACTGCAAAAATATGCCTAAACTGTAAATAGAAAAGAAACTGTATATAAAATCAAATGAACTTTCAAATACGCCTGCTTTCTGTCCTTAAGAAAATCGCAAAAATAACTTTAGTGGGAAATTTAGCAGCCAGTCCTAAGCCGGAAAATGTATGAAGATAAGTTCAATTGATAAAATTCTGTAGGTACTCAAATTACAAGCATTGCATATATATTACAATACCTATAAACTTTTACATATTCATAATCATAACACAAAACAAAAGTAAACCTAATATTGTAATACCCATATAACCTGTAACATTTTCGTAATCATAACATGTTACAAACGCAAAACCAACACTCAACTAACTGTATACAGAAGTAATCAGTTACAAAAATAAGCAGTTTTGAAACTAGTTACTCATATCTATTAAACTACGTATAACCGATTACGCCCAAAAGACGTTACGACTCACGACTATTGTGTTCAACACAATGATTGAATCAATTGAATGATTGAATGTACCATATATGTTATATTAGTTGTTTAGTTAAAACTATATTCTTTGTATAGGGATTACTAGCTGCGCTCGCAACTTTGTCCGTTGCAAATTATGCATTTAAACTATAATTATTAAAATGTGTGCTGATGGTGTAATGATACAATTAATCTTGATCATGGATGTAGTGAAAGACGAATAAATAATATAATACACAGACAACATTGACCAGAATAATAAAGTACGTTATCTTCTTCTCATAGCGGAGGGAAGCTTGTTTTAGACAGTGGGACGTTTATGGGCTGAGATGATGTTTAAGTCTAATTTTTAATCTAAATCATTCTTGAAGCCACTTAAATACATACAAAAAATATTATTAAAATCGATCCAGCTGTTTATGAGGAGTACATACAGAATAATTATATAGTAACTTCTGTGCACACCTTCGTCTGTGTAAGAAGTAACTTTCTCAAAGTTGTACTATTATTTCAAGGGAACACATATAACAAGGAAACTCTTTATCCCTATAGGATAGAGAGCTTTTTTATGTGTTACCCAGGAAATGGTGCATCAGTTTGCCTACTCAAATCTCTTCAACGGTCTAACATATGATCATTTAAAACATCCAAATATTTTCACAAACACATTTATAATATCGGTAGGACACTTATAATTATTAAAATTACAGTGAGTATATCTACACCATTATGATACCATATTTGACGTTATTTAATCTTTTGTATGATTTATGAACAAATAGAACAAGATAGACAAATGTACCAAATATAATATGAATGTATTTATAAATTATTCTAACAAATACATAGTATTTTATCAAATATATAATCAATGTTCAACTTATTTCTTTAAATATATGGTAAATTATGGAGCAAGAATACAAATCACCTCCACAATTCTCTACCCTGGCTGTCTAAACTAAAATCATCATCATCTTGCTTTTATCCCAATTATTCGACTCAGTCAACTCAATATGTACAATTGTACATATTTAAAAACTTATGATAATAGTTTTATCACCGGCTCCCTGTCTGATTTCAACCCTCCTTAGGAATGTAATCGTTGACTAGACAGCATCAGGTCAAATGCAAATTTTATTAAATCTATCATTATAAGAACTTAATCTATAGTAATAGTATATTAGGTACATATATTTATAGACGGGAAATAAAACCATATACAAGTCTGATCAATGTGATACACTTAGGTCTCATTGTTGATTCATTGTTGAAAAAGCCTAATCCCAAAAGACATTTAAATTTTATTTATTAGACAGACAAACAGTCTATTTTATAATAAGTGGTAAATCTTTATGGACCAATGCATGAAATTGATTTTCTTGTGAGTGTGTGGACACCGGATGACTCCATATATTTATGCCTGTAAAGAGAAGTTTGTTAATAGTGTGACTAAATCATTAGTATTTATCTAATAGTGGTATAATGGATTACTTCTCTTGTTCACAGTATCGAGATTCAGCCGCGGTATGTGTATTGGTCTGAGACAGGCAACCTGGTGTGTCTCGCTGCAGACGATTCTTACTACGTGCTTAGATATAATGCAGCGGTTGTTACACGCGCCAAAGAGACAAACACCAATATTACTGAGGATGGTATCGAGGACGCCTTCGAGGTATGAAACTATATTGATTTATAACATTAGGAATAACAAGCAAGCTTACCGTCGTCGATGTAGGGATTTTACAAAGAATCTGAACCTGGTTCTGGGTCGTAAAAATTTTTCATACTGGGGATGATCAACTCTAGTGAATAATATATGGTTCTTTTGCTATCAGCACCAAACACTAAGGAGTATTTTTTTAACCGTCACCTTGTGAACATGCAAATAACGAGTCACAGAATTAGTACAACGATTTGAAGATTGTATAAAGAAATGACCTGAGTGAGAATCAAACTTGCGTCACAAACAAGAATATGTCGCTATATGTAGCTATATTATATTTTTCTTGTACTTTATTAGATTGCATTACGATAATTGTTAGTTACAATACCATGTGTGGTGATTTAATAGTGATATAAATCATTAGCATTGTGCTGCAACTCATCTAGGAGAAGGAAAACACCGAAATATAACCCGGGGAGATAGGCCTCGTTAGCACTGATCTGCAATCTATCTAGGAGAAGGAAAACTCCGAAATATAACCCCCGATCCAAGGTGTAAACCGACCCGTGCTGAGGGATTCGCGGCCAGAGGGTAAGCTGGTCGAAAACGGAGGGTGCATGTGTTGGTGGTCACAGGGCACAGCAGAAATTCCATCTTACCTCTACACAAGGGCACTGTGGGGGTGGACCGTTTAATACCCTAATACTCGTGGGAATGCTATGAATTATACTAAAAAATTTAAAATTCCAAATGACGGCGATGCGGCTCGCAACCCTTCACGTCTCGTTCCCAATGAGGGCGAAAAGCGGTCTACGGAGTGCCGCTTTGCCACGCTAAATGTAGGAGGAGGAATGAAAGAGAAATTAAATGAGGTATGTCAAATGATGGATGATAAAAAGATTGATATTCTCTGTGTGAATGAGACGAAGCGAAAGGGATGTGAGATTACTAGTCATGGACCTTACACGGCGTACTGGTCCGGGGTACCAATGACTAGTAGAGCCTGTCAGGGAGTTGGTCTCCTTCTTTCTCCTCGAATGGCTCAATGTGTGAAAGAGTATGATTGTGTGAATGCTAGATTAGTATGGATAAGGATGAAAGTAGGTCTGACTCGTATTTTTGTTGTGGGAGTATATGCTCCTGTGAACATGGAATTACATAACAATAAATGTGAACAGGATGCAAGAGAGAAATTTTGGGAGGAACTGCGGGATGTTTTGAGGTTATGTAATTTGAATGAAAGGTTGATTTTGTTAGGGGATTTTAATGGATGGGTAGGAGTAAGCAGAGAAGGATTTGAAAAGGTTTTAGGAAGGTTTGGTGATGAAAGCGTGAATGAAAATGGTCGAAGTCTACTAGAAGTGTGCTTGGAATGGAATCTTTGTGTTACAAACACTATGTTTGAGCACAAAAAGATCCATATGTATACACGTGAAGCAAAGAATGTAAGAAAGAGTATAATTGATTTTGTAATAGTAGATGAAAGGCTCAGAAAGAAAGTACTAGACACTAGGGTATATCGCGGTATTGGTATTCATACAGACCACTTTCTAGTAATGACTAGAATAAGTGGTCTTATGAAAACGTGGCGAAACCGGATACATAACCCGAAAAGTGTGCTAGAAAGAATAAAAGTAGAAAATTTGCAAGATGAGTATATTAGAGATAAATACAAAAGTAAACTAAAGGAAAAGTTTTTTCATGCGGCTGATATTTGTAGTATGGAAGAATTATGGAAGACTTTTAAAAAACAGGTGGTAAATGTTGCTACAGAAATATGTGGTGTGACTAGAAGAATGAAAGTAAACAAGGTGAAGAATATATGGTGGGATAAAGATGTGCAGAGTGTAGTTCGTGAGAAGAAGAAAGCCTGGGTAGATTGGCTTGCTGTCAGAGCCAATGAGAGAATGAAGAAAGCAACGAATGAAGACATAGATATAGCCAAAGAAGAATATAAGAGAAAAAAAAGATATGTGACAGAAATTGTTAGAAGAAAGAAAGAAGATCAAGAAGACGAGTACGATAGAAGATTATCGAAGGATTTCCAAACTAACTCGAAGATTTTCTGGAAGTCCATAAGATCGGCTCGAGGCAAAGCGCAAAATACAGAGCTAGTCTCGATCAGCGATAAATATGGAAGGACAGTGTATGGAGAAGAATGTATACTAGAGAGATGGAAGGAATACTTTGAAAGCTTATTTGAAAGAGAAGAGCCACAAAAATTATCATTTGCGAATGAAAGGGATCACGAGGAAGGAGAATGCATAAGTATGATAGAAATTACAAATGCATTGAAAGGTATGAGAGCGGGTAAGTCTGCAGGATACGACAGGATTACAGTTGAAATGCTGACGGCTGGAGAAGATATTACAACTAACATCCTATACCAGCTCTTCAATCTTTGCTGGACTAATGGCCGAGTACCTATAGACTGGTGTCAGGCGGTAATTGTACCTCTCTACAAAGGGAAAGGTTCACGGCAAGATTGTAGAAACTACAGGGGCATAAGCCTCCTTAGCATTGTCGGCAAACTGTATGCGAAAGTGTTGATTGAAAGAGTAGTGAAAGTGACCGAAAAGAAAATATGGGATGCACAAGCGGGTTTTCGAAAGAGTATGGGTTGCACGGATCAAGTTTTCTCTTTACGATGCATGGCGCAAAAATTTTTGGCTAAAGGTCAGAAAGTCTTTTGCGCTTTCATTGATTTAGAGAAGGCTTATGACAAAGTGAGGAGGAATGAACTGTGGTCGGTACTATCTATGTATGGGGTAAATGGCCATCTTATTCAGGCGCTGAAATCCATTTATAAGGATTCCAGAGCCTGCGTAAGGATAAACGGGTCCTACACTGAATGGTTTAACATTGATAAAGGTGTCAGACAGGGATGTGTAGCGTCACCGTGGCTGTTTAACCTATTTATGGATAGCTGTTTGCAAGATTTGAAAAATAATGAATGTGGTTTAAGAATGAATGAGTTACTCGTCAAATGTCTTCTTTATGCCGATGATCAGGTTTTACTTGCATCGTCGGCTGAAGACTTACAGGCGATGGTAACTACTATGCATGATGCTTTTGAAAGAAAAGGTATGAAAGTAAATGTAAGTAAGACGAAAGTAATGGTCTTTGAAAAGGATAAATGTATGACGGAATGTAATATTTTTATAAATGGTGAGGGATTGGAACAGGTGAAAGAATTTGTATACTTGGGTGTACTGTTTACTAATGATGGTAAAAATGATGAAGATGTTGAAAGACGAGTAAATGCTGGTAATAAAGTGAATGGGGCATTGTACGCTTTTATGAAAAGTAGGAATGTATCTAACAAGGCACGCCTAGCTGTACATAAGGGAGTATTAGTTCCCACTCTCATGTATGGCAGTGAAAGCTGGATTTGGCAGGGAAGACATGAAAGTAGCATAAATGCTGTAGAGATGAGAGCTCTTCGTAGTATGTGTGGTGTAAGTCTGAAAGATAAAATTAGGAATAGTGTTATAAGAGAGCGCTGCGGTATGAATGAAGAAGTAGTGACAAAGATAAAAAAGGGTATGCTGAGGTGGTTCGGACACGTGGAAAGAATGAGTGAAGAAAGGTTGACTAAACAAGTATACAAAGCGAGTGTGAGTGGGACGATTACAAGGGGAAGACCACGTCGTACTTTCCTGGATCAAATCGAAGATGTGTTAGTGAAAGGTCAGATTAAGAGTACGCGTAATCGTAAAGCATGCATGAAGACTGTGATGAGTGTGAATGAAGCGATGGAGGTATGTCAGGATCGTGGTTTGTGGCAATCCGTAGTCTCTGCCTACCCCTCAGGGAAACAGGCGTGAGGCTATGTATGTATGTATAAATCACCATTCCTTAAAAAGTAGTTGAGACATCACCAGGAAACAGCAGTATTACTTACCTGGTTACAATACCAACATCGATCGCCAACTCGTCTACCGTATGTGGAGATTCCATTATCTCGCCTTAAACAAAACTATGCCTGATATTGGACGTCGTTAACGTGTTGATGAACAGATTTTTCACTCCACAGGTGGTCGGTGCCGTGAATGAAACTGTAAAAACGGGCCTATGGGTTGGCGACTGCTTCATCTACACAAACTCTGTGAACAGAATAAACTATTATGTGGGCGGTGAGATCGTTACAATATCGCACCTTGACCACACCATGTACATTCTAGGATATGTCGCTAAAGAGAACAGGTGAGCTAATATTGTTATATTAATCAGCCATTATATGGCATTATTGCGCTGCTCTTATTCCAAATATATAGGGTTGCCATATGTACTCTTCTTCCGTCGTACATATTGCAAAAAAGACAGGTTAAGAAGATATACAATGCGAAAGTGGAAGGATGTAGGTACCGAGGGAGACCGAGACTAACCTACCTAGACCAGATCGGTCATGTACTAAAGGAAGGTGGAGTCAAGAGTCTCCGAAACCGGCGAGCGTGTATGAAGAGAATTATGAATGTTGAGGAAGCGAGTGAAGTATGCAGAGATAGAGTTCTCTGGCACTCTGTTCTCTCTGCCTACCCTGCAAGGGATATGGCGTGATGATATGTATGTATGTATGTACATATTGCAAAAGTTATTGACAGTGGTTTTATGACCGGCCGCCTGCCTGATGTCAAATTTCCTTGTTAATGTAATTGTTGACTAGTTGGCATTATCAAGTGGTCGTTATCTATATATCTTAGCTCTTAGTCTTCTTCGACGACATCCACGAACGAAATAAAGGTTGATAGTATTCATAGCCGCTACCACACAGCAATGTGTGCTAATTAGTTATTACAATGTGTATTAATTTGCATTTATATACAATATCGTGACTGAGTAATCACATTTCTATTTTAGTGGGTGCTCGTAAGCAATTAAATTTGAAAGAAAACACTATATCAAATTGTGTGACAAGCAGTATGCGATAGCATGTCAACATCTTGTAGAGTCCTAGCAGTGGGACTGATATGATGATATGTTACATGTGTAATAAGTAAAACACAATTTACCACTCCTATTTTCTTATTGAAGTCTTAAAAGTCTGCAAAGGGATGTTAGGAGATAAAATCACTGCAAGAATGAAAAAGTTTTGAAATAAAACGTACAGGCTTTTACTTTTATTGGTAGGCAGCGGCCTAAGCTGTACCCTTGGTATTGCAAAGGTCTATGGGTGGCAGTGACACTGACCATCAGGTGTGATGCTTGCTCGTTTGTCACCACAAGCAGTAAAAACTTAAAAAAAAGTTCACGTCAATTGGCCTTAAATTGTAGGAGAAGATCATGTATAAATAAAATAATAGTGGTATAGATATTAATATTCTCTTTTACAGTGAGAGATTCTTAGGATTTAGTATGTGTTTTATATGGGTTATAAAGAAAAAATGGAATGTTAGGCTTACATCAATAATGTAATTTAATATATTTGTTTTCCTTTCTTCTTTTGTTTTCTTTTTTTAAAAAGACACCACCCTTCTCTAAGGAAATAATCCTTGTATTGCGGGGGACTTTACAAATATGCAATTAACGCAGATAATCTTCACTCAGACTCAGAACAACACTTTATGGATCGCACTATGTATTGTCCTGTGTGGGAATCTTAACCACTACGCCACCTGTGCAGTCAAGTCATATTTAGCATTATTTAGCATTCTATTATTATAAGTCTGTTATTATTTCAGACATCTTTACAAAATTTTAAAGAAATATGGGGAAGTTTAATCACAAAGTTATAAAATATTTCTTTTGCTATTCAAGTTTTACCCAAATATCTTGATAATTTACAAAAGACTAAACAAATATCATTATATAATTGGCAAAATTACATTGAAATTGATACCATATAAGAAATATTAATGTAAAAGTAGTTGCAGAAATGCTTAATGAGAATATTGTTTTCAGATTGTATGTTAACGACAAAGAATTGAACATTGTCTCATATTCACTACTGCTGTCTGTTCTCGAGTATCAGACTGCTGTTATGAGAGGTGACTTTGAGACAGCTGACAGAGTACTACCCACCATTCCACACGAACACCGGACCAGAGTTGCACACTTCTTAGAGAAACAAGTTAGTTCAGCACAACCTTTATAAGTTTATATACAGAGTGCCGATTTTATTACTAGAATAACTTAAACTAGGTGTAGGAATGACGTCATAAAAACATTAAAGTTAGTTGCAGACTCCTAGCTCTGCTCAATCCCGAGATAAAGTGATTTGTTTCTTATTAAAACAGTAGGTTGGTCAGCGTACATTGACCTGTAGGTACATTTCCACCAGCTGTGCGGCAGTGAGCGCAGCGAGAGAGCGGGATTATTTGCCTACTAGTTCAGTGTCACACGCATGAGTATATGCCTACATCGATTTTTTATAGTACAAGTGTATTGACCGCTTATCAGTATGGCAATGTAATCAAAACTTAGGTACTATTTTATTTACTGATTTGGATAGTGGATCATGGTCTGATACACCCCCTTCAAGGATGCTACTTAAATCGGCAACCTATATATGTTTATTAGTTACAAGACATATAAACCCGTAGTATATTATTTTGTTCTGTCATCTATAGTATTAAGTAATTTTCAAGTGTGCGTAAAATATTTCGTTTTTGTAACTTGGATTACAATATTGCATTTTTCTTAATATCTCTATAATGGTTAAAATCGATCCAGTAGTTTCAGAGCCTATTCATGACAAACAAACATACAAAAAAAAAATCTTTATTATATTGGTATAAATAATTATAGAACAGATAGCACTAAAGAACAAATTAAACTACCCAAATTGCATACATTCTGGGTATGAAAATGTACTTTGGTACTACTATGTATAACTAAAGTTTCACTGGAAATTCAATTCAGTGAATTTGAATATCACTCAACAATAGCATCAAGATTTTTACCCATTTCAATTGTTAAAAAATTGTTTATCTTTCATAGTTACTAATATTGCTATACTTTGAAGAATTTAAATGACACTATTCGAGAATGATAACACAATAAGAATGGACAAATGGAAATTAACTGACTGAGTTATTTATGTATGTAACAGGGCTTTAAACAGCAAGCTTTAGCTGTATCCACGGAACCAGAACACCAATTTGAGTTGGCATTATCCTTGGGCGAGTTGCGGAGGGCTAAGCAATTAGCGGAGGACGCCGCCGTAGCTGAAGGTCCTTCGCGTTCCGCTTCAGCTCGATGGTCAAGACTCGGTGCTGCAGCCGCTGCGGCCGCTGATACAGAACTAACCAAGATATGCTACCAAAGTGCTAAGGATTACAGTGCCCTCTTGCTCTTCGCCAGCAGTACTGGTATGTATGACTTTTACATAGTTCTCAAATAACATTATTGGAAATTGAGCCTATCAGGAGACACTATGTATCCCTGAGAAAATTAGGACTGTTGAGGTGTCGCAACATTTTCCCAAACAATCTTTTTCAACCATTTGGTTACTATTACTTCTTCTCAGTTGAAATACATATATTGGGCATAGGTGTCCTCTAGATTTAAAAATATATAGCCTACTACACCGCTATGGATATACAGATCAGCGAAGGTTTTTATGTTGCTATTGCCTTCTCTTAATTTCCCATCTCTTGGTATTACATTTTTACTAAATGCTTTGGAGATGCAGAAATAATGTTTTATCCTATTTCTAACCCCCTACCAGATGGTTTTCTTACTATTAAACAGTGCTAAGTGTTCTTATATTTTTATATTACAGGTGACAAAGGTTTGCTGAAAAGCGTGGCTGAAATGTCGTCAGAAGAGGGTGCTGAGAACATCTCCTTCGTAGCGTATTTCTTGTTATACGACCTCGAATCCTGTATACAGCTTCTTATCAAAAGAGGAAAGCTACCTGAAGCCGCTTTCTTTGCCAGGTAACATTTGATTTAACATACTCTACTTTATTATGCAGTTAAATTGATTGACTAGCCAAAATATAATCTTAGATCAAAGGATGCAAAAATATAAATTATATTGAAGAAACATTACATGTTTGACATCTAATTTTATAGTAATAGTTCATTATTTTCTTATTATGTAAATTGGCTCAAGCTGTGTGGTAGTGGCTATGAATACTACCAACTCTTACTTTGCTCGTGGATGTCGTAAAAGACGACTAAAAGCCTTATAACGACCTGGGCCAACTCCATCTGATGCCGTTTAGTCAACAATTACATTACCAAGGCAGGTCGACTTCTGGCAGGTGGCCAGTCATAAAGCTATTGCCAATAATTTTTACAATATATATATATATATATATATATATATATATATATATATATATATATATATATATATATATGAAAAAAGAGTACATATTGTATCTATCCCAAGTAATTGGGATAAGAGTAGGAGAATGATGATGTAAATTGGTTCACTATAAAAATATAACCACCCAATAATTTTATTTTAATTTTACCTGTAATTTGTTATTTAGGATTATTCTTTCGACCTGGTGAGAATAAGATTACAATTCACCACTCCCAATTTTACCTGTTGGTGTCGTAAAAGGGGATTAATTAACAAACACATAAAGAAAACTCGAAACAAAACCCTATATCAACCTGTTTGAACAGCAGTGTATAAGTAAGCCAATTTTTCTGTGTTGGAGGACACTCAAGCCAAAGAGTAAGACTGAGAGTTGCAATAATGGTTTCATTTAATAATGACATGATGATGATTATTAAAGCGTATATTTTAGTTTTCGGAAACATAATTTATTTTCTCATTTTTTTATGTCTCTCGAGTAGCATAATTTGTAAAGATAATCTATTTCATGAAAATGTGTGATTAAATTATTATATTGTTATTGTGTTCATTGTAAGTGTGAAAGGTTTCAATTCAATCCAATGATTTGAAATGGTTAAAATTATGTTGTTAGCCACTTTACAGATAGTAATAATACACCATTTCCAGATCATATATGCCATCCCGAATGCCAGAGGTCTTGAAGCTGTGGCGAGAATCGATGAGCACAGGCACAAATAAGAAAATTGGTCAATCACTCGCCGATCCAATGCAATACGAGAATTTGTTCCCGGAGTTACAAGTAAGAGTTTATTAGACAAATAGACAATATATGAGTTTATTAGATAATATGGAGAACTAATGCTTGCGACTTTACTTGTGTTGATATAGATTGTGCCAATTATTCTTACCTTCAGGAACAGAACTTTTTTCTGGATGATAAAATTAACGATAAAAGCGATAACTTGTATATGAAATTTATGACTATCGGCTGAGCAGATAACGCGTGAAACAAAGTTAAATTCGAATTTATAATATTAGCTAGTATTCCATATGGTTAACCTAATGGTTAACTATGAGTTAATGTATATTATATTCTGTTCCTAAATGTTCATAAAACATATGTTTAGGAATCACTGGAGTTGGAGCGGTTTCAGAACGAAATAGGTTATGTAAACAGCACAAAGATGGCCGCATTACCAGTCAACGTTAACTTATGTAACACTGAGAGAGATCTAGCAAAGGAAATGGAGGAAGCGTCACACCTCATTCGTATACCAGCACCGGGGACCAGATCTCAAGATGAGTAAGTTCTTTGTGTTATTTGATCAGTCTTCATCTACTCACTGTATTTACAATGGACGCAGCCATTAGATGCTATAATTGTGCACAAATGGTGGTTTTTAGTAAAAGTTTTAGTTCTAGGCCTACACTGGCAGTTTTCTCTCTGCAGACATCTGTAGGCTGACTCGGCCTGCACAGTATACACTCTCGCCAACAATCCATGTCTTAATAGTAGACATTTATTGCTGGCCCCTGGTTTTGATGAGTGAGAGTCGGAAGCGCAAACTCAATGTACAGGTAGATTGGTAATGACCTGGTTACCATCAGATGAGTTACCAAAGACATTAAAAAGGAGTGTTGAAGAGGTATCGACTGCTTAAGTTAGATTTTGATGTGCGCTAAGACATCGTTCAGGGGTATCGATTCCATAGGGTAAACCGTCGGGCTAACTAAAGTATATATCCTAGCTTCCCGTGATGCGATTGCCAGGTCTCGATGGACGAGACGGAACAGAGCATTAAGAGATTAAAGTAGCTGTGTTAAGTGGTAATTACCAATAGTAGATCAATAGTTAATAGGCGATATATCACTGGCTTATCTATACTTACATCATTCACTGTGTGGTAGTAACTGAATACGATCAACTCTTACATTGGTTGTGGGTGTCGTGAACAATGACTAAGAGCTTTACATCGATCTGGATCAATTTTATCGCATGCCATAATGTCGAAAATTACTTTCCCAGGGTGGGTTGATAGGCAGACGACGGGTAATAAAACTATTGCCTAAACTTTTACAATATGTACGATGAAGGAAGCGTATAATGCGTCGATCATAAGTACTTGGAGAAGTGTAGAGATCACTTT
Organism: Lymantria monacha; assembly: GCA_905163515.2. Classification (NCBI taxonomy): domain Eukaryota; kingdom Metazoa; phylum Arthropoda; class Insecta; order Lepidoptera; family Erebidae; genus Lymantria; species Lymantria monacha. The sequence goes on from LR991081.1 coordinate 24,938,128, forward strand.
AGGTATATTAGTTTACACTTCATAAGATTTTTTTCTCCTTTTTATCCATAAGTTTAGAGTATAATGACTACGTATCAGTATAGCAAAATTAATACACTTTTAGTGTCAGAAGTAGGTTGTTATGTTAACATTATGCTACTTCTAAAATATCGGATACTAAGGTGGTAAAAATATTAATTTACAATATGAACAATTTTGAAACTTTTGAAAATGAAAAACATTTTCAATGTTCAGATGTATTCCTTCATTAAGTCTAGATTTTAATATGTGACAATTATTAATTAGGTTTTATAATCATCAGTCATATAGTCCTAATATCTAAATTTGTATAATGTCAGTTTAATTCGTAATTTTTTTTTAAATATCATTGAATTTAATTAGTGCAGCTTAATCAATATTTTATATAGAAATTATGTAATTTCTATATAAAATATTGATTTACTCTTTGTTTATGGACACTTAATTGTTAAAATTTATTCCTTGAAGGGCCCAGCAGAGGGAGGTAGAAATACATTCTTGTTGGGCTCGAGCCGCCTCCATAATGGGAGGGAAATTGATCTATTATATCACGCTGGTCAGATGTGTTGGTACAGGGTTTTATTTCGAGATTTCCATCTCTTGCATAGATGTTAGACGCGTTTTATATCCCTGACTCGCCTCTTATGATCACCGACGGGCCAGATAGCGGCTGGTGAATTGTATTCTCACTCCGTTAACACATGGATATATTAAGCATATTGAAGATTATTTACCTGGTGATAAGGTTCTAGACGGTAAGATACACTACAGTTTTGCGTATTATCTTAGTGTAATACTGGTACCTAAGTAGAGTTATTTGGCAGCATGACTTTAAAAAAGTTGGTGATTAACATTAGCCCCTCTTTAAGAACAAAATCTCGCTCCTTCTTTATGATTTTACAAATATATAAATAATGAATATAAATATCATCCAGACTCAGAGCTACTTATATAATTCATAAATGAATGTCTTGCATGGGGATCGTACCCACGACATTCAATATAGAAGTTCCGTAGTTGAAACACTACAACTGGGTAGTGAAATAAGGACTTTATTGCCTTGAATCTTGTACACGTCGATAGGTAAGCGGCATTATTTTGATTTTCCTTTCTCTCTAATAGTTCAAAGGTGTTATCGGAGAGTATGATCCATGCTGAGGTGGTGTCGAATGCAACAGCTGCGGTCGAGTCCCATCACAACCGCAAAGACTCTGACATCATGGAGGAGCTGGAGCGAGAGATCGATGACATCGTACTAGATGATTCCGCCGATAATGTGGTGCGTAAACACAAAATTACATAAAAAATAGACTTCTCAGGCCCGTGAACTAGTCATCCAAACGCTAAGAAGTTGCTATCGTTCATAGATTTGACATTATTTAATATCTACCTGGCGGATTACCATCGCTATCAGACCATCGACATCCACTTAGACATAGGACCTTGCTTGGCAAGGGGGCAATCTGCCACTGAAGTCTAAGACTGCGCTGGTTATTAGCCCAAATGGCTATAGAGCGGTAAAGTACGGCAGGTTATGGTATTAGACGCCTTTGCTGCCGCCATCCCGGACGGTTTGACGGCTATATTAATCTCAGCATATGCGTCCTGCTGTTAGCCTCGAGATTCCACTATTATACAAGTGAAATGGATTTGTTATACCATGCTGGTTAGGCACTGGATGGTTTTTATGATTTTATTTCCAATTTTCCCTCTCTTGCAAAAATATTATTAGCATATTATGATATTCCTTAGGCTTCTTTTGCGGGCGTGAAAAGGTGAATTTCATTTTTATTCCGTCACCACACAAATAATATAAATATTATAATATAATTAAATTTAATTATATTCCCTCATTTATAGTTTATTATTATTGTATATTAAATTTAATTATTATAATTATATAATTTGTTTCAGGATTTATCGGACGATGCAGACTTTTTGGATTAACAAAATTTTATTTTAATTTTATTTTTATTTTATATAACATTACGGATCAGAAACATTGCATGTCATAAAGTGCTAATTCCTTTTAAGATTAAAGTATTATACAGTTTTGATTTGTGTTGTTTCAGTTATTAATTATGTGTATGGTGATTATAATGATGAATATATAAACATAAGTATATACTATCAGTGTATTTTTGAATGTGAGAATAAATAAATAGCTATAATATAAGATGTATATGTTGTATTAAATAATTATTGAAATATCCCGTTGTACATTAGTCATTATCGTCATCATCATCATCATCATCACCACCCAAGACCACTGTTGTTAGACATACGTCACCTCAAAGGGAATAATGATTTCAACGCCACGCCTGATGGGCGAGTTGTTATAGTTTTACAGACAATTGTTGCTGTCTTTTTCTTTAGCCTTTCTGATTCCCATGGTAAGTATGTGGTGTGGGTGGTGACAAAGTGTATTTTTAAGTTGTTATTACACCTTGAAGAGAACAACCACATTATTAATTTTATCATAAAACTAGCTAACCCAACAGGTACTATTTTATGCAAATGTATAAAAAGGAAAATAGAATTACCGAAATCGAACGCAGCACCACCTACCGGCTGTCTGAATCCAGCTTTGCATTATTGCCTCTAATGAAACCCATTTGGCACACATTGGTTGGATGGTTTCAACGTCTATATCGGTCATAGGCAGACACAACTTTAGTGTTTTAATTATATATATTCTGCTGCTTAAATATCCCGAACTTGAGTAGGTCCAATTTGTCGCAGGGCTGAACAAGCAACACATCATGATGATACATTTCGTTCCTATATGTCCCACTGTTGGGCTCGAGTCTTCTTCAAAACAGGAGGGAAATTGACTTTAGTTGTCTTTTACGATACACACGAGTAAAAAAGGGGATTGTCAATTGTATTCTTACTCCGTCATTACACAGCAAATAGACCGTTTCCGTGTGATGACAGACTAAGAATACAATTCACCACCCCCTATCTTACCCGTGGGTGATCGTAAGAGACGACTAAAGGATATAAAATGCATATAACATCTATGCTAGAGGAAGAATACTCGAAACAAAACCCTATACCACGGGTCGGCAACTTGCGGCTCGCGAGCCACATGCGGCTCTAGTTGTATACGCAAAAAAATATTTTATAAAGAAAACGTTTAAAGTGATTCTGAATTGATTATCGAGGATTAGGCACAATCTACTGTAGCAAAAAAAAGGTTGGTTCTTTAAAAACATTAAGCTTTTGCATATTGTAAGTTTTGGCTCTTCCGACTCAAAAGGTTGCGACCCGGAGTAAGGATACAAACCACCGCTTATCTTACCCGTGGGTGATTGTAAGAGTACTAAGTAATATGAAACGCATATAACATTTATGCAAGAGAAGGCAATCTCGTAACAGAACTCTATCTATACCAACACGTCTGACCAACGTGGTATAGTAGGTCAATTGCCCTCCCTTTATGGAGGAGGTTAGAGCCCTACAGCGGAACGTGCATGAGATGCGATAATGATGATGATGATTCTGTGGATTGAGTGGTCAGTTGAGAAGAAAACACGAAAGAATATTTATTCGTATTTCTTTTGTTTCAAGGTTTGCGTCGATCCACACAATAATAATATCATAACTAGCTTTATTAATAGTAAAATTCAATTTAGGTCTTTGCGCATTTGTCAGTGAGTCTGTGAATTACTTACCTTCCTACAAAATTTAATATAATTATTTTTATATTCTTCTCCATTTGCTGCTATATTTAATATTATATTTTATATAAATAATTCTAGTATTTTTTTTAAATATATTGTGTAATATTTATTGTGTATACAAGTGCGTCAGCTACCTGTGTCATCAGTTACTTATAACCCAATATATCGCCGTGTATGTAGGTATAATCTATATTCATTTATTATTTCTAAAGATATGATTTGTTTTGTTAGTGCCCTTTCACACACATACATACATATCATCACGCCAAGAAAGAAAATGGAAAATCTTTATAATTTGCCGTAGGGACTAGCAATATGGGATCCATAGCTACGATAATGGTTGTTATGACAACAGTAGCCGTAGTAATTGTATCATATAACTATGGTAAAGTTATGATAGAAGCCATTTCTATGTTACCAGTCGATATAGAGGAAATATTTTAATGAATTCCTTTTTATTTATGTATCTATATATAAAATTATCTTACGTATGTGTGTCCACAAAATTTGATTAAACTGCATAAAGGTATTACCTTCTATTTTAGTAGTGGTAGGGCCAAACAAAAAAGCAGTGGCAATACGCTGTTGCGTTTCGCTCAGTGAACGAGAGCGCCAGCAGCCCAACTTTCTGGGTGGGTTTGAGCTTTTCAGTGAGAGGCAGTGGCATAGCAGTATTCATGGTATTGCAAAGGTGCTAAATATCCTTGTTATGACATGTGCGGCAGTCACACTTACCATCAGGTGTGATGCTTGCTCGTTTACCACCGTAAGTAATAAAAAAACTTCCACAACTACGATTTATTACAAATATAGTGCTTGAGTTCAAATGAAGATCGACGTCTGAGTAATGGCAATGTACTTTTGCGCTTCGTTCGGTGAGCGAGAGAGTCGGATTTCCAACTGGGTGGGTTTGGGGTTTGTATTGGTAGGCAGCGGTCTTAAAGGTCCATGGGCAGTAACACTTACCATCAGGTGTACTGCTTGCTCGTTTTCCACTAAAAGCAATAAAATATATGAATTTAATATTCAATACGGGGCGCGTTCGCTATTGTTATCAATAAAGCACAAAGACAATCTTTACAAGCGTGCGATTGGTATTTAAAAAACTAATGCATTTCACATGGGCAATTGTATGTCGAATATTTTAGAATCTGTAAACGGTTAACCAAAAAATGTAGTTCAGATAAATATATTTTATTTTATTATTCATTATATACAAATATTTAATCAGAGCCTTATTTAAATAAGTTGTGTGGTAGCGGCTACGAATACTACCAACCCTTACTTTGCTCGTGGATGTCGCTAAAGACGACTAATAAGAGCCTTATAACGACCTTGGACAACTCCATCTGATGCCGTTTGGTCAACAATTACATTCCCAAGGAGGGTTGACTTCTGGCAGGCGGCTGGTCATAAAACTATTGCTAATAACTTTTACAATATGTACTATGAAAGAAGAGTACTTATTGTATCGATCCCAAGTAATTGGAATAAGAGGAGGAGAATGATAATGAGCCTTATTTAAATAAGTTATTGAACAATGCCTATTCTCTGTAAACTGTTTAATTAATATTAAACTGAGCCAAAGCGAAGCGTGATGGGTTTCAGCTAGTTGCTAATATTGCATTAGGCAAACGCTCTTGTGACAACGGCTTATATTTTTTGACAGGATATGACTGGTCACGAAAGGGTAGCATTTTAAGATCGTGTCTTTTCTATTCATATATTAATCAAGTTACGAATAGACAGTCCAGCTCATGAAAGGAAGGTAATAATACAGACTCTGAAGTCACACACCATCTTTCCATCGCTTCTAAATGGAGAATTTCTACATCAATAAAAAAAAGATATTGAACCAGCCATCGGAATCAATTTCTTGGTTTCGGTTATCTTGTTTATCTAATGTACCTATTTATATAACATTATTATGCATACATAATATTTTAATCATAATTTCAGCTTATATATTAGCGGTAAAACAACGTTGTTAGCAGTTCTCTGTCTACAGCCGCTGGCTGGTTCGTCCAGAGTAGCTCCACACTCTCGCAGAAATCGACGTCTAAATGTATGTGTGTCTAATGGCCATGTGCTATTTGCGCTTCGTACGGTGAGCGAGCGAGCTGGAAGCCGAACTGTGTGGGTTTGATGTTTGTATTGATATTGCAAAGGGCCATGGGCCGCACTGATGTTTACCATCAGGTGTGCCGCTTGCTCGTTTGCCTCCACAAAGCAATAAAAAAAAACACAAAGCAGTCATGAGGACTGCCGACAGAAGTGAAAACTTAAACCTATAAAAACAAGAATACTTTGGATCTATGGACTCTCTTTCTCTCTCCTACTTTCTACCTTTGTGTATCATTCTTTCTCTCTCCCTCTTGCTTTGGAATATTGGATGCTACTTGTTGCTAACGCTCGCGCTGGCCTGTAACAGGTATACCACGCGTATGCGCAGGGCCGGCTCTAGCACATGTAGCGCCCGGGTGCAATCAATAACCTAGCGCCCTCTTGTATCAAAATGCGTGAACAAAATGCAATAGATTGATAGTGACAACACGTTCGACTAAACTCCGAACCTCGCTGGAATGCATTGTCATATGCTTAGTCTCGTTGTTTTGACACGAAACCAGGTAAACGCAATGGGATTATGAACTTACAGTGAGCATGGCGACAAAGCAACCTACCTAAACCTGTCAAATAACGCTGGGTGCGTTATAGATAGTTAGGCACTCGATGCGTTCGGTGTGCGTTACAGTGGAGGCTCTATGTTGCCCGAGCGGCTTTCAGCGCCCCCTAATACCCGACGCCCGGGTGCACCGCACCCTCTGCACTATAGGTAAAGCCGCCCCTGCGTATGCGTTCGAGTGAACGTTTAACGCAACCTTGTTGGAATCGCATTAGAAGTTTAATTTCAAAAATATAGGGCTTATACATAGCCCTAATGTTCAGCTCCAGTCTCTCCTTGATATTAGGAGGGATATATTATGGTCATAGGGGTTGCTATGGAATTTTGTTTCGAATGTTTCTTCTCTTAGATTTCTTATGTATATAAAATCTCTTCAACACTTTTTATGATACCTAGGTACAGATAATATGTAACATATAAGACAAATAAATAAACAGCTGTGGGTTCAATTACTTTTATATATAGGTCGGATTAATGCATTGTATGAGCAGAGTTCAGTACCTACTCAAGTGAGACAACTACCGGTTATAAGTAATGCTATGTTTCCTGTTTAGTCTGGAACGAAGTTAAATCACTCAGACGAGCTTATTAGCCCACAACGTACGGTATGAATGAACGTTTATGTACAATGAATGTTTCGAACGAATGAAAATATATTTTTTATAAAAACATCATCATCATCACATCTCAGCTCATAGGTATATGTCCCACTATTGGACTCGAGCCTCCTCCATAATGGGAGGGTAATTGACCTACTATAGATACCACGCTGGTCAGACGTGTTGGTATAGGGTTTTGTTCCGAGTTTTCCTTCTCTCACATATATATTAATGCGTTTTATAACCCTTAGTCGTCTCGTACGATCACCCACGGGTAAGATGAATGATGAAAAACAATGATGAATGATAATGAGGGGGTGGTGAATTGTATTCTTACCACCACCACACGGAAAGTTATAAATACAGTGTTTAATTAATAATACAATATTACTAACAGTTTTACACCTGCAGTTATTAATTGTGTCGTATATAGTATCAAAACATTTTTTTTAGCTTTTGTTTCTATAGGAGTCAAGTGGTCAGCTCTACTATAACAGTCCCGCAGAAAATCGTCGCAATTTACTATTACGCGTCTTTCGGTGGGTCAAACAGACCAATTAGGTAGATTCAATTCCTATAAGAGGTCAGCCGACGAATTCAACTCGTCTGGGCAAAGTTTGTCAAACTTGGATCTTCTCATCCAATATTCCGCAATGTTTGAAAAGAAAGGTTTATAACCAGAGTGTGTGCCGCGAAAGAAAAGACAACTTTCGATTACCAGCGATGACTTACGGGACTCAAATGTCGTATATATATATATATATATATATATATATATATATATATATAATGTATATATATTTCCGGGCATTTGTATTGTGCGAACATATTCGATCAGCGTGTTAGATCGTAGGAGCGATAAATCATTCAAGCGTAGTAAAGTGTTTTGCTTAATAAAAAAAGATTTAATTAAAAATTAAATGTTCCATGACGATACTTCAGCTATAATGTTAGCAATACTGATTGAAGTAATGTACGAAACGCATTTCATATACGGCGCGGCAGAATGTAAGAGCGTATATTGACAAAGATGTTCGCTGTTGTAATTATCACTATAGCTTTAATTGATAGAGTGACAAACTATGTCACTCAAGCAAGCTAGCTGTTTTTTGTCCTATGGTCAAATTCATCATACGTTTTGAACCTTAGACAAAGAACATTAGATTCGTTCGATTCAACTTGGACTGTCTCTGCTTACAGCAATACGCTATTACAGTTATATGCGTCGTTATTTTTTTTTTATTGATTATGGTGGCAAACGAGCAAGCAGCACACCTGATGGTAAGTGTCACTGCCGCCCATGGACCTTTGCAATACCAAGGGTAAAGCTTAAGCTGCTGCCTACCAATAAAATCCCCCAAACCCACCCAGTTGGGCTTCCGGCTCTCTCGCTCACCAAACGAAACGCAATAGCATATTGCCATTACTCAAACGTCGATCTTCTGCGAGAGTGTGGTACTACCCAAGACGGACCGGCCCGCGGCTGTAGATAGATAACTGTCAACAGCATGGTCCTACCATTATTAAATTAATATACCACATTATAGCCTTAATATGTTTCGGTCTGAGGACTCCCGTCAATATTATAGAGTTGAGGTCCGATAATAAATGAGGATTGTCATTCAAAATGATACATTATCACGCTAGTTACAGATTATCTACAGATTTATTGAATAAATTAAACATAAATAGATAGTAATAGGTATTGCTGTGTGGTAACGGCTACGAATACATGGAGACTAGAATAAGGAGTACCATCTTGTATGGGGGATTAGTCAAAAAAGTGTCCACTTATAAACAGCAAATTATTGTTCGAACACTCACCGAAATAGCGCTAGTGTAGCAAGTGGAAATTATATGAATGTAGCAGTAATAAGCAGACTGCAGAGTGAAGTGTGCTGAGTTACGTAGTCAGCTGTGATTTGATAAGTAATAACCTATGAACCTATGAAATTTGTGGCGCTCTTTTTAAAATTCTTACACTTGCTACTATAGCGCCACCTTAATTTGCTCCCGTTCAATGGACACTTCTTAATACACTGAGATGGTACTCCTTACTCTATTCTCCATGTACGAATACTACCAACCCTTACTTTGCTCGTGGATGTCGTAAAAGACGACTAAGAGCTTTATAACGACCTGGGCCAATTCCATCTGACGCCGTTTGGTCAACAATTACATTCCCCAAGGAGTATTATAATTAGAGTCCCAATAACTTTAACAATATGTACTATGAAAGATGAGTACATATTGTATCGACTCCAAGTAATTGGTATATGAGTAGGAGAATGATGAGGTAGTAATAGGTATATTATTATCACTTGTGGAGCACACCAAGTATCGGTCACACTAATATTCGATCTTTAGACCTAGTTACATCACTTTCAAACCGTTATAAAATGTTTTCAATTAATAAGTTTTTGTAAAAATCATAAACTTGCCCGCGGGTTATATTTTTCTTTGCACATTTTTTTTTATTTCACACTAGCTTCTTGTTGAGGTTTCGTGCGCGATGAAATTTGAAATACTATCGCAAGCGGATACATAACCGGAATTAAAAGCATTATATGTATTAATCCACGAAATGTTCTATATATTCCAATTTTCATTCAAATCTTATCTATAGTTTACGTGCGATTGAGTAACAAACATCTTTATAAACTTTCACCTTTATAATATTAGTAGGATTACCGCCAACAATTATCGTAATCAAATAATCTCCAGATAGCTTGGACCTATATAATTAAATTATACTAGCAAACCCAGCCTGTTGGTTTGTTTGTAGAAGTCGACACATCGCAGCGCCGCCTGGTGGCGAATTACAATGGGGATAGCATATAAATTTTCTCCTTGAAGAAATACATATACATACCAATTTTCATAATGGTCAGTCAAATAGTTTCTGAGTTTATTGATGTCATATATACAAACCTCCTCTTATATATATATGTATGTATATATGAAAAAAATATTAGATATATAATATTAAAGATAACATTTGTTTTGGGATAACTACTTACTTTTCGTCATTATAAAGGAAATAAATCTTCAAAATGGCGTATCGAATATCAATGCCGAAATTTTCTAACTACAATAACACCTTTTCAGAAGTAATGTCATCATCTCAGCTCTTATATGTCCCACTGTTGGGCTTGGGCCTCCTCCACATTGCAGGGATATTGACCTACTATACCACGCTGGTCAGACGTGTTGGTATAGGGTTTTGTTTCGAGGTTTCCTTCTCTTGCATTGATGTCATATGCGTTTTATATCCCTTAGTCGTATCTTACGATCACCCACGGGTAAGATAGGGGTAGTGAATTGTATTCTGACTCCGTCACCACACGGTAAATATACTTAGATTATAAATAATTGTAAATGTGTACAGATATCGGAGGAGGAAGAAATTATAATAACAACTAGCTTCTGCCCGCGACTTCGTCCGCGTGGAATGGTTACTTGGGATAACTCTATCTATAACCCGCGACTTCATTTACGTATAACGTGAAAATATTTTTAAATAATACTACATGGCGCTTTTATTAGTAAGAGTAGAATATCAAAACGTTAGGTGAAAGTATTGGGGCTTATGTATACTTTCTATAATAATTATTATTATTTATGATGTTTAAGACCGGTGGGCGGTCATGAGGAGGTCAATATAGTGTGCGCATAAATACTTTAAAATAATAATGTTATTTTGCGCTTTTTGAGAATAACCTACAATCCACATGATGTAGGATTATAGGACAGAGTATTTTTATCTAATGTTTTAATGTTCCATTCTTACTAATATAAGCGTCATGTAGATACCTATAACAGCTCCTTCATCATCATCTCAGCTCATATATGTCCCACTGTGGGTTTCGAGCATCCTGGAGGATCCATTATGGATAATGGGAGGGTAATTAACCTACTATACCACGCTCGTCAGACGTGTTGGTGTAGGGTTTTCTTTCAAATTTTCCTTCTCTTGCATAGATGTTATATGCATTTTATATCCCTTAGTGGTCTCTTACGATCAACCACGGGTAAGATAAGGGGTGCTGAATTGTATTCTTACTCCGTCGCCACACAAAATAGCTAACGGCTTATTAATAAACGTATTATTTTCTCTTACTATGTTATCTCACTTTCTACGTAGTCAAAGTTAGCGGAAGCTCAACGAAACTATTTTACGCGGACGAAGTCACGGACAAAAGCTAGTCATAAATGCAGAACTTCTTTTTAAATTTATTGAAAAGAAGGCTTTATCCCTTAACTACTACCTATATAGATCAATACTAATTCTTTATAGTTTTTATATCTAATTAAATTATTATTGTTAGCTGTGTGGTAGCGGCTACGAATACTACCAACCCTTACATTGCTCGTGGATGTCGTAAAAGATGACTAAGCCTTATAACGACCTAATCCAACTCCATCTGATGCCATTTGGTCAACAAGGAGGGTTGACTGGGTTGTCTGCCAGGCGGCAAAAATGGCTCTTAAAGTAGCTGATCGCCAATACGTAAAAAAGAAAAAGGAACCGTCACAGCCTATAAAGTGATTGGGTTTTTTCATAAAATATAAAAATTTTTGTTGGCAGATCGGAATCTTAAAGCTACTGTCGTGGTATATTTATTCAAGGTACAGTCAATTCATGGAGTTTGGGATACCCACGATTGCATAGTTCGATACCAAATTTCCTTTTCTTTGATCTCTCGTCGAAGTACTCCTGCCAATCATTTAAACACCATCCCTTAAATGTTCTAATGTGATCAGAAGAAAAAGATGTGACTTCGAAACTAACTCCATCTACAACCGCCTCTTTTTGGCCAATGTATTCACTCTATCATTATCATCTAAGTTAATATGAGAGGGTACGGTATCCATTGGAGGTATACAGTTATTGACGAATCAAGTTTAAAAATTGATTTATATATCGTGTAGGCTTTTGGAACATCTCGCTACGCATACGCATACGAGGTGTGTCGTGAAAAAGCGTGCGCGCTCAGTACTTGATTATTATCTTGCTACGAAGTTATTTTAAAACTGCGATAACTCCTAAAAAGTTTATTGAAATCAAATGATGTAACTAAAGGACAATTTTGTTTTAAATTAAATACCTATTTGTGATGAAAGACGTATTTATTTGGATAAATATTAATATCATGTTTATAAAAACACCTTAACTTAGCAAATATCACATCATTTTAGAACTAATTTTGTTAGCATAAAAAGGTTATAGTGAGCCAACCCTTAGATATAGATATATGCTGTCACGGATTTTTTTAGGACTTTAAATGAAGAAAAATTCTGGAATACTTGGTTTTTGTGTAACTTTTACCGTTTACGCAGCGCACGCAGCAAAAACTCGCAAAAGGCAAGTAAGACCCCCGATTATGAAACATTTTTCGTTGGTGTTCTGTTCCTATTAGTCGTAGTGTAACTGTATATAGCTTAAAGCCTTCTTCGATAAATGGGCTATCCAACATTGAAAGACTTTTTTTAAATCGGTCTTGATATTCAATTAGCGCGTTCAAACAAACAAATAAACTCTCCAGCTTTATATATTAGTATAGTTTATCTATTTTGAAACGTGTCACAAATGTACAATGGAATGATAAATAACCATATCGAAGACACTAATAGGACTACAATCGACCTATATCTATAATAAAGCAAATACTATACATATAATATTAAAAAAAAACACTGACGTGAGTGTAAATCTACTAATTCAATGCAACGATTAGAATAATGTTTTCAGTAGCTACTTATTAAAGTTTTTATATATGTACATATGCTAGCTGTAAGCGAATTAAAACTATTTCGTTTATAATTTTTGGCTTTTATAATCCACTAATAATATGAGCCATTGTTTCCAACAACCAGTTGACCTTTGTTAATTTTTTTTCTGTGTTGTGCTCATAATAATATTTTTGTACTGTATTAATTGTACTGAGTATATTTAAGAAACCACTGTAACCTTTTGAGAGAAATAAATTATTTTTATTATTATTATTTTATTAATAAATAAATCCAGGCTTTTTTGTGACTGCGCTCCGGTCACGTCCCGCAATCCAACGTAGTTAACGAAAGGGTCTGCGTCCTGTCCGACTTGCTCCATTGCCCCCTCTCTACCGCAATTTTCATTTTTTTATTGCTCTTGTTGGCAAACGAGCAAGCAGCACACCTGGTAAGTGTTACTGGCGCCCATGGACCTTTGCAATACAGCAAGGCCGCTGCCTACCAATAAAAACTCCAAACTCACCCAGAAAGTTGGGCTGTCTGGTCTTTCAGTCACCGAACGAAGCACAGCAGCACATTACCACTGTTCAGAAGTCGATTTTCTGCGAGAGTGTGGTACTACCCCGGACGGAGCGGCCTGCGACTGTAGACAGAAAACTGTCAAAAGTGTGGTCCTGGACTGACCACTATTACTGTGTTCCATATCCAGTTCTTATGAGGCTATAAAGCAAGGCTTAAGAGTTGTTATAATTTTATTAAGAGTTTTTAGACTTAAATTCTAAAAGTCCCATATAATAGTATACTTAATTGCAAATAAGAGTATCAAATGAAATGATTTTTTTTTAACTGGATAAGGTCTGTTTCTGTGGAGCTCTTAGGGTAATGATACTCTACTAAACAACTGCTCAGTTAGCGCACTAGGTGTTGTGTAAGAATTTAAAAAATATCTAGAGAGAATATGAGCCCTGCTGCCGGAGCGTCGACGGAGACGATACGCGAAAGGGTAACCTGCCGGAACGGCCACGCATGCCAAGCAAGCGGTACCAGTGGCCGCCCCGATGGCATTGGGGAGGGAACATGGTGGGTTGTGGGACCATACGCTGTCCTTCTGTCGACCCGGGTGCAATGGGCGCAGTGTGTCCAGACCATAGCATACCAATAAAAAGAGAGGATAAGACTAAAATTTATTAGTACCTACGGGGTTTTCCGCGTACTAATAAATTTTGTAGTAAAAGATGAATCAGGGATGAGAAGGTAAACTCATAATAAAAACCTTATGCTCAACATACATACACACACAACATACATTGTGAAGGAAGATCTCCTTCAGCAATATCTATATTAATATTGTAAAGCTGAAAAGTTTGTTTGTTTGAACGCGCTAATCTCAGGTACTACTAGTTCGATTTGAAAATTTCTTGCAGTGTTGGATAACCTATTTATCGGGCAAGGCTAGAAAGCTATATATGACATTAAGACTAATACGAGGAGAACACTAATGAAGATAGTATTAAAAATCGGGCGTTTATATTTTCTTTTGGGAGCCTCCACTGTGTGCGCTGCTTAAACGGTTGAGGTTTCGCCAAAATCAGGTATGGTTAATTTTCTTTTTTGTGTGACTTAGTTGTTAGTCTCAGATGGCTAATCATGTATGATACAATTGCTCCTCTTTTAAACTTTCAAAAAATCGATCGAGCGATAGCATATGTCTATTTTTAAGGGTTGGCTCACTGTAACCTTTTTTATACTAACCAAATGTGTTCTAAAATAACGCAATATTTGCGAAAGTGTTTTTATAAACATGATAATAATCTTTTTCCAAATAGATATGTCAGTCATCATAATTTAAAACAAAATTCATTAAACATCATTTGATTTCAATCAACATCTTAGGAGATATCGCAGTTTTAATAGCAGTTTTATAACAACACAGTATAATAATGATCAAGTACTGCGAGTGCATTTATGACTAGCTTCTGTCCGCGACTACATTTGTGTGGAATAGTTACTGTGAGCTAACTCTAACATTTACTCGCGACTTCGATTACGAAGAATGTGAAAATAATACGTTCATTAAGGAGCTGTTTTAGGTATCTATATGACACTTATATTAGTAAAAGTGGAACATTAAAATGTTAGGTAAAATACTGGGCTTTGTAATCTTAATTCATGTAGATTGCAGGTTATTCTCAAAAAAAAAAACACATAATAATATAATACTTCTGCGCACACTATATTTTTAGTGTTATTTTCTTCTCATGACCGTTCGCCAGCCTTACACCTCATAAATAATAATAACTATAGAAAACCGATGCCGAACGAACGTCTAGTTAGGAAGATATACAATGCAAAAATGGAAGGATGTATGTACCGAGAGAGACTGAGACTAACCTACCTAGACCAGATCGGTCATGTATTGAAGGAAGGTGGAGTCATGAGTCTCCGAAACCGGTGAGCGTGTATGAGGAGAATTATGAATTTTGAGGAAGCGAGTGAAGTATGCAAGGATAGAGTTCTCTGGCACTCTGTTCTCACTGCCTATCCTGCAAGGGACATGGCGTGATGGTATGTATGTATCCACTATAGAAAATATAAATAAGCCTCACTAATTTTACCTAACGTTTTGATATTCTACTCTTACTTATAAAATCATCATGAAGTATTTTTTAAAAATATTTCGACCTTATACTTAAACGAAGTCGCGATTTAAAGTTAGCGTTAGCTCAAAGTAACTATTCCACGCGCAAGAAGAAAGTTGAAAGAAGCTAGTTGGTGATAAAATTAATCAATCGGCACGTGTCATCAGCATTGCCGATTCCGAGCAAATTCTTTTATTTTATAATTTTGCAAGTGACATGTCTGTTTTCGTATAAACCCCCACATTAATAAATGGATATCATCATCGTCATCACAGCCCATATAATATATGTCCCACTGTTGGGCTTGGGCCTCCTCCGTAATGGGAGGGAAATTAACTTACTATACCGTGCTGGTCAGACGTGTTGGTATAGAGTTTTATTTCGAGTTTTCCTACTCTTGCACAGATGCCTTATGCATATTATATCCCTTAATCGTCTTATACGATACCCAAGGGTAAGATATGGGGTGGTGAATTGTATTCTTACTCCGTCACCACGTGGAAAGATAAACAGATATTGTATCTACATGGTGTTAAAATTGATCCATCAATTCCGTAAATACGATGGGAATACGAATATCTGCTGTATCTCTGATAAATATAGGTGTTTCTATTCTAGAACTTGGTGCCTGATGGTTCTTTAATGCAAGCAGTAGCTGTTAATAGTTATCTCTTCCAAGCCCATGACTAGCATTTGTTATTTACCATCAGATGAGCTACAGGTATAACTGTCATTTCTATTAAGCATATTTCAAAAATATTGGCAACACCTTTATGATCAGCCATCAACCCTCATTTGGAATGTATTCGTTGACCAGGCGGCATCAGGAGTTAAAGCAGGTCGATATAATTAATAATCTTTAATACGAACAATGAAAGGGTTGGTATTATAGTAGTAGGATATACAAGGTGGAAGTGGACAGCTCCCGAAAACAAAGATAGGGGATCCTACTAGTCCTACTTGTGATGATAGGCTAGAAAAAAAATCGATTCGGATGAAAAACATTTCTTTTTCTCTACGAATTTTATATTTTTTTCACACTCCATCGTATTAGGACAGTGCCATGTAACGATAATTCCATAAAAAATATGTAATTTTACTCAGATGAGAAAAGACGCAATCTATTAAAAACTCACGATCATATGTTCCAGAGTTGAACGACATCGCGTGGTGAAATATTTTTTTTTTCATCCAATTCGATTTTTTTTCTAGCCTATCATCACAAATAGGACTAGTAGTGTCCCCCTGTCTTTGTTTTCGGGAGCGGTCCACTTCCACTCTGTATATGTAGTAGCACTAGCTGCGCCCTGCGTTTATTAAATAATTTTAATGGCAATAATTGCAAGTAATAAACACTAGAATATGAACTTAAAACACAGCATTACATTGCATGAATTTTTTTTGTAAATTATAATATTATAATTCATTAAAAAATATACAGGTTATGTATAGACCGAATTAGAGAGTAAATGCAAGATTATATATAAGAAAAGAAACTTAATATCTAATTGTTTTTGTAGAAAGATCACCACTCTATTTGTTGTATTATTCAGTAACGTACGAGCTCAGTGCCAAAGAAATATTCATTTAGTACATAAATAGCATTTATAAATACAATTCTCGTTATAACAATGTAACTTCGCAAATACTATGTTGACGATTTTTTTTTTAAATCATTATAGTAATCATGCTTAGAGAGTTGATTTAGTGATGTGTATAGTTATTTTATCGGTCGTTATGTACGACACCGCCTTGGCGGTCTCCAGTCACCTGTGGACGCGCGGTAAACTCGCGCGCATTTACAATCGTAAACGAAACTGGAGATATATCGCGCATAATAATACTTGTAAGTGATCATAACATAAATTACATTTAATATTGAATATAATTATTTAACATTAAATGATTATATTCTAATATATTTGCTATTATATCAGTCGAATTATAAATATTATGCGACTTTAAATTAATTATTGCTGGTTTTTTAATTGCATTTTGTTTTGTTATTTGCACGTGGGTGCGATGGTGATATTTATTATTTATGAGCCCTTTGTTGTTATTTATTGTTCGTATAGTAACTAAGCTATTAGTTAAACCTAAGTGATTACGATATTTGAATGCCTATTACTTTTTGTTCTTGTAACATAAAAAACGAAGAGGAAAATAAAATAGTCCAAAAAAAAAAATACACGTGACGTTCAAGAGTATATTATGAAGGTAATTTAATTCAAGATTTATTGCCAAATTGGTGAACTGATCTTGTTTAGAGGTATTTTTTTTAATATTGACGTGCCTAAGCCCGGATAATTATATCTCACGATGGTATTAACTGAGGGAATAATTGCACAGCTTGTTATTCTGTGTAACCTGTTCATACTATTTGATTATCAAACGGATGAATTAGAATGCTTATTACTATTTGCACTTAATTTATATTATGTACATGTTAAGATATCATATTAAAATAACACTGATATTATTATAATAAAATACTTAAGTCAAGTTTTATTGTATGTAGAGTTGGTAACTCCTACTTCGCTTTCCTAAAATATATACTATGTATTAACGTTCCACAGAAATATTTAATTTTATATTTGTATTTATTTAATGAATAAATAACTATAGAAGATGTCTCTCCATTCCGAATATCAGTTAAATCCGTTGAGGTGTTATCGTTTGCAACGATAAAATATGTGATAAAGTCCTAATGACTGTATTTTGAACATGGCGGCCAGTACCGTAACGTTTTATTGTATAAGGCGGTCAAGGGATTGTGTTTTATTTAGTATTTCCGTCTCTTACGGTAACTTTGTTTGCTTATTTACTTTTAATCATCATCTATACTCAAGAATTATATATTATTAAAATTATTTATTAAAATAAATTGTTAAAATTTGTATTCTTAAACTATTATTTTAATTGTTATTTTTATTCTACTTGAATTAATTAAGTTAATAGATCAATAATAATATTCTTCTCTAAACGATCTTCAATCAATAGGGCAATAACAACTTTTAAATTAGTTTAATACTAACTAATTTCACTATAAATTTTTTCTTCAATGTGAGAATTTTGGTATCTAACTGGGGTCACAGTCCTAGACTTCGCGTTTTGCAATAAATAGGTACATCTTCAATGAAATCTACAATAAAGCCAATAACGTTTTTTGTACGACTTAAGATCTGAACGAACAGCGGCAGCTGTAGTATATCTAATAATACCATGCTATTGTCAAAAGTATTTGTCAATTATTATGTTTTCAGACATCAAACAATAAATCTTTGTGTGCACTTTATGAATATATAAGTACACTAGCAGACCCGGCCATGCGTTGCTGTGGCTAAGGTAGCCTCAGTAACACGTGGTGGTTATCGTAATAAATTGTAGCTTATATGAAACGTTTGTACGTTTAACATAGCGCCAAATTGTGACAGTCAAATAATAGACAAATAATTTGCAATAAAATGATATTGCGACTATAAATTGAGATGGAAGCTATCCTATCTTTTAAGTTGGATCAAACTACACATGCTGTGCAAATTTGATTAAAATCGGTTAAGTACTTTAGGAGTCCATCGCGGACAAACAACGTGACGCGTAATTTATATATATTAAGATAATTAAACGGTGTCAATTAGGTTCAGAAATGCCGTATATATAAGTAGAGCGAATATATAATTTTCTTATATAGAAATCGAACTCACTAAATATATCACGACGGATCACTACTTAGCACTTACATAGCGTTATCTGGAGGTTAGCAACATCTCACTGCTGGGCTCAAGCTTCCTCCGCAATAGGATTGAAATTGACCAAGTATACCACGCTGGCCAGACAGGTCGTTATAGGGTTATTATTTCGAGTTTTCCTTGTCATGCACAGATTTTATAAGAATAACAAATCCTTTAGTTGTTTTTTACTACACGGGGTGGTGAATATTCTGATTAAGTCATCACATGGCAAACCGAAATCTCTTATAGTAGTAATATTTAAATATTACAAAGCTTCAAATTATTTTGATTGCACAGATGTATAGTGGTTAAGATGCTAGCGCAGCGTAGTTGACTCGATTCCCGCGCAATACAATACTTTGTGGGAGCCATAAATGTTGTCCTCTTGTCTGTGTGTAATTTGTCTAAATTACATATTTGTAATGTTAAATAAATTAGATATAATTTATCTGACTTTACAAATATGGTATTTGTCTTTAAAAAATATATATTTAACGTAACGATGATTAAACTAAGCTAATTTTGTTATCAAAACTGCTAAGCAGATTGTTAAAGACAAGTGATATAGAAAATTCTCTATTTTACATCTATTTGTTATTATTATTCATAAAATTATATGTATCTATACTTATAATTGTTATTGATGACGTTATATTTCTATTTATAATTATTATTCATGACATTTATATAATCATTTTTTATTTCTTTGACTATAACAGTCAAACAAATATATGTACCCAGTACGTGTAATATTTATTAAACTTTTTTTTATTATTATTCATGATAATATTTCTGTTTAGAATTATCTTTTGTTTATTTGATTGTTATTCTAGTATTTGTAATTGGTATTTATTAAAGATTTTTTAGATCGTGTACTTAATATTTAGACAAAAAAATATTTTTGCATTTGAACGAACTAGTTTTGTATCCTTACTAATATTATAAATGCGAAACTAACTCTGTCTGTCTGTCGCTCTTTCTCGCCAAAACTACTGAACCGCTCTAAATAAAATTTGGTACACAGATAGTCTAGAGCCTGATAAAGGACATAGGCTACTTTTTAATGTAGAAAAAGGGTTGTAAAGGGGAATGAAAGGTTGTAAGAAAGTATCGTCATTTTTAAAGCCAGAAGCTTGAAACTTATTATTAGGTTATTGATTAGATATAAATAAATATGACATTAATTTTTTGTAAAAAATTACCCTTAAGGGGTAAAATAAAAATAGGGGATGAAAAACTTTAGGACAGTAACCTTTTACGCAGACGAAGCCGCGGGTAGAAGCTAGTATTTCTATATATTAGAAACTCGAAAACGGCACCAACAATTTCTATGACATATAGTATGCAGACTTCGGACGCGATAAATCGATTTAACTTGTTTTCATTTATAGAAAACATCCGTTTCGTAGTGTTTTCAGCCAATGAAATAAAAATATAATTAGAATATGAAGGTAAAAGGTTAGCTACATCAAGAATAGAAATAGTTCAGTTGCATTTCCCAACTCTAACGAGCTGTCGCTTAATATCGAAAGATTCGAGTCATGGACATCCCTCTTTTTATTTTTTTTTTATCCATCCATCTGCCCATAGACGTCCACTTTGGACATAGGCCTCCCCACGAGAATAACACTCGGAACGGTCCCGCGCCACTTACATCCAACGACTTCCTGCGACTCCTAGTGGGGGTGTCTTACGCTGCGTTGTCTGTTTCATGGTCGCCACTCGAGAACTTTTCTTCCTCAACTGTTGTCGGTTCGACGAGCGATATGGCCTGCCTATCGCCACCATAGATCAATATACCTTATCGCCGCTTCAACGTGCTAATTCTACGGGCTATATCAGTTACACCTGTTCTTCTATGATTATTTTTATTTTGTGTTTATTTAAATAAATAATTTATATCCTTCTTATAATTATATTATTAATCTTTACTAATATTATAAATGCGAAAGTAACTCTGTCTGTTTGTCTGTCGCTCTTTCACGCCAATACTACTGGATCGACCTAAATGAAATTTGGTACACAGATAGTCTAGAGCCTGATAAAGGACATAGGCTACTTTTTAATGTAAAAAAAGGGTTGTAAAGGGGAATGAAAGGTTGTAAGGAAGTATCGTCATTTTTAAAGCCCGGAGCTTGAAACTTCTTTTTAGGCTATTAATTAGAAATAAATAAATATGAAAATTAAATTTTGTAAAAATACCCTTAAGGAGTAAAATAAAAATAGGGGATGAAAAACCTTAGGAAAGTAACCTTTTACGCGGGCGAAGCCGCGGGCAGAAGCTAGTAGAATATAAAAATAATTATATTATCGCAGTATGTAAATTGTATGTAAATATATTCAGACCCACTTCATCACCATATTTTAAAATTTAAATAAATTTACTAAAAAAACAAAATTTACTAAAAAAAAAAAATAACAGTGCTAGGTTCGATCGTCTAATTAATTATTACTTCTATAATTCATTCTCTGTCATCACTGTTACCTTTAAGTTTTTAAGGCTACGAAATAACGGGCTGGTCGACGAGGTCAAGGAATTAGTACCGCTGGTCAGCTCAATAGCGAGGAATGCGATGGGGTCATATGTTGCCATCAATATATTACCTTCAAATTATATTTCATTAAAAAAATATATTTATTGTTTGCCACAATCCGGTCTCATCTCAGCATAATGTTGGCCGTAGACGACCAGCGCTGGTCTTCCGTAATTATCCGGAGGAGATATCACACATATGCTCTCAAATTAACCTAACACTAATACATTATTTAGCATCAGTCTACTTTTTATATAATACTAGCGGACCCGGCACACTTCGTTCCGCCTAACAGTTAATGAATGAGATGAACAGATTTCGATTAATTCAAAATTATTAAGTTATTTTTTTGTTATGATAATAAATATACTTGATATTTTGAATTTATATATTATACAATATATAAATTCAAAATATCAAGCATTTTAATAACGTGTCAGCAAGACGAAGAAGTACCGTGAGTTATACAGCATTTTTCTTCATGCGCGTTGAAAATTATCTAATTGTTGATCTCTGAGATTTGCTCGACGATTTCGATTTTGCATTGTCAACCGAGTCATTTCACGGGCTGCCTCGAAAATGTGCAATATCTTGTTCTTCTGCCGTGGTTACATTCGTGATGTTTCGAATTCTAATTACGTTACGGCTTTGTCGGGAACGATTTGACACTATTGGTCGCAGCATTGTTGATGACAATATAGACACAATATGATTTATTATAACGATATTCGTAAAAATTTGTAACACTCGCACATAACGAACTCTGACCGGTCTAATTTAATTTCATCTCTTCGCGGTATTTTCAACACAAGCTATTAGACCACGTAATGACGTGAGCTGTCAGTTGCGTTTTGTTACATTATCAACAAATGAACGTTTAGAATTGATGTTTTTTTAATATTTTTTTTTGTTTATTAATATCATATTTTAATATCCTATTCCCAACGACAACAAACTCAAAAACATAAAAATAATAAAAATTGCTCCAGTCGTTCTCGAGTTATAAGTGCTGTAACTAACATAACTTTCTTTTATATATATAGATGTTAATACAATAGATCAAATACAATTTTGTTTAACTTTACCAACGAAAACAATAAAAAACACTTGTAGTAAACAGAGCCAAAAGAGTTAAAATTCTTTATAGCATTATTTTGATTTAAATAATACAAATCTATTTAAGAGGATATTTGTATATATGATATCGCTAAACTCAGAAACTATTTGACCGATCATTATGAAAATTGTATTTTTTCATGGAGAAGGTTTATACGCTATCCCTACTGATGTAACTCGCCACCAGGTGGCGCTGCGATATATCGACTTATATAAACAAACCAACGAGCTGGATTTGCTAATATATTATCTGATGGTATGGGAAATGTATTTTTTAAGTTTTTTTTTAAAAGACACCACCTGTACCAAGGAAATAAACCTTGTATCGCGGAGGACTTTACAGACTTAACGTTATATGACGCAGACAAATAACCACCAACCACAAACCACCGGAAGCCCATCTTTCTGGGTGGGTTTGGGATTATTGGTAGGCAGCGGCCTAGCTATACCTCCGGTATGGCAAAGATTCATGGTCGCAATAACGCTTAACATGTGTGCTGCTTACTCGTTTGCCACCAAGAGCACTAAATAAATCAAAGAGTTGACAAAAAAAGAAGCAAAGAAATCGTCGACGGTGATGGGTGCGACCGTGGATTGAAAGAAGAAAATTATTAGGAACATCAAATACATTGATGAGAGAACTAGCAGTTGAAGATCATGATTCATATTGTAATCATATTTTTAAAGTTCTCCAAAAAAGCAATGTATTTTGATCGTTCCTCATAAACACCATTTTGCCGCGTGCGATCAGTGCAACGCAACGCAGAAAATATATTAACACGGGATGTCCTTCGGCTACAGAATTCGAAACAAAGTGGCCGAACCCCAATGAACGTTCTCTCAGTGTTCAGACCGTTCATTTCTCGTTCATTCGGAGTGAGAGTGAAAGATGCCGGATGCCAATATCCAACACTGTTGGATCGGTTCACTAATGAATTCATTCGGCACTAATGTTTCATTTTGTGTTCAGATGCGTCACTTCGAGTGAAAGATGCAAAATTAAAGACAAAAATGAACAAAAAATGACTCGTCTGATATCAGCTTATAGGAATATGAAAGAAGCAAAACTTAGCACAAGCATATTAAACACGTACCATTGTCCATGTTTTAGCTAATAACATTTTTTTTTTGTTATTTTTTTTTCCCCGCAGGGTGGACCATGGATGTGGTCGCGCCCCAACAAATCGATCCGAGGCGACAAAAGAGGCGGCGCGCAACCCCATGGACCCACCATGCAAACTCCTCTCTTCGCCGTGCGAGCGGGCCACCGGTACCCGATCTTTGTCTTCGGTGGCCCTTTTAGCTAATAACCTAAAACTAAATACACTGTCTACATAGATAAGTTTCTATAATACTGTATATAAGGCCTTTATCTGTAAAGCAGTTTTAGTCTATAGAACAAATTTTTATATAATAGGTTCACCCAACAGTGTGACTCATACTGATTGATGAACCCCAGCAAGTTAATGTTTACTACCAAGGATGAGAAAATTTTAGCTGGATTTCATCATCATCATCTCAGCCCATATATGTCCCACTATTGGGCTCGAGCCTCCTCCATAAACGAAGGGAAATTGACCTACTATACCACGCTGGTCAGACGTATTGGTATAGGGTTTTGTTTCAAGTGTTCCTTCTCTCGCATAGATGCTATATGCATTTTATATCCCTTAGTCGTCTCGTACGATCACCCGCGGGTATGATACGGGGTGGTGATTTGTATTCTTACTCCGTCACTACACGGAAGGTTAGCTGGATTTAACATTAAGCAATTATCTGTAAACCACTATAGTCTATAAAATATAGCATGATCTCTGTGACAGTTCTCACTAGTCCCGCACGCTTACGATGCAGTCCGTATTTTTGTCGATATAATTCCTTATTATTTAAAGTTATTTGCTACTGCAATTGAAAAATAATACATGAAAATCTTATTGAACTTCCAATCAAATGGATGGATGAATCGATTATAAATTTAAAACAATTTATGAAAATCTTATTGAATTTAAATTAATGGATTTTATTTAATTTAAACTAAAGCTGTTAATTAATTCTTTTATTATTCGAAAGGAATACATCCAAGTTCATCGTCACTATTATCATCATCGCTGGAGCATTCCTGTAGGTTGATGATGAGTTCTTGGTCACAGATTATTTCATGAATAATCGTATTTATTTTATAAAAGAAATTATCTTTTTAATATAATAGAAATGGTCTTATTAAAATTATAACTGACGTCTGAATACTAAATTAACACAATTTACTTATTTTATAGAGTAACCATGTGGTTTATATAGGTAATGTATTGGTTTTACTTGTTTTATAAATAATTAATAAGAATGTTATCGATTTACGTTTATCGATTGCCCCATCTCTATCTTATTCTCAGTTCAGTATGATCTTGTACTTGCGTAAGCACCATACTTTTATAAAATGGTTACTAAGTATTTTAAAACATATGAGGTTACTAGTTATGGTGTAAATATTCATATTTTTATATTCATAATTCAGTTGAGATAAAACTGGCACCTAAAGAATGAAAATATAGGCGATATAATCAATTGTGGTAGGACCACGCTTTTGACAGTTCTCTGTCTACAGCCGCGGGCCGGTCCGTCCAGGGTGGTACCACACTCTCGCAGAAGATCGACGTCTGAGTAATGGCAATGTGCTATTGCGCGTCGTTCGGTGAGCGAGAGAGCTGGAAGCCCAACTGGGTGGGCTTGGGGATTTTATTGGTAGGCAGCGGCCCAAGCTATACCCTTGGTATTGCAAAGGTTCATGGGCGGTAGTGATACTTACCATCAGATGTGCTGCTTGCTCGTTTGCCACCATAAGCAATAAAAAAAAAATACAAATTAAAATTGTAATAATGACGCGTATTCATAATTACTTCATCGGATTTGTCGCTATCTGTCACAGAGATCAAGCTATATTTTAAGGACTATAAGTAGCTAATTTGCTTTATCTTGTACAGGAAATGAAAATTTACATATCATTTGCATAGATATAAATTTCTTTAAATAGGTCGTGTTTAAAATAAATGATCTGTCAATCAATTCGTTATGCAGCACTAGCTTCTGCTTCGCCTATGAAAGGAGTAACTTACTTAAAGGTGAACTATTATCGCAAGGTGTTATATGGGTAAAAGTATACGTCTCATTTTGGTCTATTTATGAGCCAATTTTTATCTAAATCTGTTTAATAGTTTACGCGTAATCGAGTCATAAACATCTTCACAAACTTTCATCTTCACAATAATAGTAGGAAGAAGATGCAATTATATTCATTCTGATCTATTATTATAGGAAAAGAAAATTAGTACAAATGAATTAGCACGCGATTTTACTAAATTCATCACAAAGACTGACTAAATATATATATATATATATATATATATTTATATATATATATAATTTGTATATATATATATAATTTGTATATCTTGGATGTAGATTTAGCCGAGATGGAAGGTACACCACTGATATTGAGCGAAGAGTAAATGCGGGAAATAGAGTGAACGGGGCGTTGGGGTAACTTCTCGGTGGCCACCACCTCAGCCAGAAGGCACGGGTAGCAATACATAACGCAGTGCTTGTGCCAACATTACTGTATGAAAGCGAGATTAGCGGGTATGCAAAAAAGAGCTTGAAAGTAAAATTAATGCGGTCGAAATGCGATCTCTACGGAAAATCTGTGGAGTTAGGCTGACCGACCGCATTCGCAACGACGACGTAAGAGAGCGAGTAGGTATGAAAGAGAGTATTGGTGTAAAGATGCGAAAGGGAATGCTGCGATGGTACGGACATGTGGAAAGAATGCCGAACGAACGTCTGGTTAAGAAGATATACAATGCGAAAGTGTGCAAGGATAGAGTTCTCTGGCACTCCGTCCTCTCTGCCTACCCTGCAAGGGATACAGCGTGATGATATGTATGGTGGACGGTGGACCAGCGCACCTTCTACTAAACTATTATATTTATTTAAGCTTATCAACTTATTTGTTCCGTGTAGAAAGCAAGACTATTGGATTTCTTTTAGTACAATTGATAATATTCAAATTTCAAGATTTTGAGAGAGTGAATTGTTTATTCTTAGATATTTTAACGAACGTAGAATGTATTATATTTGTTGATTTTTTATTGATTTTTCTGTGTTAGTATGTTAATAAAATTATAATATAATCTGAATTTATTATTTTATTTATTGTGGATATACTGAAATAAATTGATCCGTCTCTCTCTGCAATGTAGGAGGGATAGATCATGATGTGTATGGCTAAGATGAATCAGTGGTAAAACATAGTCATCAGTGGTAAAAATTATTTGCCTCATAAAACTATCTTCGTAGCATATCTAAGTTAGAACATGGTTGACTATTAATAGTTAGTTAGATAACATTGAAATTTATTATAATCGTTAAGAAATAAAAAAAGACTTTAAAGTTGCAAAAAATGTGGTCTGGTAATATCTAATATATAAAATTCTCGTGTCATGGTGTTTGTAATTAAACTGCTCCGAAATGGATCGACCGATTTTCGTGAAATTTCGTGCGCATATTGGTTAGGTCTGCGAATTAGACAACATCAATTTTTCTTAAATTTTTATTTTTAGATAATATCTTTTGTTTTTTATTTTTTTATGATACAACATATAAAAATACATACAACCCTAAATTTTCACCCCTCTATGAACAATCCCTATTTCTTTTTGTTAATTTAAAAAAAAATGTTTTGGTAAGATTTTTTTTTATTTTGGCATGACTTAGAATAAAATAATTCATATTATTCTTAATTTTCACCCTTATACGATCAACCCCTATTTTTCATCGCGAATTTTATTTCTTTTATTCCATCCACAGATCCGCAATAGGGTTGCAAGATGGCCATCGAATATAATAATTGTAGTACGATACATTTTTATTCAGAGTTTATAATTTCAATTTCCTTTAATTATGATTTTTTTTCTGAATTCAATGTGATCTCCCGCCCTCGCCAAAGGGAAAAGCGGAGGTGTTAACCTAATCAAATTCTGATTTTTTTAATAAAGGAACTGACGTAATCGAAGGTAAGCGAGGGTGGGTCGCAAGTATACATATATATATATATAGATATATATATATATATATATATATATATATATGGTAAGTTTAATTTATAGAAAATATCGTTTTCTTAGTGTTTTATAATTATATTTTTTCGTTTGCCGAAAATTATAAGAATATAAAGGCAAATGTTGCTGTCATTGAGGCTTTGCTTAGTTGGAAAATCCTGCAGTCTAATCCAGAAACCTCCGGTTTGATCCTTGGTTTACTCTTTTTATAACATTTTTAATTTTTATAATCTGTTTATTATCATTTTATCAATATTTTTTTTAGTAACTAAATATCTTTTCCAAAAAGCCTACCGAGTCTAATTGCGAATCTTAACCATTCTCGAATCCACTTGAACGCACAACATTTCAACACAATCCGTCCAGCCGTTTAGTAGGAGTTGAGTGACATAGTCACGTACATAAGAATTATATATATAGGGATATGATAAGATTTTACTTCTTAAAATTATTTGTATATTTTACATTTTATGTACTTAGACGCGTTTTTGGAATGTTACGAATTTTTCTTTTATATTATCCATGTGATTTTGCAAATCTATGAAGTATGAAATTGTTGCTATTAAACTGTATATGTAAAACGAAAAGTAAACTCGCTATAATAATAACAGTTCCACTACGGGGATAAAATGTAGTTAAAATTACGTTCAACGATTCCGTTAGAAAAATTATAAAATACATGGAGGTGAAATTAATAGCGTATAAAATAACAATATATATATATATATATATATATATATATATATATATATATATATGTATATATATATATATATATATATATGTATATATATATATATATATATATATATATATATATATATATATATATATATATATATATATATATATTTAAATATATTAAATATATATAGATATGTATATATTGATAAGATGGCGTACTTTAAAATTAATACGATCGGAAAAGTTTTTGAAGAATATTGAAAGGTATTTATTTAGAATACCGTATTTTTCCTATATTTAATAGGACGAATTCGACTTTTCAATGGATGCTTACCGGACGCGCAACAAATTTAATTACTTAAAGAAAAACTGAAGCAGCAATAATTGTCTAACCAATAGATAGAATAATATATTGATTCGGTTTGAGAGCCCTCACCGCTCACCCAAAGTTCGGATAAGCTTGTCATAGCTATCTGAGGATAAGAACTATGTTTTACACAAAAAAATAAAACAAAAAATAAAGAATGTATTGATGCGCAGCAATACAACACCACAGAATTGATTAGAGTTTATGGAGCCCTATATGTGAGCTATAAGATTGATTATAATAGTGGGTATGGCAGAAGAAGAATTATCAAATATTATAAACATTTTATTAAAACAATTCTCTTACTTACTTAATACGAGTATATTATTATATACCTCCTTCTTCATATAAGGGGACGTCCACTAATCACGTGATCTTTTTTTTAGCATTATTAACCGCCGTCCTCCTTGGTGATACATGGTGAGGTTTAGGACTGTGACCCCCTCCCCCACCAACATCACGTGAATTTTTACTACCTACAAAGAAGTAGCCAACAGCTCATTATATTCTCGTTTTATGCTTTTTACATACATGCATACATATTATCACGCCATATCCCTTGCAAGGTAGGCACAGAGAACAGAGCGCCAGAGAACTCTATCCTTGCATACTTCACTCGCTTCCTCAACATTCATAATTCTCTTCATACACGCTCGCCGGTTTCGGAGACTCTTGACTCCACCTTCCGTCAGTACATGACCGATCTGGTCTAGGTAGGAGAGTTTCAGTCTACCCCGGTACCTACATCCTTCCACTTACGCATTGTATATCTTCTTAACCACACGTTCGTTCGGCATTCTTTCCACATGTCCGAACCATCGGAGCATTCCCTTTCGCATCTTTACACCAATACTCTCTTTCATACCTACTCGCTCTCTTACGTCGTCGTTACGAATGCGGTCGGTGAGCCTAACTCCACAGATTTTCCGTAGAGATCGCATTTCAACCGCATTAATTTTACTTTCATACTCTTTTCTGCATACCCAACTTTCGCTTCCATACAGTAATGTTGGGGCAAGCACTGCGTTATGTATTGCTACACGTGCCTTCTGGCTGAGGTGGTGGCTACCGAGAAGTTGCCCCAACGCTCCGTTCACTCTATTTCCCGCATTCACTCTTCGCTCTATATCAGTGGTGTACCTTCCATCTCGGCTAAATCCACATCCAAGATATACAAATTCATCCACTTGCTCTAGTACATCATTACCTATTGTTACTCTTACATCTGTTCTGGCTTCATTTCTTTCAAAGACCATTATTTTGGTTTTGCTCACATTCACGCGTAGACCCCTTTTCTTACAATCTTCTGTCATTGTATCGACTAGGGTCTTTTTTTTTTGTTTTTTTTTCCTTTGCAGGGTGGACCATGGATGTGGTCGCGCCCCGACTAATCGATCCGGGGCGACAAAAGAGGCGGCGCGCAACCCCATGGACCCACCCTGCAAGCACCTCTCTTGGCCGTATGAGCGAGCCACCGGTACCCGATCTTTGTCTTCGGTGGCCCGCCCGGCGGTATACCCTTGCTGGTTCTTCTCTCGTCGATGCCTCGACAGCTTTCGCCATCGGGGCGTTGCACAGTGAGCTGAAAATCGCGTTTCATAGACATAGAAACTTAAGTTATTACATATGATTTTTTGTGTGGAAATGGGTTCTTCTGATCATTCCTACATTATAAAATATCATATGAGATAATTTGGTCAACAATTGAAACAGTTATGATTTTTTTTAGAAAAAAATGTATGGAGCGAACCTGGAAATTGAGGATATCTCTGAAATCGCAAGGTTGGCCGTTATATCCTCGCAGTCGTATATAGTAATAATTATTTATGATTTTTTAACGTACTTCGTATTACGCCATCGCTTGCGATATTTTTTTTTAAAAATCATCAAAGTTTTAAATTTTTATTTTCGTTGATAACTACTTTTACTTGTACATTTATTTAATAATAACGTTTAAATTTTTCAAATACGCGTGTATCTAGCTTACATACAAAGAAGTGTAATAAATCACGTTAGTCCGTTGTTTTATTTATCGTTTATGTCCTTTGAACGTAAGTTAGTAATTTCTAATTCTTAGGTACCTACTATACTATTACTTAATGACTTCGCAATAGCTAATCATTTCAAATATCATTAAGAACCTTCATTATACTTACATTATTGCATTGCTTATTAAAACATAAAAGCGTCTATTGTTGTAATTAGTTGGATTGTATGATAAAAACAGTTATAATATTACGCATTTTATTAAAAAAGGGCTAAAAATATAAATAATAATGTTTACATAAAAATAGTTTTAAATATAGTATTTATTTTTATTTAATTAAAGAAACTAAAACTACATTACCAAAAACTTAATAAAAAGAAAAGAAAATATACATTTTATAAATAAAAAAAAGCCTCGGATCACTAGACACAAATAAATGTTACATAGAGTAAGTATACGATATCTAATATATTATATTTATTTAAATTAACATCATATTTAGATGTAAATAAATCTTAACCTAAAGTAACAAAAATAAACTGCAATAATTAAGTTAACTAAATAAAAAAAAATCTAATATTCTTCATCACCATCCGAATCCACTTCAGAATCGGAGTCTATGTTTTCCATTACACCCAAACACTCTATCGAAGGTTCCTGGAGTTTAAGCAGGTCTAATGCTTCACTAAAATATGCTTGTTTCTTATAAGCGTCCAGCTTTGGTCATAATGCTGTAATATGGGGATCAGATGAGAGGATAAGCATATTGAGAATATCCTCATTAGAGGTTTGCCTACTTGTTTTCCTAGAATGGTGTTCTCTAAACCTTCTGAAGTCTTTGTTGCGCGCCTCTGAAGCTTCTTCTGAAAGACTACCAATTGGCACAATAGCATTTTCTGCGATTATGTCACCTCCATGGATTAACAACTTGTGGACTGTCGACAACATGTAATACCAATTATATAGTTCTACATATTTCTCAACTGTTATTTTGGCATATTCTTTAAATTTCGGTACATCTATAATCTCACCAGAAGTGATTGCCTGCAGAATCACAGCAAATCTGCGAATTAGGTTTTCGTTTAGTCCAGTGATTGCAGCAGTTTTGTCAGGAAACTCAAAAAACCTTCTCGCGGTATTACCGTCATTAGTTGTGCCAGATCCTTGCTTAACGATGTCGACTAAAAGATTTAGTTCATTGTTAAATTTATCTTGGATAAGTATTTTTCTTGACTTTAACATCTGTTTGTGAAATTCTTCTCTCGCAGACCACTTTTGAAAATCGAGACGATAGGCTATATGTAGAAGACATTCCATCACATTAATGCGGGCATGTAATGATGATAATCCAAATTCATATACACCAGAAAACGTAACGCTATTTAGATTATTCATTTCTGTAGGTTTAGCTAAACACAGGTAGCAAGCAGCACTTGATTTGGCAATAGCACCAGGAAGATTTTCTAGAATCCTGTTTACTGTTAAATCCAGTAATGCTTGAAGTGCAATTTTAGCTGAAGTTAAAGTTACGAAGTTTTTTAGAGGGTAACACTGCAGCTTAGCTTTTTGTACTTTATAATAAGATGGGTATACCTCTTTAGAACCTTCTCGAATTGTAGTTTCCCTCAAAGTGATATATTGCCATTTTGAGAGTTTTAATGAAAGTAGCAATGCGAGTGCTTTTTCTGGCGAAAATAATGATAAAGAAGCTGGTTTCCTCATTATTTCCTTGAATTTTGCTGCTGCTTGTGGGTTCTTGAGCATATACTCATTAACGGATGCAATATCTTCACGACCATCTTCTTTCAAGAGTGCTGTAGCTGAATATGCTAACTCAAAAGGTTTTTCGCCGTTATGTTCTTTAGACCTTCTCTTCTTCTGCTTATTGCCTAGATCTTCAAAAGGCTTCCGAGATTTTTTTGTCATTGTTGAAATCGATATCATGGTTGACGTTGATAGTAAAGGTTCGTCACTCAAATTTTCTTTGAACGGATGTTGGATGAGTAAATCAGATTGCACGCAACTCGGCCATTCAATATTTGTCTGAAGCCAATTAGAGTAGTCACGTCTAAATTTCTCAGAATTACGTTTGGATCTCAACCACCTCTTTTGAACAGCTCGTGTAAATCTTCGGCAAAATTCCTTGAATGTAACACTGTCTTCATCAGAAAGGCTAGAACCCAATCGAACTACTAGTGAATTGAATAATACTTCGTGATCAAACGAAATAGTATCCTGACTACTCAAAATAACAAACAAATCCAAGTTTGTAATTACACTTTCCATTATTCACAATCACAACTTACAAAAATATTAAAAGATGTTAGCGGTAGAAACACTCGAAATGAACTAAAATTTCAATTTAAATTTTGACTATTTATTGCTATTGAGTAATTGATGTTTTAGAAGGTAATTAGGAAAACACAATACTCTTCTTAAATACACGGTGCTCATGACATTACCTAATTGCACCATTAACCATATACTCCTTTATTTCTTTTGTTTGTGTGTTTTTATGTTTTATTAAGCAATGCCGTAAGTATAATGAAGGTTCTTAATGATATTTGAAATGATTAGCTACTGCGAGGTCATTAAGTAATAGTATATATAGTACCTAAGAATTAGAGATTACTAACTTACGTTGAAACGACATAAACGATAAATAAAACAACGGACTAACGTGATTTATTACACTTTTTTGTATGTAAGCTAGATACATGCGTATTTGAAAAATTTAAACGTTATTATTAAATAAATGTACAAGTAAAAGTAGTTATCAACGAAAATAAAAATTTAAAACTTTGACGATTTTTTAAAAAAATATCGCAAGCGATGCCGTAATACGAAGTACGTTAAAAAATCATAAATAATTATTACTATATACGACTGCGAGGATATAACGGCCAACCTTGCGATTTCAGAGATATCCTCATTTTTCATGTTCGCTCCATACATTTTTTTTCTAAAAAAAATCGTAACTCGTTCAATTGTTGACCAAATTATCTCATATGATATTTTATAATGTAGGAATGATCAGGAGAACCCATTTCCACACAAAAAAATCATATGTAATAACTTAAGTTTCTATGTCTATGAAACACGATTTTCAGCCCACTGTGCGTCGCCCTCACGCGGTGGCCTCACGCCGGGTGACCGGACAATTCCCCGGTCCGATCACCCGAAGCCTCGGTTAGGGTGGTATCAGGCGCAGATATTCGCGCCTGCGCTGCCCCGGCCGCTGGCGGGAATCCTCCCGGACTCGTTCCACCGCCTCTTTCTGCGAGATGACAGCCTCGCAGAAGGCGGCGACCGCGTCCCAATTCCTGACGCTGTCGACCATCGCTCGCACAACAGCCGGCAGCGTCAGGTCGGCACCGATCACAGCGACGAGGTCACGGCGCTGCCCGCCCCAGCTCGGACACACCTCCAGCGTATGTTGCGCCGTGTCCTCGTCGCTACTACAATGGTGGCAGGACGGAGTCCACTCCCTCCGCACCACCGTGTGCAGGTACTTGCCGAAGCAACCGTGCCCCGACAAGACCTGCACCAACCGGAAGGAGAGCACTCCGTGCCGCCGCTCCATCCACTCCATCAGTACGGGCCGGAGGGCCTCGACGGTAACAACACCGTGTCTAGGCCTCTCCAGCCGCGTAGCCCAACGGGCGATGACATCTCGGCGGGCGTCCTCGCGCCAGGTGGCTATCTCGTCAGACGATGGGGAGCCACCCCGATTACTGTCTAAATATTTCAGTGTCCACTGATGTTGGCTACAAACAGGGTTGGTCACTATTTCAATTACTTGTAATTAAAATACGTAATTGAAATAAAAATACGGATTTGATATTTGTATTTCAATTACTTCCTTAAAATGTAATTGTAATTCGTATTTCAAATACCTGACTAAAATGAAAATACCGAGATAAGCTCGGTCATCTATACAGGGTGGAAGTGGACCGCTCCCGAAAACAAAGACAGGTAACCCTACTTGTAATGATAAGCTAGAAAAAGAATCGATTCGGATGATATCTTGAACATATGATCGTGAGTTTGGAATAGATTGCGTCTTTTCTCATCGGAGTAAAGTTACGTATTTTTTATGGAATTATCGTTACATGGCACTGTCCTAATACGATGGAATGTGAAAAAAAAAACTTAAAATTAGTTGTGAAAAAAAAATATTTTTCATCCGAATCGATTTTTTTTCTAGTCTATCATTACAAGTAGGACTGGTAGGTTCACCTGTCTTTGTTTACGGAAGCGGTCCACTTCCACTCTGTATATTAGAATGATATCTATTATTTACTATTGCATTATTTGGTGTAGGTACTTATGCGCGTCGCGTGCCACATTCATAACAAAAGCAGCAATAGTTATTGTGCAAGGGAAAAATATATTTTTTATTAATATTGTCATTGTATAGTGCCTGTGTTGTTACATATTTCTTTTAAGTTAAACTTTTAAATTCTTAAAAAAAAACCTTTATTTGCTAACCAGCTAAATACACACTAAGATAATAGACTGGTAACGTTATTTTGAACAAATTCACAGTAGCAACAGCGATTCTGAATTTCATATAAAAAGTAAAATGGACAATATTTTTGTTTATCGACTGCCCAGATGGCGTAATGGTTAAGATATCGACTTACCCTGTCAAGGGTCGTGGGTTTAAATCCTATTCATTGTCGTAAAAGACGAGCAGGGGGATATGCTATGACTATAATAGGTACAAATATGCTAGAGATGAAAAACTCTAAATAAAAGGCAATACCAACACGCTTTACCAGCGTGGTATAGTAGTTCAATTTCTATTCCATTGTGGAGGAGGGTCAATATTAGTAATGGGACTCTGAGATGGCGATGAAAATGATGATGACCATTCATATCATTAAATTTATAGTATTTGGAGCAGATAACGTACTTTTTTTCAGGGAAATTTTGTTAGATTTATTCAAAGAGATCACACGATAGGCTAACCAGTAGCCACATAAATAAAGCTGGCCACCAGCGGTTTACTCGAAAGGCGGAAAGAAGTCGCAACGCTATAGTAGGCAGATCAACAGCATGAATGTTCATAGCATACCTAACAAAAATGGACTCAAACAATATTTGCATATGTATATTAATTTTGAACGTTTTTTTTACATTGACTATTAAATTTTCGTTAATAGATTGTGGTATTCTGAGAACAGGTTTCCATTATTCATTTAAAGTCACGTGAATTCTGTTTAATTATGTATATAGAAATATACGTAAATATGTTTTAACGGCTCTATAACAAATTTAAATTGTAATTTCATCTATGAAGAAATAAATTCTTAGTACAGACTGAGAGTTTTAGCGGAATAAGAATTATTATGTGGTGCGCTTGTATTATTTTCAACATCTTAGTGTTTTAACGTGCCACCGAAGTTAAAAATCGGGTCCCGGTGACCCGCTCGCACGGCGAAGAGAGAGGAGTTTTTACGGTGGGTCTATGGGGTCACGCGCCGCCTTCTCCGTCACCCCGGACCGATTTGGCGGGGCGAGACTAATACATAGTCCACCAAAAAAAAAAAAAAAAAAGTGTTTTAACGTGTAATATAATTTTGAGGGTATTTTATGTAATCTGATGCGCAGGCAGTACTGAGTTGTAGTGAATATGATATAACATACGTTTTCGTTTTCCATTAAAATTGTCAAAAGATACCTTTAACGGTGTGGCAATGGCATTATCGAAGGCAACGATTTGACTTACTGCCGGACTATGATTTTAAATGAAGTTAATTTATAAAGGATGAAGGATGTAGGTACCGGGGGAGACCGAGACTCACCTATCTAGATCAGATTGGTCACGTACTGAAGGAAGGTGGAGTCAAGAGTCTCGAAAACCGTCGAGAGTGTATGAAGAGAAATATGAATGTTGAGGAAGCGAGTGAAGTAAGCAAGGATAGAGTTCTCTGGCACTCTGTTCGCTCTGCCTACCCTGCAAGGGATATGGCGTGATGATATGTATGTAGGTAATTTTAAACAAAAATTTGGCTTAAATGTCTTAGTAACCAAGCCATAAATTCCAAGAAAATTAGTACGGACTATTGTGTAAACAAAGAGACCACAAACTTCCTTATTCATTTTTGATTCACCTTGATTCTAATTGATTATTTAAAATTTGAATTTATATAACAGATTATATCATATCCAATTAAAGTCTAAATATCTCGTTATATTATAATTGATTGCTAACTGTGAATTAAAAAATTAAATATGAGAATAACATAAATAGTTTTTGCGTCAAATGAACATCATCATCTCAGCTCATATATGTCCCACTGTTGGGCTCAAGCCTCCTACATAATTGGAGGGAAGTTGACTTACAATACCACGCTGGTCAGACGTGTTGGTATAGGGTTTTGTTTCGAGATTTCCTTCTCTGGCACAGATGTCTGTGTGTGATGTGTTTCTTCCTTTAGTTGTCCCTTTCGATCACCCACGGGTAAGATAAGAGGTGGTGAAGTGTATTCTTACTCCGTCACCACAGGAAAAGTCACAAATAAACATAAACAGAATAAAACGGAGACTAGAGTTTTATAATGATTTTTTCCTTCTCCGTGTGGTGACAGTGTAAAATACAATTCAGCACTCCCTCTCTTTTCTGTAGGTAAAAGACGTCAAAGAGATAACATCCAACCAACCCGTCTCACCAGCGTAGTCAATGTCACTTCTATTTTTGAGCTCCAGCTCAAGCGTAGGTTATATAACAGCACGGATGATGACGATGATAATATTTTTCGCCCTTATAAAATATATATCATAATACTAATAATAAATACTATAAATTTTAATGTATGAAACGCCATCTTGA
This sequence comes from Lymantria monacha, assembly GCA_905163515.2. Lineage (NCBI taxonomy): Eukaryota > Metazoa > Arthropoda > Insecta > Lepidoptera > Erebidae > Lymantria > Lymantria monacha. Next base: position 24,975,854 of record LR991081.1, read on the forward strand.
TGATCATTTATTACCGTGATGCTTAAAAATATATAATTTAAATTTAATGTTTTCGATTCAAAAAATATAGTAGGTTCTTTCGTATCTACTGAGGCATCGACTCGAGAGGATACCCGCGAGGGTAAACCACCTGGCGGGCCACCGAAGGCAAAGACCGGTTCCCGGTGGCTCGCTCGCTCGGCGTAGAGAGGTTCATATAAGGCGTGTCTATGCCATCGCTTGGTTAGAGTTTTAAATAGTGTTGAGTAGGACATACAAGAGGCAGTACATTTGTCCCGTACATGACGTCAAAATGTAAGAGCGGCTCAGCAATTCAAAAGTACTACTTCACATTTTCTGTCGCGGTAGTCGCGCTAGTCTAGTTTTAAACATAATAAATCCTTTACTAATTATTCGCACGGATCTTAAACTAAATATTTATTAGGAAAGCAATTAGTTTTGATATAAACTTTCAAGTTTCCTTTTAAAAATATTTAAGAATTAAGAACTTAGCTGGTATACGTCCTACTATTTCTCACGTTAATCTGTAATGAGAGGAAATATGTCCCATTATAGTACGCCGATTACATTGATTCGTATAGGATTTCATAACAAGTTGGCCTTTATTTGGAGTAATGTTATTTGTTTACCTACGTATTTTAATGTTCTTTTTCTCAAACATGCTTGGAAATTTGAGCATTATTTTGACAACCTTCTTCGAGATAAATCGAAATTGCTGTACTGACCAAATACGCGCGAGCAGCGGCCGGGAAAAATGTATGAAAATCCATATCTGTCGTGTTTTAGCAGCCAAATAAATATATAATTATGTAAATTCATATCTATCGTGTATTTTAAAAATGGAACGATTTGTTACTTCAAATTCTAGTAACCATATAGGCAACTTATAAGAGTTTTATTTAAATTTCGAACTGGCCTGAAAAATAAAACGAGAGGTGTCAAGGGACACCCGGATGGAACGAAGTTCCTTTCGATTAATTAGTGAAGAAGGTGTATTTTTATTTTATTACGAAGAAAATCATGAAGTGTTGTGTTTTATCATGTAAAAACTACTCCGATAAACGTTCAGATGCTATGGAAGGAATCATATTTCATATCGTGATATTTTCCCAAATATTGAAATCTACATTAAATATTGAAAGCGACAAATATGACTATTTAGATAAGAATGAACTAAATACTATAATGCCGCGTGGTAACGGAGTAAGTCGAACGCATGAAGCTACATTTGATCTCTATGGGTCAACTGACCACTCCCCCTGCTCCCCCTTGGCGAAGCCCTTGACCCCCCGTACCTGTGGGAGATCATAAAAGATGACTGAGGGATAAAAAACGCATATAACATCTATGCAAGAGAAGGAAAACTCAACTAAATTACCTTATACCAACACATCTAACCAGCGTGGTGTAGTAGGTCAATTTCTCTTCTAGTGTGAAGGAGGCTCGAGCCCAATAAAGGGACATGTATGAGCTTATAATTTAGGATATATTGGCTTCCACATAAAGAGTAAGCTGTCGCTATTTTTTGTTCAGAACTATTTATGTTACGTTATCTTCGTGTGAATTCTACAGTTTAGGTAGCGCTCGCTAATGTAATTCAGATGGCAAGAATGATAACTATTTCTTAATAAAAAATAGGTATTATTGTAAATAACAAAAGAAAAAATAAACTAAAAAGAAAAATAAAGCTCGTCTCTAAAGTAACTTGTTATTTTTGTTTATTATTATAATTGACATTTTACATATAAAAAAGAGTGAATATTAATTAACAATTGAATTTAGGATTATGTAATATTTAATTATTTAATGTCACACTTATGTTAGACAGCTATCGATGTCATACGCACGCACACACAAATGAATATAGAATAGCGGCGTAGTATCACGACATGACCACGTTTGCCTTAGTACCTACCCAATGTATCATTTCCAGTAGTCGACACAATTTTACTGCCAAGGCGCGCAAAAAGATGTTTCACATCACAAACTTTCAATACCTATCTACTATATACCTACAGGTATAGTATGTTATTAACAAATCGATAGTGCTGTTAAAATACAACAATCATCAACGATGACTGCTCTCACGCCTTTACTTGTGTTCGGGTCACACAATCGGCGATCATAGATTTCTTGCCATATTTCTGTAGATCTGTAGTGCGCCCGGTTGCTGCCTGACCACAGCACTGCGCACTCTTATTGTCCTAACGTTTGAAATATTGTACCAAACGACACACGATAAAAGGCAAAAAATATTTACTTTAAATATCGAAAGTAATAAAAGCATTTGTTTGCATAAGAATCAATTCCTTACTATAAAATGTGTATCGGCAATAAATATCAAATTATTTAGAATTTTTAATTTACTATTTTTATTATATAATTTTTTTCTGCCTTAAGCGATTTTTATTGTTATATTTTAGCCAATTTGCAAAATATCTTTATAAATTATAGCCTATGTGTTATTCTGAGGTGCAAGCTATATTACTATAAAGTTTCATCAAAATCCATTCGGTAGTTTTTACGTGAAAGAGCAACAAACATGTTCACATCCATACTCGTACATTATTACAAACTTTCACGTTTATAATCATCATCATCACAGCCCATAAATGTCCCACTATTGGGCTCGAGCCTCCTCCGTAATGGGAGGGAAATTAACCTACTATACCGCGCTAGTCAGACGTGTTGGTATAGGGTTTTGTTTCGAGTTTTCCTTCTCTCGCACAGATGTTATGTGCGTTATATATCCCTTAGTCGTCTCGTACGATCACCCACGGGTATGACATGGGGTGGTGAATAGTATTCTTACTCCGTCACCACACGGATTATCACCACACGTTTATAATATTAATAGGAAATAGGATATATAATTCCACTAGACTACCAAAACTTTTGGGCCCCGAGCTCGAACGCGAGCCGGCCGCGCGGCGAAACGAAATTAATTTCGTTGCGCATTATTTTGATTTTGCTATATCTCTTAAGGTATTGATTTAATTTGCATGGTCTGAAGGAAAAAGAATATCTTCATGAAATGCTCAATCCAACTAATGTATTTAAAATGATAAGGATTAATACAGTATTTGTGAAAATAGCTTTTCAATTATCGTTTTATAATAGGCCATTTTTTAAAAGATTAAAATGGAGATAGTATGTTATCCTTAAGAGATAGATATATACCATCGCGGACTTTTTTGTAGGCCTTTTTAAGTTCTATAATACTGTAGTACTTTATTTTGATCTATTTCGTAGGATTCAGCCAGCGTTTGCAATGTAAGCGCAAAATAATGTGTTTATTTACGACATCACATTAGAAACCTCTTAAATTATCAGTGTTTCTCTACTACATTATGCATATATTATACATATAAACCTTCCTCTTGAATCACTCTATCTATAAAAAAAAACCGTATCAATATCCGTTGCGTAGTTTTAAAGATTTAAGCATAAATAGGGATATAGGGACAGAGAAAGCGACTTTGTTTTATGTTGTGTCGTTACAACTTTGTTGTGTGTCGGTAGTAATTTTTTCCGTCTAGCCCCCTTTCGCAACGCGCGATAAGGAACTTCGTTCCAAAAAGCTGTTTGATAATGAAAAAAAACAAATGTACCCTGTAGCACGTGAAAAATGTTGTTCGTTGTTCGTCATGTATACAGTTCTACTTAATACTATTTAGTTTTAATTGCCGCGCATTATTTGAGAAAAGCACTATACAAGCCTTGGCCGCAACTAGGAATTGATGGACTTACGTATGTGTGCCTCGGCTACGCCTCGGCCCACATTTACACGTTCGTCCATCAATCCCTGTTTTGCTGGCCGCTGCAGTAATGTACTATTATTTCACTCAACAGAAAGTAAAGCGTGTTAAAATAAATTCTAATCCCAGCCTAAAATCGTATATCATCATAATATATAAATGATTTTGGTAATATTTTTAAAAGGAAAGAATGCAGGAAGCTGATATTTTTTGTATAATATTCATGAATGAATGCATGAACAAATAAATTAATTAAAATAAATATCACACACACACATACATATGTAATATGTATCTATACGTTACCTACTACCTCTACTTAAATATTACGTCTTAAAATCTACACTAACACTAGCTTCTGCCCGCGGTTTCACCCGTTTAAAAAGTGTCTTTCAAAATATAACTTTTTATCACTTAGTTACGGGAATAAAAAGTTATGTGTTAATCCAGGAAATAGTCTCTCTGTACGCCCATTTTTTATTAAAACCTGTTCAATGGTTTATGCGTTGATTCAGTAAAAACCATACGAACATCTTCACAAACTTTCTCATTAGTAGGTGTATAAAGAGGTAAATTTTGGAAATTTGGATGTAATAATATCTGAAAGAGCTAGTTTAATTTTGAAATATCTTTCACTATTAGAAAGCTAGTTTGTTATAGTGTTTATGTTTTGAAAAAAAAAAACTGATTTTAATAATAAATTACAATAAAGTGAATGAAGGTAGGAAAAATATCCGTCTGCTTGATATATTGTATATTTTCCGTGTGGTGACAGAGTAAGAATACAATTCATCACCCATCTTACCCGTGGGTGATCGTACGAGACGACTAAGGGATATAAAAAGCATATAACATCTATGCGAGACAAGGAAAACTCAAAACTAAACTCTATACTGACACGTCTGACCAGCGTGGTATAGTAGGTCAATTACCCTTCCATTATGAAGAAGGCCCGAGTCCAACAGTGGGAAATATATGGGCTGAGATGAAATGAGATGATTGATATATCGACGTATACTGCCTAATCTTCCAGTAATTTTATCAGCTTATGACCCTTTTACAATCACCACGGGCAGTAAGTAGGAAAAGGTTGATTTATTGCATTCTGAAATCTTCGCACAAGGAAATGGATCCCTGCATTACATAACAAAAAAAAAAGACATCAAAACTAATTTATTCAAACACATAAACATAAATTGTGCTGTGTGGTAGCGGCTACGAATACTACCTTTACTTTGCTCGTGGATGTCGTAAAAGACGACTAAGAGCCTTATAACGACCTGAGCCAATTCCATCTGATGCCGTTTGGTCAACAATTACATTCCCAAGGAGAGTTGACGTCTGGCAGGCGGCTGGTCATAAAACTATTGCCAATAACTTTTACAATATGTACTATGAAAGAAGAGTACATATTGTATCGACACCAAGTAATTAGGATAAGAGTAGGAAAATGATGAATGATGATATAGTAAATGTTCAATATTAAATCAAATGATTGCCTTCAATAGTGCAATAGCAGATAATTAATGATAACATGCGAATGACTGCACAGATAGCATAGCGATCAATTTTTTTTTTGCTGTTGGATTACGATGTGGTAACACCCCGCAAATCCGTCCGGGATAGAGGTTAAGATACCGAACTACCGCACCAATTGTCACGAGTTCGATTCCAAGGATTCGGGTTGGTGCGATCGACGGATTTTTGTCCACAGTCTGGGTGTAATTTGTGTCCATTGATTAAGTTTGTAAAATCCACCGCAATACAAAGATTATTTCCTTAGTCTAAGGGCGGGTTGTGACTAATCTGTCACCAAAAAAATGGGGCGTGTCTCTTTGAAAAAAAAAACATCGAAACCTGAAATTATAAATAAAACACTATTTTATGTACTTTCCATTTCTCTGTATTACGTTATATAAATTGTCATCAAAATTATTTTATTTAAAACGTAAGACAATGAAAACACAAAAAAATCTACTTGCTGTAATTTATGTGTTTATACATTAGTGAAACTACGACTACTACGACTACTACTACTACGACTGCACAGATGGCGTAGTGGTTAAGATACCGACCTTCCGTGCCAGTGCCGTGGGTTCGATTCCCACGCAGGACATTACTTTGTGTGATCCACAAAGTGTTGTTCTGAGTCTGGGTGTAATTTGTCTGCGTTAATTGCATGTTTGTAAAGTCCCCCGCAATACAAGGTTTATTTCCTTAGTGCAGGGTGGTGTTTTTTTTAATTAAAAAAAAAAAAAAAACTCCACAATGAAATAATTGCTATGCAAATCAACGGTGTATTATTTTGATTGTTTGGAAGTGATTTGTATTCGTATACATCATCAAATGAATTAAAAATTATTGAAATCTTATTTTTAAAATTAAACTAACTGAGAATGAAAAATCTTAAATTAACGTAAAACAGAGTCACTGTAAACGGGTGATCTTCTCTTTATTCTTCCGAGTGCAAATGCCTATCGCTATTCATCAAGTATCTGAAGTACCACGCTGCATAACAACGAGTTACATAACGTTTTATATCAAGATTTTTTCTTGCATAAGTTATCCTATTTACACGCCATTACCGATATTTAATCTTAGGTACCTACCTATTATATATTATTAGATACCTAACCTAAAGAAAAGCAACGAATGGTGGCTCTTGTGTACTTCCTATGTCCACCACAAGGAGAACAACGACATCTGACGGCATATTAGTTAAATTAAATACAAATAGGCAATTCCTTTCAAGTTAATGAGCTGTCTGTGTCTCATTATCATCATCATCACAGCCCATAAATGTCCCACTGTTGAGCTAGGGCCTCCTCCGTAATGGGAGGAAAATTAACCTACTATACCGCGCTGGTCAGACGTGTTGGTATAGGGTTTTGTTTCGAGTTTTCCTTCTTTTGCATAGACGTTATATGCGTTTTATATCCCTTAGTCGTCTCGTACGATCACCCACGGGTAAGATATAGGGTGGTGAATAGTATTCTTACTCCGTCACCACACGGACTATTTGTGTCAAAATCAATATCATTATTTAGCTTGGTAAATCTTTGTCAGAGTTAAGAATAAACATACTACCTCTATAGATTCTTTAGGTAAATATATACGTGTGTATTTTAATGTCAGAATGTCATTAATGTCATGTTCGCAAGAATTATTTGGCAAATATTAGCTTAGTCTTGTGAAAAAGGTTTTTTATGTATCTTAACCATTTTTTATCGATTATATGTTTGCAAGATGTTGGTATAATGTGAATAAATAAATAAATAATATGGTTTAGAGATATCTTTACGTCAGATTAGACGTGACAGAATTTCATAAGTTTTAATTAATATGTCCTTGTTGTAGCTAGAGGTTATAGTAGTTTTAAAATATAAACAAACATAAACGAACATTTAAGATACCAACAACAAAATTAAACTTAAAGTCCTTCCTAGAATTTAAGTGTAAAAGGAACCGTCCATTAATCACGTGACCTTTTTCTAGCATTTTTAAAATAAATATACATACATACATACACACATACATACATACATACACATCATCACGCTATATCCCTTGCAGGGTAGGCAGAGAGAACAGAGTGCCAGAGAACTCTATCTCTGCAAACTTCACTCGCTTCCTCAACATTCATAATTCTCTTCATACACGCTCGCCGGTTTTGGAGACTTTTGATTCCACCTTCCTTTAGTACATGACCGATCTGGTCTAGGTAGGTTAGTCTCGGTATCCCTCGGTACCTACATCCTTCCACTTTCGCATTGTATATCTTCTTAACCAGACGTTCTTTCGGCATTCTTTCCACATGTCCGAACCATCGGAGCATTCCCTTTCGCATCTTTACACCAATACTCTCTTTCATACCTACTCGCTCTCTTACGTCATCGTTACGAATGCGGTCGGTCAGCCTAACTCCACAGATTTTCCGCAGATCGCATTTCGACCGCATTAATTTTACTTTCATACTCTTTTCTGCATACCCAACTCTCGCTTCCATACAGTAATGTTGGGACAAGCACTGCGTTATGTATTGCTACACGTGCCTTCTGGCTGAGGTGGTGGCTGCCGAGAAGTTGCCCCAACGCTCCGTTCACTCTATTTCCCGCATTCACTCTTCGCTCTATATCAGTGGTGTACCTTCCATCTCGGCTAAATCCACATCCAAGATATACAAATTCATCCACTTGCTAGAGCAAGTAGTAGATATACTAGAGTATATCATTACCTATTGCTACTCTTACATCTGTTCTGGCTTCGTCTCTTTCAAAGACCATTATTTTAGTTTTGCTCACATTCACGCGTAGACCCCTTTTCTTACAATCTTCTGCCATTGTGTCGACTAGGGTCTGCAGGTCAGTCGCTGACTGTGCCAGCAGGACTGCATCATCTGCATATAGCAGAGCAGTGACCACTGAGTCGCCCATCTGGACTCCCACATTCATATCGTTCAACCTTTGGAGACATTTATCCAGATATATGATAAACAGCCTGGCTGACAGAACGCACCCCTGCTTAACGCCGATATTGACGTCAAACCAAGGCGACATTCCATCATCCAGCCGCACACAGGCTCTACAGCCCATCTAACTGGACTGCACAGCCTGTAGCAGTTTACCGTTAATACCATACTCCGGTAAAATGTCCCAAAGTTCCTTTCGTACAACTGTGTCAAATGCTCTCTCCAGATCCACAAAACTGCAGAAAACCCTCTGACCTAGAGCCAGATGCTTCTCCACAATGTTGCGCAGAGAGAACACTTGATCCATGCATCCCCTTCCACTCCTGAAACCTCCTTGTGTCTCACAGTAAACCATCGGACACCATCCTCATTCTCCTTTCAATAATTTTACCATACACTTTTGCTGCCAAACTGGTCAAGCTTATGGCTCTGTAATTTACGCAGTCATAACGTGAACCCTTGTTTTTAAACAAAGGTACGATGACTGCGCTATTCCAGTCCCTGGTAACCATTCCCGAGCTCCAACATAAATTGAGGAGCAACAGGAACGCCTCCCAGACACAGGCGCCACCAAGCTTGATCATCTCGGCAGACACCATATCAATGCCCGCTGCCTTACCATTTTTCAAACTTCTTATCGCCCATTCAACTTCATTCATACTGATGCCGTCGGAGGACGCCGTTGTCGAATGTTGATCTACTAAACCACATGCGACACCGGCGCCAACCGTAGCATCCGCATACATATCGCCAAAATATTCACTCCATCGACTTAACACGTCTTGTGTTTGTGTAAGAATGTCTCCACCTTTAGACCTTATTTTATTCATTCTGAAGGCTGACCAATCACCCCGAGACTTCTTCACCTCCCTCCAAAAGAGTTTGGTGTTATCCTCGAAGTTTTTAGTCAGCCTATCTTCTGCACTCATACTTGCTCTATCACGTTTCTCTTTCACTAAGGCCTTGGTGTCATTCTTACATTGCCGATATATTTCTTTCTTCTGTTCAGTCATACTGTCATTCAGATTCAAAGAAGAGACATAGTCCAGCCACGCTTTCTTCTTTTGCTCTACGGAAGCTGCCACTTCTGCATCCCACCATGCATCACCATTTGTTTTTCTATGCTTCTTTGAACTTCCACATACTTCTTTCGCTGTATCTACCATACTCTCTTTCAATTCTCTCCAGCATTCTTCAATGTCCGATTGCGGCTGGCTTGCCATCGTCAACCGTTCTCGGACTAAAATAAATATGTCATATATATATATATATATATATATATATATATATATATATATATATATATATATACAGGGTGTATCAGAGGTATCAGAGAATGGAACAGCTGGTCAGAAGGATGGTAGGTAATGATGCTAGGAACCCATAACAAAAATGTGAAGGGAAAATGTCGATTCGTTAATAAATTACAAGCATTTAAAGTTTTCAATTTTGTCATCGCGTTTTCTTTAAAACTGAATGAAATGTACCAAGTAAATGATAAATAGTCTGCTACATACTCATACTTTCTTAAATATTCATTAGTACCTAAATAAATCAATTATTACGTTTGCTACAGTATAACAAACGTCACCTTTACAAACAGCTGACGAGTCAATGACCTTGAAATGTTCCCTTCAAATTTTTGTTATGGGTTTCTACCATCATTACCTACCACTCTTCTAACCAGCTGTTCCATTCTCTGTTACACCTGGTATATATATATATATATATATATATATATATATATATATATATATATATATATATATATATATATATGCATCAGGGATAGAATTTACGTTAGCTTCAAATCTTCTATCATTCTAAAATCAATTAAGTCCAGTAGTTACGTGTAGACATAGAAACCAACATATTATATAAACACAGTTCAAACATGACACACCCCAATCCCTTAGTGGTTGAGGAGGCTAACTATATCCCATCTAAAATATCCGCGATCGAACGTCCCCGACGCTTGCTGGACCAGACTGACGATTTCATTACGCATGGTCAGCTAAGAGCCATACATGACTCGCGAGTGCTGAACGTCTTTGCTCTCGAGGATTGCGGTCGCGACGCGTAATAGTAAATTATTCAAACGTGGGCACGCTCCTTTTGCCGTCAGCGACACTTCAAGCTGAGATCCGTTCCCCACAGAGGGAACCCTTCCGCGATGTCACATAAAGTTGGCTGGTTTGAGACCCAAAGCGCTACCCTTAGCTCGAGCTAAGTAGTGAAAGAAATACAATAAGTATTGTGTACAATATTAAATTGAAGCGGAAAAACAAATAGTTACAAATGTCAGGCAAAATAAACGCATCAAAGTTTAATACTTTTTTGAAATGCAAAGAACGTGCCTTTAAATAAATTATTTTAGCTGTCTTTATGTATAATACTACCAATACCAAATAATACTACCAATACCAAACAATACTACCAATACCAAATAATACTACCAATACCAAATAATACTACCAATACCAAATAATACTACCAATACCGAATAATACTACCACTACCTACGTCGCTCGTGGATATACTAGTAAGACATTTACATCGTCCTGAGCCAATGATTCCATAAATAACCAAATATACTTAATGTTACCTCTACGTAAGGCAGACGTCTGGTTATAAAAATATTGCCAAATTTTTACAATATAGGTATATTACTATTTTATTTTATTGCTTATGGTGACAAACGAGGAAGCAGCACACCTGATGGTAAGTGTCACTGCCGCCCATGCAGCTATGTTATAGCTAGGCCGCTGCCTACCATAACAATACCCAAACCTACCCCAGTTGGGCTTCCGGCTCTCTCGCTCACCGAAGTGCATTAGCACATTGCCATTATTCAGACGTCGATCTTTTGCAAGAGTATGGTACTACCCCGGACGGACCAGCCCGCGGCTGTAGACAGAGAACTGTCAACAGCGTGGTCCTACCACTAATGCAATATAAAAGAAGAGTACATATTGTTCAACTCCAAGTAATTATTATAAGAGCAGAATGTTGATTATGATATTATAAACGAACGTTGCACTTAAAGAAGTCTTTGCCATTGAGAATATTCTCAGCAAAGTCAGCAGATAACTTAATAATTTTCGTTTAATTCGATTCTAGTAAGACGAGTCGTTAGATGCATGTTTATACCTCAATACAAAACAGACACTAGTCATAGTAATCACACAATCAAAAGTTATTTTGTGAAAATTGTTTTGGCCAAAGAGATAAATACTTCCTCTAGTGGCGAAATAGGTGCCGTTTGAAAGTTGTTAGCCTCTATATTATTTCATGTTGACTTCTAGAATCGTGGTTGTCAACTGAGGATTTGTATTAAATAAAATGTACGGACATACCACACATACTTTTATGCTACTACTACTTATGTACAGGTCTAATAATGACAATACTCTTATAACTATTTCGTTTTGTTATGCTCAGGTTTTCTTATGATTAAGTAAAAAAAAAATTGTTAATAAACATTACTTTAACAGAATATTGTACTGCGTGTTCATGATTCTATCTTTATTTATATATATAATAAAGCAGTGGAAATGCTGTGCGATGGCGGCTACGAATACTACTAACCCTTTATTTCGCTTATGGGTGGACCTGGGCCATCTCCATCTGATGCTGTTTGGTTGATAATTACATTCCTAAGGATGGTTGACGTCACACAGGTAGCCGTTCATTAAACTTATGCCAATAAATTTTGCAATATTTACAAGAACATATCGCGACGACCGCAAGTAATTGGGGTAACAGCAGAAGTGTGATGATCACAATAAAGCAGTAGAAACCGCAACGCGTAATTTAAGAAAAATGCAGCTTGAAACATAACAAATGAATTACATATAGTTAACAAGCTTCTGCCCGCGCCTTCGCCCGCGTAAATGGCTACTTTTCTAAAGTTGAACTATTATCGCAAGGGAACACATTACCGGGATAAAAGTATCCTATATGTTAAACTACGAATTGCTGGTAAAGGAAACATAAACATAAGTGATTTTACTGGGATAAGAAAAATTGGAAAATATAGAAAATAAGAAAACAAAATTTATAGCTAACTTATTTCTACATAATTAAAATATAAGATGAGATGTCATAAAAATTTATAACAAAAAGCTGATCGCAGGAGATCGGTTCAGTAGTTTTGGCGTGAAAGAGCGACAAACGACGGACAGATAAAGTTACTTTCGCATTTATAATGTTAGTAAGGAAGTAAGGATAGTCAAGGAGAAAATTAGGCACTTCTAAGAATTTAGACGAGTTTATATATTTTTTTATAAAGACCATCATTATCCTCAACTAGGGCTGGAGGGAAAGGAGGCTATGATCTAATTATTTCCATTCACACCTCTTGGGTAAATGATAGGATGGGGTATGCCGGGCTTAGCGTCAACTAAATATTAGTGCTACTGCCACACGCTATTCCTTCCTCCCGGTGACAGCGAAGTTATGAAACCGTTTTCACATGCACCGCAACTCCGCCGGAAGACTGACAAAAGACAACACCCTGCGTTAGGAATTAATCTTTGTATTACGTGGGGTTTTACGTCAATCCGCTTGGCTGGCGTGGTGATTCCATTACTATGGCCTATAGGCAAGTCTATATTCAACAGGGAAGTTCAGTAGACTGATAAAAAAAGATAGAAATTTGAAAAACAAGCGACTTGCGCTATCGTTGTTATTATAGCTTCGTGTTGTATCTCTCTTGTATTCTCATTTAAACCTGGCAAGGGGTCGGGCATGTTAGATTCCGTAAAAAGCAATGACATATTATTATTATTATTATTTTATTTTAAAAGTAAATTTCTCCCTTTCAAGGGGTAATATAAATATAATCATACGGGCCATGGCCAAGCATGATTATAATTGTAACCTTAGCACATGGGGTTAATTGCTGATATGGTTGATGTGGTGAAAAACTTACGAGTAAGTCGACAAGTGTTGAGAATAACTGCTTTCTGTAACATATGAACTGTATATTGTGGCATCTGTAATATATTTAAACTCCGTTTTAAGCTCTTGGGTATTATTCCAGTGGCCGAGAGAACTATTGGGACAATGTGTACAGTTTCTGCATGCCACTGGCGCTTTAACTCTATTGCTAGTTCTTGGTATTTTGAAAGTTTCTCAGATATAGTGGTTTGAATATTATGTGTGTTTGGTACGGCTATGTCAATTAAATAAGCAGTTTTGATTTCTTTGTCAAACAATGTGATGTCAGGTCTATTGAAGTGTATGGTCTTGTCAGTAATAATAGTTCTATCCCAATATAACTTATGCCTATTGTTTTCTAATATGGTGTTCGGTTTATACTTATAATATGCAGTCTTTTTTTGTATAAATCTGTATTTATGTACAAGATGTTGTTGTACAATGGAAGCTACCTGATCGTGGCGATGTTTGTAGTCGGTTTGTGCTAAAGATTTGCAAGCGGATGTGATATGCTGTATGGTCTCAGAGTTCAAGTGGCAGTGTCTACATGTATCTGTTGGGCGTTTAGGTGTACGTATTATATATTTTTGATAATTTCGGGTGTCGAGTACTTGGTCTTGGATAGCCATCATGAAAGCTTCTGTTTCAGGAAATAGTTCACCGCGGCGCAACCAGGCATTCGACGCGGCTTTATCGATATATGATAGCTGCAGGTCATTACGATGTCTTCCGTGTAGGGATTTCTGTTCCCATATTGCGATTTTATCCTTAATACTGACTGTTCGTTCCTTTCGCTGGGGATTTCTATCTGCGAGGTTCAGTGGAGTGAGACGTTTGTCTGCAAGTGATACTATTTTGCAGAAAGTGGTATAGTCGGCATGTTGATGGAAATATTTTCTCAGGGTTGATATTATGTTGATAAGTAAATTCATTATATCTACAATGCCTCGCCCGCCTTCATCTCTTGGGAGCGTTATTCTCTGCACACATGATCTTGGGTGGTGTTTTCGGTGGGCTGTTAGAGTGGTATTAATAATGCGCTGTAAGTTGAGGAGATCACTTCGAGTCCAATGTATTATGCCAAATGAGTATGTAAGAATAGGAATTGCGTAGCTATTAATGGCCTTAATTAAGTTGCGCGAATTGAGTTGAGATCGGAATAGAATATTAAGTCGGTGTCTGAAGTTTACTATTAAAGTTTTTTTTTGTCTCTGTTTGTTCAATTTGTCGTGCTTGATTGAAACCTAAATATTTATAAAAAGTGTTAAATTCTAAAGATTCAATGGTATGGCCTGTATCTAATGTGTAACTGTTTTGGATGACTTCTCCATTTCTAACAGAGAATGTTTTGCACTTATCAATCCCAAATTCCATGCGGATATCGTTTGAGAATGTTTGAGTAATGTCTGCAAGACGGTGTAGTGATTGTGTAGAGCCGCTGTATAGTTTTATATCGTCTATGTACATGAGATGTGTAAGTGTTGTTCGTTTGTGTAGTGTAGTAATCGTGTAACCGAGATTAGATTTTTTAAGCAAATGAGAGAGATGATTAAGGGCTAAACAGAACCATAAAGGGCTAAGAGCATCGCCCTGGAAGATACCGCGTCGTATTGGTATCTCTGATGTAGCTACGTTAGAGTGGCCTATTGTATTAATCATGGTTGACCAGTGTTGCATGGAATGGTTAAGAAAATTTATGATCTGTGGGTGGATTTTATTTTGGCGAATAACATATAGAAGCCAGCTGTGTGGTACAGAATCGAATGCTTTTTTGTAATCTACGTACATAGTATTAATATTTCTTTTCTTCATAATGGACTGTTTCATAGCTACGGAATCTATAATGAGTTGCTCTTTGCAGCCTTGACTGTTTTTTTGGCATCCCTTCTGTTCTTGGTAGAGTATATTGTTATCAGTTATATGTTGGTGAATAAGTTCAGCTATGCATGCGGTCAATATTTTATAAATAGTCTGTAGACAAGTGATAGGTTAATATTTGGCTGGATTTTGGTAATCGCTATCCTTCGGTATCATATAAGGTATTTGTCAGGTGTATGTATGAATGTATTTATGTAATTATAAAGTAAGTGATGTATGGTTGTGAATTTTTTATACCAGTAGTTATGTATTCAGTCACGACCAGGAGCTTTCCAATTATGAGTTTTATTAAGAACGTGCATGAATATTTCTAAAGGTATGTGCTGAAATTCCATCGGTTTAACTTGTAGTCATTGATGCCGAATATGACCCAAGCCATTGCGCTTCTGTATTGTGACTTACTGATTCCGACCAAATATCTGACCAGAAACTGTGTAAATCTTGAATGGGTACTATCTGTGTAGATCTATCGAGTGTGGTTCTACCGGAATAATTTTGCGTGTTAGACGCAAGATTCCTATAGAAGAGCTTTTCATTGTAAGTGAATAGAGTGTTCTGTATTTTTCTACGAGTACAATTAAGATATCTTCTTAGCCTAGTAGTCGCTGCATTTATTAACTGGCGCTATTAATGATTTCTTTAAATCGATCCACGCGCCGTCTACTGGATCGAATCATCAAGCTACTTAAATATTAAAAAAAAACATTATTATTCGGTCCAGTTGTTTCGAAATTCGGTTACATATGTACATACGTACAAAAAAATTATCTAGTTATATATACAAAGATATCACGAGAAGACTTAAGTATGATGACTTGAAGTCATCATCATCATTCTCCTACTCTTATCCCAATTACTTGGGGTCGATACAATGTGTACTCTTCTTTCATATTACATATTGTAAAAGTTATTGGCAATTTTTTTATGACCGGGCGCCTGCCAGACGTCAACCCTCCTTGGGAATGAAATTGTCGACCATACGGCATTAGTCGGACGCCCAGTTTGGGTTCAGGAGGGGTCGTTCGACGATCGCGGCTCTGCTGCGCCTGAGGGCCGTGGCGACTGAGGCCGTCGCCGGCGGAGGAGTGCTGTTGGTGGTGTCCCTGGACATTGCCAACGCATTCAATAGTCTGCCATTTACCTGCATTAGGGAGGCGCGTCGATACCACGGAGTGCCAGTTTACCTGAGGCGGCTAGTGGCAGACTATCTGGAGGGGCGCAGTGTCCTCTACACCAACCGAGTAGGGGACGTTGCGCGAACGCCCATGACGTGCGGTGTCCCACAGGGGTCGGTCCTCGGACCCACCCTGTGGAACATCGGCTACGACTGGGCGTTGAGAGGGAGTCTCCCACCCGGGCTGGGCGTAACCTGTTACGCCGACGACACGCTCGTCACAGCCCGCGGTGGGACGCTGGAGGAGGCGGCAAGCCTGGCATCTCTCGGCACCGAAGAGATCGTCAGGCGGATCGAGGCGCTGGGGTTGAGGGTGGCCCTGGACAAGACGGAGGCCCTCTTGTTCCATGGGCCCCGCACGAGTCCTCCCATCGGCGTTTCGATCACCGTCAATTCGGTTGACATCAGCATCCGGGCCCATATGAGGTATTTGGGCCTGGTGCTCGACGGGCATTGGTGGTTACGAGAGCATTTCCGCAGGCTCGCTCCGCGGCTCGTCGGCGCGGCGTCCGCCCTTTCGTGGTTTATGCCGAACGTGGGCGGACCGAGCGCTACGTACCGAAAGCTGTACTCGGGGGTCGTCCGGTCGATGGCCCTGTACGGCGCACTGGTGTGGGCGGGATCCCTGACCGTCCGACTCAGGGCTCTTCTGTGGCGACCACAGAGGGCCATGGCGGTCAGGGCCGTACGCGGGTACCGCACGGTGGCGACGGAGGCACCGTGCCTGTTGGCCGGGACTCCCCCGTGGGACCTGGAGGCGGAAATGCTCGCCGATTTGTATCGGCGGGTGTTGGGGGTGCGAGCGGGGGGCGGTGTGGTCTCACTGAGGGAGCTCACCGCCTGGCGTGTCGACGCCCGCCGAGACGTCATTGCTCGTTGGGCAGTCCGGCTGGAGAGGCCTCGGTTCGGTGTGCGGACTGTGGAGGCCTTCCGGCCGGTGCTGATGCAGTGGTTGGAACGGCGGCACGGGGTGCTCTCCTTCCGACTGGTGCAGGTTTTGACGGGGCATGGATGCTTCGCCAAATACCTGTACACGGTCGTCAGGAGGGAGAGTATACCGTCTTGCCACCACTGCGATTGCGACGAGGATACGGCGCAGCATACGCTCGAGGCGTATGCCACTTGGGCAGAGCAGCGCCGTGGACTCGTCGCAATCATCGGTGCCGACCTGACGCTGCCGACCATCGCCAGGGCGATGCTCGACAGCGTCAGGAACTGGGACGCGGCCGCAGCCTTCTGCGAGGCAGTAGTCTCGCGGAAGGAGGCGGCGGAGCGCGTGCGCGAGGAGCGTCTCCCCGACGACGCGAACCGCCGCCGGCGACTGGGGCGGCGTAGGCGCGATTACCTGCGCCTGATGCCGCCCTAGCCGAGGCCGCGGGTGACTGGACCGGGGAATTAGTCCGTCAACCGCCGAGAGGCTGACCGCGCGAGGAGGGACCGACGTCCACCCCTTTGGGGGGACGTCGCTCAAGGGGAGGGTACCTCTCAGGGGGTATTCCGTCGGGCCGGTCACTGACGACAAGTTAACGCTGCTCCAGTGGCCGGTCCAACGACGTAGGCGAGGTTCGTGGGTGGGTTACGGGTATGCGTGCGTACGCCCCTCTGTCGCCCCGGACGGAGTGGTGCGAGAAGAGCGCCGACCATAACCCACCCCAAAAAAAAAAAAAAAAAAATTAGATGGAGTTGGCCCAGGTCGTTATAAGGCTCTTAGTCGTCTTTTACGACATCCACGAACAAAGTAAGGGTTGGTAGTATTCTTAGCCGCTACCACACAGCAATATTTACTATCATAATAAATAAAAATACTTAATAATTTTGAATTAATCGAAATCTGCTCATTCATTAACTGTTAGGCGGAACGAAGTGTGCCGGGTCCGCTAGTAATATAATAAGTAAGTCAGCTAGTAATATAGTAAGTGTAAGTAATTTACTGCACAGATGACGTAGTGGTTAAAATACCAACCTACCGTGTCATTGCTTCAGGTTCAATTCCTATGTAGAGCAATACTTTGTGCCCTCCACAATTTGTTGATCTAAGTATGGGTGTAATTTCTAACTGTTAAATTGAATATTTGTAAAGTCCTAACAATATAAGGATTATTCCTTAGTAGGTACCGGGTATTATTATATTTTGTTCAAAAAAATAGGTACTTTAAACAGTAACATAGTCGCCATATTAAACTTTCACGTAACCGCCGAAACTAAACCAAACTACAAAAATCAGATGATAAACTCCTTTTCCTTTAACCTCGATGAGGCGAATGATGGCCACTTGCGGCATCTGATTCAACCATATTTATTAACTAATCGACTTCAAAAAATGGAGCAGGTTTTTATTTTGTCTTTTGTGTTTGTACCTCAGAACCTTTTCTAGGTGCACAGATTTTCACGATTCTGTTTTACTTCAAAGCTTCCTTATGTTTTCATTAAAATTTGATCAAGAATTGACAAGTATTTTTTCCGACTTAGTGTCAATAATGCTATTTGAGTTACGATGTTTAAACCAGTGGTTAACAATTATACCCAAAAATAAAAATACTTATACATTATTATTCAGTTAAAAAAATAATCTAATTATACGATGCGTAATTAAATACTACTCTAGGAGGGTGATGTTATTACCAACATAATGAATGTCGCATTATTTGTACATCTGTTATATTATTATTAACTTTGCCAAGGTTTAAAGGCCCACTGTGAATAATTTTTGTTGTTTACACATGAAATATAAAAGGCTATAAATATACATATATTTTGTATGTTGCCTACGTATTTTGTTTCACTAGTACATTTGTTTGTGACATTTAACTTAAATGTGTGAGCTAATGGTGATGGAATTTATATTCTCATGTAGATAGGTTGTTTCAGAAATTGTATACTACTGTTTCTTATTTTTCTATCATGTTGTTAGCATGTTTTTGTTAACTCGCTTTATTCTATGTCCGGGTGGAATTTTACAATTGATTTTAACTTAGATAATTTCTAATTCGGAATATAGCTCAAAAGTGTATGACAATATTTGAAAATGTGAAAAAGGATGAAAATAATAAAGTATTTAAAATCCATTCCAAAATTACATTCTATAATCATAAAAAGCAGAAAATAAAAATGAAACGATAAGAATAATAATGAACAATGTTTTATGACGAATTAAAAAGTATGAAATAATTTCTCGTAAGATTGGAAATGAAAAACAGCTCATCAATTATAATTAGCTACATCCATGTGAAGACGAAAAGTTTGCAATTATGACATAAATTATTTTATAATTTTTAGTCTGTTATAGAAACATAGTACAGTAATCACATTCTTTGCTGCGGCACCTAATTAATTTTCAAAATAAAATTAGACCATATTACTCCTTATAACTTCATCTAATTCTCATATTTAGTAAGTATTTCGTACAATATTGATATTTTGAGATTAAAAAAGCACTTTAATGTTATACTTTTATAGATATTGTATATAACTTTTACAGTATGTACTATGAAATAAGAGCACATATTGTATCGACCCCAAGTAATTGGGATAAGAGTAGGAGCGTGATGGTTAACAAGAAGTTATAATAATAAACTTACGGTACGAACATCGGCAGAAGCCGAAGAAGTAGAAGAAAGGATAAGAGTAGGAGCGTGATGGTTAACAAGAAGTTATAATAATAAACTTACTATAATTATAAAAGTATTTTATAATTAATAAATAACTATGCTAATCTGTCAGATATTGTACTCTGCCAATAAAAAAAAAAGTCACTACTTATAAATCAAAATCACCCAGGTATCCAGTTACAATTACTTTTCATTGAAATACCGCCGCTTAGGAGAAATTCAGTCACATGCAGTTCATTCTGCAAATTATATTCCACAGTAATTACGAATATCAATAAATTAATGATTGACTGCTCAGATGGCGTTTTAGTAAAAATATTAATGTAGCTATAAGGGCGGGGGTATAGTCCGGAGCGTGCACGTCGCGTCCCCTGCCAGTCTAGTTAGACTGCAATCCGGCTCGAATGCGTACCTCAGTGCGGGTTAGGGCGTGCCCCGGAGGCGATGCGTACCGACCCGCCTCCGCCGGTACGAACATCGGCAGAAGCGGCGATGGGGGCCGCCACCCATCACGCCTTGCCCAGTCAGGCGAGTCCAGGAGAGCAGAGTGCCGGGTGGGCACGTGGAATGTAAGAGGTTGTGTGGAAGGTAAGTTGCACGAGCTGATATCCGTCATGGCGGACAAACAGCTAGACGTGCTCTGTGTAACAGAGACCAAGCGAAGGGGCAGCGACGCCAGCGATCTTCCTGGTCGTGGGATGGCCCTGTGGTCTGGTGTACCACAGAGCGGTCGATCCAGTATGGGGGAGGAGTGCTGTTGTCCTCTCGCTTGGTCTCAGGTGTGAAGGATTATGGAATGTATGATCCCAGACTTACATTGGGTCCGTATAAAACTAGATGTCACCAAGGTATTCATGGTTGTAGCATATGCTCCCGTAAGATCCTCGGTGGCATCAGACCTGGAGAAGTTTTGGTATAATGTTACGGAAGTTTTGGATATGGCAGAAATCAGTGAAGGCGTGATTGTATGCGTAGATTTAAACGGATGGGTGGGGTGACCAAGCGTCCCGACTATGAGGACGTACTTGGTCTATTTGGTGATAAGAGAGTGAACGACGCAGGTAGGCTCATAGCGGATGTATGCATGGAGAGAAACCTTATTGTGTCAAACACATTTTTCCGTCATAAGGACATCCATATGTATACATGGAGAAGGAATGAACAAAAAAGTATAATAGACTTAATTTTGGTAGACAGTCGCTTCCGAAGCAAAATATTGGACCCAAGAACCTGCAGAGGCCCCACAGTCGATACGGACCACTATCTCGTTATTGCGAAATTTAGTGGTCTATTCAGAAAGTGGAGGCACTGACGAGAGCGTGTCCACTTCGGAGGGTTTGAAGGAATAAAGGTTGAAAGATTGCAAGAAGAGTGTGAGAAAAGTATGCAGAGGGTGTCCGAGAACGGCTGACGATGGCAAGCTAGCCGCATTTGAACATAGAAGAATGCTGGCGAATATATAACGGAAGCGAGAGTTGGGTATGCAGAAAAGAGCATGAAAGTAAAATTAATGCGGTCGAAATTCGATCTTTACGGAAAATCTGTGGAGTTAGGCTGACCGATCGCATTCGTAACGACGACGTAAGAGACCGAGTAGGTATGAAAGAGAGTATTGGTGTAAAGATGCGAAAAGGAATGCTCCGATGGTTCGGACATATGAAAAGAATGCCGAACAAACGTCTGGTTAAGAAGATATACAATGCGAAAGTGGAAGGATGTAGGTACCGGGGGAGACCGAGACTAACCTCCCTAGACCAGATTGGTCACGTACTAAAGGAAAGTGGAGTCAAGAGTCTCCGAAACCGGCGAGAGTGTATGAAGAGAATTATGAATGTTGAGGAAGCGAGTGAAGTATGCAAGGATAGAGTTCTCTGGCACTCTGTTATCTCTGCCTACCCTGCAAGGGATATGGCGAGATGTTATGTATGTATGTATTAATGTAGCTTGCCAGTGTAATGGGTTCAATTCTCAAGCAGGATAATACTTTGTTCAATCTACAAATTATAGTTCTGAGATTGGGTGTAATGTGTGTCCGTTGATTATATGCTTGTTAATTCCCCTGCAACACTAGGATTATTTCATTAGTGCCGGGTGTTGTTTAAAAAAAATCATATTTTTGTTAACAGAATTACAGCTGTAATCTAGATTTAACATGCCATCTGGTGGCAATTGATTGTGCCGCGTTTATGTAATGTTAAAGACGTATGTTTATCAATGTAGATGTATGTTATTGATGTGAGAGGATTACAGTGACGTTGACCACTAAAACGTCTTTCGAAATTTAAGCATATTATCCCACTTGTGCATATTTGTGATAAGATTCGGACAGTCAACGATAAGATTATTAAATACTATCAACATCTTCTGACATTTACTATATGCATTGTTGATTTATTATACTGATAAATATACATTAAAAAAATATACAATACGTAAAGTTACTGTGTTGTTCAGTAAAACATAATCATAAATAAATATATATCTATCTATCTATACATATAATAAAAATGTAACGGGTCGCTGTCTGTACATGGAAGATATATGAAAAAAATATTACTGGGACCTTTATCAACACGAATGGAACCCAAAACAATATTTGTTAAAATTTTTGTCTATTTATCTGTTTGTCTGTGCGTTGCGATGTCGCTAATATTATTGTGGTAAGCTCCACTTGACATCTAGGCTTTATTTCATGTCAATTGGTTTATAAATAAAAAAGTTATGTGAATTTAAAAAAATGTTCGGAGAAAAATCTTTATCTATTCTTTTCAAATTACGTCCAAATTATCTTCAGTAAAAATAAATAAACACGTATTTCAGCATTTCTTAATTTTCACCCTTTGGGGGTTTAAATTAGGCCTGCGAAGCGGGTTGGACGACTCATTAAGTCATTCGCGCCAAGCCGATATTATTGAAGCTTGCAATTTGAAATTTTGACAGTGGTTTCTTTCTATAATGTAGAGATTTACTAAGAAAGGATTTTACGAAATTACATCCCTAAGGGGGTAAAACAGAGTGGCAAAGTTTGTATGGGGAGAAAAAAATCTTTATTGATTCTTTTCAAATTACGAGTCGAATCAAACATTCTATGGTAATATCCGGCATTTGTCAATTTTCACCCTCTAGTTGTGTAAATTAGGCCTGTGAAGCGGGTTGAACGACTCATTACCGCCAAACCGAAACTATTAAAACTAGAAACATTAAATTTTGACGCACGTTTCTTTTTATGACATATAGATTCAATATGAAAGGATTTTATAAATTCCGTCCCTAAGGGGGTGTAACAAAGTGGCAAAGTGTGTATGGGGACATTTCTTTATCGATTCTTTTCAAATTACGTACAAATATTCTTCGGTAAAAATATATTATCAAACACGTGTTTTTCTCTCCCTCTCCATCAACCCCGCACCAGAGCCGGCGTGAGAGCTCACATGATACACATAGTAGATGGCAATAGGTTCTTGCCTTAGGGTTTAAGATGCAGGTTAAGTTTAGCTTCAAAAATGTTCACTCTATAACTCAAATAATAAATTATATCTAACGAGGTCGCAACTCTGTTGGAGAAACAAAACAGTCAAATAAAGGGTGGCGATAATTATATTTTTATCCCATGGTTATACTGTAAATAGTATATCAAAGGCAATATAATTTGTAGAATGAATAGAACTTTGAACCACCATTCTTTAGTGACCGGCTATGGTATATAGACATACCGCGCCCAATCCGTCCGAGGTGACGCGTGACCCCATAGCGCGCCGTACACGTACATCTACATTATGCGGGCGGGCCACCGCAACCGGGTATCATCTCGAGTCGAAGCCCTCATGCAGTGAACCTCAATATAGGTACACACGCTTGCGCCGCCCAAAGCACCGACGGTAGAGCGCGTCAACGTAGAGTATTTTCTCTCGGACCCACCATATTGCCTAATTCCGTTAGACAATTAACTCGCAGAAGGCGGCGACCGCATCCCAGTTTCTGACGCTATTAATCATCGTCCTAGCGCCAAACCTTCAACACATTGCATTGCTTTTTCTATTTAACTCTATCAGAGATGACTTCTGCGTGGACGAAGTCGCGGGCAAAAGCTAGTATATATATATATATATATCCGTGTGGTGACGGAGTAAGAATACAATTTACCACCCCCTATCTTACCCGTGGGTGATCGTAAGAGACTACTAAGGGATATAAAACGCATATAACATCTATGCAAGAGAAGGAAAACTCGAAACAAAACCCTATACCAACACGCCTGACCAGCGCGGTATAGTAGGTTAATTTCTCTTTCATTACGGAGGAGGCCCGCTTGCAGGGTATGCAGAGAGAACAGAGTGCCAGAGAACTCAATCCTTGTATACTTCACTCGCTTCTTCAACATTCATAATTCTCTTAATACACACTCGCCGGTTTCGGAGACTCTTGACTCCACCTTCTCTCAGTCAATCTGGTCTAGGTAGGTGAGTCTCGGTCTCCCCCGGTACCTACATCCTTCCACTTTCGCATTGTATATCTTCTTAAACAGACGTTCGTTCGGCATTCTTTCCACATGTCCGAACCATCGGCGCATTCACTTTCGCATCTTTACACCAATACTCTCTTTCTTACTTACTCGCTCTATTACGTCGTCGTTGCGAATCCGGTCGGTCAGCCTAACTCCACAGATTTTCCGTAGAGATCGCATTTCGACCACATTAATTATGCGTTCATGCTCTTTTCTGCATACCCAACTCTCGCTTCCATATAGTAATGTTGGGACAAGCACTGCGTTATGTATTGCTACACGTGCCTTCTGGCTGAGGTGGTGGCTACCGAGAAGTTGTCCCAATGCTCCGTTCACTCTATTTCCCGCATTCACTCTTCGCTCTATATCAGTGGTGTACCTTCCATCCCGGCTAAATCCACATCCAAGATATACAAATTCATCCACTTGCTCTAGTACATCATTACCTATTTTTACTCTTACATCTGTTCTGGCTTCATCTCTGTCATATATATATATATATATATATATATATATATATATATATATATATATATATATGTCCTTCCATAAATAATATAATTATTAATTTTTTACCAATTATAAATATGATTAATGAATTAAAGTATAACTAATATTAATTAAAAATAATATTCAACGTTATTGCTCAAGTAAATTACTTAAATTCAATATAACAAGATAAAATTAATTAAATACATATACATTACATAATAGATTCGCCATCTATCAAAACCAATCCGTGGAAGCAATTTGAAAATCATTAATATTGAATTCGAGCTGTGGTTTAGGAACTGGTGTAATTTGTTTCGTTTTTAAGCTATCTGTGTATGTACTATATGTATAGTAAACAGTATGAGAATTGAAATCAGGTCAGTCGTTTTTGAGTTTAAGCGAGACCAACGAATAGCAAATATTTTTATATATGTACCTACATACGTTTTTAGTGGTAGTGGCTGGTCGGTCCGTTAGAAACTTCGATTTTCTGCTACAGTGTGGTAGGTTTCTCGGTGGGTTTTTATTGGTAGGCCTAGCTGAAAAGATCCATGAGCGGCAGTAAGACCTGTCATCAGCTCGTTTGTAATATAATAATTAACAAAAAATGTATATCATCATTCATCTACTCTTATCCCAACTACTTGGGGTCGATACAATATGTATTTTTCTTTCATAGTACATATTGTAAAAGTTATTGGCAATAGTTTCACGACCGGCCGCCTGCCAGACGTCAACCCTCCTTGGGAATGTAATTGTTGACTAAACGGCATAGCTGGGAATGGCTCAGGTCGTTTCAACAAAAAAAAATTAATAATTTTTTTTTATTGCTAATGGTGGCAAACGACCAAGCAGCACACATGATGATAAGTGTATCTGCCGCTGGACCTTTGCAATGCCAAGGGTATAACTAGGCCGCTGCCTACCAATATAAACCCCAAACCCACTCAATTGGACTTCCGGCTCTCTCGCTCACCGAACGAAGCGCAATATCACATTGCCATTACTCATACGTCGATCTTCTGCGAGAGTGTGGTACTACCCCGGACGGACCGGCCCACGGCTGCAGACAGATAATTGTTAACAGCATGGTCCTACCACTTATTTAAATAAAGTATGGAAATACTTTTGTTTATAGATCATTGTGCCGAGAGGGTCTTTATAAACATATAATTGACGGCAACATTAAACACAAAGTTGCACAAAGAATTATCACCCGTGAGAATCGAATGTATGACACTCAGCAAGGGAGTACAGTACTTATATCATCTGTACACTGTAGCGTCACCATACTATATTGAAGGATCCTAAATTCATTGATCATAAAAAAAAACAACAGGCAGTCATGGGGACTGCCTATAGAAGTGAAAACTATTAACTGAAGACTAATTGAAATAATAATAATTTTCTAATTTTTATAAAAAATAAAAACCTATAAGTTTTTCCCCTCCAAAAACGCTCAATGCGCCTAAAGAAGTTTTCATATAGCTATAGATATACTATTAGCATTAGCATGTCGGTGACGCGAACCTATAAGTTTTTCCCCTCCAAAAACGCTCAACGCGCCTAAAGAAGTTTTCACATAGCTATAGATATACTATTAGCATTAGCATGTCGGTGACGCGAACCTATAAGTTTTTCCCCTCCAAAAACGCTCAACGCGCCTAAAGAAGTTTTCACTTCAAAAACCTGTGAAAAATAAATTATTGCTTTGCGGAAAATTTTGCATATCAGTTGACAGCCTTGAAGTGTTTAAATGTGTAAATAGGAGAACATATACAATGAAAAGAATTTTATCAAATAAAGTATTCACGTGTCAAATTGATAGTGATTTTTTAATATCATGCAATGTAGGGCTGCTGGTATTTGGTAAAGTAGTGGTTGTATCTTACCTAGACTCTAGCTTAGTCTTTGAATGAATATAAGTTTTGAAAAATATATAAAGAAAATAAAAACTTTTAAATTAATATATTTAATTTTCGTAAAGTTATTTCTGAAATAGTTAATCGACGTTTCTAAATGTCTTTAATTGTAGACTATTTGAAAAGGCTCAAAGTCGCTCAGCGTGCTATGGCGCTGGTTATGGTCAATATTTCTCTACATAATAAAATTCGAAATACAGCAATCCGTAAAAGATGACTGCCGACATGGCGAAGAATTAACATGTTGAAGTGGCAATTGGCATGCTACATTGTGCGTTGAACCATTGAGAAAGATAGATTCTCGATTGACGACCACGAAATGGACGATGCAGCTTAGGACGACTCCCCCGATAGATGGACTGTTGATATTACGAAAGTCGCTGGAACTCATTAGAAGCTTATGGTACGGGATCGATCTGAGTGGCATTCTTGTTTCGAGGCCTAAGTATAATAGTGGACTACGGGTTGATGACTGGAAGGATGGAATCGACGTAACAATAATCAGACTATCAGAGTGTGTTAGATACTTCAGATTAAAAGTCAAGTTGTAATGTTAGATACCAGGTTAGAATAACATTTGATTGCTATAATATATCGACATTTGATATACCTAGAGATATGTAATATCAAAGATGTATCTGTTAAGAATTATATTATACAGATTACAACCAAAAGATATCATATCTTTTCAAACATAACAGAATATGATTGACTTGTGAATTATCTCGTTACTTATTTAATTTCCGTAATAAGACAAGTGGTTCTGATAATATCTTTTCTAGTGTACACACACTCATACACGTGTACATATATCTGTTCCTATAATAGATTGAGGGACAATTCCATCGAATAGTTTACGAATGCAAGACAAAAATCGTATTTTAAATTCTATAATGAAAATGTCGAGCACTTTAATTTTCGAACGTGTGTTTAAAAAAAATTAAAGGAATGGAATATAAATTTTCATTAACGTGACAAAGTGTAAAAAAAAAACGAGAGGTGTCAAGGGACACCCGGATGGAACGAAGTTCCTTTCGATTAATTAGTGAAGAAGGTGTATTTTTATTTTATTACGAAGAAAATCATGAAGTGTTGTGTTTTATCATGTAAAAACTACTCCGATAAACGTTCAGATGCTATGCAAGGAATCATATTTCATATCGTGATATTTGCCCAAATATTGAAATCTACATTAAATATTGAAAGCGACAAATATGACTATTTAGATAAGAATGAACTAAATACTATAATTCCGCGTGGTAACGGAGTAAGTCGAACGCATGAAGCTACATTTGATCTCTATGGGTCAACTGACCCCTCCCCCCTGCTCCCCCTTGGCGAAGCCCTTGACCCCCCGTACCTGTGGGAGATCATAAAAGATGACTGAGGGATAAAAAACGCATATAACATCTATGCAAGAGAAGGAAAACTCAACTAAATTACCTTATACCAACACATCTAACCAGCGTGGTGTAGCAGGTCA
Source organism: Lymantria monacha (assembly GCA_905163515.2). Taxonomy (NCBI): domain Eukaryota; kingdom Metazoa; phylum Arthropoda; class Insecta; order Lepidoptera; family Erebidae; genus Lymantria; species Lymantria monacha. The sequence goes on from LR991081.1 coordinate 25,004,082, forward strand.
ATTTCTCTTCTAGTGTGAAGGAGGCTCGAGCCCAATAAAGGGTATGATCTTATAATTTAGGATATATTGGCTTCCACATAAAGAGTAAACTGTCGCTATTTTTTGTTCAGAACTATTTATGTTACGTTATCTTCGTGTGAATTCTACAGTTTAGGTAGCGCTCGCTAATGTAATTCAGATGGCAAGAATGATAACTATTTCTTAATAAAAAATAGGTATTATTGTAAATATTAAAAAGAAAAAATAAACTAAAAAGAAAAATAAAGCTCGTCTCTAAAGTAACTTGCTATTTTTGTTTATTATTATAATTGACATTTTACATATAAAAAAGAGTGAATATTAATTAACAATTGAATTTAAGATTATGTAATATTTAATTATTTAATGTCACACTTATGTTAGACAGCTATCGATGTCATACGCACGCACACACAAATGAATATAGAATAGCGGCGTAGATCACGTCACGATCACGACATGACCACGTTTGCCTTAGTACCTACCCAATGTATCATTTCCAGTAGTCGACACAATTTTACTGCCAAGGCGCGCAAAAAGATGTTTCACATCACAAACTTTCAATACCTATCTACTATATACCTACAGGTATGTTTGTATGTTATTAACAAATCGATAGTGCTGTTAAAATACAACAATCATCAACGATGACTGCTCTCACGCCTTTACTTGTGTTCGGGTCACACAATCGGCGATCATAGATTTCTTGCCATATTTCTGTAGATCTGTAGTGCGCCCGGTTGCTGCCTGACCACAGCACTGCGCACTCTTATTGTCCTTTCACACGTTTATAATATTAATAGGATATATAATTCCACTAGACTACCAAAACTTTTGGGCCCCGAGCTCGAACGCGAGCCGGCCGCGCGGCGAAAAGAAATTAATTTCGTTGCGCATTATTTTGATTTTGCATTATTTTATTTCCTCTTAAGGTATTGATTTAATTTGCATGGTCTGAAGGAAAAAAATTATCTTCATGAAAAGCTCAATCCAACTAATGTATTAAAAATGATAAGGATTAATACAGTATTTGTGGAAATAGCTTTTCAATTATCGTTTTATAATAGGTCATTTTTTAAAAGATTAAAATGGAGATAGTATGTTATCCTTAAGAGATAGATATATACCATCGCGGACTTTTTTGTAGGCCTTTTTAAGTTCTATAATACTGTAGTACTTTATTTTGATCTATTTCGTAGGATTCAGCCAGCGTTTGCAATGTAAGCGCAAAATAATGTGTTTATTTACGACATCACATTAGAAACCTCTTAAATTATCAGTGTTTCTCTACTACATTATGCATATATTATACATATAAACCTTCCTCTTGAATCACTCTATCTATAAAAAAAACCGCATCAATATCCGTTGCGTAGTTTTAAAGATTTAAGCATAAATAGGGATATAGGGACAGAGAAAGCGACTTTGTTTTATGTTGTGTCGTTACAACTTTGTTGTGTGTCGGTAGTAATTTTTTCCGTCTAGCCCTCAACGCGCGATAAGGAACTTCGTTCCAAAAAATATTTATATATCTTATGTATAAATAGAAACATTCTCGACTAAATATTATAAGTTCAATTTAATTATTTAATTATAAAGTCGGTTATAGATCATATGTGAAATAAATTATTTTACTGTGCCGATGTAATAATAAGGGCACGTATATATTGTTAATTTCATATATTATTTGAAATTAATCTAATAATATACTAGATGCTCGGAATGCGTAAACTGAGATCTGTCATTTTTAAACACACTTATATAAAAATATATAGCATATATATATTAGACCGGTTCAAAAAATCGACTATTTTTATTTTTTCAAAACGTAAAAAATAAAAGTATATTACTGGATCAGATACCACAAGTGTCACCTGATTTCGAATTAACTACTAGTGGACCCAACAGTGTCATATGTCATATACATGACGCCTTTGGTAACAATCGGGAGCAAATGGTTTAGGCGGAAAAACTACTGCCCACCATAAAGGTTTATACTTTCGATAGATGAAAGAAGCAGACGAGTCAGAATTATATTTTTTATTTTTTTTTATTGTTCTAAGTCATTATGAACTTAGTCTAAATTACCCCTGACTTGATCAGGGACCTAAATTAGTTGCTATAATTTATTAGCAGTTACAATAAAAGGTGGAAAAACAATTGAAAGTATACATAGTAACATTATAAGAATTAAAATAAATTTAACAAGGAAATATGAAAAATAATTATGCTAAGAGACAAGTAATAAATTAGTTAAAATGTAACTAATGTGCCAGAATTATATAGTCTCATATTACTTTTTACTACACCTAAGAGAATTAAGCATTGGTCGTATTCATGGCAGGCACCAAATATCACTGAATAAGAATTATATCGGAATTTTAGTTTGCCACTTTGTAGTGGCAAACTAAAATATAATAAATACCTTGTGGTAAAATCACTTTAATATCTGTTCGATTCAATTGTCTCTGCGATTGATCTGCTCGATATGCGTACCGCAATGCAGGTTAGGGCGTCTCCCGGAGGCGACGCGTACCGAACCCGGTACGAACTTAGGCAGTTGCGGCGATGGGGGCCGCCACCCATCACGCCTTGCCCAGTCAGGCGTGTCGAGGAGAGCAGAGTGCCGGGTGGGCACGTGGAATGTAAGAGGTTGTGTGGAAGGTAAGTTGCACGAGCTGATATTCGTCATGGGGGACAAACAGCTAGACGTGTTCTGTGTAACAGAGACCAAGCGAAGGGGCAGCGACGCCTGCGATCTTCCTGGTGGCGGGATGGCTCTGTGGTCTGGTGTACCACAGAGCGATCGAGCCAGCATGGGGGTAGGAGTGCTGCTGTCCTCTCGCTTGGCCTCAAGTGTGAAGGATTACGGAATGTATGATCCCAGACTTCTTTGGGTCCGTATAAAACTAGGTGTCACCAAGGTATTCATGGTTGTAGCATATGCTCCCGTTGGATCCTCGGTGGCATCAGACCTAGAGAAGTTTTGGGATAATGTTAGGGAAGTTCTGGATATGGCAGAAACCAGTGAACGCGTGATTGTATGCGGAGATTTGAACGGATGGGTGGGGACCAAGCGTCCCGACTATGAGGACGTACCTGGTCTATTTGGTGATAAGAGAGTGAACGACGCAGGTAGGCTCATAGCGGATGTATGCATGAAGAAAAACCTTATTGTGTCAAACACATTTTTCCAACATAAGGACATCCACATGTATACATGGAGAAGGAATGAACAGAAAAGTATAATAGATTTAATTTTGGTAGACAGTCGCCTCCGAAGCAAAATATTGGACGCAAGAGCCTACAGGGGCCCCATAGTCGATACGGACCACTATCTCGTTATTGCGAGATTTAGTGGTCTGTTCAGAAAGTGGAGGCACTGGCGAGAGCGTGTCTACTTCGGAGGGCTTGAAAGAATAAAGGTTGCAAGAAGAGTGTGTAAGAGAAAAGTATGCAGAGGGTGTCCGAGAACGGCTGACTATGGCAAGCCAGCCGCAATCGGACATTGAAGAATGCTGGAGAGTATTGAAGGAGAGTATGGTAGATACAGCGAAAGAAGTATGTGGAAGTTCAAAGAAGCATAGAAAAACAAATGGTGATGCATGGTGGGATGCGGAAGTGGCAGCTTCCGTAGAGCAAAAGAAGAAAGCGTGGCTGGACTATGTCTCTTCTTTGAATCTGAATGACAGTATGACTGGACAGAAGAAAGAAATATATCGGCAATGTAAGAATGACACCAAGGCCTTAATGAAAGAGAAACGTGATAGAGCAAGTATGAGTGCAGAAGATAGGCTGACTAAAAACTTCGAGAGTAACACCAAACTCTTTTGGAGGGAGGTGAAGAAGTCTCGGGGTGGTTGGTCAGCCTTCAGAATGAATAAAATAAGGTCTAAAGGTGGAGACATTCTTACACGAACACAAGACGTGTTAAGCCGATGGAGTGAATATTTTGGCGATATGTATGCGGATGCTACGGTTGACGCCGGTGTCGCATGTGGTTTAGCAGAACAACATTCGACAGCGGCGTCCTCCGATGGCATCAGTATGGATGAAGTTGAATGGGCAATAAGAAGTTTGAAAAATGGTAAGGCAGCGGGCATTGATATGGTGTCTGCCGAGATGATCAAGCTTGGTGGCTCCTGTGTCTGGGAGGCGTTCCTGTTGCTCCTCAATTTATGTTGGAGCTCCGGAATGGTTCCCGGGGCCTGGAATAGCGCAGTCATTGTGCCTTTGTTTAAAAACAAGGGTTCACTTTATGACTGCGCAAATTACAGAGCCATAAGCTTGACCAGTTTGGCAGCAAAAGTGTATGGTAAAATTATTGAAAGGAGAATGAGGATGGTGTCCGATGGTTTACTGTGTGAGACACAAGGAGGTTTCAGGAGTGGAAGGGGATGCATGGATCAAGTGTTCTCTCTGCGCAACATTGTGGAGAAGCATCTGGCTCTAGGTCAGAGGGTTTTCTGCAATTTTCTGGATCTGGAGAGAGCATTTGACACGGTTGTACGAAAGGAACTTTGGGACATTTTACCGGAGTATGGTATTAACGGTAAACTGCTACAGGCTGTGCAGTCCAGTTACATGGGCTGTAGAGCCTGTGTGCGGCTGGATGATGGAATGTCGCCTTGGTTTGACGTCAATATCGGCGTTAAGCAGGGGTGCGTTCTGTCAGCCAGGCTGTTTATCATATATCTGGATAAATGTCTCCAAAGGTTGAACGATATGAATGTGGGAGTCCAGATGGGCGACTCAGTGGTCACTGTTCTCCTTTATGCAGATGATGCAGTCCTGCTGGCACAGTCAGCGACTGACTTGCAGACCCTAGTCGACACAATGACAGAAGATTGTAAGAAAAGGGGTCTACGCGTGAATGTGAGCAAAACCAAAATAATGGTCTTTGAAAGAGACGAAGCCAGAACAGATGTAAGAGTAACAATAGGTAACAAATACTAGAGGAAGTGGACGAATTTGTATATCTTGGATGTGGATTTAGCCGAGTATAGTATAGTAGTATAGGTAGATAACAAATACTAGAGGAAGTGGAGGAATTTGTATATCTTGGATGTGGATTTAGCCGAGATGGAAGGTACACCACTGATATAGAGCGAAGAGTGAATGCGGGAAATAGAGTGAACGGAGCGTTGGGGCAACTTCTCGGCAGCCACCACCAGCCAGAAAGCACGTGTAGCAATACATAACGCAGTGCTTGTCCCAACATTACTGTATGGAAGCGAGAGTTGGGTATGCAGAAAAGAGTATGAAAGTAAAATTAATGCGGTCGAAATGCGATCTCTGCGGAAAATCTGTGGAGTTAGGCTGACCGACCGCATTCGTAACGACGACGTAAGAGAGCGAGTAGGTATGAAAGAGAGTATTGGTGTAAAGATGCGAAAGGGCATGCTCCGATGGTTCGGACACGTGGAAAGAATGCCGAACGAACGTCTGGTTAAGAAGATATACAATGCGAAAGTGGAAGGATGTAGGTTCCGAGGGAGACCGAGACTAACCTACCTAGACCAGATCGGTCATGTACTGAAGGAAGGTGGAGTCAAGAGTCTCCGAAACCGGCGAGCGTGTATGAAGAGAATTATGAATGTTGAGGAAGTGAGTGAAGTATGCAGAGATAGAGTTCTCTGGCGCTCTGTTCTCTCTGCCTACCCTGCAAGGGATATGGCGTGATGATATGTATGTAAATATGTATTCGATTGTTGTTTTTAGAATAAAGCATAAATGTATTTAAAATTATCTCGAAAAAAAGTGACGTAACAATCAGGACATAAATTTGTTATTTACATATCTGTCTGTTAAAGATACCTTTTTTATTTATTTTTATTTATAACAGTTAAAACTGGAAAAAATATACAACGAGCAGTTCACACGTTTGTTATACTTGTACTAATATTAAATTGTTACAATGTGAATTTATTACTTGTATGAGCGCATTCACTTACGTAATTAACATAACTAGCTTCCGTTGACTTTGCCAATCGTCACGGAAATATTTAAAAACATTAATATTTTACATTTTAAACATTCAATATACATGAGAAATGATTCTAACGTTATTTTATTATGAAGATAAAATAACGTTAGAATCATTAAAAAATCACATAAAGAATGCGTTATATTATACCTAGTCTTGCCGTAAACATTGTAACAAAGGAAAACCATTTTTTTTTCTCTTGCAAATAAAATTTATTACGTTTACAGTGTGTTCGTTTAATACACATAAAACAATTTTAAATATAAAAAGCTTATTCGAAGTGGTCTCCATTGGCTGCAAACATTGAGGTCAGTTGTCAATAGAAGCACGCACTCTATCGTAGCCGTACACCTCTTTAATTATTGGTTGACTAGTCATTTTGTTTTCCTGTCTCCCGCTTTGCCTAGAAGGAATCACTCTTTCCAACTCCTCCTCTTTAACCTTTTCTAATTAAATTTGTTGCGGGTTCCAAGACAATTAAAATCATATCCCGAGACTGCCTGAGGGTCAAACCTTGGTGTCATTTATAGTGACCATTGTGGATCCTGGCTTACAGGAGTTACAATGGTGGGAATGTGTGGTGGGAATAGTCCCATAAAAAAAAAGAAGCACGCACTCTTTCCACGGGAAAATTCTTCACTGCCAATCGTATGGATTGTTTTCGGAACTCTCAATTATCATGACGTTTAGCGCAAGCTGTATATTCTAAAACTGACCATAAATCAGCTCTGATGAAGTCCGAAATGTTCGTTTCCAACCAATACTGCGTAAACTGAGCTTTATGACCCGGCGCCGAATCTTGCTGGAGGGACCATTCTTGGTTATTGAACATGGTGTTGTTAAGGGGCTTCACTACCTTCTCAAGAATGGTATCTTGATACACTTGTACTGATGTTTTGATACCCTTTTCATAAAAGTATGGCTCAGTCACTCCTTCATAGCCAATACCCCACCAAACCATCACTGAAGTCAGATAATACCCACGTTGCACTCTGTCAAATAATTGGGAAGCTTGCTTAGAGTTTTGGGCATAAGTACGGTCATGTTGATTGTTAAAATGTTGCTCAATTGTTAAAAATTTTACATACATACATATCATCACGCCATATCCCTTGCAGGGTAGGCAGAGAGAACAGAGTGCCAGAGAACTCTATCTCTGCATACTTCACTCGCTTCCTCAACATTCATAATTCTCTTCATACACGCTCGCCGGTTTCGGAGACTCTTGACTCCACCTTCCTTCAGTACCTGACCGATCTGGTCTAGGTAGGTTAGTCTCGGTCTCCCTCGGTACCTACATCCTTCCACTTTCGCATTGTATATCTTCTTAACCAGACGTTCGTTCGGCATTCTTTCCACATGTCCGAACCATCGGAGCATTCCCTTTCGCATCTTTACACCAATACTCTCTTTCATACCTACTCGCTCTCTTACGTCGTCGTTACGAATGCGGTCGGTCAGCCTAACTCCACAGATTTGCCGAAGAGATCGCATTTCGACCGCATTAATTTTACTTTCATACTCTTTTCTGCATACCCAACTTGTAAAAAATTTTCTCATCCATAAACAATTTTTTCTCTGACCTTCCTTTGGTACCGCTTCAGTAGTTGTTATGCGTTTTGAAGAGAAACCAGAGATTAATTCAGTAGTTGTTTCGATTTTACCATCCTATTTTTTTTTAATTATCTGTTAAGAAATGACCAGTACGTCTCTTATATGTACCTAAGTCCTAAGTCATCTTTTAAAATACGCGACATGGTTCTAGGAGCTATCTTCATCTCCCGAGATAAAATCTTTTGCTTTCGGACAGGATTTCTTCGAATTCTTTTCCTTACTGCTTTGACCACCTTTTTCGTACGAACACTACGTGGATGGCTAGATCTTTTCCTGTCACAAACAGAGGAGGTCTCATTGTACCTACCTATTAATAGCCCGGTACACCAACATTTTGCTAATACCAAGCGTATGGAGTTTTAAAAATTGCATTTGGCTTCTTTGTGTAATGCAATCACAGCAATTCGGTTCTCTTTATCACCCACTCCATTTTAATATTGCAAAATATTGTACAAATTATTGGCGCCAAAATGAGAAAACACAATGAACAATCATATAAAAATTACAGATTCCAAATTCAAATGTAACATTTTGTTTATTTTTAATTATAACAGTATTAAATTATATGCATATACAGTCGTGGTCAACTAATTAGGGACATTCAAGATAGTGAAGAGCTATAACCGGTTATATACATATAAATATAAAACCCTATTGATTTCTCAGCACCTATTATTTGCATAATTTGGTCCGATTATTATGCTATAAATGGCTGTAAATAAAAGATTAAATAAATAGATAAAAGTATTTAATATCAAAGGTTAAACATGTATTAAATTTTAAGGTACAAGTCTGTAGCTGGACATTTAATTAAGGACAGTAAAGTATAATGAAAAATAGAGTTAAACAAAACTAATAATCTGCAGTATTATAATATCTTTAATAGCTCCATTTTATTACGTGTAAAATCAATGCCCAGTAGCAAAACCTTTGTTAGTAATTACCACTTGACACCGATGTGGCATAGACATTATCAGTTTCTGACATGTTACGACAGGAATGTTTGTCCATGCCTCACAAAAAAAAAATGCTTCATTAAGTTCATCTAAAGTTGTAGTACGATAATTGGCAACTTTTGGAACGAAGTTCCTTATCGCGCGTTGCGAAAGGGGGCTAGACAAAAAAAATTACTACCGACACACAACAAAGTTGTAACGACACAACATAAAACAAAGTCGCTTTCTCTGTCCCTATATCCCTATTTATGCTTAAATCTTTAAAACTACGCAACGGATATTGATGCGATTTTTTTTTATAGATAGAGTGATTCAAGAGGAAGGTTTATATGTATAATATATGCATAATGTAGTAGAGAAACACTGATAATTTAAGAGGTTTCTAATGTGATGTCGTAAATAAACACATTATTTTGCGCTTACATTGCAAACGCTGGCTGAATCCTACGAAATAGATCAAAATAAAGTACTACAGTATTATAGAACTTAAAAAGGCCTACAAAAAAGTCCGCGATGGTATATATCTATCTCTTAAGGATAACATACTATCTCCATTTTAATCTTTTAAAAAATGGCCTATTATAAAACGATAATTGAAAAGCTATTTCCACAAATACTGTATTAATCCTTATCATTTTAAATACATTAGTTGGATTGAGCATTTCATGAAGATAATTTTTTTCCTTCAGACCATGCAAATTAAATCAATACCTTAAGAGATATAGCAAAATCAAAATAATGCGCAACGAAATTAATTTCGTTTCGCCGCGCGGCCGGCTCGCGTTCGAGCTTGGGGCCCAAAAGTTTTGGTAGTCTAGTGGAATTATATATCCTATTTCCTATTAATATTATAAACGTGTGGTGATAATCCTTGTGGTGACGGAGTAAGAATACTATTCACCATTCCATGTCATACCCGTGGGTGAATTTACGAGACGACTAAGGGATATATAACGCACATAACATCTGTGCGAGAGAAGGAAAACTCGAAACAAAACCCTATACCAACACGTCTGACTAGCGCGGTATAGTAGGTTAATTTCCCTCCTATTACGGAGGAGGCTCGAGCCCAATAGTGGGACATTTATAGGCTGTGATGATGATGATTATAAACGTGAAAGTTTGTAATAATGTACGAGTATGGATGTGAACATGTTTGTTGCTCTTTCACGTAAAAACTACCGAATGGATTTTGATGAAACTTTATAGTAATATAGCTTGCACCTCAGAATAACACATAGGCTATAATTTATAAAGATATTTTGCAAATTGGCTAAAATATAACGATAAAAATCGCTTAAGGCAGAAAAAAAATATATAATAAAAATAGTAAATTAAAAATTCAAAATATTTTGATATTTATTGCCGATGCACATTTTATAGTAAGGAATTGATTCTTATGCAAACAAATGCTTTTATTACTTTCGATATTTAAAGTAAATATTTTTTGCCATTTACCGTGTGTCGTTTGGTACAATATTTCAAACGTTAGGACAATAAGAGTGCGCAGTGCTGTGGTCAGGCAGCAACCGGGCGCACTACAGATCTACAGAAATATGGCAAGAAATCTATGATCGCCGATTGTGTGACCCGAACACAAGTAAAGGCGTGAGAGCAATCATCGTTGATGATTGTTGTATTTTAACAGCACTATCGATTTGTTAATAACATACTATACCTGTAGGTATATAGTAGATAGGTATTGAAAGTTTGTGATGTGAAACATCTTTTTGCGCGCATTGGCAGTAAAATTGTGTCGACTACTGGAAATGATACATTGGGTAGGTACTAAGGCAAACGTGGTCATGTCGTGATACTACGCCGCTATTCTATATTCATTTGTGTGTGTCATACGCACTATGACATCGATAGCTGTCTAACATAAGTGTGACATTAAATAATTAAATATTACATAATCTTAAATTCAATTGTTAATTAATATTCACTCTTTTTTATATGTAAAATGTCAATTATAATAATAAACAAAAATAACAAGTTACTTTAGAGACGAGCTTTATTTTTCTTTTTAGTTTATTTTTTCTTTTTAATATTTACAATAATACCTATTTTTTATTAAGAAATAGTTATCATTCTTGCCATCTGAATTACATTAGCGAGCGCTACCTAAACTGTAGAATTCACACGAAGATAACGTAACATAAATAGTCCTGAACAAAAAATAGCGACAGTTTACTCTTTATGTGGAAGCCAATATATCCTAAATTATAAGCTCATACATGTCCCTTTATTGGGCTCGAGCCTCCTTCACACTAGAAGAGAAATTGACCTTCTACACCACGCTGGTTAGATGTGTTGGTATAAGGTAATTTAGTTGAGTTTTCCTTCTCTTGCATAGATGTTATATACGTTTTTAATCCCTCAGTCATCTTTTATGATCTCCCACAGGTACGGGGGGTCAAGGGCTTCGCCAAGGGGGAGCAGGGGGGAGGGGTCAGTTGACCCATAGAGATCAAATGTAGCTTCATGCGTTCGACTTACTCCGTTACCACGCGGAATTATAGTATTTAGTTCATTCTTATCTAAATAGTCATATTTGTCGCTTTCAATATTTAATGTAGATTTCAATATTTGGGAAAATATTACGATATGAAATATGATTCCTTCCATAGCATCTGAACGTTTATCGGAGTAGTTTTTGCATGATAAAACACAACACTTCATGATTTTCTTCGTAATAAAATAAAAATACACCTTCTTCACTAATTAATCGAAAGGAACTTCGTTCCATCCGGGTATCCCTTGACACCTCTCGTTTTTTATTTTTTTTTATTGTTCTAAGTCATTATGAACTTAGTCTAAATTACCCCTGACTTGATCAGTGACCTAAATTAGTTGCTATAATTTATTAGCAGTTACAATAAAAGGTGGAAAAACAATTGAAAGTATACATAGTAACATTATAAGAATTAAAATAAATTTAACAAGGAAATATGAAAAATAATTATGCTAAGAGACAAGTAATAAATTAGTTAAAATGTAACTAATGTGCCAGAATTATATTATCGTCATCCTACTCTTAAGCCAGTCACTTGCAATCTACGCAATATCTTCAGACATTGAACATATTCCAAAAGATTTGGCAATAATTTAATATATGTATATAATATAATTTTTTTACATGATAAAACACAACACTTCATGATTTTATTCGTAATAAAATAAAAATACACCTTCTTCACTAATTAATCGAAAGGAACGTCGTTCCATCCGGGTGTCCCTTGACACCTCTCGTTTTTTCTTAATTTCGTGCCAAAGGTGTTCAATTGGGTTGAGGTCCGGGCTATTTTACTGGCCAATCTAGCACCGATACGGACTGACTGGTAAGAAACGACTTGACTAAACGGGCGGTATGTTTCGGGTCGTTATAACGTCCATATAATAGGGAGATGCTCCTCAGCATAGGGAAGCATAGAGTCTTCCAATACTGCCTTGTATTGATGTTCGTCTAAGTTACCCTGAACTTTCCTCACAGGTCCCACTCCACGTCCAGAAAATGAACCCCACATTTTAATGTTTCCACCGCCATGTTTCACCTGTTTTTTTTTTGTAAATCTTGGATTCATTTCCGCTTTTATAGGACGCCGTACATATTGCCTTCCATCTGAAGAAGTCAAATTAACCTTGGTCTCGTCAGAGAATAATACATGTTGCCATTGGGCGTAGGTCCAATGTCCATATTTACGTGCAAACGCCAAACGGGCATTTCTATGTTCTTTCTTCTTCAACAACGGTACTTTACGAGCCACTCTTCCGAACAACCCTGCTTCTACCAGACGTCGTCGAACGGTCATCGCTGATACACCGGCTCTTTCGTCTGCCCCAAACACTTCATGTTTTATTAAAATAGAGCCTAGAAACGGATCTTTCTTAGCTAACCTGGTTATCATTCTATCTTCTTGTGGAGTTGTTTTTCTCGATCTTTTTGTTCTGGACACATTTAAAGCTGTGTTATAGCGCCTGAAATGTTGCACTGCATTGCATACCATAGTTTTTGAACAATTTAAATGTTATGCTATCCTTGGGTATGACCAATCACGCTCGACAAACTTCATGATAATTTTTCGTAGTGTTGGATATCAACTTTTATTTTTGCCCATTTTTCTTCAAAATAATTCTCAAAACTAAAAATTCAAAAATCTGGAATGCCGCCCAAACTACCACAAAACAATAAGAGAAGAAAAAAAAAGTATTAAGATTCACATTTTGAAATTAGAACGCAATACCTCAGTCACCCTAATTAAATGGCCAGCCAGCATTCTTTGAACAACAATGACTAATTATACTTATATGTAAAAGATATGGAATATTGTTAAGACTCGTTGTTCACAATTTTGATATTTACCTTCCTGTGACCTCAAATTCATGTTTTTATACGTACGTACCTATAGACAATCTAACATATTGACACGATATTGCAGTCTATCTAAGTCTCATGGGAACGATAAAAGGAAAAATAACTTATAAATTTGTTAATTCGACCAAAGGACAAAGATACATATCTATTTATAAAATATGTAATCACTGTTAGGAGTTAATCTATATATTGTAAGATAATTATAAATAATTGGGAAAATCCAAAAGTGCATGCCTAATATTTTTTATATTACTTATCATTTACAATATATAGTAAATGATAAATAATATAAAATAAATAAATATATCAAAATAAGAGAAAAAATCTTTTGACATTTCGTGCCATTCTCGACGTTGTGCTAAACATAGCTGTATAGGTTGTATGCGATTTCTTTTCTTGCCTGTCCGATTGAACAAACAAAAAAACGTAAACGAACCACACGCATCAAAAGCGTCAATATATATATATATATATATATATATATATATATATATATATATATATATATATATATATATATCTATACAGACTATCTGGCTCAACAAACACTGTTCTACACAAATAAGTTCTGTACAAAAAAATCGAACTCCATGTAATTGTAAATCTAAACCATTCTTGAATCTATTTCAACGCACACAAAAATTTCATCAAATCGGTATAGCCATTTAGAAGTTGAATACTTCTTACGCACATATATAAAGATTGAATATGCGTCTGACCAGCGTGGTATAGTAGGTTAATTACCCTCCCATTATAGAGGACGCTCGAACCCAACAGTGAGACATATATGAGCGGATATGATGAATATGAATAACTAATATTATAATTACAACAACTAATTTTATGAGTTTGTGTCTATGTTTGAGATAATCTTCGGAATCATTAAGTGTATCTACTTAATGGAAATACATTCATCACTTGAAAGGTACATTCGTCCCTATGGAAATAGACTTATCAAGTCCGCAAAAATGGTACCTACATCTTTAAAACTTTGGAAATGTACGTAGCCTGAATGTTGACAGATATGTATATAAAAGTAATGTATTGCCAAAAGGTTCCTATTTTTAATTAATCATCCTAAAAACTTCTATAAAAAAGTCCAGGAGAGAATATATCTATTTCATAAGAGTGACTTACAATAACCGTTTTTTATTAAATTTTACATATAAAATTATTCGTATTTTTAAAGTCTAAAAGACTCAAGATCAATGATAAGTTTAACATATTTCTAATTAAATAAGTTTGTTATTAAATGTATTAAATTTTGCTGTATGGTAGCGGCTACGAATACTACCAACCCTTATTTCGCTTGTGTCATGCAGAAAATAATTACGGCATTCTGCCGAGGTGTCAGAGGGTCGGTAAGATGAGGTATGCGGAAGGCGAGAGAGCGTCTCGCTAAAAGTTACCCGAACGATAGACACGTGAGCTAACTCAGCAGGCAACGTCAGTCAGTTGTTTGAAAAAAAATCAAGAAATATCACAAGGGGAGAGGGGGTGTAGTAAGATATCACGTGTATTTATTTTTTCGTCAAACGCTGCGATGTCTAAACTAAGAAAGCGGCGTGTAGTGTGACTTTGACTTGTCGTTGCCAGTTGCCAGGCAACAAACGAAGTTTAAAGTAATTTGTATAAAGACCTTTTTGCGAAGTATAAAAAAGTAAAATACCGAGAATATAATGAGCTGTGGGCTACTTCTTTGTAGGTACTAAAAATTCACTTGATGTTGGTGGGGGAGGGGGGTTCATAGTCTTAAACCTCACTACGTATCACCAAGGGGAAGGGGGGTTAAATTGCTGAAAAAAAGATCACGTGATTAATGGACTTCCCCTTACATTCCCAAGGGGAGTTCACAAAACTATTTCCAAAACTTTTGCAATATATACAATGGAAGAATTTAATTGTTTTCAATTAAAATAAGACCCGAATGACGATGCTGATGAATTCCTTGACTGTTAGAATGTGGTGTGACGCGATGACGCTGTAGTCCGCAGTATCGAAATATACGACTCAGCGCTATCGCGCCGCCATATATAGTGTGAGTTTGTCGATCGTACGGTACACACGTGTTCCGACTTCGCGCGGCTATTGTAACGACAGGTATTTTTTTACGCATCGACATTCGTATAGCAATATTTTCGTTGTATTATTATTTCCATAACAATTTATATAGGTACATTAAGAAAAAAAAACATTACGCTTATTTAAGCCTTAGCTTATGTAACCATTTGGTTAAAATACAGTTTTTATTATTACAACTAGCACGTCTTTAGCGGACGTGTTGATCAACGGTAGCTTTAAAATTGTTCGGCTTCTGTAAAGTTGACCTTTTGTAATCTGCTGTCTAGATTATTTAGAGTTCCGCTAGTGGTTATTACAGAGTGCATTATCTAATCAGTTGTATGAATGTGGGACGAGATGTATCATTTTTACAATTCTTATCCCCGCCATCTAGCCCGTAACGTAAATGTTTAGAATTTTTACACTTTTATTATAATAAGATTCTCTTAAATTCTGATGATCTTCCTGCTTTTATCCCAGTTGTTAGGTGTCGATGCAATATATACTCTTCGAGCTTCCCAGATATTGCAAAACTTTTATGTGCAGGCGCCTACCTGTCATCAACCCTTTTTGTGAATATAATTGATGACCAGACAGCATCCGGTCCGTCCGTCCGGGTAAAGTTGTCATAGCCATCTGCGTTTTACAACTGGGTCACACACGAAAAAAAAAACGTAGCCATAAACATCAAACAATTCTTTTAAATTCCATCCTATATCGTAATGGATTAAGAATATTATGTGTGGATTACTCATTACTTTCTCATGACAATCATAATATCCAGTTATAATACCATCATAGGAATACTTATATCATCGGATTAGTGCTCTTCGCCATCGATTGCTGAACGTAGGCGCCAACTCACCTACAAATGAAGTGATATTAACGTAACCGCCGTACTTGGCAGACGGGTAGATGATTGCTGTAAGATGTTATACGTTTCTTAGGTGATAGCTAGACATGTGTAAGTAATGCGAGTGATGTATCACACGTAATGTTACCCGACCGTGTGACTAAACATCACTTCACATTAAACATCACACATCACATTAAACATGACGCGAACACCCGTGTACTGTTCTGCATTTCTGCAATGTTCGGTGTCTTGTAATTCAATATTTATTTTGAGCTTTATTTTCAGAACGTTAAGGCTTATATTTCTTGACGTCGCCCGCCGTATATATAGAGTGCTATCGTATTACGCATCACACATGACATGAAATGTCATGTGTGATGTTTGAAGTGATGGTAAAATGTAATATTACTCGGCACGAAATGTAATGCTATATCACATCACTTGGCGAAGTACTGTTTCGCGCATGTCTAGTAATAGCTGCTGCCCGGTCTCTTGGTGCAACCGTTGGGATATCCGGGGCAATAAAAATGATTAATTATAAGGACTTATTATAAGGAAGAACTAATTATAAGGACTTAATTTAAAATGCTTATTGTTGCTATACGAGCAATTGTTAAGTTAGCAACAAGAGGCTTCTTAAGGTTTTATTCCACGATGTTGGTATCTCGTATTCCTTCCTTTCTTGAGATATCTAGTATATTGATTAATCAACAAGACAAAAAAGAAACAAGAAAACTTTCTTGAGATATGATATGATATGTGTATATCGATTAAAGTGGTAGATTTCCATTATAATTATTTTACAAACGAAAACATAGGAAAATGTATAACTGTTTAAATATTTAAATACAATTGAACATAGTTTATATAGGGTGTTACTTATAACTAAGTAGTGTGTTATACTTGGTGTGTTGTCATGGTAAACATTTGGTAAATTCAAGTGAGAATTTTTTTATTTATTTTCTGTCTGTGACAATATGAAGACCTTCGCACATTGCACGTGGCTTATCTTAGAATGACTTATCATCGACTGCACAGATGGCGTAGTGGTTAATATAGCGACCTTCAGTGCCAGTTCCGGAGGTTCGAGTCCCACGCAGGACAATTATTTTTGCGATCCACAGTGTTATTTTCAGTTTGGATGTAATTTGTCTGCGTTAATTGCATGCTTGTAAAGTCCCCCGCAAAACAAGGATTACTTCCTTAGTGTAAGGTGGTGTCTTGCTCGTAGGAGTCCTAAAACTGACCGAGGGATACACCAAGATAGTAGAATAGTAGAGTAACTCTATAAGTACTCTATAAGTTCAAATAGCTATCTGTGTGCTGAGTGTGAGTTTTCTCGTTAACATTACGCGCTCTACGACGTGCGCGTAAGCATGCCATTTGTATGAAGAAATATACAGCCCCACTAGTGGCGCGTTTTTGAAACTACATTTCTTCATACAAATGGCATGCTTACGCGCACGTCACAGAGCGCGTAATGTTAACGACAAAACTCACACTCAGCACACTGAACTTATAATATCAACAGATATCATCAACCGACTTATCAAGTATGATAATGACATTATACTTTCTTAGGAAAACAAAAAATGTGGTGGGCAAAATCCTTACGAGAGGGGGATGACGGTAATACTACATTGTCTTACAGATATCACTCGCTAACATATCGTTCAACGCCTTTTGATAGTTTAATTTTCACCATCTACTTGCTGTCTGCTGACTCTGTCGCATAAAGATGCGACAGAGTCGACAAACAGCAAGTAGACGATGATGCGTCGATGATGAAGTAATCATATCTCAGCTTACACATGTTCCACTACTGGGCTTGGCTTCCACATAAGAGGGCAGTTGACCAATCATGCTGGTCAGACTGTTTGGCATAGAATTTTATTAAGCTGTCCCTTTCTTGAATAAATGTTCTCTGCATATTCCTTAGTAGTCTTTTATGATACCCACGGTGAGGATAGGGGTGGGCGAGTTATATTCTTCTCCATCACCATACGGAAACGACTACAACTATTAGCAAAAGAGAGCAGTGGACTCTCGTCTATACTCACCTTGGATTATAAAGTCAACATTCTGTTTGTGCTCGTGGTGTTTAGGAGTAATAGTGTTTTCAAGGCAGCTGCAGCACTGCGACTATTCGACTAATTTTAACACTGAAACTTTCCTAAGATGGGAAACGTCTGTGGTAGGACATTTTTATTTAATTTACTTTTGCGAAGCCACAATTTGTGGTGGGCAACATGAATTCAAATAACATCGGGACTCACTAAAATAATTTGTGGATCGCACAAAAAATGTCTTGGGGATCGAACTCCTAACACTCAACATGAGAAATTACCACTTAGACCATTACACCATCTGTATAATTCTCCACCATTAGGCTATTTAATATTTTGGGTTATTTAATTTATAGAAAATAATAATACCATATTGAATTGTGTAAACCTTTTATTGATTAGGTTTTATTTTTACAAAAATCAATCTTACTTGAATAAAAATTTATTCTAAATAGTTTTCAAAACTGTATAAATATTAATGTAATATCTTAAATATAAAACTATATCTCACATCACAAATTCTCTTTTAAAGTATTTTTATAGTAAAAAATAATTGTTAAAAATATTTATTTCAATTTATAACAACAATCAAAAGAAGAAATATTATATCTGATATAAAAATGCAATCACAATTCACTGACATATTAATTAATAATTTTGTAACAAAAATAAATCTGATTTAATATTTCCATGCAAATATTTCCTAAAATCAACATTAAATTAATAATTCCAATTCAATTTAACATTAAATTTGTACCTTTTGTTTTATTAAAAAAACTTACAATACAATAAAACGATTTTCTACTATATTTTGTTGTTACAAATCAAAAATACAATTGAAATAAAAATATAGGGATTTATTGTTTGATTTTTAATTACCCGACGTTTCGAACACTTTAACACTGTGACGTGACAGGAGGAATGACAAACTTGAACCAGCGTTCATGGTCGCGAGAGGACTGACAGCCTTAACCATGAACGCTGTAAAGTGTTTATAACATTGGGCAATTCAAAATTAAACACAAATGCATTAAATTTTTATAACTGTATATGCATTTTATGTATTATGCATTTCGAAGTAAAAATACTTCAAATGCATAATACGTGTATAAACATCAGAAATCATTAATAAAAATATTTTTTTTAGGAGTTATGTTGCAAATGTAAATTTGCATTTATCATTCTAAAAAATAGAAAACATAAGTACTTATGGCATAAGAATACAGATTGTTAGGGCCCTTGTCAGAGTGGGGCCCCTGGGAACGGTTAACGGAAAAAAATTACGGTCAAGTCGCTTGATCTCGTCAGTACGGGTGTATTTACGATCTTAAGTTACTTCGTCTTCACCTGTAAGTTAGGTTTTGCCTAATAACGAAACATGTTTAGGGTAATTAAGATAAAAAAAATATAAAATTAAAAAGAAAATACCTCTTATTTTTGATTCGATTTTCATTGTTTGCTTGAACTCGAAATTACTTCGTTGTGTAGCGCCCAAGTCCGCAAAAGCTTCCTTCTCTTCAAGTGTTCGATGACTCATTGATGTATTGGAAAAGATATTACACTCTTCTCGTGCTTAAATGGCTCAAACCTAATATAAATATATAATTTCATTAAATAATTGAATGCAACTGTGGGTACATATCTGCCTTAGTACTTAATGCGTGATCGCGTGCCGCTTATGGACTCTGGTGAAGCTATAATCTTATACATAATTTTTTGAAAAAAAATAAAGATAAATATGTCCGGGTTTTTTAGTTGGCATTACACAAGTGCTAATCACTCATAAATATTTTCTATAATTTTGAATATAAGAGAAGTAGTTTACATTTTCGGAGACAGAAATTTTGACTGCACAAATGGCGCGGTGGTTAAGATGATGATAATGATGACTGACCTTCAGTATCAGTGCTGTAGCTTTGATTTTATGCAGGACAATACTTTGTGCGATTCACAAAGTATTGTTTCTGTGTCTGCGTTAATTATATGTCTGTAAAGTCCCCCGCAATACACGGATTATTTCTTTAGTTTAGGGTGGTATATATTAAAAAAAAAAGAAAGGAACAAGTCCACGGAGTATGGGTACATTCCATAAAATAATTTTTCACAGTTACCGTTTGAAAAAATCCTAAAAATATTTCATTTCGCCGTCGGGGCGTCGTCCTCACGCGGTGATGAAACTTAATGACCTAGATCTAAGAATTGATCTAGGAGCAGTGGAATAACGATCCAGTTTATGTCGATAATGATAGTATCAGATATTATTAGTAGCAAATATTGAAAATTATCTTGATGTGGTTTACCAGGGCCACATATTCAACCAGACAATAGATTGTTTGAAAAAGAAAAGCGATTGTGAGCATTGCAAAAATCCGTGTTTTCCACTTCAACCTAAAGGAAACAAATGTGAGTCATATACATACGTAATTTGAAAAATATTTCTGTAAAATAATAAACATAATGACAGTAAAATTTAATGTTTACCAGCGTTTATTTTGAGACCTGCAAAAAATAGCACGACATGAAGAATTTTCTTCATACACCAATGAGTTGCCGACATTTTTCATTGTATGCACTAACCCGATGTTAGATGCATCGTATTACCATCACAATAGAATTGACAGTACATTCAAAATATGAAAAAGTTATTTTCTTCTACTGCGTTTATTGGAACTGGATGAATTTCCTTGTGGTCCCTTATAGCTCCATGGTATATCTTCATGTCTTACTCTCCTAGCATGAAGCTTTAGATGATTACGAAGAGTATATTTTGTAGCGAAAACTTTGAAACATCTGTAACATTTAAAGTTCGGGTCTCCATGCGCTTGACAGTGTTGTTCAAATTTCTCCTTGTTCTTTAATGTTTTACCACATTCTTGGCACATGTATCGTATATTTGCTGCAGTGTTCTCTATGCAGGTGTAATTATGAGTGGAGATCATACGTTGTCTGAATTCTAAAAAGTGATCTAAACACCTTTTACAGACACTACACAGGTATCTAATTGTTAAAGGAACGTTCCTTTTACCGGTAGTGTTTGCATTGCTGTCTGTAACAAAATAAAATATAAAGTTTTAATATAATTTTGTCGTCTTAGCTTCATATAAATTGGAGCTATTGGATCCCAGATCTTCATTATAAGAGGGCGATTGATCTAATAATATACGACGGGTATCGGACGGATTGGTATTAGTGTTGCCCAAATGCAAGAACAAGACGAGACTTAGCCAGTCTTGGTCTTGGTCTTGCGCCAATACACCTGGTCTTGGTCTTGGTCTTGGTCTTGCGCTCCCAGTCTTGGTCTTGGTCTTGGTCTTGCAGCAAGAGTCTTGCAAGTCTTGCAATTACCTATTAGTATATTACTATTTATTAAAGTTTACTTTAAATCTTAGAAAAATGTATTAGAATTGAAACATTGTGAGCTTGAATTAACATAGCCATAGTAAAGATCAAGCAGATTAATAAATAACTGAGGATTTGATAAGAAATTCGAAAAATCAACTGACCTATATGTCGTTTTCCATGGAAGTAACTGTTTCTTAATAAACATTTATGATTTATGAGCTTACATTTGCTAAAACATGTAAAAAACAAATTAATTACAATAACTTGACTGTATTTTAAAGAACAATATCTGTCTAGAAAGAGATTGAACCCTCAACTTATATGAAATTTAATAAAAGAGTTTTACGATTTATCATTTATTTCAATAAAAAATAAAATACAACACAAATCAAACATAACAGTACACAACAGCTTTATCATTAGGTTATGTTACTTTATATCAATTCTTTTGACCAAGAATTAATACAAAGTAACCATCTGGCTGACTCATCACTTAACCTATTTCTATGTTTTCTAATTACTAATGATGCTTTAGAAAATAATCTCTCAGCAGGTACTGAAGTTGCAGGTATTGAGAGAAAATCACGGGCCATCTTCGATAAAGTCGGATACTCTGTCTCATGCGTCCTCCACCAATCTAAAATGTCTTCCTAGCTGACAGTTTTTGGTTTTCTCAGGTACTCCTCCAACTCGTCTATCACTAAGCC
The DNA here is from genome assembly GCA_905163515.2 of Lymantria monacha. NCBI lineage: Eukaryota > Metazoa > Arthropoda > Insecta > Lepidoptera > Erebidae > Lymantria > Lymantria monacha. The sequence goes on from LR991081.1 coordinate 25,026,063, forward strand.
TTGAAGACAAGATCCAGATGACGTCGAGGGACATTCATAGAGTTTATCAAAGTCTATTACGTCTTCATCTTCATCACATACTTTATTTTCTTTTTTTGGTAATTCCAGAGATTTGTTCAGTGAGTGTAGACTTTTATATTCTTCATAAAGTTCATTGAACTTGCGCAGACTTTCTGTTTTAAGTTGCTTCCCCCACATTGTCAGGTCAAAAGTCTGAGCCTTATGCCTTGGGTCTAAAATTAAAGAAGTACAATAAATCCAGTTGCTCTTCTTATAATGTTTAAGCATTTTGTCTCGAGCTGCTTGGAAAGCTAGAATGAGCCTTTCATCCACTTCAGATCGATTAGGTTTCTCATCTAACTGTTTTACCATGGATTCAATTTTATCTAGCAAGAGATTGAATGATACAATGACTAGCGGTAATGTAACATATTTGTCTCCACCAAGTTTTGTACTTAAAAGTTTAAAGTTTATTAGAAATTTATGTAATTTTTCGAGTACCTGCCATTCACTAGCTGTGATTTGAAAATCATTCAATTCGGTGACAGAACTGCACAATATGTTAATGCCCGCTCTCACTTTTAAACCAAATCCAATCATATCATGTGTGGAATTCCATCTCGTTGGACAGTCAAGAATGGCATTTAGATTTGATGGCACGCCAGCTGCTTCACAAGCAGACTGAAACTTCTTCTTCACTATCTCACTTCTTTTTATTTTACTGGAAATACTGCGTAACTTTGTTACAGATGTACGCGAGTCAGCAATATTTGGTGCATATTCTTCATCTTCCTCATCCTCAGTTTCATCTGCATAGTCTTCATACTGCTGATCTTGCGCGTTAGTGTCAGACTCATAGTGTAATGCTAAGGTCTTTAATAAATCTTGTACACCAAGGTTTAAAATGTGAGCAAAGCACCGGAAATGTTGATTGTCTGAATCAAAGTGTGGCGGCAGGTGTTTGCCCAGTTCATACATAAATTTGGTATTTGCAGTTGCGTTGGCGACCGTGATACCTTGTATTTTATCAATTATGTCATATTCCAATAAACATTCATGGAAAATCGTTGCAATATCTTCCCCAGTATGTCGACCGCGTGATGGTATAAAATCAAGAACTACAGATCGATACTTCCATTCGTTGTCTATAGAATGCATAGTAACCCCGTAGTAACTCCTACCAGCAATTGACGTCCACCCATCAATAGTAAACGACATTTTAGATGATAATTGTTGAAGTCGTTCCTTGAGATTCAATTGGAGCTCTTCAAATCGCTCTTTGACTTTCCTTCTAAGTGTAGACCTTTTAGGAAACACCATATTAGGGCAAATACGTCGAAAATATACTTGTGTAGCTTCGTCATCGAAAAATGAGAAGGGAAGATATTTTTTCACCACCCAATCAACTGTAGCTGTCGTGATGTTGTCACTGCTGTTTTCCGACTGAAATAAAACAATAAATCTTGTGTTATTATTTAAAACATACTAGGTTTGAGCGTTTAGGAGGAGGAGGTTTGTTGTTGTTAAATCGAGAAAATCGTTAAATTGACATTTGTTATATTACCAAAATAAAGTACTTAGTTGTTACTGGCCGATTATGAAAACAAATGAAAATATGGGTGTTTATAAAAAATATTTAAGACGATAATTACATACTTAATATGTCGCACCCCTAGATGAAAACACCACTAACTCAAAAATACTTACGTAAGTTAATGGCGTTTTTGAAAGTATCGCATGAATAGCTACGCGGAGTTAAAATTCCCGTAGCGACAACTTCGACCATTGTTAAAAAAATATTCTTACCTGTCCACTTCTTCCAGCGGTTACTAAAAAGCTTGTGATATCTCCACTTTTGGTTTAACAGGAAGAAATATTTGTGATTCCTTTTTGTGGAAAGATATTAGATGTTTCCTTAAGCCTGAAGTGTTTCTGTTTTTCATTTTTATTTCAATCTTTTTATGTTGGCACAATTTACACAAGGCAGTTTGGGATGCATGAATTATTTCGAAAAACTCCTCAAATTTGCTTTTGGGTCTTTTAGATCTGTGACTCAAACTCTCGTTACTCGGACTAGAATAATTTGAATCTTCGTCACTCATATTAAATTGTACACGTGATACGTTTTTAGAAAACAACAAGAATTAGTAAAAACAATTATTAAGTTAGACTCGAAGCACAGCTCAATTGGAAATGACTGGAATTAAAATAATTCCTTTATTTATAGTACGTTTCCTTGCTTTCTACCGCGCCGCCTCGCCACGTGCCGGCTCTATTAAAAGGATGCCGCCGCAAATCAAACGATGCCGCGTGCGGCGTACAAACACAGATTATTACCTACTTGTACAGACGCGACGCGTGAATAAAATATATGTAAAGAATTAGTGCCAATCACTATTCTTTACATATAAGTGAATGTTTTGGCGTACATCTATACTTATCTATACTAATATTATAAAGCTGAAGAGTTTGTTTGTATGTTTGATGACAGAAGTTTTAAAATAAATAAATAAATCCTGAACGTCACTATACCTCCAAAGTTACTATTCCTCGTGGACGAAGTCGCGGGCACTGCTAGTAAATACTTACTCTCATCATCTCTCTCAGAGATATTCGGGCTGGTAAGCAATACAAAACTCTTATCGCAGGCTTTTTATTTTATTAGTAGGTAAGTACCTACGCTTTTTATATTATTTTATTAGTTTTGTAGAATTTTTTTACACGTTTCAAGTATATTTAAAAGTGGCTACAATATTTATCAAACGGGTGATATTTGAACACTTTTTTGCTATTTTTTCTTGTAAAAACTTAAGAAATATAATGACTAAATGTACAATAATAGTACCTAAGTAATTAGTTTAAAACCATATAATCAATATTATAATATATACTTACTAGAATAAATTATTATGACATCTACTACCTATCCTTAACATTTTTTCCTATCATAATACTACTTGCGTGATCAGTATAATGTATTCATTTTCATTCTAAGCACTCTGAAACTTATTTATTCTTTGGAACACCTGTAAGTACTCTTAAAATTCGAAATTATTTTGCATGAGTATACCTACGCCCTGTGGCGGCAATCAAATAGTGTCAAATGTTGTGATTTCGGCGCGGCGGCAACGATTGTTGTATATGATTTCAAAAGAAGCCGCCGGCGCGTGTATCATAACCATGTACTTCCGAAAAGCGGCAAATTTCTTTGAGAAGTAAGTACAAAACCTTTGATGCCGCATTATCAAAGTGCCGATGGTTAAAACATAACTATGCATGCACTCAGTTTGATTTTAATGGATATTTTTTTATTCGCTATGTAGGTATGTTTATGGTATTAGTCGTAATGCGCATAGGTCCAGTTTTTCATATTCTTTGATACAGTTTTTTGCGTCTCATAGAATTCCTAAGCGTACCTATACACCGAACTGATACACCGAACTGTTACACCTAACTACTCCGTGAAATAGCGCTAAGTCCTAGCTGCAAGACGCAAGAGTCTTGCAGGCTTAGTCTTGTTCTTGCTCAAGTCTTGCACGGTCAGTCTTGGTCTTGGTCTTGCTAAAAATACGCGGTCTTGTTCTTGGTCTTGGTCTTGCAAAAACGCAAGAACAAGACCAAGACTGCAAGACCAAGACTGAATTTGGGCAACACTAATTGGTATAAACTTCTATTAAGAGTTTCCTTTCTTCCGTGTGGTGACGGAGTAAGAATACTTTTCACCACCCCATATCTTACCCGTGGGTGATCGTACGAGACGACTAAGGGATATAAAATGCATATAACATCTATGCAAGTCAAGGAAAACTAGAAAAATAACCCTATATCAATACGTCTGACCAGCGCGGTAAAGTAAATTTATTTCCCTCCCATTACGCAGGAGGCCCGAGCCCAACAGTGGGACATTTATGGCCTGTGGTGATGATGATGAGTTGCCTTTCTGTGGTATATATTATCTATTTATTTATACATATAATTCATTTTTTATGATACCCATAGTTAAGATATGGGTTGCTTTTACACTATAAAACAACATTCTGTAAAAAAATAATACTTTTATTACACGGGATTTTAGGCTGTGTGGTAGCGGCTACGAATACTACCAACCCTTACTTTGTTCATGGATGTCGTAAAAGGCGACAAAGAGCCTTATAACGACCTGGTCCAACTCCATCTGATGCCATTTGGTCAACAACTACACTCCCAAGGGTTGAGGTCTAGGAGGCGGACGGTCATAAAACTATTGCCAATAACTTTTACAATATGTGCTATGAAAGAAGAGTACATATTGTATCGACCCCAAGTAATTGGGATAAGAGTAGGAGAATGATGATGCATTGGATTTCACAAATATAGAATTGACGATCACAAATTACACCCTAGGCTCGGCACAGCAATCGGTGGATCGTACTAAATATTGTCCTGTGTGGATATCGAACCCACGACACTGGTAGGTTGATATTTTAACCAATATATATGCAATGAATGTTATTTTTATTAAAGTTAATTAGAGTGTAGGTCTACTGTCTGTCGACAGGTTCCTGTCTTCGGTAATTTTACTCTATAAGAGAACCCTAAACCAGCCGGGCTGCTAACTGAGGAACGCGGTGGGTTATGGGGTCATGAGCCGTTCTATTTTCGCTGTGAATGGAATGGCCGTAATGTGTTTAGACCTGTTTGCCATGGACAACAATACGAAAAACGTTCCAGAGTTTACGATATCGGGTTGAGAGCCCTCAGCGCTCACCCACAGTCCGGGTAAAGTTGTCATAGCCATCTAAGGCTAACAACTAAGGGCCGTCCATTAATCACGCGAGGTTTGAAAGTTGTTTGACAAAAATCACGAAGCCCTAAACCTTCATAGTCTTAAACCTTACCACGTATCACCAAGGGGGATGGGGACTAAAAAATGCTAAAAAAAGATCACGTGATTAATGGACGTCCCCTAAGTCACATAAAAAAAACTTTACGATAGGCAGCGAACCTGGTTATGTGACTGTTACCATTTACCATCAGGGAAGTATTACCACATTGTCCACGAGAGCGGTCGTTTGCTCATCATTCGTCATAGACAAAAATATATAAAATATTGTTTTTTAAAAGTAGGTAAAATTGTAAAATTTTACTTAATATGCTTTATTTGTTATTCCTATCGTAGATAATAAAGGATGATAATTCTAGACCGAAATTAAATATTTTGCACCTGGAAGGTCAGAGATAATTCAAATTCCATTCGTCCATACTATTCGTCACCACTCATGGGGATGAGGGTAGTGTGATTGGTCATCACTTATAGCAATCTATTCTCACTTACACAATTCGTCATCACTTATGGGGTTGAAGGGTGGGGATCCGTACCAACTCATACCATTCGTCATCACTCATGGAGATGAGATTGATGATCCATTTCTACTCATACCATTCATCACCACACATGGGGACAATTGTGGTGATCCGTTCCCACTCAATTATTTCGTCACCATTCATTGGGATGAGATAGGCGATTCATTTCTACTTATACTATTCGTCACCACTTATGGGGATGCGGGTGGGGATTCGTTCCCACTCATACCATTGATCACCACTTAAAGCGGTCCGTTCTCATTCATATCATTCGTCATCACTCATGGGGTTGAAGGGTTGGGATCCATACCGTTCACCGTTGTCTATCGTCACCAATACCTACTTATCTCACGGGGACCCGTTCCAACTGATACCATTCGTCACCACACATGACGAACCATACCCACTCAAACCAAGCGTCACCACTCACGGAGATCGTTTCCCAATCATACCAATCGTCACCACTAATGAGGACCCGTACTCACTCATACTAATCGTCACCACTCATGCGGATCCGTTCTCACTCGTGTCAATAATCACCACTAATGAGATCCGTTCCCATTCAAATCATTTGTCACCACTAATGAGATCCGTTCCCTCTAAAATCAAACGTCACCACTCATGGGGATCCGTTCCCACTCGTACTAACCATCACCAGTAATGCGGGCCCGTACCCACTCATACCAATCGTCACCACTCATGGGGAGCCGTTCTCACACGTATCAATCGTCACCACTAATGAGATCCGTTCCCACTCAAGTCAATCGTCACCACTAATGGGGATCCGTTCCCACTCGTATCAATCGTCACCACTAATGAGATGCGTTGCCACTAAAATCAATCGTCACCACTCATGGGGATTCGTTCCCACTTGTACTAACCATCACCACTAATGGGGGCCCGTACCCACTCATACCAATTGTCACCACTCATGGGGATCCGTTCTCACTCGTATCAATCGTCACCATTAATGAGATCCGTTCCCACTCAAATCAATCGTCACCACTAATGGGGATCCTTTCCCTCCCACTCGTATCAATCGTCACCACTAATGAGATGGGTTCCCACTAAAATCCATCGTCACCACTCATGGGGATCCGTTCCCACTCATACCAATCGTCACCACTCATGGGGATCCGTTCCCACTCATACCAATCGTCACCACTCATGGGGATCCGTTCCCATTCATACCAATCGTCACCACACATGGCGATCCGTTCCCACTCGAAACAATCGTCACCACTAATGGGGATTGGTTCCCAATCATACCATTCTACACAACTCATGTGTATGAGAGGTGGGGATTCGTTCCCACTCATACCATCAGTTACCAATTTTGGGGATGAGGGGTGGTGATCCGTTCCCACTTATACCATCCAACCCCATCCATCACCACTAATCCACGTTTGACGCTACTCATTCCTTCTATCCGTCACTATCAGTCCTTCCATCCATCCATCTATCCATCCATCCATACATACATACATATGTCGCAAAACAATACACCTCTATACAGTATAGATACAATAAATACGAGTTCGAATCGAGAACTCGTAAATCAGAAATAAAAACGAGAATTGTACCTAAACATATGAAAAAGTCATCGAGAACGTTCTAATCCCGCTTATATAAAATTCGAATTCGAAATTTTATTTATCTCTATTTCTAACGAGTGAATTGTCCAAGTAAGAAATTACAAAAAAAAGTATAACAAGAGGCATAAAACAGTTGGCTTCATAAAATATTTCAACTCGGCTCATAACTTATCTTCAGCTTACTTCCACAATATGAGGGAAATTGACCTACTGTACCACGTTACACAGATGTATTGGTATAGGGTTTTATTCAGTATGCTAATCATATCTTAGTCATCTTCTACGACACTCTGGGCTGACATAAGTGGTAGTGAATTGTATTCTCACTTCGTCACCACACGAAAAATTTCAAAATAAATTACTGATTATTATATCATTTGCAAAAGAATAAAAAATGCTATCTTAAAAACTCTATACTATCTATGTAACTGACTGCACAGATGGCGTAGTGGTCAAGATACCGACCTTCCATGCCAGTGCCGTGGGTTCGATTCCCAAGCAGGACAATACTTTGTACGATCCACAAGGCGTTGTTCCGAGTCTGGGTGTAATTTGTTTGCATTAATTGCATGTTTGTGAAGTCCCCGCAATACAAAGATTATTTCCTTAGTGCAGGATGGTGTCTTTATTAAAAAAAAAACAATAATGTAAGAAAAGTATAACTCTGAATAAAACTATATGTCAATCCATCTGACTTCCTATTATGAAGGACGCTCGACTCCAGCTGTGGGATGTATAAAACCATATTGTTCTCTACTGTCTACTCAACAGTATGATAAACTCTGTAATATAGCCCTATAATTATTCTAACAAAACAGCATAATAAAAATTATTGAATACATACAAAATAGTAAATCACAAAGTTAATATGTTCTTTAAAATTCTTTAATAAAACAGTTTAAAATTAATAAATGCCACCCTTATATTTTAGGCTACAGACGTTCCATAATAGGCTCGTGCTTTTTTCATAGTGGGAGGAATATTCACCTTCTATGCCAAGCTGGTCAGACGAGTTAGGTTTTATGTGTATTTTTACTTCTCCGGTAACAATGTTACTTGCAAATCGTCTATCTTAGTAGTTTCTTACGAGATCCATAGGCAATAGAGGAGGTAGTGAATTCTTACTCCGTTACAACGCGGAATTTCACCACGCTTCTATTTCTTATTTAATAAGACAATATGAAATAAAATTCAGAGTACATACACTACATACGATTAGAGCATAAATATTAAAATGGAGGTGCGGAAAACTTAAGTTGTCAATATTAATATTGATATTCTTTGAAATATAGTTCTATAATGCATTCGTATCAAACAAATAACTGCGTATTACAAATGGCGGATCGCTTGCGTATTTGTATGCGTAAGCGATCCGCCATTTGTAATTTATTTAAAAACTATTTGATCTACTTAAAAGAAAAAAATACAGTTTTATCAATCGCATCCCAATGAAAAATGTTATTGAAAAGAATAAATGGTTACCAAATTTAAATGAAAATTATAAAAAGATAGTATTTTTTTTTGTTGAAATACGTATTCTAGGATCCAAACACAAAAAGATTTTTATCTTTTAAATAATTAATAAAACAAGAAAACATAGAAATTAAGTTTTTATACGAAACAGAAAAATACGCTACAAGGCAAACACGTGGACGTGCCACGTGTTTGCTTTGTGGTGATGGGATAAGAATACAATTTCTGCCATCTTTTATGCACTCATGGGCGTCGTGAAAATCGTGGGAAAGCCCACGTCCAACAGCCGACAGTGAAAAGCTGATCGATAGAATACAGACCAACAGTGAGACATGTACGGGATGAAAAAGACAAGAAAAAAAACTTACCGATAATAACTTCATGGTCTACGTTATTCATGTTCATGTTGGAATTTGATGGGCTTGCTCCGTTGGTAGAAGGTCGTATTTGTTGGCTTCCGTGAGCACATGGGTCTACGTTTTTATACTAGCTTAGTGACGCTTGTGCCCTTGTTATTATGGAACATCTCAAAGCGTCATTTTCTGGTCGTACTTCAAGACATTGGTTGTTATTTCCATCCTGCGTTTTAGTCCTATCAATCTTCTTAGATAATTGGGACAATATTATACTATCATGGGAATTATTTCCTGGTATTTTAATATGTTTTTGCGTACCTTGCTTGCTTTTGGCCCGCACGGGGAACCATCACGTTTCATCGTGCCGAATAATAATTTATCTCCCCATTTTTACTATTATACCTTTAACAAATATAGAAAACCACCTATATATGTTTCTATTTTTGTAAATATAGGACAAATATAGAAATAATTAATCTAAATTATATTGATATGAAAATCTTACCTTGCTTCGACAACGTCCGCGATCAAATAGACCGAGCGACGCGCTTGCACCGACGAGTTAATATTTTATATCTACCCTACATTTGACTTTTAATGAATGGTGTCTTAAGCAAAATCTACCCTTATTTTATGTATGATTAACTCTGTATTTATAATAATTACGTCTAGATATCCAATTTATTTTGTGGCACAACTATTTTATTGTACTTAAAATATATTGCGATCATAAAAGGAGCATATACCTTCAACTCGATAATTACTCTACTAAAAAATCGATAAGCTGCATCGACTTGTTTTTTATTAATAATTCGAACAACTATCGACGTGACAGAATTTTATAAAAAAGTTACTGAGTATAGGACGTATACAATATCTAACTTTTTGTATTTTGAGAAATACAGAACCAACTAGCAGTTTCCTGTTAATCGATTTGTTTTTAGATTAATCGATTTTTTATAACATCTGTCGCTGGTCACCCAAAGAAGATTAGATTTAGGAATTTGACAATCGTCTGTAAACTTTATGCAAATACACTTATAGTGACTAGATTGTTGAGTGAAAATTGTTTAATTTGAAATTTACGATTAACACATAATCGACTAAACAGTTTAGTCGATACAAAAGTTATATGTACGCGCTGAGTCTTTTGAGCCTTTGGAGGTTAGGTTCTAGAATGGTTTTTTTTATATGATTTAAATGTAACTACTAAACTATACTGGTCAGACGGTTTTCCATAGACTTTTATTTCGAGCGTTTTCGTCTTTTAAGACATCCACAGGAAGTAATGAATGGTCAATTGTTTTATTATTTCCACCATAGACAAAATATGCTAGAAATAAAATGTAAAAAGAGAATATCAGCTCCCTCTATTGTGATATCTTCTTACATCTATTATCTATTGGCCTATTAATGTCAACTATTGGATATAGATTCCCTCACTATACTGCTGTAGTGTGTGCCACTAAAACGTAGTTATTTTTTCTCTATGGTCGGTACGCTTAGCGGTCACAGATCTTGTTAAGTTGGCCAGTGTTGCTGTCCATTCCCATGAAGTTCATTTTTTTTAGATTTCAAGGCTACCATGGGATAGTAAAGTATGGTGATATTTTGCATTCTTCACTTTATCAAGTTACCATGTAGTGAGATATCTCCTAAATATGCGTTAAATCAATGACCGAATCGTACATTTTGAATCTTACTACAAATCTAGTAATCCTTTTCTATATCCTGAATTTATGTTAGGAATTTAGGAGACCTTATCTCAGAGCATTATAATAAGAAGACGAAAAAGTAAAAAGAAGACATCTGTAGTTTATGAAATTGTAGTTATGAAATTAGTTAGGGTGGACCGCTCAATAAGCGGATAGGATAAGCGGATTTTGGAGCCTTACGCCACCCTTCCATCGTTCTAAATAGGGCGAAGTCGCAGCTGGTGCCAACAAAAAAAATAGAAAGTGACTTGTCATATTTTTTTTCGTTACATTTCTTTTAGTAATGGTATGTATAATAAACACGAAGCATGAAAAGATTGATTGTAGAAGCAACTCATTAATATGCAACTAGTAGATATTAAATATAATAATGAAATTTCGTGCCATTCTCGACGTAGAGCTAAACATAGCTGTATAGGCTGAATGGGATTTATTTCCTTTGCCTGTCCGAATGGACGAACAAAAAATGTAAACGAACCCAATTTTCATAAGGTATACATACACTAAAGACTAAGCAGTTTAGTTTTTATTCATCATCATCATTCATCATTTCAGCCTATTGCCGTCCACTGCTGAACGTAGGCCTCCCTCATTTTACGCCACAGAGTGCGGTCCTGTGCCGCCTGTAGCCAACGACGCCCAGCAACCTTCACTAGGTCGTCTGTCCATCTAGTGGGGGGGCGTCCCACACTGCGTCGTCCGGTACGTGGTCGCCACTCTAGAACCTTTCTTCCCCAGCGGTTGTCGGTTCTTCGAGCGATGTGGCCTGCCCATTGCCACTTCAGCGTGCTAATTCTTCGTGCTATGTCGGTTACACCCGTTCGTCTGCGGATTTCCGTATTTCGGATTCTATCTCGCAGAGAGATCCCGAGCATAGCCCGCTCCATAGCACGCTGAGCGACTTTGAGCCTGGTTATGAGGCCTACATTTAGGGACCACGTTTCCGTGCCGTAAGTCATCACTGGTAACACACACTGGTCATAGACCTGTGTTTTCAAGCACTGAGGTATGTTGGATGAGAAGATCTTCTTAAGTTTCCCGAACGCTGCCCAGCCGAGTTGGATTCGTCGGCTGACCTCTTTCTCGAAATTGGATCTACCTAACTGGACTGTTTGTCCAAGGTAAACATAATGATCGACAATTTCGAGAATCGCATTGCCAACTAGGACCGGTACAGGAATGACATGGGCATTTGACATGACTTTCGTCTTGTCCATGTTCATTCGTAAACCCACTAGTTGGGATACCCTGCTGAGATCATTGAGCATGGTGCCCAGGTCCTCCATGGATTCTGCCATGACGACAATATCGTCTGCGAATCGAAGGTGAGTGATGTATTCGCCATTGATGTTGATGCCGAGTCCGGTCCAGTCTAAAAGCTTGAAGACATCTTCCAGTGCAGTGGTGAACAGTTTCGGAGAGATGACGTCTCCCTGTCTCACGCCTTTCTGCAACTGGATCGGTTTCGTACTCTTATCCCGAATACGGACTGACATTGTGGCGTTCCTATACAAACACTTCAGCACTTCGATATAACGATGGTCGATTTGGCACCGCTGAAGGGACTGCAGCACCGCCCAAGTTTCGACTGAATCAAAGGCTTTCTCATAGTCCACAAACGCTATACACAGAGGCCGATTGTACTCCTCGGTCTTCTGGATAATCTGCCGAAGCGTGAGGATATGGTCTATGGTGCTATAGCCTTTTCGGAAGCCAGCTTGTTCGGGCGGCTGGAAGTCATCAAGCTTGCACGTGAGTCGATTGGTAATGACTCTCGAAAACAACTTGTAGACGTGGCTCAAGAGTGAGATGGGTCTGTAGTTCTTTAGAAGAGCTTTGTCGCCCTTCTTGAAGAACAGCACCACCACACTCCTGGTCCACGACTCTGGAACGTCGCCCCCGAGGATAACGGAATTAAATAGCTTCTGAAGGGCTTTTAAGACCGGCTTGCCGCCTGCCTTCAGGAGCTCTGCCGTAATTCCGTCATCTCCCGGTGCCTTACCGTTTCTTAGTTGTTCGAGAGCCATTCTGACCTCGCACAAGCCAATGTCCGGGATTTCTTCGGTATAGTGCCGAGTTAGCTTGGATCTGGGATCTTGGACCAAGCCGACAACAGGATTTCGGGATGTTTTATATAACTGTCCATAGAACCTTTCGACCTCTCCCAAGATCTCACTTTGGGATGAAATGACAGTGCCGTCATCGGTCTTCAGCTTAGTCATTTGGCTTTGCCCGATAGACAGATCTTGTGCGAACACTTTTGAGCCACGATTCCGCTCTATCGCTTCTTTAATACGGAGCGTATTAAATTGGCGAATATCGCGACGCACAGACCTGGAGATCTGCCTATTTAGCTGCCTGTGTTCGGACCAATCGGCTGAAGACTGTACTGTCATTTCTTTTCTCCGCTCCATGAGCTTGAGAGTCTGGTCAGAAAGTTTTTTAGGTCTATTAGCGCGGTGAGCCTTGAAAAATTTCGACCCAACCGCGTGGACAGTTTCCACGAACCTGTTGTTTATATCGTTCGGAGATTCGCACTCGTCTAGACATTCGAAGCGATTGTGTAGTTCGAGTTGAAAGTTTTCGAGGTTCTGGTATTGGACAGGTGTAGGTCGGAGGGTAGACTTCATCAAGCGTGACCGTTCGACTTTTGTGTGGATATTTAATGTGCCTCGTACTATTCGGTGATCGCTCCCAGTTTTAATCCGGCTGATCACTGAGACATCATTAAATATATGTCGTTTGTCCGACAAGATGAAGTCTATCTCGTTTTTTGTTGAACCATCGGGGCTAATCCAGGTCCATTTCCTTTGTGGCTGCTTTCTGAAGAAGGAATTCATCATAAAGAGGCTTTCCTTCTCCAGAAATTCAGCCAGTTTCTGGCCCCTCTGGTTTCTCTGTCCATATCCATGTTTCCCCACTCTCAACTCATCATCACTCCCTTTGCCTAGTTTCGCGTTAAAGTCTCCCATAACCACCGTGAAGTGGGTTTTGGACGCGTGTATGGCTTTCGAGATATCCTCGTAAAAGACCTCCACCTCGTCGTCGGAGTATGCCGAGGTCGGTGCGTATACCTGTATGACCTTCAACGAATACCGTTTGGTAATTCTGAGTATAAGGTATGCTACCCTTGCCGACACACTCTCGATCCTCTCCACGTTGCCTACGAGAGACCTGCGAACGATAAACCCTATACCACCTTGGGACGGGTGATCTCCCTCCCGGTAGAAGAGCAAGTTTCCAGAACGTAGGATTATCGTGCCCTCGCCCTCTCTTCGCACTTCTGATAATCCTACAATGTCCCAGCGGATTTTGCTCAATTCCTCTTCCAGCTCGATGACCTTCTCATCGGTCCTGAGTGTCCGAATGTTGTGTGTTACCAGGGCCAAAGGTCGTTTTGATTGGTAGCCGGATCGCTGCCGGAGATTCTTCGCACCCCCTACTCCATCGCTACCAGGCCCGCTACCACGATGAGCCTGTAGGATAGCGGAGCTGCCGTGACTGGGGGCCGTTTTTCTATTTGTGTTGCTCATAAGGGGTTAAAGCCGTAATCGCCACGCTTGGCAGGCGGGTTGGCGATCGCAGTGTGGTGTAATACGTTTCCCAGGAGAGAGCTGCTGCCCACTCTCCTGGTGAACCCTTAGTCGATTTTTACGACTCCCACGGGCAAGCAAGGGGTGGCGACATATGTATTCTATCCCGTCGCCACACGGGCAAGCAAGTTTTTATTAATTGCAATTAAACGACAAAGAATTACCAAGCCATTTTCGAAAGGAAACAGCGCGTTGCGATTATGAAGCTTTTAATAAAAGAAAAACTTCGATATATTCATTTTTACGGTCGTGATCCTGCCAGATACAAAATATTTTCTCAGACGTCTTCGAATATTTTTCTTAATATACTATTTTCTTACTTTAAAAAAAAATAATTGCTTTTTAAAAATATCAAATACGTTTAAACAAATGATTTTTCTTGACATATGTATTATAATATTATCCTATAAGTGCAATGTGAGAAAATTACAATCATTTTTATGTTTGAAAAGTACTTGATTTTCATAAGTCGAGAGTAGAGCAAGACCTCAACGCTTCGCTTATGAGGCGTGCAAAAAGTTTGTGATAAATATTGATATTTCGATATATTGATATTTTATCAACAGTCCTACTGTATATGTGTGCGTATGTATATATGTATCTATAATTGTTCATCAATCTATTTAGTGAATGCTTAGCGAAGATGGCAGTAAAAAAAGTAATTGGTATTATTTTTTTGAAAACTTAATAAAGCACTACACCGCATAAAGCACTGTTATTTTATGATCTACTTTCATTCATAATTTTCATCATTTTCTCTGCATTAAATATAATAATAGCCTAGACATATTATTATCCGTGTGGTGACGGAGTAGAATACTATTCACCACCCCATATCTTACCCGTGGGTGATCGTACGAAACGACTACGGGATATAAAACGCATATAACATCTATGCGAGAGAAGGAAAACTCGAAACAAACCACTATACCAACACATCTGACCAGCTCGGTAAAGTAGATTAATTTCCCTCCCACTGCGAAGGAGGCCCGAGTCCAGCAGTGGGACATTTATGGGCTGTGACGATGACGATGACGATATTATTATCGGATATCGGAATGGGTAATAATACGTTATAAAGTTATAAGAACCTTTATTTAAGCATTATAAAAACTGCCTTAAAAGTCTCCTAAAATCTCGTGTCGTGTCTTAACATATTTATGGTATCAAAAATTAGATTGTCATAAATATCACATTTTCTAAGGTTTTAAATAATTTACATTTCATTGTTTTTGACAACATTTTTCATCAATGCTCAGCTCCTATTAGTCTAATGACTAAGGACGTGATGTTATACAACCTACAGATTTTCAATAAATATGCCGTACAACACTAAAAGAATTTTCAACTCGAGCAGTTCTTGAAATTAACTGGTAATATTATTTTTCACAAAAAAATAGAGAAAACTTTCAACAGCTTGGTCCTACCACTGTAGGACCACGTTATTGACAGTTTTCTCTCTGCAGTCGCGGGCCGGTCCGTCCGGGGTAGTACTATACTCTCGCAGAAGATAGACGTCTGAGTAATGGCAATGTGCTATTGCACCTCGTTCGGTGAGCGAGAGCTGGAAACCCAACTGGATGGGTTTGGGATTTCTATTGGTAGGCAGCGGCCTAGCTATACCTATAGTATTGCAATGGTCAATGGTCCATGGGCAGCAGTAACACTGAGCGTTTTCCAATTACAGCACTAGAGCGCATTCTACGGCATAATGCTCGATGTGCAATCGATTTGTTATATAAGTGATATAAATAATTTGCTATATAAGCGATTAAATTTCCATTTAACCTGATCTGTTGTTACCTGTACAGCCGTAAATCAATGCCAACTTAAAGAAAAAACACATCAATTTTCTATCACTGAGTTGGTATCGATTACACGTTGAGCATTATGCCGCATAATGCGCTCTAGTGCTGTAATTGGAAAACGCTCATTTACTGCCTTAGGTATGCTCGTTTGCCACCATAAGAAATAAAAACAAAAGTCTGTGTGTCAGCTCCGACGCACGACTAGAGATTACAACTTAAGTACGATTATCAAAACAGGCGCATAAAAACCTCATTTGACTAAAAATAATATATATAATTTAATTTAAATTTATTAAAACTGTTCAGTGAAGTATTATCTCACGTCAGAAAGTGAAAGGTGCGCAGATTAGGTTGCGTACCAAAAACGTAACGAGGTCATTCGATCACTTGATTTTACTCCTCAATTTTTTCTCATACCCGGGTGCCTTATATGAAAATCGATTCTTAAGGAGTAAACTTCAAAAACATACGCGTTCAATCAAACTCTATAGCTTTATTATAATATTAGCATAGATAAAAGAGAATTAAATTCTCTATGGGCTTGATCAGGGTAATAATTATAGCGTTAAACCTATAAGGAGATAGGCGATCTCCAATAGAGGGCGTTGAGGGTCTGATATAGGTATGTTAATTTACTTAGCGGGACTTTCTCTTCTCAAATATGATTAAGAAGAGTAATGGTTAATCTAGTAGGTAGCTTATGATAGGAGGACACTTAGCTCTGGTGGAACCATAATATTTTGTATTATATCTTGTAAACAAAAAAGAAATATGCCCTGTTTTGAATAACATCACTCGCCTTGGAGCTTATTAAATATGTTGTATCTAATTTTATATAAGAGAATAGTCATTTAAAAATAAGGCTGTTTTGAGTATTTTTTGGTAAATATTTTCGGGTTTCGATAATTTAGCCGCGATTGAAACATGGTTGCACCATGTTTCAATCGCGGCTAAATTATTGGTTTTAATTTAAGAACAAAATGACGAATATAAAAGTACCCTCGCATGGCTTATTTATATATGAAATATAAAACAATGTTGGATGTTTTTTGACTTTAATGTTTTCAAAATGCTAACAGATTGTTCTAATGACCATTAGTCCTAATGGAATATAGGTGGCGGTGCTATTTCATTGAAGGGATGAAAAAAAGGCATGTTATTTTTATTATTTTTTTAATTTGTACAGCAAATCATCAGTGAAATCCATTAGTATATATAAAAAAAAACTAATTGTTTATATTCTTATGCCGTTATTATGCAAATGAAAATATTACGACATTATATCTTTTCAATAGTGGACGAGGTCATATGTGTGTGACATCACATTACGACGCCAGCTGTTTCGCTTGACTATCATCATAATGACGCTATTAAAGTATCATTAGTGTTTTTTTTTTCTGCCATGACTAACTTATTTATAGTGCATGGTAATGCTGAATTAGGCTTTAGTTATACCAGTTTCTATGTTTGGTATAAGGTTTATTAAATCATGGCCACTGGAGACAAAGATCGGGTTACGGTGGCCCCCTCGCACGGCGTCGAGAGGTATATGAAGGGCGGGTCTTTGGATTTGCGCGCCGCTTTTTTTGCCACCCCACGCCAAAAAAAGGTAGATTAATTCATATGTATTTATTTAGTGTTTGTACTGAACCTGCGTTTTAATTAATAAATTATATTAATATTACAAAATATTTTTGACGATATTTGGATGTTTGTTAATCAATCACGCGTAAACCTTTGAACTGATTTGGGTGAAAATTAGTACATGGATAGAACATTTTTTGGATAGACCTAAAATTTAGTTAAAATAGCATTAAAGTTGAACTGTTGAGATGAAAAGCGTTATGTATTATATATATATATATATATATATATATATATATATATATATATATATATATATATATATATATATATATATATATATAAGTTATATACAGAGTGTATCAGAGAATGGAGCAGCTGGTCAGAAGGGTGGTAGGTAATGAAGGTAGGAACCCATAACAAAAATTTGAAGGGAAAATTTCAAGGTCATTGACTCGTCAGCTGTTTGTAAAGGTGACGTTTGTTATACTGTAGCAAACGTAATAATTGATTTATTTAGGTACTAATGAATATTTAAGAAAGTATGAGTATGTAGCAGACTATTTATCATTCACTTGGTACATTTCATTAAGTTTTAAAGAAAAAGCGATGACAAAATTGAAAACTTTAAATGCTTGTAATTTATTAACGAATCGACATTTTCCCTTCAAATTTTTGTTATGGGTTCCTAGCATCATTACCTACCATCCTTCTCTTTAGGTCTGCTGTAACCACAGATCCCACTATAATCCCGGTAAGGCGTTTCCGTTCCCTAGACGAGGTAATGGGTGACCGAAACGGGGATTAGTCCTATCGCCCTAGGAGAGGCCACCGCGAAGATGACGCCCCGACAGCGAAAGCTGCCAGGGCATCGATTCGAAGGATATCCGTGTGGGTAACCGGTGACGTTGATAAGTACTTGTGGGGCGGGTTATGGAGTCGCGCGTCGTTCTTTCTGTCGCTCCGGACGGATTTAACGGGGTGTAACTGCTGCCAAAAAAGTCGCTTCTGGTGGGTAGTAATAGTTGGATAGTTTTAATTGGGTATTGATTTGGTAGAATATTTGTAATTTAAATTTTAATTTGCTCTTTATATAGCGTTCGCTATCGATTTAAATCACGCTGTGGTTTCATTTTCGTGATTTAGTGATAAGATTCCATCTTGTATATTAAAAACCTTGCTGCTAAATAGTCAAAGCTGCAGGCAGAAGCTAGTAAATCATTAAAATAGTTAGTTAATCTTAGTGAAGATAGATGCTGCTGTGTGGTAGCTGCTAATAATGTTACCAACCCTTACTTTGCACGCGGATGTCGTAAAAGACGATAGCATTCGTATACTCACTGCATAGATGGTGTAGTGGTTAAAACACTGACCTATCGTGCCAAGTATCATAGGTTCATATCCCATGCAGGACAATATATTGTGTAATCCACAAATTATAGTGCTGGGTATGGCTGTAATTACTGTTTCTTTAATTATATGTTTGTAAAGTACCCACCTCGCGATATAAAGATTGTTTCACTAGTGCAGAGCTAACATCATCTCAGCTCATTCAAATTACTGAAATAGCATTTAATATGCTTGATTATTTATAAAAACTTGATTACAAGCTATAAATGATTGTCACACATGGGATTATGTGTGACAATCATTTTTTGCCCGTAATCTCAGCTGGGCCGTAATCTTATTGGGAGTGAAATTGACCTACTATACCTGCTACTATATGCGTTATATATATATATATATATATATATATATATATATATATATATATATATATATCCCTTAGTCGTCTCTTACGATCTACCACGGGTAAAGATACGGGGTGGAATTGTATTCTTACTCCGTCACTTTACGGAAATTGCAGACTATTGGCTTGAAAAGTAACATCTATGTAAGAGAAAGAAAACTGAAAATAAAGCCTTATACCTGATGGTATAGATTAGCGTGGTCAATTATCCTCCTAATGTGGAGGTGGCTCATGCCCCACAGTGGGACTTATATGACCTGAGATGATGATGACTCTGTACTAACGAAATAATCTTGTCAATGTCAACAGTGTGGCCCTACCACATATATATTAGCTTAGCTCGGTATTTCCTTTTTAGAGTTTTTTGGAAAATATATTTTTCTCAAACATGCTTGGAAATTTGAGCATAATTTTGACAACGTTCTTCGAGATAAATCGAAATTGCTGTACTGACGTAATACATGTGACCAAATACATCGTGTATTTTAAAAATGGAACGATTTGTTACTTCAAAACATTGCAACCAAATAGTCAACTTATCAGAGTTTTATTTAAATTTCGAACTTAGCTCAGTCAAATTAGAATTTTAAATTACATTAATTCCGCACAGCAATTTTTTTTTTACAATCGTTAGGGGATCCCTCTGGTAGTTAAATCTCGATTTTCGACCGCCTAGGGGGTGTGCTTTAGCCGTCATTTTGGTTTTTCCAAAAAAGAGTTTTTGGCAAATAACTCGGTCATTTTTGACTTTAGGTGAAAATGCATAAGACAAAAGTTGTAGGAAATTCGATTCTCTACAATTTTGATCTCATATTTTTTTTGTAGGATCGATATTTTTTAGTTATCAATAAAAAAGACATTCTTTTGAAAATGTCGCTGTATTTTGTTTATTTTCAACTTTAGAGAAAATATGGTCTGGTACAAAGTTATAGAAAATTTAATTCTTTATAATCCCCCGTCCCCCGTAATAAGTCCATCACAATACAAGGATTATTTCATTAGTGCAGGGTGGTGTCTTTTTAAAAAAAAAAAAGTGGTTAAATATATTTTTTTTCATAAAAACAATATTTAAGGTCCTACGCCCAATCCAAAACTGAGCAGAGCGTCCGTGGTTGCGTACTAGAAATATTCTTCTGAAAATGTATTTTGTTTATTTTTAACTTTAAAGCAAATATGGTCATAAAGAAAGTTGTCGTGAATTTAATTCTCTGTAATTTTAATACTTTCGGAAAAACCAAGCGGTTCAACAGCAATACAATTTATGATTCTTCAGAGGCTTTACAGCCACGGGATTTGCAAGTAAACGCTCCACAATAGTATACCTGTGTGACCCGAAAATTACCTGCGTACCCTAGGCCCCTTGGCTATGAGTGGGGTGTCATACAAAATGAGCGAAGCTCTTTGGCCTATTCGGGAGTGAGATATCCTTCTCCTCTGAATAAAAAGAGAAGGAAAACAAAAATGCCCTAACGGTCGTAACGGCGTCGTTTCAAGGTGAACGGCTTTATTTCGCTGAACGATGCTCTACGGAGTAGACGTATTGAACGAAAATGTTGCAGTGTTTTGTGTGCGGAAAAGCTACAACCGAAGATAATATGATGACTGTAGAAAACATGGTGTCCAGACGTCCACGTCGCGCGACAAAGAACACGAGCAAATGCTTCGAAATTGTGAAAATGTTATTATGCATTCAACTTGCTATAAGAGCTATTCGAATAGAAGGCTGGTGGAAATAAGTACACGGAGGAACATCGCATCTCCTGAACGCGCCTGAAACTCTACCCCAGCGGTGGTGTGGAAAAGAGTATTTCTAGTACGCAGCCACGGACGCTCTGCTCAGTTTTGGATTGGGCGTAGGACCTTAAATAAAGTTTCTACGAAAAAAATCATGCTTATCAAAATTACAGAAAATTTAATTTTCTATATCTTTGTTTCAGATCATATTTTCTCTAAAGTTGAAAATAAACAAAATACAGCGACATTTTCAGAAGAATGCTTTTTTATTGATAACTCAAAAAATATCGATTCTACAAAAAAAAATATGAGATCAAAATTGTAGAGAATTGAATTTCCTACAACTTTTGTCTTTTGCATTTTCACATAAAGACCGAGTTATTTGCCAAAAACCTTTTTTTTGGAAAAACCAAAATGGTGACTAACGCACACACAGGCGGTCGAAAATCGAGATTTAAACTACCAGAGGGACCCCCTAACGATTGCAAGAAAAAAATTGCTGTGCGGAATTAATGTAATTTCACGTTGAATTTCGGTCTAATTTGACTGGACTAACTGGCTTGAAAAAGAAACCTGTTTGATAATGAAAAAAAAACAAATGAAGCACGTGAAAAATGTTGTTCGTTGTTCGTCATGTACACAGTTCTACTTAGTACTTACTACTTAGTTTTAATTTCCGCTCATTATTTGAGAAAAGCACTATACAAGCCTTAGCTACAGCTAGGAATTGATGGACTTACTTTACACGTTCGTCCATCAATCCCTGTTTTGCTGGCCGCTGCAGTAATGTACTATATATATTAAAAAAAATTATATGAAATTATAAAAAATAATTAATTAAAAAAATGTTTGCCAGTTTTTAAGTTATGTTATAAATGTTTAAATCAATTATATAAATGTTTAATTAGGTCGTAGATTAAGCAGAAAAAGTACAAAACAACCTTAGTAAACAGAAAAGCAAACATCGAAATAAAACCCTATAACAACCTGTACTTTACCCGTGTGGCGACGGGAATAGAATACAAAGGTCGTCACCCCTTACTTGCCCGTGGGAGTCGTAAAAATCGGCTAAGGGTCTCACCGGGAGATTGGGCAGCGGCTATCTCCCGGGAAACTTAATAACATCTACCGCGATCGCCAATCCGCTCGCCAAGCGTGGCGATTATGGCATTATTACCCCCCAAAATAAATATGGATGCACAAAAAGTCACGGCCCCCAGTCACGGCAGTTCCGCTGTTCCACGGGCTCATTTTGGTAGCGGGCCTGTTGGTGGCGGGGCAGGGGGTGCTAGGAATCTCCGGCCGCGATCCGGCTACCAAAAAAATCGACCCTTGGCCCTGGTAACACACAACGTTCGGACGCTTAGAACCGACGAGAGGGTCATCGAACTGGAAGAGGAATTGAGCAAAATCCGATGGGACATTGTAGGATTATCAGAAGTGCGAAGAGAGGGGGAGGGCACGATAATCCTCCGGTCCGGAAATTTGCTCTTCTACCGGGAGGGAGATCACCCATCCCAAGGCGGTGTAGGGTTTATCGTTCGTAAGTCTCTCGTAGAGAACGTGGAGAGGATCGAAAGTGTGTCAACAAGGGTAGCGTACGTTATACTCAGAATTACCAAACGGTATTCGTTGAAGGTCATACAGGTTTACGCACCGACTTCGACATACTCCGACGACGTAGTGGAGGCCTTATACGAGGATATCTCGAAAGCCATCCACACGTCCAAAACCCACTTCACGGTAGTTATGGGAGACTTCAACGCAAAACTAGACAAAAGGACAGACGATGAGTTGATAGTGGGGCAATATGGATTTGGACAGAGAAACCAAAGGGGCCAAAAACTGGCCGACTTTTTGGAGAAGGAAGGCCTCTTCATGATGAATTCCTTCTTCAAGAAACGGCCACAAAGGAAGTGGACCTGGATTAGCCCTGATGGATCCACTAAAAATGAGATAGACTTCATCTTGACGGACAAACGACAAATATTCAATGATGTCTCTGTGATCAGCAGGATTAAAACTGGGAGTGATCACCGCATGGTTCGAGGCACATTGAATCTTCGTACGAAAGTCGAGCGGTCCCGCTTGATGAAGTCTACACTCCGACCTACACCTGTCCAATACCAGAACCCCGATAGCTTTCAACTCGAATTACATAATCGCTTCCAATGCCTGGAAGAGTGCGAATCTTCGAACGATATGAACAACAAGTTCGTGGAAACTGTCCACGCGGTCGGGTCAAAATTCTTTAAGGCCCATCGCGCTACTAGAACAAAAAAGCTTTCTGACCAGACTCTTCAACTCATGGAGAGGAGAAAGGAAATGACGGTACAGTCTTCAGCCGATTGGTCCGAACTCAGGCAGCTTAATAGACAAATCTCTAAATCTATGCGACGCGATATTCGCCGATTCAATACACTGCGTATTGAAGAGGCGATAGAGCGAAATCGAGGCTCCAAAGTGTTCGCACGAGATTTGTCTATTGGGCAGAGCCAAATGACTAAGCTGAAGACCGATGACGGTACTGTCATTTCATCCCAAAGTGAGATCTTGGGCGAGGTCGAAAGGTTCTATGGGCAGTTGTACAAATCATCCCTGAATCCTGTTGTCAGCTTGGTCCAAGACCCCAGATCCAAGCTAACTCGGCACTATACCGAAGAAATCCCGGACGTCAGCTTGTACGAGATCAGAATGGCTCTAAAACAATTAAAGAACGGAAAGGCACCGGGAGATGACGGAATTACCACAGAGCTCGTGAGGGCAGGCGGCAAGCCAGTTTTAAAAGCCCTACAGAAGCTGTTTAATTCTGTCATTCTCGGGGGCGACGTTCCAGAGTCGTGGACCAGGAGTGTGGTGGTGCTGTTTTTGAAGAAGGGCGATAAAACGCTCTTAAAGAATTACAGACCCATCTCACTCCTGAGCCACGTGTACAAATTGTTTTCAAGAGTCATTACGAACCGACTCGCGCGCAAGCTAGACGACTTCCAGCCGCCCGAACAAGCCGGTTTCCGAAAAGGTTATAGTACCATAGACCACATCCACACGCTACGCCAGATTATACAGAAGACCGGGAGTATAATCGGCCTCTGTGTCTAGCGTTTGTGGACTATGAGAAAGCCTTTGATTCTGTCGAAACTTGGGCAGTGCTGCAGTCCCTTCAGAGGTGCCAAATTGACTATCGATATATCGAAGTGCTGAAGTGTTTGTATAAAGACGCTACTATGTCAGTCCGCATCCAGGATAAGAGTACGAAACCGATCCAGCTGCAGAAAGGCGTGAGACAGGGAGACGTTATCTCTCCGAAACTGTTCACCACTGCGCTGAAAGATGTCTTCAAGCTCTTAGACTGGACCGGACTCGGCATCAACATCAATGGCGAATACATCACTCACCTTCGATTCGCAGATGATATCGTAGTCATAGCAGAATCCCTGGAGGACCTTAGCACCATGCTCAATGACCTCAGCAAGGTCTCCCAACTAGTAGGGCTGCAAATGAACATGGACAAGACGAAAATCATGTCTAATGCCCATGTCATTTCTGTACCGGTCCTGGTTGGGAATGCGATTCTCGAAGTTGTCGATCACTATGTTTACCTAGGACAAACAGTTCAATTAGGTAGATCCAATTTCGAGAAAGAGGTCAGCCGACGAATCCAACTCGGCTGGGCAGCGTTCGGGAAACTTAGGAGGATCTTCTCGTCTAATATTCCGCAGTGTCTGAAAACAAAGGTTTATAACCAGTGTGTGTTACCAGCGATGACTTACGGCACTGAAACGTGGTCTCTAAATGTCGGCCTCATAACAAGGCTCAAAGTCGCTCAGCGTGCTATGGAGAGGGCTATGTTCGGTATTTCTCTACGTGATAAAATTCGAAATACGGAAATCCGTAGAAGAACGGGTGTAACCGACATAGTCCTAAGGATTAGCACGTTGAAGTGGCAATGGGCAGGCCACATCGCTCGACGAACCAACAACCGTTGGGGAAAAAAGGTTCTCGAGTGGCGACCACGAATCGGACGACGCAGCGTAGGACGACCCCCCACTCGGTGGACTGATGACCTCATCAAGGTCGCAGGAAACCGCTGGATGCAGGTGGCAAAGGACCGTTATAGATGGCATTCTCGTGGGGAGGCCTATGTCCAACAGCGGACGTTTACAGGCTGATGGATGGATGGATGGATGGAACAACCTGTAACAACCTTATAACAAACCGTCTGATCAGCGCAGTCAGACGGGTAGATCAATATACCTTCTCGTGTGATAGAGATTCGAGCCCAGTAGTGGGACGTATATAAGTTGAGGGCACCTTTAAAAACAGCTTAACGTGTTTTTACGTCTTTTTTAATATTGTTATACCACTGACATTAAAAAGCAAAAGAAATAGCTTGTCTAATGTTATATTATTTTAAGTATTTATTATACTAATTAGTTTCTTAATTATTATAGTTGAAGTCGGTATTGAACGTTTTTATCGAGTTTCAGACCTTTTTCTATAATTTTTTATGTATATAATATATACATATAATAAAAATGTAACGGATCGCTGTCTGTACATGGAAGATATATGAGAAAAAATATTACTGGGACCTTTATCAACACAAATAGAACCCAAAACAATGATTTTTAAAATTTTTGTCTGTTTATCTGTTTGTCTGTGCGTTTGTGCACGCTAATCTCAGAAACGACTTATCCGATTTAGACGCGGTTTTCACTAATATATTGTGGTTAGCTTCACTTAATATTTAGGCTTTATTTTATGTCAATTAGTTTATAAATAAAAAAGTTATGTCAATTTAAAAAATGTTCGGAGAAAAATATCTTTATCGATTCTTTTCAAATTAAGTACAAATTATCTTCAGTAAAAATAAATAAACACGTGTTTCAGCATTTCTTTATTTTCACCCTCTGGGGGTGTAAATTAGGCCTGCAAAGCGGGTTGGACGACTCATTAAGTGATTAGCGCCAAGCCGATATTATTGAAGCTGGCAACTTGAAATGTAGACAGTCGTTTCTTTCTATGTCGTAGAGATTGAATTAGAAAGGATTTTACGAAATTATACCCCTAAGGGGGTGGAATAGAGTGGCAAAGTTTGTATGGGGCGAAAAAAAATCTTTATTGATTCTTTTCAAATTACGAGTCGAATCAAATATTCTAGGGTAATATCCGGCATTTGTCAATTTTCACCCTCTGCTTGTGTAAATTAGGCCTGTGAAGCGGGTTGAACGACTCATTACCGCCAAGCCGAAACTATTAAAGCTAGAAACATTAAATTTTGAAGCACGTTTCTATTTATGACATAGAGATTCAATATGAAAAGATTTTATGAATTCCGCACCTAAGGGAGTGTAAGAAAGCGGCAAAGTGTGTATGGGGTGAAAATTTCTTTATCGATTCTTTTCCAATTACGTACAAATATTCTTCGGTAAAAATAAATAAACACGTGTTTCTCTCGCCCTCTCCATCAACCCCGCACCAGTGCCGTTGTGGCGACCAGTGCCGGCGTGAGAGCTCACACGGTACACATAGTAGACAGCAATAGGTTATGGTTAATGGTTTAAGGCTAAACACAGGTTAAGTTTAGCTTCAAAAATGTTCAACTCTATAACTCAAATAATAAATCATATCTAACGAGGTCGCAACTCTGCTGGTGAAACAAAACAGTCAAATAAAGGGTGGCGATAATTATATTTTTATTCCATAGTCATACCGTAAATAGTATATTAATGGCAATATAATTTGTAGAATGAATAGAAGTTTGAACCACCTTTTTCTTAAGTGACCGGCTATGTTATATAGACACACGCGCGCCGTACACGTACATCTACGTTGTGCGGGCGGGCCACCGCAACCGAGTATCATCTCGAGTCAAAGCAGGACGGTAGAGCGTGCCAACCTAGAGTATTTTCTCTCGAACCCACCCTATTGCCTAATTCCGTTAGACAACTAACTCGCAGAAGGCGGCGACCGCATCCCAGTTCCTGACGCTGTTGATTATCGTCCTAGCGACAAACCTTCAACATTACTTTTTCTATTTAACTCTGTCAGAGATGACTTCTGCGTGGACGAAGTCGCGGGCAAAAGCTAGTATGTAATATGTATATAGTATTGTTACAGTTTTTCAATGTCTACCAATCAACTAGGATACAGATTATAACAGGACTTCATTAGTAAAGGAGACATGTCCTTATAAATGATTAAATTATTCATCATCATCATCATCATCATCACAGCTCATAAATGTCCCACTGTTGGGCTCGGGCCTCCTCCATAATGGGAGAGAAATTAACCTACTACACCGCGCTGGTCAGACGTGTTGGTATAAGGTTTTGTTTCGAGTTTTCCCTCTCTCGCACAGATGTTATATGCATTTTATATCCCTTAGTCGTCTCGTACAAACACCCACGGGTAAGATAGGGGGTGGCGAACAGGATTCCTAATCCGTCACCACACGGAATAAATAAATAATAATATAATAACACACACGGAATAATATAATTAAATTGTTATAATGATTAAATTATTTTTATTATTTCAGGTTCAAACAATCAGAAATGCAGAACCAAAATGGACTTCAAATGAGCTGTATTGGCGGCAATATAAATGCAGCTTACACACCAGATGAAACTGTTATGTAAGTTTTTAAAACTATTTTTATGGTTCGAACTGATTTTGATAAAGGATATGATTTTGACTTTATAGCTCGAGTGTAATAACACTCGAGCTATAAAGTTGGGTACATAAGATTATTACATAAAATCGTGAAAAAAAAAAGAAATATTTTAATTTTTCCTTGAGTGGGTTATTGAAATCATCATTCTCTTGCTCTTATCTAGACATGTGTAAGTAATGCGAGTGATGTATCACACGTAATATTACCCGACCGCGTACTGTCATATTACACATTACGCGACTAAACATGACATGACATTAAACATGACGCGAACACCCGTGTACTGTTCTGCATTTCTGCAATGTTCGGTGTCTGTCAATTCAATATTTATTTTGAGCTTTATTTTCAGAAAGTTAAGGCTTATATTTCTTGACGCCGCCCGCCGTATATATAGAGCGCTATCGCATTACGCATCACACATGACATGAAATGACAATTCAAACATCACACATGACATGAAATGTCATGTGTGATGTTTGAAGTGATGGTAAAATGTAATATTACTCGGCACGAAATGTAAAGCCATATCACATCACTTCGCGAAGTACTGTTTCGCGCATGTCTATTCTTATCCCAACTACTTGGGGTCGCCGCAATATGTCCTCTTTTTCTATACAACCCTTTCAGACGTCATCTCTATAGTCACTTCCTATTTATCTATATCATGCTTCACTCAGTCCATCCATCTTTTCTTTGGTCTAC
This sequence comes from Lymantria monacha, assembly GCA_905163515.2. Classification (NCBI taxonomy): domain Eukaryota; kingdom Metazoa; phylum Arthropoda; class Insecta; order Lepidoptera; family Erebidae; genus Lymantria; species Lymantria monacha. The sequence goes on from LR991081.1 coordinate 25,054,392, forward strand.
CTTTACCCATAGAGCCTTCGACATTCATACTTAAAATGTTCCTCGCAACATTACTTTCAACCCGTCTCATCACATATCCATACCAGGTCAAACGTTCACTCCTTAACTTATCCTGTCACTGGCGCTACTTTCAAACATTCTCTTATACGCTTATTCCTTATCTTATCCATTCTCGTCACGCTGTACATCCATCTCAATATTCGCATCTCCACTACATGCAGTCGTATCTCATCCGTCGCTTTCGTCGCCCAACATGCTGATCCATACAATACAGCAGGTCTTATTAAAGTTTTAAAAATGATTATTTCCTTAGTAGCAGGGCCGGATCTACCATATGGGGGCCTAGGGCCCCCATCTAAGTCAAAGTCAAAAATAGGCGATAATTATTTAAAGAATTTGCCATATGAAAGTGCAGGAAGGTTGTTTTATAATTTGTCAATTTATTTACGTTTGTATTTATCAAACACTAAGGCTTACTACATCCTTACTTCCTTACTAATATTATAAATGCGAAAGTAACTCTGTCTGTCTGTCGCTCTTTCACGCCAAAACTACTGAACCGATCTAAATTAAATTTGGTACACAGATAGTCTAGAGCCTGATAAAGGACATAGGCTACTTTTTAATGCAAAAAAGGGTTGTAAAGGGGGATGAAAAGTTGTAAGGAAGTATTATCATTTTTAAAGCCAAAAACTTGAAACTTATTTTTAGGCTATTGATTAGATAGAAATAAATATGACATTAACATGTTGTAAACATTAAAATAATTAAATTACCCTTAAGGGGTAAAATAAAAATAGGGGATGAAAAACTTTAGGAAAGTAACCTAATACGCGGGCGAAGCCGGGGGCAGAAGCTAGTTATGATATAAATCAAATAATTTTTTGTCCAATTTTTTCCTATGCTTGGATTAATTAGGTGGGCCCCTAAGTAGTATTAGCCAAGGGCCCCCTAAACTCACGGTCGGGCCCTGCTTAGTGGGGTATTGAAATAACGAGTTTTAAAAGGTGAATACGATAATGTATATAATTTATATGATTTTTTATATCGGTTATTATTTATTCGTTGTTTATTACAGTTGTTTCTATGTTACACATTCATGATAATTTGATGAAATTGAGTAATTTATACATTAGAAAATAAAATACATACCTACCGTGTTACTGCTATGGTTTCGATTCCCGCACATACAATACTTTGATAATACTTTGGGCGATCCACAAGTTGTTCTGAGTGTATTTTGTGTTCGTTAATTGCATTTTTGTAAAATCAATATAAGCATTATTTCTTTCATCACCATCATCTCAGCCTATCGCCGTCCACTGCTGGACGTAGGCCTCCCTCATGTTACGCCACAGAGTGCGGCCCTATGCCGCTTGTGTCCAACGGCGCCCAGCAACCTTCACCAGGTCGTCTGTCCACCTAGTGGGGGCGTACTACACTGCGTCGTCCGGTACGTGGTCGCTACTCTAGAACCTTTCTTCCCCAGCGGTTGTCGGTTCTTCAAGCGATGTGGCCTGCCCATTGCCACTTCGGCGTGCTAATTCTTCGTGCTATGTTGGTTACATCCGTTCTTCTGCGTATTTCCGTATTTCGGATTCTATCTCGCAGAGAAATACCGAGCATAGCCCGCTCCATAGCACGCTGAGCGACTTTGAGCCTGGTTATGAGTCCTACATTTAGGGACCATGTTTTCGTGCCGTAAGTCATCACTGGTAACACACACTAGTCGTAGACCTGTGTTTTCAGACATTATTTCTTTAGTTCAGAGTATTGTCAAACCAAAAAAAAATATTGATATATGAATACCACATGGAAATCTATTTCACACACAAAACGTGTGCCACTAAATTGGTGACGAAAATGTCACCCTACGCCGGCCCGTTCCGTAGTGCGCAAGGTCCTAGTGTTTCATTTTATAGTAGTGTGCGTGTATACTCGTGTAATCGCTTGCATACATATTATAGTAGTGTGTGTGTATATTCGCTTGCATACGAACAGGATATTTGGCCTCACTTTTTTAAACATTTAAAGTACCGAACTATCCTTTATGTGTTTTTATTCTAAGAATTAGGTATATGAAACTAGGCAGAGACGTTTTATACTACCTAAAATTAATAGTTACAGTGTGGTCAATTTTGTATTCACAGTTTCATATTACGAGCTGTGTTACAGAGAAGTTCCGTGTGGTGACGGAGTAAGAATACAATTCACCAAATTCATCTTGCCCGTGGGTGATCGTACGAGACGACTAAGGGATATAAAATGCATATAACATCTATGCGAGAGAATGAAAACTCGAAACAAAACCCTATACCAACACGTCTGACCAGCGTGGTATAGTAAGTCCAATTACCCTTCCATTATGGAGGAGGCCTGAGCCCAACAGTGGGACATATTTGGGCTGAGATGATGGGATGAGATGATGATGATGTTACAGAGAATACCTTAAGAATTTTTTAAAATACAATACTCACATTGCCTTCAATCTTCATTTTGAAGGCAATGTCATCTCATAACTCATATAACAATAATCGTAAAAAGGACTTGAACCCACGTCTATTTGAAATAGAAATAACGTTTAAATATGTTTAGCCATTGCGGTTAAACGAGTTTCATAAAAAAAGCTAAACACGTTACTATAAATTGGTTAAATAATTAAAATGAATTATTATTATGTATAGTTCAAGTTCACTTATAGTTTTATTTAGCGAACGATTTATTGCTTGAGATTCGACGCCGTTGATATTTACTTGACAAAACTAACGATGACATCAACAAAGAGTCTACACGGTCCGCGTATTCATAACATATATTCGCGGTTCGCGTCGCGAAAAGTCAATAAACTAAACGTGGAAGTACCCCCTTTGCATCCATCAACGCCCCAAGCCGAGGTCCGTATCCTATACGAGATGCTCTAGGCTGATGTCACTTAGCTTTTCATTGGGTTGAGAGCTTTTAGTGCTCACCAATAGTCTGAACCAAGTTGTCAAAGCCATCTGCGGCTAACAACGCACGTGAAAAAAATATCGATTTGTTATTTTATGCAATAATATATTTCCTATATCGTGCAAAGATAGTGACGGTTAAATGAAATGACATCTTTGCCACGCCGATATGATATGACAGCGCGAGTGGCCGTCAATCTTAATACTTAAATTGAAAGCCACTCACGTTTTATAGACTATTGAGTAATTGAATCTTTGTTGCAGTAATAGCGTCTTTGTGCATTATCATACATACGTGCTGACTTTTATTTTTCTTCTTTATTTTGACTTACATTTTCAGGCTAAGTACTATCGTGACAGTATTTAGCTTGATAGTGTAAGTCACGACACCCAAAGTCACGACTTTGGGTATAGGTCTGTACCCAAAGTCGTGAATTTGGGTACAGACCTATATAAGTCTATAAGTGGTCTGGGCTGCTACGACCATATTAATATAACTGTTGACTGGATTGAGTAAGTGTATAATAGATGGCGCTATGCTAAACGTACAAACGTTTCATATAAGCTACAATTTATTAGCATAACCACCACGTGTTACTGAGGCGACTTTAGCCACAGCAACGCGTGGCCGAGTCTGCTAGTATATGTATATAAACATTTTAATTAAGTCAAATCACGAAGTGTTAGAATTTTAACAGTTAGCGAACTATGATATTCATAATTCAATAGAATAATTATTTATTTATTATAAATCATCTATACTTAAACTATCATTACAGGGTCTTAACCTAATGCGATAGTAAAGCATTATTCTATTGTACATTAACTCTTTATGCCATAACAAATGAAAGACAAAGTGGCTCTCTCGAAATCACTCAACGAGCAAGAAAAAATATCAATACGTTCGGCGATAGAACTAAGCGTGTGTATTGCACGTGTCAATGGCGCCCTCTGCAGCAAGTTGGTACGTGCAATCGGGACCGCTAGTAGCTTCGGTCGCCGTCGAAGGTTCACAAATTCATTAGGCACGTTTAACTGGAGCATACCAAGGATTGCTGGGTTATGGATCCTTCCTCGTAGCACCTTAAACAAATATGTGGTCAAGGCTGCCTCCCGTCTAACTTCCAATTTATAATATCCTACCATGCCGAGCAGAAACGATGTTGGGTATATTGTTGGATACCCAGGGTACACTCCATATAACTTAAAGTATAAGAATCTTAGGCATTTATTTTGAATTCGTTCTAACATTTCTTTATACTTGACTTCGTTAGGGCTCCAAACATAAGCATTATATTCGAGATGACTTTTTACAAATGCCTCATATAAAGCCTTTATTGCGGCGATGTTAGTAAACTCATTTGCTTGACGTAAAACAAAACCAAGATTGCGGTACGCTTTTTTACACACTTCCATAATGTGATTTTTAAAAGACAAGTTTGCAGTAAACCGAATGCCCAAGTCTTTAACTTCTGTGACTCTCTGAAGCGGTTGGTCTTCTACGCTATAAGAATAATGACACGGGCTCCTAGCCCGAGAGAATGACACCACCGAACATTTCGTAGTATTAAAGCAAAGTTTGTTTTTTATACTCCATTGGAAAGCGCTATTAATGTCCTCTTGTAATAAGCCACAATCCATGTCATCTTCTCGTACCATAAATAGCTTAACATCATCGGCAAACAATAGGCATGAGGTATTGTTAATTATCTTTGGAAAATCATTTATCATCATAATAAAGAGCAAAGGCCCTAAATTACTCCCTTGGCTGATGCAAGACCTGGTAAAGTAGGGCTCAGACTGGTAGCCACCGTAGTCAACGAACTGGCGCCTATCACGTAGGTAACTTGCAAAAAAATCTGATGTGTGGGGTGTGAAGCCCATGTTAGCTAATTTTAGTAGTAAGATATCATTATATACCATATCGAACGCTTTTTTTAAATCTAAATATGCTACATCAACTTGCCGCCTAGCGTCAATAGATGGCACTAATGTATTCATCAAATGCAGCAAATTGCCAGGTGTTCCCTTTCCTGGACGGAAACCGTACTGAGCATCCGACAAATGTGCACTTACCTGTATATATAAACAATTGTGTATAGCAGCTTCAAACACTTTAGCTGGAGCACATAAAATCGCAATAGGTCTATAGTCACTGGCATTCTCGATTTTCTGGCCTTTTAGTACAGGGATTACTCGTGTAAGCTTCCAACGGGCAGGAAACCATGCATTTGTGATACATAGATTGAATATGTGCAGTAAAGGTTCCCCCAAATATACTCGACAATCCTTGAGTATGAAGGGTGGTATACCATCCGGTCCTACAGAACTTTTGGGGGAAAGGCGGGCAAGCGCGCGAATTACCTCCGGCCATTCAAGTAGGCCGATATTAGCCCACGTGCTGCTTGGTATCGCCGAAGTGTTCGCCACAGCCACGTTTGACTTAGGTGGCTCCGAGTTATATATCGAGTGAAAGTATCTCGCAAACTCCTTAGTACATTCGTAGGCTGACAATACACCATACTCGTTCTTGATCAATTTACATTGTTTCAAGGTACCTCTTTTTGCTCTCACATAGCTCCAGAAAGCTCTTGGGTTTGTTGTCAGCCTACTCTGCACCCGGTCACAATAACGTTGACGCACTAAATCAATCTCTGATTTGACTCGGGCCCTACACCGGGTAAACGCCCCATAGTCACTACTCAATTTACTTTTTTTATACTTTTTGTGTAACTTGTATTTTAGAATTATATCTTTAATAATATTTGAAGTATACCAAACGGGATATATATATATACTTAGTATTATGTTTTATTTTCTTTGTTTTAATTGGTACACAAGTATCGAATGCATCTTGTATCTTATCATAAAAGAAGTTTAATGCTAAATCAGGATCTTTAATGTTGTACAAATCGCTCCAGTCAATTGTCATTATTAAATAATACATTTGTTTAAGGTCGGCTTTAGCGAAATTCCATTGTTTGAACGGTATCTGGTCAATTTTAGGAGACTCCGTTTCAATGGTTATTGATTGCAAGGAAGTCGCGGCAAGTTCGACGGTAACGGCCAGTGGCGGGTGGTATGAATCCACTGGTTGCACGCTCTCGTCCGCCAGGCAAACTGTTACACCCCTGCGCCCGCTCAGTATTAAATTCATTGCTTGGACAAAGTACAATAAAATCAGAAAAAAAGATACTTAGCAATTTTGCACTGGACATTAAACAAATAGCAGTCCAGGCTTCTTACTTCGACCAACTATATGGATCATCATTCGCCTACACTTATCCCAATTACTTGGGGTCGATAAAATATGTGCTCTTCTTTTATAGTACATATTGTAGAAGTTATTGGCAACAGTTTTATGACCGGCCGCCTGCCAGACGTCAACCCTCCTTGGGATCAGATGGAGTTGGCCTAGGTCGTTATAAGGCTCTTAGTCGTCTTTTACGACATCCACAAACAATGTAAGGGTTGGTAGTATACGAAGCCGTTACCATACAGCTTAAATTTGTCGACCAATTATATGAATGTTTTATTAAATTAAAATATGAAGTTTATAAAAATGATACGTCAGTAATTTAAAATTCACCGACATATTTTTGCTAATGCCTTCTTTTTTTTTTCACGGTGGACTATGGATGCGTCTCGCCCCGCCAAATCGGTCCGGGGTGACGGAAGCGGCGGCGCGTGACCCCATAGACCCACCGTGCAACTCCTCTCTTCGCCGTGCGAGCGGGCCACCGGTACCCGATCTTTGTCTTCGGTGGCCCGCCCGGCTTGGTAGTGCCACCTCGGTGTGTGTATAGAAGTACTCCACGGTGTCGGCACCGCATGTTAGGTACTAACAGTGTCGACCGTCTCTACGAATTCCTCAGCCTATGTGTAACAATAGTATCTCCATTATAAATGTTAATGTTCTTCATTAACGATTAAATCTCCTATTATACCTACAAATAAGACAATTTAATTGTGTGATATACATTTTCTCACGAACATTTTTATTTACCTACAGTTCCTCAATTAAGTTTTGTCGGTGGTATTCCCGGAGCAGAATTCTTCTGCTTTTAAACAAACAAGAGTCGTTGTTTTTGTAGGTATTGTAATTTAAATAATCAAATTATGACTAAGGCTCCCCGCGCACTAGGCAACCTGGCTGCGCAGCCAGGTTGCGGCGGCCAAACGAACATATGACGTTCTATGGCAGCCCGCGCACGTAACAGCCCCGAACTCATGGCTGCGGCAGCCATATAAACGCGCCTGTTTGCACGGCAGCCCATTGGCTGCGCGAAGCCAGAGCGAGTGTTGGTGAATGTATGTGGCTGCCGTCAGTCTACGCGCACTTGTTGTAGCAGCCAGACATTTTTTGTTTTTTCTGAACAAAATTTTTCACAAAATGACTTTCGATACAGAGAAATTCATTCGGGAAATAAAATTTGAATATAAATAATTCGATTGGCTGCTATAACTGGCTGCTCAAATATTCCGGCTGCCGCAGCCTGTCCGCACAGCCAGGCTGCCTAGTGCACGGGGAGCCTAATTGTTAAACATGGCTATATAATAGAAGCGAGATGAGGATCTGAGAATTTTGTAAGGTATTTGCTGTGTTTTAGTATATAGTATTTTCACCCGTATGGTGACGGAGATTTAATACAAATCACCAGCCTCTATCTTGTCTGTGGGTGTCTTAAAACATGCCTAAGGGATATAATGTACATATAGCATGTGTGCAAGTGAAGGAAAACACGAAATAAAAAAAATTACAATCATGGCTGAATAGCGTGATTTAGTAGGTCAATTTAACACCTATTGTTTAGGAGGCTCGAGCCCTGGGAACAGTGGGTAGCATATGCATTAAAATGTCGATGATAATGACGACGAGCCCATAATATACAATGCATAATAGCTCAGATAGCTCGGGACCATTTACAATTTCAACTGGGTAGGTACCTACTAGAAGATTGTCGCGAATATTTAATAACTAGCTTCTGCCCGCGGCTTCGCCCGCGTAAAAGGTTACTTTAGTAAAGATTTTCATCCCCTATTTTTATTTTACTCCTTAAGGATAATTAATGTCATATTTATTTATATCCTGCCAATGGCCTAAAAATAAGTTTCAAGCTTCTGGCTTTAAAAATGACCATAATTCCTTACAACTTTTCATCCCCCTTTACAACCCTTTTTTGCATTAAAAAGTAGCCTATGTCCTTTGTCAGGCTCTCGACTGTCTGTGTACCAAATTTCATTCAGATCTGTTTAATAGTTTTGGCGTGAGAGAGCGACAGACAGACAGACAGAGTTACTTTCGCATTTATAATATTAGTAAAGCAGTAAGGATTATTTATTAATATTATAGTATCTTATAATACAGCATCAATTGACAACACATGGCGTGGTAAAATATTAATATATATATAAACTCATTTGCAAAAAAAACGGGCGGTTTTGATTTTCATTCATATTTAAAAAGATACAATACCAAAAAGGTTTCAATCGTTTGTACACGTTACTGGCCGGTTTTACCATGACACCTTCATGGTAGGTCAGTATTTTAACCATTATGCCATCTTTGTAGTTTGTAAGTTTTATTATTTTAAGAATTGTATTTATTTTTCTTCATTTGAGCGGCAAATAATCTACGTAATGGCGAATTAAATATTAATACTGGTAGTGTTATATGAGATTTATAAAAACTAAAAATAATGTTGATAATATATCTTAATATATATAAATTACGCGTCACGTTGTTTGTCCGCGATGAACTCCTAAAGTACATAACCGATTTTAATCAAATTTGCACAGCATGTGTAGTTTGATCCATCTTAAAAGATAGAATAGCTTTCATCTCAATTTATAGTCGCAATATTATTGTATTGCAAATTATTTGTCTATTATTTGACAGTCACAATTATCTGTTATATTCAAACGATTCTAACAGATGGCGGTATCTGTTGACTGGATTGAGTAAGTATTTAATAGATGGCGCTATGTTAAACGTACAAACGTTTTATAAAAGCTACAATTTATTAGCGTAACCACCACGTGTTACTGAGACTACCTTAGCCACAGCAACGCGTGGCCGAGTCTGCTAGTACTATATAAATAGAAGTGGTTCGACAGTAGTGTCGTGGGTTCGATTCTTACGCAGGACAATACTTTGTGCGATCCATAAATTGTTGTTCTGAGTTTGGATGTAATTTGTTTGCGTTAATTATATGTTTGTAATGTCCCCCGCAATACAAGGATTATTCTCCTTAGTGCAGGGTGGCGTCAGGGTGGAGGTTATTAAAAAAAAAGTAAAAACGCTTTTAAATCCGAAGTCGAAGCCAGCTGAAATACAAATACATCATCATCATCACAGCCCATAAATGTCCCACTATTGGGCTCGGGCCTCCTCCATAATGGGAGGGAAATTAACCTACTATACCGCGCTGGTCAGACGTGTTGGTATAGGGTTTTGTTTCGAGTTTTCCTTCACTCGCATAGATGTTATATGCGTTTTACATCCCTTAGACGTCTCGTATGATCACCCACGGGTAAGACATGGGGTGGTGAATAGTATTCATACTCCGTCACTACACGGATAGATACTATATATATAAAATACAAATACATATGAAGATAATTAATTATCAAATATTATTTAGTGTGTATTTTTTTTTATATTATCGCAAAAAATATTGAATTGAACATAATTTAAATATAACTCTATTCATGAAAAATAAACCTAAATTTAAAAATAATATTTTCGTTACAAACGCATACCTTTTAAGATCATATTCATTACACATGTGTTTGTAATAAAGAGGCATACCTACGGTCAAAATGTCAAGATATTATTATAAGTACAAACACTATTAAAAAAGAACTTCTTTTTTTATAAGTTGATTATTTTAAATTTAAAAAGTATTCCTTTGAGAAATGTTTTATAAGGGGATTATTTAATTAAGTTAAAAATGTATTCCATACACATGGAGAGAACCTTTTGAAAAGTATTCGAAATGTTGGGAAAGTATACAATAAACGCGAAAAACTCCATGAAAATATTTTTATTACATATCGCCTCTCTGCTTCAATAATGTGATATCTTGAAAAATGTAATTTTGGAGGAATGTTTTTCAAGTTTTATAAAATAATTGTGTCGCAACGCTTATTTTTTTACGAGAAATCTGATTTAAATCATAAATGATTGTATTATAGAATAATTAAATGATTAAAATCATAGATTTATATATCAATTATTATATGAAACTTGAAAATCACTGGATATCTGTAATCACTTAATGTATGTTCCACTCTATGCTAGACTCGAGCCAGCCACAATGAGAAGGAAATTGATATACAATACCAGACTGCACAGATGGCGTAGTGGTTAAGATACGGACCTTCCATGCCAGTGCCGTAGTTTGATTCCTACACAGGACAATAGTTTGTGCGTGGATCGCACAAACTATTGTTCTGAGTCTGTATGTAACTTATCAGCGTTAATTATAAGTTTGTAAAGTCCCGAACAATAAAAGAGAAAGACCAGACCGTTTGGGTATAGGCTTTATTTCAAGTTTACCTTCTCTTAGATTTTATAAGCACATTATATCTATAAGTCGTCCTTTACAACTTTACTAGCAAATAAGGGGCTGGTGAACTGTATTATTACTCCGTCACTACACGGAATATTATAATAAATGAATATTAAATATCATTATGAATATTGAGAAAGCGAGTGAAGTAGGCAAGGATAGAGTTCTCTGGCACTCTGTCCTCTCTGCCTACCCTGCAAGGGATATGGCGTGATGATATGATAATAAAAAAAACTTTTAATTAATACTTGAGCTTATTTATTGTATTGTTAATATGCGCGATTAGTTAATACATCGCATTATATCCTTGTATGAAAGCTAATAAGTCTGAGCAAATAGTAACACAATTCTCTGTACGACTCCACAAAAGATTGTTCCGTGTCTAGTTGTAAATTGTGTCCGGTAATTGTGTGTATCTATAGTCCACCACTATATAAGGATTTATTTCTTAGTGGAGAATGCGGTCATGCGGTCTTTATATGCAGTTAGTTACGGTTTCGATAATCTCATAAAGATATCACCTGATGCTCACAGAAATAAAATATATCAATATGATTGAAAAATATAGGGTCATTGAACTGCAAAATATCTCTGAACATCCATCTATCTGATTGTATTGGAAAATCAGCCGCAAGTACAAGTATTTACACCTGATGTCATCTTAGACGAGATTGCGGGTGGGTGGAACGGTGATTAGTCTGCAAAACGGTAAGAGGTTCACTGCGTGAGGGCAACGCCCCGGCTATACAAGATGACGGGGCGTTGACACGAGATCGCATTCAAAAGGGTAACTCCAAGGCGCGTTACTGATGAGAAAGAACAGGTACCGATGGCCCGCCCACATCGTGATTGAGAGGTACGTGTATGGCGTGTTGTGACGTTCCTTTCTTTCATCCCGGACGAATCAAGCGGGATTCATTAGATTGTAGCTTGTCCCCAAAAAGGGGTGAATATTATATGAATGTATTAATTACATTCATAGGGGTAACGTCAGACTGGCACAAAAATTTTTTGCAATATTTATTTGAATACTTTGTTGTTACTTTTTTAATTTCCTTATGCCTACAAATTCGCAATGTAGGTACGTTAGGTTACGTTCGTTAGGTATGTTACCTACATATTTTATTGTGTTAGTGGTTTTGTGATAGAAATAAATTTGAATCGGATAAGGAAAACATATCATTGGGTCTTTTAATGAATATTGAAATCGTCCTCGATAAATGTCAAGAGGTCTGCTTGAGAGGACACCCACGAGGTTAAACCGCCACCGAGGACAAAGAGCGGGTTCCGGTGTAGATAGATACTTGAAGGGCGGGTTTATGCATTCGAAAAAGAGTTTAGAGTTAAAAAACAAAATGTGTTCTTATTAAACCGTTTCCTAAAAACTTTTGAGAATAAAAACGTAACACTGGAAATTATTTTTATTATTTCACAAAACTGAATATAATTTAAGACAGTAATTCAAATTCAAATTCATTTATTATGCATATACCCTGCGAGAGCACTTACATATTGACATTTTTTTTACATTTAAATTTAATCTAATAAACTACCACCGGATCGGAAGGAGACCGCTACTGAGAAGATCCAGCAAGAAACTCAGCGGGTTTGTCTAATTATATTTTATCTATGTTGTTATTATAATTTTCAATATTTATAAGAAAAAATAGTACAACATGCTTATTATTTAATTAGCTCCAGTGTGATGCCCTTTGAACGCAATTTTATATCAAATCATCGCTAACATCCCTCGATAAACCGATAATCGAAGGGACAAAAGATTTTCGACTGCCAACGATGTATCGCAGTGTAGGTTACCCCCCCACCAAGTGGATCGACGACTTAGTAAAGTTTGGGCGGCACGTGACCGCACTTTGTGGCCAAATATGAGGAAGGTCTACGTACAGCAGTGGATGACAGAATGCTGAATGATGATGATGATTTCAAATCATGATTATTATCATCATCATGATTATATACCTTCTACTGTTGGGCTCAAGCCACCCCCGCAATAGGGAAAACATAACCTACAATACCCTTCAGGCGGTTTTAGTTCGGTGGAGTTTTCATTCTTATGCATAAATATTTGCATATTAATATCCCTTAGTGATTTTTTCCGAGACCTACGGGCAAGAAAGGGAGTGATAAATTGTATTTGTACTCAGTCACCACACAAAAATCTTCTTCTTCTTCTTCTTATGTATTGGCAATCAGCTACTTATACGAGCTATTGGTGCCAGTGTCAAGTTATAAATATTTTCACGTTTTTAGTCTTTCAAGTTAGTCATTGTCTAAGTCAAATTGTCGCCATTAACAGTGCAATGACCACAATGTTAATGGTATGTTATGGGAATTTTGATGGAAAACGAAAACGTTATAAAGCACTTTTATATGATATTTACTACATCCCAGTAGTTCCGCCGCTTCATATTACATAAAATGCCATCAAAATTATCTAATATACACACTAAGATATCCGAATATAATACAAGAACATCACATGACGTTTTCAAATTCCCGTTAAAAGTCCACACAAAAATCGTGGTTATAGTTATGTTTTAATTGAAGAGCGGTGACAGTTTGAAAATATGATATTCTTACCAGGCCTTACATGACTTTGATAGTCGTATGAGGGTGTGGGATCACCAGTAAATTAGGTAAAAGCACTCTCTGAAGAGATATTAAACACCAACAATGATTGACAACACGCTGAGGAAGCTCGGTGATTATTACATTATCTCCCTTTGGTCTATTAACGGATGGTGAATCATCATCATTCTCCTACTCTTATCCCAATTACTTGAGGTCGAAACAATATGTACTGTTCTTTCAAAGTACATATTGTAAAAGTAATTGGCAATAGTTTTATGACCGGCCGCCTGCCAGACGTCAACCCTCCTTGGTAATGTAATTGTTGACCAAACGGCATCAGATGGAGTTGGCTCAGGTAGTTCTTAGTCGTCTTTTACGACACCCACGAACAAAATAAGTGTTAGTAGTATTCGTAGCCGCTACCACCTAGCGATTGAGGGATGGTGAATATATACGAATAAGAACACAATCTAATACATAAGGTTTATTTTAGTTTAGATTATTTGATAGTAATTTTATAGTGGCTATAAGAGCCTTATAATAATTCGTATTACAAGAAGATTTATTACACGTATAACAGTGACCTTTGTGACGCTATGTTTATTTTATTGATGAACGCAGAAAAAACTCAATTTCCCATAGCTGGCCAATTGAAATTAACTGTTATGTTTTTTTTTTATATATTTTGAATTACTTTCCTTCGTTAAAGGATAACTAAATATTGTAACAATGGTGTAAGTGGCAGCACGATTGGAACGGATTTCCAATAGGCGAAGGTTCGAATCCCACTTGTGACAATCATTTTTCGCTCGTAATCGGGTTTTATAAATAATCAAGCATATTAAATGCTAAATTTCAGTAATTTGAATAACAGGTTTGTTTCATAGTTTAATACAATTCTAACTGCAAAGTTTCAGTATTAAGTCTGTACAATGTGTAAACATTGTCAGGTAGATGGCACACGTCTCCTTAAAAGACGAAAATATAATACGATGCGAGAGAATTGAATGTCCTGCAATAGTTTACAGTGGTATAAGTGGCAGCACGATTGGAACGGATTTCCAATAGGTGTGGATTCGAATCCCACTTGTGACAATCATTTTTCACTCGTAATCGGGTTTTTATAAAGGATAATGATATCAATATTGATACATCGGTTATAATTAACTGTATTTTTAATATATCTAAGTAACAATGATTAGCAAATAAACTGTTTGATAAGATAATAATAAGGGCATTTTGAAGAGCACTGTTCTAGATTAGTTCTGTCATCAGTATCAGCATAATTTGGACACGAATCTCTTGCACAATAGTAGGGCAATTGACCTACGTTCATCACACAACGCTCATATGTTTGATATAGTGTTTTATTTAGATTTTTACTTCTTTCCCTCTTTTGTACAGATGTTATATGTGTATTACAGCACCCTTTTTTATGGGCAGCCCATGGTCTAGAAAGACATCGCGCATGCTATCCAGAGCAACAGAAGGATGGCGTGCGACCCCCTAACCCATTATGTTCGCTCGCCATCGCGATCCGGCCGGCTGGAACTGACCACTTCCTTAACATCCGTGGCCTAGGGGTGTCCACTTTAAAAAAAAACATCGATGTTTTTATCGATTCGATAAATCGAAACTACATTTGTCTTTCGATGTATCGGATGAAAACATCGATGTTTTGTAAACATCGAGTACTTTTTCTAAAATATATTACAAAGCTAAAGTCATATCAAAAGTGATACTTCTCAAAACAGGTCTTCTTTTTAGAATGATTTTTTTTTGTATTTGAAGGGTATGAAAAGAGCTAAATCCATTATTTTATTACAGTTTAAGTAATTCATAAACAACTCACTGACTCTTTCTTGCTTGCGTAGTGCTGCCAATATCATCAGTGCTTCCAACTGCCTACATCATTTCTATGTTGGCCAAACCGGCACGCCCAGACTTTTTTAAATCTTTATTGGTATATTTTATTATGACTTTATTTTCGATAATTTTATAAAAAAAACATTTTTTTTAGGTATTGTGGCATTTATACCCATTCCAATCCCTTATAAAACTGAAATTTATTATTAAAAAAAATATTTATATTACTTTGAAATATCATTGAATCATTTATTTAAACATAAACTTGAGTTTTTGTGACATTAACTGGTTATCATCGATTCGATGTTTTATGAAAAAACATCGATACATCAAGTATATCGATAGCTTTTCAAAACATCGGATCGATTCGATGCATCGATGTATATCGAATATCCCTACCGTCGCCGGCGCGGCGGGACAATATTATAAATACCTCCTAGTTGTCTTTTAAGATACCCAATGGCAAGTTGTGCTGAATTGTATTCTTATGCCGTAACCACACAGAAGATTAGTTTCATACTAAGTCAATATAAAACATTAACCCTAGCTGTGGGAATCATAAAAGTCAGCTAAAGATCTCACCGGGTGAGCGGACCGGAGCTCTCGCCTGGTAAACGTATAACGCTTCGATGGCGATAGTGGGTGTTACACTTACGGGTTATGTCTACGTTTGGCAATGGATGGCTAAATCGATTGATAAGCTAAATAATGACTTATAAACTAGAGAGAACTTCGTAGTATTTGGCGAGTACGTGAAAGCGTTATGTGTCAATTATCTTATCGTATTGTAACGTGTTATTTTAAATAATTTTGATATCATTTTAAGTAATGTGAGGAAGTGCTGGGATATAGTGAATATGATATAAAAGTGCTTTAAAAATATTTTCGTTTTCCATCAAATTTTTTAGAATAGATACACTGTTGAAAGTGACGCTTTATCTTACTGATAGACAATAACTAATTTGAAGAAACTGAAGATAATGAAGAATGGACGAACGAACGAACTGAATATCGTGAAGAATTGACGAAACGAATCATGAACAGATGGTACCTACAGTGGTCCAATTGTAGACCTTACACGCGGAGTGTTTGATGAAGGATAGTTAGTTTTACGACACATAAACGATAATTATGATTTTTTTTATTTATGTGTTAATTGTATGTAAATTGTATGTAAAGTATTCACAAGAATTTATTCTTTGGTGCTAATTTTTGTGTCAGAAAAGAAAGTAAGTCATAATCCCCAGAAGTAAAAAAAAGTCAAACATATACCTCTAAACACAATCATAAATCACGAAATAGGAAAGTAATGAATATAAATAATAAAATAATAATAAATAAATAAAATATAAATATAAATAATAAAATAATATATAAAATAATAAAAAAATAATAATATAAGAATTAGAACGTATTCTTCGTATTAGAAGTTATTAAACCTCCGACGTGTGTCTGTCTGTGTTATTTTAGCTCCTAAACGAATGGATCGATTACGATGCGGTTTTTTGTTTGAAAGTTGACTTTATTGAGATGATTCTTAGCTACAATTTATAAATATCTTAATTGATTTCAATTATTATATTATTTTAGATATATAAAATATTATTTTACATTTTACTTTCTATTATATTAGGATGAATATGCCATGTGTGGTACTGACTACGAATACTAACAAACCTTTACTCGTGGATGTCGTAAAAGATGACTAAGAGCTTTATGACGATTTGGGCCAACTCCACCTGATGCCATTTGGTCAGCATTTATATTCTCAAGGAGAATTGACGGCAGGCAGGCGGCCGCTCATAAAACTATTGTCAATAACTTTTGCAATATGTACGAGTACATCGTTGCGTTGATCCCAAGTAATTGGGATAAGAGCGAGAGAATGATGATATTAAGATGAATATAATGATGATTGAGCCAAAAGTACTGAAGCAAGATACATTAAATTTGGAGAGTACTTCCTTTTTACAGTGTAGTGCCTCACTAAGTAATGGTTTTATGAAATATAGTCCTCTAAACTGATAAAACCCAGTGATGAAATCTGTATGAGAAAAAAATACTGTCTTCAAATTATATACAAATAACCTTAATTTAAAAAAAAACACACACACACATTTAGGTATCAAATTTTGAGTAAAATAGGATTAAATTTTAGCGCTAATATTTGAACTTGATCCTTTGTTGTTTAACACGGACATTAAGCGGATAAAGTCGCGGGCCTAAGCTAATAATATAAGAATTATAATTCTAATACACCATTTTATTATATTATAAAAATATACAAGTGGATAGTTTCAATTCATGTCGCAGCGTTTGCAATCATACAGACTAGTGATTGTCCAAGGTCATGTACGACAACAAGGTAGCTATCAGATGCGCCTGCGCACGTGTAGGCGCCATTTATGAAATACACACCAACAATCTTATTACGAAAGAGAACGGGTTTATCAGAAAACTGTGGTATTCCCACTATTACAAAGTGATTATGTTACCCAATAAAATTTATGCAGTCATTGCTCAAGTATTAATTGCAACTTTCATAATGGATTTAATTATACGAATAATAGTTTTATGTACGAAAAAGTGTCAGCCAAAAACATTAAATTACGATGACCATAAATGAGGCATCCTAACTCATAGATGAAGATGGTTAAAACAATGGGTTGTTTTATGGAATCTCATAGCTAGCATGAGGATGGTGTCCGATGGTTTACTGTGTGAGACACAAGGAGGTTTCAGGAGTCGAAGGGGATGCATGGATCAAGTGTTCTCTCTGCGCAACATTGTGGAGAAACATCTGGCTCTAGGTCAGAGGGTTTTCTGCAGTTTTGTGGATCTGGAGAGAGCATTTGACACGGTTGTACGAAAGGAACTTTGGGACATTTTACCGGAGTATGGTATTAACGGTAAACTGCTACAGGCTGTGCAGTCCAGTTACATGGGCTGTAGAGCCTGTGTGTGGCTGGATAATGGAATGTCGCCTTGGTTTGACGTCAATATCGGCGTTAAGCAGGGGTGCGTTCTGTCAGCCAGGCTGTTTATCATATATCTGGATAAATGTCTTCAAAGGTTGAACGATATGAATGTGGGAGTCCAGATGGGCGACTCAGTGGTCACTGCTCTGCTATATGCAGATGACGCAGTCCTGCTGGCACAGTCAGCGACTGACCTGCAGACCCTAGACGACACAATGACAGAAGATTGTAAGAAAAGGGGTCTACGCGTGAATGTGAGCAAAACCAAAATAATGGTCTTTGAAAGAGATGAAACCAGAACAGATGTAAGAGTAACAATTGGTTGTCCCAACATTACTGTATGGAAGCGAGAGTTGGGTATGCAGAAAAGAGTATGAAAGTAAAATTAATGCGGTCGAAATGCGATCTCTGCGGAAAATCTGTGGAGTTAGGCTGACCGACCGCATTCGTAACGACGACGTAAGAGAGCGAGTAGGTATGAAAGAGAGTATTGGTGTAAAGATGCGAAAGGGAATGCTCCGATGGTTCGGACATGTGGAAAGAATGCCGAACGAACGTCGGGTTAAGAAGATATACAATGCGAAAGTGGAAGGATGTAGGTACCGGGGAGACCGAGACTCACCTACCTAGACCAGATCGGTCATGTACTGAAGGAAGGTGGAGTCAAGAGTCTCCGAAACCGGCGAGCGTGTATGAAGAGAATTATGAATGTTGAGGAAGCGAGTGAAGTATGCAAAGATAGAGTTCTCTGGCACTCTGTTCTCTCTGCCTACCCTGCAAGGGATATGGCGTGATGATATGTATGTATGTATGCATAGCTAGCATAACTTTTCGCACTGCAAATGGCTTAGCGGTTGAAGCAAGAATTAATGTGCGTGCTTCGACCAAAAAAAAGCATGTAAAAATAAATAAAACCTTGGTGTTACCAAAGACGGGCGTTTAACGTTGAGCTTGATTGGAAAATGGCTATCCAAAAAATAATAAAAAAGAGTAGCTGATTCTGGTGTCCCTCGTGTGGTAACAGAATAAGAATATCGCCACCCCTTACTACCCGAGAGTGCCGTAAAAATTGGCTAAGGGTTTACTAGGAGAGCGGGCAGTAGCTCTCTCCTGGGCTACGAATAATAATTCACTACCCGCCAGTCGCGGCGATTTTTTTTTTTTTTTTGGTAACGCAGTGGTTGAAGAATGCATTTCCGCACCTACCCCCGCCTACAGACGAGAAGTGTGGGACTCGCTAGCCCCGTGGCTAGAATACCCACTAAACTCTTTCCACTGCGATCGCTGTTAGCCGAGAGGGCTTTGACAGCTTAACCGGACTATGGGTGAGCGCTGAGGGCTCTCAACCCGGTAGTCGCGGTGACTACGGCACTGTCTCCTTATAACAATGGGTTAGTAGTAACAATAGAATGCAAAGGAACATACTTGGTGGCGAAATATGAGGAAAGCTTACGTTTAGTAGTAGCCGCCAAAAAAGAAATGGATTTCTTCAAATTAATTTGTTTTTCTGAAATATTTTTTGGACAAGTAACTCGATCCTTGTGCGCATTATTTATTAGGGCGGCAATTAGTCCTCTATACTGTACCAGCTACTTATTTTCTTATGGAAGCTATAAAAACAGCTTAGGGATCATTAGGGGAAAGGGGAGGAAACCTGTTCTGGGAAAAAATAAAACAGCAATTACGATAGTTAACCCGTTTGTAGAGTATTTTTTTAAGATTGTGATATTTTATATTCATCGTTGAGGAGGTTTTATGTTCAACAGTGGTTGTAGCTAGTTGGACCGGTGGATACAAAGAATTATTATTGTAATAATAAATACTGTAGTATTATTTATTTACTTACTTGCTATTTAGCACTTATATTCTTCGACCGTCTTGATCACCACAAAGAAAACTCTAAAGCATTATTAAATATAACAATTATAATTTAACTGTTATTACACAATAGATTTCTAGTTTTTTTTTAATACTTCATTGGATGAGTGTTGAAAAAATATTAAATATTTTAATATACAATATATCTTTATCAAATATTTGCTATATATTGTCATTTATTCTGTCTTGAACAGTTTTGTACAACCGAATGCTTCCCTGAAATTATGTGGTATGAAACGAAACAATTTCAATATGATCATGGATTTATTTAAATGAAATGAAAATCAGATTTCATTGTTTTGTTACTTTATTTTTAACGTATTCATATAACGTAGGGCTTGGTGTCAGACGATTTTTTTTTTATTTTCATTCTGTCCGACTAGAAAACGTATAACGCTGATAATTTCAGACGCGCCACTTATATGTAAAAGAAAAAACAATTTTATTTAGTTTGCCTATATCATCATTCTCCTACTCTTATCCCAGTTACTTGACACAATATGTGTTCTTCTTTCATAGCACATATTGTAAAAGTTATTGGCAATAGTTTTATATGACCGGCCGCTTGCCAAACGCCAACCCTCCTTGGGAATATAATTGTTGACCAAACGTCATCAGATGAAGTTGATCCAGGTCGTTATAAAGCTCTTAATCGTCTTTTACGACATCCACGAGCAAAGTAACGAGTGGTAGTATTCGTTGCGACTACCACACAGCATATTTAATTTTTCTATATATTGGAGTTATAATATTATATTATGCTTATAGTATTATATTTCTTTCAATTGTAGTCATCATGTCAATTTCGTTTGTTTGTCTGTATAGCGCACATTTTATAGAAAGTGTGTACGAAAGCCATCACCTATCTGGCTGATCAAAAAGTGACTTCAGATGTATCTTACGCATATTCTTGACATTTCCAATAACACTGAGTCAACCGACAATCGATATCATAATAGTTCAAGTTTTAAATGGTCAACATAATGCAAAATGTTCTTCATCAAAAAAGCATCAAAGGTTCAACCAAAAGTGGCTCAAAATTTAAAAAGTTCCCTATACTCCAGATGTGTGCGATAATGAAATAAGATTTGAGGGTAATATAACGCCTTAGGATAGTTATATAAGCAATGCATGTATGTGATTGGCTGAAAGCCGATCTCTAACCTGAGCTATGGTGGAGGAAAAGCAAATAGAATATTTGATAGTAAGGATATAGCAATGATGAAAATTAGCACGTCGAAGTGGCAATAAGCAGATCACATCCATTGTCGAACTGATAACGGAGAAGATAGTACTGAAGCGAGCACGTATCGAACGACGAAGTGTAGGACAATCTCCACTAGGTGGACGGACAATAACAAAAAAAAAACACAAATAACTCAAGAAATCGTCGAACGTTCGTGGCATTCTCCAACAGTAGATGGGTGGAAGAAAAGAGCTTTTCTCATTTTATATCTAGTTCATGAGAACAAACAGAAATAATCCAATTTCTTTGTAGTTATAATAAATACAGTACGCGTGAATTTGACTCATTTGAAAAAAAATCAGTGGTGGACGGCGACTTATTTGGTAATAATTAAGCTTTACGTCATCATTACTGAAATCTATACGTAAGCTGTTATAGAACCTCCCTCTCTTGCACCAAACCGTCACGCCCAATCCGTTTGTTACTCAAATTGGTGTACTACAAAATGTATATAGTTGTCCACCATTGCGTTATCAATATTTTGTTACTTGGAATCAGTAACATACTTTCACTTTTCAACAGCAGATCCTACGATTTGGATTTAGTGCTTCTTTGCTATCGTTGCTTGCTGGTCGTAGAGTGAAATATAAATATAATATGGTAAGTACATTGTTATAAGATTCAATTAAAAATATGACCAAGTTTGATTAATATAACTATAATTATTTCAATCAAAGCTTTGCAGATGTTGATTTCACTACTGAACTATCATTGCTGTAGACAAGTTTTGGTTTATGTTCATAATTTTTTTATTTAATTTATTTTGAAATAATAAATTATAATTTATTCTTATAAACTCATTATACGTCCGTAATTGATAAATGTAATATTAACAATATATGAATTGAAACTATTTCCACGGATTCTATCGTGTGCATTTTCTGTTTTTAATATCTTGATGTTTCGGATATTTTTTTAGCATTCGTGGTCACGGATCAAATGCCAAAAACAGAAGCGAAAAGTTGGAATATTAAAAAACAAATACAAATGTAATGAAATCTATAAAAATAGTTTTAATTTAATATTAGTGTAAATATCAACAACTAATCATAGTCAAATATTATTATAGACTTAACGATGTTTGTATTTTTTTTATATTGTTTATGGTGGCGAACGAGTAAGCAGCACACCTGATGGTTAGTGTCACTGCCGCCAATGGACCCTAGCAATACTAGAGGTACAGTTAGGGCGCTGCTTACCAATAAAAACCCCAAACTCATCCAGAACACTGCGCCGGCTCGCACACTCACCGAACGAAGTACACTAGCATATTGCCTTTGCTCAGATGTCGATTCTCTGCGGATTGTGGTACTGACGGATCTGCCCGCGGCTGCACTATGTTTTTTTTATAACTTATTTATGTTTCAATTAAATAACATTATAGCTAAATATTATGTTTTAACAATATTTCAAACATAATAAACAATATTTTCTTCTTTCATAGAGGTTCACAATAATCATACTTCTGCTTTATTGTGCGGTTCATCATGCAATCGCCGAACAAGAAGAAACTAGAGACTTACCTACTGATATAGAAGACTCAGAAGATTTGGAGAGAAAACATCGAAAGAGAAAGAAACATGGCGGTCAGAGCGGCGGTGGTCCCTGCGGTTATGGTGGTTTTGGCAAAAGTTTTGGATCTCATGACACATATGTGTCCGCGCCAGTGATGAACTATTTTTTATGTGGAGTGGCACCAGTTCCTGTACCTCAATATGCTCCACTGCAAAGCGGCCATGGTGGTCATGGTCATGGACACGGAGGCCATGGACACGGCGGCCATGGGCAAGGAAGTCATGGTAGTGGAAGTTTCGGAGGCTATGGAATACCTGGAGGATACGGAGGTTATGGAGCGCCTGGTGGTTTCGGTGGCTACGGAGCCCCCGGAGGCTTCGGTGGCTACGGAGCACCTGGAAGACCCGGTTTTTATGGTGATCAAGGATATCGTCCATCTGGATATCTTCAGAATGGTTATAATCAATTTCAACCGGGGTCATTCAACCGGCCATTTCAAAACGTGGTGTCAGCAGCAGCCTCCGGCCTTGGAAATGTACTGGCAGATTATATCACAAGACCAAGGAAAACACAAAAGCAGATAAACCAGTTTCTAAGACCAATATATAAATTATTTTGAGGTATTGTATTTGCGTATTTGTTTTCTATAGATGTGAATCTGTGTAATGTATTATGGCTAACCTTATTCAAGTAAGGTTATGTATTAACTATGATGGATGATAATTTATTAAATGAATCGATATATTTCTTAAATTAGATTAATTTAAAGCCGGCTTATGACTATGGAATGTAATATATATCAAATCATGAGCTATATATTACATCCCACGATTGCTGTTCACTCTTTAAGATATATATTTTGGAACAGTTCAGCTTCGGTCAACATTCAAACTGAGGGTGAGGCAGGGGGAGGCGCAGTGTCCGAGGACGTGAGGTAAAATATACACCTTCAAAATATCGTTTATTTGGTCGAGAAAATATTTATATTTCGGGATGTGATATATATTATAGTACAGTGTGAATGGTCTCGTACAAAATATATGACGATAAAATGTTATATCTCTAGATATAATATACAGGGGGGAAGTGGACCGCTCCCGAAAACAAAAACAGGTGACCCTACTAGTCCTACTTGTAATGATAGGCTAGAAAAAAAATCGATCAGGATGAAAAAAAAATTTCTTTTTTCACAAATATTTTTAAGTTTTTTTCACATTCCATTGTATTAGGATAGTGCCATGTAACGATAACTCGATAAAAAATACGTAACTATACTCAGATGAGAAAAGACGCAATCTATTCAAAACTCACGATATATGTTCAAGAGTTCAACGACCTCGCGTGGTGAAAAAAAAAATTCTTTTTCATCTGTATCGATTTTTATTCTAGCCCATCATTACAAGTAGGACTAGTAGGGTCACCTGTCTTTGTTTTCGGGAGCGGTCCTCTTACACTCTGTATATTATATTATATCCCATAGTCAAAAGCCGGCTTAATAGTAGATTAGTTTAAATCAAAGTTAATATTTTATTTATATTAATTGTTTATCAATTAATATAAATAAAATATTAACTTTGCTTGCTTGAATGAATGCTATACTAATAGTACCAGTCCTTAGACTAAAGCCTTTACACCGACCAGGACTAACTACATTTGATGTCGTTTGGTTAAACAATACATTCCAAAAAGAGATTGACGTCAGAAAAGCGGCTGGTCATAAAACTATTGCCAATAACTTTGTAATATATATGAATATCATCATCATCATCATTACAGCTCATAAACGTCCCGCTATTGGGCTCAGGCCTCCTGCGTAATGGGAGGGAAATTAACCTACTATACCGCGACTATACTATACGCAGACGTGTTGGTATAGGGTTTTGTTTCGAGTTTTCCTTCTCTCGCATAGATGTTATATGCGTTTCATATCCCTTAGTCGTCTCGTACGATCACCCACGGGTAAGATATGGGGTGGTGAATAGTATTCTTATTCCGTCACCACATAATGTATGAATATATATATATATATATATATATATATATATATATATATATGTATATATATATATATATATATATATATATATATATATATATATATATATATATATATATATATATATATATATATATATATATATATAAATATATATATATATATATAAGTATTGCGTCAACCCCAAGTAATTGGGATAAGAGTAGGAGAATGATGATAATAATTATATACCTACTAATATGAATTATTTGCATATAATTCTCATATATTTATTATATAAACGAAACGTTAAATTTCTAATAACTTAAATATAGAATTTGTGTGGGTTTGAAGTGTTGTTTCGAAAGCATATCGTTACGGCATAACAGGTACTAACCCGGATTAGGGCGAGGACAAACATCACAACCTCTTGTCATATGCAATAGGTACAATCTTTTGAAGTATTTCGTTATGTGTTTTCTCATTCGTAATATCAACATTCACTATTTTTATTGTAGGATAGATCTCGATGTTATATATCTTATCTATGTATAAATTACGCGTCACGTTGTTTGTCCGCGATGGAGTCCTAAAGTACTTAACCGATTTTAATCAAATTTGCACAGCATGTGTAGTTTGATCCAACTTAAAAGATAGGATAGCTTCCATCTCAATTTATAGTCGCAAGATTATTTTATTGCAAATTATTTGTCTATTATTTGACAGTCACAATTATCTGTTATCTATAGACTGGATTGAGTTAGTAGTAGATAGCGCTATGTTAAACGTAAAAACTTTTCATATAAGCTACAATTTATTAGCATAACCACCACGTATTACTGAGGCTACCTTATCCACAACAACGCGTGGCCGGGTCTGCTAGTATATTATAAAAAATAATGTAGCTGTTCCTTAGTCCTGTTTGGTGATCCTTATTAAACCGTGAGTATCGTTAATATATAAAGTAGCATGAAACAATTGGGTTCCTCCACTTGATTGAGAAAATCGATTGCGATCATTATGAGCTAATCATTTCGGTCTTACCTCGCGGTGGTTTATGCTTAACAGTGGTTGAAGAGAGTAATGGCTGCTCTAGCAATTGCGTTGTGATCAGCTATAACATTTTGCATTGCATTTTTAAGAAAAGCAAAATATATGCCGGTTTGGACATACTAAAAATGACGAACCCGGTGAGTTTATGGCCGGCTTTTTCAGTTTTAGATAGATTAAATTTTACATGATTTTAATAAATATTATCAAGGGAATGTGAATTAAAGATTGTCCATAGTTTGATATTTAAGTAAATTTATTTCAAACCATATTATTTTATAACATCATCATTACAGTCTCAGTTCATATACCTCTCACTAATAGTTTCAACACTTGTACGAAATAGGAATACAATACTCTGACGTAATCGTATAACATTTTAAGCCTAGCTTTCGTTGTCTTGCAGATGTGTTATTTGCTTGGGTCTCTAGTCTTTTCTGTTCAGCTACGGGAAACAAAAAAATGATGACAACTCGTATTCTTACTCTGTCAGCACAAGGAGAAATGTAAATTTAAATGAGGGTATATTAGGAATTGATTGTATACTTCATCTATAACAACCAAAGCGGGAGGCCGCGTTTGAAAAACTAGCAACCCTTACACATTTCACTACGGAGTTGACCGCTCCAACTCGCATTTTAAATCTCTGATAATTTATTAAATTTTTATTTTAATGATACACCATACAGAGCAATTTTAATCTATATTAAATGCACCATATATCTAAGGCATTTAATTAATAGATGAAATACAATATTGTATTATTTAAATTAATTTCGTAAATACGTAAAAAGTAAATATAGTTACTGCGAGATATCCTTAAAAGATAGACCTTTTTTGCGGCGGGGTATGTTCTGGTCGTACCCCGCTAAATCCGTCTGGGGCGACAGATGAACCGGCACGCGACCCTATAGATCCGCCTCGCAATGTACCACCCCGCGCCGTGCGAGTGGACCACCAACACTCGGTCTTTGTCGGTAGCCTATTAAAAGATAGACCATAGATAACCTTCTAAAATTTTTTTGTAGATCTTGTTAAGATATACAATTTCATAGTATATTATTTTGATCAATCTCGTAAGTTTTGTTCAACATTTGCAATAATTTGTTATTTTAATATTTTGTTTTATTGCTTATGCTGGCAAACGAGCAGACAGCACACCTGATGGTAAGTGTCACTGCCGCCCATGGACCTTTGCAATACAAAGGGTATAGCTAGGCCGCTGTCTACCAATACCAAACCCAAACCCACCCCACTTGTGCTTCCGGCTCTCTCGCTCACCGAACGAAGCGCAATAGCACATTGCCATTACTCAGACGTCGATCTTCTGCGAGAGTATGGTATTACCCCGGACGGACCGGCCCGCGGCTGTAGACAGAGAACTGTTAACAGCGTGATCTTACCACTATTAAACGAAAACAAAATATTTTTACAACACCATTGCACAAATCTTTATAATTCTAGACTTTTTCTATTATAATATGTAGATATATATTATACATATAAACCATCCTTATAAAAAAAAAAAAAATTCAATCAATATGAATATAACTCATATTGATTGATTTTTTTTTATATAATGTATTTTAAATTGTACAAATTAAGGTTTAAATATTGTTTAATATAGCGAAGTTGTTTTATTGCACCTGTGTTTTGTTATTCATCTTATTTAAAGTTTTTCACTGTATGTCTGTATCTCAGTGTTGCAATTATTCACTTTTCGGTTATATATATATATATATATATATATATATATATATATATATATATATAAGAATTTTAAATAAATCAATCATCATCATCATATCAGCTCATATATGTTCCACTGTTGGGCTCGAGTCTCCTCCATAATGGGAGGGAAATTGACCTACTATACCACGCTGGTTAGACGTGTTGGTATATGGTTTTGTTTCGAGTTTGCCTTCTCTTGCACGTCACTACAGAGATAAATAAATATATAGATAATAAACAAAGTGTTTTCCAGAAATTCATTTTTAATAATTACACAACTTAGTTTAAGTTTAGGCTAAATTACATTTAAATTGTGGGCTACATTCAATTAAAATACCACTCTCTCTCTTTATCTTTTCCGTGTGGTGACGGAGTAAGAAAACAATTAACCACCCCCTATCTTACCCGTGGGTGATCGTAAGAGACGATTAAGGGTTGTAAAATGCATATAACATCTATGCAAGAGAAGTAAAACTCGAAACAAAGCCCTATACCAACACGTCTGACCAGTGTGGTATAACAGGTCAATTTCCCTGCCATTATGGAGGAGACTCGAACCCAACAGTGTGACATATATGAGCTGAGGTAGTGGTGGCAAATACCACTATATTAGTAATAATATTAATTAATTATATATTAAAAATAACACTCGGCACTAAGGGATAAATCCTAAATATATGATTAACTAAAATCCTAAATATATGATTAATTGATACAAATAACAACTACATTGGGAACAATTACTAATGTAGATAATGCTCAATGAGCCTAGGTGATAACAAAAGTTATGACGTTCGGTAAGGTTCTTTAGTTAGATCTTAAGCAATCAGCGCAGTCAAAAATATAAAATAACAATAAATACCTATACTGATTATTATTATCTTTTGATGTCTGTATTAGGAAACTAAATTATTAGTGGACATATAAGGCAATCTATGCGATACAAAATGTAGAATTGATTGTTATGCTTCATTCAATATGTGAATGTATGCCTCATTCATTAACGTTTTATTTATTTGATTCATAAAATGTATGCTTCATTCATTAACATTTTAATTGCCTTAGGTCTTACTTAAAAACTAGTGTGTTAAAACTTCGCATTAAATGTACATAATTGAATAAATCTAATTATGAGTAAGTGTGGTTGATGAAAATTGGCATGAGATTGAAATGAAAAGAAAAAGTAATTTTAAATTTCAAATTAAAAAAAAAAGTAATGTTGTAAGTAATGTAGTCTTAAATTATATCTAACAAAATAAAATTCTTTCAATTTGAAATTTTACATTTCTTAGTTTTTAATTATAAAAATGTATGTTTTAGTGTCATGCCTGTAGCCGCGGCTGACAGATTCCGTTAAGAGCTATAAATGATCAGTTCATCCATGGTATCACACTCTTGAAGAAGATCGACGTCTCAGTAGTAACAGCCACTGAAGAAAAAGACCACGTTCCAGTGACCCACCCGCACGGCGTCGAGACGTATATTGTAGGGCGGGTCTACGGGGTCGTGCGTCGCTTCTCCGTCGCCCCGGACGGCTTAGCGGGGAGTGACGTACTGTAGCCCGCCGCCAAAAAAGAAAACGTGCCGTTCGGTGGGCGAGAGACTTGTTTTTTTACGGAAGGCGGCGAACTAGCATTAGCTCTAGTATTACAGAGATTCATGAGTACCAGTTACCACTTATCATCCCTGCTCGTCTGTCATCATCATAGTAGTACAAGATGATTGTATGTGGATCAAGAGTGACAGTTATAAGTTTTCACTAGCTACTACACATCTATAACAAGGTGTCTCTACCCGCTTATCGTAAAATTATATATATATTATCTTGTTTATATGTGAAAAGATTAAAATAATATAACCATAATCGTTGCTATCTATCTAATTGACATTAGTAACGTCTACTTTATTTACTTCAACCAAATAAATTTATTAACTTATTCGTAGAGAAATGAAATAAACTCATATATTAAAATATTACCTTACAATTAAATAATGGTTAAAACATATTTAGGGTCGTAGCCTACAGCGAATTGGAAGCGAGCTGTGAGCGTTCTGTCTGTTCATTTGTGTTGTCAATGTAAAATGTGTGATGGACGATAAAAAGTTCACATTTCAATGAACAGTATTTTGCCGTGTGGGAGCGGTGTTGTATAAGTCTGCTATGATCCTTATAGTTAGAAACTATAATTATTCATATGGCGTTTGAAGCAATAATACTGCAATAACTAAACTTTTTCCGTGTGGTGACGGAGTAAGAATACAATTCACCACCCCCTATCTTAACCGTGGGTGATCGTACGAGACGAGTAAGAGATATAAAACGCATATAGCATCTATGCGAGAGAAGGAAAACTCGAAACAAAACCCTATACCAATACGTCTGACCAGCGTGGTATAAGTAGGTCAATTACCCTCCCATCATGGAGGAGGCTCGAGCCCAACAGTGGGACATATATGAGCTGAGATGATAATGAACTTCACAGGATTACCACATTAGGCTAAGGCTAATCGAACGCAACGTTAATCTAAAGATTTCCGCTATCCAAATCGGCCCAGCCGTTTGGAGGAAATAGGTATCATACATAAATAATTATTTATTAAGGCCGAAGCGATAAAAATTATATGCGACTTAACACGCTAAGCGAATGCATTTTTTAGACATATAATTTATGATTAAATAATACAGAAACTATAATTGTAATATTCCATATATTAAGTTCTAAGTATTTATGTAAAATCTTCATATGATTCTAAAAGTGTGATGGCTGTGTGGTAGTGGGTACGAATACTACCAACCCTTACTTTGCTCGTAGATGTCGTAAAAGACGACTAAGAGCCTTATAACGACCTGGGCCCACTCCATCTGATGCCGTTTTGTCAACAATTACATTCCCAAATTACTTGGGGTTGATACAATATGTACTCTTCTTTCATAGAACATATTGTAAAAGTTATTGGCAAAAGTTTTATGACCGGCCGCCTGCCAGACATCAAACCTCCGTGGGGACGTAATTTTTAACCAAACGGCATAAGACGGAGTTAGCACGAGTCGCGATAAGACTCTTAGTCGTCGTTTACGACATCTACGAGCAAAGTAAGGGTTTAATTCATTTATTTAAAACAAATAAATAAAGTGGCCAATTTTGTTTGTTATGGCGGCAACGAATATCACTAACACTTACATTCTTTATGGATGTCGTGAAAGAGGATTAAGAGTGACCCAGGCCAACTGCATTTCATGCCGTTTGGTCAACAGTTACATTCCCAATGAGGGTTGACGTCTGCAGGCGGCCGGTCATAAAACTATTGCCAATAACTTCTATATTAGGACCTTGAATAAGTTCTCGCTGTTTCTTTTACAAAATAAAAGCTTTATTTAAATTATAAGGAACAAAAACCTTTCATTCAAAGTATTGTCCATCACTAGCGACCACTTTCTCCCATCTTTCTGGTAATATATGAATGCCGCGTCGGAAAAACGACATGTCTTTTGAGGTTATCCAAGAATCGATCCATTTTTTAGCTTCCTCATAAGAATGGAAGCGCTGGTCAGCTAGGCCATGTGCCATCGAACGGAATAGGTGAAAATCAGAAGGGGCTATGTCAGGTGAATACGGCGGGTAGGGTAAAACTTCCCATTGAAGCGTTTCCAGGTAGGTTTTCACTGATTTTGCAACATGAGGCCGAGCATTGTCATGCAGCAAAATCACTTTGTCGTGTCTCTGCTCGTATAGCGGCCGTTTTTCTTTTGAGGCTCGACTTAAACGCATCAATTGAAGTCGATAGCGATCCCCCGTGATAGTCTCATTTGGTTTGAGTAGCTCAAAATAAATTACACCCTGCTGATCCCACCAAATACAGAGAAGAAGCTTCGAACCATGGATATTTGGTTTTGCAGACGATGTTGATGCATGGCCGGGTTTACCCCATGATTTTCTACGCTTTGGATTATCGTAGTGTGTGTGTTTTCATCGCCAGTCACGATGCGGTGCAAAAACCCTTTTCTTTTCTGCCGTTGAAGCAGTAGTTCACACGTGAGAAAACGCCGTTCGACGTCTCTAGGCTTCAATTCATACGGTACCCAGTGTCCTTGCTTCTGGATCATTCCTAAGACTTTTAAACGTTTTGAAACAGTTGATTCATCTACTTGTAATGTTTTTCCAAGTTCTGCTAGCGTCTGACATCGGTCTTGATCGAGTAGTTCCTGCAAATTTTCGTCTTCAATTTTTTTCGGTGCGCCAGAGCGTTCTTTATCCTCAAGTTCAAAATCATTATTTTTGAAGCATCAAAACCAGTCTCTGCATGTCGTACCCGACAAAGCATTATCGCCATAAGTCTCAATAAGAATTCTATGTGCTTCAGCTGCAGATTTCTTTTGAATAAAGTAGTGCAATAAAATACCCCGCAAATACACTTTATTTGGTACAAAAGTAGACATTTTCAGAACTAAGAAAAATTACTTTGTTTATACTAAAGTGACCTACCATATACTAAAATTTAAGGTTAGATACACTACTGCCTTGCATGTGTATTACCATTCGGAATGCCATGAATGGGGTACTACTACTGCCATCTTTGAATAAACAGCGAGAACTTATTCAAGGTCCTAATATAATATTCTTCTATAACTTCTATATATGTACTATGCAATAAGAGTATATATTGTATCGACCCCAAGTAATTGGGGTAAGAGTAGGAGAATGATGATTTTAATAGTGTGATATGGGATTTAGAATACAATATGTCCCAGAGATGATAAACACCGGGTTCCAGTGGCTCGCACCTCGCAGAGAAGTTGGTGTACGGAAGGTTATAGGGTCGCGCGCCATTCTTTTCGTCGTCTCGGACTGATTGGGCGGGAGTATTGTCTTAGGATATGCTACAAAAATTATTATATGTATAGTATTAAGTTTACACATGTCCATCTTTTCGAGGCGTATAGATATTATATAATACAAATTTTGATATTACTAGTGATTACCTTAAACCATTGCATATATCCCTACTAATATATAAATGTGAATGTAAGTTTGTTTGTTACGCTTTCACGCTAAAACTACTCAACCGATCATCATGAAACATAGTACACATATTCTTGGAGGTATTAAAAGTAACATAGGATACTTTTTATTAAAAAAAAATCAAAATTTTTATATGAAAAATAAAAAAATTGTTTGTCAAAAAATCTCAAAATCTAGCTTCTTCAACGCCATCTAGCAGTGCAGTAATGTAGTTCCAACCCTGAATATTGTAAACCGTTGCACTGTATTACCGACGGTCAAAAATAAAAATAGGGGATCAAAAACTTTAGGAAAGTAACCTTTTAAGCGGGCGAAGCCGCGGGCAGAAGCTAGTTTAAAATAAAAAAGAAAAACATTAATAGCTGTAATTAGTACTGCATCAATACTGCCACCAAGTGCTGAAATTACTTACGAAACTTTAAAACAACATCTACTAAATGAGCAATTTTAGTGTCTTATTTAGTGCGGAATTTCGATACTCTTAAAATAATCATAAATATACAGGGTGCCGATTTTATTACTAGAATAACTTAAACTAGGTGTAGGAATGACGTCATAAAAAACATTAAAGTTAGTTCCAGACTCCTAGCTCTGCCCAATCCCGAGATAAAGTGATTTGTTTCTCAGCTGTACGGCGGTGAGCGCAGTGAGAGCGGGACTATTTGCCTACTAGTTCAGTGTCACACGCATGAGTATATGCCTACATCGAATTTTTATAGTGCAAGTGTATTGACCGCTTATCAGTATGGCAACTTAATAAAACTTAGGTACTATTTTTTTACTGATTTGGATAGTGTATCCTGGTCTGATCTGACACCCCTTCAAGGATTCTACTAATTAAATCGGCAACCTGTATATTTAGGAAATATATATTTTAATAAATATTATCAATTTTATTTATTATATTATACATATATGTATGCACTATACTTACATCAAAATTATTTACACCATTACATACACACACATACAATGACAAACACTTTTATATAACCTCATGTTTTTATAATTTTGTTAAAATGTACCAGGTTTTGGCAGAATATCAGCGCTATTTTATTATAAGAACAAAATAACACAAGCTGAGCCAACAGCCGTTTTTTGTTTCTCGTTCATATTATTTTATGTCAGTACTTATTTTCTTAAGTTACGTTTACTTTTAATTAACTTTTAACGAGAGCAAAATAAATGTTTTTCCTTCTTTCTTCTTCCTTTATTTCTATTAGTCTAGAAGCTTTTTAAAAGGAGACATTTTTCAGTCTAGTTTTAATCTTTTCTTTCTTTTTGTAAGAGAATATAATATATTTATACATATTAAAAGATGATTATTATTGTGATGTGAGTGCTTCTACAATACTCAATTTTTATTTTAGTAAGAATAATTTTATAAATCGACAATTTAACTTACTTAAGTAAATATATGCGATTTATATCTTTGAAAAATTCCAATTTCTAAAATGATATTATAGTGAAAACATTACGGCAATACATATATTCACTGCTGGGCATAAACCTCCCAACATGTTAGATAAAGAAATTATCGCCACGCTTGGCGATCGCTGTTCATCATTATCACCATATATCATCATCATATCCACGCGAACGCACAGAATGGATAGCTCATTCTTCTAGTGATCCCATCAGCCGGTTTTTACGGCTCTCATGGGATAATAAAAGGCGGTGGCTATTTTTTGTCCTATCAACACGTTGAAAAATATATTGAGCGTTATATTTAACTTTGAAGGAATTTGTGCTTATTTTAAAAGGTTTCCTACGCTCATCATGAAAACTGCAGTAGCCAATTATTTTTTTCTTATTAAAAAATAATCCACTGCACTGGATACTTGTACTGCAGGGAAGTTTACAAAAATATAATTAACAGATACAATTTACACTCAGACTCAGGACAATGATTTGTGAATCGTACAAAGTTTTGTCAAGTGTGAGAATCGAAACCGAGTCGCTGGGCAGGTCGGTCATACCGCGTGAGGGCGACGCCCCGACGGCGAAATCTGTCGGGGCGTCGACGAGAGGATCCCGCGAGGGTAAACCGCCGGACCACCGAAGACAAAGATCGGGTACCGGTGGTCCGCTCGCACGGCGAAGAGAGAGGAGTTTTACGGTGGATCTATGGGGTCACGCGCCGCCTTTCCGTCACCCCGGACCGATTTGGCGGGGCGAGACGCATCCATAGTCCACCAATAAAAAAAAAAAAAAGGTCGGTCATATCTTATTTAACTATTCCATTATCTGTACAGTCAATATTGTTAATACTCAGATGTTGATTTTCTGTGAGAGTATGATATTACACCCATTGACAAACTGATATCTTTATGGTTGCAGATAGAATAACAATAAAAAAAAGAATACCACGTATTTATAAAGAACTATAAAGTATAAAATAATGTGTTCGAGTTGAGAGCCCTCAACGCTTACTCACAGTCCGGGTAAAGTTGTCATAGCCATCTGAGGCTAACAACTAAGTCACACACAAAAAAAAATGTCATTCAAGATTAGTAACATAAGGGCCATACAACAAATAATTGATGTTCTTTTTTTTTCTATTGTCTTCTTTTTATGGTCCAAATTTTAAAGATCTAGCTTATCGGGAAGTTATTTTAAAATCAATTACAATAGTTAATTCCACTCGGACAGGACATACAAGAAAACAATTTAATAAAAAAGTTAAAATATCGACTTTGCCGCCGTATTAGTAATACTTGTAATATTTTAGATTTTTTGGTATATTTGATCGTTAAAACTCTATTTTTAAATTTTATCAAGTTATAATTTAACTCATCCCTAACGGTGACATGAACTGACGAAAAATAACGATATTGGATTGGATTATGATGAGGCTCCATTAATAATTTTGATAAATCTAATCTAAATCAATTTTGCGTGTGGTGACGGAGTAAGAATACAATTCATCACCAACCCCAACTTTACCCGTGGGTGATCGTAAGAGACGACTAAGGGATATAAAATGCATATAACATCTATGCAAGAGAAGGAAAACTCGAAACAAAGCCTTATACCAACACGTCTGACCAGCGTGGTATAGTAGGTCAATTTCCCTCCTATTACGGAGAGGCTCGAGCCCAACAGTGGGACATATATGAGCTGAGATGATGATGACGATGATGATGATGATGAATCTAAATAATAATCCCGAAACTTCTAGTAAAGATAATGGGAACAAACTTTTAAATGATTGTTTTGTCATCGGTTCTTAATAAGTATACAAAATGCCAAAACGAATGCGCCCTTTAGATGTAGGTACTTAAAATTCGTGTTTAAAGATTTAGTTGCATAGATACAGACAAAAGTAACAAAAGTATATTAAAAAACAAATCGCGAAAGCCTTTGAGTTCTTTGTTTATTTTGTTTCTTTAAACAATTCACAGCAAAATTACTATCTACCTTTAAATTGACTGAAACATGACACAATACTGGGGTGGGTATGCAAACACAGAGCGGGGTGCAAACACAGGTAGAGGTTTTACACCCCGCAATTTACTCTTTGCTCCTTAGGGGTCTGTCTAGATCATAGTATCACTATCTATAGCTGCATTGTACAAATACAGACAGACATCAAATCAATTACAGTGATTGAAGGTTTATGGGGCTGCGTTAGAGGAAATAGGATATAGGTTATATTACATATATTATTGTAACCTAGCAACGGCATGTTTATAACTTTAGATAAATATTTAGATTAATTGTTTGAGAGAATCAACTTTATGTGGATATTCCCTCTTAAAAAATATTTATCAAATATTAAAATCTATGCAGTAGTATATGATATTGCCGAGGAATGAATTAATGTACTGACTTGTAGAAGTTGTAGAATAAAGTAAATATTTTTTTATTGTAACAGTTAAAAAACATGATGGAGTAAAAATACAATTCACCACCCCCTATTTTACCTGTGGATGATTGTAAGAGACGTCTAAGGGATATAAAATTCACATAACATTCATGCAAGAGAAGGAAAACTCGAAACAAAACCCTATACCCATACGTCCGACTAGCCTGATACGGTACGTCAATTTCCCCTCCCATTACAGAGAAGGTTTGGGTCTTTTTTTTTTCCGCATGATGGACCATGTATGTGGTCGCGCCCCGACGAATCATACGGGGCGACAGAAGAGGCGGCACGCAACCCTATGGACCCACCCTGCAAACACCTCTCTTCGCCGTGCGAACGGGCCACCGGTACCCAATCTTTGTCTTCGGTGGCCTGCCCAGCGGTTTACTCTTGCGGGTTCCTCTCATGTCGATGCCCCGACAGCTTTCGCCGTCGGGGCGTCGCCCACACGCGGTGGCCTCACGTTGGGTGACCGGACAATTCCCCGGTCCGATCACCCGAAGCCTCGGTTAGGGCGGCATCAGGCGCAGATACTCGCGCCTGCGCCGCCCCGGCCACTGGCGGCGGCCCGGGTCACGGGAATCCACCCGGACTCGTTCCGCGGCCTCCTTCTGCGAGATGACAGCCTCGCAGAAAGCGGCGACCGCGTCCCAGTGCCTGATGCTGTCGACCATCGCTTTCGCGACAGCCGGCAGCGTCAGGTCGGCAGCGATGACAGCGACGAGGTCACAGCGTTGCCGGGCCCTGGTCACGCAGACCTCCAGCGTGTGTTGCGCCGTGTCCTCGTCACTGCCACACTGGTGGCAGAACGGAGTCGACTCCCTCCTTGCTATCTTGTGCAGGTATTTGACGAAGCACCCGTGCCCCGACAACACCTGCACCAACCGGAAAGAGAGAACTCCGTGCCGCCGCTCCATCCATTCCGTCAATACGGGCCGGAGAACCTCTACGGTAAGAACACCGTGCCTAGGCCTCTCCAGCCGCGTAGCCCAGCGAGCGATGACGTTTTGGCGGGCGACCTCGCACCAGGTGGCTATCTCG
This sequence comes from Lymantria monacha, assembly GCA_905163515.2. Classification (NCBI taxonomy): domain Eukaryota; kingdom Metazoa; phylum Arthropoda; class Insecta; order Lepidoptera; family Erebidae; genus Lymantria; species Lymantria monacha. Next base: position 25,091,675 of record LR991081.1, read on the forward strand.
CTAAGCGATGGAGAGCCACTCTCGTCGCGCACTGAGTTCACCCGCCGGTAGAGGTCGGAGAGCATCTCCGCCTCTAGGTCCCACGGGGGTGTCACGGCCAACACGCATGCCGCCTCGGTCGACACCGTGCGGTATCCGCGGATGGCTCTGGCCGTCATGGTTCTCTGAGGGCGCCACAGAAAGGCCCTAAGTCGGAGGGTCAGAGACCTCGCCCACACGGGTGCGCCGTACATGGCCATCGAGCGGATCACCCCCGCATACAGGCGTCGGCCCTCAAAGCTGGGTCCGCCCACGTTCGGCATGAGCCGTGATAGGGCGGACGCCGCGCCGACCAACTGGGGAGCAATTCAGCGGAAATGCTCCCAGAACGCCCATCGCCCGTCCAGCACCAGGCCCAAGTACTTCATATGGGCCTGGATACTGATGTGGATGGAGTTGACGACTATCGAGGCGCCGATAGGCGGCCTTACACGGAGCCCATGGAATAAGAGGGCCTCCGTCTTGTTTAGGGCCACCCTGAGCCCCAGCGCCTCCCCTCGCCTGACCGTCTCCTCGGTGCCGAGAGTGGCCAGGCTCGCCGCCTCTTCGAGTGTCCTGCCCCGGACTGTGACGAGCGTATCGTCAGCATAGCATATCAAGCTTATCCCGGGTGGGAGACTCCCTCGCAGCGCCCAGTCGTAACTGATGTCCCACAGAGTCGACCCCAATACCGAACCCTGCGGAACACCGCACGACATGGGCGTCCGCACAATATCCCCTGCGGGTATCGCGCAGAGGACACTGCGCCACTCCAAATAGTCTGCCACCAGCCGCCTCAGGTACAAAGGTACTCCATGGAATCGTAGCGCCTCCCTGATGCAGCTGAATGGCAGACTATTGAATGCGTTGGCGATGTCCAACGACACCGTCAACAGCACTCCTCCGCCGGTGACAGCCTCCGCAGCCGTCTGCCTCAATCGTAGCAGAGCCCCGATGGTCGAACGCCCCCTTCTAAAGCCGAATTGAACGTACGACAAATCGGGCCCCACCTCGCCCCGATGCTGGACGATGCGGGCAGCGAGGATGCGCTCCAGCAGCTTGCCCACATCGTCAAGGAGCACGATGGGCCTGTAGGCCGACGGCGAATCCGAGGGCCGTCCCGGCTTTGGCAGGAGAACCAACCTCCCCTCCTTCCAGCACTCAGGGAACCGACCAGACGCCAAACAAGCGTTGCACAATTGCCTGAGGCGAGGCTCAAGGTGCTCGAGGAGCGACGTCAGCACCCAGACTGGTATTCCGTCCGGGCCGGGAGCCGTGTTGGCGGAATGGATCCTCGCCACAGCCGCCCCCACTTCCGACTCCGTCACGGGCGGAATACTATCGTCGGCCTCCCGGTCTTGATCTGGCGACGCCATGACCGGGGGCGTGTGCTCCGACTGCCGCGGAAACAACTCCTCGACCACCCTACAGAGGAAGTCGGGCTGGAGGGTCTCGGTGAGGGGGGGGCCTGCACGCGAAGCTTGTTCAGTGACACGCGATACGGGCGACCCCAGGAGTCACGGTCGAGACCGTCCAGCATCTCCTGCCAACTTGTACCCTTGGCGGATCGGATGACCAGCCGAAAGGTAGTCTGCGCACTGCGGTACGCCTCGTACAGCTGGCCCTCCCGCTCAGCGTCGCGATGACGCCGCCGGCTGCGGGTGTAGGACCTTCGGGCATTAATGCACGCCGCACGAAGGTCCGCCAGTCTTGGGGATCACCAGTAGACCCCCTGCCTCGGAAGTAGACGCCACACCCTGGGCATAGCCACATCGCAGATCTGCGTTAACGCACTGCGGATGCGGACAGCCTCAGCGTCCACCCCGTCCGCTGGGGGTGGTGAGGACAGCCACGTGTGAACGATGGCCGCCTCCGCCAGTAGGTCCCTGTCAAGACCCACAGCCCACCGCGGAAACGCGGGAGCTCCGTCCGCCTTGTGACCTCTACTGGGGCCCCGGGGGAGACCTCCATCCGGATGTACCGGTGACCGGAAAGGGCCTCCGCCTCCTCCAGGACACTCCAGTTCTTCACCCTTGATGCGAAAGCAGGGCTAGCGAACGACAAGTCCACTATCGACCTGACCTGCTGCCGCACACACGTGTGCACCGAGCCCCTGTTAAGGATACAGAGGCCCAGTGAAGCCACCCACTCAACGACCGCCCGCCCGTGAGGGTTCGTCATAGGGGACCCCCACGCCTTGGATTTGGCGTTGAAGTCTCCCAGGACCAGGACGAGGCCCGGTGCCAGTCGCCGTATCGAAGCCTGCAAGTTGGTGAGGGAGGCCCCGAAATCGGTCAATCTCCTAGTAGAGGAGGTAGACGCTGTAGAGCGTGACAGCCGCGACAAATTCCCGCGACAAATTCCTCGCCCCTATCCAAAAGGGACAAGGACGGGAAGTGCCGCTGCGTGAAGGTGACGATTGCCGCAGTTCCGTCCCGGCTGATTAGCCCCCTCGCCAGTGGGCGATCGGGCCGCGCTAGGAGCGGGAGCGACTGTGGTCGAAAAGCCGCTCCGCCCCTTTGGGGCCGAAGCTGGTGGTCTGCACGCACCAGAGCCCATGCGGTGCTTGGCGGGCTTATTGCCCGCCGCACACGCGGGGCAGTGGGGCGGGGCGGCGCAAGATGCCGCCTCACGCCCGGTCTGACCGCAGCGGCAACACAATCCACCGCAGTCGAAGCAATTGGTGCATGTTGGCCAGGTGTGCCCGACCGCCATGCACTCGAAGCACCTCGCACCAAGGATTCGAGCCCCTGTCCGGGCCTTGCGGGTACTGGCTTCGACGCCTCCAATATCGGACACGTCTAGCTCCCGCCGGGCCTTCCTCAAGACGGCCTCGTAGCTGAGGCCCTTTCTATTTCGTTCTGGGGGTAGCCTTGCCTCCAGAACGGCGAAGCGCGCATTGACGATTTTGCCCACTGCGTCGATTATGGCGCGCAGGGACTCATCCGGCAATCCCCCCACCACAGGCAGCGGGGTCGGCAGCGGGGTTAGCGCCTCCGGTTGAGCCTCTACCGGGGCCCGCTCCGGGACGCTTGGCGACTTCGTCGCCGCGGCGGGAGGCGTCTTCCTCGCCACAGGGACGGATTTCGCCGCGGTGGCCGTGACGGTTTCAGCCGGCGGCGTGCCCTCCGCAGCGGGAGGCGTCGTCCTCGCCACGGGGACGGGTTTCGCCGCAACAGCAGCTGAGCGCGCCCTGGTCGACAGCTTTGGCGCAGGCGGCAGGAACTGTGCCACTTGGGCCCGCAGGTCGGCCATGTCTGTCATTTGGCCAACAAGCGGTTTACTCGCCGCACCGCCGCCAGCTCAGCCTCCAGCTGGCGGTTCAGGTCCCGCATGCCTGAGACCTCGCCATTAAGGCGAGCATTTTCAGCCTACAGGTCCGGCGGGTCGTCGCCCACGCGGGCAGCAGGTGCCGCCTCATGCCGAGGAGTCGTCGACCTTCCTCCTGCTACTGCAGCCGGCACCTTCGGTGGAGGCATGACGGTCACGCTCCCCTCGGAGTCGGCGCCCGAGCTGCCTCCCTTGCTCAGGAGGCGATTCCGCACCTTCGAGGGGAGGGCCTCCTCCCTATTCGTTACAACCGCCACCAGGGCCGATGCCGCAGGACGCGGCGATAACTTGGCGGTGGCTTTAGCAGCCGGCCCGCTGTCTTCTTTGGACGGCCCTGCGGATACACCGCCCTCGTCCATCTTAGCAGCAGATCCGCTGCCCTCGTCTCCGGACGACTCTGCGACGTCACTGTCACCCTCGTCCATTGACGGCTCTGCAGCAATTCTGCCACCATCCTCCTTTTCAGCAGCGCCAGCCTCTCTGCGCGCACGCCGCTCTTCCATCCGCCTCTTGTAGCTGGAAGCCTTACCCCTGCTCTTCCTGGGCGACTTCCGCTTCACTTTTTGGGCCTCCACGATTTGTGCCGGGCCCTCGACGGACGCCTCAAGTCCTGAGGACGAGGCGTCGTTGTCAGTTTTTCTTTGGCTTGACAAGGCCGTGGTGTGAAAATCACATAGATTCCCGTCGAGATTTAAGGGTTTTAAATTATTGGTATCCATGAGATTCCCACGAGTATGGAAGATACACTTCGTCGACCCGAGCAGAGATTCCTGTACTCGGGCAAGCCTACATTTACCAACCAGGGGAGCAGCCGGTACCCTGGCTGGAGCGTGCTAACGACAGAACAACCCATCTGCCATGCATCTTCTCGCCACACGCCAGAACTTAAGATTCTGGGTGATTTCCGAATTCGAATGTTGATTCGAATTCTTTATAGAGGTTGTCTTCCTCGCGGTCCGGGCGGTTAAGCCAAGACCCTCGCTCTTGAAACTAAGACTAGCAAAGAATCAGGTTTACGATATGTCGACGGTGGCATATGTCTGCCCAGCCCTCAAATGAATGAGTGACTGGGCCCGTCGAGAATTCGCGTCCGGTCACCCTCTATGAATAGAGGGCTAGGAGCGAATCAGGGCGTCCCAAAAAGGGAACTCCCCTAGCGCCAGATATTTGCTATGGGAGACAATCCCAACAGAATGATCTGGGGGACTGCCGCCCGCACCCAGGGTACTCCACGCGGATGTTTCTGACATCGTACCCTGAGAAGGTTTGGTAGACCCAAACCTTCTGGGGGTGGCACATATATGAGTTAAGATGATCATTAAAAAAAAAAATGTCAAATAAAATTTGCTAACGTATTTCATCCATTTAGGGTTTGTATTTAGTAAAAAATGCTTTCCCAATTAGCGTCTATGTTACAAAAAGAAACATTTATCAAAATTGTGTTTCTAGTTCCGGTAGTTTTAGTTCAGCGTTGACGAATCAGCCAATCACCTTTTTTACATATAGGTTAGCTGACACTAACTGCTGTTACAAAGAAAAAAAAAATTGTTTCAAATCAATCGCAGCGCCACCTACCTATAGGGTCCAATTATTAATATAAATCAATCTTGAATCAATCGATCGTTTAGGAGAAATTTAGTAACATATGTTATGAAAAAAGTTACATACACATACATATCATCATGCCATATCCCTTGCAGGGTAGGCAGAGAGAACAGAGTGCCAGAGAACTCTATCCTTGCATACTTCACTCTCTTCTTCAACATTCATAACTCTCTTCATACACGCTCGGCGGTTTCGGAGACTCTTGACTCCACCTTCTTTCAGCACGTGATCAATCTGGTCTAGGTAAGTGAGTCTCGTTCTCCCCCGGTACCTACATATATATATATATATATATGGTATATCTTCTTAACCAGACGTTCGTTCGGCATTCTTTCCACATGTCCGAACCATCGGAGCATTCCCTTTCGCATCTTTACACCAATACTCTCTTTCATACCTACTCGCTCTCTTACGACGTCGTCCCTTTTCCCTTTCACCTTTCTTATCCGTGGGTGATCATAAGAGGCGACTAAGGGATATAAAACGCATATAACATCTATGCAAGACAAGGAAAACTCGAAACAAAACCCTATACGAACACGTCTGACCAGCGTGGTATAGTAGGTTAATTTCCCTCCCATTACGGAGAAGGCTCGAGCCCAACAGTGGGACATATATGGGCTGTGATGATGATGATGATGAGGAGGATCGAGGCCACCATCAGAACATGTATGAGCTGAGCTGATAAAATAATTACATATACAAAAAAGTACTCTGTTATATATACCATATATATAGTTAGAAACAGTCATGTTATACATTTTCTATTATAATACGCAAATACCCTTTTTATATTCAAAAATCAGAATTACCTTCATATGTGCAACAATATTCATAGTCTGCGTGAACGTCTGCGTACTCGTTATAATTTACTTTCAAATCTCGTTATTTAATAAGTAAAATACTATTATTTCTTGTCGATATATTATAATTTCAAACTATAAACTTATACACAGTGTAGTAATAAATACAAGTATTGCGATATATTGATATTAAAACGGCTGACAAATAAAATTATGATTTATCATAATTTAATATAAAAGTATATAATTATATGTCTATCAAATATATAATTATCAAAATTTGTTTGTTTCAGAGACGAAGTTAAAAAAAAAGGCACAATGCCGATAGAGGAGAGATCAAAGACAGAATTTCCAGATGCCAAGAAGGAGAAGGTGAATGGAATGGAGAAAGGAGACGTGGAGGAATTTGTTGATAGCCATTTTCATGTCACTCATCCAACATCGTGAGTTATAAATTTATCATCCTGACTAGTTTTTTTTGGTTATATGTGATCAGATCGCTAATCCGTCTATTAATTGTGGTGATTATGACATTATATCGAGAGGGCTAAGTCCAACAGGGGTTAGGCTAATTGGATAGGATTAAGCAGACATTGCCTTAGTACATTATTAGTACCCACTTAGATATAAATTTTCTGTAAAAGTGTGGTATTACTTCGGACTAACTGACCTATTTATGACTAGGCCCTAAATTAGACAAAAGTACTATAGATTTGTTACTATAATTGGTCGGTTTAATGGTGTACAATTCAGTTAACATGAATTACAAATTATTGTAAATATAAGGTAGACTAATAATTTTAACAATATCTGTGTAACGATTTATTATTTTGCCATATGTGGGATTGGAAATTACAGCTTACTAGCGATTGCATGGTTTATTCAATAACGTTCTTTTTGAAGGTACATTTTCAACCAATTTTGCCATATATTTGAACATAGGCCTTCCCATGAGAGAAGTTTCTTACACTGTATGTAGTTTTAGTTCTATGTTATAAAAAATGTTGCTATTGCCACATGTCGGTTTTGCCTTTAAATTTCTAGCTATTGGGAAATGATCTGAGTAGTGAGGGGTTAAGAATAAAAATATGCTGCCAAAGCTTACTTTGTTGAGGGTATTATAAGAGACCGCTAATAGAGCAACAGAGAAGTGTGCATATTAAGCGTGGCAATTGTGGATTTATTACACTCTAGTGGAGATACCTATGTCCATCGGTGGATTCTTAGGGGTTAATTGGTGGGTCGAGTATTATCGAGAATTTCCTTTACGAACTCTATTATTTTTTAAAGATAAAAAAACTTAAATAAATCAAATATATGTTTCTAAAGAATAAGTGCTGCTATTACAACTAAACCCTTGATTATTTATTATTTATTCTTTCTTAATGATGTCTGTTTTTAAGGTACAATAAAGTTTTTAGACTATTGTGTGGTTTAATCTTTTCTGAAAAGCTTAAATATAAACCTATTGAATTGCTAAAGCATATTGTATAATATGTAATGTAGGTATATGTGTTATTTTGCGACTATTCGTATATTTATTCATAGCCCGATGTCACAAACGGTTTTGTTGTCCAAAGAAGTGGAACACATTTTCAAGGTCGTTATAATGTCAACTGATGTCAACCATTGTATGTCCCTTGTAATTTGAAACGACATATTTTTAGGTAATAACTTTTTAGTTGTGAAATATTATGGAAGTTGGCTTACTTGGATAAACATTTCATAATAAGGTCTGGCAGTAGGATATATTTTAAATTAAAATATCAATTAGGAATTTTCCTAATCTAACAACATAATTATGGGTATTTAATTTCTTCCACTTGCTCTTATTTTTCTGTACAGCTAATTAAAACTGACTAAGAAAGAACCATGAGCAATATGAGCATGTAGCAACGCTTTTTAGGTCAATTTATACTACTAATTGACTGTAGAGATGGCGTAGAAGTGCCAAATGTCATAGGTTCTATTCCCCTGCAGAAACTGCAGAAAGATATGGTTGTTCTGCGTTTGGGTATAATTTATTTCCATTAAATTATGTTTGTGAAGTTACCCGCACTAGAAGTATTATATATATTTGACACAGGCTGTGTCTTTAAAAAAAAATATGGCTAACACATAAGTTCCTTCGATGTAAGAACAAATACTTTCTAAGAAAGAAATATAGAACAAACTTACTCACTACATTTTATTAGTAAGAAGGATGCATATTATTTATAGACTATGTACAATGTATGTATGTAGTACTACTATTCAAGTTTTAAAGTTTTATAAATTTTTATACAATTACAATTTAGTTATTTATCTTCATATTGTCATCTAATCCAGTGTTTCAGCTATCGTTTTGACAATTTCATTATGACGCATATTTAAAAAGCTGTATATATTTTTTTTAAATATGGGTGGTGTATATATATATATATATAATACTTCTACAGGTACGCAGACACAATTCTTCACCTGTTTAGAGGAAACATCGGTTCAGGACTGTTAGCTATGGGCGATGCATTTAAGAATGGCGGCATTGTCTTCGCGACGATAATGACGCCTATCCTCGGCATCCTATGCGTTCATGCTCAACACTTACTGGTGAGTCAGTTCCGGCAGATACAAGAGTTGTTTAGATTAACAATTACATAGGTGGCGCTAGGAGCCATTTAATTTTTTTAAATTTGTACAGAATATCGTCTTTTAGGTCCAACTAGTTATATATATTATAAGCAGAACTAATCAACACAATTCAGTGAGTGCTATATTGCAGGGTAATTTCTTTCAAAGGCAACTAACTATATGGCACGAGCGAAAGAATTTAATAAATGTTTGTCATGACAACTTATATACGTCACTGTTGCTCTAGTAAGTCTAGTATCCTCCGCATTAGTAGGAAAATTGACCGACTATATCACGATGGTCAAACGTGTTGGTATAGACTTATTTATTATGAATTTTACATACATACATATCATCACGCCATATCCCTTGCAGGGTAGGCAGAGGGAACAGAGTGCCAGAGAACTCTATCTCTGCATACTTCACTCGCTTCCTCAACATTCATAATTCTCTTCATACACGCTCGCCGGTTTCGGAGACTCTTGACTCCACCTTCCTTCAGTACCTGACCGATCTGGTCTAGGTAGGTTAGTCTCGGTCTCCATCGGTACCTACATCCTTCCACTTTCGCATTGTATATCTTCTTAACCAGACGTTCGTTCGGCATTCTTTCCACATGTCCGAACCATCGGAGCATTCCTTTTCGCATCTTTACACCAATACTCTCTTTCATACCTACTCGCTCTCTTACGTCGTCGTTACGAATGCGGTCGGTCAGCCTAACTCCACAGATTTTCCGAAGAGATCGCATTTCGACCGCATTAATTTTACTTTCATATTCTTTTCTGCATACCCAACTCTCGCTTCCATACAGTAATGTTGGGACAAGCACTGCGTTATGTATTGCTACACGTGCCTTCTGGCTGAGGTGGTGGCTGCCGGGAAGTTGCCCCAACGCTCCGTTCACTCTATTTCCCGCATTCACTCTTCGCTCTATATCAGTGGTGTACCTTCCATCTCGGCTAAATCCACATCCAAGATATACAAATTCATCCACTTGCTCTAGTACATCATTACCTATTGTTACTCTTACATCTGTTCTGGCTTCATCATTATGAATTTTCATTCTCTTAAATATGTCTATTAATATGTGGTAGCGGCTACGAATACTACCAACCCTTTCTTTACTCGTGGATGTAGTAGAAGACGAGTAAGAGTCTTATAACAACCTAGGCCAACTCCATCTGATGCCGTTTGGTCAACAATTACATTCCCAAGGAGGGTTGACGTCTGGCAGGAGGCCGGTCATAAAACTCTTGCCAATAACTTTTATAATATGTACTATGAAAGTAGAGTACATATTGTATCGACCCCAAGTAATTGGGATAAGAGTAGGGGAATGATAATTCTCTTAAATGATAACCTTCTCTTAATCGAGTTTCCTTTATGTTTATTTACCATATTTTATATTTTCAGTTAAACTGTTCAGATGAAATGTATCAACTAACTAAAAGCACCAGGCCTCCAGGATTTGCGCAGACAGTTTTTCTAGTATTCGCACATGGTCCACCAAAATTGAGAAAGTTTGCCACCGGCATGAAGATCGCCGTGGACTGTTTCCTGTGTATCACGCAACTTGGTTTCTGCTGCATCTATATTGTATTCCTTGCGGAGAATCTTAAATCTGTAAGTGTATTACGTCACAGATATTTTAAGAAGTTATAATATTCAATACAATGAGCATATGCAAGTAAAATTAATGCGGTCGAAATGCGATCTCTACGGAATTTCTGTGGAGTTAGGCTGATCGATCGCTTTCTAACGATGATGTAAGAGAGTGAGTAGGTATGAAAGAGAGTATTGGTGTAAAGATGCGAAAGGGAATGCTCCGATGGTTCGGACATGTGGAAAGAATGCCGAGCGAACGTCTGGTTAAGAAGATATACAATGCGAAAGTGGAAGGATGTAGGTACCGGGGGAGACCGAGACTAACCTACCTAGACCAGATTGGTCACGTACTGAAGAAGGTGGAGTCAAGAGTCTCCGAAACCGGCGAGCGTGTATGAAGAGAAATGTGAATGTTGAAGAAGCGATTGAAGTATGCAAGGATAGAGTTCTCTGGCACTCTGTCCTCTCTGCCTACCCTGCAAGGGATATGGCGTGATGATATGTATGTATGTATGTATAATATTCAAAATATTATTATCTATGTGCTTTATATATGTGCTGCTTGCTCGTTTGCCACAACAAGCAATAAAAAAAAAACAGGAAAATAAATAACATCCGTGTAATGAATGAGTAAAAATACAATTCAATTTCTTACCCGTGGGTGATAGTAAGAGACGACTAAGGGATTAAGGGAAAAGGAAAACTTGATATAAAACCCTATACCAACTTATCTGATTAGGTGGCCGGTGCCCAGCAAAGGGGCGTTTAAGAGCTGAGATGACACGAGTTATTTTTTATCATCTAATGGAAAATAGGAGATTAAATGTTGCGATGATACTTTACCTAATTTATTATTGCATTAAAATTAGGCCAAATATGTACTAGAAAGCGTTTTTACTTATATAATATAGACTTACTAAAAAGTAATATTCTGTAAATCAGCTGCTGAAAAGATATAATATGTAACCATAATATATTTAAAAATTTTCAACTATTATTTACAGATTTGTGATTCTTTTAATATAGACGTGCAGCTATCCGTCCATATGATATTCGTTATGATACCAATACTACTCGCCTGTATGGTACGAAACCTCAAGTATTTGACGCCATTCTCGACCATCGCCAACATATTTATGGCATGCGGTCTGGCAGCGGTGATGTATAAAGCTACAGAGGATCTGCCACCAGTGACCAGCAGGAAATATATTGCAGACTATTCGCAGTTGCCTTTGTACTTTGGAACAGCTATCTACGCTTTTGAAGGCATTGGACTGGTAAGATTTAAAAGTATTTGTTGCTACTAGTAACTATTATAGTCTCTAACTGATTCGCTCAAGTTCATCCAATCGAGTGACTAGTAGCTCAATTTCTCTTCCATTGTATAAGAAGGCTACCAAGCCTAACTTAGTTGTCTTTTATGATTATAGGTGATCACCTATGGGAAAGTAATGGTAGAAAAGATTGTTATATTCTTATTATATCACCACACGGATATAATAATTAACTCCACAGATGGTTTAGTGTCAAGTACCGCGGTTGCGATTACAACATAGAACCATATTTTGTGCTATCCATAAGTTGTTGTTCTGAGTCTGGGTGTAATTTGTGTACGATGTATGTTTGTGAAGTCTTGTCTTGAATGCAATAGGCAGTTGTTGAGATTAATACGTTACAATGAGCAATCAAAAGTCTCTTCAGCCAGCTTCAGCAGAAGTCTTGCTCCGTACGAGGGTTAGATTCTTATGTTGGGTATTTTATAAAAAAATATATTGTATTAACTTTTAGATAATATGCTTATTTATTTTTTTGTGTGGTGGTTAACGAATATTACCAACTACTTTGCTTGTAGGTGTCCTAAAAGACAACTAAAGGCTTAATTTACAAATTTGTGTCAATTTTATCTGATGTCGTATGTTCAACAATTACATTCCAAAAGAGAGATGATGTCAGGCCGGTCATAATACTTTTGCAATATATACGATAGAAGAAGACTTCATATTGAGTCTACCACAAGTAATTAGTACAAACATAGAAAAATATAAATGATATAACTTAGTAATATTCTTTTTGTTTTTTTTTTTTAATGCGAACATATCAGGCTACTGGATGGTAAATGATCATATATTTTTAAAACTTCTGTATTAAAAGCACAAATAAAAAACCCAATACAGTATTTATAAGGCATGGGAATGATAACCGATTATTATCGTGTCTCCTTGGCTATAGATTAATACTTCACTGTGATCTTTTACATACATACATATCATCACGCCATATCCCTTGCAGGGTAGGCAGAGAGAACAGAGTGACAGAGAACTCTATCCTTGCATACTTCACTTGCTTCTTCAACATTCATAATTCTCCTCATACACGCTCGCCGGTTTCGGAGACTGTTGACTCCACCTTCCTTCATTACGTGACCAATCTGGTCTAGGTAGGTTAGTCTCGGTCTCCCCCGGTACATCACATCACACACATCCTTCCACTTTCGCATCTCTTATAGCTAATAATAAACTGAGAAGTCAGTGGTACCTATGATATTATTGCCTTTGCTTGCGTGAATTACATACCAATTTACAATTTTTTGAATACCCATGTGATTCCGATTCGTAACGACGACGTAAGAGAGCGAGTAGGTATGAAAGAGAGTATTGGTGTAAAGATGCGAAAGGGAATGCTCCGATGATTCGGACATGTGGAAAGAACGAACGTCTGGTTAAGAAGATATACAATGCGAAAGTGGAAGGATGTAGGTACCGGGGGAGAACGAGACTAACCTATCTAGACCAGATCGGTCATGTACTGAAGGAAGGTGGAGTCAAGAGTCTCCGAAACCGGCGAGCGTGTATGAAGTGAATTATGAATGTTGAGGAAGCGAGTGAAGTATGCAAGGATACAGTTCTCTGGAACTCTGTTCTCTCTGCCTACCCTGCAAGGGACCTGGCATGATGGTATGTATGTATGTATGTGATTCCGTAGCATTAGTAAGAATATTTACATTAATATTATTTGTTATCTCAGCAATTTTTATGACAATGCCAGATGCGCAGATCTCTTAAGGCGCGATATCATTCATAACATTATAAATATGAATGTTTGTTTGTTATGCTTTCACGTCTCAACCATGAAACTATTTATAATTATTGACATACATTTTTCACAATTGGAAAGCTACATTTATAGCTATATTTTATCTCCGTATTCCCACTGGAATAACCGTGTGGTGACGGAGTAAGAATACAATTAACCACTCCCTATCTCACCCGTGGGTCATCGTAAGACGACTAAGGGATATAAAACGCATATAACATCTATGCTAAAGAAGGAAAACTCGAAACAAACCCTATACCAACACATCTGAACAGCGTGGTATAGTAGGTTAATTTCCCTCTTATAAAGGAGGAGGCCCGAGCCCAACAGTGGGACATGTATGAACTGTGATGATGATGATGGTGCCCACGGGAACGGATACTACACGGGACAAACAGCAGCCATTTACTAGTTATAAATATATTTTCCCTGCATTGCTGTTTCGAATTTACTGTACTTTTTGTATTGCCTATTATCAAGAGTAAAACTTAAGATCTGTTTTTTTTTTCACTCTGTTCTCTCTGCCTAACCTGCAAGGGATATGGCGTGATGATATGTATGTATGTATCAAGACTAAAACTTTTGTCGATAAAAAGGCTATGTTACACAATAAGATATTTTGAAATGCAATTGGCAGTTGTTGAGATTAATACGTTACAACAAGCAATCAAAAGTCTCTTCAGCTTTATAATAGTAATATTGAAAATCAAAGAAAATATAAATTAATCATTAATTATCAAAAAATCAACATCCAGCTAATGTTAGTTGATGACTATAGTCATTTTATTTTATAAATGCAGGTTTTGCCTTTGAAGAACGAAATGAGAAAACCGGAATTATTTCAAAAACCGTTAGGAGTCCTCAACGTGGGTATGGTGGTAGTTGGCAGTATATTCATCATCGTAGGATTTCTTGGATATCTTAAGTGGGGAGAGGACGTAGCGGGAAGTCTCACTCTTAATTTGGACTCTCAAGAAACGTAAGTATTAAAATTTAAGATCAACAATAAAATGAAAAGCGATTTCATTCACTGAAAGCTGCCGTTTTTGCATATTACGAGAATAAACTACTATAAGACGTGTATGAATTTTTGCACCGTTAGTGTAGGTTATATTACGTATATAACTGTAAAAATACGTTAAACTGTAATGTTCAAAATTATATTTTTTTGTGGTATTCTTTCTTTCTTTTTGTCATTAGATGAAATTATTTTAGTTAATTTATTTTCCTTCTTAGCCCATAGATAATTCTTACCCTATAGGTTGGATAACGATCTCTTCGAGATGAAGGAAATTAGAACTAGAAGATTGTCCGATAGATGGCATACGTCACCTTGAAGACGTAAGATATAATATGAATCGAAATTTGCATGTCCTAAAATAGTTCACGATGGTGTAAGTGGCAGCACGGTTGGGCCGGATTCCCAATAGGTGCGGGTTCGAACCTCGCTTGTGACATCATTTTTCGTTTCGTATCGGGTATTCATGGTAATATATTGACTTTACACTCACTTTTTTAACTTTCAATAACTTCGTGAAACAAACAATTCGTTGTTGACATCCAACTTGTTTGTGTATTCTGACGTCACAGAAGCGCGCCAATATAGCTGCGTTTAAACCGCCCAAAAATGATAGTGATTTTAATATATTTTTTTAGCTTAATGGTTTATATTTTGGATGTTTTATATTTATTTTTGGTAATGTAATAACTAGTGAAACGGTTAAAAAAATCATGCATATGGGCTATTAGTTAATTTTGGCTTCGTAGAACGTTGTGTTAGCTTTTATTCGTTAAGCTTACTTATGGTACTTAGAGTACCTATACATATTTAATTATATTTGTACACGCGTTTGCGTCTAATAGATAGTCTGTGGATACCATATCCACATCCGTCAAAATGTGCTCGGGATTATTAATCTGTGGGAAGAGGTCATGCAAACGCGTGTGAATAATGAGAATAATAAATACATAAATGTATCTAATATTACCATCAGCGTCATAATGTAATTGATCAAATATAATTGTTAAAACTATGACGATGTTTTCATTTTGATGACTAACAGTTGTTTCGGTGTGGCGTAAAATTTGATCTTTATACGTGGCACCACGCTCGTCTAATAGGGAATATGCACGTGACTCCAAAATGAACAAAATAATTTTTTTTGTAATCTTTATTGCTTAAATAACATACCTATACAATTATTTTTGAAATTCATCATTATTTAATAGTGAAATTTAATTATCAAAAATCAGCTTTTTAGAAATTTGTCGTCTTGACGTGACGTCATCGTACACTCGAGTCTTCTGGTATCAAGGCGTTACTATAGTGATTATTTTCTATCGTTACCCAGTTATTTCATGAGTTATTAGTTTTCTGTGTTCAAGTATTAATCCTTGTGAATGAGAGACTAAACAAACGTCACTTTTTGTCCCTGTTCTAATGCCATTATTTTGTATTGCATATAATTCTCTGTATCTGAAACCCAATAGAAAAATGAATAATTAATAATTTCAAACTTTTCTCTTACTCTAATAAGTTACATGTTTTCATTCATAGGTATCATAGATGACTAAACATATATTACTTTTAGACTCATGTACCTATTACATATGGAGAATATATCTTTAAGAACTTTACGTAAACTAGATAGTGTACGTCGAAGTTTGTTAACAAAACAAGTATGTGCATGTAATTAAGGAAAAATGATTCTTTTATGTATTTCATCACTTCTCTAATGTGTTTACTTACGTTAAAATGATCTTCACAACAGTATAAACTGCAGTAGATGTTGGTTCAAATCCTGTGTGGCAACTTATTGTATTCTTAATAACCGTACATGGGGAAATAATTTGATGTTATTTTAAACTGTCTCATAATAGATAGGTGTGATTATAGCCCCACTCCCGTTAAGTAGTATGTACCTAATTATGGATAGTTGTACAGTTAGTACCATTAGATGAATGGAATTTCATTATTTTAGTTGGATTTTTCATTTCTATCAAAACAAGTGAATCTGTGTTATTCTAACAGCAAGAGTTGCAAGACTCTTGTGAGTCTCGCATTTGGGCAACACTAGGTATAATACTTATATATACTTAGTGGGGTAATAACGCTAGGAAGCTCTAATATTTAATTGCTGTATGGTAGTGGCTACGAATACTATCAACCCTTGCTTTGTTAGTGGGTGACGTAAAAGACAACTAAGAGCTTTATATCGACCTAGGCCAACTCAACATGATGCCGTTTGGTCAACAATTATATTCCCAAGTAGGGTTTACGTCAGGCAGGCGACATTATTGCCAATATTTTTTTCAATATACTGTACGAGTACATATTGCGTCGATCCCAATTAATTGGGATAAGAGTAGGAGAATGATGATTAATACATAGTAACTATAAGACTACACGTACCTCTGATTTTTGTTAGTTCATAATAAATTATTAATCTTTTTAATAAAAACATGATTCGTAAAGGAAAATATCGTGGAAAAACCATTATATATGACGAGTTTTACAATAATAAGTTCTTGTAAGTGTGCTAATGATTCGAAAACGAGTTTTAAGCTGTTCGTCCCAAGTATCTTTAATATATTAAGGATCCAATTATAATGTTATCTTATTTAAATCTAGATTATCGATATCATAATCATCATCATCACAGTCCATAAACGTCCCACTGTTGGGCTCGGGCTTCCTTCGTAATGGGAGGGAAATTAACCTACCATACCGCGCTGGTCAGACGTGTTGGTATAGAGTTTTGTTTCGAGTTTTCCTTATCTCATATAGATGTTATATGCGTTTTATATCCCTTAGTCGTCTCGTACGATCACCCACGGGTAAGATATGGGGTGGTGAATAGTATTCTTACTCCGTCACGACACGGAAATATTATCGATATAGCTTCTGTGATTGTATAAGTAAGAGGTTGTTTTTATTGGGCTCTCCTGATTACCGAAGAAAAATAGCTGCTATTTTAAGGTCGTTTTTCTGTTAGAGTGTGGTCACTGTTTATGACTGCAGTTAGAAAACTAGGTGCACACACAGATCACATCACAGTCATACAGTGGCAAATTTATTATTAAACTAGTTTGAATATTAAGATTTTAAAAGCGTTCCAGACGATCGGAATTCGTATGCTTCCAGCACGCGGACCCTTTATTCAAACAGCTTCATTTAAGTGTTTCTTTTTTCATTTTCAGACTAAGTAAGGTGGTGCAAATGCTTATTTTGCTGGCAATTCTTTTCACTTACCCGTTGCAGTTCTACGTGCCCATCTCCATTACGTGGCCAAGCATTCGTAAGAGGTGGCCCTCCAGAAACCCTGTCATCATGGAGCTACTCTACAGAGCGTTCATAGCATTGCTTACATGTAAATATTTATTTACTAATCTTATTATTGGTTAAGCCATATACACATTGAGTACTGGTCTCCTCTGAAATAGGAGGGAAGACGGCTTATCATTCTTTCGTTAGCTAGAGTTGGAATTCGCTTGTTACAAGTTTTCCTTTTTTTGTAAGGGTGTTTTTAACTTTCACCTTGCTGAAGAGCTGATGGTGATAAAATATTTAATATAATTTATGTTATATAGTTAACCGCAGCTGAAATTGACCAAATTATCATTATCTTGCTCGTATCTCGATTACTTGTGGTTTATATATACAACTAACAATATCCTGCCCATATCTCAATTACTTGGGGTCTATATATACAATCATCATTATCCTGCTCCTATTTCAATTACTTGGGGATTATATACAATCATCCAGCAGCTCATTGACATCTTATTGGACATAGGTCATCTACAAAGGAATAACGTTTTGTACGCCCCGTTTGGCAGGAGGATTAAGGTTGTTACTGCCTACGGTCCCTTTTTTTTATACTCGCAGGCAAGTAGGGGATGGTCACACGTGCATATTTTAATCTTTTCATAATCTTAATTTATATATCCCACTTCTGGCCCCCTTCTCCATAACGCGAGTGAAATTCGCCTACTAGGCCACACTGGTACTTACCAGCTAGTATGTTTGGTATAGGGTTTTACTCCAAGTTTTCTTTCCCTTCCATAGGTGTTAATTGCATGTTTTAGTCATAGTTAACAGTACCCACGGGCAAGCAAGGGTTGGTAAATCTTACTCTTATATTCTCACCATAGGGCTTTTAACCCCTTATCAATCATCATCATTAACCTTGCTCTTATCCAAATTATTTGGGGTCGACACAATATGTACTCTTCTTCCACACAATCTTCTTCTATCTTCTATCCATATCATGCTTTACTTAATTCATCCACCTTTTCATAGGTTGTCCCTTAGGGGACGTCCATTTATCGCGTGATCTTTTTTTTAGCATTTTTACCCCGTTGTCGATACGAGGTGAGGTTTAAGACTATAACCCCCCCTCCCTCTTTTATAGTTCGCAAAATGGTCTTTATACAGATCACCTACGACAACGGCAAGTCAGTCACACTACACAAAAATAAATACACGTGATATCTTACTACATTTGTGATAATTCGTGATTTTTGTCAAACAAATCCCCTCCCCCACTTTTCAAACTTCACGTGATTAATGGACGGCCCATTACCCCCAAAGTCCTTTTTCTAACACGATTACTTTCATTTCCTTTCATCACATGTTCATAGCATTATAGTATACCGTTCACTCTTGAATTTTGCTGTGAAATGCGCAACCTTTTTTTTATATGTGCACTCCTTATTTTAATTCCTTTCTATTAATGTTGCAGTTGTTCTGGCTGAGACAATACCGAAGCTTAGTTTATTTATCTCCTTGGTGGGTGCAGTAAGCAGCACGGCACTAGCTCTCATGTGCCCCATTATTATAGATCTGGTCTGTAAGAGCAGCAAGCCCGGTGGCATACATATCTTTGTGTGGATCAAGAATCTTCTCATCATAGGACTAGGTCTCTTCATTTTCATTACCGGCACTTTTCAAAGTATATCTGCTATCATTAAAGCATTTAGGTTATAGGTTATTTTTAAATATTAGCTCAGTGCTAACTCTTTCATTGGTCTATATACAATGTAATATTAAAAATTATGCACAATTTAATCAAATTATAATGTCAATATGAATTCAACGGCAACATTTGACAAAACTAAATTTGCATGACATTATTATGTAAATATCAAATCCTTTTCTTGGTATTTTCCAAGATAGCATTAAGGCAATATTGAATTTTTATAAGCGCTGATTTTACGATAAAACTTCGCATTCTTTATAAGAGCCAGTCATCTGGCAGACCTTGAACTAATTTAATAAGATCAAGCGAAATGCCGGACATTCATACTATTAAACGAGTTAAATATAATCGATTTGAAATATAGTAACATTTGTACATACTCGTAGTTTAGCTGGCAGGGATTTCTTATAGTGAATCAGTGAAATAGGGCCTAGTCGTAAACATTTATTTTTTTATTATATTATTTAATTTCATTGAATATTATTATCAATGATATTTTTCTCATGTATAAAGAAGTTTTTTAAATAATTTCAAGCATAATAGCAGTCAAATAAATCGATATCAAAATACTAAACTAAATTGGATAGTAGACTGAAATAGAATAAATGATTGAAATGCTAATTATAAAACACAGTTCAAGATATAGCGGTAAATGCAGACCCCACCCTGTGCAATAGCTGCCTCCATGTTAGACTATACAAATTGCTGAGCAAGTATCGGCTAGCTAACTAATAGTAACTTTTATATTTTCTATTACCTACATAAACCATTTAGTACATATCAGCCAGCTAATTAGTAGGAACTGTTAACAGCTCAATTAATTACATAAACTATAATAGAATATATCAGCTAGCTAATTAATTAGTAATGACTGTTAGGAGGTTAACTTTTACGTTAAACACCGAGTTAACTAGTAATACGATATTGATTATAAAGCTATTTTAAATGAAATTAAAAAAACGCAATTAGAGTATTTAATTTTATCAGAAGCCTTTTTCTTAGTTTTAAGTTTATAGATTTCTAATGATAGATTAAATTTTTACAGATCTTATAATTGTGATGCTAATAGTCTCTTGTAAAGGTAGAGACTTTAAATCAATTAGATGTATTAAGCCGTTATATGATAACAATATAATGATTATGTACCTACCTATATGTTCTTAATACACAAAGTGTTATTTAAATATTAAAATTTTAATGCCTGATAATAGATTTTATTTTTACTCATAGCATTCATATTTTCGTAGTCACACGCCTGTTTCCCAAAGGTATAGGCATAAATTTTTATTTGCCACGATTCAACATACCTATTGTCTTATCACTCATCGTGCTCTCACGTATGTTTAATAGTTACGTACGCTGTTAATTCAAAATTTAACTACCGCTTATAAATAACAGTACATTTTTTTTGATTGCCTTAAAATCATTACTTAAAGAGCACTCTTGTAAGACTATTTCTAATTTGTTAACATCTATATCTATAAAAGAGGATGTTTGTATGTATGACATCGCTAAACTCGAGAAACTATTTTCTGTCATTATGAAAATTGGTATGTATGTATTTTTTCACGGAGAAGTGTTATATGAACAGAGATGTACAAAATGGTTTTAAAAAAGCATTTAAATACAAAATACAAAATACTTTTCAGATTTACTATTTCAAATGCAAAATACCAAATAGTTTTGCGTTTTGTATTTCAAATGCTAAATGTAAAATAGGTATTTTCAAAATACTTTTTCAAAATAAAATACCTTTTGACCAAATCTCAGAATTTTTTATTTATTTTAGGTATTTATCATTATGCTAGGGCCGCACCTGAGTGTATCGTCACGAAGCTTCGTGCAATGAGACGATACACGCAGATGTGACCGGTCATTATCGGCTATCGTCGCGACCATTCGGGCTTCGTGTGCAATATCGCTTGGGTGGCGATAATTAAGTCAAAGGCTTTTAGCGCGCTAATATATCGCGCTTTGTGGTCAGACTAGCGTTTTCCATTTCGGGGAAAATTTTCGTTGTGTTTAGACGCGTTCGAGGATCGCCAGTTAATCAATAAATATGGAGTGGGGTGATGAAATGGTGTTAGAATTTATACACCATTATGAAGCGGAACCCATGAGGGGTTGCAAAAATATCATTATGTAATTATTAGCATAATATAGCTGTAATAGGAAAGCACTTCGTCATCCATAGTTAAACGCATGAAAATGATTTCGGCCATCTTTAATTATTGCACGATACTTCGTGTAAAATAGCGAAGTCGCTAATGTGACCACAGTTTTATCGCGATAATTTTCTAGTGTACCAAACGTACGAAGCTTCGCCACAAATTACTTCGGGACGATACACGCAAGTGCGGCCCTAGCATTAGAAATAGAGACACAATGTCAAGCCAAACAAAAACGTCTAATAACATGGCACCTTATGCAAGACATTTTGGTCATATTTATCAGTAGGTACACATATCAATAAATTCTGTTATATTATTAATAATAATAATACTCACTTAAAATAATGTAAAAAAACTAGACTAACGAAAAAAAAACCATGGCTCCATTTTGTGAATTGTGTGGCCATTTATTTCGGTTCACTTTTCTTTTCTCTTATCTTGTACAGTACCTACATAGCCGTTTCAGTATTGTAGGGATAACAACAACACTTCAATATCATAAAAGTAGGTAATCAAATCGAATAAAAAAAGGGCGCGCATGGCTAGCAGATGCCTCTATCGGTCAAATTCGGTAATACAAGCGTCATTCGTTCATTTTGTTTGACTGGTAATGTTGGCTAAACTTAATCACAAAGTATTTTGCATTTTGAAATGAATATTAAAAATGCTAAATACATCTCGAAAGGTATTTCAAATAAAATACAAAATGTTTTTTACTAAAAGGCATTTAAATGCAAAATACAAAATAGGTATTTTGCATTTTGTATTTGCATTTTAAATAGAAGTAGGTATTTCAAATAAATCGCATCTCTGTATATGAAATCCCTATTGATGTAACTAGCCACCAGATGGCGCTGCGATATATAGACTTCTACAAGCAAACCAACGGGCTAGTACTTTATACAACTCTCCTCATTCATATGGCAAGGCATGTTTACATTAGCAAACATGGCTCGTATCAGTAGCTATACAAAAAACTAATAAAAAGATTACATTTTATGATAACTGCTGGGGGGGCACACTTAAAACATTACTTATTTTTACTGACCGTCGCAACGCCTACAGATTGTTTGTACAAACTTAACTGCTGCCATTTTGTCCTGTATGTCAAACGTTTGACAACTGAGAATTGTTATTTTTTGTTCCTAGCGTAGGTACTTATTGTCATCAATCTATTTACGGTTATTGATGTACTTTTTGAAAATTATCTAAATTTTCATTGTTAAGCTGATATTATTATTGCTTCGTTATCAGCTGATATGTTTTTTTTTATATTTCAGGGTAGCTTTCATAGTAAAAGAAAATTCTATATAATTACACATACACATGTAGATATGTATATATATCACTTCAACTTTAGTTCACCGCGTAAACTCTGGGTAGCAGCACCTTCCATACATGCATATTTTATCATGGAGTTGCCACTCTTTTTCAGTTTAATAACTTTACTCTTTGGATAGCTGTAATAGTTGATATTTCAAACATTAGTTGCAAGTTTCAGTGTAAGTTGTTAATAATAATAATAATAAATTTTATTGGATTAAGTAACAATGACTCATTATGTGTTAGTACGACTTACAACTAGGTTAGTATACATACAAAAACATTCGAACACATAAAAGGAATACACACATAGAAAATAAATAAATAATATCTAACTACATTTTACATTTGTCACCGCTGCGACATCCCATGGGAGACGGCACTACAGCGATTTAAATAAATGCAGTCAAGCCTGCTCGCAATCATATTCAGGATACTGTTGGAGCTGGCCCGCACCCTGCGCACCAGAGAACCGCATCTCTTTCGCATTGTAGCGTAGAAACAATCTACGTGTGCATCGGCAAACATTCCTGATGCGCTACAGAAGCGGGGCAGCCCCACCAGCACCCTGAACGCATTGTTGAATTGGACACGGAGTGCGCTGTATGATCCCCTTGCACACCTAGCCCACAGGCTGCACGTGTAAAAGCTTGTACAGTAAGCTCGGAAGAGTGTGATTTTGACATTAAGTGAACATCGTGCAAACCTGCGGGCCAGCATGTTCGCCCTGATCGACAACGCCCTCCGCTCCCTTTCTATATCGTCGTCGTCTTTGAGGTCAGGGGGTAAAAAAAAAATTGTAGATATCTGTAAATAGATTTTGTTTGATCATCATCGTCATCATCACAGCCCATAAATGTCCCACTATTGGGCTCCGGCCTCCTCCGTAATGGGAGGGAAATTAACCTACTATACTAGTCAGACGTGTTGGTATAGGGTTTTGTTTCGAGTTTTCCTTCTCTGGCATAGATGTTATATGCGTTTTATATCCCTTAGTCGTCTCGTACGATCACCCACGTGTAAGATATGGGGTGGTGAATAGTATTCTTACTCCGTCACCACACGGAAAACACTTGTTTGATACAAAGCATAAAATTGAATATCTATATCTATGCAAGAGAATGTTTGTATATATGACCACGCTAAAATCGAAAACTATTTGACCGATCGCTATGAAAATTTGTATATGTATTTTTTTACATAGATGGTTTATATGCTAACCACATCGCCATCAGGCTGCGCTAAACTAACGGTCTTGGTTTGGTAGTAGGTATTTAATAAATAATATAGGTAGGTATACTTTCCTTGCAGTGACGGAATAAGAATATAATTCAACAACCCTTTCCTTGGCCGTGGATGTCGTAAATAATGACTAATGGTATATGAATGCGTCAACGCAAGTCAAGCAAAACTCGAAATTAAAACCTACTCTTATTTGACAAGCATGATATAAGTAGATCAATTCTTCTATTGCTATATGGAGACGGCTCGAGTACTGTGGGACCTCCCATCTATTTGCTGAAGCGACTAGTACATTCAACATCTTCAATATAATTTAGGATTTCGCTGTTTATTGCTGGACGTAAGAGTCTAGCACAGTAACCTACTTATACCAGCGTGGTATAGTAGGTCAAATTCCTTCCCATTATGAGGAGCCTCGAGTCCAGATGATAATGTATGTACTATCGTATTCGGTATTTAACATTTCTATATTTACAGAGATACAAATAAAATAAATAAATTTATAATAAGTTTTGTATCTTCATGACAGATGTGGAAGATCCATTTAGCACAGAGGTATTACATAAGGATTTTTTTTAAAGGTGTGGCCGTCTTTAAAAAAAGACCTACACTTCCTACCTACACTTTGGAAAAAAAACGTTGTATTACGGGGGACTTTACAAATATGCAATTAACGCAGATAAATTACATTCAGACTCAGAACAAGACGCATTATGTATCGCACAAAGTATTGCCCTGCGTGGGAATGGAATCCACGACACTGGCACGGAAGTTCAGTATCTTAACCATTACGTCATCTGTCCAGTCAGTATGCAGAAGTATAATTTCGATATGTTACTATAATGATGATGACCAGATTGGTCACGTACTGAAGGAAGGTGGAGTCAAGAGTCTCCGAAACCAGCGAGCGTCTATTAAGAGAATTATGAATGTTGAGGAAGCGAGTAAAGTATGCAAAAATAGAGTTCTCTGGCACACTGTTCTCTCTGCCTACCCTGCAAGGGATATAGCGTGATGATGTGTATGTATGTACTATGATGATTTAACATCATGGAGATGTTAACCCGTATAACAATTCAGTTAAATTTGTATAAATAATAAACACTACATTTGTGAAGTGAAAAAGAGGTCGCTACAAGAATGACTTCAACTCACATCTAGTGGAAATCCGTTCCAATATTTATAGTGATCAATTTGTCGTCCATTCGTTCAGTTGATTGGTATAGAGTTGCGATTGACAGTTCCCGAGTATACCTTCTCCCATTGATCAGAAGAAATTGAATTTTGCTTCGATTTTGCCTACACTTGTAGTAATTTAATCTGCCTATATTGGATTAATCGAATTTTATAACGCTTGCAGCAGGTCAAGTGGTGCCAAATTCTTTTATAACTCCATCACCTAATAAGCAACTAATATTTTGTTTCTTCTTCTAAGGCTATAATTATATGTACCTACCACTGTTAGGCTCAGGACTCCTCCAGAACGGGCAAGAAAATTATCTGATGGATGCACATTGGACAAACGTTGGTTGCCATAGCTTTTATGTTGAGTTTTTTTACCTTGTAGCCTTGGTTTTGTTATATGATTACAAAGGTTTCCGGAACTTTATTCCTTATAGTGCATAAGCAGTCCAAGCGATTGCAGGAGTTAACTGCTACTGATAAACTTAAATATAAAAATAAGCAAGTCTGAGTGACTTGATTACTGTGTGCACTATGGGATAGCTTCTCTCAATTTTTTCAGACAAGTGTATATCAAAAAAAGGATCCTGTAGACCTAATGCCGACCGAAACCAGTAGTTACAGTCTGTTCCAGTCCCACCAGAAGAAAATAATATTCGAATCACATTATCATGGACGATATTGTTGTCAGATTCCAAAGATAAGACCTACTGCGGCATCCAGTGTTATGGTGGAACAAATGAGACGAAGGCACCACGTCCAAAAGGTCCTAATATGTTTTTATTCGCCATTAAAAACCTATCAGTTGTTTGGTAGTCCGGTCAAATTAGACCAAAAATAGTAGTAAGTTTACCAAAGAGGAATCGGTGCAGTCCAGTCCAAAGGCGATGGTGAGGGAATACGGTGAGTTTAGGGCCGTACGCCGCCCTTCGGTTGCCTGGTGCCCCAGACGGAGAGGGCAATATGTCTGCGGAAACCAACTACAATACAGAACCTACTATAAAAAAAATACTAAAAATTGAATACAGTTTTGATCAAAGCTGTATCTTCTTCTTAGTCGATTCGTTCTTAGCAGAATGGTCGTGATCATCATGGGATGAGGCAGATATTATTCGCTTCACGATATTTCGCCATGTTTCTCTATACGAGGTGATCCTAGTGCACTCATTCAAAGGACCACCTACAGCAGACCTAATCTGGTGTCTAGCGCATGGGCGCTATAGCGCACGCTGCCTAGTGCCTTCCACCCTACCCTGAACAACGAGGCGTTCTATGGACTGGCCATCACGTCTGGAAACATGTGCGAAAAAAGTCAGTATGCGAGACTGTACTATAGAAAACAGACGCTGCCTGATGCCGAGTTCTTGAAGTACAACGTCACAACTCGCGATCTGACTTACTTCCTCCATGTTACTGTTGGCGCGGTCAACAATCATCACCCTGGTCTTAGAACGGTTAAAATCCGAACTCAAGGCTTACATGTTCCATCGTGGACAGCAGCTCTTCTAGGTGTTGTGCACTCGACGCAAATAAGGTGGTATCATCCGCATAACGCAAATTTGCTATCTTATAGCCACCAATTGTAACACCGTCAGTCCAATCTTCCAAAGTGTTGCGCATGATAAGCTCGGTGTACGCATTGAATAGAAGTGGAGATAAAATACACCCTTGGCGTACACCAGCACTCGGATGGAAGTTACTTGATAACGCATCATCTGTACGTATGGAGGCTGATCCTTCCTCGTATAAACGTCTTAAAAGGTGTACAAGATGTTTCGGTGTGCCCATGTCTAGCAAGGTCTTCCACAGAATTGGCCATTTCACTGAATCGAATGCTTTGAAGAAATCAACAAAGCAAATGTATACCGGCTTGTTGAATTCACGCGCTTTTTCGATAATCTGGCGTATAATGAGGATTTGTTCTCTAGTGCCTTTACCCCTTACAAATCCAGTTTGTTCTGGAGCAATCTCTTTGGATAAATAAGTTTTCAATCGCTCATTAAGAATATGCAGTAAAATTTTGCTGACATGTGAAATTAATGCAATGAGGCGGTAATTGTTGCATTTCCTAGTAGAGCCTTTTTTGTGTAGCGGAGTGCATATGGTATGTGTCCATTGTGATGGCCAGATTCCGGTGTGCCACACTCTATTGCAAATGATATGAAATATGTGGTTTGCATGTTCTCCTAGAGCTTTTATTATTTCTATAGGAATCGCGTCTCTTCCGGTTGCTTTCCTATTTTTGACGTGTTGTATAGCAGCTCTGACCTCGGACAAAAGAATGTCCGGCTCCAAATCCTCAGTGTTTGGGTCTATATTTATAAAATGTCGTCATTGAGGATCATGGCACAATGACTGATAGTAGCGCTTCCATGTCTCAGAAATTTGGTCTAGCTCGGTTACCACTTTATTTTTTCATCTTCAGTTACCCAGCTTTTACGAGGTAAAGGTTTAGTAATAACACGAATTTTATGGTAGAGATCTCTTGATTCATGTTTTCTAGAGGGTTTTTCAACCTCATCGCAAATTCTTTGAAGATAGAAATTATGATCTCGTCTGCAGTTGGTTTGAATAATAGTAGACAACTTATTTAGCTCTTGCCTGCCTATTCCTTGAGATTTTTTTCGTCGCCTCTCTTCAATTATAGCAAGAGTACTGTCAGTCATCCATTGTTGTCTTTGCACATTACTGATGATGGTTTCGATTCAGCTACCGCATTTTGGATGAGCTCTTTAGCTTGGTTCCATAGTATTTCCGATGTAGCCTCATTGTGGTTTATGTTAGCCCATTTTCCCCAGTTTTGCTCGAAAACCGCGATGAACTTTACCTTGTCTGATACTTCGATCCTTTTGTGTTTGTTGGAGTGTCGAGCAGCTTTTAGTTTCAATTGTATCTTTGTAATCAGAAGTTCGTGGTCCGAATCACAACAGGCCCCAGGTAGTGTATGGGCATTGAGAATAGAGGTGCGCCAGCGAGATTTAACTAAAATATAATCAATTTGATTGCGATAGTGGTGATGTCCAGGTGTATAGTCGTCGTGGGTGGTGCTGAAATAAACTATTTGCTATAATCAGATTATTTTCATTCGCAAACTGCATTAATCTTTCGCCTCTCTCATTACATAAGCCAAGTCCAAACGTGCCCACGCAGTTATTGTAGTCTTGATGAATACTGCCAATTTTGGAATTAAAATCTCCCATGATTATGAGTTGTTCTCTATTGGAAACTTTTGCTATTACCTCCTGTAATTCTGTGTAGAAGCTCTCAATGATATCAGAGTTAGCTGTGCTAGGGGCTTGTATGATGTTCAAGTTCATAGGTGATGCTTTTAACTTCAGAGATATAATACGGTCACTGACTGGCTCGTATCCCAATACGCTATTATTATAATACTTTGGAACAAGAAATCCAAACCCATTTTGGCTGCTATTGTCATTGCCGAAAAAATAGATAACATGGGTGTCAGTAGAGAAATGGCTGCTGGCCCTCCAGTGGGTCTCACTCATTCTGCAAATACATAAGCCACACCGAGTCACCTCTCGTTCCAGTATGTCCAATTTACCTGGTTGTAGTAAGCCTCGTATGTTCCAAGTCCCTATCTTCTGAATCTTTCGCAGTTTAAAACAGACTCCAGTAGTATGATGATCAAAGCTTATAGGTATATGTAATTTTGATAATATATATATATATATATATGTAATTTTGAGTATTTTTATATTCTGAATACTAATATGCATGAAATGTTAAAAATCCTTCGACCCAAATTCTGCAAGAAAAATGATTTAAATGAAGGTCAAACACGAAAATGTGTTAACCAAATAGTAAGTTTTATCTTAAATGAAATCAGTCAATAATGGCAGGTTATATATACAATTATATATATATATATACAGTTGAAAAGTTCTTGATGAAATACAAGCGTTTCCACGCGACCTGTGAGGCAGTGTCCTAACTGCGTTTTTTAAGTAATTGCTCTGTTAAGCCTATTTCATCATGTATTGTGATATTGTTCAATCTAAGACTACTTATAATAAAAATATAAAACTTACCGTTTAACTGAAGATGGCGAAAAATTCAAATTTGCAATTTAGAAATTAGTGGCAACTTTTCATATTTTACTTATAATAGTGTCTAAAATTTTTAGCAATTTTAAACTGCATGCGAGTTTTTGTAACCTTGCATGTCGAATTTCACCAGATAATATAGAGATATAAATAATTTTCTGAATATTGATAGTAGCTGGTTTATTATTCAAGTTAACTTAGGTACTTAGTTTAGTAACCTTTCTTCGGCAAGTATTTGGGTGTAAAGTGGAAATGAATGAAAATACACATAATCATTAAATACATTTATTTAGACCGACATATCCAGATATACCACGAAGAAGTTAAAAAAAGCTAATACAGACATTCAGACAAGTTGCATACATAGCACAACAGGGCTTACAAGTAATTTATTTACAAAATATCGTTACAGGGTTAATAATTCAACTACCAAATAGCATGAAGGAAAAAAAGTTAAAAATTTGCAGATAATATAGAGCAAGACATCACTATTTATTATTCTCTTTTATTTTCCATTGTCATAATTATAGTTAATATATATATTTATATATATTATATATATATATATAATATATATAAATATATAAATATATATATATATAAATATATATATATATATATATATATATAAATATATATATATATATATATATATATATATATATATATATATATATATATATATTTATATATTTATATATATATATATATTTATATATTTATATATATATATATTTATATATATATATATATATATATATATATATATATATATATATATATATATATAGTTTACACTATATAGTATATTTATTCAAAATTATTTTCATTATTAAAACATAAAATTCATATTTATTAAAACGTAAGATTAAATAGAGAATATGGTACAATATGATGATAATAATCACCGACCTTACCAAGATTTTTTTGTAAAGTAAAACGATATATCGGATTATCGTAAAACGATATATCATCATCATCGTCTCAGCTCATATACGTCCCACTGTTGGGCTCGAGCCTCCTCCGTAATGGGAGAGAAAATAACAATATATTGGATTATCGTAAAACAATATATCGGATTATCGTAATATTAATTAAAGTCACAAGTTACGATGACAGCCGTTACATTAAATGTAATTTTGGTGAAAATACCTCGTTCATTTTCATTTCAACTGCTATGCGTCTTACTGTTAATCATGAGCCTTTTATAAAGAAATGATTACTCGCTTACCTTACCAAAAAGATAGCTAGTCTGCAATATACCTTAATAATTTGCTCATTAAATTCGAGAGTAAGCAGTAAAAATTGCATTCCCAAACTGTCAGTACAAAAACTAACCAGCAGGCTATCTGATGTTGCCGAATATGCATCAAAATCGATAGGACTGTATGATATTTTATTTTTATTAATAAACTCTCGTAAGCCCATCACATTTTAATATATAAAACACTACCACTTATTCTATATAAAAATTACATAATAAGTAAAATAGACGTAGTTATGCAAAAAGGATTCAAAAAGATCGCGATTAAAGATATGTGAATTCTTAATAGATTAATATCTTGCTGAATTTCCTAATCACTTTCTACAAAGCTTTGGGGGTCTCATTTCGGAATGGGAAGGATTTAGGCCGTAAAACACCGGGACAGATGGCATTTCAAATTAGTAACTTGAAATTTTTTTTATATCAATATAAGGGAGCCCATCCACAAACAGAGAAAATTAGCTTCCTATAATCACGCCAGCCAGACGGATTGGCATTAATGGAAATTTCATATGCTGACTAATTATATAAAATATTTTTTCACCATGTTCATCATTATTATTATTATCCAGGTGTTGGCAGAATATCATTGCTATTTTATAAGTATAAAAGAGCAAAAGCTGGGCTAATAGCCTTTTTAGTTTCTCGTAAATAATAATGTCAGAAGTTATATTCTTTAACTATGTTTATTTTTTATTAGTTTTTAACGAGAGCAATATAAATGGTTTACTTTCTTTCTTCATTATCACTATTGTAATCATACACAATCGCTTATTCATGACAAATGTCAATTACAAATTACTGAATTATTAGGAGGAATTTAGATCGCTATACGACATTAATCGGTTGGTATTATAGATATTTTTTTCTATGCTGTTAACTAACTACTTACGTACATATGTCCTTTCCTAAGGTATACAAGAATAATGAAAGGGTTTTAAATATAGTCAATTGGCATATGAATATATTTTTTGCATATCTACGTCTTATATACTACAAATATTAATTTTATTATTAACAACTACAGGTAAAATTTCACTCACATACTAATGAACTTATCTTAGGTCACACACTGGTACACATTTTTTTTTATAACAAAATAAAAATTGTGGCGTATATTTGTTAAACTATAAATTAATAAATAACTAGGATTATACCCTGTAATATTGAAGGTCGATTGCAGTACGGGTTTTTTATATTAAAATTTAGTAGTTATTTTTTATTTATACAAATAAGTAGCCACTCGCGAAACTTTCGCAATTTATAATATTTAATAGAATTAAAATTGTAAAGAAGTAAATAAATTACGTACCATGTTAATTAAGAAATAAATTGCGATTATTATGTAAATATTTATATGGGATATGCATATCGTTGTCGTATTAGTTAAAAATTATAAAGAAAAAGTAATAAATAATCCGAATGATGCGATATATTTCAATTTTAATTTAATTGTGATAATATTTAAATTCAATATTTGTAACTTCGAGTGTAAATTTTAATTGAATATTCACTGGATATTTTGTGATACACTTTTGATAATACATAACAGTAAACGAATACTTTCAATGGTTAATTAATACAATCCAAATTTGCATACCATATATTTAGAATTACGTGTAAATGTGTGTGTTAAATAATACTACGATAATATATAGGGTGGTAGAAGTGGACCGCTCCCGAAAACAAAAACAGGTAACCCTACTAGTCCTACTTATAATGATAGAAATAATATCATTTCGTTTTAAAAAAAATTTTTTTACTACGCCAGGTCGTTGAACTCTTGAACATATGATCGTGAGTTTTGAATAGTTTCCGTCTTTTCTCATCTGAGTAAAGTGACGTGTTTTTTTATGGAATTATCGTTACATGGCACTGTCCTAATACGATGGAATGTGAAAAAAACTTAAAATTCGTTGTGGATTTTTTTTATCCGAATCGATTTTTCTAGCCTATCATTACAAGTAGTACTATTAGGGTCACCTGTCTTTGTGTTCGGGAGCGGTCTGCTTCCACCCTGTATGTATATAACGTACTGAATGTGGCAATACTTTAATTAATATTAGATATTTATTAAACATCAATTAAAAATGTTAATGTAATATTATTCTTTAGAGAAATATTAAAAGAGAGAAATTTTATTTTTTTTGGCAGTCTATGGTTTGGACACACGCCGTCTGTTCCAAACGTGGGTGGATAAAAGGCCATAAACCACTGTATTCCCTCTTCATCGCCATTGGGCCGACAACTGGTATCAAATCCTTGACGTCCGTGGCTGGCCCGGCTACAACAATTACCTTTGACAACATTTTAATTAAAAAACAAAACACTTAGATATTTAAAGGAAAGAATTTTAAGTCACAGTAACATCGGTTTATTGTATTAGAAAAAAAAACACTCAGATATTTAAAGGAATGAATTTTAAGTCACAAGGAATGAATTTTAAGTTTTATTAGTTACCATTTTTTTTCTGCGCAATAATATTTTTAAAAATATTAAGAAACTTAGATGATAAGACACATTTGGTTTTTTGTCTTATCCATAGTAACTCAAGTACCAATATACGTGAACAATATAATGGATTTAGAATATTATAATGACCAGAAGTGTGCTAATTATATTTGTCAATGACATTAAACTAGGTAAAATATCGTGTGTGCGAGTTGTGCCACTTGTTGTAACAATTGTCTTGTGAAATGTTCAGCGTGGTAGCACTAGCAATGAACATATTGTCAATGTAGGTAAGGGGCCGTCCATTAATCACGTGAGGTTTGAAAGGCGGGGGAGGGGTTTGACAAAAATCACGAAATATCACAAGGGTGATGGGGGTTGTAGTAAGATACCACGTGTATTTATTTTTTCGTCAAACGCTGCGATTTCTGAACTGAATAGTGGCATGTAGTGTGACTTGTCAGGCAAAGAACGAAGTTTAAAGTAGATGATCTGTGTAAAAACCTTTTTGCGAAGTATAAAAAAAGCAAAAAAACGTGAATATAATGAGCTGTGTGCCACTTCTTTATAGGTACTACAAATTCACGTGATGTTGATGGGGGAGTCATAGTCTTAAACCTTACCACGTATCACCAAGAGGGAGCGGGGATAATAAAGTTCTAAAAAAAAATCACGTGATTAATGCACATCCCCTAATGAAATAATCTATAACCGAATCTTACTGTGATAAATTATTCTAAAACATTTTTTTTATTGTTATAATTTGAATAAGAGATATAATAGACTTTTTTATTCTACCCACCCAGTTGAATTGTTGCAGAAAAGTATAATAGAAAACTTATTTCGACTCTTGTGTTATAAAAATAAATTACCTTTCAATTAAAAATATATACCATCTTCAGTACGTTTACGAACAAAGATATGTAATCTAGAGCCTACTTACACTTACATAGATCCTATTATATTATAAATAATTATTATTATATTATGATATTAAGTACATTGAATGCAAATCTTAACTCTAAGATAGTTATTATAATACTGTTCGAATGAGCGCTACGAAAAATATAGAAACAATGGTTTAATACTTAATGTTTTGTTTTATAACTTGTAATATATACTGACTTGGCGTATGACAATGTTTTGCAAGCCACGAATTAAAATCAAAAAATAATTGTATTGTGATGTTAGTTTCTGTATAATTTGTATAAATAGAATACAGGTGGACTTAACGGTGTAAGCGTTCTTAGACGATACACCTCAGTCATCGCAGATGACTTTATCAGGTTGAAAAAATTAAAAAATACCAAGTACAGTTTTTAAACAATAAATCTATTATTATACGATTAATAAATAATTAAAAGGTACATACTTATAATTAAAAATAGTACGCAAATAAAATATGTTTTATTGACCAATCTTTTACAAGAGGATTCAATTGTTTTAATCGATAAATTATTATAATCAATGACGGACGGTACTCTCTAAAATAACTCGCAAGCTCAAAGTAAAAAGAAAAGAAACAAAATAAATTGCCAATCCAAAAAGAGGAAAATTAGCAAAGTATTTCAAAATTTCAAAGAGGTAATTATTCGTCAAAATAATGTAAGATTATTGCAAACTTTGATTGACGATAACAAAAAAGAAATCATTTTACAAAGACGACCAAATTTTCATTAAATATAATTATGGCCGCGTATTATATTTTGGAAAGTTTTACTTTTCTCAGTTCAATCACAATAAATTATAACGTAACTACTTTTGAAACTTTTAATTTAGAGTTAATTATATATACGTAGGAATACCATAAATTTTGGTATTTACAATTTTAGGAGAATTATGTGTATGTGATAAAATACATTAGTATATTACATACAGATTATACTCTAAATTTGTAAATACCAAAACTATAGACTTTAGAATTAAAAAGGCGGACACTACATAAATTATAGATAGGACAGTTACAGACTTATACTAGTAACATGAATAATTTTATTGACTCTGCAACAGTAGGGGTATTTAGTGAGACATGCAAGTCTTAATACAAACTTCTTTTCAATTTCCATTGTAATTGTTCACATTTTAATTTAAAATATCCACGATACTAGGCCGATATCACATCGCAAGTGGACTAGCTTAATATAGTAACATCGATGATGCAATTAATCAAAATTAAATTTTTTATAGTATCTGAACTTAATATGACTGGTTACTAAGTGAATTAAATCTGTTTAGTCTTAGGCGACACTTAGGTCTTAAGGGACTTATGAATTTTATGTAATATAAATGACAACATAAATCAAACACTTAGTTATTATAAAAGATTATTTATTACAACTTGTGATTTGATTTTCACCAGAGTTAAAGGGTTATTTTTCAACTATGGGTCGATTTTCAACTAGATGATAATAATATTATTGCTTAACTTATACTAAACTCAATTTAAACTTAGAAACTATATTATGATTGTGATAAGAGCACTAGTAATACACTTACCTTATAACTTCAGACATGATAATCAAAATTAATTTGCAAAACAGTATTTTGTTATGCAAATGTCATAGTTCTGATATACCTAAATCTATGATACTACACTAATCTATAATAAATATAAGACTTACATCATCAATAAAAAAAATACAAAAATAAAATAAGTTGTGAAAATAAATAAGACCATTAAAGATCAAATGAGATTGTCCATCTATACAATAAATACGTAACTTAAGTACAATAAATTAATACACAATCATAACAAAACTAAGCAAAATATACAATCAAAATATATACAAATAAAAGTAGAAACAATCTAAATTATTAAAATATAAAGTGTGAGAAATGAAAGATACAATAACAGAAATTATATTTTACGAGTTCAAAGTTAAATCTGCGTGTTTAACGAAATATAGGAATCTATTTATTTGAAAATATAGTGACATCGTGTTCATCCTGTCCACACGCGTAATTGCGAAATATATGGTGACGATATGGCGTGATTGCTTTAAAAACTAAACGAAACAAGTATTAGCTAATTACAAAGAACCCAGTCAACCGTGTCTGTAAAATGTATGTTGCCAAAATCGCCATTTTTTTATCTATTTCATGTAAAAAGCATTATATCAATGCTTGTTAGATTACATTGTGTTCAATCCTGTAGGTCGTATGGGGCAATATTTATATATAACATGTAATCTATTAATTATTTATTTTCTAGATATAAGATACATTATACTCTATATCGATAATTTCCTTATATCTAATCTAAAAAGTTTTATGGTACCGCGTTATATAAGTTCAGTAGCTAACTTATAATTAAATAGTTACAATTATATTAACGGCTGCAGTTGCTCGCGTTGTTAAATTGTCAGCTAACAAATTGGATAATACGTTGAATTTCTACTGTTCACAATGACTATCTTGTTTTTTTTAAATATGCATCAGGAAATACTTCAATATTAAGGCAATTTGGCACTGTGCCTTAATTACAAGTTAGTCTCTCACTCATGAGATATGAACACAGCGAAATAAGGGAGTGGTAAATCTCTAATCGTTCCTTCAAATATAAAAACGAGAGTTTATATAAAATAACTTACTAAAATATTGAAAACTATTTTTTTATTATTTATCTCTCATAAAATTGCAACTAGTATTATAAGAGTAGTGGGAAAATATCGAAACGGGTAGTCAATCAAAATCATACATAAGTTAATTTAGAAATAAACACCGGATGTTTTGTTACGTAACGTAAAAATTGACAAGCCGAATGTTATACGCAATGTGACGTTATTGTATTCAAGTTTGGCGCTGTTTTCGTGAGATTTGTTTTTTTACAAATTGGTCACCACTAGAGATGCGAAAAACGGCTTACTGAAAAGAAAAGAGAGATATAGCTCTTTTGATCAAAAGAGCTATATCACTCTTTTAGTTCATTTAGCTCATACATATCCTGAGTTCATTTAGCTCATCAAGAGAGCTAGCTCTCTTGAGTTAGCTCATTTCATTTCAACTCGTTCACGGCTCTAACGGCTCTTTTGAATAGTTCAAACTCTGAACTACGCGATCATTAAGCGATAAGCTTGATATGCATGAGCATGTAAATTTTGATTTGTGATCGCAGGATGAGATATAAAATATATTTATATAAAAAAATAAATAAAATTGAAAGGTAAACAGACCTTTTAATTTAAATGGTTAAAAACAGCTTTTCACTAAATACATATGGGCTGACAGAATCGAGTGCGTCTAATGACATCTTGCACTGATAACTATTATTATTATTGAATATTGTTATTCAAAGATGAATTTTATTTTTTAAATATAACTTTTTATTTTTCAAACATTTTTTTCTGTGTTGAACGTTTAGTGTTCGCAATAGTCACAATGCATATCGGAACATGCTCAATACTTTTACTGTTCGGTGGTGATCGGCATAGATCGGGCACTTTCGGTCGTCAACTGTTCGCACGTCATGACGTGACGACGCGAGGAAAAGAGCCGATTGAGCCGTTGAACTGAGCTACCGAGCTAATGTGAGCTAGATTGAAATCAAAGAGCTAGTTCATTTGTATCTCTCATTCAGGAGCTACCCAAGTCTAGTCACCACTGCTGCGTGCGAGATCAAGTCAATAACATCATTTTGATTTGAAAGCACAATCTTTTATTTTTGGAGATAGTACCTATAGTTCATCTAATCTAAGAAGTGCATTTTGACGTTTTACATTTTTTAATACACAATAACCTCGGTCAAACGTATACACATGATTGTAAATACTAAATCTGAAATTTTAAACAACTATTAAGTTATTTACATAATTAACATTGCGGGTGACTTTCTTGTACAATAATCTAATGTAGAAACCCGTAAAAATAATTTAAAATAAAAATAACATGGTAAATAGTAAGAATAGAGATTTTGATAGAGATGTACATTTCGACACTTTGATTGATGAGGAAATAATTATTAATGTTCGCGACGCTGATAATTCAAGTAATAGTAGTAACTCTTAATAAATAGCCATTTCCAAAATCCAGTTTCTGTTTTTAATGAACCTAATCCTACTAAATATGATGAATAGATTCTATGCTGAAATAATTAAATTTGTTTAGTACTAATTTAGCACTTAATTTATTCATTACCTTTTTTAAAAATAAAAAATACTCCGATTATTACTTATAAAGAATCAATATCGATTTCTCAGTAAAATCGGATATTTTCGATAGCGATTATTTGGTTCACATACCTAGACATCTTACTCAGACAGCTGTCAAAGTGCACTTCTTAGATTAGACAGACTATAGTTGAATATACTTTATAAAATAATTGGTTATTGCTACTTATTTATTCGTAATGTTAAAGGGCGTTCGCCAAAATTTACAAGAACTTTGTAAGGAGAGAAACAGTCATTTAGAATGTCAGTTTTGAATGTGATATTTTGATTAATGGTTGATGATTATTTTTTGATCAACAGTGGTGTAAACTGATCGAATTCCTATAATTGTGCTATATAACCAACCAAGTTATTAATCCTCATCCCGTCCACTTGAGTGGTCTGATGACATCTTAAGTTATAGAGAGGCATTGGATGCAAATCATTTAGAACGGTTTTGGTGACCGTTCTGAGTGACACGATCCAAATCCAATGGCATCCATTCTCTCGGGGTGATCTATGTCCAACTGTGGATATCTACGGGCTAATGGTTATATGAATGGAACTCTGCAGAGTTTAAATACGCACCAAACAATTGCAACAGCTACACAACATTTATAGAAAAGTTAAAAACGTAAAATTTAATAAATCAAAGTATCTGTTTTTGCATTATTCTTATCAAAGCTTCTATATAATATTATATCATTATTGTAAGTTATACGTTTATTATTATTTTCCATTTAAATCTAGTTGAAACTCTAAAAACCTAATCATTGCTGTTAACTAAGTAGTGTACTAATTTTTATTATTTTGAAATATTTATGTTATATATTTAATTAAAAATCTCATTTGACTGTTTGAAATTACTATTAATAAATATCTTATACCTATTTCTACTTTTATTTAAATTTCCTATGTAATCTTTACACTTTTATGATGTTAACGTTTTACAACTCTAATTAATATACATATCTCTTACAATACAAAGCTACGTCTCTTTTATTTAAAGTT
Source organism: Lymantria monacha (assembly GCA_905163515.2). Classification (NCBI taxonomy): domain Eukaryota; kingdom Metazoa; phylum Arthropoda; class Insecta; order Lepidoptera; family Erebidae; genus Lymantria; species Lymantria monacha. The sequence continues at coordinate 25,130,575 of LR991081.1, forward strand.
ATTTTTTTGCAAGTGTATACCTTATACCTTTTTCTACTTATATTTAAATTTCCTTTGTAACCTTTTCGCTTTTAAAATGTTCATAGTATATAACTTATACCGATATCTATTTGTATGTAACCTTTTCCCTATTATGATGTTCACATTTTACAATACTAATTAATATACTTATCTCTGATATCTAAATATCGCCTCTTAAGACATTCAAGTCTTATTGTATTTTACATAGCATCTATTACAATGATTATAGACTATGTTGATCAATCTTTGAACTACCAGGGTTGAAAAATTCATCAAGTTTCGTTTAAGTTATGAATGTTCTGAACAATCTTGGCAAGCAGTAGAATAAAATCTTTAGATAGGATACAATAGACATTTATAAGGAGTAAATTAGCAGTAGATTTTTTTTACTGCTTATGGTGGCAAAGGAGCAGCACCTGATGGTAAGTGTTACTGCCACTCATGGAAATTTGTTATACCAGAGGTACAGCTAGGCCGCTGCTTACCAGTGAAATCCCAAACCCACCCAGAAAGTGGGGCTTCCGGTTCTCTTGCTCACTGAACGAAGCAGAGTAGTACATTGCAACTGCTCAGACGTCAATTTTCAGCGAGAGTGCGGTACTACTCGTACCGTGGCTGTAGACAGAAAATTGTCTACAGGTCCTACCACAAACTAACACTATAGAAAAATGGGCTAAAGAATCAGTCGATGATTCGTTTGGTTTAGATGGATAGGGGCGACAATATTAAGAAATCCAATGTATTATTTTTACAGTTATCAATAATTATAAATAATTTAATTATATTAAAATTAAATCTAACGATAAATTTTCTACGAATTAGGTCAATATAAAAATATTTTTAATTACACGTAATACTGCGATGAGCTTATCGGCGATCTTTCAATGTACAACTTATATTTTTATTTATTTAATTGTTTAATTCTACTATTGTAATAATAAACTTAATTATATTTATATTTTTTTAATTTAAATAAATCTAATGACGGGCGTTATAGCATTCTTCGTCAATGTACATCTTATATTAAAAGGTTCATTAAAAGTTTTGCACGCTTGCCATTAACAGTTAAAATTTCGAATAGTGTATTTTTTTTTAAATTAACTCTTAGTAGTTTAAAAAAAGATTGTCGTGAAAATTTGTTGTAATTTAGAAGATAAGCAGCTCATACCAAGGCGTAAGAACGTCCTTTAACTGACACCATAGAGTATAATGAGTTTACTATTAAGACCTTTATTTAAAAGAAATTGAATCATCAATCAAAATAACCAAAACCATTTTTGGTCTCTTAAAAAATTGGAACTTCTTCACATAGTTCGGATCTTGTGATTTTTTAATTATTCAATAATTAAACATTTAATGAATGGGTGAATTTCATGTTTACAAATTAAGAAAAGTCAGTGATGGCTTTAGTTGCTGAGCTCTGGGCGGTCGTTATGTTTCTCAAAATGGTTTGACCAAATAAGTTTAAAATGCAAAGCAATAAGTCACGCTTTTCAAAGCTTATTGTCAAAGTTTTTATACGTGCAGCCTGTCGGTGAACTTTACGCAGAAGGCATACAGTGACCTGCGTGTACAATACAATAACACGTTCCGGGTGTTGTTGGGGCTGTCGCGTTTTTGTAGCGCGTCCGGCATGTTTGCTGACGCGAACGTAGATAGTTTTTCAGCCGTTATGCGCAAGAGAAGCGCCTCGCTATTACGTCGTATACACGCCAGCCCCAACAACATAATAAAGGGTTTGGCTGATTGGTGGGAATCTCCAATCCTGAGGCGTTGGATACGACTGCATGCAGTTAAGTAGACACCCTCAGGTTCGGACGACCAACAGTTTTTGTTTAGTTTTGTTTATAGATTATAAGTTAATTATGTCAATGTTGCTAACACTAGATATTAAGTTTTTATTGTTACTAACAAAATATGGAGCTCTGTACTCTGAAATAATAATAATAATAAAAACAATACTGTTTTTAAGGTTTTTGACACACAAAACTTTTAGTGTGCCATACGTACTAAGCCTTGTAATAAGTGATTATTATAATTAAATTTAATGACGGGCCTTGCAAGATCCTTCGTCAATGTACATCTTATATAAAATTTACAACTAATGTTCTAGGATTTATTTATTTTTTCTATATAGGTAAAAATAAAGAAATGTAATGCAATTTTGACAGTAAGAGAGTATCGTGCCTTGTTATTAGTTAACTATTGCCATTATATCTACTATTAAGTGTCTCATAGCTACATTTTAAATTTAAACTTTAATCGCAGGCTGCATTTATGGAATATTAAAAGGCGGCTGTTTAGATCGTCTAACAGAGTTACTGGTATAAAGGGGTTGTTGAATACACGTAGTTAATAGGAGGTGGTTAGTTTACCTAATATATAACATTTTTATAAAGCATAAACAGCATAAGCGGTAAGCATAAGTCGCGGTTTTAAACCAAAATTTATGAGAACTTACGATAATCGCATAGTCGCGTTCTATTAAGACTATGCCGAAATTGTAGTACGATTACTATACTATAGATTAGTAAGACAACGATTTATTGCCTATTTCTGATTGAGAAAAATTTAAAAAATAGCGAAATTATACATTAATAATTATATATATATATATATATATATATATATATATATATATATATATATATATATATATATATATATAATTATTAATGTATAATTTCGCTATTTTTTATCAATATCGGCGTTAAGCAGGGGTGCGTTCTGTCAGCCAGGCTGTTTATCATATATCTGGATAAATGTCTCCAAAGATTGAACGATATGAATGTGGGAGTCCAGATGGGCGACTCAGTGGTCACTGCTCTGCTTTATGCAGATGATGCAGTCCTGCTGGCACAGTCAGCGACTGACCTGCAGACCCTAGTCGACACAATGACAGAAGATTGTAAGAAAAGGGGTCTACGCGTGAATGTGAGCAAAACCAAAATAATGGTCTTTGAAAGAGATAAAACCAGAACAGATGTAAGAGTAACAATAGGTAATGATGTACTAGAGCAAGTGGATGAATTTGTATATCTTGGATGTGGATTTAGCCGAGATGGAAGGTACACCACTGATATAGAGCGAAGAGTGAATGCGGGAAATAGAGTGAACGGAGCGTTGGGGCAACTTCTCGGCAGCCACCACCTCAGCCAGAAGGCACGTGTAGCAATACATAACGCAGTGCTTGTCCCAACATTACTGTATGGAAGCGAGAGTTGGGTATGCAGAAAAGAGTATGATAGTAAAATTAATGCGGTCGAAATGCGATCTCTGCGGAAAATCTGTGGAGTTAGGCTGACCGACCGCATTCGTAATGACGACGTAAGAGAGCGAGTAGGTATGAAAGAGAGTATTGGTGTAAAGATGCGAAAGGGAATGCTCCGATGGTTCGGACATGTGGAAAGAATGCCGAACGAACGCCTGGTTAAGAAGATATACAATGCGAAAGTGGAAGGATGTAGGTACCGAGGGAGACCGAGACTAACCTACCTAGACCAGATCGGTCATGTACTGAAGGAAGGTGGAGTCAAGAGTCTCCGAAACCGGCGAGCGTGTATGAAGAGAATTATGAATGTTGAGGAAGCGAGTGAAGTATGCAGAGATAGAGTTCTCTGGCACTCTGTTCTCTCTGTCTACCCTGCAAGGGATATGGCGTGATGATATGTATGTATGTATGTGTATATATATATATAATAATTGGATACTCGACTATTTTATAAGCAGTTAGCGATACACCAATTTGAGATCCCAGCGCCCAAAAGTTCGGATATATCTTTTTGAATAAATTGTAAGTTTTTCATACGGGTATACTACTGTTATCTTTTCTGATAATGTGTTGCCTGGACTTCTCATCATACACGCCCAAGATTGGGATTCCGTCTTTCTAAGTCGCGTTTTACCGTACACGATGGCTAGAGGTTGATTGTGGTTTATATAATTAGCCAATCATCACTCGAGCATAAAATATTAAAATTACACATATTGGGATATTTCTACATAGCACGAACCAATCATGAGTTAATTTTAGAAATGTACAAAGCCTATAACTAAGCACCTATCTTAACTATCACGCCTATACCTAAATGTCGACTGCGACAATAATCTATAAAAATATATACTATATCTAATTCTCGTTCTTTGGGTGGCACGAACACTTGATAATGCAAATATCAAGCGTATATTTACATATAAGATTTTACACAAATAAAACTAATCATATAATTATTAAATCATTTTTACATATTATAGTATTTTAATGGGTATAGATAGATCTGTTTAAAATATATGTACAAATGGCGCAGACCACTTATACTAGAGACCCCGATTGAGAACAACCTTCGCGAAGCACTCTGCGGTTGATACGGGATTAAGAATAGTTAGAGATGAGCCAAATGTCAAATATGTTGTCCAGTATTTTATTAGATAGATGTTCTGGGTTTTGTAGAAATCAAAAGCAATAAAAAGGTTGTAAATATACTATGAAAAGACGTGAATATAATTATCCAGATTCATCTTTCTCATCCTCTTATCCCAATTACTTGGGGTCGATACAATATGCACTCTTCTTTCATAGTACACATTGTAAAAGTTATTGACAATAATTTTATGACTGGCCGCCTGCCAGACGTCAACCCTTCTTGTGAAAGTAATTGTTGACCAAACGGCATTAGATGGAATTGGCCCACGTCGTTATAAGGCTCTTAGTCGTCTTTTACGACATCCACGAGCAAAGTAAGGGCTGGTAGTATTCGTAGCCGCTACAATACAGTATTATCCAGATTATAATAATAATAATATATGATATATTAATATTATAATAATATATGATATATTACAATACCAATTATTACAGAAGTGCATTATCGCCTCTATTTGTCACACAATGCTGGTTCTTTTCTCTGTCTAGTATTGGAGATCAGTGACAGATGCTGTCATACATTGCTGTGTATCACAGCGGTCAAATAATTATTATGAATGCTTTATGTTTAAAGATGCGTGATTAAGCAAGAGTAATGTAGAAAAGTGATTCAATAGGCCAACAAGTATGTGATGAATAAGAGTTTGAATGTATAGATACATATGAAACATTCAGTAGCGGCATAAATGAAAGTAGCCTACGCCCTAAAGAGGAGCTGAAAGAGCAGATGTGTGTATTTTTGTTATACATACATATTATTGATACGCATTAAATATATCTGTCAAAAGATACTAGAGAGGGTAAAATTGAAAAGCAATATATTGATTTCGATGTAATTTTGTTGTATTGAATAATTTGACCACGGTTAGAATAACTTTAGAAAAGATACTGCGACATTGTAGAAGGCCGTGATAAATTATGATAATCGTCTGAGCTACTGTATATATATGTGAGTGAGAGAGATGGAAATAATAATGGATAGATTTCACGATGCATGCAGCATGCTATGTATCATGTATGCAGTTAAAGCATTATAAAGATTAAATATACGGTATCAATAACTATTGTTCATATGAAATAGATATTTTAATTATTAGATTGAAGATTTATATAAATTTAGTTTTAATTTTACTCGTAAATTATTATCAGTTGACTTTTTATTTATAGATTCAACTTGTAGTATCAACGACGCGAAAATGTAATTGCAAAACATTTTCGAACTTACACTCCTTTTTAATCGAATTCAAAAGATTCTCATTTCGATATTATGTTTTGATAAATTCGATTGAAATAGCATAGCTTGGTTCGACGATTGCAAAAGTGATATTTTATGACTATTAATAAAAATATCAACTCTAGTACTTGACCTGTTATTTTTTTTTTGACACAAATCATCATTATCTCATCTGACATATATCCTACTATTGGGCTCGAGTCTCCTCCACAATAGAAGGAAGATTTGATCTATTATACCACGCTGGTCAGAAAGAGGAAAAATATTTTTAATAGATACTTATATAAAAATATTTAGATAACAAAAAAAAATATTTAAGAATTATCGGAAATGACTAAAATGTGGATTTGAGTATTTTAATTATAAATTGGTCTATCGCTCATATGCCAATGGGGCATCGAATTACAAGATTAATTTGGATGCTATACTTTAAGATATCATCGCTCTATCAAAAACATTTTTAAGGCTTAAGTAATTTGATAATTAATTTGTCAAGACAAACAGTATAATATACACAGAGGGATACAGTTAGGCGCAACTAGTGGGTAATTAAATTTTAAACTGTATCTACTTCCAAAATACACTATAAGATGTAACAATATTATGGGTTAAATGCCAATCTTTTTTTTTGGATTTTCTTTTTATTTACTCTATATATATATATATATATATATATATATATATATATATATATATATATATATTGGATATTATAATAGTTAAATGTGATTGTATATATTTTTGTGGGATTATTTTTTTTCGTTTTATTATAATTCTATTAAAATTATTTAATAATTTTGCAATGTATTATATTATTTTAATTTTAAGTTGTAATTGGTTTTAAAGTTCTATATTATGAATTTACCTAAACTACATTATTATATTACAAGTTTAATGCGATTACTTATTTTTTTTGTGTTTTCTTCTTTTGCCGTTACAATGCTACAACAATAATAGGTTCATAAATAAATTTGGTAATAGATAATTCTTAACTTTAAGGCGTAACAGCTTCAAAAATGTATATTATAAACATCGTTAAGTTCTTACAATCTATATGTTTTATATTATTGGATAAATGCGATTATAAAGCTTTTTTTTTAATTTTCTCATTTTTCACTACAATGTTATCATTATTTAGATTTTAAAATATTTTTTCACGATATTTAGTTTTAAACTTAAGTTATAAGTGCTTCAAAATCTAATCTGTCTAATTAATATTTTTACATATTATTATTTAATTAATACTTTTACTATTAAACATTAATTTCAATATATTTAAATTATTAATACTTAAATGTATTATTAAATTACGGATTAGAAACGATTTTTTGCATTTTTTTGTTTTATTTTTTTTTTTCGCTACAATATTATCATTATTTTGTATTCAGTAAATTTTGCTAGCTAACCTTGTGTGATAAATAATTAATTATTTGTGATATTATATTACCGTTGTTGTGTTCAAAAATACAAAACAAAAGTAACAATCTCAAAGCGACACTTCATTTTATAAAGATATATTTATAAAATATATTTTACTAAAATAATTAATATTGTGATATTCTTACATTAAGCATTTAACAACATTGTGTAATATCATCAAGAATTGAGTACAGATACTAGAGATGTGGCGACTGTCGTTTATTGCTGACGTGCCGTCTGAACGATCACACAGCTGGTGTGAACTGAACTATAGAAAATGAAGTTTTATTGAATAATTAGCATTATTATCATACATTGTCATAAATTGCATATTGTAGTACTGGATACATTATAAGGATGGGCTAAAATTTATTTATATACGCGGAGTCATTCATATTTCATTAACATTTCAGCTGCAGTTGATAAGATTTCATTAAATATCATCATCATATCAAATTTTACCAACTATACCACACTGCTGAGACGGTTTGTTTGCCATTTCTTTATATGGTGTTTTCCTTCTCTTTCATAGATGTTACATATACATCATATTCCTTAGTTCTTTTTTACGATACTCACGGACAAGACAAACGTGGTGATTTCTAATTCCGTAAAGGACACCTAAAAAGATCATGAGATCTTTTTATATGACTTTTACTGTTTTACAATACAAAAAATATAATCGTAGTGTATAAATTTAACATTAAGTTAGGAGATCGTGGATATTGTTATGCTATTGCTATTTGGCATGATGTACCAGGAGCCACACACACATCACACAGTCTAAGTAACAAAATCTATGTTTTTATACCGTGACAGAGTAACGCTAATATCAATATTATAGTCTATCTGATCTAAGAAGTGCATTTTGACAGCTGTCGGAGTAAGCTGTCTAGGTAAGTGAACCAAATAATCGCTATTGAAAATCTCCGATTTTAGTGAGAAATCGATATTGATTCTTTTTAATTAATAATCGGATTATTATTTTTTTTCAAAAAGGAGATGAATAAATTAAGTGGTAAATTAATACTAAACAAATTTAATTTTTTCAGCATAAAATCTATTCATCAAATTTTGTAGGATTAGATTAAGTAAAACCAAAAATTGGATTTGAAAATAGTTATTTATTCAGATTCACAACTATTACTTGAATTATTATCATCGCGAACTTTACTTACTATTACTAGAATTATTTCCTTATCAATAAAACTGTCGAAACGTACATCTTTGTCAAAATCTCTATTCGATTATTTATATTAATCTAATATTTCTACCAATTATTCGGATATTCGTAAATTGGAATTTGTCAAGCACTACTGTATAGAACGTGATGCCATGACATTGTAAGTTCGTCAATAATAATTACTATTTATCATGTTATTATTATTTTAAATTAGTTTTACGAGTTTCAGCATTAGATTATTGTACAAGAAAGTCACCCGCAACGTTAATTATCTAAATAACTTAACAGTTTTTAAAATTTTCAGGTTTATTGTTTGCAATCATGTGTATACGTTTGACCAAAGTTATTGTGTATTAAAAAATGCGAAACGTCAAAATGCACTTCTTAGATTAGATGAACTATAGTGTATAAAATATTATTTTGTTGGTATGGAGATTGCAGTAAAGTGAGAAAAAAGATTTGGCGCATTACTCTGATGTATAATAATTTAAATTTGACAGCATTAGTTATTTTCAGTTGTAGCACTAACTTATTTTACGACAATTTCGTTAAACCAATTATATATAGTGTTGCCCAAATGCAAGACCCAGACTTGCAGCAGGAGTCTCGCAGCGCTCTCTTAGGCAGTATTTTACGAATCCTTTGGCAAAGGAAGTGTTGTCAACACTTTGTAATCTTAATACTTAGTACATGTGAGAATAATTAGATGTTATTTTAAATAGTCTCATAATAGATAGGTGTGATTATAGCCTGGTAAGTGGTATGTACCTAATTATAGATAGTGTACAACTATCTAGCTACTAGCTAGCGCTGCTAAATGAATGGACTTGCATTAATTTAGTTGGATTTTTAATTTCTATGGCATGTGCTCAAAAAAAAGTGGCTGCGTTATTCTAACAACGAGAGTTGCAAGACTTGCGAATCTCTATCTGAAAGTCTTGGTCTTGCATTTGAGGAATACTAATTATAAGAATATAAATGATTACTTATCCTAAATTTTCTATATCAATAATTTTGGTAGCCTAAAGTAGCGCGCTATTGCAATAAGGAGCTAAATTTTAAACAACGAAAAAACGCTTTAAGTCATTTTACTAATTGTTATTCAACTGCGTCTTGCTGTACTAAAAAAAAGATATACCTATTGGTTTTTCTTTTATCGGAGCATTCCCTTTCGCATATTTACACCATTACTCTTTCATACCTACTCGCTCTCGACGACGTAATCGTCGATACGAATGCGATCGATCAGCCTAACTCCACAGATTTTCCGTAAAGATCGCATTTCGACCGCATTGATTTTACTTTCATACTCTTTTATGCATTCCCAACTCTCGCTTCCGTACAGTAATGTTGGGACAAGCACTGCGTTATGTGTTGCTACACGTGCCTTCTGGCTGAGGTGGTGGCTACCGAGAAGTTGCCCCAACGCTCCGTTCACTCTATTACCCGCATTCACTCTTCGCTCTATATCAGTGGTGTACCTTCCATCTCAGCTAAATCCACATCTAAGATATACAAATTCATCCACTTGCTCTAGTACATCATTACCTATTTTTACTCTTACATCTGTTCTGGCTTCATCTCTTTCAAAGACCATTATTTTGGTTTTGCTCACAGTCAGCGACTGACCTGCAGACCCTAGTCGACACAATGACAGAAGATTGTATGTCATTGTGTCGACTAGGGTCTGCAGGTCAGTCGCTGACTGTGCCAGCAGGACTGCATCATCTGCATATAGCAGAGCAGTGACCACTGAGTCGCCCATCTGGACTCCCACATTCATATCGTTCAACCTTTGGAGACATTTATCCAGATATATGATAAACAGCTTGGCTGACAGAACGCACCCCTGCTTAACGCCGATATTGACGTCAAACCAAAGCGACATTCCATCATCCAGGCGCATACAGGCTATACAGCCCATGTAACTGGACTGCACAGCCTGCAGCAGTTTAACGTTAATACCATAAGGATAGAGTTCTCTGGCACTCTGTTCTCTCTGGCTTGCAGGGTGCAAGGGACATGGCGTGATGGTATGTATGTATGTTTTTCTTTTACTTGAGTATTCTTCTCATACAATATATGTACGTCTCATTGCTGGGCATCCTCACAATGTTCAAGAATTAATTAGCCTGATATACCACGCTGGTTTGGCGGATTGATTAAGGTTTTATTTAACTTTACGCCTCAACAGTTTTTTTTGTCTTACTTCCCTTAGTAGCTGTTTACAATACCCATGGGAAATTAAAAGGATATAAAAACTATTTATTGAAGATATATATAAGCGTTCATATGATTTTTAACCATTGCTATTATTATTTACTAGTTTCTGCCCGCGGCTTCGCCCGCGTAAAAGGTTACTTTCCTAAAGTTTTTGATCCCCTATTTTTATTTTTGACCATCGGTAATACAGTGCAACGGTATTACAATACTCAGGGTTGGAACTTCATTACTGGACTGCTAGATGGCGTCGAAGAAGCTAGATTTTGAGATTTTTTGACAAACAATTTTTTTATTTTGCATATAAACATTTTGATTTTTTTTTTAATAAAAAGTATCCTATGTTACTTTTAATACCTCCAAGAATATGTGTACAATGTTTCATGATGATCGGTTGAGTAGTTTTAGTGTGAAAGCGTAACAAACAAACTTACATTCACATTTATATATTAGTAGGGATAGTACGATGAATCGATCAGACGAGTATCATAGCCAATAATATCAGTTAACACTTCAATCAGTAGTCACATCTCATGATCTTGGGTAAAGCACGTGAATGCCGTCAAATAACAAACAACAACGCAGACGCTAGCAGGCATACTGCAATATGCTATATCTGCCATACTGTATAACATAATACGGGTTATAATTAACAGTTATGCACTGCACTAATGTATCATAGTTTCAATCAATCGTTAGTAAAACCGGAATGGAGTTTTGCTATATTTAACACTTCACCTATTTCGCGTCAAAACTGTTTCGGTTCTGCTTGAGTATAAGATATTTTAAATAATTCCTTTTTTTTTTCACTTCACTTAATATGACAATCTAGCGACGTGATATGTGAACTAGAGTTATGTTATTCGTGTTGTTTTAACCGATTAGATGCTTAATATGGCAGTAAAATATTTCTATTATTGAACTAAAATCTTACACTATGCGTAAATAGCATTGTGTAAAGATTAATAAGAATTGTGGTCAGATACTAGAGATGTGATTACTTCCGCTAATATAAATGATATTGGTAGATTTAATTTATGGTAACTTGTGTATTTCGTCATAATAGACGCGTTAGAATATAATTAGGTGATTATAATAATCATTATTTTGATAGTAATAGTTTTAAAAATATTCACATCTCGAGATCTTAGGTTAAAGCACGTGAATGCCGTCAAATAACAAACAACAACGCAGTCGCTAGCGAGTATACTGCAATATGTTATATCTGCTACAAGTTATAACGTAATAATATAATTAGCAGTTATACACTGCGTTATGAAGTGTCAGCACTATTCCATTTAGTTTTCGTTAAGCGAAAAAGGGACTGCGGTATGCATATATTCAGAACGTACACCGTTCGGATTGAAAATCGGGTTGAGAGCCCTCAGCGCTCACCCACAGCCCGGTTACGCTGTAACAGCTCCTAGGGTAACAGCAATCGCAGTAGATACGTTTTAGTGGGTAACTTAGCCCTAGGCTAGGAGTCCCACACTTCACATCCGGGGAGTAAGTGCGTAACGCATTTCGGACCACTTATCAAAAAAAAAAAACGGATTGAAAATTTTGAATCAATGATTTTATATTAGTCTTTTAATAAACAGGTGCAATATTAAAATTTAATTGTATTTTATAATCGAACAATCTCTGTCAAAATTTAGTTAAATGAACATATAAAAGATATTCTGCTATTGACCTACACGGCCACGGCATGGTCGCAATATATGTTAACAGTTAACGAAAATTAAAATGGAATAGGAGCAAGTGTCACTTTTGTTTTGTTTGTTAATGCCCGTAATGTTAGCTAAGTTATATAATATTGAACTAAAATACGCATAAATATTAATTAATATTGTGATATTTTTATATTATGCATTAATATCATTGTGTATTATTTAATAAGAATTGAGGGCAGACGCTAGAGGTGTGTCGACTGCCGGCTTACAGTTGATATGTCGTTAGGTATTCTTGTCATACATCTACTAAAAAAACCTCATAGCTGCTAGTTCGAATACGACTCTATTTCATACATATATGTTGAAGCTTTTAAGTAAAATTAGTAAATACTGAAGGTATTTATTACAGTGACAATGTTATAAAATTATTGTAATAATTTTGAAAATACGATTTTGTGTTAAATTAGCTGCGAGATAGTAGAGATTAACTTGAAAGATTTTCATATTACAATTGATATATAAATCAAATTAAACTTTTATCACTGAATTTGTATTATACAAGGTGGAGATGACAACGCGACAATAAATAAAAACACCGGCAATACTAGTGTATAGGAGTATTTTGAAACTATCTAAAAAGTCTTCACGTGCAAATTAAAAAAATATATTTTCAAACAAACTTTTTATCATATATATTGAAACAAAATAGAACACCGTTTGTAAATATTAGTTCACTGACCTGTAATACGACCGAGTATATTCTTTCATTACGCCGCATACATTAGGTACTTTTAATTGTCTTATCTAAGTCTGATGACACAGTTTATATGGATCTTATTGGTCAGGAATAAGGTATAATATGCATTAATTTGTATTGCGTTTGGCGAATACTTTAAGTGGTAAACTGGCAATATGTAGGTACCTACCTTCATATTAGTTTATACTGATGCGGCGCGGGAGGTCTTTGATCTCTTAGTATCACTAAGAATTTTAATTTTTAATACAGAGTGTAGAAAATGTTAATAATACAAAGTAGGGTGCTGTGGCTAAACTATACAACATATTATATTCAAAGTTTCTATATAGGCTGGGCAAGTCATCAGATACACTAAATTAAAATTATTGTCGTATGGTCGTCTCCATCCTGTATATACGTCTCCACCCTATACCATACGTATTTAAATAACCTATGAAATGGTGCATTTGTGTGTTGGTTTATTAACAGACACAAATTGTTCACAATAAATAAAACTGGGCTGTTTGTTTTTAAAAAATATTGTTGTAATTATTAAAATTTGTGAATTTATATATCGATGGATTTAAGATTTTTTTTATATTATTTTCACAGCCCGATTAGTTTAGAAGTAGAAGACAGAGTTTTTAAGTAATAATATATCTAATCATGGACTATTATTGAAATTACACTATCATGATTTATTATTGTGGAGTATGAGTACTTTAGTAGATGCAACCATTTCAATCTAAACCGTTACAAAACAAATTGGCAATATTCGTTAATATAAACCATTAAATCAGTATAGTTAAATACTGGTGAGAGTTTCCTCACTATATTTTGCTTATAAACTACGTCACGTCAGTCCTTCGTGGCTGATTTTTTTTAAGGGTAATAAAAATTTCGTAGTCCATCCACACACGCCTTCGGCTACGATTAATAAAATTACGCCTGCACCGCTTCGGCCACAAATATCGAATTGAGTTAACGTGAGTGACGAGCATCGAAAAAAGGTAATCTGTCAAAATCACCTACTCTCAAAATCCACAATTTTATTATAAGACTTCCATGACTTTTTTGGGACATCTATTCTCAAGATTTAATATTAAATACGAGCATATAGAAAAGAACTTTAAGAATCAGGTGAGTTTATTTACCAGAAGACACATCTCAAGATCTTGAATTAAAGCACGTGAATGCCATCAAATAATAAATAATACATACGTAGTGTTTATAAGACTGTACAAATAACAAGGCAATTGATAACGGGCATTGCAATACTACATAAACTGTTAAAACGTAACGATTTAAATAGCTGTTAATAATAAAGCATTTTAACATGCTAATAGCAGGTTATTCGTTATAATAACAAGCGTATTATATTATAGTGTGAAATGAAACTTAAGTTTTAGAGTTTAATGCATATTAAGTTCTCAGTCTAATATTAGACAAAGGCGAATTGTGAATTATGCTAAATTACGACATACCATTTAAAATATATTAATGATTAAGTTAACTTTACTAAGTAACTAACTACGTTACTAAAATAACTATATTAATAAAGTAGAAATCGAATACTAAAACATTGTAACTATGTTATATAAATTACCTGGCTAGTAACTGTAGTGGTTTTAATCGATTTAGACATTTTACAAAGCAATGGAAGAACACTGCATTTAACGCTATATTTATTCTCAAGGCCGTCATCAAGAGGGCAAAAGAGGGGCAATTACTCTTCTAAAAGTCCTAAGTTAAATCTCGTGGAGCACTGGAGTGGAGTGGAGTGTAAAGCAATACACATTAAATTTTGTATAATTCTTATTAAAATCGTCGTAGCGATAGGACTGGTCCTAAAAAAAATCAAAAACGCTCCATGGGCCTTTGACTGAATGTAGGTATATTTTTCCATCCTCCATATATCAAATTGCCCCCTTGTTTGAATATAGACTGGTGACGTTCTTGTATAAGCTAGTTAATAGTGAAATCTAATAATTTAATCGCATTATGCCGGGCCGTCACGATTTGATTATTTATAGTTAAAGTTTGTAATTTTTATCGCAATCTCGTGTGGAACAGGATATGAACATATGAAGTACTAGATTCCTTTTGTTTTTGTTAACCAAATTAAATGCCAAGATGGCAGTGGTATATTGACATTATGGAATTAGAAGTTATTTGAATAAATACTTAATTATTATTTAATACCCAAAGGCGAAGTTCAATAATAATTGGAGGCGTATACTTCATACACAGCATTAAATATTGCACACGAACCTTGAAAAGAGGTAATCGCTATAATTATCTCCTAACAGATACAGATTATGTGCGACAGGGACAATGCACTACGGGGCCGAAATTAGTTGCATCTTTATTCAAAGTTCGATGTGCAAAATTTACGTCGGTCACTGTAGTTGGAAGGTACCGAATGTGTGCATATCGTAATCAATTATAACATATTGATAGCAGATTTAGTGTTATAATTATATAAGAATTCTTCAATGCGTCACTTATAATTTTTATTATTAATGGGTCCGTTGTCTAAGACCGTTAATTATAATATCTATTTGAATATATGAAACAGAATTCATAATTGCATTTCGTTAACGTTATTTGACTTTAAAGTTCTGCAGCCAAAGAGTGACAGTTGAACATGAAATATTAACATTATCATTTTTTTTTGCAGTTATGGCTTGGTTACTTAGACCTTTAAGCCAAGTCTTCATAGTTTAGACACTTCGTGCCTTGTCTTCCGTATTATTGTTTACCACTTCTTCAAATTGTAATTAGTCCTTGATAGTCACTGTTCGTCAGTAAGTCAAGTCGTTACTATCAATTTGGCGCTGATAACCAAATTCATAGTTTCATTGGGAATTTTGGGTGAACGCGAAAATACACGAAAACCACTATTATACCATATTCACTACACTTCAGCACTTCAACTGTATCATATTCCATAAAATACCAGCAAAATTATTCAATATAACATTACAAAACATTAAAGAAATGAATATAATACAAGAGCGTGACATGACATTTCCATATTCGCGCCAAAACTCCTTTAACACTATCATATTTACTGAAAATACAGTAGTAGCAGATATTGATAATTAAAACTGTCACAGATTTTTTTTTCATTTGAATTACCACGTTAATAATAAACGTGATTTTGTCGCGTTTTGTTCGATTGAATTTTTTTGTCTCGCTCGTGTTATGAAAATATTTCAAGAATTATCGATTCTTGACAAGTCTTGTACGATATTAGAAAGCTTTTTGTGATTGCACAACTCATTTTTACAATGACTTATTTTTGCTAAAGTATATTTTGATTAAATGATTTTCTAATTTGCAAATATAACACCGAATCTGCTATTTTTTTATCTTTTATGTATAAATAATTTATTACGCTTAAACTGTAAAAAAAATAATCACTTTATGTGTTCTACATAAAAATAGTATCTAGCGTATAAGCTAGTCGAACCGCCGGTAATAGGGAATGTTGGTATGTATGGATAATATAAGTAAAATATTTCACAATGTTAATAAATTTTAGTTAAAATTACTTTTACACTATTTATATTCAAGTTAGTTAAATTCAAGAAATTAAACATCATCATTATCGTTTCAGCCAAACACTGGCCGATGCAAACCAGTAAACATTATTTATTAATATAGGCCAACAAAATTCGCAGCGATTTCTGTTGAACTGATCAGGTGAGGAACATACTAGTCAGCAGTAATTTCACACTCTATTGGTAATATACACTGTTTCTTTTTATCAGATATTGCATAAAGTAAGTCAGTTTTTATTACTCTATAGTTACTCTATATAGAGAGTGACATTTAAATTACTCTATATTCTAACATCTTTAAGTTAATCTGTATACAAACAATAAAAAATAGCTGCGGAGAGTTACTAGTAGAAAAGAATGAAATATAAATAGTGCTTTAAGCAATTTTTTTATGCTTATGTGGTACACAAATTCCCATTCCCCGGTGATTCCCTTAACTATTCATATTAATACTTTTAAAGAAGATTCTAGTGGTTAAAGTACTATACCAGTAAACTTCGAATACCAAATGCTAATAGTTTATCTCCATATAATAACAACATTAGGATCGTCCTCGATAATCTGCTCCAATGTTGAAAGGTCTATTCGTCCTATACAGCATATTTCATCTGTACAATATTTGCCAGTAAAAAGTCGCTTTATACCCAGTACTGGATCAACACGATTGTTAAAACCGTTTGGCCGAGATGGTGTACGGATATACACAGGATACCTTAAAAAAAGAAAACCACATGACCCACTACGAAATATAATTTGTAATTTGACATCTTAAAAACTCTGGATATTTAATTATTTACTCTGATAACACAGACAATTTCATTACTTATACATGATTCATATTGACATTTTTTTTCTATTTTTTTAATAAGTGTAAAATAAACACTACTAAAGTTTTTATTTCGTCCATCAAATCTCATTAAATGATTTTTAACATATTCAATATTAATTTTTCTATTTATAATAAAACAAATATTAAACAGTGTTTACAGTAAAAAAAATTAAATAGTAAAAAAAGGCAAAACCTATGAACGTAGCATAGCTTCGAATAATCAGAACGAAGTAAGTAACTCTTAGTCATTGCAGTGCTGTAATAAAATCGGTTACCTAATTGACAACAATTCAAAATCTAAACATGAATAATTTATTTATTATCTTGAGGGGGCATAAAAATATTTTTAATATTCTTAATTACTCACACATGTTGTTAATTAAGCATACTTTTTGTCATATTATCATAGGCATAGTAGTACACTATAAATTTTAAAAAAATACTATGAAAAAGTATAAAACGTCAACACATTGACATGAGCGCATGTCATGAACGTTGGGTTTAAAAAAATACAAGGGACTTTTGACGGGAATTTGAAAACGTCATGTGGTATGCTCTTGTATTGTATTCGATATCTTAGTGTTTTAACGTGTTATATTAGATAATTTTGATGGCATTTTATGTAATGTGATGCGGCGGAACTACTAGGATGTAGTGAATATCATATAAAGTGCTTTACAACGTTTTCCATCAAAATTCCCACAAGATACCATTAACAGTGTGGCCATAGCAGTGTTGATGGTGACAATTTGACTTAGACAATGACTAACTTGAAAGATTAAAACCGTGAAAATATTTATAACTTGATACTGGCACCAATAGCTCGTATAAGTAGCTGATTGCCAATATATAAGAAGAAGAAAAAATACAAGGCAATAGTTTTCGAAAAATTGGTATAGGCAAAGGTATTATTATCGTGATGCCATATAGATAACGTCTTTTGACGTATATGCCTTAAAGAGAGAATCATTAAAGAAAATGATCAAATTTCTAATGAAGTTAAACATTTATTATTATTTATTTATTTTTTATCTAGTTTAATTTTATATAATAATACGTTAAAATGAAACGTTGTCAATTCGTCATACTATTTACTAAGTTTACATCGTATTTACTATAAACATAATTGACTTACCTCTTGAGACAATTGATAAGGCCGTGTATTTGTGCATAAACTATTAAACGTCGTATATCAAACGAAGGGCCCGACATGGTGGAGAACCTCTCGCAAACGGCACGCAATGTGGTGCCTTGTTGAAGTGCGCAAAGAATTTCCAATACATCCGAAATTGATGGCTAAGAATAATAAAAGCGATTTAAGCATCACACATGTTTATGTACTTCATATCATAAAGGCTTAAACTGGACGACGTATCACCAAAAAGAAAGGGGGCAGCGATACTTTGGTGTGGCGACGGGATAAGAATATAATTATCGTCACCCCTTTTTTAACCGTGGGATAATAAAATACGGTTAAAAGGCAGCACTGTCTTGGACGGAAACGTATAAAACTTTAGACAACCTTAGGGTACCTATACTAGATGACCTATTCATGTCTCTACACTAAGAGCAGTCACGCAGATTTTAGTTCGCCACTCTATGACTACAACCCTTTCAATAAATAACTGCGCTATATGGCGTTCCATGTGGGACTACCTCCCTCTATCAGTGAATGGTAGAAGGCTGAATGACGATGATGTCATATAGAGGTGGTTGTAATAAAACTACAAATATTTATAATAAGTATGACATTTTAAAGAGTCGATTATAAAAATGATGAGAGCAATTATTCAGCTAGCCACGTGACTAACATCATCATCATAAGTTCAGGTTGTACATGTCCCACTGCTCTTGAAACCTCCTACATAGTGGGAGGGAAATTGACCTACTGTACCACGACGGTCAGACCAGTTGGTTGGTATAAGGTTTTATTTTAAGTTAACCTTTCTTGTATAGATTTGCACGTAAATTATGCTGCTTTTTTATTTTCGGTGTCAAAAATAGAGGATTTTATTTAGAAAAAAAACATATTTAACTTAAAAATAACATTGAAATTGAAGTTCAAAGTCAAATCTATGGTCACCATGAGATTTGTAAATATATATGTAAATATATATATATATATATATATATATATATATATATATATATATATATATAGATCTAAATAATATAATGGTAAATAATGCTCACCTTTTCAGCAATTTTATCATTTCCTTTGCTAATAAAAGCGAGACAGGACCTCTGAAGTTCCACATCGCTAAACAGTCGACTGAGATTCGGAGTCGCACGATACATATTATTGAATTTCAGCACTGGTATCAAGGTTACCTTTGAAATTAAAATTTATTAACTACTTAATATAGTTTCCTTTTGGTCTTGGGGTCTAAAACGCACCTGTTAATAGTGACTATGTATTTGGTATGGAGTCCTAGAACTGGCAAGAATAATTATTATGTTGGCAAATGAGCCAGGCTTCAATACGATGCACTTCAATAACTACAGAAAACAAAAACTAAAAAAATTACTATGTTTGTTTGTTAAGCTTTAACGCCTAAACCTTTTAACATGTGTCATCGAGTAACATAAGCTATATTTTATCCCCGTATTCCCACGGAAATGACAACTATGCCGGATAAACCACTGGATTTGCTAGGAAATAATCAATTTAGCGTTAACTTATTTGGGCTGCAGAAGTGACGGACCTATTAACGGTGGCCTACCCAAATGGTGATAGAAATACGTCTGCATTCGACAGGCTATGGGATCGCATGTCGCGTCATCCACTACCCTTACGATTTAGGCAAGGTGTAATTGGGGCCATCGCCTATCCTCCTTCTCAAAACAAAAAATATTAGCCTGTTTAATGAGAATATCGAGCGGAAAAAATTATGTGGTAACCACTTATACCACAAAATTAGATAGGTATATAAATACAAAACCGAGGTGCATCGATTGTTTGAGATAATCTTTATTATATAAAACTTTTGCTAATAATGCAAAAAATTAACATAGTACATATATCACAAAAATTAGATAAAAATAGTTTTAAAAAAACTTACCACACCATAGTAGACAAGGTTTTGAATGCAAGATTTAACTAAAGTTTTTTCCACGTTTGTATCGGCAGCAAGTTTTGAAACATGGTTGTACCCGTCAATATGGGGCAATAACTGTAAAAAAAAGACATATAACTGCTAACTACCGTGATTACGAATACAGCTTATTCGACCATCATTAACATATCGATCACGTCCAACAGCTGGGCTTGTGACACCTCCAGAATAGGATGGAATTCGATCTGCCATGCTGATGAGACGATTCGATATTCAGTAAAGATCCACATTTTTTATATTTTCTTGAAGATAGCACTGCATGGTAAGTAACAAGCAACTCCTTGGGTGGCGGTGCATTATACTCGTAGAAATATAAAATCAAAGGTCAGAAATTATACGAATAATCCTACATTTCGGGGTTGCCCGATTTCGCTAATCGATGTGTCTTGCTCATAAGAATTTCAGCTTACTAACTCTTCGAACTACGTTGCTTACATCCGTACTTCTATAGATTTTCGTAATTCAGTTTTTATCGCATATAAAAACTGCGACAAAAGTCCTCTCCATAGCATGGAGCAACTTTGAGCTTTGCTACGAAGTCGACATTTAGTGACCACAGTTCAGTCATCGCTGGTATGTGTTGCTAAAAGAAAAATTAAGAGTTAAAAAACAAACCTGTCGAGTGGTAAGGTCCCAATCAGAGTCCATATCAACTTCGAAAGGTTCATCATCTTCAACGTCCAAGTGCTCCTGGCTCTGAATACTCTCCGCACCCACAGCCGGAGTCGGTCTCCGACGACGACCTGGTCGGGGCTGCCCTACAGATGCGCTTAGAACAGGAACATCATGATCGCATACCGGTGGTGGATCTTTTCGGACCTCTAGTACTTTCAAATGCATCACAGTATCACCCTCTGTAGAAGAGACGATTCTATTGAACCCCAACAATACCGTAGAGAAAATCACTAGAAACTTACCATTTCATATGTTATGCACAAGCCTTTTTCATTATGATCTCAGCTCATATAGGTCCCACTGCTGGTCTCGAGCCTACTCCATAAAAGCAGGGAAATGGCCTACTCAATTTGCCACTCTAGTTAGATTGGTATTCACACGAGAATTATCCTTCTATTGCACAAATTTATATTATATATCTCTTAGTGGTCTTCTAAAACACCAGCGGGTAAGATAGGTTGTGATTTTTTTGCTTAATTCGTCACCACAGGGTATAAACCTTTAATATTTATGAAATATAATTAATACTGACATAAGAGAAGGAAAACTCGGAATAAAATCATAAACCAACTCATCTGACCAGTGTGGTATAACAGATTAAACACGAACAACAAAAAAATATTGCCATAAGTTCATCATCATAACAAAAGACCATCTTCTACTGCTGGACGGATGCCTCCACCATAAATGAGGGGATATAATCATTATCACCACACTAGAACAGGCGGGTTGGCAAGCGCAGTCAGGTGTTATACTACTACTTTATCCAGGAGAGAGCTGCTACAGACTCTCTTGATGAGATCAACTTTTCCGATTCCCACGTGTATGTATTGACAACAATTGAACTCTTATCTCATCACCATACGGTGAAAATCAAAATATAATTAAAAATTACAACGATTCGAAAACATAATTATATGTTAAATTATAACTGTTAGCTTCATAAATAAATATATAATTAGGTACAAAGTCACGGCCGTCAATATTTAACACATTTATAAGTAATGTATCAATAAAAAATAGTGGACAAATCACCGGTATGTTTTTTAGAAACATTAATTATTACAATGGATACATTATAAGTACAATGAACCGGATATAATGATTACAAGTTACAAGGCACGCATTATATTAAGCGGACACAATATTGACGTAATAACGAATTCCAAGTGATTGGAATTTTATAACTCGCATTTTTTATTATGATCTTATTACTCGTACTAATTAAGGTTGATTATTAATTTCTTGGATAAAGATGTGTGTTGCTCTATCAGATGAAAGAAAGAAATATATTTTTGATGTGAAACATCTATAGGCTCACTTTTGGGACGTTGTTGTTTACTACGGTACACATAACCTGCGTTTTTTTTTTTTTAATATCACATGTAAATAAATGTTTATTAAATAAAGTTACCATTTTCTGTAAGAAATTCGTAATACTTCATTTTTTCATTAGGCTATATTTAATTCCTGTAATAATATTGTCTTTTATGCATATTACTTGTACACATACGATGTTTCACATCTGCCAGGCGTCCCATGACGGCTCACATTTTTTTATTTCTTTCACAATACTCGCGATAAAGTCCATCCTGTATTTGTACTATGTAATGGCAGCTACGAATATTAGCAATCTACTAGGGTTGCCTTCAGGCGTGGCCACCGAAGTTAAAATCGAGTACCGGTGGTCCACTCGCACGGCGAAGAGAGAAGGTTTTACGGTGGGTCTATGGGGTCACGCGCCGCCTTTCCGTCACCCCGGACCGATTCAGCGGCGCGAGACGCACCCATAACTCACCAATAAAAAAAAAAAAAAATAAAAAAAAAAAAAGGGTTGACTTCAGGCAGACGGTTAGTCACAAAAATATTTTTTTTTTTTTTTTTTTATGGGACTAATCCCACCACACATTCCCACCATTGTAACTCCTGTAAGCCAGGATCCACAATGGTCACTATAAATGACACCGAGGTTTGACCCTCAGGCAGTCCCGGGAAATAATTTTAATTGTCTTGGAACCCGCAACAAATTTAATTAGAAAAGTTAAAGAGGAGGAGTTGGAAAAGAGTGATTCCACTTCCCTCCCAGGCAAAGCGGGAGACAGAAAGCAATATTGACTAGTCAGCCAATAAGTAAAGGGTTGTACAGCTACGATAAGCGCAGCAGTACGGCACCACGGATACGGGATAACTTAACGGGGCCTATATGTGAGCCTTAAGATTGGTTGCAGTAGTAGGTATGGCAGAAACGCCTAAACGCACGGAAATTTTCTCGAGTTGCTACAAGATCCGTGTAGTATACTACTCCAGATGTTACTTGCAAACTGTCTAACATAAGGTCGCGCTCGTTACGCCAGAGATCGCACTCCCAGAGAATGTGATGTGCTGATTGTTCATACTCGCGGTTATTTGTAGAACATTGACATAGTGGTGAAGGTACGAGTTTAAAAGAAAATAATTTACTTTTAAAGTTGCCATGGCCAGTTAGAAATTGGGCTACAAAATGGTCAACCTCCAGCCACACTCTCTCTAGGCGCTCGCGGACGCATGGGAAAAATAGATAGAGGTGACGGCCCTTCGATGATGAATCCCATCTTTCTTGCCATTCAATTAAAAGTTTTTCATAGACAACGGACTGCGGTGCAAACAATCGAGCGATTTTATTACGGTCGCGCGGTAGAAGGAAATCTGTGTTCATATTTTCCCTTGTCGTGTAATACATTGATGCCCGTCTCTGAATCTCCAAGTCAACCGGAAGTACACCCGCGAGTACTGGCAAGGCCTCGGTACTGACCGTCCTGTAGGCTTTACACAAGAATATTAAGGCCAATCGTTGGCTTTGTAATAATTTAAGGCGAGCTGCCCCTATGGTAGCCCTATCAGCCCAAACGGGTGCAGCGTAACAAATACACCCCAAATATGTGGCCATATATATAGTTTTCAGTGTATTAAAACGAAGGCCCCAGGTAGACGTTGATATTCTAGTAAGCGCATAGAAATTTCGTTTCGCTTATTCACCTACAGTTTTAATATGCTCGACAAATGAAAAATTTTTTTCTAAGAGTAGACCAAGATAGCAAACCGAATCTTTCTTTTTGACTGTCATATTATTGAATTTTATACGCGGCAACGATTGTAAATTTCCTTTTAATAAAAGGTGATACGTTTTATGTGGGGCAAATGTAAGCCGATTTCGTGTGCCCCATTCGAATATATTATTGAGACAAATTTCTGCTAATTTTTCTAAACCGTCTCTAGTGTTGGATTCTACGAGTAGAAGACCGTCGTCGGCATAACCGATCAATTGACAGTGTTTCGGCAGAGGTAATTCGAGGAAATCGTCAAAACCTAAATTCCATAAATATGGACTTAGCACCGAACCTTGGGGGCAGCCCATCGTCAGTGGCTTCGACACAGCATGGTGACCAAGTTTCAGTTTAGTCGAGCTTTGTGAAAAGTATGACTGTATAATTAGGTAGATGTTCCTGTAGCACCCACGAGTCTTTAATTTAAGAAGTAGCATTGGCCACCAGGCGTTGTCGAAGGCACCTGAGATATCCAGGAAAACGCCTAGCACGTATTTAAAAGCGGATGTATTAATAACTTTTCTCACCGCAATGGCTGCGTCGATTGTTGATTTACCGCGAGTGAAGCCGAATTGCTTATGGTTGAATGTTGGTCCACCCGGCAATAAACGAGGAACAATTAGCCGTTCTAAGAGTTTGCCTAGTGAGGGCAATAAGGTGATTGGTCGATATGATTTCGGGTCATCTGGTGGCTTATCACCGCCTTTAGGAATTATCCGTATATATCCGCGACGCCATGACCGAGGAAAAATACCTTCAGATATACAACGATTAAAAACCATTAACATTGAGCTGCCCGATGCTCGACTAGCTTCTTTGATCATTTTATTTGATATTTTGTCTTCACCAGCAGCTTTGTTGAGGGGAAGAGCTCTAACGGTATTCATAAACTCGGCAAAAGACGGAAGGTCAGACATAGGCGAGAGAGGTGGGTCAGCGGCCCACGCGAGTATTTGTTTATGGTGTTCGCTGTCGACTGATATGTTATCGTCTGGAATTAACGTATTCAATAAAAATATTGCCAAAACTTTTGTAAAACATATGAAGAGTAAATATTGCTTCTACCCCAAGTAATTAGGAGACGAGCAGGATGAAGATGACTACCGCGGTAACTTGGTTTGCATGAGAGTTGGTGGGATTATTTTATTGCTTACGGTGGTAAACGAGCAGGCACATCTGATGGTAAGTGTTACAGCCACTCATGATCTTTTGCAATACCAAGGGTGGACAGATAGGCTGCTTGCTGCCTACCAATGAATATATATTGCGAAGGTTCGCCTGCTGGGTCTCTCACTCACCAAACGAAGCGCAACAGCGCATTACCACTTGTCCATTTTCTGCGAGAATGTGGTACTACCGCAGACGGGTCCGTTTAATCATTGTATTCTTAACAGTACATACATACATATCATCACGCCACATCACTTGCAGGGTAGGCAGAGAAAACAGAGTGCCAGAGAACTCTATCCTTGCATACTTCACTCGCTTGCATTATTTTTAATTATATTTTGCCGAACGTACGTCATGTTAAAAAGATATACAATGCGAAAGTGGAAGAAAGGAAGAAGAAGGGTTAGTCTCGGTCTCCCCCGGTACCTGTAGGTACCGAGACCGAGACTAACCTACCTAGACCAGATTGGTCACGAACTAAAGGAAGGTGGAGTCAAGAGTCTCTGAAACCGGCGAGCGTATGTGAAGAGAATTATGAATGTTGAGGAAGCGAGTGAAGTATGCAAGAATAGAGTTTTTGGCACTTTGTTCTCTTTGCCTACCCTGCAAGGGAAATGGCGTGATGATATGTATGTATGTAATAATTTAGAATCAAACTAAAATATGCCATTCAGTGAATCATTAATTATTTATCGAGTGAAGTATGCAAGGATAGAGTTCTCTTAACAGTACCATACGAATAATACCTACACTACCGTCCAAAAGTTTGGAAGCACACCTGTTTTCAAACAAAACAAATAAATGCCGACTAATAGCGGTAAAAATTAGCAATAATCTTAAGATTTACAACCTTTTACGACTGTCTACACAAACACAAAAGGATTATTATCCTACATTCATCAAGTTTTATGGAATTCCTTAATATTGACGAAACACGTGTTTTATGACTTAATCCGTCGGCTACTTTATCCTATGCAATGGTGTAGTTTTATTGATAATGTTTGCTGGTTTTAACTTTTTTAGACCTTATTCAGTCGCACTTGAGCATTGGCACGTGAAAATTGTGATATTAACATTGTCTGTATTCGAAAGATATCGGCTACTACTTTGACCGTATTTTTTCTTCTGAAAATGGCAAAACGCAAGCAAATCACGCTTGAACAGCGAAGCGCTATTTGCACTCTACGCGAGGAAGGATACAGTGAACGTCAAATCGCAGAAAGGCTCGGAATTTCTTGTAAAGGTGTCCACTATACCCTTGCTAGAAAACAAGAAACGGGGAAAAATGAAGATAGAAAGAGATCTGGTAGGCCCAAATCCACAACAAATCAAGAGGACAACTTCATTAGAGTTCTTTCTAAACGGAATCGATGCTTAACTGCACCACAGATCACTGCAGCTCTGAATGATACGCGAGAAACACCCATTTCAACAACTACTGTTAAAAGACGCTTACTGTCTGCGGGATTAAGAGGATGTGTTGCTGCTAAAAAACCCAAACTAACAAATCGACATAAGAAAAATAGACTAGAATGGGCAAAAGCGCATAAAAACTGGACTATAGAACAATGGGAAAATGTCCTTTGGAGTGACGAATCAAAATTTCAGATTTTCGGATCCAATAGACGTGTCTTTGTACGCCGGTCAAAAGAAGAGAGGGCTTCAGAGGCATGTACAGTGCCTACCATCAAACATGGTGGTGGTAATGTCATGGTTTGGGGGTGTTTTGGCAACAGTAAACCCGGCAATCTTGTGAGGATAACCGGAAAATTAAACAAGGAAGGCTATTTAAAAATTCTCCAAGATTCTGCCATACCCAGTGGACTAAGTCTCATTGGTTCTGGATTCATTTTTCAACAGGATAATGATCCTAAGCATTCGTCTAAATTGTGCCAGAACTTTTTAAACAAGAAAAAAGCTGAAAACATTTTAAACATCATGCAATGGCCATCTCAATCCCCTGATCTTTCTCCCATTGAACTTGTTTGGGATGAACTTGACAGGAGGGTGAAAAGTCGTTGTCCTACGAGCTCAGAACATTTGTGGCAGCTATTAGAGAACGAATGGAACAAATTAGATAAAGATTATTTTAAAAAATTGATTAATAGAATGCCCAGAATATGTGAGAAGATTATAAAGGAGAAAGGTGGACACTTTGATGAAGCTAAAATTTAATCTAATTTACCATTGTATATTATTTTTTTATTTTGTTTAAGTTAGTTTCTGTTTGTTCTTTATTTTTTTATCAATACATTTAAATTTAAATGACTTAGTTTGGTTTTATTCGATTTTACCTTGCTGCTTCCAAACTTTTGGACGGTAGTGTATATGTCTAACTGGAAGGAAATAAATTCTAAGAAGTATTCAGTCGATTAGAGTACTTACCCACTAATGTAGCCTTGCGGTAAGTATTCAAATCGTGCAATAGATGAGCTAGAAGTGTGGGCAGCTTACTCGATCCGCTAGACACGAAACCAGTTTCTTCCTCCATTATTGTCTATGACAAAATGTGATGTGTCACAAAAATGTATAACTCATTTATTTATCATCATCTCAGATCATATACTGTTGGGCTCAGGTATCATCGACAATAGGTAGAAAAATGACTTAATAACCACGCCAGCCAGACGGATTAGAATAAAATTTTATTTCGTGTTTTATTTTTCTTACAGCACTTTTAAATTATGCGTCTGTCATCTTTTTTTACGAGAGGAAAAGTGTTACTCTCTATAAAAATATAAAAATTATACTTTCTATCTTGAAAACTTACACATAGAATACTCATTTATTAACATAGATATAATATATCCTTATGACTGTTTTTATTTATTTAATACATTGTATTTTTTGGAAAATTTATTTAAATATCGAAAAATAATTAACGACATATTGAAAAAAATGATAGGTAATTAAAAATGTGACCAAAAATAAAAAATGAGGTTAAACCAATGATCAAAATGTGCCTGTCTGAATTAGAATGTTCCATTTCCCAACTGAGTCATTTCTGTTCTTTATGACTGTGGCCTATAGTGGGGAATCAAATTTTAATTATATTTTTTCATTTGCTAAAAACACTGTCAAAACAATATTATCAACAGATGAAACTTAGATTGATTTAAAACTTTTACCACCTGGTGCTTGAAAATTTCATGGAAATTGCTGATACCGTTTCCAAGATTTTGTATACAGGGTGTCCCAAAATTCAACGATAAGCTGGCACCAGCAGGTGGACCTACATATGACTACTCGAGAACAGAAAAGAAAAAAATTCTACCTTGATTTTTTTTTTCAATACGACAAAAAAACCAAAATCTTTAAAAATGGACATCCTTTATTATATTATTAAGTGCTATTGCTACAGTTTTACAAGTAATTCTGTGATTTTTTTTGTATTGGCAAGGTAAGTAGCACTACTATCGATCACAACCATTAAAAATTTCAGAATATCTATAGTTTTTACACAAAAATCAATCAAAACTATGTTTTTTTCATAAATTATGTAAGATTTTGACTTTCAGCTCACTTTCACTCATCATAGTGAAAAAAAAAAGTATGGACGCTACTGTGGCAAATAGTATTAAAAATTGGCGCATCTATCTACAATTCTAAAATGGTATAACATTCTAGACAAACTAGCCACAAAAATATACTTAGGTGTACTATTTCAAAATAACAACCATATTTCGAAAATTGTTAGTGTTGATAGTAATCACTTTTACTATGTAGCCAAAATGTTTTTGTAGCAAGTTCTCAGAATTTTAATGAGACATGTGCGTAGTCCATAAGTCCATAAAATAAGTTAGACAGAGATAGAGAGATTATACGTTAGAGGGAGATAGATAGATGCTAATTGTTTAGTAACATTAATGCAGGTGGAGAAGTAATTAATGTCCTCAGCAGCACAGCAAGTCAGTATGCTCTACTTCTTTGTTTACTGCACACCGTTCTGTTTTAATTAAAGTGGCTCTGGTACTGACGACTTTTGGATTGAATTAAGTGACCTGGAAATTGACCTGACTTGGCATTATTTTAGACTGTGATTTTGTGTTTTTTTTAAAGAAGTTTTGCCTTATTTTCAAGTGTTTAGCATTCATCATGCCGCTACCATACACAGCGTTAGAATACGCTAATATGCACCTAATTTATGGAGAATGCCGATGCAATGCCAACGCTGCTAGCAGATTATATAGAGCAAGGTACCCTAATCTTCAAAGGTATCCGGATTATCGCGTATTTATTAACGTGTATCAAGCTTTTTCGGAGGGTCGTATACCATCTGACAGGCGAAACGCTGGAAAACCTAGATCGGAACACGATGAAGAAGTTCTCAATGAAATAGAAAACGATTCAACTACCTCTGTACGTGCTGTACAAGCAGCAACGGGAATCCCAAAAAGTACTGCACATAGAATTTTAAAACGTCACGTCGTCGTGATGAAACAACCTGCAAGAAAGATGGATATTTAAATCTTCACAATCTTCATAGCTGGAACAATGAAAATCTGCACCTGGTGAGAGAAGACAATCCCAATACCAATTTAAGGTTAACCTATGGACTGGCATAATAAATGGCAAAGTGATAGGGCCCTTTGAGTTACAAGGAAACATAGATGGCAATAGTTATTTAAACTTCTTACAAAATGAGTTGCCAGGATTATTAGAAGATGTGCCCTTAAGTGATTTGCAAACCATGTGGTTTCAAAACGATGGTTGCCCAGCTCACTATGCCCGTCCTGTGCGAGAGTACTTAGACCAAGAGTACCCAGGGCGTTGGATCGGGCGACTTGGTCCTATCTTGTGGCCACCCCGTTCACCCGATCTAAATCCCCTGGACTTTTTCTATTGGGGTTGTCTAAAGGACAGAGTCTGCACAAAACCGATTGCAACCTTGGACGAGCTTCGCCATAAAATAATTCAGACTGTGGATCTACGGACTACGCACATGTCTCATTCAAATTCTGGGAACTTGCTACAAAAACATTTTGGCTACTTAGTAAAAGTGATTACTATCAACACTAACAATTTTCGAAATATGGTTGTTATTTTGAAATAGTACACCTAAGTATATTTTTGTGGCTAGTTTGCCTTGAATGTTATACCATTTTAGAATTGTAGTTAGTTGCGCCAATTTTTAATACTATTTGCCACAGTAGTGTCCATACTTTTTTTTTTCACTATGATGAGTGAAAGTGAGCTGAAAGTCAAAATCTTACATAATTTATGAAAAAAACATAGTTTTGATTGATTTTTGTGTAAAAACTATAGATATTCTGGAATTTTTAATGGTTGTGATCGATAGTAGTGCTACTTACCTTGCCAATACAAAAAAAATCACAGAATTACTTGTAAAACTGTAGCAATAGCACTTAATAATATAATAAAGGATGTCCATTTTTAAAGATTTTGGTTTTTTTGTCGTAATGAAAAAAAAAATCAAGGTAGAATTTTTTTCTTTTCTGTTCTCGAGTAGTCATATGTAGGTCCACCTGCTGGTGCCAGCTTATCGTTGAATTTTGGGACACCCTGTATATACAAAATATAAGAATTACTTGTTTAAAGATATTAGCTTAGCCACCTCTATATTAGTCTATCAGTCTTACGGACCAGAGAGGTATAGTAGATTAATATCCCTCCTAATGTGAAGGAGACTAGAACACAGCTGTGGGATGTATAGGACCTAAAATGATTGTATATTCATATATTACATAAAAAACTAGACAGTAAAATAATATGTTTACTATGGCAAAAAGACACTATATGAAGTATTGTGAATGACTACAGATCTAATATAAGTGTGACAACCTAGCTGCAGCCTCTTTATTTTTTGTAAGAAAATAGCAGGTAGGTCTAGAACTAATTCCTCAAAGCAGGTTACAGTAAATGTTGCAGTTTTTTTTAGTATATATACGCGTTTTTTATTTTATTGCTGAAGTGATATATTACTGCAACATTTTTTACTGTATATTAGGCATAAATTTTGAGAATAATTGTTCAAAATGCTTGTAAAATAAAATTATCCAAAATCTCAGAAGACTGTCAGTTTATTTATTGTCATAATTCATTATATTATAGTTTATTATGGCCAAACATCTGTTTACCTATTCATACTAAAAAATGTCAACAGCCATTTACAGGTGAAAAAAAAATAAAGTTTTATAAAAATGTGACTTTTGTATAATGTGTGGTGGCAATTACAAGCACAACCAATCCACATATTACTGGTGACTATTGTAAAACATGACAGAGCTTCATATAGACCTGGGCCAACTCCAGCTGGAGCCATTTCGTCAGCAATTATAGTCCCAATAAAGATTAACATTAGGCAGGGGACCCGTCATAAAACTATTAGCAAAACTGTTTGCAATACATGTAATATAAAAATGATGGACTTAAAAATTCAATCAACTGAAGTTAGTATAAATGTCTATTTTTCTTATATAATTTGAAATTTATTCTGAAATGCAAATAAAGCCAGCAAAAGCAAGCGATACTAAGTCATTAATTAAATAAGGCAGAAAATGTGTTTACATTGCATTAAAGAATGACTGTAAGGAAAAGTATCTTTTAAATTAATTATTATAGATGAAAATTTACTAAAAAAATATAGCATAGGATTTTATATGAAAAGTCATCAGGTTTCTGTTGCAACAATGTTAATTGAATACCAAATTCCGTAGCCATCTTTCACTACACCCACAGGCAAGAGAGAGGTGTTAATTTGTATTCTTACTCTGTCACCACACAAAAAGTATAAATATATGCTGATAACACCTAGCAGGGCAATAATATTTTATTCCAGTCACAAAGTTTAAATAATTCAAATATTTAAGGGTTCAGCTGAAGAGGTTTTTTTTTTAACTTATTATGAATTAAAACTTAACAAGGTTCAAGTCACAGAGATTCCACTCTTTTTTTTTATTGGGACAGATTATGATATAGTCACACCCTGCCCAATCTGAGACTTTACTCTACTGATAATTACACAACTTTTTTTTATAACTTCCAAAGCAAAGTGTAAATTGATAATGATGATGATAAAGAAGGCACGTGTAGCAATACATAATGCAGTGCTTGCCCCAACATTACTGTATGGAAGCGAGAGTTGGGTATGCAGAAAAGAGTATGAAAGTAAAATTAATGCAGTCGAAATGCGATCCCTACGGAAATCTGTGGAGTTAGGCTGATCGATCGCATTTGTAACGACGACGTAAGAAAGCGAGTAGGTATGAAAGAGAGTATTGGTGTAAAGATGCGAAAGGGAATGCTCCGATGGTTCGGACATGTGGAAAGAATGCCGAACGAACGTCTGGTTAAGAAGATATACAATGCGAAAGTGGAAGGATGTAGGTACCGGGGCAGCCCGAGACTAACCTACCTAGACCAGATTGGTTACGTACTGAAGGAAGGTAGAGTCAAGAGTCTCCGAAGTATGCAAGGATAGAGTTCTCTGGCACTCTGTTCCCTCTGCCTACCCTGCAAGGGATATGGCATGATGGTATGTATGTATGATGAGAGAAAAAGGATATTGGATATAAAATTATAGAATACTTACAAGATGTTCACCTAGCTTCTTGACCACAGGCTCATATTGTACAGTCTTTGACCAACTATCGCACACAAAGCACAGGTTGAATACATAAATGTTTCTCTCATATCTCGGATTGTCTATTCTGATCGGGTAACCAACAATCTTATGCCCTAAGGCATTTCTGCACATAGAAAAAAAAAAAATATTAGTCCAGGAAATACATACTTGCTAATTATAAAAGAAACAATAAATAATATTAAATCACTTTAGACAAAACTGTAAAAGTTTGGAGTTTATTATAACTTTTTATTTAATTATTTAATAACATCATTATTACTTCTTATTTAATATTGATTACAGAATAATTAAATTACTGGTACATAAAAAATTAAATAATGTGTATCAAAATTACTTACATAGTCATAGTACATCTCTGTATTAGAGGCTTAGGGATGATAAAAGCATTAATGGAGTCAAACACTTCTTTAGATATGTAATCCTCAGGGAACTGCAACAAGATGTACATTAACTTCGTTTAGTTGAGGGCAAATGGAAGGGTCACCCCCTATCCCTTCCCCTCATGTCTAGACAGAACATATACATTAGTATACAAGTATACAAGTCCCAGCCCATTAATCAATAATGACATTGTACTTACACACAAATTTATGTGTGCACTGTGTGCAGTACTGCGCATACTCAATGCAAAAGTTTACATATCTATAAACATAGATACGAAGTAAGTCGTTCGACCTTACATAAACAATGTGTCATACCTGACAGGATATCTTCGGACCAGCAACAGGATGAAATTCACCAAGAAAGATACATCGGATAGGGCCTTCCCTACCGCAACCTTCGTAATAACGAGTTTCCATCATCTTTGCAGACATTAAATTTATTTTCCTCTTTCCACCGTCTTCATAATCTAACTTGTTTAATCTGTTTAGACGTCCCACTTGCATTTGATGGGGCTTAAGGTTTCATCTTAATGATAAAGTCGATAAGAAATGAATGCACAAATAATTGTAAATAAAACAGTCATAAGCTTTATAAACGTGTGGTCTTGAGTCTGACGTTTGGTTTGATTGATTCATTCGATTGTTGGTTCGGTTCGTTCATTCTGGTAGGCAGAGGGTTCAAAGCCCATACAGCCAAGTCTTATTTAATTTTATTCATGTATTATTTATCATTTCTTCATATTCAAAGTACTGAAATTTAGCATTTAATATGCTTAATTATTTATAAAAACCTGATTGCGAAACGAAAAATAATGTTACAAGTGAGATTTGAACTCACACCTATTGAAAATCCGTCCCAAACGTACTGCCACTTACACCACCGTGAACATTCAAATATCACTTCGTATGGCAAAATATGAAAATACACGTAAACCACTATTATACCATATTCAGTACACTTTAGAACTCTAACTGCATTATTT
Source organism: Lymantria monacha (assembly GCA_905163515.2). NCBI lineage: Eukaryota > Metazoa > Arthropoda > Insecta > Lepidoptera > Erebidae > Lymantria > Lymantria monacha. The sequence goes on from LR991081.1 coordinate 25,164,895, forward strand.
TCCATAAAATACCCGCAAAATTCTTCAACATAACACTACAAAACACTAAAGAAATGAATATAATACAAGAGCGTGACATTTCCACATCTGATTCATTCGAATTGAATGAGCACTTCAATAAAAGCAAATATTCAAAGCTTAGATTACATTAAAATAATATAAATACTTTCGCATGAAATTCTGGTGCTTGAAAAAGGAAGAAATTATAAAAAATTGGTACTGCAAACCTTAATTAGACAAAATAATTTAATATTTCTTATTATAACATATCTTGCTTGTACTTGAAAATTAATATTAGTGCAAAATTATTCTCATTCTTGAGCTAGATGATACACTATTAGTGTTCATAATGGCATTTAATCAAAAGAAAAGCAAAAACGTTTCGGTAATGTAATAATCATCATCAATGTAACAATTAGTTTTACTTTAGTATAATTGAGAAAATAATCGTTGCTGTTAGTATGCAGGGTAGACATAAGGAGGGCGCTCTCTCCACAGATGAAACAAAATTTGTTGAAATATGTTAAGGTGGTGCTAGAGTAGTCTCAACTTAGCTTTGTACTCGGAATGGAATAGATCTATTAAGTAGACTTAGTAGACTTTATATTATATAACACTTGCATTTTTTTGTAAAGTTTAGTAAAAATAGCGTTTATAAAATTACTAATAAAAGTCACCAAGCTCTACAAAATACCTTCACAAATGACAAAAGGAGAGTAGCACATAACAGAAAACATAGATTGATATTTTATTAGCAATTCACTGAATATTTTAATGTATTAAACTTTATTTAGTATGTTAATATTAAAACACTTTACTTACAAAATTATGTAAATAATAGTTCATATAAATAATAGATAAAGTTCTCAACAATAATATTTTTTACATATGACATTTATTTGCGTGAATCAAATAATTCTACTACAATTAGGGCACCCAACTTTTATTACGGGAAATAAAGTATATTAAGGTCGGAGAAATAAAATGAAAAAATGGGGAGCATAGTCCAGAGCGTGCTCGTCGCGTCCCCTACCAGTCTAGTTAGACTGCTAAACCGGATCGAATGCGTACTGCAGTGCGGGTTAGGGCATCCCCCGGAGGCAACGCGTACCGACCCGCCCTCGTCAGTACGGACATCGGCAGATGCGGCGATGGGGGCCGCTACCCATCACGCCTTGCCCAGTCAGGCGAGTCAAAGAGAGCAGAGTGCCGGGTGGGCACGTGGAATGTAAGAGGTTGAGTGGAAAGTAAGTTGCACGAGCTGATAACCGTCATGGCCGACAAACAGCTACACGTGCTCCGTGTAACAGAGACCAAGCAAAGGGGCAGCGACGCCTGCAACCTTCCTGGTGGCGGGATGGCTCTGGGGTCTGGTGTACCACAGAGTGGTCGATCCAGCATGGGGGTAGGAGTGCTGTTGTCCTCTCGCTTGGCCTCAAGTGTGAAGGATTACTGAATGTATGATACCAGACTTCTTTGGGTCCGTATAAAACTAGGTGTCACAAAGGTATTCATGGTTGTAGCATATGCTCCCGTAGGATCCTCGATGACATCAGACCTAGAGAAGTTTTGGGATAATGTTAGGGCAGTTCAGGATATGGCAGCAACCAGTGAACACGTAATTGTATGCGGTAATTTGAACGTATGGGTCCAAGCGTCCCGACTATGAGGACGTACTTGGCTCACTAGGTGATAAAAGAGTGATCGACGCAGGTAGGCTCGTAGCGGCTGTATGCATGGAGATAAACCTTATTGTGTCAAACACATTTTTCCAACATAAGGACATCCATATGTATACATGGAGAAGGAATGAACAGAAAAGTATAATAGATTTAATTTTGGTAGACAGTCGCCTGCGAAGCAAAATATTGGACGTAAGAGCCTACAGGGGCCCCACAGTCGATACGGACCACTATCTCGTTATTGCGAGATTTAGTGGTCTGTTCAGAAAGTTGAGGCACTGGCGAGAGCGTGTCCACTTCGGAGAGCTTGAAAGAATAAAGGTTGAAAGGTTGCAAGAAGAGTGTGTAAGAGAAAAGTATGCAGAGGGTGTCCGAGAACGTCTGACGATGGCAAGCCAGCCGCAATCGAACATTGAAGAATGCTGGAGAATAGTGAAAAAGAAGTATGTGGAAGTTCATAGAAGCATAGAAAAATGAATGGTGATGCATGGTGGGATGCGGAAGTGGCAGCTTCCGTAGAGCAAAAGAAGAAAGCGTGGCTGGACTATGTCTCTTCTTTGAATCTGAATGACAGTATGACTGAACAGAAGAAAGAAATATATCGGCAATGTAAGAATGACACCAAGGCCTTAGTGAAAGAGAAACGTGACAAAGCAAATATGAGTTCAGAAGATAGGCTGACTAAAAACTTCGAGGGTAACACCAAACTCTTTTGGAGGGAGGTGAAGAAGTCTCGGTGTGGTTGGTCAGCCTTCAGAATGAATAAAATAAGGTCTAAAGGTGGAGACATTCTTACACAAACACAAGACGTGTTAAGCCAATGGAGTGAATATTTTGGCTAGATCAACATTCAGCACCGGCGTCCTCCGATGGGATCAGTATGGATGAAGTTGAATGGGCGATAAGAAGTTTGAAAAATGGTAAGGCAGCGGGCATTGATATGGCGTCTGCCGAGATGATCAAGATTGGCGGCTCCTGTGTCTGGGAGGCGTTCCTGTTGCTTCTCAATTTATGTTGGAGCTTGGGCATGGCTCCCGGGGACTTGAATAGCGCAGACATCGTGCCTTTGTTTAAAAACAATGATTCACGTTATGATTGCGCAAATTACAGAGCCATAAGCTTGACCAGTTTGGCAGCAAAAGTGTACAGTAAAATTATTGAAAGGAGAATGAGGATGGTGTCCGATGGTTTACTGTGTGAGACACAAGGTGGTTTTAGGAGTGGAAGGGGATGCATGGATCAAGTGTTCTCTCTGCGCAATATTGTGGAGAAGCATCTGGCTCTAGGTCAGAGAGTTTTCTGCAGTTTTGTGGATCTGGAGAGAGCATTTGACACGGTTGTACGAAAGGAACTTTGGGACATTTTACCGGAGTATGGTATTAACGGTAAACTGCTACAGGCTGTGCAGTCCAGTTACATGGGCTGTAGAGCCTGTGTGCGGCTGGATGATGGAATGTCGCCTTGGTTTGACGTCAATATCAGAGTTAAGCAAGGGTGCATTCTGTCAGGCTGTTTATCATATATCTGGATAAATGTCTCCGAAGGTTGAATGATATGAATGTGGAACTCCAGATTGGCGACTCAGTGGTCACTGCTCTGCTCTATGCAGATGATGTAGTCCTGCTGGCACAGTTAGCGACTGACCTGCAGACCCTAGTCGACACAATAACAGAAGATTGTAAGAAAAGGAGTCTACGCGTGAATGTGAGCAAAACCAAAATAATGGTCTTTGAAAGAGATGAAGCCAGAACAGATGTAAGAGTAACAATAGGTAATGATGTATAGAAGGTTCGGACATGTGGAAAGAATGCCGAACGAACGTTTGGTTAAGAAGATATACAATGCGAAAGTGGAAGGATGTAGGTACCGGGGGAGATCAAGACTAACCTACATAGACCAGATTGGTCATGTACTGAAGGAAGGTGGAGTCAAGAGTCTCTGAAACCGGCGAGCGTGTATGAAGAGAATTATGAATGTTGAGTAAGCGAGTGAAGTATGCAAGGATAGAGTTCTCTGGCACTCTGTTCTCTCTGCCTACCCTGCAAAGGACATGGCGTGATAGTATGTATGTATGTAGAAACAAAATGAACAGCATTTTATAAAAGGAAACAGTATTTTATTTTTTTGACGTTTTAAAATCATATTTTTTGAAGCGTCTTGAACAATTTAATAATTTATTATTATTTTTAAAATATTCATAAGCCATATGATTTAAGTTTATATTGAAAGTCAATGAAAAAAAAGTCTTTTTATTAAATCAATATAAATCATTGAGATATATGTATGTATGAGAAACAAATATCTTAATTATAGAAGCTGTATAGCTATTTCTGTTATCATGCTACAATAAATTGTTATGTTTTGAATATAACATGCGTTCTGCGCTGCGCATGCGTGGCACTCAAGTGACATTAGAGAATTTCGTTATGAAATGTAGTTTCTATACGGACGTTTACTTTTTTACAGACTTTATGTATGGATGCAGCTATCAGTGGATATAAAAACAGTGTATTGCATACTTTTTTACATACATACATATCATCACGCCATATCTCTTGCAGGGTGGGTAGAGAGAACAGAGTGCCAGAGAACTCTATCTCTGCATACTTCACTCGCTTCCTCAACATTCATAATTCTCTTCATACACGCTCGCCGGTTTCGGAGACTCTTGACTCCACCTTCCTTCAGTACATGACCGATCTGGTCTAGGTAGGTTAGTCTCGGTCTCCCTTGGTGCCTACATCCTTCCACTTTCGCATTGTTTATCTTCTTAATCAGACGTTCGTTCGGCATTCTTTCCACATGTCCGAACCATCGGAGCATTCCCTTTCGCATCTTTACACCAATACTCTCTTTCATACCTACTTGCTCTAGCATCCGCATACATATCGCCAAAATATTCACTCCATCGGCTTAACACGTCTTGTGTTTATGTAAGAATGTCTCCACCTTTAGACCTTATTTTATTCATTCTGAATAAAACGGTTTTTAACAGTAGTCAGTATCGTTGGGAACCCTAAATACAATCAAAAGATGCAGAACCAGTGGGTTGTTTTTTTTATTTCTTGCTAGCATTATGTGCATACAAAGGCCTCTTTCCTTTGTGAACATTAAATTACATAGCTTCTCTAACAGATAGTTAATAATTATTCTCTTTGTACTTTTATTCCCATATTATATCCATCGTTTTCATTTGTTAACGGTACATTTTATAGCTGATCCAATCTAATGCTATTCTTTATCTACTCATTCTAAATTAGTGGTGACAGATATGACAATACACTAATTACCAGCTTTCGAGCTTTCTCTACAATGGTAGATAAAATTGATTAACTCTATTTCGTTAGTTAAACGGTGCGGTATAGTTTTAATTTTCCTTTAGTTGTTGTGACGCTGTTTGCGCTTTTTAGTCATATGTTACGATCTGGATGATCGTGATATGGATGAGGAGGTGATAATAGGTACTTGTATTAATGCTCCACATTAAAATAAATTAAACATACAGAACAGTGATTTGTAGCTTAGGAGCTATAAGTCACTTTCTTAAAAGTACTTTAATTAATTATATTCCATCAAAAACATTAATATGAAAAGAGGAACCATTTTTTTATTTTTTTTTTTTATTTTTTATTGGTGGGCTATGGGTGCGTCTCGCCCCGCTGAATCGGTCCGGGGTGACGGAAAGGCGGCGCGTGACCCCATAGACCCACCGTAAAACCTTCTCTCTTCGCCGTGCGAGCGGACCACCGGTACTCGATTTTAACTTCGGTGGCCCGCCCGGCGGTTTACCCTCGCGGGTTCCTCTCGTCGACGCCCCGACAGATTTCGCCGTCGGGGCGTATGAAAAGAGGAACCAAGTGAAATACTTCGTGTCTAATTTGGCACTAAGATCTGGAGATAATCTTGAAATCTATTCATTAAAAGAACATATAACATTCTAAGGCAAAATTAAAATAAGTTCTTGTATATTTTTGTACTTCTGCTACCGACTGTTAATGTAGAATATACAATATTTGATAATGTTAACTGAATATTTTTTATAGAATTTTATCACATGGTTACTTTTAGTAACCATCCATCCGTCCAGCCAAACTATTATTCTTTTAGGATTTTCTAGGAATTTTGGTGGAATATGTAAACACATGTATACTATTATATCATATTCACTACACCCCAACAATTCTTCTACATCACGTTACATAAATTACCATCAAAATAATTTTAATACTAATACTAAGATATTCAATATAATACAAGACCACCACGTACCACTTTCTCGACCCCCCAAAAAGCATCATAGGCCAAATATAAATTTGAGCTTTACAGATTCGAAATTCTTATAATAGCTATTTTAAATATACCATTATAACTTTGTTGTTGGTTTAAGTAATTTTTTGTACACTCTATTGACAATATGACGTACTAAAATATAGTTCATTCGTAGAGTACAACAAGAGAGAGCGCTACTATCTTCATAATTTTTCAGGTAATTTTGGCGGGAATATGAAAAAGCAGCATTCGGGACGTATCTCTAATGCTAGGGCCGCACCTGCGTGTATCGTCCCGAAGTAATATGTGGCGAAGCTTCGTACGTTTTGTACACTAAAAAGTTATCGCGATAATACTGTGATCACATTAGCGACTTCGGTATTTTACACGAAGTATCGTGCAATAATTAAAGATGGCCGAAATTATTTTCATGCGATTAACTATGGATGACGAATTGCATTACTTTTATAGCTATATTATGCTAATAATTACATAATGACCTTTTTGAATCCCTTCATGGGTTCGGCTTCATAATGGTGTAAAAATTCTAACACCATTTCATCGCTCCACTCCATATTTATTGATTAACCGGAGATCCTCGAACGCGTCTAAACACACCGAAAATTTCCGCCGAATGAAAAACGCTAGTCTGACCACGCTGGCGCCCTAAAACCCTTTGAGTTATCGCCTACCAAGCGATAACGCACACGAAGCCCGAATGTTCGCGACGATAGCCGATAATGACCGGTCACATCTGCGTGTATCGTCTCATTGCACGAAGCTTTGTGGCGATACACGCAGGTGCGGCTCTAGCATAAGAAAATAAAAAACGAACATTACGGTTTGTGCAATTTAATTCTGTCACAATACATCTCAAAAACATGTAAAGTATATAAACATAATTTTTCACAGATAAGCTTTCAACATATTGTAGTAGATATTTCGTTAATAAAAATAATGTATTTCGTTAACTAATAAAAGCAAAAATTTTTCCATAATTTGTAAATGCTCAGTATTGTCAGACAAGGAAATTATTTTCCCTTTTTAACGGGTGCTATTAAAGTGATATTTTTTATTTCGAATTATTATTCAATGTATTATTATTTAAAGCCATATTTAATAATAAATACAGCATTTAAAACAAAAGTTAATATGTAGGTAGGTAGGTACAATAGCTTTAACGAAGTTGCAATAGGTTAGTCGTCTTGTATTGTACTCTTTTTTTATTATTGCTTATAGTGGCAAACGAGCAAGTAGCACATCTGATGGTAAATGTTACTGCCACCCATTGACCGGGAATTGAAGGGTATCGCTCGTCCACTGCCTACCAATAGAAACCCAAACCCACCCAATTTGGCTTCCGGCTCTTTCGAAACTGTACTGTACTGTAACGGTGTGTACTCAGAAAAGGTACCATAATAACTAATGTTAAATCAGAAAAGATACAATAATAAATAATGATTGTGTTAATTTTGTATTCTTCATGATATCAACCATAAACAATATATTGGTTAAACTTTTAACTGATCGTAGATAGGTAGTGTTAAGTTGCGAGTACCATAATATATAACCATAGTTTTGCGTGATGTTAAATTGCTGATTGCATGGACCTTGGCAATCAAGGATAATGAAGAGTACTATGAATTTAACAATATATCATGTTTATATCATGACTCGAGCCATAAGTGAATTTAAACAATTATTTAACATACACATACATACATAAATATCTTCACGCCATATCCCTTGCAGGGTAGGCAGAGAGAACAGAGTGCCAGAGAACTCTATCTTTGCATACTTCAGTCGCTTCCTCAACATTCATAATTCTCTTCATACACGCTCGCCGGTTTCGGAGACTCTTGACTCTACCTTCCTTCAGTACATGACCGATCTGGTCTAGGTAGGTTAGTCTAGGTCTCCCTCGGTACCTACATCCTTCCACTTTCGCATTGTATATCTTCTTAACCAGACGTTCGTTCGGCCGAACAATTATTTAACGGGTGTTTTATTTAGTTAAATAAATATTTATATTCTATTATAATACTCAAAGTTTCTAATAATCTATTTGGAACGATGATATACGTAAACAACCAAAGGCAATAAACAATAATTTACCTATACCTTTCTTAATTTTTTTCTGGCATATTTATACTTATATACGTGTATGATGATTATGTTATAAACGTTTTATTGCGAATTAGGAATGTTGTCTTCATAGCATCTAAGAAAATATTGCAACATTACCCCGGAAACCTTACTCGTTTCTTTGAACTCAAATTAATATGGAATGTAACATTAAAACGTCAAAATTGTTTTCTTGGGTATGGAGTTGAGGTCGAGGTAACGACTAAGAAATACATAAGGGGGTAAGTAAAAACATCAAATGCAAAAAATGATCACGTGAATGTAAGAAATAAGGTATTTTATTTTCCCCAGTTTGGGGAAACTACATTTTAGAGGCAGCCCCATTTTATAGTAGTGTGCGTGTGTACTGTGGTGTGTACTCGTGTAATCGCTTGTACGCTAACAGGATTTTTGCTTCACCTTTTTAAACACTTAAAGTACCCGAATAAGCTTCTATGTAGAAGAACGGGTGTAACCGACATAGCCCGATGAATTAGCACGTTGAAGTGGCAATGGGCAGGCCACATCGCTCGACGAACCGACAACCGTTGGGGAAGAAAGGTTCTCGAGTGACGACTAAGAATCGGACGACGCGACGCAGCGTAGGACGACCCCCCACTCGGTGGACTGATGACATTGTCAAGGTCGCAGGAAACCGTTGGATGCAGGTGGCACAGGAGCGTTGCGAATGGCATTCTCGTGGGGAGGCCTATGTCCAACAGTGGACGTTTATGGGCTGATGGATGAACGGATAGAACTTTCTACGTATTATTATTTTAAGGTGAGGCAGTCTTTTCACCTCTTTCACCCATATACAGTCTGATCTTGGGCACCTGCCTCCTCCAGTTAGCCTAGATCTATCTCCCTTAAATATAATATGCTACAGTGGTCAGACAATTTGGCATGTGAAAATTCAATTAACAATAATAATATGCTCTTATTTTAAAATGAAAGCTTGGCATACCTATCATATTTACCCATATTTCTTTTTTTTAGACACCCTGCACTAAAGAGATTATCCTTGCATTCTGGAAGACTTTACAAAAATAGAATTAACCGACAAAAATGACACCCAGACCTCGTAAAACCATCTGTGGATGGCACAAATGAACTAAAGCATTAAATTATTACTTAACTAAATGCTTTAGTCTTAGTACTAATATCTAATAAGTACCTAATGAAACACCAATTCGTGGTAAAAACTAAGAATAAAATAATACAAAATTTTAAATAATATGTTTATTTGACATAATATCATTTAATTATTATAGTAGACATTTTTCTCTAATAAAACTCAATTATTAACTTTAAACTCTTAACAAGACTTCGTCTATAGACACGAATACAGAATAATCTTGTATATTATTAGATAGGTAGGTACTATAAATTTAATCTAAGGTCAATTACATAATTAATTATTTTAATACATTTAACAAAAGAACTTTAAGAATAATTTTCAGTACATAATTTAAAAGAAGACGAACTTTATAGTTTTTTGTCTTTAAAAATACCGTTTACAGTAATTCCCCTCACATTAATTGATTAACTCCTCATGACTGTATTCTTAATTTTAAATTTAAAATAAATGTAATTCTTTTTTAGATGCATTACGTAATATATGAGATCGATTTTCTGTGTAACCCAAAATTGGTACAATCAATTAAAGAACTTAGGATTTTTGGATTGTTCGAAATTATGATTTGAAATGACGTTTGTGATGGTACAGTCATTAAATCATTTTGAACTTTCTTGCTGCAACTTCAGAACGATTAAAAAGTTATGTAAATATTAATTATAGCTATCTGCCACATATTTCGACTTACTGGTTTACTTAAATCATTTTATTGATTTTTTAAGTCTTTGATATTAAACCGCAAATATTGCGTTTTATTTTATCATTTTAAAATTATCCTAGGGGTTAATGGAATTTTTCCTAGCTATAATTTTCATGTATCTAGGTATACTGACAATATTTTAGATGGATGAAAATGCATATAATCTTTATCTAAGAACTATACGCAGTAAAGTACTTAAATTATAAAGGTCTTATCTATTAATAAAACGTCTATGAATCTAAAATTTATATCTAATATAAAATGAACAGAGCAAATGCTATTTACGTAAATGCAACAGGGTAATAATTTTAGTATTGGTTACTTTTCGTAAAAAAATACTTAGATGAACAACTAAATGACAGCTCATCGGCTCAAAAGTAAAGTTACATAAATAATTTATGATCTGGTAAAAAAAACTGTTTAATACAATAACAAGTTAGTAAATAACAGCCTTCTAATAAACTCAATATTCTAATTTAAACAAATTATTTAATGAGAATTTTTAATATTATATAAAATAATAGAAAAATAAACAACGAGTAATCTAAATATAAACAAAAAAAAAGAAATTCAGTTAAAATATCACCAAATATATGACCTTGTAGGCCTTTCGAATAATTCTTTTTACACGTGATAAATGCGCCATATTTTGAGATGTTCATTATTGAAGAAGATATAAACAGTATTGTTTAAGAAGTGTTTATGACATCGTCGATTAAATAGAAAAGCGACATTAATCAAAAATAACAATTTTTACAGTACACGCGTTTAAGAAATTTTTCAACAAACAAATGGGCGTCTTAACACAAAATAACACTTGTGACAGCACAGTTTTTGACATTTAATATAATGAATTAAGTAACATTTTTTTATTATTAAAATACAAACTATAATAAAACGTTTTAAACAATAATATCAATTTAAATTTTTGAGACAAGTCACTTTTCTTTGTAACCGACGACGTTGTCCTAAGAACGCCCATGATATTACAATCTCATTAATTTATTTTTACTGTCTATAATATAAATAAATAGATATTTGATATGGTATTAAGATCTATTAAATTAGTTGTTTGCCAAATAAATTAGACTATTTACAATCTAATTTTATTTCATGTTATTTTTTTTTAGCAATTGTGATGAGTTTACAATATACACGGATGTTTGGCCGGACGACCCTTTGTTGGATAGGATGGTCCCGTTTTAATTTTAATGACGTTAGATATTATATATCAAAGATATAACTTTTATTTCTCAAAAATTGTGCTGATTTAAATTCGTATGTATCATTCTATATTGATACGAATTAAGATTAACCCTGTATAATACAAGAAAGCAATAGATGAAATAAAATTATTATTATTATGCCACTTGGACGATAAATACCTAAATTATTTTTGTTATTAAATATGCTGTAAAGCAAGCGAGACATTTAGATTATAAAAGCAAAGATAGAGAGCAATAACATCTATAAATAAAAACAGTCCATTTATATCGTTGGACCGCAAGAAAAGTAACACAACTATAAAAAATAAAATTTTCATTATATTTCTAAATTTTGGTAGTGTTGGGGGCTTAATATTATAAGTTATCGCAGTCAACTCTTCGTCGTCATTCTTAAGCAAATTATGTAAACATTCATGCATTTGGAATCGTAGTTTCATTAAGCTGAAAAAAAAGAGAAATGCTTATTTTGACCGTCCTGAAAATTGTTATCTTTTCGAGTTGTGTCACTTTTCTTGTGAGCCAGCGATATTCGCACAAACATCGGGTAAAAAAATATCAATTGTAACAAATAAATGCTTAAGTTAAAAACCAACACCTTCACATGACACTAAGAACTATCGATACGACTTACGTACTCATATCACACGCATCTTATAGCCATTCCCCTGGACATTATACCTATGCTTAGCAACGCGCTGAATAGTCTATGGATTGAGACATTTTATGCCTCCATCCGTACGCACAGCGCTTTTAATTCTCTATGACACGTCAAAGTAATATGCTTATTTTTATTATTTCGAACAACGATAAGAGAGTCCTTCATAGCAGATGAATGCTACGTTAGACCGCTAATTGAGTATGGAAACGGTTCACGAATTAGTCACATTTCTATATTAACAGTATAGAAATGTGATATTTATATGTATTACAATAAAATTGAACGTTATTTATAGTTTGATTTAATTAAGTTACGACCTTTGTGTTATGTTGTCCTTCGCAGTAAAGCCCTCCTAAAACTTCTATTACCAAAAGTTTTGTTAAATATTTTTAAATATTGATCTTGTTATAAATATTATAGAATGAAGCTGATCCTGATTTAAATCAATTTTTATATACAGAGTGGAAGTGGACCACTCCCGAAAACAAAGATAGGTGACCCTACTAGTCCTACTTGTAATGATAGGCTAGAAAAATCGATTCAGATGAAATTTTTTTTTTTCACAACGAATTTTAGGGTTTTTCACATTCCATCGTATTAGGATAGTGTCATGTAACAATAATTCCATAAATAATAAGTAACTTTACTCAGACGAGAAAAGACGCAATCTATTCAAAACTCACGATCATATGTTCAAGAGTTCAACGACATCAGGTGGTAAAATAATTTTTTTTTCTTCATCCGAATCTATTTTTTTCCAGCCTATCATCTCAAATAGGACTAGTAGGGTTACCTGTCTTTGTTTTCGGGAGCGGTCCACTTCCACCCTGTATTTAAATAATTATTATATAACTGGTAATATTAATAAATTTATTTCAGACATTGTTAATTTTGACGTATTCACAGCTAATCAAACCAATATATCTAACATATAGACCGAAATAGAAGCAAACTAAAAAGAAACAGAGAGTACAAGGATAATATAAACTAAAACAATTCCATGACGAGTTTGTTTTTTTTTTTAAACTAATAATGAACATTTAGGGTGGTAAACAATATACAAATTAATTCTTTACATGACCGTTAATATTAAAATATAATTTTATAGATAATTAAAATAACTTTAGAAAATCAAAATAAAGAATATCTTTATAATAATTTTATAACATTCTAGTATTTCACCGCCCACTAAATATGATAAATTATGCGAATAAATAATAAAAATCGCATATTAATCTAATAAAACATTATTACTAAATCGATAAAAAAGTGAATCATTTCAAAAGGTGTTTAATTGGTAAGTATTTTATGTATTTTTTATGTATTGAATTATTCTTTTGAAAACCAGTTGTTTATTTCAAGAATTAATGATACAGTTAGTGACGGATTGAGATTTGATGGCGGCCTAGGTCCAAGTAATTTTAATACGAGTATATATAATAATAAATAAAGAATATTTTTTTTAACTATTTATTAGAAGACGGAAAATCTTCTTTAAAAGATTTATACAATTTTGAAATTTTGGCGCCCTTCAAAATTAGCCGTCCTAGACCAAGGCCCCGCGGGCCTAAGCCTAAACCCATCATTGATGATAGTCCTAATGGCAATGCTAAAAGTGCACAGTTTTCACACTGTTAGAGAAGTTAAATCAATCAATTATAAATCGTCGATATTGATTAAATTATTCTAATCACAAAACAATTAAATATGTTTACGTTTGTGAAACAGAATATACAGATATTGGTCACTTTTCACTGTTTAATTTTTGAATAAATTTCAGATTTAAAATAGTTTTTATTCCATATTACAATATCAATTTGAGGTTATAGTTACATTTTCGGCAAAATAGATAAACATACTCTGATTTACATAACCATCAATTGAGTCTCATTTTTCGGCACGCAAATACAACTATTAAAAAATATTGTATACATTTTTATGATTACATTAAATCTACATACATTAAATTTATATATTTGATTACAATCGTTTTTATAACATATAATTAGTGTTCAATCCTATGCGTACAGCATAAATAATGCACATAAGATGTCTTCGGCATTTTTGTCCAAATTATTGTTGATTCGGTCATTTCAAAAACCTCACAAGTTGCACAACTAGATCTTTTTAAGAATCAATAAAAACTGCCTCTTTTAGATAAGAAATGAGGTAAGCATTTTTTTTGGACTCGATATAGAATTTGGAAAAGATTAATATGTTCAAGAACCTTTACAATTTATTAATATTAATAATGAAAACGTCCGTGTGGTGACGGAGTAAGAATACAATTCACCACCCCCTATCTTACCCATGGGTGATCGTAAGAGTCGACTAAGGGATATAAAACGCATATAACATCTATGCAAGAGAAAACTTGAAACAAAACCCTATACCAACCCGTCTGTCCAGCGTGGTATAGTAGGTTAATTTCTCTCATTACGGAGGAGGCCCGAGCCCATCAGTGGGACGTATATGGGCTGTGATGATGTGATGATGATGAATAATGAAAACTACCTGAAATCCTTCATTAAAAACACCGGAAGACTTTTTGAATAAAAGTTGCTTTGGCAAGAAAACGGGCATAGTTAGGTATATACCACTATAATTCCGGACTCCATTTAAGTTCGGACTCATGTTTGCTATGATGCGTCTATATCGCGGTATTATTTAAAAGGGAATCAATACCTTCAATTATGTGATTGTAATTCAGTATACCCATGGATCTTTAGGGAAACGTTTACAGTAAAAAAAAAGATATTGAAAAGATGCGACCTAGGTAGGTTTATATTAAATTGAGGGCGATACATCAGTAGTAAACAAATTTACCGAAGTCTCGATATGAGATGATATACGAAAGGATAATCTGTTGGATTGACCGCGGAAGACAAGGATCCAGCACCGGTGATTCGCCTACATAGCGGTAAAGACGTACTTCTATTGCATTTTATGGGGCTGTACACTATCCTTTCGGGGCATAACCATACTATGCTCCCAAAAAGGTGCTATTTGAAATGACCAATTCAGTTGCTATAAATATATATCATTATGTCTTCATTTTTTATCAATGAAACGACGAAAACAATATTAGAAAATTGCACTAGGCATTTGTAATTTATGGGAAACTATTGCGCTTCCAAATTATAAAAATGCTGATATCAAGGACCAAAGAGGGCATCAAATGATTAATGACATTAACCTTTACTGGTGCTGGGAGCATTTTCGTCTTCATCAGTCTTCGGTATGTCAAATATTTCTGAAAAAAGCGCTGGTAGTAGCAGACGTGGCCAATGTTCTCGACACCATCCAAGAAGGACGTTATGCTGAGCGCCGAGGAGGCGGACCTCATTGCGAGCAGTCAAAAATGCCTCATAGCGGACGGAGGCAGCCGGAATCGGTTCTGTAGCATTGCCGTTATATAGTACCTGTGTGAAATATTTAATTTTAATATTTATACTATGTTATAATTCATTCAATTAGGCGATAGACGGTGTAAATCAATTATTATTTTAAAATGAAGATAAGTTTTCACTTTTGCGCACAACTTCGACATATGTGCCTATAAGCTAGGCATCCTTAGTACAGTTTGATTTCAAATGCATAAATGCATTTTAAAGTTTTAGAATATGCTATTCACATGGGAATAAGATGACTTCTTATATTCCATTTCTATCCTATCTCGTATCTCCTTCTTTTGCTGAGGTTTGCGGTAGGTATATTTTTTAAAAGTGGGACAGCCTTTAAGCCAGATGTCGAAGATTCAATTATCATCTGCAGGCGAGTTCTTAGTGTAAGTATGTTTATTTATTGGTTTTTTCTTTAGATGTTGAAGTGGTTAAGATGCAAGAATTCTAATATCGTAGGTTCGCAAATTTGTTTGTTGTTTGAGCGATCCATAAATTATTGCTCTAGGTGTGGATGGTCTGTCCGTTAGTTAATTGTACGATTGTAAAGTCCCCCGCAATACAAGGATTATAGTTACTTGTTGCACATGGTATTATATTTATAAAGAAAATATTTAGGTGTACAAGTATATACTTTTCCGGTCACCATCTATATTCCTGCCTGTGGATGCCGTAAAAGACAACTAAGGGATATATCGGCGCAAGACCAATTATTATTTTGATTATCTTAAAGTTACATTCTAATTATTCCTTATCGTTAATTAGTTAATTATTAGAAATAGGTACAACGTGTGTTAATAAAATATTAAAATGGTTATTGCAAAATTAAACAAACAGAACTCCCCACTCTCAATTTCGTTATAAATTCAGGTGATTATTGTGTCTCACGTGTGTGTGTTGCTCCCAGAGCTATTTTGACTCTGCTATGACACACCCCAACCCACTAGTGGTTGGGGCGGCTTCCT
The DNA here is from genome assembly GCA_905163515.2 of Lymantria monacha. NCBI lineage: Eukaryota > Metazoa > Arthropoda > Insecta > Lepidoptera > Erebidae > Lymantria > Lymantria monacha. Next base: position 25,181,055 of record LR991081.1, read on the forward strand.
ACACCCCATCGCGTATATCGAAAATTCGACGTCCGCGTCACGTCCTCAACGACGATGACGATCAAATAACTCTTGCTCAAACAAGAGCCTACGCCACCCGCGAGGCCATCTCACTCAAATATCCGCGGTTTCGTCCTCGCCGTCGAGGTGCGAAAACACGGCGCGCAATAATAACCAACCCAAACGTGGACACGTCCACTTTGCCTCCAGCGACGCCCCGAGCCGAGGTCCGTTCCCCTTCGTGGGAGCCCTCGGGCAAAGTCACTTAGTTTACTTTGTCGGGTTGAAAGTCCATAAGGCTCGCCCATAGTCCGGTTCAGTTGTAAAAGCCCCAACGGCTAACCAACTGCGAGCTGTTGCTCGCAGTTGGGTTTTTAGTGGGTATTCTGTGACCCCTTCAGGGCCTGCGAGTCCAACATATCCCGCCCGGGCGGACATGCGAAAAATGCATTTTTTGCCACTGCATTACCAAAATAAAAAAAAAAAATGTCTCACGTGTCATTCAGTCATGGGCCATCGAACAGTGCAGAGCTCTGTACTTTTATAAGTAACAAAATTCTTTGTTTCGGTTACGACGGTGAATGATCTCAATGTTTAAAAAATAAACAATGGAATGCCTTCTACTTCTTCAGATAAAATATGACAATAACATCTAACTATGAAATATCTATCTATCTGATCGTGGTATAGTAGGTCAATTGGCCTCCTAATGTGGAGGAGGTTCGAGCCAAGCAGTGAGACGTTTATGAATCGAAATGATGAATAATTCTGTAACTTACAAGATTCTGAAATGCTTCATTCATTGAATCATGGAGAACGGTGATACGCGCCGAGTCACTAAGGCCAGGGCGTTGAGCGCACAACAGCAGAGTACCAGTAAAGAGTGCCATCTCTTCTTCAGTAAGTTGTAACTTAGCGATATTCCATATGTAGCTCATCATTCCCGAAGCAAATTGTGTCTGAAATTAGAACTAGCAATTAGTTGTCATTGTTTCTGAAATTTTATTAATAATACTTATAAATTGCTATTAATACTTCAAAAATAATGTATCATAAAGGCGGCTACCACTTATTAAGATAAGCTAACAGCTCACTATCTTGTAGAGAAACCGATTATAGAAAAACTAATAACTGAAATTGATCAGATTTTAAATTCAGCCTTTCTGTTAATCGATGGATAGAAAAGCATTAAAAAGTGATCGTTACTCAAGCATAAATAACGATATAATCTTAAAATCACTAAATTAAATAAATTTATATTATGTTGAATGAGTTAGATAGTAGACTTTAAAATGAAAACTAATTTATTAAGAATAATAATTTACATATTTATAATTGAATGTGAAGTGACTAACTGATCCTTCGCGTGATTCAGCAGGCGCTAGACCTATATTTTGCTCAAAATATTAGTATTGCCATTCAACGTGGCATAGCTGTTAGCCTTCTCGGAATTAATATTCCTTATATTTTCTTCGCATTGCTGTCTAACGGTAATCCGTTAGACAGCAACGCGAAGAAAATTTAAGATGCCTGAAATCCAATTTTTATTTGTATTTTTATTTTTTTATATTTTTAAAGATACTAAGGCATTGTACTACGGAGGTCTAAGGTCCTTGTACTACGGAGGACTTTACAAACATTATTAACGCAGACAATTTACACTCACTGAGAAAAACACTTTGTAGATCTCAAAAAGTATTGTTCTGCATAGGAATAGAACCCATTGCACTGGCACGGAAGGTTGGTTATCTTAACCATCGCTCATATACATAAACTCATAATACATAAACTGTGCAGTACCCATCTGTGCAGTCATTTTGTAGATTGACAGATGAAAAGTGTGCATAGTTTGAAAGTAATCATTTTTTTAAATATATATTGTCCAAAATTAAAAGTGAAATCATCTCCAAACCGTGGTAGGTGATGAAGAGGATTTTATTAACTAAGATTTAATGTGCAGTGAGCTTAGTAGCTTTAAAATTATAAAAGCATATGTCATTACTAGGCAGTAGTGAAATCCTTTGTTTAACGATCTTTTCTATAAGGGTTAATTTGCATTGGAATTCATCATCATCATCATCACAGCCCATATATGTCCCACTGTTGGGCTCGGGCCTCCACCGTAATGGGAAGGAAATTAACCTACTATACCGCGTTGGTCAGACGAGTTATTGTATAGGGATTTGTTTTGAGTTTTCCTTCTCTCGCATACATGTTATATGCGTTTTATGTCCCTTAGTCGTCTCTTACTATCAGCCACGGGTAAGATGAATGAATGAAGGGGGTGATGAATTGTATTCTTACTCCGCCATCACACCGATAATGTCCTTGATTGTTCAAATATAATATACTAGGTTAAGCTAAGTACTAAGCTAAGCTCTAGTTTTAATTTAATATAATGTGATGTGAGTTTATTTTGTTTTTGAATAGGTACTAGCACCAACGGATTCGAGAGGAACGCGTAAGGGTAAACCGTTGGACGGGCCACCGAAGACCAAATCGGGTACCGGTGGCTTGCTCGCACGGCGAAGAGAGGCGCTTTGCAGGGTGGGTCTATGAGGTTTGTGGATTTGGCGGAGCGTGACAACTTCATGACCCACCAAAAAAAAGCACCAACGGATTACCATTATATTATTTTAATCGTGCGTTTGTAAACTTACCTTTGTTACGGTTTTTGTTTTTTAATAACAAAGTTATTCATTTTTTTTTTAACAAGAACTAAACAAATATATCTATAAACTCATACTTACATCGTAAATTATAGCTAATTGATTATGGGAAAAAGCTGTCCCATCATCGAACACGATACACTCAGATGTGGAGAGACGGGTGATTCTCGTCAGCCAGATCTCGAAGAAACCCAGCTATAAACAAAACAAATATGCATGAAGATTATACTATTAATACTTTTATTTACTTAACTACTAAATCAGTAATTGAACACAATAACATTACTGCTTCGCATTAAACTCATTCCTTCGTTAAAATAACAAGATATTTACGAATAAATTATTCGCCAACTGCTTATGTATTAAAACTTATAATTATCATTATTAAATGGGAATATACTAATTTCGATTCGGATTGAGAGCCCTCAGCGCTCACCCATAGACCGCGTAAAGCTGTCAAAGCCATCTGCGGCTAACAGTTAAAAACACACAAAAAAAAACTAATTTAGATTTTATTACGACGGAGTAAGAATACAATCTATTGGCGTTTATCCCTCTGATAATCTTAAAATACTCTGCTATTGTGGATGATAGTCAAGCCCAGTGGGTCGAATATGAGCGGAAATAATGAAATACCAATATTTTCAACATGATTAACCGTGGTATCTTCATATATTTACATCAAACCACACAATGTTTATTGTCGAAAATGTTTTTGTTGTCTGTGACTCGAGTATAACAGTAGAATGTATATAAAGTGAATAGATGATAATTAATCGTACTCTATATCCAAAGTAATATTTTAAATTTGTAGGTATACAGGGTGGAAGGGGACCGCTCCCGAAAACAAAGACAGGTAACCCTACTAGTCCTACTTGGAATGATAGGCTAGAAAAAAAAATCGATTCGGATGTAAAATAATTTTTTTTTTCACCACGCAAGGTCGTTGAACTCTTGGACGTGATCGTGAGTTTTGAATAGATTGCGTCTTTTCTCATCTGAGTATAGTTATGTATTTTTTATGGAATTATCGTTACATGGCACTGTCCTAATATGATGGAATGTGAAAAAAACTTAAAACTCGTTGTGAAAAAGAAAATTTCCCTCCGTATTGTTTTATTTTCAAGCCTATCATTACAAGTAGGACTAGTAGGGTCACCTGACTTTATTTTCGGGAGCGGTCTACTTCCACCCTGTATATTATGAGTATATATTTGCTTTAATATTAGGCCGTATACATTTGGTGTGTAGCGGCTATGAATATTATCAACCCTTATTTTGCTCGTGGATGTCGTACAAAACGACTAGGACTAACTCCATCTGATGACTTCTTGTTAAATTACATTGTAAAAGGCGGTTGACATTAGGCAGATAGCCGAACATAAAACTACTGCTTATAACTTTACAATATGTGTGATAGAAGAGGAGTTCATATCACGAAGACTGTAAGGATCCATATACTTACATATATAGAATATACTATTATAACAGAATGATAATGCTCCGATGGTTCGGACATGTGGAAAGAATGTCGAACGAACGTCTGGTTAAGAAGATATACAATGCGAAAGTGGAAGGATGTAGGTACCGGGGGAGACTAAGACTCACCTACCTAGACCAGATTGGTCACGTACTGAAGGAAAGTGGAGTCAAGATTCTCCGAAACCGGCGAGCGTGTATGAAGAGAATTATGAATGTTGAGGAAGCGAGTGAAGTATGCAAGGATAGAGTTCTCTGGCACTCTGTTCTCTCTGCCTACCCTGCAAGGGATATGGCGTGATGATATGTATGTATAATGATGAATGATGATTTAAAAATTTTTATAGCTAAAATCAATCACATCAAGTTATTTAATTAACTACTAATGTTTATCTACGCAAGTAAATCTCTCTTAAAGTTAAAGTTTATATTTCCTTTTTAGCTTATTTAAATAATTCAAACCAAGTAAATGCGAGTACTTAAATCTTGTGACATCATTTAATAATACATAAATTGTGTAATGACGTTATAAGTTGATAGTAAAAGTTTTGAAGTTATTTTCTTTTTGGCGCATTTAAATAAAATCTTGTTTTTTTTAATTAACTTTTAATTTATTTACTTTTTATTTTTTAGTTATCGTTGAACACGTTCCTCAATCTGTTCAAGTGTTCATCTTCAATTAACCCATCATTATTGCAAAGTCATTTGCATATAAATTACTAAGAGTCTAGCTCTTCAATAGAGACACCCTCTAATGTTTTTAGCGTATTTAAGACCACGTATGCTTGACCGGCAATGAAGAGCTATGATCCTAAGTATACAACGGCATGGTTGACTTGCATTTTGTGTACTGTGTAAGGCCAACATAATATAATTGGCAGCGTTCTTCATTCTGCAGTGCCATGGCTATATTTTGTTGGAAATTGCACATACATTTGTGCTCTCCAGAAGAAGGGCCCATATGATTTATGTAATATGGCCAATGGCTCCATTCACCAGACCTTTAGGCACGTCTACATTGTAATGCAACATCATTGTCTGTAAGTCCTTTCATTTAATACGCATATTGTAGTCAAGCATTAAAAATAATTAGTCGGCCATCTTGAGCGTTCAACCATGTTGGATTTAGAATGAAATCACACAGCTAATCAAGTATTCTCATCTAAACCGAATGTGTATACATAATTTTAGCACAATCGATTGCTTAAAAATTTACATACATACATACATATCATCACGCCATATCCCTTGCAGGGTAGGCAGAGAGAACAATGCTTAAAAATTTACTTTCTAGATTTAGAAATCCGCCATATTGGATTTATGTAGAGTTACGTTACTTTATTTTTCGAATTATTCTTAGCAAGCTTATTCGTTTGATATGCATATTGTAGGAGTGCATTGAAAATAATTAGTCTGCTTGCAAGTGCTGCCATGTTGGATTAGAAATGACGTCACAGAGTTAACTATGTATTATCATCCAAACTAGACGTGTGTATAAAATTTCAACTCAAATCGGTTGAAGATATTTGCTTCAAAATTGAGTTGCAAGATTCCATTCGAACAAACATTTCAATATGATATAAATTTCATAAAAATAGTTCGAGTGTATATATGGCGTAGTGGTTAAGATACACCGACATTCCGTGCCAGCGCCGGTTCGATTTCCACGCAGGACTATATGTTGTGTGATCCACAAAGTGTTGTTCTGAGTCTGGGTATAATTTGTTTGCGTTTGAGGGTGATGTTTTAAAAAAAATATTCATTCATTAACGTCGGAAACCATTATGAAAATAATATTTTATTTTAAATTTATTTTATTATCATAAATGAACGTATTTGTAATTTATTTATTTATTTATTTCATATATTACGTAATAAAATTTGTTTCAATGGCGGACTTAATGTCAGAGGTATTCTCTGCCTATCCACCATGATCGATGTAGACATATGTATATGAACATAAATGGAAAGAAATTTAAATTTTTCAAGTATTAATAATATTACATAGATGTTTGTAATTTCATAGGTCTAAAATAAACCAATCCACTAAACACCTCCCATATATATTATATATCATCATCACATTAATTGAAAGAAGACAGAGGCTATAAAATATAAATCTATGAAATATAGTAACCGAACCTTTAATATTAATAATTAGGGCAAAAAATACTACATATGATACATATTGCTAAAGCTTAAATGGTCTAATCCTGTTGTCATAGACACTATTGTAATGACAAATTCGGTTTAAATTGTTATTAAACTATTATATACGGATGATATGTTAAAATATGAGAAATTTTAAATAAAAATGCGCGTGGTGAAGATAATAAAGTGCTGTGTGGTAGCGACTACGAATAGTATCAACCCTTCGTCCGTGGATGTCGTAAAAGACTACTTAGAGCTTCATAATGTCCTTTTTTTTTACGGTGGGGTATGGATGCGTCTCACCCCGCCAAATCGGTCCGGGGTGACGGAAAAGGCGGCGCGTGACCTCATAGACCCATCGTGCAACTTCTCTCTTCGCCGTGCGAGCGGGCCACCGGTACTCGATCTTTGTCTTCGGTGGCCAGCTTCATAATGTCCTGGGTCAACTTCACTTAATGCCATTTGATCAACAGTTACATCCCCAAGGAAGGTTGACGACAGGCATTAAGCCAATAACTTTTGTAATATTTACGATTACATATTGCGTCGACCCTAAAAAATTGGGATAAGATGTTGGAGAATGTTGATGTGTGGTAAAAATAATATAATTAATTATTATATTAATTATTAATCTACATATTCTGTCTAACTAACGGAGCTGTATAAGCTAACGGAGCAAATAGTTAAATAAGACCCGAGTCTTATGTAATTAATTAAAAACCGATTTTTAATAAGAAAAACAATACCTTTATCAGTATGAGTTGATCATCTTGTGGTAGACTGTGGAAACCGGGCAGTCGTTTTGCGAATTCAACTACTTGGGAGACTGCCGGAGTCATACGCAGCGCCATGTTATACCAGAGAATTGATCTGATGTCCGTTGTCCTGTCTGTAGTGGAACTGGCTGCTTCTTCACCTCCACTGGCTAAATAAACAACGCCATGAAAACATTATTTAAAAAATTATGAAAAGTAGCTTTTCTCTATAAACCTATAGACGTTCACATTTGGACGTGAGCATCCTTACGCCATTATCCGTGTAGTGACAGAGTAAGAATACAATTCCATCTTTCTCAAGTCAGCGGGTGTCATAAAAAGAATAAGGGATGTATGCAGGTAATATCGATGTACGAGTAAGAGAAGGAAAAATCGAAATAAAACTATTTTCCAATACGTCTGACCAGCGTGAAATAGTAAATTTAATTTCTCTCCCATTGTGGAGGCAGCCCGAGGGTCTTATATGGACTGAGATAATGATGATACATATGCAATCGTAGTTGATGTTCCTCAGTAAAGAATTTAGATTGAACACTATCATCATTCCTAAGTTGTTCTTTGCGGTTGGTAATATGTTATATGCTTAAACTGTCATCATAGAGGAAACATTTTATATATATATCCTCCTGCAAGCGAATCCAGTATTTCGTGAATGTAGATTAGCATCTAGGGTGCAATTTTCTCAAGTGCGGATTAGTACACTCTCGATGATTATTCGAGAACGAACCAATCCCGCTTTTATTTGATTTTTTATCTTGATTTTGTGATCTCTTTTAATAGAGTATTCCAACACAGATAAGCAATTCTCGTCGTCCAACGATGAAGAGAATTGCTTTATATATATATATACATATATATAATGCTCCGATGGTTCGGACATGTGGAAAGAATGCCGAACGAACGTCTGGTTAAGAAGATATACAATGCGAAAGTGGAAGGATGTAGGTACCGAGGGAGACCGAGACTAACCTACCTAGACCAGATCGGTCAGGTACTGAAGGAAGGTGGAGTCAAGAGTCTCCGAAACCGGCGAGCGTGTATGAAGAGAATTATGAATGTTGAGGAAGCGAGTGAAGTATGCAGAGATAGAGTTCTCTGGCACTCTGTTCTCTCTGCCTACCCTGCAAGGGATATGGTGTGATGATATGTATGTATGTATATATATATATATACATTTTGAAATTATTATCTGCAATTGTTTTTATGATGATAAATTCGCGATGTGAGTGATGAATATGGGTATGTACGGTATACAGCAGGCCCCTTTTTTTTTTTTTTTTTGGCGGCGGGCTACGGTTCGTCAAACCCCGCTAATCCGTCCAGGGCGACAGGAAAAGCGGCACACGACCCCGTAGACCCGCCCTACAATATTCCTCTCGACGCCGTGCGGGTGGGTCACTGGTACGCGGTCTTTTACTTCAGTGGCCATACAGCAGGCCCCTAAGATTTTTCTCGCAAACTTGAGAAGAATGAGAGACGCGTTCTGCTTGCTTTCATAATTCTTACTATTAAAAATAATTCGATGAATCCTTAAAATGTTTCTCTGATATACAAATTTTTATTCCCATCTTACTATTCCCATCTTGCTTCTCTACGACGCATTTGTAGTTTTGACTTATTTACATCCAGCTTCTGCACGCAGCTTGGCCCGAGAAAGTATTTTTTTTCATCTATGTAATATTATTATTACTTCTATCCCAAGGAAACACAATACCAGAATAAAAAGTATGCTATGTGCTCATCCAGGAAATGGTCTATCTATGTGCCAATTCTCATCCAAATCTGTTCAACGGTTTACGCTTGATTGAGTAACAAACATTTCTCGACTCTTTACAGAAGAATAGAGATTTCACTACCCAATCTTTATTCTTAATTATACGAAAGGCTGTAATTAGCGTTACTTAGGCAAAGTTAGAAATTTTAAACTTGTTATCGAAAATCGAGTAAATCCATAAGTCTAACCAAACTTATTTTATTCCCCTACTCACTAATTGTACCAATGATATTACTATTGATAGTATCATATTCATGCCATTTGATTAACGGGATACCTAAAAAAGATTGCCCAGCTGGCGCAGTGGCCTAAGTACTGACTTTTTGAGTCGAGTGATATAGGTTCGAGCCCCACGCTTTACAATTCTTAATACAATCCATAAATGATTGCTCTGCGTCTGTACATAATTTGTGTACGTTAATTGATTTTTATAAATTTCCCAATAACACAAAGCATTAAAAAGTTATTCTCAAAGAAAATTGTAAAAAACAAAAAAGTACCTAATATAAAGTAAAAAAAAATAAAAAAAATCCACAAAATAAATATGAGTAATACTGTGTATATTTGCGCTTCACGATATTCACTTTAAAAATATTCCATTTCAGATTTATGCCAGACGTGTATTTGGATCTGGTTTACAACTCGACTCATTTGTGACTACCCGATAGCGAATCTATTCGTGTGGTGAACTGAAATTATATTACCTTTTTTTTGAACAAGAATCTAAAAGAAATGATTTAGTTAAAGAAAACTTGTTTGTATCATGTTTCATAACATGTTATGATGAAAGCTTTGAGTTTAATCTATCAGTATAATAAGTGGGAAAGAAAGAATTTGTTATAAACAGCTTACCACTTAATTAAATTTAGTTTTTAATTTAGTGCCTATCACAACTTACAGTCTAAATTAAATTTAGTTTAAGTCAACACTTGTCATGTGTGTAAATATATGAAAATTTGTTTAATATCGTACATACATAGCCTCACGCCTGTTTCCCAGAGGGATAGGCAGAGACTACGGATTGCCACAAACCACGATCCTGACATACCTCCATCGCTTCATTCACGCTCATCACAGTCTTCATGCATGCTCTACGATTACGCGTACTCTTAACTTCTCTGACCTTTCACTAACACATCTTCAATTTGATCCAGGAAAGTATGACGTCTTCCCCTTGTAGACGTCCCACTCACACTCGCTTTGTATACTTGTTTAGTCAACCTTTCTTCACTCATTCTTTCCACGTGTCCAAACCACCTCTGCATATCCTTTTTTATCTTTGTCACTACTTCTTCATTCACACCACAGCTCTCTCTTATAACACTATTCCTAATTTTATTTTTCAGACTTACACCACATATACTACGAAGAGCTCTCATACAACGTTCTCAAACAACATTAATATCGTATTTGATGTAAACATATTAAACATGGTCTGCGAATGAACAGACTATCCATGAAAATGAATTTATCAGAAAGAAAATTATAATAAAGAGATAACTCAAACAAAGGATGATACAAAATCAATACTGCGTTTGAAGTGGAAGTGGGTAGACTACACACAAAGAATCACATATATTCAAAGCCATTGGAATGTAGGTATACAATGAAAAGTGTTAAGTATACCTGGTAAATATTTAAATAGATGGTTTGATGATATCAATAGGTGAAAGAACTTGCTGTTGAATATAAAAGAGGACGGAGAAGGCTTATATTCCCCTAGACGATTCTTAAGCAGATACTAACAACATTAATAAAAAAATAATAGAATAAGTACTAACGTAAGTAATCCGCAAGACAACTTTATTGATATTTATGTTGTGTAAGTTAAAATTAATAAATAAGTAATAAAGTGCTTGTCCCAACATTACTGTATGGAAGCGAGAGTTGGGTATGTAGAAAAGAGTATGAAAGTAAAACTAATGCGGTCGAAATGCGATCTCTGCGGAAAATTTGTGGAGTTAGGCTGCCCGACCGCATTCATAACGACGACGTAAGAGAGCGAGTAGGTATGAAAGAGAGTATTGGTGTAAAGATGCGAAAGGGCATGCTCCGATGGTTCGGACATGTGGAAAGAATGCCGAACGAACGTCTGGTTAAGAAGATATACAATGCGAAAGTGGAAGGATGTAGGTACCGAGGGAGACCGAGACTAACCTACCTAGACCAGATTGGTCATGTACTGAAGGAAGGTGGAGTCAAGAGTCTCCGAAGCCGGCGAGCGTGTATGAAGAGAATTATGAATGTTGAGGAAGCGAGTGAAGTATGCAGAGATAGAGTTCTCTGGCACTCTGTTCTCTCTGCCTACCCTGCAAGGGATATGGCGTGATGATATGTATGTAAGTAATAAAGCTATAAGTATATTCTCGTGTGGTGACAGAATAAGATAACAATTGTTGTCTGCCTTTATTTGTCCGTTTTGTTTTTAAAGGTGACAAGGAGAGAGTGGACAAGGAGAGTGGGCAACAAGTCTCACTTGGAACTTGGCTACCAAACATGGTGATTATGGTATTGTCCACTCATTTGTGGTAGAGGCCAACACCCAGTATCAGACGATGAAAGAAGAACAAAGAAAACTCATATTTTTGTTTGGTCCTTCTGGACCAACAGCCCATTCGAACGTTTGTGAGCTAACAAAAAGAAGAGCAAGGGTAATTATTAAATAATAATCTATAAATCTCTATTATCTGAGTCTAAGAAAACTGTGATCTGACTAGGATAAGTAGACAGAAATACGAAATTATTTTATTAAATTTGTTAATATTAAATTCGCATATGCTTAATAAATCACCGTAGCGTCGACTGCGGTGATTATTTAACGCATCCCTCCCTATTGAAATGGCAATGCCCCTAGTACGGTTCCTTGACTCCCGTGGTAGTCGTTACTACCCTGATGTTGGGTATAGTTTTATGCTAGCTTTCATGGTCACGGAAATACATATGAACGCTATGAATTCGAAATACTAAACTTCATCTAAGAATCCATTCTTAAGTGATACCTTCTTCTCTTGTCGAGGTTCAGGTCTATATTGCCATTATTAAAAAGTAAATTAATATTTTAAACAGCCTACATCAATATACCTGAATATCTATTTATATATTATGCCGTATGATGGTTATCAATATTATCAAATGTATCATTATACGGTGTCGTAAAGGCAATCAAAGGTCACATTAGGCATGTTACGTCATACATACGGCTAGTCATAAAAACCTTAACTAACATGGCCTGGTCTTCTTTTATTTATATTAGAATGAAGACATGTATTGCGAATCGAATTGAATTTTTTTAGCCTTTCATCTATGCAACCATCAGTCCTTTAATGTTGGACGTAGGCCTCCCTAAGGAAGGGATAGTGATGAAATCATAACATTTGATCGGAGTGTTGCCGATAATAGACAATGATAAATATTTTCTAAGAAAATGGTGCTGTTATTGTGATCTCATCATCATCATCACAGCCCATAAACGTCCCACTGTTGGGCTCGGGCCTCCTCCCTAATGGGAGGGAAATTAACCTATTATACCACGCTGGTCAGACGTGTTGGTATAGGGCTTTGTTTCGAGTTTTCCTTCTCTCGCATAGGTGTTATATGCGTTTTATATCCCTTAGTCGTCTCGTACGATCACCCACGGGTAAGATATGGGGTGGTCAATAGTATTCATACTCCGTCACCACACGAAGAACTAGATTTCTTTTGATCTATTAGATGGTTTTTAAATCACTTATGTAACAGTAGAGCGTTCTTTTTAAGAAACATGTTATGAAAAGATACTGATATTGATATTAGGAAGAGCAAGCTTGTTTGACGTTAACTCTGTTCGGGCATTCTAATTAATGAGGCAGGGTACTGCGGAGAAAAATAGCTAAGGGGTATTGCTGCCATGAGTTGATGGACAAACAACTGCCAATATCGCCCTCTGGATTACGTCTGTCTACTTTGTGATGTATTGATCTTTAACACTAGAGTGCTCGCGCGGGTGACATATGTCACCCATACTGTTTATTTGGTGAGTAACTTTTGAATACATCGTGCTACAGTGCTGCCGTCTCATGTATTCCTCGAAATTGAACCGCCCCACCCATCAGTAGCGTGCCTGTTCACCAGGTGTATCGACGTCTGTGCAGTGAATTGTCAAAGTTCGTGGGTGACGTATGTCCCCCACGCGAGCTCTCAAGAAAGTTTATTTAACAGAAACATCCTAGTTGAAACACACTAATATCTTCACGTAAGTTGTATAATAAATATTTTTTATAGTAACTTATAAATTATATATGTATTAGTTTACATGACAGTAACAATTTATGTATATTTTAGATTAATATGGCGTCTATGTCGAACGAATTGGCTATAAGGTTAGAGGAGGATGTTAGCAGCGTATCAGAGAGTAGTGAAGAGGAAGATAATGATTTAGAGGAGCAAACTGCGCCATTTGTGTCGCCACAGATTTCCGAATCGGAAGAAGAAAGTGATGAATCTGATGACGACAATGTACCTTTTTCTGAGTTATTCGTATACGAATCTCGTAATGGAACAAAATGGAATAAATTGCCACTACCTACATCAAGAACTAGAGCCCGCAACATTTTGTCACGACCGCTTGGCCCAAAAGGTATTGCTATAAATGCTAAAACTAGTATTGACTCATTTTTAATGTTTTTTGACTCGGACATTTTGAAAATTATTGTTGAATGTACCAATATATATATAGACACAATCAAACATAGATATCAGAGGGAAAGAGATGCTTCGCACACTGACTTGATAGAAATGAAAGCTTTTATTGGTTTGTTGTTAGTGATTGGAGTTAGTAGAGGTGGACGAAGAAACCAGATCATTATCAGAATACCAGCAGGTACAAAATATGCCGATTCGGGGTGAAAAAGGACGATGCGAATTTTACAGTAGAGCACGAGACCGGAGTACACGTAAACAATGTGGCAAGTGTAATAGGCGTGTTTGTCCAGACCACCAAGTCATTGTGTGCCCCTCATGCAATGATAGTGTGACTGAGTAGTAACAATCCGCTCAAATAATTTGTAATGTGATGATTATTGTGATAAAAAATTGTGTTAATAGTAATTGTAGACTCTTTGATCTCAATGTTATCAAAAAGTATTTATTTTCTTGAAAAATTATAAAAAATCATATTTTATGTAAAAATGAGAAGTATTAAGTTATCATGAAGTATATGGTAAAAAATATAGTTGATTTATAATGAAATATTACGTTTTCTTTTTTAACATGAGGACTCTTACAAAAGTCGTACATCGTAAAGGGTGGCAAATGTACCCCGCGCGAGCACTCGTAGAAGTAATCATGCGCGAGTACTGTAGTGTTAAACCTAAGATTAAAATCTACAAAAATGTAATTAAGTCTGTCGCTATGTATGAGGTTGAGTGTTGAGAATGAAAAAAGACGCTTAAAATAAGAAAGTCCGCTATTAAGATGTTAAAATGGTTTCATTGTTTAACAAGAGTGGACAAGATAAGGAAATGTACTATCATTATTTCCATCATCTCAGCTCATTTATGTCTCACTGTTGGGTTCGAGCCTCCTCCATAATGAGAGAGAAATTGACCTAATATATATCACGCTAGTCAGACGTGTTGGTATAGGGTTATAATTTCGAGTTTTCCTTCCCTTGTATAGATGATATATGCGTCTTATATCTCTTAGTCGACTTTTATGAATACCGACGGGTAAGGTGAATTGTATTCTTACTCCGTCACCACACAGAAAAATACTCTATATTAGGCGAAGAGTAAAAGTGGCAACAGCGATAGAAAAGATTAGGAGAGCGAGATTATCTTAGTATAGATACGCAATGAAGAGAGATGAAAGGCATAAGACAAACAGGTTTAGCAATATCAATTCGATGGTATGATGGTATGGCTATAGGTATGATAGAAATGAGTATAGATATGATAACTGAGGTGAGTCTATGAGAGGTAAGGGGATGTTATATGGACCCAACTTAGTGTGGGATAAGAGCAGGCTAAAGAATGATGGCCACCGAAGTTAAAATCGAGTACCGGTGGTCCGCTCGCACGGCGAAGAGAGAAGGTTTTACGGTGGGTCTATGGGGTCACGCGCCGCCTTTTCCGCCACCCCGGACCGATTTGGCGGGGCGAGACGCATCCAAAGCCCACCAATAAAAAAAAAAAAAAAAAAAAAAAAGGCTAAAGAATGATGCGAATGTAGGGTCAGGTTACATATTAAATTCTTAACCAATCACCTCAAAGGGAAAGCATTATGGGAACTTAACAAACATACAATTAATGGACACACAATACAACTTATGCTACGAACAATGCGTGTAAATTATTAACATGATAACTTAAACGTAATACAACAGGAAATAACAATAGATACAAAACTATTACTCATTTGACCGCTAAAACAGTTAAGTTCTAATCCTTACTAATATTATAAATGCGAAAGTAACTCTGTCTGTATGTCGCTCTTTCACGCCAAAACTACTGCACCGATCTAAATGAAATTTGGTACACAGATAGTCTAGAGCCTGACAAAGGACATAGGCTACTTTTTAATGCACAAAAAAGTGTTGTAAAGGGGGATGAAAAGTTGTAAGGAAGTATCGTCATTTTTAAAGCCAGAAGCTTGAAACTTATTTTTAGGCTGTTGATTAGATATAAATAAATATGACATTAAAATTTTGTTAAAAAAATACCCTTAAGAGGGTAAAATAAAAATAGGGAAAGTTTATATGGAAATTGGTTATTTTTCAAAGCTAGATTGACGAAACATTTTGTTATTTGGCTTTTGATTAGATACAAATAAAAATAACTACTTTTACCCCGGTAATGTGTTCCCTTGGGATAATATTTCAACTTTAGGAAAGTAACCTTTTACGCGGTTGAAATCGCGGGCAGAAGCTAGTTATTGTATAAATATATAACGTACCACCCATATTAAGTTTGATTCATCATCATCTGATCATCTATACATGTTCCTGGATTCGAGTCTTCTCCCCAATAAGAAGAAAATTACTATACCACCCTAGTTAGACGAGTTAAAATAGGCTTTTATTTCGAATTTTCCTTCTCTTGCATAGATGTTATATGAATATTATATCCCTTAGTCATCTTTTACGACACCCACGCCCTTGCTAGGTGGTGGTGAATTGCATTCTTACTCCACTACCAAATGGAAAACGTATGTTCATATGTAGATAAATGATGTTTCTCCATATGGTGACTTAACAATACTTTCTTGATCGTTAGGTGTAGCCAAAGACTATTAAGGGATATAATATGCATACAATATCTACACAAGAGAACAAATACTCTATATAAAAGCTCATCCCAACCCGTCTGCAGACTCTTTTAAATACGGGCTACGGCACGTCAAACCCCGCTAATCCTTCTGGGGCGACAGGAAAAGCGGCGCAAGACCCCGTAGACCCGCCCTACAATATACCTCTCTTCGCCGTGCGGGTGGGTCACTGGTACGCGGTCTTTTTCTTCAGTGGCCCACCCGGCGGTCCACCCTCACGGGTATCCTCTCTAATGTCGACGCCCGGACAGTTTGCACCGTCGGGGCGTCGTCCTCACGTGGTGGCCTCGCTCCCAGGTCGACCAGACTAATCCTCGGTCTGGTCAACCCGTCTGCAGACTATAGTATGTTAATTTCCTTCCTGTTGTGGTGAAGACCCTAGTCAAACAAATTTGTGTACCTTCACTTTGACTCTAAGTACGGTTCATAGATAAATCAATACTTTGAAAGACTTCTCTTTAGAAAGCGTAAATTGACATGTCATATCTATCTATATATATACTTATATATATATATACTTATATATGTATATACTGATAAGATACAATGAAAAATATGTGATTTAAAAGGAATGTGTCTCCACTTCTGTTAAATTTCATATTTAACAGACGTGAATTTTATTCGCATTCGCGACATTCTGGCAGTCGTACATGTCTAAAGAATTTCCTACTCCATTTTATATGAAAGCTATACTAATAATATATTCAAGTCGTTGAAGTTATTTTTAGCATAGCAATAAGGTTATTTTCTACCGTGATTTAATTTATAACACCAAAAAGTAATAAAACATATTTAAATTACTAAGACAACGTGTTGGATTATATATAAAAATTTATTTAAGAGCCAAATTAATTTTCATATGTGGTATTCGAACCTACAGAGGCGTTCCAATCGTCCTTTTAACTAAACCAGTGTGGGCTAACGTATGACAATTAAATATATCATTCGCATTTTGTCGTTTTAGTTGATAAGACGATTGAAACGGATTTCTAATAAGTAAGAGTTCGAGTTTCACGTTTGAAATTTCTTTTCCCCTCGTGAACAAGTTTTTATAATAAGATATGTAATAAAAATTTTCAGCAATTGGTAGCCTTCTTTTTTGATACAAAGGTTTTCTCTTAGTGTGGTATTGTTTAAAAAAAAAAAACATTTTATGTGAGTGACTGAATAGGAATACAATGTATACCATACATATTATCTGTGTAGTAACGGAGTGTGTGTATATTTTCCGTGTGGTGACTGAGTAAGAATGCAATTCACCACCCCCTATCTTACCCGTCAGTGATCCTAAGAGATGACTAAGGGATATAAAACGCAAATAACATCTATGCAAGAGAAGAAAAACTCTTAACAAAACCACGTCAGACCAGCGTGGTATAATAGGTTAATTTCCCTCCCATTACGGAGGAGGCTCGAGCCCAACAGTGGGATATATATGAGCTGAAAAGATGATGATGATGAAAAGACATATTTTTATGCGCTTACATTGCAAGCGTTAGCTAAACCTCACGAGATAGATCAAAATATGTCATCATCATCACTCTCCTGCTCTTATCCCAATTTATACCTGGGGTCGACACAACATGTATTGCTCTTCCTACATATAGCAAAAGTTATTGGCAATAATTTTGTGACCGGCCGCCTGCCGACGTTAACCAACTCGGGAATGTAATTGTTGGCCAGACGGCATCTGATGGAGTTGGCCCAGGTTGCTATAAAGCTTTTAGTCGTCTTCTACGACAACCGCGAGCAAAGTATGTGTTTGTAGTATTCGTAGCCACTACCACACAACAATATTTTCAAAATAATGTTCTACAAAATTATTTATCTTAAAAATATCTACAAAAACATCTGCCTTAATACATATCTATCTCTTAGGAATACCCTGCAATAATCGTGTTTATCATTTATATATTACTAATAAATAATGGGTTATTTATGAAGCTAAATAACATTACAGTATTATTTCTTATCCAATAAAATTATATTAAAATCTAGGTCAGACTGGCCGAAAACGTAGAGAAACGAGAGCGGGTCGCTTATTTAAAATAAATGACGTTTAAACCGTTGGTTTAACATAAGATACTACGGTCAAAATGGATCACTTAAACCTATTGTATTAGCAGAAAGATTCTGCGGATGTATTATTTAAGAAAACGTTTATTCTCTCAAGATTGAAGGGCCTCCGGTCAATGAACTATAACAATTGTTGATGCACTTGCGAATCAATAAAGTCCCAGTTGTTTTAGGGACCTACATGTGTAATTTTATCTATTTATTATATATATATATTATATATCTTATCTTAATACGAGTATATATAATTTACGCGTCACGTTGTTTGTCCGCGATGGACTCCTAAAGTACTAAACCGATTTTAATCATGATCCAACTTAAAAGATAGGATAGCTTCCATCTCAATTTATAGTCGCAATTTTATTTTATTGAAAATTATTTGTCTATTAGCGGATGTATGCATGGAGATAAACCTTATTGTGTCAAACACATTTTTCCAACATAAGGACATCCTCATGTATACATGGAGAAGGAATGTACAGAAAAGTATAATAGATTTAATTTTGGTAGACAGTCGCCTCCGAAGCAAAATATTGGACGCAAGAGCCTACAGGGGCCCCACAGTCGATACGGACCACTATCTCGTTATTGCGAGATTTAGTGGTCTGTTCAGAAAGTGGAGGCACTGGCGAGAGCATGTCCACTTCGGAGGGCTTGAAAGAATAATGGTTGAAAGGTTGCAAGAAGAGTGTGTAAGAGAAAAGTATGCGGAGGGTGTCCGAGAACGGCTGACGATGGCAAGCCAGCCGCAATCGGACATTGAAGAATGCTGGAGAGTATTGAAGGAGAGTATGGTAGATACAGCGAAAGAAGTATGTGGAAGTTCAAAGAAGCATAGAAAAACAAATGGTGATGCATGATGGGATGCGGAAGTGGTAGCTTCCGTAGAGCAAAAGAAGAAAGCGTGGCTGGACTATGTCTCTTCTTTGTATCTAAATGACAGTATGACTGAACAGAAGAAAGAAATATATCGGCAATGTAAGAATGACACCAAGGCCTTAGTGAAAGAGAAACGTGATAGAGCAAGTATGAGTGCAGAAGATAGGCTGACTAAAAACTTCGAGAGTAACACCAAACTCTTTTGGAGGGAGGTGAAGAAGTCTCGGGGTGGTTGGTCAGCCTTCAGAATGAATAAAATAAGGTCTAAAGGTGGAGACATTCTTACACAAACACAAGACGTGTTAAGCCGATGGAGTGAATATTTTGGCGATATGTATGCGGATGCTACGGTTGACGCCGGTGTCGCATGTGGTTTAGTAGAACAACGTTCGACAGCGGCGTCCTCCGATGGCATCAGTATGGATGAAGTTGAATAGGCGATAAGAAGTTTGAAAAATGGTAAGGCAGCGGGCATTGATATGGTGTCTGCCGAGATGATCAAGCTTGGTGGCTCCTGTGTCTGGGAGGCGTTCCTGTTGCTCCTCAATTTATGTTGGAGCTCGAGAATGGTTCCCGGGGACTGGAATAGCGCAGTCATCGTGCCTTTGTTTAAAAACAAGGGTTCACGTTATGACTGCGCAAATTACAGAGCCATAAGCTTGACCAGTTTGGCAGCAAAAGTGTATGGTAAAATTATTGAAAGGAGAAGGAGGATGGTATCCGATGGTTTACTGTGTGAGACACAAGGAGGTTTCAGGGGTGGAAGGGGATGCATAGATCAAGTGTTCTCTCTGCGCAACATTGTGGAGAAGCATCTGGCTCTAGGTCAGAGGGTTTTCTGCAGTTTTGTGGATCTGGAGAGAGCATTTGACACGGTTGTACGAAAGGAACTTTGGGACATTTTACCGGAGTATGGTATTAACGGTAAACTGCTACAGGCTGTGCAGTCCAGTTACATGGGCTGTAGAGCCTGTGTGCGGCTGGATGATGGAATGTCGCCTTGGTTTGACTCCAATATCGGCGCTAAGCAGGGGTGCGTTCTGTCAGTCAGGCTGTTTATCATATATCTGGATAAATGTCTCGGCGACTCAGTGGTCACTGCTCTGCAGTACACTCTTATGCAGATGATGCTGTCCTGCTGGCACAGTCAGCGACTGACCTGCAGACCCTAGTCGACACAATGACAGAAGATTGTAAGAAAAGGGGTCTACGCGTGAATGTGAGCAAAACCAAAATAATGGTCTTTGAAAGAGACGAAGCCAGAACAGATGTAAGAGTAACAATAGGTAATGATATACTAGAGCAAGTGGACGAATTTGTATATCTTGGATGTGGATTTAGCCGAGATGGAAGGTACACCACTGATATAGAGCGAAGAGTGAATGCGGGAAATAGAGTGAACGGAGCGTTGGGGCAACTTCTCGGCAGCCACCACCTCAGCCAGAAGGCACGTGTAGCAATACATAACGCAGTGCTTGTCCCAACATTACTGTATGGAAGCGAGAGTTGGGTATGCAGAAAAGAGTATGAAAGTAAAATTAATGCGGTCGAAATGCGATCTCTGCGGAAAATCTGTGGAGTTAGGCTGACCGACCGCATTCGTAACGAAGATGTAAGAGAGCGAGTAGGTATGAAAGAGAGTATTGGTGTAAAGATGTGAAAGGGCATGCTCCGATGGTTCGGACATGTGGAAAGAATGCCGAACGAACGTCTGGTTAAGAAGATATACAGTGCGAAAGTGGAAGGATGTAGGTACCGAGGGAGACCGAGACTAACCTACCTAGACCAGATCGGTCATGTACTGAAGGAAGGTGGAGTCAAGAGTCTTCGAAACCGGTGAGCGTGTATGAAGAGAATTATGAATGTTGAGGAAGCGAGTGAAGTATGCAGAGATAGAGTTCTCTGGCACTCTGTTCTCTCTGCCTACCCTGCAAGGGATATGGCGTGATGATATGTATGTATGTATTTGTCTATTATATGACAGTCACAATTGTCTGTTATCTCCAAACGATTATAACAGATGGCGGTATCTGTTGACTAAGTTGAGTAAGTACTTAATAGATGGTGCTATGTTAAACGTACAAACGTTTCATATAAGCTACAATTAATTTCTTAGCATAACCACCACGTGTTACTGAGGCTACCTTAGCCACAGCAACGCGTGGCCGGGTCTGCTATTATATATATATATATATATATATATATATATATATATATATATATATATATATATATATATATATATATATATATATATATATATATATATATATATTTATATTACCCACGACTAAAGTAGACGAAATAGGGGGAAAAAAATGACTTAAAGCAATTGCTTTAAGCTACGTCGGCTCTTGAAAAATCTAAATTATTATAGCATAGCAAGGAAAGTTTTTACATCGGTAGTGTAAATAACTTTGTAACAAATGCAAAAGCAATGAGCGCTCTGAAGTTCACGAAGAAAAAAATAGGATTTTTTTTTTATTCAAATACGCAAATATGAAGCATTTTTATAAAAAAATATGACTTATTGTTGATAGATTAATAGATAAACCATACTTATGAAGAAATAATTTACCAAAGGATAAATTAAAATGTTTTAGCGTTTAAGAAATTTGTTAATAATAAGGAAAATGCACTTGATTGCTAATTTAAATAGCTAAGTGTACAAATACGTACTAGAGTGTTAGGGATATCTGTAACCGAAACTATCGAATATTCAAAATGAAAATGTAATCGAAACCGATATGACAATTTCGGATAATTTCGGATGTATGTGCTCAATATCTATATGAGACACATTATGATAGATTTTCTATCAACCAGCCGAATAAATGAGAAATTTCCAACCTCTTATAAACTAACTCAACATTCTTACTAATCATGCTCCTGGTAGTCTTGGCTGCAATCTGATGATTGGATGAGATGGGTTGATATCAGTGTGATATCAGTACGTTCATTGTTGGACATAAGCCTCCCCACGAACGAATATGTCACTCAGAACAGTCCCGTAACACTCGCATCCAATGGCTTTCTGTGACTTTCGAGATGTCATCCACCTCCGCCGTAGTGCTAATTCTTCAGGCTATGTCGGTTACACTCGTTCGTCTTCGGGTTTTCGTATTTCAGATTTTATCATGTAGAAAATAGCACATACGACTGAGCCTTTTTATGAGGTCGACATTTTGAGACCACGTTTCAGTGCCGTAAGTAACTGGTAACACACACTGGTTATAAACCTTTGTTTTCAAACACTGCGGAGTATTGGACGAAAAGATCCTCCTAAGTTACCCGAACCCTAGCCAGTCGAGTTGGATCGCTTAGTATAGTGAATTAAAATGATGACTTATAACCTTTCGTAATTAAGACATTTGTTCATTTAGTATGCCATTGACTTGTAATGCACTTTATTTATTTATATATAAACTCTTTGCTATATACTACCAGATGTTAAGTACCCAGAAATCGAAATTAAAATACGTTACTCTAAGAAAATGTATATGTTCAAACTACAAGCTGTTTACCTCGTTGCATGCGTATACTAAGGCTGATAAATTATTCCATTTCTTTGCCGGTAAAAGATGATACAGAATACTTACTTGATAACCATTAATAATTAAATTATATGGCAAATTTTCAATATATAGGACTTCAAAGTTTGTTTATGAAGGTGTTTTTTTAACAAAATCTCTTTGAATAATATTAAAAAACAAGCGCAAAGTTACAGCATAACGCATAATTACAGTTACCCAACTAAAGTTCCTGCGTAGTTGTCTGAGTAATTTGCAAGTTTCTATATTTTCTTTTCATATTTTTTTTGTGATAAATAAACTATAAGTGTATCCTGTTCAGCAAATTGTGACTGCGAAGATGTCTTGTTGATTAAATTACTATGTTTGTAAATATATATATATACACAATATATATATATATATATATATATATATATATATATATATATATATATATATATATATATATATATATATGATGAGAACTCTATCCTTGCATACGTCACTCGCTTCATCAACATTCATAAAACTCTTCATACACGCTCGCCGGTTTCGGAGACTCTTGCAAAATAAGTAGTAGTGTTGGGTCTAGCGTTGTGGCCCCAACACAACTACTTATTTTCTAAAAAAATCATCTGAATTTGTCTGAGAGTCAGTTCCTAATAAATATACATCACTTTACATATGTTTTCATATTTTAACAATGTTATATTTTTATAAACACATTATTGGCATCTTGTTGTAAAAAAGTCATGTAAATCATGGTCAAATGATTAAAAATTTTTCTTTTGGATGGTTATAGTTGGTTCTAGATTGAAGAATGACAGAAATTGATTCCAAAGACAGTGAGAAGTTGGTCCCGTGTACCGAGTTATATAATGAATATAATAGTTTACATGCACGCGTTGTATTGATAAGAATGAACCCATATGAGCGATATAGAATTATAATATGTGATGAATTATAAGATTTGTCTGCCCATGAAATCGAATGCATACCTTCATTATCAGATTCCTCAACTTTAAGCATGATGGTGTGTTGTCGCAACGTCCGTTTCAACTCATCAGTGTAACTATTATTACAATGATGAGCGGCGGTGACAAGTTTGACTAGCTCCATGCTGACATCCTGACGAAGCACCTCTTGCTCCATAACCTCAACGCTGGGTGTTGCGGTGGTGGTATTAAGATTCTTGTTCATTTCGGGAACGTTTTCAGCCGTCACTGGTTCACGAGGGCGCTTGGGAACGCGGCCATATCTCACAGCTGAGGGAAGTGTTTCATTACTATATTGTGTTAGTTACTAGTCCCAGTTTATAGGGCACGTTGCACTCGAATGCAACGCCCCTGTCAATTGGAAAATAGATGTGATTATTTGCGTATTAACACCTTTAGGTTTAACTGTGTCTGTGACTCTGATATCCTGTTGTGTACATATTAGTTTTATCTGATATTATTGTGAACTAACAAATTGTATTGCATCATCAATAAACTATTATCTCACACATATATTGATAAATAAATATTTTTTTAATTACAAAATTGCAAACTAATATGATGTGATTGAAGCATGATGTGTATGGATTAGATTTTATCGTGATAGAGGCGTTTTGTATTTACTTAAGTAAGAGTAATGAAACTAATGTGTAACTAATATATTATTTAGCGTTCAAAAGTTTGGACACATTATTCGGGTATTTTTCGATCTTCGATTTCGACATTATACGTTGTAGGTTTTTTATAGTAATAGATTAGGGACTTGTGTACTTTAATAAGAGACAAAAGCTTTATGTTTTTTAATAATTTAGAGGTACAATCTATCTGTCTAGATAAGTATTTAATTTTATATGCGTTTTATTATATAGCATAAAAGTTCGGTGTAATATGCGTTTTATTATATAGCATAAAAGTTCGGTGTAATAATAATTCCTAGCCGATGTTGATTGCAATAAAGCGTGTTTATAATTATCACAAAGCAACTAAATCATTTATTTGTTGCAATATTTGAATTTAAGATTACGTGCATTTCGAATGAAGACAAAAAAATGTGACATTTTAGTTTATTACATACACACTTTAGTGAAATAAAATTTTATTTGAGGTACTTCTTTTTTCGTTAGAGGTTTTAGAATTCAAACAACCACATTAATATGTAACCTTGCAAGGTTTTTAACAATTATATTGTTTTATAGTGTGTACCTAAAATTAACTAAATCGATAAAATCTATTGTGTTTATAGGAAATATGGGACTTGATAATAACATAAATATATAATTATTTTTTTAAACTTTATCAATTTACGTAGTTTAAACGTAAAAAAAATATTATTTTAAACCCCAACGCTAAAGTTATTTTTCATGTACAATTTTTTTTTATTACAATTCTACATAATAGTGTTATATAAGATCTTGTATCAAATTATAAGTATAATATGTAAGTTAATAATTGGATTATTTGCCTCTAATATAGATAAATTATAATTATTCCAAACAGTTAAACGCAGAAGTTTAAAAGCTGCAAAACACAGATATCAATCACCGCCATACACATATTAAATCGACAGATGTTAATGATACAAAAGAGATTCTAAATCACCGCCAAAGCACCCTCGAATTAAATACCGTTAAAAACCACCACCGCATAGCCCATAAGCAGACTTTTAACAGTCTTTTCAAGATATAATATTATATTTAGAAGTGTAGTATTTTCCTTTTGCATACAATAGATTCTCTTCCACCAAATTCCTGCTCAAATTCTGGCAACATGTATTCAAACTGCCAAAAATCGTAAATTTCCATGCTTCTTGGGAAATACATTAGACTTACATGCTGAGAAAGGTTTTCATCAGAGAGAAGACGAATCATAGTATGCAGTTGTGTATTGGATAATATGAGTATGTAAACTAATACAAGACATTAGGTTACAGAAGACTGCATGCAAATGCAACACTTTGAATGTCAGAAACGATAATACATTCAGTAGAAGAACATGACCATGACTGGTATTATTCAAAAACCTGTTCACTTCCAAACTTTTGAACGATATCAGAGGATTATTTACAAAGCTTTAAATAAAGAAGCGTGGTAAAGCATAGTGAAGAACTAAAAAAATTACTTACAGTCACGCGACATGCCGGCCGCTATACACTTCTTGAATCGGCAAAATTGGCAACGATTTCTATTAAGCCTGATGACCAGGCACTTGCCGTCACGCAGACAGCGGTACTCTATTTGTTTCTGGATACTGCGCCGGAAGAATCCCTGAACATTCATAGCAAAAACGTTTAAACAATCTCTCATAAACAAATCAATAATGTCTCGATGGTATCACAAACCCCTTATAAAAATCATTAAACTATAAGACATTTATAATACCCACAAATTTTATTAGTATTGTTATTGAAAATGGTGTTTAAGTAATCGAGATGAACAAAATGATACTAATTAACACTTCATGGGCTATTAATACTAGGATCACTTGGACGATATCATTGTTGACGATTCGTATCTAACTAATAAGGCCTATCCTATATAATAATAATAAGTGATTACCTAAATATTATTAATAAATCTTTAACTTAGTTTTTTAATTATCACCATCAATATAGTGAATATTGAAATATGTAAATTTTATATATTGAAACGCTGTGTAAGAGTAACGCTCGTCTACTGACTGGATTAAATTGTTCAGGCTCTTTTTTATATAGGGGTAGGAGGAGTTATTTATAAATATACGCAGCCACGTGGTGGCTACTTTACTTTTCAAAATATCATTCACGGTCACGCGGCACAGACGAGAACATTACGTGAACACGTGCCCGTTTTGCCTATCATAAAAAATTTTGCAAATAAAGTTCAAAATACTTTTGAATTATATTGCCAAATTTTTTATGTCAGTTTTATATCTTTTCCTGTTCGCACCCCTTAGCATAATTAGGGGTCATAGTTCACTATATTGACGCATCACGTTTCGGGTGGATTTTATATATGAAATTTTCGACTATTTAAGTCGAAAATTTCTCAATATAATTCAAATCGATATATCACAATCGCCTTGTGGTAACGATATAAAAATACAGCTCACCACCTCTTTTCTTATCAGTGGATGTCGTAACAAACAACCAAAGGATATAACTAAAATTAAATACATAGCACGTCTGGGCTAAGAATATAATATGCCTTTCAAACAGCCCCTGTTAAACAAGAACCGCTCCAGGAAAGTAGTAATACTATAATAGCCACGCTTAGCCACGGTTTAGTGATTAGTGTTATATATTACCGGGAGACTGCTGGTACCAATACTCCTTGGTGCTGGTTTTTATAATATCCAAGTTAAAAGGTAATGAAAGGAGTGGTAACACAGAAAACACAAAATATTTAAATAAAGCATTATATTACTCCATACAATATCTTATATTTTAAAGTTAATAGACTCTCTCTTATTACTTCTCTTATTACTCAACAAAACTAGTAACTTTTCTGCTCGGCATTGATTAGTCAGTCAACAAAGTTTATCCAACAAAATAATATGTATAGATCATACAGATAATACAGATATATAAATAATTTCGGGATCGTCAAAAGCTTAATAAGACGATGCTTTGATATCCGTAAATTTGACTCACACTACCAAACGCTGTTAACAGCCAAAAGCTCATCTAAGAACGATATCATTAGTAATATGATATTATGTCTGAGTATATTTTAGTTTAGGTCTTGTATATCTGTTGAATATTCCATCTTAGATTGGATGTACCTGTATTATATTAACATTTGAACGTAGACAACAGTAAATGATTGATATAGTACATATGCGAAATACGTAAATTATTTATACATTTAAATAATATGAATTCTTGGAATAAAGATTTAATTATACATATTCGTCTTCGAAGTATTAAAATTCATTCTTAGGGCAATTTATACGCTTCAATAATAAACCATGCAAAATACTTGAGATATGCCAATGAATTAGTTTAAATAAAACTTTTTAAGAAGAGACTTTATTAAATAATGTTATAATAAAATCAGATAATACAGAATGGTTACCTATGTGCAGCTCTTTATTCAGAATTGTTTTCGTTATATTAATTAAACTGTTTCATACTATTTTTTTTATTACTATTATAATTGTAAAGCGCTCAACAAGTTTGATTTTTGTTATATTGAATGTGGATTTCGAATGTGGCTTATGAGATTGGTCATGTTCACTAAAAGTTCTACTTCCGGTAGCTGTGTAGAGTGAATCTTTTGCTTCTTTCTTAAGTGGTTAGGGAAGATGATGGGTTAGGTCTGATATAGCCATTTTTTTTTTTTGGGTGGGTTATGGTCGGCGCTCTTCTCGCACCACTCCGTCCGGGGCGACAGAGGGGCGTAAGCACGCATACCCGTAACCCACCCACGAACCTCGCCTACGTCGTTGGACCGGCCACTGGAGCAGCGTGAACTTGTCGTCAGTGGCCGGCCCGATGGAATACCCCCTGAGAGGTACCCTCCCCTTGAGCGACGTCCCCCCCCCCCCGGGGCGGACGTCGTTCCCTCCTCGCGCGGTCAGCCTCTCGGCGGGTGACGGACTAATTCCCCGGTCCAGTCACCCGCGGCCTCGGCTAGGGCGACATCAGGCGCAGGTAATCGCGCCTACGCCGCCCCAGTCGCCGGCGGCGGTTCGCGTCGTCGAGGAGACGCTCCTCGCGCACGCGCTCCGCCGCCTCCTTCCGCGAGAGTCTGATATAGCCATAAACTTTTTGTATTCAATTTCAGAATTGTATAATATCTCGATTCGAAAAGCATCACATTGGAGCTAAAACTTATTAAATAATTTGTTTGATCATCACCATTTCAGTTTACATATGTCCTACTGTTGGGTTCGAGACTCCAGCATAATGGGAGGAAAATTGACTTACTATATCACGCTGGTTATACATGTTGATATAAGATTTTGTTTTGAGTTTTCTTTCTCTTGCATAGATGTTATATGCGTTTTATATTCTTTAGTCTTCTCTTACGATCACCCATGGCTAAGACATAGGGTGGTGAATTGTATTCTTACTCCGTCATCACACATATTGTTTATATGTTTATTATAAAAAGAAGTCATAATTAATTTTTTACTATTATAAATACTTTACTAAAAACCATAAAACTGTCCATAAAAATTGCACTGGTCAATAAAATATCATATTTTGTATGTAACATAGAAACTTTTATGTAGTTATGTTTAGAACAAGGATAAGGATAGTAAAATTAACAATAAAACGTTTCAAATATGAATAGTTTTTTTTGTAATTTGATTTTATTTTTATTTATTTTTATCAACAAAATGAACTCATTTCTTTATATTAAAATAATAATGTCAATGTAACGTTTTAAGATTTTCTACTATATTTTACTTCAGGGACGTCTCGTTGTAATGTCCGATAGTAATCTGCCAACATACGTGGACTTCATTTTCCCTGATATCGTTTTACTATCGTAGAAATATCCTGGTGAAATCTTTCGATGTGTTCATCGCTGATGGAGCACAAATTTTTAGGTAAAAAATCTATGTGTGAATATAGAAAAGTTATTTCCAACAACATATTACAGTCACTAGCGGGATTCGAACCCGCGCCTATTGGGATTCCGGCCCAATCGTGCTGCCACTACACCACCGTAAACTATTTTAGGACATGCAAATCTCGCTTCGTATAATATTTTACGTCTTTAAGGTGACGTATGCCATCTACCCGACAATGTATACACATTGTTATAGACTTAATACTTCAAACTTTGCAGTTAGAATTGTATTAAACGATGACATAACCTTGTTATTCAAATTACTGAAATTTAGTATTTAATATGCTTAATTATTTATAATATATTTTTCGCTTCGTAATCGGGTTTTTATAAATAATTAAGCATATTAAATGCTAAATTTCAGTAATTTGAACATATTACAGCCCAAAGCTTTATAAGTAGGTAATAGCTCCACGACAATGCTTTTATCGTCACTTGATCGGTGATTCCCCAGAAAATTTAAATTCTCTTTCATGAATGATACGCAAGCTGATTGCGAAAGTAACATACTTTCGTTTTTGGTTGTAATAAGTTGCATCCCTTTAGTCCAGAGCCCAGAAGTCCAGGGTACTTAATTTTACGTTTTATTTTAATTGGAATAACTTTTGTATCAGTAAGACAAAAATAACAGTCAGACGAGTGGTTCGATAGCAAAAGGGACGTCCATTAATCACGTGATTGGATTTTTAGCATTTATTAACTACTACTAAACCGATCTAAATTATGTAAAGCCAAAACTTGAAACTTATTTTTAGGCTATTAATTAGATGTAAATAAATATGACATTTTGTAAAAAAAATACCCTTAAGGGGTATTTTTTTTACAAAATGTCATATTTATTTACATCTAATAGGGGTTATTAAATAACAAGTTAATAAAAATAGGGGATTTTTATTTTAGGGATCTTTTACGCGGGCGAAGCCGCGGGCAGAAGCTAGTGTAATATATATAAAAAGGATTTAGAAAGCTTTATATAGAAAAATATATATTTCCTAGAGATAGAAATTATATTTTGAAAACGATTGTACCGTGAGCGCTTGTTTAATATGAAATGTTACATACTATAGTCTGTCTAATCTAAGAAGTGCATTTTGACAGCTGTCTGAGTAAGTTGTCTAGGTATGTGAACCAAATAATCGCTATCGAAAATATCCGATTTTACTGAGAAATCGATATTGATTCTTTATAATTAATAATCGGTTTATTTTTTATTTTTCAAAAAGGTGATGAATAAATTAAGCGCTAAATTAGTACTAAACAAATTTAATTATTTCAGCATAGAATCTATTCATCATATTTAGTAGGATTAGGTTAATTAAAAACAAAAACTGCATTTGAAAATGGCTATTTATTAAGAATTACTACTATTACTTGAATTATCAGCGTCGCGAACATTAATAATTATTTCCTCATCAATCAAAGTGTCAAAATGTACATCTCTGTCAAAATCTCTATTCGATTAATTGTATTATTCTAATATTTTTATCGATTATTTGGATATTCGTGAATTGGAAATTGTCAAGCACTTCTGATATATATAGAACGTGATGACGTGACATTGTTAGGTCGTCAATGACAATTACTATTTACCATGTTATTTTTATTTTAAATGATTTTTACGATTTTCAACATTAGATTATTGTACAAGAAAGTCACCCGCAATGTTAATTATGTAAATAACTTAATAGTTGTTTAAAATTTCAGATTTAGTGTTTACAATCATGTGTATACGTTTGACCGAGGTTATTGTGTATTAAAAAATGCAAAACGTCAAAATGCACTTCTTAGATTAGATGAACTATAGTTACTATCTTCAATAAATCCAACAAAGCGAACGTTAATTGGCATTGTTGGATGCTCGAGGCAATTAATTGTTTGTATGGATAGACGGGCGAGTAGCCTGCGTACCTCCTAGTATTTATTTAAGTGGGAAAAATAAAAATGTAGGTTCTATTATTTATTTATACGATAATTGTTAGATAAGTTTGCTGTGTGATTAGATAAGAAATGAAAATAAAGAATGTAGTTGATAACACTATTTGCAAATGGATGTTAAAAACTTAAAATAAGATGAGGATAGACTAGATTAGATTCTAAACAAGGGTTTCGACTATTATAAGTCGAAGTCAAAGAATTGGTATCGGTGGTCAGCCTAATTAGCGATGGGGTATCTATATTGTAGGTTAAGGAGTTGCATGTTAAGCTACTATCGCTCTGGATAGTTAAAGTGTCTGTTCAGCCTGTCCAAAAAACATATCATGTTTTGCGAAGTGCTATAGTAGACCCTTTTTCTCCAATTGTATTGTTTGTTTACTTAAACTATTGTGTACGTTTACTAACTCGCCTTTTAAATTAAAATTCGGGTACCTCGTACAGTCTTGTTTAAAATTCGCACACGCCGTATCATTCAATTTAATTATTAGAACTTTGTGCATCCAGCTATATTAAGACGTATTATTTATCAAAATTGGTTGGGCTGTTATGGAAGGATATAGAAACTAGCATACATACGATCAAACAGATAATTCTCCATTTAAGCTTCGACGCAGGAGGTTAAATTTTTTTTTAATACTCTCATGCCTTAGAAATATAAGACATCCATTTATTGAAAAACGATGTCATTAAACAGATTACAAGAAATAAGATGTTAACAATGCGACGATACGAATTTAATTTTTCTAAAGGTTAGAGCCTGATTACTTTGGATATGAACTAATTTAGACGTTGTTTTTACAAAAGAGATACCTACTCTAACGCTGGTTACATTTTAGTTTCAATTGTTAAGCGTCGGGCTGCATATTATATTAAAGAACTATTCGAAATCAATTAGGCTTACGACCCCAAAAACACATGGTTGGCATTTAAAATATATATATATATATATATATCTCATCATTCTCCTACTCTTGTACTACTTCTTTCATAGTATATATTGTAGAAGTTATTGGCAATAGTTTTATGGGCGACTGACTGCCAGACTTCAACCCTCCTTGGGAATGTAATTGTTGATCAGATGGAGTTGGCCCAGGTCGTTATAGGGCTCTTAGTCGTATTTTACGACATCCACGAGCAAAGTAAGGGTTGGTAGTATTCGTATCCGCTACCACACAGCTTTTTATAATAAACAATTAAATTTATATTCGGCATCTAGGTCAATCCAGCTATCCAAGCCAGTTACAGATGCGACTTTTACAGGCTTTGTTTCCATTGAAGAGATCTATATCCAATATTATAGATAGATGGACTGATGGGTGAAAGAAATGCATGTTTTCCACTTGCTTGTGTGATGGGTATCAGTCTTATTTTTGACGAGCTGCCTGCCTAACGTCACCTCTCCTAGGGAATATAATTGCTGACCAGACGGCATCAGGTGTAATTAGCCCAGGTCGATATATTTTATTCGTCTTTTACGACATCCATGAGCAAGGTAAGAGTTGGTAGTATTAGTAGCTACCACACAGCAATTCTGAGGTCTACTCATGCAATAAATTTAACTTTTCACAATAATTTTTTTTTTGTAAGAAATATCGCGAGAAGACCCTCATATTTGAGGCTTAGATATTGTTTCTCGTTCGTCTCTGCTAAAAATATTACAGATGCCCACAAGAAATTAATCTATTGAACAGAGGTTATGGTTGGTTTTTAAAGTCGAATAGTATCGAATAGTAATAATGCAGCATAATGAAGTTTAATCATATACTGATTATGCATAATGAAGTTTAATCATATACTGATCATATTTAAAAAAGAAATCACTTCACCCAAATAAAGAAGATAGGATGAGTATTACCTTGCAACCTTCGCAGGAAGTTACGCCGTAATGATATCCGGAAGCTTTGTCGCCGCAGACTTTACACGGAGTAGGTACTTTATTTACACTCCCGGAGCTCGCACTATCTGCCGGGTATTGTAGTGATTGCGGTGGTTCTGAGAACAAAATAGAACTATGAACGTCTGTATGTCTTTATTATAATAAGAATTATATATTTTTACATGTTTATATGGCTACATTTATAAACCAAATTTGAATAATATTTTGAATTTATGAACATATATAAATCACAACTAGTCTCAAAGCAAATATATATGGATAGCACAAATAATTATATATTGAACATCTATATACAATTTTAAAAAGAAATAAATTCATTATTGGCAAGACACCTGATTGTAAATAATATTCTACCACTCAATGATATCCTAGTAATGCCAACTATTAAGGAATCTCTTTTAAGCTATTGAATAGCATTTATCGCGGGCTTTGAGCGCGGCGACCGAATCAAGAAATTCCCTAACGAAAATAAAACCTAAGATTGTATAGTTGAAAAGCAGCAGTTAATATTGCACTGACTATGCGCAGGCAGCGTGACCGAGTGGTCTAAGGCGACAGTTTTAGGCACCGTAGGCGTGGGTTCGAATCTCACCGCCGTCAAACTCTTTTTGCAATTTATTTTTGCATAATTTATTTATAATAATTTATAATATTCTAAATAAAACAGTTTAAAAACGTGTACTTGAAATGTTTTAATAAATTAGTAGTTTTAATAAATAGGTGTAACTTGAATTAATATCAAAGAAAAAAAAACTTGAATTAATATTAAAAAAAATACTGCATAAATAAAAAATAAATAAATAATTATAATTGTATAAGTTGATAAAAAATGCTATGCAATAGCTTTACCGCAGCAGTCCCCGAGTGCCACATTTATTTAACTTAAGTTTAAGAAGGATATGCGCTTGAGAAACTCGTTAATAGTTAGTTTACATAGGAGAAATGATCGCTGGATGATATCACTTCCAAGGTGTAATGGAAGTATTATGTTACGTGTTGATTGATACCATGATGAAAGTTAGAATGGTGATTGATTGAACAATAAATATAATTAACAAAAACAAATACAATTGATTGAATTAGGCGATACATAGCGGAAATCCATTATGACTGATTTATGAAAGATTCGACTCGTGTTTCGCCTCTAAACGAGCCATCCTCAGGAAGGTTCGGCTTCAAATGCCTGTATTCGAAGTTCTGTAGAAAATTGCAAATTGAAGTTCTGGAGGGTGCTCATCATAAGTGTAAGATTTCTTTATATCCTATTCCACCTTGATCCCATCCCGTATTCCTTCCTTTCTTGAGATGTACGGTATATTGATTAACCGTGGGAAAGTGGTGCGTTTTCCTTCCTTTCCTCCATTTTCTAATAAAAAACAAATATGTTTATACAGTTTTCTTTTCTCTTGTCAATTATCATTGTATAGAAATGTAGGTACGAATTTATTAATAATTAATACTGATGAATGCGGATACAGATAAGCTCTGTAATAAAACATTGACAAATATCCTATATCTGTCGTGAATAGTAATGCCGTTAAATTATCCAATTTAATTAACCGAAAAACTCGGCTAAGCAAAAAAAACAAACATTACGCAATCTAATAATAATATCTGGATAATCGAGCTTGATTCCGTAATTTTTAACCGACTTCCAAAAAGGAGGAGGTTCTCAATTCGAACGCTATTTTTTTTTGTATGTGTGTTACGCGATAGCAACGCCAATTATGGATGGATTTTTATAATTCTTTCTTTGTTAGAAAGAGGATACTCTAAGGGTGGTCCCATATGCAGGGTATCAGGATTTCATGCTGGGATCCTGGGAAAATCGATAGTAATTCCTTAAAATGTAGGGCAAAAATGCTGTTTCTGATGCCTCTATACATAATTTATAGTTCATCTAATCTAAGAAGTGTATTTTGACGTTTTGCATTTTTTAATACACAATAACCTCGGTCAAACGTATACACATGATTGTAAACACTAAGTCTGAAATTTTAAACAACTATTAAGTTATTTACATAATTAACATTGCTTTACTTTTCTTTCTTTTTCCTCTACTTAAAGCAAA
Source organism: Lymantria monacha (assembly GCA_905163515.2). Taxonomy (NCBI): domain Eukaryota; kingdom Metazoa; phylum Arthropoda; class Insecta; order Lepidoptera; family Erebidae; genus Lymantria; species Lymantria monacha. The sequence continues at coordinate 25,216,129 of LR991081.1, forward strand.
GTAGAAAAACTTTCCTTGGCTGGCACCGACTCCAAAAAATAGTACTTGAAAATAAATATTAATAATTTCGTTTATTATATTTCAATGCTCCTTGCTTTGAAATACAAAACATAATATTATTATCCATTTTTCTTGACATAGTATAAGTTTTTACATACCTACTTGTAAATAGGTAGGTATACTATAATTTCGTAAATTGTTCTGTTATTCTTTTGAGATTAAACTAATTAAAATAATTATTTTTTTATTTTTTAGCGTAAGTTTATTGTATATCGTTTATCGTAGGTATAGTTTTGAAGTCGGTTTTTGTTTTTCCTAAAAATATTTTTTATTTTTTGGAATATGTATGTATTTTGTTTTGAAAAACGTATTTACATATTAAAGAGCAAGCAATGAATTACAAAGTATTGAAATAGGACAAATAATAAAAAAAAGGTAATACCAAGAATCGAATAGGATTAAGGCCCGGATTAAAAGACTTCTCGAATTCTCAATGGAGCTCTTATTATATTAAATTTATTTTCATATTCTAGTTAATTTTTTTCATTAGCCAAATATAGTGCCAAATTAATATTTTCTATAAATGAAACCTAGCTAAATCGATTTATCGCCGCCAAAGCAATCAATTTCAAACATAAATCAATAAATACAATTCATTTAAAAATCCTAAATAATAATAAAATATTTATTTTTAAATAATCATTTCTTTTCTATTTCTTCGGCTAATACACGTCCAGCTATTGGTTACAGATTCTCTTTCATAAGCGAAGGAAAATTGATCTAATATACCACGCTGGTCAGACAGGTTGACACCTATAAAAATTGATTAAGAGTTCTCCATCACTTGCAGTGATATGTATGTAAGCGTATTCCTTTATCATCCTTCCTGATACCCAAAGGAAAAAGAAAGAAATAATTGTTATATTAAATTATTTTCTTACTTGATCAAAGTTATTATTGTTATTTACATACATACATACATACCATTACGCCATGTCCCTTGCAGGGTAGGCAGAGAGAACATAGTGCTCTAGCACTCTATCCTTGCATACTTCACTCGCTTCCTCAACATTCATAATTCTCTTCATACACGCTCGCCGGTTTCGGAGACTCTTGACTCCACCTTCCTTCAGTACATGACCGATCTGGTCTAGGTAGGTTAGTATATGATATATATATATAGTTATTCACACTCATAATAGTCTTCATGCATGCTCTACGATTACGTATACTCTTAATATGACCTCTCGTCAATAGATTGCAATTTTATCCAGAAAATTATGACAAGGTCTTCCCTTTATATTCGTCTCATTCACGCTTGCTTTATATATTTGCTTCGTCAATCTCTCCTCACTCATTCTTTGTGTCCCAACCCCCTCAGCATACCCTTTTTGATCTTTGTCACTACTTCTTCATTTACACCACAGCGCTCTCTTATAATACTATTCCTAATTTTATCTTTCAGACTTACGTCACACATACTACGAAGTACTCTCATCTCTACAGCATTTATTCTACTTTCATGTCTTCTCTGCCAAATCCAACTTTCACTACCATACATGAAGGTATGCACTAATACTCCCCTATGCACAGCTAGATATGCCTTTTTGGACACATTTCTGCTTTTCATAAAGGTATATTCACTCTATTACCAGCATTAATTCTTCTTTCAACATCATCATTTTTACCATTTCGAGTAATCAATGTATCCAAATAAAAAAACTCTTTCATCTGTTCCAATTCCTCACCATTTATACAAATTTTACATTCCGTCATACATTCATCTTTTTCAAAAACCATTATTTTCGTCTTACTTACATTTACTTTCATACCTTTTCTCTCAAAAACTTCATGCTTAATAGTTACCATCACCTGTAAATCCTCAGCCGACGATGCAAGGAATACCTGATCATCGGCATAAAGGATTTGATAAGTAACTCATTCATTCTTAAACCACAATTATTATTTTAAACAACTATCCATGAATAGGTTAAACAGCCACGGTGACGCTATACATCAATATTTAGTGGTGTATCAATATGACCATCGAATATAAGTATCGGTGGTCCATCCATTCATCCATTATGGAGTTAGAGAGATACATGTTCGTCAATTTATGAGGTCGCACGCCGTTCTTTGAATCGTCGCAGACTGTTTAGGCGGGACATGACAACCGCATAACTTGTGTCCAAAGAAATATTGTTTTCTGAACATAATCATCTCAGCTCATAAACATACCAATGCTGGCCTTCATGATCATTATCATTACAGCTCATATATGTCCCACTGTTGGGCTCGGGCTTCCTCCGTAATGGAAGGGAAATTAACCTACTATACCACGCTGGTCAGACGTGTTGGTATAGTGTTTTGTTTCGAGTTTTCCTTGTCTTGCATCGATGTTATATGCATTTTATATCCCTTAGTCGTCTCTTACGATGACCCACGGGTAAGATAAGGAGTGGTCAATTGTATTATTAGTCCGTCACTACACGGACAGGCTGGGCTTGAACCTCTATAATTGAAGGTAAATTGACCTATATTACCACGATTTTCAAACGATTCGTATAGGGTTTTATTTCGAGACTATGTTTTTTTAATAAGTTTTGTCTGCTAGGATTATAACACACTTTAATCATGTTTTACTACATCCACCTGCAATAACGATTCGTGAGTTAATTAAATTTAAATTATTTAAATATTATTTTTACACCGTCATCACACCGGATAACGGTATCAATATGCGGATGGAAAAAGGGTTAGTTAAAAATGTATGAAGAGTCCGCAATGGTAATTGATTTGCGACGAGAAAAGAGGGCACGTATAACTGACATATCTATTTACCATATTACTTTAAATTGTATCGGACAGTTCATATTATGCATCACTGTAGAATTACATATGGAAGCTTTGTTGTTCTGAATTAATTTTGTAGGTCGGGAGCAATATCCTCCATATATTTATATTAATTCTGCCTATGAATGAACTTCTTCACCGTTATAACGAATACATGATATATTGATGATAGAATGTTTATCACGAATATATTTTCTTTTTAAATTCAATATCACGCGCTAAAGAAACTTTCTAACCTTTGAATTGCGGGAGACTTTACAAATAAAGGACTCAAATTATATTCAGCACAACAATTTATGAATCGCATGAAGTAATTATATTGAACCGCCGATACTTGCCGATGTAGGTCGCTCTTAATGACGTAGTTATTTGTATTATGGTAGTCGATTTTTATGAGAAAATATCGCCTTTGTATTGCATCATTGTAGTAATAGAACTAAAAGGAATAAATAAGAAATGATTTAGTGTTTTTGTTTATTTTTTTTTATTACTTTTGGTGGCAAATGAGCAAACAGCACACCTGGTGGTAAGTGTTACTGCCGCACATGGACCATAGGCCAGCGGCCTGTATTAGTAGGCAGCGGCCTACTAATACAAACCCCAAAACCACTCAGTTGGGCTTCCGGCTCTCTCGATCACCGAACGAAGCGCAATAGCACATTGCCATTAGTCAGACGTCGATCTACTGCGAGCGTGTGATACTACCGAGGACGGACCGGCCCGCGGTTATAGGCAGAACTGTCAACGGTGTGGTCCTACCAGTATTAAATATTAATTAATTAGTGTGGTGGTGGATTGAAATATAATTATAATCAACGTTTTCTTACTCACGGGTAATAACAGATTACTAAGGGGCAGCGTATTTTATTAGCCTATTTTCTCATATATTGTAAACTCAAATAAATTTAAAACAATTATGACTATTTTATTACTACATGAAATTATCCGTGTGGTGACGAAGTAAGAATATAGTTCACCATCCCCTATCTTACCCGTGGGTGATCGTAAGAGACGACTAAGGGATATAAAACGCATATAACATCAATGGATGAGAAGGAAAACTCGAAACAAAACCTTATACCAACACATCTAACCAGCGCGGTATAGTAGGTTAATTTATCTCCCTTTACGGAGGTGGCCCGAGCCCAACAGTAGGACATATATGGGCTGTGATGATGACATGAAATTACAGCTATGCTATATATTTTTTTCTGAACTGTTTCCTTCATATCAAGCATGGTAGTATATATTATGTACGAGTAATAGTAGTACGACAGAAGCAATGTTTTACAAAGCTAAAATTAACCAATTGCCTCTTGCCAAGGATCGATGTGTGCAATAGGTAATGTAAGCGATATTTATAAAAGAACTATTCAGTGGTGGTAGTTTAAGAATACATTGTGTCACTACCCCTTTCGTATTTGTGGGAGCTATTAGCTAAAGATCACCAGAGGAAAGGGCAGTAGCAATTATCTGGGAGATTTATAATAACAACTCCAATTCTATTCACGTGCTAAGTGATGATATTATTCCTCCTGGGGAAGGGCATTATATTCAACAGTGGACTTGAATAGCGTGATAAATATATATGATTCTTATTTAGTTAATTTCTAAGTAGTTGGACAGAGTTTTGTGAATATTGTGCGTGATTGTTTAATTTTTTTAACAGATTGCTAGTCTATTTTATTGTCTTTAATATTAATTTTAAATAATTTATTTGTTTCTCAATATCACAGAAGCATCTTATTTTCAATATTGTATATCAAAAAATAATATTGGTGTATTATTATTGAACATGTTCCATAAAGACGAAAAAAAAAAAACAAAAGATACAAACAAAAAGAAAATGTCTTTCGGAAAAATGTAGTGTTTTAATTATATTACAGGTGTTTTATATTATAATATATTTAATCTATTAGTATTTTCATTACAGATCTCATTATTGGCCGCGAATTATTACAAAAATTGATTATTTATCGATCGAATCGAATTATTACAGAAATTGACAAAGTTTATGAATAGGAACTTATATATATATTTTTTTTCTGTGTGGTGACGGAATAAGAATACAATTCACCACCCCCTATCTTACCCCTGGGTGATCGTAAGAGACGACTAAGGGATATAAAAGGCATATAACATCTATGCGAGGGAAGGAAAACTCGAAACAAAACCCTATACCAACACGTCTGACTAGCGTGGTATAGTAGGTCAATTTCCCTCCCATCACGGAGGAGGCTCTAGCCTAACAGTGGGACATATATGAGCTGAGATGATGATGATATAATTTGTGGAAGATTTAATTATTATTTTTACCTAGTATAAAACGAAGTTGTTGCCAACAATGTTACAATTAGATCTTTTAAAGTACCTATACAATAAACATTATATATACGTGACATAGATTGAAATCTTAGAAATGATCAGAGATTTAAAATGCAGGGCAAAACAGTCCAAACTGAAGTCAACGACGGCAAATCGCTGGTTCATTATAAAAATATAATAAATATATATACGTAGAGAGAGATATATATATATATATATATATATATATATATATATGTATATATATATATATATATATATATATATATATATATATATATATATATATATATATATATATATATATATATATATACTGTTAATATTAAGAAGATAAAAAAAGCATTGTGCAATAGATTTATTTATGCATGCACATTGCATTAGATATTAGATATAAAGAGCACTGGACACAGTAATTTCATATTCTTGCTTTGAAATTTAAATACTCATGAACATTTTGCCGCTTGGATGCGTTTGAATCCATACGTAACATTCCCGTAGCTATTGTATTTTCCTCGACAAAGACTAAACAGGTAGGAATAAATATAAAATTTTCTATCCAAGTGAAACAATAAAAGATTTCACTTGGATCCCTTTTTTGAACAAACATAGCAGTAGATTTTAACATTTAATACATTTTGAAAAAACATATATTGAACGTGTATACAAAGTTTGTCCGTGTGGTGACGGAGTAAGAATACTATTCACCACCCCATATCTTTCCGTGGGTGATCGTACGAGACGACCACGGTATATAAAACGCATATAACATCTATGCGAGGGAGGGAAAACTCGAAACAAAACCCTATACCAACACGTCTGATCAGCGCGGTATAGCAGGTTAATTTTTCTCCCATTACGGAGGAGGCCCGAGCCCAACAGTGGGACATTTATGGGCTGTGATGATGTATACAACGTATATTAAAGAATGAAAATAATTTTGATTCCTTCCTGATCTTATATACGTTTGGTTCTAAATTGGCAATTTATTTTCCAAAGCAAAATGTAGTCTTTATTCCAAAATTTTAGGTTTCATTAAAGCACAAAGCTTGTGTATCGGTATTTGATGTAAACACGCCGTGTCAGCCAAGAGGCAGGTCGGTTCAGTCTCTATATAAACACACATTTCAATTCCACAGCACACACTAGCGCGTTTTATCGTACTGTATACTTGGATAGCCGAAATACTTGCTGTGTAATCTAGTCAATAGTTGCACGGAATTTCTCAACTGAAATTCTAAAGGTAATATTAATTAGAGATCTAAATTATTTAATTAGGTTCTAGCATTAAATTATATAAAGCTATATTCCTTGTTCCTTGCTTTTCTCACATTAAACTTGTTTACACAGACTGCATACTGGTTTATATACAATACTGATCGCCCATCCGATTGTCGTAGGTTCGATCTCTGTGTAGAGTAGTTTTTTGTACTAACGACAAATATTTTTTCTGATTCATTGTTTAAACTGTGTCCATAATTATTAGGTTTGTAAAGTCCCCCACTATAAAAAAATATTCCTTACTATGGGCATTAAACCATATATGTCTATAAGACACAACTAGACTAGAAGACAATATGTCTATAAGAAATATAGAATAAAATAAAATATAGAATAAAATAAAATATAGAATAAAATAAAGTAATTGTAAATGACAATTCCCCCGTATGGCGACAAGAGAAGAATACAATTGTCATCACCCTTTATTTGCCCGTGGGCATCGTAAAAAAGGATCCACCAAGAGAGAGGGCAGCAGCTCTCTCCTAAGCAACGTATAACAGCACACTGCGATCGCTAACTCGCCTGCCATGCGTGGCGATTACGGCTTAAACCCCTATATGAGAAATAAGAGGGAGGTCCACGTCCAGCAGTGGATCACAGAAGGCTGAATGATGAAATGGCAATTTGGTTTTAAATTTTTGTTTGTTTTTTTTTGTAAACATTTCGCACAGTAAAATAAAGCCTGTATCGCACTAAACTTGAGAAACAGACAACGGATACAAATTAAATATTCGTCTGCGCGAGGATTAAAGCCATGGCACTCAGCGGACAGATACTTAGTATAACCACTGCACTATTTACGCTGGCTAAACGAATAATGGTTAAAAGATTTAAGTTGCCCTAAATTATTACAATGTGGCATGTTTTTATATTTTTTATTTTTACATAGTAATTATTGCTTCAATAGCCTAGTGGCTTAAATATGCTGGAAACATGAGGCATGAAGACACATCTTCATTTAATCAAAAACAAACTTTTGTTTTTTTTTTATTATTCATTATGGTGCCAAACAAACAAGCAGATCACTTAATAGTAAGTGTTACTGCCACCTATAGAACTTTACCCCTAATACTAGGGGTCTATACCCCTAGGTTAGTGGTATACAAAGAGTAAAGTTATTAAATTGAAAAAGAGTGGCAACTCGATGATAAAATATGCATGTATGGAAAGTGCTGCCACCCAGAGTTTAGGCGGTGAACTAAAGTTGAAGTAATATATATACATATCTACATGTGTATGTGTAATTACATAGAATTTTCTTTTACTATGAAAGCAACCCTGAAATATAAAAAAAAACATATCAGCTGATAATTAAACAATAATAATATCAGCCTAACATTGAAACTTGAGATAATTTTCAGAAAAATATCAATAACCGAAAATAGATCGATGACAATAAGTACCTACGCTAGGAACAAAAAATAACAATTCTCAGCTGTCAAACGTTTGACAGGCAGGACAAAATGGCAGCAGTTAAGTTTGTACAACCAATCTGTAGGTGGCGCGACGGTCAGTAAAAATAAGTAATGTTTTAAGTGTGCCCCCCCAGGTGGTATAGTAGGTTGCTAGTTCTCTCGCTTACCGAACGAACCGCAATTTACACATTACCACTGCTCAAACGTTGGGTTAATGCGAAAATGTGGATTTACTCTGGACCCCAGACCGCAAGCCGGTCTGGGGTGCTGTGGTCATAAAACTGTAATGTTGAGTTTTTAGAATTTTATCAAAATATTTTCATTAGCTAGTTTGTAGTTAAGATATAAGACATATTAGCATTAGACTTGTCGATTATTATCTGAGACTAAACATAATTTAATGAAATTTTTACACATCTGCTTACTTTTTTATGAATTACAGATAGATTATAAATAAATAAGCTTTGGACAATTTTAATGACTCTTTATGTTATAATTATATCTGTTTGGCTTGTATTTATTACGAATAGTACGAATCCTTATATTGCCTGTAGGTGTAAAAGCACTATCACGTGAGGACGACACTCTGACGTCAAGATTTATTTATCGAGATGGCGGGGCGTGGACTCGAGACGATACCTGTGAGGGTAGACCGCCGGGTGTGCCACCGAAAACAAAGACCGGGCTCCTGTGGCCTAATTGCACAGCAGCGATAGGTACGTCATTGGGCGGGTCTATAGGGTCACGCGCCGCTTCTTCTGTTGTGTGGCCAGTCCATGGCCCGCCGCAAAAAAAATAGATGTAAAACGACTAAAAAATCTAACATCAATTTGGCAGAGTAGATATATACTGTGACGATTAATTGGTATAAGAACAGGATAATGAAGATCATATTATATCTTACGTCTTCAAGGTGACGTATGCCATCTATCGGACAATGTTTACACATTGTATAGACTTAATACTTCAAACTTTACAGTTAGAATTGTATTAAACGATGACACAACCTTGTTATTCAAATTACTGAAATTTTTAGCATTTAATATGCTTAATTATTTATAAATACCCGATACGAAACGAAACCCCGTTTGTATCGGGTATTTATTTATGAAACCCCGTTTGTGACATCATTTTTCGTTTCGTATCGGGTATTTATAAATAATTAAGCATATTAAATGCTAAAAATTTCAGTAATTTGGATAATGAAGATTTTATTTATTTGGTTAGCTAGTTTAAAATAGTATTTTATTTCCTGTTTGTTTCTTTTACAGTAAAGTTATCGGATTATTACTTAACATCGACTGCACAGATAGCATAGTGGTTAAGATACCGGACTACCGTACCACTATCCAGAAGTTGATATATTCTTTACTAAATTTGATGTATCTTCAATTTTCATCATCATCATCATCATCTTGCTCTTATCCCAATTACTTGAGGTCGACGCAATATGTCATCTTCCTCCATACAGTCCTATCAGACGTCATCTCTGCAGTCACTCCCTGTCTATCCATATCATACCTCACGCAGTCCATCCATCTTTTCTTTGGTCTTCCTTTACCCCTAAAGCCTTCAACATTCATATTTAAAACTTTCCTCACAACATTTCTTTCATCCCGTCTCATCACATGTCCATACCATGTTAACCTTTCACTCCTTAACTTTGCCGTCACTGGCGCAACTTTCAAACTTAATCTGTATCTTCAATTTTATGTATATTAATTTATACTTTCTATCTTATAATTATAAACTTTGAATATAGAATTGTAATGGCTCACTACACGTATTAGGAAACTGTAAGTGTAATGAGCAGTTGAATAAAATAAAATAAATAAAAATATGAAATTATATAATAGCTCTAGACATTCATCGTCATTTAATAATTACATCTCAGTTCATGTACATCCTCTTTTTTTTTTTTTTTTTTATTGGTGGGCTATGGGTGCGTCTCGCCCCGCCAAATCGGTCCGGGGTGACGGAGAAGGCGGCGCGTGATCCCATAGACCCACCGTAAAATCCTCTCTCTTCGCCGTGCGAGCGGACCACCGGTACCCGATCTTTGTCTTCAGTGGTAGTTCATGTACATCCTACTAATAGGTTCGAGGCTGTTCCACAGAGGGAGGTAAATTAAACTGACCAAGATGGGCAGACAAATTGGCATATAATGATATCTGTTACATATTAACACAAAAATATAAGCATAATTTAAAATTTAGACATGAAACATGCAAATAATTGAAACATTCCTTTCAAATCCTTGACTGAAAATAAAGAAGAAATTCACATGGTAATAAAATCTTTATCAAAAATTATAGAAACTAAGTTTTTTTTTTTAATTTAAATATACAGAAACTAAGATGCAACGTAAGTCCAATTTTTAACATAGAAACACAAATAAAACATAACAAATCGTCATAATTGTACATTTAAAATCGATAAAAACCTAAGCCCTAATAAAAACTTATTTGTAAAATATTAAATACTTACACTACAATTGATGAAAACTAAAACCAATTAATGGACTCATTATATGTTAAATATGTTGAAACACTAAACTGTTAAATGATTTACATTACTGCAGATTGTATAAAACCGCGGCAGATACTCGACCCGACGAACGCGTTCGTTCATCGCACTGCACTAACTAATAATAAACGCATGTTAGAGCCCTCTATGATGCACATTGCACACGCAACAACATGCGTGCACTATATACGTATCGATATAATGTTTATTGCAATATGGCATAGTTAAAATAACAAATTATCATCCAACAAAAGACATCAACGAGCTACGCTGTTGCACACTTGGCAGACTTGGTTAATTTGAAATTTGATCAACTTATAATTAAAATTTGTATCCATTAAATATGTTTTTATTTAAAGTTGTGACATGCAGTGATTTGCTCAGTTATTTTTACTTTTTTGTTAACGTGCTTGGTTTGGTTATATATCGCCCAAACCTGTCATATTCCCCCTCGCTACTAATAGAGAGGGCGTTAAGTCCAATTAATAATTAGTTTACAAAAACAGCTTTACTCTTTTAAATTTAATTAGAATAAAATATAGGCTAATATATAAATATATTTTTTTAATAACTTGCCAAAATTCAAAGGAAATTGTTATGATTGTAATAGGCGAGGGTCACTGCATTTAGTAATTTAATTACTCTGTGATCGACACAGTCAGGAAATTACCGAAATCTGTGTAACTTTTTTAAAACTATCATAATTCTATAATTATTGTATTACATACTTTTGAAATGGAGATTCAAAAAGAAACTCTCATCAGTTTCTCACGATTAATAAACTTGCTGTTCACTTAAAAAAAAAAACAAAGAAATATTGGATATAATCATGTTGAAATAGGACACAATATTATTCGAATGCACATTTGAAGCCGATACGTCCTAGGAATGCTCAGAGGTGAAACAAGTATTAAAGCTCTACGAAAAATATACTAATTCTCGCTGCTCACATAACAGCGAGAATTTTACTGATACATACATTTATAAAATCCGATTACGAAATGAAAAATGATGTCGCAAGCGGGATTCGAACCCGCGCCTATTGGGATTCCGGCCCAATCGTGATACATACATACATACATACATATCATCACGCCATATCCCTTGCAGGGTAGGCAGAGAGAACAGAGTGCCAGAGAACTCTATCTCTGCATACTTCACTCGCTTCCTCAACATTCATAATTCTCTTCATACACGCTCGCCGGTTTCGGAGACTCTTGACTCCACCTTCTTTCAGTACTAATTTTACTGATAATCCTTTTATATCTTGATCCTAACACTATTATATATACTAATTAACCTTGAAGAGATATTCATCTTTATTTATTAGTTATTTTTGAAGTTATATTTCTTTTGGCGCGTTAGGGAAAAATGATGAGAGTAAATTTTTACGATGCGCGCGTACACCGTGAAGTTAGCTATAGTCAACATTTTAGTTTTTTTGTGATATTTAAATAAAATTTAGTTAACTAGATAAAGCGTTATAATAAAACTTTCAATGTATTAAGTACCTTTTTTCTATTGTGAGTGTCGTTTTTTTCTACAAACGTAGAATAAGGTGAAATATAAAATTTTTGAAAAGATTTTTATCTTGTTACGCTAAAGAATTATAACTTCTAGCGCGTGTACATAAGTACACACACACACTTTTTTATATTATTAATCTATGTTATTTAATTTTTATAAACACTTTCTTACTCATATAAACTTTATCAAATATAAAAAAAATATTTAGTTTACACCAACTTTTTTATATTTAGCAATCGTGCAAAACTCGACGGCAGTTAGCTGTAGTTTAATATAATTATAACAGAGTAGATAGATTCTTTACGATTAATTTATTGAATTTCGCTGAAATTTTAAAATTAAGTCGAATAAAAATTTATAAAACTCATACTACGCTAATACTAAACTAACAAAAATTTATAAAACTCATACTACGCTAATACTAAACTAACAAAAATTTATAAAACTCATACTACGCTAATACTAAACTAACAAAAATTTATAAAACTCATACTACGCTAATACTAAACTAACATAAATTTATAAAACTCATACTACGCTAATACTAAACTAACAAAAATTTATAAAACTCATACTACGCTAATACTAAACTAACAAAAATTTATAAAACTCAATAGCTGTTTTGAATGAATATTTTATAACAACGTAATAACATTCAGGAGCTGATATTTAATTTTGTTTTTATAAGTTGAGTTTGCAGTCTATTTTATATATCTTCTTCATCTTCACAGCCCATATACGTCTTGCTGTCGGGCTCGGGCCTCCTCCGTAATGGGAGGGAAATTAACCGACTGTACCGCGCTGGTCAGACGTGTTGATATAGGGTTTTGTTTTCCTTCTCTTGCATATATGTTATATGCGTTTTATATCGATTAGTCATCTCTTACGATTACCCACGTGTAAGATAGAGGGTGGTGAATTGTATTTAAAACTCATACTTGCTAAAAACAAAACTAACAAAAATGTATAAAACTCAATAGCTGTTTTGAATGAATATTTTGTGACAATGTAATAAAATTCAGGATCTGATATTTAATTTTGTTTTTGCAAGTTGAGCTTGTAGTCTATTTTATATATACCTGCCTTAAATATTTAGTCAAGTGCCTTATTAAAGACAAATATCTAATTAAGGATATTAAGGAACATTTTCTTAAGGTTTATTAGTATATAATGTGTAGAAAGGTATATAAGCCTTATGATCAATGTAGGCAACTCTATAAGTAAATAAATTAAAATAATTAAAAAAATCAAAAACTCGACTGCCTAAAAAGCGAACCAAATTATGCACGCATTAAAAAAAAACTGAAAAGGAAAAAACAAGGCCTTAGATGTCCGGTGGTCTATAATTCTATAATATATTATTAAATGAATAATATTGAAGAAAAAAAAGGAATATATTTTATATTCCAATAATGGAACATAACAACTGAACAGTCGGGATCCATTATTCGACAGCAAATCTAATTTTTCAATGTAGGTATTAATCATTATTCGACAGCAAATTTAATTTTTCAATGGATCTCTGCTGTTCAGTTGTTATGTTCCATTATTGGAATATATTTTATCTTCTTCAATATTATTCATTTAATAATATATTATAGAATTATAGACCACCGGACATCTAAGGGCTTGTTTTTTCCTTTTCAGTTTTTTTTATTGTGTGCGTAATTTGGTTCGCTTTTTACGCAGTCGGGTTTTTAATTTTTTAAATTACTTTAATTTATTTTATACTTTTTAGTTATGAGTATCTAGCTAGGCTATAGTTATTTTATTTATCAATAAGTAGGTATATATAGTTTTTCGACTTAAGTTGAGTACTAAATCGTTTGAAGTTGGAGATGAGTGACCGTGTCAGACATTAGATACTTTAGGTAGTCCAATATACCTACTAGATACTTTAGTATATGTTCATCCACATTTACACGCACAGTCATACGAAGATTTTGTCTTTTTTTATCATAAATTTCTACAGTCTAAAGACCTATATATTTGAGAATGGTTGTTACGCAACTTTAAATCGATATAGATCCTAAATGGTAAGTTGCATCGAAAATCGTAGAAGAAAAACTAATAATGATTTTTAAATACCTATTCAACGATACCCCATTCGATGTAGTTTGTTGGCTTTTATTTTTTTCATTTTCACAAAATGGCGTCCAGTGGTCGTCATATTAAATTTTCACTAACGGCATGTCTTTAGTGACACTCGCCGGACTAAGAGGAATCGATTGATGTATGAATCATTAAAATCGGTCCAGGCGTTTGGTCTGTATAGTGCTTCAAAGGAACATACAAATATACATACATACATAGACTCTTAAACACAATACCACTCCTGTGCGTCGCTCAGTCGGGTAAATATCTCATACTTCTAATACTGAGCAGAAGAGTGAATTTAGATATTTCTATCAAGGTGACCGAAAAGATTAGATTATATTTAATTTTTTTATTATCTTGTAATATCATAACTGCTTATATCTTTTAATTCGCTCTGTTAAACAAGGAATGGGCAATGACATTTTGTATGTTTAATCCGTTAGCGTACGCAAAACTATTTTATTTTCAGAATAAACTTCACAAAACGTTGATATAATCATGAAATTGTATAAATATAAATAATAATTTTTACAAATATCTGTCATCTGTTCGATGTAATGCAACTTTATTTTTAAATTTTAAGATATTTTGTTACTAAAATGTTATAAGCAAAAATCGAGCTATTACCTAGTTAAAAATTCCAGGGAATTATCAAGCACCGCAGAAGTTAAATATTCGTGGTGCTTGTAGTCTGATCAAGACCCGGCTGTGGGGCTCAATGCCGTATTCTTGTCACGCTGAACATCTGGGGATGATGCGGTTTGTACAAAGCCTGCCAGCAAAAAAAAAAGAAACAACCAAGTTGCTACTAAACAAAAAGTGCCTGCCAGGACTCATAAACTATTAACAATAATCTTTTTTCTGCATTAAAATAAAAATAAAATATTAACCAAAATATTCATTCTTAGATCGTATAAAAACTGACCTGCATGGAGAGTAAATCCACAACGCTCGCTATCAAAGTTTGTTATTTAGAGCAATACAACATATGTACATTCAGGTATACTATTCTATAATTTACACATATTACAAATATATCTTTAACATAATACTTTCTAAATCATCCAAAAAAAAAAACAGCAATATCAAATTAGTAAAATCAAATCATAGCAAATAAAGATCAGTAAATCACTCAGGCAAAGGAAGACACCACAAAATAATTTTAGGATTTGAAACTCACTTTTATCAAAGCCTTCAGACACTTTAAATCTATAGGAAGTTTCCTGTTTATTCACAGCATGTTCAAATGGTTCATTGGCTTGAATTTCGTCGTCACCGTAATAAACCGAAATCAAACAATGGTAAGGCGCGACATGGTTAAACGCGATCGAGAACGGAGTAAGCCTTAAGTCGGCCAGCTTGAAACTTATTATGATACACGACTGAGAATATAATAAGTGTTGTTAGCTTCCTCCTCTCCTTTTCGCGCCCCGAGTTCTACAGGTGTCTATAGCTGTAAGTCCTGCAAGCCAGTAGAGTATACGTTCAGTGGCTGACACAACTAAAATGAGTTGATGCACCCGTGCTAAAACAGGACAGACATATTTTGTCACCTGCGCAATGATACCCATATTAAATAATTTTATTAACAATAAAAAATGCTATTTGATAATTGACTAGGATATAATCTTATAAAATTTGAATTGTTTTAATTAAGAATAAAAAAACGTTCCATATGAAAGCAACAGCAATATTCCATTAAATTTGAATATTTTAAGATGTAAATAACTTGGTTGTGTTTATATTTTCTTTATTTACTACATGAAACTGAATGAATTTATATACTTTCATTAATATAGTTGAACTGTGGATATGGACAACGTCTAATAATATTTTTAGTGAATAAACTTACCCTACGGATGATGACAACAGGATGTAATAGACGTAAAATAAATCGAGCAAAAAATATACAGTCATTTACGTATTCGACGATTCGATTAAAAACTCGCGGCATTGTCGTTCAAAAATTTCAATCGCATCGGGAGCGCGCGTCCGTTAGCGTGAAGTGATCAGCTTGGCGCGAAAATTGCGAGTGCACTGAATCCCCGCCCGCCCAGCCTCGATGCATCCAGCCTTACGAAACAGATTCGCTATCCCTATCCTGACCTATATCATTTGCTTTTGGTGATATTATTCGTTTTATATACATATTATAGTTTAGTAAATGCTATAACAAAACTTTTATTAATTTATAAAATCTGTTATAAATCAGCTGAATTCATGTTAAAAGACTAAATATTTACGAAAAACCAATAATTTGTTAAAAAACTGCTACTTCTTGATTTCTTCCATGGTCAAGCAGCGTAGTATAGGATTACGGATCGTAAGCTTTATGCGAACTCTGAATCGAGTAAAAAACGCGTAAAACATGTCGTCACAGTGAATTTATGCGTAAATTTTTGCAATTTGTAAGTTTTTTTCACTAGCCATTTTCGTAAAAAAATATTAATCCAATAATGGCGTAAGACAATTAATAATCTCGAGGGTCATAAAGATGACTGAGGAGTATTATCATCATATATACGCTTATGTATGCTTCTACATCGTATATATACCAAATTTTATACCATATTTATTGCAAAGTATTGCAAAAATTTTGTGATAACCGGCCATCTCCTCTCTTTGAGAATATTATTGTTGACCAGTCGGCATCAGATAGAGTTAAACTAAGTCTATGTAACGCTCTTAATCCCCATTTCCTACACCCACACGTAATGTAAGGGTTGGTAACATTCGTAGCCGCCACAAGACTGTTAGAACGCAAGCAGATAACTCTGCTCTCCGAAATAAAACTTTATACAAAATTATCACATCATCGTAGAATATATATAGAATATTAGTCAATTTATCTCCTTAAATGGTGGAGGCTCGAGCCCTTTAGTGGGACACATGAGCTGAAATGTTAATAACTAAATTTATGTAGTTTTAAAATCAAAAATGCATCTCTCTCACGAATCAACATCTGAAAATTTATATAATATATACTTGCTGTAATAAAATCACATTTGTAATAGACTGCAGGGAGTAGGTACAGAGGTAATACGGTAGGGAGTGGGTAGGTTGGAAGCCAGCGTTGTTATAAGAGTTTGATCTCGGCGATACTAAGATGCTTAGTATTATTACATTTTTAATATTGCTATTCCTGGTAATCTTCCGTGTGGTGACGGAGTAAGAATACTATTCACCACCCCATATCTTACCCGTGGGTGATCGTACGAGACGACTAAGGGATATAAGATGCATATAACTTCTATGCGAGAGAAGGAAAACTCGAAACAAAACCCTACACCAACACGTCTGATCAGCGTGGTATAGTAGGTCCATTTCCCTCCCATTACGGAGGAGGCCCGAGCCCAACAGTGGGACATTTATGGGCTGTGATGATGATGATGATGATTCCTGGTAATGATGGAATAAAAATACAATTTAGTAACTACTATCTCCCCCTTGAGTATCGTAAATGATAACTAAGGGATATAATACGCACATTATACCTATTCAAGAGAAAAAAAATTGAAATATTACTTTATTTTAAAACGTTTGACCGCGTGGCGAAAGCGTAATCAAACCTGTTGATATAGGATTTTGTTTTGAGTAGGCCGGTTTCCCTACTATTATAGAGGAGAGTAGAGTCTAAATATATGAAGTGAGACGATGACATGAAGAAATTGAAATGGAACTACTGACTTAGTCATTTGAGATCATATACAACAAGTTCTGAGGTTCTTCAAAAATAATATATCACTATAATTTTACATTTATCTAAGCTGATGGCCATGTAAGCGTTTGTAATTTATTCACAAATGAAAAATTCAATAAAGCTTAAATAAAATGCGTGAAAATTTTTATACAAAACTGTAACATCTAAACGGTATTTATTTTTAATAACGTGGCAACATAATATGATTATAAAAAGGTTATCCTGATACCTCCTTTTTGTAAAGCTGAGACATTTTATTTTGATGTCACCAACTGAACAATATTATGGCTAGCTAACGATGGTACTGACATGAGAATAATTACTTGGTTGCTTACCTAATTAAAACTTTAGATTTTAATAACTATTATACCAATTCAATTAATACTATAGGAAAACCTAAAATTATATCAAATTGACATTATATTGTAAAAATAGGTTTATTTTTCGATTTTATTAGAAAGTACAGTAACAAGTTCTTCGTGGGGCGACGAAGTATAATTATAATCATTGCTTTATTGCCTGTCCATAAGAATTATAAAAATCAGCTGAGGATATCACCAGAAGTGTGGGTAGCAGCTATTTATTGGAAAACGTATTTACGTCACTGCGATTACGGTACTATCCTCTAAAATGAATAATTGCATTCGATGGGTGATGGCCCAGTGGACGGTGTAAAGCTAATTCGCTAGATAACAATATTACGAGGTACAAGCAAATTTGCTCTTTAACCATTAACGCAAATAGAGTTGTAAGTTTGATGTGCCTATGTATCGGTCTGTGAGCGCGTAAACAAATGGTTCGAATACAAAAAAAAAAAACATTTTTGTTATAATTTTGGTTCCAACAATCACATGGTTGTTAACTACTATTTCTAAATCGGCATTTTAAGGTTATCAGGAGTTTTTGTTAACAGCCGTAGGGATCTTAATTATATAATATATTTATTTCACTTTCAACTACACCTGTGACTTAAAATGTACAAACCCATCTATGATAGTACTATAGTGTTTGTGCTTGAAGATAGGAGACGGAATCTCGGATTAACTATTGGTAAATCCATCTAGTTTGGTCTCATTCGATTTATCTTAACTATTTCTGTTCTATAGAGATTTTTATGACACTTACTTAAAAAAAAAAACATTATTGCTATTATTGTTTATAATAAGACTGGATAGCTATATGATAGTATAGCTATCTCAGGTTCGAATATTTAACTCTACGAAATATTTTATGAAATATATATGACTTGAAATACGCAGTTTTATTGAAAACTGAGAGAGTATGTCTTAGTGTAGAGGTAAAAATGTCTTTAATTAGAAGTAAAAATTCTTCTTACCTTTAGTAGTCCGCCCGACGGGTTACTCAATAATGGCATAGTTCTAAGAGAAAAGAATATCAGAATCTCTAGCTGTTAATGTTACTAGTTTTCAAGGTAATTAATGGTTAAGAAATAGTGATTAGGATACTGATGTACCGTCCTAGTGTCGTGGATTCGTTTGTTCGCAGTATAATAGTTTGTAATCCATAAATTATTCCGATTCTAGATATTATTGTAGGTAGATTGTATCTGTATTTGTGGAATGTGAATAAGCATTATTTCAATAATACATTGCTATTACAACAATGTAAAATTTAATTTGAATGTACTTCTTATAAAAGATTTTTGGTAAAATTTATCTCAAGTTTATCTTAAATTCCATATACATATAATTAGATTGCACCAAATGTTCCAAAGAGATATTTTCGGTCAGCGAATCATCAGTAAATTCAAAACTCATAAAATCTAGTTATGTGCGTAGAATGTTTTATTTCTTTGGTACGAGTGCTAGATGGCAGATGTTGCTTAAAAAAGGAAACATATTCTGCTGAAATTGATTAACATAGAAAGTCGACCCCAATACAATTGAAAATATTAAACGCGATGAACACAACAAGAATGATGTTTCTAATGACCTATTTACAAAATAATTATTACGAAACTTATCGCACAATTTCTTTTACAAGTAATAAACATTCATCATCATCATCACCTCGGCTTATATATATCCTACTGCTAAGATCGCGTCTCGTCCAAAATAGTACAAGCTGTACAGATGAAATGTAATAGGATTTTATTTCGGGTTTTCTTTTTCTTGTGTCTGCGTCTGTGATCTTATGTGCTTTTTATATGCCTTAGTTATCTACTATACGTGTACTCAACGTTAAAGGCCTGTATTGCAGTCAATGGAGACTACTTCGAATAAGCTTTTTATATTTAAAATTGTTTAATATTTATGTATTAAACCACAACACAAACTGTAAAGTAATAAGCCCAGCAGTGGGACGTTTTTGAGCTGAGATTATGTATATTAATTACTGACTACACATATAGTGAATAAATAGGCAATTAAGAAAATAATAAATTATGAAATGCATCCATCCTAGCTTACGTCACTGAAAAGTGGTCTCTAACTGTGGGCCTCATAAAAAGGCTCTAAGTGGCTCAGCGTGCTATGGAGAGGACTTGACTCGGTATTTCATACGTGATAAAATCTTGAATACGGTAATCCGTAGAAGAACGGGTGTAACCAACATAGTCCGAAGAATTAGCACGTTGAAGTGGTAATGGGCAGACCACATCGGTCGACTAACTGACAACCGTTGGAGGAAGAAAGTTTTTCGAATAGCGACCATGAATCGGACGACGCAACGTAGGACAATCCTCCACTAGATGGACTGACGACATTATGAAGGTCGCAGGAAAACTATTGGATGAAGGCGGCACAGGACCGTTTTGAATGGCATTCTCGTGGGGATGCCTACGTCCAACAGTGGACGTTTACGGTTACATGGATGGATGGATTCATCCTCGAAAAATAAAAGAAAACCTATTGATATTCACCGTTGGTTATGGACTATGATCAAAATAATGCCGTAATGGCCACGCTTACCATGGATCAATGACAGTTGGTGTTACAATTTTGTGCGAATAGAGTATTCTTATGGTGATCGCTTAGGCGGTGTTTACAGGCAACATACTCTATACGTTTAATGTAATTATTATCATGTCAGCTCATACGACCCACTATCGAACTTCCTTCACAATGGGTAGGCAATTACCATGCTGGTCCAACTATTCATACCGTGCTGGGCTGACCCAGATGAGTCTCGAAATGTCTGAATATTTCGAGACTCATCTTTTACATGGATGTTATATACGAGTACATAATCATATTAAGGAATAAATTATATTAATATTGTAAGGAACCGCTATAACTCATTCACACTCACACCACGAATGAGCAATGAGACGCCGAACTATATTATGTATTATTTCTCTGTTATCACACGGAAAATATAAAAAGTCAGAAATACGTTAAAAGTTATTAAATTGATTTATCATTAAAAATATAAGAATAGTGTTAAGGTACACATGCAGCTAATATCACTGTCAATGATATGAAACTCGTAGCCTAGACATCTTAGTATAGTAGGCCAATTGCCTTATAATTAAGAGGTCCACTCGAAACCAATATTGTCGATGCAAATTTGCTGATGTTTCTGCAACTATTATAGTGGCGCTGTTTTCTATTAAAATATTTTTATAAAACTACCTTCTTCATTAATTGTAAATTAAACCGATACATTTTAAAATGTTTTTATGTTATAATCAAATCGGATTGTATAACTGTATATATAAAATATCAATAGACAGGATAATGAAAATATGTTTAATATTTATTTAATTAACAGTATAATTTACCCAGATTTAAGCAATTTCCCAATTTCAATAGATATTTTGATAGGTCGTTAAGAAGCCTATTTGATTAGATGGTAAAGTAGGCTGTTGCTATGTGTAAAAACTTCATTAAAAGGTCTCTTTTAATAAAAATGTTGCTTATATTTTACAATTGATATTTATTGGATACTACATATATTACGTTAATTAGAATCTAAAAGTTA
Organism: Lymantria monacha; assembly: GCA_905163515.2. Lineage (NCBI taxonomy): Eukaryota > Metazoa > Arthropoda > Insecta > Lepidoptera > Erebidae > Lymantria > Lymantria monacha. The sequence continues at coordinate 25,237,795 of LR991081.1, forward strand.
TTATTATTCGTACTAATTCATTATAACATACAGCTGAACTAAATAAATGCATTGTTTGTTGTTACATATAAGTTCAAACGCAGCCTTTTGTTGATAATAGAGGGCGTAAATAATATATCGTGAATCGCGTTATGGTTTCGTTACATAAATTACTTTAAGATGATGGAATCTTTAAATGTTATTCAGTATTCTGTATAGTAGTATAAATTGAGTATTACTACGATACAGGATATTATCTCCAACTAAATTAACTAAATAAAGAAAGCAAAAGGCACACTATTCATTGCCGTGCCCTGGGATATCACTGACAATTTTTGTATGTGAATCTGTGATATCCCAGGGCAGTTCAAATGAATATGTGTACCTGTACCGCCCAAGGCACCGCGGTGGCCCGAGTTCACGTGTAGGGAATCCTCCCGGAATCGGTCCGCCGCCTCCTTCGCGAAATGACTGCTTCGCAGAAGGCAGCGATCGCGCCCTAGTTCCTGACGCTGTCGACCATCGATTTCACGACGGCCGGCAGCGTCAGATCCACACCGATAGCAGCGACGAGGTCACGGTGCTGGCGAGCCCAGGTCGTACAGACCTCGAGCGTATGTTGCGTCTTGTCCTCGTCACTGCCGCACAATTCCAGCCAATAACATCCATGGCTAAGACAAGGGGTGGCGATGTTAAATATTTAAGATTTCATTTTACTTTCATTATGGACTGTAAAGAAACAGTGTCAATAAATTTTAAAGTATACTGCACTGTACAATTTTATAATAATCTTATTTTTATAACGATAAAGATATCCCTAGAAATAAATAAAGACCTCGTCCTTTCCAGTGCCTATTTTAAAAAAAAATAAGGCTATATTTATGATGGAGTAAATTTTTAAAGTTATTGATTAAAGAATATAATTGAAAGTATGCATGTGAATATGTTGTAGGTACAATATGTCGGCTTGGAACGTGCAGTGAGCTAGAATTAATAGCTATTAATTATTAGTTTGCCAAGTTATGTTGTTAGCAGTGTCCAAAACATAAGTTTAAAAAGCTTTAGGTGTTTAGAGAAAATTCAAACGTGGATAAAATAATCGAGTTACATGAATTTCGGGCACCTTTTTTAGCATTTAATTTGTTAATGTGAAAATTAATGTTAAATATTTATTTGTTAATTGTATAATTTTAGATGTAATAAATAGATATTTAGATTGTGTAGCACATAATAATTGTGTAGCATAGCATATAAGCGTTTTGGTTCTAACTGTAAGCTTTTATGTTTTTGAATAAATAAATAAATAAGACTGGCAAATAAATAACAATTATTAAAGTATTAAAAACTAAGAATGATAATTTAATTATTAATAATTTTAAAAATTCATTTTTATAAAAAGACGTCACCCAGCAATTAGAAAGTAATTATTTTATTATTAATGGTTCGCTTTACAAATATATATACACAGACTTTGAAGAACAAGTTTTAGATAATAAATATTGTCCTACGTGGGCTTCGAATCCATACCTGGTACGGTACCTTAACGACTACGCTGACTGAGCAGACTTAGTCAAATCACAGCATTTGAAGTATTATATTAATAATCAAGCTGTATAAATGTCAGCAAAAAAGGAAAATATATTTTCAATAAGTGAGCAGGCATTTCTGATATACACATCCGTCCATACGTCCTTCCAGCATACTTAAATCTGTAGTTGGACATAGGATTCTTCGCTAACCGCCTATGAGCACGAGACCCCTTTAATTGAGTCTTACGAGACGCTAAATTGATAAGGATACATTATATTCTTAAACCCTATCAACACACAACTAATGATAGAACATAATATTATATACGATCTTTATGTTGATAAGAACGCTCAAGTAGCTGTGTGGCTACGAATTCAACCAACCATTACTTTGCTCGTGGGTGTCGTAAAAGACGACTAAGAGACTTATGACGACCTGGGCCAACTCTATCTGATGTCGTTTGATCAACAATTACATTTCCAAGAAGGGTTGACGTCTAGCAGACGACCAGTCATAAAACTATTGCCAATAACTTTTACAATATGTAGTATGAAAGAAGAGTACATATTGTATCGACCCCATCTAATAGAGATAAGAGTAGGAGGGATGTTGATAAGAACGCGGGATGAGAACGAATGAATTTAAATATAAACTATACAATATATGTTTTAAGTTAACAGAATCATTCATACAAGAGAAAGGTAATTGCTAAATTTAATAGTCACGACTTTTTTACGTCGCATTTTTTTTTAATTGCCTTTATATATTTTAACCAAACGAGCAAGCAGGATACCTGTTGTTAAGTGTTACTACCGCCCATGGTTCTTTGCAATACCAGTGTTACATCTAAGCGCTGCCTATGGATGAAAACCCCAAACCCATCCAGAATAGGTTTAGCAAACAAAGTATAGATAGATTTTTTTGTCATTATTATATTTGTAACGTCTTAGCTTTTCGTTATTTTGATTGTGGTTTGCGTTTATGAAATGTGATGTTAGTTATTTGCGTATTTTTACCTTTTCTCCAAGGTGGTTGAGGATGATTCGCCAGTTGGCACTCGTACAGGTCGGACGTGTGCACTGGATGGAGTATTGGGCTAGGTTGGATTGTCGGGTTGTTGTCGTTGCAGTCGTTGTCTTGTCATGTCGTGTCGTTGTCTCGTTATAGTTGAGGGAGGGGAAGGGAGGGGTCACTTAGGAAGGTACCGGGACAGCGATCGCTCTGTCGACGCCGTCGGCCGGTATTCAAAAAGTTGCGACCGATTGCTGGTCGTGGCCGAGTCGTGTATATAAAGTTGATGAAATACTTTAATATCGCGATTCAGCCTCGCTAACTTCGCTGGAAAACATTAATATCGCGATTTAGCCGTGCTATTAGTATTCGAGGTACTATTAACACCTAGCTTTTCTAGTTGGACGACGAATCAGAAGGGGAGACTGACGCCCTATCGGCTGTCGATTGTGACACAGGCGAAACGGACGCCACGTCCACATGGAGGAAACGTCAATACGTAAGAACTGCCCACTCTGGGCAGAAGGATTCGGGTTCGGACACAGAAGTGGAACCGAAATCTAAGTTGAATACCTCACGTCGGGGTAAGGCCAAGGGGCCATAATATAGGGCTCACACGTGCCAAGATGGACCTTAGGAACAAAGACGCTGAAGCTAAGGAAGAAGAGTTTGAGCGGGTGCTTAGAAGTCGAGCATGCCGCAAAGAAGCTCCAGTGCTGGCACTGAACTCAGCGGACACCTCGGCCTTGGAGTGTCCCGCATTGGAGAACCTCTTTACTATTGGACCGGAAGAGATGCGCGCTCGTGGGGGCCACAATGCGGCAGTAATCTTAGAGGTTACGAAGAAGTCTGGGCACCTTCAGGGCCCTTTTATGAAAAAGCTAAGGGATGCAGCAGCGGAGATGCAAGGCATCATTGAAACCTTGTTTTCAAAATCGGAAGCGGAGGAGACCCACCGATTGAGAGCGGAAAATGGCAGGCAGAGAGAGAGAGGCAAGAGCACAGTGGCTGCTGTGCCCACAGCCACCGTCTGCACGGCCTTATCGGTGCCGCCAAGCCAACCAAACGCTAGTACGCCGGGAGTCACTCCTCCAGCCCAGACCATGGCTGCCGACAGCTGGGTAACAGTTGTGAGAAAAGGGAAAAAGAAAAAGTCCTCTCCACCTTCGCTACCTACCAACACTGTTGCGCTCTCCACGATTCCCATTGCGGCTGTTTCGGCGCAGAAGAAATTGAAGTTGGCGCTTTCTGCCCCACCCGGCTGCAATTTCAAGATTACAGCCGGAAGCAGAGAAAAAGGGGGTCACATACGCCGATGCGATGCTTCGCGCCGAGCAGGAAGTCAATCTTCAAGAAATGGGGATTAAGGAGGGCCTCAAAGTCAGGCGTTCCATGACTGGGACTAGGGTCCTGCAACTGCCTAAATCCCAGTCAATGGAAGTTGCTGACCAGCTGGCGGCCAATTTGCGCACGGCACTAGCAGGGATAGCGGATGTCGTGCGCCCAGTCAAACGAGCTGATATCCGGGTGACCGGGATGGATGACTCCGCCACCGAGGAGAAGATCCGTGCGGCAGTGATCCGCACATGCGGTTGTGATGCTGCGGAGGTCCAGGTTGGACAAATCCTGCGTGGACCCCGTGGCATGGGCATGGCGAAGGTGCGGTGTCCCGTCCCCGCCGCTAAAGTGCTCACCGACGCGGGAAGACTCCTGGTCAGCTGGAGCTCGGCTGGAGTCCAGGTGCTGGAGAGCCTCCCATTGAGGTGCTTCCGGTGCGTGGAGCTTGGACATACGGCTCCGCTGTGCCCGTCCACTGTCGACCGCTCTACCTTGTGCTACAGGTGCGGCGGCAGTGGGCACAAATCGGCCGCATGTGTAGCCGCGCCGCGCTGTGCTGTGTGCGCCGCGGCTGGTCGCCCAGTAGAACACACGATGGGGGGACGGCTGTGTAAAGCCCCCTCAACGAGAGGCAAAGTGGCCCATGGACCTCGGGCCATTCCACCGGTGTATAACCGCAGAGACCAGGAGGGAGCCGAAATGTCTACCTAATGGGAGACAGAGTACGCTTCCTCCAGGCGAATTTGAACCACTGCGCCGGGGCTCAGGACCTGCTACTGCAGTCCATGGCGCAGTGGGATATAGATTTGACTATGGCCTGCGAGCCCTACTTTGTCCCCCATTCACCCAATTGGGTGGGGGACAATAAGGAAGACGTGGCAGTCCTGTCCAGAGGATGCGCCGGCCCTCCCCTCTCTACACTGGAGAGGGGCAATGGTTACGTTGTGGTGGGGTGGCGTAACTTTGCGATTATCGGCGTTTACTTTTCCCCCAACAGCGGGCTGGCGAAGTTTGAGTTATTTTTAGATTCCGTCAGTGCCGCGGTTCGCCGTCAGTCACCGAGGAGAATTGTTGTCCTCAGCGACTTCAACGCGAAGTCACGTACGTGGGGAAACCCCACCACAAACGGTAGGGGCACGGCCGTCGAGAGGTGGTCCTTGCTCTCCGGTCTGTCCCTCTTGAACAGGGGGTCGGTCCATACCTGCGTGCGACATCGGAGTGGGTCCGTGGTGGACCTATCGTTTGCCAGTCCCGGTGTTGCTCGCGGTGTGAGCGACTGGAGAGTGGAAGAGGAGGTGGAGACTCTTTCGGATCACCGCTACGTGCGGTTCGAGTTCTCCACCTCGAGAGGACCACCAGAGCCCCGGCGTGGAAGAAGGGGTGGACTCCCAAAATGGGCCCTTGGCCAATTTGACTCCGAAATGGCTCGGGAGTCCGCCATAGTGCAGCGCTGGGGTGGCACAGGACGGCTACCCACTGATATGGTGGGGCTTGCAGGCCATGTAGCAAGTGCCCTTGAGGTGATCTGTGATGCGGCGATGCCGAGGGCTCGGCGAAGGCCGCCGCGTCGTCAGGTGTATTGGTGGTCGTCTGAGATTGCTGATCTCCGGGTGGCCGCCAACCGGGCGCGGCGTGCCTCCGTCCGATGCTGACAGCGGACTAACCGGGACGACGTCCTTGAGGGTCAGCTGCGGATGGTGTATAAGACCAGCAAGAAAACGCTGCAACTGGCCATCAGCCAGGCGAAGGAGAGGGCCCGTGAGGAGCTTCTTATGAGCCTTGACAGGGATCCGTGGGGGCGTCCATATCACCGACCGCGGAACAAACTCCGCGCCTGTGGCGCCCCTATCATCGAATCGATGGATCTGGTTCTCCTGTCGAGGTTAATGGGGGAACTGTTCCCTCGCTCCGTGGGACACGTTCCCCCCTGAATGGCTCCTCAGTCGGAGATGGAGGTGGAGACTTTGGTCCCACTCATCACCGACCAAGAAATGGAAGTGGCCCTCTCCCGATTTCAGGGCAAGAGGAAATCGCCTGGTCCGGACGGCATCCCGGGGCTTGTGCTTAGCATCGCCGCGGAATACCTCAGGGGTGAACTCCGGGAACTGCTTAACGCGTGCTTGAGGTCCGGGCAGTTCCCGGAGGAATGGAAAATGAAGAAATGGTTGGTAAGTTATGCTTGCTGCGAAAGGAGGGTCGCCCAGTCGACTCCCCTTCCGCATACAGACCACTGGTGCTGCTGGACGAAACGGCCAAATTGTTCGAGAAGGTGCTCGCGGACCGTCTCGTTCAGCACCTCGAGGAAGTCGGGCCGAGACTATCAGAGAGTCAATATGGGTTCAGGGGCGGCCGGTCAACAATCGACGCATTGGCCGCCCTGAAGTCCCTGGCTACCGAAGCGGTGGCCAAAAAGGAAGTTCTCCTGGCGGTCTCGCTCGACATAAAAAACGCCTTCAACAGTCTCCCACACGAGACATTAAAGGAGGCGCTTCGGTACCATGGAGTGCCTCCGTATCTCCGGAGGCTGTTGGAGACGTACCTCGAGGGAAGGCACGTGCTCCCTTGCATACATCGCTACCGGGTAGAGTGTGGCGTCCCGCAGGGTTCGGTCCTTGGTCCGGTCCTGTGGAACGTCGGATTCGACTGGCTCTTATGGGGTCGGCTTCTCCCCGGGATGGGGGTCATCTGCTACGCGGATGATACCCTCATCACGGTGAGGAGGTCCGACTTCCGGTGGGCTGCCCGACTGGCAGAAGAGGGGGTTGCGCTCGTCGTGGGCCGGATCGGCATGTTGGGCCTGAGGGTCTCGGTGGAGAAAACCGAGGCCCTCCTATTTCATGGCCGAGGCCGAGCCCCCCCGAGGAGCACAAACGGTGTGTCTGGAGTTGCCGTGCCGGTGCGGGCCCAGATAAAATATCTGGGTCTGCACCTTGCTTCTGGATGGAAATTCGGGCCACACTTTGCCCAGCTCGTCCCGAGGCTCATCAAGACAGCCGCTGCGTTAGGTTGGTTTCTGCCAAATACTGGCAGTCCTGGGTCGTACTGCCGACGATTATACGCTGGAGTGGTGCGCTCCATGGCGCTGTATGGTGCCCCAATTTGGGCGGAGTCCCTCACCGCCCGCAACAGGGCCCTTTTGCGAAGACCACAGAGGGTAATGGCGGTGAGAGCTATTAGGGGCTACCGTACGGTGTCATGGACTGCGGCGACGCTGTTGGCGGGCGACCCGCCTTGGTCGTTAGTGACAGAAGCTTTGGCGGAGGCCTACCAGATTCGCGTAGCGGCGCAGGCTGACGGCGAGCAAGTCTCCATAAGGGGATTGGGTAGAGCGTTGGAAGTGGCCCGAAGGGGAGTCATCCGGCGGTGGAGGGAAGAACTGGAGTTCCCCGTAGCAGGGCAGGGAACTGTGGAGGCGCCGTATCTCCACCGCTGGATCAACAGAAGGCACGGCAACCTAAGCTTCAGGTTGGTGCAGGTGCTTACCGGACACGGTCTTCGGTAAGTTCCTGCACAGAATTGGCAGAGAAGAGGCCCCAGGGTGCCATGAGTGTGGCGCGCCGCTAGACGATGTGTGCCACACAGTGGAGGTATGCCCCGCCTGGGGGCCCCAAAGCCTCGTCCTGTCGGCGGTCATTGGGCGGGACCTGTCGCTGTCGACTATCATCTCAAAGATGCTCGACAGTGACAGGTGCTGGTCGTCGATGGCCTCCTTCTGCGAGGAGGTTATCTTTAAAAAGGAGGCCGCGGAGCGGGAACGCGAGGCAATTGCGTCCGCAGACTCGCTCCGCCGGCGGCGGCCAGGGAGGAGGAGGCGCTGATATGCGCACCTACTTCCACCGACGAATGACGACAGGACGTGGGCAGACGGCCAAGCGTTGGGGTGTCGGGGATAGAATGTCAGTAGACGATCTCTCCGGCACCCCGTAAAAGCGCGGCAGGGGCCGCTGTGGTTTTAGTGGGTATTCCGGTCTGTCATCTGGCCGGCGAGTCCTACACGCCCCCCCCGTCTGTCACATGCGGGGAAAGCGCGTAAATGCGTTTCCACAGCGTGAAAAAAAAAATGTGGTTGAGGATAGGGATGGGCACCTCTTATGTTATCTGATCCCACCATAATCTTTTGCGCATTATATTTAAAAATATATTATATCGTGGTTCTAATAGTATCAGATGGAGATATCTGGAGTTAGTTCTAAGTGAAAATTCTGTCTATAATTTAAATAATAAAATAATTCACTACCCCTATCTTTCCCACAGTTGTCGCGAAAGAAGATTAAGAGATATACTTTGCAGATATCTAGCAATAGAAGCCTTACTCGAAATAAAACGTGGTAATGGTGAGTAAGTAATTTCTCCCCTCCTCTTATAGTAAAGACCCTAATCCAGCCGACGAATACAAACTGAGATAATGATGATGTTATGTATTAGATTATATTTTGAGGTTTAATTCCATCACTTACAGGCAAGGAAGGTGTCCATTGCATTTTTACTCTGTCCCTACACGGCTATTACCGCCTTAAGACTCATAATACAAAACAATAATATGATATTACCTTAATATTGCAAATACTATTACAAATTTACAATTAACGGACACAAATAAAACCCTGAACCGAACAACAATTTTGTGAATTGTACAAACTATTGTCTTGTGTGAAAATCGAACCCATCATACTTGTTGCGGTAGCTCATAATCTTAACTACTATATATCGATATCTGTGTAGTCAACTTTGAAATAGAAATGAAATATTCTTGAGAACTTATTGTTTCATTAAAGTTGTTGGTAGGCGAACATGTATAGATGTGTTCTACAACTTCTAGGTACATTATTAGAAATTATCTCTCGGAGCGAGTTACCGTGTATTTTATAAGCTCACTTGCGACGCTGTGTCCGACAGGTGCTTAATTACTTTTTAAATGCTATACAGCTGTTTTGATTTTAATGAATGTTTATACCAAAACATACAATGAGTATTTATAAATATTATCATAATTTCAGCTCATATATGTCCCATAGCTGGGCACGAGCACCCTCCACGTAGGAGTGAAATTGACCTATTACACCACGCTCGTCAGACGGGTTGGTATAGGGTTTTATTATATGTCGAGTTTTCTTTACTTTACTTATTTGTATATCATTTTCCTTTTTTAAAATATACAGGGATAAGACGATGATGTTCTCACAAACGGGTCTAAACGGGAACTATAAATATTTATAAAAATTACGTATAAATTATTAATATTTTAAAAGTAATTAATAATTTTAATTTTTTTTTTAAATAACTAACATTATTTATAATGTCTAAATAATCGTATTCTTCTTCATACCGTGTTGTTCATGACAGCCCATATAAGTCCCACTATTGAGCTCGGGCCTCCTCTGTAATGGGAGGGAAATTAACCTACTACACCGCGTAGGTCAGACGTGTTGGTATAGGGTTTTGTTTCGAGTTTTCCTTCCCTTGCATAGATGTTATATGCGTTTTATATACCTTAGTCGTCTCTTACGACCAACCACGGGTAAAATAGGGGGTGGCGAATGGTATTCTTACTCCGTCACCACACGGATACCATGTTGTTATCTGCTTACAATGCTTTTTTGTCAGCCTCAGACAGTCAGAGTCTGGCTAGTCACATTTCATTTAAATTGTCAGAGACGACGAAGCAGCAGCCTGGAGTGTGCCCGGTGCTTACCCTTGCAGGTAATTAGTCCAGGCGACGTCTCGGCAACAAAGTACTATAACGTCAACTTCGTGCAGAAGATTACCTGCCAATGCAGGACTTTATTTATTATTATTATTACTATTGCTTAATTTGACCGAGTTATGCCAAAATGTACCAACTGCATAAAATGGATTCGGGAAAATGACATTTTAAGTTAGAATTATAATTACTCATGGTTCAACTACTGTAGTTATTTATTGTTATATCTTATCTAAAATGAAACTAAAAGTTGGCTTCGTATTTACTGAGGACATAGTATATCAAACTCCTACCAGTTTGCTGCCAATAATTATTTTTTGGATTATTTGTGAGTTGTGGTACATTTTGGTATAACTAGGTTCAATTATTTGTCTACTTTGTAAGAATATACAATTCTTCTATATGGCTTATTGTTAATTTCTCTATTGTATTCATTCAGGTACATACATTATTTGGGTGTTACATATTTTTTACACTTTACAAGCAAAATTAGTAAACACTGAAAAAAAATTGGGAGCATCTCATCAAAGGTGTAAGTAGTTATGACTTTATTACGTATACACGTTCATGATGAATATTGCACGCCTCATACGCGAAGCGTTGAGGTGATGCTCTACTCTCGATATATGAAACTCGAAGACTTTTTAAAACTATAAATGACTGTATATTTCTCACACCGGACTTATAAGATGATATTATCATATATCTATTCAAAAAAACACTCGCTTAAACGTATTTGATATTTTTAAAAAGCAATTAGTTTAAAGTAAGAAAAAAGTTGTTTAAAAATAATATTTGAAGGTGTCCGGATGTCTGTCCGTATTGATCTGGCACTCTCACGACCGTAATGTCTCGAAGTTTTTTTTTTTATTAAAAGCTTCATAATCACAACCTGCTATTTTTTTTCGAAAATAGCTTGGTAATTCTTTGTTGTTTAATTGCAATTAATAAAAAACTAAACTGGCTATGTGCTTCATGCTACGTTCGCTCTTTCTTACTCTCTCCCAATCGGTCTCAATTGCTCTCTCCCTCTTCTTGGACAAAAACGTCCCACATTCTCGTATCACTAATATTGGGCTTTGTCTGTAAAAAATTTACCCTCATGCGCGCAAAGAAGTTTCACTTTAAAAAGAACAATAAATCTAATATAAAATATGTAATTGATGCAAGCAAAGAAATGAGCACAACCAGTATTAAATAATTTTAATAGCATTTAATTAAATATCACGCAGCGCAAATGTTAAAGTTTAAATATAAAACAACACTGCTTTTTATATTTTACCCAAATTTACAATAGACACTTTTACTTTCTTCTTCCATAAATATGCCATCACTTAATTAAATTCAACGAATTGACTTATAAATATACATTAACTCTATATATACTTTATTACTATTATATATACTTGAAATTATAAGTATAAATTCAATCTGGCAACAAAGCTTTTGTACTAATAGCCGATTGCTGAAATTAAAAATTAAGAAGAGACAATGTCATCATCAACATCTGCTCTCATTTACTACCCATTCGAACGTCCCCAAAATTGTAGGCAAATTAACATATCAAATTACACTGCTCAAACAATTCGTTATATGTTTTTCAAATATTCCTTCTCTGGCAATGCATATGGAAAGACAGTGACTATATATATACATGACAATATGCTGTAGCGCTTCGTTCGGTAAGCAAGAGAGCCGTAAGCCCAACTGGGTGGGTTTGGGGTTTGTATTGGTAAGTAGCGGCCTAGCTATGCCCTTGGTATTACAAAGGTCCATGGGCGGCAGTGATACTTACCATCAGGTGTGCTGCTTGCTCGTTTGTCACCGTAAGTGATAAAAAAGGCAATAAAAATCAAGGCAATGGTGGTGGTGGTGGAGGTGGTGTATTCTATCACCATCTAAAGTCATAAATAAGGCCAAAAAGAGTATAACGACTCTATACATTCACTTTTTGGCCTCATTTATGACTAAATTGTATTTATTTTAAGTTTTATGAAAATAATTAAAGAATAATAAATCATCAATCATCACGATCATCATCTCAGCTCATAGAAATGCTGCTGGGGACGAGACTGCTTCACAATAGGAGGGCAACTAACGCTACCTTGCCCATACCACGCTGGTTAGACATCTTAGTATAGGCTTTTATTTCGAGGTTTTTTTCTCTTGCATATATATTTTATATGTATACTAGTAGACCCGCGTTGCTGTGGCTAAGGTAGCCTCAGTAACACGTGGTGGTTATTCTAATAAATTGTAGCTTATGTGAAACGTTTGTACGTTTAACATAACGTCATCTAATAAATACTTACTCAATCCAGTCAACAGAGACCGCCTTCTGTTAGTATCGTTTGGAGATAACAAATAATTGTAACCGTCAAATAATAGACAAATAATTTGCAATAAAATAATATTGCGACTATAAATTGAGATGGAAGATATGTATTCTATCTTTTAAGTTGGATCAAACTACACATGCTGTGCAAATTTGATTAAAATCGGTTAAGTAGTTTAGGAGTCCATCGCGGACAAACAACGTGACGGGTAATTTATATTAGGATTATATCCTTTAGTGGATTTTTACGACACCCAAAGGCAAGGTAGGTGAATTGTATTCATACGCCATCACCACATGGATGAAAAATAAACGCCGATATTACCTCATGTACAAGTTAATATCATCTTTGAATAAAATATTTTATTTGATTAATATTTCGTCCACATAATTTTCAATTTTATGAAGCGCCATTGAATTTTAATTTTATTATCAGTGGAGTATTGCTTAGATTAACAATCTTTGAATGACATTTTTTTTTAATTTAATTTTCCATGAAAGATAACTGTGCATGTTCATATACCATTGCTCGGCTTGAGTGTCCACTAAAGCAAGAGGGTAATTGTACTAATAACCCACGCTATTTAAACGGGATCTTGCATAGATGTTATGTGTATATTATAGTTCTTAAAAGACGATTGTCTTTTACTATATCTATATATAAAAATGGATGGGGAATTGTATTCCTACTTTGTCAATAAGCTGAGGATAAAGTATTTGTAAAAAGTGCAGAAATATCTGTTTAATAGTTACGTAGATTATCGGGTATAAAAATATACAGACACACAAACATGCAGACAGACACACAATAAAATCGTCATAATTTATGATCTTTTACATTTTATTGTGGCCCATAACAATCTATATAAAAGAAAGTTGTGTTAGTTACAACACTTGTAACTCGAGAACGGCTGGACCAATTTTTATGATTTTTATATTTTCGAGTTTATTGTCGTCGGGAATAGGATATAGGATATTAAAATATGATATTAATAAACAAAAAAAAGAAAACTAAAAAAACAACTTCTTCTTCTTATATATTGGCAATCAGCTACTTATACGAGCCATTGGTGCCAGTGTCAAGTTATAAATATTTTCACGTTTTTAGTCTTTCAGGTTAGTCATTGTCTAAGTCAAATTGTCGCCATTAACAGTGCAATGGCCACACTGTTAATAGTATCTTGTGTGAATTTTGATAGAAAACGAAAACGTAGTAAAGCACTTTTATATGATATTCACTACATCCCAGTTGTTCCGCCGCATCATATTACATAAAATGCCATCAAAATTATCTAATATAACGCGTTAAAGCACTAAGATATCGAATATAATACAAGAGCACCACATGACGTTTTCAAATTCCCGTCAAAAGTATAAAAAAAAAAAAAAAAAAAAAAAACATCAATGATGTAACCAATGGCAACTGACAGCTCACGTCATTAAGTGGTCTAATGGTTTGTTTGGAAAATACCGCGAAAAGTAAAATTATAATTTGGAAAATCCAAAAGTGCACGCCTCATATTTTTTTATATATAGATATTATTTATCATTTACTATTAGTCAATGCCATAATATGCACGATAAATAAAGTGCCTTAATTATTTCATTGAGCAAGATCTGGTACTAATATTAAATAAAATTGCACTTTAAAAAAAACAAAAAATTATGCATGCGTATAAAGTACGTACGTACGTAGTAAGTACGTACACATATCAGAAGTGACACTTTGGCTAACTACTCTCTCTCTCTCTCTCTCTCTTTTTCTCCCTCTCTCTCCCTTTACTAAGCAGTTTAGTTTTTTATTAATTGCAATTAAACGACAAAGAATTACCAAGCCATTTTCGAAAAGAAACCACGCGTTATGAAACGATTATGAAGCTTTTAAAAAAATATATATTTTGATACATTAATTTTTACGGTCGTATTCTTGCCAGATCCGGAATATTTTATCCGACGTCTTCGAATATTTTTTTTAATCAACTATTTTCTTACTTTAAACAAAATAATTGCTTTTTAAAAATATCAAATACGTTTAAACGAATGTTTTTTCTTGACATATATATGATAATATTATCCTATAAGTGCAATATGAGAAAAATACAATCATTTTTAGGTTTGAAAAGTGCTTGATTTTCATATATCGAGAGTAGAGCAAAACCTCGTCGAGGCGTGCAAAATTTAACCGGTCAGAGTTCGTTTTGTGCGAGTACCTATTACGAATTTTTACGAATATTGTTATAATAAAACATATTATGTCTATATTGTCATCAACAATGCCACGACCAATAAAATCAAGTCTTTCCCAACAAAACCGTAACGCAGTTATAATTCGAAACATAACGAACGTAACCACGGCAGAAGAACAATTTATTGCACGGGAAGACCGCCGCGTTAGTATGGCCCAACTCTGTGCTTCTTAATCACAAGAGTAAAGCGAGGCAGGCCATGCTATTGACAATGCGAAATCGTCGAACAATTCTCAGAGATCAACAATTAGTTTATTTTCAACGCATATGAAGGAAAATGTCATATAACACAAGATAATTCTTCGTCTTGCTGGCACGTTATTAAAATACTTGATTATTTGAATTTATATATTATTCATATTTATACTTGATTCTCCTACTCTTATCCCAATTACTTGGGATGATACAATATGTACTCTTCTTTCATAGTACATATTGTAAAAGTTATTGGCAATATTTTTATGACCGGCCACCTACCAGACGTCAACCCTCCTTGGGAATGTAATTGTTGACATGGCATCAGATGGAGTTGGTCGAGGTCGTTATAAGGCTCTTAGTCATCTTTTACGACATCCACGACCAAAGTAAGATTGGTAGTATTTGTAGCTGCTACCACACAGCTAAAAATAACTTAATAATTTTAAATTAATCGAAATCTGCTTATCTCATTCATTAACTGTTAGGCGGAACGAAGTGTGCCGGGTCGGCTAGTATTTTAATAAAAATTAATAAAAGTACAAGCACGTGCTTTGTAATTGTTTTTTTCTGCTTTTTTTTCTGAAACCCTTATCAATGTTGCACTTGGGCATTTTCACAATGGTGCGAAATATTTACATACCAGGCTGGTTAGTTGTATCAGCGAAAGGTTCTTGTCTCGAGTTTCCTTTCTTTTGCATATCATATGTCTTAGTGATTTATAACTCACTCCACAATCACATAGATACTCCACTGTCTTTTTATATAAATTACATTCATTTTAATGTTCACTGATCAATAACTTTGTTTTCATATTACACGGTCACCTTTTTTTTTTTTTTTTTTTTTTTTCACGCTGTGGAAACGCATTTACGCGCTGTCAACCTGCTATCAGACCCAGTATTACAAAAACATAAGATTTTGCACAGCGTATGTATATTTTCTGTGTGGTGACTGAGTAAGAATACAATTCACCACACCATATCTTACCCGTGGGTGATCGTACGAAACGACTAAGGGATATAAAATGCATATAACATATATGCAAGAGAAGGAAAACTCGAAACATAACCCTATACCAAGACGTCTGACCAGCGTGGTGTAGTAGGTTAATTTCTCTGCCTACAATTTATTGCTACTCCTCATCATTTCAACCTACTACACATTAAAACTACTCCTATCTACTTTTTATTCATAAATTACTACACATACTAGATGACTAAGACAAAGTAAATGCAGATAAAATAATGCATGAAAACTAAAAATGAAGAAGCAGTTTTTATTTCACTAGATATGGGCCGTTCCTTCCTAACGCGAACCGTCTGGAATGGCGGCAAGACAGTGTGCACCTTCATAATCCACCATATTACCACACTATGGCTATTTGAGATGACCGTTGTACCGAGCTTTTGTTGGTGATCTGTCTGGGATAAGATATAGACACCTATGGAATTCCCTCTCACCAGCGCTATACAACACACAGTGTACGTATATATGTTGCGATGATGATGATGATAAAATGATGATATGGATTTAAACATTCCATGAGATATTTCATTTTTAACATCCTACATTAAAGAAATAATCCTTGTATTGTGGAGGACTCTACAAACATAAAATTAACTCAGACAAACTATGTACATCCAGAGTCAGAACAGTACTTTATGGATTGCACAAAGTATTGTCCGGGGTAGGAATGGACTCATAGCACTGGCACGGAAGGTCGGTTGGTATCTTAACCACTACGCTATATGTGTAGTCATATAATAGATTACGTTATGATATTAACCGTATCTATATTAATATGTCTTCATTAGATTAATAGAAGTAATAATTTTAGAAAGTGGAAGGATATAGGTACTGGGGGAGACCGAGACTCACCTACCTAGACCAGATTGATCACGTACTGAAGGAAGGTGGAGTCAAGAGTCTCGAAACCGGCGAGTGTGTATGAAGAGAATTATGAATGTTAAGGCAGCTAGTGAAGTATGCAAGGATAGAGTTCTCTGGCACTCTGTTCTCTCTGCCTACCCTGCAAGGGATATGGCGTGATGATATATATGTATGTGTGTATAATTTTAAAATCCTTTGCTGTCAGTTTTTACAGAGTAAGGCCCAACTTGAAACATGTCGTCTAGGATAAAAAAACAATAAATCTGCAAATAATAAATATTAAACGCGAGGTAAACAACCAGTAGAACAATCCAATAATAACTTTGAACCATATTATAATTGAAGTGTCACTATAACTTGACTGTCAATAATGCCTCGGTCCGGTCATATCACAATTTAAGTGGTGCGCGCGAATTGTACAAAATTCTATCATGATTTAAATTAAGTTAATTGTTAATGCTCGAACATATTGCGGTTAAAGTACTACGCCAATTCAGTAGTCAATTAATTAAAATTAATTTTATATTTTGTTATACAAGCGCCATAAAATAGATATAAAATTGACAATAGCGTTGGTCCGAGATCATCGATAAAGCAACTGGTTATGTAACTATCGCTGCTTTCTTCCGTGAGCGCTTGTCCGAGAGAGATGTGGCAGTACTTTGTTTAGGGCTGAACAGAAATCCATATTGAGAAACTAATATTTAGAAGGAAAAATTTTATTTTTTAAATTCTAAAGCGCAATGTTGAATGAAGAAAAGTAGTGTAGATTATCACCGGGACGGGTAGAGTGGAAATAGGGTCGCGCTTGTCTTACGATATCAGAGATAGCTTTTATCATATGAGTGATGATGAGTGAAGGCTTATGTACTTAGAAAAAAAAACTATTTCATATGTATTTAGACAAGTATGGGAAAATATTTCTTTCTCTATTGTTCTAAATTCAAAGACTAAAGTGGCTTCTTTATGAAACGCCCAAAAGAAATCAGTAAGTAATTAATTGACTTTGTATCAATTCTTAATGGAACACAGATAAAAGTTGAACATAAAACTATATTTTATTTTTCATTGAAAATAAATATCTATGTAATATTTTAAACCAATATCAAATGAAGTTTTTGATAAGTAATTGAATAGCAATAGATGAGCTAACGATCATCGTTGTAGATATGAATTTTATTCCACAAAATTGAATTGCAATATAGGCTTATGTGAAAATCAGTAACCGGATGGCAGCCAGCGTAGCTCTCTGATACACTAGACTGCAGTTAATTCAATTTATAGGCTGTGCGGTTTTTTGTATATTGATCTTGATTAGAACTTTATTCTATTGTGACCATAATCCATTAGTATTTACTCCATAGTTTTTATAAGAATACCTACTAATTTTAAAAATTAAATACCGTCAATTATAAATGCCTGATTTATTGTTAATGGATGTGTTTCCTTTCTTTTTTCATATTCACAGTAGTTTGTATTAGATTTTTCATGCGAAAACAATGAAAGATATTTAAAATTAATCTTTCTAGAGGATTTTTGTAAGAATTTGGGTATACTAATCACGATTCAAAGGAGAGATATTTTTTTAATATTTTATAAGAGAGAGAGAGAGAGTAATACTAAGCGAGTAAAATATTTGGTAACTGAGTGGGGTATTCATCTCATCCCTTCACTACATATACATATACACATATATATATATATATATATATATATTATTTATTGCCAGCCCTAGCAATTTTCCGAAGCAATGATTGTGGTTCAACAAACTGCGCGTGAGTCGATCGTTGAACCTGCGCTAACCGTTATTGCGTCCCTCTCTGACGCACGATAATTTAATTTTCCGTCTCCTTTCCCGGTGCAATATACCTTTCGCGGTAGTAAACATCGAAGGTATAGTTTTGTGAGAAACAGATTGTCGCGTTATCAGCGTTCGATGTACAACGTATCTAACTACATATAATTATCAAAGTTACGTCGTCCGTTCTCTTTACTTTCATGTATTAAACATAGCCACAACAGAATAATATTGTTTTTATTGCAAACTTTGAGCGTGGCGTATATTTTCCTGTTTATTAATGTTGATAACTTTTTTTCATATTATTGTAAACGATAGGTGTTTAGTGTGGCTCAGTGAGCAAGTCATCGTCAAACATCAGAAATCGTTGAAGCATTAAACGCTAATGTAATTTTATATAACTAAAAAGTTAAGCCAGTTCTTTTTTTTTTAAATAGATAGTAAGGTGAGTGCACCGACGTTTCTCATCTAGTGCATATTAGAAAGCAATATAAAATTCTTCAGGATTAAATTTCGTATAATAGTGAAAGTTTAAATGATGTCTATAAGTGGAGTCGCGTCATATTTCGTAAGTTCCATTTGTAGATGGCAGAGAATTGGTCTAAATTGTGATTAATATAAATATGACGTAGATAATATGCCTGCAAACTGCATCTATATACTATATTATATGGACGACCGAGCTAAGCTTGGTATTTTCTGTTCTGCGTTTTTTTTTGGAAAATATATTTAATTATTAAAAAAATAATTCATGAAATATTGACAAAAAAAAAACTAAAGATGGAATTACTGCTGTTTGGGTTAGACTACTCGGTTTTCCAACTGAGCTTGCCTATTCTCAATGAAAGTATCAAAATCATATATATTTATACATTCCTTCATATTCTAATAGTTTTCAGTCAAAGAAAATTTTTGCATTTTCATTGCCTATTATTATATATTGTATTATTATATATATTCCATTAATGAAACCTATCTAGATCGATTAACCGCCCCCAGAATCGCCTGCATGCTAAATTTCATGAAATTCATTGAAGCCGTAATTATATATAAGGGTGTGCCAAAAAAAGGCGATATTTTCTTTTTTTCGTTCTCATCCCAAAAATTCTCAGAAAATACCCTAACAAAGATCCAGTTAAAAGCGCAACTTAAAATTCCAATTTTAAAAGGTCTCCGTGGCACTTAAAGTTTTCTCGTCTAAATAACATGGGAAACAGGTTGTTTCAACACTTTTTTTGCCCTGCAAGCTGACAAAAAAAATATTTCAAGAGAAAATGAATGAATAGAAGATCTATTTAGTACTAAATTTGCTGCAAAAAGATCAATAGAGTAAATTTTTTAGCTTCAATACTATGTTTTCTGCAGAGATATGAATTTCAAATTGCCGTTTTTGTTTATTTTTTCGCATTTTTCAGCTACAGTGTTAGAGGAAAAGTTAAATTACAAATTTATAGTACCCCTAAAATCCTACAAAGAGGCCTCATAGATTTTTTCGTATCATTAACAGCAACAATGTTACAAGTATATTCATTTTAAAATGTTTGCTTTTATGAACTGAAATATCAATAATTAAACACACACATCTATCTATACATATCTATCTATACATATAATAAAAATGTAACGAATGGCTGTCTGTACATGAAAGATATATGAGAAAAAATATTACTGGGACCTTTATCAACACAAATAGAACCCAAAACAATGATTTTTAAAATTTTTGTCTGTTTGTCTATTTGTTTGTTTGTCTGTTTATCTGTTTGTCTGTGCGTTTGTGCACGCTAATCTCAGAAACGGCTTATCCGATTTAGACGCGGTTTTCACTAATATATTGTGGTAAGCTTCACTTAACATTTAGGCTTTATTTTGTGTCAATTGGTTTATAAATAAAAAAGTTGTGTCAATTTAAAAAATGGTCGGAGAAAAAATCTTTATGGATTCTTTTCAAATTACGAGTCGAATCAAATATTCTAGAGTAATATCTGGCATTTGTCAATTTTCACCCTCTGGTTGTGTAAATTAGGCCTGTGAAGCGGGTTGAACGACTCATTACCGCCAAACTGAAACTATTAAAGCTAGAAACATTAAATTTTGAAATCACGTTTCTATCTATGACATAGAGATTCAATATGAAAAGATTTTATGAATTCCGCTACTAAGAGGGTGTAACAAAGCGGCAAAGTGTGTATGGGGAGAAAATTTCTTTATCGATTCTTTTCAAATTACGTACAAATATTCTTCGGTAAAAATAAATAAACCCGTGTTTCTCTCTCCTTCTCCATCAATCCCGCACCAGTGCCGTCGTGGAGACCAGTGCTGGCGTGAGAGCTCGCACGATACACATAGTAGACGACAATAGGTTCTTGCCTAATGGTTTAAGATACAGGTTAAGTTTAGCTTCAAAAATGTTCACTCTATGACTCAAATAATAAATCATATCTAACGAGGTCGCAACTCTGCTGGTGAAACAAAACAGTCAAATAAAGGGTGGCGATAATTATATTTTTATCCCATGGTCATACCGTAAATAGTATATTAATGGCAATATAATTTGTAAAATGAATAGAACTTTGAACCACCTTTTCTTTAGTGACCGGCTATGGTATATAGACACACGCGCGCCGTACACGTACATCTACGTTGTGCGGGCGGGCCACCGCAACCGGGTATCATCTCGAGTCGAAGCCCTCATGCAGTGAACCTCAATACAGGTAATCACGCTTGCGCCGCCCAAAGTACCGACGGTAGAGCGTGTCAACCTAGAGTATTTTCTCTCGGACCCACCCTATTGCCTAACTCCGTTAGACAACTAACTCGCAGAAGGCGGCGACCGCATCCCAGTTTCTGACGCTGTTGAACATCGTCCTAGCGACAAACCCTCAGAACCTTGCATTGCTTTTTCTATTGAACTCTATCAGAGATGACTACTGCGTGGACGAAGTATATATAAATATATATATATATATATACATATATATATATATACATATATATCTATCTATATCTATATCTATATATATATATATATATATATATATATATATATATATATATATATATATATATAAGAGATTTCCACCTATGTATTGACTCATCACGATATCTCTGGAACCATAAGGCCTACAGACTTTAAATTTGGTAGGAATATTCCTTTCGCCAAGTAGAGGTCAGCTAAGAACGGATTTTACGAAATTATATCCCTAAGGGTGACAAAGCAGGGCAAAGTTTGTATGGGACAACGTGATTCCTTGGTCTAATCTATTTCAAATTTTGCATAAACATTCTTTAACAGAATTGATGAAAGACGTGATTTTTATTAAAAAATATTTTATTAAAAAATTTCTCCTAACTGGGTTAAAAAGGGGTGGAAAGTTATTTTAGGGGTGATTTGCTTTAAAGTTGATATCAAAACTTCTTAGTGATTTTCATTTAAAAGACATTTTTTTTGACACATGTTTGAAAACTCAATTCGATTATATTCAAAAAATCGGCCAAGAGCGTTTCGGAGTCGCGCACGAAGGGTTCCGTACCATTATCTATAAAGGGCAAAATAATCATGTTTGTTGTATGGGAGCCCCTCTTAAATTCTCTATTTGTTTTATTTTAATTATTTATTTATTTCTAAAGTGAGTATATTACTAAATATTCTGTGGATATTTCAAACGTCTACGTATTTTTGTTATCAATATCGAGCAAAAACGAGCAAAAAGATTACGTTTGTTGTGTGGGAGCCCCCTTAAATATTTTTTATTGTTTTTTAGTATTTGTCGTTGTAGCGGCAAAAGAAATTCATCATCTGTGAAAATTTCAACTGTCCAACTATCACGGTTCATGAGAGCAACCTGGTGACAGACAGGCGAAACAACGGACGGACAGCGGAGTCTTAGTAATAGGGTCCTGATTTATCTTTTGGGTATGGAACTCTAAAAAGGTTGACGTCACATAAACGTTTGGTACAATGCAAATACTTTTTAAAATTGAAATGTCTCGAATGTCACCGCACTATATTAGTACGGTGTTTATAGGTTTCTAAGCTTTAGAGAGCTCATGTACTTTTAGGACACGGCCTCATATGAACGTAGACTTTGAAATTTGCAATGATTGGACGGTAATTTTCTAAGCAGAATATTATAAGTCAAAGCCATTACAAAGTAGTCTGATTATTCTAGCATCCTCAGCAAAAGCAAAAAACATTGTTTACATAGAGATACTGTAGTTGGTGTAGTATTGCGGGTGGGTGAACCAGGGTGAATGATCCGAAGAGTGGTCAACCTCCTAAAATACTTTAATCAAATTTGCACAGCATGTGTAGATTGATCCAACTTAAAAGATCTCAATTTATAGTCGCAGTATTATTTATTGCAAATTATTTGTCTATTATTTGACAGTCACAATTATCAGTTATCTCCAAACGATTCTAACAGATGGTGGTATCTGTTAACTGGATTGAGTAAGTATTTAATAGATGGCGCTAAGTTAAATGTAAAAACGATTCATATATGCTACAATTTAGTAGCATAACCACCACGTGTTACTAAGGCTACCTTAGCCACAGCAACGCGTGGCCGGGTCTGCTAGTATATATATATATATATATATATATATATATATATATATATATATATATATATATATATATATATAATATAAATTATAAAGGTATTAATTATACATATTAGATAAATGATTAATGATATTGGTTGGTCAGCCTTCAGAATAAAATAAGGTCTAAAGGTGGAGACATTCTTACACAAACACAAGACGTGTTGATGGAGTGAATATTTTGGCGTTATGTATGCGGATGCTACGGTTGACGTCGGTGTCGCATGTGGTTTAGTAGAACAGCATTCGACAGCGGCGTCCTCCGATGGCATCAGTATGGATGAAGTTGAATGGGCGATAAGAAGTTTGAAAAATGGTAAGGCAGCGGGCATTGATATGGTGTCTGCCGAGATGATCAATGGTGGCTCCTGTGTCTGGGAGGCGTTCCTGTTGCTCCTCAATTTATGTTGGAGCTCGGGAATGGTTCCCAGGGACTGGAATAGCGCAGTCATCGTGCCTTTGTTTAAAAACAAGGGTTCACATTATGACTGCGCAAATTACAGAGCCATAAACTTGACCAGTTTGGCAGCAAAAGTGTACGGTAAAATTATTGAAAGGAGAATGAGGATGGTGTCCGATGGTTTTCTGTGTGAGACACAAGGAGGTTTTAGGAGTAGAAGGGCATGAATGGATCAAGTGTTCTCTCTCCGCAACATTATGGAGAAGCATCTGGCTCTAGGTCAGAGGGTTTTCTGCAGTTTTGTGGATCTGGAGAGAGCATTTGACACGGTTGTACAAAAGGAACTATGGAATATTTTACCGGAGTATGGTATTAACGGTCAACTGCTACAGGCTGTGCAGTCCAGTGACATGGGCTGTAGAGCCTGTGCGCGGCTGGACCATGGAATGTCGCCTTGGTTTGACGTCAATATCGGCGTTAAGCAGGGGTGCGTTCTGTCAGCCAGGCTGTTTATCATATATCTGGATAAATGTCTCCAAAGGTTGAACGATATGAATGTGGGAGTCCAGATGGGCAACTCAGTGGTCACTGCTCTGCTCTATGCAGATAATGCAGTTCTGTTGGCACAGTCAGCGACTGACCTGCAGACCCTAGTCGACACAATGACAGAAGATTGTAAGAAAAGGGGTCTACGCGTGAATGTGTGCAAAACCAAAATAATAGTCTTTGAAAGAGATGAAGCCAGAACAAATGTAAGAGTAACAATAGGTAATGATGTACTAGAGCAAGTGTCACACACATTGGTATACACAGTGCACACATATTGGTATACAACTTTATTTCTAATTAACCTTCTCTGACATAGATGTTATAATCATAACATTTCTCTTAGTGGCCTTGTACAATACCCATAGATAGCAAAGGGAGTGGTAGATTCTATTCCTAATCCGTCACCCTACGAACAATCTATTTTATCATGAAATGTTTCAGAATTGTTTTAAAATACAGATATTATGTAGATTAGCAAACTAAAGTTCCATAATAAAAATCGTTGCCTGCCACAAAGCAGGATCACAGGGATTAGAAATCACCGCGTTTAATGTAAAAATAAATAAACATTGTATCTCACTGAACCTATATTATTCTGTTATTTTATCATAATCTCCAAACCCTGTCGAGGTTCACGTAATTTATGGGCGATCCTTTATCCTTATTATCATCTCAGCTCATATATGTCCTATGTATTCCTGAGCTCGAGCCTCCATCACAATAGAAGCGAATATGACGTACCATGCTGATCAGACGAGTCGGTATAGTTTTATTTCGAGATTTTCTTCCCTCGCACTTACTGTTATACAGATATTATACTTAGGCATCATGTACGACATTCACAGGCAAGATGAAGAAGGGAGTGATGAGTTATACTCTTACTCCATCACCACCAAAAGAATGAAAACCATGGAATGGTTTATTTACCACAATCCACTTAAGAAATGTCATTCATAATATTATGAATACATCGCACTTTGCTTATTTTTTTTATAAACAAGGAAAGATGGAAATGTATTTAAAAATATCATTGTGATCCTTCACGTCACGATATTTAACTGGTTTTAATATAGGAGATCATAATAGGTCTTCCAGAATTGGATTAAGAAATGTCAGTCTTCATTGTTCTATTTCTAGTATGGCTACAAAGTCTATTATTATTTCCTTCAGATATTAAAAACCATATACGAAGTAAGTCTATAAATAATAGTATTTTGTCTATATTCAAAACATGAATGTACATTAATTGATTTCAATTGATTAAAATTGTAATAAATGCTAATAAAGTAAGCGGGCTTGAGTAGCGTCTACGTCCCGTCGAAACTACTGGAACTAGAAATATAAAAATTACACCAAGAATATAAACATGAAAATTAGAGCCAGCTTTAATATGTATGATTTGCGACTTCATCGACAAAAGAGGTATTTAATTGTGTACCAAGTTCTAGAGCCAACCTTGAAATTTATTATTAGAAAAAAATCATTTCTTTTTTATGAAAAATTAAAAAAAAACTCATGTTTATTTTTCTACTAATTATTTCTTTTAAGTTTAAGAACCAATATTTCTTTTATTTTTCTACAGTAAAATTATTTTTATTTATAAATATGTCTTTGTAAATTCCAATAATCGAATTATTTATCTATCTATCTATATAATTTATTGAACCTTAAGATCTAGCTCAAATAGCTTTCATATACTAGTTATTTTACATTTACCAACTTATATTTTCTATGGCATATGCAAGTTATTTTTTTTTTTTATATTATACGGTTCAATTCTTCTAAACATTTGATTTGCAAGCAAAAATATTCTCTTTTCTTAAACTTGGCCTGACACATTATCGCGTGTTTAGATTTTGATAGGTAGTTCAATTTTATGACGCAGAGGCTTACTAAGAAAAGTGTTTACCAAATTAACGAAATTCAACGTAGTGTTTACGAAATTCAACCACCAAAGTAGCTTTACGATTGATTTTCGTAAATAATACGTTTCAATGTAGTAGCTTACTTTGTATAGCGAGAGAAAAAAATCATCCCGTCTTTATAATTGTTATAATAAGCAGCCGTATAAGTACTCTTCAATAATGGTAAATAAACAGATGCTTCCAGTGATTGTCAATTTTCAACCTTTAACAGTGTAAAAATGTACAAATAATTTTTATTGAATTAAAAAATAAAAGATGACTTTTGGGCATAGCATGCATACAACATCTATGCAAGAGAAGAAAATCTTGAAGTAAAACCTATACTTAATCTAACCTAAACCTATACTGAACCATCACCAGGTGGGTCACCAAAGACAAAGATTGGATTCCGGTGGCCCACACGCCCGGCGTTGTTAGGTACATGTTGGGCGGGTCTATGAGATTGCGCGCCGTTTTTATCTATTGCCTCGAACCGAAGGGATTGAATCAGTCCATAGCCAGCCGATTAAAATAAAAATTCTAGCCCATCTGACCGGCATGATATAGTGGGTTGATGCCCCTCATATTAAAGACACCTCTTTAATATATAACGACGATGACGAACCGCCGTTCGAACCATTTAGTGGGATATATATGAGCTGATATGACAAACAAGTACTATACAGCATCTTACTATTGCAATGTGAAGGCTCACTAAAAAGGAATATACGGAAAATCAGCTTTTTAAAGAAGATATAAGGTAAATTTTACTTTGACATAGAAGTCCGGCAAATAGCTACTGTGAATAATGTTTTAAAACAAATCTATATCAAAATATATAACACTAATTTTATTAGAAATCATTTAATTTAACGACAATGTTCTTGTTTATATGGATTTTTAAAAACTAGAAGAGCTTTCTGTTTTCAAATTACTGAAACTTTAGCATTTAATATGCTTGATTATTTATAAAAACCTGATTACGAACGAAAGATTATTGTCACAAGTGGGATTCGAACCCACACTTATTGGAAATCCCTCCCAATCGTGCTGCCACTTACACCACCGTGGATGTAGGACATTCAATTCTCGCATCGTATTATATTTACGTCTTTTAATGTGCCGTGTGCCATCTACCCGACGATGTTAACACATTGTATAGGCTTAATACTTCAAACTTTGCAGTTAGAATTGTATTATACGATGACACCCTGTTATTCTGATGAAATTTAGCATTTAATATGCTTGTTTTTTTTATAAAATCCCGGTTACAAGCGAGTGCTTTCTGTGTTTCAACATTTTGGCATGACAGCATTAAAAAATTAAAATACAGCCATACATTGAATGTTATGAGGTATACAATTACATACTTTGTAATGTACCGGGAATACAAAGTCGAACTTTTAAATGGATTATTTTCACATCACGTTTAACCATGACCCGTTTGCGAAACACTTAGTCCTATATAAAGACATTTGAGACCTGAAATCAAATAAGAACAATAAGTATACAGTTTTTGGCATTGAATTTTAAACATAATGATTCAATTTTTATTTTTATTCAGCTATTTAGGTTAATATCGATGTGTTGGTTTCTGAAAAATTTTACATGTAACATTGTAACCAACAAGTTCTTTATGTTGAAGTTTTTTTTGTTGGTACCCTAAAGGGTAACCCGTAGGGCGTTTTTTTATTGCCGGTGGTGGCAAGCGATCAAGCAGCACACCTGATGGGAAGTGATACCACTGCACATAGATTTTAGGAACACCAGGGGCACAGCCAGGCCGACCTTGAAGAAAATACTCTTCTTAAACCTTTTTTGAAGAAGTACATGTCATAGCGCTCGGGAAACACAACAGCAGGTAGTTTATTCTAGATCTTATACGTACGTAGGCGAAATGATCGCTGAAAACGTACAGTCGAGGACCGTATCATTTCCAGGTGAAATGGATGAACCCTGAGGTGCTAAAACGGTGACGGTGGTACCAAGTCAAACAGTTCCTCAGAGCACTTCCCATGAAAGAGTCGATAGAGCACACAGAGTGACCCAAAGTCTCTTCGCCGCTCCAGCGACTACAATCTGTCCGTGAGATTGGGTTCATCGACGATTCGAATAGCACGCCATTGCAAGGAGTCAAGTGGGTCTAGCTGATATTTAAGCGCGCCTGCCCAGAGATGAGAGCAGTACTCTACGTGAGGACGAACTTGTGCTTTTTATAGCACAAGGCGTTGTCTCGGCGTGAAGTACCGCCTAGCTCTACTCAGCACGCCTAGCTTTTTGCTTGCCAATTTGGCTTTGTCCTCCAAATGGCTCCCAAACTGGACTTTGCAGGACAGTTCGACGCCGAGAATCGCAATACTCTCGGCAATTTGGAGAGTTACTCCTTGGAACTGAGATGCCATGATAAACGAATCCTTCTTCGCAGTGAACGCGCAAACATGTGTCTTAGTGGGGGTTAAACTGGACTAACTAACTGTGACGGAATAAGGATACCAACCACCCAACATATATCATAAAAATCACCCTTCTTTATCCATGGGCAATCATGAGAAACAATTAAGGGACTCAAGCAGATAATATCTATGCAAGAGAAGGAAAGCTCGTAATTAAACCTTATACAAACCGTCTGCCGAGAGTGGTATAGTAGGTCAATTATCCTATGAAGTAAACTAGAGGTTAGCAGTGCGGCGCATTAAAGCTGAAATGACAACGAACTAATGGATAATTAAGAAGGTTTTTTGTCGCTGAATCCCACATGAAATGACTTTAGAAATGAAACGGCCTCGTATTAACTGGAGCAACAAAACTGTTACTTTAGTATAACCACATGCATTCCATTTTTGTTTATTAGATCGCTATGGGATATGAAACGTGGATTATTGTTATAAACTAGAGAAGAATAAAATGTAAATAGGTTTAGAAAAGCGAGAACACACCACAAAAAATAAAATAGATGAAAATCCTGAACAAAAAATACATTTTTTATACGGATCTAATAAGCACTATCCTATTTCAGGACCAAAGTAGTGTCCAGTGACGGTAGGAAGTTGATATGTTAAGTCATGAGGCTGCACGCCACCGATTCAGACAGATCGCCCGGGATATGTCTAGAGTGTAACCCTGTTATAAAAACCAAAGGAACATTAATGCTAAATGGTATATCGCTATTTGATTTCTATTGTGTTCGATAAAGTTTAATAAAATTGGCTGAGAAGATCTATAATATAAACACTAAGTTACACATTCAATACTGCAACATTCTAACAACCAAGAGCCTGGCATCAATTTACAGCTCGCTTTAGCACACACTCGTCTGTGTTAGAACGATTGGAACGATTCTCCAATAGATGTGGTTTCGAGACCCACGTGTGACAATCATTTTTCGCTCGTAAAAAGTTTTATAAATAATCTAGCACGTTAAATGCTAAATCTTATTGTTAGTAATTTCTATGTTTTCACTTAATAAAATAATTAAATAATACCTCAGAATCGTATTTAAACTTCGAAAAAGTACACACTAAAGTAGATACATACTCAGTTTGTACTTAGCCCATCCTGATCTTTGCCGGTTTACAAAAGTCTAAAATTCCATAAGGGGTCTCACTTTTAAAAACATTGAAGAGGCACTGATGACTTTCAATCAACACGTGCAAAAAAAAATATACCAATGATACTGATCTTCTCAAAAATTGTTTGACCGAAATAAAAAACTAAAATTATAATGCAAATAATAATATTCTGAATATTAATAAAAATCTCCTTTACAACTTGTTTAAATAATATGAAACATGAAATTAATATTCAGTGTGCGTAATATATTAGTCATTAAAACATTCATACAATACACATACGTATTCATGCATATCGCCTCACAGGGCACAGAAACTTTTCGCCCGCATTTCAGTTACAGTCGAGCATTCCATTAGTCTCTAAGGTTCACTCGGAAACTCATAACTGGCATTAGTTAGACACGACAGAACGGAGCATAAAATTTTCGACAGCCACCGGTAAGAATGTTATAGGACTTTTGACTTAGACAATGAACCGACATGACTGACGACTAAAATATAAATTTATTATAATTTTTTAAACTTATTTTACTTGACATTGGCGAAATTGTGGTTAATCACTCACAGAGGCCATTCACTAAGAAGAAGAAGAAGAATGTTATAGATGTGATTGATTGATTGTTATAGATCTATTGTTATAGATGTATTGTTATAGATGTATTGTTATAGATGTATAAATGGGTAGACGCTATTGCTGATATTATATTATTTTCAGAATACAGAATTTAAGATGTCATTTTGAGTAATTGTCCAACCAACCGACGAATACAATCTGTATTTGGATCCAGATTGGTAAAGGAACTCAGTACTCTTTTACTTCACTATCAAATTATTAGTTTCTCCAATTCCTTTTTTTTTAAATCTATTTAATATATTTGGTTATCTATGTGAGGACAGGATAAGAATACAATTATCAACATCTCTACTTTCTCATGAGAGCAGAGATTGACGAGGATGACGAGCCCAGCAATGGGACATATATGAGCTGAGATGATGATGATGATGATGAATTAGTTGACCTAAATTACAACCACACTCAATATAAACTATAATGAATTGCATAGAGAAATCAGCATCCAGCGCTGTAATCGAACTAAGAATACGTACAAGATTGTTACCAAGAAATATTTCTTCACCAATTCTAACAATTTACTCATACCGTATTATTATTATTATATACAATTGTTCTAATTAAAATAATTTTTCGTGTAGGGAGCGAGTAAGGTTACAATTCACCACCCCCTTGCCTGCTAGTAGGTGTCTTATAAAACTATTAACCTATTCAGTGCCTACAAAATAAATAAAAATAATAGCCAGGTGCCAAAACTTTTTAAGGCGAATTTTTATTAAGTACATATAAAATTAAATTAATTAAATTATTATTAATTCGCATTCAAATTGAAAGGGATTCAGATTGACATGGATAAATGTACATTGTTATTATTTCAATAAAAAACACATTTTTCGGATCCAAGTGGTCGGCACACTGCACACAGCAGTAGGTACCGACCACTCGGATCCTACTACTACAAAATTAACGGGATGCTCGCTCGGATTCCAGTGCGAGGCGTCGCTACTATACCCCGCCCCACTCGGATCCGAGTGGTCGGCATGGAATGTGTTAAGAAGTATGTAAATAATATTAACGAATAAGAAACAAAACTCGCCATTAAAGCTTGTTCCAACACATATAATCAACACGGTACGTATATAAGTCAATTTACCTTCAAATTAAAATTCATTTACTATGTATAAACCCTGCGAGGACACCTACATATTGTAAATTTTAACTATTTAAATTAATTCAATAAACTTCCACCGGATCGAAACGCTACTGAGAGGATCGGGCAAGAAACTCAGGTGGTGTATTTATTATTACTGTTTCTTCACGAACTTTTATAAAAATAGTACTATATGTTTAGTAAGAATTAGTTACAGTGCGATATCCTTCGTTTTCCGTGTGGTGACGGAGTAGGAATACAATTCACCATCCCCTCTATCTTACTCGTGTGTAAACCTAGAAGAGACGACTAAGGGATACAAAACGCATATAATATCTATGCAAGAGAAGGAAATCTCGAAATAGAACTCTATACCAACATGTCTGACCAGCGTGGTATAGTAGTTCATTTTCCCTCTTCTTCATTATCATTTTTTTTTTTTTTTACACCACCCTGCACTAAGGTAATAATAAATCTTGTATTGCGGGGGACTTTACAAACATACAATTAACGCAGACAAATTACACCCAGACTCAGAACAACACTTTGTGGATCACACAAAGTAATGTCCTGCGTGGGAATCGAACCCACGGCACTGGCACGGAAGGTCGGTATCTTAACCACTACGCCATCTGTGCAGTCAATCTTATTTCTGGGTGTCGTAAAAGACGTCTAAGAGATATATAATGCACACAATAAAAACTTGCAATGAAACCCTATAACAACGGTGTTAGACAGACACGGGTCTGACCAAGTGTTTTGTAGTGGGTCATTTTCCCCTCATTATGGAGGAGACTCGAGCCGAACAGTAGCACATATATGAGCTGAGTTGATGAGATGAATAAATTTTCTTATTAAAGCAGACAAATGTTCTGTTGTTGGGTGATGGATGAATGATAAAGATACATTGATTGCGCAGATGGCTGATGCGAGCTGACATAGCAAGTGCCATGGGTTCAATTATCACGCAGGACAATACTTTGTGTGACAGATTGTTATTTAGAGTTTAGATGTAGTGTGTGCCTGTAACATTTTTATTAAATTACTGTTATACATATAAGGATTTATTCCTTAATAATAAAAGAAGAAGAAAATTATAAAAGAATAAATTGTTTTTTCTGGGTGGTGTTAGAGTAAGAATATAATTCACCGCCCCGTATCTTACCCGTGGGTGATCGTACGAGACAACTAAGGTATATAAAATGCATATAAGATCTATGCGAGAGAAGGAAAACTCGTAACAAAATCCTATACCACGCTGGTCAGACGTGTTGGTCGTCGAGCATTGTGACTTGCTTTATTATCGACATTCTAATCAGGCAATAAGAAATAGTTAAACCAACAGGTTAAAAAACATACTTAATTCAGATTTTTTTAATGTATTAATAATAATTAGACATTTTTCAACGAATTCATACCTACTCTCAATTTTATCTCGTATATATCGTAACCAACTTAATGCAACCGACGAAATATGGCTACCAAACTAATTAATTTAATTTTCATCAATGAAATGGATAAAACCACTAAAGCACTATGAAGCATATAATTATGTTAAAATGTTTTATTGATCAGAATAAGAGCATACATTTGGATGATTGTATTAAAGTTATTAAGCTTACTATCATTTCAACTCATGTACTTTCAACAGGTGGACTCGAGCCTCCTCTATAAAGGGAGGGAGAAATTTACCTACTATAACACGCTTGTTTAGATGGGTTTTCATAGGATTTTGTTTCAAGTTTTCTTTCTTTCATATATTGTATACATATTATATACATCCGTGTAGGGCCGGAGTAAGAATACAACAACCAAATTGGATATTTTTTTTTATTTTTGTATTCGTATATCAGGAAAACGCTAACTTACGCCTGTCAAACATGGAAACTCACAAGTCGAACTCAATCAAAAATTACATCATGTCAAAGAGGTATGGAGAGAAGTCTATTGAAAATTAGAAAAATACAAAAAATAAATCACAAAAGCATAAGGAAAAGAACAAAAGTTACGGATGCTCTATGCTACTGCAAAAAGCTTAAATGGCGGTGGGCTGGACATATAACCAGACTGACAGACGACCGATGGACCCACAGAATAACATCTTGGGCGGGGCCGTCAGGTGTTAGGAAGCGAGGTAGACCAGCGGCCCAATGGGCAGATGATATCATTAGAGTGGCTGGAAAAAATTGGATGGAGACAGCAAAGAATAGAGAGAAATGGAAATCTCTAGAGGAGGCCTTCACCTTCGAATTGAGGGGTTCTTACTAATAGTAATAAGTTCTACTGCATTTATTATTTTTTATTATATTTTTTAGTTAATAAGTTGAAATGTTTTATATATATAAATTATACATACATATCATCACGCCATATCCCTTCCAGGGTAGGCAGAGAAAATATATAAATAAAAAATAATAAATATATATATATATATAAAATAATAAATATATATATAAATTATCAAAACAAAATTTAATGTATTGTAAAACTGATATCTTTGTAGAGTAAGAAATATAAGGCTTTTTTATTTTATTTATTATTTTATTTATATCAGGAAAACGTTTGTATAAAAAATATTTATTTATAAAATAACTAAAAGCTAGCAGATTTTTTTAAAACTCTAGGTATTTTTTAACGGTGATGAGCGCTGCAAACGTAACGTGATGATCTTATGATGACATTCAGAGCTTTTTATGTTCACTATTTTATTAACAGCTCATCTTTACCTAAACTTTGTGCTCATAGCTGGACGTTACTTTGCAATTAGCATTGCTGTGTCGCTCCTCCATAGAGCTTAGTATGCCACTGTACGTAGAATGAGTTTATATGGGCAATATTGCACCAAAGAAAGTTATTGAATAGTCTTATAATATATTTCGTATAAAGTCACTACAATAGCTTTTTAATACTATTCAATAGAAGTTTTATATAATAGTGAAAGTATAGCATATTAGGGACTGGTTATCTAGTAGTACACGCAAACAACTTTCATCTTAGGCACAAGTGATACCGAGGTTGTTTTATACAAGAAATTCTCAAAAGGAACCTGAAATCTCTCCCTGTGAGCAATTGACGATACGTAAAATGCTTGCTGAGAATGGGTTCTCATTAAGAAATTGGCAATTTGCCGAATATATATATATATATATATATATATATATATATATATATTTATTTATAGGTGGTAGGACCACGTTGTTTTCTGTCTACAGCCGCGGGCTGCTCCGTCCAGGGTAGTACCACACTCTCGCAGAAGTTCGACGTTTGAGTAAGGGCAAAATGCCATTGCGCTTCGTTCGGTGAACGAGAGAGTTGGCAGCCCAAGTGGGTGGTTTGGGGTTTGTATTGATAGGCAATGGCCTAGCTATACTCTTGGTATTGCAAAGTTCCATGGACGGCAATAACACTTACCATCAGGTGTGCTGCTTACTCGTTTGCCACCATTAGAAATAAAAACAGAAGAATATACTATGTTAGATGGACGAGTTGCAATAGGATTACTTTTTTCTTCTATTACCTGGTTAAATGTTTTAATCGATTTTGCCGATACCCTTAGTAAAAAAGGGACTTATTGCCTTCTATTTTCAGCTATTAGATTTATTATAATGTCACTCTGTCCCCATGCAAGTGTTAAACTTATATCTCATTATCATCATCATCACAGCCCACACACGTCCCACTGTTGGGCTCAGGCCTCCTCCGTAATGGGAGAGAAATTAACCTACTATACCACGCTGGTGAGAGGTGTTGGTATAGGGTTTTGTTTCGAGTTTTCCTTCTCTTACATAGATGTTATATGCATTTTATATCCCTTAGTCGTCTCGTACGATCACCCACGGGTAAGATATGGGGTGGTGAATAGTATTCTTACTCCGTCACCACACGGAAAAGTATTATACTTATATCTTTGTTATTAAATTAAGAATTTAAACTAAATATTTGCTAAATATAGTATTAATATTTATATTAATACTTTATTTAGCAAATATTGCGTATCTAGTATTTAATTGAACTTAATGCTGAATTAACTGTATCCGAAAGTCAACAGTTGCTAAAAGCGAACTCAGAAAGAAATTAAATCTTTTACTGCATTGAGAACTTGTGCAGAACAGAGAATGTCTAAGTAGTAATACAACAAATTTCTCAGTTTCTATTAAAGCATGCCAAAGTCGAGTTGAGATTTCTACGTGAACTTTAAATTGTTTTGTAAATAGTAAAATAAAGAATCACAATGTTTTCCTAAATGCTTTATTTTTAGAATATTACGTAATTCAAAAAATGAATTAAATCTTTGATTATAATGAACCACGCTAATCTAACAAGTCATCTATATCTCATCATCTTAGCTCACAAAAGCCCCTGCCCTAATACTGGACTAAAGATGGCTCAACCATCTTTAAAGAAAATTGTTCTTCTGTACCATGCTGGTCAGACGAGAACTCTTATTTTAAATTTTGCTTATCATGCAGTAATATTATCCGCTTGCATCCCCTAGTCCAGGGCTCAACAACCTTTTGAGTCGGAAGAGCCAAAAATTAGAATTTATAAAAATTTAAATTTTTTAAGAGCCACAATTTTTTTGCCAACAGTCATTTATGCCTAATCCTCCATTTTTAAATGTTTTCTTTCTAAAATATTTTTTTGCGTATAGAACTAAAGAGCCGCAACTTCACATCCAAAGAGCCGCATGTGGTTCGCGAGCTGCAGGTTGCCGACCCCTGCCCTAGTCGCTATTTAAGATTACGCCACAAAAAAAAGTTGGTGCATTAACAATTCATCACAGTAGTGATAGGAGCACGTTGTTGACAGTTTTCTGTCTACAGCCGTGGGCCGGTTTTTCTGGGGTAGTACTACATTCTCGGAGAACATCGACGTCTCAGCAATGACAATATGTTTTTACGCTTCGTTCGGTGAGCGAGAGAGCCGGAAGCCTAACTGGGTGAATTTGGGGTTTATATTGTTAGGCAGCGGCTTAGCCATACCCTTGGTGTTGCAAAGGTACTTGGGTGGCACTAATACTTACTATCAGGTGTGCTGCTTGCCACCATACGCAATAAAAAAATAAAATTAATAAAAAAAACATTAGTAATAAGTTTAGTATAACAAACAGTCGCGTCCTTATATAAATTTCATTCATAATCCTCCGTTACGCTCTTCATTCATCATCCTCTTATATTATCGACGCAAGAGCTAAGTCCTTGCGTCGATAATACTTTTTTTTTTTTTTGTGTGTCTTAGTTGTTAGCCTCAGATGGCTATGACAACTTTACCCGGACTGTGGGTGAGCGCTGAGGGCTCTCAACCCGTGCGTCGATAATACTCTTTTTCCATCCTGTATATTGCAAAAGTTTTGGTAATAGTTTTATGACCGACTGTATATCTGTCAACACTCCTGCTTGAGAATGTAACAGTTGCTCAGGCGGCATCAGTTAGTTGTGCTACAGATCGATGTAAAGTTCATTTTTTACGACACAGATAAAAAGGTTGGTAATTATCGTAGCCACACAATATTATGTAAATTTTATTATTTAAAGAAATTCAATAATAAACTATTGGACATTAGGTTTCTCTAAAAGTTGATAATGCTAAAACTTCACCTCGTTTAATATCGGATTGGCGACTATATTTGGCATTGTAACTATCCTATAAGAGTGCTGACATCCATCCTCCTAGTAATTTCGCAGACATATTCTACAATTTCAACGAAATAAGTGATAGTAGATATTTGAAATAAACTATTTAATGGGTTCTATTGCTTTTGTATTTCATTTTTAATTGCTCGGCTTTTCGAATACTTTGCAGTGATCAAGGACTTAACGGAATACTAATCCCTCCGAGTAGACGAATCCCGTGCCGAATGTTTGAAACATCGGGCAATTAAAATTCAAATACGATAGTATCAGTAAAAAAAAATATTTTAAATGTGTAATAATCATTTAAACATTAGGAACTATTATTATAGTAGATACATTGTATTTTTTTTTTTTTTTTTTTTTAACCCAATGTTAATTTATCTATTTATTTAAGGAAAACAAACGGATGCACATTCTTATTACTAAATAACAAAGTTGCATAAATAAGACAAATGCTAATATGTAATAATAATGCTAATGCTCATTACGTTATCCTTATATTATTATAAACTATGTTATTGCTGACTTGTCGAGTACAAGTAAAACTGACAATTTCTTTTTTAGTTTGAATTATGTTTAAGTTTTCCATTACAGCTTTTCTAAAACTATTAACAGACATTGTAAATATATCCAAATCAATAAAATGTTCATTATAAATTTTCTTTTTTTTTTTTTTTTTTTTGATTATTCGGTGCAGTGGTGCGCGATCGCCAGCACATAAATCTAATTACCATGCGAATAGATAATAAATTTACAACACAATCCCTCAAAATAATGCTTTTACTGCAGGTCTCGTGAAAACGTATAAAAGATATAAGCAAACAGCATTACTACATGTAAAGGAAAGGTCGTGATAAGACGTTATACCAAAATATCTGGCCGGCATGGTAATGGCATATTAAAACAATATCCTTTGTAGTTTGAAAGAGTGGGACATATATGTGTTGAGAAAATGAATTTCTTTGTTATTTCGGATCGGTATTTTTTAATTTTTTTAATTAATCGTACTCATTTATAACCAGGTAAATGCAAGAGAAGAAAATCTCGATATTTTATATCGTCACTAGTATTACGGCAGTAACATTTATCAGGTGTGAGTGATCTATAATTGTAAAAAATAGATGTAGGTATACTTGTATCGTTCTCTAAAAATGTTTCCTTGGTTGAGCCGATTTTACTCAAATGATAACTCAGCGTCATTAAATAACCAAAATAAAATGCACAGCACGCTTAAATGAAAAAATTTCTTCTCTACTTCAAAAATGTTTATATCTATCAGCTATCGCAATACGATTTTATATAATGTGTTCTCATGCAAGTCAAAATAACTTATAATTAAACGAGGTAACTCGACGACTGACTTTACTCAAACCGAGTCTAATCAAGCATTCAACGTTTCCGGGAGCATTTCCCTACAGTTATACACAACGTAATTGATATTGGAACAAGTTGAACGAGAGTTTTATTAAACTGTACTTTGCATCAGTACTTACAATATTGACACTGTTAATAGAGTTGTGAGCGAATTTTAATCTCCATAAACATATAGGATTATATAGGTATTCCTTTTTATATGCGTTTAATAATTTCATGATTGTTTCGTATGAAAATAAAGCAGGATAGTTGAAGCATTTTAGTAAGAAATTGACAGAGAACTGTCCACAGCGTGGTCCTACCACTGTGAAATGTATTTATAGCTAATATTATTTTTATTTGCGATGCAATTACATATGTAAAATTCGTCCGATGGGGAATTTCTTATCATTCTCTTTTCTCGCTTTTTCTTAAGCTTCTAAGAATTTCTTTGAAGTAAATTATAAAGCAATTGCAAAGTTTGCCATTTTAATTTCTTTTCTTCGTTATAAATCAAAATACACAGTGAATTTTGTATGCAAAATACTAAATGTAATCCAAAAAGAGATGTATGGATTGTGATGATGGTGTAAATGAGGATATGTGTATGGAAAGTCGTGAGTGCATCTGCACTCACGACTTTCCATTACACTTACCATTTACACCATCATCACAATCCATACATCTCTTTTTGGATCAGATATGACGGCTGATAGAAGATTGATGGAGGGCAAGAACATGTTGTTACGCACGCTAAGTGGGGTCGGACCCCACTTAGCGTGGGATAAGGGCAGGCAAATGATGATGATGATGATATATATATATATATATATATATATATATATATATATATATATATATATATATATGTGTGTGTGTTTGTGTAGAATGTAATACAATCTGGCGCAGTGGTTAAGATGTCGACCTTCCGTGCCAGTACCGTGGTTTTGATTCCTATGCGGGACAATACTATGTACGATCCATAGTGTTGTTCTGAGTCTGGGTGTAATTTGTCTGCGTTCATTTGTATGATTGTAGAGTCCCCAGCAATACAAGGATTTATATCCTAAGGGCAGGGTGGTGTCTTTTTAAAAGAAACAAAATGTTCTTTAATATGAATTGATTAATGAAACAAATTAGAATACGGTCTAACTCAGACCTCACCACTACATTCATGTTACTAGCCCATTCCAATAATAATACATCCTTTAAAAAGTTAGTGATAGTGTTCAATGAACTAATTAGAAATTATTCGTAATTTATAGATAAAATTAGAAATAATTCATAAATTAAAAATAAAATTAGAAATGAATGAATGATAAAATTCAATCATCATTATCTTCTCAGAAGATATTCTTTATTCAATGATATTTAAATATAAAACTTTTTAATTCTTACTTCCTTACTAATATTATAAATGCGTAAGTAACTCTGTCTGTCTGTCCCGTTTTCACTGTAAAACTTCTGAACCGATTTAAATGAAATTTGTTACACAGATAGTCTAAAGTCTGAGAAAGGATGTAGGGTACTTTTTGATTGGAAAAAGCGTTGTAAAGGGTTAAAAAGGAGAATTAACTTGGGGGTTCACAAGGGGGATTAACTTTGGATTATCGCTAAACTACGACTATTTCACGCGTACAAAGTCGCGAGCAAAAGCTAGTTATTTATAATACACAAATTAATGACTTAATGTTAAATTAAACACCGGAATTTAGTTTTGTCCTCTACTATATAGAGTATCATCATCATTCTCCTACTGTTATCTCAATTACTCGGGGTGGATACAATATGTACTATTCTTTCATAGTACATATTGTAAAAGTTATTGGCAATAGTTTTATGACCGGCCGCCTGCCAGATGTCAACCCTCCTTGGGAATGTAATTGTTGACCAAATGGCATCAGATGGAGTTGGCCCAGGTCGTTATAAGGCTCTTAGTCGTCTTTTACGACATTCACGAGCAAACGGTTGGTAGTATTCGTAGCCGCTACCACGCAGCAGGCTACTCTATACTGTATATATAAATATATATTATATATATTCGCATTTTATCTGAAGGGAATTATCCGTGTGGTGACGGAGTAAGAATACAATTCAACGCCCCTTATCTTACCAGTTGGTGATCGTAAGTGATGACTAAGGGATATAAAATGCATATAATATCTAATCAAGAGAAAAAAATCTTGAAACAAAACCCTTTACCAACACGTCTGACCAGCGTGATAAAGTAGGTCATTTCCCTCCCTTTACGGAGGAGGCTCGAGCCCAACAGTGGGACATATATGAACTGAAATAATAATAAATCATGAAACGAATCACAGGATAGGGTATAATTCAATACACCTAACTTATTATATCTCTATTGGATCTCTTTATTGATTCACTTCATAAATATAAAAAGAGAGTGTTGTTATCACTGAATTCCATTTAACTCTTTAAAATACTTCAATTATATTAACCACTTCAACTTTCTTTTTTCTTTCTTTTTTACATACATACATATCATCACACCATATCCCTTGCAGGGTAGGCAGGGAGAACAGAGTGTCAGAGAACTCTATCTTTGCATACTTCACTCGCTTCCTCAACATTCATAATTCTCTTCATACACGCTCGCCGATTTCGGATACTCTTGACTCCACCTTCCTTCAGTACATGACCGATCTGGTTATTATTATTATTATTATCTTTCTTTTTTCTTTTTTTATAATGATGAATCAGGATTTATTTTGTTTCATTCTTTTTTTATAGTTTGCTTCCGTAATTTGTTGCCATTTCTGTGCATGCTGTGATAGCTTAAGAATTGAGCATTTAGTTTAATTAATGTTATATTTATATTTTAATATTTACAATGTATCAATTACTAGCTGTCCTAAAATGAATAAATAAATAAATTATATCTTTGAACATTACGTATAGAATATAATTAAATCCTAGTATCGCATGGGACTTTATAAACGCGATTAACTGAGACAAATTACATTGTCTAGTGTTAGGATTTCCGCAATTGACATTACCTAACTGAGCCGTAAATGGACTGGCTCAGTGTCACACTCACGTACATAATTGAAGTCTAAGTCAATTATATACTGCCTTTTCAATTGAAGATTGAGAGGGACGGAGTGTTATGTCTCTTCATATCGTTTACTGTCCCCTGTAGAGTTTGATATTTAAATCCATTTTTTTTTTTTTTTAGCTTGCATAGAATAATAATAATGAGGTTTGAGTTCGAATCCTGTTTCGCCAATACATCGATAGGACTTTAGCGAAATATTTTTAAAAAAAATCTTCATTATCATCATCATCTCAGCTCATATGTGTCCCACTGTTGGGCTCGAGCCTCCTCCATAAACGAAGGGAATTGACCTACTATACCACGCTGGTCAGATGTGTTGGTAAAGGGTTTTGTTTCGAGTTTTCCTTCTCTCGCATAGATGTTATGTGCGTTTTATATCCCTTAGTCGTCTCGTAGGATCACCCACAGTAAGATACGGGGTGGTGAATTGTATTCTTACTCCGTCACCACACAGAAAAAAAAACTTATAAATACTAAATTAGTTTGCTCTTTTTTTTAATAGAAATCTCAATATTAAATTGAAAGTACACACACATAACACGCACGCGCACACTCCGTGCCCTCACTCCGTCTATACGAACTCTCAATTTGTATTTATTTATTATTAACTTCATATTTTACTACACTAAACTATTTACTTTGTCCTTTTTAAATATTAATTTACTAACCCCGCCTCGTATGAAACAGGCTTGACCTAGTTTACGAGACTAAGTTATAATAGTCCTACTCATACTGTAAATATTTTAAATAAGATATTGTAAAATGTGTAATAGCTTGACTTAATTAATACTTATTATTATTATTAAAAATAAAAAATAAAAAAAAGTAGGAACATTTTCTTGATTGTGTGTTAATGTTTCGTTATTACCCAAACTTCATTCCATCATTATTTTAGCCATATACATCCCAGTATTGATCTAAAACCTTCAGCGCGAAGGAAATTGACATATATATGCTATATATATTACAGGACCGTTGCAAATGGCATTCTGGCGGGGAGGCCTATGTTACCTACAATGGACGTTTACGGGCTGATGGATGGATGTATTTATATCGAGTATTTCGTCAGTTGTATCGATATTATCTACATATCATATACCTTAGACCAGGGGTCGACAACCTCGCGGGCCACCGAAGTCAAAGATCGGGTACCGGTGGCGGCAGAGAGAGGAGTTTTACGGTGGGTCTATGGGATCACGCGCTATAAATTCTAGTTTTTGGCTCTGCCGACTCAAAAGGTTGCCGATCCCTGCCTTAGACGTCTTTATCGATATACATATATGGTGATATTTTTTTTTATTAAGTTAACAAAACATAATAGGTAATAAGAAATGATGATATCATGAGAGATGAAATCGTTGACAACGTGTTTTCCTTAAATATTTTCTTCGAAAATATTGTTTCATACTTTCTTTAATTGGTATTAATCCCACCACATATTCCCACCATTCTATATTTTTGATGATTCAACTTACCTCCCAGGCGACGCGACAAACAATTATGTATACTGTTAGACTCGTAAACTTCGTCGTAAAGTATTGGTTTATGATTAGAATAATTAATAATTTGTCCGTGTGGTGACGGAGTAAGAATACAATTCACCACCCCCTATCTTACCCGTGGGTGAATATAAGAGACGACTAAGAGATATAAAGCGCATATAACATCTATGCAAGATAAGGAAAACTCGAAACAATACCCTATACCAACACGTCTGACCAATATGGTATAGTAGGTTAATTTCCCTCCCATTACGGAGGAGGCCCGAACCCAACAGTGTGACATTTATGGGCTGTGATGAAGAAATTTTGTGAAAAAACATTTGTGAAAAACGAGACAATGAAAATAGAGGTCTCTTCTATTTTCTAGGTAACCTATTTCTAATAACGGGCCACATATGAGCTGTAGAGAATGAGGAATACATGTATAACCAAAAAAAGCTTCTTAATCGATACTTTTAAAAAAAATATTAAAATAATTCCTTACGTGATTCGTAACAAATTGTAGTTTCTACCAAAGTTAACTCCGCTAACAGTACATGCCTTTACATAAATTATAATATTACAATAATTAAGTATATAAATAAAAAGTGTTACGTCATCGTGCTTATTATCCATTTATTACATAAACTTAGTAGTAGTATAACTTAGTTGTTTACATTACTACATTCACAGCTTTTCGTATTCTTTAATACGATCATGGTTTAAGAATACAAAGTGTAATTATCAATTATTACTCTCCCATGGAATATGTAAACATTGGTAAAAGGATAAGCAGCAGTACTTACTCATAACACCGATTATGAGATGATCCATCCTTACATTAACGTCGAT
Source organism: Lymantria monacha (assembly GCA_905163515.2). Lineage (NCBI taxonomy): Eukaryota > Metazoa > Arthropoda > Insecta > Lepidoptera > Erebidae > Lymantria > Lymantria monacha. Next base: position 25,280,961 of record LR991081.1, read on the forward strand.
AGGCTGATAGGTAAATATTAAATAAATGCCTATATAATATCATTTAAAAGAGGTAATTAAAAAAAATTACGAGCCCGCTAAGTTTCTTAGCAATCTTTTCAGCGACTTTTCAGCTTTTTTTGCGACCTCGTTACGATTCGGTGTTAGACTATTAGATTTCAAATAAAATGTAAAATTGACAATATCCGCACACAAATAAAAAGATGTAACTCAAAATTCACAACTTATGGTAATAAAGATTGAAAGTTTTGCACTTTCTTGGATTACTTTCGATTGAAAATTAAAGATTAACTTTAGGGTTATTCATGACTTTCACTATTGATATATATATATATTTTTTTTATTATGTGTATGTTATTCCACAGACTTTTTGTCCGTGCTCTTTTTATATTTAATTTAATTGTTATGGTGGTTTGTTTATAAAATTAATGTTCTTGAAGTGGCTTTATTGCAATTGGATAAAGCTTGAAGAGCGCAATTAATGTGTCATAGATGTTGAGCGACAACATGTCTTTTAGGGGTTCTTCTTGGCGCTGGTGGTCTTGTTGTTGGTGAAACCCTTCTATTTGTAGATGTTTCTGTCCTCTGTGATGTTGTGATGATGATAATAATGTCTGTGACGTTTTATTTAATGATTTGTTTAATTTAGAAGTCTGTCTAGGTTGATGGTGATTGACTCCACGCTTGTGTTGACTTTAGTTTAATGGGGTAGTAGACCAAGCTCTTTCATTACCCTTTCGTCTCTATGTTTTACCGCCATCTTCTTGACGTATTCCAGTATAGTACCAGAATCCTGATCTATGGACTTCCTCATGAGTCCAGATGGCATCTTCACGGGTGTCTGTGCAGTAAGTGCAGGATCTGGTATGCCTGGAGATGGCGACCACGGCGTGTTGCATGCTGTTATGTAACTTTTGCACCGAGTCTCTAGTCTGAATTATGATGACGTTAGGTGCGCCGAGTCCCTGTGCCTCGTAGATGGTTCGCAGTTCGGAGCCCTCACCGGTGCCGTATCCCTTTTCCTTGAAGCTTTCTTTCTGTGCCTGGGTGTGTGACAGGTATAGAGTCTCGGGAAGGTCGGGTGGTATGACGGCGTCGGTGTATTTGTATATGTTCAGGGATTTTATGATCTTATTTGACGAGTATATGCCATTGTAGTTGTTCTGGAGGGCATATGCTACGTCCATGGGGCACCGATGCGTACACAGCAGTTCTTGTGTTGCCGATGGTGTGGTCAGAGGCTTGTCATGTCTCATTTCGAATAGGTTGTCCCGATCTATGAATGGGATTTGGTTTGTATCTCCAATGAGGAAGAGTTCTTTGGCCTTGACAGTTCGCATTAATAAGACTACGGAGCCGAAGTGATTTATGAGCGCTTCATCTATGATTAGCCGGTGAAGCGCTTGGTTTTTGTTCGTGCTGACTCCGTTTGTCAGAGCTGATGCTACTGTGTAGACGTTCTTGGCCGCCTTTTCCCCCATGCGTTGGGTAATCCTATTCTTTAGATCGTCTTTTGCTTTGAGCAGTGATGTTAAAACGACGTCGTGTGCGGGGTTGAAGTTTTCCACAATCCAGGTTGATTTGCCGCATCCGGGCACTCCGTTTACCAGGGTGATCTTGTCTGGTAAGTCCCATGTACTCGCTTCCAGATCTCTGGCTCGTTTTAGAATTTTCTCTGTGCCAGATTTCAGTGAATTTCGCAGTGACTACAATGGGGTCGTGTTCCGGGGTGTGGAATGTTATTCTACCGTTTTCCTTTGTGGCTTCTTCATCGATGTCTATGAAGCCTCCGGTGGCACTAAACGCGGCCATGTGGGTTGAGATGGGTTTACCCACCATGACCTCGCCTGTTTGGTTGTTGTAAACGTTGGCCTCTTCTTCCTCGAGTCTGTCACTATTGATATTATGAGTTAAAGCTATAGAGATTTACAAAATAATAATAAAAAATCGTATTAGTATTTATATACTAAAACTACTAAAGTATTTATATTATAATTATTTATAATTGATAAATGAAGATGAAAATAAAAATTATTAACTTAATTCTCTTTACGTAAAAAAAAATTCAGGGTATGGTACAACTTTTCATGCAGTGGTAGGACCACGCTGTTGACAGTTTTCTGTCTACAGCCGCGGCCTGGTCCGTCCGGGGTAGTACCACACTCTCGCAGAGGATCGACGTCTGAGTAATGGCAATGTGCTTATTGCGCTTCGTTCGGTGATCGAGAGAGCCGGAAGCCCAATTGGGTGGGTTTGGGGATTTTATTGGTAGGCGGCGGCCTAAGCAATATCCTTGGTATTGCAAAGGTCCATGGGCGGCAGTGACACTTACCATCAGTTGTGCTAATTGCTCGTTTGCCACCATAAGCAACAAAAAAATGCAGTAATAAAAAAAAAACGATTATTTCGTTTTAAAAAGGACGAAGTAGTTTTAAAAACAATTCACAATAGTGATAGATTAAAAAAAAAATGCTCTTAATTTTTCAATAATTGAATATTTCAAGTTTTAATTAAAACATTTTTTTATGACACATCTAAAATCAACACTTTAGAATTTTTCACTAGTGCTAGGGGGCATCTCTGAATCATGTCACTTTATTAGAATAGAATTGTTAGCATTCGTAAATTGAAATTATACGATCACGCATTATCCTTACTGTTTGTGACAACGGTGCAGCTTCTATGTATATTATATACTCTACTAGCTTCTACCCGCGGCTTCTCTCGCATAAAATGTTACTTTCCTAAAATTTTTCATCCACTATTTTTATTATACCCCTTAAGGTTAATTTTTTTATGGAATTTTAATGTCATATTTAATTATATTTCATCAATAGCCTAAAAATAAGTTTCAAGCTTCTGGTTTTAGAAATGACGATAATTCCTTACAACTTTTCATCCCCCTCTACAACCCTTTTTTGCATTAAAAAGTAGCCTGTGTCCTTTATCAGACTCTAAACTATCTGTGTACCAAATTTCATTTAGATTGGTTCAGTAGTTTTGGTGTGAAAGAGCGACAGACAGACAGACAGAGTTACTTTCGCATTTATAATATTAGTAAGGATTATATGTGTCGAATTCTAGCCGTTCTTTACGAAATGAATATACTTAATTTTGAGTTGCATCTTTTTTTCATTAAACGTGCGATATGTAATTGCTATTGTGGGGATTTTACATAATGAATAATTCGAGTTGATTTAATGGTGATATTTAAATTAGCTATACGTACACGCGATGTGTTTTTAAAAGATAACGTTTGTAAATGGTATCAGATGCTGGATGATGAAGATCTTTTTGAGTTTTTCTAATTATAAATGTCTACTTTTTTATTGTCATTGACAGCAGTCCACCTGAAAGTAAATAATATTTGATGTTCATGGACCTTTACAATATCAATCATCATCATTCTCCTACTCTTATGCCAATTACTTGGGGTCGATACAATATGTACTCGTTTTTCATAGTAAAAGTTATTGCCAATAGTTATATGCTCCGATGGTTCGGACATGTGGAAAGAATGCCGAACGAACGTCTGGTTAAGAAGATATACAATGCGAAAGTGGAAATATGTAGGTACTGGGGGTGACCAAGACTAACCTACCTTGACCAGATTGGTCACGTACTGAAGGAAGGTGGAGTCAAGCGTCTCCGAAACCGGCGAGCGTGTATGAAGAGAATTATGAATGTTGAGGAAGCGAGTGAAGTATGCAAGGATAGAGTTCTCTGGCACTCTGTTCTCTCTGCCTACCCTGCAAGGGATATGGCCTGATGATATGTACGTATGTATGTTTATGACCGGCGCCTGCCAAACGTTAACCCTCCTTGGGAATGTAATTATTGACCAAACGGCATCAGACGGAGATGGCCCAGGTCGTTAAGGCTCTTATAATAAGGCTCTTAGTCGTCTTTTACGACATCCACGAGCATGCTAAGGGTTGGTAGTATTCAAATCAAATCATTTATTATGCATAAGCCCCATAGGGCCACTTACATATTGTCAATTTTACATTTTTTTTTTTGTATTTTAGTTTTAATTAATCTACCACCGGATCGGAAAGCAGCCACATACTGAGAAGGTCCGGCAAGAAACTCAGTGGGGTCGTAATTTTTTTTTAATTATATATTATCACGAAAGTGATTGGTTACATGTTTTAATTTATGTTAGCTCCAGTGAGATGCCCGTCGAGTAAGGATTATTTTTTTTTTAATTTTGTATATAATACAAAATTAAACTAAGAATATATATAAAAAAAAGAAACAAAAATGGCTGGACCAGATCCCACAAGTGGCCCCCCAACCACATTGGAGGGAAGGGAGAGATCCGCTTCGCGCAGCTAGCGTAAAAAGACTTCAGTGAAAATTTTGTCATTGGAAGATGTTGTCGTTTTATAACAAAACAACAACGCTTCAATTTTATTGTATGCAACTTTCTCAGATGTATTAATAATAAATTTCCTTCTATTCTGTCTTTATATATTTTAAATATTGTTTGTCTTTTAAAATTATCATTTAAAGTGCACCAAACAGTGAATTGGTTACGTAAAGAATGTAGATAAAATATGTATTAATTTTGTATCACAACGGTCTCTTTTTTATTTTATTTTTTTTGATTTTGTTTTTCGGGCTCAGTTGTGCTCCAGTCGCACTTCATCATATGTCCGGATAGATAGTAAGATCGGAGTGTTCTATAACTTGACGTGAAACCACTCTTTGCCTTGTGAGTGAACTACCAACAAGTACCATAGAGGCTAATATAGCTTCTACGTCTTAAGACTTTATTAAATTTGTAATTTTAAGAATGAATATATCAGTACTGTAATTTAAATCACGCCAAAAAAGTAGCCGCGATTCTATAAAATAGTCGTAAAACCGAATCAATATTATTTCAGAAGACTCATCATAATTCGTCTCTTCTTGTTCTAATTACTTGGGGTCAACATAATATGTACTCTTCTTTACATACATACATATCATCACGCCATATCCCTTGCAGGGTTAGGCAGAGAGAACAGAGTGCTAGAGAACTCTATCCTAGCATACTTTACTCGCTTCCTCAACATTCATAATTCTCTTCATAAACGCTCGCCGGTTTCAGAGATTCTTGACTCCACCTTCCTTCAGTACGTGGCCGATCTGGTCAAGGTAGATGAGTCTCGGTCTCCCCCGGTATCTACATTCTTCCGCTTTCACATTTTCGTCTTCTCTACTACTCTTCTTTCGTACATAATATAACAATTATTAGCAATAATTTTATGACCCTTGTCAACCCTCCTTGGGAATGCCGAAAACTGTTATAATAGTATATTTATTTTCATCAGCAATATAATAATGTCACCGACACCCCAAGCTGCCACAAAAACTAGATGTTCCTTAAAAGCACATGTAAGTTATGTCGGTTCTTTAAGCATGTTTTGTAGAGAGCACTACTTTTGCTATAAGAAATAACTGAGAGGTAACGATCTGAAGATTTTCAGTTATTTTATTTTTCGCATAAATAAAAAAATACTAGTAATACTTAACCAATATTTTACTCACAAGTAAAATTAAACTCTTATCATATATTAAATAATATAGTACTGTTATTTTTTAAAGCACCCATCCATCCCATATAAGTGGATGAATATCATATTTTTTAAGTCACTCTCACGAATATTACAATTAATGGACACAAATTTGCTTGTGATGACGTATTAAGAATACAATTATTTTTATAAAAATACCTTTAATAAAGTAAAGCTTAAAAATATAAAAAAAAATTCTTTGACCAAATTTCAAACCTTACTAATATTATAAATGCGAAAGTAACTTTGTCTGTCTGTCTGTCTATCGCTCTTTCACGCCAAAACTACTGAACCAATCTAAATGAAATTTGGTACACAGATGGTCTAGAGCCTGACAAAGGACATTGGCTACTTTTTAATGTAAAAAAAAGGGTTGTAAAGGGAGATGAAAAGTTGTAAGGAAGTATTGTCATTTTTAAAGCCAGAAGCTTGAAACTTATTTTTAGGTTATTCATCATCATCATTTCATCCCATCGTCGTCCACTGCTGGCCTCCCTCATGGTACGCCACAGAGAGCGGTCCTGTGCCGTCTACATCCATCGACGCTCAGCAACTTTCACCAGGTCGTCTGTCCACCTAGTGGGGGGGCGTCCTACAGTACTGCGTCGTCCGGTACGTGGTCGCCACTCTAGAACCTTTTTTACCCAGCAGTTGTCGGTTCTTCGAGCGATGTGGCCTGCCCATTGCCAATTCAGCGTGCTAATTCTTCGTGCTATGTCGGTTACACCCGCTCTTCTGCGGATTGCCGTATTACGGATTCTGTCACGCAGAGAAATCCCGAGCATAGCTCGCTCCATAGCACGCTGAGCGACATTGAGCTTGGTTATGAGGCCTACATTTAGGGACCACGATTCCGTGCCGTAAGTCATCACTGGTAACACACACTGGACGTAGACCTGTGTTTTCAGACACTGAGGTGTGTTGGACAAGAAGATCCTCCTAAGTTTCCCGGATGACCTTCTCGTCGGTCCAAAGTATCCGAATGTTGTGTGTTACCAGGGGCAAGGATCGTTTTGATTGGTAGCCGGATCGCTGCCGGGGATTCTTAGCACCCCCTACTTCATCGCTACCAGGCCCGCTACCGCGATGAGCCCGTAGGATATTGGAGCTGCCGTGACTGGGGGCCGTTTTTTTAATTGTGTTACTCATTAAGGGGTTTAGAGCCATAATCGCCACGCTTGGCAGGCGGGTTGGCGATCGCAGTGTTGTGTTATACGTATCCCAGGAGAGAGCTGCTGCCCACCCTTCTGGTGAACCCTTAGCCGATTTTTACGACTCCCACCGGCAAGCAAGGGGTGGCGACACATGTATTCTATCCCGTCGCCACACGGGAAGGTTATTAATTAGATATAAATAAATATGATATTAAAATTTTGTAAAAAAAATACCCCTAAAGTGTAAAATGAAAATAGAGGATGCAAAACTTTAGGAACATAACCTTTTCCGCAGGCGAAGCCGCGGGCAGAAGCTAGTCATATATAATTGATCCTTTTGAGTTACGCGTTTGTCGACCTAAGTGATTAAATTAGGCTGTATACGACGCAAATCCATTTCTAATTCAAAACAGGATAGAAACAAAACGTCACCACTTGCCTGGTTAATCAATTTACACTTCTAGAAAGGAGTATAGGATTCAGTCATAGCAATTCGTCTTGAGAATGCCTCGTTCAAAGGCAAAACTCGTGTCAATTCAATATACGAAATTCTGCATAAAATTTTATTGCAAATTTCAATTCTGATATTTATCATATAGGTCTTTCATTTCAAAATAAAATCCAATATCATTCAATATAATATTTTCAATTTTAAAATATTTATGTTTATATGTGTATTCTCATAAAACTAGTTCAATTAAAAGGAAACAATAATTGTAATAAAAGTAATAGTTTCCCATGGTGATGGAGTTACAATACAATTCACAACTGCTTTCTTGTTCGTGGGTGTCTAAGAGAAGACTGAAAGAATATAAGAGAATATATAACATCTATGCAAGAGAAGAAAATGTCGAAACAGGCCTATATACGTCTGACCAGCGAGGGTTAGAGGTCATGTGGAGCCTTGAGCCCTATACTGCTCCGCAAAACTCCAAAGTTTAGTTGAATCATCATCACAGCCCATATATTCCCCACTGCTGGGCTCGGGTCTCCTTCCTAATGGGAGGGAAGTTAACATACTATACCGCGCAGGTCAGACGTGTTGATATAGGGTTTTGTTTTGAGTTTTCCTTGTCATGCATAGATGTTATATGTGTTTTGTATCCCTTAGTAGTCTCTTACGATCACCCACGGGGAAGATAGAGGGTGGTAAATTGTATTCTTACTCCGTCATCACACGGATATTTTTATTTAATTATTTTATTTTTATTATATTAGTCAGATTTAAAATATTTTTAAATCATATTTTAAAATGTTACTTATATAGTATGAAAAATTAGATTTAAAATAAAACTATTCTTACAGATTCTATCGAATTTGTATTTGATCTTTAATTACCCGACGCTTTGAATACTTTACAACGTTCATTATCACGAGGACTAAGGTGCCACACGTCCAACTTTACAAACATATAATTAACGCAGAAAATTATACCCAGACACAGAACAACACTTTGTCGATCGCACAAAGTATTGTCTTGCGTAGGAATCGAACCCACGACACTGGCACAGAAAGTCGGTATTTTAACCATTACGCCATCTGCGCAGTCGATAACCCTTAGGATTGTAATATATGACCAGACTGTATTAGATGGAGTTGGCACAAGTCTACATGAAGCTCTAAGAACTTTTTTACGACACACATGAGCTATGTAAGCATTGGTAATATTCGTAGCCGCCACAACAGTGTAAAATAATAAATTAAAAATAATATTCTTAATGAGTTTTAATATTTACGAGAGTATTAAACATTTGAAATAATCATGAAAGTTTTAAAGAAGTGAAGCAAATATAAACACAATAAAATCCGTAAGATTATTTTTTTCAATTTGTTTTTTTTTGTATATTGTTTTCTTAATTTTTTTTATTTTTTTTTCTATTGAGTGGTATCGGCTACGAATACTACCAACCCTTACTTTGATCATAGATGTCGTAAAAGACGAGTAAGAGCCTTATAACGACCTAGGCCAACTCCATCTGATGCCGTTTGGTCAACAATTACATTATCAAGAAGGGTTGACGTCTGGCAGGCGGCCGGTCACAAAACTATTGCCAATAACTTTTACAATATGTATTATGAAACAAGAGTACATATTGTATCGACCCCAAATAATTGGGATAAGAGTAGGATAGGGATAGGAATGATGATATTTTTTTACTGAAACTTCCTAAATTTTTATATGATTATGTACTTATTACGTAACTGCCTACTAACGGTGTATAGTATTCGCATGGATCTTATAGTAATAATAGAAATAAAAGGTCGTATACGTCGTGTTATTTATACAACGGTACAGTTAGTACACAAACATCAACAAAAATAGCTTTTTAATTTTTACGAATGGATTTTATTAGAACTCATTAATTGTAACGAAAATTAAAAAATAAACAAGAAACTCTCGTCTCAACTATTGAATAGTACGCAGGTAGACGTGAATATAGTATAAAGACTGCACAGATAGATTAGTAACTAAGATACCGACTTAACATACCAGTGTCGTGGGTTCGATTACTACGCAGAATATTATTATGTGTAGTTGATCTGAGTCTAGATATAATTTGAGTCTGTTAATTGCATGTTTGCGAAGTCTCCGGAGATGAAATAACTGTTCCTTAGTTTAAGGCACTGCGCTTTTAACATATAATGTTGAAACATTTTTTTTATATGAAAGTAACTATGAAAGTAGACATGAAGGTAACAAAACTTTTTTAATCGTCATCATTGTTTAGCGTTTCACTGTTTCATTAAAAATATGTATCTCTAGTTTACACGGGCGGCTTGCCAATTGCAGTGTGGTATGATATATTGACCAGGAGTACATTTCTGTACACGTCGCTGGTGAACAATTATACGAATTCGAATTCCTACAGAAAACTTAAGTCCTGGCTCATATGAGCCAAGACTTCAGTTTAAATTATAATATTACAACACGAGAAACGTAGTTATAATATAATATCTATATATATATATATATATATATATATATATATAAAAGAGCTTGTCCTGATTGACTGATTCATCATCGCACAGCCTAAACCGCTGGGGCTAATAACATGAAATTTTGACAGTACTGCCTTTTATATTGTAAGCGCTCACTAAGAAGGGATTTTTAGAAATTTCTCCTCTAAGGGTGGAAAATAGGGGTTACAAGTTTGCATCTAACTTCGTCAGTCTTAAAAGTAGATTCGTAAAACTTTGTATGCGTCTATTTAATATTAAATAAATAAAAACGTAGTTCAACATTTTTGAAAATTTCTCCTAAAAGGATATAAAGTAAGGGGTTGAAAGTTTGTATGAAACTTCATCAGTTTTGAAGTTAGATCCTTGAATTTTTTTATTAGCTATATAATGTTAAATAAAAATTTACCTGTCTCAGCATTTTGGGATATTATCCCCTTAGGGAGTGGAATAGGGGTTGCAAATTTTTTTATGAAACTTTGTCATTTTTGAAGTTAGAACCGTTAAAATTTGGATTTGATTTTTTAATATTAAATAAATAAACACCTGTTACAGCATTTTTGGAAATTTCTTTGCCAAGGGTGAAAACTATGAGTTGCAAGTTTGTATGAAACTTCGTCAATTTTGAAGTTAGTTAAAAAAATGTTATTAGCTATTTAATATTAAATAAAAATAAACACGTGTTTCAGCATTTTTGTTGTTTTTCTCCCCTAAGGATCTAAACATAAAGGTTGCAACGTTTTGATCGCGAAAATTTGTATTTGCCTATTTAATATTAAATAAATAAAGAAGTATTTCAGCAGTTTTGGAAATTTATCCTCTAAGGGTGTACAACAGAAGTGTTTCCAGTGGCAGTACACGCGCTAACCTTTTGTTGCCTCGGACGGAACGAACGACGTATGTCGAGACCATATATTACCAAAAAAAAAAAAATTCCCTACAGGAGTGCTGGCAGATTGGGCATTTTTGAATATTTTGGAATGGTTAGGGAATAATTTCGCAAGAATTGCTTTATTTATCAGTATAAAAGTACTGTCATTTATGTGGTTAAATACAATATTCATTTATTGTGCCATCCTACACAAACATGACAATTTAAATTACATAAAATATATTATATTAAAAAGATAAGATAGAGATAGAGATAGATAGAGAAGATAACATATTTTATATTAAAAAGTTTATCTCTCAGAAAATCAACCTTCATCCATAATTTCAACGACTTTTTCACCATCATCATTACCAGCATCATCATCACCAATCTCTAAAACTGATACAATAGGTTTATGGTAGCTGAAGTAAGAAACGAACAATTTTGATTCGAATCTATTTAAATGTCTAATAAAGACCGCATCAATAGTAGTTTTGTATTTCGATGTGCTAAGATTGCGATCATTTGACACATCGTTAAACCAAATTTATTATTGAAAAATTCAATCAAGAGACACACTCGCGCAAACGCCCTGCGCCGTTTAAACGAAACAACAGCAGCAGGCATACATATTCGGTAGAAAGAGCGAAGGATATTTTCGTCTTACGTCGTGCTAATTTTTGATCAGGTCACTCCTGACGCGAGTTTAATATTTTTTACCCATCCCAAAAAAGTGCACATCGCCGCTAAAGAAGTTTTCACTTTTGAAATAAAACTACTTTTACGGACTCTATCGCGTTTGTATTTGATTTTTAATTTCCCGACGTTTCAAATACTTTACAGTGATCATGGCCACGGCAGGACTAAGGTGTCTTTAAATTTTGACTTCTATTAAATTTTGACCCACATTATAAATACAAATTCATTGCCAGTACAAAAAGAAAATGAATCTACATGTAAAATTTTCTATTGTTTATGATTTGTTATTAAAGCATTTAATTTATGATAATAAATTTTATAAAAACTAACAAAACTATTACTATTAATATATTACTAAACTATACCTTTGCTAGCGTTGTTAGTTTTTCTGCAGCAGCTAGCTGGCTTTGTTAGTTTTGTATGTATTTGCAAATTTAATAATAAATAAAGAGTTGCGTGTGTTAGCGTTTTTGGTAATTTCTTACCTAAAGGTGTTAAATAGGGGTTGTAAGATTTTTATTAAATTTTGTCAGTTTTGAAGTTATATTCATGAAAATTTGTATTAGGCTCTTTGGTATTAAAGACAAAATACGTGCTTCAGTATATCTGCAATATCAACAAGGATGTGGGGTTTGACATTTGTAAGAAACTTATTTTTCTTTGTAAGATATTGTTGTATAAAAATAAAAAAAGGCATGTCTCAGTATTTTAAATCTACCCCAACAGGAACAAAACTAGAGGTTATATTTTGTATGAAAATCGTCCCTCAAGTGTAAATAAATTCATAAGGAGCATTGACGTCAAGCAAGCGGCCGATCATAAAACTATTGCCAATATTTTGTTCAATTTATAGGACAGAAAAGGAATATACATATATTACACCGACCTGATATTTTTTACCACTAAACAACTAGCTATATTTTAATATACCTACACATATCCACGCGGGCGAAGCCGTGGGAAACAGCTAGTTATTTATAAACGGTGACAACCATAATTGCAATGATTAACCATTATCTATGTCTTGCATAACGTGAGCGGTCAACGACCTGTACGGCGAGCACTCGCGGGGGACGAGGCACTGGTTCCTCCGCCTCCCCGCGTCATCACACACGCCGCTATGTCCTTCTCATATAATATGACCATAGTGTGGAAGGTTAAGGTTGTGTTCAGAATACTAAAATATACAAAAAAAAATTGGAAAATATACTGAAATTTAATATGCTTGGTTATTTATAAAAACCCGATTACGAGCGGAAAATGATTGTCTCAAGTGGGATTCGAACAGATTTCCAAAAGGTATGGGATCGAATCCCTTGTGTCACAATCATTTATCGTTCGAAATTGGGATTTTATATTTTTAAAAAAATAACAGTGTAGCACCAGGTTACCATAAATAATACGCATTTTGTTTGTTTTTTACTTTCACAAGACAAACAAAATGCGCAGGTTTTTTTTTCATTACATATACATATAATAATACTCATGTAAACATAAGAAATCATAATGTTTTCATTAAAAAAATATGTTGTAGGTTAATTTTTCGTCTATCATAACATAGAATCGCTCGAAATTAGCATTACCTATAAAAAACATCATCATCATTCCCCTACTCTTATCCCAATTACTTGGGGTCGATATAATATGTACTCTTCTTTCATAGTATATATTGTAAAAGTTATTGGCAATAGTTTTATGACCGGTCGCCTGCCAGATGTCAACCTTCCTTGGGAATGTAATTGTTGACCAAACGGCATCAGATGGAGTTGGCCCAAGTCGTCAATATAAGGCTCTTAGTCGTCTTTTACGACATCCACGAGCAAAGTAAGGGTTGGTAGTATTCGTATCCGCTACCACACAGCTTTATATAATAAACAATTAAATTTACATTTATCTATAATACAGTTATCAATTAAATTTATATTTCTTCTAGAATATTCTAGACCAGAAATATTTATAAAGTGAAATTGTTATAAGTATGTAAAAGACAATTCAGCAAATTTAAAAAATATATATGAACGCCACGATGATGCAATTTGTAGAGAACTTAAATTTGAAATAAGATATCCAAGACGATAGCGATTTATTTCTGATATTCTGATGTATATTTTGAAGTCTTGTTTCCTATTACTAGGGGTCGTATGAAGCAGTAGCAATTTAAATCAAAAGCAAATAATGTTAGGGTTATTTATTATTCTCTTATTTTATTATTTGTTACTGATGTTTTACATTTATTATAGAAGATATTATCTTACATACTAAATAATATATTTACAAAGTATTTTAAGTGTGTTTTTGAAAAGAATTAGGGAACAGTATATTTATATAATCATACATACATACATACCATCACGGCATGTCCCTTGCAGGGTAGGCAGAGAGAACAGAGAACATATAATCAGAAATATTTAAAAAAATATCTCACATCAAAACTAATCGATATATTTTTTTTAATTCGTAAGTTATAAATTCGAATACGTTGCAGCTCTTTCACGAACTAATTCTAATAAATTAAAAAATGTGATATCAAAATAAATTTGTTAATGATTTAATTTTAAAATTTTCAATGGGATTTTGTAACATTTTAAAAAGTTAACTATAATTCATTAAATTTAATATTAATATAGCAATTTATTCACTCTTCTCTCATTATTAAACTATTAAAAACTATTTAATTATAATGATAATCATGAAATACTTCAGAAAAGTAAAGGAAGATAGGTATACATATTAAAAAGAAATTTATATTTTAAAGATTATCTCTGTACTATTACAATGTCATATTAGTTTAGTGGCTTAAACAAGCTTACCACTCTTAAGTACCAGTGAGATATAGCGGATTGATAAAAAGTTAAATAAACTAAAAATTCATTCACAAGGGCTAAATCTGATATTAGGTCCAACAAAAGACGTCAATAATCTTCTTTAATGAGAAAATATATATAACAAATTATGAAATGTGATTATGTTACTTCTCCCAAACACTTAAGTTAAAAAAAAAATTAACTATGCTGTAACATTTTACTTCTAGATACCAAAGAATCAGATCAACGCGCAAATCCAACAATATCGTAACAAAATTCGCAGCAGTGCGGAACTAAGTCACTTCAAATGCCAATGAACTCTCGCATCCGACGATGTTCTTCGAGTTCTCGTTTTAGTACCTTTCACACGAAGCCTCTATCCCATAACTCGACGATTTATTTTAATTGCCGTTCCATCTGAATACACCCTTATACAGTTGTACTTCCGAGTAGTAAACTAATGGTTTCTATTAACGTAAGGCTGATAAACTAGAAATTGTCACTATTTTACGATTGTAATTATACATATAATATATTATTAATACCTTCTTTTTAACTCATAGGGAAAATCTCAACTCACATTCATAAATTCAAAATGTGCAGCGTTCAAGATTTGTTAATTGGTCGTTTTGTTACACTTTGGCAGTCTTTCGCTTAGAGACGGGTGATTACGTAAGAAAGAAAGGAATGTTTCCTTTCTCCATCAATGCAATGTAATTTTTAGAACTTTAGATACCTTCATCGATATGAATATAAATGAACAATTTAAAGGAATAAATAAAATCTTTCTGTAAAATTATGATTTGAAAATATTTAATTGTTACGTAATTTGAAATATTTCACTTAAATAGAGATTATATAATAATTAATTGCTAAGATATGATTGCTTCAAGTTAGGGTATAAAAATTCATCGAAGTTATTCCAAACATCGGAGAAATACATATTATTTCTCCTATCTTTCTCCTATCAAAAAAAACTAAAAAGTTTTGTTAATTTCAAAGTAACCTTTAAATTATTCCATATTAAACAGTTATTACTATATTTAGCATATAAACATATTTAAAGTACTTTATATAGCTTATTTCACTAACGAAACTAAATATATTATATAGAATTGATTTGACAAATACAATTTTCAACATGTTTTAAAATAGAATCATTATTTTTTTTTTTAAAAGGATGACTGATAAATTTTTAGCACTGACGCTTTCGCTAGTTATTCTACCAACAGGGTTATTCCACTTAATTCCATTTGCATTGCTCTCTATATACAAAATTGATAGTCTAAATAAATTTTATTTAATTTTGACGGAGCAATGTATATGAAATGAGTGGGTGTGATATCAAACTTGCTTTGAAGTACATAATGTAGTCAAGTGGTTATAAATGCCTAACGGTACAACTCGAGGTTTGTAAGTTAATCCCGAGCAAAGATTCTTCGGCGCCGAATATATGTTTAATAATATATTGCATGTGTTATTTCATGTGTGATATTTTATGTATAACTTGTTTTTAAACTTATAATAACATATTAAGGATGTTTGGTATCACTAAACACATATATCTGATAGAACTCGTAATTATAGAACTATAAAATGTAAAGGAAATATAAATATAAAATCGGGTATATTATATCGTATATATATAAATATATAAATATATATATAGTATATATATATATATATATATATATATATAGTATATATATATATATATATATATATATATATATATATATATCTATATATATATATATATTATCTGTTTGTATGGTAAATATAGTATACCAGGACAATAATCACAATGATTTTATTAGTACAATACTCCTTGGGAATGTAATTGTTGAACAAACTGCATGAGATGGGGTTGGCCTAGGTCGTTATAAGGCTCTTCGTCGTCTTTTACGATATCCATGGTAGTATTCGTAGCCGCTACCACACAGATTTTATTAGTACACTAGTAAATACGTATAATTAAATATTAGTATCTAGTTCATAGTTTATGCTATAATACATAATATTATTAAATAATATGAGGTAATAAATGTAAATAGTAACGGAGAACGAATATAATTTACTATTACTGTCATTCGAGTAAATTTTGTAAGAGATGATTAAGAGATAATACAGATAGCATTACAGCAATACAAGAAAAGCTCCAAATAAAACTCTATATACCAAACCATGTGATAACGGGGAATAGTAAGTCAATATCCACCTCATTATGAAGAATATTCGAAACAAATATTGGAACAAAATTGGAGAAAAAGATGAAATTGAAAGAATAATCATGCCTAATAAAGTAATTAATACTTAACTTTTTTTCATTGGAAAATCCGGCCATTGACATTTATAAAAGTTTCCATTGATCAGATTTAAAATTTTCGAAGAGCATATTTAATTAATCATTATATATTAATGATTAATTAATAATTTAAATCTGTATATCTAATAAAGAAACAATTAATTAAAACATATCTAACATTTTCCATAACCATGCAATCAGATGATAGCATTATCTATATAATAAATTAGTTCCTGTTTAAATTCAATTAAGATAATCTTAAATAAATATTATGAGACTAGATATGTTTTGCTTCTATTAATTGATTTAAATTTAAACATTTCTAAAATGTATTTGGTACATAATATAAAAGCAAAACGAGTTCAACATACGTCACAGTTCACAAATAATGACCGATTAGAATATTGAAAATGAATACATATTTATATATGCACCCTTATCTATTAGCTAACACAAGTGACGGGAACTATATAAATTTAAACAAAAAACCAATGTGTTGAAATCAATAGCAACGCCACCTACTAGGTCCTAATGAATTGTTTTAGTGGTCCAAAACCATCTTCGCATTGTTGGCTTTCTAATGAAATTTGTTTGAGACAAATCAGCTGGATAATTTTGAAGTCTATAACAGATATAGAAACATTTTTTTTGTATTTTATATAGATACATATACATAGAAATGGTTTCTGAATTAACACTTCAATCAATTTAATTAATTATCTAATTATTTGTTTACTGGAGTATGGTTTTTAATGAAACATTTAATAGTTTAGTATAAAAAATAATTCATTATTAATAATTAATAATAAATGTATAATTTTTGTTAATTATTAATTAATCCCTTTCTGTATTAATCACCTATTAATTAATTTAGAGTTTAACATGTAATTAAATATTGCTTATTAGTTATCAATTAAACTAGAATATAATATTTTTTTAATTACTATTTAATAATTCATTTCGAGTACAGATTATAAAATATGAAGATGTGAAATATATATATATATATATGAAATGAAAGAGCCAATAGATGGAGTACATTCGCTTGTAGATGACGTAAACCAGAAAGTGCGCCAGCGAGCACAGGCAACATATACAAGTAACGCACCTTGTTTCGGCTGCGGCTGCGGTTGGTCTTTCTCGAAGAGAGTAATGGGATAGCTGTCAGTACTTGTAGCTACGTTGAGGGACGATGAAACGGGAGAGGCACGCACGCATCTTGCGGGCTGTAGATCGCCCCACACGTCCATACTCCATACATGTCCGTGCAGCGGCTGTATCGGCTCGCGTCCGCCTGCCCTCGGTACAATCCGCGCACTAAGCTTTCGCGAGCTTGACTGTTACTGCCTTCGAGTACCGTCCAGTATCGGCGCGCCCGCGCACCTTGCTAACCAGTGAGAGTTTTTTTTTCATTTCGTTATGTTAGACTTTTTTTACCGTACATACGAGTACGTAAATAAGTACTGCATGTTCTTTATGGAAGCGTTTTGTTACATCCGTAGAGGGAAATTCACGGTTGCTAACTTAACGTTTAGTTAACAAGTATATCAGCACTGTTGTAGATTGAGTTATAAATTATTCAATAAGCTGACTCACATATATTAAATTTTACTTATGAAACTCTAAAATTTATGTTTCAAGAAGTTTTTTTTATTACTTTACTGTTACATTATCTTATTGATGCATAGACGCGCCACTTTCACCAATAAAACTATGTAACTGCTGTATTCAAAGCTGTTTTCAACCGGGTTCAAATCTTATGTCTGGCAAAAAATATTGCTCGTTTTTTTTTTCACAAAGCCATCCTCCTTTCTTATTTCGATGTGGATAAATTGCAGCTAAAGATGTCGTAAAATCATATTTTTACGTAAAATAAGCAAATATGCAAGATCAAGATTACTCAAATTAGAAGCCACACGTGCACTAATCAACAAAGCGATTAAATTACTTTTTCTTGGTGACGTAACATTTTAGGTACATTTTTTTAATAATATATCTTATAGTATTAGTACGAACATGGTATAACTATCGAAAGCATTTTGCACGATTTGTATACAGTCCTTATTTCTATTGAAAGATACAACCAAAATACTGCGAAAAGCTTCAATAGGCTTAACTTGAATAGCGTTCTAGTGATTTGCAAAGTACAATACGTAAATGCGAACGGACATCGGGTCGAATTCACTGTAAAAGCCTAAGCTTATGGAAACAACTGCACACATAATACTATATATGCTACAGATTTTAAACTAGTCAGTATTGAATATCGATGATAATCATTAAATATCATCAATATTTATATTTCTTTCAAACTTGAAACATTTTTTGATATATTTAAGGGTAAATGAATGCTTTCGGTACGGAAACACATTATAACGAAAGTGACGTTCAGTCAAAATAAAACCAACCGTCAAATGCATACTGTCGCAAGACGCTCTTGCTGATTTACCAAAATATAGATATGTTGACTTAGAAAATGACTTAGACAATGAACCGACATGACTGACGACTAAAATATAAATCTGTTATAATTTTTAAACTTATTTTACTTGACATTGGCGAAGTTGTGGTTAATCATTCACAGAGGCCATTCATTAAGAAGAAGAATAGATATGTTCCGTTTCATGACTTTGAATGAAGGCACCGATGAATGATATGACTTTAGAACCCTAGGATAGTAGGCTGGTCATGCTCCTACGTCCAACTCCAACAAAGGTTAAAATGGAAAGACAATCGGTTGGTAGGACAATATTTTCTTTATTTTGAAATAGCAAAGGGTCTTAAGGGGAATATTACGTACATACATACATACATAGCCTCACGCCTGTTTCCCAGAGGGTTAGGCAGAGACAACGGATTGCTCTTAATCTGACCTTTCACTAACACATATTCAATTTGATCCAGAAAAGTACGACGTGGTCTTCGACTTGTAATTTTCCCACTCACACTCGCTTTGTATACTTGCTTAGTCAACCTTTCTTCACTCATTCTTTCCACGTGTCCAAATCACCTCAGCATCCCCTTTTTATCTTTGTCGCTACTTCTTCATTCACACCACAGTTCTGTCTTATAACAATATTATATAGGGGATATTATTTTTAACTTAATCGTTATCTGTTATATTTTACTACTGATGCGTATGACTTAGGTACAGTCATTTTAAATTTCGTTTTTTTTCTTTTTTTTTTTTTTTATTGTTGTAATTGTATACATCGAAGGATATAAAACGCATATAACATCTATGCGAGAGAAGGAAAACTCGAAACGAAACCCTATACCAACACGCCAGTGCGGTACAGTAAGTTAATTTACCTCCCATTACGGAGGAGGCCCGAGCCCAACAGTGCAACATTTATGGGCTATGACGATGATTGACATCAGCTATTTGATATAGCGTTTTCGTAAGGTCGGCAAATATTATAGTCGCGACAATTAATTGGTGGTTGGATAAAATATTTGCTTTGAGTTTTCCAGGCAAGAGGTACTAGTCACTCTTATTGTCCCACACGTGGTAGTGATTTTTCAATCACAAATAAGATTTTGTATTAATAGCATTACGTGTGAAATGCTATTAACGTTATGCTAGGTACCATATGTGACTCTCAAGTACCCTTAAAATTGAAAAGTAAAATATACAAAACCTTAATAACGCCTGCCGTATTGTATGGGTCAGCATGTTGGGCTACAAAAGCGTCGGATGAGAGACTGCTGCATGTAGCAGAGATACGAATGTTAAGAGGAATGTGTGGCCTGACGAGAATGGATAAGGTAAGAAATGAGTATATAAGAGGAAGTTTGAAAGTGGCGCCAGTGACGGAAAAGTTGAAAAGTGAACGCCTGACTTGGTATGGACATGTGATGAGACGGGATGAATATAATGTTGGGAGAAGAGTTTTAAGTATGAATGTTGAAGGCTTTAGGGTTAAGGGAAGACCGAAGAAAAGATGGATGGATTGCGTGAAGCATGATATGAATAGAAAGGGAGTGAACGCAGAAATGACATCGGATAGGATTGAGTGGAGGAAAAGGACCTATTGCGTCGACCCCAAGTAATTGGGATAAGAGCAGGGTAATGATGATGTTGTCCTGGACTGCAGCTACATTGTTGGCGGGCGATCCGCCCTGGTCACTTCAGGCTAGGGCTCAGGCGGAAGCCTACCAGTTCTGCGCTGCGGCGCGGGCAAATAATGGTGAACGCATCACCACGAGGGGACTGAGCAGGGCGAAAGAAGAGGCTCAAAGGGCACTAGTCCAGCGGTGGAGGGAGGAACTAGAGTCCCCCGTAGCAGGACGGGGGACCGTTGAGGCGGTAGCGCCCCACCTTCACCGCTGGACGACACGAAGGCACGGCAACCTGTCCTTCAGGCTGACGCAGGTACTTACTGGACACGGGGTCTTCGGTAAGTACCTGCACCGAATTGGACGTGAAGAGGCCCCTGGATGCCATGAGTGTGGCGCGCAAATCGATGACGCGCGTCACACCCTGGAGGTATGTCCCGCCTGGGGGCCTCAGCGCCGCGACCTGTCGGCGGTCATTGGACCGGACCTGTCGTTGTCAACCGTCATCAACAATATGCTTGACAGCGACAGGCACTGGACGTCGATGGCCTCCTTTTGCGAGGAAGTCATCTCTGCAAAGGAGGCCGCGGAGCGAGAACGCGAAGCACTCGCGTCTGCGAACTCGCTCCGCCGGCGGCGACCAGGGAGAGGGAGGCGCCGCTACGCGCACCTTCTCCCACCGCCTTGACGGCTGACTGGTCGTGGCCAGATGGCTAAGCGTAGGGGTGTCGGGGATAGAATGTCAACAGACGATCTCTCAGGCATCCCGTAAAAGCGCGGAAGGGACCGCTGTTAGGTTTTAGTGGCTATTCCGGCCGTCAATCTCATGGCCGGCGAGTCCCACACACCCCCACGTCTGTCACTGGCGGGGGATGTGCGCAAAAGCATTTCCACAGCGTAAACAAAAAAAAAAAAAAAAAAGGGTAATGATGATGTGAAATGCTATTAATTTAGATAATTGGGTAGTGTCATCGATAGATAATAGAATTCTAACTGAAATGTTTAGAGTTAGTTACAATGTTTAAACATTTCCTGATAGATGACATATGGAAAGTTTCCCATGGAGACAGATAAGATTCAAGTAAAAATTTGATTATCATACGTATCTACCCATACTGGTCTAATGGCTAAGACCACATATTCATGTTCCACGTGTAATAATAATTTTGGATCGCAAATAATTTTTAATTATAAAACCTAATGACTGCTATATATATAAATGGACGATGTTGTTGGTGGCTGCTTGATGATGTATTGATTATAAGTCAAATTTAAAGTACCCTTTTTTTATCATACGTATCTACCCATACTGGTCTAATGGCTAAGACCACATATTCATGTTCCACGTGTAATAATAATTTTGGATCGCAAATAATTTTTAATTATAAAACCTAATGACTGCTATATATATAAATGGACGATGTTGTTGGTGGCTGCTTGATGATGTACTGATTATAAGTCAAATTTAAAGTACCCTTTTTTTCTGAGAAGTTTTGTCCAGTTTATTCGAGTCGTTGAAATCGCGGTGTGTGGCTCTATTTCAAAATAACTCTTTCTTTCGTTCCATAACAACTTTTCGTAGCGTATCTTATACCAATTAAATAAGCCACTAACCCCGATAGAAATGATGGAAATTTAAAGTCTTAATCGATAGCAATGTAATTGCTGAAAGCTGTAAATGGAGCGCAAGAGGTATTTCAGAATAGTTACTAGTAGAGACGGAGTAAGAATACCATTTTCAGTGTAGTGACAGAGTGAGAATACAATTCACCACCTCCTTACCCGTGAGGGATATAAAACACATATAACATCTATGCAAGAAAAGGAAAACTCGGAACAATACCCTTTACCAACTCATCTGAAAAGCGTGGTATGGTAGGTCAATTTCCTTTCGGTTATGGAAGACGCTCGGAGCCCAACAGTAATGTGAGCTGACTTGATGACTAGTGGAAAACCATAGCCAGCTATCCCTCTAGGAACCAGGCACGAGACTATGCATGTATATAATGTTATTAAGTTATTATCTCTACCGAAAATCTGTGGAGTTAGGCTGACCGATCGCATTCGTAACGACAACGTAAGAGAGCGAGTAGGTATGAAAGAGAGTATTGGTGTAAAGATGCGAAAGGGAATGCTCCGATGGTTCGTACATGTGGCAAGAATGCCGAACGAACGTCTGGTTAAGAAGATATACAATACGAAAGTGGAAGGATGTAGGTACCGAGGGAGACCGAGACTAACCTACCTAGACCAGATCGGTCAGGTACTGAAGGAAGGTGGAGTCAAGAGTCTCCGAAACCGGCGAGCGTGTATGAAGAGAATTATGAATGTTGAGGAAGCGAGATAGAGTTCTCTGGCGCTCTGTTCTCTCTGCCTACCCTGCAAGGGACATGGCGTGATGATATGTATGTATGTATGTACATACATTTTTATGGCAGGGTAAGGGAGCTGCTACTAGAGTTCTGAAATAAACACCAAGGTCGCTTAACAACAGATCACTATCATAGTAAATATTGTTGCCTTCAGTGACTTTATCGCAGAGATCTGAAACTTAGAAGGTGTATTCTTTGTATGACGCAGGCATCCGATAAGAAAGGATTTGCCGAAATTCTACCTTTAAGGGTAGAAAAAGGGGAACCACGTTTGTATGGGACGTGATTACATGCTCCAATCTACTTCAAATTTTGCATAAAAGTTCTTTAACAGAACTAATCTAAGACGTGTCTCGTATTTTGTTAAAATTCGCCCACTAACGGGGTTAAAAAGGCATAGAAAGTTATTTTAGGGGTGATTTAGTTGACATTTGACATCAATACTCCTTTGATTTAAATTACATTTTATTTCTACACATGTTTGAAAACTCAATCCGATTTAGTCAATTAATATTCAAAAAAAGATGAACTCACATAAAAGCTTAGTGGCGGAAGCGGCTACGAATACTATTATACTAACCCTTACTTTACTCGTGGATATCGTAAAAGACGTCTAAGAGCCTAATAACGATACTAGGCCAACTATATCTGATTTCCTTTAGTCGACAATTACATTCTCAAGGAGGATTAACGTCTGTCAAGCGACCATTCATAAAACTATTACCAATAACTTTTACAATATGTACTTTGAAAGAAGAGTACACATATTGTATCGACCCCAAGTAATTGGGATAAGAGTAGAAGAATGATGATGAACTGCTTTATCATAATCAGTGGAATAATTTAGGAATGGATTGCAGATAAACATCCTTTTCGCGACGTCGTCGGTCAGAATATATTATGTCATCATCCATTAATGTCGCTCGGCAGTAGTAAAAATGAAGAATTTTAAATGACAATACTTTAGAAGAGTAAGACATTTTTCTTAAGTTCTCAAAAAAAAAAGCGTTAAGCGTTTGCTATAATCATAAACTTTTCATTTCAACATCATCAACAAATTTACAATGAGGACAGTTAATATTAGAAAACCAACATACAGAGGTGTTTCCACCATCAAGATCGAGCAACTGCGCAAAGTAGAAAACCCCAAAGGAATATGCAATCATACAACATCAAGGACGCGCCAATATAATATAAGAATAATAATTTATTTATTACTCAAAAATAAAACATCACAAAATACTCAAAATCACAATAAAAATCCAGTGGTACAAGAGAAATACAATAGAAATTGACTCACAGATGTTTGACGAGTTACAATTTTGAGTTGTAAAACCCTGTCTCCTAAACTAGGCCAAGAGGCTTGTATCTTAGGAAACAGTGTTCGGCCTAATCATAATAGATGTGATTTATAAATAATCGTGCAAGTGTGTCGATCTATTGTAACTTATCCAAATTAGTAAATCAATTAAATTGTTAAATTAATGCATCTTGACTCCACCTTCCTTCAGTACCTGACCGATCTGGTCTAGGTAGGTTAGTCTCGGTCTCCCTCGGTACCTACATCCTTCCACTTTCGCATTGTATATCTTCTTAACCAGACGTTCGTTCGGCATTCTTTCCACATGTCCGAACCATCGGAGCATTCCCTTTCGCATCTTTACACCAATACTCTCTTTCATACCTACTCGCTCTCTTACGTCGTCGTTACGAATGCGGTCGGTCAGCCTAACTCCACAGATTTTCCGAAGAGATCGCATTTCGACCGCATTAATTTTACTTTCATATTCTTTTCTGCATACCAAACTCTCGCTTACATACAGTAATGTTGGGACAAGCACTGCGTTATGTATTGCTACACGTGCCTTCTGGCTGAGGTGGTGGCTGCCGAGAAGTTGCCCCAACGCTCCGTTCACTCTATTTCCCGCATCCACTCTTCGCTCAGATAGAGTTCTCTGGCACTCTGTTCTCTCTGCCTACCCTGCAAGGGATATGGCGTGATGATATGTATGTATGTATGTATGTATTAATGCATCTTTAAATATATTATTGAAATATGTAACTATGTTGTTTTATATACATATAAACAATCATAAATGTATTAAAGCCACTTCAAGAAACCTTGAATTATATAACATCAATATAATAATTAAAATACAAAACGTAAAAAAGGCACGGACAAATGTCTGTGGAACAAAACTTTATTATATAAAAAAAAACTTTTCATTTCAAAGATTGTAAGAAAACACGTGTTCCTACACAAGTAGAACAGTTACTTAAACTGTTTTTCTCCCGAAATTTTTCCTACACAAAAAGTTTTTGAATCAGAATTTGAAAGCATTCCCATAAAACTTCAATTGTAAAAAAAAATATAAGAAATTTATGAAATTTCTACCCTTTTGACGATGTTCTAGGAACAGAAATTTTGCACAGGTCACTCAACCAGGTAGAGTTCTTAGAAAACGATCAACAATACAATTGAAACTCTATTATAAAGCAGATACATTATACAATTCTATACAGATTAAAAATGTCTGTGCTAGTATCTAATCAAACATGTTTTCTTAAAGTGTTGCAGGAAATTATTTGTTATTGCGACTACACACGGTTCTTTGTCAATTGTATATTTAGTTAGTTTCCGTTGTGTCATTACGTAGGCTAGGCTGTCTCGAGAGATTCGCTGATTAAATCCTGAACTAATGGAAGGAGGGAAGGTGTCTTCGATGTCGCCGGTTATAAAACAAGTCTGAAGTACAAACGATAATGTTATCATTATGGAACTTAAAATCCCGATATATGAATCCAAACTTTAGACAACTGACATAAGAATATTGAGGAAAAGGAATTGAAGTTGATACGAATAGAACATTCTAATATCTTTCTTGCATAACTATATTTGTTTGAGGCTGAAAACTCAATAACTGATACCGCAGCGGTTAGACATAAATCTCTGTAATAACAATGACTTATTCGACGAGAGACCTTTTAGTCCGGAGGGGTGGGATAGTCGTTTGTGCTAATTTTTTTTAATATAGCGCTATCTACTTGACGCATCTAAGATTTTTGTTTAATTTGACACTAATAATATTAATAATAGTCTAATAATATTAATAAATCCTCCGGGCCAGTCGTTACCTCACCATGAGGCTAACGTAAAACTCGGAGGAACATTATATGGCTCCTTAAGTTCTTTTGATATAAAAAAAAATGTATCACAAGATTTACAGGAAAGCCAATAAACCGCAGGGCAGCTTGTGGCGAGCTGATTGTGAGTGGCGACACTGCGGTCCTAAATACTCCAGAGAGTCGATCAGGGACTCGTCTCCAGTTGGCCTTCATTGGCTGGCTAGAATGGAAACCGAAGAGTGCCCGAAGGACTCTCAGCTCTGGCTTGCCTTAAACAGCTGGTCAGAGAGGGGTCGCCAGAGCTATATGCTCGGGGGTGGAAGTGACATTTTCAAGGTCATAATTACGGGGAAACCAAGGGTCTGTTTATCGCAGACTCAATGGTGAAACCGGCGCCGCACCGCTCGACACCCCTAGCCACTTACACCAATGTTGCCCTCTGTTGCCCGTATGACTAGTGTGTTTGTGGCGACTATTTAGGGGGCCCATTCAGTGAGTTGGCGAGTCACCGTCTGCCACCGTTCATCTCTTAACATGGGTTTGAAGGCAGACGACAGTTTATAATTTCATAGATATAAGATGAACCAGTCCACTAAGCACCCACTCCCAAATTCATATATTAGATACCATCATCACACAATAGTTTTACACTTAGTGCTGGCATTCCACGTATGTTATGTGCAGACATGGAATGTCATCGGTAGGTGTCCCATCCCAATATTTAGATTAAATTTCTCTAAAGGCCTCTGCGTGTTGGATCCATATCCCCATGTAAGCCTACCAAAGGACCGGGTATCTTCCCTACGGAAGATCCCGTGAATAAATGGAGATACATTAATAATAATATTAATATTAGTCTCCGAAACCGGCGAGCGTGTATGAATAGAATTATGAATGTTGAGGAAGCGAGTGAAGTATGCAATGATAGAGTTCTCTGGCACTCTGTTCTCTCTGCCTTGCAGGGTGCAAGGGATATGGCGTGATGATATGTATATGTATATAATATTAATAATAACAACTACTAATTACATAAATTAATAGATATTCCGAACAAAATATATTAAGTATAGTGGTGACGGAGTAAGAATACAATTCACCACCCCTTATTTTACCCCAGGGTGATCGTTAGAAACGACTAAGGGATATAAAACGCATATAACATATATATGTTATATGCGTTTTATATCCCTTAGTGCATATGCAAGAGAAGGAAAACTCGAAACAAAACCCTGTACCAACACGTTTGACCAGCGCGGTATATAGGTTAATTTCCCTCGCATTAGGGAGGAGGCCCGAACCCAACAGTGGGACATATATGGGATGTGATCATGATAATGATGATGAAATTAAATAACTGATATCTTATTGGCTCTTTTTTTTTCAATTAGAATTTACCGATGTCATTATCAATAAAAAATAATTATTACCTTTAATTATATCAAAGAGTTAAAAGTACAAAGTTTTAATGATACCATCTAACCATGAAGTACACATTATTTCACTATTTTCTAATTAAAAAGTTGCTAATGTCAAAAAATATATAAAAAGTTTAAAGGTATATAGGACTTTTGGCGGGAATCTAAAACGTCATGTTGTGCTCTTGTATTATATTCGATATCTAAGTGTTTTAACGTGTTATATTAGATAATTTTTATGGTGTTTTATGTAATATGATGTGACAGAACAGCTGGGATGTAGTGAATATCATATAAAAGTGCTTTACAACGTTTTCGTTTTCCATCAAAATTCCTACAACATACCATTAACAGTGTCACCATAGCAGTGTTGATGGCGACAATTCGACTGACTGACAGACAATGACTAACTTGAAGAGATTAAGAACGTGAAGATAATTATAACTCGACACTGGCAAAAATGGCTCGTATAAGTAGCTGATTGCCAAAACATAAAAAGAAGAAGAAGAAGAAGCTGCAACTTAACTTTGACATTGGCTTAAGTATAAACAGAGCCACAACAACAAAAAAAAAAAAAAAAGGTATATAAATTTTGTTTACTTATGTATACGTTGAGTTCATTTTGTTCTCCCCGTCTTGAAATTTACTTATAACTACACGGTTTTTTTTTGCAGGTCTAGACACAAGCCTTCTATTCCGTCCGGGGCGACTGGCGATCGACGGCAATGTGCTATTGCGCTTCGTTTAGTGAGCGAGAGAGCCAGAAGCCCAACTGGGGTGGGTTTAGGGTTTGTATTGGTAGGTAGCGGCCTAGCTATACCCTTGGTATAGTAAAGGTCCATGGACGGCAGTGACACTTACCATCAGGTGTGCTGTCTGCTCGTTTGCCAACATGAGCAATAAAAAAAAATAAAAATTCCTGCCCGTCGGCAATGGGCCAGCCACTGGTACCGTTTTTTGTACCATTTCTTCTTTCACTGCCATGACCAGCCCGGATAACGAAATGGTGGAGTTTATTTACAAAAAATGCTTTAAAATATAATTTAAGGAACAAATAAATCATAATCATCTGAAGGAAGGTGGAGTCAAGCGTCTCCGAAACCGGCGAGCGTGTATGAAGAGAATTATGAATGTTGAGGAAGCGAGTGAAGTATGCAAGGATAGAGTTCTCTGGCATTCTGTTCTCACTGCCTAACCTTTTTTTTTTTTCCCGCTGTGTGGACCATGGATGTGGTCGCGCCCCGACAAATCGATCCGGGGCGACAAAAGAGGCGGCGCGCAACCCCATGGACCCACCCTGCAAACATATTTTTTCGCCGTGCGAGCGGGCCACCGGTACCCGATCTCTCTGCCTACCCTGCAAGGGATATGGCGTGATGATATGTATGTATGTATGTATGTATCATCATCATCATCATCGCAGCCCATAAACGTCCTACTGTTGGGATCGGGCCTCCTTCGTAATGGGAGGGAAATTAACCTACTATACCACGCTGGATAGACAGACATGTTGGTATAGAGTTTTGGCCCCAGTTTTCCTTCTCTCACATAAATGTTATATGCGTTTTATATCCCTTAGTCGTCTCGTACGATCACCCACGGGTAAGATATTGGGTGGTGAATAGTATTCTTACTCCGTCACCACACGGATAGATTTTATTAAATAGATTATATTGACATTTTAAAAAATAATTAATGCTGATAAATTTGAGTCCCTTTAGCCCATCTCTAGCAGGTGACCATGAAGAACGCTGATATCAATAAATTACTATGTATTTATATTCATTTAGCGTTGCAGTTAATATATTTCCTCATGTTTACTGCAAAATATTTGAAGGATCAGTCAAAATGTCTTTAAACAACAAATGTGAAATGTTAAATGGTATGCAATCATGTTAAACTAAAATTGACATTATTGCCTTTTTAAAATATGTGAAAGAAAGAAAGAAAGCAAAATAATTTATTTCTCTCTTGCATACATATAATATAGGAGGACATACATACAATATAGTTAAGATTAATAACAGATAAGCCCAGAGATATGTAAATATTACATATAAGAGCTATAATCCCACCCGCGAGCAAGTAAAAAGGATCGCTACTCATCATAATATTGTGGTAACTCACATGAGAAACAACAACGCTTTTCTTCCGTAGCATCCTCTAGAATGTGGCGATTGTTACCAAACCCAAGAGCAACCAGAGCGCGCTTATATAAAAGAAGAACAAAATAAAACAAATGTAAAAAAAATTGTGTGTACATACTCGTTAGCACATTTATAACGGAGACTACGTTAAACAAAAAATTACAGGTTACAAGGACATTGTATTTGCCACAAAAAAAAAATTCTTAATAATAGTACACACATACATACATATCATCACGCCATATCCCTTGCAGGGTAGGCAGAGAGAACAGAGTGCCAGAGAACTCTATCTCTGCATACTTCACTCGCTTCCTCAACATTCATAATTCTCTTCATACACGCTCGCCGGTTTCGGAGACTCTAGACTCCACCTTCCTTCAGTACATGACCGATCTGGTCTAGGTAGGTTAGTCTCGGTCTCCCTCGGTACCTACATCCTTCCACTTTCGCATTGTATATCTTCTTAACCAGACGTTCGTTCGGCATTCTTTCCACATGTCCGAACCATCGGAGCATTCCCTTTCGCATCTTTACACCAATACTCTCTTTCATACCTACTCGCTCTCTTACGTCGTCGTTACGAATGCGGTCGGTCAGCCTAACTCCACAGATTTTCCGAAGAGATCGCATTTCGACCGCATTAATTTTACTTTCATACTCTTTTCTGCATACCCAACTCTCGCTTCCATACAGTAATGTTGGGACAAGCACTGCGTTATGTATTGCTACACGTGCCTTCTGGCTGAGGTGGTGGCTGCCGAGAAGTTGCCCCAACGCTCCGTTCACTCTATTTCCCGCATTCACTCTTCGCTCTATGTCAGTGGTGTACCGTCCATCTCGGCTAAATCCACATCCAAGATATACAAATTCATCCACTTGCTCTAGTACATCATTACCTATTGTTACTCTTACATCTGTTCTGGCTTCATCTCTTTCAAAGACCATTATTTTGGTTTTGGTTACTTGGTCAATAATTATTTGGTTAATAATAGTAGGTATATAAAAATATAATAACATTAAATTAAAAAATCCAAAAATTCTAAAGTATAAATAAAATAACAATAAAAAGAAAAAACGCTATGATGACACAGAGATATGTTTATTACTCAGATTAACTTGCAATGCTTTTCCTCAACTAGTAAAACAAACAACGATTTTAAATTATCAATTTAATACATATATCATAATTCAAAATTTAAAGTTCCTTTGGCTCTCTATTGGAAATTTGAATTAGGATCCGAGACCATTTTTTTCGTTGAATTGCTAATAGTCCATTGAAAAGTTACATTTGGGGTTGCGTTTTTTAGAGGACGCAATTTTATTTTTTTGATGTATAGGGGGGGTCAGTGTAAAGCTAAAAACAAGTTAGTGAGGTCGCCACCCTTGTCCCACGGCCGCCATCTTGAAAATAGTGGTTGAAATGGTTTTTACGATATATCTCTTAAACTATTTATTTGACAAAAAAAAATTGTTAACATTTTTTGTTGAAAATTAAATTCTCTACAACTTTGGTCCAATAACTTTTTGTCGTAGAACTATAAATAAACAAGTTACAAGTGAAAATGTTCAGAAATTCGAGAAAAAATTTATATTTGTCGATATAACTTTTTTTTTTATTATTTTACAAAAAAATGACATCAGACCATTTTCGTAGATCGTTTTTTGAGGAACAACTTTTATAAACAACATTTTTTCATTAAGTCAATAGCTACGGTTTTACAGCGCTCCGAAGTGAGTAGGTACTATTTTTCAGTATTCTTAAATGATCTTCTTTAAATTTATCGCAATTTTATTTTGACGTGTTAACGTCTTATAAATTGATAAACACCGGCTGCACGCACAAAAAGTGTCACGTTCCGCCTGAGCCGAGCGAACAAGCGAAAACGCGTTACGCGTTGCGACAGAGAGGCATGATCGGTCTAAGCGCTCGGCTTGTGATTTCCATTGTTTATTACAACGACAATTGCGGCAAAAGCATAAAAGTAATTAATTCTGCATTTTAAGAACTTAACGTGAATTGTTTATAAAGTGAAGTGAAAATGTAATGCGGTTTCCATTGTTTATGTTTGTTCAATTCATAAAAGTATGCAATTTTCATCAATGTTTTCTTATCTATCTTATTACGTAAAATTGTAGTCACTAAACTGACTTTACGGACAACCGTCTGTTTTTTTTTTAAATTATATGCTAGTTTCTACCAATTGAAATAACATATGGCTGAAGAAACAAAAAACATAAAAACTTGATTAAAAGTACCGTTTGATTAAAAGACATAGGTACTACTACCGAAGCATTACGCTTTCGGAAGAATTGCACAGAAGGCGTAGTAGTTAAGAAACTGACTTACAATGTCGTTGTCGAAAGTTCAATTCTCACGCAAAATAATACTTAGTGTGATTCAGGGGTGTTGTTTTGGGTGGCTCATTACAATTAATAAATATTAAAAAAAATGGAGCGAAGTACTCACATATTGTTGATGTTATCGCCCATTGAAAGGTGACGTTACAAGAGTGTGCTCTGGCAACATTGGTAGCCACTGAGCGTTACGGGTGAGTGGTTTCGTGACAAACAACGAGTATAAATATCTGATACGAACATGTAGACGGCATTCAGTTCTGATATCGTATCTGTGTTAGATTAGTTAGTATATTGCAAGGATATAGAAAGCCTATTAATAAGTTACATGTAGTTGTGTAGATATAATTAAGGTTTACGTGTAATAAATTATAACTATTTCAACCGTTTGGTGTTCCTCTTATATAGTTCTTCTATTAATTTTTCTGCTATTAATCCGTGTGGTGACGGAGTAAGAATACAATTCACCACTCCCTATCTTACCCGTGGGTATCGTAAAAGACGATTAAGGGATATAATATGCACATGGTATCTGTGCAAGAGAAGGAAAACTCGAAATAAAACCCTATACCAACACGTCGGATCAGCGTGGTATAGTAAGTCAATTTCCCTCCCATTTTGGAGTGGGACATTTGTGTGCTGAGATGATTATGATTAATTTTGAACTCAAAGTCTGAGATATTAGCTATGTAACATTAAACTCAGCTAATAGACTTCGACTTAGAAGCAAATAAATATTTCATTAACAAATCCAAAGTAACGGTTAATCCAACAAAATTTAAATCAATTATTATCAGCAGTCACTGTGAGATGGTCCAAGTTAATTTTGTGCCCTTTTATTAATTTTGATGTAAAACGCGTAACTTTTAAATTTGTAGTAAAAAAGAAAGCCAAATCATTACATTTAATTCAAGAGAGATATTTCAAATAGACAACACTTCTTAAGTAAGTATCTAATCGCAAAATCCAGATGAGAGAAAGTGTTTCTATGTGTAAAAGAGAACAGATAGCAGCACACTTAATTAAAATTTACTACACCAATTGTGATCACCAACGCACTTGTAAAGTTTAGCCGTTCGTTTATAGGAACTCCTATATCCAACAATAGACGTCTATAAGATAATTGATGGATGATAAACATATAGTAACTTACGTAATCGGGATACGTCTCTAGTATTTGTATAAAACTGAAACAGTCGAATAAAAATAACATGTCGTTCTATGCTCTCTACGGGAGCAGGTGTATGTGATAATTGGATGGGCAATTTTAAAACACGTAACTACAGCCTGGAACATAGGGGCATACGTACTCTCATCTATTATTTACTTTATAAATTACGAAAATGAGCGATCTATCTAGCCTCTAGTTTGTAAAGAAACTTGCAATCTTTGCTAATATAACCAACTAAGTCAAAATTAGCGCTAAATTATTAAATTGGCCAAAATTGAACAGCTGACAAAAGCGTTACGTCTAACATTAAGTTTGCATACTATAATTTTTATATTCAGTGATTCTATGATTTGATATATTATTCTATTTATAGCTCCAAAATAAGTACTTTTACCATCATTATTATTATCCTGCTGTTCTTTTTTTTAAAGGCAAACACCCTGCACTAATGCAATAATGGTTGTATTGCGTGGGACTTTACACATTTAACCAGACTCAGAAATACACTTTGTGGATTGCACAAAGTGATGTCCTGCGTAGGAATCCAACCTATGGCACCGGGACGGAAAGTCGGTATCTTAACCACTACGCCATCTGTATAGTACTAGTAGTAGTCGTTAGTAGTTAATAGTAATTGTTAGTATTTGACACAATATATAATATATGGTCTCCTTTCATCGTACATCTTACAAAAATTTTAGCAAGATTTTTATAACCAGGCCTGTTATACCCTCGTTGTGAATGTAATTGTTGACCAGACAGTACCAGATGGAGCTGACTTAGATCTATATAAATGCAAATAAAGGTAAACAAATGAATAATGCTTGTTAGTACATGACCCTTTTGGAACCCAATTACTAAATTGGGATTCCACTCGAAACTTTAAATGTTCTTCAGTCTTTGATTTCCTTCACTATCATTTTTAGGGTGAGATATAATCAAGAATATGGAAATTTCCTTATTAAAAATTAAATTAATTTAATTAATATATATATATATATACTAGTCACAAAAATTAAGGGATATAAAAAAAAATCCTAATTTTTGGGTGATTTTCAACGAGCTGTAACTCCGAGGAAAATGGTCGTACAGAAAAAATAAAAAAAGCAAATTGTAGCTCTAAGTGTCTAGTTTTTAGATATGGCTATAAAAATTTTTTGTCATTGCCAGGTCTGGAGAAATCCTAAGAAAACAACCAAAAAAAAATTTTTCAAATTTTTTCTCGTCTAAAAAAAGGTCCACGGGCTTCAAAAAAATTCTTTTGATTGTTTCGTTCAAAAGTTGTTTTAGAGAATTTAATATTCTTTAATTTGACGTATTCAAAAAGCCTGTACAATGATTTGCCGCGGAGTTATCTTTAATCAAAGCAAAAAAGATCTTTTTAACTTTGATAATCAATAACTCCGGAAATAATGATTGTATAGAAATTGAAGGAGAGTTTTGAAAACTGCACAATATTCTCTATAAGAAAATGTAAACATCATTTAGAAAAAAATTTTTTTGAATTGAAAACTCGGACTGAAAAAAAGACAAAAATTCGCATAATTAAGGATATTTGGATAACTTGGTATAATTTTGGATAAAATGGATGAACGAAGGATATCGTCGGTAATTTTTTAACCTCAAAGTGTCCTCTAAAATCTCTCAAAAATTCAAAGCGCTGCGATTTTTTTTTCATTGTGCCCCGAAGCTTCAAATTCTTTGTTTTTGCAAAAATCACCATTATGAGCAATTTTGTGATTTTTATTCATTTTTTCAATGATAAATTTTTTTTCTCTCTAAAATCTTTATTTTTTTGATTAAAAAGATTAACTGTTTAAGAAGTTTGAAAAAAAAAAATCAGTTATTATTTCAAGAGATATTGATTATCAAAGTTAAAAAGATCTTTTTTGCTTTGATTGACGATAACTCCGCAGCAAATCGTTGTACAGGCTTTTTGAATACGTCAAATTAAAGAGTATTAAATTATCTAAAAGAGTTTTTGAACGAAACAATCAAAAAAATTTTTTTGAAGCCCGTGGACCTTTTTTTAGGCGAGAATAAATTTGAAATTTTTTTTTATGGTAGTTTTCTTAGGATTTCTCCAGATCTGGACATGACAAAATTTTTTTATAGTCATATCTGAAAACTAAACACTTGGAGCTACAAATTACTTGTTTTATTTTTTCTGTACGACCATTTTCCTCGGAGTTACAGCTCGTTGAAAATAACCCAAAAATTTGGATTTTTTTTTATATCCCTTAATTTTTGTGACTAGTGTATATATATATATATAAAAATACATATATATATATATATATATATATATATATATATATATATATATATATATATATATACATATATAAATCGATAAATCGATAGCACAGATAATTTACTGATTAAGTAACGTACTATAATATGTATATATATATATATACATATATACATATATATATATATATATACATATTATAGTACGTTACTTAATCAGTAAATTATCTGTGCTATCGATTTATCATAGAAATAGTTAACCATCCTTTTTGTTTTGTCAGGTAAAGGTTGTCTGCTTGCACCCTCTCTCCACCTTGGAAGGCGGACCACCTGTACCACTCCTGTATCACACCTGGTCTCACTGTCTTCGATAATCCACCGACGGCGTGCCTTGATGAGCACCTACTCTACAATGACTTTCACACATAGGTTGGCGCACATGGGTCATCACGCCACTCGATGGGCGCAATTGCGGGTCACCAGTCGTCCACCTGCGATTTCGGCTAGATCAGTATTAAGCGCAAGAAACCCACACCGACTTGGACAATGGCCGGCAACTACAGGTGCTCTCCAAGAGTTGCGATAAGATCACGGTGCTGCACTATCCAGAACGCACACTACTTGAGAGTGTGTTGCGCCGTGTCCTCGTCGCCTTCGCAATGATAGCAGCACGGCGTATGTTGCCTCTTAGCGACTATATATAGGTATTGCCTACACCAGCCAGAGTATAAGGAATCTGTGCCACCGCTTTTCCCATTTCAACAGCACCGGATGGAGCGCCTTTAGAATTTATAAGTCGGTCTATTTCAACCGTGCACTCCATCGGGCCTTGGCTATACGACAAACATCGTCGAACCACGTAGCCAGTCTTCCCAAGTGGATGGCGATCGCCTTCCGCTTGCGTTTGTGGCACCTGCAAATACACTTCAGCGAGCACCTCCACCAAGATTCCCTCCACCAGAATTCCTACGTAGAAAAATATTTTTAACCCTATGTCAACTTATTTAAAATACATTTTATTAAACTTAGCTGTACTCGAATATATCAATGTCAAGTTTTTTTTTTAAGACCGCATTTTTGTTGGGGTCAGTCTATGGTATAGTCACACTAAATGACAGCATCCTGCATTAAGGAAATACTCTTTGTATAGCGGATGATTTTACAAACATAATTAACTAGTTACTACGCCTACATTATTATTTTGCGTGAGAGTCAAAGCCTTCAAAGTCTTGTATGGTACATTGCCATCTTACCCAATACGTCTTTTGTGCAGTCAATTTATAATATAGAAATATTTTACACTCAAAGCCTATTCGAAATACGTTTTATTAAACTTCAGCTCATTCATTTTTATGAACTGAAGTATATACCAATATCAAGCTAAAATCAGTTCAGCTCAACATTGAAAATATATTTTTATTATAATATGAATAATAAGGTATTTTAATATTGAATTATTGGATTAAACCCGTTTATGTTTCCATGTGTTAACTAGGTAAGAATACTATTGACCACCCCATATCTCACCCGTGGGTGATCGCACGAGACAACTGACGGATATAAAACACATATAACATCTATGTGAGAGAAGGAAAACTCGAAACAAAACCCTATTCCAACACGTCTAACCAGCGTGGTATAGTAGGTTAATTTCCCTACCATTATGGAGGAGACCCGAGCCCAACAGTGGGACATTTATGGGCTGTGATGATGATGATTGGATTAAACATTGAATTCAAGGCAAGTTTGATTTATATACTACGAATCGTGTGATAGACTAAGGAATAACAATGATAATTTCTCCCGTGTAGATAAAAACTAAGCATCGTAAACAGATATCCAGCATCGCAGCATCGCCATATTGTAATATATCAAATAAAATCCACTTGTGGATATAGGATCAGAATGGATATAAGACATTCCAAAGATACACGAAAGCGTGGCTAATGATCATCATATCAGCTCATATGAGTCATGTGCTGGGCTCGAGCCTCCTCTAGAATAGAAGATAAATTGACCTACTATACCACTGGTCAAACAGCTTGGTAAAGGGTTTTTCACAAATCGTATTACATATTAAATTCCTTAGCCGACTTTTATCGCAACCACAGGTAAAAGGGGTGGTGAATTGTATTCTTGCCCAGTATCGTTTCCATTAAATAAGATGTTGTGTTGTCAGTTTTCTGTCTACAGCTGCGAGCCGATCCGTCCGAGGTAATTTCATACTCTCGCAGAAAATCGACGTCTGATTTCTATATAGAACGGAAAATTTACCAAGTATCGCACGCTACAGTGACGATGTGCTGTTGCGCTTCGTTCTATGAGCGAGAGACCCGGAAGCCCAACTGTTTGTGTAAAGATAAGGCTTTCTCAGTAACAAATACTATAATTCATCCGACGCCATTCAGTCAACAATTGCATTCGCAAGGAGGGTTGACGTCTGGCAGGCGGCCGGACATAAAACTATTGCCAATAACTTTTACAATATGTACTATGAAAGAAGAGTACATATTGTATCGACCCCAAGTAATTGGGATAAGAGTAGGAGAATGATGATGAGTAACAAATACTTTAATGACTCTTAATGGCCACCTGGAGATTAGAGTTACGTGTAGAGCGAATGATTCGACCACCTCGTACGGTTTGAGCGGGTTACATCCGGGTCATAACCTAATCCCAAAAAAAAAAAACATAGACTATATCTACTATAGAGATATACTCAGCTTAAAACAGAGTAAAATAAGCTATGTCAAAATTATGTCTATATGCGTCCCTTCCGAAGCATATATAAGCATAACAATAAGCTATATAAGCATAACAAGCCAAAACAAAAAACGAAGGGGCACGTAATTTGGCATCTAATTTAGTCTAATATCTTTAAACCAGCATTTCTTTTACATACATACATACATATCATCACGCCATATCCCTTGCAGGGTAGGCAGAGAGGGCAGAGTGCCAGAGAACTCTATCTCTGCATACTTCACTCGCTTCCTCAACTTTCATAATTCTCTTCATACACGCTCGCCGGTTTCGGAGACTGTTGACTCCACCTTCCTTCAGTACATGACCGATCTGGTCTAGGTAGTTTAGTCTCGGTCTCCCTCGGTACCTACATCCTTCCACTTTCGCATTGTATATCTTCTTAACCAGACGTTCGTTCGGCATTCTTTCCACATGTCCGAATCATGAAGTGTTGCTACCTCTAATAGCTGCTTTACCATCATTGCACTCTTGCCTCGCACTCGCACTCACACTCATGATCGTTAAATGAAGGTTAAATGTATTTTAATGTAAAAATGTATTTTGAAGCCATTTCATACCTACTCGCTCTCTTACGTCGTCGTTACATTTCTTTTATATTTCTATAAATACAGAATCTTGGAAACGGCTTCAAAGATTTTTATGTAAGTAGGAGCAGTATGTTGCAGTAATATGTAGGAGTGGGGGGGCGATGAATCGATGAAGGTAGGTGTCATTTATAGAAAATCTCGTTTTGTTAAGAGTTTTCAGCCGACGACAAAAATATAATTAGAATACGTAGGTAAATTTAAAAATAGTTCCATCGGCATATCAAGCAGCCGCTCTATCCAGACAAAACCAGTTCGATTCTTAAACTTCTCTGTTTTATTCTTTCAACCTATTTTAGTGCTATCTTTCTTTGCCCCTTTTTTATATTTTTAATTTTTACTAGAATTTATTATTTTTTTAATCATTTCATATTCGTCCTTTAATATCGATAGGATGGAATAATGTTCAAATTTCATCAATAAGGAACTTGTATCTATATATTTGCCAAATAAAGACAATTAACCAAATAAAAAAAATACTTAGCTAGGCTCGTTCATTAGAACATTTGTAAATTTAAATGTGAATTATAAACTATCGAATAAATCCGATTACGAAGCGAAAAATGATGTCACAAGTGGGATTCGAACCCACACCTATTGGAAGTCTGTCCCAATCGTGCTGCTACTTACTCCACCGTGAACTATTGTTGGACATTCAAATCTCGCTTCGTGTTATATTTACGTCTTTAAGGAGACGTGTGGCATCTACACGACAATGTTTACACATTGCATGTGCTTAGTGTTTGGGTTCGAATCCCACTTGTGACATAATTTTTCGCTTCGTAATCGGGTTTTTATAAATAATTAAGCATATTAAATGCTAAATTTCAGTAATTTAAATATCGAATAAATATTAATACTATGAATAGATAAGCTTCAAGTTATATTGTGCTAAAAGTTAATATACCGAATGGACTAAAACCCAACCTACCAACATATATGAAATCAGATTTCAAGTTTAGCTATGAATACGAGCATATTATTCAACATATTTCGGTGGCATGCATTCAATATTCCATGAACGACGCCACATCTGGATCCGCATCCATATTATCTATGTTACATACCATACGATTCCACGTCAGTAAATTGTGAAGTCACAATATACGACTAAATTTCAAAAATTGCCGTCACAAATTCCATTACAATAATGCCATTTTATAAGGCCATTTTATATGATACGCTATCTTATAAAATGGCCTTAATTTAAATGCTAAAAGAAAAATCAAAATGTTATCATAGTGATTATTATTCCACGCTGATTCCATGTAGATAACATGACTTGTGGTGACGGAGTAAGAATACAATTCATCACTCCCTATCTTACCCGTAGGTAATCGGAAGAAACGATTAAAGGATATAAAACGCATATAACATTTATGCAAGAAAAGAAAAGCTCGAAACTAACTAACTAACCAACACGTCTGACTAGCGTGGTGTAGCAAGGTCAATTTCCCTTCCATTATGGAGGAGGTTCGAGCCCAACAGTGGGACATATATAATGAAAATGATGATGATGATGATGATCGTGATGTGATCACGTTAATTGTTTATATTGTTAAAACGAACAAGTACCCTATTTTATCGTAGAACATCGTGGATACCACTTTACTTGTCTATTTTTCACATAGATATAAGAAATACATCAGCGTTTTCTTGTCGGATTTTTTTTTATGGGACTAATCCTACCACACATGCCCACCATTGTAACTCCTGTACGCCAGGATCCACAATGGTCTCCATAAATGACACCGAGGTTTGACCCTGAGGCAGTCCCGGGATATGATTTAAATTGTCTTGGGAACCGGAACAAATTTAATTAGAAAAGGTTAAAGAGGAGGAGTTGGAAAGAGTGATTCCACTTCCCTCCTAGGCAAACGGGAGACAGGAAAACAAAAAGTTTCTTGTCGGCTTATATAAGTTCTTATATTACACATGAGGACTAAAGGATATTGGCCTATGCTTACAACATGTGCTATATGATAGCGGTTACAAAAACTACTAACTCTTACTTTGCTCATGGATATCGTAAAGGATGATTAACAGCTTTACATCAACCTGGGCCAACTGTACCCAATGCCATTTGGTCAACAATTACATTCCCAAAGAGGGTTGACTTTAGGTAGGCAACTGGTCATAAAACTATTGCCAATAACTTTACAATATGTAAGAATACATATTACATCCACTTCAAGTAATTGAGATAGGAGCGGGCGAATTATGATGACCGTATTTACAAAATGTTTTGGTATAATACGATTTAGATGGGACGCCATGATAGAAGAGCTTGAGCCTTCTCACACAGTCTTCTGGCAGCTTTCCCGCTCTCTCAAAAAGGACATTGTGTCCATTCTCCCTCCCCTAAACCGACCAAATCAGTCACAGGTGTTCATGGACGATGAAAAGTCCAAATGCCTAGCCGACTGCCTAGAGCTTCAGTGTACGCCGAGTACACTATACCCCGACGACATAAATCACAGATTCATCAAAGACGAACGTCGTACCACTATTTCGCGATCTAAAGTAAACGACAACCCAGACGAGCCTATCTCAACAGTGACCATCGACGAGGTCGTATCGCTAGTCAAGCGTGTAGACCACACGCTAGGAAAGCCCCTGGTTTGGACGGTATCTCTAATAGAGTTATTAAATTGTTCTCCGCGCACCTCATTACTGTATTGTGCTGCATTTACAATGCAGCACTCAACAATAACATCTTTCCCTCGCAATGGAAAGAGGCCGTGGTAATCGGAATCCACCACAAACCCGGCAAGCGACGTACCGAACCAAGTAGTTACCACCCGATAAGGCTACTGAGAGGGTGGCCACCGAAGTTAAAATCGAGTACCGGTGGTCCGCTCGCACGGCGAAGAGAGAAGGTTTTACGGTGGGTCTATGGGGTCACGCGCCGCCTTTCCGTCACCCCGGACCGATTCAGCGGGGCGAGACGCACCCATAGCCCACCAATAAAAAAAAAAAAATAAATAAAGGCTACTGAGAGGGTTAGGCAAAATTTACGAACGTATAGTCCTCAGTAGACTAAGAACATTCGCCAAGGCTAACAACCTCATCCCAGACGCGCAATTTGGCTTTCGTGCTGGGCACAGTTGTGTGCAGCAAGTTCACAGAGTAGTAGAATACATAAGTGGTCAGTCCATTATAAACAGATCCACAGCTGTAATTTTCCTAGATGTAGCGAAGGCATTCGATAAAGTGTGGCACGAGGGCCTGATTTACAAACTTTATCGTTTTAAGATCCCCGACTATCTAATTTTAATCATACATGACTACTTAAGTCATCGCAGCTTTCGCTACAGGGTGGAAGGGACGTTGTCTACCTCCCACCATATCTAGGCCGGTGTCCCACAGGGCTCGGTCCTCTCCCCTTTTCTATTTACGCTATACGCTAGCGATATGCCCAAATTTAATAGAGTTCATAAAGCGCTTTACGCTGACGACACCGCACTTTTCTGTACAGGTAAGATCCCGACAACAGTAGCAAAGACTCTCCAAACAGCGGTTACCGCCCTAGCCAATTGGTTTAGGAAGTGGAGAATAGAAATCAACCCCGATAAGAGTCAGGCGGTCATGTTCATACGTCGAAATGCCCGCACCTACTCTATCGATAGTATTCCGCCCCTTAAAATGTTTAACAAGCCTGTTACTTGGAGCAGGCAAATCAAATATCTAGGTGTAAGCCTTGACGACCAACTCAGCTTCACCCCTCACATAACGCAAGTCCACGCGCGTGCGGCTTTCATGATGGGACGCCTCCATAGTTTAATAAATGCTAGATCTAAATTAACCTTGAGCAGCAAGGTCCGATTATACACCGCTTGCATACGGCCAATCATGACCTATGCTAGCGTAGTGTTCGCGCATGTTTAAGGCACACAGGATCCACAGACTACAGACACTTCAAAATAGGTTCATGCGCCGAGCTACGGGAGCACCGTGGTTCATACGAAACGTTGATCTTCATGACGATCTAGAACTACCGACCATCAGGCAATTTATGAAACTGTGCTCCCAGAGCTACTTTGACTCTGCCATGATACACCTCAACCCACTAGTGGTTGGGCCGGCTTCCTACACGCCCTCTCGTAATTCAAAAAGCCGACGTCCGCGGCACGTCATCGACGATGACGACGACGATATCACACTCGCTCAATTAAGAGCTTACACGGCCCGCGAGGCCATTACACATAAATGTCCGCGGTTTCGTCCTTGCCGTCGAGGTGCGAAATCGCGACGCGCAAAAATCATAAATCCAAACGTGGGCACGCCCACTTTGCCACCAGCGACGCCCCAAGCCGAGGTCCGTTCCCCACAGGGGGAGCCCTTGGGCGATGTCACTTAGCTTACCTCAATCGGGTTGAGAGCCCTCAGCGCTCACCCATAGTCCGCGTAAAGCTGTCAAAGCCATCTGCGGCTAACAGCTAAAAACACACAAAAAAAATACGGTTTAGATTCGAAATGTCTTTTATATACATACATATCACCACGCCATAGCCCTTGCAGGGTAGGCATGGAGAACAGAGTGCCAGAGAACTCTATCCTTGCATACTTCACTCGCTTACTCAATATTCATAATTCTCTTCATACACGCTCGCCGGTTTTGGAGACTTTTGACTCCACCTTCCTTCATTACTTGACCAATCTGGTCTAGGTAGGTTAGTCTCGATCTCCGCCGGTACCTACATCCTTCCACTTTCGCATTGTATATCTTCTTAACCAGACGTTCGTTCGGTATTTTTTCACATGTCCGAACCATCGGAGCATTCCCTTTCGCATCTTTACACCAATACTCTCTTTGAAATTTTGAAATGTTTTACTTCCGACAATATGCGCTTAGGTTCACTGGTCGTCTTCTAATTATGAAAA
This sequence comes from Lymantria monacha, assembly GCA_905163515.2. Lineage (NCBI taxonomy): Eukaryota > Metazoa > Arthropoda > Insecta > Lepidoptera > Erebidae > Lymantria > Lymantria monacha. Next base: position 25,324,445 of record LR991081.1, read on the forward strand.
GTGTAGGATTGACTTATTACAGCTAGTATGTGAGAGTGAACATCGTCGCTTTTTTGTGGCAAGTTATAATATGGTAAGATACAGAGGCAGTGGCGAGAGACCCCATAACCTGCCCGGCACGTACCTGTCTACGCTGCACGGTCGGGCCACCGGAACCTGGTCTTTGTCATCGGCAGCCTGTCCGTTCAATTTTCGAAAGAAAAATTAAATACAACTAATAAGACTTGGTTTGATTTATTAGAAGTCCGTTCTACCTATTTTATAAATTAAATTAAAATGACAGCTATGTGGAGTAACTAATTCCCATGGAAGTAATAAGTACTCTGTACAACAGGAATGAGCTCTATCCGTGCATCTTGCAGCAAAAATAAAGAAAATAAAACCTTATGCTAAGGTAGTAAGAGTCTTGTTGCGCGCAAAATAAAAATGAAGCCGAGTGAGAGGGCAACCAGTGAACCCTGTGTCCCGTTCTAACAGTGGACTTAGAATTGCCAGAGTTAAGTTGATTTCAATCCTTTCCTTGTTGGTAGAAAAATATGCGATTGATGTAATGTAATGAAGTAAAAACATTTACTTCTAAAATGTTTTTAAATATAAATAATAATTTATTACCGACATATTAAAGCAATATTATTTGTTGCTAAGTGTAAAACCTTATTAACGCAAACATTTTGCGATTGGGGTATAGGTTTTCTTTTATATGTATGAAATACGGACACCTGACATGACAACCCCACATGAAATCGTAAATAATAATAATAACATAATTTGTTAGTGAAGAATTACGGTGACCATGCATGACTATTCAATCCTAGTTCAAGAACAAATAACTTAAATACCTATGTATTTTTTATTTTTTTATGAAAATAACTTTGTTTAGATTTCAAATTTCCTAAAGATCTTAAAGTCCCTAACATTAAGTTCTTTAGAAAATTTAGGAACAAAAAGAAAGCTATTGTGGAAGAATATAATAAAGAACAGTCGACATGATCGATATCAATAGATGATTTGTTAGATCTCGTAGATATCCTCAGGGGTATTCCGTCGGGCCGACCACTGACGTCAAGTCACTCTGCTCCGGTGGTCGGCCCAACGACGAAGTCGACGTCACGGGTGGGTTACGGGTGTGCGCGCTTACGCCCCTCTGTCACCCCGGATGGAGTGGTGCGAGGAGTGCGCCGGCCGTAGCCCACCCCCCAAAAAAAAAAAAAAAAAAAAAGAGATCTCCTAGATAACGATTGTGTTTCAGATTTTAAACTGAACATTATTTTTTATATTGCTGGATATATCGTGAATGGGATGATTTACAAAATTTCTTGTTCAAATTGTGTGGTGTTATTGGATCACAACACCATAGAACACTGTTTATTACATTATTAAATCAATCGTTAAAAAACGTAAACAATAATAAAATTATCATGTAGGTATGTCGTCCGAGAATTTTATAGCAAACTACATACATCGTTAGAATCAGCACATCCTCCTCAATCTATATTTGAAGATCCACATGATATTCTATTGGTGAAGGCGTTAGCGAATTCATATCTCAATTTACGTTTAACTCAATGCAAAATTAGAATCAATGAAACATATAAGGAATAAGCTGGGTTTGCGACAGAAACTTCACAAGACTGTCTTATTTAGCAATGTCTGATTTAGAATTAAACTTAAATGTAAACTTAATTGTTTTTTCTTAATTAAATATACCACACACCAGCTTATCGTAATTTTATCTCAGTCCAGCTGCATGTCGCGTCCCACAAGGACCAGTAGATAAGTACCTACCTATATGACGCGAGTGTGAAAAGCAAGCAAAAACAGGAAATGTATAGTGCCACAAAGGGCAAGTTTATAATTAGCATCTTCGATTAAAATCCATCTGAAGCAATGATCTGCTGACGTCAGATCACAAATATTTTTTATAATTATTGTCCTTAAATCATATTTCAATATGGTCACCATCGCCAGAGAGGGATAAAAGGTACAGTTCTGAGCTCTCGCTCGGCTTCAATTTTGCGACAACAGCTCATTCCTGTTGTACAGAGTACTTATTACTTCCATGCTAATTCCTACTTCATATTCCCACCTTTACTGTAAATCTTTACAATGCTATTGGCAAATATTTGCATTCTGTACATTTTAGTACTATAACATTGCAGTTATAATTTTTTTTTATGGTTTGCTATTGATATTATAAACTTTTCATAAACATAAATTTCATCATTATCGTGAGAGTGGTCAACTTGCAGAAGTTTTGGGAATAGTTTTATCATCGCCCGCCTGACGTCAAACCTCCTTGGAAATACAAATGTTGAGCAGACAATACCAGATGGTAATAGCCCAGGTGTAAATCTCTTAGCCGTCTTTTACGTCACCCACGATCAATGTAAGAGCTATTATTTTTTTATATTGTATATATAGTGTTCGTAGAGGCTGATATATCATACAGCAAATAAAATGTATATATTATTGAAAAAAAAACATATGTAAATTAGGTATATGAATATTTAAAACAAACACTCTTACCTGAAGATGTGCCTGACATCGGTGAGTTCGGCTCTACTTTGAACCTGCAAATAAAAATGTCACCAATTTACTTATCAAGCAGGAAATATTTTGTTACTGTACTCATTGCTTAGTGGTATATGTGTCATTGGTTTAAGTTCAACCCAGGATTATTTGATACCTTATACAGTACAAACACGATTTACTGGGTATGGATCTAATTTAGCCGTTAATTATCTATGATAAGGGAGGCCCATGTACCTTAGGTACAAGGGCCTCCCCGCCGGGCTGGCCACAGATGGCAAGGAAGTGGTACCAGTGGCCGGCCCAGGGGCGATGGGGAGGGAATACGGTATGTTATGGGGCCACACGCTGCCCTTCCGTCGCCCCGGACGGAACGGGTGGCGTGGATCCGGACCATAGCTTACCCAAAAAAAAAGGTACAAGGGACTTAATTATGGAGAGTTAGAAATATCTACGTATAGCTTATATTTACTTATTATAGAATTATTTTTCAAACATTACTTTTAAATGCGCAATATAATATTTTTATTTGTGTGTTTGTGAACTTCAATGCTGTGTGATAGTGACTACAAATACTACCAACCCTTACTTTGATTGTATATGTCATAAAAGACTATTCAAAGCTTTATATCGACCTGATCCAACTCCACCTGATGCCCTTTCATCATTAATTACATTCCCAAGGGGGGTTGATGTCAAGCAAGCGGCCAGTCATAAAACTAATGCCAATAATTTTTGAAATATATACCATATTACGTCGACCAGATGTAATTACAATAATGGCAAGATGATGATGTGTAGACGTCTGGATGAATTAGGATGAAAATTTGTGTGTTGATAATGCTTTAGATTAAAAAAATAAATTAAACCTGATAGGTGGCGCTATGATCGAGCTATAAAATTACAGTATTATTTACAGTAATTATTAAGTCAGCCTAAGCTTTGAAATTTTTTTAACTAATATAAATGACACAAACGGTTGGGAGAAGCCAAGTGAAAGTGAAACTAGGAACAAAATTGAAATATTCCCCTAACTTTATACCGTTTTCAGAAGAATATCGAATAAAGGTCTCTTAAGATGACAATATAGTATAATGACACTCTTTCTTTACACACATACATACATATCATCACGCCATATCCCTTGCAGGGTAGGCAGAGAGAACAGAGTGCCAGAGAACTCTATCTCTGCATACTTCACTTGCTTCCTCAACATTCATAATTCTCTTCATACACGCTCGCCGGTTTCGGAGACTCTTGACTCCACCTTCCTTCAGTACATGACCGATCTGGTCTAGGTAGGTTAGTCTCGGTCTCCCTCGGTACCTACATCCTTCCACTTTCGCATTGTATATCTTCTTAACCAGACGTTCGTTCGGCATTCTTTCCACATGTCCGAACCATCGCAGCATTCCCTTTCGCATCTTTACAGCAATACTCTCTTTCATACCTCTTTTTTTAATTATATTAAATAAAACAAAACCAAAGATACTTTGTACACTATTTCCTGAAACCTCGCAGTGATGTGAGTGATACATCCTGATGATAAGTTGACGAGCATCTCCATCACAGGTCGATTTAATTGATTTAATGCGTACTTTCGTACTTTAATCGTAGTCGTTTTCTTTCAATTTGTAATACACGCATGTCTTCTGCTTACGGTATACTTATCTGAAGCTTGAAGAAATATGAGTATATCTGACCATGAAGCAGACTCTAATAAGTTTTCTGTAGAGTTACATGATAAAAAAAAGAAAACGTGTACGTCGTACTAACTTAAGTTGAATTATTTAATATTGAAATTGTTTAACTTGAGAAAAGCTACCTAAGCTGCTTTACCTAACAAGGGTATGATCAGGACATTTTTCATACTGAATGATAATACTGATGTGATCTTTTAATCAAATCGCCTCGAAATTTCAAAAAGAAATCGTTAACCGCGATGTGATTGTAATCACGAATTTGTTCAGATCAGTTAACATTCTTTTTATAAAGCTTTCATCTTATATTGTATAATCAGCTTGATTTAATTCGTCTCGTTCTACTTCTAGCGTCGTCTAAAGCTACATACATGGAAAAGCACTACCACTCGGATGTCCATTACTCGTTCTTTTTCTTTCTAATTTGTATATATATATATATATATATATATATATATATATAGATCTCACTAAATTTATATTGAAATCATTTTGATATATAAAACCCGCGCGGTCACCTACATTCATATTAAATCCATCCAAATACCTATCACCGGATCAGAACGCGACCGCGCTTCTTTTTTTTTTGCGGTGGGCTATGGACCTGTTCGCGCCCAGCCAAATCAGTCCGGGGCGACGGAAGAGACGGCGAGCAACCCCATAGACCCACCCTGCAAACACCTCTCTTCGCCGTGTAAGCGGGCCACCGGTACCCGATCTTTGTCATCGGTAGCAGAACGCGACCGCCCTAAGAAAATTCAGCAAGAAACAGCAGGTTTGTCTATTTCTTATTTAACAACATATCTCACTTATTAATTGCATACAAAATGCCTAGTAATTATTATTTGCAGTGTGATTTTTCAAACCACAATATAATATAATTCTGAAATATAAAGCAAAGATACTGGCTGAATGATATCCCACAAGCGATAGCTGAATTAACTTTTGGAGCAGCCATCACTACCCTCACCCACCTTGGAAGGAAGGGAGAGACCCGTCCCATGTAGCTACCGCAAGCAGACCTTTAAGTGAGCACAAGCCATTTGCTACAAACACAAACCACACAAAAAAAATGTTTAGGCAAAAACTTTTAGACATAGTGGTTATGTAATAAGAATGCAGTATGTACCCAAAGACGACTAAGGGGCGCAATAAATACCAACATGAAAAAATCCACATAACAGCCTTCACCGAATATGTCAATTTCACTCCCATTGTGAAGAACTGCTGGGCTCGAGCCGAGCCCAGCAATAGTATTTATAGGATATATATAAGCTGATAATATTGGGCACGATTCTCCTCCAGAATGGGGAGGAAATTGACCTACTAAACAAAGAAATAATTTAGAATATATTTGTCTCATAATTATTTTGTAATCATTTCGTATATTAGGCGACGAGGAGACTACACAAACATTTGTTTTGCTGTTTTATTCATGAGTGACATAATATTAAATATTATGCTTACTTTATATTGCGTAATTGAAAGTATTCTTCGGCCTATAAGTCACATTTTTTATTACTTATATATGTATTATATATAAACCATCATTCTCCTACGCTTATCCCAATTACTTGCGGTCGATACAATATGTACTCTTCTTTCATAGTCCATATTGTAAAAGTTATTGACAATAGTTTTATGACCCGCCACCTGCCAGACGTCAACCCTCCTTGGGAATGTTATTGTTGACCAAACGGCATCAGATGGAATTGGCCCAGGTCGTTATAAGGCTTCTTAGTCGTCTTTTACGGCATCCACGAGCAAAGTAAGGGTTGGTAGTATTCATAGCCGCTCCCACACAGCGAATGTACATAAACCGTTGCTTCAAATGTCTAAATATTAAAGTTACTTGAAGTAAGTACATTTTGAAAATGTAATGTTTTTTAACGAACAAATCACAAAAGTGTTGATAACATTGTTATTGTAGACCTTCGAAAGAGTTATCTTTAAAATAATAAAATGTGTCTTTTAAATAAAATTTAAAATAAAACATTTTTTTTTAATCAATAAGTAACAAATTTCGTAAATTATCAAATAGATAGTTAGGTACAAAATATTATATTAACCTGGGCGGGTGACGGAGTAAAATTATTAGCACTCCTTTCTTCCTGTATCGTTAAAATCCATTATGGGATATAAACAGATAACATCACTGCAAGTGAAGAAAAACCGGTAAGTAATAAAACCGATAATATACTAATTCATCTAAAGCGTAAGCTAATTCGCCTCATTTGGAAGAAGTGGAAAAAGAAGAAGAAAGATCATATTTACAAGGTTGCCAATGTTTTAATAGAAATAAAAATAATGTACATCCTACCTAGTAATATTTGTTGATTTGAAAACAGAATAATGTATGTACAAATTTGTATAATATCCAAACCAGCGGATACGTCTGCTTTTCAAGGACAGCATCGATTTTCTCGATACAGGTAGGTACGAATGAGCTGCGGGCTATATTATCAAAGACACTTCCCGCGATTTAACGGTATCATACCAAAAAGAATTTTCAATTTAAATAATCAAGTACATATTTGAACTATTAAATAATTTTCGTATAAATATTTATAATAAAATCAGAATACAATATGCTTTTTTTAATAACCTCGTAACAGCTGATTGGAGTATTCATTTTACACTGATTTGTATATCAATATATAGCTTATCGAAATAATAACTTACGTGTAAACATCTGAAGTATTAGAAGAACTTGTGACTTCTGATAACACTGAGTAACTCATTTTTTTTTTAAGAAATTTGGTATTATTTAGATATTCTGTATTAAAGTTTATTTTAGACAGTCTCATACATTTAAAACTATAAAACAATCACATAAAACACACAATTAAATTTGATTACATGGCTATATTAATGTATAATTCACTACTTATATGTAAATTATAAATTACAGAAGATCGCGGAAAAACAGTTATGACAATTGAGAGTATTCGTTAGCAATGAAATCGCTGTAGGCTTTAGGGTTGAATAGATAAGATGATATAACTTTGCACAACGCGCCAAAGGCATTTTTCTTTGAGTTTTCCTTTTTAACTGTTTCAGGTAATCACAAGCATACGCGTCGACGAAGTTATATCACCGAGCGAGGGTGTGAACAGCGCATGCTCAACTTTAACCTTGAGAATGTTTCCTGGTTCAGGGGCAGCAAAGCGACGTTGTTACCTGAATTCTAGGTCAATGTGTCATACTATGTATATATCAATATGACAAACGGCCATCTTTGACATTTTTGAAGGCATATTTTGTGACGCAGACACGATAAGGGATTATTATAATACATTTTTTTTTGATTCACTAAAATCTTCGTGTGGTGACGAAGTAAGAATACAATAACAAAAACCCCTTGTTTGCCAGTGAAGGTCGTAAGAGATGACTGAGGAAATAGATATGTACATATAAAATGTATGCAAGAGTAGAAAACCTTGAAATAAGACCTATAGGTAGGTCTGTCCAGTGTGGTATATTAGGTCAATTGCCCTCTTATTTTGAAGGAAGCTCGAACCTAATAGCGAGGGTATATGAGCTGAAGAGATGTGATAAACTTGTATGGTAACAATAATACAGTCGGTCACTACACCTTAATATTGTTAGAGGGGTAAGAGCCGAATGAGAGATTACTAGAAGAAAAGGCAGCAGAACTTACTTCTTCAGACTTAAATACGACGGCGAATACCATATAACTGTCAAGTCGGTTATTATCCAATAGTAGATGATGATAGCTTGATGAAGAGAGCTTATTGGATAGATATATAGATATATCCCAACATTACTATATGGAAGCGAGAGTTGGGTATACAGAAAAGAGCATGCAAGTAAAATTAATGCGGTCGAAACGCAATCTCTACGGAAAATCTGTGGAGTTAGGCTGATCGATCGCATTCGTAACCCCGACGTAAGAGAGCGGGTAGGTATGAAAGAGAGTATTAGTGTAAAGATGCAAAAGGGAATGCTCCGATAGTTCGGACATGTGGAAAGAATGCCGAACGAACGTCTGGTTAAGAAGATATACAATGCGAAAGTGGAAGGATGTAGGTACCGGGGCAGCCCGAGACTAACCTACTTAAACCAGATCGGTCACGTACTGAAGGAAGGTAGAGTCAAGAGTCTCCGAAACCGGCAAGTGTGTATGAAGAGAATTATGAATGTTGAGGAAGCGAGTGAAGTATGGATAGAGTTCGCTGGCACTCTGTTCTCTCTGCCTACCCTGCAAGGGATATGACGTGATGATATGTATGCATTCATTTTAAGTTTTTAAATGTATGTATATAAAAATAATATTCTTATTTCTCATACTCGGTAAATGGTTATTGTTTGATCCGAAGAGTGGAAGATGTTATTTCTTATCTCAGAGCAAGCAAAATGCAGAGAGCACCAAAACAAGGAAAGATTCATTGTAGTTGATTGCGTCTCTAGGCCAGGCAGAAATTTTAAAAATGGGACAAAATTTAGCTACGAAAATTTTATATAATTAAGAAATAGTAGAATTTTATAGAATGGGTGACAAGAAACAATTCCCATAGGTACGAGATATATAGACGACTGTGTGCATCAAGAGCGACTATATTTCGAATAGGTATTGATAACTTTCAGACCTGTTAAATACTACCTACTTTTTCAATTTGAGTATAAGGCAAATAAAAAATAGTACATATCTATTTACTTTTATTATGTGAAATATTTATTTTCTTGTCTGCTCGTCACTCGTGTCACAAAATCATGGTATCTATAGTAAGGGTTGGGCAGTATTTGAATTACTTGTAATTAAAATACGTAATTGAAATACAAATACGTATTTGGTATTTGTATTTCAATTACTTTCTTAAAATGTAATTTGTAATTTGTATTTCCAATATCTGACAGCGAAGTATTTTGTAATTAGTATTTTAAATACTTGAGGCTTCAAAATACATTTTTACATTAAAATACATTTAACCTTCATTTAACGATCATGAGTGTGAGTGCGAGTGCGAGGCAAGAGTGCAATGATGGTAAAGCAGCTATTAGAGGTAGCAACACTTCATGATTCGGATATGTGGAAAGAATGCCGAACGAACGTCTGGTTAAGAAGATATACAATGCGAAAGTGGAAGGATGTAGGTACCGGGGCAGACCGAGACTAACCTACGTAGACCAGATCGGTCATGTACTGAAGGAAGGTGGAGTCAAGAGTCTCCGAAACCAGCGACCGTGTATGAAGAGAATTATGAAGGTTGAGGAAGCGAGTGAAGTATGCAAAGATAGAGTTCTCTGGCACTCTGTTCTCTCTGCCTACCCTGCAAGGGATATGGCATGATGATATGTATGTATGTATGTAACACTTCATCTGTTATGTACACTGTACGCCATAGCGTACTGTACGTCAAAATTGGCCAACAAAACGCAAAAAAATGTACGTGGAATTGTCAATGTCAAGCTAAGATGTCAAGTCATAACGGTTTAACGGTTTGTTTTTAGTTTTTTCATTGATAAAACACTTGAGACATTTTACTCTCATTGTACCACAACTAAAAGAGAGCTTGGAAAAAAGATTTGAAAAGTTTTTTAAACTGTCACCTGAAGTAAATGGAGCCATATTGGCATCATGCTACCACCTCGTTATAAAATGCGTTGGTTGCCAGAAAGCATCACAGCAGAAGAGAAGCAAAGAATTCGAAAAATCTTGCCATTCATGCCTTAGAGACAAGTAACAAAAAGCATGAAATAATGGATGGAAGCAGCAGGAGTAATAGTGGTAGGACCACGCTGTGGACAGTATTCTGTCAACAGCCGCGGGCCGGTCCATCTGGGGTATTACCATACTCTCGCACAAGATTGACATCTGAGTAATGGCAATGGGCACTTCGTTCAGTGAGCGAGAAAGCCGGAAGCCCAGCTGGGGTGGGTTTGGGGTTTGTATTGGTAGGAAGCGGCCTAGCTATATCCTTAGTACTGCAAAGGACCATGGGCGGTAGTGACACTTACCATCAGGTGTGCTGTCTGCTCGTTTGCCACCATAAGCAATAAAAAAAGAGTAGCACCACTAGTAAAAAAGATGATGATTTTATTGTTTTTGAGAACAGAGACAATGATCAACCACAGACATCTAAAATGGAGTTCGAATTGGTCAGCTTCCTGCCGATTCAATGATAGAAGCAAGGAGCTTTCAATTCTTGAGCGCTATCCAAATATAAAAAATGTATTCATACAATTTAATACAAGTTTGTGCTCATCAAGATCTGTAGAAAGCTTGATTTCTTTAGCAGGTTTTATTCTCTCTCCAACAAGAGGCTGTTTGTATGACAGTACATTTAAAAATCTAGTGCTCATGAAAGGAAACATTGGTTTTACTGATTAATTAATCTTGTTTTCCTCTACTTTTCAGCCCATGCAGGTCTAGATTACTTATTTTGTAATATGTAATTTGTATTTTGTATTTCAATTAAAAATAGTTAAATACTGTATTTTGTATTTTATATTTCAAATACCTTACTTAAAGATATTTTGTATTTTTTATTTTAATTACTTGTGATACTGTATTTTGTAATTTGTATTTCAATTAAAACAAAGCATGTATTTTGCCCAGCCTTGTCTATAGTTCATCTAATCTAAGAAGTGCATTTTGACGTTTTGCATTTTTTAATACACAATAACCTCAGTCAAACGTATACACATGATTGTAAACACTAAATCTGAAATTTTAAACAATAATTAAGTTATTTACATAATTAACGTTGCGGGTGACTTTCTTGTACAATAATCTAATGTTGAAACTCGTAAAAATCATTTAAAATAAGAATAACATGGTAAATAGTAATTGTCATTGACGAACTAACAATGTTACGTCATCACGTTCTATACAATAGTGCTTGACAACTTCTAATTCACGAATATCCAAATAATCAGTAAAAATATTAGAATAATACAATTAATCGAATAGAGATTTTGACAGAGATGTACATTTCGACACTTTGATTGATGAGAAAATAATTATTAATGTTCGCGACGCTGATAATTCAAGTAATAGTAGTAATTCTTAATAAATAGCCATTTTCAAATCCAGTTTTTGTTTTTAATTAACCTAATCCTACTAAATATGATGAATAGATTCTATGCTGAAATAATTAAATTTGTTTAGCACTAATATAGCACTTAATTTATTCATCACCTTTTTGAAAAATAAAAAATAAACCGATTATTAATTATAAAGAATCAATATCGATTTCTCAGTAAAATCGGATATTTTCGATAGCGATTATTTGGTTCACATACCTAGACAACTTCCTCAGACAAAATCAAATCAAAATGCACTTCTTAGATTAGACAGACTATAAGTATTCAAATATCTTGGCTTTGAAATATCTGGCAAAAGATTTTAGAGTCCTGAATTTACCTCTTCTTTAATTGAATCTGCGGTTAGCAAAATCACTTGAATTAATTTTAATTAAATTCCTATTAGTTTATAAGACATATATAAATCCTGATTTAAAATTTTAGAAAGACGAATAAATTACGTTGATTTTTTAAAATTTAAATACGGAATACACGATGTTATCCCCGGCACGTCGCGGGCAGTAACGCTTAATAAGTATTTCTTAAGAATAGGAATTTTATTGATAATTTTAGACTAATAAAGCATTAGAATAATCATAGATATAATAATATAAAACTCGCGTGTCACAGTGTTTGTAATTAAACTCCTCCGAAATTGCTCGACTGATTTTCGTGAAATTTCATGTGCATATTGATCTGCGAATCGGACATCTATTTTTCATCCCTCTAATTGTTAAGGGTTAAAAGGGACTTGCGTACCCAAAAATCAAACAGTCTTTTCGTCGAGCAATGTAGACTGGCCATTGCCACTTCAGCGTGAGATTCTTATGGCTGTAATATATATTTTTTTCAACTAAAACAATATAGAACTTATAAAATCATCAAAATTAGAGCCTTATTTTAGATGTCCGAATTTGAAGTGCAAGGAACCTGAGTGCATTTTGAATATACACTTCAAAAATGTGTTACTCTAACTTCTTATGTCATCGGAGCGTCTTTCGAAGTTACGAATAGTAGGAAACCATTTGATCACCTTTATCCACACCAGACATACCTAAATTGTAATTAGCCATGATTTTGGACGTTTGCGTATACATAATATTGTGAACACTGACACCCATTGGTAAATGTTTTATGAGTGGCGCCGACTGTTGCTAACTACGCAATATTGCGTAGATGGTAATTTGTATGGTGGCCTCCGATTTCGGTACGTTGAGCCCCATCAGCATTCAATGTGTTAGATGTGGTTTGGCTTCCGGCTCTTTCTTTCTCGCCGAAAGATTCGCAGTAGCAAATTGGTACTACTCAAGACTCAAACATCTGACGAGTATCCCGAATTAAACGGCCCAATTATGGATGTAAACATAAAACGGTCAGCAGCATGGTTCATTACTCGTCGCCACTACAGCTGGAATAGACGTGGCATACTTACCATTGCAAAGCGCAACGCGACCCGCATTGCAGATTGCTTAGGAAAATATAAAGCAATAGCTATATTTGAGCAATGAAGATAGTAACCAAAAAAAGAAAAAACATTTAAAGTTGATATCGCTTTAATGCTTAATCATATTGCCACTTTCTTAAATCACATGGAAGAAACAATAAAAGTATTAAAGAAATACTTAAAAATTAAAATTTAAGAAATTAAATAATTCATAATTATTTTTTTTATTACAATAATTTCGAACAACAATAACAAAGCGAACAGTAATTATTTGGAAGCGGCTGACGTCGTTGGCGCCAGAACATACCTCGACAAATCACAATAGAACAACAGATAATGTATTTCTAATATAAAAAAAAAAGTGCTGTGTTCACATAGATGTTTGAACTTACAACTACCGAGCAAAAATATAACTGTATGTGGCACACGCAATATAAAAAAAAAATATATCTTTATATTTTTTTTTATAGAATAACACGCTTTTAGACAAATTTAACTCTAATTTTGATCGCTTGGGTCCGTATTTACAGGCAATTTATACCAGAAATTGACTTATCAATTTAGAAACTATAAAAGCTGCCTAAACCAGCCAACTAGTGGTTACGTGACAGTTGACATAGTTTTGCCGATGTAGTCTTGCAAATTCTCTTCCAAACTTTAAATATGTATATAGGTAAATATATATATATATATATATATATATATATATATATATATATATATATATATATATGAATACTCATTATTTATCTGCTAGTACATTTTATACTTCAAATTGTAGATACATGACTGAAGTATTATTATTCGAAATGAATAGGGTATTTTATATTAAAAAAAAATTAAAAAGGTTTAAAAAGCATACTATACGTAATACGCCTACTTTAGTAATTATTATTATGCCTGTCTATATATTGAAAAAACAATATAATTAAAAATGTCGTATACATCGTATACATACCAGATTATCAAACTGGGTGTATCATGCAACGTTCTTCGCTTTCTTTAGAGCCAGCGCATAACAAAATGACAAGCTTATTAACCAAGTAACCTAAATGACACATCCTTGTCGAAGTCCTATATTGTGTAAAGTGCGAGCTCTCACTCTTAGATTTGCGTTTAATATATGTAATTTCCATACATTATCTATTAGCCTATCAACATCCACTGTTGGACATATACTTGCCAAAGGAGACAATTTTCGGTAATCGACAAGCTTGGTCGGCAGCTGTTCACGTAAACCATTGCGTTCATCAAAATCGCGATCAATAACTCAATAAATATATTAGACAAGACAAAGAAACTTCAAACTTAAATAATATACATATATTACATAAATAATAATACATCATATGATAACATTAGATTTGTACACGAAAGTAATGGTTAATTTTTAATAGTATATAAGAATTCATAGTACTAACTTCAATACATATAATCTATAAAATATAGCTTGATCTCTGTGACAGTTGTCACTAGTGCCGCACGCTTACGATGTAGTCCGTCTTTTTGTCGATATAATTCCTTATTTTATAAAGTTATTTGCTATTGCAATTGAAAAACAATGTATGAAAATCTTATTTAATTTCAATCAAATGGATGGGTGAATCGATTATAAATGTAAAACAATCTATGAAAATTTTATTGAATTTATATTAATGGATTTTATTCAATTTAAACTAAAGCTACTAATTAATTCTTTTTATTATTCGAAAGGAGTACATCTAAATTCGTCGTCACTATTATCATTATCGCTGGAGCACTCCTGTAGGTTGATGATGAGTTCTTGGTCACAGATTATTTTATAAATAAACATGTTTATTTTACAATAAAAAAATATCTTTTTAATATAAATGAAATGATCTTGTTAATAATATAACTGATATCTGAATACTAAATTAACACAATTTACTTATATTATAGAGTAACTACGTGGTTTATATGGGTAATGTATTGGTTTTACTTGTTTTATAAATAATTAATAAGAATGTTATCGATTTGCGTTTATCGATTGTCCCATCTCTATCTTATTCTCAGTTCAGAATGACCTAGTACTTGAGAAAAGCATCATATTTTTATAAAATGGTTACTAAGTATTTTAAAACATATGGAGTGATAGTGGAGAGATATAACTGGCACGTAAAGAATGAAAATATAGGCGATACAAAATAAAATTGTAAACATGACGCGTATTCAAAATTACTTCATCGGTTTTGTAGCTATCTGTCACAGAGATCAAGCTATATTTTAAGGGCTATAGATTATACAAGAATTAAAAACTCGCCGTGACAGAAGCTTCGGGTATTACTTAACTGTTTAATAGTACTATTTTGTTTATATCCTCACATTGTGCCGTGGTATAATATTAACATTAATAATATCGGTAATACATCAAACATAATTAGCGTTATCTCAGCAGTTGTCATGATAGGAGTGATTACGCAGAAACCTCAATGCGATAATCCCTTATTACTAAACTATGTCCGATTTGCTAGCATTTATAGATATTGACCAACTGCTTTTTATCGCAGTGTTATGTATTTTAACTTCTCTCTCTGCTGGATGCCGAGATTAGTGGGTTCAAATAAATATACAAACAAACAAACCCTTCAGCTTTATAATATAATATAGATACGTATTTAATATATAATAAATTTACAGTATAAATTAAAGCGTGTGCCAACATCAGTACATAGCCCAAATATTATTGCTTTCATCCAAATGAACACAAAAAAAGCGTATACAGTAAATTTTCGATTATATAATATATTCGAAATAAAACGCAACAAATGATGCAACATGATTCTGATGCCTAAAAGGAAACATCTAAATAATATTACATCTATTATAGCAGGGGCAACGGCTTGGTGATCTTGATGCCTACATCAAATGTGCCCCTTGCTTGTTTGCTAGAAATTAAAAAAGTAATACTCGTACATACATAAACTAGTAGGTACTTTGCTTTATTCAATAAATTACGTAACAGCGAAAACAATGCTAGATTTAGCACAATTTATTGAACTGCTTTGCCGTTCTTTCAACTGTGATATGTGTACGTTGAGTTAATAAAATTAATATTAATTAAAATTTAAATTAATAATGTATTATTGACAAAAAAAATTAAACTAAATATAATGAAGTTAGAACTACATCACTATGGGGGCCATTCTATTGAACGGTGCGCTCAGTTCGTTTAGCCTCTATCGTTTGAAACAAATTATTAATATGTTTAAATATCATAATATGCTAGACAATGACATTATTTAAAACCAAAATGAATATTCAAAATAATTGACTGAATAAATGAATAACAAATACAATCTATACTGATGGCAATCATATCGTTCATTTTTTTTGTATCTGGCAATGGTTTGGCTTTCACGCGCTTTCATAAACAACTACTTCTTTTAATAAATACATCTTTATACCTCAATCAATATAATAATCTACTTATTCGAAAATAATTACTGTAATAACGGTATCGCATTGCACATTGAGTCGCGCCCGTCCGAACAGCACATTACAAAACCAACTAAACTAAAATAATTTTTAGTATGTATAGACACGTACAATAGTAAAATAATACACGAATAGATAATATTTAAAATTATACAACATTAAACTTGTCATATTAGTATTATGCCAAGCATTGAGTTAAAATGTTTATATGTGTTACATAATGTTGACGGGTTTTTTTTAAAAGGAAACTATTAAAAAGAAATGGACTTTTCGACTGTATGACGAAGGAGTAGTGAGACGAAATGATTTTAAAAACGCACGGTAAAACAATACTTCAGGATTAATATATACAAAACAAATTCATTGAAATAACCAAGTACCTATCTGTATATAAATCACGGAACTGTTATTAAGATATATCACAACGCATATTCACAAGAAGCGTATAAAGCGAATTCAATGCATAAGCGACATAAAAATGAGCTACTAATTGATTAGTTTTTATAATCTACAGGAAAAATATTTTGTACAAGTTTGTATTACGTAATGAGAATTATTATATATTATTTTCCCCGTTCCCCTATGTTAGTGCAAAAATATTATAAATTTCATTTGTTTCAACGTCTTAGTTGCTAAAAAATTTAGTAAGGAATAGAGTAAAATCATTTTGTATTATGTATACAGGGACATGTTAATGCAGTAAAATGAATAAGGGTTTTTATGAAATAGTTAATAATATGGACTTTTATTTATTTCATTTTGTAGTTAAATGTTGGACATAAAAAGATTGCGCAAACATATCTTCATAGTAATATCATTATAAGTGTCATTTTCAGATATCTAACTATTTATTTACAAACAAAACCGTTTAATAAAATAAATAGAATTTCGATAAAAACAGTATATAAATAACATCAGGCTATGAGGCAATCGTGGCGGTAAATTAAAATTGTTTTTTTTATTATGACGTGCTAAAAGAGGCGATTACTATAAAATACATCATGCAAACTATAATTATTTCTTGTTACCGCAATTTGATAATTAAAAAAATATATATCGCATAGTAATTATTATGTTTAAAAATAATAGGTACCATATTGATATTAAACATACGCGAATAACCGCATTAATTGTATTATATACAGAGTGGAAGTGGACCGCTCCCGAAAACAAAGACAGGTGACCCTACCTAGTCCTACTTGTAATGATAGGCTAGAAAAAAATCGATTCGAATAAAAAAAATGTTTTTCACAACGAATTTTAAGTTTTTTTTCATATTCCATCGTATTAGGACAGTACCATGTAACGATAATTCCATAAAAACTACGTAACTTTACTCAGATGAGAAAAGACGCAATCTATTCAAAACTCACGATCATATGTTCAAGAGTTCAACGACATCGCGTGGCGAAAAAAAATTTATTTTTCATCCGAATCGATTTTTTTTCTAGCCTATCAATCATTACAAGTAGGACTAGTAGGGTTACCTGTCTTTGTTTTCGGGAGCGGTCCCCTTCCACCCTGTATAGTAAAGACTGAAAACACAAAAATATATTTTTTTTTCATATAATGCGTCCACATTCATAATAAAAAACAATGTATTGTTTTTTAAACTTCATAACATATTTATTAGAAGATGTATCGCGTATAATTCCGCAGCAAGCAATTGTGAGGTCGATGTACTGGTATCAATTTGTGAGTTGGTTAAACGTTTGCAACTGTAGATTGGCAAATTGGCGAGGTCGACAATTACGTGCAGTATATGCGTCGTATGTATGTCACAGACCTTTGACAATACGTATTGTGCCAATAAAGTATATTTGTGTTGTATAGGGAACCACTATTAAAAGTTTATTTCTAGAACATTTTAATACGATCTTAGTACAGTCAAAAAAAAGACATCTGGTTAGATTAAAGGGTTTGATGTGAGTAAAATATTGCTCATCGTGAACCCCCATAATTTATTGATTTAAGATTTTTTTGGAATAATTATTATTATTAAAACAGTTTTAGAATTAATCTCTGCAAATTTTAGAAATTCTTCCGGGTTAGGGCTATTTCAACGTTTTGAATACTTTATAGCATCGATAGATAAGCTAATTCCCTTTCAAAATTTTGTATTTATTATAGAGGAGTCTAAGTCTCTAGTTTTTATCTCCATAGATATCAAAATAACATAAAAAGATCTCTACTTTCTAAGCTACTTTACATAACGACAAGTTGAAGCTGTATTGCCAGTTCTAATTTGTCTGGCTTAATATTATAAAAGTCACTATGAAAGTAAGGACTTTCTAAGTTATAAGGTAAGATATCTTATGACAACTCTAAAAGATATATAGCTTGTAGTATAAGAATGTTCAACTGCCTACACTTTTATTTATTTTAACGCAAAAATTATAAAGTATTAGTAAAAATAACAAAGACTCCCACTCACGATCGAGAGATCACTCCTCGGATGCCTAAAATATCACTAGCATCGTTCCAGTGATACTGTTGGTAGTACGACGTTACAGAAGTTTTTATGGAAAAAAATCTAAACTATTATTACAAGCATATCGATAGTAGACATGTGTAAGTAATGCGAGTGATGTATCACATGTAATATTACCCGACCGCGTACTGTCATATTACACATTACGCGACTAAACATCACATCACATTAAATATCACACATCACATTAAACATGACGCGAACACCCGTGTACTGTTCTGCATTTCTGCAATGTTCGGTGTCTGGCAATTCAATATTTATTTTGAGCTTTATTTTCAGAACGTTAAGGCTTATATTTCTTGACGCCGCCCGCCGTATATATAGAGCGCTATCGCATTACGCATCACACAGCACATGAAGTGATGGTAAAATGTAATATTACTCGGCACAAAATGTAATGCCATATCACATCACTTCGCGAAGTACTGTTTGCGCATGTCTAATCGATAGCCGATTTCATTAGTGTCAACCTTGGTCTGGGCGATACAAGGAGGTTCTTTTCTTTTAATAATAATTTCTACATCATTAAAAGATTATTTTGCGCCATTTGTAAGTAAATATTCAATAAAATCTTGTTTATTAACACAGATATAAGTTGTATTTTATGTTTGGAAAAAATAAAGCTACTTCTAAAAGTTTTCCTAGTTTCAATCATCAAATATTATCCACATTTCTTTCAGCTCAATTGCTACTTACACATGCGTAATAAATAATCAAATTACTATTAATTAGATAAGAAAAAAATATCAGGAATGCCCACCTTTTATGATAGAAAATTGATTTCACATAAATTTGTAATTATAAGAATAGTTGCAAATAGATTTACGACTATTAGATACAGATTGTAAACGTCTAAAGACGTGTTCATAAATCTATTTATCTAAAATCTAATACATATTTTTTTTTACAAGATGGCAATATGTTTTGTTTACTTTTTTAATAGCATATCTCGCACATTTTTAATATATTACAAGAGAATTACATTTGACTATGAACTGGCAACATCTTTATATTATGTACAATGTATCTCAATAGAGTTTTGTCAGTCTAAAATAACTTCTAAAGAACGTTTATTTAGATTAATGTTTTATGTAGCATTCTAAAGATCGTTTTACCATCATATAAGGAAAATTAAATGAATTTATAAAATTATGTTGTTATTAAAGTTATGTAAATCCATTACATGTATGCAAGATATTTATTACAGAATTATTGGAAACGTATATTGATCAATCTGCGACAGCAATTTGGGTCACGCAGGTAAACCTTTTATTTTTTGCAAAACTCAAATGGTATTCACTGTAAATCAAATACATAGTTACAAATTATAAAAAGAAAGAAATAAAGGCGATAATGGTGCAAAATATTTCACACCAGCCAAATAGTAGTTCTCATTTTTTGTTTTTCATATAAAACAATAACGATATATTTTTCGAGTTAATGATAAATTTAAGATAATATCCAGTAATTAGATTTTTTTATATAGCTCTACAGAAACTTTTTAGTTTATTGTATATATAGTTTCACAGAAACCCATAACGATTTAGTTTATTTTTTATATAGTTCCACAAAAACCTATAACCTTTATAGTTTATTTTTTATGTGGTGCCACAGAAACATATAACCTTTTTAGTTTAATTTTTATATAGTTCCACAGAAGTCTATAACCTTTTTAGTTTATTTTTTATATAATGCCACAGAAACATATAGGTAACTTTATTAGAATATAAATATCCTAGTTTAGGACAGATAATTAAATAGATGGTGTAGATTGACAATAGGGCACAGTACGTGGCAATGAAACCGAAATAAAATAATGTTATATTCATTTTAAATTTGTTTTGTACAAATTTACCTTTTTTGTCTGTTGTTATCAGTTAAGTAATATTATAAAAATAATACATAGTCATCATACATAGTCGTCATAATCAAATGCCCTCAAATCGAAAAAGTTACCAGTTCATAAAAAGAATTACAATTTACTAAAATACGTCATGCAAATTTGATACCGCCCACTCGTCAGTAAATAGAAATATATACATTTTTTTAATATTATACGGTAACGTAACCTGGACGGAATGCTATTGTGAATTAATCGAACGAGCTATTTAAAATACACATTTGAATATAATCTGTATAGACATAAATATAGATAAATATTATTCTATAAGGGATATAGTGTCATGGCAATTCTTGGACATTCCTGATTAAGATATAAAAGATTGCTGAAAAATACAAAATATTATTACAGTTCAATACACCATCGTGAATCTAACCATGTGAATCACATATGACTCATAGATAATTGATTAAATAAAGAAGTGCTATTACTACAAACCAGTGTTACTTACTAATTACAATGTGTAGTCTAATCTGTGTAGGCTAACAATCGGTTTCTATCTATCTATCTCTTTTCTCAGTGCAGTCAGACATAGCACAATTGTTTTTAGATAAAATGGGCACTTATTGAGAGAAGTATTTCTTAATCTTGCCTTAGCCTTCAATATTCAAACATAAAGGGATATATAAATAGCAGATACCTGATACAAACGGTCATCGGGACGAAATGGTCTTTATAATAAAAATAATTTAATCCTACTTTTTTTGGTGGCAAATGATCAAGTATCCCACCTGATGGTAAGTAGAAACAGGCAGTTTTATTCTTTTTAGACTTATATATTATCAAGAGCTTAGTTAGATCGTAGGCTACAGTAAGATAGGGCTGGGCTGCCGGTTTCTCGTTCCCAGAATGAAGCGCAATAACATATTGTTTATCGATTTTCTGCGAGAATATGGTTCTATCCTGAACGACTCCCATATATAGCTGCAGCCTTAGCCATTGAACTACTAGTTTACTTTATTTCCTCATGTTAAATGTCAGAATACAATCTGAAACTTTTATATGAAGTTTTTAAGATGTATTACAATAAGACAAGTCAACATTTTCGATCACTGATACAATAATCCCTGATGTTTACGCGATTATTACACATTTGAAGTAAAACTAGCGTTTGTATTTGATTTTTTTATTTCCCAACGTTTCAAAAACTTTACAACGTTCATGGTCACGGGAAGTCCTCCCGTCACCACGTACGCTGTAAAGTATTCAAAACGTCGGGTAGATTCAAAATCAAATACAAACGCGATATGATCTGTAAAAACAGTTTTATTTCTAAACAATAATAATTGTTAATAATGTTTCTTATATGGATATCCGTTGACTAAGTTGCTTGTGTAAATTGTATTGTGTACGTATTAATTAAAATTTCTTGAATAATGACAAAAAGCAATTATAGATTTTTTTATACATATTTGAGTCACATATGATTCATAGGTTCATTTATATGAAATATAATTGTGACGAGGAGAGTGGACGGTGAACAATATCGATATATTATAAGCAGTCACATCTTAAAAAAAATCTATATAATTTGATAAAATGCATAGAATGAGATTCAGCTATATACTCGTTAAACTTAAGATCAGCTGTTATTCATAACATATATATCAGGTTAATAGAAGTATATACTCATCTGAATAATATAGACAGATTAGACAGTTCGATAAAGGCATCTGAGGCTCTACTATGCAATTCGAAGGAGAACGGATTCAATGATGGATCATTTGTTTTTTTAGCACAAAGCTTTTTCGGATTCGACTATCATCTGACGCCTGTGATTTAATGCATTCGCTTATGGAATCCATTCGAACAATTAACTTTCGATCCGAAACGAAAAGTCATTGTAATCGAAATGGTTTGATGGTGGGTTTACGAACAATGATCGTCGAGTGTTTGATTCAATTCAGCACGTTCATTTTCGAATTTCATTCGTAGTAAAGACTCAGGACATATCTTGCCATTAAGTTCATTTGAAGAACCAAAATAGTTTTTTAGATGTGTCCTTATTTATAATTTCATTAAAATTATTTATCTATTCATGATCAATTTCTTTTCAAATTTAATCAATAATGTTTCTGATATCCTCGCAATAACAGTAGGACTAGTTAAGCACTTAGTAAATTGAAACACGACAGGTTTCGCGTTGATGTAGTGGTAGCTTCGAACTTTTCTTATTATTGCAGCGTATAAAGCGCGCGAGGCGGTAATTTTAGACTAATATCGCATTTCATATCATATAACCTAACGTTGAAATAATTTTCGTTAAAAAAATAGTTTTAACTTTAAAATAATATTAATATTTTTTAAAATAATATTATTATTTCGTACTAAAACAATGAAAATTAATAACATTTTAATGTGACCAAATGACAAGTAATGGTAATACATACTGCTAGAAGATAGAACGAGACAAATCTAGATCACATTTAATATATAGGTCTCTCTCGTTCTGTCAACTATTTAGTTGAATATTTAAAGTGACATTACAAAAGAAAACTGTTTAACGATTGTGATAATAAAATAAGCTTATATTCGTCCCGTCATAGAATTTGCTTTGTAAGAATGAAATGAGACTGCTAAAGGAGATGATGGTAGACGCCCTGGCTAACAAAACCACATTCTAGATTCCACGTTACCCCATACGAGTGAATACCTTATTAGCCTTTAGTATTATTGTTCCTTACAGATCCTTTTTTTATACAGTCACGCTTATATCTTGCAAAGAGAAACCATGAGGCACAATGCTACGCAATTTAGCCCTAAATAATAAGGAGTCGTTCTCTGTGTGGTGACAAGTAAAGAATATACAGTATCAACATCCCTTACTTGCCCATGAGCACTAGAGAAGTGGGCAACGGTGATCAGCTGCGTAACTTGTAACACTAACTATGATTGGCAATCCCTCTGCCAAGGTATTTTGGTATTGTTTCACCTTCGTAGGGAGGCCATGAGCAATGATAGGCTGATGGATGAATAGAATAAAGAGTGGGTATATTGAAATCAATCAGATACAGCGCTAATTACCAAGTATGCTTTGAGAACTTTCTAATTACGTCAAAAATTAAAAATCAAGCATAACAAACAACCAATTTTTTTACGTCTAAGATTGAAAATAAGAACTTGGTGATCGGGTGTTGCAAATTTATGTATGTATCAACAAGAGACTATATGTCTGTAAGGTTGCAAATTTACGTACATAATTTCAATGCTTTATGACGCAACCGAAGGTGATGCCTTCGCCTGTGTCATACAGGTGGGAGGAGCCGTGGAGGAATTGGAGGCTACAGCTATTTTTACCTACTAATTTAGCAGTGAAGGACAACAATAAAATAAACGTGTTTTTTTTTAAAATTCGAATTATACATGTCAGACCGATATTTATATAGAATGGTATTGTCTTAGATACCTAATCGAATATTATTCGGACATAAAATATTATTCGAAAATAAAAGTGCATTGCGTAAATTTATTACGCTATAATTATTATTTATGTTATTATTAACATATTAGGGATTTGGAAGATCTTTGACAGAAACAGTTGAGCAGAACTTGATTCTACTCTAATAGAACCAATTCCATTAGGTGTCTATTACATAGTAGAAATATATATAATTGCAAAACACTATACATTTCATTGAAATTGGAATATCTGCCATGCCTTACATGAATTTCAGAATATATACCCAATAAACAAATTTAATCACATATATCGAAGGTTTTTATTCATCATAATAGTCAATCAATTTATACTTTGGCTGGCGTACATTTGGAACGAATTTATGCAAACCGATCTTGAGCGAATAAAATATTAACACTAGGAAATTTGAAATAACAAATACAAAGTTTGTAACTGTACCTTTTGGATGGTATAGATTCAATCCTTAATTAACGCGACTAATTAAGTTCCATAGTGAAAAATGTTTAAACATATTGTTTTGTATAAAGGTACCATGGTTTTATTAAATTGAATGCATTATTATTATATTTAACATTTCATACGTTTTGACACAGTTCTGTGTACCCCTCTTAAGCCGTCTTGTCACAGATCTGTGCCCGTTTCTTTTAACCACTTTTAATCCTTTCGGTCGCTGCGACAGATGACTTATTTTTTTTTTGGCGCTCTCGTTACATTCCAAAGGTTAAAAACCAACATTTTATCCAACCAACAACCAATGTATAAGGTCATAGTCAAACGCGGCCCAGCGCGATTATTACGATAATTTACGTCAAATCAGTTATAGGTATATCGGATCGATATTAATTAAAAATAAATGTACTATGTAAATATATTGGATATCTTAAGAACCAGCCAATAGAAGACCAAGGCAGTGACAATAAAGCGACTATATCCAAGAGGAGTCGTCGATTGACCTATGATGTCGATTCGACAAATGTAAATATAACAGTAATATTTGCAAAATTCAATTTTCATCTTGGCTCATATATGTACATCCTAATGTTGATTGCAAAGCCTCTTTGATCTACCATTCTCATCCAGATCTTAGATCTACCATTCTGCTGCGTACAAGCCTCTTTGATCTACCATTCTGATCTAAATACGACGTTCAGATCGTAGTTTCATTTCGAACTTTCTATTACTTGCAGCGATGTTATTTGCTTGCGTCCGCTAGTCATGTCTTATGATCGTTCGCAGAAAAGCAAGGGGAAGGGGGTGATGACCATTATATTACCAATCAATAATCACACAATAACATCATTCAATACTATTGTTTAATGATATCACGAATTGTAAAGGAATACTGATGGTTACAATGGCAACTGATGATGGTGAAAGAAAATTCTGACCTTTCCGTAGGTGTCCACTGAAATACGACTAGGAGGATAGGCAACAGGTTAACTCTAGGAAAATTGTAATATCAACCGCAATCCCTCAATCATCAAAACATTTGGTATTGTGTGTTATAAATTAATTTACTACTAAAGTAAATTAATTTACTACTAAGGTAAATTAATTTACTACTAAGGTAAATTAATTAACTACGAAAGTAAATTAATTTACTACTAAGGTAAATTATTTCACCACTAATGGAAAGAACTATTTGTCCGTTTGATGATAGACTAGAAATACAATTCACCACCACCTTTCTTATCTGTGGTTTTTGCAAAAGACGATTAAGGTATATTAATATACATATAACATCTATAAAAAAGAAAGTAAACCCAAAATAAAACTACATCAACCCATCAGATTGGCATGGTTTAGTATAGTCTATTTCCCTCCTACTGTAGAGGCGACAAGCCCAGCAGTGGAATATTTATGAGCTGATATGAATGAAAATTAATAGACCACTATATTGAAATTAATTTACCACTAAATAATAAAATAATTTACTTTTGTATTAAAAATTTATAAAAGAGATGGTTAAAAAATATTAATAAGCGTACATAGAAAATTGTTTTAAAATAATATTACAATAAAAATATGCGTATTGTATTCACATAATGCAAGCAGTTTTGTAAAATAATAAAGAATGGATATTTACTATTGATTTAATTTTTTTATTATCAAAGCCACTTTCTGGTTCATTGACGTGTGTAGATCGATATCTGAGGCGATCCTCAGAGTAAGATTCTGATATTCCAACACACTGTACAATTTACATTAACAGAGTAGACCATTAGGGGATTTAAAGCGTGGAAACGTTGAGACATTTTACCGTTATACGACAAAAGTATATATTAAATTTCATAAAAATATAAAATAAAAATGACTGCTGAAACGATAAGCAGTAAACAGCTCAACATCGACTACATTTAAAATTATAATAATAAAATCTGCATACCCAAAGTATGACCTAAAATACACTGAATATCAATTTTAAAATGTCTACATATTTTAATTTTATAGACAATATATTTAAAATTCATTTCATTTAAGCAATATATATTCAAATTAATTTATTAAATATTTAAAATACATATTTTTTATTATTACTGCATAAATGCTTTAAGATTCACCGCTGTAAATTAAAAAAGGAATCATATTGACTTTTGAAATAAGATGGCGGTCTTTATTAGATATGCATTTTTTTTTAAATTTTAAAATAATTTTGAACGCAATGAACGCAACAATAAAAGGTTTGTATGGTGTTAAAAATTGTAAGAATTATTGATATAGCCTGACTAACTAGCGTTTTTTATCACAAATTGCCAGTTCTATCTATTCAATGATTAAGGAAATCCTGTCCGATACCAAAGAGGTATCGACGCTACAAATATTACGCAAAAAAATAAATTCCTTTTCATAAAAATGGTTATAGTATTTTAAATATATTCATGCTCTATATTAATTAAACCATTGTGGTGTACTTGGTCATTAAAATATTTCAGCGCCCTTAGTATTACCACAGAGTTGCCCCAAATTCATTTTATTGATACTAACTGCATTTAATTATCTGTAAAAGTCACATAGAGATATAATAAGCTAATAAATAATCTACACCTAATAATATAAAGAGGTAAAATCTGTATGTAGCTATTAATTTCTGAAACGTACTGATCCGATTTCCATTAACCTTAAATGCTTACAAGTTATTTTTTTATGTTCCGACGACATATTCATCCCTATGGTGAAGGGAGAAAACACTCATGCGATAATAAAATCCAGTAATATATAAAATCGGATCGGATCGGACAGGTGTTTTACACAGGATAATTATATTGCTTAAAATAAGGCGACACGGTTATGTATATGATTTGAGGTTGAAGACGGTGGGATATTTATTTCTTGGTTGGTGTACCACGTTGGGTCAAACCCTCGAATCGTTTGAACGTGTAGTTGATGAACACCCAATCTTTGTACGCCACTTCACCGTCCTGTGGTATTGGCGCTGATGCTGCAACAAAGTAATCAATGTTCATAACCAATAAATTAAGATGAATTATTTAATATAGCCTAGTTTAGTAAGAACCGGCCGACATCTTCAGAGTACAGTATGTCTGTAAAATTAAATTGGTGAGTGAATATGAATGCAATGCCTTACCATCACTTTCTTAGTCGCTGATGTAGAATACAATTAAGGGAATTTAACAGAACTTACTCGTGTTTAGACGGATTAAAATGCAATGTTAAACCTTTACTTAACTGTGAAGATCGTGAAGCCGGGGAATCATCAGAATATCAACAGCATGCTACCAGAAGATCAGTTGTGATTACCAACCCATATATCAAGCATAGCAATTACTGCCGTAACTGATGATATAATGCCGTTTATCCGTGTGGTGACGGAGAAAGAATACATTTCACCACACACTATCTTACACGTGGATGATCGTAAGAGATGACTAATGGATATGAAACCCATATAAAATCTATGCGAAAGAAGGAAAACTCGAAACAAAACACTATACCAACACGTCCGACCAGCGTGGTAAAGTAGGTCTATTTTCCTTCCATTGTGAAGGAGGCTCGAGCCCAACAGTGGGACGTATATGAGTTGAGATGAATAAATCCATTATGAGGATATAATATAATACGTATATAACATCTGTGCAAGAGAAGTAAAATACGTAGTAAAACCTTATCGGAACCTAAACCTACCAGCCTTTTTTTTTTGCGGTGGTATATGATCTGGTTACACCCCGCTAAATCCGTCCGGGGCGACAGATGAACCAACGCGCGACCCCATAAACCCGCACTGCAATGTACCCCTTCACGCCGGTCTTTGTCGTCTAGGAAACCTACCACCCTAGAACGGCGTCGTTATAGTAGTTCAATTTCTCTCCTATTGTAGAGGAGACTCTAGTCTTGAAGTAGGACGTACATAAGCTGATGTAATGATGATGATGCTGGTCCCTTATCAGTAGTATCCATGTGGTGACAGAGTAAGTATCTCGTATGAGACAACTAAAAGATATTACTATACATATAACATCTATGCAAGAAGGGCGACCTTGAAATAAAACCTTATACTTATACAGGTACGTACTTTTCGTGTGGTGACGGAGTAAGAATACTATTCACCATATCTTACCCGTGGGTGATCGTACGAGACGACTGAGGGATATAAAATGCATATAACATCTATGCGAGAGAAGGAAAACTCGAAACAAAACCCTATGCCAATACGTCTGACCAGCGCGGTATAGTAGTTTAATTTCCCTCCCATTACGGAGGAGGCCCGAGGCCAACAGTGGGAGATTTATGGGCTGTGATGATGATGATAATGACTTATACAGGTAGATTTTTTTTAAAACACGAACCCTGCGCTATAGTAATAAGCCTTATACCGTGGGGGACTTTCCAAACATGCAATTAACGCAGACAAATTACACCCAGACTCAGAACAACACTTCGTGGATCCCACGAAGTGTTGTCCTGCGTGGACATCGAACCCACGGCACTGGCACGGAAGGTCGGTATCTTAACCATTACGGCATCTGTGCAGTGATTTAGTTAAAATTGTGAAAAAGGGATCCGACGTGGGAGTGGGACGTCTCTGGAAATGATAATGAAGGTGATCGCTTATAAGTAAATATATATCTAAATTCGTAATATATCCATGTGATGTTCTGATCGATGGATGAAAGGTATAAGTGAGAAGTAAACTCACGTATTTCAAGTTTGACATCTGGGAAGTCATCGAAGTTGGATGTGTCGTCGATGGAGCGCACCTCCACAGAGATAGCGGCAGGGCGCTCCCTAACATGGCTCCAGTCCACGCCGCGGAAAAAAGGCACCGACTTCACGTCCTCAATGCCCCGCTGAGACCCCAATCTGTAATTCAATAGTGTACGAGATTAAACAAGGATTACTCAATTAAAACACAATAGGACGCAATGGGAGCCCGCTAAGAAAAATATTAGTTATGAAAATACATATTCTCTTCGCGGGTATTAATACTTACAAACAGATAAGCCATGCTGGCGTGGTGTGTTGGCTATGTATACCACCAACTAGGGATGGATGAATTCTTTTCGAAAGAGATCGGACAATGAATCGATTCGAATCGTACATACATATACATATCATCACGCCATATCCCTTGCAGGGTAGGCAGAGAGAACAGAGTGCCAGAGAACTCTATCTCTGCATACTTCACTCGCTTCCTCAACATTCATAATTCTTTTCATACACGCTCGCCGGTTTCGGAGACTCATGACTCCACCTTCCTTCAGTACATGACCGATCTGGTCTAGGTAGGTTAGTCTCGGTCTCCCTTGCTACCTACATCCTTCCACTTTCGCATTGTATATCTTCTTAACCAGACGTTCGTTCGGCATTCATTCCACATGTCCGAACAATCGGAGTATTCCCTTTCGCATCTTTACACCAATATTAATTTAATTACTAATTTACTAATTCGAATCGTCATCCAAAGAATTCAAATAAAAATTAAAAAAAAAATCGAGGTTTAAAATTAAAAGGTCGGTTACCGAAAAATCTATCTTTTTAGATATTTCTTACAATTTTGTAAAAAAAAGCGATACTTTTTCACATGCTGCATGCTTTGAGTCATAGAATTGCCAAACCGTTGGAAGCAAGTGGCACAGGACCATTGCGAATAGCATTCTCATGGGGAGGCCTTTGTCCAACAGTGGATGTTTACGGGCTAATGGATGGATGGATGGATTACGAACCCTTACATTGCTCATGGCTGTCGTAAAAGACCATTGAGAGATTTACATCAACCCGGGCCAACTCCATCAGATACCATCTGGTTAACTAATAGTTCCAAGGAGGGTTGACGATAGTTTCATACACATTAATACATTGCAAATATGTGCTTGAAGAAGAGTATACGTCTACTCCTAGTAATATCAATAAGAGCAGATTGATGATGATGAGGGATCAGAACGGTGTGCTGAGTGTGAGTTTTGTCGTTAACATTACGCGCTCTACGACGTGCGCGTAAGCATGCCATTTGTATGAAGAAATATACAGCGCCACTAGTGGCGCGTTTTTGAAACTATATTTCTTCATACAAATGGCATACTTACGCGCACGCTGTAGAGCGCGTAATGTTAACGACAAAACTCACACTCAGCACACAGATCACGTTGAGCTATACACGATGTTAGTTGTTTATTTTATGATTTGAAAATAAATATTGTTGGCGCTTTTCCTTACCTACGATCAGGTTCCGAACAAAAACGCAGTATAGTTTCTCTAGCTTCCTCACTAATGGGTATTTCAGGTGGGAAGGTGAGGGACTCCCGCCACGACATCACCTTCCTATACGTCTCCTGCGGTGACTCCGAGCAGAATGGTGGATATCCGATTAGCATCTCGTACCTGAAAAGATGAAAACACCAATTCAAACGTCCATTTACTGAATTATATAACCACCATAAACTTCAACCCTTTATACACGTGGATGTCGTAAAAGGTGACTGAGGGTTATGATATGCAGATAGCTGCAATACAAGAGAAGATAAACTCGACATAAAACCCTAGGCCAAAATATCTGCCTAGCGCGGTACAGTAGGTCAATTTACTTCCTACAGGGGAGAAGGCTCTAATCCAGCAATTGCAACATAGATTGACTGAGATGTTTAAAAACACTACAAAACCAACAGAATGAAAACCCCGTATAAAAACACCATAGCAAAAAACCGTGTGGTGACTTTAGTTTGAGAATATAATGAGGCATCGCTTCTTACATTTTTATGTGGGTGCCGTGATCGTTTCATTGACAAGGACAGTGAACAGTAACGTTATAGTGAGAAACCTGCAGCGATCGCCAACCCATCTGCTTAGCATTATCATCCTAAACAGACTTATATCCAACTATAGAAGACTGTGGCTGATGTATGGTAAGGCTAGAATATACAATATATTAAAATGTATAAACTCCCATTGATGTCTTGTTATTTTTATATTAAAACTGATAAAATAGGAAACAGAAATTTGTAGAATAGTGATCGATTGAGATTTTATTTATCTTAAAACCGCTGGCCTACAAGAAAAGTGACACAATTCGAAAAATAACTAAATCGTTCAGGAGCATCAAAACAAGGATTTTCCTTTTTTTTTTAGCTTCTTAAAAATACTATTCCAAATGCACGAACATCTGCATAATTTCCTTAAGAATGACGACAGAGAGCTGATAGGGAGAACTTATAATATTAACCAACACCAAAAAAAAATATAATGTAATTTTAAATTTTAAACATAATATTTTTTAATAGACTGAACGATGCGTCTTTGTTGTAGGCCACGTTGTTTATTTTTTTATTTTAAGAGAACATCTTGCTCTAAAGATATAGGCACAAATTACACCTAGACTACTATACCAACCCGTCTAACCAGCCTGGTATACGTAGGTCAATGTCTCTTACCTTGTGGAGAATACTCGAACCGAGAAGTGGAACGAATATGAACTAATAATGATGATACTATTCTCGAGTCTTAACAACGTCGTAATTACAACTCTATAGGGTTGTTATCCGTGTGATGATGGAGTAAGAATACAATTCACCACCCCATATCTTACCCGTGGGTAAAAGACGACTATATAAAACGCATATAACATCTATGAAAGAGATGGAAAACTCGAAACAAAATCTTATACCAGCACGTCTGACCTACATGGTCAACTTTCCTCCCATTATGGAGGAGGCTCGAGGTCAACAGTGATACATAAAAGAGCTGAGATGAATGAATGAATGAGTGTTGTTTATTTATGCCGTCGGCTGTATGCGGGGGTGATCCACTCAATGGCATAGTACGGCGCACCCGTGTGGGTGAGGTTCTGACCGTCCAGCTTAGGGCTTTTCTGTGGCGCTTACAGAGAGCCATTGCGGTCAGAGCCATCCGCGGATACCGCACGGTGTCGACCGAGGCGGCATGTGCATTGGCCGGAACACCCCCATGGGACCTAGCGGCGGAAATGCTCTTCGACCTCTACCAGCGGGT
Organism: Lymantria monacha; assembly: GCA_905163515.2. Lineage (NCBI taxonomy): Eukaryota > Metazoa > Arthropoda > Insecta > Lepidoptera > Erebidae > Lymantria > Lymantria monacha. The sequence goes on from LR991081.1 coordinate 25,356,890, forward strand.
TAATTTAGCACGCGACGCAGGTCTATCGCTTAGCCCTCCCTATCGCTTAGCTGGCGCGAGGACACCCGCCGGGGCGTTCCCGGATCGCCCGTTGGGTTACGCGGCTGGAGAGGCCTAGACACGGTGTTGTTACCGTTGAGGACCTCCGGCCCGTACTGACGGAATGGATGGAGCGGCGGCACAGTCCTCTCCTTCCGGCTGGTACAGGTCTTGTCGAGGCACGGTTGCTTCGGCAAGTACCTGCACAGGGTCGCGAGGAGGGAGTTGGCTCTGTCCTGCCACCACAGTGCGGTAGTGACGAGGACACGGCGCAACATATGCTCGAGGTCTGCACGAGCTGGGACGGGCAGCGACGTGACCTCGTCGCTCTCATCGGTGCCGACCTGACGTTGCCGGTTGTCGTGAAAGTGATGGTCGACAGCGTCAGGAACTGGGACGCAGCCGCCGCCTTCTGCGAGGCTGTCATCTTGCAGGAGGCGGCGGAACGAGTCCAGGAGGTTTCCCTCCATACGGACTCGGGCTGCCGCCGGCGCCTCGGGCGGCGCAGGCGTGAATATCTGCGCCTGATGTCGCCTTAGCCGAGGCATCGGGTGATCGGACCGGGGAATAGTCCGGTCACCCGAAATGAGGACGACACCCCGACGGCGAAAGCTGTCGTGGCGTCGATACGAGAGGAGCCCGCGAGGGTAAACCGCCGGGCGGGCCACCGGAGACAAAGATGTGAGTCAGGCTTTTTATGGTATTCCATCAATAAATTTTCAGTCTTCTTTTATCCGTGTAGAAAACTGGCTTATGTAGAACCAGAGGAATCGGCAGCACCAACCTTGAGTAACTTACAAATCAACGCGGTTGTCGATCGCGGTTATTTTATTGTCACTGTTCATGAGCCTATGTCCAAAAGTAATCTTCTAACAGGCGCTAACATTATAATGATAACGAAATTCTCCAAATTCAGAAAACTCTTAAAGTCCCCTCATAAGCGATATAGAAATTGCGTTTAACGTATAATGACAACGCAATTTTACCACCCTTACGTAAAAGTCGACTAACAGATACCAAGCAAACTATGCACTTTGATACACTAATTTCACTCATCAAGGCATAAATATACCAGCGATAAAAAAAATGTCTTAAATTATTATAATATAACCATATAAGTATGTTTTGAAAATTTAAACAGTGGTAACATATAGAGGCGGTATCTATGTCATATGGCATTCCATGCTTCATAAACTTGTACCGAGTAGAAGAATATAATAACAGCTTTAGTTTTTATCAGACAATCTGCTCATTAAGATATAAATCTCTATCAGACACGAATGACATCCAGACTCAAAGCAATCGTTTATGGATCGTCCAAAGTATTTTGGATGTAAATCAAATCCACGACGCTTGGTAGTGGGAGGTTACTACTCAGTTTTAAAGACAAACATACATAAACATATATTCAATATAGAAAAGCAAAATGTATTTACAAAAATTGTACGCTATAAAATAAAATATAAAATTCGCACAGACAATAAATCTAATTAAAAAATCATAATTAAAAATAAACCGGCGCTTTTGTCGGTCTTATCGTGAAATAACAATATGATTAGCTTTAAAGGTAAAATAAAACGAATTAAGAACACAAGACATCTAACTTTGCCTTAAGAGTCATAACAATTGGCTACGGAGTCACTTTTCTTTGTGATGGTGGAATAACAACACAAGTCACAACCGCCTATCTTGCCCGTGGGTGCCATATAAGACTACTAAGGAATAAAATATTCATAACATCTATGTACGAAAAGAAAATCTCGAAATAAAACCAATACGTGTGACCAGCGTGGTATAATAGGTAAAACCTCCTATGATGGAGTAAGCCAGTGGGAGATATATGTGCCTATATAATAAAAAAATAACAATAATGGATTTTCGCGTGGTGACGGAATAAGAATACAATTCACCACCCCCTATCTTACCCGTGAGTATCGTAAAAGACGATTAAGGGATATAATATGCATATGGCATCTGTGCAAGAGAAGGAAAATTCGAAATAAAACCGTATACCAACACGCCTGACTGATAATAATAATAATAATGGATTCATTAAGTGTACTGCTCATTTAGTATCATACCTTTACACAGTTCTCCCTAATTCATATTTATATTACAACATTAGTTTTAAAGGGCAACTCAATGCAACAATACTAGTACCTTTGTAACCAAACGGAAAATTTTCTAAAAAGAAACTAGGTACATATATCTTATATTTAAGAATTTTGATCGATTTTCTTTTAAATAACAAGTAAGTAATAAACAAGGCAACAAACTAAAATCTCCTTCCAACTTATAAACTAAGGTCCTCATTAATGAACCGATATCAATCTTAAGCGCGGGCTTGAGTGAACGTACAAGACTCTGAATATTAGAGTCTTATATGTTTACTTTCAATCTTATTTAGGAATGAGATTGGTTTACTAATACATGTTCGATCTTAGGCAAGCAAATGAGACGCTCAAGTATATATTTTGAGGTCCTATCTGTTTGCTAGAAACCGTGCATAAATTGAAAATAGTTCATTAATAAAAAAAGCAACAAAATTAAAACTAAATTAATGCTAACAAAATTAAAATAAAGTAATAAATAATATATATGCTACACAGCCTCATGCGGAAATTTTTGGCATATGCTAAGCTTTGTTGACCAGAGATGGTGCAAAAACTACCATGTACCATGAGATTGCAAAATATTAATAATACCCTACGCACAGCATCGGTGTATGTAGTGAAGGTAACTACATCTTTTTTTTTTATTGCTTATGGTGACAAACGAGCAGACAGCACACCTGATGGTAAGTGTCACTGCCGCCCATGGACCTTTGCCAATGGTATAGCTAGGCCGCTGCCTACCAATACAAACCCCGAACCCACCCATGTTGGGCTTCCGGCTCTCTCGCTCACCGAGCGAAGCGCAATGGCATATTGCCATTACTCAGACGTCGATCTTCTGCGAGTGTGGTACTACCCCGGACGGACCGGCCCGCGGCTGTAGACAGAGAACTGTCCACAGCGTGGTCCTACCACAATATGTCAATTTTTCATCATCTCAGCCCATGTTAGGAGGCACTTCTGAGTTCCAACCCCAATTAAAAATGGGAATGAAGTAGAGAAATTGATGTACTACACCAGGTTGTTCGCACAGATTGGCATAGGATTTTATATTTTCTTTTTTTTGCAGTGATTTTATTTGATTCCGTCTCTTAGACGTCTTTTACTATTACCCGCGGAAAACAAATGACAAATTTGTCATCATCAAAATAATCAATGAAATCTAGTTCAATCAAAACTGGTGATAGAGCTTTACGCCTCGATTTTATTAGGTCAGTTAGAAGAGTCCTAAGTTAATTTGCAAACTCAGCAGGATTGAGAGCGCTACGCAAATTCCAATGCCGACTGAATCAGTGCAAAAATTAACAAGCTATTGCTGATAATTAAATTCGTGAGCGAATTGCGAGCAGAACTAATACATTAATACACTTGCGTAAATGACTATAGGCGATATTGAAAAATCTTTGCATATTTTTGTGATTATAAGTCTCGCTCGTCTATTGGACCCGACCTTTCTCTACAATTGGAGAAAAATTTACCTATATACCACGCTGGGAAGATTTGCTATGTGTTTTGAACAAAAATTTCCCTTTTCTTAAAGTGATGTTATCAGTGCTCCGATTCCCTATGATCATTATAATTACCAAGGAACTTAGAGGGTTTTAAAGAGTTCATAATACGGTCTGGCTGGTATCTTCCTCTAACACCTCTCAACCCTTCACCTTCAATGTTACACATAGATCATTTCACAAAGAGAGCACACCATAATCACCATGTTTGGCGATCGTAATTGATATTTCCAGAAAAGTTCTGTTGCCAGTAGATTTCCATATCAACTAATTTCTCACTAATTACGGACGGGGAAAGAACCAACGGCTTTAAATATTCTAAAATCTTATCGCAGTTAATGTTCAACATTTTATCGCCAAAAAGATAACAAAATACAAAAACAAAACAAAAAAATAACATCTAAAAGTAAAACTAAAAATAATCAAAATAATAAAACAACGTATCATGACATATTGAATGCTTAAAACTATAATAAGAGTTAGTCTACTTATGAATACATTTATTAATATTTTGGGATAGTACAAAGACCTAATCTTTATTTTTAATGACCTGTGGTATTACTATCATTGTTTAAATTAACAGTTCAAAGCGCTGGTATTTTAATAAATGGTACCTACTCAATAACTGGACTTGACCAAACTTAGTGGCAAAGGTAAAATTATATCCAATTCGGTCCATAGAAACAATTTGCTCATTGTAAAATCTGTTGGACTACTGAGTTATTTGAAGTTTATTATAAATAACCATGGTGTTCATACTTCCATCAATTATATAGACGTGCATTGCTAGACATAAGCCACCGTAAATAGGCATAATGGCATAATTACCACGCTTGGCAGGCAGACTGATGATCGCAGTGGGTGTTATTAGTTTTCCAGGAGATTTGTAATACTCTTCTCGTGATGATCACTTACCAGTTTGTTAGGACCACCATGAGAAAATATTATAAATTTACAGATTATATTCTTAACACCATCGAAAGGAATATAGATATGGTGATACATCTATAGGCAAGGTATGTAAATATAGTAGATATAGCGTCAAAATGATATAAAAATTGACTGTCAAACGGGATTCAGATATATGAATACCACAGAGAATATACGATAAAGCTGTACCGCTACACTGTACACAAATTATATCGCTATACGAAATATAGATATACCGTCAAACGAGATACAAATATATCGTTGAATGGGGTACAAACATACCAATTGTTTGTGTGCTCATTGATTGCCTTGGGCGAGAACGTCATCATGTAGGCGGTCGTAAAACTTTGCAAAAACCCTATGCAGCATATAATGTTCTTCTTCCATATGTTTTCGAAGAAGACACTATGCCGACCCCATGTTGATTGTAATAATGCCATTACTATGATAGTTTACTATCGTGTAATGCAACTAAATACATAGTTGGGTTTTCATTTAATTTTATTTAAAAATCGTCAAAAGCTCTTCCACATGGAATGGCTTGAAGACATATAAGTAATCCTTTTCCTAGTCTATGTAAGTCCGTTTAATAGGCACAGACACCTGTAGTCGAGGAGTACATTAGCCACATGGTGCACATTACTATACCACGTACCCCACCCACCAAGAGGAATTGATTCTTCCTCATTACGTTTTTTTTTTTCAAACATATACATATGACCTTAATTTAGCTAATTTTATACCTATTACAATTCAATTTTCATTTTAGGAGTATTTTTTTTTTAATATAATGTGGTTACTATTCTCCCTTTAAATATCAACTATCTTGTACAGTAACAGTTTCGTCAAAATCGGTGTAACCGTTTTATATATTAGCTTAAACATACCGAGATCGATATTTTTTTTTTAAATACGAGTATCGCATATACCGTCATTTCTACTTCATAAAACACATATTATTATGACATCACAAAATGTATCAGTAAAATGTAAATGTATGTATTTATACTATGTTGGTACCTATGTATTATTGGATATACTAACATTATAACACCGAGACTCCACCAGTCCGCTTGTGGACCGTAACCGGTCTGCAGGAACACTTCTGGCGCAATGTAGTCGGGTGTACCAACGGTTGAATACGCAAGCGCTCGCCTGTTCCTCTTCCATGACTCGGCGCGACGTTTCGAGTCCATCGCTGATGATGAAGTCGATACTGCACACGACAGATTGAAGGTGAAGGAATAGTCTATAGAAATGGAATTAGAAGTTAATTAGATATTGAAAGTATTATATATTAGTAGTAGCAGTAGTAGATATCGCTTATGGAAAACTGTACAGATGGCCTGACCTTTTTGTTTTTGATAACAACCTGTAGTCCAGTTACACTCCGCCCAAATATTTTTTTATTGCTTGTGGTGACAAACGAGCAGACAGCACACCTGATGGTAAGTGTCACGACCGCCCATGGACCTTTTCAAAAGCTAGGCCGCTGCCTACCAGTGCAAACCCCAAACCCACCTCAGTTCGGCTCTCGACTTTGTCGCTCACCGAACGAAGCGCAATAGCAAACAGCCATTTCTCAAATGTCGATCTTCTGCGAGAGTGTGGTACTACCCCGGACGGATCGGCCCGCGGCTTTATACAGAGAACTATCCACAGCGTGGTCCTACCAATATTTCTAAATTACCCGGGATGACGTGCATGCCCAATAATGAGCCTTACACAACCTCCTCCATGTGAGCATACCACTGGTGCCCAGTTCTCGTCTTCAGTGGCTCGCCTGGCTAATACCATCATTTATCGACAACAGTGTCCTCGTGGCGGCGCCTTCGTGCGGCGGACCTCTCGGTAAACAAAGAACTAAATGCGGTGCGATCAACTGCTCATCGACCTACGGCTGGCATAAGGGGCTGGTACTCCGCCTGTACCACCAACGCACCACCGGCGGAGCGTGTCATAGAAAAAAGATACCCACATACTGTGCGATCGAAAATTGTTTCAACTCTCGAGTATAATTTGTGTCAGTTAATTACATATTTGTCCCCCACAATACAATTAAAACCTTAGTTCTGGGTGTTGCTTTTGCTTAAAAAAAAATCTGAATGCATTCTTACGCTTATCTTATCAGTGTGGATGTCTACTGCTGCACATACATTCGACATAATTAGCACACGAGTTCACAGTTGATATAATAAGTTGTCCACTGGAACACTACCTTCTTACTTGGTTAATAACGACATGTAAATTTTATGTATTATATTTATGTGGTAGCGGCTACGAATACTACCAATCGTTACTTTGCTCGTGGATGTCGTAAAACACGACTAAGGGCTTTATAATGACCTGGGCCAACTCTATCTGACGCCGTTTGGTAAACAATTACATTCCAATTCACGTCTGGCAGGCGGCCGGACATAAACTGTTGATAATAGCTTTTACAATAAGTACTATAAAAGAAGAGTGCATATTGTATCGACAATAAGTAATTGGGATAAGAGTAGGAGAATGATGATAATATTTACACCACCAGTCAAAAGGTTTTGCCCACCCCATAATCCATTCATTAAATTTCAAAATAATACACTTTAACAAATTTCTCTTTAATTTTATTGTCAAGTAAAGGTCGAAACGATGTTTTACAAACCAAAAATAATAGTGTCCGTTATTAGTTTATTTTATACGAGCGCATGTTTATATTTTGTCGGGAAGTGCGATAAGTTAAAACTTGCAAGTACCAGCTGATTGGTTTATTATTCTTTAACTGTGAATTATTTCTTCGGTGCTTAAGATTGTAGTTTAGTATCAGTTAGCCCTGTGAGACGCAAAAACGTGCTGTGATTTATACTTTTTGAACCAAAACATCTTTTTGTGAAGTTCATTTACGAATTGTTCTCGTTCTCGCAAATTCAGACCTGTAAGTTTTAAGATGGGTAAAACCAAGGAACTATCGGTTGAAACTCGTGCATTAATCGCATGACTTTATAGTCTAGGCAAATGGAACCGTACCATTGCCGCCGAATTAAAAATATCTCGACGTCCCGTCGATTACAACGTAAAAAAATATGCATCCACCAGGCGTTTTAGCGATAGAAAACGTTGAGGGCGGCCTCGAAAAACCACAATCGCTGAAGATAAACGTATTGTATTGATCAGTAAACGTGATCGACAACTCATGAGCCCAGATATAGCAGCTCTGGTCAATATATCTAGGGATCTACCTTTGAGAACATCTTCAGTGAAAAGGAGATTGAGAGAAGCTGCCGTTTTGGAAGGGTGGCAGTGAAGAAACCTTTTTTAAAACGTCAAAATAAAATTAAGAGCTTGCATTGGGCTAAAGAACATAAAAATTGGACGCCTGAAGAGGGTGAGAGAGTTTTATGGGTGATGAGTCAAAGTTTGAGGTTTTTAGGTCTAAGATAAGAGTGTTTTTGTGCAGGCCAAGGACGGAGCGGATGTTAGATCCATGTGTAAATACCCGACTGTAAAATACGGCGGAGGCTCAGTGATGGTTTGAGGATGTTTTGGAGGAAGGACGACTGGAGACCTGGTCAAAATTTCAGGGATTTTGAAGAAAAAAGGCTATAAAACAATATTAAAGGAAAATGTAGTACGTTCTGGCCAGCGCCTGATCTGCTAAAAACTTATCTTCTAGCATGACAACGATCTCAGGCATTCCTCGAAACTGTGCATAGAAATTTGAAAGAATTAGAAAGGAAGAATGTACTGAAGTAATGATTTGGCCGTCATAGTCGCCCGACCTAAACCCGACTGAGTTGTTGTGGGACAAATTAGACGGGGAAGTCAGAAAGCAGTGTCCTACTTCCACTTCACATCTTTGGAATGTTCTGAAGAACGGATGGAACCACATAGACGACGATTATTTGTCGAAATTGTTACAGAATGCCAAAATTGTGCACCGAAATAATAAAAGTAAAAGGGGGTTACATCGATGAATAATTAAATTAAATATGTAATTGTTACAGACTGTATTTTTATTATCACTATATTCTTATCTATATATGTTCTTTAAAATATAAATATCAAAATCGATCGTATTGTTTTTATTCGTAGTATTTCACGCAATCTATAAGGTGGGCAAAAACTTTTGACCGGTAGTGTCTTTGCCACATAAACTTCTTTACTGAGACTCTAAGTAGACTAGTCTAGAGACTAAAACTCTGACGTCGTAAATAAAAAAGATCGGCATTGTATGAAATTTGAATTTCATGTCTTTTTTAAAAAAAAAACACCATCCCATAAATCCACGTCACTACCATAAAAATTTGATTAGAGCTGTTTTTGTTCGAAAGAAGTAGCAAATAAATAACTACTCATACGTACCTTGTACAGGCCGTATTTTGAATAACAGAAAACTGTCAGCACTGCGGACTACCATTAAAAAAATAACTTAGTACTCACTAAAATCCGAAGGCGTTGCTCGTGATAAATCTCTATAGAAGTCGGTGCGGTGGCTTTTCTTAAGACCTGTACATAGGCCGAAATCGCTAAGCTTGATGTGCCCACGAGCGTCCAACAACAAATTATCCGGCTTTATATCCCTGAAATAAACATGAATATATAATAATAATATTTTGCAAATTTTATTATTAGAAAATTAAAGTTATTATTTATTTTATTCCTAGATGCCTCGCCAGGCATCAAGATTAAATAGTGTCACAAATCTGTATCGTTTAAATAAGATGCTTCTATTTAAATGTCTCTAAATTGCTATGCCCAAAATTCTATGAAATAAAAGTATAAAATGCAAATGAAAAGAACAAAAAAAAATATTTTGATGTGTAAATAGGTACGCTTAGAAATTATTAATTTTGTACTTTACAAAATTATTTTATTTCGAAATTAATTATCAAATTTTTTTTTTTTTGACTTCTTACAAAAGCGCGCAAAGGCACGACAGACCAGCCTAAAAATGACGGTGCGATAACGCTGCGTCACATTTTTCGCTACTAACAAATGCAGCGCCATCACGCTAAGTTGCATTCGAACGGTTATTTAAGAGCAGAAGAATGGACATGAGCTTTGATAAACTCATGATGTAGTGAACACGATACTAAACGATCATCGAATGAAACGCAATAACACATTGACTCTGTAAAGACATCGATTTTCTGCGAGAGTATGGTACTACTCTGAATGGGCCTGCCTGTGGGTGTAGACATTAAACTGTCTGGCCTGGCTCTATCGCTATTGTATAAACCATATCGTAATTCTATAATCACAATGAAGATTAAAAAAATATTAATATAAAAAAGATTCAAAATATAATGCATAAAATATATGTATATATAACTAGTATACCTTACGCCGCTGTGTGGTAGCGGCTACGAATACTACCAACCCTTACTTTGCTCGTGGATGTCGTAAAAGACGACTAAGAGCATTATAACGACCTGGGCTAACTCCATCTGATTCCGTTTGGTCAACAATAACATTCTCAAGGAGGGTTGACGTCGGGCAGGCGGCCGGTCATAAAACTATTGCCAATAACTTTTACAATATGTACTATGAAAGAAGAGTACATATTGTATCGACCCCAAATGGTTGGGATAAGAGTAGGAGAATGATGATGATTATAACTAGTATACCTTACCTATGTATGAAGCCAAGTTTGTGTATACTATCAATAGCAAGTGCTGTCTCCGCCACGTAAAACTGAGCGCATTCCTCACTTAAAGTGTCTTTCTTCATGAGCAATGTCATCATGTCACCGCCTGGAAGGAACTCCATTATCAAGTAAAGGTTCATGGGGTCTTGGAAACTATAATACATTTTCACAACCCACTGATGGTCAGCCTCCACAAGGATGTCGCGCTCAGCTCTCACATGAGCCACCTAAAATAAGAACGAAAAAACGTTTGAGATTATAGAAAATTTTCCTTATATCCCATCCTCATTATCTCATCTCAGCTGACATACATCCTTCTGCTAGCATCCCACTCTTCGTGACGTTGAGGAAAAATTTATACCACTCTGTTAAGACGGTTTGTTATATATATAGTTTTATTTAGAGATTGCCATCTCTTGCATACATGTTACATGCATATATCCTCTTAGTCATCTTATACGGCACCCCTAGGCAAGATAGGGAGTAGTGTTATATATTCTTACTCCGTCACCTTACAAATTATCCCCTATCATATCTTGACCCTATGCTATATTGCTTTCTGTTTTAAGACATGTTTTAAGATATTTTTTTAAACGTAGGAATTTGGTGTACCCTTCACATCATTCTGAATTTCAAAAATAATAATAATTGCCGCTATGTTTTATCTAATCTATATATTTATAAAGCTAAGACTGATTTGTTTGAACGGGCAAATTTCAGGTACTACAACCACCGGTCTACCAGCTAGCAGAAAATCTTATATCAAATAGCCAGTTTAGCTAATAAGGTTATAGGATAATAAATAAGGCCGCGACAAATACGAGCAGAGCAGTCTCCATAATGTCAGCAAATCAGGCGAAATAGAATATCAATCCTAGTCTAATGATCTGCGCAATCGCCGATTATTAAGGCAACTGTTGATATAACAAAAAATGTGAATAAAATACACAGGCCAACGATGAAAAAACTTTTTCAATAATTTTAGCTAATTTCTATGTAATTTGGTGTACTGATTTCGAAAAAAAAAATGAAATGTTCGTATCACCCACCAATTTCTCACATTTCAATATTTAGTGAAAATAAGTGGTAGTTCTGATAAATTACAAAGCTGTTTTTGTTCTTTCAGTAAATATAACCTCACATTGCAGTATTTAACCTAAGTACGTTTTATTCACAAATAAAAATGGTTAGACGTGTTTGTATAAATTCTCCTAACGTTTTTTGTTATATATGTGGTAATTTTGTAATTAAAAAACATCAAAGAAACATTACTGACTTTGTAAAAAAAGTTTACTTAGCATATTTTGGTGTAGAAATCGGTAATCAAGACAAGTGTTGGGTTCCTCATAAAGTATGTTATGTTTGTGTCGAGGATCTTAGGAAATGGTACAAAAAAGAGAAAATAGCTTTTAAATTTGCTGTACCCATGATATGGAGAGAGCAAAAAAATCATTTATATGATTGTTATTTTTGTAGCATAGATGTTACTGGATATAATTTAAAAAATAAAAAAGTAATTGTCTATCCTAACGTTACTTCAGCTGATCGGCCGATAGAACATGGTCCGAGATTTCCTGTCCCTGTGCCACCTGAGTCTATTAATGACGTTTTAAAATCTAGCCCTGAATTTAATCAAAGTCCACCGACTGATGATGATTTCCAATACTCTCCAGAAAATATAAAACCACAGTTATTTACACAAGCCGAGTTAAATGATTTAGTGAGAGATTTGGGTTTGACTAAGGAAAAAGCAGAATTGCTTGGTTCTAGACTAAAAGAAAAATATTTATTGGAATCTGGAACATCTATTTATCATTATAGAACAAGAGATGAACCATTTACTCAATTTTTCCGGCAAGACGAGGATTTAGTTTACTGCCATGATTTTAACGGTCTAATGAATGAATTTGGCATTGAATACAAAAAGGAAGGTTGGAGACTTTTTATAGACTCATCAAAAACAAGTTTAAAAGGTGTATTATTACATAATGGAAATACTTATGCTTCATTACCTGTTGCTCATTTAGTTCACATGAAGGAAACTTACGAAAATCTTAATATAATTTTAGAGAAAATTAAATATACAGCTCATGGTTGGATGCTGTGTGGAGATTTAAAAGTTGTCTCAATGCTCCTTGGTCAACAAAAAGGATTTACGAAGTTTCCATGTTTTATATGTGAGTGGGATAGCAGAGCAAGAGATCAACATTGGTCTAAGAAACAATGGCCCATAAGAAAAAATTTGACACCTGGTAAGAAAAACATTTTATATAAAACTTTAGTTGACCCCAAGAAGATTCTTCTACCACCACTACACATAAAGTTGGGCTTAATAAAACAATTTGTAAAAGCTTTGCCTAAAGACGGTGATTGCTTTCAATATTTGTGCGGAAAATTTACTCATTTATCAGAAGCTAAACTGAAAGAAGGGATATTTGTTGGGCCTGATATTCGTAAGTTGATGTTCGATTCCAACTTTGAAGCAACGATGAATAAAAAGGAAAAGGAGGCTTGGATATCATTTAAAGAAGTTGTAACTCAGTTTTTGGGTAATGTGAAAGCTCCAAACTATAAACTTATCGTAGCTAACATGATAAAAAAGTTTAAAACTCTTGGTTGTCTGATGAGCCTTAAAGTCCACTTCTTGCACAACTATCCAACCATGATTTTTTTCCTGAGAACTTAGGTGATGTGAGTGAAGAGCAAGGGGAAAGGTTTCATCAGGACTTAAAAGAGATGGAGAAACGATACCAGGGACGATGGAATATCAAAATGATGGGTGATTACTGTTGGTCACTTCACAGAGAACAGCAAAACGCATCACATCGGCGAAAAAGCTATTCAAGAAACTTTACGGAGAAAAGGGAGAGAAAATACAGAAAAATATAAACATCTTATGTTCATATTTTAGTAATTAAATATTATTGTAAAAGAAAATTGTAACGAAATAAAAATAACTATAAATTTTTAATTCTTATAGATAAAAATTTCCCTATTTTTTAAAATATTTAATCGATGTCGTATTGTAAGCGAATGGTGGGTGATAAAAAAAAACTGCTATCAGATCCGGTTTCAGCATTCAAAAATACATAAAACTTAGGCAAATTTGTTTAAAAAGTTTTTACAAACATTTTTTTCGTTGGCCTGTGATATTATTACGGCAATTATTAATACTATTATTAATAGGACATATCAATAGGACGCTGTAGAATAACAGCGTTGTGGTATCACTTTTGTAATTGATACCATAACATTAAGCTGAGCAGCCATCCTTTTCCTCATTTGCGGAGGGGACGCCTTTGTCATAATATATATGTGTTTTTCTTTTTTAATGTTTTTATAATTTAGTGCTTTTATTTTTTATATATATTTATTTTTAGATTTTGTTAAACAGTTGCTGATATTTACCACTGTATGTCCTTTCCGTGAAGGAGTAATAAATAAGTTTTCTTTCTTTCTTTCTTAATAAGCTGGCACTAAGTTTTTAAATATAATAATAGCATTAAAATTACTTCAATGAAGTAGGCAATAAGTAAAGTAAGTAGTAATGTTATGAGGCAACTTTCAAATATCAACGTCGTCTTTTTCTTAAGAGACGATTGAAGATAAGATAGATGGATTGCGTGATTTATGACCTGAATAGAAAGGAAGTCACCACAGAGATGACATGTGAGCTGCTGGCCCAACAATTACAATTATAACATCATTCTGTAATAGACGTTTAAATGGTAATGAAAAGTACAAAGAAATATTAAACTATACTCGGCAACTTAATTAGTATATACTTTATGATACAGACCTGCTCCTTCTCCAACATATCAGCTTTCCTAAGTATTTTCATTGCATACACATGACCTGTATCTTTCTTCTGGACCAAACGTACTTCACCGAAAGCACCTCTTCCGATAACCTATAAAAATAGGACCGTTTACTACATTACATAATAAATTAGAACAGCATATTAAAGATTAAATATATATCAGTGGTACAAACATGTCATTAGCGACATGTAATATATAAAATTCTCTTGATTTCCTAAAATGATTCATCGTAAGTTTTGGAACGAAAGTATTAGATGCACTATACACCACTTTCAAGTTACTACAAGACTCGCGAAAACTTTATTTTTTATGATAAGCGATGTTTCGATCACTCGTCCAAATCGTTCGGAGTGACGAAATGGACGGTGTCTAAACTCCAGCAAACTGCGTTGATCTATCTTGTATATTTATTGTATAACTTTAGAATTCAAGGATCATGTTATTGGCTGCCCATTTACACATCATTTTTATTAATATTCTTTATTAAAACATATAACTACTTAACACATTTCTAAATATATAATATAAAAAATAATATATTTAAAAATATAAAAAGCGTGTTGACCCACCGGCAGCGAATACAGGAACCAAGCCGCCGGTGGTTAGGGCTCCAAAGAGAGGAACTTTCTCACAATGCGTGCCGTGTCTAGTAACATCGCTTTTTGCATCAGACCCCCGATCCAACTACCCAACGTGAGCCTCTTTAGGTGTTTATTAACACTATTATTAGCATGTATAACTATTTCTTAATCTTAAGCAAATTTTTGTTTGGGTTGAATTCCCAGGACAGTATTTCGTGCGGTCCACAAAGAGTTATTCAGAATCTGGGTGTAATTTGTCTGCGTTAATTGCATGTTTATAAAATCCCCCACAATATAAGGATTATTTCCTTAATGCAGGGTGGTGTTGTACAGAAAAAAATGATGAATGCTATCATAAAAATGTTAGTACTACCTTCAATGGTTCGAAATCCTCGACTCCTAGTCTAGATCGTTTGAGTCTGAGGAACTCTGTTTCTTTCTGTGCATGCTGTTGTCTTTTCTCTTGCTTTTGATTTTCCGTGAGGCTGTCATCTTTGAGAGACTCTTCAAGTTTTTCCAACCTGGAGAAGAAAAATAATTAAATAACCACGACCATCTTGAGCGAGCGGTTAACGCGATATATTGTTAATAATCACATTTTGCTTGAGGTGACAGAATACAATTCATCCCCTTTCTTATCAATGGATATGATATAAGACGATTAAGGATTGTAATATGCAGCTAGCATTGATGCAAGAGAAGGCAAACTAGAAATAAAACTCAATATTAACCAGTTTAACCATAGTAGTTGTATTCCTTCTTAATCAACAATTATACTGAGATTAACTTTGCATCATGTGTTCTTTCCACCCATACAGCAGCCTATTTAAGGGATATAATATGCATGTTATATCGATGTAAGAGAAGAGTAAAGGTTAAAATAAAATACTTTACCAACCCATCAGACCTGGCATGGTTAGTAATTTTCGCTCTTATTAGGGAGAGAGGGCACGAATCCAGCTGTTGTATATTTATGAGCTGAAATGGTGAAGGAATGCAAGTACATAGATTAATTGCAAGAAAAATATTTTATAGTGGTAGGACAACACTGTTGACAGTTTTCTATCTACAGCCGCGGACCAGTCCGTTCGAGATAGTGCAGCACTCTCACAGAAAATCTACGTCTGAGTAGTGGCAATGTGTTGTTGCGCTTCGTTCGATGTACGAGAGAACCGAAAGCCCAATTGTCTGGGTGGGTATGGGTTGGTAGGCAACGGTCTAGCTGCACCGTTGCTGGTTGGACTCATACTTACTAAACATATCCTATAGAATTTTACTTAAAATAAGTAAGTTAAAAGCTAATGAGCCCGCAGAGTTTCTTACTTGTTCATCTCAGCTTGTAACCGCCCTGCGATCCACAGGTAGATTATTAAATAAATATATAAATGACAGTCTGTAAATGCCTTTGCAGAGTTAATACATAATAAATAATTGAATTTAATATCCTGTTTTATTATTACAGTAAATGTCGACTAATATTCTTCGTATGAGAAAAATGATGGCGACATATTAATCCCCTTATTCCTCACAATTCGTCCGTGTGGTAACGGAGTAAGAATACAATTCATATCTTGCACGTTTCGTAAAGTATACTAAAAAATATATATAATATGTATAATGCATCTACGCAGTAGAAGGTAAACTTGAAATAAAACCCTATACTAATATGTCTGATCAGCGTGGTACAGGTCAATTTTCTTTCTATTTTGGAGGAGGCTCGAGACTAACAGTGGGATATGTATGAGTTGAGATCATTCCTAAGCATACATAATAATTACAACCCCTGCATATTTGATTAACCCTATAATTTACGTTTATATTTACCTCTGCTTCCTCTCCAAGTGTTGTGTGATTAGATTGGTGTAGAAATTTTCTAAGGTGACCTTCGCCTTAGTGGCTTTGTCGAGCGTATGCCCGCTAAACCGTATGTTGTCGGTGCCTGTCATTTCCAGCACCCCTGTGAACAAATGGACAAAACTGATTAAGTGCTCCGTTGAATCTGCTCATCGAACACTGTTACGTAAAGACTTGTGCCAGCCGTTCCTATATTATTAAATAATAACACAAGCAAGCGTTTTAATTAATATCTCCGTGAGACGATAACAAATGACATTACACCTTATGCCGGTGAGAGTCGTAAATTTCGGCTAAAAGTATCACTAGGACAGTGGCTAAAGTTATCACTAGGACAGTGGCTAAAGGTATCCCTAGGCAGCAGCTGTTTCAGCTGCGCAATATATAAAATACTTTATCCGTGTGGTGACGGAGTAAGAATACAAGTCACCACCCCCTATCCTATACTCGTGGGTGATCGTAAGAGACTACGACTAAGGGATATAACATGCATATAACGTCTATGCGAGAGAAAGGAAAACTCGAAACAAATCCTATACCATCACGTCTGACCAGCGCGGTATAGTAGGTTAATTTCTCTCCCATTACGGAGGAGGCCCGAGCCCAACAATGGGACATTTATAGGCTGTGATGATGATATAAAATACTGCGACTACCAATCCGCCGCCCAAGCATGGAGATTACTGTACTATACCCTCAAATGTATGATACGCGTTCTATTAGAGGCCTACGTCCAGCAATTAAAGGCGAAATCTGAATAATGATGATGATGAAATTAATATATACCCGTCATCAAAACCAGAGCCTATAAGTTTACTGAGAAAATGAATATCAATCTTGGCAACTTATACATACATACATACATACATATCATCACGCCATATCCCTTGCAGGGTAGGCAGAGAGAACAGAGTGCCAGAGAACTCTATCTCTGCATACTTCACTCGCTTCCTCAACATTCATAATTCTCTTCATACACGCTCGCCGGTTTCGGAGACTCTTGACTCCACCTTCCTTCAGTACATGACCGATCTGGTCTAGGTAGGTTAGTCTCGGTCTCCCTCGGTACCTACATCCTTCCACTTTCGCATTGTATATCTTCTTAACCAGGCGTTCGTTCGGCATTCTTTCCACATGTCCGAACCATCGGAGCATTCCCTTTCGCATCTTTACACCAATACTCTCTTTCATACCTACTCGCTCTCTTACGTCGTCGTTACGAATGCGGTCGGTCAGCCTAACTCCACAGATTTTCCGCAGAGATCGCATTTCGACCGCATTAATTTTACTATCATACTCTTTTCTGCATACCCAACTCTCGCTTCCATACAGTAATGTTGGGACAAGCACTGCGTTATGTATTGCTACACGTGCCTTCTGGCTGAGGTGGTGGCTGCCGAGAAGTTGCCCCAACGCTCCGTTCACTCTATTTCCCGCATTCACTCTTCGCTCTATATCAGTGGTGTACCTTCCATCTCGGCTAAATCCACATCCAAGATATACAAATTCATCCACTTGCTCTAGTACATCATTACCTATTGTTACTCTTATAATATGAAATTATCCTAAACCCGGCTAGCCGGATAACGTTGAGACAGGTAGACCGCATGGTAACTATCCGCCTATCACGTAAATGTGACGTCCAAAACTGCGACGTTCCACTACTACAGCAAAATCCTTACCAATAAAAAAAATCAAAACTATAAAATTATGTTTACACTTTTATCCACCCATTCTGTGGTTATCTATCTGCTGTTGGTCATAGGCAAAGAAGTGTAATGTCGAATATTAATAATAGTTTATTTTAAATAAACTAATACATAGTACATATATACAAACTTGAACATAAATAGGTGAAAGATTGGATTCTGACGCCCAAGGTAAGATTTAACTTGTAAGGATGGCGAGGGTTGAGAATGCATACAATGCATTCTCAACCCACCATAGTTCGATTACAAACATTTATATAACATTTCAATATACTCTGATATATTTTGAGTATATGAATCATACAATGCTTACTTCATTGGCTAACAAACAGGCTTTCAAAATCTATTCATAACATAAACTGCAAAATACTCGTATTAATCGGTAATATCTAGAGCGTATTGCCATGAAATGTAAATAAATTACGATCCGCAATATTTAATTACCAAAAATTAATAAGCGTAAATAAACAATAATACCGTTAAATGTAAATAAACTCATGATCCGTAATATTAATTATTAAATACTCACAAGTACCTATGCCTAAAGTGTTATTCCATGAAATGTACATAAAGATTATTATTTAATAGTTATTCTCATAACACCTTCAAATCTGTTGTTATTATATTAACATATTGTATTTTATGTTAAATTATTATGTTTTAATATAATGATTGGTGATCTTTTAAAATAAATGAAGAATACCCCTACTAATATATAAATGTGAATGTAAGTTTGTTTGTTACGCTTTCACGCTAAAACTACTCAACCGATCATCATGAAAAACATTGTGCACATATTCTTGGAGATATTAAGAGTAACATAGGATACTTTTTACATACATACATACATATCATCACGCCATATCCCTTGCAGGGTGGGCAGAGAGAACAGAGTGCCAGATAACTCTATCTCTGCATACTTCACTCGCTTCCTCAACATTCATAATTCTCTTCATACACGCTCGCCGGTTTCGGAGACTCTTGACTCCACCTTCCTTCAGTACCTGACCAATCTGGTTTAGGTAGGTTAGTCTCGGTCTCCCTCGGTACCTACATCCTTCCACTTTCGCATTGTATATCTTCTTAACCAGACGTTCGTTCGGCATTCTTTCCACATGTCCGAACCATCGGAGCATTCCCTTTCGCATCTTTACACCAATACTCTCTTTCATACCTACTCGCTCTCTTACGTCGTCGTTACGAATGCGGTCGGTCAGCCTAACCCCACAGATTTTCCGAAGAGATCGCATTTCGACCGCATTAATTTTACTTTCATACTCTTTTCTGCATACCCAACTCTCGCTTCCATACAGTAATGTTGGGACAAACACTGCGTTATGTATTGCTACACATGCCTTCTGGCTGAGGTGGTGGCTGCCGAGAAGTTGCCCCAACGCTCCGTTCACTCTATTTCCCGCATTCACTCTTCGCTCTATATCAGTGGTGTACCGTCCATCTCGGCTAAATCCACATCCAAGATATACAAATTCATCCACTTGCTCTAGTACATCATTACCTATTGTTACTCTTACATCTGTTCTGGCTTCATCTCTTTCAAAGACCATTATTTTGGTTTTGCTCACATTCACGCGTAGACCCCTTTTCTTACAATCTTCTGTCATTGTGTCGCCTAGGGTCTGCAGGTCAGTCGTTGATTGTGCCAGCAGGACTGCGTCATCTGCATAAAGCAGAGCAGAGACCACTGAGTCACCCATCTGGACTCCCACATTCATATCGTTCAACCTTTGGAGACATTTATCCAGATATATGATAAACAGCCTGGCTGATAGAACGCAGCCCTGCTTAACGCCGATATTGACGTCAAACCAAGGCGACATTCCATCATCCAGCCGCACACAGGCTCTACAGCCCATGTAACTGGATTGCACAGCCTGCAGCAGTTTACCGTTAATACCATATTCCGGTAAAATGTCCCAAAGTTCCTTTCGTACAACCGTGTCAAATGCTCTCTCCAGATCCACAAAACTGCAGAAAACCCTCTGACCTAGGGCCAGATGCTTCTCCACAATGTTGCGCAGAGAGAACACTTGATCCATGCATCCCCTTCCACTCCTGAAACCTCCTTGTGTCTCACACAGTAAACCATCGGACACCATCCTCATTCTCCTTTCAATAATTTGACCGTACACTTTTGCTGCCAACTTGGTCAAGCTTATGGCTCTGTAATTTGCGCAGTCATAACGTGAACCCTTGTTTTTAAACAAAGGCACGATGACTGCGCTATTCCAGTCCCCGAGAACCATTCCCGAGCTCCAACATAAATTGAGGAGCAACAGGAACGCCGCCCGGACACAGGAGCCACCAAGCTTGATCATCTCGGCAGACACCATATCAATGCCCGCTGCCTTACCATTTTTCAAGCTTCTTATCGCCCATTCAACTTCATCCGTACTGATGCCATCGGAGGACGCCGTCGCCGAATGTTGATCTACTAGACTACATGCGACACCGGCGCCAACCGTAGTATCCGCATACATATCGCCAAAATATTCACTCCATCGGCTTAACACGTCTTGTGTTTGTGTAAGAATGTCTCCACCTTTAGACCTTATTTTATTCATTCTGAAGGCTGACCAACCACCCCCCGAGACTTCTTCACCTCCCTCCAAAAGAGTTTGGTGTTACTCTCGAAGTTTTTAGTCAGCCTATCTTCTGCACTCATACTTGCTCTATCACGTTTCTCTTTCACTAAGGCCTTGGTGTCATTCTTACATTGCCGATATATTTCTTTCTTCTGTTCAGTCATACTGTCATTCAGATTCAAAGAAGAGACATAGTCCAGCCACGCTTTCTTCTTTTGCTCTACGGAAGCTGCCACTTCCGCATCCCACCATGCATCACCATTTGTGTTTCTATGTTTCTTTGAACTTCCACATACTTCTTGCCCTGTGTCTACCATACTCTCGTTCAATACTCTCCAGCATTCTTCAATGTCCGATTGCGGCTGGCTTGCCATCGTCAGCCGTTCTCGGACACCCTCTGCATACTTTTCTCTTACACACTCTTCTTGCAACCTTTCAACCTTTATTCTTTCAAGCCCTCCGAAGTGGACACGCTCTCGCCAGTGCCTCCACTTTCTTAACAGACCACTAAATCTCGCAATAACGAGATAGTGGTCCGTATCGACTGTGGGGCCCCTGTAGGCTCTTGCGTCCAATATTTTGCTTCGGAGGCGACTGTCTACCAAAATTAAATCTATTATACTTTTCTGTTCATTCCTTCTCCATGTATACATATGGATGTCCTTATGTTGGAAAAATGTGTTTGACACAATAAGGTTTCTCTCCATACATACATCCGCTATGAGCCTACCTGCGTCGTTCACTCTCTTATCACCAAATGGACCAAGTACGTCCTCATAGTCGGGACGCTTGGTCCCCACCCACCCGTTCAAATCTCCGCATACAATCACGCGTTCACTGGTTTCTGCCATATCCAGAACTTCCCTAACATTATCCCAAAACTTCTCTAGGTCTGATGCCACCGAGGATCCTACGGGAGCATATGCTACAACCATGAATACCTTGGTGACACCAAGTTTTATACGGACCCAAAGAAGTCTGGGATCATACATTCCGTAATCCTTCACACCTGAGGCCAAGCGAGAGGACAGCAGTATTCCTACCCCCATGCTGGCTCGATCACTCTGTGGTACACCAGACCACAGAGCCATCCCGCCACCAGGAAGATCGCAGGCGTCGCTGCCCCTTCGCTTGGTCTCTGTTACACAGAGCACGTCTAGCTGTTTGTCCGCCATGACGGATATCAGCTCGTGCAACTTACCTTCCACACAACCTCTTACATTCCACGTGCCCACCCGGCACTCTGCTCTCCTGGACTCGCCTGACTGGGCAAGGCGTGATGGGTGGCGGCCCCCATCGCCGCTAGCTTTTTATTTTTGACCGTCAGTAATACAGTGCAACGGTATTACAATACTCAGGGTTGGAACTTCATTACTGGACTGCTAGATGGCGTTGAAGAAGCTAGATACTTTTTATTGAAAAAAAATCATAATTTTTATATGAAAAATAAAAAAATTGTTTGTCAAAAAATCTCAAAATCTAGCTTCTTCAACGCCATCTAGCAGTCCAGTAATGAAGTTCCAACCCTGAGTATTGTAATACCGTTGCACTTTATTACTGACGGTCAAAAATAAAAATAGGGGATCAAAAACTTTAGGAAAGTAACCTTTTACGCGGGCGAAGCCGCGAGCAGAAGCTAGTATATTATAAATAAATGGCTGAAATATTATGTACGTGCATAACTTCTGAACGAGTGTACCAAATTGGATAATACTTTTTTTTTGTATTCATTATTGCCAAGACGAAATATGCATAAAGGCAAATTTTAAAATTCTGGGAGATTTTTTTAAATCTCATAATATGTAGTGAGTGATTGAGAGATTTCCATATTGACAGAACGTATATTGACACACGTGATTTTGAACGTAGAGGTATCAGTAAATGAGCCAGAACTTCAAAAATATTCACAGTATTTTTGATTCAAATCCATTTATTATGTATAAACGCTGTGGGGAGCACTTAAACATTGTCAATTATAACATTTTAAATTAATTGTACTAATACAATAAACCACCGGATCGAAACGTACCATAGCTACTGTGAAGAACCGACAAAAAATAATTAACAGGTTTGTCTATCATTATTTCTTTACAGATTTCGTCATCACCATCATCATCATTTCAGCCTATCGCCGTCCACTGCTGGACGTAGGTCTCTTTCATGGTACGCCCCAGAGTGCGGTCCAGTGCCGTCTGCATCCATCGACGCCCAGCATCTTTCACCAGGTCGTCTGTCCACCTAGTGGGGGGGCGTCCTACACTGCGTCGTCCGGTACGTGGTCGCCACTCTAGAAACTTTTTTACCCACCGGTTGTCGGTTCTTTACAGATTTATTTAATGAAAAATAGTATATGTGTATGACTAATCTCAACACACATTCCCACCATTATAACTCTTGTAAGCCAGGATCCACAATAGTCTTCCTAAATGACACCAAGATTTGACTTTTAGGCAGTCCAGGGGGCGGGTTCCAAGATAACTAAAAGCATCACGCTTTTAATTGTCTTGGAACCCGCAACAAATTTTATTAGAAAAGTTAAAGAGGAGGAGTTGAAAAATATTCCATTTTCCTCCTAGGCAATGCGGGAGACAGGAAGCAAAATTAACTAGTCAGTCAATAAGTAAAGGAATGTACATCTACGATAAGCGCAGCAGTATATGTGAGCCTTGAGATTGATTTTCTCGAGTTGTTACAAGGTCCATGTACTAGACTACTCCTATGACCTCCTGGGTACGCACCTCTTCAATATGGCCTCGGCCTTTGGTCCAGACATTGAGAGCCATGAGCCCTCTTTACTTGATCTTCGGCTGACTACAGACCAGCACAGATACCGTAGTCAAAACCCCTTTGGGATGGGCTTCGCAAGTTCTACGCATCTTAGCCATGGAGGCGGCTATGCTTCACCTCTGAGGACCCTAGCGTTTGTGCGGACTGCATTAACGACACGGTTATTACGCGATAGAATTATTCATCCCCAACACTGAAATATACGTCGGCGGCCGCAGCAGTCCTTGCTTTAATAAAACCCGCAAGTCAGCTAAACGCCAGAAGCAGTTCGCATACCGTGGCCTGGAATAGGGCCAAAAAATATCAGGCGCCGAAAATCAAGAAGGAGAGGTGAAATTAATGGCGCTTCTAGATATAGCAAGAAGACTAGTGCCAGAGCTAAAGCGAAACATGTTGCCAGAATTGGTGAGCGATTGCAGAACTATCCCGCCGGGAGTCATGCATTCTGATCGCTCGCCAAGGCTGCCCAAGGCAACTTCTTCCAGTCCATCCTCCCATTAATTGGAATCCTCGGCGTCGAAATAGCGAGCTTAGTCCAGTTTCGGAGTCATTTGGAGGACGTTTGGAGAAAATAATGAATTGAAAAAACGCAAACACAGTTGCGCGGTTCAGCTAGTGGTTTTCTAATATTTACACACACATGTTAAAAATATTTAAAATAGCAAACTATTTTTACCAGCTTTATCGCGTTTCATTTTAATATACCATGATGGTTGGATGCTGCATGTATCTGAATTGTCAGATAATTATATTAAAATGGAATAAAACTTGCGAGAGAAAATTTATTGATTTTATTTAAAAATAATACGAAGGAAAGAAACATAAGTTTCAATGTTGTATATCGCTTACAGAAGCTGAAGGAAATTGTCCTGTTATAGGAAGCCAACCAGACTGGTTGACAAAGAGTATTGTTTCATCTCTTGTTGTAATTTTATATTTTTTGTACAACCCTACATCGATTTTGTAATATTCACAGGAAACAAAGAGGTGTTGAGAATGGTAATCTTATTCGGTCACCTCACGGAATGTTATTGTTCATAAGATTGGCACATCTAAACAAACAAATTCAATTCAAATAATAGAATGAATAAAACACACCAATAACTATTATAAACAAGATAAGTTTTATTACAAGCGTTAAGAATTTTGATTGAATATTTATAATGACGTATTGGATTATTTTATTGTTATTATTATAGACTTTTTAATAGGTATTTCATTTATATTATATTCATACATACATAATATAAAATAAAGTAGCCGCTGTTGTCTGAACGCTTAGATCTTTTAAACTACGCAATGGATTTTAATGAGGTTTTCGTCAATAGACAGGGTGATTCAAGAGGAAGGTTTATATGTATATAATAAATAAATATCATCAAGTGAAAAGTCGAGAATTTAAAAGATTTATAATGTGATGTCTTAAAAACCATATTTTTATGCGCGTCTATTGCAAACTCCGGCTAAACCTTGCGAGATAGATCATAATAATAATAAGTATACTAAAACAATTAGTCTTGGTTACTCGAATAAATGAATTATATTATTATTATTGCAATGTTCTACGAAATTGTATACCTTAAATATATCTGCAACAAAAGTCCGATATAGTATATGTGTATCTCCTAAGAACCATCTGGTGTAACCATATTTGAGGCTGCTAGAACCAGAGTGGCATTTTTGCATCTTTTAACCTAATTGTAATTCTGTAATCTAAAAATGTTAATTTACAAAACCACAGCGGCCCAAAATTGTTTACAAGCTCTTAACAATAGATGGCATTACAAGTACATTTTCGGCTTATGTTCAAATCGATTAAATTTAATTGAATTTAATTTTAATTCCCTCCATATTGTAAAACATGGTTCTTGTAGTTAGGCCGCTCTGGTTCTAGCAGCCTCATTTATCCTTTGAATAATACTAAAATTAAGAATTATTTACGAAGTTATTTTAAATCAATACAGTATTATTTCTAATCCAATTAAATATATTAAACAAGTGGTGCACTTAATATAGATCAAAATTGCCTTTTGCAACATATATTAAAAAAAATATATCGTAGGAGTTATTAGATTTAAAATGCGGAGTTAAAGAGACCGAAAGCGAAGACAAGCGCAGGCGGGTTGTTAGTTATTAATAAATTGAACAATAATTATTTTGAGTTATTTTGCCCTGTGGGATTTTACAATAAATTCAAATCTATATACAATACTAGCTTCTGCCCGCGGCTTCGCCCGTGTAAAAATATGCTTTCCTAAAGTTTTTATCCACTAGTTTTATTTTACACCTTAAGGGTAAATTATTTACCAAATTTTATTGTCATATTTATTTATATCTAATCAATAGCCTAAAAATAAGTTTCAAGCTCCTGGCTAAAAATGACGATAATTCATTACAACTTTTCATCCTCTTTACAACCCATTTTTGCATTAAAAAGTAAAGCCTATGTCCTTTATCAGGCTCTAGACTATCTGTGTACCAAATTGCATTTAGATCGGTTCAGTAGTTTTGGCGTGATAGAGCGACAGACAGAGTTACTTTCGCATTTATAATATTAGTAAAGATTAACGGAACAGTCGTGAATTGCTCAAATATTAGAAAGCAATACAAACCCGCGATGCATCACGCGAAGTCCTGCCCTAAGATACACCAACTATCGATACAATCAAAACACTGCTTATTAAACTGGCCACAAGTCAACAATGAGAGAAAAGTTAGCTTAAAACTGCCACTAGTTTAATTTCGAACTCAAACATGGAGACAAAATATTAACGGGCCGTAATATAAAATTACATTATTATATTCCAAGGCAAAAATGTGTATTAATCTAATACCAATGCCTGTAAAATGTTAGTGCGATAATTGTGTTAATACACAATGTCACGGTAAGGCGGCATATCAATGAAACCAATTAGCAACGGTATCGCAATCAGCAGTGTAAAGCCCGCACCAGGAAATTATTTAGTTTATATGGAGTGCCTTGAAGCCCCCCGCGACAACGCCGCACAATTTACAATGAGCGATTCGTAAAAAACCTTCAATAAATTTCTTTAGTAATAGACACATAATTTAATTAATATTATATTTATTATATTATTTATATATATTATATTATTTATTAATAAAATATTAGATTTAATTATTATTAAAATTGTGGCGCGTTAGGGCCATACCTCACTGCGACGCCATGGCTACGTCTGGCATCACTGAGTCGCCAAATCGCGTCGCCAATGCCTTCGGTTCTGTTTCGACACAGTCAGGAATGGATGTGGAAATTACTGCACTGTTATTATATTATTACCAGCGTCGCAAAAAGATGAAACGAAAAAGAAAAAAATAAGGGTACATCCATTTGTATCAAACCGAAGCCAAAGCCAAGTGTTTTTCTCAAACTCTATGAAGATTTAAGAAAATACCCTGAAAAAATGTTCAATTATCTGAGGATGTCACTAACATCATTTGATGAATTATTGAGTTTATGTCGGAATGATTTAACTAAACATGATACAATATTAAGTAAATCTATAAGTCCTGAAGAAAAACTTTTGGTTGGCGACTGAGTGAGTGAAGGAGTATACAAACACGTGCAAACAACTGGCGTCGTTGCCAGGTAGCCAGCGTCGCCAGTCGCCGCATGCGGAGCGGTCGACTCTGGCTACGCTGGCTACTTGGCAACGTCGCCAGTCGGTCGCCAAGTGAGTTAGCCGTCATACATCTCAATAAAAACTAGTTGGCGACGTCGCTGGCCACGTCGCCATGGCATCTCGGTGAGGTATGGCCCTTAAAGTTGCCTATATACCGTACCTCATGTCGCGGGTACCAAGCAAGACAGAAATTAGCTCTTTATTGGACAGCATTGTGTTTATAATTAATTCTCATCATCATTCCCTTGCTCTTATCCCAACTACTTGTGGTCGACGCAATATGTCCTCTTTTTACATACAACCCTATCAGACGTCATCTCTGTAGTGTCACTCCCTGTTTATACATATCATGCGTAACGCAGTCCATCCATCTATTCTTTGGTCTCCCTTTACCCCTAAAGCCTTCAACATGCATACTTAAAACTTTCCTCACAACATTACTTTCATCCCGTCTCATCACATGTCCATACCAGGGCAAACGTTCACTCCTTAACGTATCCGTCACTGGCGCCACTTTCAAACATTCTATGATTAATATAGCTGTTAGTACATAATTATTTACACCGCAAAAAAAAAAATGCAACGTAGTTCCTACCATAAAATGGCAATAGAAAGGCCACACTGCTGACAACTCTATCCCTGCAGCAACAGATGTGTCGACTCGAGTTAGTAGGTACTTCCACTCTTATGGAAAATCGATATTTGAATAGTAGCAATTTGCTACTGCACTTCGTTCAATGAACGAAATCTGGACATTACCTTCAAAATAGACGGCGGCGCGCGGCGGCCTGGCTTGGCGTGCCCCTGGTATAGTGATAGTTCATGAGTGGCAGTTAACAATTATCATCAGACGTGTTGTTTATCTAATATATCGCATACACTAGTGTTGTCAATTGTCCAGGTTTGCGCGAAAAGTCCGACTTTAACGAGTCAGGGTTGGTTCATGATCGACCGTTAAATGTCCAGATATATAGTACATGAAAACCTTGAAATTCAATGCAAAAGGTTATGCTTATTAATGGCATCGTTTATAAGACAGTCAAATTTTCGATTTATCATGCCATCCTTTATAATATCGAGCCATAACTTCGCTGGATAAAAAATGCTAAATAAATAAAAGCTTATTTACGTGTTTGAAATTGCCTGCCTGCATTTATATTGCATTGACGACAATCGTCAGTATTTTAAAACTACAATAATCGATTAAGATTATGGTGTAGCTTTACAGTGTTTTTTTTTATCTATCGCTGCAAATATATTTTTCTAGCTAGAATATTGATATTTCGTTATTATATTATGTAGGATCAAAATAAAACAGGTTAATTACCAACTACTGTTTACCGGTCAACGACACAACGGTGGCTTTTGTCTCTTACCAGAAGGCACGTGATACTTTGAAGAATAATGAATTCCCGTCAACTTAATTATCTCTAAAACATTATTATACACCCAAAAACAGTACGTATAACAAAGAAAAACATTATACACCCAAAAAATACATCGTTTAAAAATATAGGTACTTATTTTTGTTTCTTAGATTTTGATGTTATCTATCTATATATATATATAAGAGATTTCCACCTATGTATTGACTCATCACGATATCTCTGGAACCATAAGGCCTACAAACCTCAAATTTGGTAGGAATATTCTTTCGCCGAGTAGAGGTCAGCTAAGAACGGATTTTACGAAATTATATCCCTAAGAGGGTGAAAAAGCAGGGCAAAGTTTGTATGGGATAACGTGATTCCTTGGTCCAATCTATTTCAAATTTTGCTTAAACATTCTTCAACAGAATTGATGAAAGGTGTGATGCATATTTTATTGAGATTTATCTCCTAACGGGGTTAAAATGGGGTGGAAAGTTATTTTAGGGGTGATTTGCTTTAAAGTTGATATCAATACTTCTTAGTGATTTTGATTTAAAAGACATTTTATTTTGACATATGTTTGAAAATTCTATTCGATTATATTCAAAAAAACGGCTAAGAGCGACTCGGAGTCGCGCACGAAGGGTTCCGTACCATTATCTATAAATGGCAAAATAATCATGTTTGTTGTATGGGAGCTTAAATTCTCTATTTGTTTTATTTCAATTTAATTATTTATTTCAAAAAGGGAATATATTACTAAATATTCTATGAATATTTCAAACGTCTATTTTTGTTATCAGTATCGAGCAAAAACAAAGGTAATCTACCTTTGTTGTGTGGAAGCCCCCTTAAATATTTATTTTATTGTTTTTTAGTATTTGTCGTTATAGCGGCAAAAGAAATTCATTATCTGTGAAAATTTCTACTGTCCAACTATCGTGGTTCATGAGAGCAACATGGTGACAGACAGGCGAAGCAACGGATGGACAGCAGAGTCTTAGTAATAGGGTCCTATTTTATCTTTTGGGTATGGAACTCTAAAAAGGTTGACGTCACATTAACGTTCTTCTTCTTCTCTTTGTGTATTGGCAATGAGCTACTTATACGAGCTATTGGTGCCAGTGTCAAGTTATAATTATTTTTACGTTTTTAATCTTTCAGGTTAGTCATTGTCTGGGCCACCGAAGTTAAAATCGAGTACCGGTGGTCCGCTCGCACGGCGAAGAGAGAAGGTTTTACGGTGGGTCTATGGGGTCACGCGCCGCCTTTCCGTCACCCCGGACCGATTCAGCGGGGCGAGACGCACCCATAGCCCACCAATAAAAAAAAAAAAAAAAAAAAGGTTAGTCATTGTCTAAGTCAAATTGTCACCATCAACAGTGCTATGGCTACACTGTTAATGGTATCTTGTGGGCATTTTGATGGAAAACGAAAACGTTGTAAAGCACTTCTATATGATATTCACTACATCCCAGTAGTTCCGCCACATCATCATCACAGCCCATATCATCCATGTACTCTTAAAATACTTAAACGAATTTAATCAAATTTGCATAATAAATATGTGTTGTTTGATCCAACTTAAAAGATAGGATAGCTTCCATCTCAATTTATAGTCACAATATTACTTTATTACAAATTATTTGTCTATTATTTGACAGTCACAATTATCTATTATTTCCAAACGATTCTAACAGATGGTGGTATCTGTTGACTGGATTGAGTAAGTATTTAATAGATGGCGTTATGTTAAACGTAGAAACGTTTCATATAATCTACTATTTATTAGCATAACCACCACGTGTTACTGAGGTGTACCTTAGGCACAGCAACGCGTGGCCGGGTCTGCTAGTTATTTATAAACTTGTTTTATAAATCTTAAGTGCAAACAATATTTTTGGTTGCCAGATATATTGCTATCAGGGATACCATTCTGTGGCTATAAAATTCTAAAACAATATTAGTCAACCAAAAAAAACGTAGACGGCAACAAACAAGAAAAAGCGCAAATTTTACGGTCATGCAGACAGTGAAAAAAATATTTAAAAATAAATTAATTAAAACAGATGCATTACACAATATTTTTTAAGTAATCTTCTTTTTTTTTTTTATTTGTATGTCAATCAGCTATTTATACGAGACATTGTTTTCAGTGTCGAGTTATAATTATCTTCACGTCTTTAATCTCTTCAGGTTAGTCATTGTCCGTTAGTCAAGTCAAATCGTCGCCATCAACAGTGCTATGGCCTCACTATTAATGGTATATTCTGGGAATTTTGGTAGAAAACGAAAACATTGTAAAGCACTTTTATATCACATTCACTACATCGAAGTAATTCTGTCAAATCACATTACATAAAATGGCATCAAAATTATCTAACATAACACGTTAAAATATTAGGATATCGAATATAATACAAGATCACCACATCACGTTTCAGATGCCCGCCAAAAGTCTCTTTTAAATAGAACGATTATTGATTTAATTTATCCTACTGGTAACACCGAATATGACAAGTGAGTACACAAATTATGAGCTGAGAGGAAAGAAAGAATATAGAATCGTACAGTTTTATTGTTTATCCTGGCTATGTCGTAGAGAACGGCTTTCCTCTCCTATGTGATGGGCAAAGGATTAGTACACATAGTACACAAATTAGGTTCTTAATATTCATTTTAAGATACCAATAAAATATAGCCTCATGTTTTTATCTCATGACGTCTTGTAAGCAGGGGTCATTCCAATAAGGATTACGGATCCTAGGAAAGCACAGCAATGTATAGATTTATAAAACCCGATTACGAAGCGAAAAATGATGTCACAAGCGGGATTCGAACCCGCGCCTATTGGGATTCCGGCCCAATCGTGCTGCCACTACACTACCGTGACTTATTGTAGGACATACAAATTTCGCTTCGTATCATAGTTACGTCTTAAGGTGACGGTATGGTTCCGGGAGCATTTCCGTCGGCTTGCTCCACGGCTTGTCGGCGCGGCGTCCGCCCTATCCTGGCTTATGCCGAATGTGGGCGGACCCAGCGCTACGTGCCGACTGCTGTACGCGGGGGTGGTCCGGTCGATGGCCCTGTACGGTGCACCCGTGTGGGCGGGGTCTCTGACCGTCCGACTTAGGGCTCTGCTGTGGCGGCCACAGCGGGCCATGGCGGTCAGGGCCATACGCGGGAACCGCACGGTGGCGACGGAGGCAGCATGCCTGTTGGCCGGAATACCCCCGTGGGACTTGGAGGCGGAGATGCTCGCCGGACTGTACCAGCGGGTGTCAGTGACGCGGGCAGGGGGCGGCACCGTCTCGCTTAGTGAGATGGCCGCCTGGCGGGGCGACGCCCGCCGTGACGTTATTGCTCGTTGGGCAATCCGGCTGGAAAGGCCTCGGTTCGGTGTTCGGACCATCGAGGCCTTCCGGCCAGTGCTGATGGAGTGGTTGGGTCGACAGCACGGGGTCCTTTCCTTCCGACTGGTGCAGGTCTTGACGGGGCATGGTTGCTTCGGCAAGTACCTGCACACGGTCGTGAGGAGGGAGAGGACACCGTCTTGCCACCACTGCGATTGCGACGAGGACACGGCGCAGCACACGCTCGAGGTCTGTGTGGCCTGGGCAGAGCAGCGCCGTGAACTCCTCGCGATCATCGGTGCCGACCTGGCGCTGCCGACCATCGCTAAGGCGATGCTCGACAGCGTCAGGAACTGGGACGCGGTCGCCGCCTTCTGCGAGACAGTTGTCTCGCGGAAGGAGGCGGCGGGGCGACTCCGAGAGGAAATCCTCTTCGGTGAGACGCTCCACCGCCGGCGCCTGGGGCGGCGTAGGCGCGAGTATCTGCGCCTAATGCCGCCCTAGCCGAGGCCGCGGGTGACTGGACCGGGGAATAGTCCTTCACCCGCAGAGAGGCCGACCGCGTGAGGGCGACGCTCCGGCAGTTAGCTGGGGCGTCGACGGGGGGTGGTACCCGAAAGGGTAACCCGCCGGGCTGACCACGGAAGGCAAGGAAGCGGTACCAGTGGCCGGCCCAATGGCGATGGGGAGGGAATAAGGTGGGCTATGGCGCCACGCGCTCCCCTTCCGTTGCCCCGGACGGTACGGGCGACGTGTGACCAGGCCATAGCCTACCAAAAAAAAAAAAAGGTGACGGTATGCGATCTACCCGACAATGTTTACACATTGTTATAGGCTTAATACTTCAAACTTTGCAGTTAGAATTGTATTAAACGATGACACAACTTGTGTCATCATTTTTCGCTTCGTAATCGGGTTTTATAAATAATTAAGCATATTAAATGCTAAATTTCAGTAATTTACATCTATAGATGTCATTATGAGCGACCGAATTGTGATTTTTAACGTCAAAGTTCACTAATGAATGACCCTAAAGTCTTTACGTAATGTTTTCAGTTATTTGCCGGTGGATATTATTATTATTACATAGCATATCGTTTTTTTTTATTAATATCAAATTAAGGATTAATACCGAGACTAGGAGTAGTCGAAGTGTAGATTAAGCTAAAAGATTATCCTCGCTTCGCTCTATTCCCCGTTAGCACTCATAAATACTATTTTAACCTTCCAGAAATAGGGGTTTCGCGGGGCTTCATCGATTCAATTTTATGAGTTTACAATTTACTGTAATATGTACTGCAATTGTTACAAAAAACATTTAAAATTTACTTCCACTAGCCAGTTTTAAAGGAGGTTAATATAAATCCGCCTATACGTAAATTTTTAAGATACCCTTTGAACATTCACAGTAATACATTTCTTTGATTATTTGATTTTTTTTAACCACAATTTGGCAAAATATAATTGAATAAAAAAACGTTAAAAGGCAATCATCATAATCGCCATCACAGCCCATAAATGTCCCACTGTTGGGCTCGGGCCTCTTCTGTAATGGGAGGGAAATTAACCTACTATACCACGCTGGTCAGACGTGTTGGTATACAGTTTGTTTCGAGTTTTGCTTCTCTTGCATAGATGTTATATGCATTTTTTATCACACTCTTACGATCACCCACGGGTAAAATGGGGTGGTGAATTGTATTCTTACTCTGTCACCACACGGATAAAAAGCAATACATGTTCTATTTACCTACATGTGAAAAATAACCTTTATTTGTAATAGAACCTACATTCAAAACTCAAAAGAAAGTACAAAGTGAAACCATATTCCAAACTTCAATAGACGCTCTCCTTTAATATTGCTTCATTACTAACATTAGTTGAGAAACGCAATAAATTTTAATTAAAAAGCTATTGATAAATAATCCTGAAATATCAATTGATTTTACCTTCGCACCCTAGACCTGGCAACTCTGCTGTCGCGAAAGCGATGGTCGACAGCGTCAGGAATTGGTACGCGGTCGCCGCCTTCTGCGAGGCTGTCATCTCGCAGAAGGAAACCGCGGAACGGGTCCGGGTGAATGCCCGGAACCCGAGCCACCGCCAGCAGCCGGGGCGGTGCAGGCGCGAGTATCTGCGCCTGATGCCGCCCTAACCGAGGCTTCGGTTGATCGGACCGGGGAATTGTCCGGTCACCCGACGTGAGGCCACCGCGTGAAGACGACGCCCGGACGGCGAAAGCTCGGTCGGGGCATCGACAAGATAGGCACCCGCAAGGGTATACCGCCGGGCGGGCCACCGAAGTCAAAGATCGGGTACCGGTGGCCTGCTCGCACGGCGAAGAGAGGTGTTTGCAGGGTGGGCCCATGGGGTTGCGTGCCGCCTCTTCTGTCGCCCCGGGCGTTTTGTCGGGGCGCGACCACATCCATGGTCCACCTTGCGGGGAAAAAAAAGACCTGGCAACTCTAACATATACATTTGTAACTCAATTCATTTATTTACATTATAATGACTACAATGGAAGCAAATAAAGTAAACAAATCAATATAAACGTACCAAGATAAGTCACGCGTAAACAACAACAAAATTTATAATCTCCCTTATTTTATAGATATAATTTATTTATTTATAAATATTTTTAGTGGCAGGACTACGTTGTTGATAGTTCTCTGTCTCCAATCACGGGCCGTTCCGTCCGAGGTATTACCACAATCTCGCAGAAGTTCGTCGTCTGAATAATGACAATGTGCTATTGCGCTTCGTTTGGTGAGCGAGAGTCGGGGGCTTAACTGGGTGGGTTTGGTGTTTGTATTGGTAGGCAGCGGCCTAGCTATACTCTTGGTATTGCAAAGGTCCATGGACGGCAGTAATACTTACCATCAGGTGTGCTGCTTGCTCGTTTACCACCATAAGCAATAAAAAAAATAACTATATATAATAATAACTTTTTTTATATATTTTTTGAAATTTTTTAAATAATAATAGCGTAATTTTTTTTAATGTATTATGCCGTCAGTATGACCCGATTTGTCAAAAGAAGCTTTTGTAATGTATATAAATACTTTTAGGCACTCATTGGCTATAAAGTTCAATTTTGTATATTATGTAATATTTTTTACTGCATAACTAAATATGAGCCTAAATAAATTCAAACGAATATATGTGTGTATATAATTGACCTAATTGATCCATGTCATGACGTTGTAAGAATGTAATACATCAACCCTTATCTTGGGCATGGGTGTTGTAAGAAATGATAAAGTGATGTAAGCATATAGATTCTAAACAGGAGGGGCAAAACTCTAGTTAGAACCATATAACAACAGATCTGACCAAAGTGATATATGTAGTTGATTAAGTCCATCAGTAAGTCAAATCGTCGCTTCAACTGTGCCATCGCCACACTGTTAAAGTCAAAACAATCTTTTTGAAATTTTAATGGAAAACGAAATCGTATGTATGCAGGCACTGTTATATCATATTTACTACACCCTAGTACTTCCTGCACATCAGATTACATAAAATGCCATAAAAATTATTTAATATACTACGTTAAAACACTAAGATATTGAATACAATACAAGACGACCAATGACACTTTTCCATTCCCGCTAAAACTATTTTCTCCCTGTTCTTATTATTAAGTATAGATTATAAAAAAAAAACCAGTAGAACATACTACCTATTCCATATAACATAAATTATCTGTTGCTAGCAAGACGTCCAGCTAAATTCATGGAAAATTGATGGATGGATCGTCTGATAATATCTAACCCAACGGGGCAATAAAAGATGGTCGTGGGTCACAATGACTTGCAGCGTGTCCACAATTTGAGAGCATCATCAAAACTGTTGGCGACATACTCCCACCTTTCCTATACATAATAATTTTACCACAAACCATCCATCTTTGTCGGACTGAGTGATACAGGATTTTATTACATGGACAAGTAGCCTCGTTTGTATGGCATATTTATTCATCATTTCAGCCTATTGCCGTCCACTGTTGAACGTAGGCCTCCCTCATGTTACGGCACAGAGTGCGGTCCTGTGCCGCCTGAATCCAACGACGCCCAGCAATCTTCACTAGGTCGTCTGTTCACCTAGTGGGAGGGCGTCCCACACTGCGTCGTCCGGTACGTGGTCGCCACTCTAGAACCTTTCTTTCCCAGCGGTTGTCGGTTCTTCGAGCGATGTGACTTGCCCAATGCCACTTCAGCGTGCTAATTCTTCGTGCTATGTCGGTTACATCCGTTCGTCTGCGGATTTCCGTATTTCGGATTCTATCTCGCAGAGAAATCCCGAGCAGAGCCCGCGCCATAGCACGCTGAGCGATTTTGAGCCTGGTTATGAGGCCTATTTATTAATTCACATCATTTATTTGTACACTCAACTCATATCAACGTTAATTGATATCCCATCACAATTTTTGTTATCAAAACACTTGCTATGATAACCGCAGTCAACAGTTATCTGACACAATAAGATTCTTTGGATTCCAAATCCTAGTTCCTAAAATTAGAGTGTTCAAAAAACAAACTCTTCAGCTTTATATTACAAATAACTATTATGTAAGCTATTTTCGCTTGAATGTATTAAGGAGATATATTTATTGTTATTATTTTCTTAGAACACCCACGTCGTCCCGTGGCATTAATAATAATATCAACATTAATAACATGCACAATACAACGATCACCATTATTCGTTATCTCCTCAGCAGTTGGCATGCAACAGCGCAGAACATTTAAAGTGCGATATTCAACTGTTAAAAAGTTTTGTCCGATTTGTAAATACTTATAGAAATTACACTACCTCACATTTATGATAGTAAAATCAAGAAAAGTTTATTTTCAATTTTTTTTTTGTTTGAACGCGTTAATTTTAGAAAAAACCGAAAAGAGTTGTATTCCAAAAAAATATAGTAATGACCTCTAATGTTTACGCGAGTATTACACATTTGAAATAGTGACTGTAAAGTGTTCGAAACGTCAGGAATTTAAAAATCGAATACAAACGCGATTGAATCCGTAAAAGTAGTTTTATTTCAAAAAATATAGTGTTATAGCTTATTTTTCGGGAAAGGTTTAGGTTATTAGCTTATAATCATACATAGCACTATGACAAATAGAAGCGGAACGTACGAATTGGCTATCAAGCACTTTGCGCGGTCGTTGTATTTATATAAACTTACTAGCTTTTGCCCGCGACTTCATCCACGCAGAAGTCATCTCTGACAGAATTAAATAGAAAAAACAATGCAAGGTGTTGAAGGTTTGTCGCTAGGATGATAATCAACAGCGTCAGAAACTGGGCTGCGTTGAGGTGTTGATTCTGCGAGTTAGTTGTCTAACGGAATTAGGCAATAGGGTGGGTCCGAGAGAAAATATTCTACGTTGACACGCTCTACCGTCGGTACTTTGGGCGGCGCAAGCGTGAGTACCTGTATTTAGGTTCACTGCATGAGGGCTTCGACTCGAGATGATACCCGGTTGCGGTGGCCCGCCCGCACAACGTAGATGTACGTGTACGGCGCGCGTGTGTCTATATACCATAGCCAGTCACTAAAGAAAAAGGGGGTTGAAAGTTCTATTCATTCTACAAATTATATTGCCATTAATATACTATTTACGGTATGACCATGGAATAAAAATATAATTATCGCCACCCTTTATTTGACTGCTATGTTTCACCAGCAGACTTGCGATCTCGTTAGATATGATTTATTATTTATTTTTTTAGTGAACATTTTTGAAGCTAAACTTAACTAGAACCTATTGTCGTCTACGATGTGTACCGTGTGAGCTCTCACGCTGGAACTGGTCGCCACAATGGCACTGGTGCGGGGTTGATGGAGAGGGAGAGAGAAACACGCGTTTATTTATTTTTACCGAAGAATATTTGTACGTAATTTAAAAAGAATCGATAAAGAAATTTTCTCCCCATACACACTTTGCCGCTTTGTTACACCTCCTTAGGGGCGGAATTCATAAAATCCTTTCATATTGAATCTCTATGTCATAAATAAAAACGTGCTTCAAAATTTAATGTTTCTAGCTTTAATAGTTTCGGCTTGGCGGTAATGAGCCGATCAACCCGTTACACAGGCCTAATTTACACAACCAGAGGGTGAAAATTGACAAATGCCGGATATTACCCTAGAATATTTGATTCGACTCATAATTTGAAAAGAATCAATAAAGATTTTTTCTCTTCACACAAACTTTGCCACTCTGCTCCACCCCCTTAGGAGTGTAATTTCGTAAAATCCTTTCTTAGTGAATCTCTACGTCATATAAAGAAACCACTGTCTATATTTCAAGTTGCCAGCTTCAATAATATCGGCTTGGCGCTAATGATTTAATAAGTCGTCCAACCCGCTTTGCAGGCCTAATTTACACCCCCAGAAGGTGAAAATCAACAAATGCTGAAACACGTATTTATTTATTTTTACTGAAGAATATTTGTACGTAATTTGAAAAAAATCGATAAAGATTTTTTTCTCCGAACATTTTTTAAATTGACATAACTTTTTTTTTTACAAACCAATTGACATAAAATAAAGCCTAAATGTTAAGTGAAACTTACCACAATATATTAGTGAAAACCGCGTCTAAATCAGATAAGCCGTTTCTGAGATTAGCGTGCACAAACACACAGACAAACAGACAAACAGATAAACAGACCAAAAATTTAAAAATTATTGTTTTGGGTTCTATTAGTGTTGATAAAGGTTCCAGTAATATTTTTTTTCATATGTTATATCTTTCATGTACAGACAGCGACCCGTTACATTTTTATTATATGTATAGTATAGATGAAAAAGAAATTGTGATTGATTTATTATGGGCACAACGTGGGTATTTAAACGAAACAAGACATTATATTAATTTGTATTCCACGAATCTGATGCTTTTATATCAAACTGTAATTAAATTGATACAAAGAATTGTACAGAATATGGTTTCTATATAATTTTCTTTTCAATGCCCACA
Source organism: Lymantria monacha (assembly GCA_905163515.2). Taxonomy (NCBI): domain Eukaryota; kingdom Metazoa; phylum Arthropoda; class Insecta; order Lepidoptera; family Erebidae; genus Lymantria; species Lymantria monacha. The sequence goes on from LR991081.1 coordinate 25,395,830, forward strand.
TCGTATTTATAATGCCATAAATAGCACTCAATATAGACTCAAACGATTTTTCGAAAATACCTTTAATAAAAAGGGGACATAATCAAAGGACAAATTCCTTTATTCTTTAGTAAAGCTTGCCTTCATATAATATCGCATTGAATATAATTTCACTTATTTTATTATATAAGGTTGCTTCTCATGATATTCCAAATTATTATAGATATAAATGAACAAAAAAATATTTGCGTTTCGAAACCTATCGAAAGGTGGCGTTACGAGAGTGGGCTCCGGCAACATTGGCAGCCACTGAGCGTTACGGTTGAGTGGTTTCGTGACAAACAACGAGTATAAATAGCGGACACGAACGTGTAGACGGCTTTCCGTAATCAAAGTCCCCAACATTTCCTCGACGAGACAGACAGACAACGACATTACAGTCGCTCAACAAAAAGCATACACGCAAATATCCGCTTTGCCATCAATGACGCCTCAAGCTGAGTCCTTGGGTGATGTCGCTTAAAGCTTTTTCTAGGTTCAGAGCGCTCGGCACTTACCCATAATCCTGGCTAAGCTCTTCGACCACGACAAAAAGAATGATGTCACAACCGAATGCCGTCACTGCAACCGAATGCACACTGGGCGGCATTCGGTTGTGACATCATCAGTGGTAGAATAGTTAGTATATACGAAGAGTATAGAAAACCTATTAATAAGTTATGTGTATTATAATTTTGAATGATATAGTATATTTCCCAGAATAAAAATGTTTTGAACGAATTGAATGAACATCAAAAAAACTTTAAAAAAATATTTCGGTGAGGGAATGGCGAATTTAATTCTTACTTTTTTGCATTATACGAGCCCATCAAAATATAAGCGCTATAGTATCGTGTTTATCGCATCATAAGCTGAGATGGGCACCACACTTCGCCCTCGCAAATTTTCGATTCATCTGTTTTTAGCTAATGTTTGTTTCTTTCACTATATTTTAACTTAATGAGTGAAGTTTACAAAATATAATATTTTCACCCTATAACAAACCATATGTCCACGGTGGTGTGATATCCGCCTGGGGGCCTCAACGCCACGACCTGTCGGCGGTCATAGGAGCGGACCTGTCGCTGTCGACCGTCATCAACAAGATGCTTGACAGTGACAGGTACTGGATGTCGATGGCCTCCTTTTGAGTGGAAGTCATCTCTGCAAAGGAGGCCGCAGAGCGGGCACGCGGGGAGCACTCGCGTCTGCGAACTCGCTCCGCCGGAGGTGACCAGGGAGAGGGAGGCGCCGATATGCGCACCTCATCCCACCGCCTTGATGGTCGACTGGACGTGGCCAGATCGCCTAGCGTAGGGGTGTCGGGGATAGAATGTCAATAGAGGATCTCTTCGGCATCCCGTAAAAGCGCGGGAGGGACCGCTGTGGGTTTAAGTGGGTATTCCGGTTGTCAACATCAAAGGCCAGCGAGTATACGCTGACCGGCTGCTATCAGCAGCTCTGCAAGGTACTATGCAGCGCATCTCAGACCCGTGGTTGGCTCCCTCCAAAACTGTTGTGTGCTGCGGATCATCTTTTTATTATATGTTTTATGGTTTCTCATCGTATATTTTTTTATAAATAAGTTAGCTATAATTTTTTTTTTGTTAGTAGATACATACATACTATCACGCCATGTCCCTTGCAGAGTAGGCAGAGAGAACAGAGTGCCAGAGAACTCTATCTTTGCATACTTCACTCGCTTCCTCAACATTCATAATTCGCTTCATACACGCTCACCGGTTTCGGCGACTCTTGACTTCACCTTCCTTCAGTACGTGATCAATCTGGTCTAGGTAGGTTAGTCCCGGTCTCCCCCGGTACCTACATCCATCCACTTTCGCATTGTATATCTTCTTAACCAGACGTTCGTTCGGCATTCTTTCCACATGTCCGAACCACAGGAGCATTCCCTTTCGCACCTTTACACCAATACTCTCTTTCATACCTACTCGCTCTCTTACGTCGATAATAGTTCAAGTTTAGGAAAGTAACCTTTACGCGGGCGAAGCTTCGGGCAACAGCTAGTATGTGTATATATATATATATATATATATATATATATAAAGCTCATAGTGGCGGCTACGATGAAAAAGAAATTATTCCTTCGAGATTTTTTAAATGGCAACCACTGCTATTGTTTTTGACGGTTAAGTTCTAAAGTAAAAGTAGGGTCACGAATTTTAAAATTACATCCCACCCACTAACTCCAACGCTTGTTATTAATCATAGCTGTTTTGTAAACATAACATATAAGGCGTTAAGTCTGTCTCGTTTTAAAACACTTGTATAAGTCCGTATTCATACAACTACTAACGATTGTTTTGTATTCAATCCCCGAAAAGTACTATACTAATGTGACCACAAAAATTATTTTTTACCAAAGAACGCACTAAAGAATAGGCTCCTTGTCTCGCTTCGGTAAACATAACAAACATAAAATTATCGACAATAAATTACACTCAAAAAGAAATATTTGTGGATCGCACAAAGAGCAATCCCAAATGAGGATTGAACCCACGTTATTTAAACCGCTTCCACCATCTGTACATTTCATCATATCAGCTCAAACATATAACTCTCCTTCATACATGTTATCCCTTAATTGTCTTCTACGACAACCACAGGAAAGAAAAGGTTTAGTGAAACTCCGTCAACACAGGCAAATCTGTAAAACTAATACTCTAAAAATACGATTAGAAAAGTCAGCAAAACGTACTATGAATATATCTCTGACAGCGCTCAGCTGTGGCAAGAGAACACAATCACCGTGAAACTAAAACCAATAGTTTGGTTTAAACACAACCTATACAACTCACAAATTTTACAAAAATAAATGGTTACCATACAAATATTTTCACATTAACAGCTGCGCTTTTTGCAGCTGCATATTCTATTTTCTCCATAAGGTTCCCTTCATAAAAGGGAAGTAGATTTCATATTTACAACTGCTTGTTTTTCTTTTTATTGTATGAGGCATTTATTTAAATTAAGGCGTTAAAATCCTTACTAATATTATAAATGCGAAAGTAACTCTGTCTGTCTGTCGCTCTTTCTCGCCAAAACTACTGCACCGATCTAAATGAAATTTGGTACACAGGTGGTCTAGAGCCTGACAAAGGACATAGCCTACTTTTTGTTACAAAACAAGGGTTGTAAAGGGGGATGAAAAGTTGTAAGGAAGTATTGTGATTTTTAAAGGCAGAAGCTTGAAACTTATTTTTAGGCTATTGATTAGATATAAATAAATATGACATTACAATTTTGTAAAAAAAAATACCCTTAAGGGGTAAATAAAAATAGGGGTGAAAATTTTAAGGAAAGTAACCTTTTACGCGAGCGAAGCCGCGGGCAGAAGCTAGTATAATAAAAAAATAAAATTAGTATAAGATTTTATTTCGAGATTCCCTTATGATGCATTCATGTTATCTTACTTAGACTGTTTAGTCGTGTTTTACAACATACACGTGAAAACCAGTAATGATGAATTGTATTCTTAGTTTCATCATTCACCTACTCTTATCTCAATTACTTGGGGTCGATACAACATGCACTCCTCTTTCGTTTTATGACCAGCCGTCGGCCAGACGTCAACCCTCCTTAGGAATAATTGTTGACCAAAAAGGTGACAGAAGGAGTTAGCCCAGGTTGTTATAAGACTCTTAGTCGTCTTTTACGTCATCCACGAGCAAAGTAAGGGTTGGTAGTATTCGTAGCCGCTATCACACAGCTATTGTATTCTTATTTTATCACCATAAAAATATATAATATATTGAAATCCAATTGTTGCGTTAAGGAAACGGTCGAATTTAATAATCATTATAACCCGGAAGTTTCCTTTCAAATACTTAATAATGCTAGGCGCACGAGAGGTCGGTTTAAAATAACGATAAGTTATCTCGACAGCTCGACTTATCGATACAAGTGGCAACCCTTATTTACAAAATAACCTTGATTTAATAAAGTTTATTCAATATAGCTAACGACAGTAATCATATATTCGTATAATCGAGCTACTCTTTCTATCTTCTCTCTTAAAAATGAATAATCATTCATTACTCTCAGTATATATACGTAAGTACCACTACATTAGTGGCACTAGAGCATCCCCGATTCTTCTCCATAATATGGAGAAAATTGATTTATTATATACCTGTCGCTCATAAATTTGAATGAAAAAAATTGAACCCCGGGAGTGCCAGCAGAAATGAAATCTAGAACAAACTCGAGTGAATTATTTGAGAAAATAATTTTAAATTAAGTGTTTTTACTTGTTATTAACTACTACTACAAAAAAAAATACTTTACATTTTTCATTTAATGTACATAAATGAAAATAACTTCTACGATATGTACTATGAAAGAAGAGTACATATTGTATCAACCCCAAGTAATTGGGATAAGAGTAGGAGAATGATGTACATAAATGCAAAATAATGCATATTAATTTGCATACAAAAATTGCTATCTATTCCCTAAAAGGTATTATATACATTTAATATACATGAAATTACATGAAATTTAATCAATAGCTATTCTTCGAAATGAAACACCATTGAAACTTACACCTTATGAATTTTCATCCACATTTCAAAAGCTCTGCCATCATCATAATTATTATCGTTATATATGTCAAAACTGATGATATAGGTAATTAAAATAGGAAACAATTTTGATTCAAATCTATTTAAATGTCATGTAAAAACTGCACAAATTGTAGTTTTATATCTCGTTGTACGAAGATTGCGATCATTGGACATCGTCAAATAAAATTTTCTATTTAAAAATTCTATTTGATTCAAGTGCCACCACTTTCAAGTGCTTTCGATTCGAAAAGTGCCGACATAAAATATATATATATCTATATTATACGTATATATATATATATATATATATATATATATATATATATATATATATATATATATATATATACACAATATAATTTTATATTAATTCATAGTTATATTATCAATGTATTTCAAATATAAATTTCAAGTCTCGTGTGTGTATTTAAAAAAAATATTTTATTCGTTAAAACGTTTTGTTGTCGTTTATAGTTTAATATAAAAATAACACATCGTCAAATTGAACGTCTAAGCTATCAAAAACAAGTGTCATTCTACATTAAACCATTTGTTAAACAATTGATTGTTAAAAGAAAAAGAATCTTTAAATGCGTGGTACCTATTGTAAAATTTGGTCGTTTTAATAAAATTAAAGTCACTTTTCTATTTAACCGACTATATGTAGGTAGGTAGTACTTAGAAACTGAGGTGTCGGTAACGGTAACAGTGGCGCGAGTTTAATGGTTTTCCCCATCTGATAAAAATGTCCTACGCGCCTTAAAAAGTTTACATACATCATTACAACCCGCTTTTCAAACGAATTGGATTATGTTTCAAGTTATAATTGCCTTGCATGGATTTTATCAGTATATTATATCCCTAATAGTATTTTGTTATACCCAAGGTCAAGATCAGGGAGAGTGAATTTTATTCTCACTCAATCATTATGCAGCAAAATTATTTATAAGGCTTCGGAGAAAAAATACCAGCACGCCCTTGTTTTTCTTTTAATAGTACTTGGCAACAAGCCTGTTGATGGGCAGAGGCAGAGGCAATCTGTTATTAGATTGTAAAGTGAATTAATTATTCGTTATGGATTTTCATGCAATACAATACAAATTAGAATTTACAGATGCAAGTCTGTTTCGGTCTTTTGGCGGGCATGTGGAAGCGTCATGAGGTGATCTTGTATTGTATTCAATATCTTAGCGTTTTAACGTGATATAATACGTAATTTTCATAGCATTTTATGCAATGTGATAAGCGGAGGAATTGCTGAGACATAGTGCATATGATATAAAAGTAAATTTGATAGAATTTTGTTTGTGTATATGTGCGTGCGTGTGAAGTGTTTCCTTTTCAACCATAACAACCAAAATACACCATTAATAGAGTGGCCAGTAGCACTGTTGAAACATTTGTTCCCCAACCCTCTCGCTGTACATATGTGTACAGTAATACCCTGCTTTACGCGACCCCGTTATGCGCGGTTTCGCTTTTACGCGAATTTCAAATTTCGCGTTAAAATGCCTCGAATTACGCGACTTCAGTCCATGACTACGTTATATACATACATATTCATAGGTAAGAATAAATATGTATGTACGTAACGTAGTCATGATGAACTTGAAGATGTCGCGGTAAAGAATTTCGAAAACTTGTAGCAACGCACGACGAACCTCTCAGCAATGAAGATCTGGTCGAATTACAGAATAATCCCATTAACGATGAGGAAGAAAAAGAAGAGAGAGTTTTATCTTCAAGAACATAATGCTCTTTCAAAAAATTATTCCGGTTTAGACATATTGCAGAGCATAGAGAGTGATGATGACCGTGAGATCATATTTAGTCAATCTTTCTTTAATAGTTACAACATTATTTAGTTACGCATTTATTACGGATAGTACTAATTGTGTAAGTTCAATAATCAATGCAAATATATGAAAAAACTCAATCCTATATGATTTTCGTGTTAGGAAAATGACACAAAATCACCGAACAGACAAAAAATGTCTCTTCTATCCAAACCCTCAAACGATCCATCAAATTTCATAGGATCACCTAATAACGTAATCTGAAAAATTCACAAAAATATCAACAGACACCAATTTTATTTGGATTATAATTCACGTATACGTAAATTTCCTAATAGTACATACATACATACATACATATCATCACGCCATATCCCTTGCAGGGTAGGCAGAGAGAACAGAGTGCCAGAAAACTCTATCTCTGCATACTTCACTCGCTTCCTCAACATTCATAATTCTCTTCATACACGCTCGCCGGTTTCGGAGACTCTTGACTCCACCTTCCTTCAGTACATGACCGATCTGGTCTAGGTAGGTTAGTCTCGGTCTCCCTCGGTACCTACATCCTTCCACTTTCGCATTGTATATTTTCATAACCAGACGTTCGTTCAGCATTCTTTCCACATGTCTGAACCATCGGAGCATGCCCTTTCGCATCTTTACACCAATACTCTCTTTCATACCTACTCGCTCTCTTACGTCGTCGTTACGAATGCGGTCGGTCAGCCTAACTCCAGAGATTTTCCGCAGAGATCGCATTTCGACCGCATTAATTTTACTTTCATACTCTTTTCTGCATACCCAACTCTCGCTTCCATATAGTAATGTTGGGACAAGCACTGCGTTGTATTGCTACACGTGCCTTCTGGCTGAGGTGGTGGCTGCCGAGAAGTTGCCCCAACGCTCCGTTCACTCTATTTCCCGCATTCACTCTTCGCTCTATATCAGTGGTGTACCTTCCATCTCGGCTAAATCCACATCCAAGATATACAAATTCATCCAATTGCTCTAGTATATCATTACCTATTGTTACTCTTACATCTGTTCTGGCTTCGTCTCTTTCAAAGACCATTATTTTGGTTTTGCTCACATTCACGCGTAGACCCCTTTTCTTACAATCTTCTGTCATTGTGTCGACTAGGGTCTGCAGGTCAGTCGCTGACTGTGCCAGCAGGACTGCATCATCTGCATAAAGTAGAGCAGTGACCACTGAGTCGCCCATCTGGACTCCCACATTCATATCGTTCAACCTTTGGAGACATTTGTTCAGATATATGATAAACAGCCTGGCTGACAGAACGCACCCTTGCTTAACGCCGATATTGACGTCAAACCAAGGCGACATTCCATCATCCAGCGGCACACAGGCTCTACAGCCCATGTAACTGGACTGCACAGCCTGTAGCAGTTTACCGTTAATACCATACTCCGGTAAAATGTCCCAAAGTTCCTTTCGTACAACCGTGTCAAATGCTCTCTCCAGATTCACAAAACTGCAGAAAACCCTCTGACCTAGAGCCAGATGCTTCTCCACAATGTTGCGCAGAGAGAACACTTGATCCATGCATCCCCTTCCACTTCTGAAACCTCCTTGTGTCTCACACAGTAAACCATCGGACACCATCCTCATTCTCCTTTCAATAATTTTACCGTACACTTTTGCTGCCAAACTGGTCAAGCTTATGGCTCTGTAATTTGCGCAGTCATAACGTGAACCCTTGTTTTTAAACAAAGGCACGATGACTGCGCTATTCCTTATCAATGCCCGCCGCCTTACCATTTTTCAAACTTCTTATCGCCCATTCAACTTCATCCATACTGATGCCATCGGAGGACGCCGCTGTCGAATGTTGTTCTACTAAACCACATGCGACACCGGCGTCAACCGTAGCATCCGCATACATATCGCCAAAATATTCACTCCATCGGTTTAACACGTCTTGTGTTTGTGTAAGAATGTCTCCACCTTTAGACCTTATTTTATTCATTCTGAAGACTGACCAACCACCCCGAGACTTCTTCACCTCCCTCCAAAAGAGTTTGGTGTCACTCTCGAAGTTTTTAGTCAGCCTATCTTCTGCACTCATACTTGCTCTGTCACGTTTCTCTTTCACTAAGGCCTTGGTGTCATTCTTACATTACCGATATATTTCTTTCTTCTGTTTAGTCATACTGTCATTCAGATTCAAAGAAGAGACATAGTCCAGCCACGCTTTCTTCTTTTGCTCTACGGAAGTTGCTACTTCCGCATCCCACCACGCATCACCATTTGTTTTTCTATGCTTCTTTGAACTTCCACATACTTCTTTCTCTGTATCTACCATACTCTCCTTCAATACTCTCCAGCATTCTTCAATGTCCGATTGCGGCTGGCTTGCCATCGTCAGCCGTTCTCGGACACCCTCTACATACTTTTCTCTTACACACTCTTCTTGCAACCTTTCAACCTTTATTCTTTCAAGCCCTCCGAAGTGGACACGCTCTCGCCAGTGCCTCCACTTTCTGAACAGACCACTAAATCTCGCAATAACGAGATAGTGGTCCGTATCAACTGTGGGGCCCCTGTAGGCTCTTGCGTCCAATATTTTGCTTCGGAGGCGACTGTCTACCAAAATTAAATCTATTATACTTTTCTGTTCATTCCTTCTCCATGTATACATGTGGATGCCCTTATGTTGAAAAAATGTGTTTGACACAATAAGGTTTCTCTCCATGCATACATCCGCTATGAGCCTACCTGCGTCGTTCACTCTCTTATCACCAAATGGACCAAGTACGTCCTCATAGTCGGGACGCTTGGTCCCCACCCATCCGTTCAAATCTCCGCATACAATCACGCGTTCACTGGTTTCTGCCATATCCAGAACTTCCCTAACATTATCCCAAAACTTCTCTACGTCTGATGCCACCGAGGATCCTACGGGAGCATATGCTACAACCATGAATACCTTGGTGACACCTAGTTTTATACGGACCCAAAGAAGTCTGGGATCATACATTCCGTAATCCTTCACACCTGAGGCCAAGCGAGAGGACAACAGCACTCCTACCCCCATGCTGGCGATCGCTCTGTGGTACACCAGACCACAGAGCCATCCCGCCACCAGGAAGATCGCAGGCGTCGCTGCCCCTTCGCTTGGTCTCTGTTACACAGAGCACTTCTAGCTGTTTGTCCGCCATGACGGATATCAGCTCGTGCAACTTACCTTCCACACAACCTCTTACATTCCACGTGCCCACCCGGCACTCTGCTCTCCTCGACTCGCCTGACTGGGCAAAGCGTGATGGGTGCCGGCCCCCATCGCCGCAACTGCCTAAGTTCGTACCGACGGGGGCGGGTCGGTACGCGTCGCCTCCGGGGGACGCCCTAACCCGCATTGCGGTACGCATATCGAGCCGGATTAGCAGTCTAATTAGACTGGCAGGGGACGCGAACGAGCACGCTCCGGACTATGCCCCCCGGCACGCTCCGGACTATGCCCCCCTCAACTCCAATACCAACCAACCAAACTCAATATCTCAGTATTGATAATAGAGTACAAAGTATGGGTAGAAGAATAGGGCATAAGCCACTATCCATAATACGGAATACTGCGTAGGAGCGATGTACTTATTTAACAAATTTTGATAGGATATAGGTACCTCGCGGGTGACCGGATCGTGGATTAGTCCAGTCGCACATACCAGGCCAACGTCGCGCTAAACATAGCACAGCCAAGCAATTATTTTGTTTAATATATGAAAAAAGTAAATTAAAAAAATATTCGAGGACGTCCGGATGTGAGCCGTACGGATCTGGCACTGTCACGATCGTAAAAATTAATGTATCGAAGTATTTTGGTTTTTAATAGCTTCATAATCGCAAGGCGCTGTTTCCTTTCGAAAATGGCTTGGTAATTCTTTGTCGTTTAATTGAAATTAATAAAAAAATCTAAACTGCTTAGTCTTTAGTGTATGTATTATTATACTTTATGAAAATTGGGTTTGTTTACATTTCTTTTGTTCGTCCATTCGGACAGGCAAAGGAAACAAATTCCATACACAGTACAGCTATGCAGCCCTATACAGCTATGTTTAGCACTACGTCGAGAATAACAAGAAATTTAAAAAGTATATTTTCTTTCATTTTCATTTATGGCATTGACTAATAGTAAATGATAAATAATATTAAAAAAAAACATGAGGCGTGCACTTTTGGATTTTCCAAATTATTTACTATTCATTTCAGTCATCTATTTCTATTAATTAATCGGTGTCCATGTTCACGAAATACAATCGGGCTTGAATTATTTATTTAGTATAATACGTTAGAGCTTTGGTAGGCTCGTTTTTGACAACTAAGTAGTCATCATTGCTGTAATTAATATTACAAAGATCCTCAACAACCTTATAATTGCAACTATTTACGGACAAGAAACAACTACATTATTATTTCTTAAGACATAATTATTATACCTATATCTTTATCATCTTCCTCCATATCAATAACGTTGGTTATCGATGGTGGTTTGATACAACAGAAGAGATTTCGTCCGCTCATCTTGCTCTCCCGCACTTCGACGCATAAAAACAAAATAGTTCACTGTTGACAAAGTACGTTAAACCGACAAAATGTGTTCATGACCGTTTTGATTTTTTATTAGGTAACATAGTTAGTTCACTTGTTTAAATAATCGCATATATATTCTAAACAATGACATCACAGGTCGAGATTCACTCATGATGCTAAAGAAAACGCAATCGCGACTAAAAATCGTAATTGATTCAGCGCACGTGTGTACGTACAAATCAGTACTACGTAGTTGAAGGGCCGTATGAAACTGATATCGGATAGGCAAAAATGTTCTGATTGTCGTTGCTAAGAGCTTACTGCTCACATAGATAGCTACTTAAGACTTATGCGCGTATTTATATGTTATTGTAAATCATAAAAAAATAACGAAAATTTCACGACACCGAAAATTTTTATAGGCAAACAAGGAGAAATTTTGATGTTTACCATGCCGAGGTAAACCGTCAACTGTGGTACCTAAAGGAAAATATTGAAGAGCAAATTAACGTCTGAGATTTTATTGTATATTATATAGCTCGAAGCCCACTCGCCTACTTAGTAATAGGATTAAAAGTTACTCACATGAAAAAGAAATATCAAAAAGAAAATATTTTCATCATAGAAGAAGTACATTTAAGAAATGGTTACTTTTTTTTTTATTTCATGGCCTCGTCATTTATAAAATACCCACAGCTGCCATGACAGTTGACGTTATTATTACTCTTCTATGGCAACACTCAAGTTTGCCTATCTAGATAATTATCAAATTAGACAGCACCGATGGCGCAATGGTTAAGATACCTACCTGTCGTGTCGAGTTTCGCTGGTGCAATACCCATGTCAGACAATATTTGGCGTGATCCACAAACTAATGTTTTAAGTTTGGCGGTAATTTGCGTTCGTTAGTTAAATATTTGCAAAGACCCCCGAAAATACAAGGATTAAAATCGTTACTGTAGGGTGTCTTAAAAAAAGATATTATCTTGGTATTATAAAGTTGAAGGGTTTGTTTACTTGAACGCAATCATCTTGGGTATTAGAAAATTTTGTCTGAAACCATTTTTTATTAGCTAATCTGTTTATCGAGAAAGATAGCTTATAAAACATAACACTGTTACATAGATGAGTAAATAAAAATAAATAAAATAATATTGTTGTAAATAAATTACATGCATAATTAAAAAATAAAAAACTATATATTATTACTAAATTTAAAAAAAAAACTTAATATAATGTAACTTATATTTTTTTTATTTTATCGGCGACTGGTTTTATCATAGCTTGACTTGAAGTTGTAGTTATCCATTTCATCCTGTCCTTTGCAAAATGAAACCATAATAAACATTAGCAAATCGAGAAAAGGTAACGACGAGAGGTATTTAATGCATTGGTAGGTAAACACTGTAGTCATAACAACCGTCGTGATATCAAGGTCATATTAAATTGTCATTGGTCTTCACTACTAGGTATAGCAATTTTCATTAGATATCCGTATCAACTATCTATATTTCTTTTTTTATTCCTCTTGGTGGCAAACGAGCAAGCAGCACACCTGATGGTAAGTGTTACAGCCACCCATGGACTTTTGCAATACCAACGGTATAGCTAGACCGCTGGGGTTACGGCTCTCTCGCTCACCGAACGAAGCGCAATAACACACTGCCATTACTCAGACGTCGATCTTCTGCGAGAGTGTGGTACTACCCCGAGCTGACCCGCGGCTTTAGACAGAAAACTGTCAACAGCGTGGTCCTACCATTACTAAACTATATGGTAGTAGACTAAGAATATTAATAGAAATTGTCACGACTTAACCTCAAGCGGTAAGAGTAGACTAATGAAGATAAGTCGGGATAGAAAATCATTATAAAAGAAAATACAACTTTTGAACAATATGACCGAATAGCTGTGGTGGCGGCTTCGAATACTACCAACATTTGCATTGCTCGTGGGTGTCGTAAAAGACGACTAAGAGCCTTATAACGACCTGGGCCAACTCCATCTAATGACGTTTGGTCAACGATTACATTGACGTCTGTCAGGCGGCCGGTCATAAAATTATTGCCATTAGTTTTTACAATATGTACTATGAAATAAGAGTACACTCCAAATAATTGGAATAAGGGTAGGAGAATGATGATGAATGGCACAAATATATACTATGTGCCGTGGAAACAAAAAATCTAATGTCTTATAAAGAATAACTTCGATAATATTTTGTATAGCTAAACGCGAAAGCAATTATTAAGTTTAGTAAATGCGAAAAATCTCTGGTCAGAGAAAGGCGTTCAGCCGATTACTCTTGCAGTGTTTGCGTAGGCGAACACCCCATCAGTTACCACCATAATTTATTTACAGAGTTTACAGATTTGACGCAGGAACTTTTTTTAAAAATTGACACACGTACGGTTGAACTACAATTATTTGAAAATATATATTAACTAGGCGTAGTGGTTAACATACCGAATTACGTGCCAATATTATGGATACAATTCCCAAGCAGGGTAATATTTTTGTGCGATCCAAAAATTGTTATTCTAAGTCTGGGTGTAATTTTTGTCCATTAATCTTATGTTTGTTAAGTGTCTTGTGCTCTTCTTTTCTTTTCATAGAAAGCACTGGGCACAACAAATACAATTCACCACCACCTGTCTTACCCGTGTTACATCGTAAAAGACGACTAAGGTATAAAATATGCATATAACATCTATGAAAGAGATGAAAAACTAGAAATAAAAACCTATACCAACAGGTCTGAACTGTGTAGTATAGTAGTTCAATTGCACTCCTAGTGTGGGGGAGGCTTGGGCCACCGAAGATAAAGACCAGGTCCCGGTGGCCCGCTCGCTCGGCGAAAAGAGAGGTACATTACAGGGCGGGTCTATGGGGTCGCGAGCCGCATCTTTTGTAAAATAATAGCAATTGCATTCCGAAAAAAAAAGTGTGGAGGAGGCTTGAGCCCATCATTGGAACATGTGTGAGCTGAGATGATGTAGTCAAGTATTGTGTCTGCGTGCTTTTATTAGAGCGATGGATATATTACTAAATGTTTGTTTTTGAGAATGCAATTGTTATGTTCGTTTTTATGCCTCTCATCAGCATTATCCTGCTCTTATCCCAATTACTTAGGGGCGACGATTACTATAGAGACATTATTTGTTTGTAGCCGGTGCGTCCAGTTACGAGTTTTCTCTCTTCTCTTTCGGTGATGTTATCTGCATATAATATCTTACGACTAACGTAGATACCCCCGAGCAAGAGCCTATGTTAAATTTTATTCTTACTCTGTTAACATACGGAAAAACTTCATTTACGAAGAGATAATGACTTAACGATATAAATAAAGATTATAAGAAAATAAAAAATAATAAAAATACATTCGCATACTTTCCATATTTGTATAACAATGTGCTGTGATAGCAACTTCACTTGCATGTACTGCCTACATTTTGATATTATTATTTTATACTGAACGCATCGTGTGCGGCGTTCATATCGTCACATGATATTAATAATAACATCAACTTTAATAATATCCATGATACATCAATCGACATTTTTGTTATCTCAGCAGTTGCCATGACACTGCAGACAGCGACTGCGAGGAACGCTTGACAAACATTATTCTATTTTTCGGCGATATTCCCTTATATTTGGCGGTATTATAGCATATTTGATACAGTTATATATTATTGAAAGCAAATTAGTAGTTTTAGAGTTTCAAACGCGCTCAAACAAACTATTCAGCTTCATAATAATTAATAATTCTATTATTAGAATTAGCACAACCCAAAAAAGAATTCTGTAATTCTGCCACACTGGTGGCTACGCCTAAAATTCCTGGCTAAAGGTAATAAATAGTGAGAAATAGAGCAGAATATAAATATTTAAGGGATTTTCGCTGAATCGTCTGGTCTGGGCGCTATTATTTGGGTTTCTCTTTTTTGCAGAACGCAAAACGCAACAGCCTTCAACGCAGTGGTTCAAGAATGCTATTTGCGCACTAACCCCCGCCTGTCGGAAAAACAGACGAGGAGTGTGGGACTCGCTAGCCCCGTGACTAGAATACCCACTAAACTCTTTCCACTGCGAACGCTGTTAGCCGAGAGGGCTTTGACAGCTTAACCGGACTATGGGTGAGCGCTGAAGGCTCTCAACCCGGTATAGCTTTTAAGCGACTACGCCCGAGGGCTCTCCCTGTGGAGAACGGACCTCGGCTCGGGGCGTCGCTGGTGGCAAAGTGGGTGTGCCCACGTTTGGAATATTGATTTTTACGCGTCGCGTCTTCCTTCCCCGGCGGCGGAGGCGAAAGCGCGAGTGACTATGTGTTATGGCCGCGCGGGCCGTGTTGGCTCTTTCTTGAGCGATAGTAATTTCATCGTCAACGTCGGTCAGTGCGTGTCGAGGATACGGCTCTATACTGATTTGAGGTAGTAGTAGTGGGAGGACCACGCTGTTGACAGTTCTCTGTCTACAGCTGCGGGCCGGTCCCTCTGGGGTAGTACCACAGTCTCGTAGAAGATCGACGTCGAGTAATGGAAATATGCTATTGCGCTTCGTTCGGTGAGCGAGAGAAGCAGAAGCCCAGCTGGGAGGGTTTGGGGTTTGTATTGATAGGCAACGGTTTACCTATATCCTGGTATTGCAAAAGTCCATGGGCGGCAGTGACACTTACCATCAGGTGTGCTGCTTGCTCGTTTGGCACCATAGGCAATAAAAAAAAATAAGGTGTATAAATAAAGGTAAGAAACCCGCAATGATTATACTGCTTTATAAAATAAGAGACTATCAATTATTTTTAAGTTGGAAATTTTTTAAAGTTTGTATATTTTTCGTCATTTGAAGGGTAAAAGATCTACAAAAAAATATTGTGTATCAAATATTAAGACTGATGCACTTGTATAGATGTGTGATAATAATTAAAAAAATATATATTGCATATGTTGGCAAACAAGCAAGTAGCACACCTGATGGTAAGTGTTACTGCCACTCATAGACCTTTGGTATACCAGGGCTTTGGTACCTTTGGTATACCAGGGCTGTACAGCTAGGCCGTTGGCTACCAACCAAAAGCCATTCTGAAAGTTAGGCTTTCGGCTCTCTCACTCACCGAACGAAGCGCAACAGCACATTGTCACTGCTTAGACGTCGATTTTCTGCGAGTGTGTTACGGACAGACCGGCCCGCGGCTGTAGACAGAAAACTATCAACAGTAGGGCTACGACTATAAACTACTTACTTACATACCTAAACCGTAACCTACAAAGCCCATTCGATGGAAAATTATGATGAATTGTAGTTGTATACTGTTAACATCATAAAACTTTACGTCACTGACGAAAATCTTATCACTTACGCAACGTCGTGAACATCCGGTAGCAGAAAATATAAACAAACACGTTAAAATGGCCACCGAAAAATAAAGACGGATAAATTCACGAGATGGACTTTAGGAAAACATGTGTGTGAAAAAGCGAACGTCGTTAATCGTAATATATATGTACAGCAGGATTAAAAAGCAGGAAAACAATTTCAACCTTCGTCCTTGATCTCAATGTTTAAAAACGAATGCAGTTTTTGTCCAAACATTGCAATGAACGTCGCGTCGGACGCGTGTCAAATTAACAGAGATTTCATAATCAAACATTATTATTGATCGTGCGATCTTTGTATGTTACGTCATCCGCAAGATATGATATATATGACATACTCAAAGGTGTGCGTTGCGCCTTGAGATCATGTAATGTCCGTTTTTAGACTCATAGTGTAACATTCGAAACATAAAACGTAAAAATACTTGTCGTCTCGTACTACTCGTCTCACTTGTTTTCTCAAAGTTGTATGTGAATCCAATTCAAATTCAAATCAATTGTTATGTATTTATAAATCATGAAGAGACACTAATATGGACACTTGTGTATCTTAAATTAAACCCAAAATAAACACTAATATTAAAGTAACGGCTTATTTGTATCAATGGGTAACAGTATTCACCGTATATGACTCATCTAACTAGGAGGTATTCCCCACTCGGACAACAAATAACGATTTAGAGTGGATAGATAAAATGTTGCAATTTTAATACGATTGACAGTCAAAATCCAATTGTATAAAAAATTTAATTAAACACGGACTACGCAAGTGACGTACTTTTAAGTGGTGACCAGCCACGCCAAGTATCGTGAGTTCGATCACTACGCAAGACAATACTTTACGAATTTTTTTTACCTCAAACTAGGTCTTATTTGTGTTTGATAATTGGATAGATACAAAGTAAGGATGTCTCGGATATCAAGTTTTGGATCTGGCTGCGGATTTGGATGCTACAATAACATTATATCAATTTCGAATACATTATGTGGATGCTACAATAACATTATATGAATTACGAATACATTATATGAATTTCGAATAAATTATATCATTTTCGGTAACGATTATGAAATTAATTTGGATTTTAGATACATACATATCATCACGCCATATCCCTTGCAGGGTCGGCAGAGAGGACAGAGTGCCAGAGAACTCTATCTTTGCATACTTCACTCGCTTCCTCAACATTCATAATTCGCTTCATACACGCTCGCCGGTTTCGGAGACTCTTGACTTCACCTTCCTTCAGTACATGACCGATCTGGTCTGGGTAGGTTAGTCTAGGTCTCCCTCGGTACCTACATCCTTCCACTTTCGCATTGTATATCTTCTTAACCAGACGTTCGTTCGGCATTCTTTCCACATGTCCGAACCATCGGAGCATTCCCTTTCGCATCTTTACACCAATACTCTCTTTCATACCTACTCGCTCTCTTACGTCGTCGTTACGAATGCGGTCGGTCAGCCTAACTCCACAGATTTTCCGGAGAAATCGCATTTCAACCGCATTAATTTTACTTTAAAGATTTTAGATTGTTTTTAAAATATCAGAAAGCAAAATGATAAGCGTGTCTATTATCGTATTTATTCCCCTCAAGCTTCCGTGTTACAGCAAGCTGACAATCGAGCTTAACTGGTTGAAAGAAATTCTTATTTTTTGCAAAAAAAAAAATACGTTGAATATATGAAGTTTTTTTTTTTTAAATTGAATAAAACCCATAACAACACGCCGACAATATTCCACAATAATAATTTAGTTATAGCAACATAGCGGCGGAGTATAATTTTTTCCAAGATCGACACATTATTCAAAGGAATTGCATTGAATCACTACTGTGAATATATTTACGATATTTAAAAATAGTTGTACAAGCCGAAAGTAGTACTGTACTTTGTGTCGATGTCTGCACATCTAATTGTCCATCCAATCATGATTAGCCTTTCTTTATCCACTGTTAAACAAAGGTCTTTCTAAGTTCATAATGCCAAACAGACAGCTTGAATGATAATCGCGATTGGTGTTATAAATTGAGAGTGCCACTCAATAGTGACCTGGCGATACCTCAATAAGTTTTTACGACTTCACTAGGTTAGGAATGGTGACCACCGAAGTTAAAAATCGGGTTCCGGTGACCCGCTCGCACGGCGAAGAGAGAGGAGTTTTTACGGTGGGTCTATGGGGTCACGCGCCGCCTTTTCCGTCACCCCGGACCGATTTGGCGGGGCGAGACTAATCCATAGTCCACCGAAAAAAAAAAAAAAAAAAAAGGTTAGGAATGGTGACGCATTATATTCTTTGGCTTGTGTAATACAAGGATCCAGTTACTCCGTACAAAAATTATGAAATGTTTATAGGTGAAATTTTATTCGTTTTATCAATTAATCATATACTTCTTCTTTTTCCTATTAACCCCCCATACACGTCCACTGTGGGTCTCATTCCTTCTCTACAACGACAGAGAAATTGACTTACTATACCACACACTGATCATACGATTTGGCATAGAGTTTTAGGTCATGTAGCCCTTTTCATGGGAGGTCACGGGCAAGAAAGCAGTGATAAATTGTTTTTAAGTCACCACACCGTGCCCCAGGACTGTTTTTAGTGGCATTCTCGTAAGGAAGCCTATGTCCAATAGTGAACGTGTACGGTCAGTTAGATAGATGATACTACCCCAGACAAGCTGGTAGTTTTATGGCTGAAGACAGTAACCTGTCAACAGCGTAACTCTATCACTAGTAAAAATAGTATAAGCATACTTACTTACGATAATATAAGATTTCAAATTAGCTTACTCTACCGACCTCGTTCTCACTTGAGGTATTTCACGAAACGCTCTCGTAATACATAGTACGGGAACGTTTATAACGCATACAGCGTATAAAGTTCATGTGTCACATTTACCCGACATACTACAAAACAACTGAAACGATATTGATAAAATTTTTAGACAAGTGTCAAATTAGACGATGTTCAGAGATTATTTTTACAAATAAATCTAAATTAAATGAGAAACAATATTGCTATTATCTCAGTTTGTGCTCCTTTACTATATTGAAATAGCTTTATTTAATATTTCAATTTAATATAAAATTTCTTACCCGGAGGCTGGGGCGCTGGAGCAGGTGTATCTGGGGCCACCGTAGTGCCCGGGTTGCTTTTCCCCCAAGACACGGCTCACTCTGCCAAAAAAATATATACATAAGATAATTAAATATTCTAATAATACAATCATTAAAAAAGGAAGCGGCTACATTTTGTGTGATACTGCTTAATATCTCGCCTGGAGCCAGTCTGATAAGCGTAATTATTGTAAAGTCTCATACGGCTATTCTCTATAACGATTTAACTTTAGTTGTACTAGTAGGCGAGCACTGTTGACAGTTTTGTCTACAACCGCGAGCCGATCCGTCAGTGGCAGTACCACACTCTCGCACAAAATCGACGTCTGAGCTCTCATGGATTTTGTGCAGTATACAACACATTTGCTGTTACGCTTCAGCGAGAGCTGGTAGTAAAAATTTCTTATTGAGTTTTGGTTGGTAAGCAGTGGCGTAGCTGTATCTCTAGTATTATACAAGTCCATGGGCGGCAGTAACAGTTATCATCAGGTGTGCTGCTTGCTCGTTTGCCACCAAGCAATTAAAACTAATAGCCTAAACCATCACGTTAGCCAAACGGCTCGTTACATGGTGCTCTTTCGATTTGTTGTCTCTCATAGTGATATTATATATCCTCCGTGTGGTGATGGAGTAAGAACACACTTCCCTACCATAGGTACCCATAAATGTCCTAAAGGACGCCTAAAGGATAATATGAGCATAACATCTATACACGAGAAGGTAAACTAGAAATAGAACTAGAGATGTGCCATCTATGATTTTGGCCGACTAGCCGATTAGACGGTAGTAAAGAGGCCGACTAGTTTGCCGATTATGACAAGCCAATATGTGTTAATGAAAAATCCTACTCTTTTATTCTAATAAGAAGAAATAATTTATAAATATTTCCATCCATCCATCCATCAGCCCGTATACATCCATTGTTGGACATAGACCTCCCCACGAGAATGCCATTTGCAACGGTCCTGTGCCACCTGCATCCAACGGTTTCCAGCGACCTTGATGAGGTCATCAGTCCACCGAGTGGGGAGTCGTCCTACGCTGCGTCGTCCGATTGGTTCCCCAACGGCTGTCGGTTTTTCGAGCGATGTGGCCTGCCCATTGCCACTTCAACGTGCTAATTCTTCGGGCTATGTCGGTTACACCTGTTCTTCTACGAATTTCCGTATATAAATATTTATTGTACATATATTTTATTTGAAGATATTGTTGTTCTGTTTGATAATTAAGATACTAATTAATTTTATATAATAAATAGCCTAGAAATGTTTTCTTGTTACTTGTTTGTGAGCAAATGATTTTAAAATCTGATTGGACGTAAGTAATGTGTAGACTGCTTTAAGTTACAAATTGCGTAAGACTAATTACAAAATAAAAATATGAATAAACAATTAATGATTTTATTAAATGTAATTATTTTACATTTCATTATACCTCTATATATTTTATTGAAAAATATATACAAAATAAGGCGTGTAGTCCGCGCTTTTTGCCGAATAATGGCGACTAGGCGCCATCTAATCGGCACATCTCTAAAAAAAACCCTAAACCAAACCATTTAGCACTCAGGCTCAAATGAGGTATCTGGGCCTGGTACTCGACGGGCGGTGCTTCTTCCGGGAGCATTTCCGCAGACTTGCTCCTCGGCTCGTCGGCGCGGCGTCCGCCCTCTCACGGCTTATGCCGAACGTGGGCGGACCCAGCGTGATATGTCGACGCCTGTACGCGGGCGCGATCCGCTCAATGGCGTTGTACGGCGCACTCGTGTGGGCGAGGTCTCTGACCGCCCGACTCAGGACTCTCTTGTGGCGTCCACAGAGAGCCATGGCGGTCAGGGCTATTCGCGGATACCGCATAGTGGCGACCGAAGCAGCGTGCGCATTGGCCGGAACACCCCCGTGGGACCTGAAGGCGGAAATGCTCGCCGAGCTTTACCGGCGGGTGTCTAGCATACGCGGGGAGGGCGGCATTGTGTCGCCCAGCGAGTTGGCCGCCTGGCGCGAAGACGCCCGCTGAGGGGCCATCGCCCGTTGGGCAGCACGGCTGGAGAGGCCTCGATTCGGTGTACGTACCGTGGAGGCCTTCCAGCCGGTGCTGATCGAGTGGAGGAAGCGGCGGCATGGAGCACTCTCGTTCCGACTGGTGCAGGTTTCGTCCGGGCATGTATGCTTCGGCAAATACCTGTACACGGTCGCAAGGTGCGAGCCGGCTCCATGCTGCCACCAGTGCGGTTGCAGCGAGGACACGGCGCAGCATACGCTCGAGGTCTGCGTGACCTGGGCACAGCAGCGTCGTGAACTCGTTGCAAGCATCGGTGCCGACCTGACGCTGCCGGCCGTTGTGAAAGCGATGGTCGATAGCGTCAGGAACTGGGACGCGGTCGCCGCTTTCTCGCCTTGTCGCAGGAAGCGGCGGAGCGTGCCCGTCAGGAACTCCTCTACGGCGACACGCACCGCCGCCAGCACCTTGGGAGGCGTAGGCGCGAGTACCTTCACCTGATGCCGCCCTAGCCGAGACAGCGGTTGACCGAACCGGGGATTAGTCTGGTCGCTCCGAAGCGAGGACACCGCGTGAGGACGATGCCGTCAAGACCGGGTTTCGGTGGCCCGCTCGCACGGCGTGGAGAGGTACTTGTAGGGCGGGATTATGGGGTCATGCGCCGCTTCTTCTGTCGCCCCGGACAGATTAGCGGGGCGTGACCACACCATAGCCAGACGCCAAAAAAAAATCCAAACCATTTGACCAACGTAGGTTAATTTCCCTCCTATTGTGGGTGCATTTTGTTTTGACTGTAGAGATGGTGTAGTGGTTAAGATACCGACCTACCGTGTACTGGCACGGTTGGTCGGTCGTGAGATCGATTCCCATGCTGGACAATACTTTGTGCGACCTACAAATCGTTGTTCTGAGTTTGGATGTAATTGGTGTCCGTGAATTATTTGTTTGTTAAATTCACCGCAATACAAGGGTTATATCCTTAGTGCAGGATATTAAGGGCCTTTAAAAAAAATACTGGGACGTATATGAGCTGAGGTGATGATAATAATGATGACAGATATTTTACCTATAGATTTTTATCGTATCATATGACACAGGACTAAAAGGTATGCTGATATTGTTTGGACTTGTAGAAATTACGAGTAAAGGGATATTAACGAAGTACATAATTATATATACAAAGCAACGGTGATTGTGACGATTACAAGGGAAAGAAGACGTCGTACGTTTCTGTATCGCATTGGTGACATGTTGGCGAATGATGATATTAAGAGTACCAGTAAATGCAGAGCATGCATATAGACCTCGACTGTACATATGGCGTAGTATTTAAGATATATACAGATCAACCGTGCCATGTGAAGTGGGTTCGATCCCCACGCAAGACAATACTTTTGTGCGATTCACACAAAAAAAAACAATGAAAAAGAGACTATTGAGTGTGAATGTTGCTATTGGCAACGTGTTCGTGTACGTGTTCTCTGCTTTCCTCTATAGGATACAGCCGGAAGTCTATATATGTATATAAAAGTCGACGCTGATAACAAATGTATTATTACTCCGTCAAAATACGAACAAATTATCTCCGAGATCCATTCTTCGACAATTTGTATAAATAATTTTATATAAAGATTCTTTACCTAACAACAAAGCCCACACTGGGAAACGTATACAAAAATGTAATTTAAAACATTCTAATAAGATGTAAAATGCTGTACATCAATTTGTATGGCGGTCACGTGTCCCATATATGACCTTAACGGTCAGTGGTTATGGCTATAATAACATTGAGCCTCTCTATACGTCACACAAATATAAACGAATAACGAGCGTTTTTTTTTCTCTATAATGGCAGAATAAAAAATAATGCTGTGTGGAAGCGGCTACGAATACTACCAACCCTTACTTTGCTCGTGAATGTCGTAAAAGACGACTAAGAACTTTATAACGACCTGGGCCAACTCCACCTGATATCGGGTTGAGAGCCCTCAGCGCTCACCCACAGTCTGGGTAAAGTTGTCATAGCCATCTGAAGCTAACAACTAAGACACACAAAAAAAAAAAAAACCACCTGATGCCGCTTGGTCAACTGTTACATTCCGAAGAAGAGGGTTGACGTCTGGCAAGCGGCCGATCATAAAACTATTGCTAATAACTTTACAATATGTACTATGAAAGAAGAGTACCTACATATTGTATCGACCCCAAAGAATTGGGATAAGAATAGAATAATGATGAATGGCAGAATAAAAATAAATAAAATCGCTCTCACACTCTATCTCTTATTTGGTAAAATATTGAACTACTTAAGCATTTAGCGATGGGCGATTAAATCGATCTTTAGGACTGAATTTCACATTGCAAATTTATATTTAAATCAGCGAATTCAACCGCGTAGTTCCCATTCCCCTGGGAGTACAGAGATAAAATGTAGCCTATGTTACTCGCTGATATCGCTATCCATTAGTGAAAGAAATCGGTTTAGAGCTTTAGGCGTGAAAGCGTAACAAACAAGCAAACTCATAGTTGTATATATAATATTAGTCACGGTTAGGATTTCAAACTTCATTATGATACAAAGCCATAAAAATATCATCATTCAGTCTTTCGCCTTTTAGCCATAGGAATAACATACAAGGACGTTTCTGAGTAAAGAGCGGCTGCCCGCTCTCCTGATGGGACGTTTATATGTCGCCCACGGCCATGTAAAAGGTGGCTACAATTGTATTATTTTTCTGGGGCTTAGGAACAGCATAAAAAAATTATGTACCACGATTTTATATAAACATAATTTCTTTTTTTTTACATTTTCATCCATTGGTATGATCATCATATTTCTGAACTATGGTCGAAATTTCAAATATCAAGCTCGTCGGGAGGTTTAACACGTTAGCTGCCATGTCGGGCTATATGTCCGACAAATGAGTGTATCATTCAGGCCTTGTCGGACTATATGACCGACAAAACTTACCTAAATTCAACGTATCTGGTAGCCGACGTGTGTGTGTGTTGGGCTTATTTTCAAGCCGAAGACACGATATTGAGTAAAGCATTTTATTACGATTTGTTATAATAGACTATGGCAGTTAACGTGTTAAAATCATTTTTAAAATCCCACCCGACAGAACATATAAAAGAGCGAGTTAATAGAAACATAGTAAAAACTATGTGTTTAAATATAAGACAGATTACGAATGTTTTATCTACATATCCTTTGGGGAATAGTACTTTTTTTCTGAATGAATGGAACTTATCTTATTATATGATATTAATGGTGGTATATATTTTTTATTGCCTTTTGACAGGAGAAGAGCAAGCAAGATATCCGGTAACGGAAACAGTTATATATTGTAAAATATTCAAATTTAATTGTAATTTCAATTATTATTTGTTATGCAATTATTTCATTAGATAGAATTTATTATTAATTGTTATTATTAACCAAATAGCAAGATAGAAACTATTATAAAGCTGATGAATTTGGTTTGTTTGTTTGAGCGCTCTAATTTAAAGTATTAACCAATTGAATTCTAAAAAATTATATTGTGTAAGATAGCCTCGAGAATGGTTAGAATAATACATCACGCTGCGACAAATAGAAGCGGGGCAGTGACTATAAATGTTAACAAATCAGATAAATTTTCATTTTTCATAATCACTCTTAGGAAATGAAAATGCTGTGTGGTAGCGGCTACGAATACTACCAACCCTTACTTTGATCGTGGATGTCGTAAAAGACGACTAAGAGCCTTATAACGACCTGGGCCAACTCCATCTGATGCCGTTTGGTCAACAATTACATTTCCAAGGAGGGTTGACGTCTGGCAGGCGGCCGGTCATAAAACTATTGCCAATAACTTTTACAATATGTACTATGAAAGAATAGTACATATTGTATCGACCCCAAGTAATTGGGATAAGAGTAGGACAATGATGACTGTTAGGAAATGAAACCATATAATGTGATCCAATTTTTACAATTGAAACCCCCGCCTATCCTCGGTGAGCACCAACGTCGCATACGTCATGATACAATTGTTATTTTTCTTCAGTTTGAACTAGAGATGGTAGCCTCAGACAGCTGTTACATCCTTACGCGGACTAGACACAATTATATTCCAACGTGATATTTTTAAAGGCAAACATGTCATGTATGAGTACGTTCCATTAACTGCTGACATAACAAAAATGTTATTTAATACATTGTAATTATTATTAATTTTTATATTATTGTTACTGCCACGGGACTACGTCGGTGTTTAAACATAAATAACAGCATTAAATGCTACTAAAGCAAATAACACACTCGTACTAAACTACTGGCACGGCCAATTATTATATACAATAAACAATTAACATCATTATATTTTATCTAAATATTAATTTAGATGTTATTGGCATATTTGTAATAAAGATTCTTAGCACTTATCATTCTTATTTACTTTATTATTTAATGTACTTTATAACTTTATTTAATGATTACAATTTACAGATAACTTATTCATTATGTATTTATATAGACAAAACAGAGATTAATGTTGGCGTTTAAAATAAAAGGGACATTATGTGATAAAGGTCCGTACGATGATATTCAGATAAAATAAGTCAGATGGCTAATACATTTATAGCCAGAATAATAAATATTGTACATTCAATAGTAGTTATTAATAAGACATTTATCAGCATTCACCCTTTTACTATTCACTGCTGGCTACAGACCGCCCAACTACTTCATCACAAAGTTCTTGTATCCCCCACATTCTACGACACCCAGCAACCTTCACCAAGTCGTCGGTCAACCTGGTGGGAGGGCGGCCAATACTGTGTGTATTGGCCGCCCTCCCACCAGGTCTCTCCTCCCGCGTCTGATACACGTACGCCACTCGAGAACCTTTCTTCTCCAATGGTTATCTGTTCGTCATGCGATGTGGCCTGCCCATTGCTTCTTTAGCGTGCTAATTATATGCGCTATGTTAGTTACACCCGTTCTTCTACGGATTATTGTATTACGGATTTTATCTCGCAGAGAAATCTCGAGCATAGCCCGCTGAGCTACTTAAAGCTTATTCATGAAGCTTATAATTATAAACCAAGTTTCCGTGCCGTAAGTCATCACTGGCCATAAAACTGTGTTTCGGGGTCCTGTGTTTTTGTAATAAAACATAATTCTGATTGAATTTTCTTTTGCACAGACATTATTTTATGAACATCATATTCCTTTGTCGTCTTGTACGACACCCACGGTCAAGATAGAGGTTTGTGAGTAGTATTCTCCCCCTGTCACTACACGGTGAATAATTCATAAGTTCATATGATTAATTACAAAAATATATATAATTCGAATTGTGACTAAAAGCTTAAATATTTATGAGTATAGCTGGCGTCAGAAAAGATGGCTAGTCTAATATAGTTTAATCAAATACAATAACTAAGAATAAAATTTACCACCCCATCTCTTGCTCTTGGATATGACATCTAAATAACATCGATGTAAGAAAAGGAAAACTCGACATAAAACCGCATGCCAACATAACTGATTACCGTAGTATAATCTATTTTGTTTTTTGGAAACGAGCTATGGTTTGATCACACCTTGCCCGATTCGTCTGGGGCGACTGATGGAACGGTGTGGCAACCCCGTAACCTGCCGTATTGTATAATACGTAGTGGATCAGTTTACCTCCCGTTGTTGGGGAGGAGGATGAATATTACCAACTCTTATTTTGCACGTCGATGTCGCAAAAGACTACTACACTATTTGCGCTGTAGCATGGTGCGGGTGACACATGTCAATACCAGGTGACTAGGGATGTGACGATTCGCAATTAAATTTTTATCACTAATTATACTCGTAGCATAAATAAATGTTGTTCTGTTTATTATTGTCACGAAAATTATACAGGGTGTCCCAAAATTCAACGATAAGCTGGCACCAGCAGGTGGACCTACATATGACTACTCGAGAACAGAAAAGAAAAAAATTCTACCTTGATTTTTTTTTTCATTACGACAAAAAAACCAAAATCTTTAAAAATGGACATCCTTTATTATATTATTAAGTGCTATTGCTACAGTTTTACAAGTAATTCTGTGATTTTTTTTGTATTGGCAAGGTAAGTAGCACTACTATCGATCACAACCATTAAAAATTCCAGAATATCTATAGTTTTTACACAAAAATCAATCAAAACTATGTTTTTTTCATAAATTATGTAAGATTTTGACTTTCAGCTCACTTTCACTCATCATAGTGAAAAAAAAAGTATGGACACTACTGTGGCAAATAGTATTAAAAATTGGCGCAACTAACTATAATTCTAAAATGGTATAACATTCAAGGCAAACTAGCCACAAAAATATACTTAGGTGTACTATTTCAAAATAACAACCATATTTCGAAAATTGTTAGTGTTGATAGTAATCACTTTTACTAAGTAGCCAAAATGTTTTTGTAGCAAGTTCCCAGAATTTGAATGAGACATGTGCGTAGTCCGTAGATCCACAGTCTGAATTATTTTATGGCGAAGCTCGTCCAAGGTTGCAATCGGTTTTGTGCAGACTCTGTCCTTTAGACAACCCCAATAGAAAAAGTCCAGGGGACCCGATCTAAAATCGGGTGAACGGGGTGGCCACAAGATAGGACCAAGTCGCCCGATCCAACGCCCTGGGTACTCTTGGTCTAAGTACTCTCGCACAGGACGGGCATAGTGAGCTGGGCAACCATCGTTTTGAAACCACATGGTTTGCAAATCACTTAAGGGCACATCTTCTAATAATCCTGGCAACTCATTTTGTAAGAAGTTTAAATAACTATTGCCATCTATGTTTCCTTGTAACTCAAAGGGCCCTATCACTTTGCCATTTATTATGCCAGTCCATAGGTTAACCTTAAATTGGTATTGGGATTGTCTTCTCTCACCAGGTGCAGATTTTCATTGTTCCAGCTATGAAGATTGTGAAGATTTAAATATCCATCTTTCTTGCAGGTTGTTTCATCACGACGACGTGACGTTTTAAAATTCTATGTGCAGTACTTTTTGGGATTCCCGTTGCTACTTGTACAGCACGTACAGAGGTAGTTGAATCGTTTTTTATTTCATTGAGAACTTCTTCATCGTGTTCCGATCTAGGTTTTCCAGCGTTTCGCCTGTCAGATGGTATACGACCCTCCGAAAAAGCTTGATACACGTTAATAAATACGCGATAATCCGGATACCTTTGAAGATTAGGGTACCTTGCTCGATATAATCTGCTAGCAGCGTTGGCATTGCATCGGCATTCTCCATAAATTAGGTGCATATTAGCGTATTCTAACGCTGTGTATGGTAGCGGCATGATGAATGCTAAACACTTGAAAATAAGGCAAAACTTCTTTAAAAAAAACACAAAATCACAGTCTAAAATAATGCCAAGTCAGGTCAATTTCCAGGTCACTTAATTCAATCCAAAAGTCGTCAGTACCAGAGCCACTTTAATTAAAACAGAACGGTGTGCAGTAAACAAAGAAGTAGAGCATACTGACTTGCTGTGCTGCTGAGGACATTAATAACTTCTCCACCTGCATTAATGTTACTAAACAATTAGCATCTATCTATCTCCCTCTAACGTATAATCTCTCTATCTCTGTCTAACTTATTTTATGGACTTATGGACTACGCACATGTCTCATTAAAATTCTGAGAACTTGCTACAAAAACATTTTGGCTACATAGTAAAAGTGATTACTATCAACACTAACAATTTTCGAAATATGGTTGTTATTTTGAAATAGTACACCTAAGTATATTTTTGTGGCTAGTTTGTCTAGAATGTTATACCATTTTAGAATTGTAGTTAGATGCGCCAATTTTTAATACTATTTGCCACAGTAGCGTCCATACTTTTTTTTTTCACTATGATGAGTGAAAGTGAGCTGAAAGTCAAAATCTTACATAATTTATGAAAAAAACATAGTTTTGATTGATTTTTGTGTAAAAACTATAGATATTCTGGAATTTTTAATGGTTGTGATCGATAGTAGTGCTACTTACCTTGCCAATACAAAAAAAATCACAGAATTACTTGTAAAACTGTAGCAATAGCACTTAATAATATAATAAAGGATGTCCATTTTTAAAGATTTTGGTTTTTTTGTCGTAATGAAAAAAAAAATCAAGGTAGAATTTTTTTCTTTTCTGTTCTCGAGTAGTCATATGTAGGTCCACCTGCTGGTGCCAGCTTATCGTTGAATTTTGGGACACCCTGTATATAGGAAAAAATATATTCATACAAATTATTCAATTAATTTAATAGTTCAAAAATTTTAAAAAGTTTCGTAAACGCATTCAAAATAACTGGTATTTCATATTTTTTCGTGGCATATTTTTATTCTGTGGCGCATCGCCGAGTCGGCCATTTTGTTTACCCGTGCGATGCTGTCAGTACGAGTGCTACCGCCTTGT
This sequence comes from Lymantria monacha, assembly GCA_905163515.2. NCBI lineage: Eukaryota > Metazoa > Arthropoda > Insecta > Lepidoptera > Erebidae > Lymantria > Lymantria monacha. The sequence continues at coordinate 25,425,717 of LR991081.1, forward strand.
ATGTGACACGTATTATCCATTTTTCATCAGTTTGTTTTCGTTAAATTGTTATTTGTTATAGTTTGTTGTTTTATTTGTTAAAGTTTGTTGTTATATTTGTTGGTTATAACCATGCCTAAGTATACGAAAAAAACTGTTTTGGGTAGTCAAGCTAGAGAGTTTGTTGTTCGCCTCCGAAACTACTTTGAAAGAGAACAACAAAATAATGGACCGTTGTTACCACTGAATCGAATTGTAGAACGAGTAGCCGAAGCTCTTGATATTGGCCGCAATACTGTTTCGCGTATAACACGCGAGAAAATTGGTCAAGAAGGGACGTCTGAAAATAAATTATCTACACCGAACAAAAAGCGGACCAAGGTGAAGCCAATCACAGATTTGGATGAATTTGCTAAGGACGCTATTAGAAATCACATTTATGATTATTATAGAAGAATGGAGCTACCCACGTTGCTTAAGCTTCTAAATTCAATGAAAGAAGCTGAACTGTTCAAAGGAGGTATTACTTCGTTGCGGAATGTTATAAAGGATATTGGCTTTGTTTACAAAAAAGTTAACAAAAGAAAAATTATTATGGAAAGGACTGATATTGCCCTTGCAAGGTGTACTTTTTTAAGGAAGGCTAAAAACATAGTTGATTGGAGTAAAGTTGTATTTTTGGATGAAACGTGGCTAAACGCTAACCACACAGTGGGTAAAAGTTGGACCGACGATACGGCACAGTCATGTACCAAAGTCCCGGAGGGCAAAGGCGAACGCCTCATTATTTGCCATGCAGGTACAGCAAGTGGATTTGTCCCTAATTGTTTACTGGCTTTTAAATCGAAAAAAACTACGGAGTATCATGAGGAGATGAACTACGAAAAATTTAAAGTTTGGTTCATAGGCCTCTTAGAAAACTTAAAAGAGCCTATGACCATAATAATGGATAACGCACCCTACCATTCGGTACAACTTAATAAACCTCCAACACAATCAAACCGCAAAAGCGAGTTGGTGAAGTGGCTGAGTGAAAACGGAGTTACAGCAGATATGAGTATGCTAAAGACGGAGCTTATTACTCTAGTACGGCGTCATAAGCCACCAACTCCTACCTACGCTCTGGACGAGATGGCAAAAGAAAAAGGTCACCAGGTCCTGCGACTACCACCCTACCATTGTCAATATAACGCTATTGAGCTAATTTGGGCCCAAATAAAAGGTATGTTTTTAATTTCAATTCTCGTTTTGATACTTTGAAAAAGTAACAGCTTTCTGAACGAAGTATGTAATTTAAAAACATTACCAGGTATCAGATTAGACATATCCAAGAGTAAATTTTGCATTAGATATTTGAAATTAATTTAAAACTATTTTGTTTGAAATTGATTAAAAACTAAATATTTTTTTTCATAAGTCCATTTATGTTTATGTAGGTCACGCCGCAAGAAATAATACTACACCGCCATTTACTTCAAATAAGATGTTGACCCTGTTACAAGAGGCAATCAGTAACGTTCAACCTAAGGACTGGTCGAAGGTGGTGAATAAAACGAAAAGGGACATTATGTCTGATTGGGATCGTGACGTCCGTATTGATAACATAATTGAGACATCTTTAATAATATCCGTCACAGATACGGATGATGAAAGTGACAATTCCGATTTTCCTGACTCTGATATGAGTTTAGAAGAGGATTAAAATTGAATGAAAAATTGAAGTAAATATGTAATAATTGTATACTTTTTAACAATAAAAAATTGAGCGCACAAATTGTTTTTTATTTATTTTTTAATCGACAATTCTTCGTAGTAGTACATCCCATCACTAAATACGTCTTTGGTGTTACGTTATACGCATACCACTTTGATTATTTTTTCTTTCAATTTCATTTGATTTGTAGGCTAGAACATTCTAGTTGGGTTTAATTTGGAAGGTATACCTTTATTACTACAGTTATTAGTGATTTAATATATTACCGATGTGGTACAGCTGAATTAATAGATCATAATTATAAATCGCGGCAACTTTCAAGAGTGAAACGAAACTCGCCATAACTGTCACCCGCACCATGCTACAGCGCAAATACTTTAAATAATAATTATATTAAAAAAATAGAAACAGAATTAAACAGAAACTAATAACTTTTGCAATATATACGATGAAAGTGAAGTAGATATCGCGTCCACCACAAGTAATTGGGATAAAAGCAGGATAATAATGATGTTGGGGAGGCAGAAATTCAATAATGGGACACATATTATGGCCTGTGAAAAGTATTTTGTGATTAAGAGGAATAACTCTTTTTTGCACCAAGTTCTCCAAGTCAGCGACAAATGAGTATCTAGAATTTCTTCAACTCGCCTGCCAACAGAGACGAATACGGTCTATCCCCTAATTTCTGTGGAAGGCCTATAGTCTAGTAGTGGGCGACAAAAGCCTGAATGATGATGATGAAGATACAAAAAAAAATTGAAATATCTGTTTGTAATATTTTTCTTTAATGCATATATGTAAGTATATGTCAATACATATTATTTATTAAAACCTATTTTAAAAGCTTTTGTATACGAGTATCAGTCCGTTTGCTCCAGGTGGAGCAAACGGTCCGCGTGAGGGCGACGCCCCGACGGCGAAATCTGTCGGGGCGTCGAAGAGAGGAACCCGCGAGGGTAAACCGCCGAGTGGACCACCGAAGACAAAGACCGGGTATCGGTGGTCCGCTCGCACGGCGAAGAGAGAGGAGTTTTACGGTGGGTCTATGGGGTCACGCATCGCCTTTCCGTCACCCCGGACTGATTTGGCGGGGCGAGACGCATCCATAGTCCACCAATAAAAAAAATTAAAAAAAATAAAAGGTGGAGCAAACGGCAAAATGAAACAGTGGAATTGATTTTGATACTAGCATAAAATTGATATTTTAAAGAGTATCTACGTGATTGATTTTAGAATATTCCTCTTAAATTTTATGTCACAGAACTAAAACACTAATATTTATTTGTTCTAATTTTTAATTTAACAAGGCATCAAGAAAGGTTTTACGGCAAAATTCAATAATTCAATCTCCTATTTTACACCATTAAAGGATGAAAATTGACAAAGCTAAAACACGCACTTATTTATTTTTCATCATCACAGCCCATATATTTCTCACTGTTGGGCTCGGGTCTCCTCTGTAATGGGAGGGAAATTAACCTACTATACCACGCTGGTCAGACGTGTATAGGGTTTTGTGCCGAGTTTTCCTTCTATTGCATAGATGTTATATGCATTTTATATCCCTTAGTCGTCTCTTACGATCACCCACGGGTAAGATAGGGGGTGGGGAATTGTATTCTTAGTCCATCACCACACAGATAATTTACTTTTACTGAAGAGTATTTACGCTTAATTTTAATACTGAATAGTTTTCCCGTTGTGCCCACACAAACTTTGATACATACATGCATTGATACAAGCATTACAGCCTTTTTGGGGTTGAGTTTAGAAAAATTCTTTCTTGAGTCTCTACATCATAAAAAGAAAATATAGTCTTAATTTCATGTTTCCTACTTAAAAAAGTTTCAGGCAGTTTTGATGAATTAGTTAATTAGCTTCTTAAATATAAGTATAGATAGACTTTGATTAATTTTTGCCCACAACTTCGTTCGCATAGAAATCATGGGTGACAGAGGTGAAATGTTTTAATATAATTACAAACTATATCACTTTTTATGTTATTTTTCTACTATATAAGTTAACATACATATCTCACATATATGCTAATTTTTCATTCAAACAGAAATCAAGGAGAAGTATAAATGAAAAATTTAATCATTAATGAACTCAGTCAACCAGCTTTTTTATATATACATACTAGACCCGGCCACGCGTTGCTTTGGCTAAGGTAGCCTCAGTAACGTATGCTTATAAATTGCAGCTTATATGACCCGTTTGTAAGTTTATCATAGCGCCATCTATTAAATACTTACTGAATCCAGTCAACCAAACAGATACCGCCATCTGTTAGCATCGTTTGGCGATAATAGATAATTGTGACTATGAAATAATAGACAAATAATTCGCAATAAAATAAAATTGCGACTATAAATTGAGATGGAAGCTATCCTATCTTTTAAGTTGAATCAAACTATACATGCTGTGCAAATTTGGTTAAAATCGGTTAAGTACTTTAGGAGTCCATCGCGGATAAACAACGAGACGCGTAATTTATATATATACTAGCAGACCCGGCCGCGCGTTGCTGTGGCTAAGGTAGCCTCAGTAACGCGTGGTGGTTATGCTAATAAATTGTAGCTAATATGAAACGTTTGTATGTTAAACATAGCGCCATCTATTAAATACTTACTCAACCCAGTCAACAGATACCGCAATCTGTTAGAATCGTTTGGAGATAACAGATAATTGTGTCTGTCAAATAATAGACACATAATTTGCAATAAAATAATATTGCGACTATAAATTGAGATGGAAGCTATCCTATCTTTTAAGTTGGATCAAATTATACATGCTGTGCAAATTTGATTAAAATCGGTTAAATACTTTAGGAGTCCATCGCGGACAAACAACGTGACGCGTAATTTATATATATTAAGATTAAGAAGAAGAAGATATAGACTAATATTATCTTACAATAAATATCATTTCCCAAGTTCAGATCTAAAAACACTGTAAATATTCAACCTTGTAGTATATCAGGTCAATTTAAATTATTATTACTATTATAAAGTTGAGTCATATCGCTGTAATTGATTGATCATCACCTTGATTTTCTAGGCCATTCCATATGTAGAAGACTCTAATAGTTTTCTAACTAATTGTCTTTCATTTTAAATGCATGCAGACAGCTAGAACGGACTTTTACATCATAAGATGAAAGAGTATTAGAAAAGAAAGATAGGATTCATCATTCTCCTACTGTTATCCCAATTACTTGGAGTCGATATAATATGTACTCTTCTTTCATAGTTCATATTGTAAAAGTTTTTGGCAATAGTTATATGACCGGCCACCTGCCCGACATCAACCTTCCTTGGGAATGTAATTTTTAACCAAACAGCATCAGATGGAGTTGGCCCAGGTCGTTATAAGGCTCTTAGTCGTCTTTTACGTCATCCACGAGCAAAGTAAGGGTTGGTAGTATTCGTAGCCGCTACCACACAGCTATAGACAATAGGGTTATACGATAGAAAACTTCATACACAAAATACATACATAGCTTCACGCCTGTTTCCCAGAGGGGTAGGCAGAGACTACGGATTGCCACAAACCACGATCCTGGCATACTTCCATCGCTTCATTCACACTCATAATAGTCTTCATGCATACTCTACGATTACGCATACTCTTAATATGACCTTTCGTCAATACATCGCTAATTTGATCCAGAAAATTATGACGAGGTCTTCCCCTTGTATTCGGCCCATTCACGCTTGCTTTATATATTTTCTTCGTCAACCTCTCCTCACTCATTCTTTCTAAGTGTCCAAACCACCTCAGCATACTCTTTTTGATCTTTGTCACTACTTCTTCATTCACACCACAGCGCTCTCTTATTACACTATTCCTAATTTTATCTTTCAGGCTCACATCACACATACTACGAAGAGCTCTCATCTCTACAGCATTTATTCTACTTTCATGTCTTCTCTGCCAAATCCAACTTTCACTACCATACATGAGGGTAGGTACTAATACTCCCTTATGCACAGCTAGACGTGCCTTTTTGGACACATTTCTGCTTCTCATAAAGGTGTACAGTGCCCCATTCACCCTATTACCAGCATTTACTCTTCTTTCAACATCATTATCATTTTTACCATCTCAAGTACATAATACACCCAAATACAAAAATTCTTTCACCTGTTCCAATTCCTCACCATTTATACAAATTTTACATTCCGTCATACATTTATCCTTTTCAAAAACCATTATTTTCGTCTTAAGTACATTTACTTTCATGCCTTTTCTTTCAAAAGCTTCATGCATAGTAGTTACCATCGCCTGTAAATCCTCAGCCGACGATGCAAGTAATACCTGATCATCGGCATAAAGAAGACATTTGATAAGTAACTCATTCATTCTTAAACCACAATCATTATCTTTCAGATCTCATACACAAAATATTCTTCATAATTTTGTAGATAATTGATACCAACTAAATAGAACACATTTGTAACTAAGTCAGCATTTTAATGTTACTGTTCAAGCAATTTCTGAATAATAATTTTAAAATATATTACGAATTTTGTTTTTTATATTCTCGGCAGAATTTCTAACAAAAATGCACACACAGCATTATATATAATGTATATATTGTATATAGTCCGGTCAATTTAGGCCAAATTAGGTACATATCTCGGCAAATCGACATACCCAGTATATTACCACTTAAAAACTTGTATTTTGGCTTCCTAAAACTATTCTCAAAATTCACATATAATTGGGTGGTCGCAAGTTTGAAAGTCCAGGGTTTTTTTTTACATTTTTTGCAAATATTTCGTTTTCTATGAGTTTTACGCTATTTGTATTCATTGTCAATATTGTAGAAAATAAAATTCTCTACAAGTTTTCTATTTAACGTTTTTTTTATACCTTGAACTGTTTTCGAGATAGAGGGCGTAGAGCGTCCAGTCAGAGAATTATCTGAGGTCAACTGGTAGTTTCGATCAAAAAATCGTAATATTAAGATTATAATTTATTGCTAAATATATAATTATCATTTTTTATTAACTTTAAGTTTAAATTCAATCTTTTTTTCTAATAATTCTAAAATTTATCAATTCAACAACACTCATAATCTCTTTCGGTAATTGAAAAATTACTAAGGGACATATTTTAATTACATTGTAAGTATATTCTCATTTACACTAATAGCATTTGAAGTAGAAAATAATTAAGTTCTGGATTATATGTATATATATTATATTTAATTAAGGCTCAAGATGTAGATGCAGGAAAGCGAGGTTAGAGTGCTCTTTAGTTTGCGGCCAGTGTAATGGACAAGCTTGTCTCAATGCTGTACCATATCAGACCGATATTAATGATGATAGAACCTGTGACCCAGAAATCATGAATGAGTTGGAGACAAATGTCATTGAAGACGGTAATGAAGAGGAACTTGAAATTCTGCAGCAGAGGGACGATGACGATGATGAAGAAGAAGAATAAAATAAAAAGAAGAGGAAAAAAAGAATAAGAAGAAGAAAAATAAGAAGAAAAAGAAAAAGATGAAGAAGAAGAAGAGAATTGATATTAGAACTTGTTCTCGAAGTTTTTAGTAATTTTGACAATAATAAATCAATAAAATGACACGTTTAATAAAAACATCGATTAAAATGTATTTCTTTTCTTCTACATACATACATATCATCACGCCATATCCCTTGCAGGGTAGGCAGAGAGAACAGAGTGCCAGAGAACTCTATCTTTGGATACTTCACTCGCTTCCTCAACATTCATTATTCTCTTCATACACGGTCGCCGGTTTCGGAGACTCTTGACTCCACCTTCCTTCAGTACATGCGGTCATGTACTGAAGGAAGGTGGAGTCAAGAGTCTAGCTAGTCTAGCCTACCTAGACCAGATCGGTATCTGGTCTAGGTAGGTTAGTCTCGGTCTCCCTCGGTACCTACATCCTTCCACTTTCGCATTGTATATCTTCTTAACCAGACGTTCGTTCGACATTCTTTCCACATGTCCGAACCATCGGAGCATTCCCTTTCGCATCTTTACACCAATACTCTCTTTCATACCTACTCGCTCTCTTACGTCGTCGTTACGAATGCGGTCGGTCAGCCTAACTCCACAGAGATCGCATTTCGACCGCATTAATTTTACTTTCATACTCTTTTCTGCATACCCAACTCTCGCTTCCATACAGTAATGTTGGGACAAGCACTGCGTTATGTATTGCTACACGTGCCTTCTTTTCTTCTTTATATATTTAATACATACAAAGTCATTAGTATAAGATTAGAATTAAAATACAATTTAAGTATTTTCCTCAACATTTTTTTAATTACATAGCCAGGTAAGTGTTATGAAATAAATTGATACTTAATTAAAATTAGATAACTAACCAAAAAATAATGAATTTAATCTAAAAGTTAATAAAAAATGATAATTATATATTCAGCAATAAATTATAACCTTAATATTACGAGTTTATGATCGAGACTACCAATTGACCTCAGATAATTCTCTGACCGCGCGCTCTACGCCCTCTATCTCGAAAACAGTTCAAGGTATAAAAAAAATGTTAAATAGAAAAGTTGTAGAGAATTTAATTCTCTACAATATTGATTATAAATACAAATAGCGTAAAACCCATAGAAAACGAGATATTTGCAAAAAATGTAAAAAATAAACGATTTTTGTGACCTTTGTCCCCTGAAATTAAAACTTGCGACCATCCTATTATATGTGAATTTTGAGAACAGTTTTAGGATGCCAAAATACAAGTTTTTATGTGGTAATATACTGGGTATGTCGATTTTCCGAAGTCAACCCCCTATAATGACTAGACTAAAAAGATTTGCATCATCAATGGATATTATATAAAGTAAATGAACATTAATTTTAGGCCTAACCTATTTCTTTTTTAGATTCTCCTTACGGTATTATAATTCAAAATATTGTTATGTCATAATTTGAATAAAAACTAACAGTTCAATAATAGCAAAACCTGAGACTTGCAAGTGGCCAATACTTAAATTGCTGAAATTATGAATGAAAACTAATTTTATAATATTATTGTGCACTATAGGATTCATAGTTGAAAGACAAGACTGGAATAATGTCCAGATTGAGAAGCCCATATAAATTTTTATACATTTTTGTTAAATGTCATGTACAAAACTCAAAATTATAATGTACTAGCTTCTGCCCGCGGCTTCGCCCGCGTAAAAGTTTACTTTCCTAAAGTTTTTCATCCCCTATTTTTATTTTACTCCTTAAGGGTATTTTTTTTACAAAATGTTAATGTCATATTTATTTATATCTAATCAATAGTTTAAAAATAAGTTTTAAGCTTTTGACTTTAAAAATGATAATACTTTCTTACAACTTTTCATCCTCCTTAACAACCCTTTTTTGCATTAAGTAGCATATGTCCTTTCTCAGGCTCTAGACTATCTGCGTACCAAATTTCATTTAGAATGGTTGAGTAGTTTTGGCGTGAAAGAGCGACAGACAGAGTTACTTTCGCATTTATAATATTAGTAAGGTTTAAGAAAGAAAAAAAGAATGTTCACCATTAGTGGTTATTTACATATTTACATAAAAATTACGTAAGTAAATACATATATTTATGTAGATATTTCAAATATTTCATTGAACTTTACACAATACTTTTTTTATTGTAGTCATTTGCACTGCGGCAGTGATGAATACTGTAATATTGAAGGCAATAGTTTACATATACACATACATTTCTATGTATAAAAGACAATTAAGTATTTATTGCTGCAATAACTTGTTTAAATCTAACAACACTTTAAAATATCATTAGAAAAATCACATACAGATGAGTTAACATATATTTATTTATTTAAACTTCATGCAACATGTACATTGGCGGACTTAATGCCAGAGGCATTCTCTACCAATCAACCACAGGTGAAGCAGAGATGGTAAAAGGTAGGTGCATATGCTGAGGAAGTTATTTGAGAAAAAGAAAAGAAAAAATATATATATATTATATATAAAAAATATATATAAAAAATATATATATATTTTCAAAAAATATATATATACATAAATATAAGTGAATATCAAAATAAAATAAAGGCAGTTAGGGAATAACAATATACTCTGTGAGTAATCTCCAAATATTATTAAATTTACTTGTTAAATAATAGGTCCCTAGGTGCAATGGTTTAAGAATATGAATGGTCCAACAAACATCATTGCTTCCTTCTTTTTCTTTAAGAGTTTATGTGTATATATCTGCCTTTCTTAGCTCAAATAAGTCCTACTATAAGCCATAGCGTAATAATTTTAGATTCTTATAAAAGCTGAGTCGCTCCGCATGCCATTGAGAGGGATGACCATGCACGAAATTTCTTTACATGATAATATCTGGATACGGCAATCCGTACACAAATGGTTGTAACTGACATAGCGCCAAAGATTATCTGAAGTGGCAATAGGCAAGCCAGATAATTCGTCAAACTGACCATTAGTAAATTTCTCAAATAGTAATCAAAAATCGGACAATGCATAATATGATAATCTTCCACTAGTGGATCAACAACATTTCAAAAGTAACTGGGTGCTGTTAGATGCAAATGACACAGGCCTATTGAATGGAAGTGACAGGCTGATGGATCAATCAACTATAGACCACCTCTAGATGAACAATCTTAATAATCAGACAGTCTCACATAGGCTCTCTTACAAGCATATTTGCTCATGTGATGTTATTTGCTTTGCTCAATGTTTGTACTCGTGTGAAAGGAAGAAGCGGTGTCCACTGTATTTCTAATTTATCATTGCGTAGACAACTATTTAAATCAATCCCTTAGGTGTTTCTCATGATCCACCCATGTAAAAATGATGCTATATTTTAGTTTATAATATTAATAGTATTCGCTATAAAGATTCCTCAATTTTGTATGTCTCATACACCAATTGGTAATGGGTTGCCCAATGTGGCAATACTTTGTCTTTAAAACCATAAACACTGGCTAAAGAGAATGGTGACATAGTAGTAATACTATTCATCACCCTTATCTTACCTGAAAGTGTTGTAAAAAATGTTAAAGACATATAATACACATATAGCATCTATGCAAAAGAACAAAAACTACTACGAAATAAAACAAAACCCTATACCACCTAACTCATCCAAATGCATTTTTTTTTTTTTTTTTTTTTTTTTTTTTTTTTATTGCTTATGGCGGCAAACGAGCAGACAGCACACCTGATGGTAAGTGTCACTACCGCCCATGGACCTTTGCCAATGGTATAGCTAGGCCGCTGCCTACCAATACAACCCTGAACCCACCCCAGTTAGGCTTCCGGCTCTCTCGCTCACCGAACGAAGCGCAATAGCACATTGCTATTACTCAGACGTCGATCTTCTGCGAGAGTGTGGTACTACCCCGGACGGACCGGCCCGCGGCTGTAGACAGAGAACTGTCCACAGCGTGGTCCTACCACAATAAATTCATCTGACCAGTGTGATATAATAAGTCAATTTCCCTCCAATTGTGGAGGAGGCTAGAGTTCGTAAGAGGCAGTATATGAACTGACATGATGATACTTGTGTGGTGAATGGTGGCATGCTATGTGGAGAGGCCCAATAGTCGACAGCAATGAGCTAGTTGATAGAAATTAATTGATCACTAGATTCATCATTCTCCTACTCTTATCCCAATTACTTGAGGTTGATACAATATGTACTCATCTTTCATAGTACATATTGTAAAAGTTATTGGCAATAGTTTTATGACCGGCCGCCTGCCTCAACTCTCCTTGGGAATGTAATTGTTGACCAAACGGCATCAGATGGAGTTGGTCCAGGTCATTATAAGGCTCTTAGTCATCTTTTACGACATACACTAGTAAAGTAAGGGTTGGTAGTATTCCAAGCCACCACCACAGCTATTCGGTCATATTGCTCAAAAGTTGTATTTTTCTTTTATAATGATTTTTTATCCCCACTTACTTTCATTAGTCTACTCTTACCGCTAAGGTTAAGTTGTGACAATTTCTATTACTACTTTTAGTCTATTACGATATAGTTCAGTAATAGTACGACTTGACAGTGTTCATAGCCGCTACCACACAGCTCACTAACTTGCTATGAATATTTAATTTTCTATATGAAATATAAACATAGCTGTTTAAATATATTATCACAGCTTTACTATAGTTATGTACAACATTATCCAGATAACTTCTCATATTTAAATATAGACTTTTAATATCAACATTATCCTCATTACAAGGTCTTACTACTTTATTAGAATAATATTAAACTTAAAAAAAGATTAAAATTAAGAGGTCTTAGCTGATAATAATAGAATTTCTATATAAATCATATACCTACAATATGTATTTGGTTTATTAAATGTAAGTGTCAATTTTTCAAGTGCTATATTCAACTGATGAAACTATTTTAACACATTCATAGTAATTATAATGCTAATTAAAAACTGGGCTTGCATAAGTGAAAAAAATACTTCTATATACAATGGCCTTTTATTAAGTACTTATTCTGTAATTTGATATTTCATAAACAATGTTTTTTATAGGTAATAATGGTGGGAGTTGTTTACTAAGTGATTTGACCCTCTAGTTAAAATAAATAAATACAATTATCCTCTTATTATGAAAGTTTTACTCTTATATATTGAAACATATTAGACATTCTTGAAAGTTTGTGTATGTTCTTAATACTTTAAAGTTTTAACTGTGTCAACAAACAAACAGTCAACTTTATGTTGACTGGCAATGTTATTTTTATATATTTTTCAGTTTCTAGTGTTAAAATGAAACAGAAATGTAATATATTGTAGATTTTTCCATGAAATTTAAAACTACTCAGTTATTACGTATACTATATGTAAATTATCTACACTATTTGTATAAAATGATTAAGTTTGTATATATAGGAGTATTTAATAAAACCTATAGAACTACTGAGCCAAATTATATTTAATAATATGAAGTTACCATCCTTTCTAAGTGCTATGGATCAATTTATATAATGGATAGCTTGATTAAAATGCATTTAGATAATTTATATAATAACCAAATTACACATTATACTGTAGATGAAATATAATAATCTGAAGAACAAACATTATAATATTAAAAATATAGAGCAATATTTAATATAGTAATTAAAACAAAACAAAAAATATAATATAAATTGTCAATTATGGTTGTAAATTAAATTAAATGAGGATCTGTCAATAAGTATTATAACCTATTTGTTCTTTTCCCTACAATTCCATGATATAACTAGAATAAACTATAAATAGCAGGGCAATTGAATACTATAGCAGAACTGATGGAAGATATGAAATGGATATCATCCCATCTCCACATTGTAAAAATAAATTGATTTACTTCAATATTATAGTATCGATAACGAATAATTCAATGAGTGTAATAGATTACTCAATAATATATCACATTTAAAGGGCTATTTTAAGGGCATGCAAGTGACAATATTTAAATGGAGTAGCATACTCTCGAGCGATATTTTATGATACGTAACTGATGTATGGTATCTATCACATGTCGCAAACCATCACACATCACATAAATAACTATGAGTGATTGATGTCTTAAGAGGCTAGATAATTAACGAACCGCGTAGAGGTATGACAACAGTCACAAAGGAGAGTAAGAGGCTGACAACCTTACGGAGTCCGCTATATATTTCACTCACCTTAGGTTGGACTGTGACCCGAAAAATGGTGCTTGATCGCCAGTCACTCGATGACACTATTAAATAAACTGCATGAAAACAATTATTTTTATGAGAGGACTAAAATCGATATTATTGTAACGAAAATGAATTATTAACACCGTATCACAAAATGCCCGTTAATTTTTTAATGACTAGTCCACAAACAGTGATTGATACGGCCTAACAGATTATAGCTTTGTTAAATGAATTACGAAAGCGTAATAACGGGATTTTTCATAAGACACTACTACAGAAATTGCACAAAGAAAGACGTCAGTTATGCAGCCTGCAGCACAGATGATAAATAAAACGACAATGATAAACGTGGGTTGCAAGCGCTAAAATTAGTAAAAGGCTATTTTTAGCGAAAATTTCTTAGAAAAGCGTAAGTTGAGTTGTATATTTCTAATTAAAGTAGAGGAAAACAAAGATTCATTTCTCGGTAATAAATTTGTATATACATTTGTAATTGAAGTATTACTCCATATTCCACCGTGTGTGCGGCAACAATATTTTATATACCATAGTCATCTTGATTTTAACTACATATATATACTTGTTTTTCAATTTGGATCATGTTTTTTTTTTGTATATCTGTTTTCAGGTGCGGATAATTGAAGGTGCCCATAGCCTCCAATGAAAACAATAGACAATACAATGTTTAAAAGTCAAACATGTACAATTAAACTGTTAAACAATAGACTAATTAATTCATATTTTTTTGCAATAAATTGTGATTTAACAAAGAATTTAGAATGTAGAGAGCAAATAAAAGAAGTCGCAGCACTAAATTCCAGATGGACTACTTTATAATTTCAGTATATGTCATTACTAGGCACGATTATAGTTACTACATTATTAAATTAATAATATGTTCCATTGTCTAATTTTTCTATTTTCCTATTATTATTTTCTATGATGAAAATAATTAAAAGAAAACAGTTTTTTGATGGAATAGTAGTAATTAGTACAATTGGTAGGCCCCTGTGTAGTATTAGCTCAGAGCCCCAAAAATTTACGACCCGCCCATGTCTGTATTGATTAGAATGAAATCTATAATGATGTCAGTCTTCGTCACACATGTAAGACATTTTATTGATCAGATGCTTCTTTTCTTTAAATTTATTTACATAATAAATTTTGTGAGAGGTGCCGCATGTACGAGGGTCGATCAATAAGTCCTTAGAGAATCCGAGAGATGGCGCTCGTAGTGTTGGTCAAGACGGTTTTTTTTTGTAAGTAGCACTATCGACAGGAAAGCTGTCAAAATTTCAGCTCGATCCATAGCGTATGTCAATTTTTATCGTCGATTAAAATTAATAACATTTATTTGTTTATAACAATGGACAAGGTTTTTTTTTGACGGGAATTTGTAAACGTCATTTGGTGTTTAGTTAGTGTTTTAATGTGTTATATTAGATAGATTTGATGGCATTTTATGTAATGTGATGCAGCGGAACTACTGGGATGTAGTGAATATTATATAAAAGTGTTTTGCAAACTTTTCGTTTCCCATCAATATTCCCACAAGATACCATTAACAGTGTGGCCATAGTACTATTGAAGGTGACGATTTGACTTAGACAATGGTTGCTTTCCATTTAGTAACAAGTGCTACTAAATGGAAAGCAACCAATGACTAACTTAAAAAGACTATACCTAAACGTAAAAATAATTATAACTTGACATTGGCAACAATAGCTCATATAAGTAGCTGATTGCCAATAACACAAAGAGAAGAAGAAGAACAATGGACAAAAGCGAGTTCAGGGCTGTCATCAAACATTTCCATTTGAAAGCCTTAAGGCCGAAAGAAATCAAAGCCGAGTTGGATGCAGTTCATGGCACATCTGCACCTGTGTTTGCTACGGTTTACAATTGGGTGAATTAATTTAAACGTGGCCGTTCATCCACAAAAGATGAACATCGTTCAGGACGCCCAGTTGAGGTGTCTACTCCTGAAATCATCAACAAAATCCACGATCTGATTTTGAGCGATCGACGAATCAAAGTGCGTGAATTAGTTGAGGCCACAGGTATATCACAAGGTACAGTCGTTTCAATTTTGTATGAAAAATTGTCTGTGAAAAAATGTCGGCGAGATGGGTGCGGTTTGCTCTCAGAGGAGAATAAGCGCAATCGTGTAGTGGAGGCTCTGAGGTTATGTTAGCGCTCTATCATCGCAATCCGGCCGAATTCCTTCGTCGATATGTCACTGTGGACGAAACCTGGATACACTACTACACTCCAGAAACGAAGAGACAGACATCACAGTGGATTTTCAAGGGTGAACGGGCTCCGAAGAAAGGAGGAGAGGAAGGTGATGGCCACGGTCTTTTGAGATTCGCAGGGCATCATTTTCATCGACTACTTGGAAAAAGGAAAAACAATAATAAGAGCATATTACGCGTCGTTATTGCAACGGTTGAGAGAGGAAATCAAAGAGAAACGCCCCCATCTGAAGAAGAAAAAATCCTCTTGCATCAGGACAATGCGCGTGTGCACACCTGCGCTGTTTCCATGGCCAAAATTGTAGAATTAAAAATGGAATTGTTGCAGCATCCCACTTATTCACCAGATTTGACCCCTAGTGACTATTTTCTTTTCCCCAATCTGAAGAAATGGCTTGGCGGACGACGGTTCGCTTCTAACGGGGACGTCATTGCTCAAACGAATGAATATTTTGCAGATCTTCCGAAATCCTATTTTTTGAACGGGATAAAAATTTTGGAAAAACGATTGGGAAAGTGTGTAGAACTAAAAAGAGATTATGTTGATAAATAAAACAAAAAAATTTCAAAAAACAATGGTTTTCTATCTTTTTCTAAAGACTTATTGAACGACCCTCGTATCTTTTCATCTTTGCGTAGGATTATTATAATTATTTACCTAAAATAAGATGTACCTACACATAGTAGACGCCAATAATGTATATGTAACTATGCCTATAGTAGCATAATTATATAACTATAAACACGGATAATAGAAAGTAAGTATCTCTTTAAATATTTTTTTTTAAATCCCAGCCCATGATAGAGAATAAATCATTATGTTACAAGGGATTGTACAAACATACAATTTAGAGGCACACGTAATACCCAGACTAGAAAAATCGTTTGTGGATCGCACAAAGAAATATCCTGCGTGGGGAGCGAAACCACTACATTCGGTACTAAAAGTTGAGACTTACATCATCATCTATGAAGTTAGTTATTTTTGACATTATATATGAGACATATATAGTTTATATTTTATATTGAACTAGCCTTATAACGACCCAGGCCAACTCCATTAGATGCCGTTTGGTCAACAATTACATTACCGAGGAGGGTTGACGTCTGGTAGGTGGCCGGTCATAAAACTATTATAGTCTTTAAAATATAGCTTGATCTCTGTGACAGATAGCTACAAAACCAATGCAGTAATTTTGAATACGCGTCATGTTTACAATTTTATTATGTATGTTTTTTATTGCTTATGGTGGCAAACGAGCAAGCAGCACACCTGATGGTAAGTGTCACTGCCGCCCACGGACCTTTGCAATACCAAGAATATAGCTTAGGCCGCTGCCTACCAATAAAATCACCAAACCCACCCAGTTGGGCTGCCCGCTCTCTCTCTCACCGAACAAAGTGCAATAGCACACTGCCATTACTCAGACGTCGATCTTCTGCGAGAGTGTGGTACTACCCCGGACGGATCGGCCCACGGCTGTAGACAGAAAACTGTCAACAGCGTGATCCTACCACTACGATCGCCTATATTTTTATTCTTTACGTGCCAGTTATATCTCAACTGATTTATGAATATAAAAATATGAACACACACACCAATACTTGTATCTCGTATGTTTTAAAATACTCAGTAACCATTTTATAAAAATATGATGCTTACGCAAATGCGCGGCTTATGCGGTAAAAAAAATTCGAATGTTAACCGATATTGAAACGGCTAGAATTGTTTATTTCGCTTACTTCCACAGTCTTATGTCTTATGGCATACTACTTTGGGGATGCTCTGTAGATTTGAATAATATCTTTGTTCTCCAAAAACGGGCTGTCCGCGCGATTTATAATTTAGGCCCAAGAGCATCACTGCGCGAAAAATTTAGGGAAATAAACATTCTAACTGTTGTATCACAATTTATATTTGAAAACATATTATATGTAAAAAAAAATATTGATAAATTTGATAAATATAGTGACATTCATCACGTGAATACTAGGAATAAGGATAATCTAGTTATACATCATACTCGCCTACAAAAAATTAGTAGGTCTTTCATGGGGCAATGTATACGCTTTTACAATAAACTACCTAAAGATATCCGAGATATGCCCATAAATAAGTTTAAAAAGGCTATCAAAACTAGACTTTGTAAAAAAGGATATTACAACATTTCGGATTATCTAAATGATAATACGGAATGGTTATGAGTTGCTCCTCTCTCAGCAATTACTTTATATAATTTTAACTTTTACGTTGTTTTAGTGCTGATCCTCACTGTTGTCTGAACTCTGTATATTTATCATTGTCACAAATTGTACAGTGTAGCGTGTTTTGCCTAACGAGTTATTTATTGATTTAATTGAGCGATTTGATTGTAATTTATAGATCTTGGTGTGGTCATGCTTACTAAAAAGGTCTCTGCCTGCGGTAGCTACGTGAGCGGGTCTCTCCCTTCCCTCGAATGTGGTTGAGGGGCGTGATGGCTGCTTTAGTAGTTAACTCGTGATCGAGTGCCGCTTGTGGAATCTGGTCCAACCATTTCTGTTCTTTTTTGTGTTTTTTGTTAATGGTGTATTTAACTTTTAAAAAATAAATCTTTACTCGAAGGGCATCTCACTGGAGCTAATGGGGATTAAATATGTATCCAATAATATTAGAAAACATACAATTTAAAAAAAAATGACGAGCCCACTGAGTTTCTTGCCGGATCTTCTCAGTTTGTGGCGGCTTTCCGATCCGGTGGTAGATTAATTTAAAAAAAAAATGTAATATTGACAATATGTAAGTGCCCTTTTAGGGCTTATGCATAATAAATGATTTGATTTGATTTGATTTGAATACAAGGTCATACTGGACTGAGACAAAGATAGAGATGGGGCAATCGATAAACGTAAATCGATAACATTCTTATTAATTATTTATAAAATAAGTAAAACCAATACATTACCTATATAAACCACTTGGTTACTCTATAAAATAAGAAAATTGTGTTAGTTTAGTATTCAGACATCAGTTACAATATTAATAAGACCATTTCTTTTATATTAAAAATATAAATTCTTTTATAAAATAAACATGATTATTCATGAAATAATCCGTGACCAAGAACTCATCATCAAGTACAGGAATGCTCCAACGATGACGATAATAGTGACGTTGAACTTGAATGTACTCCCTTTGAATAATAAAAATTAACAGCTTTAGTTTAAATTAAATAAAATCCATTGATTTAAATTCAATAAGATTTTCATAGATTGTTTTCCATTTATGATCGATTCACCCATCCATTTGATTGAAATTCAAGATTTTCATACATTGTTTTTCAATTGCAGTAGCAAATAACTTTAAAAAAATAAGGATTTATATCGACAAAAATACGGACTACATCGTAAGCGTCTGGCACTAGTGAGAACTGTCACAGAGATCAAGCTATATTTTATAGACTATAATATTTTTTACAATATGTACCTACTATGAAAGAAGAGTTCATATTGTGTATCGACCCCAAGTAATTGGGATAAGAGTTGGAGAATGATGATTAAACTAGCAAACCCAGTTCATTGGTTTGTTTGTAGAAGTCGATATATCGCAGCGCCATCTAGTGGTAAGTTACATTTTTTTTTGCGGTGGACTATGGACGCGTCTTGCCCCGCCAAATCAGTCCGGGGTGACGGAAATGACGGCGCTTGACCCCATAGACCCACCATGCAAACTCCTCTCTTTGCCGTGCGAGCGGGCCATCGGTATCCGATCTTTGTCTTTGGTGCTCGGCGGTTTACCCTCGCGGGTTCCTCTCGAGTCGACGCCCTGACAACTTTCGCCGTCGGGGCGTCGTCCTCACGCGGTGGCCTCACGTCGGGTGACCAGACTATTCCCTGGTCTGATCACCCGAGGCCTCGATTAGGGCGGCATCAAGCGCAGGTATTCGCGACTGCGCCACCCGATACGCCGGCGCCGCCGCAAGCCCAGGGAAATGTCCCGAGCTCTATCCGCCGCCTCCTTCTGCGAGATGACTGTCTCTGTCTCACAGAAGGCGGCGATCGCGTTCCAGTTCCTGACGCTGACAACCATCGCTTTCACGACAGCCGGCAGCGACAGGCCGGCACCGATGACAGCGACGAGGTCACGGCGCTGCCGGTCCCAGCTCGTACAGACCTCGAGCGTATACTGCGCCGTGTCCTCGTCACTGCTGCACTGTTGGCAGAACGGAGTCAACTCCTTCCTTACGACCGTGTGCAAGTACATGCCGAAGCAACCGTGCCCTGTCAATACCTGAACCAGCCGGAAAGAAAGGACTCCGTGCCGCCGCTCCATCCACTCTATCAGTACGGGCCGGAGGGCCTCAACGGTAACAACACCGTGCCTAGGCCTCTCCAGCCGCGTAACTCAACGGGCGATGACATCTCGGCGGGCGTCCTCAGACCAGGTGGCTATCTCACTAAGCGATGGGGAGCCACCTTCGTCACGCACTGAGGTAACCCGCCGGTAGAGGTCGGAGAGCACCTCCGCCTCCAGGTCCCACGATGGTGTCCCGGCCAATGCACATGCCGCCTCGATCGCCACCGTGCGGTATCCGCGGATGGCTCTGACCGCCATGACTTTCTGCGGACGCCACAGAAAATTCCTTAGTTGGACGTTCAGAGACCTCGCCCCCACGGGTACGCCGTACATGGGCATAGAGCGGATCACCCCTATATACAACCGTCGCGCCTCAAAGCTGGGTCGGCCCACATTCGGCATGAGCCGCGATAAGGCGGACCCCGCGCCGACCAGCCGGGGAGCAACTCTTCGGAAATGCTCCCGAAACCACCAACGCCCGTCGAGTAAAAGAGTTTGACGGCGGTGAGATTCGAACCCACGCCTACGGCATTAGACATAATACCAGCGCCTTATACCACTAGGTCACGCTGCCTGCAGTAGTAAGTTACATGGATGAGGATAACATTATTAGAAGGTATACTTCTCCGTGAAAAAATACATAGGTATACGCATAAAAATCCTCTTTTATAGATATAGATACTTACTCGTAAGATAATGGATATTATTATTATGTGTTAATATTTCAAAAAACTAAGTTCTTTATTACATAAGTAGTATGATTTCTTAAAAGAGAAAATTGGCTCAGGAACAGGAAATTTAGTTGGATATAGTAAACTACTAGAAGCAGACCGGATAGAAATAGAATTTAACTATCTAGTTAAATTCTATTTCTATCCGGTCTGCTACATATCTATGTAAACCCACTAAGATATTTTTCATAATCAATGCTATTACCAAAGACCAATTATTGATTTAAAATGTAGGCAATAATTATAACCCATTTAACAGAGTATAATGTAGTTAAAGGTTTTCTGGAAAAAAGGTGGAGGAAATTTACATACTTTTTTTTTTATGGTTTACATGCACTCCAACGCAGGGCAACGTACAGCTCCATGACCACCCTCTCGCCATTTGGGCTTATCACCAGTCCCAATTGCTTAGTATAGACGGAACATTTTAATCATCTTAAACTTCATTTGAACTTATAGTCTCTACTTGAGCTAGGAAGGAAAGAGTTATAAGATTGCCACAAAATAAATAAAATTATACCTTAATATTATTTTATTGATAGAAATATTACAAATTCTGTCCGTGATCAAATGACGGCGCCACTTGATCGGCATGAAGCATCTTAAATCCTCCAGAGTTTGGTTCACCGCCTGTGAACAAGTACCACTTCAGTAAAGTATTCCTAAAATCATTTAAGATATGTACTATACACTTAATATACCACTTCATAAAGTTTGATTATAATTTACAATTCAATTTACTAATATTTATTTATTTGGGACTTAATATGTACATTTCGTTTAAAGGATTTTTTTTTAATTTTTTCTAATAATTTATTTATTGCGTACAATTTGTATGAAGGAAGACAACACACAAGACCTTGCGTGAAGCAGACATTTTTCTGTTGATAGGGTAGGTGTTAATGTCAAAACCTTTTGTTTAATATCAGTATTTCATTCTTTATTAAGTCGTAATGTTTAAGTAAAGTTTTTAGGACACGTAACACCTTATTTCAAGTACATTGGAAACTCGATTAGCCGGGCCTCAGTTACACGGATTCGCGATTATCCAGAATATCAATCGACTACTTGCATATACAAGTTAAATCATATATAACTGACTTTACCCGTCCTTGCTTCTCGTGATTTATCCTCTACGGATTTCGTTATTCTTTTATTTAGTTAGCAACTGTTACTACACTGTATGTGTATCCAACAAGATGTTATATTGTGAGTTTACTACAGCTTCTTCTTCTTCTTCTTCTTATATATTGGCAATCAGCTACATATACGAGCTATTGGTGCCAGTGTCAAGTTATAAATATTTTCATGTTTTTAGTCTTTCAAGTCAGTCGTTGTCTAAGTCAAATTGTCACCATTAACAGTGCAATGGCCACACTGTTAATGGTATCTTGTAGGAATTTTGATGGAAAACGAAAACGTTGTAAAGCACTTTTATATGATATTCACTACATCCCAGTATTTCCGCACATCACATTACATAAAATGCCATCAAAATTATCTAATATAACACGTTAAAACACTAACATATCGAATATAATACAAGAGCACCACATGTCGTTTTCAAATTCCCGTCAAAAGTCCTCTACTACAGCTTCAATTTGTGATGTAGCAGCAATGAAGGCACAATTTGACTTACGTCAAATAGTATTACCAAATATGTTAATTCAAATTCAATGATATAAAAAATTATAAATAAATTAAGCTATATTACGTAAACTTGAACATGCCGGATTCCATAAATATTTTAATGAGAAAATATGTATTTAAGTACATAAATAATCAACGCATTTAATACGTTGTACGTTGGAAAATGTATCACTAATTTTTTTCATAAAACATTGATTTTTGTTAAGTATATTTTGATAAATATACTGGTTATTTTTCATAAACACTTAACTACTGCATAATATTATGCCATATGTTGAAAACAGCTTTTTTTCATATGTTCTATTATCCGCATTTTCGATTATCAGAATGCCTAACGACAACAATAAGTCCGGTTAATCGAGTTTCCAATTTATTAGCATTTTGTATGAATTACCTCATATATACCTAAGTCTAGATCTTTTACATAATTATTACCAACTTTCATTATTCCATCATTAGATGCTGGGTATCATATATACCTTCATCCTTAAAGCAACAAAATCAATGATTAGAAACACTTAACTTCTCTTAAAGCTTAATAAAACAAAAAGTGTGCTAAAAGTATAAAGTCATGAATAACTTTATTTAAAGTGGCAACATGTCATTATTATATGTCATATTTTACAGTATCGATACCCATGCTTTTACCCTCAAAGCCATAAGCAGTTATAATTACCGACTTTTAGCCTAAACTTAATTATTTTTTCGTTTCAGGCCGTACATATTAATCTTGGTTACGAGCTTCCTTCTCAATAGAATTCAAACTGCTTATACTATTTAATCGTCTATTATGGTGACAATTTGTATAGATATGTACATATTTCGTCACTACTTTGATGAACTTATATTCAAATAACAATATTTATACCTGCTCCATCAGCTGATAGATGTGAATTGCCGATGATAATGTCATCCGCAGCGCCATCGCGAGATTCGCTACGGAAGTTTGATGGTTGAACCTGACCAAACAGTAACGTTAATTACCAGGAATATTTTGAAATTACGTAACCGTAACAGAAATTGTCCAATATCCATAAGGATTAATTTTTTATTATTATTTTTTTGAAGACACATCTGCACTATTTAAAATAATATTTGTATTACGTGATATTTTACAAATATAATTAAAGCTTACAAATTACACCTAAATTTAGAACACAAAGTATTGTTTTGCGTGGCAATCGAACCCGTGATATTGGCACGGTAGGTTTATATCTTAAAGGGTACCGGTGGCCCGCTCGCACGGCGCGGCACGAGAGGAGTTTTGCATGGTGGGTCTATGGAGTCACGGGCCGCTTCTTCCGTCACCCCGGACCGATTTGGCGGAGCGAGATCACATCCAACCACCACGTCCAACGCAAAAAAAAATGTTAATTTCTTAACCATTGCGCTTTCTGTCAAGTTTTATCCGAAACCTTAACAGAATGCTATATAAAAGTTTAAAATAATTATGGATAGAGGTGGAGCACATTAGTTGTGGTAACTAACAAATATTAACCTAGAAATAAACTTGGGTATTGTAAGTCACGTGGTCTCGCCAGAACCAATAGTAACGCGGCAAGCAAGAACGAAGATAGCTGCCGATATACGCTCTCTCTCACACTACAGCTTGCCTATAGCGCTACAGACTCGAAGCTATCTATATAATTTAAGAGATCACCTGGCAGGTAGAAAGTCTCACCGAAATGATCTGTCTTTTTGAGAATCTTATTTTTTTAGTTATAGATAATACCTACCTACTCTATTAAAATTTCAAGCTGCCTCAAATACATTTTTTACAATTTTTGCAAAATAAATTTGCACGCGTCTGGCAACGTTAAAACCGCGACTAAATCGTCTGCCTTATTTTTTTTTTGTATTCATTAAACATTACACTGCAACATATAAAAAATGCATATTGCCTCAAATACATTTTTAAAAATAAAAAAATATTTTAAAATATTCAGGGGGAGACTTAGCCTCGCTACTCACCAGCCAGGTCTGCTTTCCGTATTGGAGTATAATAGGAGAGGTATGTGACAAGTTTTCAGCTTGCCTCAAATACCTACCCAAAAATTGGTGCCAGCTCTCGGGCTACAAGTCTAGTAGTGGTGTATCTGAATTGAGGTATTTGACTTTGAAAATAAACTTCGTTCTTTGTTCGGTGGTATGGCGCACACTGCCCAATCCGACCACGGTGATAGCAGGAACGGCGCGCGATACTATAGTCTACCGTACCTCTCAACGCCATTAGGGTAGATAACTAAACGCCGCCGCATATGCCCACACTCGCACTCGTTCACGACACTGCGCCAATGTCGCTTTGACATTGGTGGGCCTGTGTGTGTCCGCAATTGCTTTCACGAATCGTATATGAGTCAGTATATCAACATTTTTCGCTCCGAACAGCTTTAATAAGTTCCTTCATTTTGCAAATACTCGCGACACTGCCACTCTAAAACAATGTCTCGCTCCGCGACACGCGCGTACACGCTCATGTAGGTACGTGCCTGCGTCGACACGTGAGAGCAAATACGAAGTTTGGTACTGCGCCATAGATTTTAAATACTGCCAACCGTACACGGCTCGTGACCGACCAATGCGAGTGTGGTCATGTGCGGCGGACCTAATACTCGATTCTTGTCATCAGTGGCCCGTCCAGCGGGTTACCCTTTCGAGTACCTACCATCAAGCTGAGGCCCCGGTAGCTTCCACTATCGGGGCGACGCCCTCTTTGCTTACCTGTCCATCATTCCTCATAAGGTCTGGGAACAAAGAGCCAGAGTATCTGTTATATATACCGTTAAGGTTATAATGCAAATTCATATCTGGTCCAATATTAGCTTTTAACAGCTGTTCCCAAATTCCACCTGCAAAAATAATAGCATATATAACATCTAAAAACAAAATCACTGGCAGTACTTGGATGTGATACCTAGTTCTAATCATTATTCTTTTTGGCAGGCTATAGTTTGGTTACACCCCGTCCATGCTGCCTGAGACGACGCCAAGGACAGCATGTAGCATCATGATCTGCCGTACCACACCTTCTTTCTGCCAATTCTTTTATTAACACCATAAGCAGTAAAAAAACATTCCATTTATTTTTTAGCTCATCGATAGACACTGTGGGTCATGGAACTCCCCAAGGAAGAGATAATGCCATAACAGACGCGTGGAATCGCAATGGCGATCAAAATTGGTGTTATAAGTTTGCAAATACAGTTCTGCTATCTATACGAATACAATTCACCACTCCATCTTGTCGTAGAAGACGACTAAGAAATATGTTACGCCTATAACATCTGTGCAAGGTAAGGCAAACTTTAAATAAAACCCTATACCAAACTGTCTGATCAGCGTGGTATGTACCTAAGTCAATTTTCCCTTCTATTGTGAAGGAGGCTCGAGCAGTGGGACAAATATGAGCCGAGGTGAATCAATGAGATCTATGCTCCCAGTGTTCTCACAGCTGCATTTTATAATTTCCACAGGAAATTAACTGGTAATGATGTATTCACCACGCAGGCAAATTATTATTATAACCACCATTTTAAATAAGAAACAACCTACCTTTATCAATTGATAATATGGGTTTGTTAGATTGCCATGGATACTCGCCGTGGGCTTGGAAGTAAATTGCATATGTGGATAGCTAAAAGAGAAAGAACGGTCAACATTTATTGCTTTGGATTCAAACACGAAAGCATTAGGAGGGCAAGTGTAAATATCTTATTGGTACCATCATCATCACCGGCTTCTATTCCAATTACTTAGAGTCGATGTAATATGTACTCTTCTTCGTTTGCAAAAGTTTTGGCAACAGAACTGTGACCAGTCTGCTTTAAGTCAATCCTCCTTGAGAATATAATTGTTAACCAGACGGCATCAGATGGAATATATTATTATAGCTGTCTAATATTATACCTATGCAATATCTATTATTGTATATCTATTATACCTAATTAGTTAATACTTTAACCGAGTTTTTAATACAATGCTGAAGAAGGGTTAAAGTATAGTCAAAGTCTAGAAAAAGTGCTTTGAGTTTGATTCCATATCTCACTAAAACTCACAGAGAAAATCTTTAACAAAACGTAGCCATTGTTCACACGTATGTTGCGTGACGTAGTACTTTGTATTATTTCGTTCCGCCCAGGAAGTTCACGGAATGGGACGCAGGCGGGGATCCTCCGCTGTTACATTAATAATCGCTTTCAACTGCACTCCTATTAGCAGTACCGCTCTTTAACTTTATAATATACTTAAAAAAAACCTTCCCGTTCCACGAATAATATATGTAAGAATAATATATAATAGTATAATCACACTACTATATTCCGCCCCTAAAAAAGAATACCGCTAGAAATAATTTCATCTATTAATCCAACGATCTAAAAAGCATTGACACCTCGGCATTCGCACCTAAGCATTTTTGCACACACCCGTCTACCTTACCTTTCCCCATAAGTATGTAAATAAGATCCTAGAATAAGATTTTGGTTCCTTCAAACTGCTAAAACCAACGTCAAAAATAGATCTTTTAGCGTTTTCCTAACGCTAACCGTCACGTTAATAATCTCGACGCCCTTTATTACTGTGATTTTAAAAGATTTATTGAATAACTACTCTTTACTCGCTATTTGGTATAAAGATGCGAAAGGGAATGCTCCGATAGTTCGGACATGTTTTTTTTTTTTTTTTTTTTTTATTGTCTACGGTGACAAACGAGCAAACAGCACACCTGATGGTAAGTAATGCTGTTTGCACATGGACCCAGCAACACCAGGGGTACAGCCAGGCCGCTGCCTACCGTGAAGGAAGAGCTCTTCTTAAACCTCGTTTGAAGAAGGACATGTCATAGCGCTCGGGAAACACAGCAGCAGGTAGTTCATTCCAGATCTTGCATGTACGTGGGAGAAATGATCGCTGAAAACGTACGGTCGAGGACCATATCGTTTCCAGGTGAAATGAATGAACCCTGCTACGGTGTCGAGTGGTACGGTGGTAAAATGGTGACGGTGGTACCAAGTCAAACAGTTCCTCAGAGCACTCCCCGTGAAAGAGCCGGTAGAGTACACAGAGTGACCCAAAGTCTCTCCGCCGCTCCAGCGACTCTAGTCACATGTGGAAAGAATACCGAACGAACGTCTGGTTAAGAAGATATACGATGCGAAAGTGGAAGGATGTAGGTACCGGGGGAGACCGAGACTAACCTACCTAAACCAGATTGGTCACGTACTGAATGAAGGTGGAGTCAAGAGTCTCCGAAACCGGCGAGCGTGTATGAAGAGAATTATGAATGTTGAGGAAGCGAGTGAAGTATGCAAGGATAGAGTTCTCTGGCACTCTGTTCTCTCTGCCTACCCTACAAGGGATATGGCGTGATGATATGTACGTATGTATGTACTCGCTATATATAGGCAGGTAAAAGAATAAGGATACGTGCAAATCTTCACTAAGTTTTTCCCTTTCCACTGTTGAATATAAACTTTCCCCATAAATGAGGCGGAAGTGTCACCCTTGGCTGGTGGGTTGGTGATCGCAGTGAGGTGTTACACATTTCCCAAGAGAGAAGAAACCCATAGCCGATTTCTATGAATCCCATAGGCAATATGTATAGCAATGACAATTGTATTCTTATCCCATTACCATTTGGCTTGACTTATCAAGTCTCCTTAACGAAGTGAATGCAATAATCCATTATCGCCACACTCGACTGAATATATGTTACAAAAGTGCAAATACATTATTTCACATACACACTAATAAAAAGCTAGCACTTTAAGTTTGTATGTTTGTAAGTTTGGATGTAATGGGTAATCTCTGAAAGCGCTGCTTTGATTTTGAAAATTCTTTCACTATTAGAAAGCTACATTATCCTTAATTGTTATCGCCTGTTTTTAATTTTGATAAAGCCATTTTTCAATAGTAAATCACAATAAAACTAATTGACTTGCTCGTTTGCCA
This sequence comes from Lymantria monacha, assembly GCA_905163515.2. Taxonomy (NCBI): domain Eukaryota; kingdom Metazoa; phylum Arthropoda; class Insecta; order Lepidoptera; family Erebidae; genus Lymantria; species Lymantria monacha. The sequence continues at coordinate 25,454,020 of LR991081.1, forward strand.
CCAAGCAATTAAAACTAATAGCCTAATCCATCACGTTAGCCAAACGGCTCGTTACATGGTGCTCTTTCGATTTGTTGTTTCTCATAGTGATATTATATATCCTCCGTGTGGTGATGGAGTAAGAACACACTTCCCTACCATAGGTACCCATAAATGTCCTAAAAGACGCCTAAAGGATAATATGAGCATAACATCAATACACGAGAATGTAAACTAGAAATAGAACTAGAGATGTGCCAACTATAATTTTGGCCGACTAGCCGATTAGACGGTAGTAAAGAGGCCGACTAGTTTTCCGACTATGACAAGCCAATATGTGTTAATAAAAAATCCTCCTCTTTTATTCTAATAAGAAGAAATAATTTATAAATATATCCATTCATCCATCCATCAGCCCGTATACGTCCACTGTTGGACATAGGCCTCCCCACGAGAATGCCATTTGCATCGATCCTGTGCCACCTGCATCCAACGGTTTCCTGCGACCTTGATGAGGTCATCAGTCCACCGAGTGGGGGGTCGTCCTACGCTGCGTCATCCGATTCGTTCCCCAACGGTTGTCGGTTCGTCGAGCGATGTGGCCTGCCCATTGCCACTTCAACGTGCTAATTCTTCGGGCTATGTCTGTTACACCTGTTCTTCTACGGATTTCCGTATATAAATATTTATTGTACACATATTTTATTTGAAGATATTGTTGCTCTGTTTGATAATTAAGATACTAATTAATTTTATATAATAAATAGCTTAGAAATGTTTTCTTGTTACTTGTTTGTGAGCAAATAATTTTAAAATCTGATTGGACGTAAGTAATGTGTAGACTGCTTTAAGTTACAAATTGCGTAAGACTGATTACAAAATAAAAATATGAATAAACAATTAACGATTTTATTAAATGTAATTATTATACATTTTATTATATCTATATATATATTTTATTGAAAAATATATACAAAATAAGAAGCCGTGTAGTCCGCGCTTTTTGCCGAATAATGGCGACTAGGCGCCGACTAATCGGCACATCTCTAAAAAAACCCTAAACCAAACCATTTAGCATTCGGGCTCAAATGAGGTATCTGGGCCTGGTGCTCGACGGGCGGTGGTTCTTCCGGGAGCATTTCCGCAGACTTGCTCCTCGGCTCGTCGGCGCGGCGTCCGCCCTCTCACGGCTTATGCCGAACGTGGGCGGACCCAGCGTGGTATGTCGACGCCTGTACGCGGGCGTGATCCGCTCAATGGCGTTGTACGGCGCACTCATGTGGGCGAGGTCTCTGACCGCACGACTCAGGGCTCTCTTGTGGCGTCCACAGAGGGCCATGGCGGTCAGGGCTATTCGCGGATACCGCATAGTGGCGACCGAAGCAGCGTGCGCATTGGCCGCAACACCCCCGTGGGACCTGAAGGCGGCAATGCTCGCCGAGCTTTACCGGCGAGTGTCTAGCATACGCGGGGAGGGCGGCATTGTGTTGTAGTGTGTGTAGGAACTAGTTTTCGGGAAAAGATGCAATATACCATCTATTTTAACTCAAAATACAATAGATCCACTTTATAACTATGATAACTATCCTTTAGAACTAAAATACAGATTACAAACGTCACAAAAAGAAGCATATCAAAATTTGTTACAAAATAAGTTACATCGAAAATCAAAATATGACCTAAACTGTAATCCTATTACATACAAGCCAAACGATTTAATACTCGTGAAAAACGAAAGTGGAAACAAACTCCAAAATATTTATAAGGGGCCATATTTAGTTATTAAAGATATTGCGCCAAATGTTGAAATATTAAGAGATGATGGAAAAATTGATTTAATACATAAGAATAGAACTAAGTTATATTATACATAATTTTATTTTTCTTTACTATTATAGTATACATATTATTTTTTTTTTTATGTTATTTCAATTTACTGCTAATGTTTTGTGCTAAATATATATCCGTTTATGTGTGTACACTTTATAAAAATGTTATATTTTTAGTGACACAAGGAGGTTTCAGGAGTGGAAGGGGATGCATGGATCAAGTGTTCTCTCTGCGCAACATTGTGAAGAAGCATCTGGCCCTAGGTCAGAGGGTTTTCTGCAGTTTTGTGGATCTGGAGAGAGCATTTGACACGGTTGTACGAAAGGAACTTTGGGACATTTTACCGGAGTATGGTATTAACGGTAAACTGCTGCAGGCTGTGCAGTCCAGTTACATGGGCTGTAAAGCCTGTGTGCGGCTGGATGATGGAATGTCGCCTTGGTTTGACGTCAATATCGGCGTTAAGCAGGGCTGCGTTCTATCAGCCAGGCTGTTTATCATATATCTGGATAAATGTCACCAAAGGTTGAACGATATGAATGTGGGAATCCAGATGGGTGACTCAGTGGTCTCTGCTCTGCTTTATGCAGATGATGCAGTCCTGCTGGCACAGTCAGCGACTGACCTGCAGACCCTAGTCGACACAATGATAGAAGATTGTAAGAAAAGGGGTCTACGCGTGAATGTGAGCAAAACCAAAATAATGGTCTTTGAAAGAGATGAAGCCAGAACAGATGTAAGAGTAACAATAGATAATGATGTACTAGAGCAAGTGGATGAATTTGTATATCTTGGATGTGGATTTAGCCGAGATGGACGGTACACCACTGATATAGAGCGAAGAGTGAATGCGGGAAATAGAGTGAACGGAGCGTTGGGGCAACTTCTCGGCAGCCACCACCTCAGCCAGAAGGCACGTGTAGCAATACATAACGTAGTGCTTGTCCCAACATTACTGTATGGAAGCGAGAGTTGGGTATGCAGAAAAAAGTATGAAAGTAAAATTATTGCGGTCGAAATGCGATCTCTTCGGAAAATCTGTGGAGTTAGGCTGACCGACCGCATTCGTAACGACGACGTAAGAGAGCGAGTAGGTATGAAAGAGAGTATTGGTGTAAAGATGCGAAAGGGAATGCTCCGATGGTTCGGACATGTGGAAAGAATGCCGAACGAACGTCTGGTTAAGAAGATATACAATGAGAAAGTGGAAGGATGTAGGTACCGAGGGAGACCGAGACTAACCTACCTAGACCAGATCGGTCAGGTACTGAAGGAAGGTGGAGTCAAGAGTCTCCGAAACCGGCGAGCGTGTATGAAGAGAATTATGAATGTTGAGGAAGCGAGTGAAGTATGCAGAGATAGAGTTCTCTGGCACTCTGTTCTCTCTGCCTACCCTGCAAGGGATATGGCGTGATGATATGTATGTATGTATGTTATATTTTTAGTTATAAGAAAATTTGTTTAGCGTATTAAATTTTAATAAATAAATATTAATATAAATTTGAAATATTCTGTAATTGCATGCCATGTTTAGTTATATGCATATAATAAAATAATGTTGCAATATTATTTTATTTTTCCTTCGGGGAAGGTGTAGTGTGTGTAGTATATAAGTTAGATCTAAGTATACAAACATATATCGCTCTATATAATCCAATACAGATTCAATAAACGTTCAGTTATTATACAGCAATCAGATCGTATTATTGTCACCTCTCATCCCAACCTTACAGTGTCGCCCAGCGAGTTGGCCACCTGGCGCGAAGACGCCCGCCGAGGGGCCATCGCCCGTTGAGCAGCACGGCCGGAGAGGCCTCGATTCGGTGTAAGTACCGTGGAGGCCTTCCAGCCGGTGCTGATCGAGTGGAGGAAGCGGCGGCATGGAGCACTCTCGTGCCGACTGGTGCCGGTTTCGTCGGGGCATGGATGCTTCGGCAAATACCTGTACACGGTCGTAAGGTGCGAGCCGGCTCCGTGCTGCCACCAGTGCGGTTGCAGCGAGGACACGGCGCAGCATACGCTCGAGGTCTGCGTGACCTGGGCATACCAGCGTCGTGAACTCGTTGCAAGCATCGGTGCCGACCTGACGCTGCCGACCGTTGTGAAAGCGATGGTCGATAGCGTCAAGAACTGGGACGCGGTCGCCGCCTTCTGCGAGACGACGATGACGGAAGCGGTGGAGTGTGCCCGTGAGGAACTCCTCTACGGTGACACGCACCGCCGCCAGCGCCTTGGGAGGCGTAGGCGCGAGTACCTCCACCTGATGCCGCCCTAGCCGAAGCAGCGATGACCGCACCGGGGATTATCAGTTAATTAGAGAAAAATCTAGCCGTCTGATTGATATATCGGCGTACGCTGCCTAAACGAGACGAGCTAAAGAAATAAAATGTACAACACAAATACCTATTAGTATTTTATTTCTTTGAAAAATAGTCTACAAAGATAGAATAGAAAAATATTACGCGATAATTTAAAAAAAAGCACTACATGAAATTTGGATGCAATTTTCAAATATAATCTATGAATTCTTAAAAAAAAAACAACTAAAATAGAAATCTCATGAAGATAAGGTTTATTTTTTTTACAGTACGTTAATTGATAAAGTCGTTGAGAAGATAATGCAAAATGTAAACAATAATTCGATACTTAATTTCGTCGGCACACTGGCCGATCGAGAGTATTAAGCAGTATCTCAGCTGTGCAACTGGTGTTGCAAAGATCTATGGCCGGCAGTAACACTGTAAGTGTAATTTTGCTACTTGCTCGTTTACCACTATCAGCAATAGAAAATGAATATATTATACATTGAAGCATGTAAATACCTCCCACGTAAGACAAAGATCGGGTACCGGTGGCCCGCTCACACCGCGAAGAGAGGAGATTTGCATGGCGGATCTATGGGTCACGCGCCGCCTCTCCCGTCACCCCCGACCGATTTGGCGGGGCAAGACCACGTCCATAGTCCACCACAACAAAAAAAAGACATATATAATACCTGTGTATAATATAAAGCTAGCCAGTACTTGCCGCCGTGACCGACGAAAGCAGTCTCATTGGCATCCATTAGACCAGTCGGTACCTCTTGATGTAACATCTCTTGAGATATCTGTAAATTGCAACCGTACCTAAAAGCAGATTAAAAGAGTTATTTTGCATCTACAGAAGAAGATAATTTACGTTAGTTTAGGCGGTTGTACACCGTTCTTTCTGCCGCTCCCAGACGATTTGGACTGTAACCTAACCCGTTTATGTATATTTATACGCTACTCTTGTAAATATAGCCTTAACTGTAATACTATATAAAATCGTACATTTTAGAGGGCTTTCTTTGAGGATAGGCTACGCTTTGTTGTCACTTCATCTAAACCGCCCAAAGCGGCAGAGTGATGACGTACAACTCCATAACCTGTAGTACAATAGCCTCTCTAATTGCTATTTGGGTGGGTGATTATGAAGTTCTTGTCTTCCGTAGTATTTCTTAGAGGGCTTAGTTAAATACCTTTTCGTAATAAGCCACTACCAACTCAGCATTTAATACTGTTTGTAATGATTACTGTCTTTGGCAGCCAAAAAGCATGCAGTCTCAGTGATGATACTTAATTGGTAACCCAGGCTCAATAGCAAGAGCACATGCATAACCGGATTAACCATTTCGTTTCCTGTAGAAAATATAATTCTCGGAGCACCTTTTCAGTCTTTTGAAGATGGTATATTAGAAGAAGATTTTTTCCATTTGATTTATAGGTGCATGCAGTCTTCAGCCGATGGGAGGATCCTAGGCAATTGCCTAGACTACCAACCATCCGTGCCTACTGTAAGAGGTTTGGGCTTCCGGCACTCACTTCACCGAAAGAAGCACATTGGCAAAATGCAACAATCTCAATTGATTTTCTGCGCCCTGCCACGAAATAAATAGTTCTCAAATACTGACCAATCTGGGCAAGCCTTAAGTATATCATACGGGGCTCTGTAGTACTCCACCCTCCGTACAACAGGATTTCTTATGTTGAATCTCTCATTTGGATCTGTCAGATTGATGTGCTTCACTTTTATGTCTCTTCGTTCACAAATATAGTCGTAATGGAACTTGGGCACGGATTCACCTCTAGCACAATATGTTGCTGAAATATAAAACATGTTAAAATATTTTTTTTCCATCATCTATTATTATTAGTTGCTGCTATATAAAAACTGGCTAAAATAATAACGATGAATCGAATCAAAATATTAAAAGAATTTTACAAAATATTACAATATATTTTTATTGCTTATGGTGGCAAACGAGCACGTGTGTGCAACAGCAGGGTGGGTCGATAGTGGACTTGTCGTTCGCTAGCCCCGCTGTTGCACCACGTGTGAGGAACTGGCGTGTCCTGGGGGGAGGCGGAGACCCTGTCGGATCACCGGTACATCCGGATGGAGGTCTCCCCTCTCCGGGACCCCAGCAGGGGTCACAGGGCGGACCGAGCTCCCGCATTTCCGCGGTGGGCTGTGGGGCGTCTGGATAGGGACCTATTGGCGGAGGCGGCCATCGTGATCACGTGGCTGTCCTCACCACCCCCAGCGGACGGAGTGGACGTTGAGGCTGTCCGCATCCGCAGTGCGTTAACGCAGGTCTGCGATGCGGCCATGCCCAGGGTGCGGCGTCTACCGCCGAGGCAGGGGGTCTACTGGTGGTCCCCAAGACTGGCGGACCTTCGTGCGGCGTGCATTAGTGCCCGAAGGTCCTACACCCGCAGTCGGTGGCGTCGCCGCGATGTTGAGCGGGAGTGGCGTCGCCGCGATGTTGAGCGGGAGGGTCAGCTGTACGAGGCGTACCGCAGTGCGCGTACCGCCTTTCGGCTGGCCATCCGGTCCGCCAAGAACGCGAGTTGGCAGGAGATGCTGGACGGTCTCAACCGTGACCCCTGGTCGCCCGTATCGCGCGTCGCTGAATAAACATCGCGCGCAGGCCCCCCCCTCTCACGGAGACCCTCCAGCCCGACCTCCTTCGTAGAGTGATCGAGGAGCTGTTCCCGCGGCAGTCGGAGCACACGCCCCCGGTCATGGCTTCGCCAGATCACGACCGGGAGGCCGTCGAGAGTGTTCCGCCCGTGACGGAGTCGGAAGTGGGGGCAGCCGTGGCGAAGATTCGTTCCGCCACCACGGCCCCCGGCCCGGACGGAGTCCCAGTCCGGGTATTGACGTTGCTCCTCGAGCATCTCGAGCCTCGCCTCAGGCGACTGTTCAACGCCTGTCTGACGTCTGGACAGTTCCCTGAGTGCTGGAAGGAAGGGAGGTTGGTTCTCCTGCCAAAGCCGGGACAGCCCCCGGATTCGCCGTCGGCCTACAGGCCCATTGTGCTTTTGGACGATGTGGGTAAGCTGCTGGAGCGTGTCCTCGCTGCCCGCATCGTCCAGCACCTGGAGGAGGTGGGGCCCGATCTGTCGGACGCTCAATTTGGGTTTCGGAGGGCGTTCGACCATCGGGGCCCTGCTACGCCTGAGGCAGACGGCCGCGGAGGCTGTCGCCGGCAAAGGAGTGCTGTTGGCGGTGTCGTTGGACATCGCCAACGCCTTCAATAGTCTGCCATTCAGCTGCATCAGGGAGGCGCTCCGGTTCCATGGAGTGCCCCTGTACCTCAGGCGGCTGGTGGCAGACTATTTGGAGGGGCGCAGTGTTCTCTACGCGAGCCCCGCAGGGGACATTGTGCGGACGCCCATGTCGTGCGGTGTTCCGCAGGGGTCGGTTCTGGTGCCGACTCTGTGGGACATCGGTTACGACTGGGCGTTGAGAGGGAGTCTCCCCCCAGGGCTGAGCGTTATTTGCTATGCTGACGTCACGCTTGTCACAGCCCGGGGCAGTACACTCGAAGAGGCGGCGAGCCTGGCCACTCTCGGCACCGAGGAGATGGTCAGGCGAATTGAGGCGCTGGGGCTCAGGGTGGCCCTAAAAAAGACGGAGGCCCTACTATTCCATGGGCCCCGTGTGAGGCTGCCCATCGGCGCCTCGTTAGTCGTCAACTCCATCCACATCAGTATCCAGGCCCATATGAGGTACTTGGGTCTGGTGCTCGAAGGGCGATGGTGGTTCCGGGAGCATTTTCGTCAAATTGCTCCCCGGCTGGTCGGCACGGCGTCCGCCCTTTCTCGGCTCATGCCGAACGTGGGCGGACCCAGTTTCGAGGGCCGACGGCTGTATGCGGGGGTGATCCGCTCAATGGCCATGTACGGCGCACCCGTGTGGGCGAGGGCTCTGAACGCCCAGCTCAGGGCGGTGCTGTGGAGGCCACAGCGAGCCATGGCGGTCAGAGCCATTCGCGGGTATCGCACGGTGTCTACCGAGGCGGCATGCCTATTAGCCGGGACACCCCCGTGAGACCTAGAGGCGGAGATGCTCTCCGACCTCTACCGGCGGGTTACCTCAATGCGCGAAGAGGGTGGCTCCCCATCGTTCAACGAGATAGCCACCTGGCGCGAGGACGCCCGCCGAGAAGTCATCGACTGTTGGACTACGCGGCTGGAGAGGCCTAGACACGGTGTTTTTACCGTTGAGGCCCTCCGGCCCATACTGATGGAGTGGATGGAGCGGCGGCACGGAGTCCTCTCTTTCCGGTTGGTGCAGGTCTTGTCGGGGCATGGTTGCTTCGGCAAGTACCTGCACACGGTCGTGCGGAGGGAGTGGACTCCGTCCTGCCACCATTGCAGTAGCGACGAGGACACGGCGCAACATACGCTCGAGGTATGTTCGGGCTGGGACGGGCAGCGCCGTGACCTCGTCGTTGTCATCGGTGCCGACCTGACGCTGCCGGCTGTTGCGCGAGCGATGGTCGACAGCGTCAGGAATTGGGACGCGGTCGCCGCCTTCTGCGAGGCTGTCATCTCGCAGAAGGAGGCGGCGGAACGGGCCCGGGAAGATTCCCGCGACACGGGCCGCCGCCCGCGGCCGGGTTGGCACAGGCGCGAGTATCTGCGCCTGATGCCGCCCTAACCGAGGCTTCGGGTGATCGGACCGGGGAATTGTCCGGTCACCCGACGTGAGGCCACCGCGTGAGGACGACGCCTCGACGGCGAAAGCTGTCGGGGCGTCGACAGGAGAGGGGCCCGAGAGGGCATACCGCCGAGCGGGCCACCGAAGACAAAGATCGGGTACCGGTGGCCCGCTCGCACGGCGAAGAAGAGGTGCTTGCAGGATGGGTCAATGGGGTTGCGCGCCGCCTCTTCCGTCACCCCGGACCAATTTAGCGGGGTGCGACGTCCATAAGCCCACCGCAAAAAAAAAAAAAAAAAAAAAATGGTGGCAAACGAGCAAGTATTACAACTGATGGTAAATTTATTACCACTAACGAACCATTGGCTATACTAGGGGTACAGCTAAAACGCTGCCCACCAATCAAAATCCATCTAGAAAGTTGGGCTATCAGCTCTTTCGCACACCCAATGAAGCGCAACAGCATATTGCCGCTGCTCAGACGTCGATTTTCTGCGAGAGGGTAGACGGACACACTGGCCGCACGGCCCGCGGCTGTAAACAGAAAACTGTCAACAGTATAGCTCTACCACTACTAAGAACTTTTGTGTCAATGTACTGGCCAAAGAATCGGCTGTAGGTATGTATCCAGCGATGGAACACAGCGTCTATTTGGGTGTAAATCTATAGGCAGAAAGCTAGTTGCATCACGAGGGATTTTACAAATATAAATTAACGGTGAATCAAAGTATTACATTGGATGGGGGAATCAAATCCAAGGGTCCATGGTAAGAAGATCGATAATTAGACGAATATCTGTACACTCAAATTATAAAATTATTTTTATTGATTTTATCGTATTTATATTTACTGTAGTTATTATAGTTACTGAATACTTTTCAAAATTCTCACTACAATATCAATTTATTATATTGAATCTTTTTGGAGTTTACTCCTTAAGAATCGATTTTCATATAATGCGCCCGGTATGAGAAAAATTTGAGGAGTAAAATCTAGTGATCGAATGACCTCGTTACGTTTTTGGTGCGCAACCTATTCTGCGCACCTTTCACTTTCTGACGTGAGATAATACTTCACTGAATAGTTTTAATAAATGTAAATAAAAATATATATATTATTTTTAGTCAAATGAGCTTTTTTGCGCCTGTTTCGATAATCGTACTTAAGGAGTAAACTCCAGTCCTGCGTCGGAGCTGACAAACACACTTTTTTTTTTAGGGTGGGCTACGGACGGCGCACTCCTCGCACCACTCCGTCCGGGGCGACAGAGGAGCGTAAGCACGCATACCCGTAAACCACCCGTGACACCTCACCTTCGTCGTTGGAGCGATCAACTGACCGGAGCAGCGTGAACTTGACGTCAGTGGCCGGCCCGACGGAATACCCCCTTAGGGGTACCCTCTCCTTGACCGATGTCCCCCCCCTCGGGAAGGACGTCGGTCTTTCCTCACGCGGTCAGCCGCTCGGCGGGTGACGGACTAATTCCCCGGTCCAGTTACCCGCGGCCTCAGCTAGGGCGGCATCAGGCGCAAGTAATCGCGCCTGCGCCGCCCCAGTCGCCGGCGACGGCTTGCGTCGCCGAGGAGACGTTCCTCGCGCACGCGCTCCGCCGCCTCCTTCCGCGAGACTATTGCCTCGCAGAAGGCTGCGACCGCGTCCTATTATATTGAATCTTAACCTACATTCCTATTATAATATATATATAATATTCATAGAAATAAATTCATAATAGAAAACGAAAAATCCAGAATTATTTTGCCGGTTCATTCCGAGTGTGGCTGTGTTCCAAACCAGCGTTAGCATATTAGACTTATACATACATAGCATCACGTCTTTTTCCTATAGGGGTAGGCAGACACTACGGATTGCCTCAAACCACGATCCTGATATACCTCCATAGCTTCATTCACACTCGTCAGTCTTCATGCATGCTTTATGATCACGCATACTGTTACTATAACCTTGTAATCATCGCATTTACGCTTCCTTTATCAAATCAACCTATCCTCACTGATTCTTTCTACATGTCCAAACCACTTTAGCATACCTTTTTTAATCTTTGCCACTACTTTATCACTCACATTACAGCGCTCTCTTATAACCTTATTCCTAATTTTATCTTTTAGGTTTACAACACACACACTACGAAGAACATATGCAAGTAATACCTGATCATCGGCATAAAGATGACATTTAATAAGTACCTACCTACCTAACTCCTTTTTTTTTTGCGGTGGACTATGGATGTGTCTCGCCCCGCCAAATCGGTCCGGGGTGACGGAAGAGGCGGCGCGTGACCCCATAGATCCACCGTGCAACTCTTCTCTTCGCCGTGCGAGCGGGCCACCGGTACCCGATCTTTGTCTCCGGTGGCCCGCCCGGCGATTTATCGTCGACGCCCCGACGGCTGTCGGGGCGTACCTACCTAACTCCTTCATTCTTAAACCACAATAATTATTTTTCAGATCTTTCAAAAAACTATCCATGAATAGTTTAAACAGCCACGGTGACGTTACACATCTTTGCATAACACCTTTATCAATATTAAACCATTCCGTGTAGGATCCGTTTCTTTTTACGCATGCCCTGGAATCCTTATAAATGGATTTCAGCGCCTGAATAAGATGGCAATCTACCCCATACAATAAACAGTACCGAACACAGTTCATTTCTCATCACTATGACAAACATATGCCTTCTCCAAATCAATGAACGCGTAAAAGACTTACCTTTATCCAAAAATTTCAATGCATCGTAAGGAGAAAATTTGATTCGTACAGCCCATACCTTTTTGAAAACCCACTGTGCATCCTATATTTTCTTGGCTATTACTTTCTTTTTCAATCAATACCTACTTTTGCATACAGTTTGCCGACAAAGTTAAGGAGTGTTTTTTTAATGTTGCTGCGAACCTTACTCTTTGTACAGAGGTAGCTACGATTACTGCCTTACACAAGTCCTTAGGTACTCGGCCACTAGTCCAGCAAAGATTGAAGAGCTGGTATAGCATATTAGCTATATCTTGTCCTGTCAGCATTTCAACCGTAATCCTATCGTCATATCCTGTAGACTAACCCGCTCTAAGTCTCATACCTTTCAGTGCGTTGTATTAAAGTTAGACAGTTTTAATCTAATAAATTATCATAATCTAATAATTGCCATAATTTAATCTATATCTATAAGAGAGTATGTTTGTATATGGCATCGCTAAACTAAACAGAACATTATTTGACCGACCATTATGAAAATTGGTATGTATATACGAGTATAATGAGTATATGTATTTTTTTCACGAAGAAGTTTAATATGATAACCCCGTTGATGTAACTCGCCACCAGGCAGCACTGCGATGCTGGGTTTGCTAATGTTTACTAATAATTATCATTTTGTATGGTGACGGAGTAAGAATATAATTAAGCACCAGATTTCCTGACCGTTGGTATCATAAAAGACGACTAAGGAATTCAATAGTTCAGTAGATCAGTTTCCTTTCTATTGTGGAGGAAGTTAGGAGCCCAGCTATGGGTCGAATATAAGTTCAGATGAGATAAGATCAATCCTCGACCAATAATAATTCAATTTATTTATAGAATCATTTTCAGTTAATAAATACACTTTTCCGTGTGGTGACGAAGTAAGAATACTATTCACCATCCCATATCTTACCCGTGGGTGATCGTACGAAACGACTAAGGGATGTAATGTAACACATATATAATATCTATGCGAGAGAAGGAAAACTTGAAACAAAACCCTATACCAACACGTCTGACCAGCGCGGTATAGTAGGTTAACTTCCCTCTGCCCTCCCATTACGGAGAAGGCCCGAGCCCAACAGTGGGACATTTATGGGCTGTGAGGATGATGATGATGATGATAAAATTCACTTACTTTTATATGTTCCATCAAGGGAGTTGACTGCAGCGTATTTATCAATACAGTATCTGTATCCCAATACTGATGGATACCGCAAGTATGGTACTTTACAAGAGAATCGTCCTTCTTGATACATAGCGCCCTATAAACATTTCCTTAGACTAAAATTTTATATTATAACTAGCTTCTGCCCGCGACTTCGTCTGCGTGGAATAGTTACTTAATTGTTCGAAGTCAGGGGTCGAATTTGTAACATTCTTCATTGGTGTTCTGCTCCTATTAATCTAAGTATAATGATAAATAGCCTAGAGCCTTCCTCGGTAAATGGGTTATCGAACACTGAAAGAATTTTTCAAATCGGACCAGTAGTTCTTGAGATTATCGTGTTCAAACCAACAAACAAACTCTTCAGCTTTATAACATTAGTATAGATTATGATAGCGTGGTTAATAAAAGACTTGATATCGAAATGGGCAACAAGTTCTATGGAAAATCTAGAAGTTTATTTTCTTAGAAGATCGTAAAACGATTAAGTAATTTTAAAACACAATTATAGATTTTTTCTACCACAAAAACATTTGCTGTTTATTATCAATTTATAAATTCTTATAATCGTATTAATTTACATAATTTTACGATCTATTTTGCCTTAAAATTTAATTTGTCTAGTTTTTAGCATCAAACGAAATATTATGAATAATAGTACATTGTAATATAAAAGCAATGACAAGAAGCATAAAGATAATAAGTAGCAAATTTATATAAGACTAGCAGACCCGGCCACGCGTTGCTGTGGCTAAGGTAGTCTCAGTAACACGTGGTGGTTATGCTAATAAATTGTAGCTTATATGAAACGTTTCTACGTTTAACATAGCGCCATCTATTAAATACTTACTCAATCCAGTCAACCGATATTACCATCTGTTAGAATCGTTTGGAGATAACAGATAATTGTGACTGTCAAATAATAGACAAATAATTTGCAATAAAATAATATTGTGACTATAAATTGAGATGGAAGCTATCCTATCTTTTAAGTTGGATCAAACTACACATATTATGCAAATTTAATTAAAATCGGTAAAGTACTTTAAGAGTGCATGGATAATATATGGGCTGTGATGATGATGCGGCGGAACTACTGGGATGTAGTGAATATCATATAAAAGTGCTTTACAACGTTTTCAAAGATACCATTAACAGTGTAGCCATAGCACTGTTGATGGTGACATTTTGACTTAGACAATGACTAACCTGAAAGACTAAAAACGTAAAAATAATTATAACTTCACACTGGCACTAATAACTCGTATAAGTAGCTGATTGCCAATACACAAAGAGAAGAAGAAGAACGTTTATGTGACATCAACCTTTTTAGAGTTCCATACCCAAAAGATAAAACAGGACCCTATTACTAAGACTCTGCTGTCCATCCGTTGCTTAGCCTGTCTGTCACCAGGTTGCTCTCATGAACCGTGATAGTTGGACAGTTGAAATTTTCACAGATGATGAATTTCTTTTGCCGCTACAACGACAAATACTAAAAAACAATAAAATAAATATTTAAGGGGCTCCCACACAACAAAGGTAAGGTTTTTGCTCGATATGGATAACAAAAATAGGTAGTCGTTTGAAATATTCACAGAATATTTAGTAATATATTCCCTTTAGAAATAAATAATTAAATTAAAATAAAACAAATAGAGAATTTAAGCCCCCCATACAACAAACATGATTATTTTGCCATTTATAGATAATGGTACGGAACCCTTCGTGCGCGACTCCGAGTCACACTTAGCCGGTTTTTTGAATATACCTAATCGAATTGAGTTTTCAAACATGTGTCAAAATAAAAAGTCTTTTAAATCAAAATCACTAAGAAGTATTGATATCAACTTCAAAGCAAATCACCCCTAAAATAACTTTCCACCCCTTTTTAACCCAGTTAGGAGATAAGTCTCAATAAAATATGAATCACATCTTTCATCAATTCTGTTAAAGAATGTTTATGCAAAATTTGAAATAGATTGGACCAAGGAATCACGTTGTCCCATACAAACTTTACCCTGCTTTTTCACCCCCTTAGGGATATAATTTCGTAAAATCCGTTCTTGGCTGACCTCTACTCGACGAAAGAAATATTCCTACCAAATTTGAGGTTTGTAGATCTTATGGTTCCAGAGATATCGTGATGAGTCAATACATAGGTGGAAATCTCTTATATATATGTATATATATATATAGAATATAGATGATGTATGCGTAAGTCGGGTAAGTGAGCACCAGGGGAATGAGCACCAGCGCTGTCCTTGAATACTCAGAACACCGACTGTGATCGCCAACTCCTCTGTAAATCATGGCAATTATAACATTATCCCTCTTATGAGAAGGGCCTTGACTAATAGAGGATGTTGGCAGACTAATGATGTTGTAGGTCATCGTTTCAGTTCATATATGTTCCACTGTTAGGCTCGAGTCTCTTCCGTGATGGGAGGGAAATAGACCTACTATACCACGCTGGTCAGGTGTGTTGGTATAGATGATATAGGTATTATACAGGGTGGAAGTGGACCGCTACCAAAAACAAAGACAGGAGACCGTACTAGTCCTACTTATAATGATAGGCTAGAAAAAAATCAATACGGATGAAAAAAAATTTTTTTTACAACGTATTTTAAGTTTTTTTCACATTCCATCGTATTAGGACAGTGCCACGTAACGATAATTCCATAAAAAATACGTAACTTTACTTAGATGAGAAAAGACGCAATCTATTCAAAAGTCACGATCAAGTGTTAGTAGATATGTTCAAGAGTTCAACGACCTCAGATGGTGCAAAAAAAATTTTGTTTTCATCCGAATCGATGTTTTTTCTAGCCTATCATTACAAGTAGGACTAGTAGGGTTACCTGTCTTTGTTTTCGGGAGTGGTCCACTTCCACCCTGTATATATATATATATATATATATATATATATATATATATATATATATATATATATATATATATATATATATATATATATATGTATATATATATATCTATATATATATATATATGTATATAAGAGATTTCCACCTATGTATTGACTCATCACGATATCTCTGGAACCACTTACAAACCTCAAATTTGGTAGGAATATTTCTTTCGCCGAGTAGAGGTCAGCTAAGAATGGATTTTACGAAATTATATCCCTAAAGGGGTGAAAAAACAGGGTAAAGTTTGTATGGGACAACGTGATTCCTTGGTCCAATCTATTTCAAATTTTGCATAAACATTCTTTAACAGAATTGATGAAAGATGTGATTCATATTTTATTGAGACTTATCTCCTAACTGGGTTAAAAAGGGGTGGAAAGTTATTTTAGGGGTGATTTGCTTTGAAATTGATATCAATACTTCTTAGTGATTTTGATTTAAAAGACTTTTTATTTTGACACATGTTTGAAAACTCAATTCGATTAGGTATATTCAAAAAACCGGCTAAGTGTGACTCGGAGTCGCGCACGAAGGGTTCCGTACCATTATCTATAAATGGCAAAATAATCATATTTGTTGTATGGGGGGCTTAAATTCTCTATTTGTTTTATTTTAATTTAATTATTTATTTCTAAAGGGAATATATTACTAAATATTCTGTGAATATTTCAAACGACTACCTATTTTTGTTATCCATATCGAGCAAAAACCTTACCTTTGTTGTGTGGGAGCCCCTTAAATATTTATTTTATTGTTTTTTAGTATTTGTCGTTGTAGCGGCAAAAGAAATTCATCATCTGTGAAAATTTCAACTGTCCAACTATCACGGTTCATGAGAGCAACCTGGTGACAGACAGGCTAAGCAACGGATGGACAGCAGAGTCTTAGTAATAGGGTCCTGTTTTATCTTTTGGGTATGGAACTCTAAAAAGGTTGATGTCACATAAACGTTCTTCTTCTTCTCTTTGTGTATTGGCAATCAGCTACTTATACGAGTTATTAGTGCCAGTGTGAAGTTATAATTATTTTTACGTTTTTAGTCTTTCAGGTTAGTCATTGTCTAAGTCAAAATGTCACCATCAACAGTGCTATGGCTACACTGTTAATGGTATCTTTGAAAACGTTGTAAAGCACTTTTATATGATATTCACTACATCCCAGTAGTTCCGCCGCATCATCATCACAGCCCATATATCATCCATGCACTCTTAAAGTACTTAACCGATTTTAATCAAATTTGCATTATATGTGTAGTTTGATCCAACTTAAAAGATAGGATAGCTTCCATCTCAATTTATAGTCACAATATTATTTTATTGCAAATTATTTGTCTATTATTTGACAGTCACAATTATCTGTTATCTCCAAACGATTCTAACAGATGGTGATATCGGTTGACTGGATTGAGTAAGTATTTAATAGATGGCGCTATGTTAAACGTAGAAACGTTTCATATAAGCTACAATTTATTAGCATAACCACCACGTGTTACTGAGACTACCTCAGCCACAGCAACGCGTGGCCGGGTCTGCTAGTATATATATATATATACACATAAAATAAGATAGCGTTTATTGTATCAGCTACTAGAAATAATAATAATACAATTTGTTTTTAGAAACTGACCTTACAAATTACGCTACGTCTGCCCGGTGGTCGAGACACACCACCAAAGCAATAAGTCCTCGTGGCATTTATCATTATTTCGGTGACACCAATGTGTGAGATGAGCGTGATGCCATTAATACCAGCTAAGGCAAAGCGCTGAAGGCCAGCACGTTTGCGGACCTCTACGTTGTTCTTCATACTCATTGTATTAACGATAGCTTGCCAACCGTAAACAAATTCGTGCATTGGACCTGATTTAAATGTTTATTATAATGATTTCTGATATTTAACGAAATTAAACTATTTTTACGGATACTATCGCGTTTGTATATGATTTTTAATTGCCCGACGTTTCGAACACTTTATAGCGTTCATTGTAACGGGATACCTAGTCCTCCCGTGATAGAATCCGTAAAAATAGTTTTATATCAAATGTCTATTATATTTTAATTCATTTTTGGAGTTTACTCCTTAAGAATCGATTTTCATATAAGGAGCCCGGTATAAGAAAAATTTGAGGAGTAAAATCTAGTGATCGAATGACCTCGTTACGTTTTTGGTGCGCAACCTATTCTGCGCACCTTTCGCTTTCTGACGTGAGATAATACTTCACTGAACAGTTTTAATAAATGTAAATAAAAATACATATATTATTTTTAATCAAATGAGCTTTTTTTGCGCCTGTTTTGATAATCGTACTTAAGGAGTAAACTCCAGTCGTGCGTCGGAGCTGACACACACACTTTTTTTTTTACTATTTATGAAATATTTGAGATAATAGTTTAAAAGACTGTTATGTAGTATAATTACATGTATTGTTTTAGTCTAAAGGGAAAAAATGTATAAGGAATACACGTATGTAAATATGAAGGAGCAACCATTTATGCTATTATTAAGAATTTGATTAAAGTGCGATATACGCTCTTCTAGTTTTTATAATACTGTATAAATAGATGAATGAATAATTAAAGTTCGCTCTGTATTACAAAAGTGTTTATACGATATAATTTATTCGCAGAACTTTCAATTCATTAAACATTTACTAAATTACTGAAATTTAGCATTTAATATGCTTAATTATTTATAAAACCCGATTACGAAGCGAAAAATGATGTCACAAGCGGGATTCGAACCCGCGCCTATTGGGATTCCGGCCCAATCGAGATGCCACTACACCACCGTGACTTATTGTAAGACATGCAAATTTCACTTCGTATCATATTTACGTCTTAAGGTGACGGTATGCTATCTACCCGACAATGTTTACACATTGTTATAGGCTTAATACTTCGAACTTCACTCGGAAAAAGGGGTCTACGCGTGAATGTGAGCAAAACCAAAATAATGGTCTTTGAAAGAGATAAAACCAGAACAGATGTAAGAGTAACAATAGGTAATGATGTACTAGAGCAAGTGGATGAATTTGTATATCTTGGATGTGGATTTAGCCGAGATGGAAGGTACACCACTGATATAGAGCGAAGAGTGAATGCGGGAAATAGAGTGAACGGAGCGTTGGGGCAACTTTTTGGCAGCCACCACCTCAGCCAGAAGGCACGTGTAGCAATACATAACGCAGTGCTTGTCCCAACATTACTGTATGGAAGCGAGAGTTGGGTATGCAGAAAAGAGTATGATAGTAAAATTAATGCGGTCGAAATGCGATCTCTGCGGAAAATCTGTGGAGTTAGGCTGACCGACCGCATTCGTAACGACGACGTAAGAGAGCGAGTAGGTATGAAAGAGAGTATTGGTGTAAAGATGCGAAAGGGAATGCTCCGATGGTTCGGACATGTGGAAAGAATGCCGAACGAACGCCTGGTTAAGAAGATATACAATGCGAAAGTGGAAGGATGTAGGTATCGAGGGAGACCGAGACTAACCTACCTAGACCAGATCGGTCATGTACTGAAGGAAGGTGAAGTCAAGAGTCTCCGAAACCGGCGAGCGTGTATGAAGAGAATTATGAATGTTGAGGAAGCGAGTGAAGTATGCAGAGATAGAGTTCTCTGGCACTCTGTTCTCTCTGCCTACCCTGCAAGGGATATGGCGTGATGATATGTATGTATGTATGTACTTCGAACTTTACAGTTAGAATTGTATTAAACGATGACACAACCTTGTTATTTAAATTACTGAAATTTAGCATTTAATATGCTTAATTATTTATAAAACCCGATTACGAAGCGAAATATACGAAGCGATACGAAGTGAAATTTGCATGTCCTACAATAAGTCACGGTGGTGTACTGGCAGCACGATTGGGCCGGAACCCCAATAGGCGCGGGTTCCAATCCCGCTTGTGACATCATTTTTCGCTTCGTAATCGGGGTTTATAAACCATTAAACATTTACTTCTTTTAGTTTTACATAATTTAAACTTGAAGTATTGGTTTATATGCGTGAATTTTCATTTGTCAGATAACATTTTAAAGTTGTAAGGTTCGGAAAAAAAATATTAGATACTGTTCGAACTAATTGTGTCTCGCGTGGGTATTTAAATCAGAATACTCGACACGATCGCTAATTACATTAAAATAATTAAAAATAAATATGGTTATATCATCAGTCAATGTTCACCATTTGTTTATTTATTTTCGGTTAAAAAGACACCACCATGCACTAAGGAAATACTTCTTGTATTACGGGGTATTTCACAATGCAAACAAATTACAGCCAGTATCAGAACAACACTTAGTGGATCGCGCAAAGTATTGTTCTACATAGGAATCGAACCCATGGAACTGGCACGAAAGGTCGGTATCTTAACCAGTACGCCATCTGTACTGTTATTGGATGGCTTCCACCATATACGAAGGTGTAGTACTCGGGATAGTAAAGGCCGCGCTTAGCAGATGGGTTGGCGATCGCTGTGAGGTATTATACTTTTCCTTGACTACTTTTTAAGTCTCCCACGGGAAAGAAAAAGAGTGCCGCCAATTGTAATTTTATCTAGTCATGTATTGAAATCAATAACTATTAGCATATGAAAGCAAATTCGCTACAATTGAGAATAGGCATAGCTCATTTGGGAAATCGAATAGTCCAATACCGATGATTTCAGTTAGATCCTTGGTTTTCCCTATTACATCCAGATATAATAATAATAATAATAATCTGCTACACTAATCTTTTCACGAAATATATCACAATATAATAATAACTGACCTATACCAAAACTTTCACCGTCTAAGAAGTTGAACATTTCTCCGAAGGAGTCAGGCATAAGTCCAGATATAATGGAGAATTGGATACCATCGTCAGGTAATAAGGGACCGATCTCATCTGCTGGAGTTGTGAACTCATGTGCCGAATAGTTGTTGAATCTCGCGCCTTCTGCTTCGTTCTGCAATTTATAACTTTAATTATAACATAGCTGTTATTTGCAGGACAGTTATTTAGAATGTGGATGATTTTTTTTTAAATCTCTACTTTATGTAGTATAAAAAAACGTCGCTTCCTCTGTACGCTTAGATCTTTTCGATTTCTAGACAGTGTGGTTCAATGGGAAGGGTTTAAATTTAGGGGAAGGGTTTGAAGGGTAAGGGCCTTGAATTTGAAAGATTTCTAATGTGATGTAAAAAAACTATATTTTTATGCGTTTACTGAAAAATAATAGATTCAATTCGGAAGCTATTTTAAACAATACATTAAGTATAATTTATTATATAATTCTATACATTAGACACGTGGTGCATTTAATGTAAACCAATACGTTAAACAAAAAACATTTAGAAGAATAAAAAGTGAGTTAAGAGATAAAAATTGAAACAACGATAGCTTATGTATACAGAGAGATAAAAAAGAATTATAACTCAGCTTGTGCTACTTCATTCAAATATTCTGCTAAGACCTTCGAGTGAAATCACGGACAGTTCACACAACTCACAGTCACAATTAAATATATACAGTTACAAGTAATGGGATCTAAATAAGCGTAAATAACTATATTATGGTAGTATGTATGATGTGATATATGATGACCATAGTAGGTATGAAATATAGTATTGGTGTAAAAATGCGAAAGGGAATGCTCCGATGGTTGATTGATGCCGAATTGATGTAGGTACCGGGGGAGACCAAGACTAACCTACCTAGACCAGATTGGTCACGTACTGAAGGAAGATGGAGTCAAGAGTCTCCGAAACCGGCGAGCGTGTATGTTGAGAATTATGAATGTTGAGGAAGCGAGTCAAGTATGCAAGGATAGAATTCTCTGGCACTCTGTTCTCTCTGCCTACCCTGCAAGGGATATGGCGTATATGTATGTATGTATTAGCAGACAGTGCTGCGAAAGATTTCAAAGAATTCTTTTGTTATTTCAATTTGACAGATGGTCAACAAGTAAATCAAATAAAGTTATAGTATAGTTATAATACGTACCTGTTGAAAATAAAATAAAAATAACAATAAATGCACTGCGGTGTCCATCTTGTTAACTATAAATATTGGATAACCGCTACACACATAGCTTTGACAAATAAATTGGCCATATAACAAGTCATTTAAAAATAACGAGCGAAGTAGTTAATTGATTTCTGGCCGTGATAAGCTTTTTTTTTAATTCATGTTTTGGCGTGTGGTGACGGAGTAAGAATACAATTCACCACCCCCTGTCTTGCCCGTGGGTAATCATACGAGACGACTAAGGGATATAAAACGCATATAATATCTATGCGAGAGAAGGAAACCTCGAAACAAAAGTCTATACCAACACGTCTGACCAGCGTGGTATAGTAGGTCAATTACCCTCCGGAGGAGGCTCGAGCCCAACAATGTGACATATATGAGCTGAGATGATGAATTACCGAAGCACCCGTACTCCTGACAGCCTGAGCGATAGGTTGCCACTTGCCATGCTTTCTGTTTATCCTGAGGTAGAGGTGAAAGGTTATTATTTCACTCTGCTACAAGGGATTCTAGAGACAAGTGTCGGACCAGAGATCTATTGGACACATTTCGTATACTGCGCTACTCACCCCAGGGCGGTACCGCAAGGTAGTCCTTGTACATTCCCGTCTGAAGCCTTGCTTCCCAACTCCCAAGGCGAATCGCCTGCTCACACGGGGGCTGCCGGCCATGAGGCCACACGGTAGCCCATGACGTCTCTAACCATCATAATCCTTTGTGGTCTTCGAAGAAGAGGCTACCAATGGCTTGCACAATTAGCGATAAAGGACAATACAGCAGAAAGCTTCGGTAAGTACCTGCGTCAAATTGCAAGGCGTGAAGGGGCTTCTGAACGTCATCAGTGTGGTGCACCCATTGCCAATGTGGACCACCCTCAGAGGGAATACCCCACCTCAGGTGCGCAGCGGCACGCTCTAGTGGCGATCATTGGAGGAGCTCTATCACTGCCGGCCGCAATCCATAAAATGCTTGGCACCCATCACTAGTCGGCCATGGTCTCTCCATGATAGCGCGATAGGAAGCCGCAGAACGAGCGCGATATGCTGAAGTAGACGACGATTAGGTAAAAGGCACAGGGACTATGTCTCCACCTTGCATGATAGCCTAAACCTAAGACGTGTCTGTTACGCCGATCGTCGAGACGTTCGCATGCCGAAAAAGAACCTTCCTTTGGCATCCCAGAATAGACGAGGTAGTGAGGCGCTGTTGGATTTTAGTGGGTATTCTCAGACTCCATCGGCAGCCCACGTCGGCGAGTCCCAGATACTTCCTTATTATAACGTGCAATGGGAATGCATTAATGCATTTTCCACGGCGTGAATTTTGGTGGCCAGCCCGGCGAACCACAGACTATGTACGGCACTGACCACGGAAAAATCATGGCCGCCTTGTGTTGTTTTGGTTAAAGGCCGGGCGGAGTAAGTATTTTAGATAATTTGAGAAACTTTTTTTTACCTTTCCATTCTTTTCATCATCATCTCAAACCACATAAGTCTCACTATTGGGCTTAGCCCTTTACCGCAACGGGTAGGGCATTGACTTACTATATCGCTCTGATCAGACATACCTATTGTTAGAGCTTTGTCCCCGTCGAGTGAGTCATCGAAGACAAGGACCGCGTGCCGGTGGCCTGCTCGTACGCCGTTCATAAGTCCTTGCAAGGCGCGTCTCTGGGATTGCGCGCCGTTCCTTCTGTCGCCCCAGATGTATCGAGCAGGGTGTGACCACACCATAGTTTGCCGCGAAAAATGTTTTATATCAAGTTTGCCTTTTCTTGTATCGATGTTATCCACACACCATTATTCTCTTCGTCGTCTTTTGCGACGCCCACAGGCAATAAATAAGGTTGTGAAAAGTATTCTTACTCTCTCATCACAAGAAAATTTTGGTTTTTTATATAAATAACATTTATTTTGCTTCATAGCTAATAGTATTATTTTATCCAAATTACTAAAATGTAGCATTTAACACACTAGATTATTTAGACTTGTTTACGAGAGAATAATTATTGTCACGTCTCCCATAATAACTACAAAATAATAGGAGCCACAATATGTAAGACAACACACACTTATCAAAAGTGATAGGACGAATGGAACGGATTTCTAGCAGGTGTGAGTGCGCATCCCACGTGGGACAATATTTTTTTCGTAAACAAGTATTTTTTTATTCTTCTATTTGCATAATTTGAACTATCCGAAAATAATCTCATCGTTTACATAAACCTATTTATCTTGTCTGGAGTAACTAGTAAATCTAGTCATAAACCTGTTGATTTGTTCCTATCTGCTGCAGACGTAGTGAAATTTCTAAATGTTTAAAAGTAACTTCACCCAAGAGCCCTTAACTTTTCTATATTAGAGGCACATAAGCAAGCGACTCGACTGATGGTAAGTAGCAACGCTTGGAACTCAATAATAGCCAAGACGCTGCCTACCGTGAGAAAAAAAACGTATCTTAAACGTCGTTTAAAGAGGGGCTTCTTCAGAAACATCGCAGCATATCATCCAGATAGTTCATGCCAGAACCTACAATTGATGGTAGAAATACACCACAAACGTATTAATATTTGTGTACGTGAAACATAATGTGATGACATATGATGAGTTATAATGATGGAGATGTTGATACTAAGTCAGGCAGCTCCTCAAATCAATTACACCACATAAAAAAGTGATTATTTTTTTTAAGAATTCAACAAATACATCGTAATTAATGAATTATCGTAATAAAACACAATTTGAACTAAAAATATTTATTAAATTGAAAAGCTTACAAACCGAAACAAATTTAAGTTATTTGGCACAAATAGAGAACATCGAAAAATCAGATCAAATCAACAATATCACACCAGCTGCCATCTAAAATAATTATTAAAACAATTTAGTCACCATAAATACCAAAGTAGAAAAAAAACAACATTTTATAATTAAGTAATACAATTATTTTGTTTTCAATTCAAATTGAAATTAACGACAGGCAATTAATTAATCATTTTAAGCTTACATAAGTCTAAGTGATGGAAAATGATAAGAACTGGAACCATGGCAAGAACTGGTAAGAGAGATTATTTGGCAAAAATGTATCAAAATTCAATCGCGTAATTGATGAATAGGACGCAGACCTGCTAACCATAATGACATCAAAATTATGCAGTTAAGTCGACTATTGTAATATTTTCTTAAAGCAAACAGGAATATCTAATAGCATTACCATTATTGGCATATTTGTTGCCTTAAAATAATTGAAAATGAATGATTATTTTCTATTACCAGATCTTTTAGGCTTACACATTTTTTACTACAGGTTTATGACTAAGCTATCGAGGGCAACAGATTACCACTTAGCGATTGTATTTAGAAATCATTGTAATAAGTAGGTAAGGTGTTTAGGCCTCAAATTGCTTTTTAAATATATTATCTAATTTATTGTAATCAAAGCAAAAATAACAAGAATACATTGTACAATTTATCGTATCATAATTCAATATTAAAATTTGAAACAAACGCAACATAGCAATCCATTTGGCATAAAAACGTAAAATAATTTACTTCCAAAAGTTCTATAATTCTTAAGATAGCCGGGTATATAATTCTTTGAGAGCATTTGTGTGAATGTCCACATCGTTTAAATTTTATCAATACATGAAACTCTTTGTATATGTGAACTGGTAGATTTCAAATTATCTAATACGCTTCTAGAATTGAGATGGTTATTATAATACTGAGTTAGATTTAATTGCTATTTTTGTACACAGATAAGAGTGGAATTTAACGACAAATGACGATACACTGTTATTAAATTTAATTAATACTTTTTACATTTGATCTTTATATATTCGGTTTACTGAGAAAGTGAAAATACGTGATGTAATTTAACACTTGTAGTTTTATGATCACAACTTACTAGAAAAGTTCATATTGACAATCGTAATATTATTCGATTATAAAAATAGACTATATATAAATTTTACACTCAAATAAGTTCACCAAAAATTATTATACTTTATACAGAGCCATTAAAAACAAATCTTGCAAGAGAAAACAATGTAGTGTTTGTGCATTAATTCATATCTGAAATTGTTCTTGTAATGATAATTCTTAAAATGTAATATACCTATATTATATATGTTTTAAAATCAGAAGATATATGGTACCGATATCTCATTTCGTTAAATGCGGCTCTAGTCGCTAGATGTTCATAAACATATCCGGAGATGTTACTCTATTGTTTGGAACGTAGAGTTAAATTTTTAATAAAATATTTATTTATATCTATCATTTATATAGCGAAGAGGCATAATCAATATTAATAAAAAGTAATACTTAATTTAAATGTTAATCATCATCTTAGTTCAAATATGCTAGGCACTAGCCAATGGGAGGAAATTGATCAAATGTAATCACTTTTTTAATATTACAGTGCCGCAAGAATTTCAAAGAAAGTTGTATATGACATAAAATCTGCAAAACAAAACTAGCACAAAACTAACCTTCAAAGTTGATATTAATATTAATAGATTTCGTGTATATTTTCTTTTAATTTAGATAGGTATATTAAAATATAAATTGCTTAAAAGTATGTAACTTTTAAATTAGATTTTGATTTTCATTTCTGCCTCAGCACAAAATAACGTATATAAATGTATATGACATTAAACGTTGGACTGTACGGTAACCAAAAATAGAGTAAAGAGTCCGGAAAAATTTGTATCGAACCTCGGCGGCTACGCCCACTCTAATGGACTTATATCACTACTCTATATACATATAATGTATCTACATTTATAGTCTCTCAAGCCCAGTCCATTTGGGCTTACATGGTATAATCGCATTATTACAACATGCCTTCTGTACCTACCTACAATCAATTTACTTACATCTACACATGCAATAAGATATTTTTTATACATTATCTTATAGTATTATCTTGGCAAATTGTATCTTAACGATCGGCAAGTTTGAATAATATGGTACCTATTACATAGTATTAAAACCATTATGTAGGTCACACATATAGGGGTATTCAAATCTGTAAATATGGAAAAAAAAGTAACACTACAGAAACTACTAATTGAAAAATATATTCTTCATAATATTATTATATTCTTAAATTTACACACATTAATATTCACATAAATCTCTCTCATTACAGTCAGAGTACCTTTATTTGTTGGGTCTATACAAAAAATGCAGAGCAGTAATTAAACGCTATAATGACATTCGATGCAAAATGGCGCTAAACTGTAATCACGATACATTATGAAATTGGAACAACTTTTTACTTTGGGACTTTTGACGGGAATTTGAAAACGTCATGTGTGGGTGCTTTTGTATTATATTCTATATCTTAGTGTTTTAACGTGTTATATTAGATAATTTTGATGGCATTTTATGTAAGTAATATGAAGCGACGGAACTATTGGGATGTAGTGAATATCATATAAAAGTGCTTTACAACGTTTTTGTTTTCCATCAAAATTCCCACAAGATACCATTAACAGTGTGGCCATAGCACTGTTGATGGCGACAATTTGACTTAGACAATGACTAACTTGAAAGACTAAAAACGTGAAAATATTTATAACTTGACACTGGCACCAATAGCTCGTATAAGTAGCTGATTGCCAATACATAAGAAGAAGAAGAATGGAACAACTTTTGTATTAATGTTATTACACCATGCAAAATATAAATATATTTATCATTACAATGTATTAGGCACTTATGGTGACAGCCGTGTCATTTACAAAGGGATTATTTGTACAAGGGAATGAAATAGCGTTAGGTATATAAAAGCGTGAAGCATGGTGATATTTTATTAATTTGTAATTGTAATATCATCATTATTGTCCTTCCTTTATTATATAATAATAATGTGTTCGTCGTGTGTTTAAATGGGATAATCTCAGTAATTAAAAGTTCAATTTCTTATTTGAAAACATATTATACTAAAAGATTCGATTAATATACTCAGTGATGAATTTAGATCTGATGGCGTCCTTAGCCCAAGATATTTTGATGTCCTTAAATATAATTCTTAAAGAAAATTTTAGAATGCATTTATTAGGTATTTTAAATTTTAGTATTATACTTACACGATCAATCATTTTAACAAAACAATTATATCTTTTAAATTTTGACATTTTAAAAACAAGAAGCTTATAAAAAATTAAATTAAATTATTGCCATTTTAATAATATTGACGATCTTAAAAAATTGTCGCCTCGGACCTGAATCTCGCGGGCCTAAACCTATATCTATCACTAAATATTCGTGACTGAAGTAAAAACCAGTAACAAGCATGTTTTATTTGAATATTACGTAAAACATTCTGTTTATTTAAGATATTAACGGCAAAAGAATTTTCCTAGTGTCAGTATGACACAAATAACTGATCAAAATATTGGCTGCTGTCTACGGTCAGCGTAGATCGAAATATGGTGCCCTCGTCAATATTATACAGAATAAAGTCAAGAGAATGATGATGATCTAGAAAAATATGCCAATTTGTCAAACCCACATCCAAACAATTGTTTCAAGTTTTAAACAGTTAGTATGCTTATATTAACTGTAAACTAAAAAGGTCTCTATCTATACAGTTTAATGTCATAATTTTTGTAGTAGCCCTTGCCACATTAGAACATACGAATAAAGTACAGCCAACAAAATACAAATATCTGGTGAATGCCTTGTCAGACTTTAAAATGAAAGCAATATTTAATTTTGATAACGTATTTATGATATACCAGCCAATTAAAGGTCGCACTCACGCACGCGCATGTACATACACACACGCACATGTACACAAGTGCGCACGCACACACGCACTCGCACACACAGGCACGCACGTACACACACACAAACACGCGCGCGCACACACGCACACACACACACGCACGTACACACAAACAAACACGCACGTACACACAAACAAACACGCGCGCGCACACACGCTCGCGCACACACGCGCCTGTGGATGCACGAACGCACATATAAGTACGGAGGCACGCACGCACGTAAATACAAATGCACATCGCACACACATAAGTATAATAAACCCAATAATATTAGGTATCACATTAAGTGGTTGCTAACATAGAATGCAGCATAGGTTATATAGAATGGCCGCGCGAACTTTAATAAGTGGTAAGGTTAACGACCATGTTTTTGAACTACATATAATCCTTGTGCATTTACTATCCTGTGCATTCAGCAATGTATTAAATATACGAAATCCAAAGAGATAAGTAGAATATGCCCATTGGTCGTGTTGAAGTGTACCAACTTTTGTATCATATCTCGTTGGCTCTACTTTATACTATTTCTATGTGCCAAATCTACGGCCACTTAATTCAACAACCGAAAAATTCCGCTTATAATATTGAATGGATGTGTGGCATGTGACGCAGAATAGCTCACGCTTATTATTATTTATTTATTACTAATGGGGACTATACAACATGCGCATTTTAAGTACTGTTGTGTTGTGAACTCCATTGCACTAAACTGTTGTTCAAATCAGTACATGAATAATATTCAGTTTAAAATTGTGTTTGTTCACACAAATAACCGATAAATGTTGTTAAGAGACTGGAATCTCCAACATATTTTAAATAAACTATTTTTATTAAGACAATCTCTAATCACTAAGAAGTATGCGAGCTATAGAGGCTCAGAATTCCTCATTAGATTCACCTAGTATATCTGCAGATGGTTTATTTGGTTGACTTTCATTAATACATGATACTCTTTGGTTAGTCACATATCTGTATTCTTAAACAGCTGCTGAGCATACATATTTAAGAAAATATTATAGATATATTGAATATAAGATAATAAGTGCAACGAAACAGTTCCCAAGGTAAACTCATAGATAGTGATGACCTATAAACAGCAATACTATCAATTACTGAATAAGCGATAATCTATTATTTTAACAATGCTATTTACTAAGCAATAAATGAGCTAGTGCTTGCTGATCTATAGTTTAATAAGCGATCAAGCAATAGTAATCTACTAAAAGTTAAGAAACAAGTTATCATTTACATATATCCTGCCAGATATAGCTATCGGCCCGTTATAAGCAATTTTCTGGTCAAATTTGTTCGTGTATAGTAATTTATGATAAAGAAATCTGAGTAGATTCCTCGCGATAACTAAGGGTTAAAAACCTGGTGATATTTGTATTATTTGCCCGTCGCCGAATATATAATAATTTCCACAAAATTTAATAGTAATTGTATGTGTAACTAAAATGTCAGTCAAGGTTTTAAATCAGAAAATAGATACTACGAATGGATATATATATATATATATATATATATATATATATATATATATATATATATATATATATATATATATATATACAAGCTTTAAAGATTTGCTTTGATAATGGCAAAAAGATTTGATAATGGCTCAGTATGTATGCTTTTATTTTTTAACAACTTAGATACTATTACAATTGTGATTATCATTCTTCAAATCTAAATAGGTATATAATAGGAGCATATAAAATGTCTTAAATTGACTGACACTACTGGTATTTATTCATGAAGTTGCCTCTTAAGTACATATTCCAAAGATACATTTTTTTTAATAAATATATCTACATGGTACATATAATGACCACTTATGTTTAATTAATAATTCTAAGTATAAACACTACTTAGAAAATGTTGAACAAGTACATGTATGTATACACACACACACGCACATATATATATTACAAGACCAAGCATACATTTATATTACGAATCGCCTATTTAATGTTCTTACATTAAAAGCACTCTTTAATTTGAAAGACAAATGTAGGTATAGTAGAGTATGCTGGATGAGGAAAAGCATTTTAGGATATAGTGTAGAGGTAAATTTCCAGCAATTATGAGAAGTTTAATTTGTTAATAAAATATTCGAAATACGTTCTGAAGCTCTTAATAATGTTATATCCCTTATTAAGATAATCATAAGATAAACAATACGCTTGTTATTTACCTGGATTTGGTTTTTTTCTGGGTATAATGATTATATGGTATTTATATAATATAATGCAATGTAAAACTATCAAAGTTTCATCGATATAGTAAGTACCTACGTGCGAAAATTGTAATATCAATATATTAACATTTGATTCAACAAATAATACGTTAACAAAAAATATTATTTTATGATGGTGTAACTCTTTGCAAAAGTCACAACAATGAGACAAAACACAATGTTATTATAAGAATTTTAAATGTCCGTATTTTTTTTATAATTTATTGAGGATATCATTTGGAATTTGGATACTTTTTCATATAAAAATATATTCATACTTATGAGTTACCTACCTGTGTAATGCATAATCATTTATTATTATTATTCCAGAATATTCGTATTATTCAGTTCAATATTTTAACATTAATTTAAAATGTATTATTAAATTTAAATTGATATAAAAAAGTACCGCAATTGACGGTTTTTAATACATTATCTTCTTTAATATTAAAGATCCTCTATTAATTAATTAAACCATTCATTGTATTAACAGTAATTCCTTTTAATTGATTCGCTTTTTCTAAAGCATTGCACAACGAACAATGGACATTTTGGACTAAATATTAATAGCCCGTTAGTGCAATTATTGTGTAGGTATATTCAGTCAAATATATATTTTCCCAAAGTGTATAAGTATTTATTCAAAAATTCTTATGACTATTCGTTCGTATATAGTTGCTAGAGACACTATATACATAGATATTATAAACCAGTTCCTAGAATTTTATTACTGATTCAAAATATTGTAAAATTGAATAAACACCAAAAATTAAAATTAAATTAATAAAAAAAAAAGTGAATATTATTTGAAACTTCTAATAACATTATTTGTTTGATACGTCTTACATTTAAAAATATATAAAACATCGTACCTAGTTACATTTTTATGTTAATTTTTATATAATACCGAAACCTGCATCGACCAGAAAGTTAGAGGAATAGTTTTTTTTTTTCACTTTATGACTTTAATTGACTTTAAAACTTAAAAAAAAATGAAATTTTAATTCTGTTTTTTTTTTGTAAATTAATGGGCAATCAGTACATTGAATGATTACTTAAAGCACCTCAGTTGCCATGCAGTCTGTAGTAACAACAAACGTCTTAAACATTTTTTATCACATCCTTTAAGTCTCACTAAGCATATCACACAAAGCCTCAGGCAGTTTACATTATTAATTTCAAATATTGTCTGATTTTTTTATTAAAATGACTTACAAAATTTTAAATTTTGGTATAAATTTTAAATAGAACCTCACTTTTGTTTTTGGAAAGTGAGTGAAAATCTATATCGAAAATTATTATCAGACTTATATATGCCTAATCAATATTTTAACAAAGTAATAAATTGTATTACTATTCAAATGTATTATATTGTAGTATTATTTTGGGCGAATGATTAGTGGAGTTCAGCACCGCTTTATGTATTCATCACCACCACTGCCTAAAAGTGTGTTCAATTAAACATAAAAACGGAAAATTATTATTTTCTGAGACAGACTGTTTTAAATTTGATGAAATTAAATTTTCATAAACTTTTTGCAATATAAAGACTATTAAATTACAATTTAATTATGTATAACTGAGATGGTAAAAGAGGATATTAAAAATCAGTACATACTAAAACTACTATTATAAAATTAAAATTATTACAGTTGCAATTCACAAGCCTGTGCAGCACAATTACGAGTATAATAATCAATTCTTAACAATTTGTCTATGAATTACATATTATGTTTTCGTTATTAAAGTATGCTATTAATTATCATTAATTTATTAAATGTTGTAGTAGTAAGTAAAAAGTAATAAGTCAAAATTTTTGCTATTTTCATTTTCTTTTTAATTATATTTTCGTGGCAGACCAGCGAGCAGCTCACCTGATAGTAAGTGTCAATTACAGTTTAAGGAAACTCAGCTACACCAGGGATACAATTCAATCGCTAGCAAACAGGAATGGTGAGCTCTTTTTAAACTTTGTTTAAAGGACACGTCTATAGCGCTCAAGAAACGCGTAGAAAATGAACGATAAAAACAAAGTCATTTCTAGTTAGTATAGGTGAATCAAATAACAAACAACTGCTCGCTATCGCTTTTAAATTAATACCTGCTGTATGCAGTCCAAATACTCTATTGTGTTTGGCAAAGATACACTTTAATGTGTTTTTTACATAATTAATCACAGATATAGTGCATGCGATCTCGTGAATTGCAACTAGTTGACTAAAATATAAAATTAACTTATGTGACTATTAAATACTAACTTGTTCAGATCTACAATTAGGAGTGATATTAAACTGTATATTCAATTATCAACAAGACTTACAGCTAGTTGACAAACATCTCACTCCATAACTAAAAACATTCAAGCGTAAATTTTCCTTCACCGTTTATATGCGTAAGTTAATATATATATATATATATATATATATATATATAAAAGAAATTCAAATCTTAAAATAATTATAAAATTATTATCTTAGCTTTGAACTCGACATTTGAAATGTCTATGAGTTCTTTTAAATCACTAAGATATATAGATATATTAAATGTATGAAGCTTAATATATTAAAACATGTTTTCAATTGAATAAATACATGTTTAGACACATATTTATACAGATTATATAAAATACATTAAGTTACTTTTACAGTATACTTATATGTATATTTCTACCAAAAGCTTTTATCACTAAATCGTGATAAACAATTTAAGTTGTATTGTATTACAAGCTAAAATGTTTCTGCCCATTACTTCGTCTCACAATATGATCAAAAGCATCTCAGGCAAAGAGTTATTCTTTGTATTGAAAAGTATAAAACTATGGCCACTAGATCGTTCCATTACCAAATAATAGCATCACGTACTATAACACGAACAGTCAACGATCCGTTGAGTATATTTCAACAGCTACGCAGTTTTAGTGGGCACAGTACTTTGTGTCAGAGAAACATGTGTTTGTTTCATCAACGTATGTTTCATAACAACTTTATAATCATACGCTGTAGTGAGTGAAACTCCTTTACGCATAAATATAATACTAACGGCAAATACATATTTGTTGCAAATAAAGCAACCACAATTTAAATACCTTTAATAATATTAACAATTAATATTAGAGAGACCTAAACCGTCTCGATATAGCTTCAAATTCTCGCCACTTTGTCTCTTAGCTCTAGTTAACACATCCGCAATTTTAATTCCATACGACACTAGGTTAATCTAAATGTGACAACTTCTCACTCACTAAGATGTAAGCATCCATATAATATTCTATATACAATATTTATTGTTGTGATCACCTAAACTAGAAGATATCAATATGTTTTATTATTATACATTATACTTTACGCCATAGTTACTAAGATTTTTTTGTAAGATTATTCCACAATCATTAATATAATATATTAATAATTAATATATATACGACTTATTGGCGTACAAATAGAGAGCCATTCGAGATTCTTTGCGGTGCATTAATGTGATGGATTTTAATATTTTTACTTAATCCTCTTCCTTATCTTCAACAGCGGAAAAAAGAAGCTTCTGACATGAATGCGTGATTTTGGCTGTAAACAAGCGTAGATTTTAAAATTACGTACATAGATCGACTCACATCTGTAATCGAAGGCTTACAGATCTGATATACCTTTATCTCTTCGTTTACATAACAGTCTTTACGCTTACTCTACGTTTTTTTTTTCAATTAATCCCACCACTGCAAATCTTGTAAGGACTCACAATGATTCTCATAAATGATACCGGGGGTACTCCCAGGAGGATCCGTCTGCGATCACAGACAAATACGTCATACGTACTCTTAATATAATCTCTCGCCAGCGGTCATTAATTTGTATCAGAAACATATAACGTCTAATTCTTGTAATCGTGCCACTCCCACTTGCTCTATATACTGTCTGCTCTCTATATATATATTTAAAATTAAATTTATAAATACATGGGTTGTGTGCATGTCTGTTTATTACGGTTATTTAAAAAAAATACATATGTAACATAACTCAACTACGGCAGGAAAAATCCACGGGACAAAATGCTAGTTTAACAGCGGTAAATCATTTTGAACTAAAACAAAAAACCGTCTCCAAATATAATAAATAAAATGTGGAAAATAATACATTTTATAAAGCTGGTGGATTAATTAGGTTAGATACTAGTTTAGTTTTAAGCCGGTTTTGTTTTAACTAAATATAATATCTTTTTTTGCTTTTCAATTGCTACACCATATATAAAATAAGCACGAAAGTTAGAATAAATGTCATATTATGGGAACCATACCTAAATCATATCAAGCGTGCATATCAAATTAGAAGGAAACTCTTGATTATACCAGGACCTCATTATCGCATCCTGACCTGATGATCATGAGACCAGACGGAAAGTATATATAAGTATTGAACAAAAAATAATTTTGCAACTCGGTCCAGGTGACTTCGAATAAACGGTGAGAATAGATAAAAAAAAATTTCTGTCGAATTGAAAATCTCCTCCATTTTCGAAGTTGAAGTTTAACTACAAGCACAAGTTACTATCGATAAACAATTAATTCTGCATAGTGAAACCCTAAATATGAGTCATCCTATGCACCTTTACAAGTGTGAATTACAGGTTTTTATGAAACCTGTTTCATTGTAGTATTTCCGTTAAATACTAGGGTCAATCCGATGCGTTATAATGAAATGTACTTACTTGAGAAACGTGTAACACATTGTGGTCTCCATTTAATAAAAACATAGTAGACCGGTACACCGGTTAGTGTCATGGCGACGCCGGAGATGACTGCCCATGCCTCGCTCATCACCGGTACTATGAGTAGTACTATACTCACTGATACAAATACAATTGGCATCCACGTTTGTACCTGTTGTGATATAAATATTAATAAACAACATCAAACCATCATTTTTCTTATGGTGATAAAGAACAATTCACCACTCCCTATGTGGCGTGACGTGTCGTATATCATTAAGGGATGTAATATGCATGAAATATCCATGCAAGTAATGGCAAACTCAATATAAGACCCCATATGAAATGCGGGAGAACAACGTGGTATAGTTTTTTTTTATTACTTTTGGTGGCAAACGAGCAAGCAGCACGCCTGATGGTATTACTATCGCCCATAGACCCTTGTAATACCAGGGATACAGAAATTTGGGCTGGCCGGCTCCCTCGCTAAATAAACTGCCATATTGCCACTGCTCAGGCGTCTGTAATTTTCTGTGAGAGTGTGGTACTACCACGGAAGGACTGGCCACGGAAGGAAGCACACGGAAGGGCGTATACAAAAAAACTGTCAACAGCGCGGTCCTACCACTATGGTAGGTCAATTTTCTTCATGTATCCTTAAGATTCCTCCGTCTTAAGCGCCAGAAACTGGTACGTATATAGCCTGAGATGATGACCAATGTGTCAATTTGCCGATTTCCAAGAGACAGGCGTCCACCAACATCTTAAGAGGTTCGCGTTATATTAGCTAAGAGCTCTAATGCAGAAGGCGGTACTTCTGAAAACAGTGCGCATTGTAGTACATTACTCTCTTTCGGGCCCTAGTCACCGGCGATATGGTCTCTGTACACAATGACGTGAGAGTTGTAAATATTTTTAACAATATTTAAGAATACATTTAGTAATATATCAAAACTGACAAGAGGGAACAATGGTAAATAAAATATTTGGCTATTTATTCTCAAGCTAGGCAATACCTACTTCGTTATAGGTTTTCCAGAAGAGACGTATATATACAAACCGTGGGTACACATATGCATACATACATAGCCTCACGCCTGTTTCCCAGCGGGGTAGGCAGAGACTAGGGATTGCCACAAACCACGATCCTGACATACCTCCATCGCTTCATTCACGCTCATCACAGTCTTCATGCATGCTCTACGATTACGCGTACTCTTAATCTGACCTTTCACTAACACATCTTCAATTTGATCCAGGAAAGTACGACGTGGTCTTCCCCTTGTAATCGTCCCACTCACACTCGCTTTGTATACTTGTTTAGTCAACCTTTCTTCACACATTCTTTCCACGTGTCCAAACCACCTCAGCATACCCTTTTTTTATCTTTGCCACTACTTCTTCATTCACACCACAGCGCTATCTTATAACACTATTCCTAATTTTATCTTTCATACTTACACCACACATACTACGAAGAGCTCTCATCTCTACAGCATTTATTCTACATTCATGTCTTCCCTGCCAAATCCAACTTTCACTGCCATACATGAGAGTGGGAACTAATACTCCCTTATGTACAGCTAGGTTAGAGATTTCTTCATAATAGTTTACCTTTTTTTTTTCTTCGCAAGTTGGAACATGGATGTGGTCGCGCCCCGCCAAATCGGTCCGGGGCGACAGAAGAGGCCCTGCAAACACCTCTCTTCGCCGTGCGAGCGGGGCCACCGGTACCCGATCTTTGTCTTCGGTGGCCACATAATAGTATACCTAGTAAATAACTAGTTTTGCAAAGTAATGCAAAATTATATATACCTTGATAGGTCTTAGAAGGTCTGGTCTCTTATAACGTAGATATAGAACAGCACTACAGCTTAATGTTGTGAAGAAAGACTCTACTACTGTGCAATAGGTGATTAAAGTTGATAGGTTATCCGGGATCAGCATTATGATGGACATTATCATCTGAAATAGGTTTAATTATTGAAATTGCACTGCATAGGTGAAGCGGTTACCAACAAGTATATACCATATGTGAGCTTGTAATGAGGATATAAATTTCATCATCATTCAGTCTAGGCCTCCTCCGCTTAATGGTACATAAAGCTGGCATTATTTAGTGCTGTTATTTCCAGAATCACCATTTTTGGCAGAGGTCGGCAATCGCGGAACGGTTGTACGTTTGCCACGACAGCGCTGTTGTCTTATTTTCTAGGTGGCCTAGACGATGGCTTTATTCGATTTCTATGACTCTCACGAGCAAGTAAAGAACAGCGACAACTGTATTCATGTCTTGTCACAAGGCAGGAAACGTAATAATCTCTAATTAGCAGGATCCCTAGCCACAATACACTTTATTAATGAAAACTTTAAAATATTAATAAAAACACTTCTTCGAATTACTCGCAAAGCATACGGCCTACATTGTAACTCCTGTTAGCCACGATTCGTAATGGTTTCCACGGATAAAACCGAGGTTTGACCCTCAGGAAGTATCGAGAATAGCTTTTAATTGTGTTTGTCCTGCAACAATAGCAGGATCAGGGCCGGCTTTACCTATAGTGCCGGTGCCGGGTGCCGTGCACCCGGGCGCCGGGTGTTAGGGGGCGCCGAGAGCCACTCGGGACTCATAGCGCTTCCACTGTAACGCTCCGGACGGAGCCGGCGCACCCTACGTAGCGAGTACCTAACCATCTATAAACGTAGTGGATGCGTTATTTGAACTTTTTGACAGGTTTTGGTAGGTAGCTTTGTCCCCATGCTCACTGTAACTTCATAATCCGATCGCGTTTACCTGGTTTCATGTCAAAGCAACAAGGCTCAGCATGCGACAATGCATGCCAGCTAGGAGTTTAGTGGGATGTGTTGTAACTGTCAACCTATTCCATTTCGTTAACGCATTTTGATACAAGAGGGCGCCAGGTAATAGATTGCACACGGGTGCTACATGTATTAGAGCCGCCTCTGAGCAGGATTCAGAAAGATTTCAATGCCCACCTACACGATATGAAACAAGAAACTTCTTTCTCTTCTTCTTCAAAAACAAAACGCCGCACTAAGAAACAGTTTCATCTGTAATAGACGATTTTACGCAGCATATACTGTAGTGCATGGAAATAAAAATGACGACACCCGATATTGAGGATCTCTTCTCGACCACTACGTATTTTAGCCAATTATTGTAATGGTTGGTCAGCTAATAAATAAGAACAAGTTATACCTATGATATTTAGAAAATCATAAGCCTATGATTTTCTTCCTATGATGCAATGTTCGTGTACAAAACTCTAAATCATAATAAAAATGTCCTCCCTTGCTGGCTCTTAAATTGCATGTTCCCTTACGGTCTCCACGTCATCCTATGAGACCTCTGTTTCTACCGTTACGAAGAACAGTCTCAGGCGGTAATCCTTCTAATGCGAGATTATGTAGGATCGTTAACGGTTGCAGTGTCATAGTCAATTTACACTTTGATTCGGCGTTAACAGAAAAAATTAAGTTAAACAATTTATCTGAACTGTAATAAACTAGCCTGATTGGTTAAAGGATTGATTGCTCCTCGCCTATAGTTTGTTGTATTTTTATATTTTATTATTTGTCTCTTATACACAGTGATTACCATTAAAGAATAGTCATATTTGTTAGTAGTATTAAAGGATTTAATATCGTATTAAGTTTAAATGGTTCGTAAACCTTAATAAAAAATAAATACATATCTTAATAAAAATATATAATATGTTGACAGATAAGAATACAATCTGCCGCCAATATTTATTTTTGCATGGAAGTTGTTAATAATGTCTGATGAATAACCCCAGGATAGCAAAACTCCCCTGAAAAACTCCAACTTCAACCAACCTGTTTGCCAAATGCGACGATTATAGCATTATCTCTTAAACATGGAAGTCTGTACTCAATGTGGGTGTTAACAGGCTAATGAAGTGAAGATTTATAATAAACTCAGTAGTGCTAAAAATTAAAAAAAAAACTTACCAAGAAGATGAGCGATGGTAGTGGCGAAAAGGATTTCATGTTGATATGGGCAAGTAACTCCGGCATGTGCCCGTTCCGAGCGCCAGCGAAACACATACGCGAGGAAGCCATGATGTGAACAGAGAGTCCACCCATGACCGCTACCGCAACTAGTGTAGGCATCGCCCATTTCATTACACCCAAACACACCTCCGCGAAATCCTATCAACACACAATCACATTCTAACTAACGTGAGCTTGTTTCTTTCTTTGTTATGTTTTCATGCCTAAACCACTAAACCTATTTCAAATATTCTTTGACCAATAGAAAGCTACATTATCAGCGAGTAACATAGGCTATATTTTATTTATTCCCGTAATCCTACGGGAACAGGAAATACGCGGGTGAAACCACAGTGGAAGCAATTGCAGTATTTTCAATTAGTATATTATAAATGGAAAACTTTGTATGTCACTTTATGGTTGGTATGGTCTTTAGTAGAAGTCCTGAAATAAATATATTTTCTTTTAAAACTCATCTAAATTTCACTTCAATGAAAATCCCTCTATAATTAAAAGACAAATAAAGTAGTGTACAGTTGTTGAAGAAGCGAGTGAAGTATGCAGAGATAGAGTTCTCTGGCACTCTGTTCTCTCTGCCTACCCTGCAAGGGATATGGCGTGATGATATGTATGTATGTATGTACAATGCTGAAGAGTTGTCTTAGATTAGAGTTATATGTCGTGTTATTCTTCTATAAAATGATATTACCTGATTACGTCTTTAAATAGTTACTTACTAAAACTTAAGGCAAGATAAGGTTCATCTTAACCTATCATTTATATGACAAATGATAAATTAATCTATACTAATCTATACTAATATTATAAAGCGGAAGAGTTTGTTTGTTTGTTTAAACGCGCTAATCTCAGGAACTACTGGTCCGATTTGAAAAAATCTTTTTTGTTGGATAGTCCATTTATAGAGGAAGGCTTTAGGCTATACAACATTACGCTGCGACCAATAGGAGCAGAGCAACAATGATGAATGTGTAAAAATCGGGTTTTTGTTTCCTTTTGAGAGCTTCCGCTGCGTAAACGGTTAAAGTTGCGCAAAAATTATGTACTACATAATTGTTCCCCTTTTAAAGTTCTAAATAAAAGTCCGCGACAGCATATGTCTATCTTTTAAGATTGGCTCACTATAACCTTTTTTTATGCTAATCAAATTTGTTTTAAAATAATATGATATTTTCGAAGGTGTTTTTATAAACATAATATTAATCCTTATCCAAATAAATGAGTTATTCATCACAAGTATTTAATTTAAAACAAAATTGCTCTTTACATTATTTGTTTTCAATGAATATCTTAGGAAATATCGCAGTTTAAAAATAACATCGCAGCAAAATAATGATCAAGTACTGGGCGCGCATTTACGATAAAAATACTGGGTCTTATAATCTTATATTAAAAAAAACTCAAACTAATGTTATTTCAAAGTACTTCTGCACACACTACATTTTTAGTTTTGTTTTCTTCTCATAACCTTCCGTCGGCTTTACACATCCTAAATAATAATAATAAGTATAGGAAGTATTAGTGCCTGCCCTCATGTATGGCAGTGAAAGTTAGATTTGGCGGAGAAGACATGAAAATAGAATAAATGCTGTAGAGCTGACAGCTCTTCGTAACGTGTGTGATGTGAGTCTGAAAGATAAAATTAGGTATAATTTTATAAAAGAGCGCTGGTATGCTGAGGTGGGTTGGACACGAAGTGGAAGAAATAATGACTGGGCAGAGGTTGACGAAGCAAACATATAAAGCAATCGTGAATGGGACGAATACAAGGGGAAGACCACGTCATACTTTTCTGAACCAAATTGGAGATTTGTTCACGAGAGGTCATCATCATCATCATTCTCCTACTCTTATCCCAATTACTTGGGGTCGATACAATAAGTACTCTTCATTCATAGTACATATTATAAAAGTTATTGGCAATAGTTTTATGACCGGCCGCCTGCAAGACGTCAACCCTCATTGGGAATGTAATTGTTGACCAACGGCATCAGATGGAGTTGGCCCAAGTCGTTATAAGGCTCTTAGTCGTCTTTTACGACATCCACAAGCAAAGTGAGGATTGGTAGTATTCGTAGCCGCTACCACACAGCGATGTCATACACATTAAAAGTATGTGTAATCGTAAATAGGCGTAAGTGTATGTATGTATATATGTATAATATACATACATTGTATATGGTATATCTATAGTAAGTATAGATAAGACCCAATACTTTTACTTAAGGTTTAATGTTCTACTCTTACTAATAAAAGGGTCATGTAGATACCTAAAACAGCTTTAACGTATGTATTATTTAAAAATATTTCCAACTTTTACGTAAACGAATTCGCGAGTTGAAGTTAACGTTAGCCCAAAGTAACCATTCCACGCGGACGAAGTCGCGGGCGGAAACTAGTACACTATAAATCTATAAAATATAGCATTATCTCTGTGACAGTTGTCACTAGTGCCGGACGCTTACGATGTATTCCGTATTTTCGTCGATATAATTCCTTATTTTTTAAAGTTATTTGCTACTGCAATTGAAAAACAATGTATATAAATCTTATTGAATTTCAATCAAATGGATGGGTGAATCGATCAAAAATGTAAAACAACTATAATAATCTTATTGAATTGAAATCAATGGATTTTATTTAATTTAAACTAAAGCTGTTAATTATTGATTTTTATTATTCGAAAGGAGTACATACAAGTTCATCGTCGCTATTATTATTATCGCTAGGGTATTCCTGTAGGTTGCTCACGAGTTCTTGGTCACTGATAATTTCATGAATAATCATGTTTATTTTATAAAAGAATTTATATTTTTAATATAAAAGAAATAGTCTTATTAATATTATAACTGATGTCTGAATACTAAATTAACACAATTTTCTTATTTTATAGAGTAATCAAGTGGTTTATATATATATGTAATTATTTGGTTATATATATATTATATATATATTATATATGTAATTATTTGGTTTTACTTGTTTTATAAATAATTAATAAGAATGTTATCGATTTACGTTTATCGATTGTCCCATCTCTATCTTTTTCTCAGTCCAGCATGACCTTGTATTTGCGTAAGCATCATATTTTTATAAAATGGTAACTAAATATTTTAAAATATATGAGGTACAAGTTTTGGTGTAAATATTCATATTTTTATATTCATAATTCAGTTGAGATATAACTGACACGTAAAGAGTGAAAATATAAGCGATCATACTGGTAGAACCACGCTTTTGACAGTTTTCTGCCTACAGCCACGGGCCGGTCCGTCCGGGGTAGTACCACAATCTTGCAGAAGATCGAAGGCTGAGTAATGGCAATGTGCTATTGCGCTTCGTTCGGTGAGCGAGAGAGCTGGCTGCCCAACTGGGTGGGTTTGG
The DNA here is from genome assembly GCA_905163515.2 of Lymantria monacha. Taxonomy (NCBI): domain Eukaryota; kingdom Metazoa; phylum Arthropoda; class Insecta; order Lepidoptera; family Erebidae; genus Lymantria; species Lymantria monacha. The sequence goes on from LR991081.1 coordinate 25,496,846, forward strand.
GGATTTTATTAGTTGGCAGCGGCCTAAGCTACCCTTGGTATTGCAAAAGTCCATGGGCGGCAGTGACACTTACCATCAGGTGTGCTGCTTGCTCGTTTGCCACCATAAGCAATAAAAAAAAATACTAAATAAAATTGTAAACATGACGCGTATTCAAAATTACTTCATCGGTTTTGTATCTATCTGTCACAGAGATCAAGCTATATTTTAAAGACATAATGTATATTCCACAAAAAATAAATAAAATCATACGTATAACAGGCGGGTGATGCTACGGTTATTACCGTTTTTTCCTTCTTCTCATGACAGACAAATGCAATTGTAAGGCAGTAAGTAAACCTTTCTACTATGGTATTAAAAAATAACAACTTAAATCATAGTTTTCAAACTTTTTCTGTAACTTCTAGTTTTTCTCTCGATCTTCTACTGGTTTGAGCTCAAAGGGGTTCAAAGTCTCTAAACAGTTTCTTGGGAATATTATGATCCGGTAGGGGAGGATGCGATCAGATCTTACAGATAATAAGTTCTTAGGCCATATATGTAACACAAGCTCACATCTGTGTGTGGTAAGGAATACACTTATCTTCCCGCTGGTGTAATAAAGACAACTAAAGGAAATAAGATAGAAGAATACATGTAACAGGTTGCTGTTATAAAAGATAAGCTGTGTGGTAGCGGCTACGAAAACTACCAACCCTTAGTTTGCTCGTGGATGTCGTAAAAGACGACTAAGAGCCTTATAGCGTCTGGCCCGGTCACACGTCGCCCGCACCGTCCGGGGCGACGGAAGGGCAGCGCGTGGCCCCTAAACCCACCGTATTCCCTCCCCATCGCCATTAGGCTGGCCACTGGTACCGCTTCCTTGCCTTCCGTGGCCAGCCCGGCGGGTTACCCTTTCGGGTACCATCCCCCGTCGACGCCCCAGTTAACTGCCTGGGCGTCGCCCTCACGCGGTCAGCCTCTCTGCGGGTGAAGGACTATTCCCCGGTCCAGTCACCCGCGGCCTCGGCTAGGGCGGCATTAGGCGCAAATACTCGCGCCTACGCCGCCCCAGGCGCCGGCGACGGAGCATTTCACCGGAAAGGATTTCCTCTCGGAGTCGCCCCGCCGCCTCCTTCCGCGAGACAACTGCCTCGCAGAAGGCGGCGACCGCGTCCCCGTTCCTCCCATCCATCGCTAAGGCGATGCTCGGCAGCGCCAGGTCGGCACCGATGTTCGCGACGAGTTGACGGCGCTGCTCTGCCTAGACCACACAGACCTCGAGCGTGTGCCACGCCGTGTCCTCGTCGCAATCGCAGTGGTGGCAGGACGGTGTCCTCTCCCTCCTCACGACCGTGTGCAGGTACTTGCCGAAGCAACCATGCCCCGTCAAGACCTGCACCAATGGGAAGGAAAGGAAAGGGCCCCGTGCTGTCGACCCAACCGCTCCATACCTTATAGCAACTTGGGCCAACTCCATCTGATGCCGTTTGGTCAACAATTATATTCTCAAGAATGGTTGACATCTAGCAGGCGGCCGGTCATAAAACTATTGCCAATAACTTTTACAATATATACTATGAAAGAAGAGTGCCTACATATCGGGTCGACCCCTAGTAATTGGGATAAGAGTAGAATGATTATGTTGCTGTTACAAAACGAAGGTTCAAAATAGAAGCCTACCAAACCGTTTGAGCAACATGGTAGCTCAATTTCCCTCCCATTGCCTCCTTCTACTTCTCTCCTTCAGCTCGAGCTCTGCAGTAGGACATATATGAGCTAAGATAATAGATCAAAAAAATAATTTAATGTATATACTCACAACGGCTATGGCCTCGGTGGATAAGACGTTAGCAGGTCCGAGTACGGCTAGGTAGGCAACGTTAGCAAGCAAGTATATACCGGTAACCATTGGCATCGAAATATATATGGCGAGTGGTAAATTCACATACGGATCCACAAGTTCTTCGGTCATGAAATTCAGGTAGCTCCTACAACAAGATAATATGTCGGTTAATATTATAATAGTTTCGAGTAAAATAAAAATTTAGGTTATTTTTTTTTAATAAACATCACACCCCTCCCTAAGGACTAAATCTTATGTTGCTGGTTTTACAAATATACAATTAAAGGACCCAAATAACATTCAGAAATGTAAGTTTGATATTGTAAGTCTTTAACCGACGTTATATGAATTATTTCAAACAAGCTAGGCACCGGGGGAGACCGAGACTGACCTACCTAGACGAGACTGGTCACGTACTGAAGGAAGGTGGAGTCAAGAGTCTCCGAAACCGGCGAGCGTGTATGAAGAGAACTATGAATGTTGACGAAACGAGTGAAATATGCAAGGATAGAGTTCTCTGACACCCTATTTTCTCTGCCTACCCTGCAAGGGATATGGCGTGATGATATGTATGTATGTATCTCAAACAAGCTTGTGCCCGCGGCTGCGCCCGCGTAAAGAGCAACTCAAAATTTAACATATTACTCGGTTAAAAAGTATCCCATGTGTCAATCAAGGAAATGGTTTACTTAATATACCATTTTCATCTAACTCTGTTCAAAGTTTAGCTGCACGATGGCGTAGTGGTTAAGATAACCGAACTTCCGTGCCTGTGCCCTGGATTCGATTCGTACGCAGGACAATGATTTGTGCGATGCATAAACTGTTGTTCTGAATCTGTGTATAATATGTTTGTAAAGGTCCCGCAATACAAGAACTATTTCCTTAGGCATGTTGACGTTATAAAAAAAAGCGGTTTACACTTATTGCAATAACATAAATAGAAACCTCCAAACATATATACATCTTCACAAACTTTCACATTTATTGCTTTATAATATTAATAGGATATATCTATATTTTCATCATTAGTAGAAAAATATTGCATCAAACATTAATGTTGGTACATCATCATCTCAGCTCACAAACGTCCCACTGCTGGGCCAGAGCCTCCTTCATAATCGGAAGGAAATTGACCTACTCTACCACGCTGGATAGCCGTGTTGGTATAGGGTTTTGTTTCGAGTTTTCCTGCTCTCGCATAGATGTTACATACATTTTGATAGTCGTCTCTTACGATCACCCACGGCTAAGATAGGACGTTGCGGACTGTATTCTTACGCCGTCATCACACGGAACAAAATATAATATACAAAAATAAACATTCTTAGAATACATAAATGTATATTAGATAAATTACGTAAAGATCGACAGTTGGCTAGATTATTACGAGTTGATTATTCTACCATTCGTGCGTGTCTGCACATGAATTCATTTAAGTAAACACTTAATCCAGTAGCGCGAAGGCGTCGATTTTGTAGACTTTTGGATTCGCTCATCGAGATTTAAGTCAATGCTTTATAAAAGGCAAAAGCAGTAGTGAAAATAGAATATAGTATATTTAAAAAAAAAACTATCTCAATATATTTACGTTTCACTACCAGTGTCGTTAAATGGTATGACGTCATTATTATCAATATAATAATAAGTTTTATATCAAGGAATATAAAATCACTTTATAATATATATCACAAAATTTCCCTGTCTATTTATAAAAAAAAAAACCGATTACGAGCGAAAAATTATGTCACAAGTGGGAATGGCCTACAATAGTTCACGGTGGTGTAAGTGGCAGCACGATTTGGACGGATTTCCAATAGGTGTGGGTTCGTATCCCACTTGTGACATCATTTATCGCTCGTAATCGGTTTTTTATAAATAATTAAGCATATTAAATGCTAAATTTCAGTAATTTCCCTGTCTAATTTTGCTATGTCCATAATTAGGTAAACGCATAATTAGGTAATGGAGCTGTCTATTGATCATAGTCGCATACAGTACAATACAAAGAAATGTTTTGCTTCACAACCACACAAGCCATAGGCAAGAGCCTATAGTTGCCGTAAACGACGAATAACGTATATGATAACGTATATAATAATGTTTATAATAACCTAATAAGTAACACCTAAACAAAGGAAAACCTGAAATCAGAACCCTATACCAATTCGTCTGACCAGCGTAATACATACATGATATAACCTACTGAGGTTGAGTTCCTTGATATCGTAGAGGAAGCTCAGCCCAGCTATGATAGTGATGATGATGAGAAAGAACTATCCTACGTGGGATTAAACTCATGACACTAGATAAGCAAGATAGTTCTAACATATGTTAGTGCATATATATTATTTTATAATTACACTTATGCTTAAAAATAAAAAAGCAATACCATAAAGATACTTTTTAAAGATCCTAGTTGAGCTTATTGCTTTGCTTACGTCGATGACATATAATTATTGGCTATCCTAAATAACGCCATGCTCTCAAGTTACAGAAGAACACTAACAATAGATCTGGAAGAGTCATCTTAAAAGTGGTAGGCATACCTACTGTTGACAATTCTGTCTACAACCGCGGGCCGGTCCGTCCGGGGTAGTACCACACTCTCGCAGAAAATCGACGCCTGGGCAGTGGCAGTATGCTACTGCGCCTCTTTCAGTGAGCGAGAGAGCCAGAAGCCCAACTTTCTGGATGAGTTTGGGATTCTTGGTAGATAGCGGCCTGGCTATATATACCTCTGGTATTGCAAAGATCCATGGGCGGCAGTAACACTTACCATCAAGTGTGCTTACATACTCGTCTGCCACCAAGAGCAAGAAAAAATAAGAAGTTGCATTTAATATAATACTTAATATTCGCGTAATTAATGTAAAAACATGCAAACAGACAAAAAATCTATGAATTGTTATTTTTACACACAAAGAAACAGTTTCTATACAATATCTGTAATGTATAAATATCAGCCGTTACAATTTTAATACATGTATAGATATAGATAAATTTGTCCGTATAAGAGGTTTCATTGGAATTAAAAGCAGCGGGAGCGAGCGACGCACAGTGGGCTGAAAATCACGTTTCATAGACATAGAAACTTGAGTTATAATGTATAATATTTTTGTGTGTAAATGGGTTCTCCTGGTCATTACTATACTATATAATGTTATATGAGATAATTTGGTTAACAATTGAACGAGTTATAATTTTTTTTAGAAAAAAATATATGGAGCTGACTTGAAAAATGGGGATAACTCTGAAATCGCAAGGTTGGCCGTTATATCCTCGCAGATGTATGTAGTAATAATTATTTATGATTTTTTGACATACTTCATATTACGGCAGCACTTGCGATATTTTTTTTAAAAATCGTCAAAGGTTTCAAATTATTGTATTTTTAGATAGCTACTTTTAATTGTACTTTTATTTAATAATAACGTTTTAATTCTTCAAATACGCATGTAATATTCTTCATCACCATCCGAATCCACTTCAGAATCGGACTCTATGTTTTCCATTACTTTGTTTGTTTGTTTGGTTTGCCTGCTCTTTTCCTAGAATTGTGTTCTCTAAACCTCCTGAAATCTTTGTTGCGCGCTTTCTGGAGCTTCTTCTGAAAGACTACCAATTGGTACAATCTTCAAAAAAAAAATTTTTTTCATCCTCATCGATTTTTTCAGGCCTATCATTACAAGTAGAACTAGTAGGGTCACCTGTCTTTTTTAAGTATGTCAAAAAATCACAAATAATTATTACTATATACATCTGCGAGGATATAACGGCCAACCTTGCGATTTCAGAGTTATCCCCATTTTTCAAGTCAGCTCCATACATTTTTTTCTAAAAAAAATTATAACTCGTTCAATTGTTAACCAAATTATCTCATATAACATTATATAGTATAGTAATGACCAGGAGAACCCATTTCCACACAAAAAAATTATACATTATAACTCAAGTTTCTGTCTATGAAACGCGATTTTCAGCCCACTGTGCGACGCACAGACGAGATTTAACTTAGTTAGTCTGTTTTGTTCCGATTATAAGCCCCCGGGGGGCGCAGTTATTAACTCTCGATACCTCTCTTTCGTAGGCCATGTCAATCGTACCATACTTCATTTCAAAAATTTCAGACATCTATATAAATAAAATTGAGGTGTCCATTTGTTTGATTAAGATGTGAGTATATAGACAGACATAAAACCGAACTAGTTAAGACAAAGCCAATGAGCCAAATCTTGAGCTTACTAACAGGAATTCTTGGATTTAGTCGCTACTTTGACAGATGTATATAAAAATCTAATTGCCTATCATGCAGACAAAGATTGATTGTTCCCGTAGGTATAATTGATAGAATGAACATTATGCAAACGAAATCACGGATATAGCAGGTTAATAATAAGCGTATTATAACATAAAAATATCACCTTTCAATTCATAAGAACTTCCAATGCCAAAGAGCCTTAGAATAGATCAAGTGAATGGAACACAATGAAGATTAAATATAAAAAGAAATAATCTTTTATTGATCGTCGTCTCTATAAACAACTTTTCTAATCTCGTACCTAAACACAAGTCGTACAAATATAAGAGAGGACAATGTGAATTTTCCGTGTGTTACCGAAATAAGAATACTGACCAACCATGCCAGTGTTCCCACGTAGAGCAATACTTAGCGCGATCCACAAACTATATTCCTGGATCTAAGCGTAATTATATGATTGCAAAATTGCTACACAATACAAGGTTTAATCCTTAGTACAGGGTCATCTTTAAAAAAAATTCCCCTATCTCACCCATGGGTGTCGTAAAAGACGACTAAAGCATATATATATATATATATATATATATATAACGTCTATGCATGTATAAAAAATCCTATACAAAAACGTTTGACCAGAATCGTAAGTCAATATCTGTCCTATTTCGATGGAGTATGTATATCAACTGAACTGATACAATATGATACTATTGTTAATCAACCAATATCACAATAGCAATTAGCTACCGATCTCATACTTAATTAACGTAGGAGTTGGGTGTATAGAGTTTGTTCATTATTATCTAATACTTATAAATCATCATAATATAATAAAACGTATCGTTCGAGTTTTCCTTCTCTCGCATAGATGTTATATGCGTTTTATATCCCTTAATCGTCTCATACGATCACCCACGGGTAAGATATGGGGTGGTGAATAGCATTCTTACTCTGTCACCACACGGAAAACAACGGAAAAAAACCTATGTTACCTCGCTTAAAATTCTATATGTCATCTTCTAGTCGGTATAGAGATTTGAATTTAAAAAAAAATCTCTGTCAACACGACCAAACCATAGCCAATTTAAAAAAAAAGGGTGGCATGGTTCTGAAAAATGTAGAAGAGTTGCATAACTTTTATAACGCATTACTTTTTTCTCCAGCGAATATTAGTTTAAACTTTTTTTATAATGATCTCTGATATTTACGCGTGTAACACACATTTGAAATAATTCTATTATTACGTTATCCTATCGCGTTTGTATTCGATTTTTAATTTCACGTTTCGAACACTTTACTGCGATCATGGTCAGGCGAGGATATTTTTACCCGACTGCAAAGGAGTGGTATTGTGTTTAATAGTCTATGTATGTATGTTCCTTTGAAGCACTATATATACCAAACGCCTGGGCCGATTTTTATGATTCGCACGTCAATCGATTCCTCTTAATCCGGCGAGTGTCACTAAAGATATGACGTTATTGAAAATTCAATATGGCGACTACTGGACGCCATATTGTGAAAATTAAAAAAATTAAAGTCAACAAACTATATCGAGTGGGGTATCGTTAAATAGGTATTTAAAAATCATTTTTAGTTTTCTCTCAAAATTTTTCGATTTGACTGGCCGTTTAGGATCTATATCGATTTAAAGTTTCGTAACAAACTTTTTCACATATAGGTTTTTTAAACAGTAGAAATTTACGATGAAAAGATGAAAAATTCATATAACTGGATGTGGATGGAGATATACTGAAGTATCTAGTAGGTATATTGTCCAATATACCATAGGTAGTCCTACCTAAAGTATCTAATGTCTGACGCGGTCGCCCATCTCCAATTTCTAACGATTTAATACTCAACTTCAATCGAAAAGCTATATAGGTATAGTTAGGTACTTACCTACTTATTAATAAATAAGATAACTATAGTTACCTAGGTATTTATAACTAAAAAGTATAAAATTAAAAAAAATATTAAAAAAATCAAAAAACCCGACTGCGTAAAAAGTCACCAAAACTACGTACATAATAAAAAAACTGAAAAGAAAAAAACAAGCACTTAGATGTCCGGTGGTCTAGAATTCCATAATATATTATTGAATAAATACTATTGCAGAAAATGAAATATATTTTAATAATAGAACATGACAACTGAACAGTCGGGACCCATTGAAAAACTAGATTTGCTGTCGAATAAAGGATCCCGACTCTTTCAGTTGTCATGTTCTATTATTAAAATATATTTCATTTTCTGCAATAGTATTTATTCAATAATATATTATGGAATTCTAGACCACCGGACATCTAAGTGCTTGTTTTTTTCTTTTCAGTTTTTTTATCATGTACGTAGTTTTGGTGACTTTTTACGCAGTCGGGTTTTTTGATTTTTTTAATATTTTTTTTTATTATATTATTTCTTTATTTGCAAAGGGAAAAATTAAAATTGTAACTACACTTTAAGACTGTAAGAACTAAATGTCATTCTTCAACATTACAACAACACACAACACAGTACCAGCGTCATAAACATTACATTTCGACCTTTGGAATAAAAAGATAAAGAGTTGTTCCTATTCCACACTATTCGTATGATGCCGTCGCACGGGGCACTAATGATGTGCTATCTATTAGTAACTGTTAAAGCAATTTTTTAAATTAAATACAGTACACAACCTATTCTACAAAGCTTTATTTTTAAATTACGCTACGTTACGTTAAGTTTTACATAAGTATATATTTTTGTCTCGACGCAACTGACAGGGAAGACACCAATCAATCACATACCTAACCACATAGACTAAAGATATATTAAAAACAGTAAAAAACGGTTGGATGCATAGTCACAGAACGATGTGAGATTATCATGGATGACCTCTGATGCTACAAGCCACGTAGATACACCAAATGTGATCCATCAGATGATGGATCACATTTGGTGTCTAATACCATATTACAAGTAACCTATCTTATGGAAGAGCAGTCAAACGACCATGTTACTTATTATAGGTTTAATCCAGGCACTCGACATGTTCTTAGAATATTACGACGGTAATGGATGCCAATTAGTGAGAGAAGCACTATGCAAGTCGTAATTCAAAGTCCACTTCGAAAGTAATTCAATCAAAACATTAGAGGAAATCACGTTCATTAGATGGCAGGAACCACTGCCAAGTATAAATCGGCTTGCTCACCATGGATTCCGTATGTATGAAGAAGAATTCTTATGTGTGCGATAGCATCAGTAGCGTTTGATTTGCTGGAATTTATTGAATATTAACACTGTCAACCTTCAAAAATTATCATTACACTAGATTGACTTTCATATAAAAAAAAAATATTTTGCAAATCAATCAATAGGTATAATATCGTCACAGTCGTAGAATACAGACGAATCTTTCATATTAATATATGTATGGAAAATGCGTCACTGTTCTACGGCTATAATGATATACATATATAACGGAGTTATGCCCGAATATAGATAGAAATAAAGATAATTTGAAAATAAATAATATTGAGATAAAATATGTATAATCATCCAAATTGAGAACCATCTATTTTGAAATCAATAATTTTGTAATAAAATTAGGTGCAACAGGCTATTGGACTATCCCGGGTGATGATCGCAAAAATCGCATATGGTGATGCGCATTCGTATTTACTTTTGACTTACATAGAAAGAAGCCACGCTGAGAGTGTATGAGAGAGTATTAGAAAGTGGCGACAGTGACGAAAAAGTTAAAGAATCAACACCTGACGTGGTATTGACGTATGAAATAAAAATGAGACGGGATGAAAGTAATGTTCTGAGAAACGTTTTAAGTATGAATGTTGAAAGTAAAGCCTAAGAGGTAAGAGAAGACTGAAGGAAAGATGGACGCTACCGGTCGTCCGCTCAAATAGTTATAGATAGAAAGAAAGAAAGAAAATCATTTATTTTGCTCTCATTAAAAACTAATAAAAAATAAACATAACTAAAGAAAATATCTTCTAACATAAAATAATATTATTAACGAGAAACAGACAAGGCTTAGCATTTGTTATTTTGTTTTTATAATATAGCGCTAATATTCTGCCAACACCAGGTACATTTCAACGAAATTATAAAAACATGAAGTTATAAAAATTATAAAAAACGTGTTATAAAAATTAAAAACGCCAAAAAAGGAAGACCAATGAGATAGGTTTAGTAAGGCAACCTGCATTAGGGTAGGGTTGTAAGCCATCCTTTCCATCGCTGCCAGCGGTTTGGACGAGGTGTGACCAAAGTATAGCTCGTCTCCAAAAAAACTGGACAACATGAGCTGTCCTGCAATGGTGACATTTAACTATATCCATATCGATAACACTGCACACCAGCGTTTCTGATGATTAGGTTATGTTATATAGTTAAAAATTTGTGGCATAAACGGCTGTATCTTTTAATTGCGTTTGCTTAGAAGTTTGATTTTTTTTTCACAGCTTTAAGGAACAGTAGACCTGAGCATTTGATATAAATTTCAGCTTGATACCTCCACGCGTTCCTGAGAAAAAGGGTCTTGACAGACAGACAAACGGACTGACGGATGGACGAACAAGAAAGTGATCCTATAAGGGTACCGTTTTTTCCTTTTGAGGTACGGAACCCTAAAAATATGACACATTTTTTTTTATAACAAAACACTTAAAATTTAGATATAAACCCAATTTATTTAGTTATAAGTTGAAAAATAGTTTCTTTTACTTGATTTTCTTGATGAAGCTGAATGCAGAGCATTCAGGGCTATTCTGAATGCTCCAACAATAGTCAGCCATCATGTGTGCATTCCAGTAGCCTTGGTAGAGTTCTTCCATCGTACGAATGTCCTAGTGGAATTGCTTGCAGTGTTCTTCACTTAGATCCCCAAGATTGGCAGCAAAACAGGTGGTTGTAAAGAAAGTGTAACTTGACGCTCATGTTACATCCGAGCTTTTGAAAGTGACTCATTAGGGCTTCGACGTGTTGAGAAAAGTCCAAACTTTTCTTAGTTTCCAAAAAATTTGTACCAGCCCAACGAACTCATTTCCATGCAATTTTCCCCATATCTGTTATAGTTTCCGTAAAATTTGAGTCTTATTAATGATCTTATTTGTGGCCCGTCATAATTTGTTCTCGCTTTGTTACATTCAAAGTCATAATCACTATTGCCTCCACCTGAAAAGGACCAGCTTGAGGTTCAGGTGATATTTTAGTGCTCAAAGCACGTCTATGTGCTGACTATATTGAAGGATAGTCCCATTTGGCTCGACTTTTTTCGTTTACTGCCAGTTATGTTCACCAAACCCAAGACAAAGATCGGGTACCGGTGGTCCGCTCGCACGGCGAAGAGAGAGGATTTTACGGTGGGTCTATGGGGTCACGCGCCGCCTTCTCCGTCACCCCGGACCGATTCGGCGGGGCGAGACGCACCCATAGCCTACCAATAAAAAAAAAAAAAAAAACGTTATGTTCACCAAGCAAAAATAAGTCAGCGTGGTGATTTACGAATTGGTTCCTGATCATAGCGGTTTCGTACCTAAATGTATTCCTTTTCTTATTGGTCTACAAACGTAGAAACACATGTTTTGCATACCTTTTGTGGAATCCAAGGTTTGTCTTTCGTTTCCAGTGGGTGACCAAAGTAATTTTCTATAAGCCTCGATTACGAACGTAGTCACATTCAAACGGTATTCTTTAAACATATACTCTCCGATAAATGAAACAAAAATGATTCGGATCATTCACACGGACTCTTCTTAACGATGCCATATAAAATCATATTAAGAACAATTAATCTATATAAATTACGCGTCACGTTGTTTGTCCGCGATGGACTCCTAAAGTACTTAACCGATTTTAATCAAATTTGCACAGCATGAGTAGTTTAACCCAACTTAAAAGATAGGATAACTTTCATCTTAATTTATAGTCGCAATATTATTTTATTGCAAATTATTTGTCTATTATTTGACAGGCACAATTATCTGTTATCTCCAAACGATTCTAGCAGATGGCGGTATCTGTTAAATGGATTGAGTAAGTATTTAATAGATGGCGTTATGTTAAACGTACAAACGCTTCATATAAGCTACAATTTATTTATTAACATAACCACCACGTGTTACTGAGGCTACCTTAGCCAAAGCAACGCGTGGCCGTGTCTGCTAGTAAATTATAAAATATCAGCAAACTACGGTAATACGTCGGTATTTATTTGAAAGCTATAATTCGTAAACAAGAGCTGATACAAAAAAGAAATAGGGAATATGTCGAGAATCAGCGACGTCAAATTAGTAAAAATCAGGTGTTAAAGGTCATTCATCAGACAAAAGTTGCAATTTGTTGTGCAGTGTAATCGTAGACGTTAATGATAAAATTGGAGGGCACGGTTTAACGCGATGGTAGTAATTTTACACATGTTCGAACATTTATTTTATGTTAAATAAAACATCTCGCTTTATAAATCCATATAAAATTAAATTGAAGACTATTTGTCCACCATAATGGATAGTATTCTATAATTCTGTTTCAAAAGCTACACACCCACCGGCATTATACGCGTCTGTATTCAAGTTTGAATTTTAATCTAAAATAATCGAATTAATAATATAATATAATCGAAATCTCTATTGGTATAGCGCGAATAAAACTACAAACGACTGTGTAGGAATACAATGATTATTTGCCGTCCTTCCCTTTACTTTCTAGTGAGTGTCATAAAAACTAACGGATTATTAAGCAGATATCATTACTTTGAGGTAAGTATAAGGTTAAAAACAATTTTTACTGGAATATTTTTTACTAAAAATTATTATAAAAACATAAGTTACGTACTGTGTAGTGTAGGTACTACTTAGGCGTAGGTACGCTTTGGAATAGCAGTCCACGTGGACTTCGTAGCTGTGATTGGCTAACGTAATTACTTTATGCTAGGGCCGTACCTGCGTGTATCGTCACGAAGCTTCGTGCAATGAGACGATACACGCAGATGTGACTGGTCATTATCGGCTATCGTCGCGAATATTCGGGCTTCGCGTGCGTTATTGCTTGGGTGGCAATAAGACAAAGGGTTTTAGCGTGCTAATATATCGCGCTCTGTGGTCAGACTAGCGTTTTTTATTTCGGCGGAAATTTTCGATGTGTTTAGACGCGTTCAAGGATCTCCAGTTAATCAATAAATATGGAGTGTAGTAGATATGGCAATGATTGCTATTTTTATTTCATTTTCATTTGGTGAAATTATATTCTTTTTTCACTGTGATTTCACACGTGAAATTTCATATCCAATGATTTCTGTTTCACACTACACGTTTGCTATTACAGATGCAGAATGATTTATGTTTAATGGCACTACAATATGAATTATGCGACAAGTGAAATTTCATTCATTTCATAAACAAACAAATGATTTTGCGGTTTGCTACAAATCAATGCAAAGTAGTTAATACTTTAATGCACTAAATTTAAAGTTCAATTTTAAAATTCTCGTCTAAGTTAATCAAGGTCGAAGTTCAAATTACGTTACGCGTGCGACCCGTTCGTATAGCGACGAATTAGGAAATTATATTTTGCTCTTTCTAACATGACTAAATAAATATTATTATTTGTCCTTACCCGTTTACTCTTTCCTAGCGTTGTGAGTCCTGGATGTTATACGATGATATCCGAATGATCGGCGATGTAAGGAAGGTACGTAGCAGAGAAATAGCAAAGGAGCATGATTTTAAAGGCAGGTAACAGGTGTGATGTATGAAAAACATTTCATATGATTTTTCACGTGCTACTTGTGAATTATGCCATGCTTAGAGTGTAGCGATGAAATGGTGTTAGAATATTTATACCATTATGAAGCTGAACCCATGAAGGGATCCAAAAAATCATCATGTAATTATTAGCATAATATAGATATAAATGTCACGGTTTATAATAATAATACCTACAATGGAAGCAATATAGATAAAAATTGAAAAAAAACAGATTTTGAACCTTATAAAATCATCAATGAGATCTAGAAAGTATTTTATTTAAACTCCATCGAAATATTGAACGAAAGGATTGATGAATCTGTCTAGCAGATTCATCAATCTACCCACCATCAAATTGAAATTTCCGCTGCAACGTCGAGTAACAACAAGCCGTTCTAATAAGCTCTCACTAACAAAAGCATTAGCAGGATCGATATGGCGGGCCGTCTAAAGGGCTTTCAGATATTATGCAATTACCAACTTGAATGTGATTGACATAGCAGTAAATATACACCGTATGGAGAGAATTTTAATACAACAGGTAGCTTAGCTTGCATGGACTATTGACGCATTTATTTTAATTTATAGGCGGTCTATTGGCAATAATATCAATTTTAATAATTTCCATTGTAAACCCATTGCTTTTGACTTTTTATGTTTGTTATGCCTTATAAGCGGCGATTTAATAGTCCCCTATAACAAAAAAATATTGGTTGCCTGTAAAGTCGGTATACGGGCGAAAGTTTTACGTGACAACGACTTTGAGTGGTAAAATAATTTTAATGTGAATATTCATTCGTATAGTAGGAAGAAGGATGAAATAATAGTAACAATTTAAAACATTTATTTATACAAAGAATTATATTTAAAACATTAATTTATACAAAGAATCTCGCACTGAATTTCATATTAACAAAATTTTATTTTTACCTTTACACATACATACGTATTTATATACAAATATACATACAATAACTTGCAATACATTAACAACATAACTTTTTATGTCTGTCTCTCTCGCTCTTAGGCGGGCTAACCATGCCCGAGTGGAAGGGACGCGTGCCTCTCACTCGCTCTCATTGTGAGCGCATAACGTAACGCAGTTTCTTGAAGTGTCACCCGGCAAACCAATTTATAAGACGTTGTCACGTCAAAAATACTTAACGGTAAGTCTAAGCTAATATTGGTTATAATGATGTCATTTACTTGTGCCCCTTGGCCTTTTCTTCCTACACTCTAAGCAAAGACATAAAAATAGTGGTGAAAATTGTTATTAGTTCATCACAACAAGAATTTTTCTTCGGACTATAATATTTCACGATGGGACGCGGGCTTCCTTCAAAATAGGACAAATTTCACCTGGTTAAATATATAATTTATATAAAATTTCTTACAAACAAATAATTTCAATTAAAATAAACTGTTTCAAATTAATTTACCAGCTACTGTAACATACTTTGCGCGATACAAACCTTAAGCTATCAATTATGCAAGTTTTATATAATTTAGATTTAGATAACATAATTTTTTTTAAATTTTATTAATAATAATTTTTTTTTATTAATGTTTTTTTTTTTAAGATAACATAATTCCGTGTGGTGACGCAGTAAGAATACAATTCACCACCTCCTATCATAAGCGTGGGTTAGGTTAGGTTAGGGACGACTAAAAGATATAAAATTCATATAACACCTATGCAAGAGAAGGAATACTCGAAACAAAACCCTATACAAACATATCTCACCAGCGTGGTATATTAGGTTAATTTCCTTCCCATTGTGGAGGACGACGAAGTAAACGACGATGCGCTGGATGATAGTAATACTCGTAACTATAAGAATTCTGAGCTTGTAAGTTGTTAACGTCTTGTATTTTTATTATTAAATCGAACAATTCACTAACATCATATGAAACTAAAAGGGTGATTGACACATGAATTTTAAATTAAAAGGGTGACCCCAAAACTATTATTAAACTTATTTTTTCATTTTTATTTAAGGTATACGAGAAACGCCACTAGCGAGTCGTACGTCTGTGTGTACAGTCTAAGAATATCGACCAACTTAGGTCTCTCAATCTACCCTATTGTAACAAACTTTATTGCCAAATTCGTAACAAACCTACGTCACTGAAGCCATAACAAAAATAAATACAATGAAACATAGAACCTCCTCCTTTTTGAAGTCGGTTAAAAATCTGTAGTTGAGAAGTAAATGAAAGTTGTTTATATATGCAATAAAATACCGTGAAAACAATGTAACAAATTTAAAAATAGAATATTAGCTTATAATGTAATTGTCGACTAAATGGCATCAGGTTGTGTTGGCGCAGGTCCATATGAAGCTCTTAGTCGTCTTTTACGACACCCACGAGCAAAGTAAGGGTAAGTAGTATTCGTAGCCGGTACCACATAGGAAACTAGTAGGATATCATATTATTTCAAATACATTTTTTTATTTTGTATTTATGGCTTGGTTACTTGGTTACCTTTAAGCAAATCTTTGTTTATAAATTAACTTCATTTCTAGTCATCGTCGTCTTCAACAGTGCTATGAGCACACTGTTAAAGGTATCTGTTGGGAATTTTAGTGGAAAACGTATGTATGACACTGTTATATCATATTCACTACAGCTCAGTACATACTTCCAGCGCATCAAATCACATAAAATGCCATCAAAATTACTAAATATGAAACGTTAAAACGCCAAGATATTGAATATAAGAGCAACACACTTTTCTTTTTCCGTTAAAAACTCCTTACATTGTATCTCTTTAAATATTGAGTATTTAGAGATTTATATCTCTAAAAATTGTCTACGGTCTAATCCTTGTTTAATCTGTGCCTTTAATAACCATAATTATTTCGTGCACATTGAAGGGTTACAATAAGCCGGCAGATGTTGCTAAATTTAAGCTCACAGCAAACCGGTCTTTTATTTAGTTATGCGACAAGTTCCTACCCTGAGTACTAACAATTCTGTTTTGCTTGTAACTGCAACGCACCTGGACCAAGTGACCTATTATTATTGTTAAAAACAATTTTCAGTTAAATGATTTCTGCAATGACATAGTAAACCCCCCCCCCCCCTACCCCTTTCCTTTCCCCAAAGCCAGGTGCAAACATCACTGCAAAAGAGAGATATGTCCAAACTAAAGTCTATATGAACAACAAAAAGAGGAGGCAAGCTCGAAATAATAACCAGTCCGTCCAAATAGCATGTAGCAATTTAACTCCCATAACATTAAAGAGGGTTCTAAATTAATAAATAAATTTAGGAAAACCATTTTTCATTATACTATTGATCCAAAAAGATTTTTTTAATTCACATATTTTATTCTAGACGTGCGACATGATTAGAACCTGGATGACCGAGGCTCTATCTGCCTCGATTTTAAAAAAGAAAAATAATTAATAAAGACAAAAAATTTAAATTAAATTATTTAAATTATAAATCTTGAACTACTGGTGCGAAGTATTCACAAAGATCTTCTAAATATCTATGACTGCATCGATGGCATAGTAGTTAAGATACGGACTTCCCGTGCCAGTTCCGTGGGTCGGATTCCCACGCAGGACAATACTTTGTGCGATCCACAAATTTTTATTCTGAGTCTGGGTGTTATTTGTTTCCATAAATTATATGTTTGTAAAGTCCCTCGCAGAACAAGGATTATTTCTTTAGTGCAGGGTGTGTCTATATATATAAAAAAACATTTAAAATAAATCTTAAAAACAAATACTAGTTACGACTATATATTTAGTTAATTATAATTTCATCTAGTATGGAGCATTGTCTTGTCAGAATGAAGCAAACAGCGTTATGGTTGTGTCTAACATATAGTGGCGATGAGTGTTCAATATGGGGTGGCGCTGTCCCTTGACTAAAAGGTCTTTCATTTAATTATAATCGAACGGAAACGAAGCTGATGGCGAGCTATTACACTGCTGTACATATTAAATTCCGATACATATGAAATTTTCCGTGTGGTAACGGAGTAAGAATACTATTCACCACCCCATATCTTACCCGTGGGTGATCGTAAGAGACGACTAAGGGATATAAAAACGCATATAACATCTATGCGAGAGAAGGAAAACTCGAAACAAAACCCTATACCAACACGTCTGACCAGCGTGGTATAGTAGTTTAATTTCCCTCCTATTGCGGAACAGGCCCGGACCCAACAGTGGGACATTTATGGGCTGTGATGATGATGATGATGATGACATATTAAATAGTCTCAACAAGTGCTAAATAATAATGAATTCTAGTTTATAATTGCCCCGACTAGAAATTTTTTCGTCTTCCTTAGTAAGACTGGACCGGGCATACCTGATCTGGACCAGATAAGGTATGTAACGCAGAAGATATATCTGGACCCGATCAGGAAAACCTTATTGGGTCCAGATCAGGCATTCCTGATCGGGTCCAGATTAGGCATTCTTGATCGGATCCGGATGAAATTTTACTGATCGGATCCAAATCAATCATCTGCGTTATAAATCTTGCCTGATCCAAAACGAGTATGCCCAGTCCGGTCCTTTTAAAAAACATGAATATCTTAAGGATGTGTGCGTGCAGTCCAGTTACATGGGCTGTAGAGCCTGTGTGCGGCTGGATGATGGAATGTCGCCTTGGTTTGACGTCAATATGAGCGTTAAGCAGGGGTGCGTTCTGTCAGCCAGGCTGTTTATCATATACACTACCGTCCAAAAGTTTGGAAGCAGCAAGGTAAAATCGAATAAAACCAAACTAAGTCATTTAAATTTAAATGTATTGATAAAAAAATAAAGAACAAACAGAAACTAACTTAAACAAAATAAAAAAATAATATACAATGGTAAATTAGATTAAATTTTAGCTTCATCAAAGTGTCCACCTTTCTCCTTTATAATCTTCTCACATATTCTGGGCATTCTATTAATCAATTTTTTAAAATAATCTTTATCTAATTTGTTCCATTCGTTCTCTAATAGCTGCCACAAATGTTCTGAGCTCGTAGGACAACGACTTTTCACCCTCCTGTCAAGTTCATCCCAAACAAGTTCAATGGGAGAAAGATCAGGGGATTGAGATGGCCATTGCATGATGTTTAAAATGTTTTCAGCTTTTTTCTTGTTTAAAAAGTTCTGGCACAATTTAGACGAATGCTTAGGATCATTATCCTGTTGAAAAATGAATCCAGAACCAATGAGACTTAGTCCACTGGGTATGGCAGAATCTTGGAGAATTTTTAAATAGCCTTCCTTGTTTAATTTTCCGGTTATCCTCACAAGATTGCCGGGTTTACTGTTGCCAAAACACCCCCAAACCATGACATTACCACCACCATGTTTGATGGTAGGCACTGTACATGCCTCTGAAGCCCTCTCTTCTTTTGACCGGCGTACAAAGACACGTCTATTGGATCCGAAAATCTGAAATTTTGATTCGTCACTCCAAAGGACATTTTCCCATTGTTCTATAGTCCAGTTTTTATGCGCTTTTGCCCATTCTAGTCTATTTTTCTTATGTCGATTTGTTAGTTTGGGTTTTTTAGCAGCAACACATCCTCTTAATCCCGCAGACAGTAAGCGTCTTTTAACAGTAGTTGTTGAAATGGGTGTTTCTCGCGTATCATTCAGAGCTGCAGTGATCTGTGGTGCAGTTAAGCGTCGATTCCGTTTAGAAAGAACTCTAATGAAGTTGTCCTCTTGATTTGTTGTGGATTTGGGCCTACCAGATCTCTTTCTATCTTCATTTTTCCCCGTTTCTTGTTTTCTAGCAAGGGTATAGTGGACACCTTTACAAGAAATTCCGAGCCTTTCTGCGATTTGACGTTCACTGTATCCTTCCTCGCGTAGAGTGCAAATAGCGCTTCGCTGTTCAAGCGTGATTTGCTTGCGTTTTGCCATTTTCAGAAGAAAAAATACGGTCAAAGTAGTAGCCGATATCTTTCGAATACAGACAATGTTAATATCACAACTTTCACGTGCCAATGCTCAAGTGCGACTGAATAAGGTCTAAAAAAGTTAAAACCAGCAAACATTATCAATAAAACTACACCATTGCATAGGATAAAGTAGCCGACGGATTAAGTCATAAAACACGTGTTTCGTCAATATTAAGGAATTCCATAAAACTTGATGAATGTAGGATAATAATCCTTTTGTGTTTGTGTAGACAGTCGTAAAAGGTTGTAAAACTTAAGATTATTGCTAATTTTTACCGCTATTAGTCGGCATTTATTTGTTTTGTTTGAAAACAGGTGTGCTTCCAAACTTTTGGGCGGTAGTGTATCTGGATAAATGTCTCCAAAGGTTGAACGATATGAATGTGGGAGTCCAGATGGGCGACTCAGTGGTCACTGCTCTGCTTTATGCAGATGATGCAGTCCTGCTGGCACAGTCAGCGACTGACCTGCAGACCCTAGTCGACACAATGACAGAAGATTGTAAGAAAAGGGGTCTACGCGTGAATGTGAGCAAAACCAAAATAATGGTCTTTGAAAGAGACGAAGCCAGAACAGATGTAAGAGTAACAATAGGTAATGATATACTAGAGCAAGTGGATGAATTTGTATATCTTGGATGTGGATTTAGCCGAGATGGAAGGTACACCACTGATATAGAGCGAAGAGTGAATGCGAGAAATAGAGTGAACGGAGCGTTGGGGCAACTTCTCGGCAGCCACCACCTCAGCCAGAAGGCACGTGTAGCAATACATAACGCAGTGCTTGTCCCAACATTACTGTATGGAAGCGAGAGTTGGGTATGCAGAAAAGAGTATGAAAGTAAAATTAATGCGGTCGAAATGCGATCTCTGTGGAAAATCTGTGGAGTTAGGCTGACCGACCGCATTCGTAACGACGACGTAAGAGAGCGAGTAGGTATGAAAGAGAGTATTGGTGTAAAGATGCGAAAGGGCATGCTCCGATGGTTCGGACATGTGGAAAGAATGCCGAACGAACGTCTGGTTAAGAAGATATACAATGCGAAAGTGGAAGGATGTAGGTACCGAGGGAGACCGAGACTAACCTACCTAGACCAGATCGGTCATGTACTGAAGGAAGGTGGAGTCAAGAGTCTCCGAAACCGGCGAGCGTGTATGAAGAGAATTATGAATGTTGAGAAAGCGAGTGAAGTATGCAGAGATAGAGTTCTCTGGCACTCTGTTCTCTCTGCCTACCCTGTAAGGGATATGGCGTGATGATATGTATGTATGTATGTATGAATATCTTAAAAAACATGTTTAATAAATAAAAATATAAATTAATATGTAGAAGAAGGAATCAGACACGAGGAATATAAATGCGGATATAAATTTGCAATTGACCGTACTGCAAGTAATCACGATTACCTTCACACCTATACACCAATCACAACTCACACCTTAAGTGAACTCACAGGACAGACCCAGGCAATCGCCTTTGTACAAGCAACTATATGGTATGGATGGATGACACAGGATAGTCTTGCCCGTGCGACCACGGGACAAAACCACAACCAGCGCCACCCATTTACCTGCTCGTGGATTCCTCAGCCAAATCACCCAAGGG
Organism: Lymantria monacha; assembly: GCA_905163515.2. Lineage (NCBI taxonomy): Eukaryota > Metazoa > Arthropoda > Insecta > Lepidoptera > Erebidae > Lymantria > Lymantria monacha. The sequence continues at coordinate 25,518,214 of LR991081.1, forward strand.
TTCGTTAAGAGAACGAGCAACAGCTCTTCTCCGGAGAACGTACAGCATCTCCCACCACTAGCGCCCGCCCACCTGCCAAGCGCAGCAACCATAACACTACTCTCTACACAGTAACAACATGAGAAAGGCCTACAAAGCTAACGTAAGCGAGAATACGGTATGCGACCAGTACACCGTGCCACTCGGGCTCAAACTACCGAACGGACATCACTCGTTTAGTTTTATTCGTCTGTTAAACAAGTTTGTGCTAGGTGGCGCGATTAGTGAAAACTTCGTTAACATATTTCCGCTTAGCACGTATGATAACCGGAAGTACCGTCAAATATAAGACGTAGGCAGCGAATGTAGTGTTATATTCTTTATATAAAGAGTACAGTCCCAGTGAGCTGCTCCAATTAGGGCGCAACTACCAAATGCTAACGACTTCTACTGTCGCCTGAATTTCTCATTCATGACCTGATCGATCTGTTTTGATCTGCTTCGATAACAACTAATTTAATATTAGGCGATGTCATTACGCTTCGGAGAATCTTAACACCGCGATTCAGATAATGACGTCATTTTACTAACGCCATTAACAATTTATGACCCAAACATTAAATGTTAGAATGGTTGTTATAATATTATTATATTTATTTCTATCTATGTTATCTATGTTTTCAAATGTACCTATTATTTATTTTTGTTTTTACTTTGAATATAAATTATTTTTATATTATTAATTAAACATTATTATTATTATTAAATAAATATGATTAATTAAAGATTTCAGATTAATCTCCTCTAATGCAAATACAATTTACACCGTGGCATAAATATGACAATCATGATACTCTTTTGAATTTTGATTATTATTTTTTTTGTGTTACGAAAACTGTTTCTTGTCCTGATATACTACATGCCTTACCATATACTTGATTATATTTTACATCAGGCTGTCCTTATTTGGTCCAGACCTGGTCCTGATCCGGTATGCCTTATCATACTTGATAATATTTCTCATCAGGCTATCCTTATATGGTCCTGATCTGGTCCTGATCCGGTATGCCTTACCATACTTGATGATATTTCACATCAGGCTATCCTTATTTGATCCTGACCTGGTCCTGATCCGGTATGCCTTACCATACTTGACGATGTTTCATATCAGGCTATCCTTATTTGGTCCTGATCCGGTATGCCTTACCATACTTTATGTTATTTCACATCAGGCTATCCTGATCAAGACCAGACCTGGTCCTGATAGGGTTTGCGGATCCGGCATGCCTCATTCTATCCTGATCTGATACATGATCTGGTTGAACCATATTTTTTTTCTAGTCGGGGCCCTTATAATGACGGAGCAATTTGCAACGCTTGACCTGGTATGGGCATGTGATGAGACGAGATGAAAATTATGTTTCAAGGAAGGTTTTAAGTATGAATGTTGAAGGCCAAAGAAAAGATCGATGGACTGTGTGAAGCATAACATGGATAGACAGGGAGTGACTACAGAGATGACATCTGATAGGTCTGTATGGAAAAAGAGGACATAATATTGCATCGACCCCAAGTAATTGGGATAAGAGCAAGAGTATGGTGATGTAATGACGTATCAATGATATAATTTTTTTGCACTTTCCCTACCTTAGGTGATCGTAAAATGCGGCAAGTAAGCTTATAAAATCATTGGCAAAGAAGATGAAGTCCAACTAACGTAGTTCTTCAATATCCCCGCCATTGTGAAAGAAGTTATAGCCCAGCGGTGAGACCTATGAAATCTTAGGACTTCTAATTTGAAAGATAAGATGGAGCTTTTAAGCGACCATAGGTATTTGAGTTGCCCTATTTTTTTTTATAGCTATGATAACAAACGAGCAATCAGCGCACCTGATGGAACGTATTACTGCCGCCCATGGACCTTTGCAATTCCAAGAGTATAGTTAGGCCGTTGCCTACCAATACAAACCCCAAACCCACTCACTTGGACATCCGGCTCTCTCGCTCACCGAACGAAACGCAATAGCATATTGCCATTACTCAGACGTCGATCTTCTGCGAGGGTGTGGTACTACCCCGGACGGACCGACACGCGGCTGTAGACAGAAAACTGTCGACAGTGTGGTCCTACCACTTACCATAATATTATTTTAGTAACAACTTATAATATTTTAATAGCAAACTCAAAGGAATTATGCCGAAATTATGCTCATGGGAAATAAGAAATACGGAAAGATTTTTACATCGCAATCTTTATCAAACTCCTTTGGATCTTAAAACATTAACGAAGCATTTTAAATAAATAGCAGCATTATCGTTAAATAAAATAAGGGGTATAAGGGTGTGAAATAATAATAATAATCACGTATTGCCGTAGGTACACTCTTCAAAATTATACCGCCAGAAACTATATTTCTTACCCTAAGCCTTCTAGAAGCTTTAAAAACTTCAGTTGATTGAAAACAAAAAAAAATAACTTTTTAATTAAAATAATACTATAAAATAGTACTAATAGTTATCCGTGTGGTGACAGAGTAAGAATACAAATCACCACTCCCTATCGTACCCGTGGGTGTACGTAAGAGACGACTATACATACATACATACATACATATCATCACGCCATATCCCTTGCAGGGTAGGCAGAGAGAACAGAGTACCAGAGGACTCTATCTCTGCATACTTCACTCGCTTCCTCAACATTCATAATTCTCTTCATACACGCTCGCCGGTTTCGGAGACTCTTGACTCCACCTTCCTTCAGTACATGACCGATCTGGTCTAGGTAGGTTAGTCTCGGTCTCCCTCGGTACCTACATCCTTCCACTTTCGCATTGTATATCTTCTTAACCAGACGTTCGTTCGGCATTCTTTCCACATGTCCGAACCATCGGAACATTCCCTTTCGCATCTTTACACCAATAATATACTAAGGTATACAAAAAAGGCATATAACATCTCAAAGAGAAGGAAAATTCGAAACAAAACCAACACGTCTGACCAGCTTGGTATAATAGGTCAATCTCCCTCTCATCACGGAGGAGGCTCAAGCCCAACAGTGGAACATATTATGAGCTGAGATGATGATGAGAACTAATAATACAGGATTAATTCCTTTTGTCAAAGACCATAAGGAATGAATCCTGTACTAGCTGTCCAAACATAAAAAAAAAACAGACGTACTCATAAGAGCAATTTATTTGATTACCTACATATATGGATCGCATAAAACATTTCTACACAAGAATCGATTCTATACTCGTCGTTTTAAACCAGTTGTTCAATTGCCATTATGTGAAATTAGATGAAAGCTTTACAGCGTCGGACCGTTTTGTAAGCTAAAATATCATGGTCTAACGACGTGATCCGAGTTCGCACGGTTGCACTTTGAAATGCTATTGAGAAACAATTAATATCCACGAATAACATCCTAATTAATATTATAAATGCGAATGTGAGTTTATTTGTTCCTTTCTTACGATTTCACGCCTAAACCACTAAACCGATTTTAATCATTCCTTCACCAATGGAAAGCTACGTTATCAGCGAGTAACATAACTACATTTTATCCCCATATTCCCAAGGAAACGGCAACTATGCCGGTAAAATCACGGGAACCAACTAGTAATTAATAAGTTTAAGTTCTTAAAGAATTGTGCTCCTTAGGGTCCTAGTGTCCTAGGAAATTTATAACGCCGACCGCAATCACGACGCCGCGATTCCAAAAAGTCATCTTACGAATTTGAAAAAGCATTTTTTCCACGCAGCTGCTACCTTGTATATTTCGCAAAACACTAAGACTCCGTGTGGTGATTGCTCATGGCTGTCGTAAAATACGACTAAGGAATATAATAATAAATAATAAATGTCGTTAAAGACTACCAAGGTTTATTCTCGAAATAAAGCCCTATACGAACCCATCTGACCAGTGGTATAGTGGATCGATTTCTCTCCTTTTGCGGAGGAGCCTCTACCTCAGCAGTGGTAGTATATGAGCCATAAAATATAATCTATCTAATAATAATATATCCGTGTGGTGACGGAGTAAGAATACAAATCATAACCCCCTATGTTACACATAGGTGGATCGTAAGAGATGACTAAGGGATACCAAAGGCATATAACATCTATGCAAGAAAAGGAAAACTCAAAACAAAACCCTATATCAACACGTCTGACCAGCGTGGTATAGTAGGTTAATATCCCTCCCATTACGGAGGAGCCTCGAGCCCAACAATGGGACATATTATGAGCTGAGATGATGATGATGAAAAAAATAATCCAAAGACAACAACAAATATTCAAAATTATCTATGCCTGAGTTTTCTAGTAGCTGACACAATATATCAAATGTTATAGAGCCATAACAGTCATGACCGACGGCTTAACGAACTCGCCGATTATTAACAAATTCATAACATTAACAGATTATATTGAATCTTCATAACTTACAGGAACCGACGTAGTTTTTGTTTATATTGATAAAGTGATAATACATTAATAATTTACGCGCTTTGTAAATGGTGACCGCTTAGGGTTTCACCGAAGTTAAAATCGAGTACCGGTGGTCCGCTCGCACGGCGAAGAGAGAAGGTTTTACGGTGGGTCTATGGGGTCACGCGCCGCCTTTCCGTCACCCCGGACCGATTCAGCGGGGCGAGACGCACCCATAGCCCACCAATAAAAAAAAAAAAAAAAAAAAAAGGGTTGCAAACCATTCTTTATAATAAAATATTCCATATTTTATTATCGATAAATATTCTTTACACTATTCAATAAATATATGATGTATTAAACGAGACACCTATTATTGTCCGTGTGGTGACGGAGTAAGAATACTATTCACCACCCCATATCTTACCCATGGGTGATCGTACAAGACGACTAAGGGATATAAAACGCATATAACATCTATGCAAAAGAAGGAAAGCTCGAAACAAAACCCTATTCCAATACGTCTGACCAGCGCGGTATAGTAGGTTAATTTCCCTCCCATTACGGAGGAGGCCCGAGCCCAACAGTGGGACATTTAAGGGCTGTGATGATGATTAAACGAGACACCTATTTGGGTGATTTTTTAACTATTTATCTATACATACAAGATGAATGATTCTTAGGTTAGACGATTTACATTCTGAATCAATAAGAATTGAAAAACATATGTTAATAATTATAAAAAAAAATATACTGACTTCTAATGTTTACGCGAATATTACACATTTGAAATAAAACCATTTTTACGGATTCTATCGCGATAGTATAAGATTTTTAATTCCCTGACGTTTCGAACACTTTAGAACGTTCATGGTCACGAGAGGACCAAGGTGTCTCACGTCCAATAAGTCATCGTTATTACAGAGATTTATATCTACCCGCTACAATTATTAAATTTTGAAACATATTTTTAATACATATTCATTGTCAGTACAAAAAGAAAATGATTCTATATATACAATTTTATATGGTTTATGTTCAGTTATTACTAAATATTTAAATTATGAAAATTATTATACTAGTTTAAAAACTAATGAATCTATTAAGCTACCACCGAATTGGAACGCGGCCACACTGTGAAAGATCTAGCAAAAAACTCAGTAAGCGTAATACTCCCGTAACCATGAACTCTGTAAAGTATTCGAAACGTTGGGAAATTAAAAAATCAAATACAAACGCGATAGAATCCCTAAAAATAGATTTATATTAAATAAAATTAATAATTATAGTCACTTAAAATTGAACCCGAAAGCAACCAAATGTATAACAATATTTCTTATTTAATCACTATTTCCAGAACTTCAGCCTTCACTTTTATTAGTTTATTTATATTTAGTAATGAATCTAAAATGGCAAGAATAAAGAAAAAGATTGTCCGTAAATTTAACAAAAACAGTTTTTAAAATCTAAATTTTGATTGTAAAACTAGTCTTGAAATTTTTAAGGATAACTAATATTGTTATCACTAAAAATACTCAAAATACATTAAATATAGACTGAAATTTTGAAAAAAAAAATACTATTGTCATGCAAATTCTTTATTCCCCTTCCTAAATAAGTATTTAAGTTATTTTCTTAAAAAATGTGTCAGTTGTATGCCTGGTAGTCGATATTATGCAGTTACTATTATGCAGAGCACCTTCGCAAATGAAATTGAAATACTATACAGAAATAATTTAAAAAAATAGTAATCTAAAAAATATTTACAATAGTAACAATTAGAGACCTAATAATAAAATAAAAATACTTACAATCGTATCGTACGCCATATACACTCTAAACATCACATATAATATTAAAATTTAAAGCGTTAGACCAAAGTTACTTTTCAAATATTACACAATAAACAATTTCTAAATGAATGCTATAAATATAGTAAGGTTCCAATGAGGCAGGGACCCGCGCCGGGACACGAGAGCGTGCACCACGACGCGGGCCCCTGAAGAGAGCACGATGTTGAATGTGCCCTGCAAGGGGGTAACACTTACTGTTATAGTATCATCCCTCCCTCTCGATGTTGTAAAGCAAGTACCGCCTCTTCACTTCTATCTCTCTCTAACTCATCAGACTTAAGAGAAGGCGTGCTTTGCACAGTATAACAAACTAACACCCCTTTTGGTATCTATATAAATTGCATTGTAGTTAGTTACTGAAATAGACATATGTATAATAATGTATATCTGTTTCAGTTATTTAGTAGTAGATAGTACAAATATTTGCTTTATCTGAAATTCGAATATAAAATAGAACAAAACGAAAATGGCAGTTAATGTAATATCTACTTAGTCTGGCCACAAATACTGTTACAATTGAAAATAAACAAAATATTACTTTTGAATTTGGAATCTGTACATACATACATATTATCACGCCATATTCCTTGCAGGGTAGGCAGAGAGAACAGAGTGCCAGAGAACTCTATCTTTGCATACTTCACTCGCATCCTCAACATTCATAATTCTCTTCATACACGCTCGCCGGTTTCGGAGACTCTTGACTCCACCTTCCTTCAGTACCTGACCGATCTGGTCTAGGTAGGTTAGTCTCGGTCTCTCCCGGTACCTACATCCTTCCACTTTCGCATTGTATATCTTCTTAGCCAGACGTTCGTTCGGCATTCTTTCCACATGTCCGAACCATCGGAGCATTCCCTTTCGCATCTTTACACCAATACTCTCTTTCATACCTACTCGCTCTCTTACGTCGTCGTTACGAAGGCGGTCTGTCAGCCTTACTCCACAGATTTGCCGCAGAGATCGCATTTCGACCGCATTAATTTTACTTTCATACTCTCTTCTGCATACCCAATTCTCGCTTCCATACAGTAATGTTGGGACAAGCACTGCGTTATGTATTGCTACACGTGCCTTCTGGCTGAGGTGGTGGCTACCGAGAAGTTGCCCCAACGCTCCGTTCACTCTATTGCCCGCATTCACTCTTCGCTCTATATCAGTGGTGTACCTTCCATCTCGCCTAAATCCACATCCAAGATATACAAATTCATCCACTTGCTCTAGTTCATCATTACCTATTGTTACTCTTACATCTGTTCTGGCATCATCTCTTTCAAAGACCATTATTTTGGTTTTGTTCACATTCACGCGTAGACCCCTTTTCTTACAATCTTCTGTCATTATGTTGAATAGGGTCTGCAGGTCAGTCGCTGACTGTGCCAGCAGGAACACCAAGGCCTTAGTGAAAGAGAAACGTGATAGAGCAAGTATGAGTGCAGAAGATAGGCTGACTAAAAACTTCGAGGGTAACACCAAACTCTTTTGGAGGGAGGTGAAGAGGTCTCGGTGTGGTTGGTCAGCCTTCAGAATGAATAGAATAAGGTCTAAAGGTGGAGACATTCATACATAAACACAAGACGTGTTAAGCCGATGGAGTGAATATTATGGCGATATGTATGCGGATGCTACGGTTGAAGCCGGTGTCGCATGTGGTTTAGTAGAACAACATTCGACAACGGCGTCCTCCGATGACATCAGTATGGATGAAGTTGAATGGGCGATAAGAAGTTTGAAAAATAGTAAGGCAGCGGGCATTGATATGGTGTCACGGTTGTACGAAAGGAACTTTGGGACATTTTACCGGAGTATGGTATTAACGGTAAACTGCTGCAGGCTGTGCAGTCCAGTTACATGGGCTATAGAGCATGTGTGCGGCTGGATGATGGAATGTCGCCTTGGTTGGACGTCAATATCAGCGTTAAGCAGGGGTGCGTTCTATCAGCCAGACTGTTTATCATATATCTAGATAAATGTCTCCAAAGGTTGAACGATATGAATGTGGGAGTCCAGATGGGCGACTCAGTGGTCACTGGTCTGCTCTATGCAGATGATGCAGTCCTGCTGGTACAGTCAGCGGCTGACCTGCAGACCCTAGTCGACACAATGACGGAAGATTGTAAGAAAAGGGGTCTACGCGTGCATGTGAGCAAAACCAAAATAATGGTCTTTGAAAGAGCTGAAGCCGGAACAGATGTAAGAGTAACAATAGGTAATGATGTACTAGAGCAAGTGGATGAATTTGTATATCTTGGATGTGGATTTAGCCGAGATGGAAGGTACACCACTGATATAGAGCGAAGAGTGAATGCGGGAAGCAGAGTGAATGGAGCGTTGGGGCAACTTCTCGGTAGCCACCACCTCATCCAGAAGGCACGTGTAGCAATACATAACGCAGTGCTTGTCCCAACATTACTGTATGGAAGCGAAAGTTGGGTATGCAGAACAGAGTATGAAAGTAAAATTAATGCGGTCGAAATGCGATCTCTACGGAAAATCTGTGGAGTTAGGCTGATCGATCGCATTCGTAACGACGACGTAAGAGAGCGAGTATGAATAAAAGAGAGTATCGGTGTAAAGATGCGAAAGAGAATGCTCCGATGGTTCGGACATATGGAAAGAATGTCGTACGAACGTCTGGTTAAGAAGATATACAATGCGAAAGTGTAATGATGTAGGTACCGGGGGAGACCGAGACTAACCTACCTACACCAGATCGGTCATGTACTGAAGGAAGGTGGAGTCAAGAGTCTCCGAAATCGGCGAGCGTGTATGAAGAGAATTATGAATGTTGAGGAAGCGAGTGAAGTATGCTAGGATAGAGTTCTCTGGCACTCTGTTCTCTCTGCCTACCCTGCAAGGGATGTGGCGTGATGATATGTATGTATGTATGTCAATATAGTTTTTAAGTAGATAAATTGTAAAGTTAAACAAAGAGTAGGGCGGGTCGCTAATATTTTATATTAGCTGTGTGGTAGCGGCTACGAATACTACCAACCCTTACTTTGCTCGTGAATGTTGTAAAAGACGACTTAAGAGGCTTATGATAACCTGGGCCAACTACATCTGATGCCGTTTAGTCAACAATTACATTCCCAAGGACGGTTGACGTCTGACAGGCGGCCGGTCATAAAACTATTGCCAATAACTTTTACCATATGTACTATGAAACAAGAGTACATATTGTACCGACCCCAAGTAATTGGGATAAGAGTAGGAGAATGATGATGATATTTTTATAGTTTATTTTTTTATGATTTTATTTCATGTATAATACTGATCTAAGCATCAAAAATAATATAGAAATAATTGGCATTATGAACAAAAAATATTTATTTACACAGTAATTCGTCATAACTGTATAATTTTTTTTAATTTTATACGAGGAATTAGTAGTATGAATTGATGTAAATATAGTTTAGATTGATAATTTGATGTAGTCAAAGTTGAACGGCTGATAAATCGGAATCTAATACTGACAGTGCTGGCACGATCCTGCAGCTCTGATCCGAACCGGGATCGATTCAGATGCGACACAACATAATCCATCAAAACACATCGCTTATTAATAGCATACATGTTCTTCTTCTTCTTAGTGAATGACCTCTGTGAGTGATTAACCACAACTTCGCCAATGTCAAGTAAAATAAGTTTAAAAAATTATAATAGATTTATATTTTAGTCCAGTTGTTACTATAATATTAATATAAGTTGTTACCATAATAAATTTATTCTTCTCCTTCGTCTCTTTGTGTATTGGCAATCAGCTACTTATACGAGCTATTAGTGCCAGTGTCAAGTTATAATTACACAGCCACACAAAAAAAAATTTTTGGTCGAGTCTGACAGTCAGACTAGGCATACTATATGTTTTTGGGGTCGCTGAATTCAAATCTGAGGTCAAAAACACCCCTGCACGTCTGAGTTTTGACAGAGCCTCAAAAAACTTATTCTACTAAAAAAAAAATTTGTCGAGTCTGACACTTATTATAATCATTTATTCCAATTGGTAATCAATTGGAATAATAAGTGACTAGAAATGAAAGTGACTACTGACTAGAATTAACGAATAGAATGGAAATTGTATGATTCGCGTAGATGATAGTAATTGAATAACTAGAGTAAATCACTGGCATGGAAATGTAATGATTAGAGTGAATAACTAGAATGGAAATTAAGCGACTCATATTGGGATTCAGCGACCCCAAAAACTGCATGGTTTGAATGTCAGAATCGACAATTTTTTTTTTTAAAATGGGTTTTTTGAGGTTATTATGTCAAGACTTTGACGAGCAGTGATATTTTTAACGTGAGATATAGATTTAGCGACTCCAAAAACATATAGAAAACTTATAGTATACATGGACTGACTGTCAGACTGGACAAAAAATTTTCTTTGTGTCGAGTAAGTTTTTTTAGGTTATGTCAAAACTCAGACGTGCAGGGGTATTTTTGACCTCACATTTGGATTCAGCGACCCCAAAAACATATAGTATGCTTAGTCTGACTGTCAGACTCGACAATTTTTTTTTTTTTGTATAATAAGTTTTTTGAGGTTATGTCAAAACTCAGACGTGCAGAGGTATTTTTGACCTCAGATTTGGTTTCAGCGACCCCAAAAACGCCTAGTCTGACTGTCAGACTCGACCAAAAACTTTTTTTTTTATGTGGCTGTGTTATTTTTACGTTTATAGTCTTCTCAGGTTAGTCATTGTCTAATTCAAATCGTCACCTTTAACAGTGCTATGGCCACACTGTTAATGGTATCATGAGGGAATTTTGATGGAAAACAAAAACGTTGTAAGGCACTTTTATATGATATTCACTACATCCCAGCACTTTTGTCGCATCACATTACATAAAATGCCATCAAAATTATCTAATATAACACGTTAAAACACTAAGATATCGAACATAATACAAGAGCACCACATGACGTTTTCAGATGCCCGTCAGAAGTACAATAAATTTATTAAGCCGATACCGTTCCGATGCGTTACGAAAATGACACACGTCAGAAACACAAATTCACCTCAATTAAAACTATTTACTCGAGCGTACCATGTGTCACTTGCATATCATGCTCATGGAAGTAATAAGTACTCTGTACAACAGGAATGAGCTGTTGTCGCAAAATTGAAGCCGAGCGAGAGCTCAGAACTGTACCTTTTATCCCTCTCTGGCGATGGTGACCATATTGAAATATGATTTAAGGACAATAATTATAAAAAATATTTGTGATCTGACGTCAGCAGATCATTGCTTCAGATGGATTTTAATCGAAGATGGTAATTATAAACTTGCCCTTTGTGGCACTATACATTTCCTGTTTTTGCTTGCTTTTCACACTCGCGTCATATAGGTAGGTACTTATCTACTTATTCCTTATATGTTTCATTGATTCTAATTTTGTATTGAGTTAAACGTAAATTGAGATATGAATTCGCTAACGCCTTCATCAATAGAATATCATGTGGATCTTCAAATATAGATTGAGGAGGATGTGCTGATTCTAACGATGTATGTAGTTTGCTATAAAATTCTCGGACGACATACCTACATGATAATTTTATTTTTGTTTACGTTTTTTAACGATTGATTTAATAATGTAATAAACAATGTTCTATGGTGTTGTGATCCAATAACACCACACAATTTGAACAAGAAATTTTATGAATCATCACATTCACAATATAAAAAATAATGTTCAGTTTAAAATCTGAAACACAAGCGTTATCTACGAGATCTAACAAATCATCTATTGATGTCGATCATGTCGACTGATCTTTATTACATTCTTCCACAATAGCTTTCTTTTTGTTCCTAAATTTTCTAAAGAACTTAATGTTAGGGACATTAAGATCTTTAGGAAATTTGAAATCTAGACAAAGTTATTTTCATAAAAAAATAAAAAATACATATGTATTTAAGTTATTTGTTCTTGAACTAGGATTGAATAGTCATGCATGGTCACCGTAATTCTTCACTAACAAATTATGTTATTATTATTATTTACGATTTCATGTGGGGTTGTCATGTCAGGTGTCCGTATTTCATACATATAAAAGAAAACCTATACCCCAATCGCAAAATGTTTGCGTTAATAAGGTTTTACACTTAGCAACAAATAATATTGCTTTAATATGTCGGTAATAAATTATTATTTATATTTAAAAACATTTTAGAAGTAAATGTTTTTACTTCATTACATTACATCAATCGCATATTTTTTTACCAACAAGGAAAGGATTGAAATCAACTTAACTCTGGCAATTCTAAGTCCACTGTTAGAACGGGACACAGGGTACACTGGTTGCCCTCTCACTCGGCTTCATTTTTATTTTGCGCGCAACAAGACTCTTACTACCTTAGCATAAGGTTTTATTTTCTTTATTTTTGCTGCAAGATGCACAGATAGAGCTCATTCCTGTTGTATAGAGTACTTATTACTTCCATGATCATGCTAGCCATACAGGTACAATGTTGACCGTCCTATTTGTATTAAATTCCTTCTTACTCTTGCATTTACTCCGTTTATTTATACCCCCTGTAAATTTATTAAAATTAATAAAATTAAATTGTAGATGTTAAATTAAATTAGTCTGAATATAGAATTCATTTTAATTATATAGGTTTTTTTTTGGGACTAATCCTACCACACATTGTAACTCCTATAAGCCAGGATCCACAATGGTCTCTATAAAAGACACTGAGGTTTGACCCTCAGGAAGTTTCGGCAAACGCTTTTAATTGTCTTGGGACTCGCAACAAAATTTAATTAGAAAAGAAAAACAGGAGTTGGAGAATTAATAAATTTAATAGAAATTATATAGGTATATTTATGTATATATATATGTATTTCAATCTATTTAAAATTGTTTTTTGTTTCAATATACTATTTGTTCTCGTAGTTCTCATGTAATCTTAGGCATATTCACCGGCCCTTTACAAATTATTTTGTACTGTACAATCGCCTTTGTTATGCGGTATACAAACGAGTATTACGGGATGTTGGCGAAGTTGCGATCAACCATCAACAGAAGCCATTCATCAAGAAGTTGAAGTCCAGTACTATGTAGATGGTAACCATAGAGTGTTTTTGACTCTCCCGCCTTTTACGATAACTGTGAGGAAGATGACACATTATATATTGAGTTCATCACTACACCGACATATCTATAATTGCATATAGATTTATCAGATATGTGGAAAAGTTCAGTCAGGCCCGCTTTGTAGTTTGTGTAAGCCAAGGTCCACAATAATTTCAATAGATTACGTCGAGGGGAACATCGTGGAGGAAAGCTCTTGTTTTTTTTTTATTTAGGAACTAACATTAACTATAAAAAAAGCAATCAAGTGCAACAGCTCCACTACCTCTCTCTCTTTTCATTCGTCTCTATATATTCGTATAGACGAATGAAGGAAAATTGACTAATGAGCTAATAAATAAGAGGATGTACAACTATAATAAGCACACATACATATTTGACAAATCTTAAGTAAATCAATACGTGAGCTTTTCGTTGTAAAGGCAATGGTCTGGACACAGTTCGAGGCGATGGAAGGGCGGCGTGCGGCCACCTGGCTGATCACCGATACCGGTTCTTTGATATCGATAGCGCACCGGTATACCCTTGCTGTCGCCCCAGTATTAAAACTCCAGGGTGTTATCTTAACGCAGGTGGAGGTCTAATTTTCGGCCCGTTTACCTGCGCTATATGTAAGCCCTAAAATTATTAATAATAGTAATTATGAAATGCCTAAGCGCTCTCAAATTTTCTCAAATCCACTACAAAATCTGTGTAGATTAGGTACTACTCCGTTAAGTTAAAAATAAAAAAAAATATTATTCAAAACTTATTTTCTCTAAATTCACATCGTAATTCTTTCCTTCAAAAGTGCATCTTAACAAGGCTTCAATACTAATAAACCGACTTCAAAAACTAAAACTCATTATTCAATTAAGTTATTAGCTTTTTAGTTTTTGCAGACGGTTTTTTTTAAGTTTTATTTTTTATTTTTTAGTGTCTAACGTGACATCAAGTAGGTGTAAACTTTTCTGCTTTTTATTGTCATATATTAAATACTTAGTATTTTTTAAGTAGCTATGGGTAGGCCTACGAAAAATATACGCTATTGCAGTAAATTTAATGAAGGTTACATAAAAAAGTACATGATATGATATTATAATTAGTACCGGTAGTAACTTGCTATGTAGTTTTACCATAGGCGCTTACGACACCATAAATAAAAAAGGTTCATAAAATGCAAACTACTGGGCCAAACTATGTTAATTTTTTATGGGACCAAATGGCAGCTATTCCGCATTAAAACTAAAGAAGAATCACGTAATACGGGTAATAAATCTCAGTGTAATCGGTGGACATATAAAAATATAAATTTGAATTGAATTGAGAACCTCCTCCCTTTAGAAGTCGGTTAAAATTCACAGATATAAATATATTAATACTTACCAGCCAGAATAAGAAAATATTCCTGAGTAAAAGGCGATGGACCAGTCGCTCACAGATGTTTTGGTGCCTGCCCATCCATTTTCAAAGTACTCCACACCGCCTATAACAAAAAAACTAAATTCACAAGATTGTTATGTTATAATTAATTATATATAAAGAAACAAATCCAACGTAGATACCTCGACATTAGAAAGAAAGAATGTGATGTTGAATTACATAAGAGATACCTTCTTGCATTTGACATGGAGGGGTACTTTTGAGAATTGACAATACGATTTCTTTTGTAATTGAAAAAAATAATAATTATAATAGATTTCAATGGTGTCCTAGTATTGCCTTCAAGAGTAGCAAACTGTACGTACTTGATAGGGACTCCCAATCCCAAGCTAAGTTCGGAAGAATCCAATACTACCGTAGTAAGTCCGTTATTATTTGCCGCAATTGCGTTGTTATGAAATTTATATTTTTTTCAATTGGAAATAATCCTACCGCAGATTTTCAATATTGTACATAATCATCATGCTATATCCCTTGCAGGGTAGGCAGAGAGAACAGAGTAAAAAATTAATAATAAATAATTAAAAATAAATAATTCAATATTATAGCTCCTATAAATCAAAATTTGCAACGCTTTACTCGAGATGTCCAATCAATGCTTTCAAATATCTTAGGACCCGCTACAAACGAAAGTACTTGGAGCAATAATAAATAGAAAAGGCATTGTTCAAAATATTTCCATCAACCCGTAGGCGTTGAACATAGGCCTTCCCACGAAAATTTCACTCGGATAGTCAGAACGGCCCTGTGCCACCTCCATCCAAAGGCTTCCTGCGACCCTCAAGATGCCAGTCCTCATAGTGGAGGATCGTCCTACGCTGCGTCGTTCGTTTCATGCTCGCCACTGTAGAACCTTTCTTTCCCAAGGGTTGTCAGTTCGTCGAGCGATGTGGCCTGTCCATTGCCATTTCAACGTGCTAATTCTTCGGGTTATGTCAGTTACACCCCTTAAAAATATTTAGTATATTTAATTTATCGTTCTAAAAACATTAATATTTTGTATTGATTTAAAATATCGAATATTTGCATCTACCCGGTTCAGACATTTTCTTCTTCTCATAAATGCGCTCGGCTGTTAGGACTGGGCGCTTCAACTACCTACATGAGGCAAATTATATTATTACACTACATTGTCCTAACTGGTTGGCGTGAGATATCATTTCGACTTTTCCTTCATTTGTATTAATGTTATCTACTGACATCCCTCAATCGTGTTTCAATCAACAATCCCTAATTAAAGGAAAGGATGGTGATCGTGGTATTATTTTTAGCACGGCTTAGCAGAAGCATAAGCTGTAACTTCTATTTTATCATTTTATTTGTTTTTTTTTTGGCGGCGGGCTACGGTACGTCAAACCCCGCTAATCCGTCCGGGGCGACAGGAAAAGCGGCGCAAGACCCGTAGACCCGCCCTACAATATACCTCTCGACGCCGTGCGGGTGGGTCACTGGTACGCGGTCTTTTACTTCAGTGGCCCACCCGATTCTATTTTATCATAAAACATCTTTCAAGACGGTCTACGAATTTAAAACAATTATGGATTTTCAGTTATCGCCGTCAGTTTTATTATTACTATAGCTATTATAAAGTCTCTTATACAATTTTTAAATTAAAAAATATATAAATAGAACTATAATATTATTTTTATATAAAACAATAGCCTGAAGTAAAAAAGTAATCTTTGTATTGCGGGGAACTTAACAAACTAACGTAGGTACACAAATTACACTTGGGACTCAGAAAAACAATTTGGTAGATCCTGTGTAAGGAACGAACCCGAAACACTTGGTTATGTATGTCGGTCGTCAAATCTGAACAACTACGCCATCTGTCTAGTAAAATCTGCACAAATGGCAATCGTAATTAATTGTTTTTTTTTTATTGCTTATGGTAGCAAACCAGCAAGCAGCACGGTAAGTGTTACTGCCGCCGATGGACCTTTGCAATATCAAGGGTACAGCTAGGTTGCTGCCTACCAATATAAACCCCAAACCCACCCAGTTGGCCGTCTGGCTCTCACGCTCATCGAATGAAGGGAAACAACACATTGCCACTGCTCAGGCGTCGATCTTCTGCGAGAGTGTGGTACTACTCCAGACGGACCGGCCCGCGGCTGTAGACAGTAAACTGTCAAAAGCGTGGTCCTTCCACTACCTGAAGTTACTACTTAAATTACAATTTGTTGTTTACACTACTGTTTCCAATTTAAAACATAGTAAAATTCACACATGAAATTGTTGATAAGTTTAGCCGATGATTAGATTATTACATAATTACTTGAAATTTAACATAAAAATGGTGAAATAAGATTAAGCATTAAACATGTGTGAGCGTGATCACTGTAAAGTGTACGAAACGTCGGGAAATTAAAAATTAAATACAAACGCGATAGAATCCATAAAAGTGGTTTTATTTCAAATGTGTAACACTCGCGTAAATATCAGACATCATTAAGCATTAAACAGTTTATTATGACATACCTTGCTAATACGATTACAGGGAGTATATAACGCAGTACAGTCACGGGGTAGGCCCACCGGGTGTGCATTGGCTAGCCTGAATAGATTGAGCTTAGTGAATGCAGTGCTGTGAAATCACTGCAAACATTACCGTATACATACATACATACATATCATCACGCCATATCCCTTGCAGGGTAGGCAGAGAGAACAGAGTGCCAGAGAACTCTATCTCTGCATACTTCACTCGCTTCCTCAACATTAATAATTCTCTTCATACACGCTCGCCGGTTTCGGAGACTCTTGACTCCACCTTCCTTCAGTACATGACCGATCTGGTCTAGGTAGGGTAGTCTCGGTCTCCCTCGGTACATTACATTACAGTATATATATATAGATATAGATATAGATATAGATATATATATATATATATATATATATATATATATATATATATATATATATATATATATATATATATATATATATATATATGACCACCGATCGCGTTTACGTAGCGTAAGCGAGATCTATAAATCTCTAACACCGAATAAGGGTGAAGCAGGTCCTTGAAGCCGATCCAATTTAAATCTCATAACCGTTGCGCTGATATAAAACACGATACACTATAGTTTTAATATAATTTATAATAAAGTTACGCCATTATTTGACAGCATAGGTGGCGTAATGGTTAAGATACCGACCTGCAATGCCAGTGCAGTGCGTTCGATTCCCACGCAGGACAATACTTGCCGCGAACCGCACTGTTGTTCTGAGTTTCTTGTCTTATAAGAGCTGAGATGATGATATTTTACTAAAATATACCACTGTGGCGATGGGATAAGAATACAATTATCGCCTTTTACATGTCATTAGAGATCGTAAAAAAAACACTTAGACTCTCACAAGCAGTGTGGAAAACAGCTGTATCAAGATTTAGTTTCAAGAAACTAATAACAACTCAGAGAGATCGCTAACTCAACTGCCAAGCGCGGCCATTACGGCTGTATCCCTTCAATTGTAGAGAGGCCCAAGTCCAGCTTTGAACGGCGAAGAGTTCAATGATGATAATTAATGATGACTAACATATAGACCTATTTTTTACTAACAACGAATATGTTTCTTCGATAAATAAAGATTAATATTATTATACAAACAACTAATAAAATTATTAATTTTGTAATAAGCAAAATAATATGAAACGTGATCGTAACTGCTGTTGTTGAAAACCGTTGAACGATCTATATTCGAAGTTAGTCTGTATAATCCAGGGACGACGAACAGAATTAATTAACGGAGATTGCTTAGACAAAACGGTGTGGCGAAAGATAAGGGCATACAATCCGAGGGATAGACAACAATCATGGCGGCAAAGTTGAACTATTAGCCGGTATAATAACCTATTAATATGGTGACTATATTAACCACATATATATATAGTATGTAGCGGTCATTGCAATGTAGGAAATTAATTAATTTGGGCAATAAAAAGCCTTAAAAAAACAAATTGTGTATGCATACACTTATACACTTATATTTAAGAAGTTGATTTTTTGAAGTGACAACTTCTTTAGCAGCGTTGTGCACTTTTTTGGGATGGGTAAAAAATGTTAAACATCGCGTCAGGACACGTGACCTGATCGAAAATTCATAAGACGGAAGGAGAGTAGACCGTAGGAGAGTTAATTATGATGTTGGTAATAGGAATTTAAATCATGTAGGGTGCTCATTAATTTCATAATCATCTTCTGTTTATATAACTTACCTACTATTCCTTAAGTGACAGTAGTAACCTAATATATTATTATAAAGTATAATAATAGTATAGTACCTAAATTAGTATAGTATTTCTATAGTAGTAGTATATGGAATGTTTGTATTTTATTTTTGAAATAATAAAACATAATTATTATTAAAAAAAAAAATCGTAAGACCGAGGGAGAGTAAACCGTAGGAGAATATTGTATTTAACCACATAAATGATAGTACTTTTATACTGATAAAAATAAAGCCATTCGTGCGAAATTATTCCCTAATCATACCAAAATATTTTTTTGACGGCTGGCTGTGGTATGGTCACACCCACACACACTCCCTGGGGCACACTTTTTATTTTTTGCGCTTGCTTTTTTTTTTCGTTTTTATCAGCAGTCCTCGCGACTGCTTTGTTTTTTTTTAAACAAATACAAAACTCTGTTATAATTTATTTTTTTAAATATTTTCAAATTTTTAGACATGGTATTATATACATTTCAAATAAAACTCATTTAATAGATTTTATGACGTCTGTATTTGATTTTTATTTTGCCGACTTTTCGAACATCTCATCATTTTGCCCGTTACTAAGAAACTAATAAATGGCTACTATGGAATATTAATATGAATATGACATCAAAATAAAACCCTATACAAATACGTCGGATCAGCGTGGTACAGTAAGTCAATTTCACTCCTATTGTGGAGGAAGCTCGCACCCAACATTTCAACGTATATGAGCTGAGATAACAATGAGATTTTACAAGATCTTTTAAACGGAGCTCACGTCAGATACATAACAAACTTAAACATATTCATAAATCTTAAATATTATAACGAAACTGAAAATCTTTATAGTTTCGCGAGACATTGGCCGTGTCTTTTCAGTGTGTGATAAACCAACCCGCCTAACAAGTGCAACGATTATTTGTCACAACATGTCGTTCCTTTTTAGAGCTTATGTCCAAAAAAAAAACGATGATATTACGGACGGATATTAGGCAAATAACGCCCAAACATTGGGGCTATTATAGTGACTGA
The DNA here is from genome assembly GCA_905163515.2 of Lymantria monacha. NCBI lineage: Eukaryota > Metazoa > Arthropoda > Insecta > Lepidoptera > Erebidae > Lymantria > Lymantria monacha. Next base: position 25,538,264 of record LR991081.1, read on the forward strand.
AAAGAAGAATATTAAAAATAAAATTAAATATTAATAACGGTATCATTGACAAAAGCCATTCCCCTCACGTATTCTTAACTAATAAATAATTAGATGCTGATTGTGTGTATTCACAAGATATTATGCTTCTTTGAACGTACCACTAATTGCGGTGTATACAAATTGATATCAAACTAATAATATAATATGCTTATTTTGAAATAATTAATCACAAGCGAGTTGAAGAAGTAAATTATCAAACAATCTGACTAGGACGTTATAGTATTTTTTTTGAAGTGAAAACTTCTTTTGGTGTGCTGCACCCAGATTTTTTCGTGGGCTGCAAGTGCGGCTGATCCGTCACGCTCTGATGTAAAAGGCTCGATCGGGTAAACTCGGGACTGCCGAATGTGAATGTGAGCGAGAAATATACAGTCAACTGCTCTTCACTGCTGTGTCGCTGTGTTTACTATAGTTAGTTTATATGTGATAATTGTTATTATTAATTACTCAATAGTTTTTAATAGTTACTGTTTCGACAGCTGGCGGTCACACCCATACATACTCCTTGGGGCAAAATTTCATTTTTTGAATTTGTTTTTTTGGAGTTTATTCCTTAACAATCGATTTTCATATAAGGCGCCCGGTATGAGAAAAATTTGAGGAGTAAAATCTTGTGATCAAATGACCTCGTTACGTTTTTGGTGGGCAACCTATTCTGCGCACCTTTCACTTTCTGACGTGAGATAATACTTCACTGAAAAGTTTTAATAAATGTAAATAAAAATACATATATCATTTTTAGTCAAATGAGCTTTTTTTGAGCCTGTTTTGATAATCGTACTTAAGGAGTAAACTCCAGTCGGGCGTCGGAGCTGACACACACACTTTTTTGTTTTACTATTTATGAAATATTTGAGATAATAGTTTAAAAGACTTAAGGAGTAAACTCCAGTCGTGCGTCAGGGTCGACACACACTTTTGTTTTTCATAAATTTAAGTTTTCACTTCTGTTGGCAGTCCTCATGACCTCTTTGTATTTTTTACTGCCCTTTATAGCACACGACCTATCCACGCCTATGCCAATGATATACCTTTGCAATACAGGCGCACGGTTAGATCCTTTCTAAAAAATTACCTTTTGTTAAACAAGGTAATTTTTTAAGCTGCCAGCTTTCTCGCTCGACTAACAAAGCTTAGTAGCAAATAGCTTACCTTGGACGAGCTAACCTACGGCTACCAAAATATTTTATTAGAACACTTAACAAATAGTTCTAGAATCAACACTGGTAATGTTGCAGACATTGGTACTATTTATTACTGCTTTGCATAGTGCGTCATTAATTTAACGTCATTATCAAAAATTGGTGTCATCTAAAAAGCATGATGTGTGGCATGACTCTGCATGACAGGATTTTTCTTCAATCCCATATTGTCTAGTAAATGGCGTCATGGCATGGCATGGAACGAAGTGCCATCATCCATAAATAATCAGATGAAACCTGTAGGCTTACTCTTGAATACAGTTTTGATTTCGATTCCGATTCAATTCCAATCTCACCAAATTTGTATTTGGTACTCTTGAACAAAATCGAAAATGAAATTGAAATCGTAAACACGATCGACTCGCAATATTAAGAAGTATTGCGATCAACACTATAGAGTGTGGCCATATAAAATTAAACTTAACCCACCATTAATAAAATTATAAAAAAGATAATATTTCTTGGAAAATCTTTACGATTATTCACAAAATTAATTATTATTAAATATAATATAGCATTATACTAGTTTATAACATCTAAACAGAATTAAAGCTTACAAATGTATAATAACTGTGGCTAATAGTGTCAATACTACAAGTTTTAAAAATACTATTTTTAAATTATTTAATTTATATTTTACATATTTATTATATATTATATTTTACATATATATTTTACATTTTATTTATATTAATATTTTACATACATACATACATATCATCACGCCATATCCCTTGCAGGGTAGGCAGAGAGAACAGAGTGCCAGAGAACTCTATCTCTGCATACTTCACTCGCTTCCTCAACATTCATAATTCTCTTCATACACGCTCGCCGGTTTCGGAGACTCTTGACGCATTCTTAATTACATACCAAAAATTAACCTTAAACGTCAGGTCGGTCATAAAACAATTGTCAAAATTAGCAATATATATGATGGAAGAAGAATATATATTGCGTCGACCTCATATAATTGCGGTAATAGCAAGATGATGATAATCATGACCTAAGCGTGTCTGATATTCAAAGTTTAGATGCCCAAATGTGTCTCTATGTCAAAGGTATGTTAATCTGCCGACTCGTGTGGTGTGGGTGGGCTATTCGACAGAATAGAAAATAAAAAAAAATATTTTAGCGCGTCAGATATTGCATAAACAGAGAGCTGATGTCATATGAACGCTAAGAATACTCCTATTAAAAAAACTGACAATATGGTACTGTACACGTGTTTGTATGGGGTTTTGTTTCGAGTTTTCCTTCTCTTGCATAGATGTTATATGCGTTCTATATCCCTTAGTCGTCTCTCGCAATCACCCACAGGTAAGATAGGCAGTGTTGAATTGTATTCTTATTCCATCACCACACGGATATCATCACATCATATTATATCTGTCATATAATAAATTAATATCAACTATGTTGTATCATGACGATTGCTAATATTACCAACATTGAGCGTGTACGCCATTAAAGATGACTAAGAGTTTCGCAATTACGTGGGCCATGTCAATCTGATGCCTTTGGTCAACAATAACATTCCCAAAAACGTTAGGCAAACAACATTTTTTTGCAATATACAGGGTGTCCCAAAATTCAACGATAAGCTGGCACCAGCAGGTGGACCTACATATGACTACTCGAGAACAGAAAAGAAAAAAATTCTACCTTGATTTTTCTTTTCATTACGACAAAAAAACCAAAATCCTTAAAAATGGACATCCTTTATTATATCATTAAGTGCTATTGCTACAGTTTTACAAGTAATTCTGTGATTTTTTTGTATTGGCAAGGTAAGTAGCACTACTATCGATCACAACCATTAAAAATTCCAGAATATCTATAGTTTTTACACAAAAATCAATCAAAACTATGTTTTTTTCATAAATTATGTAAGATTTTGACTTTCAGCTCACTTTCACTCATCATAGTGAAAAAAAAAAGTATGGACACTACTGTGGCAAATAGTATTAAAAATTGGCGCATCTAACTACAATTCTAAAATGGTATAACATTCTAGACAAACTAGCCACAAAAATATACTTAGGTGTACTATTTCAAAATAACAACCATATTTCGAAAATTGTTAGTGTTGATAGTAATCACTTTTACTATGTAGCCAAAATGTTTTTGTAGCAAGTTCTCAGAATTTTAATGAGACATGTGCGTAGTCCATAAGATAAAATAAGTTAGACAGAGACAGAGAGATTATACGTTAGAGGGAGATAGATAGATGCTAATTGTTTAGTAACATTAATGCAGGTGGAGAAGTAATTAATGTCCTCAGCAGCACAGCAAGTCAGTATGCTCTACTTCTTTGTTTACTGCACACCGTTCTGTTTTAATTAAAGTGGCTCTGGTACTGACGACTTTTGGATTGAATTAAGTGACCTGGAAATTGACCTGACTTGGTATTATTTTAGACTGTGATTTTGTGTTTTTTTTTAAAGAAGTTTTGCCTTATTTTCAAGTGTTTAGCATTCATCATGCCGCTACCATACACAGCGTTAGAATACGCTAATATGCACCTAATTTAAGGAGAATGCCGATGCAATGCCAACGCTGCTAGCAGATTATATCGAGCAAGGTACCCTAATCTTCAAAGGTATCCGGATTATCGCGTATTTATTAACGTGTATCAAGCTTTTTCGGAGGATCGTATACCATCTGACAGGCGAAACGCTGGAAAACCTAGATCGGAACACGATGAAGAAGTTCTCACTGAAATAGAAAACGATTCAACTACCTCTGTACGTGCTGTACAAGCAGCAACGGGAATCCCAAAAAGTACTGCACATAGAATTTTAAAACGTCACGTCGTCGTGATGAAACAACCTGCAAGAAAGATGGATATTTAAATCTTCACAATCTTCATAGCTGGAACAATGAAAATCTGCACCTGGTGAGAGAAGACAATCCCAATACCAATTTAAGGTTAACCTATGGACTGACATAATAAATGGCAAAGTGATAGGGCCCTTTGAGTTACAAGGAAACATAGATGGCAATAGTTATTTAAACTTCTTACAAAATGAGTTGCCAGGATTATTAGAAGATGTGCCCTTAAGTGATTTGCAAACCACGTGGTTTCAAAACGATGGTTGCCCAGCTCACTATGCCCGTCCTGTGCGAGAGTACTTAGACCAAGAGTACCCAGGGCGTTGGATCGGTCGACTTGGTCCTATCTTGTGGCCACCCCGTTCACCCGATCTAAATCCCCTGGACTTTTTCTATTGGGGTTGTCTAAAGGACAGAGTCTACACAAAACCGATTGCAAACTTGGACGAGCTTCGCCATAAAATAATTCAGACTGTGGATCTACGGACTACGCACATGTCTCATTCAAATTCTGGGAACTTGCTACAAAAACATTTTGGCTACTTACTAAAAGTGATTACTATCAACACTAACAATTTTCGAAATATGGTTGTTATTTTGAAATAGTACACCTAAGTATATTTTTGTAGCTAGTTTGCCTTGAATGTTATACCATTTTAGAATTGTAGTTAGTTGCGCCAATTTTTAATACTATTTGCCACAGTAGTGTCCATACTTTTTTTTTTCACTATGATGAGTGAAAGTGAGCAGAAAGTCAAAATCTTACATAATTTATGAAAAAAACATAGTTTTGATTGATTTTTGTGTAAAAACTATAGATATTCTGGAATTTTTAATGGCTGTGATCGATAGTAGTGCTACTTACCTTGCCAATACAAAAAAAATCACAGAATTACTTGTAAAACTGTAGCAATAGCACTTAATAATATAATAAAAGATGTCCATTTTTAAAGATTTTGGTTTTTTTGTCGTAATGAAAAAAAAAATCAAGGTAGAATTTTTTTCTTTTCTGTTCTCGAGTAGTCATATGTAGGTCCACCTGCTGGTGCCAGCTTATCGTTGAATTTTGGGACACCCTGTATACAATGGCAAAAAAGTACATAAACCGTGGACCCCAAGTAATTGGGATAAGAACACTATGATGAATAATAAATTAATGTTATCAAGTAATCAAAATCAATCACAATTTTCTTTTCTCGAATAAATTTTCTTTTTCCTCTGGCAATATATTACGTAGAATGCGCATCATAATAAATAATTAATGATGTACTTACTGTATAATCTTTGAAACATACGAATGTTTAATAAGAAATTTGTTTAGTAAAAACTGTTTAGTAAGAACAAAAATTTACAACAAAATACATAAAAAATAGTGTAATCATCATCTCGGCTCATAAATGTCCCACTGTTGGGCTTGAGCTCCCTCCGCAAAGTGACGGTAATTGACCTACTATACCACGCTGGTCAGATGTGTTGGTATAGGGTTTCGTTTCGAGTTTTCATTCTCTTGCATAGATGTTATATGCAATTTATATCCCTTAGTCGTCTCGTACGATCACCCACAGGTATGATATGGGGTGGTGAATAGTATTCTTACTCTGTCACCACATGGAAAAATAAAAAATACTAAATAATATTCGAAACATTAGTACGATAAAAACAAAAATTGACAACCAAATCTGTAAATGTACTTTTATTTGATATCGTGTTTTCACGTAACATTGTTTCAAAGAACAGATTTAACAGGGATTTTCCGGTGCACTAAGCCTTTTGTAAGCGGGTTTAATAATGTCGACCCCAGCAGCCAGACAACATGCATATGTTTAGGGGTCGGTATACACAAACCTAAAATTCGATCTAACGAGATCGTTGTTGATTGAAATCACATTGCTTTTATTTTATTTCTTTCTATTGCAGATTTTATTTGTAATATTTTAGTTTTTTTTTTTATATAATAAATAGATTTGATCGATAAAAAAAACTTTCATTTTTTACAACGTTTTTACCAATATCTAGTTTTCACGTTTCAACTACAGTTGCAGCACGCTATGATGGTCGTTTTGACATATTACAATAGTGATGTGATATTTCAATTTATTCTGGAAAAATATAGGTAATGAAATCTACAAGTTTTTATTGCAAGTAGTACCTGATTAAAAATGTTTAATAAAACAAAAATATAAATGTTTACTTAATATATTTGAACGATCTGAATATTGGAATGAAAATGAATTTACATACTTTATATGCACACAAGAAACAAATTAATACAAAAAGAGACTAAAAAAAGGTGCCACAAAAGGCTATATTTAATCAGATTCGTCCATACTGCTATTTTTACTGTCGTCACTGCTATCATCACCTACATTAATTATAAGTTCGATTTCTAAAATATTATCTATGTTCACATCTCTTTCATAATCTTTCCTTATTAATTGAACAATTCACAATCTTTTCCCAGTCTCCTTTAGATGTTCACAAACTTGTAGTAGTTGTAGCATGTTCACAAGTGGTAAATAAGTACACCAATAATTATAATCCTATAAAAATAAAAAATAAATGTTCGCGGGACCCTAACATATATAGTTTAGAAATCAATGTAATAAATAAATTTTGTGTCCTATAATAATACATTTGATAAATTTTATTATGACTAACTGCACGTCACTATTGACAATAAAAAACAACAATTTGCTCCTTCAAATGTAATTACTATAAATACAAAACTTCATGAGGGGACAAACGTCAAAACGGCCATCATAGCGTGCCGGTAGTATAGTCAAAACTAGAGGTTGGTAAGAGCAGCCCTTCTTTTTTTTTTTTTTTTTTTTTCTCTTTGGTGTACTATGGATGCGTCTCGCCCCGCCGAATCGCTCCAGGGTGACGGAAAGGCGGCGCGTGACCCCATAGACCCACCGTAAAACTCCTCTCTGTTCGCCGTGCGAGCGGACCACCGGTACTCGATTTTTGACTTCGGTGGCCTTGGTAAGAGCAGCCCTACCAGGAGCATATCGAAGTTGCTGTCTATCGTGTGAAGAGAGTTTCACCGCGTTACCTCTGCATCGCCATCGGGCCGGCCACAGGTACCGCTTCCTTGACATCTGCGGCCGGCCCGAAATATCATCATCATCTCAACTCATATAGGTCCCACTGTTGGGCTCGAGCCTTCTCCATAATGGAAGGGAAATTGCCTTCTACTACGCTGGTCAGACGTGTTGGAATAGGGTTTTGCTTTAAGTTTTCCTTCTCTCGCATAGATATTATATGCGTTTTATATCTCTTAGTCGTCTCTTACGATCATCCACGGGTAAGATAGGGGTGGTGAATTGTATTTTTACTCCGTCACCACACGGGAAGGAATATAGTCTGGAAAATAAAGCTAGGAATATAGTCAACCCTAAAGGTTATTTTCTGTTAACATCGAATATTAAAAAATCGTATTTATTTTAATCAGAGGGCCCAGTTGTTACGAATATATGTATCTATACGCATAGACATGTTAGTAAAATCACATGAAGAACGATTGAGCAGCTAAACCCGAAATGCTTAACTGGCTTTTAACCTGCGTCACTCGCAATAGATATTTTTATTGCCTTTAGAGCACACGAGCATGATGTCCACTTAATAGTAACTAAGGGTCTTGAAACTCGCAATACCAAGGGCACTGCATTACAAACGTATTCCCCTCAACACTCTCGATCGAGAGATCGAAATTTCACTGTTTGACTGAAATTCTATTGGTCTACATACTAGTCTTTTATTTAAAAAAATAATATAATTCAAACTACTGAAATTTAGCATTTAACATGCATGATTATTTATTAAAACTTGATTACGAGCGAAAAATGATTGTCATAGGAACCCACACCTATTGAAAATCCGTTTCAATCGTGCTCGTCCCATGTGTGACAATCATTTTTCGCTCGTAATTAAGTTTTTTATAAATAATCAAGCATGTTAAATACTGAATTTCAGCAATTTGAATAACAGGGTCGTGTCATCGTTTAATAGAATAATGGTAGGACTACGCTGTTGACAGTTTTCTGTCTACAACCGCGGGCCGGTCCGTCCGGGGTAGTACCACACTCTCGCAGAAGATCGACGTCTGAGTAATGGCAATGTGCTACTGCGCTTCGTTCGGTGAGCGAGAGAGCCGGAAGCTCAACTGGGGTGGGTTTGGGGATTTTATTGATAGGCAGCGGCCTAAGCCCTTGGTATTGCAAAGGCCACGGGCGGCAGTGACACCTACCATCAGGTGTGTTGCTTGCTCGTTTGCCATCATAAATAATAATAAAAAATACAATTCTAACTGCTAAGTTAGAGTATTCAATCCGTATAATGTTTTTAGTCGGGTTGTTTTCATCGACACCAAGTAATTGGGATAAGAGTAAGAGAATGATGATAAATGATGACTATTCATATCATATTCCAATATACTCTATCGAACTAACAAATCTGTTGATATTTTGAAAATAATTGTAATATACCAAAACTAATTTCAAATATCAATAAACATTGTAATGTGTAAAAATCTAGACCATTATTTAAACCCTTTCTATAGCTGATCAAATCTTACGCACACTAATCCTGCAGCAAATATAGAATGATATTGCGAATATGCATTCACAAACTTCAAAGGGTCCATGCTTAAATGCTTTTGAATTATATAAGGGTGATTTTTCTTTGAACGCAATGTTTGATTTCGATGCTCATGAATGACAAATACAGACCAAATTAATATAACCTAGATGAACTTTTATACCCTGTAAACAACGATAATAAAAATGCAAGAATGCGCTCACATAAATAAAGTTGAAATTCGTATGGTAAGGTCAATATAGGAACTGTCGACGTTACAGCAAATAAGAACTCAAAGGCTTTTCATTAATTAACCTTTCGCAGATTGTAGCTACTCAATATTCTGTAACGAAACACTAAAATATTTTATCTGAAGCTTAATTAAAGTACGGGGGGCATAGTCCGGAGCGTGCTCGTTCGCGTCCCCTGCTAGTCTAATTAGACTGCTAATCCGGCTCGAAATGCGTACCGCAATGCGGGTTAGGGCGTCCCCCGGAGGCGACGCGTACCGACCCGCCCCCGTCGGTACGAACTTCGGCAGTTGCGGCGATGGGGGCCGCCACCCATCACGCCTTGCCCAGTCGAGCAGAGCAGAGTGCCGGATGGGCACGTGGAATGTAAGAGGTTGTGTGGAAGGTAAGTTGCACGAGCTGATATCCGTCATGGCGGACAAACAGCTAGACGTGCTCTGTGTAACAGAGACCAAGCGAAGGGGCAGCGACGCCTGCGATCTTCCTGGTGGCGGGATGGCTCTGTGGTCTGGTGTACCACAGAGCGATCGAGCCAGCATGGGGGTAGGAGTACTGCTGTCCTCTCGCTTGGCCTCAGGTGTGAAGGATTACGGAATGTATGATCCCAGACTTCTTTGGGTCCGTATTCATGGTTGTAGCATATGCTCCCGTAGGATCCTCGGTGGCATCAGACCTAGAGAAGTTTTGGGATAATGTTAGGGAAGTTCTGGATATGGCAGAAACCAGTGAACGCGTGATTGTATGCGGAGATTTGAACGGATGGGTGGGGACCAAGCGTCCCGACTATGAGGACGTACTTGGTCCATTTGGTGATAAGAGAGTGAACGACGCAGGTAGGCTCATAGCGGATGTATGTATGGAGAGAAACCTTATTGTGTCAAACACATTTTTCCAACATAAGGACATCCATATGTATACATGGAGAAGGAATGAACAGAAAAGTATAATAGATTTAATTTTGGTAGACAGTCGCCTCCGAAGCAAAATATTGGACGCAAGAGCCTACAGGGGCCCCACAGTCGATACGGACCACTATCTCGTTATTGCGAGATTTAGTGGTCTGTTCAGAAAGTGGAGGCACTGGCGAGAGCGTGTCCACTTCGGAGGGCTTGAAAGAATAAAGGTTGAAAGGTTGCAAGAAGAGTGTGTAAGAGAAAAGTATGCAGAGGGTGTCCGAGAACGGCTGACGATGGCAAGCCAGCCGCAATCGGACATTGAAGAATGCTGGAGAGTATTGAAAGAGAGTATGGTAGACACAGCGAAAGAAGTATGTGGAAGTTCAAAGAAGCATAGAAACACAAATGGTGATGCATGGTGGGATGCGGAAGTGGCAGCTTCCGTAGAGCAAAAGAAGAAAGCGTGGCTGGACTATGTCTCTTCTTTGAATCTGAATGACAGTATGACTGAACAGAAGAAAGAAATATATCGGCAATGTAAGAATGACACCAAGGCCTTAGTGAAAGAGAAACGTGATAGAGCAAGTATGAGTGCAGAAGATAGGCTGACTAAAAACTTCGAGAGTAACACCAAACTCTTTTGGAGGGAGGTGAAGAAGTCTCGGGGTGGTTGGTCAGCCTTCAGAATGAATAAAATAAGGTCTAAAGGTGGAGACATTCTTACACAAACACAAGAAATGTTAAGCCGATGGAGTGAATATTTTGGCGATATGTATGCGGATACTACGGTTGGCGCCGGTGTCGCATGTGGTCTAGTAGATCAACATTCGGCGACGGCGTCCTCCGATGGCATCAGTACGGATGAAGTTGAATGGGCGATAAGAAGCTTGAAAAATGGTAAGGCAGCGGGCATTGATATGGTGTCTGCCGAGATGATCAAGCTTGGTGGCTCCTGTGTCCGGGAGGCGTTCCTGTTGCTCCTCAATTTATGTTGGAGCTCGGGAATGGTTCCCGGGGACTGGAATAGCGCAGTCATCGTGCCTTTGTTTAAAAACAAGGGTTCACGTTATGACTGCGCAAATTACAGAGCCATAAGCTTGACCAGTTTGGCAGCAAAAGTGTATGGTAAAATTATTGAAAGTAGAATGAGGATGGTGTCCGATGGTTTACTGTGTGAGACACAAGGAGGTTTCAGGAGTGGAAGGGGATGCATGGATCAAGTGTTCTCTGCGCAACATTGTGGAGAAGCATCTGGCCCTAGGTCAGAGGGTTTTCTGCTGTTTTGTGGATCTGGAGAGAGCATTTGACACGGTTGTACGAAAGGAACTTTGGGACATTTTACCGGAATATGGTATTAACGGTAAACTGCTGCAGGCTGTGCAATCCAGTTACATGGGCTGTAGAGCCTGTGTGCGGCTGGATGATGGAATGTCGCCTTGGTTTGACGTCAATATCGGCGTTAAGCAGGGCTGCGTTCTATCAGCCAGGCTGTTTATCATATATCTGGATAAATATCTCCAAAGGTTAAACGATATGAATGTGGGAGTCCAGATGGGTGACTCAGTGGTCTCTGCTCTGCTTTATGCAGATGACGCAGTCCTGCTGGCACAGTCAGCGACTGACCTGCAGACCCTAGTCACACAATGACAGAAGATTGTAAGAAAAGGGGTCTACGCGTGAATGTGAGCAAAACCAAAATAATGGTCTTTGAAAGAGATGAAGCCAGAACAGATGTAAGAGTAACAATAGGTAATGATGTACTAGAGCAAGTGGATGAATTTGTATATCTTGGATGTGGATTTAGCCGAGATGGACGGTACACCACTGATATAGAGCGAAGAGTGAATGCGGGAAATAGAGTGAACGGAGCGTTGGGGCAACTTCTCGGTAGCCACCACCTCAGCCAGAAGGCACGTGTAGCAATACATAACGCAGTGCTTGTCCCAACATTACTGTATGGAAGCGAGAGTTGGGTATGCAGAAAAGAGTATGAAAGTAAAATTAATGCGGTCGAAATGCGATCTCTTCGGAAAATCTGTGGAGTTAAGCTGACCGACCGCATTCGTAACGACGACGTAAGAGAGCGAGTAGGTATGAAAGAGAGTATTGGTGTAAAGATGCGAAAGCGAATGCTCCGATGGTTCGGACATGTGGAAAGAATGCCGAACGAACGTCTGGTTAAGTAGATATACAATGCGAAAGTGGAAGGATGTAGGTACCGAGGGAGACCGAGACTAACCTACCTAGACCAGATCGGTCAGGTACTGAAGGAAGGTGGAGTCAAGAGTCTCCGAAACCGGCGAGCGTGTATGAAGAGAATTATGAATGTTGAGGAAGCGAGTGAAGTATGCAGAGATAGAGTTCTCTGGCACTCTGTTCTCTCTGCCTACCCTGCTAGGGATATGGCGTGATGATATATATATAATTAAAGTACGAATTTGTCATACACATACATACATATCATCACGCCATATCCCTTGCAGGGTAGGCAGAGAGAACAGAGTGCCAGAGAACTCTATCCTTGCATACTTCACTCGCTTCTTCAACATTCATAATTCTCTTCATACACGCTCGCCGGTTTCGAAGATTCTTGACTCCACCTTCTTTCAGTACGTGACCAATCTGGTCTAGGTAGGTGAGTCTCGGTCTCCCCCGGTACCTACATCCTTCCACTTTCGCATTGTATATCTTCTTAACCAGACGTTCGTTTGGCATTCTTTCCACATGTCCGAACCATCAGAGCATTCCCTTTCGTATCTTTACACCAATACTCTCTTTCATACCTACTCGCTCTCTGACGTCGTCGTTGCGAATGCGGTCGGTCAGCCTAACTCCACAGATTTTCCGTAGAGATCGCATTTCGACCGCATTAATTTTGCTTTCATGCTCTTTTCTGCATACCCAACTCTCGCTTCCATATAGTAATGTTGGGACAAGCACTGCGTTATGTATTGCTACATGTGCCTTCTGGCTGAGGTGGTGGCTACCGAGAAGTTGTCCCAACGCTCCGTTCACTCTATTTCCCGCATTCACTCTTCGCTCTGTATCAGTGGTGTACTTTCCATCTCGGCTAAAACCACATCCAAGATATACAAATTCATCCACTTGCTCTACTACATCATTACCTATTTTTACTCTTACATCTGTTCTGGCTTCATCTATTTCAAAGACCATTATTTTGGTTTTGCTCACATTCACGCGTAGACCTCTTTTCTTACAATCTTCTGTCATTGTGTCGACTAGGGTCTGCAAGTCAGTCGCTGACTGTCTAGCAGGACTGCATCATCTGCATAGAGCAGAGCAGTGACCACTGAGTCGCCCATCTGGACTCCTCCACATTCATATCGTTCAACCTTTGGAGACATTTATCGAGATATATGATAAACAGCCTGGCTGACAGAACGCACCCCTGTTTAACGCCGATATTGACGTCAAACCAAGGCGACATTTCATTATCCAGCCGCACACAGGCTCTACAGCTCATGTAACGGGACTGCACAGCCTGCAGCTGTTTACCGTTAATACCATACTCCGGTAGAATGTCCCAAAGTTCCTTTCGTACATTCGTGTCAAATGCTCCCTCCAGATCCACAAAACTGCAGAAAACACTCTACCCTAGAGCCAGATGCTTCTCCACAATGTTGCGCAGAGAGAACACTTGATCCATGCATCCCATTCCACTCCTGAAACCTCTTTATGTCTCACACATCAAACCATCGGACACCATCCTCATTCTCCTTTCAATAATTTTACTGTACACTTTTGCTGCCAAACTGGTCAAGCTTATGGCTCTGTAATTTGCGCAGTCATAACGTGAACCCTTGTTTTTAAACAAAGGCACGATGACTGCGCTAGTCCAGTCCCTGGGAATCATTCCCGAGCTCCCACATAAATTGAGGAGCAACAGGAACGTCTCCCAGACACAGGAGCCACCAAGCATGATCATCTCGGCAGACACCATATCAATGCCCGCTGCCTCACCATTTTTCAAACTTCTTATCGCCCATTCAACTCCATCTATACTGATGCCATCGGAGGACGCCGGTGGTGAATGTTGATCTACTAAACCACATGCGACACCGGCGCCAACTCGAGCATCCGCATACATATCGCCAAAATATTCACTCCATCGGCTTAACACGTCTTGTGTTTGTGTAAGAATGTCTCCACCTTTAGACCTTATTTCATTCATTCTGAAGGCTGACCAACCACACCGAGACTTCTTCACCTTCCTTGAAAAGCGTTTGATGTTACCTTCGAAGTTTTTAGTCAGCCTATCTTCTGCACTCATATTTGCTCTATCACGTTTCTCTTTCACTAAGGCCTTGGTGTCATTCTTACATTGCCAATATATTTCTTTCTTCTGTTCAGTCATACTGTCATTCAGATTCAAAGAAGAGACATAGTCCAGCCACGCTTTCTTCTTTTGGTCTACGGAAGCTGCCACTTCCGCATCCCACCATACATCACCATTTGTTTTTCTATGCTTCTTTGAACTTCCACATACTTCTTTCGCTGTATATACCATACTCTCTTTCAATACTCTCCAGCATTCCTCAATGTCCGATTGCGGCTGGCTTGCCATCGTCAGCCGTTCTCGGACACCCTCTGCATACTTTCCTCTTACACACTCTTCTTGCAACCTTTCAATCTTTATTCTTTCAAGCCCTCCGAAGTGCACACGCTCTCGCCAGTGCCTCCACTTTCTGAACAGACCACTAAATCTCGCAATAACGAGATAGTGGTCCGTATCGACTGTGGGGCCCCTGTAGGCTCTTGCGTCAAATATTTTGCTTCGGAGGCGACTGTGTACCAAAATTAAATCTATTATACTTTCCTGTTCATTCTTTCTCCATGTATACATATGGATGTCCTTATATTGGAAAAATGTGTTTGAGACAATAAGGTTTCTCTCCATGCATACATCCGCTATGAGCCTACCTTTTTTTTTTCCTTCGCAAGGTGGGACCATGGACATGGTCGCGCCCCGGCAAATCGGCCCGGGGCGACAGAAGAGGCGGCGCGCAACCCCATGGACCCACCCTGCAAACACCTCTCTTCGGCGTGCGAGCGGGCCACCAGTACCCGATCTTTGTCTTCGGTGGCCGCTATGAGTCTACCTGCGTCGTTCACTCTCTTATCACCAAATGGACCAAGTACGTCCTCATAGTCGGGACGCTTGGTCCCCACCCATCCGTTCAAATCTCAGCATACAATCACGCGTTCACTGGTTTCTGCCATATCCAGAACTTCCCTAACATTATCCGAAAACTTCTCTAGGTCTGATGCCACCGAGGATCCTACGAGAGCATATGCTACAACTATGAATACCTTGGTGACACCTAGGTTTATACGGACCCAAAGAAGTCTGGGATCCTACATTCCGTAATCCTTCACACCTGAGGCCAAGCGAGAGGACAACAGCACTCCTACCCCCCATGCTGGCTCGATCGCTCTGTGGTACACCAGACCACAGAGCCATCCCGCCACCAGGAAGATCACAGGCAACGCTGCCCCTTCGCTTGGTCTCTGTTACACAGAGCACATCTAGCTGTTTGTCCGCCATGACAGAGAACAGCTCATGCAACTTACCTTCCACACAACCTCTTACATTCCACGTGCCCACCCGGCACTCTGCTCTCCTCGACTCGCCTGACTGGGCAAGGCGTGATGGGTGGCGGCCGGCATTGCATTTCGTATTATGAGCTTCTCATCATATAAAACTTATTAAGCCTCACTTAATGCCCTCTAGAAGACTAAAGATAAAAAAAAAGACAAGGTCTTAAATATAAATACTTTCATAGATATCAAAAAGAATATATATCGAAAGGTATTGAATAGCACTTTATAAATATCTATATACATTACTAGATATTCTTACGATGCTTTTCTTGCATTTGTTTTGTTATAAATATTATAATAATGTTTTTTTTTTATAGATTAATAAATAATACATACCTTTAGACATCCATACAATGCCGCCAATAATAATGACGACAAGCGCCGCTATCTTCGTAAACATGAAAACGTTTTGAATCTTTGTAGTAAACTTCACATGGTAAGCGTTTATGAATGTTAGCAAACCTGAAAATGACTGCATATTAGACACTAGTTATTATATACTTAAAAAAAAGTTATTATACATTATAACTATTTATTATATATTTTTAAAGAAAGCACCTTGCACTAGGTAAATGTTGCTTGTATTGTGGTGGACTTTAAAAACACATATTACAGTCATACACAGACCAATATGTTCTGTATCGCACAAAGTATTGTCCACTGAGAATCTAACCCAACTACATTTGGTACGTTAGTTCACTATCTTAATCACTACGCTATCTGCATACTAAAGTCAATATTTTTTTAATAGTAATAGTATTCGCGTTGATCTGTTGGCATAGGCTTGCTGCCCACTTCCCTGGTAATGCTTCAGTCAGTCTGTATTACCCCCATAGGATAGTAAGTACTGTAGTACACACTGACCGAAAAAAGACAAAAATTTCTGTATATTAGGTTAGAGAAATTACAAATTAATTAATATCAACAGCATTTCCATAGAAGACATGGCTTGGAACTATCGTAATGCTGGAATCCATAGCATATGTTAACATCATTAGCCAATCAACGTTACTATGACATATGACATGGGCCTCCACATGAGAGGGATATCGTTATAATCGCCACGCTTGGCAACGAGATGGCCGTCAAAATTAGTGTTATAAATTTCCCCAATTCTTCTGGTGATTCTTCAGTCGTTTTTCATGACTACCACGAGAAAATATAGGGTACATATTATCTTCTAACAAACACACCTTTAGTTCTAGCATATCACCATTACCATTTCATCTCATTTACGTCCCACTACTGGGCTCAAGCTTTCTCTATACCTATTACAATTGACTTACTATACTTCGCTGATCAGACAGGTTAGTACAGAATTTTATTTCGAGTTCTCCTTGTCTTGCATAAAAGTTACATGCCTATTATTATATTATAACCTGCTTTGAATATTATCAACCCTTACATTGCACGTGGAAGACAAGGTCGACATCGACCTGGGACTGGTCTGGTTTTTTTTTTTCTTTTTTTTTTTTTTCTTTTTTTTTTTAAGGGCGTTTACAAGATTTCGCCAATAACTAGTTATAAATATCTTCAGTCTTTCAGGTTAGTCATATTCTAAGTCAAATTGTCACCATCAACAGTGCTATGGCCACACTGTTAATGGTATCTTGTTGGAATTTTGATGGCAAATGAAAACGTTGTAAAACACTTTTATATGATATTCACGACATCCCAGTAGTTTCGCGCCTCACATTACATAAAATGCCATCAAAATTATCTAATATAACACGTTAAAACACTAATATATCGAATATAATACAAGAGCACCACGTGACGTTTTCAAATTCCCGACTGGTCTGGTTAATATTTACATTGCCAAGGAGGGTTGACGTCAGACAGGCGGCTGTCATAAAACCATTGCCTAAACCGTTTGAAATATGTCAAAAAATAAAATGAGAAAGGTAGTGACCCCAGAGATGACGTCTGATAAGGTAGTATCTTTTTTTATTGTTTATGGTGGCAAACGAGCAAGCAGCACACCTGATGGTGTCACTACCGCCCATAGACCTTTGCAATACCAAGGGTATAGCTATGCCGCTGCCTACCATTACAATGCCCAAACCCACCCAGTTGGGCTTCTGGTAGGGGTGTCCACTTTGAAAAAACATCGATGTTTTTATCGATTCGATAAATCGAAACTGTACATCGATGCATTTCGATGTATCGGATGAAAACATTTTTTTTTTTTTTTTTGGTGGACTATGGATTAGTCTCGCCCCACCAAATCGGTCCAGGGTGACGGAGAAGGCGGCGCGTGACCCCATAGACCCACCGTAAAAACTCCTCTCTCTTCGCCGTGCGAGCGGGTCACCGGGACCCGATTTTTAACTTCGGTGGCCCGCCCGGCGGTTCACCCTCGCGGGTTCCTCTCGTCGACGCCCCGACAGATTTCGCCGTCGGGGCGTCGCCCTCACGCGGTGGCCTCACGTCGGGTGACCGGACAATTCCCCGGTCCGATCACCCGAAGCCTCGGTTAGGGCGGCATCAGGCGCAGGTATTCGCGCCTGCGCCGCCCCGGCCGCTGGCGGCGGCCCGGGGCGCGGGATTCCTCCCTTGCCCGTTCCGCCGCTTCCTTCTGCGAGATGACAGCCTCGCAGAAGGCGGCGACCGCGTCCCAGTTCCTGATGCTGTCGACCATCGCCCTCGCGACGGCCGGCAGCGTCAGGTCGGCACCGATGACAGCGACGAGGTCACGGCGCTGCCGCTCCCATCCCGGACACACCTCCAGCGTGTGTTGCGCCGTGTCCTCGTCACTCCTGCAGTGGTGGCAGGCCGGAGTCCACTCCCTATACACGACCCTGTGCAGGTACAACCCCAAAACACCCGTGCCCCGTCAATACCTGCACCAGCCGAAAGGTGAGGACTCCGTGCCGCCGCTCCATCCACTCTATCAATACGGGCCGGAGGGCCTCAACGGTCTCCACACCGTGCCTAGGCCTCTCCAGCCACGTAGCCCAACGGGCGATGACGTCTCGGCGGGCATCCACGCGCCAGGTGGCTATCTCGCTCAACGATGGGGAGCCACCTTCCTCGCGCGCTGTGATAACCCGCCGGTAGAGGTCGGAGAGCATCTCCGCCTCTAGGTCCCACGGGGGTGTCCCGGCCAACAGGCACGCCGCCTCTGTTGACACCGTGCGGTACCCGCGAATGGCTCTGACCGCCATGGCTCTCTGTGGCCTCCACAGAACCGCCCTGAGCTGGGCGTTCAGAGCCCTCGCCCACACGGGTGCGCCGTACATGGCCATCGAGCGGATGACCCCCGCATACAGCCCTCGGGCCTCAAAACTGGGTCCGCCCACGTTCGGCATGAGTCGAGAAAGGGCGGACGCCGCGCCGACAAGCCGGGGAGCAATGTGTCGGAAATGCTCCCGGAACCACCATCGCCCGTCGAGCACCAGACCCAAGTACCTCATATGGGCCTGGATGCTGATGTGGATGGAGTTTACCACTATCGAGGCGCCGATGGGCAGCCTCACACGGGGCCCATGGAAAAGTAGGGCCTCCGTCTTGTTTAGGGCCACCCTGAGCCCCAGCGCCTCGATCCGCCTGACCATCTCCTCGGTGCCGAGAGTGGCCAGGCTCGCCGCCTCTTCGAGTGTCCTGCCCCGGGCTGTGACGAGCGTGTCGTCAGCGTAGCACACCAAGCTCAGCCCGGGGGGGAGACTCCCTCTCAACGCCCAGTCGTACCCGATGTCCCACAGAGTCGGCCCCAGAACCGACCCCTGTGGAACGCCGCACGACATGGGCGTCCGCACAATGTCCCCTGCGGGACCCGCGCAGAGGATACTGCGGCCCTCCAAATAGTCTGCCACCAGCCGCCTGAGGTACAGGGGCACTCCATGGAACCGGAGCGCCTCCCTGATGCAGCCGAATGGCAGACTATTGAATGCGTTGGCGATGTCCAACGACACCGCCAACAGCACTCCCTTTCCGGCGACGGCCTCCGTGGCCGCCTGCCTCAGGCGTAATAGGGCCCCGATGGTCGAACGCCCCCTCCGAAACCCCTACTGAGCGTCCGACAGATCGGGCCCCACCTCCTCCAGGTGTCGGACGATGCGGGCAGCGAGCACACGCTCCAGCAGCTTACCCACATCGTCGAGGAGCACGATGGGCCTGTAGGCCGACGGCAAATCCGGGGACCGTCCCGGCTTTGGCAGGAGAACCAACCTCCCTTCCTTCCAGCACTCAGGGAACCGTCCAGACGTCAGACAGGCGTTGAACAGCTGCCTGAGGCGAGGCTCGAAGTGCTCGAGGAACGACGTCAGCACCCGGACTGGAATTCCGTCCGGGCCGGGAGCCGTGGTGGCGGAACGAATCTTCGCCACGGCCGCCCCCACTTCCGACTCCGTCACGGGCGGAACACTCTCGTCGTCGTCGGCCTCCCGGTCCTGATCTGGCGGAGCCATGACCGGGGGCGTGTGTGTTCCGACTGCCGTGGAAACAGCTCCTCGACCACCCTACGAAGGAAGTCGGGCTGGAGGGTCTCGGTGAGGGGGGGGGCCGCGCGCGAAGCTTGTTCAGCGCCGCGCGATATGGGCGACCCCAGGGGTCACGGTCGAGACCGTCCAACATCTCCTGCCAACTCGCGCCCTTGGCGGCTCGGATGGCCAGCCGAAAGGCAGTCCGCGCACTGCGGTACGCCTCGTACAGCTGGCCCTCCCGCTCGACGTCGCGGTGACGCCGCCGGCTGCGGGTGTAGGACCTTCGGGCACTGATACACGCCGCACGAAGGTCCGCCAGTCTTGGGGACCACCAGTAGACCCCCTGCCTCGGAGGTGGACGCCGCCGCACTCTGGGCATGGCCGCATCGCAGATCTGCGTTAACGCACTGCGAATGCGGACAGCCTCAGCGTCCACCCCGTCCGCTGGGGGTGGTGAGGACAGCCACGTGCTGACAATGGCCGCCTCCGCCAGTAGATCCCTGTCAAGACGACCCACAGCCCACCGCGGAAACGCGGGAGCTCCGTCCGCCCTGTGACCCCTACCGGGTTCCCGGGGGGAGACCTCCATCCGGATGTACCGGTGGTCCGACAGGGTCTCCGCCTCCTCCAGGACACTCCAGTTCCTCACCCGTGGCGCGACAGCGGGGCTAGCGAACGACAAGTCCACTATCGACCCGCCCTGCCGCCGCACACACGTGTTCACCGAGCCTCTGTTCAGAACACAGAGGCCCAGTGAAGCCGCCCACTCGTTGACCGCCCGCCCGCGGTCGTCCGTCGTAGGGGACCCCCACGCCGTGGATTTGGCGTTAAAGTCCCCCAGAACCAGGACGAGGCCCAGTGCCAGTCGCCGTATCGAGGCCTCCAAGGTGGTGAGTGAGGCCCCGAAATCGTCCATCCTCCTAGTGGGGGAGAGGTATACGCTGTAGAGCGTGACCCCTCCCCACTCCGCCGCGACAAATTCCTCGCCCCTATCCAAAAGGGACAAGGACGGGAAGTGCCGCTGCGTTGAGACGACGATTGCCGCGGTACCGTTTCGACTGACCACCCAATTGGGGCGATCAGGCACGGCGTACGGTTCCGCGACTACGGCTGCACCAATCGACCACTCCGCCATGGATTGCAGGAGGAGATCCTGCGCTCCGGCGGAGTGGTTGGTGTTGGCCTGCAGGAGGAGGTGCATGGATGGTGTATCCATTATCGGGTTGTATCTATGACCTCCTCGCCAGCGGGCGATCGGACCGCGCTAGGAGCGGGAGCGGCCGTGGTCGTAGGGCCGCCCCGCGCCTTTGGGGCCGAAGCTGGAGGTTTGCACGCCCCAGAGCCCATGCAGTGCTTGGCGGGCTTATTGCCCGCCGCACACGCGGGGCAGTGGGGCGGGGCGGCGCAAGATGCCGCCACGTGCCCGGTCTGACCGCAGCGGAAACACAATCCGCCGCAGTCGAAGCAATTAGTGCACGTCGGTCGAGTGTGTCCGACCGCCATGCACTTGTAGCACCTCGCAGGCCGGTGCTCAAGCACGGTTACCCGCGCCGAGCTCCAGCCCACGAGGAGCCTGCCTGAGCCGGCCAGTTGCCTGACCGACTCCACTGGGCACTGCGCCCAGGCAGCACCTACGCCACCCGGACCGGGACGAATGGCACCGACCCGGACGGTGTCTATGGGACACCCGGTTTTCGAGGCAATAGCCTCCCGGATGTCTTCCACCGTCACTGAATCGTCCAAACCCGAAATGCGCATTTCGGCGCACTTGACGGGCCTGGCGATCTTGATGCCACCCTCCTCGGCGAACAAACCTCTCAGCTTCTCGGCCACGCTGTCAGCCGTCTTGGCGCCCTCGGCCCCTGGGAACTCGAGAATTCGAGCCCCCGTCCGGGCCTTGCGGGTCCTGGCTTCGACGCCTCCAATATCGGAGACGTCTAGCTCCCGCCGGGCCTTCCTCAAGACGGCCTCGTAGCTGAGGCCCTTCTCGGCCGCCTCGGGCAGCACAGTGATCACCACTGCGGCCGTCTTCGGCGACTTGAGCCCCTTGCGCGGTCTCTTCTTCCGTCCGGCTCCTGCCTGAGGAGCGGGGACCTCAGCGGCGCGCTTGGCCTCCGCTCTCCTCCTTTGGCCGCGACTCCTTCTGTCGCGTTCGGCTACCTGCCAACCCTGTTCGGGTACGGCAGTCGTGCCGGACGCGGAAGGCCTCGTCGCGGCCTCGCTGGTCGTCGCCGGCGGTGTTGTTGCGGGCGACTTCAGCGGTCCGGCAGGAGCCGGAGCCGTCTTCCTCCTCAGGGCGGGTCCCTTCGGAGTTGGGCCGGGGCCTTTGGGCTTAGGCCCGGCCGCGGCCGCGGCGTAGCTCCCCACGCGGCCACCCTGACAAGGCAGCGGGGCGGGGGCTGGTGCCACATGCGGCCGCTTATCCGCGGCTAGGGGCGGCCGGACACGTGGTTCTGGAGGCAGTCTTGCCTCCAGAACGGCCACACGCGCATCAACGAGTTTGCCAACTGCGTTGATGATTTTGGCGAGGGCCTCGTCCGACAAGCCTCCCACCTCCAGCGTCGGGGTCGGCTGAGCCCCTCCAGGGGCCCGCTCCGCGGCGCCTGGCGGCTTTGGCACCGCAGGGGCGCTAGCCGGCGGCAAGCGGTCCGCGGGGAGAGGCGTCAACCTCACCACCGGGACAGGCAGTTTCGCCGCGGCGACCGCGCCAGCGTCAGCCGGCGGCGCGCGCTTCGCGGCGGCAGGCGTCTTCCTCGCCGCGGGGACGGGTGTGACCGTGACGCCATCACCCAACGTCGTCGGCGCCGCAGCGCGAGGCGGCTTTGGCGCCGCAGCGGCCGCCGAGTAGCCGGCCCTGGCCGATAGCGCGGCTGGCGCGGGTGACACGAACAGCGCCACCTGCGCCTTGAGGTCGGCCACGTCTATCAACAGCTGGCGGTTTGCCCGACGCATTTTCGCCAGCATGTCGCCCAGGTTCCGGTTTCGGGTCCGCAGGCCTGACATCTGGCCTCTAAGGCGGACATTTTCGGCCTGCAGATCCGTGGCCTCACCGGCGCGGACAGCGACCGCCGCCGCCCTTTCCATGACCGAGGTCCCTCGCCCTCTTCGGGAGGCCTGGATCTTGGGTGGAGGCATGTTGGCCACGCTCCCCTCGGTTTCGGCGCTCGAGCTGCCTCCCTTACTCAGGGGGCGCTTTCGCACCTGCGAGGGGAGGGCCTCCTCCTTCTTAGTCGCGGTCGCCGGCGGCGTCTTTGCTGCTAGACGCGCCGACGACTTAGTGGGGCCTTCACCAGCCGACCCACTGTCCTTTTTTGACGGCCCTGCGGGAATATCACCGCCCTCGTCCATTCTGACGGTAGATCCGCCGCCCTCGTCTTCGGACGGCTCTGCGACATCGCTGTCGCCCTCGTCCGTCGACGGCTCTGCTGCGAGTCTACCGTCCTTCTTCTCTTCAGCGGCGGCAGCCTCCCTGCGCGCTCGCCGCTCCTCCAGCCGCCTTTTGTGGCTCAGGCCGTTGCCCCGAGACTTTCGAGGCGACCTCCTCTTCTTCTTCTGGGCCTCCACGGTTTGTGCCGGGCCCTCGGCGGACGCCTCAAGTCCTGAGGACGAGGCGTCGTCTTGGTCAGTTTTTGATCGGCTTGACCGGGCCTTGGGGTGAGGATCACTGCGATCCCCGTCGTTATTTAATTTTAAATTTGTAGTATCCATATTTATACCCACGAGAATGGGAGATACAAGACGTCGACCCGGGCAGAGATCCCTATACCCGGGCAAGCCTACATTTACCAACCAGGGGGTCAGCCGGTGCCCTGGCTGGAGCGTGCTAACGACAGAACAACCCATCTGCCATGCATCTTCTCGCCGCACGCCAGAACTTAAGATTCTGGGTGATTTCCGAGTCCGAATGTTACTTCGAACTCTTTATAGAGGTTGTCTTCCTCGCGGTCCGGGCGGTTAAGCCAAGACCCTCGCTCCTGATACTACGCCTCAAGACAACGTGTCTTGAAGCAAGATACCAGGTTTACGATGTGTGGGCGGTGGCATGTGCCTGCCCAGCCCTCAAATGAATGAGTGACTGAGCCCGTCCCAATATTTCGCGTCCTATATCCTCTACTACGACTGTAGTAGAGTAGGAGCGAAATCGCGCAGATATTCGCTACGGACGACAGTACAACAGAAGAACTGGGGACCGCCGCCCGCACCCAGGGTACACCGCGTGGAGGTTTCTGGGATAGTACCCCGTATCGGATGAAAACATCGATGCTTTGTAAACATCGAGTACTTTTTTAAAATATATTACAAAGCTAAAGTCATATCAAAAGTGATATTGCTAAAAAGAGAAAAGGTCTTTTTTGTGCCATTTATACCTATTCCAATCCCTTATAAAACTGTAATTTATTACATAAACTTGAGTTTTTGTGACATTAACTGGTTATCATCGATTCGAAGTTTTATGAAAAAACATCGAGTATTTCGATAGCTTTTCAAAACATCGGATCGATTCGATGTATCGCATTGTAAACATCGATGTTTTCGATGCATCGATATATATCGAATATCCCTAGCTTCTGGCTCTCTCTTTTTGTATGGAAAAAGAGGACATTTAGTTTTTGGCGACGGGTTACGGTACGTCACGCCGCGCTAATCCATCCGGGGCGACAGAGAAGCAGCGCATGGCCTCGTAGACCCGCCCTACATATACGTCTCGACGCCGTGAGGGTGTGTCACTGGATTATATTGTGTCGACCCTAAATAATTGGGATAAGAGTAGGATGATGATGAAGTTACAGGCCTATTAGTCGTCTATTACGACACCCACGGGCAAAATTGGGAGCTGGTGATGTGTATTCTTACTATATTACTAAATTGAATCTATTACAGCATATATTTAATAAAAAAATTATGCCAAGTGCAATGTAGCCTACCAAATAATAACGTAACTCTGAGTACTCTGAGTCTATGACAGATCATCTGGTCAGCTTAGTACAGTAGACCAAATTCTATGTCATTGTTGAGAAGATTTATATGCAATAGCTGAGAGTATATACTCTCAGCTATATATATACCAGAGGCTTTTGCAGCAGCACATATGTGCTGCTGCAAAAGCCTCTGGTATAATATTAATATTGATAATATTTGTGTGTGGTGACAGTTTAGGAACACAAAGACGACTAACGGATATTACATACAGATAACACCGATGCAAGAGAAGAAAAACTCAAAATAAAAGCATATACATAAGCAGCGTGGCACAGTAGATCAATTTCCCTTTTATTGCGGTGGAAACTCGAACAGAGCATTGGGACGTCTGATCATGATGATGATAATATATCACTGTCCATAAAAATACAATAGCAAGCCTTCGCTTCCTGGATATCGAAAAATGGATTAAGAGTTGTAAGCAAATGGTATCGCAAGAAAAGGAAATCTTGAAAATCCTAGCCAAAATATCTGGATAACGTTAATTCATTGAACAAGTTTGCCGTAACCGGGTGAAGGCCCACTACCGACATTCAGATAACTTCACTAATAGTGGTAGGACCACGCTGTTGACAGTTCTCTGTCCGCAGCTGCGGGCCGGTAAGTCCGGGGTAGTACCACACTCTCGCAGAAGATCGACGTATGAGTAATAGCAATATAATATTGCGCATCGTTCGGTGAGCGAGAGAGCCAGAAGCCCAATTGAGTGGGTTTGGGGTTTATATTGGTAGGCAGCGGTCTAGTTATATTCTTGGTATTGCAAAGGTTTATGGGCGGCAGTGACACTTACCATAAGGTGTGCTGCTTGCTCATTTGCCACGTTTTGCAATAAAAAAAAATTCAGAATTATATGACTTAAGAAAAAACAGAAAAATATATTCTTAATAAAGATCCGCCTATATGAACGATATGAAATTTTCTCATAATTCTACAATACAAATAATACATATAATAAAGCGAGGGTAATCCATTCAACATGCTGTGTACGTCCATTGTTGCACATAGGCCTCGAGGAGGATGATGACATAATTGCCAATCTGGAGAGGCGGGTTATCTATCATAGTTGGTTTCATATTTCACAGGAGAGAAATTTTAGACATCCCATTAGTGCTCCCTCGCTCGGATTTTATGACTCCCGGCACCAATTAAGGATTGGTAATAAACAATACCGCCCCGGCACTTCGTTGCTGTGCTGTCGATGGATTTGTTACACAATATTGTACCCGCAAAGCGAACCACCGATGTCAAGGCATATTGTATCGGTTGCCCGTTAAATTGGCGATGAAATTTAACGTCAGCTTATGGGATTGGACGGTTTTGGCGATGATGTAAGTGAACCATAACTTGTCAAAAACAAATAATCAATAATAAATTACTTACATATAGTAGCAGCGGCAATTAGCTTCCTGCAGCGAGGATCTATCGGACAGTCTGGAAATAAAGCTTCCAAGACATTGCTTGCAAAGGTCAGCGACATTATGGCGTTGGTACTAGGACTGCAACAAACGAAAGATCTATATATTTATTTTATATAGCTTTTGCACGCGACTTCGTCCACGCAGAAGTCATCTCTGACAGAGTTAAATAGAAAAGCAATGCAAGGTGTTGAAGGTTTGTCGCTAGGACGATAATCAACAGCGTCAGAAACTGAGATGCGGTCGCCGCCTTCTTTCCGAGTGAGTTGTCTAACGGAATTAGGCAATAGGGTGGGTCCGAGAGAAATAAACTCTAGGTTGACACGCTCTATCGTCGCTGCTTTGGGCGGCGCAAGCGTAAGTATCTGTATTGAGGTTCACTGCATGAGGGCTTCGACTCGAGATGATACCCGGTTGCGGTGGCCCGCTCGCACAACGTAGATGTACGTGTACGGCGCGCGTGTGTCTATATACCATAGCCGGTCACTAAAGAAAAAGGTGGTTCAAAAATCTATTCATTCTACAAATTATATTGTCATTAATATACTATTTACGGTATGACCATGGGATAAAAATATAATTATCGCCGCCATTTATTTGACTGTTTTGTTTCACCAGCAGAGTTGCGACCTCGTTAGATATGATTTATTATTTGAGTTATAGAGTGAACATTTTTGAAGCTAAACTTAACCTGTATCTTAAACCATTAGGCAAGAACCTAGTGCCGTCCACTATGTGTATCGTGTGAGCTCTCACGCCGGCACTGGTCGCCACAAAGGCACTGGTGCGGGGTTGATGGAGACGGAGAGAAACACGTATTTATTTATTTTTACCGAAGAATATTTTTGTACGTAATTTGAAAAGAATCGATAACGAAATTTTCACCCCATACACACTTTACTGCTTTGTTACACCCCCTTAGGGGCGGAATTCATAAAATCCTTTCATATCGAATCTCTATATCATAAATAAAAACGTGCTTCAAAATTTAAAGTTTCTATCTTTAACAGTTTTGGCTTGGCGGTAATGAGTCGATCAACCCGTTTCACAGGCCTAATTTACACAACCACAGGGTGAAAATTGACAAATGCTGGATATTACCATAGAATATTTGATTCGACTCGTAATTTAAAAAGAATCAATAAAGATTTTTCTCCGAACTACAGGCAGCAGCGCGTTTTTTTTTTTTTTGTGTGTCTTTTAGCTGTTTGCCGCAGATGGCTGTCACAGCTTAACCCGGACTATGGGTGAGCGCTGAGGGCTCTCAACCCGGTGCAGCAGCGCGGCTCTCGGCGCGCTTTATATACCCGCGCAGGCGTACCTGTCCAGCCTAAACTAAACCCTATTTCACATAATTGCTGATATAGACCTGAGGTCAACATATATTGGATTGAAAAATTGCCGAAACTGATCATTTTTAACTTCTATTTATTATTATTATATAATCATAATTTTATATAGACTATTATTATGAAGTTTATTAAAGTTTTAATCAATGCTATTGAACAGAGAAAGTATATAGGATAGATATAGAAGATAGTTTATTAATATATTAACATTATTCTTAACATCATTCTTTAAATTGGCATAACTTTTTTATTTATGAACCGATTGAAATGAAACAAAGACTAAATGTTAAGTGAAGCTTACCACAATATATTAGTGAAAACCACATCTAAATCGGATAAGCCGTTTCTTAAGGTGGGTCCGAGAGAAAATAATCTCCGTTAACACGCTCTACCGTCGGTGCTTTGGGCGGCGCAAGCGTGAGTACCTGTATTGAGATTCACTGAATCGATAAAGAAATTTCCGCCCCATACACACTTTGCCACTTTGTTATACACCCTTAGAGATGGAATTCATAAAATCCTATCATCTTTATGTCATAAAAAGAAACGTGCGTTAAAATTTAATGTTTCTAGCTTTAATAGTTTCGGTATGGCGGTAATGAGTCGTTCAACCCGCTTCACAGGCCTAATTTACACAACCACAGGGTGAAAATTGACAAATGCTGGATATTACCATAGAATATTTGATTCGACTCGTAATTTAAAAAGAATCAATAAAGATTTTTCTCCCCATACAAACTTTGCAACTATGTTCCACCCCCTTAGGGATGTAATTTCGTAATATCCTTTCTTAGTAAATCTCTACGTCATAGAAAGAAACCACTGTCAAAATTTCAAGTTGCCAGCTTCAATAATATCGGCTTGGGGCTAATGACTTATTGAGTCGTCTAACCCACTTCGCAAGCCTAATTTACACCCCAGAGGGTGAAAATTAACAAATGCTGAAACACGTGTTTATTTATTTTCACTAAAGATAATTTGTACGTAATTTGAAAAGAATCGATAAAGATTTTTTTCTCCGAACATTTTTTAAATTGCCATAACAGTTTTATTTATAAACTAATTGACATAAAATAAAGCCTAAATGTTAAGTGAAGCTTACCACAATATATTAGGGAAAACCGCGTCTAAATCGGATAAGCCGTTTCTGAGATTAGCGTGCACAAACGCACAGATAAACAGACAAAAATTTTAAAAATCATTCTTTTGGGATCTATTAGTGTTGATAAAGGTCCCAGTAAGATTTTTTCTCATATATCTTCCATGTACAGACAGCGATCCTTACATTTTTATTATATGTATAGATAACATCTAATAGATTTTTAATTACTAATCTCTTAATTAATATTAGAAACTTCATTGGTGACAGTGTTAATTATTTTAATATCTTTTTCTTATTGTAAATTAATTATAATACTGTATGTTTCTTTGATGCAATAAATAAATAAATATATAAAGAAGCTGGTTGACTGACTTATCAACGTCCAGCCGAAAGAAAGTACGGATACATGATAAAAACATGAAATTTTAACAATAGGTAGTTTCTATTTGTGACGTACAGACTAAAAAAATATTCTACAAAATCCAACCCCAAAGGGGTGAAAAGTAATGGCAAAGTATATAATGAAGGGAAAAAATCTCCAAATTACAAAAACTCTACAGTAAAATTAATAAAGATTTCAGCATTAATCATTTTTCATTACCCAAGGGTGTAACCCTTGGGTAATGAAAATAGGGAATTAAAATTAGCGATATAAGTTTTGTTTGATTTTAAAAATAACACAAATAAGTACTAGATAGCGTGTTACTTTTTTTATAACGACAATCAATTAAAGAAAAATTCTGTACAAATCAACCCCTCTGAGGATGTTTTCTGCCCTGGGGGTTGTACAATTTTTCTCACTACAACACAAACAAAGAAAGTATTATTTAACGGGGCCTAATATAGGACCTTAACGCCGATAAAATTGGGGTCAAAAGTTATTATGTCTGTAAAGA
The DNA here is from genome assembly GCA_905163515.2 of Lymantria monacha. Lineage (NCBI taxonomy): Eukaryota > Metazoa > Arthropoda > Insecta > Lepidoptera > Erebidae > Lymantria > Lymantria monacha. The sequence goes on from LR991081.1 coordinate 25,567,853, forward strand.
AACATATGCACAGATATTTTCTTTACAAATTTCAAATAAGTCTCAGTCAAACGACATCAGGTGGTGCTGGCCTAGGTCCTAGGTAGGCAAACTGCGGCTCGCGAGCCGCATGCGGCTCTTTGGATGTGAAATTGCGGCTCTTAGTTCTATACGAAAAAAAAATATTTTATAAAGGAAACATTTAAAAATGCTTCTGAATTGATTAAAGAGGCACAAATTATTGTCGACAAAAAAATTAGGCTCTTTAAAACCTTCCGACTCAAAAGGTTGCCGACCCCTGGCCTAGGTCGTAATAAGGCTCTTAGTCGTCTTTTACGACATCCACGAGCAAAAAGGGTTGGTAGTATTCGTAGCCGCTACCACACAGCATATTTCATATACGATAATTAGATACTTACACAAATATCATATTTGCATCCCAAAGATAAAGAAACGCTGGTAGTGGTCCAAAAGCTTCGTTGATATAGTGATAATCACCACCACTTTGAGCCAACGTTGTACCTGATGGTCATATAAAAAATACTAATTAATATTGTTCTTTTTATCAACATTATTATTTTAAAATAAAATTATGTCATAAAAAAAAAACAAAATAATGTAAGTATATAAACCCTCGACATAAAAACAGCTCTAACGAACAGAACTAGTTAATACGAGTCCAAGAAGCCCAAAACTTGATGGGTAGTAAACCCATAGGGAATCCAGGATTTCATCTTCTATTTTCAAGTTCCATCATCACGAGCTCATCCATCTGCTCGGTTGTACTATCCAGAAATATTAATTACATATCTGTGGCAACATCATACATGGATTCTTCATTAAGTCACATATATATTTAAAAGTAAATACCCATTACGCGTCTTCCTATTCTTTTTTTTGGCGGTGGGCTATGAGAGTAGAAGTGGTCACACCCCATTGAATCCGTCCGGGAGTGATAAAAGAAACCCTATATATGTACCTATCTAGACCGTACGAGCGGACCACCGGTATCCGGTTCTTGTCTTCGGTGGCCCACCCGGCGATGTTGCCCGCACGTGTATCGTCTCAAATCCATGCCCCGGCAGCTTTCGCCGTCGGGGCATGGGTAACGTGACCATTTATTCTTTGACTCAAAACGGGAAATTTTAGTCGGGTGGTCAATTAAAAAACACTTTTTAAAGGTATTCAGAAAAAGTTAGTTAACTTAAAGTTATGAATTAAAAAATATACGCGAAAGGTTTAGTTAGTAGTTAGCATATTTATCAGAGGAAAAATTTGCTTTAATATAACTGGTGAAGATTTTAAGTAAGAATAAAACTCTTGGCACATTTTTAAATTACTCAAATCCAACCTTTGCGCGGTTGCCGAAAACGGGACAATCCCAGATTTCGTTACGGGGATACCGGGACTCGTTATTATAAAAATGGACAGCCCCGTTCAAAACGGGACGTCTGGTCACATTAGGCATAGGTGACCGGGCTAAAGACCCAATGCAGTCACCGACTGCCTCGGCTAGGGACCCTAGGGACTAGGCGCATAATGCCTAAGACCGCCCACAGCAGGTAACAAAGACCTACTGATTTTGAAAGGCCTAACCAGATTCATAAATTCAAGCTAGGAACCATCTCGTCATAACGTCAGCTTTAAAATGAAGTCTGCATTGGACTCAATCCATTCGTTTAGGAACTACGATGTCACTTCAATTCAAATTTATCTGTAACCTAACATTTAGAACAACCGTGTATTTGAAATAAAATCGAACCCACGGCACTGGCACGGAAGGTCGGTATCTTAACCACTACGCCATCTGTGCAGTCAAATATTGCATTTGTATTTGATTTTTAACAATAATATTTTTTTTTCACGGGAGGACTAACGAACGATGGCTTTGACAAATTTACACAAACTGTGGGTGAGCACTGAGGGCTAGCAAACCGTTTTGCTGAATTCTAATAAATCGGTTTTTACTGCTACGAGTATGGTCTGGATTGAGCCGACCACTGGTACCGATTCCTTGCCATGCGAGGCCGTCCCGGCAACTACTATCTTTTAAGATAATCATTTAAATTATATAGGAAAACGTAATATAATAATACGTATGGATATACCTAAGGTAACTAATGTATTTTGTAAATTGATAAGAATTAGTATTGGATCCCTCTAAATAGCTTTACAATTACCGCATTGTACATGACCATTGTTTTTAGAAGATAAAATGGATATAGAAAGCGATCCTTAATAGACAGATACATATATGCCATTGCGAGTTTTTTACAGCATCAATAATTATTGATTATAATCAATAAAGGCATTCCGCCTTCCATCCTATCCCATTATACAATTATTTTTTTATATCTTAAAGAGATTAATCGGCTACATGCAGCCGTCTCTCATCCGTCGCTTTTGTAGCCCAACATGCTGACCCGTATTGTATGGATCAGCATGTTGGGCTACAAAAGCGACGGATGAGAAAGGCTGCATGTAGCAGAGATGCGAATGTTAAGATGGATGTGTGGCCTGACGAGAATGGATAAGGTATGAATGAGTATATAAGAGGAAGTTTGAAAGTGGCGCCAGTGACGGAAAAGTTGAAAAGTGAACGCGTGACTTGGTATGGACATGTGATGAGACGGAATGAATGTAATGTAGGGAGAAGAGTTTTAAGTATGAATGTTGAAGGCTTTAGGGGTAAGGGAAGACCGAAGAAAAGATGGATGGATTGCGTGAAGCATGATATGAATAGATAGGGAGTGAACGCAGAGATGAGGATTGAGTGGAGGAAAAGGACATACGTGCGTCGACCCTAAGTAATTGGTATAAGACCAGGGTAATGATGAATAATGATGATCTTAAAGAGATTAAACAGCATTTTCCATGAAAGCACCGAGGTGATTTGACTTTTGCCGACATTTCCAATAATTTTCGTTTCATTTCACCCAATTTAAATAAAACCTTGAAGAGTTATATAGATAAACCTACCGTAGGAATCACTCTATCTATTGGTGAAAATCACATGAAAATACGTTCAGTAGTTTTTAAGTTAATCGCGACAAACCGACCAGGAAGAGGCGGCGGAACTGTTTAATAATGATGTTTAATAATATTGAAGTTCCTATAGAATAGAAGTATTATATCAAATGCATACTATAGTATGTGTGTGCAATGTATACATTGGTATAGGTATAGAATTTCATTTTGAGTTTTCATTCTCTTGCAGTGACAATATCTACTTGTATCTCTTAGTTGTCTTTTATGATCGCCGATAGGAAAAGTACCATTGTATTCTTACTTCATTACCATATGGATAATAACATTTTAGTAATGGTTGAACCCCATGTTGATAATTTCACAATAAGAGAGAGAGGCAGACGGTTTTTATAAGCAATCTATGGTAGTCACACCCCAAACAATCAGTCGAGGGTGATGGAAGGAACGGCGTGTGATCCCATAACGTAACGCACAATGCGTATCACTCTGTGGCGGGGCGACCATGTGGGCGAGTGACCGGCAACCGGTTCTTCTCATTAGTGACCAAAAGAAGTTTTCCTATAATATTATGCTAGTCAAACAGTTTAGCATAGGGTATTAGGTTGAGTTTTCCTTGTCTTGCAACAGTATCACTTGTATATTATATACCTTAATAATCTTTTACAAAACCCATAGTGCTTGGCCAAACTGGCAGCGCGGTGCGGTGAGCGGCGCGGGTGCGGGAATGCGCGCGATTGTGCCTGTCCGCAGACGACCGCGGCAACAACGCGCGCGGTTAACTCGACACATTTACACATTTACAGTCATAAATGCGGACGCCTCTGCTTCGTCTTATCGAATCATATAACACAAACTTTTCAGCTTTAGATAATTAGATATTTTTGCTGAACCCAATCTAAGATTTAAAAAACAAATAATTACTGTTCTGAAAGATATTTGTTAAATTTCAGATCCTTATCTATTTTTTTTTATATAACTATTAAAGATAGCTACAGTAAGTAGCGCCTATGAATACTACCAAGCTGTTGTGTGGTAGCGGCTACGAATACTACCAACCCTTACTTTGCTCGTGGATGTCGTAAAAGATGACTAAGAAAGAGCCTTATAACGACCTGGGCCAACTCCATCTTATGGCGTTTGGTCACAATTACATTCCCGAGGAGGGTTAACGGGCAAGCGGCCGGTCATAAAACTATTGCCAATAACTTTTACAATATGTACTGTGAAAAAAGAGTACACATTGTATCGACCCCAAGTATTTGGGATAAGAGTAGGAGAATGTTGATGATGATGATAGTGAGCAAACCTTTTTGGGCTGCCGAGAAGTTGCCCCAACGCTACGTTCACTCTATTGCCCGCATTCACTCTTCGCTCTATATCGGTGGTATACCTTCCATCTCGGCTAAATCCACATCCAAGATATACAAATTCATCCACTTGCTCTAGTACATCATTACCTATTGTTACTCTTACATCTGTACTGGCTTCATCTCTTTCAAAGACCATTATTTTGGTTTTGCTCACATTCACGCGTAGACCCCTTTTCTTACAATCTTCTGTCATTGTGTTGACTAGGGTCTGCAGGTCAGTCGCTGACTGTGCCAGCAGGACTGCATCATCTGCATAAAGCAGAGCAGTGACCACTGAGTCGCCCATCTGGACTCCCACATTCATATCGTTCAACCTTTGGAGACATTTATCCAGATATATGATAAACAGCCTGGCTGACAGAACGCACCCCTGCTTAACGCCGATATTGACGTCAAACCAAGGCGACATTCCATCATCCAGCCGCACACAGGCTCTACAGCCCATGTAACTGGACTGCACAGCCTGTAGCAGTTTACCGTTAATACATTCTGTGGTATTAAATATAATGTTAGACCTTTTTTTTTTTCTCCGCAAGGTGGACCATGGATGTGGTCGCGCCCCGACAAATCGGTCCGGGGCGACAAGAGGCGGCATGCAACCTCATGGACCCACCCTGCAAACACCTCTCTTCGCCGTGCGAGCGGGCCACCGGTACCCGATCGTTGTCTTCGGTGGCCCGCCCGGCAAATATGATATTAGACCTAAAGCTTCTATACTATATCTCTATGAGCTTATCAACGTTTACTGCTAGCAGTCTATCTCTATAAACCTCCCTAATTTGATGAAAATGCTTTTAGTCATCACACCTAGCAGATAAATTAAGAATTCTATTTGGTGTTCTAAATTGCCCAGGATTCTGTGATTCTTATAGAAAAGTAAGGGGTGATGACAAGTGCAAATAAAATCTACAAAAACGTTGTAGTCAGTGATAGTGTGGACTAGCAGCTAGAGCAATTAATTAAAACGATAATAATACTTGAAAACATTGTATTTTACTTGTATATGAGAAAATTATATACTTTCTGATATACAAATAAAACATAATGTTTTCAAGCATTATTAACATTTTAATTAATTGCTATAGCTGCTAGTCCATCCTATCAGTCAGCAGCCACCCGAAAATTGGTCAAGTAGTAGTCAGAATATCAACTTGCTCATGATTTATATAGTGCTTACCTACAAATTAATTTTTGTATGTTTCAATGTTAATTTATTAATCATCATTCTCCTGCTTCTATCACTATTATGTGGTGTTGATATAACATATACTTAATTTCCTACATATAGCAAAAGTAATTGGCAATAGTATTATGATTGACCATCTGCCTCATGTCAACCCTTCTTGGAAATGTTATTTGACCAAACGGGATCAGATGATGACTTCTAATGTTTACGCGAGTATCACACATTTGAAATAAAACTACTTTTACGGATTCTATCGCGTTTTTATTTGATTTATAATTTCCCGACGTTTCGAACACTTTACAGTGATCATGGTCACGGGAGGACTGAGGTGTCTTACGTCCAATATGTCATTGTTATTACAGAAATTTATTTATATCTACCCTATAAGATATTAAATTTTGACCCACATTTTTATACAAAATTAATACAATTCATTGCCAGTATATATAGAATCATTCTCTTTTTGTACTGGCAATGAATTGTATTAATTTTGTATAAAAATGTGGGTCAAAATTTAATATCTTATAGGGTAGATATAAATAAATTTATGTAATAACAATGACATATTGGACGTAAGACACCTCAGTCCTCCCGTGACCATGATCACTGTAAAGTGTTCGAAACGTCGGGAAATTATAAATCAAATACAAACGCGATAGAATCCGTAAAAGTAGTTTTATTTCAAATGGGATCAGATGATGTTGGCCCAGGTCAATATAAAACTCTTAGTCATTTTTAACAACATCCACGAGCACAGTAAGGGTTGGTAGTAATCGTAGCTACAAAACAGGAATTTAATTTCATTAATTATTTTATTTCATTAAATCATTGGTAATACTATCAGCCTGTCAATTTCAATAGATTATAGAAATGCAACGTCGTAAATCTATTAGAGCTGTGGACATACATCATTCAAGGCATGATGACATGCCTATGATGGTCTGGTCTACAATGGTCGATCTGCTCTTAGATAATGACACATTATATTCTCATTCCGTTACCATATAAGTATTCAAGAGCAGATGATACAGACCACCCACCATAGAAAATATTAAACTAAATTTTTTAAATGTTTAATTTTTTACTGTATATATGTTTAACCTTTTTGATATGCATGATAGATATGCAATGAAAATAAATTGTCATCTGTCTTTTATTTCATTGGCAAACACTCAAGTTTATAATAAATAATGCTATACAGCTATATTGGTTTACCATGGACATAATTTATAACAGGCTAAAATTGTTTTCAATAAACATGTTCAATTTGAATTTAAAAATTAATTAAAAGAACTATCAATCAGATTATAAAAATTATTTGGGGTTAGATAGATGGTTCTCTAAGAATACCTACATAATCCTAACCCATGATGTAGGCACCAATTGTTGTGTCTATATTTAGACCAATGAAAAATACCCCTTAGTAAATAATAAGCACAGCTACTCCAATACCAAATGTGTTGCTTCTGTATTATATTACTTACCTACTATTTACAAAAAGTTATATGCTCACCCAATTCTGCATATGATAATGCTCCAAGCGTAGCTAGACATCCACATGCTGCCCAGACTGTAAGAGCCCCATAAACAGAGCCGGTCTTTTCTAAAACCTCTTTGGGAGATATAAAAATCCCACTCCCGAATATTATGCCTAATATTATAGCTACGCCTTCCAGCAGGCCCAATTGCTTTTTCATCTTCACTTTATTATTATCGGTCATTTTTAAGATTTTACTCAAAAGAGATCGGCAAAAAGAAATACTTTTAATTCAGAACAAATGCTATATTTAAAACATAAACAAGATCGCATATAACCTTTCACTGAATATTTACTCAATTAGAGGGAGACTCAATAACATCAGATAAAAAATAAATGTGTGTAAGAAATCATACAAATACACAAAATAGAAAATAGGGATATATTTAAGTTTAAAAGCTCTCAAATAAAAACTGCATTCCCTCTCAAGCAAAACCACATGCGATTTGAGTTGACTTGACATTATTTTTTTTTTATTTACTTCGAATTAGGGATATTCGATATACATCGATGCATCGAAAACATCGATGTTTACAATGCGATACATCGAATCGATCCGATGTTTTGAAAAGCTATCGATTTACTCGATGTATCGATGTTTTTTCATATAACATCGAATCGATGATAACCAGTTAATGTCACAAAAACTCAAGTTTATGTTTAAATAAATGATTCATTTTTTTTTTTTTAGAAGTATCACCTTTGATATGACTTTAGCTTTGTAATATATTTTAGAAAAAGCACTCGATGTTTACAAAACATCGATGTTTTCATCCGATACATCGAAATGCATCGATGTACGGTTATGATTTATCGAATCGATAAAAACATCGATGTTTTTTCAAAGTGGACACCCCTACTTCGAATACTACTAATAATAGCATCAAAAGACTGGTTATGGAGGGTAAAAACTAAGGAGAACCATCTTGTATGGGGGATTAGTCCAAAAAGTGTCCACTTGTAAACAGCAAATTATTTATAAAACCCGATTACGAAATGAAAAATGATGTCACAAGCGGGATTCGAACCCGCGCCTATTGGGATTCCGGCCCAATCGTGCTGCCACTACACCACCGTGACTAATTGTAGGACATGCAAATTTCACTTCGTATCATATTTACGTCTTAAGGTGACGGTCTTACCAGACTAGACTCGGCATTAACATCAACAGCGTATACATCACTTACCTTCGATTTGATCAAAACCAAAATAATGGTCTTTGAAAGAGATGAAGCCAGAACAGATGTAAGAGTAACAATAGGTAATGATGTACTAGAGCAAGTGGATGAATTTGTATATCTTGGATGTAGATTTAGCCGAGATGGAAGGTACACCACTGATATAGAGCGAAGAGTGAATGCGGGAAATAGAGTGAACGGAGCGTTGGGGCAACTTCTCGGCAGCCACCACCTCAGCCAGAAGGCACGTGTAGCAAACGCAGTGCTTGTCCCAACATTACTGTATGGAAGCGAGAGTTGGGTATGCAGAAAAGAGTATGAAAGTAAAATTAATGCGGTCGAAATGCGATCTCTGCGGCAAATCTGTGGAGTTAGGCTGACCGACCGCATTCGTAACGACGACGTAAGAGAGCGAGTAGGTATAAAAGAGAGTATTGGTGTAAAGATGCGAAAGGGAATGCTCCGATGGTTCGGACATGTGGAAAGAATGCCGAATGAACGTCTGGTTAAGAAGATATACAATGCGAAAGTGGAAGGATGTAGGTACCGAGGGAGACCGAGACTAATCTACCTAGACCAGATCGGTCATGTACCGAAGGAAGGTGGAGTCAAGAGTCTGGGAAACCGGCGAGCGTGTATGAAGAGAATTATGAATGTTGAGGAAGCGAGTGAAGTATGCAGAGATAGAGTTCTCTGGCACTCTGTTCTCTCTGCCTACCCTGCAAGGGATATGGCGTGATGATAATTATGTATGTATGTACCTTCGATTTGCAGATAATATCGTATGGCAATACCGACATGGTAATACCTTGGCAGAATCCCTGAAAGACGTAGCCATTATGCTCCACGACCTCAGCGAGGTTTTCAAATAATGGGTCTGCAAATGAACATGGACAAGAAGAAACTCATACCTCATGCCGTGTCATGTCTTTTTCAGTTTTATGGGAATGATATTATTTTTAGTCCTTATTTAAAGATCATATCGCTGTGTAATAGCGGCTACATATACTGGTAGTATTACCTCTTACTTTACTCGTGGATATCGTAAAAAACGACTAAGAGCTTTATATTGGCCTGCGCCAACTGCATCTGATGCCATTTGGTTAACAATTACATTCCCAAGGCGGGTTGACGTCAGGTAGGCGGAAGGTCATAAAGTTTTATGTTATATACTGGCACTAACTTATGTAATATGTACTCTATGTGTGGCATATGTTACGAAGTGGATTACATATTGCGTCGACCCCAAGTAATTGGGTCAAGAGTAGAAAAATGATTTAGAAATTATCATTTCATTTCACTGTCATTAACCGTCAGTAAGAGAAATCCTCACCTTCAACAGTACCATTGACACACTGCCAACAGTATTTTCTATGAATTTTGGTAGCAAAAGAAAGCATATGTAAATGTTTTATATCATATTCAGTACATCTCATCAGTTCCGCTGCACCAAATTACATGAAATGCTATCAACATTATTTAATATAATATGTTAAAACTCTAACCAATTGAACGTAATACGAGATCACCACATGACGCTTTCACGTTCCCACCAAAATTTCAAGTACTACTTGTTTTATTCACATGTCTCATCTGTATATTTGTATCCCTACGCTCCGATCAAAGTCTCGTATCCAAAAAAGAATTTTATTTGTCAGGTTTCGTGAATAATCCAAAAAGTCCATTACTCGGAGCGCTGGACTCACAAGTACATTACATAGGTATATTATCATTCGTTACAATCAATATTGCACGTCTCATAAGCGAAGCGCTGAGGATCACTTCATCATCGAGAGTAGAGCATCAGCTCTACTCTCGATATATGAAAATCAAGGACTTTTCAAAACTAAAAATGACTGTATTTTTCTCTCACTGCACTTATAGAATAATATTATCATACATATATGTCAAGATAAAACATTCGTATAACGTATTTGATATTTTTAAAAAGCAATTATTTTGTTTAAAGTATGAAAGAAGTTGATTAAACAATTATTCGAGGACGTCCGGATGTCTGTCCGTATGGATCTGGCACTCTCAGGACAGGATTTCTCTTTTGAAAAGCTTCATAATCGCAACGCGCTGTTTTCTTTCGCAAATTGCTTAGTAATTCTTTGTCGTTTAATTGCTATTAATAAAAACCTAAATTGCTTACGGCCGAATACTGAAACGCCACTCAAATATTTAACGGCTTGTTAAAGTTAGTCTTTAGTGTAGGTATGTATATGTATTAGAGATGGGCGTTTTCAGATTTTTACGCAAACCGATACAAATTCGATTTCTGATATTTAAATCGATTTTAAAAACCGATTTCAGAAATCGATTTCCAGAGCGGTTGACGGAGCGGGTTTACTTTAGTTTCGATCGATATTCGATGTTTTTAGTTATTTTAGCGTAGCAAACGAAAAACGCAATCGAACGAACGCATTCAAATAATTTTTCTATAATTTCTTTGTTGATTGGATTTAGGTGTACGATTTTCCTTCATGCTTTATCTAGGCTTAACTAGAGTACTAGACTAGCAAAAATGTTTTGTTTTGGATATGATACAAAACTTTCTTGCGTATTTAAAAATCGTCATATTTACAATGATTTCATGATTATATTATATAATGTACATTTTTTTTGTATGGTTTTTTTTATTAATCCCGATTACGAAGCGAAAATCTTACCTTTTTACATTAAATAGTTATTTCTTATTTATCATCAAATCGTATGTATGATACTAACATACGTTAGTATAGTATTGAATCGTAAAATACCTATCTAATTATATAGTTCACGAGATCACAAAAATAACATTACGCGCACACCGCACGTGTCACCAAGGTCAAGTGTGCAAAAACTCTCCCATAATTCAAAAATCTATTTAACAAACACAAAACTTAAACTACTATCATTAAGTATTGTGTAATATTATCATGGAAGTAGTTGCATTCTAATATAGATCTTATTCCCTGACTCTTGTAATTCTGTTTCGTTTCCATCTGCCATTCTGAGTTTCTTAGAAACCGCCAAATTCCAAAACAGATGACAATTCGCTTCATCTCTTTCAATGCACTAAACGATCGCTTAGTTAGAATGAAAGGAGGCGAATTTTAATGAAATTCGCTTTCTCTCATTCTGACTAAGCGATCGCTTAGCGGAGTGAAAGAGATAGTTAGTAAGTTTTCAAATATTGGTTTGGTTTGCAAAACTAGCAATAGAAAACGATTGCGCGATGATTAGATTTATTATTAGTTTGCGTTTTCGTCGTTTTGTTTTGATATGTGTTGATTTAGTTTCTGCCGAAATACGTTTTCTAAAATCAGTTTGTATAGTGTTGAATATCGATACGATACGATTTCTGACTGAAATCCGATTTCAGATTCGTTTTGATATATCGGACGCATACCTAATATGTATACCTTATGAAAATTGGATTCGTTACAATGCTTGCAAGCTATGTTTTGCGCTACGTCAAGAATGGCGCGAAATTTCAAAAGCATTTTTTTCTGTCTTTTATGGCATTGACTAATAGTAAATGATAAATAATAAAAAAGTTATGAGGTTTTGTATTTTCCAAATTGTATTATCTTATCCTGTCTTATAATGATCCTATGTTACAGTTATTTACTAATTCCTTACTGTGAGGATATCATAGTAGGTAATGTATATAACTGGCACTTTTATTATTATTCAAAAAGTACATCCATATGGAAAAACAAAAAATTAAACTTGGCGATTAATTGCTACAAATATTTTAACATCTGAGACTTAAAATAATTTTGAAGTGATTTCTGGATCTGGATCTGGATAGTACTGCAGTAAGTCAGCTACAGGAGATTCTTGATCTTCATAAAAATCACAGGCTAACAGATATTCACGTTTTGAATAATCATCTCCTTTGCAAAACATTTCACCTATAACGAAAATGATAAAATAGCATCAGCGAAACTGTAATTAAGTTATAGAAGTGTTAGTTGTTAGTTAAGTCAACTGTTTATTAAGTAATCTTTACTTTTCCTAAGAAAATTACTGTAAAATGAAAAGAATCTTTGTTATATATTTCATTCTTAGTATTTGACTATATTTATCCATGGCTCCGTACTCCGCTCGGGTCACTCCTCCTTTGAAGTAATAATGACATATTTTCCCCAGATAAAAAAATAAGATTACCATTTACCTACTGTTTATACCACACCCGAAGATAATTTAATCTTAAAGTGTTTTTAAAAATGGCCATATAATCCTCTATGTTGAGATTGGCTAAAGATATAGTAAATCCATACTAATGATTTTTTCCTCCTAGGAATCGGGGAAATAGGCTAGGTTATCACCAGGAGTATTCATATATCTAGAAGATACCGGCGAGGGTAGACCTCCGGATGGGCCACCGACGACAAAGACCGGATTCCGGTGGCCCACTCGCACGTCGTCGATAGGTACGTTGTTGGGCGAGTCTACAGGGCCGCGCGCCGCTTCTTCCGTTGCCCCGGACGGATTAAACGAGTATTCATACAGCACTCTCCTAAGAACAATAGCCGATATTGACAACTCGCCTTCTGAGTGTTGAGCGATTACGACGTTGATAATTGATGAGATTGATAATACAGAATATATTTACCACTAAAATGACCTATTAAACAAGAATTTTATTAATTTAGGTTGGGTTACCTTCAATATCCATTATATGAACAGCACTTTTAGCTTCAAGAGCTCCAACACAATAATGCTCCTCCGTTAAATCTGGATGCCAATACATTATAGCATCCCTGCATGAAGGACCAGCTATAGGCAGAAGAATTCTATCCTAAACATAAAAACTTAATTCGTATATTTACGTAAAATAATCTATTTCAAGATATATATCAATAAAAACATGGGGGGCATAATCCGGAGCGTGCTCGTCGCGTCCCCTGCCAGTCTAATTAGACTGCTAATCTGACTCGATATGCGTACCGTAGTGCGGGTTAGGGCATCCCCCGGAGGCGACGCGTACCGACCCGCGGTAGGAGTGCTGTTGTCCTCTCGTTTGGCCTCAGGTGTGAAGGATTACGGTATGTATGATCCCAGATTTCTTTGGGTCCGTATAAAACTAGGTGTCACCAAGGTATTCATGGTTGTAGCATATGCTCCCGTAGGATCCTCGGTGGCGTCAGACCTAGAGAAGTTTTGGGATAATGTTAGAGAAGTTCTGAATATGACAGAAACCAGTGAACGCGTGATTGTATGCGGAGATTTGAACGGATGGGTGGTGACCAAGCGTCTCGACTATGAGGACGCACTTAGTTCATTTGATGATCAGAGAGTGAACGATGCAGGTAGGCTCATAGCGGATGTATGCATGGAGAGAAACCTTATTGTGTCAAACACATTTTTCCAACATAAGGACATCCATATGTACACATGGAGAAGAAATTAACAGAATAGTATAATAGATTTAATTTTGGTAGACAGTCGCCTCCGAAGCAAAATATTGGACGCAAGAGCCTACAGGGGCCCCACAGTCGATACGGACCACTATCTCGTTATTGCGAGACTTAGTGGTTTGTTCAGAAAGTGGAGGCACTGGCGAGAGCGTGTCCACTTCGGAGGGCTTGAAAGAATAAAGGTTGAAAGGTTGCAAGAAGAGTGTGTAAGAGAAAAGTATGCAGGGGGTGTCCGAGATCGGCTGACGATGGCAAGCCAGTCGCAAACGGACATTGAAGAATGCTGGTGAGTATTGAAAGAGAGTATGGTAGACACAGCGAAAGAAGTATGTGGAAGTTCAAAGAAGCATAGAAAAACAAATGGTGATGCATGGTGGGATGCGGAAGTGGCAGCTTCCGTAGAGCAAAAGAAGAAAGCGTGGCTAGACTATGTCTCTTCTGTGAGTCTGAATGACAGTATGACTGAACAGAAGAAAGAAATATACCGGCAATGTAAGAATGACACCAAGGCCTTAGTGAAAGAGAAACGTGATAGAGCAAGTATGAGTGCAGAAGATAGGCTGACTAAAAACTTCGAGGGTAACACCAAACTCTTTTGGAGGGAGGTGAAGAGGTCTCAATGTGGTTGGTCAGCCTTCAGAATGAATAAAATAAGGTCTAAAGGTGGAGACATTCTTACACAAACACAAGACGTGTTAAGCCGATGGAGTGAATATTTTGGCAATATGTATGCGGATGCTACGGTTGACGCTGGTGTCGCATGTGGTTTAGTAGAACAACATTCGACAACGGCGTCCTTCAATGACATCAGTATGGATGAAGTTGAATGGGCGATAAGAAGTTTGAAAAATGGTAAGACAGCGGGCATTGATATGGTGTCTGCCGAGATGAACAAGCTTGGTGGCTCCTGTGTCTGGGAGACGTTCCTGTTGCTCCTCAATTTATGTTGGATCTCGGGAATGGTTCCCGGGGACTGGAATAGCTCAGTCATCATGCCTTTGTTTAAAAACAAGGGTTCACGTTATAACTGCGCAAATTACAGAGCCATAAGCTTGACCGGTTTGGCAGCAAAAGTGTATGGTAAAATTATTGAAAGGAGAATGAGAATGGTGTCCGATGGCTTACTGTGTGAGACACAAGGAGGTTTCAGGAGTGGAAGGGGATGCATGGATCAAGTGTTCTCTCTGCGCAACATTGTGGAGAAGCATCTGGCTCTAGGTCAGAGGGTTTTCTGCAGTTTTGTGGATCTGGAGAGAGCATTTGACACGGTTGTACGAAAGGAACTTTGGGACATTTTACCGGAGTATGGTATTAACGGTAAACTGCTACAGGCTGTGCAGACCAGTTACATGTGCTGTAAAGCCTGTGTGCGGCTGGATGATGGAATGTCGCCTTGGTTTGACGTCAATATCGGCTTTAAGCAGGAATGCGTCCTGTCAGCCAGGCTGTTTAGCATATATCTGGATAAATGTCTCCAAAGGTTGAACGATATAAATGTGGGAGTCCAGATGGGTGACTCAGTGGTCACTGATCTGCTTTATGCAGATGATGCAGTCCTGCTGGCACAGTCAGCGACTAACCTGCAGACCCTAGTCGACACAATGACAGAAGATTGTAAGAAAAGGGGTCTACGCGTGAATGTGAACAAAACCAAAATAATGGTCTTTGAAAGAGATGAAGCCAGAACAGATGTAAGAGTAACAATAGGTAATGATGTACTAGAGCAAGTGGAGGAATTTGTATATCTTGGATGTGGATTTAGCCGAGATGGAAGATACACCACTGATATAGAGCGAAGAGTGAATGCGGGAAATAGAGTGAACGGAGCGTTGGGGCAACTTCTCGGTAGCCACCACCTCAGCCAGAAGGCACGTGTAGCAATACATAACGCAGTGCTTGTCCCAACATTACTGTATGGAAGCGAGAGTTGGGTATGCAGAAAAGAGTATGAAAGTAAAATTAATGCGGTCGAAATGCGATCTCTGCGGAAAATCTGTGGAGTAAGGCTGACCGACCGCATTCGTAACGACGACGTAAGAGAGCGAGTAGGTATGAAAGAGAGTATTGGTGTAAAGATGCGAAAGGGAATGCTCCGATGGTTCGGACATGTGGAAAGAATGCCGAACGAACGTCTGGTTAAGAAGATATACAATGCGAAAGTGGAAGGATGTAGGTACCGGGGGAGACCAAGACTAACCTACCTAGACCAGATCGGTCATGTACTGAAGGAATGTGGAGTCAAGAGTCTCCGAAACCGGCGAGCGTGTATGAAGAGAATTATGAATGTTGAAGAAGCGAGTGAAGTATGCAAAGATAGAGTTCTCTGGCGCTCTGTTCTCTCTGCCTACCCTGCAAGGGATATTGCGTGATGATATGTATGTATGTATGTATCAATAAAAATGAATAAGTCTTACCTTGCATATAATTTTATTATTTACAATGGGTTCTTTCACCTCACCCGTACAAAAGAATTTTCTCTTTTTTCGCATGATTAATGTACTTACTTCTAAAATGGTTTTAATACTATTGCCTGAAATATACCTAAGTATGTATCAACAATAATATAATAAAAAAAAATATTTATTCACAAATATGAAATAAAAATCAGCAATAGTAGAATATGTGTTAGGCTGAGCTTCTACATGTTGGTACCTTTTTCTCCATTAATTGCCTCAAGTTCTCGCATCCCTCGCGCCTGTGTTTCTCTACTGTTTGATTGTTTCATATAATTGGCAAGCCTATACATAGCTTCAACAAATTCATCAATGGGACCTAAAAATAAAATATATGTTGTCATAGGAATCAATGCAAGGGCAACTAAAATTAAATTAGCAAGTAATATAAAAAATCAATTCACTAATGTACCGGTTCCAAAACTAGACCCATCCAAATAGTTTAAGAATTGATAAAATCTCAGTGCTTCATCAGATTCGATTTCATCCATTACAGGTCTCTGCAAAAATACAGAATATAGATTTTATTTACAAATAAAAATAAATTTCCAATTTATTAACTTAAATACTTACAAACTTTCCACTCCAAGCTCCAACATCAGAATATAATGAGTTTACTCTGCTAGGCATCCAATCCAAAGAGGAACGCGCTACTAAAACTGGATGCTTAAAAAAGCATAGACAATATTAAAACTATCCTGATATATATTATTGCCATGGAAGTAATAAGTACTCTGTACGAGTACTTATTACTTCCATGATTATTGCTTTACCAATCAGAATGAAAATCAATTTATTACCAAGGACGCCAGTTTAGAGCTGGTGTTTTTAAAAAGCGCGTTCAAGATTAACCACACAACCAACATTGCAGATATCTAAGAATATTGTGAACACTGATAACGGATAAGAAATTAAGTTTATTTAGCTCAAACCAACTGTACTAGATTTATTGAGAATTCCTTATCAACTCAACAAAAATAAAAGCCAATTAAAACTGAAACCTACTTAATGAGCGTAGGGGTTATTTATTTTTAACGCGCTTTTATTAGTTTTACCTGTAAATTTCTTTGTATGTAATCAACTCTTTTAAACTTGATTTTGACCAACATTAAATTATCAAATTTCTTTTAAACGATGTATAGTTATGACGGACCGATAAGAATACAATAAATCGATTAGATTATCTCATTATCCTGATTAGGATCACCGGAATTAATAATGTTCTTAAAAAACCTTTGCGTGCAAACGAGAAAGATGGAGCAATCGCCACACTCTTGGAGAGGATCGACGTCTGAGTAATGTTAATGGGGTAATACCACACTTGCAGAAGATCGACGTCTGAGTAATGGCAATGTGCTATTGCACTTCGTTCGGTGAACGAGAGAGCCGGCAGCCGATCTGGGTAGGTTTGGGGTTTGTGTTGGTAGGCAGTGGTTTAGCTATATACTTGGCAAAGGTCCATGGGCGACAGTGACACTTACCCTCAGGTACGCTGCTTGCCCATTAGAAATAAACAAAATCCTGGACTTGATTATTTAGGGCAAAAAGTGCATGTAATATTATGGTACCATGGTTTTCCTAGAGTTCTAATTTCAGCCAGCTAGTTTCTTTTTTTTTTGTAAATAACATCCACTAAGGATGTAATCCTTGTATTGCGGGCGACTTTATAAACATATTAACGGACACAGAACAATCATTTGTAGATCGTACAAAATATTGTCATGAATCGAACCCATTACACAAAGCACGGTAAGTCGAAATCTTATTCACTACACCATCTATGCAGTCAATCGTCAAGCTTATATTCAAGTCAGTTAGTAATGATTCCTAAGTACCACATGTAGATGTCGCTCAAAAGCATAGTTGTAACCATAATAACATAAAATTTAAAAATATAGTTTTCATTTAATTTTTTTAATTTTATATAATTAATATTTTTGAACGGCTGCATGTAGCGGCGATGCGAATGTTGAGATGGATGTGTGGTGTGACAAGAATGGATAAAATAAGGAATGAACATATAAGAGGAAGTTTGAAAGTTGCACCAGTGACGGAAAAATTAAGGAGTGAAAGATTGACATGGTATGGACATGTGATGAGACGGGATGAAAGTAATGTTGTGAGGAAAGCTTTAAGTATGAATGTTGAAGGCTTAAGGGGTAAGGGAAGACCGAAGAAAATATGGATGAACTGCGTGAAACATGACATGGATAGACAAGGAGTGACCACAGAGATGACGTCTGATAGAGTTGTATGGAAGAAGAAGACATATTGCGTCGACCCCAAATAAATTGGGATAAGAGCAGGTTGATGATGATGATGATGAATTAATATTTTTGAAAACAGCACTGCTTACTCCTAGCTTCCCAATCGGGAACGTCGCCCCCAAAAATAATGAAATTAATCAGCTTCAGAGGCGCTCTTAAGTAATATCGTAATCGCCCGATGGTTTGCTCTTATTTAATTTTTTGGTGCCATTGCACAGTGTTTGATAGGACCAAAAAAAATGCCCTCTGTTGTTTATAGCTTTAATCGATCAAGGTATGCATTTAAAATGCAAGAGTAAAACACCCACGTGTCAAATTCAAATACTTTTTTTTATAAAAAATATTGAACTTTACGTGATCTTTAACTTTAAAAAACTAAAATTAATTCTGAAAATGTAACTATACAAGTTGATAGTTTTAAATAAATATAGTCTGATAGAACATCTTTAGGCGCATGTATTCCTAATTTTATTTTTGGAAAATCACTTCCGGATATCTACTTATTAATTGTTTTTAGATTTTCGTAATTAATTTCTTTCTCCTTAAATACTCAACAGTGGGACTTGTGACTAGCACAGAAAGATAACTCTTAAAAAGGACTATCAATAATAAAAAACTCCACTTCCGCGGCCGTTGGGAGAAATTGACCATTCTGTTCTAAGGTCAAATTATGTGGTATAGGGTTGACACAAAAGGTTAATCAATTTCTTTTGAGTATTTGAAATAAAATTATTTTTATGGATTCTTGCGCGTTTGTATTTGATTTCTAATTTTCCGAAGTTTCGAACAGTTTACAGTGTTCATGGTCCCGGGAGGTCTAAGGTGTCTCACGCCCAATAAGTCATCATTATTACAGAGATTTATATCTACCCGCTACAGTGTCAGCTATAAAATTCTGATCCACATTTTTAATACAAATTCATTGCCAGTACAAAAAAAAACGATTCTTTATATAAAAAATTATATAGTTTCTGGTAAGTTATTATTAAACATTTAATTTATGATAGATAATTATTATATTATGGCAATTTACTAATTAAAAAAAAACTATCAAATCTACTCAGCTACCATGGGATTAGAACGCGGTCACACTGAGAAAGATCCGGCAAGAAAATTCTGTAGGCATAATACTATAGTCTGTCTAATCTAAGAAGTGCACTTTGACAGCTGTCTGAGTAAGTTGTCTAGGCATGTGAACCAAATAATCGCTATCAAAAATATCCGATTTTACTGAGAAATCGATATTGATTCTATATAATTAATAATCGGTTTATTTTTTATTTTTCAAAAAGGTGATGAATAAATTAAGTGCTAAATTAGTACTAAACAAATTTAATTATTTCAGCATAGAATCTATTCATCATATTTAGTAGGATTAGGTTAATTAAAAACAAAGACTGCATTTGAAAATAGCTATTTATTAAGAATTACTACTATTACTTGAATTATTAGCGTCGTGAACATTAATAATTATTTCCTCATCAATCAAAGTGTCGAAATGTACATCTCTGTTAAAATCTCTATTCGATTAATTGTATTATTCTAATATTTTTACCGATTGTTTGGATATTCGTGAATTGGAAGTTGTCAAGCACTACTGTATAGAACGTGATAACGTGACATTGTTAGGTCGTCATTAACAATTACTATTTACCATGTAATTTTTATTTTAAATTAATTTTACGAGTTTCAACATTAGATTATTGTACAAGAAAGTCACCCGCAATGTTAATTATGTAAATAACTTAATAGTTGTTTAAAATTTCAGACTTAGTGTTTACAATCATGTGTATACGTTTGACCGAGGTTATTGTGTATAAAAAATGCAAAACGTCAAAATGCACCTCTTAGATTAGATGAACTATAATTACTGACTTTTGAGAAGCGACCTACTTAATCTACTAAAATTAAGTAAATTAATATTTAGCTATTATTGTGGGTCAAATCTATACAATAAGTGCTCATAGTGTCTTGCACTCTTGTGGTGGTTTTCTTTGTTTTATTTTTAATTAAGTGAATGACAGGATCCCAGTTTGATGATAATACCCATCTATCATCTCTATTAATTTTTTTAGGTTTTTTAATTTCAATAGCCTCGCGAACTATTCTATGTAGGTATCGGTGTTCTTTTGCGAGGATTTGTAGTTTATCAAACCTCATGTATTGGTGACTGCGGTCTTGACTGTGCTCACAGATATGCACTGTCTCTTTTTAGTACGAAAATAAAATATGTAGAATTACTTCTTAATAAGAAATACAAAAAGATGTCACTGTTATAGTTATCGTATAGCACGCCCGAAATTACAGTCAAGAAAAAAACTTAAGATGCCATCCGACCTATCATTAAAAAACGGCTTGCCAAGCATATAATTTAATTTTACATATTAATGGATATAGCACACAATAAAAAATATATAGTTCAAAATAACATTAATTAGGGTCAAGCAGAGTGACAACCCTAATATAGTTTTTTTAAAAATTCAATTTCTCCCAAAGGCCGCGGAAGTGGCTCATGACTTTTTTATTATCGATAGTCCTTTTTAAGAGCTATCTTTCTGTGCTAGTCACAAGTCCCACTTTTGAGTATTTAAAGGAGAAAAAAATAATTACGAAAATCTGAAAACAATTAATAACTACATATGTATGTACATACATATCATCACGGCATATCCCTTGCAGGGTAGGCAGAGAGAACAGAGTACTAGAGAACTCTATCTCTGCATACTTCACTCGCATCCTCAACATTCATAATTCTCTTCATACACGCTCGCCGGTTTCGGAGACTCTTGACTCCACCTTCCTTCAGTACATGACCGATCTGGTCTAGGTAGGTTAGTCTCGGTCTCCCTCGGTATCTACATCCTTCCACTTTCGCATTGTATATCTTCTTAACCAGACGTTCGTTCGGCATTCTTTCCACATGTCCGAACCATCGGAGCATTCCCTTTCGCATCTATACACCAATACTCTCTTTCATATCTACTCGCTCTCTTACGTCGTTGTTACGAATGCGGTCGGTCAGCCTAACTCCACAGATTTTCCGCAGAGATCGCATTTCGACCGCATTAATTTTACTTCCATACTCTTTTCTGCATACCCAACTCTCGCTTCCATACAGTAATGTTGGGACAAGCACTGCGTTATGTATTGCTACACATGCCTTCTGGCTGAGGTGGTGGCTGCCGAGAAGTTGCCCCAACGCTCCGTTTACTCTATTTACCGCATTCACTCTTCGCTCTATATCAGTGGTGTACCTTCCATCTCGGCTAAATCCACATCCAAGATATACAAATTCATCCACTTGCTCTAGTATATCATTACCTATTTAATTGTTACTCTTACATCTGTTCTGGCTTCGTCTCTTTCAAAGACCATTATTTTGGTTTTGCTCACATTCACGCGTAGACCCCTTTTCTTACAATCTTCTGTCATTGTGTCGACTAGGGTCTGCAGGTCAGTCGCTGACTGTGCCAGCAGGACTGCATCATCTGCATAAAGTAGAGCAGTGACCACTGAGTCGCCCATCTGGACTCCCACATTCATATCGTTCAACCTTTGGAGACATTTGTTCAGATATATGCTAAACAGCCTGGCTGACAGGACGCATTCCTGCTTAAAGCCGATATTGACGTCAAACCAAGGCGACATTCCATCATCCAGCCGCACACAGTCTCTACAGCCCATGTAACTGGACTGCACAGCCTGTAGCAGTTTACCGTTAATACCATACTCCGGTAAAATGTCCCAAAGTTCCTTTCGTACAACCGTGTCAAATGCTCTCTCCAGATCCACAAAACTGCAGAAAACCCTCTGACCTAGAGCCAGATGCTTCTCCAGAATGTTGCGCAGAGAGAACACTTGATCCATGCATCCCCTTCCACTCCTGAAACCTCCTTGTGTCTCACACAGTAAACCATCAGACACCATCCTCATTCTCCTTTCAATAATTTTACCATACACTGGCTGCCAAACTGGTCAAGCTTATGGCTCTGTAATTTGCGCAGTCATAACGTGAACCCTTGTTTTTAAACAAAGGCACGATGACTGCGCTATTTCAGTCCCCGGGAACCATTCCCGAGCTCCAACATAAATTGAGGAGCAACAGAAACGCCTCCCAGACACAGGAGCCACCAAGCTTGATCATCTCGGCAGACACCATATCAATGCCCGCTGCCTTACCATTTTTCAAACTTCTTATCGCCCATTCAACTTCATCCATACTGATGCCATCGGAGGACGCCGTTATCGAATGTTGATCTACTAAATCACATGCGACACCGGCGCCAACCGTAGCATCCGCATACACATCGCCAAAATATTCACTCCATCGGCTTAACACGTCTTGTGTTTGTGTAAGAATGTCTCCACCTTTAGACCCTATTTTATTTATTCTGAAGGCTGACCAACCACCCCGAGACTTCTTCACCTCCCTCCAAAATAGTTTGGTGTTACCCTCGAAGTTTTTAGTCAGCCTATCTTCTGCACGTGCTCTATCACGTTTCTCTTTCACTAAGTTCTTGGTGTCATTCTTACATTGCCGATATATTTCTTTCTTATGTTCAGTCATACTGTCATTCAGATTCACAGAAGAGACATAGTCCAGCCACGCTTTCTTCTTTTGCTCTACGGAAGCTGCCACTACCGCATCCCACCATGCATCACCATTTGTTTTTCTATGCTTCTTTGAACTTCCACATACTTCTTTCGCTGTGTCTACCATACTCTCTTTCAATACTCTCCAGCATTCTTCAATGTCCGTTTGCGGCTGGCTTGCCATCGTCAGCCGTTCTCGGACACCCTCTGCATACTTTTCTCCTACACACTCTTCTTGCAACCTTTCAACCTTTATTCTTTCAAGCCCTCCGAAGTGGACACGCTCTCGTGCCTCCACTTTCTGAAAAGACCACTAATTCTCGCAATAACGAGATAGTGGTCCGTATCGACTGTGGGGCCCCTGTAGGCTCTTGCGTCCAATATTTTGCTTCGGAGACGACTGTCTACCAAAATTAAATCTATTATACTTTTCTGTTTATTCCTTCTCCATGTATACATATGGATGTCCTTATGTTGGAAAAATGTGTTTGATACAATAAGGTTTCTCTCCATGCAAACATCCGCTATGAGCCTACCTGTGTCGTTCACTCTCTTATCACCAAATGGACCAAGTACGTCCTCATACTCAGGACACTTGGTCCCCACCCATCCGTTCAAATCTCCGCATTTTAATAATATACAACATTAATAACTAAATATAAAAACATTAATAACTAAATATCCAAAAGTGGTTTTCCAAAAATAAAAATAGAGAAACATATTTCTAGAGATGTTCTATCAGACTATATTTATTTAAAACGATCAACTTTTATAGTTACATTTTCAGAATTAATTTCAGTTTTTTAAAGGTCACGTAAAGTTCAATATTTAAAAAAAAATAATTTGAATTTGACACGTGGGTGTTTTACTCTTGCATTTTAAATGCATACCTTGATCGATTAAAGCTATAAACAGAGGGAATTTTTTTTGGTCCTATCAAACACTGTGCATTGTGATCATTTACCAAACAAATATCCAGGTGATGGTAATGTTTAGTAAATAATCGTGCATTCCGATAATTCGATAATTCCGGTGATTCATTCGATAAATAGTAAGTTGCTGAAATTTTTCCTCAATTCGGCTTTCGAAGGGGGCGTTCGACCATCGGGGCCCTGCTACGCCTGAGGCAGACGGCCGCGGAGGCTTTCTCCGGCAGAGGAGTGCTGTTGGCGGTGTCATTGGACATCGCGAACGCATTCAATAGTCTGCCATTCAGCTGCATCAGGGAGGCGCTCCGATTCCATGGAGTGCCCTTGTACCTGAGGCAGCTGGTGGCAGACTATTTGGAGGGGCGCAGTGCCCTCTGCGCGAGTCCCGCAGGGGACATTGTGCGGACGCCCATGTCGTGCGGTGTTCCGCAGACGTCGGTATTGGGGCCGACTCTGTGGGACATCGGTTACGATTGGGCGTTGAGAGGGAGTCTCTCCCTGGGCTGAGCGTGATATGCTATGCTGACGACACGCTCGTCATAGCCCGGGGCAGGACACTCGAAGAGGCGGCGAGCTTGGCCACTCTCGGCACCGAGGAGATGGTCAGGCGAATCGAGGCGCTGGGGCTCAGGGTGGCCCTAAATAAGACGGAGGCCCTTCTATTCCATGGGCCCCGCGTAAGGCCGCCTATCGGCGCCTCGTTAGTCGTCAACTCCATCCACATCAGTATCTACGCCCATATGAAGTATTTGGGTCTGGTGCTCGACGGGCGTTGGTGGTTCCGGGAGCATTTCCGCAGGATTGCTCCCCGGCTGGTCGGCGCAGCGTCCGCCCTTTCGCGGCTCATGCTGAATGTGGGCGGACCCAGTTTCGAGGGCCGACGGCTGTATGCGGGGGTGATCCGCTCAATGGCCATGTACGGCGCACCCGTGGGGGCGAGGGCTCTGAACGCCCAGCTCAGGTCTGTTCTGTGGAGACCACAGAGAGCCATGGCGGTCAGAGCCATTCGCGAGTACCGCACGGTGTCGACAGAGGCGGCATGCCTATTGGCCGGGACACCCCCGTGGGACCTAGAGGCGGAGATGCTCTCCGACCTTTACCGGCGGGTTACCTCAGTGCGCGACGAGGGTGGCTCTCCATCGTCTGACGAGATAGCCACCTGGCGCGAGGACGCCCGCCGAGATGTCATCGTCCGTTGGGCTACGCGGCTGGAGAGGCCTAGACACGGTGTTGTTACCGTCGAGGCCCTCCGGCCCGTACTGATGGAGTGGATGGAGCGGTGGCACGGAGTGCTCTCCTTCCGGTTGGTGCAGGTCTTGTCGGGGCACGGTTGCTTCGGCAAGTACCTGCACACGGTGGTGCGGAGGGAGTGGACTCCGTCCTGCCACCATTGCAGTAGCGACGAGGACACGGCGCAACATACGCTGGAGGTGTGTCCGAGCTGGGACGGGCAGCGCCGTGACCTCGTCGCTGTCATCGGTGCCGACCTGACGCTGCCGGCTGTTGCGCGAGCGATGGTCGACAGCGTCAGGAATTGGGACGCGGTCGCCGCCTTCTGCGAGGCTGTCATCTCGCAGAAGGAGGCGGTGTAACGATTCCGGGAGGATTCCCGTGACCCGGGCTGTCGCCAGCGGCCGGGGTGGTGCAGGCGCGAATATCTGCGCCTGATGCCGCTCTAACCGAAGCTTCGGGTGATCGGACCGGGGAATTGTCCGGTCACCCGACGTGAGGCCACCGCGTGAGGGCGACGCTCCGATGGCGAAAGCTGTCGGGGCATCGACGAGAGAAGAACCCGCAAGGGTATACCGCCGGGCGTATACCGCCGGGCGGGCCACCGAAGATAAAGATCGGGTACCGGTGGCCCGCTCATACGGCGAAGAGAGGTGCTTGCAGGGTGGGTCCATGGGGTTGCGCGCCGCCTCTTTTGTCGCCCCGGATTGATTTGTCGGGGCGCGATCACATCCATAGTCCACCCACCGGTACCCGATCTTTGTCTTCGGCGGCCCGCCCGGCGGTTAACCCTTACGGGTTCCTCCCGTGTCGACGCCCTGACAGCTTTCGCCGTCGGGGCGTCGCCCTCACGCGGTGGCCTCACGTCGGGTGACGTTAGGGTGGCATCAGGCGCAGATATTCGCGCCTGCGCCGCCCAGGCCGCTGGCGGTGGCCCAGGTCATGGGAATCCTCTCGGTCTCGTTCCGCCGCCTCCTTCTGCGAGATGACAGCCTCTCAGAAGGCGGCGACCGCGTCCCAGTTCCTGCCGCTGTCGACCATCGCTTTCACGAAAGCCGGCAGCGTCAGGTCAGCACCGATGACAGCGACGAGGTCACGGCGCTGCCCGTCCCAGCCCGAACATACCTCGAGCGTATGTTGCGCCGTGTCCTCGTCGCTACTGCAATGGTGGCAGGACGGATTCCACTCCCTCCTTACGACTGTGTGCAGGTACTTGCCGAAGCAACCGTGCCCCGACAAGACCTGCACCAATCGGAAGGAGAGCACTCCGTGCCACCGCTCCATCCACTCCATCAGTATGGGCCGCAGGGCCTCGATGGTAACAATACCGTGTCTAGGCCTCTCCAGCCGCGTAGCCCAACGGGCGATGACATCTCGGCGGGCGTTGGGGAGCCACCCTCGTCGCGCACTGAGGTAACCCGCCGGTAGAGGTCGGAGAGCATCTCCGCCTCTAGGTCCCACGGGGGTGTCCCGGCCAATAGGCATGCCGCCTCTCGTCGGCCTCCCGGTTGTGATCTAGCAAAGCCATGACCGGGGGCGTGTGCTCCGACTGCCGCGGAAACAACTCCTCGACCACCCTACGAAGGAGGTCGGGCTGGAGGGTCTCGGTGAGGGGGGGGCCCAGCTCGTGAAGCTTATTCAGCGACGCGCGATACAGGCGACCCCAGGGGTCACAGTCGAGACCATCCAGCATCTCCTGCCAACTCGCGTCCTTGGCGGACCGGATGGCCAGCCAAAAGGCAGTCCGCGCACTGCGGTACGCCTCATACAACTGGCCCTCCCGCTCAGCATCGCGTCGACGCCGCCGGCTGCGGGTGTAGGACCTTCAGGCACTAATGCACTCCGCACGAAGGTCCGCCAGTCTTGGGGACCACCAGTAGACCCCCTGCCTCGGAGGTAGATGCCGTACCCTGGGCATGGCCGCATCGCATATCTGCGTTAACGCATCGCGAATGCGGCCAGCCTCAGCGTCCACTTCGTCCACTGGGGGTGGTGAAGACAGCCACGTGTTCACGAAGGACGCCTCCGCCAGTAGGTCCCTATATAGACGCCCCACAGCCCACCGCGGAAACGTGGGCGCTCGGTCCGCCCTGTGACCCCTGCTGGGGTCCCGGAGGGGGGAGACCTCCATCCGAGTATACCGGTGGTCCGGCAGGGTCTCCACCTCCTCCGGGACACGCCAGTTCCTCACTCGTGGTGCGACAGCGGGGCTAGCGAACAACAAGTCCACTATCGACCCACCCTGCTGTCGCACACACGTGTTCACTGAGCCTCTGTTTAGGACACAGAGACCCAGTGACGCCGCCCATTCCACGATCGCCCGCCCGCGATCATCCGTCGTAGGGGACCCCCACGCCGTGTATTTGGCGTTGAAGTCCCCCAGGACCAGGACGAGGCCCGGTGCCAATCGTGAGGGCGACGCCCCGACGGCGAAATCTGTCGGGGCGTCGACGAGAGGAACCCGCGAGGGTAAACCGCCGGGCGGGCCACCGAAGTTAAAATCGAGTACCGGTGGTCCGCTCGCACGGCGAAGAGAGAAGGTTTTACGGTGGGTCTATGGGGTCACGCGCCGCCTTTCCGTCACCCCGGACCGATTCAGCGGGGCGAGACGCACCCATAGCCCACCAAATAAAAAAAAAAAAAAAAAAGGCCCGGTGCCAATCGCCGTATCGAGGCCTCCAAGGTGGTGAGGGAGGCCCCGAAATCGTCCATTCTCCTGTTAGGGGAGAGGAAAACGCTGTAGAATGTGACCCCTCCCCATTCCGCAGCGACAAATTCCTCACCCCTATCCAAAAGGGACAAGGACGGGAAGTGCCGCTGCGTGGAGACGACGATTGCCGCGGTTCCGTTCCGGCTGACCACCCAATTGGGGCGATCAGGCACACAGTACGGTTCCGCAACTACGGCTGCACCGATCGACCACTCCGCCATGGATTGCAGGAGGAGATCCTGCGCACCGGCGGAGTGGTTGGTGTTGGCCTGCAGGAGGTGAGCAGCCATTAATGGGCCGTATCCATCATCACCTCCTGGCTTTCGGCGGGCGATCGGCCGCGCTAGGAGCGAGCGCGGCCATGGTCGAAAGGCCGTTCCACCCCTTTGGGGCCGAAGCCGGAGATCTGCACGCCCCAGAGCCCATGCGGTGCTTGGCAAGCTTATTGCCCACCGCACACGCAGAGCAGTGGGGCGGGGCGGCGCAAGATGCCGTCATGTGCCCAGTCTGATCGCAGCGGAAACAGAGTCCACCGCAATCAAAGCCATTAGTGCATGTCAGCCGGGTATGCCCGACCGCCATGCATTTGAAACACCTTGCAGGCCGGTGATTCAGCACGGTGACTCGTGCTGAGCTCCAGCCCACGAGGAGCCTGCCTGAGCCGGCCAGTTGCCTAACCGACTCCACTGGGCACTGCACCCAGGCGGCACCTACGCCGCCCGGGCTGGGTGGCGCCAACTCGGACGGTATCCAGGGGACACCCGGTTTTCGAGGCAATGGCCTCCCGGATGTCTTCCACCGTCACGGAGTCGTCCAGACTTGCGATGCGCATTTCGGCGCACTTCACGGGTCTGGCGATTTTCACGCCACCCTCCTCGGCGAACAAACCTCGCAGCTTCGACGTCACGCTACGGCCGTCCTGGTGCCCTGGGCCCCAGGGAACTCCAGAAGCCGAGCCCCTGTCCGGGCCTTGCGGGTCCTGGATACAACGCCTCCTATATCGGAGATATCGAGCTGCCGCCGGGCTTTCCGCAGGACGGCCTCATAGCTGAGGCCCCTTTCTGCCGCCTCAGGCAGCACAGTGATCACCACTGCGGCTGTTTTCGGCGGCCGGAGCCCCTTGCGCGGACTCTCCCTCTTCCTCCCGCCTCTTTCGGCTCCTGCCTGGGGTACGGAGACCTCAGTGGCGCGCTTGGCCGCCGCTCTCCTCCTCTGGCCGCGACTCTTCCTGCCGCGCTCTGCCACCTGCCAACCCTGTTCGGGCGCAGCGGGCGTGCCAGGCGCGAGAGGCCCGGTCGCGGGCGCGCTAGTCGTCGCCGGCGATGTTAATGCAGGCGACGACCGACTTAATGGCGGCACGGCAGAAGCCGGTGCTGACTTCTTTTTAGGGGCAGGCCCCTTTTGTTTGGGTCCAGCCGCGGCCGTGGCGTAGCTGCCCCCCACGCGGCCACTCTGACAAGGCGGCGGGGTAGGGGCTGGTGCCGCATATGGCCGCTTGTCCGTGGCGAGAGGCGGTCGAACACGTGGTTCTGGAGGCAGCCTTGCCTCCAGAACGGCCAAGCGCGCATTGACCATATTACCGATCGTGTCGATAATGGCGCACAAGGCCTCGTCCAACACGCCCCCCACCGCGGGCAGCGGGATTGGTGTTACCGTCTGGACCTCTGCCGCGGCCTGCTCCACGACGGTGACATTTGGCGGGCTGGTGCTGGTCGGTGGCGTCTTCGGCGCGGTGGCAATCGATGGACGGCCAGCGCCTCGGGGCGGCTTCGGGGTGGCGACGATGGCGACGGTTCCTCGGCGGCCAGCATTGACCGGCGGCGCAGGTGGCGCAGGCGGCACGAGCCGCGCCATTTGGGCCTTTAGGTCGGCCACGTCCTTGGTAAGGAGGCGGTTGGCCCTCCATACCGCGGCCAACTCTGACTCCAAACGGTGGTTCTGGGCCCGCAGGCCTGACACCTCGCCACCAAGGCGAGCGTTTTTGGCCTGCAGGGCCTCCATATTCGCGGCTGGGGCGATCGCGCGGGCACCGCGGCCACGCCGTCCATTTTTTTCCACAAATCTGAGAGCTCGCCGCTCCTCCCCCTCCGCCTGTCTTCTTCCCCTGTATTCGGGGGCCTCCCACGCCTCTTCGTCTTTGGGGCCTCCTGTGATGGTGCCGGGCCCTCGGTGGATGCCTCGAGTCCTGAGGACGAGGCGTCGTTTGTGCCAGTTTTATATTGGCTTTCAAGGCCGTGATGTGAGAATCCTGAGGATCCCCGTCTTGGTGTAAAAGTAAATTAGGCAAATCCATTTGATTCCCACGAGTATGGGCGAACTAACGGTCGACCCGGGCAGAGATACCTGTACCCGGGCAAGCCTACATTTACCAACCAGGGTGTCGGCCGGTACCCTGGCTGGAGCGTGCTAGGAACAGAATACCCCATCTGCCATGCATCCTCTCGCCGCACGCCAAAACTTAGGGTAATTTCCGAATTCGAATGTCGAATTCTTTATAGAGGTTATCTTCCTCGCGGTCCGGGCGGTTAAGCCAAGACCCTCGCTCCTGAAACTGCGCCTCACGACAATATGTCTTGAAGCAAGATATCAGGTTTACGATATGTCGGCGGTGGCATAAGCCTGCCCAGCCCTCAAATTAATGAATGACCGGGCCCGTCCGAAATTTCGCGTCCTGTACCCTCTACAACTAGAAGGTCAGGAGCGTATTGGGGCTCAACCCATTGCTGGGGAAACCCCCCTCGCGCCAGAGATTCGCTACGGGCGACAATTCGACAGAAGGATCTGGGGGACTGTCGCCCGCACCTAGGGTACACCACGCGGAGGTTTCTGGCATCGTACCGCAGGATTAATGCTAACCCTGCAATATATAAACTTCGAACTCTATAGATACTAAGTAAAACGTAATATTTTAGTACTGAGAGTCATAGTGTAAATTATAAAATTGCGTTATAGTTGTCGCATAGAAACTCCTTGGAGTTTCATATTCTTTTAATTATTTAAAATACTGTCATTATTATACAAATTTTGAGTTGAATAAAGCCAATATTTGGTCATGAATATTTATTATTATTTCATAACAAAAATAAAATAAAATACTCTGAGAATAATTTGTATAAATAAATCTAAAAGATTTAATATTTTATTGTAGGGCTCATAAATAAATTTATATAATATATTAAATTTTGTTAATACTTTATGTAATGAAGTGTAACGAAAATACTGAACTGTACTAAATACGCTAAAACTATTTTATTCGCAACAGAAGAAGCTGCAGTTTAGCTTTATAAATTACTAGCGACGCACCCTCACTTCGCTTCGGTTTCGGTCGCTCTGACCCGCGTTTTCAGTCTCTGATACCTTCAAAGATATTCGATATTATGCCTACTTTAATAATTTCCTGTAAAAAGTCATTTTGATCTATATTAAATGCACCATGTCTAATGTAAGTATTTAAGATAAGAAATAATACTGTATTGTTACTATTGTTTAAAATAGCATCGTAATTATATTTTAGTAATAAATACATAAAAGATAGAAGCTGTGTGGTAGCGGCTACGAATACTACCAACCCTTACTTTGCTCGTGCATGTCGTAAAAGACGACTAAGAGCCTTATAACGATCTGGGCTAACTCCATCTGGTGCAGTTTGGTCAACAATTACATTCCCAAAGAGGGTTGACGTCTGGCAGGCGGCCAGTCATAAAACTATTGCCAATGACTTTTACGATATGTACTATGAAAGAAAAGTACATACCTGCTGTATCAACCCCAACTAATAGGGATAGGAGTAGCAGAATGATGATGATATATAAAAGATAGCTTTGCCCGGGATGTGGTCGCGGCCTTCTTCTCCTGGAAAACTTATAACAACTCACTGCTATACTAACCAGGCGACCAAGCTTAGCGATTGCAGCACTGGTCTCATCTGTGGGGTAGGCGTTCAATAGTGAAAATATATTCTGTGAACAGTGAATAGAATATGTTCTGCCGGGCCGGCCACGGATTTTAGTGAGTCTCTAGGAAAACAGTTAGGTTGTGTAGTACTTAGTAGATGTACTTCTACTTGTGCTAAATTTTAATCCTATAATGAAATAAACGTATCACCGCAGAATATTAAATTTTTAACCAAAAAAACATACTGTAAAAAACGAATTTATCTAAAACTGTTAAAGATTAAATTTTCTTAGTGATAAGGCAATAGAAAAATCGTCGAATAGAAGTATCACTCAATAGATTATGACACAGTCTCGGGTCCATACCTATGTCGTATTAACTCTGTAACTATTCGTCCAAATTATATACAGTAAAAGGAAACAGTCTTTTGTTTTAAACACTCAAACATCCATACATCTCTACAAACTTTCGCGTTTATAATATTAGTAGCATTTTGTTTAGATTGACATTTTTAAACTCGTAATATCTTTTGAATGCCATTGGCCGATTTTAATAATTCAAAAAGTAATCTTCAGCTACTAAAATAGTTTTAAATAATAAATAATTTATTTGGAAAAGGATTAATGCAAAGACATGAATAACGTGCTCTTTTAGGCATGGCTTGGTTTTTGTTAACATTTCTTTCAAAAAAGTAGTTATACTGACAAAACTATAATAGTTAGGACATATCGTACCGCAAAATTTTTTGTAGATATTTATATGTTCTTTAATATTGTAGAACATTTTTTTGTTCTAACATTCACAGTTTCCGCAGCGATTTCGATGAAAAATATTTTATGCCAAGCTTTTTCATACCTTGGTTTACATTATTGAAGTTTTAGTAGAGTACCGTTTGATTTTATAGTAATTAAAATATATCGCCTATGTCATTCACAAATGACGTGGCTTTCTATTGGTAAAAGAATTTTCAAGACACGGGACTTTTGACGGGCATTTGTAAACGTCATGTGGTGCTCTTGTATTATATTCGATATCTTAGTGTTTTAACGTGTTATATTAGATAATTTTGATGGCATTTTATGTAATGTGATGTGCGGAAATACTGGGATGTAGTGAATATCATATAAAAGTGCTTTACAACGTTTTCGTTTTCCATCAAAATTCCCACAAGATACCATTAACAGTGTGGCCATTGCACTGTTAATGGTGACAATTTGACTTAGACAACGACTGACTTGAACACGGAGCAAATACAAAGAGGAGCTGTTGTAATGAATATTTTCTATGAAACAATGCGTGTCATTTACAGGGGAAGTGGGGAACGCTGCTAATGGAGAAAGTGAGACAAGTAATAGTACTTGTCTCACTCCCTCCTTTATGTCCATCTACCGGCTATTAGCACAACTACTAATTTCGTATATTGTATGCAGTTGAGCTATCTTGCATTAGATGTCAGTAAGTGTATGGTGTAACAGGGACGTACTCAGAATTTACCTATATCTAAGGAGGGCTAATTTTTTTTTTTATTTCAAAGATACAAACAAATCTTATTAGCTGCTTGCTCTATTCAAATACAAATGTTTATAATCAAATAATTCTGCATAGCGAATAGGTGTATGACTACTGTTTTAACCGAAAATTTCTTTATAAGGCTTGTCAGCATTGTTCATAATGTTAATATTTTATGAAAAATCCATTTTTCTTTACTGTCATTCTGATAAACTCAGAAGTTTAGAAACCTTTTTTTTTCTTCATATTTGTGTCCTTTTCATACGACCAAATAATACAATTATTTGTTTGGGTTTCTAACAAATTGTCGAATGAAAGTAGTTGGACTTTTAGTAAATATGTTAGTTACACGGTATTATTTCCTTCCTTTTTGTCTTTTCCATATAAAAAAAGAATCAAACCACTCTATTAAAATAAGACTTTATACAATTGATAATGCAACAATGATGTCAATGACCAAGACATGTAAAAGAGTATTTCAAGCGAGCAGATCAGCCCCCCCTGGTAGCAACCGTTTGATTGACGCACGGGCCATCTAAAACTTAGCCATGCCAAAGGTAACTTGAAGACCCGGTCTTCGACGCCACCACCATTTTGAATATTTTTGTGACGTGCTCAACCTCGTTAATCTTATCAAGAAATTGCATCGACTGCAATTACATTATTAATAAATAAAGGAGAAAGGGTGACATTGGTTCCAATAATAAAAATGAAATACTCTTTTGTATCATATATTTCTTGAGCTATACCTAGTCTTGCCCTAAATACTGTAACAAAGAAAAACCTTTTTCTATCGCAAAAAATATTTATGACTTTTACAGTTAGAGTTAGTTTAATACATAAATATAAAACAATTTAAAATATAAAAAGCTTGTTCGAAGTGGTTTCCAATGGCTGCAATACAGTCCTTTAAATCTTCATTGTTAAAATGAGAAGAACAAATCTTTGTATATTTCGTAGGAGTCCAGTTTTCTATTAATTTTTAAAATCCATTGCTTCTAACATCGACATTGGACGGTATTCTAAAACATACAAAATTTACAGTTTAATTATAATAGGTTCATTTAAAGTAGTGTAAAAAATATTTTTCTTTGTTGAAGAATCCGAATGTTATAATTATATTCTAATTACGACCCTGGATTTTTGACACTTTTATAGTTCTTTAAAGTTAACGACAGCTGGCGTATTGCTTACAAAATAATTATTAACTACATATAAAACTCATATTTTTGTCGAGGTGAAAGGCTTTGGGTAGAAATTTTAATACTCATGGTTATTAGTTATTACAATAATCTTAATAGTTTGAACTGTATGTGCTTTTATTGTTCTAGGTCCTATTACGAAAAGTGGTGCCATCTAACGTTGAGTAAAATTATTTCTGAACATGATACCGCCAAAAGAACTTTCTAGAAATTATTTCGATAAATTATGAATAAATATACTTACAAATGGAATGTGATTCTTTCCATAGCATCTGTACGTTTATTGGAGTAGTTTTTACATGATAAAACACAACACTTCATGGTTTTCTTCGTAATAACATAAAAATACACCAAAAATATAATTTTATGCACCGTACGAACACCGGTAGCGACGACAGAATAACGATGGGTAATTCGAATAGTTTAATTCGAATAACTCGAATAAGACTATTGACTCGTTCATTCGAATCGCCTTTGACCGAAACCGAATCAATTCGTTAACTCGTGTCGTACCTACTTGCAGCGCGGGCGACCGCTGCGGCGCAGCGATCAGTCGACTCGGCTTAATTGGACATTCGTTGATTCGCTCTCTCGTTCTATTACGGAGTCGAATAATCTAACGAATGAATTCTACGAGTGAGAAAATATGAAAATACATGAAATGTTCTAAGAATCACGAATTGGTTGAATACAATTCCATTCGTTTAACGTACCTATTACATTTGCAAAGAGTCGTCTAGAGGAAATAAAAGTTTGAACTGGGAGTTTTTTAATAAAAATGAAGATGGAAACAGATTCGTGTAAACTATGTTCCTGTAGTTATAAATATTGGTAATACAACAAACAGTATAAATAATTTAAAATGAATAATAATGTAAACGAGTTATTAACTCGCCAACTCGGCTTAACGGGCGGATGACTCGACATACGAGTACGAATTCGACTGTAATGCTTTCGCGAATTCATCGCGCGATTTGACGACTCCCACGTGACGATTCGAATCAATTCGAATTGTGATTCGAATCAATAATAATTTTAATTCGATTGATTCGAATTGAAAAAAATACCATTCGTCTCATCGCTACGACAGAAGACTAATACATCCAGTATAATATTATAATCTATGGACTAATAGGCCACGCCTACTATTGATGTTAACGTGATGACGTCAGGGCCTACTTGAGAATCACAGTGCACAGTTACTTAGGCCGTCTCCTCTTTGTATTTGCTCCGTGGACTTGAAAGACTGAAAACGTAAAAATATTTATAACTTGACACTGGCACCAATAGCTCGTATATGTAGCTGATTGCCAATACATAAGAAGAAGAATTTTCAAAATCGGTTGAGTAGATCCACAGATTACCCCCTACAACGTCACAAACTCACAAATTCACAAACTTTACCTCTTTATAATACATATTATATAGAAAAAGAAAATTCTATAAGCCCCTGTTATAATAAAATTATTAAAGTACACACATTTGATTGAAATACTTTGTATCCATGTTCAGAAGTAGAAACGAATCAGACACTATTTTTTGACAGTTAGCAAACCTGTGTGCATGAATTTCGCGCCAATTCAATTAGTTTTCTTTGTATTCATGAAATCAATTGAAAAAATACTTTATAGTGTTACTTATAATAATTGATTAGACATTAAGTTTTAAGTAAATTGTCCTAATCTTCATAATGCATGTACGTATTCGTATGTTTGGCAGACCAGACACAATTGTGGTTGTTGAATCGAAGTTGACGAAAATAGAACAATTTCGGCGCATCATTAGGGACAAGTTTGATGTTGAACCAAAATTGCAACGACTATTTTACGGCGGCAAACTGGTAAGCCATATTTTTATTCGAAGAGCTAATATTTTCATAGTCTAATGACATGTCTAGCATACATTTTAAAATGATAAAACTGTTAATTTCAACTATTGAAACTTTCATTATTTTTGCCTAGTTATGTTTGTGTCTACGTACCCAAGTAATTGGTATAAGAGTAGGAGAATGATGTTTGTTTCTACGTCATATAGTGATGTGGACTCTAATGTATGCAAATTGTATTAATTACAGATAAAATTAACATATTAGGGGTACAAACTTTGTTTATGTTTGTATACACAATATTATTAGAATTGCCGATATCTCCATATTTATCCTTGTTTTATTTGAACTATTACCTATTTTAAAATGTTCATTCTTATTTACTTATATATTTGATAGTAGCGTAGACACCATCACTCAATCTACTTATGTCCATTGCTTGATATAGTTTTAATCAATGGTGAGAAAGCAATCACAGTAGTTTTATATTTCCAAGATAGTGATTTTATTGGTATTTTTACATACATACATATCATCATGCCATATCCCTTGCAGGGTAGGCAGAGAGAACAGAGTGCCAGAGAACTCTATCTTTGCATACTTCACTCGCTTCCTCAACATTCATAATTCTCTTCATACACGCTCGCCGGTTTCGTAGACTCTTGACTCCACCTTCCTTCAGTACATGACCAATCTGGTCTAGGTAGGTTAGCCTCGGTCTCCCCCGGTACCTAAATACTTTCACTTTCGCATTGTATATCTTAACCAGTTTTTTTTTTTTTTTGGTATTTTTGATCCCATATATGCATCAAAATAGCATTTTTTTTTAAGGTGGGTGTACAGTATGTTACGCCTCGCTGTAAGATATAACTACTGTCGGCAATTTGAAGCAAGTCTATTGCTACCCTCTATAATTTGGTCTTAGGCACCACTTGCTCAATTTTCATGCAGCCATTACTGTGATGTCCGATACGCAGTTGTCATTCGAGAACCATTCT
Organism: Lymantria monacha; assembly: GCA_905163515.2. NCBI lineage: Eukaryota > Metazoa > Arthropoda > Insecta > Lepidoptera > Erebidae > Lymantria > Lymantria monacha. The sequence continues at coordinate 25,605,112 of LR991081.1, forward strand.
TCGCTAATGATTATTGGTTTGTCGAGCAATGTGGCCTGCCTATTACCACTTCAGCATACTATTTTTTCATGCTATGTCAGTTACATCCATTCTTCTGTGGATTTCCATATTACGATTCTATCTTGCAAAAATATCTTGAGCATAGCCTGCTTCACAGCACACTAATTAAATATGTTTAAGAGAGTAATCTATATTATTTTAATTACTATTTCTAAATATGTGATTTCTTTAGTTATTGTATGCAATGAATATTCTAATCTCTGGATTTATTGTTCCATTTTAAAGATTTGTTGCCTTAATAGAAAACTATTCTTCCTACCTTTTTTATATATGTCCAATTATTTGACCCAGGTCTTGTGTACAAAAACATCACTGACCAAACAGGTGAGCTCAGAATTCTTGAGTTTTTAGGAATATATGTTTATTCCCTTGAGATTTGAGAAAACACTTAAAGTAATAAGTGAAAATCTATCTAATCTGTCTACCACAATTATATTGTCTTAATAAGTTATGTTGTAGTTTCACCTCTTTTCAGTTTCTGTATGTTTCATTCTGACTTCCTCCACCATGGAATGGAAAATAATCTACCATACCAAACTGATCAGAATTGCCATATTGTTTTATGTTGCATCATCCTTTTTTTATATTCCTTGGACTTTTTAACAGCACTCACACACAAAGGTGGTGAATTGTATTCTTACTTTATCACCACATGGATAATCATGTGTTCATTAATTTATCTCAGCTGTACATTCCACTACTGGGCTCAAGCTTCCTCTAGGAGAGAAATTGACCTATTATATAGGGCTAGTCAGACGAGTTGGTAAGGGATTTTATTAAGTTTACCGTCTCTTGCCAATGCAAAAACATTATATGTTATTAACCTATATCCTATAGTCATCTTTCACAACATCCAAATGAAATGAAATAGTGTGGTATTCACCACATACAGTTACTCTATCGCATGAAAAATTTGGATAAAATTGGACATATTATCCAAATTTTTCATGAGATAGATCCATCACATGAAAAACATGGATATATTTAAGCTTGTTTATTATAATAATTTGTCATTGTAAATTAGCTAATACATACTAACAATCATTATTTATTATGCTTTATTTGATTCAGCTGGAAAATGGTTATACATTCCATGACTACAACATAAAACTGAATGATGTTATCCAACTTATGGTCAAGACACAGCCTGAAGTTAGTCCTAAAGAAAACAGGACTGTAGAAAAAGAAAAGAAACTAAATGACAAAGTGAAAACCTATAAAGGTATTGTTTATTTTTACCTTTTTATCCATTAGTTTTACATTGTATTCATGTGTATATCCTATACATATCTATAGTATGTCTGTGTCCCTGCTATTCTAAAGATGGTGTGAGCCAAGTAGTGAGGTGTATATGAGCGGAGATGATGATAGTAATTATATATATGATTTTTCTGCTGATCATTGTCTCCAAGATGAAGCAATTGTGCCTACTATATCATGCTGATCAGATAAGATGGCTCCTAGTTTTATTTCAAGTATATGTTTTCTTGTAATGATGATATTTTAGTTAGATATTATAGTAGATCCTTATGTAGTTGTTATATGTGCTGAAACAAGATTGAGTGGTGATCCACTGATCATTATTAAATTTTTATATTCTTAAATTTATAACAGAAGGGGTTTAATTAATTTAAACAATTATTATAATTAAGTGTTCTGTAGATACAAATTTTATTACCCTTTAAAAATGTTTCTTAGATGCTGAGAGCACTCTGTATGAAGTTGGTGATATAATAGACATTCGGGATAAAGAGCAAGGTGCCTGGTTGGAGGGTAAAATAACTAGAATAGTTTACAATCCTGACATTCCATATCTACCTAACATCAATACATCTAATAATGAAGTACATAGTAATTCTGATAGTGATAGTAATCAAAATAACAGCAAGGAAAATGATATAGAGAATAAAATGCCTACTAATAAAAATACAGAGAGTATAGTTAAAAATAAAGGTATAGCAAGATACTTTATAAAATCACCTAAAGCTGTGCGGAAAAGACCAAGCGATGAGATAAAAACGTCAGAGGAAACCAAGCAAAGCATTGACGCTAATCTTCTTTATAAAGTTGAATTTGATGATGAGTAAGTTATTTGTAGTTAATTTTTAATTTTATAGAGTTGTAATGTAAATATTACATCTCTATAAAATATGATAACGATATTGCTGTCATGATATCTGTGTGGTGTCAGCTGTGTGGTAGCCGCTATGAATACTACCAACCACTTTGCTCGTGGATGTAGTAAAAGACGACTAAGAGCCTTATAATAAACCTGGGCCAACATCTGATGCCGTTTGGTCAACAATTACATTCTCAAGGAGGCTTGACGTCTGGCAGGCGGCCGGTCATAAAACTATTGCCAATAACTTTTACAATATGTACTATGAAATAAGAGTACATATTGTATTTTTTTTTTTTTTATATACTGCAACTAGGCGATCTGTGAATGACACAATAAGCCAATAAGATGAGATTCCATGGCCTGTACAATTAAAAGGATTTTACTTAATCTCCTTTATGTGATGCTCTCCTACTGGTTGAATCTTGCAGCCAATGTAGGCAAACTATGCCGCTTTAATCGGGTGTGTATAATACTTCCTGTGTCTCCTAACCTTGCTAGGTCGTTTACGTGAGCTAATATTCTTGACTGATAGTTATTGCTACGTCTGGCTATTTCTTGTTTGACAGTGTTGATTTTTAGATCCAGGTGTATGAATTTGTTACTCACATGGTATGTCTAACATTGCTCTCAATGCCTTACTCTGAAATCTTTCCAGAATCTCTATGTTGCTATTACTAGCAGTACCCCATAGTTCAATTCCATAAGTCCATATTGGTTTGAGAATGGTTTTATAGATAGCAATTTTGCTTTCATTTGTCAAACTTGATTTGCGTCCTATTAGCCAGTACATAATTCTGAATCTTGTATCCAGCTGCTTGCGTTTAGTCCAGCTGTGCATATTGTATTGACCCCAAGTAATTGGGATAAGAGTAGGAGAATGATGATGATGATGAATGCTGATCATGAGATGTTTGTGTTATATATTTAATTCGTTAGTGAATGACGCCTTACTACTATATTGATTTGAGAAACCTATGAGGAACCTAGCGGGGAAAAAGATGTACCACATAAGAAAATAGTATACAATATGCCACAGTAGAAAAAGTTTTATTTGCCTCGTAATTTAGTAATAATAAGATATCTTTTTAAAAACGTGTTTATGAAGAGAATTATGAATGTTGAGGAAGCGAGTGAAGTATGCAAGGTTAGGAGTTCTCTGGCACTCTGTTCTCTCTGCCTACCCTGCAAGGGATATGGCATGATGATATATAAATATGTATCTTTTTTACATTTCACTGACACAAAATAATGCTTACTGCTGTTCAATTATAGAATGCATAAAATACTGTAAGTTGATAAACACCATTCTATTGGAAATTAATTATTTCAGTTGCATATACATATATCAATCAATTATTTTGTTTAGAAGAATTAAAAGTAATAAATAGTAATTTAGTTATTTTGTTTAGAAAAATTGAAAACAAACAAGAGTTTAAAATTAATTGTTAACCTCTACTTATTTCACAATATACTTTAGTGAGTCTTCTACAAAATTATATTAAATAATGTGGTAAATAATTAGTTCATTTGTAATTGTGGAACACATGTAGAACATTATTTCATCTACAAAATGTATATAATTTATATTAATAATTTAATTATATTGTTTATTAATTACTATGAATATAGTATGCATACATAGTAATTAATTAACACAATAAATTAGTAAATATATAGTACAACCTAAAAATAATTACATTGAATTTAGATTGAAGGTCACTAATAGTTTAGAGATTATTTTGTGTTTGAAGATGTCTGTGATGAACTATATTCTATAATATTATAGGAATGGTAATTGCTTATTTTACTAGACGTAGGCAGACGCTAGTTTTAAAAAAATAGTAAAAGTTATGGTGTATAAGTTAGGTTATAATTTGCTGTCATCATATAACTACATCATATAATTTTCTTTCCCATGGATGATCGTAAAAGACTAAGGGACACGTAAAGATAACATCACTACTATTGCAATAGAAGGAAAAACTAAATAACCTAATCAGCCCCCCAACAAACATGCTATAAAATATGATACAATTATATAGATAACATTCGATCTAATCGATAAAGTAAAAGCATATCTGGTATATTGTATGAACCAAAACTATGACCATAATTATTTAATTCAGTTTAATATTAATCCTATTGATATTATTAATGTGAATGTTTGTGTATTTTTTATGTACATTCGTTTATAAAAACTCATACGTCGAGAAAGCTTACAGCAGAGGCAGAAGCTTATTGCAGTAGTATTTTTGATACTATTATTTCCAGCGATGAAGACTCGGATCTCTATTGTAATTTGCAAGAAATCCGACCACGTGCACGCACCGTAATTAACATTAATGATCTGCAAATTGGACAAACAGTTATGATAAATCACAACACAGATGAACCATTAGAATGTGGATACTGGTAAGATACTTCTTAGAGGTTTTCATGACTAAATGAGATTAATTTTTCTTATTTAATAGATAAAGTAGCTTGATGTGCTACTGCTTATGCCTATGCCCTTAGGAATATAGTCACTGTTTTAGATTAAATGTTACTAAATAAAGTTTTGTTAGTGCCATTGATTGGCTTCAAATCAGTCATAAACTAACAAGCTATAGCTTTTTTTTATTATAAACGAGACCTACACTAAGGAACTAATCCTTGTTTCCAAGGGACTTTACAAACACATTATTGCCTGGTATAAATTATGCCTAGACCTAGAAAAGCAATTTACACCAATTGCAGTTGCCAATACTGCTGAGCGTGGTACATACATACATATCATCACGCCATATCCCTTGCAGGGTAGGCAGACAGAACGGAGTGCCAGAGAACTTTATCTCTGCATACTTCACTCGCTTCCTCAACATTCATAATTCTCTTTATACACGCTCGCCGGTTTCGGAGACTCTTGACTCCACCTTCCTTTAGTACATGACCGATCTGGTCTAGGTAGGTTAGTCTCGGTCTCCCTCGGTACCTACATCCTTCCACTTTCGCATTGTATATCTTAACCAGACGTTCGTTCGGCATTCTTTCCACATGTCCGAACCATCGGAGCATGCCCTTTCGCATCTTTACACCAATACTCTCTTTCATATCTACTCGCTCTCTTACGTCGTCGTTACGAGAGCGTGAGCATTCTGAGCTTGGTGATTATGCATTATTCATTCTTGGAGAGGCCTATGTTTTATAATGGACTTTGATACGGTAATAGTTATATGGAATGTCTCCATGCTCAAGGAAGTTTAATCTTCAATTTTGCTTTTAGGTATACTCTCTACCCTACTATTAGTTATTGGTATAGACCTGCATAATGTGAGGATTTATTCACTAATGTGGAGGCTACAAGTTCTAATAACCCTTACATTGCTTGTGAATGTGGTAAAAGACAACTAAGAGCTTTAGGACAACTATATTCTAAGGAGGGCCGTCTGCCAATAACTTGCAAAATGGATGATGGAAGAGGAGAACATATTGCGTCGACGCTAAGTATTACTATAACTTACTTTGCTCGTGGATTTCGTAAAAGACGAATAAGAGCCTTATAACGATCTGAGCCAACTCCATCTGATGGCTTTTGGTCAACAAAACAGTCCCAAGGTGGGTTGACATCTAGCAGGTGGCCGGTCATAAAACTATTGCCAATAACTTTTACAATATGTACTATGTAAAAAAAAGAGTACATATTGTATCAACAAAAGAGTAAAAAAATTATGCTAAGTATTACTTACTATAAGAGCAGGATGTAGATTCTTTAAAATATCACTTTTATAGGTACGATTTTAAAGTGTCTGAAATTAAGAAAATAAGAGGCACTCACGAGCTGATAGGAACCCTCTATCTCGGTCCAGATGCTGTGCCACAGAATGACACTAGAATAAGGTTGCAAGATAAGATATTTGCTATTGAAGAAGTGGTGCCTTTAGCAGATCGTTCAGAGGATTACAGAAAATTAATAGCTACGTTACCTGAAAAAAGTAAGTTTGGATTGATATATTTAATAGTTGTAGGCCACACTGTTGACATTTTCCTGTCTACAGCCGTGGACCGGTCCTTCTAGAGTAGTAACACACTTTAGCAGAAAAGAGTCATCTGAGCACTGGTTATTTGCTGTGCTTCGTTCAGTGAGTGACAGAACCGGCAGCCAACTTTCTGGGTGGATTTGGGGTTTTCACTGCTACGCAGTGGTCAATGGCAGCAACCCATCCTTACTAACGTAAGTGGTAACTGCTGCCGTATTGCAAAAATCCTTACTTAGCAATACCAGGGACGCAGCCAAGTTGCTCTCTACTTAAAGTTAGGATTTAAGACTGCAGCACTTGTTCAATGACTACTACTCACACGTTGGTTTTCTGATCAGTGTGGTACTACTGGTGACACCAGATGAACCGACACATTATGGCTGCAAACAAATATCCAGCAATTTTTTTGGTTTTGTTTGTCTATTTCCACATGCAAAGTTAACAAAGTCCATAACAACCAAGTATTATAAAAATTTCTTGACAAATTATATAACACTTCTCCATATTGAAGATTATCCATAGTAACTTTCCATCAGTAAGTCAAGTTATTACCATAAATTGGGTGCTGAAAACCAAAGTAATAATTTCTGTAGTTTGGCAGAATATGAAAAGACACAAACCACTATTATATTATATTCACTACACTTCAGCACTTTATATTATAATATTACAAAACACTAAAGAATTAAATATAATTGAAACCCATCATGACATTTCTATAATGTCGTCAAAACTCACTGCCCTAGTTAATACCACTGGTTAGTACTTAAAACTAATGAGTGTGGCAGCACCTTTGGTATGGTACCTTTGCATACTGCTATCCAACTCAAATTGTAGATTCTTAAAAATCATTTTTCTTATTTTGCTAGGATCTTCTCCATTAAACTGTTTGACATGCCGAGATGATGAAGATACTCCATGCAGAGACTGTGGTTGCTACCTGTGTTTAGGAAAGGAGTTCCCAGAAAAAGTGAGTGATAACTCTAATGATATGTTGATATTAGTAGTGAGGTCCCGTGATTTATATTCTGAGTTAGTTCATCACCATCTATGCTTTTTTATATCCCACTGCTGTCTCTTTTACAATGGGAGGGAAATAGATCTCCTATACTATGCTGGTTGGTATAGTTTTATTTTGAGTTTTCCCTCTCTTGCATACATGTTATCTATATATCATATTTCTTAATCGTCTTATATTACTAGGCGGGAAAATATAAGAAATCCTGACAGGCTTGTACTTAATATGGTACCAAGAAGTAGTCGCATGCAAAATAATTCATATGCTATGTGTGTAAAAATTTATAATCATATACCTAACGAATTTAAAATATTTCCGCTGAATAAATTTATACCAAAATTGCGCTGGTGGCTGACGCAAAAAACCTTTTATGACCTTAAAGAATTTTTTGAGAATAAAAGTAACGATTATTAGATAAAAATAAAATTTTAACGTATATATTGTAATTATTTAATAACTTGGTCTATAGAATTAATTAGTAACGATTATTAGATAAAAATCAAATCTTAACGTATATATTGTAATTATTTAATAAATTGGTCTATAGAATTAATTAACAATTGATTGTAGATAGGTACCTAATGTGTTTACTTAAATTGTTGCATTAATTTTATATAATCGTTGAATAACTTTAATTTGATAAGTAGTATGTAAGTACATGTTTTATATTTGCATGTCATTTGTAATGACTAGATGGGCATGTACCTAATCTTATATTTTTAATCACTTACACCCCATAAATGTACCTTATTTAAAGCAAATACAGAATTCTATTCTATTCTTTTATTACATCCACAAACAAAAAAGTAGATGGTGAATTGTATTCTTACTCTATCACCACACTTAAGTTATCACGGAATTAGTTAATCACTTCTAAGTTCATGTTCGTCCTACTGTTGAGTACGGGCCTCTTCTAGTTAAAAAACATTTACCCTACTTCAACATGCTGGTCAGAAGGATTGCTGTTGTACTGTAACATACTTGTTTTGTCTTTGCATAAAGGAATCAGTTTTTCGATAACGAACGAGAAAGTAAGGGTTGACAAGTGTTATATTCGTTTTCTGTCATCACAGGACAATTAATCACAATCTTAAAATATTTACTGCACAGGTGGCGTCGTGGTCCATGTATTGACCTCTCGCCCTCTTAGATCGTGGATTCGATAACCGCAGATTATAACATAAAGGATTTCTACTAATTCTACAAAATTCTAGCAACCAGATTTAAGTGTTATTATTATTTTTTAATCCTTTTTATCTGAGCTTTTCTGTGAAATTACATATATTAAGGATATACAACGGTATATTCATTTAGCTGAACCAACAGTTGCTGAATTAACAAAAAATAGACTTGAAATCGATTGCACCCGCTATCTGCAGAGTCCTAATATAATGTTTTAGTGATCTAAAATCATCTTGGCCTATAGTCTTTCTAATGAAATCGGTTTGCGGCACATGGATTGGATGGCTTCAAAGCCTATGACGTACATATATGATATGTAGATATAATTTCTGTTTCTATATACCTAATTAAAGATATACCTAATTTTACAGATAGTACTTTGTGACGAATGTAATAATGGATATCATATGATCTGCCTCGAACCGCCACTTACCGAGTTGCCCGAAGATGATTGGTATTGTCCGTCGTGTAAACGAGACCCTAATGACGTCATTGCTCCGGGAGCCGCCAAGCAGACTAAGAAAACGTTGACGACTAAACGTGATTGGGGTAGAGGAATGGCATGCGTTGGTATGTAATAAAGCATGTCTGGATGCTAATTTTGTATATTTTTATCTATAATTTCTTTCATCATTCCCTATTAGGTTGTAAAAATCCCATTATTGACCATGGACTTTCTTGGGTTGAGGGTTTTATTATAAGTATATGAGTTTGGGTTATCTTGTCGTTAACGGTAACCCTGATTGTTGTTAGATTGTTGTAGGTAAATAGTTCATGTCAAACCACTATGGAGTTTAAAGCTTTATTGGTAGGTATTTATTTGGAGTAGGACCACAGTGTTAACAGTTATCTGCCTACAGTCGGTCCATCAGGTAGTACCACACTCTCGCAGAATATCGACGTCCAAACAATGGCAATGTGCTGTTGTGCTTCGTTTGGTGAGCGAGAGAGTCGGCAGCACAACTTTCTAGGTGGGTTTGGGGTTTTTATTGGTAGCCAGCGGCCTAATTATACCATTGGTATTGCAAAGGTCCATGGGCGGCAGTAACACTTACCATCAGGTGTGCTGCTACCTCGTTTACCACCATCAGGAATAAAAAAAGATTTGATTTGACCCACAATAATAGTTAAATTTTAATTTAATTAATTTTAGTAAGATAAAGTAGGCCGCCACTCAAAAATTCAATAATAAAATTAGTATCATGCCTCCTGAGTTTTCTTGCCGGATCTTTCTCAGTGTGGCCGCGTTCGATCCGGTGGTAGCTGAATAGTTTTGTTAGTTTTGTAAAATTGCCACAATATGTATATATCATCACGCTATATCCCTTGCAGGGTAGGCGGAGAGAACAGAGTGCCAGAGAACTCCATCCTTGCATACTTCACTCGCTTCTTCAACATTCATAATTCTCTTCATACACGCTCGTCGGTTTCGGAGACTCTTGACTCCACCTTCTTTGAGCACGTGACCAATCTGGTCTAGGTAGGTGAGTCTCGGTCTCCCCCGGTACCTACATCCTTCCACTTTCGCATTGTATATCTTCTTAACCAGACGTTCGTTCGGCATTCTTTCCACATGTCCGAACCATCGGAGCATTCCCTTTCGCATCTTTACACCAATACTCTCTTTCATACCTACTCGCTCTCTTACCACAATAATAATTATCATATATTAAATACTTTAATAATAACACATCATAAACAACATAAATTTTATATATAGAATCATTCTCTTTTTGTACTGGCAGTGAATTTGTATTAATTTTGTATTAAAATGTGGGTCAAAATTTAATATATTAAAGGGTAGACATAAATTAATTTCTGTAATAACAATGACATATTGGACGTAAGACACCTTAGTCCTCCCGTGACCATGATCACTATAAAGTGTTCGAAATGTCAGGAAATTAAATATAAAATACAAACGCGATAGAATCCGTAAAAGTAGTTTTATTTCAAATTAAAAAAAACTCTGCGTTAGTTATCTGAGTCGCACATTTCGTAACATTAATTGATTAATGATACCATCCCATATTGTTATAAGAATTACTTAAATATCTATTAGTTTAATTATATTTGCTATTTATAATGCATATTGCATTATTCATTAAGTATTGTGATGATGTCAAACTTGGATGCATTCCAAGTTTTTCTCTATTTCTTGTTCGGCTGCAAATGTTTGAAAAGATAATCAGGATATACTGAATTTACTAACTACTAATAACACCACACAAGCAGGCCATTAGCTTTCCATTTGACGAGAAGTGTAATTACCCTACTAAAGGAAGATCATCATTTCTTATCGCAATTACTTGGGTTTAATGCAATATGTACTCATACCTATTGTTAAAGTTATAATAGGCAGCCGCCTGCCTGACATTAACGCTCATTGGGAATGTGATTGTTGACTAAACGGTTAGAGTTGAAGTTGATCCAGGTCGAATTAAAGTTCTTAGTTGCCTTTTACAACATTTACAAACAAAGTAAAGGTTAATAGTATTCTTAACCACATAGCATGGTCTAATTTAATCTAAAAAATATATATGTTACAGGTAAAACGAAAACATCTGCAATGCCTGCAAATCATTTTGGTCCTATACCTGGCATCGAAGTTGGAATGTGCTGGAGATTTAGAATACAGGTAATACAATTAACCATTTTTCGTGTGGTGACAGAGTAAGAATACTATTCACCATCCCATATCATACCCATGGGTGATCGTACGAGACGACTATGGGATACAAAACGCATATAACATCTATGCGAGAGAAGGAAAACCCGAAACAATACCCTATACCAAACACTTATGGGCCGTGATGATGATGATGAATTAACCATTATATAATTGATTCTGTGTGGTGACGGAGTTAGAATACAATTCACCGCCGCCTATCTTACCAGATCGTAAAAACGACTAAGGGATATAACATGCATATAACATCTATGCAATAGAAGGAAAACTCGAAACAAAACCCTATACCACCACGTTTGACCAGCGTGGTATAGTAGGTCAATTTCCCTACCATTGTGAAGGAGGCGCAAGCCCAACAGTAGGACATGTGGGAGCTGAGATGATGATGATGAATTGGTTGCTTTTCAAGAGTCAAATGACTCCTCATTAGGTGGGCAAACACTTCTTGAAAGTCACCGGGAGGTGTTGGATGAAAGTGGCACAAGACCATTCTGTGCTCAGAACAGCATTCTCGTGGGGAGGCCCATGTCCAGCAGTGGACGTCTACAGGCTGGTAAATGGATGGAATCATTTCCTTTTATCATGGTCTTAATGTCATGACATGTGACTATATGGTGTCATACAAAATGATGTAAGGGAATGTGTTTTTGACGAATAGATGCCTATCTGCACAGTACATGTTGAGAGACTTGGGCAGCTTTTTAGTCACTACAATACTATAACGACATGCTAGCAAATTATGAAAGTATTGTATAGTGTTTGCCAAATAGCATGGCAAAAGAGGTCATTTGGCGACCTTCACCACGATATCATCAAATCCAAGTAATTTATCGCTAATTCTATCGCTTTCCATACAAACCGTCTTATCGTTGAAATATCGTGGTACCAGTCGGCTAGACAGTGCAGAGGTTACAAACATTTATGTCTGCGTGTAATTTGTTTAGAATTTTAATTAAGAAATTATGAGACATCACTACATTAAGTGATGTGTTAAAATTTCTGAATCAAAAACAGACAGATGCGGCGTGGGCCTCTATTTTATAATTAAACTAACCACGCCGTCTATATCTGTCTGTTCGCGAGGATTTTTCCATATTAGTTGAGTAACGACGTAAAACAACTAAAAAAATACAGTTTTAAAAGAAACGAATATTTAATAATTACAAATTAGTATACAGAATTAATAAAGGGGAAGAGCAAGAAGTTTAGGCGAGGTTAAATAATATACATTAAGTCAATCCTTTAGGTTTATTACACCTGACGGTAATATCAATCGAAAAAAATGTGTTATAACTTAAAATTTGACATTTTTTGGAGGTTACATAATTCTTTGAAGCTAATTACGTATTTAATTATAGGATCCATATTATATTGAATTTATATAAATATCCTCGATACCGTAATTTTAATGTTACTTAAAAACCTTTTTTTTCAGACATTTGAAAGTAATTTGGCATTCTTATCAAAGATATTATTTATAAATTAATGAAATATCACCAGTTACAGGTTAATTTGGTATTTTAAAACAATTAAATACATGATTATAGGATATTAAAAACATAAATTTCCTATGGCAATTTGCCTAGATTTCGTAAAATTTCGAGTTGTGCTGTTTGTAATTTTGTTTCTTGTAGGCCTGTAACAAGAGAATTTTGCGATAGAACTTTTCGATAGATTTGTATGGTAAGCGATAGATTATTTTTGTGTTTTAAGATATCGTGGTGAAGGTAGGTGAAGGTCGTCTTTTGCCTCGTTATCTGGCACCGGGTATAGTATTGTTTCGGGTATATATGATATTTTGCTCATTTCTTTACTACTATGAAAAGAAAATGCTAAAAAAGATAGGCTGCATAAAATTTATATTGTAAGGCATAGGGGTTTTTTTTTGTTATTATTATTGTAATTCATATAATAAAAGATGTATCGAAAGTGCGTTTAATATTGGTTGCAGTTATCAGAGACGGGTGTCCATCGACCTCCTGTATCAGGCATACACGGACGAGATGTGGAAGGAGCTTACAGCATTGTATTATCAGGTGTGTGTCTTGGAATCTTATATATCTTGTTTTGTTTTATTTTAAAGATAACACAACAACCTGCACTTCTTTTTTTAAGACAGAATATGGTCTAGTCACAGCCCACCCTATCTGTCTGGGGCGACGGAAGGACGGCGTATAATTCATATGAACATGTATATCTTTAGCGTTACGTGAACGGTCCACCCAGTACCCAGTCCTTATCTTCAACTGGCTGACCCCGGCTTCGCGCGCGTAAAGAGTGATGTTCATCATCATCATTACCAGCTCATATATGTCCCACTGCTGAGCTCGAGCCTCCTCCATAACGGGAGAGAAAAATTTACCTAATATACCATACGCGTTGGTATAGTGTTTTGTATCAAGTTTTCCTTCTCTTGCATAGATGTTATATGCGTTTTATAACCCGTAGTCGTCTTTTACGATCTATATACAAGAGCAACTAATATTAAGAAATGAATCAATCCTATACAAAACAATTAAGAAAAATGATGTTGCTGTTTTTGTTTTTGACAAATTTTAAATCGCTCTCGTCTAAAGTATAGTAGAGTGTCGATTATCCGAACGCTGATCAATCGAACGATCGCTTATCCGAACTACTACGCCAGTAAATACGACCCGCGAGTTCCTCAACTAAAAAATTTTGTTTGATAACGTCCAAAAATCAAAAGTCATATTTTTTCTAAACGACGTGACTTCATTATTAAAGCCCATGGATTAATGTGCTATTGATACTACGAACGGTGTAATAGAAAATAAATGTTACGTAAATTGCTTATGAGAAAGAAGAGGAGCAGATTTTTTTTCGTTTTATTCTTATTTGTTAGTAAAGATATAAATATGTTTTTCATTCATCTTTACGTAAATATGTGTAGCTAAATCAATACAGTTAAATTATTCGAAAATATCAGTTTTCGAATAATCTAACTGTATTGATTTACACACACCCATGTCCCCAATTAGTACGGATAATCAACGCTCTACTGTAATTATTATGCACATGTTTCTTTATTCTACGGATAGGTTGATTTCTAATATTTACAGGATTTCTTGTTCTTGTATAGGTATATTTACTTTTTGGTCAATTCGCAATATGATAATTTTGGTAAATTATTAATCATTGTTTGCTTCAGCAGTCAAAGAAAACAACTAGAGGAAATTTACACTTCTCAGCTTATTAGAAAAATATTATAAAATATGTGTATTCGCCATGTAGTGATGGAGTAAGAATCCTATTGAACACCCTATGTCTTGGCCGTGGGTGTTGTTAAAGACGACCAAGGGATATATTGTGTAGATAACATCGATACAGGTGACGTAATTATAACTTTACATGAAGCTCATGTGGCCATAGTGGTTTTTTTTGGCGGTGGGCTATGGAGAGGTCACATCTCGCTAAATCCGTCCGGGGCGACAGAAAAAGAGGCGAGTAACCCCATAGACCCGCCCTACACGTACTTCTCTTCGTCGAGCGAGCGGACTATCGGAACCCGGTCTTTGTCTTCGGTGGCCCGCCCGGCAAGATCAAATCTTGATGATCAATCATAAATAAATAATACTATGAAAAACACGCTTTAGGGTCTTCTATGGAAGCGAGATTTCCTTCTTTTTGAGTTAATATTTATCGATCGTTAAATATTTCATTTCGAGCCTTGGAGAGAGACAGTAGACTAATTTCGTTGTTGTAGTCTCTGTCGCACGGAGAACTAACGAAACCCTTTGTTCTAAATTGTTGCAGTTTTCAACTCTGTACATACATTTTTACTAAATACAATTACACTCTCTCGTATTTATAGAACGATGTGGCAAACGTCGCGTCGTCTACTGTGTGTAAAAGAATTAATTAACCGATTGTCTGTTTCCAAAGATCAATGAGCAATATTTATTACTGGGCATTGTATATTATGTTATTTATCCTCCAGGTGGTTACGAAGATGATGTAGATTTTGGCAACGAGTTTACCTACACGGGTAGCGGTGGACGTGATCTATCTGGTAACAAGCGTACCGCCGAACAATCCTGCGACCAAACATTGACCAGGGAGAACAAGTATGTTTATTATCAGTATAATCATCATCATCATCATCTCAGCGCATGTGTCCCACTGTTGGGGTCGAGCCTCCTCAATAATGGAAGAGAAATTGACCTATTCCGCGCTGGTCAGACGTGAATAGGGTTTTGTTTCGAGTTTTGCTTCTCTTGCATAGATGTGTTATATGCATTTCATATCCCATAGTCGTCTCTTACGATCACCCACAGGTAAGATAGGGGCTGGTGAATTGTATTCTTACTTCTTCACCACACGGATAATCAGTGTAGTAATAGTTTTAATTTGTTAGTGTAGTTTAGGGATATTTAGTCTGTAAAGATGGTGGAACGTATGATGTCATGGACGATGGTGGAATGGATGATGTCATGGAAGATGGTGGAATGGATGATGTCATGGAAGATGGTGGAATGGATGATGTCATGGAAGATGGTGGAATGGATGATGTCATGGAAGATGGTGGAATGGATCATCATCATGACATGACATCTCATGGGTTCGATCCCCACGTAACACAATTCTTGGGACGTTTCACAACAGCGGTACGATTTCGTGATTTTTTTGTATGTTTGTAATGGCAAGCAACGATTTATTCTTTATTGTGGGTCATTTAAAAATCTATTTGATAAGATCGAAGGAAAAGAGTACCTTCTGCACTATGTAAACGACGGGTTGAAGTCTGTTTTTCCTTCTTTTTATAGATTTTATATGCATATTATATCCCTTAGTCGTCCTTTACGACACCCACGGGTAGAATATTGACATCGTATTTTATATCTACACTACTGTCAATCACATTAAAAACAAATCCTAGTGGTTTTAAATGTCATTAATTAATTAATTCATGTATAGCACTGTAATTTTCTTTTGCACTCTTAATAAATAAAATAATAATAATAGTAGGAAATTGTGGAAAATTTAAACTTTTGACTCTTTGCCAGACGTCAATAGTCCCGCTACCAATTATATGTGACTAAAAATTACCCAGTGCAATGTTGGTGTTACAACCTTAATCACCTTTAAGGGCAAAACTGTGTAGTTATAAAACTAATATTGTTCATAATTAGGGCGTTAGCTCGTAACTGCGCTGTGAAACAGATAACCGAGGAAGGTGGCGATGCAGGTGACGATTGGAAATTCGGCAAGCCGGTCCGCGTCGTTCGCTCATACAAGATGTTGAAGCACTTCCCTAAATACGCGCCCAAGGAGGGCATTCGGTAAATATAATGGTGTTTATCTCTACTAGGTGATCTGACGATATGTTAGAAATCGCAGCGATCCTGATATATATAGATATCCAATCCGTATGGCAATCTTGGAGAGCTATGTCCAGCAATGGATGTCTACATGCTGGTAGATGGATGGATAAGTAGAGTTTGCATCAATTACACAAATGAGAATGCATATGGGCTGTTAATATTTTTTTTATATATACATCACTCTGCACTAAGGAAATAATTCTTGTATTGCGGGGGACTTTATAAACATATAATTAACGCAGACAAATTACACCCAGACTCAGAGCAACAGTATGTGGATCGTACAGTATTAGTATCCTGCGTAGTAATCGAACCTACTACACTGGCGCTGAAGATAGATATCTTAATCACTACGCCATGTGTGCAGTGTATGTGTACTATATATTTCATATGTTATTTAAAAAAAAAAAGCAAGTAACTGAGTTCAAGTTCTAAGGTATCGGATCCGGTCCTCGCGGCGCTAGCTTATGATTTTTCTGATGTTACGTCGTAAATCTTAAATTATTAATTATTACCTTCTGTAATGGTGAAGGAAATGTTATTATTTTAATGGTGAAGAATGAATGAAATTTAATTTAGCACGACTACATGATGAAGACTTTACCCCGTCGCCTTGGTGACCGAGCATTGTATTTTTAAAATCCTCTTCCTCCTCCTGAATAGGTCACATAATTTGGGTACGTTTCTTTAGCAGCATACCTGATAGTAAGTAGTAACTGCTGAATATAGACGTCCCCAATACTGGGGGTACAGCCAATTCGCTACCTATAGCAAAGATAGGGTTTAGGCTTCCGGCCCCGCTCACATTACTGGCCTAAAGTCGAAGAGTCGATGTGGATAGATTATCAAATATATAAACTCACTCTGAACTAATATTGCAATCTCGATCGGTTACAGAGATCAAATTTTTGTTTTAAATTTATAGATATGCAGTTCAGTGCAGGATTTAAGCTGCTAATAGTGTTCTAACTGCAGCCATAAATGGCTCCCCCTCGTCCGAGGATCTACCATATTAGGGGACGTCCATTAATCACGTGATCTTTTTTTAGCATTTTTTAACCAACCTTGGTGATACGTGGTGAGGTTTAAAACTATGAACGTTTAGGGTTTCGTGATTTTTCTCAAACTCCAACACCACCAAACCCCCCCCCCCCCCCCCCCCTTTCAAACCTCACGTGATTAATGGACGGCCGCTTAGTAGCAATATGATGGGGCAATAAAAGAAAACCTTATCGATTGAATTTTCAAATATACTTTCTTAATGCTCGCCGAGATTGTAAAAAGAAATCGTATGCTATATTTTTACAGTTTAATATACTCGTAATAATTGTATATACAGATTGATTCGTTTCTAATAACCTAGTTATGTGTCAACATGTTAAAATTATTACCACTTGGACTTGAACACACATCTATTGGAAATACGTGCCAAAGTCTCACCAAATAAATCAATGTGCCTGGTAATCGTATCTTGTTAAGACAATAACTCGAGTTAAAATTTAGTTCCATACGTGGGTTGGTACCGACACTGACTTAATCGAGTACGACGAGTGAACAGGATTTCTAATAGATGTGAGTTCAGAATATATAATAATTATTATTCGCTTCGTTTTTATTAAAAGCATATCATGTCAAATGCTAAATCACAGTTATTTAAATTTCTCCGTTATTTGTTGCAGGTATGATGGTATCTACAAAGTAGTGAAATACTACCCAGAGAAGGGTTTGTCTGGTTATCGTGTGTGGAAGTACCTTCTACGGCGAGATGACCCAACTCCAGCTCCCTGGGAGCCTGGTGCCAAACAGTACGCTATTATTGTTAGTAATTATTTTATATAATTATTATTCTGTTGACTTCTTATTAGCTTAATATACTTCAATCTTCTTTGAATATCCTCGTATATAGCATTTCCCTTGTTTTCACATGGCAGTCGTAAACAGACGTCATAACAGTGATCTATTACAAATATCCCAGCAGGGCAACATGCCGACTCACCTTAGTTGATTTTTTATAATTCTTACGGCAAAGTATGGTGGTGTGAAATAGTGTATTTTTAACTTCTCTCCACATGGGGAAATTATTGCACGCCTCGTAAGCGAAGCGTTGAGGTCTTGCTCTACTCTCGACATATGAAAATCAAGCACTTTTCAAACATAAAAATGATTGTAATTTTCTCACATTGCACTTATAGGATAATATTATAATACATATGTCAAGAAAAAACATTCGTTTAAACGTATTTGATATTTTTAAAAAGCAATTATTTTGTTTAAAGTAAGAAAATAGTTGATTAAAAAAAATATTCGAGGACGTCGGATAAAATATTTTTTGTATCTGGCAGGATTACGCCCTTTAAAAATGAATGTATCTAAGTTTTTCTTTTATTAAAAGCTTCATAATCGCAACGCGCTATTTCCTTTCGAAAATGGTTTGGTAATTCTTTGTCGTTTAATTGCAATTAATAAAAAACTAAACTGCTTACTCTTCAGTGTATGTATACTTTATGAAAATTGGGTTCGTTTACATTTTTTTGTTCGTCCATTCAGACAGGCAAAGGAAATAAATCCTATTCAGCCTATACAGCTATGTTTAGCTCTACGTCGAGAATGGCACGAAATTTCAAAAGTATTTCTTTTCTTTCATTACACGCTTACCTATATTTAGTTTCACCTGTCCTGTTGTCTGTAATCAAATCTTGCAAGTTAAATTTGATCCACTGCCCGGTTTCCGATTGAGCTGAAATTTAGCATGCATATATAAATCGGAAGACAATGCGATATTATTGTGACATAGAGCTGATCTGATGATGGACCTGGAAGCTGGCCATAGGAACTCCGTAATTAAACGACGCAATCCTTTCGAGTTTGGGCTCATTTGATTTGTCTTGACGATAACTTTAATACTATATGGTAACCAGGGTCTGACGATGGACCTGGAAGCGGGCCAAAGAAACTCTGTAATTAAACGACGCAACCCCATCGAGTTTGGGCTCGTTTGATTCGTCTTGACGAGTACTTTGATACTATATGCTAACCAGGGTCCGACGATGGACCTGGAAGCTGGCCATAGGAACTCCGTAATTAAACGAAGAAACCCCATCGAAATTGGGCTTATTTGATTCGTCTTGACGAGTACTTTGATACTATATGGTAACCAGGGTCTGATGTTGGACCTGGAAGATGGCCATAGGAAAAAGAAGGTGCTAAATGTTCTTAATCATGCCATCAAAATGTAACACGCTTTTATTTATAAAATTAGGATGATAGAAACGGGAAGATTTAATAATTATGGTGTAAAGTTTTAGTGTTAAAAATATATAATTATGTACGATATTTAATTATTTTGTAATAGACGAAGAGGCTTAATTATCGTTAAAGGTTACAATGAACTTCTAAAGTGTTATATGTCTTATTAGAGTTAATTTATTTTTAACTTTTTATTTTATTTTATTAGTAAATAATAAAAGCTTGTTTTTAAAAAAAGGCTTTTTCTTTAATTTTTTTTTCTGGCATTGACTAATAGTAAATGATAAAAAATATAAAAATTATGAGGCGTGCACTTTGGATTTTCCAAATTATTTTTTTCTCTTCTCAGCCCATATATGCAGCGCTGTTGGGCTCGCCCCTTCTCCAAGTTTGCAATGGTATAGCATTATATTATACGTTGTTCAGACGTTGGGTTGGCATACGATTAAAATATATTATCAACATCTGTTTTATTTTGTGGTGACGAAGTAGACATAAAATTTACAACTTCCTATCTTCAAACTTCAAAAACAAGCGTCCAAACTTTCAAACTATCGTGAATGTAATAAGTAGTTAGATTTTTTTAGTTCTTTGACCATTACTGACCTCTTTATTAAACTATTTAGATGTTCTTTTTTTATCAGAGGGGGAATATCGGTTAACCTATGTGCATTTTATTAGCTTTAGGCTTTGGACTGGGACATGAAAGGCATCTTGAGTTAATTTATTTTATTATGCGACATGAGGTTATAAATGGGGAAATGATGGCTCCTATAGTAGTCAACCTTGACGGATCTTCCCAGTGGTGGCGGCGTACAAATTCGATGACAGTTGTTAATCCATAATACAGATAAAATACAGAATTGACAATATTTAAGCGCCCTTTCAGGATTTATTACGTATGAACACTAAAGAGAATAAATGATTTGAATTTGAAATATCTTATGCTTAATATTTTCTTTCCTACTGAATTTCTTTGGCAGTATCCAGATGGTTATTTAGAAGCCGAGGCAGAGAAGAAGGCTTTGAAGGAGAAAAGTAAGAGTAAAACCACGGTTAAGACAAAAGGGAAGACCAAACGCGCATTGAGAGAGAGTAATCATACCACAGAATCAGAAACTGAATTGTCACCACCCGTTAAGAAGCGTAAGACTTCACTAAAAAGAGGTAAATCATATTATAGTTATTTGGTAAATAATAAATATATAGGGGCTGGTGAACTGTATTTTTACTACGTCACCACACGGAAATTCAACAGTTGGATCTCAGTCCACATACGTCCTATTATTGGGCTTGCGCGTCCTCTACTGTGGGAGGGCAATTTGCCTACTATACTATACGCTGGTTAGACATGTTGGAACACGGTTTTTACGGTCTTTTTTTTTGTCTTTTATCGATGTTATCTGCATATCCAATTGTTGTAGTCAACTGTAATCTTACTCCGTCACCCATCGACAACTTTATAAATGACTGAGCCCTGCCCTAGTGAGTTCGTTTTTGAGTAACTTTTGTCAAAGATAAATTTGTAAAGTTCTATTATAGCAAAAATTTAAATAAAAATCTTAAACATTTGCGAGATGAATGATGTCCTTTTTAAAATGTTAAGTCTTAAAATCTTTCAGTCTGTTCACCATAAAAATGGTTAAAAGCATTCTCGCATCCTTCCCATTGTGGATGAGACTTGATTTCAGTACTGATACGTAATTATATAGTTTAGTCAAATATCTATTTTCTTTAAAATACCATACCATGAATTACTCATAATCAGAAAAACCATTTGTGGGTCGCAAAAAGAATTATTATGCATGGGACTCGAACTCACGACGCTCGTTAAGGGAGTCCGGTACTTAAAGCATTATGATATATTTTTAGCGTAAACCATACCTATTTTTCATAATTATTATTATAATATGTTTATATAAATATGAACTATTATGCTTACGTACTTTAATTACTCAAAAGATTCCAAAACCATAGGTATCTTATATGACAAGGGCTATATTAACGTAAGTTACGCTACATACATAGCCAGTTGTAATAAAAATACTAATATTTTCTAGCGTCGAAGGGTAAAGCAACGGTTGGAGAGAATGGAGAAAGCAAGGTAGCTAGTATATTTGTGAAAAGTCCAAGTTCGAAGAAGATAAAGTCAATAGAGGCACCAGTGAAACCAGAAGGCGAAAGCGCCCTTACTGTAGCAGAAAGAGACGCTATCCAGGCTGACGTGCTGAATAGCAAACTGTGGGATGAATGCCTCATAGTTTGCGAGACTCGAGGGAAAAAGGTATTTTATTACAAAAGATTGTAATGTATAAGAATCATTTTTCTAATGCTAGGGCCGCACCTGCGTGTATCGTCCCGTAGTAATGTGTGGCGAAGCTTCGTACGTTTTTGTACACTAGAAAGTTATCGCGATAAATTTGTGGCCACATTAGCGACTTCGTTATTTTACACGAAGTATCGTGCAATAATTTAAGATGGCCGAAATCATTTTCATGCGTTTAACTATGGATGACGAATTGCTTTACTATTACAGCTATATTATGACAATAATTACATTATGATTTTTTTTGAATCCTTCATGGGTTCCGCTACATAATGGTGTAAAAATTCTAACACCATTTCATCACTCCACTCCATATTTATTGATTAACTGGAGATCCTCGGACGCGTCTAAACACATCCAAAATTGCCGCCGAAATGAAAAACGCTAGTCTGACTTAGCGCGCTAAAACCTTTTGACTTATCGCCACCCAAGCGATAACGCACACGAAGCCCGAATGTTCGCGACGATAACCAATAATGACCGGTCACATCTGCGTATATCGTCTCATTGCACGAAGCTTCGTGACGATACACGCAGGTGCGGCCCTAGCAATACGAAAAAGAGATTAACACTGGCAAGACTT
The DNA here is from genome assembly GCA_905163515.2 of Lymantria monacha. Classification (NCBI taxonomy): domain Eukaryota; kingdom Metazoa; phylum Arthropoda; class Insecta; order Lepidoptera; family Erebidae; genus Lymantria; species Lymantria monacha. Next base: position 25,627,696 of record LR991081.1, read on the forward strand.
ACATTCACATTGGATATTGCCTAACCGTTTTATCATTTAAGCTACTGTAGCAGGTCTATGTAGTGATCAATTTACCGTAGGTTTCGTCTTTAATAGAGACGTTTTACTATTATGTACATCTAATCTGAAAATGTTTATATATTGTTCCGTTTTAGTACTTTAACTTTCATCTTGATTTTTATTATGCTAAAGGGTAACACGACCCTGACGCCCTACTATAAAATGCAAAGGAAAACGAATTCTATAATAATCATGTTTTCTTAGCATACTTTCTTATTTGCATATAGAATCGACGATCGTTAACTGATGGCGTCCATTCGAAAGATTAACTATGCAGCCGAGACGAAAACATTGTAACTGTAATATTTTAGTGTTAGATTTTATTTTGTTCGTCGAGTATTTGCTTCAATTTGTAATGAACTTTACGTTACATTTTGTTGATTTATTATTTGAATTTTATAAAAAAATAAATGTTGCTACTGATTTTTTTGCAGTTACCAGATTACAACACGCAAGAATGACCCATATTTATTTAAAGTCCGTTCAACAAGACTTGATGATAGGGATAGTAATTATTAGATTTTTGAGACTTAAGGTAAATAATCAAGTTTTCAAGTATTAGAAGACGCCAAATAAATTTATAAACATTTGTACATAATATACGTTAACATTTTTTGATGGCGCGGTAAGAACGTCGCTAAAATCAAGAATGCGACTGACAATTTGGTTACTACACTTAACCGCAGCACTAGCTGGCTATATATATATATATATATATATATATATATATATATATATATATCGGTTGCAACGGATTTTCAATAGATGGGTGTTCTTGTTTCGTATTCTTTGTTTGTTCCCAAATGAGTTATAAAAAAATAGACCAGCATGTCAAGTGCTAAATCAACAAAAAGCAGCCAATAAGTTTATAATTAAGGTTAAATAAGTATATAATATGTGAATGCTAATTTATTTTCAGGAATTCGTGGAGTATGTTACACAAATGTTCCTTTGTATCATTTGTCAGGAGGTAACAGTGACTCCCGTGACTACACCTTGCTTTCACAACTTTTGTATGGTGAGCATTCATTTTTAATATTTTGCTCAATATTTTATTCATCCAAGATATTCCATTTGAGCTTAGGCACAAAACATCTCTCTCACTAAAGACCGATCGCATATTGTCCAGTTTGTAGAATATTCTATTTAATACGTGTTTTCTGTCTACAAACATATACAAGCATGCTCGTCTAGAGTAAAATCACATACTCGCAAAAACATCTATATTTGAGTACAAATATATTGATGTGCGAATAGGCACCACTATTTCCGCCTTGTTGAAATGTAAAACCTGATGAGAATTCTATTCTTATCCGGTTTGCAAATGGACAATAATATATAAATAATTAGATGATCTTTTCTGATCTGTTTCACATTTCAGGCATGTTTGAAACTGGCATTCAAGTCTGCAGGTCCTCAGTGCCCCTGCTGTCGACAAAGACTCACTAATTACGAGGCTGAACCAAATGAGAATCTGAAAACTGCGTTGCGGAGCATCATGGCCGGTTACGACGCTGGCAAAAAATAGTTAAGCGACACATTGTTATACGTAATTATATTTCGGTATGAACAATTGGGATGTTGACTGTATTTTTTGTGGCATATATATAAAATAGACTTAAAATTATATCGATTTGTGAAAATATCACGATCATTTTTCGTATTGAGCTAGTTATGAGCGTTACAATTTTATTATACAAACATGATGACGACACGGTTGTAATCTCAAACCCGTACTGCATCCATTCTAAATTATTATTGTTTTGCGAAAAAGGGATATAATATGCCCGAATTAATAACTTTTTGAAGTTATTAATTCTTGTAACTTCTTTATTATGTCTATTTTCTTCTGTGTATAATTTTTAATTATGATTGCACATTCTGCTTAAATTTACATGCATTATAATTATATTAGCAATAATATAATGTTTTGATTGTAGTGAAATACCCAATTATGTTATACGTTTTGTCATTTTATGGTATCAAATTTTAACATATCGCCTTATTGGTGGTAATAACTATGAGGTCGTATACACGTCGAAGCTACTTTTTTGAAGAATAAAGTTTACTAATCTTAACTCCATTTGAGCAAAACTCACTTAAATGCATTCACAATTCATTTATTACTGAAGATTGCGTGAACTGCTACGCATTTTCGGAGCTGTAGATATGTTGAGCGTAATAAATAAACATGAACTTTATATTTGTTATGCCAAAGTAAAGGTTTATATTCTTTTTTCAATTCACATATATACTTTTATTAGGTACGAACCGCCTACATAAAATATGAAAATGCTAAATATAGAAATGTTAAATATTATGTTAGAATAATTTGATGCTTGGTCAGATTTATGTATATATACATATAGAGAGAGGTTTTATTTTAATTTTCTCTTGTCTATCAGTGATCTGTTTACAACCTTACCTTTTGTTTATTGACAGAGTGGCTTGGACGCGCCTCATTGCAATCGTCCAAGGCGACGAAGTTGCGGCACCCAGCTATGACTTTGCCCTATTACGCCTCATTATCGGTATCGTTCTTTAACTGGAGTCGCCCGTCCAACAAATTACTTTTTCAAACACTAAGCTCTAATAACGGTAGTGTCGTCCTCGCGCGGTTGACCTCTGCGGTTGGCGGCCTAATCCTCGGTCCAACCATCCGTTGCCTCGGGTAACATACCCAAGTTTGGGCAACTTCAGGCGAATTACTGTTGTAATGATAGTAAATAAATACTGCGTGCGTAATGATAACCATCTTAGTCCCTTTAAGAATTAAAAAATCATTTTCTAATGTTTATTTGAGGGTAATAATGATCGTCATATCGACTTTCGTAAGTTGTTCATGATACTAACACCCTCAGATTATTATGGACTATGAGTTACAGATTTCACAAATATCTGCCAGAATATTTTTACATTTCATCTATCAGTTAATCAAAGTCCATTAAGATATGAGGGTGCTAGAATCAGAGTGGTCTAACTACAAGAACCATGTTTTACAATATGGAGGGAATTAAAATAAATTAATTTAATCGATTTGGACATAAGCTTCGTTACTTATACTGTCGTCTATTGTTAAGAGTTTGACAACAATTGTAGGACGCTGTGGTTTGTAAATTAACATATTTAGATTACGAAATTGCAATTAGGTTAAAATTTGCTAAGATGCAGTTAGGCCACTCTGGTTCTAGCACCCTCATATAGACTTCTCCTAGGTGAGAATAATGTAATAAACGCCGTTCTTCTATAGCGGAGTGTCAATAGTATTTGATGTTATAATTGTTCAGGCAAGCGCCGCTGCTTATTCTCATGGTGTTTTCTCCGACTGTATTGCAGACTTCCCAAGTGACGGTTGAGTGCATTTTGTTATCTTCATCATCATTCGTTATTTCAACTCATATACATCCTACTGTTGGGTACTTAGGCTCGTAGCCTACTCCATAATAGGAGGGAAAATTGACCTAATTTACCACGCTGGTCAGACAGGGTCACAGGTTCTCTTGGAAAACATTATAGACATATCATATTCTTCAAGGTTTGTTGTCTTAACCCGTCACTGTATTGGGAAATTTTTATCATCGTCATCTTGTTCTTATCCCAATTATTTCGGTTGACGCAATATGTACTATTCTTCCATAGTACATATTGCAAAAGTTTTGACAATAGTTTATTGACTGGCCACCTGCCTGACGTTAAACTTCTTGGGAATGTAATTCTTGACCCGACGGCATCATATAGGGTTGATCCAGTTCGATATGAAACTTAGTCATATTTTACAATACCCACAAGCAATGTAAGTGACTATTATTTTGACAAAACTGTTAGATACACATGATCCTTCACCACGTTTTTGTCATCCTTAAAACAAGTAATTTTGTATTAACTAGATGTGCAAGCAGGCTTACTTCACATGCTATCATTTTATTTGGACGGCTTCGTCGTCTTAACAATCGTAATGATATTCAGAATACTATGTCCGTTATCTCGGCAGTTACCATGATAACAGCGAGGTTAAGATCTTCAGAACGCTAACATTTAAATACCACTCCACTCTTGTTTGTCACAGTTTTATGTAATGTAACTTATAACCTCACCTCTGATGCGGTTAGAATTTATAGAATCGAACTGGTAGTTCTTTAGATTAGCGCGTTCGAATAAATAAAACATAAATTCTTAAGCTTTATTATAGTAAATAACTTTTGAGGTTAGAGTTTAGCGCCCTGGGAACGAATTTGAGACTTCTGCGTAGCAGTTTATTGATCTCCCACTAAGTTATTATTACTTTTTATATTAGATAATATAGATTAATCGAATCACATACGTCTCATTGTACTGCCAAGACAGGTTGGCAGAATTTGATATCAAGTTTACCGCCCTTACTACTGAAACTTACTTTTATTTCGTTAATAATTTCATACGAGATCCTTGACATGGGAGGGGTGACTTATTTTAAACTTAATGCATCACACTACAGGAATATTACATCACATTCTGTCTTACAAATATTTTTATAATCTTCATAGTATAATATATAAGATTAACTTTTGAAACAAAAGTGAGGACCACGTTGAAGCCTTTAGCATAAAGCAATCTTTACACCGTACAAATTACTTTGAAGTAACTTATTTAAAAAGCTTGTATGTAAATGTAGTTATAATATAGAAGTAAAATTGTTTCTGGTGAGGTTCTGTAACATTTAGACTTAGTTAAATTAAAGAATATAAAGTATACCTACAAGTTTAAAAATAATAATGGATTGATTAATAATATATTTTAATGTGATTTACATTAAAATATATAACATAGTATAAAGGTCAATTCAGTTTATACGGCAAATGCTCGAGTGGTTCTTGAATGCTAATTTATATCAAGCGTTTATCTATATAATGAATTTGAATGATGTACATTTCTGTCTCTTGTAATCCTTGTATTGTTCTCCAAAGATTGATTTGTTACGTATTTTCTTAACTTTAATAAGAGGATATGTATTACAGAAGTGAAAGATACCCTACCTACTATCATGGGTAGGTAGAATTGATAACATATCAATAATATTAAAGCTATCTCGGCAAAAGCTTTTAGTTATATTTTTGCAACCAACCTTGTTCTAATACCTTAAGCCACAAAATACCTGTGAATATACTATTATTTAAGAACTGCTTCAGAACATTGCTGACTGGTCTGAATTGACGCTAAAACTCATATTTAATAGTACTTAGGAATTTATGTTAACAGTCATATATTAACACATATAAATTATGTTTGTTTATTATACACCGTGGAATCTAATTTGCTGTTTTACTGAAACGTAGGTATGTACCCAGTAAATCATTCTTAATATCCCCGCATAACTAAAAACATAATACATTTAAAAAAACTGATAATAGACGTTCTTAAATTGTTTTTTATAATAAATAGACGTTCTTAAGTTTATCTGATATGCAACGGTATTGTTCCCAACATACGACATAGCATTCGCAATAATAGGTAAAAAAAATTTCGCTCGTAGCCCGTTCGCGTCCCGCACGCACCACTTGCTTTTGATGCGCCCAAGCCGCGCGACCTTGGTCTATGTTTAATAGGTCAGTTTGCAATTTTTTGCCAAACGGTTTAGATGTATATCATATGTTTACAACAAATCCCGAACGCGAGTACTCTGACGTAGAGTGGTTTGACATAGTTTATTCCATTATACGATTGCTGGAGAAAATTTGGCGGAGGCTAGACGCCTGTATGCTCAGTCACCTGGATTCGTTACGTAGACGTGGCATGGCAGCCACACAACGCCTACTAACCCACAGACAGTTTCGAGTGCCTACACATGTTCAAGCTAGACGTAGACGTCGCCAACATTGGGAACGATTAGAAGAAATTCTTGAAAAAAATTAGTCATCATATTAAAAGTAATTAAAGAAAGTAGGTAAACAAGACAAAAAATAAAAAAATACAATATTACGCAGAAACATGTTACAGTTATGCAAAAATCATATCTTAAGGAAACGTCTGGGATTGCAAATAACAAGAAATTTTGTTTTTATTTTATTGATTAAATACGATACGACGATATATACTATAGTATGGTTCTATATCATTAACTGAGTATATATGTTTCGGGCAAACGGCCAAATAGATTCCACGGTGTATATTAGGCAACGCATCCATATTACGTGGTCTATTTTTCAGAATGTTTAAACTCTGGCCATTTGTAATCACCTGCAGTATGCGGCGAAGACTCAACTTTGACCAAGCGTGGTATTTTTGAGGACACTCCCATCTTTGAATAGGTCACGTGGCACGGGTGCGTTCTATCTTGCTTTATGGTCTACTTTTTCTTTTTCTTAAAAAATGTCATAGAAACTGTTGGGTTTAAAAGTGTCATTAAAGCTAATAATCATGTTGTTTTTACATATTTCATTTTATATTGTAATTTTTGTTGAGAAGGTGTTTGTTTGCCTGCCCAGAAGCGAAACTAGCTTTGTGCGAGTTCGACCCCACATGTGGGAAACATAATTCCTTACAAGTAAAATAACGAATACATATTCATGTGATTTTGTAGTGAATAATATACATATTATAGTATGAATTTATATTATTTTAATACTTTCTTCGTTTACACAATTATCTTAATTTTATCTAGGTATAATTATTAGTTAGTTTTATCCCTTTAATTCGAGAATAATTTCTTAAGAAACTACCTATTGTAAAATATTATTAGCATATTGTTGCTACAATATGTTATTTTTTATTAATATAATATTTTTTTGCTACATTTAAACTTATGTGTAAAGCGTTATTTTTATTTTTTTGTAGGATTTGAATTTTAATTATTTCTGATATTCACTCGAGTATTTGAAATAAAACATTTTTTTACGGATATTATGTCGTTTATATTTGATTTTTTATTTTTCAACGTCTCAAGCATTTTTCAATATGTTGACGGAAGAACAGGAGATCTGTTGAAAAAAAAAATAAAAACCAAATACAAACGCGATTCATTCTGTAGAAATAGTTGTAGTTTTAATATTATAAAATAGTGAATTACCAATTAAGTTATTCGCACACTTAATAATTTTAATGCTTAGTCACTGACTGCAGATTGAAAAGTAATATTAAAATGTTACCAATTAATTCTATGTGCATTATCCAAAGGAATTGTACCTACTATACTATTTATATAAGACATCATTTAGTTTACCTTCACACGAAGGTAGAACCTGTTTTGGTTTTGGCTGTCGACGTCACCTATAAGTACTCTTCCAGTCAAAATGTAATTTATATATTATAGTCCTATCTACATACATCACGTGTATTTCAACAGTTCTCTATGTCTTTTACAATGTCGTAAGTCCATTTGGTAGGAGTCAGCCCTAAACTGGTTCGAATAGTACAGAATTACCACTCGAGAACCTTCATTCGATGTGCCCATTTCAGCGTACTAATTCATCTAGGTTGCTTACACCAGGTCCACTACAGATTTCTATATTCCAAATTTTTGACTCGTATAGAAATCCTGAGCATACCCCATGCGTAGTAGTACATTTTCCACGACTTACATTGGGCCTAATTATGGTTTTAAAATTACTTTTAAATTATGTACTTAAAAAAGAAAATAACCACTAAGCTAGTGTTGTTTCAAGCATTTTGTAATAAATAGTTAAGGCTGACTGACTGCTGGTCATGAAACTTGGTCAAAACAAAACTTTTGCAATGTATTCAGTTGAAGATTCAAGGTGCAAGGAAACCATAGTTGTTAAGATTATATTAGAATAATGGTGATTGTGTTGATGTGATAAAAATATTTTGCATTGGATTAATAAATACATCGTTTGTATGTAAATGTGTTTGATTTATGTAGTTTTTAGCGGCGATGGGGGCCGCCACCCATCACGCCTTGCCCAGTCAGGCGAGTCGAGGACAGCAGAGTGCCGGGTGGGCTCGTGGAATGTAAGAGGTTGTGTGGAAGGTAAGTTGCATGAGCTGATATCCGTCATGGCGGACAAACAGCTAGACGTGCTCTGTGTAACAGAGACCAAGCGAAGCAGCGACGCCTGCGATCTTCCTGGTGGCGGGATGGCTCTGTGGTCTGGTGTACCACAGAGCGATCGAGCCAGCATGGGGGTAGGAGTACTGCTGTCCTCTCGCTTGGCCTCAGGTGTGAAGGATTACGGAATGTATGATCCCAGACTTCTTTGGGTCCGTATAAAACTTGGTGTCACCAAGGTATTCATGGTTGTAGCATATGCTCCCATAGGATCCTCGGTGGCATCAGACCTAGAGAAGTTTTGGGATAATGTTAGGGAAGTTCTGGATATGGCAGAAACCAGTGAACGCGTGATTGTATGCGGAGATTTGAACGGATGGGTGGGGAACAAGCGTCCCGACTATGAGGACGTACTTGGTCCATTTGGTGATAAGAGAGTGAACGACGCAGGTAGGCTCATAGCGGATGTATGCATGGAGAGAAACCTTATTGTGTCAAAACACATTTTTCCAACATAAGGACATCCATATGTATACATGGAGAAGGAATGAACAGAAAAGTATAATAGATTTAATTTTGGTAGACAGTCGCCTCCGAAGCAAAATATTGGACGCAAGAGCCTACAGGGGCCCCACAGTCGATACGGACCACTATCTCGTTATTGCGAGATTTAGTGGTCTGTTCAGAAAGTGGAGGCACTGGCGAGAGCGTGTCCACTTCGGAGGGCTTGAAAGAATAAACGTTGAAAGGTTGCAAGAAGAGTGTGTAAGAGAAAAGTATGCAGAGGGTGTCCGAGAACGGCTGACGATGGCAAGCCAGCCGCAATCGGACATTGAAGAATGCTGGAGAGTATGGTAGATACAGCGAAAGAAGTATGTGGAAGTTCAAAGAAGCATAGAAAAACAAATGGTGATGTATGGTGGGATGCGGAAGTGGCAGCTTCCGTAGAGCAAAAGAAGAAAGCGTGGCTGGACTATGTCTCTTCTTTGAATCTGAATGACAGTATGACTGAACAGAAGAAAGAAATATATCGGCAATGTAAGAATGACACCAAGGCCTTAGTGAAAGAGAAACGTGATAGAGTAAGTATGAGTGCAGAAGATAGGCTGACTAAAAACTTGAGGGTAACACCAAACTCTTTTGGAGGGAGGTGAAGAAGTCTCGGGGTGGTTGGTCAGCCTTCAGAATGAATAAAATAAGGTCTAAAGGTGGAGACATTCTTACACAAACACAAGACGTGTTAAGCCGATGGAGTGAATATTTTGGCGATATGTATGCGGATGCTACGGTTGGCGCCGGTGTTGCATGTGGTTTAGTAGATCAACATTCGACAACGGCGTCCTCTGGTGGCATCAGTATGGATGAAGTTGAATGGGCGATAAGAAGTTTGAAAAATGGTAAGGCAGCGGGCATTGATATGGTGTCTGCCGAAATGATCAAGCTTGGTGGCTCCTGTGTCCGGGAGGCGTTCCTGTTGCTCCTCAATTTATGTTGGAGCTCGGGAATGGTTCCCGGGGACTGGAATAGTGCAGTCATCGTGCCTTTGTTTAAAAACAAGGGTTCACGTTATGACTGCGCAAATTACAGAGCCATAAGCTTGACCAGTTTGGCAGCAAAAGTGTATGGTAAAATTATTGAAAGGAGAATGAGGATGGTGTCCGATGGTTTACTGTGTGAGACACAAGGAGGTTTCAGGAGTGGAAGAGGATGCATGGATCAAGTGTTCTCTCTGCGCAACATTGTGGAGAAGCATCTGGCTCTAGGTCAGAGGGTTTTCTGCAGTTTTGTGGATCTGGAGAGAGCATTTGACACAGTTGTACGAAAGGAAGTTTGGGACATTTTACCGGAGTATGGTATTAACGGTAAACTGCTACAGCCTGTGCAGTCCAGTTACATGGGCTGTAGAGCCTTTGTGCGGCTGGATGATGGAATGTCGCCTTGGTTTGACGTCAATATCGGCGTTAAGCAGGGGTGCGTTCTGTTAGCCAGGCTGTTTATCATATATCTGGATAAATGTCTCCAAAGGTTGAACGATATGAATGTGGGAGTCCAGATGGGCGACTCAGTGGTCACTGCTCTGCTATATGCAGATGATGCAGTCCTGCTGGCACAGTCAGCGACTGACCTGCAGACTTTAGTCGACACAATGACAGAAGATTGTAAGAAAAGGTGCCTACGCGTGAATGTGAGCAAAACCAATATAATGGTCTTTGAAAGAGACGAAGCCAGAACAGATGTAAGAGTAACAATAGGTAATGATATACTAGAGCAAGTGGATGAATTTGTATATCTTGGATGTGGATTTAGCCGAGACGAAAGGTACACCACTGATATAGAGCGAAGAGTGAATGCGGGAAATAGAGCGAACGGAGCGTTGGGGCAACTTCTCGGCAGCCACCACCTCAGCCAGAAGGCACGTGTAGCAATACATAACGCAGTGCTTGTCCCAACATTACTGTATGGAAGCGAGAGTTGGGTATGCAGAAAAGAGTATGAAAGTAAAATTAATGCGGTCGAAATGAGATCTCTGCGGAAAATCTGTGGAGTTAGGCTGACCGACCGCATTCGTAACGAGGACGTAAGAGAGCGAGTAGGTATGAAAGAGATAAGTATTGGTGTAAAGATGCGAAAGGGAATGCTCCGATGGTTCGGACATGTGAAAAGAATGCCGAACGAACGTCTGGTTAAGAAGATATACAATGCGAAAGTGGAAGGATGTAGGTACCGAGGGAGACCGAGACTAACCTATCTAGCCCAGATCGGTCATGTACTGAAGGAATGTGGAGTCAAGAGTCTCCGAAACCGGCGAGCGTGTATGAAGGGAATTATGAATGTTGAGGAAGCGAGTGAAGTATGCAGAGATAGAGTTCTCTGGTACTCTGTTCTCTCTGCCTACCCTGCAAGGGATATGGCGTGATGATATGTATGTATGTATGTTAATAAATGGCTTCTGCAAAGAGGTCACTGTCAATCAGTGTGGTCCCCGTATCGAATGGCCAACACCACAAAAGTAGTTTTTAAAATATAGTAAATAATATAAAGTATTTAAAATCAATTAATGTTACACACAACAAAAAGTCATAAGGAAATTCAAATATATTATTAAGATTTAAACATATTCTTAAAAAACGGATGCCGCTCAATTTTAAAACGCGTCCTTTTAACCTATGTAAGAAATTGGGACAAGCTAACTGCTTGAAGCAGTCTGCTTCCCCCGAGCCTCTTTCTCAATGAGAGAGAAATTGATCTCATCATCGCCCACTCGTTAAACGGATTAGGGTTTTCTTTCGCCCTTCTATTTTGCAGTGTAATCTGTATAACCCTTATTCGCTTTTTATGACACCCACGAGCAAGTGAGTGAAGAATTGTAACTTTAATCTGTCGCCACACGGAGAACTCTAATAATTAATATTATATAGGTATCAATTTTAAGAATATAATTTACACACGCCCTTTTCTTGTCTATAGATTAGACATGCGCGAAACAGTACTTCGCGAAGTGATGTTATATGGCATTACATTTCGTGCCGAGTAATATTACATTTTACCATCACTTCAAACATCACACATGACATTTCATTTAATATAAGCCTTAATGTACTGCAAATAGAGCTCAAAATAAATATTTATGGACCACAGGCGCAGCGCGGTCCAGTCGTGCTATCCCTCTCACTCTCCCGAAAAGACACACGGCGCGTTTGAGAGATAGATAACCATTACCAAATTACCGAACATTGCAGAAATACAGAACAGTACACGAGTGTTCGGCGGTTCGGCGTCATGTTTAATGTGATGTGTGATGTTCAATGTCATGTCATGTTTAGTCGCGCAATGTGTAATATGACAGTACGCGGTCGGGTAATATTACGTGTGATGCATCACTCGCATTACTTACACATGTGTACTATGGATGTCGTAAAATGAGAGGAGTTTTAGCGGGAAAAGAAAAATGTCATGTGGTACCTACTCTTGTATTATATTCGTATTAGTGTTATATTAAATAATTTTGATAGCTTTTATGTAACTTGATGCGCTGGAATATGATATAATAGTGCCTTTCCTACATACGTTTTCCACTAAAATTCCAAAAAAATACCTTTAACAGCGTGGTCATGGCACTGTTGAAGGCGACGATTTGACTTACTGACAAACGATGACTTTAAATGAAGTTAATTTATAGATAAAGATTAGGATTAAAGGTCTTAGTAACCAAGGTATAAACTCTAAAAAAGAAAAACAACTAAGTGATAAGAAATGCAGATAACATCTTTGCATAAGTAAATAATAGTAGTAGTTTTGATGATAGTTGAGAGATAGATAGATTGAATAATAGTTTTGATTTTCATACAAAAATAATAATAATTAATATCATGGATAATCGCTTACTAATTATTGTGAAGGGGTGTAATCGTTTGATACAAATTTATAAATATTTTAAGTTAAGAAAAATAACCCAGATATTAATTCTCAGTATAAAACTATAGCTATTTGTAATTTTATTATTAAAATTCCATTCATCGTTTGGGCCTTACAATCATGCAAACAACTGTTGTATGCGTTCTCTCTAAAGTTGTGTAGCTCCTGAGTGAGTGATATAAAAGAGCTATATCACTCACATAGACACAATCTATCACTCACTCACTTTACCGCCGAATATATCACTACCTCAGTAGCTCAGTTCTAGCTCATCGCTCACTTCGCATCGCAGAATGTTTCACCTCTCACAAAATGAGCGAGATAGGTGCGTTGCGTGGCCGGCCGACGAGAATGATATTTCACGCTGTTTTCGTATCGATGTAATTAAGTTGTCAAAAGAGAATACACTCTATTTCCTTAGCTATAAAGTTTAATAATTAATATTTATTATTAGAAAATAGATTTTAGAAAATAGATGAATTTGACAAAATCTTCTAAAAATATAATTATCTGAAAAGTAAATTCAAAACATTATCAAGCTAATGCGAAAAATGAGTTATAGATTTGTTTGAGCGATAGATTTAAAGTGAGCGATAGATTTAAAGTGAGTGATAGATTTAAAGTGAGTGATAGATTTAAAGTGAACGATCTTTGAAAGTGAGCTAGAGGAGTGATTTAATAATGTGGATGACTGCTGAGCTAAGTGAGCTAAATGAGTGATATGTATCTTTACACTCAAAAGATATGTATCACTCTTTTCAGCAAAGTGATCTATATTGCGCATGACTAGTTCTCTCACGGTTGTTCTGGAGAGGCAAGATAGTACTAACTTCTATTAATGACTATCCCCGTTACTATAAATTGCCACAATATTAAGTGTATATACTCGTATAATAGCAAAAAGTTGAGCTCTGTGAGGACTCTCGTAGTTTTTCGGGTAATCATTTTTAAGGCAACTTTTTTAAATTTAGTTCTGTTGCAGCGATATTAACTGTTCTGTTTTCTAACAGACGGCCCTATTGGGTCAATAACATTATATCCAATGAATACAAAATTGTTAATGTTCATCTTAGACTGGACCGGACTCGGCATCAATATCAACGGCGAATACATCACTAACTTTCGATTTGTAGTCGATATTGTCGTTATGGTAGACTCCATGGAAGACCATGATACCATGCTCAACGATCTCGGCAGAGTATCCCAACTAGTGAGTTTACAAATGAACCTATGGACATGACGAAAGTTATATCATTGATGATCATTATGTTTAGTTACCTTGGACAAACAATCCAGTTAGGTAGTAAGTAGTAGGGTAGTAATTTGCCACCGAGGACAAAGATCCCGATCTTTGTACCGGTGCACAGTGGGCTGAAAATCGCGTTTCATAGACATAGAAACTTAAGTTATTACATATGATTTTTTTGTGTGGAAATGGGCTCTCCTGATCATTACTACATTATAAAATATCATGAGATAATTTGGTCAACAATTGAACGAGTTATGATTTTTTTTTAGAAAAAAATGTATGGAGTGAACATGAAAAATGAGGATATCTCTGAAATCGCAAGGTTGGCCGTTATATCCTCGCAGTCGTATATAGTAATAATTATTCATGATTTTTTAACGTACTTCGTATTACGGCATGGCTTGCGATATTTTTTTTTAAAAATCGTCAAAGTTTTAAATTTTTATTTTCGTTGATAACTACTTTTACTTGTACATTTATTTAATAATAACGTTTAAATTTTTCAAATACGCCTGTATCTAGCTTACATACAATGAAGTGTAATAAATCACGTTAGTCCGTTGTTTTATTTATCGTTTATGTCCTTTGAACGTAAGTTAGTAATCTTTAATTCATGGAAAGTGTAATTACAAACTTGGACTTGTTTGTTATTTTGAGTAGTCAGGATACTATTTCGTTTGATCACGAAGTATTATTCAATTCACTAGTAGTTCGATTGGGTTCCAGCCTTTCTGATGAAGACAGTGTTACATTCAAGGAATTTTGCTGAAGATTTACACGAGCTGTTCAAAAGAGGTGGTTGAGATTCTAACGTAATTCTGAGAAATTTAGACGTGACTACTCTAATTGGCTTCAGACAAATATTGACTGGCCGAGTTGCGTGCAATCTGATTTACTCATCCAACATCCGTTCAAAGAAAATTTGAGTGACGAACCTTTACCATCAACGTCAACCATGATATCGATTTCAACAATGACAAAAAGATCTCGGAAGCCTTTTGAAGGTCTAGCTTATTGAAGCAGAAGAAGAGAAGGTCTAACGAACATAACGGCGAAAAACCTTTTAAGTTAGCATATTCAGCTGCAGCACCCTTGAAAGAAGATGGTCGTGAAGATATTGCATCCGTTATTGAGCATATGCTCAAGAACCTACAAGTAGCAGCAAAATTCAAGGAAATAATGAGGAAACCAGCTTCTTTATCATTATTTTCGCCAGAAAAAGCACTCGCATTGCCACTTTCATTAAAACTCTCAAAATGGCAATAAATCACTTTGAGGGAAACTACAATTCGAGAAGGTTCTAAAGATGTATATCCATCTTATTATAAAGTACAAAAAGCTAAGCTGCAGTGTTACCCTCCAAAAAACTTCGTAACTGTAACGGAATCTTCAGCTAAAATTGCACTTCAAGCATTACTGGATTTAACAGTAAACAGGATTCTAGAAAATCTTCCTGGTGCTATTAAGATACAAGACCAGAAATTGAATTTTATATCAAAGTGGGGATTTGACGGTGCATCTAACCAAAGCCGATATAACCAGAAAATGGACAGTGAGCAAGATGATTCCAGCATATTCATGACCTCTTTGGTTCCAATAAAATTGACAGCTGAAGATGAAACAATATGGACGAATCCAAAACCCTCCTCATCTACATATTGTCGTCCAGTGCAGTTTACTTTCATAAAGGAGAGTAAAGACGTTGTCATGAATGAAAAAACTAGGATGGATAACGAAATCGAAGCACTGCTCCCCACAAAATACAAAGCAAATGAGGTCAGTCACCAATTATTGATGACAATGATAGACGGTAAAATTTGTACATATTTACCTGATGCCAAATCAAGTGCTGCTTGCTACCTGTGTTTAGCTAAACTTACAGAAATGAATAATCTAAATAGCGTTACGTCAAAGACAGTGTCTTCTGGTGTATATATGAATTTGGATTATCATCATTACATACCCGCATTAATGTGATGGCATTCATGGAATGTCTTCTACATATAGCCTATCGTCTCGATTTTAAAAAGTGATCTGCGAGAGAAGATTTTCACAAACAGATGTTAAAGTCAAGAAAAAAACTTATCCAAGATAAATTTAACAATGAACTAAATCTTTTAGTCGACATCGTTAAGCAAGGATCTGGCATAACTAATGACGGTAATACCGCGAGAAGGTTTTTTGAGTTACCTGACAAAACTGCTGCAATCACTGGACTAAACGAAAACCTAATTCGTAGGTTTGCTATGATTCTGCAGGCAATCACTTCTGCTGAGAGCAAACCTCTAATGAGGATATTCGCAATATGCTTATCCTCTCGTCTGATCCCCATATTACAGCAATAAGACCAAAGCTGGACGCTTATAAGAAACAAGCATATTTTAGTGAAACATTAGACCTGCTTAAACTCCAAGAACCTTCGATAGAGTTTTTGGGTGTAATGGAAAACATAGAGTCCGATTCTAAAGTGGATTCGGATGGTGATGAAGAATATTAGTTTTTTTTTATTTAGTTAATTTAATTATTGCAGTTTATTTTTGTTACTTTAGGTTAAGATTTATTTATATCTAAATATCATGTTAATTTAAATAAATATAATATATTAAATATCGTATACTTACTCTATGTAACATTTATTTGTGTCTAGTGATCTGAAGCATTTTTTTATTTATAAAATATATATTTTCGTTGCTTTTTATTAAGTTTTTGGTAATGTAGTTTTAGTTTCTTTAATTAAATAAAAATAAATACTATATTTAAAACTATTTTTATGAAAACATTATAATTTATATTTTTAGCCCTTTTTTAATAAAATGCGTAATATTATAACTATTTTTATCATACAATCTAACTAATTACAACAATAGACGCTTTTATGTTTTACTAAGCAATGCCGTAAGTATAATGAAGGTTCTTAATGATATTTGAAATGATTAGCTACTGCGAAGTCATTAAGTAATAGTATAGTAGGTACCTAAGAATTTGAGATTACTAACTTACGTTCAAAGGACATAAACGATAAATAAAACAACGGACTAACGTGATTTCTTACATTTCTTTGTATGTAAGCTAGATACATGCGTATTTGAAAAATTTAAACGTTATTATTAAATAAATGTACAAGTAAAAGTAGTTATCAACGAAAATAAAAATTTTAAACTTGGACGATTTTTAAAAAAGAAAATATCGCAAGCGATGCCGTAATACGAAGTACGTTAAAAAATCATAAATAATTATTACTATATACGACTGCGAGGATATAACGCCAACCTTGCGATTTCAGAGATATCCTCATTTTTCAGGTTCGCTCCATACATTTTTTTCTAAAAAAAATTATAACTGGTTCAATTGTTGACCAAATTATCTCATATGATATTTTATAATGTAGTAATGATCAGGCAAACCCATTTCCACACAAAAAAAATCATATGCCAACGCGATTTTCAGCCCACTGTGCGGTGGCCCGCTCGCATGGCGAAGAGAGGTGTTTGCGGGGTGGGTCTATGGTGCTCCGCGCCGCCTCTTACGTCGCCTCGAACCGATTAGGCGAACCGCAAAAAAAAAAGGTAGATCTAATTTCGAGAAAGATGTCAGCCGACGAATCCAACTTGGCTGGGCAGCGTTCGTGCAACTTAAGAGGATCTTCTCATCCAATACCTCACCTTGGTGTCTGAAAACAGGTCTATGACCAGTGCGTGTTACAGTGACAGCTTATGGTACGAAATGGTCCCTATGTGTAGGCCTCCTGACCAAGCTCAAAGTCGCCCAGCGTGCTGTGGGGGCGAGTTATGCTCGGAATTTCTCTGCGAGATAGAATCTGCAGAAGAATAAATGTAACCGACATAGCACGGAGAATTAACACGCTAAAGTGGCAATGGGCAGGCCACATCGCTTGACGAACTGGTAACTGCTGGGGAAGAAAGGTTCTCGAGTGACGACCGAGTAACGGGTGACGCACTGTTGGTCTCCCCCGCACCAGGTGGACCGACGACTTGGTCAAGATGACTGGGAGTCTTGGATGCAGGCGGCATAGGAAAGCACTTTTGTGGCGGAATATGAGGAAGGCTTATGTCCAACAATGGAAGGCAAAAGTGGTTTAATATACTAATTAGGTACTTCAGTATATATTATATTGCTTTTCATGTGTAAATGTAGCTCCGGCATACCAATATTTTTGTTTTAATCATATAATCAAGAAACTACCAGTGATTGAATAAATTCTGTGACCTTATATAAAATAGGGTTATAGGTGCCGACTGTTGATCGTAAGACTCGTAAAAGGGCTCATTTGTATTTGTTTCTAAAAATAAAACAATAACAAACACGAAGTTTGAAGCAAGTCTGGTCGACGCATCCGCCCTTCATCTTTATTATACTCATAAAATGACCAATGAAATTAGCTAGCCAGTTAGCCGATGATACAAGTATCTCTTTCTATTCACTGGAAAAGCTCTATGTGAAAATTGAGTAAACTATATCATGGAGAACTACATTTGCATGTAACATCCGAATGCATTATTGATTTGTGCGCACGCAATAAATATTCTAGATATCTAGATTTTCTCTCGACGGTCTGGATGCGTCCTCAGTGTAGGTGCGGCTATCAGCAGTGTAGTACTGCTTCGCGTTGACTGCGATCAGATATCAACTGTGAGTATTTTTCTATACGATTTGAAATATCGTACTATATTTGTTATAATAACAGGTGTTAAACCTATTTTCATTGTTTTTAAATACTTCAGATTCAGCAAGTGCTTCATATCAATCTACAGTCGCTTAGGCAGGATACAGTCTTTGTTGTTGAACGCAACGGCGCATGTGTCTTGAAGCTATCCACCTGTGAGAGCCTGAAGATCAATAAGTTGAATTATCTCTAATAATACGGTGAGTGAATTAATTTAAATTGATTGCAAAATTTTATCAGTGCGGTGACGAGTAAGAATACAATTCACCACCCCTATCTTACCTGTGGGTGATCGTAAGAAACGACTAAGAAAAACTTGAAACAAACCCTATACCAACACGTCTGACCAGCGTGGTATAGTAGTTTAATTTCCCTCCCATTAGGGAGGAGGCCCGAGCCCAACAGTGGGACATATATAGGCTGCGATGATGATTGCAAAATAGCAACGAACTTTATACGTGAAAATTTAATAGTTGATTGTTTTCATGTATTTTATTTGATCTATGGTTGTTAGCAAAATTGGATATTGTTGTTTTGGCGGGAATGTGAAAGTGTCGTGATGTCTTTTTATTAGATTCAACATTCTCGGAGTTTAACGTATTTGTTAATTAATTTTGATGATATTTTGTGTAATGTGATATAAATTAATATATATATATATATATTAATACACATACGTGAACCAAACATTTCGTTGTTGACATCCAACTTAAATCGTCCAAAAATTATAGTGATTTTAATATATTTTTTTTAGCTTAATGGTTTGTATTTTGGATGTGTTATATTTATTTTTGGTAATGTAATAACTAGTAGAAACGTTTAAAAAATAAAAAAAAAACATGCATATTCCCCATTGCTCACCAAACATATTTTTATACAATTTTATATATAAAGTAGTAAGAAAATAAAACAAGTCCGCTATTTTTAATGTAAAATTGATTGATATATAAGTAAGTATCCGCAAGGTTTATGTTTATGTAGACTCGATCTGCCGCCGGCACCTTGGGCAGAGCAAGCGCGAGTATCTGCGTCTGATGCTGCCCTAGCCGAGTGACCGGTCAGGGGTTTAGTCTGGTCGCCCGGAGCGAGGCCACCGTGTGAGGACGTTTCTCCGACGGTGAAAGCTGCCGGGGCATAGAATCGAGAGGATACGCATGAGGGTAAACCGTCAGGTGGGCCACCGAAGACAAAGATCGGGTTACGGTGACCCACTCGTACGGTGACAGAAAGGTACATGTAGGGCGGGTCTATGGAGTCGCGCGCCGCTTCTTCGTCGCCCCGGACGGCTTTTTTTTTTTTGGTTCTCCATCGGTTCGTCCATTCGGACAGGCAAAGGGATCAAAGCCCATACAGCCAAGTCTTATTTAATTATTTTTCATACATTGTTCATCATTTCTTCATATTATGTAGCCTTAATAGTCATTGTCTGTCAGTAAGTCAAGTCGTTACCATTAATCGGGCGCTGATAACCTAATCAATGATTTTCTTTGGGAATTTTGGACAAATATGAAAATACACGTAAACCCATATATATTATACCATATTCACTACACTTCAGCACTTTAACTGTACCATATTGCATAAAATACCAGCAAAATTATTCAATATAACACCACAAATCACTAAAGAAATGAATATAATACAAGAGCGTGACATGACATTTCCACATTCGCGCCAAAACTTCCGCCCCCGGACGGCTTTAGTGTGGTGTGACCACTCCATAAAAAACTAAAAAATGTTTAAAGGTTTGTTATATAATATATAGTAATAGATTTTGATTTGAATCAGGCGACCAGTGGTAATGAGACAAATAAGGGATGAATATGAAAAGATGATGGGAGATAGAATTGTAAAAGGAAAGGAGGTAACTAGACCAATGGATGCATCTCTGAAGTTGATCTTAACCAATCACCATATAAGTAAATGAATTTTCTTTCAAAGTATTTGTTGTTTCATTTTATAAAACCCAAACGTATAATTGGATATTCATTAAAACACTGTCAATTAAGCTGTTTGCATGAATTTTAATATACTTTACTGTGATATATTAATGTGTATTTAATTTCAAAATACAACAACACAACACCACTTATAATACGTTGTATAAACAAATTTATACTTTTAATACGTTTATTTTGTCTTTGTTATATTTTTAATACGTTTTAAAATTTTTACCAGCGACTGTGTCCGTGTAGAAATCATGTGTGACGTTCGACTTAAATATCATTTTCATTATTTATGTTATAGAGTGAAAAATATCAAGGCAAAATTCACTCACTAGTTTACAACGGAAGGAATTTGTAATCTTAAAAGCTGATGTCAGAATATATGTTTTTAGTGGCGTCTTTACTTAATGAAACTAAGACGCTGTTTATACTTGATTGGCCAAATTTTTACATTAATAAGAAATCAACATTTAATATTTTTTTTTATCGCTTAAGGTGGCAAACGAGAAAGCAACACATCTTATGGCAAGTGCCACTGCCGCCCATGGACCCTTGCAATGCCAGGGATAGAGCTAGGCCGCTGCTTACCGATGACTCAAAAACCGTAAACGCATCCAGAAAGTCAGACTGCCAGCTCTTTCGCTCACCGAACGAAGCGCAACAGTATTTTGCCACTGCTCAGACGTTGATTTTCTGCAAGAGTGTACTCGCAGTACCATCCCGGACGGACCGGCCTGCGGCTGTAGAAAGGCAACTGTCAACATTCATCATTCGCCTGCTTTTATCTAAATATCTTACATACATACATATCATCACGCCATATCCCTTGCAGGGTAGTCAGAGAGAACAGAGTGCCAGAGAACTCTATCTTTGCATACTTCACTCGCTTCCTCAACATTCATAATTCTCTTCATACACGCTCGCTGGTTTTGGAGACTCTTGACTCCACCTTCCTTCAGTACATGACCGATCTGGTCTAGGTAGGTTAGTCTCGGTCTCCCCCGGTACCTACATCCTTCCACTTTCACATTGTATATCTTCTTAACCAGACGTTCGTTCGGCATTCTTTCCACATGTCCGAACCATCGGAGCACTCCCTTTCGCATCTTTACACCAATATTCTCTTTCATACCTACTCGCTCTCTTACGTCGTCGTTACGAATGCGGTCGGTCAGCCTTACTCCACAGATTTTCCGTAGAGATCGCATTTCGACTAAATATCTTATGTATTAAAATAAAGTATGTAATTGGATAATTGAATCTAAATTACTTGTGGTCGACGCAATATGTACTCCTCTTTCATAGTGTATATTGTAAAATTTATTGGTAAGAATTTTATGATCGCCCGCATACCTACCTAACGTCAACATTTCTTGATAATGTAATTGTTGACCAAATTGCATCAAATGGAGATGACCCAGGTCGATATAAAGCTCTTAGTCGTCTTTTACGTCACCCACAATCACGGTAAGGTAACCACATATGTAATACTAGCGACGCGCCCTCGCTTCGCTTCGGTTACGTCAGTTCAGTTGTGTAGTTTACTTTCGCTACATAGATGTTTTTCCCTTTCGAAGAAGGAATTTCTTAAAATCTAACTTCCTTTGACCTTTACAGGGCAGAAAGAGGGTCCACATCAAATTCCAAGTCTGTAGGAGCTATATTTAAAAAAATGAAATTTTTTACACCCCAGCAATCCCTAGCAATCCCCAGCAGCAATTCTTGGTGGAATTTCGTAAAATCCGTTCTTAGCTGACCTCTAATTGGCGAAAGGAATATTCCTACCAAATTAAAAGTCTGTAGGCCTTATGGTTCCAAAGAGATCGTGATGAGTCAATACATAGGTGGAAATCTCTTATACATATGTAATATAAGAAATTAAATAAAGGTATCAATATAAAATATAATTTCTTATTTTCCGGCCTTAGACGATGTAAATTAACAATTGTTGAAACACTTTCTTATTATTTTTTTTATTTAAGTGTTATCTTCGTCTAACTTTAAATACGTCCCACTCCGGGGCTTCAGCCTCCTCTACAATAGGAGAAATTTTGACTTACTACATGATACATGTATGTCAGACAGTTTGGTATAAAAAGGCCAAAGAGTAAAGTTATATTAACTGAAAGTACCTATAGGCTTTCCGTGTGATGACGGAGGAAGAATACTATTCACCACCTCATATCTTACCAGTGGGTGATCGTACGAGACCACTAAGGGATATAAAACACATACAATATCGATGCGAGAGAAGGAAAACTCGAAACCAAACCCTATACCAACACGTTGGACCAGCGTGGTATAGTAGGTTAATTTCCCTCCCATTACGGAAGAGGCCCGAGCCTAACAGTGGGCCATTTATGGGCTGTGATGATGATGATGACTTATAGGCTATGTGTCGCCCCGGGCGGATTTAGCGGGATATGACCAGACCTTAGCCTGCCATAAAAAAAGTTTGGTATAGCTTTTATTTCGCGTTTTTCTACTCTTGTATAAGTATATGTTACATACATATTATATCCCCTAGTTGT
Source organism: Lymantria monacha (assembly GCA_905163515.2). Lineage (NCBI taxonomy): Eukaryota > Metazoa > Arthropoda > Insecta > Lepidoptera > Erebidae > Lymantria > Lymantria monacha. Next base: position 25,650,563 of record LR991081.1, read on the forward strand.
CTTTTACGAACCCCACGGTCAAGATGAAGAAACTATGAAAGAAGAAACGTATAAAAGGTGAAGTAATAAAAATAAATTGTAAATTGTATTCTTACTCTACTTAAAATTGTACTTATCTTCAATCACAATGAATTAAGTTTTATTTTCATACCATTCATCCTATACAAATATTTGCACTGAGTGTCGATCTCGTTGAATTTCGTAAAATCCTTTGTTAGTATTTTTACATCATATAAAAAAATGAAACTATTGTCAAAATTGCTTATTTCCTACTTAAAATAATTTCAGGTCGGTGTTGATGAGTCAGTCAAGTAGTTTTTTTACACAGGTATATCGATTTTTGTTTATATTATACCAATGTTAGACTTATAAAAAGTTTTATGTACAAATAAATAAAATTATTTGAAAATGTAGCAACATTGTTTCTTTCATAACCTCCATTTAACAGTTGAACGAGTATTTTGACATATTATAGACTAATATTATAAAGCGGAAGAGTTTGTTTGTTTGTTTAAACGCGCTAATCTCAGGAACTACTGGTCCGATTTGAAAAATTATTTTTTTGTTGGATAGTCCATTTATAGAGGACGGCTTTAGGCTATATAACATTACGCTGCGACCAATAGGAGCAGAGCAACAATGATGAATGTGTAAAAATCGGGTTTATGTTTCCTTTTGAGAGCTTCCGCTGCGTAAACGGTTAAAGTTGCGCAAAAATTATGTACTACATAATTGTTCCCCTTTCAAAGTTCTAAATAAAAGTCCGCGACAGCATATGTCTATCTTTTAAGATTGGCTCACTATAACCTTTTTTATGCTAATCAAATTTGTTTTAAAATAATGTGATATTTTCGAAGGTGTTTTTATAAACATAATATTAATCCTTATCCAAATAAATGAGTTATTCATCACAAGTATTTAATTTAAAACAAAATTGCTCTTTACATTATTTGATTTTAATGAATATCTTAGGAAATATCGCAGTTTAAAAATAACATCGCAGCAAAATAATGATCAAGTACTGGGCGCGCATTTACGATAAAAATACTGGATCTTATAATCTTATATTAAAAAAAAACTCAAACTAATGTTATTTCAAAGTACTTCTGCACACACTACATTTTTAGTTTTGTTTTTTTCTCATGACCTTCCGTCGGCTTTACACATCCTAAATAATAATAATAAGTATAGGAAGTATTAGTGCCTGCCCTCATGTATGGCAGTGAAAGTTAGATTAGGCGGGGAAGACATGAAAATAGAATAAATGCTGTAGAGCTGATAGCTCTTCGTAAGCTGTGTGCGATGTAAGTATGAAAGATAAAATTAGGTATAATGTTATAAAAGAGCGCTGGTATGCTGAGGTGGGTTGGACATGAAGTGGCAGAAATAATGAGTGGGCAGAGGTTGACGAAGCAAACATATAAAGCAATCGTGAATGGGACAAATACAAGGGGAAGACCTTTTCTGGACCAAATTGGCGATTTGTTCACGAGAGGTCATCATCATCATCATTCTCCTACTCTTATCCCAATTACTTGGGGTTGATACAATAAGTACTCTTCATTCATAGTACATATTATAAAAGTTATTGGCAATAGTTTTATGACCGGCCGCCTGCCAGACGTCAACCCTAATTGGGAATGTAATTGTTGACCAAACGGCATCAGATGGAGTTGGCCCAAGTCGTTATAAGGCTCTTAGTCGTCTTTTACGACATCCACAAGCAAAGTGAGGATTGGTAGTATTCATAGCCGCTACCACACAGCGATTTCATACACATTAAAAGTATGTGTAATCGTAAATAGGCGTAAGTGTATGTATGTATGTATAATATACATACATTGTATATATCTATAGAAAGTATAGATAAGACCCAATACTTTTACTTGCATTACTTTATATGGTACTACATTGCATTATATGGATTACGTCAAACTTGAATCACTTTTAAATACTTATTTCGCGTAACTACAAATACACACAAAAAAAAAAGAAACACACACATGCACGCACATTACATCACAAACACACACACACACACACATACACACACGCACACACACACAAACACACACACACACACAAACACACGCACACCACACATACACACATACACACACGCACACACACACACACACACACACACACACACACAAACACATGCACACCACACACACACACACAAACAAACGCACAACACACACATACACATGCACACACACACACACACACACACACACAACGTGTGAGCGCGCTCACTAACACGTTAATTCTCACTCATTCATTTATTATAGATTTCTTTATCATTAGTCTTTATTACGTAAGATATATGTATATATTCATTATTTATAATGTAGGTATGTTACTGTAAAATAATTTGATGTTCAAGATTTATGTATTTCGGGAAGGAACTGTCTCTTGAAACACAGGTATTACCTAATTCAAGAGGCAAAGACATCTATGTCAACTGTCATATGTATTTAGTTTTCAATAAAGATTATTATTATTATTTTACTTAAGGTTAAATGTTCTACTCTTACTAATAAAAGGGTCATGTAGGTACCTAAAACAGCTTTAACGTATGTATTATTTAAAAATATTTCCACCTTTTACGTAAACGAATTCGCGAGTTGAAGTTAACGTTAGCCCAAAGTAACCAATCCACGCGGACGACGTCGCGGGCAGAAGCTAGTTATAGATAAAGTAAGTACCAATAAATATAATTTGGAAAATCCAAAAGCGCACGCCTCATAATTTTTATATTATTTATCATTTACTATTATTAGTCAATGCCATAAATGAAAGAAACAAATCCCATACAGCCATGAGTTTACAATGCTGCAAGCATTGTAAATGATCAGCTATGTTTACAACCACGTTGAGAATGGCACAAAAGTTTAAAAGATTTTTTTTTTACTTTTGCATTTCATCATCATTCTCCTGCGTTAATCTGAAGATTGTTTAATTAAATTATTTATTTAAAATTTATTGATGTTCATTTAAAATATTATCGTTTCTTTTTACATTTTTTTATTGATACGTTGTTATGATCTCTCTCTCTCTCTCTCTCTCGCTCTCTACTCGTCTCTCTCTCTCTCTCCCTCTCTAGTCCTCTCTCTCTCTCTCTGACTCCCTCTCTCTCTTCCCCCTCTCTCTCCCTTCCCCCTTCTCTCTTCCCCCCACATCTCTCCCCTCTCTCTATTCCCCCTCTCTCTCATCCCCCTCTCTCTCCCTTCCTCCCCCCTCTCACTCTCTCTCTCTCCTCCTTCTTCACTCTCCCTCCCTCTCTTCCTCCGCTTCGTGTGCTTGCAATCTCAGCTCATATATGTCCCAGTATTGGGCTCGTGCCTCCACCATAATGGGAGGAAAATTGACCTACTATACCACGCTGGTCAGACGTGTTGGTATAGGGTTTTGTTTCAAGTTTTCCTTCTCTTGCAAAGATGTTATATGCCTTTTATATCCTTTAGTCGTCTCTTATGATCACCCATGGGTAAGATAGGGTGGCGAATTGTATTCTTACTCCATCACCACATGGATAACCCTCATGAGCTTTACACTTCAAAATAAATATGGCGCGTAACAGAAAAACGTTACAATATAAAATTTCTCCCATACGTCGATAAAAAAGTTTCACTTCAAAAAGTTAGAGAAACTAAAAAATAAAAATTATGCGTGCGTACAAAGTACACATATCAGAAGTGAAACTTTACTCTCTCTCTCTCTCTCTCTCTATCTATCTCTCTCTCTATCTATCTCTCTCTCTATCTATCTCTCTCTCTATCTATCTCTCTCTCTATATCTCTAGTGGGGGGTCAGATAGTGGGGATGCTACGAAGAGTCGCACAAAGAGGAGACCGAGAACGTCTAATGTGTTCTATCTCATTCTCTCGCCAGCTGAATCCTATACATTTATGTGTTTGTGTCTCTATGGACTTATTTTTTCGTTTCATCGAGTTTGAAATCACAACGATGCTAAAGAAGTTTCACTTCAAAAATACAATTTTTTTATGATACTGAAGTTAACAGACATGTGACAATTTATTATTATTTTATTTATCATTTACAGTCAATACTATAAACGTGCCATTCTCGACCTAGTACTAAACATAGCTGTTCGTTTACGATAGGCTGTATGGGATCCAAAGAGTAAAGTTATTAAACTGAAAAAGAGTGGCAACTCGATGATAAAATATGCATGTATGGAAAGTGCTGCCACCCAGAGTTTAGGCGGTGAACTAAAGTTGAAGTAATATATATATATATATACATATATATACATATCTACATGTGTATGTGTAATTACATAGAATTTTCTTTTACTATGAAAGCCATCCTGAAATATAAAAAATAACATATCAGCTGATAACTAAACAATAATAATATCAGCCTAACAATGAAACTTGAGATAATTTTCAGAAAGAATATCAATAACCGAAAATAGATCGATGACAATAAGTACCTACGCTAGGAACAAAAAATAACAATTCTCAGTTGTCAAACGTTTGACAGGCAGGACAAAATGGCAGCTGTTAAGTTTGTACAACCAATCTGTAGGAGGCGCGACGGTCAGTAAAAATAAGAAATGTTTTAAGTGTGCCCCCCCCAGATGGGATCCCTTAGTCTGTCCGAATGGACGAACAAAAAAATGTAAACGTACCCAATAGAGATGCGAGAAACGGCTCACTGAAAAGAAAAGAGAGGGACTTTTGACGGGAATTTGAAAACGTCATGTGGTGCTCTTGTATTATATTTAGTGTTGCCCAAATACAAGAACAAGACGAGACTTAGCCAGTCTTGGTCTTGGTCTTGCGCCAATACACCTGGTTTTGGTCTTGGTCTTGGTCTTGCGCTCCCAGTCTTGGTCTTGGTCTTGGTCTTGCAGCAAGAGTCTTGCAAGTCTTGCAATTACCTATTAGTCTATTACTATTTATTAAAGTTTACTTTAAATCTTAGAAAAACGTATTAGAATTGAAACATTGTGAGCTTGAATTAACATAGCCATAGTAAAGATCAAGCAGATTAATAAATAACTGAGGATTTGATAAGAAATTCGAAAAATCAACTGACCTATATGTCGTTTTCCATGGAAGTAACTGTTTCTTAATAAACATTTATGATTTATAAGCTTACATTTGCTAAAACATGTAAAAAACAAATTAATTACAATAACTTGACTGTATTTTAAAGAACAATATCTGTCTAGAAAGAGATTGAACCCTCAACTTATATGAAATTTAATAAAAGAGTTTTACGATTTATCATTTATTTCAATAAAAAATAAAATACAACACAAATCAAACATAACAGTACACAACAGCTTTATCATTAGGTTATGTTACTTTATATCAATTCTTTTGACCAAGAATTAATACAAAGTAACCATCTGGCTGACTCATCACTTAACCTATTTCTATGTTTTCTAATTACTAATGATGCTTTAGAAAATAATCTCTCAGCAGGTACTGAAGTTGCAGGTATTGAGAGAAAATCACGGGCCATCTTCGATAAAGTCGGATACTCTGTCTCATGCGTCCTCCACCAATCTAAAATGTCTTCCGAGCTGACAGTTCTTGGTTTTCTCAGGTACTCCTCCAACTCGTCTATCACTAAGCCTTGAAGACAAGATCCAGATGACGTCGAGGGACATTCATAGAGTTTATCAAAGTCTATTACGTCTTCATGTTCATCACATACTTTATTTTCTTTTTTTGGTAATTCCAGAGATTTGTTCAGTGAGTGTAGACTTTTATATTCTTCATAAAGTTCATTGAACTTGCGCAGACTTTCTGTTTTAAGTTGCTTCCCCCACATTGTCAGGTCAAAACTCTGAGCCTTATGCCTTGGGTCTAAAATTAAAGAAGTACAATAAATCCAGTTGCTCTTCTTATAATGTTTAAGCATTTTGTCTCGAGCTGCTTGGAAAGCTAGAATGAGCCTTTCATCCACTTCAGATCGATTAGGTTTCTCATCTAACTGTTTTACCATGGATTTAATTTTATCTAGCAAGAGATTGAATGATACAATGACTAGCGGTAATGTAACATATTTGTCTCCACCAAGTTTTGTACTTAAAAGTTTAAAGTTTATTAGAAATGTATGTAATTTTTCGAGTACCTGCCATTCACTAGCTGTGATTTGAAAATCATTCAATTCGGTGACAGAACTGCACAATATGTTAATGCCCGCTCTCACTTTTAAACCAAATCCAATCATATCATGTGTGGAATTCCATCTCGTTGGACAGTCAAGAATGGCATTTAGATTTGATGGCACGCCAGCTGCTTCACAAGCAGACTGAAACTTCTTCTTCACTATCTCACTTCTTTTTATTTTACTGGAAATACTGCGGAACTTTGTTACAGATGTACGCGAGTCAGCAATATTTGGTGCATATTCTTCATCTTCCTCATCCTCAGTTTCGTCTGCATAGTCTTCATACTGCTGATCTTGCGCGTTAGTGTCAGACTCATAGTGTAATGCTAAGGTCTTTAATAAATCTTGTACACCAAGGTTTAAAATGTGAACAAAGCACCGGAAATGTTGATTGTCTGAATCAAAGTGTGGCGGCAGCTGTTTGCCCAGTTCATACATAAATTTGGTATTTGCAGTTGCGTTGTCGACCCTGATACCTTGTATTTTATCAATTATGTCATATTCCAAAAATACATTCATGGAAAATCGTTGCAATATCTTCCCCAGTATGTCGACCGCGTGATGGTATAAAATCAAGAACTACAGATCGATACTTCCATTCGTTGTCTATATAATGCATAGTAACCCCGTAGTAACTCCTACCAGCAATTGACGTCCACCCATCAATAGTAAACGACAATTTAGATGATAATTGTTGAAGTCGTTCCTTGAGATTCAATTGGAGCTCTTCAAATCGCTCTTTGACTTTCCTTCTAAGTGTAGACCTTTTAGGAAACACCATATTAGGGCAAATACGTCGAAAATATACTTGTGTAGCTTCGTCATCGAAAAATGAGAAGGGAAGATATTTTTTCACCACCCAATCAACTGTAGCTGTCGTGATGTTGTCACTGCTGTTTTCCGACTGAAATAAAACAATAAATCTTGTGTTATTATTTAAAACATACTAGGTTTGAGCGTTTAGGAGGAGGAGGTTTGTTGTTGTTAAATCGAGAAAATCGTTAAATTGACATTTGTTATATTACCAAAATAAAGTACTTAGTTGTTACTGGCCGATTATGAAAACAAATGAAAATATGGGTGTTTATAAAAAATATTTAAGACGATAATTACATACTTAATATGTCGCACCCCTAGATGAAAACACCACTAACTCAAAAATACTTACGTAAGTTAATGGCGTTTTTGAAAGTATCGCATGAATAGCTACGCGGAGTTAAAATTCCCGTAGCGACAACTTCGACCATTGTTAAAAAAATATTCTTACCTGTCCACTTCTTCCAGCGGTTACTAAAAAGCTTGTGATATCTCCACTTAATTTTGGTTTAACAGGAAGAAATATTTGTGATTCCTTTTTGTGGAAAGATATTAGATGTTTCCTTAAGCCTGAAGTGTTTCTGTTTTTCATTTTTATTTCAATCTTTTTATGTTGGCACAATTTACACAAGGCAGTTTGGGATGCATGAATTATTTCGAAAAACGCCTCAAATTTGCTTTTGGGTCTTTTAGATCTGTGACTCAAACTCTCGTTACTCGGACTAGAATAATTTGAATCTTCGTCACTCATATTAAATTGTACACGTGATACGTTTTTAGAAAACAACAAGAATTAGTAAAAACAATTATTAAGTTAGACTCGAAGCACAGCTCAATTGGAAATGACTGGAATTAAAATAATTCCTTTATTTATAGTACGTTTCCTTGCTTTCTACCGCGCCGCCTCGCCACGTGCCGGCTCTATTAAAAGGATGCCGCCGCAAATCAAACGATGCCGCGTGCGGCGTACAAACACAGATTATTACCTACTTGTACAGACGCGACGCGTGAATAAAATATATGTAAAGAATTAGTGCCAATCACTATTCTTTACATATAAGTGAATGTTTTGGCGTACATCTATACTTATCTATACTAATATTATAAAGCTGAAGAGTTTGTTTGTATGTTTGATGACAGAAGTTTTAAAATAAATAAATAAATCCTGAACGTCACTATACCTCCAAAGTTACTATTCCTCGTGGACGAAGTCGCGGGCACTGCTAGTAAATACTTACTCTCATCATCTCTCTCAGAGATATTCAGGCTGGTAAGCAATACAAAACTCTTATCGCAGGCTTTTTATTTTATTAGTAGGTAAGTACCTACGCTTTTTATATTATTTTATTAGTTTTGTAGATTTTTTTTACACGTTTCAAGTATATTTAAAAGTGGCTACAATATTTATCAAACGGGTGATATTTGAACACTTTTTTGCTATTTTTTCTTGTAAAAACTTAAGAAATATAATGACTAAATGTACAATAATAGTACCTAAGTAATTAGTTTAAAACCATATAATCAATATTATAACATATACTTACTAGAATAAATTATTATGACATCTACTACCTATCCTTAACATTTTTTCCTATCATAATACTACTTGCGTGATCAGTATAATGTATTCATTTTCATTCTAAGCACTCTGAAACTTATTTATTCTTTGGAACACCTGTAGGTACTCTTAAAATTCGAAATTATTTTGCATGAGTATACCTACGCCCTGTGGCGGCAATCAAATAGTGTCAAATGTTGTGATTTCGGCGCGGCGGCAACGATTGTTGTATATGATTTCAAAAGAAGCCGCCGGCGCGTGTATCATAACCATGTACTTCCGAAAAGCGGCAAATTTCTTTGAGAAGTAAGTACAAAACCTTTGATGCCGCATTATCAAAGTGCCGATGGTTAAAACATAACTATGCATGCACTCAGTTTGATTTTAATGGATATTTTTTTATTCGCTATGTAGGTATGTTTATGGTATTAGTCGTAATGCGCATAGGTCCAGTTTTTCATATTCTTTGATACAGTTTTTTGCGTCTCATAGAATTCCTAAGCGTACCTATACACCGAACTGTTACACCTAACTACTCCGTGAAATAGCGCTAAGTCCTAGCTGCAAGACGCAAGAGTCTTGCAGGCTTAGTCTTGTTCTTGCTCAAGTCTTGCACGGTCAGTCTTGGTCTTGGTCTTGCTAAAAATACGCGGTCTTGTTCTTGGTATTGGTCTTGCAAAAACGCAAGAACAAGACCAAGACTGCAAGACCAAGACTGAATTTGGGCAACACTAATTATATTCGATATCTTAGTGTTTTAACGTCTTATATTAGATAATTTTGATGGCATTTTATGTAATATGAAGCGACGGAACTACTGGGATATAGTGAATATCATATAAAAGTGCTTTACAACGTTTTCCATCAAAATTCCCACAAGATACCATTAACAGTGTGGCCATTGCACTGTTAATGGCGACAATTTGACTTAGACAATGACAAACTTGAAAGACTAAAAACATGAAAATATTTATAACTTGACACTGGCACCAATAGCTCGTATATGTAGCTGATTGCCAATATATAAGAAGAAGAAGAAAAGAGAGATATAGCTCTTTTGATCAAAAGAGCTATATATATCACTCTTTTAGCTCTTTAGTTCATTTAGCTCATATATATCCTGAGTTCATTTAGCTCATCAAGAGAGCTAGCTCACTTATTGAGTTAGCTCATTTTATTTCAATTCGTTCACGGCTCTAACTCTTTTGAATAGTTCAAACTCCGAACTACGCGATCATTAAGCGATAAGCTTGATATGCATGAGCATGTAAATTTTAATTGGTGATCGCAGGATGAGATATAAAATATATATATATAAAAAAATAAAATTGAAAGGTCTGTTTGTAATTTAAATGGTTAAAAACAGCTTTTCACTAAATGCGTATGGGCTGACAGAATCGACTGGGTCCAGTGACAGCTTGCACTGATAATTATTATTATTATTGAATATTGTTATTCAAAGATCAATATTAAATTATAAAATATAACTTTTTATTTTTCAAACATTTTTTCTTTGTTGAACATATAAGTTGTACGATTGAGCCGTTGAACTATTAACTGAGCTACTGAGCTAATGTGAGCTAGATTGAAATCAAAGAGCTAGTTCATTTGTATCTCTCATTCAGGAGCTACCCAAGTCTAGTTATACATACACTAATGACTAAGCAGTTTAGTTTTTTATTAATTGCAATTAAACGACAAAGAATTACCAAGTCATTTTCGAAAGGAAACAGCGCGTTGCGATTATGAAGCTTTTAAATAAATAAATGTTTTTATACATTAAGTTTTACGGTCGTGATCCTGCCAGATACAAAAAAAAAATCTTTAGCTTTTTACGAATCCCACAGGCAAGAAAGGGGTGACGACAATTACATTCTTATCTCGTCACCACACGGGATATGTAGAAATACAGATAGAAAAAGAAAGATAAATTATCCTGTATAATAACTTTATTAGCGTTTAGATCTGTCAGGCCTGTCTGTATCTGTCAGGGCCCGCACAGACCACAGAATTTCGTTTGCGAGGGCGTATGCGCATTTCATTTACAGAATCTGTAAATCCAAATTAATTTCCACGTAATACATGTCCAAAGACACCGCCAACAGCACTCCTCCGCCAGTGACGGCCTCCGCCGCCGTCTGCCTCAAGCGCAGTAGAGCCGCAACGGTCGAACGTCCCCTTCGAAAACCGAATTGAACGTCCGACAGGTTGGGCCCCACCTCGTCAAGGTGCTGGACGATGCGGGCAGCTAGGATACGCTCCAACAGCTTGCCCACATCAGTACAATAGGCCTATAGGCCGACGGCAAATCCGGAGACCGTCCCGGCTTTGGCAGGAGAACCAGCCTCCCCTCTTTCCAGCACTCAGGGAACCGTCCCGCCGCTAGGCAGGCGTTATACAGTTGCCTGAGGCGTGGCTCCAGGTGTTCGAGGAACAACATCTACACCCGGATGGGTACTCCGTCCGGGCCGGGGGCGGCATTGGCGGAACGAATCTTCGCCACCTCTGATTCCGTCACAGGCGGAACATTATGTTCATCGGCCTCCCGGTCATCATCTGGCCATGAAGCCATGACCGGGGGCGTGTGCTCCGGCTGTAGCGGAAACAGTTCCTCGACCACACTGCGGAGGAGATCGGGTTGAAGGGTCTCGGTGAGGGGGAGGCCCTGCGCGCGGAGCTTACTCAGCACCGCATGATACGGGCGACCCCAGGGATCACGGTCGAGACCGTTCAACAACTCCCGCCACCTCTCGTCTTTGGCGAAACGGATGGCCAGCCTGAAGGCAGACCGCGCACTGCGGTAAACCTCGTACAGCTGACCCTCCCGCTCATCATCGCGGCGACGCCGCCGACTGCAGGTGTAGGCTCTTCGAGCACATATGCAAGCCGCACGAAGATCCGCCAGCCTCGGGGACCACCAGTAAACCCCCTGCCTCGGAGGTAGACGCCGTGGACGGGGCATGGCCGCATAGCAAATCTGCGTCATCGCACTGCGAATGCGGCTAGCCTCAGCGTCCACTCCTCTGTTTGCTGGGGGCGGTGAGGACAGCCATGAATGCACAATGGCTGCCTCCGCCAGCAGCTCCCCATCTAGGCGCCTCACAGCCCACCGCGGCAACGCAGGAGCTCCGTTCAAACTGTGACCCCTACCGGCCCGGTCCCGGGGTGAGATCCCCATCCGAATATATAAATGGTCAGACAGAGTCTCAGCATCCTCCAGGACACGCCAGTTCCTCACTCGTTGTGCGAGCGCAGGGCTAGCGAAAGATAAGTCCACTATTGACCCGCCCTGCGGCCGCACACACTTGTCCACTGAGCCCCTGTTGAGAATACAGAGGCCCAGCGAAGCAACCCACTCCACGACTGCCCGCCCGCGATCGTCCGTCGTAGGGGAACCCCACGTCACAGATCTGGCGTTGAAGTCCCCCAGGACAAGGACGAGGCGCGGTGCCAGTCGCCGTATCGAAGCCTCCAAGTTGGTAAGGGCCTTCCTTAATCAGCCGCACTCCTATTAGGGGAGAAGTATACGCCGTAAAGTGTGACCTCCCCCCATTCCGCCGCGACAAATCCTTCGCCCCTATCCATAAGGGATAAGAGCGGGCAATGTTGCAGCGTGGAGGTGACGATTGCCGCGGTCTCGTCCTGGCTGATCACCCAATTGGGGCGATCAGGCACGCAGTACGGCTCCGCGACTACGTCTGCACCAATCGTACACTCCGCCATGGATTGCAGGAGAAGATCCTGCGCACCAGGGGAGTGGTTGATGTTGGCCTGCAGGAGGTGGATGGACTCGGCCGCCATTAATTGGCCGTGTCCATGCCCTCCTCTATGCCAGCCGGCAATCGGGCCGCACTAGGAGCGGAAGCAGTCGTGGTCGAACGGCTGCTTCGCCTCTTTGGGGCCGAAGCTGGAGGCCTACAGGCCCCAGAGCCCACACGCGGGGCAGTAGGGCGGGGCAGCGCAGAATGCTGCCATGTGCCCGGGTTGACCGCAGCGGAAACACAATCCGCCGCAGTCAAAGCAGTTAGTGCACGTCGGTCGGGTATGCCAGATCGCCATGCACTTGTAGCATCTCGCGAGCCGGTTATCCAGCACGGTTACTCGTGCCGAACTCCAGCATATGAGGAGCCTGCCTGAGTCGGCCAGTTTCCTGACCGACTCCACCGGGCACTGCACCCATGCAGCACCCACGCCACCTGGGCCAGGGCGGATGGCACCAACCCGGACAACATCAAGGGTACACCCGGTTCTCGAGGCAATGGCCTCCCGGATGTCCTCTACTGTCACGGAATCGTCCAAGCTCGTGACGCGCATTTCTGCGCACTTCACAGGCCTGGCGATTTTAATGCCTCCTCCTCGGCGAACAGGCCCCTTAACTTGGCCGCAATACTATGGGCCGTTTTGGCGCCTTCGGGCCCAGGGAACTCGAGTACTCGAGCCCCTGTCTGGGCATTGTGGATCGTGGCTTCGACGCCACCGATATCGGTGACGTCTAGCTCCCGCCGGGCTTTTCTCAAAACGGCCTCATAGTTGAGGCCCTTTTCGGCGGCCTCAGGCAGCACAGTAATCACTAGTGCAGCTGTCTTCGGCGGCCGGAGCCTCCTGTGCGGCCTCCCTCTCTCCTTCGCCCCGGCTCCTGCCTGGAGAACGGAGGCCTTAGCGGCGCGCTTGGCCTCCGTCCGTCTCCTTTGGCCGTGATTCTTCCTGCCACGCTCGGCCACTGCCAACCCTGTTCGGGCGGGGCAGATGTGCCTCGTCAGCAGGGAGGGGTCTTTCCGACGCCCTCACCACCGACGCGGCGACCGCTTTGGACTTGCGAGTCGCAGCACCCCCAGTCAAACCAGCCGGCGTCTGAGCCGCCGCCCTGGTTGCCGTCGCCTTCCCCCTACCACGGCGCGATGTCGCCACCTTCGGCGGGGGGAGTTTTGTAGACCTCTTCAAGGTCACACCCCGAGGTCCCCTTACTGCGGGGACGCTTCCGGGACCTCAGAGAGAGGTCTTCCAGCCCGACCTCCAGTGCCGCCGTCAGACTGACTGCGGCAGAACGCGGCGAGCAGGCGGCCCGGAGGTTTGCAGCAGGTAGAGTGCCGCTTTCATCGCTATCTACATCTAAACCTATATACATATTTTTAGTTTCGATATTTACAATATTTACACTATCTACATTAGGCGCAGGCGACGCAGATGGGCGCGTCTCCTGGCCTTTAGGCGCAGAGATATCGCTACTCGCCATCTTCTCCGCCGCCTTCAACTTCTTGTTCTGGTCCCTTTTTAATTCTTCTTCTCTCCTCCTTATCCGTCTGAGAGTAGGACACAGCAGGTTTTTGGACCTTTTCTTCTTTCTTACTCGTAATTTTGGGGCCGAGTTGACAGTTGTGCCCCCCGCGGCTATAGCAGAATTTGCCCCCCTTCTATACGAAATGGAGCTGACTGAGTTGTCATCGGAGCGCGTTCCCGAAACGCGCTCTGATGCCAATTCAGCAAGGGACTCCCCGACATTGTTGGACCCTCAGGAGGATATAACTTCGTATTTTGTCCTGCCATTTTTGGTGGGGGTTTTAAGTCCCTCCGGGAGACTGGGTATCGCTCTAACGGCTGACTCCTCCGGAGTAACCATGCATCCTCTCGCCGAGCGATGAAACTTAGGATTCGGGATTGTTTTTTCTTTGGAGGGGAATCTAGCACCGCACCGCACCGCACCCCAAATCCCGGCCCTAAATCTAAGATATCCTAAACTCAGGGACGCGGGCCGGACATGAGGGCCATCTCGAGAGAGACCGCATGCCCTTTGGAGAGGGGACGATGGGAAATGTCATCCCTTCCTACAGGGTCAAATCGTGCGCGCTCAGACGGCGCAGAACGCGCCGAGACCCGATCGCTGAACTCTTGGCCGTCAGACGGGGAAAAGGTCTGACGTTTCCAGGGTGCACCACGTGGAGGTGGTTCAGCACCGCACACCATATTACCCCTACCCTACAAACTCATTTATCGGATGGCTGTTTTTATGTACCTCAACTATGACTTCTTCCAACAAAGAGGGATAAATACCGCGCATGCCATACGTAGTAACAAATGCCCATATAGACTTATTGTACCGCCGCACAAATTATCAAAGTCTGAGAGGTCCGGTACGTGATGGGACCATCAGTGTACAACAGGCTTTTTTTTTTTTTTTTACGGTGGGTTATGGACGTCGCACCCCGTCAAATCGGTCCGGGGTGACGGAAGAGGCGGCGCACAACCCCATTGACCCACTCTGCAAGCACCTCTTCTTCGCCGTGCGAGCGGGCCACCGGTACTCGATCTTTGTCTTCGGTGGCCCGCTCGGCGGTATGCCCTCTCGGGCTCCTCTCTTGTCGACGCCCCGACAGCTTTCGCCGTCGAGGCGTCGTCCTCACGCGGTGGCCTCACGTAAGGTGACCGGACAATTCCCCGGTCCGATCACCCGAAGCCTCGGTTAGGGCGGCATCAGGCGCAGGTACTCGCGCCTGCGCCGCCCCGGTCGCGGGCGGCGGCCCGGGTCACGGGCATTCTCCCGGGCCCGTTCCGCCGCCTCCTTCTGCGAGATGACAGCCTCGCAGAAGGCGGCGACTGCGTCCCAATTCCTGACGCTGTCGACCATCGCTCGCACAACAGCCGGCAGCGTCAGGTCGGCACCGATGACAGCGACGAGGTCACGGCGCTGCCCGTCCCAGCCCGAACATACCTCGAGCGTATGTTGCGCCGTGTCCTCGTCGCTACTGCAATGGTGGCAGGACGGAGTCCACTCCCTCCGCACGACCGTGTGCAGGTACTTGCCGAAGCAACCATGCCCCGACAAGACCTGTACCAACCGGAAAGAGAGGACTCCGTGCCGCCGCTCCATCCACTCCATCAGTACGGGCCGGAGGGCCTCAACGGTAAAAACACCGTGTCTAGGCCTCTCCAGCCGCGTAGCCCAACGGGCGATGACTTCTCGGCGGGCGTCCTCGTGCCAGGTGGCTATCTCGTTGAACGATGGGGAGCCACCCTCTTCGCGCATTGAGGTAACCCGCCGGTAGAGGTCGGAGAGCATCTCCGCCTCTAGGTCCCACGGGGGTGTCCCGGCCAATAGGCATGCCGCCTCGGTAGACACCGTGCGGTACCCGCGAATGGCTCTAACCGCCATGGCTCGCTGTGGCCTCCACAGCACCGCCCTGAGCTGGGCGTTCAGAGCCCTCGCCCACACGGGTGCGCCGTACATGGCCATTGAGCGGATCACCCCCGCATACAGCCGTCGGCCCTCGAAACTGGGTCCGCCCACGTTCGGCATGAGCCGAGAAAGGGCGGACGCCGCGCCGACCAGCCGGGGAGCAATTTGACGGAAATGCTCCCGGAACCACCATCGCCCGTCGAGCACCAGGCCCAAGTACCTCATATGGGCCTGGATACTGATGTGGATGGAGTTGACGACTAACGAGGCGCCGATGGGCAGCCTCACACGGGGCCCATGGAATAGTAGGGCCTCCGTCTTGTTTAGGGCCACCCTGAGCCCCAGCGCCTCAATTCGCCTGACCATCTCCTCGGTGCTGAGAGTGGCCAGGCTCGCCGCCTCTTCGAGTGTCCTGCCCCGGGCTGTGACGAGCGTGTCGTCAGCATAGCAAATAACGCTCAGCCCGGGGGGGAGACTCCCTCTTAACGCCCAGTCGTAACCGATGTCCCACAGAGTCGGCCCCAGAACTGACCCCTGCGGAACACCGCACGACATGGGCGTCTGCACAATGTCCCCTGCGGGGCTCGCGTAGAGGACACTGCGCCCCTCCAAATAGTCTGCCACCAGCCGCCTGAGGTACAGGGGCACTCCATGTAACCGGAGTGCCTCCCTGATGCAGCTGAATGGCAGACTATTGAAGGCGTTGGCGATGTCCAACGACACCGCCAACAGCACTCCTTTGCCGGCGACAGCCTCCGCGGCCGTCTGCCTCAGGCGTAGCAGGGCCCCGATGGTCGAACGCCCCCTCCGAAACCCAAACTGAGCGTCCGACAGATCGGGCCCCACCTCCTCCAGGTGCTGGACGATGCGGGCAGCGAGGACACGCTCCAGCAGCTTGCCCACATCGTCCAGAAGCACAATGGGCCTGTAGGCCGACGGCGAATCCGGGGGCCGTCCCGGCTTTGGCAGGAGAACCAACCTCAAGTGTACAACAGGCTGCCAGCACGGATAGTCGCTGTACAATAGATATATTTAAATAAAGACTGAAGGGCTGGTTGTTAGTGCATTCATTTTATTCTATTGACGAATTTTATTTATTACTTACCCGAAGTATGATATACCTGTAGATAATAAAGTATATTAAGATTTCTATATATATTGTATACATAAAATGTAATTAAATTCAATTATCGTAAATAAGTTTAAGTAAAATTAAATATTAAAATAATTAGATCACTGTGAATTCGTATTTAAGTAATGACTTGTAACTTTGTTATCAATAAAGAATACAATACAATCAAATACTAATGAAAATGTAAAGCGCAAGGAGCTGCGCAATTGTAGAATAAAGAGAAGTAGATAAATATATTATTCCTCGTTTTTCTCTGATGCAAATTAGATTTTTTTTATGTTGACGTAATCATTAAAGTCAACAGGCACTCAACGTCTTCATTTATTTTGAATAGAAGTTTATCTTTTCAGTCAACAAGTCTAACTAAAACCTCGACGGTACTGTTAGATGTCTATAGTTGAAATAGGGGGCGTAGGTAATGCCTGTACCTCCTCCTAAGTTACCGCCTACGTATTGAGTCAGCATTTATTATTGACAAGCACCTGTTGCTAACCAGAATTGCGTCTAAGTTAATAGTCAACTTCTTTCAAATAGAAAATCAACATTTTGAACTGAAAGCTCATTTAAAGCTTGTTCTAAACTATGGAGCACGTAGTTTTTTATTAAATAAATATAATTATAAATAGTCTTTGTTATTTAATATTTTTGATACAAATTCCAGTTGAGCCTTTTTAGGTAGTACATACATACATCACATCACGCCATATTCCTTGCAGGATAGGCAGAGAGAACAGAGTGCCAGAGAACTTTATCCTTGCATACTTCACTCGCTTCTTTAACATTCATAATTCTCTTGACTCTTGACTCCGCCTTCCTTCAGTACGTGACCAATCTGGTCTAGGTAAGTTAGTCTCGGTCTCCCCCGGTACCTGCATCCTTCCACTTTCGCATTATATATCTTCTTAAGCAGACGTTCGTTCGGCATTCTTTCCACATGTCCGAACCATCGGAGCATTAGTAGTACCTACTTTGAAAACTTCGTTCGATATTGATGACATTATTATTCTCTTGTTCTTCATTATTATTCTTTGTTATACCATCATCATCTGTTGTTCTTATCCCAATTAATTGGGGTCGACGCCGAATACTCCGTACTCCTCTTCTTACATATTGCAAAAGTTATTGGCAATGGTTTTATGATCAGCCGCCTCCTGATGTCAACCCTCCTTGGGAAATTCCAATGGAAACCACGAAAATAAATATTTTATATTTTCAATATTAGCGTGCAGCCTTTGAAGATAGGCTTTCGATGGTAGAGGCTGGTAGGTAGAAAGAAATATCACCTTTTCGTCATTTGCAGTGATTATTGCATGTAGCTTAGTTCGCCATGTATGAGCATTTATGATAATAGGAGGGAAATTGACCTACCACGTTGGCCAGATAGATTTCCATAGGGTTAAAATATATAACCAGCATTCTGTTCTTCGTGATTCAAGAATAAATGGTGAAAGCGCGGAGTGATTTTTTCCCTTGCATTTCTGTCCACGCTTTTCAGGCGGCTTGGTATAGAATTTCATTTCGAGTTTTCCTTCTATTGCGAAAATGTTATATTCCTTAAAATTTTACTTAACAGTTTTTAATGAAGCTTTATATAAAATAGAATTAAACTTTTAATGTGATTGCGATTAGGGATTGTACTCGATTAGGATTTACGAGTATCAGTATCGTTTTCAATCCGAACGGATCTGACCGAAATTCAAATAGTTATTTTTCGTTTTTATTCCAAAATTAACAGTTAATAAGTTAATCAAGTGTTTTATAATTATAGGTACAAACACTTGTTGCTTTAACAACAGAGTAGATAACTGTTGCTGTAGGCGAGCAACAGGTACCTACTTGTTTTGTGGTTTAAACTTTATGTGATTACGTAGGTTGGGTTTAATGCGGTGAATACAATATACGGTTGTGGATAATATTCAGATTGTTATGAAATATGTTTAAAATTTCAAAATTTGATTTTAAAGATTGGTTTGCAAGAAAACAATGGACATGATGGAGGTCTATATCCAGCAGTGGACGTCTACACATATATGGACGGAAATAATAGATTTTCTTTTGCAGCGAGCAAGAATGTGAAGCGTCCGCCATAACAGCTGGGCTTCAGGACAGAATCGGATCAGATTCAAGAAAGAACTAGCGCCATTTCTGCGGTTTTCGATACATAGGTAAGTGAATCAGTGATTAAAAAAAACTAATAATAAAATGTCGGGATTTAATTTTTTATAATATTGTTGAATGAAAAATTTAAGAGGTGAAAAGAAGACGATTAAGTATGAGTTGGAAATGTAGAAAATACTTTTCACGATGACTCGGAATCGTAACCATGTGAAATCGGTTCGATTTAATTAATTATTTAAGCCTGAATGTGTAGAAATATAATATTTGGTGGCCGTCATGAGCTATTATGATAAGGCGTAACGACTTACTTTTTTGCTTGGCACAGATCGATTCGTAATTACTACTTATTTTAACATCGAAATCAAATATATTAAATAATAATAAGTAAAATTATCTAATGGTTTAGATAGTTTAAAAACTAGATGTATCCGTGTATTTCTTTGTATTACTATAATGTTTCTATAGCACTTATTGGAAAAATATTTTTACGTTTTCGGAACATGAACGAGTTCTTATGGAATATAAAGATATTTAAATAAACAGATTTTGCCTATTTCTTTTCAATATAAAATAATAAATTGAACATTCGATATTAAATAGTTATAGAATGAGAAAATTTTGGTCAATCATTTAAAATTTAAATACATCTAATCATATAATTTACATAATATATTTCTATAGATTATTACTTTATAAGCGTATTGTAATTTTTTTTTATATTATTGTTTGACCTATTTGGTTAAACCAGTGTGCAATGATTATTTTGGCTTTCTTTAAGTACTCCTTTTTATTGCGTACAGGCTACAATCTAGTTTCATATCCTATCTTAGAATTCTAAGTCCTAGGAGATCTGAATGCAATAGTAGGCGATAAAATGTTTATATCTCTGCAGGGCTGGATCTACCATATGGCTTTTAAGACTTCAACTTAGTCAAGTTAAAGTCAAAAATAGACGATAATAATTTAAAGAATTTGCCAAAAGGTTGTTATATAATTTGTCAATTTATTTTACAGTTTTGTTCAACAAACACAACATAATATATGTATTATAATATAAATCAAATATTTTATTGTCCTATTTTTTTCCTACACTTTGATTAATTATTTATATTTGAGTCCGGCCCTGTCTTTCAGTCATGATCAGTACAGAAAGGTTGCAAAACGTCATTAAAATATGGTACGTACCTACAAGCCATACAAGGACTTGTAAAAAGCATTTATTTTTATAGACGGCTTTTTAAATAGTTTTGTTATTATACAGGTATAAGTATACGACACTGATTCTTTTTTTTATATGAACACGCCCTGCCCGAATTATTCGAAGAGACGGAAGTCTTTTGAAGAAGTCTTTTGGGCAGACCGCCGGTGCCAAGTTTTTATTTTCAGTTGCCTTCCAGAAAGGAATTTTACCCCTAAAACCTTACTCAAATGTAGTCAGCTCATAGACAGCTCACATTTGACTAAGGATTTAAGGAGTAATATTCTCATCATCATCACAAATGAAGAATGTCGAAATATTGTGTACAATATTACACTGGGAGTTTTTATATATTTTTTTATATAAAAAATATCATGTTCCTAGTCATTTTTTTTGTATATTGTTACAGTGACAATAGAAAGAAATATTTTGAAAAAAAATTTGTTAGAAATAGATGGCCTTTTTTTTTGGGTTGGGCTACAGTCGGCGCACTCCTCGCATCACTCCGTCCGGGGCGACAGAGGGGCGTAAGCACGCACACCCGTAACCCACCCGTGACACCTCGCCTTCGTCGTTGGACCGACCACCGGAGCAGCCTGAACTTGACGTCAGTGGCCGGCCTGATGCAATACCCCCTGAGGGGTACCCTCAAAAATAGATGGCCTGACAAACCGAGTAGAATAATGCAATTTGGTTCAAAAAGTAATATTGCGTTTCACTGTGGGAAAGAAAGAAAAATAACTTTTAATCGCTTACATAATGCATAATAAAGCAAAATGAGTAAAATACATTCATACATATCATCACGCCATATCCCTTGGAGGGTAGGCAGAGAAAACAGAATGCCCGAGAACTCTATCCTTGCATACTTCACTCGCTTCTTCAACATTCATAAGTCTCTTCATACACGCTCGCCGGTTTCGGAGACTCTTGACTCCACCTTGCTTCAGTACGTGACCAATCTGGTCTAGGTAGGTGAGTCTCAGTCTCCCCCGGTACCTACATCCTTCCACTTTCGCATTGTATATCTTCTTATCCAGATATGCGGTCGGCATTCTTTCCATATGTCCGAACCATCGGAGCATTCCCTTTCGCATCTTTACACCAAAACTCTCTTTCATACCTACTCGCTCGTTAAAGTAATATACAATAAGTAAAATACTACATAAAACTGTATACCTACAGTTTCAAAAGATACCGGCAGGTATTTTACAAAGCTTGATAACACTGTGAACGTTTTTCTTCAGTGTATAGTGTATTACATTACATATGAAACAACGCTGAGAATTATTAGTCTAGGGTGCGCCCACAGATAAAGCCTAATAAAACCAAAATGGCGGTGTGAAATGCGGCAACTGGAACCAATGGTAGACATTGACCGAGTCTACACGAAAGCGCCCGATGCTCGAACTATGCTAAGTAGGTAGATACCCAACGCTAAAGTCACTCGTGATTGGTAATCAAACCCTTGGCTTTTGAGCACTAAGCCAGTGTTCATTTCATTTTATTTTTTACACCATTCCTGTCAACAGTTTTATTAGAAAGAAATATTGACAATATTAAAAGCTTAGTCAGATTCTATATTACTATAGGACTATAGTAAAATCCGATTAAACTTCTAATACATTTTTATTTATCGATCTAAAGTAATTTATCTATGATCAGAATAATAGATACCGCGCTAACCCCATAACTATAAAATTAAGGACTGAATAAAGTGAAGCCACAAATTAGATTGACGCACTTGCACGCTATATAGATATATCTTCAGACATCTCTATAGCGGATAATATTTAATAATCCAATAGCTGAATGTTGAAAATAAAGCTTATATATTAGTAAATATAATTACTGAGAAGAGATTTTTGCTTTTATTTACAATTATTGTACAAATTAGTGTTGCCCAAATGCAAGACCAAAACTCGCTGCAAGAGTTTCTCTCCCTTAGACAGCATTTTACGATTCCTTTGGCAAAGAAAGGTTGTCAACATTTTGTATTCTTCATACCAGTACACGGGAAAATAATTTGATGTTATTTTAAACAGTCTCGTGATAGATATGAGTGATTATAGCCCCACTTCCGTTAAGTGGTATGTACCTAATTATTGATAGTTGTACAGTTAGTGCCACTAGATGAATGGAATTTCATTAATTTAGTCGGATTTTTCATTTCTATTAAAACAAATGACTTTGTATTATTATAACAGTGAGAGTTGCAAGACTTACGAGACTCGCAAATCTTACATTTGGGCAACGCTAATACAAATTCATTTAATTGTATATTTATCTTTATAACTAGTCTTACGTAATTCAAAGAATTTATCTCTAGTAGGATAATATTGCATTTGTATATCATTTGTATATTATCATATACTTATGAAGGTTAATTAATTTTTTGTACTTATCACGGTTAAGAGATAAGACATCATGTATTGTTAGACCAAAGTCTCCCATGAAAATAGTGTATTGTCGCATGTATCTAATGGCTCTCAGCTATTTTCACTACTTCTATTGAAAGCCCGTGCTATTAGGTAACTCGTGATCGCTACTCCACTTCTTTAGAGGCGTTGTGCACTTTTTTGTAATGTGTAAAAAATGTTAAACTCGCGTCAGGACACGTGACCTGATCGAAAATTCGTAAGACGGAGGGAGAGTAGACCATAGGAGAGAAAGTAATAATATAATATGTGTATAATATAATATATTTAATATGTGTATTTATTGTATGGTTACACCCATACATACTCCCTGGAGCACGCTTTTTATTTTTTTGTATTTTTTTTTTCACATCCTTTAGTTTTCACTTCTGTCGCCAGTCCTCGTTATTATAGACTACTTTATTACTCTATTTCTTTACTACACTTCTTCTTTAATACTTTAAAAGTCACAAATCTTATAAGTGTCTTAACTCTGAATCAATGGGGAATACCATAAGAGAAGATTATGTTCACATTATTCCAAACGTTACAATTTTACGAGATGTATTGTTTTGTCTATAATAAACTTAATGGACTTTGCACATTAAAATGTTAGACAAGCGACAACCATCTTTAGTCTTAGTAGTAATATTTTTTCGAAATTCTTGAAGTCGATAAAGTTGTTCTCGTAATAGTTTATTACAGTCGAAATTGATTCTTTCAAAGTGAGCCACTTTGAAAGAATCAATTTCGACTGTAATAAACTAGGCTATGAAATAGTTTTTTACTTCCTTCAAAGTCCTTTACAGTTCCTAAAATAAAAATCGACATCACTGGGTTTTGTTTCGAGTTTAGAACCCTCACCTCTCACCTTGAGAGTCCTCAGCTCTTATCCAACCTCTCACTCGAGCCTCTTCCGCAATGGGAAGGAAATTGACCTACTGTACTACTGTTCAGACGTGTTGGTTTTATTTCGAGTTTTCTTTCTCTTGCATAGATATTATAAGCGTTTTATATCCCTTAGTCGTCTCTTACGTTCACCCAGGGGTAAGATAGGTGGTAGTGAATTGTATTCTTACTCCGTCCCCACACGGATAATTGGTTGAATAACTTTACAAAAAAAAAATTAGTGTTGATTCATTATTTACATCCATACAGGCCAGACAAGTACAGTCAGTTAATAAAAAAATGTGGCTATGCGTTTGAGCTTATGTTCGGGAGTCGGTGATTCAATAAATGTTTCATATATCATAACTATAAATGATCTTCAACACAGTAATCTTTTTGACTAATACCAATATACCTAATTCTTATCATTATATTCTTTTTATATATCAAATTATTAATAAAATATACTTGTTATTATTAAATTCTTATACATAATACATAATATATATATATATATATATATATATATATCTATATATTTATGTAACTGCTATCTTGTCGCTTAGGCTTTTTGTTCGTTTGAACAATTCGTACGTCATTAAGGTACCTATACCTTCCTGCCTTCCTACCTTCTTATAAAACCTTTATTATGTTTCTTGCAACTCACTGTAATATCTAAATTTAAGCTAAGTGTCAATAAAATAGTGTTCTTTCTTTCTTTCAGTCGTCGAACGAAAAATGGCAGTTAGTAGGTACAAATAACGAGTGAGTCAACAATATAAGATTTTTCTCATCCTTATATTTTAGCGAAATTTGTTACTGCACTTACGCATTATACAGTAATATACGATTTTAATATTTGCATATTGTTTTTTTTTTACTGTATGCATGATTAGAAATAGTAATATTTTTTATTCATACTCCTAAAGTTGTTGATAATAAGTTTATGCGATTTAGATTTTATATATAAGCAAAGCATTAATTAGCTTATTAATTAAATGCATTTCGACATCGTATTTAATTATGTTAAATAGAATTGTGAGTCCAGTGGCGGACTTAACTCTTAGAGACCCGTGTCGACTATACCAAATGGGCTCAACCTATACCACCCAGTTACGAGTGCGATATACCTATAGGCAAAGAGGAATTGTGAATTAAATATGATGACAGGGATTCATTTGATATGATCTCATGAGAACGTCACTCATGTTTATAAATATCCAGACAATAGTAACACTCTCAAGGTCCATAGAATTTCAACTTACCTCTAAATAATTATCCGAATATATTTTGAACTTAAAGGAATTCAAATCCTTACGTGTGTCTCGCGAATTAAGGCGGATCGCCACTGTTGCTCTATTAGTCCGCCACTGGGCTAGACCTCGTATTTACACTTTTCAGTTCAGTACAGTTCAGTCTATAAGAGAATACGTTTTATATATATATATATAAATAAGAGAATGTTTGAAAGTAGCGCCAGTGACGGATAAGTTAAGGAGTGAACGTTGAGCTGGTATGGACATGTGATGAGACGGGATGAAAGTAATGTTGCGAGAAAGGTTTTGAGTATGAATGTTGAAGGCTTTAGGGGTAAAGGGAGACCAAAGAAAAGATGGATGGACTGCGTGAAGCATGATATGTATAAACAGGGAGTGACTACAGAGATGACGTCTGATAGGGATGTATGGAAAAAGAGGACATATTGCGTCGACCCCAAGTAGTTGGGATAAGAGCAAGAGAATGATGATATATATATATATATATATATATATATATATATATATATATATATATATATATATATATTCAATATCAAAAACCTAACAAACTCCACAAAAAATATATTAAGTCTTGGTTGCAAACAGTATTCAACAGTTTCGTATTCTGAAATAAAATTATTCTCATAGCGGCTGGGCTGTTGCTCAGTATACATATGTTAAAGTTAAAATAGTATAGAAAGGGTATAGAAAAAGTATTAAAAGACTTGAGTTGCATATCAACTTTTTATTAGGTCCTTACATATGAAATTGGCGTTTTGTACGGAAGGAATATAAAGTGATTTTTATTTTGCTAAAATATATTTAATTAATTAAAGTATACGCCGTTGTTATCTATGCACTTTTGCCATCTCATAGGCAGTTCATTGATCCTTTTTCTAAAAAAACAATGGGGGTGAGAATCAATAAACTCTTTGAAGGTGGTTTGGACTGCCGCATCGGAGTTGAATTTTTTTCATTATAAGAAGTTGTCCAAATTCCGGAAAAATGGTAATCTGTTGGAGCAAGGTCCGGGGAGCACGGTGGATATCGCAGACATTTCAATTATAGCTCATCTAACTTAGTGGTTGTTTGTTGTGCAGTGTGTGGTCTTGCGTTGTCGGGAAGCAGCAGTGACCTAGAGCGATTGATCAATCTTGGTTGTTTAGCAGCTAGTTCTTCCTTCATGGATTGCGGTTGCTGACAATAGATATCTACCGTAATCGTTTGGCCAGATCTTATTAAGCTGTAGTGAACGAACATCAGTGCTAGTCCACCAAACACTCACATGTAACTTTTTCTCATTCAATTTTCGTTTAAAGCAGGATTTGACTGGATCTCCAGGGTTCAGCCATTGCGACGAGCGCTTCCGATTATCGTACAGTATCCACTTTTCATCACAAGTAATGATTCGATTTAAAATCCCTTCATTATTTTGACGGTTGAGCAAAGTAACACAGCAGTCGACGCGTGTTTGCAAATTCGATTCACTCAATTCATGAAGTACCCATCGTTCAAGTGTTTTTACTTTCCCGATTTGCTTCAAGTGGATTAATACAGTTTGATACTTACCCCGAAGCCTGCAGCTATCTCTGAAGTGCTTTGTGATGGATCCGCTTCCGCAATAGCCTTTAATTCTTCATTTTCTTCTTTGGTCTCCGGCCGTCCACGGTGTTAGAAAGAAAGAAGAAGAAAGAAAAATAATTTATTGCTCTTTGACGGAAAGGACACAAAACAACATGAGTAGCATAAGTAAAGTAAATAATAAAAGTATATAAAACATAAGAAGCACTAAAAATTAAAACTTAATAAATAAGAAAATACATTTATAAAACAGAGTAGGTAATATAAATAATAAACAGTGGCGTCCCGTCCGCAAATGAGGAAAAGGATGGCTGCTCAGCTTAATGTTGTTGTTGGGTTGGTTCTGAAGGTCGAAATTTACAGAACAAAAACGTTGAAACCAAAAACGTACCGTGATTTCTCTTGCGACACCAGCGCCGTACACATCATTAATCCTTCAAGCTGTTTTTGCAGGTGCCATGGTAGAACCCGTACTCGTAAATATACCGATATTTCATGTTTTCCATTGTACGGTAATAAGCGACGGCAAAAAATAAAAATGAGTAAAAACAAATGAATTACTGTTTTCAAAACTCAAATGTACCAGCTAAAGGAATTTATAAATTTGAATTTGGAATTCTTAACTAAAGAAGAGATATTTCAGATCAAAGTGGTCAGTACGACAAAACGCTAATTTCATATGTAAGGACCTAATATTTATCTCCTGCCTTTGTCGCAGAAGATTACCTAGACATTTCAATATATCCATATTTCAACGCACAATCTTTAGTCCCACATAATAGAGTATGTGTTTATTAGCATTACCAGGCGGACTACCAAATTTCGAGTTCATTGCTGAGTGTTTCCCAAGAAAATCTGTAGAAAAAGATAGTATATACGAATCGTGTCTAAGGCAGACTCATTAGATGTCTCCCTTATAATATTTTTATTAAAAGACAGTATGTAAAGGATTTTTGAGACGATTCCATTAAATTATCAATGTTTCTTGTGGTGACAGAATTAGAATACAAACTGCCTAAGGACTACTGACTAAGGGATACAAACATATAATTATACCTTACCTTATGCTATTTCGTCTAATCAGCGTGGTTTACTAAAACAATTTCCTTCCTACTTCGGAGTAGCCTCGAGCTCAGAAGTAGAACAATAATGAACTGAGATCATGACGAGGATGAAATTATAAATATAGCCATTACGAAGCACTAAAAACGCAATAGACACAAAGTTTTCTTTGTCTTTGGGTGTCATGAAAGACGAATAAAGGAGTATCGACTTAAGAAAAGGCCAACTTAAAATAGGGCTCCATAGGATTTCTTTGATCAGCATGTTGTATGTAATAACTAGCTATATTGATTATGTTTACAAAAGATTCGGCTATAAGCTATTACAGTTGTTAATTTCATTCTGAGGTAATTATTACACTATCATATATTTACAATTGTTTTATCATATCGTATTTATTAAAGACTGTATTGTTATAAGAGTACATAAACACTAAAATTCATGTCTTTAAAAATACCAAGCTTAGTCACAATATCGGTAATGGTAGTGAGATTTTCTTAAGTTAGTCAAGCTTTTTTGAATTTAATGATTACAAAAATAAAATAATCTGACCGACCGCATTCGTAACGACGACGTAAGAGAGCGAGTAGGTATGAAAGAGAGTATTGGTGTAAAGATGCGAAAGGGAATGCTCCGATGGTTCGTACATGTGGAAAGAATACCGAACGAACGTCTGGTTAAGAAGATATACAATGCGAAAGTGGAAGGATGTAGGTACCGAGGGAGACCGAGACTAACCTACCTATACAGATCGGTCAGGTACTGAAGGAAGGTGGAGTCAAGAGTCTCCGAAACCGGCGAGCGTGTATGAAGAGAATTATGAATGTTGAAGAAGCGAGTGAAGTATGCAGAGATAGAGTTCTCTGGCACTCTGTTCTCTCTGCCTACCCTGCAAGGGATATGGCGTGATGATATGTATGTATGTATGTACAAAAATAAAATAGTTTTGATTAAAATACATATTAGTAACTAATTACATAAAAACTAAAGAGGAGGAATATGTTGCCTAATATATCAATATATTATAGGTATATATTTATAGGGAAAGGACTTTCTCATCGTTAGCAGTGAAAATAGACCCCAATACTACACACTAGATAGACTGGTCATAGGATTTTTGTTCGTGTTTTCGTTTTCTTGCTTAGGTAACTTAGACTTTTCATACACCCGCATGGCAAAGGATGTGTGCTTACAAATTGTGGACGATATTTTAAAATATCATTTATATATAAAGAAAATATACGTCTGTCTTAGTAACTATCTGTCTGTTATTGCAGGAAAAGCTAATATAGGTCATTTATATTCTTGTTTAGTGTTCTTATATATTAGAATCTATGGACTGGGCATTGCTAATTAAGGTATTTTATTGAAAATTATTAAATATGACTCTCATAGCAACATTAAGCTTTGTCTAGAGTATTGCAATAAGCTTATACTGCCATCATCAGCTTATCAGACGTACACTGTTGGATATAGTTCTTCCTACGAGAAGGAATAATGACATAATTGTCACGCCTCTCAGGTGGGTTGGTGATCGCAGTTGGTGTTCTAAGATCTCTGGGAGAGTGCTGCTGTCCATTCTTCTGGCATTCTTTAGGTAATTTTAACATCTCCTATGGCAAATTAAGAGAGTGGTTGTCATCACTGCAATGTGTCCATTGTATTCTTATCCAATCGTTATATCGCGAAGCTAAATTTTTTTTTAAGATAAACCTGTATAATTGTACTAACTCATGTATTGAAGGATATTCTACAACTTCTATGGAAAATTAAGGGAGTGGTGACATATTGTATTTTTATCCAGTCGTTATGTCGAGAGGCTACATATTTTTAAAGATAAACCTGCATAATTGTACTAACTCTTGTATTGAGGGATATTCTACAACTTCTATGGAAAATTAAGGGAGTGGTGACATATTGTATTTTTATCCAGTCGTTATGTCGAGAGGCTACATATTTTTAAAGATAAACCTGCATAATTGTACTAACTCTTGTATTGAGGGATATTCTACAACTTCTATGGAAAATTAAGGGAGTGGTGACATATTGTATTTTTATCCAGTCGTTATGTCGAGAGGCTACATATTTTTAAAGATAAACCTGCATAATTGTACTAACTCTTGTATTGAGGGATATTCTACAACTTCTATGGAAAATTAAGGGAGTGGTGACATATTGTATTCTTATCCAGTCGTTATGTCGGGAGCCTATATTTTTTTCAACACAAAACCTTGCGACTACTACTACGAGGATTGGAGCCTTAGTGGCTCCAATCCTCGTATTGCGGGATACTATATAACTCCTACGGTAAATTAGGGAGTGATACTTTGTATTCTTATCCAGTCGTCTCTTAAGCCTCCCTTTTTTTTAAAGACAACTCTGCACTAAGGAACTAGTTTTTGTATTGCGAAGAACTCAACAACTCTTACGATAAATTAAAGTAGTGATGATACATTGTACTCATCTCCAGTCATAATATGGGAAGACAATATTTATTTCAAAGACAGAAGGTCTTGGACTAATGCATTAACCCTTGTATTGCGGGGTACTATACAACTCCTACGACAATTAAAGGAGTAGTGATACATTGTATTCTTCTCCAGTCATTATATGGGGAATCTATATTTCTTTTAAATACTGAAGGTCTTGGACTAATGCAGCACCCCTTGTATTGCAGGGTACTATATAACTACGACAATTAAAGCAGTAGTGATATGTTATATTCTTCTCCAGTCATTATATAGGGAATCTATATTTCTTTTAAAGACACAAGGTCTTGGACTAATGCATTCACCCTTGTAATGCGTGGTACTATACAACTCCTACGGCAATTGAAGTAGTAATGATATATTGTCATTATATGTGGAATCTATATTTCTTTTAAAGACTGAAGGTCTTGGACTAATGCATTATCTCTTGTATATCGGGGTACTATACAACTCCTACGACAATTAAAGGAGTAGTGATATATTGTATTCTTCTTCAGTCATTATATGGGGGTTCTATATTTATTTTTAAGACAGAAGCTCTTGGACTAACGCATTACCCCTTGTATTGCAGGGTACTATACAAATCTTACGACAATTAAAGGAGTAGTAATATATTGTATTCTTCTCCAGTCATTATATGGGGAATCTATATTTCTTTTAAAGACAGAAGGTCTTGGACTAATGTATTACCCCTTGTATTGCAGGGTACTATACAAATACGATAATTAAAGGAGTAGTGATATATTGTATTCTTCTCCAGTCATAATATGGTGAGACAATATTTCTTTTAAAGACAGAAGGACTTGGACTAATGCATTACCCCTTGTATTGCGGGGTACTATACAACTACGACAATTAAAGGAGTAGTGATATATTGTATTCTTCTCCATGGGGTAGTGATATATTGTATTCTTCTCCATTCTTCTAATATGGGGAGACAATATTTCTTTTAAAGATAGAAGGACTTGGACTAATATATTACCCCTTGTATTGCGGGGTACTATACAACTACGACAATTAAAGGAGTAGTGATATATTGTATTCTTCTCCAGTCATTATATGGTGAGACAATATTTCTTTTAAAGACAGAAGGACTTGGACTAATGCATTATCCCTTGTATTGCGGGGTACTATACAACTACGACAATTAAAGGAGTAGTGATATATTGTATTCTTCTCCAGTCATTATATGGGGAATCTATATTTTTTTGGAAGACAGAACGTCTTGAACTAATGCATTAACCCTTGTATTGCGTAGTACTATATAACTCCTACGACAATTAAAAGAGTAGTGATATATTGTAGTCTTCTCCAGTCATAATATGGGGAGACAATATTTCTTTTAAAGACAGCTCTTGAACTAACGCATTAGCCCTTGTAGTATAGGGTACTATACAACTCCTATGGCAAATTAAGGGAATGGTGACCCGTTGTCCGCTTATCCAGTTGTGATGAGTGAAGCGTATATTTTTTCTAAAGACCCTGCACTAAGGGACTAATTCTCGTATTGTACTTATAAACATATTATGAACTGACATAAATTACACTCACATTCGAAGGCAATAAATTGTGGATCGCACAATATATAAAGCGAAGGAATTGAACCCAGAATACTGGTACCATAGGTCAGTATTTTAACCACAGGGCCATCTATCTAGTCAAGAAGTCTCCTTATTTTCATTATCACCTTATACCAGTCCGATATTATTTTCAATTTTGAGCTGTGATAAATATTATTATATCTTGGCAAAATGGTCATTAAGAAATAAAGCCTTGATATTCAGAAAACAATACATATTACTATTAAAATATACAAATAACACCAAGACTCAGAAGAATAATTTATGAATCACACATAGAATTATTCTGGGTAGGGGTCGAACCTAAAACACTCGGTATGATAGGCCGCTAGTTACTGCGCCATTTTTGCAGTCAAGTAATATTTCGTCTATTAACCATTAGGATGTAAAAGAGGATACCTTTCATTTAGCAACAACTTCTGTTCTGTGAAGATCATCGAATATTTGGAAGGAAATACCAAACCATCTCAAAAATATATCTTTCTTAATAATTAAAA
The DNA here is from genome assembly GCA_905163515.2 of Lymantria monacha. Lineage (NCBI taxonomy): Eukaryota > Metazoa > Arthropoda > Insecta > Lepidoptera > Erebidae > Lymantria > Lymantria monacha. The sequence continues at coordinate 25,682,485 of LR991081.1, forward strand.
AAACTAATTTTCAACAAATAGATCGAACGATGTTCAATGCTGTGTGGTGGCGGCTTCGAATACTACCAACCCTAGCTTTGCTTGTGGGTGTCGTAAAAGACGACTAAAAGCTTTACTTTGACCTGGGCCAACATCATCTGATGCCGTCAGGTCAGCGACTACATTCCCAAGGAGGGTTGACGTCAGGCAGGCGGCCGGTCATAAAAATTATTGCCGAAACCTTTTGCAATATGTACCATGTTATGAAAGATAATCGAGGGTAGATCGATTATTAGAGGCGGACGTGCTAATCATTTTACTTAAAATTAAAAATATAAAAATAAGTGTAAAAGTCATTGTTTATTAAGAACTAATACACCGAGCTAAACTTAAATATCCGTGTAAAGTTTTTGTGTACAAACTATCGTGCAAAAAGTGACTGTTTCATAGTTGACAAACTTTTATACCAAGCTTAGCAGTGCAATACTAATATTGGTATTTGTGCTTTAATATCGAACGGGAAGGCTTGATAATTTAAAAAGAGAGTGTGTTAGAATAATTAGTGCATCTCAATCGGATTGTTATTGTATATTAATATGCAGTATCAAGACTAATGATATATTTAACACACTTGCAGTGTGTAGGTTTGGTCGAGTGTGGTAACTAGTCACATATGATAGAAACGAACCCGGTTCAAACCTCGCTCAGAATTGGTCTTTTTGCATTTTTTAAAATATTGTTTATTATTATTTTTGAATAATATTTTGTTAGTTATGGCCAGTAATAATATAGAATACGGCTGCTGCAATATTGTAACGGCAACTAATGAAAAGTCAATGAAATGTATAACATGTGAGAAAACCTACCATTATGCTTGTCTGTCCCTTAAGCAGTCACCGAAGAAATGTAATAATTGGAAATGTCCTACATGTGTAAATTGTGGCCCTAAAATATCAAGAAAGGACTCGACTCCTATTCAGAATGTAGCCAGTAATAGAGGCAATAAAAGGCCAGCTATGAGTTCTCCATCTCCACCTGCCTCATTGTGCGACAGAAGTGGTATTCGCTCCATTGTCCAAGAGATAATCCGAGCAGAATTTACCGAAATGTTAACGGAATTTAATAAAAACATGGCCGCTACAATTAACAATGAATTGGAGCCACTTAAAAAAGAGATGCGAGAAATTGTAGAGGGAATGTCTTTCATAAACGACAAGTTTGAAGAATTTGAAAAGCAACAAAGATGCTCCAGTGAAATTATGCAAAGGCTTCAAAAGGAAAACACAGAAATGAAAAACACTATAGAAGGTCTTCTTGTGCGAATCAACAATGTGGAGCAGCAGTCTCGATCAAACAATTTGGAATTACAATGCATGCCTGAAATTAAAAACGAAAATCTCTATGCAATCGTTACGAAACTTGGAAAAATGGTAAATTGTGAAATAAAAGAAGCAGACATTTTACATAGTACGCGAGTTGCTAAGGCCAATTTATCCAACACGCGTCCCCGGTCCATAATAATTCAATTATCCTCACCAAGGTTGCGGGACCAGCTCCTCGCATCGGTCATAAAATATAACAGAGATAGTCCTCAAGACAAATTAAACTGTGGACACTTGGGGGTGTCGGATCGTAACTCACCTGTTTATGTTGTAGAACATCTTTCTCCGATGAATAAATCCTTACACGCTGCTACTAGGATTAAAGCTAAAGAAAGAAACTACAAGTACGTGTGGGTAAGAAACGGCAAAATTTTCGCAAGAAAAACTGAAGGTACTCGGTACATATTAATTAAAAGTAAGGACTGTTTGAATAAAATTGTATAGATCCAATATCATTAATTTTATATAATTGTATGTGTTAGTAGCTATATAAAGCATAATATTCGACAATCTAAATATTTATTACCAAAATTGTAGAGGTCTGCGAACGAAGACTAATATTTTTTACCGTAACTTATGTTGCGTAAACTACGATATTGTTATTTTATGTGAGACTTGGTTGAATGGTAGTGTGCTGAGCAGTGAGCTGTTCGACGATAGATATATCGTATATAGACGTGACAGAGAAACTTCTAATTGTCAGACCAAGAAAGAAGGCGGCGGTGTGCTTATAGCAGTATCCAAAAAAATTCATTCAACTCGTATTGACAAATGGCAAAGTACAGGTGAAGATCTTTGGATCATAATTGATCTCCCTTCTTCATTACGTCGAATGGCTCTCTGCGCAGTTTATCTGCCACCGCCTGTATGCCTCTCTATGCTTGAAAATTTTGTTAAACACTATAATTGTGTTTTTGAATCAAATGAAATGCCCATAAGTGTCATTGGTGATTTCAACTTAGGTAAAATAAACTGGAACAAAGATGCAGATAATAGTTCACTACCCAACGTTTGCCAAAATTTAGTAGATTTCCTACATATCAATAATCTTACCCAGTACAATAATATAGAAAACTCCTCTGGACGCATCTTAGATTTAGTTTTATCTACGTTGCCTTCGTGCACTGTTTTCGAATCCTGCAGCTCTTTAGTTCCTATTGACAAATTACACACTCCACTAGATATTTCACTCTCGTTAGCAAATGCATGTCATCTTCCATATAACTCATTAAATACAAGACCAAATTTTTATAAAGCTGATTATGAACAGATAAAAAGGTATATCAATGAACAAAACTGGCATCAACTTTTTATAGATAAAAAAAATGTTAATGATATGCTGCACATATTTTATGACGTTATTAGAACCGCTATTAATAAATATGTGCCGAACCGCAGTATGACGACTAATCATTATCCACCATGGTTTAATAAATCAATAATTAGGTCATTAAAGGAGAGAAACAAGCTAAGGTTACGTTACAAGAAATATAAAAATCCTATGGATGAGTTAGAATTAAAATTATTGTCCAAGAGATGTAAAAATTTAGCAAAAGAATTACATTACAACTACTTGAGGAATATAGAAACCGAAATAAAAACTAATCCAAAACTGTTTTGGACATATGTGAAGACTAAACGTGGTGGTTCAAGTAGTTACCCATTAATAATGACTGATGGACAAACCACAACATCAAATGGATCAGTTATTTGCGAATTGTTTGCAAGTTATTTCTCATCTTCTTACAGCAGTGATGGAGACCCTGACACTAATAGCTACAATTCCACGTACTTACAATGCCTGAAGAACCACAGCCAGTGTTTGGTATACCCTATTTTAGACAGTGAAACCTTGCTGAAAAAATTGCAATCTATTGATGTTAATAAAGGAGCGGGTCCTGATGATATCCCACCACTTTTTATTTCTAAGTGTGCACTGGCTCTAGCTTCTCCGCTGTTACACATTTATAATGTATCACTGGCTTCAGGTGTATATCCCTTAGAGTGGAAACGTGCCAAAGTCGTTCCAGTATACAAATCTGATAAAAAAGATATTATCGGTAACTATAGACCTATATCTATCCTTTCAACTTTTGCTAAGATCTTCGAGTCAATGTTATGTCCATATATTCAGAGGCATTTCAACTTGTATATCAGTGAGTGTCAACACGGTTTTGTTCCATTAAGGTCTACAGCTACAAATCTGGTAACTTTCACGGAATCAATAATACACTGCTTAGATGTTAATAAACAATATGATGTAATTTACACAGATTTTAGCAAGGCCTTTGATAGTATGTCCTACTCTATTTTGATCTCCAAACTGTCAGCTTACGGAATCACTGGCCCTCTATTACAATGGCTCTCATCTTACTTAACTGAACGTGAGTTTTATGTGGTCCTTAACGGTTTTAGGTCGTCAACCTATGGTATCACCTCAGGTGCCCCACAGGGATCCCATTTGGCCCCATTATTATTTAATATGTTTATTAACGACCTTTCTAATTGCTTTCTTCATTCTGAGTTCTTCTTATATGCAGATGATTTGAAATTTGGAAGAATAATAGAATCCCAAAAGGATTGTGAGCTACTACAAGAAGACTTAAACCGAGTTGTGGAGTGGTGTACTAATACTAAAATGACGCTTAATGTTAAAAAATGTAATCACATGAAATTTACGAGAAAACATCATATAGTACAGTCACAATATTTCATACTTAACCAGAGCGTCCAAGAGGTTAACTCTATTCGAGATTTAGGAATTACTTTTGACAGTAAAGTTACTTTTATTCCGCATATCGATAACATGGTCGGGAAGGCTTCAGGGATGCTGGGGTTCATATTGAGGAATACAAGACAGTTTCGGGAAAGTAGTACGAAGATCATGCTGTATAATAGTCTAGTTAGGAGCATGTTGGAATATTGTACTGTTGTGTGGAGACCTCATTATGCGACACATATGTTGCGTCTGGAAAGGATACAAAAACGGTTCTTATGGCATCTAGCATTTGCAAAAAATAAGTCCAAGCAACTCCTCAGCTACAAAACGCGGTTGCAGTATTTCAATATGTATTCTCTATCATTGCGCAGGATTAGGACGGACGGTATATTTGCCTATAAACTTATTCAAACTAAAATTGATTGTCCACAACTATTAGGCCTTTTGAGGTTTCGTGCCCCTGCTAGGTATCCCAGAAATATTATTACGCCATTGTGTCCACCTCTGCGAAGGACAGTTCTTGGGGCAAATTCGCCGATATGTAGAATGTGCAAGGTTGTAAATGGATGCAGTGATATAGTTGACATCTACAATGATGATTTGGGTAAAGTGTCGAAGTGTATTATCAATAGTCACCCAACTTCCACTTAGGAAGATGGTGGGTATATGTATATGTATGTATGTGTGTGTATGTATATGTATGTGTGTCTGTATATGTATGTGTGTGTCTGTATATGTATGTGTGTGTGTGTATGTATGTATGTCTGCATGTGTATCTGTGCGTATATACGCACACATGTGTGTATGTGTGTATATGTATAGGTATACATGTCTGGTTGTACTACTCTTGGTTCTATTTTTTTTAAATAATCGTCATATTCGTTTAATTTTATCTTTTAATATCGATTGATTTATTTAGTAAGATTATCATTTTGATTTATTTTAATTTCATTTATTTTAATTTCATTGCATTTGAATTGAGGTGTTTTGAGTTGATGTAATTTAATTTACCTTATTGTATACTCAAAATCCGTTTTCTTATTTTTTTTTTTATATTAGTTTAATGTTATAATTTCAAAGTGTAGACTCCGTATGTACATGTGTGTTAACCTATAATTAATTGTTGTTCTTAATAATTATTGTCACATTTGTTTAATTTAATCTGATTTAATATAATTTAATTCATTTCACGGGACTTCAATATATATTTTTTTTTAATATCACTTTAATATTATATTTCCAATGTGAAGCCTCCGCATGTACATGTGGTGTTAACCTATAATTAATTGTTATACTCGTTTTTGTTTTATTTTTTAATTTATTTCTGTTCTATTGTATAAGTATAAACAATTGTTGGTTAACCTAATAAATAAATAAATAAATAAATAATGACAGGGCTAGGGCGTACCCCGCAGGTGACGCGCAGGGACAGCACCCGGTCTCTGCGGGAAATGGACAAGGGTTGTTGCATCACGGGCGGGTGCGACGTAAGAAGCAAGCCCTCAGTACGAAAGAGGTAAGATTGCGGTATGCGAGTTGGAATGTTGGAACGATGACGGGAAGGGGAAGGGAGTTGGCGGATTTGTTAAAAACGAGAAGAATAAATGTTGCATGTTTGCAAGAAACGAAATTTAAGGGAACTAGAGCTAGAGAAATTGGTGAAGGATACAAGTTTTACTACAGTGGTAGTGATGGAAAAAGAAATGGTGTAGGTGTAGTATTAGATAGGAATTTGAAAGAATGTATGACGAACGTAACAAGGAGAAATGATAGATTAATAGTTGTGAAAATAGTTTGGGAGAGTATGATTCTGAATGTTATTAGCGCATATGCACCCCAAGCCGGAGGAGTAAGGATGAGGAGAAAGAAAAGTTTTGGGAGGATTTTGATGCAGTTATGATAGGGATTCCAGATAGTGAAGAGATATGAATAGGAGGTAGTTTTAATGGACATGTAGGAGCTGCAAATGATAACTATGAAAGAGTGCACGGAGGTTGGGGGTACGGCAATCGTAATGCTGGTGGTGAGGCGTTGCTCCAAGTAGCTTTATCACTTGATCTGGCCATTGCTAATACATGGTTTCAGAAAAGTGATGAACATCTAATCACTTATAAAAGTGGCAACTACTCCACACAGCTTGATTACTTTCGTGTTAAGTGAAGTAAGTTGGGCTGTGTGAGGAACTGTAAGGTGGTGCCGGATGAATGTGCCGGTTTTATGTCGGGTCGTGGGACAACGGATGCCATATTTGCACTGCGTCAACTATGTGAAAAATTTCGTAGTGCACACAAAAACTTGCATATGGTATTCGTTGACCTCGAGAAGGCATACGACAGAATACCAAGAACAGTTTTGTGGTGGGCACTGAAAGAGAAAAGTGTACCTGTGAAGTATATAAGGTTAGTCTGTGCTATGAACCGGCGATGTAGGTCGTACATAAGATCAGCTGTTGGAAACTCCGATGAGTTCAGTGTTGGGGTGGGCCTGCATCAAGGATCGGCGTTAAGTCCTTACCTCTTCCTGTTGATAATGGATGCCTTAACATCGGAGATACAGGCAGAGGCACCTTGGTGCATGCTTTTCGCTGACGACGTTGTTCTTATCGGAGAAGATGGTCTTGAGGTACAGAGCATGCTGGAAAAATGGCGCTGTAGATTGGAGAACGTTGGCTTGAAAATCAGCAGAACAAAAACAGAGTGCATGTTCTGCGATTTCGGCGGTCTCTCCAATTTTACACCCATATCTCTAGATGGAGTACCTATACCAGTATGCTCCAACTTTCGATACCTCGGTTCGCTTATCCAAAGCAATGGCGACTTGGATCGTGCGGTGAAGCACAGAATTGACGCGGGATGGATGAAATGGCGGCAGGTCACAGGTACCATATGTGACATTCAAGTACCCTTAAAATTGAAAGTAAAATATACAAAACCTTAATAAGGCCTGCCGTATTGTATGGGTCAGCATGTTGGGCTACAAAAGCGACGGATGAAAAACGGCTGCATGTAGCAGAGATGCGAATGTTAAGATGGATGTGTGGCCTGACGAGAAAGGATAAGGTAAGAAATGAGTATATAAGAGGAAGTTTGAAAGTGGCGCCAGTGACGGAAAAGTTGAAAAATGAACGCTTGACTTGGTATGGACATGTGATGAGACGGGATGAATGTAATGTTGGGAGAAGAGTTTTAAGTATGAATGTTGAAGGCTTCAGGGGTAAGGGAAGACCGAAGAAAAGATGGATGGATTGCGTGAAGCATGATATGAATAGAAAGGGAGTGAACGCAGAGATGACATCGGATAGGATTGAGTGGAAGAAAAGGACATATTGCGTCGACCCCAAGTAATTGGGATAAGAGCAGGGTAATGATGATGATGAGATCGAACGATGTTCAGTAAAATCTGAATTACAATCAGCGTTAATTGTATTTCCAGAACGAAGTATGGACTCTCCATTTTTCGTTTCATCATATCTTGCTATTAAATAGAATCAATTACAATACATTTATTTTTATATGCATTATATGAAATATACAATACTTAAATATGATAGTAGAATAATTACCTCACGATCTTTGTAAAATAAAATTTCTGCCCATCATGTTACTATTTGCTGAAAAGAAACATAGGTAAGTATTTCAAATAGAAACCATCCCATTAGCTATCATTTGAAATATGCATGTTTATATTTTTAAATAAATATCTATTTAGATTTTTTTATATGAATAACTATTCGCTTTAATATTAGGCTTATTATATGCAGTAATATGATTTTTTTTTTAATATTTATATAAATTTGTACAATTAAGTTGAGACAAGGAAGGATATTTGGGATAGTATATTAAAATCGTTAATGGCATATTTAGTTAAGTATATATAACTATCGGGAGTGAAGTTTTAAGTAAAACTTATATATTAGTTTTTTTTTCAAAGTCAACACGTGTGGTAGCAGCTACAAATACAATCAATCCTTACTTTGCAAGTGGATGTCGTAAAAGACGCCTAAGGCTTTATTATATCAAACCTTTTTGTTTCTTTTTTTTTGCGTGGTTATATGTTTTTACGCATGCCCACATCTCAGGAGAGAGATGGGGTATGCCCGGCTCAGCGCCAATTAAATGATAGCGCCATTACCTGCTAAAACACCACACGCTATTCCCTCCTTATGGCGAAGTCATGGGACCGTTTTCACATACACCACAACTCCATCGGAAGGGCTTTATATCAACCTTAGCCAACTCCACCTGATGCCGGCACCAAAGTGTATAATCACATTGGCATCGAACTGACGAGGCTTGACACAATAGCACGCCGCGCTTCCGTCTCTCCCAGGACGATATGGTGCCTTGTTTTCAGTCCAGAGACTATCAAAAAATTTGTTATTTTAAAAACTAGACCATATAATCAACTTATAAGTTTATAGGTTATTTTCCAGGTATAAAATCAAAGAAGAAAAATACTTATACAAAGAAGAAATTTAGTAATTCGCATTGAAAACTAGACGCAAAATAGATACTCTATCGGTTTTTAATTTATTTAAGGTTCGCAAATATTTATTTATATTGATTTTAACAAATAAGTATGTTAAAATACGAATATTAACAAACAAAACCCTACAAAACTTCACATGTACAGTTAAGAGGATTTTTTGAGCAGATAGAAAATAAATATATTAAAAGGCTAGAACCCTTTAAAATATCGCAGATATTATATAAAACACAATAGAATATCTACTGTAATAACGCTCGGTTTATTCAATCTGAATGATGCATTTACCCCAAAACAACTAGGTGAGACTTTTATTAATTATCACGCGGGTTTTTGTTTTTTATTTTGTATACAACTTTACTAAATAATCAATATTATTCCAAATATCCTTAATTTCTTTCTTTACTTTGAAATATCTTTTAAATTCAATCCATGTAATTGTAAACTATATCTATATTTGAAAAATATTTTTAGCTGCGCTAAATTTTTATTGTATTATGGATACTTCAAACGAAATATTCTTATTACTATAGTTTTCTTATTAAGCTTGCATTAGCCTCACCTATACGTAATCGGGTAAAACGAAATCATTCATTTCAATCACTTTAATGAGTCTTGAGTAAATTTATAATTTTAATCGTTAGAAATGAAGATTTCAAAATAATATTGTAAAACATGTGTTCAATTTTTTTTTGTAACTTTGATAGAATTAATGATAGCTAGCGTTAGAAAATAAAAAAAAATGTTATATTCATATATGCAATATATAGAATATAGTGTATAATACAATATTATTATGGTTTTTCATAATACTAGATGCAATGGCTATTCAAAAGGGATAGCTTCAATAGCGCTTGAGTAGATTTTTTACAGAACGTGGCTTCCAAACATGAGGCAACAACTTCTCTCGATTCGACGGATGGTGTCCCGATGAGTGTAGGCTACACTCACAGCTGGATGATGGGCTAAATAGGTAAAATAATACTTTGTTTATTGTAAATATAATAGTTAATTATACTATTCGTATATGTGAAACCACATTGAAAGTTTTTAGAAAATGAAAAACGGAATGAACTAGCAGTTCAATATTTGTATTGCTTTTCGAAGTAGTTTCTCTTATTTTCTAAGCATTATGCCGCGATAAAACTACTGATTAAAGTAGTAAGCCTACTCTTCTTTAGGGATTTCTTCCACGCCTTTTCCAAACGCAGATCCGACATCTTTAAGGTTTTTAAAAAGAATTCCTTGAAATTTATATTTTATTTTTGACAATAAATAAAAGTCGCCAGGTCAGGTCTATAAAGTGGATGACTCACTAACTTCACACATTTGATAAACAATTATTGGCAAGTACGGCGGTAGCTGGAGCTTTGACATGGTGGATCTTGTTTCTTGGGCGTTATTGTCCATTTTCCAAGACAACTAATAAATAAACAAACAAACATATCATCACGCCATATCCCTTGCAGGGTAGGCAGAGGGAACAGAGTGCCAGAGAACTCTATCTCTGCATACTTCACTCGCTTCCTCAACATTCATAATTCTCTTCATACACGCTCGCCGGTTTCGGAGACTCTTGACTCCACCTTCGTTCAGTACATGACCGATTTGGTCTAGGTAGGTTAGTCTCGGTCTCCCTCGGTACCTACATCCTTCCACTTTCGCATTGTATATCTTCTTAACCAGGCGATCGTTCAGCATTCTTTCCACATGTCCGAACCATCGGAGCATTCCCTTTCGCATCTTTACACCAATACTCTCTTTCATACCTACTCGCTCTCTTACGTCGTCGTTACGAATGCGGTCGGTCAGCCTAACTCCACAGATTTTCCGCAGAGATCGCATTTCGACCGCATTAATTTTACTATCATACTCTTTTCTGCATACCCAACTTTCGCTTCCATACAGTAATGTTGGGACAAGCACTGCGTTATGTATTGCTACACGTGCCTTCTGGCTGAGGTGGTGGCTGCCGAGAAGTTGCCCTAACGCTCCGTTCACTCTATTTCCCGCATTAACTCTTCGCTCTATATCAGTGGTGTACCTTCCATCTCGGCTAAATCCACATCCAAGATATACAAATTCATTCACTTGATCTAGTACATCATTACCTATTGTTACTCTTACATCTGTTCTGGTTTTATCTCTTTCAAAGACCATTATTTTGGTTTTGCTCACATTCACGCGTAGACCCCTTTTCTTACAATCTTCTGTCATTGTGTCGACTAGGGTCTGCAGGTCAGTCGCTGACTGTGCCAGCAGGACTGCATCATCTGCATAAAGCAGAGCAGTGACCACTGAGTCGCCCATCTGGACTCCCACATTCATATCGTTCAACCTTTGGAGACATTTATCCAGATATATGATAAACAGCCTGGCTGACAGAACGCACCCCTGCTTAACGCCGATATTGACGTCAAACCAAGGCGACATTCCATCATCCAGCCGCACACAGGCTCTACAGCTCATATAACTGGACTGCACAGCCTGTAGCAGTTTACCGTTAATACCATACTCCGGTAAAATGTCCCAAAGTTCCTTTCGTACAACTGTGTCAAATGCTCTCTCCAGATCCACAAAACTGCAGAAAACCCTCTCACCTAGAGCCAGATGCTTCTCCACAATGTTGCGCAGAGAGAACACTTGATCCATGCATCCCCTTCCACTCCTGAAACCTCCTTGTGTCTCACACAGTAAACCATCGGACACCATCCTCATTCTCCTTTCAATAATTTTACCATACACTTTTGCTGCCAAACTGGTCAAGCTTATGGCTCTGTAATTTGCGCAGTCATAACGTGAACCCTTGTTTTTAAACAAAGGCACGATGACTGCGCTATTCCAGTCCCTGGGAACCATTCCCGAGCTCCAACATTTATTGAGGAGCAACAGGAACGCCTCCCAGACACAAGAGCCACCAAGCTTGATCATCTCGGCAAACACCATATCAATGCCCGCTGCCTTACCATTTTTCAAACTTCTTATCGCCCATTCAACTTCATCCATACTGATGCCATCGAAGGACGCCGTTGTCGAATGTTGATCTTACTAAACCACATCCAACACCGGCGCCAACCGTAGCATCCGCATACATATCCCCAAAATATTCACTCCATCGGCTTAACACGTCTTGTGTTTGTGTAAGAATGTCTCCACCTTTAGACCTTATTTTATTCATTCTGAAGGCTGACCAACCACCCCGAGACTTCTTCACCTCCCTCTAAAAGAGTTTGGTGTTACCCTCGAAGTTTTTAGTCAGCCTATCTTCTGCACTCATACTTGCTCTATCACGTTTCTCTTTCACTAAGGCCTTGGTGTCCTTCTTACATTGCCGATATATTTCTTTCTTCTGTTCAGTCATACTGTCATTCAGATTCAAAGAAGAGAGATAGTCCAGCCACGCCTTCTTCTTTTGCTCTACGGAAGCTGCAACTTCCGCATCCCACCATGCATCACCATTTGTTTTTCTATGCTTCTTTGAACTTTCACATACTTCTTTCGCTGTATCTACCATACTCTCTTTCAATACTCTCCAGCATTCTTCAATGTCCGATTGCGGCTGGCTCGCCATCGTCAGCCGTTCTCGGACACCCTCTGCATACTTTTCTCTTACACACTCTTCTTGCAACCTTTCAACCTTTATTCTTTCAAGCCCTCCGAAGTGGACACGCTCTCGCCAGTGCCTCCACTTTCTGAACAGACCACTAAATCTCGCAATAACAAGATAGTGGTCTGTATCGACTGTGGGGCCCCTGTAGGCTCTTGCGTCCAATATTTTGCTTCGGAGGCGACTGTCTACCAAAATTAAATCTATTATGCTTTTCTGTTCATTCCTTCTCCATGTATACATATGGATGTCCTTATGTTGGAAAAATGTGTTTGACACAATAAGGTTTCTCTCCATGCATACATCCGCTATGAGCCTACCTGCGTCGTTCACTCTCTTATCACCAAATGGACCAAGTACGTCCTCATAGTCGGGACGCTTGGTCCCCACCCATCCGTTCAAATCTCCGCATACAATCACGCGTTCACTGGTTTCTGCCATATCCAGAACTTCCCTTACATTGTCCCAAAACTTCTCTAGGTCTGATGCCACCGAGGATCCTACGGGAGCATATGCTACAACCATGAATACCTTGGTGACACCTAGTTTTATACGGACCCAGAGAAGTCTGGGATCATACATTCCGTAATCCTTCACACCTGAGGCCAAGCGAGAGGACAACAGCACTCCTACCCCCATGCTGGCTCGATCGCTCTGTGGTACACCAGACACAGAGCCATCCCGCCACCAGGAAGATCATAGGCGTCGCTGCCCCTTCGCTTGGTCTCTGTTACACAGAGCACGTCTAGCTGTTTGTCCGCCATGACGGATATCAGCTCGTGCAACTTACCTTCCACACAACCTCTTACATTCCACGTGCCCACCCGGCACTCTGCTCTCCTCGACTCGCCTAACTGGGCAAGGCGTGATGGGTGGCGGCCCCCATCGCCGCAACTGCCGATGTTCGTACCGACGGGGGACGACATAAATAATGATTTACAAATAAATCTGCAGCGATATTCCTTTTATCTTCTGAGATAACTACTGGGAAATCCCCCATCAGTCCAAATATGAGAGGCATCATCATCTGCCTTGACTCTACTTAACTTTTCTTACTCTTCTTTACTTTTGTCAACAAAAATTGAAATGGAAACATCTATTGCGCAGATTGTTTTTTGGTTTCAATTTCGTACAATATTTTCCTGTGAAAATGTCATATACAGCATTCGAGTTATACTTTTCAAAGCATTGATCGGGATCAATCCTAACGGCCAACGTTTTTGATTCTTCATCAAATTAAGAGGTATCTGTCTAGAACAAAGCTTTCTGACGCCTAAATGTTTATGTATTTTTTGTAATTGACTCATATCAATGCCTATATCTGCCTGAATCGTAATAATAATCACGATGAAAGACTCAATTAAATAAATTTTCTCTTGTCAAATTAATTTTGACGCATGACAATCACTTTTTAAATTGCCGCCATTTTGTTAATATAAATAGCATATGAATTCATTACACATTGCAGATTTCCTAATTTAAAATTTAAATAAATATGTCATCGGTTGCTTTTCTTACTGTCATAGTCTAAAAACTTTTAATGTGTTCGCGTATGACGAGATGGATAATAAACTCAATTTTACATACATACATATCATCACGCCATATCCATTGCAGGGTAGGCAGAGAGAACAGAGTGCCAGAGAGCTCTATCTCTGCATACTTCACTCGCTTCCTCAACATTCATAATTCTCTTCATACACGCTCGCCGGTTTCGGAGACTCTTGACTCCACCTTCCTTCAGTACCTGACCGATCTGGTCTAGGTAGGTTAGTCTCGGTCTCCCTCGGTACCTACATCCTTCCACTTTCGCATTGTATATCTTCTTAACCAGACGTTCGTTCGGCATTCTTTCCACATGTCCGAACCATCGGAGCATTCCCTTTCGCATCTTTACACCAATACTCTCTTTCATACCTACTCGCTCTCTTACGTCGTCGTTACGAATGCGGTCGGTCAGCCTAACTCCACAGATTTTCCGAAGAGATCGCATTTCGACCGCATTAATTTTACTTTCATACTCTTTTCTGCATACCCAACTCTCGCTTCCATACAGTAATGTTGGGACAAGCACTGCGTTATGTATTGCTACACGTGCCTTCTGGCTGAGGTGGTGGCTACCGAGAAGTTGCCCCAACGCTCCGTTCACTCTATTGCCCGCATTCACTCTTCGCTCTATATCAGTGGTGTACCGTCCATCTCGGCTAAATTCACATCCAAGATATACAAATTCATCCACTTGCTCTAGTACATCATTACCTATTGTTACTCTTACATCTGTTCTGGCTTCATCTCTTTCAAAGACCATTATTTTGGTTTTGCTCACATTCACGCGTAGACCCCTTTTCTTACAATCTTCTGTCATTGTGTCGACTAGGGTCTGCAGGTCAGTCGCTGACTGTGCCAGCAGGACTGCGTCATCTGCATAAAGCAGAGCAGAGACCACTGAGTCACCCATCTGGACTCCCACATTCATATCGTTCAACCTTTGGAGACGTTTATCCAGATATATGATAAACAGCCTGGCTGATAGAACGCAGCCCTGCTTAACGCCGATATTAACGTCAAACCAAGGCGACATTCCACCATCCAGCCGCACACAGGCTCTACAGCCCATGTAACTGGATTGCACAGCTGGCAGCAGTTTACCGTTAATACCATATTCCGGTAAAATGTCCCAAAGTTCCTTTCGTACAACCGTGTCAAATGCTCTCTCCAGATCCACATAACTGCAGAAAACCCTCTGACCTAGGGCCAGATTCTTCTCCACAATGTTGCGCAGAGAGAACACTTGATCCATGCATCCCCTTCCACTCCTGAAACCTCCTTGTGTCTCACACAGTAAACCATCGGACACCATCCTCATTCTCCTTTCAATAATTTTACCATACACTTTTGCTGCCAAACTGGTCAAGCTTATGGCTCTGTAATTTGCGCAGTCATAACGTGAACCCTTGTTTTTAAACAAAGGCACGATGACTGCGCTATTCCAGTCCCCGGGAACCATTCCCGAGTTCCAACATAAATTGAGGAGCAACAGGAACGCCTCCCGGACACAGGAGCCACCAAGCTTGATCATCTCGGCAGACACCATATCAATGCCCGCTGCCTTACCATTTTTCAAGCTTCTTATCGCCCATTCAACTTCATCCGCACTGATGCCATCGGAGGACGCCGTCGCCGAATGTTGATCTACTAGACCACATGCGACACCGGCGCCAACCGTAGTATCCGCATACATATCGCCAAAATATTCACTCCATCGGCTTAACACGTCTTGTGTTTGTGTAAGAATGTCTCCACCTTTAGACCTTATTTTATTCATTCTGAAGGCTGACCAACCACACCGAGACTTCTTCACCTCCCTCCAAAAGAGTTTGGTGTTACTCTCGAAGTTTTTAGTCAGCCTATCTTCTGCACTCATACTTGCTCTATCACGTTTCTCTTTTACTAAGGCCTTGGTGTCATTCTTACATTGCCGATATATTTCTTTCTTCTGTTCAGTCATACTGTCATTCAGATTCAAAGAAGAGACATAGTCCAGCCACGCTTTCTTCTTTTGCTCTACGGAAGCTGCAACTTCCGCATCCCACCATGCATCAGCATTTGTGTTTCTATGCTTCTTTGAACTTCCACATACTTCTTTCGCTGTGTCTACTATACTCTCTTTCAATACTCTCCAGCATTCTTCAATGTCCGATTGCGGCTGGCTTGCCATCGTCAGCCGTTCTCGGACACCCTCTGCATACTTTTCTCTTACACACTCTTCTTGCAACCTTTCAACCTTTATTGTTTCAAGCCCTCCGAAGTGGACACGCTCTCGCCAGTGCCTCCACTTTTTGAACAGACCACTAAATCTCGCAATAACGAGATAGTGGTCCGTATCGACTGTGGGGCCCCTGTAGGCTCTTGCATCCAATATTTTGCTTCGGAGGCGACTGTCTACCAAAATTAAATCTATTATACTTTTCTGTTCATTCCTTCTCCATGTATACATATGGATGTCCTTATGTTGGAAAAATGTGTTTGACACAATAAGGTTTCTCTCCATACATACATTCGCTATGAGCCTACCTGCGTCGTTCACTCTCTTATCACCAAATGGACCAAGTACATTCTCATAGTCGGGACGCTTGGTCCCCACCCATCCGTTCAAATCTCCGCATACAATCACGCGTTCACTGGTTTCTGCCATATCCAGAACTTCCCTAACATTATCCCAAAACTTCTCTAGGTCTGATGCCACCGAGGATCCTACGGGAGCATATGCTACAACCATGAATACCTTGGTGACACCAAGTTTTATACGGACCCAAAGAAGTCTGGGATCATACATTCCGTAATCCTTCACACCTGAGGCCAAGCGAGAGGACAGCAGTACTCCTACCCCCATGCTGGCTCGATCGCTCTGTGGTACACCAGACCACAGAGCCATCCCGCCACCAGGAAGATCGCAGGCGTCGCTGCCCCGTCGCTTGGTCTCTGTTACACAGAGCACGTCTAGCTGTTTGTCCGCCATGACGGATATCAGCTCGTGCAACTTACCTTCCACACAACCTCTTACATTCCACGTGCCCACCCGGCACTCTGCTCTCCTCGACTTGCCTGACTGGGCAAGGTGTGATGGGTGGCGGCCCCCATCGCCGCAACTGCCGAAGTTCGTACCGACGGGGGCGGGTCGGTACGCGTCGCGTCCGGGGTACGCCCTAACCCGCATTGCGGTACGCATTTCGAGCTGGATTAGCAGTCTAATTAGACTGGCAGGGGACGCGAACGAGCACGCTCTGGACTACGCCCCCCAAACTCAATTTTATTTACTGTTTTCAATAAAAAAGTATTAGAAGTCAAATATAGCATCAAATAATTTTACCTAAACCACTACTTCAAATTATGATCTTATAGACTACAGCTACTGATCCAACGAAGCACTACTACACATTTTTAGTATTAAAATTATCGTGAGTTTGACACATATTAAAAACAGTTGTATTGCCGGCAATACTCACGCGTTAGAGTCGATTATGTCGACCCGGGTTTCGAGCATATCCGATGCTCATCATCAGGGCGAGTGCGCAGCTGCGTCTGCGAGCCCCCGACGCGCACTGCGGCTAGCGTAACGTGCAGCACGTCGCGACACAGCTTCGGGCGGCGGGGGGGTACTGCTTGCTTCTTGAGCGTCTTCAGCGGATTCGTCCGATGAGTCCCGATCGTTACCGAGGGCATTTGATGGTCTCACAGCAAACTCGCTCCGCGTGCCATCACCCTGACATAGCACGCTGACCACGTCGCTCTCCATCCCAGACAAAACCTTGTGTGTCGAGGTGGTATTGAGTGCCGGTATCCATGCTGAAGGGAGCGTCCACCCACAGTCTCTATTAAACGTACGATGTCGGTTGATTTCTATAGCTTCACGTATTTTGCGAGGTAGAAAATACTTTTCTGTGGCTAATACGGAAGCTTTGTCGAACCGAATGTAGTGTGTTGTGTTCGAGAGACTGGCGTGCTCTGCTATGGCTGATTTAGTGGTGTCCATGTTCTTAATACTCCTGACGTGTTCGGTTAGTCTAGTGGCGATGCTGCGGCGAGTTTCTCCCACGTAGCTCTTGCCACAGTCACAAGGTACTCTATAGACTCCTGGTACGCTCAGGTAGTCCTTGTCTTTGGGTGAACGTAGCATTTGTCGTACTTGACCAGGTGGACGGAAGAACGTTCGTATATCATACTTGCGTCGCAATAGGTACCCGATTTTGTCCGTTGTTCCCTTTCAAGAACGGCTACTTCATTTGGAAAGGAGCATACTATCTCCAATTGGACGGCGTGGCGATGGGATCACCTATAGGTCCAGCGGTGGCCAACATTTTTATGGAATGGTACGAATCCCTGGCCTTAAGTACTGCAAGAATTAGTCCACGGTACTGGTGGCGTTATGTCGATGACATTTTCGCTGTGGTGGAGAGGACTAACCTAGCTGAATTCACGGATCACCTAAACAATTTACATCACAGGATCAGTATTACTGTAGAAGAAGAGAAAGAAGGAATACTACCATTCTTGGATGTACGCGTCATCCGTGAAGCAGATGGTAGTCTTAACCACACTATCCACCGTAAACCTACGCACACAGACCGGTATCTTCATGCCAGTTCACACCATCACCCTGCACACTTGTCCTCAGTACCAAGATCACTTATTAACCGAGTTCTTCGAATATGTGACCCACAATATGTGAAGACAGAACTCGAGCACGTAAGAAAGGTACTAGAGGCCAACGGGTATAATTGGCAACAATGTCGTCGCAGGGCCAAGTCTAGTGAACGTAAGCGACCAACAAGAGTGGAACGTTCTCCGACTTACCCACCGTTCGTAAAGGGAACAACGGACAATATCGGGTACCTATTGCGACGCAAGTATGATATACGAACGTTCTTCCGTCCACCTGGTCAAGTACGACAAATGCTACGTTCACCCAAAGACAAGGACTACCTGAGCGTACCAGGAGTCTATAGAGTACCTTGTGACTGTGGCAAGAGCTACGTGGGAGAAACTCGCCGCAGCATCGCCACCAGACTAACCGAACACGTCAGGAGTATTAAGAACATGGACACCACTAAATCAGCCATAGCAGAGCACGCCAGTCTCTCGAACACAACACACTACATTCGGTTCGACAAAGCTTCCGTATTAGCCACAGAAAAGTATTTTATACCTCGCAAAATACGTGAAGCTATAGAAATCAACCGACATCGTACGTTTAATAGAGACTGTGGGTGGACGCTCCCTTCAGCATGGATACCGGCACTCAATACCACCTCGACACACAAGGTTTTGTCTGGGATGGAGAGCGACTTGGTCAGCGTGCTATGTCAGGGTGATGGCACGCGGAGCGAGTTTGCTGTGAGACCATCAAATGCCCTCGGTAACGATCGGGACTCATCGGACGAATCCGCTGAAGACGCTCAAGAAGCAAGCAGTACCCTCCCGCCGCCCGAAGCTGTGTCGCGGCGTGCTGCTCGTTACGCTAGCCGCAGTGCGCGTCGGGGGCTCGCAGACGCAGCTGCGCACTCGCCCTGATGATGAGCATCGGACATGCTCGAAACCCGGGTCGACATAATCGACTCTAACGCGTGAGTTTTGCCGGAAATACAACTGTTTTTAATACTACACATTTGTTTATATATTATCTTAGTAACTGATACATTGTAGATATGACCTGTCAATGAAAAGATTTTTTTCTTGACTATTATTTTAATACCACTAGCTAACTTGAAGCCACTTCTATTGGCAAATAAATTATTGCATTATCTATGTGCTATAACTAATTCATGACGCATAAGTACGCAAACGACCATAGGCTAAAGGCTTCCACCATTTTTTTTTTTTTTTTTTTTTTTATTGGTGGGCTATGGGTGCATCTCGCCCCGCTGAATCGGTCCGGGGTAACGTAAAGGCGGCGCGTGACCCCATAGACCCACCGTAAAACCTTCTCTCTTCGCCGTGCGAGCGGACCACCGGTACTCGATTTTAACTTTGGTGGCCCGCCCGGCGGTTTACCCTCGCGGGTTCCTCTCGTCGACGCCCCGACAGATTTCGCCGTCGGGGCGTCGCCCTCACGCGGTGGCCTCACGTCGGGTGACCGGACAATTCCCGGGTCCGATCACCCGAGGCCTCGGTTAGGGCGGCATCAGGCGCAGGTATTCGCGCCTGCGCCGCCCCGGCCGCTGACGGCGGCCCGGGTCGCGGGACTCCTCCCGGACTCGTTCCGCCGCCTCCTTCTGCGAGATGACAGCCTCGCAGAAGGCGGCGACCGCGTCCCAGTTCCTGACGCTGTCGACCATCGCTCTCGCGACAGCCGGCAGCGCCAGGTTGGCACCGATAACAGCGACGAGGTCACGGCGCTGCCGGTCAAAGCCCGGACACGCCTCCAGCGTGTGTTGCGCCGTGTCCTCGTCACTGCTGCAATGGTGGCAGAACGAAGTCCACTCCCTTTGCGCGACCGTGTGCAGGTAAAAGCCGAAGCATCCGTGCCCCGACAACACCTGCACCAGTCGAAAGGAGAGGACTCCGTGCCGCCGCTCCATCCACTCCATCAATACGGGCCGGAGAGCCTCGACGGTGACGACACCGTGTCTAGGCCTCTCCAGCCGCGTAGCCCAACGGGCGATGACGTCTCGGCGGGCGTCCTCGCGCCAGGTGGCTATCTCGCTCAGCGATGGGGAGCCACCTTCGTCGCGCAGTGAGGTCACCCGCCGGTAGAGGTCGGAGAGCATCTCCGTCTCTAGGTCCCACGGGGGTGTCCCGGCCAGTAGGCATGCCGCCTCGGTCGATACCGTGCGGTACCCGCGAATGGCTCTGACCGCCATGACTCTCTGGGGTCTCCACAGAACAGCCCTGAGCTGGGCGTTCAGAGCCCTCGCCCACACGGGTGCGCCGTACATGGCCATAGAACGGATCACCCCCGCATACAGCCGTCGGCCCTCGAAGCTGGGTCCGCCCACGTTCGGCATGAGCCGCGAAAGGGCGGACGCCGCGCCGACCAGCCGGGGAGCAATTCGGCGAAAATGCTCCCGGAACCACCATCGCCCGTCGAGCACCAGACCCAAGTACTTCATATGGGCCTGGATGCTGATGTGGACGGAGTTGACGACTAGCGAGACGCCGATTGGCGGCCTTACGCGTGGCCCATGGAACAATAGGGCCTCCGTCTTATTTAGGGCCACCCTGAGAGCCCCAGCGCCTCGATTCGCCCGACCATCTCCTCGGTGCCGAGAGTGGCCAGGCTCGCCGCCTCTTCGAGTGTCCTGCCCCGGGCTGTGACGAGCGTATCGTCAGCGTAGCATATCACGCTCAGCCCGGGGGGGAGACTCCCTCTCAACGCCCAGTCGTACCCGATGTCCCACAGAGTCGGCCCCAGAACCGACCCCTGTGGAACGCCGCACGACATGGACGTCCGCACAATGTCCCCTGCGGGACTCGCGCAGAGGACACTGCGCCCTTCCAAATAGTCCGCCACCAGCCGCCTCAGGTACAAGGGCACCCCATGGAATCGGAGCGCCTCCCTGATGCAGCCGAATGGCAGACTATTGAATGCGTTGGCGATGTCCAGCGACACCGCCAACAGCACTCCCCCGCCGGTGACAGCCTCCGCGGCCGTCTGCCTCAGTCGTAGCAGGGCCCCGATGGTCGAACGCCCCCTTCTAAAACCGAATTGAGCGTCCGACAGATCGGGCCCCACCTCCTCCAGGTGTTGGACGATGCGGGCAGCGAGGATTCGCTCTAGCAGCTTACCCACATCGTCGAGGAGCACGATGGGCCTGTAGGCCGACGGCGAATCCGGGGGCCGTCCCGGCTTTGGCAGGAGAACCAACCTCCCCTCCTTCCAGCACTCAGGGAACCACCCAGACGCCAAACAGGCGTTGTACAGCTGCCTGAGGCGAGGCTCGAGGTGCTCGAGGAGCGACGTCAGCACCCGGACTGGTATTCCGTCCGGGCCGGGGGCCGTGGTCGCGGAACGAATCCGCGCCACAGCTGCTCCCACTTCCGTCTCCGTCACGGGCGGAATACTCTCGTCGTCAGCCTCCCGGCCTTGTTCTGGCGAGGCCATGACCGGGGGCGTGTGTTCCGACTGCCGTGGAAACAGCTCCTCGACCACCCTACAGAGGAAGTCAGGCTGGAGGGTCTCGGTGATGGGGAGCCTGCGCGCGAAGCTTGTTCAGCGACGCTTCCACCATAGTATGGATCGTAATTGATCAGCTACACCACATCGGTCTCGTATAGTACTTTGTTTCAGGCTTTCTTACTCTTATAATTATATTATTTGTTTATTTTATATTGCCTTTTATGAAATTTTCGAGTAAAAATAAGAGGTCAATTGTATTCCTACTCCGTTACTACACAACCGCCTTCATTTTACCGCCATCTATCGAATATAGTTGCGTATTATTTAAAATTATTACTTCTAACTTAACAACAGTTTTAATGAATAAGGATGCGACTAAAATTCTGAATTAATACTTTGTTTTTATCTATAATAACTTACCATTTTGTCTAATTCGTCTTTTTTCACATATAATTTTAATTAAACTGTGAATTTGAAACTCGCACTTATCACTCTACTTAACGCAGATTTATATTATTAATAGACTAAATACTTGAAAGTTATATTAATTTTATTTTTTATTCGAATCTTCTAACTCGTTAATGGTTAACAGGTATGTACGTGCAAAGTTGTGGAACAGCGTGGCATGAGTGGGTAAGAAACTTATACAGTAACAATGGTAAGTTTGTAGAAATTATGATGCTTAATTTACTACCCATTTACTTCGTTTTCTTATCGATTAGCAAGATAAATTAGCTCTATGCATTCCACAATTTATAATTAGCATCTTATATTGCATTATGGAACTTTGCAAATTATGCATATGTAAATATTTGCTAGCCGCCTGGACTGCTTTCGCACTTCGTACAGTCGCTAAGAAGCTAAAAAAATATATATATAAATCTATATACATATATATACTGATATTGCTTATTAGTACATTACTGCAGCGGCCAGCAAAAGAAGCATTGATGGACGAACGTGTAAATGTGGGTCGAGGCGTAGCCGAGGCACACATACGTAAGTCCATCAATTCCTAGTTGTGGCCAAGGCTTGTACTTTTCTCAAATAATGCGCGGCAATTAAAATTAAGTAGTACTAAGTAGAATTGTACACTTTTTTTTTGGGGTGGGTTACGGTCGGCGCACTCCTTGCACCACTCCGTCCGGGGCGATAGAGGAGCGTAAGCACACACACCCGTAACCTACCCGTGTCACGTCGCCTTCATCGTTGGGCCGACCACCGGAGTAGGGTGACTTGATGTCAGTGTCGGTCGGCAAACCGACGGAATACCCCCTGAGGAGTATCCTCTCCTCGACGGACGTCGGTCTTTCCTCACGCGATCGGCCTCTTGGCGGGTGTCGGACTAATTCCCCAATCCAGTCACCTGCGACCTCGGCTAGGGCGGCATCAGGTGCAGGTAATTGCGCCTGCGCCGCCCGAGGCGCCGATGGCGGACCGCGTCGTCGAGGAGACGCTCCTCGCGCACGCGCTCCGCCCCCTTGTTCCGCGAGACTACTGCCTCGTAGAAGGCTGCGACCGATCCAGTCACCTGCAACCTCGGCTAGGGCGGCATCAGGCGCAGGTAATTGCGCTTGCGCCGCCCGAGTCGCCGGTGGCGGCCCGCGTCGTCGAGGAGACGCTCCTCGCGCACGCACTCCGCCCCCTTGTTCCGCGAGACTACTGCCTCGCAGAAGGCTACGACCGCGTCCCAGTTCCTGACGCTGTCGAGCAGAATTGTATACATAACGAACAACGGACAACATTTTTCACGTGCTAAAGGGTTCATTTGTTTGTTTTTCTCATTATCAAACAGGCTTCTTTTGCAAGCCAGTTCGAAATTTAAATGAAACTCTGATGAGTTGCCTACTTGTGGTTAGCATGATTTGAAGTAACAAATCGTTCCATTTTTAAAATACACGATAGACATGAATTTACATATACATGTATATTTATTTGGCCGCTAAAACACGACAAATATGAATTTTCATACATTTTTTGCCGGCCGCTGCTCGCATGTATTTGATCAGTACAATAATTTCGATTTATCTCGAAGAACGTTGTCAAAATAATCCAAGCATGTTTGAGAAAAGTACTTTTGAAGACTGCGCGAACATTATGACACAAGATTTTGATATATAATAAATAACAAGTTATTGCACTTTTGAATTCTTGCATTTGCATTGAATAAAAGTGCTTCAAACATAAATAAAGGAACAACCTTGCATATATAATGCAACTAAAAAACCTGCGTGAATAGAGGATTTATTACGTATATAACGGTAATCTACCGACGGTACATTAACATACTATTTTAAGTAAATTGACACAAGATGACGCTAAAATGACAGTTTTAAACTGTAATTTGCAGTATTATGGGTGATGATGATGATTTTAATGACAAACGTAAAGAAAACTTTTAAATGTAATAAATCGAGCTATTTAGAGAGTGCAGTAAACGTGTTATATATTTTATCATTTTAGCTTATATATGTTCTATTGCTGGGCTGGAGTTCCATCCACATTGGTAGAGCAATTCACCCGTTATCGCCACGCTAATCAGACGGGTTAGTACACGATTTTAAATTGAGTTTTCCATGTCTAAAAGTGATGATATCTGATTTCGTGCTTTTATCATCTTTTACGATCACTCGCGGTTAAGGAAGATGTTGGTGAATTGTATTCTTACTTCATCATCAGATAAATAATTGCTCATATATCCATAATTTAGCCTTTCCCCGTCCACTACTGGATGCTCCTCCTTCATAAACAAGAGAATAGTGTAATAATCGCCACGCTCGGCGTTCTCCAACCCCCCTGAGGTTGGAGAACGCAGTGAGGAGTGTGTTGACCTTTCCCAGGAGAGAGCTCAGGCCCACTGCCTTCGTTCGCCTTAGTCGATTTTACCTTTTCCCACGGGTTATTAAGGTGTACGATAATTGTATTCTTATTTTATCAAAGAAGTTATAAAATTATTTATTTTTGGACACTTTTATAAATGAAATGTTTATGCTTCTATTTTTATTTTATAATATTTTTACTTATTTTTAGATATAGTGTAATATTTTTAAATAGTAATAGATGAGTCCAGTTTTTAAAATCTTACACAACTTTTTAATTTATTTTTAATAATACATGGAATGGGTAGTAATTAGATTAAGTATTACGCTTTTTAAATATTATTATCAGTACCGGATTAATCGTAGCAAATGCTACGGCTCTCTCGTCTTGGGAGGGTTCCACGCTTGTATTATGAAACTTATCAAAATTGGTCTGACACAATTGAATTGAGTACAGAGTAATTATTATATTGGAGTTTACTCCTTATGAATCAATTTTCATATAAGGCGCCCGGTATGAGAAAAATTTGAGGAGTAAAATCTAGTGATCGAATGACCTCGTTACGTTTTTGGTGCGCAACCTATTCTGTACACCTTTCACTTTCTGACGTGAGATAATACTTCACTGAACAGTTTTAATAAATGTAAATAAAAAAAATATATATATATATATATATATATATATATATATATATATATATATATATATATATATATTATTTATTATTTTTAGTCAAATGAGCTTTTTTGCGCCTTTTTTGATAATCGTACTTAAGGAGTAAACTCCAGTCGTGCGTCGGAGCTGACACACACACTTTTTTTAATATAGCAAAAAAAAATAGCATAAATTTTATGACTAGCAGCTTGTCTGACGTAAAAACCGTCCTTGGCCATGTAATTTTTCTCTAGTCAATAATTACAATGCTGTTTACGGTATCAGATGAAATTATTCCAGGTCTTAGTATGGCTTCCAATCGTTTTTTACAACACCCAAGTAAGAGTCGATATTTGCAACTAGCATAAACAATTTTCCAATAGATTCAGTAATGGTAGGATCATAATTTTGATAGTTTTCTGTCTACAACCGCGGGTGAGGCCGTCCGGAGTAGTACCACATTCTTGCAGAAAATGAATGCCTGAGCCTTGGCAATTTGCTGCTGCACTTCTTTGGTTGAGCGAGAGAGCCGGGATCCCAACTTTCTGGGTGGGTTTAGGGTTTTTTATTAGTAGGGCAACAGTCTAGCTATGCCACTGGTATGGTTAAAATCAATGGGCGGCAGTGACACTTATCATCAGGTGCGCTACTTACTCGTTTAAATTTAGGCAAATAAAAGAAAATACATGTTTTCATACTTTTTATACTTAAATTATATAAATTATAACAAGGTCTTTGTGTACACATTTGCTACGGTGCCCGTTCTGACTTACTCCGGCACTGGTTTACTATTAATTTGCATAACATTGTATAGCTGGCAAAATAGTGCAAGATTATTTTATTAAAAATATATATTAGATATAATTTGTAAATATAATTAAAAGGATTGTCGGTGTAAAATATTTTTGAATAATATCAATGCTTCCATAATCTAGGCACGCGGGTAACTGCCAAATCAAATTCATCAACCTATAGAATTAACTTTTTCATAGAGTCTTGACACTCAGGCAATGTATTACGCATAAGGACATCAATTTTAACATTAAATTATTTTCTTTTTAATTAGTATGTAATATTAGCAAATCAAATTCTCTGGGAGTACGTACTTTTGTATAAAGAAGACATACTTCATATAGTCTGTAAGACATGTCTGAACTAGCATCGACTTCGTTATAAATTCTAATACTATTCTTGGATTTAAAAGCATCTTCTATTATCATCTTTCTGCTCTTATTCCAATTACATACGTATGTTTTTCTACAGAATCTTATCAGGTCTCTGTGTTCACTCCTTTTCTATCTGAATCGTTCATAATATTTTTCTTTGATTTTAAAGTATACCTAAAGCTACGGATATTCTTTCTTGAAACTTTCTTCACAATATTACTTTACTCCGTCTCTTCACGTGTCTATCAGTTCAGACGTTCACTCTTTAAATTTTCCGTCATAGACGCGTGACTGTCGAATTTTCTATTAATCAATTTTATCTACAATCCCAATCAATGTTAAAACGTAAAAAACATGTGTGTTTTATTAAGCTCAGTCTCATATGTGATGCTTTACTGCTGCGCTTATCTCTCTTCTTTAATGGGTGATTAGTCAATTCTTATACATATAACAGGATGATTACCTCTTACATATATGAAGTGTATCTCGTAGAGTCACAATTTGCCTTGTAGCTGAGCTTCTATGGAGTGTGAAAGTGCATTTTTGAAGTGGATTTTAAAATATTATATACTTGTAACTTTTGATATACCTATATATATATATATGTATATATATATATATTTATATATATATATATATATATATATATATATATATATATATGTATATATATATATATATATATATATATATATATATATATATATATATATATATATATATATATATATATATATATATATATATATATATATATATATATATATATATATATATATATATATATATAAGTATACGTATTTGCTTTGCGCTTCGTGAGATTAAAATAAAAGCGAAAAATTTTTCATGGTTTTGGTAGGGTATTTGACTGTATAAAAAAGTGTTTGTAATAGTTAAAGTAATGATCGTATTATCCTACTCAATTTTTCCGATAATAATTTATATTTATTTTTTTGATTTCAGTAACAGTAAAAAATTAGGGTTAGTATGACCGTAATAATTGCATATCTATTAAATTTCGATGAACTATAAGTACGCACAATTTATACATAAATTTATAATTTATATATATATATTTTAAATATATATATATATATATATATATATTATTAATTTAAATTTAAATTTTATTACCAATTTATACATACACAACACAATACATATGTACATACATACCATCATGTCATGTCCCTTGCAGGGTAGGCAGAGAGAACAAAGTGCCAGAGAACTCTATCCTTGCATACTTCACTCGCTTCCTCAACATTCATAATTATCTTCATACACAATTTTAAATAATATTTTAATATTAGTTTATTATAGAACTAAACAGTTTAGATGTATTTTTACAATAAATACAACTTACTAAATAATTTATCTGATTATAATAGAATTTTATTATATTTATATGCGCGTCTATGAAAGTATTTGTAAGTATATGAAAGTATTTTAAAACTTTCTTAGACGACGAGAGGGGTTAATAAACTTATCGATTATTTTATTTATTTTTTAATATCTAGCGAGGTTCTGAAAACGATCTATGCAGCTAGAATATATTAAAAAAACTTTTACTTAAATTTTATAACACATATTTTTATTAATTTAGCAAACAATTATACAAAAGTTTTTTTTTAAAATTTAGGTTAGAGATTCAAGATATACGTTTTTGTTGTTAGCTTGAATTAAATAATGTTAGATTGAATTAAAAGCAAACGTTCTTATGATTACCATGAACTCATGAACGTCCCACGGCTAGGCTCGATCTCTATAATATTAGGGAAATTA
The DNA here is from genome assembly GCA_905163515.2 of Lymantria monacha. NCBI lineage: Eukaryota > Metazoa > Arthropoda > Insecta > Lepidoptera > Erebidae > Lymantria > Lymantria monacha. Next base: position 25,710,695 of record LR991081.1, read on the forward strand.
AGCTACTATTACACACTTACGTCAGGCGGATTAGTACCTGTAGAGTTTTATATTGATCTTTAATTTGGTCAGACGTTATAAGCTGCTACCATATGTAGCACTTAGTAATTTTTTGATACTTACGCCAAAGTAGTGAATTGTTTTCTTACTCCGTCAACACACCAAAAATTAGTTTTACATAACTAAAGTTTCAATAAATATAAACTAGTTTAATGAAAACGTGAAGGCACAGTCGATAGTTACGTCAAATAATGGTTTAATAGAATGCTTATAAATTAAGTGTAGTTGTTTACAGATCTGATCTAGTGTTAGCGCGTTATTCTGTCGAATTAATTATTTTTTTATTTATAATTATATTGTGTAGATAATTTATTTTTATAATTTATTTTTTAATTTATATAATTTTATTTTTATATATTTATAATGATGAGTAGGTATTTATAATTATGAAGTGAATCACGTTTTGTACTGACTGTTGTGAAAATATTGATAATCTAAAACAGTTTTTTAATAACACTCAAGTACTCTATTTTATGATTCGAATAAACTTATTAAGAAACGTATAGGTGAGGCTCTAATTAATATTTAAGTGCATATTTACATTTTAAGATTTTTAATTATAATATTTACATTTATGAAATGTCATTTGTTAAATGTTCTCAAATATATACATATATATATATATTGATATAGATATAAATACATATATCAAAATTGATTCATTCACATATAAAAAAAAACTATTCATATTGGATATTATTTTTATTGACTTTTCATGTTTACGCGAGTGTTACATAGTTATGTGAAATAAATTTATTTCTTTAGTGTTTTAATGGTGTCCACCGAAGACAAAGATCGGGTACCGGTGGCCCGCTCGCACGGCGAAGACCTCTTCTTATCCTCCTCTTCTTAAGCACCTCTGCTTGCAGGGTGGGTCAATGGGGTTGCGTGCCGCCTCTTCCGTCACCCCGGACCGATTTGGCGGGGTGCGACGTCCGTAGCCCACCGCAAAAAAAAAAAAGAAAAAAAAAATGTGTTTTAATGGTGTTTGTATTTGATTTTTCTTCTTCCTTCCCAAAAATATTCGAGTAAGTAAAAATCAAATACAAACACGATAAAATCGGTGAAAAATTATTGAATTACACGTAATTTATTTTTAATTTATATTTATTAATATTTGATATTTGTATTATTATACATGTAATGGGATGGTTACGGCAACTTTTCAGTTCCACCTGTCTAGCTTTTCGTGCTTCACCTACTGAAGTTCAAATCTTGGTAGATAATTTATTTTTATAATTTATACATATTTATTTTAATATATTTATAATGATGAGTAGATATTTATAATTATGAAGTGAATCACGTTTTGTACTGACTGTTGTGAAAATATTGATAACCTAAGAGACCAAGCGAAGGGTCAGCGACGCCTGCGATCTTCCGGGTGGCGAGAATCCTCCTGGTGGATCCTTCTGTGGTCTGGTGTACCACAGAGCGATCGAGCCAGCATGTGGGTAGGAGTACTGTTGTCCTCTCGCTTGGCCTCAGGTGTGAAGGATTACGGAATGTATGATTCCAGACTTCTTTGGGTCCGTATAAAACTTGGTGTCACCAAGGTATTCATGGTTGTAGCATATGCTCCCGTAGGATCCTCGGTGGCATCGGACCTAGAGAAGTTTTGGGATAATGTTAGGGAAGTTCTGGATATGGCAGAAACCAGTGAACGCGTGATTGTATGCGGAGATTTGAACGGATGGGTGGGGACCAAGCGTCCTGACTATGAGGACGTACTTGGTCCATTTGGTGATAAGAGAGTGAACGACGCAGGTAGGCTCATAGCGGATGTATGCATAGAGAGAAACCTTATTGTGTCAAACACATTTTTCCAACATAAGGACATCCATATGTATACATGGAGAAGGAATGAACAGAAAAGTATAATAGATTTAATTTTGGTGGACAGTCGCCTCCGAAGCAAAATATTGGACGCAAGAGCCTACAGGGGCCCCACAGTCGATACGGACCACTATCTCGTTATTGCGAGATTTAGTGGTCTGTTCAGAAAGTGGAGGCACTGGCGAGAGCGTGTCCACTTCGGAGGGCTTGAAAGAATAAAGGTTGAAAGGTTGCAAGAAGAGTGTGTAAGAGAAAAGTATGCAGAGGGTGTCCGAGAACGGCTGACGATGGCAAGCCAGCCGCAATCGGACATTGAAGAATGTTGGAGAGTATTGAAAGAGAGTATGGTAGACACAGCGAAAGAAGTATGTGGAAGTTCAAAGAAGCATAGAAACACAAATGGTGATGCATGGTGGGATGCGGAAGTGGCAGCTTCCGTAGAGCAAAAGAAGAAGGCGTGGCTGGACTATGTCTCTTCTTTGAATCTGAATGACAGTATGTCTGAACAGAAGAAAGAAATATATCGGCAATGTAAGAATGACACCAAGGCCTTAGTGAAAGAGAGACGTGATAGAGCAATTATGAGTGCAGAAGATAGGCTGACTAAAAACTTCGAGGGTAACACCAAACTCTTTTGGAGGGAGGTGAAGAAGTCTCGGGGTGGTTGGTCAGCCTTCAGAATGAATAAAATAAGGTCTAAAGGTGGAGACATTCTTACACAAACACAAGACGTGTTAAGCCGATGGAGTGAATATTTTGGCGATATGTATGCGGATGCTACGGTTGGCGCCGGTGTCGCATGTGGCCTAGTAGATCAACATTCGGCGACGGCGTCCTCCGATGGCATCAGTATGGATGAAGTTGAATGGGTGATAAGAAGTTTGAGAAATGGTAAGGCAGCGGGCATTGATATGCCGAGTATGTCTGCCGAGATGATCAAGCTTGGTGGCTCCTGTGTCCGGGAGGCGTTCCTGTTGCTCCTCAATTTATGTTGGAACTCGGGAATGGTTCCCGGGGACTGGAATAGCGCAGTCATCGTGCCTTTGTTTAAAAACAAGGGTTCACGTTATGACTGCGCAAATTACAGAGCCATAAGCTTGACCAGTTTGGCAGCAAAAGTGTATAGTAAAATTATTGAAAGGTGAATGAGGATGGTGTCCGATGGTTTACTGTGTGAGACACAAGGAGGTTTCAGGAGTGGACGGGGATGCATGGATCAAGTGTTCTCTCTGCGCAACATTGTGGAGAAGCATCTGGCCCTAGGTCAGAGGGTTTTCTGCAGTTTTGTGGATCTGGAGAGAGCATTTGACACGGTTGTACGAAAGGAACTTTGGGACATTTTACCGGAGTATGGTATTAACGGCAAACTGCTGCAGGCTGTGCAATCCAGTTACATGGGCTGTAGAGCCTGTGTGCGGCTGGATGATGATATGTCGCCTTGGTTTGACGTCAATATCGGCGTTAAGCATGGCTGCGATCTATCAGCCAGGCTGCTTATCATATATCTGGATAAATGTCTCCAAAGGTTGAACGATATGAATGTGGGCATCCAGATGGGTGACTCAGTGGTCTCTGCTCTGCTTTATGCAGATGATGCAGTCCTGCTGGCACACTCAGCGACTGACCTGCAGACCCTAGTCGACACAATGACAGAAGATTGTAAGAAAAGGGGTCTACGCGTAAATGTGAGCAAAACCAAAATAATGGTCTTTGAAAGAGATGAAGCCAGAACAGATGTAAGAGTAACAATAGGTAATGATGTACTAGAGCAAGTGGATGAATTTGTATGTCTTGGATGTGGATTTAGCCGAGATGGACGGTACACCACTGATATAGAGCGAAGAGTGAATGCGGGAAATAGAGTGAACGGAGCGTTGGGGCAACTTCTCGGCAGCCACCACCTCAGCCAGAAGGCACGTGTAGCAATACATAACGCAGTGCTTGTCCCAACATTACTGTATGGAAGCGAGAGTTGGGTATGCAGAAAAGAGTATGAAAGTAAAATTAATGCGGTCGAAATGCGATCTCTTCGGCAAATCTGTGGAGTTAGGCTGACCGACCGCATTCGTAACGACGACGTAAGAGAGCGAGTACGTATGAAAGAGAGTATTGGTGTAAAGATGCGAAAGGGAATGCTCCGATGGTTCGGACATGTGAAAAGAATGCCGAACGAACGTCTGGTTAAGAAGATATACAATGCGAAAGTGGAAGGATGTAGGTACCGAGGGAGACCGAGACTAACCTACCTAGACCAGATCGGTCAGGTACTGAAGGAAGGTGGAGTCAAGAGTCTCCGAAACCGGCGAGCGTGTATGAAGAGAATTATGAATGTTGAGGAAGCGAGTGAAGTATGCAGAGATAGAGTTCTCTGGCACTCTGTTCTCTCTGCCTACCCTGCAAGGGATATGGCGTGATGATATGTATGTATGTATGTATGTATGCATTTTATGTAATGTGATGCGACGGAACTGCTGGGACGTAGTGAATGTGATATGAAAGTGCTTTACAACGTTTTTGTTTTCCATCAAAATGCCTAAAATTTACCATTAACTGTCTGGCAATAGTACTGTTGATGGCAACGATTTGACTTACTGGCCGACAATGACTAACATGAAGATATGTATTAAAGGCGTGAAGAAAGTTGTAACTCGACACTGGAAAAAATGGCTAGTAAAGTAGCTGATTCATCGTCATCATCATCATCATGATTTCAGCCCATTGCCGTCCGCTGCTGGACGTAGGCCTCCCTCATGGTACGCCACAGAGTGCGGTCCTGTGCTGTTTGCATCCATCGTCGCCCAGCAACTTTCAATAGGTCGTCTGTCCACCTAGTTGAGGCGTCCTACACTGCGTCATCAGGTACGTGGTCGCCACTCTAGAACCATTTTTCCCCAGCGGTTGTCGGTTCTTCGAGCGATCTGGTCTGCCCATTGCCACTTCAGCGTGCTAATTCTTCGTGCTGTGTCGATTACACCCGTTCTTTTGCGGATTTCCGTATTACGGATTCTATCACGCAAAGAAATCCCGAGCATAGCTCGCTCCATAGCACGCTGAACGACTTTGAGCTTGGTTACGAGGTCTACATTTAGGGACCACGTTTCCGTGCCGTAAGTCATCACTGGTATCACACACTGGTCGTAGACCTGTGTTTTCATACACTGAGGTATGTTGGAGAAGATACTCTTAAGTTTTCCGAACGCTGCGCCCATCCGAGTTAAATTCGTCGGCTAACCTCTTTCTCGAAATTGGATCTACCTAACTGGACTGTTTGTCCAAGGTAAACATAATAATCGACAATTTCGAGAATCGCATTGCCAGCTAAGACCAGTACAGGAATGACATAGGCATTTGACATGACTTTCGTCGTATCCATGTTCATTCGTAAACCCACCCGTTCGGATACCCTGCTGAGTTCGTTAAGCATGGTGCCAAGGTCCTCCATGGATTCTGCCATAGCGACGATATCGTCTGAAAATCGAAGGTGAATGATGTATTCGCCGTTAATGTTGATACCAAGTCCGGTCCAGTCTAAGAGCTTGAAGACATCTTTCAGTGCAGTGGTGAACAGTTTCGGAGAGATGACATCTCCCTGTATCACACCTTTCTGCAACTGGATCGGTTTCGTACTCTTATCCCGGATACGGACTGCACTTCAGCACTTCGATATAACGATGGTCGATTTGGCACCGCTGAAGAGACTGCAGCACTGCCCAAGTTTCGACTGAATCAAAGGCTTTCTCCTATGAGAAAGCCTTTGATTGGACTATTCTACAAACGCTATATACAGAGGCCGATTGAACTCCTCGGTCTTCTGGATAATCTACCAAAGCGTGAGAATATGGCCTGTGGTGCTATAGCCTTTTCGGAAGCCAGCTTGTTCGGGCGGCTGGAAGTCATCAAGCTTGCACGTGAGTCGATTGGTAATGATCCTCGAATACAGCTTGTAGACGTGGCTCAAGTGTAAGATGGGTCTGTAGTTCTTTAGAAGAGCTTTGTCGCCATTCTTGAAGAACAGTCCCACCACACTCCTGGTCCACGAGACGAGAACGTCGCCTCCGAGAATAACGGAATTAAATAGCTTATGAAGAGCTTTTAAGACCGGCTTGCCGCCTGCTTTCAGTAGCTCTGCCGTAATTCTGTCATCTCCCGGTGCCTTACCATTTTGTAGTTGTTCGAGAGCCATTCTGATCTTGCACAAAGCAAAGATAACAACATAGCTGATTGCCAATACAAAAAAGACAGTTTTTTGAATTACAATTCGTAATGGACCAGCTTTAAGGCTGTTCAGTGTGAATGCATGGAATGAGATATGTTAGAAGAGTATTATTTAAATTCCATATTAAAGTATGCTTATTTGAGTTTAAGTTATCAGCTGTAGAAGATGACAGCGCGACTAGTAGGCGAAGGGACCACAATTGAAGAGTCGAGATACACCTTATCTTCTGGCGTCTGTAGAGCAGTGTACTGCAGACTAATTTCCATTTTGGAGAAGAATGACCATAAAAATACAGGTATATATAATCTCGATATATAAATTCTTATATGTTTTTATGTTATTATGAAATATGTTCAATAATCTGCCTTTATATTTATGTTTGACTAGCAAACCTAGCCAGTTAGTTTGTTTGTAAAAGTCTAGATATGACAGCGCCGCCTGGTGGCGAGTTACATCTATGATGATAGCATATAAACCTTCTCCGTGAAAAAATACATACACATACAAAATTATATATGTCATATATACATCCTCTTTTATAGATATAAATAAGCAATTAAGATTATTTTGACTATTAATAATAAAGAAAGCAGATTATGTAATTTTATCAAACTTTGGTACCTAGTAAGGTAACAGTTATATGTGAAATAAATTCTCTAATCATCTTGTGAAGAATTAACACGATGACACTCAATGTAGTCTCCTAACTCATCGCCAGTTGAATAATATATTGACAATAGTTAACATTAAAGTAAAGAGTGATTAAGAGAATGACTTCCTCTAGATTTTGTTTAAACGTTTTTATCACAACAATTTTGAACAATAATATTCCGTCTCAATTAAAGGATTTTGCTTTTCTTGTAATTACAGTTACGCTATGATGAGGTGGTTGCTGGAGGAATTCGAATGGCAGTGACGACGCAATGATATTAAGAAGCCGGCATATATCAGCGTTGAGAGCATGTTCATTCAAGACTATTGGACGATACGATATAGGTAATAAATTTATAAGTGTGATTTTACATTTTAATGGTAATAATGAATACCTAAATAATACATGTAGTAATTTATACAGTTTTTAAAATAATTTTGTATTATTTTAACGCAGAAATACGTCGAGATATATCGTATTTTAGTTTTATTAATTTTTATCAACATCTCAGATCGTATAAGTCTTACTTCTGCCTTTGGACCTCCTTTACAATAAGGAAAATTGACCTACTAGCGTATTATACGCTGGGCAGACATATAGGGTTTTGTGTTGAATTTTCCGTCTCTTGCATCCATGTTATCATATCCCTTATTTATTCTTTATGACACTTACGCTCAAGAGAAGGTCTGCGTCACAACACAGAATTATTTCTTATTAACTGAAAGAAATAATAACTAATCATCATCATCACAGCCCATATATATCCCACTTTTGGGCTCGGGCCTCCTCCGTAATGGGAGGGAAATTAACCTACTATACCGCGCTGGTCAGACGTGTTGGTATAGGGTTTTGTTTCGAGTTTTCCGACTTTTGCATAGATGTTATATGCGTTTTATATTCCTCATTCGTCTCTTACGATCATCCACAGGCAAGATAGTGGGTAGTGAATTGTATTCTTACTCCGTCACCACAGGGGCTAATATTGACTAAACTGAGTAATATTTTTTTGCTTATTTTTGGACAGGTCACAATACTGATAACAAGATCTACAATGTAGACAAAAGAGAGGAGGCAGCCTGGTGGTATCTCTCACCTTTATGATTTAGGGAAAAGAGAAGAAGCACCCTGATGTTTCTTTCATTATATCAACTACAGTGAGAACAGTCAGACAAAATTGGTGTCGTAGTCACACAACGTTAGTGCAACATTATCATAGAAAGTGAAAAAGAATTTCGTCGCAAGATTATGGATAGCCAGTTCAAGGTAATATTGAAAGTACTCTGAAAAGTATTTTAAATTTATATTAATTTTAGTTTTTATTGTTAATTTACAAATATACTGTGTTAGTCATACTTATTATTTAGTATTTTAATTATTATTATTATAAAGACTGTTGTGTAGGACGAACTAGGTGGACAGACGATCTGGTGAAAGTTGCTGGTCGTCGATGGATGCAGGCGGCACAGGACCGCACTCTGTGGCGTACCATTTTTTTTTTTTTCACAAGTTGGGACCATGGATGTGGTCGCGCTCCGGCAAATCGGCCCGGGGCGACGTAAGAGGCGGCGCTCAACCTCATGGACCCACCCTGTCGTCCTCACGCGGTGGTTTCACGTCGGGTGACCGGACAATTCCCCGGTCCGATCACCCGAAGCCTCGGTTAGGGCGGCATCAGGCGCAGGTACTCGCGCCTGCGCCGCTCCGGCCGCGGGCGGCGGCCCGGGTCACGGGAATCCTCCCGGGCCCGTTCCGCCGCCTCCTTCTGCGACATGACAGCCTCGCAGAAGGTGGCGACCGCGTCCCAATTCCTGACGCTGTCGACCATCGCTCGCGCAACAGCCGGCAGCGTCATGTCGGCACCGATGACAGCGACGAGGTCACGGCGCTGCCCGTCCCAGCCCGAACATACCTCGAGCGTATGTTGCGACACCGTACCGCCGCTCCATCCACTCCATCAGTACGGGCCGGAGGGCCTCAACGGTAAAAACACCGTGTCTTGGCCTCTCCAGCCGCGTAGCCCAACGGGCGATGACTTCTCGGCGGGCGTCCTCGCACCAGGTGGCTATCTCGTTGAACGATGGGGAGCCACCCTCTTCGCGCACTGAGGTAACCCGACGGTAGAGGTCGGCGAGAATCGACGCCTCTAGGTCCCACGGGGGTGTCCCGGCCAATAGGCATGCCGCCTCTGTAGACACCGTGCGGTACCTGCGAATGGCTCTGACCGCCATGGCACGCTGTGGCCTCCAAAGCACCGCCCTGAGCTGGGCGTTCAGAGCCCTCGCCCATACGGGTGAGCCGTACATGGCCATTGAGCGGATCACCCCCGCATACAGCCGTTGGCTCTCGAAACTGGGTCCGCCCACGTTCGGCATGAGCTGAGAAAGGGCGGACGCCGCGTCGACCAGCCGGGGTGCAATTTGACGAAAATGCTCCCGGAACCACCATCGCCCGTCGAGCACCAGACCCAAGTACCTCATATGGGCCTGGATACTGATGTGGATGGAGTTGACGACTAACGAGGTGCCAATGGGCAGTCTCACATGGGGCCCATGGAATAGTAGGGCTTCCGTCTTGTTTAGGGCCACCCTGAGCCCCAGCGCCTCAATTCACTTGACCATCTCCTCGGTGCCGAGAGTGGCCAGGCTCGCCGCCTCTTCGAGTGTCCTGCCCCGGGCTGTGACGAGCGTGTCGTCAGCATAGCAAATAACGCTCAGCCCGGAGAGAAGACTCCCTCTCAACGCCCAGTCGTAAGCGATGTCCAACGACACCGCCAACAGCACTCCTTTGCCGGCGACAGCCTCCATGGCCGTCTGCCTCAGGCGTAGCAGGGCCCCGATGGTCGAACGCCCCCTCCGATACCCAAATTGAGCGTCCGACAGATCGGGCCCCACCTCCTCCAGGTGCTGGACGATGCGGGCAGCGAGGACACGCTCCAGCAGCTTACCCACATCGTCCAGGAGCACAATGGACCTGTAGGCCGACGGCAAAGCCGGGGGCCGTCCCGGATTTGGCAGGAGAACGAACCTCCCTTCCTTCCAGCACTCAGGGAACTGTCCAGACGTCAGAAAGGCGTTGAACAGTCGCCTGAGGCGAGGTTCGAGATGCTCGAGGAGCAACGTCAACACCCGGACTGGGACTCCGTCCAGGCCGGGGGCCGTGGTGGCGGAACGAATCTTCGCCACGGCTGCCCCCACTTCCGACTCCGTCACGGGCGGAACACTCTCGACGGCCTCCCGGTCGTGATCTGGCGAAGCCATGACCGGGAGCGTGTGCTCCGACTGCCGCGGGAACAGCTCCTCGACCACTCTACGAGAGGTGTTTGCAGGGGCAAACACCTCTCTTCGCCGTGCGAGTGGGCCACCGGTACCCGATTTTTGACTTCGGTGGCCACTCTGTGGCGTACCATGAGGGAGGCCTACGTCCAGCACAGGACGGCGATAGGCTGAAATGATGATGATGATGATAAACGGATTTAATTACCACGCAAGACAATAGATTACACTTTTTTTTATTGCTTATGGTGGCAAACGAGCAAGCAGCACACCTGATGGTAAGTGTTACTGCCGCACATGGACCTTTCCAATACCAAGGGTATAGCTGACCGCTGTCAACCAATAGAAGCCTTAAGCCCACCCAGTTGGGCTTCCGACTCTCTCGCTCACCGAACGAAGCGCAATAGCACATTGCCATTACTCAGACGTCGATCTTCTACGAAAGTATAGTACTACTCCGGACGGACGGCTGTAGACAGAGAAATTCTAACAAAAAAGAAAAGTTTTTTCGTGGTCCTACTCCTCCCCCTCTCCCCTAAAAAACTTTGCTTTGTATTATTTGTTCTAAAGATTGTAGTCCTTAGTCTGAATATAATTTATGTTCTTTCAATTATATGTTTTATATCTCCGCAATACAAGCATTATTTCCTTAGTGCAAGGTTGTTTAAAAAAGATTAGATAGAAGAGAAGAAGTGTACGTTTAGAATAATCCTTAAACAATAAATATATACAATTATTACATTCGTAACGATGACGTAAGAGAGCGAGTAGGTATGAAGGAGAGTATTGGTGTAAAGATGCGAAAGGGAATGCTCCGATGGTTCGGACATGTGGAAAGAATACCGAACCAACGTTTGGTTAAGAAGATATACAATGCGAAAGTGGAAGGATGTAGGTACCGAGGGAGACCGAGACTAACCTACCTAGACCAGATCGGTCATGTACTGAAGGAAGGTGGAGTCAAGAGTCTCCGAAACCGGCGAGCGTGTATGAAGAGAATTATGAATGTTGAGGAAGCGAGTGAAGTATTCAAAGATAGAGTTCTCTGGCACTCTGTTCTCTCTGCCTACCCTGCAAGGGATATGGCGTGATGATATGTATGTATGTATAAATATATAAAGCTCTGCCTTTTGTATTGACAGATCAAAGGCGATAGTACACTTGTGCTTCAACATCGAAGTCTGCAGAACAAGATTGACCACCCCGTGTCTACATAACAATTACCTATTATAATGATTTGACCAATGACCAATCGTACAATTAGCACAAAGATTTTTTAGAAAACCAAACTATCTTTCGCATATATACAACGGGGGTTCTCAACGTCAGTAACACATTTAAAAACAAACAATAACGAAAAGTAAAAGGTTATTGAGACTTTTAAACACTAAGCAAAGCTGATACGACCTTGTTAATTGCGATGTGAATGATCCTACATAACATCACAACAGTTGAATGCTACTCAAATCGGGTTGAGAGCCCTCAGGTAAAGTTGTCAGAGCCATCAGCGACTAACAACTCAGTCACACATAAAACGAAAGTGTTAAATAACATCTGATTTTGAACATCATGAAACATACCATAAAACCATTTGGTTTTTGGATTACATTCTTGAATAGAGAACGATGACTAGAAGTGAAGATTATCAGCTACTGGCATTCTTTTCTGATACCATTGTTTTTGTTGTATGAAAAAAAATCGTATGTTAAGCATCGGGAGCTGAATACTTCAATTTACTTCTAATATAGAATGAATGATCAACGTATAATACATGATGATCGTGATTTCCATCCACACGCAAGACAGTTCTTCGTGCGATCCACGACAGATGTTCTAAGTCTTAATGTAATTTGTGTTAATTGTTTATGAAGTACCTGGCGATAAAAGGACAAATACCTCAGTACGAAGTTTAAAAGAAAATGTATGTAATCATATAGTCAAAACATATTATCATTTCATCGCCGGCTAGTGGCGATACTTTTATAAGACAAAATATTGATACAATTCTTTCAACTTTAGTATATCAAGAGAAAATATAATATTGAAGTGAAACTTCTAATGCGACTTCCAACAAGGTTGCGTTAAACGTTTAACGCTATGAGCGAGCGTGAATACGTGGCACTCGAAAGCATGCGCGTAGACTGTAGTATACTTGTTACAGGCCAACGCAAACGTTAGCAATGAGTAGCGTCCAATATTCCAACGTAAGAGGGAGAGAGAAAGAAAGATACACAAAGGTAGAAAGTAGGAGAGAGAAAGAGAGTGAGTCGGTAGGCGAAGTAAACAGTGTGAGCGTCGTGAAATTAGCTGAAATACGTACTTGTTGTTCTATTTTAATTTATGATATTCATTATTTTCATAGGTTTAGGTTTTCACTTATATCGGCAGCCCTCATGACTGCTTTGTGTTTTTTTAAATATAAAAGCCATTATGTACTACGCCAAAGGTAAATTCTATGCCAATAACTTACGACGCCGTAACAATTACGAAATTCATATGAAAAAATTTGATTAACCAAAAATATATGAAATACTTATATATTATATTTCATTGAATGATAGTGACGAATCATTTCTGAAATTGAAGAGACGACTAGCGGAAGCAAGCAGATGACGTCATTGATAGCGGACGCCAATTGAATAAACTCTGATCTAACTTTACTGACCAGCGTGGTATAATGGTTTAATTGGCTTCTTACTATAATACTGAATACTGTATAACTCAATAGCGCTTATATGGTGATGAAGTTATATGGATATTACAAGCAAATAGCATTTATACAAGTGAATGAAAACGCAAAATATAAGCCTATACCAACACGTTTAACCAGTGTGATATAGTAGGTTAATTTCTCTCTCCCTGTGGACACCAGATGGATTTCGTTCACTATGTGGTGACGGGTTACTTTTCCATGTGCGTCGACTAACTGCCTCAATAATCAACAAGGGAATGGGCAGCATTAATCTGGGAATCGTATATCACTCACTACGCTTGCTAACCTGCCTATCTTCAGTAGTGAAGGCCCATCCGTCAACTGGTATAAGTAAACTGTACGTAATTGAATTTCGTAACGAGCCTTTATTTGAAGTTTTATAGGAAGAATGATTTTATTTTATTACACATTTTAAAGAATGTCATGCTATTAAAAGCAACATATAAGTTTAAATGTGTATAAAATTAATTTTATATAATAAAGTAATTTTATTGTAATATATTTAAAGCTAATTTTGTTATAAAAAAATTAAAGTTGTTTAATTTTATTGTAATAAATTTAAAGCTCTTGCATAATTTTGTTAGAATAAATTCAAAGTTGTAGAGCAATAGCTCTAATAAATATAAAGTTGTATAATTTTATTGTAATAAGTTTAAAGCTTTTGGTATTTTTATTTTTGTTAGAAATTAAAAAGTAAATTAAAATTAACTGAACTGGTAAGTAAATATATCAAAATTATACAACTATTATAACAATGATACTTAAGTATAAATGAAAAATAAATACTTTGTTTTGTAATACATGCATTTTAATTAACCCACGTAATTTAATGATAATATGTATATAGCTGTGTGGTAGCGGCTACGAATACTACCAACCCTTACTTTGTCAATGGATGTCTTAAAAACCGACTAAGAGCCTTATAACGACCTGAGCCAACTCCATCTGATGCCGTTTGGTCAACAATTACATTCCCAAGGAGGGTTGACGTCTGGCAAGCGACCGGTCATAAAACTATTGCCAATAACTTTTAAAATATGTATTATGAAAGAAGAGTACATATTGTATCGACCCCAAGTAATTGGGATAAGTGCAGGAGAATGATGAATATGTATAGAAAGCCTAAGAATATTTAGTGTTATTAAGAACTTTGATGAAACTTTGAAATTGATTTTGGGTTTGTGCGAATTAGGTCAAAATTGTTACGCAGAAAGAAATATATTCTTCGCCGGTCTTGTGTGATAATAGCTCAGAAGGTTACTTATGTAGTGACAAGCTATGACAATGGGTACTAATTTATGTGACTCACAGGAGTTAAGTAAGGTACTCCCAGTAAGGAATCGTGCCCTTACTTTCTCTTAGGAATCACAGTAACTAGTTGAGGTATCATCAGGCGTATATGTAGCAACACTTCTCTGGAAAAGTTACACTATCCTTTGTTTTTATATTGTAAGTTATGTATTCATCACTTAATTATAACTTTTAATATTCTATTTATAAAAAAAAAATAATTTTCTCGAAGTTCACTTTTCCTAAACACCACTAAAAAGGAGATTATAATAACAACATTAATAAGAAGGAAATTTTCTAATACCAAGATTTTTCCTATATTGTGTGAACAAAATATTTATTTATTTATTACTAGCTGATGCCCGCGACTTCGTCCGCGTGACATTCAGTTTTACTATAATACGCACCCCTATTTGAAACTTAAAAATTCAAACTCTACCAAGTATTTCCGGCAGCCACTTGACCATTTTCATCAAGGAGGACGCTTTTTCCACTTTTCTTTAAAACATCGGTAAATTCTTAAGCATGTGAATTAGTTATTAGTTAAAATATATATTAGTTGCCCAAATGCAAGACTCTTGCGAGGTTCGCAAATCTTGCAACTTTTGCTTTTAGAATAACACAAAGTCACTTGTTTTGATAGAAATAAAAAATCCCCATAGACATTAAAAATTCAACTAAATTAATGAAATTCTATTCATCTAGTGGCAGTAACTGTACAACTATCAATAATTAGGTACATACCACTAAACGGAAGTGGGGCTATTATTCTTCCGTGTACTGGTATTACTCGTAAGAATACGAAATGTTGACAATCCTTTCTTTGCTAAGAAAATCGTAAAATCATGTCTAAGGGAGCACTGCAAAACTCTTGCAGCAAGTCATGGTCTTGCATTTGGGCAACACTAATGTGAATGGTGACCTTGGCTTTGCTTGCATCTTGATGGTTAGGGTCAGCTTGCCTACTTGGGGCCACAGATAAGAATACTTCAGTGAAGCATTGATCTCATCAGTTCTATTTCCTCAAGTTTTAACAGGAAGGATTTGCCGAAAATCTCCAAAGAAAAGAACCATTGACTTTTCATTACGATCTCGTAGGTAGTGCTCGATCTACGGCCTCTACGATTTATTTTTATTTATCTTTGTTCAATCAACGCAAACGATTAGAAAGAAAAAAGAAAGAAAGAAAGTATTTATTTAGTGCCACATAGGAGAGACGTTAGGAACACAGAGAAAAACAACAATATACCTTACAATAAATGAAAACACATGAAATCTATAAATTAAATAAGGAGAGCATAATAATAATTACATCGAGTGAACGTCTCGGCTGCGGCAGAAAAAGGATAATTGCTCAGCATTTGTTGTGATGTCAATGTAACACCACAACGCTGATTTTCAGCAATGTCCTTTTTATTTTATTTTTTTGATTAGACAGCAATCCTTAATAAAAACACTAATAAGTAATAGTGGTAAAGCCACAGTTGATACTATTCTTTCTACAGCCGCGGGCCGGTCCGACCCCCCAGTCGGGCCTAGTACCCCACTCTTGCAGAAAAGCAACGTCTGAACAGGGGCAATGTGTTATTTCCGCTTCATTTGTAAGAGGCAGTGGAGCGGCGCAGGCGCGATTACCTGCGTCTACTTGCCTTACCAGAAGCCGCGGATAACTGGAACGGGGAATAGTCCGTCACCTGCGGAGAGGCTGACCACGTGAGGGTGGAGCCCGATGGCCCGGGGCGTCATCGGGGATGGTACTCGAAAGGCCCAATGTTGATGGGAAGGGAAAACGGTGGGTTATGGGGCCACGCGGACGGAATGCAAGGCGTGTGTCCAGACCATGGCCTGCCAAAAAAATAAGTGCATGCTGCTTGCTCGTTTACCACCGTATAGAATAAAACAAAAAACACTTTGAATGTGTCGCAGTTTCGTGTTATTGAACATCTCGTTGTTTTATTGCTTTATAAATCTAACGGGTTTATAAACAATGTGCATAAATCTATCGGGTTTTTAAACAAAGTTCTTTTACCACCAAGAAGTAATGCAGTTGCAGTTTCTGACGTGGTTACTTCCAAAGTTATTTTACGCTGTCGCCTCATTTTGGTAAGATTGCTCTGCTCAGATAAGTCTTTTCAGGGCTACCTGGGGGACATGGTCATCTATCATCTCAGCTTATATACGTCCCACTATTAGGCTCAAGCCTCGTCCGTAACGGCAGGGAAATTCACCTACTATATCACGCTGGTCAGACGTATTGGTATAGGGTTTTGTTTCAAGTTTTCCTTTTCTTCCATAGATGTATGATATGTATGATGTCCTTTAGTCGTCTCGTGGGTGATCGACCCACGGGTAAGAAAGCGGTTGGTGAATTGTATTCTGACTGCGCAACCGCACGGATAAATATAAAATAAATGGCTTTCATTACGAAAGAATTAATAAAAATGAATTTCTTGGTTCATGTCGCGTTTTAGTAGCGTAAAATATCTTCAGATGGATATCTTTTGTATTTTATAATAATGTCAAAGGATTTAAAAGACTGTAAAACAATAAGATCATTAAAAGCAAAAGACTCAAACAAATGGGGCTATGACTGTTACAGGCCTACTCAAGGGTGTCATCTCAGCGCTGATCACCTTCAAGTGCTCTGCAAGCTGCTTGAAACGTACTCTATGCTATCAACAGTGGTGACTGGTGTAGTGATGGGGCATGGTTGCTTCGGCGTGTACCTGCTCACGGTCGCAAGGAGGGAGATAACACCGTCTAACTACCACTGCGATTGCGAGATGGACACGGCGCTGCAGACGCTTAAAGTTTGCATGGCCTGGGCAAAGCAGCGCTGTGCACTCATCGCAATCATCGGTGCCAAACTGGCACTGTCGACTATCGCAAAGACGATGCTCGATAGCGTCAGGAACTCGAACTCGGTCGCCGCCTTTTGCGAGACAGTCGTCCCACAGAAAAAGGCGGCGGAGCGTGTCACAGAGGACACTCCATGTTGACACACTCTGCCGCCGGCGCTTCGGACATCACAGGCGCGGTATGCAGGTACCTGTTGCCGTCATAACTGAGGTCGCGGGTAGATGGACCATGGGAATTAATCTACCACCCGCAAAGACACCGACCGCGTGAGGGCGATACAACAATGTTGTTTGCCGGGGTATAGACGGAGACGATACCTGGAAAGGTAAACCCCCGGGCCGGCCACGGATGTCAAGTAAGCGGTACCAGAGGCTAGCCTGATGGTTTGGGTAGTAGGTAACACGATGAGTTATGGGGCCACACGATGCCCTTCTGTTACCGCGGAAGGAATGGCCGTGTCCAGACCATAGCCTACCAAATAAAAACAAAAAATGGTGCACTTTGCATACTCGCCCCAAAGTAGCATCTTAATTAAGAATGTACGTTTTGTACGCTCTATGATGTGGACTTTACTTTTCGTTTTCGTGTTTGACTTAGTTGTTATTCGCAGATGGCTATGACAACTTTACTCGGACTGTTAGGTGAGTGCTGCGAGCTTTCCACCCAAAGTACCTTTACTAAGTTCAAGAAGTTAATGTAGTAGCTTTTGAAAATATAACGAAAAAATGATTTAAAATTTATACTAAATTATAACGCCATCTATTGCTCATTTAACAAACTAAATAAATCATGCATTTTATTAATTTATAGCTAATAGCTAAATTATATATTATTAACTAATTAAAACATTATTTTTTATCACAAATAGTTTTAATAGTTATTTTGACTGTCTAACTAATGTTATGTATTATGTCAACTTCCCTTCAACTTTGAAGGAGGTTTGAGCCCAGCAGTGGGATGTATATGAGCTGAATTGATGAAAGTACTATATATTAAGTAATACAGATACTTTCCTTACACTATCGATAAATTAAATAATTATTCTGAATTGAACCTTCTCGTGATATAAAAGCCGAGCGGTGATTTTAAAAACTTAAATGACCATAACTTTTTTTACAAACATCAGATTTTAATGAAACAAAGACTAAATGTTGCTCTGAATTGTGCTTTATCTTTTTATCAAAACTGCGAAACAATCCGTTCAGTAACTTCGGAGATTAGCGATTACAGACATACAGACAGACAAGAAATTCCAAAAAATGTTTTTTGTTTTCTGTTAGTGTTTTCTTACTGCCTAGATTCATTTTTTAATAAATTTATCAAATGTACAGACACGGGATTTCTACTGATTTATTATATGTATAGATATAGATAACGACTTGGGCCAACTCAATCTCATGCCGTTTGGTCGACAATTACATTCCCAAGGAGGGTTGACGTTTGGCAGACGGCTGGTCATAAAACTATTGCCAATAAATTTTACAATATGTACTATGAAAGAAGAGTGCATATTGTATCGACCCCAAGCAATTGCGATAAGAGTAGGAGAATGATGATGATGATGTGTTGAACAAAATAAAATAATAAATGTAATTATCCTCCAAATGGGCTAATATTATCAAGGTTTCGGTGGACTTTGGGTGAGGCGAAATAGGACTATTTCTAGTGAACTGCGCCCCATTATGCCGGACTTAGTCCAAACTTGTGTGCATCGAACGATGTATTCGGATCAAAAAATGTTATTTGGTTTATAACAGTAGGTAAGTACCGTTGTTGATCATCTTATTCTTGGTCATGATTGTTACTATCTAGATATGTATGACGACTCCCGTGGCTTTTTGAGAAATTAACTTAATTTACCTAGTTCGCAATAAGCACTATTTTATTTTGAAACTTCATTCTCTTACATAACTGTTATGGTGATCACCGAACAAGCAGCGCACCTGATGGTAAATGTCACTGCCGTATATAGACCTTTGCAATACCAAGGGTATAGCTAGGCCGCTGCCTACTAATACAAACCCCAAACCTACGCTTTTTTGTTGTTGTCGTTGGACTTCCGACACTCTCGCTCACCGAACGAAATGCAACAACACATTGCCGTTACTCAGACGTCGATCATCTGCGAGAGTGTGGTATTACCTCGGACGAACCGACCTGCGGCTATAGACAGAAAATAGCGTGGTCCTACCACTAAACATAGACAGTGCATATAAATGGAGTTTGAACATAGAAATGTTATTCAATTTCTAAAAATGTTATTCCCCTTTTTAAATAAAAAATATATGTACGAGTATAAATAAACTTTCCGTGTAGTGATGAAGTAAAAATATAATGAACCACCCAGTTTACAGCCCGTGGTTGACCGTAAAAGACCAATAATGTATATAATATGCAAATAACCGAAACCGGCGAGCGTGTATGAAGAGATTATTATGAATGTTGAGGAAGCGAGTGAAGTATGCAAGGATAGAGTTCTCTGGCACTCTGTTCTCTCTGCCTACCCTGCAAATGGATATGACGTGATGATATGTAGGTATGTATAGATATATAAATAAAAAATTTCATGCTAATGAGAATATCTACAGTTATAGTGGGTATTGAGTTAATACAATTGTAGGTATTTTCGGTGCTACATTTTAGGTACGAAATTGTTCCTACTAAGATTACCAGACTAAGACCAACAGTGGTGAGCTGGGATGATGATGATGATGGGTTAAATTATGGAAATGTCGAGCTAGTTCCTTTCCTATAGTACCTACTCATGACGGACAGGTATAAGATACTTATTCGTGTCATATTGACAATTATATTGATTGGAATTAATCATAAAATTTTGTGCGAGGACGATAATTTTTCGTTGGATTAGTAGGCTTTTTGACGGGAATTTGAAAACATCATGTGGTGCTCTTGTATTATATTCGATATCTTAGTATTTTAACGTGTTATATTAGATAATTTTGATGGCATTTTATGTAATATGAAGCGGCGGAACTACTGGAATGTAGTGAATATCATATAAAAGTGCTTTACAACGTTTTTGTTTTCTATCAAAATTCCCACAAGATACCATTAACAGTGTGGCCATTGCACTGTTAATGGCGACAATTTGACTTAGACAATGACTAACCTGAAAGACTAAAAACGTGAAAGTATTTATAACTTGACACTGGCACCAATAGCTCGTATAAGTACCTCCCCTCTCTTTCAAGCCTCACGTGATTAATAGACGGCCCCTTGATCTTCTTAGTTCGCGTTCCGATTCGTTGGTAGTTTATTGGATGAATCTAAGGTAAACTGTTAAAATTGACAATATACATCATAGACTCATCGAATTTAATCATAGTTAATGAATTTAGATTTAGAAAGATAAAGCGAGAGAGATGTCGTCGACACGGTTCGTAAAGTGTTTCTTTTCTGTTTTTCCTTTTCTTGTGATTCGATCTACTATAGCTAGTTGCGACCTAGGAAATCTATGGTAAGGAATAGAGAACTAACATTATATTCTTAGTTCTTTAATACAGTTTTATTATATTGTTTTCTTAAAGATTTCTGATGTTTACGCAAGTGTTACTTGTATATTTCAAATAGATGAAAGTTATTCATACGAATTTTATCGCTTTGTATTTGATTTTTAGTTGCCCCACGTTGTTAACACTTTTAAACGTTCATAACTCTCCCGTAGCGCTACGCGCTGAAGTAATTTTTCTTCTTATTTCGTACCTACCTCGTTTCCAAATAAAATGAAACTAGTCGACAGCCTAAAGGTTCTATTTAGAATTTTCCACTGTTAGATTTTATCACTTACTTGATTATTTCACTTTTCTCAACATTCGTTAAAAGAGGTGCTACAAGATAAAATTAAAATGCGTTTTTTTATGAAACAGAATTGTATTTTCTAATTATTTAAAAATGTATTAATACATTCAGTATAATACTTAACAGTATTAACATTAAGTAAAACTTAATTTAACAACCAGAAGTATGACAAGCTTGACTTACAATGGAATCCTATACAATATTGAAAACAATATATTGCACACAAAATATTACAATCACTTTGGGTAACTCTTCCCAAAATCTGAGAGTTCGAGGTACGGCGGGAACGTGAAAATACAATATGGCGCCCCTAAATCATATTCAATACTTTAATGTTTTACAGTAAATAAATTTTCTGGTATTTTATATAATGTAAAACAGAAAAATTGCTGGAGTGTAGTGAATACGATGTACCAGTGGATTATGTGCATTATTATGTTCTGTCAAAATTCCTAGAAGTATCGTTAATTTTGGTTATCAGAGCCCAATACCATTAATTGGGCGCTGATAATCAAATTACAACAACAACTTGACTTACTGATTGAATATGAAAAAGTAGAATATAACTTATAAACTTGTAATAAGTTATGAAGAAAATTATATTAGGTTTTTATTCAGATTTTTAAGCTAACAATGTATTCAACGGACGGACTTTTATTATCTTTAATAGATATTATTAGGGAACCTATCCGTATACAAGACTCATAGCTCATAATTTTGAACAACCCACTCAGTGACCTATGATAGGAAAGTCTAATTTTGTTTAAACGTAGTATTTACGAAGATCCTTTGAACACGTCAATTACCGTACTGGTAAGGTTCCCTTAACAAAAATCTGATAGTTGTAATATAACAAAGAAATTTCACGATTACAAAAATAGAAATTAATTGAAGCTCCTTTCAAAGTCTGGATTTTCCTTTGCTCGTGTATTCTAATATAATGTAATATACTGTATTAAACAGTTGTTCGAGACAAAAATCGTTTGAATACTGCTTTTAAGAAATAAATCCTTCTTTTTTACCTTTAGATTTTATTACAATTTCTAATTATTTGTAAAAATTTTATCTTTCCGGCTAATACAGATACATTTCGAAAGCAGACCAATTAACACCAAGTTTATTTTTAATGACAATTAATTGTATTGTGTCGTTATTTAAACCACATTAAGTCAAATTAGTTATTTCTAATAGATCTGTACTCGAGATAAGTATAAACTTAGTATTACTTTTAACATAGTTATTATTTTTTAATTACAAATTATTATAATGAATGCTTTTTTATAATCTCTTTAATTTTTTTTTTATTAAGTAAAATGAAAATAAGTTTTATATTTGTGATAATCTCAAACTTTTTACTTTGAATAAACAAAAAACACGACCCAAAATGTTTTTTTTTTTAATATTCAATTGTGTTATTTATTGTGACCAAAGTAAAATATAGTATTATAAGATTAAATTTACAAGATCTTCATCAAGGGTCGTCTTTATTTTTTCGATTAACAATATGAATTAAATTTAATTTCTATATTTTTAAATGAATAAGATTTACAATTATAATTGTAAATCTTTAAAGTAAAAAATATATAATATATAATAATTGTTATTTTAAAAAAGAAAGAAGAGGGACGCATCACTCTCACATGGTTTATCAGTATACCGCACACCTCATTAAAGGACATTTACAGACGAGGATTTAAGTAGAAAAGAGGAAGTCTTCTTACTTCTATGTGACCTTCAGAACTTCAATTCGTAATTTTCCGCAGAATATCGACACGTATTTCGCCTCTAAACGAGGCTACCTCAAGAAAGTTTGGTTTAAAAGCTGACTGAACAAAGGGTTTTTTTTTAATTAATAATGGATTTTAAATCCGTTTCATCCATCTAACTACTCATCACTAAAGGTCCGAATTTGTAAGAAATTTATGTTCATAATTATTTAGTTCCTTACTGACATAGCTTGTTCAACATTGGACATCTATATCATGGTGAAAGGCTGCATGAAATTCATATACCTTGAGATTGAATTATTACTTTCATTTGAGACGTACAACGACGATGATAACAGCTATGATGATAAATTCAAGGTAATTTACATAAACGGGTGATGACCACCTTCTTAATCTTCTCTTCCTGTCCCGTGAGAGATGCACCGGGCGCTGAATTATGCTGGATAACCTCCGGTTGCAATGAGCCCTTTTTTATGGCGTTGGACCTAGGATTGTTCATCGCCTTACCAAGCAGCCCTAGCAAGCCCGGGGGAGCAACGCGTACAAGTTTCGGGTGCGCCGCTCTTAGAAGAACCATCAGGCTCGCCAAAGAAGATGTCAGAAATAGCGGCCAAACCTGCCGGTGGTGAAAAATATATTTATATAACTTAGTTATAATGAATATCCTCCTCCATAACGGGAGGTAAATTGACCTACTATACCAAGCTGGTCAGGCGTGTTGGTATAGGGTTTTGTTTCGAGATTTCCTTTTCTTGCTTAGATGTTATATGCGTTTTATATCTCTTAACCGTCTCTCACAATACCCACGGGTAAGATAGGTGGTGGTTAAGTGTATTCTTACTCCGTCACCACACGCAACTGACTTGCACTGCTATAAAGTATTACCTCGCATAAATAATCAACGATAATATATCTATATAAAATACACATTAATGTATCTTGAGCTTCAAACTTCACTAGAAATAATATTATACAGTTCATACATACATCACGCCATATCCCTTGCATGGTAGACAGAGAGAACAGAGTGCCAGAGAACTCTATCCTTGCATAATTCACTCCCTTCCTCAACATTCATAATTCTCTTCATACACGCTCGCCGGTTTCGGAGACTCTTGTCTCCACCAGTTACAGTTATCACGTCAGATACAGTTCATCATGTCATATATACATCCCACTGCTTGGCTCGCACCTCCTCCGCTATGGCTTATTCATAATTGGTATAGGGTTTCTTCCCCTTGCAGTGATGTTATCTGCTTTCATCCCTTAGCTGTCTTTTAAGACCGCACACGAGAGAGAAAGGAGTGGTAAGCATTCTATACTTATCATATCACCAACACTCTATTGGTTCACATGCTGCCTTATCTCATACATGCATATCATCACGCCATATCCCTTACAGGGTAGGCAGAGAGAACAGAGTGCCAGAGAATCTATCCTTGCATACTTCTCTCGCTTCCTCATTCATAATTCTCATCATACACGCTCGCCGGTTTCGGAGACTCTTGACTCCACCTTCCTTCAGTACGTGACCAATCTGGTCTAGGTAGATGAGTCTCGTTCACCCTCGGTACCTACATCCTTCCTTATTTCATCAAATTCATAAACATTATTCCAGGGCTTATGCGATTTCTATATGATATTTACTCTTACCTTGCAGTTGCTATAGTGATCTCCTGTTGGGACAGCATCAAATTATTTCATCATTCATCTGTTGCACAAGTTTTACGTCATTGCTTCACACCTCTCACTCTATATGACGCAGGAAGGTGTTGCTTTTGTTGATAGCAAAGAATGATGATCTTCTTTTCCATAATTCTTTCATAATAGAACTTGCTATCACTATAATCTGGACAACAAATAGAAAAACAATATAAGACATAGCACATATTGGTAAATTATACCTGATGAAATAATTCAGGCACCATTAATGGAGCATATTTTCCGTGTGGTGACGGAGTAAGAATACAATTCACCACCTATCTTACCCGTGGGTGATTGTACGACACAACTAAGGTGTATAAAACGCATGTGACAACTATGCGAGAGAAGGAAACCTCTAAACTAAGCCCTATACCAACACGTCTGACCAGCTTGCTATAGTAGGTCAATTACTCCCATTATGGAGGCGGCTCGAGTCCAACAGTGGGTCATATATGAGCTGAGATGATGATGAGATGATAATGGAGCAAAATGGAAGGACTTTTCATTGGTATTACTTTAGCATGTGAAGTGTGTGTGACTGTTTTTTTTTATTGTGTTTTTTTAGCTGTTCGCCGCAGATGGCTTTGACAGCTTTACGCGGACTATGGGTGAGCGCTGAGGGCTCTCAACCTGATGTGTGTTACTCTCTATCTTGATGTTTATAATCTTATTTGTTACGATATACTATAGTGTGGACATAAATTAAGCCACTGTGTTGTTTTTTATTCAAAAGTTAAAACAAAATTTGCCACCATTTATTATAGGGATTAAAAATACAATGTATATACTCATACATTGCAACGTGGGTCATCAAAAAAAACCAAAGGAATTACAAAGCAAATAAATATCAGCACTTAAAATGAAAGCTAAATGCTTTGCAAAAGTTATTTCTAATTTGACTATCATCATTCTCCTACTCTTATCCCAATTACTTGCAGTCGATACAATATGTATCTTTTATCATAGTAAAAGTTATTGCCAATAGTTTTATGACCAGCCGCCTGCCAGACGTCAATCCTCCTTGGGAATGTAATTGTTGACCAAACAGCATCAGATGGAGCTGGCTCAGGTCGTTATATGGCTCTTAGTTGTCTTTTACGACATCTAAGATCAAAGTAAGGGTTGGTTGTATTCGTAACCGGTACCACACAGAAAATTTCTAATTTGACCAATAATACTAAAATAAGTACTAGCTAGCTACTAGTTATACGGCAAATATTAATCATTATATACCCAATATAAAATAACCATACCTACTATATCTATATATAATACGTATTACACCTATATATACATTTACCTAATATATACCCACTATAGAAGAATAAACAAAGTACCTACAGTAAGTACAAAATGAATTTAATAATTAATACTTACAGTTTAGTTATATTTCTTGTGCTTTCAATACCGGAGAACACCGAACTGTTGTGAAGCATCCGCCTTTGTTTCTTCTAAAGCAAATTGAATACAAAATTAATTTTATTAATAATTTTACTTATAATTATAATATATGTAAACAATTATATACGTTAGAAAAGTATAAGTAACTCACCTTAAAAATCGCATTGATTCCAGTAGCAAAATATATATTCGCAATGCAAAATTCGCAGAGGCAATGAAATAGAAGTGTATCAATTTTAAATTATATCGTTTTAGATAAAATATTTATGTATTACAATTAAACAAAGAAACACTTTTTATTTTAATTACTTGCACATTAGCAAGTAATTTTTTATCATCAATAAATATAATTTCTTATCATTTTCTTACAGATACAATTTCTTCATCATTCTTATGTCTATAATAAATGTTTTTGATCACTTCTATTTTGCGCTAATAAAACCAGATTTAACGTACTTGTATATATAAGATAATGTATACACGTGTAAAATACAAAGTTTTAGCCCGCCCTTCATTTAAGTGGTGGTATTTTGATAGTAGGAAAATGAAGGAGGAATGAAGACATCATTTTAAAGGCAAAAATAAACAGTTTTTATGTATATGTAAAATAATAATAAAATGGAACCTCGATAACTGAAATGTTAAGTAAAATACAAAAAGAACGCGTTATTGAGTTCGACATAACGAGTATTTTGTGATATGACGGATTTATCTTTTATAATTTCAAGTTAGAAAGGTGCAATTGATAAGTTTCTTTAAAAGTTTAATGAATATATTCATTTATTACAAATCATAGACTAGTGGCACTGAACATTCATTTTAATTTTTTTTTGTTATGAGGTTTGGCAATTCCAAGTAAGATGTAATTATGCTTTATTAATTACGAGTTACGGAAGTTACTTTACAAAATTAGAGTTATGATTTAAGAACTTTATACTATAAATACCTAAAATCTTAATAGTTCGACATCCTGAGTATTTGGGCTTCAATTGAAGGAATTACCATTTTTGGTTCAACTTACTGCATATTACGACTTAATGGAGTTCGAGTTATAAAGATTCCATTGTATTACAATTTTCTTTATATATTTTATTTCATTTCAAGATAAAATAATATATACAATAAATTAAATACTATTAAATATTTAATATTATTTGGGAAGATGCAGACAGAACAGTCAATAGTTGATGAATATATAATAGATTAGCCGTAATTTAAAAATCTTCACTTGAATCTGTTGATATAAATCTTTATTTATATCATTACATAACGAATTTTACAATGTTGCCATTAAATTAGTAAGAAATGGTTCTTTCCCATTTATTACTAATTCAATGACAACACTTTAAAATTATTTGTATGTATTATCTTTGCAGATTTCATCAATTTTATCTTCGTCCTGAGAAAAAAGAAAAGATTATAAGTATGTTGAAATAAAATTAAGTTTTCGGGTAATAAGAAAAAAGTATTAAAATGTAGTTAACAATATAGTTCAAATTATAATACAGTACAAAATTAACTATTTACTTATAAAAATTCGTAAATGTAGTTTTATTCAATAATATTACTTACTATTTCAACATTGCAGTCCAGAAATTTTCTTTAGAATGCACCGAGTTCAAAATAAGCCAGGTTCAATTAATTTTGTTAACAATTTTTAAGACATCTATTTTTTTCGATTTTTTAAATATGTAATAGTCGATGTCTGGGCAAAATTTTAGACAACGTAAAGTTTTTTTTTTAAACTTGCAGACACGGAAATAAAAGAGTAATTGCGTTTGAATCAGTAATATAGCTTTGAACATAACTTCATTAAAAATACGTAACAACAATATTTTATTTAAAATTATTTAATAATACTACACATGGTACCATTATTTGCTTTATCCAATCCGCAGGGTAGAGTGAATGGGGTCGTGGAACAAAGTGAATATACGATTAATTAAGAACATTATAAAGTAGAAAAGAAAACATAATCTACATCATCACACATACATATATCCTTGGTGGTTTACTGCAATCGATTGACTTCTTGGTTTAAGTATATTGTTAATTAATCATAGCAAATAGCGAAGATACAATTGTATTGCTTTGCGTACTCCATAACTGAACAATTTTGTGCCTTTCTGGTTATCTAGCTGCAAATCTGTCTTTCGAACATTTTTCTCTGCAGTTGCTTATCCGTCCTAAAAATTCCTCGAGTGGAACAAACCCATCTAATAGGGGATTTATTGACCTTTTATACATAAATATCATGGAGAGATATCAGAACTGGTAAGAACAATCCGCGGATAGTGTAGCAAATGGGAATGATCTCAACATGCTTTATACCTTTGGCGGCAAGAATTTTGGTTGGTTCGCTATAATAGATACTGGTATATTGGTGGTGTATATTGATGGTATATTGGTGGTATATAGTTATAGAATCTTTCCACTTGCAGCAATTGAAGTATAAATCTTTGATAATTTAGGTTGGTTCTGTTACTTTTACGAGTGATTTGCCAATTTTTACTCATAAATACTATCAGAGCCAGTCAATCATCAGCTTCTTCAGTTCTGTATATATTTTCTTTTTAATGTAATCGTAAACCACTGTTTTGATATCTTCTTTGGATAAATCATAAATATGCTGTCCATTTTTGTAAATATCTTTGAACTTATTACTGATCCATGTAAATCGGATACTAATAGGCAAAGTGGATACAGTATTAACTTTGCCCGTGTTCGCTTTGTCTAATAGGTTGATGCGTTAAATTTAAAGTAACCTAAAATCATATTTAAGAACAATATTTCAATAACATTCACAGCATTTTAAGATATATATACGTCCTTTAAATATATAACCGAGACAGAATCATCCATCACACGTATATAAATAATTATAAAAATACTTACCTTATAATATCGATACAAAATATCACTTTCAATTTTTTTCATAAACGACTCGCGATAGTACGTTCGACACGTTAACAAGTAAAGGAGCCTATTGCCCAGTTTGTAATTAATAAAAGAAAAGCGGACAATAGAGAATATGCATTTTGTTTAAATTTAATTGATATATTTTATCTTGAATTTTATTGCTAAGATAATAATCCTAAACATTTTTTTAAATCTAGATTGTCTTTGATTGTCAAAAATGCTAATTAAAATATGCAAAATGTGCAAAAAAAAAATCAAATTCATAAATTGCTTCACTATTGGTGGCATCAAAATGTGATGTCACGTTCTACTTTCTGTCATTTAATGGCGTCATTTATATGCCATTTATTCGTATTGTCGTAGTGTAACACTTGAAGCAAATAAATACTAAGCTTAGCATGTGACATCATCAAGGACCCTCGAAATATGACAGCGATCATACAGAAAAGAAATTGTTAATGTTTTCAATATTATTATAAAAATTTATTTGGAAATTACAATGAATTTTTATTACACAAAATTATATAACTAACAAGTGAATAAAAAATATAAAAAATGAATGCATATTCTTTACTGAAGAGTAATTGTTGGTATATAGCGATCCATTTTTGAACAATTTTGTGTAAAAGTGTTTGAGTGTTATGTACGTTATCTGGTTGTTATTCAGCGATTTGAATATAGGCACCGGAACGGATCTTGAGATTGTACAATAATAATTAAGATATATATACAATTAAAGCTTTTGAATTAATTAGGGATGGCATATTATAGTTCCTTTGACAACAATTTGCATATTGTACAAGTGGATTCGTATAGATATTGCAACGTTGACGTCATAATGTTTGTATTGCTCTTTTCTGTCTAATTAATTAATTTAAAATGCTTGTAACTGTCTCAATAAATGAAAATAAATGTTATGTTGATTTCACATATTGGCATAGCGCATATGTCATTAAAAGTAGTCCATATCAGAATTAAACATTATTATAATATAGTGCATTAAACCGTTGCATTTATGTACCAATTTAAATAATTTAATAAAATGATATTTTATCAAAAAATAATATAATTTTTAACTCGTTTTATTTCTTTTTGATTGGATTACATTTTTTAACCGACTTCAAAAAAGGAGAAGGTTCTAAATTCGACTGTGTTTTTTTATATTGTTACCTCAGAACTTTCTTTTTTATATGATGATTCTGTTTTTATATGAACGCTGGTGCTTCCCGCGTGGTCACATTTCAATTTAGTCCACTGGTTACTAGTCGAAGTCGGTTTTCTTTGGTAGAATTTTGATTATTTGTGTATCCATACTATGCCATTTTCATATTATTTTATATAGTTGAAGGTATATGCAAAGATAAGGATTACTATAAATATTCGTCCCACCGATTTTTCAAATTAATAGATGAATGAGATCAGCTAAATTATGAAAGTTTTAATCCGTTCTGATACCTACACATTATGCTAAATTGTGCATTAGGATAAAGCAGGACGTGCTGGAGTATGCGTAGCAGGTGGGACAGTATAGGAGTAGCAGGACGCACAGCAGGGCTCGCACAGCCTCGCTTAGCAACACCGCCAGCGCGAAAATGATAAGTCGCAAAATGAATCGCTGAGTTTAGGCATTTCTCCAAATAATTGTTTATTTATAAACGTTAAAACACAGTTATTTCTTAATATTGGCTTAACTGAAAAGTATTACTTCATATCTAATTTACTTTCTTTGGTTAATTTAATACTTATGATCTTTCCTTTATTCACATTTCCTGTGATATTCGTCATTATCATACGCTTATTCACATACATAATGTGATGAGAAAGAAGCACAAAGCAGCACCGTTCTATTTGCCTCGTTACCTCTTCAAGACGCCTAAATAAAACCTTTTCAACTTAAGTGAATCATATTGTCAAAACATTTGCAACGTTCTCTTTTTTGAATTTTAAACATGTTCTATTCGGTTGCGGCGTATTTGTAAACACGAGAATCACTAGATTAGTGATTCTCGTTTCTCGATTGCTTGTTTGCCATCTGTTTATTGTAAGCCGTGATTGTTTTCAATGCTTCTTGTGCGTTCGTAAAAGTGATAACTCTGATTAACCCTTAGAATAAAAAACTAAAAAAATCGTAAGTTTTTAGATACTGTTCATATTCGGAATGGGTTACGATTTCTTCTTTTCGGCGTCCAAATACCATTTTATTTTTTACATTCGTGCGAAAAAGCATTGTGATGATGTAATAGGATACAACTGTCCTATCTTAAACTTCGTAAGCCCAGTGGGCATTGATGGTGGTATAGGAGAGAATTACCATCATTTTTAGTCACTTCCTTCGTATGTAATAATGTATTTGGTCATTGTCGTTGAAAATAATAAATCCATACTGCAGTATGGATTTATTATCCTATCTTAACAATTTCATAAACCGTATTAAAATTTTTATTGGTCACATATAAGCAACGTTTTTTTGTGCACCAATTAATGCTAGCATGATCGTGTCTGTATGTGTTAGCGACACCAAATTTCTTAACTTTTAATTCTTTGTGTAAAATTTCTTGAATTTGTCTAATAGGAATCCTTAAATATTCTTGAATGATCTCATAGTAAATACATTTCTTTTCGGAAATAAGGTCTTTAACTGTATCTCCATTATCGTCAGGAGTTGCAGCTGAAGTAAGTCTTTCGTGACTCTCGCCATTTAGTGAAATACACCGTCCCATAAATTCAAATCACCGTAAGTACTGAGATGGGATGTTGCTTTCGTAAATGCATTTTGCAACGTCACAAAATATAGAAAAAGAATATACTTAAAACTTTTAACAAATCATCGCTTTGAAATCGTTTCTCTCTTCTTTTTTAATACTATTTTCGTTACAAATATCAAATCTTGATGTGTCATAAAAACAAAAACAGCTTAGCAGCAGTTTTTAAATTAATAAGATTTTACTATAGTACATATTATAATACACATTAGTTTGTATACTATAATAGTATGGATTGTTGATTTTCTTCTTCTCAGGCTTTTTCTCATGTCTCACTTTTATGGCCGTCCTAAACAGCGAGTAAGAAATTATCCTATTATATTACGCCAGCCCAATAGTTTGACATATAGTTTTAAATTCTATTATTTCTATATAGAAAATTCGTGTGTTCGTGTTGAATGCTTTCATAAAAAGAAAAGAAAGGCGTCGGGCATCGAATGTCTGTAGACGATCTTTCTGGACGTAAAAGCGCAGAAAGGGTCCGCTGTGGTTTTTAAGGGTATTCCGGTGGAACAGCCAACTGGCTCCACACTCCTCTCCGTCTCGACACCGGCTGGGGGGTTTAGCACGTAAATGCAATTCTGCGGAAATGCATTTACGTCAACAAAAAAAATAATAATACCCTTAATTATTGCCCTCCAAATCAGCTTGATAGATTTTATTTATTTTATAATTTATAGATCTCCGGAACGATTTTACGATGACTTATTTAATGCAACCTAGTTACTCGTATCAATGTTCACAATTTTAAAATTTAGGGTACTGATAATTTTTAATTACATTTTCCATTTCTATTATGATAGATGGTTGAAGCTTTATAGGATTTGAAGTGATCGTCTCTCATTCTTGATTTCATTTTTTGCTATTTAATTCTGCTTTCTATCTAATCTATTACTTAGTGTATGTATCGATTCGATTTCATTTGTAGCATGACCAAAAATAATTGGCTGGTTTGTTCTGGTTGACTTAATATAATTGAAACTGCTTTAAGGTTTTGGAGTATTAATGCCTTGACGCTTACTAAATACCACTAGTACATATTTAAATATTACAAGTACTGGCCAGTTGCGACTCTGCAATATAGATGCTGTCTCTTGGGTTATTCTTCTTCTGACTTTGTCTAGAGTAATCTTATCTGCTTATGTCTTTTAGTCCTCTTTTTATTATTGGCTATTTCTAGGTGCTATATTCTCAGCTCTACTTTAAAACAACAAGGTTAACATTGTAACTATATGCCATTTGCTTTTCATGTACTTGATTATAGATCATCTTTTTCGAAGTATAAAAACGCCAAAGAGTAAGTTATATATGTTAAATTCATTCAATATTTTACTTGAATATGCAAAAATATAACATACAAATATTTTAGAAAATGCCTCATAGAACTGTATGTAAGAAAACACATCAACCTGGATTACAATAATCTATAGAATGTATTGGTACCAAATGTTTTGAATTGATTGTAATCTTGGTACCAAATCTACGGATTCATAGATAGATCTTTTATTAAAATATTCTAATAATACAATCATACTGTACCTCGTACATTGACTTAGAGATGTAAAAAAGTAATTTTTAAATTTTATCGTTCTACAGATTGCAGTTTTTTGTCATTCAAATATAACTCTAGCCTGGTCATAAATATTATTACAACTTATACATTCAGTCAAGATATTTCAAAAGATTCGTATATCGTTTATGTAAATACTATGTAATCGAAGCCAGTTTTTTCCTCGCCAATTTGGTTTTGTTCTCCAAGTGGCTCTCAAACTGGACTTTACTGGATATTTCGACGTCCAGGATGCCAATAGTCACGGGGTTTGGCGAGTTACTCTTTGAAATTGAAGTGCTATGATAAATAGGTCCTTTTTGAAGTGAACGCGCAACTTAGTGCTTTTATGAGACTAAGTTGTATAAAGTTTCGTCCAGCTCATTCCGAGGCCCCCGACTTCAGACACAAAGAGTTCTTGCTTCCAACATGCTCCGAGGGATATTGTGCTCCCCGGTAACTCGTTCATCACTCATGCTGTTCTCCGCACAGCAAAGTATATTTTCTATAAAGAGCATATCATTGATGTGTGTAAATAGAACGTTGGTGAGAACATCGATCCAGCATTAACAGTTATAGTTTCGGAGTAGGAGCCATCCGAGACCATTTTCAAGCTCCAACCATCCTGAAAGCTCTCGAGACATTTATTGAGTCTCTTGGAGATTCCTTAAGATGGTAGCTTAAATAGTAGGGCCTTGTGCTAGACCTTGCCGGAGACCTTAGCAATATCTAGGCTGAAAAGATCTAGGCTCCAAGGCTTCTGTCAAAATATGCGTAAGATACATATGAAGATCACCAGCGGACCGACCGTGACAAAAGCCGTACTGGCAATCACAGGTAGGCTAACGGTTTGTTGTTCTCCCGTACGTTAGACAGTAGAGACGTTATCGCTATTGGCAGGTAATTCAATGGCCCCGATCGGTTAACCTTGTGGAGAACAGGTGAACATGGATTACCTTCGACGAAGATGGAAATTATAATTGTAGAAATGTCAGGGATGCACGTAGTCGATTTAGTGACACCAAAAAACGGTGGGCGGGACAGTCTGCCAGGGGCGCTAGATTTGTGTTTGAGTCCTCTACTGACTGCTCAATGACCGGCGGTAATCATTCATACCGGATCTATCTTTACGCCATACTAGCCTCATACGCTTTTTACCCAAACTTTAACACCCAAAATTTCAAGTAAGCTGCACCAAAATTTCTACACAGAAAGTTGGGCATCGGACCCTCTAACTCTTCGAGAAAAATTTAGTTACAAATTACTGCTATTCAGACGTCGATTTTCTACGAGAATGTGATACTACTCCGAGCGGACCCAGCTGCGGCTGCAGACAAAATTATCAACAGTATGGCCGTACTACTTAAATTCAAAGAAACTTGGTCTTAGATCATGTAGTGCGGGCCAGCGAAGACAAAGATTGGATACCGGTGGCCCGCCCGCACGGAGGATAGGAGAGTTGCGTAGTTGCTATGGGGTCACGCGCCGCTTTTTCCATCAACCCGGACCGATTTGACGGGTCGAGACCAAGTCCA
Source organism: Lymantria monacha (assembly GCA_905163515.2). Taxonomy (NCBI): domain Eukaryota; kingdom Metazoa; phylum Arthropoda; class Insecta; order Lepidoptera; family Erebidae; genus Lymantria; species Lymantria monacha. Next base: position 25,745,009 of record LR991081.1, read on the forward strand.
TAGTCCACCGCAACAAAAAAAAAGATCATGTAGTGCAACCTCTTAGCAATACGCTTTTAAAATGTAGCTTAGACTTTCCACTAAGAATTACACCCGGCCACAAGGCACTAACTATCCAAGCTTGGCTTGGCAACGTTAGGGGCTTTATATGAGCTAAAAACTGAACTTCATCTAGTCCAGATCTGAACCCTTTGAACTATAAATTATGTTCAGTTTTACAATACATAAACAGCTATAAACGCCATACCGACATCGAATTGCTTAAGAAATCTCTAAAACAAGCAGTGACTAAACTGCCAATAGAAACACTGTGTTAATCCATAGGCTCATGTCCAGACAGATCAAAGGTCTGCATTAAAACCAAAGGTAGTTATTTTGAACAGAATTATTTTTTATTTATTGTTGAGACAATAAATATACATTCATTAAGATATATGTATATTCATTAATATAAAATTATGTATTTCATAAAAAATAAACGCATTTTAGTTGTAACAAAACTTATGGCCAGACTAAGTACACAAACATTCGCAAGAAAAAATCTGTTATATAATCTACGTGGGTCACACAAAGTTTTTAGAATAGGTCATTAAAAGCAACGGATGATGATACATTTATTTAAAATTAGGAACTCTTTGAAAATCTGTAAATATATAATGAATTCATAAGTCATTTATTTTTAGAAATTGATGGTAATTTACAAATTATCTTTTATGCGTCGAAATTGTTTAAACAAGAGAAAATTTTGCTCAATTAATTATGACGACTCTCGTGCGGTCTGTATCGGTATCTGTATGCTGGAAATAACTTCAATGCTGTATATGACGACAGCACAGGTGATGAAAGCTGGATATATTGGTACGAACCCGAAATCAAACAAGCAAGAATGAATGCCTCATTCGTATGATGCTAATAGAGGACTATCTATCGCAGGTTTCTGATTTCCTGCTGATATTGATACTGTTATGGAAAAGGGGAGAAAGAAGGCGTGTATAAAATCTCTAAGAAAAAGTAGTAAAAATAAAAACAATAAAAATGTTAATAAACTTGTACATCATTTCGTATAATTTATTATAATAACTTTCAGTGTGACCCCCGACTTTAAAATCACATTGCAGCATAGCCCTGTTATGGCAGAATACTGCAAGCTTGGTGACCTGTCAAGTCCATTCAAATTCAAACATTATGTATAAGAATCTGAAATTATCTAAAAATCTACCACCGATTTGAAACGCGGCCGGCAGCTAAGAAGATCAAGCAACAAACTCAGCGGGTTCATTATTTTTAAGTTACATCTTTTAAATAAAATTAAATACAAAATATTTAGAATGTATTAGTTCCACTTAGGTACGCCCTTCGAATCAGGATATATTTTTATTGTTAAAATATTATGTAAAAGAAAACCTATGTTTGGACCAAATTTCACATGTGACACCCGATCATGATTTAACTAAATAAATCCCCTTAACCAAATTTGAGAAAAGTGAGACACTCGCTCCACATGTTGAGAGCAACCTTTTCAGTGAATATGACGAAATGCTAAAATAATATCCTCAATATGTTTTTAGTGCATTTTATATTGATCACATACTATCCATCTATGATCCATTACAAAAATATTCGAATATTTCTTTTTATGACCCGATGATTTTATTTAAAGACAAGACCTTTGTGACATTTTCAATCTTATGATTTAAATATTACAGTATTCTGTCATACAGTTAAGATATAATATTAAAATTAACAAGAAGTATGTGAAAATAATTATTACTTTTAGAATCAAGCCGAATGAAGCCAAAAAATCAGCCAAAACCTTTGGACATAAGCCTTGATAGTAATACATAGAACGGTTCTGTACCGACTATGTCTTTTAGTAAGTCATTTTCTGGTGCATCGTTTAGGGTGAGTGAAATATTCTCCCTCAAAGCTAATTTCGATTTCGACCCAATTTTACATGGTGACGTTTCTATAAGCTTTACCATACCGGTAATCGATTTGGCAATGCTGACAACATTGCAAAAGCCCGAATAGAATTTCTCATAGTTCACAAACGCTAGACACAGAGACTGATTATATTAATCGATCTTTGAAATAATATGCCTCTGCGTGAGGATGTGATATATGGGCCGATAGTCCAACTATAACTGTGGTCTTTCGGCAACTGTTCTGCTCAAGAGACTGGAAGTAGTCGGGGTTGCACGCGAGCCGATTTGTAGTGACATTCAGAAACACCTTGCAGTCGTGGTTTATAAGTATGATGGATCTATAGTCCATCTATGGCTTATAGCTTTACGTCAATCAGTTCAGGTGGCTGAAAGTCGTTCAACTTGCTTGTGAGTCGATTTATAATGAGTTTTAAATACAACTTGCAATCGTGGCTTATGAATGAGATGGGATTATAGTCCATGTTTAGCCATAGCAATTCATCAATCAGACTACTCAGGTGGCTGGAAGTCGTCTAACTTGCATGCGAGTCTATTTGTAATAACTTTCAAAAACACCTTGTAGTCGTGACTTATGAGTCAGATGGGTTCATAGTTTATTAAGAGTATTTTATTACCATTAAAAAAACTACTCCTTCACTTTCGGTCCATAGCTTTGTAGCTTTGTTCCAGACTATAACAGAATTAAACAGCTTCCAAAAGACTTTAAATACTGTTTTTCAGAAGCTCAAGGTTAATTCTATCAACTCTTTGGTGTTCTTTAGTTGTTATAGGGCTATTACTAAAGTAACAATTTGATAGTGATAAAAAATAATATTTGGTTGTTCTTTGCGATGCCCTGACAAGGGCTTAACGCTGTAAATGCTGTAATTGCCTTATCGCCACCACTCCAAGAGTAGGCGTGTCGGCAATCACAGTTGGTGTTATGTTGGCCCAATTACCTTGTTCTTTTCCTATTGCCTTTATTGACAGATGAACCAGAAGCCATCATTATAAATCGCTGCCTGTTGTAGGTACAGGATTAGGCAAGGATAGTAAGAGGAGAGGTTTGATTCTCCTCTCCCCTTGGTGCTGCCTACATCAGTTTTGTAACACCCACAGGAAAATAAGGAATGGTGAAACATTTATTGTCCATGTACATCTATTTCTGAGGGTGTTTTTGTTTTAGGACTAAGCAACTTATAATCAACTGATTGTGATTAGAAAATCACCCGACAAGTAAATCGCTTATTGCATTATTCTACTAACTTATTAGATTCACATATTTCTAAAAATAAAGATATTATTACTTACATGATTATTTTTTACTTTGTTGTGTATATCGCCTCAAGTCGCTGTGATCAAGAGATCACAACCTGTAAACAGATGGTGGTTTTAAAGTTAGATTTTATTAATAATTACTTTTTATTACTACTTTCTATCCGTGTGGTGACGGAGTAAGAATACAATTTACCACTCCCTATCTTACCCGTGGGTGATCGTAAGAGACGACTGAGGGATATAAAACGCATATAACGTCTATGCGAGAGAAGGAAAACTCGAAACCAAACCCTATGCGAACACGTCTGACCAGCGTGGTATAGTAGGTTAATTTCCCTTCCACTACAGAAGAAGTCCGAGCCCAACAGTGGAACATATATGCGCTGTGATGATGAATATCTACTTTCGTAATTTTAATCCATGACCACCAGTTACCACTAACCATTAGTGTGCTGCTAATAATAAGAATATGACGTCAGATTTATTAACGTTTATAATCTATACATATAAAATGCTTTGTCCTGAATGGCTGACTGACTGACTGACTGATGGATCAACGCACAGCGTTAATCTCTGATCCTAGAGACCTGGATCTTGAAGGGTGTGTTCTTTGTATGACGTAGGTATCCGATAATAAAAGAATTTTCGAAATTCTACTGCTAAGGGGGCGGCCCGTGCTCAATGAATTGGTTGTAGCTGAAACCCAGCGCTGTAGCACCTTTAGACTACAGCTGTGCTGAGGTACAACTTACTTTTTGGTCTACATTATGATTAAATATGTTTTTTTTTTCAATTTTCAAGATTTTTATAATAGCCATGCTGCAGAATTCAAATAATATATTTTCTTTCTTTCTTTTAAAAAAGTGGGCAGTTTGTATGGGACAACGTGATTCCATGGTTCAATCTACTTAAAATTTGGATAAACATTCTTTAACAGAAATGACGGAAAACGTGTTTAGTATTTTATTGAAATGCATCGCCTACCATGGTTGAAAAGGGGGCAAATTGCTCCCCGGCTGGTCGGCGCGGCGTCCGCCCTTTCTCGGCTCATGCCGAACATGGGCGGACCCAGTTTCGAGGGCCGACGGCTGTATGCGGGGGTGATCCGCTCAATGGCCATGTACGGCGCACCCGTGTGGGCGAGGGCTCTGAACGCCCAGCTCAGGCCTATACTGTGGAGGCCACAGCGAGCCATGGCGGTCAGAGCCATTCGAGGGTACCGCACGGTGTCTACCGAGGCGGCATGCCTATTGGCCGGGACACCCCCGTGGGACCTAGAGGCTGGCTCCCCATCGTTCAACGAGATAGCCACCTGGCGCGAGGACGCCCGCCGAGAAGTCATCGCCCATTGGGCTACGCGGCTGGAGAGGCCTAGACACGGTGTTGTTACCGTCGAGGCCCTCCGGCCCATACTGATGGAGTGGATGGAGCGGCGGCATGGAGTGCTCTCCTTCCGGTTGGTGCAGGTCTTGTTGGGGCACGGTTGCTTTGGCAAGTACTTGCACACGGTCGTGCGGAAGGAGTGGACTCCGTCCTGCCACCATTGCAGTAGCGACGAGGACACGGCGCAACATACGCTCGAGGTATGTTCGGGCTGGGACGGGCAGCGCCGTGACCTCGTCGCTGTCATCGGTGCCGACCTGACGCTGCCGGCTGTCGTGAAAGCGATGGTCGACAGCGTCATGAATTGGGACGCGGTCGCCGCCTTCTGCGAGGCTGTCATCTCGCAGAAGGAGGCGGCGGAACGAGTCCGGGAGGATTCCCGTGGCCGGGGCGGCGCATGCGCGAGTATCTGCGCCTGATGGCACACTAACCGAGGCTTCGGGTGATCGGACCGGGGAATTGTCCGGTCACCCGACGTGAGGCCACCGCGTGAGGGCGACGCCTCGACGGCGAAAGGTGTCGGGGCGTCCACGAGAGAGGAACCCGAAAGGGTATATCGCCGGGCGGGCCACCGAAGACAAAGATCGGGTACCGGTGGTCCGCTCGCACGGCGAAGAGAGGTGTTTGCAGGGTGGGTCCAAGGGGTTGCGCGCCGCCTCTTCCGTCGCTCCGGGCCGATTTGCCGGGGCGCGACCGCATACATGGTCCCACCTTGAGAAAAAAAAAAAAAAAGAAATGGTTGAAAAGGGGGCTGATAGTTATTTTGGCGATTATTTGCTTCGAAGTTAATATCAATACTCCTTAGTGCTTTTAATTTAAATTACAATTTGACACATATTTAAAAACTCAATCAACAACTATTAAAAAAAGGTTGAACTCACATAATAGTCTTGAGGCAATACTTTTCAAAATTGGTATGTCTCAAAAGTTATCGTACTATATTAGTACGGCATTTGAAGATTTTTAATCTTTAGAGAGGTCATGTACTTTTAGGACGCGGCGTCATAGAGAGATAGCTTGAAATTTGAAATGGTAAGGACCAGAACAATTTGGTTAAAAAAAATACGAAATAATTCCATATTAAAAAAGAACATAAATAATATGAAGATTGTTAAATTTTATAAGTACCTATTTAAACATTTAATCTAAATAATTTGTTATAACGTTTTCGAAAAAGCTGGTCTATACTATGCAAATATTATAAAGTTGAAATGTTTGATTGAGTGCGCTAATCTCAAGAATTACTAATTCTAATTGAAAACTGCTTTAGTGTTGGATAGCCCATTTATCGAGGCACGTTTTCCCAACTAGAAATTTTTTCGTCTTTGTTTAACGCAGAAGATATATCTGGACCCGATCAGGAAATCCTTATCGGGTCCAGATCAGGCATTCCTGATCGAGTCCAGATCAGGCGTACCTGATCGAGTCCGGATGAAATTTTACTGATCGGAACCAAATCAATCATCTGCGTTATATATCTTGCCTGATCCAAAACGAGTATGCCCAGTTCGGTCCTTTTAAAAAACATGAATATCTTAAAGAACATGTTTAATAGGTAAAAATATAAATTAATATATGACGTAGGCACCGAATGCAGTGCTATATTCTTATCATAGAGAGTCCCAGTGAGCTGTTCCGATTATGGCGCAACCACCAGATAACGACTGCAACTGTCGCTTGAATTTCTCATTCATGACCTGATCGATCTGTTTTAATCTGATTCGATAACAACTAATTTAATATTAGGCCATGTCATTACGCTTCGGAGAATCTTAACACCGCGATTCAAATAATGACGTCATTTAACTAACACCATCTATTTATTATGACCCAAAACATTAAATGTTAGAATGGTTGTTACAATATAATATTTCTATCTATCTATGTTTTCAAATGTTAGGTACATTTATATATACCTATATATATATTATTTATATTTGTTTTTTACTTTAAATATAAATTATTTTTATTTTATTAATTAAACATTATTATTATTATTAAATACATATTTAATTAAAGATTTCAGATTAATCTCCTCTGATGCAAATACAATTTCGCCGTGGCATAAATATGACAATCATGTCACTTTTTTGAATTTTGATTGATATTTTTTTTGTATTACGAAAACTGTTTCTGGTTCTGATATACTAAAAGCCTTACTATATACTTGATGATATTTTACATCAGGCTATCCTTATTTGGTCCTGATCTGGTCCTGATCCGGTATGCCTTACCATACTTGATGTTATTTCACATCAGGCTATTCTGATCAGGACCAGACCTGGTCCTGATAGGATTTGCCGGATCCGGCATGCCTCATTCTGTCCTGATTGGGTCCTGATCCGGTATGCCTTACCATACTTAATGATATTTCACATCAGGCTATCCTTATTTGGTCCTGATCTGGTCCTGATCCGGTATGCCTTACCATACTTAATGTTATTTCACATCAGGCTATCCTGATCAGGACCAGACCTAGTCCTGATCGGGTTTGCCGGATCCGGCATGCCTCATTCTATCCTGATCGGGTCCAGATACATGATCTGGTTGAACCATACTTTTTTCTAGTCGGGTTAGGCTATATAACATCACGCTTTGACTAATAGAGGCGGAGCAACAATAACAAATGTTACAAAAATGGGAAAAATTTAATTCTTTTGAGAGCTTCTTATAAATTATAGATACGACTGCATAAACAGCGTAGTGGTTAAGATAGCCTTCCGCTTCAGTGCCGTAGGTTCGATTCCTACGCAGGACAATAATTTGCACTCAACACATTGTTGTTCTGAGGCTGAATGAAATTTGTCTTACACTTATTTTCAATAAATTAAAAAATCTATACATTTATTTTCAATAAAACCATTTCAATTAATTTATTATTACTTAAATTTTATTTAATTTACGTAGATATGTTCTCCCCATTATTATATATTTTATATAAAAATAAAATAAAAATATAGATACATACATACATACATATCATCACGCTATCCCTTGCAGGGTAGGCAGAGAGAACAGAGTGCCAGAGAACTCTATCCTTGCATACTTCACTCGCTTCCTCAACATTCATAATTCTCTTCATACACGCTCGCCGATTTCGGAGACTCTTGACTCCACCTTCCTTCAGTACGTCACCAATCTGGTCTAGGAAGTTGAGTCTCGGTCTCCCTCGGTACCATGTAGGTAGGCCTTCCACTTTCGCATTGTATATCTTCTTAACCAGACGTTCGTTCGGCATTCTTTCCTCATGTCATGGAGTCATTCGTATGTCATTCATATTCAGTCAGTCATTCATATCACTTCGCATCTTTACACCAATACTCTCTTTCATACCTACACGCTCTCTTACATCGTCAAAATGAAAATATAGATAACCTAAAAAATAGAGTCATCATTGTGGTCTTACACCAATCCTCAGGGTCGATGCAATATGTACTCTTCATTCGTCGTATATATTGCAATAGCAAAACTTTTATGACCAGCCCACTGCTTGACGTCAACCGTCCTTAGGAATGTAATTGTTAACCAGACGACATCAGATAAAATCGGCCCAAGTTTATGATAAATTCTTAAATGTCTTTTACAATTTCCACGGGCAATAAGTGTTAATAGTATTCGTAATTGTGGAGTGGTCTACACAGCAAAATCAAATTCTAAAACTTAGAATAAAAACACCAAGAAGGATAGCTCGGTACTTGAAGTGTTTAAAAAAAGTGAAGCCATAAATCCTCTTACTGTGCAAGCGATTGTATACACGCACACTACTATAAAATGTCATCATTATCATTATTCTCTTACTCTTGCTATCTCAATTAGTCTCTATCCCAATTAGTTGGGGTCGATACAATATGTACTCTTATTTCTTAGTACATAATGTAAAAGTTATCGGCAATAGTTTTATGACCAGCCGCCTGTCAGACGCCAACCCTTTTGGAATGTAATTGTTGACCAAACGGCATCAGATGCTGGCCCAGGTCGTTATAAGGTTCTTAGTAGTCTTTTACCACATCCACGAGCATAGTAAGGATTGGTAGTATTCGTAGCCGCTACAACACAGTTATAAAATGTGTGTAAGAGATTCCACGAGTATACACGCACACTGCTATAAAATGAAACACAATGACCTTGCACACTACGGAACGAGCGGGCGTAGTGTTACATTTCTGTCACCAATTTAGTGGCCTCAAATATTGTGCGTGGAATTGATTTCTATGTAATATTATTATAAGATTTAAAAACAGAATAGTAATAAAAGTTTGCAAAATTGATATTACATGGTTGTGACATTAAAATACGAGAATGTGCTTAAGAGAAAGGTGAAGGTAAGCTCACTTCTTGTCTAATTGTAACAGTCATCTCTTGATGTCCTGCATGACGCATCACGTTGCTGGCCTGTAACAAGTACAAGAGTTCCATTATAAAGAGAATATTTCATTTATACATATAATGACAAGTAGATATAGAAGGAAAATTATAACTAAAATCGTACAACCAAAGCTTACCTTACAAAAATGCCAAATTAATAAATACTCCAAGTTTCTTTTCATTTTGTTGTAAACTTGTGGTCAGCTTTTAGAGAAATATAAGCTGAAAAGAAAAGAGATATTATCATGTCTTCATTAAAAAAACCACATAAAAGTAACTATGTAATGCAAAAATAGAGAAATTTTCTCTTCTTATATAAAGAGTAATAAAGGTCTTACAAATCAATCTATTTTTAACAAAACAATGTTTCAAAACCGTTTCATCATCATCATTTTACTCAGCTCCAATACGTTCCACTGCTGGGCTCAAGCCCCTTCCATAATACAAGAGAAATTATCATACTTTACCATGCTAATTAAACGTGTTGAGATAGAGTTTTATTTTAATTTTTCCTTCTCTCACATAAACATATGCATATTATATCCCTTAGTTATATTTTACGACACCCACGGGCAAGATACGCAAACTCCTCTCTTCGCCGTGCGAGCGGGCCACCGGTACCCGATCTTTGTCTTCGGTGGCCCGCCCGGCAATTACATTCTTACCCCATTTCAGCATATCATTTAATGCCATGATCACTAAATATTAATGCCATACACACACGTCACAATGTAAATCAATTTGTTAAGGAACCATCCTCACGCTCATGAATAAATTCTATTGTTAATCTTATTAATCTTTAAACATACAATTTATCAGCATTCTGTATTTGTCGGTCGCCGTCCATATATTAGCGATATCTATCGCTAATATATATATATGTATAGTCCGCTAAAAAAATATCATTACATTGGGTATTATTCCAAGTAAGCATTAAAATTTATTCGAATATATGTTTATTATATGTTTTATACCTATCATCGGGTTGAGAGCCCTTAAGGCTCGACCATAGACCAGTTAAGCTGTCAAAGCCACCTCGGCTAACAGCTCGCAGTTGGTTTTTAGTGGGTATTCAGTCACCCTTCAGGGGCTGCAAGTCCCACACTCCCCGCCCGGGCGGGAGTGCGGAAAAGCATTTTTAGCCACTGCGTTACCAAAAATAAAAAATATACCTATCATTCAGCATTTCACCGTCGACTGTGATTTCAGATGAAGCTCTCCCACAAATGAGGCAACTGTGTCATAATGGTTACACTTGATAGGCGGATTGGTGATCGCCGGCGAAAGCTGCTGACTCATCTGGTAAAGAAAAAATCGGTTAAAGAAATTATGCAAATAATTAGTGGCGATTATTGTATTCTTATCTCTTTGCCACTCACAACAATATACAATTAAGAGATGCAAATTATAGCACAAATACAAATTATTTGTAGTTCGCACAAAGAGTCTTCACGTGTGGGAATGCAACCAATGACACTCGACACGAAAGGTCGGGCAATGTCATATTATTGAACGAGATTACGTGTTCTCTATACTGCCAGAAATAAAAAATTCAATAGATATAAAAAATGTGTTTTTAAAAATAAAATATTAAAATACACTAAAAAGTGAAAATATAAGAATCTATTTGCTAAAATGAATTTAAGATGAAGATAATCAATAAATTATGAATGTTGAGGAAGCGAGTGAAGTATGCAGAGATAGAGTTCTCTGGCACTCTGTTCTCTCTGCCTACCCTGCAAGGGATATGGCGTGATGATATGTATGTATGTATGTATTTATTTTTAATCTCAGTTTTAATATTTTGGATTAACAAAGGCTTTAACTTTATTACCAGTACCTATCTACGCCGTGCGAGTGGGCCACCGGAACAAGGTCTTTGTCTTCGGGGGCCCGTCCGGCAATGTACCTTCGAATCGACGCCTGAATAGCTTGACCTGCTTAAAATATTATTGCACAGTGTCACTGTATGCCACCATCATGGAAGTAATAAGTACTCTGTACAACCAGAGTACTTATTACTTCCATGGCCACCATGACGTCCGCCATATTCGATATAAAATGGCGTCATTGTCGTGTGCATCAACGCAAACGTGTGTCAATTTTCAGCCTAATTAACTTTAGTAGAAGTAGGTGATTATTGATTGCAAAATGTATATTTTAAATAAAAGCTTTTAATAATAAGAAACCGGGTGAATTAACATTTAAATTAATTTTACACCTGCACAATATAATTATAAAGTATGTAGATAATTAGATACTACATTTATAATTGGACTGTTAACGAACAATAGAATGCACTTTTCCAAAAATTTATATGGACTACCAACGATTATTACCGCTTTAAGATCATATATCAAATATTAAGAGACTAAAATGATTAATTTATAGAAAAATACTCACAATTTGTTTTAGTGGTGACACAGGCAACGTGGAACCGTGCTAATATGTTGAGAGCCACCCGCAAAATGGACCCAACTTGCACGTTCACGGAGGCTGAAAGCAAATTTAAGCTTCTAGAACATTTACTACGCGCGCATAAATCAATAATACATACGGCTGTTATGGATTTATACGGTACGCTACCTAAACTGCTCAGAATAAGGTTTAATTTCCAAATATACTACGGATGTACAGTCGCGACGGTAAATTATTTTATTTTATTTATCGAATCCGAGCTTAGACCGATCTCTATAACGGCAAAAGGTGTATTATAACTTTCTAGTGGAATATTCATAGCTATGAAACATGCCCTGCCCAATCTGCCAGAGGTGACGAAAGAGCAGCTAAAACCTACCGTACCAAACAACCTACCGTATCCTCATCGAAGTTGGACTAATCATCTTTATCTATCTGTCTCAGCAGATATATCAGCCGTATATAATCAAATTATATCCGTGTGGTGACGGAGTAAGAATACAATTCACCACCCCATCTTACCCGTGGGTGATCATACGAGACGACTAAAGGATATAAAACGCATATAACATCTATGCAAGAGAAGGAAAACTCGATACAAAACCCTAAAGCAACACACCTGACCAGCGTGGTATAGTAGGTTAATTTCACTCACATTACGGAGGAGGCCCAAGCCCAACAGTGGGACATATATGGGCTGTGATGATGATGTTGATGATATAATCAAAACTGGTAATTGCTCAAACGTATGATAATGGTTAGTAGCTTAAGAAATATAAAATAACTGTACTAAATTTTCTTTTTTTTTTCTATAATATAATGTCAAACATCCAGTTAAAATAAAATTCGACAATCATTAGTTATATATGAATTTACTTAATTCATTCAAAGTTCAGATTGTCGGTTTTGGTTTTGTACGTTTTATATGCCCACAGCCTCCACAATAAGAGGGTAATTGACCTACTATATTAGATATAGGAACGGTAAGACAGGTTGGTATAGGGTTTAATTTCGAGTTTTACTTCTTTTGCAGATTATACATATGTGCTACCTATTTAATGTATACCATAGTCATCTTTTGTTGACATTCCAGACTTACTCACGGGCAAGAAAGGTAGTATTGAATTGTATTCTTACTCCGTCACCACACGGTTACTCGGGTAATAAACAAATTTAGAAAAAAAGTAGATATAAAAAAAAGTAGGACCGTTAGTACCGATCCCTTGATTTCGGTGGCCAGCCGGGCGGGTTACCCTTTCAGGTAGTTCCTCTTTCGACGTTGCTCTCTAGCGATCCCGCTCTCTGCGGGTGGCGAACAAATCCCCATTTCATCCACCCACAACGTTATTACATTCGCGTTATGTTTAGTTAAGGTCGGTCTAGTTCTTGAGTATCCTTACAAATTTCTGGTGGCTTTTATTCTATCGTTTGTTACGGTACGGTACGTAGAGTCTAGTTGAGCAGAGGTAGAATTGGAAATTTGATTACTAAACCAAAAACTAGCAAATGTCTGTACTCCCATATTTTTTCAAGAATTTCAACGAAAGTAAGGGCTTATAGGTATACACGAAATAAAATGTTTTAAATCTCTAAAACAAAACCCGTTCAACAATTATATTATTATTAAGGTCGTCAATATTTTTTAATAAGTTCCATATCGCCGATGAAGATTCAATAAATAATAACTGCAAAAATGCAACTTTTCAGGAGGCGAAAAAAACGTCTCAAGTCGGTTTGAATTTATACATACATACATATATATCATCACGCCATATCCCTTGCAGGGTAGGCAGAGAGAACAAAGTGCCAGAGAACTCTAACTCTGCATACTTCACTCGCTTCCTCAACATTCATAATTCTCTTCATACACGCTCGCCGGTTTCTGAGACTCTTGACTCCACCTTCCTTCAGTACATGACCGATCTGGTCTAGATAGGTTAGTCTCGGTCTCCCTCGGTACCTACATCCTTCCACTTTCGCATTGTATATCTTCTTAACCAGACGTTCGTTCGGCATTCTTTCCACATGTCCGAACCATCGGAGCATTCCCTTTCGCATCTTTACACTAATACTGTCTTTCATACATACTCGCTCTCTTACGTCGTCGTTACGAATGCGGTCGGTCAGCCTAACTCCACAGATTTTCCGCGGCGACATTCCATCATCCAGCCGCACACAGGCTCTACAGCCCATGTAACTGGACTGCACAGTCTGTAGCAGTTTACCGTTAATACCATACTCCGGTAAAATGTTCCAAAGTTCCTTTCGTACAACCGTGTCAAATGCTCTCTCCAGATCCACAAAACTGCGGAAAATCCTCTGACCTAGAGCCAAATGCTTCTCCACAATGTTGCGCAGAGAGAACACTTGATCCATGCATCCCCTTCCACTCCTGAAACCTCCTTGTGTCTCATACAGTAAACCATCGGATACCATCCTCATTCTCTTTTCAATAATTTTACCATACACTTTTGCTGCCAAACTGGTCAAGCTTATGGCTCTGTAATTTGCGCAGTCATAACGTGAACCCTTGTTTTTAAACAAAGGCACGATGACTGCGCTATTCCAGTCCCCGGGAACCATTCCCGAGCTCCAACATAAATTGAGGAGCAACAGGAACGCCTCCCAGATACAGGAGGCATCAAGCTTGATCATCTCGGCAGACACCATATCAATGCCCGCTGCCTTACCATTTTTCAAACTTCTTATCGCCCATTCAACTTCATCCATACTGATGCCATCGGAGGACGCCGTTGTCGAATGTTGATCAACTAAACCACATGCAACACCGGCGCCAACCGTGGCATCCGCATACATATCGCCAAAATATTCACTCCATCGGCTTAATTATATTTACTAAATGAATGCTGAATTTATATTGACTATATTTTTTTTAAATGTTTCATATATACAGTCTGCAATATCACAAATCTATTTTTTTTTCTTTTAATATTACTGGGCTTTAAATAAATTGCAGATATAAGGTATTGTTTTGTCGAATGAAATATAAATATTGGAATTCGAAGATTTAAGGTATTGCTTTTAAATTTACCTAAATATTAAAAAAAACAGGAAGATAATAAAAAGAAAAAGATTATATTATGTGACAAAAGAAGGCTAAACCTAGAAAATTATGTTGTTGATAGATAAGACTATCGATAATAATGAAGATGATGTAAAACTAAAAAACAAATATTTTGTAAAATCACTTTAATTAACAGTTAAATTAACAGTTTCTCGGGGGAGTCTATGGGAACGCGTCTCTAGTCTTGACGTTAGGTGGCAACCGGCGTAAAAATAAAACCAACCAAGTTCAATCAACATCACTCCAAGTCATGAAAGGTACAGATAAGAAAAGGGCAAACAATGCTAAGGCGTCTCCCTCAAGCGACGGTAACAGTGATGGAAATGCAAAAATGCTAATACGTACATCCAAAGCAACGCAAATGTCATGAGAGCACCCGAAATATCACCCACGATGTGCATAGCGAGCGGGAACGTGGGCTCGATGACAGGACGAAGCTCAGAACTCAGCCAAGTATTACATCGAAGACTCATCAACATTTGTTGCATCCAGGAGACGAAGTGGAAGAGGTCCAAATCGTGTAATATCGGGTACAATTACAAGTTGATTTGTCATGGAACAAGTGCGCAAAATGGAGTCGGCCTCGTAGTAGATAAACACTTTCAATACTGCGTAGTTGCAGTAAAGAGAGTAAGCGAAAGGCTAATCAATCAAGCTCGCCTAAACATTATAAGCGCATACTCCCCCAGTTCGGCACCCCAAATTCAGAAAAGGAATCTTTCTAGGAAGAAATTAGCGATATGTTGCAGTCTATCAAACTGTGATTTAAAGTTTATCATCAAATTTGAACGGTCACGTTGATGAGAAAACTATCACTTACCAGAAAATACTTGGCATCTTCGGATATGGTAAAATCAACACGGAGGGAGAGAACATCCTTCAAATGGCACTGGCACACGATGTTGCAATTATTAATACTTTCTTCTCAAAATCTGCAGAACATCTAGTAACCTATAAAAACGGTGGCGCATGACTACATTCTAACTTATAGAAAACAACTAAAGACATACAAAGACTGCAAAGTCATACCCGGGGAACCTCTCACTTCACAGCAAAGAATACTAGTGGCAGAGATCAAAATACCAAAAACATACAAAGTCACGAAAGAGAAAACCATAAGTATACGGTGACGTAAATTGGAGGGGGAGGACGGTTTCAGACTATGTAAAAACATCGCACAACACATTCAGCAGCAGCAGGATGATATAGCCGATGGAATGTGGAGATATTTTCAACTATACTGAAATGAAAAAGCAAAAAAATATTTAGGAATATCTAAAGGCGCCATCAGTAATAACAAGGATGCTAGCTGGCAGAATGAAGAAGTGAGAGATAAATTGGAAACAAAGAAAACACTCTTCAAACTATGGCAACAGACGAAAGACGATGCTGACCATCAAGTTTATAAAATTGCTAAGAAAACCGCAAACCGAGCCGTTGCACAAACCAAGGCTACCGCCAGGGATGATTTCTATGCCAAGTGATGAATTTGATGTAAAGAGCGAGTTTAACCCGGCGAGCGTAAGGTTGGGTGTGGTACACCCAGACCTATAAATATCGGTAAATATTTTAATAGTGAATTGTTATTACGCTTCGTGCGCCTGAGTAGCTGCGCGGGAGAAAATGCGGAAGCGTCAACTACCACTGATTTAGTCGACCGCCACCCGGCGAATGATATGGATGAGGTTGAAGTGGTCAGCGGGTGCGTGAAACCCACCTTACGCTACTTGTTACGAATTTAAACAAACACATTTTGCTTTCTTTTTGTTATTTTCTGCATTGCTTGGTTTTATTTTCAGGATTAAAATCTAGAATGTTGTCCTAAGATAACCGAAGGAGATTATTACGTCCTATCAAAGAAGCTGAAGTCTGAAAATGTCAGTATAAGAAGTTTTGAAAGTGAGACAGAGTAAGAGTTGGATGACTAAAAACAGCCTTTAGTATTTGATGAGAATGATAGCGAAGGTAAAGGTGGTAGCTATTTGTTGGGGAAAATAGAACGAAATGGTTCACAGTACCAAACAGATCTAATGTACGTGCCAGGGAGGAAAATATTGTAAGGGAAAGGCAAGGCGTGAGACCTATTAAACAAAATGCCAAAACAGCTGGAGAATGTTGGAACCTATTTATTACTAATGCTATTTTGCAAGAAATAGTGATTTACACAAACTTTAAAATAAGTACCAGGCAAGCGACATGTCAAAATAGTCTCACAAACAAATATATTATGGCTAATATCACACATTTGCCCACAGAACTTCGTAAAAAAATCTATAGTGTGGTAATCCTCAAAAGAATCACCATTAAAAGTAGCCAGATCTATAAAGAGACGTGAAATATGTCCTACAAAAAAAGACCGCAAGACTAAATACGTTTGTTACCAGTGCAGCCGTTATCTATGTATGGAACATGCCGTTTTTGTCTGTGAAAACTGCACAAGATCTCATGATGAATAAGTATTTAAATATTGGTTTTATGATCCAGTATAAGTGTTATTTTGTTTTTATGTTTAGTCTATTAGAAGTAAAAATACTTTTGTTATTTTTATTTTCATATTTTTGACAAAAAGTGATAAATATTTGTCTTAACTAATTAATGTAAGTCCGAATTGTTAACTTTGTTAATTTCATAAATAAACAGCTATAATAAATATATATTTTTAATTTTACCTTTAAATTAGTACAAAATAGAAGTATATATCAGTTTAGTATTCAAGAAAAAAAGTATTAAAAATAATAGTGTATTAAATCCACACAATCACTATCTGGGTGTGACACACCCACCTAGCGCTTTTTGTTACATATTCTAACCTTGCGCTCGACGGGTTAAAAACATTACATACTTGCACTTTCTCAGATCCATCACAATTTATAGGTAAATAATAAATAGCAGACTCTGCGCGCCTAGAATTATCATTCTTTTTGTCTTTCTTGTCGTATCAGTTCGTTGTATCAGAGACTTTACGTAAATTTTGTGCTGATCCCAGTTTAATTGTTCCCAACAATATGTATGAATTTCTTGTCTTTCTTCACTTATCTTACTGCATCCCCTTAATTTACTTTTGTTACAATTTTCAGACTTACATCTCTCTCCCTTATTTAAACCTCAAGAATAATCCCACCAATAGATTATCCCATCTATTTAATCCTCTATATTAAACTTTGCGTTTGCGGGTCTAGAGTATCCCGAATAATCTTCACATTTCATTCTACTTATTTTTGCCAGATTTCTTTTACAAACAGCTATGTGTCGCCGCTTTCGGCCTAGGTTCATGTCACCTAAATCTATTTCAGATTCTGATGAATTATTATGGGCATTGTTTGGAGGGTGGTAATCATTCTCACTACTCACATCTGTATCAATTACATCAGAATCTGTATCATCAGCTGTAAAATTTAATAATATCGAAGGACTATCACGATTACTCACGGCAACATAATTCATATCTGTCAACATAAGAGCGAACTGAACCTTTCTTAGGCTTTTGATAATATTATTGTCTTCTATGAGATCCGAAAGAGACCAGGATCTGACGAGTCTAAACTATTGATCAAATTTATGCCTTAATTTGAAGAAATTACAGAATATAGAGCTTCAGTAGTCTGAAAGTGATTTGAAACTAGTATATGTGCACCGACAGATCGCAACCTGTCAATATACTTGGTACAATGATCACAAATGGACGCGTTTGAGCGGAGTTAATATATATTTCCATCATAAACGATGTAATAACATTTAGTATATATTGCAACAACTGTTTATCTAACAAAATTAATAAGAAACGGACCCAAGATCTTTGTCAGCATGTGTATTATGCTATTTTACTATGTATTATTCAATAAAACAAAAATGGCTAAAATGCCATTTATTATTTATTGACTCTTAATCGGCGATGTATATATATAATTGTGTAGTAGGAAAAAGAGTTAATAAGACACAAAGATAATATAGAATTTGTATAAACCTTGAGTAATAATATACCTTTTTTTTCGGCATCAGGCGCAGATATTCGCACCTGCGCCGACCCGGCCGCTGGCAGCGGCCCGGGTCACAGGAATCCTCCCGGACTCGTTCCGCCGCCTCCTTCTGCGAGATGACAGCCGCGCAGAAGGCGGCGACCGCGGCCCAGTTCCTGACGCTGTCGACCATCGCTTTCGCGACAACCGGCAGCGTCAGGTCGGTGTGCAGGTACTTGCCGAAGCAACCGTGCCGCGACAACACCTGCACCAGCGGGAAAGAGAGGATCCCGTGCCGCCGCTCCATCCACTCCATCAGTACAGGCCGGAGGGCCTCAACGGCAACAACACCGTGTCTAGGCCTCTCCAACCGCGTAACCCAACGGGCGATGACGTCTCGGCGGGCGTCCTCGCGCCAGGTGACTATCTCGCTGGACGATGGAGAGCCACCCTCGTCGCATGCTGAGCTAACCCGCCGGTAGAGGTCGGAAAGCCTTTCCGCCTCTAGGTCCCACGGGGGTGTCCCGGCCAGTAGGCATGCCGCCTCGGTCGATACCGTGCGGTACTCGCGAATGGCTCTGACTGCCATGGCTCTCTGTGGTCTCCACAGAACAGCCCTGAGCTGGGCATTCAGAGCTCTCGCCCACACGGGTGGCACCGTACATGGCCATCGAACGGATCCCCCCGCATACAGCCGTCGGCCCTCAAAGCTGGGTCCGCCCACGTTCGGCATGAGCCGTGATAGGGCGGACGCCGCGCCGACCAGCCGAGGAGCAATTCGGCGGAAATGCTCCCGGAACCACCATCGCCCGTCGAGCACCATACCCAAGTACTTATATGGGCCTGGATACTGATCTGGATGGAGTTGACGACTAACGAGGCGCCGATTGGCAGCCTTACGCGTGGCCCATGGAATAATAGGGCCTCCGTCTTATTTAAGGTCACTCTGAGCCCCAGCGCCTCGATTCGCCTGACCATCTCCTCGGTGCCGAGAGTGGCCAGGCTCGCCTCCTCTTCGAGTGTCCTGCCCCGGGCTGTGACGAGCGTATCGTCAGCATAGCATATCAAGCTCAGCCCGGGGGGCGACTCCCTCTCAACGCCCAGTCGTACCCGATGTCCCACAGAGTCGCACCCCAGAACCGACCGCCGTGGAACACCGCACGACATGGGCGTCCACACAATGTCCCCTGCAGGACCCACGCAGAGGACACTGCGCCCCTCCAAATAGTCCGCCACCAGCCGCCTCAAGTACAAGGGCACTCCATAAAATCGGATCGCCTCCCTGATGCAGCTGAATGGCAGACTATTGAATGCGTTGGCGATGTCCAACGACACCGCCGACAGCACTCCTCCGCCGGAGACAGCCTCCGCGGCCGTCTGCCTCAGTAGTAGCAGGGCCCCGATGGTCGAACGCCCCCTTCTAAAACCGAATTGAGCGTCCGACAGATCGGGCCCCACTTCGCCCAGGTGCTGGACGATGCGGGCAGTGAGGATGCGCTCCAGCAATTTAACCACATCGTCAAGGAGCACGATGGGCCAGTAAGCTGACGGCGAATCCGGGAGCCGTCCCGGCTTCGGCAAGAGGACCAACCTCCCCTCCTTCCAGCACTCAGGGAACCGTCCAGACGCCAAACAGGCGTTGTAAAGCTGCCTGAGGCGAGGCTCGAGGTGCTCGAGGAGCACGTCAGTACCCGGATTGGTATTTCGTCCGGGCCGGGGGTCATGGTGGCGGAACGAATCCTCGCCACAGCCGCTCCCACTGCTGACTCCGTCACGGGCGGACCACTTTCGTCGGCTTCCCGGTCTTGAGCTGGCGAAGTCATGACCGGAGCGTGTACTCCGACTGCCGCGGAAACAACTCCTTGAACACCCTACAGAGGAAGACGGGCTGGAGGGTCTCGATGAGAGGGGGGTCCTGCGCGCGAAACTTGTTCAGCGACGCGCGATACGAGTAACCCCAGTGGTCACGGTCGAGCCCGTCCAGCATTTTCTGCCAACTCGCACCCTTGGTGGATCGGATGGCCAGCCGAAAGGCAGTCCGCGCACTGCGGTACGCCTTATACAGCTGGCCCTCCCGCTCAGCGCGGTGACGCCGCCGGCTGCGGGTGTAGGACCTTCGGGCACTAATGCACGTCGCATGAAGGTCCGCTACAAATACTACCAACCCTTACTTTGGTCGTGGATGTCGCATAATACGACTAAGAGCCTTATAACGACCTCGGCCAACTCCATCTGATGCTCTTTGGTCAACAATTACATTCCCAAGGAAGGTTGACGTCTGGTAGACGACCGGTCATAAAACTATTGCCAATAATTTTTACAATATATACTATGAAAGAAGAGTACATATTGTATCGACCCCAAGTAATTGGGGTAAGAGTAGGAGAATCAAGAATAAATATGAATAATATATAAAGTTAAATAATCAAGTATTTTAATAACGTGCCAGAAAAACGAAGAATTACCTTATGTTATACGACATTTTCCTTCATATGCGTTGAAAATAAACTAATTGTTGATCTCTGAGATTTGTTCAACGATTTCGCATTGTCAACAGCACAGCCTGCCTCGTTTTACTCTTGTGATTAAGAAGCACGGAGTTAGGCCATATTAACGCGGCGGTCTTCCCGTGCAATAAATTGTTCTTCTGCCGCGGTTATGTTCGTTATGTTTCGAATTCTAACTGCGTTACGGTTTTGTTGGGAAAGATTTGATTTTATTGGTCCCGACATTGTTGATGACAATATAGACATAATATGTTTTATTATAACAATATTCGTAAAAAATCGTAACACTCGCACAAAACGAACACTGACCGGTCAAATTTTGCACGCTTGCTCTACTCTCGATATATGAAAATCAAGCACTTTTCAAACCTAAAAATAATCGTATTTTTCTCACATTGCACTTAACATATAGGATAATATTATCATACATATGTCAAGAAAATACATTCGTTTAAACGTATTTGATATTTTTAAAAAGCAATTATTTTGTTTAAAGTAAGAAAATAGTTGATTAAAAAAAATAGTCGAAGACATCGGATAAAATATTCCGTATCTGGCAAGAATATGACCGTAAAAATTAATGTATCAAAATATTTCTTTTTTTAAAAGCTTCATAATCGCAACGCGTGGTTTCCTTTCGAAAATGGTTTGGAAATTCTTTGTCATTTAATTGCAATTAATAAAAAAAAACTAAGCTGCTTAGTTATTAGTGTACGTATACCTTATGAAAATTGGGTTCGTTTACATTTTTTTGTTCGTCCCTTCGGACAGGCAAAGGAAATAGATCCCATACAGCCTATTGTAAACGAACAGCGATGTTTAGTACTGCGTCGAGAATGGCACAAATTATTTTTCTTTTTCATTTATGGCATTGACTAATAGTAAATGATAAATAAAATAATGAAATTAGGCACACGTCTGTTAACTTTCAGTATCTTAAAAATATTGCATATTTTTTTGTTTCTCTAACTTTTTGAAGGGAAATTTTTTATCGACGTATGGGAGAAATTTTATATTGTAACGTTTTTCTGTTACGCGCCATATTTATTTTGATGTGTAAAGCGCATGGTAGGGTTACCCGTGTGGTGACGGAATAAGAATACAATTTGCCACCCCCTATCTTAACCGTGGGTGATCGTAAGAGACGACTAAGGTAAGGGATATAAAACGCATATAACATCTTTGTAAGAGAAGGAAAACTTGAAACAAAACCCTATACCAACATGTCTGACAGTAGGTCAATTTCCCTACCATTATGGTGGAGGCGCGAGCCCAATAGTGGGACATATATGAGCTGAGATTATAAGCGCATGAAGGTAGAGAGAAGAGAGAGAGAGAGAGAGAGGGGGAAGAGAGGGAGGGAGAGAAGGAGAGAGGCAGAGAGGGAGAGCGGCAGAGAGGGAGAGAGGCAGAGGGAGAGAGGTAGAAAGGCAGAGAGAGGCGAGAGGCAGAGAGGGAGAGAGAGAGAAGGAGAGAGGATTTTTAATAGTCGCAGAACCATGCTGTTGACAATTCTCTGTCTACAGCCGCGGGACGGTCCATCCGGGGTAGTACCACACTCTCGCAGAAGATCGAGGTCTGAGTAATGGCAATGTACTATTGCGTTTCGTTTGGTGAGCGAGAGAGCCGGTAGCCCAAGTGGGTGGATTTGGGGATTGTAATGGTAGGCAGCGGCCTAGTTATACCCTTGGTATAGCAAAGGTCCATGGGCAGCTGTGACACTTACCATCAGGTGTGCTGCTTGCTCGTTTGCCACCATAAGCTATAAAAAAAAGGCAGAGAGGGAGAGAGAGAGGGAGAGGAAAAGAGAGAGAGAGAGGGAGAAGGAGAGAGAGAGGGAGAGAGGGAGAGAGAGGCCAGAGTGTCACTTCTGATATGTGTACGTACTTTATACGCACGTATAATTTTTTGTTTTTATTTAAAGTGCAATTCTATTTAATATTACTACCAGATCTTACTCAATGAAATAATGAAGGCGCTTTATTTATCGTGCATATTATAAGCATTGACTAATAGTAAATGCTAAATAATATAAAAATTATGAGGCGTGCACTATTGGATTTTCCAAATTATATAATTTAACTTTTCGCGGTATTTTCCAAACAAACCATTACACCACGTAATGACGTGTGCTGTCAGTTGCCATGGTTACATCATCAACAAATGAACGTTTAGAATTAATGATTTCTTATTTTTTTTTTGTTTATTAATATCATATTTTACATACATACATACATATCATCACGCCATATCCCTTTCAGGGTAGGCAGAGAGAACAGAGTACCAGAGAACTCTATCTTTGCATACTTCACTCGCTTCCTCAACATTCATAATTCTCTTCATACACGTTCGCCGGTTTCGGAGACTCTTGACTCCACCTTCCTTCAGTACATGACCGATCTGGTCTAGGTAGGTTAGTCTCGGTCTCCCCCGGTACCTACATCCTTCCACTTTCGCATTGTATATCTTCTTAACCAGACGTTCGTTCGGCATTCTTTCCACATGTCCGAACCATCGCAGCATTCCCTTTCGCATCTTTCACCAATACTCCCTTTCATACCTACTCGCTCTCTTACGTTATATCATATTTTAATATCCTATATCCTATTCCCGACGACAACAAACTCAAAAACATAAAAATCATAAAAATTGGTGCAGTCGTTCTCGAGTTATAAGTGTTGTAACTAACACAACTTTCTTTTATATACATAATAAAGATTATCAATTTTATTTATATTATAGGTATATAAAAATATTGCATACATATATATTATATGTATGCAATATTTTTATACTTATATCAAAATTATTTAAATTGTTACACACAAACAGGGACACTTTTATACTATAAGTCGTATAAGTTATAGTCAAGTTTTTATAATTCCCTTAAAATTTACCAGGTGTTCGCAGAATATCAGCGCTATTTTATAAGAATAAAATAGCAAAAGTTGAGGCAATAGCATCGATCACTAATAATAAATTAATTAGTGATCGATGGCCTTTTTTGTTTCTCGTTAATGTTATTTTATATCAGAAGTTATTTTCTTTAATTACGTTTATTTGGTCACATCAATCAACATCGTTATATCGAAGTGCTGAAGTGTTTGTACAGGAACGTCACAATGTCAGTCCGTATCCGGGATAAGATTACGAAACTGACTCAGTTGCAGAAAGGCGTGAGACAGGGAGATGTCATCATTCCGAAACTGTTTACCACTGCACTGGAAGATGTCTCCAAGCACTTAGACTGTACCAGACTCGGTATTAAAATTAACGGCGAATAAATCACTCACCTCCGATTTGCAGACGATATCGTTATTATGGCAGAATCCATTGAGGTCCTTGGCACTGTGCTCAACGATCTCAGCAGGGTATCCCAACTGGTGGGCTTACGAATGAACATGGACAAGACGAAAGTCATGTCAAATGCCCATGTCATTCCTGTACCGGTCCCAGTTAGCGCGATTCTCAAAATTGTCGATCATTATGCTTACCTTGGACGAACAGTCCAGTTAGGTAGATCCAATTTCGAGAAAGAGGTCAGCCGAAGAATTCAACTCGGCTGGGTAGCGTTCGGGAAACTTAAGAGGATCTTCTCGTCCAACATACCTCAGCGTTTGAAAACACAGGTCTACGACCAGTGTGTGTAGTGATGACTTACGGCACGGAAACGTGGTCAATAAATATAGGCCTCATAACCAAGTTCAAAGTCGCTCAGCGTGCTATGGAGCGAGCTATGCTCTGGATTTCTCTGCGTGATAGAATCTGTAATACGGAAATCCGCAGAAGAACGAGTGTAACAGACATAGCACGAATTGAATACAAAGAATTAGCACGCTGAAATGGCAATGGGTAGGCCACAGGCTCAAAGAACCGACAACCGCTGGGGAAAAAGGTTCTAGAGTGGCGACCACGTACCGGACGACGCAGTGTAGGACGCCCCCTCACTAGGTAGGCAAGCGACCTGGTGAAAGTTGCAGGGGGTCGATGGATGCAGGCGGCACAGGACCGCAGTCTGTGGCGTACCATGAGGGAGGCCTACGTCCAGCAGTGGACGGCGATAGGCTGAAATGATGATGTTTATTTTAAATTAGCTATTAACGAGAACAAAATAAATGTTTTCTTTCTTTCTAATTAGAAAGATCCTCAAAAATACTACGAGTGGTCAAAGTTAGGTCTTGTCCACATACTATGTATGGTCACGGGAATATGGGTTAAAATAATCTTAAAAAAATTGGTACTACTACTACTAATATGAGTACGTTCCCTTATGTATATACATATGTTAGATATGTTAGATGTAATGCATATAACATATGTTAGATGAACTTTCTCCTCACTGTGTAGGAGGCTCGAGCCTAACAATGGAATGTATATAAGATAATGAAACCAAGTACCTACGATTTCAAAATCTGTTATCGGGTCCTAACGAAGAAAGCGTCTGCCATTTTATGCTGCAAATATTGGACATATTTATAAATTATAATTACAATATATAATAACATATATCCATATTAACAATTCTATTAAAAATTCTTTCACTTGAAGCTAATATTAGAGCTATTTAAAAAGTCAGATTAAATTAAATATGTAGTTCAAAGTGCCATTAATAATAATCTATTTATATAATTTATAGATAAAAGAGGATATTTGTATATATGACAACGCTAAACTCAGAAACTCCGATTATGAAAATTGGTATCTATGTGTCATTTGTTCACGGAGAAGATTCTTATGCTATACCTATTGATGTAAATCGACACTAGGCGACGCACTATGGTCAAGCCCCATACAAAGCCGTCTCAAAACCATTTCATGTAAAAGTCGTTGTAATAGAATAAAATTAATAAATTAATATAGTCTAATAAATAAGCTTTCTTTTCGCAATTTTTTGTTTTTTTTTAGTTAATCATAATGTATATAAATAGGCATCAAAGCTAACTCATGTTTAATAACGTAATTTTGACGCAATACGTTACTACAATTCAACGCTACATTATTCAGAAGTTTTTCATATAAATATACAAGTATTATACATTTTTGGAATGCTTATAATCTCCTCATAACGTTTCATAATTAATATTACAAATAGTGGTTTAATAAAATACAATTAACCAATATAGTTTGAGATGGTATATTTTTAGTGCTCGAGACTTTTACCCTTTACCGCTGCTTGCCGCTGTCGAGATATTTATTGTTTTAAGATCTTTATACATTAATAAAAGCAAGGCGAAAAAAAAAAATTGCACATACTTGCCCCTTTTTACACACGGGGCCAAAACATATCGCGTAATAAAAAAAATTTATCAATTTTGTTTTATTTTTCATAAAATTATTTTATATCTATTATGGTCGAATTGATTACAGTGCAGTGTTTTTGATACAGTTTTGACCACTTTACTTGATAAAATATGGTCACTTATTATCTATTAAGGTCAAATTGAAAACAGGTTATGGGAAGAGTGCAAATTATTAGTTTCCTAGCTTTTTGCACATATCACTATTTCATTGGCCTATAAAAGGAAGGCGAACCTTGAAACATTCTGAGTTGTTGGTTAGACATTCAGTTGCCCTAAAAAGCAGAAGCACTTATTTTCAAATATTGGCAGAAGTTGACTGATTTAAAAAATGGGTGAATTTGTTTGTAGCAAACAAGAGTTGTGCAATTTATTGATTAATGGGCATAACATAGAACACTACATACAAGAAAATTTCAATTTGTCACCAGAGGATATGGCTACTGCGGTCTCCTACATTCAAATAAACTTGGTATCTAAATGTAACGAACGCTGGAGAAATGCATCTCGAACAAAAGAACGCTTTGAAAGTAAGAACGCCAACTGGTTAGATGGTCAATTTCGTGTTCCACTAGAGTGTCGAGTCACAGTTACTGACCCTAATACGCCTGAAAGTGATGGTGGTGGCAGACCTTCGAAACCATAGGAAGCATCTTCAGAAAAAACAAAGAAACGAAAAAACATGGAATTGATACAAGAGTACGGACTGGACTGTGTGCTCAATGCATATGCTCAAGAGTTACGGTCTATGGATGAGACGGAGGAGGCCACAATCGTTAATATTATACGAACTTCATCAAGAAATGATAAGAACAAATTTCTTAAATACATAACTGAGAACCCTGAAGACGTTACACCTTTTACAAAGGAAGAAGCACTACGGACATTTATTGACTTAGACCTTAACAAAGAACAGTATGGGAAACTTCGACTTTGTTTGAAGGACAAAAACTGCTCAGAGTTTCCTTCTTATCCAACTTTACCCGAAGCGAAGAAGATGTGTTACCCACCAGATTCGAGCATAACCATTACTAACATAAGTGCAAAAGTGAATCTGCAAGACTTGTTGGATCATACTGTGGCACGTATATTACAAATTGGTTCAGTTTATAAAAATGGTTTAAGAAAGTTGAAACTATTCTGTAAATGGGTTGTGACTGGTTATCAGAGCAGAGTGAATACAAGCAAGTTTTGCCGACGAAAGCGATTTTATATCAGATACAAACCTTTTTATTGCTTCACTTGTACCCATTAGACTCATAGATGAGTCAACTAATACTGTTGCTTGGAAGAATGAAGCCTGCTCATCTGTTAGATATTGCAGACCTATATTGTTAGAGTTTGCCAAAGAAACTCCTGAAAAAACCACGTCTGTTGTGGCTGATATCAACGATAAAAAAAAACTGTCTCCTTCCCTGATAAATAAGAATGGTGAGGTAATCGAAATTACTCATGACCTATTTTTAACCATGATTGATGGTAAAGTGGCACAAGTTTTAACTGAAACTCGTTCGAGCGTTTCTTGTACAGTTTATGGAGCTACTCATCGGCAAATGAATAACTTAGAGGCAGTTAGGACACGAGATGTGAACGAAAGTTCATTTCAATACGGACTGTCAACACTACATGCTTGGATTAGGAATATGGAGATGATCTTACACATTTCCTATAACTTGTCTTTTGAAAAGTGGTCAGCTACTACAATTGAAAATAAAAAAATCAAAGACGAAAAGAAATAACTGGTGCAAAAGCAGTTTAGGGAAGAAATGGGACTGCTTGTTGATAAACCTCGTCAAGGCACTGGCAATAGTAATGACGGAAACACCGCTCGGACATTTTTTCAGAATTACTCGTGCTCTGCAAACATTACAGGTGTAGACGTAGAACTTATAAAACGAATGTACATAATACTACAAACTATGTCATCTGGAATGGCTATTGATTCAAAAAAGTTCGGTGAATACGCATATAGTACAGCCCAACTATACGTAAATAATTATAATTGGTATTATATGCCTTCTTCCATGCATAAAATACTTATTCACGGAGAAAAAATCATTGAGTACTATGCTATTTTACCTATCGGTCAATTGTCCGAAAACGCGCAAGAATCCCGAAATAAAGATTACAAAAAGTTTAGACTGCATCATTCTAGAAAGTGTTCAAGAGCGGCTACCAATGAAGATGTGTTCCATACTTTACTGTACACTTCTGATCCATATATATCAAGTTTGAGAAATACCTCAGAAACAATATCGAAAGAACTATTAGATGAAGCCAAGGCCCTTCTTGCTGTCAATGAAAATCTGTAGGAGCTTGCTGAATTGTGTATATAATTTTTTTTTCTAGTTTGGTACTATGTTCTACCATTTTATCTAAATTAAACAAGCATATTTTGTATTTTGTTCTTGTATAATGCATGTCTTTTTTATTTTATTTTTTTAAATTAATTTATAAACAGAATTTTTAAAATCAAAGTTATTTCATTTAAACTTTAAACATTCAAGTATATGTGTGCAAAATCACAGCAAATTTAGTTTTGAAACAACTGAGATACGGAGTTTTGAGATGAAACATACGCGATTTTCCCACTGTGCGACACCGCGACGCTGCGATATATCGACTTCAACTTCTTCTACAAGCAAACCAAAAGCTTGCTAGTAAAATATATATTTATTTCAATATGATAATATAATTATTATAATTAATAATTACCTATCGTTAGTAGTGGTAGGACCACGCTGTTGACATATTTTGTCCACAGCCGCGGGCCGGTCTGTCCGGGGTAGTACCACACTCTCGCAGAAGATCGACGTCTGAGCAATGGCAATGTGCTGTTGTGCTTCGTTCGATGAGCGAGAGAGCCGGAAGCCCAACTGGGTGGGTTTGGGGTTTATTATATTGATAGGCTGCGGCCCAGCTGTACTCTTGGTATAGCAAAGATTCATGGGCAGCAGTGACACTTACCATCAGGTGTGCTTGTGACACTTACCATCAAGACTGAGCTACTCGTTACATAGTTAAAATTATACTAGTTATCTACACTACTAGGTTTTATTTGTTTGCTCGTTGTCTAATCTTGACATTGGATTGGAAGCAAAATTGATATTATATGCTTTATTTTTTATTAACTACCTATATTAACTACTAGTGACCCGCCCTCGCTTCGCTTCGGTTACATCAGTTCATTTGTGTAGTGTACTTTTGCTACATAGAATTCCTTTCGGAGAAGAAATTTCTTAAAATCCTACTTCATCTGACCTTTACAGGGCAGAATGAAAGTCCACACCAATTCCGTAGGGGCAGTATTGGAAAATGTGTATCTTTTGGGTTAACACCTACGCAATCCCTTTTAGCGGTAAATTTTTAAAAAGCCGTTCTTGTTTTACCTCTGTATCGTAACACAAATACGCATACCGAAATTCAAGTCTCTAGGAGCTATATTCAAAAAAATGTGATATTTACACCCCAGCAACCCCCCTTGCGGGTGGAATTTCGTAAAATCCGTTCATAGCTGACCTTTACTCGGCGAAAGGAATATTCCTACCAAATTTAAAGTCTGTAGGCCTTATGTTATTGTCTACGGTGACAAACGAGCAAACAGCACACCTGATGGTAAGTGATGCTGTTGCACATGGACCAGAGCAACACCAGAGGTACAGCCAGGCCGCTGCCTACCGTGAAGAAAGAGCTCCTCTTAAACCTCGTTTGAAGAAGGACATGTCATAGCACTCGGGAAACACAGCAGCTGTTAGTTCATTCCAGATCTTGCATGTACGTGGGAGAAATGATCGCTGAAAACGTACAGTCGAGGACCGTATCGTTTCCAGGTGAAATGAATGAACCCTGCTACGGTGTCGAGTGGTACGGTGGTAAAACGGTGACGGTGTTACCAAGTCAAACAGTTCCTCAGAGCACTCCCCGTGAAAGAGCCAGTGGAATACACAGAGTGACCCAAAGTCTCTCCGCCGCTCCAGCGACTCTAGTCTGTCTCTGTCTGAATGTGACCTTCGAACAGAAAAAGGAAGAAGAATTAAATCTAGGTGAGATTTTCGGACCCCCTAGTGACACTTTAGCATGCAGAAGCTTAGATTATGTTTATTTATATTTAGATAACAAAAAACTTAATTTTTTGATAGATACAGGCGCATATCGATAATAAGCTCTCATTTGATCCAAAATCATATTAAGAGGGTTATCGGTAAACGAGCTGTGGGCAGTCTAGGTATTCTGCTACGTTCCGATATCGACGCACACTAATGCAATACACACACGCGTGGAGTTGATAGAACAACCAGCCTTGAGTCTTGGCGCTTATAATCAATATCTAGACCCAATACTTTTACTTAAGGTTTAATGTTCTACTCTTACTAATAAAAGGGTCATGTAGGTACCTAAAACAGCTTTAACGTATGTATTATTTAAAAATATTTCCACCTTTTACGTAAACGAATTCGCGAGTTGAAGTTAACGTTAGCCCAAAGTAACCATTCCACGCGGACGAAGTCGCGGGCGGAAGCTAGTAATCAATATCTAGTACATTCTTCGGATTCAAATTCAACCTATAACGGAAAAACAATTATACAAGGTATCGGAGGAAAAATACAGGCAAATAGGTTCACATGCATTCCATTGCAATCCGAGCAAGGTGTAGAATTTCGTCATAAGTTACATTTATTCGATCCCAATCCCGAGCAATACCGACGGCATCATCGGTTTAGACTTTCTGAGAAATCATAATGAAAACATAGACCTACCAACGAACAGACTTACCTTACGAATAAATAATATTCAATATAATATTGAAATACACAAAGGACAGGATGACTGCGTAGATTTAGACAACTATATAATTTTTTCGGGTCGAAGCGAATCGGTACACTATTTAAACTTAAATAAGAATATATATAATGACTGTGTTTTACCTACAAAACAATTGAATGAAAATTTATTCTTGGCAAGTAGTATTGTACAACCAAAAAGGGGTAAAATACCAGTAAAATTTTTAAATACGAGCGAAAATTCTATAAAACTCAGTAAAAATAAATTAATCACTTCGAATGATTTAGACTGTTTAGAAAATTATAATATTTGTTTATTTAGTAAAACTCAAAATAGGGTAAATCGTGTGAAATAGTTGTTGTCAGAATAAAAATTATCGCATTTGCATTCCAATGACAGATAGATAGAAATTATATGTGCGAAGTATGCTGACATATTTTTCTTAGAAGTCGATAAGCTGACTACTTCGATTGTCTTAGAACAATCCATAACATTGAAACCTATTTTATTGTGGTAGGACCACGCTGTGGACAGTTCTCTGTCTACAGCCGCGGGCCGGTCCGTCCGGGGTAGTACCACACTCTCGCAGAAGATCGACGTCTGAGTAATAGCAATGTGCTATTGCGCTTCGTTCGGTGAGCGAGAGAGCCGGAAGCCTAACTGGGGTGGGTTCAGGGTTGTATTGGTAGGCAGCGGCCTAGCTATACCATTGGCAAAGGTCCATGGGCGGCAGTGACACTTACCATCAGGTGTGCTGTCTGCTCGTTTGCCGCCATAAGCAATAAAAAAAAAAAAAAAAAAAAAAAAAAAACCTAATACGGAGACCAGTGTATGTCAAACCTTATCGTTTGCCAAAGTTTTCCCAACCAGAGATTAATAAACAAATTGATAAAATGTTAAAAGTTGATATAATAGAACCCAGCAATAGTGAATGGAATAGCCCAATTCTTTTAGTTCCGAAAAAATTCGAAGGAGAAAAGAAATGGCGGTTGGTCGTAGTTTACAGGAGAGTTAACGAATCAGTTCAAGATGATAAATTCCCATTACCCAAAATTACTGATATACTAGATTCTCTTTCAGGAAGTATTTGCTTTAGTCATTTAGATCTTCAGCAAAGCTTTTTCCTAGTTAGTTTAAAACCAGATAGTAGGGATATCACTATAGTTCATCTAATCTAAGAAGTGCATTTTGACGTTTTGCATTTTTTAATACACAATAACCTTGGTTAAATGTATAAGCATGATTACAAACAATAAATCTGAAATTTTAAAGAACTATTAAGTTATTTACATAATTAACGTTGCGGGTGACTTTCTTGTACAATAATCTAATGTTGAAACTTGTAAAACTCATTTAAAATTAAAATAAAATGGTAAATAGTAATTGTTATTAGCGATCTAACAATGTCACGTCATCACGTTCTATACAGTAGTTCTTGACAACTTCCAATTCACGAATATCCAAATAATCGGTAAAAATAATCGAGTAATATAATTAATCGAATAGAGATTTTGACAGAGATTACATTTCGAGAATTTTATTGATAAGGAAATAATTATTAATGTTCGCGACGAAGATAATTCAAGTAATAGTAGTGATTCTTAATAAATAGCTATTTTCAAATCCAGTTTTTGTTTTTACTTAACCTAATACTACAAATAAGATGAATAGATTTTATGATGAAATAATTAAATTTGTTTAGTATTAATTAAGCACTTAATTTATCTTCTTTTTAAAAAGTAAAAAATAAACCGACTATTAATTAAAAAGAAATCAATATCGATTTCCCACTAAAATCAGATATTTTCGATAGCGATTATTCAGTTCACATACCTAGACAAATTACTCCGACAGCTGTCAAAGTGCACTTTTTAGATTAGATAGACTATAACTTCTCAACTAGTTTAGGACAATATCGTATGAAACGCCTTTCTATGGGTCTCAAAATTACACCAAACGGTTTTTCTAGAGCTATGTCTATAGCAATGTCAGGTCTTTGTATCTGTACCTTTTTTTATATTTGATAAATGTTTCATTTATTGCGATGATTTAATTGTCTTTGAACGGATAGCAGAAATTCATAACAAAAACCTTTTAGATATTTTTGAACGACTTAGGAAAACGAATCTTAAACGGAATCCAGCAAAGTGCGATTTTATGAAAACTAAATTACTCTATTTAGGTCACGTAGTATCGGCTAAAGGTGTTTCATACGATATTGTCCTGAACTAGTTGAGAAGAAAGTGCACTTTTACAGCTGTCGGAGTAATTTATGTAGGTATGTGAACTGAATAATCGCTATCGAAAATATCTGATTTTAGTGGGAAATCAAAAAGAACTTCTGGCCGTAGTATGGAGTATAAAATATTTTAGACTTTATTTGTATGGAAGAAAGTTTATTATCATGACGCATCACAGCCTCTTATCTATTTATTTAGCATGAAAGACCCATCTATACGTCTGTTAAAGTTTAGATTGTTATTAGAAGAATATGATTTCGATATCAAATATATCAAAAGAGCTGACAAAGTAGTAGCCGATGCATTAAGTAAGGTAACTATAAGTTCGGACGACTTAAAATCAATGAATGAAAAAATTATAGCTATGGTAAAGACTAGAGCTCAAAAAACGAAATTAAATTTACAGAATAGCGTAACATCGCAACTAGGTGACAATAGTTCTCTAAGTATACCTGCATGCCCAAGGTTTGGCCAACCAAGGGTAGCGGAGATATTAAGAAAACCTATTAAAGCCGTAGACCTTAAATTTATAAATGAAAAAGATTTAATGAAAAAAATAATAAAATACGAAAAAGAATGTCTAGCTTACGTTGAAAATGAATCTACTTTATTTATCAATATCAATTATATGATGCACTTTACGCGAGTCGAATTTCCGAATTTATTGAGTAATTGTTGTAATAAAATAAATAAAGGATAGAAAAAATATTAATTTTATCAAAGAATTAGTCGATGAAATAAAAAGTCGAAAAAAGTGGTCCGGACCACAGTTAAATATATGAGAGGAATAAAAAGAGTCCTAAAGCGACGTTCGCGATTATGTTGCTAAGTGTCAAAAGTGCCAAACAAGTAAGTATTCTAGAAATATAATAAAGCCGATGGTCGTAACTACGAAGGCAACAAGTGCCTTTCAAAAGGTATATTTAGATTTAGTGGGTCCCCTAGATAAGGATTTAGATGGTAATGTTTATATATTAAGTTTACAATGCGAGCTGACTAAATACGTCGAAGTTTACCCACTACCAAGAAAGATACGGCAAGTATAGCAAGATCTTTCGTAAACAACTTTATACTTAGGTACGGATTACCAACCATTATCGTATCGGATCGAGGTACAGAGTTCATGTCAGAAACTATGACGGAAGTTTGTAGGTTGCTTTAAATAGAAAAGGTAAATTCGGCAACTTAATGGCATGAATCGATTGGTGCTTTAGAAAACACACATAAGCATTTAGCAGCATTTTTGAGGATGTTGTGTGACGGCCATCGGGTATGGAGCCAGTGCTTGCAATTTTGGTGTTTTTCATATAACACAACCGTACACATGGAGACAAAGTAGATACTCACCGTATGAATTAGTTTTCGGTAAACCATGTAACTTGCCTAGCAACCTAACGAGTGACGTAGTAGAACCATTGTGCAACCCAGATAATTATGCCTTAGAACTTAAGTATAGGTTACAGTTAGCACATAAAGAAGTTAGAAAAAATAATTTAGCATCTACCACATATTGGTGGAGTGTGTACGAAACGAAGCTGAAAGAAAACAGTTTGAGCATCACACAAATATTTGTCTAAGAACGGTTGAAGGCTGCAACAGTATTTTATAATAATAATAATATAAGTGGAGTCAAAAGTCTCCGAAACCGGCGAATGAAGAGAACTATGAATGTTGAGGAAGCGAGTGAAGTATGCAAGGATAGATTTATCTGGCATTCTGTTCTCTCTGCCTACCCTGCAAGGGATATGGCGTGATGATATGTATGTGTATGTATGTATAATAATATAATAATAAAAATTATTTATTACCATTTAAACGTTACAAAAAATATATGGGAATCTATGGTTCCTACGTTAGTTACAAACTATGTTGTATGAGCCAGCCAGCTTTTATCTTCGTTATTTTTTGAATAAGAAATATTATTTTACAATATCGTAAATATGGGGTTAAAACTTATAAATGACTAGATTCTAATTATTTATAATGATTAATTTGTAATTCTTAACAAGGGTGACATGACTGCTTTGTGATCAAACCCTACCTTTTGCTAAATAGAGAAAAAAATCTCTTTTATAGAGTACCCAGATTAGTTATGTGACGTCATGCTCATGTGCCTCGGTTGTCACGTGGAAACGTGCAAAACTAACCGCGGAATACGAACGGTCCTTCATCAACTGACCGACATTTCTCATGTGCAGATATTTTTAAAATTTCAATTATAATTTTTGGTTAATGTGCTATTTACTTACATATGCATGTCTTATGATTTCTTTCACTTTTATTTTTATGCAAATATCACATAACATGACATTTGTGTGGGTTCTATGTATACTAAAATTATTTAAGATTAGCTTCTGCCGGCATAAAAAATAACTTGTCCAATTTTGAACTATTTATCCTAAATCGTCACATTACCGGGATTAAAAGTATCCTATCTGTTAATCCAGGAAATGATCTATCTATTTACCAACTTTCATCCACATCTGTTTAGTGGTTTAGGCGTGATTGAGTAACAAACATCCAAACATCTTCAGAATTAAAATTATTAATTTAATGTAATCAAAATCTTCATTGTAACACTGTAAAATGTAAATATTTTATTTCCTAATAAATAAAATGAAATGAAACGATACGAAAAGAAAGGAAACGAAATATAATAAAATGACATAAATAAAATGGCAAAGTAATGGGCAGTAAATAAATTTTTCGCCCATGTGACGGTACCGATACGATTTGTACGATGTCAGAAACCTCCAAGTGGTGTACCCTGGGTGCGGGCAGCAGTCCACCAGATCATTCTGTAGGATTGTCTCCCGCAGCGAATATCTGGCGCTGCTTCGCTCCTAGCCCTCTATCCGCAGAAGGTGACCGGACGCGAATTCTCGACGGGCTCAGTCACTCTTGAGGGCTGGGCAGGCATGGGCCACCGTCGACAAATCGTAAACCAGATTCTTTGCTTGTCTTAGTTTCAGGAGCGAGGGTCTTGCCTTAACCGCCCGGACCGCGAGGAAGATAATCTCTATAACGAATCGAATTCGGAAATCACCCACAATCTTAAGTTTTGGCGTGCGGCGAGAAGATGCATGGCAGATGGGTTGTTCTGTTCAAAGCACGCTCCAGCCAGGGTACTGGCTGCCCCTCTGGTTGGTAAATGTAGGCTTGCCCGGGTAAAGGGATCTCTGCCCGGGTCGACGTAATAGTTTCTCCCATGCTCGTGGGATTCATCATGGAAACTCAAAATTTAGAACTTTTTAACGACGGGGATCCTGGCAGCGTCGCCATAGGCCACCGAAGTTAAAATCGAGTACCGGTGGTCCGCTCGCACGGCGAAGAGAGAAGGTTTTACGGTGGGTCTATGGGGTCACGCGCTGCCTTTTCCGTCATCCCGGACCGATTCGGCGGGGCGAGACGCACCCATAGCCCACCAATAAAAAAAAAAAAAATAAAAAAAAAAAAGGGTCGCCATGTACGGACGGCTATTATTGTAAATCAAAGACGAGTTTACAGTTTGAAGTCTGGTTTAATATTTTCTCTTATAATTATGATACATACCTTATATATTACCTAATTACTACGTCACACATGGTGATTCCCACCTCATCCTGGTCCTGGTCATGCCAACGCAAATCTGACCAGAACAACGCCTCGTCCTCGGGACTTGAGGCGTCCGCCGAGGGCCCGGCACAAATCGGGGAGGCCCGAAAAGCGAAGCGGAAGTCGCTCAGGAAGAGCCGGGGGCAGGCTTCCAGTTTCAAAAGGTTGATGGAGGAGCGGCGAGCGCGCAGGGAGGCTGCCGCCGCTGAAGCAAGGAAGGACGGCGGTAGATTCGCAACAGAGCCGACCGGAGAAGACGAGAGCCGCGGATCTACCGCTAGAATGGACGAGGGCGGTGACATTCCCGCAGGGCCGTCCAAGGAGGATAGCGGGCCGGCTGCTGAAGCCCCCGCCAGGTCGTCAGCGCGTCTTGTGGCAAAGACCCCGGTGGTGACTGTGACGACCAAGGAGAAGGCCCTCCCCTCGCAGGTGAGGAAGCGCCGCCTGAGTAAGGGTGGCAGCTCGGGTGCTGACTCCGAGGGGAGCGTGGCCAACATGCCTCCACCTAAGGTGCCGGCCTCCCGAAGAGGGCGAGGGGCCTCAGGAGAAGAAAGGGTGGCGGCGGTCGCTGCCCGCGCCAACGGCGACCCCCCGGACCTGCGGGCCGAAAATGCTCGCCTTAACGGTGAGATGTCAGCCATGCGGACCCGGAACCGGCAGCTGGGGGATACGCTGGCGGGGTTGCGGCGGGCAAACCGCCAATTGATGAAGGACGTGGCCGACCTGAAGGCGCAGATGGTGCGGCTCGTGCCGCTTTCGTCAGTTGCGCCGCCGGACAAGGCCGGCTGCTCGGCGGCTGCTGCAGCGCCTAAGCCGCCTCGCGCTGCGGTGCCAACGATGTTGGGCACTGTCGTGACCGTCACACCCGTTACAGTGGCGAGAAAGACGCCTGCCGCTGCGGAGCGCGCGTTGCCGGCTAGCGCTGGTGCAGCCGCCGCGGCGAAACTGGTCCCCCTGGTGAGGATGACGCCTCTCGCTGTGGACCGCATGCCGCCGGCTAGCGTCCTTGCGGCGCCAAAGCCGCCAGGCGCCGCGGAACGGGCCCCTGAAGAGGCCCAGCCGACCCCGATGCTTGCGGTGGGAGGCTTACCGGACCTCCGCCTCTCGCCGCGGACAAGTGGTCGCATGTGGCATCAGACCCCGCCCCGCTGCCTTGTCAGGGCGGCCGCGTGGGGGGCAGCTACGCCGGGGCCGCGGGTGCGCCCAAGCCCAAGGGGCCCACGCCAAAGAAGAGGACGGCACCGGCTCCTGCCAGATCGCAGCCATCGTCGGCAACAACACCGCCGGCGACGGCTAGTGCGCAAACGACTGCGCCTTCCGCGCCTGGCGCGCCTGCTGCGCCCGAGGATTGGCAGGTGGCCGAGCGCGACTTGAAGAGTCGTGGCCAGAAGAGGAGAGCGGAGGCCAAGCGCGCCGCTGAGGTCCCCGCTCCACAGGCAGGAGCCGGTAAAAAGAAGAGGCCGCGCAAGGGGCTCAAGTCACCGAAGACAGCCGCAGTGGTGATCACTGTGCTGCCTGAGGCGGCCGAGAAGGGCCTCAGCTACGAGGCCGTCTTGAGGAAGGCCCGGCGGGGGCTAGACGTCTCCGATATTGGAGGCGTCGAAGCCAGGACCCGCAAGGGCCGGACAGAGGCTCAAATCCTCGAGTTCCCTGGGGCCAAGGGCGCCAAGACGGTCGACAGCGTAGCGGATAAGCTGCGAGGTTTGTTTGCCGAGGAGGGTGGCATCAAGATCGCCAGGCCCGTCAAATGCGCTGATATGTGCATCGCGGGTCTGGACGACTCTGTGACGGTGGAAGACATCCGGGAGGCCATTGCCTCGAAAACCGGGTGTCCCATGGACACCGTCCGTGTTGGTGCCATTCGCCCCGGTCCGGGCGGCGTAGGTGCTGCCTGGGTGCAGTGCCCGGTGGAGTCGGTCAGGCAACTGGCTGGCTCAGGCAGGCTCCTCGTGGGATGGAGCTCGGCGCGGATAACCGTGCTTGAGCACCAGCCTACGAGGTGCTATAAGTGCATGGCGGTCGGACATACTCGACCAACGTGCACTAATTGCTTCGACTGCGGCGAATTCTGTTGCCGCTGCGGTCAGACTGGGCACATGGTGGCATCTTGCGCCGCCCCGCCCCACTGCCCCGCGTGTGCGGCGGGCAATAAGCCCGCCAAGCACTGCATGGGCTCTGGGGCGTGCAAACCTCCAGCTTTGGCCCCAAAGGGGTGGGGCGGCCCTCCAACCACGGCCGCTCCCGCTCCTAGCGCGGTCCGATCGCCCGCCGGCGAGGGGGGAGGTCATGGATACAGCCCGTTAATGGCTACAGAATCCATGCACCTCCTCCTGCAGACCAACACCAACCACTCCGCCAGTGCGCAGGATTTACTCCTGACTCCCTCTCAACGCCCAGTCGTAACCGATGTCCCATAGAGTCGGCCCCAGAACCGACCCCTGTGGAACACCGCAAGACATGGGCGTAACTCTTACTGGCCTGTGGGAGTCGTAAAAACTGGTTTAGGATCTCACCAGGACAGTTATCAGCAGCTATCTCCTGGGAAACTTAAAACATCTACTACGATCGCCAGCCAGCCTGCCAAGCTTGGCGATTATGACATTAATTCCCCCCAAACAATATGGATGCTAAAATAGCCACGGCTCCTAATCACGGCAGTCCGTTGGTGGTGAGGTAGGGGGTGCTAAAGATTTCCAGCCACGATCTGGCTACACAGCGTAGAACGACCCTCCTCTAGGTGGACTGACGTCATCTTAAGAGTCCCAGTGAGTTGTTGGATGCAAGTAGCACAGGGCGGTCTGATGGTATTCTGGTGATGAGGCCTATGACCAGCAGCAAACGTCTAAGGGGTGATGGATAGAGCTTGTAGAGTTAGAGCGTTTAGAGTTAGAAGTTTTGCTCTACATGAGATCTGATAAATTTTTAACCATGTGAGGTCTCGTCCTGGCCATATTTTACATGAAACATTTTGGTCAAATATATCTCATATTTCAAATGTGAATAATCCCGTTGAAAACATGGATATGTTATTAAGCGCCATCTATAGCTAGCTTCGTTCATTAGATGGCACTGTGCATCGTGAAACTGCCACGTGCAAATTTTGAAGCCATTTAATTGGTTATGCCATGCCAATTTTATAAATAGTTTCTAGCCATCTGCGAGCTTTACAGGAATAAATCACTGATGATTGAGAAAATAATGTTTTGCCATATGTATTATTTTTTTATTTAGATAATTAATTATTATCAATTGCTTTTCTAATAATATTGTTTAAGTACAATGGCATGAGTTAACCAATAGTAGCCTTGTAATGATTAACAATATTGGCGTAAATTTAAAACAGCGACATCTATTTTTATATTAACAAACGCTCCTATAGGGTTCATATTACAAATATCTGTTTAGGATTTGTTTGGGATATACAGATATTTTTAAATAAAAAGGTTTCATTTTGTTTTTGAGAATATTTATCTGGGATTAATTACCTTTCTAATTAACTTCAAAAGGAGAATACAAATCCTGAAGTACTTATTTAGTTCAGTTTTTCTGTGAATGTTGATCTGTTCGCTTCTACTGGCTGCCGGCTGGACTCAAATCGTATCGCTGGTCTTGTGCGGTAGTGTTCTTACGTTCTTAGAGCTGTCGTGATATAAATATATAGGTAGTAAAAATGTAATAGTTCGGCAATCTAGTATCTTTTTATCTGTTATACTTTACCTTATTGATTGACATGTTTCTCTTTTGACGATGTTATTTAGGTAATCGTATAAAATATTATTAGTTACAAATTACATGTAATAATACGTAACTAGAGCATCAAAAACGGCCCCTCCCATCGTCACGCTGGATAATCTACGTATGAACGCAATGCGGTGGGGCTGCCAATGCTCAATGTTGCCACTGAGGGCAAATGTGCTGCGGGTTACGCTTGTGTTACACAACTGTGTTAATATTTAATAATAATACTATTGTAAATGAGCTTGTGTGTACTGTGTATGGGAACTTGTATGGAATTTTAAAGCAGATAATTTCAATTATGATGTGTAATTTAAAACTATAGAATTGGTGTTATTAAAAAAAAATGAGCAGAAGTGCAAAAAATATCTTCAACATTGGCGTCTTCAATCGAACTTTATACATAGAGATATACTATGTACATACCTATATATAGTTATGAAGTCAATAACTTCTAGAACACTACATTTTAGGTATGTTTTTATTGTAATAAGTAATTACTTAATAATAATATATAATTGGAGAATTGTGTTTGTTAAATTTATGGATAAGAGTATGTAGGAATTAGCGTTACCAGAATGTACCTGAAAAGTAAACTCACTGGACGAGCCACTGAAGACAATTCACAACGGTGCCGGTGTACCTTCCAAAATGCAGTGGGTTCGCATATTGGGTTAAAGGACCCACACGACGACAGGGAGTCGTCGAAGCGGATTACCAGGCCGTCAAACTATATCCTACTAAGAAATAAACATACGGTTAATTATGTACCTAATTATTTAAGCTAGTTAATAAGAGCTGCGCGAGTATAAATAGGTAATAATCAGTTAAATATGTAGGTAGTACAGTATATGTACTTGGACAGTTGCTTAGGATAATTGATGTTCCGAGAGGATACCCGCGAGTGTAGACCGCTGGGTGGCGGCCCACCCACGACAAAGATCGGGTTCCGACGGCTCACTTGTATACTCGGGTTTATGGGGTCGCGCGCCGTTTCATCTGTCGCTCCGGACGGATTTAGCCGTGTGTGACCAAACCTACAGCCCACTGCAAAAAAAAATATTTGATGTCTAGAAAAGATATACGATCTTTAATATTGATACGTGTACCTGCCTACTTTATTAGAATTATGATATGAAAGAAGATACCTCATGGATACATTGTAAAAGACCATCATGTGATATTTGAACTCAGACAGAGTTTAAATATCACAGGATATCAATGACCCACTTGAAGGATAATGGAGTTATGTCTCATCGGTAATTTAAATAAATGTTCACTTGATTTTCTATTTAGTTCTCATTTGAACCCTTATTCGCTATAATCAAGCCACGTATTCACTGAGCAACAACTCTGTTTCAGAAACAAAAGCTACGTGTTTCTGAAACAAATCATAATGTTTCAGACACAATTACCTATGTATGTATTTTGTTTCTGTAACCACTGCGTGTTTATCGGTATGTTTCGGTGCTCCCCGCCTGCGGAGCAACTGACTGTGTGGGCGGCAGTTTCCGAAACATTGTTCTTGGAAACATTTACGTATTGTTTCAGAAACTGTATCTGAAACACTGTTGTTCATTGAATACATATATGGCTTCAAACAAACATTTAGCGTGACAAACAAAACATTTCATCTCAGCTCATAGACGTTACACTTATGTGTTTGCTGCGCGTAGACTAAACTCTTGCTTACAAAGCTGATTTCTTATTCATCGTATTTATTTAATAAATTAGACAATAAGCGAGTCTATTATACATATTTATGTATTGCTGAGGTAATTATAAGAGCATGGTTTAGACCACGGAGCAAATTT
The DNA here is from genome assembly GCA_905163515.2 of Lymantria monacha. Classification (NCBI taxonomy): domain Eukaryota; kingdom Metazoa; phylum Arthropoda; class Insecta; order Lepidoptera; family Erebidae; genus Lymantria; species Lymantria monacha. The sequence continues at coordinate 25,787,388 of LR991081.1, forward strand.
TAGACTAATTATTGAACTAGTGGTGGTAGTTTATATATATTTGTCATAAATAAAGTATGTATGTAATATACTCTTCTACCCCTCTATGTACATAATATACTCAGTTTCAAACCAAGGAGAAAAAATAAGTGTGTGTGTCAGCTTCGACGCACGACTGCAGTTTACTCCTTAAGTACGTTTATCAAAACAGGCGCAAAAAAAGCTCATTTGACTAAAAATAATATATAAATTTTTATTTACATTTATTAAAACTGTTCAGTGAAGTATTATCTCACGTCAGAAAGTGAAAGGTGCGCTGAATAGGTTGCGCACCAAAAACGTGACGAGATCGTTCGATCACTAGATTTTACTCCTCAAATTTTTCTCATATCGGGCGCCTTATATGAAAATCGATTCTTAAGGAGTAAACTCCAAAAATAAAAATATAAACTTTCATTATATTTTATCCATCAATCAAAATTTTGTATTCACTGTAAACATCATATCCCAATGAGATATAGATTTATTCCCATTCTTTATGATTCTAAACATTCAGTAGACCTAAATCTATTTCGAAGGCCAATATACACTTCTTTGATAAAAGTTCAACACTTTTTACAAATTAAAAACTCAACTATACAATTTTATTTCATTCAATCGCTCACGGCCCATGCGATAATACTCAAAGTATGAAAATATATAATGTCTTTTTTTTTTTTTTTTTTTTTTTATTTTTTTTATTGGTGGGTTATGGGTACGTCTCGCCCCGCTGAATCGGTCCGGGGTGACGGAAAGGCGGCGCGTGACCCCATAGACCCACCGTAAAACCTTCTCTCTTCGCCGTGCGAGCGGACCACCGGTACTCGATTTTAACTTCGGTGGCCCGCTCGGCGGTTTACCCTCGCGGGTTCCTCTCGTCGACGCCCCGACAGATTTCGCCGTCGGGGCGTCGCCCTCACGCGGTGGCCTCACGTCGGGTGACCGGACAATTCCCCGGTCCGATCACCCGAGGCCTCGGTTAGGGCGGCATCAGGCGCAGGTATTCGCGCCTGCGCCGCCCCGGCCGCTGACGGCGGCCCGGGGCGCGGGAATCCTCCCTTGCCCGTTCCGCCGCTTCCTTCTGCGAGATGACAGCCTCGCAGAAGGCGGCGACCGCGTGCCAGTTCCTGATGCTGTCGACCATCGCCCTCGCGACGGCCGGCAGCGTCAGGTCGGCACCGATAACAGCGACGAGGTCACGGCGATGCCGGTCAAAGCCCGGACACACCTCCAGCGTGTGTTGCGCCGTGTCCTCGTCACTGCTGCAATGGTGGCAGGCCGGAGTCCACTCCCTATACACGACCGTGTGCAGGTACAAGCCGAAGCATCCGTGCCCCGACAACACCTGCACCAGTCGAAAGGAGAGGACTCCGTGCCGCCGCTCCATCCACTCCATCAGTACGGGCCGGAGAGCCTCGACGGTGACGACACCGTGTCTAGGCCTCTCCAGCCGCGTAGCCCAACGGGCGATGACGTCTCGGCGGGCGTCCTCGCGCCAGGTGGCTATCTCGCTCAGCGATGGGGAGCCACCTTCGTCGCGCAGTGAGGTCACCCGCCGGTAGAGGTCGGAGAGCATCTCCGCCTCTAGGTCCCACGGGGGTGTCCCGGCCAGCAGGCATGCCGCCTCGGTCGATACCGTGCGGTACCCGCGAATGGCTCTGACCGCCATGACTCTCTGGGGTCTCCACAGAACAGCCCTGAGCTGGGCGTTCAGAGCCCTCGCCCACACGGGTGCGCCGTACATGGCCATCGAACGGATCACCCCCGCATACAGCCGTCGGCCTTCGAAGCTGGGTCCGCCCACGTTCGGCATGAGCCGCGAAAGGGCGGACGCCGCGCCGACCAGCCGGGGAGCAATTCGGCGAAAATGCTCCCGGAACCACCATCGCCCGTCGAGCACCAGACCCAAGTACTTCATATGGGCCTGGATACTAATCTGGACGGAGTTGACGACTAGCGAGACGCCGATTGGCGGCCTTACGCGTGGCCCATGGAACAATAGGGCCTCCGTCTTATTTAGGGCCACCCTGAGCCCCAGCGCCTCGATTCGCCCGACCATCTCCTCGGTGCCGAGAGTGGCCAGGCTCGCCGCCTCTTCGAGTGTCCTGCCCCGGGCTGTGACGAGCGTATCGTCAGCGTAGCATATCACGCTCAGCCCGGGGGGGAGACTCCCTCTCAACGCCCAGTCGTACCCGATGTCCCACAGAGTCGGCCCCAGAACCGACCCCTGTGGAACGCCGCACGACATGGACGTCCGCACAATGTCCCCTGCGGGACTCGCGCAGAGGACACTGCGCCCCTCCAAATAGTCCGCCACCAGCCGCCTCAGGTACAAGGGCACCCCATGAAATCGGAGCGCCTCCCTGATGCAGCTGAATGGCAGACTATTGAATGCGTTGGCGATGTCCAGCGACACCGCCAACAGCACTCCTCCGCCGGTGACAGCCTCCGCGGCCGTCTGCCTCAGTCGTAGCAGGGCCCCGATGGTCGAACGCCCCCTTCTAAAACCGAATTGAGCGTCCGACAGATCGGGCCCCACCTCCTCCAGGTGCTGGACGATGCGGGCAGCGAGGATGCGCTCCAGCAGCTTACCCACATCGTCGAGGAGCACGATGGGCCTGTAGGCCGACGGCGAATCCGGGGGCCGTCCCGGCTTTGGCAGGAGAACCAACCTCCCCTCCTTCCAGCACTCAGGGAACCGTCCAGACGCCAAACAGGCGTTGTACAGCTGCCTGAGGCGAGGCTCGAGGTGCTCGAGGAGCGACGTCAGCACCCGGACTGGTATTCCGTCCGGGCCGGGGGCCGTGGTCGTGGAACGAATCCGCGCCACAGCTGCTCCCACTTCCGTCTCCGTCACGGGCGGAACACTCTCGTCGTCAGCCTCCCGGTCTTGTTCTGGCGAGGCCATGACCAGGGGCGTGTGTTCCGACTGCCGTGGAAACAGCTCCTCGACCACCCTACAGAGGAAGTCGGGCTGGAGGGTCTCGGTGAGGGGGGGGGGCCCTGCGCGCGAAGCTTGTTCAGCGACGCGCGATACGGGCGACCCCAGAGGTCACGGTCGAGACTGTCCAGCATCTCCTGCCAACTCGCACCCTTGGCGGCTCGGATGGCCAGCCGAAAGGCCGTCCGCGCATCGCGGTACGCCTCGTACAGCTGGCCCTCCCGCTCAGCGTCGCGGTGACGCCGCCGGCTGCGGGTGTAGGACCTTCGGGCTCTGATACATGCCGCACGAAGGTCCGCCAATCTTGGGGACCACCAGTAGACCCCCTGCCTCGGAGGTAGACGCCGCCGCACTCTGGGCATGGCCGCATCGCAGATCTGCGTTAACGCACTGCGGATGCGGACAGCCTCGGCGTCCACCCCATCCGCTGGGGGCGGTGAGGACAGCCACGTGTGAACGATGGCCGCCTCCGCCAGTAGGTCCCTGTCAAGACGACCCACAGCCCACCGCGGAAACGCGGGAGCTCCGTCCGCCCTGTGACCCCTACTGGGGTCCCGGAGAGGGGAGACCTCCATCCGGATGTACCGGTGGTCCGATAGGGTCTCCGCCTCCTCCAGGACACTCCAGTTCCTCACCCGTGGTGCAACAGCGGGGCTAGCGAACGACAAGTCCACTATCGACCCGCCCTGCTGCCGCACACACGAAAATATATAATGTCTGCGACAGTTGTAAGCGACAATTATTGACGTAAGCCATACATTTTCATACAATGGCCATAGTGACATGAGCCGCGTGCGACAGTCGTACACGATCGACCGCGATGCACGGCAATGAACCTTTACATTCTTTAAACACTTAGTTTTGGAACTATGATCATTTTGAATATGAGCAAACAAAAGATGTGGTTTTCGACGCTAATGTAATTTTTACTATCTCGATGTTTTAAATGTGATAAAATTTACAAAAATAAAAAAAAAAAAAAAAAAAAAAAAGCAATTCATATTTAAGACTGGTATATCATCGTCATCAATCGCTTTGGTTTGAAATAGAGTGTGAACGTACATTATTGTCATCTGTAAAACATCTGTGATCTATAATAGTATGACAGCTCTTCTATAAAAAGTTGCTTGTAAGATAATAATAGGTTTGAACAGGCCGAATTTTTGATCATCTAATAAAATTAATTAACATTATACAAGGAAAAATAGAGTTATTTCAACACTTAATTATTACGTGGAATCACATATTTATTGGATGACATTTATTTCATGATTGAAGAACTGGCCGTTAGTTTACTGTATTGTTAAGTATTAATATTAAGTGCTGTATGATAAAAATAAATTACAACATTGAATTAATTATTGATTTTCATTTCTAAATATTGCCTTGTTTCTCTGCTCATTTGTTTGTTATGCTTTTACGCCTAAACTACTTAACCGATTAGCATGAAACTTTGTACACATAGTCCTTGAGGTATGAGAAAGGACATAGGATACATATTATTAAAAAAAAAATACGGAGGGTAACAAATAATATTTTGGCAGGCACGGCTTTAACACGAGCGAAGCCGTGGTTTACCCACGGCTTCGCTCGTGCTAGCTAGTAAATAATATTGTTATAAAATCGAACTTTAAATTATTAGTGTTTAATGTATTCAGGATTATTCCATTATTCGTATTTTTTATTATTATCACTTTAAAAGTCGTAATAATGATTAAAGTTTACTAAGAGAGGAGAGGTTTACTTAAGATACCGAGTCGGTAAATCAATAATAATAACTTTTATTGTGATTATCGAGAATCCGGGCACTATAAATTCTTACTAAATACAAAATAAGTTACTTATGTGAACAAATACACAAGTGCATCCGTAGGTTAAACATCATGTGGGTACCGGTGGCCCGCTCGCACGGCGAAGAGAGGTTTCAGGGTGGGTCCATGGGGTTGCGCGCCGCTTCTTTTGTCGCCCCGGACCGATTTGCCGGTGCGCGACCACATCCATGTTCCACATTGCAAAAAAAAAAAGGTTTAACATCATGTGACAAAAGTGCGCATCCTATTACATTATTGATTTTATCACCTTCAGGTTTTTTTGGATGGAACGTTATCGCATTTTGCAATAAAGCGTACATGATTTAGACAGATAAGAAAAGCGTTCGTGAACGCAATAATAATATAACAGTATTGCTATAATATTGTTTAGACTAAAATATATGAATAATGCTTCGCTATGTATATATAATCGCCGGAAATTCCACTCCGATAATAATATGTGACGTCATAATATTATACAAAAAGTTTCCGTATTTGTGGTCACTACAAACAAGAGCCTTAGCCCATTAGCTTCAATATTTGGAATTTTGCACATTATGCAATGAAAGAACGTAACGCATAAAGATCTACATTATTTATTTACATAAGGCTGAGCACTTATAAAATTAGTAACGCACAAAGACTACAACAAAGACGCTTATATTAACGACCATATGACTATTTTGAATCGCGTGTTGCTGAGTTGGACATCAATAGCGAAATCTCACGCAATTCTTTCACGTGTTTTATAAGCAAAATCGCATACCGCCAATACCGATTTATTAAAAAGTCATTTTATATATTACAACTTAGATCGACGTTTGATTAATGCCAATGTGCTATTGCGCTTCGATCAGTGAGCGGTAGGATCCGGAAGCCCAACTGGTTGGATTTGGAGATTCTAATGGTAGGCAACGGCCTAGTTATAGCATTGGTTATAGCAAAGGTCTATGGGCGGCAGTGACACTTATCATCAACTGTGCTGCTTGCTCGTTTGCCACCATAAGCAATAAAAAAAAAATAAGAATAGAAAGTACCACTACCGCTTCCCTCGCTCTTAGATCAGTCTTGGTTTGAGAAAGGAAACAAAACAAAAACCTATAACAAACTGTCTGTCTAGCATAGATTCCCTCTCAATTGAAAAAGGCAGTTAATTAGTCCCTCTGAATATCTATCTAAAAACTGTTCACGGATGTCCTAAAAGCAGCCTTCGAATTTTAGACTAACATGGGCTAATAAACTCCCTTCAGTGGTGTTCTGGTTATTAGATTGCCAAGGGTTTTTCTTGACATATGCAATGCTGGGCAGATTCCATATCATATAAAATGTTTAAAGGTAGACATTACATGCCTATCTTTAAATATTTTTGACATGCATATTGACTGTGCGGATCCATAACGTAAAGAGTTCGTTGGTTCGATTCCTACGCAGAGCAATAAAGAAATACATCGCGATATTAAGTATTTATCTACAGGTTTCAAAGGAACAGTTCATAAATAAATTGTAGCTATTAATTATCATCATCTTATCGGGTTGACAGCCCTCAGCGCTCACCCACAGTCCGGGTAAAGTTGTCATAGCCATCTGCGGCTAACAACTAAGTCACACACAAAGGAAAATATCTTAGTCTCTTGCCGTATGGAGACGGTACGGACGGATACAATTAATCAACTCTCTTTTCCCATGGTAAGGAATTTAAAGCAGGCAGTATAATTGTCTAGTAATGGGCAGTATGTAATGTGAATAAGAAGGTATATTCATCAGATAATAACTGAAAAATTAAATTCCTCATAAATGTGATCAAGAAATTTCTCATTATTATACTAGAGCATAAGATCAAAATATCCGTGTGGTGACGGAGTAAGAATACAATTCACCACCCCCTATTTCACCCGTGGGTGATCGTACGAGACGACTAAGGGATATAAAGCGCATGTAACATCTATGCGAGAGAAGGAAAACTCGAAACAAAACCCTATACCAACACGTCTGACCAGCGCGGTATAGTAGGTCAACTTACCTCCCATTATGGAGGAGGTTTGAGCCCAACAGTGGAACGTGTGAGCTGGGATAATGATGATGTATGACTTTCCTTTTCTATCCATTCGTGTATGGTTTTTACTATCCCATTCGGCCTTTATTAAATTGTCTAACCAACTAATATATAACTATAAGTGTAATATCTTAATATATATAAATTACCCGTCACGTTGTTTGTCCGCGATGGACTCCTAAAGTACTTAACCGATTTTAATCAAATTTGCACAGCATGTGTAGTTTGATCCAATATAAAAGATAGGATAGCTTCCATCTCAATTTATAGTCGCAATATTATTTTATTGTAAATTATTTGTTTATTATTTGACAGTCACAATTATCTGTTATCTCTAAACGATTCTAACAGATGGCGGTATCTGGTGACTGGATTGAGGAAGTATTTAATAGATGGCGCTATGTTAAACGTACAAACGTTTCATATAAGCTACAATTGATTAGCATAACCACCACGTGTTACTGAGGCTACCTTAGCCACAGCAACGCATGGCCGAGTCTGCTAGTATAACTATAAGTGTTAGAGAATTGCTTCAGTGACGCGAATACATCATAGCACAGCAAATTGAATATTACGAAGCATGTTCTTTATGCAAAAGAGACCATTCTAAGCGGCCATGTTTTAAATATAAGTCTTTACAGCGTAAATTAAATAGTGTATCATTGCTGATTACCAATTGCATCGTTGCAATTAATACAAAAATAAAAAGCCTTAGCAAAAGTAGTTTCTTTTTTGAATTTATGCGAGTAATTGAGTAGTATTTATTTTTTTTGCAAAGTGCGATAAGTTTTTCAGGATTAAGCGTTTTAATTGCAACATTATTATGCCATTTTTTATTTTAGTATTATTTATTTTCAATTTTTTAAATACATCTGCAGTTGATGATTAGAATTACATAAATTTCTTGGGTTTTTATAGTATTTATTCTACAATACTTATTCCATTTAATCAGTCATAGACTGAGCGACCGTATTTGAAAGTTTATGGGCTATGAACGTCATGTTTAAAATTGACTTGAATCGTGATAGTGATCATCTGACTATGGATTCTAGAAAGTTTAACCTACTTTTTTTTTACATTGATAGATTCGAGGAGAATTGGCCTGAAAATATATATGTATAACTCTTTCTTCATACGATTGGAGACTACAAAATAGCAGGTGAGTGATGCCTTTGATATTATACAAACGTAATAGCTGTATATAGGTACTTTTGATATACTCTACCATCCATTAACTGAGTGGTAGCGGCTACGAATACTATCAACCATTACTTTGCTCGTGGATGTCGTAAAAGACCACTAAAAGTCTTATAACGATCTGGGCCAACTCCATCTGATGCCGTTTGGTCAATAATTACATTCCCAAGGAGGGTTGACGTCCGGAAAGCGGCCGGTCATAAAACTATTGCCAATAACTTATACAATATGTACTACGAAAGAAGAGTAATTGTGTCGACCCTAAGTAATTGGGATAAGATTAGGCGAATGATGATTCTCTACCTTCCATTAATATACCCCTACTTCTTCGACATAGGCTTATCCATTATGATATAGTGATGAAGCTGAAGCTGTTAACTCATCCGGTGATTCCTCATTTAATTTTTATGACATAGTCTACTAGCAAGGTAGTGGCATATTTCTAAATAAATAATTAATTAGGGACATAAGATCGAGTCATCGTTTAATATAATTCTATCTGAAAATTCAGATTATTAAATCGGTACATTGTTTAATCTTTGTCCAGTAGATGTCGCTCGTCTTCCGTAAGGACGACAACATAATACAAGCTACAATTTGATTCTCATGCAACAGCTCACACCTGTCTAAGTGGTAGGGCGATTGCAAATGGATTTCTAATAGATGTATGTCTTTTACAATCATATTTTGCTCGTAAACAAGTTTTTATAATATACTGTCTTCTTAATGTGCTTCTTAACTGTCAGTTTCGTTCATTATTCTGTTTGAAGTGTAAGAATTCACCAACCTCTTATCTTAACCGTGGTTGTAAAAAACGATAAAGGAATATAATATACATATAATATCTAAGCAAGAAAGAGAATACTCTAAATATTACCCTATAAACACATCTGATTAACTTGGTATAGTAGGCCTATTTCCCTTCTATTGTGAAGGAAGCTCGAACAATATCTAATTAGCCTAATCTATTCGAAGTATATACATTCACATATATAAATTATAAAGTGAAAGAAAATTATATTAAAACTACATAAATGATGTCAACAACAATTGCAGCGTCAGCTCCTGTGCCCGGCGGCATAGCGGCGCTGAATCATTGTTTGCGCAATTGATGAGCTATCATAATAGCAAAATTCAAATTTATTTATTGTGGGCATAGGTTAATATCAATTGTACATAATTGGTAAGGTTCTCTATGCCCTGCTACACTGAGCATACAATAGTATCTATCAATTTATTATAAATATTAATTTATCTGATCATTTAAAAAGTCATCAATATTATAATACATATATACATACATATCATCACGCCATATCCCTTGCAGGGTAGGCAGAGAGAACAGAGTGCCAGAGAACTCTACCCTTGCATACTTCACTCGCTTCTTCAACATTCATAATTCTCTTCATACACGCTCGCCGGTTTCGGCGACTCTTGACTCCACCTTCTTTCAGCACGTGACCAATCTGGTCTAGGTAGGTGAGTCTCGGTCTCCCCCGGTACCTACATGCTTCCACTTTCGCATTGTATATCTTTTTAACCAGACGTTCGTCCGGCATTCTTTCCACATGTCCGAACCATCGGAGCATTCCCTTTCGCATCTTTACACCAATACTCTCTTTCATACCTACTCGCTCTCTTACGTCGTCGTTGCCAATGCGATCGGTCAGCCTAACTCCACAGATTTTCCGTAGAGATCGCATAAAAATGTAATATGTAGAAACAGTTGTTAAAATTAATAATTTGTTCTGGTCTTGCGAATTCCATGATGTATTTCATTTAATAAGAAAAGCTATGGGAAATATATTCTTAACTAGTTATTTATTGCTTGAAATGAGGATATATAAAAGAAGAAAACGATCACGAAAATGCAATTTTTTTATCCTGTTTGGGAATAGAATTAACGTAGACAGTTATTAGTTACTTACGAGTATGTTGTGTGGTGATGGCTTGGAATATCATCAACCCTTACACTGGTCGTAGATGTGGTAAGAAACAACTAAAAGCTTTGATGACGCTTAATTAATGTTCAAGGAGGGTTGACGTCAGGCAGCCGGTCACAAAGCTTTTGCAAAATTTACGATGGGATAAGAGCACGTATTGTGTTGATCTCACGAAATTAGGATAGAAGTAAAATAATAATGACGATGATGATGATGAATAGTGGTGGTGGTAATATAGGCGATTGATAATATAATTTTTGAGTTACGCAATATTTGAGTGTAATACGACAATTAATGTCGTATTTCACTCAATGATGGCGTAACTATTTCGCACATCACCTTGTACTTAGTGTTTACTATTATTAAAACAACTGAATGAGAATTGTTAAGATTATTTAATCAATTTAATAGTTACAAATCAAGTTGTATCTGTTGCTATAGTGTAGTGATAGAATGAAATTTCAAGACATTTAATTTCATTTGTGGTAGAACCACGCTGTTGACCGTCTCTGTTTATAGCCGCGGGCCGGTCCGTCCGGGGTAGTGCCACACTCTCGCAGAAGATCGACGTCTGAGTAATGGCAATGTGCTATCGCGCTTTTTTCGGTGAGCGAGAGAGCCGGCAGCGCAAATGGGTTGGTTCGGGATTTATATTGGTAGGCAACGGCCTAGCTATACTCTTGGTATTCCAAAGGTCTTTGGGCGGCTGTGACATTTAACATCAGATGCGCTGCTTGCTCGTTTGCCACCACAAGCAATAAAAAAAAAGAACATACTATGTGTAGGTAAAATAGTCGATATGCTATCTAGTGGCAACTAGCTGAATCTTTAAGGAAAAGCATGTGCATATTTTCTATACGGACACCCTCTTTTGTGACTAGTTGTCGGCCGCATACAGTTATGACAACTTTAACAGGACTGCTGGTTGCGAGCTGAGGGCTCTAAACTCGAATAAATGCCTTAAAAATATATTCTTTATTATAACAGTGTGATATAGCGACATTGTACAACGTCATCTATTGACTCCCGGAGACATCAAAATACGGAAAATATTGCCTGCCATCTAGTGGCAACTAGATAAATATTTCAGATTAAGCATAAATATTTTTATCATGATTTGAACTATATAGCTTAAAGTGCCATCTATGATGGACATGCGAATTATTTCGCTTACTGGAACGCGTTAAGATTACCTCCAATTTATATATATGTATATCTAGTTAAATTTGTTTCACAGTTCACATAGCTAACAGTAGCGGGCGCTATCCAACGTCATACTCTTTGTAATAGCTGATGCAATATTGGCTGATTTTGAAAGTTAGATATTTTAAATAATTGATTAGCTTCCGCCCGCGGCTTCGCTTACGTGGTTTGTTGATAGAAAGGTAGCCTGTGTCCTTCCCAGGGGCGGGTTTAGCACATGAAGCTCCCGGGTGCAATCAATTACCTGGCGCCCTCTTGTATCAAAATGCGTGAACAAAATGGAATAGGTTAATAGTTACAACACTTTCGACTTAACTCCAAACCTCACCAGAATGCGTTGTCGCATGCTTAGTCTCGTTGTTTTGACACGAAACGGTTTGACGGTAAACGCGATCGGATTATGAAGTTACAGTGAGCATGGCGACAAAGCAACCTATCCAAACCTGTCAAATAACGCACCCACTACGTTTATAGATGGTTAGGCACTCGCTGCGTGCGGTGTGCCCGCTTCATGTGGAGCGTTACAGTGGAGGCTCTGTTTCCCGAGCGACTCGCGGCGCCCCCTAACACCCGGCACCCTCTGCACTATAGGTAAAGCCGCCCCTGGACTCCTTCCACAAGACCACACCACAAAGACCGGGTTCCAGCGGCTCGCTCGCTCAGCGAAGAGAGATATATTGCAGGACGGGTCTGTGGGGTCACGCGGCGTTTTGTCGCCCCGGAGTTAGCGGGGTATGACCATTCCATAGCTTACCGCAAAAAAAAGCCCGTTGCCTTCCTCAGGCCTCATCGCGCACTCAGTGTCACTGCCTCGACCCGCCCCACAACTCTCCAATATGATCGTGATATTTTTCCAAATTAATTAATGTAAAAGACAAAGTTCTATCTACATTAAATATTAAAAGCTACAAATGTATCTATTTAGATAAAAACTAGCTAAATACTATAACGTTGTAAAAAAGTATCTATTTTAAATGTATTTATGGCTTATAATTTGGGATAGGTATATTGACTTCCACGTAAAGTGTAAACTGTCGCGAACTTTTATTTAGAGCTATTTAAGATAAACAAATACGTTATCTTTGAGTAACTTTTACAGTTTAGGCAGCGCTCGCCAAGATAGCTTAGGATGGCAGGCATGATCTCGAGAGGATGGCAGGCATGATCCCGCGAGGGTAGACCACCAAGATAAAGACCGGGTTCCAGTGAGGCCCACTCGCACGGCGTCGATAGGTAAGTTGTTGGGCGGGTCTACGGGGTGGCGCGCCGCTTCTTCCGTTACCTCGGGCTGGATTAGCGGGGTGTAAACACACCACACCGTAGCCTGCCACCAAAAAAGGCAGTGGATGGCAGGCATGATAACTATTGCTTAATAAAAAATAGGTATTATTGTAAATAATTATGAACTAAAAAGAAAATGAATAAAATGCCTGCCTATAAAGTAACTTGTTATTTCTGTTTTATTATTGTAACTATCTTTTTATTTATAAAAAGAGTGAATATTAATAACTATTCATTATTTAAGTAAACTTACTAAGTTAAGTACAAAAAAATCCGATGTCACAGCATTACTGTAAGTAGCTCTTATTAAAAAAAAATCAAATGTTTGCCATAAAAGAAACAAAAGAACTTATTGGGACGCCGTTAATGTTAGAATTTATATCAAAAAATACGACAGATGGCATATAATAAGAAATTGATCTAAACACGCGGTAGTGTTTCAAGGTAAGGGTCGTAGCTCATCTACACAACACCGCTCCCATCCGGCACAATACTGTTCATTGAAATGTGAACTTTTCCACCCACAGTCCGGGTAAAGTTGTCATAGCCGTCTGCGGCTAACAACTAAGTCACATTTTAAAAAAAAAAACTTGGTTGTCTTTCGATACATTACCTATAAAGTTATATAATATATTAAGCTTCATAATTTGAGTAAATAGATTTAAGTTACGGCTAAAGTAACCTCTATTCAATAAAATTCAGAAAACAGTACTAATAAAAATAAAATGATATAACGTAAACGCAGGCAATAACTGCATTTTAAGTAAGTAATGTTATCTCATCAAATCAGGGATGTGAAAATAGGAGCCAAGTTCAATATAATAAATTATTGCGCGATTGTCAATATGGTCAATAAAAAACTTGAGATCTAAATAGGTGGCAAGTTCTATAGACAATCTAGAAATTTATTTATTAGAAGATCGTATAATGTTCTTAATTAATTTAAAATAATTTGTTTTATTCTTGTACAAAAACTTTCGTAATTTATTTATTAAGGCTTTTTAAATTATACATTAACATACATATCATCACGCCATATCCCTTGCAGGGTAGGCAGAGAGAACAGAGTGCCAGAGAACTCTATCCTTGCACTCACTCACTCGCTTCCTCAACATTCATAATTCTCTTCATACACGCTCGCCGATTTCGGAGACTCTTGACTCTACCTTCCTTCAGTACGTGACCAATCTAGTCTAGGTAGGTTAGTCTCGATCTCCCACGGTATCCTTCCTTCCACTTTCGCATTTTTAAATTATCATTGGTGAATTATTTACATAAGCAATTAACTAATTTCAAACTATCGAGAACGTGCGATAACAAAACTCGAATTCAGCTCGATAATATTATATGCCGCCTGTCCCCATTCATCCTAATTATCCATCATAATTCATCTTATATAAAAATACGTTTTCTATCGATTTAATAAAATATTATTCGACCATACTATTGATGTCCTCTTGGGTATAGTTGTTTATAACGAAGGTGCGGCAATGTCATTATGGCCATACTAGGTAGGCGATGTTTGAAACGCGGTATCGCCAAGAGATTGCCAATGTAGCCGGTGCTTCATTAACCGATTCTTATGACTCTAATGCTAGGGCCGCACCTGCGTGTATCGTCACGAAGCTTCGTGCAATGAGACGATACACGCAGATGTAATGACGGGCTTCGTGTGCGTTATCGCTTGGGTGGCGATAAGTCAAAGGGTTTAACGCGCCAATATATCGCGCTCTGTGGCTGACCACAGAGCGCGATAATAACTAGCGTTTTTCATTCGGCGGAAATTTTCGATGTGTTTAGACGCGTTCGAGGATCTCCAGTTAATCAATAAATATGGAGTGGAGCGATGAAATGGTGTTAGAATTTTCACACCATTATGAAGCGGAACCCATGAAGGGATCCAAAAAAATCACTATGTAATTATTAGAATAATATAGCTATAATAGTAAAATAATTCGTCATCCATAGTTAAACGTATGAAAATGATTTCGGCCATCTTTAATTATTGCACGATACTTCGTGTAAAATACCGAAGTCGCTAATGTGACCACAGTTTTATCGCGATAATTTTCTAGTGTACAAAACGTACGAAGCTTCGCCACACATTACTTCGGGACGATACACGCAGATGCGGCCCTAGCATAAGAAATGCATTTAAAGGAGAATGCCCATTGAAGTATGGAGTACGGTTTCACGTTGTACATTAATAAAAGATATCTTGTTTTGTTGGGCTTTAAATGTATATTCTATGACAAAAAAATATATGTCCCTACATCGTCGGGTTATTGCACAAAAGGCCTATGAAACTCATTAAATTAGGTTATTTTTTTCACATTAAAGGGGTATGAGCATTTACGGTTTTGTTTAGAACATCAACCAAATTATTATCAAAAATCAAGTTTTTAAATATCATGTTCTTCTTTATAATATGAAGTCATAATAACGCTGTATATAAATTTGTATAATATGCTAAACAATTAAAAAGATGTTTTACGTTTGTGCCATTTTTTAATGTAAGCATTGTTCTGCATAGTTGCCAGTATTTTAAAACTGTATTAATCGATTTTACGATTTTGGTTGGTTTTGCGTTTTTATTTATTGCTACATATCTATTTTCCTAACCTTAGAATAATGTCTTACAGTTACCATATATAGTTATAGTGTTCTAAATAAAATAGATTATAGTATATTAGTCATAAACATGTTTTATAAACATGAAGTTTTTTTGCCAAGCAATATTTTTGGATGCCAGATATATTGCCATTGGAGATACCATTCTATGGCTACAAGATTCTTGAATGATACTGATCAACTAAATAAAAAACGATCAAGTCGGGGATTTAGTCAAGGGTCCCTTAGATTATGGTTATGGGCATTCGCCCATTGAACTACGGAGGACGGTTTCATGTTGTGCATTAATCAAAGATACCTTGTTTTGTTGGGCTTTAAATGTATATTCTATTACCATTAAAAAGTATATCCCTACATCGCCGGGTTACTGCACAAAAGGCCTAAGAAGCTCATTAAATTAGGTTATTATTTACAGTTTGCCGACTTGAATATTTTTTTTTTTGGTTGGTCAGTATCATTTAAAAATCTTGTAGCCATAGAAAGGTGTCTCCGATAGCAATATATCTGGCATCCAAAAATTTGCTTGGCAAAAAAACTTAATGTTTAAAAAACAAGTATATGACATACTTTAATGCATTTTATTTAGAACCTATATATGGTAACTGTATGTCATTATTCTAAGGTTAGGAAAATAGATTTGAAGCAATAAATAAAAACGCAAAACCAACCCCGACCCTAAAATCGATTAATACAGTTTTAAAATACTGGCAACTTTGTAGAACAATACATTAAAATAGTACTTAAAAATGGCGCAAACGTTAATTACTTTTTAATTGTTTAACATATTATATCCGGCGTTATTAACTTCATATTGTAAAGGAGGACATGATAATTGAAAACTTGATTTTTGATAATAATTTGGTTGATGTACTAAACGAAACCATAAATGGGCATACTGCTTTCTTGTAATGTTAGTCAAACGCTTCTTCGAAATCACATCAAGAATTTATTTTTTATTCTGCAAAACTCCACAATTGTTACGTTTTTAAAAAAAAAAACTATACACATTCCTAATTAACAAGACATTAACATTGAGTATTTTTCAACGATAATAATATGAGTTAATTAATTCATGACTTATAGAACACCACGAATCGAACAACGCAGCGTAGGACGATCCCCTACTAGCTGGACTGACGCCATTATGAAAATCGCAGTAAACCGTTGGATGCAGGTGGCACAGGACCGTTTTGAGTGGTATTCTCGTGGGGAGGCCTATGTCCAACAGTGGACGCATACGGGCCGATGGATGTATTATAGAATACAGTAATATTGCATTCTCAATGTAGTACTTAGGATATAGATAATGTTACCAATAATGTTCAAATTTATGTTAAAATCCTCCGTCGACGAAGGTCAGGTTCCGATGGCCCTCCCGTACAGTGTAACGAAGTACATGTACAGAAGGTAATGGAGTCGTGCGCCATCCCTTCCATCACCACGAATAGGTTGCTTGGAGTGTGACTATACCTTAGCCCGTACAGAAAAAAACTCTAAGCTAACTTAATTATTCATGATGTTCTCGCGAGTATTACACACATTTGAAATATGTTACGGGAGGACTAAGTCATTCAATGCTCCCGTGACCATGAACACTGTGAAATGGTCGAAAAATCGGGTTATTAAAAAACAAATATAATCGCGATAGAATCCGTAGACAAAGTTTCACTTTACCATAACCTATTCACAATAAATACATTTGTATTTAAGTATTTATTAGTCTGAGCTTAACCCGACAATACGCAGCGTGTGGATAATTATAGTCTATCTAATCTAAGAAGTGCACTTTGACAGCTGTTGGAGTAAGTTGTCTAGGTATGTGAACCAAATAATCGCTATCGAAAATATCCGATTTTACTGCGAAATTGATATTGATTCTTTATAATTAATAATCGTTTTATTTTTCATAAAGGTGATGAATAAATTAAGTGCTAAATTAATACTAAACAAATTTAATTATTTCAGCGTAAAATCTATTAATCATATTTAGTAGGATTAGGTTAATTTAAAACAAAATCTGGATTGGAAAATAGCTATTTATTAAGAATTACTACTATTACTTGAATTATCAGCGTCGCGAACATTAATAATTATTTCCTCATCAATCAAAGTGTCGAAATGTACATCTCTGTCAAAATCTCTATTCGATTAATTGTATTATTCTAATATTTTTACCGATTATTTGGATATTCGTGAATCGGCAGTTATCAAGCACTACTGTATAGAACGTGATGACGTGACATTGTTAGATCGTCAATAACAATTACTATTTACCATGTTATTTTTATTTTAAGTTAGATTTACGAGTTTCAACATTAGATTATTGTACAAGAAAGTCACCCGCAATGTTAATTATGTAAATAACTTAAGAGTTGTTTAAAATTTCAGATTTCGTGTTTACAATCATGTGTATACGTTTCACCGAGGTTATTGTGTATTAAAAAATGCAAAACGTCAAAATGCACTTCTTAAATTAGATGAACTATAATACTAAGTATTTGCCATAAGAAAATCGAACCACAGATAAAAAATAAATCTATCAAAGTTATTGTAATTTATTGTATTAGCCACTATTCTCTCGTAGAATGTAATACGTTTATGTAAAAGAGCATTTTTTGTATATAAAATATATTCAAATCTGAGAAAAAATAGTTTTATCTGCGTCTTCAAACAATGAAAAAAAAAAAAAATTGGAATATGAAGGTAAATTTAGCCACTGTCATCAAGAATAAAAGATAGGTCAATTTGGAAATCGAGCAGTCGCTTACAGTCTGACATTCCTTGGTCGATTCTTAGGTGTATTTTTTATTGTTTTTCTCTTTTTAATTTGTTGCCATTTCATTAATTATTATTTATTAAGTTTTTATTTTAGGAACCATTTTCATGTCCTTATTATGTGGATAGGATATAAAAATATTATTTTAATATATATTTTGTATCAATACAATATATTAAATAAACTTCGAAATAACGTAACAACTCTTTAATTAATTTATTTATTTTTATTTTTTATATTGCATGCATACAAGTACAATTGTGTAACTTAATGCCAGAGGCATTCTCTACCAGTCAAAAACAATTTTTTTTGAATAAGAATTAAAAAGAAATATGATTTTATGAATAAGAAAAAAAAATATCGTCCGCCCATATATGTCCTTTCTTTTTCTTTTTTTGATGGGCGTGTGCTTTATCTAGATGAGGTTAAGTAATTGACTATACTACGTCGCTGATGGGGCAGGTTGGCTTAGGGTTAACTCCTTGAGATTTATATCGATAAACAGTGAATTGTTTATATTCTCTATCGATTTTTACTATATGCACGAAAAAGAAAAGAGCATTGTTTATTGTTATTCCATAAAAAACATACTATAAATTAAATATCCATTATATATTTATTTTCTTTAGAAAGATTTCTCAATTTTAATGTTCTAGAAAAATTAAAGACGTTAGAAGTATTTATAATTACTTATCATGTTTATGTAACATCTTACCTGACCAACGTATATCATCTATACTAATATTATAAATAGCAAAAGTTTGTATGTAAGTATGTTTGTAATGAATTGGCTCAAAAAGTACTGGACCGATTTAAATAATTCTTTCACCATTTGAATGCAACATTATCACTGATTATTATAGGCTATTTTTATTGTAAGAAAAATATAAGGATCCCTACTAAAATTACAATAATGTTACCCAAGGTGTAAAAAACGCCCATAAAATATCTTTCATCGCATGTGCTGCGAAAACTATTGATTATAGAACCAAAAATGTTCCACAATATTAAAGAAAATATCAATATCTACTAAAAATGTCGCAATAGCATGTGTCTAACTATTGTAGTTATGTCACTCTAACTACTTTTTAACATTTTAAAATTTAATAGAAATTTCGACCATAATCAGACCAAGTTATTTAAACCTTTGCTTTAATCCTTACCTAAATAAATATCTCAAGCAAGGCTGTTTAAATACCTGTAAATAACTTTTTATTTTATTAAAATCGGACACTCCATTCGAAAGATATTACGAGTTTAATAAAATTGAAATAAAATTAATTCGCCGTGGTGACGCGCCGGTGCGGCGGGTGCGGGGTGCAGGAGAGGGGCACATCTATGAAATAGGTAGCCGCGCGGCTCGCTCTGAGAAATTTAAGCCCTCCCAATATGTGTAAAGGAACAACACTTTTGGTTATGGAATTGCGAGACAATGTGATTGTAGCTACTATCATCACCGGCCCCGCGGCCGGACAGCTTGCTCACTTTCCGCGGATCCTGACGATACCGACGGATTGTCCTATATCTTTTAAAAGATTACAGTTTCCTGTAAAGATATCGGTTGCCCTTACAATAAATAAATCCCAGGGACAAACTTTTTCTATGGTTGGCATCGATCTAAGAAAAGAGTGCTTTTCTCATGGCCAACTATATGTTGCACTTTCTCGAGTAGGGTCTCCTGAAAATCAATATGTTTTATTGCCATTTACAAATACCACTGCTAACATAGTGTATAGTGAAGCATTAAGGTAAAAATGGAAATATAAATCTAATAAAATTTAAAAGTCTTTAAAATAAAAGATGTACTTGAATAAAGAAATGATACACAAATAAAAAAAAACTACATTAAAATAAATAAAAAATATAAATCAAAGAGGAAAAAAAATGTAAAAAAAAACTTAGCACTTAAGTCGGGGTGCTATATTTTTTATTCTATGAAATATGTGATAATCAGTACTTATACAGTAATAGTAGGTATTTAATGTATCTAATTATTATTAGTATACCTATACTCTAAACCTCAGTGAAATGTTTTTAAAAATTACCAGTTGATGTCATTTATTCTGTTTACTCATTTTGTTTTCAAAAATCAACCCAAGGGAAGCCAGCGATACACTATTGCTAAATACAGTATTATTTAGGTATGTCCTGCATTTACTGTACGTTTATGCCAAAATGTTTAATAAATAAATGTTCACCCGTGCGAAGCCGGGTCGGGCCGCTAGTAAGAATGACAGAGAGAGCAAAATATTATACTGTGTATGTCGTATCGTGACAAAAGACGACAAAGATGGTAACATGTTAACTACTGTGTACTGCTGCGTTCCTAGTACTCCATACACGAAGTTGTAAATACATCTACGTGTTTTCCCACGGTCGTCATCATTGATTTTATTTATATATTTTACATAATCGCCCATATTATAATACTAAGATATAAGAAGCGTAAAGAGGTAGTTTACGAAACAAGCGATTATATCTACATTAATTAAAATTATAGTTACATCCGTACCCTTGCATTTATTTCGTTACCTGTCACTTTTAGCAGGCTGTATTATGTGCGTCATTAGGATCAGCTTTATAATCTACCCCACATGGCAAGCACTGCGTTTAATGTTTGACAAATTTATGCGTATTTTTTTAAAATTATATTTGATTTTAATGTTGAATGGAATAAAAATATTTTGGTTTTATCTTTCCATTTATCGGTTGGTATGATCAGTACCTACTTACCTTAGGTAGTACCACACTCTCGCAGAAGATCGACGTCTGAGTAATTTCAACGTGCTATTGCGTATATCGTTCGGTGAGCGAGAGAACCGGAAGTCCAACCGGGTAGGTTTGGGGTTTGTAATAGTAGACAGCGGCCTAGCTATACCTTGGTATAGCAAAAGTCCGTGGACAGCAGTGACACGTACCATCAGGTGTGCTGCTTGTTCGTTTACCACCATAAGCAATAAAAAATAGTACTTTAAAAATTTAAAACGATAATCCAGTCCAGCATCTGAAGGACATCACATAACGTACATACGAGGGGCGGCTGATAAGTTCGCGGTCTAGGTTACTTAATGAAAGAAAAGTTTAGTTTTTTAATTTTTATTTTTCAATATAATCACCCTCAAGTGAAATACACTTCTCACATCGTGAATACAATGCCTTTAAACCATTGAAATAATATTCTGAAGATTTCTCTTGAAAATGACTCTCCACGGCTGACTTCATCTCATTGTCATCCGAAAATCTTTGCCTCCTTAACTCCTTTTTCAGTTTTGAAAAAAGGTTAAAGTCACTGCGAGCCAGGTCCGACTTATATAATGGTAAATTTTTGCGAATCCAGTGGCTTTTAAAGCATCTCTCGAAACGCGAGCGGTGTGAACGGGCGCATTGTCTTGCAGAAACAATACACCGCGCGCCAATTTGCCACGTCTCTTCTGTACGACTGCTTCACGTGCCTGACCCAATAAATTGGCGTAGTATTAACCATCATAATAGATCCTTTAGGCAAGTAATCAATTAATAAATTTCCCTCGCTATCCCAGAAAATAGTCGCCATAATCTTAGGGGCCGATTTTTCCACTTTAAACTTCTTTGGTGGTCTTTCTCCTTTTTTAATCCACTGCATAGAATCTTGTTTGGACTCCGGATCGTACTGACGAATCCAGGTTTCGTCTACTGTCACAATGCGGTTACAAATTCCGTCCAAATCGTTCTAACACAACTCCAAAAAATCCTTATAACTCACCAGTCGTCGTTGTTTGTCGAGTGGTGAGAGCATTCGCGGTATATAACGCGCATTAATTTATTTCATGTGTAAATTTTGGTGTAAAATTTCTCCGATTCGCTCTTTACTAATCTGTAACTCTTCAGCTATCTGCCACAATTTTATTCTTCGATCGGCCAATACTAATTTTTCAACTTTTTGAACATTTTCTTCGGCCACTACTGTCACAGGGCGGCCCGGGCGGGGGTCGTCTTGACAGCTCTCTCTTCCTTGTTTAAAAAGTCGAGCTCATTTTTTTACCATTATATATGATGGCCCAGAATCCTGAAGAACCGATGACATTTCTTCAAAAATGTCTTTCGGCGAGTTTCCTCATTTTACAAGGAATTTAATTACTGCGCGGTGCTCAAAATTGCGAGAATTTTCAGTTTCGGTCGACATAGTATTGTTGCTTGTTCCAGGTTTGAAGTGTTAATGAACCAAATTGTTGTCTTTTTGTGTCTGTATTTTAGCTGTTAGCCGCAGATGGCTGTCACAGCTTAATCCTTGACTATGGGTGAGCGCTGAGGTCTCTCAACCCGGTAAAAATTTTAAGCGACAACGCCCGAGGGCTCTCCCTGTGGAGAACGGACCTCGGCTCGGTGCGTCGCTGGTAGCAAAGTGGGCGTGCCCACGTTTGAATTATTGACTATTTCGCGTCGCGTCTTACGTCCCCGGCGGCGAGGGCGGAATCGCGGATATTTATGTGTTATGGCCGCGCGGGCCGTGTAGGCTCTATCTTGAGCGATAGTAATTAGATCGTCAGAGTCGATCAGTTAACCAAATTGATTTTTTTTTCATAGCGCAGTGGTCCGAATTCGTTTACGCACCACCTCCCGGAACGGGCAGTGTGGGACTCGCTAGCCTCGGAGCTAGAATACTCACTAAACGTATTCACTGCGGTCGCTGTTAGCCGAGAGGGCTTTGACAGCTTAACCGGACTATGGGTGAGCGCTGAGGGCCCTCAAGCCGGTTGCCAAATTGAAAAAATGGGTATTATTTATACTATCAATAAGTGGCGCAAGTTGTTCTATCAGTAACGAGATGATACCTTTTCGTTAAGTACCTTAGGCCGCGAACTTATCAGCCGCCACTTCAGCCATTTGTACAATGGTTCTTATTTGGTCCCAGTAAAGACACTGGATCGATCGTTCCTACTCTACATATAAGTTATTTTATACCCTACATAATTATAAGCCATAGAAGTAGATTAATTTACTTAACATAAAGGTATAGCAATCTAAACATCGCTCATATTTATCCTACCCAGAAAGTATATTTTGCTTACAGATGATAGTATAATTACAAAGTATTTTTATGAGAAAATCTAGACCGAAAATAAGGCTCTAGATAATAAAAATAAGTACTGTATCACTAGGCGAACATGAACAATTAGAATCTGTTTATCTGATATGAGTAAACTGTTCGTAGTAAGTAACAAGACAATAAATAACCTGTAAGTAAAAATAAAACATGCTCAGGTCCTTTTAGCGGTAACGCTCGCTTACACGAGGTTACTTTGAGGTTTTGACCTCGGTCGTACTAGGAACTTATAAGCTCAGGCAGTTTCTATCAAGCATTACAGGTGTTAGGCCTAGGCCGCACTACGGTGAAACCGCAGCGATTATTAGCCGTGTAAGTTTATGAAACACGAAAACGTATACAAGCGACCGCATTTGCAGTTTTTACCCGCGACTGATTTTAAAACCGTGAAATGTTACAAAATTGTCGCGGTAAGAAACCGTAGCAAAATTTGTAATCCATAGAACTAAGTGGGCGCACACGCACTATGCGTTAACCGCGGGCGGTTTTTTGGCTAGTATTCGGCCGACTGCCGCGAAGAATAGTTGTGTTGTCGTCCCGTTACAATTATGTCGTCGACCGAGTCGGAGCCTGTTTCAAATGCAGAGTACGAAAGTTTATCCCAGAAAATCATCGTGGAAGTACAGAAAAGACCAGCTTTATACGATACTACTTTGCGTCAATACAGTGATAGAAATGTGAAAAATAAACTTTGGGAGGAAGTTTATCACAACGTAGTTAACAATTGGATGACACTGTCGGAGGCTGAGAAAAAAAAGAAAGGTAAGTTTTTAAAAAGTATTTATTTATTACAAAGAACTCAAACTAAAAAAGTCGAACCCTTATAACGAAAGCTACTTTAGTTTTGTTATTTTTAGGGAGATCCTGTTTTGAGTTAACAGTGAAAATTCTGTTTTTGGCATTAAGTAGTTACTATAGTTCTGAGGGTGAGATATTTTTTAAATATTTTCATATTGCCAACTCAACGCGCCCGCAGTAGATGTAAAATAATCGGCAAACAAATTTCTTACATCTATAACATTATTGCTAGAACGCGTACGAATTGAAGCAATACCTTGCAGCTCTGAAACTTGAGACGATTCATTAAGCTGTTTGCCGTCATGTTGTCTCTCAAAGTTGTGCAATATGCAACAAGCTTTAATAATGTGATCGCAAACATCTAATTTCACATCTAATGGTCTATGTAAAATACGCCATTTATTTGCCATGATCCCAAATGCACATTCGACAGTCCTTCTGGCATAAGATAATCTATAGTTATAAACTCTTTGTTTTATGGATAAATTTCTATTTGGATATGGTCTCATTAAGTGCTCCGTAAGTGGAAAAGCTTCATCGCCTACGAAAACAAACGGTAATGGTCCGACTTCCTCATAATCAGGTAATGTTGCAGATTCTGGTAAATGCATTTGGTTGTTCAAAAATCTTTTGCCAAAATTTGAGTTTTTGAAAACGCTAGAGTCACTATTAGATCCATATGCTCCAACATCTATAGCAGTAAAGCAATAGTCTGCATCAGCTATAGCTAATAATATTAAAGAATAATACTTTTTGTAATTGAAGGCTTCTGAACCAGTATTTTCTGGTCTTTCTATTCGTATATGTTTTCCATCTATGGAACCAAGGCAATTAGGAAAATGTGTTCTTTCAAAAAAATGTTTTGCTATATTTATCCAATCATCTTCTGTTTTTTCAGGCATATATATAGGTTGCAAACATATCCACAAACTCTTGCATGTGTGTTCAATTATTTCACTTAGAGTTGATGTGCCGATCAAATATTCAAAATACAACGACTTCATACTATTTCCACTAGCAAGATACCTGAAAAAAGAACATTATATTATTATATTTTTATTTTTGTTACAGGTAGTACAATACAAAAGAAATGGAAGAATATGCGCGGCAGTTTTTCTAAAGAATTAGCTATGCAACGTGGTAAATCTGGTCAAGGTGCTATAAAAAAGAAAAAGTACGTTCATTTCGATTCTCTGTTGTTTTTGGTACCATCTTTACAAAAAAGGGAGACTAGCAGCAATATCGAATCTACTTCACAAGATAATCCTGATACTGACTTATCTGAAAACCTTCCACTAACGAATAGTAATCGAACCCCATCTTGTAAGAAGGCTTCCAAAAGCCGAAGTAACTGTGAAGATTATGAACAAAAATTGTTAAATTTTTTGAATACAAAGGAGAATGCGTGTGAATATGACGAAGATATAAACTTTTCACAGATGATTGTACCAATGTTACGGAAACTTAATGATGATCAGAAACATTTTGCCAAAGTAGAAATTATGAATATTTTGCAAAAAGCCAAATCTTTCTATCCATTCGAAACATCAATTCGTAATCAAAGACCAAGATCACATTTGTCATTCACGCAAGCGTCGTCTCCGCAATCATATTATACATATTCCCCTTCTCCACCTCCAACCATGCCGATAATGCCACCAGTTTCAACACCAGTGCGACAACTTGTGTCAGGACCTGCAAAACAAACCATCTATTTGCCACTTAATACTTCTGTTCCATCAACATTACAAGCACCCGTGCATTCCCTTCAAGAACTCGAACAACCTGCAGGTGCCAATTATCTGTCGCAATTTCAAGAACAATAATTTTGTTATATTTTTTTTAACAATAAAAATGCCTATATATTATATATTATTATTTCTTACCTCAATGTCACAGACAGACGCTCCTCTGGTGAAATACATTTGCGAAATTTTGTATCCATGAAGGTGATGTATGGACGCACATTGTGCAAAATTTTATCGAAGCTGGCTACTGACATTCGATAGTAGTTGAAAAATTTCTCTGGATGTTCTCTTAAAATTTTATACTTTTTCTGAAAGAAACCTTTCTCAAATCTACGGCTAGTAAGTGGATGGACCCAATATTTGCGAAATTTTCGTTGACGTCTTATTTTTCTATTTCTTAGTACCAGAGCAACAATACATACTGCTCTGTTGAAATCCATCTTCAAACTGTGAAAATCACGGGCGGTTTCGCGGTTTATAATCGTAGTGTGTACATCTCGAGCGGTTTCGCGGTTATAGCGGTTAACCGCTCCCGGGGAAAAACCGTGGTGCGGCCTAGGCCTTACAGTAATCATACTTATTGATAAACATTCATTAATAGTGTACACATACAGAGACAATTTGCTATTGAAGGCTATATTAACAAATAACATTTTATCTTTGTCTAACGTATAGACTTTTCTAATCGTGTTATTGCATTCACATAAACCATTTATCGGCCACATACGATGTAAGTAATTATTATGAATTGAAATAAAATTAGTCGTCTGAAATCTGATATCCATCGCTTTATGGAGTCTTGGTATTTGTGCGCCTTAAGTTCCTATAGCAGTTTTGCACTATGTCGATACGGCGTTATAAACAACTACGTTTCTTTATTCAATCTTTCTATCTATAATATCCATTAATTAATAAATATTCAATAATAATATTTTAATTCAAATTGTTTTGGATTAAAACAAAATTTAAAATAATATTAATTTTCCTTTGTTTCTTTTATTTTGGTATAAATAATTACATTAAACTTTAAGCCTGATTTTATTTAATGGTAAATAACTTAATTTTTGTAGGTGTATATGTAAAAAAGATTTTTTTTTATCTACTAAGATAATTTATAAATTAATATAAATATAATATTTCAAGGCTACATAGTATAGTACATTAGTAGTGGTAGGGCCAGACTTGACAGTTTTCTGTCTACAGCCGCGGGCCGGTGCTTCGATTCAGTATGATTAAAGCATGCGCTACACGGTTTCAAACAGTGGTTTGAAACAGAAAAAGCAGAAGTACGCTTTGCTGGTTACATGGTTCAAAGCTAGTTTGAAACCAACAGTTTTTAGAGAACGTGGCGCAGATAGGACGTCTTTACGCTCGCGTACCGTATATTTACTACAATGACGTCATGGCGCCTTACTTATCAAAACAACACAAAAATGGTTACTCCAAATTTTTGTTCAAAGGCTCAAACGGAAGCCAGTCTGATTGTACGACATTCAAGGAGACATCATTTTATTCAAAGCTTACGAACAATGAATTGCATTTATCTAAATCCTACCTGCTACCAGAAACAAATATATCTGTACCATGTGCTTTTTGGGTGATAATGCTTTTGCACTTGAAAAGCATATAACGAAACCATTTCCTGAACGTAACATTACAAGGGAGCAAAGAATATTCAACTACCGATTACGCAGAACTAGAAGAATGATTGAAAACGCTTTCGGCATCCTTGCGTCCCGTTTTCGAGTTTTTAGACAACCGCTAAATTTAAATCTTGAAAATATAGATGCTTAGTTGTATTGAAAAGTTGTGTTTTACTGAATTTATTGAGGAAAAGTCTTGACAATTTTTTGAGAAAAAATTATTGTAGTTTACTCCTTAAGAATCTATTTTCATATAGGGCACCCGGTATGAGAAAAAATTGAGGAGTAAAATCTAGTGATCGAATGACCTCATTACGTTTTTGGTGCGCAACCTATTCTGCGCACCTTTCACTTTCTGACGTGAGATAATACTTCACTGAACAGTTTTAATAAATGTAAATAAAAATATATATATTATTTTTAGTCAAATGACCTTTTTTTGCGCCTGTTTTGATAATCGTACTTAAGGAGTAAACTCCAGTCATGCGTCGGAGCTGACACACACACTTTTTTTTGCTATAATATCCCACGCATTTATTTTTTGTATAATATTTTTATAAGCTTCACAATTTAAGTCCTAAAGGCAGGGCAAGTCTTTGTATAACTCGAGAAGTTGAGTAATAACATCGCGATCGTGTTCTGTCTGCTCACGCGCCATTTTGTGTGCAGAACGTTATCACGTGCGTCTGCGCTCACCTCTGCAGCGTGACTGTCGCTCGTTTGGTATGAAGCAAACGGCTAGACGGTTTCAAACAAGATTTAAACGAACGCTTGGCCAGCGGTTTGAAGCGCAAGCCTCGCTACCAAGGGCGTTTAGAGGTCATACGAAATTTGGCATAAAACATCTATCTACACTGTTTGAAACCGCTGCTTCAAACCACTGTTTGAAACCGTGTAGCGCATGCTTAAAGACATCCTATCCGCGCCACGTTCTCTAAAAACTGTTTGTTTCAAACTAGCTTTGAAGCATGTAGCCAGCAAAGCGTACTTTAGCTTTTTCTGTTTCAAACCACTGTTTGAAACCGTGTAGCGCATGCTTTAAAAAGTAATTCACTGAACTAACAACCATTCGTAGCAAAGCTACGACATTGACTACGCCGTAGTTAACGACGACTTAATTATTGTATGTTTAAAGAAAATCAATTATAATTATAAAATTATCGTAATATACCTATAATCGTATTAAATTAATAACTATTGCATTACTTAATAAAATATGGTAGGGTGTTCTTTTTTAAAGATGTATTCTTTATTTGATACCATTTTTTGCCTGTGGTAATAAAAGCAGACTGAGGGCTGATAAGGGGAATGGATAGCGCTAGGTACTATTTAGGGACAATTAACACTAACAGTTTCTTTGCGTAATAGCGCAATAAATATATTGGTATGACACTCGTTCAACGCTGCTTTATTTCATTCATTTATCCGTCAGCCTATCTGCTTTTGGACAATGTGATCCTCAAGAGTGACAAATCCCATATTTGTCACTGTTAGCGAGGTGGCAATTGTAGTTACAGTTATACATACATACATACATATCATCACGCCATATCCCTTGCAGGGTAGGCAGAGAGAACAGAGTGCCAGAGAACTCTATCTCTGCATACTTCACTCGCTTCCTCAACACTCATAATTCTTCTTCTTCATACACGTTCGCCGGTTTCGGAGACTCTTGACTCCACCTTCCTTCAGTACATGACCGATCTGGTCTAGGTATGTTAGTCTCGGTCTCCCTCGGTACCTACATCCTTCCACTTTCGCATTGTATATCTTCTTCTTGTTACAGTTATAAATTTTCTAAAAGAGTATTATCTCCTACATACATAGATATCATCACGCTATATCCCTTGCAGGGTAGGCAGAGAGGACAGAGTCCCAGAGAACTCTACCCTTGCATACTTCACTCGCTTCCTCAACATTCAAAATTCTCTTCATACAAGCTCGCCGGTTTCAGGGACTCTTGACTCCATCTTCCTTCAGTACGTGACCAATCTGGTCTAGGTAGGTTAGTCTCGGTCTCCGCCGGTACCTAAATACATCCTTCCACTTTCGCATTGTATATCTTCTTAACCAGATGTTTGTTCGGCATTCTTTCTACATGTCCGAACCATCGGAGCATTCACTTTCGCATCTTTACACGCAATTGTCTCCTAGGTATCCCTATAGTCTCTTAGGTATCCCTATAGTCTCCTAGGTATCGCTCAGCTGATTTTTACGACTTGCACGGTTAAGTAAAGGATATTGACTTTGTATTTATAACGCGTCATCACCCGGGGATTTGTATCGCAATATATTAAGGTGCCTAGCAGCATTCGACGCACACATTAACAATTGCTGAATAAACCACTACTACTACTACTACACACATACACACACACACATGTACATACAACATTCTACATAGGTAGTCTGAAAGGAAGGCGGAGGCTTGCTTTTCTCTTTCACTTTTATATCATGTGAGAAACAGAGAAGTAATTGGGTGGGTGTGGCTTTCACTGATTCCATACGCGAAGTTTTATTTATGTGCAACCTCCTTTGTCAATATGTTATCCTGGTACTCGTGCGGGTAAAATTTGTGCGGATTTTTGTAAAATTGTGTCTCCTTTTAACATCGTTGATGGCTTTGTGATAATTAAATAAAAAATATACATTGAATACATAAAGTATGTTTTTCTTCTATAAACTCCTTCAGGGATGAAGATGTAAAAAAATACTATAAAATAAATATACTTAATAAAGAGCGTGGGGGAATTTTTATACAGTACATAATGTTTTATTAGTTAATCAGATTTTGTCGAAAGTTCATATTATTTGCTTTCGTATAAAAAGTTAACTACTGGTTACGTAGACAAGTTAAATTCATTCAACAACAAGCTTTTACACAGCGATAGCGTTTTTATGCTTGCTAAACTCATAGGTGGCAACACTTACTCATATATACCGCCACCTCAGCTGATTTAAAGCTAATTTAATTGTAATTACAGTACACTTGACGTCATCCAGCCTATTGAAAATGTATTTGTAGTCCCGTAAATGCCGTGAAAAACGATTAATGGATCATGCATATCGCGTCTTTGTTTCAATAATGTGTTATCTTGCAAAATGTCATTTTTGAGTAATGATTTTCAAGTTTCAAAAAATAATTGTATCGCAACGAATATTTTTTCATCGTAAATCTGATTTCAATCATAGATGATTTAATTATAGAATATTAAATATTAAAATCATAGATTTATATATCAATTATTTTTTGAAAATTAAAAACCTCTCCCCTCTATAATTTCATTTATCAAGATAACAGATTATTGAAGGAAGGAGGCGGATATATTATAACATCTATGCAAGAATCGTCCCATCTCACCAGTCTAGTATAGTAGGTCCATTTCTCTCTTATTGTGGAGGACTCATAAATCGGATAAAACAACAGCATTCTCATACATTTTGTTATCCAAATGTTCTTAAAGATTGCTAAATGTGACTGAATTAAAAGTTT
The DNA here is from genome assembly GCA_905163515.2 of Lymantria monacha. NCBI lineage: Eukaryota > Metazoa > Arthropoda > Insecta > Lepidoptera > Erebidae > Lymantria > Lymantria monacha. The sequence goes on from LR991081.1 coordinate 25,818,007, forward strand.
ATTGAGCGAAAGCGCGGCACAATTGATAGAGAGGCATTCTCGACTGAAGCGTTCGGCTTGTAAGGCATCATAAATTGTTAATAACACATTGTTACTTCTAATTAATATATATAACTTAAGTAAAAAAAATATTTGAAATAACGAGTACAAATAAATGTTAATTTATCGAAAAAATTGTAATTTTCAATTTAATCCTTTTTTATATTCACAAAATAATGATAATTCAGTGATAATAGCACCTTTCCTTTCTTTTTATTCTTTTTTTTTAAACGACATCACTCGCACTAAGGAAATAATCCATGTATTGCAGGGGACTTTACAAATATACCTATAATTAACGCAGACAAATTGCACCCAGACTCAGAACAACAGTGTGGATCGCACAAATTATTGTTCTGCGTAGGAATCGAACCCTGGTACGGGAGGTTGGTATTTAATCACTCCGTCATCTATACAATCAATTCATAAAGGCATACAATTTTTCGTCAATGTTTTCTTATGACGTTATCACGCAAAATTATCGCCTATAAACCGACTTTACAGACAACCATTTTTTTTTCATCAGAGAGAAAATTGAAAAATATGTATGATGATTGATTGATGATATTATGGCAGATATATTATAATTCCAACAAAATTGTATTGGAAAATAATAAAATATTTAGTTTAAAAGCCGTATGCAAAGTTTTTTAATGATATTATTTACCGCTGCAGCCCGCACAAGAATTCGATCAGCGCTATTACCAAGACAACATAATCGAAAAGGAGTTAATGCATAAGTTTAGTATCCAATTTTTGATTGAGTATTTATTATTATTAATATACAATAATTCAAGCTAGCCACATCTTAATTTTCTGTTTTCAGTATACTTTATGCTAATATCACTTAAATATAAGATCCCTTTTTTTGAGGGGGGACCTCGGTGAGGGTGAACGTCGGTTGAGGAGAGGGTACTCCTCAGGGGGTATTCCGTCGGGTCGACTACTGACGTCAAGTCACCTTGCTCCGGTGGTTGGCCTAACGACGAAGACAACGTGACACGGGCGGATTACGGGTACGTGTGCTTAGGCCCCTCTGTCGCCCCGGACGTAGTGGTGCGAAAAGAGCGCCGACCGCAACCCACCCCAAAAAAAAAAATATAATAACCCTGCGCATACTTCATAAAGTAGTTACATAATTATAATCTAGCGAACGTATATTTATTATTATACATAATTATATTTTGATCAAAATACTTTAAACGCTAGAAAATTAAGTAATTCATTAGTCATTTTTGAGTATTACTGTGAGAATACTTTCTTGCGGATGTTGTATTCTTTTTTTTCCGTGTCTTTTAGCTGTGTCTAAGCCGATGGCTTTTACAGCTTAATCCGGGCGACGGGTAAGCGCTGAGGGCTGTCAACCCGGAAAGCTGATTAAGCGACCACGGATATCGTAAAAAACAAGTTATGCAATCAAAGAATATAATAAACGAATATATACGTAGTTTTCTTGCAATTTTAATAAAAATCTCCCCATAGACCCGTCATCTCAGCGGCTGTGGGACGGGTCGCTCTGCGAGCTTATACGGAAGCAACTTTTCGATACGTGCTCGAGCTCTGCAGATCGCGCCCTTTTATTAGGTGTTAGCGAGTGGGAATCGGATTTATGATTATAAGCTCTCCCTTCACTACGCATTGGACCATTAATGGATACTTCTTCTTTCCGTATTGCAACTTGTCTATGCTTGGATGCATATTGTTGTGCACCGCACCGTTGCTAATGTGCTTTTGTCGTCGACCGGCTCGGGCATCACGGCCTCCTGCTTAAAGAGTGCAGGTAGAATTTCCCCCGCCAGTCTTAACGATATTCTCCGTCCGGCTTTTACCAGCGCGAAATGCGCTGCTATTTTAGAACCTTGCAGCCTAGTTTGCGCTGATGGTAAGAGACCCGATGGACTAATTTTGTGGATGATGGGTTAGCCTTTGGTATGAGACGGAACTTGTGTTGATACCTTAGCGCCATCACATCTTCCCGGAACTGAAAATAAGGCTGGAGTGGCGCCAGAAACAGCAGTGAAGCTCAAAAGGCGCAAATACTGTACTCTAGATAGTGTATACATATTTGAAGCTTTTGGGGTGGAAACTTTGGGACCTGCCATCCAACGTGGCAATGCTGCCAGCAGTCTGAGCAAGTTGACTGCTGACAGCAGTTTATTTAAATAAGTGTTTAGATTTTTTTTTCGTATTTATAATCGTTTTTTTTTATGAATTGTTGTATTATGTTATATTTCATAATCACAAAATAATCTTTGAAAAATAATAAAATACATATATTAAAGGAAAAATGATAATGAAAATTGCGTATGAAAAAAATCAATATTAAAGAAATATATCGCATAGCGTCAATTCGTTCCCAGAATCTTTACCAACGTTTCTACGATTCTCCCCATAGAGTAAGGAAAGGTATCACAAGTGACCATTTTTTTTAATTTTTCTCGGCCTTACTCTATCTATTCTCACGTCTGGGTGACCATCCGTAGCATGCATATACAACCAGGACCCAATTTTGACCAAGCGTACTGTGGTACTTTTAATAACCTTCAATTAAGTCAAATAGGTCATGTAGTATAGGTACATTCCGTAAGTGGTTACGTGTTTTTTAATCTGTCATCATTATTTGTCCATACACTTATGACTACATACACCCAAATGACACATCATTTAATAGTTCACATAACGCTTGCAACCCGCAAAGTCGTTCGATCCGCGCTAGTACCAGGACAACATATAAGAATAGACAGATGTTCCATTTAATGATTTCACGTAACCCATCTAACCAGCACAATAATTCGATCCGTGCTAGTACCGGGACAGCATAATCTAGGAAGAGGTAATGCGTAAGTTTAGCATAGAAGATTTTGAATCCTATAATATTAATACTATACGACGTACAAGCCGACCCAGTTTTATTTCCTTTTCCATTATGCGTATTACTTTATGTTAATAATAGTTAAATATCTTCCTGAGAATACTTGATCGAGAATTTATTACATGAATGACTTTAACCTAGAAACTATTTCTTTATATATATTTTGATCCGCAAACTTTCTATGCGAGAAAATTAACGGCATTTGAATAAAAATAATAATATTAAAACATTTACTTATTTATATTAATCATAATTGAATTACGAATTACATTTTCAATTATAGAATTGATAATAATTTGTATGTATATTTTTGAAGTAAATATTTTAATATTCAGGAAGACAAAGATCGGGTACCGGTGGTCCGCTCGCACTGCGAAGAGAGGTGTTTGCAGGGTGGGTCCATGGGGTTGCGCGCCGCCTCTTCCGTCGCCCCGGGCCGGTTTGCCGGGGCGCGACCACATCCATGGTCCCACCTTGCGAGAAAAAAAAAAAAAAAAAAAAAGGGTGAAAGTGGACCGCTCCCGAAAACAAAGGCAGGTGACCCTACTAGTCCTACTTGTAATGATAGTCTAGCAAAAAAAAAACCGATTCGGATGGAAATAAAAATCACAACAATTTTTTTATATTTACATATTTTTTAGTTTTTCTACATGAAAATCATTTAATTTAGTAACACATAATAATATATAATTTGCATTTGTATGAAAATAAAACACAGGTTCGTCATAACACGTCTAAAGAAGTAAAGCTTCAAAAATCTAAATTATTTAATTGAAGCGCATTCTAACCATGGAGTACATTTAACTATCGTAGTATTTAGGATTATTTTACAAAAGAGTCTGGTACTTAATACAAAAAAAAAATAACTGACAAACAGGAAGTTTTAGTTTTGTATGTTACATATAGATACTATTTTTTATAATTTCAAACTGGGAATAGGGACAAGACAATGATCTGACATGACTGACGACTAAAATATGAATCTATTATAATTTTTTAAACTTATTTTACTTGACATTGGCGAAGTTGTGGTTAATCACTCACAGAGGCCATTCATTAAGAAGAAGAAGTAGATACTATAAGGGGACTTTTGACGGGAATTTGAAAACGTCATGTGGTGCTCTTATATTATATTCGATATCTTAGTGTTTTAACGTGTTATATAAGATAATTTTGATGGCATTTTATGTAATGTGATGTGCGGAAATACTGAGATGTAGTGAATATCATATAAAAGTGCTTTACAACGTTTTCGTTTTTCATCAAAATTCGCACAAGATACCATTAACAGTGTGGCCATTGCACTGTTAATGGTGACAATTTGACTTAGACAACGACCGACTTGAAAGACTAAAAACGTGAAAATATTTATAACTTGACACTGGCACCAATAGCTCGTATATGTAGCTGATTGGCAATACATAAGAAGAAGAAGAAGTAGATACTATAATATATATTTTCGTTTCGTAATCTACAGAGGCTATGTCAAAACGTGAACTAAAAAAAAGAAATTATGCGTGCGTACAAAGTACACATATCAGAAGTGAAACTTTGGCAAACTATTTTTCAAATCTATTTAACATACATCAACCAATATAATAAATAAATTATTATAATAGCGTGTACTCTCTCTCTCTATCACGTATTTGCTCTGTGGTGAGGATGCTACGAAGAGTCGCACAAAGAGGGGACCGAGAACGTCTAATGTGTTCTATCTCATTCTCTCGCCGGCTGAATCCTATACATCTATGTGTTTGTGTCTCTATGGACTTATTTTTTCGTTTCATCGACTTTGAAATCACAACGATTCTAAAGAAGTTTCCATCGGACTTTTGGCGGGAATCTAAAACGTCATGTGGTGCTCTTGTATTATATTCGATATCTTAGTGTTTTAACGTGTTATATTAGATATTTTTTATGGTATTTTATGTAATATGATGTGACAGAACAGCTGGGATGTAGTGAATATCATATAAAAGTGCTTTACAACGTTTTCGTTTTCCATCAAAATTCCTACAACATACCATTAACAGTGTCACCATAGCACTGTTGATGGCGACAATTCGACTGACTGACAGACAATGACTAACCTGAAGAGATTAAGAACGTGAAGATAATTATAACTCGACACTGGCAAAAATGGCTCGTATAAGTAGCTGATTGCCAATACATAAAAAGAAGAAGTTTCCATCGATCACTAATTAACGTAAGTATTGTTAGTGATCGATGGAAATTTCACTTCAGTTAACTACATAAGAACTGAGTATGTGCACTAATTGTCCGGGCTATAGATAATTATTTGATTTCAACGATGTTTATGTGAATTTTCTTAGGTGTCCCCCGAAGACAAAGAACGAGTTTTAGTGACCCGCTCGCAAGGCTAAGATAGGTACATGTAAGGCGGGTCTATAGGGTCACTTTTTTCTGTCGCCTAAATGTAAGGCGGGTCTATCGGGTCGCTTGTCGTTTCTTCTGTTCTTCCGGACGGATTTCATCATCATCATCATAGCCCATAAATGTCCCACTGTTGGACTCGGGCCTCCTCCGTAATGGGAGGGAAATTAACCTACTATACCACGCTGGTCAGACGTGTTGGTATAGGGTTTTGTTCCGAGATTTCCTTCTCTCGCATAGATGTTATATGCGTTTTATATCCCTTAGTCGTCTCGTACGATCACCCATATGTAAGATATGGGTTGCTGAATAGTATTCTTACTCCGTCACCACACGGATAAAATTTATTTTTTTCCGGACGGATTTAATAGAGTGTGACTATTCCATAGTCCGCTGCCAAAAAAAAGGTGTCCATCCTAGCCAGATTTTCGTATGGGGTCACTCAACATCGGTGGACACTATGCCTAGTGTCCATCATAGCATGTTGAGTTGAGTTCCCCCTTCTATATACGCCTAGGCGTATAATTAATAGATGACCGCTAGCCAATAATAAAAATACCTAGCGCTAAGATCCAAACTACACAGGATTGAACTGAACTTCTCTTACCGGTTCTTATTTATGCTATGCTTTCTATTTATCAATTCCTATTACAACCCGTGTAGTTTCTATCATTAAAATTAAGTCTATAGCTAATATAGTCCTAAAAATTAAGATGGCCAGCATTTTCTATGGCAAGCCCTTATGGAAAGTTTAATTAATAAGAATTTGTTAGATTGGCTATCAATACTATGAATCGTTGGAATGTATACGTCTTTACTCTACTGAAATACACACAAATAATAACGACACACTAATACACACATTCATATTCAACGCATGCGTACTGCACATCAGTCATGGTAAATATCGATGTGTGAAACTGCCAGCTTTGCAGTGTGCAGTTTCATATTTGTGTTAGTAATGTGCATACTACTTATTCGCTGTAGTTTGAATAAACTGCGAACTTCTCATGGTTATGATCGCCTGGTGCATAAAACTATTTTTTGTGTAGTTTTTATAGCAGATAAGGTAAACGCACGGAGCAAATACAAAGAGGAGCTGTTGTAATGAATATTTTCTATGAAACAATGCGTGTCATTTACAGGGGGTGAGGGGGTCGCTGCTAATGAAGAAAGTGAGACAAGTAATAGTACTTGTCTCACTCACTCCTTTATGTCCATCTGCCGGCTATTAGCACAACTACTAATTTCGTATATTGTATGCAGTTGAGCTATCTTGCATTAGATGTCAGTAAGTGTATAGTATAACAGGGACGTACTCAGAATTTACCTATATCAATGAGTGCTAATTTTTTTTTATTTCGAAGATACAAACAAATCTTATTAGCTGTTTGCTCTATTCAAATACAAATGTTTATAATCAAATAATTCTGCATAGCGAATAGGTGTATGACTACTGTTTTTAACCGCAAATTTCTTTATAAGGCTTGTCAGCATTGTTAATAATTTTATGAAAAATCCATCTTTTCTTAACTGTCATTCTGATAAACTCAGAAGTTTAGAAACCTTTTTTTTCTTCATATTTGTGTCCTTTTCATACGACCAAATAATACAATTATTTGTTTGGGTTTCTAACAAATTGTCGAATGAAAGTAGTTGGACTTTTAGTAAATATGTTAGTTACACGGTATTATTTCCTTCCTTTTTGTCTTTTCCATATAAAAAAAGAATCAAACCACTCTATTAAAATAAGGCTTTATACAATTGATAATGCAACAATGGTGTCAATGACCAAGACATATAAAAGAGTATTTCAAGCGAGCAGACCAGCCCCCCCTGGGTAGCAACCGTTTGATTGACGCACGGGCCATCTAAAACTTAGCCATGCCAAAGGTAACTTGAAGACCCGGTCTTCGACGCCACTACCATTTTGAATATTTTTGTGACGTGCTCAACCTCGTTAATCTTATCAAGAAATTGCAGCGAGTGCAATTACATTATTAATAAATAAAGGAGAAAGGGTGACATTGGTTCCAATAATAAAAATGAAATACTCTTTGGTATCATATATTTCTTGAGCTATACCTAGTCTTGCCCTAAATACTCTAACACAGAAAAACCTTTTTCTATTGCAAAAAATATTTATGACTTTTACAGTGTTAGTTTAATACATAAATATAAAACAATTTAAAATATAAAAAGCTTGTTCAAAGTGGTTTCTATTGGCTGCAATACAGTCCTTTAAATCTTCATTGTTAAAATGAGAAGAACAAATCTTTGTATATTTCGTAGGAGTCCAGTTTTTCTATTAATTTTTGAAATCCATTGCTTCTAATATCGTCATTGACCGGTATTCTAAAACATACAAAATTTACAGTTTAATTATAATAGGTTCATTTAAAGTAGTGTAAAAAATATTTTTCTTTGATGAAAAATCCGAATGTTATAATTATATTCTAATTACGACCCTGGATTTTTGACACTTTTATAGTTCTTCATAGTTAACGACAGCTGGCGTATTGCTTACAAAATAATTATTAACTACATATAAAACTCATAGTTTTGTTGAGGTGAACGGCTTTGGGTATAAATTTTAATACTCATGGTTATTAGTTATTACAATAATCTTAATAGATTGAACTGTATGTGCTTTTATTGTTCTGGGTCCTATTACGAAAAGTGGTGCCATCTAGCGTTGAGTAAAATTATTTCTGAACATGATACCGTCAAAAGAACTTTCTAGAAATTATTTTGATAAATTATGAATAAAAATACTTACAAATGGAATGTGATTCTTTCCATAGCATCTGTACGTTTATTGGGGTAGTTTTTACATGATAAAACACAATACTTCATGGTTTTCTTCGTAATAACATAAAAATACACCAAAAATATAATTTTATGCACCGTACGAACACCGTCAGCGACGACAGAAGACTAATAGGCCACGCCTACTATTGATGTTAACGTGATGACGTCACGGCCTAGTTGAGAATCACAGTGCACAGTTACTTAGGCCGTCTCCTCTTTGTATTTGCTCCGTGGGTAAACGTAACTAATTGTTAAATTTGTTTTGTTAGTTTTTGTGGAGAGTAGGCGTCCTTTTCAGAAACCTTTCAGAAATAATATATAAAGATAGATAATAAATCTTTATATGTCATTTCTGAAAGGTGCTTTTGTGTTTCTGAAATTTGTCCCATAATAATACTCTTTCAGCATTATTTATACCTTGCTAATGACGAAACATAAGTGATTTGGATAAACAAAAATAAATGATTTCATTAAGAATTCTTCACATACCTAGATATTCACCTGCTGACCTATAGGTAGTGGTAGTACATGAAACTCTCGCCGTTACTGCGTCTCTGCCGTCACTCACACCAACCCACTAGTGGTGGGAATACAGTTGTACCCCTTCAAAAATACTGGTGATCAACCAACTGTAATTAATTATTATTGACAAACTTAACGACTATTATAGTTGTCCAAACTATGATCTTCACATTTTTTAAATAGTCTTCAAACAGTGTTTTAATAAATTTAGTAATACTTTGTCATTGTTTTTGTATTTTACACGTGCGTTAAATAATAGAAGTTATATAGGCATATATATACATTATACTTTTTTTAAAAACCATTTGCAGAAATATTTGTACACAGTCCATACACGTCTCTAAATATATTTAATAACAAGAAACAACAATAAGTTCAACATTTAAATGACAGCAATGCGATATAACATAGTATGATGAAAGAAATTTGTAGCTAATACTGACAATATTAAGAGAATAGATTAGTATTTTTTTAAGAATTTGACGTGCTAGATATTTATATAGCTACATACCTAATACCAATTGAAATCACTATTCAGACGTGTTAGGGGGCAAACATCACTGACCGGTGTAATAAGAGTAGGTAGAAAAGACCTGTTTAATTAATGGTAATATCTTTATCAAAAATCTTATCTTTTACTAGTGGTAGGGCAACATCATCATCATCACCATCTCAGCTCATAATATGCCCCACTGTTGGGCTCGAGCCTCCTCCGTAATGGGAGGGATATTAACCTACTATACCACGCTGGTCAGACGTGTTGGTATAGGGTTTTATTTAAAGTTTTCCTTCTCTTGCATAGATGTTGCCATGTATCTCTTAGTCGTCTCTTATGATCACCCACGGGTAAGATACGGGGTGGTGATTTGTATTCTTACTCCGTCATCTCACGGATAGATTGTAACGCCTACCAGTGGTAGGTAGGGACACACATTTTTTTGAGTAGGCTATTGTCTGAACAATAAATGAAACCGCCGACCACTCGTAGAAAATAGACGTCTAATTACTAGCAATGTGCTTTTGCCCTTTGATCAGTTAGTGAGCCGGAGCCTAAATTTTTAGATGGGTTTTGTTTAGGAGACAGTGGAGTAGCTGTACCTATAGTATTGTAAAAGTACATAAGTGGCAGTAACACTTACCACCAGGTGTGCTGTTTGTCCCCATAGGCAATAAAAAAAATCACCATTGTTTTCTCGTCATTATACAGACAGACTCGTATTTTTTATTACTGTAGGTAATAAGTCTGTACAGATGGTGAAATGGTATCTTATACCGACCTACCGTGCTAGTGCCGATGGTTCGATTCCCATGCAGGTAAATTGTTGTTTTGATTTTGGGTGTAATTTGTATACGTTAAATTATATATTTACAAATACCCCGCAATACAAGGATTATTTCCTTTGTGCCAGGTGTGGTCCTTAATAAAAAAAATCCTATTTCAACCTTTTTTTTTTGTTTTTTCTTTGCAGGGTGGACCATGGATGTGGTCGCGCCCCGACAAATCGATCCGGGGTGACAAAAGAGGCGACGTGCAACCTCATGGACCCACCCTGCAAACACCTGTCTTCGCCGTGCGAGCGGGCCACCAGTACCCGATCTTTGTCTTCGGTGGCCCTCCCGGCGGTTTACGGGTTCCTCCCGTGTCGACGCCCCTCGCTGTCGGGGCGTCACCCTCACGTGGTGGCCTCACGTCGGGTGACCGGACAATTCCCCGGTCCGATCACCCAAAGCCTCGGTTAGGGCGGCATCACGCGCAGGTATTCACGCCTGTGCCGCCCCGCCCCCTCGCTCCTCCCGGACTCGTTCCGCCGTCTCCTTCTGCGAGATGTCAGCCTCGCAGAAGGCGGCAACCGCGTCCCAGTATCTGACGCTGTTGACCATTGCTTTCACGACAGCCGGCAGCGTCAGGTCGGCACCGATGACAGCGACGAGGTCACGGCGCTGCCCGTCCCAGCCCGAACATACCTCGAGCGTATGTTGCGCCGTGTCCTCGTCGCTACTGCAATGGTGGCAGGACGGAGTCCACTCCCTCCACACGACCGTGTGTAGGTACTTGCCGAAGCAACCGTGCCCCGACAAGACCTGCACCAACCAGAAGGAGAGCACTCCGTGCCGCCGCTCCATCCACTCTATCAGTACGGGCCGGAGGGCCTTGACGGTAACAACACCGTGTCTAGGCCTCTCCAGCCGCGTAGCCCAACAGGCGATAACATCTCGGCGGGCGTCCTCGCGCCAGGTGGCTATCTCGTCAGACGATGGGGAGCCACCCCCGTCGCGCACTGAGGTAACCCGCCGGTAGAGGTCGGAGAGCATCTCCACCTCTAGGTCTCACGGGGGTGTCCCGGCCAATACGCATGCCGCCTCTGTCGACACCGTGCGGTACCCGCGAATGGTTCTGACCACCATGGCTCTCTGTGGCCTCCACAGAACCGCCCTGAGCTGGGCGTTCAGAGCCCTCGCCCACACGGGTACGCCGTACATGTCCATTAAGCGGATCACCCCCGCATACAGCCGTTGGCCCTCGAAACTGGGTCCGCCCACATTCGGCATGAGCCGCGATAGGGCGGACGCCGCGCCGACCAGCCGGGGAGCTTTCCTGCGGAAATGCTCCCGTAACCACCAACGCCTGTCGAGCACCAGGCCCAAATACTTCATATGGGCCTGGATACTGATGTGGATGGAGTTGACGACTAACAGAATAGAAGGGCTTCCGTCTTATTTAGGGCCACCCTGAGCCCCAGCACCTCGATTCGCCTGACCATCTCCTCGGTGCCGAGAGTGGCCAGGCTCGCCGCCTCTTCGAGTATCCTGCCCCGAGCTGTGACGAGCGTGTCGTCAGCATAGCATATCACGCTCAGCCCAGGGAGGGGGGGGGAGACTCCCTCTCAACGCCCAGTCGTAACCGATATCCCACAGAGTCGGCTCCAATACCGACCCCTGGGGCCTCCGCACAATGCCCCCCGCGGGACTCGCGCAGAGGACACTGCACCCCTCCAAATAGTCTGCCACCAGCCGCCTCAGGTACAAGGGCATTCCATGGAATCGGAGTGCCTCCCTGACACAGCTGAATGGCAGGCGTGTATTGAATGCGTTGGCGATGTCCAACGACACCGCCAACAGCACTCCTCTGCCGGTGACAGCCTCCGCGGCCGTCTACCTCAGGCGTAGCAGGGCTCCGATGGTCGAACGCCCCCTTCGAAAGCCGAATTGAGCGTCCGACAGATCGGGCCCCACCTCTTCCAGGTGTCGGACAATGCGGCCCTGTGCCCTCGGCCCCAAGGAACTCCAGAATCCGAGCCCCTATCCAGGCGTTGCGGGTCCTGGCTTCGACGCCTCCTATGTCGGAGACGTTGAGCTCCCGCCGGGCTTTCCTCAGGACGGCCTCATAGCTGAGGCCCCTTTCTGCCGCTTCAGGCAGCACAGTGATCACCATTGCGGCTGTATTCGGCAGCCGGAGCCCCTTGCGCGGCCTCTTCCTCTTCCTCCCGAACCTATTTCAACCTAGTAAACTGAAGTCATGTGATATTGGATGGTTTTATTGAATTTAAGCATTATTTTTGTTTGTTACAGAATTGAGGGCATGTGGACTAGGAGCCTTATCTTACAGTCAACCATCGATGGTACAGAAGTACGACCAGGTATGTATGTACTACCAAACATACCCATACAACGTGTCCTATTTACGATGTTTTGATCCTCTCTTGCCTTCAGTGACCAGTTACTACTGGTCACTGAAGGCATATGTGGTATTTTTGAAGACGTCCTCCCATCAGAATAGGTTACGTAGAATGGGTATGCTCCTTATTGGGCCTCTACGTAAAACAGGGAATACATACAGCTTACTATTACCGTATTGGGTGAATGGGATAGAATAATAATATTTTGCTAGCTGACAAAAAGAATTTTCAGCGCCACCTATCGTGTCTAATTTTAATCTAAACTATTATTGCATCCACCTGAACACACAACAAATTGCATCAAAATCGGTCCAGCTATTTGAATGTTTTTAGTCACATACACACCTACAGAAAAATATAATAGCAATTAGCATTATAATCTATCTTTTATAATTATTTCTAAACTTTATTTAAGATTGTCGCTTTTGTAATAGATTTTATTAATTTTCTGATATTTCGAACTGCTCTTAGCTCATTACTTGGGGTCGACATAATATATCTTTCATCGTAGAGTAAGTTTAGACAATAATTTTATGACCGGCCGTCTACCTAATGTCAAACCACATGGGGCATGTAATTGTTGACCAGACGTCATCAGATGGTTTTGACCCAAGTCAGTAAGTCTTTTAGTCGTCTTTTGCGAGACCTACGAGTAATGTAAGGGCGCGTAAACATATCGCTTATAACTATTACTACTAGTTACTACTATTAGGTGTTTTTATAAAAATAGATTATGCCTGCCTACATCAACCAATAGAGTGTATTCTCGCTCTCTCTCTCTCTCTCTCTCTTTTTCTCTCGTGCCGCGTTTCGTGTTACGTAAAAATTCTTTCGTTCGTAAAAATTCTACTCTCATGCGCACAAAGAAGTTTCATTTCAAAATAAATATGGCGCGAAACGGAAAAATGTGGCTTAGAAATAAAGATGGCGAGTAACAGAAAAACGTTAAAAAGTTTTTCCACCATACATCGATAAAGGAGTTTCACTTTAAAAACACATGAAGTGTATTTTAGAGAAATAAATAATAGCTTCTGACTCATTATCTTGAGTTTATCTTTATATTAATGAATATATGAATATCACAACTATGTTTAAATGACAAGAAATGTTGACATAGCATCTGAATGATAGCCAACGAGATGCGTTGGCTATCATTAAAGGAAACAAGTTTAAGCCTAACTGATCTCAGTTAGGCTTAAACTTGTTTCCTTTGAAGCAAACGAATCCATTTAGTAGTGTAGCGCTATACAAGTAATAAAAAAATACTAGATAGAAACGATCGTCATCCTACTCTTGTCCCAATTACTTGGAGTCGATGCAATATGTACTCTAGTACTCGTCTTCTCACGTACTCATTACAAAAGATGGCCGCCTGCTTGATGTTAACCTTCCTTAGAAATGCAGTTGTTGACCAAACAGCATCAGATGTTGTTGGCCCAGATCGAGATAAAGCTCTTACCCACGAGCAATGTAAGGGTTGGTAGTATAAATAACCACACAGCAGAAATAATATTAAAAAAGATAATTCTGGATAGAGTATAAATAATACCAGATAGAAATATTACTAATATATTAATTTACTTTGTTTTATGTGGTTGTAAGTGCTGGTTAGATTTAATAAGAATCTTGATTTTTATGTGTTTTAAAAGTAACAATTTTAGTTATCATGGGCATTTTAGAAAACGCACTAAGCTAACATAACCGTCACGGAACGCTCGCGGTGGCTTGTCACATCATGACGTGATATACAGTGAAAATAAATAAATAATATCAACCATAATCAATTTGTTCAAAATCTATGGATATTGCCATAGTTTCTTAGGTGTGTCTATCAGGGTCACTGAAGACAAAGATCGGGTATCGGTGGCCCGCTCGCACGGCGAAGAGAGGTGTTTTGCATGGTGGGTCTATGGGGTCACGCGCCGCCTCTTACGTCACCCTGGACCGATTTAGCGGAGCGAGATCACATCCATAGTCCACAGCAAAGAAAAAACGGTAGGTGTGTCTATCAAAATATTTTTGTTTTGCTGCGGGCTGCTGTGCTTCAAGCCATGTTAATCCGTCCGGGACGGTGTCTACCAGAGTAGGGGTATTTTTGTTTTTAATGAATGTTATTTCCACTGTTTTGTATTTTCTATTAGCATAATGCAATAGTAACAGTCAGTCAGGTTAGGCAACTTTTATATCGGGTTTTATTTCGAATTTTCGTTCTATTTTTTTTTTGCTAATGGTGGTGAAAACGAATAAGCAGCATACCTGATGGTAAGTGATATAGTCGCTAATGAACTTTTAAAATACTAGGAGCTTTTTTTGGCGGTGGGATATGATGTGGGCATACTCCGTTAATTCTATCCGGGGTGACAGAAAGAACGCCGTGCGACCACATAGATCCGCCTCACAGTTACCTCTCGACGTCGTGCGAGTGGGGCATCGGAACCCGGTACTTGTATTCGGTGGCCAAAAACCTCGTTTAAAGAAATAAATGTTAAACTTATGGCTGTTAGTTCTTTTTTATAAAGCGCCATGTTGTATATATACAATATAACATTACTACCTATATACAGTTTATAACAAAAAATGTTTCACTCACCATTTTATTTCAGACACACAACTTACATAAAATTCTCTAGAATTTTGTACATGCGCAGTACGAATCAAATTTCTATTACAAGTAAAATCTTAATAGTATCAATATTATTGTGCAAAATTATATTTTTTGTGGTGTTACTGAAGTTGAAAATGCATTGTAACTGTGTCAGAACTTATTGCATTTATGTATGCTAAGTTTGCAAGCCTACATTTGAATGTTGAAACTCTTTGGATATTATGATTGCCTAGTACAATGAAACGTATCATACATGCCCATTCAAACAATGGCATAAGGGTGTTATAAATAAAAAATCAATGGAGGTCTAATAAATAGAAAAATAATTTGGCAAATCCAAAAGTGCGCGTAATAAATTTTATATTATTTATCAATTACTTTTAGTCAATGCCATAAATGAAAATGAAAGAAAAAAATACTTTTGAAATTTCGTGCTAAACATAACTGTTCGCTTATAATAGGCTGTATGGGAATTGTTTCCTTTCTGGTGTACCACAGAGCGATTGAGCCAGCATGGGGGTAGGAGTGCTGTTGTCCTCTCGCTTGGCCTCAGGTGTGAAGGATTACGGAATGTATGATCCCAGATTTCTTTGGGTCCGTATAAAACTAGGTGTCACCAAGGTATTCATGGTTGTAGTATATGCTCTCGTTGGATCCTCAGTGGCATCAGACCTAGAGAAGTTTTGGGATAATGTTAGGGAAGTTCTGGATATGGCAGAAACCAGTGAACGCGTGTTTCTATGCGGAGATTTGAACGGATGGGTAGGGACCAAGCGTCCCGACTATGAAGACGTATTTGTTCCATTTGGTGATAAGAGAGTAAACGACGCTGGTAGGCTCATAGCGGATGTATGCATGGAGAGAAACCTTATTCTGTCATACACATTTTTCCAACATGAGGACATCCATATGTATACATGGAGAAGGAATGAACAGAAAAGTATAATAGATTTAATTTTGGTAGACAGTCGCCTCTGAAGCAAAATATTGGACACAAGAGCCTATAGAGGCCCCACAGTCGATACGGAACACTATCTCGTTATTGCGAGATTTAGTGGTCTGTTCAGAAAGTGGAGGCACTGGCGAGAGCGTGTCCACTTCGGAGGGCTTGAAAGAATAAAGGTTGAAAGGTTGCAAGAAGAGTGTGTAAGAGAAAAGTATGCAGAGGGTGTCCGAGAACAGCTGACGATGGCAAGCCAGCCGCAATCGGACATTGAAAAATGCTGGAGAATATTGAAAGAGAGTATGATAGATACAGCGAAAAAAGTATGTGGAAGTTCAAAGAAGCATAGAAAAACGAATGGTGATGCATGGTGGGATGCGGAAGTGGCAGCTTCCGTAGAGCAAAAGAAGAAAGCGTGGCTGAACTATGTCTCTTCTTTGAATCTGAATGATAGTATGACTGAACAGAAGAAAGAAATATATCGGCAATGTAAGAATGACACCAAGGCCTTAGTGAAAGAGAAACGTGATAGAGCAAATATGAGTGCAGAAGATAGGCAGGCTAAAAACTTTGAGGATAACACCAAACTCTTTTGGAGGGAGGTGAAGAAGTCTCGGTGTGGTTGGTCAGCCTTCAGAATGAATAAAATAAGGTCTACAGGTGGAGACATTCTTACACAAACACAAGACGTGTTAAGCCGATGGAGTGAATATTTTGGCGATATGTATGTGGATGCTACGGTTGACGTCGGTGTCGCATGTGGTTTAGTAGATCAACATTCGGCACCGGCGTCCTCCGATGGCATCAGTATGGATGAAGTTGAATGGGCGATAAGAAGTTTGAAAAATGGTAACGCAGTGGGCATTGATATGGTGTCTGCCGAGATGATCAAGCTTGGTGGCTCCTGTGTCTGGGAGGCGTTCCTTTAGGCGTGCCTTTGTTTAAAAACAAGGGTTCACTTTATGATTGCGCAAATTACAGATCCATAAGCTTGACCAGTTTGGCAGCAAAAGTGTGCGGTAAAATTATTGAAAGGAGAATAAGGATGCTGTCCGATGGTTTACTGTGTGAGACACAGGGAGGTTTCAGGAGTGGAAGAGGATGCATGGATCAAGTGTTCTCTCTGCGCAACATCTTGAAGAAGCATCTGGCTCTAGGTCAGAGGTTTTTCTGCAGTTTTGTGGATCTGGAGAGAGCATTTGACACGGTTGTACGAAAGAAACTTTGGGACATTTGACCGGAGTATGGTATTAACGGTAAACTGCTACAGGCTGTGCAGTACAGTTACATGGGCTGTAGAGCCTGTGTGCGGCTGGATGATGGAATATCGCCTTGGTTTGACGTCAATATCGGCGTTAAGCAGGGGTGCGTTCTGTCAACCAGGCTGTTTATCATATATCTGGATAAATGTCTACAAAGGTTGAACGATATGAATGTGGGAGTCCAGATGGGCGACTCAGTGGTCACTGCTCTGCTCTATGCAGATGATCCAGTCCTGCTGGCACAGTCAGCGACTTACCTGCAGACCCTCGTCGACACAATGACAGAAGATTGTAAGAAAAGGGGTCTACGCGTGAATGTGAGCTAAACCAAAATAATGGTCTTTGAAAGAGGAAGCGAGAGAAGTATGCAAGGATAGAGTTCTCTGGCACTCTGTTCTCTCTGCCTACCCTGCAAGGGATATGGCGTGATGATATGTATGTATGTATGTAAATATGAAAAATATATAAATTTAAAAAATCAAGTATTTTAATAACATGCCAGCAAGATGAAGAAGTACATTGTGTTATAGGATATGTTGTACAATATGATTTATTATAACAATATTCGTAAAAAATTGTAACACATTTTTTTTTTTTTTTTTTTTGGGGCGTGGGCTACGGTAGGCGCACTCCTCGCACCACTCCATCCGGGGTGACAGAGGGGCGTAAGCGCGCACACCCGTAACCCACCCGTGACGTCGCCTTCGTCGTTGGGCCGACCACCGGAGCAGAGTGACTCGACGTCAGTGGTCGGCCCGACGGAATACCCCTGAGGAGTACCCTCTCCTCGACCGACATCCCCCCCTCAGGTAGGATGTCGGTCTTTCCTCACGCGGTCGGCCTCTCGGCGGGTGACGGACTAATTCCCCGATCCAGTCACCCGCGGCCTTGGCTAGGGCGGCATCAGGCGCAGGTAATCGCGCCTGCGCCGCCCCAGTCGCCGGCGGCGGCTCGCGCCGTCGAGGAGGCGCTCCTCGCGCACGCGCTCCGCCGCCTCCTTCCGCGAGACTACTGCCTCGCAGAAGGTTGCGACCGCGTCCCAGTTCCTGACGCTGTCGAGCATCGCCCTGGCGATGGTCGGCAGCGTCAGGTCGGCACCGATGATTGCGACGAGTTCACGACGCTGCTCTGCCTAAGCGGCACAAACCTCGAGCGTATGCTGCGCCGTGTCTTCGTCGCAATCGCAGTGGTGGCAGGACGGTGTACTCTCCCTCCTGACGACCTTGTGCAGGTATTTGTGCGAAGCATCCATGCCCCGTCAAAACCTACACCAGTCGGAAGGAGAGCACCCCGTGCCGCCGTTCCAACTACTGCATCAGCACCGGCCGGAAGGCCTCTACGGTCCGCACACCGAACCGAGGCCTCTCCAGCCGGACTGCCCAACGGGCAATGACATCTAGGCGGGCGTCAACGCGCCAGGCGGTGAGTTCCCTCAAAGAGACCACACCGCCCTCCGCGCGCACCCCCGACACCCGCCGATACAAATCGGCGAGCATTTCCGCCTCCAGGTCCCACGGGGGACTCCCGGCCAACAGGCACGCTGCCTCCGTCGCCACCGTGCGGTACCCGCGTACAGCCCTGACCGCCATGGCCCTCTGTGGTCGCCACAGAAGAGCCCTGAGTCGGACGGTCAGGGACCCCGCCCACACCGGTGCGCCGTACAGGGCCATCGACCGGACGACCCCCGTGTACAGCTGTGGGCACGTAGCGCTCGGTCCGCCCACATTCGGCATTAGCCATGAAAGGGCGGACGCCGCGCCGACGAGCCGCGGAGCGAGCCTGCGGAAATGCTCCCGAAACTACCAATGCCCGTCGAGCACCAGGCCCAAATACCTCATATGGGCCCGGATGCTGATGTCAACCGAATTCACGGTGATCGAAACGCCGATGGGAGGGCCCATGCGGGGCTCATGGAACAAGAGGGCCTCCGTCTTGTCCAGGGCCACCCTCAACCCCAGCGCCTCGATCCGCCTGACGATCTCTTCGGTGCCGAGAGTCGCCAGGCCTGCCGCCTCCTCCAGCGTCCCACCGCGGGCTGTGACGAGCGTGTCGTCGGCGTAACAGATCACGCCCAGCCCGGGTGGGAGGCTCCCTCTCAACGCCCAGTCGTAGCCGATGTTCCACAGGGTGGGTCCAAGGACCGACCCCTGTGGGACACCGCACGTCATGGGCGTTCGCACAACGTCCCCTACTCGGTTGGTGTAGAGGACGCTGCGCCCCTCCAGATAGTCTGCCACTAGCCGCCTCAGGTAAACTGGCACTCCGTGGTATCGGAGCGCCTCCCTGATGCAGCTAAATGGCAGACTATTGAATGCGTTGGCGATGTCCAGGGACACCACCAACAGCACTCCTCCGCCGGCGACGGCCTCAGTCGCCACGGCCCTCAGGCGCAGCAGAGCCGCGATCGTCGAACGACCCCTCCTGAACCCAAACTGGGCGTCCGACAGATCGGGCCCCGTGCCGACGAGGTGCCGCTCGATGCGGGCAGCCAGCACCCTCTCCAATAGCTTGCCCGCATCGTCGAGCAGCACGATAGGCCTGTAGGCCGAGGCCAACTCTGGAGACCGTCCCGGCTTCGGCAGGAGCACCAGCCTCCCCTCCTTCCAGCACCCAGGGAACCGCCCGGATGCTAAACACGCGTCGAACAGCCCCCTGAGGCGGGGACACAGGTGGTCGAGGACCAGGGCCAGCACACGGTTGGGAACACCGTCGGGCCCGGGGGCAGTGGATTTGCTGCGCATGCGCGCCACCGCCACCCCCATCTCGGTTGCCGTGATGGGCGGAACACTGTCATCGTCGGCCTCCCGGTCAGTGTCTGGCGAAGCCATGACCGGGGGCGTGTGCTCCGCCCGTCGCGGGAACAGGTCCTCGACGACCCTGGTGAGGAGGCCGGGCTGGAGGGTCTCGGTGAGGGGGGGGCCCCGCGCGCGGAGCTTACTCAGCGCCGCGCGATAGGGGCGACCCCAGGGGTCTCGATCGAGACCGTCCAGCATCTCCTGCCGACTGACGTCCTTGGCGGTACGGACGGCCAGCCTGAACGCCGACCGCGCATTGCGGTAGCCCTCATAAAAATTGTAACACATGCACAAAACGATCACTGACTGTCAAATTTTATTGCCACTTTTCGCGGTATTTTCCAAACAAACCATTACGGACTTTTGACGGGACTTTGAAAATGTCATGTGGTGCTCTTGTATTATATTCGATATATTAGTGTTTTAACGTTTTATATTAGATAATTTTGATGGCATTTTATGTAATATGAAGCGACGGAACTACTGGGATGTAGTGAATATCATATAAAAGTGCTTTATAACGTTTTCGTTTTCCATCAAAATTCCCACAAGATACCATTAACAGTGTGGCCATTGCACTGTTAATGGCGACAATTTGACTTAGACAATGACTAACTTGAAAGACTAAAAACGTGAAAATATTTATAACTTGACACTGGCACCAATAGTTCGTATATGTAGCTGATTGCCAATATATAAGAAGAAGTAGAAGAACAAACCATTACGTGAGCTGTCAGTTTACATTTTGTTACATCATTAACAAATGAACGTTTAGAATTGATATTTTTTAATTTTTTTTTGTTTTGTTAATTATATCATATTTTAATATCCTATATCCTATTCCCGACGACAACAAACTCAAAAACTTAAAAACCATAAAAATTGGTCCAGCAGTTCTCGAGTTATAAGTGTTGTAACTAACACAACTTTCTTTTATATATATAGAAGATATACATACGCGATTCCCAAATAACGCTAAGTGGCGCGATCCTGTGTTGCTGTATTACTTATTTGAGGCGACCAATGTGTGGCAAATATAGGGTATGAATATCCTGTAATGGAGTGTACATACCTAGACCTTCCTAGCCACATACCTAGATACACATACCACATACCTATGTATATACCTAGATATATACATAACCCAACGTATTCCCTCCCCATCGCCACTGGTACCGCATCCTTGACATCCGTGGTCAGCCCGGCGTGTTACCCTCCTGGTACTACGTATTCCCCCAGTAATCCCTCAACCGGGTTTTATAACACTTACAAGTAAGTAAGGGGCAATGACATAAGTGCTTAAATGGTTACCGCACAGGGAATATGGACACAATTGTTTTTGATTCGATAGATTATTATCCTGTTCCTCCTATCGGCATAACTCAATTAATTGGAGTCAATGCAATATATGTTGTTCTACCATCGTATGTTGTAAAAGTTTTGGCAATAATTTTATGACCGGCCGCCTGTCTGATGTTATTTCTTCTTGGAAATATAATTGTTGATCAGATGAATGACGGTATCAGATGGAATGGGACCAGATCGATATAGTGCCTTTTATAGCACCCACGAGCAATATAAGGGTTGGTAGTAATTGTAGACGCCGCAACAGAATAGCTGATATTCATAAGAATTAAAGTGAAATTTTGAAGGTATGTGGTATAGCAAATAAATTTCATTTTCCAATTCTCTTTTATGATAGTACAAGTCATGCGTTATTTTATAACTGCAATATTTAATACAAGCAAACTGCGCCCACTTTTTTTTTTGGCAGGCAGGTATATAATTTTTTTCTTCTTAAGCGATTTTTATCGTTATATTTTAGCCAATTTGCAAAATATCTTTATAAATTATAGCCTATGTGTTATTCTGATGTGCAAGCTATATTACTATAAAGTTTCATCAAAATCCATTCGGTAGTTTTTATGTGAAAGAGCAACAAACATGTTCACATCCATACATTATTACAAACTTTCACGTTTATAATATTAATAATAGGATTATTTATAGGACATATTGCATCGACCCAAGTAATTGGGATAAGAGTTTTGATGATTTAATATTATTTAAATTCATGCATCGAGGCACACAGGAATCCGCTTATTTACCTAAATGGATGTTGCAACCCGATATTTATACTTCAGCGAAGTAGGTTGCTGCGCAAGTTGAAACCGCTGGGAAGCGATTATACTCGTATTTGCGCAATCATTTTTGTTTGCGAAAACTGATTACTGTGCATTGAATCCACATGTATTACAAATTCGTTACAATATATGCTGTGAAAACTGATCTGTGGTAATCATTTTTTGCTTGCAAATACGCAGATGAAAGGGTTTTTTTATTGCTCTTGGTGGTAAACGAGCAAGTAGCACATCTGATGGTACTGCCCCGGGCGGACTGGCCTGCGGCTGTAGACAGAACTGTCAACAGTGTAGTCCTACCAATATAAAAGTCAAACTTAAATATTTTTGATTACTAAAGGAAATCCGTCTCTAACATTGGGTTATATGATTCACGAAGTATAGTTTTCTTTATTTTTCATTTAACCTTAGAGGTTTAAGTATATTGTATATTTATAATATATTAATAGTTAATTATTTTTAGCATTGACAAAGAGCTGATATTATAAATATTGTTTTAAATATGAAACGCAAATTTTTATTTCTTTAAAAATTACATTTACAGTTAATTTTTTTCAATACTTAATTATTTTGTTTTATTTATAATATAAATAATATTTGTTAAAATTACAACTATATTAATAAACCACAATTAATTTCCAGCACTTTATTGTCTTAAATTTTTACTATTTTTACTAAACATTTTTTCTGTAACAATCTAAAATCAAGTGCTGCAAATCCTACGCAATGGTGGTCCAAATCAGTCGCGCGGGAGCATTCAACCCGCGGTGTTTGTGTGTAAACGCTGTGATCAAAAATGTCATCGCGTACTTTGAAATGTAACGAGTGCAATATTGTAATAGACGAACTTTTAGTGTATATGCGAAATGCGTACCGCAATGCGGGTTAGGGCGTCCCCCGGAGGCGACGCGTACCGACCCGCCCCCGTCGGTACGAACATCGGCAGTTGCGGCGATGGGGGCCGCCACCCATCACGCCTTGCCCAGTAAGGCGAGTCGAGGAGAACGGAGTGCCGGGTGGGCACGTGGAATGTAAGAGGTTGTGTGGAAGGTAAGTTGCACAAGCTGATATCCGTCATGGCGGACAAACAGCTAGACGTGCTCTGTGTAACAGAGACCAAGCGAAGGGGCAGCGACGCCTGCGATCTTCCTGGTGGCGGGATGGCTCTGTGGTCTGGTGTACCACAGAGCGATCGAGCCAGCATAGGGGTAGGAGTGCTGTTGTACTCTCGCTTGGCCTCAGGTGTGAAGGATTACGGAATGTATAACCCCAGACTTCTCTGGGTCCGTATAAAACTAGGTGTCACCAAGGTGTTCATGGTTGTAGCATATGCTCCCGTAGGATCCTCGGTGGCATCAGACCTAGAGAAGTTTTGGGATAATGTTAGGGAAGTTCTGGATATGGCAGAAACCAGTGAACGCGTGATTGTATGCGGAGATTTGAACGGATGGGTGGGGACCAAGCGTCGCGACTATGAGGACGTACTTGGTCCATTTGGTGATAAGAGAGTGAACGACGCAGGTAGGCTTATAGCGGATGTATGCATGGAGAGAAACCTTATTGTGTCAAACACATTTTTCCAACATAAGGACATCCATATGTATACATGGAGAAGGAATGAACAGAAAAGCATAATAGATTTAATTTTGGTAGACAGTCGCCTCCGAAGCAAAATATTGGACGCAAGAGACTACAGGGGCCCCACAGTCGACACGGACCACTATCTCGTTATTGCGAGATTTAGTGGTCTGTTCAGAAAGTGGAGGCACTGGCGAGAGCGTGTCCACTTCGGAGGGCTTGAAAGAATAAAGGTTGAAAGGTTGCAAGAAGAGTGTGTAAGAGAAAAGTATGCAGAGGGTGTCCAAGAATGGCTGACGATGGCAAGCCAGCCGCAATCGGACATTGAAGAATGCTGGAGAGTATTGAAAGAGAGTATGGTAGATACAGCGAAAGAAGTATGTGGAAGTTCAAAGAAGCATAGAAAAACAAATGGTGATGCATGGTGGGATGCGGAAGTGGCAGCTTCCGTAGAGCAAAAGAAGAAAGCGTGGCTGGACTATGTCTCTTCTTTGAATCTGAATGACAGTATGACTGAACAGAAGAAAGAAATATATCGGCAATGTAAGAATGACACCAAGGCCTTAGTGAAAGAGAAACGTGATAGAGCAAGTATGAGTGCAGAAGATAGGCTGACTAAAAACTTCGAGGGTAACACCAAACTCTTTTGGAGGGAGGTGAAGAAGTCTCGGGGTGGTTGGTCAGCCTTCAGAATGAATAAAATAAGGTCTAAAGGTGGAGACATTCTTACACAAACACAAGACGTGTTAAGCCGATGGAGTGAATATTTTGGCGATATGTATGCGGATGCTACGGTTGGCGCCGGTGTTGGATGTGGTTTAGTAGATCAACATTCGACAACGGCGTCCTCCGATGGCATCAGTATGGATGAAGTTGAATGGGCGATAAGAAGTTTGAAAAATGGTAAGGCAGCGGGCATTGATATGGTGTCTGCCGAGATGATCAAGCTCGGTGGCTCTTGTGTCTGGGAGGCGTTCCTGTTGCTCCTCAATTTATGTTGGAGCTCGGGAATGGTTCCCAGGGACTGGAATAGCGCAGTCATCGTGCCTTTGTTTAAAAACAAGGGTTCACGTTATGACTGCGCAAATTACAGAGCCATAAGCTTGACCAGTTAAAGAGTTAAAGAGTATGATAGTAAAATTAATGCGGTCGAAATGCGATCTCTGCGGAAAATCTGTGGAGTTAGGCTAACCGACCGCATTCGTAACGACGACGTAAGAGAGCGAGTAGGTATGAAAGAGAGTATTGGTGTAAAGATGCGAAATGGAATGCTCCGATGGTTCGGACATGTGGAAAGAATGCCGAACGAATGTCTGGTTAAGAAGATATACAATGCGAAAGTGGAAGGATGTAGGTACCGAGGGAGACCGAGACTAAACTTCCTAGACCAGATCGGTCATGTACTGAAGGAAGGTGGAGTCAAGAGTCTCCGAAACCGGCGTGCGTGTATGAAGAGAATTATGAATGTTGAGGAAGCGAGTGAAGTATGCAGAGATAGAGTTCTCTGGCACTCTGTTCTCTCTGCATACCCTGCAAGGGATATGGCTATTACGATGTCATTATCACCTTCAAATGAACATGATTTGCGTTATAGATCTATTACAAATTATAACGAGGGTAGAACGGAGACATCGAGCGGCAAATGTGATATCAGCTGTGATGACGTCATACGGAACAGTCCGAACGCTGAGCGAATTGTTGACGATGCGACGACTACGTCACTGCGACAGATAACGGTTGTCAAACCGATTGATCAGCTGACTACGCGGCGGACGACGCCGGATAAACAATCTTATGCAGGCGTTGTGAAAGTTAATAGCGATGTCAACAACAGTAAGGGATGGACACTTATTAGTCGCAAAAAGAAAATATCGCATTATCGTATACAGGGTAAAACAGGCAGTGCTACCACAGACCATGTAGACAATTTCCGAGCTGCGGAAAGGAAATTACTAATGTTTATAACAAACGTACATAAAAGTATATTGGAGAGTGATATAGTGCAATACATCGAAAAAAAGGACACAGGAAAAGGTAACTCTAGAGAAAATCTCGATACGACGCCAATGTGAGTACAATGCCTTTAAGATTTTTTTGTATCAGTACATAAGTTACCTCTATACCTTCACGAAAAACAATGACCTCAGGGCATTGTTTTTAGAAGGTTTGTTAATTTTCGGCTGAAACGGGAAGTGGAGGCCGCCGGCGCCGAAAACTAAATAATAATGGATCAAATAAAAAGTAATTTTATTTCTTTTAATTATAAGAATGTTAAGCGCTCTCTGCATGGTATTCGCGATCTTTGTAAATCATGAGATTTGATAGCACTACAAGAAACGTGGTTGTTACCTAATGAGATGTCTTTCTTGGAGTGTATAAGCTCGGACTTCAGTTCGACAGGGGTATCAGCGGTAGGCATGTGCGTGGGCATACTGCACGGCCGTCCGCATGGAGGCGTGGCATTTTTATGGCGGCGTAGTATTTTTCAACATGTATCTGTTGTTGAGTGTAATAACTCGCGTCTGTGTGCGGTTAGAATAATATTAAAAGATAAATGTGTACTAGTGTTTAGTGTCTATATGCCGGTAGATATGAATGCAAATCTGGCGGATTTCACCGATGTACTTAGTTCAATTAAGCATGCGCTACATGGTTTCAAACAGTGGTTTGAAGCAGCGGTTTCAAACAGTGTAGATAGATGTTTTATGCCAAATTTCGTATGACCTCTAAACTCCCTTGGTAGCGAGACTTGCGCTACAAACCGCTGGCCAAGCGTTCGTTTAAATCTTGTTTGAAACCGTCTAGCCGCTTGCTTCAAACCAAACGAACGACAGTCACGCTGCAGAGGTGAGGGCAGACGCACGTGACGACGTTCTGCGCGTGAGTAGACAGAACGCGATCGCAATGTTATTACTCAACTTCTCGAGTTATACAAACCCTGCCTTTGGGACTTAAATTGTGAAGCTTATAAAAATATTACACAAAAGAGAAATGCATTGGATATTTTAGCAAATAAATTCTTCCTCAAAGAATTGTCAAGACTTTTTCTCAATAAATTATGTAAAACACAACTTTCCAATACAAATTTTCAAGATTTAAATTTAGCGGTTGTTTTAAAACTCGAAAACGGGACGCAAGAATGCCGAAAGCGAAGCGTTCCAAAAAGCATATGGTACAGATATATTTTAGAGCGAGATTCTTCTGTTGCCCCGGACGGATTTAGCGGGATGAACACTACATAGCCCGACGCCAAAAAAAAAAATTGGTAGGCTTTAGGTAAATGCAATTCGTAAGCTTTGAATAAAATGATGTCTCCTTGAATGTCGTACCATCAGACTGGCTCCCATTTGAGCCTTTAAACAAAAAATTGGAGTAACCATTTTTTTGTTGTTTTGATAGGATAGCCATGTCGTCATTGTAGTGAATATACGGTACGCGAGCGTAAAGACGTCCTATCCGCGCCACGTTCTCTTAAACACTGTTTGTTTCAAACTACTCTTAAAGCTTAAACCATGTAGCTAGCAAAGCATATTTCTGCTTTTTCTGCTTCAAACCACTGTTTGAAACCGTGTAGCGCATGCTTTAGTGCAATTATAGAAAATCATAATGTTGACTGTGTATATATGTTAGGTGATTACAACGCACATCCTAAACAACCGTTTTTTAGTGCAAGTTGCAATACATTAGTTTTCCACAAGAGCTTAACAGCTGTTGTGGTAAAATGTGTAGAGTTGATAGTCACAGAAGTAGTATAGATAAGTTATATGAACATATTGTAAACGCTTTAACAGAGGCGGCCAAGCTAGGTTGTAGAAATGGAATAAGGGTTCAAAAGAGGACCATTCCGGGTTGGAATAAACACGTCGCGGAGGCTCATGGTCAGGCTAGACAGAAATTTCAGATATAGAATTGGTATGGTAAACCCTCTCATGGAGAAATTTATATGGAAATGTGCGAAAGTCGTAAAATTTTTAAATCGCGTCTAAAGTGGTGTCGGGATCACGAGTCTCAGATCAAAATGGATATGGATATGCTTGCGTCATGCCATTTAAAAAAAGATTTTCGTGGATTCTGGAAAAACACCAATAAATTACAATATAAGTCTGGGCTGCCCGCGAGCGTCGGCGGCGTATCGGAACCTAAAGAGATTGCCAACCTTTTCAAGTACCATTTCTATGTAAAGTCACCGTTGGGACCATCTCGTATGGTGCTCGATGATGAGGATGGCATGATGCCGGAGATAAAATTTAATTCTAAAGAGATTGCCCATACAATAAATTCTATGACCAGGGGCAAATCTCCGGGCCATGATGGCCTCAGCGTCGAGCATCTTCGATATGCAGGACCTCATTTGCCTAGGGTACTGAAATTGTTGTATTCGTTGTGTGTGTCTCATAGCTATATTACCTACGGATATATTGCGTACGGTCGTAGAGTGCCTATCGTGAAAAACAAATCTGGCTATTTAGCAGATAAATCGAACTATAGGCCAATATCGTTAGCTACAATTATAGTGAAGGTATTTGATAGCATGCTTAATACGCAGTTAAATAAACACATACATCTATGTGATAATCAATTCGGTTTCCGGCGAGGATTATCAACAGAGAGTGCTATACTGTGTCTTAAGCATGCTGTCAACTACTATACCAGGCGTAAGACACATGTGAATTGCTGCTTTCTCGATCTCTCCAGAGCCTTCGACCTGGTCTCCTACGAAATCTTATGGTTGAAGTTGAAATAAGCTCAGGTACCTGTTGCGATTATTAATTTACTAAAATACTGGTATGGCGGTCAGGTCAACAATGTTAGGTGGGCAGGAGCTCTTTCGCAGGTTGGAATGTGGGGTGAGGCAGGGGGGATTAACCTCACCTATTCTTTTCAATCTATATATTAATGAATTAATTAGCAAGCTCAGTAGAATCAGGGATGGATGTCACATTGATGGAGTGTGTGTGTTAATAACATTACCTACGCCGATGACATGGCGCTACTGAGTGCGTCACCGTGTGGACTACGGCAACTCATAACGATTTGTGAGAGTTATGCCACCAGTCACGGATTACAATATAACGCGAACAAGAGCGAGCTCGTGGTTTTTGAGACCGGGGGTAAAAGTACTCAAAATATACCACCAATACGCCTCCAAGGTGATGATTTGAAAAAAGTGTCAAATATAAATATTTAGGGCATTTATTGACTCCTGATCTCAAGGACGATGATGACTTGGAAAGGGAACGGAGGGCACTGTCAGTGAGAGCGAACATGATAGCTCGTAGGTTTGCACGATGTACAAAACAGGTGAAAATTACACTGTTTAGAGCCTATTATACATCATTCTACACATGCAGCCTGTGGGCTAGATATACTCAAAAATCTTACAATGCCCTCCGTATCCAATATAACAACGCGTTCAGGGTGTTGTTGGGGCTGCCCCGCTTCTGTAGCGCTTCGGGGATGTTCGCCGAGGCGCGTGTAGATTGTTTCTACGCCACAATGCGCAAAAGGTGTGCATCCTTGGCGCGTAGGGTGCGGGCCAGCTTAAATAGTATCCTGGACATGGTTGCTAGTCGGTTGGACTGCATATATATAAATCACTGCTGTGCAGTCTCTTATGGAGTTAAACAGCGGTGATTTGTATCAGCAGTATTTATTTTGTTATAAATTTGCATGTACGTTTTGATTTATATTTACTATTTTTAATTATGAATATTTACTAACAATTCAGATTAAGTATTACTAACAATAATGAGTCTTTGTTACTTCAATAAATGAGTATTATTAAAAAAAAAATAATGGACTTACTGTCCAGCGAATATAAAAAAAATAGCGTTCATCGTGTATTCTGAATTCTAAAGTTCTAACGACAAGATAACTTTGCTTTTAAATATAAATATTATAATGATTCAGGAATCTTTTAAATGGTAAAGTAGTTGGTGCCAACGTCACTCTACCTGAGAATCAATCTCCTGTTTCAGTTTCACTCAGAGAGTGAGATGCGAATATTAAGTTGGATGTGTGGCGTGACGAGAATGGACGGAAAAGTTGAAAAGTGAACGCCTGATGTTCTATGGATACGTAATGAGACGGGATGAAAATAATGTTCTGAGAAAAGTTTTAAGCATGAATGTTGGCTTTAGGGAAAAAGAAGTATGAAGTATTGATGAAGTACTTTGTATTATGGCATCGCGACGGGGAGAGACAAGAAGCGAGAAGTCTGCGTTGAAACGCTTTGCTCGGTACATTAGTAGGGATAGCGTAGTCATTGTGTGAGAACGTAAGCTACAGTGCAATATTACATTATAAGTAGATTTAAGTCAATAATGGCTTTGCTGCGAAGCTATTTGCTGTCAAGGAATTCGGTAAGATTTTTTTTTGCTCAAGTATTTTGTATGAACTTATTACGTGTACTTATTTTTATTTTTTAATTCGATATAGAATTATAATCATATTGGATTACGTTGGTAATATTTTTCTTCGCTAATATATTATTTCTTAAGATATTAGAAGATTGTGTTTCGTTGTAGTTTTTCCTCATTTATTCACAATGTTGCGCGGCAGTGTAAAGATTATTTTTTGGGGATACAAGGTCCATGGGCGGCAGTTACACTTACCATCAGGTGTGCTGCTTGCTCGTTTGTCACCAAAGCAATAAGAAAAAAAATAATACTCTTGAATGAATTTTATCTGCATATTATAATCCATTTGTCGTCTTTTACGACATCCATGAGTAAAATAGTTTTTTTTTCTTTTTCTATTCGAAATCTTGCTTCCGTCTTTTTAATATAGGTATTACTTTTAAAGTGTCTTTTTAAGCTCATTATTTTTTTTTTATATTATTTATTTTATTTTAGACCATTTAGTGTCCTGGCAGGCTGTTTTCTGAATTTCATGTAACACACGAGGTACAACATAAGTATGGCTTACATTCACGCTATCAAAAACTTTTTATACTAAATTATTTTTCTTAATTAATTTAAATATTGAACTTATTTATATAATTTGTAATCCCTTTTCAGTCACTTTTATTTTGATACCGTACTTGATAGATTTTGATAATGTTTTTTATTAGCGGCAAAAATCTGTTTCTTTTTTTTTCAAATTTAAGATCAATATTATGATACCTCAACTGTCGAAATCCATCCAGCCGTTTGAAAGCTATAACGCGATGAACATAACCGTTTTCTTAAGACGCCACTAGATGGCGGCACAAGTATGTGGCGTCGACAATAATTATAACTTATTTTTTTGTTAACACACTTTTTCATTGGACTAAATCCTGTGACGATAGCTGTTTGTATGATAAATAAATAAATAAATTAAATATCTCAGATATAGCCTCTCCTTTTCTCTTAGTATTGATTATTAATTTTTGATTTTGAGTCTGGGATGTGAATGCCGCGCAACGCCTGGCACCATGCTCGAAACGTTAGTCAGGATAGCTGAATTAATCTGAAAAGACGTTTATCGATTCTAGTACCGCTGATGGAGTTAAGACCCTATCTAAGATTAAGAGTTTATTTGTAATAATTTTTCCATAAGTATTTTACCAATGACATCATAAGAATTTGTTTGTTCTGGAATTACAGAATACAGAACGTCTGATATATCATGTCATCTATAAAATAATGGTTTTATTGCTAATTTTTAGGCCACGCTTTATCTAAAATTAAATAGATTATTTTATCCGTGTGGTGATGGAGTAAGAATACAATTCACCACCCCTATCTTACCCGTACGACTAAGGGATATAAAACGCATATAACATCTATGCAAGAGACGGAAAACTCGAAACAAAACCCTATACCAACACGTCTGACCAGCGCGGTATAGTAGGTTAATTTCCCTACCGTTACGGAGGAGGTCCGAGCCCAACAGTGGGACATATATGGGCTGTGATGATGATGAAATAGATTATTGATTGTGAAAGATTTCAGTTGTTGTTTATATTATTTTTTTAAAGATACTAAATTATATTGCGTGGTTCAATTTTGATTGAATCATAGCTGAATAATTTCTAACGAAGCTGCTTATTAGTGCTTTTATAAACTTTTTAAATATAGTGAAGCAGCTATTTTTCTATTAAATTATGTTTGAAATATTTTCATGTTTTTTGAACCTTTATGAACTACATTATTTGCATCAAAATATATTAAATGACTAAAGCTAATTGAGATATATACATATGTATATATATTTGGAAAATGTATTAAGATATATATACATAAATAAAGAAGGGAAAATAATAAATAAGCGAGAACCATTCAATAATCAATAGTCTGCCGTTTTGCTGCATCAGGAAGGCGCTCTGTTATCACCAGGTGCCTCTATATCTGAGACAGCTGGTGACAATCTATTTGGAAGGGCGCAGCGTCCTCTACGTGGCCCGTGTAGGGGAGGTTGGGCAGATGCCCATGTTGTGCGGTGTTCCACAGGTGTTGGTCTTGAGGACCCTTTGGAGTATCACCTATGACTGGGTGTTACGAGGATGCCTCCCCCTGGCGAGGCGTAATCTGTTACGCCAATGACACCCTCGTCACAGTCCGGGGTGGAACGATGGCAGACGCGGCACGCCTGGTAACTCTCGTCACCGAGAAGATTGTCAGGCGGATCAGTAAGATACAACCCTATTATTTTATGGACCCCGTACAGACCAGCCACCAGCGCTTCGATCACTATCAGTGCCGTTCCCATTAGCATCCGGAGCCAGATGAAATATCTAGGTTTGGTGCTCGACGAGAGATGGTGGCTTCGGGAGTATTTTCATCAACTTACTCTAGCTAAGCTAGCGGCTAGGGTAGTATCAGCTGCAGGTACTCGTGCCTGTGCCGCCCAATATGATGGCAGCGGAGCGTGTCGCCATAAGGAGTTCCTCACGAACCCACCACGGCGCCTCCTCGCAGAAGGTGGCGACCGCGTCCCAGTTCCTGACGCTGTTGATCATTTCACGACGGCCGGCAGTGTCAGGTCGGCACCGATAGTTGCAACGAGTTCACGACGCTGCTCTGTCCAGGTCACGCAGACCTCGAGCGTATGCTGGGTCGTGTCCTCGCTGCACACACACACACACGATGGCAAGACGGAGCCGTCTCTTTTCTTGCAACTGTGTACAGGTACTTGCCAAAGCATCCATGCCCCAACAAGACCTGCAACAGCCGGAAAGAGAGGGCTCCGTCCCGCCGCTCTATTCACTCAATCAGCATTCATATAGAATGCTAAGAAACTTTTTCCCCCGTCCTAATATTAAAGAATGCAATACAATTTGCACTAGTAACGTAATAAATAAAATTAATGATATTGTAGTTGTATATGTAAAAGAGGAAATAACAGCACAAGCATTTGCAACAGTGTTCTTCAAAGGAAATTGCTTTGTTTATAAATATACAATCCGAATACAACATTGTACGTATTACGTAAGCGGCCCTTAAGTTATAAAAATACCACAACTGTTTAAACTATATAAATATACCAAGATATTTTATTGACTTCAAAAAAATCACATCGTCATCATTCATTATTCTCCTGCAATAAAATCAATAAGACATTCTGCTTTAATAGGGATAAGCCCCAATTACTGTTATATATACTCGACGCAAATGTATTTGTCTTCCATGGTATATGTTGTACAAGTTATTGGCAATAGTTTTATAACCGGCCGCATGTCTGTCGTCCTTGGGAATATAATTGTTGTCCAAACGTCTTCATGTGGTGTTAGCCTAGACTTTAGTCCTCTTTTTCGACATCCACAAGCCAACTAAGGATTGGTTGTATTCATAGCCGCTACCATACAACATTTAAAAAGAATTGTTTTTATTTTTAATATTACATAATAACTATGTAAATATCGCTACCAGTTGCTCAAATGGATTCGACCTAGGATCACTTAATCTTTAAAGCCTGTTCGATTGCTTTATAGTAAGTAGGTACCTGTAGGCTTTAGGTAGCATATTGGTATTAGTCTCCACAGTATGTAATCACCGATTATATTTACATCTGGTGATCGATTTGTAATGGCTATGTCGAGAGCATTTTTGCGATCTTGTTTCTTTATGGTTACGAATAGTGGACCCTATGCTATGTGGCTATAAACGAAGATGAAGAGGTTAATGAGGGCATTGTGTAAACTAATAAATACGTGCACTGGCCGGAATCTATATTTAAACTTAATATGGCATGCTTCAATGACGTAGGACTTTGTGGACGTAGTTGTCACTTTTTGTATGATAATGATTTAGATGACGGACGATCTGACGGGTTAGGACCTCCATATATCCATAATTTAAGTAAACATACATTTTAAAATCGCACCGGTTACGTTTTATTTCCTTTGGTAGTAATATTAGTTGTTTAATTTAATCTTAAAAAAATAAATAATATCTCAAACCGATACAGGACCGCACTCTGTAGCGTAACATGAGGGAGGCCTACGTCCAGCAGTGGACGGCAATAGGCTGAAATGTTGATGATGATGATTTCAATCTATTGAGAAAAACAAACCCCTTTATGTATGTACTTATCTCCTTATCACACGGCACATATATAAAATATTTTATAATATATGTTTAAGTATCTTATATTACTAACAGTGGTTTAAAACAAAGGATGCTTTCATTCTAATCTTACTCGTTTACTGATCGTTAAAACTACTAATAAGTATACTATGTCTACAATATATATATATATATATATATATATATATATATATATATATATATATATATATATATGCAAGAGAAGGAAAACTCGAAATAAAGCCTTGATCAATATATCTAATCCAACATGGTACCTTAGGTCAATTTATCTCCTATTAAGGAGGCAATTCAAGCCCAGAATTGGGGCGTATATGGACCGCAATGATAATGAAAAATTGTGGTGAATAATAAGTAAATATGGGGCGTTGGCATTGCAGTATGGTTTTGCTGGCCTTCAAGGGATGTAGAGGGAGGTGGGTTGCACTAGATGCATTGCGCAAGTCCGCGCACTAGATGTTTCACCTTACTAATTTAGATTTACTTATTCACATAAAACAATCTTAAAACTTTAGAGATTTTTGCATGTATTAAAATTAATTACTGTTTATTAGTCTCGCTAAGACTATGAAACTATTTAAAGAATTTGAAAATACTACATAAACGGAAGTAACATGCATATGACGTCCATAAAAGACAAGAAAATAAACCCTGTACTAACCCGTCTAATCAGAGTAATACAATTGGTTCAAAATCCCTCTTTTTGTGGAGGAGACCCAGCAGGAGGATGATGATGATAATTAGTTATATATTTGATATTATTTTGTTGATATAATTAAACTTCAAAATGGATCAAATCTTGTTTTATTTATACAAATAGCGATGGCACCACAAATTTTTGTGCAATTGTTTTTTGGGCTCGAGCCTCCTCTCCATTAGAAGGGTAATTTTATTTTACAATAATATGTACATTACATATATTATCCGTGTGGTGACGGAGTAAGAATATTATTCACCACCCCGTATCTTACCCGTGGGTGATCGTACGAGACGACTAAGGGATATAAAACGCATATAACATCTATGCGAGAGAAGGAAAACTCGGAACAAAACCCTATACCAACACGTCTGACCAGCGCGATATAGTAGGTTAATTTCCCTCCCATTACGGAGGAGGCCCGAGCTCAACAGTGGGACATTTATGGGCTGTAATGATGATAATGATGTACATTTAACGCTAAGTTTTAAATTAAAATATTTACAGGAAAATAGAAGAAAATAGAATAAGGAATAAAAAAAAATAAAACTTCCGGCACCACCACTTTGCGGGAGAGCCGGCTTTACGAGAGCTACCGCAATGCGCGGTCGGCCTTCAGGCTGGCCGTCCGTACCGCCAAGGACGTCAGTCGGCAGGAGATGTTGGATGGTCTCGATCGTGACCCCTGGGGTCGCCCCTATCGCGCAGCGCTGAGTAAGCTCCGCGCGCGGGGCCCTCCCCTCACCGAGACTCTCCAGCCCGGCCTCCTCACCAGGGTCGTCGAGGATCTGTTCCCGCGACGGGCGGAACACACGCCCCCGGTCATGGCTCCGCCAGACACCGACTAGGAGGCCGACGATGACAGTGTTCCGCCCATCACGGAACCCGAGATGGGGGCGGCGGTGGCGCGCATGCGCGGAAAATCCACCGCCCCCGGGCCCGACGGTGTTCCCAACCGCGTGCTGGCCCTGGTCCTCGACCACCTGGGTCTCCGCCTCAGGGGGCTGTTCGACGCGTGCTTAGCGTCCGGGCGGTTCCCTGGGTGTTGGAAGGAGGGGAGGCTGGTGCTCTTGCCGAAGCCGGGACGGTCTCCAGAGTCGGCCTCGGCCTACAGGCCCATCGTGCTGCTTGACGATGCGGGCAAGCTATTGGAGAGGGTGCTGGCTGCCCGCATCGAGCGGCACCTCGTCGGCACGGGGCCCGATCTGTCGGATGACCAGTTTGGGTTTAGGAGGGGTCGTTCGACGATCGCGGCTCTGTTGCGCCTGAGGGCCGTGGCGACTGAGGCCGTCACCGGCGGGGGAGTGCTGTTGGTGGTGTCCCTGGACATCGCCAACGCATTCAATAGTCTGCCATTTAGCTGCGTCAGGGAGGCGCTCCGATATCACGGAGTGCCAGTTTACCTGAGGCGGCTAGTGGCAGACTATTTGGAGGGGCGCAGCGTCCTCTACACCAACCGAGTAGGGGACGTTGTGCGAGCACCCTGTGGAACATCGGCTACGACTGGGCGTTGAGGGGGAGCCTCCCGCCCCGGATATGTTACGCCGACGACACGCTCGTCACAGCCCGTGGTGGGACGCTGGAGGAGGCGGCAAGCCTGGCGACTCTCGGCACCGAGGAGATCGTCAGGCGGATCGGGGCGCTGGGGTTAAGGGTGGCCCTGGACAAGACGGAGGCCCTCTTGTTCCATGGGCCCTCCCATCGGCGTCTCGATCACCGTCAATTCGGTTGATATTAGCATCTGGGCCCATATGAGGTATTTGGGCTCTGGTGCTCGACGAGCGATGGTGGTTCCGGGAGCATTTCCGCAGACTCGCTCCACGGCTCGTCGGCGCGGCGTCCGCCCTATCATGGCTTATGCCGAATGTGGGCGGACCGAGCGCTACCTGCCGACAGCTGTATGCAGGGGTCATCCGGTCGATGGCCCTGTACGGCGCACCGGTGTGGGCGGGATCCCTGACCGTCCAACTCAGGGCTCTTATGTGGCGACCACAGAGGGCCATGGCGGTCAGGGCCATACGCGGGTACCGCACGGTGTCGACGGAGGCAGCGTGTCTGTTGGCCGGGACCCCTCCATGGAACCTGGCAGCGGAAATGCTCGCCGGTTTGTATCGGCGGATGTTGGGGGTGCGAGCGGACGGCGGTGTGGTCTGGTTGAGGGAGCACACCGCCTGGCGCGTCGACGCCCGCCGCGATGTCATTGCCCGTTGGGCAGTCCGGCTGGAGAGGCCTCGGTTCGGTGTGCGGACCGTGGAGGCCTTCCGGCCGGTGCTGATGCAGTGGCAAAAACGGCGGCACGGGGTGCTCTCCTTCCGACTGGTGCAGGTTTTAACGGGGCATGGATGCTTCGCCAAATACCTGCACACGGTCGTAAGGAGGGAGAGTACACCGTCCTGCCACCACTGCGATTGCGACGAGGACACGGGGCAGCATACACTCGAGGTTTGTGCCGCTTGGGCAGAGCAGCGTCGTGAACTCGTTACGATCATCGGTGCTGACCTGACGCTGCCGACCATCGCCAGGGCGATTCTCGACAGCGTCAGGAACTGGGACGCGGCCGCATCCTTCTGCGAGGCAGTAGTCTCGCGGAAGGAGGTGGCGGAGCACGTGCGTGAGGAGCGTCTCCTCGACGACGCGAGCCGCCGCCGGCGAATGGGGCGGCGCTGGCGCGATTACCTGCGCCTGATGCCGCCCTAGCCGAGGCCGCGGGTGACTGGATCGGGGAATTAGTCCGTCACCCGCCGAGAGGCCGACCGCGTGAGGAAAGACCGACATCCTACCCGAGCGGGGGACGTCGGTCGAGGAGAGGGTACTCCTCAGGGGTATTCCGTCGGGCCAACCACTGACGTCAAGTCACTCTGCTCCGGTGACTGGCCCAATGACGAAGGCGACGTCACGGGTGGGTTACGGGTGTGCGTGCTTACGCCCCTCTGTCACCCCGGACGGAGTGGTGCGAGGAGTGTGCCGAACGTAACCCGCCCCCAAAAAAAAAAAACCACCACTTTAGTACGGCACTAGCTTTTTCAACATTTATTTTCTATAAGCTATAAATAGCCGTACATTAATAATTAGCCGTAATTCCTCATTTGTACCTGAAAAATTTCATTTACTCACACGTACTCACCTGTACCGCTCAGAAATGACGGCATAGCGCTCAGAGTTATTTTATGATATAGTAACAGTCTTCTAAGCGTTATTAACGTTGATTCATTTCACAGGTTAATTTTTTCTATGGGCTTGTCTATATATGACGTTAGCGTTGCAGTGTTGATTTTGCTAGATTTCTGAAAACAGGTAATGGGGGAAGATTGCATCAGATGCATTGCGCAGGTCAGCGCACAAGATTGGATTCATCTTGACCCGTTGTGTGAATATATGGTATAGACATACGAATTAGTCTTCATAATTTTATTCAGAGCAGGGCAGCTTCATTATCTCTTATATGATATTTTGTACCGATTTATCAATAATTAAACGTGTATTTAAATGTATGCGGTATATCACTACAAGAATTAAGCTATTTTTATAGCAGTTTATTTAAGAACAATATTATAAGTCATAAAGAATTTTTCAAATATTTCAACTTGGAATATTTTAACAAAACCAGATAAATCTTATTTAGTCTCTTGTCCTAATAAAATTGAAAATATTTTTAAAATACTTTGATTTATTTCAACACACTAAGTTGATTAAGAAAATAATAGTATTACAAAAATAGGCTATATGTGCTGTGAAAAGAATAGCTATTATAACTGTATTTATATGTAATATTTTATTTTACCATGTTTCATTTTCCTAAAATAAAAATACGATTTGTTTTATAGAATTTAGAAAACTAATTAGAAACTAGTCAATAATAAAATCAATGTTCTAAATCATTAAAACTCTATAATACTTAAAAATATTAGCATAATCACTAAACGGTAGTTTACTTCGAAATAGTGAAAATTCAGGTTGATCTTTACTTTTATCTTTTTCCTCCCTTATTTGTACGTTTCAAGGGTGAGACAGGGAAGGCATATTTGGCAAACGCTGTGTGCTCTACGCGCAGCTCGCCAGTCAGGGTAGCCGATTTGTTCTGACAGGTTGCCTTTATCGGGAACGTTTTAAAATCTATTTAAGTGAATAAAGATTTAAGTGTTTAAGAAGATAATGGTAAATATTTATTCATTATTTATTTAATCTTTGTATCTGTTAAGAATTTTGTGATAGCTTTATATCAATATTTGTAATAATGAAAAATTTGTGCTGAACTTTCTTAGTAAAGCACCGAGTCTTAAAAATATAGAGTGTAAAGAGATTTTATTATCCACCAATACTTAAATATATTGCCAAATTTTTTTTTTTTATATTATGGATTAATTAAAATGAAATAGAACAAAGATAGGGCGTCGCAGTATTGATTTTGCTAGGTTATAGGGAATCGGGGATGAGGAGGGTTGCACTAGATGCGTTGCGCAGGTCATTGCACCAGATGCGCTCCTCTCTCAGATTTTTGAAAATTCTGAATTTGATGTCGGTTTTTTTTATTATAATTGTATATTACGTGCTACATTATTTAACATTTTGTGCCATTTAATTAATAATACATACATACATACATAGCTTCACGGCTGTTTCCCAGTCATATTTATATTTTTTATATAATACTAAAACAATGTAATTATACTACGTGAACCATGTTATACAATTTTAACCCCCTTTACAAACATGTAATTAACGCAGACAAAATACACTCCGACTCAGACCAAAATGTTGTCGATCGCACAAAGTATTATTTTGTGTGAATTGAAACCATGACTTTGGCACGATAGGTCGGTATTTTAACCACTACACCATCTGCACAGTCTAGTTAAAAATATATTATATTATAGTTTGGCAAATCAAAATTATACTGCAGTTTAGTTAGGAAATATTAATTAATACTATGGCGTAGTTCAACAATATCTACTTTTTTTTTTTTGGCGGCGGGCTACGAAGTGGTCACATCCCGCTAAATCCGTCCGGGACGATAGAAGAAGCGGCGCGCGACCCCATAGACTCGCCCTACATATACCTCTCTTCGCCGTGCGAATGGGCCCTCGGAACCCGGTCTTTGTCTTCGGTGGCTAAATCCATATAATAGAAACAATATCTACTTTAAGCCAACTCTTGTAAGATCAATATATGGAGATTGCCTTTATAGAATTTTAGTAAATTGATTGTTATTTTATTAGTATACGTTTTTCTTTTTGCGGTGGGAAATAGACGTGGTCGCGCCCCGCCAAATCGGTCCGGGGCGATGCAAGAGGCAGCGCGCTACCCATATGAGCGGGCCACCAGTACCCGATCTTTGTCTTCGGTGGCACGCCCGGCAGTTTACCCTCGCGGGTTCCTCTGGAGTCGATGCCCCGACAGTTTTCGCCGTCGGGGCGTCGTCCTCACGTGGTGGCCTCACGTCGGGTGACCGGACTATTCCCCGGTCCGATCACACGATGACTTGGCTAGGGCGGCATCAGGCGCAGATATTCGCGCCTGCGCCGCCCGAGGCATCGGCGGCTCGTTCCGCCGCCTCCTTCTGCGAGATGACAGCCTTGCAGAAGGCGGCGACCGCGTCCCAGTTCCTGATGCTGTCGACCATCGCTTTCGCGACAGCCGGCAGCATCAGGTCGGCACCGATGACAGCGACGAGGACACAGCGCTGCTGGGCCCAGGTCACGCAGACCTCCAGCGTATGCTGCGCCTTGCCTTTTTTTATTAAGTGTTATGTCAACAGTTTAATGAAAAAGAAGTAAACGTAAAGTTATGGGTTTACAGAAACATAATGTAAAGTGAATTTTATCAATTAGAGCATGGATTTATTTGTTCAATTTTGCAAGTTCACAATTCTTTTGCTGAAATCACGCTAATAGAGCTGTACGTAGGACATTGGCGTTGCAGTATTGATTTTGCTAGATTTCTGAGAACGGGGAGTGGGAGAATTGCATTAGATAGATTAAGCAGGTTAACGCACTAGTTTGGATTCATCTTGACCCGTTGTGTCCATACATCTTCACCCACTTATACATGCAAATTAGTCTGTATAATTTTATTCAGAGCATGGCCTCATTATCTCTTATGTGATATTTTGTACCTCTTTATCAATGATCACACGTGTATTTAGATATAGGTGGTATCATTACAAGAATTAAGCCGCGTTAATAGCAGTTTATTTAAGAAATGTTTTATAAGTCATAAAGAGTTTTTGAAATTCTTCTGCTTGAAATATTTTAGCAAAAGCAGATGAATCTTAAATAGTCTCTTGTCCTAATAAAATCGGAAATATATTTTACAATACTTTGATTTATTTCAACACACTGACTTGATAAAAAAATAGTATTTCAAAAATAGGCTATATGTGCTTGTAAAGAATAGTTATTATATTTATATGTAATAATTGATTATACCCTGTTTCATTTTCCTAAAATAAAAATGCAATTTGTTTTATAGAATTTAGGTAACTTGTTAGAAACGCGTAAATTATAAAATCAATTTTTAAAAACATTAAGATTCTATAATACTTATAAATATTAGATTAATCATTAAAAAATAGTTTACTTCTAAATAGTGATCATTAGAAATAAAAGAAATAAAAGTATTTATTTTGTGACACAAAGGAGAGACGTTAGGAACACACAGAAAAAAAAAACAGGAAAAACCTTTCACTAAATGAAAACCGCATAAAATCTATAATCATTCAGATTGATCATCACGTTTTCTCCTTTATTTGCATGTTTGAAGGGTGAGAGAGGGAAGCAATATTTGGCAAACGCTATGTGCACTACGGTCAGCTCGCCAGTCAGGGTAGGCGAGTTGTTCTGATAGGTTGCCTTTATCGGGTATGTTTTGAAATCTATTTAAGTGTATAAGAATTTAAGCGTTTAAGATGATAATGGTAAATATTTATTCATTAATCTTTGTATCTGTAAAGAATTTTGTGATAGCTTTATATCAATATTTGTAATAATGAAAAATTTGCGCTGAACTTTCTTAGTAAAGCACCGAGTCTTAAAAATATACAGTGTAAAGAGATTTTATTATCCACCAATATTTGAATCTATTTCCAAAATTTTAAAATGTTTTTATATTATAGATTTATTAAAATGAAATAGGACAAAGATAGAGCGTTGCAGTATTGATTTTGCTAGGTTATAGGGAATCGGGAGTGAGGAGGGTTGCACTAGATGCGCTGCGCAGGTCATTGCACTAGATGCGCTCCTCCCTCACCAGTTTCAGGAGAGCCTAGACATGCGTATTAGTGCTCATAGTTTTATTCATCGGTTAAGAGCAAGGGAGCTTAATTAAATATTTTGAAGTGTCTTCAAAAAAGGAGAAGTTTCTCAATTCGTCTGTATTCATGGCGTCTTATCTCATAGTTTTTTAGTGGCGAATCTATTTTAAGGATTCTGTTTTTATTTGAAAGCTGGTGCTGCACATATGGTTCCATTTAAATTTGATCAAGATCTGACCAGTTGTTTTTTGAGAATCCTGAATAATGCGTACTTGGTTGATTACGATTTCATTGTTTTGGTATCGGTTTTATTTTTGTTGAAATTGTATATTATATTATTTAAAGCTTTGTGCCATTTTATTAATAATTAACCTTGTATTTAAATAGAAATGGTATTCGTATAAGCCTAAACTATAAGTTAAAATTAATTAAGTTAAAATTAACTTAAAGCGAAGAGTCAATGCGGGAAATAGAGTGAACGGAGCGTTGGGGCAACTTCTCGGTAGCCACCACCTCAGCCAGAAGGCACGTGTAGCAATACATAACGCAGTGCTTGTCCCAACATTACTGTATGGAAGCGAGAGTTGGGTATGCAGAAAAGAGTATGAAAGTAAAATTAATGCGGTCGAAATGCGATCTCTACGGAAAATCTGTGGAGTTAGGCTGATCGATAGCATTCGTAATGACGATGTAAGAGAGCGAGTAGGTATGAAAGAGAGTATTGGTGTAAAGATGCGAACGGGAATGCTCCGATGGTTCGGACATGTGGAAAGAATGCAAAACGAACTTCTGGTTAAGAAGATATACAATGCGAAAGTGAAAGGATGTAGGTACCGGAGGAGACCGAGACTAACCTACCTAGACCAGATCGGTCATGTGCTGCAAGAGTCTCCGAAACGAGAGAGAGAACGAGAGAATTAAGAATGTTGAGGAAGCGAGTGAAGTATGCAAGGATAGAGTTCTCTGGCACTCTGTTCTTTTATTTTTTTATAGATTACTTAGGCAATGTAAGTATAAGTATACTACGTGAACCATTTTATACAATTTAACCACCAAAAATTGTAAAAACTGTATTTCCTCTTTGCAGAATTTAAATTGGCACCATCTGGAAGAAGAAGACATTAGATGCAGTTGGCACTACCTGGAAGAAGGAGACGTTCGATGTAGCAGGTTTACTTGTACGTCTGGATGCAGTGCAGTAACCATCTTTAAGATTTAGACCTCGAGTATTTTCTACTATGAGCGTGATCAACCGATGGACGATTTTAGGAATGAAACGTAGAGGTAGAATTTTGTTTTATGCTTTGATGATTCTTCTTTTGTACAATATAATTATACTTCTTATGTATTGGCAATTAGCTATTTATACGAGCAATTGTTACTAGTGTCGAGGTATAATTATCTTCACCTTCTTAGTCTCTTCAGGTTAGTCATTGTCCATCAGTAAGTTAAATCGTGGCCATCAACAGTACTATGGCCACACTATTAATGGTATCTTGTGGGAATTTTGATTGAAAACGAAAACGTTGTAAAGCTCTTTTATATGATATTCACTACATCCCAACAGTTTCGCCTCATCACATAACATAAAATGCCATCAAAATTATCTAATATAACACGTTAAAATACTAAGATATCGAATATAATACAAGAGCACCACATGACGTTTTCAAATTACCGTCAAAAGTCCTATAATTATACTAACTTTCCTTGTTCGCATTTCAATTTAATGTCCATAATAAAGGTTTTTAATTTTTTTGTTAATACTTCAACAGTCGTTAAAGTGTTAATTTAGCCGAATTGTGGATTCTGAAGTCTGATTGAGACGTAGGTCGGTAATGTTGTTATAATAAAAGTATAAACATTTATTTCTTTATCCATCAGCAGTTAGAGGTTCACTGTTAAACATAGGCCTCCCCTCAAATATGCCACTCAAAACACACAATGGATCACAATGCATCTGTAGGCCGACGGCAAATCCGGGGGCCGTCCCGGATTTGGCAGGAGAACCAACCTCCCTTCCTTCCAGCACTCAGGGAACTGTCCAGACGTCAGAAAGGCGTTGAACAGTCGCCTGAGGCGAGGTTCGAGATGCTCGAGGAGCAACGTCAACACCCGGACTGGGACTCCGTCCAGGCCGGGGGCCGTGGTGGTGGAACGAATCTTCGCCACGGCTGCCCCCACTTCCGACTCCGTCACGGGCGGAACACTCTCGACGGCCTCCCGGTCGTGATCTGGCGAAGCCATGACCGGGAGCGTGTGCTTCGACTGCCGCGGGAACAGCTCCTCGACCACTCTACGAAGGAGGTCGGGCTGGAGGGTCTCGGTGAGGGTGAGGCCCTGCGCGCGAAGCTTATTCAGCGACGCGCGATACGGGCGACCCCAGGGGTCACGGTCGAGACCGTCCAG
The DNA here is from genome assembly GCA_905163515.2 of Lymantria monacha. Lineage (NCBI taxonomy): Eukaryota > Metazoa > Arthropoda > Insecta > Lepidoptera > Erebidae > Lymantria > Lymantria monacha. The sequence continues at coordinate 25,862,530 of LR991081.1, forward strand.
CATTTCATGCTAACTCGCGTCCTTGGCGGACCGGATGGCCAGCCGAAAGGCGGTACGCGCACTGCGGTACGTCTCATACAGCTGGCCCTCCCGCTCAGCATCGCGGCGACGCCGCCGGCTGCGGGTGTAGGACCTTCGGGCACTAATGCACGCCGCACGAAGGTCCGCCAGGCTTGGGGAGCACCAGTAGACCCCCTGCCTCGGAGGTAGACGCCGCACCCTGGGCATGGCCGCATCGCAGACCTGCGTTAACGCACTGCGGATGCGGACGGCCTCAACGTCCACTCCGTCCGCTGGGGGTGGTGAGGACAGCCACGTGTTCACGATGGCCGCCTCCGCCAGTAGATCCCTATCCAGACGCCCCACAGCCCACCGCGGAAATGCAGGAGCTCGGTCCGCCCTGTGACCCCTGAGAGGGGAGACCTCCATCCGGATGTAACGGTGATCCGACAGGGTATCCACCTCCTCCAGGACACGCCAGTTCCTCACTCGTGGTGCGACAGCGGGGCTAGCGAACGACAAGTCCACTATCGACCCACCCTGCTGTCGCACACACGTGTTCACTGAGCCTCTGTTTAGGACACAGAGGCCCAGTGACGCCGCCCACTCCACGATCGCCCGCCCGCGATCGTCCGTCATCGGGGACCCCCACGCCGTTGATTTGGCGTTGAAGTCCCCCAGCACCAGGACGGGGCCCGGTGCCAGTCGCCGTATTGAAGCCTCCAAGGTGGTGAGGGAGGCCCCGAAATCGTCCATTCTCCTGTTAGGGGAGAGGTAAACGCTGTAGAGTGTGACCCCTCCCCATTCCGCAGCGACAAATCCTCGCCCATATCCAAAAGGGACAAGGACGGGAAGTGCCGCTGCGTGGAGACGACGATTGCCGCGGTTCCGTTCCGGCTGAGCACCCAATTGGGGCGATCAGGCACACAGTACGGTGCCGCGACTACGGCTGCACCGATCGACCACTCCGCCATGGATTGCAGGAGGAGATCCTGCGCACCGGCGGAGTGGTTGGTGTTGGCCTGCAGGAGGTGAGTGGACTGGGCAGCCATTAATGGGCCGTGTCCATTATCACCTCCTGGCTTGCGGCGGGCGATCGGGCCGCGCTAGGAGCGGGAGCGGCCGGAGTCGAAGGGCCGCTCCACCCCTTTGGGGCCGAAGCCGGAGGTCTACACGCCCCAGAGCCCATGCGGTGCTTGGCAGGCTTATTGTCCGCCGCGGGGCAGTGGGGCGAGGCGGCGCAAGATGCCGCCATGTGCCCAGTCTGACCGCAGCGGAAACAGAGTCCGCCGCAGTCAAAGCAATTAGTGCATGTCGGCCGAGTATGCCCGACCGCCATGCACTTGAAGCACCTCGCAGGCCGGTGCTCCAGCACGGTTAGTCACGCTGAGCTCCAGCCCACGAGGAGCCTACCACAGCCTGAGCCGGCCAGTTGTTTAACCGACTCTACTGGGCACTGCACCCAGGCGGCACCTACGCCGCCCGGACCGGGCCGGATGGCGCCAACCCCGACGGTATCCAGGGGACACCCGGTTTTCGAGGCAATGGCCTCCCGGATGTCTTCCACCGTCACGTCCAGACCCGCGATGCGCATTTCAGCGCACTTTACTGGTCTGGCGATTTTGACGTCACCCTCCTCGGCGAATAGACCTCGCAGCTTCGAGGCCACGCTATCGGCCGTTCTGGTGCCCTCGGCCCCAGGGAACTCCAAAATCCGAGCCCCTGTCCGGGCCTTACGGGTCCGGGCTTCGACGCCTCCTATGTCGGAGACGTCGAGCTCCTGCCGGGCTTTCCTCAGAACGGCCTCATAGCTGAGGCTCCTTTCTGCCGCCTCAGGCAGCACAGTGATCACCACTGCGGCTGTCTTCGGCGGCCGGAGCCCCTTGCGCGGCCTCTTCTTCTTCGTGCCGCTTCCTCCGGCTCCTGCCTGGGGGGTGACGACCTCAGCGGCGCGCTTGGCCGCCGCTCTCCTTCTCTGGCCGCGACTCTTTCTGCCGCGCTCGGCCACCTGCCAACCCTGTTCGGGCGCAGCGGGCGTGCCGGGCGCAGTCGCGGCTGCACTGGTCGTCGCTGGCGGTGTTGGTGCTGGCGACGACTGCAGTCCGGCAGGAGCCGGTGCCGTCTTCTTTTTTGGAGCGGGCCCCTTTTGTTTGGGCCCAGCCGTGGCTGAGGCGTAGCGACCCCCCACGCGGCCACCCTGACAAGGTAGCGGGGCGGGGGCTGGTGCCGCAAGTGCCCGCGTATCCGGGGCGAGAGGCGGCCGAACACGTGGTTCTGGAGGCAGCCTTGCCTCCAGAACGGCCAAGCACGCATTGACCATATTGCCTACGGTGTCTATTATGGCGCGCAAGGCCTCGTCCGACAAGCCCCCACCGCGAGTAGCGGGGTCGGCGTTATTGGCTGGGCCGCTGTTAGGGCCCGCTCCGCGACGTTTGACGGCTTCGTCGCTGCAGCGTTTGGGCTAGCTCCGGCTGGCGGCGGCGCACGCCTTGCAGTCAGCGGCGTCTTCTTCGGGGCGGCGACCACTCCTTGGCGGCCAGCGCTTGTCGGCGCCGTGTTTGGCGCAGGCTGCATGAGCCGCGCCGTTTGGGCCTTCAGGTCAGCCACGTCTTTGGTGAGGAGGCGGTTGGCCCTCCGCACCGCGGCCAGTTCCGCCTCCAGACGGCGGTTTTGGGCCCGCAGGCCTGACACCTTGCCACCTAGGCGAGTGTTTTCGGCCTGCAGAGCCTCCATGTCCAGGGTGTCACCGCTCGCGCGGGCACCAGCGGCCACCACTTTTGTGGGAGGGATGCCGGGCAACACCTCCAGCACCCTCGCGGTGGCCGCCTCGTCGTCGGCCCGCTTACGAGCCTCCGCCCCTCCTCGTGCTCCGCCAGCTGGGGAGTGGGTCGCCCGACCCGAAGCCGCGGCCCCTCGCACTCTGCGAGAGGCCGGAACTTTGGGAGGAGGCATGATGACCACGCTCCCCTCGGAATCGGCGCCTGAGCTGCCCTCCTTATTTAGGGGGCACTCAAAACCGTCTTGTGCCACCTGCATCCAACGACTTTCGATTTTCAACATTTCGTCAGTCCACCTAGTGAAAGGTTTATTTCTTAGTATTTTCTAAACGGTAAAAAATACGTAGTGAATAAAAGAAAGCGAAATAGTAAAATTTCTAATTTTTCTAGGTAATCCTGAATGCTTTGAGCGTTTTGAAGATTGAACGAGTTACAATTGAGGGCCTGTGGGTTCTGCCCTCACGCCAAGCAAGTGATGTTGGGATAGCTACCTGCGAACTTTTTATTTTCATTTAAGTTCAGGTTTGGTGTGATTAGATTTAAGTGGGAGATGAATTGTTAAGAAGAAATATTTAAAATTAGAATATAAACATTTCAGATTAGAGTTTTCTGTGAAGATTCATCTGCCACGTATACTGAACAAACCACGCAGTCCAAAAATGGATCTTTCAGATATACTCTATTCATGAAACAAAGACACGAATTAATTTTGTTAGCATTTTAAACATTATTTTGTCTGGTACCATCACCTAATAATAATATGTTTTTCCACGATTAATTATAATAATTTTTATCATTTTCTTTATACACAATATTAATTTATAGTTTATCAAGTGACCTTATGTAAGATTCGGGTTGTTTTAAGTGCCCAAAACCCGGCAGGATATATATATATATATATATATACCTATATATATATTATATTGTACGTTAATTAGGCTAAGTGTTTTTTATTTTAATATATATTCTTCTACAGAGATTCGTATATTTATATTTTATAGTCGTTACTAGAAACTGCCGGAGCATATTTTTTTATGATACCTAATAACAGTTCTATTCTCCCAAAAGTTTTGATGTCGTGTCTTATACTAATATTCATCGTCTTAGTATATAATATTATGATCCTGAAAAGTTTTAAATCAATACCCCTTCCTTGCCCATAGCTGTCGTAAAAAACTTCTAATCGGTAAAAAAGATAACTAAAGAAAGAGAAGGAAAACTTAAAATATAATCTTATGCCTAATATAGGTCCAACCAATATTAGGTCAACCACTCTCCTATTGTAGAGAAGAGGAAAAATTCTGTTTGTTTTCGACTTTTGATGTAATTATTTTAAATGAATTTTATTATGTTTCCCTTTTTTGTCGTACGTGTTATAATTTGAAGGTGGTTGCGTCTACTACATTGAGACATCTAAAAAATATAATAATATCCCGAAAAATATAAATAATATCCCGAAAGCATTATTGTTATATCGCAATGAAATATGATAAAAATTTTCCTCTATTCAACATCGTATGATATGAAGTAATTAATTAGCTCAGTTTTTAGTGAAATATGAACGATACTGATTCTAAACTAGTTCAAAAGGATACATGCATGTTATGAATAACGATGGCAGCCATTTCAAATGCAATTATCAAGTGTTAGAATTAGATTTAATGAAAGATTAATATTACTTTTGAATGAATATATATTTAAGTTTCCAAGTAATCCCATAACAATCTGTTTATAAAAGAAATATATATCGAGACACTATCTATTCGTCCTTACGAAATTTGAAAATAATATTTTACACACATTCATTAAAAATTTTATTTAAAAAGAACAGATTTGTATTCTGCTATTGTTTTAACATAAAGAACGGAATCTTGCTTGTGGTCTGTCATGAATCAAGTTATTCGTATTACAATCTTATAACTTGCTACTTTACAATGTAAGCTCGATCATATATAGTTTGATTGGGTTTTACGTATATACTCGTACGCAATGTAATATTGTAAGTTCTAATTTTGTAAAGTGATGGACTTAGCAGGTTTGTTTTCTGTTAGGATCGTAATAGATAACGGAGAAAAGAAAGTAGTTAATATATATATAATATAGAAGAGAGGAAAAACACGAAATAAAACTATCGAAAAAAAAAAAACTAGATATATATTCGTTGATCGGACTTCGTAATGGCGATAGTAGACGTGGGGACGGGATTGCCGCCTTTTGAGAGATCACAATCTCGTAGAAGGAGAAGGCGCCGGGGAGAGACTAAGAGGAAGCCCTCGCCGCTGACTCAAACCGCCGCGGGCACGTAGAGCAGTGCATGTGCAAATAATTGCGCTTGATACTGTACTACCTGAGACCAAGAGTAGACGGACTGGGCTCAGCCCATCTATTTTTAATAAGACCTACCTGTCTGAGTAACCAGCTAGTTGGACTACTGTTTTGAAATACCCACGTTGCTATTGATTCGTTCAAGAAACGAGTGGTGGTCGACGTGGGGACGGGTTTGCCGCCTTTTGTGAGATTACAATCTTGCAGAAGGAGACGGCGCCGGGGAGAGACTAAGAGGAAGCCCTCGTCGCTGACGCAATCCATCACCGGCACGTAGGGCAGTGCATGTGCAAATAATTGCGCCTGGTACTATTCTAGAAGAGGCCACAGGTGGACGGACTGTGCTCGGTCCGTCCACCCGTAATAAGACCTACCCGTAAGAGTATCCCGTTATTGGTCTACTGTTCTCAAATACCCAAGATACTAGTAATTCGCTCAAAGGGCGGATAGAGCTCGTGTTTTGGGTTGTTGATATCCATATCGTCTCATGCGGTCAGGTCACGTAAAATTTAGATTTAAGACTCTGCGAATGTGAATTTTATATGTGTTACATACATAATATTTAGTGATGTTTGTGCCGAGTAAACGGCGCAGTATATACTCGAGGTTTGCATGGCCTCCGCAAATATCTCTTCATTATCATCGTGCCGATCTGACGCTGCCGATCATCGCTAAGACCGTGTTCGACAGCGTCAGAAACGGGGACGCGGTCGTCGCCTTCTGTGATGCAGCCATCTCGCACTGCTGGATGTTGCTAGGGTGTCGATAGAGACCCGAAAGGGTTAGTTGTCGGGCTGGCCACTGAATTCATGTAATCGGTACTAGAGGTCGGCTTAAAGATGGGAAGGGATAGGGAAGGTTATGGGCCCCCGCGCCGCCATTCCGTTAACGGGTTGGTTGAGGTGCACCAGGACCATAACCTTTATTAATAAAATAGTGATATATTAATTAAACGTGTTTATTCCATAACATCTAATACTATTTCTTTTTTTTTTTTGTGGGTTGGGCTACGGTCGTCGCGCTCCTCGCACCACTCTGTCCGGGGCGACAGAGGGGCGTAAGCACGCACACCCATAACCCACCCGTGAACCTCGCCTTCGTCGTTGGACCGGCCACCGGAGCAGCGTGAACTTGTCGTCAGTGGCCGGCCCGATGGAATACCCTCGGAGGGGTACCCTCTTCTTGAGCGACATCCTCTCCCTCGGGGAGGACGTCGGTCTTTTCCTCGCGTTCAGCCTCTTGGCGAGTGACTGACTAAGTCCCCGGTCCAGTCATCCGCGGCCTCGGCTAGGGCGGCATAAGGCGCAGGTAATCGCGCCTACGCCGCCCCAGTTGCCGGCGACGGCTCGCGTCGTCGAGGAGGCGCTCCTCGCGCACGCGCTCCGCCGCTTCCTTCTGCGAGACTACTGCCTCGCAGAAGGCTGCGACCGCGTCCCAGTTCCTGACGCTGTCGAGCATCGCCCTGGCGATGGTCGGCAGCGTCAGGTCAGCACCGATGATTGCCACGAGTTCACGGCGCTGCTCTGCCCAAGCTGCACAAGCCTCGAGCGTATGCTGCGCCGTATCCTCGTCGCAGTCGCAGTGGTGGCAGGACGGTGTACTCTCACTCCTAACGACCGTGTGCAGGTATTTGGCGAAGCATCCATGCCCCGTCAAAACCTGCACCAGTCGGAAGGAGAGCACCCCGTACCGCCGTTGCAACCACCGCATCAGCACCGGCCGGAAGGCCTCCACGGTTCGCACACCGAACCAAGGCCTCTCCAGCCGGACTGCCCAACGGGCAATGACGTCTCGGCGGGCATCGACACGCCAGGCGGTGAGCTCCCTCAATGAGACCACACCGACCTCCGCTCGCACCCCCGACACCCGCCGATATAAATCGGCGAGCATTTCCGCCTCTCTAATACTATTAAATAAACATTCAAAAGCTAACCTTGTGGTAATGGACATTGGCGATATCCGATAAAAAATCACTAAGATACATTCTTTCTGTTAAATCAATAGCACAAATGCAAGACTTGCTTTTTTTTGAGTATAAGTTTGGACAGATGTGTATAAAATTTTATATTCTCATTTGTAGATGACAGTTAATGAATGCTGTCTAAATGTAAATTTATTTTGTAAATAAATTAATATGTGATATTAATCTTTTATAACTAAATATATTCATTGTAAAGTAATAAAAATAAATCAATCGATCCTTTTTAATATTTTATAATATCATATGTAATGTTGACAATCGTTATTCACAACATATAGTGTTTGTTACATCTAGCACTGTTTATTATATTTGTTTTTCTTTCAATAATTAATATTAAAAATCAATAGTTGAAATAAATATAATAAATGTAATTAGATAACAAATTTATAATTATTTATCTTCCATTATTTTCCTGTAATATAGTAAGTACGTGGTAATATTTCACTAGAAACTAAATTGATAACGATTATATATTTTACGATATTCAGTGCGTTAAACATTTTTATCGTATTTGATTACGATGGGACGTTTCTTTTGTGTAGAAGTTTGCATCTATCGCTCCATAGCGGCAACTAAGATGTACTTAAAAATTAACCATAAAACCCTTAAAATTAATTTAGTTTATTTCTTGTAAGTCCCATTTTATTTAGAGTTTACGTGTTGTCAAATACGCTGATGGATTTTTGATACTAAGTTCAGTTTACATTTTATGTATGGAAGCCTTATTGCTTGCCATCTGTAAGCTCAACTTAGTATTTAAGGTGTTTTAATGTTAAAATAAATATAAAGTATACGATTTGCTGTTCAGTATTTTTTTTATATGCAATGAAGTAAGAAGTTTCTTACTATCATTATTTTCCATTGGTCTCGTGAAAGATTAGGGAATAACACAGCTACCAGAGAAGGAAAAATGTTGTGCTAACCCGTTTCACCACCGTGGTATATATGCCGATTTTTCTTTCAATTATGAAGGAGATCCGAACTCATATGAGCTTAAAAGATATGACTATTTTTGAGCATATGCTGATATGAGCAATGCAATATTAATTTTACTGAACAACAATTCGATCTTTATTTTTTTATTAGGTTTGCTCTAAGTCCGAATTTGGATACATCTCAATTTTAGTTTGTAAGGGTTTGCTTAGATTGTCTTTGCTTGATGGTTACGGTATGTGTTACAGATGGTATCAAAGACTGATTTATGAGTGGTTATTCAATTCGGATTTTGATGTATTGAAATATATTTTATATAATATTATTATCAACTTATACATTTAACCTACCTCATATATTTAAGAATATAATGATTATGTGACATGTATATATAGAAAATCATAGCATAACATCTTGTACGACACGTTATTTGAGTGAGAATATATTTATTTTTACAAATTAGTCTCGTTTCACCATCTTGTTTAGGATTTTCTACTCAAATGCGGTAAGGGCTAAATAGATCGATGATTTTTGTGCAGTTCAATAGAACTTGCATATCTCAGTCACGTATCATTGAAGTTATAGGGCGATAGCGAAAACTACATCTCGCAATATGCCTTTATATTCTCCATTTGCAAATTTTACCTTAAATATATATATGTATAATTTTATGTATAGAAATCGATTTAAAGCACAATATTTCTTCCATATAGTAATAAATATCATAATCACAAAATAAATTTATTAGATTAAGATGTAAATAGTATTTTTTTTTGTAATTAAGTCTACATTTGTAAAATAGCAGTAGTGTTAATTTACAATTAGTTACATAAGATTATTATGTTATATGTGTATAATATATTGTATGTACCGTATATTTTAGTAGCAATAGCTATAATCGTCATTAATGAATAGCAATTCCTACTAATCTTCTATAGAATAAGAGTACAATGAGGCCGTGTGGAGACGGTTTAAATGTACAATAACATCGTAAGCCGCCTGGCTTAAGAGTACAATGAGGCTGTTTGGCGGCGGCTTAAAAGTACAATGAGGCCGTATGGTGGCGGCTTAAGAGTAGCTTTCATTCTCACCAGGTACCATTCAAGATTACTAAGGAGTCGTGAGTGGATTTTGGACATTTTCGGTGAAGGAAAACTTCGAAAAATTATCATTTAGTAAATTTAATAAATATTGCCAATACGAATTGTATTTCTTAATATAATAATTGTGTCCAATCTATGTATGATATTATTAAATATGTTTCACTGGGCACGCTGTTCTTCTACTCATATTTAATGCTACACATGTGATTTGTAAATAAGTTCTAATTATTGAAATATAATAATTGTATTTCGATGATTAATGTAAATTGTATTGTAAAATATAGTTAAATAAAAAACATGTATATAAAGTATAATTGTAAATAAATATTGCATTAAACATTTATTAATGAATATTGTACTGTGAATTCGATATTTAATAGTATAAATTGAATTGTAATTAATATTAATTATGTTGTAATTACATGTGAAATCATCATTCGAGATCTTAACTAATAGTCTTTGTAAAAATAGTTTTATTGACGTGATCATCACCTTGCTTTTATCTCAGATGCTTGTTGTCGACTCAATTGTCTATAGATACTTCAATATGACTTAATATATAAAAATAGTTTAATAACATCTACAAACACTGCCAACCTTTACTTTGCTAACTACTGACCTGGGCACCTGATGCTTTTTGGTCAACAATTACATTCCGATGGAGAGTGAATGCAAGAGGTTGGTAATAAAACTATTGTTTATAACTTTTGGGTTTTTGGCGCGAATGTGGAAATGTCATGTCACGCTCTTGTATTATATTCATTTCCTTTGTTTTGTGGTGTTATATTGAATAATTTTGCTGGTATTTCATGCAATATGGTACAGTTAAAGTGCTGAAGTGTAGTGAATATGGTATAATAGTGGTTTACGTGTATTTTCATATTTGCCCAAAATTCCCAAAGAAAATCATTGATTAGGCTATCAGCGCCCGATTAATGGTAACGACTTGACTTACTGACAGACAATGACTATTAAGGCTATATAATATGAATAAATGATGAACAATATATGAAAAATAATTAAATAAGACTTGGCTGTGTGGGCTTTGATCCCTTTGCCTGTCCGAATGGACGAACAGAACCAAAAAAAAAATTATAACTTTTGTTATACAGATATTGCGTCGAGCCCAAGTAATTGGGACAAAAACACGGTAATAAAAATGATGTAAAAACAGTTTAATATAGTATAATAAAATTTGTAATTAACGTTGTAAATATATTTATAGTCCTATTAGTTAGAAAAATCTATCATCTTTGTAAATAATTTCTTAAATATATCTTAAGTAAGGCATTAAGTATTTTTTATTTATTTATTTTATAAAGACAACACCCGGCGCTAAGAAAATAATCAATGTACTATTGTGGACTTTACAAACATTTAATTTAATGGATACAAATTTCACCCAGAGTTAAAACAGTAATTTATGGATCACACAAAGTATTGTCCAACATTGAAAAAATCCGCAACACTGGCGCGGGAGGTTTATCCATTATATTACACCATCAACATAGTCCTCGTCTTCCTTCATAAGTACGTGGTATGTGTTTGATGGTTTAAAAATACTAAGTTAGTTTAACCCTTTCCTTCCTTACGGTACTTAGAAGTACCTCCACATTTTTCGTCTAATAACTTAAGTTCGAAAACACTTTAAGCTAACTGCAACTGGCGATCCTTTAGAGAACCGTTTTCGTAAGCCAATTACAGCGCGTTATTTAAATTACCGCGTAATGCTGCTTCAAAATTTGAACATCAAGTTACAACCTGTCGAATATTTTGTCACTTTGCTGTGCTGTGTAATTGGAAATGTTTTATAAATAGAATATCATAAGTAAATGCTAGTTTTTTTACTATTTACATTGTTTATATTATTAACTACATTTTTAAAAGCTGTTATAATGTATTATCACTTTATTTTATATGAATAATTGATAAAAACTGATGCGGACTTAAAAGTACCGTCAGGTGATTTTAGTCTCAAAAATTATGGGTTTTATATTACACATACTCGATGATTTTTTTTATACTTTTATTATTATTCTGACATATTTTCTTACTGTTTTAGCCATTGAGATGGATATTACAAACAATACTGCTCTAATTGAAGCCCTGTTGTTAGAAGAGCTTTCGGACTGCCACGAAGAGTCTGATGCAGGTGTGTCCGATGATGAAGTGGAAAATTTTAAACTACCCTCACCAAGAGGCTTCGATGAGGTTTTTGAAAGAGCTCTAAACAGTGTTTTTACCGAAGTTCCACCATCTTCGCCGTCAAATGAAAATGTATTAGAATGCCCTATATATCAGATACCCACATCTCCAGTACCTTGGTCTAGTGTTCAGACTGATCTAAATCGGATTCAAGGATCTGATCGGAACAAGATTGGAGTAAAGGAAAGGTAGTTTACTTTGATAATTTTTTCTCGCCTGTTGCTTTACTTGAGAGATTGAAAACTGAAAACACCTTCGCATGTGGAACTATCCGAAGTAATAGAAAAGGACTGGCTGGAAATATGCTCGCTGATTCTCAAATGAAACGGGGCGACAGTGATCATCGATTTTCCAATTTAGACATTGGATATTTGAAATGGAAGGATAACAAAGTGGTTCATTTAGTATCTAATTTTCATGGGAACCAAGAGGCAACTGTGTCACGTAAAGAAAAAAATGGATCCAAGTCCGCCATTACATGCCCTCTAGCTGTCAAAGATTACAATAGTTATATGGGTGGCGTAGATACAGCTGATCGTTTAAGAGCCCTTCACTGTATAGATCACAAATCTCCGAAATGGTGGCAGAGGTTGTTTTGGGGGCTTTTGGACATCGCATTTGTCAATTCATATGTCATTCATGGACTTATAATGCAACAGACCACCGTAAAAGATTTTCGACGCTCTGTTACTCAAGGCTTGATGACAATGAAAGATGCTAGTCAGAAAAGAAAGACTTCTACTGATAATAGTGCGAAAAGTGGCCCTTCGAAAAGGCGCAAATCTGACTATTCCACGATATCCCATTCATAAGGATGGCGATAGAGGCTGCGTTGGTAACTATAGGCCTATATCAATACTAACAGCGTTATCAAAAATTTTAGAAAAAATATTAAATAGATCAATCAATAACTTTCTAAATAAGTACAACATCATAGCTAAGAATCAGTATGGATTTGGATTAGGCATTTCAACCGAAGACGCTATTATGGATTTGACGAATCTGATAGTTAAAAACATAGATGAAAAGAATAAATGTATGTGTATATTCCTTGATATATCGAAGGCATTTGACGCGGTCTCTATCCCCATCCTCCTAGCGAAACTAGAGAGAGTGGGAATACGTGGTAGAATGCATAATATTCTCAAAGATTACCTTAGTAATCGTAAGCAACGAGTGAAGATTGATGACCTATTTAGTGAAGAGTATACGATTCAGTATGGTGTCCCACAGGGAAGCGTATTGGGCGCTACGCTCTTTAAACTATATGTAAACGATCTTTGCACGATGAAACTACACAACACTACTATTTTTACTTACGCTGATGATACTGCCGTATTCGTCTGGGGCTCTGATTGGGGAGATGTTAAGAAAACAGCTGAGGATTCCCTCTCAAAAATTATGCAATGGCTAAAGTATAACCTACTTACGATAAATTTGATTAAAACACACTATTTGCCCTTCTTTTTACGTCCTTCTAATAAGCCACCAAATGACTACATTATTAGAGCCCATATATGTGATGATAAGAATGGATGTATTTGCCAGGTTATAAACAGAGCAGATACTGTAAAATATTTGGGAGTAATTATTGATAGCTGCCTGAAATGGGATAAACATATACAAACAACCACTGCTAGAATAAGGCGCCTGATACACATTTTTAAAAACCTTAGAGAATCCGCAACTCAAGAAAAGCTAAAACTTGTCTATAAAGCTCTATGTCAGTCCATATTACAATACTGTATACCTGTATGGGGAGGCGCCGCAAAGTCTCATCTCTTAGGATTAGAGAGGGCGCAAAGAGCCGTTTTAAAAGTAGCAACAAAAAAACCATATCGTTATCCTACTGCAGAACTATATGCAGGGTGGAAAGTATTATCTGTGAGACGACTTTATGTGCTTTGCTCTTCTTTGAGGAGGCACCCGACGGTTCCTCTTCCAGATCCCAAGAAAAGAAAGAAGTCATCTGTATGTCCAAAAGTGACTTGTAGAACCTCTTTTGCTAGAAGACAGTACAAAAGCTTAAGTGCTAAAGTATATAATACTATAAATGCAAAACTAAATATTGTAAACCTAAATAAACACCAGGTAAAAAATAAAATCACAGAGTGGCTATTAACTCAGACTTACAATGATATAGAAACAATAATAACGTTTCACTCTTGATATATACATTGGTACATACATACATAAATAGCACACAGACACGCACGCACGCACACACACGCACGCACGCACGCGCACACACACACACACACACACACACAAACACACTCACACATTCCCGCATGTTAGATTAAGTGATATGTTATTCAACTATACTTCATAATAATAAATAAACTTAAGAGTTAACGACAACTTACAGTAAGTGCATGAGCTTCTCCAGTGACAACATTTTTGTACGAAATAAAATTGTTTTACAATAATTCATGTTACACTGACATCCATAATACAGGCCTTGTGCCTAGTATGGTAGTTAGTAGATGAAATAAGATGAATGCCATATAGACTCTAAGTAATTGAAACTTTGTTCATGAATTGTAAGTTCAAGTATCAATAAATTATTATTATTATTATTATTAATGAAAGATGCTAGTCAGAAAAGAAAGACTTCTACTGATAATAGTGCGAAAAGTGGCCCTTCGAAAAGGCGCAAATCTGACTATTCCACGATAAAAGACGTACGCTTGGGTAACAGAGGCATCCATTGGCCTAGGTTTGTAGAGAACAGGAGAAGGTATGAGGTTTGTAGTTTGAAGCAGATTCAGTCGAAACCTCATAAATGTTCGTTCTCTCGTAAATGTTCGCATTGCAACTTGTTTTTGTGTGTAAATGAAAAGAAAAATTGTTTTGTTGAATACCACGAGGTTAATCTGTAATTACAAACCGATTAATTTAATTCGTACTAAGTCAATATTGGATCTCATTATTTTTGTAGTTTCTATCAAAGTTCCTAACATTGAGATAACACGAAGTGCCTGACGGTACTTTTAAGTCTAGGTCTTGGAAATAGTACTTCTAGGTATAATAAAAATCTAAAAAAAATCTGTGCATTTCCTTTTGCCTACCTCATTATAATAATAAACTTCAACAGCAGAAATTCGTTAAAAATTACTAACCGGGCAGGAAAGGGTTAAGAATACTTGACCAGACCATAGCCTTTCCAAAACAAAAAAAATCTTATGTGCAGCACTTGTCATTTTGACAGATTTGATGTAAATATTTGAAGATATTACCTAATGTGGCGACATCTATGTAAGAATAGAAAAACTCGAAAGTCTATATCAACACGTCTGATTATTTCTGTGTGGTGACGGAGTAAGAATACTATTCACTACCCCATATCTTACCCGTGGGTGATCGTACGAGACGACTAAGGGATATAAAACGCATATAACATTTATGCGAGAGAAGGAAAACTCGAAACAAAACTTTATACCAATACATCTGACTAGCGCGGTGTAGTAGGTTAACTTCCCTCCTATTACGGAGGAGGCCCAAGCCCAACAGTGGGACATTCATGGGCTGTGATGATGATGATGATGACATCTGATTACCCTGATATAGTAGTTCAATTAGCTGCCATTTGCGAAGGAGACTCTAGTCCAATAATGGGAGATGATGATAATATTGGAGTGGAGAAACCTATTGCTGTATTCGCATACACTGGCAAACATCTAACTAGTTGCCGAGAACTTCCTAAGAGAATTAAGCTGCCGGGGCATCGACATGTTCCGGGAGCCAACTCGCCCGCGAACCGGAGGCCCACTCGCCGGGGTTCCGGAGGCCCAATAGCACCGTATGGAGAGGTACATTACAGGGTGGGTGTATAGGGTCGCGCACCGCTTCGTCTGTCACCCCGGACGGATTTAGTGAGCTGTGCCCAGAAAATAGCCCGGCGCAAATATAAAAAAAATAAAAAAAGAGAATTAAGTTAATCATAAGACAGAATTGTCAAAGCTTTTCCCATCTTTGCATTCGTTTATTATTCTTAAACTGTCGTCCTATGAACTTGGCATAATAACGCGTATGTATAAAAATAAATGCCACATTTGCGTAATGCCAGGATATTTTTGGTAGGCGCTTTCACGCTGATATCTTGATATTTGAGAATTAATATCATACTACATTATCCGTGTGGTGACGGAATAAGTACACCATTCACCACCCCCCCTATCTTACCTGTGGGTGATCGTAAGAGACGACTAAGGGATATAAAACGCATATAACATCTATCCAAGAGGAGGAAAACTCGAAACAAAACCCTATTCTAACACATCTGACCAGCGTGGTATAGTAGGTTATTTTCCCTCCCATAACGGAGGAGGCCCGAGCCCAACAGTGGGTCATATATGGGCTGTGATGATGATTATCATACTCTATCCATTTGATGACGAAGTATACGAAGGTAATAATCCATTTCTTTAAGTAGATATCGTAAATATTAGAAAGAATCTGGTACCGGTAGCCCGCCCACATTATTTCCGTTATTTCCGCTGCACCGAGTGGTTTATGCAGAGCCTGACTAGTCAGTCAATAAGTCAAGTCGTTTTCATTAATTAGTTGCTGACAATGAAATCAATGATTTCTTTGAGAATTTTGACAGATTAAGAAAATATTCATAAACCACTTTTATATTATAGGTATTCACTATACTCCAGCACCTTAATTATATTACAAAAAATACAAGCAAAATTATTCAATCATCATCATTTTTCTACTCTTATCCCAATTACTTGCGGTTGATACAATATGTGCTGTTCTTTCATAGTACATATTGTTAAAAGTTATTGGCAATAATTTTATGACCGGCCGCCTGCCTGACGTCAACCCTCCTTGGGAATGTAATTGTTGACCAAACGACATCAAATGGAGCTAGCTCAGGTCGTTATAGGGCTTTTAGTCATCTTTTACGAGATCCACGAGCAAAATAAGGGTTGATATTATTCGTAGCCGCTACCACACAGCAAAATTATTCAATATAACACTAAAATATTGAACAAAATTTAAAAGCGCCACATAAAATTTTCACATTCCCATAAAAAATCTCCTTATTGCGTCAATAATATAATACTTTTTTTGTCATGTAGGTATATATGGACCACCGACGTTAAAGACCGGGTTCCGTTGGCCCACTCGCACGGCGCGGAGAGGTACATTGCGAGTTGGGCGAGTTTATAGGGTCGCGCGCAGCTTCATCTGTCGCCCCAGACGGATTTAGCGGGATGTGACCAGACTATAACCCGCCGCAAAAAAACACATATATATATATATATATATATATATATATATATATATATATATATATATATATATATATATATATATATATATATATATATATAAAAGCAAGGTTCATCGGGTTTATCAGGCAAATTAGCAGCAGCAGTATCTTGGGCAACTCATAACATCAGTTGCACCAACCCCCTTTCTAAACATGGTAATAAGGATATCAATTCCATTTAGGGAAACCTGTGCACAACACTAGAGATGAATGATGAACTTGAATCACCTTTAATCTATGTTGAATAAAATCAGATGGCGTAGTGGTTAAGATACCGACCTTCCGTGCCAGTGTCATGGGTTCAATTCCCACGCAGGACATAACTTTGTGCGATCCACAAAGTGATGTTCCGAGTCTGGGTGTAATTTATCTGCTTTAATTGCATGTTTGTAAAGTCCCCCGCAATACAAGGTTTATTTACTTAGTGCAGCGTGGAGTCCTTTAAAAAAAAAAGAATAGGAAAATCGATTGAGTTCCCTTTCTCTTAAGCTTCTCCTATAGTTTAAATCACTTGAGATGGTTAATTATATTATTATACTAATAGAAGAAATAATATTTGATACTCTTCTTCCACTCAGCCCACATGTATCTGATGGATGGACTGCCTCCAAATAAGGGTGATCGCACTACTATATCATACGGGTTTGGTAAGGTCGCATCAAGTCCTATTTCGAGACTTTCTTTAACTAATTAAAATGATTGAAAGACGAATAAAAATGATCACTGCTCTTCTATTTATACGAAGGGACTAGACGAATATAATTATATAATAATTATTGGGCTTAAAAAACCTCTTAATTTTCGCTTTTTAAAGTACATGAAAGATTCAAGACCAATGTCCTTTAGTTGGCGTGAAACTACAACAAATTCCCTATCTCTTTTGGCAAACATATAATCAGACAAAATTCTAGTAAAGAATGGAGTGACAGGTACTCCAACACAAACACCGGCAACACTACAAAAAAAATTTTCCCCAACACCGTTATGACTCACAAAACACTAAAAAACATCAAAATTGACAGCACACTAACCCACAATATTCACGGGCCATGGAGGGTTCTCCGATTATCTTGTTCGTTTTAAATGTAAGAACCCTCTTTGCGCCTGCAACACCGGCGCCACAGAAACAATAATACACATAAACACAGAATGCCCGATCAACAATAAGGACCGATTCAACTTAGAACAGGAGACTGACATTACAATAACTGAAGACAACTTCCCACAACTTTTGACTGACGAAGACAATAGACAAACATTTTTAGACTATTGTAGAAAAGTCGCAAACATTGCCATCAAAAGACACAGAACAAAATAACACATCCATACACTTACACATCGCATCATTACACCACCACATTATGTTAGGATCATGGAAGTAATAAGTACTCGTTGTACAGAGTACTTATTACTTCCATGGTTAGGATAAGTTAGGTTTTATATACAGATGGCACTTTTCTTTTCTAGTATAAAAAAATTGTAGACTTTTTCTATGACTTCTTTATTTTCTTTTATTTCTATCTCATATCTATAGTCTTATTTCTTTTTGCTTTCTTTACTTTTAATCAAAAACCCTCTGTTTTATTTTTCTAACTTTAAATTTATATGTTATGCTTATTCCTTATTATGAAATTCTTGTTTTCTGCGTACGTATGTGTTTGCACTTTATGTTCTTTATTTATTACTTTAAATAACACTATTTATAAATTCTTCATATATTATTATAGTATAAAATGTAAAATGTAAAAAAAACAAAAAAAAACAAATGTATATAATAAAAAAAAATAATAATAATATATATATATATATATAAATAATAATAATAATAGTTAATATTACTCCCTCATTATCTAGTTTTAATTGCCTACATTGTCTCATTTATTTCCTTTCGCTTCACTTAACTTTCTTTACTTCTAATAAGAAAACTTTATTCAATTATTTCTCTAACTTTAAGTTAACATGTAATGCTCTTTCACCTACCTTTTCTATTATATATGTTCTGTATTCTACTTAACATTAATCTATTATTTATGTTCTTTATCTACTTTAGTGTTTGTACTTTCTGTTCTTTTTTCTCACTTTCTAATATTCAATTTATAAAAAAAATATTGTAATAACTTTGTATAAACTTTGTATATAACTCTCTCTCTATCATAATTCAATACACAACTTAACTTAGTACATAATATTCTCTATAATTTTAATTATTTATAATCATTCTGTTTGTATATAATACTTGTACTATAACCACGACTCCTATACACTATTATCGCTATATTCTTATTATTCGAATTACTAATTCTATTATTTCTATTAATTATTTTACTCAACTCTACTACGTCTATTATTACACTCTACTACACTATTATTCTTAACTTTATCAATTTTATACTATACCCTAATTAAGGTCCCTGATTAAGTCAGGGGAGATGAAAGCCCAAACAAGATAGTTTGGAAAAATAAAAAACTATATGTATATATATAGTATACCTGTATACTTACATATATCTACATACATACATACATACATATCATCACGCCATATCCCTTGCAGGGTAGGCAGAAAGAACAGAGTGCCAGAGAACTCTATCCTTGCATACTTCACTCGCTTCTTCAACATTCATAATTCTCTTCATACACGCTCGCCGGTTTCGGAGACTCTTGACTCCACCTTCTTTCAGTACGTGACCAATCTGGTCTAGGTAGGTGAGTCTTGGTCTCCCCCGGTAACTACATCCTTCCACTTTCGCATTGTATATCTTCTTAACCAGACGTTCGTTCGGCATTCTTTCCACATGTCCGAACCATCGGAGCATTCCCTTTCGCATCTTTACACCAATACTCTCTTTCATACCTACTCGCTCTCTTACGTCGTGCTTGCGAATGCGGTCAGTCAGCCTAACTCCACAGATTTTCCGTAGAGATCGCATTTCGACCGCGTTAATTTTGCTTTCATGCTCTTTTCTGCATACCCAACTCTCGCTTCCATATAGTAATGTTGGGACAAGCACTGCGTTATGTATTGCTACACGAGCCTTCTGGCTGAGGTGGCTACCGAGAAGTTGTCCCAACGCTCCGTTCACTCAATTTCCCGCATTCACTCTTCGCTCTATATCAGTGGTGTACCTTCCATCTCAGCTAAAACCACATCCCAGATTTACAAATTCATCCACTTGCTCTAGTACATCATTACCTATTTTTACTCTTACATCTGTTCTGGCTTCATCTCTTTCAAAGACCATTATTTTGGATTTGCTCACATTCACGCGTAGACCCCCTTTTCTTACAATCTTCTGTCATTATGTCGACTAGGGTCTGCAGGTCAGTCGCTGACTGTGTCAGCAGGACTGCATCATCTGCATAGAGCAGACCAGTGACCACTGAGTCGCCCATCTGGACTCCCACATTCATATCGTTCAACCTTTGGAGACATTTATCCAGATATATGATAAACAGCCTGGCTGACAGAACGCACCCCTGCTTAACTCCGATATTGACGTCAAATCAAGGCGACATTCCATCATCCAGCCGCACACAGGCTCTACAGCTCATGTAACTGGACTGCACAGCATGTAGCAGTTTACCGTTAATACCATACTCCAGTAAAATGTCCCAAAGCTCCTTTCGTACAACCGTGTCAAATGCTCTCTCCAGATCTACAAAACTGCAGAAAACCCTCTGAACTAGAGCCAGATGCTTCTCCACAATGTTGCGCAGAGAGTACACTTGATCCATGCATCCCCTTCCACTCCTGAAACCTCCTTGTGTCTCACACAGTAAACCATCGGACACCATCCTCATTCTCCTTTCAATAATTTTACCGTACACTTTTGCTGCCAAACTGGTCAAGCTAATGGCCGTGTAATTTGCGCAGTCATAACGTGAACCCTTGTTTTTAAACAAAGGCACGATGACTGCGCTATTCCAGTCCCTGGGAACCATTCCCGAGCTCCAACACAAATTGAGGAGCAACAGGAACGCCTCCCAGACACAGGAGCCACCAAGCTTGATCATCTCGGCAGACACCATATCAATGACCGCTGCCTTACCATTTTTCAATCTTCTTATCGCCCATTCAACTTCATCCATACTGATGCCATCGGAGGACGCCGGTGCCGAATGTTGATCTACTAAACCACATGCGACACCGTCGCCAACTCGAGTATCCGCATACATATCGCCAAAATATTCACTCATATATCTATACTAGTCTAACTAGCAGACCTGGCCACGGCAACTATACTATATCTAACTAGCAGACCTGGCCACGCGTTGCTGTGGCTAAGGTAGCCTCAGTAACACGTGGTGGTTATGCTAATAAATTTTAGCTTATATGAAACGTGTGTACGTTTAACATAGCGCCATTTATTAAATACTTACTCAATCCAGTCAACAGATACCACCATCTGTTAGAATCGCTTGGAGATAACAAATAATTGTGACTCTCAAAATAGTATTACGACTATAAATTGAGATAGATGCTATCTTTTCTTTTAAGTTGGATCAAACTACACATACTGTGCAAATTTGATTAAAATCGGTTAAGTACTTAAGGAGTACATCGCGGACAACGTGACGCGTAATTTATATATATATATATATATATATACTAGCAGACCAGGCCTCGCGTTGCTGTGGTTTAGGTTAGCCTCAGTAACACTTTTTGTTTTTTCTAACAAATTTTAGCTTATAGGAAGCGTTTGTAGATTTAACATAGCGCCATCTATTAAATACTTACTGAATCCAGTCAACAGATTCCGCCATCTTTTAAAATCCTTTTGATATAACATATGATTTTGACTGTCAAATATTAGACAAATAATTTGCAATAAAATAATATTACTATAAATTGACATTTAAGCTATCCTATCTTTTAAGTTGGATCAAGCTACACATGCTGTGCAAATTTGGTTCAAATCGGTAAAATACTTTATGAGTCCATCGCGGACAAACAACGTGACACGTAATTTATATATATATTATAAGATATATATATATATACTACAAGACATTGATCGTTATTTTGTGCTCGCATTTTACCCTGATGACGCCCACTAAATCTGCAACAACTAATGACTATATCAATGGAAACGACGCTTCTCCGACATCAGAAGTGAGATCGGTGCAGGCACAAAGCGTGAGCGAACAGAAGTCAGCGAGTGACGGCTGGCGCGGGTTATTCGAAGCGCAACAAAGCAGCATGAGGCTACTCTTGGAGGCGCTAACCAACCCGTTGAATGTCGAGGATAAGAGCATAACGCTACCTAAATTTCAACCGGAGGATGCAGACACTGATGCCTGGGCTTGGCTGGCAACGGTGGACATCTGCTTATCGGATCGTGATATATAGGGAAGTAGATTCATTCTTATACTTAGTAAGGCCATGAGAGGTTCGGCCGCAACATGGTTTTCACAAGTAGCTTTTCCTAATAAGAAATGGGTAGAAATTAAGGACATTTTTCTTTCTCGTTTTGATACGTTAGAAACGCTTGCAGCAACGATATTAAACATGCTTACTGGTAAACCGCAGGAAGGTGAATGTCTTGCTGCGTACGCAAGCCGTTTATTCACTTTACTCACGTCACGATGGGGTAATTTAGGTAAGGAAGATATGGTGGTGTCTTTGATACTTGCACACATGGGGCAATTCGAGCCACGATTACAACGCAATATTTTTTCTGAAGAAATAACTACCCGCTGTAAAATGCAACGTTAATTAATGGCTTTTTCTTATTGTAAGCGGAGTTACCAAGACATAACAAAGATTGCTGCAGGCGCTGCGCAAGATAGTAAACGTCCTAGGTTAAGTTCTGTTTCGACAAAATGTTACGCTTGTGGAGAGCTTGGTCATAAATGTTTTGAATGTTTCAGTCGATCGCATGATAAATAACAAACAACTACGACCTCCGAACGTCCCAGCATGATGAGCTATTGTAACTTGCTATAAGTGTGGTATTGAGGGTCATGTGGCGTCGCGATGCTCAAAGACATGGCCAGTTGCAAGCAGCAGCACACAGCCCGCTGCCGCACCTAGTGTTGTAAAGCGAGTGGACGTGTGTGGTATGAAACCTGTCATTGGGATAATTACGGAGTTTGGTGAGCAGTTTTCATTTTGTTTTGATTCTGGTAATGGTTGTTCTTTAATTAAATAGTAGTCTCTCGTAAGCTTGTTGGCACGTTACAGAGTGCGATTGTTAGTTTGGCTGGTGTAGGAAAATCTAGTGTTTTATGTGACTCGCAAATATTATCTAGAGTCACTCTTAGTGGTCATGATCTACAAATTCTATTTCGCATTATACCTGATGATTACCTAAATAATGATATACCTAGAACTTTTCGGTGGTCGGTCATCACATTCGTGAGTCGATCTTCATTTAGTCAGTCTTCATTTAGGATGGGATAAAACTTTAGAAAAGACATCGTCATCATTATTGATTGCCTAATATGTCAAAATACATACAACCGAGTTAGTTCCGTGTCTATCGGATAACAGCGACGGTAAGATCTTCGTTCTAGATTTCTTATGTTTAAAATGATTAGTTATGAGATTACGTGTATGCGGTGAATGCTAAAGTCTTCTTAAAATATATCGTAAGAATGTAGTTTAATTAAGCATTGGCGAGATGGCCATTAAAAGGCGAGGTGGCCATTAAAAGACGAGGTGGCCATTAAAAGGCGAGGTGGCCATTAAAAGGCGAGGTGGCCATTAAAAGGCGAGGTGGCCATTAAATGGCGAGGTGGCCATTAAATGCCGAGGTGGTCATTAAATGGCGAGGTGGTCATTAAATGGCGAGGTGGCCATTGAAAGGTGACATCAGTATAGCAAAAAGCAAGGTGGCCAGTTAGGTATGTTGTTAATAATCTAAAATGTGTAACGCGATAAACCGCGAGGTGGCTGTTTTGATACCTCGGACTAATAAAATATGGTGTCTATAAGAATTGAAATTAGAGAGCGAAAAGCTTGCGATAAAACATTACTTCAAAGAAAAAAAAAAGTTGTTATTCAGAAGTTAAAATGTAATAATGTACAAGACTTCTTTGGTCAGGAGTGCCCGAACTATACAAAAATATCGTTCTTCTTG
Source organism: Lymantria monacha (assembly GCA_905163515.2). Lineage (NCBI taxonomy): Eukaryota > Metazoa > Arthropoda > Insecta > Lepidoptera > Erebidae > Lymantria > Lymantria monacha. The sequence goes on from LR991081.1 coordinate 25,886,223, forward strand.
CAGATAATGATGTGCGCAGTTTTTAAAATCACACGAGAACGTGTAATATGTCAGGACGGCCGTGTCGGAGAGAGCCATAGATAAAGCAGAGAGAGCCGTAGATAAAGCAGAGAGAGAGCCGTAGATAAAGCAGAGAGAGCCGTAGATAAAGCAGAGGGCTATTGAGTCGAGTTGATTGTTGTTTGCATGCATAATATTATTTGTTTACATTCTAATTACCTTCTAAATTATTAACTACTACTAAACTATAAGACGTCGATCGTTGTTTTGTGCTCGCATTTTACCCTGATGACGCCCACTAAATCTGCAACAACTAAGGACTATATCAATGGAAACGACGCTTCTCCGACATATATATATATATATATATATATATATATATATATATATATATATATATATATATATATATCAATTTGAACGTTATAAGAACACAAGTTCAGTGCCTTTTAGGGTTCCGTACCTCAAAAAAAAAAATAACGGAACCCTTATAGGATCACTTTGTTGTCCATCCATCCGTCTATCCGTCTGTCTGTCTGTCTGTCAAGACCCTTTTTCTCAGGAACGCGCGAAGGTATCAAGCTAAAATTTATATCAAATACTCAAGTCTACTCTCCCTTAAAGCTGTGAAAAAATTAAACTTCTAAGCCAATGCAATCAAAAGATACAGGCGTTTATGCCGCAAATTTACGACATTCGCAAGGGAATCAAAACCTCCGGGGTACTTCTCGTGAACTCAGAATCTTGAAATTTGGTACGAAGCAACGTCTTATAGCACAGATAAAGTACAAATTGCGAAAACCGTATATTTTTAATTACATCATATAATAAAAATATTTTTAATAATTTTAAACTTACTACCCCTTACCTCATGAACGCGTAGAGGTATTAAATTGAATATCATATCAAATACTCATCATCATCTTTAAGACCTTTAAGCTGTAACAAAATTAAACTTCTATGTCAATGAAATCAAAAGAAACAGCAATTTAAGCTGCATATTTTCAAACATGCAACTACGCGCAAGGGAATCAAAACCTAAAAGGGTACTTCCAGTCGACCTACTTGTACAATCTTGAAGAAGATTCTAGATCTTGAAATTTCGCAGGAAGTAACGATTTATAATATATATAAAGGAAAAATGCCGAAATCTTAAATTTTTAGTTACATCACATATTTTTTTAGTTTTACGGAACCCTTAGTGCACGAGTACAACTCGCACTTGGCCGATTTTTTCATATCAAAATAGCTTTATATGCGTAAAGAACGATCGCTTAAACAGGCAAGCATTCGCGTCATAGTTATTCAACAATTGTAGCATGGAAGCGGCATTTCCAAGTTATTCTATTGACTAGTGTTGACTATTCGATATGTGATAAGATTATTTCATTATTGGTAAGTAGAATAGGTATCTGCGTAATTAAATACAATAAGTGATTATGGAATAACGAATTTTAAGTGTAGAACAATAATTATCAATATTAACGTAAGGCTCATTCGCTTTGGAAAAACACCAGAATGAGGGTCATGGAAAATTGCATCCTACATAATTATATACTTATGTCAAATTATTGAGAATAAGTACATTCAACATACAAGCTGGCCCACATAGACGATGGTGTACTCTAAATACTGAACTACAGACCTAGTTTCATGGATTCATTTCTAAGATTTATTTTCTGTATATTGTAATTTCTTCTTCTAGTCATAGGTGTGATTTTTCGTAATCTATCTAGTCAATAATATATTGGTTACAATTTTGGTTAAGAGATAGAGAGATAACTGTCTGGTAGCCGCTACTAATACTATCCACCCTTACTATGCTCGTGGATATCGTGAAAGACGACTAAGAGCCTTATAACGACATGGACTAACTCCGTCTGACGTCGTTTGGTCTACAATTACATTACCAAGGAGGATAGACGTCTGGTAGGCGGCCGGTCATATAACTATTGCCAATAACTTTTACAATATGTACTATAAAAGAAGATATACTCTTCTAAAAGAAGAGTATATATTGTATCGATCCCAATCAATTGGGATAAGAATAGCAGAACGATGATTGATTAAGAGATAAATATTTTAATTGACGGCTGAGGATGGCACCATGATGAAGAAAGCTGCCGGGTCATCGACTCGAGAGTATACCCGCATGGCTAACCCACCGGACAGGTCACGGAAGAGAAGAACCGGGTACCTATGACCCGTTCGAACGACGTTGAAATACTTTTAGAGCGAGTTTAAGAGGTCGCACTCTGTTTCTTCTGTCGCCTCGGACGGATTTAACTGAGTGCGACCACACCATAGGCCGCCGTAAAAAAAAAGAACTAGTATATTAATTAACAAGAAAAATTTATACTCGTAATTCTTCATACTCTACGCTTCTAAAATTCAAACAACAGACAAAGATCTGTATTAGTTAGAATCCTAATTAAGAATGTAATTTTACAACATAACTGGAATAGGTTTACTCTATGATGAGTTTTTTAATAAAGTTAACGTAGAAACTTCTTGGAGATATATAGTAAATACAACTATAGTTCGTCTAATCTAAGAAGTGCATTTTGACGTTTTGAATTTTTTAATACACAATAACCTCGGTCAAACGTATACACATGATTGTAAACACTAAATCTGAAATTTTAAACAACTATTAAGTTATTTACATAATTAACATTGCGGGTGACTTTCTTGTACAATAATCTAATGTTGAAACTCGTAAAACTAATTTAAAATAGAAATAACATGGTAAATAGTAATTGTTAGTGACGACCTAATAATGTCACGTCTTCTTCTTCTTCTTCTTTTTATGTATTGGCAATCAGCTACTTATACGAGCCATTTTTGCCAGTGTCGAGTTATAATTATCTTCACGTTCTTAATCTCTTCAGGTTAGTCATTGTCTGTCAGTCAGTCGAATTGTCGCCATCAACAGTGCTATGGTGACACTGTTAATGGTATGTTGTAGGAATTTTGATGGAAAACGAAAACGTTGTAAAGCGCTTTTATATGATATTCACTACATCCCAGCTGTTCTGTCACATCATATTACATAAAATACCATAAAAATTATCTAATATAACACGTTAAAACACTAAGATATCGAATATAATACAAGAGCACCACATGACGTTTTAGATTCCCGCCAAAAGTCTCCCTAATGTCACGTCATCACGTTCTATACAGTAGTGCTTGACAACTTCCAATTCACGATTATCCAAATAATCGGTAAAAATATTAGAATAATACAATTAATCGAATAGAGATTTTGACAGAGATGTACATTTCGACACTTTGATTGATGAGGAAATAATTATTAATGTTCGCGACGCTGATAATTCAAGTAATAGTAGTAATTCTTAATAAATAGCCATTTCCAAATCCAGTTTTTGTTTTTAATTAACCTAATCCTACTAAATATGATGAATAGATTCTATGCTGAAATAATTAAATTTGTTTAGTACTAATTTAGCACTTAATTTATTCATCACCTTTTTGAAAAATAAAAAATAAGCCGATTATTAATTATAAAGAATCAATATCGATTTCTCAGTAAAATCGAATATTTTCGATAGCTATTATTTGGTTCACATACCTAGACAACTTACTCAGACAGCTGTCAAAGTGCACTTCTTAGATTAGACAGACTATAGATTGTATTCTACACGATGAATGTATATAGGGACGTCATTAAGAAATATTATTTCCGTCAACCTTAGTTCTTTCATACTTGAATTTAGCCTCAATTAATGAGATGGAAGCCCACGCCGCCGTGCTTATTTGACATGTTAGCGATCTTAGTCGTGGGCATCTTAAAAACTAGCTCAGGAATCACTATGAAAATAGTCAATGATTTCCAAAAAAAAAATAATATTACACTTGCTCGTTGGAGTCTTAAAACCAACTGAGGAATCGCCATGAAAATAGGCAATGATTTCCTAAGATATTTAAAACTACACTTGTTCTTTGGAGTCTTGAAACCAGCTGAGAAATCGCAATGAAAATAGGCAATGTAAGCCCGTGAAATATTATAACATCACACTTACAGCACTACACTTTCTCGTAGGAGCATTAAAACTTAGCTGAGGAAATAGTCAATGAATCACTATGAAAATAGTCAATGAATGCCTGAGAAATTATGACGTCACAGCAAGTAGGCAGTTGGGTGTCGCATTATATTTTTAAGTAATATAGTATTTCGTAATACTAGAGGTATTACGAGATACCTACTAGTATTTTAAGTCTAAGTATTTTAGGCTGACCGATCGCATTCGTAACGACGACGTAAGAAAGCGAGTAGGTATGAAGAGAGAGGTCTAAAGATGCGAAAGGGAACGCTCCGATGGTTCGGACATCTGGAAAGAATGCCGAACGAACGTCTGGTTAAGAAGATATACAATGCGAAAGTGGAAGGATGTAGGTACCGGGGGAGACCGAGACTAACCTACCTAGACCAGGTTGGTCACGTACTACACGTGAAGGAAGGCGGAGTCAAGAGTCTCCGAAACCAGCGAGCATATATGAAGAAAATTATGAATGTTGAAGAAGCAAGTGAAGTATGCAAGGATAGAGTTCCCTGGAACTCTGTTCTCGCTGCTTACTCTGCAAAAGATATGGCGTGGTGATATGTATGTATGTATTTTAAGTCTAATTAATATTATACAACAGAAGAATTCCTGTGAAGTTACTCGTTACTTGTAGTTGGAATCCAGGAAGTCTTGTTATTTAAGATAACTTGCTTATCGAAAAACGTTGCAGGCTATATAATACATCTATAGTACATAGGCACAAAGCTGCTATGATAGTAGAGAGCTAAAATTCGGTAAGGAATGGGATATCGCGCAAACATTCTGTGCCGTCGCGGTTGTCATAGCAATTGCTGAGATAAGAAAAATGGTGATTGATGTATTGTCAATAAAGCTAGTATATGTATATAGATGGTTTAGCGTAATGTTTAAATGCTCCATTTCCTTCAGTGACGCTGTAACTTACGCTCTTAGTGGTCTTCGTCTTCTTATGTATTGGCAATCAGCTACTTATAGGAGCTATTGGTGCTAGTGTCGAATTATGCATATCTTCACGTTTTTAGTCTTTCAGGTTAGTCATTGTCTAAGTCAAATTGTCGCCATCAACAGTGCAATGGCCACACTGTTAATGGTATCTTGTGGGCATTTTGATGGAAAACGAAAACGTTGTAAAGCACTTTTATATAATATTCACTACATCCCAGTAGTTCCGCCGCATCACATTACATAAAATGGCATCAAAATTATCTAATATAACACGTTAAAACACTAATATATTGAATATAATACAAGAGCACCACGTGACGTTTTCAAATTCCCATCAAAAGTCTCTATGCTCTTAGTTGTCGTGTATGACAGCACGCAAGAGAAATGACACATTATTTTCCTAATTACTCTGTGTCGATAATACATAGAAATTTGTTGACAGGCATGAAAGTAAGAATGAAGACTCATTTCTGAAATATCAAACAAACAGTAATAATAAAATAACGTGAATGTGTTACGTGAATGCTTAGTATTTCAAAAATTAAAGTACAATAGAGAATACTCTTAATCTTTTGTACTTTTAAGTCTAATAGCGACACTCTGCTCCTGTTTGAGCTATAATTATCTTCAGACTGCTTTCCAAAATGCTCTGATATTTAAATAAGTGTTGCTCAAAGAACCAACCACAGTAATAATATTTTTTTACGTTTTTGTTTGTAAGTTACATATTAATATTTTCATCATCATCATTATTATCATTTAGCCTTTTGCCATAACCTTGTAATGGAGTGTTGAACAGTCGTCTGCCTGTCTCACACTTTTCTGCAATTCGATCGGTTTCTTACTTATCTCAGATGCGAACTGACATTGTAGAGTTCCTATAGCAACACTACAGCACTTAAATAAAACGACAGTCAGTGAACTGCAGTACTGTTCAAGTTTCAACAGAACTGAAGGCTTTCTCATAGTCTACAAACGTTATACATAGAGACTGATTGTACTCCTCGAACTTCTGGATAATCTGCCGAGGCGTGTGAATGTGGTCTATCAACCTTTACGGAAACCGGCTTGTTGAGGCGGCTGGAAGTCATCGATCTTGCGCGTGAGTCGGTTTGTAATGACCCTCTAAAACAACGTGTAGTAGTAGCTCAAGAGTGAGATGGGTCTGTATATGTCCCACTGTTGGGCTCGGGCCTCCTCCGTAATGGTGGGGAAATTAACCTACTATACCGCGCTGGTCAGACGAGTTGGTATAGGGTTTTGTTTCGAGTTTTCCTTCTCTTGCATAGATGTTATATGCGTTTTATATCCCTTAGTCGTCTCTTACGATCACCCACGGGTAAGATAGGGGTTGGTGAATTGTATTCTTACTTCATCACCACACGGATTAGTTCTTTAGAAGAGCTTAATCACATTTTCTTGAAGAACTGCATCACCACACTCCTAGCTCACGACTCTGGAACGTCACCCCGAGGAACGTCACATTGAGAACGACGTAAATAAATAACTTCTATAGGGCTTTTAAGACCATATTTTCGCCTGACTTCAGACGTTCTAAGGTAATTACATCATCTCCCGGTGCCTTATCGTAATAATATTTTGAGAATGCCAGATGCTTATGTTAATATCCGGACGTCCTCGAATAATTTTTTAATCAAGTTTTTTCTTACTTTTAACAAAATAATTGCTTTTTAAAAATATTAAATACGTTTAGACGAATGTTTTTTCTTGACATATGTATAATAATATTACCCTATAAGTGCAATTTGAGAAAAATACAATCATTTTTATGTTTGAAAAGTGCTGGATTTTCATATATTGAGAGTAGAGCAAGACCTCAACGCTTCGCTTATGAGGCGTGCAATAAACAATATGATCTCGATGTAATAAGATTACAATTCATCATTCTTTATTTTTTATAAATTTATAGGACTTATAATTTATCAACCCGTCTGGTCAGCAATACTCAGCAACTCAATTTCCTTGATCGGACCAGGGAATTGTCCGGTCACCCGACGTGAGGCCACCGCGTGAGGACGACGCCTCGACGGCGAAAGCTGTCGGGGCGTCGACAGGAGAGGAGCCCGAGAGGGCATACCGCCGAGCGGGCCACCGAAGACAAAGATCGGGTACCGGTGGCCCGCTCGCACAGCGAAGAAGAGGTGCTTGCAGGGTGGGTCAATGGGGTTGCGCGCCGCCTCTTCCGTCACCCCGGACTGATTTGGCGGGGCGCGACGTCCATAGCCCACCGCAAAAAAAAAAAAAAACAAAAAAAAAAAGGAATGGAAGGCAGAGTCATGATCAATAAGTAAGCAGAAAGATAATCGCCATCAAAGAAAATAATTTACGCACTCCATAATCTTTGTTAGAAATCTTTAACCTTGATCACAGAGAAGGATATATTGCTACATGAATACAAAATTATTTGTTTTAAATGCTGTTAAATAAGGAAAAAAATGATCTCTTTACAATGGGAAATCAGGGACATAAAAATGACGTATTTAAACGTCGCGTACATGTTTTGAATTAAATCAATACAAATGAGCTGTGATTGGATACTCATGACGTCAGTATTGTTATTAAATGAAGGTGCGTTACAGGCTACATAGAATCAGATGCAGGTTGCCTGTAAAACTGTGGTTGAGTTTCACGTTCACTGTGACGTCATATGCGTTAGCGCAGTTATAACTCTGCGCAAAGAGGACCGTGCACTCATTCGTTCGACTGCGCGCAAACCGCGCACCTCGCGTTACCTTCACCACGAAAAATAAACATTGCGCGCGAATATTTAAAAAATTGTGTATAGCAATCAAATTGTGACAAAATGCCTAAAAATATCTTAGCCGAGATGGGGTCCCAAGTGGGATTAACCCCGAGGAATGCTCACGCCCAAAAGGTAAGTGTTATATATCATAAAATAAATAATAATAATATATAAATATGCGTATAAACAGCGAATATAATTTACGCTAATGCTTTAGGCGGCACATTCCTTTTGGTATTTTGAGATATTTGAGCCGAATGAATGGTTAGGCGAAGCTCATGGTCGGACGAAAATAAACTGTAGCCGCACGTTATTTTGCTTAGTACAATGTCAATATCGCGTATCCTAATATGTAATTTACTGATTATAAAATAAAGGAAAAATTAATGCATAAATGATTAGTTCTATGATAATATAATAAAAGAATGTGTTCAAAATATTATGTAGTCGTTGATAATTAAAATGTTTACGTCTGAGCGATTAAAGAATAAAATGTAAATGTGAAATTATTTATGAATGTAATATTTATTAAATATATTATAATATAAGTGTATATCATTGTGAATTTTTGATAATTATATTAGATAATAATAAATTAAAATTAAAATTTTACTGGTCTAAATATATACATACGCATACGTATAGATAATTAAATAATAACATAAATCTTGAAAACAAAATGTTTGATCACAGTCTTAAAACTTCAAAAGTTGGTTATCGGTTCATTTGCAAATTTTAACGCAATTTTTTTTATATACACGATTTTCTATGTTCAAGAATTTAAAACAAAAGGCTTTTACTCATTTTCATCAACGACACGCATTATTTAGCTATCAGCTTTTTTTTTGGGTTGGGTTACGGTCGGCGCACTCCTCGCACCACTCCATCCGGGGTGACAGAGGGGCGTAAGCACGCGCACCCGCAACCGACCCGTGAATCTCGCCTTCGTCGTTGGACCGGCCACCGGAGCAGCGTGAACTTGTCGTCAGTGGCCGGCCCGACGGAATACCCCCTGAGGGGAACCCTCTCCTTGAGCGACGTCCCCTCCTCCCCTGGGGAGGACGTTGGTCCCTCCTCGATTTAGCTAACACCTAAAGAAATCTATAAATGACACATAATATCAACAATTTATTGATGTTGGATCATTCAATTGATGATAGGTGAGACTTAAAATTTAGATGTTATTCGTGAAAGGGATATTGCTAAGGGCTTCAGACATTTGTAAGCAATTATTAAGACATATTCTAGCAAGAAAAATATGAAAACGGACATTACATAGGTATATTCCTTATGAAAATCTTAATAAGATTTGTGATTTTTTTGACAGTTTTATTCATTTCTTTCTCTCACGAAAAATCTCTTACCGAATATTCTTTTACGCGAACTTTCGTCAGTGGAACCGATGGTTTGTATCGGCATCTACAAAACCACGTCCTAGTTCTTTAATCTATTGCTGGGTGTCCCTCGTGCAATGTACTTAACAGAATCAAAGCCAGCTTTGAAATTAATTAATAAAAATCAATTAATATGATTTTCTTTCATCTCCAGCGAACCATGCGCTTATTAGCTAGTTTGTAATATAAAGTCGCTTATTAGCTAATTTGTAATATATAGCGAGCAAAAGATAAAATTATATAAATTTTATGTCTATAAAACAGATTAACTTTAAATGAATTAATATCGGATTTAGAAAATTAATTAATACTAGTTGATAATAAATATTATCCTATACAATTTGAATATTTTTTCTAAATCGTGTCTCTTTATTAAATAAATTTAAAATATATCAAAAATATTATAAACTATTTACTTGCGTACTTAAAGATGACATATGTGATCCGAATTGCTGCGACAAATTCACGATATTCTAGCTAAAAACTATCCAAAAATATTATATTAAAATGCACAATATACCGTCTTTTAAAATTTACCGTGAATCTTTCAGGAGAAAATATATGTGCTCCTATATGTATCTTCATCTGCCTGTATCCATTTATTAATCCATACATCCTTAAGCCTATCGACGCCCACTATTGGGCAAAAGTGTCCACGGGTGTATGATGCCACAATCACACGCTTGGTGAGTGGGTTAGTGAACGCAATAAGTATTATGAGATTTTCTGATAAACGCTACTAAGTGCTTTAGCCAATTTTTACAACTCGCAGAAAATAGTGAGCAGGAAAGGAGGCTATATAATCACAAATAAACCGGTGTATTATCCAACAATGGCTAGGCAGATTAGCATTGTGATAATAATCGAGTTTTTCTTTTTATGCAGTTATTGTATCCGTTTACCTATTATTGAAGATTTATGAATTTCGTGCATAACGGAAATTGTGGTGATATTAATTTTAATTCTTCACTACAAGAAAAACGCTTTAAATAAAACTATAATTTACTCACCCTTTAGTTGCCACGGGTATGTATTACACATGCTTAAAGTATGTAAGAATATAGTAGAAATGGTACCTCAAGGCAAACCCTATTAAAACCTATGTGAAAAATAATACCCCTTAAAAATAATATGAACTAACTTCGAACTTGCTATTGACATTTTTTTTAATTGTTTCACAAGAAAAACTGTATTCTAATTTCCAAGAATAACCAAGTATAACACAAGAATATTTTAGTGAAGCATTTGGGGTTTAACCAACATCTTTTCTAATAGTAATATTTCAATTTTACAATTCAATTTTGTAATATGTGCTGAATTGAGCTTGTTTAAGCTTATTTTATCATAGCAACGGCTAATTAATTTGTATACATACATATCATCACGTCATGTCCCTTGCAGGGTAGGCAAAAAGAACAGAGTGCCAGAGAACTCTATCCTTGCATACTTCACTCGCTTCCTCAACATTCACAATTCTCTTCATACACGCTCGCTGGTTTCAGAGACTCTTGACTCCACCTTCCTTCAGTACATAACCGATCTGGTCTAGGTAGGTTAGTCTCGGTCTAAAATTTTTTTATTAAAATTGTTCTTTTATGGGAGAATAGAGTCTGTAAATGTAGTCGGCAGCGAAAACTGCCGGGGCATCGATTCGAGATGGTACCCGAATAGGTCTTTGATGACAAAGATCGGGTTCCGGTCACTTCCGGTAGCCCGCCTACTTGGTATTGAAAGGTAGGTGTAAAGCAGGGTATGGAGTCGCGTGCCGTCTCTTTCGTCGTCCGGACGGATCGGGTGGGGTCCGTCCATACCATCCTCAAAGAAACCTCATTATTCATATACTCGCTTATATACGTACCTACTGATCGCGAGCCTCATACATAATGAGAATAAAATTGACGTACAACATCACGCTGATCAGATGGCTAACCCATCTGAACATACAGCACTTTATTTCGAGTTTTCCTTCTCTTCCATTAGTTAAATAGTTCATTCTATGACGGTCATGATAAAAAAAAGATTAATATTATTTTAAGGTTAAAGCAAAACATTCATGAAACGTTATTCTTTTTAAACGTTAGTACTTAAGTTTACGATAAGATTTTAACGTTTAAATCTTTATGTATAATTAGCTTCTGCCCGCGGCTTCGCCCGCGTAAAAGTTTACTTTCCTAAAGATTTTCATCCACTATTTTTATTTTACCCCTTAAGGGTAAATATTTTACGAAATTTTAATGTCATATTTATTCTTGCCTAGTCAATAGCCTAAAAATAAGTTTCAAGCTTCTGGCTTTAAAAATGGCGATAATTCGTTTCAACTTTTCATCCCCCTTTACAACCCTTTTTTGTATTAAAAAGTAGCCTATGTCTTTATCAGGCTCTAGACTATATGTGTACCAAATTTCATTTAGATCGGTTCAGTAGTTTTGGTGTGCGACAGACAGACAGAGTTACTTTCGCATTCATAATATTAGTAAGGATTAAACTTTGGTATTACCGTATCGTCCATTCCATATATAATATAATTCCATGGGATTCATGTCCGGTTAGAACTTATTATTTTACACTCAGTAATTTATAAAAAAAAACCGATTATGAGCGAAAAATGTTTGGCACAAGTGGGATTCGAACCCACATCTATTGGAAATCTATTCCAATCGTGCTACCACTTACACCACCGTGAACTATCGTAGAACATTCAATTCTTGCATCGTTTTATATTTTCAACTTTAAGGATGTGTGCTATCTACCCGACGTTATTTACACATTGTACAGAGTTAATACTCAAACTTTGCGGTTAGAATTGTATTATACGATGACACAACCCTTGCTCAGCACGATTGGAACGGATTGCCAATAGGCGTGGGTTCGAATCCCACTTGTGTCAATCATTTTTCGCTCGTAATCGGGTTTTATAAATAATCAAGCATATTAAACACTCGGTTATATTAAAAAAAAAAACTATTTCTTTTTAGCATTTAGATTATCAGGTCATGTCTTTATACAGTTGCTTTGCATACTAAATGTCTGTTATCTTTCTATATAAATTTTATGCTCGTCTGTAAACAAGACATTCGGCGTCTAGTATAACTGTACGTAATTAATATACGAAAGAGACTTTGAACGTTCCTTAAAAACAGATTGTGAAGGGAATAGATTTGAGGGAAAGCTGCTACTCCCACGGCTAGTTGCATGTGACATACTACAGAATAAGCGCATAGAGCAGCCTGGTGGATTTAAGCACTCGAAAGAAAAACAAAAATATTATTTATAAAGAAATATTGTAGTAAGTGTAGTATTTCGATTTCGTAATAAAAAGTTAAAGAACTTCGTGTTCATAAAACATAAGAAAACTTTATTTAATTTTCTAGTTTATTGAACCTTTAAATTCCTAAATTATAATAAAATTGTTATATTTCATAAGTAATTTATATATTTTAGAAAAATAATAACGTCAAAACCAAATAAAAATCTTATTAGCACTATTTTTGACGTCTGCGCGGAAGAAGTCACGGGCAAAAGCTACTATAGTTTTGAATAAAATTATTTATACTACTAGACCTCCACTTGCCAAAATTGTGGCATAACTTATACTTTTATGTATTTCCTTTCTGTTATTAATTTTTAGAGAAACAGCTCGAAGATTAATTAGCTCAAACATATCTATATATATAAAAGAAAGTTGTGTTAGTTATAACTCGAGAACGGCTGGACAAATTTTTATGAATTTTATGTTTTTGAGTTTGTTGTCGTCGAGAATAGGATATAGGATATTAAAATATGACATTAATAAACAAAATGAAATATTATTTTTAGTTTAATTAGTTCTAAACGTTCATTTGTTGATGATGTAACCAATGGCAACTGACAGCTCACGTCATTACGTGGTCTAATGGTTTGTTTGGAAAATACCGCGAAAAGATGAAATTAAATTTAACCGGTCAGAGTTCGTTTTGTGCGAGTGTTACGAATTTTTACGAATATTGTTATAATAAAACACATTAGGTCTATATTGTCATCAACAATGCCGCGACCAATAAGATTAAATCTTTCCTGACAAAGTCATAACGCAGTTAGAATTCGAAACTTAACGAATGTAACCACGGCAGAAAAACAATTGATTGCACGGGAAGACCGCCGCGTTAATATGGCCCAACTCCGTGCTTCTTAATCAGAAGAGTAAAGCGGGGCAGGCCGTGCTGTTGACAATGCGAAATCGTCGAGCAAATCTCAGAGATCAACAATTAGTTAATTTTCAACGCATATGAAGGAAAATGTCGTATAACACAAGGTAATTCTTCGTCTTGCTGGCACGTTATTAAAATACTTGATTTTTTAAATTTATATATTATTTCATATTTATTCAATATTCTCCTACTCTTATCCCAATTACTTGGGGTCGATACAATATGTACTCTTCTTTCATAGTACATATTGTAAAAGTTATTGGCAATAGTTTTATGACCAGCCGCCTACCAGACGTCAACCCTTCTTGGGAATGTAATTGTTGACCAAAGGGCATCAGATGGAGTTGGCCGAGGTCGTTATAAGGCTCTTAGTCCTTTTTTATGACATCCACGAGCAAAGTAAAGGTTGGTAGTATTTGTAGCCGCTACTACACAGCTAAAAATAACTTAATAAATTTAAATTAATCGAAATCTGCTCATCTCATTCATTAACTGTTAGGCGGAACGAAGTGTGCCGGGTCCGCTAGTTATTGATAAAATTCCTTACTTTTATTATTAGTAACCTTATTAATGGTGGTGTTATTGATATGTTTTCATGAAAAGATCATAATACTGTATGTTTCTTTGAACACACTAAATAAATAAATAAATATTTATCAAAAATACCGATAGATTTCAACGTGCCCGGAAAAGCAGCAAGAAATATATTTTGTAATTTTGTCAATGGTGAGTAACGTCACCTATCGCATTCAATTACGTTTTCAAAACATCCTAACCTATTGAAATATGTACACAAAAATCATTCAAATCGGTCCAACCATTTAGGAGGTGTTAAGTGATAAACCTGCATTCAGAAAAACTCTATATATTAAGATATGGTAAATAATACTTAGATTTCTATAACATTTTATCAAATGTAAATAAATACAATTGTTTTATAAGTACTACATAGATAGATTGTACTAAATGAACAATGTGTATGTATTGTGTATGACGTGATAAATAAATGTTTAATAAAGTCTTGTGTCGAAAGAATTGCTTGTGGGGTTTTCTCACTTGTCTCGAGTACGTTAGAGATAATTATATTCAATAGTATTGCGACAAAGACCAATAAAAATCAATCTATAATACTATATTGTTTTCCTCTTATTAATACTTAATTTTTTTTCATCCAATAGGCTGCAGTTTGTAGAAATAAAAGGCATTGCATAGGCATTGCAATGTATCGCAAAAATACTGTAGAGAAATTTAGACTGGGAATTTTTTATATAAGCTAACCTATATTACTCGATTGAGGAGACTTTTGTGTGTTTATGTGATACTCAATCAGTGTTTAACTATTAAATTAATTAATATAATATCACGTATTCAGGTTATTCAATAATAAAAACCAAAATTGTTTATAGACTTAAAAAAATAATGAATATAATCAATAATAACGCGAACAAAGCCGCTCATTTATTTAGTTAATTATGAATTTTAAACTAAATCGTAATAGTCTTATTTAAATTTATATTAATATACAACGTATTCTATTCATCTTAATTAACAATTAATTCAATCTTAACTAATTACTATATAAATTAAAATGCGCATTATAAAAATGGCTATTGTTACAAACTGCGGTGTTTCCCGCTTTATTACGTATTTTTCGTGAGGCTTAAGATCATTAGACTTACTCATAATTTTATTACTCAACGTTTGGAGACGGTTTAGATTATAATGCATCACCATCTTTAACCGGCTGAAGTATCATGAGAAGAATAGGGAACAACACAACTGTGAAACTCATAACACTAATTTAGATCGCCAAGATGTTTGTTAAACGTGGTTATTTTGATATTATCCTCCTTCGGAGAAGTCAGTTACTCCATGAAGAAACTTGGAGTGTCTTTAAAAGTGGTATCTGTAATTTTATAATAAAAAAACATATAAAGGGTTTGCGCATGTTATTATTTACTGATATAAACGTTAGCAATATTTAAAAGGCAGCGTGCGTGGCCGTTGACCATGACATAGTTCTTGAATATACCAACGAATGACGGCCTAGGATTAAATGCATAAGAATTGCAAACGTGTGTGCTAATGAAGTGGAATTGAAGTAGTATTGAATATGAAGTAGAATTCCTTTTAGATATACAGCTTGACTGGTACATATATATATATATATATATATATATATATATATATATATATATATATATAGAGGTATATACTACACACATATCTATGTTTGTTCTTCTATTAGACATAAGATCAAAGTTAAAGAGACGTTCATTACAGTAATAGTTAGCGTTAAGTAAAGTCAGCAAACCACGTGCATGACCATTCTTTTGTTTCTATTTCTTTAATATTAAAAAGAATATATACATTAAAAAATTTTGACAATTTCAACCACACTTTTAATTTACAACCACATCTCTTTTACCTATCCCTATTGTGTATGGTATATACCGTAGGGAATAGATAAGTAATAAAATTTAGAGAGAAAACCACCAATATATAAAATAATAATGATTCAAGAACGCTTTCTTTCAAGCTTAAAAATACTCTGTTTCATTGCACGACCTCTAAAAAGTAATATAGTTTTTATAATAATGATGTCATGAATAAACCATATCGTCTTCACGTTTAAAGAGAGATCGAGCTAAAGCAACAATTTCTCATTTCATTTATATTTCTGTCTCGTTCACTCAAGAATCCTTACCAAAATCGTTGCGATAATAAAATAAGCTTATTACAGTCATTTCATGATACAAAATTGCATTACAATACTGAAATAAGATTGCTATGAGAGATGGCGATAGTATAAGTAATCCAAAGGGTTTATTCTTCAGTAATGATTAATATTAGAATTGAATACAATGCATATAAGACTTTTCGAATTTATCTGTGTATCAATATTAAATTGAACACATTATTCGCAATTTTAGTAATAGTTAGAATAGTATAGTTATATAGGCCCACACTGTTGACAGTTCTCTGTCTACAGCCGCGGGCCGGTCCGTTCGGGGTAGTACCACACTCTCGCAGAAGATCGACGTCTGAGTAATGGCAATGTGCTGTTGCGCTTCGTTCGGTGAGCGAGAGAGCGGGAAACTCAACTGCTTTTTTTTTGTGTGTCTTTGTTGTTAACCTCAGATGGCTATGACAACTTTACCCGGACTGTGGGTGAGCGCTGAGGGCTCTCTACCCGTCAAGCTCAACTGGGTGTATTTGGGGTTTATATTGGTAGGCAGCGGCCTAGCTATACTTCTGGTATAGCAAAGGTCCATGGGCAGCAGTACCACTTACCATCAGGTGTGCTGCTTGCTCATTTGCCACCAAAAGCTATATAAAAATAAAAAAAATATTAGCTTCCAAATCTGACCGGTTTTAGAAGAAAATCAATTTATGGTTTACACACTCAAAATCCACAACAATACTTTAAGATTAAACTATTCACATATTTGGGCTAAACTCATGTGGTTCTTAATTTATATTTTTATTTCTATATCATTTTAGCTGATATAATTAACTTTATTAATTTTATATTATTCATTAAAAAACAAAAAAAAAAGAATATAAAAACGTGGAAGCAACAATAAGTTAATTAATTCTCTAAAATTTATATTAAAAAAAATAAGTATACTCGTCAACAAAACTATTTGAAAAGTTTTTATACATAATAACTTTATATATAAATTTATATATAACATTATATATAACATTATTATATTAATAACTTTATATATAACATTATTTGTATACATTAATAGCGCTATCGGATAGCGCTAGCGGATGTAGGTACCAAGGGAGACCGAGACTAACCTACCTAGACCAGATTGGTCACGTACTGAAGGAAGATGGAGTCAAGAGTCTCCGAAACCGGCGAGCGTGTATAAAGAGAATTATGAATGTTGAGGAAGCGAGTGAAGTATTCAAGGATAGAGTTCTCTAGCACTCTGTTCTCTCTGCCTACCCTGCAAGGGATATGGCGTGATGATATGTATGTATGTATTAATAGCGCTTTGCTCACGTCACAGTTATTCTATATTTTGATATACCACCCATCATTAATCTAACCAAACGTATTTGAAAGAAGATGAAGTTAAAAATATATTTCTTTTTGATACATTAAATAGATTTTGAAAGAAGATGGCTTAAAAACAAAATGTGTGTTATTTTCCTAACATCTCAGCTTATATGCGTTTAATTACTGGGTTCGAGAATCCACCACAATAAAAGGGAAATCGACCTATTATGACTAGTTAGTCGTCTAACTCGTGTATCTTTTTTTTATTAGGCTATGGTCCTGGACACATACTGCCTGTTCCGTCCGGGGCGTGCCAAAGTCGTGTTAATATAGGATTTTATTTTTAGTATTCCTTCTCTTGTATATATGTTATATGTATATCATATTTTAGTCGCTTTTTATTATATCCACGGCATAATGTATTATTATTCCATAATCATACAGAGAAACTATCTTGCACCAGCGCTAAAAACCAGCTAGATGATCTACACAGAATAATGCACAGACTGCACAGATGGCGATGTGGTTAAGATACCGACCTTCCATGCCAGTGCCGTGGGTTCGATTCCCACGCAGGACAATACATTGTGCAATCTACAAAGTGTTGTTCTGAGTCTGGGTGTAAGGATTATTTCCTTAGTGCAGGGTGGTATCTATTAACAAAAAAAAAAAACAAGAATGTGTAGTAGTACTTTTATTGGAAATTTATAACATTAACTGGTAATGCTAAACCGCCTGACGATCATGGTGCTTATAACATTATCCTCGCCTTGATAACCTGAAAGGGGAATTAAGCGTAAAGCGCGTTTCGTGTTTAAAATTAGATATCAATGGATGATAAATATATATCGATAGTTAAAAAAAAAGTAATTGTTTATAATTTCACGAATTTTATTTATTTTCTGAAATAAAAGTAGCCTTATACTATGTTGACTCATCGTATGATGTAGATAATGGATCCTTCAAATTAGAGGTTAAGGGACTGTCAGATTAGGGGTTTATCCACCACCTTGCATCATTTCTGAGAGTATGAGGGCCACATCCCGGGGCTTTGTTACTAAAATGTCACCGAAGATACTCGAAATGTACCATAAAATAAAATAAAAATAGCCTTTATTCTAAACCACAATCTCGCCTTAATAATATTAAAATAATAACTCAATTTAAAAGTAACTTAATCTAGATTTGTGGAAGTCGCCTCTTTGGCGTAGGCCTCCCCCAGTTTCCTCCAGTTCTCTCTATTTAGCTTGTAGTCTCCAATTTGGTCCACATATTTCCTTAAATATATCCTCCCATCGCCTTTTCGGTCTACCTCTACTCCTTTGTGTTTCTCTTGGTACCCAATCTGTTATTTTCTTGGTCCATCTGTCATTTTCCATTCTACACACACGGCCTGCCCATTTCCATTTAATGTACCATAGACCTAAATAAGTAAGTTATAAATATGTAGGCTTAATAGGCAGAGATTAATAATACAATGGTTAGTTGTACTTCACGTCGCAGTTTTTTTTGCCTGACTATAGTAGGACAAAAATGGTCTATCCGCAGTGAAAATCAGGTTCAGACAAAAGAACGTTTTGCTATTTTTCATTAATCATCTATGTTATAAATAAAATACGCACTGCACCAATACCATACAAATTCATATTATATAAGAAGAAAATAATCATCATCATTATCATCATCACAGCCCATATATGTCCCACTGTTGGGCTCGGACCTCCTTCGTAATGGGAATTAATCTTCTATACCACGCTGATCAGACGTGTTGGTATAGCGTTTTGTTTTGAATTTTCCTTCTCTTGCATAGAAGTTATGTGTTTCATATCCCTTAGTCGTCTCTTACGATCACCCACAGGTAAAATAGAGGTGATGAATTGTTTTACTCCGTCACCACACAGATAAAATAAAATAATATAAATAAATAAGATACCTTTTTTTTGGGGGTGGGTTACGGTCTATAAATAAGATACCTAAATAAACTCATTAAATATTTATAATTTATTGCAGAGATGAAATAGTGATTAAGATAACAATCTACCTCGTCAATAAACATTGACGATAAGTTCGATTCTCTAGCATGATGCAAAAATTCTTATTATGAATTTGCGTTCATTAATTATATTTTTATAAAGTCCTTGCGGTATTGTTATCTAACAAATAAAAATAAAAACATGGTATATCATAACAAATCTAATTGTATAATTAATGTTATAATAATTACAAAATATATATATATATATATATATATATATATATATATATATATATATATATATATATATATATATATATATATATATATATATATATATATATATATATATATTCTGCAGACAGTACCGTTAGAAGATGCGAAAGAGAGCGTTGACCCTACATAACGTTGATATTTAACTCGATTGCACTTTAAAACGCATATATACTCGTACATTTATTGCTAACTAATATGGTTTACGATGAAAATAATCGTTTAATACCATATAATGCTTTTTCATCTTAATTTCTTCTTCTTATCAACCTAATTTTTTTTTTGGCGGCGGGCTATGGAATGTTCGCACCCCGCTAAATACGTCCGAGACACAGAAAAAGCAGCGCGCGACCCCATAAACCCACCCTACATGTACCTCTCTACGACGAGCGAGCGGACCACCCGAACCCGGTCTCTGTCTTCGGAGACCATTATCAGCCCATGTGTGCCACTTTCAGGTTCAGGCCTAGTTCAAAATGAAAGCAAATTTGGCGTACTATACCATACTTAGAGGTGTTAGTATATGGTTTTATTTTGCTAGTGTAAGAGTTAAATTTATTAATATATTAATAAAAAAATCAGTATACAATTAACAGCAATTTATTCTTAAATTATCATCAACATTCTCTTACTCATCATTCTCCTACTCTTATCCCAATTACTTGGTGTCGATACAATATGTACTCTTCTTTCATAGTACATAATGTAAAAGTTATTGGCAATAGTTTTATGATAGGCCGCCTGCCCGACGTTAACTCTACTTAATAATGTAATTATTGACCAAACGGCATCAGATGGAATTGACCTAGGTCGTTATATAGCTCTTAGTCGTCTTCTACGACATCCACGAGCAAAGTGACCTAAGATACTGGCATGGAAGTTCGGTATCTTAACAACTACACCATTTGTGCAGGCATCATCATCTCATCATCAACAATATCAGCTCATGTTGTCGTTCAAAAGTAGATGTCGATGGCTGATTGATATACTTTAAAAAGTTATCATCATCTCTGCTCTTAACAGCTTCACTGCTGTGCTCGAGCCTTCTCCACAATAGGGAAGAAATCGATTTACTGCACCACACTGATCAGACTTGTTAATTAAGAGTTTAATTTCGAATTTTTGTTCTCACACAGAGATTTAATAATCATATAGTAGTATCTCTTAGTCTTCTACTATATCCACGTGCAATTTGGAGAATTATATTCTTTCTCAGTCACCACAAAGAAAGAGAGATGTTAATAACTCCTATAATCTAAGTATTTAATTATATTTTATTTAAGATTTTAACACTGTGCAAGCTAAAAAAATAGAATTAATACATTGGATTTTATCATACGGCGGAATATCGACGATTTCAATTGAAGTTAGATCTACCCGTATGGATAATGATTTAATCGCCACGAATGGTTAAACCCTGTCAATTTTCAAAATTTCTCAGCAGTGTTTTTGCTTTGAATGGTTTCCATGTGATAACGGAATAAAAATACATAATTCTTTTCATATCTTCTTATTTTCACGTAGATTTTTCAAAACCTAGGGAATATATGCAGATAAAGTCATTGAAAGACAGGAACAATTCAAAATAAAACGTTATGTCAACCTCAGTGATCAGCAGTTATTATAGCTCCAATTTCTTCTCTATTATAAGAGTAGTTCATATTAGTGGGATAAGTATTAAGTTGAGAGAAGACTTTTTTAATAAATTGTTGCTACTGTCCTATCTATATTTTATTTACAGACTGTGAAGTATTTGAATGCGTTTCGCTCTGAGGAGCAGGATAGCCGTTTCACCGGCACTTCTTACATAACACGTAAGATTTGCGCAGAGCTAATTTGCAATATGTTTATCAGGTATATTAGTATTTTATCATTCAAAGTACATAAGTATTTTGTGGAATAAAATTTCGCGAAGCAAAACGAATTCTAGACGCCGGCATTATTGGCCTATGCTGTCACCACTTAATATTATTTACAGTTTGAACTTATCTATATACTATAAATATTTAAACATTTATATATTTCTACCCTATACCAGTAACCAACCAGAAGATTTTTTTAAGAATATTTTACTGTACGCTGTGCAATTAAAATATTACCGAAATTTAAGCCATCGAAATCGTAAGTGGCTAATAGTGTACAAGATACATGTGATTAATTGTCACTCTTGATCTTGTAGTTCAGTCAAGCCCTTCGGTCATAGTGAGTGGATAAATAAATGAAAATTAATACAAATGAATAGCACGTGCAATAAATGGCCATCGACTTGCATATTTGAACATAGGCCTTACCACGACAATGCTATTTAAGAAGATCTATATCATCTGTGTTTTTTTTTTTCACACAAGATTCTCTGTAATTTCCACCGTATGAAAAGTCCATCTGCTGGTGGGATCATCTTATGCTGCATCTAATTCGCGTTCACAACTTAAGAGACCTTTTTCACAATAATTTGTTCACGAATGATGAAAACACCATTTGAGCTTACTAATTAAACATTATATACTGGTAAAAAAGTCAATTGTTTTAAGAGAATGCAGGTATTCTCTCGTAGATCGGGTACCGGTGGCCCGCTCGCACGGCGAAGAAGAGGTGCTTGCAGGGTGGGTCAATGGGGTTGCGCGTCGCCTCTTCCGTCACCCCGGACCGATTTGGCGGGGTGCGACGTCCATAGCCCACCGCAAAAAAAAAAAATAGTATTCTCTCGTAAATATTAAATAGAGACTCATAGTCTCGTTTTTATACGCAAGATATGATAATTAGTCGCGAAAGATTGCATCATCAATGGAATAGGTGCTAACACCACCAACTATATACTAACACGTATGTTTGTCTGTTTATTTGCCTATCGTTATCTCGAAAACTAATTAACAAGTTTCAATGATATTGCATCACTTCTGCTGCAGGATTCGTTTGGATTACATTATATAGATGCCAATGGATTATATATTATTACTACATTCATATTGTAATAAATTCTATATATAGTACCATAGATATTTTTTTTTATATTCCGTGTGGTGACGATGTAAGAATAATTACAATTCACCACCCCTTTTCTTACCCATGAGTGATCGTAAGAGACGACTAAGGATATAAACCGCATATAACATCTATGCGAGAGATGGAAAACTCGAAACAAAACCCTATACCTACACGTCTGACCAGCGGGGTATAGTAGGTCAATTACCCTTCGATTATGGAGGAGGCTCGAGCCCAACAGTAAGACATAGAGTGCTGAGATGATGATGAGATATTTTTTGTTCAAAAAATAGAGACGAGTTTGTAGGACTAATTAAAAAGTTTTACGTTTTGTCTCTTACGTAAATATATTGTAACAAATTCTTTATTCCGCACACGTGCCAATTACAAATTATTCATTGGTATAGAAGTATAAATCAGTACAGTAATGTAATGTGAGTCACGAATGCCAGTTTTAGTAATATGTTTATTAAAGCACAAAACGATACTGTAAATTTTGATTATTCTTGTTCTGTACACATAGGAAACGCTTTTGGTTATTAACAACCATTCTTAGAAATACTGGATATTCAATTACTAAAACGAGATATTTGCAAACCTTATATTTTCGTAATTAAACACAAACTGAGAAGTTTTAACCTTGCATTTTGATTTTATTTAATGAAAACTTAGATGTTTACTAAATAGTAATAGTAATATGACAACAAGCTTAAACAGTGTAGTATAATAAATGAATTTTATTTCCATTGTGGAGAAGGTCTGATCCCAACAGTTAGCCGTATATGGACTGAGATATTAAGTATATCTATATATTCGTTAATTCATCTCTCTAATGACGTTTGATCAGGCATTTGTTCGTACATAGGCCACAGTTTTTATTTTTTGCGCTGGACTATGGATGCGTCTCGCCGGAAGAGACGGCGCGTGACCCCATAGACCCATCATTCAAACTCCACTCTTCGCCGTGCGAGCGGGCCACCGGTACCCGATCTTTGTCTTCGGTGGCCCGCCCGGCGGTTCCTCTCGAGTCCTCACGCGGTGACATAGGTCTCAGTTGCCAAAGATTATCACTTTGATAGAAACTAAATTTTAAGTAATTATTACATTTTTATTTGCCTACTTTATAGGGGTTCATTTTAAGTTTAGGTCGTAATATAAAATATTATTTTATTTAATATCTTAGTCAAATGTATTTAATATCTTAAATTATAATATCTAATCTAAAAGCGTGTGATGATGTGTTCATAGCTTGTGGTGATATTTTTTTTTATGAGAGCACGGTCCCTTTTGATGACTTCCCTGGTGGTGCTTCAGCTGGGTTTACGACTGATGGGAAGGTAAAGGATACTTTATAATCAAAGTCGTCACCACATAGTTTTTAAAATTGAGATGTAATGCTCCAAAAAAAGTAATCATTCTAATGTTTTCCCGATTATTTTGGGTTGACGCAATATATACTGTTTCTATCGTACATATTACAAAAGTTTTTAGAATAGTTTTATGCCCGGCCAAATATCTGACGTCAATCCTCTTTGGGAATGTAATCGTTGACGAGAAGGCCTTAGATAGAGTTCACCCAGGTCTATGTAAAGCTTTTACTCATCTATTACGATACCCACGATCAACGTAAGAGTTAGTGGTATTCTTAGCCGTCAACGAGCACATACGGAATCTAGCTACACCAAAATCCCACCCACAAAGGGCACTCATTCACGTATTTAATTATTAAACATTATTCCCTTCTTTTATTGAGATGTTTATGTCATTACTTGTTAATAGAATATTCAACAATTCATTATATTAGAAGCAGCTTATTTGCTTTTGCTCGTTGCCAGTTTTACGTGCATTTTCCCGTCGTCGTCACGTTTATTGTCACGCAAAATTTACTCGCCATATTAGGGTTATCAATTTCATTTAATTATTTTTATTGTAATTTAAATCTGTGTTTATAAACAATTTTTTAACGTTACTTTTGGTCAACTAACGTTTTTGACATGAACGTGACGTCTTATGTTCTTGAAAGAATTGTAATACATATATATAATAATGTTTGACCTCAGTAATGTACATGTGAAATGAAACTATATTTAGGGATCTTATCGCATTTAAATTGTGTATTGTAAAGTGAACCATTGTTATGAAACACTACGTTTAAAAAACGAAATTTAAAAAATAATATAGTTTAATACCCTATGCCGTTTGTCATGGCTTGGATTGGGCAGTTCTTTGTGCTATCCACAAATGGTTTTCCTGGATCTGGGTGCTGTTTGCATGCTTTAATACTATGATTATAAAATGCTCTACGATACAAAGATTAATTGCTTAATGAGATATATAGTTTTATAAATAAATCTTATCTAAATAAATGTATGCTCCTAGGACATATTTTATTTTTTATATTACACCGATGTTTGGAATACGTATTAGCGGTTTTTATATTAAACACGTATAGCATGCCATTGTTATTTCAAAGTTTCTTATTTCATCTTTAGTTATTAATAATTTAACTTTATTTTAAATGAATAATAATGTAAAGAAAATAATTCATTCTTATACTAATTCTACTCGTAATTATTTTTTTACATAAATTGACAGAACACCTTCAGATTTATATGTATTTTTATACCTTAACTATCCTATATTCTTCCGTGTACCTGTGGGTGATCGTACGAGACGACTAAGGGATATAAGACGCGTATAACATTTATACGAGAGAAGGAAAACTCGAAACAACACCCTATACCAACACGTCTGACCCGCGCGGTATAGTAGGTTAATTTCCCTCCCATTGCGGAGAAGCCCCGAGCCCAACAGTGGGACATTTATGGGCTGTGATGATGATGATAATCCTATATTTAGAAGATTTTTAGAATTGTTATTTGTTTTCTTATTAGTTAAAATGTATGCGAATCCGCACGCAAATACTATTTCATTGAACTCATTAATAATTTGTAATGATAATAACTTATAATTAATCAGCAGTAATAATTACAGTTATGTTAATTATAAAATAATTCGACGTGAAGAAATTATACATATTATATCTAATTCTAAATAAGTAACATATTATTTTGATCACTTGCCAACGTTAATACTTAGCCCGCGGGTGACTGGATCGGGTAATTAGTCCGTCACCCGCCGAGAGGCCGACCGCGTGAGGAAAGACCGACATCCTACCCGAGGGGGGATGTCGGTCGAGGAGAGGGTACTCCTCAGGGGTATTCCGTCGGGCCGACCACTGACGTCAAGTCACTCTGCTCCGGTGGTCGGCCCAACGACGAAGGCGACGTCACGGGTGGTTTACGGGTGTGCGCGCTTACGCCCCTCTGTCACCCCGGATGGAGTGGTGCGAGGAGTGCGCCGACCGTAGCCTTAGTAAAGTTTTTTTATCACCCATGATGGCAAACGAGGTAGCAGCACACCTGATCGTAAGTTATACTACTGTACATGGAACTTAGCAACAACAGGGTCACGACCAGGCCGCTGCCTACCTTGAAAAAAGGACTCTTCATAAACCTCGTTTGAAGAAGCCCAAGTCATAGAGCTCGGCAAACAGAGCAGCAAATACTTCATTCCAGATCTTGCACATACGTGGGAAAAATGATCGCTAAAACATACAGTCGAGAACCGCATCGTTTCCAGGTGAAATGGATGAACAGAACACTGTTACGGGGTCGAGTGGTGCAATGGTAAAAGGGTTACGGTGGTACCAAGTAAAACTTCGGGTTGAGAGCCCTCAGCGTTCACCCACAGTCCGGGTACAGTTGTCATAGCCATTTGAAGCTAACAACTAAGTCACACAAAAAGAGCATTCCTAGTGTAAGAGTCGGTAGAATACACAGATTATTATAATATAATATTTGATGGTAATTATCTTTTTTTTTGCGGTGGGCTATGGAGTGGCCATGCTCCGCCAAATCGGTCAATGGCGACGGAAGATAGACCTACCCCGCAAGCACCTCTCTTCGCCGTGCGAGCGGGCCACCGGTACCCGATCTTTGTCTTCGGTGACCCCTAATGGTAATTCCCTGTGGAAATTTGGTGTTCTTTAATATCAATAGTACATACTACTTTTCTAGGTATTTATCAGTATTATTTTTGGGAGATATATATATGTATATATATATATATACCATTTTTGCCAGCCCTGATATATAAAATAGGTACGAATTACTGTCTTTGCATTAGTATCCGACTTCGCTACCGATCTCGTCGTGGGCGAATAGCCAAAATATCTTTGCCAAACAAATGTTAAAAATTTAACGAACAGCTGTAGTTTAATCATATTAACAAACTAGCTATGTCCGCAACTTTGTTTGTTTGAGCTTCGTGTTATCTATTATTTACTAAAATTTCGACATGACATTATCCTGTAGTGGAACCGGACGAAACTAGGACGAAATTTCTTCATCGTATGATTTTATTTCTATATTATTCCATAATTATATACGTAAAATGTATGTTTTCAGGAAGCATAATCAAGTTGACTGCCTTAATAAAAAAATCAATGCTTTACGAGTAAAACAATCAACTTGATTTGATATCAGAGTTTAGGATTTTTATAAAAATTATGATATGAGAGATATGATACTTACCGTGTAGTGACGGAGTAAGAATACAATTCACCGCCCCATATCTTACCCGTGAGTGATCTTAAGAGACGACTTAGGGATATAAAACGCATATAACATCTATGTAAGAGAAGGAAAACTCGAAACAAAACCCTATACCAACACGTCTGACCAGCGCGGTATAGTAGGTTAATTACCCTCCCATTACGGAGGAGGCCCGAGCCCCACAGTGGGACATATATAGGCTGTGATGATGATGATATATATGATAATACTTGAAATTTAAAAACCAAACTAATTCTAATCACTATTTAATGCCAAAAAATAACATTATATTGAATTTTATTTCAAATTTTACATTGGAAAACCACCGTAGTTAAAACTATTATAAGTTTTTAGAATGACATTTAGACATTTTACATTTAAAATTTATCTAACAAAATTACTTCGTTTTGTCTTCTGTTAATATTATTTATTTTTGCATTTGAGCTAGTATACTTTCTATCTGATTATATATTGCTTATTCTTTACATATTCCATCTTTTACTCCAACCAGTGAAGCACTATGATACTGTATAATATAATGAAGGTAAACGTGAATCCATCCATTCCTTACGCAATATAGTCCACTGTTGGATATAGGCCTCCCCACAAAAATACCTCAGAATAGTATTGTGTCACTTTCATTCAATAATTAGCTGCAATTTTTACTACCTAGACGGAAGACGTACACTTTGCCACGCTACTCAAAAATCTTTTTCTCTTCAATGGTGGTCAATTCTTCGAGTGAAGTAGTCGTCAGCTCATTGCCCTTTAAATGTAATATTTCTTCGGGCTATTCTTTGTTCTTCTACTTATTCCGACTTTTTTCACTATAACCGCTGATTTGATGAAACTCTCAGCAATAAGCTGGAAGCTCACTCCCTATTATTACATGAGGTAAAGATTAGATTAAGAAATGTTTACACCTCTGCTTGTCTCTTAGTGAAAAATGGTGTAAAACTTTAAAAACATGTTATTCCACTAATCAACACTAAGTCAATATTCACTGGTTTCCCATTCCTATGGGAACAGTAAGAGACACTTAAGGGTATACTTAGGGGTCAGCGAACAACATTAAAATAAGACAAAGTAAACATGAAATAAAACTCTGCTACCTACCTAAATACATATAGGGATTGATTTTCTTCATCTGGAAACGCCTCCTCTTTAGTCTCGCCGATCTTCTGTCATAATACAAAGACTATTTATTGACTTACCATAACCACACCGCCTTGAATGAACAGAGTTTTATTCAGAGTCTATCTTTGCAGTGGATGCTATGAGGTTATGATATCCATTAGAAAAGACGAAACGCTACATGTTACGTTTACCTAAGAGGGGTCATTCAAATCTAGTGTTTCTTTTGTTATTGCTCGTGGTGGTAAACGAGCAAGCAGTACACTTGATGGTAAGTGTTATTGCCGCCCATGGACTTTTGCAATACCAGAGGTACAGTTATGCTGCTTACCAATGAAAACTTCAAACCTAATCAAAAAGTTGTGTTGCTAGTTCTCTCGTTCACCGAACGGAGCATAGCAGCATATTGTCACTACTCAGACGTCGATTTTCTTTAAGAATGTGGTACAACCTCGGACGAACAGGTCCCCGGCTGTAGACAGAAAACTGTCAACATTGTGGTCCTACCATTATCATAGTAGGGTTGTGATAAGACAGTAATAATAGCAGAATAAAAATAGAGACAATTCACACTC
Organism: Lymantria monacha; assembly: GCA_905163515.2. Taxonomy (NCBI): domain Eukaryota; kingdom Metazoa; phylum Arthropoda; class Insecta; order Lepidoptera; family Erebidae; genus Lymantria; species Lymantria monacha. Next base: position 25,915,150 of record LR991081.1, read on the forward strand.
CTACGCCACTTCTGTAGACAAATAATCGTAATAGTTAATACACACTTTGGATCAGATTATTTATATTACAGTAAAACAGAAATATATCCATTTCTTAAAATAGAGACCACGTTAATACGTCATATAATCTGTTTTTATCGTATGATTATTTGATTTGGAGGATACTTCAAATACTTGAATTGATTGTACATATAAGATAAAGTACATTTAGTTATATATAATATAAATAGCAGTGACAGGGAAGTGATCAGAGAAATGATTGGAATACTGAGATATAAAATTTGATTCCCTGTTTTTTTTTCCACCCTACACTAAGGAAATACACTTTGTATTGCGGGGGAGTTAACAAACATATAATTCATCATTATCATCACAGCCCATAAATGTCCCACTGTTGGGCTAGGGCCTCCTCCGTAATGGGAGGGAAATTAACCTACTATATCGCGCTGGTCAGACGTGTTGGTATAGGGTTTTGTTTCGAGTTTTCCTTCTCTCGCATAGATGTTATATGCGTTTTATATCTCTTAATCGTCTCGTACGATCACCCACGGGTAAGACATGGGGTGGTGAATAGTATTCTTACTCCGTCACCACACGGAAAAACATATAATTAACGCAGACAAATTATACTCAGACTCAGAATAATAGTTTGTAGAACGCATAAAGTATTGTCCTGCGTGGGAATCGAACCCCTCCACTGGCACGGAAGGTCCGGTATCTTAACCACTACGCCATTAGTGCAGTTATCATCAGTTTGTTTTTTTTTTGTCTAGTGGTGGCAAACTAGCAAGTAGCACACCTGATGGTAAGTGTCCCTGCCGCCCATGGACCTTTGCACCAATTTAAACCCCAAACTCACCCAATTGGGCTTCCGGCTCTCTCGCTCACCGAACGAAGCGCAATAGCAAGAGTGTAGTACTACCCCGGACGGACCGACCCTCGGCTATAGACAAAGAATTGTCCACAGCGTGGTCCCACCACTATTAAGAAAATACAATCATTTTGTCTGTATTATAACTATTACTTTTATAGATGTATATGAAATAATCTACTACAAAGGAATGCTATCTACAAACACAATATTTAAGTGAAGGGTAAACGAACTGACAGGAGCCACGTAATCTGTGTCAGCTGCTATATCTTCTATATAATGTAGGTGTTACACAAAGGCTAACTTTTGTGACTATTCAGTATTGTTAAATTCTATAAATAAACTATTTGTAATTGTAAAATGGAATAATTTACTGTAACCCAATAGGAATATGTTAAATTTAACGGTCACTCAGATAGTTCGTCTGATAGTTTGAATCCCAAGCAGTGACTGATTTAGAGTTAGACCCACACATCCCGGTCCTAAGGCGACGATCTTTTAAAGGCGCCAAAATTTTGTAAGTGGTGAAAATTTGGAATCGTTTTTTTAATAACTGTTATTTTATTGCTTCTTTTTTTCTATTTAACAACCTTAAAATGAATGCAACAATTTTTGGAGTTTACTCCTTAAGAATCGATTTTCATATAAGGCGACCGGTATGAGAAAAAATTGAGGAGTAAAATCTAGTGATCGAATGACCTCGTTACGTTTTTGGTGCGCAACCTATTCTGCGCACCTTTGACTTTCTGACGTGAGATAATACTTCACTGAACAGTTTTAATAAATGTAAATAAATAAATATATATATATATATATATATTATTTTTAGTCAAATGAGCTTTTTTTGCGGTTGTTTTGATAATCGGACTTAAGGAGTAAACTCCAGTCGTGCGTCGGAGCTGACACACACACTTTTTTCTATAAATTTTTAATATAATTTGTATAATGTACACAGACATATTAATCCTTATTAATATCGGGATCTTGTTTTGGGTAAGCTATGGTCCCCATAGCCCATCGTATTCCCTCCCTATCGCCGTTGGGTCGGCCACTAGTACCGCTTCCTTGCCATCCATGGCCAGACCGGCTTGTCTTTCAGGTTTAGTGATAAATTCATATTACAATGAAGAAATATTAGTCACATTTCACATAGGTTAACATTATTTTGTACATAATTGGTAAGGTTTTCCGTGTCCTGCTACACTGAGCATACAATAATAATGAGTTATTATATATCTCCATATGTCATTGATTAATTAATTTATCATTTAACACATCATAAATATTATAATAAGTCTTGTTAAATAGATGCGAAAGGGAATGCTCCGATGGTTCGGACATATGGAAAGAATGCGCAACGAACGTCTGGTTAAGAAGATATACAATACGAAAGTGGAAGGATGTAGGTACCGGGGGAGACCGAGACTAACCTACCTAGACCAGATTGGTCACGTACTGAAGGAAGGTGGAGTCAAGAGTCTCCGAAACCGGCAAGTGTGTATGAAGAGAATTATAAATGTTGAGGAAGCGAGTGAAGTATGCAAGAATAGAGTTCTCTGGCAGTCTGTTCTCTCTGCCTACCCTGCAAGGGATATGCCGTGATGATATGTATGTATGTATGTATTGTTAAATAGATATGTCTGTAGTTTTAAAACTAATTATATCTGTTGTCTTCAAAATATCTGTAGGTATTTTATTAAATATTCGTATAGATATGAAGGTATAGTTTTACAATTTTATACGCCATATTCTAATTATATATGGTAAGAGCTCAAGTGTAACCAATAAGCCATGTAATATTATTATAATACTTTTGTTCAAAGTAAACAAATTTCAAAGCCATTTTTTTCCGGGTTAATTCATGCTGACATGCAAAAGGGGATTATTGAATACAGCCAAAAGCCATTATTGAATACCTTTAACAAAAGATTTAACTGTTATCTAGTTTTCTCGCTACAATACTATTCAAGCAAGGTTATCATACTAACATTTTAGTTATAGAAAAAAATATCAACTATAAATTTAATAGAATCGTTAGTTAATTTCATCATCATCGTCTTTGTTCATGTATGTCTCACTATTGTGCTCGAGCCTAGACCATAATCTGAGGAAAATTGGCTTACTTATTATGCTGGTCGTAAATGTCGATTATAGGGGCGTTTTTATTAAATAAAATAAAAATTAAAAAAAAAACGATACCTACACCATTCAAAAAGGACACTATCATGCGCTAAGGGAATAATCCTTGTATTGCGGCGGACTTTACAAAAATATAATTAACGCAGACAAATTATACCCAGATACAAAACAACAGTTTATGGATCGCACAAAGTATTTTACCTGCGTGGGAATCGAACCTACGACACTGACATGGTTGGTCGGTATCTTAACCACTACGCCAGCTGTGCATTCATCTATGCTGTACAGTAGTTTTATTTCGAGTTTTCCTTCTCATTAACAGATGTTATATGTATATTATATCTCTTAGACGTTCATACACAAGGACGAGTTAGGGTCTAGTAATTTTACCATATGGAAGGCAAATTTGAAATTTAATGCAGAAAACAACTGTCTCGATTTCTGTAATTTCCTAACCGATACCAATGAAATGTTATGAACTTAGATTAATGATGATGAGTACCTATTACGTCGACCCCAAGTAATTAAAATGAGAGCACTAGAATGATGATGAGAGCACTAGAATGATGATGAGAGCACTAGAATGATGATGAGAGCACTAGAATGATGATGAGTGCACTAGGATGATGATGAGAGCACTAGAATGATGATGACCACTTAAAGAAGTAATCACAAATAATATTTAGATCTCTATCCATTGTCAATTCTTTCCAATTATTTCAAATAATTAAGTTACTAATAAATGCTTGTTGTTAGTTTCGTTTCAGTTCATATACTTCAGTTCATATACACTGTTGGGCTCTAGCCTCCTCATAATGGAAGAGAAATTAACCTATTATACCACGCTAAGCAGATGCGTTGTTTTCTTTCAACTTTTCCATCACTTGCATAGATGTTATATGTATTTTGTATCCCTTAGTCTCTCACGGTGAATGAAAAACCACAAGTGATGAATTCTATTCTTATTTCGTCACCATACTATTTGAGTTATTGTACTTATATCCAACTAGCAAATCCAGCCCGTTGGTTTGTTTGTAGAAGTCGATATATCGCAGCGCCGCCTGGTGGCGCGTTATATCAATGGAGAGAACATATAAACCTTCGCCGTAAAAAATTACATATACATATCAATTTTCATAGTGATCGGTCAAACAGTTTTCGTGTTTAGCGTTGCCATATACACAAACATCTGGACGTCGATAAACTGATGTAACTATTGATGTATATATTTTTTTGTAACTAATAACTAACTGATGTATATATATATTTTTTTATTTACTTTATGAATCATCATCATCTCAGTTTAAATATATCACGCTGCTGGGCTCGAACCTTTTCCACTATATGAAGGAGATTGACTTACAATACTGCGCTGGACAAACGGGTTTTTATGGGATACTAGCTTTTGGCCGCAGCTTCGCCCGCGTAAAAGGTTTCCTAAAGATTTTGATCTCCTATTTTTATTTTACCCCTTAAGAGTAAATTTTTACAACATGTTAATGTCATATTTATTTATATCTAATCAATAGCCTAAAAATAAGTTTAAAACTTCTGTCTTTAAAAATGACGATACTTCCTTACAATTTTTCATCCCCCCTTTACAACCTTTTTTGCATTAAAAAATAGCCTATGTCCTTTATCAGGTTCTAAACTATCTGTGTACCAAATTTCATTTAGATCGGTTCAGTAGTTTTGGCGTGAAAGAGCGACAGACAGACAGAGTTACTTTCGCATTTATAATATTAGTAAGAATTATTTTGAGTTAACCACTAACATTATAGATGTTACCTGCATATTTGACTGCATAGATGGCGTAGTGGTTAAGATACCTTCCGTGCCAATGCCGTGAGTTCGATTCTCACGCAGGCAAATACTTTGTGCGATCCACAAATTGTTGTGTCTGGGTGGAATTTGTCTACGTTAATTGTTAATTGCATGCTTGTAAAGACACCTGCAATACAAAGATTATTTCATTAGTACAGGTTAGTGATAATTACAAAAAACAAATTCTTAATCACTTTTTAATACACCAACAGAGACGGTGAACTCTATTCGTACACCGTCATCAGGTGGGTTTTTTTGAATATACAATAGTAATTATTAGTTTTTTTATTACGAACTAGCTTCTGCCCGCGGCTTCGCCCGTGTAAAAGGTTACTTTCCTAAAGTTTTTGATCCCCTATTTTTATTTTTGACCGTCGGTAATACAGTGCAACGGTATTACAATACTCAGGGTTGAAACTTCATTACTGGACTGCTAGATGGCGTTGAAGAAGCTAGATTTTGAGATTTTATGACAAACAATTTTTTTAGTTTTCATATAAAAATTTTGATTTATTTTTAATGAAAAGTATCCTATGTTACTTTTAATACCTCCAAGAATATGTGTACAATGTTTCATGATGATAGGTTGAGTAGTTTTAGCGTGAAAGCGTAACAAACAAACTTACATTCACATTTATATATTAATAGGGATTTACTGATATAAGTGCTTGGCGAATGTTGGCATTGCGAATGTACCATAGCGAATGTGGTAAATGATATTGTTCATATTATCCATCTATAATACATATATCTATATATTATAGTTAAAGTATCTACCTACCTACAAATACTAATAAATATAGTTACTAATCTAAAAATGCTAATTAAAAGTAATTCTAATCATTAAATCATTATTTATATAATTTGCTCAGAAGCATAGGTATAATAAAAATACGGGGAAAAAGTTTTTTTTTTAAATTTTAATATTACCTATCTATACTTGTTCATATTGTCTTACTTTAAATAATCCTATATATACAACAATTCGGCATGAAAAACACTTCTGTTATCACCTGCTAAGAGCGAGATGTAAGCGTCATCATCACAGCCCATTTAAGTCCCACTGTTGGGCTCGGGCCTCCTCCGTAATGGAAGAGAAATTATCTTACTACACCGCGCTGGTCAGACGTGTTGGTATAGGGTTTTGTTACGAGTTTTCCTTCTCTTGCGTAGATGTTATATGCGTTTTATATCCCTTAGTCGTCTCGTACTATCACCCACGAGTAAGATATAGGGTGGTGAATTGTATTCTTACTCCGTCACCACACAGATAACGGAGATGTAAGCATATATATGGTGTAATGTAAATGTATTGTTATTTATTCTATTGCGTTTGTATTTGATTATTAATTTGGGATGGGAACTGTGACTATGTGGTCATCCTTCCGTGACTATGAACGCTGTAGTGTTCAAAACGTCGGGCAAATAAAAATCAAATACAAACGCGATACAATCCGTAAGAATAGTTTTATTTAAAATGTGTATTATTCGGGTAAACATCAGAAATCATTATATGTGTATTATTCTTATTAATGTTTTCTCAGACATGCTTGGAAATTTGAGCACTATTTTGACAACCTTCTTCGAGATAAATCGATATTGCTGTACTGACCAAATACACGCGAGCAGCGGCCGGCAAAAAATGTATGAAAATCGATATCTGTTGTGTTTTAGCGGCCAAATAAATATACATATATGTAAATTCATATCTATCGTGTATTTAAAAAAAGGAACGATTTGTTACTTCAAAAAATAGCCACCGAGAAGACGACTTATCAGAGTTTTATTTAAATTTCAAACTGGCTTGAAAAAGAAAGCTGTTTGATAATCAAAAAAAAATGAAATGAAACTTTTATCACGTGAAAAATGTTGTTCGTTGTTCGTCATGTATACAGTTCTACTTAGTACTACTTAGTTTTAATTTTTGCGCATTATTTGAGAAAAGCTTTACACAAGCCTTGCCCGCAACTAGGAATTGATGGACTTACGTATATGTGCCTCGGCTACGCCTCGGCCCACATTTACACGTTCGTCCATCAATCCCTGTTTTGCTGGCCGCTGCAGTAATGTACTATATCTACATTAGAGTAGTAGAATGCTCATGGCGGAACAGAGAAGGCAGTAGTTCAATCTAGTGGATAAGGTTCCTATACTACCAAAATGTTGCACCGAGTTGTAGGTTGTGCAACTAAGTCAATTGCGTACCAATAATTACCGTTTATTATTATATAATAAGAAGCTAGCTTACTAAAATAGTAGAGAATACTAATATATTTTAAATGAAACAATTTTTTAGGATTATGTCGCGTTTGTATTTTATTTATAGGTTTTTTGTTCTCTTTTTTTTATTGCTGTTTCACGACGTTTCCAACACAACAGAGTTCATGGTCACGTATGTTCGTATTGTTCTATTATTTCTAATGTGTAATACTAGCGTAGACATTAGGACTTGTTATAATACTAATATAACAGAACTAGAAAAACTGTTCACTCTAAGAAAAAAGATCATACAAAGACTAAAAATGTTTAAGCGGTTATTTAAACAGATTTACATAAAAAAAAAACTCCGTGTGGTGACGGAGTAAGAATACAATTCGCCACTCCCTGTCTTACCCGTGGGTGATCGTGCGAGACGACTAAGAGATATAACATGCATATAACATCTATGCGAGAGAAGCCAAACCCGAAACAAAACCCTATACCAAGACGTCTGACCAGCGTGGAATAGTAGGTCAATTTCCCTCAAATTATGGTGGAGGCTCGAGCCCAACAACTGTAACTGTAACAACTGTAACTGTAACTTACAATAATTGTGTGTACGAGCAAATATTTTTAACTTGCCTTAAGTATGACGTTACGTTTGAAATGTGAGAGTTTTTAGTATCCTCCCAGACTTTAACTATTGAAACTTGAAATGTATTCTTACATATATTTCAAAATTTTATATGCATGTTTTACAAAAGTGAATGGAAAATAGTACGGATTATATTTTAAATTTTAATCAAATATTTTTCTTGTATTATACTTGTAGGTATCTACTATTTGTTTTTTTATTCCTCATTTTCGTACTATTATTGAATTCTCAATAATGGTATGGCGAATGACCTGCTATATGAAAATAGCCAGGAAGGTAGGCATAGTGTTTTGATGCGGTATTTTATTCACGAATGATTCTTTCTATTAAAATTGATTACTTGGGTTTTAAGATACCCACTGTTATGAAAAGGAACTGCTTGATAGTCTTACACTATTAGATGAAGAAATATACCAAACTAATAGGCTAAAACCATATATTAATTTATATTTTAGAGGTAATGCGTGTGAGTTTTAAAAAGAACAAAGAATAATTCTGACTTATTCATGAAAGTTTTTGTACTTCTATAAAATACTCGAAACGCTGCTTTATAAATAATTTTGTTAAAGAAACGAGAGAGGCACTGTAATAATACTGCTCTATGAAAACGCCAAGAACCTGTTTCTCGTATGAGATTCGTCTTCATTTTTAAGCATAGGATACATAATGTACTCATTACATAAGAAATAGTTACGTAAAGCCATAAATGGCGCGTACCTAGTATTTACAAAGAAATAACTGACAAAAAGTGATTGCACCATGGACCTATTTTTTTTCAATATTATTTGCTTATTTAAAATAAATAACGGCGCCTAATATTGGTTTAACATGTTTTTGGCAGTGAACATGTTTAATGGCCTTTTGTGTGATGAAAGGATCACGAAGAAAAGTGTTTGCAACATCGCGTACTTTTGCAATTTCAGCATTGAAGTGAAAAGTTATGTATTTTGTTTATTGCAGCACATCTTATGTCATTCATAGACCTTTGCAATACCAGGGGTATAACTAGGCCACTGGCTACCAACCAAAATTCACCCAGAATGTTGGGCTTCCGCCTCTCTCGCTCTAGAACTGAACAAACTCCTGATGCCGTCTGGTTGACAATTACATTTTTCCAAGGACGGTGGAATGGCTGATTTTAAGACTATTGACAAAACTTTTACAATATGTAAGATGGAAGAAGAGTTCATATTGTGACGACTCCAAGGAATTGGGATAAGAGCAGGATACAGAGGCGTAGTCACCACTGTAATAATAGTGTAGTATAGTATTTTTAGGAAATAAAAAATATAATTTTTCATTAGCTGTCAACTATTAAAATATGAAGGCAAATTTTGACGCTGTCATTAAGAATAGACATAGCTCAGTTGTAACATTGAGTTTAATCCAGAGACTTAGACAATGAACCGACATGACTGACGACTAAAATATAAATCTATTATAATTTTTTAAACTTATTTTACTTGACATTGGCGAAGTTGTGGTTAATCACTCACAGAGGCCATTCATTAAGAAGAAGAAGAAGAAGAGTTTAATCCAAACAAACCAGAGCACGGTTCGGATCCTTAGTTTCCCTTTTTTCACGTTTTGCCTTTTTTTTATTATTTACTAACATTTGCCCGCGACTTCGTCGGCGTAGAAGTCGAAAATGGTTCTAATAGATATTTTTTTACGTTATTAATTTTATTATAATTTATAAATTATTATGTTTCAATATTTGTATACTTATAAGATATAACAATCTTTATTATAGTGTAGGGTATTTGAAGGAAGGGTATTTGAAAGAAACATGACTATAAAATGAAATTTTGTTATATTATAAATATTATGGACACGAGGCTTTTTTCTTAGGAGGCTACATTTTGAACAGCTGCGCCCATTGACGAGGCGATGGAAGGGCAGTGTGCGGCCCCATAACCCACCGTGTTTTGCATCGAAATTAGGCCGAGCTCTGGTATCGCTTCTTTGAAATCTGTGGCCGCCTGGCGGGTTATCCTTTCGGGTATCAATACCATAGCCGCCCTGGCAACAAACAACTGTGATGCCGAGGCGTCGCCCTCACGAGGCTGAACTTTCTGTGGGTGACAGACTTATACCCCGTCCATGCACCCGCGATACTACACCAACTACTACAGTATTTCTTTGTAAATACAGTACAATATCTTTTGTTTTTCTTTCGCATTGAAATGAGAATGAGCAGGCTACTCTGTGAGCTTATTCTGAAGCATGTCACATACAACTGCCCATGTGAGAAGCAGCTTTCTCTCATATCTACTCCCGCTACCTTAAGAATTTGACCTCGAGCTTTGTTTATGGTCATTGCGAAGTAGACTTTGATGGCAAACTGCACTCTCTGAAAATCGAAGAGGTAATTTGATGGTATTTGGCGAATCTTAGAATGTTTTTTCTTGAAAACTTGCAAACATTGTATAATTTTGGCGCGCCAGCTCTCAATTTTAATATGTGAGCTGGGATACCGGGAGGCTTCGGTGTATTCAGGAACTCAACCGGTTGTTTGAAGAGGGGTTTAACACTTATTCAAAGGATTTATTTTGATATTTGACCCCTTCGAATGTTTTAAATATTTGCAAGTAAATGCTTTAAAGAAATCGAAACGACCGTAGTAGCGCACATAGGTAGGTACGTCATGGCGTCTTGCGACCCATCTGATCAGCATTAATATGTTGTCTTCATATCGTATCTTATTGATTGTTTCTAATATAACTCAACCTATCCGTCTCGATTTTTGCAAATATGTTGATTAAGAGCTGACTAAACAGCGAACAAAAATATAGCAAATGACTATATTCTCCTTTCCTAATCATTGTACGGTAAAAATACCCTCACCAGAGTCAAATAAAAACGGTTAATGACTTATGAGCTATGGATTTCAATTATTCGATCCAATGTGTTATCATGGTTCTGAATTTCAATATTCGGCTTAGAAAATTGCTGTCCAACAATTTCAAATTTTAAACTCCACGTTCCTCTGACACCGTGTCCTAAAAGTGGATGACCTCTTTAAAGCTTAGAAACCTTCAAATGCCGTATTAATACAGTATTGTGACTTTCGAGACATTCCAATTTTAAAGAGTATTGCCATTGTACCAAGCTTTTATGGGAGTTCAATCTTTTCAAGGTGCCGTACCCAAACAGAAACCTATACATACATACATACATAGCCTCACGCCTATTTCCCAGAGGGGTAGGCAGAGACTACGGATTGCCACAAACCACGATCCTGACATACCTCCATCGCTTCATTCACGCTCATCACAGTCTTCATGCATGCTCTACGATTACGCGTACTCTTAATCTGACCTTTCACTAACACATCTTCAATTTGATCCAGGAAAGTACGACGTGGTCTTCCCCTTGTAATCGTCCCACTCACACTCGCTTTGTATACTTGTTTAGTCAACCTTTCTTCACTCATTCTCTCCACGTGGAGACACACACACTGGACACGTGTCCAAACCACCTCAGCATACCCTTTTTTATCTTTGTCACTACTTCTTCATTCATACCACAGCGCTCTCTTATAACACTATTCCTAATTTTATCTTTCAGACTTACACCACACATACTACGAAGAGCTCTCATCTCTACAGCATTTATGCTACTTTCATGTCTTCCCTGCCAAATCCAACTTTCACTGCCATACATGAGAGTGGGAACTAATACTCCCATATGTACAGCTAGGCGTGCCTTGTTAGATACATTCCTACTCTTCATAAAAGCGTACAATGCCCCATTCACTTTATTACCAGCATTTACTCGTCATTCAACATCTTCATCATTTTTACCATCACTAGTAAACAGTACACCCAAGTATACAAATTCTTTCACCTGTTCCAATCCCTCACCATTTATAAAAATATTACATTCCGTCATCCATTTATCCTTTTCAAAGATCATTACTTTCATCTTACTTACATTTACTTTCATACCTTTTCTTTCAAAAGCATCATGCATAGTAGTTACCATCGACTGTAAGTCTTCAGCCGACGATGCAAGTAAAACCTGATCATCGGCATAAAGAAGACATTTGACGAGTAACTCATTCATTCTTAAACCACATTCATTATTTTTCAAATCTTGCAAACAGCTATCCATAAATAGGTTAAACAGCCACGGTGACGCTACACATCCCTGTCTGACACCTTTATCAATGTTAAACCATTCAGTGTAGGACCCGTTTATCCTTACGCAGGCTCTGGAATCCTTATAAATGGATTTCAGCGCCTGAATAAGATGGCCATTTACCCCATACATAGATAGTACCGACCACAGTTCATTCCTCCTCACTTTGTCATAAGCCTTCTCTAAATCAATGAAAGCGCAAAAGACTTTCTGACCTTTAGCCAAAAATTTTTGCGCCATGCATCGTAAAGAGAAAACTTGATCCGTGCAACCCATACTCTTTCGAAAACCCGCTTGTGCATCCCATATTTTCTTTTCGGTCACTTTCACTACTCTTTCAATCAACACTTTCGCATACAGTTTGCCGACAATGCTAAGGAGGCTTATGCCCCTGTAGTTTCAACAATCTTGCCGTGAACCTTTCCCTTTGTAGAGAGGTACAATTACCGCCTGACACCAGTCTATAGGTACTCGGCCATTAGTCCAGCAAAGATTGAAGAGCTGGTATAGGATGTTAGTTGTGATATCTTCTCCAGCCGTCAGCATTTCAACTGTAATCCTGTCGTATCCTGCAGACTTACCCGCTCTCATACCTTTCAATGCATTTGTAATTTCTATCATACTTATGGATTCTCCTTCCTCGAGATCTCTTTCATTCACAAATGATAATTTTTGTGGCTCTTCTCTTTCAAATAAGCTTTCAAAGTATTCCTTCCATCTCTCTAGTATACATTCTTCCCCATACACTGTCCTTCCATATTTATCGCTGATCGAGACTAGCTCTATATTTTGCGCTTTGCCTCGAGCCGATCTTATGGACTTCCAGAAAATCTTCGAGTTAGTTTGGAAATCCTTCGATAATCTTCTATCGTACTCGTCTTTTAGATCTTCTTTCTTTCTTCTAACAATTTCTCTCACATCTCTTTTTTTTCTCTTATATTCTTCTTTGGCTATATCTATGTCTTCATTCGTTGCTTTCTTCATTCTCTCATTAGCTCTGACAGCAAGCCAATCTACCCAGGCTTTCTTCTTCTCACGAACTACACTCTGCACATCTTTATCCCACCATATATTCTTCATCTTGTTTACTTTCATTCTTCTAGTCACACCACATATTTCTGTAGCAACATTTACCACCTGTTTTTTAAAAATCTTCCATAATTCTTCCATACTACAAATATCAGCCGCATGAAAAAACTTTTCCTTTAGTTTACTTTTGTATTTATCTCTAATATACTCATCTTGCAAATTTTCTACTTTTATTCTTTCTAGCACACTTTTCGGGTTATGTATCCGGTTTCGCCACGTTTTCATAAGACCACTTATTCTAGTCATTACTAGAAAGTGGTCTGTATGAATACCAATACCGCGATATACCCTAGTGTCTAGTACTTTCTTTCTGAGCCTTTCATCTACTATTACAAAATCAATTATACTCTTTCTTACATTCTTTGCTTCACGTGTATACATATGGATCTTTTTGTGTTCAAACATAGTGTTTGTAACACAAAGATTCCATTCCAAGCACACTTCTAGTAGACTTCGACCATTTTCATTCACGCTTTCATCACCAAACCTTCCTAAAACCTTTTCAAATCCTTCTCTGCTTACTCCTACCCATCCATTAAAATCCCCTAACAAAATCAACCTTTCATTCAAATTACATAATCTCAAAACATCCCGCAGTTCCTCCCAAAATTTCTCTCTTGCATCCTGTTCACATTTATTGTTATGTAATCCCACGTTCACAGGAGCATATACTCCCACAACAAAAATACGAGTCAGACCTACTTTCATCCTTATCCATACTAATCTAGCATTCACACAATCATACTCTTTCACACATTGAGCCATTCGAGCAGAAAGAAGGAGACCAACTCCCTGACAGGCTCTACTAGTCATTGGTACCCCGGACCAATACGCCGTGTAAGGTCCATGACTAGTAATCTCACATCCCTTTCGCTTCGTCTCATTCACACAGAGAATATCAATCTTTTTATCATCCATCATTTGACATACCTCATTTAATTTCTCTTTCATTCCTCCTCCAACATTTAGCGTGGCAAAGCGGCACTCCGTAGACCGCTTTTCGCACTCCTTGAGAACGAGACGTGAAGGGTTGCGAGCCGCATCGCCGTCATTTTGAATTTTAAAATTTTTACTACAATTCATAGCATTCCCACGAGTATTAGGGTATTAAACGATCCACCCCCACAGTGCCCTTGTGTAGAGGTAAGTTGGAATTTATGCTGTGCCCTGTGACCACCAACACATGCACCCTCCGTTTTCGACCAGCTTACCCTCTGGCCGTGAATCCCTCAGCACGGGTCGGTTTAAACCTTGGATCGGGGGTTATATTTCGGAGTTTTCCTTCTCCTAGATAGATTGCAGATCAGTGCTAACGAGGCCTATCTCCCCGGGTTATATTTCGGTGTTTTCCCTCTCCTAGATGAGTTGCAGCACAATGCTAACGAGGCTCATCTCCAGAAACCTATAACTAAAACTAAACTAAAACAGAAACCTATAACTAAAACTGCGTTGTCCGTCCGTCCGTCTCTCTGTCACCAGGCTGTATTTCATGAAATATGATAATTAGACAGTTGCAATTTTCATAAATGATGTATTTCTGTTGCCGCTATAACGACAAGTACTAAAAAACGAAATAAAATAAATACTTAAGGGGCTCCATACAACAAATGTGGTTTTTGCTTCTTTTTGCTTGATATTTTTTTAGTTTCTATTTTTCTTTTTTGCCTCTTTGATTTGTTTTTTTTTTCATTATTTTTATTATATTTAAATATATCTACTAAAACACATTAAAAAGAAAATCATCCAGATATAATATATATATATATATATATATATATATATACATATATATATATATATATATATATATATATATATATATTTCAATTTATCATTTAAATAATCATTAATTGAGTAATAATAAGCTTTCTCTAGAAGTACAAGCTTTTTTATTTTATTTTTAAATATATTTATATTAGTAATTTCCAGAACAGATTTAGGCAAATGGTTATATAGACGCGGGGCCATGCAAAATATACTTTTATTTAACATTGCCGTCTTATTTCCTGGTGTACAAATTTCAAGGCAACGTCTTCTACTATTTAAATTCCTAAATAAATCCATATTTTTACTGATAAATACTACCACTTCCAGAATATATATGCAAGGCAGCGTTAACAGTTTTAAGTTTTTAAATATAGTTCTGCAGCTGTCTATTTGTTTCACATGACAAAGCGCTCTTACACATCTCTTTTGGGCAAAGAATGCACTGTCCCTATCAGTAGAATTGCCCCAGAACATAACACCATATCTTAAAAGAGGGGAAACATAACCATGATAAGCTGTTACTACAGTAGGCATGCTCACACTTTTTCTGAGCATATACAGTGCATACGAATATGTATTCACTCTAGAGCAAATTGATTCAATATGTTGCTTCCAGTTTAATTGATTATCTATAATAAGACCAAGGAACTTTGCCGCTTCCGTTTCATTATTTTTTTGATTATTTAGATTAATATTCATATCATTTAATTTCCTTATTCTATTTCTAAATGCCATAAAGTTAGTTTTACTAATATTAATACGTAAATTATTCAATGTCAGCTAATTATTGATATTTTCTAATGTCGTGTTTATATCTAATTCTTTTAATGATTTGTCTACCGGTGAATATAAATGTGCTATCATCGGCGAATAATATAGTTTTATTAGTGGTTATTATTGGGAGATCATTAATATATATAATAAAGAGCAGCAGTCCGAGCACAATACCCTGTGGTACCCCAAAAGTCACCTTTCTACTTGCCGATGAATAGTCTAGTACTCTTTTTTTGTCTAAAGATAATCTAGAGATTTGTGTTACTTGTGTTCGGTTAGTAAGGTAAGATTCAACTAAGTCATATACATTGCCTCTGACTCCATAAGCATATAATTTATTTTTCAATATTTTACGATCAACATAATCGAATGCTTTAGTTAAGTCCATTAAAAGTGCACAAGCTTGTTTGCACTTATCAATGTCACTTAAAATAGTAAACAAAAATTTGTATATTGCCATATTGATAGACTTCTTCTTTCTAAAACCGATTTGCTCGTCACTAAAAAGATGATTAATTTCAAAGTAATTATATATACAGTCATGAATAACTTTTTCAAATATTTTCGAAATAACAGGTACAAGAGCTATAGGGCGGTAGCAGGACATGTCACTATTATCTCCCTTTTAAAAAGGTGGTTTAATAATAGTGAGTTTTAAACCTGTCAGGAAATACACCATTTGAAATACATATATTAAAACTTTTGTAGATACACCATCGTAACCGGTACTGTTTGTACTTTTAAAATTAAGTATAACTTTTTGGATATCTTTTGGGACTGTAGGACGCATAAATATTTACTTTAGTTCGAATGAAATATTTATTTTCTTTTTATATGATACCGGATTTATCTGATCTACAAAAAAGTTATGGAAGTGATTAGCTATCTGTTTTGGATCAATAATTGTATTACCATCAACGCGGATACTATCTATTTGGTCTTTTGGTATATTCGAGTTCTTATGATTAATTATTCTCCAAGTAGCTTGTGATTTATTTACAGCATTATTTATATAACTAGCTTCTGCACGCGGCTTCGCCCGCGTAAAAGGTTACCTTCCTAAAGTTTTTGATCCCCTATTTTTATTTTTGACCGTCGGTAATACAGTGCAACGGTATTACAATACTCAGGGTTGGAACTTCATTACTGGACTGCTAGATGGCGTTGAAGAAGCTAGATTTTGAGATTTTTTGACAAACAATTTTTTTATTTTTCATATAAAAATTTTGATTTTTTTTTAATAAAAAGTATCCTATGTTACTTTTAATACTTCCAAGAATATGTGTACAATGTTTCATGATGATCGGTTGAGTAGTTTTAGCGTGAAAGCGTAACAAACAAACTTACATTCAAATTTATATATTAGTAGGGATTATTGTTTTGACAAGTCTGTGTTAATTTGATGATACGACTCAATCGCGACGATAGCGCTAAGAACTGGTTTTTATTATCTTCTGTGCGATTTTTTCTGTACTTCCACAATAGTTGTCGCTTACGTTTGCAACACAGTCTTAGACCTTTAGTAATCCATTTAGATCTATTTTTGAAGGATCTTTTTATTAAAATCTTTGGAAAGCAAAGGTCATAGAATAAGCAGAATTGTTCGTAAAAAATATTAAAAGCTATGTCAGGATTAGTACTTTTAAAACGTCCGAAAAGCTAAGGGAATCTATACAATTTTTAAATGTTCTCACATTGTTCCTACTATAGTCACGTTTCTCAATATACCACGACTTGAAAGATGAACTTGGTTTTACTGGGCATGTCAGTAATTGTGCTGAATGGTCTGACAAAGCAAACTCGATTACTTCCGCTGTACATCCTTTTAAATTAAAAATAATATTATTTATGCATGTTCCACTCGCAAGCCGTGTTGGCTTATTTATTCCTAATTGCAGATTGAAACTATTTAAAATTTGTTTGAATTCAGCAGACTCCCTGCTATTTCTGAGAATGTTTATATTAAAATCTCCGCACAAAACAATCTTCTTCTTTTTATAAGAAAACCGATATAGAAGCGAGTTTAAATTTTGCATGAAAGAATTTATATCCTCTAAACTTGAACGCGGTGGTCTATATATGCATATTATATAAAGTTGATGTTGTAATATTTATTACTTTACCTTTGCTTTGGGTAATCCAACACATTTTGATATAAGGCCCAGCTTCCCATAATGATAGTGACGATGATGACTTTCCCGTTGGAGTCAGAGGATGGAGGAATCACTAGTGCAACAGCTCTTCTCAGACTAACTCCAACTGACTTAACTACAACTCTCATATTAAGTATATGCCCAAAAATTGTCATTACCAATCTGATGAATATACAGATTATGCATAATAACAACAAAAAAATTGAAATCCGTTCTAATCGTCTTACGAATTAGGCGAGCCCAGGCGCTGCGTGTGACCACCACCAAATTATCTTTCGTTATAGTAGTATTGTCATTATTATGGGACACTTTCTACACGCTATCTCATCATTACTGCTTTTATCCTAATTACTTGGGGTCTACGCAATATGTACTCCTACATATTACACAAAGTTATTGGCAATAGTTTTATGACCAGCCTCCTGACCAACATCAACCTTCCTTGGGAGTATAATTGTTGAGTAAACGGCATCAAATGGAGTTGGCTCATGTCTTTATAAAGCTTTTAGTCTTTTTTTACAACAACCACGAGCAAAATAACGGTTGGTATTATTCCTAGCTGCTACCACAGGGCACGTTATCAATTGGGAAACTAAGCATTGAATCAGAATATTAGACAAGTAGAATATATTATACAGATTTAAATTACGGAGATTTAGCATATAAAATATTAGGTTATTGGAACGGAATTCAAATAACCTGATAAATAAGCATGATGATGAGATAGAATGAAGTTTTAATCCGATTGGCACGGATTAGGCATAGATATGGGTTCAAGTCCTACATGAAGACATCCCTTTTCGCTTTCTTTTCTAATTAAATTTGTTGCGGGTCGCAAGACAATTAAAAGCTTTTCCCGGGACTTACTAAGGGTCAAACCTCTGTGTCTTGTACGGAGACTACTGTGGATGGGATTAGTCTCACAAAAATAATAATAGGTACTAAATATAAAAATTAAATTAATTAAATTACATTGAAACTAAAAATAAAATTAATTAACATGCCGCAGTTTCAAGAAACAAACGCTTTATTAATTATATTATTTCTTTAGTCATTGGAACGGTGACTTTATGTTTTACACCGTCACCACAAGGTAATCCCATAATATCCCATATTAATTAGGCAACAAGGAAATAAAACAAACAAGTTTATGAATGAATATATGTATATACCTACTATAGTAAAATTGTTACAAGATGGATGACGTTTTTAACCGCAAGCCAGTATTGCGTCATAAAAATATTAAATCGTACAACTAAGTACTTATACTTGTTTGCCTTTCTATACATGTAAAGAGCAATTTTGTTATTAGGTTAGTAATTTTTGCTTGATTATTTATAAAAACTTGATTACGAGCGAAAAATGATTGTCACATATGGGATTCGAACCCACATCTATTGGAAATCCGTTCTCATCGTGCTACCATTTACACCAACATGAACTGTTGTATGACATTCAAATTTCACACTGTATTATATTTTTGTCTTTAAAGGACACGTGTGCCATCTACCCGACATTGTTTACACGTTGTACAGATTTAACACTCTAGCATTGCAGTTAGAATTGTATTAAACGATAACACGACCTCATATGTGATAATATTTTTTCGCTCGTAATCAAGTTTTTTTTCCGTGTGGTAACGGAGTAAGAATACTATTCACCACCCCATGTCTTACCCGTGGGTGATCGTACGAGACGACTAAGGGAAATAAAACTTTTTTCAATTATTAATGTTTATTTACGCCATTGTAATAAGAAAACGTACCTATACAACGGAATATGACCAAAACAAAGTAATAAGACTAACCCCTCACGCGCCAGACTTCGCCAGACGTGCTCTCGAGTGCCCGCGCTTTGTTTTATTGAAAAAAGTTCAATGAATTTTATGGTTTTACGTAAACTGTTATTGTTGCTATATTACAAGGAAATGTGAAATACAGTGCTAAAAGCAATTGCTAATAGTAGAACGTTTAATTGGGCCAAACTTGTGTCCTAAAAGCGCGTTGAGCAAATTTTTTTTGGGTCAAACGGTGTCCCAAAAGTGCGTGAGGGGGTGACACATTTTTATTTATTTTTTTATTCTCTACTGAGGGGCCATCCGTAATATACGGCCTCTCTCTTATTTTCACGCAGTAGGTCATTAATATGCTTTATAATATTTTTTTTGCAACGAAATAGTTAAAATATAATTAATTTGGCTCAAATTTATCTTTATTAATATGTTATTTGCCGCATGATGCCAAAGAGTGTGCGTATATTAATAATTACAATTAAATTAATTATAAGTCATTTATTCTCTTTCTGTGTATTTGCGTTAAGTGTGGCCAACTGTGATTTCAAAAAAACCCTAATGTTGTATGAATCAAGGTTGATGGTGAATGAGTTTAAAATTACTACGTAACGAAAACACCCACATGACAATCTTCAGCGCCCACTAGGTAGCGATACCAACTGCGTTAGAATTCTAAAGCCTATACATAAGCCGCTTCAATGTAACTAGTTAATTGAAAAGTTACATTTGGGGTTCCGTTATTTAGAGGCCGCAATTTTATTTTTTAGATGTGTAGTGGGCGTCAGTGTAAGTATAAAACTTAGTTTGTGGGGTTGTTCTACACAAAAGTTAATGGACCAATGTTCTAGATAATTTAATTTGCAAAAAAAAATATTATCATTTTTTATTATGCAATCAGTAGCTTACGAGATAAACCGTGAAAACCATTTCATCCCCTTTTTCCTAGATAGCGGCCGTGGGACACGAGTGGAGACCTTACAAACTTGGTTTAATCCTTACCCTGACCCCCTCTACACATCTAAAAAGTAAAATAGCGTCCTCTAAGAAACGCAAGGTAAGGCATAAAAAAATGTAACATTTCAATGGATTAGTACATACGATTATCATGACACTCCGTATTTCCATGTTATAATTCCCCCAAAATCCAATAATACCCGTAACCGAAACTGTCGGACAATCCGAAATAACGTTATTATCAGTATCTAGATAATAAACTTCATATCTATAACATCCTTAATGTCCATCCAATGTGAAGAAGCCCAGCATAGGAAAGTTATGAGTCAAGATGACGATGAATTTTAGTATAAATTTCACCGAGGACTAAGTTGTAAGCACAGTTAATAAACAAGATCCATGTGTTGGATGTTAATTTATATTCCTGTTTAACAAATTAACGTGTTATTGTAAAAACTTACTGCGTATTTAACATACATTTTGATGTTAGTAAAAGTTTATATCTTACTAGCTCTTGTCTGCTGATTTCATCCGCTTAAATTCATATCCATTTATCTATAACTCGTGATCGGGTGCGGCTTAACTCGTGATCGGGTGCCGCTTGTGGGATCTGGTACAGCCATTGGTTATTTTACATTGTATTTGAACTATTAGGTTCGAAGGGCATCACACTGGAGCTATTTCTTATATGTACCATTCTTTTTTTATATATAAAAAATAAATAAAAGAAATAACAATAATAGACAAACCCGCTGAGTTTGCCGGACCTTCTCAGTAGTGGTCTAGTTCTGATCCGGTGGTAGTTTATTAAATTAAAATGTTAATACTGACAATATGTAAGAGCCCTCGCAGGGTTTATACATAATAAATGAATTTGAATTTGAATTATAAAAGATGATGTTTGTATATATGACATTGCTAAACTCAGGAACTATTTGACCGATCATTATGAAAACATGATATTTAAATGTATTTTTCCCGGAGAAGGTATTTTTTAATCACTAATGGTGGCAAATGAGCAAGCAGCACACCTGATGGTAAGTGTTACTGCCGCCCATGGACTTTTGCAATTCCAAGGGCCTAGCTAAGCCGCCGATATTAATTTAATACGTTAAAACTGACAATATGTAAGAACCCTTGCAGGGTTTATGCATAATGTCGGGCCGACCACTGACGTCAAGTCACTCTGCTCCGGTGGTCGGCCCAACGACGAAGGTGACGTCACGGGTGGGTTACGGGTGTGCGTGCTTACGCCCCTCTGTCGCCCCGGACGGAGAGGTGCGAGGAGTGCGCCGACCGTAACCCACCCAAAAACAAAAAAAAAAGGTTTATGCATAATAAATGAATTTGAATTTGATTCTTAGTCGTCTATTACGACATCATATATGTAGGTACTCCTCTTTGTAAATATTGCATAAGATATTTGCAATAGTTTTATGAGCGCCCATCTGCCTGACGTCAACCCTTCCTTGAAATGTAATTGTTGACCTATCGGCATCTGGTGGTGCTGGCCCAGGTCGATATAAACGACACGTCTATTACGACATTCATAAAAAAAAAGGTTTGGTATTAAAATTGGTATTCGTAGTTCACACAGTAAATATAATTAATTGATATTATTTACAAGTTAAAATTAATGTTCATCTCATCATTATCTCAGCTCATAATATGTCCCACAGTTGGGCCTTCTCCACAATGGGAGGGAAATTAAGCTACTACACCACGCTGGTCAGACGTGTTGGTATATGGCTTTGTTTCGAGTTTTCCTTCTCTTGCGTAGATGTTATATGTCTTTTGTATGCCTTAGTCGTCTCTTACGATCACCCAAGGGTAGGTGGTCATTTGAATTGTCCGGTCACCCGACGCGAGGCCACCGCGTGAGGACGACACCTCGACGGCGAAAGCTGTCGGGGCGTCGACAGGAGAGGAGCCTGAGAGGGCATACCGCCGAGCGGGCCACCGAAGACAAAGATCGGGTACCGGTGGCCCGCTCGCACGGCGAAGACGAGCTTGCAGGGTGTGTCAATGGGGTTGCGCGCCGCCTCTTCCGTCACCCCGGACCGATTAGGCGGGGTGCGACGTCCATAGCCCACCGCAAAAAAAAAAAAAAAAAAGAAAAGGGTAGGTGGTTATTTGTATTTTTACTCCGTCACCACATGATAGATAAATTAATGTTGCTAGAGAAGAATTAACATAGCATGCTCAATAAAAACACGTTAATGAATATAACGCTCAAATTAACTGGAGCGTGAAGATAAGACAGAGGTCATATCGTTCATTTTATTACTTATATTGATTGTTTAGTTTAAAAAAAAATAATATCTTAATCCCTTTGAATTACGGTGATTCTGACGTAGTTGTCCAATGGAATGATTGTAATAGAGTACCGACTCTAATATCTATAGAAATTTGACTGCACAGATGACTTAGTGGTTAAGATACCAACCTTCTGTGCTAGTAGCATGGGTTCGATTGCCACGCAGGACAATATTGTTTTGTATCCACAAACTGTTGTTCTGAGTTTAGGTGTAATATGTCTGCGTTAATTGCAAAATTTGTAAAGTCTCCCGCAATACAATGATTACTTAGTGATGGGTGGTGTCTTTATTATAAAAAAAAAATATTGCACTGAATTGGCAATAGGTGCGGTTGTGTAATATATACAACTATTAATATGATTATTAAGATAAGAGGCTATTAAGTGCGATCACGTTACAGACTATGTAGCGCAGGAGTGGCTTCCAATATCATCATTCTCCTACTCTTATCCCAATTACTTGGGGTAGATACAATATGTACCTTTTTTAATAGTATCTATTGTAGAAGTTATTGGCAATAGTTTTATGACCAGCCGCCTGCCAGACGTCAACCCTCCTTGGGAATGTAATTGTTGACCAAATGGCATCAGATGAAGTTGACCTAGGTCGTTATAAGGCTCTTAGTCGTCTTTTACGACATCCACGAGCAAAGTAGGGGTTGATAGTATTCGTAACCGCTACCACACAGCTCAATGGGCTTCCAATATATGTTGCTGCTAGAACCAGAGCGGCCTAACTATAAGAACCATGTTTTACAATATGGAAGGAATTAAAATTAAATCAAATGTAATTTAATTGATTTGAACATAAGCCAAAAATGTACTTGTGCTGCTATCTATTGTTAAGAGCTTGTAAATATTTTTAGGCTGCTGTGGTTTTGTAGATTAACATTTTTAGATTACGAAATTGCAATTAGGTTAAAAGTTGCAAAAATTCAGTTAGGCCACTCTGGTTCTAGCAGCCTCATATGATATCAAAATAATAAATTTATGCATTACACAATAATCTTGGATAGATATCGAATCTTTGACAGTCGATATAAGACAACTACTTACTATTAGATTTATTTGTTTTCAATTAATATTTTATCATATAAGAGAGACATTTTTAATATTTTGTTGGCAAAGTACCAGCAAATATTTAGGTAAATAACTCTAGTCATGATTTAAATGAAACTGATTTTGTCTGTGTTACAGATAGATTTAAACTATGACTAAATAGGTGGCGTATTAGTCAAGATACCGACCTAACGTGCCAAGTGTCACGGGTTCAATTCCCACGCAGTACAACACTTTGTGCGATCCGTGCACTATGGAAATAATCCTTGTATCGTGGAAAATTTTACAAATATAATAATAATAATAATAATTTATTGCCTTTTCAGAACTTAAACTAAAAACTAACAATTATAATAAACAAAATTAAATCTAGTGGGCAAAAGGAATTGGCTCAGCTTCTGCTGTCACAAGAACAGCGCTGATTTTCAGCCATCCCCGTGAATCTATTGTATTGTGTGTGTGTGTGCGCGTGTGTGCGTGTGTGTGTTATACTACTGTGTGTTACTATGTATGGTATAAGATAGTGCTCGTGTATATGAGTAGGCGTACTTGCAGGTATTAATATAACTATATAATGCATTATCTGTTGGGTTATTTAAATAAAATATTGTTTTAATTTCAAAGTTTTTAAATAGGTATGTATGTGTCTCTCATTTTCCATATAATTAATGGACACAAATTACATCCAGACTCAGAATAACAATTTGCGAATCGTACATGGTATTGTCCTGCTTGGGCATCGAACCCACGGCACTGGCAAGGAAGGTTGGTATTTTATTGAAAGTAAAATTGAAAAGAAATTTACGAAATATTAATTACCACAATACGATTCCCTGTATTATGTAAACTAGAACCTTTTATATATACTTTTCTGACCCACCCTTTGCTTGCCACTTCAGTAGTTGTTTCGATTTTACCACCCTATTATTTTTTTAATTATCAGTTAAGAAATGACCAGTACGTCTCTCATAGGCTGCAAGTCCTTAGTCATCTTTTAAAATACACGACATGGTTCTAGGTGTTATCTTCATCTCCCGAGGTAAAATCTTTTGCTTTCGGACAGGGTTTCTTCGAATTCTTTCTCTTACTGCTTTGACATCTTTTTCTTATGAACACTAAGTGGATGGCCAGATCTTTTTCTGTCACAAACAAAGGAGGTATCATTGTACCTAATAATAGCCCAGTACACAAACATTTTACTAATACCAAGGGCGAATTTTAAAATTTACATTTGGCTCCATAACTACTTTGTGTAATGTGATCACAGCGATTCGGTTCTCTTTATCACCTCACTCCATTTTAATATCATAAAATATTGTACATTATATTGACGCCAAAATGAGAAAACACAATGAACAATCATATAAAAATGACAGATTCCAAATTCAAATGTAATATTTTGTTTATTTTTAATTGTCCAGCGTGGTATAGTAGTCCGGCCCAATGGCGATGGGGAGGGAATACGGTGGCGTGGTATAGTAGATTGTCCTCTCAGCTTAGATGAAGCTGAACTGACACTTTAAAGTGCTAGGAAAAAGAAAGGGAATATTTATCTGCGTGGTGATATGGTCTAACTCTTACGTCAGTGCACAGAACAATCCTTTGCGCTATCTGTAAACATTTGCTTTAAGCCTGTATGTTATTTGTATACATTAATGAAATGTTTTTAAAGTCCCCCGCTACACAAGTATCTACATTAATTGCGGAAAATCGTCGCTTTAAAAAATATGCGTCACCTTTTCCATCTCGCGGATGTCGTAAATAAAAACTAAGGTACAGATGCGTATACTTGTTAATTTCATAATAGCATTCGTTATGTCTACTGTAGAGTATGTTGGTATATCAAAGAGATAATCATTCTAATCTTACGGGAAGCATCATTTAAGTTTGAACGTGGATAAATTGTTTCTCACAATTACTTTACAGATGACCTTGGTGCTGTTTACACCTTACTATGCATAATGCTGGCTCGTTAAATAAACTTTATTTTATGTAATCCATCCATTCATCAGCCCATAAATGCTCACTGTTGGACATAAGCCTCCCCACGAGAATGCCATTTAAAACGGTCCTGTGCCACCTACATCCAGCGGTTGCCTGCGACCTTCATAATGTCATCAGTCCAATTAGTAGGCGGTCGTCCTACGTCGTCTGATTCGTGGTAGTATCACACTCTGACAGAAGACCGACGTCCGAGTAATACCAATGTGCTGTTGCGCTTCAAAACAAGAAAGAAAGAAGCTTGCGAAACAAGAATTTTGTGAACACATGCATTTTGTAAAGCGTATTTATTGCTTGCAAGAAATTATATTTTGTAAGAGTTATTACAATGTTGTTTACGTAAAGAATATCGCGTGATATTATTGTAAAAACGAAATAGATTTTACTGCCAACTTTGTTATTGCAAATTAAATAAAAAATAGTTTGA
Organism: Lymantria monacha; assembly: GCA_905163515.2. Taxonomy (NCBI): domain Eukaryota; kingdom Metazoa; phylum Arthropoda; class Insecta; order Lepidoptera; family Erebidae; genus Lymantria; species Lymantria monacha. Next base: position 25,941,314 of record LR991081.1, read on the forward strand.
AAACTAAAAGAAGACTTGAAAAAAGTAGCGTTTTCAAACTAAAAAGTATGAAAATATTTAATACAACGTTGGTTAGAAAAAACTCACGCTTGAATACCTGCTTGATCTAAAGTTAATTTATAACTGTCTTGTTATATTATACATACATACATACATATGATCACGTCATATCCCTTGCAGGGTAGGCAGAGAGAACAGAGTGCCAGAGAACACTATCCTTGCATACTTCTCTCGCTTCCTCAACATTCATAGTTCTCTTCATACACGCTCGCCGATATCGGAGACTCTTGCCTCTACCTTCCTTCAGTACGTGACAAATCTGATCTAAGTAGGTTAGTCTCGGTCTCCCCCGGTACCTACATCTTTCCACTTTCGCATTGTATATCTTCTTAACCAGACGTTCGTTCGTTCTTTCCACATGTCCGAACCATCGGAGCAATCCCTTTCGCATCTTTACACCAATACTCTCTTTCATACCTACTCACTCTCTTACGTCGTCGTTGTTATATAATAATAATATGAAAATATTTTATCCATCTTTTATATAAAAAGCCCAAAGCAGACCAGGGCTGTACACTGAACATGGATAAATATTTTCTTGGTATATATTTATATTATTATAATCTGTTTTATAGGATTAGTATAGGATTTTGATTGGAATGAGTGGAATCACTCTTTCTAACTCCTCCTCTTTAATCTTTTCTAATTAAATTTGTTGCGGGTCCCAAGACAATTAAAATCATATCCCGGGACTGCCTGAGGGTCAAACCGCGGTGTCATTTATGGAGACTATTGTGAATCATGGCTTACAGGAGTTAGAATAGTGGGAATGTGTGGTGAGATTAGTCCCATTATCAAAGGATAGGATTTGCTTAAATATAAGTTCTTTCTTTTGTACATGTATTTGTCACCTAACTTTCTCCTAAATTGCTGAATGGATTTCGATTCAATACTGTTTATATATTTGAGTAGATTATATTGAAAATATATTTGAACTATGGTAGATGTCATCTCAATCCGCGTTTTTAAGAAAAAGCGGACTGCGATTGTGTCGTATTGTATTATATATAACTATATATCATCATCATCATCACAGCCCATAAATGTCCCACTGTTGGGCTCGGGCTAATATAATAATTATATATATTTATTTTAACTTTATAAGATGTATTAATAATGTATTAACAAAGGTATTGCTTACTAATATGAAACGTAGTGAAATAATTTTAAATTTCATTGTCATAAGTTTAGTAATTTACAATGCAACTATAATGAGTTATTATTATACGATAGTTTCTAAATTAATTAAATTTAACTAACATCATTATACAATAGAGGGAGCACACTTACTTTCACAAAATGTATGTATATATTTATTTAGATTGCATTAATTATAGCTCAATTTAACGATGAAGGAAAACATGTCGAGCACATCTATCTAGCACGAGCAAAGTAATGTTTGGCAGTATTCGTAGCCGTCACCACACAGCGAAAAGGCCTATCCTAGATATAATTGGCAATAACAAAAAATAATTAAACGAATATTTCTGGTTACAATTTAACTCTGATAACAATATACAAAGTCTGAATAAAGATCTAAAGAAGTATTTAATGATAAATAACTTCTTATTCCTCATTTATTATTGTGAAAATGTTCGTTGTCCAAATTCTATAAATCATGCTTTATGTAAAAACAGTGTTTATGTAAAAACAATGTGTGGCTAAAGTGAATCATTGGCTATTTAATCTTATTTAATTAAGTATAAATATTTATCAATAACTGTTTATAAATAGATTTGTGCTTAGTGGGAATACTACCAACACTTACTTTGCTCGTGGATGTCATAAAAGATGACTAAGAGCCTTATAACGATCTGGGCCAACTCAATCTGATGTCGTTTGGTTAACAATAACATTCCCAAGGAGGGTTGACGTCTAGCAGGCGGCCGGTCATAAAAATATTGCCAATAACTTTTACAATATGTACTATGAAAGAAGAGTACATATTGTATCGACCCCAAGTAATTGGGATAAGAGTAGGAGAATGAATGATGATCTGTTTATAAATAGAATTCTATATACATTTCTGTTTAAAATATTAAATTTGCCTGATTGGTTTTTAAATATACAAAACGTGCAGCGGAAATTTAAAATCTAAAGTCAATGTATTCTTTATATCCATAATCCATATTTATCTCACTATTGAATTACAGTTTCCTTTATTTTCCTTATATATCCTAATCATACATTGGCGATGTAGGCAAACAATATTTTCGCGAGATAATATGTCTACTCGTCTGCTATCATGGCATTGTAGGCTCAATTTATTTAGCTGTAAGAGGACATTGACTAAATCAAAATTGAGATCTCATTTCGCATTTTTCATCAAATCAATATGACTAATAAGTTCGTTTCAAAATAATAATATATAAAAATTAAATATCCTAATATATAAATTATTATTGTTTATAGATATATATTTAAATGACCTATATGACCTAATGAGGAACATTATTGAAATTAGTTAATATATCGTATATAAAATCCATAATTAATATACGAATAGATAAATATTAACTTTTTGTAATTTTATAACTTGGATAAATTGTCTTATAATGGTTTTTTTTTGGGAAATTAAAACGCCGTTTGAAAAATAACTAGTTAAATACATACCTATATACAAATACGTAGTAATAATTTGTAATGAGACAATATGATATTAAACGACTGGTTCAGCTTGGACTCAACGAGCGTAAGTAGAAAATGCAGTTCGTGTAATCATCAGACCGGTCGCCGCGGAGGACCGGTATTGCTATTCGCTTGGTGATTTTCCATGCTTTCCTAATGCCCTTGCTAGCGTCAATAAAATATGTCATACGATTATACCTTTGATAAATATCTCTACGATTTCTTGTGAAGCAATCTTTAATAAATGTTTTTTTATTTATTGAGTGATCGTTATTGCATTTGCTTTGAATGATATTTAATATATGAAAGCAAAACTTTTATATACTTAAATATAACATGTTCGTTATTCATTTTTCTATTTATATTTTAACGGGGTGTTCTTTATTATTATGAACGCGAAACATTAACATTTTAATCACCGTCAATGTTATAGTTTATGAATTTGAGCTATTTGTGGACGTTTAATATGAAAAATGAATGTGAATACTATGATGTAGAGGAATCTTTGGCAAGTTTATGATGACAGTATTAAAATAGTTACGAGTTTGTCCGAACTGAATGGATAGTGAGAATTGGTGTGTGGCAGATGACAGATTTTGGTCATCGCGTGCCAAGATGTCGCGCCAGGCGCTTGTCGCGATCGGCGACACACACAGAGCATATAGAAAATAGCATTTGCTAATATCTTTAAATATTATGAAGTTCAAGGGAGTCATAGAGGAAAGTTAACTCATATACCTATATATATATACAGGATGGAAGTGGACCGCTCCCGAAAACAAACACAGGTGACCCTACTAGTCCTACTTGTAATGATAAGCTAGAAAAAAAAAATCGATTCGGATCAAAAAAATTTTTAATTCGATAAAAAATACGTAACTATACTCAGATGAGAAAAGACGTATCTAATGTATTCAAAACTCACGATCATATGTTCAAGAGTTCAACGACAAAAAAAATTTTTTTTCATCCGAATCGATTTTTTTCTAGCCTATCATTACAAATAGGACTAGTAGAGTTACCTGTCTTTGTTTTCGGGAGCGGTCCCCTTACAGCCTGTATATATATATATATATATATATATATATATATATATATATATATATATATATATATATATATATATATATATGTCGTAGAATAAGATATCGTTTATAAACAAATTGCTCTATTGACTAATTTAATACTGACAACAGTGGCGCCACTAGGTTTGGTAACGTAATTTAGTATTGGCAACATCTGCCGGAAACACAGTGGCGCCACTAAGTTTAATAATGTAATTTAGTATTGGCAAACACAGTGGCGCCAATAGGTAGTTTTGTAATGGCGTCACGTGGACGGAGTCGTATTGGGAAGTGGGGATTGTGTGAAAATCATAATTAATCGGTGAGTCAACTGAGACACTTCTCCAATACGAAACCGTCGGTTAGCCACGTATTGACCGTTAATTTAAATTGTACAAATAAAACGTTAATTTATTTCGGACACAGAAATATTATTTCATTTTTAAAAAAAATATGAACTCTGTACCAATGACCGGCGACAACGAGAATTCAATCGCTCAGCCATCGCTGTCGCCCTCATCAGAAGTGGGATCTGAATCTCACTGGCGCACAATGTTCGAGATACAGCAAAGAAATATGATGCAGTTAATCGAAGCAATTCGAACACCCGTGTCGTCATCGAAGATATCTCTGCCGGAAATCAACCCCGAGCAACCGGACTCTGATCCACGTGCTTGGTGTGCTACCGTTGATATTTGCCTTGATGAACGTCCATTGGAGGGCGGATCACTCATCATAGCACTCAGTAAAGCACTGAAGGGCAGCGCTTCATCGTGGCTATCGCAAATATCACATGTGGGTATGACGTGGAAACATTTTCGTGAACTTTTCCTGGCACGGTATGACTCTTCAGAAACACTTGCCGCGGCACTTATCAGTGTTAATAACGGCAAACCGAAGGACGGAGAATGCCTTGCCGCATATGCGAGCCGTCTGATGACTACACTGTTGACCAGGTGGAAAAATTTAAGTCATGAAGAAATCGCTACGTCATATGTGTTGGCCCATGTCGCTCAGTTCGATTCGCGCCTGTTTCGTCTAGCATTTACCAATGAAATTACAACACGAAACAAATTACTGCAAGAAGTGAAGGCTAGTGCAAGTTTGAAGCGAAAGTTTGATCGAAACCACAGTTCTATCGGGCGAGTGGATGGATCGGATGTGAAACGCTTCAAACCACACACTGCTACTGCTGCGTTTAAGTGTCACAACTGCGGTAAACCGGGGCATAAGGCGGTCGATTGCCGCTCTAAGCTCGCGAAACCTGCCACAGCCACTGGCAACAAGGGACAGCCGACATCCGCATCAATACCTGGAACCAGTAACAGAGTGACTTGCTTTCGTTGTGGAGAGAGCGGACACATATCATCTAACTGCCGTCGTAGCGGCTCGGGTATGAGCGGTTCACCATCGGTGGGCCGTGACAGCGGAGCCAGCGCTGCTTCTGAACGTCGCGTCGACAACTGCGAAATAAGGGGAGTGTGTGGACAATTACAGCAATCTGGTGAGTCGTATTATTTTTACTTTGACTCTGATGCCGAATGTTCTCTTGTTAAGCAATCTGTCGGTTGTAATTTCAAAGAGGAGCTTAAATTCGCGATTGTTCGTATCCAAGGTATAGGTTCTGCGAATGTAAACTGTACTGAGCAAATTCTTTGTGACGTATTAATTGATGGAAATCGTTTAAGCATTCTATTTCATGTGTTGCCCGACAATTGTTTGAAATATAACGTGATGATTGGTCGAGAAATATTAAAACAAGGGTTCACAATTAACATGTCTAATTCGTCTCTGATAATTTCCAAAGAGCAGGCCGTCGCTGTCTGTAGTCGCGAAATCAATTCCGTACTTAATCACAATAATATAGACACAGATATGGTAAATAAAAATCTCTTGTTGTCCTTGCTTAAAGAGTTTTCTCACGCTTTCATTGATAATCTGCCTCGTACTCGCGTGACAACTGGTGAATTAAAAATTAGGCTTCAAGATCCGAACCGAACAGTCTACCGTAGACCTTATAGGCTTAGTCCAGACGAAAGACAAATAGTACGTTCTAAGGTTAATGAATTAATGGAAGCTAACATCATTCGTCCCAGTCAGTCCCCATTTGAGAGTCCTATACTACTAGTGAAGAAGCGTGATGGCTCTGATCGTATGGTGGTCGATTATCGTGAATTAAACTCTAATACTGTGCCTGATAGATTTCCTTTACCTCTTATATCAGATCAAGTAGCTAGGTTATCAGGAGCGAAATTTTTCACATGCCTGGACTGCGCTAGCGGCTTTAACCAAATACCTATCCTGGACCCTATTAGTATAGAGTGTACGGCTTTTGTTACGCCCGATGGTCAATTCGAATATCTGACTATGCCTTTCGGGCTACGAAACGCACCTAGTGTGTTCCAACGAGCAGTGTCTAGTGCCTTGGGAGATCTGATTTTCTCGTATGTGGTATTATACATGGATGATATCTTGATACCATCATTGTCTGAGGATCAGGGTCTCTCCAGATTACGCGAAGTGTTGATAGCTCTAACTAAAGCCGGTTTTTCTTTAAATATTTCCAAGTGTTCCTTTCTAAAGCGTCATGTAGAGTTTCTGGGTTATGATATTACAGATGGAGAACTGAGACCAAACCCTAGAAAGATAGAAGTTCTGACTAAATTATCGCCCCCTGAGAATATTCATCAGTTGAGACAGTTTATAGGGCTTGCTTCGTACTTCCGTAAATTTGTTAAGAACTTCTCTCAAATTATGACCCCATTGTTTTTGTTGATTACCGCTAAGCAATTTGCGTGGACGCCAGAACATGAGCAGATTAGGCAAAAGATAATCTCCGTCTTGACAACTAAACCAGTGCTCATTATTTTTAATCCTGACCTTCCTATCGAGTTACATACCGACGCAAGCGCTTGCGGGTATGGCGCGATTCTATTCCAAAAGGTAGATAGCGAATTGTTTGTTGTCGAGTACTTTAGTAAGCGAACCACAAAAGCTGAGTCCAAATACCACTCCTACGAGTTAGAGACCCTAGCTGTAGTAAATGCTGTTAAGCACTTTCGACATTATTTACAAGGTAGACATTTTGAAGTTATTACAGATTGTAATTCGTTAAAAGCGTCGCGGAACAAAGTTGATATTACACCACGTGTCCATCGTTGGTGGGCTTTTCTTCAAGCGTTCGACTTCCAAATTAACTATCGTGAAGGTCGTCGCATGGCTCATGTTGACTTCCTTTCACGAAATCCCCTACCAGTCTCTTCTAATTCTCTTAGTCTCTCAAAAGTTGAACAAAAACGTGTTGACCTCTCAACTTTGTCCGAGAACTGGTTATTAGCGGAACAGTTACGTGATGAGGAAATTCAGTCCTCTATAACAAAACTCAAGGACGGTGAATTTCCACCCGATATTGCTAAGACGTACGAGTTGCGCGCAGGTGTTTTACATCGCAAAGTCCAAAGAAACAATCGTACTCGATGTCTCCCTATAGTTCCTCGAGCCTTTCGTTGGTCGGTTATTAACCATGTGCACGAATCACTCATGCACCTTGGATGGGAAAAGACACTTGAAAGGGTATACGAGCATTATTGGTTTGAGCACATGGCTAAGTATGTTCGTAAGTTTGTCGACGGATGTATAACATGTAAGGTGTCAAAATCTCATTCAGGTCGTGTACAGGTTGAGCTTCACCCAATCCCCAAGATTAGTGCTCCCTGGCATACGGTACATGTTGACATAACCGGTAAGCTTAGTGGAAAAAGTGACTCAAAAGAATACGTAATAGTTCTAATCGATGCCTTCACTAAGTTTGTTCTTATGTACCATACTCTCAGAATCGATTCTGCAAGCGTTATTAGAGCCCTCAAATCTAGTGTATCACTATTTGGAACGCCAGTGCGAGTGATTGCCGATCAGGGTCGCTGTTTTGCCAGTAAAGACTTTAAAGATTTTTGTGAGTCCCATAACATTTCTTTACACTTGATCGCTACAGGATCTAGTCGCGCCAACGGTCAGGTGGAAAGGGTGATGGGGACATTAAAGGGTATGCTTACTTCCGTGGAGACCTCGGATAGGTCTTGGCAAGAAGCCTTGGAGGATGTGCAACTTGCTCTAAATTGTTCTGTTCATCGCGTAACAGGGGCAAGTCCTCTTGAACTTTTGATAGGGCGCGTAGCTAGACCGTTAAATCTTTTAAGTATTGATGATACCGAACCGGAAGTTGATATTGACAAGGCAAGAGAGCAAGCGGCAACGAATATAGAAAAGAGTGCTAGGTACGAGAAGTCTAGATTCGATAAAAATAAAGCTAAAATAGTAAAATTCAATATTGGTGATTTAGTATTAATTCAAAATGAAGAACGAAATCAGACTAAGTTGGACCCTAAGTATAAGGGACCGTTTAAAATTGTGGAGTTGTTAGATGGAGATCGCTATCAGTTGAAATCGCTAACTGGTAGTAGAACTTATAAGTATGCTCATGATCGCATACGAAAGATTCCTCTAAGTGGTGTACCTGCCGAGTTAGATTTTTCTGAAGCTGAAGATGGTGAGGAGGATACCTCCATCAGCAAATAGACACATACCATGGCTATTTGGTCTCTCTACACGCATTGGTCTGTAGTCGTAACTGCAACTCATTCGTGAGTTGTTCAGAGCGCGATGGGCAGCTAGTGGTGTGGCGGGGATATGTTTGGTCATGTAATGACCTGGGAGTCGCAGACTCTAGATTTGTGTTGGTCATGTGTTGGCCTGGGAGTCGCTGACTCTAGATGCGTTGTGGTTATGTGTTGGCCTGGGAGTCGTAGACTCTAGATGTGTGTTGGTCGCATCACGCTGTGATGACGATATGGGTGACAATGTTAAATTGTCACTAGCTGCTGCGGCAGCCGGGCCATGAGCGTTGTATGTGGTCTTGTCTGTATTAAAATTTAATTAATTGATGAATTTTTGAGGATTAACTTAGAGGAACCTTTTGTTTTTTTTTTTGTGAGTTTGTACTGTTAATTAGAAGCTATTTACTGAACTTACACGACGCGGTCAGGTTGGCCGAGTGCAACGGATACCTCAAATTTGGTTATTTTTGTTACAGGTAAACACGAGGACGTGTAACTCGTCAGGTTGGCCGTGTCGTAGAATAAGATATCGTTTATAAACAAATTGCTCTATTGACTAATTTAATACTGACAACAGTGGCGCCACTAGGTTTGGTAACGTAATTTAGTATTGGCAACATCTGCCGGAAACACAGTGGCGCCACTAAGTTTAATAATGTAATTTAGTATTGGCAAACACAGTGGCGCCAATAGGTAGTTTTGTAATGGCGTCACGTGGACGGAGTCGTATTGGGAAGTGGGGATTGTGTGAAAATCATAATTAATCGGTGAGTCAACTGAGACACTTCTCCAATACGAAACCGTCGGTTAGCCACGTATTGACCGTTAATTTAAATTGTACAAATAAAACGTTAATTTATTTCGGACACAGAAATATTATTTCATTTTTAAAAAAAATATGAACTCTGTACCAATGACCGGCGACAACGAGAATTCAATCGCTCAGCCATCGCTGTCGCCCTCATATATATAAAATAGTGTGCATATATACAAGACCGGGTTCCGGTGGCCCGCTCGCACGGCGTGGAGAGGTACTTGTAGGGCGGGTCTATGGGGTCGTGCACCGCTTCTTCTGTCGCCCCAGACGGTTTAAGCGGGGCGTGACCACTCCATAGACAGCCGAAAAATAAAAAGGGTGTATATATACATATGTATATAAACAATTTCATGTTTTTTATTTTTGCTTTAGATTCTAATTATCACAAATTGATTTGCGATGTTTATTCAAGTAGTATCTTTTTATTGCTAGCAATAATTTATAATGAAATAAAAACTTGGTCAAAAATCTATAACTTAAACCATTGGTAGTAAAACTTTGTAATAACGGTAATGTGTTGGACGTAAAATACACTGCTGTTCTACTAACCGTCATCATCTCAACTTTTACATGATGCCGTTTGGTCAACAATTACATTCCCAAGGAGGGTTGACGTCTGGCAGGCGGTCGGTCATAAAACTATTGCCAATAACTTTTACAATATGTACTATGAAAGAAGAGTACATATTGTATCGAACCCAAATAATTGGGATAAGAGTAGTAAAATGATGAATGATGATTTGTGACCATTTGAAAAAATCATATATCATTTGTACTGCTTTCATTTTTTATCTGTCATTTCTAAAATGATCATTCTGATTTATCGAATGTGATTTCGTCCCAGAACTACAAATTATTATAGTATTATGGCTCCATGTCAGTAATATTTTGGCCCATAGGTAATTTGCAATTCATATTCAGGATAAACGGCTATGCTTCTCTTAATGATCTAAGTTTTTAGTATCTAATAAAGGTAAACTAAAAACTAAAAATTCCATAAATTTATCTTCGAGATCTATAGAGATTTGATTGCTCAGATGCCGTAGTGGTTAAGATACCTTTCGTGCCAGTACCGTGGGTTCGATTCCTACGCAGAACAACACTTTGTGCGAACCACAAAGTGTTGTTCTGAGTCTGGATGTAATTTGTCTGCGTTAATTGCATGTTTGTCCCGCAATACAAGGTTTATTTCATTAGTGCAGGTAGTCTTCTTAAAAAAAAATGATTGAAGCAAAGCGTAAAAGATGATATTGTAAATAAATATTAAGTATAGCTTATATTTTCTATGTATACCTTTTAATATCAAGGTGAATAGCTTTATCGAAATACTAATTAGCATATACTTGAAGATACTATCGATAAATTGGCTTGAGAATCAGTTGAAGAATAATCACAAACTAAAGCAAACTTTTTGTTCATCATTTTATTAAAAGTAGTGTCCGGCCGAAACTGGTTTTTACGACTGAAACCGAAAACGAAACCGAATTTCGGCAACGGTCTCAGTTTCGGCCTAAACCGAAACCGAAACTTTCTTATAAAGATCATATTTTCAGAGAAAAATAGAGGAAATGTATTATAATCAGTGAGTTTTAATTTTTTTCTTTAAATCACATAGGTAGCTTTAATACTTATTTATGTTGTTACCTAATGCACTGCAAACAAACAGGTTACGACATGATTTCGCACGTGTCATTTACCGCGCCGAACACACCCGAGCACAGCGCGGAAACTCCCGAATGCAGTTTCGGTTTCGGTCGTAGTTTCGGCAGGTTTACTGCCGAAACCGAAACATAACACAAACTCGTTTTTTTGCCGAAACTCGACCGAAACCGAAACCGAAACCGAACATTCGGTCGGACACTAATTAAAAGGAATCTGTAAAAATTAATATAATGATATAAATTTATTTAATTTTAACTACCTATAAGCATAATGAAGTCTGATGTTCACGCGAGTATTATACATTGGAAACAAAACTATTTTTACGGATACTATCGCGTTTGTATTTGATTTTTAATTGCCCGACGTTTTGAACACATTACAGCTTTCATGGTCAGTCCTCTATCGAGTAAAGTTCGAAACGCCGGGAAATTATAAATCAAATACAAACGCGATAGAATCCGTAAAATAGTTTTACGCTACGAATACTAACAACCCTTACTTTGCTCGTGGGTGTCGTAAAAGACGATTAAGAGCATAATATCGACCTGGGCCAATACCGTCTGATGTCATTAGGTCAATAATTACATTCCCAAAGAGGGTTGACGTCAGGCAGGCGGCCGGTCATAAAACTATTGCCAATAACTTTTGCAGTATTTAGGAAGAGGAGTACATATTGCGTCGACCCCAAGTAATTGGGATAAGAGCAGGCGAATGATGATGATGATGATGTTGATGATGATGTATAAGTGTATTTGCTTGTCATAGATTTTCAAGCATATATCAGCATTCTAAATTTAACTAAGTGTTCCTGTTAAACGTCTATTAAATTAGTTTGGTATTAATGGATGAGCACGTGCTTTTGATCACAATTATTTAAAAGTAATGTGTAATGTGTTGTTGGAACGGTGCCTCGACAAGTCTTTGGACTTTAACCATGAATAATTTATTATCCAGCTTCTAAATAACGCAATAAAGCAGATATGCATATAGTTTGTTAAACATTATTCATTTAAAACCAAGCTACTTCAAGAAATTAATAGTGGATCGTGGAGTAAATTAATAGGATCATACTGTAGACGATTTTGTGTCTATGGCCGTGGGCCGGGCTAGTACAACATTGTCGCAGGAATTGACGTCCGAGCAGTGGTAATGTGCTACTGCGTTCCGTTCGGTGAAAAAGAGAGCAGGATTCTCAATTTTCTGAAAGGTTTTAGGGCTTTCATTGGTAAGCAGTGCTCTAGCTGTATTCCTGGTATTTTTTTTTAATGGGACTAATCCCACCACACATTCCCACCATTGTAACTCCTGTAAGCCAGGATCCACAATGGTCACTATAAATGACACCAAGGTTTGACCCTCAGGCAGTCCCGGTATATGATTTTAATTGTCTTGGAACCCGCAACAAATTTAATTAGAAAAGGTTAAAGAGAAGGAGTTGGAAAGAGTGATTCCACTTCCCTCCTAGGCTTAGCGGGAGACAGGAAAACAAAATGACTAGTCAGCCAATAATAAAAGAGGTGTACGGCTACGATAAGCGCAGCCGTACGGCACCACGGATACGGAAGAGCTTAACGGGGCCTATATGTGAGCGTTAAGATTGATTGCTACAGTAGGTATGGCGGAAACGCATGAACGCACGGAAATTTTCTCGAGTTGCCACAAGGTCCGTATAGTATACTACTCCACAGGTGACTTGCATTGTATTCCTGGTATGGTAAAGGTCCCATAGGCGGACCCCTTTGTTGAACATAATCCTCATTGATAACGCGGTTGGGTTTATAAGATAGTAATATATCTTCCCAGGACATCGCTACAGCTCATTTCCATGTGATGCCTTGGCCGGTCTTTAATATTTTCATGAAACAAAATCGGTGGGCGATACATTGCATTCTTAACCTGTCACCGTACAGCCACCGACGGCAAAGACCGGGTTCCGATGGCCCGCTCGCTCAACGTAGAGTGGTACATGTAGGGCGGCTCTATGAGAACGCGCGCCGCTTCTTCTGTCGCCCCGGACGGATTAACGGGGCGTGAACACTCCATAAACCGCGGCCAAAAAAAAATAAAAAACCTCTCACTGCACTAGAATTTATTTTAACTATCACATACATAAAGAATTCTATGTTTTATAAAGAATTATAAAACTTTACGCAAGACGGTATGTTTATATTTTAAACCTAACTCAGAGCAATTGTCACCTGGCTTCAGTGCTTGCATAATGCACGTGTGAAGGCAAGCCGTATTGCTGTAACAAATATAAAACACTTAAATTCCATTTGTATTTGTTAACCACTAGCTGTTACAGAATCATCCTCTTGCGCGGTTTATGAACTATAATACTTTTATTTAAGCGATATTCATAATCATCATTTCACCATGGTTTGGACATGTGGAAAGAATACCGAACGAACGTCTGGTTAAGAAGATATACAATGCGAAAGTGGAAAGATGTAGGTACCGAGGGAGACCGAGACTAACCTACCTAGACCAGATCGGTCAGGTACTGAAGGAAGGTGGAGTCAAGAGTCTCCGAAACCGGCGAGCGTGTATGAAGAGAATTATGAATGTTGAGGAAGCGAGTGAAGTATGCAGAGATAGAGTTCTCTGGCACTCTGTTCTCTCTGCCTACCATGCAAGGGATATGGCGTGATGATATGTATGTATGTATCATTTCACCATCTCAGCTTATTTTTGCCGCATTTCTAGGCTCGAACCGCCTCCACAGTAGGAGGAAAAATGATCTACTATATCACACTGGTCAGACGTGTTGGTATGGGGTTATTCCAGATTTATTTCTCTTGCATAGAACATCTATGCGTGTTTCATCCCTTAGTCTTTTTTTACGATCACCATTGTATTCTTATTACGTAACCACGCGGAAAGAAAATTATCCATAATACAATAGGTACCTTTTTTATGTAAACATTTGTCATGATAACGGTGACTTCGAGAGCCTTGAGGCTTGAAGGTTATTAAATTGTGTTCAATACACTAACATTCCTAGACATAGCTCCGTTATGTATAATAAATAAACTTTCTAGATAAACGATCTATCTGAAACAATTCAATTTTTTGGAAATCCAACCTGTAGTAACTGATATATATTAACTTATCAGCTTTATAATCTATATCTATAAAAGAGGATGTTTATATGTATGACATCGCTAAACTTAAAAACTATTTGACCGATCATTATGAAAATTGGTATGTGTATGTATTTTTTTACGAATAAGGTTTTTATGCTATCCCCATTGATGTAACTCGCCACCAGGTGGCGCTGAGATACATCGACTTGTACAAGCAAACCAACAGGCTGGATTTGTTAGTAGAGAATAAAATATCCGTCATTACAGATATTGGCTTGTTACAATTCAACTTACAATTGAAAAAAAAACTAATATACAACAGAAGCGAACAAAATTTTAAATTTTTATACCTCTGTATGATTTTATAATAGAAATTAAATAGAAAAAAAATTAAAAATACATTTCAGTATAATATTAAAGTTAACTATCGATGTGGATCGAACGGAGTAAGAATACAATTCACCACCCCCTATCTTACCCGTGGGTGATCGTAAGAGACGACTAAAAGATATAAAACGGGGACTTTTGGCGGGAATCTAAAACGTCATGTTGTGCTCTTGTATTATATTCGATATCTTAGTGTTTTAACGTGTTATATTAGATAATTTTTATGGTGTTTTATGTAATATGATGTGACAGAACAGCTGGGATGTAGTGAATATCATATAAAAGTGCTTTACAACGTTTTCGTTTTCCATCAAAATTCCTACAACATACCATTAACAGTGTCACCATAGCACTGTTGATGGCGACAATTCGACTGACTGACAGACAATGACTAACTTGAAGAGATTAAGAACGTGAAGATAATTATAACTCGACACTGGCAAAAATGGCTCGTATAAGTAGCTGATTGCCAATACATAAAAAGAAGAAGAAGAAGAAGCTGCAACTTAACTTTGACATTGGCTTAAGTATAAACAGAGCCACAACAAAAAAAAAAAAAAAAAAAAAAAGATATAAAACGCATATGACATCTATTGAAGACAATGAAAACTCAAAAAACAAAACCCTATACCAACACGTCTGACCAGCATTGTATAGTAGGAGCCACCGACGACGATGATCGGGTTTCGGTGCCCCACCCTTTTTTTTTTTTTTTTTTCCTTTGCAGGGTGGACCATGGATGTGGTCGCGCCCCGACAAATCGATCCGGGGCGACAAAAGAGGCGGCACGCAACCCCATTGACCCACCCTGCAAGCACCTCTCTTCGCCATATGAGCGGGCCACCGGTACCCGATCTTTGTCTTCGGTGGCCCACCTGCACGGCGTGGAGAGGCACATTGCGGGGCGGGTTTATCGGGCCGCGCGCTGCTTCATGTGTCTGTTCCCCGGACGGTTTTAGCGGAGTGTGACCAGTCGATAGCAAGGCGAAAAAAAAATACGATTGTTATGAGCTGAGATGATATCAAAGTTATCAATGCAAGCAAACCAATAGGCATAAATAGTAGTAATACAGATATTTGTCAGTTAAAAATTATTCATTATATAAATATTAATATATCTGTGTTATAACACGTGTGTTTCCACAGTTGCAAGTATGATTAATTGGTAAAGCAATTAGCAGACTTTACTCTACAAGAATGAATGCCTTGTTTGATTTATAAGTCTAGTTAGTGGGACAGTAAAAATTAATAAGGAGCGAAATAAAATGCGGTAGCTTGTGCAGACGTTACTTTATATTCTTCTTTCGTTACTTCCAGTGATTAGTTACCGTACAATCAGATAATTACCCGCCAAAAAACTGCATTTGACTGTAAATATATAAATAATAATTTTTAACTCAAAGAAAAAACCGCCTTCAAAAAAACACTGAGGAAAAAACACCGAGACTAACGAGTAAAAATTATACAATTCCTCTAATTTATTTTATATTTAATTTTTTAATAATTTTTTCAACTTGGTGCCTCTTGTAAACTACCTAATCTAAATGACTACCAGAGGCCTGTCTAATAGTTCGACGAGAGGAACCCGCGAGGGTAAACCGCCGGGCGGGCCACCGAAGTCAAAAATCGGGTACCGGTGGTCCGCTCGCACGGCGAAGAGAGAGGAGTTTTACGGTGGGTCTATGAGGTCACGCGCGCCTTTCCGTCACCCCCGACCGATTCGGCGGGGCGAGACGCATCCATAGCCCAACAAAAAAAAAAAAAAAGACTCTAATAGTTGATATCGATAGATGGTCGATGATAAATGAATGGTTAATATTTCCTAATTTATCACGTGGGGAAAAAAATACTTTTGTAGTAAAATAGTCCGTCGTTTATTTTTATTGTTCAAAACTATAGATTGTATTTAAATTTCCCAGATTTGTTAATTCTTCTCCATTTTTTTTGTTTTATAATTTCTACAGCGCCATTATGTCCAAAGATAGGTATTGCATTTAAAAATTATTATTTAATTATTTAGAAATTAAATAAATTGCAATTTGACGAGTTGCAAAACATTTGAAATTAATAATCGCGCAATGTAGTTAACTTAACTCTGTCTCTCATTTGGTTAACAATTTACTGATAATTACCTTTCTGGTTTTATGTAGGTCATATAATTGTGATTACGACTATGAAACCAGAAAAGGAAGCATTCACAGGGTCTATAATAAATTGCTATGTGGTGGTCTGTGTTACTAGCTAGCTGTTATTTGGAGAGGGAGTTCTGGCGGCAACATAAAAGTAACTTGTGGCAGTCTTATAATACATTCAATATTTTCAGTCAACATTAAATAATTTTGATTACATTTATGTTATGTAATGCGGAGAAAATGTTAAAGTTACTAGCCACTACTACATATTATTTAACAGCACTTTACATATGTTTTCGTATTCCACCAAAATTGCCAGACAATACTAATAGTACTGCGACCTGGCACTGTTGAAGCCATAAACTTTATTTAGTAACGGACAATAATTTTAAAAAAGTACTAGTTGATCAATAAAGTCTTGGCTGGTGTGGAAATCGTTTATATATACATACATATCATCACGCCATATCCCTTGCAGAGTAGGCAGAGAGAACAGAGTGCCGGAGAACTCTATCTTTGCATACTGCATGCAATGCAAAGATGCAATGCAAAGAAAATCGTTTATAATTATAAAAAAAAAGTATTTTGCGTATAATGATCACAAAATTTATAATAGGTATTGCAGTTTAAAATATGACTTTACGGACACATTTTTGTACTTACTTACGTAATTAAGAGGTCCTGTAACCGGCTGTTCCTAATAACGGCATTTCCGAGTAGTGTTGATATCAGAGGATTGACGTCATGCAAGTGGTTGGTCATAGAACTGAGACATTTTTTTTAATCTATTCTTATTTAATTTCATGATGGGTAAGAGTATGTCCCACTACTAGTCTGGGAGATATAATAGAATAAAAATTGATTTAATATACCACCCTGGTCGGTCGTGTTTGTATAAGATTACATTTCTTGTACCTTAGTCCTTGCAATGCAATCTCTACGGAAAATCTGTGGAGTTAGGCTGACCGATCGCATTCATAACGACGACGTAAGAGAGCGAGTACGTATGAAAGCGAGTATTGATGTACCGGGGGAGGTCGAGACTAACTTACCTAGATCAGATTGGTCACGTACTGAAAGAAGGTGGAGTCAAGAATCTTCGAAACCGGCGAGCGTGTATGAAGAGAATTATGAATGTTGAAGAAGCGAGTGAAGTATGCAAGGATAGAGTTCTCTGGCACTCTGTTCTCTCTGCCTACCCTGCAAGGGATATGGCGTGATGATATATATGTATGTATGTAGTCATCTTTTACAATAAGCCCATACAAGAAAGATGGTGGTGAGTTAGTTTATTAGCCTGTCACAACACGAACGCCACGGACGGCAGTGTGCTTTATTCACCTCAGTTATATATGCTCAAATATATGCTTTTCTAACTCTATTTTCTTCTCTAACTCTATTTAGAAAAGGATAAGTTAAACCTTTTAAATGGAAAACCTTATTACTCTTTATAATTGCTATTAAATTGGAATATCAAAGATATATGAAGTAAATTAATATATGTACATACGATTTTATTAAATCATGGAGTACATATGCTTAACTACCTAATAGTTATGCCTTGTTATTTATATAATACGAGCAAAACCAGCTCGTTGGTTTGTTTGTATAAGTCGATATATCGCAGCGCCACCTGGTGGTGGGTTAGATCTATAGAGACAGCATATAAACCTTCTCCGTGAAAAAATATATATACATACCAATTCTCATAATGATCGGTCGACTAGTTTCTGTGTTTAGCAATATATACAAACATCCTATTTTGTAGATTGGTAAGTGCGACGGTCTTATTTCTATACATAATTTCGTTAGAATGTTAAGGATAATCTAAAGCTAATTGTATTTTGTATGAATCCTCTAAGGCTAATTGTATTATATATAATTACAGTGACAGGCGATAAATATTACGTAACGACCCTTAGAACATACATACATATCATCACGCCATATCCCTTGCAGGGTAGGCAGTGAGAACAGAGTGCCATAGAACTCTATACTTGCATACTTCACTCGCTTCCTCAACATTCATAATTCTCTTCATACACGCTCGCTGGTTTCGGAGACTCTTGACTGCACCTTCCTTCAGTACTTGACCAATCTGGTCTAGGTAGGTTAGTCTCGGTCTCCCTTCTCTCTGCCTACCCTGCAAGGGATATGGCGTGATGATATGTATGTATGTTCTAAGAGTCGTTACGTAATATTTATTAGAAAAAGACAATTAACTAATTTTAACAACACTCTCTCGCATTTGTACAATTACTGACAAACATTAAAACAGTAGTGCATGATGCAACCGAAATTAACAGTTTGCCTCTATCCAAAGATCAAAGAAAACCAACAGAACATTTTATTAGAATTAAAATAAGAAAATACAAAATAACCTAACTCCACGTAATCATATAAATATTTATTAGTAAAATTATAACAATGGTTGCTTGTATAAATCATGTCTTTATGCCCAAAAATAAATGTTTATTACTCAAAATGATAATTTTTTGAAGTAAAGATTTGCATCTTATATTAAAGAATGTTTTTCATTAATTCAATGAATATTGTAATAATTTATGATGACCTCGTAATAAATTTTAAACTAGTTAAGGATTACCATTTATATATATTTTGATATTATATGATTTATCAGTTGTATCAGAAATGGAGATAAATTTAGCACACGTGAATAGAATATTTTGTGTAATGACGACTTAAGACCCAATATAGAGGTAACAGTTAACCCTAATATAGAGATTACAGCGGTGGGAATGTGTGGAATTATTACAACTCAAAATAAAAAAAATAGTAGCTATGCAAGAGGAGAAAAATCTGACATACAAACCTAGGCTAACGTGTCTTCATGAGAGGAACCCGCGAGGGTAAACCACCGGGCGGGCCGCCGAAGACAAAGATCGGGTACCGGTGGCCCGTTCGCACGGCAAAGAGAGGTGTTTACATGGTGGGTCTATGGGGTTGCGCGCCGCCTCTTCCGTCGCCCCGGACCGATTTGGCGGGGCACAACTAACTCCATAATCCACCTCAAAAAAAGGCTAACAATATGTTTTATCACCGTAGCACTTAAATTTTCCTGTAATTGTAAAAGAACCCTGAACCCAACAGTAAGACTTATATGTTCTGAGATAAGATATATAATTCAGAATTTTGGTTAAAATGGCAATTTTACTGTTGTAAAATAGATTTATTATAACTCTTATAGTGATACTCAAAATCGTTGCAATGCATCTGTCAATAAAACGTAAACCGAAATGCCTTTACTTAAATTTACTTGATGCAGACTGTCGAATCCGACAAACGGGTAGTAAAGAAACCTGTTATGGTAATATCTTTTTTATCATCGTTGTGGAATCGAGCAGGTAATTAAGTTGATATGAACTGCATTTTGCACCGTTGCTGGTACGTTATAAGCGCAAGCGTGTACGCAACCTCATAGTGGAATTATAATACGGTCTCGACTGCGAGCCGTTCGAACAACCATCGCAATCAACCGCTGCAACAATATTCCGTAATATATGCTTATATATATATATATATATATATATATATATATATATATATATATATATATATATATATATATATATATATATATAATATATATGTATATATTAAATAAGGTTATAAAAAAATTTAACTAAAGTTTGCTCGCAATGATGATAGCTACCATATATGGCTCTTATCAATATTAAGATCATAGTTAATGCTTGTTGGATATTATTCCGTAAATAATACAGAATATCCCTTTATTAAAATCCACTCTCTCGGTGAAATCCAGTTATATCTGGTTAGACCGACGAGCGGGTGAGGACCAGTAAACGGTGACTTATTAAATTACTAGTAGGGTTGTCACTTTGATAAATTGAAGTGTTCAAATCAAATCAATCAATCAAGTGATGGTTCATCAATCAATCAATGAAGTGTTCTGTGATAAAACGAAAAATATCTTAATAAATATATGTATAAATTAAAATGAAATTATTTATTTCATTCATTAATAATAACAATTTTATTGAACAAATAATATAATCATAAGCTTACAATTTTGTTTTTACAATATTATAAATTCTCAAAAGAGCTCTGTAGGTGTAATATCTATACGAGCACTACATACATATATAACGCTACGATAAATAGGACCGGAAATCAACTAATCGGCCAAATCTTGATAACAGTAGGGCATTCTGCGTCCTTGCTTTTCCTTCCATTTTGGAGTAGGCTCGAGCCTAGGATTGGAACGTACATGAACTAAGATGATCATGATGATGATGATAATTGTGTACAACCTCTCTTATTATGACAATGGATGAGATAACAAAAATGGTAGTTGTTATTAATATCATGAGGCATAATCCCTACTAATATATAAATGTGAATGTAAGTTTGTTTGTTACGCTTTCACGCTAAAACTCCTCAACCGATCATCATGAAACATTGTACATATATTCTTGGAGGTATTAAAAGTAACATAGGATACTTTTTATTAAAAAAAAATCAAAATTTTTATATGAAAAATAAAAAAATTGTTTGTCACAAAATCTCAAAATCTAGCTTCTTCAACGCCATCTAGCAGTCCAGTAATGAAGTTCCAACCAGTATTGTAATACCGTTGCACTGTATTACCGACGGTCAAAAATAAAAATAGGGGATCAAAACTTTAGGAAAGTAACCTTTTACGCGGGCGAAGCCGCGGGCAGGAGCTAGTTATTAAATAAAAAATATATTTAGTGGATGTGAGAAATAAAAAATATATTTAGTGTGTGATGTATGTGTGTGATATATTATGGTGGAGCCTAAAGGAATAAAATATCTTTCAGTATTACTGTTGACATTCGTGAGTTGAAATTTTATAATCACTTTTGTTTGCACATAGAACAAATTATACACGGGACTTCATCATTCGCCTGATCTTATCCCAAATACTTGGGGTCGACGCAATATATACTCGTACATATAGCAAAAGTTATTGGCAATAGGTTTATGACCGGCCGGGTGCCTGGCGTCAACCCTCTTTGGAAATGAAACTATACACTAGACGTATGAGCTAAAATTGCTTTTCTGAATTTTAGTGAGTTTACACATTTGAAAATTAAACTTCCTTTGTTATATATAATTATTACCTGAGCATATTTGGATTTTTGAACTACTAATATAATAAAAAAAAACAATCTAAAATAATTTTGATTTACTTACGACGTAAGAGAGCGAGTAGGTATGAAAGAGAGTATTGGTGTAAAGATGCGAAAGGGAATGCTCCGATGGTTCGGACATGTGGAAAGAATGCCGAACGAATGCCTGGTTAAGAAGATATACAATGCCAAAGTGGAAGGATGTAGGTACCGGGGGAGACCGAGACTAACCTACCTAAACCAGATTGGTTACGTACTGAAGGAAGGTGGAGTCAAGAGTCTCCGAAACTGGCGAGCATGTATGAAGAGAATTATGAATGTTGAGGCAGCGAGTGAAGTATGCAAGGATAGAGTTCTCTGGCACTCTGTTCTCTCTGCCTACCCTGCAAGGCATATGGCGTGATGATAAGTATGTATGTAATTTTGATTAAAAGTGACAACCCTATCAACATTGGCCGTCTCGCCATATAGGTTAATTGCCAAAACGTTAATATATATAATTTACTGGCACGAAATAAATAGCTAAGTGACTACACATTATAACAGTAATTTCACTTCTGTGCATAAGATATTGCTAAAGGCAATTTGCCAATCATGACCGAAGTTTATAAGTCCCTTAAAAGTAATTAATTATAGATGTTTGAAAGATATATATATATATATATACTAGCTTCTGCCCGCGGCTTCGCCCGCGTAAAAGGTTACTTTCCTAAAGTTTTTGATCCCCTATTTTTATTTTTGACCGTCGGTAATACAGTGCAGCGGTATTACAATACTCAGGGTTGGAACTTCATTACTGGACTGCTAGATGGCGTTGAAGAAGCTAGATTGAGATTTTTTGACAAACAATTTTTTTATTTTTCATATAAAAATTTTGATTTTTTTTAATAAAAAGTATCCTATGTTACTTTTAATACCTCCAAGAATATGTGTACAATGTTTCATGATGATCGGTTGAGTAATTTTAGCGTGAAAGCGTAACAAACAAACTTACATTCACATTTATATATTAGTAGGGATATTAGTAGGGATACTAGTAGGTCTCATCAAGTCATTACCGTTACACGAGTTTTATTTTAACACACTTCTATTAACATTGTTTCTAGGTAGGTATGCTTGTATATAACGGAGTAATTGAACTCCAGTTTTGAGCATTACAAAACGTTATATTAATTTTAAATTCCGCACGTTTATTAAGGACCGAAAATAAAATAATAATAATTTAAAAAGTTTTCCCATCAATTCATTACCAGACTTTCATAGTTAGAGATTTTTGAAAATTATTATATTTTTATCGCAATATGCGGCGCTCATCCCGTATCTTTATTTTTCGTCACTGCCTGCCCTCGAGGCGCTGGGAGAATATAGTTAGGAATAAGAAATGGGTGCGTGTACTTATGTACTCGCGTGATAAGTTATACTTCTTTGGCATCAATAAAATAGAGTTTTAATTGCATGCAAATAATTAATTACAATAAAATATTAAAAGGACTGGAAAGTATAGGATATTTTTTACTAATATTTACGAATAGTAAATAATATAATATTGATCAAAATATTCAATTTAAATCGCTACTGAATATAATTTATTAGCACATATTTAATTCACACTTGTATGAATCTAAAACACGTGTTGTTTATGTAGAAACTAGAAAGAGGTTCTATTTCAATTTTATTAGTAGGTCTTTTTTCGAAACTTAATGAGCAGTTTTGCGGCCAACTTTAACCTGTTACTTTTGTGTTACAGTGATGCACGCGTATTTTAAAATTTCATTTTCATATTTTTTCATAACACGTCTAGAAAAGTATAACTGCAAAAAAAAAACAAAACTACCTTAACGATCGTTCTAACTAAATTAAAAAATAACTAATAGTTAAAACTAAATAGTACGCCTTTACACAAAACTTAACAGAATTTGGTTACTATTTAAAATAAAATAAAAATGTTAATGAACTCAAGATTAGAAAATAGAGTGAAACATAAATATTCATTTTATTGTTAAAATTGAGTGAGTTGATTAAAACGTTTTTGTTATTTTTTTTTTTTTAAGTATCGTTTATTTTATATGTGTAAAGCAAGTACACTTACTATATTACATATAGTAGCTTCATGACAATACAGCCTTTCTTATTGATAAACTCTGGTCCCTATACATACCTACCGCATACCTGACGGCCAATTGAGCGAGCCACCGGTACCGATTCTTTGACTTCGGCAGAGGTAATACTAATTGTAAAACTACTATTATACGTACTAATTATAATACAGTACGATCATTTCATTAATCATTACCTTAGCTGTGAGAACGAATGTATTTGTTGAAAGGCGACTAAAGAATAGCAGATAACATCACTACAATTGAATAAAAATATGACCAACCAGTTTGATAATAGCTCCAGTATTATTAAATGACTTTTTCTCAAACATGCTAGGAAATTTGAGATTATTTTGACAACCTTCTTCGGGATAAGTCGAGATTGCTGTACTGACCAAATACACGCGAGCAGCGGCCGGCAAAAAGTGTATGAAAATCCATATCTGTCGTGTTTAGCGGCGAAATAAATGTATATGTAAATTTATATCTGTCGTGTATTTTAAAAATGGAACGATTTGTTACTTCAAAATATGGTAACCATATAGGCAACTTATCAGAGTTTTATTTATATTTCGAACTGGCTTGAAAAAGAAACCTGTTTGATTTTGAAAAAAAAAAAGAACCCTTTAGCAAGTGAAAAATGTTGTTCGTTGTTCGTCATGTATACAGTTCTACTTAGTACTACTTAGTTTTAATTTCCGCGCATTATTTGAGAAGCACTATACAAGCCTTGGCCACAACTAGGAATTGATGAACTTACGTATGTGTGCCTCGGCTACGCCGCGGCCCACATTTACACGTTCGTCCATCAATGCCTCGTTTGCTGGTTGCTTCAGTAATATACTATTACGGTACAAATAAAAAATCTAATTATTGATTTGTCATATAGACAGTGTCAATTTATTATTATTGTGTATACGTCAGAGCAACGGTAATGTGCAGTTGAAAACGGTAATATAAATGATGCGATCGGTGAGCGAGGGAGCCGGCACAACTTTCTGGGTAGGGTTTTCCATTAGTAGTCAGCGGCCTAGCAGTACCAATAGTACTGAAAGGTCTATAGGCGGCAGTAACTCTTACCGTCAGGTATACTGCTTGCCCGTCTGCCACCATAAGCAAAGAAAAATACGTCTTGATTAAAAAAAACTGTGATAATTAAAAGCTTTGTAAAATATTACATAATCTTTGCATTCGGGCATAATAATTCTTACTTATATTATAAATGCGAAAGTAACTCTGTCTGTTTGTTGCTCTTTAACGCCAAAACTACTGAACCGATCTAAATGAAATTTGGTACACAAATATTCCGCCGATCGAGCCGAAAAAAACACATAGGCTACTTTTTAATGCGAAAAAAGGGTTGTAAAGCGGGATGAAAAGTTGTAAGGAAGTATCGTAATTTTTAAAGCTTTAAACTTAATTTTAAGCTGTTGATTTGGTATAAATAAATATGACATGTAAAAAAATTACCCTTAAGGGGGTAAAATGAAAATAGGAGATGAAAGTTTATATGGAAATTGGTTATTTTTGAAGTTAGATTGACGAAACATTTTCTATTTGGCTTTTAATTAGATATAAATAAAATGGCTACTTTTATCCCGATAATGTGTTCCCTTGGGATAATAGTTCAACTTTAGGAAAGTAACGTTTTACGCGGACGAAGCCGCGGCCAGAAGCTAGTAAAATATATATCTCGAAAACAAAAAAATCTAATAGCGCATATTTATTTAAATACATATGTAAGTATTTAAGTAGCACTTAAATACACCTAACTACACATATTTAACCTATTTGTATTCGACTATACTTAAGCAAAACGTTCTAGTGTAAATATAAGATGAAGATTTAGATATGATTTGAAATCCCAACATTATTTACATCACATAAATCATTATTTAATAAATGACATCAAAATTTTTATTTTTAATGTTTGATTTTAAATAATACCCTCGGTTCAAGAACACTCCATTGTCAACTTTATGCGTTCAAAAACTACCTGCAGCTGGTTTATTTAATTTTAATATAAAAAAAAAACATATATTGTTCTAAGTTCCTTAACAAGATACTATATTGAGATGGTAATAAAACTACTAATGGATGCTGATCAATACAAAGTTTCTTCTCTAGTTATAACGGCTTACCTAAGTGGCTTAAACGGCGCTTACGAGACTCTTAGGCGAGTTTGGGGTCGTCTCACAAATAATAATTATGATTATAAATTACGAAAAAGCATCAATTCGGTATTCCAAAGTATCATTAGACCGCAATTGATTTTATATAAACAAAACACTTTATGCTTGTCTTGCGTCATCTATAAAAATAAAACAAAATAACTAGAATACAATTTCCAAGAAAATGTTAAAGATATTAATAATAAGATATGTCTGAAGACAGAAATAGTTTAAGAGAATACGCTATGTCAAACATATCGAATCCGCCCATGCATATGACATATCAGTCAGAGCTCCACTGTTGGGCTAGAACTTCGCACAAAGATAAAATTTAGAACAATTTTGTGCAGTTGCATTGAAGGATCCCTTTCAGGCTTTCACAATATCATCAATACACTGGGTGGGCCTTTGAAATTGTATAAAAACTGACGCAGATTAGACGATTTTATTTAAAATTTTCCTTCCCTCATTACCATATTCGACCCATTTAATATAAAAATGTAGTCAATTAAAAGTTATTTTTATCCTTAAAGTCTCTAATTGATTATTCATTCTAATTGTAAACAGATGAAAATAATTTTCCTAATGATACATACGTACATACATATCACCACGCCATATCCCTTGTAGGGTAGGCAGAGAGAACAGAGTGCCAGAGAACTCTATCTTTGCATACTTCACTCGCTTCCTCAACATTCATAATTCTCTTCATACACGCTCGCCGGTTTCGGCGACTCTTGACTCCACCTTCCTTCAGTACATGACCGATCTGGTCTAGGTAGGTTAGTCTCGGTCTCCCCTGGTACCTACATCCTTCCACTTTCGCATTGTATATCTTCTTAACCAGACGTTCAGAGTTAGACATAGAGACACGAAGAAATCGACCCACGAGAATACCAATCAAAACAGTCCTGTGCCTTCTGCATCCAACGGTTTTTTGCGATCTTCATAATGCCGTCAGTCCACCTGGTTTGTCGTTCTACATTGCATTGACCGATTCGTGATTGCCACTCAAGAACCTTTCATCCCCAACGCTTGTCGGTTCGACGAGCGATGTGTCCTGCCCATTGCCACTTCCACGTGCTATTTCTTTGAGCTATGTGTTGTTATTTTAATATTAGAGTAACATAATTCCACGCATCTTGACCTTTACTTGAAAATCGTAGAGGTCTATTTTATTGCTTATGATGAAAAACTTTCCATGTGGTGACGGAGTAAGAATACTATTCACCACCCCATATCTTACCCGTGGGTGATTGTACGAGACGACTAAGGTATATAAAACGCATATAACATCTATGCGAGAGAAGGAAAACTCAAAACAAAACCCTATACCAACACGTCTGACCAGCGCAGTATAGTAGGTTAATTTACCTCCCATTACGGAGGAGGCCCGAGCCCAAGAGCAGCTCACCTGTTTGTAAGTGTTACAGCTGCCCATGGACCTTTGCAATATCAGGGGTACAACTAGACCGAACGAAGCGCAGCAGCATATTGCCATTGCTCAGATGTCGATTTTCTGCGAAAGTGTGATACTACCCTGAATGGACCGGTCCACGGTTGTATGTAGAAAACTATCAATAGTATGGCCATATTACTATCGTGGGTCTGTAGACACCGTTTTAAAACTACCTATCTTAGGTTGACTGTTCTGTGCGGGCCAAGGAAGACAAAGATCGGGTACCAGTGGCCCGCTCGCACGGCGATGAGAGGTGTTTGCAGGGTGGGTCTATGGCCGTGACCCCTGGGGTCGCCCGTATCGCGCGTCGCTGAATAAGTTTTGCGCGCAGGCCCCCCCCTTCACCGAGACCCTCCAGCCCGACCTCCTTCGTAGAGTGGTCGAGGAGCTGTTCCCGCGGCAGTCGGAGCACACGCCCCCGGTCATGGCTTCGCCAGATCACGACCGGGAGGCCGTCGAGAGTGTTCCGCCCGTGACGGAGTCGGAAGTGGGGGCAGCCGTGGCGAAGATTCGTTCCGCCACCACGGCCCCCGGCCCGAACGGAATCACAGTCCGGGTGTTGACGTTGCTCCTCGAGCATCTCGAACCTCGCCTCAGGCGACTGTTCAACGCCTGTCTGACGTCTGGACAGTTCCCTGAGTGCTGGAAGGAAGGGAGGTTGGTTCTCCTGCCAAAGCCGGGACGGCCCCCGGATTCGCCGTCGGCCTACAGGCCCATTGTGCTTCTGGACGATGTGGGTAAGCTGCTGGAGCGTGTCCTCGCTGCCCGCATCGTCCAGCACCTGGAAGAGGTGGGGCCCGATCTGTCGGACGCTCAATTTGGGTTTCGAAGGGGGCGTTCGACTATCGGGGCCCTGCTACGCCTGAGGCAGACGGCCGCGGAGGCTGTCGCCGGCAAAGGAGTGCTGTTGGCGGTGTCGTTGGACATCGCCAACGCCTTCAATAGTCTGCCATTCAGCTGCATCAGGGAGGCGCTCCGGTTCCACGGAGTGCCCTTGTACCTCAGGCGGCTGGTGGCAGACTATTTGGAGGGGCGCAGTGTTCTCTACGCGAGCCCCGCAGGTGACATTGTGCGGACGCCCATGTCATGCGGTGTTCCGCAGGGGTCGGTTCTGGGGCCGACTCTGTGGGACATCGGTTACGTCTGGGCGTTGAGAGGGAGTCTCCACCCCGGGCTGAGCGTTATTTGCTATGCTGACGACACGCTCGTCACAGCCCGGGGCAGGACACTCGAAGAGGCGGCGAGCCTGGCCACTCTCGGCACCGAGGAGATGGTCAGGCGAATCGAGGCGCTGGGGCTCAGGGTGGCCCTAAACAAGACGGAGGCCCTTTTATTCCATGGGCCCCGTGTGCGGCTGCCCATCGGCGCCTCGTTAGTCGTCAACTCCATCCACATCAGTATCCAGGCCCATATGAGGTACTTGGGTCTGGTGCTCGACAGGCGATGGTGGTTCCGGGAGCATTTTCGTCAAATTGCTCCCCGGCTGGTCGGCGCGGCGTCCGCCCTTTCTCGGCTCATGCCGAACGTGGGCGGACCCAGTTTTCAGGGCCGACGGCCATTCGCGGGTACCGCACGGTGTCGACAGAGGCGGCGTGCCTATTGGCCGGAACACCCCCGTGGGACCTAGAGGCGGAGATGCTCTCCGACCTCTACCGGCGGGTTACCTCAATGCGCGAAGAGGATGGCTCCCCATCGTTCAACGAGATAGCCACCTGGCGGAGGACGCCCGCCGAGAAGTCATCGCCCGTTGGGCTACGCGGCTGGCGAGGCCTAGGTACGGTGTTATTACCGTTGAGGCCCTCCGGCCCGTACTGATGGAGTGGATGGAGCGGCGGCACGGAGTCCTCTCTTTCCGGTTGGTGCAGGTCTTGTCGGGGCATGGTTGCTTCGGCAAGTACCTGCACACGGTCGTGCGGAGGGAGTGGACTCCGTCCTGCCACCATTGCAGTAGCGACGAGGACACGGCGCAACATACGCTCGAGGTATGTTCGGGCTGGGACGAGCAGCGCCGTGACCTCGTCGCTGTCATCGGTGCCGACCTGACGCTGCCGGCTGTTGCGCGAGCGATGGTCGACAGCGTCAGGAATTGGGACGCGGTCGCCGCCTTCTGCGAGGCTGTCATCTCGCAGAAGGAGGCGGCGGAACGGGCCCGGGAGGATTCCCGTGACCCGGGCCGCCGCCCGCGGCCGGGGCGGCGCAGGCGCGAGTACCTGCGCCTGATGCCGCCCTAACCGAGGCTTCGGGTGATCGGACCGGGGAATTGTCCGGTTACCCGACGTGAGGCCACCGCGTGAGGACGACGTCTCGACGGCGAAAGCTGTCGGGGCGTCGACAGGAGAGGAGCCCAAGAGGGCATACCGCCGAGCGGGCCACCGAAGACAAAGATCGGGTACCGGTGGCCCGCTCGTACGGCGAAGAAGAGGTGCTTGCAGGGTGGGTCAATGGGGTCGCGCGCCGCCTCTTCCATCACCCCGGACCGATTTGGCGGGGTGCGACGTCCATAGCCCACCGCAAAAAAAAAAAAAAAAAAAAAGGGTGGGTCTATGGGGTTGCGCGCCGCCTCTTACGTCGCCCCCGGACCGATTTGGCGGGGCGCGACCACGTCCATAGTTCACCGCAAAAAAAAAAGGTTGACTGTTCTGTGTTATATTTCTGATTATATTATTTAATCATTCTATATAAAGATTGCTAAAGTACGGTATATTCTTGCGAGGACACAACACGAAGTTATTACGTTGTCGTTTAATGAAAATCTGTGTTATTTATAGCACATATAAATTGATCTGACTGATGTGGATTGAATAACAGTCCATCTCAATTTGCCATAAATGTCCCTCGCAGGAACACTCGATGCAATCTGTTCAATAAAGAACAAATTTAGCACTTGTTACAATAATAATAGATAGTTAAATGGCTTGTTGAACTTTAACATAACATTCAGTATATTCATACAAGTATCAAAGGTAGAGTTTTATAAAAATAAAGTGACAGAGCACTTTTTATAATGTAATATAATACTGGTGCATTACAGAGCTTATCATATGAAGATTATAAGGGTTTAAATCTTGCCCGTAGTGATCGTAATAGATATCGATAATCGTAAAATTTTAAACCGATCCAGACGGATTGTGAAATTGACCCACTATACGACGCTTATCAGACCGATCAGCGTCGTATAGTTGGTCAATTTATCGTGGAGGAGGTTTGATTCTGGCAGTGCAATATATATATATATATATATATATATATAATATATATATATATATATATACAATATATATATATATATATATATATATATATATATATATATATATATATATATATATATATATATGAGCTATAATGATGTTGATGATAATATTCATCATCATCATCATCATCATTTCAGCCTATTGCCGTCCACTGCTGAACGTAGGCCTCCCTCATTTTATGCCACAGAGTGCGGTCCTGTGCTGCCTGCATCCAACGACGCCCAGCAACCTTCACTAGGTCGTCTGTCCACCTAGTGGGGGGAGCGTCCCACACTGCGTCATCCGGTACGTGGTCGCCACTCTAGAACCTTTCTTCCCCAGCGGTTGTCGGTTCTTCGAGCGATGTGGCCTGCCCATTGCCACTTCAGCTAATTCTTCGTGCTATGCCGGTTACACCCGTCCGTCTGCGGATTTCCGTATTTTGGATTCTATCTCGCAGAGAAATCCCGAGCATAGCCCGCTCCATAGCACGCTGAGCGACTTTGAGCATGGTTATGAGGCCTACATTTAGGGACCACGTTTCCGTGCCGTAAGTCATCACTGGTAACACTGGTCATAGACCTGTGTTTTCAGACACTAAGGTACCTATGTTGGATGAGAAGATCCTCTTAAGTTTCCCGAACGCTGCCCAACCGAGTTGGATTCGTCGGCTGACCTCTTTCTCGAAATTGGATCTACCTAACTGAACTGTTTGTCCAAGGTAAACATAATGATCGACAATTTCAAGAATCGCATTGCCAACTAGGACCGGTACAGGAATAACATGGGCATTTGACATGACTTTCGTCTTGTCCATGTTCATTCGTAAACCCACTAGTTGGGATACCCTGCTGAGATCGTTGAGCATGGTGCCCAGGTCCTCCATGGATTCTGCCATGATGACAATATCGTCTGCGAATCGAAGGTGAGTGATCTATTCGCCATTGATGTTGATGCCGAGTCCGGTCCAGTCTAAGAGCTTGAAGACATCTTCCAGTGCAGTGGTGAACCGTTTCGGAGAGATGACATCTCCCTGTCTCACACCTTTCTGCAACTGGATCGGTTTCGTACTCTTATCCCGAATACGGACTGACATTGTATCGTTCCTATACAAACACTTTAGCGCTTCGACATAACGATGGTCGATTTGGCACCGCTGAAGGGACTGCAGCACCGCCCAAGTTTCGACTGAATCAAAGGCTTTCTCATAGTCCACAAACACTATACACAGAGGCCGATTGTACTCCTCGGTCTTCTGGATAATCTGCCGAAGCGTGAGGATATGGTCTATGGTGCTATAGCCTTTTCGGAAGCCAGCTTGTTTCACCCCTACTATCAGATATATTTACGCTCTAATGCACTCGTCAAACGTACGATTTAACATAAACGATTTACAAATGGATTTAAGATGAATTAGTGTTCAAGGAAAGAATATTCAATGATGATAGTATTATGATGAGCTAATTATACAATATGTTTTGCTTTTTATGCCATTTGCTTTTTAGGGTTCCGTACCTCAAAAGGGAAAAACGGAACCCTTATAGGATCACTTTGTTGTCCGTCTGTCTGTTTGTCAAGACCCTTTTTCTCAGGAACGCGTGAAGGTATCAAGCTGAAATTTATATTAAATACTCAAGTCTACTGTCCCTTAAAGCTGTGAAATAATTAAAGTTCTAAGCCAATGCAGAAGATACAGGCGTTTATGGCGCAAATTTCTGCAAATTTTCAACACTCCCCAGGGAATCAAAACCTACAGGGTACTTTCCGTGAACTCAGAATCTTGAAATTTGGTACGAAGCAACGTCTTATAGCACAGATAAAGGAAAAATTGCGAAAACCGTATATTTTTAATTACATCATATAATAAAAATATTTTTAATAATTTTAAACTTACTATCTCTTTTCTCATGAACGCGTAAAGATATTAAATTGAAATTTATATCAAATACTCAGATCTATAAGACCATTAAGCTGTAACAAAATCAAACTTCTATATTTGTTGTATCATTAAAGGACACAAATTGTGGTTTTGCTCATCCAAGTAAGATCATAGTGTCGTAGAAAATCGACGTTTGTGTACTTAACTAATAATTAATTTACTTTTGCATTTCGTTAAGCGACCGACTAAACGACCTTTCTGTGCTTCTGGTATTGCAACACCAGAGGTTCATAAGGTATCGTGGTCTCTAAATGTCAGCTTCAAGGTTCAAAGTTGCACAGTGTGCTATGGAAAGAGTATGTTTTTCTCCGTGATAAAATTGTAGAAGAATAGGTGTACTGACATAATCCGAAGAATTGGTACATTGAAGCGGTAATGGGCAAACCACATTGCTCGTCGAACGGACACCCGTTGGGGAAGAAAGATTCTCTTGTGGCGACAACGAAACGAACGACGCAGGACGACCCCCAATAGGTAGGATCTTGAAAGTGTAACAACTGTTAAGATATGAGATGCAGGTGCAGGACCGGTCTGAGTAGCATTCTGATGGATGAATGATTAGACAAGCGGCCTTTTCTACTTACAATCAAGTGGACTGCTTGAGCATTTGGCAACAAAATCAATAAATTAGATTTTTTATTAAGAATATTAGTTAAATTTTACGTTAAGTTCTATAGGTAATACAATCTTTAGACTATATGTGAAAGCTTTTACGACACCCATCAACGATGTTAAGGTTGGTAGCAATGGTTCTCACCGCTATGTATATATTTTTTGCATTTTCCATTATAAAAAGTACTCTTGAATTAAACCCGTATATATTCTGCATAACATGTTTTTGTACTACACAAACTGTGCCAAGGTCTATATGTTTAAAATATACTTACCATTGTATAATGATACTAAAATTATTATATATACTACTAGCAAATTCAACTCGTTGGTTTGTTTGTAGAAGTCGATATATCACAGCGCCGCCTAGTGGTGAGTTACATCAATAGGGATAGCATATATAAACTTTTGCCGTGAAAAAATGCATATATTATATAATTATATTCTAACTAGCTTCTGCCCGCGGCTTCGCCTGCGTAAAAGGTTACTTTCCTAAAGTTTTACATCCCCTATTTTTATTTTACCCCTTAAGGGTAAATTTTAACAACATGTTAATGTCACATTTATTTATACCTAATCAATAGCCTAAAAATAAGTTTCAAGCTTCTGGCTTTAATATAGGATACTTCCTTACAACTTTTCATCTCCTTTACAACCTTTTTTTTGCATTAAAAAGTAGCCTATGTCCTTTCTCAAGCTCTAGACTATCTGTGTACCAAATTTTATTTAGATAAGTTTAGTAGTTTTGGCGTGAAAGAGCGATAGACAGACACATAGACAGAGTTACTTTAGCATTTATAATATTAGTAAGGATTATCATAATGATCGGTCAAATAGTTTCGAAGTTTATCGATGTCATATATACAAACATCCTCTTTTATAGATAGATTATAACACCACGGACATATAGTGGCAAGGGCTTACAACCGCATATTATCGGGATTGAGACATTGAGATAGGCGTTTTTAGCTTTTTGACGAGTCCAATGTGTCGTTACGTCTTAATTGCTAGTAGCAGCCATAAAAACCGGCACTGGAGCAGAACGGCAGTGAGCTGCTGAAGTATATATATATATATATATATATACATATATGTAAATATATATAGATCAGATGCATATGTTTGTCCTTCATAATACCAGTACGTGTAGAAATCTTCATTATCGCATAAGTTAAAGCTTAAATAAATAATATTTATATATTATTATTACTATTAAAAACATAAAAAAATTCCATGACATGTTTTCACACGAAGTAACTCTTTACAATTGATCCTGCTATAAATCATTACTATTGTAAAATTAAATAGTTTAACACGCTAGTATCAAGTACATTTGTATTCAGTACACAAACTGTAGCGGCAACTTTAACAAAACATTATTTTTAATTTACATCTGAATTATCGTCAACGGTTTTTCCACTAATCCATAAATAAATGCCTACTGTAGAAAAAAAGGTTTGTCCATAGAGAAAATATTATAATAGCAAAACTTGGTAATTACAGTAAGGGCTATAGCTTTCCCAAGAGAGGTTAGTGCCCATTCTCTTTGGATTCTAGCAACTACCATACCTATTTTAGGGTTCCATATCTAGAAAGGAAAAAAACCGAACCCTTATAGGATCACTTTATTGTCTGTCCGTCTGTCTGTCTGTCTGTCAAAACCCTTTTTCTCAGGTACGCGTGGAGGTATCAAGCTGAAATTTATATCAAATACTCAAGTGTACTGTTGCTTGGAGCTGTGAGAAAATAAAACTTCTAAGCTAACGCAATCAAAAGATACAGCTGTTTATGTCGCAAATTTCTGCAATTTTTCGACACTCGCAAGGGAATCAATACCTACAGGGTACTTCCCGTGAACTCAAAATCTTGAAATTTAGTGCGAAGAACCGTTTTATAGTACAGATAAAGGAAAAATTGTGAAAACCGTAAATTTTTAATTACATCATATATAAAAAATATTTTTAATAATTTTAAACTCCCTAACCCTTTCCTCTTGAACGTGTAGAGGTATTAAATTGAAATTTCTATCAAATACCTGAGTATTTACCTGAGTATAGGCCTGAGCCTATAATAGCTTTGAGCTGTAATAAAATCAAACTTCTATGTCAATGCAATCAAAAGAAACAGCAATTTAAGTCGCATATTTTCAAATTCACAACTACTTGCAAGGGAACCAAAACCTAAAGGGTTCCAGTCGGCCTATAATCTTAAAATTTCGCATGAAGCAACGATTTATAGCATATATAAAGAAAAAATTCCAAAATCTTTAAATTTTTAGTTACGTCACATATTTTTATTAGTTTTACGGAACCCTTTCTGCGCGAGTACAACTCGAACTTGGCCGATTTTTTTCTTGTGTAGACTATGGTCCGGACACACGCCGCTCGTTCCCAGCAGCAACGCGCGGCCCCATAACTCACCGTATTCCCTCTCCATCGCCATTGGGCCGGCCACTGGTACCGCTTCATTGACATCCGTGGCCAGTCCGGAGGGATCAACTATTATACCTGCAGATAACCGCATTTTAGACCATTGAACTAAAACGCCAAAACTACTGAAACGATCTAAATGAAATTTGGTACACAGATAGTCTAGAATCTGATAAAGGACATAGGCTACTTTTTAATGAAAAAAAGGGTTGTAAAGGGGGATGAAAAGTTGTAAGGAATTATCGCCATTTGTAAAGCCAGAGGCTTGAAACTTATTTTTAGACTATTGATTAGATATATTATAAATAAATACGGCATTAAAATTTTGTAAAAAGTTAACCTTAAGGAGTGAAATAAAAATAGGGGATGAAAAACTTTAGTAAAGTAACCTTTTATGCGGGTGAAGCCGCGGGCAGAAGCTAATATCAAATAAAGAAATAAAGTCAAAAAAATCTTTTTTTTTTTTTTTCACAATTAATAACATTTGCAAAACAGCGGCGGTAAAGTTGCCTAAATAAACAAATAAGAGTTAAGAAGTTCCCAATAACGATATAGTGGTAACAGCACCGGACTATATTTAGAACATCAAAGACGTGTAATGACTCCATCGTCAATGAATTTCGTCTGTAAATAAGCAAGTTTTATGAATCACTAGTTGTGACCGCAATTTGCATGATTTACGTAGATTGCTATTTTTTCGCATTAATTATTACAACGGTAGCTCCTGCATTTTAGTTCTTGCCCTTGCATTCCACAAACATTGTGTTTAGTGAGACGAATATTCTCATTACTGTATGGAAGCGAGAGTTGGGTATGCAGAAAAGAGTATGAAAGTAAAATTAATGCGGTCGAAATGCGATTTCTACGGCAAATCCGTGGAGTTAGGCTGATCGATCGCATTCGTAACGACGACGTAAGAGAGTGAGTGGGTATGAAAAAGAGTATTGGTGTAAAGATGCGAAAGGGAATGCTCCGATGGTTCGGACATGTGGAAAGAATGCCGAACGAACGTCTGGTTAAGAAGATTTACAATGCGAAAGTGAAAGGATGTAGGTACCGGGGGAGACCGAGACTAACCTACCTAGACCAGATCGGTCATGTACTGAAGGAAGGTGGAGTCAAGAGTCTCCGAAACCGGCGAGCGTGTATGAAGAGAATTATGAATGTTGAGGAAGCGAGTGAAGTATGCAAGGATAGAGTTCTCTGGCACTCTCGTTCTCTCTGCCTACCCTGCAAGGGACATGGCGTGATGGTATGTATGTATGTATGTAATATTCTCGAAGAAATCTACACATCTACTAAAAGACCTAACAACACCTTTTTTTCCATTTGAAATACTTTTGCAGATGAAAAGACTTTACATTGACAATTAAATTAATTTTATTAGATTTACTTTGTCAACTTATTCTTAAAAAATAAAATCAACAGTCACCTCCCAGGTTCAACAAGAGAGGTTTATTTTAGTTTATTTTATTCTATAAAGATCACCTTCCTCTTATCACCTCCATTCGTCAGTATATCAATATTGATATTGAACACAAGCGTTCCCAAATTCCACGGTATAAAACGCCATAATTATTGCAATTGACAGGTAGGTAAGGGTTAGCTAGTGAAGTTTTCCCTCAGCCAGTTTTCGAAAAATAAGGAGTTGGATTAGATTGTTTTTTCAATTAATCCCCACACTCTACTCGTCATCTTATTATTTTCAAAGCCCTATTATATTATTGAAATATTAGCAGTTTAGGCCCTAATACGACCTAGGTCAAAGGGAGGATGTTAAGAATCATTTGAGATGCATACAATTGCTTCCATTGTATTTTAGACGGGAAATAGATCGTTATATCCATTCTGCAAGATAGAAAGGAACATCTCACTTGTAGTGACTTTAATCTCTATTATATTAAAAGTAGGTACTAAGCAATCGTAAGGTCAACTTACGTAGGCTTAAGATTTCTAATAACTGTGATTTGTTGTAATTTATGAAAACTTTAAGTAAATAGAAAAAACTCATCGCCTATTACGCTGGTCCCAATTTACAGTAAGATCAGGTCAAAGTTGGTCAGTGACCTCATCCAGCTAAGGGAAATTAGCTTGTTGCTTAATATACCACGGTGACCAGATGGGTTTGAATAGGATAAGAGGTTTTCTACTACGTTTTTGAAGGTAGCAGCTTAGCTGTGTCTCTTTTTTTGCGGTCCAGGGTGACGAAAGAGGCGGCGCGCCTCCCTATAGACCCACCGTGCAAAACTCCTCTCTTCGCCGTGCGAGCGGGCCACCAGTATTTGTCGTCGGTGGCAGCTTAGCTGTGTCCCTAATCCCTGTGCGGCAGTATTGCGTACCATCAGGTGTGCTGCTAGGTCGTTTACCGCCATCAGCAATAGAAAAAATCAACCACCATAAGCAATAAAAAAATACCTTTTTTTATTTATTTTTTTGCGGTGGGCTATGGACGTCGCACCCCGCCAAATCGGTCCGGGGCGACGGAAGAGGCGGCACGTAACCCCATTGACACTGCAATTACCTCTTCTTCGCCGTACGAGCGGGCCACCGGTACCCGATCTTTGTCTTCGATGGCTCGCTCGGCGGTATGCCCTCTCGGACTCCTCTCCTGTCGACGCCCCGACAGCTTTGGCCGTCGAGGCGTCATCCTCACGCGGTGGCCTCACGTCGGGTGACCGGACGATTACCCGGTCCGATCACCCGAAGCCTCGGTTAGGGCGGCATCAGGCGCAGGTACTCGCGCCTGCGCCGCCCCAGCCGCAATAAAAAAAAAAAAAAACCTGAGAAAATGAAAGGGTTGATTACCTTGATGACTAAATTATGATATACATTCTACCATTAATAAATAAGCATCAGCTACAATTCAAATTACATATCATTCTAGTCACTTTGAGAAAATTTCATTATATTTTTTTTTATTTTATCTATTCTTGCCACACTAACATACATATCCGCCTTAACATTCGTAATTTCTTACATAAAGAAGTCTCAATTACATCATCCTCATTCTCCTACTCTTATCCCAGTTACTTGGAGTCGATACAATATGTACTCTTTTTTCATAGTACATGTAGTAAAAGTTATTGGTAATAGTTTTATGACCAACCGCCTGCCAGACTTCAACCCTCATTGGGAAAGAAGTCTCAATTACATACAGGGTGTCCCAAAATTCAACGATAAGCCGGCACCAGCAGGTGCACCTATATATGACTACTCGAGAACAAAAAAGAAAAAATTCTACCTTGATTTTTTTTTTCATTACGACAAAAAAACCGATTTCTTTAAAAATCGTCATCTTTTATTATATTATTAAGTACCATTGCTACAATTTTACAAGTAATTCTGTGATTTTTTTTGTATTGGCAAGGTAAGTAGCACTACTATCGATCACAATCATTAAAAATTCCAGAATATCTATAGTTTTTACACAAAAATCAACCAAAACTATGTTTTTTTCATAAATTATGTAAGATTTTGACTTTCAGCTCACTTTCACTCATCACAGTGAAAAAAAAAAGTATGGACACTACTGTGGCAAATTGTATTAAAAATTGGCGCAACTAACTACAATTCTAAAATGGTATAACATTCTAGGCAAACTAGCCACAAAAATATACTTAGGTGTACTATTTCAAAATAACAACCATATTTCGAAAATTGTTAGTGTTGATAGTAATCACTTCTACTATGTAGCCAAAATGTTTTTGTTGCAAGTTCTCAGAATTTGAATGAGACATGTGCGTGGTCCATAAGATAACATAAGTTAGACAGAGATAGAGAGATTATACGTTAGAGGGAGATAGATAGATGCTAATTGTTTAGTAACATTAATGCAGGTAGAGAAGTAATTAATGTCTTCAGCAGCACAGCAAGTCAGTACGCTCTACTTCTTTGTTTACTGCACACCGTTCTGTTTTAATTAAAGTGGCTCTGGTACTAATGACTTTGGATTGAATTAAGTGACCTGGAAATTGACCTGACTTGGCATTATTTTAGACTGTGATTTGTGTTTTTTTAAAGAAGTTTTGCCTTATTTTCAAGTGTTTAGCATTAATTATGCCGCTACCATATACAGCGTTAGAATACGCTAATATGCACCTAATTTATGGAGAATGCCGATGCAATGTCAACGCTGCTAGCAGATTATATCGAGCAAGGTACCCTACTCTTCAAAGGTATCCGGATTATCGCGTATTTATTAACGTGCATCAAGCATTTTCGGAGGGTCGTATACCATCTGACAGGAGAAACGCTGGAAGACCTAGATCGGAACACGATGAAGAAGTTCTCAATGAAATAGAAAGCGATACAACTACCTCTGTACGTGCCATACAAGCAGCAACGGGAATTCCAAAAAGTACTGCACATAGAATTTTAAAACGTCACCAGCTTCATCCATATTATTACAGGCGCGTGCAGGCGTTATTACCGCGGGACTATCCACTGCGGGTCGCATTTTGCCGTGTAATGCTGCAAAAACACAGGGAAGATCCCCAATTCTTAGACAAAGTTTTATGGTCGGATGAAACAACCTGCAAGAAAGATGGCTATTTAAATCTTCACAATCTTCATAGCTGGAACAATGAAAATCCGCACCTGGTGAGAGAAGACAAATCCCAATATCAATTTAAGGTTAACCTATGGACGGGCATAATAAATGGAAAAGTGATAGGGCCCTTTGAGTTACAAGGAAACATAGATGGCAATAGCTATTTGAACTTCTTACAAAATGAGTTACCAGGATTATTAGAAGACGTGCCCTTAAGTGATTTGCAAAACATGTGGTTTCAAAACGATGGTTGCCCAGCTCACTATGCCCGCCCTGTGCGAGAGTACTTAGACCAAGAGTACCCAGGGCGTTGGATCGGGCGACTTGGTCCTATCTTTTGGCCACCCCGTTCACCCGATCTAAATCCCCTGGACTTTTTCTATTGGGGTGGTCTAAAGGACAGAGTCTACTCAAAACCCATTGCAACCTTGGACGAGCTTCGCCAAAAAATAATTCAGGCTGTGGATCACATGAACAGAATCAGATATGCAAGAAAAATAAAACGTTCATTTTTAAGGCGATGTCGTGCCTGCATTACTGCCAATGGCAAACAATTCGAACATTTATTGTAATTTTAATAATATAGTAAATTCTAATCTCTCTATATCTATCTCTGTCTAACTTATGTTATCTTATGGACCACGCACATGTCTCATTCAAATTCTGAGAACTTGCAACAAAAACATTTTGGCTACATAGTAGAAGTGATTACTATCAACACTAACAATTTTCGAAATATGGTTGTTATTTTGAAATAGTACACCTAAGTATATTTTTGTGGCTAGTTTGCCTAGAATGTTATACCATTTTAGAATTGTAGTTAGTTGCGCCAATTTTTAATACTATTTGCCACAGTAGTGTCCATACTTTTTTTTTTCACTGTGATGAGTGAAAGTGAGCTGAAAGTCAAAATCTTACATAATTTATGAAAAAAACATAGTTTTGGTTGATTTTTGTGTAAAAACTATAGATATTCTGGAATTTTTAATGATTGTGATCGATAGTAGTGCTACTTACCTTGCCAATACAAAAAAAATCACAGAATTACTTGTAAAATTGTAGCAATGGCACTTAATAATATAATAAAAGATGACGATTTTTAAAGAAATCGGTTTTTTTGTCGTAATGAAAAAAAAAATCAAGGTAGAATTTTTTTCTTTTTTGTTCTCGAGTAGTCATATATAGGTGCACCTGCTGGTGCCGGCTTATCGTTGAATTTTGGGACACCCTGTATATTGCTTAAATGCATTTAATTTGTAAAATTATTAAACTAAACCCAAATTACAATTCTACATTGAGACGTACATATAGTAAAATCGCCTTCATCTGGTTCTTTATTGCGACTATGAATCTTGATCTGCTGAGTACTTAATCAATCAATTTCAAACCCTTATAAGCTAAATTATTGTAGCTACTTCAAAGCTGATAAAACGTGTTTATACATCTCGTAATAAAATCTTAAAAGTACTCGCAAACCGTATAAAAAGTTTCCATACTTCCATCCCTCAGCTCGTATACATCCACTGTTGGCCTTGGCCTCCCCACGAGAATGCCATTCGAAACGGTCCTGTGCCGCCAACATCCAACGTTTTCCTGCGACCATCATGATGTCATCAGTCTACCTAATGGTCCTAATGGGAGGTCATTCTACGCTGTCAGTCTACCTAATGGGAAGTCGTCCTACGCTGCGTCGTCCGATTCGTAGTCGCCACTCGAGAACCTTTTTTCCCCAAGGGTTGTCGGTTCGTCGAGCGATGTGGCCTACCCATGCCATTTCAACGTGCTAATTCTTCGGATTATATCGGTTACACCCGTTCTTCTACGGATTTCGGTATTCCGGATTTTATCACCTAGAGAAATACCGAGCATAGCCCTATCCATAGCACGATGAGTGACTTTGAGCTTTATTATGAGGCCGACATTTAGAGACCACGTTTCTGTGCCGTAAGTCATCGCTGGTAACACACACTGGTTATAAACTGGTAATAAAAATTTATCAAACAGAAAACCATGTCTACAAAAAACAGAAAATCATAATGAACAAATAATCTCCAACATAGTCAAGTCAAAATTCATCAGCCTATCGAAATATATTAAATACGTCTCAAAAAGGAGAATAGCGCCATAGTTGCCACACTTGAGAAGTGCAAATCTCCGTTCCAGTTGATTTTGTAAGTGTCCGAGGAGAGTCCTGCTCTCAATTATGCTGGTGATCACTTAGTTGATTTTTACGACTCCTACATGATATCAGGAGAACCCGTCACCACATATGGAATCTTCATATATATGTGTGTGTGTGTGTGTTTAATTCTAAGTAAAATGTATAAAGAATTCAAATCAAAATAAACATGGAAACATTCGCATCTTTGAATGTTGTTTTTATGATAATTAAATTATTATCATAAAGCAAACTATCGAGGTTAACATCTTAGACCAGGCACAGTCCGATTACCTAAACATCCGATCTGTCTGGTGGATATGCATAAATACATACATATATATATATATACATACACACACATTACTTATAACCTTGTATTATATATTCCTTGCCAATAAAACCTTTGATTACTTAATTATTACATTAAAGTAAATAGTTAACATATAAGTATATATTTAAATTAAAAAAAATAATTCATTCAAACTTTAAAAGTTAATGACATTTCTGTCTGTATTCTAATTCATACATAGGTACATACATATCATCACGCCATATCCCTTGCAGGGTAGGCAGAGAGAACAGTGTGCCAGAGAACTCTATCTTTGCATACTTCACTCGCTTCCTCAACATTCATAATTCTCTTCATACACGCTCGCCGATTTCGGAGACTCTTGACTCCACCTTCCTTCAGTACATGACCGATCTGGTCTAGGTAGGTTAGTCTCGGTCTCCCCCGGTACCTACATCCTTCCACTTTCGCATTGTATATCTTCTTAACCAGACGTTCGTTCGGCATTCTTTCGAATCATTTCCGAACCATCGGAGCATTCCCTTTCGCATCTTTACACCGATACTCTCTTTCATACCTACTCGCTCTCTTACGTCGTCGTTACAAATGCAATCGATCAGCCTAACTCCACAGATTTTCCGTAGAGATCGCATTTCGACCGCATTAATTATACTTTCATACTCTTTTCTGCATACCCAACTCTCGCTTCCATACAGTAATATTGGGACAAGCACTGCGTTATGTATTGCTACACGTGCCTTCTGGCTGAGGTGGTGGTTACCGAGAAGTTGCCCCAACGCTCCATTCACTCTATTTCCCGCGTTCACTCTTCGCTCTATATCAGTATTGTACCTTCCATCTCGGCTAAATCCACATCCAAGATATATAAATTCATCCACTTGCTCTAGTACA
The DNA here is from genome assembly GCA_905163515.2 of Lymantria monacha. Classification (NCBI taxonomy): domain Eukaryota; kingdom Metazoa; phylum Arthropoda; class Insecta; order Lepidoptera; family Erebidae; genus Lymantria; species Lymantria monacha. The sequence continues at coordinate 25,984,748 of LR991081.1, forward strand.
TCATTACCTATTGTTACTCTTACATCTGTTCTGGCTTCATCTCTTTCAAAGACGATTATTTTGGTTTTGCTCACATTCACGCGTAGACCCCTTTTCTTACAATCTTCTGTCATTGTGTAGACTAGGGTCTGCAGGTCAGTCGCTGACTGTGCCAGCACGACTGCATCATCTGCATAGAGCAGAGCAGTGACCACTGAGTCGCCCATCTGGACACCCACATTCATATCGTTCAACCTTTGGAGACATTTATCCAGATATATGATAAACAGTCTGGCTGACAGAACGCACCCCTGCTTAACGCCGATATTGACGTCAAACCAAGGCAACATTCCATCATCCAGCCGCACACAGGCTTTACAGCCCATGTAACTGGACTGAAAAGCCTGCAGCAGTTTACCGTTAATACCATACTCCGATAAAATGTCCCAAAGTTCCTTTCGTACAACCGTGTCAAATGCTCTCTTCAGATCCACAAAACTACAGAAAACCCTCTGACAATGTTGTGCAGAGAGAACACTTGATCCATGTATCCCCTTCCACTCCTGAAACCTCCTTGTGTCTCACACAATAAACCATCGGACACCATCCTCATTCTCCTTTCAATAATTTGACCGTACACTTTTGCTGCCAACTTGGTCAAGCTTATGGCTCTGTAATTTGCGCAGTCATAACGTGAACCCTTGTTTTTAAACAAAGGCACAATGCCTGCGCCATTCCAGTCCCTGGGAACCATTCCTGAGCTCCAACATAAATTGAGGAACAACAGGAACGCCTCCCAGACACAGGAACCGCCAAGCTTGATCATCTCGGCAGACACCATATCAATGTCCGCTGCCTTACCATTTTTCAAACTTCTTATCGCCCATTCAACTTCATCCATTTTGAAGCCATCGGAGGACACCGGTGCCGAATGTTGATCTACTAAACCACATTCGACACCGGCGCCAACCGTAGTATCCGCATTTATATCGCCAAAATATTCACTCCATCGGCTTAACACGTCTTGTGTTTGTGTAAGAATGTCTCCACCTTTAGACCTTATTTTATTCATTCTGAAGGCTGACCAACCACCCCGTGACTTCTTCACCTCCCTCCAGAAGAGTTTGGTGTTACCCTCGAAGTTTTTAGTCAGCCTATCAGCACTCATATTTGCACTATCACGTTTCTCTTTCACTAAGGCCTTCTATTCTCTCTACCTACCCTGCAAGGGATATGGCGTGATGATACGCGTACTAGTAGCAGTCGATGACAATAAAATAAAGTAACGTCACTATGAAAATGAATTAACAAATATTTATTTAACCATAACGGGTAGACACGATGATCACGGAAACATTTGGGAAAATAAACAATTACATTTAGTAGGAGATAAAGTGACGGTCACATAAAGTACAATGCCCTAATAATTTGAAAACATATAGTGTCTACAGAATCGGTTAAAAGAAATAGATAATTTTTGAAGTAACTCTTACTGATTACTGAAATTTTTAGCATTTAATATGCTTAATTATTTATAAATACCCGATTACGAAACGAAAAATGGTGACGTATGCCATCTACCGGACAATGTTTACACATTGTATAGGTATATATGGCATACGTCACTTTGAAGACGTAAGATATAATATGAAGCAAAATTTGCATGTCCTAAAATAGTTCACGATGGTGTAAGTGGCAGCACGATTGGGCCGGATTCCCAATAGGTGCGGGTTCGAACCCCGCTTATGTCATCATTTTTCGTTTCGTAATCGGGTATTTACAAACTCTTACTGATATAAATATTTCATTATCACCATCATATCAGCTCATATATGTCCCAATATTGTGCTCGAGCCTCCGCCACAATGGGGAGAAAATTTACCTACTGCATACAACGCTGGTCTAACGTTAGTATAGGATTTTCTTTCGATTATTTCATCTCTTGTATAGATGTTATATGCCTTTCATATCCCTTAGTCGTCTCTTACGATCTCCCACGGGTAAGATAGGACGTGGGGAATTGTAGTTTTTCTCCGTCACCAAACGGAAAATTATTATTTGCTTTGATGTAAATAAATTTGAACTGAACAAGGAGTCACAAATGAGTATTATAGAAACATCTCTGAACCTAAACATTGTTTAATATAAATAATGAAAAATACATACAAAATAATTCAATTTAAGCATCGTTATATAGTGCTAAAAATTTAATGAGATTTTAATATAGATTAAAATAATAATAAAACACTATTCGACTGAAGTAAATTGCACCGATGATCTTGAATAAAATTTATAAAAAAAATTGATCTAATTCAAGAAATTTTGAAATGTGTCAAGTTTTTGAGAATTCAAATATATAGGCTGGGTCCACTTATTTCACCATCGACCACTCATTCTACTAGTGGATATAGGCCTACATTATAAGCGGGGATAATGAATATAAGCGAAAACGTCGTTGGTTGTACCATTATTATTTTTTTATCCATAGCATTGTTATTAGCGTAGACAACTTACTGCACAACTGTTTTTTTTTTTCAAATAAATAAATATATAATGTTATAAACTTTCCATTTAGTATGTAGGTTGACAATTACATTTGGCACACGAGTAAATGAGGAGATCGAATAGATACAAAGGCAAAAGGTAGATTTATTAAACTTATACCTCGAACTCCTTTAGTTCGATTAATAAAAAAAAAATAAGAAGTTAACTATGTAAATTGTCATATCACGACTAATATGAGCATAGGTGCGAATTTTAAGAAGTTATTACGCTTAACACTCTTGGGCCTCAATATTTATGTTTCCAATATAATTTTGTACTTACAAAATGAGTGAATCGAAATGGAAATAACCCATAACTTATTTAATAATGTTGGTTTTTTTTTTAACTTGAAACAAAACGATTTATAATAACTTTTAATAATCACATTAAATAATTTATTATGCATAAGCCCTATAAGGGCAGTTACATATTGTCAATTATACATATTTTTTTAAATTAATCTACCACCGGATCGGAAATCCGCCACAAACTGAGAAGATCCGGCAAGAAACTCAGCGGGCTCGTAATTTTTTTTTTATTAGATTACATGTTTTCATAAATATTATTGGATATATGTTTAGTCCATATTAGCTCCAGTGAGATGACCTTCGAGTAAAGATAATTGACAGCACAGATTATAAAATAATTATATATATGTATAATATAAAAAGATAATAAAAATAATTGACAGCACAGATTGCTACATTGTTAAACTAGCGAAATTTCCAGCCAAGTATTGTATTGGATTCTATTCCCACTCGAACCTATGACAACCGGTCTGGCCAGCGTGTAACATAACATCAATTTCCCTGCCGCGTCAGAGGAGTTTTCTCAATATACAGCTAATGTAAAAGTGATTTTACTAATGAAACTGCGACTTTCTAATATAAATTCCTTTTAATAAACTCTTTATCATTATAATAGACATATTTATACTTTTTTTCCAAACAATGTATTATACATTATTTTACTGCGTATCACCCATGCGTCGTAAAATAATATTTTATTGTATGTGTTGAGTGATTTCTTCACTTTCATTACTAAATCAATTATTATGAAAATAATCAGCTTTTAATATAATTTGCAGAGCAAATAATATAATTCGGTTAACTGGTTATTAACCTTAGTTAGCAGCTGTCTCAATAATCATATTTAATTAAACATACCATACATATTTAGTAAGTCGTTACAATAAAAGTTAAATGTTATTTAATACCATAAGGCATCAGCCTTAAGAATCCAATAAATGACCAGCCCATAATTTGTCGTTGGAGTAATGAAAAACGACAAAGGCATCTTCTCTCAGCTGTAATTTTACGTCTAAAAGCAAGAATGATGTTATAATTAAAGTTTGAAGGCAGCTATTTGATTGTAAACTTTCCCAGAAGAATAATGCAGACGTCAAAACCATCATATCATTTATAGACCTCGCTAAAAACTGTACTGCTCGAACGAACATACGACGCACAGTATTCAAGGTCGTTATTTACCACTACACATTTATGTAGTCAAATCGTTTGGTAAATAAAATATTCATATTTGTTGTTTTCTTTCAAGGATTGGCAAATGTGTGACGTCACTATTTAGTACTTACTAGGTACTTGTACCTACTAGGTTTGTAATTTTCATTAGAGCACATTGAAGCATGGATTTATTGATCTAACTAGTAGAGAATATGAATCACTGTTGTAGGTATTTAAAAAGACGGAAAGTTTAAAAAAAAATATCTCTGAACGTAGTCACAGCCAACGCATAAAATCTTACGTTGCTTTTTGTAGTCGAATAAAAAAAAAACATTACAATACTCTATACTTGGCAAGCGGGAATATTAAGTGCTAAAAAGTTGACAATTAATATCAACACGTTTTGGTTTTTTGTTCTATGTAATGACAGAATCCTTACTAATATTATAAATGCGAAAGTAACTTTGTCTATCTATCTGTCGCTCTTTCACGCCAAAACTACTGAACCGATTTAAATGAAATTTGGTACACAGATAGTCTAGGACCTGATAAAGGACATAGACTACTTTTTAATGCAAAAAAGGTTGTAAATGGTGATGAAAAATTGTAAGGAAGTATCGTCATTTTAAAAGCCAGCAGCTTGAAACTTATTTTTAGGCTATTGATTAGATATAAATAAATATGACATTAACATATTGTAAAAAAAATACTCTTAAGGGGTAAAATAAAAATAGGAGATGAAAATCTTTAGGCAAGTAACCTTTTATATAATGTATAAAATCCTATATTAACCAGTCTAACCAACGTGGTATAGGTTAATTTCCATCCCAATATGAACGACTGTTGAGTCCAACAGTGGGACGTATGCGTACGCTCGCATGCAGCTTTTGTTGAATATCATATCGGCGTACAATTTAGATGTCTGTCACTTAGTAATAGAACTATTCACCGTTAATTATTTACCCAGTATTAATGTAAATGATTCTGTGTGGTGACTGCGTAAGAATATAATTCACCATCCCCTATCTTACCCGTAAGTGATCGTAAGAAAAGACTAGGGGATTTGAGACGCATATAACATCTATGCAAGAGAAAGAAAACTCGAAACAAAATCCTATACCAACACGTCTAGCTAGCTTTGGTATAGTAGATAAATATTCCTTACATTATGGAGGAGGCTCGAACCTAACAGTGGGACGTATACGAGCTGGGATGATGATGATGATGATTGCAAAAGATGCATAAAGCAAATTAACAAACAAGGCTAGTTCATGACAATAAAAACGCGACATAAAATGCTGAATTTATAGATCCTACTGACCGACTGACACCTTTAAACAATTACAAGCACTTCTTAGAATCCCTGAGATTTAAGTCTCAGTATCATCCATTTAGTGACAGGTTTAGGCTCAGATCCGTGAGGCCTGAACTTAGAGCGATAAATTTTTATAGGTACCTAATTTTTCAAGGTAGCAAAAATTTTAAATCTTTTTTTATAATCTATAAGACCTTTGTGGTGTCTTCTCTTCTTTTACAACCTTACGATACCATTTTTAAAAGGTTTTCTTTTATAATGATTAATAATGTAAGTGCTAAAATTTTAAGTAAGACATATAGATACTAAAATAGTGAAATTTAAATAGGAGCTTCAAATTAACTTAGATAAACGTCGAACCTAAATTGCGTTACTTCTTCCATAGAAACCACTATGCAAAATAGATTAATGAATGTACAAATTATTGTGGAATTACAAAAATTTTACAAATTATTATTGTGTAATAATTTGTGGAGGTTATAGTGATATTTATATATATTTTATGTTTCAGGAGCCAAAAGAATGGAAGCGACGGCAAAGTGGACCAATGATCAATCCATCTTTCGAGCCAGACGACTTTTTACCACAAAGGTAATTATCACTACTACCATCTATTATTCTTCTAAGTTCATAGAGGCCCCCATTCTGAGCGTGAGATTGACAATAGAAGTTAGATGATTCATGAGATTCCTTCACAATGAAGGGTAGAATAGCAGGTAATTTCTTTTTCCAAACCTTTTAAGTAAAACGAACTCCACACACTCTAGCGATTAACCCATGCCACGACGAAAAAGCTTTTAAATATTTTTTTATCAACTCAATTGATATTCATCATAACGATTTTAGCCAATTTATTTAATAAATTTATAAATAATAGCATTGCAGTAACTCATGTGGACTTTATAATACTGTATAGTTTTATTAAAAATAGTTCAGGAGTTTTTGTGTGGAAATGTAACATGTTTAAAAATTGTGTTTATAATGACAGTAAGATTTGATGCTTAGAGTCAAACGGAACGTATTTGTTGACGTCATTATTTAATTACCCATTGTACTTTATTTATAATCAAATCAATTTAAGAATACAATACGCAATTTATTTAATGCAACGTTTTCTACAGGTCCACTTAAGGCGTTGTGATTTAACAAATGATATTTAATTAAACGAGTTCTTGTAATAGAATATAACTTTTAACCATTTGATAATCTAAACCATTCCTGAATCAACCTGAATACACATAAAAAAAATATCAAAATCACTCCAGCCTTTTAAAAGTACATATACACACACATATACACAGAAAGTACCAAAAATCAGAAAATGTTTCTCACGTTTGTACACCAACCTGCAAGATCTCAGGCGATTCATTGGTCTATTGTAAAAAGCTAGAGAAAGAAATATGCAAACGCATTTATTTCCTGTATGTCTTCCTTGTAGTGTATTTACCTATCATCTCTTAAAGTAGTTCCAGCAGAATTACTAATAGAATTAGCAATATATTTGCACCAAACCCGCTAAATGCATCCGGGTGACAAGTGAGCGACACCATACATCCGTACTGCAATGTACCTCTCCACGCCGTGCGAGTGTCCCACTGGAACCTGGTCTTTGTCTTCGGTTTCCCACCCGGCGGTTTACCCACGCGGGTATACTCTCGAGTCGATGCGCCTAGAGTTGGGTAGGACACGTGAAATGGATGAGTTTGTATGAGTAACTCATATCGAATCGTGAGTTGGGACATTGTACCACCTCAATGAGGTGGGACAATAAGACTATTAGTATGTGACTACGAGTTGAGGTACTGTGACATTATGATAAAAACACGAGTTGAGCTGTTATTGTGACATTTGACAAACACACAAAGTGAGTTATTATTACATTTTTAAGACATTACTATAAACAAACGAATTAAGAAATTTCTGAGATCAGTCACTATGAACAGTCGACACTCGAAAAGAAACAGAAAAGTAATCTATATTATTTAATTAAAGTAAAATAAAAATTAGACAAGGAGCGATAATAAAAGGCGCAGGACACATTCAATTCGCGCCAATTCGTTCGTCGAGTAGGTACCTCATTTGAGGTGTGACATAATATATTTTTGAAGTGATGGGACATTTTGTCATTTTTTAGTATTAAAATGATCGTGAGTTTGACACATATTAAACAGTTGTATTGCCGGCAATACTCACGTATTAGAGTCGATTATGTTGACCCGGGTTTCGAGCATGTCCGATGCTCATCATCAGGGCGAGTGCGCAGCTACGGCTGCGAGCCCCCGACGCGCACTGCGGCTAGCGTAACGTGCAGCACGCTGCGACACAGCTTCGGGCGGCGGGGGGGTACTGCTTCCTTCTTGAGCGTCTTCAGCGGAATCGTCCGATGAGTCCCGATCATTACCGAGGGCATTTGATGGTCTCACAGCAAACTCACTCCGCGTGCCATCACCCTGACATACCACGCTGACCACGTCGCTCTCCATCCCAGACAAAACCTTGTGTGTCGAGGTAGTATTGAGTGCCGGTATCCATGCTGGCAATAATTGGCAACAATGTCGTCGCTGGGCCAAGTCTAGTGAACGTAAGCGACCAACAAGAGTGGAACGTTCTCCGACTTACCTACCGTTCGTAAAGGGAACAACGGACAAAATCGGGTACCTATTGCGACGCAAGTATGATATACGAACGTTCTTCCGCCCACCTGGTCAAGTACGGCAAATGCTACGTTCACCCAAAGACAAGGACTACCTGAGCGTACCAGGAGTCTATAGAGTACCTTGTGACTGTGGCAAGAGCTACGTGGGAGAAACTCGCCGCAGCATCGCCACCAGACTAACCGAACACGTCAGGAGTATTAAGAACATGGACACCACTAAATCAGCCATAGCAGAGCACGCCAGTCTCTCGAACACAACACACTACATTCAGTTCGACAAAGCTTCCGTATTAGCCACAGAAAAGTATTTTATACCTCGCAAAATACGTGAAGCTATAGAAATCAACCGACATCGTACGTTTAATAGAGACTGTGGGTGGACGCTCCCTTCAGCATGGATACCGGCACTCAATACTACCTCGACACACAAGGTTTTGTCTGGGATGGAGAGCGACGTGGTCAGCGTGGCATGTCAGGGTGATGGCACGCGGAGTGAGTTTGCTGTGAGACCATCAAATGCCCTCGGTAACGATCGGGACTCATCGGACGATTCCGCTGAAGACGCTCAAGAAGCAAGCAGTACCCCCCGCCGCCCGAAGCTGTGTCGCGGCGTGCTGCACGTTACGCTAGCCGCAGTGCGCGTCGGGGGCTCGCAGACGCAGCTGCGCACTCGCCCTGATGATGAGCATCGGACATGCTCGAAACCCGGGTCGACATAATCGACTCTAACGCGTGAGTATTGCCGGAAATACAACTGTTTAATATTTTGTCATTTTGTATGGGACATTTGAAGTGACTCTTGTAGTAGACTCTTGAGTAACACAACACTAGATGCGCCGGCAGCTTTCGCCGTCGGGCATCATCCTCATGCGGCGAGCGCAGGGTGTTGAAGGTTTGTCGCTAGAGCGATGGTCGACAGCCTCAGGAACTGGAACACAGCGCCTTCTGCAAGGTTGTTGTCTCACGAAAGGAGTCGGCAGGGTGGGTCCGTGAGGGTAATCATCTACGGTAACACGCTCCGCCTTTAGGCAGGAATATATTACTGCCTATAATATATATTACGTGGAAGCGTCACCCCGGTGACACTGTTGATTTTTTTGGTACGGTGTCGACGGCGCTGGTACCCGAAAGGGTATTTCACCGGGCCAGCCACGGAGGTTAACGAATCAATACCAGTTGGCGATGAAGAGCTAACATGGTGGTTTATAAGGCCGCACGTTGCTCTTTCGTCACCCTGGATGGGAGAAACGCCGCGTGCCAAATTTGAAAAAAAAATAGGCAAGAATATATCCACAGAGGATGTGGCTTCCAGAATACTCCTTTTAGTGAGTCTTTAGGACACTACAGTTAGTGGTGTAATACTTATACTAATTTTTAATCCTATAAGTAAAAGTATGACCGATAAATATAATCCACTATATCTTACCCTTTTACTGCTCTTACTGTTTTAGAAGAAGAAAATGGATAACGGTGAAAGTATTTATTTATTATTAACGAAGAGTCTTTGTGCCTAATTTGTTTGGTCCCACATAAATTGTGTTACTGCGTTTCTCTCCGAGAGAAACGCAGTAACAAAATTTCCTCAGGTTCTGTTCATAGTGAATCTTTACGTCACAAAAAGAAACAATTATCCATATTTCATGTTTCTAGCGTCAATAAATTCGATAGGTCAGTCAACTAACGGCTTTAGATAGATATAAGAAAATATATATAGAAATGTATTTTTTTATTTATTCTGTGATTCTCTTATCTAGCATAATGCTGGCTGCACCTGCGTGTATCGTTCCGAAGTAATGTGTGGCGAAGCTTCGTACGTTTTGTACACTAGAAAGTTTTCGCGATAAAACTGTGGTCACATTAGCGACTTCGGTATTTTACACGAAGTATTGTGCACTAATTAAAGATGGCCGAAATCATTTTAATGCTTTTAACTATGGATGACGAATTACTTTACTATTACAGCTATATTATACTAATAATTACATAATGATTTTTTGGATCTAAAGGAAAAATTCTAACACCATTTCATCACTCCGCTCCATATTTATTGATTAACTGGAGATCCTCGAACGCGTAGAAAATTTCCGCAGAAATGAAAAACGCTAGTCTGACCATAGAGCGCGATATATTAGCGCGCTAAAACCCTTTGACTTATCGCCACCCAAGCGATAACGCAACACGAAGCCCGAATGTTCGCGACGATAGCCGATAATGACCGGTCACATCTGCGTATGAGACGACTCATTGCACGAAGCTTCATGACGATATACGCAGGTGCGGCCCTAGCATAAGACATAGTAAATTAATTCTGGAGTATCTGGTAGGAAAAACGTACTATGTTAATCATAAATAATTATATTTCATTACAAAAAAAAAACATGTAATTGAAACATATTATATTAAAATATTGTATCGTCGTTTGTTTTTGTGGCATTCCATTGTTTAATTTTTTGAGAAATTACTTCTTGACAAAAAATATAAAGATTGGATATCTCTACAAAAATCGACGCATCTATTAAAGTTCCTATTCTTATATGATTTTAAAATTTAAGAGAAATGCTACATTTTTAGATTGCGATCCTTTTTTCACTCATTTGCCGGCACGATAAAATTTAAAATGAAGGATAAATCAAGAAATTCGATAAAGGAATAAGGAAGATATCGCGAACCGATAAAAATACAGGCTTGATAAATAATATATAAGATGATTAACTAATTGGACTTACGACTGCCGATATTGGATCAATATAGTTAGGTAATTACCCAGTCAGGTCAGGCAAATAGTGATGTTGGATTATCTATGACAAGTTATCGTAGTAAAACGCACATAGCCGTGAACGTGTACTTTACAGACGATAAGTCTGTGAAGTGACAATAGAAGTCTTCTTGTGATATATGAATGATTGTATACTCACCGCTCGCTAATAACGACTTGAGATTATAAAAAAAAAGTAAAAATATCTCTGATATCAAAAAAAGAACTGGGAAAATAAAATAGTTGCGTGTCAACAATTTTATAAAATTTTGCATTTTTTGGTCATTGACAATGAAGCAAATTTATTTATTATAATTTTTTATTTATTATAAATTTATTATATTATTTATTGATTTTTCTAGCCTTGTTTATATTTTATTTTGCTACTAATGCTTATTTCATTTATGACCATATCAACATATTTGGATATTAGTTATTGCCTTTTACGCTACAACACAATAGTTAAGTATTAAAATAGCCCATAATTTTGGTTTGTTTTGATTTAACAAATCATATTATGGGAATCTATTTAATGGGAAAATATCATTATTATTTAGAAGAATATGTACTTCATCTCCTATATTTAAATATATCGCATTTAAATACGATTTTACGCTTTTCATAATCAGTTGGAATATAATAGAATGTCAAAAGCAGTCGTTAGATTTGATTTCGCTCCAATTTACATAATATTATTTTAATTACATATCAATATTTCAATATCTAGTTACTACAAATATTATCTAGATGGATATATAATTTCAAATGTATGGTAAAATTCAATTTAATACCATAAAAATATTTTTTTAAATTTGTACACGAACGATTTGAAATAATGATTGCGATTTTGTAACTAGTGAATATCACGCGTTTCAAACTCTATAGTAAATCGATACGAATAGACAGTCTTGCAAGGCGCTGTTACTTAGCAATACCAAACTCTTAAGTTACTATGGAGGGGTATGAGAGGTATGTGTGAGGTTGTGTTCATTGTTTTGTGTCAACTATACTGTTTTCATGTTTTTCTTAATCTATAATTACATGTGTGTAGGCGTGTAAATAATCTAGTAAATCACGTGAGTAACGCTTTTAAACCTGAATTTTATTTCAACTCTAGAAATACAATCATCCTTTGTTGTTATATGAGGACTTATAAATATGAAAATAGCTTAAAATACTGTAGATTTTATTAATTAAAAATAAAGTGATTATTTAAAGAATTATCAAAGTTAATAAATTACAGTGTTCTTACAGTGTAATTTATTTATTCAGGCTTCTGTCAAGCAGAAAACTTTCGTAACTAAAGTTGCAGTGAGTGATTGAGTGGCACAAAACTATCTATAAAGAAACATATCTAGGAGTGAGTGTTGAACGCCTAATAAATAGTTGCATGGAATAAAAACTGAACGACAGAAAGATAGGATTTTCGTATAGATAGTTCAGTTGCAGGGTTAAAAGGGGGCAGAATGGACTTGCCTAGTAAGAATCTTATCTTCAGAGAATCATTTGCTAATATTAGCATATGTGTTATAATATTTAAACTGAACAAGCACGCTTAGCTGTCTTACCAATCTTCTCAGTGTAGGAATATACTCGTATCAGCTAAATATTTACTCAGGGTATTCTATTGTCATCATCATCTCAGCTCAAATTTAAAACTGACCTAATAAAATCATGGTAGTCAGCCGGATTGTTATAGTAGTTAATTTGAGTTTGCCTTCTCTTGCAGTGATTTTTTCTGGACATTTAATCCCCTTTTTTTTAGAATCGGTCTATGGAATGGTCACACACCGCTAAATCCATCCGAGGCAACAGAAGAAGTGGTGCGCGACCCCATAGACCCGCCTTACAAGCCGTCTTTTAAGATACACTGACAAGAAACGATATGGTGAATTATATTTTTTATTCTATCACCACCACAGGATAAGATTATCAAAATATAACTGATATTTTGGATTCAAAGATTGAATAATTGAATATTAATTCTTTCTAAAAAATCTTAATGTTTTCTTTTTTTCCAGCTTGTCACCGGTAAAGGATGAGAAAAAAGGGTCTACGGATAACGCAATCTTCATGGTTAATATAAAACAGGACACACAGGAAACTGAAGAATATGAGCCGTATGATAATAGAGTCGTGGGACATCCCACTACGTAAGTATTTATAGGACACGGCGCAACACACGCTGGAGGTGTGTCCGGGCTGGGACCGGCAGCGGCGTGACCTCGTCGCTGTTATTGGTGCCGACCTGACACTGCCGGCTGTCGCGAGGGCGATGGTCGACAGCGTTAGGAACTGGGACGCGGTCGCCGCCTTCTGCGAGGCTGTCATCTCGCGGAAGGAGGCGGCGGAACGAGTCCGGGAGGATTCCCGCGACCCGGGCCGCCGTCAGCGGCCGGGGCGGCGCAGACGCGAATATCTGCGCCTGATGCCACCCTAACCGAGGCCTCGGGTGATCGGACCGGGGAATTGTCCGGTCACCCGAAGTGAGGCCACCGCGTGAGGGCGACGCCCCGACGGCGAAATCTTGCGGGGCGTCGACGAGAGGAACCCGCGAGGGTAAACCGCCGGGCGGGCCACCGAAGTCAAAAATCGTGGTGGCCCGCTCGCACGGCGAAGAGAGAGGATTTTACGGTGGGTCTATGGGGTCACGCGCCGCCTTTCCGTCAGCCCGGACCGATTCGGCGAGGCGAGACGCATCCATAGCCCAACAAAAAAAAAAAACCGGAGGTGTCAAGGGACACCCGGATGGAACGAAGTTCTATTTTAATTATATAATTTTTTTCTGCCTTAAGCGATTTTTATAGTTATATTTTAGCCAATTTGCAAAATATCTTTATAAATTATAGCCTATGTGTTATTCTGATGTGCAAGCTATATTACTATAAATTTCATCAAAATCCATTCAGTAGTTTTTACGTGAAAGAGCAACAAACATGTTCACATCCATACATTATTACATACTTTCACGTTTATAATATTAATAATAGGATATACAATTCCACTAGACTACCAAAACTTTTCGGCCCCGAGCTCGAACGCGAGCCGGCCACGCGGCCCGGTCACGGGCGAAAATAATTTCGTTGCGCATTATTTTGATGTTGTTATATCTCTTAAGGTATTGATTTAATATGCATGGTCTGAAGGAAAAAAAATATCTTCATGAAATGCTCAAGCCAACTAATGTATTTAAAATGATAAGGATTAATACAGTATTTGTGTAAATAGCTTTTCAATTACCGTTTTATAATAGAACATTTTTTAAAGTATTAAAATGGATATAGTATGTTATCCTTAAGAGATAGATATATACCATCGCGGACTTTTTTGTAGGCCTTTTTAAGCTGTATAATACTGTAGTACTTTATTTTGATCTATTTCGTAGGGTACAGCCAGCGTTTGCAATGTAAGCGCAAAATAATGTGTTTATTTACGACATCACATTAGAAACCTCTAAAATTATCAGTGTTTCTCTAGTACATTATGCATATATTATACATATAAACCTTCCTCTTGAATCACTCTATCTATAAAAAAAATCGTCGCGACACCACACTGTTCAATGCGAAATAGAAATGAAAATATCTGGCTTGCTTTCTATAAGAGAGCCGACGAGCGACGCCGCACAGCTTACAATAGCTTACTATAGCAAAAAGTGTCGTGACAACTTTTCGTAAGAATTTTTTCCGTCTAGCCCCCTTTCACAACGCGCGATAAGGAACTTCGTTCCAAAAAAAAAAAAGGTACATATTGTAAAAGATATTGACGGTGGTTTTACGACCGGTAGCCTACCTGACGTTAACCCTCCTTGGGAGTGCAATTGTTGACGATATAAGGTGAAGTTGGCCCAGGTCGATAAAGACGATCAATAATGGTCACGCTGTTGACAGTTCTCTGTCTCCAGCCGCGGCCCGGTCCGTCCGGGGTACTACCACACTCTCGCAGAAGTTCGACGTATGAGTAATGGCAATGTGCTATTGCACTTCGTTCGATGAGCGAGAAAGCCGGAAGCCCAACTGGTTGAATTTGGGGATTGTAATGGTAGGCAGTGGTCTTGGTTATAGCAAAGGTGCATGAGCGGCAGTTACATTTACCATCAGGTGTGCTGCTTGCTCGTTGCCACCATGAGCAATAACAAAAATAACGCAAAATGTCTGTACTCGTATTTATACATTATCTTAATATTGAATAAACAGCGCTTAATAACTAGTAATCATGAGGATAGTTCACTGTTAGGCTCGAGTCTCTTCCACAATGTGATTTGACTGACAGTATCATGTTGGTAACGTCTAACGTTTAATCTTAGTATGAAATTTTATTTCGAGTTTTCCTTCTCTTGCATAAATTTTATATGCATATCATATTCCTTTGCCGTCTAGTGAGCAATAGAGGCAGTTGTCAATTATATTTTTACTTCGTCATTACACGGAACTTGAATAATAGCTTCACGTACGAATTTAATCGCTTAGCTATTTTTACGAGCCCTATTAGTATGCTTGTAAGCTAATATTATCAAAACGAATGTGGTTATAGGTTGTATGTTTGTTTTTTATTATTTGCCATTAGTGGCTGACGAACTAGCAGCCCATTTAATAGTAAATGGAAACTGCCACTCACGAATATCTCTACCACAAATACTCCGCAGTATTTAATGCGCAGTCACTGCCTACCATAAAATGAGGACGGAGCCTCAGTTTCTCTTACTTGTCAAATGAAATGTAATACTATTTAGACGTCGCTTTTCTACAAGATTGTGGTATTACTTCAGACGAACCAACTAGTTTATGGCCTTTTTTTTTTGGCGGTGGACTATAGAGTGGTCACGCCCTGCTAAATCCGTCCGGGGTGACAGAAGAAGCGGCGCACGACCCCATAGACACGCCCTACAAGTACCTCTCCACGCCGTGCGAGCGGGCCACCGGAATCCGGTCTTTGTCTTCGGTGGCCTGCCCGGCGGTTTACCCTCGCGGGTATCCTGTCGAGTCGACGCCTCGGCAGCTTTCGCCGTCGGGGCGTCGTCCTCACGCGAACTAGTTTATGGCTGCTGTCAGAAAACTATCAGCAACGTGGCTCTAATACAATGAAATATAAACTATCATAATTGAACATTAGTTCAACATTTTTTAATTCTAATTTAATCTATACTAATATTATAAAGCGGAAGAGTTTGTTTGTTTGTTTGTTTGTTTGTTTAAACGCGCTAATCTCAGGAACTACTGGTCCGATGTGAAAAATTCTTTTTTTGTTGGATAGTCCATTTATAGAGGAAGGCTTTAGGCTATATAACATTACGCTGCGACCAATAGGAGCAGAGCAACAATGATGAATGTGTAAAAATTGGGTTTATGTTTCCTTTTGGGAGCTTCCGCTGCGTAAACGGTTAAAGTTGCGCAAAAATTATGTACTACATAATTGTTCCTCTTTCAAAGTTCTAAATAAAAGTCCGCGACAGCATATGTCTATCTTTTAAGATTGGCTCACTATAACCTTTTTTATGCTAATCAAATTTGTTTTAAAATAATGTGATATTTTCGAAGGTGTTTTTATAAACATAATATTAAGCCTTATCCAAATAAATGAGTTATTCATCACAAGTATTTAATTTAAAACAAAATTGCTCTTTACATTATTTGATTTCAATGAATATCTTAGGAAATATCGCAGTTTAAAAATAACATCGCAGCAAAATAATGATCAAGTACTGGGCGCGCATTTACGATAAAAATACTGGATCTTATAATCTTATATTAAAAAAAAAACTCAAACTAATGTTATTTCAAAGTACTTCTGCACACACTACATTTTTAGTTTTGTTTTCTTCTCATGACCTTCCGTCGGCTTTACACATCCTAAATAATAATAATAAGTATAGGAAGTATTAGTGCCTGCCCTCATGTATGGCAGTGAAAGTTAGATTTGGCGGGGAAGACAT
Organism: Lymantria monacha; assembly: GCA_905163515.2. NCBI lineage: Eukaryota > Metazoa > Arthropoda > Insecta > Lepidoptera > Erebidae > Lymantria > Lymantria monacha. The sequence goes on from LR991081.1 coordinate 26,001,392, forward strand.
GAAAATAGAATAAATGCTGTAGAGCTGACAGCTCTTCGTAAGCTGTGTGTGATGTAAGTATGAAAGATAAAATTAGGTATAATGTTATAAAAGAGCGCTGGTATGCTGAGGTGGGTTGGACATGAAGTGGCAGAAATAATGAGTGGGCAGAGGTTGACGAAGCAAACATATAAAGCAATCGTGAATGGGACGAATACAAGGGGAAGACCTTTTCTGGACCAAATTGGCGATTTGTTCACGAGAGGTCATCATCATCATCATTCTCCTACTCTTATCCCAATTACTTGGGGTCGATACAATAAGTACTCTTCATTCATAGTACATATTATAAAAGTTATTGGCAATAGTTTTATGACCGGCCGCATGCCAGAAGTCAACCCTAATTGGGAATGTAATTGTTGACCAAACGGCATCAGATGGAGTTGGCCCAAGTCGTTATAAGGCTCTTAGTCGTCTTTTACCACATCCACAAGCAAAGTGAGGATTGGTAGTATTCATAGCCGCTACCACACAGCGATTTCATACACATTAAAAGTATGTGTAATCGTAAATAGGCGTAAGTGTATGTATGTATGTATAATATACATACATTGTATAATATATATCTATAGAAAGTATAGATAAGACCCAATACTTTTACTTGCATTACTTTATATGGTACTACATTGCATTATATAGATTACGTCAAACTTGAATCACTTTTAAATACTTATTTCGCGTAACTACAAATACACACAAAAAAAAAGAAACACATACATGCACGCACACTACATCACAAACACACGCATACCACACACACACACACACACATACACACACGCACACACACACACAAACACACACACAAACACACACACAAACACACGCACACCACACACACACACACACACAAACAAACGCACAACATACACATGCACACACACACACACACACAACGTGTGAGCGCGCTCACTAACACGTTAATTCTCACTCATTCATTTATTATAGATTTCTTTATCATTAGTCTTTATTACGTAAGATATATATATTCATTATTTATAATGTATGTTACTGTAAAATAATTTGATGTTCAAGATTTATGTATTTCGGGAAGGAACTGTCTCTTGAAACACAGGTATTACCTAATTCAAGAGGCAAAGACATCTATGTCAACTGTCATATGTATTTAGTTTTCAATAAAGATTATTATTATTATTTTACTTAATATTAAATGTTCTACTCTTACAAATAAAAGGGTCATGTAGGTACCTAAAACAGCTTTAACGTATGTATTATTTAAAAATATTTCCACCTTTTACGTAAACGAATTCGCGAGTTGAAGTTAACGTTAGCCCAAAGTAACCAATCCACGCGGACGAAGTCGCGGGCAGAAGCTAGTTTATAATAAACTCCCAATATTATGTACTTTATCTCTCTCTATCTCTCTCTCTCTCTCTCTCTCTCTCTCTCTCTCTCTCTCTCTCTCTCTCTCTCTCTCTCTCTCTCTCTATCCCTGTGGTGATGGAGTAAGAATACAATTCACCACCATCTTACCCGTGGGTGATCGTAAGAGACGACTAAGGGACAAAAAAAGTATACAATATCTATGCAAGAGAAAGAAAACTCGAAACAAAACCCTGTGCCAACATGCCTGACTAGCGTGGTATAATAGTAGGTCAATTTCCTTCCCATTATGGAGGAGACTCGAGACCAACAGTGGGACATATGTGAGTTGAGATGAATTAAAAATGAATTACTTTATGGTGGTGTAAACGAATACTATCAACCTTTACATTGTTCTTAAGTGTTACAAAAAATGACTAAGAGTTTTAGCTTGAGCGTTCCTAGTTCTGAAATAGGGGCATCAGACAAACAGACTCGCAAATATATTTACGATATTTACCATGAAAAAAGTCTTTGGGATAAGAGTAAGATGATGATGATGTCATCCCTAATATTCTCCAGTCCCAATATAGTCCAAAATAGAATAAAACTGATTTAATGATTAATAACAGCTGGTCAGGTGAATTCACACTAGCTTTTATTTACGAGTTTCATTCTCTTGTTATTATTCGCCTTTCTTTGTGTGGAGACGTGTTTTATTGAATTTATAAAACTATTTATTATCATAAATATTTATTTAAACATTTTAACTTCAAGAAGTTTTTTTTTGCATAACAACCATCTCAAAGGTTAAGGAAAATATTATAAAATATATCTTTAAACAAACAACAAGTAATTTATTCTTGTGATATAAATATGTAATTATATGTTCGTTGAAAAATCCAGTCACATAAGATATATATTATACACCAATGTGTATGTATGCTGAATACAGACTAATAATATAAAGAGTCATAATCTCATTTAGCATACGGGTCAAAACCAACGCCCCATTTAAGTAACAATTCATTTTAGAGATATATTATTACAAATAATTTGCTATGTTGTGGCGGCCACGAGTCATATCAATCCTTTATATTTGTAGTAAAAATGGACTAAAACCTAGGCCAACTTCATATAAGATCGGGTTCCGATGACCCACCCGCACGGCGTGGAAAGGAACGTTGTTGGACGGTTCTACGGGATCATGCGTCGCTTCTCTTGACCTTTTAAGGACAATATACCGACAACATATAAGGACAATATATAAGGACAATATATATATATATATATACTGAGAAATAAAACATTGTGTATTTGGATTTTATATAAAATTTGGATTTTAATGAAAATAAGATTTTATATTAAATACACAATTCACAAATAATCCTCTCCCACACAAAAATACATTTTCACTCACGGCTCAAAACAATTATTTGTGGAAACCAAAACGGATTATCTTCCATGAGAGTCCAATGTACAACACTCAGAATGCTACACCACTACATTAATCTGGTATTATAAAAATTTACATATTTAGACGAAGAATTCCATTAGACGCATATCTAAACAGCAAACTATTACATCATCATCATCATTTCAGCCCATCGCCGTCCACTGCTGGACGTAGGCCTCCCTCATGGTACGCCACAGATTGCGGTCCTGTGCCGTTTGCATCCATCGACGCCCAGCAACTTTGACCAGGTCGTCTATCCACCTAGTGGGGGGGCGTCCTACACTGCTATTACATAAAATAAAAATACCAATAATGCATGCCTAGCTTTTTAATTCAATCAAAAATTAATCAAGTAATTCGATACTAGGTTTAAATCGCCTTGTTCATATCTTGCCTGCGAGGCAGGTAAAATAACGTAGACTCTTCTGTTGTGCGGAGGGCATAACCAATTGCCGGGCGAGACACCGAAGACAAAGATCGGGTACCGGTGGCCCGCTCGCACGGCGGAAAGAGGAGTTGCACGGTGGGTTTATGGGATCACGCGGCGCCTCTTCCGTCACTCCGGACTGATTTGGCGGGGCGAGACGCTTCCATAGTCCTCGTATAAAAAAAAAAGTCATTACCAATTCGGTTCAATGTGATAAAGAATGAATGTATTTTTTGGATGTGCCACTAAACTCCCAATTACGTATTCGGATAGAATACAAGATCCCCTTGACTTATTACTACATTGAAAGTATTTTCTACTGTAAACTTAGTAATTTATATAGATTGCAATAAGAAATTCTAGGTTTTAGAATGTTACAAAGTCCGACTGGGCTTGTGTCATCACAATGAATGTTTTACAACCAGGTCTAAAACGCTTTTTGTCGCATAATTGAAACCTGGTTAAATAATAGTACACCAGCTACTTATCGTATAATTAAATGGGCTTTGTAACTATTTATCTAATGACTTATATTTTATTAACATACTTATCGTAGAGATCGTAAAAGATCTGGGCAAACTCCATTTGATGTCTTCTGGTCAACAATTATATTCCTAAGGTGGGTTGACGTTAGGCAGGCGATTAGTCAAAAAGATATTGTCAATTACTTTTGTAATAAGTATATACAATGGATCTGGATTGCAGTATTACATCGACCCCAGGCTAGAATACTAGTGATAACTGCATATACTCTTATATTAAATATAATTCGAAAATATTTACAGGACTGAAAAATGTATTATACATACATACATATCATCACGCTATATCCCTTGCAGGGTAGGCAGAGAGAACAGAGTGCCAGAGAACTCTATCTCTGCATACTTCACTCGCTTCCTCAACATTCATAATTCTCTTCATACACGCTCGCCGGTTTCGGAGACTCTTGACTCCACCTTCCTTCAGTACATGACCGATCTGGTCTAGGTAGGTTAGTCTCGGTCTCCCTCGGTACCTACATCCTTCCACTTTCGCATTGTATATCTTCTTAACCAGACGTTCGTTCGGCATTCTTTCCACATGTCCGAACCATCGGAGCATTCCCTTTCGCATCTTTACACCAATACTCTCTTTCATACCTACTCGCTCTCTTACGTCGTCGTTACGAATGCGGTCGGTCAGCCTAGCTCCACAGATTTTCCGCAGAGATCGCATTTCGACCGCATTAATTTTACTTTCATACTCTTTTCTGCATACCCAACTCTCGCTTCCATACAGTAATGTTGGGACAAGCACTGCGTTATGTATTGCTACACGTGCCTTCTGGCTGAGGTGGTGGCTGCCGAGAAGTTGCCCCAACGCTCCGTTCACTCTATTTCCCGCATTCACTCTTCGCTCTATATCAGTGGTGTACCTTCCGTCTCGGCTAAATCCCCATCCAAGATATACAAATTCATCCACTTGCTCTAGTATATCATTACCTATTGTTACTCTTACATCTGTTCTGGCTTCGTCTCTTTCAAAGACCATTATTTTGGTTTTACTCACATTCACGCGTAGACCCCTTTTCTTACAATCTTCTGTCATTGTGTCGACTAGGGTCTGCAGGTCAGTCGCTGACTGTGCCAGTAGGACTGCATCATTTGCATATAGCAGAGCAGTGACCACTGAGTCGCCCATCTGGACTCCCACATTCATATCGTTCAACATTTGGAGACATTTATCCAGATATATGATAAACAGCCTGGCTGACAGAACGCACCCCTGCTTAACGCCGATATTGACGTCAAACCAAGGCGACATTCCATCATCCAGCCGCACACAGGCTCTACAGCCCATGTAACTGGACTGCACAGCCTGCAGCAGTTTACCGTTAATACCATACTCCGGTAAAATGTCCCAAAGTTCCTTTCGTACAACCGTGTCAAATGCTCTCTCCAGATCCACAAAACTGCAGAAAACCCTCTGACCTAGAGCCAGATGCTTCTCCACAATGTTGCGCAGAGAGAACACTTGATCCATGCATCCCCTTCCACTCCTGAAACCTCCTTGTGTCTCACACAGTAAACCATCGGACACCATCCTCATTCTCCTTTCAATAATTTTACCATACACTTTTGCTGCCAAACTGGTCAAGCTTATGGCTCTGTAATTTGCGCAGTTATAACGTGAAACCTTGTTTTTAAACAAAGGCACGATGACTGCGCTATTCCAGTCCACGGGAACCATTCCCGAGCTCCAACATACATTGAGGAGCAACAGGAACGCCTCCCAAACACAGGAGCCACCAAGCTTGATCATCTCGGCAGACACCATCACACAATTCTCCACAATGTTGCGCAGAGAGAACACTTGATCGATGCATCCTCTTCCACTCCTGAAACCTCCTTGTATGTATGTATGTATTATAATAATCGAAAAATAAAAATATTTATTTACAGAAATCTGGAAACATTTCTTCATCTATTGAAAGGAAGCCTTGGAACAGGTATTCTGGCAATGCCTAATGCGTTTGCTAATGCAGGGTATATAGTGGGCTGTATCGGAACCATAGTTATAGGCGTACTATGTACTTACTGCATTCACGTACTGATTGACTCGTGTTACGTTCTCTGCAAAAGAAGAAGAGTACCTTCTATGACTTACACTGCAGCTGCGGAGGCAGCGCTATCTGAAGGACCAGCCTGGTGTAAAGCCTGTGCACCTTATGCTGCGTAAGTATCTAATTTTTTTTTATTCAGCCCTTCTCCGTGTTGTGACGGAGTACAATTCAACACCCTAGTACTTGCTCGTGGATCTCTTAAAAGACGAAGGCAGGGAAAATATAAAATGCATATAAAAAAGGAAGGGATATAATATGCATAAAACATCTATACGAACAAAAAACTGGATGTAAAAAGGTATACCAACCCGTTATTAGTCTCACACTACTTTTTGACTAGGCTACAACGTACCCTGACCTGCCTAACCACAATCCAAAAAATCTACCGGGGTGATGAAAATACGGCGTGTAACCTGCCGTACTCGCCATCAATAGAATAGGCCGCCGGGGTCGATTTTCGAGCCTTATTACCTGGGGTTAAAATAGTAACGAAACCTGGAGTCAAATTAAATGATTTATTATGCATATTGTCAATTTTACATTTCGTCTGAAACCAATAATCTAACACCAAATTGGAACGCGGCGACAAGCTGAGTTCCGGCAAGAGACTCAGCAGGCTTGTATTTTTCTTTTAACTAGATATTTTAAATGAAATTGTATGTATGATAAATGTTTAGCAAGTAGCTCCAATGTGAAGAATTAGATAAAATATTTATTCAGAATATAATCCAAAAACAAAAAAAAAGTTTAGATGGCTGAACCAGATCCCACAAGCGATCACCGATAAAACAGTCATCAGTCGTTTTTCCTTACTTATTCGAGAATAAAGTTGTGATATATTTTTAATTTCTCCGTGTGGTAACGAAGTAAGAATACAGTTTACTACCTGAATGAATACAGAAACGAGCAATAAAGTATAATATATATATATATATATATATATATATATATATATATATATATGAAATTAATATCACCACTTTTATACATTACTTTTTTAATCAGCTGTTTTTCTACTGTAATAGACGCTAGAAAATACGCGTACTACACTATAGAAGCATGTCGTTTCCAGTTTTATTTTTATTACTTATAATGGCAAACGAGCAAGCAGCGCACCTGATGGTAAGTGTTACTGCTGGTCATGGACCTTTGCAATTCCCATGGTAAAGCTAGGCCGTTATCTACCAACCCACCCAGAAAGTTGGGCTTCTGACTCTCTTGCTCACCGAACGAAACACAATAACACATCGCCACCGCTCAGATGTTGATTTTCTGCGAGAGTGTGTTACTACATCGGAAGGACCGGCTCGCGGCTGTAGACTGGAAATTGACAACATTGTAACCCTACTACCTCATACTTTTATATACAAAATAAATTCTTTTGTAATCTCCCAAATCTTCTGGTATTTTTAAATTGATATATAAATAATATATACATTTTGTTCGCAGACATATTGTAAATACCTTCCTGCTAATCTACCAGATCGGAACCTGCTGCGTCTACGTAGTATTCGTGTCAGAGAACATCCATTTCGTGTTAAATAAACACTTTGGATTACAGGTCGAATTGATACACGTAATGGCGGGCACTCTCCTACCATTAATACTAATAAACTACGTTCGAGACTTGAAATATTTGGCCCCATTCTCAGCCATCGCGAACGTAGTCACAATTATCAGTTTCGGCATGATCCTTTACTATTTATTCAGAGATACGCCAACTTTTGAGGGCAAATCGCCAGCTGGTGAACTAGCAAATTTCCCATTGTTCTTCGGTACTGTACTGTTTGCATTAGAAGCCATCGGTGTGGTATGTATAAACAAATTTTATGATCTTTTTCTTAGCATTCTATTTTGATGTTTAGTAGTGAAATAAATCTAGTACTATTTTGCCGTTTGATGACGGAGTAATAATGCAATTCATCCCATGAGTATTCTAAAAGATATTAATATGCATATAACGTCTACGAAAGAAAAGAAAATCTCAATATTAAACCCAATCCTGATCAGCTTATAATTCAATTTTCCTTCAATTTTGGAGGTGATTCGAGATTACAAGTGAAACGTGTGTGAGTTGAATGATAATGTTCTATCTATCAGAGTCTCCAAGTCCAATTTTAGGAATAGATAGGTGTCCTAAAAGAGTTAATATTACTTGAGAGGCGAGCAATTGATAAATTGCAGTTGATATTTAAATTACCCAGAAGGTCACTGCTGTTCGCCTAGTAATCTATCAGCAAATTTTTACTGTTGCCGCAGTTAAGTAATGGATGGTGATAAGAAATATCATATAGTTAGATATTACCATATAGTTAGGTATTACAAAGAAGCCTAGAAAAACAAATGGTGATGCATGGTGGGATGCGGAAGTGGCAGCTTCCGTAGAGCAAAAAAAGAAAGCGTGGCTGGACTATGTCTCTTTTTTGAATCTGAATGACAGTATGACTGAACAGAAGAAAGAAATATATCAGAAATGTAAGAATGACACCAAGGCCTTAGTGAAGGAGAAACGTGATAGAGCAAATATGAGTGCAGAAGATAGACTGACTACAAACTTCGAGGGTAACACCAGTCTTTTGGAGGGAGGTGAAGAAGTCTTGGGGTGGTTGGTCAGCTTTCAGAATGAATAAAATAAGGTCTAAAGGTGGAGACATTCTTACACAAACACAAGACGTGTTAAGCCGATGGAGTGAATATTTTGGCGATATGTATGCGGATGCTACGGTTGGCGCCGATGTCGCATGTGGTCTAGTAGATCAGCATTCGGCGACGGCGTCCTCCGATGGCATCAGTATGGATGAAATTGAATGGGCGATAAGAAGTTTAAAAAATGGTAAAGCAGCGGACTTTGATATGGTGTCTGCCGAGATGATCAAGCTTGGTGGCTCCTGTGTCTGGGAGGCGTTCCTGTTGCTCCTCAATTTATGTTGGAGCTCGGGAATGGTTCCCGGGGACTGGAATAGCGCAGTCATCGTGCCTTTGTTTAAAAACAAGGGTTCACGTTATGACTGCGCAAATTACAGAGCCATAAGCTTGACCAGTTTGGCAGCAAAAATGTACGGTAAAATTATTGAAAGAAGAATGAGGATGGTGTCCAATGGTTTACTGTGTGAGACACAAGGAGGTTTCAGGAGTGGAAGGGGATGCATGGATTAAGTGTTCTCTCTGCGCAACATTGTCGAGAAGCATCTGGCTCTAGGTCAGAGGGTTTTCTGCAGTTTTATGGATCTGGAGAGAGCATTTGACACGGTTGTACGAAAGGAACTTTGGGACATTTTACCGGAGTATGGTATTAACGATAAACTGTTACAGGCTGTGCAGTCCAGTTACATGGGCTGTAGAGCCTGTGCCGATATGAATGTGGGAGTCCAGATAGGCGACTCAGTGGTCACTGCTTTGCTTTATGCAGATGATGCAGTCCTGCTGGCACAGTCAGCGACTGACCTGCAGACCCTAGTCGACACAATGACAGAAGATTGTAAGAAAAGGGGTCTACGCGTGAATGTGAGCAAAACCAAAATAATGGTCTTTGAAAGAGATGAAGCCAGAACAGATGTAAGAGTAACAATAGGTAATGATGTACTAGAGCAAGTGGATGAATTTGTATATCTTGGATGTGGATTTAGCCGAGATGGACGGTGCACCACTGATATAGAGCGAAGAGTGAATGCGGGAAATAGAGTGAACGGAGCGATGGGGCAACTTCTCGGCAGCCACCACCTCAGCCAGAAGGCACGTGTAGCAATACATAACGCAGTGCTTGTCCCAACATTACTGTATGGAAGCGAGAGTTGGGTATGCAGAAAAGAGTATGAAAGTAAAATTAATGCGATCGAAATGCGACCTCTGCGGAAAATCTGTGGAGTTAGGCTGACCGACCGCATTCGTAACAACGACGTAAGAGAGCGAGTAGGTATGAAAGAGAGTATTGGTGTAAAGATGCGAAAGGGAATGCTCCGATGTTTCGGACATGTGGAAAGAATGCCGAACAAACGTCTGGTTAAGAAGATATACAATGCGAAAGTGGATGGATGTAGGTACCGAGGGAGACCGAGACTAACCTAGCTAGACCAGATCGGTCATGTACTGAAGGAAGGTGGAGTCAAGAGTCTCCGAAACCGGCGAGCGTGTATGAAGAGAATTATGAATGTTGAGGAAGCGAGTGAAGTATGCAGAGATAGAGTTCTCTGGCACTCTGTTCTCTCTGCCTACCCTGCAAGGGATATGGCGTGATGATATGTATGTATGTGTATGTATGTAGGTATTACCCGGTTGCTTTACAGTATAATATCTCACCATCGCGTTACTTTTTTGTAATAATCAGCTGAGAGATCATCAAGAAATCAAACCTTGTAAGTTACTGCGATTGCTATCTCGACCAACAACTCTTCATTGGGAGGCCTATGTCCGTCACAGGACTTCAATGATTACTGTTAAAAAAAAATGTGCAACTCTAACATAAAAAAATCATTTATATCTAGCATTAACAAATGGTTATAGACGTGGTGAGTTGATACTCACATTATATATAAATTTGAATATGTTCAGGTAGTTCTAACGGAATAATCACGGGCAAAACTTTTTTAAAACAGAGTCATCTAGTGACGTAACGTGCAATAACGATTATTTTATAATATAAGTATTTTGGTATAGCTCGTACTCTCTAGATGGCGTTGTATAATCAATATACTATTAAGATATCCTGAGGAGAAACACAATGCACTATTATGCACACCTCAACATTTTTTCTAATGCTAGGCACTTGGCTCCGCACTTGCGTGGTCAACGAAGTCAAAAATCGGATACCGGTGGCCCGCCCGCACGGCGAAGAGAGGTGTTTGAAGGGTGGGTCCATGGGGTTGCGTGCCGCCTCTTCCGTCGCCCCGGGCCGATTTGACGGGGCGCGACCACATCCATGGTCCCACCTTGCGAAATAAAAAATAAAAAAAAGGCCGCACTTGCGTGTATCGTCCCGAAGTAATGTGTGGCGGAGCTTCGTACGTTTTGTACACTTGAATGTTATCGCGATAATACTGTGGTCATATTAGCGACTTCGGTATTTTACACGAAGTATCGTGCAATAATTAAAGATGGCCGAAATAATTTTCACGCGTTTAACTATGGATGACAAGTTGATTTACTTGTATAGTTATATTATGCTAATAATTACATAATGTTTTTTTTTATCCCTTCATGGGTTCAGCTTTACAATGGTGTAAAAATTCTAACACCATTACATCGCTCCACTCCATATTTATTGATTAACCGGAGATCCTCGAACGCGTCTAAACACATCGAAAATTTCCGGCGAAATGAAAAACGCTAGTTTGACCACAGAGCGCGATATATTACCGCGTTAAAACCATTTGACTTATTTTTGCCACCCAAGCGATAACACACACTAAGCCCGAATGATCGCGACGATAGCCAATAATGACCGGTCACATCTGCGTGTATCGTCTCATTGCACGAAGCTTCGTGACGATACACGCAGGTGCGGCCCTAGCATTATAGTAATGTCTACAAATGTATACGGATAAGACGAAAGTAGTGCCTAATATCCAGGTCTTTACTCTGCAATCCTAACTGGGATTACGACTCTCAAAGTTTTTGAACACTAACTATGTTTACCTACGCGAAATAGTCTTCTTAGGATATATCTTCACGTCCAATATGTCGCAGTTTCTGAAAATAAAAGTCTATGACTCATGACACTGAAAAATACATCCTAAATGGCCTCTTCATCATGGAGAAGCATATATTCGCTATTTCTTAAAGTGATAAAAACGGAGATACAGCAATTTACAGAAGAACACATAACCGGCATAGCCCAAAAAATTAGCATGTAGAAGATGCAATGGGCAGATCGGATCGCTCGTTGACCCGATAACCGTTCGGGAAGAAAAGTTCCCAAGTGGCAACCATGAATTCCGATTTGTGCTCGCCACTTAAGAACTTTGTAATCCGTTACACAGGATGACTATTCATTAGGAAAACTGACTAGTAAATGATTCAAACTTAGGCACGCCTACTTTGCCATCAGCGACGCCCCAAGCCGAGATCCGTTCCCCACAGAGGGAGCGCCTTGGCAATGTCACTTAAAGCTTTTGCTGGGTTGATAGTCACCTTCGCTCACCCATATACCAAGCTAAATACCATCTGCGGCTAACAGCTAAAGCATATAATAAGAAATTATAATATCTTTCGGGTTGCAAGTCTTCGGCACTCACCTACAATCGCGGCAAATCCGTTAACGCCATCACCATCATCATCGCCATCTGCCGGTTAATAACCAGGTTTATATAATAGGTAAGAAAGTCATTATAAAATTCACTGAGGTTTACTCTTCAATCAAAATTGTCACTTGCAATAGGTAGGTACATATTGCCTAATTTTTACATAATTTTGAATTTAATAACGAAAATTATATTCAAATTGAAAGTAGGACTGTTGGATATTTTTTTAAACATACATACATATCGTGGCGTACCCTGCAAGGTACATGGCGTGAGCCATATCCCTTGCAGGGTCGGCAGAGAGAACAGAGTGCCAGAGAACTCTATCTCTGCATACTTCACTCGGTTCCTCAACATTCATAATTCTCTTCATACACGCTCGCCGGTTTCGGAGACTCTTGACTCCACTTTCCTTCAGTACATGACCGATCTGGTCTAGGTAGGTTAGTCTCGGTCTCCCTCGGTACCTACATCCTTCCACTTTCGCATTGTATATTTTCTTAACCAGGCGTTCGTTCGGCATTCTTTCCACATGTCCGAACCATCGGAGCATTCCCCTTTCGCATCTTTACACCAATACTCTCTTTCATACATACTCGCTCTCTTACGTCGTCGTTACGAAAGCGGTCGGTCAGCCTAACTCCACAGATTTTCCGTAGAGATCGCATTTCGACCGCATTAATTTTACTATCATACTCTTTTCTGCATACCCAACTCTCGCTTCCATACAGTAATGTTGGGACAAGCACTGCGTTATGTATTGCTACACGTGCCTTCTGGCTGAGGTGGTGGCTGCCGAGAAGTTGCCCCAACGCTCCGTTCACTCTATTTCCCGCATTCACTCTTCGCTCTATATCAGTGGTGTACCTTCCATCTCGGCTAAATCCACATCCAAGATATACAAATTCATCCACTTGCTCTAGTACATCATTACCTATTGTTACTCTTACATCAGTTCTGGTTTTATCTCTTTCAAAGACCATTATTTTGGTTTTGCTCACATTCACGCGTAGACCCCTTTTCTTACAATCTTCTTTTTTTAAATACCAACTAACCAATACTTCAATCTTTTTTTAAATATTTTAATATATCGATAGTTTTAAATATATCAACATCTGAGTTTGATATATCGAAAAAAAAATTGATAAATCGACTTTGTACATAAAAAAAATCGTATATTGGGTCTGATTTTTTACCAGATTAATCATCATCTCTAACTATATGAGTCCCACTGTTGGCCTCGCACCTCTTCGACAACGGGAGGGAAATTAACCTAGTATTTCTTGCTGATCAGGCGTGTTGGTACAGAGTTGTATGTCGAATTTCGTAATATCGATGTTATCTGCATATAACCTTAATCGTCTTTTACGACATCCACGGTCAAAAGAGAGGGTGATAAAATGTAGACTTACTTCATCACCACACGGCACACTCAGAAATTATAATCCAGTGTATTTATTAAACAAATTGTATATAAACCAAATGTTAGGTTATAGTTCTTAATAGTTATTGTTTAATTTAAAATATCTGGGTGACTGAGCTATGCTCGGTATTCTCTTTTTAGTGTGTTTTAGAAGATATATTTAAATATTAAGTATTATTTATGTACTACCTATACTATACTATTTAGATACTAATATTTATATTTACCAGAAAGATATACAAATATACATACCTAGGTATCTTTACAAAATTACATTTCGGTTCAATAAGATAAATATGCATCGACCAACTAGGAAAAGAGATAATAAAACATTATTATAAAATGGAGGTGAGGAAGGAAGACCCACCACTTTCCCACGGTTAATCAATATACCGTACACCTCAAGCAAGGAAGGTCTTTCGTCCTCTCCTCCATTTTATAATAATAATGGATTGCCGCCATGTATCGCCTAATTCAATCAATAAAACATTGTATATTATAAATGAAGTACAGTAGATTAGGTTTACGATAATTTTGGTAAATATATATAAATTTATTAAAAAAAAATAACGACCATGGTATCTAAATTTCAATATCAAATTGTCGATATATCGTCCAAAAAAATATTATTATTAAATATCGATATTTCTAAATAATAATGTCCATATTTTATCAACAGCCCTAATTGTAACATGCCTCATCTACAGATAAAAATATACCAGCTAAAAGATATCTAGATATCTAAGATATAGAGATACCTCTATCAGATATTTTTTTTCATTCGTATCATATTTTTTACAGATTCTACCGTTGGAGAATGAAATGAAATCGCCAAAAGACTTCGTTGGCAAGTTTGGTGTGCTGAACATATCTATGATTAGTATAATAATACTGTACGTTGGTATGGGACTATTTGGTTATTTGCAATATGGCAATACAGCTAAAGGCAGCGTCACCCTAAATCTACCTTCCGAACAGGAAATGTAAGTATAAAACCATAATCCTTTTGTTTTTTCTCAGTTTGTGACGATAACAATTCTATTTTTAAATACAAATTGTCAATGTAGTGATGAAAGAAAAACATAATTTACCACCCCTTGTCTATCCCGTGGATATAATAACAACATCATCATCATCATCATCTCAGCCCATATATGTCCCACTCTTGGGTCGGGCTTCCTCCATAAAGGAAGGGTAATTAACCTACTATACCACGCTTAACCCACTACGAGTTAAGGATAAGGCTCGAGCCCAATACTCAGGAGCGGCTCTAGCACATGCAGCGCCCGGGTGCAATCAATTACCTGGCGCCTTCTTGTATCAAATTTCGTGAAAAAAATGGAATAGGTTGAAAGTTTTTGACACAAAATTAGGTAAACGCGATCGCATTATGAAGTAACAGTGAGCATGGCGACAAAGCAACCTACCCAAACCTGTCAAATAACGCACCCATACGACTATAGATGGTTAGGCACCCGATGTGGCGCCCCCTAACACCTGGCGCCCGGGTGCACCGCACCCTCTGCACTATAGGTAAAGCCGGCCCTGCCAATACTAGGACGTGTTCATACACGCCTGCCTGACGTTAACCTTCCTTGGGTATGTAATTGTTGACCAAATTGCATCATCTGAAGTCGGTCCACTACATCCACTAGCAAAGTAAGGGTCAGTATTATTCGTAGTCGCTAACGTACAGCAGCGTGGTATAGCTGGTTATTTCGCTTCCTTGTCTTTGTGGAGGAGTGGGACCAATATGAGCTTACCAATAATAAAATAGTCACCACCCATACCTGCCGTTTTCGTAAAAATCGATTAATTACTTTAAACAGAAAATATCAGCTCTAAAATCGTACGCCAACATGCCTGGCCAGCACTGTATAGTAGGCTAATTGTCCTAATCTGGAAGAAGTTAACGCTTAACAGTGCGCTATAAATAGCCAGTAAATAATTCTCTCTTTAAGAAGACACTCTGCTCTGTACAATAAATTATTGAGAGCTGCTCCTCTCTCATCCTTCGAATCCAAAGTTTCTACAACTACAGACGCTGATTTAATAATTCCAGCCAATTCAAGTGACGTGGGCTCGATCCCTATTTAAGATTTCAATTTAAAAATAGTTCTTCTAAGTCTTGGTTCGATTATTATCCTTCTAAAGCGATAGGTTCAAAAGTCGTGTGAATGAATGACCCCATGGAATTAGGCAGCAACGTTCTCTAGAGAAACTCATAACCCTAACTGCAATCGCCAACTTATCCACCAAGTGTTACTATTATGTCATTTTCGCTTGTTATCCAGCAGTAAACGTCAACAGGCATATCAGATGAATTTGAAGGATATATAAGAAGATGTATGATCTGTTTTCTTCTGTAAGAAAATAAATATTAAAAACAATAATTATAATTTTCAGCTTAGCCAGCGTGGTTCAATGTTTACTGGCCTTCGCCATATACATAACTCACGGTCTCGCATGCTACGTGGCTATTGACATCATGTGGAATGACTACATTGGAGCTCGTCTTCTCAACAATAAGCATCGTTTGATTTGGGAATACGTTCTCAGAACCAGCATTGTACTTTTGACATGTGAGTGTAATGATTTTTTTTTGTTACTAATACAAAATTACCTAATAAAAATAAGTAAATATTTTAATATTTGTACTCTTATAAAATTTAACTATTCTACCCCGTATATCATCTTTAAGAGCATGCTTTTATGAAAAAAATATGGATATGGTATTGTAAGTTACAGTTACATATATGCATAATTAATGGCGCTAAGTATTAGCACCGGTCTTCTAATAAAATATACTTATTACTTTATATTTTGAATAATATTATACGTATATTTGTTGACAGTTGGTATCGCAGCTGCTGTGCCTGCTCTTGAGCTGTTCATTTCGTTATTCGGCGCCCTGTGCCTCTCCGCGTTAGGTTTGGCATTCCCTGCTTTCATCCAAAGCTGCACTTATTGGTACTACGTGTCACGCTCCGAGCGCATCCGCATGATCATTAAGAATGCTATAGTCGTCATTTTTGGAGTTCTTGGTTTAATAGTTGGCACATACACGTCTCTACAACGCATCATAGAAAAATTCGGCAATCCACAAGTCGAGGTCCATCACAATATAACAAACACGCCATAAATGTTGAAAGCCAAATTATATTGAAGCATAATAAATTCCTAAAAACTTGTGCCATCGAGAACCGCCTCTCTCCAGCGCTGATTCTAATTTGGTATAATTCAGCATGTTTAAAAGATGTATGTATTATATTAGTGTTTCCATTTATATATTTAATTTAATTATTATGATGAGTCATATTATTTTAAGACAGATTTAAGAGTTTATTTTATAATTTTTAGGATACATTTACAGTACAATATTATTTTTTTGTTTAGAAACTTTTAAACTGTGACATCTATTAGTTATATTTTAGTATATTCAGTTGATCTAAAATATGTATGTGTTAAAACATATGTGCTGGCGCGATATATTTATTTACAATAATGACAACAAATTTTAAAATATGTTTTCAATATTTTGATAAAGCGTGAATATTTTATTTTTTAATATTAAGATAACGCCACAATGGCGTACCTATAGGTACGCCATTGTGGATATGGAATATTTATTGCCGGGTACTATAGTACCCGGCAATAAATATTCCATATCGATCTTTTGAAAGAAGCAATCGTTCAATTTTGTCTTTGTAGAACGTTCTCTCTGCGGCTCATTACTTATGTGACGTTTGTCTCGTGTAATAAGGGCATGACATCTAGGAGGGTCCACTTATTTTGGATGATGGACTAATCATCGCTGAGTGATTAACAACAAGATGTCATAATTATTTTAACAGCTTCTAATCGGTAATAATTTCGGTTTAGTAGAGCGGTGCCCTGTTACATAGGTAATGTGTGACAGGGACAACGTTCAGTGACGCTGAAATTAATCGATTTTTCTTTCAAAGGATCCCTATCCAATATTTATCACCGTTTACTTTATGACGGATGTTCAGACGCGTGTTCTAGCTGACAACTAAATTTAAAATTGATTTAATAAGACCGATGTGTAACATCAGTTCTTTTAGGTAAAATTAAATCTATTTTAATTTTCAATATTTTTTTTTATATTAGTTGGTGATATTATAAACAATATTGTCATTTTTCTATATATTTTGAATTATAATTAACCATCACATTTTTACTTGAATAAAGCATCACATTAGCTGTAAAAATGATGATTTATCCGCTTCTAATTTTATTAGTATTAATTATAAGTTTTCTTCTATTTAACTACGTGCATTTAATTGAGATAATAATAGTGTCATTTGAGTTGTCAAGTTAGAGCACAGTAGCCAAATAATTGATAAGGAATTATTGTTAATATTTATCCTTTATCATGGTTTGACCATGATCTTCATCATTTTATATAGTAATCTATCCAGTAATATCATTACTAAGTACAAACTTGATATAAATCTAGCATACGTACTAAGATTTACAATCAACTACTTTTTATATCTATGTATCAACTTATTACCGTTTGCTGCTGCGTTGATTCCTAAAATACTACGTCATGCTTTTTTTATGAGGACACCCGGTCTTAATAGACTATTATTTAGATCTATACTAGTGTTATATCAAAGAATTAATGAAAAAAAACATTCTAGATTTTTTCTGTTCAGGTGATTTGTAGACTTAAGGAGTCGATATAGCCTGATTGAGTATGATACGATGTTCCTTTGAAAAATATTAATATTACCACGATAATACCCGCGTCTGGTTGATACGGTTGTGAATAATATTATTTCTTAAGGATGGATGGCCAATGTTAATGAAAATCCACTTGTATCTATTCAAATTTAAATGAATACATCATTATTTCATTTCGTTTATGAATGATCAAATCGTTTGAGAATAATAAGATTTTATGCTCAGTTTTACAAACTTTATTCATTTAATTTTGATAAGAAACCCTCATCATTAAACTGTGAATTTTATTACATCCTTGCTTTATACACACATATGTACATACATATCATCACGCTATATCCCTTGCAGGGTAGACAGAGAGAACAGAGTGCTAGAGAACTCTATCCTTGCATACTTCACTCGCTTGTTCAACATTCATAATTCTCTTCATACACGATCGCCGGTTTCGGAGACTCTTGACTCCACCTTCTTTCAGTACATGACCAATCTAGTCTAGGTAGGTGAGTCTCGATCTCCCCCGGTACCTACATTCTTCCACTTTCGCATTGTATATCTTCTTAACCAGACGTTGGTTCGGTATTCTTTCGACATGTCTGAACCATCGGAGCATTCCCTTTCGCATCTTTACACCAATACTCTCTTTCATACCTACTCGCTCACTTTCGCATTGTATATCTTCTTAACCAGACGTTCGTTGCTTTATTGTCATTGTATATCTCATCCGTGTGGTGACGGAGTAAGAATACAATTCACCACCCTCTATCTTACCTGTGGGTGATCGTAAGAGACGACTAAGGGAAATAAAACGCATATAACATCTGTGCATATATGGGCTGTGATGATGATGATGATATCTAGAGGGAGAGGCGTAAATATAACCGAGTTATTGATATTTAAAAAAAATGTAATTCATTCTAGTATTTTTTTCTTTCAATTGCAGAATATTCATATCTTACCGAAAATATTCATATATAACCGACAACACAGGCATGTCACTTCTAACATCTATAAAACATGTTCGAAAACATCTATAAAACATGTTAGAATTTGCTTGTAAAATTTCTTTGAAGATAGCCTTGGCGACTATAATCATGAAAGTTATATTCTTAGAAAACCTGTCATTCTGAGGGTCGAAATATCAAATACAAAAAAGTCACATCACCTAAATTTCAACTTCATTTTTTTTATCTAATAGTTATACATAGTGTTATTGCTTTAATTGAATATTGATTTTCAATCAATTTGTCTACTATAATTTATTTAATATACAAATTACATAATTTGTTAACATTCAATTTGATTCAATATTGAGCGTAGATTAATAAAATCAATGGAAAATTCGCAAACGTTTCTCTGACACTTTCTTTTTTCACAACAACAATTTTACAATATTTTATCTTAATAAAATCATTGAAATGCAAGAATTTCTAGCTGATCCCCTTCTTCCCGTGTGTCGGCGGGAGAAGAATACAAATGTTATTACACTTCTAGCTGGTGAGACTCGTAAAAATCGGTTGAAGCACTACAAACTCTACTAAACATCCACTTCCCCACGTTCCTTAAATTGTAACGGATTTAAATTAATTGTGGCCGCTTTCTGACCAAATTAAAAATAATATTATGGAACGTCGTGCCTATAAGCCATTTTTAAACATGAATTTATGATATATATTATAGGCTTAAATTTATAAATGCTTTGGAACCCAATAGAGTAAGGTCAGGCGGGCCAATGAGGCCTAGGCATTGATATCGGTGGCCTGCTTGATTGTAATATACCAGACTATGGAACGCATGCCTTCTATCATCCTAGATGATTCAGTAGAAATGTGATCAGCCTATCATAGTCTGTCAATAAAAAAAAGGCTACACGTAATAACAATTTATATATATTTTTCAAAATACATGTCATGTGGTCAAATAACGTCTTTTAGTTATGTGTATAATACACATAACTAAAAGACGTTATTTGCCCACATAAGCCAGTGATGATCAAATCTAATGAGATTATGCCAAAGTTAAAATTTTTATTGAATTATTCATCAAAAAATTCTGCATAAAAAAATATAAAAATGTACTCGGTAGACGGTAATAGGCTTGACAACTAGATATATAGTCTAAACAGATACAACACTGCCTATCTCATTGAGTAAAGGAGTGTAAACGTATAACGTATTATGTCAGTATATTGATTTATTAAGTAAAAAAAATAGATGGCTGTCTGTAAAGTCAGTTTACGGATGATAATTTTACGTGATAGCGTCATAAAAACATTGACGAAAATTTGCATACTTTTATGAATTAAACAAACATAAACAATGGCAACCAAATTAACTTTTCACTTCACCTTATATGCGGTTGACAAATTCATAAAATGCAAGAACGCTTAGGCCGATCGTGCATGTCCATTGTTTGTTCGCGCTCGCCCTTGCACGCTTGACGCTGGAGGAACGTGACACTGTTTCGTGCACGCAGCGGCGTTCATCGAATTATAAGACGTTATCACGTTAAAATAAAGCAATTGAAATATAATTATAATCACATAGGACTCATGAAGCTCAGCTAATGAAGTCATTATTTATTTTTAAGTTATATTATAAATATGCATTGGCTTTTAAGCTCCGGTCATATATTGATAGAAACTGTGATGTTAATAGTAATTAATATATTATTAGAACGTATTGATGTTATTAATCATAATAATTGATGTTATTTTACTGTGTGTATGACACGACAGTGAAGATGTGCTCAGAACGTCTAAGGAGGCATACCTATACTACTAGGCCTGTCCAAAACGGGGCGGAGTCAAAATTACTACGCTGTGGTTACAGGCGCGGGGGAGAGTGTTAGAGTTTCACAATCGTCATGATGTCGAGCTAATTTTTTCATTATAAAGGTCTCAAGCAACGTTTTGTAACTTCCTTTTTCCAAAAAAAATATCACTATGTGAAAACCACAGGGGAAGGAGGATATCTTGGCGTACACTACGCTTACTTGAAGAAGCGGGTCAAAATTGTAAAAAGTGGCTTACGTAGAATGGGTGGGAATGGGGAATAGGGATACTCCCTAATGTAGTATACAGAGGTTGTAAATCCACTGTCAATGTTTACACTCGAAGCGTGCGTCTCGTCGGATGAGTAACATAAAATAAAAACTACTTTTTTTCACGACTGCTACAGTTGTTAGCTGATGCCTTTTCATTTTGATTAAAGTAAGTTAAAGGATATCGCCCAAGGTACCCCCACCGTCGCTGGATGCAAAATAAGTGCTCGCACATTTGAATTGACAACTTTTTGCGACGCGGTTTCACACCTCAACGGCGAGGACGGAATCGCGAATTATGTAGATCTTAGCTGATCGAGCGTGATATCGTCGTCCATCTCATCAAGTGAATGCAAAATTTGAAGAATCGCGATAAATTTTGTTAACATTAGCCACATTTTATTGTTTACCAATAAAGAGTTGAGATGACCGGACAGAGTCACGGTAGCTCTAGGAGCATCGCTTCATAAAATGCCTGATATTCGTGTTAGTTCTAGGTGGATATTTCGAATAAACTATGATACGACCGTAGCTCAGCGCATGAATATATTCTGTAATGTTTATAGCTTGTAGATCCTGAGCATCTTGACACGTACGAATATTACTCTGGTCATGATAGGGTGTATTCAGGCATTATTTAATCGGACCTCAAATTAACTGCATATTCATGCTATTCTATATGACCGTAGACTGAATTTTTAATATACATATATGTTAACCTTGGCGCTAGATATGTTGCGTAAAGTAAATGTTTAACCACATCTACGCGAACACAGAGCACGAGTTAAAGTTAGCGGTAACGTGTTGTGTTCATTAAACTTGCATTCACAGCTTTTTGCTCGTATTTGGCTAAACAATTCGAATGATATTTAAGTCAGTCATAGGTATGCAAATGTACATTTTCATTTCCAAGGCACCGGGATTACTATATATTTCTAATGAAAGACGCTCGCTTAGAATTTCTACTTTAATATTATAATGTATTAGTGTTTATATTTCAATGTGATGTTAAAACTGGAAAAATTATTATAAGAAGAGAAATATAATAAATATACTACAAGTTTGTGTTGTTTTTTTATTACCTTCTTTTCTATTATACTAGGGGTGAGGCTACAGGTGAGATTTAGGTGCTTTCCTATTATACAATAGGGATTATTCGACTATATGGGGACCAGTCAGTAAAATTCATTTATTGAGCTGCAAGTTTAAACTCACGTATGAAGTTGCTCTAAATTGATTTATTATTTGAAATTAATGTCGAATTTGACAATGAAATAATAATATTTTTTATTATTTATAATAATAATACTATTTACAGTATAATAATATAATTTACAGTTTGCCGACTTGATCGTTTTTGAAGTTATACTTCTTTTGGCGCGTTAGGGGAAAATGATAAGAGTAAATTTTTACGATGCGCGCGCAAACTGTCACGATAAACCGACACCCTTTTTTTTTTTTCCTTTTTTTTTTTATTTTTTTTTCCTTTTTTTTTTGTGGTAGGCTATGGCCTGGTCAGACGTCGCCCGCACCGCCCGGGGCGACGGAAATCCCTCCCCATCGCCATTGGGCCGGCCACTGGTACCGCTTCCTTGCCTTCCGTGGCCAGCCCGGCGGGTTACCCTTTCGGGTACCATCCCCCGTCGACGCCCCAGCTAACTGCTGGAGCGTCGCCCTCACGCGGTCGGCCTCTCTGCGGATGAAGGACTATTCCCCGGTCCAGTCACCCGCGGAAACCGACACCCTGAAGTTAACTATAGTCAACATTTTAGTTTTTTAACTAGATAATGCGTTATAATAAATTTTTCAATGTATTAAATACCTTTTTTCTATTGTTAGTGTCGTTTTTTCTACAAACGTAGAATTTTTATCTTGTTACGCCAAAGAAGTATAACTTTTAACGCGTGTGCATAAGTATACACACACTTTTTTATTTTAGTTGATCAGTATCATTTAAGAATCTTGTAGCCATAGAATAGTGTCTCCCATGGCAATATATCTGGCATCCAAAAATATTGCTTGGCAAACAAAAATGAAGTATCTTTCATTAATGCATAACGTGAAACCGTACTCCATACTTCAATGGGCATTCCCCTTTGTTGCGGGTCCCAATACAATTTAAATTATCTCCCGAGACCACCTGACGGTCAAACCTCGGTGTCATTTATGGACACCATTATGCATTCTGGCTTACAGGAGTTACAATAGTTACAATGGTGGTAATGCGTGGTGGGATTATCCCAAAAAGACAAACAAAAAGGAAATAATCTGAATAATCAAAGAGGGAGAGAACCAACGTACTATCATTATGGTTGTGAACAGAATACAATACACGATCAAGACCCACTATAAACATCTACGATCAAGGTGTACTACACGCACGATCAAGGCACTCGAAGTTTGGTCAGAGCAGCACTAGCAATTTGTCGTAATTATCTGTAGCGCTCTGACGCTGCTAACCATCGCTAAGGCGATATCGACTGTGTCAAGAACTGGTACGTAGCTTCCGCCTTCTGCCAAGTATTTACCTCACAAAAGAAAGAACTTCTACATGCTGACGGCGCATAAGGCAGCGCAGGCGTAAGTAGATGCGCCTAATTACGCGCTAGGCGAGTGCGTGATCAAGCAGGCGAATAGTCCGTCTCTAGGGGGAGAAACTGGCAATTACCCACTGGACCGGCCCCCAAAGGCAAAGTCTAGGTACTGGTATTCATATCAGGATAGAGAATTACGTGCCACCACAAGCCACATGGCACCTTTTCGTCGCGGTAGAGTGTCGGGTAGAGTGAGGGCATCACCATTGTCCTGCTCCTATCCCAATTACTTGGGTTCGACGCAATATGTCCATTGCTTTTATTGTAAAAGTTATTGGCAATAGTTATATGACCCTGCCTGTCAGACGTCAGCCCTCCTTAGAAATATAATCGGCGGAGTTGGTCCAGGTCTATATAAATCTCTTAGTCGACTTAGATAACCACGAGCAAAGTAAGGGTTGGTAGTTTTTGTAGTCGCTATTAAACAGCATGATCGGACAAAATATGTGCAAACTATAAAAAAAGAGTTGATTAAGTGAAATTCTAAAATTTACAATAAGGATATTCCCAATTCGATCTACCAAAAGCGGTATACTACTACACTGATACGTATTTAAACAATAACTAGCTTATTATTGCGATTTCGTTCGCGTAGAAATTACGTGTCTCTTTTAAATGAGATTTTTATTATTTTGTCCTGAAGGGTTAATTAAACATATCAAAACAAAATTCACCCCTCATTGTACATCCCCTGGGAGAAATAATACTCATAATTTCATTATCATTTCAGGTCATAGAAGACCACTTTTGGTCTCGACCCACCATCATAATGGGAGGGAAATTGACCTACTATACCACGCTAATCAGGCGTTTTACTTCGAGTTTTCCTTCTCTTGTATAGATGTTATACGCGTTTTATATCCTTTAATCTTCTCTTACGATCACTCACGGGTAAGATAGGGGATTGTGTATTGTATTATTACTCCGTCACCTCACAGAAAGTACAATATTACTAAGTCTGTGATAAAGTCGTCTCATGTTCTTCTTAATTTAAATACAATGGATAATTTCATTAAGCACAAATATGTGCTTAGTTCTATTGAAGATAATGGATAAAGCTTTTTCTTTGTTAGTATAAAAATTGTACTAATGCATATCACCATAGTGACCATAATCACAAAGGGTGATTAAATTTCGATATGCGTACCGCAGTGCGGGTTAGGGCGTCCCCTAGAGGCGACGCGTACCGACCCGCCCCCGTCGGTACGAAAATCGGCACCCATCACGCCTTGCCCAGTCAGGCGAGTCGAGGAGAGCAGAGTGCCGGGTAGGCACGTGGAATGTAAGAGGATGTGTGGAAGGTAAGTTGCACGAGCTGATAACCGTCATGGCGGACAAACAGCTAGCCGTGCTCTGTATAACAGAGACCAAGCGAAGGGGCAGCGACGTCTGCGATCTTCCTGGTGGCGGGATGGCTCTGTGGTCTGGTGTACCACAAAGCGATCGAGTCAGCATGGGGGTAGGAGTGCTGTTGTCCTCTCGCTTGGCCTCAGGTGTGAAGGATTACGGAATGTATGATCCCAGACTTCTTTGGGTCCGTATAAAACTAGGTGTCACCAAGGTATTCATGGTTGTAGCATATGCTCCCGTAGGATCCTCAGTGCCATCAGACCCAGAGAAGTTTTGGAATAATGTTAGGGAAATTCTGGATATGGCAGAAACCAGTGAACGCGTGATTGTATGCGGAGATTTGAACGGATGGGTGGGGACCAAGCGTCCCGACTATGAGGACGTACTTGGTCAATTTGGAGATAAGACAGTGAACGACGCAGGTAGGCTCATAGCGGATGTATGTATGGAGAGAAACCTTATTGTGTCAAACACATTTTTCCATCATAAGGACATCCATATGTATACATGGAGAAGGAATGAACAGAAAAGTATAATAGATTTAATTTTGGTAGACAGTCGCCTCCGAAGCAAAATATTGGACGCAAGAGCCTACAGGGGCCCCACAGTCGATACGGATCACTATCTCGTTATCGCGAGATTTAGTGGTCTGTTCAGAAAGTGAAGGCACTGGCAAGAGCGTGTCAACTTTAGAGGACTTGAAAGAATAAAGGTTGAAAGGTTGCAAGAAGAGTATGTAAGAGAAAAGTATGGAGAGGGTGTCCGAGTATTGCTGACGATGGCAAGCCAGCCGCAATCGGACATTGAAGAATGCTAGAGAATATTGAAAGAGAGTATGGTAGATACAGCGAAAGAAGTATGTGGAAGTTCAAAGAAGCATAGAAATACAAATGGTGATGCATGGTGAGATGCGGAAGTAGTAGCTTCCGTACAGCAAAAAAAGAAAGCGTGGCTGGACTATGTCTCTTCTTTGAATCTGAATGACAGTATGACTGAACAGAAGAAAGAAATATATCAGCAATGTAAGAATGACACTAAGGCCTTAGTAAAGGAGAAACGTGATAGAGCAAATATGAGTGCAGAAGATAGACTGACTACAAACTTTGAGGGTAACACCAGTCTTTTGGAGGGAGGTGAAGAAGTCTTGGGGTGGTTGGTCAGCTTTCAGAATGAATAAAATAAGGTCTAAAGGTGGAGACATTCTTACACAAACACAAGACGTGTTAAGCCGATGGAGCGAATATTTTGGCGATATGTATGCGGATACTATGGTTGGTGCCGGTGTCGCGTGTGGTTTAGTAGATCACCATTCAGCACCGGCGTCCTCCGATTGCATCAGTATGGATGAAGTTGAATGAGCGATAAGAAGTTTGAAAAATGGTAAGGCAGCGGGCATTGATATGGTGTCTGCCGAGATGATCAAGCTTGGTGGCTCCTGTGTCTGGGAGGCGTTCCTGTTGCTCCTCAATTTGTGTTGGAGCTCGGGAATGGTTCCCTGGGGCTGGAATAGCGCAGTCATCATGCCTTTGTTTAAAAACAAGGGTTCACGTTATTACTGCGCAAATTACAGAGCCGTAAGCTTGACCAGTTTGGCAGCAAAAGTGTATGGTAAAATTATTGAAAGGAGAATGAGGATGGTATCCGATGGTTTACTGTGTGAGAAATAAGGAGGTTTCAGGAGTGGAAGGGGATGCATGGATCAAGTGTTCTCTCTGCGCAACATTGTGGAGAAGCATCTGGCTCTAGGTCAAAGGGTTTTCTGCAGTTTTGTGGATCTGGAGAGAGCATTTGACACAGTTGTACGAAAGGAACTTTAGGACATTTTACCGGAGTATGGTGTTAACGGTAAACTGCTACGGGCTGTGCAGTCCAGTTACATGGGCTGTAGAGCCTGTGTGCGGCTGGATGATGGAATGTAGCCTTGGTTTGACGTCAATATCGGCGTTAAGCAGGGGTGCGTTCTGTCAGCCAGGCTGTTTATCATATATCTGGATAAATGTCTCCAAAGGTTGAACGATATGAATGTGGGAGTCCAGATGTGCGACTCAGTGGTCACTGTTCTGCCATATGCAGATGATGCAGTCCTGCTGGCACAGTCAGCGACTGACCTGCAGACCCTAGTCGACACAATGACAGAAGATTGTAAGAAAAGGGGTCTAATCTAATTATGTCACCACAAGAAACATTGATAATTTAATGGAATCGTCTCAAAAATAATGGTCTTTGAAAGAGATGAAGCAAGAACAGATGTAAGAGTAACAATAGGTAATGATGTACTAGAGCAAGTGGATGAATTTGTATATCTTGGCTGTGGATTTAGCAGAGATGGAAGGTACACCACTGATATAGAGTGAAGAGTGAATGCGGGCAATAGAGTGAACGGAGCGTTGGGGCAACTTCTTGGTAACCACCACCTCAGCCAGAAGGCACGTGTAGCAATATATAACGCAGTGCTTGTCCCAACATTACTGTATGGAAGCGAGAGTTGTGTATGCAGAAAAGAGTATAAAAGTAAAATTAGTGCGGTCGAAATGCGATCTCTACGGAAAATCTGTGGAGTTAGGCTGATCGATCGCATTCGTAACGATGACGTAAGAAAGCGAGTAGGTATGAAAGAGAGTATTGGTGTAAAGATGCGAAAGGGAATGCTCCGATGGTTCGGACATGTGGAAAGAATGCCGAACGAACGTCTGGTTAAGAAGATATACAATGCGAAAGTGAAAGGATGTAGGTACCGGGGGAGACCGAGACTAACCTACCTAGACCAGATCGGTCATGTACTGAAGGAAGGTGGAGTCAATAGTCTCCGAAACCGGCGAGCGTGTATGAAGAGAATTATGAATGTTGAGGAAGCGAGTGAAGTATGCAAGGATAGAGTTCTCTGGCACTCTGTTCTCTCTGCCTACCCTGCAAGGGACATGGCGTGATGGTATGTATGTATGTATAATCGTAAAAATTTCATACACAAGAAGAATATAATAATAAAAATTGGATATAAAAGAAGAATATAATCGTAAGAATTTGATACACAAGAAGAATATAATAATAAGAATTTGATATATCGATTGGTATTTGCCAATAGTACTGATTGTTTATTTACTATTTACATAATGCTATACAAGATATCAATTCAAATAAGGCGCCATTCTAAATTCATGAAGTACCCACAAGATTCGGTTTAAAACTATTAGAGAATATTAATGTTTAAGTACCTTTACTCTCACTTTGTAATCAGTTATTGAACGAAATAAATACATCATTTTTATATTGTTGTAAAGAAATATTTAATTTCGCCTAATATGGTCAATATGTTCCTGACGAATCGGATTATTAAAAGAATTACAATGAAACACAGGAATATTACGGATATGTATTGGAATCTTAAAATTAATTATCGAACTATTCACCTAGCGTACGATACAAATGTCATCGTGAATTTTAACGCAGGAATTAACACTGAATTGAGGAATTGTTTGCAGGATACGCTGTGTTCAGTCCATAAAATGTATTTGTGATACCCAGTATTCTAAATTAGGTTATTACACTGTTAAAATTGTATCTTTATCGGCAATAAATGTTAAGGTTAGTACTCGCTAACATTTTATTAATTATTAGCCATAAATTATAATATTATTTTCAGTTATTATTTTTACAATATTGTTAATAAGCACAAAACTAGGCACTATTATTGTAATTAGCCACTATTATATTAATTTAGCTAATATATCATTGTAAAATATAGTTAATAATATATATAATTTATATAAAGACTGTCTTGAATCATTATTTATTTGGATACTGGTATGGTACCCAATGTAAGATTTAACTTATGATATGGATACCAGGCCCTCGCAATATTTACAATAATTTAATATTGATGTATATTACAATACAATGAAAGAGGAATTAAAATTAAAATATGGAGTACGGTTTCACATTGTGCATTAATGAAAGATACTTTGTTTTATTGAGATTTAAATATAAATTCTATTACAAAAACAAAGTATATCCCTAAATCCCTACATCGCTGGGTATATTGCACATAAGAACTATGAAGCTCACTAAATTAGGTTATTTTTTCACATTGAATTAGGTTATTATTAATAGTTTGCTGACTTGATCATCTTTTTGGTTGATCAGTATCATTTAAGAATCTTGTACCCACAGAAAGGTGTCTCCGATAGCAATTTATCTGGTAACCAAAAATAATGCTTGCCAAGAAAACTTAATGTTTAAAAAACATGTTTATGACTAATATACTATAATCTATTTTATTTAGAACCTATAGGTTCTAAATAAACGGTAACTGTATATCATTATTGTAAGTTTAGGCAATTAGGTTTTGTTGCAATAAATAAAAATGCAAAACCAACCCAGATCCTGAAATCGATTATTACCGTTTTAAAATTCTGGCAACTGTGCATAACAATACATTAAAAAAAAATGATTAAAAAAATCAAAAAACCCGACTGCGTAAAAAGTCACCAAAACTACGTACATAATAAAAAAAACTGAAAAGGAAAAAACCAGCATTTAGATGTCCGCTGGTCTAGAATTCCATAATATATTATTGAATAAATACTATTGCAGAAAATGAAATATATTTTAATAATAGAACATGACAACTGAACAGTCGGGATCCTTTATTCGACAGCAAATCTAATTTTTCAATGGATATGAGACTGCGGCAGGATATGAGATTTCGTCGCTCCCCCTAAACAGTAACGCTCAATCGATTGACTGACACAACGCGCAGTCGACCGTTTTTAAAATGTTGAGATTAGCAAAATTACGTAATTTTTTTAAAATGTAGCTCATTTTACGCATTCTCGAAGTGAGGCATGCAGCATGCTATATGCTCCTTACAACTTAAAAGACAATCAATATATAAACCAAGATATTTTACCTAAGTAGATCGGCTTAAGAAAGTACAGTCACACGGCGTTCGTGGTTCTGGAGAACATACATGCGCTCTAAGGGGGTACATATCTAGAGAAGGTTGTATTCGTGACGACAGTGAAGAAGTTAAGTAAGATAAGAGATTATTAGAAAGCCATCGAATAACACAATTTAGACATGTTCAGGACACGTAAAAACCTCAGCCCAAGTCTTACCGTGGATGAGAAGGGCAGTATCATCGGCGTATGCTGAAATATAACAAGACTGAATGGAGAGATATATAGATATAAGAAGTATTAACTTCGTGTAAAGAAGAAAAGTGTTGGCCCCAAAACCTAGCCTTGCGGAATATCAAAAGTGCATGAGGCAGAGTCAGTGACTTGGCAGTAAATTTTTACACATTGGTTTCTTTCAAATAAATTATCCCTGTAGATCCTCAGAGCATATCCCCGAATTCGCATACTCTCCATCCTCATCAATAGTTGCGGCACAGAGACCGTATCGAAAGCTTTCCTAATATCAAAAAATATGCCAAGGCATTTTTGTCTATTATCTAGTTTGCCAACCACTTGATTTATAAAAGAGCTCACTGCATCTTCCGTTGAGCGGCAAGGTCTAAATCCAAACTGGTTTGCAGCCAGACTAATTTGCCAAATGTATATTTAACAGCTTCTCTAGTATTTTAGAGAGAGCAGACAATATAGATATGAGTCTATAATTATTTATGCTATCTTTGCTGCCACCGCTCTTTTTTCTTGTCTTAAATTGATACTTTATTTAACATTGTTATACTTTAGAGTTGTTAGATAGGTATTTAATAAAGTTATTAATTTGCTAACTTGATGGATTTCAGAGTATACCGGTTTCCCAGAATGACTGATAAGGAGGAAAACGATTTGATAAAGAGAAAAGCAGATTATGAGGGACGTTTGATGGTGTTCGATAGTTATGTCAACGATTTAGAAGATTCATTAAATCCTTCACAGGTCAATGAAATGCAACTGCGCTTGGGTAAGCTGGAACATTTGGTTAGTAAATATGACAAGGTACAGTTACGAATAGTGTTTAGCAGAAGATATCGATATTCAAATATCCGAGCGAAACGAATTTGAATCCACTTATTATAGACTCATGTCGCTCAAGATTACTGATATTATGATGATGATACTCAAGATTACTATACTTACTGTTACGAGAGTTACTCTCTCGTAACAGTAAGTATAGTAATCTTGAGTTACTGTCTCGTAACAGTAAATGGAAAGTAGATGAGCTTTCGTGTAGTGACAAAGGCTCATCTAAAATTAACAGCTGTAGGCTTTTTAAATTGGTATGGTAGACCATACAGCTACCAAAATTCAGTGGATATTTTGAGAGTTGACTTGAGTTCAGGGACATTTTTCTAGTTTAATACATACTAATGAAGATATAGACAATTTCAATGTATTTCATTATCTTAGGGCTAGTTTCACGGATTCGGCTGCTGTGGTAATTCTTCATCATCATTCCAGCTTATATATGTCCCACTGTTGGGCTCAAGGTGCCTCTATAATGGTAGGGCAATTGACCTACTACACTACGCTGGTTAAACGTATTGGTATAGGATTTTGTTTCGAGTTTTCCTTTATTGCATAGATGTTATATGCATTATATATCCCTTAGTCGTCTCTTACGATCGCCCATGGGTAAGATGGGGGTGGTAAATTGTATTCTTACTCCGTCACCACACGGAATAACATTGAAATAACAACACTGTGGTAATTCAATCAATAGAAATCTCTGCAACCAGCTATAGGGTTGTATAAAATTTATTATTTCAATTAAATGTTAAAGTTTTACATAGCATTGAAAATGAAATTCGATGTAAGTTTTTCATTAAAATTATTAAATATTACCCGATTGTTATTAAATCCCATTTCGGTTACATTCGAAATGCGTGCCGATGATGAAGATACATTTTTTGAAGATATAGCAGCTTTCAAAATCTCGTTTTTAGTGACATTTACATTGGTTGTTTGAGATTTCGTTGAGTCAAATGTCTTTTTGTAGCTTTTCTGCATTAGTATTTCAGTAGAAATATTTTTATCGTCTATATCTTCATTAAAAATATTCGTCGCGTTATCGTTATTCTTAATTATCCTAAAAATTTTGGTGAAGTTTGGTGAGTTTTCATAATTATTAGTATGATTTTTGTTAAAAATATTTTTATGTTCAGTTGCGTTAAATAAATTCTTCTGATTCATTTCGTTTGTATCTCTGAAACTCTGAAAATCAGAAACATTAGATTTTTCTATGCTGTTAGTTAAAATACTTTGAGATGGACCTTTTAGATTTACATTTGACCTAAAATGGTTTGTGAAATCATTTTTTGATGCATTATTATAAGGCATTTCCGTCTTTTTACTTTCTAATAAAGTCGCTGAAGATATATACTTTTTATCCGTGTTTATATAACCCTTATTTTTTTCTTGATTATCTATTTGCAAATTAATAGGGAGTACTGGTGGCATCCTTACGGTGTGACTTTTATCAACTTTATAAAGTTCAACTTTGTCATCATTTGAATACATTTTCTTCTTTTCTGAGTTAGTAACGGCTTTATTTATTCTTTCCGTTCTCAATCGACTGCCTGTTCTCTGTTTGATGATATTTATGTAGGATGTAACCTTAGACATTTTGTTCTCATTACTATAGCCGGCGTTATATCTATCTCCTCTTTGTTTTTGTACGTTTGCTTTATAAGTTTTGTCCTCCATGACATCTGATTCGCGATTCATTTTAAATGTTTCAGTAGTAATTTTTGTTTTTCCATCAAGATTAAATTCTTTACTATAAAATTCATTAGCATAATGTTTCTGATTAAAACTTTTATTACTCGTTACTATGTGTTTTTTCAACTGAGTTTTAATACGTTTTAAATCATTTTCTAACTTTTGTAATTGCAAGAAAACTTCTTGATGTATAGCAGTGGTAAATGTTGTAACATAATTATAATGCCTTCTAGAAGGTTTTTTATGTGTTACAGTTATAATATTCTCTACTGAAAATCCTTTGCTGGAATTCGTTACACTATTTGTTAAATTTCCTTTTATTGTATTATTTAATATTAATTTGTTTTTTTCTTTTAATTTATTATTTGATATTAATTTATTAAATATATTTGAATTATAAAGATACTCCTTAGATATATTCATTTTCAGTGGTTTTTGTTCCGTTTCAGGCAAAAGTTGAGTCGGTTCTATCAAAGATATTTTAGATGTTCGAGAATGTAATTTTAACCTTTTCAAATATTTTTTATATATATTCAAAGGAACCATTCTGAAATTTAACAAAAAAGTTAATAGTGCATTATCTATATATTATATATTATAGAAAAGTGTATTATATATATTTAAGAAAAGTGATTTATAGAATGTTCTTTACACAGATAAAATAATACTAAGCTGCTTTAGTCCAGTAACATTAATATATGACTACTGAGATTAAGTCATCAATTAGAACCTTGTCACTCAAAAAGTTTTATTAGATTAGACAGTAATAAAATTCTTAGCGAAAGGCATAAAGTATGGAGCTATATGCAGTAGATAAGCATTGGTATCCCATAATACTTACATACATATTCAGTACTGAAAATTACTAGGCTATTTTACAAACTATTTTAATGATTTAAACTCAACTTTACTAACGCAATTTTTAATTGTTATCCTACCGTTTCAAAGACTATATTACTATTGGTGATAATTTAACAACCAATACGTTTTGTTATTATAGAAGCTCTTTGTAGGTATACAGTTTTAGTGAGCGCTGTTTTTCACTCTCTCAGTGCTTTCTTCGCCGGCTTCTAATTCTTCAATGAGAGAGATGAAGAAAACAAGAGATGACGGCTTTGGTGAAGATGGTATTCTTTAACCCAATAATATATAAAATAATATAAAAGAAATACAATACGCGATGTATTATATCTGGTCTAATCTCACTATAATGAATAGAGATTACTAAAGGTTCATTGTAAATCTTCTATACATATATATGCACTTATTACAAATTTGTATTGAAACTATTAATACTTTATTGATTGGTATTCAAAAGTTACAAAACAGTATCATACTTTTATTTAATTATTCACCTGAGTTTTTGCGTTGACCTTTGCTTGTTGAGAATAGGTAAAGTTACCATCTTTACTCCAAGAGAAGTGTTGTATTCGCCTGTTATCTCTATAACTTTATTATCTCTTGGGGTAGGTGTATTACTTTTGTTTAAAATGGTATCACTTTGATATTTGCCTTTTGTAAAGTCACGAGAGCTACCTGTGAAGTGTCTTTTTGAGGCTGCTAATTGTGACTGTTTGTGAAGGTCAAATGATGTATATAATGTCGGCAAAGTTATTTTCTTCGCTTTACCTTTAGATTTTGTAGTTAAATGGTCATATGCATAGGGATCATATTTTAAGTCTAAATTCTTTTCAACATACATTTGTCTGAACGTTTGTATCGGTTTCGTTGTTTTAATATCGCGTCCAGTTTTTAATGATCCCAGATTTGACTTTTTAAAATCATAATTATGAATTTTATATTTTATATAATGCTTATTTGGTGGTACACGAGTTTTAATTAGATTTATACCTGATTTGCTTGTTGTAAATTTAAAACTATAGGCACTATTCAGTTTGTTGTGTTCGTTTTTAATTTTTGTTTTTAGGTGTCCATAAGCATTAGGATCATATTTTAAATCTAAATTTTTTTCAAAGTATATCTGTCTAAATGTTCTTGGTTCTTCTTTATCTGCTTTAGCTCTAACTGTGGGTGCATATTTAAACGATATAGTAGATCGCGATAATTTTGTGTATGGCTCTTTGGTATGCTCTAACAAGTCGTATATCATTGAAATTAACTTGTTGCGAGAGTTATCACTAAGTTGACTATAATGATCAAATATTAAGAACCGCATGCCATCTTTAACGATTTTTGATAATTTTTTATGATTATTTCTATTCATTCTATAGTCATCAAGGTTATATAAAAAGTCATAATATTTTTTAATACTGTCTCTACCATACAAAGAATTGATAAAGTTAATGATCTCTTTTACTTTTTTATTATGTCCTCCTCTTTGCATCTCTCTTGCTATCATTTTAAAATCCCTTCTAATATCACTAGCAGTTTGGTTCTTTAACAAGCTAAAATTATTATCCAACAATCTTCTTAAATTATTATTTTCTGTTAATTCGTAAAATTTGTTGCCATCATAATTATTATTTATTTCATCATTAATAATAGAAACGAAGTATTGCAATGCTTTATCTTCATATTTATTTAGTATATTAATTGCAGATTGTATAAAGCTAGAAAATGTATTGACTCCTTTATTAACGTGGACACGTTGTGGCAATTTGTTTTTATTTATAGCCATTTTGATTTTATTAATTAATTTCTCCATATTATCCAACATATTTATATCAGCGTTATTTTTATCGTTAAATTCTAAGACAGTTTCTAAAGCTAAATTTATACTTCTATCTTTGGCACTGGCTTTAGATATCCTTTGATCTGCCGCTGTGTGTGAAAAATTATGTTATTCATATGTATGTTGTTTAATATTATTAAGTATTTAACTTTTTCATGTAAAGTATCGATTTATTCATCCATCCGTCAGCATATCGATGTCTGCTGTTAGACATAGGCCTCCCCAAACAGGGAAATATCGTAATGTCCACGAAGTTTTCTAGGATTATGCTGCTGTTCATCCTCCTTGTAATACCTTAGTCTGTTTTTATAGCAATCGCGGTAAATTAAATAGTGTTACCACCTTGCATTTTAATCCCTCACCAAATACGACTGTATAGATGGTGTAGCAGTTAAGATACCCATCTATCGTGAGAGTGTCGTGGCTTCGATTGCTACGCGCGACAATATTTTGTCCAATCCACAAATTGCTATTCTAGATTATTTGTAAAGTCTTTTAATCAAATAATGCTTAAATGTACACTTTTTTATTTTGAAATAAGTACTATGGATACTATATTTATTTATTAATAAAAGATAACGTTCTATCTGTAATAGCCGACAGCTAGTTGATAACCGCCAACAAGGGATCGAATATTTACACCTGAGCCTCCTCCATAACAGGAGTCAAGTTGTCCTAATAATGTAGTATATGCTGCTCTGATTAGTTGATATAAAATTTCAAGTTTTTCTTCTTTTCCATCGATCATCACACGCAAAGTCCTGAGTCTAATTATCGAAACCCTTATTGGCAATAATAACATTCCAGAATGACGTGACATTTTATTACACAGTACAATTTATAATTGTGGCGATTTTTTTTAGCGGCGGGTCATAGTTTTTATCACACCCCGTTAAATCTGTCTGGGGCAACAGAAGAAACGGTGCGACCCCATAGACTCGCCCTACAAGTACCTACCTACGCCGTACAAACGGGCCACCGGAACCAGGTCTTTTTCTTCGGTGAACTACGACGACGTTTGGGATGATCTTGTATTTGACCTGTATGTATTTATGTTTGTTCCTATATCTAATCGTAACTACTAAAAGGCAGGCAGTGGTAAGATCACACTGTTGATAGTTTTCTCTCTACAGTCGCAGGTAGGCCCATCGAGGGTACTACACTCTCGCAAAAAATCGATGTCTGAGCAATGGCAATCTACTGTTGCGCTTCATTTTCTCTGAGCGAGACAGCTAGAAGCTCAACGTTCAGGGTGAATGGTTGATGGCCAGGGGTTATAGCTGTATTACAAAGGTCCATGTACAGTAACACTTACCATCAGGTGCGCTGCTTGCTCCTTTGCCACCATAAACAATAGAATATAGGAAAACGCTGATTAAATGATAATTATTACATAATGAAAACAGCTATTTTTATGTACTTTTTTGTCCATAAGTACTAGAAAAATATATTTCAAATTGGAGATCATAATAAAGAGCTGTAAAAAACGATTATGTTAATGTATACAATCTAAGTTTTTATTTTTCTTAATATTGCTCTTGCATTTTGATGTCTCTTTTTGATGGTTTAATTTAATAAAAATAAATAGTTTAGCTATGATTAACTGCATATACCTGTTATGGCGATGATATTGTAAATAATGAACAAATTATACATTATTATTCCAAGCCTTTTCAATCCTCTTTATAGGCAAAATATATTCAAGCGATATAATGTTCATTCACTGGCGAAAATAGTACAAGTATTTCATTCCTTATCATTTCAATTTATTTTTTATTCGTATTGTAAATCGATTGGCTTAATGCAGAAGTGAATAACTCGCCTTTCTTCCGTTAGCCTTGAGACGCTATGTTATGGGCTTCACCACCACCGTGGTTAATACCATAATCAACATGTTAGTAGAAGTTAGTATTATGATGAAATTAAAGTCTTAGGCAGAAACGCATTCGTAAAAATAATAATTCGCATTCGTAACGACGACGTAAGAGAGCGAGTAGGTATGAAAGAGAGTATTGGTGTAAAGATGCGAAAGGGAATGCTCCGATGGTTCGGACATGCGGAAAGAATGCCGAACGAACGTCTGGTTAAGAAGACATACAATACGAAAGTGAAAAGATGAAGGTACCGAGGGAGACTGAGACTAAACTACCTAGACCAGATTGGTCACGTACTGAAGGAAGGTGGAGTCAAGAGTCTCCGAAACTGGCGAGCGTGTATAATGAGAATTATGAATGTTAAGGAAGCGAGTGAAGTACGCAAGGATAGAGTATTCTGGCACTCTGTTCTCTCTGCCTACCCTGCAAGGGATATGGCGTGATGATATGTATGTATTTACGTATGTAAAGTCTTAGGAGATTTAGTGACAGCCTAGTTTTTGTCATTACTCAAAATCGTTTTATCAGATATTCGGTTTATAGAAATTTATTTCTCAAAAAAACAACAATAAAGACAAAAGATATTAAATACTTTTCAAAGGTAGCTAATGTTGAACAATTAATAATATTCTTAGATAGTTTATTGTAAAAATACGCTTCCTCACACACTATGTTTTTTTTACCATAGTTAGCCCTAGTTATAGGTAATTGTAGTTTATGGCATTCTCTTGTGTTGTATGTGTGGTTTTATTGTGAAACTCAAGTTGTGAGTGTCCTTATCGTATGATATGTTTTCTGATAAGAATGCATATTTTTATATTATGTATAAATATTTGATATTTAATATGTCCAGGTTCTTGTATATTTTATTAGTTGGTGTCATATATTTGTAATTATATAATACTTTGATTACTTTATACTGCTTGTATTTCCTCTATATTAGACTTAGCTGCAAATCCCCAAACCTAAGTACTCCAATCCCTTTTTATCTGCTCTAACACAAACACAACATTTTTTTTAACAGTGAATATATCACATAATTTAAGTTTAACTCTTCCAAAAATCTTTCTTTTGTCGTAGAATATAATCCAAATAAAAGCACCAGTTTATAGTACGCCATGACTGTTTTTATCAATGACGCATCATCATATTATGCCATATATAGGTACCTATGATTCCATGTGTTTATCCATTAGCCCGTAGACATCCACTGGACATAAGTCTCCCTTAGCACAATCCTGTGGTGTAACCTGAAATAAAACGCGCAAACCTCCAACGGCTGTCTGCGATTTTCAAGATGTCAGTCCTCCTAGTAGAGGAATAAACATACATCAATCTTTTAATAGTACTTATAACAGCCACAAATATAAAAACCCGGATAGGTATTCGCTAAGAAAGGATTTTCATTTTTAAATTAAGATTCATATATTTTTTTGAAGTGAAACTTCATTATCGACGTAGAGAAAAAACAATTGTCACGTTTTTCTCCCATCTTTATTTCTATGTCACATTTTTATCCTTACGCGCCATATTAGTTTGAAGTGCGCGTAGTTCTTTGCGCGCTTGATGGTAAATTTTTTACAGGTGAAACGCGACACGAGAGAGAGAGAGAGAATACACGCTATTCGTTGATGTATGTAAACATTAGTTTGCCAAAGTTTCACTTTTGATATGTGTACTTTGTACGCACGCATAATCTTTTTCAACAGCTGATAGTTAAAAATAAATATGTCCGTGTTTCACTGTTTATGGTAGATCTACCCTCTAAAGCGTAAAATATAATTCAAAATTCTATCATAGTTCTATATAGATTGCAAAAGAATTTTATTCCGAGTTTTGTCCCTTGTCAAGTTAATTTTCTTAGTTCCCACCAAACGGAGAATTTTATAGATAAATTTAGTATCTTTAGCATCCAGCTTATTTAATTTTTCAGTAAAAAATATTTTAATTCATTTACAATTGTTCTCATTTTAAGTCCAATTTGAGTGCATTGATTCTATTCGTAAAATCTGTTGCGTTAGAAGGATTTATTTGCAGTGTTGTCATAAAAAATGTTAGTCATGTTGTTGGTGTTGTTGCTAGCAACTAGAGTTTTTCATCTGGCAATAGTGTTCTATATCCTGTTCTTGTTTGACTGAACCGGGGCGGTGGCCTGCGCTGCGCGGTTGCGCGCGCAATTGCTTCTTGTGCGCGGTATGCCCTCGAATTATTTTTATTATTACGTTTATTGATCGCTTGATCGCGACTGCGCAACTCACAGTACATGGTGCCTAGCTTTCTCCACATAGCAAATTTGGCTCTTCGCAGCCACAGTGCGCTCTTGTCTAACTTAGCTATTAAATTTTAAATCTTGTATTTTCTTCTATATCTTTACTTAATTTATCATTATGATAGGCCAGTGCACATTGTAAACTGTCTGCGAGATCTTCTCTTGAAAACAGGAAGTTGTAGCAGTTTTAATGGCGAGGGGTGGCCCATCTGATACCTATCACGATATTTTACACTTGCGAGAAGAATTCAATAGCAATGAAGAAACATTTTCAGAATTATTTGGGCTTAACCAAACCCAATTTGAAACCCTTTTTGGTATGCTACAGCCTGCTATTAACGCAAGACCAGTACGACACCGGAACAAAATCATTCGGCCCAGAGATCAAACAGCCCTGTTTTTAAGGTATGTTATTACTATTATATTTAATTATATAATATTTTCTTT
The DNA here is from genome assembly GCA_905163515.2 of Lymantria monacha. Classification (NCBI taxonomy): domain Eukaryota; kingdom Metazoa; phylum Arthropoda; class Insecta; order Lepidoptera; family Erebidae; genus Lymantria; species Lymantria monacha. Next base: position 26,041,540 of record LR991081.1, read on the forward strand.
GTTATTTATTATTTTTTCATCTGGATTTAAATTATCAATTTTTTATGATTTGACTGAGTGCAGGGCAAAATAATGTGAAACCGACCGACTAATTTATAATATTAGTCGATGCGATCAATCGCCAAATTAATAATATAATCAGCGATTGTCCCTATTGATTTTATAATCAAAACTGTGACGCGACATTACAGTATGCAATGCTTTATATTGTACAAAATAGTGAAAATAATAATAACAAAAGGAAATTTCAATCCGTATAATAGAGGTGTCATACGGCAGGAATAGTTAGATTGTGGGTGGAGATGCGATCAAAGAAAAGGAAAAAGGACGTGAACATTGAATTGACGTGTAATAAAAATATGCAAGAAGCAACGTATAGGAAAGATGGTAGTATTATCTTTTATTACCACCATTATTCCAATAGCTCACCCAATGTTAAGTGGTAGCTGCCACTCATGGGCTAGCAATTTCATAGACTGAACAATGATATAGACATGTTCAGCTTATAATAAAAGAACAACAACATTTAATCCCAATTTCCTGTTGGATTGTAAAAAATTGTTGTAGCTAATTTACTCTAGTATTCTAGAGTTAAAACTGAGTCTCACGAAATAAAGAATAACGTAAAATGTCTTGGAAGAGTCTACTCACTCAAGGAGACTATTCCTGATAAGAAAAAGACAAAGATAAGCTTATCTTCGTCTTTGTCTTGAAAAAGTTTTTTCAGTAAAGAAGACCGAGTTTATCTAGACAAAGGCAAAGATAAGCTTATCTTTGTCTTTGTTTTAAAAGAGACTCTTCACGAAAAAAGACCCAGCTTATTGAGACAAAGACAAAGTATTTGTCTTTGTCTTGGAAGAGTAGGTATCAGTGTTATTTTTTTAACTAATGCAATGCGTATTTGACTATTAAATAGTTATTATTATTAAAACGTCTTTAAAATAAAAAAAAATAGTTTCAACGGTAGAAGGAAAATAGGGGAGACTCTCGAATCTAAATATAACACACCCATTACTTCTATTAAAAGGAAAAAAATATGTCTTCAGTTATATTCAAAGCAAGCTTTTAGAATAGAACTTTCCAATGCGTGGCGAATTCACTTAATATTATAATGAAATTTTTAATTTTACTTTCAGATTTCTGGCTTCTGGAAAATGCTACTCTCATCATTCAAGATTATACGATTTTCCAGAAACCGTCATCGGTGCAGTGGTTGATAAAATTAATGAATTAATATTAATGAGATTACAACCGCTGGTAATGCCTCCTATATCTAAACGGTTGTGGGAGGAGTTTTCTGATGATTTTATGACAATTCACAAGATGCCACACTGCTTAGGTTCAGTTTACGGCAGATTTTTGAACGTCGTTAATGTTGGAATACAAGTGCTTCTGTTAGTTATAAATGCCAAACAAAAGTTTGTCATGATAGATGTTGGCGATTATAAGACCCTTCCAGAAACAATATGGTCCAACTCTATACTTGGAAATCAATTTGAACATGGCGAATTAGAGCTACCCACTGAACAAAAATTGGGTAACTATAAGAAAAATCTTCCATACGTATTAGTTGGGGGTAATTCGTTTCCAGTAAGACCTTATTTGATCAAAAAATTCAGAGATGCAGAGAATGATGGAAAGAAAGTTTTTGACTGCAGAATTGATGTTGTGAAAGCAAATGCTGAAGATGCTGTAACTCGTTTACGACGCCGCTGGAAATTCATACAATGCCCCATTACGGTACCATTGGCTAAGGTAGAGGGTCTTGTTACTTCAGCTTGTTGCCTTGAGAACTACTTTACTTCTGTGCCCATATGACAGGAACCTCCCCGGGAGAATGATCCAACTCCTGCCGAAGTCGCCCAACTACGTAAAACTATACCAAAGAAATCAAATGACATCAGGAATAAATTTTTGGATTACTTTTTAAGCCCAGAAGGGCATGTGCCATGGCAGTATGAGCTGTTAGAATTTCCTTAAGGTTTTTCTATGCATTTGTATGTTTTTATATTTACATTCTAACTGTTAGGTATAAGATATATTACCTATTATTGAAATTTTATTTCCAATTTGATCAATATGTTATGTTGCAAATGAAATTGAAATGTTTTTAATGTTATTCCTAGTTAATTGAAATGAGAGCAGTCTGTTTATTGACAGAATATAGAATGGTCTACATCTAAGAGAAAAATATGTAACCTGTTTTCTTTCTTGGTTATATGTTATTTCTTTTTTAAAAGAAAAGGCAAAAGAATAAACCCCGTACTAATAAATAAATTCGAGTATCACGAGGAATTTACAAACACGCGAATTAATATAAATTATATTCGTACTCAAAACAATTATTTATTGATCGCACAAAGAATTGTATTGCGTGGGGGTCGAACAATTCGTACGACAGCTTGTTACTTAGACCTCAATGTCATCAGTGCAAAACGTCTTGTACTTTGATACATTACTATTATACCATTTTTATCGTACTTCACAATCTTATTATTGTGACAATAGTATATTAAGTTTAATTGAAATAAATACTCTTTTGAAATGATATATAACGAAAATACAATTTTTATTAGTATTACTTGTAACTATAGTACTTTTATGGGTAATTTATATTAAATATTATGATCTCATATTAATTATTTTGTTAGACATTAGTCGTGCTTATAATTAAATAAAAATCATTTAATTTCAATGAAAGTATACAGCTTTAGAATCATAGGATACGTTTAAATAAATTATTTTTTGAATTTATTTCATAATTTCTGAAATTTTACAGTACTTAAATAAATTCTTAAGTCTTTTTGTAAAGATATGATTATAATTTTCTATCTTAAATATATCAGGTCAAAATTTTTACTGCCTGTAGAGGTGAGAATATGGCAGAAAATATATTAAAGTATTTTTACAACATCAAACCAATTTATGATTATTTTTACATTATATTACTATGATCGGCTCTATCTAGTTATAAAGTTGTATTATTAAAAATTACACATAAACTTATACAATTTATAATTGTATAAGTGTATTTTAATTTACGTGTGTAATAGTTATAAACAGTCATCATTTGAATGTGATTTTACAATACGATTGATAATAAATATTGGATAGTTGAAGGCAGGCAAGAACAAGAGAAGTAAGTCTGATGGATGGAACGGATGACTGATTAAACATTTATACAAACTTATTTATACATTTTGATGTAGAATTTTAAATATAATATTATCGTTAGTTTTCATGTAATTTAATATTAATCTTATTAACCATATAATAAATGTTGTTATAAGAATATAAAATTAATTAAACATTCATTATATACTAACCGTACGTGAATATGTTCACAACGACCAATTCCATTAGAGACATCATCGGGATAGTAATTGCGTAACATACAACGCACATATTTAATAACGCATTTACAAAAGTAACAGGCGTATGTAATACCATAACAGTTAAGTAGCAATTAAATACAATTAAATTAGATTTAAATAAGTAGTGGCGTAGAACGCATCGGTCTATTTACATGTAACTGCTTCTGTGTAGGATTTCTAGAGATATCTGTTTAGCATAGTAATATATATATATATATATATATATATATAATAATAATAATAATGATAATTCAGTGTCGCTTCTATAAAATGGAAAACTATTCAATTAATTTGGATTAAAAAAAAAAGTAATTGTATTGTTATAATCGTTTTTTTCATTATTTATCGAAACTTACTATATATAGTAAGTTCGATAAAGTTATTTTTAATATATTATAATTATCTATGTGAAACATATAATATGATTAACCAATATTACTTAATAATTATAAATTACTATAACAATTTTTAAAATACATCTATGTGTGTAAGTTCGGACATCAGTGTATTAAAATTGAATTTGATATTCATTAGTAGTTTTATTGTATTTTTAGTATACCTCAAGTTACTTACAAATAAGTTTGTCCTTTGAGGACGGTATTACCTCTAAAACAGACGTTAATATTAAGTTTTTAAGCGTCATGTAACTTACTTCACTTACTAACGCATCTAGTTATACGAAATTTCACCTGGTTTTAAGAAGTGAATATATAACCAATTACGTCGACAATGCTAGATATAAAATTTTTCTACACCATTCGGCCAGATATGCATTCTGAGGTACAACTACTCCTTTAAAAATATTTTTTACAAAATTCTATTTCTACATAAATTATAATAAAAATCAGTTTACCTTATTAAAACACCACAAACAGGTACATAGAATATAATTAGTTAATTAAACTAATAAAAATAATAATAAATCTGTTAAAATTATTTTCATGACGTAGAGATGAGCTGCCTGGAAGCTAATATGATGTTGAAGTACACTATTTAACGTCTGTATCCTGGTTGTTATTTTAAAACTAATCATTTTTTATATTCACAGGCAGACAACTTTGTTAAATCAAGATGAATATAGTACCAAAAATATGGTTTGAGATATTGTCGCGCTATTTAATTTATTGAGCATATCCTACTACACGAAATTCTCAGGCATATTTTGTAATAGCGTAATTAAATAAGCTTTAAATAAAATTATTATTTCCTTTTAAGTATAACTGTAATATTTAATAAACCGTGTTCTAAAAAAATCATTTAAATTATTAATAAAAAAATAATGATTTTTTTAATAGGTATCATTATGTTTCCAATATATCAATCTTTCAGAAATATTTTGAAGAGCCAAAATGTGACATAGGACTCAAAAAACTCGAGATTCTATAATTCCAACTACAGCAGTATTGTCTAAAACTATTAAACGATTGGGCACGATAATGACCTATGCCAAAATGTCAGTAGCAACAATAAAGCAATAAATTAAAAAAAAAATGACATTGTAAGATTTTTGAGGAGAATTTCTTTTGAACACATGATTAGAGTTACCATTTTTTAGGCAGGCTATTGTGTGGACACACTCAGCCCATTCCATTCAGGGTGACGGGAGGGCAACGTGCGACCCCACCGTACTCCCTCCCCACTGCCATTTGGCTGACCACTGGTATCGATTCCTTAACACCTATGAGAGTTACCATGCCCAATTAAGTTATGTAAAATGTTTTTTTTTTTCAGATCATCAACATCATCATTATCCTGGTTTTAACGCAATTACTTGATCCAATGGTATGCGGTGAAGTTGACAGGTCGATAAAAAATTCTTAGTCGTCTTTTACGACACTCACGACAAAGTAAGGTTTGGTAGTATTCGTAGCCGATTCCGCAGAGTATTTTTTAGATAAGACTGTTAATATTTTTATCTTTTAAGCCTTCTCTAAATTTTCCCTTTATATTATAAACATGTGCCTATGCTATAGTAACTGTGACTATTATTATGCTTAGCGAAAATATGTGTAGAATTAAGTTTTGCATAATATAAGTACTGAATCTATATCATTCATCTGTTTAATATAATATATAATATAATTTTGTAGTTATGTATATGATAATAAAACTCTAAGTTTTAGGTAACTCCTAATGCGATATATTTGACACGCAACATTGACCTATTATAGGTATCATTTACATTAGAACCTTAGGTAACATCTTAATATTACCTAAAATTTAAGAGTAGTTGGTGAAAACGACCATAAATCTCATCAATTAAGATGATAGGTCGTAATAACATACAAATTTAAATCTAAGTCTGTTATAGGCAAATTAGCGCTTTGGTGTGAATGAAGAAGTAGTGACAAAGATTAACAAGGGTATGCTGAGGTGGTTTGGACATTTAGAAAGAATGAGTGACGAGAGGTTGCTGTGTAGTAGCAGCTACGAATACTACCAATCCTTACTTTGCTCGTGGATGTCGTAAAAGACGACTAAGAGCTTTATAACGACCTGGGCCAACTCCATCTAATGCTGTGTGGTCAACAATTACATTCCCAAGGAAGGTTGACGTCTGGCAGGCGGCCGGTTATAAAACTATTGCTAATAACTTTTACAATATATACTATGAAAGAAGAGTGCATACTGTATCGACCCCAAGTAATTGGGATAAGAGAAGGTGAATGATGATTATGGATGAGGAGAGGTTGACGAAGCAAATATATAGAGGAAGCTTGAACGGAATGACTACAAAGGGAAGATCAGGTCATACTTTTCTGGACCAAATTGGAGATTTGTTCACAAGAGTTCATATTAAGAGTATGCATATTCGTAGAACATGCATGAAGACTGTGATGAGTGTAAATGAAGTTATGGAGATATGTCAGGATCGGTACTTGTGGCAATCCGTAGTCCCTCTGCCTACCCCTCTCAGAAACAGGCGTGAGGCTATGTATCTATGAATGCATGTGCTATGTATGTTGATTGCCATCATTCAAGGGACATTTATGTGAACTGACAAAAATTATAGATATAATATTTGTATGAAGTCATTCATATATAGAAGATCATAGGTGGTAGATTTATGAGATAATACATACATATTCCATATGTAATAAACCATTACCGATACAATATGGTATCTTGTCATTCTATTAATAGAAAGACACATTAATTTTTATCACAACGCCCTCTACGTATAAATAAACATCTTTCTTGATAAATATCAGAGTGCTAATGTTATTATCAGACTGTTAATACTTTCCGTTTGATGACGGAGTAGGGATATAGTTAACCATCTCTTATCTTACACGTCGCTCCACGACAAGGGAAGGAAAACGAAATAAAACCCTCTACTTGATTAGTTAGTCAGATGTAAGAGTTATAGTCATCTCATCATCATAAAAATGCATATATAAATGTAGTTATACCTATGTACAATTTATCGTTCATTGAATAAGTTAGAAGTTACCATATTTTATAAGTCCATACATATATATAATTATCATGTTGTATGGTAGCGGCTACGAATACTATCAACCCTCACTTTACTCGTGGATGTCGTAAAAGACAACTAAGAGTCATATAACGGCCTGGGCCAACTCCATCTGATGCCGTTAGGTCAACAATTACATTCCAAAGCAGGGTTGACGTCCGGCACGCGGCTGTTCATATAACTATTGCCAATAACTTTTACAATATGTACTAGTAGAGAGTATTGTGTCGACCCCAAGTAATTGGGATAAGAGTGGGAGAATGATGATGATGACATATAGATCATTATTATTTCGAATTAAAAACGCCAGTGAAACTACTGATACATACGAATATCTATGTTAATTTTATATTTGCGATATAATATTATAATGAATACTGTTATAATAAGAATAAATATCAAAAAATGTAGATTTTATAAATTAATTTGCTAAAACACTGAAATAAATTCAAATTCACCAATTTTTACGTTTAATTACGAGTTTTAGAATAAGTAATTTAATTCTATTCATAGATTGTATTATCAATGATGGCATTAGTAGAAAAATTATAACTGGCTAAAGAGATTCTCAAAAGAATTATTACAGTAAAAATATCAACTGACAAAGATATTCCCGGGTTTAAATCCTTCAGCGCTCACCCATATTCCCGGCTAAGCTGTGAAAGTTATCTACAGCCAACAAAGAGCTGAGCTGAAAGACAAATAAAACAATGAAAGCAGACTTTTCTCTTCCATACTCCAGTACAAAATTGTTAAAGCGATTTAAGGCTAACAACATAATTGATAAAATACCCACTAATATTATGCAATGTAGTTTTTTACAAAACCATAAAATATATTTTGATTTCATTTTGAAGCCTCGCAATCCTTCATCCATCCTATAACCCGCAATTTGAGTGGCCCTCCAGCAACGTCAACTTTCCTTCGATAGCTCGAAAAGTATAAATACAATACAATAAACATTATTTTAAGAAAGTATCAAAATTATTTACGATTTGTGCATATATTATTTGCACTGAGACCACGGGCTTCCTCCACATTTAATGACCAATTGACCTATAAAACAAATCTGATAAAATTAGTAAAGAATTTTATTTAAAAATTTTCTGGTCGTTTACTTACAATTTTTGCTTATCACGCAAAAGGAAAAAAACAATAAACACAGCTAAAATAATATTAAAAGTTGGCTATAAACAAAATTTGATAGACATGCAGTGAAAGAGATCTATACTAATATTATAAAGCGGAAGAGTTTGTTTGTTTGTTTGTTTGTTTGTTTGTTTAAACGCGCTAATCTCAGGAACTACTGGTTCGATTTGAAAAATTCTTTTTTTGTTGGATAGTCCATTTATAGAGGAAGGCTTTAGGCTATACAACATTACGCTGCGACCAATAGGAGCAGAGCAACAATGATGAATGTGTAAAAATCGGGTTTTTGTTTCCTTTTGAGAGCTTCCGCTGCGTAAACGGTTAAAGTTGCGCAAAAAATATGTACTATATAATTGTTCCCCTTTCAAAGTTCTAAATAAAAGTCCCCGACAGCATATGTCTATCTTTTAAGATTGGCTCACTATAACCTTTTTTATGCTAATCAAATTTGTTTTAAAAAAATATGATATTTTCGAAGGTGTTTTTATAAACATAATATTAATCCTTATCCAAATAAATGAGTTATTCATCACAAGTATTTAATTTAAAACAAAATTGCTCTTTACATTATTTGATTTCAATGAATATCTTAGGAAATATCGCAGTTTAAAAATAACATCGCAGCAAAATAATGATCAAGTACTGGGCGCGCATTTACGATAAAAATACTGGGTCTTATAATCTTATATTAAAAAAAAACTCAAACTAATGTTATTTCAAAGTACTTCTGCACACACTACATTTTTAGTTTTGTTTTCTTCTCATGACCTTCCGTCGGCTTTACACATCCTAAATAATAATAATAAGTATAGGAAGTATTAGTGCCTGCCCTCATGTATGGCAGTGAAAGTTAGATTTGGCGGAGAAGACATGAAAATAGAATAAATGCTGTAGAGCTGACAGCTCTTCGTAACGTGTGTGATGTAAGTCTGAAAGATAAAATTAGGTATAATGTTATAAAAGAGCGCTGGTGTGCTGAGGTGGGTTGGACACGAAGTGGAAGAAATAATGAGTGGGCAGAGGTTGACGAAGCAAACATATAAAGCAATCGTGAATGGGACGAATACATGGGGAAGACCACGTCATACTTTTCTGGACCAAATTGGAGATTTGTTCACGAGAGGTCATCATCATCATCATTCTCCTACTCTTATCCCAATTACTTGGGATCGATACAATAAGTACTCTTCATTCATAGTACATATTATAAAAGTTATTGGCAATAGTTTTATTACCGGCCGCCTGCCAGACGTCAACCCTCCATGGGAATGTAATTGTTGACCAAACGGCATCAGATGGAGTTGGCCCAAGTCGTTATAAGGCTCTTAGTCGTCTTTTACGATATCCACAAGCAAAGTGAGGATTGGTAGTATTCGTAGCCGCTACCACACAGCGATGTCATACACATTAAAAGTATGTGTAATCATAAATAGGCGTAAGTGTATGTATGTATATATGTATAATATACATACATTGTATATGGTATATCTATAGAAAGTATAGATAAGACCCAATACTTTTACTTAAGGTTTAATGTTCTACTCTTACTAATAAAAGGGTCATGTAGGTACCTAAAACAGCTTTAACGTATGTATTATTTAAAAATATTTCCACCTTTTACTTAAACGAATTCGCGAGTTGAAGTTAACGTTAGCCCAAAGTAACCATTCCACGCGGACGAAGTCGCGGGCGAAAGCTAGTATAGAATAAAATGCTAATCCAGGGAGCTGCCTTTATACCTAAACAGACCATATCACTGAAGGATTATGATTCACAATAAACTAGAACCGATTGATGAACGAGAGGAAGATAAATAAATATAGATATATAACTTTAGCCAATCACAATTTGTTTGCGTTCGCAAATGTATAGTGACGTATTATTATTATATGTGTGTAGTCACTACGGGTGCATATAACAGGGTTGCAGCAGCGTACAAGCTCAGTCAGAAATGGCCAATGGTTGCGTATAGACATCGCAACTTTGGCCGTCTCTGATCCAAGAAATAATATATCATTCATGTACTATGAATGCGCACGATGCTTAGGGCAATATTAAATGTTGTCCTAGGCATCGTGAGGTATGGCACCACTACCACTTACTAAATTATAGCACCCTAAGCATATGCCTCACATGCAGAAATCCGCCACTGCTCTGTATTATCCCTAACATCGCTCCTAAAAATCACTAGGCTTTAGTGGACTATATATTTCTGTTCTTGACTGTCTACGGCTTGCCAAACTCATTACACGTTAATAAATTAAAATAAAAGCACTCTAAGTAATGTTGCACTCTTATTCGCTAAATATTAACTTCAAAAAATTAGAAGATTCGTAAGTCAATTTTATGTATATTTACTTTTTTCGATTTTCACATAAAATTAAATTTTATAAATAGGTACACTTTTTTAATATATTAATCACTAATAATTTGCTAATCATAATAATATGAAATTATGAATGTTTATTATACTAACATCATTTGCTTTTGTTACATATTTGGTTCGGGTAAAGATGATTCGGTTACTTGTACTTTTATTTAATTAATTCTATCTAATTCGAACGTTTTATTACTAATAATCAAATAGTATTTATTTATTTATCAAATTCTGTCTTAATCATATCATTTTCGTGTATACTGTATATATACTACCGTAAGTACGTACTAACAAATTACGTAACGTAACTTACGTACGTGGTCGTGGGGGGGTTGAAGATCAACCAACGGTACACATATTCATTTCTACTGCCCTGGGATATCACAGAGTCACAAACAAAAATTGTCCGTGATATCCCAGGGCAGGGCAATGAATAGCGGGCCTTTGGCTTTTTTTGATTTAGTTATTTTTGTTGGAGAAAATATTCTGTATTGTAGTAATACTCAATTTATACTACTATACAGAATACTAAAGAAGATTTAAAGATTCCATCATCTTAAAGTAATTTATGTAACGAAACCATAACGCGATTCACAAATATTATTTACGCCCTCTATTATCAGCAAAAGGCTGCGTCTGAACTTATATGTAACAACAAATAATGCATTTATTTAGTTCAGCTGTATGTTATAATGAATTAATACGAATAATAATAACTTTTAGATTCTAATTAACGTAATATATGTAGTTTCCAATAAATATCAATTGTAAAATATAAGTATATCGCCATAATTTTTATTAAAAGGTCTCTTATCAAGTTTTTACACATAGCAACAGCCTATTTAACCGTATAATCAAATAGGCTTCTTAACTATCTATTAAAATACCTATTAAAATTGGGGAATTGCTTAAATCTGTTAAATTATACTGTTAATTAAATAAATATTAAACATATTTTCATTATCCTATGTATTGATATTTTATATATGCAGTTATACAATCCGATTTGATTATAACATAAAGACATTTTAAAATGTATCGGTTTAATTGGTTATAATTAATGAAGAAGGTAGTTTTATAAAAATATTTTAATAGAAAACAGTGCCACTATAATAGTTGCAGAAACATCAGCAAATTTGCATCGATAATATTGGTTTCGAATGGACCTCTTAATTATAAGGCAATTGGCCTACTATATAAGATGTCTAGGTGGTTTATTATAACATTTTATTACGAGTTTCATATCATTGGCTGTGATATTAGCCACATGTGTACCTTAACACTATTTTTATATTTTTAATGAAAATCAATTTGATAACTTTTAACGTATTTCTGACTTTTATATTTTCCGTGTGATAATAGAGTCTCATTGCTTATTCGTGGGAGTTATAACGGTTCCTTACAATATTAATATAATTTATTCTTTAATACGATAATATACTCATTTATAACATCTATGCAAAAGATGAGTCTCGAAATATTCAGACATTTCGAGACTCATCTGGGTCAGCCCAGCGTGGTATAAATAGTTGGACCAGCATGGTACCTCCTACCTCCTATTGCGAAGAAGGTTCGATAGTGGGTTGTATGAGCTGACGTGATAATAATTACTTTAAATGTATACAGTATGTTGCCTGTAAACACTGCCTAAGCGATCACCATAAGAATAGTCTATTTGCACAAAATTATATCACCAACTGTCATTGATCCATGGTATGCGTGGCCATTACGGCATTATTTTGATCATAGTCCATGGCCAACAGTGAATATCAATAGGTTTTCTTTTATTTTTCGAGGATAAATCCATCCATCCATCCATCCATGTACCCGTAAACGTCCACTGTTGGACGTAGGCTTCCCCACGAGAATGCCATTCAAAACGATCTTATGTCACTTTCATCCAATGGTTTTCCTGCGACCTTTATAATGTCGTCAGTCCATCTAGTGCAGGGTTGTCCTACGTTGCGTCGTCTGATTCGTAGTCGCTACTCGAGAAACTTTCTTCCCGCAACGGTTGTCGGTTAGTCGAGCGATGTGGTCTGCCCATTACCACTTGAACGTGCTAATTCTTCGGACTATGTCGGTTACACCCGTTCTTCTACGGATTTCCGTATTCCGGATTTTATCACGTATGAGATACCGAGTCAAGTCCTCATACATAATCTCAGCTCAAATACGTCCCACTGCTGGGCTTGAGCCACCTCCAAATCAGGAAGGAAGTTGATCTGTTACCCCACGCTGATTAGACGGATATACGAGTATATACCTAGTCTTGCCATAAATACTGTAACTAAGAAAAAAAAATCTTTTCTATTGCAAATAACATTTATTACTTAGCCGATTAAGATCGGGACTAGACGACGGCCAGTCTTCAGCTCTGCTGAAGTTCGAAACGCGCGTTTCCAACCGAGACTGCGTAGACCGAGCTTTACGAACCGGCGCCGAGTCTTGCTGGAAGAACAATTCTTGGTTATTGAGCATGGTGTTGTTAAGGGACTTCATTACCTTCTCAAGAATGTTATCTTGATACACGTTTTGACACCTTTTTCACAAAAGTATGGCTCAGTCTCTTCTTCATAGCTAATACCCCACCAAACCATCACTGAAGTCGGATAATACCCACGTTGCACTCTGTCGACTAACTTCCTTAGAGCTTCCTTAGATTTTGGGCATAAATACGGTCATTTTGTTTGTTAAATTGTTGCTCAATTGTAAAAAAATTCTAATCCCTAAACAAAATTTTCTGTGACCTCCCTTTGCGTACCGCTTCAGTAATTGTTACGATTTTACCACCTACTATTTTTTTTAATTATCAGTTAAGAAATGACTACTACGTTTCTTATGGTTTGCAAGTCCTAGGTCATCTTTTAAAATACGTGACATGGTTCTAGGAGCTATCTTCATCTCCCGTGATAAAATCTTGTGCTTTCGGACAGGATTTCTTCGAATTCTTTACTTTACTGTTTTGACCACCTTTTTCGTACGATCACTACGTGACGGCCAGATCTGTTTCTGTCACAAGCAAAGGAGGTCTCATTGTGACTAATAATAGGCCGGTAAACAAACATTTTACTAACAGGACAAGTCGGAGATAGATGCCGCACTAAGATAGATGCTTCGTTTCCTAAAACTCAATTACTTAAAAACTAAATAGCAAATGCATTGTTTAAATATGTGTACTACAAGCCCTCCCACTAAAGCGGGACGGATGTTTTTCGCTTGGTGATATAATATATTCGCAGCGGACGCAAGAAACGCTTAAAATTTTCAAACGTAAGTATTCACAGCTCCATATCTTTTTGAATAGTAATCGGTTACATTTTATTTTAATTGTGTTAATACATTGTATCATTGGAAACACATTCTGGAGCCAATCACTGATTCTTCGCATTTATTTTACTTAGAATACAAAAGAGCAAATATCCATAGTAAAAAGGATACGTGCCGTACCAAGTATTTATTTATTTAATTATAATTTTTAATTATAATTTTGATCTGATGATGTCATGCACAAAGTTTTTTTATTATCTCTATTTTTTATTTTAATATTTTGGTAATTGCTAATAGATATTGTAGTGTGTGTGCATGTCAATTAAACTCTTAATTGATGATACTCATCATCCATGCCAACTTTCCTTATTGTAGGTTAACCATGCCAAGGAAATATAATAGAAAGGAGGACGTACGAGCTCGAGTAAGCTCTTGGACAGTAGAACAGCTATAGTCAGCTTTCGATGAAATGGAGAAAAATGAAGAACAATAGTATTTACAAATATATTATGTTAATTTTCTATAATTTTTAAATAATTATTTTGTATTTTGTTAGAGGTGCATATGTAGTAAATTTTTGAATAAGAAATTTTTAAACAATGTTGAACTACTATTACTACGTTAACACGAAAATGTTTTGTTTGCGATTATATATCTATACATATAATAAAAATGTAACGGGTCGCTGTCTGTACATGGAAGATATATGAAAAAAAATATTACTGGGACCTTTATCAACACTAATAGAACCCAAAAAAATAATTTTTAAAATTTTTGTCTGTTTATCTGTTTGTCGGTTTGTCTGTTTGTCTGTGTGTTTGTGCACGCTAATCTCAGAAACGGCTTATCCGATTTAGACGCGGTTTTCACTAATATATTGTGGTAAGCTTCACTTAACATTTAGGCTTTATTTTATGTCAATTGGTTTATAAAAAAAAAAGTTATGTCAATTTAAAAAATGTTCGGCGAAAAAAATCTTTATCGATTTTTTTCAAATTACGTACAAATATTCTTCAGTAAAAATAAATAAACACCTGTTTCAGCATTTATTGATTTTCACCCTCTGGGGGTGTAAATTAGGACTGCAAAGCGGGTTGGACGACTCATTAAATCATTAGCGCCAAGCCGATATTATTGAAGCTGGCAACTTAGAATGTTGACAGTGGTTTCTTTATAGGACGTATAGATTTACTAAGAAAGGATTTTACGAAATTATACCCCTAAGGGAGCAGAATGGCAAAGTTTGTGTGAAGAGAAAAAATCTTTATTGATTCTTTTCAAATTACGAATCGAATCAAATATTCTAGGGTAATGTCCGGCATATATCAATTTTCACCCTCTGGTTGTGTAAATTAGGCCTGTGAAGCGGGTTGAACGACTCATTACCGCCAAGTCGAAACTATTAAAGCTAGAAACATTAAATGTTGAAGCACGTTTTTATTTATGACATAGAGATTCAAATTGAAGCACGTTTTTATTTATGCCATAGAGATTCAATATGAAAGGATTTTATGAAGTCCGCCCCTAAGGGGGTGTAACAAAGCGGCAAAGTATGTATGGGGAGAAAATTTCTTTATCGATTCGTTTCAAATTACGTACAAATATTCTTCGGTAAAAATAAATAAACACGTGTTTCTCTCTCCCTCTCCATCAACCCCGCACCAGTGCCGTTGTGGCGACCAGTTCCAGCGTGAGAGCTCACACGATACACATAGTAGACGACAATAGGTTCTTGCCTAATAGTTTAAGATACAGGTTAAGATTAGCTTCAAAAATGTTCACTCTATAACTGAAATAATAAATCATATCTAACGAGGTCGCAACTCTGCTGGTGAAACAAAACAGTCAAATAAAGGGTGGCGATTATTATATTTTTATCCCATGGTCATACCGTAAATAGTATATTAATGGCAATATAATTTGTAGAATGAATAGAACTTTGAACCACCTTTTTCTTTAGTGACCGGCTATGGTGTATAGACACACGCGCGCTGTACACGTACATCTACGTTGTGCGGGCGGGCCACCGCAACCGGGTATCATCTCGAGTCGAAGCCCTCATGCAGTGAACCTCAATACAGGTACTCACGCTTGCGCTGCCCAAAGCACCGACGGTAGAGCGTGTCAACGTAGAGTATTTTCTCTCGGACCCACCCTATTGCCTAATTCCGTTAGACAACTAACTCGCAAAATCAACACCTCAACGCATCCCAGTTTCTGACGCTGTTGATTATCATCCTAGCGACAACCTTTCAACACCTTGCATTGCTTTTTCTATTTAACTCTGTCAGAGATGACTTCGGCGTGGACGAAGTCGCGGGCAAAAGCTAGTCTATACATATAATAAGAATGTAACGGATCGCTGTCTGTACATGGAAGATATATGAGAAAAAATCTTACTGGGACCTTTATCAACACTAATAGAACCCAAAACAATGATTTTTAAAATTTTTGTCTGTTTGTCTGTGTGTTTGTGCACGCTAATCTCAGAAACGGCTTATCCGATTTAGACGCAGTTTTCGCTAATATATTGTGGTAAGCTTCACTTAACATTTCGGCTTTATTTCATGTCAATTAGTTTATAAATAAAAAAGTTATGGCAATTTAAAAAATGTTCGGAGAAAAAAGTCTTTATCGATTCTTTTCAAATTACGTACAAATTATCTTTAGTAAAAATAAATAAACACGTATTTCAGCATTTCTTTATTTTCACCCTCTGGGGGTGTAAATTAGGCTTGCGAAGTGGGTTAGACGACTCAATAAGTCATTAGCGCCAAGCCGATATTATTGAAGCTGGCAACTTGGAATTTTGACAGTGGTTTCTTTCTATGACTTAGAGATTTACTAAGAAAGGATATTACGAAATTACACCCCTAAGGGGGTGGAACAGAGTGACAAAGTTTGTATGGGGAGAAAAAATCTTTATTGATTCTTTTTAAATTACGAGTCGAATCAAATATTCTATGGTAATATCCAGCATTTGTCAATTTTCACCCTGTGGTTGTGTAAATTAGGCCTGTGAAGCGGGTTGAACGACTCATTACCACCATATCGAAACTATTAAAGCTAGAAACATTAAATTTTGACGCACGTTTCTTTTTATGACATAGAGATTCAATATGATAGGATTTTATGAATTCCATCCCTATTTTTATTTTTTTTTTTTTTTTTTTGCGGTGGGCTATGGATGTCGCACGCCGCCAAATCGGTCCGGGGTGACGGAAGAGGCGGCGCGCAACCCCATTGACCCACCCTGCAAGCACCTCTTCTTCGCCATGTGAGCGGGCCACCGGTACCCGATCTTTGTCTTCGGTGGCCCGCTCGGCGGTATGCCCTCTCGGGCTCCTCTCCTGTCGACGCCCCGACAGCTTTCGCCGTCGAGGCGTCGTCCTCACGCGGTGGCCTCACGTCGGGTGACCGGACAATTCCCCGGTCCGATCACCCGAAGCCTCGGTTAGGGCGGCATCAGGCGCAGGTAGTCGCGCCTGCGCCGCCCCAGCCGCGGGCGGCGGCCCGGGTCACGGGAATCCTCCCGGGCCCGTTCCGCCGCCTCCTTCTGCGAGATGACAGCCTCGCAGAAGGCGGCGACCGCGTCCCAATTCCTGACGCTGTCGACCATCGCTCGCGCAACAGCCGGCAGCGTCAGGTCGGCACCGATGACAGCGACGAGGTCACGGCGCTGCCCGTCCCAGCCCGAACATATCTCGAGCGTATGTTGCGCCGTGTCCTCGTCGCTACTACAATGGTGGCAGGACGGAGTCAACTCCCTCCGCACGACCGTGTGCAGGTACTTGCCGAAGCAACCATGCCCCGACAAGACCTGCACCAACCGGAAAGAGAGGACTCCGTGCCGCCGCTCCATCCACTCCATCAGTACGGGCCGGAGGGCCTCAACGGTAAAAACACCGTGTCTAGGCCTCTCCAGCCGCGTAGCCCAACGGGCGATGACTTCTCGGCGGGCGTCCTCGCGCCAGGTGGCTATCTCGCTCAACGATGGGGAGCCACCCTCTTCGCGCATTGAGGTAACCCGCCGGTAGAGGTCGGAGAGCATCTCCGCCTCTAGGTCCCACGGGGGTGTCCCGGCCAATAGGCATGCCGCCTCGGTAGACACCGTGCGGTACCCGCGAATGGCTCTGACCGCCATGGCTCGCTGTGGCCTCCACAGCACCGCCCTGAGCTGGATGAATTCCATCCCTAAGAAGAAGTATAACAAAGTGGCAAAGTGTGTATGGGGCGAAAATTTCTTTATCGATTCTTTTCAAATTACGTACAAATATTCTTCGGTAAAAATAAATAAACACGTGTTTCTCTCTCCCTCTCCATCAACCCTGCATCAGTGCCGTTGTGGCGACCAGTGCCAACGTGAGAGCTCACATGATACATATAGTAGACGGCAATAGGATCTTGCCTAATGGTTTAAGAAACAGGTTAAGTTTAGCTTCAAAAATGTTCGCTCTATAACTCAAATAATAAATTATATCTAACGAGGTCGCAACTCTGCTGGTGAAACAAAACAGTCAAATAAAGGGTGGCGATAATTATATTTGTATCCCATGGTCATACCGTAAATAGTTAATTGGCAATATAATTTGTAGAATGAATAGAACTTTGAACAACTTTTCTTAGTGACCGGCTATGGTACATAGACACACGCGCGCCGTACACGTACATCTACGTTGTGCGGGCGGGCCACCGCAACCGGGTATCATCTCGAGTCGAAGCCCTCATGCAGTGAACCTCAATACCGGTACTCACGCTTATGCCGCCCAAAGCACCGACGGTAGAGCGTGTCAACGTAGAGTATTTTCTTGGACCCACCCTATTGCCTAATTCCGTTAGACAACTAATTCGCAGAAGGTGGCGACCGCATCCCAGTTTCTGACGCTGTTGATTATCGTCCTAGCGACAAACCTTCAACACCTTGCATTTCTTTTTCTATTTAACTCTGTCAGAGATGACTTCTGCGTGGACGAAGTCGCGGGCAAAAGCTAGTATATAAATATATATATATCATCTCTCCTACTCTATCCCAATTACTTGGGGTCGATACAGTATGTACTCTTATTTCATAGTACATATTGTATAAAAGTCATTGGCAATAGTTTTATGACCAGCTGCCTGCCGGACGTCAAGCCTCCTTTTTTTTTTTTTTCGCAATGTGGGACCATGGATGTGGTCGCGCCTCGGCAAATCGGCCCGGGGCGACGGAACAGGCGACGCGCAACCCCATGGACCAACGCTGCAAACACCTCTCTTCGCCGTGCGAGCGTGCCACCGGTACCCGATCTTTGTCTTCGGTGGCTGACGTCAACCCTCCTTGGGAGTGTAACTGTTGACCAATCGGCATCAGATGGAGTTGGCCCAGGTCGTTATTAGGCTCTTAGTCGTCTTTTACGACATCCACCAGCAAAGTAAGGGTTGGTAGTATTCTTAGCCGCTACCACACTGCTTATATATATATATATATATATATATATATATATATATATATATATATATATATATATATTGCTGATGGTGGTAAACGAGCAAGCAGCACAACCCAATGGTAAGTGTCGCTGCCGCCCATGGACCTTTGCAATACGAATGTTACAGCTAGGCCGCCTATCAATAAACCCTAAATCCACCCAAAAAGTTGGGCTGCCGACTCTCTCACTCACCGAACGAAGCACAACAGCATTTTTTCATTGTTCAGGCGTCGATTTTCTGCGAGAGTGTGGTACCTACTAACCCGAACGGACCGACCCGCGGCTGTTGACAGAAAACTGTTAACAATGTGGTACTACCGCAAATCCTTACTAATATTATAAATGCGAAAGTAACTCTGTCTGTCTGTCGCTCTTTCACGCCAAAACTAATGAATCGATCTAAATTAAATTTGGTACACAGATAGTCTAGAGCCTGATAAAGGACATAGGCTACTTTTTAATGCAAAAAAGGGTTGTAAAAGGGGATGAAAAGTTGTAAGGCAGTATCGTCATTTTTAAAGCCAGAAACTTGAAACTTATTTTTAGGCTATTGATTAGATATAAATAAATATGACATTAACATGTTGTAAAAAATTACCCTTAAGGGATAAAATAAGAATAGGGGATCAAAAACTTTAGGAAAGTAGCCTTTTACGCGGGCGAAGCCACGGGCAGAAGCTAGTAAGTAATATAATACATAATATAATATTATCCGTTTGTCGTATTTTACGATACCCACGATTAGAAAAAGTAATGATGAATTGTATTCTTTCTTCATCGCCACACGAAAAAATATTAATATTATGCCATTAATGATATTAATAAAGGCATTGATATTATGAAAACAACGTATTTTTTTCTGGAGGGCGATTATATCAAGAACATTGCCATTATAAACTGCAAATTCACAATTAAATTTTTCCTTCTAATTTAATCGCACAGATGGCGTAATGGATAAGATAGCGTAGATACCTATCGTATCGCCAGTTAAAGACTAAACAACGAAAACATTTAAACAAACACTGGCGCATAAAATTTTATTTCAATCGTTTGAACAACGACATCTATTGAGTAATGAGATAATAAAAATACGATTAAACAGCCTTTTCTTATGAAATCGATCTTAAAGGAATCAACTAAGGCAAACATTATTTTAGTGACTAGCATTTAGTTGAACTAACGTTATACATTATCTTGTTCTATATAATAATCACAAAAATATTTGGAAACGTATTTTTTAACTTGGAAAATTTCTCATATTTTCCATCGTGATATTAAACAGGGCGTTGAAACATATGGTTATATTAAGTTATTTATTTCCAAAGTTCCAGGGATATTATGTAACATCGTGACTGTAACCGAAAGTATCGTACGTCCGAAATAAAAATATACTCGAAACTGTAAACGAAACTTTTTTCTTTTTTTAAACGAACCTCACATAGGCATTATTTTTATAAAAGTTTTGATTATACATGGTTATACTTCATAATTATCTTCTCTCTCTCTCTCACGCTCTCGCTGTGTGGTAGCGGTTACGATTACTACCAACTCCTAATTTGCTCGTGGGTGTCGTAAAAGACGACTAAGAGCCTTATAACGACCTGGGCCAACTTCATCTGATGCCGTTTGGGCCGTGACAATTACATTCTCAAGGACGTCTCAATGGACATCTGGCAGGCGGCCGGTCATAATACTATTGCCAATGACTTTTATACAATATGTACTATGAAAGAAGAGTACACATTATATCGACTCCAAGTAATTGGGATGAGATTAGAAATTGAAAGTCTCAAATATATTTCTGTGGTCGAATTTATTTACAACGTCTTACATTGGTTATTTACACATTGAGAATTGAATAAAACACATAAAAGTCTGAATACAGTTTATATTATTATAATAAATATGTTTAATACAATGCTATTATAAATTATGTTAATAACTGATAGTACAATATAAATAAATAATTGTTAAGATGCAGCATACAATTAGGTATGTCAATAAAAACATTTAAACAATTGCTTTAAGATAGATACAGATTACTGTATCAGTTTTAATAATCTGTATAAAACACAAAATACAATAAGAAAGTAGGTAAGCTATTGAAAATATCATCAAAATAAATATTGTAATGTATTATATCATCCGTGTGGTGATGGAGAAAGAATACAATTCACCAGTCTCTTATTCACACTATCTTACTCGTGAGTGTTCGTAAGAGACGACTAAGGGATATAAAACGCATATAACATCTATGCGAGAGAAGGAAAACTTAAAGCAAAACCCTATATCAACACGTCTGACCAGCGTGGTATAGTAGATCAATTTCCCTTCCATTTGGAGGAGGCTCGAACCTCACAGTGGGATATATAAGAGCTGCGATAATGATGAATGTATTGTGCCACTGGATGTTTTGTGTCTAGAAGACCCTGCCTCGAGCCGAGTTGAAGCCTTGTTGAAATATGATATATTTTAGACATAAAAGGCACGTGATAAAATTTAGTGTCTAACTAAGGCTCGTGGTTGACGTCAAGGCTATGAATGTAAAAGTTTTCTTATTATTTCTTTCACATGTTTTCGTTGGCTAATTGCCAACTTCATTCACGAATCACGTGGCCAAAACAGGAGATGGGTACATAATGATAGTAGGATTACATACACCGATACAATATATAATCATAAGATATTTGACTGTACAAATGGCAAAGTAATATACGGATAATCTGTAAAGTCAAAGTAATATACGGATAATCTGTAAAGTCAAAGTGATATACGGATAATCATCAAATAGGATAGTACTTTACATGATCCGCAAATGGTATATATTCATGTCTGTTAAATGTATAATTGTTAAGTTACTCGCGATATAAGTATTCATTTTAATGTGTCTTTAAAAAAAGTAATATTAAAAAAAAATTGTAATCACATTGGACTACTTCTGATTGTAGATTGTCCACGGGCAAAATGTGCTACGGTAAAATGTTTTGTTAAATTATAAATTTGTTGTAATAAATGTGAAGTTTATGATCATAATGTCAGTATTTTTTTTATAAAGATCAAGGGATCGTGATGAGAAATTATTTTAAGGTAAACATAAATTCTTTGCGGTAGATATAATTAACGGATATTAATTCGAAACAATCAACAAATTGATTTGCGCGGGATTTAGGAACAACTGTGCTGCAGTCAAATTGCCATTATTGAGGCTATATTTGAAGAGACACTTCCCACTGAAATTCTGCACAGCAAGCTTTTATGCAACGAAAAATTCACGCGAAAAAGAGCGTAAGCGACTGTTATGTCGTATTCGTCACACACTTTTATTTAAATAGTAAGAGTTTGTTTAAACAGTCTTAGAGTTTTAATGTACCATTTGCATTCGGGTATTAGAGAAAAGTGAGACATCCCCTATTCTTTTTCTGTGGTAGGACCACGATGTTGACAGTTCTCAGTCTGCAGCCGCGGGCTGGTCCGTCCGGGGTAGTTCCACACTCTCGCAGAAGATCGACGTATAAGTAATGGCAACGTGCTATTGCGTTTCGTTCGGTGAGCGAGAGAGCCGGAAGCCCAATTGGGTGGGTTTGGGGTTTATATTGGTAGGCAGCGGCCTAGTTATACCCTTGGTATTGCAAAGGTCCATGGGCGACAGTGACACTTACCATCAGGCTGTGCTGCTTGCTCGTTTGCCACCACTAGCAATAAAAAAAATCTTTTTTAATGTCATGTTAATAAATGAATAATCAACGCAATCTATGCTATTCAAAAGTGACTGATAAATAAATTAAAATGTTACAATATTTCGCTATATAAAAGTTCCTCTTCTAATGTGTGTCATCAGGTCATCACGGCACACTTTGTCTATATATATATATATATATATATATATATATATATATATATATATATATACATATATATATATATATATATATATATATATATGTCTGTCTATATATATATATATGCTACACTGTAGAACCGAAGATCTGATTGACGTTCGCATGAAGCCACGTAGCCCGTGGACAGATACACCACGCCATGATTGAAACACACGGGGCTTGCAACTTCTGTGAAAACATATGTTTTTTTAATATCTCCATCGGTCCGATTATCAATACTTAACCACTATTGAATGTATGGCGGATCAGATGAAGGTGACAATAATATCATAAGGGAAGATACTTTTCGTGTGGTGACGAAGTAAAATTACAATTCACCACCCCCTATCTTATCGTGGGTGATCGTAAGAGACTATTAAAAGCTATAAAACGCATATAACATCCATGTAAGAGAAAGAAAACTCGAAATAAAACCCTATCTATACCTACATGCCTGACCAGTGTGGTATCCCTCCCTTTTGGAGGAGGTTCGAGTCCAATAGTGGGATGTGTATGAGCTTAGATGAAAGGAAGGTACCTGTAGTGTTTGTATCTATGCTAAATGTTAACTGAATCAAACAATCAGAGGGCAACAATTCTGTCTCTGGGGTTGTACCAGGTTGTACTAAATATAGCTGTCAGAACTATCATATGTAGAAAGAATGGTGGGAAAATACAGTTCTAAATATAAATACAGCTGGATGTGTAGGGTTGAGCCAGTAAGCTATTTTGTATATTTAATAAAACAAACAGCAATTATATAGTAACCTTACTACCGGGGAAAGGTTTAAAAAAAATAAAGCATCACCTTTTTTATTTTTTTTTACCCCACCCCCCACTTGTGAGTATACTACGAGAGTATACAGCCAAGACTTTTTGACCAAGCACTACACCAAGCTAAACAGTTTATACGTAGTATGAATACATTTTCTAAACATCACACTTCGCAGGCGGGTTAGCCATCGCCGTCGATGTTATTAATTTCCTAGGAGAGTGCTCTTGTGTTTCTTGCCGGATGTTTTCCACGGGAAAGTCAGTGTTAGTGATGTAATGAATGTCATATTTTGGACATTCGCAAATGCGAATGCATATATCTGCTGCCAACATTCGCGAATGCGAATATTCAGTTTTGTTTCAATTTGGCGCCATTTGTCTATGGCTTTATTTAGTTACACCACCAACGAGTGTCCCCAGCGAGCGCATATTTAGTGACGCTGGACTTATTTACACGCCACATCGAAACAGACTTGAAGGAGACAAGGCATCAAAACTACTATTTTTAAAGTTTAATATTCCCCTACTGAAGCTCAGTTATTAATATGAAAAATATGTATAATTAACTGTTATTTTATTAAGGGAGTGAAGTATTTTTGTTTGAGAATCTTATTTTTTTAGGGTTCCGTACCTCAAAAAGAAAAAACGGAACCATTATAGCATCACTTTGTTGTCGATCCGTCTATCCGTCCGTCCATGTGTCCGTCCGTCCGTCTGTCCGTCCGTCCTTCTGTCCGTCCGTCCGTCTGTCCGTCCGTCCGTCTGTCCGTCCGTCCGTATGTCAGTCTGTCTGTCTGTCAAGACCCTTTTTGTCAGGAACGGGTGGAGGTATCAAGCTGAAATATATATCAAATACTCAGATCTACTTTCTCTTGGAGCTGTGAAAAAAACAAACTTCTAAGCTAACGCAATCAAAAAATACAGCTATTTATGTCGCAAATTTCTGCAAATTTTCCACACTCGCAAGGGAATCAAAACCTACAGGGTACTTCCCGTGAACTCAGAATCTTGAAATTTGATACAAAGCAACGTCTTATAGCACAAACAAAGGAAAAATTATGAAAACCATAAATTTTTAATTACATCATACATAAAAAATATTTTTAATAATTTTAAACTTACTACTCCTTTCCTCTTGGACGTGTAGAGGTATTAAATTGAACTTCATATCAAATACTTGAGTTTATAATACCATTAAGCTGTAACAAAATCAAACTTCTATGTCAATGCAACCAAAAGAAACAGCAATTTAAGCCGCATGTTTTCAAATTCGCAACTACTTGCAAAGGAATCAAAACCTAAAGGGTACTTTCAGTCGACCTAAAATCTTGAAATTTGGCATGAATCAATATTTTATAGCACACATAAAGAAAAAAATCAGAAAACCTTAAATTTTTAGTTACATAACCTTTTTTTTGTTTTACAGAACCCTTAGTGCGCGAGTACAACTTGCACTTGGCCGATTTTTTTTGTTTGTTTGTGTAGAAGAATATAATTTTTGTTTCATTATCTAAATATTAAAAATATATCTAAAGATTGAGAAAAGTTTAATAGAAGAATTTAATTTTATTAGTTGTAGTGTCAATTATTTTTTTTAGCTTTATTAAAGTAAAAGACTTAATTTTATTTTTGTTTGCTTAAAGTGTTAATTGTTAACTCTTATGTAAAATGATTATATTTATACTATAAATACTATAAACTATATAATATACATATACTATAAACACTTTGTGATTATGATGACAGCAACTCATGTTAAACTTTTATTTGATTTTAATTATAGTTTATTTATTGTAGAAGTATTTGTAGATTATTATTTTTAGATAAAGCTAAAAATAATAATATTTAATGTTATCATTAAACTTTGGTAAAAATTCATAGAAGATTATTTTTGTTTATTTACATAGCATTTAGGCCATTTAGTATATAATTTTGTTTTTTTAATTGTTATGAAAGTTTGATTGTTAAGCTTCATTGCCCAAAGTTAAATAAATAAATGATACCAAATGATAAAGGGAAGACTGTCTCCGCAAAGACGTGATGACGAGGTTAAGTTACTTTTTATTGCATTAAAAAAACATAAAGAAGTCTGTTCAGAAAGTGGAGGCACTGGCGAGAGCGTGTCCACTTCGGAGGGCTTGAAAGAGTAAAGGTTGAAAGGTTGTAAGAAGAGTGTGTAAGAGAAAAGTATGCAGAGGGTGTCCGAGAACGGTTGACGATGGCAAGCCAGCCGCAATCGGACATTGAAGATTGCTGGAGAGTATTGAAAGAGAGTATGGTAGATACAGCGAAAGAAGTATGTGGCAGTTCAAAGAAGCATAGAAAAACAAATGGTGATGAATGGTGGGATGCGGAAGTGGCAGCTTCCGTAGAGCAAAAGAAGAAAGCGTGGCTGGACTATGTCTCTTCTTTGAATCTGAATGACAGTATAACTGAACAGAAGAAAGAAATATATCGGCAATGTAAGAATGACACCAAGGCCTTAGTGAAAGAGAAACGTGATAGAGCAAGTATGAGTGCAGAAGATAGGCTGACTAAAAACTTCGAGGGTAACACCAAACTCTTTTGGAGGGAGGTGAAGAAGTCTCGGGGTGGTTGGTCGGCCTTCAGAATGAATAAAATAAGGTCTAAAGGTGGAGACATTTTTACACAAACACAAGACGTGTTAAGTCGATGGAGTGAATATTTTGGCGATATGTATGCGGATGCTACAGTTGGCGCCGGTGTCGCATGTGGTTTAGTAGATCAACATTCGACAACGGCGTCCTCCGATGGCATCAGTATGGATGAAGTTGAATGGGCGATAAGAAGTCTGAAAAATGGTAAGGCAGCGGGCATTGATATGGTGTCTGCCGAGATGATCAAGCTTGGTGGCGCCTGTGTCTGGGAGGCGTTCCTGTTGCTCCTCAATTTATGTTGGAGCTCGGGAATGGTTCCCAGGGACTGGAATAGCGCAGTCATCGTGCCTTTGTTTAAAAACAAGGATTCACGTTATGACTGCGCAAATTACAGTGCCATAAGCTTGACCAGTTTGGCAGCAAAAGTGTATGGTTAAATTATTGAAAGGAGAATGAGGATGGTGTCCGATGGTTTACTGTGTGAGACACAAGGAGGTTTCAGGAGTGGAAGGGGATGCATGGATCAAGTGTTCTCTCTGCGCAACATTGTGGAGAAGCATCTGGCTCTAGGTCAGAGGGTTTTCTGCAGTTTTGTGGATCTGGAGAGAGCATTTGACACAGTTCTACGAAAGGAACTTTGGGACATTTTACCGGAGTATGGTATTAACGGTAAACTGCTACAGGCTGTGCAGTCCAGTTACGTGGGCTGTAGAGCCTGTGTGCGGCTGGATGATGGAATGTCGCCTTGGTTTGACGTCAATATCGGCGTTAAGCAGGGGTGCGTTCTGTCAGCCAGGCTGTTTATCATATATCTGGATAAATGTCTCCAAAGGTTGAACAATATGAATGTGGGAGTCCAGATGGGCGACTCAGTTGTCACTGCTCTGCTATATGCAGATGATGCAGTCCTGCTGGCACAGTCAGCGACTGACCTGCAGACCCTAGTCGACACAATGACAGAAGATTGTAAGAAAAGGGGTCTACGCGTGAATGTGAGCAAAACCAAAATAATGTTCTTTGAAAGAGACGAAGCCAGAACAGATGTAAGAGTAACAATAGGTAATGATATACTAGAGCAAGTGGATGAATTTGTATATCTTGGATGTGGATTTAGCCGAGACGGAAGGTACACCACTGATATAGAGCGAAGAGTGAATGCGGGAAATAGAGTGAACGGAGCGTTGGAGCAACTTTTCGGCAGCCATCACCTCGGCCAGAAGGCACGTGTAGTATACATAACGCAGTGCTTGTCCCAACATTACTGTATGGAAGCAAGAGTTGGGTATGCAGAAAAGAGTATGATAGTAAAATTAATGCGGTCGAAATGCGATCTCTGCGGAAAATCTGTGGAGTTAGGCTGACCGACCGCATTCGTAACGACGACGAAAGAGAGCGAGTAGGTATGAAAGAGAGTATTGGTGTAAAGATGCGAAAGGGAATGCTCCGATGGTTCGGACATGTGGAAAGAATGCAGAAAGAACGTCTGGTTAAGAAGATATACAATGCGAAAGTGGAAGGATGTAGGTACCGAGGGAGACCGAGACTAACCTACCTAGACCAAATCGGTCATGTACTGAAGGAAGGTGGAGTCAAGAGCCTCCGAAACCGGCGAACGTGTATGAAGAGAATTATGAATGTTGAGGAAGCGAGTGAAGTATGCAGAGATAGAGATCTCTGGCACTCTGTTCTCTCTGCCTACCCTGCAAGAGATATAGCGTGCTGATATGTATGTAAGTATGTAAAATAACATAAGAATATGGATGGATATTATGGATGGATGGATATTAACCAACTATTATTACCTACTTAAAAAAATTATACACACAAAAACATTCGCAAAAATTCGCGAATGCGAATATTCGTTACATCGCTAGATACTACTACTGTATTTTTAATAATATTTTGTAGAATTGTAATTGTTATTTTAGTTTCTGAGACAGTATTTTAATATGAAATGTTTTCCATATTATCCGTATGCAAACGAATATAATTTATTAAAATTATAAAATGGAGGAGAGGAAGGAAAACCCACCACTTGCCCACGGTTAATCAATGCGCATTTGAAGACGAACCGTCCTGAGGATGCCGAAACACGTGTCGAATTTTTATTCGAAGTTCTGCGGAAAATTGCAAGTAGAAGTTCTGGAGGGTGGTGCTCATCATAGGAGTAAGATTTCCTTATATCCTATTCCACCTTGATCCCATCCCGTATTTCTTCCTGTCTTGAGGTGTACGATATATTGATTAACCGTGGGAAAATGGTGGGTCTTCCTTTCTCTACTCCATTTTATAATAATAATGGATTGCCGCCATGTGTCGCCTAATTTAATACTTCACTGTAGGAAATCTACTACGATACGACTTAGGTTTGCATGCCAATTCACCGATGGATGGACCGGGGATTAGTTGCCCACCTACAAAGAAGCAGATCGTATGAGGGCGACCCGCTGGCAAGATTGTTGTATGTTGCTGGATTTCAATGGGGGTTGGTACCGGAAGGTAATAGAAGGTCAAGTATTCAGTACCAGTGCTCTACCTAATGATGCAGGGGGAGAGATAAAGGTAGATTATGAGGTATCAGGATGCCTTCAGACCATAGCCTGGGAATAAAATATATAAAGGGTTTTGTATACAGATATCGTCACTGATAAAGTGAAAATTCGAAATAAACGAACTGGACTGCACATACGTTAGTTAGGAAGTGATTAGGATGCCGGCCTATCATGTCAATTATCTGGGGTTCGATTTTCGCGTAATTCAATGCTTTGTGCGATCCATAAATTGTTGTTCTGAGTCTGGACCTTGCGCCCGTTATTTGCATGTTTGCAAAGTCACTCGTAGCATTAGTCGAGATGCTATAATTAGTCGAGATGCCAGGGCGTCGACCCGAGAGGATACCCGTGAGGGTAGACCGGATGGGCTACTGAAGAAAAGAACGCGTACTAGTGGCCCACCCGCAATGCGTAGAGAGGTATGTTGTAGGGCGGGTCTACGGGGTCGTGCGCCGCTTCTCCTGTCGCCCCGGACGGATTAGCGGGGCGTGACCAGTCCGTAGCCCGCCGCCAAAAAAAAAAAAAAATCAAGCGCAAGGATTAGTTCCTTAAGCAGGGTGTAATATATAGCAATAGTTCCTTATTATTGCCACCGAAAAAAAATCTTTACTTATATTATAAATGCGAAAGTAACTCTGTCTGTCTGTCGCTCTTTCATGCCAAAACTACATAACCGATCTAAATGAAATTTGGTACACAGATAGTCTAGAGCCTGATAAAGGACATAGGCTACTTTTTAATACAAAAGAGGGGTTGTAAAGGGGGATGAAAAGATGTAAGGAAGTATCGTCATTTTTTAAGTCAGAAGCTTTAAACTTATTTTCAGGCTATTGATTAGATATAAATAATATAACACTAAAATTTTGTAAAAAAAATATCCTTAAGGGGTAAAATAAAAATAGGGGATGAAAAACTTTAGGAAAGTAATCTTTAACACGGGCGAAGCCGCAGCCAGAAGCTAGTAGACCATAAAAAACACAAGTGTCTAAGTTCATATTTTTAAATTGCATATTATGATATATGACAGTGAGTGACAAAGGGAAAGTCAAAAAAGGAAACTTGATATATCAAGTTAATATTATAATATGTTAACTATGGTAGCTGCTATGTTATATGATGTGAATGGCTATGAATATTACCAACCCTTACTTTGCTCGTGCCCAACAGACAACACACAACTCCATCAGATGCCGTTTGGTCAACAATTACATTCCCAAAAAGGTTTGACGTCTGTCAGGCGGCCGTTCATAAAACTATTGCTAATAACTTCTACAATATATACTATGAAAGAAGAGTACATATTGTATCGACCCCAAGTAATTGGGATAAGAGTAGGAGAATGATGATGATGATGATGATAATGTTAACCATGTTCGCATTATGAGGAAGCGTAGAACACCTCAATGTGACCGCCAACCCACCAACCAAGCGTGGTTATACCTACTACTATTACCTAATTTACGTCCACCTACGCCCACCAAGTAGGCTGTGATAAGAGAAATGTTGATTATAATAAAGAATTTATTAAGTACCTGCTTGGTGATTATCTTCCACTGTAAGTTAGACCCCTGAGTCTCTTTTCGATATCTACTCCACGACGGCGCCTGTGAAATCACAATATAGATAGATACATTATCATCACAGCTAATACTCGAGGCTACTCAACAATTGGTGTGCAATTAACCTTTTATTCCCCGCTGTGGAAACACATTTACGCGCTATCCCCCGTCGCTGACAGACGAGGGGTATGTGGGACTCGCCGGCTAGCTAAAGCCCGACCGGAAAACCCACGAAAACCACAGCAGCCCCGCCCCTTCCGCCCTTTTACGGGGCGCCGGAGAGATCGTCTACTAACATTCAATCTCCGGCACCCCATCGCTTGGCCTTCTGGCCACGTGACGCGCATCGTCTACTGGCGCGCCACACTCATGACATCTTGGGGTCCCTTCTCTTTCAATTCTGTGCAGATACTTACCGAAGATCCCGTGTCCGGTACTAGTACCTGGGTGTGCAATTGACTTACTAAACCACACTGGTCAAACGTGTTCCTTCTCATACATCGATCGATGATATGTACATATTATATACTTTAATTATCTGTACCCACGTGCAAGAAAATAGGTAATCAATTGTATTCTTATTACGTCATCACACGGAAAGATTGAAAATAAATATAATGTTATTAAAATATCTCAACAAGTTATTTAGTGGTAGGGCACATAGTTGGCCGCTCTGGTGGCCCGCTCATTTGGCGTGGAGAGGTACATGTAGGGCGGGTCCGAGACGACAAAAGAAGCGGCGCAAGACCCCATAGGTCTTGCGCCGCTTCTTCTGTCGCCCCGGACGAATTTAGCGGGGCGTGACCACTCCATAGCCCGCCACCAAAAAAAAAAGGGGCACACAGTGGACAGCTTGCTGTCTACAGTCGCGGGCCGCCCCGTCCGGGGCACACTGTCGCAGCAAACCGACGTCTGAGCAGTTGCAGTTATGCTCCGTTTGGTGAGCGGGAAAGTCGGAAGCCCATGGCAGTAACACTTACCATCAGGCAGTGGTGGACCAACCCCGTCAGAGGCCCGGGGCGGCAAAGCTGAATGAGGCCCCCCAGCTTTAAAAAAATAATAATTTTACAAGCTTTTTTTGGAAGTGCAACTTCTTTGCGCGCCACGAGGATAAAATTTTTACAGATGTAACGCAATATTAGTGAGACCAATTGAGAAATAGTGAGAAAGGGCGAACATACCATGAAGCACAAGCCATGGAGCGAGAGTAGGGAGCAAGCGAGTGAGATAGATCGAGAGAGAGAGAGTGAGATAGAGCTAACATCGCATCACGAACAGTGCCATGGAGCGAAAGGTGGGAGAGAGTTAACGAGAAAGATTGAGAGAGAGTAAGATAGGGGGAACGCCGCATAACGCACATGGCTATGGAGCGAGAGGTCCCTCATCTGAGACTGAGAGCGAGAGAGTAAGGGAGATCGAGAAAAATACACGCTATTGGTTGATGTATGTAAACGAGATGAGAGAGAAGCGTAAAGAGAACGAGAGACTGGTACAGATCTTGACATGGCATGGTTGCTTCGGAAAATACCTGCACACGGTCGTGAGGAGAGAGAGGACACCGTCCTACCACACTGCGCAGCACACGCTCGAGGTCTGTGTGGCCTGGTCAGAGCAGCCCAATGAACTCGTCGCAGTAATCGGTGCCGAACGATAACGAGCGATGCTTGACAGAGTCAAGAACCGGGACGCGGTTACCACCTTCTGCGACAGTCGTCTCACGGAAGGAGGCGGCAGCACGGCTCCGAGAGGAAAACCTCTTGTGTGAAATGCTTTACCACCAGTACCTGGGGCGGCGCAGGCGCGAGTACCTGCGCCTGGTGCGGCCCTAGCTAAGACCGCGGGTGCCTGAACCGAGGAATAGTCAGGGCATCGAAAAGGGATGGTACCCGTAAGGGTAACCCGCCGGGCTGACCACGGATGGCAAGGAAGCGGTACCAGTGGCTGGCGTAATGGCGATTGGGCCCTCCCAATCGCCATTACGCCAGCAATACAGTGGTTTATGGGGCTACGCGCTGCTCTTTCGTCGCCCTGGATGAAACGGGAGGCGTGTGTCCGAACCACAGCCTACCCAAAAAAAAAATATAGAAAGCCAGAATTGTATATAGGTTAGAAAGCTAAAATCACAAAGAGCCGGTAGGAGCAGGCTTGCTCCTGATCTTGTATCTAGATTTGCTTTTGATGGATCTTGAAAATGTTGTGTCGGCTGTAGTGTTTTGATCTTGATGAAATTATGAAGCTACTAAGCACATTTTTAAAGTCTAGTTTAGGATTTGATCAGGTGAACGCGGAGGCATTTGGCGGCCCCGGGCCTCTGCCCGGGGCGGGACGCCCCTTCCGCCCTGTTAGTCCGCCACTGCCATCAGGAAAGAAAAAAGAACAAATAATGTACCTTTATGGGTTTTGTCAGTTTCCACCAACGATGCCTAAGTTTTAGGTAACACTTAAGGCAATGTATATAACACATAGTATCATTTAGCATTCTAAATAAAACGTAGATGTTTATTTCAAATTAATTTAGATGTTATTGGCGACGACGGATTAAGAATACAGTTCATTTTAGTCTCTAGGTGTCGTACATCATCAGGCCCATATGAAGTATTTGGGCCTGGTGCTCGACGGACGTCGGTGGTTCCGGGAGCATTTCCGCCGAATTGCTCCCCGGCTGGTCGGCGCGGCGTCCGCCCTATCACGGCTTATGCCGAACGTGGGCGGACCCAGCTTTGAAGGCCGACGGCTGTATGAGGGGTGATTCGCTCAATGGCCATGTACGGCACCGTCGTGTGGGCGAGGTCTCTGACCGTCCAACTCAGAGCTTTCCTGTGGCGTCCACAGAGAGCCATAGCGGTCAGAGCTATCCGCGGGTACCACACGGTGTCGACTGAGGCGACATGTGTATTGGCCGGGACACCCCCGTGAGACCTGGAGGCGGAGATGCTCTCCGATCTCTACCGGCGGGTTACCATAGTACGCGACGAGGGTGGCTCCCTATCGCTCAACGAGATCGCCACCTGGCGCGAGGACGCTCGCCGGGACGTCATTGCCCGTTGGGTTACGCGGCTGGAGAGGCCTCGATATGGTGTTCGTACCGTTGAGGCCCACCGGCCCGTACTGATAGAATGGATGGAGCGGCGGCACGGTTTCCTCTATTTCCGGCTGGTGCAGATGTTGTCGGGGCACGGTTGCTTCGACAAGTACCTGCCTGCACACGGTCGCAAGGAGGGAGTTGACTCCGTCCTGCCAACAGTGCGGCAGTGACGAGGACACGGCGCAGCATACGTTCAAGTTTTGTACGAGGTGGTCTCGGGAGCGCTGTGACCTCGCTGTCATCGGTGCCGACCTGACGCTGCCGGCTATCGTGAAAGCGATGGTCGACAGCGTCAGGAACTGGGACGTGGTCGCCGCGTTCTGTGAGGCAGTCATCTCGCAGAAGGAGGCGGCGGAACGAGTTCGGGAGGATTCCCTCGATTCGGGCCGCCGCCGGCACCCCGGGCGGCACAGGCGCGAATATCTGCGACTGATGCCATCCTAACCGAGGCATCGGGTGATCGGACCGGGGATTAGTCCGGTCACCCGAAGTGAGGCCACCGCGTGAGGACGGTGCCCCGACGGCGAAAGCAGTCGGGGCATGGACTCGAGAGGAATCCGTGAGGGTAAACCGCCGGGCGGGCCACCGAAGACAAAGATCGGGTACCGGTGGCCCGCTCCCACGGCGAAGAGAGGTGCTTACAGGGTGGGTCTATGGGGTTGCGTGCCGCCTCTTCCGTCACCCCGGACCGTAGTCAACCGCAAGAAGAAAAAAAAATTTTGTACATCATAAAAGACGATTAAGAGATTAAAAGCGTATAACATCTATTGCAAGGGAAGGAAAAAATGAAATGAAAGGCTAACTGGTCTCGAACCTCCTCCGCAATAGTAGAAAATTGATCTACACCACACTGATCGGACATGTTGGTATCATTTCCAGTTTTCCTTTTCTTGTATATATCATCAATGTCCCACTGTTGGGCTCGGGCCTCCTCCGTATTGAGAGGGAAATTAACCTACCATACTGCGCTGGTCAGACGTGTTGATAAAGGGTTTTCTTTCGAGATTTACTTCTCTTGCAAAGATGTCACATGCGTTTTACATCCCTTAGTCGTCTCTTACGATCACCCACGGGTAAGATAGGGGGTGGTGAATTGTATTCTTACACCGTCACCACACGGATAACCACTTGTATATATATTATCTGCATATTATATTTATTTATTGAGACAAAAAATAACATACGGTATTATAATAATTTACAAGAGGAATAAATATTAAGAGTACCACCAATAAAGTTTCTAATGAACATTAAATAATTAGAAATTCTTTCTTTTTCTAAAAAGATAACATTGTACTAAGGAAATAATCCTTGTATTACGGGGGAGTTTACAAACATATAATTATAAGACGTAAATTACACCCAGACAGGACAACAATTTGTGTTTCACTTAAAGTATTGTCCTGCGTGGGAATCGAACCCATGACACTGGCACTGTAGGTCGGTATCTTAATCATTACGCCATCTGTGCAGTCAAGTAATTAACTAGTAATAGTAATCTATTACTAATTAATTACTTGACTGCACATATGGCGTAATGACATTTTCCGTGTGGTGACGGAGTAAGAATACTATTCACTACCCCATATCATACCCGTGGGTGATCGTACGAGACGACTAAGGGATATAAAACGCATATAACATCTATGCGAGAGAAGGAAAACGCGAAACAATATCCTATACCGACACGTCTGACCAGCGTGGTATAGTAGGTTAATTTCCCTCCTATAACGGAGGAGACCCGAGCCCAACAGTGGGACATTTATGGGCTGTGATGATGATGAACCTATTATTAATTAACTACTTGATCTCATAGATGTAATATAAAAAAAAATGAAATACGTGTTTACAATTACAAGTTACATGGTCAAAATTACAAGTTATGTCGCGTTGAGATCTAAAAATACTAAGAGTTTCATTAAAAATATCAATGCTGTTATATTTAATATTGTAATAACTACAAGCACGTCTTATAAATTTATTATGTCCATATGGAGTTCTTGAATAAGGAATATTAAAAAGAGAGAAACAACGAGATGTTGCCTTTTTACGACGTAATCCAATTTGGCTTAAGTGATACGAAGAATCAGCTAAATTATTTATAATTTTATATTAAATCTTTGTAGGTGCGACGAGTTTGGCCACCGAAGACAAAGATCGGGTACCGGTGGCCCGCTCGCACGGCGAAAAGAGGAGTTTGTATGGTGGGTCTATGACGTAACGTGCCGCCTCTTCCCTCGCCCAGGACCGATTGGTCGGGGCGAGACGCATCCATAGCCCACCGCAAAAAAAAATGGTGCGACGAGTTTCTAAGGAGGTTAATTTATTTGAACAAAAGTTAAAGTGCTATTTAAGATGTTTCTATATTCCATGTGTTACATGATTCTTTTTTTGTTGTAGGGGGTGGCAAACGAGCAGGCAGCGCACCCGATGGTAAATGTCGCTCATGAACCTTTGCTTTGCTTTGAATTATAGGGCATAGCTAGGCCGTTAGTCATTTTTTACGTTGACAACAAACAAAAAAGGAGTTGGTGAAATGTATTCTTACTTCATCACAATCAAAGTATTTCTTAATGCGATCGATAAACTATTGTCTTAATTTGATAATATACATGTATTATATATTGCCCTGTGGTACAACCATTTATTCATTTTACGTGACGGCTCGTTAAATACAATAAAATGTTTTTACAGCTTCGTTAGTAAAGGATCTAAAAACCAGCTAACTACATATTTCTTTATCGAAAAACGTGTGGGGTATGATTAGGGATGCAATATATAGCCTAATATTCCCCTTTCTTTGTTGGTTATGGTTGAAACACACTCTGCCCGTTCCGTTCGGAGCGACGAATGGGTGGCGTGTGACTTCATAACCCATCGAATTCCTTTCCTATTGCGATTGGATTGACCACTGGTACTGATTTCTTGATCTCAGTAGCCAGCCCGGAGGGTTGACCCTTCAAATGGCGTCACCATCGACGCCTCGTCGCAACTCAGTGGGTGGCGGACTATTATAATTCCTGATCCGTCCACTCTCTTAAAGACACCCAGCACTGAGGAACAATCTATCTATTGCGGGAGATTTTACAAACATGTAATTAAAGGACACAAATTACACCCAGACTCATAACAACACTATTGTGGTAGGACCACGCTGTGGACAGTTCTCTGTCTACAGCCGCGGGCCGGTCCGTCCGGGGTAGTACCACACTCTCGTAGAAGATCGACGTCTGAGTAATAGCAATGTGCTATTGCGCTTCGTTCGGTGAGCGAGAGAGCCGGAAGCCTAACTGGGGTGGGTTCAGGGTTGTATTGGTAGGCAGCGGCCTAGCTATACCATTGGCAAAGGTCCATGGGCGGCAGTGACACTTACCTTCAGGTGTGCTGTCTGCTCGGTTGCCGCCATAAGCAATAAAAAAAAAAAAAAAAAAAAACAATTTGTGGGCCGCACAAATTATTGTCCTGCGTGGAAATCAAACTCGCGATACTTGGCACGGTAGGTCGTTATCTTAAC
The DNA here is from genome assembly GCA_905163515.2 of Lymantria monacha. Lineage (NCBI taxonomy): Eukaryota > Metazoa > Arthropoda > Insecta > Lepidoptera > Erebidae > Lymantria > Lymantria monacha. The sequence goes on from LR991081.1 coordinate 26,078,636, forward strand.
CAATATGTCGTGTATGCAGTTAATTTCGGTTGTGAGTTGCAGCGTTTCTACAACTCTTCTACAAGCTGAGAAATCACTAGACGAATAAGCAGCAACACATTTCGAACAAACTCATAACACCTATTACGAAGACCCTTTGTCCCACAGTCTGATAAGCATTACGTTTACGGCATTATCGCTCTAAGAATGAAACCTAAACATAATAATTGACAATGATAGGAAGATGAAAATGAAACAAGTAGATACAAAAAATAGAATAATAAAATTTAGACAGACTATGTTGTGAATACCCTCGATAGATATGATACTTTATAGTACAGGGAATCATTTTAATTATTCATAAATCACTTTTTTATAGCATAGATTGTGTTCATTCATAAAATAATGAAAGTGAGAAATGCGTATGTCGCACTCTTCTCAAAGTCGTGTGAAAAGACCTCAAGTGACTGCTATGTCGCGGACTTACAAGTACTCACACACTTTTCACTTCAAAGTATCGTCCCTTGTTCTGGCGTTTTATAATACAAAAAGTTGCGATTCAAAATTTCAACTTAACTTATTACTTTAAAAATATTTACCTGAACGCATTGGCTTCCGACAAATATCCACAATGTATCGCATTCATTAGAAGCATCTCGACTCGACGTCTCGTCATGAATGGTATATACGGTATCCGACGAAATGCTCCAGCGGCAACAAGATTATCAGGCTCGTTGTTTTCAACCTCTTCCTTTATATATTCTGTTAGCATAACCAAAAACCATCATTACCAATATATCACATATACGCCATGAATTACCTTACATAAAAGCTTGATATATATACCTTTTATTTTAATGATTACAATTATATATTTATTGTATTCTAAATACATAAAAAGGATATTATAATACACAAATACATTTATTTATTTAACACAATTATACTTACTTTATAGGATCAATAAAAAACAGAGAAATGAAAATAATTTTAATAGATTTTGTTCTATTATATACAATAATATACTCGTCTCTATTTAACATATATACATTAGATTTTTTCATAAACCTCTTTAACAACAACATCGATAAATAAATTATTTATACTCCAATTTTTTTTTCTATTAATAACAATTGATATTTTTTTTTTAATTTTCCACTTAATACATACTTAAATGGATGAATTGTTTAAACAATCACAATTTTAGTATATATCAAGTGTGTTATATATTTACAGTGCAATTCAAATGCACTCTATAAGGTAGCGAATAAATTTCCAAAAAAATATGATCTATTCAATTTTACGTTTAAATCCATTTAAGCATGAAAGATTCACAGCCTATAAATGATAAAAATCTTACCCCGTAGTGGAAATGAGGGAGAGAAAAATAGTAATATAAAAATAGCAATACAACATCTATAGTTTTCATCAATTATTAAAAGCGCCTTAAAAAAACCTTCCACATATTTTTTGTCGATTATTTGTGTCAAATTTTAAAATAAAGATGAAATTAACACTAATTTTCCATCATCAAATAAACTGCTGGGAATATTGAAGATACCAGCTGCAGCTCTATATTCCACTAACGCATTAAGAACTGAAACTTAACTAAAAGTAAGTCTTTCATCATAAAAACAACTAAGAGAAGACTTTCTTAATGATATAATATATGCCTATTATCTGAAAGTTATATTAGCTAAACAATAGAATCCTTGAATATCATACTCACCAAATTCTACAGAGCTGTTGAGGGCAAAAGCTTCAATGAAAGCTATTCAAATTCTAGTATTTTTGTCTAGCATCAACTAATTTTATTAGCATGTTTATTAGTAACATTTTTTAAAAATATAATACCTGCTCCATATATTGACTTGTAATATCTTCTATAGAGAATCTTTTCGTCAATGGTTGATTGCTGATATTACAAAAAATATATATATATATATATATATGTATATTAGTCTTCTCTCGATCATAAAATTGCTAGGAATTCTGATGTCATCAAATGTTGCTTTATATTCCGCTGATGTAATTACCTATTACAAACTGAAATTCAACTTAATTTTTTTTTTCTAATATACTACTAACTCGTATGTTATATATTTATTATTAGATATGTAATTAATAAACTACTTAATATTTTGTGTAACTTACATCGCTTGAACGTCATACTTATCAACTTTGGCAGGCCTGACGACAAAGAGTGATTGTACATAGGCCTACTGACCAATGACGCTGTATCACTTTGGTGGTTGCTACACTCTAATGTGATTATCTTCACTATACATCTATAATAACAAAAAAATACACTGGATTATCAAGTAGAAATTTTGAATTTATAAAATAAACCGATCTAGTTCATTATTTTAGCAACAGGTCGTTAGCAGAGGATTAGTGCTCTTATTACCAATTACCAATCAAATAGAATAGGTTAATAAATATGTTTACGTAATTTAAGTCTCTTCTAAAGCTTAGTTGCATCATGTACCTATCAGTTTAACTAACGTTTACCTACATTTTTTTTATTGCTTATGGTGGCAAACGAGCAAGCAGCACACCTAGTGATAAGTGTCACTGCCGCCCATGGACCTTTGCTATAACCAAGGCTATAGCTAGGCCGCTGCCTACCATTACAATCCCCAAACCCACCCAGTTGGGCTTCCGGCTCTCTCGATCACCGAACGAAGCGCAACAGCACATTGCCATTACTCAGATCGTCTTCTTCGTCGATCTTCTACGAGAGTGTGGTACTCCGGACGGACCGGCCCGCGGCTGTAGACAGAGAACTGTTAACAGCGTGGTCCTACCACTATTGAAATCTACTACATCCTATTTGTCTATAAATAATTCTCGGTCTGAAAGTTTTTGCAATAATTCAAATAATTTTGAATTATATAATTATTATCTTACTAGGACATTTACACCAATAGTTTGTAAATATGTTAACTGTCATTATGAAATAAAGAACTTTAAAAATTAAATTTAAAATGAAAAATAGAGTAGGCTGACTTTTCAGCAATTTTAAAAAACTGTACCCAGTGAATGCCTAAAGTGCCGCTCTTAATTGCATTGTTCTAATATTTAAGTATGTTACACTACATCTTTGCTATCTCATTCATTTAGGCTATCGAATATAAGATTCTGTGACGAGCAGTAGTGGCCCGACCATCGTTCTATCTTGGCTGATACCTATCTCATAAGTAACGTCTCAACGCATTTCGGGACGTCACTTTTACGCGGTAGGCCTTATTGCGAGGTATAAATTATACACGGTCCATTCGCCAGCACCTTAGACTGGAGCGGTATCATGTTGAGGTACCTACTCGCAGCTATATGTATCTAGGAACCGGTTGGAGATTGTGTCACCAAAGGTGGGCTACTCCTCAATTTTTCTTGACTGTCTCACAATAATATCCCAGTTCGTGTTACTATTAACAAACAAGTTCATGGTGCCGCTATGCCCTGGTCGAAGAAATAAGTGTATCTTGGTTGCAGCCAGGGTTCGGTAGTTTCTCCACACCAACATACGTCCAATCATACAAGCTCAATAAATGCACCAGTTCAAATTCATTTATTATACAACCCTGCGAGAACTGATACAACACTTACATATTATAAGTTATAACATTTTAAATTAATCCAATAAACTACAACCGGATCGGAACGAGACCGCTACTGAGAGGATCCGGCAAGAAACTGAGCGGGTTTGTCTATTATTATTATTTCTTTGCTGATTTTTTTATAAAAAATAGCACTACACGCTTAGTAAGAATTAGGTCCAGTGTGATGCCCTTTGAAACCAATAGTTCAAATACACTGTAAAAGACCATGGAAGACCAGTTAGAACAACCAACGAAGAAAACGCAACAGCACATTACCATTGCTCAGGCGGCGATATACTGCGAGTGTGGTACTACCCCGCACAGACCGAACCCAGGGCAGAAAATTGCCAACCATGTGGCACCACCACTCCGAATAATATGGTATATAAAATCACCTCCATGATGATGCCCTAAGAATATATAATGTCTCACCCGCCCTAAGAATATAAATATAGTGTGTGTTATTTTACGATAAGAATTTTAGATATCAGCTGAAGTTTCATCAGGAAAATGGACAGCATAATTTTTCTGGGTAACTTCATTAACTCCAAACACCAACCCGTCTGCATTGCATGACGATTAATCTCATATCCAACTTTTGGAAAGCCTTATCTCCCGCAATCAATTATGATAGTCTAATCGATATAACATCTACTTACAATTCAGGAATTACTTGATATAATTGCATCACAGGAAGTTCGACGCACTCACACTGCAACGATATCGTGAATAAACTGACTAGTCTAGGTAACCTATATAAAATCTAGCTAGTTGGGTAGTTTGATGCGTGCGCATAAAGTTCATTGCGATCAATAGTGCAATAGAAGTCTATATGCATATTATATGCAGTAATATGTAACTTTTTAGTGTATGTGCTCACTGGAATTTCATCCGCGTTACTATTAAAACTCTAGTGCATTGTTCTTTGTTTATTTGTTCTTTTAATGTACCGATCATTTTTCTTTGGAATGCGCTTTTAACTTACAACGCAAAAAGAGTGGTGTTATAAGTCTTATGTGACTGATATACAGATGTGTATCTGTCTGTGGCATCGTAGCTTCCAAACAGATGGTCCAATTATGATGCATTTTTTTGTATGAGAGCTGACGTGATCGAGATGGTTTATATCTACATCTACAATTTATCAATATTTTATCCTTATCTGTTTAGGGGTTTCAATGCCTCTTTCTAAAGGGACTCTTTGTGAGGTGCTTCTAAGATCTTAGACGCATAATGGGTATTTTTGCAAAATAAAATCTCATTTATAAAGTAAACACGTCTAAATGTTCTCATTTTTGCGAGAACTTTACCTGCCAAGTGGAGCTATAACGTCATCATCTCAGCTCATATATGTACCTACCACTGTTGGGCTCGAAGCTCCTCCATAACGAGAGGGAAATTGACCTACTATACCAAGCTGGTCAGGCGTGTTGGTATAGGGTTTAGTTTCGAGTTGTCCTCCTTCTCTTGCATAAATGTTATATAAGTTTTCTGTCACTTAGTCGTCTCTTACGATCAAAGTCTTTCATGCCAAATCTCTATTCAATTTTAGTTGATTTAAAGTTTTTTATCTGTTATTAAATCAAATCATCGCCTATAATATTGAGATGGATTGGCACTAATGAAAGTGCTTCTGCGGATTTTGTTGGAACGTGAAAATATACAGAAAGCACCGTTATATCATATTCATTACACTTTAACTTTTCCACTGCATTAAATTACATAAAACGCAATCAAAATTATTTAATATAAAACGTAAAAACAATAAACTATTGAATACAAAGACCGCTACATAATACGTACACGTTCTCATCAAAATTCACTTAAATTTTTAATCAACTAAAATAATAGATTTGTATATTACTGGGATATAATATTGCTGGGTTGAAATGTAAACACAGTTTCATTCATAAACAATATATTTAAAACGATATTTTATTGGAACATTTTACAAATTAAATAAAATAATTTTATCTTAGAGAAATGGCTTCTCGGCTATAGTACATAATATCTATTGATGAACTTAGACTAACTGTACCAGTTCAATTATTTGAATAGTACATATTATAATTAATACAATTTGACTGTTTCCTGCTCATGTTTTGATGATAGCACAGAATTATCAAAATAATCTTTTAAAAAGAATATAAATACTTCAATAACATTTTATATTTTATAATTAAATAAATTAAATTTTGTTATGATTACAATTTGGCCTCACATTTGATAAGTCTCCGATATTATAATAGAATTAATGAACAATTTATAACTATCATGCACAAACCATATCAATATGATTGCAAAATAAAATTATTAATTATAATAAAATAAAATAATTTATTATTAAATAATAGGTATTTTTTTTCGTTTATCATTACGAATCAATCACATAAAACACAAAATGTATATATAGAATTAAATTTTATTATAATAAATCAATACGAAATAAATATATGTATATTATATAATAGACTTTTTTATTTTAATAAAATCATAAAAATGCAAAAGCAATATAGGACAATATAATAATATTACATAGTTTCTGCAAACATTTATTTAAAAGTGGTGAGGTCACGCTGATCACCAAAGAAAAGGAATCGCTACCGGCGGCCCGCCCAAATGGCGATAAAGAGGTACAAAACGACAGGTCTATACCCTGTTACACGTCGTCCCGGGTAGTTGCTGCAATCATAAATAGGTTAGCTCGCTCGGGATAGTACTATACTCTCGTAAAAAATCGACGAAAGGGTAGTAGCAATTTGCCTCTGCACTATGTTTAGTAAGCGAGAGCCGCAGTTTGAATACCGTATTATTATGGTAAGCAACGATCTATCTATTCTGTTGGTATAGTGGATGATCCATGAGGAGTATTACTATATACCATCAGGCCGTCTTGCTTGTCTGGTACCAAACACAATAAAAAAAAACAAATAAGGCCGGTTGTTAAAATTTCTCGTACAAGGAATAAAAATTACAAAAATAATGCACCAATTATTTCCATTTCATGAAAGAGAGTGCAAAGACCATGGTCTATATGGTATATATATATACATATATATATACATATATATATATATATATATATACATATATATATACACATATACATATATATATATACACATATATATATATATATATATATATATATATATATATATATATATATATATATATATATATATATATATATACATATACACATATATATATACACATATATATATACACATATATATACACATATATATATATATATATATATATATATATATATATATATATATATACATTAATAATTTGAAGCTTACATACATATATTCGTTTTGCAATTTTTAAAAAAGAATTTTAGAAACAAATGTCATAATAAAAATAAAATATATACATATTATTTGTAATTAAAGTTGAATGTTTTTTTCAATCAATTAATACTTTATTAAAAAGACTGAATAAAAATAGTTTTACTAACGATATTTCTCGACAACCATATACAAGTATTAACATATAATTTTCTAGCGTAACTATAGTGTTAGAATAGCATATCATTATGCATCGCCACATATCACACGTAGAAAAAAAAATGCATTATTATTAGACATGCGCGAAACAGCACTTCGCGAAGTGATGTGATATGGCATTACATTTCGTGCCGAGTAATATTACATTTTAACATCACTTCAAACATCACACATGACATTTCATTCAATATAAGCCTTAATATTCTGAAAATAAAGGTCAAAATAAATATTTATCGACCGCAGGAAAAGTGTGCAAAGACACACGGCGCGTTTGAGAGATAGATACCAAATTAACGAACATTACAGAAATGCAGAACAGTACACGGATGTTCGCGTCATGTTTAATGTGATGTGATGTTTGGTCGCGTGTATATGACATGTGTAATATGACAGTACACGGTCGGGTAATATTACGTGTGATGCATCACTCGCATTACTTACACATGTCTAATTATTATGTTATTTATCATCGTTGCATTAATAAAATTCATCACATAACTGTATATAAATATTCAATAACTAAATGATACTATTTCTTGATTAATAATATCTATGTAAGAAATGAATTACTAAAGATTTCGACATTAATTACTAGCGATATATCGTTAATCATCACTCATAATTATATATTTAATATTATTTCTTTATTGCTTATCAAGTTTTAATGGCGGTGCAAGCATTCTTACATTTCAAGCGGTATTATTATATTTATGGAGAAGACAATATTATTGCTGTGTCAATACTTTACCTACAGGTTAAAGACATGTGTGATCTCACGATCTTTTTAAATTTCGAATCGATCCTTTTTCACTTAGAACAAGCGGCCATGGCGGTTGATTTCCGTTCTTAATTCAAAGAGAAGCTTCTTTTTAAATAGTTTTTATACGTACCGATGGTATCACTATCCTCGGTACGTGACTGTATGTATATCCTAAACAGTTGGACACATTTAATGTTTTTTTTTTGTAAGTGTATGGACTAATCATTGGTTTAGATCAACAATTGGACCCGGTTGGTGGCGCCACGATCGATTTCAATTAATTCTATTTTTTTTAGATGTTTGTGTACACTGTGATTATTAAAAATTTAATAGGTTTTCTTTCTGTCTTCACTATTGGACTCGGGCGATCCTCCATAATGTATAGGTAATTTACCTATTATACATGCTTGTCAAGCGGATTGGTGGGTTCATAGCGAATTTGCCTACTTTTGCATAGATCTTATCTGCATAACATAGTCCTTAGTCGTCTTGTATGATATACACGCTAATAGTTCGTCTTCGCGATGATTTAACCCACTTATTATTTATAACAATTTATTTATGCTTTTCCTCAATCTTTAACGACAATTAATATAATATATTTTCTAAATATTTTAAGTAACACCTATGTCAATCTATATGATACATAATATCAATTATTTATTGATCTTATGTCACGTTCAATTTTGATGTTTAAATTGACTTACAAATAAATATCGTTAATGAAATAGGGCATAAATGTGTGTAATAATTGCTATACTGTATTAGCCATGATCATGGTATGCAATTTTTGGACGAAGATGTTTTCATATAACCTAAAAAATGTCCAATAAATCCGATAATAAGATTCTATTAAATACCCTAGTAATATTTTTTTTTATATACGCGTATGTTTTTTGAACTAGTCTAACATGTTAAACGCTGAAACAACAAAAGTAACAGAATATGAATTTATTTATAATTCAAGGAATGTCTGTATATTATAATTATTGTATAGCACATTATATATAATACTTAAAACATAATACTTGAGTCTCGTGTAGCTAAAAAAATCAGTCACAATTTACAGAACTACCGTCAACGAACATCTGCTACAAAATGCCTCCAAATTTCTAATTACATACAAGCCATACTCCCTAGAAGTTACGACTCAACAATGTACGTAAAAAAAACCGCCAACTCGTCTAAATTACATATTCTCTAACAATTTGCCTTTGATTCTAATGTGATCCAATCGCAATATAATATATAGTAATCAAGAATGACATAATTTTTGAAATGAAACTATCATACATAATGGTTAAAAAGAATTATAAGCCAGTATATTATTCACATTAGAATAAAATACTTGAAATAGATACTCATAAGAATACTGATTGCATAGAAAAATTATAAAAAAAATGTTGGCTATTTTTTTTTTAATTATCATCTTAGTAGCAACTAGGATGATTATAAAAAAACTGATTTGAGAACTAAAAATGTTAATTACATGTTTGGGGGCTTAAACTCATCACACATAAGTCATTTTTCAATTCCAATAACTGTACCAACACAGCTAGTGTGATACTTACGTACAATATCCAAATTGTCGTATAATAACAAAGTTCTCGTCTTTATGAAGACGTTTGCAGAAAATGTTAACATATCATTCTAAATTTTAATTAAACTTTCAGTTAGAAAAGGAAGTATTTTTATACAACTAGCCTAGCATGTCAATTCAACATTAATTCAGCTAGGAACATTGATAGTAATAGTATCTATCTCTAATAAACTTTACAGTGTGGCTGTGACGTCACCTATATGTAACTTCAATTACGCAAGTAAAAAGATATCAGAGTATTGACAGATGTGTTTCAGAATTATGATGTATGAGTGCGGCGAGGACAGCGTGTAGAGATTGTGACCGACCGGGGACGGGCAAGAGCGACAGGATGCGGACCTCTGGTTGAGTCGTGGTACCCTCAGCGCCAGTATAACGTGCTACTCGAGCCATCGCTGCAGCACTTATCTGAAATATACGCTATCGTGTTTCTTATCACGTATATAATTACTACACATTATATACCAAAGACCCTTTTGTGTTAATAGCAGAGAATAAAATACATCACCATTTTTGTTTTTTTTTATGGGAGTTGTAAACAATAATTCAGGGATCACCAGTAGAATGAATGGCAAATGAAGCTGTGTGGTAGCGGCTACGAATACTACCAACCCTTACTTTGCTCGTGGATGTCGTAAAAGACGACTAAGAGCCTTATAATGACCTGGGCCAAATCCTTCTGATGCCGTTTGGTCAATAATTACATTCCCAAGGAGGGTTGACTGCCCGTCATAAAACTATGGCTAATAACTTTTACAATTGTACTATGAAAGAAGAGTACATATTGTATCGACCCCAAGTAATTAGGATAAGAGTAGGAGAATGATGATGATGGTGGCAAATGAGCAAGCAGCAACCTGATGGTAAGTGTTACTGGCGCCCATGGACCTTTGCAATACCAAGGGTATAGTTAGGCCGCTGCCTACCAATGCAAACCCAAAACCCACCCAGTTGGGCTGCCGGCTCTCTCGCACTGTCAACAGCGTGGTCCTACCACTAAAAATCTCTTCTAGGGAACAACAGTAATCACCGCCTATCAAGCGTACAGATTTTTGCAATTATGTTTACTTGGGTGATCCAGGGATGCATGAGCAGATGACACCACCAAGATATTTTTGCCAACTCCTATCGGATCTATGTAATTCTAACAAATATTTTAAGATTAAGCCAGGTCAGGTTCTTAAGTATCGACTCCCAATATGAACTGTTATACATATTTAAGAGAACAGAGTCCGACGGTTCGACATTCTATCGAAGATACAAATTTCCACTCATTTTTAAAATCATACATGCACCCGCAGATATCATTAGGCAGCTATCTCAAAATAATAATTATCTACTTATAAAACGATAATTAAATGTTTTTACAGTTAAAGAAAGAGAGAAAATTTAAAAAGCAATGCTATGCTTCCTCAAAATAGGACATTACCTGGTATTCGTCATCTTCATCGACATTTCTAGTGTCAGACATTTTGGTTCGCCGCTGTCGTACGCTTAACTAGAAGAAACAATAATATTTTACTATTATTTTCTATCTGTATGAGTAAATGTAAATTTCTATTCTTTCCTTTCTTACGAGTGACATAAATACAACTAATTGAGGTAAGCAATTCTCATTGCAAGAGGTCAAACTAAAACAAAATATTATGTTAACCTGTCTAACATGGATAGTATAATAAGACTAATATACGTAAGGAAAGGAGTCTTCAGTCTGTGAAAAATATCTTAGCAACTATTTTTGTTCATGTGAATAAAAATTTAACACATTATCATCGTTTTTTACGACCATCCACGGGTAAGAATGGGGGTGGTGAATTGTATTGTTACTCCGTCACCACATGGAAACCTAATATTATGATTGTATTATGAAATTAAATTTAATTAAAAAAAAAATATGTATGCAGACGAAGTTGCGCGGGTTAGCTGGTAATTTAATAAATATAAGAAAGTGAATCAAAAGGTGTGATTGTTTTAATATTTAATCGTTATTATTATTCAACCATTTAAACTATAACAAAAAAAAAATTGATTTATACCAATCTCAAGTCAAGTCAAGCAAACTTTTTCCGTCTCTGTTAATTTCCTCTTCCCTACTCAGTTAAGTATATTCACATCAGTGTAAATATCAAAGAAGTTAGTTAACTTCTTTGATATTCACCCCGATGTGAAGCGACAGCCAGTTCTCTCCTAATTATCTCTATTCTTCATAATTACAAAATAATAAATAAAAAATTACCTCAATAATCTGTCCCTCATATGGTCCAAGCGAGCAAAATTTAAAGTCAATCATTTCAACAATTCGTTCTGTCTCAGGATCAGCCACAACTAGAAACTGAAAATGTACAATTTGTATAAAAATTAATAGTGGTAGGCCCATGCTGTTGACAGTTTTCTATTTACAGCCGCGGGCTGGTCTGTCCGGGGTAGTACCACACTCTCACAGAAGATCGACGACGTCTGAGTAACGGCAATGTGCTATTGCGCTTCGTTCGGTGAGCGGGAGAGCCGGAAGCATAGGGTGGGTTTGGAGATTTTATTGGTAGGCAGCGGCCTAAGCTATATATACCCTTGGTATTGCCAAGGTCCATGGGCGGCAGTGACACTTACCATCAGGTATGCTGCTTGCTCGCCAACATAAGCACTAAAAAAAAACAATACCAAAAAGGTTACAATTTCTAAATACATTCAATTCTGAATTGCAATTCAATTTCTAAACGATGGTGATGGAGTAAGAATATAATTCACCATCCTCTCTTGGACGTATATATCGTAAAAGACGATTAAGGAATATATATGCGTATAACAGCCATGGGGCATAGTCCGGAGCATGCTCGTCGCGTTCCCTGCCAGTCTAGTTAGACTGCTAATCCGGCTCGAATGCATACCGCAGTGCGGGTTAGGGCGTCCCCCGGAGGCGACGCGTACTGGTAGCGACTGATCTGCAGACCCTAATCGACACAATGACAGAAGATTGTAAGAAAAGGGGTCTACGCGTGAATGTGAGCAAAACTAAAATAATGGTCTTTGAAAGAGATGAAGCCAGAACAGATGTAAGAGTAAAAATAGGTTATGATGTACTAGAGCAAGTGGATGAATTTGTATATCTTGGATGTGGTTTTAGCCGAGATGGAAGGTACACCACTGAATATAGAGCGAGTGAATGCGGGAAATAGAGTGAACGGAGCGTTGGGACAACTTCTCGGTAACCACCACCTCGGCCAGAAGGCACGTGTAGCAATACATAACGCAGTGCTTGTCCCAACATTACTATATGGAAGCGAGAGTTGGGTATGCAGAAAAGAGTATGAAAGCAAAATTAATGCGGTCGAAATGCGATCTCTACGGAAAATCTGTGGAGTTAGGCCGACCGACCGCATTCGTAACGACGACGTATGAGAGCGAGTAGGTATGAAAGAGAGTATTGGTGTAAAGATGCGAAAGGGAATGCTCCGATAGTTCGGACATGTGGAAAGAATGCCGAACGTACGTCTGGTTAAGAAGATATACAATGCGAAAGTGGAAGGATGTAGGTACCGGGGGAGACCGAGACTCACCTACCTAAACCAGATTGGTCACGTGCTGAAAGAAGGTGGAGTCAAGAGTCTCCGAAACCGGCGAGCGCGTATGATGAGAATTATGAATGTTGAAGAAGCGAGTGAAGTATGCAAGGATAGAGTTCTCTGGCACTCTGTTCTCTCTGCCTACCCTGCAAGAGATATGGCGTGATGATATGTATGTATGTAACAGCCATGAAAAATAAATAGAACTAAAACCCTAAACTAACACCCCTCTGACCAGCGTGGTACAATAGGTCAATTTACCTCCCATTGTGAAGAAGGCCCGAACTCAGCAATGGGACGTATATGAGGGGAGAGGATGATGAGGAAATCAGATAATGTTCTATTTCATGGAATAAGAATACAGTTATCGTAATTCCGTACTTACCCGTAGGAATTTATATGATTAATTTTATTTTAATATTGACAATGAATTAGTACCAAAATGTGGGTCAAAAATTAATAAGTAATAGGTACTGTAGCGGATAGATATATCTCTGTAATAACGATGACTTGTTGGACGTGATACATTTTAGTACTCCCTTGAACATAACGCTATACGGTTTAATTTCGAGTTTTCCTATTCTTACACACATATTAAATACGTATTAAACCTTAGTCGTGTTTTATGCTATCCATAGACAAGAGAGCTGGTGGCAAATTGCATTCTTACTATGTAATCATACTGCAAGAGACATAACTGTTACCCAAAATTATCGTGTATTAGTGAAAATAAGCATAAATCAGCTTTAAGATGCCTACGGTTAAACCAAGGGGGTGGTTAATTGTATTCTCACTTCATCAATATGTTGAAAATGGGACATATATGATGTATACCTTGTGTGTAAGCAGTAATAATAGTGTAGCATTATCCATTAGTACTTGGAAGCCGGCAAGGGCGTGCAAGTCGGCGAGGCGGAATGTCCATCGCACACAGTCACGTCGCCAGCCAGCATTCGAGCGTGCCTCCATAGACGACCATGTTCGACGTGCCTGGGTAAAAATGTACTTCATTATATCATTTCACGATATCACATATAGATGTATGGAGAGGTTCAGAAAATGTATACACAAGGGCATATGTTTCAGATATGGACAATTAATTAAAAGGGGGCAACAATTAATAGAATATTACAGAATAAGTGAACGAATCGAGGATTTAAAGTTATATATCCAACCAGGTGGTTCTTCTTCTCCGTGTGGAAATGGAGTAAGAATAACTTACCACCCCTATCTTACCCGTGGGTGAGCGTAACAGACGACTACGGGATATAAAATGCATATAACATTTATGCAAGAGAAGGAAAACTCGAAACAAAACCTTATATCAACACGTCTGACCAGCGTGGTATAGTAGGTCAATCCTCCTGCCATTACGGAGGAGGCTCGAGCCAGCTCATATACGTCCTACTGTTGGGACGTATGTGAGCTTAGATGATGATACTTGAGCAAATTGAGGATTTGCATGTTATAGAACCAGGAGAAAAATTGGCGTATCTTTGTTCGAATTGAGCAAGCCTAGGATTTGCATGTAATAAATCTCGAAGGAAATTTGGCAAATCCTTGTTCTAATTGAGCAAGCTGAGGATTTGTATGTTTTACGGAACAGAGAAAATTGGAAAATCTTTTTGTGATTTGAGCGAGCCAGGGTTTTTTTTTTAATATAAAGTCAAAAAAACTTAATTAGGTCTCTTTATAACAAGGTCTCAAATATTTCGTTTGCTACCTCTGGTACTGGATCCCAACCAGTTTGTCTGAGTAGACCGTGTCCAGCGTAAGCCACCAAGTCAGCGGTGGCACTTAACGGCTTGGTAAGAGCACCGATGATTCCGCGACGCAGTGCCGCCGCGCTGCTATCGGTCTCCCCCACAGCGACTCCCACTAGAGGGTGATGCGCCAATCCACCAACCGCTCCTATCATAACACATTATTTATAGTAATACATAAAAACTAAAATAAATAGCAACTCACATTGTAATAAGGTATAAAATTTGTACGTATGTTGCGTTCGTCTGTAACTGTGCCCTGTAAACATCACCTATTATTACCCTTAGTCAGTTTTTATGACACACACGAAGAAAGTGTGGTGACATTATGTATTCTTAATAGATCACTACACAGTTAATTAAATTTTGATGCAGCAAATATAGCATTCAGTTTACACTGTGCATATTGTTAATTTATGGGCAAATTAAAATTATCGTTAAAATTAAGCGATGGTGTCACTTATGGTGGTGGTACTTACTTGGTGGTTCTTATTCTTATTTTATTATTTGTTCTGCTTACAGGTGCCCCTATATCGAAACCAGGTTTCCTCAGGGCTAATTGACATACTATACAACCCGGCTTGGATTGGCTTATGGTTTTATATCGAGGTCTCTTTCGCTTGTATAGAAGTTATATGCATATTATATTCCTTAGTCGTATTTTAAGGCAGCAACAGACAAAAAAAGGGTGATTATGTGTATTCATGTGTGTTATTTGAACACAACACACATGAAAATAACTATCGATTACATACATATATACATAGCCCCACGCCTGTTTACCCGAAGGGTAGGTCGAGAATACGAATGCCACAAACTACGATCCTAGCATACCTTAATCCCTTCATTATCATCCATAACAGTCGTCATGCATGCTCTACGATTACACATTCTCTTAATATGATCTGTTGTCAACACATCTCCAATTTGGTCCACAAAGATAAGACGTGGTCTTCCCCTTGCATTTGTGCCACTCACGCTTGCTTCATATATTTACTTCGTCAATCTCTCCTCACTCATTCTTTCTACGTGTTCACACCACCTCAGCATATCCTTTTTGATCTTGGACACTACTCCCTCATTCAAGTAATTAATTAATCCATTCAAATATCTCACCAAGTATATTGATAGCAAAATTAGTTATCCCAGCCATAAGACCAGCAACAAGACTGGTCGGTGGTCTTCTTCTTGCTGCAGCAGCTCTCCTAGCATGCTCTTCATCACCGGCCAGAAGGTCGAGGTTCCTCGCAAGTGAGCCCGCCCACGCGCTGAGTGAACGGAGTAAAGCAGCTGCCGTGGCGGATGCTACACCCTTCACTCCGCCTGTAGCTCCACCCAAACGTGCTGCTAATGCACCTGGGGCGCCCAGTAATTCCAATCCACCAACCACCCAACCTATAAATTTCAATTAAGTATTTCTTTAGAACAACTCTTCGCACTAAAGAATAAATTCTTCAATCTCGTAAGACATGTGCACATTGGAGAAAAAAAAAGTACTTTTTTATATATTGAATATAATATTAAATGCACAAATGACGTAGAGGTCGGCCTTTCGTGCTAACTATCATGGATTCGTTGCCCACGTTGGACACAATTTGGTGTTATCTACAAATTGTTGTGATAACTCTGGGTGTAATGTGTCTGTTAATTGCATATTTTAGAGTCCTTTATAATTTACTTTAGTGCTTGAAAATAAAAATAAGAAACCAATATAAAATGATAAACAATAAAGATAAGAAAACTTGATTACGAGCGAAAAATGATTATCACACATGGGATGACAATCATGTTTTGATCACAATGACATTCATTTTTTCGCTCGTAATCAAGTTTTTATAAATAATTAACATGCCAATGCTGAATTTCAGTAATTTGAATAAAGATATGACCTGCTCCAAGTATGGCGGCTGATAGATAATGCACGGTGAGAGCATGTGTGAGCCGCTCCGATGAGGTCATCATGTCGTGCAACTTGAACGCACTCAGACGAAGTGGACTCTGATCAAGTGCAATGTACATACGAACCTGCAATCATTTTAAAACGCTTATATTAACATGGCTATAAACGATTAGGATCTATCACAAAGCAATAATGCAAATAGTTGTCCCAGTATCCTTACAGGTTTAGCGTTTTTTTTAATATCTGTGGCTATGTTTTGTCATGACTCAACAGATGTCACTATCACTATTTTCTGCATCGCACCTTTTATATGATTATAATCGTATTATCGTCGATACAATGGATCCGACAGAAGTGATCCTTTTGAAAACATTTATTTTTATTAGAATTTGGGCAGAAAGAAGCCTGCCAACATAAATGTAGTATTTTAATTTCATTTGTATAAGCTGCTTACCAATCTTACTATATTATTTAATCAATAATAATAATAATCAATTAAATCAATTAAAAATTCAATTTATCAATATATATTAAGAAGCTAGTTGATCGACTCATCATAACTAATCCGAAACTAATAAGAGCAGATTTATAAATATTTGGCTTTAGAGTCTGTAAATGACCGAGACACCAATATTTCAATCAAAGATACCAATATTATTTGATCAAAGGATACCAATATTCTCCTATAACACAAATAATACAAAAGCATATTTAACGAGAATGTCGCAATCGGCGTCTAATGCTGTGTGGTAACTGCTACGAATACTACCAACCCTTACTTTGCTTGTGGATGTCGTAAAAGACGACTAAGTACTTTATACCGACCTGAGCCAACTCTACCTGATGTCGTTTGGTCAACAATTACATACCTAAGGAGGTAGACATGTGTAAGTAATGCGAGTGATGTATCACACGTAATATTACCCGACCGCGTACTGCCCCATTACACATTACGCGACTAAACATCACATCACATTAAACATGACGCGATCACCCGTGTACTGTTCTGCATTTCTGCAATGTTCGATGTCTGACAATTGAATATTTATTTTGAGCTTTATTTTCAGAACGTTAAGGCTTATATTTCTTGACGCCGCCCGCCGTATATATAGAGCGCTATCGCATTACGCATCACACATGACATGAAATCTCATGTGTGATGTTTGAAGTGATGGTAAAATGTAATATTACTAAGGAGGGTCGTAAATAAAACTATTGCAAAATGTACGAACAGGGGTACATATTGCGTCGAGCCCAAGAAATTGCGACATAAGCAGGCAAATGATATCAAAATTGATTTGTAGTAGCTCGATTTTACATAAGTTGCTTATTATAACTAATAGACCAGAATTAAGTTACTTACGGCCGTATGTAAAGTGAGTGTGAGATCCAATGGGCAGACGTGTAGCAAACGTAAACGTAACGGGTACTGTAGCGAGCGTTCCTCAGCTATCACGGCGCTTGTGTCACATGTTAAGGCAGAGGGCCACGCCAACCGGGATAGTTCCACTATAGCGCTAACGTATGCATCCTCCACGTACAACGCGAGGCTGCCTACACGAAGTTCCACTTCCGTAACTTCTGTTAATTTTTTATTATTTATTAATTTCCATGTTTAAAGAATGATATATTATAAGTTCCTCAAGAGAGAACTGATGCCCACTCTCTTAATGATACCTTTTTTCAATAGGCTATTGACTGGTCTCACCCCTCGTCCGGATTGTCAGGATAGACGGGAAGCTAAAGTACGCATGTTGTGTTACCTTAGTCTTAGCCATTTGGGCTAACCATCGGTGCCAATTTCTTGACTTCGGTGGCACGACTGCGTTACCTTTTTGGGTACTATGCCGGCCTATCCGGCAACCCGTGATTGCGACTAGGACTGATAATACTCTCAGTCAGTTTTCACGACTCCCAGGGGGTGATGACATACCGTATCTTTATCTCGTCGCCACAAGGAAAAATATATATAGGCATATATCAGTTAAGTATTAGTACACATTTTTTTTAATCTATTATAAATACGTATGCAATTAACCCAACGTGGAGGAAGCTCTCCGTTTTGGAATATATTAAGCTAAGGAACAAAAGATACTCCAAAAAGTTTTATAAAGGGTCTATAAAAAGTTGATACTAACCGTTATAATTATTAGAATTAATATGCCATTTGTCGTGAGTCAACTCCAAAAGCAGCCTTGCGTTTTTATGTTTGGTTGAGAATGCCACCTTTTCAGCGAACATGTTCCATAATGATGGCCAATGGTCCGGCTGCAGAGGTTCAGCACGTGTGGTGGCCACAACTGCGAAGTCGTATTGACCACTATCGTATTGCAAGTTATCAATTTGGACATCCGCCACCGATATCATTGTTCTTGTCCTCTGAAATTATGTGCAATTTATCACGCTTCATTCACGATCATGTCAATTCTGTAATATTGGGGGCATAGGTGGGTCACTGTCTGCTATAAAGTGGGATTTAGGCCTCTGGTTCTCACGCTCACCAATGAAGCACAGTTAGAGTTTGCTACAACTCAGATTCTGATATTTCTAAGGTAGTTCTATCCCAGAATATTGATGGCTGCAGAATCATCAGCAGCAAGGGCTTACCATTATAATAAGTAACTAAAAGTAGCAGTTAGCGTTGGTGTAGAAGTCTTTAGCAAAATAAGAGTTACCTTATCATTAACAAGCAATAATATGGCAGTGCGATCCAAATTCACAGCGATGAGAGGCGGCACGTCCGGACTGGCGGACATTTCGAAAGCGATACCCTCCATCACGCATCGCAGTTTTTCAGTCTCACACCATGGCGCTACAGACTCCTGAAGTCCTATAGAATAATGATGTAAGAAAAGTTTTTAGTATGAACAGTAAAGGCTTACAACTGAAACCTTTGATTAAAGGAAGACTAAAGAAAAGATGTATGGATTGCATGAAGCATGATATGGTAGAAAATGAATAAACACAGAGATCAGACTCGGATCAATAACGAATTTCGAATCCAATTCACCAGCCCTATCTTACTCTCGCATAGGATTGTTATATGCGTTTTATATTCTCTTACTATCACCCACGAGTATATATATATATATATATAGGGTGGTGAATTGTATTCTTACTCTGTCAACACCCGGAAAATCCCCTTTGATTTCTTATTCATCTTTTATGACACAAGAGAAAACTATAATTACCAGGCACAAATTACATCCAGATTTAGCACAATCACAAATATATTCCTACGTGGAGATCGAACTCACGATACTAAGCCCGTTCTGTAGCTAGAAGCAATTGCATTAGTGAAATAGATATATAAAAATACCAAAACATAACTAAGGTACCCACCGGTTCCTCTATTGTTTAAAGGTATAGACGGTTGTGACATTTGTACATTCGTATCGCTGCGTTCCACTTTCGTATAATTAGAACTCAATTTGGACTCTGTAACAAACATATACAAGTACATGATTGTTTTTTGTGGTTCTATTCATCTATTCATACAGGCAAAGGGCAGTGCCCAAACAGCCAAGTCTGATGCAATTTTTTCATCTAATACCTATTACATATATAAAATAGTAACCTGATTAAAGCATTATCGTACAGACGATAGCTGAAAATCTAGTAAGAACCTACCCGAACCGTCTTGGACAAAAAGAAGCGTGCGGCGTCATAATTAGTCGCAGACCTGACTGCCAATTGAATCGAATAGCGAATACCAATTCTTTGACTTCTTTGTCTAAATTATGACGCGTGATTTTTATATTTTTATTGTGTGTGTTTAGCTGTTAGCCGCAGATGGCTTTGACAGCTTTACGCGGACTATGGGTGGGTGCTCAGGTTTCTCAACTCGATAAAACGCGTGAAAAAAATATATCTAATAGTGACAAAAGCATTTTTAATATAATACCTAAGGTCTTGTGATCTTCATCAAATAAGGCACCAGCGTTTTGTGATTTCTGCACACGTATGCTTTTTGTGGATGGCGTTTTAGTTGGTAAGCTCTTAGCTTCACATATTTGTATCTCATTAGCGGATAATTGTTGGCTTTGTAAAGAAGTTTGTGTCTCATCTTTAATTGATAGCCGACATTCTTTTTCTAATTTATTACTAACTTTTGAGTGTTCTTTCACGTTTTTCACGTATTTTTTTTCAACCGGTGGTTGGGATTCGGTTACAGGTATTACAGATGATTTAGTTGTAGTTATGCTTTCACTTATTGATACTTTATCTCCTTTTTTTGGTGCTTGAGATCCTGTTGTTGATAATTGGTATTTTTCATTTCGTGCAGCAAATACTGTAAAACAAATAAAATTTTAAATATTATATACATTAAAAAGTATCTTAATGTATATAATATATAAAATACGAATAGTAATTCGTCAATAAAACCTAACGACGTTCACTGTCAAAGAGTAAGCCTTTCCACGAAGGTGAAGTAATGCCGTAATCGCCAAACTAATAGTGGTAGGACTACACTGTTGACAGTTTTCTGTCTACAGCCGCCTGCTGGCCCGTCCGGGGTAGTATGACACTCTCGCAGAAAATCGACGTCTCAGCAGTGACAATATGATGTTGTGCTTCGTTTGGTGATCAAGGGAGCCGGCAGCTCAACTTTCCGGGTGGGTTTTTGCGGTTTTCATTGGTAGGCAACGGCCTAACTATACCATTGTTATTGCATAGGTTCATGGATGACATTATAGTTGCTATTAGGTGTGCTGCTTGCTAGTTTACCACTATAAGCAATAAAAAGAACTTGACAGGCGGTGTGATTCTCGAAGTTTGTTGTTGATAGCAAATAAGAGTTCATGATATGACTTGGATCATTGCATGGACATTGTATAAGTTCAGAACGTTTATATTATTAAATTGATTTATTTATTAAAATTAACGAAAATGCCTTTATCTATAAAGGAATTTATACTGTACTATTAATATGCTTTTTTACATTATGGATAAAATTAGACAATTTTCTGAAACCTATTAAATACTCTCTTAGAAAATCCTCTAAAAAAATAAAATTTCTACTCATAAGATAACTAACAAAATGATTAAATAAAAAATACTCAAACGGATAGTATAAAAGGATTTGTAATACTTGAAAAATTAAGAGCAAATAACTTAAGAGTTTAAATCAAATTGAGCAAGAAACAAATATTTTTAAGTACGTACATTCGTTATTTCCGCCGACCCTCTCGAGCAATGGCTGATCCTCTTCAATTTCGTTCGACTGTAAACACATGCGATAATAATTGTAATCAAATCTTCATCATCAGTAACTCGGCGGTCCCACTGCTGGACTCAAATCTCCTTTACAATAGTAGGGAAATTGACTTAATATACCATGCTCGTTATCATCAATCATTGCTATAAGATTTTATTTCCAGTTTGCCTTCTCTTGTAGTAATGTTATCGCCTTGCTGCTTCTTTTGTCTTCTCTTACAATCACTCACGGGAATGTTACGCTTGATAATGATTGTATTCTCACTCCGTCACTATATGACCAGGCGGTATTAGATGGAATTGAGTCAGGTCTGTGAAAAACTCTTAATAATCTTTTACGACATCCACGAGCAATGTAAGGGTCAGTAGTATTCCTAACCGCCACACACTACACAGCTGTTTTCATGTTCATTTTATTTCACTCATTGCATAATATGAAATTGAATTATAAGACTGAAACGAGACTATAATATGATGAACCTTAGATAAGCATTTATAAAGACTACAATACATTAATAGTTTAAAGAAATTAAAAAAACACGCTTCCTTTGATAACCAAACAAACGCGATAGTATCCGTACTACTAATAATAACATACTCGCGTAAATATCAGAGGTGATTATATTATTATATTGTTTTAGTACTTATTATTTCTTGTTTGGTTATGACTTAGTTGTAAACCGCAGATGGCTATAACAACTTTAACCAGACTGATGGGTGAACTAGATTTAGATTTTTTCTATTTCCTTTTTTTTTGCCGTATAGCTGATGCCACAGATGGCTTTAACAGCTTAGCCTAGGTTATGGGTAAACATCGAGGTCTCTCAACATGGTTATTTTACTACTTCGTTCAATTTAAAATCAAAATAATTAAGCGTTACTCAAGAGATTGCGATGCAGAAAATAGAAATAGCTATATCTATCGAGTCACGCCAAAATGTCAGCCACGTACATAAAAAATCCTTCAAGACTAATGGAAAATAAAAAAATATTTATGGGGATAGCATTTAATCCTTCTCCCTGAAAAAATACCCATTTTCATAATGATTGGTCAAATAGTTTCTGAGTTTAGCGATCTCATATATACAAAGATACTGTTTTATAGACATAGATATATACAGAATACTCACATTTGATAATACTGAACACGCATCGATCATGCTGTCCAATCGTCGTCTGATGTCACTCGCCGAAATATCATTCTGTAATATATCCCATAGAACAATTAAAATATAGCTTATCGGTATGGAAATGAACCCACTTTAGGATTTTATCCTAGTGATGGTTTGCCCCTAATGGGTTTCGTGTTCCAATATCATTAGACCTCTCCCATATGCGGCAATAGTATCATAATTGTCATCTTTGGAGAATTACAATCCGAAATTTGGTACGATGGATCGCGCCAGGTGTCGTGAGTTCGATTCCCATGCAAGAAAATCCCATATTTTCCTTTCTTCATTCACACATTGTTATTCAGAATTTGATGTAATTTTTGTCCAATTTTTTGAGAAATTAACCTACTTGTACCACAATGCTCATACGGGTTCAAGTTTTCCTTTATGTTTTATACATATTATATCCCTTAATCGCTTTTACCACACACAAGCGCTAGAAATAGAGTGGTGACTTGTATTTTTATGCCATCACCATACGGAAAATTTGAGTGCATTCATTGTTTATTTGAAAAGTCATCCGAAAAGGCAATCAAGAAATGGATCCTTTGGTATAGGGGCAAGGGAAATGTCTTATCACCTTTTAGTCAAAAAATCGCTATCAGTGACCTTCTTAACCAGCAGTGAGGGTTATTTGTGATTATGTAATTGTTAAGAGCATAAGTACGATTAATCCAAGCCTTGTCAAAAAAAAGGGAAGATCAAAAGTTGAAGTCAAACTTTTGATGATTTCTTCGAGTTTGGGAATGTATAAAATGTTAAAAACTGTACCTGATCTGTCTGTTTAAGCTCTAACAGAGTGGAATGTGGATGCGTTTTTACTCGTAGCTTTATAGTAATGCCGGCGTAGAACTGTAGTAGATGCTCACCGTCTGCAGCCGCAACCGGCGCCGACCACTCGTACCTGGACTCCTCTGAACAACAATAAACACTATTATAACCAATAAAATTGTAAACATATTAGCCTGAACATGATACATCATCGCTATCAACGAGTCGCCTCTTATATTGTTACCTTGAGAATCGTAAAGCCCGGCTGATGTATTAGCATATCAACTGTCATGATTACCAACCCGCTTGCTTTATAGTTTATGCATAGTCATACCTTTTTTTAGATATTATAAGACAATGCGAGCTCCATGTGTTAACGGCTAAAGAATACAATATCCCTACTAACCTACCTACCCCAGTTTTCATAGTATTAGTGATACATTGTCACGAAAACCATGCAATGGACACACAAAACTGTCATGATAAACTCTAGATATCAACTGTGAGCGGTGAACTGTGTTATCTATAAAGACCATTGTGGGCCAACAGGCGTTATGATGGTGGAAATTTGTGGTGAGATTAGTTAATAATATCACATGTGATTACATACCCGCCTGTCACTCCACTATACTATTTAGACACTGATTGTTTAATTAAAAATCAAATACATTTATTTCAGTTTTGCTAGAAAATTGGCCCTTGAGTACTAAATAGGTAAAAAATGTTTGTAGGAAAATCCGTGAATTTTAAAGTTTGGTATCGGTAAATTTGATGTTGGATAAAATATAAAGAAAGACGTTCTTAAGTGTTTTTGAAAATAAAATCCACTCAATTGGTGATAAAACCAGGGCTAGTTATTCTTTGAATAAAAATGCATTAGTTTTGTTAGATTTATAGAACTTAGTATAGGATTGTTATATCTAATAGATAGAACGTAGTTATTTATCAAATGAATACCATAATCTACCTTTTTTTTATATAAAGCGCACATTTCATATACTTTATTCTCGATAGATGGCGTTGTACTTTATTACTGAATCGCACTCGGATTCCATTGGACTAGGGCGCAACGTGGTTTATTCATACGCTCGAGGTTTGTACGAGCTGAGCTCAGCAGCGGTTTGCCCTCGTCGCTGCCTTCGGTGCCGACCTCTCACTGCCAGCCGTCGTGAAAACGATTGTCGACAGTGAGAGGAATTGTGGGCCGCGGTCGCCGCCTTCTACGAGATGACAGTCTCGGAAGGAGGAAGTGGTGGAGCGAGTCCGGGAGGATTCATGAGGACTCACGCCGGCGGTGCCTGAGGCGGCATAGGCGTGAATGCTTGCGCCTTATGGCGCCCTAGCTGAGGCAACGGGCGACCGGACTGGGTATTAGTCTGGTCACGAGGCCACCGCGTGAGGACGACGTCCCAACGGTGAAAACTGTCCGGGCGTTGACTGAGAGGATACCTGTGAGGGTACACGGCCGGTTGGGACAAGACCGGGTTCCAGTGACCCACCCGCACGGCGTCGAGAGGTGGGTACGTTATAGGGCGGGTCTACGAGGCCGTGCACTGCTTCTCCCGTCACCTCGGACGGGTTAGCGGAGCGTGGCCGCACGTGGTCCGCAGCCAAAATAACACGGTGGTACACTAGAAATTTTGAGCTACCAAGGAGTAAGAGAAGGGGGTGATGAACTGTATTCTTACTTCGTCACCACACGGGAAATCATTGTATGAGGTTGAAATTTGACATAATTTGAAGTGAAACGTATATAAGCCGAGATGGTGATGGTTATAGCCCTTTTGATTAATGAAAACCTCAAATACCAATATTGAGTAAGCAATTATAATATCTAAGACCTGATTATAAGAAAGATTCAGATAAGCATATAGTTGAAACAAATATTTACCAATAACTCTTGCGAAGATCAATAGAGTCACAGAAGGGTTTGCCAGCGAGCTAGGTGTCTGCGGTGGTGGAAACCTCTCGCAATAAGCTGGCGTCGAATAGTGCACCGCAGAGTCCGGTTGTACGAAACAATGCCACCTAGCACCTAAGCATTCGGGTGTTACCTACATGGAAAATAAAAAAATCTGTTACGCAGAAAAAATATAAAAAAGCGGCACATCGATATAGCCCGGTCACAGTCACAAATTTCTTGCTATTAAGAATTTGCTGATGAAAATTTCAAGAACACGAAATTTCCTTTGGGGTTTTATCACCATGCGCACTATATAGTAAGTCAGACCAAATCAATTAAAACAAGTCTTGATTCGGCATACTATTCATTAAGTAATTATTTCATTATTTTTGACGTGATAACGTTGTATAAATCCATGAATGCCGGCTGCACGTACGAAAGTGTCACGTTCCACCTGAGCCGAACGTGCATGCGAAAGCCGGGAACAAGCGATAGAGAGAAACAATCGGCCTAGCCATTCTTGCATTTTAAGAATTTGACGTGAACTGTTTTGTAAACCAAGTGAAGGGAAAAGTTAATGTGATTCCCATTGTTTATATTTGTTCAATACATAAAAGTATGTAATTTTTTATCAATGATTTCTTATGACGCTATTACGTAAAATAATCGTCCGTAAACCTGTCTATAAAGTCGGTTTACCAATGTTTTATCAGAGCAGGCATGTTAACGCTTGAGTAGGAAAATTTCGGTGTAAAGTGCTTGCATATAATTGGATAATTGACTAATATTTATATAGATGTATAGTTCTGTTGCTCACCTCAACTCTAGATGTGGAAGGGTGCTCGTGGGATATGTACGCCGGCTGCGCTACACACAGCGGTATTCGTGTGTGATTGTGCACCACGAACTGAGGGCAGGGGTCGTGAGCTACAACAACTAGCCATCTATTGTCCTGCTTTATCTGGTTCACTATTACTGGAAACTGCGAAAAATATTTTCTTTTTAGAAATTCACTTAGCGACTCTTACTACGTAGTAAGTATACAATTTAACACGGCATTTCTTGCCCGTGAATGTCGTAAAGTACAATTTAGTTGTATTTTACGATATTCACGGGCAAGAAATGAGTGCGGATATAATATCCATCTTACTATTAATATTATAAATACGAAAGTTTGTGAAGATGTTTAGATGGTTGTTACTCAATCACGAGTAAACCGTGGAACAGATTTGGATGAAAATTGACACATAGATAAATCATTTTCCTGATTAAGAAATAGGATACTTTTTATGCCAGTAATGTGTTCCCTTGGGATAACAGTTCAACTTTGGTAAAGTTATTTTTTACACTGCCAGAAGCATATATTTATGTAATATCTATGTAAGAGTAGGAATTTAAATAAAACCCTACACTATAATAGTGATGCAACGGAAGTGTCTTAGCGGAACCAGAAACGGAAACAGATGTCTAAAGTAAATTTTAGCAGAAACGGAAACGGATGCAGAAACGGAAGTGTAAATAATATGAAAAAAAAGAAACAAATTTATAAATATATTTCTTTATTAAGTATTAAATACAACAACTCTAGATTAGAAATAGATATATTAGAAATCTATTATAGAAAACAATATTGCAACTGAACATTTTATTAATATTCAAAATTAAGTAGTTGTAAGTTATATTTTATGAAAAGTAATTTGGCCGCTTTTGCACCGAACAATCTGTTCCGCTGTTCTTCGTATATAAGACCAGCTCCGCTAAATAATTGCTCACTAGCGACGCTGCTTAGTACCGACAAACATTGGCGCACTAATGGCAATAGATTACGGTATTTGTGTGAATTTAATTTCGACCACACAAGAGGATCTACCTCGCGCCGCGCATGCATAACTCTCAGCCGTCGTAAACTTCCGTTTATATCTCCGTTATAAAAGTTGCGGAAACAGAAACAGAGATCCGTTGCATCACTACCCTACACGTATCTGTCTCACTGGCATGATATAACAAATCTATTTCTCTGTAATCTTCTATTTTGGAGGAACGAGCCCAGCAGTTGAACGTATATCACAATCTTTCACCAATACAAGGAGAAAGAAGACTTATTTCGTCACCACAAGGAAAATCATCCTTTATGTATTGTGATAAATACAGACGATCAATAACGATAATAATCTTACAGATTTGTTATGCTCATCAATAAGGGCAATTGATCGCCGGACAGGTGGTTCCCCAAGACGGATGGGCACTGGAGTGCTGGCCGGATATGAGGTCGCTGACAGCGCCAAGCACACGAACGTGTTAAGCTCCGACGTTGATCCGCTGCGCCATCGTCCGCACAGCCAGAAATGGCACAGAGGACTACCCTGGATACTGAAAATAAAAAAAAAATACTGTAACACTTTTTCAGCTACTTAAGCCAAGTGAGGATACAAAGGAAACTACTATGAACTAAATTTCGTGAGGAAATTGCAAGTTATATTTACTGTTATAGGAAATCTATGTATTAAGAAGCATATACAGAGTGTACCAGGTTATAGAACAGATGTTTCAGTAGG
Source organism: Lymantria monacha (assembly GCA_905163515.2). NCBI lineage: Eukaryota > Metazoa > Arthropoda > Insecta > Lepidoptera > Erebidae > Lymantria > Lymantria monacha. The sequence goes on from LR991081.1 coordinate 26,106,936, forward strand.
TTGTAATTTAACAGTCATAAATTATAATTAGTATGTTTATTAGGCAAAAAAAACTATGAAACAATAATTATAGTGATTTTAAAAATATGTGTCTATTAAAAGTCAGCTTGACTTTAAATTACGACGTTGGTATGTCGTAACGACATACGGATATATACCATACGAATTTAAAACCCATGCGTGTGTGCATGCGCAAGCGATACAACCTTCCCGTCCGATATCACAAGCAGCACTAAAATAGTTCCCCGATCGCGATTGACATAGGGTCATTCATTCGTCATCTAAGACTTAATTTTAAACGCGAAATCAAGTGTCACGGAAAAAGTAGAAAGCATGGAGCTGTAAGGTGTGCGGAAAGAAAGGAAGCTGTGATGGTATCATCAAAATAATTTGCGCCTAACCCAACCACAAAGCCGAACTTTTAATATAAGAAATTTATAGTCAATTTAATAATAAATCATCATCATTATCACAGCCCATATGTGTCCCACTGTTGGGCTCGGGCATCCTCCGTAATGGTAGGGAAATTAATCTACTATACCACGCTGGTCGGACATGTTGTTATAGGGTTTTGTTTCGAGTTTTCCTTCTCTTGCATAGATGTTATATGCGTTTTATATCCCTTACTCGTTTTTTACGATCACCAATGGGCAAGATAGGGGTGGTGAATTGTATTCTTACTCCGTCACCATACGGATAAGGGATAATAAAAAAACCATTCAAATTTCTAAAGCAGTAAAAATGATTCCTTTTGGGCAATATAGGTATAATGGAAATGTAGGAGGGGAGGTAACTATAATTATGAATAAACGTATTTATATGTTGTATCAAAAGTAAAAAAAAAAAACTAACAAAGATTGTTTCATAATATACATAACTTTTTTAAAAATGAAACTAAAAAGCAGTAAATCAATCCAAATCAAAAGTTAATTATAGATTAATTATCATCTATTTGACACATTTAAATAAGTTTCACACGAAAAAGCGATGACACAATTGAAAACTTTATATGCTTCTATAAGAAATCAACACTTTTGCTTCAATTTTTTTTATGGGTTTCCACCCATACCAAGCATCCATTTGAGCAGCTGTTCCATTCTCTATTACAGGATATACATTAAGAATTAAAAATGTTATATTCAGATTTTTTTTCGTTATCCTATTTATTGAATATATTAGTTATCGGATACTACGATATTATACCTATTACTGGGTATTAGTCATATATTAGTGAACCGATTCATTCCATTAACAAAACAATGATTATAGTCTATAAAATATAGCATGATCTCTGTGACAGTTCTCACTAGTGCCGCATGCTTACGATGCAGTCCATATTTTTGTCGAAATAATTCCTTATTTTTAAAGTTATTTGCTACTGCAATTGAAAAGCAATGTATGAAAATCTAATTGAATTTCAATCAATGGATTTTATTTGATTTTAACTAAAGCTGTTAATTAATTATTTATATTATTCGAAAGGAGTACATACAAGTTCATCGTCACTATTATCATCATCGCTAGAGCATTCCTGTAGGTTGATGATGAGATCTTGATTATTTCATGAATAATCATGTTTATTTTATAAAAGATATACATACATACATACATATCATCACGCCATATCCCTTGCAGGGTAGGCAGAGAGAACAGAGTGCCAGAGAACTCTATCTCTGCATACTTCACTCGCTTCCTCAACATTCATAATTCTCTTCATACACGCTCGCCGGTTTCGGAGACTCTTGACTCCACCTTCCTTCAGTACCTGACCGATCTGGTCTTACCTAGACCTACCTAGGTTAGTCTCGGTCTCCCTCGGTACCTACATCCTTCCACTTTCGCATTGTATATCTTCTTAACCAGACGTTCGTTCGGCATTCTTTCCACATGTCCGAACCATCGGAGCATTCCCTTTCGCATCTTTACACCAATACTCTCTTTCATACCTACTCGCTCTCTTACGTCGTCGTTACGAATGCGGTCGGTCAGCCTAACTCCACAGATTTTCCGAAGAGATCGCATTTCGACCGCATTCATTTTACTTTCATACTCTTTTCTGCATACCCAACTCTCGCTTCCATACAGTAATGTTGGGACAAGCACTGCGTTATGTATTGCTACACGTGCCTTTTGGCTGAGGTGGTGGCTGTCGAGAAGTTGCCCCAACGCTCCGTTCACTCTATTGTCCGCATTCACTCTTCGCTCTATATCAGTGGTGTACCGTCCATCTCGGCTAAATCCACATCCAAGATATACAAATTCATCCACTTGCTCTAGTACATCATTACCTATTGTTACTCTTACATCTGTTCTGGCTTCATCTCTTTCAAAGACCATTATTTTGGTTATGCTCACATTCACGCGTAGACCCCTTTTCTTACAATCTTCTGTCATTGTGTCGACTAGGGTCTGCAGTTCAGTCGCTGACTGTGCCAGCAGGACTGCATCATCTGCATAAAGCAGAGCAGAGACCACTGAGTCACCCATCTGGACTCCCACATTCATATCGTTCAACCTTTGGAGACATTTATCCAGATATATGATAAACAGCCTGGCTGATAGAACGCAGCCCTGCTTAACGCCGATATTGACATCAAACCAAGGCGACATTCCACCATCCAGCCGCACACAGGCTCTACAGCCCATGTAACTGGACTGCACAGCCCGTAGCAGTTTACCGCTAATACCATACTCCGGTAAAAGATATACACTTTTAATATAAAAAAAATGGTCTTATTAATATTATAACTGATGTCTGAATACTAAATTAACAATTTTTTTTTATTTTATAGAGTAACCAAGTGGTTATATAGGTAATGATTTGGTTTTACTTGTTTTATAAATAATTAATAAGAATGTTTTCGATTTACGTTTATCGATTATCCCATCTCTATCTTATTCTCAGTCCAGTATGATCTTGTATTTGCGTAAGCATCATATTTTTATAAAATGGTTACTAAGTATTTTAAAATATATGAGGTACAAGTTTTGGTGTAAATATTCATATTTTTATATTCATAATTCAGTTGAGATATAACTGGCACGTAAAGAATGAAAATATAGGCTATCATAGTGGTAGGACCACGCTGTTGACAGTTCTCTGTCTACAGCCGCAGGCCGGTCCGTCCTGGGTAGTACCACACTCTCGCAAAAGGTCGACGTCTGAGTAATGGCAATGTGCTATTGCGCTTCGTTCGGTGAGCAAGAGAGCCGGAAGCCCGACTGGGTGGGTTTGGGGATTTTATTGGTAGTAGGCCGCGGCCCAAGCTATACCGTTGGTATTGCAAAGTTCCATGGGTAGCAGTGACACTTACCATCAGGTGTGCTGCTTGCTCGTTTGCCATCATAAGCAATAAATAAAAATACAAAATAAAATTGTAAACATGACGCGTATTCAAAATTACTTCATCGGTTTTGTATCTATCTGTCACAGAGATCAAGCTATATTTTAAGGACTATAGTCATTATGTTCTGTGTGTACGTGTTATCCGAATACAATACAGAGTCGCTGTTAAGATTTGATCATAACAAATATTACAATATCCATATTAGCTGATACTAAGACAACGTGACAGAAACATGTGACTGAATGTAAAATAATTATTTCTATTTCTTGCTTATTTGATAACCAACTCATATAGATTTCATGCAAAGTACGACGTGTAAAAAGTACTACGTATATTAAGCACGCATAAGGATAGGTAAGCAGTGGAGGCCTATTCACAAAATACATCATTCATCTCGCTCACCCTTCAGATGGCGAGACGTCGGCGAGTGAGTGAGATGACTGCGGTCAGTATATTATAATAGCATAGCGAGTGCGACGCCTCGCTCACTGTTACGTGTCCTATTGTGCGTAGTGGCTATTATTTGAACTACTAACTTATTATTCTATATGCGCTTATTCTAATATGAATATACATGACGTGTGTTATTATACTTGTAGGTACCTATTATAATAAATTGTATCTATTACGAATACATCAGTCACGCCGATATTAAGAATACAATTCGAAAACTTCCTTTTACTTGGTTGTCATGAAATATGAATAAGGACTGTAAATAAAGCACACAAACTTACTGCAACAGAAGGACATCTCGACAAAACCTTATCTATCAACCCATCTGACCATCATGATATAAAAAGTAAAAAAAAACCCTTTCGATTGTGGAGTTTCTCAATTTCTCTATATTTTTTATGTGTTACTTAAGAACCTTTTTCTAAGTGAACCGTTTTTAATGATTATTTTTTTTTTATTTTAAAGCTGGTACTTACCATTCCCTTCTTTAAATTTGATTAACATTTTTTTTTGTATTACCAGTAGTTTTTGAAAAAAAGGACAGACTAATTTTTAATATTTGGTATTTTAAAAATTGAATCAGATAATAATATTTGTAGGTTCTATATCATAATCACCTATCTTCTTTAGTGGGCGGCACGACCTTGAATGTTTTAGCGTGTACAGCGTGGCTTGAATCACCATCATCTGGGATAGCGATTGCGGAAACCTATTTAATAGAACATAATTAAACACATAATTTTAATTAAAAATACAACATTTACATATACCAAAAAATGCAGTGATCGAACACCCAAAAATGTTTGGTTTTTTTTCAACATAAATCCCCACATCCTGGAAATAATACATGTTTTACGCCGCACCCTGTAAATAATACAATTGCGGGTAACAAACATATAATTACCCGATTACGAAACGAAAAATGATGTCACAAGCGGGGTTCGAACCCGCACCTATTGGGAATCCGACCCAATCGTGCTGCCACTTATGATTGGGCCGGATACCCAATAGGTGCGGGTTCGAACCCCGCTTGTGACATCATTTTTCGTTTCGTAATCGGGTATTTATAAATAATTAAGCATATTAAATGCTAAAAATTTCAGTAATTTGAAACATATAATTAACGGACAGAAATTACACCCGGACTCAGAACTACAATTTGTGGATCGCACTAAGTATTGTTCTGCACAGGCATCGAACCCACCTGGTCAGTATGTTAACCACTACGCTATCTGTGCAGTCTAATATGTATTTTTAACTGATAATAAGGGAGGCTTGCGTCCAGCAGTGTACGATGAAATACATATACTATACTTATAGTTCATCGTCTCGGCTTCTATTCTTGAAAATAAAATAGGAGGAATATGAAATAACCAACAGGCTTGGCAGGCGAGTTTGGTGATTGCAGTTGGTATTATGAGTTTTCTAAGATACTACTGCTGCCTTTCCCGTTATACTCTTTTAGGTGATTTTAACAACTACCGAAGTTTCGACCATTTTAACGTTCATGGTCATATGGTAAAAACAGTTTTATATCAAACTAGCAAACCCAGTTGGTTTGTTTGTACAAGTATCGCAGCGCTGCCTGGTGGCGAGTTACATCAATGCGGATATCCCTACTAATATATAAATGTGAATGTAAGTTTGTTTGTTACGCTTTCACGCTAAAACTACTCAACCGATCATCATGAAACATTGTACACATATTCTTGGAGGTATTAAAAGTAACATAGCGTCGTTGCGCCTACCAAATTCCATATGTGCATTTTTTCATTTTTCGTTATTTTGCATTAAACAAATCTCCAATTTATTCTTTATGTGTTGGCAAAATCCATTTCGTAATATTTGAACTAGAAACAATTTTATCAAATTCCATATCTGTTTTGTCCACTAGCAAAAAATCATATGTACAGAAATACACATAAAGGATTTGTGTTCCATTGTCATTCGCGCGCGAAACATGTAAGCGAGATGTATGATCTTATCTAAGACTTCTTTGGGTTCGTATAAAACTAGGTGTCACCAAGGTATTCATGGTTGTAGCATATGCTCCTGTAGGATCCTCGGTGGCATCAGACTGTAGATGTTTTGAGATAATGTTAGGGAAGTTCTGGATATGGCAGAAACCAGTGAACGCGTGATTGTATGCGGAGATTTGAACGGATGGGTGGGGTCCAAGCGTCCCGACTGTGAGGACGTACTTGGTCCATTTGGTGATAAGAGAGTGAACGACGCAGGTAGGCTCATTGCGGATGTATGCATGGAGAGAAACCTTATTGTGTCAAACACATTTTTCCAACATAAGGACATTCATATGTATACATGGAGAAGGAATGAACAGAAAAGTATAATAGTTTTAATTTTGGTAGACAGCTGCCTCCGAAGCAAAATATCGAACGCAAGAGCTTACAGGAGCCCCACAGTCGATACGGACCACTATCTCGTTATTGCGAGATTTAGTGGTCTGTTCAGAAAGTGGAGGCACTGGCGTGAGCGTGTCCACTTCGGAGGGCTTGAAAGAATAAAGATTGAAAGTTTGCAAGAAGATTGTGTAAGAGAAAAGTATGCAGAGCGTGTCCGAGAACGGATGACGATGGCAAGCCAGCCGCAATCGGACATAGAAGAATGCTAAGAAATATTGGAAGAGAGTATGGTAGATTTTCCGTGTTGTGACGGAGTAAGAATACTATTCACCACCCCATATCTTGCCCGTGGGTGATCGTACGAAACGACTAAGGGATATAAAACGCGTATGACGTCTGTGCGAGAGAGGGAAAACTCGAAACAAAACCCTATAACAACACGTCTGACCAGCGCGGTATAGTAGGTTAATTTCCCTTCCATTACGGAGGAGGCCCAAGCCTAACAGTGGGACATTTATGGGCTGTGATAATGATGGTAGAAACAACGAAAGAAGTATGTGGAAGCTCAAAGAAGCATAGAAAAACAACCGGTGATGCATGGTGGGATGCGAAAGTGGCAGTTTTTGTAGAGCAAAAGAAGAGAGCGTGGCTGGACTATGTCAATTCTTTGAATCTGAATGACATTATGACTGAACAGAAGAGAGAAATTTATCGGCAATGTAAGGATGACACCAAGGCCTTAGTGAAAGAGAAACGTGATAGAGCAAATATGAGTGCAGAAGATAGGCTGACGAAAAACTTTGAGGGTAACACCAAACTCTTTTGGAGGGAGGTGAAAAAGTCTCGGAGTGGTTAGTTAGCCTTCAGAATGAATAAAATAAGGTCTAAAAGTGGAGACATTCTTACACAAACACAAGACGTGTTAAGCCGATGGAGTGAATATTATGGCGATATGTATGCGGATGCTACGGTTGACGCCGGTGTCGCATGTGGTTTAGTAGAACAACATTTAGCATCGGTATCCTCCGATGGCATCAGTATGGATGAAGTTGAATGGGCGATAAGAAGTTTGAAAAATGGTAAGGCAGCGGGCATTAATATGGTGTCTGTCGAGATGATCAAGCTTGGCGGCTCCTGTGTCTGGGAGGCGTTCCTGTTGCTCCTCAATTTATGTTGGAGCTCGGGAATGGTTCCCAGGGACTGGAATAGCGCAGTCATCGTGCCTTTATTTAAAAACAAGGGTTCACGTTATGGCTGCGCAAATTACAGAGTTATAAGCTTGACCAGTTTGGCAGCAAAATTGTACGGTAAAATTATTGAAAGGAGAATGAGGATGGGGTCCGATAGTTTACTATGTGAGGCACAAGGAAGTTTCAGAAGTGGAAGGGGATGCATGGATCAAGTGTTCTCTCTGGGCAACATTGTGGAGAAGCATCTGGCTCTAGGTCAGAGGGTTTTCTGCAGTTTTGTGGATCTGGAGAGAGCATTTGACAAGGTTGTGCGAAAGGAACTTTGGGATATTTTACCGGTATTAACGGCATACTGTGCAGTCCAGTTACATGGGCTATAGAGCTTGTATGCGGCTGGACGATGGAATGTCGCCTTGGTTTGATGTCAATATCGGCGTTAAGCAGTGTGTGTTCTATCAGCCAGGCTGTTTATCATATATCTGGATAAATATCTCCAACGGTTGGGCGACTTAGTGGTCAGTGTTCTCTCTATGCAGATGATGCAGTCCTGCTGGCGCAGTCAGCGACTGACACTCAGACCCTAGTCGAAACAATGACAGAAGATTGTAATAAAAGGGGTCTACGTGTGACTGTGAGCAAAACCAAAATAATGGTCTTCGAGAAAGATGAAGACAGAACAGATGTAAGAGTTACAGTAGGTAATGATCTACTAGAGCAAGTGGCTGAATTTGTATATCTTGGATGTGGATTTAGCCGAGATGGAAGGTACACCACTGATATAGAGCAAAGAGTGAATGCGGTAAATAGAGTAAAGGAGCGTTGGGACAACTTCTCGGTAGCCACCACCTCAGCCAGAAGGCACGTGTAGCAATACATAACGCAGTGCTTGTCCCAACATTACTATATGGAAGCGGGAGTTGGATATGCAGAATAGAGCATGAAAGTAAAATTAATGCGTTTGAAATGCGATCTCTACGGAAAATCTGTGGAGTTAGGCTGACCGATCACATTCGTAACGACGACATAAGAGCGTGAGTAGGTATGGAAGAGAGTATTGGTGTAAAGATGTGATAGGGAATGCTCCGATGGTTCGGACATGTGGAAAGAATGCCGAATGAACGAGTTAAGAAGATATACAATACGAAAGTGGAAGGATGTAGGTACCGGGGGAGAACGAGACTAATCTATCTAGATCAGATTGGTCACCTACTAAAGGAAGGTGGAGTCAAGAGTCTCCGAAACCGGCGAGCGTGTATGAAGAGAATTATGAATGTTGAGGTAGCGAGTGAAGTATGCAAGAATAGAGTTCCCTGGCACTCTGTCCTTTCTGCCTTCCCTGCAAGGGATATGGCGTGATGATATGTATGTATGTATGTTAGTTAAAAGGTTAAGGTTGATTAATGTTACTTTGTATGACAAACTCAGCTATACTAGGTATCTATAAGTACAGATCAACAAATCATAGATCTTATTATCTTTTTATTTAATTAATTGTTAAGGGTGACTGATTATATACCTATGACATATTATTTTATTATATTTTGTAATTTAAGAAAACCTAAAGTTCACATAAAGTAGCCTTAAGATTTCAAAAGTGTATCTTTGCCAAATCCCTCATGTGTCATAATGCACTTACGTCATTATTTATAAAGGTCCCAAACCAGTTATGTGCAATTATTGGTCAAAAAAAATCTAGCTCGTTAAATAAGTGATGTTTGCTATACATTTTGTAATCCTAATATGTCTTTAATAAATGTTAGTAATACTGCATTCAAAGATTTCGAATATATCTGTCCCTTTATTTAATAACATGTTTTTTGTTGTTTCCCAAAACCTTGTGAAAATCACATAAGGGATCTGTCGGGCGCAACGACGATAAGATACTTTTTATTAAAAAAAAAAAAAAAAATTATAGGAAAAATAAAAAAATTGTTTGTCAAAAAATCTCAAAATCTAGCTTCTTCAACGCCATCTAGCAGTCCAGTAATGAAGTTCCAACCCTGAGTATACAATACTGTTGCACTGTATTACCGACGGTCAAAAATTAAAATAGGGGATCAAACACTTTAGGAAAGTAACCTTTTACGTGGGCGAAGCCGCGGGCAGAAGCTAGTAGCATATAAAACTTCTTCTTTAAAAAAATACTTTACCAATTTTCATAATGATCGGTCAAATAGTTTCTGAGTTTAGCGATATCATATATACAAACACCCTCTTTTATAGATATAGATGTGTATACTTGCAAAGATGTCAGATCATTATTTCAAGTCCTAAATGTGAAAGGGATGTATAAACAGCCACCTAAGGACTACAGTTCTAACACAATGCCACTATTGAGATTACCAAACATAAAACCTTAGAATATCTTATAGAATAAACTTACCAGTAAATTTGTTTTAAGTCTATTGATTAGCACGTAAGTCGAGGTGATGCCCAGGATGTTGATCTCCTGTTTGATCTCATAATACAAGGTCAATAACGCCACCTGTAATTGTTAAGTTTGAGTTATTACCTTCCACGATTAAGGAATTCCAGATATTTTTTTATTTATACCTTTTGGTTGCAAAGTATAGAGAATCTGGCAGCGCGGTCTAAGACCACGTGCCCCGGGGGTGGAGCCGCATATTGGCCCGGCTCCTCTGCGCTCACTAGCAATTGCTCGCTCACGAACGTCTCTCGTCCCATCTCCACAGACATAAAGAACGGCATCTGCAAACATTACAAATTTACTACCCTAGTCTAATTACTCCTTTCTGTACAAGGGATGTATATTTTATTAGATTTTAATAGAATTCTGAAGAGGTTTTAGTGCCATTTGAGCTCCCTAGGCCAAAGGGATAATAATATATTCTAATAAATACACAGACGAGCAGACATCGATATATCCCATAATAGAGCAGATATCTTCTCAGCTCCTGGTAAGAAGGAGCTGATATCTATCGTCACTCATGGGGAAGCTCTTTGTATAACTCTATGCTGGTGTATCATTTATTAAACCCCTACAACACACCAAGTGGCGACCACATGATACCGTTATACCTACTAGAAAGATTTTATCTATTCACCATTCTAATTTGATTATTTTTATAGTTACTACTTTTTTTATATTATTCGATTTTATCAAATCCGTTAAATAGTGATACATTTTCATTTATATCCCATTTTATTAAATAAATAATTATTTACTTAAATGAGTATCAATATCGAACTTTTATATGGATTTGTGTTGGATTTATTTATTTATTTTACCACATTTAATATTGTGGTAAACACTATGGTGATATATAAGATAGACCTTACGTCCTGCAGTGGATGACAAAAGGCTGAATGATGATGATGAAACACTATACAGTATATTTGTCAGATATGCATCTCAGGACTTCAGGACAATCATTTATGCAGTCCATATTATTGTTCTGCGTGTAATTTGTGACCATCAATTTTATCATTGAAATATTCCCTACAATACAAGGATTCGATTCGGAGTTTAAGTACTTGTTTTAAAAACAATATTAGAATCAACAAACGTACCTTAAGTATAGCGGATGGAGGTGATATTGCTGAGCCGGACTCTATCTTACACAGCGGCGCTGCATCGTGCGCTCTTAGTGTCAAAGCAATAGGCGCGGCATTACACAGCAGTACAATCGGACACAACTGGATCTCGAGACAACAGCCACCGCCCGCGTGAACTGCTTGATAACGTACCTGTGGAGTGTTATAAATAATAACAATTTATTTATGTTTTTCCTTAATCTTTAATGACAATCAACATAATATATTTACTAAATATTTTAAGTAACACCTATGTCAATCTATATGATACATAATATCAATGATTTATTGATCTTATGTCATTCAACGTTCAATATTGCTGTTTAAATTGGCTTAGGTGTTACTTAACAAATATATGTTGTTGTTTATTTAAGAGTTTTCCGTCTCTTGTACAGACGTACTATATACATATTATATCCCTTAGTCATCTTTTACGAAACCCAAGGGCAAGATATGGGGTGGTGTACATTCTAGTTCACTCCTGTTAATATTTCATTTGTAAAGAAAATTGCAATTTGTTAGTTCGTCTTAAACTCCATTTTTGACTTCTAATGTTTACGCTTAACTTCTAATGTTTACTTTACAGTGATCATGGTCACGGGAGGACTAATTGTCCTCCCGTGACCATGATCACTGTAAAGTCTTCGAAACGTCGGGAAATCAAATACAAACGCGATAGAATCCATAAAAGTAGTTTTATTTCAAACTCCATTTTTATTCTTGATGTTTTCTTTTTAATGCATATTTAAAATAGTAAAATACAAGCTAGTTCTATCTAACAATGAGTTTTTATATTCTACATCATCATCATCTCAGCTCATATATATTCCACTGTTGGGCTCGAGCCTCCTCCGTAATGGGAGGGAAATTCACCTAATGTACCACGCTGGTTAGACGTGTTGGTATAGGGTTTTGTTTCGAGTTTTCCTTCTCTTTTTCGAGTTTTTTTCCTTCTCTTTTTAAAGAAAGAGAAGGCCTCTTTCTTTCTATTCTACATATAACAAAATATTATGAAATATTGTTATTAGTGCCATCTAGTCTCACCATATGTATCATATTAGACAGGTGGTGAATGGTATTCTTACTCCGTCACCACACGGAAACGACTTAATTATTATCTCATTATCACATCTATAAATAATTAGCTATATATACATAGATTGCCGACTTACAGTAACATCACATCGTGGTTGAAGTAATGCGGCCTGCCACGTACCGGCCCAATGCTTCGCGACCAGAGAATAAGGCCATGCCGATTTGGCGAAGCGGCCCGATCGCTCCAACCTGAAATTTTTCACATCCGCTATTTAAGTAACAAAAATAAAAAATTGACACCAGACCAATTTTTTATTTACATAATATGTACATATGAAAGTACGCGATCATATTTGTCATAATATACTCGTATCAAGTAGAGTGCTACTTCCTATTCTCCTACTCTTGCCGATTCTTCAGCTGGTTTATCGGCTCCCACTGGATAGTAAGGTGGATGGTGACACTTTGTATTCCGTCACCATATGAGTATTTCTTTTTTTTTTAGAAGATACCACCCTGCACTAAGAAAATAATCCATGTATTACGGGGGACTTTTATATGCAATTAACGCAGACAAATTACACCCCAACTCAAAACAATACGAGTACTTTGTGGATCGCACAAAGTATTGTCCTGCTTGGTAATCGAACACACGGCATTGCCATGTAAGGTCGGTATCTTAACCACTACACCATCTGTTTTTTTTTTTTGGCGGCGGGCTACGGTACGTCAAACCCCGCTATTCTAAATCAAACCCCGCTATTCTAAATCAAACCCCGCTATTCGAGCAGTCAATTTAATAATAATAATAAACTATGGTAAGATTTACACCTGGTCCATATTCACGATCAATGATAACATCCCAAAGATTACCTATAAGTTCAAATGTGTTATTCAGAATATCATCACGGTCCTACATTTTATCCAATTACTTGAGATTGATATAATATGTTGTCTTTTTCGACGTAATCCTCTCAGGCGTCATCTCGGTCTTAATTCCCTCTCCATTCAGGTCATGCTTTACGTAATACAGACAATTTTTTTTTGGTAACAAAGTTTTAAACATTCATACTTAAACATTCCTTAGCAGTTATATATCTAATGCCCGTTTTCACCAACGATGCCTTATGTTTAGGGAACCCATAACGTAATAGAAATAACACATTAGGGTGGGGGGCTTCATTAATTATGTGATGCATTTTTGAGGACCTTTGGATCCCTCCCCATTGGTGAGATGTTGTAAGATTATTCTCGATCACAATCTCACGTGAGATTTTATAAAACTTGTATTTGGGTATAACGGTTTTTTTTACTTTCATTTTTAATTTATCTTCACCCCCAAGTGAGATTTAGTAAGATTCGGTTCGACCCCTCCTCTCCTCCAGAATACCTCACGTAATGAATGGACGCCCTCTTACTTTATTTTACATTTAATTTATATCTATTTAGGTGTTAATTAAAATTTTATTTCACATCAGTTAACGCGAAATAACTTAACCTAAATTTTATGTGTCATTTACATAGCCTTAGGTGTTACCTTTTAGAATTTGTTAGTGAAAATAGGCATAATATCGCTTTTATAACCGAACATGCTGATTACATAGTGTATTTATGTAAATTTTACAAGTTTTGGTGTTATTACAAAAGACCGTAATAAATAAAAGAATTAAATAAATACCACTGTTGTATCTCTTCTATGACTTCGTCGATGAGCATTGTGTGTGCTCGCTTCTCGAATACTGAAGTTTCCGTCACACCGTAATGTAGAGGAACTGCCTCGCGGGTCACTGGACACTCTAAGTTCCTAAAAAAATACATGCGTCATAAAATTTTTGCGGTAATATTTTCTAGGTTTATATATAATACGCAAAGGTGAATACAAATCCAAAGTGTTATTTATCGTCCGAAACGCGAAACGAGAAATATATAATGTAAAAGACATCCGTGACATCACACAAAATATATTTTTGAAGGGATAAATTCTTATGGGAGGGTAAACCACTTCGTTACGTAACGCGTTACGGCACCAGTCTGTCTGGCTTCCCTTTCTCTCACGGATCCTATTAAATAATAATACTAATAATGTATATATTCAAGAATTGTAACTAATAATAAAATTAAAATATATTTTATAATCAATAAAATATTATACTCTAATAAACCCTATACCAACACGTCTGACCAGCGTGGTATAGTAGGTCAAATTCCCTCCATTACGGAGGAGGCTCGAGCCCAATAGTGGGACGTGGTGGACTCGAGCCCAACAGTTGGTATACGGTTTTGTTTGGAGTTTTCCTTCTCTCGCACAGATGTTATATGCGTTTTTATATCCCTTGGTCGTCTCTTACGATCACCCAGGGGTTAAGATAAGGGGCGGTGAATTGTATTCTTACTCCGTCACCACACGGAAAATTACACGTTCACTAAATATACTTACAACACGCTATAAATGCACTATAAATTGTACACTGCATATATATAATTATCTTATTAATGGTTACTGATGTGCATTTCGATTCGGATATCATAAAGATATTTTAGAACTAATAGAGTCATCTATGATCTTAAATATGGTCTACCTGTATTGAAAGGATAAGCTATGCTTGTTGGCCGTAGTACCGGGCGCCAAGAGGTGGCTACAACTACCGCGACCTGGCGTCGACTGAATCAATGGAGGAGATGCCGTGGTTTGACCCAGCTTGACGCTGTTCTTCTCTGTCACGATTAGTACCTGAAAATTGTCCAGTAATTTTTTCAATTGTATTATTGATTCAGTGGTTGCATATAGGCGACTGTGCGACTGGCAATTATGAAGTCGTGAGTACGAATCATTTTGGGTAAGAAGACTATTATTACTACTACTACTACTGGAATAGTACTATTGAGATCTTGTCACAATTTTTGTTCAAATAAACAGTTTTGATGTCGGCAAAAATGATGTTCAAATTTACGATGACACCTTCTCCAAGCTCGATATCAAAACTGAAGTTTACGGATCCGCAGGTATACATATACCTCACACAGTCAATATTAACATTAGTCTAACATAAACATTTATGTTAGACTAATGTTAATATTGACTCGCCTCCATTTTAGAGAAAGTAGAGTCTAATGAGTGGATATATTTATGACTAGCTTTTGCCCGTGACTTCGTCCACGCAGAAGTCATCTCTGACAGAGTTAAATAGAAAAAGCAATGCAAGGTGTTGAAGGTTTGTCGCTAGGACGATAATCAACAGCGTCAGAAACTGGGATGCGGTCGCCGCCTTCTGCGAGTTAGTTGTCTAACGGAATTAGGCAATAGGGTGGGTCTGAGAGAAAATACTCTAGGTTGACACGCTCTACCGTCCGGCTTCGACTCGAGATGATACCCGGTTGCGGTGGCCCGCCCGCTCAACGTAGATGTACGTGTACGGCGCGCGTGTGTCTATATACCATAGCCGGTCACTAAAGAATGGTGGTTCAAAGTTCTATTCATTCTACAAATTATGTTGCCATTAATATACTATTTACGGTATGACCATGGGATAAAAATATAATTATCGCCACCCTTTATTTGACTGTTTTGTTTCACCAGCAGAGTTGCGACCTCGTTAGATATGATTTATTATTTGAGTTATAAAGTGAAAATTTTTGAAGCTAAACTTAACCTGTATCTTAAATCATTAGGCAAGAACCTATTGCTGTCTACTATGTGTATCGTGTGAGCTCTCACGCCGGCACTGGTGCGGGGTTGATGAACAGGGAGAGAAAAACACGTGTTTATTTATTTTTACCGAAGAATATTTGTACATAATTTGAAAAGAATTGATAAAGAAATTTTCTCCCCATACACACTTTGCCGCTTTGTTACACCCCCTTAAGGGCAAAATTCATAAAATCCTTTGATATTGAATCTCTATGTCATAAATAGAAACGTGCTTCAAAATCAAATGTTTCTAGCTTTAATAGTTTCGGCGGTAATGAGTCGTTCAACCCGCTTCACAGGCCTAATTTACACAACCAGAGGGTAAAAATTGACAAATGCCAGATATTACCCTAGAATATTTAACTCTACTCGTAATTTGAAAAGAATCAATAAAGATTTTTTTCTCCCCATAGAAACTTTGCCACTCTGTTCCACCCCCTTAGGGGTATAATTTCATAAAATCCTTTCTTAGTAAATCTCTACGTCATAGAAAGAAACCACTGTCAACATTTCAAGTTGCCAGCTTCAATAATATCAGCTTGGCGCTAATGACTTAATGAGTCGTCCAACCCGCTTTGCAGGCCTAATTTACACCCCCAGAGGGTGAAAATCAACAAATGCTGAAACACGTGTTTATTTATTTTTACTGAAGATAATTTGTACGTAATTTGAAAAGAATCGATAAAGATTTCTTTCTCCGAACATTTTTTAAATTGACATAACTTTTTTATTTATGAACTAATTGACATAAAATAAGCCTAAATGTTAAGTGAAGCTTACCACAATATATTAGTGAAAACAGTGTCTAAATCGGAAAATTAGTTTCTGAGATTAGCGTGCACAAACACACAGACAAACAGATAAACAGACAAAAAATTTTAAAAATCTTTCATTTGGGTTCTGTTTGTGTTGATAAAGGTCCCAGTAATATTTTTTCTCATATATCTTCCATGTACAGACAGCGATCCGTTACATTTTTATTATATGTATAGATATAGCTAGATGAGAATATTACATACATCAGTATCCAGCGGCAGATGTGAGTATAGAACATATAGTGGCCAGACAGCGGCCAGTATACGTCCCTCGTTACGTGCGCGCACCACCCGACACCACACCGACGTGTAAGATGCTTCACCCTCGCACGGTACTGTAACAATAATAAATTTGATAGTGAAACTGTATTCTGTCTGTCAGCTAACTCTATATTATGAATCATAATTGATAAACATTTGAACTTTTTACAGAGTATCTATTCGTGTAATCGCTATAACAGCAAATAACTGGTGGCCCTTGCCTGCCAAAAGGTTACCGCCCACTGTTATAAACAATAATTGTTCAATAAAATTACATACATACATATCATCACGCCATATCCCTTGCAGGGTAGGCAGAGAGAACAGAGTGCCAGAGAACTCTATCTTTGCATACTTCACTCGCTTCCTCAACATTCATAATTCTCTTCATACATGCTCGCCAGTTTCGGAGACTCTTGATTCCAACTTCTTTCAGTACATGACCGATCTGATCTAGGTAGGTTAGTCTCGGTCTCCCCCGGTACCTACATCCTTCCACTTTCGCATTGTATACCTTCTTAACCAGACGTTCGTTCGGCATTCTTTCCACATGTCCGAACCATCGGAGCATTCCCTTTCGCATCTTTACACCAATACTCTCTTTCATACGTACTCGCTCTCTTACGTCGTCGTTACGAATGCGGTCGTTCAGCCTTACTCCACAGATTTTCCGCAGAGATCGCATTTCGACCGCTTTAATTTTACTTTCATACTCTTTTCTGCATAACCAACTTTCGCTTCCATACAGTAATGTTGGGACAAGCACTGCATTATGTATTGCTACACGTGCCTTCTGGCTGAGGTAGTGGCTACCGAGAAGTTGCCCCAACGCTCCAATAAAATTCTGCTTGAAAATTAATACATGCATGACACTTGTCCATTAATTTTATCCCCTAAAAATTGTTTTGTATTTTACAAAACGAGATGTTTAATAAAAGTTTTTTAATTAAAGTTTTTTTTTTATAACTTCTTTAAAGACAACAACCGGCATTAAGGAAATAATTCTTGTTATCCGGGGGACTTTACAAACATATAATTTAATGGACATAAATTACACTCGGACTTTGAAAAACAACCCTACATGGGAATCGAACCCACGACACTTGCACGGTAGGTTGGTATCTTAATCACTTCGCCATTTATGCAGACATGCTTCTGATACTTACGTGGATATTATAGATTTGAAATAAAACTATTTTTATGAAATTATCACTTTTGTATTTTATGTTTAATTTAACAACGATTCGAACACTTTTCAGCCTCCATGGTACGGAGTACGCTATAAATTCTGTAAAATGTTGTATTTTAAAGCTTCTTTAATAAAAAAACATACCAGCTATACTCAGGATCACAAAAAAACTCACAGCAATGTATGTAATCTTTTTCAGTCAATATCCATCTCACAAATGAAATCGGGTCTACATAGTGGAAAGGAAATTTCCTTACTACTCTGTGCTGGTATGTGTATGTGGTTGAGGATTTTAGTTCGACTGTTAGTTCACTAACAGCGAGGTTATCTGCATATATCCCTTCGTCGTCTTTTATGAAGCCCATGAGAATTTTTTTAGAACATACTTGCGAATGACTGAGTGACATAAAAAAATAAAAAACGTTGTAATTGGGCTTACCTTTGACCAACCACGGAACATTCTCTTTCGGGCATTCCTTTAAAGGTATATCACCAGACCACCCGGTGTCACGAGACATGAATTTTATCCTGAAACGTCAGATAACATTTATATAGATAAGATTTTAGTTGTCAGGCTAGCAGCTCACATTTACAATAGATTGTGCTTAGCTTTTCATTATTTAAAAACTTTTCTTCTAAAGTTAACAGTCTACTAGATCGTTTTTTTTTGTAACCCTAACAAAGTATATGCTATATATGTATAAAAGAAAGAATACGTTGATTATGATAAACACTAAATATAAATATTAGAAAATGCCAATTACTTGGGATCGATATAATATGTACTGGTGTTTCATAGTACATATTGTAAAAGTTATTGGCGATAGTTTTATGATCGGCCACCTGCCAGACGTCAACACTCCTTGGGAATGTAATTGTCGACCAAACGGCATCAGACGGAGTTGGCCCAAGTTGTTATAAAGCTCTTAGTCATCTTTTACGACATCTACGAGCAGAGTAAGGGTTGGTAGTATTCATAGCCGCTACCACACAGCACAAATATAAATATTAGAAGTAATAATTCAAATAAGAATACAATATTATTTTTATCACAACTCGGTCCTACAAATTAATAAATGCTGTGGGGTCCTTGTCAAACCAAAAAATATAAACATTTCATCATCTTCTCAACTCATGTATGTCCCACTGCTTGGCTCAAGCCTCCTCCACACTAAGAAGGAAATTGATCTACTTCACCACGCTGGTCAGACGTGTTGATAGGGTTTTATTTCAAGTTTGCCTTCTCTTGCATAGATGTTATATGCATATTTTATCCCGTAGTGGTCTTTTACGATCACCCACCGGTAAGATTGGGTGAATTGCATTCTTACTCCCACACGGAAAAATACGAACATTTGGTTCTAAACAATTCAACTTGAAGCTAATAATATAATTCACTACCCTCTTTCTGACACACAACTATCTCACAGACAAGTAACTGATAACACCCCCGGAAAAAGATGCGACTCAAAATAAAATCCTTTACCAATCCGTTTGATTTGAGTGTTTAATAGGGCATTTCGAATATACGATCGTGCCTAAATAGCACGCCAAAGTTGTAAATAGTATGTGAATAGCGCTTTACTTGAGTACTAGATCTGAGTCTGCGGCGCATACGACACTCTTGCCCAACGTCTCAGCCAGCATCTCGCCGGAACACACTGTACGCCATTCGCCTGATTCTGGAGAATGTGACCGCACCTGGACATGTCAATTTTTATATAAGCTGTCAAAAACGTTGGCATTGCTTTACTGACCAAAAAAACCTTGTTATCATTCATAAACAAAAATCTTCTTATTTAAAATATACAAAAAAAAATACAGTTTCCACTGTATTTTAACTTAATTCTAAGTTCCCTTAGAACCTCCTCCTTTTTGAAGTCGGTTAAAAATTAACCACCTTATCTATAAATAAGCTTTTGCTCGTGGCTTCCCTCGTAGATATATGTATATTAAAATAGCATTCGTAGCTGAGTGATCTAAAATGTTATTAGATAGACAATGACCAATCAAAAAAAGCATTAAAGTTTATGCAAAAAAATAGTTTCTTTTTACCGTTGAAACTAACAGTCTGTGGTGTTACCATTTGCGACTAAAATGGCTAATACAAAAATTAGTCGAACGTGCGAAAGTGGAAGGATGTAGGTACCGAGGGAGACCGAGACTAACCTACCTAGACCAGATCGGTCATGTACTGAAGGAAGGTGGAGTCAAGAGTCTCCGAAACCGGCGAGCGTGTATGAAGAGAACTATGAATGTTGAGGAAGCGAGTGAAGTATGCAGAGATAGAGTTCTCTGGCACTCTGTTCTCTCTGCCTACCCTGCAAGGGATATGGCGTGATGATATGTATGTATGTATGTACAAAAATTAGACACTCTGGTGCATGCTACATTGAATTATTCATTTAGAACGTCCTTATTTAGATCAGTGCCGGCCATTTTCGGTGCCTGTGACTTGTTATTGATTATTGATTATTGTGGCAAAGCAAAGTTTAACACAGAGTTGTGTTCTTTTAAATTATAATGGATGTTCTGATGGAAAGAACTTGACCCGGAGTATGGATGCGCGCCGAGGGTGCTCAACCCGACGACAGTAAGGTAGACGACGTCACCTATGGATGTGTCCTTAGGGGGTGTGCCTCCTGACAGATTCTGGCTTGGGGCATCACTGGAGCCAAAGTAGGTGTTCCCACGTTAGAATTAATGAGTTTTCGCAAGGCGATTTTGTAGATCAACGGTGAAGACTATAGTGCGGATTTTAATGTAGATATTTCGACCGTATGCCGTGTAGGCTCTTTGTTGATTTTTTGCGAGTGTAATGTGGTTGTCAGACTTGTCAAGTAAATGTCGAGAGCGTCGGATAGCGAATACTTTTCAAGGTCTATAGTTAGTCAGCCCAACCATTGAAGCGTTGGGGTGAATCATGGCAGAGTCAAAGTGGCTACAGGAGCAAGCCTGATGATCGACAGTTTGTGGTCATTTCTACAGAATGAATAAACTACAGTGCTCCCTATTCTGGTGAAACCTCGCGTGCGATTCAGTAGCAGAGTACAACGCTATCTATCGAGATTAACGATTTCAATAGATTGAACTGTTTGAGATCGATGTGGACCTAGACCGACATTTCAAATGAATCACCGAGCCCCGCAGTCCGGCGAATTAGACCGCGCGCGATTCAATAACTGTATACAACGCCATCTATCCAGTATAAAAAAGATAGAATATGTATTTTTAAACAGGTCACGGACGTCGATCGGCAAAGCCTCTTCTGTAATCGCTCGTTTCGGGCACCACCGCAAGCAGCCATCAACAAACGACTGCACGTGACATGTGAACAAATCGATCACCTGGGAAGTCTCTTCCTTGGACCTAATGTCCTTCGGAATCTGATCAAGGTGTACCGATGTGGTCGACTGGAGATTTTGCTTCAGACAAACCGGTAGTCAATATTATCGTTACATTTTATACGTAGATGTCGGCCAGGGATGTGTGAAAAGGTACTTCAAAGTATAAACTTTAATCATATCTACCATCACCATCATTTACATACAAAAGTGCGATTAAGTAGTGTGCAACTCCATCTATCGAGTGTAAAAGAAGAAATAAGTTTTTTCTGCCAAATTATGAAATTTAATAGATTTACCTGCGTTTTATTTGTATCTAAGCATCCACATACTATGTTTTATAGAGCTAACTTCAAAACCAATGCAATACGTGTTGATTTTGAATTACCAACCTACAAAATATGAAGTACTTTAAAATAACCTGATGATAGAGTAATATTGTATCATCACTGTTCTCGTAGCTATGTTTCTTCAAAGCTTCATAAGCAAATAACATCATAACAAGATAATGCTTTGGTTGTAATCAATTTGATTGCAAATGTCTTATGCAATTAGTATGTAGAGCGTAGATATTCTTTTCCTGGTTATGTTTAGTCTAGTTTTAACTATTCCCATCATCATCATCACCATCATCTTGCCTCACATTATCTACTTATTATATCCCTTAGTAGTATTTTACGACACCATCTATCTCAATAGGGGGTGATGAATTGTATTCCTTCTTCGTCACCAAAGCGGATAACGATTGCTACAGGGAAGTAAAAGAATAGTGGGTGACACAAGCATAAAATATCCTTAACCCGTCACGACATGAAGCCCAAATAAAGTTATCCAAATATACCTTATACAGTAGATTGAAACGTAGCATGTTTGCTAGAACAAGCCTTCCGGACAGGTACATGGATCGTTTCGCCCCCTTCTCTTCCACCTTGACGTGTACATAGAGACCAAAATAGCGACTGTCCTTCTTGTCTGCATTCATCGGATCCTCCAGCTTCACTCGCGTTGTACCAGCCGTGAATGGCAAACCTGAGGCAATATTCAACATTAGCGAAATAATAAATTCCAAGTTATACTTCCGCAACTGCGGTAATTCTGTAAGTGTTTTATGACGATTTTGTTTCTATTTTCACATCTTTTATAACAGAAATTTGGTCTGAACTCGTCAACATTTGGGAGAATGAACTTAAACCTACGTTATTATCTATCATGTATGCATTAATATAAAGTTAGAATTCATTATCCATCATTGTGCATGTATGTATGTATGTATGTGTATATATATGTATGCGTGTGTGTATGTATGTGTGTGTGTATGTATGTATGTGTGTATATATATATATATATATATATATATATATATATATATATATATATATATATATACATACACAACAATACTTTATATAATTTACTGCGCTTTATCAATTAATATTTAATTATTCTTTATTACAATGTTAATTTTGAGAATCAAGTTTGGTCTATTTTGCTTGACGTGACTGTCCGTGATCTCATTGTGGTTCTATCTGAAAATCAGTGCTGCACTGTTTCGGTGTAGCCTATGCTGCGATAGGACCTCTTTCGATCTCTGTTTTGTACTTAAGTGTTATTTATTCTAATATCTGTTGTAAATTATAGTATCTGTATCTGTATTGTTATATTTTGCAATTGTATAGTTTAATATGGTTGTTGACCTTATATTAGACAAATTTATGTAAATTTTTGTAAGCTTATTACTCCGAGACCGAAATAAATGTATTTTCTGTCTTTCTTTCTTATTATCCCTGATTGTTACTGTACACGTGGCCAATATTCACATGAAATAGAACTTGGCCACTGAAGAAAATAACGCGATGGCGTACCCGCACCGTAGCCCGCGGTCAAAAAAAAAAATAGAACTTACCACCTACTTAATTTTGAATATTAATTGCATTAAAATTGCATTTGAGACATATATTGCCTTTACTGTATTGACACTTTCGCTTCCACATGATTCTGCCAAAAAATACTTTATACATGTGGTTACCGTTGTTTCACATCCAGCGGCTTATAAGACTCCTACGTGAAGTAATATATGGTGTGAATTAATTATTACTCCATTACCACTTTTCCTTGTGGTGACGGAGTTCGGACAATTCACCACTCCCTATCTTGCCCGTAGGTATCGCAAAAAGTGATTAAGTGATATAAGAAAACATACCCATAGCGCGTGACCCAATTTTTATAATCTTTATCCCAAGACGGTAATATTTATCCGAGCCCCAGGCATTAATTTACAATTTATATACACATTTCATTTTAAAAAACATCCAATTGAATTCAGAAAAACTCAGTAGTTTATATCAAACGACCTTACGCCATTTTGATGTCGATGCAGAGCCAAACCAGCAACGAAAACAAACCAAGAGTTCATAAATATAAGTAAACAAATGTTATACATAATGAAAATACTTACTTGGAGACCAATGCCAGTTAGCTGTCGGATCAGCTAGGGCTAGTCTTAACCGTTTCGGAGACGACGGACAACGCCATCTATAATAAATTTAAAATTTAATCATCATACTATAGATATATATACAAAACATAGACTGCACAGATAGAGTAGCAGTTAAGATAACGATCTACCGTGCTAGTATCTTCAGTTCAATACTCGTTTGTGCATACCACAAATTTTTGTTCTGTGTCTGCGTGTAATTTGTGTTCGTTTATTTTATGTTTGTAAAGTTGCCCGAAATACAAGGCTTGTTTCCTTAGTGCAGCTTTTGTCTAAAAATGATTTTATTGAAAATATTGATACTCTCGATTTCCCAGATCGCTAAAGCTGTTTGGCTAGCTACACTAATGCTAGGGCCGCATCTGCGTGTATCATCACAAAACTTCGTGCAATGAGAAGATACATGCAGATGTGACCGACTATTAGCAGCTATCGTCGTGAACATTCGGGCTTCGTGTGCGTTATCGCTTAGTTGGCAGTACGTCAAAGGTTTTTAGCGCGCTAATATATCGCGCTCTGTGGTTAGACTAGCGTTGTTCATTTCGGCAGAAATTTTGGATGTGTTTAGACGCGTTCGAGTGTCTCCAGTTAATCAATAAATATAGAGTCGAGCGATGAAATGGTGTTAGAATTTTTACACCATTATGAAGCTGAACCCATGGTGGGATCCAAAAAATCATTATGTAATTATTAGCATATTATAGCTGTAAAAGTATAGCAACTCGTCATCCATAGTTAAACGCCTGAAAATGATTTCGGCCATCTTTAATTATTGCACGATACTTCGTGTAAAATACTGAAGTCGCTAATATGGCCACAGTTTTATCGCAAACTTTATAGTGTACAAAACGTCGCCACACATTACTTCGGGATGATATACGTTGGTGCGGCCCTAGCATAAGTGGAAAATAAATGTGCGCCACACAGACGAACAAACGAACATAAAATAATTGTAAATGTAAGCACTACAAAAATAAAAGCCACGACGATCATTAGTTTTATACACATGCCTATTGCCATACTTATACAAGGAATCCCTACAGATTTATAGTATTCATAATATAATGAGAGAAACGTGTAGTTTACTCCAACGAAATTAGTAAGTATTTAATCTCGTCTACTCTTATTTCACTATTTATAAAAACTTGTTTACTAAAAAAATAAGATACAATCAAAAGTACCATGTCTTTTTAAGACATATTATAATTTTCAATTTTAACCCAAAACATTTTGCTCGTATGATTGCAATGCAATAAATAGTGATAGCGACATCTATCGAGTCACGTATAAATCTCAGCCAGTGATATAAAATCATAATAATGTCGAAACGATAATCCGACAAACTATTTAAATTATTGCATATTCATCGTTACTTGATGAAGTCCTATAGGATAATGTAAAAAGAAAAGTTTGTATTATGAATGGTGAAGGCGTACCCCTAAAAGGCTTCCCGTAATTGAAAGGACAGATTGCGTGAAGCATGATAATGAAAAGATGGGCGATGAAAAGATGGGTGATGAAAAGATGAATGAATTGATGGATAATGGACAGTTTGATGAAAAGAGATGGGTTGTGTGAAGCATGATATGGATAGAAAGGAAATAAGCACAGAGATCATGTCTGATAGTCATCATCATCATTCTCCTACTCTTATCCCAATTACTTGGGGTGGATACAATATGTACCCTTCTTTCATAGTATATATTGTAAAAGTTATTGGCAATCGTTTTATGAACGGCCGCCTGCCAGACGAAAACCCTCCTTGGGAATGTAATTGTTGACCAAACGGCATCAGATGGAGTTGACCCAGATTATTATAATGTTCTTAGTCGTCTTTTACGACATCCACGAGCAAAGTCAGTATTGGTAGTATTCGTAGCCGCTACCACACAGCTAGATATTACATCTGATAGTATTATGAATAAACAAAATAGGTAATTATTTATTTTAACTAAAAATTCCTTCTCTAAAAGTGATTCTATCCCTTAATTGATTTCCACCCTATTCATATGAGACCGTTTTCTCGATTCTTACTCAGTTGCGACACGAACATTACATAAACTACAACTAATCATAAACTGACCTATATGCGAGTGTAGCGCCCGGACCAAGCGGCACCAGTTCATCTGTGCCCTCCTGACCGAGGCGCAGTGCAGACGCGCAACTGTTGTGTATCCACAACGAAACACGCCCTTCCAGCACTTCCATAGCCTCGTTCGTCTTTACTCCATCATTGTTTTCTTCGTTCATGTCTACCTCGTACAACATCTCACTGCATTTATTATACTGCAATATATTTGTCTTGTTAGTACATCTATTCATCAGCCTTGTGACATTCAGTTAAACATACACCTCATCGAGTAGAGATATTACCATAATCGCCACGCTTGCTAAGCAGATTGGCGATCACAGTATATACAAAATAAATAAATATTATAAGTTTTGCAAGACATTGCTGTGGCCATATTTCTAGTGATTCTTCAGCCGATATAATACAAATAACAAAAACACCGACCTCAAAACAATGTGATCAAGATGGTTGATCTTACCCATTATTGATGATAACTCAAAAACTACTGATCAGATATTGATCACATTTAAATGGAACTACTGCTTCTGCTTACCATGAAGCACAAGTTTCGAAATAAAAAAATATTGAATCATCAAAATCGGTTCATCCAGAAAAAAGCTCTTGAGTTCTAAAAAGATAACAAAAAAAAATACAGACCAATTGACAACCTCACGTCCTTTTATATGAAATTATTTAAAAAAAAAAAGAAAACATAGATCTAGTATAAATCTACTTATGGGTAGACAATTTTGAAGCCATGAAGAGACTTAAAATCTTATTTTTAAGTCTCGATTGAATAATTAAGTCGACAGAAACATCCGTTCTATTAATCCATTGACCTGCACTATTGGGTATAAAGGAGGCCAAGGTTGACCAAAGAGAAAAATGCCATAATCAGGACACCTGTGCAGCTGTGTTGGCAATCCTTGTTAACGTGATAAAATGCCCAGATACCATTTATTACTCATTCATAATTTTCCTGTGATCATTTAGCTAGTTTTTAAGACTCCTATGGGAAATTAAAGCGAGAGGGATGACACAGTCTTAACTCTTTGCGACAATACGAAATAAACCCTTAAAACAACGGAAACAGAAAGTAGTAAATGAAGGAAAACTCGAAATAAAATCCAAACTTGTCTGACCAGCGTGGCTTAGTAGAGGCACGTAAAGGTCATGTATTTAGAGGTTCGTATAAGAGCCGAGATGATAAAACAAGCAGTACATCGCTCAGCAAATAAATGTTGCTCATCGAACCTTGGAAATAGATAACCGACCAATTTCGGTTTCGTAGAGCATTGTTTCTGTCTCACACTACGTATGTGACATTGTATAAAGCACTAACAGTATCTATTAAGCGTTGTTAAAACAATTGACGTTTTGTTATTAAATATATAATACACCTATTCTACAATATTTTTTTAAATTGCTGGAATAACTACTTATAGGAGGGTAAACCGCATCGTTACGTCACGCGTTACGGCACCAATCTGTCTGGCTTCCCTTTATCTCACGCATACGGCAGCGGTAGGCAGACTCCTCTCTCATTCTGGTTAGAAGGTTACAGCGCTAGTCGTATTTCGGACAGTCGCTTAAAAGATGTTATATATTTTTATAGTTCAACTTTCGGTTAGTTTCAGTTATCAGTTCTGTCGGGCGTCTCGAGAGGCACACGTTTTCATTTTAAATGACAATACCCGGTACTAAGGAAATAATCTTTATATTGTAGGGTACTTTACAAACATAGTTTAACGGATACAAATTACACCCAGACTTCTAACAATTTGTGGATCCTGTAAAGTATCGTTCCGCATGGGAAACGAACCCACGAAACCGACACGATAGGTCGGCATCTAAAACACTTCGTCATCTGTGTAGTCAAATATATTCCTATTTGAACGTAACTGGACTCTCTCACACTTGCACGACTGACGAACATCACACAAAAATTGTGTGCGATAGAGTTAAAGCTCTAATAAAGCCGAAATGAACTAATTGCCGCTATTCAAAGATCGATGTGCAAAATTTATTGGCGATTACTGTAACAAAGTATCTAGAAAAGTGAAACCTGTTCGAAGGTGTTCTTCCAGTCCATGGCGAGTGCGTGCAACGTACGCAGCCTGGGCACGTGCAGGGCCACACGTACGCCCGTTGTGACGACACGTCCACGCGCGTCCTGGCCCACCAAATTGCTCGCTGACACCGCCATCTGTACTCGGAACTCATTCACCATACGCTCCATGGTACCGGTAGCGCAATCCACTATATCTGAACTGAAAGTTTGTTTATTTTTTTCTTTATTGTAAATGTCTAAACTATAGTAGTTTAGCTAGATGCCATAGTCACCGATTTCATCGTAGCCCGCCAGAATATCAGTGCTGTAGTATTACGTTTACTATATCATAAGCTGAGATGGATATCACATTATGGCCTCAAGTATTTTCTAGTTTTGTGTTATTAGATAATGTTTATATTTTAGCTGTATTCTAAACTTTATGTAAGAGGTTTATAAAATCTTTCTTTTTTCGTGTAGTCGGAGAGTAGATAATCCGCCAACAGTAGAGAGAGCGTCGGTCCGGCGCTGAGTTGCTGGTACATCATCGAGATTGGTAATCGAAATAGTAATCCACCGGTCACCAACATTAAGAAATCGGCCGAGGTCTAATAAGGCAGCTGCAATTACCAACCTGCCTACCAAGCATGGCTATTTCGGCAATTTACTGCCTTCGTTCGGAAGTCTTCGTCTAACAGGACGTCGTTAGACTGGAAGAAAGGGCCACAATAATAGCTTATGTATATTCAATAATATGGCTAATTGAAAAACTTACAAGAGTTTTGTGTCGGCTACGTAGGAGATGCCACATGAGGAGCCAAAATGTGCATGAAGTTTAGTATCGCGAGTGTTTAAGCTAAAAACGCGATGACTGCGCATCAGTGGTCGAGACACGTAGTACCCCTCTAGTGCAGTCGACTGGCTACACACAAAATAAAACATGCATTAAACTCTCGTAGGGTCTGGTCCAACCATATTGAATTGTTTTTCTAAATTATAACGTGAAATACATTACTTATTTTATTTCATTTTCATCTTAGCTCATATATGTTCTTCGCCCCACTGTTGGGCTCGAGCCTTCTCCACACTAGGAGGGAAATAGACCTAATACACCGCGCTGGTCACACGTGTTAGTATAAGGATTTATTTCGAGTTTTCCTTCACTTGCTGTTGTTGTTGCTGTTATATGCATATTTTATCCATCAATCGTTTTTTACGATCACCCACGGATAAGATAGGGGGCGGTGTTGAATTGTATTCTTATTCCGTCACCACACGAAAATATTAATAAATATTTAATTTTATTTTATACAAAAGAAACTTATTCACTACAATATTGTATACTAATATGATTAAATTAACAAACGCTTTTTTTTGGAGTTAATGGCTTAAATATTAAATTTTAAATTCATAATAATGGCTTATTTTAAATCTTGATAAATATAAAATTAAAATTAATCAATGATAATACTCCTCCCCGTGTGGTGACAGTTTAAGAATACAATACATTACCCCTTTCTTATATTTGGGTGTCGTAAAACACAACTAAGGGATTTAATATAGAGACAATATATTAGTGCAAGAGAAGGCAAACTGAATATAAAACCTTAAGCAAATCCATATAGAGTAAGTAGTGGTAGCGTAAGTCAATTTCTATCCTATAGTGTAGGTGATCCAAGCCTGCCAATAGCGAATACGGGTTTAAATGAATAAGAGAACATAGATAAAATATAGTTGTTATATATGTTTCAACTCTTGTAGAGAATTCCTCGTGTGGTGACGGAATAATAACACAATTCACCACCCACTTTCTTGCTCGTGAATGTTGTGAAAGACGACGAACAGATATAATATGCGGCAAGAGAATTAATATCATTTAGAAAGAAATGGAAAACTCGAAATAAAATCTTACACCAACCCACATACGTCCAGCCAGCGTGGCCAGCGTGACCAGCGTTTTAAGTAAAATGCCCTTTTACTGTGATAGAGTCCTGATTTCAGCAGTGGGACGTATGTGGGCTGAGGTTAAAATGGTACAAATAGATAAATATTATGATAAAGATTAAACTTACCTAGTTAATTGGGGTAATGTGTTATGTACATAGATTTCAGTTTCAACTATTCTAACAGTGAGTTTGTTACGGGGCAACATTTGCGGTGCGAAGTACGAGTCAACACGTAGAACACCAGACAGTTGTTCGGACGTCACGGTATCTTCAGCATCCACAGTGATCTCTGCCATGTATGGCTCCGCAAACTAATTAAACAAATGTCATCATCATCGTCACAGCTTATATAAGTCCCACTGCTGGGCTCAAGCTTCACCAACAGGTGGAAGGGAATTGATCTAGTTCACAACTTTTTACGATTGAAGAAAATAATTAAAATGAAAATGGTATTTAATTTTATTCATGTAATGATATGAATGAGCCATTTTCGTGGCATTTGCAGTTTTCATCTCGAAAATCATTCCAAAATTTTTCCGACAACTGGGTACTGCTGGGCATGGCACTTTCCAAAAAGACACAGACAATTTCTCATAATAGACCAGCAGTATAGGGTAACGTGTGATTTCTAATATTTTAGTAGGTACATACATTTGACGGACACAAATCACATCCAGACATAGTTAATTACATGTTTGTAAAAAATATCCGTTAATTCAGGGTGTTAAAACAGAGATGGTGGTCTAAAAGCATATAAAAACTAATTATTGTTACCAAAGGATCCTTTTTAAATGTGTATTTCTTGATGTTAAACTCGTATGGTGATAGGTCCGGTTCCGCGCAAGTGCAGGTACGGTAGCGCCACATCGTAGCAAACACTGCATCTGATATACGAAAGAAATATATATATGGATATTTGTATTCGGTCCTTTGCTTTCATTGATACTTAGATATTTATAATTTTGACGTTTATCGTTATTTTTTACCTTAAAACTAATAAACCCAGCCCAACTTTTACAAACAAACCATTGTTTGTAAAAGTCGATATATCGCAGCGCTGTCTCGTGATGAGCTACTTCAACGGGGTTAGCATATAAACCTTCTCCGTGATAAAATAGATATACATACATACCAATTTTCATTATGATCGGTCAAATAGTTCTTGAGTTTAGTGATGTCATATATACAAATTTACTCTTTTGTAGATATATAAGATAACACCATGTTTTACATTAGACCAGTAGCAATACATCGACGAAAATTACAGTTAGTTTCATGGAATAGTTTTAGTGTGGTGCGTGTACAAACATACAGACAGATATACACATTAAAAATAGTTATTTTGGCTTCTGCTACTCTTATAACGACCCACAATACCATTTTCGAAGAGAAAGTCTCGGCTTTAAATCCTATACTAACCCATCAGATCAGCGTAGTAAGTCAACTTGCCACCTATTGTGAGGAAGGCAAGCTTCGCAGCCTCGAGCTCGGAAATGGAACGTACATACTCGTATATAAGCTGAGATAATATACAGTGGAATGGAGCGTATCTGAGTTATTCTCACCTGGTGCTGGTACATAGAGTAGTAGTTCTCTAGGTTCACCGATCGGTATTTTGAAGTATGTGTGCGGTTCCCATATGTCCAACATTGGAGTATATAGTTCTAGTACGCAATCTATTTCCTTATTCTGAAGAAAATAAATGGCAAATTAACAGCAAATTTAATGTAATATCGAAAGCATAGACGGCGTAGTGGTTAAGTTAGAACGTCTTGGGTTCTACTGAAATGGAAGGCAATACTTTATAGTCTGATTTTTTGTCCTCTAATTGTATGTGTCATTATTGAATTAAATGTAAAAACCTGTCACTAAGGAAATAATCACATAGAAATTACACCTAGACTAAGAAATAACAAGAATTTGCGGATCGCATGGGAATTGAATCCACGACACTTGACACAGTAGATCGATTTCTTAACCAATACGCCATCTATGCAGCCATCTAATATTGAAAGGGATTGAGTTATAGAACATACAATGCCTGGCAATGGAAAGGCGACAATCCGAGTGATGGCTCTAGGATGAGGGTATCGCCATGACACAGCATTACCATGCAACATCACTTGGTACGCCATCGGTAGCTGACCACCTTTCAAGATCTTGAACGCACCGCTCCTGAGAAACAGTTTTTTTTTGTTAATTAAAAACTAAGCCTACATTAGTTATTAAATCCTTACGTCGCGACTTCACACACGTGCCATTAACGGGCACAAACTCCACATACATTTAAAACATTGTTTTGTATTTTTAAAGAGTATGTGTGGTTCTCTGTGTCAGCCTACGCTCCTAAACGGAAGGACCGATTATGATGCGGTTTTTTTTTATTTGATGTGATGATCGATATGGTACTTAGCTACAAATGTTGATATATGGATGTTAGACGCATAATGAATATTTACTTTACTTTCCAATATATATGTGCTTAATATTTGACACATAATGGTACCATTGAGCTAATATCATCGGACAGAGCTCGGACGTAGCAGACGAAATAATGGATGACCTTTTAGTAAACCCATCCAGTTCGGATTCATTAAATTGGTCTTTACTAGTTCTGATCTTATTAGACCGTTATTTTTTTTTTATTTAGTTAATTTTTAATGTTATATTATTTTATAAAGATAATTAAGGAAGTAATTCTTATGTTGTAGAGTTTTTTACAAACACACAAATACGGGGCACAAATTACACCCAGACTCAGAACAATAAACCTTTAAAATATTATATGTTTATTTACCAGCTGTGCTAGCTGTTAGGCTAATAAATTATGTTCGTATTTTGTTTTTCTTAAACGTCCATAACGTTTCGTGGGATGACTAATAATATTAATATTTATGATATCCATAATCAATCACTAGGTTTGTTATTTCATCAGTTGAAATGACATCACAAGCGTAGTACGCTTCATAGCCATTATTACTTGATTTGCTAACATTTAGAAACACTACTTCGCCGTTATTTATAGCTGCATTAAGATTATAGACTTTCTCGTTAAACAAGCTATCTGACACATTATTTTATCAGTTAGATTAACTGGTAGTCACTGATATTTAATACGTTAAAACAAATAATATCTTCATATTTACAATAGTAATAATATGATTGTAACCTCTATGTATTTACATTAGAAACATTTTAATACACGATTGAACAGTCTTAAATGAAATTTGGCATAAACTGACCTGGATTGCCACGAGATGGAAATAAGTTAACCTCAGAGATAATTGCGGGAATATAAAACGATCTCGGGTCATATAGGTCCTACTCTACTCGAATCTACTCTAAAATACGAGAGAAATAAACCTACTAGAAGCTGGTCTGACTGGTAGTTTCATCCATCCACAAGCCCGTAAACGTCCACTGTTGGACATAGGCTCCCCACGAGAATACCATTCATAACGGTCCTGTGCCACCTGCATCCAACGGTTGCCTGCGACCTTCATGATGGCGTCAGTCCACCTAGTGAGGGACTGGTAGTTATAGAGTTTTATTTCGAGTTTTCTTTT
This sequence comes from Lymantria monacha, assembly GCA_905163515.2. NCBI lineage: Eukaryota > Metazoa > Arthropoda > Insecta > Lepidoptera > Erebidae > Lymantria > Lymantria monacha. The sequence continues at coordinate 26,140,303 of LR991081.1, forward strand.
TCTTACATGGATGTTATAAGCATAGTATATCCCTTAGTCGTCTTTTATGACACCCACGGTAAAATAAAGGTGGTAAATTGTATTCTTATTCCGTCACCACACAGTAATAATCTATATCTATAAAAGAGGATGTTTGTATACATGACATCGCTAAGCTCAGAAACTATTTGATCGATCATTATGAAAATTGGTATGTACTTATATGTATTTTTTATTATTTTTACTTATATGTATTTTACTTATATGTAAAGATGCGAAAGGGAATGCTCCGATGGTTCGGACATGTGGAAAGAATGCCGAACGAACGTCTGATTAAGAAGATATACAATGCGAAAGTAGAAGGATGTAGGTACTGGGGGCGACCGAGACTAACCTACCTAGACCGGATTGGTCAAGTACTGAAGGAAGGCGGAGCCAAGAGTCTCCGAAACCGGCGAGCGTGTATGAAGAGAATTATGAATGTTAAGGAAGCGAGTGAAGTATGCAAGGATAGAGTTCTCTGGCACTCTGTTCTCTCTGCCTACGCTGCAAGGGATATGGCGTGATGATATGTATGTATTTTTTCACGGAGAAGGTTTATATGTTATCCCCTTTGATGTAACTTGTCATCAGGCAGCGCTGCGATATATCGACATCTACATATAAACTAACGGGATAGATTTGCTAGTCATAATTCTCCTACTCTTATCCCAATTGCTTAGGGTCGATACAATATGTACTCTTCTTTCATAGTATATATTGTAAAAGTTACTGGCAATAGTTTTATGACTGGCCGCCTGCCTGACGTCAACCGTTCTTGGAAATGTAATTGCTGACCAAACGGCATCAGATGGTGTTGGCCCAAGTCGTTATAAGACGACATCCACGAGCAAAGTAAGTTGGTAGTATTCGTAGTCGCTACCACACAGCTGATGCATTTGCTAGTATATAGTTGTCTCGTTTGGACATGCTATATTTGCAATACTTTATGCGTTTTACAATATTAACAATTGGCAGCGAACAATGATGAGTTACAATAAAAAAGTAAGTGAGTGTCGGTAGTCACACAATAGTTTAATGAACGATATAAATTGATAGGAAAGAAAGCAATCTGTAGAAGGAGTGCGTTATTGCTTGTATATCAATATAGGCGCCAACAATAGTAATTAATATATTTAGTGTAAATGATAACTCTTACCTTAAGTCATCTTTGTAATAGTGGTTCGTGGACTCACTATCCGAAGATATGGTTGATGGCGGTCTGGAGACATCATAATGGGGAGGTTGGCACGTTGAACTGCGACACTCTTTCAGTGTATTCGCACTATAGGTAGCCGTTGTCGATTGCTGAATACGTATAAAGAAGTTAAGACTTAAGAATAAACTTGTAAATCTAAGCACTGTTACAGCGATAGATAAGACGGATATAACGTAGAGTGAGAGATCTATACATTCCAACGCTATGGGAATGGTACAAAAGAGATAGATATATACACAACATTAGAGAGCGATAGAGTAAAATAGTGTCGCTGTAAACATCTACATGCACGCGTTGTGTGCCTCATATTTATAATCATTGTATTTTTGTATGTGTGTCTGCGCGTGCGTGCGTGTGTGTGTGTGCGTGTGTGTGTATGTGTGTGTGCGTGTGTGTGTGCGTGTGTGCGTGTGTGTGTGTGTGTGTGTGTGTGTGTGTGTGTGTGTGTGCGTGTGGGTGCCTGTGATTGTCCAGTTATTATCATCATCTCAACGGGAGGGATATTAACCTACTATACCACGCTGGTCAGGCGCGTCGGTATAGTTTTGTTTCTCTGCAAAGATGTTATATGCGTTTTATATCCTTTAGACATCTCTTGCAATCCCACGGATAAGGTAGTGGGTGGTGAATTATATTCTTCGTCACCACATGGAAATGCCTGATTATATTCGTTAAGAATTATTATGTAAGTAAATTCCAACTATTACAATTTTATTAGTTCTAAAGAGAGAGACTTTTATATGGTGCTAAACCTATTTTTGTAGGAATTACTTATTGTGAGATAACTCACTAAAAACTTAAATATTTTTAAGTTTTTGTGAATTATCCCACAAGTCTTCAAATTTTTATAATAAATGCTAAAATTAAGGCTTTAGCCTTAAATTTAGCCTTTATTATAAAAATGGCGGGAGAGGGTAAGAGAGAAAGGTGGACATAGAGAGAGATGGCCATAGGGGAAGCGAGGGTGATAAATCGGTGAGGAAGCGAGAAAGAGAGGGGACAATGAGGGAGAGTGAGAGAGAGAGAACTTACCGTTTTATACAAATTCAGTAGATTGTCTGTTGCCTGTTTCAAATTATTAACTACATCGATATCTGACGGTCTCAAGTCGATGGTGACACGGTCCATCTCCACGACGGTACACACCGAGGGATCCCGTGCTGACGGCCCACCCTCCGCACGCCGCCATGCCTCCCAAGTCGCGTCCACGTTCACTCTAAAATTATAATTTTTTACACATGTGATAACGAATGCACATTGCACATGCTTCGCCAGAAAGCACAAAATATCACAAGGAGGTAGGGATGAGTGAGACATTAAAAATGCTTAGAAAATATCACGGAATTAATGAACGATCCATTATCTTTTTATTCTCGAAGGAATAAATCTCCTTGTGAATGTAATTTTTAACCAAACGGCATCAGGTGGAGTTGGACCAGTTCGATATAAAGCTCTTAGTCGTCTTTTACGAGATCCACGATTAAACTAAGGGTTGGTAGTATTCGTAGCTCCGACTGGAAGTGGCCAGATGGCCTAGCGTTGCCATTGGTATTGCCGGGATAGAACGTCAATAGACGATCTCTCCGACACGTCGTAAAAGCGTGGAAGGGACCGCTGTGGTTTTAATGGGCATTCCGGTCGAGAAGTCGACCGACGAATCCTACAACTCTGTTACCGGCGGGGGATAGTGCGGAAATGCATTTTCACAGAGTGAATAAACAAAAAGTATTCGTAGCTGCTACCACACAATATCGATCTAAAAATGTGATGTAGAAATTAGGGACAGCGACATCTATCGAGACATTTAAAATTTCAACCACATATATAAAAATCGCTTATGTTGTAAGGATAATGGGCAACTATTTACATTATTGCATTGTCATCAGTCCTTAGTGTGTGCAAAGTTTGGAATAAAAATCACGTTCAAATATTCTGTTGCATAGAAACCTAGTTAATAAAAACGTTTAAAAAAAACTTGTATGCCTCGCTGATCAGACATCCTAGCATAGTTTAAGTTGAGTTTTCTTTATCTTGCATATAGATATGATGTTATTCACATGTCTTATCCCTTAGTCGTTTTCTAGGAGAGGTGGAAAATTGTATTCATAAGCGGTCACCAACTGGATCATAGAGAACTTACCCTAGCATTATAGGCTGTAATAGAACATGTCGCCTGTCATTAGATGGTCCGGTTGTAATGACGAGGGCTGTAATGAGCGCACGTATCATGACACGCTCTGGTCGGCTACCAATCCCCAATTCGAAGGAAGAGCTGTCCCATCCCACAGTTCCATCACTACCACATACAGCCAATTGGCTTGTATTTATATACACGGATTCAATACCTTCCTCCTCTGTGAACAAATATTATCTATATTAATAAATTAGAAAAGACAATGGCGTCTCTGTATCCTAAGTAGCATACTTTATACATAATATACTTACAGCATACTTAAGTAGCTATCAACGTTTAAACGTCTAATATGAATTCATAACCATCACCCTCTCAACACGTATACGTTGGGACATACAGCTATGGGTAGCTGGATTCTAGCCTCTTCCCTAATAGGAGGGATATTGAACTATTATACCATGCTGGTCTGATGAATTAGTATATAGTTTTATTTCAAGTTTTCCTTCTCATGCATAAATGTCGTATGCATCATTATATCGCGTAGTCGTCTCTTACAACTACCACGGGCAAGATGTGGTGACAAATTCTATTATTAGTACTTCCACAAGCAGGATAGGAGCGTGATGAATTCTATTATTACAACTCCCACGAGCAAGATAGGAGGATGGTGAACTCACACGAGCAAGATAGGAGGGTGGTGAATTCTATTATTACAACTCCCACAAGCAAGATAGGAGGGTGGTGAATTCTATTATTACAACTCCCATGAGCAAAATAGAAGAATAGTGAATTCTATTATTACAACTTCCACGGGCAAGATTTGAGGGCAGTGAATTCTATTCTTACTCCGTCACCACACGGAAAATATATTAATTATAAATTATAAAACCATAATTAATATCTAATTATTATTAAGAGATGAAGCCAGAACAGATGTAAGAGTAACAATAGGTAATGATGTACTAGAGCAAGTGGATGAATTTGTATATCTTGGATGTGGATTTAGCCGAGATGGAAGGTACACCACTGATATAGAGCGAAGAGTGAATGCGAGAAATAGAGTGAACGGAGCGTTGGGGCAACTTCTCGGCAGCCACCACCTCAGCCAAAAGGCACGTGTAGCAATACATAACGCAGTGCTTGTCCCAACATTACTGTATGAAAGCGAGAGTTGGGTATGCAGAAAAGAGTATGAAAGTAAAATGAATGCGGTCGAAATGCGATCTCTTCGGAAAATCTGTGGAGTTAGGATGACCGACCGCATTCGTAACGACGACGTAAGAGAGCGAGTAGGTATGAAAGAGAGTATTGGTGTAAAGATGCGAAAGGGAATGCTCCGATGGTTCGGACATGTGGAAAGAATACCGAACGAACGTCTGGTTAAGAAGATATACAATGCGAAAGTGGAAGGATGTAGGTACCGAGGGAGACCGAGACTAACCTACCTAGACCAGATGGGTCAGGTACTGAAGGAAGGTGGAGTCAAGAGTCTCCGAAACCGGTGAGCGTGTATGAAGAGAATTATGAATGTTGAGGAAGCGAGTGAAGTATGCAGAGATAGAGTTCTCTGGCACTCTGTTCTCTCTGCCTACCCTGCAAGGGATATGGCGTGATGATATGTATGTATGTATGTATTATTAAGTTTATCCGAAAATATTTGATTTTATTGGGTCATATTTAAGAAAAATAGTTTGCCTTATAAGTACATCTAAAACTCTGAGATGTTCATATACGAACACAAAGCATGTCCGTTTGCTCACACTCGTACAAACATCACTAAAATAAATATAACTTACGAAGATTGTGTCGCAGTTTGTACAGTAACGGGCTATCATTATCTTCTAGACTTGCATTCGAAGTCTCAGCTTGGGCGTTGAAATTCACCTCCCACTAAATAAATCAGTTATAATTAAATAAATAAAAATCTTCAAATGTGACACATTGTATTTTGACTCCTTTACCGACACTCAAATACAAGCGTAACTAACCAATTCTTTGATAGCGATGAGACGTCGGATGCTATCCTCACACACGTTTAACTGTAGTGGGCGTTCCAGTTCGATTCGGATTGAACCTCGGATGCTAGAGTTAGCTGCGTACGCACTGCCTGAAAATTATAGGTGATGATGATGATGATTATGATTGATGATTATGACATGATTACCACGGTAACCCAAGTTGGTTATGAAAATTATATATAAGATTCTTGATATAAATAGCAACAAAATATTTCTATATTTTGTTGCAAACGGCAGCCCAACTGGGTGGGTTTAGGCTTTATATTGGTAGGCAGCGACCTTGTTATACCCTTGATATTTAAAGGTCCATGGGAGGCAGTGACACTTAGCATCAGGCGTGCTGCTTGTTCGTTTGCCATCACTAACAATAAAAGAAAATTCATAAGTATAATACTCGAGTGAAATCGGCAATAAAAAATATCATCATTCATCATCATCATTTCAGCCCATCGCCGTCCACTGCTGGACGTAGGCCTCCCTCATGGTACGCCACAGAGTGCGGTCCTGTGCCGTTTGCATCCATCGACGCCCAGCAACCTTCACTAGATCGTCCGTCCACCTAGTGGGGGGCGTCCTACACTGCGTCGTCCGGTACGTGGTCGCCACTCTAGAACCTTTTTTCCCCAGCGGTTGTCGGTTCTTCGAGCGATGTGGCCAGCCCATTGCCACTTCAGCGTTCTAATTCTTCGTGCTATGTCGGTTACACCTGTTCTTCTGCGGATTTCCGTATTACGGATTCTATCACGCAGAGAAATCCCGAGCATAACTCGCTCCATAGCACGCTGAGCGACTTTGAGCTTGGTTATGAGGCCTACATTTAGGGACCACGCTTCCGTGCCGTAAGTCAGCACTGGTAACACACACTGGTTGTAGACCTGTGTTTTCAGACACTGAGGTATGTTGGACGAGAAGATCCTCTTAAGTTTCCCGAACGCTGCCCAACCGAGTTGGATTCGCCGGCTGACCTCTTTCTCGAAATTGGATCTACTTAACTGGACTGTTTGTCCAAGGTAAACATAATGATCGACAATTTCGAGAATCGCATTGCCAACTAGGACCGGTACAGGAATGACATGCGCATTTGACATGACTTTCGTCTTGTCCATGTTCATTCGTAACCCCACCAGTTGGGATATCCTGCTGAAATCGTTGAGCATGGTGCCAAGGTCCTCCATGGATTCTGCCATAACGACGATATCGTCTGTAAATCGAAGGTGAGTGATGTATTCGCCGTTAATGTTAATACCAAGTCCGGTCCAGTCTAAGAGCTTGAAGACATCTCAGACTTCTTATAATTCGACCTCATAGAATGTGTAGTGCTTAAGATACTGGGCTACCGTATAAAAAGAGTCGACGGTTCGATTCCCACACAGAACAACAATTTATGGGATTAAACAAACTATTGTGCGGAGTCTGAGGGTAGCGTTTTTTTTTAATATATGTTAGTAACATTTCCCGTAAAATAATAACATTAAAAAAATTACCAATACTGTTGTACAAATAGTGTTCTAGGTAGGTATCCCACTCAATGTTCTCGATTCAATTTATATAGACTTATTTTCTCTTGTTTATTTAACAATTTTGCTTCTCAGAATGTTATTATACAAATTTCTTAAGATTTTTACTTCTATTCAGGTTGAGTTCGGTCGTCTGTTATTCCTTACAATATCCACCGGGAATGGGAAAGTATCACTTTGTAATTTTAGTTTATCACTTCACGCCATTTAAATTCCAATATGTAGAATTTTAAAATTTAATATATTATAAGGTAATAAAAATACTACGCACATTCGAAGACATTATATAGAACTGTACTGAAGTTTTCTTACGATTTTTGCATAATGTTATAAATATAAATAAATATATACTAATGACTAACTAGCAACAGGTGCGATAATCTTCATGGTGGCGAGTGCAGGTGGTATGTCCGTAACAGGATCTGGGGCACCCTTCGCGGTGAACAGCAACGGGATGCTCCAGTAATTTTTCGTCAGATCAAATCCAATACCAACCCATGCATTAAACAATGAAAACTGAAAAAAATATAATTATATAGATATATGGACGACATAACACGAATTTGACTGCCCAGCTGTCCTTTAATACAGAGCAGCGTGAGTTGATTCCCATTCAGAACAATTCTTTGTACGATCCAAACACATGATTGCACGTGACTGCATATATGACATGGTGATAGGATATCGTTCACCTGTGCCAAGTGTCTTGGGTTCGTGTTGTACACGGGACAATAATTTCAGAGATACACAAATTGTTGTTCTGAGTGTGGATGTAATTTGTATCCTTTAAAAATTGTATATGTTATTGTATCCTTTAGTTTCGTGTTTGTGAAGTACACCATAATACAAGAATTGTTTCGTTAAAGGAACAATTATTTAGTTAAAATAGAAAATGAAATGATTATTTTGAGTTTGGGTGTAACTTATATAGAAAATTTAGCGCTCAGTACGGCACTGATACACGGTCTCCTAATTTTGATTTCATAAGGAATGAAAATAAGTTAAAACATTATAAGGAAACTCAGTGCGACAAAGCGTAATATAAAAGGGTTATACTCGAGATTTCCCTACAATTAATCTATTAAATATGGAAATAATTAAAGGATTTCCAATTCATTGATGTAGAAATACGACTAAACAATGCTTCAAACATCTAGTATTCATCCATCTATTAGGTCATTGACGTCAAATTATTAGCTTGTTATAAAATATTCCTTAATCCTACAGAAAATCCAATGACGTTTAAGCTAGACGCAAAATGTGAATACTTTAAATCAGTTGAAGTTATCAAAAAATACAATTGTGATAAACATTTAAAAGTTGCTCAAATATAAGAGTTACGTCAGCATGTAAGTCACCTGTATGCTCTTCTGTCCTTTCTTCCTCCAGTAATATAAGTTAGGTTGCTGCAACGTCAAGTGTATTAGAGGCACATTGCCCTCAAACTTGGAAGTGTAATCATTGAATGTCTGAAAAGAAAAATATTAAAATCTCGAATAGATTCTTAGAATACTTTAATTTTATTTTTGGCATGACTCAATAGATGTCGCTATACCAATTTTTATTCATCGCACTTTCTAGTTCGTTTATTTACAAAAGCGTGTTTATTATCTTAATTAAATTACGTGTCACGTTGTTTGTCCGCGATGGACTTCTAAAGTACTTAACCGATTTTAATCAAATTTGCAAGCATGTGTAGTTTGATCCAACTTAAAAGATAGGATAGCTTTCATCTCAATTTATAGTAATATTATTTTATTGCAAATTATTTGTCTAATATGTGACAGTCGCAATTATCTGTTATCTCCAAACGATTCTAACAGATGGCGGTATCTGTTGACTGGATTGAGTAAGTATTTAATAGATGGCGCTATGTTAAATGTAGCATAACCACCACGTGTTACTGAGACTATCTTAGCCATAGCAACGCGTGGCCGGATCTGCTAGTTATAATTATTCTTTAACTATTTTATTTTGTTAATAATCTGAGTATTTCTATGTCTTATAGCAGTCTGAATTTCAAGTCAGTTAATTGTATTATTATTTGTTAACCACGCGCCTTTTTACACTAATTGAGTGTAGAATATATAATTATCTAGCTGTTAATAACATCCGTCTTCCAAACAATGGTGACGTCCAACAAATATGTATTATCTAGGATAACTCAGATTCTACTGGTCGGATCTTAATGAAATTTAAATAAGACTACATGGATAGTGGTTATTCAAATATAATAATAATCATCAAAATCAGTTATAGAAAAAAATTCTGAGGTTCCTTCGTTTTTTGAAGTTGGTTGATTTATTATCATCATCTCAGCTTATATATATTCTACTGCTGGACTTGAATCTCTTTCACACTAGGAGGGAATACTCGAAAAAAAAAAGAGAACTCGATATAATATTTTATACGAATCCATCTGACCAGCGTGGTATAGTGTGTTAATTCCCAAAGCGCGTCCCCTCGCTGTGGCGGAGACTCGAGCCCAGAAGTAGGACGTTTATGAGCTGAGATGATTTATATTTTTGTCATACAATAATATAATTTAACTGTTTACATCAGACAATTTTCTCTGCAGATTGTCACTTACACGGTAAGTGCTAAAAGCATGGAACAGGATCAATCAAATATTCCTTAAGTGACAGTAAGAACCTAATTAATTAACTATGAAACTAATCCAAAATAAAATATATTATATTTTATATACCATAGTACCTAATATATACCATACTATACCATAGTACCTAATTAAGTATAGTATTTCTATGGTAGTAGTAGGTATATGGAATGTTTGTATTTTATTTTTTAAACAATAAAGACTATTATTATTATTAATCAAAAGTTTATATAAATTGAAAAAAAAATCATAATCTATCTTTCAACATAATGTAATTTGATTTGGGGGATCGGTTAGGGAAATATTAATTACCTTCATAAATTCATGCTTGTATAGATGCTGTATAGATAAATGGATGCTTGAAATTGTATATTATCATCAATAATGTTTGTATATTTTTCTGTTTAACTCACCATTAATTCCACGTTGCTGATGTCACCAACGCGTATGTTATCAGTTATACTTCGACTGCCCGATGTGTCCCGCTCGTCAGTCTTGCATTCCATTTTATTCGGCACTTGATACTGTAATGAAAATAATTCAATGTAGTTTAAGATACCTATTGAAATTTCAAATTAATTTAGTTAAAAGGTACAATTAGAATGACTATACTTTTGAAATTTCGTGCCATTCTCGACGTAGCGCAAAACAGCTATGTTTACGTATGCAAGCATTGTAAACAAGATTAAGCAATTTAGTTTTTTTTATTAATTGCAATTAAAGGACAAAGAATCACCAAGCTATTTTCGAAAGGCAACAGCGCGTTGCGATTATGAAGTTTTTAAAATAAAAATACTTCGATACATTAATCCTTAATTACGGTCGTGGGAGCGCCAGAACCATACGGTCAGACATCCGGACGTCCTCGAATATATTATTTAATCAACTGTTTTCATATTTTAAACAAAATAACTATTTTTTAAAGATATCAAATACCTTTAAACGAATGTTTTTTGTATAATAATACTACCCTATAAGTGCAGTGTGAGAAAAATACAGTCTTTTTTAGTATTCAAAAGTCCTTGATTTTCATATATCGACAAAAGGGCATCCATCACCTTAACGCTTCGCTTACGAGGCGTGCAATAGTTAATGTCATCACCTGATTGTATTATAGTATAGTGTAGTGAACGTGTATATGACTTTCATACATTTATGTGATAACGTTTGCCATGCCTAAAGCGGATAATGCGTGATAGTATTAATTTTATTAAAATCATTGTCGACAGAGTGGGCGACATAATATTGAGAAAACTAGTAATTAAAAACTACTTTATTTTCTTGTGCCTTAGTTATTAGCCGCGCAGAGCTATGACAACTTTCACGGGACTGTGGGTGAGCGCTGAAGGCTAACAATCCAAAAAAAACTTAAATCGCTTACTTATTTTACGAACTGATTTTCTAAGAAAAATTTAAACACGTGGTGTTTTGTTTTTAATTAAAAACCCAATACAGATTTTTTTGAATTTTAAACGGCAACTAAACAATACTTACTGTCTTGTTGTCCGGCGGAACAACGCTGGCCGCTTCTTGAGTTTCGTAATTGTCTAAAGATAGCTTCGCCTCGGCAGGTCGCAACGTGATCACTTCGGGGCTGCCATCATCACGCACAAATAATGTCAGCTCGATTGTGCCCATAGTCAAGTATACCTCCAGATACTCTGAAGCATCCGCACTGATATAAAAAAAAAAATATTTGATTATCACCGGTGGACATACATCATCATCTTAGCTCATATAAAACTCACTGTTGGACTCAAGCCTACTCCATAAAGAAAGGTAAGTTGACCTACTATAAGACGCTGGTCAGACGTATTGGCGTAGGGGTCTGTTTCGAGTATTCCATCTCTCGCATAATGGTATATCCGTTTTATATTCCTTAGTCGTCTCTTACAATCACCCACAGGCGGTGAATTATATTCTTATTCCATCACCACACGGAAGGGAGTTGTGCATACAACCAACTTTTAAAAAGCAATAAGTTTAAAATTATTCTGTGTGGTGACGGAGTAAGAATACTATTCTCCACCCCATATCTTACCCGTGGGTGATCGTACACGACTAAGTGATATAAAACGCATATAACATCTATGCAAGAGAAGGAAAACTCGACACAAAACCCTATACCAATACGTCTGACCAGCGCGATATAATAGGTTAATTTCCCTCCCATTACAGAGGAAGCCCGAGCCCAACAGTAGGACATATGTGGGCTGTGATGATGATGATGATGAAGTTTAAAATTATATTAATCAATTTCGTACCATAAAATTTACACACATACATACATACATATTATCCCTTGCAGGGTAGGCAGAGAGAACAGAGTGCCAGAGAACTCTATCCTTGCATACTTCATTCGCTTCCTCAACATTCATAATTCTCTTCATACACGCTCGCCGGTTTCGGAGACTCTTGACTCCACCTTCCTTCAGTACATGACCGATCTGGTCTAGGTAGGTGAGTCTCGGTCTCCCCCGGTACCTACATCCTTCCACTTTCGCATTGTATATCTTTTTAACCAGACGTTCGTTCGGCATTCTTTCCACATGTCCGAACCATCGGAGCATTCCCTTTCGCAGCTTTACACCAATACTCTCTTTCATACCTACTCGCTCTCTTACGTTGTCGTTACGAATGCGGTCGGTCAGCCTAACTCCACAGATTTTCCGTAGAGATCGCATTTCGACCGCATTAATTTTACTTTCATACTCTTTTCTGCATACCCAACTCTCGCTTCCATACAGTAATGTTGGGACAAACACTGCGTTATGTATGCTACACGTGCCTTCTGGCTGAGGTGGTGGCTACCGAGAAGTTGTCCCAACGCTCCGTTTACTCTATTTCCCGCATTCACTCTTCGCTCTATATCAGTGGTGTACCTTCCATCTCGGCTAAATCCACATCCAAGATATACAAATTCATCCACTTGCTCTAGTACATCATTACCTATTGTTACTCTTACATCTGTTCTGGCTTCATCTCTTTCAAAGACCATTATTTTGGTTTTGCTCACATTCACGCGTAGACCCCTTTTCTTACAATCTTCTGTCATTGTGTCGACTAGGGTATGCGGGTCAGTCGCTGACTGTGCCAGCAGGACTGCATCATCTGCATAGAGCAGACCAGTGACCACTGAGTCGCCCATCTGGACTCCCATAAAATTTAAATAGCAATATTGTTTTTATATCATAAATGTTATAGAATGAGCTACATAACTAATAATAATAAGAACGAAACAGCCATATTTTTTATTGCATTTATGTCTGTCTGTCGTTCTCTCATGAATGAACGATTTCAAGTGACATTGACAAAATTTCTTAGCCGTTACATTAATAAAGTAGGCTTACTTTAGTTACCTCACAATACGAAATTAAATTAACAATACGATCATAAAATATGGTGACAGGCACCGTACATAAGTAAATTGAAGATTTTAATATTTTTTATTATTATAAAGACACCGTCCTTCACTAAGAAAATGATCCTTATATTGCGGGGGTCTTTGCAAAAATACAATTAATGCAGATAAATTACATCCAGACTCAGAACAACACTTTGTGGATCAAACAAAGTATTGTCCTTTTATTTTTGGTAGGCTATGGCCCAGACACACGTCGCCCGCTCCATCCGGGGCGACGGAAGGGCAGCGCGTGACCCCATAACCCACCGTATTCCCTCCCCATCGCCATTGGGCCAGCCACTGGTATCGCTTCCTTGCCTTCCGTGGCCAGTCCGGCGGGTTACCCTTTCGGGTACCATCCCCCGTCGACGCCCCAGCTAACTGCCGGGGCGTCGCCCTCCCGCGGTCATCCTCTCTGCGGGTGACGGACTATTCCCCGGTCCAGTCACCCGCGGCCTCGGCTAGGGCGGCATCAGGCGCAGATACTCGCGCCTACGCCGCCCCAGGCACCGGCGGCGGAGCGTGTCGCCGAAGAGGATTTGAAACAAAGTATTGTCCTACGTGGGAAACGAACCCACGCCACTAACACGGAAGGTCGGTATCTTAATCATTACACCATCTGTGCAGTAAAATTCAGTAACGCAATGACAATTAATTGAATGTTCCTCCCGTATTCTTGATTATAAAATATTGAGTACAACACATACATACATATCATCACGCCATATCCCTTGCAGGGTAGGCAGAGAGAACAGAGTGCCAGAGGGTAGTACAATATTAATATTATTAAATTCTAACAAATAATACTCACATTTGCTCCGTGGCAACCATAGTGACAGATTTCCTAAACTCATCTAATACCGATGTCCTAGTTTTGAATATAGAATTTGATTCTAATGTATCAACTCCGGAGTCACCTGCCAAACTGCGATTCGTTTCAGCTGAAATTAACAATAAATATTAGTAAACATCATCTTTTAAATAAAGTTGATACGACTTGCGAAGAGGAATCCGTATCCTCACAAAACGTGTCCTCTCAAAACGTCCCCAAAGAAGTCTTCATTTTTAGTAGATATTATTGTAGGTGAATAAATTGATTGAAATAGATGGCAAAAGAAAAGAAGTTATGACACAAATTCATACAGACGATGTAATGAGCTTACTGTAAGACGATAGTTTCGGGCATAGCATGCGGCTGTCTGGCGATGGAGTAAAATACTGAACCCTGTCGTATAGACGTCTAGTAAGAACAGATATCACATCAATATGATAATATTCCACTATAAATTATTGTTTACTGTCACTGGTTGCAAATGAACCTGGAACTATCTGAATAGGAAGTGGATATTATCGCTCATAGAATTTCGCAACACATTTAAATAATAGGCTAAAACTGCGACGATCCAACGGATTCAAGTGTTATTTTTTTTTTCAACTTCTAATAATATCATCATCTCAGTTCATATATGACCCACTGTTAAGCTGGAACCTCCTCCATAGTGGGAGAGAAATTGACCTACTACCCTGGTCAAACGTGTTAGTATAGGATTTTGTATCGAGATTTCCTTCTCTTGCATAGATGGTATGTGTTTTATATCCCTTAATTGTCTCTTACGATCACCCACGGGTAAGATAGGGGGTGGTGAATCGTATTCTTACTCCGTCACCACACGGAAACAAAACTTATAATACATAAGAAGATTATTACCTTGCATAAAATCTGTGTAGCTTTCGGTAGAAGCCATTTTAATGATATCCGCGTAAGGGCACTCTCCATGTTTATTCAGTTCCATATCTAACGATTCAAACGCACTATCTCTGTAAAATACATATTCATTTTAGTTTTAGTTATCGCTATGAAATTATATTAATTCTAAAATTGCTTAACTACACAAATGGCGTAGTGGTTAAGATACCGACCTTCCGTGTCAGTGCCGTGGGTTCGATACCCACGCAGGACAATACTTTGTATGATCCACAAATTGTTGGTCTGAGTCTAGGTGTAATCTATCTGCTTTAATTATATGTTTGTAAAGTTCCCCGCACTACAAGGATTATTTCCTTAGAGCAGGTCTTTTAAGCTTAGGTCTTTTAAAAAAGAAAATGCTTTGGATATACTCTACATACTTCGGCAATAACAATTTGACAAACTTCGGCAATATCAACCTAGTTGATACATACGCCAAACTTCAAAAAAATCAGTTGCATTTTGAAATAATTATACCCAGATTATGATACAGAACCCAAGTAAATATTTTTTCTGTGACTAAGCTAGGTTAAAACTATACAATATACATACATACATACATACATATCATCACGCCATATCCCTTGCAGGGTAGGCAGAGAGAACAGAGTGCCAGAGAACTCTATCTCTGCATACTTCACTCGCTTCCTCAACATTCATAATTCTCTTCATACACGCTCGCCGGTTTCGGAGACTCTTGACTCCACCTTCCTTCAGTACATGACCGATCTGGTCTAGGTAGGTTAGTCTCGGTCTCCCTCGGTACCTACATCCTTCCACTTTCGCATTGTATATCTTCTTAACCAGGCGTTCGTTCGGCATTCTTTCCACATGTCCGAACCATCGGAGCATTCCCTTTCGCATCTTTACACCAATACTCTCTTTCATACCTACTCGCTCTCTTACGTCGTCGTTACGAATGCGGTCGGTCAGCCTAACTCCACAGATTTTCCGCAGAGATCGCATTTCGACCGCATTAATTTTACTATCATACTCTTTTCTGCATACCCAACTCTCGCTTCCATACAGTAATGTTGGGACAAGCACTGCGTTATGTATTGCTACACGTGCCTTCTGGCTGAGGTGGTGGCTGCCGAGAAGTTGCCCCAACGCTCCGTTCACTCTATTTCCCGCATTCACTCTTCGCTCTATATCAGTGGTGTACCTTCCATCTCGGCTAAATCCACATCCAAGATATACAAATTCATCCACTTGCTCTAGTACATCATTACCTATTGTTACTCTTACATCTGTTCTGGTTTTATCTCTTTCAAAGACAATAATATATACAATATATTGGAATAAATTTTATCGCTTCTAAAAATTATTCAATATTTTAGTGCTTTCTTTTATTTTTATAGTACATTAATATTTGAAATAGACAAATTGAAAACATATAGGAATAATAGACTGGATGGAATCTATGGATTATCTATGGACTGATGATAATTCCATTCCTCCGCTGGAAAGTTCTTTAAGCAATTCGCCAATGATTGTTCTGAGTATAGGTATTATTTTTATTCGTTAATTGTATTTTTTCGACGTCGCTCGCGGCGCAAGAATTTGTTACTCGGTTTGGCATATAGTTTAAAAATGACAAGAAACCGTAATTCAGGTTGCTTCTTTCATTTGCTTCAACAACTAAGTAATAATCATGAAAATATTAAAATAAACGATTATTAAATACTATACAAAAATCCTTGGCATGGCATTACAGACTTAAGTCACAGATGAAAAGATGTAAAAATCCATAAATAATAAACGTGACTAACTTTTGTACAAGTCCTGCTTGAATACAATTGAAGATTTTCTGCCACAATACGGCTTGCTCGATGTTCAGATCTATAGTACAGTCAGAGACTAGATTCAGTTCCAAGGCAGGCCCGCACGCCAATACACCGCTAACGTATATAGCAGGTGCTAATACGCAGCACACGTCCACACTAAATTCAAAATGAAATAATATAAACAATATGTATCTTGAGATCACTTTAAATCATAATCTAAGCATTAATAAATTGGCTCCATGTAGATTAGGGGCCGTTCAAGTATTACGTAACGCAATTTGGGGGGAGGGGGGTCTTGTCAAATGTTACAATGCGTTACATAGCCAGGAGGAGGGGGTTCAAAAAACGCGTTACGTAGCATTGTTTTTTTATTAAATAAAAAACTAAGGAATTAAAATTTCCAAACACGTTTAAAAACGGTCACTTGGGTGTTACGTAACGTTCAGTGAGGGGGAAGGGTGGGGTACAGACATACGTTACAGCGCGTTACATGTGGGGGAGGGAGGATCAAAAATCTTCAAAAATTGCGTTACGTAATACTTGAACGCCCCCTTAACCAGGCTCACATGCAATCAAAAATCTGATACGAGAATCTTGACAATAATTTCCTAGTAATTTAAGTACGAAAAAACCATAAATGGAAAAGCGCTTGCGAATATTTAGCATCGTTAATAAAAGATATATATCGTACATAGCGTTTGATAAACATATATGTTGATAAAATTTACACACATGTTAAAATAAATGTAAGTTTCAACATTAATAAAAATTGGATGCCAAAAATATTAGTAATAGTTTTATAATCGGCCGCCTACCAGACGTCATCTCTCCTTGGGGATGTAATTGTTGACCAAACGACACAGTTGGAGTTGCCCCAAGTCGATATGAAATTCTTAGTCGTGTTTTACGACATCCACGAGCAAAGTAAGGCTTGGTGGTATTCGTAGCCGCTACCGCACAGCATTGACTGTACATAAAAGTATAACTCCGAAATCTGTTTGAACTCCTACAAATAGATCTGTTATAACTCCACAGATCCAGCATAAGATGCCATAGAGCTGTAACGATAAAATAAGATCGCGGTTCTTTAAAATTAAAAAAAAAATAATTACTATATGTAATAACTCACGAATGCAAACATGGTGTGATGACTGGCGTTTTGACCTCTTGACTCCACTTTAAGGCGGGATTTTCATTTGAACCCTTCTGTAGCTTTTCATTCTCCTATAAAAATACCATACAATACCGATTACAGGAAAATGGCATACGAATACGCACTCCTCGATGTGGACGACCTACCTGGTTGATTATCTGTTGGAAGCGCCCAGTGCGTAGAGAAACTTGCTTCACATACAATTCGTATTGGGGTCCCTCATAGTTAGACGTGCCACCCGTCCAAGTGTTATCAGTCACAGAGTTGACAGAACGTCTGAAATTAGTAATAATTTTACGTAATCAACATCATCTGATAGATTTTTGAGAAGTATAGTGGACAAAATGTAGTCTATAATTACTCCAGCATAGATCCAATTCGCATGGTGACCATAAAGACAATGTGTTCAGGAGCCTCACTGCAACACTGGCCAGGCGAGTTGACGTCCCATAGATTTTCATTTCGAATATTTCTTCTCTTGCACTGAGTTTAACTGCTTATCTTTACGAAAACCACAGCAGTCTTTTGTATTCTCACATAGCGTAACCACACATAGTAGAACAATCCTCATAATCAACGAATTAAGCCGTTAGTGAAAGTTTGTAGTTCATATTTTGAATCAAAAGATGTGTTTATGAACTTAAATGGATACTCCTGGCTTACTGAATAAAAGTCATTTAGTTATTTGAAACGACTTTGTAGAGTTCACAGAACATTAGCAGATTGCCAAATAAGGAATAATATCAGCACGGCATTTGTATTGCCTGTTATAATATTTATAGATTTCAATACTTAACTTGAAAAGTGTATTGAAAATTTTAAAAATGTTACATGCACAAAAGAGTAAGAGGCAACAAATGTGTTTTTTTTTAATTCTTTATATAAAAAGAAGGTAGTAAGCAGTCTTGTAAAGGAGGTTATATCTCAATAGCGTATGAAAGTGGTGTAGGAAAATAATTAGAAATAAAAGCAGTCGTTTCAACTTACCTACATATAGGATTCTCTGGATGTGGAGTTACCGTAACTTTTCCAACCTGTGACAAATTATTTTAACTTAATATGTTTAATGATCAACACATTACCTTTTATGTGACATAGCTTGACCACATGGTAATGATTTTATTAGCTCGGAATTTTATTTAAACCTATCGTTTTGCCCATGGGTGATAGCACGAGAAAATACAGGGATACTAACAGATAACATCCCCGCAAAAGAATGAAAACTCGAACTAAAACCTATGCCAACCGGCTTGGTATACTAGGTCCATTTCTCTCCCACAGTTTAGTAGGCCGGAGACATGTTACTTACTTAAATCTTATCTTAAATCGATCTTAGATTTTATTATTATTGATCTATTTTTTTATTGTTGACAGGCTGTGGTCTAGACGGACTTCGCTCAATCCGTCTTGGGCGACGGAAAAACGGTGCGCGGCCCCATAACCCAGAGAATGGGCTTTGCATCGCCATTGGATTGACCACTGGTACTGATTCCTTGATTCCGTGGTATATTACTATTCATCTGAGCGTAAAGCTTCAGTTTACTAAAGTATATAAAATTATAAATCGTATGTATGATGTGTTTTTTCTAGCATTACTATAAAGTTTATGATATTAGGCACACTTACAGTAAAAACAAATGTGTCGTCGCCCTGTTCAGCTTTATCCTGCTCACCAGTAACGAGAACACGCAGTCCACCTGCAGTCACATAACAGAATGGCCACTGCCACGGAGACACTCTGTGGATACCATATATACGATAAACTTTTAAGCAAACTGTTAATTACAATGATATATTTTAAGAAAAAAAAATTAACAAAGAAAAAAACCGTCTTCAATACAAAGTAGTCGAGATCAACCAAATAAGCACTATTGAGAATAACTCAAAAACTAAATAAACCTCGTAGTCGTAACCTCGAAATCGCTTCCACTTACAATCTGCTCAGAAAGTTTCGAGGATCGCCTTGAACCACCTTCAACGTCGATATTCATAATCCTAAACCGGAGGCAATTTTGAGATTCTTCAAAAAGGAAGAAAGGCGGTATTACCTTACAATCATGAATGACGTCATAATTTTGACGAAATTCCATTGTTATATTGGTACTTTGTGATATTTTGTATCCAAATTAAAAAAGATATATTTTTTATTGATATGGGTATAATCAACACAATTTACTACACCAGTAAATGCTTTAATACAGTGAAATAATATTTATACGCGCAACGTAGTCAACGTCTTTAGGAAATTTAATAACACCCCTTAATTTTCAAAGTTATATCGTAAGTATTTGTGAACACCATTTAATAATTTTGAATTAATCGAAATCTACCTACTCATTCTTTAACTGTTGGGCGGAACGTAGTGTGCCAGGTCAGCTAGTCCATGTATAAAAAAGCATATATTTCAGAGAACCAAAACCATTTGGATCTTATATAAATTATCAAGACTATACCCAATGTTTCAGGATCATTCTAGCAGAATTGTTTTATAAATGTTCTTAACATGTGGCTTAGTTCATAGCTACTTTTCTTATGTAAAATGAAACTAAAAGATGGGTTGTTTTTGCTGAGACATAGTACATCAAATTCTTATCAGTTTGGTGTCGATAACTATTTTTTGATTGATTGTAAGAAAAGGGGTCTACGCGTGAATGTGAGCAAAACCAAAATAATGGTCTTTGAAAGAGATGAAGCCAGAATAGATGTAAGAGTAAAAATAGGTAATGATGTACTAGAGCAAGTGGATGTATTTGTATATCTTAGATGTGGTTTTAGCCGAGATGGGAGGTACACCACTGATATAGAGCGAAGAGTGAATGCGGGAAATAGAGTGAACGGAGCGTTGGGACAACTTCTCGGTAGCCACCACCTCAGCCAGAAGGCACGTGTAGCAATACATAACGCAGTGCTTGTCCCAACATTACTATATGGAAGTGAGAGTTGGGTATGCAGAAAAGAGCATGAAAGCAAAATTAATGCGGTCGAAATGCGATCTCTACGGAAAATCTGTGTAGTTAGGCTGACCGACCGCATTCGCAACGACGACGTATGAGAGCGAGTAGGTATGAAAGATGCGAAAGGGAATGCTCCGATGGTTCGGACATGTGGAAAGAATATCGAACGAACGTCTGGTTAAGAAGATATACAATGCGAAAGTGGAAGGATGTAGGTATCGGGGGAAACCGAGACTCACCTACCTGGACCAGATTGGTCACGTACTGAAAGAAGGTGGAGTCAAGAGTCTCCGAAACCGGCGAGCGGGTATGAAGGGAATTATGAATGTTGAAGAAGCGAGTGAAGTGTGCACGGATAGAGTTCTCTGGCACTGATCTCTCTGCCTACCCTGCAAGGGATATGGAGTGATGATATGTATGTATGTAACTATTTTTTGGATAATTTGTGGGTTGTTATATTTTGACATAACTAGGTCCAATTATCTTTTACCTACCTTTGTTCCAATTCCTTTACGAGCGGACATAACGCATGTGGCGACATCTCCTCAAGAAGCGTCCCGATGTTATCCAGAATGGCTGGTTGTATGATCGCCTCGAGTGGAGCTAACGTCGCATACACCTCCCACGTGGTATCCTCGGCCTGTATAATAAGTTAAAATCAATCTTAACTTATTTTTAAAATATCTATTTTGATTAAATAAGCAGGATCATATTCCGTATGATGACGGAGCAGGAATACAGTTCACCGTTCCCTTTCTTGCATGCGGGTGTCGCAAAAAACGGGTAAGTGAAGTCCAGGTAACATTTATGCACTTGAAGGAAAACTCAAATAAAGACCCTATACCAACTGACCAGCGTGGTATAGTAGGTGAATTTTCCTCCTATTGGTGAGGAGGCTCAGACCCAGCAGTGGTACATATATACCTGACATTGGCAATGAAATTGAATCAGATGATTTGGCATTACCATCATTCTCCTATTCTTATCCCAACCATTTGGGGTCGATACAATATGTACTCTTCTTTCATAGTACATATTGTAAAAGATATTGGCAACAGTTTTATGATCAGCCTGCCAGACGTCAACGCTCCTTGGGAATGTAATTGTTGACCAAACGGTATCAGATGGAGTTGGCCCAAGTCGTGATTTGGCATTACCGATGAAGATAATAAGCTATTATTGAGAAACTCTATATTATACTACGCCCATGGACAGTCAAGACTCCAGTGAATCTTTTACGACTTAATAAAGGCATTCAAATATATGATGACCGGCATAAAAGTAAATTTTCACCTTAAAAACAGCTCCTATATATAAGTATCACACTTACAAAAATTGAGACATCTTCAGGGGGATAGGCAGCAGGATTTTTATTGAGAAATTTATAACACCAACTATAATCACTAAAGTAAGCTGGCGATAATCAACCGGCCTGTTAAGCGTGGCTATTACTCTACCTCTCTTCTGCAGAATTATGTTCAACAGTGGACTTAAATGTACTGTTGAATAAAAAAAAAAAAATTATCAGAGTTCTCTATAATACAAATATATACTTACGTTTTTCTGCTCCAATAATTTGGGATGTAACTCTTGTTTCCAACTCGCAGGCAGGTTCGACAACCTTAAAAATATTTTTTATGAATAACAAAATTTTCACTAAGATCTGAACTTTAACATTTATTTACATAAAGAAGCTGGTTGTCTGATTCATCAACACCGAAACTACTGAAATTAAAAACAAGAACTTTTGACTGTAGTTTCATTGTTTAAGTAGAAACTCACTAAAAATGAATTCAAGCGTTTAAAGCTCAAAGAGGAAAACGCCTCAAACGCAGTGATAAATTTAACACGCTCCCTATTGTAGGAGACTAAAGACTAAATGGCGATGTTATCCCAACTCTGTTAAACCTTACGGCGATAAACGAATAGCATAAAAACATTTAATGATAAATGCTCACCATATATTCTGATGTGTGGTAGCGGCTACCATTACTTACACTGCTCGTGGATAAACGACTAAGAGTTCCATGTCAACCTGGGTTACCTCCATCTGATGCCATCTAGTCAACTAGGAGTAAACTACAAAGGAGGGTTAAAAACAGGCAGACGGTCGGTCATGAAACTATTACCAAAACTTTTGCAATATGTACTATAGAAGTAGAGCACATAGTGGTTCGATCACAAGTAATTTTGATAACAGCAAGGGATGATGATGATGATCAGCATATACGTTACATATTATGCAGCGTAGGTTGCATATGATTTAACTCACTGCGCTTGCGTGATAGTAACACACAGGAAATGATCTTCATTCTTCGCCCCTGTAGTTTCGCTCGCCTCCAAGACCCGCCCGCCCAGTACACCAGCAACCCATTCATCGCTCCGCATCCTGTATTAATAATTAAGATACGTTTACTATGATTACGTTTATATGTTACATTCCTAGGACAGCATGTCATAAGAATTCACAGAGCAAAAAGATAATACACCGGCCGTGGGTTTTACACGAAACATTGCAGCCCATTTCAACACACTTAAAACGCCATTGATTTATAATCTACTAGCTTCTGGCTGCGGCTTCGCCCGCGTTAAAGTTTTTCATCCCCTATTTTTTTTTACCCCTTACGGTTAAATTTTTTACGAAATTTTAATATCATATTTATTTATATCTAAGCAATAGCCTAAAATTAAGTTTCAAGCTTCTGGCTTTAAAAGTGATGATAATTCCTTACAACTTTTCATCCCCCTTTACAACCCTTTTTTTGCATTAAAAAGTAGCCTATGTTCTTTATCAGGCTCTAGACTAACTGTGTACCAAATTTCATGTAGATCGGTTCAGTAGTTTTGTCGAAAGAGCGACAGACAGACAGACAGAGTTACTTTCGCATTTATAATATTAGTAAGGATTTGGCCTACACTTTTAAAATTTCGTAATTCTTTTAAAATTACCAATAGAAACCTCTAACGAAATATTGACCTCCAAAAATCGCCATTTTTACCATGGACTGAATTACTTATCAAAATGTTTCAACTACTTTTAGGTAAGACAAAAGGATGAATCTCGATATATTTATCATAATATAGTGTAAAGATGAAAGAGGGAAAATAACGAAAGGAATGATGAGATGAAAGAGCAAAAATTAATCCTAATAAAAGAAATGAGATTTAACTAAAATCAAGTTCTTCTAAACTTTCTTAGATCATATCCTTCGCCGTGCAGAACATTAAAAAAAATTATTATGTTATTTGATAATGCGACTTAATAGGTTATTATCCACGAATCTCTAGGTCAAGAATACAATTTAATCAAAAATACTGTCTCTGTCTACAGCCGCGGGCCGGTCCGTCCGAGATAGTACCACACTCTCGCAGAAGATCGACGTCTGAGTAATGGCAATGTGCTTTTGCGCTTCGTTCGGAATACACTTTAAATCTTTTAATGTCATTATGTCTAAGAAGGTTGTCATTACCATTCGGCAACTGGCTATGTAAAATTAATACATCATTGAAATTAGTAGATTAAATGAATCTAAATGAGTATATTATAGTGCACAGATAGCGTAGTGGTTATGATATCGTATCGACCTTCCGTGCCAATGCCGTGGGTTCGATTCCTACGCAGGATAGTACCTTGTGCGATCCACACTTGTTCTGAGTCTGAGTTCTGAGTCTGAGTGAGTGAGAGTGTGTAATTTGTCTACGTTATTTATATGTTTGTAAAGTCCCCCGCAATACAAGGACTATATCCATAGCGCGGGGTGGTCTCTTAAGAAATAAATATCATACCTTTCATAATGTCTTACTGAAGCCGAAGCTACTTTAATTTTGAGTTGATTGTAGTGCGTCTGTACGTCCACTGTAGTTATGATGTCATCCGCGTCGAAAGCCAGCTTCACATACTTGGATGCTACCACAAGAGTTGCATGACTAACAACCCATTGGAACCATAAGAATGTCGTCAACTTTTTTGGAACTGCAAACATAAGTTTAATATTAGTAAATTTACGACAGCATCTCCTATCGCTTATACTACTTGGGACTGGCGCAGCACACAGTCTTACAATTCTCTCAATGACATCATAGCGACACTAGCCCACTTTTTATCAATATCAACACAACATATCCCTCTACACGTTTGGTCTTCCTTTATCCATAACAAATCTTTAGGCATCATACTCAGCTCGTTTGGCATTAGGATTATCGATCGCAGTGGTTGGTATTATAAGTATTCTAAAAGGAAATTGTTGCCTACTTCCTAGTTGCAGTTTAGCCAGTTTTTACAATTGCCATGGGAACGTGTTAATTATTTACAAACATAAAATAAAATCTGGATAAACTACGTCTACACGCGTTACACTACTACAAAGTTACCTTTGAATGTAAAAGGCACAGAGGCTAAGTGATTTCAATTTACTTACCATCTGTAGCAGTTCGATCGAATATTTCAATTAGGTCGGAACTCTTGCTCTGGGTATCGTCAGATGGAGTTTGAAATTCTTCCGATACTGATCTACGAATTAATGGTAATATTTTATTAATTTAATATTGCTATTAAAATGATAATAATGGAATAAAATCTAAGAAGAATGCGAGATTTATACCGTATGTGCTGAAATCCTATTAGGTAATTTAAATAATATATTTTTTTAAGGTGGAGTCAAGAGTCTCCGAAGATGCAAAGATAGAGTTCTCTGGTTGGTCTGTTCTCTCTGCCTGCAGGGTACTGCAAGGGATATGGCGTGATGATATGTATGTATGTATATATTTTTTTTAGTAATAAAAACCATATGAATTTGTTATATCAGTGAAGTATGCAAGGATAGAGTTCTCTGGCACTCTGTTCTCTCTGCCTACCCTGCAAGGGATATGGAGTGATGACATGTATGTATATGAATTTGTGACAACATAAACCTTTATTTTATTCATATTGTTATTGACATTACAATTTTAATAATTAGAAAATGTAAATAGGATTATGCCAACAACACAATTTCCATACTAATCTGCGTCCACCATAAACAAAAATCATTTTGCAAGAGTAAAAAAAATGTATATTTTTTTAATCTATTAGAGGGATACTCTAATAGATTAAAAAATTATATACATTTTTAATTAAATATCTTCTTAAGTATTATTTTGCTTGCACTACATAACATGTATTATAAAAAATATTACTAATAATAGTTTAATACTTTCCAATTCGTCAAATAACTAATTCAAAATATATATGAGGCAGTAAAAATAAAATAAAAGCACTCGCATAAATTATTCTATGCGAATAATACACACCGTATGAGCGACTTTTGCGAATCGCCAACAGAAGCGAGTCCAATATTCCTTGGAGAGGCAATCATACCACGACGCAGCAATGTCACGATGTGATTAAAGCAATGTATAGCTGCAGCCACCACGTGGATCTACACAATACGCGAATATATTTAAGAAAATACATATCTACGAAGAATAAGTTTTATAAATAAAATTATAAAATGGGTAGTTTAACAAAACTAAAAAAATACGCTATTGTAGATAATCGAACTAGACAGTGCGATGCAGAAAATAGGTAGCGACATCTATTTTGTCATGCCAAAATCTTAGCAAAGAATTTAAAAACTCGCTAATCGTGTACGGAAAAACTATATTAATTATTTCATTGTCATCGGTCTTTGATAAATGAGCAGTTACAAATTAATCTGATCTTTAGAAAAGAATAAAAATCACGTTTAAAGATTCCATTACACACAAACCAAATGTGTTAACAACTAATCGGTTTGTTAATAACTAAACGACACTGAATTATATCGCCTTTAGCAATAGGAAACAGAGTTTAATACTCTGTTTCCTATTGCTAAAGGCCTAAAGCTAATAAAAAAAAAATTGCAACAGTACTTTCTTCTTAGTCAAGTTTGTTTTACTCAATTTTAATATAAATAACCTTTAAAAATAGCAACAGTTTATAAAAACCTGATTACGAAGCGAAAAATGATGTTACAAGCGGGATTCGAACCCGCGCCTATTGGGATGTCGGCCCAATCGATAGTTTTGACAATAGTTTTATGACCGTCCGTATATGCCTGACATCAAGCTTCTTTGGGAATGTAATTGCTGACCAGGCGGAATTAGGTGGAGTTAGCCTATACCCACGTAGCACCTTTAGTTTTAGACACCCACGAGCAATAGGTATTATTCGTAGCCACGTTCACACAGCAAATGCTACTCTAAATAAATAACATACTATTTTTGGGAGAATATTTTTTGTGAATATTATTTCTGTAAATAGTAGAGTACTTGCTTCACAAACAATAGATTGTACTCACCTGATCGCGTTCAAGCCGAACGATGATTGGTGGCGTGTCAGCGTGTAAATGCACGCCGAGAGAAACTACCGGGCCGTCTTTAATAGTAACCTCTTCTCTCACTTCTGACTCAGATGACTTTGATGTCTTGATATCAGCTGCCTAAAACAACGAATTCTACATTCACTGGAAAAAGACTGCCTTTTGTAATTCCAACCAAAATAATAGTTTTACTATTCATCCACTATTGTAGTGTAACGACTTTCAATGCTGGAAATGAGCCTCTTTAATGTGAAATAATTAATCCGTGTGGTGATGGAGTAAGAATACAATTTACCACCCCCTATCTTACCCGTAGGTGATCGTAAGGGACGACTACGGACGGATATAAAACACATATAACATCTATGCAAGAGAAGACAAACTCGAAACGAATAACCCTATACTAACACGTCTGACCATAGGTCAATTTGCCTCCCATTGCGGAGGAGGCTCGAGCCCAACAGTGGGACATGTAAGAGCTGAGATGAGATGATGAATGTGAAATACGCCGTAAGCCACCTTGAACAGACGGTATAGCGAACGCTTGATGTTATAAGGGACCTTGTGATCACTGAGACGGTTTTACCCCTGGAAAACATAGGGGTAATAAGACATTATATTCTTAATCTGTGTACAAACGAGTTACAGCAGCAACAGTCTGTTTATTGTAGATGGAAATTACGACTTTAGAAAAACTGAAGCATAGGTAAGTACTGCTTTACCATAACCTTCAACTTTAAAGGAACTGACAATAGGACACATCGATATTTAAGCACATCGATATGCTTAATCATATCATCATATAATACATCACACGAGTTCTACTGTCGAGCCTCCTTCACAATGGAAGAGAAATTCTACTATACCATGCAATAGCAAGAAAGGAGGTGGTGAAATGTATTTTTACTCCTTCACCATACAAATAACTTTCTACACAGGCGGTTAAAAAGGATACAGTATTTGAATTGCAAGTAAAATCCTACTAATATTACAAATGTGAAAGTTTGTGAAGATGTTTGGATGTTTGTTACTCGATCACGCGTAAACCGTTGAACAGATTTCGATGATAATTGTCCCATAGATAGACCAATTTCTGGATTAACAGATAGGGTACTTATTATCTTGGTAAGGTATTCCCTTGGGCAAATAGTTCAACTTAAAAAGATACTCTTCACCTAGTTCTTAATATAAAACCCTACCCTTCATAGCGATTTTGTTTCGAGTTAATTAAAATTGAATGGTGCATTGCGAGCTAATGATCATTTTTTTAAAACAACTTAATGATAGAATATAAGTTTAGGTTCAATTACCTTGAAATAACTAAAACGTCACCATCATCGGATGATATAGAAGCATTCCTAACTTAACAAAAGCATTTCTTTCTCTGTCATAATCTAAAATTTCTCCAATCATCTCCACTTAGATTATAAAGTTACCTAGATCCATCAAACTAGTAGTAAAGCTTTATATTTTTTAATTGTTGCGAAAGTTTTCTTTCTAAATGTTGTTAAACTATTTATTATAACTATATTATAAAATAATATAAGCTCATATTATTTTAGTTAAGTTTTTATAAATATAATAACTACATTTAGAAATAGATACAAATATAAATTAAACTCACTTCTGCTTCTTTCTTTTCTTTCTTAGACCGCCTGTAACAAAAATGGCAATTAATTATTATTATTATTTATTTATTTTTCCGACCAACCAGGATCATTATAAACACATAAACATTATTATAAAAGAAATAAAAATAAAATACAATTTCTTAAAATATTCTTTTACATAATGGTTTCTGATGTTTTACGCGAGTGTTACGCATTTGAAATAAAACTACTTTTACGGATTCCATCGCATTTGTATTTGATTTTTAAGTTGCCGACGTTTACGTTTCAAACATTTTTGGAACGAAGTTCCTTATCGCGCGTTGTGAAAGGGGGCTAGACGGAAAAAATTCTTACGAAAAGTTGTCACGACACTTTTTGCTATAGTAAGCTATTGTAAGCTGTGCGGCGTCGCTCGTCGGCTCTCTTATAGAAAGCAAGCCAGATATTTTCATTTCTATTTCGCATTGAACAGTGTGGTGTCGCGACGATTTTTTTTATAGATAGAGTGATTCAAGAGGAAGGTTTATATATATAATATATGCATAATGTACTAGAGAAACACTGATAATTTTAGAGGTTTCTAATGTGATGTCGTAAATAAACACATTATTTTGCGCTTACATTGCAAACGCTGGCTGAACCCTACGAAATAGATCAAAATAAAGTACTACAGTATTATACAGCTTAAAAAGGCCTACAAAAAAGTCCGCGATGGTATATATCTATCTCTTAAGGATAACATACTATATCCATTTTAATACTTTAAAAAATGTTCTATTATAAAACGGTAATTGAAAAGCTATTTACACAAATACTGTATTAATCCTTATCATTTTAAATACATTAGTTGGCTTGAGCATTTCATGAAGATATTTTTTTTCCTTCAGACCATGCAAATTAAATCAATACCTTAAGAGATATAGCAAAATCAAAATAATGCGCAACGAAATTATTTTCGCCCGTGACCGGGCCGTGTGGCCGGCTCGCGTTCGAGCTCGGGGCCGAAAAGTTTTGGTAGTCTAGTGGAATTGTATATCCTATTATTAATATTATAAACGTGAAAGTTTCTAATAATGTATGGATGTGAACATGTTTGTTGCTCTTTCACGTAAAAACTACTGAATGGATTTTGATGAAATTTATAGTAATATAGCTTGCACATCAGAATAACACATAGGCTATAATTTATAAAGATATTTTGCAAATTGGCTAAAATATAACGATAAAAATCGCTTAAGGCAGAAAAAAATTATATAATTAAAATAGAACTTCGTTCCATCCGGGTGTCCCTTGACACCTCCGGTTTTTTTTTATTTAAATAAACCCATCGTTTTGGCTTACTGACAAAAGCAATGACTTTAAATTTTCACTCAGCAATTAATTCCCTTAACATAAGATGAAATTGATTTCATACATACGTAATTCTTATGTACGTGTGTATGTTACTGAACTCCTCCTAAACGGCTGGACGGATTCTGTTGATATTTTTTGTGTGTTGAATTGGATTCGAGAATGGTTTAGATTCACAATTGGACCCGGTAGATGGCGCTGCGATTGGGTTGTGGGATTTTTACTTTTCATACATAGACTATTAGGCGGAATGAAGTTTGCCGGATCCGCTAGTATATTATAAAAATAACTTGTTAACTAACAATAATTACCTCATAGGACCACGGAAAAATTCTTGTAACGTTGACGGTTTGAATTCCATTCCCGCCATGAAAAATTTCGTTTTCTGTGTAAAAAAAAACATATATAGTTATTATTCTCATCCGTACATCGTATTTTTCACGCACTAGAATGGGTAGCGAAGGCGAACTATTATAACATATAATGCTTTGATTAGTTGGCTTGACTTGAAAAGCACTCACCACTGGTTCAGGTGGTTTGACATCTTCTTTGGGTGTTTTTTGCTGAGGATATAGTTGTATACATTTGATCTGCTGTGACTTGATGACTACTGAGACAGTGATAGTGGTGGTGACTAGTTCGAGTACGGTACGAGGATGTGGCATCAATGGCTGATCCTTAAGCGTGGACCGGAGCGTCGTCCCAGAGCATGTCGAGCGCGTTTTTGTATCTATGTGTGGTTCAAGCGTATAGCAAGATACATCAGCTACACGTATTTTCCATGGAAATGATTCTGCTTCTGGTTCTGTAACAAAAATATTTTTATTTATTTTGCTTTGTACTTCATTACCCGGAAGTTAGTTAGTTTAGTACTTCTTAATAGCATAAAATGTGCTGAAAATTGTCTCACTAATTTGGTTGAACAATAGCTAGACTGATAATAAATACATTATATATCAGTTCATCAGCAACGGGCCACAACTCAAAAAAGGCATGTATATTACTTACTTGCCTTTGTCGTCAGATGATGATATTTTATATCAAACGAGCTATATTTAGAAAATGTGATTTTTACACCCCCGCAATCCCCTTGCGGGTGGAATTTCGTTAAAATCCATCCTTAGGTGACCTTTACTCGGCGAAAGGAGTATTCCTACCAAATCTAAAGTCTGTAGGCTTTATGGTTCCGGAGATATCGTGAGGAGTCAATACATAGGTGGAAATCTTATATATATATATATATATATATATATATATATATATATATATATATATATATATATATATATATATATATACTAGCATACTCGGCCACGCGTTGCTGTGGCTGAGGTAGCCTCAGTAACACGTGGTGGTTATGCTAATAAGTTGTAGCTTATATGAAACGTTTGTACGTTTAACATAGCGCCATCTATTAAATACTTACTCAATCCAGTCAACAGATACCGCCATCTGTTAGAATCGTTTGGAGATAACAGATAATTGTGACTATCAAATAATAGACAAATAATTTGTAATAAAATAATATTGCGACTATAAATTGAGATGGAAGCTATCCTATCTTTTAAGTTGGATCAAACTACACATGCTGTGCAAAATTTATTAAAATCGGTTAAGTACTTTAGGAGTCCATCGCGGACAAACAACGTGACGCGTAATTTATATATATTACATACATACATACATATCATCACGCCATACCCCTTGCAGGGTAGGCAGAGAGAACAGAGTGCCAGAGAACTCTATCTCTGCATACTTCACTCGCTTCCTCAACATTCATAATTCTCTTCATACACGCTCGCCGGTTTCGGAGACTCTTGACTCCACCTTCCTTCAGTACCTGACCGATCTGGTCTAGGTAGGTTAGTCTCGGTCTGCCTCGGTACCTACATCCTTCCACTTTCGCATTGTATATCTTCTTAACCAGACGTTCGTTCGGCATTCTTTCCACATGTCCGAACCATCGGAGCATTCCCTTTCGCATCTTTACACCAATACTCTCTTTCATACCTACTCGCTCTCTTACGTCGTCGTTACGAATGCGGTCGGTCAGCCTAACTCCACAGATTTTCCGAAGAGATCGCATTTCGACCGCATTAATTTTACTTTCATACTCTTTTCTGCATACCCAACTCTCGCTTCCATAGAGTAATGTTGGGCAAGCACTGCGTTATGTATTGCTACACGTGCCTTCTGGCTGAGGTGCTGGCGAGAAGTTGCCCCAACGCTCCGTTCACTCTATTTCCCGCATTCACTCTTCGCTCTATATCAGTGGTGTACCGTCCATCCCGGCTAAATCCACATCCAAGATATATATATATATATATATATATGTCAGCGAGACCCAGAGATAATGCAGAGAGCTATTGAGTCGAGTAGATTGTTGTTTGCATGCATAATATTATTTGTTTACATTCTAATTACCTTCCAAATTCTTTATTTAATTTTTATTACATTTACACGTTTTCTATAATTTAAATATCTTCTTAATCTAATAAAAGTAAGGAATATTGTAATTTACGTAACGATCAATCAGAGCAGAGCACGTACCTCGAGCGAGGTCGAGGCGCCATCTCTACTTTACTTTATAGAGGCCGACGTATGGCCGACACATTTGAATTGTAGCAACGGATCGAGTTGGATCGTTGTTGAGAGTGTATTTGTGGTTAAAGTAAGAGGAGAGAGAAGCCACGCCTCGCTGCTCGGTCTTGACGGTTTATTTTGATTACCAAATTATTGTATAACAATAAAACGTTGTTAAAAATTAAATAAAACGCTATAAGACATCGATCGTTGTTTTGTGCTCCCATTTTACCCTGATGACGCCCACTAAATCTGCAACAACTAATGACTATATCAATGGAAACGACGCTTCTCCGACATATATATATATATATATATATATATATATATAGATTACATAGATGAAACAATAAATCAGTATCAAATGGGCACCTGTACATTCAATTTGAAACTTCCTTAAGAACTACTTTTTTTCTAGAAGTAACGTGCCTTTGCCTAAACATGACATGACAAAATTTATACATGTTGTGATGGAGTAAGAATACAATTTACCACTCCTTTTCTCCATGACTGTCGTAAAATAAGAGAAAGGTACATAATACGCGCATAGCATTAAAGCTAACATAACCACCAGATCGGCACTAAAACAGATTGAAAAAGATCCAGCAAATTCATAATACTAATTATTGACTTTTAAGAGATGGCTTATTTTATCTTACTGAAATTGAATAATGCATAATAGTTCACAAAACCTAGTATAAAATCGTAAAATTGGATAATGTATAAACATTATTTTATTAATTAAAGATAGAATATACAGGATGTTTTTTCTAAGAGTACCCATTTTTTTATGATTTTCTACATATAAATAATGTTATATAAAAATAACAAATATTTAAAATCATTGCGAAATAACCCGAATGCTCACCGAAAAAGAGTAGGCAACTACGATTGCGTGCGTGTGAGTGCGTTTATAATTATGAATAACTAAACATTGTCAACAAATCTGGTGTATAAGGGAATGTATAAAATGTAGAATGAATTTTTTTATTTGAAAATAGAAATATATGTTTTTATTAAAATAATCAGAGAGGATAAAATAAGAAATGAGCATATAAGGCGAAGTTTGAAAGTTGCGCCAGTGACGGAAAAGTTAAGGAGTGAAAGATTGACATGGTATGGACATGTGATGAGACGGGATGAATGTAATGTTGAGAGGAAAGTTTTAAATATGCATGTTGAAGGCTTTAGGGGTAAACGAAGACCAAAGAAAAGATGGATGGACTGCGTGAGGTATGACATGGATAGACAGGGAGTGACTGCAGAGACGACGTCTGATAGGACTGTATGGAGGAAGATGACATGTTGCGTCGACCCCAAGTAATTGGGATAAGAGCAAGATGATGATGATTTCAATAATCAATTATACTATCGATCCTGAACCTCCTGTGCAAATATGGATACCCTTAGAAAAACAATCCTATATATTCAATATTTTATACCATATAGGCAGCCCTACGTCCAGCAGTGGATGACTAAAGTCTAAATGATGATGATGATTTTATATTATGGTCAACACAAACGATACTCACTGTGAGCTATGAAGGTGGGCCCATCGTGTTGTATATGTTGCCATAGTGTCTTGTTGGCAGAGTTTGAATGCATCGCCACACGCCCCAAACTGTAACCCAAAAATTATGTTATATAAAATCATACCATTGTATTTTAGACAACTTATGTCTGTTTTTACTAACGACATCGAAATTTTGGGGAACACCGTTGGCCCGCGAAACGAAACGCAGTAGTAAATTGTTATTAATCAGATGTTTTCCTGCAAGACATACATACATATCATCACGCCATATCTCTTGCAGGGTAGGCAGAGAGAACAGAGTGCCAGAGAACTCTGTCCTTGCATACTTCACTCGCTTCTTCAACATTCAAAATTCTCTTCATACACGTTCGCCGGTTTCGGAGACTCTTGACTCCACCTTCTTTCAGTACGTGACCAGGTAGATGAGTCTCAGTCTTCCTCGGTACCTACATCCCTCCACTTTCGCATTGTATATCTTCTTAACCAGACGTTCGTTCGGCATTCTTTCCACATGTCCATTCCCTTTCGCATCTTTACACCAATACTCTCTTTCATACCTACTCGCTCTCTTACGTCGTCGTTGCGAATGCGGTTGGTCAGCCTAACTCCACAGATTTGCCGTAGAGATCTCATTTCGACCGCATTAATTTTGCTCTCATCCTCTTTTCTGCATACCCAACTCTCGCTTCCATATAGTAATGTTGGGACAAGCACTGAGTTATGTATTGCTGCTAGTTACTGCTACACATGCCTTCTGGCTGAGGTGGTGGCTACCGAGAAGTTGCACCAACGCTCCGTTTACTCTATTTCCCGCATTCACTCTTCGCTTTATATCAGTGGTGGTCAGAGATGGAAGGTACTTCCATCTCTGCTAAAACCACATCCAAGATATACAAATTCATCCACTTGCTCTAGTACATCATTACATATTTTTACTCTTACATCTCTTCTGGCTTCATCTCTTTCAAAGACCATTATTTTGGTTTTGCTCACATTCACGCGTAGACTTCTTTTCTTACAATCGTCTGGCATTGTTTCGACTAGGGTCTGCAGGTCAGTCGCTGACTGTGCCAGCAGGACTGCATCATCTGCATAGAGCAGACCAGTGACCACTGAGTCGCCCATCTGGACTCCCACATTCATATCGTTCAACCTTTGGAGACATTTATCCAGATATATGATTAACAGCCTGGCTGACAGAATGCACCCCTGCTTAACGCCGATATTGACGTCAAACCAAGGCGACATTACATCATCCAGCCGCACACAGGCTCTACAGCCCATGTAACTGGACTGCACAGCCTGTAGCAGTTTATCGTTAATACCATACTCCGGTAAAATGTCCCAAAGTTCCTTTCGTACAACCGGGTCAAATGCTCTCTCCAGATCCACAAAACTGCAGAAAACCCTGTGACCTAGAGCCAGATGCCTCTCCACAATATTGCGCAGATAGGACACTTGATCTTCTTTAATAATATCTTTGACGAGCCGATACATTTCACGTCTGTAGGCTGAAAATTATCAGAAATACCTGGGCGTTAATCTTACGCCACGCCACACCACTAAAAAGGCTGATTACATTGCAGCAAAATAGCTTAATTTTTTTTACCACGCTTATAATAACTTGGTTTATATGTATTTTTGCACGCGCTTTTCTCTCTTTTAAACGTCTTTTGCGTTTTTTTTATATCCGTTGATGTTGATTTATACTCGATAGATGTCGCTATCCTTATTTTCTAAATCGCACCTTTTAGTTTGGTTATCTACAAAATCGTATTGTTAGTTTTTTGAAGTAAAATCTTTTTAGGGCTTTTTAAGCGCTTTGTTACGTAACGTGGTAACGCAAGATTTTAGTTGACATACAATGTAAAAATTTCCTTGCTTATTATAGCTACCATAAGCTAATTGTTACTTTTATAGGATTACATAATGATACTAATAATGTACATACACAAAATTCTAATGTAAATATTCAAGAATTATAACTAAGAATAAAATATAATTTATAATCAAAAAAACTCGATTACGAGCGAAAAATGATTGCCACAAGTGGGATTCGAACCCACGCCTATTGGGAATTCGTTCCAATCGTGCTGCCACTTACTCCACCGTGAACTATTGCAGGACATTCAATTCTTACATCGTATTATATTTTCGTCTTTAAGGAAACGTGTGCCATCTACCCGACATTGTTTACACATTTTTAAACAAGGGGTAGATTGCACACGTAATAGAGTTTTTATAAATAATCAAGCATATTAAATGCTAAATTTCAGTAATTTGAATAACAGGTTTGTGTCATCATTTAAAACAATTCTAACTGCAAAGTTTGAGTATTAAGTCTGTATAATAAAATTATATGTTATGTACGTGTTAATCTATCTTCTGCATTGCTTTATAATATACTAGCTTCTGCCCGCGGCTTCGCTCGTGTAAAAGGTTACTTTCCTAAAGTTTTTCATCCCCTATTTTTATTTTACCCCTTATGAGTAATTTTTTACAACATGTTAATGTCATATTTATTTATATCTAATCAAGAGCCTAAAAATAAGTTTCAAGCTTGTGGCTTTAAAATGACGATACTTCCTTACAACTTTTCATCTCCCTTTACAACCCTTTTTTGCATTAAAAAGTAGCCTATGTCCTTGATCATGCTCTAGACTATCTGTGTACCAAATTTCATTTAGATCGGTTCAGTAGTTTTGGCGTGAAAGTGCGACAGACAGACAGACAGAGTTACTTTCACATTTATAATATTAGTAAGGATATTGCTTCAAATCTTGCCGTAAATTTATCACTTTGATCAATAAATTTTATTATAAACCGTCTATATTTTACGTTATAACCTGTTTAATTGAGCAAACTGGTCGCATAGTTATAAAAGAAAGAAGTGAAGTGATGTATGATACTTAATCCTTTACTACACGTAGTAATGGATTGAAATGTTAGCCTGACTGTGTTTTTAGTATTACAAAACCCATGAGCAGTCTTTAACAATAAATAACACTAATTTGTCTGTCACTATTTCATAATCATCATCATCTCAGCCCATATATGTCAGACTGTTGGACTCGAGACACCTCCATAATGGAAAGGCAATTGAACTACTATACCACGCTGGTCAGATGTGTTGGTATAGGGTTTTATTTAGAGTTTTCCATATCTCACGCAGATGTTACATGCGTACGTTATATCCCTTATTCACCTGTTACAATCACCCACGGGTGGTGAATTGTATTGATACTCCGTCACCACACGGAGAGTCATCACTATTTAGTAAAGGAAAATTGTTAACCTGATCGCCAGAACCCTATTTCCATTGTTAGCGTGGCGTTCCATGGCATCACGTAGCGTTATGCAGTCGATTGCAGAGGCTGAGCTCATTGTGACGTACACCTGCATCATGCCCACTTCCACATTGATGAGCATGTCACGTAA
The DNA here is from genome assembly GCA_905163515.2 of Lymantria monacha. Classification (NCBI taxonomy): domain Eukaryota; kingdom Metazoa; phylum Arthropoda; class Insecta; order Lepidoptera; family Erebidae; genus Lymantria; species Lymantria monacha. Next base: position 26,177,723 of record LR991081.1, read on the forward strand.
CCGCTTGTGAAGAGCCACCAGGTTATCGCCGTGCCACCATTTCTCCAATAGCTTCGGCTTCTAAACAATAATATTTATTTAATCTTTTTATACATAAATTGAATGTTTTAATGACATTACCTATTTAAACATACCTCAAACCTTTATATTTCATACAGTGCATAGTGCATTCTAGAATCGAAACCATATAGAAACGATTAAAGTATTAAGCGCATCCAGTCGACTCTCGTCAATTTGAGGACCAGTGAAAATGTGCAAATTAACAATAGTTCAAATTAACAATAATTTAAAAAATAAACCGTTTGGTGACAGAGTGAGAATACAAAGTGTACTTAACATCCCATTTCTGTTTCATGATCGTAAAAGAGGACAAAGTGAAGCAAGATAACAAAACTAATATATGGTATAATTGGTCAGTTTCGCTCTCATTTTGAAGACTTAAATGTAATATGGCACATATATGAGCTGAGATGATGATGATGAAATAACCATGCGTGAGACAGGAAAAGAAATTAAATATAATTACAATTATTGTAAAGGCTACCTGTGTTAATGGTTTAGATTCCTTTTTCTCGCTGGGTTCACTGCTAGATGGAAGACTGACGCGTGGACGAATATGCACCAGCTCAGCACCTGAGCCGCTTCTACTTTGGCCGCGACCCGCACTAGACGACTATAACACCATACATATTTTATTAACGCCATACATTACGCAGCGGTCTAAGAATCGATCTCGTTAATTGTCTTAGGTTAATTGTCTTAGGTTTAACTCACAAGTATAAAAATAATTCCATCCATCAGCCCGTAAACGTCCACTGTTGGACATAGGCCTCCCCACGAGAATGCCATTTGCAACGGTCCTGTGACACCTGCATCCAGCTGTTTCCTGCGACATTAATAATGTCCTCAATCCACCTAGCGGGGGGTTGTCCTACGCTGCGTCGTCCGATTCGTGGTCATCACTCGAGAAACTTTTTTCCCCAACGGTTGTCGGTTCGTCGAGCGATGTGGCCTGCCCATTGCCACTTCAACGTGCTAATTCTTCGGGCTATGTCGGTTACACCCGTTCTTATACGGCTTTCCGTATTCTGGGTTTTATCACGTAGAGAAATACCAAGCATAGCGTGTGTTACATCCCTACTAATATATAAATGTGAATGTAAGTTTGTTTGTTACGCTTTCACGCTAAAACTACTCAACCGATCATCATGAAACATTGTACACATATTCTTGGAGGTATTAAAAGTAACATAGGATACCTTTTATTAAAAAAAATCAAAATTTTTATATGAAAAATAAAAAAATTGTTTGTCAAAAAATCTCAAAATCTAGTTTCTTCAACGCCATCTAGGAGTCCATTAATGAAGTTCCAACCCTGAGTATTGTAATACCGTTGCACTGTATTACCAACGGTCAAAAATAAAAATAGGGGGTCAAAAACTTTAGGAAAGTAACCTTTTACGCGGGCGAAGCCGCGGGCAGAAGCTAGTTGGTTATAAACCTTTGTTTTCATACACTGCGGAATATTAGACGAGAAGATCCTCCTAAGTTTCCCGAACGCTGCCCAGCCGAGTTGGATTCGTCGGCTGACCTCTTTCTCGAAATTGGATCTACCTAATTGGACTGTTTGTCCTAGGTAAACATAGTTATCGACAACTTTGAGAATTGCGTTCCCAACCAGCACCGGTACAGAAATTACATGGCCATTAGACATGATTTTTGTCTTTTCCGTGTTCATTTGCAGCCCTACTAGTTGAGAGACCTTGCTGAGGTCATTGAGCATGGTGCCAAGGTTCTCAATCAAATCAAAAATAATTCGCTATACGAATTATTTGCATATTAACGTGCATTAAAAGATAAAAAATATAAAAAACATTAAAGCGAGTGAAGTATGCAAAGATAGAGTTCTCTTGCACTCTGTCTCTCTGCCTACCCTGCAAGGGATATGGCGTGATGATATGTATGTATGTATTAAAAAATAAACTTTACCTCAATGAAATTTTCATGTAGCTATTTGTTTTTATATGAATTCATAGATTATATTTGAAAATTGCACCCAAACTTCATATTGTGTATTTTTTAACTTATAACGTAATCTTTGTAACTGATATATTAAAATTAGGTATCGTGTCGCAGACTATTATGTAATGATAAAATAAATTAATATACTCGTAGTACATCCTTTATATCAAGCCATTTAAGCAGCGTACGTCGATATATCAAGGAGGCGCGAAGTTTTTTCCGACTTCAATTACTTTTATTGTACTATTGAAAACATATCTTTAACAAAAAAAGTCTATATCAATTAAGGATAATGTAGCTTTCTAATAGTGAAAGCATTATCAAAATCTAACCAGTACTTTCAGAGATTATACCTTACATACAAACCCACAGACATACAAACACACAAACTTTCACTTTTATAATATTAGTTTAGAAGTAGAGATGATTTATTTACCGGCGGAGTTCGTTTCTGGAACATAAACTGCGTCGAAGACCGCGATGTTGGATCTCGTAATGATGAGAATTCTAAACATAATACATTTTTTACACTTTATTCATGTTATATATTTTTTATTGCTTTGGTGGGAAAGAAGCATTGCTGTGTGGTAGCGGCTACAAGTAATTTCTTTGAGGATATTATAAAACACTAGTAAGAGCTTTATATACGAACTAAACCAACTCCAGCTTTATGCCGATTACATTATCAAGGACGCGAGGCAGGCAACCGCTGTATACTATTGCTAATAACTTTTACAATATGTACGAGCGAAGAGGAGTAGATATTGCGTCGACCCCGAGTGATTGGGATATGAGCAGGAAAATGATGGTGGCAGAGAAGCAAGCAGGTCATCAGATGGTATATGGTAATAATGCCGCTCGTGGACCTCAGTAATGCAGTGGTAGGGTTAGATCCTCCTGCTCTCTCTCTAAATACACAAAATTTGAGTGGTAAGTTCTGCAGGGATTTAATCATCAATGTCCACCGTTCATCTATATAGGCTTCTTGAATATATCCATATACCCCGAATATATCTATAACCTCCATATTGCAATAAGTCACGATTGGTAGACGGTTAGCTGTGTGGTAGCGGCTACGAATACTACCAACCCTCACTTTGTTCGTGGATATTATAAAAGACGACTAAGAGCCTTATAACGACCTGGGCCAACTCCATCTGAAGCCGTTTGTCAACAATTACGTTCCCAAAGAAGGCTGACGTCTGGCAGGCGGCCGATCATAAACTATTGGCAATAACTTTTACAATATGTCCTATGAAGCAAGAGTACACATTGTATCGACCCCAAGTAAATGGGATAAGAGGAGGAGAATGATGATGAGTCACGATTGCTAGGCAGATTTATGATCGGTATTATAAGTTACCGAGGAGAATGTTGCTGCCGACTCCCACGGGAAATTAAGGGGCAAGTAAACTGAAAATTAAGTAACAGATTTTATTAGCAACCTATCACCATAGGCGTATAGTAGTAGTGGATACTAACCGCTGTATCTAAAGACGGATTTGTATGCAAGCCAGGCGATCAAGAGTGGATCCACAGATATTACAGTAGGTTCTGTCCATAGGCCTATGTAATCAAAACAATTGCTCATCGGCTCGTTACACCATTGGATCGCCAGACGTAAGTAGGGTCTGTAAATTAAATAAAATAAGTAATTCAAATAAAACTAAAAAAGGCGTTTCTATAGATAATCTAATAGAAACAGGAATAGCGACATCTATCGAGTCATGCCAGAATCTCGGCCACGGATAAAAAAAAAACGCTGTATAAAGATAATGGACGAAAGTAAAATAGATAAGTAGATAAACAAAACAAAAAAAAGAAAATAACTATCAATAAATTTAATTTAAAAATATATCGATTAACAAAGAAACATTTTATTGTAAAAATCGGCCAAATGTGAGTTGTACTCGCGCACGAAGGGTTCCGTAAAACTAAAAAAAATATGTGATGTAACTAAAAATTTAAGGTTTTCTGATTTTTTCCTTTATACATGCTATAAATCGTTGCTTCATGCGAAATTTCAAGATTCTAGGTCGACTGGAAGTACCCTTTAGGTTTTGATTCCTTTGCGAGTAGTTGCGTGTTTGGAAATATGCGGCTTATATTGCTGTTTCTTTTGATTGCGTTGACATAGAAGTTTGATTTTGTTACAGCTTAAAGGTCTGATAGATCTGAGTATTTGATATGAGTTTCAATTTAATACCTCGACGCGTTCATGAGAAAAGGGGTAGTAAGTTTACACACATACATACATATCATCACGCCATATCCCTTGCAGGGTAGGCAGCGAGAACAGAGTGCCAGAGAACTCTATCTCTGCATACTTCACTCGCTTCCTCAACATTCATAATTCTCTTCATACACGCTCGCCGGTTTCGGAGACTCTTGACTCCACCTTCCTTCAGCACATGACCGATCTGGTCTAAGTAGGTTAGTCTCGGTCTCCCTCGGTACCTACATCCTTCCACTTTCGCATTGTATATCTTCTTAACCAGACGTTCGTTCGGCATTCTTTCCACATGTCCGAACCATCGGAGCATTCCCTTTCGCATCTTTACACCAATACTCTCTTTCATACCTACTCGCTCTCTTACGTCGTCGTTACGAATGCGGTCGATCAGCCTAACTCCACAGATTTTCCGAAGAGATCGCATTTCGACCGCATTAATTTTACTTTCATACTCTTTTCTGCATACCCAACTCTCGCTTCCATACAGTAATGTTGGGACAAGCACTGCGTTATGTATTGCTACACGTGCCTTCTGGCTGAGGTGGTGGCTGCCGAGAAGTTGCCCCAACGCTCCGTTCACTCTATTTCCCGCATTCACTCTTCGCTCTATATCAGTGGTGTACCGTCCATCTCGGCTAAATCCACATCCAAGATATACAAATTCATCCACTTGCTCTAGTACATCATTACCTATTGTTACTCTTACATCTGTTCTGGCTTCATCTCTTTCAAAGACCATTATTTTGGTTTTGCTCACATTCACGCGTAGACCCCTTTTCTTACAATCTTCTGTCATTGTGTCGACTAGGGTCTGCAGGTCAGACGCTGACTGCAAGTACTGGTAGTAAGTTTAAAATTATTAAAAGTATTTTTATTATATGATGTAATTAAAAATATACGGTTTTCGCATTTTTTCCTTTATCTGTGCTATAAGACATTGCCTCGTACCAAATTTCAAGATTCTGAGTTCACGGGAAGTACCCTGTAGGCTTTGATTCCCTTGCGAGTGTCGAAAATTTGCGGCATAAACGCCTGTATCTTTTGATTGCATTTTTTTTTTTTTTAAAGACTGCTGCACTAAGGAAATAAACCTTGCATTGCGGGGGACTTTATAAACATGCAATTAACGCAGACAAATTACACCCAGACTCAGAACAACACTTTGTGGATCATGGATCATACAAAGTAATGTCCTGCGTGGGAATCGAACCCACGGCACTGGCACGGAAGGTCGGTATCTTAACCACTACGCCATCTGTGCAGTCAATTGCAGCATTGGCTTAGAAGTTTAATTTTTTCACAGCTTTAAGGGACAGTAGACTTGAGTATTTGATATAAATTTCAGCTTGATACCTCCACGCGTTCCTGAGAAAAAGGGTCTTGACAGACAGACAAACGGACGAACGGACAACAAAGTGATCCTATAAGGGTTCTGTTTTTTCCTTTTGAGGTACGGAACCCTAAAAACCGTGAAGTACATGATGTTAATTATATTATAATTTATTGACAAATACCGATTGGTAAAACTAGTGTTATTTTGAAAATATCTTAAAACCCCACGCTTTATTACAATAAAATATATTTCCTTGTCAATCAATCTTGCCGTGAATTAAATTTATCGAAAACTGTTTTTTATTTTACGGTTTCATTGTCTACGTAAGTGTTTTTTTAGTTATTTTAAACCATTATTTATTTTTCCTTTTAATTAATTAAAAGTCAATTGTAGACGATCAATTTTGCACATGGAGTCAAGATGCAGAAAATAAGGATAGCGATATCTGTCACGCCAAAATCTCAGCCGCGGATATAAAACAACCCTAACTTTAAAGATAATCATCATCTGAGCTCATGTATGTCCCACTGTTGGGTTCGAGCCTCCTCCAAAACGGGATGGAAATTGACCTACTATACCACGCTGGTCGGACGTGTTGGTATAGGATTTTGTTTCAAATTTTCCTTCTCTTGCATAGATGTTATATGCGTTTTATATCCCTTGGTCGTCTCTTACGATTACCCACGGGTAAATAAGTGGGTGGTGAATTGTATTCTTACTCCGTCACCACACGGAAAGTATAATTATATCATTTAATTTAATTATATTATTACATTGTCATTGGTCCTTGATAAGTGTACAAAAGTATCAAATTAATTAGACATTTAGAAGGGGTAAAAATCACTTTCAAACGTTTTGTTACATATAAACAAAATTAATATAAGCATGTTAAAAAAAAAAAAAAAAAAATAAATGACTGAACTAGCTCTTTAAACTATTTAATTAAATTTTTATTCTTCAAAAGCTATTAAATTACTCATTACTCGACTAAAATACTAACGTATTTCCAAAAAGGAAGACTTGACTTTGCAGACGTGATGATAGAGACGTGATGATGATAGAGCATTATCCTTTAATTGTGTACATGTTAAACTACAGTTGATAGTTGCATCCCGAACTGATAAGCCGTGTTGCGCGAATCAATAATATTCACAATAATAATTACGTGTACCTGCATAAAACGCGATCGCAATCCCGACGGATTGCGATCCGCGCGCGATGGAAAGTGAGCGTTATGCAGTAGATGATAGGATTGAAGTCGGAGTGTTTCATGAGGACTTATCGCACAGAAATGATGTGGTTAGTGTTGAAGGTGACCTACAAGGTAGTGATATTATACACATCGAGCAGCTAGAGGAGACATCAAGAAAGCGTACGTATGAAGAAAATTCGTCGGAAGAAGGATGGCAAACAATATCACGGCGGCGTAAAGTAGTCCGTACTTCGAACACGGAAATTAAAGAATCGATACAAGTGTGTGTGACATGTAGCACTGGTCTTCCGAAGCAATTTGCATTGGCCAGGCTGTTCAAGGATCATCAAGTTAACGGGATCAGCCGAGTGAAGTTCATACATCAATACAAAATAATTGTATCATTCGACAAGGAGACTGATGCTGATCGATTTACTCAATGTAAAGCATTCACCGAACTTGGGTGGCGGTGCCAGAAGACTTCTGAAGTAGGTGTTTCGTACGGAGTAATCAGAGACATTGAGTTGGATATTGCTGAAGAAGATATTATTAACAACTTAACGTGTGACGTAGAAATGATATCTGCTAAAAGATTGAATAAAAGAGGTTGTGTTGATGACACCGATGGTAGGTGGGTGAAATGTGAAGCTATACGTCTAGCTTTTAGAGGTGCTTCGCTGCCTGCCTACGTATTATTACACAGTTTGAGGGTGCGCGTTGACCCCTATATCTTCCCGGTGACTCAGTGTTCCCGATGCTGGAAATTTGGGCATACTCGCTTATTGTGTCCATCTAAGAAGATAGTATGCCCGAAGTGTACTAAGAACCATGAAAACTGCGAAGCAACGACATTTCGATGCGTTAATTGTAATGGCAGTCATATGGCCCTTCAAAGAATATGTCCCATTTTTAAAAAGGAAAGGAGGATTAGGGAATTGATGTCCGAGTTCAATTGTACATATAGAATGGCACTGACTATGTACGTTCCGCCTTCTCCAATACATGAAAGACATTTATCCCCTAGGCCCCCTCTCTCCGACGCACCAGTGATGGGCCACGAACCGATACCTGAACGTCAAAGTCAGATATTCTCGAATAACCGTGAGGGGAGGTTAATGTCCGAGCTGTTTACCAACGCAGAAGACAACTCGCTGAAAGTCGGTACATCTCGTAAAAAGAGAAGGTTACAAAAATCAACGCCCATTCTACCGGGAACCCCTACGTCTGGCCCTTCCGTGTGCTGAGTGTGAGTTTTGTCGTTAACATTACGCGCTCGACGACGTGCGCGTAAGCATGCCATTTGTATGAAGAAATATACAGCGCCACTAGTGGCGCGTTTTTGAAACTACATTTCTTCATACAAATGGCATGCTTACGCGCACGTCGTAGAGCGCGTAATGTTAACGACAAAACTCACACTCAGCACACTGAGGACCCACGGCCCACGGTAATTCCCACCAAATCTCCACGACCGTTGGTGAACCAGTCAACAGCTCCACGACCGATGGAAACTGATAATAATAGAGACTCTGACCGTTCAGATGACTATACTTACGTTGGTAAAGATTCACCGAAGAGAAGTGAGAGCTTTATTTGCCTGTTAAGAAGTTTATTCAAAATAGTAACAAGCAGCGGTCTATGGAAGACTAAAATTAAACAGATTGTTAACATTTGTACAGAGTGGATAATATCTCAAGTGGTCAACATTATACCAGATAGCTCCTTTTTGATTAATATGTTTACCAATTATGGTTCACAACTTTGAGAACATTAATATTAATATTATACAATGGAACTGTCAAAGCTTGCGCCCTAAGTCCACATCCTTTGAAGCATTACTGACGCAAGAAAAAGTACACATCGCCGTGTTAAGTGAGACCTGGCTTGAACCTGACAGTTATTTTAATATAAACAGCTATAATACTTATAGACTAGATAGATTAGATTCGTATGGTGGCGTGGCCGTTTTAACGCATCGATCAGTTAATAGTAGTATTTCCATATCTAACTGCCCTAACGTAGGTATTGAACTTTTACACATAAAAATATTTAATTGTCCGCATATTGAGAACGTTATCTCTGTCTATTGTCCTTCGACAATACACACTACTCAAAACGATTGGGATTACGTATTTTCTTTAGTAAATAATAAATCTTTAATCTTGGGCGATTTTAACGCACATTATATCGGATGGTCTAATAAAATAGATCAAAGAGGGTCGCAAATATTCGATTCTATGCTGGAACATAATTTTATGTATTTAAACAATGGTAAGCATACAAGAATTCGCCTAGTAAATGGAATATTGCAACAGTCCTGTCCTGATATTTCATTTGTTTCTACGGATTTGGCAACTTTATTTTCTTGGAACGTATGTAATGAGTCTCTCGGCAGTGATCACTTAATAATTAAGTTATCCACAATGGTATATGTTACTCAACATATTAACAAAAAAAGAAACTTTAGAAATAGTGATTGGCAGGCTTACACGTCATTCATAGAAAACTCCTTGAATCGTTATAGTATACCAACGGACCCACAGGAACTCTATGACATGCTTGAACACATTTTACATACGTCTGCTAATATTTTTATACCATTTAAAAAAAATCCACAGCATATCTCTAGTAAATTTAATCCAAAACCCTATTGGAATGCCGAGTTATCGAAAGCGGTTGCTGAACGTCGTCTAGCATTAGCTAATTTAAGACGTTGTCCATCCCCTGCTAACTTACAAAAATTAAAAAACAAAATAAGTAGTACGCAGAGAATGATAAGAACTAGTAAATGTAGGTCGTGGCAAAGTTTTTGTACTTCCATCAATGAAACCACGTCTTCGACAGTTATGTGGCGTAAAATGAGATGGGTGAAAGGTCATCGTTCAAATACACCTAACCGATACGTAGACAGGGACAAAGCCGAGCGTTTACTTACCGATCTGACACCCGACTACACTTGCCCCCCTCATCCCCAGTTCTATTCAATAAATGCACGATTAGAATCAGCAATTACATTACACGAGCTAGAAAATTGTATTAAAAAGTCAGACACAGCACCAGGCTGTGATGGTATATCATTCTCAATGATTAAGCACCTTCCAATAGTGGGCAAATCTATAGTAGTTCATTTATATAACTTATCCTTGATTTCAGGTTTTGTACCTTGGCAATGGCGCCAGGTTAAAATAATCCCTATACCCAAACCAAGCACTGATTCGAACTCATATTCCGCGTTTCGACCCATTTCATTAATTTCTTGTCTATGTAAAATTTTCCATTCCATTTTAAACAAAAGATTGGAATGGTACTTTGAAAAACGACAGCTTTTTTCTAACAGAATGGTAGGTTTTAGAAAAGGGAGATCTTGTTTCGATAACCTCACACGGTTAGTGTCACATATTCAGATAGGTTTTTCTAAAGGTTTTGCTACAGCTGCATGTTTTATTGACATAGATAGCGCGTACAATAACGTCGATGTCAGCTGCCTATTATCGATTCTAGACAGACTTGAGGTTGGTGCCAAAATTTGCACATATTTGTGGTGTTATTTAAAAAATAGGCAATTGAATATTTCTGTTCATGGTCACGGTTTGGTAAGATCCACTGGTCGTGGACTTGCTCAAGGAGATCCGTTATCCCCCCTCCTTTTTAATGTAGCGACTATAGATATTTGCAAAAACATTGAAAGTGTAGAAATTTCTCAGTATGCCGATGACTTTGTATTGTATATCTCCAATAAATCAGTCGAACACGCCACCAGAACGCTAGAATTAGCTTGTAGGGATCTTAATACTATGTTAAACAACTTAGGATTAGTAATATCTTTCAAAAAGAGTAAATACTGTGTTTTTAAAAAAGGTATATGTAGAGATTTTATAGACTTTAATATAAACAACAATGTTTTGCCGAGAGTAAATCATGTAAAATACTTAGGGCTGTGGTTGGATAGCTCGCTTAGATGGGGTAAACACGTTAAGGAGATTACCCAAAAAATTGCTAAATTTATCAATCTCATTAAAGTTTTATCGGGGCCAGGATGGGGTATTCACCAAAAACACTTAAGACGCTTATATATTTCTATAATCCGGAGTAGGATAGATTACGCTTCTTTTCTGTATGATAATAGCTGCAATACTAATTTGCTTAAGTTAGATCGTATACAGAATCAGGCCTTGCGTGTTATTGGTGGTTACATTCGAAGTACACCTATCCATGTAATGGAGAATGAACTTAGTCTACCTCCATTACAATTCCGTAGAAAATTCCAAGCAGGCAAATTTTGGCTAAGATCAAGATCATTGTCTGATAATATTACAATTAATTTATTACATGAGCTGGATTCGCTAAGTAGTTCACGGTATTGGGTTAATAAAAAACTCCCTTTATTAATCGCCACCCAGAATGTATTGCAATTTATATGTATTCACAGTAGTAAGCAATTAGGAATGTATTCATTAGACACTTGGGTTACTGATATTAACTTAAGTGGAGTGATTTTTGATTCGATTCCACTTATTAATTGTGCCAAACGTATGTTCAGTCACCTAGAACTGCTTTCACATACCTCTAATTTCATTAACCTAGAGTATGCCGATTATTATAAGATCTTTACCGATGGGTCTAAAGATAAAGCTGGGGGAGGAGCAGCCTTTTTCGATCCCACCCTTACATGCAGTATAGGAGTTAAAATTGATTCCAATATTTCAATAATGCACATTGAACTGATTGCCATAGCGGAAGCTTTGTCGTACATCAATTCCATTAATTTTGGCAAATTTGTCATTTTGACTGACTCCAAAAGCTCATTGCAACATCTGGCTCGTTGCACCTCTCTTGGGAGAGGTATACCGATTGCCTATAAAATATTGGAATCAATTTTGGAACTGAATTCATGTAATAAAAAAGTAGTTCTCCAATGGATCCCATCACATATTAATTTAAGAGAAAACGACGAGGTAGACCTACTAGCCAAACAAGCCCTAGAAGGCGGCATACCGTTGAATGTGTCACCACTGTACTCCGATCTAGTTAAATTAGTTAAGCTGCAATGTAAGAAAGCGTGGCAGGAATATTTTGATAAAAGATCATGTGAGAAAGGTATTTGGTATAGAACTATCCAACCACAAATATCGTCACACCCTTGGATAGACAATATAAAGGCCAATAGAGGATACCTAAAGATAGTCCTTAGACTGCGTTCCGGACACATTCCATCAAACAAGTTCGCATTTTTAATGAAAAAAGTCCCATCTCCAAACTGTAACGACTGCGGAACTATTGAGGATGTTCAGCATGTTCTGATGGAATGTGTTCGAAATGAAAGTTATAGGAGGAAGACATGTATCGAAACGATTAGATCCAGTGATATTGGCCTTCTTAATAATTTATTATCAGATCCTACATCTGAAAAGATGAAAGTATTAGTTAAGTTAGTAGAGTTAGGCTTAAGATAATGATTAGTTGCTTCATATATGTATTATTAAATTGTTATTCTTATAGGACGATGTGGTCGCTATGCGACAAAGTCCGTAAAATAAAAAAAAAAAAAAAAAAAAAAAAAAACATGTTAAACTATATTAAACAATGTAGCTATAGTCTATCTAATCTAAGAAGTGCACTTTGACAGCTGTCGGAGTAAGTTGTCTAGGTATGTGAACCAAATAATCGCTATCGAAAATATCCGGTTTTACTGAGAAATCGATATTGATTCTTTATAATTAGTAATCGGTTATATTTTATTTTTCAAAAAGGTGATGTCAAAATTGAGTGCTAAATTAGTACTAAACAATTTTAATTATTTCAGCATAGAATCTATTCATCATATTAAATAGAATTAGGTTAATTTAAAACAAAAGCTGGATTTGAAAATAGCTATTTATTAAGAATTACTACTATTACTTGAATTATCAGCGTCGCGAACATTAATAATTATTTCCTCATCAATCAAAGTGTCGAAATGTACATCTCTGTCAAAATCTCTATTCGATTAATTGTATTATTCTAATATTTTTACCGATTATTTGGATATTCGTGAATTGGAAGTTGTCAAGCACTACTGTATAGAACGTGCTGACGTGACATTGTTAGATCGTCAATAACAATTACTATTTACCATGTTATTTTAATTTTAAATTAGTTTTACGAGTTTCAACATTAGATTATTGTACAAGAAAGTCACCCGCAATGTTAATTATGTAAATAACTTAACAGTTGTTTAAAATTTCAGATTTAGTGTTTACAATCGTGTGTATACGTTTGACCGAGGTTATTGTGTATTAAAAAATGCAAAACGTCAAAATGCACTTCTTAGATTAGATGAACTATAAATATCATATACTTAATCTGTGAAATGAATATTAAATTGGTACCGACATAGAGATAATTGTTTCCTTTTCTGAAGACGATGAGTGACTCTGTCAACTAACAAATTTACTTAATGCTAAATCTTTAAATATAGCAAAGAAATAAACAATAACCAAAAACCATGTTTGTTACCGACCACATACTCAAATGAAAAAAAAATTGAAAACCATTGTACACTTACGTAGTAGATGATGCGTCCGGTGCGGAGAAGAGCCATGCTTGTTTTACTTCACCGGGGACTGTAATACGATAAACATATGTTTTTTTATTTAATAATAATAATACAAATTATTCATGCTAATATTTTTCGTGTGGTGACGGAGTACGAATACAATTAACCACACAAAAAAAACAACGTTTCTACAATAGGATTACAGGCATGGAACCTATGATGAATGGAATGCCAATATATTTAAACAACTTTTTAATACTTCCTTTTTACTTTCAACTGATGGTAAGCGGTAATCCCTAGTCATAGACTTATATAGGTACAATAGTAGTCGCACTGCCAGGTCACTGTCTCTATTAAGGTGTGGTTAAAGCCTCTTTTTTTTTTTTGCAGCATGGACCATGGATGTGGTCGCGCCCCGACAAATCGATCCGGGCGACAAAAGAGGCGGCGCGCAACCCCATGGACCCACCCTGCAAGCGCCTCTCTTCGCCGTATGAGCGGGCCACCGGTACCCGTTCTTTGTCTTCGGTGGCCCGCCCGGCGGTAAGGTGTGGTTAAGGCCTACGACTCCCTCACTCACTGAACGAAAGTCAGTAGCAAATTACTAGCAATCAGACGTCGATTTTCTACGAGCGTAGCGCTACATCGAACTAGCCCATTTATATGACAGCCACAAAACTAATAGCAGCGTGGCATTACTAGTAGAAAATATTTATGATCGTGTATACGATATACTTGAAATTGTTTTGTATATTTGAAAAAGAAACACTATTTTTACGGCTTTTATCACTTTGATGTTTAATGTCATCATCATCACAGCCCATATATGTCACACTGTTGGGCTCGGGCCTCCTTCGTAATGGAAGGGAAATTAACCTAATATACCAAGATGGTCAGACGTGTTGGTATAGGATTTTTAATGTCACGATGTTTCAAACACTTTACAACGTTCAGGCTCACATGAGGTTCGTGGTTAGTTCTGCACCATAAAATCCGTAAAAATAGTTTTATTTGAAATGTGTAATACTCACGTAAACACTAGGAATTATTATACCATCAGTCTGTTATGACGTCACGCAATGGTATTTTTGTCAGCATAACGAATTACAGAGTTAAAATCGTAGGTGAGAAAATTAGAGAAAGTTAGTAAAAACATGACAAGAGAACTTACTCGGCTCATGGAGTGCTGTAGCTTTGGCAGACTGTAATGATACAACGTGCATGTTGACGTTCTTCGTCAAATATCCACGCATTGACAACTCTTCAAGCGTAAAATCCACCGCTACTGTATCTGAAAGTCAAAATATTTTATATTATACAAGCTGCGCCTGCGCCCGCTTCGCATGGCATATAGTACTATGCTGTTCGTATGTAGATTGAGATGAAGATAATTTATTCATATGCATTAAAATCAATATAATCGAATGTAGTAAAGTCTTATTTTTCCGTGTGGTCACGGAGTAAGAACCCAATTCACCACCCCTATCTTACCCGCGGGTTATCGTAAGAGGCGACTAAGTGATATAAAACGCATATAACATATAAGCAAGAGAAGGGAAACTCGAAACAAAACCCTACATCAACACGTCTGACCAGCGTAGTATAGTAGATCAATTGCCCTCCCATTATGGAGGAGGCTCATTAATTACCTTAACAAAATCAATTAATTATTAACTTACAGAAAAATAAATTATATTTATTTAATTAAATATAAAATTGAGACTTATTAAAATATAAAAATAGAATCTCTAATTATTCACATAGATTCAGTAGTGGTTGGGCCACATTCTTGACAGTTTTCCATCTACAGCCATGGGCCAGTCCGTCGAGGTTGTATCACACTCTCGCAGGAAATTGACGTCTAAGCAGTGGCAATGCGCTGTTACACTACTTTCGGGCATTTCTCAGTGTATTAAGAAGTGTCCATTGAACGGGAGCAAATTAAGGTGGCGCTATAGTAGCAAGTGTAAGAATTTTAAAAAGAGCGCCACAAATTTCATAGGTTCATAGGTTATTATTTATCAAATCACAGCTGACCACGTAACTCAGCACACTTCACTCTGCTTATTACTGCTACATTCATATCATTTCCACTTGCTACACTAGCGCTATTTCGGTGAGTGTTCGAACAATAATTTGCTGTTTACAAGTGGACACTTTTTTGACTAATCCTCCATACAAGATGGTACTCCTTATTCTAGTCTCCATGCTTTCGGGGTAGGTTTGTGAGATTTGCATTGGTAGGCAGCAGCCTAGTTGTACCCCTGGTATTAGAAAGGTCCATGGGCGGAAGTAACACTTAGATGCGCTGCTTGCTTGTTTACCACCTTGATATGATGTTCAAAGCGCCTAACCGGTTTTGTGAATTAACTGATCAAAACATTTATAATTAACCACATCAATATTTCATCAAGTTTTCATTACAGCGCTGTCATCAGTTTACATCCTTTAATCATCTTTTAGGATCACTCACAAAGAATTAAAATTACTCTCTCACCACACGGATAAACGAGGACATTAACCCGTATTATACTCCCTTACCAAACGTAGATAGAAATATAACTGTAATGTCAGATAAGTTATTGAAAGCGGCCGTAATGCGATTTCGACAATAAATTATGCTTTTTAGGGGACATTCTATGGTCTGTTTATACCCAGCCCAAGATGCCAGGGGTGTTGGAAGGTACGCCGTGCAACCCCATAACCTGCAGTACACTACCACTCTATCGTCTATTATCGAATAAGAAATACATATCCACCGTATTGCGCAAGGTGAATTTCTAAATTTCTTCGACGATTCAATAATGGAACAGTAATCTTCTTCTACTTCTTAGACCACATAAGTCCAACTAGAAGGCAAAGGCCTCCCCCGGGTGAACAAAATTTGCATATACACAAATCTGGCGAGACAGGTTGGTATAATGTTTTATTTCAAGTTCTCCTTTCCTGACAGTGATGCTATCAGATTCCTACTGCTACATTCCTTAATTGATTTTTACTGTACCCACAACACAGAAAACGAGACAAGAAAAGAAGGAAGACCACTATATTTCTAATTTATAAAACCAACTACAGTTACCTTCATCATTAAGCGCGTCTTTGGGTAGTGAGGAATGTCTCAGCGCAATGGAAAGCTGTTCCCTAAACAGCGACAGTGGCACTTGATATGCAGCCTGCAGTCGGGCAGCTGATCCGCATATATTCAACTCATCTGTTAAAATCATATAGGTACATAAATTAAATATAATTGCCACCACTCCATTGGTCTCTTACTATATAGGAACATATGCTATTACATACAAGCTAAGCGATTTAGCGTAGCGTTTTATATCCAGTTTTAATTTGAGTCTTCTATCGACACTCACGGGTAGTGCTTTATTGTGGTCGGCTATGACACATCCAAAACCGCTCAGACGAAATGGCGACGTGCGAATTTATTGTACCATCTTCATTAAGCTGACTATTGTTACCTATTCCATAACTTCTGACTGATCAGCGGATTATCCATTCGAGTATTAAACCCCGACGAATGAAAAATATTATAAACGCAAATTATTAAAAGGAGAATAAACGAAAACGATTAACTAAATGTGTGTCTCCATGAAAAAAAATGCAATGGGACTTGGAAGCCGATCTCCACACCACTGGAAAATTATAATATCTATACATACATACATACATATCATCACGCCGTATCCCTTGCAGGGTAGGCAGAGAGAACAGAGTGCCAGAGAACTCTATCCTTGCATACTTCACTCACTTCCTCAACATTCATAATCCACCTTCCTTCAGTATTTGACCAATCTGGTCTAGGTAGGTCAGTCTCGGTCTCCCCCGGTACCTAGGAGCATTCCCTTTCGCATCTTTACACCAATACTCTCTTTCATACCTATTCGCTCTCTTACGTCGTCGTTACGAATGCGGTCGGTCAGCCTAACTCCACAGATTTTCCGTAGAGATCGCATTTCGACCGCATTATTTTTACTTTCATGCTTAATATCTATAGTGTTACCATAATGATAACATTTATAGGCTTTTAAAATGAAACGGTCGGATAATCAAGAAATAATTTTATATCCATAACCTTATTCAAATCCGGTATAATAACATTCCAAAATCAACATCCAGCTCCAAAAATTCACATCCTTGATATAAACTATAGTTCATCTAATCTAAGAAGTGCATTTTGACGTTTCACATTTTTTAATACACAATAACCTTGGTCAAACGTATACACATGATTGCAAACAATAAATCTTAAATTTTAAAGAACTATTAAGTTATTTACATAATTAACATTGCGGGTGACTTTCTTGTACAATAATCTAATGTTGGAACTCGTAAAACTAATTTAAAATTAAAATAACATGGTAAATAGTAATTATTATTGACGATCTTACAATATCACGTCATAACGTTCTAAACAGTAGTGCTTGACAATTTCCAATTCACGAATATCTAAATAATCGGTTAAAATATTAGAATAATATATTTAATCGAATAGGGTTTTTGACAGAGATGTACGTTTCGACAATTTTATTGATAAGGAAATAATTATTAATGTTCGCGATGATGATAATTCAAGTAATAGTAGTGAGTCTGAATAAATAGCTACTTTCAAATCCAGTTTTTGTTTTTACTTAACCTAATCCTACTAATTATGATAAATAGATTTTACGATGAAATAATAAAATTTGTTTAGTATTAATTTAGCACTTAATTTTCCATCTCCTTTTTGAAAAATAAAAAAATAAACCGATCTTTAATTACAAAGAATCAATATCGATTTCTCATTAAGATCGGATATTTTCGAAAGCGATTATTTGGTACACATACCTAGAGAACTTACTCCGCCAGCTGTCAAAGTGCACTTCTTAGATTAGATAGACTATAAACTTACTTATTTTGGCCGTATAGCTCATTTCCACCGCCTCTCTTTGGTCAAAATATTGTTTCTTGAGCAATACGTGCATAATGAAACGAAAGTCTATTCTTGCGCAGGGTCTTTGCTGATCATTATCTACTGACGATATAAACACTTGTGTGTCCTGAATACTGGCACTGAAATGAAGGTGAGCACCTTTCCACAGAGGACCAGAGTTCTGTGGCACCTGACACGCTGCTGAGCATATCCTGCAAACGGGGTACATGAGTGATGATTAGGATTAGTAGTAGCTTCCCTTAATTATAAATTTGTAGTCTTCTAGTCTACGAGGAATGTATTGCAATGTTACACAATTGTAAAAAAATGGTTCAGATAGTATAGGTACTTTTCTTAACTAAAAGGACTTGCTTGTACGTTCAAAAATTGTATTACGTAACTCAGTACAAATATAAGATGTAGGATGTGTAGATTTTTTTTTTGTTGGTCACAACTTACCGAAACTCACAGTCACATAACCCATTGTATTATAAATCTTAAACGTTTAAAGATTCATTTCGAACTTGCCTTCTCTTGCATAGGTGTTATCTACATATAGTGTCCCGAAGGAGCCTTTTAAGGCAATCAAGGGCAATAAATGGGGCGGGGAATTAGATTCTTACTCCATCACAATAAGGAAAATAAAACTGTTAGTATGAAAAACTCACCTGTGAGGATATAGCGGTGCATTAATTGAAAGGTCCATCTTGGGTACGCTGACGTTGAGCACTAAGGGCGCTTTCAGTGGTCGTTCAGCTAACGAGTGATTCCATGGTATCAAGCGGAGTGACAGTCCACGGCACTCAAAGAATAAGCGACGTTCTGGCAAGTTGTCAGTAAGGGCATCACATTCCTCTATTGTAAGTGTACGCATTGGTTGCTCTGGAAATATAAATCATTACAGATGGTTATAGAGCCACGCTTGCTGAAGTTTTCTACCCGCCACCATAAATGACCGAATCGGAATAACATTACACTTTCGCAGAAAATCAACATTTGTTTAAACGGATTTCAGAAGGACAGGAATGGGTACCCGCCGAACGGTCCACCAATGGCAAGAATTGGTAACCGGTTGTTAGTCCACTCGGTGTAAATAGGTACATCCAGGGCGAGTCTTGGGGTCGCTCGTCGTCCCCTCCATCGCCCCCTAGGTCTCGGGCAGAGTGTGACTATACCATATAGCCTACCCCAAAAAAAAAAAGATTGGTACGAGGCTTGCACACAATGCGTTGCTATTACCACAAATTAAGAGATCTGCTCCAACGAAATAATCCTTTTATTGACGACGTATGACATTACAAATATATAATTAACGGACACAAATTACACCCAGAGAATTACAATTCACTGTTTTGAATGGAAATCGAACCCACGACGTCTGACACAGCAGATCGGTATATTAACCACTACGCCATATGTGCAGTCAAATATTCAACAAAGGACATCAATAATATCATAAATATTATGATAATACGACGTTTAGAAGATTACCTGGTTCAGGTATCGGATTTATCTCCTTAAATATGGACAGGAGCGCTCGTAACCGATGAACTAGTCCCATACATGCGCGAATCTCCACCGGATCCAACTTCACTTTGATACGACAGTCCTCTACCCAGTCACTGAAAAAAACAAATACAAATCAATTTATGCACGTTTACAAAGCAATCAAATACATTTTTTTTTCATTTTTATAGATAAAAAATATATATAAGACCGACCGGTCTGCTACGCAATTCGGTAACGTACGTTTCGAAATATTAGAAAGTATTAACAATCATCGTTCAATAACCTCGCATTAAAATTTTTCTCATCTCGTTTCGGATGCAAAGTTAATTGACCTAATGGGTGGGCGCCATAAGCCAACATGTCAAACAGGAAACGTCGATTCGACGGTCGAATACAATATATTTTGGTACTTGGAAAAACAAATGATGCATTATCGAGTCGGTCTTCATTCGATTTATATATAGTGAAAAACGACATTAATTGCCTGTATGTATTCGTAGTGAAAAACGACATTAATTGCCTGTATATATTCGTAGTGAAAAACGACATTAATTGCCTGTATGTATTCGTAGTGAAAAACGACATTAATTGCTTGTATGTATTCGTAGTGAAAAACGACATTAATTTCCTGTATATATTCGTAGTGAAAAACGACATTAATTGCCTGTATGTATCCGTAGTGAAAAACGACATTAATTGCCTGTATGTATTCGTAGTGAAAAACGACATTAATTGCCTGTATGTATTCGTAGTGAAAAACGACATTAATTGCCTGTATGTATTCGTAGTGAAAAACGACATTAATTGCCTGTATGTATTCGTAGTGAAAAACGACATTAATTGCTTGTATGTATTCGTAGTGAAAAACGACATTAATTGCCTGTATGTATTCGTAGTGAAAAACGACATTAATTGCCTGTATGTATTCATAGTGAAAACGACATTAATTGTCTGTATGTACCTCAGTTTTGAGACGCGCAAAGGTTCGTGTGGTGGCGGAGTAAGAATAAAATGTAACCCCTTTTTTACCCTCGAGTGTTGTATGCAACGGCTAAAAGAGCTAACTACTACGCTCACTCCAATAGAAGGACAACTTGAAATAAAATCCTACCAAACTTATCTAATTAAAATCATATAGTACCCAATTTCTCTCTCATTAAACAGAAGAAATGGTGAGTAACATTTCTTCTGTTAAATGTGACAAAGAAAATATAAAATATAGAACTTATTTACTTATTACCTGTACTGGAAGTCTTTGGGTGGGTTTTCGTAAGGGTTTGTCATTGGGTCGGATGGTGAGCGGTCGTGAATCATCTCCACAAAGAGAGCAGGCGACATCTTGGTCCACATCTCTTGGAACTCATCAAACGGCTCGTTCGTATCCTGCGTTGTCTCTTGCGACGCATTCGATTGTTCTACCGTTTCTTCTCTAGTTTCAGGGACCTGTGTGCACCACCAACTCTTAGAAAACTTTTGTTTTCAATTTTATAATAACGTTATTCTGTTCCTACAATTAACTTTAAAAAGTAATAGTATTTTCAGGTCGTAATGACAGTGGCGGATTAAGGTGGGCACGGCAGGGAAGCTTTGCCTCCGGTCTAGGGCGCCCCGACATGGTGAAATAAATCCAAACCGTCTGTAAATTATTTCTCAACATAATCAATATATTGACTAATGGCTAGGTAATGGTAGTTTGGCGCCACTATACTATGCAGTGGTATTGCTCCGTGATTATAATTTTGGTAAAGATGATGTGATTAGGAACCTTATGATGATATCAAATTATGTTTGAATTTTAAATTATATCATCACACTGAAGCTATTTTTTCAGCTGTGTGGTAGCGGCTACGAATACTACCAACTCTTACTTTGCTCGTGGATGTCGTAAAAGACGATTAAGAGCCTTATAACGACCTGGGCCAACTACATCTGATGCCGTTTAGTCAACAATTACGTTTCCCAAGAGGGTTGACGTCTGGCAAGCGGCCGATCATAAAAGTATTGTCAATAACTTTTACAATATGTACTATGAAAGAAGAATACATATTGTATCGAACCCAAGCAACTGGGATAAGAGTAAGAGAATGATGATGACTGAAGCTAATTTTTACTAAACATGTAAACATATTTTTATAAAAATCAGTAATAATGTAGTAACAATAGACAAAGCCGCCGAGTTTCCTGACAGATATTCTCAGTAGCTAGGAGGATATGATTTCGGTGGTAATTTATTGGATTAATTTACATTTTTGAAATTGACAATATGTAAATGCCATCGCGAGTTTTATACATAACTAGCAGACCCGGCCACGCGTTGCTGTGGCTAAGGTAGCCTTAGTAACACGTGGTGGTTATGCTAATAAATTGTAGCTTATATGAAACGTTTCTACGTTTAACATAGCGCCATCTATTAAATACTTACTTAATCCAGTCAACAGATACCGCCATCTGTTAGAATCGTTTCGAGATTACAGATAATTGTGACTGTCAAATAATAGACAAATACATACGTACATACATATCATCACGCCAAATCCCTTGCAGAGTAGGCAGAGAGAACAGAGTGCCAGAGAACTCTATCCTTGCATACTTCACTCACTTCCTCAACATTCATAATTAATAGACAAATAATTTGCAATAAAATAATATTGTGACTATAAATTGAGATGGAAGCTACCCTATCTCTTAAGTTGAATCAAACTACACATACTATGCAAATTTGATTAAAATCGATTAAGTACTTTAAGAGTGCATGGCGGACAAACAACGTGACGCGTAATTTATATATACATTAAGATTAAGATTGTTCCTATTATAACTCATCCTTTCTGTCTCGATTTTTGCAAACATGTTGATTAAAAACTGGCTAAACAGCGAACGAAAATATAGCAGATGGTCTTATACTCCTTTCCTAATCATTATAGGGTAAAATAAAAAGTTGCAGTAGATATAATTTTATAAAGCGGTGTTTTTGGTTTTAGTATCGCAATGGCTATATCCTAGCACAATTCAAAAACCAAACAACTGCTGAAATAGAGTATCGACCATCGCCGTAGCATGACACAAAAGGATATTGTCACACAAACTGTAATACATCGTGTGAGCGATGGATTTCAGTTATTCGATGCAAGGTATTAACATGGCTTTGAATTACAATATTCTGCTTAGAAAATTACCGTCCAATCATTTCAAATTTCAAAGTCTACGTTCATATGAGGCCGTGTCCTAAAAGTACATGACCTCTCTAATGCTTAAAAACCTATAAACACCGTACTAATATAGTGCGTTGACATTCGAGACATTTCAACTTTTAAAAAGTATTTGCATTGTACCAAACGTTTATGTGGGACTTTTGACGGGAATTTGAAAACGTCATGTAGTGCTCTTGTATTATATTCGATATCTTAGTGTTTTAATGTGTTTTATTAGATAATTTTGATGGCATTTTATCTAATGTAATGCAGCGGAACTACTGGGATGTAGTGAATATCATATAAAAGTGCTTTACAACGCTCTTGACTTAGACAATGACTAACCTGAAAGACTAAAAACGTAAAAATAATTATTTCTTGACACTGGCACTAATAGCTGGTATAAGTAGCTGATTGCCAATACACAAAGAGAAGAAGAAGAACGTTTATGTGATATCAACCTTTTTAGAGTTCCATACCCAAAAGATAAAACAGGACCCTATTACTAAGACTCTGCTGTCCATCCCTTGCTTCGCCTGTCTGTCACCAGTTTGCTCTCGTGAACCGTGATAGTTGGACAGTTGAAATTTTCACAGATGATGAATTTCTATTGGCGCTACAACGACAAATACTAAAAAACAATAAAATAAATATTTAAGGGGGCTCCCACACAACAAAGGTAATCTTTTTGCTCGTTTTTGCTCGATATTAATAACAAAAAAAGGTAGACGTTTGAAGTATTCACAGAATATTTAGTAATATATTCACTTTAGAAATAAATAATTAAATTAAAATAAAACAAATAGAGAATTTAAGCTCCCATACAACAAACATGATTATATTGCCATTTATAGATAATGGCACAAACGCCGACAAAGGAATAGTGAAACCACCAAACTACCGACCGGTGAACACAACGTTGGACCTATATATGAATGCCTTCGTCGAATACAAGGCCATTTTAGAAGGCACAATAGTTATCAAAGCCCTGACCGCCAGCAAGATACTCGAAGCCTACCAGTACCAAAGCGAAGGGTTGCTGAAAGTCAGACTTGAAGAAGAAGAGGCCAACGTTTACAACAACCAAACAGGCGAGGTCATGGCGGGTAAACCCATCTCAACCCACATGGCCGCGTTTAGTGCCACCGGAGGCTTCATAGACATCGATGAAGAAACCACAAAGGAAAACAGTAGAATAACATTCCACACCCCAAAACACGACCCTATTGTAGTCACTACGAAATTCACTGAAATCTGACTCACAGAGAAAATTCTAAAACGAGCCAGAAATCTGGAAGCGAGTACATGGGACTTACCAGACAAGATAACACTGGTAAACGGAGTACCCGGATGCGGCAAATCAACCTGGAATGTGGAAAACTTCGAGACCGCACACGACGTCGTTTTAACATCACTGCTCAAAGCAAAAGACGATCTAAAGAATAGGATTACCCAACGCATGGGGGAAAAGGCGGCTAAGAACGTCTACACAGTAGCATCAGCTCTGACAAACGGAGTCAGAACGAACAAAAACCAAGCGCTTCACCGGCTAATCATAGATGAAGCGCTCATAAATCACTTCGGCTCCGTGGTCTTATTAATGCGATCTGTCAAGGCCAAAGAACTCCTCCTCATTGGATATACAAACCAAATCCCATTCATAGATCGGGACAACCTATTCGAAATGAGACATGACAAGCCTCTAACCACACCATCGGCAACACAAGAACTGCTGTGTACGCATCGGTGCCCCATGGACGTAGCATATGCCCTCCAGAACAACTACAATGGCATATACTCGTCAAATAAGATCATAAAATCCCTGAACATAGATGCCGTCATACCACCCGACCTTCCCGAGACTCTATACCTGTCACACACACACACACACACACACACACACACCCAGAAAGAAAGCTTCAAGGAAAAGGGATACGCCACCGGTGAGGGCTCCGAACTGCGAACCATCTACGAGGCACAGGGACTCGGCGCACCTAACGTCATCATAATTCAGACTAGAGACTCGGTGCAAAAGTTACATAACAGCATGCAACACACACATCTCCAGGTATACCAGATCCTGCACTTACTACACAGACACCCGTGAAGATGCCATCTGGAAACTCATGAGGAAGTCCATAGATCAAGATTCTGGTACTATACTGGAATACATCAAGAAGATGGCGGTAAAACATAGAGACGAAAGGGTAATGAAAGAGCTTGGTCTACTACCCCAATAAACTAAAGTCAACACAAGCGTGGAGGCAATTACCATCAACCTATACATAGACTTCCAAATTAAACAAATCATAAAATAAAACGTCACAGACATCATTATCATCATCACAACATCACAGAGGACAGAAACATCTACAAGTAGAAGGGTTTCACCAACAACAAGACCACCAGCGCCAAGAAGAAACCCCCAAAAGACATGTTGTCGCTCAACATCTATGACACATAAATTGCGCTCTTCAAGCTCTATCCAAATGTAATAAAGCCACTTCAAGAACATTAATTTTATAAACAAACCACCATAACAATTAAATTAAACATAAAAAGAGCACGGACAAAAAGTCTGTGGAATAACATAACCATATTAAAAAAAAAAAAAAAGAACCCAGTTAGGAGATAAATCTCAATAAAATATGAATCACATGTTTTATCAATTCTGTTAAAGAATGTTTATGCAAAATTTGAAATAGATTGGACCAAGGAATCACGTTGTCTCATACAAACTTTGCCCTTTTTTCAGCCTCTTAGGGATATAATTTCGTAAAATCCGTTCTTAGCCGACTTCTACTCGGCGTAAGAAATATTCCTACCAAATTTGAGGTTTGTAGGCCTTATGGTTCCAGAGATATCGTGATGAGTCAATACATAGGTGGAAATCTCTTATATATATATATATATATATATATATATATATATATATATATATATATATATATATATATATATATATATATATTAGATAAATGAATTTGAACGCTACTGGACGTGCCCCGTTTATCATTGCCGCCCCAATCCCCAAAAAAACTAATGCCGCCATACAACATATCTCGATCGCTTCATGCATGCTCTATGGTCTCCCACTTACCAAATGAAGAGGGCCAGTAGAATATTTTCAACTCCCCTTGTTTACGTTTGCTAATTACTTTTTTAAGGCCTCAAGACATTTAAAATCTCGTTATCATTTATGAAGATTAGAGATTCTGGCTTACAGGAATCATAGTGGTGAAAATATATGTGGGATTAGTCTTATAAAAAAAGTGTTCCAGGTGTACGGGTAGGTACTCTTAGTCTAGCCTTTCACCATCGTACGTCATCAATGTGATCAAAAAATATTGTACAACACGGTCTTACGCTTATAAATGGCCTAGTCACATTTGTTCTGCATATTTGTTTCGACAGTTTTTATTCTATCATCCTTCCCACATGTCCAAACTACCACAGCATATATTTTTCGACATTATCACTACTTTATCATTCACTACACGACACTCTCTCTCTCTTTCTCTTAATATAATAATATATCATATGAAAATATTGACTTTAAAAATTCAGATAACCATCATCATCAACTTGCTCTTATCCCAATTTATTTGGGGTCGACGCAATATGTCTTCTCCTTCCATACAGCTCTATCAGACGTCATCTCTGTGGTCACTCCTTGTCTATCCATGTACTATTTCACGCAGTCCATCCATCTTTTCTTCGGTCTTCCCTTACCCTTTAAGCCTTCAACATTCATACTTAAAACTTTCCTCACAACATTACTTTCATCCCGTCTCATCACATGTCCATACCTTGTCAATCTTTCACTTCGTAACTTTTCCGTCACTGGCGCAACTTTCAAACTTCCTCTTCAGATTCAGATAATCATTAAAAACAATGTAAACTAACCGGTTCTGGCGAAGCGCAGTATTCCTCGTCAACGGCCTGAGCTACCTCAACCTTTTGACTTGAACAGAACGCTCCCGATAGGAATTCTTCAGACCAAGTCCATGATTCTTGCAATTTTTCTATTCTCCTCAAAAATATCGTTGGTTGATCCATCGACTGTAATAAATACCGAAGTCAGGGTTCGATTCCGGTGCAGTATACAACTGAATAAGTATATCATTTGTAGTAAATACTTAGAGTATTTCCTCTGCCGCTAGCTCTCAGCCGTAGGTTATTAGCAGTTATTTAATTTTTACTTTTTAATTTAATTGAGACTGACTAGATAACGCTCAAGTGGTTGCGATGCAGAAATTAGAGAAAAACGCCATCTATCGACTCAAGACAAATATTCAACTACGGATATAAAACTAATCCTGTAAAGATAATGTGACCGACTATTTAATTTAATGTATTTTCGTTTTTAAGTTAATACTATACTATAAGTGGGTGAAAATCACGTTCAAAGATTCCGTCACATACGAATCAGGTTAATATATATAAGCGTATTAAAAAGAACTCCGTCAGATCATACAACCAAGTCTGGAATATTAATTTGAATAGTACACTGCTCATTGAGGAACGATCAAGAACATTCAGCCGAAAACCAAAATTGCTTCAACGCAATTTACGAACTGTTGTCCCATTTTTCATAAAGGACAGAAGAAGTAGTCATTAATATTTTTCAAACTTAACTGCTTCACGTAGAATTTATATATGTATGTGAAAATATATTTTGTATACATCAATCCACACTTAAGAGCTAAGGATTAGCTCTACCGAAAACAAAGAATTGTTACCACTGATCAGCCCAAATAATGACGGGTGGGTAATACGATAGGTTATGGTGCTTTCGTCGCGCCGGACCAAATAGGTCGAGGTGGGTCCAGATTATTATAGTCTGCCAAAAAGAAAACAAAAGGAACAAATTTCTCTCCCTGTGGTGACCTAGTAGGAATACAATTCACCACTCCTATCTTGCCCGTGAGTGTTGTAAAAAAACGACCAAAGGATATAATATGCATATGTTTAACATCTACGCAAGAGAAGGCAACCTCGAAACAAAACCCTATACCAACACGTCTGACCAGCGCGGTATAGTAGATAAGTTTTTCCTTCTATTGTGGAGGAGGTTCGAGCTCAGTAGTGGGACACATACGTGCTGAAATAATAAAAAAAAAATAATTATGTAATGTTCCTCGTAATAAAAGATTATTATCTTTAGCACTAAATAATTTCTTGTATCGTGGATTCTACATTGTAAACATATAACTAACGGACTCAAACCACACGCAGATACACAACAATTATTTGTGGATCAGACTAAGAATTGCTCTGCATGGGGAATAAAACCACGACACTCCTGACGGGAGGTCGACACTGACAGCACTCAGCCATTTGTGCAATAATACACTCACCGCTTCGTAGTTAGTAAAACCGCAAACGCACTTTCCATGTGAACGAACAACAATATGCCTGGCTCCGAATCGTATCCGCAGTTTTGTTGGGAAGCACGCAGAACTCCTGATTGCAGCAAATGTAGCACCTACTTCCAAAACACTACGGGAACGCTTGCGATTGTGCCCTTCCAACTCCATCACCTCAATTAAAAATAAATGTTTGTTTTTTATTATTAATTTTTATGATTTAACTCCTAATGTGCTCGAAAATGAAATTACAACAGGTAAAGCTTGAACTTACATCTATTAGAAATCTGTTCTAGCCACTGTACCATTTAATTAACTGTGACAGCTACATGCAGTAATCAATTGTCGATCATATTCGGGAAAGGTTTTACGATTTAACCACCCATTACTTTATCGCGGGCATCGTAAAATATAATTAGACAACATATAAGTCGATAAAATCACTGCAAAACATGTAAAATTCGAAATAAAACCTTATCAGAATACATCAGATCAACGTTGTATAGGCTTATTTTGCTCCTTCTTAATTTTTTTTTCATATGGTGATGGAGTAAGAATACAATTCATCAGCCTCTGTGTTGCCTGTGTGTGTCGTAAAAGATGACTAAGGGATTTAATATGCATATTACATTTACACATGAGAAGAAAATCACGAAATAAAACTCTATACCAAGCCGTTTGACCAGCATGAATGAATAAGTTAATTTCTCACTATTAATATAATATTAATATTATCATACCTTAAAGACTAGCGACACATCATCTAAGCAAGCACTGAAATAAAGCGGTATAGGTGTGGCGGGCACAGGAGTATCATCCACGCCCACTTCTTTGTCAGTCCAAGATGGCAGCCAAGACCACGCCCACTCACTCCAACTGTTAGAACGCGTTGGCTCCACCAAGTTCGACTTCGAGGATGCTGTCTCTGTAAGACAGAGAAAGTACTGTAGTGAATATTAAATTATAGTGTTTTATATATTCATGGTTTACTAAACTCTAGAAAAACTTTGAATAAAATACCATTATTTTACTAAGGGCGATGATTTAACTTATAGATAAAAATAACTTAAAAACTAATTTAGTCGACAATAGTAGAAAGAAATTTAGTCGACAACAGTAATAAATTAAGAGCCCAAAGCTGTCAAACATATTTTCTAATAGACTAAATGACATGTTTTAACGTTCACGTTATGTATATAACTACAAATTGGTTAAACGATCGATTTATGATTACCAAATGAAAATGACACAACTGATCTTAAATTTTTATGAATGATCCTTATATGTGATACCTAAAACCGGTACAATTGCCACATATGCATATTTGCTGAACTAGATAAATAAAGGCACAAAAACATTCAACCGTGGGTATAGGTGCGAGATCTTTTTTTGCAACAACGCCATACCAAACTTATGTTACGTACCGCTTATGTTACGTAGGTATTAGTTTAATCAAAAAAGACCATATTTGAGTAACTTGTGCTGTTTAAGAATTTAATAATATTTATTAATAAATGTTTAAGAAGATAAATTGAAAAACTGCTTCGTTGATATAGGTAGTGGTATACAGCTATTAACGGTGAGATTTCAACTTCGAATACCACTATTATATATAATTACCTTTTTGTAACACTATTCATTACCGAAACAGGCAGTGTCCTGGGTGGTTATTTTATTTTTGTGTGTTTTTAGCTGTTAGCCGCAGATGGCTTTGACAGCTTTACGCGGACCTTGGGTGAGCGCTGAGGGCTCTCAGGTAAGCTACGCATCGCCCAAGGGCTCCCTCTGTGGGGAACGGACCCCTGCTTGGGGCGTCGCTGGTGGCAAAGTGGACGTGCCCACGTTTGGATTTATGATTTTTGCGCGTCGCGATTTCGCTCCTCGACGGCGAGGACGAAACCGCGGATATTTATATGTAATGGCCTCGCGGGCCGTGTAAGCTCTTAATTGAGCGAGTGTGATATCGTCGTCGTCATCGTCGATGACGTGCCGCGGACGTCGGATGTTTGAATTAAAAGAGGGCGTGTAGGAAGCCGCCCCAACCACTAGTGGGTTGCCTGTTTCGGTAATTAATAGTGTTACAAAATGTTATAAACCACAAGAGCATTGATCGACGTTTATTGAAATAACTGTAATAATGGGGTAAACGTACAATCATTGACATTTACTTTGCCGCTGGTATCATAAAAAAACAATTACTAAGCCTACACTTCGCCGTTTAACAATGGGACAAGAATACAATTATTGCCGCTCCTTGCTTGCCAGTGGAAGACGTGAAAATCAGGGACCACCAGGAGAATATACAGCAGCATACTGCTTGAAAAGATATAACAAATAACTGCGATCACCAAATCAAATACCAAGCATGACGATTATGACTGGAATGCCTCCAGTTTGTCAACTGTGGGAATGCCGGTCAGTAGTGGACGGCGAAAGACTTGAAAAACAATGACGATATCGGTCTGGTAGACTGGATAAAAAAGGTGTTGTAGTTAGTAAACATTCTTATAATATCGGAGGCCCATAGCTACAAATGGGAGGTATATGAGCTAAATAATATTAGGTACCCTAAATCACGATCACTACTGTGAAACACATGTGTTTTTACATATCTGCCTTTTCAGAAATCTTTATACCTCAAATTTCCAACATAAAACATAACATTTATTAATTTATTTTCCTCTGTTCTCTCTGCCTACCCTGCAAGGGATATGGCGTGATGATATGTATGTATGTATGTTTATTATAATTACATACATATATACATATGATGATGCCATCACGCCATATCCCTTGCAGGGTAGGCAGAGAGAACAGAGTGCCAGAGAACTCTATCCTTGCATACTTCACTCGCTTCCTCAACATTCATAATTCTCTTCATACACGCTCGCTGGTTTCGAAGACTCTTGACTCCACCTACCTTCAGTACGTGACCAATCTGGTCTAGGTGGGTGAGTCTCGGTCTCCCCCGGTACCTACATCCTTCCACTTTCGCATTGTATATCCTCTTAACCAGACGTTATTATAATTAGTACAATAAAATTAAAATATAACGTGATCTCTAAATGTCGGCCTCATAAAAAGGCTGAAAGTCGCTCAGCGTGCTATGGAGAGGGCTATGCTCGGTATTTCTCTACGTGATAAAATCCAGAATACGGCAATCCGTAGAATAACGGGTGTAACCGACATAGCCAAACAATTAGCACGTTAAAGTGGCAATGGGTAGGCCACATTGCTCGATGAACGTCGGTTCACCCTTTGGGGAAGAAAGGTTTTCGAGTGGCGACCATGAATCGGACGACGCAGCGTAGGAGGACCCCACACTAGGTGGACTGATAACATTACCAAGATCGCAGGAAACCGTTGGATGCAAGTGGCACAGGACCGTTGCGAATGGCATTCTCGTGGGGAAGCCTATGTCCATCCAACAGTGGACATTTACAGGCTGATGGATGGATGGACAATTAAAATTGCAAATTTTATATATTAGATTTATACTAACGCGATGGACTTTGTGCAGTTGGTTTGCTGAGTGATGTCGGCATCTTGACATTGGTGTGCGCCTTCTCGCGTACGAGCCTTAATATCAATGTAAGCTGGTCGCTGGTAACACTCCACGCAAGCTTCGATGTAGTCAGCTGGACGCTTAGGCTTGACGCTCGCCGCGTATTCGCAGACACGAGTTGTGTTAACACTCTGTAAAACAGTATCGGTAAATAAACATATACAAAATGCATACATATAACAATTAATCTATATACTATTACAAAACTGAAGAGTTCGTTTATTTACACACGCTGACCTAAAGAACTACCACTTGCTTTCTAAAAAAAATATTGCCTCAGATAGCCTGGTTATCAAGAAAGTTTGTAGGCTTATAATAGATAAAGATGCAATGAAGAGGAACGGAAATGTATTTAAATGATAACAAGATTTAAGAACAGTCGCCAATGAATGATGAATATCAAGCATTCTCTACAATCTTAAGTTGTCATTACAACTGCTAGGATAACAAAAATACTTATTGATGTATTACCGATATTATTAATGTTGATGTTGTTACTAACATCATGAGATGACGTGGGTGCTTAAGTGAACCGGCTTAATTAGCAAAATTAAGCCGGTTAAAAAAAAATAGATTATTTAACAACATGCAATAATAACTTGATATATATTTATTCGTTTATATTGTCAAGCATTTCGTAGCAATGTAATTATTTAAAGATTCGATATACGGTTGAAAAACTTTCGTTTTTCTATAAGTTGTTTTTGCATGAAGTATAGGAGTAGAATAGCTTACCTAAGGTCCAGTTGACACCTGTACAAAACGGGCTCCTGGTAGAAACGAATCTTTCCATCAGCATCGGCTTTATCCAGGCAGAGAGTGAGATCATCCAACCTCACTAATCTTCTAATAACTGGTTGATTTTGGTCTATATCTATTGCATAAAATAAAAAAATATAATTAAAAATGTGAAAAAATTTACCAATTTTCAATAACATATTAAGAATTAGATTTGGAATGAATAATTTGTCACCAAAGCCAATAATAATATGCCCAATAACATTTTCATCTGAGGATTCGACCCTGAGACAGTGCGACTAGACCAAAGTAGAAAAGTCCTACATAAACTACATCTTTAGGATTGGTGATGCATATCCATCCTTTCAAACAAACTGTATTAACAGTCCACAATTATGCCTTCCCAAAGGAGCATCACTTCCATGGATCCTAAATCAGCGACTTTAACTAAATTATAAGTTCTTGTGTGTGGAGAACCGTTAGTTCGTTATACTGTTGTTCACTTAACCATTGCTCCATCACGTCGTATTATATCAGGCCATGTGAGTTAGATATGATATTTTTTAGAAAATAATGGTCTTTGAAAGAGATGAAGCAAGAACAGATGTAAGAGTAACAACAATAGGTAATGATATACTAGAACAAGTGGATGAATTTGTATATCTTGGATGTGGATTTAGCCGAGATGGAAGGTACACCACCGATATCGAGCAAAGAGTAAATGCGGGAAATAGAGTCTACGGAGCGTTGGGACAACTTCTCGGTAGCCACCACCTCAGTGGAGCACCAGAAGGTACGTGTAGCAATACATAACGCAGTGCTTGTCCCAACATTACTATATGGAAGCGAGAGTTGGGTATGCAGAAATGAGCATGAAAGTAAAATAAATGCGGTCGAAATGCGATCTCTACAGAAAATCTGTGGTGTTACGCTGACCGACCGCATTCGTAGCGACGACGTAAGAGAGCGAGTAGGTATGAAAGAGAATATTGGTGTAAAGATGCGAAAGGGAATGCTCTGATGGTTCGGACATGTGGAGAGAATGCCGAACCAACGTCTGGTTAAGAAGATATACAATGCGAAAGTGGAAGGATGTAGGTACCGAGGGAGACCGAGACTCAACTACCTACACCAGATTGGTCACGTACTGAAGGAAGGTGGAGTCAAGAGTCTCCGAAACCGGCGAGCGTGTATGAAGGAGAATTGTGAATGTTGAGAAAGCGAGTGAGGTATGCAAGGATAGAATTCTCTGGCACTCTGTTCTCTCTGCCTATCCTGCAAGGGATGTGGCGTGATGATATGTATGTATGTATTAAGTTTTAATAGAAAAGTTAATATATTCTAATGACATTAATGATAGAACAATCATCATCATCATCTCAGTTCATATATTTCCCACTGCTGGGCTCGACCATCCTCCACACTAGAAGGGAAATTGACCTACTACACCACGCTGATCAGACGTGTTGGGTTTTATTTCGAGTTTCTCTTCTCTTGCATAGATATTATAAGCATAATTTATCTTTTAGTCGTCGCGTACGATCACCCACGTGTAAGATGGGGTGGTGAATTGTATTCTTACTCCGTCACCACACGAAAAATAAACTATAGAACAACAACGGGTTTAAAAGTGATTATTTCTCCGTTGGGTGACAGAGTAATAATACAATTCATCACTTACTTTCTTACTAGTAAGTATCGTAAAAGACTATCAATTAGCGTCCGTGAAACGTGAGGGTGAATGCTGTAAAATACTAGAACCGTCGGCAAATAATTCAGGAGAATTAAATCAAATATAAACTCAATAAAATGCGTAAAAACATATCCTTTTTGAAGTCGGTTAAAAATGGTTTCATTTTTCAAATGTTTCACGAAACGAATATTACACTCGCGAAAACATCAGAAATTATAACTGCTACGATATATAATATACATTGATGCAAGAGTCGGAAACCTTGACATAAAATCCATATAGAGTAGGTCTATTGTGAAGACATCCCAATAATGGTCCAGCCATAATCTTTTACATCGTATTTTAATTTATTAAAGGCGTCACACCGAAGCTATTTCTTACTATAATCCTTAAAATATAGCATGATTATGAATACGCGGCATGTTTATAATTTTATTTTATATCGGCTATATTTTCATTCTTTACGTGCCAGTTATATCTCAATTGAACTATGAATAAAAAAAGTTTATATATTTACACCAAAACTTGTACCTCATCATCATCACAGCCCATAAATGTCCCACTATTGGGCTCGGGCCTGCTCCGTAATGGGAGGGAAATTAACCTACTATACCGCGCTAGTCAGACGTGTTGGTATTGGGTTTTGTTTCGAGTTTTCCTTCTCTCGCATAGATGTTATATGCGTTTTATATCCCTTAGTCGTCTCGTACGATCACCCACAGGTAAGATATGGGCGGTGAATGAAAGTATTCTTACTCCGTCAGCACACGGAAATTGTACCTCATATGTTTTAAAATACTTACTAACCATTTCATAAAAATATGATGCTAACGCAAGTACAAGGTCGTACTGGACTGAGAATAAGATAGAGATGGGACAATCGATAAACGTAAATCGATAACATTCTTATTAATTATTTATAAAACAAGTAAAACCAATACATTAGCTATATAAACCACATGGTAACTCTATAAAATAAGTAAATTGCGTTAATTTAATATTCAGACATCAGTTATAACATTAATAAGACCATTTCTTTTATATTAAAATGATAATTTCTTTTATAAAATAAACATGATTATTCATTAAATAATCTGTGACCAAGAACTCATCATAAACCTACAGGAGTGCGCCAGCGACGATGATAATAGTGACGATGAACTTGGGATGTATTCCTTTCGAATAATAAAAAGAATTAATTAACAACTTTAGTTTAAATTAAATAAAATCCATTAATTTAAATTTAATAAAACTTTCATAGATTGTTTTAAATTTATAATCGATTCATCCATCCATTTGATTGAAATTCAATAAGATTTTCATACATTGTTTTTCAATTGCAGTAGCAAATAACTTTAAAAATAAGGAATTATATCGACAAAAATACAGACATTGCATCGCAAGCGTGCGGCACTAGTGAGAACTGTCACAGA
The DNA here is from genome assembly GCA_905163515.2 of Lymantria monacha. NCBI lineage: Eukaryota > Metazoa > Arthropoda > Insecta > Lepidoptera > Erebidae > Lymantria > Lymantria monacha. Next base: position 26,213,457 of record LR991081.1, read on the forward strand.
GATCATGCTATATTTTAAAGACTATAAACATGTTATACTATTTTTTTTTTCATAGAAACAGTCAATAAAGAAATAATAATAGGAAAACTCGCTGAGTTTCTTGCGGATCTTCTCAGTAGCGGTTACGTTCCGATCCGATGGTAGTTTATTGGACTAATTAAAATTGTTAAAACTGACAATATGTAAGTGCCCTCGCAGAGTTTATGCATAATCAATGAATTTGAATAACAACAATGTGATGATAGACAAGAAATATTTATTTCGAGGTTACCTGCGAACGCTGGCTCCCAATTAACACCGGCACTGTCTACAGCGAGATGTTTAACGTTGAGTGACATGACTATATCATCCTGTACATACTTCACGATCAGGTGGTGTACCCTCAACGCAATATTGCTCACTATACGTCGCACCAGAGCCTGCATATATCCCGGAGGCGCCTCAACCACTTGAGTCTTCCTACTGCCAAGGAAATTACATTTATGATTTAATTATATCACCATCACACAGCCTTTTGCCACCTAGTGGTGGATGCAAGCCTCTCTCATGGAACGTCACCAAGCGCAGTCCTGGGCCGCCCGCATCCAATGACTCCTAGCAACCTGACTGCCGGTCGTATTTATTGTGTTGCTTACATAAAAGGATAGTGTCGTAACCGCCACGTTTGGCGAGTTGGTTATAGTGACATGTTATACGTTTCTAAATAGAGTAATGCACCCTTAGCCAATTTTTACGAGTTCTATGGACAACAACTTTTGTTTTGTAGGTGAAAACCATTGTATTCTATTACCGTTATGACACAGGAAGTTTTAATTATATACTAAGAGGATAATCCTTAAGCAGGTATGCCTGTGTACTATGTCTCGGCTCACGTAGACTAATGAACAAGCAGTGTAGGTTTTTTCTATTGCCTATAATGGCCGACGAAGAAGTGTAGACCATCTCGTAATAAGAGATAAATGTCGTTTATGGACCTTCGTAATACTAGGAGCATCGCCAGGTTACTGCCTAGGGAAAGGTTGATTTCAAGCCACCCATCGCTGCATGAGACATTTTAACAATTACTACTACTCCTATGTCGATTTTCTGCATTACTGTGGACGAGCCGACACATTTATGATTGCAGGCAGAAAACTATCAGCAACATAGATTACCACTAACAGTTTTCCGCAAGGGAGTCGTTGCTCATACTATGGTGCTATGAAGCGAACGCACGAGACTCTGCACTGTAGGTCGGTACGGTGAGGCAGACGGCCGGTCATTAAACTACATATTTACAAAACTTTTGGAATGATGAAAGAAGAGTACATATTGCTTAGTTATTGAAATAAGATTAGAATGATGATGAGTAGAAATAGATAGAAAAAATATTATTAGATTTAATCAAATTCTTAAATACCTTGGCAACTCCTGTGGTGGACTATCAGCAGAATCCGGCGGATTAAGGTTTAGGACGCATTCTGTGAGAAATAATTATTTACATATTAATTTAAGAAATTAAAATAAATAACAATTATATAGAAGCATCTATATTATATGCAAAATATATATACTCATTTTTCAATGAATTAAATGTAATAGTTAAATGAATATTATCTACATTTTTTATATGATTTAAATGTAATTATAATACGTTGTTGAATTATTTATCTCAAACATAAATATCAACTAGAAAACATTATCATACAATGATTTATGAATTATCTGATTACAGTGCGCTTTAAAAACTTGATGTGTGGTAGCAACTAAGAATACTACCAACCCATACTTTGCTCGTGGGTATCGTAAAAGACGACTAAGAACCTTATAACGACCTAGGCTAACTTCATTTTTGCCGTTTGGTCAAAAATCACATTCCCAAGGAGGGTTGATGTCTGGCAGGCGGCCGGTCATAAAACTATTGCCAATAACTTTTACAATATGTACTATGAAAGAAGAGTACATATTGTATTGTTCCCAAGTAATTAGTATTATAAGAGAAGGAGAATGGTGAGTGTGTTTAAAAAACTATTACAAATTTCTTCATACTAATACTAGCTAGACTGTTTTTAGCTAGATACATATATCCATTGAAAATTTGGACCATAAACAAAAGTAAAAGATAACTATGTAAAGAGGGTGAAAGAAACACGTAAAATTAATATTATATGGTCGCATAGAAATTATCAAATAATACCTATAGTATCTATTGTGACTATGATGGGCTCCGACATGATCTTGGTCCATGGAACTTGTATAAGCAACTCATGGATGCGTCCGGATACGAGTGTGAATGGGAGCGACACCTCTTGCTGTAACACATCTGCCTTGAGGACCAGATTATGAAGGGCCACGCCACCACCCCAAAGTGACACCTGAAACAATACACCATGTTACTCGTATCACCTACAACTCATCATCATCTGAACCCATCATACAAAATCCATCTCACTGGTAGGTCAATTAACCTCCCATTGTGGAGGAGGCTGGTGCTTCACAGTAAGGTGTATATAGGAGCTGCAAACAAAACCTGTTATCTTCTTTAGAATCTTTCTATCTTTATGTATATGTAGATTTTTTAATAATTATTTTTCAAGTTCGAATTAAATCTTAAGTCTCGATATTATCAATGCAAACATAAACAAGAAAGGGGGCGTTCAAGTATTACGTAACGCAATTTTTGATTCTCCCTCCCCCCACATGTAACGCGCTGTAACGTATGTCTGTACCCCCCTTCCCCATCAATGAATGTTACGTAACACCCAAGGGACCGTTTTTAAACGTGTTTGAGGCAATAATAAATGTAAAAAAAAGATTCCAAACTCGCAATACATGTGTATGTTGTTTATTCATCATTCTAAAAATAAAAATTTGCTTGCTAACTTAGGAAATTTTAATTCCCTAGTTTTTTATTTAATAAAAAAGCAATACTACGTAACGCGTTGTTTGAACCATGTAAATGTAACGAATTGTAACATTTAACAAGAAACCCCCCCTCCTCCCCCAAATTGCGTTACGTTATATTTGAACGGCCCCAAAGGCTTTTGCAAAAATACCTTTAGTATGAAATTTACATGGGACCATTACTGATTAAACATCTTTCAAACAAAAAAAAAGAATAATTTTATAATTTCATCTGTATATGTTGAACATCATACATAACTCAGAACTGTACCTTTTTTTAAAGTTTATTATAATAAATAAAAAATAATAATACATGTGGAAAGAATGCCGAACGAACGTCTGGTTAAGAAGATATACAATGCGAAAGTGGAAGGATGTAGGTACCGGGGGAGACCGAGACTAACCTACCTAGACCAGATCGGTCATGTACTGAAGGAAGGTGGAGTCAAGAGTCTCCGAAACCAGCGAGCGTGTATGAAGAGAATTATGAATGTTGAGGAAGCGAGTAAAGTATGCAAAGATAGAGTTCTCTGTTCTCTCTGCCTACCCTGCAAGGGATATGGTGTGATGATATGTATGTATGTATGTATTAAAATAAATAAATTACCACAGTTATTTTGATAAAAAAATTGACGAATGTATATATTATGTGACAGCATCTATGGGAGATACAAACAAGATTAAAAGGACTGACCATTCCTATTATATTTTATAGCTGAGTTAGACCAATTATAAGTAATATCTTATATTTAACTAACTTTGCATAATAATAGTTATAATTATATAGTTAAAGTATAATATATAGTTATAATATAATAATAGTAAATAATTAAATAACATTCAATTAGAGATTAAATATCAAAATAATTTGAGACACTACATATTTAAGTGTATAGCAAACAAATGTCCATTTTTTGTTTTACTAATTATTCCATCCATGCAACAGCCTCTAGACTTCCATTGTAGTATATAGGCCTCTCCACAAGAATGCCGCTCAGAATATTCCTGTACCAATTGTATCTATTGGCTTTCTGCGACTTTCAAGATGTCGTCAGTCCATCTACCTAACATACTAATTCTTAAGACTATGTCGGTTGTACCTGTTTTTCTATAGATTTTCTTATACTGGATTTTATTACAAAGAGAAGTAGCCAAGAATAGCCCTCTTCATAGCACACTGAGCGACTATGAGCCTTTTTATGAATCTGACATTTAGAGACGATTTATCTGTGCATTTACTGGATGTTATGATTAAAACTCCACTATATATCATCATCATAGCTTCTATATGTTTCACTGCTGAGCTCAAGACTCTTTCAAAACAGGAATGCAATGTGACCTAATATACCATGGTGGTCAGACGGGTTGGTACAAAGCTTTATTTCGAGCTTTACTTCATTTGCACAGATGGAAATATTTGAACTAAAACTATCTTAAACGGAGTCTATCGCATTTGTATTTGCTTTTAACTTCTCGATGTTACAAACACTTTACAGCATTCTATCAATTCTCTATTCAAACAGATCTACTTAAAATGTGTAGTACTTGGATATATTTTTTGTGGGGTGACAGAGTAAGAATACAATTCACCACCCCCTATCTCACCTGTGGGTGATCGTACGAGACGACTAAGGGATATAAAATGCATATAACATCTATGCAAGAGAAGGAAAACTCGAAACAAAACCTTATACCAAAACATCTGACCAGCGTGGTATAGTAGGTCAATTGCCCTCCTATTATGGAGGAGGCTCGAGCTCAACAGTGGGACGTGTATGAGCTGAGATAAGATGAATGCTCAGATAAATATCAGAAATCATTAGATGAAATATGCCTATTAATATCCCTTAAATGGCTTATACAGCTCCCACAGGTAAGAAAGGGGGGCTAATTTCACTGTATATATATATATATATATATATATATATAGAGAACCTAGATTTTCATGATAAATGAGTTTTTAAATCATATTAATGCTAGCAAATTAGTTTAAAACCAGTTACCTGTGCATCAGCTGGTTTGAAGTCGCGTACATATTTATCCACATAGCTCAACAGAATAGGTGTTACATAAGATTCTATTTTGAACATTTTCCCTTTAGCCTTGTGACTAGACACTTCACATTATGAGTAAGTTATAAACTGTAAAAATGGTAAATATTTTTTTAAACTCTAATTTTTACAACCGGCATAGACTCGCTACTGCTATTCGGAATTTGTTAAAAATCATAGAAATAAAAAAATAAACCTAATACCAAATTAGTCTAGCGTTATGTAAATTTTTTGTAGGTTTTTTTTTTTAATAAATCTCATAACTATGTCATGTTCACAAAGTCCCTCAAGTTATCTTACCACACTTATGGAAGGGTTACCATAGATGTCTGCCTGTGGAAGGAGAGAAAGACAAAGAGGGAAAAGGAATATAGAGGGAGTAGATAGTATTGTTTGGTAATATTATTTAATACAATGATTTACTACATTATGTATAACAGACTTAATCACTCTGATAGGGATGTCTTTGGGCAGCAATTGATGTTGCTAAATAAGTTAATTATGATGAGAAGGTCAATAACACTGTTGATTTCAGTGTAGATAAATCTTAATAGCATTCTGATTAATATATATAAGGCGACCCTTACCTGGGGTCACTTTATATGATATATAATGATTTAATATAGCTTTGTATTCCATTTACAGTGTATAAAATATTTTATTAAAAGTATGTATGTATTTAAAATACACAACTTTTCAGCAAACAAGTTTGTCTATGTGGAATCTTATTAGTGAAAGTTAGAAGTCAATCGGTTAAGTTTCACTGAAAAAGTGATAGTAACTACATCTATCTATTTTATAAAAAATTTTGAGCATATATATTACTGAATTCTGAATAGCATTTATGTATACCTATAAGGTTATTTAACAAGTACGTTTTGTAACATTGTTTAATCAGGGAGTGCAGCTGTACACTTTCAGGCATTACCTCATTAAGTATATATAATTTAAAGAAAACTTTCGTTACGAACTAGGACAGATTTTTTTGATAAGCTAATCGTAAAGGTCATTGAAAGCCATAAATGTTATTGGTTGGGCAATGCAAAAAAAAACATGATTCTTAACTTTTCCCTATCATTCTTAATGAAGAAATGCAAAACATGTTAATAGTAAAATTATTATAGCAATCGATCCTTGCCACTGATTAAACAGTCAATAAAAATACAGTATAATACGTGGTTATTAGCGAAATAAATACTGATAATGACTAACTTACACGTCCGACTATTTTGTTTGCGATAATTTATTGATGCACCCAAACAAAATATTATAAAAACAACTTAATTCATATCTGCTATCACTAAAAATTTTAAAATACCCACTGTATGAACTAGAAAATGGTTTTTATTATTTAATTATCTTTTAGTCAGCTTTATGCATCGAAATTAATGGATCAAAATAAAAACATTCAAAGACCGCAAAATTTAAGTTACTCTATGGCATTAAGTTAATCTACAGCTATAGATCTTATTTAAGAAATTTTCGGCATGGTTACAAAAACCTTTATGCCAATCGTTTCCATCCATCCATCAGCCCGTAAACGTCCACTGTTGGACATAGGCCTCCCCACGAGAATGCCATTCAACGCGGTCCCGCGCCACCTGCATCCAGCGGTTTCCTGCGACCTTGATAATGTCGTCAGTCCACCTAGTGGAGGGTCGTCCTACGCGGCGCCGTCCGATTCGTGGTCTCCACTCGACGACCTTTCTTCCCCAACGGTTGTCGGTTCGTCGAGCGATGTGGCCTGCCCATTGCCACTTCAACGCGCTAATTCTTCGGGCTATATCAGTTACACCAATGCCAGTCGTTTATTTCTCACTAATCACACAATGTAAGAAAATTCTCAAATTATCATCTACAGAACGGGATAGTTATACAAATAATAAATGCTACTGAAAATTTTGATGAAACATGAAATATACATACACACAAAGAGACAGACACATATCATCACGCCATATCCTTTATAGGGTAAGCAGAGAGAACAGACTGCTAGAGAACTCTAATCTTGCATACTTCACTCGCTTCCTCAACAATCATAATTCTCTTCATACAGGCTCGCCGGTTTCGGTGACTCCTGACTGCACCTTCCTTCAGTACGTGACCGATCTGGTCTAGGTAGGTTAGTAAATTTAATATACATAAAATTCTTAAAAATATACATAAATTTCTGTTATACCACCTTCTCGTCACGTTAGCATAAAATCAGTATTACAGTACATAAAAATATTAAAATTTCATCTAATTTATGTAACAAAACATATAATTATTTTTCTAAAAGGAAGCATTAAAAATTAAGTAAAATTTTTAGAATCATCCTCAGTCAGAAATCAAAGAATTTTTTTTAGTTAGGCACTAAATTATTGAATTCCGTTTTGTCTGTGTAGTAACGGACTAAGAATACAATTTATCATCCTCTTTCTTACATGTGGTATATTAGGTCAATTCCCTTCTCACTGTGGAAGAGACTCGAATTCAATAGTGTGATGTTTTTGAGCTGAAATGAACGACAACTAAGTTATTGGATCCTAACACGTGTTTATATTGCTCATTGAAAGGTGATTGTTGAGTGGTAGCTACGTGGAGCGAGTCTCTCCTTTCCCTCAAAGGTGAGTGACGGAAGAGCTGGCTAATTTAGTTGTTAATTCGTGACCAGGTGGCACGTGTGGGATCTGTTCCAGCTAATCTTTTGAGCTATATTTTGAGTTTTATATTATATAGCGGTTCTTTATATTCTTTTTAAGGTTCCGTACCGCGAAAGGAGAAAAACGGAACCCTTATACGCCTTATAGGATCACTATGTTGTCCGTCCGTCCGTCTGTCTGTCTCTCAAGACCCTTTTTCTCAGCAACGCGTGGAGGTATCAAGCTGAAATTGAATTGTGAAAACCGTAATTTTTTAATTACATAATATATAAAAAATATTTTTAATAATTTTAAACTCACTACCCCTTTCCTGCTGAACGTGTAGAGGTATTAAATTGAAATTCATATCAAATACTCAGGTCTATAATACCTTTAAGTTGTAACAAAATCAAACTTCTATATCAACGCAATCAAAAGAAACAGTAATTTAAGCCACATATTTTCAAACTCGCAACAGTACTTGCAAGGGAATCAAAAATTAAAGGATACTTCCAGTCGACCTATAATCTTGAAATTTGTTATGAAGCAATGTTTTATAGCACATATAAAGGAAAAATTCAGAAAACCCTAAATTTTTAGTACATCACATTTTTTTTTTAGTTTTACGGAACCCTTCGTGCGCGAGTACAACTCTCACTTGGCCGATTTTTGTAATTACCCGTGGTGGCAAATGTACAAACAACACTAAGTCAGAATTATTAATATAATGGGTGTAATAAATTTAATGGGTGGCAGCCCATGGACTTTTGCTATTCTAGAGGTACAGCTAAGGCGCTGCCTACCATTAAAAGCTCCAAATCCATCCAGATAGTTGAGGTGCCGGCCCCCTCGCTCACCGAACAAAACATAACAACACATTGCCACTGCTCAAATAACTGAAAAAATAACTGTCAACAGTATGGTCCTACCACTATTAAAGGGGGTGCAAAGGGCTTCGCACTTGTTTTTGGGATATGCTATGGCATACTCACACCCCATCAAAATCATACGGTGTGATGGAATGAGCTGCGTGCGACTCCATAATACGCTGTACCTACACCATAACCTGCCGTGCAGGCTGGCTATAGGACCCGGTGTTTGTTATTGCTGACCCGGTGGGTGGCCCTTTTGCGTTGCTTTAGCCGTCAGAGTGGCGTTAGGCGCAAAGGCCACGCAAAGTTCGAGCGTGCACTGCGCTGTGTCCTCGCTGCAACCTCAATGTTGGCAGGATGGTATAGTCTCCCTTGTATAGTGTATTTGCCGAAACAACCATGCCTTGTCTGTTCCAGTCGGGAAAAGAAGGCTCTGTGCCACACCATCTATTCACTAAGCACCGGCTAGAGGGCCTCGACAGTGAGAACACCAAATCGAGCTCTCTCCAACCATGCTGTCACTAGACGATGTCACCCAGTGAGCGTCTTCACTCCAGGCTATATTGCTAGGCACAGTGTCGCCCTCTCTTCGCGTTACCTACCACGAAGCTCGGTGAACATCTACGCCTCCAGGCCACACGAGAGAGTTCCGGCTAACACACACGCTGCTTCAGTGCGGGTTAGGGCGTCCCCCGTAGGCGACGCGTACCGACCCGCCCTCATCGGTAGGAACATCGGCAGATGCGGCGATGGGGGCTGCCACCCATCACGCCTTGCCTAGTCAGGCGAGTCGAGGAGAGCAGAATGCCGGGTGGGCACGTGGAATGTAGGAGGATGTGTGGAAGGTAAGTTACACGAGCTGATAACCGTCATAGCGAACAAACAGCTAGACGTGCTCTGTGTAACAGAGACCAAGCGAAGGGGCAGCGACGCCTGCGAACTTCCTGGTGACGGGATGGCTCTGTGGTCTGGTGTACAACAGAGCGGTCGAGCCAGCATGAGGGTAGGAGTGCTGTTTTCCTCTCACTTAACCTCAGGTCTGAAGGATCACGGAATGTATGATCCCAGACTTCTTTGGGTCTGTATAAAACTAGGTCTCACCAAGGTATTCATGGTTGTAGCATATGCTCCCATAGGATCCTCGGTGGCATCAGACAGAAGTTTTGGGATAATATTAGGGAAGTTCTGGATATGGCAGAAACCAGTGAACGCGTGATTGTATGCGGAGATTTGAACGGATGGGAGGAGACCAAGCGTCCCGACTATGAGGACGTACTTGGTCCATTTGGTGATAAGAGAGTGAACGACGCAGGTAGGCTCATAGCGGATGTATGCATGGAGTGAAACCTTATTGTGTCAAACACATTTTTCCAACATAAGGACATCCATATGTATACATGGAGAAGGAATGAACAGAAAAGTATAATAGATTTAATTTTGGTAGACAGTCGCCTCCGAAGCAAAATATTGGACGCAAGAGCTTACAGGGGCCCCACAGTCGATATGGATCCACTATCTCGTCATCGCGAGATTGAGTGGTCTGTTCAGAAAGTGGAGGCACTGGCGAGAGCGTGTCCACTTCGGAGGGCTTGAAAGAATAAAGGTTGAAAGGTTGCAAGAAGAGTGTGTAAGAGAAAAGTATGCAGAGGGTGTCCGAGAACGGCTGACGATGGCAAGCCAGCCGCAATCGGACATTGAAGAATACAGGAGAATATTGAAAGAGAGTATGGTAGATACAGCGAAAGAAGTATGTGGAAGTTCAAAGAAGCATTGAAAAACAAATGGTGATGCATGGTGGGATGCGGAAGTGGCAGCTTCCATAAAGCAAAAGAAGATAGCGTGGCTGGATTATGTCTCTCCTTTGAATCTGAATGACAGTATGACCGAACAGAAGAAAGAAATATATCGGCAATGTAAGAATGACACCAAGGCCTTAGTGAAAGAGAAACGTGATAGAGCAAATATGAGTGCAGAAGATAGGTTGGCTAAAAACTTCGAGGGTAACGCCAAACTCTTTTGGAGAGAGGTGAAGAAGTCGGTGTGGTTGGTCAGCCTTCAGAATGAATAAAATAAGGTCTAAAGGTGGAGACATTCTTACACAAACATTAGACGTGTTACGCCGATGGAGTGAATATTTTGGCGATATGTAAGCGGATACTTGAGTTGGCGCCAGTGTCGCATGTGGTTTAGTAGATTAACATTCAGCACCGGCGTCCTCCGATGGCATCAGTATGGACGAAGTTGAATGCGTGATAAGAAGTTTGAAAAACGGTAAGGCAGCAGGCATTGATATGGTGTCTGCCGAGATGATCAAGCTTGGTGGCTCCTGTGTCTGGGAGGCGTTCCTGTTGCTGCTCAATTTATGTTGGAGCTCGGGAATAGTTCCCGGTGACTGGAATAGCGTAGTCATCGTGCCTTTGTTTAAAAACAAGGGTTCACGTTATGACTGCGCAAATTATAGAGCCATAAGCTTGATCAGTTTGGCAGCAAAAGTGTACGGTAAAATTATTGAAAGGAGAATGAGGATGGTGGCCGCTGGTTTACTTTGTGACACAAAAGGAGGTTTCAGGAGTGGAAGGGGATGCATGGATCAAGTGTTCTCTCTGCGCAACAATGTGGAGAAGCATCTGGCTCTAGGTCAGAGGGTTTTCTGCAGTTTTGTGGATCTGGAGAGAGCATTTGACACGGTTGTACGAAAGGAACTTTGGGACATTTTACCGGAGTATAGTATTAACGGTAAACTGCTACAGGCTGTGCAGTCCAGTTACATGGGCTGTAGAGCCTGTGTTCGGCTGGATGATGGAATGTCGCCTTGGTTTGACGTCAATATCAGCGTTAAGCAGGGGTGCGTTCTGTCAGCCAGGCTGTTTATCATATATATGGATAAATGTCTCCAAAGGTTGAACGATATGAATGTGGGAGTCCAGATGGGCGACTCAGTGGTCACGTCTCTACTCTATGCAGATGATGTAATCCTGCTGGCACAGTCAGCGACTGACCTGCAGACCCTAGTCGACACAATGACAGAAGATTGTAAGAAAAGAGGTCTAAACGTGAATGTGGGCAAGACCAAAATAATGGTCTTTGAAAGAGATGAAGTCAGAACCGATGTAAGAGTAACAATAGTTAATGATGTACTAGAGCAAGTGGATGAATTTGTATATCTTGGATGTAGATTTAGCCGAGATGGAAGGTACACCACTGATATAGAGCGAGGAGTGAATGCGGGAAATAGAGTAAACAGAGCGTTGGGGCAACTTCTCGACAGCCACCACCTCAGCCAGAAGGCACGTGTAGCAATACATAACGCAGTGCTTGTCCCAACATTACTGTATGAAAGCGAGAGTTGGGTATGCAAAAAAGAGTATGAAAGTAAAATTAATGCCGTCGAAATGCGATCGATGCGGAAAATCTGTGAGTTAGGCTAACCGACCGCATTCGTAACGACGACGTAAGAGAGCGAGTAGGTATGAAAGAGAGCATTGGTGTAAAGATGCGAAAGGGAATGCTCCAATGGTTCGGACATGTGGAAAGAATTCCGAAGGAACGTCTGGTTAAGAAGATATACAATGCGAAAGTGGAAGGATGTAGGTACCGGGGGAGACCGAGACTAACCTACCTAGACCAGATCGGTCAGGTACTGAAGGAAGGTGGAGTCAAGAGTCTCCGAAACCGGCGAGCGTGTATGAAGAGAATTATTAATGATGAGGAAGCGAGTGCAGTATGCAAGGATAGAGTTCTCTGGCACTCTGTTCTCTCTGCCTACCCTTCATGGGATATGGGGTGTTACTCATGCTCACGGAAAGTTTGGTTACGGTTACTGCGTGCAGTAAATTTCTCCCTTTTTTGAATTTTATGCTATATCGAGGTTCGGTGAGCATCATAGCTGTAGTCGCAGAGCCGTACTGCGTGCTTGGTTTCTCTAATGAATTCGCGGCTATTGTCACCTTCACGCTACGGCATTCCCCGCCCTTGTCTCTTAAGGATAGGGGCGAGGGATTTGTCGCGGCGGAATGGGGGAAGGTCACGCTTTACGGTGTGTGCTTTTTACCTAATAAGAGTGTGGCTGATTTCGGGGCTTCCCTTACCATCTTGGAGGCTTCATTTCGGCGGCTGGCACCGGGCCGGGTGCTTATCGGCGTCGGGATCCCCTACGATGGAAGATCGTGGGTGGGCGGCTTCACTGGGCCTCTGCATTCTCAACAGGTACTCAATGAACACGTGTGTAAACAATTTTGTTTACAAAAAAATATCAATCATCAACAAGGAAGCAATTGATATGCCCATATTTATTATCTCTATGGTCATAACCATAGCCATAACTTAACCTTGGACCGTAATAAACTTACACTGTGGTAATGTACTATAAATGTACTCTATGAATGATACGAAAGGTCGACGGGTCAGTAAAAATGTATTTTTACAATAAATTTTCAATGTCCGTCATGGTTTTTGCTCTTTATCATCTGTAATAGAGTATGGTTTTGTTTATAAGCATGTAAGTTTGTTTGCATTCTAATAATTGTTATATATTAGGGTAAGGGAATTCATGTCATGTCACGATGTTTTGATCCTTTCACAATAATTTATTACTGATGTTTTATGAAAATTAGTTATATAATTTATATTCATTCTTTTTATTTACATTATTTAATACGCGTTTGCAGTTGCTTTGAACTAGCGATGTTGTACATAAATTAATATGTAATGACGGTCCATAATATACACTCTTGAGATTCACTTAATACAGGCATTTTAAAGCTTACACAGCTGTGTATATTATCCACGTTTTCGATATGCTCTGTAAATAATTCTATCATAATTTTGTTGGGTGTCGATAATTTATTTTCGTGAATCAATAAATTCATCTTTTTCGTTCAGAAGTTCACTGTGCTCTTGAAATCTTACTTCCCTAAATCAGTAAAATTCCTCTTTTTCAATATATTAAAATTATAATTTAAATTGTTACGGCAATTTAAATTTCTAACATAATTGATTCAGTCTGAAGGTTTGCTGTGAAGTTTAAATCTGGTGGTGTATTAATAGATAAAACAGTATATAAAACTAGTTACAACTAGTTATTTAATCTAACGAACTGGTCAATTTCATTAGAATTGAGTATCTTGTTTACAAAAAACTATCAAATTAATTTTTTTAGAAGTTTAAAGTACCCAAGTTCAAAATAGCTTATTTTCATGTTTAAAATATGTTATAAAGTATTTTGAAGTATATAAGAAAAATAAGTCACATCATATTAGGCAAAACATAAATATTATTTTATTGATAGTTCCAAAATTATAAGAAAATATTCTGCCTTCTAAGATTGGTGATTATGGCATTATACTTCTTATGAAGAGGTCCAGTAGTGGAATCATATTAAGGGTATAAAATGAGCAATTCCATTATATATTGTCTTCTTGTATCTTTATTAAAGTTGTGCCAGATAATTGGCTTTAATAACCAGCGACTAAACATCTATTGTTCAGCAAAAAACGCAGACCATCCGGCTTTATATTTTATGAATTTCTCAATAGAATGTATAGAGACATATAATAAAATGTATAATTGCATTTGAAATAAAATTACTTTTACGGATTCTATCGCGTTTGTATTTGATTTATAATTTCCCGACGTTTCAAACACTTTACAGTGATCATGGTCACGGGAGGACTGAGGTGTCTTACGTCCAATATGTCATTGTTATTACATAAATTTATTTATATCTACCCTATAAGATATTAAATTTTGACCCACATTTTTATACAAAATTAATACAATTCATTGCCAGTACAAAAAGAGAATGATTCTATATATAAAATTTATGTTGTTTATGATTTGTTATTTTTTGTTAGTTTTGTAAAAATTGTAAAATTGCCACAATAATAATTATCATAAATTAAATACCTTAATAATAACAAATCATAAACAACATAAATTTTATATATAGAATCATTCTCTTTTTGTACTGGCAATGAATTGTATTAATTTTGTATAAAAATGTGGGTCAAAATTTAATATCTTATAGGGTAGATATAAATAAATTTCTGTAATAACAATGACATATTGGACGTAAGACACCTCAGTCCTCCCGTGACCATGATCACTGTAAAGTGTTCGAAACGTCGGGAAATTATAAATCAAATACAAACGCGATAGAATCCGTAAAAGTAGTTTTATTTCAAATGTGTAATACTCGCGTAAACATTAGAAGTCATTATAATTGCATTTATTAAAGTCTTTAATGGTATATTATTTCTTTTATGTTTTTAATTAATATTTTATTTTATAATCATACTTACTCATTTTGTAATGTAAAGCAAACTTTTCTAATCAGTTTATAAAAGTACTTGCTTGTAAAAAAAACATTTCTATGGCATTTATTATACAAAATTAATTAGTCAATTATCAACTTATAAATTACTAGCTCTTGTTCGCAAGTATGTGCCACAGAAGTTTTCTCTGACAGAGGTAAATAGAAAAAGCAATGCAGAGTTTTCAAGGTAGGTTGGATGTTGAACGCCCTGCATTCTATAAATTAAACTTGCCTTTAATGTTCTATTTACACATGTGATAATGAGATAACAATACAATTGTCACTACCCCATATTTGATAGTAGGAGTTTCTAGCTTCAGTAGTTGTCAGTCAACCAGCCCCACTGAATAGCCGGATAGTCGGCCAACTAGTCATTCTCTTTACAACAACCTTTTTGGCTAGTCTAATCGTGATTAGTTTTGAACACACTTAGACAGCTTCTAATTATTTGACAGTTATTTCTATAATTTAATCAACTTATACAAAATACATATTATTAAACTAGGTATATATTTAAATTTTCCTCCTAAAACATCTGTTCTCTGTTCATAGAAAATAAATCATGAAAACCATGTGAAAATCCATTCAATAGCATTAGATTATGAGCATAGAGATAAAAAGTTAGAGAAACTAAAAAAAAATTAGTGAACAACCGAAATTTCAGTTTCGGTTTCGGCCAGTTTCGACCAAAAAATCTAATTTCGGCATTAGTTTCGGTTTCGGTCAAAATATAGCCGAAACCTTCGGCCTCGCCGAAACTCGAGTGTTTCTCTTTTAAAGATTGTGAACACAATTATGTATTACTAGTTAGCTATGTACTATACAAGAAGAGGTCCATAAGTTCGTGGAGTGGAAGGGTTTATAATAAAATGAATCAAATCTATTTTTCCTTTTCAATATAATCACACTTAAGTTGTATATATTTACTAGACCTATGAATTAATTTTGATTTAGAAATATTTTTTATCTATGGCCTCACAATCTCCGTTCAAAGTGATAAACCCATATTTCATATCCAGTAAAAATTCACTCCAAAATCTGTGCAGGTTCGTCTCCACATAATTCCAAAAATTGTTTTGACACATTGACACGCTGCTGTTTCTCAAGCGGCGTGAGCATTCTCAGTACCCATCTTGCATTGACTTTTGTTATACCCAGGTTGTCATGTAAGATTCAGAAAATGGTGGTATTTGATACTCCAACTAAAGCATATAACTGTTTGTTCTTCAAAAGGTGTCCTCAATTACAATTTTTCCACTTTTACACCGATATCTGATGTGGTGGCCTCGAGGAAGGCCAGTTGCCTTTCTAAGTGGAGATCCTCTTCAATTAAGGCCTGATTATGTTTAAAAAGTTTATGCCACTTGTAAATCATTGATTTAATAAGGCATTGTTTTCCATAAATGGTTTCCATTTCGTTCAAAACAGTCTGAGTGTTCTTTCCTTGGATAGTAAGGAATTTTATCACAGCATGGTGTTCAATTTTCTCCATAGTTTCAGTTTCTTTTCGGATTCACCTGTTTAGCAGGCAAGTGTTGGTGTAAACGAATGATGCAATAGGGCTGAAACGCGATCTATGTACGATAAGTGCCCAATTAAGTATGACACTAAGCAAGCGCCCCTAACCCCGCTCCATCCCCTCCATTCCACGAACTTTTGGACCTCCTCCTATATGTCTAAAACACTAACTGAAAGTTGTTTTCTTTTTAATTTACATCCAAGAGTAAGTCTTGTATATTCATGTCATAAAAAAAATTGTTACGTACTTTAATGAGTCTTTTTATTTAACACTTTTTGACGGTCTGTATATATAAGTATACATATATGCAAATTAATGTTAAAAAAACAGTAAATTTCAGTAAATAATCGTAATTTTAAACATTTTAATGAGTTTCGGTTTCGGCCGAAAGTTCTGTTTCGGCTGAAAAATCAGTTTTGGTCGGACACTAAAAAAAATACATTTTTTTCATGATACTGAATAAGTTAACAGACATGTGACAATTTTTTATTTTTTTATTTATTATTTACTACCAGTAACTATTGACTAACATACACTATTGACTAAGCAGTTTAGTTTTTTATTAATTGCAATTAAACGACAAAGAATTACCAAGTCATTTTCGAAAGAAAACAGCGCGTTGCATTTATGAAGCTTTAAAAAAAAAATATTTAATACATCAATTTTTACGGTCGCGATCCTGCCAGATACAAAATATTTTATCCGACGTCCTCGAATATTTTTTTTAATCAACAATTTTCTTACATTAAACAAAATAATTGCTTTTTAAAAATATTAAATATGTTTAAACGAATGCTTTTTCTTGACATATGTATCATAATATTATCCTATAAGTGCAATGTGAGAAAAATACAATCATTTTTAGGTTTGAAAAGTGCTTGATTTTCATATATCGAGAGTAGAGCAAGACCTCAACGCTTCGCGTATGAGGCGTGTAAAAGATGAGATGGGGATTTGGTGTTACTTATTGATTTATTTTCAAATACATGAAAATGGTCAGACTAGTTCTTAATTATGAACACAAATTAGATCTCCAGAAATTACTCAATTTTATATGCCACCCTTATCTTTATTGTAAGATCTCAAAAATGCATGAGAACTCTTTGTTTTACATATAAATTTGCTCATAGATGATAAAGCACATTAACTTTCATTTTTAAGTTCTACTTAACTATCTCTCGCACTGGAACACAATTTGCATTTGATAATTTCAAATTACTTATCATTTAAAATTTTAAAAAAAGGTTACAAGACATTTAAGTTCTTAGTACTTTTGATATTGTCCTGCCCTAGCGTAAGGTCTGATCTGTTAAGGTTTGATTTTTCTAGGTTTCCCTTTTACGTTTTTGTGTTAACCCCAATGCAAAAAGAGGGGTGCTATAAATTTAACGTTGATATATGTTTGTGTGTGTGTGTGTGTCTGTTTGTGGCATCGTAGCTATCAAACAGATGGACCGATTTCGATGCAGTTTTTTTTTCATTTGAAAGCCAGTTTCTTTGCAATGGTTCTTAGCTATGTTTGGTTAATATCAGGTCAGGAGCGTAAGAGTATCAGCTCTTTTCCAAAATAATGTAGTGGCGTATGCTTACTCGATTAAGTGCTTTACGCGTGCCAGTATAATTGTTAAATGACATTTAATTATTAATTTAGAAGTGCCAGTATTTTTGCCATAGAAGTTTTTTAAATGTTTAATTTAATTCTTTTATCAGTGATGGTAACTGCTTTTATTTCTGTATTGACCTTATCGATTCGCCATGAAAATGGAAATACTAATATATACTTGAAAGGTTCCCAAAAATCTTTGATTAGTTTTAAAACTAGTAATTATTGCACTCGGCTTCCAAAATCGATCATTAAAACTATGATGAAATTATAATTATTAAATTAATTACTATTATTTCATTCACAATACAAACATTGTCATCAACCATGGAATGTTATCACTATGCTTTTTGCATCTTTATACGCTCCTTGTTGTTTCATTAGTGAATTGTCTATGTTTATTGCATTGCATTCTTCATCTTCTTTCCTCCATAGGTGGTTTACTATCAGGTGTGGCTCTCTTCACTATGGGGAGCACATTGAGTACTATACTATGATTATAAAGGTAATACGTTAGTAGTTTTGTGCCATGAATTTTCATTGTAATGACATATCGTTTCTGCTTAAATCCTTTGCTTCTTATTATATGATGGCATGGCAATTGTTTCACTAAAATAGGAATTGTAATTAAGTTTCTAACACATGTTTCACCTGCTTTATTTAATGGGGTTGCCAAGACAATTACAAGTACTTCTTATTGGTTGTCTTCCATGGAGAATATTATAGAATCTGACTTATAAGAGATGCCTTCATAATTTAGAAATATGTGGTAGGTTTCCTAACTAAGCATCAATGACATAATAGTTGCCTGCAGGAATTACATGGTGCTGGCAACTTGG
Organism: Lymantria monacha; assembly: GCA_905163515.2. Classification (NCBI taxonomy): domain Eukaryota; kingdom Metazoa; phylum Arthropoda; class Insecta; order Lepidoptera; family Erebidae; genus Lymantria; species Lymantria monacha. The sequence continues at coordinate 26,232,161 of LR991081.1, forward strand.
TGATAGAGATATTATGTTCTTTTATGACTGCTAATGCAGTCACAAAAGAATGTCACCAAAAAATACCCTTATGGGTATTTTTTGTAAAAAATGTCCTTAATAGCAGAAATAAGATACAAGGTTTACAAATTATATGAAAACTGAAGGTATTTGCATTTCCTCTGGAATTAGTGCAGGAGCATAAAATTTAAACAATGAATGCAGATATCTTTTTAATTTTTCTTAGAGAAGTAACAATAGAGAAGTTACAAAGAGAAGTCAAAAAGTTTTAGTTGATCTAGAATTTTTAATTAAATTTATTAATGTTTTGTATTAATATTATGAACTGGATCTTACATATATTTAATTGCATTTCATTATATATATATATATATATATATATATATATATATATATATATATATATATATATATATATATATATACATATGTAGCTGTGTGCTAGTTGGCTACGAATACTACCAACCCTTACTTTGCTCGTGTACGTCGTAAAAGACGACTAAGAGCCTTATAACGACCAGGGCCAACTCTATCTGATGTCGTTTGGTCAACAATTACATTCCCAAGGAAGGTTGACATCTGGCAGGCGGCCGGTCATAAAGCTATTGCTAATAACTTTTACAATATGTACTATGAAAGAAGTGTAAATATTGTATCGACCCTAAGTAATTGGGATTATATGTATGCTACGTGTCAACCTTTGAATATAATTGCAAGATATTTCATGTAGTGGAATAGGAATATAATATATCCCCATATCTTGTCCTGTGGGGTTCGTAAAAGATGACTAACGGATTAAATGTGCATATAACATTTATACAAGAAAAGAAAAGAAAACCTCGAAAGAAGCCCTTATAAAAAGAAGAAAGAAAGAAAAACATTTATTTTGTTCTCGTTAAAAACTGAATGAAAATGAAATGATAAATGAAAATAAACAGAACTAAAGAAAACAACTTCTGGTATAAAATGACATTAACGAGAAACTAAAAGGCTATTGGCTCAGCTTTGGCTATTTTATTTTATAAAATAGTGCTGATATTCTGCCAACACCTGTTACATTTTAAAGAAATTATTAAAAACATGACTACTATAAAAGTGTCAGTGTGTGTGTAGCAATGTATGAATAATTTTAACATAAGTATAACAACGTTGCATATATATAATATAAATAAAATTGGCAATATTTAATAAAATATATATATTATTAAGAGTATCGAAATTTCGCACTATATAAGACAGTGTAATTGTGCATTAAGTAAATGTTGTTTTAAAGTATATATATATATATATATATATGTATATATATATATACATACATACATACATACATACATATCATCACGCCATATCCCTTGCAGGGTAGGCAGAGAGAACAGAGTGCCAGAGAACTCTATCTCTGCATACTTCACTCGCTTCCTCAACATTCATAATTCTCTTCATACACGCTCGCCGGTTTTGGAGACTCTTGACTTCACCTTCCTTCAGTACATGACCGATCTGGTCTAGGTAGGTTAGTCTCGGTCTCCCATATATATATATATATATATATATATATATATATATATATATATATATATATATATATATATATATATATATATATATATATATATATATATATATATATGTATATATATATATATTTAAATCGCTGAAGTGTTGTTGCGTCTTTTCAAAGTCGAATCCTGTAGCGTCCACCATTGTCAATGGGATTCCAATAGTTAATCGTGCGAATATTGTTACATTGCTGTCATATGAATTCCATTGTCGACGAGAAATTTTATTTAAACACGAAATGAAAATATTCAATTTGGATAATTCTCGCTGGTTTGTGGTGTCCGTTCATGATGGAAATCATCCGACACTTTGTATATTTCTTAGTTATCAATACATTTCTTCGATTTTCCTAAATCCATCTAAATATATGGGTATATCGCTTCCGTATATTATCTATACATATAATAAAAATGTAACGGGTCGCTGTCTGTAAATGGAAGATATATGAAAAAAAATATTACTGGGACCTTTATCAACACTAATATAACACAAAACAATATTTTTTAAATTTTTTGTGTTTATCTGTTTGTCTGTGTGTTTGTGCACGCTAATCTCAGAAACGGCTTATCCGATTTAGACGCGGTTTTCACTAATATATTGTGGTAAACTTCACTTAACATTTAGGCTTTATTTTATGTCAATTGGTTTATAAAAAAAAAGTTATGTCAATTTAAAAAATGTTCAGAGAAAAAAATCTTTATTGATTTTTTTCAAATTACGTACAAATTATCTTCAGTAAAAATAAATAAACACGTGTTTCAGCATTTGTTGATTTTCACCCTCTGGGCGTGTAAATTAGGCCTGCAAAGCGGGTTAGACGACTCATTAAATCATTAGCGCCAAGCCGATATTATTGAAGCTGGCAACTTGAAATTTTGACAGTGGTTTCTTTCTATGACGTAGAGATTTACTGAGAAAGGATTTTACGAAATTATACCTCTAAGGGGTGGAACAGAGTGGCAAAGTTTGTATGAAGAGAAAAAAATCTTTATTGATTCTTTTCAAATTACGAGTCGAATAAAATATTCTAGGGTAATATCCGGCATTTGTCAATTTTCACCCTCTGGTTGTGTAAATTAGGCCTGTGAAGCGGGTTGAACGACTGATGGTAATGAGTCGTTCAAACGTTTGGCGGTAGCCAAGCCGAAACTATTAAAGCTAGAAACATTAAATTTTGAAACACTTTTTTATTTATGACATGGAGATTCAATATGAAAGGATTTTATGAACTCCGCCCATAAGGGGGTGTAACAAAGCGGCAAAGTGTGTGTGGGGAGAAAATTTCTTTATCGATTCTTTTCAAATTACGTACAAATATTCTTCGGTAAAAATAAATAAACACGTGTTTCTCTCTCCCTCTCCATCAACCCCGCACCAGTGCCGTTGTGGCGACCAGTTCCAGCGTGAGAGCTCACACGATACACATAGTAGACGACAATAGGTTCTGCCTAATAGTTGAAGATACAGGTTAAGTTTAGCTTCAAAAATGTTCACTCTATAACTCAAATAATAAATCATATCTAACGAGGTCGCAACTCTGCTGGTGAAACAAAACAGTCAAATAAAGGGTGGCGATAATTATATTTTTATCCCATGGTCATACCGTAAATAGTATATTAATGGCAATATAATTTGTAGAATTAATAGAACTTTGAACCACCTTTTTCTTTAGTGATCGGCTATGGTATATAGACACAGTACCGGTGGCCCGCTCGCACGGCGAAGAAGAGGTGCTTGCAGGTTGGGTCAATGGGGTTGCGCGCCGCCTCTTCCGTCACCCCGGACCGATTTGGCGGGGTGCGACGTCCATAGCCCACCGCAAATCTCGAGTCAAAGCCCTCATGCAGTGAACCTAAATACAGGTACTCATGCTTGCGCCGCCCAAAGCACCGACTGTAGAGCGTGTCAACGTAGAGTACTTTCTCTCGGACCCACCCTATTGCCTAATTCCGTTAGACAACTAACTCGCAGAATCAACACCTCAACGCATCCCAGTTTCTGACGCTGTTGATTATTATCCTAGCGATAAACCTTCAACACCTTGCATTGCTTTTTCTATTTAACTCTGTCAGAGATGACTTCTGCGTGGACGAAGTCACGGGCAAAAGCTAATACATTATATAATTTGTGATACTTTTTAAACAGATCTCGTATACGCCACTTTGGTAGTGCACACCAAAACTAATTTATTTTATATAATTTAATGCAGTTTATCCTTCTTGATATCAGTGCTTAAAACAAACAAACTCTTCCAGTTTATGTTAACAACAATAAAAATAGGATATAAAATTAATGTCAGAAGAAATAATCACAAAATTACCTAGAAGAAATATTTAATGGTGTGGTCATCGCACTATTGAATGTGACGATTTAGTTTACTGATAAATGTTGATTTGATTAAGCTAATCTCAAGATAAGTAAAGACGTGGCATAAAGGTCTTGCCCGCGTCGCAACGCGGATTCGGTAAGCCTCCGCCAGAGCCTCAGCCACTAACGATTAAGGTGGGTCGTCCGCTAACAACGTCGCCGCGGTCCAGGAAACCGTACGGTAGCCCCTAATAGCTCTCACCGCCATGACTCTCTGCGGTCTTCGCAAAAGGGCTCTGTTGCGGGTGGTGAGGGAATCAGCCCAAATAGGGGCTCCGTACAGCGCCATGGAGCCCACGACTCTGGCGTATAAACGCCGGCAGGACGACCCGGGACCGCCAGTGTTTGGCAGAAGCCTACCCAACAGCGCGGCCGTCTTGACGAGCCTTGGGACGAGCTGGGCAAAGTGTGGCCCAAAATTCCATCTAGACACATCAAGGCTACATCAAGGTGCAGGCCCAGATAGCTCATCTGAGCCCGCACTGGCATGGCAACCCCAGACACACCGATGTGTGCTCCTCGGGGAGGACCTCGATTCGGGCCATGAAATAGGAGGGCCTCGGTTTTCTCCGCTGAGACCCTCAGGCCCAACATGCCGATCCGGCCCACGACGAGCGCAACTCACTCCTCTGCCAATCGGACAGCTCCCCGGAAGTCGGGCCTCCTCGCCGTGACGAGGGTATCATCCGCATAGTAGATGAACTCCATCCCGGGGAAAAGCCGACCCCGTAGGAGCCAGTCGAATCCGACGTTCCACAGAGCCGGACCGAGGACCGAGCCCTGTGGGACGCCGCACTCCACCCGATGGCGACGTATGCGAAGAGAGCACGTGCCTTTCCTCGAGGTACGCCTCTAACAGCCTTCGGAGATACGGAGGCACTCCATGCCACCGAAATGCCTCCTTCAATGTTTCGTATGAAAGATTGTTGAAGGCGTTCTTGATGTCGAGCGAGACCGCCAGAAGAACCTCCTTTTGGGCCACCGCTTCGGTGGCCAGAGACTTCAGGGCGGCCAAAGCATCGACTGTTGACCGGCCGCTCCTGGCCGTATTGACATCCGGACAGTCCCGGCCCGACTTTCTCGAGGTGCTGTACGAGACGGTCCACAAGCATCTTCTCGAAAAATTTAGCCGTCTCGTCCAGCAGCACCAGTGGTCTGTACGCAGAAGGGGAGTCAACTGCGCGACCCTCCTTCCGCAGCAAGCACAATCTGCCAGCCTTCCATTGCTTCGGGAACTGCCCGGACCTCAAACACATGTTGAGCAGTTCCCGGAGTTCACTCTTGAGGTATTCTGCGGCGATACCGAGCACAAGCCCCGGGACGCCGTCCGGGCCAGGCGCTTTCCTTTTCCCGTGAAGTTGCGAAAGGGCCACTTCCATTTCTCGGTCGGTGATGGGTGGAATTGTGGTCTCCACCTCCATCACCAACCGAGGAACCATTCGAGGGGGAACATGTTCCATAGAACGCGAGAACAGCTCCCCCATTATCCCCGACAGGAAACCCGAGTCCATCAAATTCGATGATGAGAGCGCCACAGGCACGCAGTTTGTTCCGCGCCCGTTGATATGGGCGCCCCCACAGGTCCCGGTCGAGGCCTGCACGTAGCTCCTCACGAGCCCTCTCCTTCGCCTGGCTGATGGCCAGCTGCAAAGTCTTCTTCCTCGTCTTGTATTCTTCTCGCAGCTGACCCTCAAGGACGTCGTCCCGGTCAACTCTCTGACGATATCGAACGTAGGCACGCCGCGCCCGGTTAGAAGCCACCGAAGATTCGCAATCTCAGGTGACCACCAATACATCTGACGGCGCAGCGGCCTCCACCGAGCCCTTGGCGTCGCCGTATCGCAGATTGCCTCAAGGGCACTTCTCATTTGACGTGCAAGCCCCTCTATATCTGTGAATAACTGTCCCGTCCTGCCCCAACGCTGTGCTATGGCAGACCGAGCCATTTCCAGGTCGAGTTGACCAATGGCCAGAGAAATAGATACCGATGATAGCGAAGTCTCGCCACCCTACCACAACATAACCATTGCCCTCTTCAGTGCAGAGAGGGGAGGGCCGGAATATCCTCTGGACAGAACAGCCACATCTTCGTTATTGTCCCCCACCCAATTGGGTGAGTGAGGAACAAAATAGGGCTCGCAGGCCACCACCAGGTGATCCGCTATGGGAGCTTGAAGCGGAGGTCCAGGTAGACGCCTACCAGCTTCGTGCCACGGCGCGAGCCTAGAGTGCGCAGATCTCTGACAGAGAACTGGACAGAGTGATGGTGACGGCCTGGGGAACCTTGATTCAGCGATGAAAGGTAGATAGAATCCTCCGTAACAGGAAGACAAACAGTGGAGGCTGTTGGCCCACATCTATATCGCTGGATCAATAGACGACATCATGTTTATTCCTGCATTAGTATTTTGTGTGACGCAGTTAAATCACTAATTAAAATTGATAAAAACTTATTAATTTCTATACAGAAGCAACATTATCGACATGATCTATGTAAAAAAAACATCGAATATACGCTTATTAATATAGACCATAAAAAAATTAAAAAAAGCAAATAACGACAATCACGCAGTATTGAATTTTTTTTGGTAACTCCGCCCCCTCACTCCTGTAATCCCCGCGATGGCCTTTGCACGATGCCATTTTGTGTGACGCAATTAAACTACTAATTAAAATCGATAAAAACTTTTTAATTTATATACAGAAGCAACATTATCGACATAATGTCTGTGACCAAAATAGTGAATATACGCCAATAATATACGCCGCGCTGAGGCGGCCTCCCGAACTTGCGCGGTATAGTGCAGAACTAAAAAATACGGCAAAAATCACCCCAGTGACAAAATGGAGTCCACGCCAATATTTCACCCATGCGTTGTATCAACCATTTGGCTGCCTCTGGCTGAATTTGAGAGCTGGACAATCGTGCGTCCGTATAAATGATGCAACAAGTGAGTTGGATGCAACATCATCGGTAAAAAGCGCCATGTATGACGCAACATCACTTTGGGGATGTATATATATATATATATGTATATATATATATATATATATATATATATATATATATATACATATATATATAGCCATACCAACTCTTCTGACTAGCGTAATGTAGTACATCAATTTACCTCTTATTAGGAAGGAATAGGGATTTAATTACTTTATATGTATAAATGATGGTTGTATGAGAAATACATAAATAAGGAAATTTAGTGTAGCTTAGGACCAGAAGCTGTTAACAGTCAGATTTTTATGTATGTGTAGTTTGTATTTGTTAATGTTTGGACATGCAACATGACTATATTCGGTTAATAATTTAAAGAGAGAAGAATCCCCTAGTTGAGAGGCCACCGAAGTCAAAGATCGGGTACCGGTGGCTCGCTCGCACGGCGAAGAGAGGTGTTTGCAGGGTGGGTCCATGGGGTTGCGTGCCGCCTCTTCTGTCGCCCCGGACGATATGCCGGGCGCGACCACATCCATGGTCCACCTTGCGGAAAAAAAGAAAAAAAAAAGTAGAGACAACTATTATCCATGTTAATAAAAATAATAGTACCTATATTTAAAACATGATCTTCCATAGTATGTAGATTACGTATGAAGCTACTATTTTTATTAATTTTAATAATTTTGTTTCAGGAATTTGAAACAAATAGGGCAAATTCCATGGCCTCAGAAAAAAATATTTTAAGAGTAATGTAATGTGGTCAGAATGAATTAACGCATGTATAATAAAAAAAATAATTAGAAATAATTATTGACCATATTAATATGATTTATATTAACAATAAATAGAAAGCTATGCTGAAATTGACAAACAGTTTTTACAGATGTTTATTGTTTGCATGTGATAAAGGTGACAAAACAAATGTGCGGATATATTCACATTTGAATTGTAAGGGTCAAGTATGCAGTTGGGGATGTGCCAGCTCAGTAGTGATAGCGCGACTCCGTTCGACTGCAATATTGCACAAGCAACACGGCCAAGGGAAGAAACGACCCAAGATAAATATACCACCACTGAAACTAGATGACTCTAATAGACGCAAACAAATGAGTGAGTCATTACAACCAACTACTAAACATGTTAGTTGTGGAGGGAAGTTTTATATGTGAGTATTTTTTGATTATTTATCGTCATCATTTTAGCTCATAAGCCATTGAATGCTGGGGTCAAACCTCCCTTACAGAGGGTGGAAATTTGACTAACTATTCCATAATCATCAGACGGATTGGTATAGAGTTTCATTTAAGAGTTTTCTTTTCTTGCAGATGATATCTGTTTATAGAGAAGAAGTGATGATGAATTGTATTTTCATGCTGGCAGCATATATAGACTAGCGGCCTATCCTCCCTTTGCTTCGCTTTTGACAGCTTTGACCCTACAATTTAAATCTGTAATAATTTCCAAGATTTTAATTATATATTTAATTTCTTTCTAATAATCATCATTACCCTGCTCTTATCCCAACTACTTGGGGTCGACGCAATATGTCCTTTTCTTCCACTCAATCCTATCCGATGTCATCTCTGCGTTCACTCCCTTTCTATTCATATCATGCTTCACGCAATCCATCCATCTTTTCTTCGGTCTTCCCTTACCCCTAAAGCCTTCAACATTTATACTTAAAACTCTTCTTCCAACATTACATTCATCCCGTCTCATCACATATCCATACCAAGTCAGGCGTTCACTTTTCAACTTTCCGTCACTGGCGCCACTTTCAAACTTCCTCTTAAATACTCATTTCTTACCTTATCCATTCTTGTCAGGCCACACATCCATCTTAACATTCCAATCTCTACTACATGCAGCCGTCTCTCATCCGTCGCTTTTGTAGCCCAACATGCTGACCCATACAATACGGCAGGCCTTATTAAGGTTTTGTATATTTTACTAAACCTTAATAAGGCCTGCCGTATTGTATGGGTCAGCTTCTTTCTAATAATATGCTGTGAAAATGCAATTTTGATCTACATTAAACGCACCACGTACCTAATGTATTTGGTGGATAAAAAACACTGTATTGTTTAAGATAGCTTTATAAATAATCTTTTTTTTAATAATAATTAGTAATATACCTATAATAGATAAACATGGTTACAGCAGGTTATTCTTAGTAGATAAATATATTTTTTATGGCACTAATCCCACCACACATTCCTACCATTTTTACTCTTGTAAGCCAGGCTCCACAATGTTCTCTATAAATGACATCAAGGTTTGATCCTCAATGGAGATGATTTTAATTGTCTTGGGACCCGCAACAAATTTAATTAGAAAAGGTTAAAGAGAAGGAAAGAATGAATTGACTGAGGAGATAGATATATTATGCAATTGCAGACATTTATCTAGATATTTTTAAGAAATACATGTTCATACCACATTACTGCACACACACTGCATTTTGATGTACCCGTTTAGTCAGCTTTAACAATATAAATGCACAAAAAGGTTTTTTACTACATTACATTACAACTACAATGCGAAAGGGAATGCTCCGATGGTTTGGACATGTGGAAAGAATGCCGAACGAACGTCTGGTTAAGAAGATATACAATGCGAAAGTGGGAGGATGTAGGCACCGGGGGAGACCAAGACTAACCTACCTAGACCAGATTGGTCACGTACTGAAGGAAGGTGGATTCAAGAGTCTCCGAAACCGGCGAGCGTGTATGAAGAGAATTATGAATGTTGAGGAAGCGAGTGAAGTATGCAAGGATAGAGTTCCCTGGCACTCTGTTCTCTCTGCCTACCCTGCAAGAGATATGGCGTGATGATATGTATGTATGTACATTACAACTCTTTGAACTTCTCAGTTGTTCTGTGCTATAATATGCATGTATTATACATATAAACCTTCTTCATGAATCACTCTGACTACTGATGAAAACTGCATTAATGTGATCATAGGCAAAACCAAATCGCTCGATGAACCTAGAATCGACAGGTGGACTTATAGGCGATCCAGTGAAAGAGACTTAGTTGGCCTAACATTGGATGCAGGCAGCTTAAAATTGTACGACATTGCATTCTCGTGACCCTATATCTAGAAATGGAATTTTGTATAACGAAAATAACTGTATTGATGTTTTTCTTTTTTAATTCTTTCATGATCTTTGCCAGCTTGATGCTTTGTCCTATTTTAAGTGGGAGATTGGTGTTTATAGAAATCAAGTTTATTTTTATTAGTTCGGCTATTGACAAAAACCCTTTTGATGAGTGGCGACGGCAGGTGGTCTCGGCGGCAAGCCCGGATGATGTGTCTACACCCGTCCCGGTGCCGCCTAACTTCAGGGAATGGGAGAGTATAGGCACCACAGTCACACCTACTCATGGTAATTATATTTTTTTTCTATTAATTAATCATCATCAATGTGTCCACTGTTCTAAGGATAGTATTATAATCGCCACGCACCATCCATTGCACGGTTTTATGACTCGCACGTGTAAATTATGCGTGGTGACACAGTGTGCAATTATTAAACAGTCAGTACGCGGGGAATTGTACAGTGCATTTGGATTGTGTATTACATTTATAATAAGATTATTTGCCAGAGAATAAAATACGAATAAGACATTATGAATAACTTGAATTGACATTTATTGGAAATCTGTTTCGATTGTTATAAGAATTAAATTGTGGTTTTGTAATCATAATAGTCCATTTTTCATTCGCGTAAAAAAAATTACAAACCATCATGGTAGGATTGTGATTCGCTAGCGTCTTGTGACCATGTATGTTCGAAAACTTGAAAAAAAAATTGTAAAACAGTTTCATTTTATGGATATACTTGTTGATTATTTAGTAGACATTGAAATGTCAGTAGTTACGATATATGGTAATTAAATCACAATCATGAAATATGACAGTCATCATCATCACTCTCCTGCTCTCTCTTATCCCAATTACTTGGGGTCGACGCAATATATACTCGTACATATTGTAAAAGTTATTGGCAATAATTTTATGACCGGCCGCCTGCCTGACGTCAACCCTCCTTGGGCATGTAATTGTTGACCAAACGGCACCAGGTTCTCCACCTGGTGCCGTTTAGCGTTTTAGCCCAGGTCAATATAAAACTCTTAGTCGTCTTTTACGACATCCACGAGCAAAGTAAGGGTTCGTAGTATTCGTAGTCGCTACCACACAATGATGAATGCATTTAGAACAAATGAATAAGTATAACATTGAGGAAGAAATATAATATTGATGAATAGAAAAAATATTTTTCTTCAAAAAGTATAAATATTGCTGAAAATACAGTAAAGGCTTTTATGAATTACTGGTTCAGATCCTCCGTCTGCGGCAACTTATTGATTGATGATTCTATATTTTATTGCCAAGTACAAACTATTAACTTAGCAAATTGAAAGTAAAACGGTCTAGTGGTTTATTTTTTGTGATCTGCGAACAATTTAACATATAGACATAAGTTGCAAATAAAAACACATCGAATTGTATTCTGTCAATGACTTTTATACTCTACGTCTGAGTAGTGGCAATTTGTTGTTTCTTCATGAGCGAGAGAACCGGAAGCCCAACTTTTTGGGTGAGTTTGGGTTATTAGGAAGCGGCCTAGCGGTATCCTGCCCTGGTATTGCATAGGTCACTTAGCATCAAGTGTGTTTGCTCGTTTGCCCCGTAAAAATATAACATTTTCTCAAATTATTTCCATTATAAGTCTAATCTAATGTTTTAACTATAATTATAGTTTAAATTATATATTTCAGGTAATGCGGTGAAACTTAGAGTGTTATCATACAACGTGTTAGCTCAATACTTATTAGAATGTCACCCGTATTTATATACAGAATGTATATCTAATAATCTCAAATGGGACGTCAGGGCGTCGCGCTTGTATGATGAGATTACCAGCTATGAGCCCGATGTAAGTAATGAAACATTCGGCACTCCTATTTATACTCATCATCATCATCTCAGCTAATATACCCATTGCTAGGCTCGAGTCTCCTTCATAAAAGGAAAGAAATTGACCTGCATACCACGCTAGTTAGATATGTTAGTGTAGGGTTTTTATTAACCTCTCTCCCCTCTGAATGGGTGTACGAGTATGTAGTATCGGACTTTCCCTTAAACTCACATTTAGACCCCTTAAGCTTCTGTCATATCCGTGGTGCTGTGTTGCTGCGCTTCACGCAACAGTACATCCTCTTATTTATTTCTCTATTAGATAACTTTTGCTTCAAACTCCCGCTTTGCACGGGAGAGAATTGCAATTTTAATAACCCCAGATTTCTTTTTTTATTTAATTTATTGCGTGACAATACCAGCGTTTCTCTATTAGATAACTTTTGCTTCATACTCCCGCTTTGCACGGGAGAGAATTGCAATTTTAATAACCCCAGATTTCTTTTTTTATTTAATTTATTGCGAGACAATACCAGCGTTTCTCTATTAGATAACTTTTGCTTCATACTCCCGCTTTGCACGGGAGAGAATTGCAATTTTAATAACCCCAGTTTTCTTTTTTTATTTAATTTGTTGCGGGACAATACCAGCGTTGCCCGGCACTTCCTGTGGGTCATACCTCAGTGTTATTTATGGAGACCATTGTGGGTTCTAGTCTATTGGTGCGTGTCTTTGTTGGATATGTCCCAAAATATATTTTGTGTCTCATGTCACAGACATATTTAAAACTTGGTTGAAAATCACGACAAAACACCTCTTTTTTGACACAAAGTTCAATACTTGTTATTCGTAATTATCATCTCAGCACATACAGGTACCACTGCTGGATCTGAGCCTCCTCCGTAATGGGAAGGAAACTGACCTACTATACCATGTGGGTCGGCCAGGTTGGTATAAGATTTTATTTCGAACTTTTCTTCTCTTGTATAGATGTTATGTGATAATTATATGCCTTAGACGTTTTATACGTCACCAATTGGGTAAGATAGGTGGTTAAATAGATTCTTAATCTGTAATCACACGGAAAGTGTAGTTGTCTTAAGTTTAATTTTTTTTTTTCAGATTTTGTGCCTTCAAGAAGTGCAAGCCTCGCATCTTGCCAGTTTCTATTCGAAGTTTGAAGAGAATGGTTATTTTGGTATCTTTAAACAAAAAACGGGTCACAGACATGATGGTTGTGCCATTTATTTCAAAAAATCTCTATTTGATTTGAAAGATCATGTTAGCGTAAGTGAAATTCTGACTATTAGTGCTAAAATTTATTTAATTCAATAGTTTAGTTGTCTATTCTAATATTTCTTTTTGTTTATATTATTAGAGGAAAGGAAGGTAATATGGAATACCATTTTCTTTTATGAGTATAAAAAAATATTCCTCAGAGTTAAAATTGAAATACACACACTAATTTGTTGGAACATTAATTAGCTTTAATAATAATCATTACAAAAATAATATAACTATATTTTCTTGACAAAAAACAACCATAAATCAAAAATGTTGTAAAATGACAACCGACCCAAGGTGCAGATAATATGGGATATGGTATTCTATATTATCTGCACCAAAATCGTACACACTTTTAACAGTTATTTTATTAACTCAAACAAAATCCTTTTTATAATAGTAATTTTATTAATCACAGTATTTTGTATGGCAATCTTAGAATTAATGAAATATTCAAAAATCAACATAGCTTATATGAATAAGTAAAAATCAAACTAATTAAAAATCATATTAGTCGAACGATATAAAAAAAAGATCAGAGTTTAAAAATGTAAATTATTTTCAATAATCACAAACGTAGTTACCAAATTCGTAGCCCGCGCAGTCACAATGCACCCACAATTGGCAAATAAGGCACTGAACCTATTCTTCTCCTTTATCATCTTGGCTATACTTTCTATTGCAAAAAAAGCATTCTGAACCATGTTAAGGTGCTACCTCGCTTATATTCTCGTCATATGAGAAGAGGTCATCGTCATCTTCGTCATGAATATTAAAATTTTCATTTAAACTATTATCTGAAGAGTCGCTAACTGAGTAAACTTCCTTTGATCTTTTTTTGACGATTTACCCTTGCCTTTGCTCTGTTTCTGCACTTTTTCTTTCCCTTTCACTTGACTTATAGCCATTGTGCTTTTTAAATCTCTTTTAAAATCTGCAGATTTTTTGAACTGCGACAATTCAAGGCTTACATGAGCCTTGGCTCCTGAGTCATGGCTCATATAATATGGAATACTATACCATATTATATGCACTAACAGTATTCCATATTAGCAACAAGGCAGCATAAGCAAAAAATAAATTTTAGATTTGGGGGTTTCAATATACGATGAAAATCAATACACATTCTTAAACTTTAGTACCCTAAGCATTGTTTGAATACCAGTTATAAAAAATAAAGTAATTATACGTTATGATAACAAAAAATTTAAAACGTAACAAAAAAAAATTGTCGTACGGCCTTCTAGTTGATCGTGTCTCAAAAAGAAAAGAACAACATGGCGGATTACTGTCACTTGCACAGATTAATAGGTTCATTTGACGCTTCAATTCACAACATCGCGGCATAGATGGCACTACTAGTTTTTATAAAATCTCAGTCTCCCATAATAACTGCATATTGGAATATGCATATTACCTTCCTTTCCTATATTATATACAATATAATAATATAATATAAACATAAAGAAATATAGTAGTGGTAGGACCACGCTGTTGACAGTTCTCTGTCTACAGCCGCGGGCCGGTCCGCCCGGGGTAGTACCACACTCTCGCAGAATATCGACGTCTGAATAATGGCAATGTAATATTGCGCTTCGTTCGGTGAGCGAGAGAGCCGGAAGCCCAACTGGGTGGGTTTGGGGTTTGTATTGGCAGACAGTGGCCTAGGTATAACCCTTGGTATTGCAAAGGTCCATGGGCGGCAGTAACACTTACCATCAGGTGTGCTGTTTGCCATCATAAGCGATAATAAAAAAAATATATATATTTTTATTTTATTTCAAAACTGCAATTCGTATACATACATAAAAATAAAATTGTCTATATAAAAGAATTTTCGTAATACTAAAACTCAGCGTGATCATCATAATTCTCCTGCTCTTCACCCAATTACTTAGAATCGACGCAATATGTTATCTACTTCGTACATATTGAAAAAGTTTTTAGCTTTAGTTTTATGACCGGCCGCTTGCCTGACGTCAACCCTTTTTCGGAATAGAATACTAAGAGCGGTTACGCACTACGTCCGATCCGAACTCGTGAGACATCACATTGTGTGACATCGACTACATCGTTTTGAAGTCGCTTTTTTTGAGTAATTATAATTTAATTGTCTACTTTTATAAATATTAGTTGTATATTTTTTTAGTAGCTGTATATTTTTTAGTAGCTGTATTTTTTTTAGTAGCTGTATATATTTAGTTGCTGTATATTTTTTAGTGGCTGTATATTTTTTGGTGGCTGTATATTTTTTAGTAGCTGTATATTTTTTAGTAGCTGTATTTTTTTAGTAGCTGTATATTTTTAGTAGCTATATATTCTTTAGTAGCTGTATTAATGATCTTTTGCATAATATATTCAAAGATATATTATAAGTATGTTTTCGCAGGTTGAATTCTATCAACCGGAGCTACCGATATTGAACCGTGATAACATCGGCATGATGGTCAAGTTGATCCCGCGACATTTGCCTTCCTGCCCTCTAGTAGTCGCAACTACACACTTGTTATACAATCCTAAGAGGACAGACGTTAGACTAGCACAGATGCAAGTGTTTCTGGCAGAGATCGACCGATTCGCATATTATAATAATGGAAAAAAGTAAGTTTTTCTACTAAACTTCACACTTGGGCACTAAATAAATTTATTTTTATTTTATTTATTACTTAAAGCCAATAATTACTGCAATATAAGAAAACATGGACGTTATAAATATTCAATGAATGAATGCAAATTATACAAAATTTCAAAACAGTATTTTGTTGTTGCACTAATAATTTTACTCATGAGTCTCTACTTGACTACTACGCCTATCTGTGCCGCTAAGTTAGGCCTAATTCTTAAAAACAGACGTTAGTTTTCTGTGATATTGTAATAAAACCCAACGTGCGGGTCCATTTATAACTGCAGATAGACAACTATCAGCATTATTGTTCTAGCACTACAACATATGAAATATGTTACGTGTTCGTTTCAGCTCAGGCCATTATCCTATCATATTGACGGGAGATTTTAATTCTACACCAGACAGTGCTGTTATTAAACTATTGGACACAGGAAAAGTAAGGTATTGTGAATTTTTAACAAATTCTATGTAATGGTTTGTAGTTGTTTATATAAAGTCTTTATTTTTCACAGATTATTATATTTAAAGTACCTAGTTACGTTTTAGCAAATTATATGGTCCCTTTCAATAATATGATGTCCACATTAATAATAGTTTTGGGCATTATAATGGAACACGAAGAACTATACGTAAAAAATACTATCATATTCACTACACTTTAGCTCTAAATCTGCATTACATTACACTAAAATATCATCAAAATAATGTAATAAGCTGTGTGGTCGCGGTTACTAATAATACCAATCCTTACATTGTTCAGGGGTGTCGTAAAAGACGACTAACAGCTTTATACTTTCTGTTAAACAATTACATTCCCAAGGAGGGTTGACGTCTGGCAAGTGGCCGATTATAAAACTATTGACAATAATTTTTACAATATGTACTATGAAAGAAGAATACATACTGTACGACACCAAGTAATTGGGATAAGAGTAGGAGAATGATAACTATAAAACGCCATATGACATTAACGTTGCCCCCCAAAACTCATTTTATTGTATCAATATCGTTACTAACGATATTTTTTTTTTATCTTAAAATGATATTTCATTTATTAAGCCATCAGTTTGAAGTTTACTGTTCCATATAAACCTTCCCAAGCCGCTTCAAACCGTCCCAATCATGACATGTTTGCTACACTTCGCAGATGATTACGCGATGGATGAATGGGTGAAGATTTCACGCCGATAACACAAAATTACACGCTCATACCACAAATGTAAAAGAATCAATATTATCATATCACATGCAGTTCCCATATAGCGGCAGACCCATGCTACGTGACCGACTTTTTACAATATTTAACCTCACCTACCTATCGGCGACCATTGCGTACATGACCCAATTTTTAGCTAGAGGCCCCGGGTGCAGACGATGTCATAAATAAAAATTTAGTTGGAAGTTATTAGCATGCTTTCATCAACTTGATAAAGAAAGCATGTCTTATTTGTAACAATTTATGAGTTAAAATAAAATAACTGGTCTGGAAATGTCTCTCAAATCGGATGCTTCTTACTTTCTCCTTTGATAGCCTATGGTCTTGCTGCTTCCAAATCGTCCTGGGCTATGGAAAGACAACGAAGAATTTCATATCCTACCGTATTATCCCTCACCATCAATTAAACGGGTCAACAGAAATGATTACTTGACTTCAGTGGAACCCTGTTCGGCCTAACAATTTTTCTATTCGAAATATTTGTCATTACAGCACAACGCAATTCCGAGACAGTTCTGACTGGAAGCGCATCGGCGTCACGGACAGCTGTCAACATCTCTCCGTGTATTTGAACAGACAGAAAGGGCGTACTACTGAGTTCAGTGATATTAAAGTTAGTATTACATTTGTGTTATAATGATACAAATATTATGTCTATTCGAAAGGCTGCGTTATAAGCTATATTCATCTCAACTGGCATGCGTCCCACTATTGGGCTCGCGCCTTGTAGGAAGGGCATTATCGTGCTATATCATGCTGGTCAGACGTGTTGGTCTTATAGTTTTATGTCGAGTTTTCCTTTTCTTTCATCAATGTTATTTGCATATTCCTTAGTCGTCTTATACGACACCTACGTGCAAAAAAAGGATGGTGAATTGTATTCTTACTCCATCACAACACGAAAAATTATATTAAAATTAGTAGGTACGTGTCATTTTAAAAATAGAGAATTTAAAATTAGTACATATCATTTAGTAATATTAAAAATAATTTAAAGTTCGCACATGGATTTTTTTTGGTAATTAGTACATGTCATCATTACATGTACATGTTACCTATATTAAAAATAAAAAGATTTAAACTAGTACATGTCATGTTAAAAATAGAAATTTTAAAATTAGTACATGTTATAATAAAAATAGTAAATATAAAATTAGTACACGTCGGATTTTGTCATTAATGGCCATGAAGATGGGTTCCAAACCCATGCTTGTAAAACATAATATTGCACGCCTCATAAGCGAAGCGTTGAGGTGATGCTCTACTCTCGATATATGAAAATCAAGGACTTTTCAAAACTAAAAATGACTGTATTTTTCACACACTGCACTTATAGGATAATATTATCATACATATGTCAAGAAAAAGATTCTTTTAAACGTATTTAATATTTTAAAAAGTTTGTCTAACGTAAGAAAAAAGTTGATTATAAAAAATATTCGAAACATCCGGATGTTTCTATAAAGATCTGGCACTTCTTCTTTTTTATGTATTGGCAATCAGCTACTTATACGAGCCATTGTTGCCAGTGTCGAGTTATAATTATCTTCACGTTCTTAGTCTCTTCAGTTTAGTCATTGTCCGTCCGTTAGTCAAATTGTCGCCATCAACAATCCTATGGCCACACTAACAATGGTATCTTGTGGGCATTTTGATGGAAAACGAAAACGTTATAAAGCACTTTTATATGATATTCACTACATCCCAGCAATTCCGTCACATCACATTACATAAAATGCCATCAAAATTACCTAATATAACACGTTAAATCACTAAGATATCGAATATAATACAAGAGCACTACATGACATTTTAGATTCCCACCAAAAGTCCCAATCTGGCAATTTCACGACGGTAAAAACGAATGCATCGAAGTTTTTCTTTTATTAAAAGCTTCATAATGACAACGCGCTGTTTCCTGTCGAAAATGGCTTGGTAATTCTTTGTCGTTTAATTGCAATTAATAAAAAACTAAACTTCTTAGTCTTTAGTGTTCGTATACCTCTGAAACTTGAGTTCGTTTACATTTTTTTATTCGTCCATTCGGACAGGCAAAGGAAACAAGTCCCATCCAGCCAATACAGCCACAGCTATGTTTAGCACGACGTCGAGAATGGCACGAAATTTCAAAAGATTTTTTTTTCTTTCATTTTCTTTTATGACATTGACTAATAGTAAATGATAAATAATATGAAAATTATTAGATGTGCCCTTTTGGATTTTCCAAATTATTAGTAAATATACTAACTTGACATGTACTTATTTTAAAAGATATATTTTTAATACCATATAGCAAAGATATATGTAGGTGAAGGTACATGAAAATCAATCCGTTTTTATGAATATATTCATCAGGAGCACTTTCACTGGCCAGCAATCTAATAGGAAACTTATAACAACTAACTGCGGTCATTAAATATGACCTTTTTGGTGGAGAACTTTATATCAATATTATAAATGCGAATTTCAGTTTATTTGTTACGCTTTCAAACTATTCAAGCAATTGTTAGGGATACGTATATACATACTCCATGGATATCCAAGAATCGGAAGGAGTGGTCGACGCAATGGCGATAGGAAGGGGACACGGTGGGTTATACGGCCATACGCCGTCCATTCCGTCGCAGCGTTCGGAACCGTACGATAATTATCGTACATGTGGGATAATTTCATAACTACGTACGATGTACGATGGTACACGGCTATCGTACGCAGATTGTACGATAATGTCCATTATGATGCAAAATTTGATAATTAAACCGATAGCCAATGATCCAATGACAATTACAGTTTTTTTACTGTCAGCGCCATCTATTGGCTCATTTTCATGTACCCTTTCCTACAAATATCTCTGTCCTTTTTTTTCTCTTTGCATCCTCGTGTATATAATTGTTTAGCATCTTTTGTTAATTATAATAACATTAGAATATAATTTTGTGTAAATATGTATCAATTTAATTTAATCTTTGTAAATATGTAAAATTACCTCATACCTTTCTCATACCTACTCCTCTGATCCTAAGTTCCTTATTTTATATATAAAACATTCATTTAGCTTTTTGTTAAACACTTCCCTAATTTTTTGACAATGGCAAATGTTAATTCGAAGCCATACAAAAAGAAAAAAAAAAACCATGAAGCATTTGCTACATATTATTGTCACGTTTCATATGAATTTTTCATGAATTATAGCCATTTTTTGATGGATACGATAATTTTACGGCCCTGGTACGATAGCTGCCTGGCTTCAGGCTGTGAACACTGTTCCGTCGCCTTAGGCGGAATGGACGGCTTATGTCCACTCCATAGCTTGTCAAAAAAAAGCCGAAGAATATGGTGCAAAGAATACACAAAGATATGCCTTCTCAAACAAAGAATATGAGAAAAATATTGTTTCAGATCTATAATTCTGATTACTCCATGAGTAGATCATCCACCACATCGTGCAGCCAGCGACCAGTGTTGGATAGTTTTAGCGAGTTGTTTAATAGCGGCGTAGTTGGTCACGCATTGTGTCTAAAATCTGTCTACGACAAATTAAGGCGCCAAGGTGGTTGCGAAGCGACCACTTTCCAAGAATACTGGACCACAGTTGACTATATATATTTCAGGTCAGTTCTATAACTATCAAGTTATATTTTTTACTACCATGGCAACCAGTCTAGCTGATGGTAGTGGTAACTGCGGATTGATGTTGCTGCCTGACTTAAGGTGGGGTCTGAACCTTCCCTGGAGTGCCCTTGTAAGCAGTGGGACACTTGTAATAGAAATAAGTCTTTAGTTGATGGCTAAATAGAAGTCATATATATCACTGACCTTATTATAAAATGTATGTACAGGCTGGTAATCTTTGTAATTTGGGTGGAATATGATATGAGGTTTGCCTTCTTACTTTAATGGAGGTTCTTAATGACAAATATCACAATCGTATGGAGTAAGAAGAAGGAACACGAACATTAAGTGTTTTATTGCTTTTTGTGGCAAACGTGGAATAAGTCTACCCGGTGATAAGTGGTCACTACCGTTCGTGGACTTCAGCAATTGAACTGGTACAGTCTAAAGGAGGATGAGCACTGAAAGGGGCGGCCTCCCAAATGTTGCATGCCAAAAAATGTGATTTTACTGAGTATCATCTGTTTGCCTGACATATACATACACTTATAAGTAACCAACCCTGATAAGCCGCATCGGTATTTAGTCTAATTATTTAGTAGATAGGTTGTGGGTGAAAGATCTTACACAATAATAAGTGATTACAAAAAAATCGTATATTGACGAGGGTAAGAATACTGGGGTAATTCACCACGGCCTGTCTTCCTATTGGATATTTTGAAAGACGTCTAAGGGATACACATATATGCATATGACGATCCATCGAAGAGAAAGTAAACTCGAAATTAAACCGTACAATAATCCGTTTGATCAGCGTGGTTCAGTTTTATTTCAATTTCCCTTCTACTCTAAAGGAGGATACGAACAAAGAAAATGAAGACGAATATAATTATGATATAATGTTCCCAGCTGCTGCAGCTCGTTAAAGTTAATGGAACGCTTGCGTCTACCAACTGCTAAGGAATGCGAGGTGCTGGGCTGTTTGCCCAACGACGTGTACGGCTCTGATCACCTCGCCCTTGCCGCCACCTTCGAGTTGATGTCATCACACAAATCAACATTATAATCTTAACTAATATTATAAATACAATTGTGTTTGTTTGTTTATTTGTTACGCTTAACTACTCTACTCAAAACTTTGATAATTGATATACAGAAGCATAAGTACATACATACATATCATCACGCCATATCTCTTGCAGGGTAGGCAGAGAGAACAGTGCCAGAGAACTCTATCCCTTATCTCTATCCTTTACTCGCTTCCTCATCATTCATAATTCTCTTCATACACGCTCGCCGGTTTCGGAGACTCTTGACTCCACCTTCCTTCAGTACATGACCGATCTAGTCTAGGTAGGTGAGTCTCGATCTCCCCCGGTACCTACATCCTTCCACTTTCGCATTGTATATCTTAAGCATAAGTACGTTTATAGATATACAGAAATGGCTATTATAGGATATTTTAGAAGTATATACATATATTAAAAGAAAAGTACTGTGGCCCCAGGGACATAAAAATTGATTGACAAAATCCAGTGAAGCCGGCGTAGCTAGCAACATAAACGAATGTTTGTTACAGTGTGTTCACAGTACGTACACCCGCAACTTCATTTAAGGTGGTTTTGCATTTTCTTTGATTAGTAGAAATCCCAAACATCCGCCCCTTCCTGTCCTTTTATTCTCTCTCTATAAATCTGCATTTTCGCTAGACAGTGATTTGAGTGTGGCGCTGGTGTTTTTGAAGTCTATGAGCGGCAATAACCACTTATCCATCAGATAGATTGTCTGTTTGTCTGTCACTTAAAGTACATAAAGAATATAGTGAATTGTTAGTATGGCTATAAGTAGTAAATACGAATACGTGGAAATGTAATTACATTTTTTTTTTCAACTAGTCAAATGCGTACCTACCTCTGGACATAATATAAAAAATTAATTATTTTCATATTAGTCTTAACTTGTAGCGCACTTAAACACAAATTAAATAATTCTCAATTTAAACCTACTGGTCTAAGGTTCACAGAAAATCGACGGCCATCTGTTGCCGGATGGAAAATAATATTTTATTAATTAAAATATGTTTTGAAGCATATCGAGCAGAATTTGCGAAAAAAAATATGTTCATGTTTACATTAGAAAATAAAATATTTCATACATCTTTTACAAACCTTACTTCCTTACTAATATTATAAATGCGAAAGTAACTGTCTGTCGCTCGTTTACGCCAAAACTACTGAACCGATCTAAATGAAATTTGATATACGGATAATCTAGAGCCTGATAAACGGCATAAGCTACTTTTTAATGCAAAAAAAGGATTGTAAAGGGAGGTGAAAAGTTGTAAGAAAGTATCGTCATTTTTAAAGCTAAAGGCTTGAAATTTATTTTTAGGCTATTGATTAGATTTAAATATAATGATTTTTTTACAATATTTTAATAATATTGTAAAAAAAAATACCCTTGAGGGGTAAAATAAAAAATAGGGGATGAAAAACGGGCAGTAACCTTTTACGCGGGCAGCAGCTAGTTAGATATAAACAAGAGTTTATTTCTAACCTAAAAAAAAATACATTATTTTCTTTTTACGACAACTCTATTGGAATATGTTCAGAAACATATGTATAATTTAATGAAATATGATTTTCGTCACGAGAGCGGGTGATGAGATGGGTGCAGTGCAGATCGGTTTTCTAGGGATTCTCTACTATCCCTTTAATGTACTCGTAGCCTTAATATCATACACATATTTTTTTATTGAAAAGAAAATGGCTTTATCGTTTGGCGCCTATATCGCCCTGTAAATCGCATGCATACCTTTCACTAGGTACAAAATTCAACAAACTAAGTGATATGAAAAAATAAACACTTTTATTATATAAAGATAATTTTATCAGAGTTGTTTGTAAGAGCTTTGTTTCCTTTGCTTGTCCAAATCGAAAAATAAAAACATATCCTTCCTATGCTTCACCATAACATTCAACTGTTACCAGTTGTTCACTAAGTGAAATTGACAAATAGGTACACAAACTGAAAAGATTTTTGCTTATGGCGGTTGGCACTTGTGGCCTTAGGGATGCAAGCTCCAACTGGGCGTCACTCGAGACTTTAGACAAGAATACATATTTTGTAAACATAATTATGATATTTGCATATTTTAACTACATATATTAACGATTCGTGATTATTAAGACATTTAATGCCGTATTAAATGTCTTAATAATTAAATGTGTGTAAATTTGTGGCTATTTGTCTTGTACAATAAATGCAATACTCAGTTTAAAATATGATCCATGAAAATTTACATAGTTACACGTACTCAGCAACTAGTAATAAGACACTGTATTCAATGACAATAGATGGAGCTGATGTTGAAAGGGGTATTTTTTAAATTTTACATGTACGAGCCATAATTGCTCACACAGCCATTTACGTACTATAAGTACTACGACCTAATTAATATGAAACACCGGGTTGAGAGCCCTCAGCGCTCACCCATAGTCCGAGTTAAGCTGTGACAGCCATCTGCGGCTAACAGCTAAAAGACAGACACAAAAAAAATCAAAACAAAAACCGGTGTTACCGTAAACTACGAGAAAAGTCCAAACGATAACGATGACGAACTGGAACCGAAATAGACGAGTAGTCTAACCGTCTCTTCGTGAAATGATTAGTAAATAAATATAAATAATTAGGCTATTCCGACTTACTTTGATCAAGTGTTCAAATGCACAGTATAACAAAATAGAATGCCAGATTTAAGCACCCATTTTGGGGATAAAATAACATGTTTTATATTGAAAATATTGTCTGGTTAAACTTAAATAAGTCTGCTCGCTACAACGTATAATACAATGATCGAATTAGGAACTTCCACGGGAAAAATATGATTTGTATTGGAAAGTATGATACAATACTTGATAGACCGCTCCCTCACCGACTAATACCATCGCGTGTCAATAAGGGGCCTCCATTAATTACGTGAGGCAATTTTAAGGATTTATGACCCCCTTCCTCCCTTGGTGAGATATCGTAAGATTTTTCTCGTAAAATAATATCACGTAAGATTGGTGAAGGGAGTAGGGTAGATCCCTACCCCCTTCCCCAATCTTACGTGATATTTTTTCAAATCTTTGTTGTATAAAGGTTTTTATTTTCATTTTATTTAACTTTCAAGAAATTTTACACAAATTTCTGCTCAAAAAAAAAATACGTGATATTTGTCAAGACCCTACTCTTCCCTAAGTGAGATTTAGTAAGATTCGGCTCGAACACGCAATATATCTCGCGTAATTAATGGACGCTCCTGAGTCAGCGAGTACATTTTTCAGATATGGCTATATTGCGTTCTAGTGAGCATATTCTGCCTTATTCCTTTCCATGGATACGTTCCTAGCTCGGTTATAGTATGAAACGGGGTAGTATACAAACAATAAAAGCGGAGCCGCTGGCGGTTACTTGCTAGCTATAGTCTGTCTAATCTAAGAAGTGCACTTTGACAGCGGTCTGAGTAAGTTGTCTAGGTATGTGAACCAAATAATCGCTATCGAAAATATCCGATTTTACTGAGAAATCGATATTGATTCTTTATAATTAATAATCGTTTTATTTTTCAAAAAGGTGATGAATAAATTAAGTGCTAAATTAGTACTAAACAAATTTAATTATTTCAGCATAGAATCTATTCATCATATTCAGTAGGATTAGGTTAATTAAAAACAAAAACTGGATTTGAAAATGGCTATTTATTAAGAATTACTACTATTACTTGAATTATCAGCATCGCGAACATTAATAATTATTTCCTCATCAATCAAAGTGTCGAAATGTACATCTCGGTCAAAATCTCTATTCGATTAATTGTATTATTCTAATATTTTTACCGATTATTTGGATAATCGTGAATTGGAAGTTGTCAAGCACTACTGTATAGAACGTGATGACGTGACATTGTTAGGTCGTCACTGACAATTACTATTTACCATGTTATTTCTATTTTAAATTAGTTTTACGAGTTTCAACATTAGATTATTGTACAAGAAAGTCACCCGCAATTTTAATTATGTAAATAACTTAATAGTTGTTTAAAATTTCAGATTTAGTGTTTACAATCATGTGTATACGTTTGACCAAGGTTATTGTGTATTAAAAAATGCAAAACGTCAAAATGCACTTCTTAGATTAGATGAACTATAGTAACGTTATTAGTACAATAAATTGTATCTGATCAATTTGCCATATTGTGTTACGATACAAATTTAATATAATTAATAATTTGATTTTGTTAATATATTTGAGTATAATTATAAGCCAAAACATAATGTTGTTCTTATTTAATCTGCCAAATATTTCTTATATTTGTTTATTATGATTTTAATCCTATTCTGATATTGCCGTGTGACGAGGTAAGAATACAATACATAACCCCCTTACTTTTCCGGGGGTGATGGTCTAGTCTTGTATTTTTTTCTATGGATGTGGTCGCGCCCCGCTAAATTGGTCCGGGGCGACGTAAGAGGCGGTGCGCAACCCCATAGACCCACCATGCAAGAACACCTCTCTTCGCCGTGGGAGCGAGCCACAGGTACCCAATCTTTGTCTTCGGTGGCGTGATGGTCTAGTCTAGAGGTACCTCTATGTTTGATACTTGAAATTAAAAAGCGGATAAATTTACGAATGAATATATATCAAGGCAATCCCTATAGGAGGTAATCCCAAATAGAGGGTGAGGGAAATGCTCAGCAACCCTTAAAGACTTCAGACGAGGGATGATTAATAATCAAACTATGAAAAAACACAGAAGGATTTTCAATTAGTAATGTCATGGAGTCGTTATATTTGACATTGAACTTCAGTTTCAAGATTATTTCTAAGTCAACTTTGTTTTTTTAAATGTGATTTATAAACGTGTTTTTTAAGTAATCCCAGAAATCGCCAGAGGTCTCTATGATGCATGCATATTACATACTTGTTAGGGATGTTAAAAAATAATCGATTTTTATTTTAATCGATTATTTTTTTCTAATAATCGATTTTTATAACAATATTAATCGATTTTTAAAAAATCGATTATTTAATTTATGCGTTTTAATCGATTTTTATGAGAAGCGCCATCTATGGAACGGATGAATAAAGCTCGAAGTAAATCCGTTATTATTTACAAGTTAAGAGTGCCATAATATAAATGTAGTTGTTGGTAAAACAATAAAAATGTCTTCCAATAGTAAAACACCTAAAAGTGGTTGGCGAAAATATTTTACGATTATGAAACATACAGCAATATGCAAGTACTGTTCCAAAGAGCTAAAAACTTGCAGTAATACTACAAATTTAAAACAGCATACATACATACCATCACGCCATGTCCCTTGCAGGGTAGGCAGAGAGAACAGAGTGCCAGAGAACTCTATCCTTGCATATTTCACTCGCTTCCTCAACATTCATAATTCTCTTCATACACGCTCGCCGGTTTCGGAGACTCTTGAATCCACCTACTTCAGTACATGACCAATCGGTAGGTTAGTCTCGGTCTCCCCCGGTACCTACATCCTTCCACTTTCGCATTGTATATCTTCTTAACCAGACGTTCGTTCGGCATTCTTTCCACATGCCCGAACCATCGGAGTATTCCCTTTCGCATCTTTACACCAATACTCTCTTTCATACCTATTCGCTCTCTTACGTCGTCGTTACGAATGCGATCGATCAGCCTAACTCCACAGATTTTCCGTAGAGATCGCATTTCGACCGCATTAATTTTACTTTCATACTTTTTTTGCATACCCAACTCTCGCTTTCATATAGTAATGTTGGGACAAGCAAGTTATGTATTGCTACACGTGCCTTCTGGCTGAGGTAATGGCTACCGAGAAGTTGTCCCAACGCTCCGTTCACTCTATTTCCCGCATTTACTCTTCGCTCTATACCGAGAAGCGGGAGTTGGGTATGCAGAAAAGAGTATGAAAGTAAAATTAATGCGGTCGAAATGCGATCTCTGCGGAAAATCTGTGGAGTTAGGCTGACCGACCGCATTCGTAACGACGACGTAAGAGAGCGAGTAGGTATGAAAGAGAGTATTGGTGTAAAGATGCGAAAGGGAATGCTCCGATGGTTCGGACATGTGGAAAGGATGCCAAACGCACGTCTGGTTAAGAAGATATACCATGCGAAAGTGGAAGGATGTAGGTACCGGGGGAGACCGAGACTCACCTACCTAGACCAGATCGGTCATGTACTGAAGGAAGGTGGAGTCAAGAGTCTCCGAAACCGGCGAGCGTGTATGAAGAGAATTATGAATGTTGAGGAAGCGAGTGAAGTATGCAAAGATAGAGTTCTCTGGCACTCTGTTCTCTCTGCCTACCCTGCAAGGGATATGGCGTGATGATATGTATGTATGTCTATACCAGTGGTGTACCTTCCATCTCGGCTAAATTCACATCCAAGATATACAAATTCATCCACTTATTCTAGTACATCATTGCCTAATTGTACTCTTACATCTGTTCTGGCTTCATCTCTTTCAAAGACCATTTTTTTGGTTTTACTCACATTCATGCGTAGACCCCTTTTCTTACAATCTTCTGTCATTGTGTCGACTAGGGTCTGCCGGTCAGTCGCTGACAGCGCCAGCAGGACTGCATCATCGCCATCGAGCAGAGCAGTGACCACTGAGTCGCCCATCTGGACTCCCACATTCATATCGTTCAACCTTAGGAGACATTTATCCAGATATATGATAAAAACCCAGGCTGATAGAACGCACCAATGCTTAATGCCGATATTGACGTCAAACCAAGGCGGCATTCCATCATCCAGCCGCACACAAGCTCTACAGCTCATGTAACTGGACTACACAGCCTGCAGCAGTTTACCGTTAATATCATATTCCAGTAAAATGTCCCAAAGTTTTCTTTCGTGCAACCGTCTCAAATGTTCTGTCCAGATCCACAAAACTGCAGAAAACCCTCTAACCTAGAGCCAGATGCTTCTCCACAATGTTGCGCAGAGAGAACACTTGATCCATGCATCCCCTTCCACTCCTGAAACCTCCTTGTGCCTCACATAGTAAACCATCGGACTCCATCCTCATTCTCCTTTCAATAATTTTAGCATACACTTTTGCTGCCAAAGTGGTCAAGCTTATTGCTCTAATTTGCGCAGTCATAACGTGAACCCTTGTTTCTAAACAAAGGCACGGTGACTGTGCTATTCCAGTTCCTGAGAACCATTTCCGAGCTCCAACATAAATTGAGGAACAACAGGAACGCCTCCCAGACACAGGAGCCCCCAAGCTTGACCATCTCGGCAGACACCATATCAATGCCCGCTGCCTTACCATTTTTCAAACTACTTATCACCCATTCAACTTCATCCATACTGATGCCATCGGAGGACCCCGGTGCCGAATGTTGATCTACTAGACCATATGCAACACCGGCGCCAACCCGAGTATCCGCATACATATTGCCAAAATATTCACTCCATCGGCTTAACACGTCTTGTATTTGTGTAAAAATGTCTCCACGTTTAGACCTTATTTTATTCATTCTGAGGGCTGACCAACCACCCCGAGACCTCTTCACATCTCTCCAAAAGAGTTTGGTGTTACCCTCGAAGTTTTTAGCCAGCCTATCCGCTATCTTCTGCACTCATATTTGTTCTATCACGTTTCTTTTTCACTATGGCCTTGGTGTCATTCTTACATTGCTGATATATTTCTTTTTTCTGTTCAGTCATACTGTCATTCAGATTCAAAGAAGAGACATAGTCCAGCCACGCTTTCTTCTTTTTCTCTACGGAAGCTGCCACTTCCGCATCCCACCAAGCATCACCATTTGTTTTTCTGTGCTTCTTTGAGCTTCCACATACTTCTGTATCTACCATACTCTCTTTCAATATTCTCCAGCATTCTTCTATGTCCGATTGCGGCTGGCTTGCCATCGTCAGCCGTTCTCGGACACCCTCTGCATACTTTTCTCTTACACATTCTTCTTGCAAACTTTCAATCTTTATTCTTTCAAGCCCTCCGAAATGGACACGCTCTCGCCAGTGCCCCCACTTTCTGTACAGACCACTAAATCTCGCAATAACGAGATAGTGGTCCGTATCGACTGTGGGGCCCCTGTAGGCTCTTGCGTCCAATATTTTGCTTCGGAGGCGACTGTCTACCAAAATTAAATCTATTATACTTTTCTGTTCATTCCTTCTCCATGTATACATATGAATGTCCTTATGTTGGATAAATGTTTTTGACACAATAAGGTTTCTCTCCTTGCATACATCCGCTATTCCTAGCCTACCTGCGTCGTTCACTCTCTTATCACCAAATGGACCAAGTACGTCCTCATAGTCGGGACGCTTGGTCCCCACCCATCGGTTCAAATCTCCGCATACAAGCACGCGTTCACTGGTTTCTGCCATATCCAGAACTTCCCTAACATTATCCCAAAACTTCTCTAGGTCTGATGCGACCGAGGATCCTACGGGAGCATATGCTACAATCGTGAAAGGTGACACCTAGTTTTATACGGACCCAAAGAAGTCTGGGATCATAAATGTCGTAATCCTTCACACCTGAGGCCAAGCGAGAGGACAACAGCACTCCTACCCTCATGCTGGCTCGATCGCTCGGTGGTACACCAGACCACAGGGCCATCCCGCCACCAGGAAGATCGCAGGCGTCGCTGACCCTTCGCTTGGTCTCTGTTACACAGAGCACGTCTAGACGTGCTCTGTGTAACAAACGGCGGACAAACAGCTAGCTGTTTGTCCGCCATGACGGTTATCAGCTCGTGCAACTTACCTTCCACACAACCTCTTACATTCCACGTACCCACCCGGCACTCTGCTCTCCTCAACTCGTTTGACTGGGCAAGGCGTGATGGGTGGTCGCCCCCATCGCCGCATCTGCCGATTTTCGTACCAACGGGGGCGGGTCGGTACGCGTCGCCTCCGGGGGACACCCTAACCCGCACTGCGGTACGCATATGAACCGGATTGAAGTCTAACTAGACTGGCAGGGGACGCGACGTGCACGCTCCGAACTATGCCCCCCTACACGCTCCGAATTATGCCTCCCTAAAAAAAAATCATCAAATCAGGCTATTACCATACACTGCTAGACGTAGACCTAAATGTAAAATAGTACTGGACATTTATGGCATTTTTTGTTGAGATTTATATTTTAGTTTTTGTGACAATAAGGTTGTTATTTTGTTAGGATGCTCATCATTTCCTTTTTATGATAATAAAAATGTGTCAATAATTACATTTGGTTTGCTTATGCCTTACTTTGAAAATTTAAAGGAATATTCGCTGTGATGAATTTTTAGATTTGAATTGGTTGATTTTTTATTCATATAATTTTATTTGATTTTAATCTGATAAATTGTTAATATGGATCTCTTAGGTTTGTTATTTGAATATGAAAAGTATATACATTTTTAAATAATAGAAAAAAAATCGATTATTTATTTTGATTATAATCGATTTTTGATAAATCGATTAATATTAAATAACAAAAAAATCGATTTTTATTTAATCGATTTTTTCCAGGAACCTCACATCCCTAATACTTGTACGTAAATTATCCCGCTCTTCCGGTGTCAGTGGTTTCAATTTAACAATTAAAGCAAAGTTTATCGTAAAATAACCATAAAATTGAAGTCATAAAGGATCACCTTGTTTTAAAAATGGACCTTGCAATTTGAAAAAATAAGTTGACCTTAAATAATCTTCAAAATTAAGTTCAAGGTCAGATTTAAGAGCACAGGATTCTCAATTGAAAATCTCGTTTGACATATTTTCTTATTTCAATTAAATCCATCCATTACCCCCCCGTGACCGTCTATTGTTAGACATAGGCCATACCACGCAATTAAATTAAATCATCGTTCTTCATCTTCACCTAGTGGGGGCTTGTCCTCCACAATAAAATCGTACTTCTTCATATTCCGATTTTTTTAGCTTAAAGAGGAGTTGGAAAGAATGTTACGCTTTTAGTCAAAGCAGCTCTTAGCCAAATCAGGGAATTAGGAAAACAAAATTAACTAATAAATAAAGGGATGTACAGTCATGATAAGCGCAGCAGTACGACATCGCGGATACGAAAAAGCTTAACGGACCTATACAAGGTGGAGACGACCATACGACAATAATTTTAATCTAGTGTATCTGATGACTTGCCCAGCCTGTATACAAACTTTGAATACAATATGTCGTATAGTTTAGCCGCAGCACATTACTTTGTATTATTAACAATTTCCACACTCTGTATAAAAATTAAAATTATTCGCCTATCAAATGAGCTCCCGCGCCGCATCGGTATAAACTAATATGAAACTAGTACCTACATATCGCCATGTTTACCAGTTCAAGTCTTCCCCAAACGTAATACAAATCAATGCATATTATACCTTATTCCTAAGTCTTTATAAACCGTGTCATCAGACTTAGATGAGAAATTTAAAACTACCTAATGCGGCTTAATGGAAGAAGACCTCGGTCTCATGTTCAAAACTATTATAATAGGTATGTAGGTCAGTGTGCCACCGTGATCCTGTGACGTGAATGTGCGTAATTAGACGCTTACTTTGTGTTAGAATAGTATTTCTTTCTCATTTACAATGCCTCGTTATAATTACACAGCTTCGGGTATACAGATATGATTTTAATTTATGGAGAATATCACGGAAATGCAGCTTTAACCATACGTACGTACCGAAAGAGATATGGAAACACACGTGTTTGTACTACCAATGGCCGGACTATTGTGCAAGCTGTCCAGAGGTTACGGGATAATCAATCCTTACTGCCTCATATGGATAGTGCTCCTTCGCGTGTAAGAGTCACCCTAGATGAACAAATTTTAAATTATTTTTCTCGCAAATTTGACAGAGGTTGATAATGTGGAGAACTTAAAAAAAGGAATTGTACGATCTTTCGACAAGTTAAAATACATCGCCGTCAATGGCGACCTGTTAACAAGAGTTCGAAATAATATTTTAAGACGATATAATTTGTGCGTTCGGGTCCATGGCGCACATATCGAAAATTTAAAAGTTTAACGACCAAGTGAATTATTAAAGTTATCGTGATTATTTTAATAAAATAATCGAGTGAGAATGAATAGCGCCCAAACATTACGTGTATGTATTTACCTACGTTTCGAAGTTGTAACATATGATACCACAAGGTCACTCGCGTGCCGACCACAGGTTAGTGAACTAATATTTACAAACGGTGTTCTATTTTGTTTCAATATTTATGATAAAAAGTTTGTTTGAAAAAATTGTTTTTTAAATATGCATGCGAGGACTTTTTTAATAGTTTCAAAATACTCCTATACACTAGTATTGACGGTGTTTTCATTTATTGTCGTATTGACGTCTCCACCCTGTATACATGCATATACCTATGTGAGCTTT
This sequence comes from Lymantria monacha, assembly GCA_905163515.2. NCBI lineage: Eukaryota > Metazoa > Arthropoda > Insecta > Lepidoptera > Erebidae > Lymantria > Lymantria monacha. The sequence continues at coordinate 26,265,119 of LR991081.1, forward strand.
GAGATTGATTGCTACAAGCTCACGTCATTACGTGGTCTAATAGTTTGTTTGGAAAATACAGCGAAAAGATGAAATTAAATTTGACCGGTCAGAGTTCGTTTTATGCGAGTGTTACAAATATTGTTATAATAAATCATATTGTGTCTATATTGTCATCAACAATGCCGCGACCAATAAGATCAAATCTTTCCTGACAAAGCCGTAACGCAATTAGAATTCGAAACATCACGAATGTAACCACGGCAGAAGAACAAGATATTTCACATTTTCGAGGCAGCCCGTGAAACGGCTCGGTTGACAATGCGAAATCGTCGCACAAATCTCAGAAACAGAAGCGGCTCTAGCGCATGTAGAGCCCGGGTGCAATCAATAACCTGGCGCCCTCTTGTATCTGAATGCGTGAACAAACAAAATGGAATAGGTTGATACTAACAAGACGTTCGACTAAACGCCGAATCTCGCTGGAATGCGTTGTCCTACTTAGTTTTGTTGTTTTGACACGAAACTAAGTAAACGCGATCGGATTATGAAGTTACAGGTGAACATGGCGACAAAGCAACCTACCCACGCTTGTCAAATAATGCACCCACTACGTTTATAAACATAGTCATCACGCAGATGTGACCGGTCATTATCGGCTATCATCGTGAACATCCGGTATTCATGTGCGTTATCGCTTGGTTGGCGATAAGTCAAAGGGTTTTAGCGTGCTAATATATCGCGCTCTCTGGTTACACTAGCGTTGTTTATTTCGGCGGCAATTTTCGATGTGTTTAGACGCGTTCGAGTGTCCCCAGTTAATTAATAAATATGGAATGGAGCGATAATATGATGCTGCAATTTTTACACCATTATGAAGCTGAACCCATGATGAAATCCAAAAAAATCATTATGAAATTATTAGCATATTATAACTGTAAAAGTAAAGCAACTCGTCATCCATAGTTGAACACTTCGAAATGATTTCGGCCATCTTTAATTATTGCACGATAGATGGCATACGTCACCTTGAAGACGTAAGATATAATATGAAGCGAAATTTGCATGTCCTAAAATAGTTCACGATGGTGTAAGTGGCAGCACGATTGGGCCGGATTCCCAATAGGTGCGGGTTCGAACCCCGCTTGTGACATCATTTTTCGTTTCGTAAACGGGTATTTATTGCACGATACTTCGTGTAAAATACCGAAGTCGCTAGTATGACCACAGTATTATCGCGATTACTTTCTAGTGTACAAAACGTACGAAGCATTAATGCTAGTAGCTTCGTACGTTTTCTACACTAAAAAGTTATCGCGATAATACTGTGGTCTCATTAGCGACTTCGGTATTTTACACGAAGTATCGTGCAATAATAAAAAAATGGCCGAAATCATTTTCATGCGTTTAACTATGGATGACGAATTGCTTTACTATTACAGCTATATTATGCTAATAATTACATAATGATTTTTCTTTATCCCTTCATGGGTTCCGCTTCATAGTGGTGTAAAAATTCTAACACCATTTCATCACTCCACTCCATATTTATTAACTGAAATCCTCGAACGCGTCTAAACACATCGAAAATTACCGCCGAAATGAAAAATGCTAGTCTGACCACAGAGCGCGATATATTAGCGCGCTAAAACCCTTTCACTTATCGCCCGAATGTTCGCGACGATAGCCAATAATGACTGGTCACATCTGCGTGTATTGTCTCATTGCACTTGAAAGCTTGAAGCTTCGTGACGATACACGCAGGTGCGGCCCTAGCATAAGAAACATACATACATACATATCATCACGCCATATCCCTTGCAGGGTAGGCAGAGAGAACAGAAACATACAGTAATAATATGCAAGTACTGTTCCAAAGAGCTAAAAACTTGCAGTAATACAACAAATTTAAAACAGCATATGGAACGAAAACATTCCAATGTCTTACAGGCAACATGAATTATATTTTATAATGATTATTGTGACTGTACGTTTTTAATACTAGTCAAATGGAACTACCATAAATAAAAATAGGTCTGAATATTTGTGATAATATTTTTTTTTATTGTTTAAATTTAAAAATTAACGAAACCTTTATTTTATATTTTAGTTTTTGAGATCACATCGTAGTCGTTTAGTTTCTTGAATCTCGTTTAAGTATCTTATTTTAATACTAGTCAAATGGAACTAAAAATAGGATTGAACATTTGTGACAATAATTATATATATTTTTTTTATTGTTTAAACTTTTGTTGCGGCGATGGGGGCCGCCACCCATCACGCCTTGCCCAGTCAGGCGAGTCGAGCAGAGTGCCGGGTGGGCACGTGGAATGTAAGAGGTTGTGTGGAAGGTAAGTTGCACGAACTGATATTCGTCATGGCGGACAAACAGCTAGACGTGCTCTGTGTAACAGAGACCAAGCGAAGGGGCAGCGACGCCTGCGATCTTCCTGGTGGCGGGATGGCTCTGTGGTCTGGTGTACCACAGAGCGATCGTGAGCCAGCATGAGGGTAGAAGTGCTGTTGTCCTCTCGCTTGGCCTCAGGTGTAAAGGATTACGGCATGTATGATCCCATACTTCTTTGGGTCCGTATAAAACTAGGTGTCACCAAGGTGTTCATGTTTGTAGCATATGCTCCCGTAGGATCCTCGGTGGCATCAGACCTAGAGAAGTTTTGGGATAATGTTAGGAAAGTTCTGGATATGGCAGAAACCAGTGAACGCGTGATTGTATGCGGAGATTTGAACGGATGGGTGGGGACCAAGCGTCCCGACTATGAGGACGTACTTGGTCCATTTGGTGATAAGAGAGTGAACGACGCAGGTAGGCTCATAGCGGATGTATGCATGGAGAGAAACCTTATTGTGGCAAACACATTTTTCCAACATAAGGACATCCATATGTATAGGTACATGGAGAAGGAATGAACAGAAAAGTATAATAAATTTAATTTTGGTAGACAGTCGCCGCCGAAGCAAAATATTGGACGCAAGAGCCTACAGAGACCCCGCACTCGATACGGACCACTATCTCGTTATTGCGAGATTTAGTGGTCTGTTCAGAAAGTGGAGGCACTGGCGAGAGCGTGTCCACTCCGGAGGGCTTGAAAGAATAAAGATTGAAAGGTTGCAAGAAGAGTGTGTAAGACAAAAGTATGCAGAGGGTGTCCGAGAACGGCTGACGATGGCAAGCCAGCCGCAATCGGACATTGAAGAATGCTGGAGAATATTGAAAAAGAGTATAGTAGATACAGCGAAAGAAGTATGTGGAAGTTCAAAGAAGCATAGAAAAACGAATGGTGATGCATGGTGGGATGCGGAAGTGGCAGCTTCCGTAAAGCAAAAGAAGAAAGCGTGGCTGGACTATGTCTCTTCTTTGAATCTGAATGACATTATGACTGAACAGAAGAAAGAAATATATCGGCAATGTAAGAATGACACCAAGGCCTTAGTGAAAGAGAAATGTGATAGTGCAAATATAAGTGCAGAAGATAGGCTGACTAAAAACTTCGAGGGTAACACCAAACTCTTTTGGAGGGAAGAAGTCTCGGTGTGGTTGGTCAGCCTTCAGAACTAATAAAATAAGGTCTAAAAGTGGAGACATTCTTACACAATCACAAGACGTGTTAAGCCGATAGAGTGAATATTATGGTATGTATGCGGATACTACGGTTGGCGTCGGTGTCGCATGTGGTTTAGTAGATCAACATTCAGCACCGGCGTCCTCCGATGGCATCAGTATGGATGAAGTTGAATGGGCGATAAGAAGTTTGAAATATGGTAAGGCAGCGGGCATTGATATGCTGTCTGCCGAGATGATCAAGCTTGGTGGCTCCTGAGTCTGGGAGGCGTTCCTGTTGCTCCTCAATTTATGTTGGAGCTCGGGAATGGTTCCCGGGGACTGGAATAGCGCAGTCATCGTGCCTTTGTTTAAAAACAAGGGTTCACGTTATGACTGCGCAAATTAAAGAGCCATAAGCTTGACCAGTTTGGCAGAAAAAGTGTACGGTAAAATTATTGAAAGAAGAATGAGGATGGTGTCCAATGGTTTACTGTGTGAGACACAAGGAGGTTTCAGGAGTGGAAGGGGATGCATGGATCAAGTGTTCTCTCTGCGTAACATTGTGGAGAAGCATCTGGCTCTAGGTCAGAGGGTTTTCTGCAGTTTTGTGGATCTGAAGAGAGCATTGGACACGGTTGTACGAAAGGAACTTTGGAACATTTTACCGGAGTATGGTATTAACGGTAAACTGCTACAGGCTGTGCAGTCCAGTTACATGGGCTGTAGAGCCTGTGTGCGGCTGGATGATGGAATGTCGCCTTGGTTTGACGTCAATATCGGCATTAAGGAAGGGTGCGTTCTGTCAGCCAAACTGTTTATCATATATCTGGATAAATGTCTCCAAAGGTTGAACGATATGAATGTGGCAGTCCAGATGGGCGACTCAGTGGTCACTGCTCTGCTATATGCAGATGATGCAGTCCTGCTGGCACAGTCAGCGACTGACCTGCAGACCCTAGTCGACATAATGACAGAAGATTGTAAGGGGTCTACGCGTGAATGTGAGCAAAACCAAAATAATGGTCTTTTAAAGAGATGAAGTCAGAACAGATGTAAGAGTAACAATAGGTAATGATGTAAGGTACCTGGGTCGAATATGGCCAGGCGGAAAATATGGCCATGCATATACCATTATTACTAACACGAAAATTTGTAACGACCTGAACGCGATAGTTAATTGTCGCTAGTGTCGCATGTATTCGAACGGCGTACCTGTCGCCCTTCCCGCGCGCCCAGCAGTCGCCCAGGGTCCATTAAAGTGAAACATGCTGCTGAGGTTATAAAAACATTAAGTAAGTATTCTCCTGAATTTTATTATTTTTCAAATAAGAATCTTTGTTAATCACATTAAGATGTTGTGTGACGATCGTAATTTGATATTTCTTTGTTTAATTATCAAAGTAATAGTGTCTTTTTCATTTGTGTACATGAAAACAAAAAATGCGTAACTGCAAATATGGCCACCGTTTGGCCATATTTACGGTACTAAATTACCAATTATTTTTTTTGTTTTAGACCATGGAACGCTATAAAGCTAAAGGGCTTCAAGGTAATTGGTCAGAACCATCAATAAAAAAAAGCTTGCAACTAGCTTTAACTGAAGTCAAAAGCGGTAAGATGGAGGTATATACGGCTGCAAAGCATTATAATGTACCAAGACGAACTCTAAGGCGTTATTTACAAGAGAAAAAGGAGACTAAATCTCCTTTGGGCCAGTAACCACTTCTTAACCCTGAGCAAGAGAAGATTTTGGCATCCCGTGTTATTCGCCTGTGCAATGTGGGATACCCATTAACACAGCGTGTACTACATAGATGCGTAAAGACATTCTGTGATCGAAATAACATTTCAGGGTCAGGTTGATATCTTTAAATTTATATTACTTGTAAAGATAGTTCTTTATTTGTACAAATTGTCGCCCAAAGAATATCTTTTAAATAAATGTTCTATTAAAACACAATATCCATTTTTATTTCAGTTTATTCTGAAGTATTTTAAAATAGTAATTTAATACAGTAAATATGGCCACACGTATGGCCATATTTACCACCCCCGTCGGAAATATGGCCAATTTCTATTTTTTTTTAAAACTGTTGAAAATACTATTTACTGTTTAATATCTTTGTATTTTTTACCTTTTTTGTATAGATAAATAGTCACTCTTCACGAATAAGTGCTAAAACTAGTTTGTTTTAGCTTTATTATTTAAAAAAAAATATAACAAACCTTAAGGTGGCCATATTCGACCCAGGTACCTTACTAGAGCAAGTGGATGAATTTCTATATCTTGGATGTGGATTTAGCCGAGATGGAAGATACACCACTGATATAGAGCGAAGAGTAAATGCGGGAAATACAGTGAACGGAGCGTTGGGGCAACTTCTCGGTAGCCACCATCTCAGCCAGAAGGCACGTGTAGCAATACATAACGCAGTGCTTGTCCCAACATTACTGTATGGAAGCGAGAGTTGGGTATGCAGAAAAGAGTATGAAAGTAAAATTAATGCGGTCGAAATGCAATCCCTACGGAAAATCTGTGAAGTTAGGCTGATCGATCGCATTCGTAAAGACGACGTAAGAGAGCGAGTAGGTATGAAAGAGAGTATTGGTGTAAAGATGCGAAAGGGAATGCTCCGATGGTTCGGACATGTGGAAAGAATGCCGAACGAACGTCTGGTTAAGAAGATATACAATGCGAAAGTGGAAGGATGTAGGTACCGGGGGAGACTGAGACTAACCTACCTAGACCAAATCGGTCATGTACTGAAGGAAGGTGGAGTCGAGTCTCCGAAACCGGCGAGCGTGTATGAAGAGAATTATGAATGTTGAGGAAGCGAGTGAAGTATGCAAGGATAGAGTTCTCTGGCACTCTGTTCTCTCTGCCTACCAAAGGACAACGCGTGATGGTATGTGTGTATGTAAAAAAAAATGTGTCAATAATTACATTTGGTTTCCTTATTCCTTACCTTAAAATTTAAAGGAATATTCGCTTTGTTGAATTTTTAGAATTGAATTGGTTGATTTTTTATTCATATAATTTTATTTGATTTTAATCTGATAAATTGTTAATATGAATCTCTTAGGTTTATTATTAGAATATGAAAAGGATATACATTTTTAAATAATAGAAAAAAAACGATTTTTTAGTAAAAATCGATTATTTATTTTGATTAAAATCGATTTTTGGCAAATCGATTAATATTAAATTTAAAAATCGATTTTTTTCCAGTAACCTCACATCCCTAGAACATGCCCTATCTTTCACAATTATTTTACCCCCTCTCTCTGTGACCATCCGTAGTATAACACCGCTCCTCCTCTATTTTCCACGTAGTCCTTAATATGGTTTTAAATATTTTACATAAACAGGAAGCTAAGCAAAGCTCGAAGGTCAAAGAATTTAGCTCGACTACGTGACGAAGACCAAACCCCCCCATCTCCATCAGGTAGTTAGGGTACTTTCCCTTATAAGTTTCTCAGGATCCAGCTGTCCACTGTCCGATTTAAGTTGGTTTTTATGACTCTCACAGGCAAGCAAGGGGTGCAAATGGGTGGTGGTTGGTTTTTATGACTCTCAGGCAAGCAAGCAACCATATTGCATTCTTAACTTATTCATTCTTGAATATTATGCTAAGGTGAAGATAATCTTAACATATAGTGATAAAGGATAAATAAAACGCCATTTGTCTTTTTATTGAGTCATTTATACATTTCGATTAACGAAAAAAAAATCATTCAATACAGCATAGCACTGTTACATTTTAACTTAAGTATAAAAATTGGAAAAAGCTTCATACATACCATGGAATTTATCGAAATTGATATTTTGAAGCAATTATTTCCGTGTGGAATATTTACGTCGATAGACCTTATTGCCAGGCGGTGAAAGTTTTGAAGATAAATTTAAAAAAATGAGCACAGAATGTAAATTACATTTAGTTAACTTAATTACAAATAAATAGTTTTGTTAAATTTTGAAATTTTGGCACAGCAAAAATGTTGCACAAGTTCAATTTTTCAATAATATAATGATTTTACAATTGCCTATCAAATGAAAATAAATTCAGTCATATAATTCATACTACTAGGTGCTAGTTATACATTTTGCAAGTTGAAAACGTTAAAGGTGTAAACTATGTTATACTACCAAGCAATAATGTCTATAAACCAAGTATCCATCACAAAAGTTTTAAAAGAGTTAGAAACCTCTGCATTTTTTTTTCAGATAAATAGACCTTTTCAAATGTTGGCCTTTTCCATAAAGAGACGGCTGCATTTCTGAGTAATCCAACTGTTCACACAAGCATATCATTAGGTACATTATTTATTACTATTAACATAAAAAAAACCTATAGCAGATCTAGCTCACAGAAATTTAAACAATAAAGCGAAAGTAATTATAACAAATGGCGTGTAAAATTTACAGTGTAGTTACTTCCATAGATAGATTAATGACGACCAAATCAAAATTCATTCTAACGTTTGCGCGCCGACGTACTGTGGAAATCAGTTAGAAGATATTAACTACGCGGTCACAAACATTGACGATCATAATATTTTGGGGACAGTCAGTCGTCATTTATTAATACGCAAATTATCTTATGTTTTGCAATTTTATAATTACGTAGTAAAGTATGTGTTTCACTGTAACGCCTTTATGCATAGCTTACTATCTCAATGGACTCATTATTAGGTATAAGTACCTAATACCTATCTGTGCTTAGCAAACATATAACATTCGATACAGCTGTAAGCAATTTATGGGATCTGTGGTTTTCTATCATTGTGTTTGAACAGCGATTTGATGAACTCCGAAACTGACTCATGAATAATATAATATTTATAATTCGAATCATATATTCATATAAATAGAGAACAAAGCCTTCTCTTTACACTTCTCATTGTGCTAATATAGGATGACTGCCGGTGGGATTAATTTTATTATTAAAAATAAAGTAAATGTTAGTTTTATTTTTATTAACTAAGTTATTTTTTAATTATTTTAGTTTTACGTTTTTGATTACTTCTCAAAAAAGCCAGTCAAGTCCGATTTTTGTGATACACACGTTTTCTTTATTTTTTTTTGTCTTGTATGCAATTTCATAAAATGGTTATAACAGCTACCAAAACTATATTAATGCATGTAATAGATACAATCCTATATCACAAGCGATGGGACCATGAACGTAAACTTACGCGACGGAAGAATTGTACATATTTATTATAACTGATGGCCGATTACTGAACCTATGGTTATATTTAACATTCTATAGGATCTAGAAAACGGCAGAACTTCAATATTATACCTATTTATCTAATAATACTGGATGGACATTAAATATAATAAATTATCGCGAAAAATTCAGATTATTTCATAAGATCTCACCTTTTTTTTCGTAAGTATACTAGTCGAAAAGCTCTTAATTTTTAAATACCTAAATGTTATGTATTGTTAGAAGATATATTGTAATAATTATCTAGAGAACTGGTTCCAATTCTTACAATAGGCGATTGAATAAAATACAAATTGTTATTATCATAAAAATACAAAGAATATTATTAAGCTCGTAGCTAGCGTAATCCAGCTTATGGTTTATGGTGAATGCGACCAAACGTTCTGACAAACTTTTATAAACAAAGCTTGTTGACTTCACACAAAAATTAATTAAGTAGGTATATATTTTTTATTATATTGTGTAGATATTATGTAAATAATGCCAATAGTCTTAAAATTTGTTAATTTTATATAAAATAAGTAATTGTAAAGATTTATCGATGTTACTTTCAAGTATATATAGAACGATACCTCATTCAATTTTATGTGACATTATATATTTGAACACGCTTCGATCTGGACGGAGAAGGGATTAGTGAATAAAGAAAATTATACCTACCTATAAGGATATTACAAAATATAATAAATACACAATCTTTCTGCGGTTGTCAAATATACAAATTGACGCGTCACAGAGTTGTGTTAAATAAAACATTGCATACCTAACAATGAAATATATTTCAGCTCTACGATGAGTGACACATTGATACGGCGCGGCGTTATAACACACGCGTGATAGTAGCTATCAACAATAGCACATTAACATGAAAGGCAATGCAATAGCGAGGTCCCATCGTGAAGTTTCGGAGTTCATTCAAATTAAACGGTCACGTTCATACGTTTATTCAAGCAAAACATTACAATGTATTCTAATAATGAACAAATATATAGATACAATACACTACACACCGCTAAAGTGTGTTGATGTTACCTAACTATAAATCTTAAATTAAATTGAATTTAATTTACAGATAAAGATTACCGATTACAGTTGTTTCCTAGAGACCATATTAAATATAGTCTATTATTATGGACTCAGACTTTTAATAAATTTAAAATTTCGACTTCCTAACTACGAAACTGATATTAAGTATATTATTAAAGTAAATTGAAAGTCGTTTCATTTTCGGTGTAATCTATGTAGGATTTAATTATCTACTAATTCACTTTTCATAGTTGATTTTTTTTTGTTTCGATAAACATATAATAAATGTAGGATATTGTTTATATAACAGTGTGAATTGTTGTTAAATTAACATTTATGTTATGCACCGGGCCCCCTGTTAGCCGCCTCTGTACACATACACTACGTATGACCTAATAATACTGAGCGAAAATTATAATACGCCTATTTGGCGTAACTACAATTTTGGCCAACATGAGTAATTCACAATATACATTCTGTTAATTGATGTAAAACTAAAAGTTGTTGATGTATGCACTCCACGTGAGTGTTACGAACATGGCTTTGCGCACTAAGCAAGCGCAGCCAATTACAATCGGCGCTTTAAAGATATTCGCACTGCCGCGTCCACATTGTTCGGGACTCAGTTTCGCCTGGGATCTTCGGACAACATCTCACATATCAACATTTCTTTTTTAAATTTAATACGTAACAACGCAGCAACTTTAAACAGCCGACAAGAATAGAGAATGCGAGACAAGTTAGAACCTCATAGCCATCAACCGACAAGAGTTGTCGGTATTATTTATATTTAAATAACAAATCTGTTTAAAAAGAAGTAATTTAAGACCAAGACTCATTTACACCATATACTTATCTAATCTAAATACATTGTGAAGCGCAACACGTCTAAGCATAAAACATTAACAGATTTATTTATTGGAGTTTGGAGTCTAACTGTAGTGTAACTATCTAACTCACACATTTGTTTATATAGACACACATAATGTAAATGAGATTTAGTCTCACAATAACATCGCATCATTATTGCAATACGGCGAATACGCAAACACCTCGTGTTATATTTTCGTTTAAACCCTTATCATACTTGAACTTTTAGGGTTTAATATATTATAACGACATCAGATTTACGTATATGTATGTGTGTATTTGAATCATTACTAATACAGTGAAATGTTACTAATAATTTTATTCCGTTGTAGCGAATGAATTTTAAATGTTATTAGGCTTTGATAGTTTGTTTATAAAACTCATTGTACGATGTTTGTCGTTTTCGTTAATTGAGATGGTTCGGGTATTGCCGCGTTGCATCATCCGTCACGGATTACATCCAGGACCCGTGTGCTATCCGAACATTTAAACTATATAACAAAAACATAAAGAGCTCACTACTTTTTAAACTTGGTACATTAACATCCATTGACATTTAATAATTAGTTATGTCGCAACAGCCTCGGCATTTTACGTATCCCTGATACATAATGCATACAGTCTACAACTCGTACATTAAAACACAAATCGAATTCGTTGACAAATGAAGTGGCTATATGATAGTTTCCTTTTTTTTTTTACATATTGAGCACTCGTTATTATAATCCATCAATACTTATAACTTTCACAAACCTAACATTTCTATGATACTTTTCATGATTATCCACAATGTTGAACAATGTCGCATTTATATGTTTGTATATAGGTACGCGACGATGGCGCCGGTTTGAAATTATTTATTATCCAATTAACGCAGCGAACGCTTACGTTTGCGACAGAGTTCAATAATCAGCAACGTTACCTGTCTATCGCACCATAACCATAATAGATGTAATACAATCCGTACTATCATAATAAATTAATTTGCCAAATAATTCGAATATCTAATTGACAGATAATATTGATATTTAATTACACTGAAGACACTCAAGATATAAACTATTATTATAATCAGTTGTATCACTGCTTCTCCTTAATGTTTTTTTTTTTATAACATGTTCAGAGGTTGTCTAGGCCGGGTGCGAGCGTCGCTCGGAGTTTCTCGTCAGAGGTTGTACCTTGTAACAGTGACTGTATACCTAAACAGAATTCGATTGCCTGTACCGAAATATTGAATCACTTTTGATAAATGTAATATAATGTACAAAAGTGTAGCGCCTACTGTGACACCGATGGGCGCATAAAACCGACGTATATACGTCACACGTGTAATCATATCAACAAAAAAACAATCACATCACTCAATCCACAATAGCAATACAACGTTAGTTCAGTCAATGCTACAAAGTAGCGTCATTTCATATTATTATATTATTTTATACGAGTAATGTTTATGACATTAATAATTAAACATCGATTTTACATTGATTTTTTTTTTACGATTAATACACTTTATTATTATTATGGAAAACACTGTCTACTACTGAAGGAATGATTAAGATTGTAGAACAGTTTTAAGGTGTAAAACTTTTCTCAAATATTCAATTAATTAACGCGGCTAATGTTTTACAATGAGATTTATAAATTTGGTATCATTATATGACCAATATCACTGTTTATGAATATACTATTGATATAGTGTATTTAGAATATTTTGTTATAATCGAGACAAGTTTTCATCTTAAAATTATTCTCACAGCATTAGACGGACAAACGCTTGGCTCCTAGTTACCCAGTATAAGGGCAGAACACTTAACTACTACCAATATCTACTAACTACTTTATATTATAATATATAGGGCATAAATATCTCATGTCTTTTCATCTAGATGTTTAAACGCTATGAAATGTGTAATGATATGATAAAAATTAGTTGAATGTTATCTATCCCTATAATTATGTTGTTAATACAACTCAATCCTATAATACATCATAGACGGACAGACCGATGTCGTAAAAATAATCGCAATACAAAAGTACGACGTTATATAATCAATATTGAGACAAATTTTGTAATTAATAATAAAATCATGCAAAATATCGTCTATATATATATATATATATATATATAAACAATAGGAACTATTGCAATAACAATTGTCTGAATTAAAATCAAACGGCGCGTTTATAGAGGAGCTCTGTTCTTCTCAGTCGTATCTGTCGTCTATTACTTACGAAACATACACGTAATAAATTCACTTCATTCTAGATATGTTTAAACTGTAACATTATAAGCTAATACGTCCGTAATCGACTGGAAAATAAGAGGCGTTGTCATCGACATTAGTGACTTGTCGCTAAGTGACCGTGCACTGCGCATGCGGACGTTACCCAAACGTCTCCTCTATCCATAAATTATTAAAAAATAATAAGAACGATGATAATTAGATAACATATGTGGCATTGCCCATTACAAACTACAACATTTAAAATATAATCATGTATGAATATTCTTAATAGATACAGCCGAGACTGTTGCGCGTGATGCCGGGAGGGCATGAGGATTTGGGGAGTTAGACTAACATCGAGTATACAGGATGAACGGTTATTTGATTGTAATATTGAACGATTATATATTGATATTTATTCACGAACGACGAATTACAACATAAAAACAGTAACTTATAACTAGTCGTCATACAGTTTCACTTACTTTCTTACAAACATTGTGGTTGATTCCGTAGCTGCCATTTTGATGCTGTCAATTACGATAATATTAAAATTATTTTCAGTTATGTATAAGCATCGCGTTTAAATTACAGCGGTAATGTATTCTGGCACGAGATGGACCGGCCCTCCGTTCAGGTGGTGGGCAGCTCGGATTACTTCGGAGCCGATGCGCGGCTATATGAACGAGCGTTGACTGTGGTCCGTTTAAATGGTTGGCCACGCATGTCCAGTCTGTATGTCGTATGGTCCGAGAATGGCGCGGCGCAAATCTATTACGTCGCGTCCTAATCACTCACTATTCGAAATTAGCAGTTGAAGCTTCCAAGCGACACTTGAAAAACGTCCTCCGCGAATGGATCCAAAATTTCAAAAGTCTATTTTGATTATTCGTCACAAAGAGTATTCCATAATTATTTATTACACATGTGTCAATAATGTATAGAAAGTGTATTAAGCGGTTTTGAAGCTGTCTCAATTATATTTACAATCGGCAAGCGAGGACCGCCGCGCGGATTTGATAGCGCTCGCAGTACAAGCGTATTATTTTAAAGTAATTTATTTTTTATTTTATTTTATTATTTTTTATAGTATTTGAAAATATTTTGTCGCTAAAATACGATGTTATTCTAAGTTTTGGTTGCCTGATATTTGTAAGTGAAGCTACTATTTAGGAAGATTCATAAGAGGTCAATTTAGGGCGTATATTAGAAGGGGCAGGGTAGGGGAATGAAGTATCGGACAGCGGCGGGTTGGGGTGCGTGGGATGTGTCGGTAGAGCCCGAAGAACTGGGCGAGGTGAGACAGGAACGGCTGAGGCGTTACACACGTGTCACACGTGGCATGCCGGCGGAGAGCGCGCTGGTAGACGACCGCGCCAAACAGCCACGTCGCCGTCGCCGTGCCCCCTCGCCTTGTCTGAAAAGGATATTGCGTTCTATTTAAAAAAAAAGTATTAATTCTGTACTTCATTACATGAAAAATGTCAGCCAGGTCATCAGGATCAGGAAATATTGGAAATATTTGTCATATCCTATCATCTCAGAGTTTAATACATTTGGACGACAATACCTTGTCATATTCTCAATATTTATTCAAGAGAAATAAATATGAAAACCTACCTATCTATTTAGGAAAGAGCCTGCTACCAAAAAAAAATTGGTAGCGTCTAGAGTTCGAAATTACCGCATATCCATTGACAACATACCATAGAAATTCAGAAAAACAAATTTCGTTTTATTTAATTTTCATTATGTGTTTTTATTTATTAATGGAAATTACTATAAAATAATATGTAAATAAGTAGATATGTGTAATATTCAGATCAAGTTTTCTGATGTTATTGAAAAGAATATTAGACCAAACTAACCTATAAATAAACGAATTAGTTTGTAGAACTAATATTTTACAAGTTTTTACTTAGTTTCATCTATTCGTCTGTAATCAAATCTTGCATGTTAAATTTGTCTCATTTGTCAATTTGTTAATATTGTTCAATTAAACTGCAATTTTGTGGTCTTCTTTAGTTCTGATGACACTGCAATATACTCAATATCGTAATAAAAAAAAGGTTTTACGTTTTTATCTCTTTAACATTAATTGTATGAGTGAATATTTTGTTGATTGAATATTTTCTTGAGTGAATATTTTGGTGAATATTTTGTGATTTTGCTAATTTGATGGTATTGGGAGAATCCTAGGAATAAATACAGACTCTGCTCGAGAACAACTGGTCAATATAGTTGCCCGGAATACATTACGATGCAATGCTTTCACTTGCAAACTGGTGGCATTGTAAACATTTGGTTGATTTATATAGCGCAGCAACATGATTGGCGTTGCGTTGGAAGGCTTCAGTCTATTCAGGAACTCGACCGGTTATCTGACTTGGCGTTTATCACTTATTCGAAAGATTTATTTTGATATTCGAGCCCTTCGAATGATCTCGATATTTGCAAGTAAATGGTATAGAGAAATCGAGACAACCGTAGTAGCGCACATACGTCATGGCCTCTTGGGACCCAAAGGATCAGCATCAACGTCCTGTCTCTCTATCGCATCTTACTGATTGCATCGTATGAATGATGGATTTCAGTTATTCCCCATAGAAAATTGCTGTCCAATAATTTCAAACTATACGTTTCTATGAGATCGTGTTCTAAAAGTGCATAAACTCATTCAAGCTTAAAAACCTTCAAATGCCGTACTAATACAGTACGGTGACTTTCGAGACATCCAATTTTCAAGAGTATTTGTATTGTACCAAGCTTTTATGTGAGTTTAACCGTTTTAGAGTTCTGTACCCAAAAGGTATAATTAAGACTCCGCTATCCGTCCGTCCGTATATCATCAGGCAGTTAGACAGTTGAAATGTTTACAGATGATGTATTTCTCTTCGTTACTACTGTTCTGAGGCTATAACGATAAAAACTAAAAACAGAATAAAATAAATAATTAGGGCTCCCATAAAACAAATATGATATTTTGCTGGCTTTTAATCGATATTAATAACGAAATAGTTTGAAATATTCACAAAATATATAGTTATATAGTCATTTTAGAAATAAATAATAAAATTATAATAAAACAAATATAGAAATATTTAAGTGGGGCTCCCATACAACAGACACGAGTATTTTGCCGTTCTTATTGATAATGGTACGGAACTCACCGTGCGCGTGTCCGACTCGCACTTGGTCGGTTTTTTGAATAAAATCGAATTGAGTTTTCAAACATGTGTCAATGTAAAATGGCATTTAAATCAAAGGCACTAAGGAGTAGTATCAACTTTGAATTTTGTGTCCTACATTAAATATTTCTGTGGTAATCTCACTATACCTTTAAACGAGCAGATCTTGTATATATATATACTAGCAGACCCGGCCACGCGTTACTGTGGCTAAGGTAGCCTCAGTAACACGTGGTGGTTATGCTAATAAATTGTAGTTTATATGAAACGTTTCTACGTTTAACATAGCGCCATCTATTAAATACTTACTTAATCCAGTCAACAGATACCGCCATCTGTTAGAATCGTTTGGAGATAACAGGTAATTAGGCAGAGAGAACAGAGTGCCAGAGAACTCTATCCTTACATACTTCACTCGATACCTCAACATTAATAATTAATAGACAAATAATTTGCAATAAAATAATATTGTGACTATAAATTGAGATGGAAGCTATCCTATCTCTTAAGTTGGATCAAACTACACATACTATGCAAATTTGATTAAAATCGGTTAAGCAATTTAAGAGTGCACGGCGGACAAACAACGTGACGCGTAATTTATGTATATATATATATAATATATTAAGATTAAGATTGTTCCTATTATAACTCATCCTTTCTGTCTCAAGTTTTGGAAACATATTGATTAAAAACTGGCTAAACAGCGAATGAAAATATAGCAGATGGTCTTATACTCGTTTCCTAATCATTATAGGGTAAAATAAAAAGTTGCACTAGATATAATTTTATAAAGCGGTGTTTTTGGTTTTAGTATCGCAATGGCTATATCCTAACACAATTCAAAAACCAAACAACTGCTGAAATAGAGTATCGACCATCGCTGTA
Organism: Lymantria monacha; assembly: GCA_905163515.2. Taxonomy (NCBI): domain Eukaryota; kingdom Metazoa; phylum Arthropoda; class Insecta; order Lepidoptera; family Erebidae; genus Lymantria; species Lymantria monacha. Next base: position 26,282,094 of record LR991081.1, read on the forward strand.
GCATGATACAAAAGAATTTTGTCACACAAACTGTAATGCATCGTGTAATGGATGGATTTCAGTTATTCGATGCAAGGTATTACCATGGCTTTGAATTACAATATTCTGCTTAGAAAATTACCGTCCAATCATTTCAAATTTCAAAGTCTACGTTCATAGGAGGCCGTGTCCTAAAAGTATATGACCTCTCTAAAGCTTAGAAACCTATAAACACCGTACTAATATAGTGCGTTGACATTAAAGACATTACAATTTTAAAAAGCATTTGCATTGTACAAACCGTTTATGTGGGACCTTTGACGGGAATTTGAAAACGTCATGTGGTACTCTTGTATTATATTCGATATCTTAGTGTTTTAATGTGTTATATTAGATAATTTTGACTGATTAGGTATTTTATGTATTGTGATGCAGCGGAACTACTGGGCTGTAGTGAAAATCATATAAAAGTGCTTTACAACGTTTTCATTTTCCACCAAATTTCCCACAAGATACCATTAACAGTGTAGCCATAGTACTGTTGATGGTGACAATTTGACTTAGACAATGACTAACCTGAAAGACTAAAAACGTAAAAATAATTATAACTTGACACTGGCACTAATAGCTCGTTTAAGTAGCTGATTGCCAATACATAAAGAGAAGAAGAAGAACGATTATGTGACATCAACCTTTTTAGAGATCCATATCCAAAAGATAAAACAGGACCCTATTACTAAGACTCTGCTGTCCGTCCGTTGCTTCGCCTGACTGTCACCAGGTTGCTCTCAATAACCGTGATAGTTGGACAGTTGAAATTTTCACAGATGATGAATTTATTTTGCCGCTACAACGACAAATACTAAAAAACAATAAAATAAATATTTAAGGGGGCACCCACACAACAAAGGTAATCTTTTTGCTCGTTTTTACTCGATATTGATAACAAAAATAGGTAGACGTTTGAAATATTCACAGAATATTTAGTAATATATACATTTTAGAAATAAATAATTAAATTAAAATAAAACAAATAGAGAATTTAAGCTCCCATATTACAAACATGATTATATTGCCATTTATAGATAATGGTACGGAACCCTTTGTGCGCGATTCCGAGTCGCTCTTAGCCGGTTTTGTGAATATAATCGAATTGAGTTTTCAAACATGTGTCAAAATAAAATGTCTTTTAAATCAAAATCACTAAGAAGTATTGATATCAACTTTAAAGCAAATAATAAAAATAACTTTCTACCCCTTTTTAACCCAGTTAGGAGAAAAATCTCAATAAAATATGAATCACATCTTTCATCAATTCTCTTAAAGAATGTTTATACAAAATTTGAAATAGATTGGACCAAGGAATCACGTTGTCCCATACAAACTTTGCCTGGTTTTTTTGACCCCCTTAGGGATATAATTTCGTAAAATCCGTTCTTAGCTGACCTCTACTCAGCGTGAGAAATATTCCTACCAAATTTGAGGTTTGTACTGTTTGTAGGCCTTATGGTTCCAGAGATATCGTGATGAGTCAATACATAGGTGGAAATCTCTTATATATAAAATCCGTTCTTAGCTGACCTCTACTCGGCGTGAGAAATATTCCTACCAAATTTGAGGTTTGTAGGCCTTATGGTTCCAGAGATATTGTGATGAGTCAATACATAGGTGGAAATCTCTTATATATATATATATATATATATATATATATATATATATATATATAGATAGACAATAGATATATATATGTAATCTGAATCTCGGAAACGGCTCCAACGATTTTCTTGAAATTTAGCATGCAAGGGGTTCCGGGCGCCATTAATCGATCTAGCTAGGTTTCATTTATAGAAAATATTGTTTTATCAGTATTTTTCATCAAAAAATATAATTTTTAATTGTATTGAAACTATTAGAATATGAAGGTTTCAAATTTTGACGCTGTCATTAAGAATAGACATTTAGCTCAGTTGGAAAATCAAGTAGTCTAATCCAAACAAACCGGAGCTCGGTTCGGATCCTTACTTTTCTTATTTACTTTTTGGCCTTTTTTTTATTATTTTATTAATTATTATCATTTGCCCGCATCTTTGTCGTAAAAATTGAAAATGGTTCTAATAGGATTTTTGTTTGTTTTTTACGTTATTAATTTTATTGTTATTTATAATGTATTATGTATAAATGTTTGCATACTTTTATAGTATAACAACCTTTATTATAGTGTAGGGAAGGTTTAATAAACATGAAAATAAAATGAATTTTTTGTTATATATTATGGACACGAGGCTTTTTTCTTAGTAGTCTATGTTTTGAATACATCGCGCCCATTCCGACCGAGGCGACGGAAGGGTAGTGTTCGGCCCCATAAGCCACCATCTTTTCCATCGAAATTAGGCCAACCACTGGTACCGCTTCTTTGACATCCACCCGCGATACTACACCTATTACAGTATTTCTTTGTAAACAATATCTTTTGTTTTTCTTTTTGGATGCTAGAATTACCAGGCTACTCTGTGAGCTTACTCTGAAGCATGTCACATACAACTGCCCATGGGAGAAGTAGCTTTCTCTCAAGTCTACTCCCGCTACCTTAAGCATTTGACCTCGAGCTTTGTTTATGGTTATTGCGAAACAGACTTTAATGGCAAACTGCACTCTCTGAAATTCAAAGGAGTAGTTTGATGGTAGGTATTCAGAGAATCCTAGGAATAAATACAGACTCTGCTTGAGAACAACCGGTCAGTATAGTTGACCCGATTACAATGTTTTTTCTTGCAAACTGTTGGTATTATATAATTTTGGCGCGCAAATTGCAATTTTAAGATGTGAGTTGGGAGACCGGGAGCCTTCAGAGTATTCAGGAGCTTGAGCGGTTGTTGGATTCGGAGTTTATCACTTATTCGAAGGATTTATTTTGATATTCGACCCCTTCAAATGATTTAAAATATTTGCAAGTAAATGGTATAAATTAATAATATGCAAGAGAAGGAAAGCTCGAAACAAAACCCTATACACGTCTGACCCGCGTGTATACCACGCGGGTCAGACGTGTAGGTCAATTTCCCTCCCATAACGGAGGAGGCTCGAGCCCAACAGTGGGACATATTATGGGCTTGATTGGCTATGATGATGAATGGTATAAAGAAATCGAAACGACTGTGCTAGCGCACATAGGTAAGTCATGGCGTCTTGCGACCAATCTGATCAGCATTAACATCCTGTCTCCTTATCGTATCTTACTGATTGTTCCTAATATAACTCAGCCCTTCCGTTTCGATTTTTACACATATGTTGATTAAACGCTGGTTCAACAGCAAACAAAAATATAGCAAATGACTATCTCTCTTTCCGAATCATTATGCGGTAAAATATAAATGGGTAATACATCTTATGAGCGATGGATTTCAGTTATTCGGTGCAATGTATTATCATGGCTCTCAATTACAATATTCGGCTTAGAAAATTGCTCAACCTTTTCAGGATGCCGTACCCAAAGTATAAAACTGGACCCTATAACTAAGACTTTGCTGTCCGTCCGTCCATCTGTCTAGCACGAGGCTGTTTCTCATGAACCATGACAGATAGACAGCAATCAGACAGAAATTTTAATAGATGCTGTATTTCTGTTGCCGCTATAACGACAAATACTAAAAAACAAAATAAAATAAATATTTAAGGCTTTACAACAAAAGTGATTTCTCTCTCCTTTTTGCTCGATATGTTTTTTTTTTCGTTTTTATTTTTAATCTTTGCCTTTTTATTAAATTATTTTTCATTATTTTTATTATATTTAAATATATCTTCCAAAACACACTAGCAAGAAAATACCGAGCAAGGCTCGGTCATCCAGATATTATATATTTTTTTTATATGAATTAACAATTCTTGTTTTTTTTTATAGTTCTCTACATATGCATTGTGTCACCACATATTCTTGTCAGAGTTATATAAACGACTACAAAAGTATTGCTAACGGATAGAAAAATTGATCAATAGGTTTTTCATAGCTATAGTCTGTCTAATCTAAGAAGTGCACTTTGACAGCTGTCTGAGTAAGTTGTCTATAATCTTTAAAATATAGCTTGATCTCTGTGACAGATAGATACAAAACAGATGAAGTAATTTTGAATACGTGTCATGTTTACAATTTTATTTTGTATTTTTTTTTATTGCTTATGGTGGCAAACGAGCAAGCAGCACACCTGATGGTAAGTGTTACTGCCGCCCATGGACTTTTGCAATACCAAGGGTAGCTTAGGCCGCTGCCAACTAATAAAATCCCCAAACCCACCCAGTTGGGCAGCCAGCTCTCTCGCTCACCGAACGAAGCGCAATAGCGCATTGCCATTACTCAGCCGTCGATCTTCTGCAAGATTGTGGTACTACCCCGGACGGACCGGCCCGCGGCTGTAGGCAGAAAACTGTCAAAAGCGTGGTTCTACCAGTATGATCGCTTATATTTTCACTCTTTACGTGCCAGTTATATCTCAACTGAATTATGAATATAAAAATATGAATATTTACACCAAAACTTGTACCTCATATATTTTAAAATATTTAGTTACCATTTTATAAAAATATGATGCTTACGCAAATACAAGGTCATGCTGAAGTGAGAAAAAGATAGAGATGGGACAATCGATAAACGTAAATCGATAACATTCTTATTAATTATTTATAAAACAAGTAAAACCAAATAATTACATATATAAACCACTTGGTTACTCTATAAAATAAGAAATTTGTGTTAATTTAGTATTCAGACATCAGTTATAATATTAATAAGACTATTTCTTTTATATTAAAAATATATAATAATAATATAAATACCCTAGCGATAATGATAATAGTGAAGATGAGCTTGTATGCACTCCTTTCGAATAATAAAAATAAATAATTAACAGCTTTAGTTTAAATCAAATAAAATCCATTGATTTCAATTCAATAAGATTATTATAGTTGTTTTACATTTTTGATCGATTCACCCATCCATTTGATTGAAATTTAATAAGATTTATATACATTGTTTTTCAATTGCAGTAGTAAATAACTTTAAAAAATAAGTAATCATATCGGTACAAAAATACGGACTACATCGTAAGCGTCCGGCACTAGTGACAACTGTCACAGAGATCATGCTATATTTTATAGATTATAGGTATGTGAACAAAATAATCGCTATCGAAAATATCCGATTTTATTGATAAATCGATATTGATTCTTTATAATTAATAATCGGTTTATTTTTATTTTTCAAAAAGGTGATGAATAAATTAAGTGCTAAATTAGTACTAAACAAATTTAATTATTTCAGCATAGAATCTACTCATCATATTTAGTAGGATTAGGTTAATTAAAAACAAAAACTGGATTTCGAGGGGTCGAGGCTTTCTAAATGCTAAGGCCCTCCATAATCGCGAAGTATGCAAACTCAGGGATTATTTTCTCAAGATGACGAGTGGTGTGCATCTTGATGTGGTGGCAATGGATTACGGGCTTACCCCGCTTGGGTTGGCTAAAGAGAACTGGCGTAATCCTGTAGTACTAAGCACCAAAGATCGCGAGAGTGTATGGAGGAGCAAGGAGCTGCATGGCAGATTCTACGGGGCCCTACATGCCTCGGAAGTAGACTTTCCCGTCTCTGTGACCTGGTTACAATTCGGTATCTTTGGAGAAACCGAAGGTTTTATCTGTGCAATTGCTGACAAACTTATCAAGACGAATAACTACCGGTAAAATATCTTGAGGGATGGCACGGCTGACATTTGTCGGTTGTGTCACCTACCAGACGAGTCGCTCAGGCATATCGTTTACGGTTGTTCACTAACTTGCTAACGGTGAGTACTTACATAAACATAACCAAGTAGCCAGGATCATTCACCCGCAACTTGCTTTGTTATACAAACTTGTAAGCGTAGAAGTGCCGTACTACAAGTATATACTTTTTTTTTGGCGGCGAACTACGGTACGTCAAATCCCGCTATTCCATCTGGGGCGACAGGAAAAGCGGCGCAAGACCCCGCAGACCCGCCCTACAATATACCTCTCGACGCCGTGCGGGTGGGTCACTGGTACGCGGTCTTCAGTGGCCCACCCGGCGGTCTACCCTCACGGGTATCCTCGCTGATGTCGACGCCCGGACAGTTTGCACCGTCGGGGCGTCGTCCTCACGCGGTGGCCTTGCTCCCAGGGCGACCAGACTAATCCCCGGTCCGGTCACCCGCTGCCTCGGCTAGGGCGGCATGAGGCGGAGGTATTCACGCCTCCGCCGCCCCAGTCGCCGGTGGCGGCGCGAATCTTCGAAGAGAAGTTCCTCTCGGATTCGCTCCGCCACTCCGCGAGGACGTCATCTCGCAGAAGGAGGCGACCGCGTCCCAATTCCTCTCACTGTCGACCATCGCTTTCACGACGGCCGACAGCGAGAGGTCGGCACCGATAGCAGCGACAAGGGCACGGCGCTGCTGAGCCCAGGTCACGCAGACCTCGAGCGTATGCTGCGCCGTGTCCCGGTCGCTGCCGCACTGTTGGCAGGACGGAGTCGTCTCCACCCTTGCGACTGTGTACAGGTACTTGCCGAAGCAACCGTGCCCCGTCAAGACCTGCACCAGCCGGAAAGAGAGGACTCCGTGCCGCCTCTCCAGCCACTCCATCAGTACGGGCCGTACGGCCTCGATGACTCGTAATCCGTATCGAGGCCACTCCAGCCGCGTTGCCCAACGGGAAAGAACCTCCCGGCGAGCGTCCTCACGCCAGGTGTCCAATTCGCTAGGCGAAACATCGCCACCTTCTTCGCGAGTTGAAGACCCCCGCCGATATATTTCGGCGAGTATTTCCGCCTCCAAGTCCCAAGGGGGCGTTCCGGCCAATACGCATGCAGACTCGGTCGCAACCGTGCGGTATCCGCGGATAGCCCTGACCGCCATGGCTCTCTGCGGTCTCCGCAGAATAGCCCTAACGCGGACGGTCCGAGCCCTCGCCCACATGGGAGCGCCGTACAATGCAATTGAACGGATCACCCCCGCATATAGCCGTCGACTCTCGAAGCTCGGTCCGCCCAAGTTCGGCATCAGCCGAGATAGGGCGAACGCCGAGCCGACTAGCCGGGGAACAAGTCTACGGAAATGCTCCCGAAACCACCAGTTCCCGTCGAGCACCAGACCCAAATACTACATATGGGCCTGGATACTGATGGGGACGGAGTTGATGACGATCGAGACGCCGACGGGCGGTCCCATGAAACAGGAGCGCCTCTGTCTTATCCAGGGCCACCCTAAGCCCCAGCGCCTCGATACGCCTGACCATCTCCTCAGTGCCGAGAGTGGCCAGGCTCATCGCCTCTTCCAGTGTCCTGCCCCGGGCTGTGACGAGCGTGTCGTCAGCGTAGCATATAAGCCCCAGCCCGGGAGGGGGGGAATTCCTCGCAACGCCCAGTCGTAACCGATGTCCCACAAAGTCGGCCCCAAGACCGACCCCTGTGGGACACCGCACGACATGGGCGTGCGCACAATGTCCCCCGCGCTATTCGCGCAAAGGACACTGCGACCCTGCAAATAGTCTGCCACTAGCCGCCTCAGGTATAAGGGCACTCCGTGATACCGGCGCGCCTCCCTGATGCAGCTGAATGGCAGACTATTGAATGCGTTGGCGATGTCCAAAGACACCGCCAACAGCACTCCTCCGCCAGTGACGGCCTCCCTCGCCGTCTGCCTCAGGCGCAGTATAGCCGCAATAGTCGAACGCCCCCTTCGAAAACCGAATTGAGCGTCTGACAAATTGGGTCCCACCTCGTCTAGGTGCTGGACGATGCGGGCAGCGAGGATACGCTCCAGCAGCTTGCCCACATCGTCCAGCATCACGATACAAGTATATACCTAAGCCGGTTCTCGAAAATGGTCGTGCCACATTGTACTAGGACCGATCTATTATCACTGATAGAACTATTGTGGCTAATAAACCAGACATCGTGGTGATAGATTGGCTACAGCGCCGTGCAATGATTGTCGATGTTACTGTTCCTCATGACGGGAATCTCGTGAAGGCTGAGAAAGATAAACAAATAAAATATCAAGACTTAGCTCACGAGATGGTCGACATGTGGTATGTAGACACGGCAATCGTTGTACCGATAGTTATTTCGACCAATGGTCTAATCGCCAAGAGCCTCGCTCAACGCCTTAAGAGACTCGCGTTAGGTAGTTGGATTGGGGATCTGATGCAGAAAGCGGTGTTGCTCGACACGGCACGCATCGTTAGAAAATGCCTCTCTTTGGAGCCCCAACCACTGGCGGCTTGGTCCCTGTATTCGCTGCCGGTGGGTCAACACGCTTTTTATATTTTTAAATATATATTTTTTTATATTATATATTTAGAAATGTATTAAGTAGTTATAAGTTTTAATACAGAGAATAATAATAATAAATTTATATTTCTCTTTAAATTTTACATGTTATGTGTGAAGTCTCTGACTTCTGTGCTACGTAGTAAACCTGTGTTACAAAAGTCAGCACCCTCTTAATAGATGTGGGTACATATATATACATCAAAACAAATTGTACAATTATTAATCTTGTAGGTAGTAAATACAAAACAAGTTAAAATGAATGAAGAATAGTGTGTGGTGTAAATATAGGCGTATGCGAGAATTCAGTCGATATGTGTACTATTCATGTTTGTGTGTGTGTGTACTATGCATGATTGTGTGTGTGTGTGTGTGTGTGTATGTGTGTGCGTGTGTGCGCGCATGTGTGTATGTTTGTGTGTGTGTGTGATAGTAAAAAAATAGAGATGTTTTTATGATACAGTTTTAACACATCTTCAGTATCCTATCATATGTAAAAGATTGAAGCCACATTTTAGTTTTTCTTCAAATTATGTAAGGTGAGTTTGTATATGAAAAGGTTTTTTAAAAATAAGGTTGTATAGGCGAGCGCTCTGAATACGAAAGTGACTTTGTGCGAGAGAAGTACGACACGTGGGTATACTGAAAATAGGGTGACTCGTCTGTTGGTTAACTAACTTCGGGTCAAGAGTTAGTTTAGAGTGTCTTCGTTCTATAGATCGTAAAATGTAAAGTTGTCTAACAGTAAGGACTTTAGTCTCGGAATATAACTGGTTGGTAGGATAGTTAGTTAGTTAGGATGGATAGTCTCTTGCTAATCCAACCATAACTTTGAGCACTGCTCGTTGGGCTCGTTCCAGTTTTAGGATTACTGTTTTAAATGTTCCTCCTCATATAGGGATACAGTATGTGATTATGGATTCGCAAAGAGAACGATAGATCAATAACTTTGTTTCTAGGTCGGCGGAATGTCGCAGCTCTCTAAATACAAACATTAATTGCCTTACGCGAGAACAGAGGGTATCAATATGTTCCCGCCAGTCCAATCGTTCAGAAATATTGACTCCCAAATACTTAAGACTCTGAGTCATTGGAATACATGCACAATCGCATTTTGTATTATTTTGACACATGTGAGTTATTATTTGCTTAGAAGTGGGTGGTGGTGGTATCAGCGAATTTTGTGGACAAAACTGGATAACATTAGTTTTTGTAACGTTAAGAGTTAAAGAGTTATTTGTTAGCAATTCTATTATTGTTCTCAAAGAGTGTTCTGTATTTCGCTTATATTTTACCCAATCACTGTCATGCACTAAAAGAGCAGTATCATCAGCATAAGTAAAGATATCACATTTAAATAACTGTAATAAACCGAGATCATTCATGTATACCTGGAATAGAGTAGGACCTAAAATACTGCCCTGTGGTAAACCACAGCTTAGATTTTCTGCTGTACTATTGAAGCCACTAAGCCGAACATGTTGACTACGTCCACTTAGGTAACTTTTAAACAGTTTTAAAGGCAATCCTCGTATTCCCATTAGCTCTAATTTATCAAACAATCTAACGATATTTACAGTATAGAAAGCCTTGCTTACGTCCAAGAATATACCGTAACATTTTTGTTTATTATCCAGTCTGTTAACCAGACTATTTGTAAAATCAATCACGGCATCTTCTGTTGACATTCCGGATCTGAAGCCGTATTGATTGCAAGCTATTAGTTTATTCTTTAATAAAAAACCAAAAAATTGGTCGGTAGTTGCATATGTCATCTTTGGCTCCATTTTTATATATTGGATGAACCACTGCGTGTTTACAAGCATCAGGGAAAGTACCTGAACTTATAACACAGTTATAGATGTGTGTTATATTAGGAGCAAGGGCATTACATAACTGTTTAAAAACTTTTGTTGGTATGTTATCCCAACCAGTTGCACAATTACTGCGAAAAGTTTGAATAATGCGCTTAATTTGATCTTCATCAATAGGACTTATGACAAGAGAGCTTAGTAGTGATACTGAAATAGACGTAGTATGATTAGGATTTGCAGGATGTACTAGTTTTGAAGCAAGATTCTTACCAACGTTGACAAAATAAGTATTTGTCTTATTTAACAATACGGTAGGTTCAGCAGCGCTTGTTAACAGGGTATTTGAGGATTGAGTCTTTTTATTATTATTATGAGTGATCGATCCTATTACTTTCCATAATTCTCGAGGGTTACTTTTGACATTTCGAAGTTATTCCTACTCGTATGTACGTTTTAAGTTTTTGAGTAGTTTATTGCAGAAATTGCGGTACCGAGTGTATGATATTTTCAGTATGATATTGTTCGGCAGTTTTTGAACGCGTCTATGCATTATGTCGCGATTACTAATGCAACGAAGTAAGCCCAATGTCATCCAGGGCCTGAGAAGTATTTTAGTGTTTGAGGTTTTAACGGTCTTGCTGTATTTGGATATGATATTTTGAACGCTGGCAATTAGTTCATTAGTTGCTACATTAGGATCGATTGTATTTAGTACTGCACTGAAATCATAATTATCTATACAGTTTTTAATTGTTTTGTAGTCATATAGAAGCGAAACGTTCTCTGTGTAGGGCGCGGTATATCTCTTTAATTTCAAGAATAAAGCTATGGGTAGATGATCTGCAATGTGTGTATCAAAGACAATAACCCTTTTTTTTTTTTTTTTTTTGCGGCGGGCTACGGTACGTCAAACCCCGCTAATCCGTCCGGGGCGACACGAAAAGCGGCGCAAGACCCCGTAGACCCGCCCTACAATATACCTCTCGACGCCGTGCGGGTGGGTCACTGGTACGCAGTCTTTTACTTCAGTGGCCCACCCGGCGGTCTACCCTCACGGGTATCCTCGCTGTAATGTCGACGCCCGGACAGTTTGCACCGTCGGGGCGTCGTCCTCACGTGGTGGCCTCGCTTCCAGGGCGACCAGACTAATCCCCGGTCCGGTCACCCGCTGCCTCGGCTAGGGCGGCATGAGGCGGAGGTATTCACGCCTCCGCCGCCCCAGTCGCCGGTGGCGGCGCGAATCCTCGAAGAGAAGTTCCTCAAAGACAATAACCCTAGCGGGTAATTTGGTATTAATCATTATATGATCGAGGCAATTTTTATTCCTGGTTGGTTCAAAGTATGCCGGTAATAAACCAAGCATAGCTGTTAAATTTAGATAGTCATTGACGTGGCGATTGCTAGTGGCGCACTTAATATCAATATTTATATCGCCTATGAGTATAACATTTTTTGATCTTTACACGATGTTAATATTCGAGTTAAACTAGAGTAAAAGTTGTTAAGGTTTGTATATGCTGGAGAACGATATATTGCTATTATTTTTATATTATTACAACAACAAATTAGGCAGTTGGCGTCTAAACTCGATGGTTCCTATGTAGTATGAGATAATGAATTATTGACATAAATCACAACGCCATAATTTTTTATCGTATTATTTAGTGTATGATGGGATGTGTAGCCTTGTAAAATAGGTATAGGTCCGGAAACCTGTAACCAGCATTCTGTAAAAATTATAAGGTCAAATTTAATCTTCGTTAAGGATAACATTGAAACAAATTGGTCTAAATTCTTATTTTACTTCTAATGTTTGTGTATTATTCGTAGACCATTAAGAAATTTGCTAGATAAGTTCCAGCATAATTCTGGGGAACATTTATAAGAGTCTGCAATTGAAATGCTGTCAATTTCTTGAAAGATTTGATTAACGTCCAACATTTATATGTACGGTGATAATCGGTGGTTCTATAATATGTTGCAAATACATAGTAGAAATTGTATCAAAAGCTGCATTAATTACGTAACTGTATGTGTTATTTTATGTGGTGCGTTGAATTCTGTGATGTGTAGTTGGATATCTGAGTAGAGTGTATTTATTATGAACAATATTTGTGGCAGTTTTATAAAATCTTTCATTATAAGTAAAAAAGAAAAATACTACATCTAGTGGTAGTAAATGAAATACAAGTAATGCTGTAGGCTTCTTTTCTTAAGGTTCAGACTCTAGTCACTTATTCTGTTGGAGGCTGTTCAGGTCAGCTTCATTTGTTATTATAATATGACGCTCTCCTTCGTCTTTCCGGAGCAACACTTTTCCAAAGGACGTCCAGCAGAATTTATAGCCGTGATCCCGAGCATAGTATCGAGCCAGATAATAAATACGTCGTGTTTTAGGAGTTAATTTTTCAGATATATACATAGGTTTTAAGTTACCTTGTAAGTTCAAATGAGATGTGTTTAGTTTATTTTGTTTATTAATATTATTAAACTGTCGTGCTTTCTTTACAATGCTGTCTCGTGTTACCGCGCTCGCAAAATCAACGGTTATTGCTGAGATGTTATCTTTAATCTTTGTACGGAATATATCCCTAATATCGCTGCCGTTTATCGGAAGACCAAGCACGTTAGCCATCTCAACGACGACAGCTTGAAGATCCTCTTTCTTTTCTTCTTGCTTATATACCCCATATTTCTTATTTCGATTTTAGTATCGCAATGCGGGTTAAGGCATCCCCCAGAGGCGACGCGTACCGACCCGCCCCCGTCGGTACGAACATCGGCAGTTGCGGCGATGGGGCCCGCCAACCATCACGCCTTGCACAGTCAGGCGAGTCGAGGAGAGCAGAGTGCCGGGTGGGCACGTGGAATGTAAGAGGTTGTGTGGAAGGTAAGTTACACGAGCTGATATCCGTCATGGCGGACAAACAGTTAGACGTGCTCTGTGTAACAGAGACCAAGCGAAGGGGCAGCGACGCCTGCGATCTTCCTGGTGGCGGGATGGCTCTGTGGTCTGGTGTACCACAGAGCGATCTAGGTGTCACCAAAGTATTCATGGTTGTAGCATATGCTCCCGTAGGATCCTCGGTGGCATCAGACCTAGAGAAGTTTTGGGACAATGTTAGGGAAGTTCTGGATATGGCAGAAACCAGTGGACGCGTGATTGTATGCGGAGATTTGAACGGATGGGTGGGGACCAAGCGTCCCGACTATGAGGACGTACTTGGTCCATTTGGTGATAAGAGAGTGAACGACGCAGGTGGGCTTATAGCGGATGTATGCATGGAGAGAAACCTTATTGTGTCAAACACATTTTTCCAACATATGGATGTCCATATGTATACATGGAGAAGGAATGAACAGAAAAGCATAATAGATTTAATTTTGGTAGACAGTCGCCTCCGAAGCAAAATATTGGACGCAAGAGCCTACAGGGACCCCACAGTCGATACGGACCACTATCTCGTTATTGCGAGATTTAGTGGTCTGTTCAGAAAGTGGAGGCACTGGCGAGAGCGTGTCCACTTCGGAGGGCTTGAAAGAATAAAGGTTGAAAGGTTGCAAGAAGAGTGTGTAAGAGAAAAGTATGCAGAGGGTGCCCGAGAACGGCTGACGACGATGACGGCTGATTGAATCTGAATGACAGTATGACTGAACAGAAGAAAGAAATATATCGGCAATGTAAGAATGACACCAAGGCCATAGTGAAAGAGAAACGTGATAGAGCAAGTATGAGTGCAGAAGATAGGCTAACTAAAAACTTCGAGGGTAACACCAAACTCTTTTGGAGGGAGGTGAAGAAGTCTCGGGGTGGTTGGTCAGCCTTCAGAATGAATAAAATAAGGTCTAAAGGTGGAGACATTCTTACACAAACACAAGACGTGTTAAGCCGATGGAGTGAATATTTTGGCGATATGTATGCGGATGCTATGGTTGGCGCCGGTGTTGGATGTGGTTTAGTAGATCAACATTCGACAACGGCGTTCTCCGATGGCATCAGTATGGATGAAGTTGAATGGGCGATAAAAAGTTTGAAAATGGTAAGGCAGCGGGCATTGATATGGTGTCTGCCGAGATGATCAAGCTTGGTGGCTCTTGTGTCTGGGAGGCGTTCCTGTTGCTCCTCAATTTATGTTGGAGCTCGGGAATGGTTCCCAGGGACTGGAATAGCGCAGTCATCGTGCCTTTGTTTAAAAACAAGGGTTCACGTTATGACTGGGCAAATTACAGAGCCATAAGCTTGGCAGCAAAAGTGTATGGTAAAATTATTGAAAGGAGAATGAGGATGGTGTCCGATGGTTTACTGTGTGAGACACAAGGAGGTTTCAGGAGTGGAAGGGGATGCATGGATCAAGTGTTCTCTCTGCGCAACATTGTGGAGAAGCATCTGGCTCTAGGTCAGAGGGTTTTCTGCAGTTTTCTGGATCTGGAGAGAGCATTTGACACGGTTGTACGAAAGGAACTTTGGGACATTTTACCGGAGTATGGTATTAGCGGTAAACTGCTACAGTCTGTGCAGTCCAGTTACATGGGCTGTAGAGCCTGTGTGCGGTTGGATGATGGAATGTCGCCTTAGTTTGACGTCAATATCGGCGTTAAGCAGGGGTGCGTTCTGTCAGCCAGGCTGTTTATCATATATCTGGATAAATGTCTCCAAAGGTTGAACGATATGAATGTGGGAGTCCAGATGGGCGACTCAGTGGTCACTGCTCTGCTTTATGCAGATGATGCAGTCCTGCTGGCACAGTCAGCGACTGACCTGCAGACCCTAGTCGACACAATGACAGAAGATTGTAGGAAAAGGGGTCTACGCGTGAATGTGAGCAAAACCAAAATAATGGTTTGAAAGAGATAAAACCAGAACAGATGTAAGAGTAACAATAGGTAATGATGTACTAGAGCAAGTGGATGAATTTGTATATCTTGGATGTGGATTTAGCCGAGATGGATGGTACACCACTGATATAGAGCGAAGAGTGAATGCGGGAAATAGAGTGAACGGAGCGTTGGGGCATCTTCTCGGCAGCCACCACCTCAGCCAGAAGGCACGTGTAGCAATACATAACGCAGTGCTTGTCCCAACATTACTGTATGGAAGCGAGAGGTGGGTATGCAGAAAAGAGTATGATAGTAAAATTAATGCGGTCGAAATGCGATCTCTGCGGAAAATCTGTGGAGTTAGGCTGACCGACCGCATTCGTAACGACGACGGAAGAGAGCGAGTAGGTATGAAAGACAGTATTGGTGTAAAGATGCGAAAGGGAATGCTCCGATGGTTCGGACATGTGGAAAGAATGCCGAACGAACGCCTGGTTAAGAAGATATACAATGCGAAAGTGGAAGGATGTAGGTACCGAGGGAGACCGAGACTAACCTACCTAGACCAGATCGGTCATGTACTGAAGGAAGGTGGAGTCAAGAGTCTCCGAAACCGGCGAGCGTGTATGAAGAGAATTATGAATGTTGAGGAAGCGAGTGAAGTATGCAGAGATAGAGTTCTCTGGCACTCTGTTCTCTCTGCCTACCCTGCAAGGGATATGGCGTGATGATATGTATGTATGTATGTCGATTTTAGTATAACATAACTGTCTTTCCATATTTTCCACTTTATCTTTTAATTCACAGATTTGCTTAGATTTGATATTTGTAATTTTAATTTTCATATCATCATATTCTTTGGATATAAAGTTAATTGAGTCGTTTATTTCAACATTTTGAGCTATAACTTCGAATATAGCCGCCTGCAATTCGGCGAATTTTTTATCCGTGTGGACAGTAGACGTGGATAGGTGAGGCAGCCCCTGAAACGACTTGGTTGACAATGTGAAATCGTCGAACAAATCTCAGAGATCATCAACTAGATAATGTTTAACGCGCAAGAAGAAAAATGTCGTATTTCATAGGGTGCTTCTTCGTCTTGCTGCCACGTCATTAAAATATTTGATTTTTTTTTAAATTTAAATATAATTTATTATCATAATAAAAAAAAAATAACTTAATAATTTTAAATCAACTAAGTCTGCTCATTCATTGACTGCTAGGCGGAACGAAGTTTGCCGGATCACCTAGTATTCTTTAAAAGAACCATCGTATTATGATTTTATACGAATTAATGTAGATTTTATTTTTCTAATTTTTTTAATGGGGGGCATAGTCCGGTGCGTGCTCGTCGCGTCCCCTGCCAGTCTAGTTAGACTGCTAACCCGGCTCGAAAGCGTGCCGCAGTGCGGGTTAGGGCGTCCCCCGGAGGCGACGTGTACCGACCCGCCCCCATCGGTACAAACATCGGCAGTTGCGGCGATGGGGTCCGCCACCCATCACGCCTTGCCCAGTCAGGCGAGTCGAGCAGAGCAGAGTGCCGGGTGGGCACGTAGAATGTAAGAGGTTGTGTGGAAGGTAAGTTACACGAGCTGATATCCGTCATGGCGGACAAACAGCTAGACGTGCTGTGTATAACAGAGACCAAGCGAAGAGGCAGCGACGCCTGCGATCTTCCTGGTGACGGGATGGCTCTGTGGTCTGGTGTACCACAGAGCGATCGAGCCAGCATGGGGGTAAGAGTGCTGTTGTCCTCTCGCTTGGCCTCAGGTGTGAAGGATTAAGGAATGTATGATCCCAGACTTCTTTGGGTCCGTATAAAACTAGGTGTCAGCAAGGTATTCATGGTTGTAGCATATGCTCCCGTAGGTTCCTCGGTGGCATCAGACCTAGAGAAGTTTTGGGATAATGTTAGGGAAGTTCTGGATATGGCAGAAACCAGTTAACGCGTGATTGTATGCGGAGATTTGAACGGATGGGTGGGGACCAAGCGTCCCGGCTATGAGGACGTACTTGGTCCATTTGGTGATAAGAGAGTGAACGACGCAGGTAGGCTCATAGCGGATGTATGCATGGAGAGAAACCTTATTGTGTCAAACACATTTTTCCAACATAAGGACATCCATATGTATACATGGAGAAGGAATGAACATAAAAGTATAATAGATTTAATTTTGGTAGACAGTCGCCTCCGAAGCAAAATATTGGACGCAAGAGCCTACAGGGACCCCACAGTCGATACGGACCACTATCTCGTTATTGCGAGATTTAGTGGTCTGTTCAGAAAGTGGAGGCACTGGCGAGAGCGTGTCCACTTCGGAGGGCTTGAAAGAATAAAGGTTGCAAGAAGAGTGTGTAAGTGAAAAGTATGCAGAGGGTGTCCGAGAACGGCTGACGATGGCAAGCCAGCCGCAATCGGACATTGAAGAATGCTGGAGAATATTAAAAGAGAGTATGGTAGATACAGCGAAAGAAGTATGTGGAAGTTCAAAGAAGCATAGAAAAACGAATGGTGATGCATGGTGGGATGCGGAAGTGGAAGCTTCCGTAGAGCAAAAGAAGAAAGCGTGGCTGGACTATGTCTGTTCCTTGAATCTGAATGACAGTATGATTGAACAGAAGAAAGAAATATATCGGCAATGTAAGAATGACACCAAGGCCTTAGTGAAAGAGAAACGTGATAGAGCAAATATGAGTGCAGAAGATAGGCTGACTAAAAACTTCGAGGATAACACCAAACTCTTTTGGAGGGAGGTGAAGAAGTCTCGGTGTGGTTGGTCAGCCTTCAGAATGAATAAGGTCTAAAGGTGGAGACATTCTTACACAAACACAAGACGTGTTAAGCCGATGGAGTGAATATTTTGCCGATATGTATGCGGATACTCGAGTTGCCGCCGGTGCCGCATGTGGTTTAGTAGATCAACATTCGGTACCGGCGTCCTCCGATGGCATCAGTATGGATGAAGTTGAATGGGCGATAAGAAGTTTGAAAAATGGTAAGGCAGCGGGCATTGATATGGTGTCTGCCGAGATGATCAAGCTTGGTGGCTCCTGAGTCTGGGAGGCGTTCCTGTTGCTCCTCAATTTATGTTGGAGCTCGGGAATGGTTCCCAGGGACTGGAATAGCGCAGTCATTGCGCACATCGCGTGCCTTTGTTTAAAAACAAGGGTTCACGTTATGATTGCGCAAATTACAGAGCCGTAAGCTTGACCAGTTTGGCAGCAAAAGTGTACGGTAAAATTATTGAAAAAAGAATGAGGATGGTGTCAGATGGTTTACTGTGTGAGACACAAGGAGGTTTCAGGAGTGGAAGGGGATGCATGGATCAAGTGTTCTCTCTGCGCAACATTGTGGAGAAGCATCTGGCTCTAGGTCAGAGAGCATTTAACACGGTTGTACGAAAGAAACTTTGGAACATTTTACCGGAGTATGGTATTAACGGTAAACTGCTACAGGCTGTGCAGTCCAGTTACATGGGCTGTAGAGCCTGTGTGCGGTTGGATGATGGAATGTCGCCTTGGTTTGACGTCAATATCGGCGATAAGCAGGGGTGCGTTCTGTCAGCCAGGCTGTTTATCATATATCTGGATAAATGACTCCAAAAGTTGAACGATATGAATGTGGGAGTCCAGATGGGCGACTCAGTGGTCACTGCTTTGTTCTATGCAGATGATGCAGTCCTGCTGGCACAGTCAGCGACTGACCTGCATACCCTAGTCGACACAATGACAGAAGATTGTAAGAAAAGGGGTCTACGCGTGAATGTGAGCAAAACCAAAATAATGGTCTTTGAATGAGATGAAGCCAGAACAGATGTAAGAGTAACAATAGGTAATGATGTACTAGAGAGCAAGTGGATGAATTTGTATATCTTGGATGTGGATTTAGCCGAGATGGAAGGTACACCACTGATATAGAGCGGAGGGTGAATGCGGGAAATAGAGTGAACGGAGCGTTGGGACAACTTCTCGGTAGCCACCACCTCAGCCAGATGGCACGTGTAGCAATACATAACGCAGTGCTTGTCCCAACATTACTGTATGGAAGCGAGAGTTGGGTATGCAGAAAAGAGTATGAAAGTAAAATTAATGCGGTCGAAATGCGATCTCTACGGAAAATCTGTGGAGAGTTTGACCGACCGCATTCGTAACGACGACGTAAGAGAGCGAGTAGATATGAAAGAGAGTATTGGTGTAAAGACGCGAAAGGAAATGCTCCGATGGTTCAGACATGTAGAAAGAATGCCGAACGAACGTCTGGTTAAGAAGATATACAATGCGAAAGTGGAAGGATGTAGGTACCGGGAGAGACCGAGACTTACCTACCTAGACCAGATCGGTCATGTACTGAAGGAAGGTGGAGTCAAAAGTCTCCGAAACCGGCGAGCGTGTATGAAGAGAATTATGAATGTTGAGGAAGCGAGTGAAGTATGCAAGGATAGAGTTCTCTGACACTCTGTTCTCTCTGCCTACCCTGCAACAAATATGGCGTGATGATATGTATGTGTATGTAAGTAATTTTTTTATAACATTTGTTTGAGCAGTGATGCGATGAAATCTGTAATGAAGATTAAAGATTTTAAAGCTAGTCCAAATTTTATAAGAACTGTAAATTTCGAAAACAGCGCCTAAACGTATGGTGTTGAGTGTTGAATAAAAGTGTCCGTTGTTTTTCATTTTGCTCGCGTGAAACACCTGCATACTCTCATGTCATAGTATATAGTTTTATTTCTATATTTTACGAATAAAAGATATTCATTATTTATTTGCCGAATAACATTTAAATCATTTACGATATTTTAAAGTAAAATAGCAATAAAATACATATATTGAGACGTTATCATCATCTCCTACTCTTATCTCAATTACTCAGGGTTGATACAATATGTACTTTTCTTTCATAGTACATATTATAAAAGTTATTGGCAGTAGTTTTATGAGCGGCCGCCTGCCAGACGTTAACTCTCCTTGGGAATGTAATTGTTGACTTGAAACGTTGAAACTCAGTGAACTCGTTATTTTTAAATTACTTATTGTAATTAATTTAAATTAAATTACTTACTCCAGCGTGATGTCCTTCGAGTAAGGATTCATTATATATATATATATATATATATATATATATATATATATATATTCTAGACAAATGTGACTCAATTTATATAAACTGTATAAGTACAGCTATATTTCTATCATATGTCGTCTGCTTGTCTATTGTTGTCATCAAATTTCATTTATCAAAGTATTAATTCTAATTCGGAGTACATATTAATTAAAATCAAATTATCCATAACATTTGACACGAACAACCTGCCTGTAATTACAAGTACTTAGTCTAGTTAATACGGTGCGTAAAAAAAAATAGGTAATTGAATATTGTGATAATTATTACAATAATATAAAAGCTTAGTTTGTTAATAGCATGATGTCTAAGATAAAAAATATTCAAAATGTATCTATGCTATAGGATAGCTATGTATATATATTCCAATAAAAAAGTCAGTGCTGCATGAAATTACAAAGTGATGGGGTGACTGATCCTATTCATAAAGTATGTCAAAATGCGCCGACAATGCATTGTCTGTTCATCTAACATTCTATATAAATAAAAATGAATATTGTTGATTGATAATATTATTAAATACCTCGAGAACGGTTGGACCGATTTCCTAAATTATCGTAGCAGTCTAAGGTTGGCAAATATGAACGCAATTGAAAACGTATTTTTTTAGTACATAATTTAAATTTTTAACTAGATAATTCGTGCAAGTTTTGTTTTCTTTATATACACTCATTTGCAAAAAAAACGGGCACCTAAGCAATGAACCATTTCAAATGTTAATATTTCTTTGTTTGATAATTATAGGTAGTTTTATCCACACAATTTGGTAAATTAATAAGAAAATAATCGTTTTCATCAGTATTTCATAAAATTTAGATACAATTTATGGGAAATAATGCTAAACCTCGCTAGTAGTGTATATTCGCTAGTAGTGCATATGCTCATGAAGTAAAAATAAAAAAGTTTTTTTGTTTGTTTTTCTTTAATAAAGTAAAAGCAGATAAATGTTTAGTATCGAGTGTGACCCCCTCTAGCTAAAATCACAGCTTGAATTCGTCTGGGCATGCTAGCGAGTATATCCCGGATACTTGCTTGCGGAATACGTTCCCACTCCGCAGTAATCACATTCTTCAGCTCTCTGATGGTCTGCGGAGCCGGGTGTACTGATCTCACACGCCGTTTCAGAACGTCCCAGACATGCTCTATGGGATTGAGGTCGGGACTTCGAGCTGGCCAATCCAAACGACGAATGCCGACCTCTTGCACATACGCATTAACATCGCGGGATCGGTGGGCGCGAGCATTGTCGTCCATAAAAATCGAGTCTTCACCTAGAGCGGCCAATGCGGGTTGTGCATGAGAAATTAGAACTTCCGTTATGTATCGATGCCCAGTCAGTGAGCCGTTTTCAATGAAGACTAACTCTGTACGATCCATTGAATTTATTCCTGCCCAAAACATAACAGAGCCCCCACCATAAGGTGTGATTTCTTCGAAACATGCCTCTGCAAAGCGTTCTCCTTGTCTTCTTAGCACTCGCCGACGTCGATCTTCACCGAACAGAGATATCCTGGCTTCATCAGAGAACAAAACCCTATTCCAATCGTCTTGAGTCCATGATTCACAATTTCTAGCGAACCTAAGCCTGTGAACTCTGTGCTCACGGAGTAATTTGGGGCCGCGGGCCGGGCGGTGACTGCGTATATTGGCAGCGAGAAGCCTCCTCCTGACCGTCCATAGACTAATATGCACATTTCTTACTTCTTGGAGGTTGTTCTTAAGATCCACATACGAAGATTTGCGATTTCTCAATGCGCGACTCACAAGAAAACGATCATCCCGTGGTTGGGTACATGGTTTTCTTCCAGAACCAGGCCTTCTCTCGACGGAACCAGTCTCCTGATATCGCTGCCAGGTCCTTTGGACTGTCGAGCGACTAACATTTAGCCTCCTAGCCACGAAACATTGGCTGCAACCCTCTTCAAGCAGCGCGATAATTTTGGTAGCTTTTACCACTTTATCTACCATTTTTGATACAGCCAAACAGCATTAAATAAAGCTTTGACAGTCAAGGATATGAAATTAATCGATAAAAATTGAATAAAAGTTATGAAAGTCGATGTTAACTTCTGGAACTTCGCGCCAAAAATGTAGGATAAAAAGGGGTTTTCTGTAAAAATGAACATCAAATGAAAAATTGAATTTAGAACGTACTTTTTTAAATCCCACAGCATTTTTAAAACCGGCCAGTAACGTGTACAAACGATTGAAACCTTTTTGGTATTGTATCTTTTTAAATATGAATGAAAATCAAAACCGCCCGTTTTTTTTGCAAATGAGTTTATTTTTATATTTTCTTTACATATTAAAGTTTCTTTTGACACAAATGTGTGAAAATTATTTTGTCGTAAAAGAAAAATGTTCAATTAAAATATAAATTCGGAAAACTATTAGCTACGATCGTTAATATATTGAAACTCAATGCAAAAGTACATCTTACTCTTGTTATAATTTTTACATATTTCAACATATTAAACAAAATTTATTAAAAGATGGACCCTGTGTCCATCTTTTAATCAAACTTTTAATCAAACAAAATCTGTCTGATCAGTTAATAATAAGTGGTCGATAAATGTTCAAATAAGCGGATTCTTTGTTCTCCTATTGCCAATCCGTTTTTATATTCTGAAGGCTTATAAAATTTTATAATTATATAATATGGAAAAATGTAATAACGATAAAAGTATTGATAATAATATACTGCTAGTAAAAATACTATTGATCTAAGATAGTATCTGTTTCTGTGTATCTAAATGCTATCCTTCGTACTTAGTTATCGCCTAGTTATATAAATCACAGCTCTATAAGCGTTTAGCTAATTCCAAAAAATGTTGTAGCAGAAATGGAGTATAAGGAAGCTAGGTACGGCATTGGATCACAAATTAACTCTTTACCAAGCAAATGGCAGCGTTGCATGCCCTCGTAAGGCAATAATTTAGTACTTACCTAAGGTCTTTTCTTGAGTTGAAGAAACAACAAATACGTAAATTTTATATTTGAGTGATAATTTGGAAGCATAGAAATCTTTAAAGCCAATTCATGCGGTGGTGTTGTTGATTACGAGGGCCTTCAGTTGCGTAGTAAAGCGTTAAGTGGTGGTGAGGATGAGGGATGACGACCTGGCTATTATAAATTGTTGAAGCTCACCCGATAGTCAGACGTCGGTTTCAATCGCCTCGGCCGCGTGCAGGTTGTTAACGCGTACAGTGCAGGTGGCGCGACGGCGCGCTGTATGCTCGCGGCGGTAAACATGAGCGTGAACTGGATCACCACCGTGCAAGAGAGCCTGACGCAACGCCAGCCGTTGAGCCTGCAGCGCTTGTTGCTTATGCAACTCCTGCTGTTTTAGCTGTTTATAAAACATACATATTATTATTTATAAATATATTATATGTATTCTTGGATGAAGGTGTAGGTGAAACAAGATTTGGAAAGAGTATATTAGAGGAGGCCTGAAAGCAGCACCGTGGATGTGTGAAGAGAAGATATGAAATAATTGTGCAAGGAGGAGGCGACACAGAGATAGATATAGAAGTATATATATATGTATGGAAGGAGTAAATGTAGGTACAAGGTCTGACAGAAGTCTGTTGAAGATAAGGTCATGTTTTATGGATCCCACGTAAAGTGGAATGAAGGCGAGATAATGATTGTATGGATTCTTTCTTATTACCGCATTATATACCCGCTGTATGCCATAAATGACGACTAAGTAATATGAGTTGATAACGTTATCGCAAGAGTATACAAGATCGTAATAAAACTATCAATCTATAAGATTAGTGTAATATACAATGCAAATGTTCTTAGTAGTGGGTCATCTCATATGTGTCGTACATCAGCTACATTTTAATGTAGTAAACTAGTGAATATAAATATAAAATAAAAAAATTAAAGATATCACGATCGTCGATGTTCATATTAAAAATGTGACTAGATTCTTTTAATGTACGAGCGAATATTTGTTTTTTTTTTCATATATAACGGAAACTGCAGGTATTTGCTGGTTATGATTATAAATCTGTTGAAAATATATATTACGTGGTTCAGTCGAAGGGCGTCTTGGTGCTCAAGAGCTGTAATGTCATCGACGTTGCTAGCCTCCATAGTAGCCTGTTGATCCAGCAGCTGACGCTCTTCTTCCTGAAGACGACGCAAGTTCTGTTCCAGGTGTGGATCCGTCAGGAGCGCGTTCTCGTCAAGCTCCATCATCTCCGACGAAGAGTCATCACTTACTGAGGACTTCTTATGAATCGGCCCTGAAACTGTCCACAAAATATTGTACTCTCACTCATATCACTTTTAATTTATTTGATTAATAGCCATTATTATATATTTAATGTTTTCAAAATTTCTATAAAATAAAGGCTATTATTAAAACAATTTACTGCGTAATATAAATTTATAATAACGAGTTAACGCGTTTTAAAGACAAATTGGTATTTTAATAATAAATAAAAATATTATTTGAAAATCAAGATTGAGTTTTGAATATGTATTCTTTGTTGTTTTTTTTTATAACTATGTAAAGAGATTACCGATATTAATTAACTGTGATAATTTTTTTATCAGTTAAGTAAGAGTATATCAACATTTTTTTGTGTATAATATGTACGCTCCAAAAAAAAATTCCTTTATTGTAGCGCTATTGCGCCAGCTTTTATAATGTAAAATAACTTTGACTTTATAGTATCGCACTTTCAAGTTAATTGTTTGATTTCAGAAGTTTTAACTTGAACCATCTAGAACTGACAAGTTGTATAGACGAATTACGTCACTAAATACATAAAAATGACAACTGTAATATTTTTTAAGAACGTTTAATCAGATTTTTTTAAAATGTAGTTATATATTTTATTTTAGGAAAAATAAAATTAAATAAAACACATTAAATAAAGTGATATATAAAACATACTACCGAATCAATTTAATATATGTGTTTGTTTAACCTCGCGCATTCATTTTATACACGTTCAACTCACGCTAAAAATGTTTGAAGAGAATTAATATTTTTTTTCAATATAATGATTATCTTTATTTTAATTTCAATTCTCCATGAAGTCAATGGATCTATTGATTCTAAATATAAATTCTATTTCTTCAAATATTTTCTTTAATTTTAAATGCAGTTATATACGATGTATCATAGGAAATATTGAATAAACGTTAAACTAATGGTGCTTTTCGTGGTATCACATGTAATTCAATATTTTCTTTTTATTATTTAGTTAATGGTGAAAATAGTAGGCTGACACAACAGACAATGTACTAAACAAAAATATTAAGGTACATTGTGCACAAGGTTTGGCTAATTGCCATCATGCGCCGTTTACACCGTCCGTTGATTTACAACTTAATTGTAATACACGTTTTAGCAGTATAATCGCCAATTCAAATTGTTAGCGTAATATGTTCTACTTAATAATAAAAACTAGCCCGAAACAAAAAAAAATACGTTTTCAAGCTAACACGTCTAAATAAACTTTAAAATACTTTACTATTTATGTACGTACATACTTTTTTTTTGTGTGTGTGTTTTTAGCTGTTAGCCGCAGATGGCTTTGATAGCTTTACGCGGACTATGGGTGAGCGCTGAGGGCTCTCAACCCGATTGAGGTAAGCTAAGCGACATCGCCCAAGGGCGCCCCCTGTGGGGAACGGACCTCGGCTTGGGACGTCGCTGGTGGCAAAGTGGGCGTGCCCACGTTTGGATTTATGATTTTTGCGCGTCGCGATTTCGCACCTCGACGGCGAGGACGAAACCGCGGATATTTATGTGTAATGGCCTCTCGGGCCGTGTAAGCTCTTAATTGAGCGAGTGTGATATCGTCGTCGTCATCGTCAATGACGTGCCGCGGACGTCGAATTTTTGAATTACGAGAGGGCGTGTAGGAAGCCGCCCCAAATACGTACATACTATTAATACCTATAAGTTCTACATTAAAATACGTGGTAGAAATTATTTCAATATTATTAGAAACTAATTTCCCTCCTTAGCCTTTAAACTGGAACGATTCTAAGTTAGTATCTAAACTGCCAGTATGCAATGTCATAAAAATAAAACGTAACTTAAGCACTAACACAAAGTGTAAATAAATAAAAAAAAATACTTACATCAAAACTGAACGTAGTCCTCATAATTAAAATAATAAAAAAAAAACAACCAAAAAAGCCAATGCTCTAGTATTGTATATAGGTATGGTATGTTTATTTAATGAATCATCTAGGGCCATTCACATGCCAACAAGCCGGGCAGGTCGATCTATTGAATGAACTGATTGAATTTGAGTGCCCAAGATACAATATATTATAAACGTTTGCTACGTTGTCTTAAAGAGGTCATTTTATTGACAATGCAAAACTTTCTGATGAAATTTATTTACGATAGGTCAATGTTACGTGAGGTAATACCAGCCAGTTAGGTTGATAGGTTAAATAAATATCTTGAGTTTTATAAATTACACGGTACATGCAATGAAAAATGTAATAATATAAGAATTTATATGTTTCTTGTACGATAGAACGAAATGAGCATTTAATGAAAGAAAGACACGTGGATATAAAATATATAAAAAGCAAAATATATTCATATATGTATAGTTATCATACAAACTTCAGTAATAAAATCATTGTTTAATAAAATTATGAGACTTGTACCAAATTGCTCTCCAAAAAGTTATGACTGAAAATAAAAATAAAATAAAGCTCTTAATTTAAATATGTATGTACTAAGGGGTTAACGTGCTGATCATTTGTTCGCGTAAAAATATGATAGTGACCGACATTTATAGTCAACGAAAAAAGGAAATAAATGAGTGTGGTTAATAATTATATTCAACCAAAACATCCATGTTGGAATGCATTTTCCATAGGCAAAATAAAAAAAAAATTAAAAAACTATCTAGATAACCTTATGGTAATGCATAATAAGACATTGCAATTATTGACAATAAGCAATAATTTGACGAGCAAAGAGCGAAAATTAATTTGATGTTTGTCATAAATCATAATCGTAAAGTTATATCTTACTAATTTAAAAAGTAACTATGTATTTAGAAGAGTAAATTGAAAACTATTAAATAGTAAGGAAATTTTAAATCCACATATGTATCAAACGAAAGTGTTAGAAATGCAAATAGACGAATATTAACCGAGCAATATTGCGTCAGAAAAATTCACTTTGCGAGATGCAGCAACTAAGTGGTTGCCTTGACCTACTTATGCAGTTATCCTCCGAGCAAGGTCGCCTGGCGAACCGGGCAGCGCTAGATATCCTATATTGCTCTAAATTTATGTCAATATCAGCAGAAGGTAAAAGTTATGCCGCGACAACTATTAAAAATGAATATTGAAATATGAAATGATATTATACTTTGTATATTAATTATAAAGGCTTCGTATGTTATTAAATAGTGATAAAAACGTAATTATAAATGAACTCATTGGAATAATATTCTTTGTAAAAAATAATGATTTTTATGATTAGAGTTTAACCTAATTACAAAATGAATTAAATTGAATTTTATGTGGAATAGTGATTAGTTTGAGTAAACACAACGTTAACGGTGGTAACTATCGTGAAACTTTGATGGGATCACATAAAACTGTACAATATAATACTATTTCTTTGTATTTCATCCCGTATTAGCATGTGAATGGCTACGTTTCATTTGATTTCAATTCTATCTGGCCAATAAAATTTCAATTCTGACAGCCGGCGGTGTAAATGTTGCCATAGATTAATTAATTATTAAACAAATTACCTCGCCCGCTATAAATGGTTTACAGAATATATCTCAAATAGCACTAATTGAAGTAAAAAAGTGAAATATAGCTAACAAAAAAAATAATAACAATTTTTATTAAATTATTTTTTACACCGCTTAAAAACTAAAATATTTACACAAAATCAAGAGAAACACGTCACTAGTTCGACTCTTACGCGGTAATATCACATTGATCGTCCACGGCGATCGACTTTTGTCCTCATAACATAAACAACTGAACC
Organism: Lymantria monacha; assembly: GCA_905163515.2. Lineage (NCBI taxonomy): Eukaryota > Metazoa > Arthropoda > Insecta > Lepidoptera > Erebidae > Lymantria > Lymantria monacha. The sequence continues at coordinate 26,310,170 of LR991081.1, forward strand.
ACACTATCATACAGTCATTGATCTATGAAGACCTCGTCCCTCTCATCGTCCTTGCCACCTGAAATTACCGAAATTCAACATAAAAAAAAATAAATTACAAAATAAAAATAACTAAAAACATGCTGCCAAAATCAAATTCAATAACTATGCATGCTGTGAACAAAAAAGAACAAAAGGAAAAAAATGTTCTTAAAAAGTACGTGTCACGATTGAACATGAAACAATTGAGAGTTAATAATATTATCACAATTGTGAACAATCGCTTGAGTGGTTCTCTTGCACAATGTCCAATTAAAAAAAATCAGAAATAATAGTCTTGTCAGTAACAGTAAGAGTTGCTCGACTTACTCAGATAAGGCTCGCCCATAGTTCCCGGCAGATACGGGCAGCTGGTGACATGATTGAAGTTCTGCGACTGCATCTCCTCTTGGTCGGTCTCGCGATGGTAGAAGTAGTTGAAGTTAGACACGATGACAGGTACCGGCAGAGCGATGGTGAGTACACCGGCGATGGCACACAGCGAGCCCACGATTTTGCCCCAAACACCGACTGGCCTACACGCCAAAAATATAAGCATTAAATAGCGCAACGTTTCGCCGGGCTTGTTCGTGGCGGCAACTCAAACCGCACACTATACTACATATATTATAACACAGACACGACTAATGATGTTTCATGCGTTAATTGTGCTGATACTAATAACTTACTTCCGCAACCCCGTGTTAAATGGAACAGGAGCTAAAAAAGAAACGTATTGAATCTGCTGAAAGTGTTTCAATTATATATAATTCGCAAGTTTATAAATAAATTTGTCGCAAGCGACACCATTTCATCCATCATCAACCATACCCGCTAGCGCGTTACACCGTTGGTGCAACGTTAGTCGGCTATGTGCTGTGCATTTATAATGGTTACCGCAAGCAGTTACGTTCATGAGATATATAAAATCGTTGATAATCAAATCTAGTGTAACCTAAATGCGAGACCATAACGTACGTCATAATCAAGAATTTAGGGTACCCCATTGAAAACCACGATAACACTGAACACTTACCAACTTGTACAGTGCATGTGGCATAACTCACCGATCAACGTTCATATATCTCAAAAGGCGTCCCCAGATTAATATTATAAACATATTTTATAAGTCCTAATGTTTAGACATATACTAAAACAGAAACTACAACGATTGTTCCAACAGGAACGACTTTACAATCATGCATTCTGTCAATTTACGTCTAAACGTGAATCCAGATAGTATCTCTATCGAAAATGGCGTGTAAAGCTAATGATTGGAAGCCAATTACATAACCAAGCAATGAATCATTCTGAACATCAATTTTACATAGTAGCGTTCACGTGTAAAATTTAGCAAACCAGTTTCATCTTAATAAATTAATCAGAGAGAGATAAACGCGACGGGAGCTAGTTAGAATATTGTGAGCACAAGTGACAGAAAGTTTTAACGCACATTATTCACAAATTATATGCTCGATTATTTATATTTACGTGCATTCGATGAACCACCATTTTCGATGAGCTAATAGTTCGAATATTTTTAATAGCAACAACATCGATACAGTTAACATCGGGCAAGATACAACGACCGTTCAGCATAAGCGTTACACAGGAGCGTACATTGAATGGACACGTGTGTGGTACTGAGGAAGTTATCACTCCGCCGCGCCGCTCATACAGCGACGGTCAAGCAATATCTTCCAACGTCTTAGTTATAGTGCACAATTGATTAGATCGTATGCTCTCTCTTAACATATATAGGATACGCTTTTTGAGGGGCGATAGTCACACCAACGACAGGTCCCATACAATGACAAGGGACGCATGTTCGCGGGTCGATATTCATGAAAAATTTTACAACTCGGCTTCCATGTAAAATCGTAATCGTTCAAAAAGATAATAATGATGGATGAAGACTGAAAAATAATGAAAATAAAAAAATAACAATACAATAAGAAACGTATTGGAACGTGCAGAACGTCTCGATATGAAAGTGAATGAAGATATGATGTTGTTTTAGTTCTAAGCGAAACGACGAATAATGTCGTAATGAAGCTTATGTAGTTATATGATGTGATGAAAGGAAATCACATTAATGTTAAACAGATCATTGTGGAATAAAATATAATGAAAGGAGAACGAGAAAGGCAAAAATGAAATGTAGTTTGTAGTCGCTGTATCATACGTCATGTCTCCGTATCCTACGGTCGTCATTGTCACGACCGCCCACCAAAAGGCGTCCGGTATGGATTTGAAGAAACTGTTCTCGCTTCCTGCTTCGGCGAAGTACACAGCCGACGAAAACAGCACCACACCTTGAAGAACAAGCACATACCGACGAAGAATACAGTGCGACATACATACAATCGGCAGGGATGCGAGCGGGGGGGGAATAGAACACAGGCACAGCTTGTAGCTGCGCGATACGGGTTACCTCATATCTCCGTAACCCACGGTGGTCATTGTAATGACTGCCCACCAAAACGCATCGGGAATGGAATCGAAATTAGTATCTCGCATATCTTTATCAGCAAAAAAAACTGCACTCGAGAACACGACCACTCCTGCGAACACAAAATACATTGTGCACGCACGTTCGCGAAGTCATAAGTCCAGGATTGATTTTGTTTCAGGTGGGTGCGTTGTCATACTATTTGCACCTCAACCAGCTCAGATGGTTCTTCTTTTTCAATTTTAATAGTTAAAGATCCAATCCTTGATGAATTTGTAAATTATGCTCAAATGTTGTCTAGATGAAATCTTGTATGCATTTAAATACAGACTGTCCAAATAGGTTTAATAATTGAGTGTAGATTAAAGGCATCATAAATACTGTAAAGTTATTAAGTTGTTAAGTAAATAGATAATTAAATGTTCTTGACTACAGCATTCTTATTAAGTAATGTTTTAATGAAAAGAATACACAATAAAGATAATATATCTTGATATAACTAATATAATAATAGTTTAATGAAACAAGTGTGTACAGTATACATCTGTGAATGCAACAATTTAAATTTGAAGATAAAATGTAACTAAATAATAATATAACTACCTAATATGTAAAAAAAAAACTAAATTATGATTTATTTCAAATATAAATCTATATGGTGACTGAGTATAAGAATGCAATTAGTCAACACCTTTTACTTACTCATAGATATCATAAAAATCGATCAGAAACACATATAAGCAGAGGGATAAAAATACTCGAAACAAAAGCCTACGTCAATTTAGGCTATTTTTTTCTAATCTGGAGCAGGCCTGTACCTAACATTGAGATGTACATATATGGATTACGAAGAAGTAAATACTTGCTCAGATCAGATGCTTCACATATGATATAAAAGTCAGCGAATGTATGTGGCATTTTTATTACCACAATATTAAAGCAAACTGAAGTAGTTAATTAGTGCGTATACAGTATTTATTGATAAATAAATGAAAAATATGTCACTTACCAATAAACAAGAAAAATATTAACAGTCCAAGTTCCCGCATAGACGCCTTCAGCGTGCGGCCTAGGATTTGCAAGCCTTTGGAATGCCGTGATAGCTTGAAGATACGGAACACTCGTACAAGACGGATGACACGCAGGATGGCGAGACTCATGGCCTGATTGGTGGATTTGTCCTGTGGGGATACTGGTGCGCGCGGTAAATTCAACGTGTCTTCCTCCTCGGCAACCACCGTCGCCAAGGTTATAAAATACGGAATAATGGCAATGATGTCAATTATATTCATAACATCTCTAAAGAAGTTGAATTTATTCGGACACGCTAGGAACCGCACAATCAGTTCAAACGTAAACCATATGATGCAGAGCGTCTCGATCAGGAAAAATGGATCTGTGATATCAGGTACTTCGTCCTCCTCGATCTTAGTGCCGTTGGTAGTGGTGTTGAACACCTTGTAGTGTTTGAATTCCGGTAGGGTCTCCAGGCAGAAGATGACGATGGAGAGAAGGATGACGAACACGGAGATGATAGCCACGACGCGTGCGGCCTGAGAGCTTTCGGGGTATTCAAAAAGCAGCCAGATTTTGCGCTGGCGCTCGTTGGAGGGCAGTGGTTTTTCCTCCTCCTTTATAAAGCCCTCGTCCTCACTGTAAGTGATTTGTACATTTTACTAGAAATTTAGCTACAATGTAAAGAAATTGGATTCATGGTTTGTGTTACTTACCGGAATTTATTTGTAGCTTGTTCTCCGAGTTCGTAGAATTTGATCTCTTCGGAGAACACATCAAGGGGTACATTGACTGGTCTTCTCAAACGACCACCGCTTTGGTAGTAATAAAGAATAGCATCGAACGACGGGCGGTTGCGGTCGAAGAAGTATTCGTTCCTATGAGAGAATATCGTTTTGTATTGGAGAATTATTATTATCAACAGATATACACTAATGTTCAATAAATATTCGTACATATGATTTATATAGCACTGGATTTTATACAAACAATAATAAAGGTAAGTCAAATTTACTATAAACATATCCAAACCTCAGTAACTTTCTTAAAGAGTAAATAATAATAAAGTTATATAATGCCAGCATGTGCTAACCTTAGTGGGTCAAAGTAACGGATCCTCCGCGAGGGGTCCCCCAGCAGAGTTTCTGGAAATTGATTGAGTGTACGCAATTGGGTCTCGAATTTGAGGCCGCTTACCTGTAACAATAAATTTACATAATTAGCAATAAAATTAAAATATTTACATAATTTTAGTGATTGAATCAGGCGACACATGGCGGTAATCTATTATTATTTTGAAAATGGAGGAAAGGAAGGAATAAGGGACAGGATCAAGGTGGAATAGGACACAAGCAAAACTTATCCCTTTGATGAGCACAACCAGAACTTCAAATCCACAGGACGATTCAGCCGTCCGTCTTAAGGATGCCTCGTTTAGAGGCGAAACACGTGTCGAAACATTATTCGTATTTTTGCGGAAGATTGCATGTTGAAGTTCTGGAGGTGCTCATCACAGGAGTAAGTTTTGCTTGTGTCCTATCCACTTTGATCCTGTCCCGTATTCCTTTCTTTCTTGAGGTGTGCAGTATTTTGATTAACCGTGGCAAAGGGGTGGGTATTCATTCTTTTCCTCTATTTTTTTAATTTACATAATTATCAATAACAAAATATGACTAAATATACTAAATCCACCAGCCAATTCTAATGGATGAAAGAATCACTACTAAAATAAGTGAAGGAAACTGGAAACAAAGGCAACTCGTCTAATATTTGATCAGCATGATTTAGTAAACTAGTTTCGTTCCCATTATGGAATAGGATAGTGTCTAATAGTAAAACACTTACAGGCTGAAAATGAAACATATACATACTTCAAGTTTAAATTATTTTTATCTTATGCAAATATATGCACAATACATTAAGATATTATTATTTATTCTAACGGTTGCTATCATATAGATATATGTAGTTAAATATTAGGTTACAGTTATATATTTTTATTTGACTGCACAGTTATCGGAGTGGTTAAGATGCCGTTTTATCGTACTAACTGTCGAAATTTTCATTGCGACGCAGAAAAATACTATATGATCTACAAATAGTTCCGCTAAGTCTGGATGTAACCTTTGTCCGTTAATCATGTTTGCTAATTTCTCAGTGCGGGGTGTTGTCTACTTCGCCGTCACGGGGTCCTCTCCTTCCGTCTGAGGCAGATCTTGACGGGGCGGTGTTGCTTCGGCAAGTACCTGTACTTAGTCGTGAGGAGGGAGAGGACACCGCTCTGCCACTACTGCGATTGTGACGAGAACACGGCGCAGCATATGCTCGATGTCTGTACGTCCTGGATAGAGCAGCACCGTGAACTCGTCGCAATCATCGGCCGATCTGATACTGCCGACTATCGCTAAGGCAATGCTCGACGGAACTGGTACGCGGTCACCGTCCTCTGTGAGGCAGTCGTCTCGCAGAAGGAGACAGGGGGGCGTATCAGAGAGGAGACTCCACGCTGATACACTACGCTACCGGCGCGTCGGGCAGTTCAGGCGCGAATACCTGCGCCTGATGCCGCCCTAGCCTAGGTTGCGGGTGGATGGACCGGGTATTAGTCATCGACGTTTTGGCCACACAACACAATTGCTTCTTGCCGGGGCGTCGATGGCGACGATACCCGAAGGGGTAACCCGCCGGGCTGGCCACGGATGCGATACCAGTGGTCGGTCCAATGGGTGCACGCCGCTCTTCCGTCACTGCGGATAGCATGGGCAGGGTGTCACCAGACCACAGCCTGCCAAAAATAGAAAAAGTATATTGTCTACTAACAAAATATTTGGATTTACTTTCCACGTCAGGTCTATTCTCGAGTTTGACGAGACATTTTAAAATTTGCAACTATTCTCAGTGATGCTCGCTACTTATTACGTAAAAATGAAATATTTCACGACAAAATATGTACATGTTATACCATATATTTTACCATGTATTTGGTTAGCATATACAAGGCAATGAACAGTAACCACTTCAAATTTTAAGTATCAGTATAGCCCAAGATGTTTGTTTTAAAAAAGAACTACAAGCGTGATCTTCTAAATGATTCTTAAAAGCTTGTGCAAACATATAAACACAATTAAACATTGGAGCCAGCCGCCGCAATGATCTCAACAACGGCCCACGCCTTCGTGTCAAAGATTTTAGACTAAATTCTACTATTCAAGCTTACATTTACATAGAATTATCTGTTAGAAATAGTAACAAACACCCTTGAACTACTATTTTTGGCTGCACCACGTGTGTAAATGGAACAGCGCCCCACAAAGCGTCGCGTCCTCAAGTTAATTCATTCAGACATCATAATTAATTATACATTTCATATACATATATATACATTTTTATATCAGCTCATATACATCCCAGTGCTGGGCTCGAACCTCTTCCAAAATAGGAAAGATTTTGTCCTATTATCCTATGCTGGTCAGCTTTTTATAAGGTTTTATTTTGAGTTTTCCTTCTTGGACGATAGATGTTATCTACATATTATACCCCTTAGTGGTCTTTTACGACACCCACGGAGAAGATAGGGGGTGAAATATATTAATACTCCATTAGCACAAACAAATCGTTGATCTTGGCGCATGTGTATGCTATTTATAACTCACATGCAATGTTATATTTTTAAATCCCTGTGTCGTGGAGGGCTTTACAAACATAAGGATAAAAGTTATTCCCAGAGTCAAAACAATCATATGTGAATAAAACTACTGTTATGCGTGTGGTTCATGTTGATGACACTGAGAACAAAACGGGAAAACCAGCTCATGACACTGAGCGCTTTAGTTTTAATATGGATTCTGATAATATGCCTGGTAATAGTCAAAATGCATAGTAAATCTTAATACATGCCTAACTAAACGTTACAGTTTCATCTCTGCTTAATAAGGAGATACAACTATTTAAATATATATTTGAAATAAAACTAATTTTCGGATCGGATCGGATTCTATCGCGTTTGTATTTGATTTTTAATTGCCCGGCGTTTCAAACACTTTATAGTGGTCATAGTTACTGGAGGACTGACTTAAAATGTATATGCAAATATTAAATCTAATAATGTCTCAGCTGCATAATTGTCGTTATTCCTGTCTGACCTAGATATATTTCCAGTTTTATGCACTCGTATACAACAGGTGCCGACATACATTCGGCTAATGGAATCATCTTCGGACACGGATTTAGTATCAGGGTCAAGTTCTTCAACCGTTGAAAGGTCGCAGTGTGTTTTGTGTCCGGTGTTGATGTCGCATCCAAATATTCGGCTATATAACCTAGTAAAAATGAGATATTTCTTAGGTACAAGCTTTAAGGCATCGCTACCGCATCCTCCCCGTGTCAGAGTATAATTTGTTACCACCTTGTATTTTCTTCTGAAAAGCCTAAAAACCAGTTAAAGGATTACTAGTAGAATAAGCAGCAGTATTCACCTGGCAAATTGTAACTACAACTATGATGACCAAACAGCCACCTGAGTGTGGAGATTATGCCTTTAAGGTCTTTATGATGGTGTCTAACAATGGACGTAGATAGATTATTGGATGTACGTTTAAGGTACCAGAAAAGTTGTCCAAATTAAGTGAGTTCAAGATTCTTGGTTGGAAAATAGTTATTATGAAGTTCTTTTTATTCTGTGCAACCTAAAGTCACTCAGCGCCCCTACCGGAGTTCCGGTAACACGTCTCCAGAACCAGGCGTGCGACCTCTCTTCAATGGACCAAGGATATGGTAAGCATTTGGCATTACTATTATGAAGCTATCCGTGTGGTGACGGAGTAAGAATACAACTTACCACCCCTATCTTACCCGTGGGTGATTGTAAGAGACGACTAAGAGATATAAAACAAATATAACGTCTATGCGAGGGAAGGAAAACTCGAAACAAAATCCTATACCAACACGTCTAAGCAGCGTGGTATAGTAGGTCAATTTCCCTCCCGTTATGGAGGACGTTCGAGCCCAACAGTGGGACATATATGAGCTAAAATGATGATGAATGATTATGAAGCTTGTATTTTGAAAGGCATGAATTTATTAAAAATAATTTAGAGGTTATTTTCATTTCGTTCAAAAAATTTCTTTGTTAGTCATCGTATAAGATTAAATTGCTAATGGCGACGATGAATATAGTACCATTCGGCTGCCTTTATCCTAATATATATCATCATTATCCTGCTTTTATCCCAATTACTTGAGGTCTGAGGTCAACATAATATGTATGTACCCTTCTTCCAACGTACATATTGCAAAAGTTTTGATAATAGTTTCATGACCTGTCTGCTTATCATCAATCCTCCTTGGGAATGTAATTATTAATCAGACGGCATCAGATGGAGTTAGCCCAGGGCGATATAAAGTTGCCGGGCGGGCCACCGAAGACAAAGATCGGGTACCGGTGGCTCGCTCGCACGGCGAAGAGAGGTGTTTGACCCACCCTGGGTCTATGTTTAGACCCACCCTGCACCCTGGGTCTATGGGGTTGCGCGCCACCTCTTCCGTCGACCCGGACCGATTTGGTGGGGCGGGCCCACGTACGTAGTCCACCGTTATGAATAGAATAATCGTTCGATATGAAGTTTTAAGTCGTACTTACGATATCCACGAGCAATAAATGTTGGTAGTATTCGTAGCCGTCACCACACACCAATACCTATTGTATTGTGCAGTTGATTTTTTTTTACTCTCATACGTATGCTTCATGAAAATTCGACAAGTTTAACGAACACCGGGCTACCATCCATGTTCCTTGGAAATAAACAGCTCAATAAGTAGCATTGAGTTTCAATCAGTGAAATTATTACTCTTTATCGGCTTCACGAAATCCACGAGTAGAGTTCATATTATTATTCACGGCAGATCGTAAAATTAGCACATAGTCGATTACTCAACTTGGTACCTAGGTTTTATTTCAATTATTATAGTTAATCTTCAATGTATTCAAAGATATGATAACGAGTATTTTAAAGACCTCCAAGAAATCAAAAATAAATAATAGTCATCATCATCATCATCACAGCCCATATATGTCACAATGTTGGGCTCGGGCCTCCTCCGTAATGGGAGGGAAATTAACATATTATACCGCGCTGGTCAGACGTGTTGGTATAGGGTTTTATTTCGAGTTTTCCTTCTCTCGCATAAATATTATATGCGTTTTATATCCCTTAGTCGTTTCATACGAACACCCACGAGTAAGATATGGGGTGGTGAATAGTATTCTTACTCCGTCACCACACGAAAAAAAAAAAAACAACAAAAAAATATAGTGAAAATTTAATTTATAATACTGTTAGAAACACATAATAGCTTTTGTTATGACAGTATGACCAACCCGACTAGAAAAGAAGTATGGTTCAACCAGATCATGTATCTGGACCCGATCAGGATAGAATGAGGCATGCCGGATCCGGCAAACCCTATCAGGACCAGGTCTGGTCCTGATCAGGATAGCCCGATGTGAAATAACATCAAGTATGGTAAGGCATACCGGATCAGGACCAAATAAGGATAGCCTGATGTGAAATATCATTAAGTATGGTAAGGCATACCGGATCAGGACCAAATAAGGATAGCCTGATGTGAAATATCATCAAGTAAGGTAAGGCATACCGGATCAGGACCAGGTCAGGACCAAATAAGGATAGCCTGATGTGAAATAACATCAAGTATGGTAAGGAATACCGGATCAGGACCAGGTCAGGACCAAATAAGGATAGCCTGATGTGTAATAACATCAAGTATGGTAAGGCATACCGGATCAGGACCCGATCAGGATAGAATGATGCATGCCGGATCCGGCAAACCCTATCAGGACCAGGTCTGGTCCTGATCAGGATAGCCTGATGTGAAATAACATCAAGTATGGTAAGGCATACCGGATCAGGACCAAATAAGGATAGCCTTTTTTTTTTTTTGTGAGGTGGGCTACGGTCGTCGCGCTCCTCGCACCACTCTGTCCGGGGCGACAGAGGGGCGTAAGCACGCTCACCCATAACCCACCCGTGAACGTCGCCTTCGTCGTTGGACCGGCCACCGGAGCAGCGTGAACTTGTCATCAGTGGCCGGCCCGACGGAATACCCCCCGAGGGGTACCCTCTTCTTGAGCGACATTCCCTCCCTCGGTGAGGACGTCGGTCTTTTCCTCGCGGTCAGCCTCTCGGCGGGTGACGGACTAATTCCCCGGTCCAGTCACCCGCAAATAAGGATAGCCTGATGTGAAATATCATCAAGTATGGTAAGGCATTCTGGATCAGGACCAGGTCTATACCAAATAAGGACAGCCTGATGTAAAATATAATCAAGTATATGGTAAGGCATATAGTATATCAGGACCAGAAACAGTTTTCGTAACACAAAAAAATATCAATAAAAATTCAAAAAAGTTATCATGATTGTCATATTTATGCCACGGTGTAAATTGTATTTGCATCAGAGGAGATTAATCTGAAATCTTTAATTCATTTAATACAATTCATTCATTCATATGTATTTAATAATAATAATAATAATGTTTAATTAATAATATAAAAATAATTTCTATTTAAAGTAAAAGCAAAAATAAATAATAGGTACATTTGAAAACATAGATAGAAATAAATATAATAATATTGTAACAACCATTCTAGCATTTAATGTTTTGGGTCATAAATTGTTGATGGCGTTAGTAAAATGACGTCATTATCTGAATCGCGGTGTTAAGATTCTCCGAAGCGTAATGTCATCGCCTAATATTAAATTAGTTGTTATCGAAACAGATCAAAACAGATCGATCAGGTCATGAATGAGGAATTCAGGCGACAGTTGAAGTCGTTAGCATCTGGTGGTTGCGCCCTAATTGGAACGGCTCACTGGGACTCTATGATGAGAATATAGCACTGCATTCGCTGCCTACGTCATATATTAATTTATATTTTGATCTATTAAACATGTTCTATAAGATATTCACGTTTTTTAAAAGGACCAGACTGGGCATACTCGTTTTGGATCAGGCAAGATTTATAACGCAGATGATTTGGTTCCGATCAGTAAAATTTCATCCGGACCCGATCAGGAATGCCTGATCTGGACCCGATCAGGAATGCCTGATCTGGACCCGATAAGGTTTTCCTGATCGGTTCCAGATATATCTTCTGCGTTACATACCTTATCTGGTCCAAATCGGGCATACCCGGTCCGGTCCTGCTAAGGAAGACGAAAAAATTTCTAGTCGGGAATGCGTTGCCCGGAGAGCTTTATTTATTTAATTATTTTTTTATTATTTTACAATAGCAACTTTTCGTGTGATAACAGAGTAAGAATAATATTCACCATCCTCAATCTCGCTCGTGGATAACGTAAAAGACGACAAAGGAAAATAATATGCAAATAACATCTATGCAAGTAAAGGAAAAAAGGGAAAGGAAAGCTCTAAATATCATCTTATACCAATCAGTCTGAGCAGCATGGTACAATAGGACTATTTTCTTCATATTCTAGAGGAGTCGGGAGTCGCGCGCACAGTGGTGCGACTCATGCGAGCTGAGATGATAATAACAGCAAGTGTCTGCATTATCCAACTAAGTAGTTTCTCGTAATATATCTTTTTTTTTTTTGGGACTAATTCCACCACTGTAACTCCGATAGAAAGTCTCGGCAAATGCTTGTAATTGTCTTGAGACTCGTATCAATTTTAATTAGAAAACAAAACAGGAGTTGGTAAATTCCTCTTCCCTTCTAGGTAATGAGGAAGCTATGACGCAAAATTTACTAATAAACCATTTAATAAAAATATGTACATCTACGAGAAGCCCAACAGTACGGAGATATGTCTGTCGTATCGATATCTCAAGGAGCCTATATTAATTCTTTCTATTCTTCATAAAACATTTTAATAAATTTATAAAAAAATTGATTTAATATCAAAAAAAAAGTATTATTGACAATAATGTATAATTCTATTACATTACAAGATACACCTATGATATAAAAATGTTCAGGTTTGAAGGGCAACGAAACACTTAGTAATTCAGTTTGACTAACTCGCAAACTCAATTTGAAAACAGTTTATAAATAACTGACCGCGCGCACGCCGTTACTATTCGTACTTGGTGTAAACACGTCATCGACAGCCGGTGCTTTACGTTATGTTATCGAGTGTACATACGTTGTCAATAAAAAGTCTCATATCAATATATATACTAATGTAAAATTTTTCGTAATTTCATTTCATCGATAAAATTTAGTGAATAGAAGTGGCAACAAGCGGTAGAAACGGTTTTAATTAAAAGCGATGTTAATAAATGTTATTGTGACATATTTATTAGTTTCGGTAGTTTTTAAATATTTTTAAACAATTTTTCATGTGTCGGATTAATTAATCATAAAATGATCTTTTTTATTTGCTCTATGGAGGTGGCTACTAATACCACCCATTGGCGTTTCTGGGATTATTGATTACAGGTGGGACCTGGGTCTGTATTGAAGCTATCATTTCGTAAAGCAACCAACATCCTATGGTGAACACTAAACCATACTGGAGTGGCCGTGGCTCCCCCGACCCATCTTCTATATACGACTATTATATTATTAAACCTTACATTGTTCATGGGTGTCATAAAAAACGATTAAGAGCTTAACATCGACCTGGGTCTAATCTATCCCATGCTGTCTGTTCAACAATTACATTTGCAAGGAGGGTTGACATCAGGTAAGCGAACGATCATAAAATTATTGTCAAAACTATTTGCAAATATGTATTTGTATAATGGAGTAAGATTATATATTCCGTGGATCTCAAGTAATTGGTATAAGAACAGGATGATGATAATAAATGATTTATTTGATATAAAAGTACAATTTATAGTAAATCCAAATGGTGCTTCGAGCCGAATGAGTGACGCTTTTATCACGTAATGGATTTTAATGCGTTTCTGTGCGTAGCGATTTCATTTTTTGCTCTAACCATTTACGTGTTGCCACTAGGCGAGTGACTTCTCTGCAATGAATTTAATTGTGGTAGACAGCTTGGTATAGGGCTCTTTCAAAAAGGATATCAGAGATTGCAGATAAATCGCTATCAACAACTTTAACTTTGAAAGAGATGAAGCCAGAACAGATGTAAGAGTAACAATAGGTAATGATGTACTAGAGCAAGTGGATGAATTTGTATATCTTGGATGTGGATTTAGCCGAGATGGACGGTACACCACTGATATAGAGCGAAGAGTGAATGCGGGAAATACAGTGAACGGAGCGTTGGAGCAACTTCTCGGCAGCCACCACCTCAGCCAGAAGGCACGTGTAGCAATACATAACGCAGTGCTTGTCCCAACATTACTGTATGGAAGCGAGAGTTGGGTATGCAGAAAAGAGTATGAAAGTAAAATTAATGCGGTCGAAATGCGATCTCTTCGGAACATCTGTGGAGTTAGGCTGACCGACCGCATTCGTAACGACGACGTAAGAGAGCGAGTAGGTATGAAAGAGAGTATTGGTGTAAAGATGCGAAAGGGAATGCTCCGATGGTTCGGACATGTGGAAAGAATGCCGAACGAACGTCTGGTTAAGAAGATATACAATGCGAAAGTGGAAGGATGTAGGTACCGGGGGAGACCGAGACTAACCTACCTAGACCAGATCGGTCAGGTACTGAAGGAAGGTGGAGTCAAGAGTCTCCGAAACCGGCGAGCGTGTATGAAGAGAATTATGAATGTTGAGGAAGCGAGTGAAGTATGCAGAGATAGAGTTCTCTGGCACTCAGTTCTCTCTGCCTACCCTGCAAGGGATATGGCGTGATGATATGTATGTGTAACAACTTTAAATAGGAAGGGATAAGACGGGGAAGAATCTTTGTTAGAGTTTGAGTAGATTGGATAATCAAAGTTAGTTTAATGTATAAGTAAAGAAAGATAACAAGTGATTTTAGTGACTAAAACGATAGACAGGTGAAAACTTGAGTAAAATAGATGACACCATTTCTAATCATTTTTTACGTGGCCTAATACATTATTTTTTCAAGCATGCAATGTTCTTTTACGACCAGTATTCACAAAATTTCTATATTGGAAACATTACATTTAATTGTATGACAATGGATTTACATACACACATAATAATGTAATTGAAGCTCTGGCTCAATTTCGAAGAATTATTAGCATTTTTGTATACTATTGTCGCCGTAGTTTCCACGCACCAACAAATAATAAATACCTATCATCTATCTTAATATTTAATAAATAAAGAATTTGACGCCATCTCTTACTTTGTTGCTGGTGTTGTAGAATATTTGAATTTTTTTCATTGGAACACATATAGGGCTATAAAAGTAGAGATACCAAATTCATTAAAATTAAACGTAATAAAAGATTTGGATGCAGGTAACACAGGGCTGTTCCGAGTGGTATTCTCGGAGGGAGGCCTATGGGCAATAGTGGGCGTCAACGAGCTGATGAAAGAATGGAAAATACATTAATAGAATCTCTGTACTATTTAACACTACATCGCAACACCGGGGATTAGAGCGTATCTGTAATAACTATGAGATTGATGAAAACGATTTGTTCATAGTTAATCAATTGACTTTAATCAACTAAATAGTTTTGGCTGTTTAATTTGAATGTATCCATGAGACTTACAAGAACAAAAGACAAAAAGAGATGGAAAAGAATATATCTTACAAATCATGGCGTCATACATTTATCTCTATTTATAAGTATATACCTAGTATTATCTCATTTTATTTACTTTGTGTCTCGAAAATTCTACTAATATGACAACTTTTGGTTTTTGATGAATTCAATCACGCGAAAGGCATTATTATCATTTCTCTAGAATGTCAGAATTAATAATGGTTTCCATCAATCACACCAATGTTTGACTTTCAGTATGCCCCGGGAAATACTTTAACTTATTTTGGGGGACCCGCAGTAAATGAAGTTATAAAATATAAACAGAATTCACGAAGATTCCACTGCTCTCTCTAGAAAATATAAATCAAAATTGGCTTATTAGCCACTACAGAAGAGATGTAGTTTCGATACAGGTAACAATGTAGCCCATTAGATATGATTGCTTAAAAATGTGAGCCTTTTTTTTTTTTTTTTGGGGGTGGGTTACGGTCGGCACACTCCTCGCACCACTCCGTCCGGGGCGTAAGCATGCACACCCGTAACCCACCCGTGACGTCGCCTTCGTCGTTGGGCCAACCACCGGAGCAGAGTGACTTGACGTCAGTGGTTGGCCCGACGGAATACCCCTGAGGAGTACCTTCTCCTCGACCGACGTCCCCCCTCGGGTAGGATGTCGGTCTTTCCTCACGCGGTCGGCCTCTCGGCGGGTGACGGACTAAATCCCCGATCCAGTCACCCGCGGCCTCGGCTAGGGCGGCATCAGGCGCAGGTAATCGCGCCTGCGCCGCCCCAGTCGCCGGCGGCGGCTCGCGTCGCCGAGGAGACGCTCCTCGCGCACGCGCTCCGCCGCCTCCTTCCGCGAGACTACTGCCTCGCAGAAGGATGCGACCGCGTCCCAGTTCCTGACGCTGTCGAGCATCGCCCTGGCGATGGTCGGCAGCATCAGGTCAGCACCGATGATTGTGACGAGTTCACGACGCTGCTCTGCCCAAGCGGCACAAACCTCGAGCGTATGCTGCGCCGTGTCCTCGTCGCAATCGCAGTGGTGGCAGGACGGTGTACTCTCCCTCCTTACGACCGTGTGCAGGTATTTGGCGAAGCATCCATGCCCCGTCAAAATCTGCACCAGTCGGAAGGAGAGCACCCCGTGCCGCCGATTTAGCCACTGCATCAGCACCGGCCGGAAGGCCTCCACGGTCCGCACACCGAACCGAGGCCTCTCCAGCCGGACTGCCCAACGGGCAATGATGTCGCGGCGGGCGTCGACGCGCCAGGCGGTGTGCTCCCTCAACGAGACCACACCGCCCTCCGCTCGTACCCCCAACATCCGCCGATATAAACCGGAAAAATGTGAGCCTTAAGATTGATTGCAATAGACGGGGTACCGTCGTTACCGGGTATTGTCGTTTCTAAATGAAGTTTGAGAGCAATTATTGTCTGTTTTACGTCATAGACAATAGTTAGCATATACTATAGACTATTTTATCGAATCTCCTCGCCGGTAAGAAGTCTCCTACAGGAGAGGTACTATTGCCATTTTTTTAATTACCATCGGTACTAAATATCCCTTAAGCTCATAATTTTAATGCAGCATCAGTCATCATCTTTTTAACGTCATCGCCATAACTTTATGGTTCAACAGAGCGAACAAAATCACAATTAAAATTTTAAGCATAAAGCAAACAACTAATACATAATTCACGGATTGAAAATTTTCTGTATGCGTGAGCGCGGCAGTTAAAACACCCACGCGATGCACTTACATAGACGATATGTCATAACCGTGTAATACGACTAATTGCGTTTACATTTAACGTAAACTAAATCAAACTATATGACGTTTACAATCAATAAAACATATATTATATTATCCGTAATATAATTGTTTGTAACCTCACTTCAAGCAATAAATTGGATGCAACTGAAACTAATAAACGTGTGATTTCGTCTGAACATATTTCAGTCGAGTTCAGGAAGGTCAAATTATACTTTTGCTATTTGAATATTCCCTCTTGTGTCACTTTTATAATTATAAGAGATGTAAATTCAAAAAAGCTCGATGTATCAGCTACCAGAGGCACATTTGCGCGCTACACCACGGAAAGACAACTACCAGAGGCATCTTTGCGTGCTACAACATGAAAAGACAATTACCAGGGGCATCTTTGCGTGCTACATATAACACGAAAGACAACTAGCAGTGGCATCTTTGCGTGCTACAACACGGAAAGACAACTGTCAGGGGCATCTTTGCGTGCTACAATACGGAAAGACAATGATAATTGAAGAGAGATTACACGTTTTATTTCATCACCATCATGCAGGTCATGGCCGTCTAGTGCTGAACAGCCTCCCGAAAATATCGCCACAACGCCCGTTTCATTCATATGAATGATATTCTCATAATATCACTTATTCTAACACATCCACCACACGTGGCGTTAGCATCAGAGGCGTTAGAAACATCATTTCGTTCGTCAGAGGTACGATTTTAAAGCCTACATTCGAAACGTTAATTTAATAAGGTATTTTTTTTTAATTCTCTTCTATTAAAATCACTCTCTTCTATTAAAATCACTTTTTAATAGTAAATCTGTACACTAGAATTAGTAGCTTCCAGTTCAAAGAAGTTTCGTTCGAAGACTTCAAGGTTATACACTAACAAATCGTTATAAATCAACAGGTTGTACTTAGCCCATCACATTCAAATTGTGTCGTTGACCAACGTCCACAGAGTAAATTACAATGGTTTGGCATGCTATTGCGTCGTTTTGCGTAGTTTGAAAAAAAATCAATTCGAACATATAATTAAATGAACTAAGAATTCAATTCAACTGTAATTTACAAAGCTAATTGTTCTTATGACCAACGCGTCATCCCTTATGACTATTTATTCTCCTTTTTGTCAAGTTATTACTAAATCAATATAATTCATATAAGTCTCCAAATTGATATCGATTCTCTAAATAATAACGATCCTAATAAATTGTATTCGTTTTCACGAAATTGGCCTCTATTTTGTGCAAAATTATATGTATACACAAATCACAGATTTAATCAAATTTACACAAATCTCTTTCTAATATTATATTTGTTTTAAAGATGTGTTAAAAAAAGAAAGTTTTTTAGGCGGTCATACCCCGCTAAATCCATTAGGGCACAGAAGAAGCGTCGCGCGACCCCATAGACACGCCATACCTGTACCTCTTTCGTCGTGTGAGTGAGCCAACGGCACCCGGTCTTTTAGTAGTTAAACAATAAACAAATATGGCCATTGATCTACTTTCATCTCCGGTCTACCAATTATAACTCAACAGCATCTTGTTCCTATCCCCATTACTTGGAGTCGATTCAGTATCTTCCATCGTTGAACAGACGTCATCAGATAGAGTTCAGGTTAATGTATTTTTAAGCTATTGTATAGCTTCTATCGCAGGCCTTGAGCGTGGAGACCGAATCCAGAAATTTCGTAACGAAAATAACCTAACACCCCCCACTCCGACCGGCACAGCGGTGATACTTTTTAGTTTTGCCATATATCGATGAATAGCAGAACTTTTAATGACTTTTTTGAAATATCACGCTTGTCTCTTTAGTTCAGCAACTCGCCTCTAGGTGGCATTGGTTGTATCGGTGTTACTGCGCATGCGTAATCCCCCTCTTCGCCCCGCAATCTGGTGACTCATGCCTGCTTAGAGTTTCGGCGTTAGGGCACCTCCTCTTTGTATTTACTTCATGGTACGACTCTACGAAGCTCGCACGAATCGAGACGAGCTGCTCCGAAATCGGACGAATACGTAATCAGCTGTTTGTGAGAAAGTATATAGGTGTATAGGTATTTATCATCTATGTACAACAGTGAATATCTGTACTCGTAAATAAATTGCATAAGTTGATAAAAAAATGCTATGCAATAGCTTTACCGCGGCAGTCCCCGAGTGCCACTTTATGTTTTTTTTTATTATTATTAGTCGTCTTTTACGACAGCCACGAGCAATGTGAGGGTTGGTAGTATTTGTAGCCACCACCGCCACTACACAAGATAAACAAAATTTACTAATTATAAAATTATGTTTAAATATTTATGATAATTCCAGTACATTGCCAGTCGTTTCTTCTGTTCTACCGACCGCTGAGTATTCTGGGACGATTATCGGATCGGGCCAAGAGTTTTTTTTATGTCGTAAAAACTAAACTGGCGCTAGATACAAATCTGTACCTAGATAGCAATAATATAAAAAAAATTCAATTGTATTAGATTCGACAATCTATTACAATTATCTTATGACTCTTCTAGAACTAAATCAGACGTCAAAATATCTGTGGTTTATTAATTGATTAACAGACCACACTAAAGAAACAGAAGCTGTGTGTGGTGGTAGCGGCTACGAGTACTACCAATCCATACTTTGCTCGTGGATGTCGTAAAAGACAACTAAGAGCCTTATAACGACCTGGGCCAACTACATCTGATGCTGTTTGGTCAACAATTACATTCCCAAGCAGAGTTGACGTCTGGCAGGCAACCGGTGATAAAACTATTGCCAATATCTTTTACAATATGTACTAGGAAAGAAGAGTACATATTGTATCGACCCATAGCAATTGGGACTAGAGTAGGAGAACGATGATGGACCACACTAAAGAAAAAACGCTGGAGCGAGGGTCGATTGTGCTATAGTACACGAGTTTGAACTGAAGCAACAGGTAACTAGTTATTAGCACGCTTAGTATGAGCTATTTGATTACACATGACGCATATACATATATATTCCATATGGTTAACTTTTGTTCAAATTTAAGCAATTTTTTAAAATATTTACAATTCCACGTACAATCAGTAGAAAGTTAGGACTTATAGGTGTGCCTTAAATATTTATGAGGCTAAGAAATTTTACACGTTTCAGTACTTTTGGTAAGCAAAAAATATCGTTCCTATATAAATCTAATAAAAGATTAAAGTACTTATTCGATAAATTAATTATATTAAACTTTTTTTTTAAATACACTGAGTTTACATTGAGTTAAGAAGTGGAAATATTTTTATTTATTTTATTTTATTTGAAAAAGTAACAGGTAATACATATATTATTGTGTAAGTGCTAATAAACACTTGTTTGGTTTGTTTAAAAAAAAGGAGAGCAGTGCACAAAAATCGGAGCTTATGATGGATATATTTTCTGTAACACTTAAATTGCCATTATGGGGATTAAATATTTCAATTTTATTTAAGAATTTAATTAAATTCATTAAGGGTTTCAAGCCCAAAACATAAATATGACAATTATAATAAATTTACTTCCGGCTCTCTCGCACACTGAACGATTATAATTAGAGAACGATCTTATGCATTATAGTTAGAGAACTATCAAGTTTATGCATTATATATTTTAATATTATCTCGCAGATATTGCTGCATTCAAACAATAACTGTTATAATTGGAATGCTTGGCCGAAATACCTCATCGAGGTGTGGGATGATAGAGTAATGTTGTCCTCTCTCCCAAGGGCATGGAAGGTCTATCGCTTTCATTAGGGACGGATCCACCGGCCCGACCCGCAACCTGAGCTTGGGATATCATGAGCTCGGGGTTGTGGTTCTGCGGAGGTAGATATCCTTCCGCAAAACAGTCCCAAATCTCAAGTTTGACCACTCGGCGAGGGCATACATGGCTTCTCGCCGAGATACGTGTACGACAGGTTATGTGATCGGGCGTCGCCCCTTCCGTCCACCCGGATGGATTAGACAGGATGTGACTATACCTAAGCCTGTTACTTAAAAAAGATGTTGCAATTAATTTGCAACCACTATTATTTACGATTCGCGAAAAAATAAATATGAGTATTATACATAACGCATATATGCGTTTATATAAGCCTAAGTAGGTATTATTGGCATAAATGCACTATAACCTAACTAATCACCTCCATATCGCCATTGGACCTGACACTTTGTAACAATACCTTAACTTCGATAAACTTAGTAATGGCCCTAGTTATAAAATCGGCCTTGAACTGAAATCTGTCATGATCTATATTTCCGATTATTTCTAAGAATTATGTACGGCTATTATTCGGTGTTTGAAACGTTTATATTTCAATATAACATGGAATTACTACTTTGAAGTGTTCTCAAATTAGAAATAACAAAAACGTTACATTTTTCAATGTATCAATCAGCATTTGATGTAAGAGGAATGTATTTCATATGTTTTGTTTTCATTTATATGCTTAACGTAGATTTCTTTTTGACAGCATCCTGCTCTAAGGAAACATTCCTTGTATTTGAAATAAAACTACTTTTACGGATTCTATCACGTTTGTATTTGATTTTTAATTTCCCGACGTTTCGAACACTTTACAGTGATCATGGTCATGGGAGGACGGAGGTGTCTTACGTCCAATATGTCATTGTTATTACATATATTGTTGTTATTACATAAATTTATTAATCTCTTCCCTATAAGATATTAAATTTTGACCCACATTTTAATACAAAATTAATACAAATTCATTGACAGTACAAAAAGAGAATGATTCTATATATAAAATTTATGATTTGTTATTATTAAAGTATTTAATTTATGATAATTATTACATACATACATACACATACATATCATCACGCCATATCTCTTGCAGGGTAGGCAGAGAGAACAGAATGCCAGAGAACTCTATCTCTGCATACTTCACTCGCTTCCTCAACATTCATAATTCTCTTCATACACGCTCGCCGGTTTCGGAGACTCTTGACTCCACCTTCCTTCAGTACATGACCGATCTGGTCTAGGTAGGTTAGTCTCGGTCTCCCTCGGTACCTACATCCTTCCACTTTCGCATTGTATATCTTCTTAACCAGGCGTTCGTTCGGCATTCTTTCCACATGTCCGAACCATCGGAGCATTCCCTTTCGCATCTTTACACCAATACTCTCTTTCATAACTACTCGCTCTCTTACGTCGTCGTTACGAATGCGGTCGGTCAGCCTAACTCCACAGATTTTTCGCAGAGATCGCATTTCGACCGCATTAATTTTACTATCATACTCTTTTCTGCATACCCAACTCTCGCTTCCACACAGTAATGTTGGGACAAGCACTGCGTTATGTATTGCTACACGTGCCTTCTGGCTGAGGTGGTGGCTGCTGAGAAGTTGCCCCAACGCTCCGTTCACTCTATTGCCCGCATTCACTCTTCGCTCTATATCAGTGGTGTACCTTCCATCTCGGCTAAATCCACATCCAAGATATACAAATTCATCCACTTGCTCTAGTACATCATTACCTATTGTTACTCTTACATCTGTTCTGGTTTCATCTCTTTCAAAGATCATTATTTTGGTTTTGCTCACATTCACGCGTAGACCCAGATAATTATTATTGTGGCAATTTTACAATTCTACAAAACTAACAAACTATTCAGCTACCACCGGATCGGAACGCGACCACTATCCACACCACAATTCCTTGTATTGCGGGGGACTTTACTAACATGCAATTAACGCAGACAAATTACACCCACACTCAGAACAAAACCTTGTAGATCGCACAATGTTTTGTCCTGCGATCATCAATCGAAACCATGGCACTGGAACGGAAGGTCAGTCTTAACCACTACGCCATCCGTGCAAACAACATTTACCGTTTCACGTTCTCCATGTGGTGAAGCAGTAAAATTATAATTTACTAACTCTTTTGTCCGTGGATGTCGTAGAAGAACGACAAAGAGATATAATATGAAGATACCATCTATGCAAGGGGAGATTAGCTGGAAATAAAATCCTGCACCAACTCGTCTGGTCAGCGTTCTGTATTAGGTCAATGGATACCATTTTGAGAAGATGGGGAGATATTATAATTCCCTTTATTCCTTTGGGTGTGTATTAAATGTAAATACATTTAATTTAAAGATGATACATTATTAATTAAAAATGTCGCCAGTGGTAGGACCACGCATATTGAGACGTATATGGTCGGGACGTATATTGTAGGGTCTACGGGGTCGTGCGCCACTTCTCTGTCGCTCCGGACGGAATAGCGGGCCGTAACGTACCGTAACCCGCCGCCAAAAAAAAAACAAAAAGTGTGTGTCAGCTCCGACGCACGACTGGAGTTTACTCCTTATGTACAATTATCAAAACAGCCGCAAAAAAGCTCATTTGACTAAAAATAATATATATATTTTTATTTACATTTATTAAAACTGTTCAGTGAAGTATTATCTCACGTCAGAAAGTGAAAGGTGCGCAGAATAGGTTGCGCACCAAAAACGTAACGAGGTCATTTGATCACTAGATGTTACTCCTCAATTTTTTCTCATACTGGGCGCCTTATATGAAAATCGATTCTTAAGGAGTAAACTCTAAAAACAAAAAAAAAAGGTAAGACCACACTGTTGACAGTTCTCTGTCTATACTCTCGCAGAAAATCGACGTAATTGCAATTGGCTGTTGTGTTTCGTTCGGTGAGCGAGAGAAACGAAAGCCTCTTTTCTGGGTGGGTTGGGGATTATTGGTAGGCAGCGGCTAAGCTGTACCCCTAGTATAGGGACGACCATTAATCACGTGATCTTTTTTTAGCATTTTGAACCCCAACCTTGGTGATACGTGGTGAGGTTTAAGACTATAACCCCTCACCCCGTAGAAACCCACCTCTACACCCCGAAGAAAAATATCGTAAGCATATATTGTCCGTGTGGTGACTGAGTAAGAATACAATTTATGACTTCTTTTCTTGCACGTAGGTGTCGTAAAAGACGACTAAGGGACTATAATTTGCATATTAACACATATACAAGAGATGGATAACTTAAAATAAAATCCTATATCAACCCGTCGGACCAGCGTGGTGTAATAGGTCAATTTCCCTTCTATGACTGACAAGGTTCCCAATCCCAAAACTGAGACGTATATGGAGTGAAAAAAAAATGTCATCATACAAATCGTATATATAAGAACATATTTATCATAAGCAAATGCGATTAGTAGACAGTTCCATATCATCATCACAATAGACATGCGCGAAACAGTACTTCGCGAAGTAATGTTATATGGCATTACATTTCGTGCCGAGTAATATTACATTTTACCATCACTTCAATCATCACATGACATTTCATTTAATATAAGCCTTAATGTTCTGCAAATAGAGCTCAAAATAAATATTTATCGACCGCAGGCGCAGCGCTGTCCAGTCGTTCTATCCCTCTCTCTCTCCCGAAAAGACACACGGCGCGTTTGAGAGATAGATAACCATTACCAAATTACTGAACATTGTAGAAATACAGAACAGTACACGAGTGTTCGGCGTCATGTTTAATATGATGTGTGATGTTTAATGTCATGTCATGTTTAGTCGTGCAATGTGTAATATGACTGTACGCGATCGGGTAATATTACGTGTGATGCATCACTCGCATTACTTACACATGTCTACATCACAGCCCATATATGTCCCACTGTTGGGTTCGAGCCTCCTCCTTAATGGGGAGGGAAATTAACTTATAGTAGGTTGATCGCGCTGGTAAGACGTGTTGGTATAACGTTTTGTGCCGAGTTTTCCTTCTCTTGCATAGATGTTGTGTGCATTTTATATCCCTTAGTCGTATCTTACGATCACCCACGGGTAATATAGGGGGGTGGTGAATTGTATTCTTACTCCATCACCACACGGATAGATGGTGGTTCCATATCAAGAGCTGCATATAAAATAAGAAGCTCTTAGCATGCAACGACTGAACGCATGGCGCAGCGGTTAACATAACAAACTAGCGTGCCAGTGTCATAGGTTCTATTTCACGTAAGACAATACTTGCGATCAGAAAAAAAGAACAAATTGCTGTTTCGAGCCTGGGTGTAATTTGCCTTCCTTTGATTATGTTAACTAAGTGCAGGGCGTAGTTATAAAAAAACTGTTCCATAATCGATTAATAGTGAGGAGTCTTAGTAGGACAGTCACGGTCGCTCTATAGTTAGCTTTAGAGGACAAGCAAAATGTCAGTCTAGATAGTGCTTATAAAATATTGTCAAGTGATTATGCTTCGCCAACATCTACCTTGAATTACCTCGACAGATTAACCGTTAATAAGTTGGTGGGAATTTTAAAATAACGCTAAGACAAAATATAAGCTATTCTGTAAGCGCTATCTATTAGACATGTAAATGATTGCTATTTTCATTTTATTTTCATTTGGTGATATTATCTCTTTTTTCACTGTGATTTCACGTGTGAAATTTCATATCAAATGATTTTTATCGCAATGTTCTAATGTCACACTTACTACACGTTTGCTATTACAAATGTAAAATGATTTATGATTAATGGCGCTACAATATGAATTAGATCATATTCACAATATGAATTAGCTCTTTGGCGGGCACACACAGATTGCTTTTTATGTTAATTTTATAAATTGATGCTACTTTAAGTGTCATTTATTAATTTCAATGGCATTTTAATTAAAGTATAATTACAATAATACAAATGAAACAAAGTCATGATTTCATACCTTCTAGATTGTCTCAAAAAGTCTATGAATTTTATTTATAGAATGGCCACTATTTTAAGTATTATACTAAAACCGGACATCAGTGAGTACGATGACTGACTGACTTTGCGGCCGATTATTTTTATACTGTAACGGTTAGATGACGATGACGAGTAACAATTGTGACGTATGAAAAATCATTTCATATGATATTTGAGGCGAGTAGCAAGTGTGACGTATGAAAAATCCTTTCATATGATTTTCTAATTGCTACTTGTGAATTGTGCCATGCTTACTACCTATGCTAAAAAAAAAAATATTAATGAAATGAAATTATTTTTACGCATTCTATCGCGTTAGTATTTGATTTTTAATTTCCCGACGTTTCGAACACTTTACTGCATTAATGGTCACGGGAGGACTAAGTTGTCTCACGTCCAACAAGTCATCGTTATATTTACCCGCTACAGTATCAGTTAATAAAAATTTTGACCTATTTTTTAATACAAATTCATTGCCACAAAAGAAAATGATTCTCTATTTATTATATTTAGTGTTACAAATATTATTTCTATATCAACTGCACTTCTGTACTCTCTATACCCTGTGTATTTTTATATCCACTGCTTTCTGCAGTGGAATATGGCATGCAAATACAAGATTTTTTTTCTTATCCGTAATATTACAAATTAGATTTTCGTTAAATCTTCTATCATTTCTTTTTATTATTAATAATTACTAATGATAAATAAACATTAGTAATGTGAACCGTGCTTTAGATACAAATAAATACATTATTGAATTTAAAATTACTGAAATTTTTAGCATTTAATATGCTTAATTATTTATAAATACCCGATTACGAAACGAAAAATGATGTCACAAGCGGGGTTCGTTTCGTAATCGGGTATTTAAAATTTAATAATGCTAAAAATTTCAGTAATTTGAATAACAAGGTTGTGTCATCGTTTAATACAATTCTAACTGTAAAGTTTGAAGTATTAAGTCTATACAATGTGTAAACATTGTCCGATAGATGGCATACGTCACCTTGAAGACGTAAGATATAATATGAAGCGAAATTTGCATGTCCTAAAATAGTTCACGATGGTGTAAGTGGCAGCACGATTGGGCCGGATTCCCAATAGGCGCGGGTTCGAACCCCGCTTGTGACATCATTTTTCGTTTCGTAATCGGGTATTTATAAATTATTGAATTTATTATATATCTCTTCCTTTATTTTTTTTTAGAAAAATCCACTGCACTGTTGTGGATCGCACAAAATATTATCCTGCGTAGGAATTGCACTCACGGCACTGGCACGGAAGGTCTGTACCCTAACCACTACGCCATCTATTGCGTTTTGTTGGGGTGACGCAGTGAAAATATAGTTCACCACCCTTTGTCTTGCTCGTGAGTGTCATAAAAGACGATTAAGGGACATGAAATTCATATAACATGTATGGAAGAAAAGGAAAACTCCAAATAAAACCCTATACCAAACAAGCATGGTATAGTAATCAATTTCTCTGCTATTGTGGAGGAGGCTCGACCCCAGCAGTGGGACGTATGTTAGCTGAGAAGAATGCCTTAATTTCGTGACGCGGTTTTTATTTGTATCATCATTTCAGTCTATCGCCGTCGACTCTGGTCGTAGCCCTCTCTCATGTTATGCCACAGAGTGCAGTCCTGTGCCTGTATCTATTTGTATAATCAACTCTAGTTATATATTCTATTTTTCTCTTTTACTAAGACTTGCAGCAACCCTTTTTAAATGCAAATTGCCCCATTAGTAACTTGGATGCCGACTCATTTTAAACTTTTCAAGAACACGGATGCTCGGCGACTTTGTAAATAAAAAAAAACAATATAATCGATATAAAGTTAATAAAGTTTCACTTCATTTATTTCTGAACGACAGTATGCCGTGTTAAAAAAAATAAATCTTTGTTTGTAGAAGGACTTTGATAAAACTTAATTAACAAACACAAATTACGTTCAGAGACAGATCAATGTTTTGTGGAACAGGTAAAGAATCGTCCTTCGTTGGAATCGAACCTATAATTCGCAATATGTGAGTTTACTAATTGGACTGTTTGTTATGTTGTGCATGCACGCAGTGCATAACGTCAACACATCTAAAACAGAAGACTCAACGTCGCCAGATTCCTTTTAATAGTATTTTGTTTATGCATTTTTATTACATGTTGATGTTATGGTATAAATATTATGATTAAAATAATCAATTATAATAAACTTACTGAATAGTTTTTTTTTTAATATTTGTTTAGTTGTTAATCTCACAAGGTATTCACAAGTTTCATGAGCGCTGGTACTTACAAATAATATGAGAACTGAGTTATTTAATAGAATGTTGTTTATACCGAGGACACCGAGACTAACCTACCTAGACCAGATTGGTCACGTACTGAAGGAAGATGGAGTCAAGAGTCTCCGAAACCGGCGAGCGTGTATGAAGAGAATTATGAATGTTGAGGAAGCGAGTGAAGTATGCAAGGATAGAATTCTCTGGCACTCTGTTCTCTCTGCCTACCCTGCAAGGGATATGGCGTGATGATATGTATGTATGTACGTTGTTTGTTTTCACCAAGACTCTAAAATTTTACGCATAAGTTAATATAAATGATAGATAACAATGAAAGTACTTAAAATCATTTATAAAATCCGATTACGAAGCGAAAAATGATGTCACAAGCGGGATTCGAACCCGCGCCTATTGGGATTCCGGCCCAATCGTGCTGCCACTACACCACCGTGACTTATTGTAGGACATGCAAATTTCGCTTCGTATCATATTTACGTCTTAAGGTGACGGTATGCTATCTACCCGACAATGTTTACACATTGTTATAGGCTTAATACTTCGAACTTTACAGTTAGAATTGTATTAAACGATGACACAAACTTGTTATTTAAATTACTGAAATTTAGCATTTAATATGCTTAATTATTTATAAAACCCGATTACGAAGCGATTAAAACCCGATTCGTAATCGATTTTTAGCATTTGCTTAATTATTTTTTATAAATAATTAAGCAAATGCTAAATTTCAGTAATTTACTTAAAATCATGTTAAATAAAATTGAAATCATAAGCGACACGTTTTTTTTGCAGATTATGGTCTGGACACAAGCCTTCCATTCCTTCCGTCCGGGGCGACGGAAGGGTGGCGCGTGGCCCCATTACCCACCTTATTTCCTCCCACAAGTAACACCTAAGGTCTAAAATTATCTACAATGACACATAACATCAATGTTATGTAGGTATATACAGCCTTAGGTGATACCTAAATTTTAAAAATTGTTGGTGAAAATGGGCTTAATATCTCAGTTGTTGAAGTTACTACGATAAAAAGGTTGAGAACCCCGTATAAGAATCAAAAACTACAAAATTTACATTTAAAAGTAAAATTTCTATCAATACTGGTTTACTCAAAATAGTTTTAGCTCAATTGGTGAAGTCATTCACGAGGTTTATTATTTAAAAGATTTTTATTTACATATAAAAATTATTGAAAGTAATTTTTAATATACAGTATAATTAAATAATGATTCAGAAAATAATAATATAGTTCACCATATTATTCCACAATCATATAGAACACAGGAAATAGTTTTACCTTTGAACCAACCAAACATGGTTTTAGACCGCCTTAAACAATGCATTAGGCATAGTCCATAAATTCATGAAGTAGATTTTTCGGATTTTTAAATAAAATGTCTCTTTTTAGGGTTCCGTACATTATTTGTTGTCCGTCCGTCCATCTGGCCGTCTGTCTGTCTGTCAAGACCCTTTTTCTCAGGAACGCGTGGAGGTATCAAGCTGAAATTTATATCAAATACTCAGATCCACTGTCCCTTGGAGCTGTGAAAAAAACAATCACAAATCTAAGCTAACGCAATCAAAAGAAGCAGGTGTTTATGTTGCAAATTTCTGCAAATTTTCGATACTCGCAAGAGAATTAAAACCTACAGGGTACTTCCCGTGAACTCACAATCTTGAGATTTGGTACGAAGCAACGTCGTATAGCACAGATAAAGGAAAAATTGAGAAAACCGTAAATTTTTAATTACATCATATATAAAAAATATTTTTAATAATTTTAAACTCACTACCCAAAGGGGTAGTTAGTTTACACGTTCAGGAGGAAAGCATCCTGAACGTGTAGAGGTATTAAATTGAAATTCATGTCAAATAGGTACTCTGGTCTATAATACCTTTAAGCTGTAACAAATTCAAACTTCTATGTCAACGCAATAAAAAAAAACAGCAATTTAAGCCGCATATTTTCAAACTCCCAACTACTTGCAAGGGAATCAAAACCTAAAGGGTACTTCCAGTCGACCTAGAATCTTGAAATTTGCCATGAAGCAATGTTTTATAACACATATAAAGGGAAAATTCAGAAAACCTTAAATTTTTAGTTACATCACATATTTTTTTAGTTTTACGGATCTCTTCGTGCGCGAGTATAATTCGCACTTGGCCGATTTTTTTATTAATAATGTCAGCAAATGTATCTCTTTGTACATTTTTCTAAAACCGTGTCGTTGTCTATAGACATTAACATTTTCTTTCTGTTTTCTTCAATATTTATGGTTTAATTATGATCGATATCGTCATATCATCTTTCCTATACGTCCTACTCTTAAGTTTAAGCCTCCTCCATAATGAGAGGAAAATTTATCTACTATATCACGCTAGTCAGACAGCTTAGTATAAGGTAGGAATCGTCAAATAGTCTTTTTGTAAATGTCTTAAAAAGCATTGCTTGTACTAAGTAGCTGATATTGGCAATAAATGTTACTAAATGTTAAATGACTAATAACATATCGTTTTGTAATAATAAATTACAAAACGATATGTTATTAGTCATTTTCCACGTTACCATGTTTTCATTTTGTGTGTTTGGGTGGAAATCTGTAATTGATTTAAAAACTAACTTGTTTTCAAGATAGATACTTGGAATTAGGTGCATAGTTTAGAAGTGGGTAATAATGCACGAAAATGCGAAAAAAGAAAATGTAATAATAATATAAAACATGGTATATTATTTGTTTTTATTATTACTTGTGTGTATATACGTAAAGTAATCGTTGATTACATATGTAGGTATGTATGTCAGTACATAGGTACTACACACTAGCTGACCTAATGCAATCTATGCACGGCTCGGCAAAAGTTCATAAGCTCCGAGCCTTTACATACGCGTAGATGTCATTTCCATGCGTGCATGCAAACATGGCTAACGTAGACGTTAAAATCGTGTTGACTCTTGTGTTTGAATTATTTTATTTAAAAAATAAACTAAAATGGCTTTGAAGCTTTGAGCGACTTAACACATATCAACGTATATATACGTCGAAAGCACAAATTTCTTTTGATCTGCGTTCAAAAGCCACACAAGCTGGTATCGGTGACAAGCGCACACAAGCTAAACCCAACACCATTGACACGCTTGTGTTTGCGAACACTTTTCAAAGCCTCTCAATCGTGTACATGTAGCATAAACATACAACATTTTGATTGTCTTTACACCACTAAGAATTTGCCTAAAAAAATAAAAAATAAAGGAGTTCTGTAGTATTCATAATTTCTTTGCCATACAAAATATAGAAAAGAACTTCATAGTAAATAATGCGGCACAGATGCTAGAATGTTCTAATTACCGATCTTCCATGACTAGTGTCGTACGTGTATTCGAAGCACATATTTCAAGTTAGCTTGTACCGGACTAGAAAAAAAGTATGGTTCAACCAGATCATGTATCTGGACCCGATCAGGATAGAATGAGGCATGCCGGATCCGGCAAACCCTATCGGGACCAGGTCTGGTCCTGATCAGGATAGCCTGCTGTGAAATAACATCAAGTATGGTAAGGCATACCATATCAGGACCAAATAAGGATAGCCTGATGTAAAATATCATTAAGTATGGTAAGGCATACCGGATCAGGACCAGATCAGGACCAAATAAGTATAGCCTGATGTGAAATATCATCAAGTATGGTAAGGCATACCGGATCAGGACCAGGTCAGTACCAAATAAGTATAGCCTGATGTGAAATATCATCAAGTATGGCAAGGCATACCGGACCAGGACCAGATCAGGACCAAATAAGTATAGCCTGATGTGTAATATCATCAAGTATGGTAAGGCATACCGGATCAGGACCTGATCAGGATAGAATGAGGCGTGCCGATGATCTGGCAAACCCTATCAGGACCAGGTCTGATCCTGATCAGTATAGCCTGATGTGAAATATCATCAAGTTTGGTAAGGCATTCCGGATCAGGACCAGGTCTATACCAAATAAGGACAGCCTGATGTAAAATATAATCAAGTATATGGTAAGGCATGTAGTAACAGTTTTCGTAACACAAAAAAAATATCAATCAAAATTTAAAAAGTATCATATCATGATTGTCATATTTATGCCACGGTGTAAATTGTATTTGCATCAGAGGAGATTAATCTGAAATCTTTAATTCATTGCATACAATTCATTCATTCATATGTATAAATACCCGAATACGAAACGAAAAATTATGTCACAAGCGGGGTTCGAACCCGCACCTATTGGGAATCCGGCCCAACCGTGCTGCCACTTACACCATAGTGAACTATTTTAGGACATGCAGATTTCGCTTCATATTATATCTTACGTCTTCAAGGTGACGTATGCCATCTATCGGACAATGTTTACACATTGTATAGACTTAATACTTCAAACTTTACAGTTAGAATTGTATTAAACGATGACACAACCTTGTTATTCAAATTACTGAAATTTTTAGCATTTAATATGCTTAATTATTTATAAATACCCGAATACGAAACGAAAAATTATGTCACAAGCGGGGTTCGAACCCGCACCTATTGGGAATCCGGCCCAACCGTGCTGCCACTTACACCATAGTGAACTATTTTAGGACATGCAGATTTCGCTTCATATTATATCTTACGTCTTCAAGGTGACGTATGCCATCTATCGGACAATGTTTACACATTGTATAGACTTAATACTTCAAACTTTACAGTTAGAATTGTATTAAACGATGACACAACCTTGTTATTCAAATTACTGAAATTTTAAGATATAATATGAAGCGAAATCTGCATGTCCTAAAATAGTTCACTATGGTGTAAGTGGCAGCACGGTTGGGCCGGATTCCCAATAGGTGCGGGTTCGAACCCCGCTTGTGACATAATTTTTCGTTTCGTATTCGGGTATTTATAAATAATTAAGCATATTAAATGCTAAAAATTTCAGTAATTTGAATAACAAGGTTGTGTCATCGTTTAATACAATTCTAACTGTAAAGTTTGAAGTATTAAATCTATACAATGTGTAAACATTGTCCGATAGATGGCATACGTCACCTTGAAGACGTAAGATATAATATGAAGCGAAATCTGCATGTCCTAAAATAGTTCACTATGGTGTAAGTGGCAGCACGGTTGGGCCGGATTCCCAATAGGTGCGGGTTCGAACCCCGCTTGTGACATAATTTTTCGTTTCGTATTCGGGTATTTATAAATAATTAAGCATATTAAATGCTAAAAATTTCAGTAATTTGAATAACAAGGTTGTGTCATCGTTTAATACAATTCTAACTGTAAAGTTTGAAGTATTAAGTCTATACAATGTGTAAACATTGTCCGATAGATGGCATACGTCACCTTGAAGACGTAAGATATAATATGAAGCGAAATCTGCATGTCCTAAAATAGTTCACTATGGTGTAAGTGGCAGCACGGTTGGGCCGGATTCCCAATAGGTGCGGGTTCGAACCCCGCTTGTGACATAATTTTTCGTTTCGTATTCGGGTATTTATAAATAATTAAGCATATTAAATGCTAAAAATTTCAGTAATTTGAATAACAAGGTTGTGTCATCGTTTAATACAATTCTAACTGTAAAGTTTGAAGTATTAAGTCTATACAATGTGTAAACATTGTCCGATAGATGGCATACGTCACCTTGAAGACGTAAGATATAATATGAAGCGAAATCTGCATGTCCTAAAATAGTTCACTATGGTGTAAGTGGCAGCATGGTTGGGCCGGATTCCCAATAGGTGCGGGTTCGAACCCCGCTTGTGACATAATTTTTCGTTTCGTATTCGGGTATTTATAAATAATTAAGCATATTAAATGCTAAAAATTTCAGTAATTTGAGCATTCATATGTATTTAATAATAATAATAATGTTTAATTAATAATATAAAAATAATTTATATTTAAAGTAAAAACAAAAGTAAATAATAGGTACATTTGAAAACATAGATAGAAATAAATATAATAATATTGTAACCACCATTCTAACATTTAATGTTTCGGGTCATAATAAATTGATGGCGTTAGTAAAATGACGTCATTATCTGAATCGCGGTGTTAAGATTCTCCGAAGCGTAATGACATCGCCTAATATTTAATTAGTTGTTATCGAATCAGATCAAAACAGATCGATCAGGTCATGAGTGAGAAATTCACGCAACAGTTGAACTCGTTAGCATCTGGTTGTTGCGCCTTAATTGGAACGGCTCACGGGACTCTATGATAAGAATATAGCACTGCATTCACTGCCTTCGTCATATATTAATTTATATTTTTATCTATTAAACATGTTCTTTAAGATATTCATGGTTTTTAAAAGGACCGGACTGGGCATACTCGTTTTGGATCAGGCAAGATATATAACGCAGATGATTGATTTGGTTCCGATCAGTAAAATTTCATCCGGACCCGATCAGGAATGCCTGATCTGGACCCGATAGGGTTTTCCTGATCGGGTCCAGATATATCTTCTGCGTTACATACCTTATCTGGTCCAGATCGGGCTTGCCCGGTCCGGTCCTGCTAAGGAAGACGAAAAAATTTCTAGTCAGGTAATTCGTTTCTGTTATTTGTATATCGGTAAAGTCTCCCGCCACATTCTCCAGTGAAAACCGTTGACTTTAAAAAAAAAGCTATTAATAATAAGTGTATACTTACGTTTATAACCACTCTCTCGCAAAAGTCGTGATCGTGTTGTATTGGTTCGAATGTGACCACTCCACCCTGGGGTGGTCGTCCAGACTCCTCTTCTGTACTGCACAATTTCGGCAGTGACCTGGGGACAATTAAAATAACATTTATCAATTAATCATAAATGAATGAGTCAGGAATAGCATCATCAAAACTAATGGTATGTTTAATAACTTCTAGTGCCCAGTATTTTAGAATTGATTGCCACGAAGTATAAATATTTAAAAAAATCCACGCGTTACCAATATTTTAACGGTAGCCTGCAGTAGTTTTGCTCTCCGTATTGAGCAAGCTATGGTACGAATTCCTTGACTTCGGTGGTAGGATACATCTCTAGCAGAATTTGAAAGCGTAGCTAGCGTAGAGGGTGCCTTCAAAAATGCTACGCTTCAACAAAATTAGGCTTTTTTCTCACTCATTGTAATGAGTGGTTACGCAGTTGTTTACCGGACAAGAGGCCTTCGGTATGTACCTGTATAAAATTACAAGAGCCCCAGGATGCCATGAGTGTGGTGGGTCATCATATTTTCAACGTATAAGACAATCCTACTGCTGAGCTCAAATCCGCTATACATTGTGAGATTAACCCACAATAACACGTTAGTCAGACTGCTTGGTATAGTAAATCTAATATTAAAATTCATTTCATTGTGAACTTTACATCCAGGTAAAAAATATTGGAGTGTCGAATTTGCCGTACTTATTCTGCTTTAAAGTTGTACAAACATCTCGGCCCAACCCGACTAGACGTGCTCAAACATACCACTTGAACCAACTCAAGTGTTACTTGCAGGGCACTCGGTCGCTGTCAACGCTATTCTACTATATTTACTACAGTTGGTCATTATTTAGTCAAGTATACCAATTAAATATTGAGTTCGTTAACTTTGTAGACCATTTGAAATATATTTGGTAAAAAAACATTACACGTTATCAAGTTAGTTGTTTTTCTTCAATACGCTATTGCATATTTGATCAGGCAGATCGATGTAAAAATTGCTAGGTAACGTTGAATGTTGGTGGTACAGGACAGGGTTTTATGGCGGTCAATAACGGAGCACCTACGGTGGAACAGTGGACAAATGGCGGTATGGTGATATTTCGCTTCGCCACAAGATTCTTTCTCAATGCGTTGTTAACTGAACTACACAATACGGTTTTACAATCTCTTGTTACAATTTTCTCCATTTGGTTAGAATATAATGTATCATTATCCATTACTTTCCCGAAGGAATCGTTAAAAACCAGTTAAGGTCAGGAGAATAGGCAGTAGCGTTCTCCTTGGAGACTTATAACGTCAAATGATATCGTCAAGAAGGATATATGGAAGGTACACCACTGATATAGAGCGAAGAGTGAATGCGAGAAATAGAGTGAACGGAGCGTTGGGGCAACTTCTCGGTAGCCACCACCTCAGCCAGAAGGCACGTGTAGCAATACATAATGCAGTGCTTGTCCCAACATTACTGTATGGAATCGAGAGTTGGGTATGCAGAAAAGACTATGAAAGTAAAATTAATGCGGTCGAAATGCAATCTCTACGGAAAATCTGTGGAGTTAGGCTGATCGATCGCATTCGTAACGACGACGTAAGAGAGCGAGTAGGTATGAAAAATAGTATTGGTGTAAAGATGCGAAAGGGAATGCTCCGATGGTTCGGACATGTGGAAAGAATGCCGAACGAACGTCTGGTTAAGAAGATATAGAATGCGAAAGTGAAAGGCTGTAGGTACCGGGGGAGACCGAGACTAACCTACCTAGACCAGATCGGTCATGTACTGAAGGAAGGTAGAGTCAATAGTCTCCGAAACCGGCGAGCGTGTATGAAGAGAATTATGAATGTTAAGGAAGCGAGTGAAGTATGCAAGGATAGAGTTTTCTGGCACTCTGTTCTCTCTGCCTACCCTGCAAGGGACATGGCGTGATGGTATGTATGTATGATATCGTCAACCCGCCTGTCAAATGCTTCAATTATGACATTCTTGTGAGTAGACCTGCATTCAACTATGGATGTTAATAGTGTGATAAAAATAACCTTCATGGTTGGGCATGCGCAGATTCCACAATAAGAGAAACATATTACACTCCTAGGTACATTACGTTACCTTGATGAATTAATGCAAGTATTTTCTATTTAATTTTTCTTTGACAGTGGTGTTATCTGCTTACGTTATATTAAATGTGTAAAGAATTTATATGTATAATATAACGCCCATAGGAAGGAAATGGTTGATAATTAGCTGTGCTTTTAATCAGTAGTCGTGTATTCTTTACAATCAACCATATGAATCAACATTTTTTTTTTGGTAGGCTTTGGTCCGGACACACGCCGCCCATTCCGCCCGGGACGATGGAGGGGCAGCGTATGGCCCCATAACCCACCGTATTCCCTCCCCATCGCCATTGGGCCGGCGACTGGTACTGCTTCCTTCCATCCGTGGCCAGCCCGGATATGAATCAACACTAATGTTGACTTTGCTATGTGTTATTTATCCCTAATGAAATTTTCATTCGTTGTAAATATAATAAATGGGTGGTTTACGAAATAATCATACGTCTATTCGTATTATTCGTGTCAGTGATTTTATTATGTTAATATTACGTTAAATGCCGAATATGTGTATTGAATATATCTAGATTTTTCTTGAGATTAACTGCCCAACATTAGTAAGAAATTGTCTAAGTATATACCTGTAACCTAGCAACGATGTGTTTATACCTTATCTATTCAAATCTATTGACATGCGAGAGAATCAAATGTCTTTTTATTAAACGTTACCTTTAAAATATTTACTTATTTATTATTTCAAAATGGCGTACCTCTTATATCGAGGCTTGATAATGAATCCTGTTTGGGACACATTGGCTGGATATTTTCAAAGTATATAACAGAGATAGAAACATTTTTTTGTATTTATATATAGACGTCAGAAAGCATAAGCGTGGTAACCCACAAAATAAAAAAATAAAATGAAATTAGAGAATAATTATGAATCTAAAGTTGTCGTTTTTGGATAATATCCAAAAACTACAATTCTAGATTCACGATAACGGATATAATAAAAATTTAGTTGAAAAAATAAAGGGTATTTCTAGTCTCTCAAATTTCCTTTGTAGGTATGTTTATGCTTTCTAGCGTTGATATGTAGATGCTTATCCTATAGGCAATTCTTGTCCTCCTACAGGCAATAAGGCATATTTTAATGGAACGGAAAATTACCAAAACTTACAAAAGCACACAAGCAAGGCATTGATTTCAAGGATGAGTCATTACATTCTAAGTCCATGAACTGAAAGAGGTAACGACTTTCTATTACAAAGTATATGTGTTTTAGGAGTACTTAAAAAAAACAAAAATTGCATTTTTCTTATTACAATCATTAAACGTGGTTTAAGAACTACACAGTAGCTTTTCGGCAAGCAGCTAGATTCACAAGTAATAACCACGATATGGCCCTGACCGCCATGGCCGTCTGTGATCGCTACAGGAAAGCCCTAAATCGGACGGTCAGAGACCCCACCCAAACGGGTGCGCCGAGTCCGCCACATTCAGCATCGGTCAAAAAAGAGCGGACGCCGCGCCTACGAGCCGTAGAGCAAGCCCACGTAAAAGTGCGGTACCTAGTAGTGAATTGTATTCTTACTCCGTCACCACACGGAAATACCCCCGTTTTATAAGTCCATAATCACTGGAATACTTTTTATATTCAAAATTATCAATGCTAATAAATTTGTTCTAATAAATTGTCTGCAAATCTACTGCAGTAGTAGCGGCTACGAATGCTACGAACCCTTACTTTGCTCGTAAATGTAGTAAAAGTCAACTAAGAGTTTAATATCGACTTGGACCTACTACTCCTACTACTCCACTAGATGTCATTTGATCAACAATTATATTCCTAAGCAGGATTGACGTCAGGCAGGCTATAAATAATGGTTATGTTATAAATAAAACCATTGCCAACAACTATTTGCAATATGAGAGATGGGCATGCATCGATCCCAAGTAATTGGGATAAGAGCCGGTGAATGATGATGAACTGCAAATTTTTGATTTAATCACAGTAATAGCCCTTAACTAGAGGGGTATTGTAAAAAAGCTGAGTTGTCATACCGTCAGCACTCGTTATCGAGGACCGAATCGAGTTTTGTTTTTAAACTGTTTCCCTTTATCCAACCGATCGACGCTTAGTTCCGCTTCAAACGCTCTCGACTCGCGGATGAGGTGACGCCAAAGCTGAGAATATACCGATTATCAACTCGATAGTCTTAGACCTCTTCGTTACCTCTCAAGTATATGAAAACTAAAGCTTTATTGTGTCTACCAGGTATACTAAATTGTAATATAAAAGCACAAAAGCAACAAATAAAAGTTTTTAATGTCAACATAATATTATTTCTAAGAAGTTACATAATTTTAGAAACCGTGTGGCGATTTAAAATGTTTGAAAACCGGCGTATATCGTACAAAATCACTAATTGAACTAAGTAAATACTATCAATGCAATAGAATGTCAATTGGACGGTATTCTATTCTTCATCTCATTATGGAGAATTGGTTCATATATGAATAGAGAAGAAAAGAAATATACTCTCGGTAGGGTAGAAGGTATCACTGAAGGCAAAGGCCGGGTTCCGGTGGCCCGTGGCTGGGCGTAGAGAGGTACATGTAGGGCGGGTCTATGGAGTCGTTCGCCGCTTCTTCTGTCGCCCCGGACGGATTGGCGGCATTTCATGATACGTATTTATATCCCTGCTAGGTGGACTGATGACATTATCAAGGTCGCAGGAAACCGTTGGATGCAGGTGGCACAGAACCGATGCAAATGGGGGCCTATGTCCAACAGTGGGCTGATGGATGGATGGATGTATGTAAGAATTTTCTTTTAAAAAAAAAATATTTCTTGTGTTATGGTAGGATACTTTACTTCTTTTTTTGCCTTGTTCTAATCATTTGGAATTTACATAACACTCGACAATATAGATTTACGTCAAGTATTTAGACAAGTATCAAAATCTCAGTCTTCTACTTCACAAATCAAAAGCTTGAACTGTAATGCATCTTTCATTCTTCCTTTGTTTCAGTTAGGGACATGTCAAGTCAAGTCGCACGCCTTCGTTATATTGAAATTTCAACATAGTTAATCTTGAAATTGTACTAGAAATCTAATGCTCTTGCTCAAAGAAACACTTACCTAGAAAATTGTCTTTGTTATACAATGAAAAAGGATATTAAAGTGTCTCTTTAAATTTTCTTTGTGAAAATTGTTGTATTTGTATGCACTGTTGACCTTTTTACTATGCAAAGGCTTGTATGTGATTATTAACCAGTTCTAGCGACAACGACGATATACTCGTAACATGCTCAACTCAAAGGAAGCTGTTACTTGAAATTTTTGAAAAATATAACTTGTATCTCTTTAACCTATTTTACGATCTACTTTGTGACAGCTACGTGAGAATCGATACCAGTTCAGTATAGGAGTATGATACTTTGTGGGTAAGCTACCTTTCATCACATCACAAGTGATATGTGATCACAAAAATTACTTACGATTTGTGGTCCAACGCTTATTGTGATGAAGGTCACATGTACTATCAATGATTTAATTCTACCTTATTAGTGAATTATATAGACAACTCCATACTTTATGTCTAAAAAAAAATACGCGGGCATATAAGCCTTAAGATCTTTTATAACTATACGTTTCATCATCTTCAACTCAGTTCATATATGTCCCATTCGAGCCGAGCTTCCGTCATAAGCGCAGAGAAATTGACTTACTATACCATGATCGTCAGACGTGTTGGTATAGGGTTTAGTTTCGAGTTTTCCTTCTCTCGCATAGATATTATATGCATTTTATATCCCTTAGTCGTCTCGTACGATCACCCACAGGTAGGATATGGTATGGTATGGTATAGTATTCTTACTCCGTCACCACACGAATAGAATTAGATAAATAAAATAAGAATGCAGAAATTACTAAAGAACGACCTCCGTATCTAATACAGTATGTTCTATTGTCATATAAGATTAAAGTTAGATATGTAAATGTCTTACAGATCTATTTTTGTTCTAAAGCTAAGTAGATGTATAAGTACTAGTAGCTAACGAAGCAAAGACCCAGTACCGGTGGCAGCGGTATTGAGGTAGGTGTAAGGCAGGTGCTCGGTTGCCCCGGACAGATGGCGCAGGATGCGATCAGACTAACATGACCCTTATAAAGTCTTAACTTATAAATCTACCAATAAAATTTTATTAAAAATATACGGTTTTTTTTTGCAATAGCAAATGAATGATCCAAATACTATTCTCGTACGTCTGAGTGCGATCCCTATGCATGACATTTTGTTATACAATCCACCAAAAATTGTTTATTTATATATTGGTTAATTATCAATAAATGCTGGCACTCTGTATCTCTGCCTACCCTGCAAGGGATATGGCGTGATGATATGTATGTATGTATCGATGAATTTGTGTGGATGCCTAACGACTATGTACCTTAAAGAGTGTATTTCATTTTAATTTATGTATATTATATATGTTAAGTTATTGTTTTCTAAAAAAATTTAAATTTTCCGTTTATCTTCTAATTACTTTTATTATTTAGATAACTAATACTTTAGTTATTATTTTTGTCATACTTACAGTTTTTTCTTGTGGTAACGAGGTAGGAATACAATTTATTCGCCTTTGGGTGTTATAAAAACGACTAAGTCATAATTATGCATATAACATCTATGAAAGAGAAGAACAATTCGTAATAAAATCACCGACTCCTCTGATCAGCATGGTATACTACGTCAATTTTTCTCTTACAGCGGAGGAGCTCGAGTTCAGCAGTGGAAAAATTTAATGTTATTTATTACGAGCAGGCAGCACATCTGATGGTAAGTGTCACTACCGCCCATGGACCTTTACAATACCGAAGGTATGGCTAGGCCGCTGCCTACCAATATAAACCCCAAACCCACCCCAGTTGGGCTTCCGGCTCTCTCGCTCACCGAACGAAGTGCAATAGCACATTGCCATTACTCAGACGTAGATGTTCTGCGAAAGTGTGGCTGTATACAAAGAACTATGTACAGCGTGGTCCTACCACTAATTAATAAAGACTTATAAGGCTTATCTCACTATATCTTTAAACGAGCAATTCTTGTATATATATATATATATATATATATATATATATATATATATATATATATATATATATATATATATATTCTGGATCTCGGAAACGGCACCAACAATTTTCACTAAATTTAGCATATAGGGGGTTTCGGGGGCGATTGATCGAACTAGCTAGGTTTCATTTCTAGAAAATATTGTTTTGCCTGTTTTTTCAGGCAATAAAAAATATAATTTTTCATTGGCTGCAAACTATTAACATATGAATGCAAATTTTGACGCTGTCATTAAGAATAAACATAGGTCAGTTGGAACATCGAGTACTCTAATCCCAACAAACCGGAGCACGGTTCGGATCCTTAGTATCTCTTTTTCATTTATTTTTATTATTTTATTAATTACTAACATTTGCCCGCGTCTTCGTCCGCGTAGAAGTCGAAAATGGTTCCAATAGTTTTTTTTTGGTTTTTTACATTATTTATTTTATTATAAATTATTATGTTTAAATGTCTGTATTCTTATAAAATATAACAATCTTTATTATAGTGTAGGGTATTAAAAGGTCTAATAAACAAGACAATAAAATGAAATTTTGTTATATATTATGGACACGAGGCTTTTTTCTTAGGAGGCTACGTTTTGAACAGCTGCGCTCATTGACCGAAGCGACGGAAAGGCAGTGTGTGGTCCCATAAACCACCGTGTTTTGCATCGAAATTAGGTCGACCTCTGGTACCGCTTCCTCGACATCCGTGGCCAGTTCTGCGGGTGACTGACTAATACCCGGTCCATGCACCCGCGACACTACACCAACTACAGCATTTCTTTGTAAACAATATCTTTTGTTTTTCTTTCAGATTGAAACGAGAATTACCAGGCTACTCTCTGAGCTTACTCTGAAGCATGTCACATACAACTGCCCATGGGAGAAGCAGCTTTCTCTCAAGTCTACTCCCGCTACCTTAAGAA
This sequence comes from Lymantria monacha, assembly GCA_905163515.2. NCBI lineage: Eukaryota > Metazoa > Arthropoda > Insecta > Lepidoptera > Erebidae > Lymantria > Lymantria monacha. The sequence continues at coordinate 26,352,949 of LR991081.1, forward strand.
TTTGACTTCGAGCTTTGTTTATAGTCATTTCGAAGTAGACATTGATGGCAAATTGCACTCTCTGAAATTCGAAGAGGTAATCTGATGGTATTTGGAGAATCTTAGAATGTTTTTCTTGCAAACATTGTATAATTTTGGCGCGCCAGCTCTCAATTTTAAGATGTGAGCTGGGATACCGGGAGGCTTCGGTGTATTCAGGAACTCGACCGGTTAGCCTACGTTCAGCAGTGGACGGCAATAGGCTGAAATGATGATGAAATGAAACACTAGGTTAAACTTTTTTTCAAGAAAAGTATAAATTTTTTATTCAAGATTTATTAAAAACAAAAAAAAATGACAGTAAATAAAAATTATGGCTGAATTAGATTCTACAAGGGGCTACCGCTCATTATTTTTAACCTATACGTGAAATACTCTTCTGGGTAGTTAGTTGCTTGGACTTTCGTGTGTACCAACTACCCAGATTTTTGGACTATTATAGAATTATAGAATATTGTTTTAAAATACCTCTAATTTCTCTTATAATAATTGTACATACATACATACATATCATCACGCCATATCCCTTGCAGGGTAGGCAGAGAGAACAGAGTGCCAGAGAACTCTATCCTTGCATACTTCACTCGCTTCCTCAACATTCATAATTCTCTTCATACACGCTCGCCGGTTTCGGAGACTCTTGACTCTACCTTCCTTCAGTACGTGACCAATCTGGTCTAGGTAGGTTAGTCTCGGTCTCCCCCGGTACCTACATCCTTTTATAGTTGTAATCTATGTATTTGCAAGCAATAAAAAAGCTAGCCAGCTATAAAAAGATATTTAGTTCCACTGCTCAAGCATTCATCAGCGCCAATAGGTGTGAAAGTGATCTATATACTACACTGACCAGGCGGGTTCATATAAGTGTAATAATTCAAGATTGATTGCCCTTGTATTAATGTTATGTGCGTATCTTTAGTCGTCTTTTACGACACGCCAGGGCAAGAAGGTGGGGTTGGTGACTTTTATTGTTACACACTCATCACACGGGTCAGGTACATATAGCTAATTAATTATTACGTATTATATTATTATCAATTCTACTAGTACTAGTACTAAAACCCAAGTATATATTCAAAAGCAGCGATGTGTCAAAATTTCAAAGCAATGTGAGAACAAATTTCGAAGATATATAGTTTTCAACAAACTAACATTTAATTACTTTGGAAATGTGGCGAAAGTTAGGTTTCGTCTTGATTGTTCCTAACGCTAGTAAGGCTGATCGCCGAAGCGCGAACAGCCACTATTAGATTCTCTATCACGAGAGCTTCAAGTTTGCTATTAGCGAATGAAATCGACATTGAAACATTGCATGTTAATGTTTACCATTACTATCTCAATATAACTGCAACTTATTTAAACCAGAAAGACAGTCTATTTGTTATTTACCATTAAAAAGAGATTCCACTTTTTAATATCACATCGGTCTCATCATTATCGGTATAATATAAAATGGAAAGAAAATTGACCTAATAAACTACAAAAGTCAGGTGACTTGGTACAAGATTTAATTGTGAGTTTTCTTTTTCTGTTATAGTAGTATATTAGCTTATATTATTTAGTTTTCAGATTACCGACCAAGAGAACTGTATTTCTTAGTCCGTTCATCATCATCATCACAGCACATAAACGTCCCACTGTTGGGCTCGGGCCTCCTCCATAATGGGAGCAAAATTAAACTACTATACCGCGCTGGTCAAACGTGTTGGTATAGGGTTTTATTTCGAGTTTTCCTTCTCTCGCATAGGTGTTATATGCGTTTTATATCCCTTAGTCGTCTCGTACGTCATCCACGGGTAAGACATGGGGTGGTGAATAATATTTTTACTCCGTCACCACACGGAAAAGTTTAGTCCATTATCAACGGCCAACCACCAATAAGTTCGTCAATTAATATTGTTAGTGACCTTTGGTAATCAATTAAGAATAAAATGTGTTATATTTTCTTTCTAGTGCATTAAGTGTCTGATTAAGGAATCTGGTAGAATATAATCGGAAGAACTTGAATTTCGCTCTCACTCAAGAAGTCAAGGAGGCAAGAGTAAGACCATGGGCCGCAGGTAATACAGGTAGTCTATCAAAACTAAATAAATGAATGATATATTTTATAAATACAGACTTAGTAATGTGTTTGTTTAAACAATGAATTTCTTATTCAGAAAATATTTCTTGAGTTGTATGTAATGTTTCAGTCATTATTCATAATAATAAAATCATTATAAAATATTGTAAATGGGTTGTTATATTTATTTTAATATAAATAAATAAAATTTGTAGTTCATTTGAAATGAAAACTATTTTTACGCATTTAATCAAGTTCGTATTTAATTTTCAATTATTCGAAGTTTTGTAAAATCAAATATAAAAGTGGTAAAATAATTTTTATTGCGTTTGCATTCAGAAATTTCTTTTTAACCGAATAAAGGTTTGGAATCTTCTAGAATAATTATCTTCCAAATTGAGTTTTGGACTCTTCCAGTACTTCTATGTGATTAAAGAGAACTTTTTAATTGATCTCAATCTGATATAATCGTCAGTAGTCACGCGCCCGCGAAGTGCAACAAGTTAAAGTTTATATATTGAGATGAGAGTATATTACCTCTACGTTGTACTGCATGTTAAAGGTTATAACGTCTACCTATAAAAATAATAATTTCTTTAAACTATTTTTGATCTCTTCCATTTAATTTTACAATAGTAGACGACAAAAATAAAAATAGATACTGTACTGTGCCACAGATGATTTACAACATGTCATTAAAGAAATTATTTTACTGTTTATGACATATAAGCTTAAACTTAAGCCATTTACCATAGCCGAGAGATAGTTATAAATTGTAATTTAACAGGATCATATGAACACGAGAATAAGTCATTGTTAAAATATTACTTCCAATGTATGTGCATTAAGATACAACGGCTATAAATGTAGATATAATTTTACAGAAGTCTTGAAAAATGAAAGTCCATAACCAAATCTTGAAAGAACAATATAGCAAATTTTAGCAATGAAAGTACTTGTTGAATAAAATCGTTATCAACGCAAACTAATTGTTTTGATGAAAAATAGTTTCGATATTTTTTATCGTTCAGTAACTGCTAAGAAAATATTCCGTCAAAACATTAAAGTTGATTTCAACAACCAGAAGAAACTCTTGCAACTAAAAGCAAGAAATTTGTTCGGAGCACTAACAACTCTTGTAAGTTTTCACAAAAATAGTCACCATTAACTGATATACAAATTATCTAAATAATTCGAGCCTATAAAAGATATTTAGGAAATAATATAATGTTTTTTTTTTTTAATCACTAATTTGAAATATATAACTTCTATAATTCTAAAACTCAACGCAAAACCTCCCTAAAGAGCACAATAATAGTACATAATAAAATAAAAAGCAAATCATAAAAAAAAGAAATTTATTTTTTACAAAATAAAAAATACTAACACGAAAAAAAAAAATACACAATATCTGGTTAAGATCCCAAACTTACGGTGCTCTATTATTCTTAGCAATACAGCGTTGCGACGAGTGGCTAATGTCGGGAGAGTATACGGACATCTCCATTTTCGCAGGTGTAGTGTTAACTTAGCGACCGATCTCGATACACTAGCTGTTAACTCTCAAGCCCCTGACTGATATATACTACCCCTGAGTACCTACCCCGATCCCCTGTTCCATTCCTCACTCTTCTAAGAGCTAAGTGGAGGCTAGGTACGCATTGGACGAGTTAGGTACCTTGATAATAATTGTGCAAGTATCATTTCTTTTATTAAAAGAAATAAAATATTTTGAAAAGCGAAAATGAAAATTTTCAGGTAAAAACCGCCTTAATTCGGTGGCCTAGCAACAGCCAGGTAAAAACTTATGCGTAGACCTTGATTTGATTTTTATGCCCTCATGATTTTCATCATTCATAACTAGTAACACTTAACTCATAGTCAATATTTTTCTACAAATTTATTAAAAATAATACAATAATTAAATAAAATATAAATAATAATGTAAAAGAGATTTATTGAGTTTTTAACCTGACATGAGACGCTGAGTACACCTTTTAAAGTGTTGACTTATTGATAGCAAATTAGTGCCACGCCTACGTTGTTTACAAATTTTAAATGAGGCCTCACGCTTGAATAGCTATATTTGGTACTTGAATATGTACATATATTTAAGTATTTGCGATTGTTAAAATTAGTCCTCAATCGACTTCTAATATAGAAGTCAGTTAGGATTATGATGCAATTAAAATTTGCTCCTATAAGACAAAAAGACTAGAAAATGTGATTTTATTTTAGTTTTCATTCGTTTACGCTATACATGTTGGACTTAGTCGTTGCTGCGTGATAGCAGCTACGAATGCTACCAACTTTTACTTTGTTCGTGGATGTCGTAAAAGACGGCTAAGAGTGAATATCGGCCTGGGCCAAGTCCACCTGATGCCTTTTAGTCAGCAATTACATTCCCAAGAAGGGTTGAAGTCATAAAATTATTGCCAATAACTTTTGAAATATGTACGATGGAGAAGTACATATTGAGTTGACCCCAAATAATTGAGATAAGAGTAGGAAATGGAGATAGTCGTCAGTTTCCTTTGGTCGACCGTCACTTCTTATTTTGTGCTTTACTCTGTAGAAAAACAATAAACTACATTATTTTGTTGAATGTTTGGAGCTGATTTAAAAAAAAAAATGACTTAAATCAAATCATTAAATTAAAATAAAAACTTTAATGATAACTGGTATACTTCGATACTCTTTTTTTGACAGCCTTATTTGATATGGTCTAGACATTCCCTTCGAATTGTCCAGGTTCATAAAAGGGTTGATTGCGGCCCTAAAACCATACGTATACATACTACGTCCCCATCGACAATTGCACTGACCACTGGCACTGATTTCTTAATTTTTTATCTTGGCTACTATATACATATTGTATATACTTCATACTTTTTGGGATCCGTCATTTACATTAAAATTGTGATGAAATGCAAATTAATGATAAAAATATAAAAAAATAACGATGACGAAGGGGTATAAAAATAGTTTTTTTAAATTCTTTATTTGAAATTAGAAAAATCATCATCATCATCACAGCCCATAAACGTTCCACTGTTGGGCTCAGGCCTCCTCAACAATGAGAGGGAAATTAACCTACTATACCGCGCTGGTCAGACGTGTTGGTATAGGGTTTTGTTTCGAGTTTTCCTTCTCTCGCATAGATGTTATATGCGTTATATATCCCTTAGTCGTCTCGTACGATCACCCACGGGTAAGATATGGGGTGGTGAATAGTATCCTTATTCCGTCACCACACGGAAAATTAGAAATAGCAAAAAATTAGAAAAATACTCGGAGCTAAATTAAGAAATTCTTCTAGTCATTTTTACTCACACACACGCGTGCACACACACGCGCGCGCGCAGACACAAATACTCATGCACATTCACTTTATTGTTACCATTTATCAATTTTCTGTAATTTTTAAGAACGAAGTATACGAGCGAGTGAAGTATGCAGAGATAGAGTTCTCTGGCACTCTGTTCGCTCTGCCTACCCTGCAAGGGATATGGCGTGATGATATGTATGTATGTATGTATGTGTTTAAGAACTTAGTCCAATTTGTATTATGGCCCTGTGTATCTCAATAGGGAGCAAATAGATTTTTTTTTATATGTGTCATAGTTGTTAGCCTCAGATGGCTATGACAACTTTACCCGGACTGTGGGTGAGCGCTGAGGACTCAACCCGAAAATATAGAAATTTATTTCTGTTTGCTTTATATGACAAATGCATCCTCTTAACTCTTTTCTTATTCTTTATTATTAATGTATTTTAGATATAATTAATTTATGAAAAAAGGTGCAAATAAAATATATATCAATTTGATATTTCTCTATATCTGTGATTATCTTTATATATATAATTCTTCTGTACGTATGTTGACAGTGTACTCCTCCTACAGGGCTGGACGGATTGCCTTGAAATTTTTTGTGTTAGTTTGAGGGGATTCGAGAATGGTTTAGATTCGTAATTCGTAAAGCCAAACGGCTGGACCGATTGGCATGAGAATTTCTATGTATATTCCAATGGGTCCCTGGATGATTTCAAAACACAATTGGACCCGGTAGATGGCGCTGCTGTCGGGATATCGCTTGAAACTTTTTCGGGCAGGACGACGTCTGCTGGGACAGCTAGTATAGTGTAATAGTGATATTTTGGGTTATGAAAAATGAAATTAGTTTAATATTTTCTCCTTTGAAATTTTGGAAAGTATAATGTTATCTTAATATGAATACGTGAATATTTTATAGATACTTATTTTTAAGACATTTAAGCTAATAATGAATTTTGCCATAATTGAAGTGTATATTGGAGGAAACAGAGTACAGAAAGAGAATCATCTGCTCTCATATATGTTCCTACTGCAAGCCACCTCCACAATAGAAGAGCAATTGACGTACTTATACCACGGAAGTTTTTCTTTTCTTCCACGGACTATGCATATTATATCCCTTAGTCGTCCTTTACGACACCCACAGTCAAAATAGGGGTAGTGAATTGTATTCTTTTCGTCACCACACGGGCAAAGAATAATTATATATAACATACATACATATCATCACGACATATCCCTTGCAGGGTAGGCAGAGTGAACAGAGTGCCAGAGAACTTTACCCTTGCATACTTCACTCGCTTCCTCAACATTCATAATTCTCTTCATACACGCTGGCCGGTTTCGGAGACTCTTGACTCCACCTTCCTTCAGTACGTGATCAATCTGGTCTAGGTAGGTTAGTCTCGGTCTCTCCCGGTACCTACATCCTTCCACTTTCGCATTGCAATTATATATAACATACATTATTAATATATTAAATTCATTCAAATGAAGATTACACATATCCCCGCTACTGTTGATAGCACATCACTATTTGTATTTGTTAAATTGCTGTCTATTCGTCAAACTATGAATTACTGTTATATGATTTCTGATGTTTTACGCGCGTATTATATATATTTGAAATAAAACTATTTTTACGGATTTTATTGCGCTTAATACTTAAATTTACGTCGTTACAATTATTTTACAACATTCATGTTCAGAGGAGGATCATGTTCCTCCTGCCATGGCTATGAGCGCTGTAGTGTTCGAAACGTCAAGAAATACAAAATAAAAAAAAACGTGATTCGTAAAAATAATGTAATATATATATTTTTTTGATACTTATTGTGGTAAACAAGCAAGTAGCACATCTGATGGTAAGTGTCACTGCCGCCCCTGGACCTTTGCAATACCAAAAGTATAGCTTAGGCCGCTGCCTACCAATAAAATCCCGAAACCCACCCAGTTGGGCTTCCGGCTCTCTCACTCACCGAACGAAGTGCAATAGCACGTTGCCATTACTCAGACGTCGATCTTCTGCGTGAGTGTGGTACTACCCCGGACGGACCGGCCCGCGGCTGTAGATAGAAAACTGTCAACAGCGTAGTCCTACCACTATTTAATACATAACATATTAAGACATTTTAAAGCTATTTGATGTAGGCATATATCAATTTATAAAGGGATTCTTTATATGTCTTTTTTTTTTCCTTTTCATAATATAGTTTAACGGCGATATAATTTAAAAAATATAGTCAATATAACTGAATTTCTTGTAATTATAGATTCCTGTAATTATAGACATACAGGTAATATTTAAGTAAAGAAATTTAATAACCATCACACTTAAAAAAATAATATATCACGGTTGAATTTCTAGCATCGCACGAACGCCAATTGCAAATACGCATATTACATATAAAATAAAAAATGTAAAATTAACACAATATTCTCCTGCGGTCTACTCTCCCTCGGTCTTACGAGTTTCCTCTTCTACGATCTACTATCCCTCCATCTTACAAATATTCGGTCAGGTCATGTGTCCTGATGCGAGTTTAACATATTTACCCATCGCAAAAAAGTGCACCCGAAAGTGGAAGGATGTAGGTACCGGGGGAGACCGAGAATAACCTACCTAGACCACAATGGTCACGTATTCAGTACGTGACCAATGTGGTCTAGGTAGGTTATTCTCTAAGGAAGGTGGAGTCAAGAGTCTCCGAAACCGGCGAGCCTGTATGAAGAGAATTATGAATATTGAGGAAGCGAGTGAAGTATGCAAGGATATAAGTTCTCGGGCACTCTGTTCTCTCTGCCTAACCTGCAAGGGATATGGCGTGATGATATGTATGTATTTAAAAAAGTGCACATCGTAGCTAAAGAAGTTTTCATTTAAATAACATAATTTTCCATTAAAATAAAGTAGGATGCAACTAAACATACATTTTAATAATTCAAACGGTCAATGTCTAAATAGTGATAAAACTTTGTTATCTCATATCAAATACTGTATACACACAAGTGATACATATATACTGTTTAATAACTATATACATTTATATGTTTTCGTACCTACCTATCGAAATGAGTTTTGACTCAACCTCCACGTTAAGGTTGTGCTTAAAATAGACGAATGTTCAACGTAGCGTTGTATTGGTAAAACATAATAAATAAGATTGCTTGCGAGACGGAATTATAGATGACAAATTGCAACTAAGTCTCGAACGGCAGGATATGTAATTAGTAATTTCAACAGGAAATATCAGTTCAATAGGATTGCTTCAAATGTTATGCATGAAAATTGAAAGCGATTTACTTACTATAAACAAAAATTGATTTATTTATATATCAGCAAAGTTAATAGAAATTGCATTAGTGGCATATCCGCCTTTCAAATTAATATTTATTCAGATATATTGATAAATGACCGTGACCGATGTAGTATTTATGAATTCTATAATTATAAACAGTCTATAATTATATTCTCATGAGGTGATTATTTCTTTTATTCTATATTTTTATATATATATATATATATATATATATATATATGTATATATATATATATATATATATATATATATATATATATATATATATATATATATATATGTATATATATATATATATATATATATATATATACAATATAAAATTTTGAGCTTCGTATTCATAAAATATAACAAAATTTCATTTTATTTTCATTTTTATTTAACCTTTCAATCCATAAACTAATAAAAAAATATTATATCAAATATTGTTTCAATGTTTGAATACTTATTATTCAAACATTTAAAAATAATAATTAAATATTATAACAAAATTAATAACGTAAAAGACCAATTCAAAATCCTATTAGAATTATTTTCGACTTGACTCGAGACTCAAGCGAAAGCTAGTGTTTCTATATTTTACAGAATCTCAGCAACGGCACCAGCGATTTTCATATAAGTTAGTATGCAGGAGGTTGCAGGGATGATAAACTGATCTAGTTAGGTTTTATTTATTTAGAATATCGTTTCATTACTGTTTTCGGTCAACGAATAAATATATTTTGTCGTTGCCTCAAAACTATTAAAATATGAAGGCATAAGGTTGAGAGTCATTTACAATAGGCATAGCTCAGTTGGGAAATGGAGCAGTCTTATCCAGAGCTCTGGCTGACTTCTTGGTTTCACCTTTTTTATTATTTTCCCTTTTCTATTTTTTATAATCATTTTCATTTTTTATTAACATTTTTTTTTATATCTATATATATTTTCTGAAAAACATTAACAAGATATTTACAGAGCTAAGCAGCTATATGTATATTATAAGTTGGCTGCATGAGAATAACTATGTAACTATTTGGTATCTTTTTTTGTTTTTATTGATTATGGTGGCAAACGAGCAAACAGCACACCTGATGGTAAATGTCATTGCCGCCCATGAACCTTTGCAATACCAAAGGTATAGCTAGGCCGTTGCCTACCATTACAAACCCCAAACTCACCGCAGTTGGGCTTCCGACTCTCTCGCTCACCGAACGAAGCGCAAAAGCGTATTGCCATTACTCAGACGTCGATCTTCTGCGAGTGTGGTACTAACCCGGACGGACCGGCCCGCGGCTGTAGATAGAGAACTGTCCACAGCGTGGTCACTATTATAAAAAGTAAAGGTAAAATTTGTACTTATAAGGTACTCATATTCGTGTCGAATTAGTGCCAGTTACATCGTTATTTGATTATTTTGTACAACACAAAACGAGTCAAGATTGCATCATGTGTTAATTTCGTACAATACGTACTGAGCTATACTTTCTCACGTTGACATAATTAAAGTAGGTATGTTAGTGCTTTGTTCACTGTCGTTTGCTTTCAAGTCTCGTCAAGGGTAAATTGGAAAAAGATCCAGCTGTTTCAGAGATAAATAATAAAATATAAGTATACCAGTTAATAATAACCGACTCATGTTACTTAGGTTATAAATGCTAACACAAATCTAACATGATATTTTTATTTTTTTTTTGGCGGCGGGCTATGGAGTGGTCACGCCCTGCTTAATCCGTCCGGGGCGACAGAAGCGGCGCACGACCCCATAGACCCGCCCTTTTTTTTTCTTCGCATGGTGGGACCATGGATGTGGTCGCACCCCGGCAAATCGGCCTAGGGCGCCGGAAGAGGCGGCACGCAACCCCATGGACCCACCTTGCAAACACCTCTCTTCGCCGTGCGAGCGGGCCACCGGTACCCGATCTTTGTCTTCGGTGGCCCGCCCGACGGTATAACCTTTTTTTTTTATGGGACTAATCCCACCACACATTCCCACCATTGTAACTCCTGTAAGCCAGGATCCACAATGGTCACTATAAATGACACCGAGGTTTGACCCTCAGGCAGTCCCGGAAAATGATTTTAATTGTCTTGGAACCCGCAACAAATTTAATTAGAAAAGTTAAAGAGGAGGAGTTGGAAAAGAGTGATTCCACTTCCCTCCCAGGCAAAGCGGGAGACAAAGCAATATTGACTAGTCAGCCAATAAGTAAAGGGTTGTACAGCTACGATAAGCGCAGCAGTACGGCACCACGGATACGGGATAACTTAACGGGGCCTATATGTGAGCCTTAAGATTGGTTGTAGTAGTAGGTATGGCAGAAACGCCTAAACGCACGGAAATTTTCTCGAGTTGCTACAAGATCCGTATAGTATACTACTCCAGATGTTACTTGCAAACTGTCTAACATAAGGTCGCGCTCGTTACGCCAGAGATCGCACTCCCAGAGAATGTGATGTGCTGATTGTTCATACTCGCGGTTATTTGTAGAACATTGACATAGTAGTGAAGGTACGAGTTTAAAAGAAAATAACTTACTTTTAAAGTTGGCATGGCCAGTTAGAAATTGGGCTACAAAATGGTCAACCTCCAGCCACACTTTCTCTAGGCGCTCGCGGACGCATGGGAAAAATAGATAGAGGTGACGGCCCTTCGATGATGAATCCCATCTTTCTTGCCATTCAATTAAAAGTTTTTCATAGACAACGGACTGCGGTGCAAACAATCGAGCGATTTTATTACGATCGCGTGGTAGAGGGAAATCTGTGTTCATATTTTCCCTTGTCGTGTAATACATTGATGCCCGTCTCTGAATCTCCAAGTCAACCGGAAGTACACCCGGGAGTACTGGCAAGGCCTCGGTACTGACCGTCCTGTAGGCTTTACACAAGAATATTAAGGCCAATCGTTGGCTTTGTAATAATTTAAGGCGAGCTGCCCCTATTGTAGCCCTATCAGCCCAAACGGGTGCAGCGTAACAAATACACCCCAAATATGTGGCCATATATATAGTTTTCAGTGTATTAAAACGAAGGCCCCAGGTAGACGTTGATATTCTAGTAAGCGCATAGAAATTTCGTTTTGCTTTTTCACCTACAGTTTTAATATGCTCGACAAATGAAAAATTTTTTTCTAAGAGTAGGCCAAGATAGCAAACTGAATCTTTCTTTTTGACTGTCATATTATTGAATTTTATACGCGGCAACGATTGTAAATTTCCTTTTAATAAAAGGTGATACGTTTTTTGTGGGGCAAATGTAAGCCGATTTCGTGTGCCCCATTCGAATATATTATTGAGACAAATTTCTGCTAATTTCTCTAAACCGTCTCTAGTGTGTTCTACGAGTAGAAGACCGTCGTCGGCATAGCCGATCAATTGACAGTGTTTCGGCAGAGGTAATTCGAGGAAATCGTCAAAACCTAAATTCCATAGATATGGACTTAGCACCGAACCTTGGGGGCAGCCCAGGTATACCCTTGCAGGTTCCTCTCTTGTCGATGCCCCGACAGCTTTCGCCGTCGGGACGTCGCCCTCACGTCGTGTGACCGAACAATTCCCCGGTCCGATCACCCGAAGCTTCTGTTAGGGCGTCATCAGGCGCAAATATTCGCGCCTGCGCCGCCCCGGCCGCTGGCGGCGTCCCAGGTCACGGAAATCCTCCCGGACTCGTTCCACCGCCTCCTTCTGCGAGATGACAGACTCGCAGAAGGCGGCGACCGCGTCCCAGTTCTTGACGCTGTCGACCATCGCTTTCGCCACAGCCGGCAGCGTCAGGTCGGCACAGATGATAGCGACGAGGTCGCGGCGCTGCCCGTCCCAGCTCGAACATTCCTCGAGCGTATGTTGCGCCGTGTCCTCGTCATTACCGCAATAGTGGCAGGACGGAGTCCACTCCCTCCACACGACCGTGTGCCGTGTACCGTGCCCCGACAGCACCTGCACCAGTCGGAAAGAGAGGACCCCGTGCCGCCGCTCCATCCACTCCATCAGTACGGGCCGGAGGACCTCAACGGTAAAAACACCGTGTCTAGGCCTCTCCAGCCAACGGGCGATGACGTCTCACCGGGCGTCCTCGCGCCAGGTGGCTATCTCGCTCAAAGATGGGAACCACCTTCGTCGCGCGCTGAGGTAACCCGCCGGTAGAGGTCGGAGAGCATCTCCGCCTCTAGGTCTCACGAAGGTGTCCCGGCCAGTAGGCATGCCGCCTCGGTCGATACCTGCGGTACCCGCGAATGGCCCGGACCGCCATGTCTCTCTGTGGTCTCCACAGAACAGCCCTGAGCTGGGTGTTCAGAGCCCTCGCCCACACGGGTGCGCCGTACATGGCCATCGAACGGATCACCCCCGCATACAGCCGTCGGCCCTCGAAACTGGGTCCGCCCACATTCGGCATGAGGTAGGACGGACGCCGCGCCGACCAGCCGGGGAGCAATTCGGCGCAAATGCTCCCGGGACCACCATCGCCCGTGGAACACCAGACCCAAGTACTTCATATGGGCCTGGATACTGATCTGGGTGGAGTTGACGACTAACGAGGCGCCGATTGGCAGCCTTACGCGTGGCCCATGGAATAATAGGGCCTCCGTCTTATTTAAGGCCACCCTGAGCCCCAGCGCCTCGATTCGCCTGACCATCTCCTCGGTGCCGAGAGTGGCTGGCCACTCTCGGCACCGAGACACTCGGGGGAGGGGCAGGACACCCGAGCCTGGGCTCGCCGCCTCTTCGAGTGTCCTGCCCCGGGCTGTGACGAGGGTATCGTCAGCATAGCATATCTAGCTCAGCACGGGGGGGAGACTCCCTCTCAACGCCCAGTCGTACCCGATGTCCCACAGAGTCGGCCCCAGAATCGACCGCTGCGGAACACCGCACGACATGGGCGTCCGCACAATGTCCCCTGCGAGACCCGCGCAGAGGACACTGCGCCCCTCCAAATAGTCCGCCACCAGCCGCCTCAGGTACAAGGGCACCCCATAAAATCGGAGCGCCTCCCTGATGCAGCTGAATGGCAGACTATTGAATGCGTTCGCGATGTCCAACGACACCGCCAACAGCACTCCTCCGCCGGTGACAGCCTCCGCGGCCGTCTGCCTCAGTCGTAGCAGAGCCCCGATGGTCGAATACTACCTTCTAAAACCGAATTGAGCATCCGACAGATCGGGCCCCACCTCGCCCAGATGTTGGACGATGCTAGTAGCGAGGATGCGCTGCAGCAGCTTATCCACATCGTCAAGGAGCACGATGGGCCTGTAGGCCGACGGCGAATCCGGGGGCCGTCCTGGCTTTGGCAGGAGAACCAACATCCCCTCCTCCCAGCACTCAGGGAACCGCCCAGACGCCAAACAGGCGTTGTACAGCCGCCTGACGCGAGGCTCGAGGTGCTCGAGGAGCGACGTCAGAACCCAGACTGGTATTACGTCCGGGCCGTGGGCCATGCGACTGCCGCGGACCCCATAGACCCGCCCTAAAAATACCTCTCCACGCCGTGCGAGCGGGCTACCGGAAATCGTTATGTTAGCTCAACGGCTTGTTTTATTTGGATCATCATTATTAATATACATTGGTATGTTTCCTTTGAAAGATTTTAAAAACGATGAACAATAGAAACAGACAACCATAGAAATCTACGTAGGACACTAAAGCAGTGGTATCATTTTCTTGGAATTTACTTTATACTAGCCTAGACTCCTCATCCATTAACACAGTTTACGTTATTTTAAAACAACAACATCGTATACGTCCTATTACATAGAAGCAAGAGCCTCTCTTTATTTATATGCTAAAGAAAAGTCACTTTAATGGACCACACTAGATATATTTTTATAATCATCTCCATTTTTATTATTTGTTATCTGCTTATGACTCAAAATATATATTTTACGATACCCACGAAAACATAAATGACACATATTATTCAATCAATCACCATACATATAAGAGGAAACATCTTGATAATTTTAAACTTATCAGAGAACTAAGGCTGCATTAAGAAACTTTGTTGTATATTGATTTTCCGATAACGTATTGAAGTCAACAGGTCCCTGTGCGTATTGTCTAGAATCCAGGACAGGTGATGATAAACCTTGACACAGATATTATTCAAGAAACGTGGAATAATGCACAAATTTGCATCATATGTCAAGTTCGTGAATTAAATTATGATCGTGACGTGTAGCAATATTGTTATTATGATAGACAATCAAATCAAGCATACAATGTCGGTCAAGCGGCTCTATAGTGTGCATTGAACATAATTAAGGGTGAAGGGCAAAGAGCGACGAGCATATTAATATAGCTTGACCTCCACTGTTACTAAGTTAGTCGAATAGCCTAAACTAACTTTAGATATAGAATGATTTGAATACTCAATGTCTTAAGCGGCCTTGTTGCTAAGGTCCACTCTAGAAGTATGGATAACTCAGGCTGTATTCATCGTTGTGATGATATACTAAATAACCAATGTGATCATGCTAATTTTCTGGAGTGTTGTAAAGCACTAAAACCATCGATCTCACATACAAGGTAGGTAAGCAGTAGGCTCAACCTCCAAATCGGTCCGGGGCGACGGAAGAGGTGGCGCGCGACCACATAGACCCACCCTGCAAACACCTCTATTCGCCGTTTTAACCTTTTAACCAGGCCTAACCTGCAGGTTAAAATGTTTACGTACCTACCGTGAATTGGATGCCGATAAGAAAGACTTTTTCTTTCTTTTTTTTTTTTGCTTTATTGTATTTATTGTCTTTTTATATAACAGCATATAAATAATTTTTCAATTACACAGGATCTCAGAAAGACCAACCTTCAAATTTATCTCGAGACTGAATTTGTAATCCGCAGTTTTACTACGCCCTCACGCAACTTTTAAAATATATACAAAAATTCAATAACAAACAATTTTTTTTTTTATTACTTTTACGGCTTTTTATTACAAAGTATATAAAGTTATAGTGTAAACAGAAGTGAATGTATAGAACTAATAATATATCAATACATTTTGATCCCTGTTATAAGATGAATAATCACCTTGGGTGTATTTATTTTAGGTTCTTTTATTAAAGAATATGGTAGTCACATTATATATGCAGAGATAAAGAATTAAATCACACCAGAAACACAAAGAGGCAGAAAATAAAAAGGAAAATTTATCATTTTAGATGGCTCACATATATAAACAATTCTTTTGCAACGTTAGCTCTAGGCTGAAAGAGGCAATTCCCACTCATAGAAATAGATCACGAAATCAAAAAAAAAATGTATTTGAACCTTTTACAATCGCAAAACTACACGGCCATATTTTGTTCTACTAAGTTTCGTTCCTGTAAACTTCTAAGTTTCGTTCCGAACTCGTATTTCTAACTATCCACCCATTCATCCATCAGCTCGTAAACGTCCAGTGTTGAACATAGGACTCCCCACTGGAATGCCATTTAAAATGATCCTGTGCCACCCGCATCCAGCGGTTTCCTGCGACCTTGATGATGTCGTCAGTCCACCTAGTGGGGGCTCTTCTCACGCTGCGTCGTCCGATTCGTGGTCGCCACTCGAGAACCTTTCTTCTCCAATGGTTGTCGGTTCGTCGAGCGATGTGGCCTGCCCATTGGCATTTCAACGTGCTAATTCTTCGGGCTATGTCGGTTACACCCCTTCTTCTACGAATTTAGGTATTCCGGATTTGATCACGTAGAGAAATAAATACCGAGCATAGTCCTGTCCATAGCACGCTGAGCGACTTTGAGCTTTTTTATGAGGCCGACATTTGGAGACCACTTTTCAGTGCCATAAGTCATCGCCATTTTCATTTCTAACTAATACACATGATAAAACAAAACTATAAAAAAAGAACAAAAATGAAAAAGTTGTGGCGGTTTTCAAGTTAACGTTACTGTGAAAAGTTCAAAATCGAATTTGCTCTCAAATTTCGTGATCTATTGCTATGAGTGAAAGTTGTCTTCCAGGTATATATAGACCTGAGTGATATCACTAAGTTCACCCAAGACAAAGACCACTTGCCGGTGGCCCACTCGCACGGTGTCGATAGGTACATGAAGGGCAGATTTAATCGCACGTTCCTTCTGTGCCTTGGACGGAATTAGCGGGAGACTCTACAAACATGCAATTAACGCAGACAAATTACACCTAGCTCGAGAACATCACTTTGTAAATTGCACAAAGTATTGTCTTAGGTAGGAATCGAACCCACGGCACTGGCACGGAAGGTATCTTAACCACTATGCCATCTGTGCGGTCAAAATTGTTGGCCAAACGGCATCACTACCACACACCAAATAGTTATAAACATAAAAAATAGTTTAAATAACATCTATGGTATACGTATTTATAATTATAAACCTGTACAGGTACAATAAACTTGATATCAGAGTTTACTCTCGGAATTTTATTTAAACCAATGGATAGACAATTTGCACCAGTAAAGAAAATCTTAGTATAAATAAGTAAATGACATTATGATATTTGTTAAGTCTGCGACTGTCTCTGGAGAGCTTCTTTGGCGCGTGATAGGAAAATGATCAGTGATAATAATGTACGGTTGGATGTGCAATAGATAAATTTGTATTTTTTTTTTGTACAACACATATATAAATTTTTATACGTATTTTTTTTGGGACTAATCTCACCACACATTCCCACCATTTTAACTCTTGTAAGCCAGGATCCACAATGGTCACCATAAATGACACCGAGGTTTGACCCTCAGGCAGTCTCGGGAAATGATTTTAACTGTCTTGGAACCCGCAACAAATTTAATTAGAAAAGTTAAAAAGGAGGAGTTGGAAAAGAGTGATTCCACTTCCCTCCTAAGCAAAGCGGGAGACAGAAAGCAATATTGACTAGTCAGGCAATAAATAAAGGGTTTATGTTATGCCAATAAATAAAGGGTTTATGTTATTATAACACTTTATGTATATATAGGTACCAGGGGAGACCGAGACTCACCTACCTAGACCAGATTGGTCACGTACTGAAAGAAGGTGGAGTCAAGAGTCTCCGAAACCGGCCAGCGTGTATGAAGAGAATTATGAATGTTGAAGAAGCGAGTGAGGTATGCAAGGATAGAGTTCTCTGGCACTCTGTTCTCTCTGCCTACCCGGCAAGGGATATGGCGTGATGATATGTATGTATATATCCTTTACCCGTGGTGCCGAACTGTTGTACGGCACCATGGATACGGGATAACATAACGGAGACTATATGTGAGCCTTAAGATTGATTGCAATAGTAAGTAGGGCAGAAACGCCTAAACGCACAGAAATTTTCTCGAGTTGCTACTAGATTCGTATAATATGCTATATATAGTATATTTTTATATGTACCTATAGGGAAATCTAGTTCTCTTATTGAGCTAATTTTATTATCTATAAAGATATTCCGTGTAGGGACGGAGTAGGAATTCAATTCATCACCCCTTATCTTGCCCGTGGGTGATCGTATGAGACGACTAAGGGATATAAAACGCGTATAACATCTATGCGAGAGAAGGAACACTCGAAACAAACCCTGTACCAACACGTCTGACCAGCGCGGTATAGTAGGTTAATTTCTCTCCTCCTCTCCTTAATTTCTCTCCTTCTCTCCTCCTCCCATTATGGAGGAGGCTCGAGCCCAACAGTGGGACATATATGAGCTGAGATGATGAAAGTTTATCACTTTATATGATAGCAATATTGAAATAAGTAATTAAGCATAATTTAAATAATTGAAAGCAACGGAGTTTTATTTTTATTTATGATCTCTTCAATTATGTATAGAATACTATAAAATCACTTCTAATTGAACGGTCCGATGTTATTTCATTTAAAAGTGTGTGCTTTTTAATTTTATGACGTTGATTTGTTCAAAATTCTACCTTTCAGTGTTAAATATTGGGCACTGTAGTATTATATGCTCTGCTGTCTCTGATTCGCAACATGGACATGAACAGCTCTCTTTCCTTTTGAAAAGGTTAAACTTATTTTCATAGGTGCAAGTAATGGGCGTACCCACCTTGCCCAGTAATATCAGCTCGATTCGTTAGTGCTGATGGGATTAATTTTCTAAAATTGGTTATGCCTATTAGGTACTAAGACGTTACTTTGGAACTAATCCCACCACTGTAGGTACCATCGTCTTGAAGAAAATTATTTGTATTGTATCGTTATCAATTTGCTACTACTTACCATGTTGGGGCGTCGGGTATCGAACGTCAGTAGACGATCTCTCCGGCGTCCCGTAAAAGCACGGATGGGGCCGCTGTGGTCTCACTATAGATTTAGTGGGTATTTCGGTCAGATTGTTCAGCTGGCCGACGAGTCCCGACCGATCCCCAACGGTAATATGATATATATCCCATTCCCCCATAAGCACCTAAATGCGTTTCCACAGCGAGAACAAAAGAAAAACATAAGTGATCACTTACCATAAGTGATCACCCACCTTATGGTGCTTGCAAAAGCAATAAAAAAAAAGCAGACAAACATACTCAGTGACGGCCTACCAAGGTCTAGGCGTGTCGTATATTTATAATATTACAACGCACCTCCAAAGAAAACAGCTCATCTGTTTGCTTTGATCAGTTTAAGTAGATATTGTTCATACACATACGTCAACCATACATCACATTTGACTGCTCACATAGCGTTATAGTTTAAGTAGGACTTCTGTTTGTATTCCGAGTCAAGGCTTGTTATTAAAAAAAAAAAACATTTAAGATTGTAAATTAAAAAAAAGTTGAAGAAAATTTAAAAAAGGTGAATAGTACGGCATGTGATCGCATTAAAACAAATGAATTAATCTCTTCTTCTTCTTCTTTTTATGTATTGGCAATCAGCTACTTATACGAGCCATTTTTGCCAGTGTCGAGTTATAATTATCTTCACGTTCTTAATCTCTTCAAGTTAGTCATTGTCTGTCAGTCAGTCGAATTGTCGCCATCAACAGTGCTATGGTGACACTGTTAATGGTATGTTGTAGGAATTTTGATGGAAAACGAAAACGTTGTAAAGCACTTTTATATGATATTCACTACATCCCAGCTGTTCTGTCACATCATATTACATAAAACACCATAAAAATTATCTAATATAACACGTTAAAACACTAAGATATCGAATATAATACAAGAGCACAACATGACGTTTTAGATTCCCGCCAAAAGTCCCGAATTAATCTCTCTCCGAACGAAAGCTAAAAAATCATTTAAGTTGGGGTCAACGCAATATGTTCTCGTATATAGCAATAAATTATTGGCAATAGTTTTATGATCGGCCGCCTGATTGGCGACAACCTTCCTTTGGGAATGTAATTGTTGACCATAAGGTGTCAGGTGGAATTGGTCCGTGTCCGATATTACTTTGCTCTTAGACGTCTTTTACAACATCTAAGAGCAAAGTAAGGGTTGGTAGTATTCGTAGCCGCTAGCACACAGCAAAGTTATTACTAAAATTAGTTTAATGTAGTGTTTATAAAATACAAAATCATGTTATTATCTATTATATTAGATTCGTGTGGTTTTCTCCATCCAAAATATTATAATAAATATTTATAAGAAAATACGAACTATCATCTTGTTAGTACAGCATGCTTCAAATCTGTGGATGGCTAATTTTGTATTTAAATTATTATAATTAAAATTGTTTTATAGAATCATATATTTCTACTGATTATCATATCAAATTTTAAAAAAAAGGTCAGCATATCACATCGTCGGTGTTTACAGAATTTGCGAACAAATTAACAGAGGGACATCGACAAACACAAAAACTCCAAAATACATCGATATCGGTTCTATAACTCTAAAATCGGCATAATGTTTTTCAAATACATTCAATTTACAGATCTTATAAATTTATAATTTATCAAACGAAATAATTGATTGAGTTTTTAAAAAATATTGTGTATAATGTGGCTTATTTCCTTTTTTTTAATATTCGACCAGGAAAAGGAATAAAGAAAATGTTAAGAGTCAACTCTGTAGTATATTTTTCGAATTTTGTTTACCTCACACTGCGAAGTGTGTATAAGTCTTTGTTTGTCAGAAATACAAGTCGTTAAGTAGTGTTTACGTTCGATAAGTAAACTGTACATTTGTATTCTTAATTTGTGTAACTATGCTACCGCAAATGTTTACTCTTAAACGAAGTCCAAAGGGCTATACACCTCTTTATAGGCTATGGGCTGGATACATCTCAGCCGACGAAAGTCCAGAAAAACGTCAGGGCTTCGTGTGGCCCTAGAAACTGCTGTATTAACTCCCCATTACCTTTTATAATTAAAAGATAAATTATCAAACAAAACTTGAAATGACGTAAAATTAAAAATTTTACGCAACCATCGAGATAAAAAAAGCAACTCTAAAGAACAGAACTAGTTAAGATGAATCCAATGAAAACAAATAAGTTGATGGGTCTACTAATAGGGAATCTAGAATTTCATCTTTTACTTTCAATCTCCACCATCATAACAGCGTTGTTGTACATATTTGTTTCCAATGTGAAGTCACAGATATGTCTAAAAGTAATGTATAAACATATTATACGTCGAAGAGTCCTAGGGTTAACAAAAAGAATTGATGCCCTTAAAACGCCTAAACAATTTACATAAATTTTAGTTAGAATCATCTCAATCACATCAGATATCAAACAAAAAAAAAATTAATCCCAATCGGCCCACTCGTTTAGGAGCTGCAATGTGACAAACAGATATACAGACACGTCAAACTTATAACACCAACCTTTTTGCGTGGAGTAAATAAAAAAAACTAATTATCGTTTTCTTCTGTAATGGTAGTGTGGAAGTATAGATTATTATAGTTATATACTTTTACTTGAGCGCTATTAATAGGTTCACACACTATTACACCTAGCCACACTATGGTTAACTATTGTTGATTTTATCCTTTTTCTTGTTTTACTATAGTTACTGTGTGCTTTCCATTTAATACAAAAAGTGACGCAGTGTTCGATAAAGCGCTTTCCATCAACAACACTGTTAAACACAGCCGTACACTGTTCGACACTCGGAAAAGTGGTGTTTGACAGATGCTTACTTACTTTCATAGAGTACTTTAAATATATAGGTACTACTTTGCTTGAATTAAGTATCATTACTTAACCTCACAATTTATTTACGGCATATTCTAGTAGTATTATTTGAGATTATTAAATTGAGCTTGTCTCTTACTGCTAATTAAAATTTTATAAAAATGTAGAATGTAAATATTGCATTATTGAGGTGAGCCCTGATAATGTGGTTATGTTTATAAATTATTGAGCCAAGACTTTGTCAAGGAACTTGCATTTAGGTATACGACGCCCAGAATTTTGCGATATTGATGCACTCTAGTGTTATTTTGAGACAACTAGCTGTTTCATTTAAACTTTTACACAGTGTTTGGCAGTGTTTCACAATGTACCGCAGAGTCCCTCTGTGTTAACTAAATGGAAAGCAACCACTAGTACCATACCGTAGAGTAGCGATAAAATGCAGTTACGATGCGACGCAGTAATAAAGAAATGAATTTTGAGAGAGCCGGAAGCCCAACTGGGTGGGTTTGGCTATTGTAATGGTAGGCAGCGACCTAGCTATAGCCTTGGTTATAGCAAAGATCCATGGGCAGCAGTGACACTTACCATCGGGTGTGCTGCTTGCTCGTTTGCCACCATAAACAAAGAAAGAAAAAAAATGTAGATTGTATGTCTATAATTCATGTAGAGTGGTGAAGTATTTGTACAAGTGACACTTTATGAGAAAACGTATAGCTAATAGGACTAGTCTAGCGGAGTCGCGGGTTGGTGACCGTTTATATTTACCTATACACACACACACACACACACACATATATATATATATATATATATATATATATATATATATATATATATATATATATATAAATCTCTAACGAGTACTCATAGTCTAAATGTAATTTGTGTTCGTTAATTAGATATATCTAAAGTCCCTAGCGACACAAGGATACATTCCTTAGTGTGATGAGTAGTCTCTAAATATCATCTGAAAGGTAATTACAAAATATTTATACCGGGATTAGTTACGTTCTTGGAATAATTCGATTCAATAAGCATGTTGACGATCGTACTAATATGTAATTCATTTCCAAGGACTGTTGCCTGTCTAACAACTGATAAGCCTTATTATATCTATCCTTTCATCATCATAAGTCTATCAGATGTTCACTGTTGGACATCATCATCTCGCTCTTATCCCAATTACTTGGGATAAGAGTGAGTGATAGATTGTGGAAGAAGTGGGGGAGTATGGGAGTCACCAGCGAGCTGTCCGGCCGAAATACGTACTTAAACCACAGCGGCCCCTTCCGCGCTTTTCAGGGTGCCGGAGTGATCGTCTACTGCTTTCGATCCCCGACACCCCAACGCTCGGCCGTCAGGCCACTTCCTGTCGTCATTCAAGGCGGTGGGACGAGTCATGCATATCAGCGGCTCCTCTTGAGTCTGCAGACGAAATTGCCTCACATTCCCGCTCCGCGGCCTCCCTTATAGAGATGATCTCCTCGCAGAAGGAGGATCAGCAGCTAACGCCGTCGAGCATCTTCGAAATGATGGTCGACGGTGACAGGTCCCCTCCAATGACCGCCGCCAGGACGTGGCTTTGGAGCCTCCAGGCGGGGCATACCTCCACTGTGTAGCACGCATCGTCCACTGGCGTGCCACACTCGTGCCATCCTGGAGCCCCTTTTCTTCCAATTCTGTGCCGGTACTTACCGAAGACCCCGTGTCCGGTAAGCCCTTAATATTTTTACAGCCAGCAGTTTTTATGTATTGTCGTCACTAATATAATTTTAAATATGTATTATTTTTGGAAATAGGAAATGAAATAAATCGATGAGGAATGAATTTAGCTCGACTACTTGACAAAGACCTGACCTTTGTGAACATGAGGTATGAGTAACCATGAACAAGTCAAATAGTTTCGATACATTCACTAAGCTAGATATTTTAATACAGATTCATAGGGTATGTTATGTAGCGGATGTGAAGTTTTAACTAAGTAGGTAGTTTAGTAAGCTCAACTAAATAAACTTAGCATTTAAACAGCTAATTTTCTAAACCTTTATTTTGATTTTATAGTAGATAAGGATTTAATAGCTAGGATATAGTGTGGTAGCGGCTACGAATACTACCAACATTTACCTTGCTCGTGGATGTCGTAAAAGACGACTAAGAGCCTTATAACGTCCTAGGCCAACTCCATCTGATGTCGTTTGGTCAACAATTACATTCCCAAGGAGGGTTGACGTCTGGCAAGCGTCCGGTCATAAAACTATTGCCAATAGCTTTTACAATATGTACAATAAAAGAACAGTACATATTGTATCGACCCAAAGTAATTGGGATAAGAATAGGAGAATGATGATGAGTAAATAAGGATATAAAATTATTTTAGATTATCCGATAGTTTCGGATAGTCTAGAAACGGATATTGAATTTGTAGGGAACATTTGACAGGGCAAGCACGTAGGCTAAGCTTGGTGATTATCGTATTATTGCCCTTTCGAGAGTCATACGTTTCCGCTGTCAGTATGATTGGTTGAAATAAAACTTGCCACAAAGAGATCCTGAATATATCTGAAATTATTTGAAATTCAATGTCTCTTTCGGATATATTTTGATTTCAAATATCCCATTGTTTCAATTATGAAGCTCCATAACCTCACTACACATTTATATAAAATAATTTCACCAATTTGAATATAACGACAATGAAATCATTAATATGATGAACGGGTTTAAAATTTATTGATATAAGTAGCCAAGCCTATGTATATAAATGAATATAGATATATATAATACAAATATGCAAACGCTTATAGATATTGATCTTATTATTATCTTATTTTCTTACATCCTCATATTTACAACAAAATTGTCAAGCACTGTAATCTTAATGATCTTTCTTATTCTTCGTGCAGAAATATTGTAAAAAAATGGCTACTTTCTCTTTCATACGAGTCAACTGAAAACATCATCAATGCTGGAAAGCAATGATAAAGACGGCCACACACACACACACACACACACACACACACACACACACAGAGGCAGACACACACGAACACGACCACGCTCACACACATACACACACACACACACTCATAGCTATACATCACCAACCACACAACCTCACAAACATGGGCAGCTGTCAAATGTTTTTAATCTTAAGTTGTATATAACCTAGTATTTGTAAATTAGTAGCTAGTACATTGTAAACTCGCAGCTCTGGCTCCTGAGATACAGGCTTTAGCCTAGTTCGGGAACTAATGTCAAGATATCCAATTGTATAATAGCAATTTTGATTAAATAAATTATTATTATTATCTAGGAGAAGTAGGTATATGAGCCAGATTCTTGCACCCAAATCGTGTATAACACATAAATATTTTTATCCTCTTGCACATTTGTGGAATATCTCTACTATAATAGTCTGACAAACGGCCGGTCATATAACTATTGTCAATAACTTTTACAATATCTACACAGAGAGACAGAACGCACGCCTGCTTAACGCTGATATTGACGTCAAACCAAGGCGACATTCCATCATCCAGCCGCACACAGGCTCTACAGCCCATGTAACTGGACTGCACAGCCTGTAGCAGTTTACCGTTAATACCATACTCCGGTAAAATGTCCCAAAGTTCCTTTCGTACAACCGTGTGAAATGCTCTCTCCAGATCCACAAAACTGCAGAAAAACCTCTGACCTAGAGCCAGATGCTTCTCCACAATGTTGCGCAGAGAGAATGCTTGATCCATGCATCCCCTTCTACTCCTGAAACCTCCTTGTGTCTCACACAGTAAACCATCGGACACCAACCTCATTCTCCTTTCAATAATTTTACCGTACACTTTTGCTGCCAAACTGGTCAAGCTTATGGCTCTGTAATTTGCGCAGTCATAATGTGAACCCTTGTTTTTAAACAAAGGCACGATGACTGCGCTATTCCAGTCCCTGGGAACCGTTCCCAAGCTCCAACATAAATTGAAGAGCAACAGGAACGCCTCCCAGACACAGGAGCCACCAAGCCTGATCATCTCGGCAGACACCATATCAATGCCCACTGCCTTACCATTTTTCAAACTTCTTATCGCCCATTCAACTTCATCCATACTGATGCCATCGGAGGACGCCGGATATTTGACACAATAAGATTTGATTAAGGGTGAGTCCGGAGTATAACACTTTATATATTTATATAACACATTATATATCATCTCCATCCTCCATCCATCCAAACTTTATCACTTTTACACCCTCTCAGGGGCGGAATGTCAGCAAACCCTTTCTTAGCGGACTTGTAGTTTCTAAAGAGAAACTGCTGTCAAAATTTCAAGTTTCTAGCTTTATTAATTTCGGCTCGGCACTAATAAGTCGTTCATCTAGCTTCTTAAACCTAATTTACAACCCCGGAGGGTCAAAATTGACAAATGCTGAAATGTATTTTATTTGTTTTTGGCGAAGAATATTTGTACGTAATTTGAAAAGAATTCATAGATTTTTCTCCCCATACAAACTTTGCCACTCTGTTACACCCTCTTAGGGCCGAAAAACATTAAATCTGTTCTTAGTGGATTTCTACGTCCAAAAAGAAACTACGGTCAGAGTTTCATATTCCTCGCATCAATAGTTTTGGCTCACCGTTGATGGGTCAGTCAACCAACGGTTTTTTATATATAGAAGAAGAAGATAGATAGATAGATTGTAATGACTTCTATTGAAGTGACTACCACTAGGTAGTACCTAGAGAAATAAGCAGTAGAAAATGTTTAGTTTAATATGTATTTTCTACTAAAAATTGATCTTTTCAATTTATTTTGCCGCCATTTATTGAAACTATTATCTGTGCATCTGCTCATATTTATGGACAACAATATTAATATGATAAGTGATGACATGGGATAAGAACAAGATGATGATGATGATGATGAGTCATAGGTATTAATAAAAATAGAATTTTCAATTTCTAATCTCAAATGAATTCTTACTGTGGTTGTGTAAATAGAAAGCGCAATTAAAAAATATTTTAATTTGATTTTATTGTTGTTTCATTCGTTATGCTAATAGATTAAATTAATAACAGCAAAGGTCATTTTTATATGGTAATTAACTAGGCATACATGTACTTGTCAGTAATCATAGGTTATCCATTAATAATTGAGGACCTTGCAGCAAAAAGGAGGCAGGTCCAAATTTCAAAATTTTTGGGTATACAAATAAAACGTGTCTAAAAATCAATTGTTACACTTACGCCTTATAGTTAAATTTTATAATATAAAATATGCATATTTACATATTTTAACAAAGATTTTAAGGTAAATAAATGAGTTTTAGAATAACTACGATTTTTTAAGTTTGGATCTGCCTCCGTTATGCACCAAAATTAAAGAAAAATGTAACCTTATTTTGTATTGTAGGTAATAACATAAACAAATATAAGTATGTCTTTATTTCAAGAATACTAATCAGTACATGGATGGTTAAACGATAAAAAAAAACAAAAACGAACGAATGTTTAAAACTAATAACGAATTTATGCCACTTTTTTGCACTAAACAAAATAGGGTGGCAGATCTAAATTTTGATTTAGGGCGCTTGTTTATTATCGGATCTATCTCGTTCTTGCACCAAACGATAGCCCTAATTTTTCTTCAAAATGTAGGTGCAAAAAAAGAAAAACGGCTAAAATGTGGATCTGCCCCTTTTGCTGCAAGGTCCTCAATTATTATTGATAGCAATAACCACAGAGCGAATATATTACTAGATAATTGTAGTATCTATTACATTCCCGAAATAATCACCAAAGTATGTGACAATGAATCATTTAACTCTAAAACTTATATTACATTTAATTTTTTATCCATTTGAATGTCTTCATTATATAATAATCTAATATAAAGTCGCCTTTAATGTCTTTCAATATCTATCAACCAAAAAGGAAAAAAACGAAACCAACATCTGTAGTATTTTGTTATTTAATGTCAGCAAATCTTCCAACTGAGTCAATACAACGTAAATCATTTTCTGAACCACGTAATATTGAGGTCATACAGTCTTTGGCATATGTTATTTAGGCTGAGTAAAATTTCTAAAACTTTTTTTCATCTGTATTTATTTACTACTTCCCCATATGGTGATGATTTAAGAATCTTACTTGTCAGCAACTTATAGTTTGACGCGGGGGTTTATAGTAAAAAAAACCGTCTGGGAGATCCGTAGGTAAATTGGCAGGAATAAAATCTTCTGATAAAGGCATTCGCTAAACTACCTACTAAATGTGAAGATTGTGACAGACTACTTCGTCATCCTCTAGGACGTCTTATGTTCATCTGTGGACTTAAATAGACTCATGGATAAGTACTCTTAAGTCTTAGGTAATACTGTGCTTCGTTAACCTTTTCTCGATCATACTAGTAAAGTCTAAATCGAGTAGGTACAGATTAAAGTTAGTTATAGAGTTCACGAAACGTTTGCGGGATCAGAGAGTAGCTTTCAAACCGGCGGTAATCCGGTTCGTAACAACTCGGCCAGTGAAATAGAATCGCGCCTCTACGTAAGACTCGAATTTCATTCAGCGAGTATAATATAATTCGTGTTGACGTTCTAAGAATACAACGTGTCACCAACCATTCTTTCCCCGTTTGAGTTAAATTAATATATGCACGTGGCAACTTATGTTTTTGTTTATTGGACATCAGTCAATTTTATACCGTCGCCCCCGTTAGGTAGGATGGAATTTGAATTAATTTCACCAACTCCTATTTATATTATTTTAAGTTTCGTTATTTTTAAATTAAATTTGTCGCAGGTAGCAAGACAATGAAAAATATTTTACGTTATTTTCTGAATCTGTATCATATATGGATACCATTTATTTAATTATTCATTTTTAGGATAGCTAGTAATTGATACATTGTAGATATTAAAATATAAATATAACATAAAATTCAACTAAATGCTCAATTCTTAAGCTATTACAGCATGCACAAAAATGGCAACAAATTACGGAAACAAACTATAAAAAAAGAAAGAAACAAAATAAATCCTAATTCTTCATTATAAAAAAAGAAAAAAGAAGAAAGAAAAAAAAAATGAAATGATTAATATAATTTAATTATTTGAAAGAGTTAAATGGAATTTAGTGATGACAACACTCTTTTTTTATATTTATGAAGTGAATCATTAAAGAGATCCACTTCACTTCCAATTGCAAATCTTAGCTTATAGGTATTAATTACCCTGATTGCAAGAAAAAGAAAATTCGAAACAGAGTCCTATGGAGGCCATAAACATTTTTTGCTCATGGTGGGGGATGATTGTGTTCAGTGCAACAATATACGACTTGAGTCTTATCTATTGAACTTTTATAAAAACAATTATTTGCATCTATGATGTAATGCATAGCGATGTAATGAATGTTGCAAAATTTTTCACATTCCCGAATGCGAACGTGTTTTTCACCAACGTTGACGAATGTTGACTTTCAAATTAAGTGCTGAGATACGGTAGACAGGTATGACATTTTAGAAAACAGGAGGGACACATCATTTTTATACATAACAAAGTAGAGCCGATGTTGAAAAAGTAATGTTACTGAAATTATCTAGATAATTCTTTTCGATTTTTTTATTTTGAAGAATATTAAATTCCATCTATATCTACATATACAATATTATTTTTCAACGTTAGTTTTATAGGTATGAAAATTTTATGTTAATAAAATGTTAATATCTTCTCAAAATCAATGTTTCCTAATATAATCATTACCAAAATATTTTTTTTTTTTTTTTGATACTTTTTTTTTGGCGGCTGGCTACGGTACGTCAAACCCCGCTAATCCGTCCGGGGCGACCGGAAAAGCGCAGCGCAAGAACCCGTAGACCCGCCCTACAATATATCTCTCGACGCCGTACGGATGGGTCACTGGGACGCGTTCTTTTCTTCAGTGACCCATCCGGCGGTTTACCGTCACGGGTACCCTTACTTTGCTCTAGGTGTCGTAAAAGACGACTAAAAGCTTTATATCGATCAGGGCCAACTCCATCTGATGCTGTCTAGTCAACAACTACATTCCCAAGGAGGATTGCCATCATGCAGACGATTAGTCGTAAAACTATTGCCAATAACTTTTGCAATATGTACGATAGAAAAGGAGTACGTATTGCATCGACCCCAAGTAATTGGGATAAGAGCAGGATATCGTCTGAGCTGGGATATCGTCATTATGACGATAGTGATGATATATAATAAAACTAGCGGCCCGACCCGGCTTCGCACGGGTGAACATTTATTAATTAAACATTTTGGCATAAACGTACAGTAAATGCAGGACATACCTAAATAATAATGTGTTTAGCAATAGTGTATCGCTGGCTTCCTTTGGGTTGATGTTTGAAAACAAAATGAGTAAACAGAATAAATGACATCAACTGGTAATTTTTAAAAACATTTCACTGAGGTTTAGAGTATAGGTATACTAATAATAATTAGATACATTATATACCTACTATTATTGTATAAGTACTGATTATCACATATTTC
Organism: Lymantria monacha; assembly: GCA_905163515.2. Lineage (NCBI taxonomy): Eukaryota > Metazoa > Arthropoda > Insecta > Lepidoptera > Erebidae > Lymantria > Lymantria monacha. The sequence goes on from LR991081.1 coordinate 26,383,254, forward strand.
ATAGAATAAAAAATATAGCACCCCGACTTATGTGCTAATTTTTTTTTTACATTTATTTTTCCTTTTTGATTTATATTTTTTATTTATTTTAATGTAGTTTTTTTTTTATTTGTGTATCATTTCTTTATTCAAGTACATCTTTAAAGACTTTTAAATTTTATTAGATTTTTATTTTAATTTTTTTACCTTAATGCTTCACTATACACATTTTTACCTTAATGTTAGCAGTGGTATTTGTAGATGGCAATAAAACATATTGATTTTCAGGAGACCCTACTCGAGAAAGTGCAACATATAGTTGGCCATGAGAAAAGCCCTCTTTTCTTAGATCGATGCCAACCATAGAAAAAGTTTGTCCTTGGGATTTATTTATTGTAAAGGCAAACGATATCTTTACAGGAAACTGTAATCTTTTAAAAGATATAGGACAATCCGTCGGTATCATCGGGATCCGCGGAAAGTGAGCAAGCTGTCCGGCCGCGGGGCCGGTGATAATAGTAGCTACAATACATTGTCTCGCAATTCCATAACCAAAAGTCTTGTTCCATTACACATATTGGGAGGGCTTAAATTTCTCAGAACGGGCCGCGCGGCTACCTATTTCATAGATGTGCCCCTCTTCTGCACTCCGCCCCCGCCGCACCGGCGCGTCACGGCGGCGAATTAATTTTATTTCAATTTTATTAAACTCGTAATATCTTTCGAATGGAGTGTCCGATTTTAATAAAATAAAAAGTTATTTACAGGTATTTAAAAAGCCTTGCTTGAGAAATCATTTATTTAGGTAAGGATTAAGGCAAAGGTATAAATAACTTGGTCTGATTATGGTCGAAATTTCTATTAAATTTTAAAATGTTAAAAAGTAGTTAGAGTGACATAACTACAATAGTTAGACACATGCTATCGCGACATTTTTTGTACATATTGATATGTTCTTTAATATTGTGGAACATTTTTGGTTCTATTATCAATAGTTTTCGCAGCACATGCGATGAAAGATATGTTATGGGCGTTGTTTTACACCTTGGGTAACATTATTGTAATTTTAGTAGGGATCCTTATATTTTTCTTATAATTAAAATAGCCTATAATAATCAGTGATAATGTTGCATTCAAATGGTGAAAGAATTATTTAAATCGGTCCAGTACTTTTTGAGCCAATTCATTACAAACATACATACAAACCTTTCGTCTTTATAATATTAGTATAGAAGTATAGATTATGGACTTATTAAACTTAGATACTATTAGTATGATTTAGTTTACTTTCAAATATCTATTTCATAAAATTATTAAAATTTATTGTTTTTTTTTTCGCAGTAAGGAAGTATATTCTTTATGAACTTACTCTTTGAGTCAATTTATGATATTTTAATTTATGCTATTAAAGCCAAAAACAAAATGTTTTATCCTTACTTAAACGAATGTTCCTTGTCAAAACATTGTCATTGATTCTTGGGAATGCTATCATTACCCATTCATATTTCGAGATCTTTATACATAACTTTGCACAGTTATGCTTTTTTGTACATCTATGCTTGCTGATTTAAGATAATTGATTAAATCAGGCGATACATTGCAGTAATCCATTATTTATTTTTAAAATGGAGACGGTATATCCAATATAAAGCACACCTCAAGAAACGAAGGCATACGGGATAGGAATAACTCAAACGCGCATTTGAAGCCGAACCGTTCTGAGGATATCTCGTTCAGATGTGAAACACTCTCGAATCGATACTGGATGTTCTGCGGCAAAGTGTAAGTTGAAATGCTGGTGGTTGGTCATCACATAGGAGTAGGACTTATTTTTATCCTCTTCCATCGTATCATTCCGTTCTTTAAGTTTGCGGTATATTGATTAAACATGGGAAAGCAAGTCCTTTTTCTTTCCTGCATTTTGAAATATTCATGTTTATTTGCCTTAATATATTGCTAGCTATGAGCAACGAAATTGCTCGCAATTAAGTGAAAGAAGAAGAAAAGATGTATATAAATTACAGCTGTTAAAATGCGTTTATATAAATAAGCCTTATGAAGAGCAGATGAAGCAAGTGTATAAAACAAATGTCAATAGAACGAACTCAAAAAGATCACGTCAGTGTTAATCTTTTTCAATGCGTTCGGATCAAATTGGACAAAGCGAAGAGATGTAAGGACTGCAGGCCGGGCGGCCACCAAAGACAAAGATCGGGTTCTGGTGGCCCGCTCGCACGGCGAAGGGAGGCGCTTTTCAGGGTGGGTCTATGGGATTGCGCGCCGCCTCTTCCGTCGCCCCGGACCGATTTGGCGGCGCGTGACCACTACATGGCCCACCGCAAAAAAAAAAACAATACGGACTGCAAACAATAGTAACCTCTACTCCATTTAGTGTTGATGTCGTGAAGAATTAAAAATAAGATTACTATTTTGAGTTTTAAAAAAGGCTTAGTGATTACTAGGTAAAGGCAGCAGAGTTCTTCTGACAGAGTTATGACACCAACAACCAAACCGAGTTCAAAACGTGTATGAGATTATCTCTTTTGGAATCTCTGTCCAAAATTGGACGTTGCCAAGCTAATCAATAGATAGATTGCATTTTGATGGAGGATACGAAGTATATGCATTCAGTTTAAATTTTGCCATTCATTAATTATTTCCGTTGCTAACCGTAATGTATTATGTATATATAGTTCAAATTTAAATGATAATACAGCTCTCATGTTCCCTATAAACTACTATAAAGTAATCCACATACACATATATCAATTTGATTGAAAATTTTAATGTCTACTAAACTTATTTTATGACCTATATTTCAACGTTTGGCTTTATTTGTTTGTTGAAGCTCTTAGATACATGCTCAACTAAATGTACTAATAGTGATATCTGGACTGGATCGAAATATGCTTTGGATATATTTGTGTTGAAGTGTTGTGGCGCATCAAGAGTAATAAATAAATAATAAGTTTTTGACTTATAGATTTCGTATTATATTTATTGAAGACTTGTTCATCGGCAGTGATACAATACAGAGTGATCCATGACTCATGTCAGTTTGCTATTATAACTTTATTGATCCAGATTGAGAGCTGTAATACGAACGTAGCCCGTGTGTGGTCGACGCACAGCAGCAGTTACGTTTACGATGCCAATCATCGATATTTTTACAGTACCCCGAGATCGTGTACACAAGATAGCTCTGTTGTCGGATTTTTGGACATTCAGAGGGCGAGTGCCCCCATGTAAGTGACATAATTATTATTTTGTTATTTTGCATCACATTTATACTAATGTCTATGGATTGCTATAAAACTTGATCAGGAAACAAAAGAACAGCGCATGAAAGACCATTTCTGAAACAAAACATGCAACGTGGTAAGTAATCCCCATAGCGTTAACACAGCACTGGCGAATACTAGCAATATAACATGACAGTTTTATAATATTTAATCTTAACAAAATTGATATAAATACAATAAAATAGATCACGTAATATCGACAAGTCAGTTCATACAGATGTCAGCGGAGTTTTGTTAGATGGTGTTGTTGTTAGTAGATGGCGTTGTCTAGGCGGGGCGAAGACCTCACTCACCAACACATATCGAAGTAGTCCATGACGACGAAAACAATGTGCGCGTGCAGCGGCCGCCCCACACGTACCGTGTGCCTGAACCGAACCGTTGACGCCAACATGCCAGTTATTGTGACGTAAATGGGACACATCCTGACCGCAAACCGTTTTACGATCGCTGCACGCCACCACCTCCGAAGTTACCGCTACGAAACTCTAAATCTAAATCGCTACTCTATATTTACTGAATATTGTTTACGTACCTTTGGTCTCCGCCTTCCTCCGGGGCCCGGGGGCATTCCTGCCTCGGCCTGAGGACAGGCGTCAGCCCCCATTTCTCGACCAACTCTATGCGAGCAATGGTGGCTGCTCAACGTCAATGTGTCATCGGGTCGGTGCGGTTGTGGTGCAGCGGGGACGCGGCGGCAAGGCCTGGCCCTCGGCGCCCCCCGGCCGGCTCGTGGCGCGCGCCGCGCCCGCCACCTTACGCGCGGGCCATGGTGCGGCCGCTCGCGCCCACGCCCTAGACCCGGGCTCCGCGACGGTGCGCGCTTTGCCTCATAGCGTGCTCGGCAGGCGCGCGGGCCCGCGCTCGCATCGCACCCGCGCTCTAATGCGTCACGCCCGGGCGGCGCACTCGCCCACAGATGCGCAACTTTGCCGCCTAATTACAAGCGCGATCTTCTGCCCGATATACACAGTAATGCTGCCACGACTTTCATTAACTAATATTACTTTATGTGAGAAAGTTCGATATATATTGATATGTATAGTTGTACGATCGTCGCGAACGTTTCCTTACGTAATACGTATATTCAGGGCGCGTGCATTGGCGCCTCACCGGGTGCGACGAGTCATGGTCTCGAGAGAGCCGCGTGGCGGTCGCAAAACTCGGGCCGGGCGGGCCTGTGTATCACCGTGGCTCGGCGGCAGAATACTGGAGCGGCCGCGCGTGCGTAGTGCGGGCGGTCGCTCCCCGCCAGCCGCCTCCTCGGCTTCACCCCCCCGCACGCGTATCGATACCGGCCAACCACTGCATCGCAGCGGCCGCGGCCCGCGCCTGCCACGCGTTCAACACGCTGCGTCGCTGCACACCCGCAACCCCCCTACGCACCGTTTTTAGGGAAAAGTTTATAGGGAAAACATTCGCTTACACTGTCTTTATTACTATTTCCTTGAATTTAATTCACTATGAGATATTTGCTTTCTCACGCACCATTTGAGATTGTACTGACTATTATATTTAGTTATTGAATTAGCGGGAAGTGGAATTAAAACAATCGTTGAAGCTAATATCTACTTATATTGTTACGTAAGTAAGGTTTACAGGGGCTGGGTTGTGGGAATGCTACGGCCGGGGTCGAGACGTGTGCTCGTTATACGTTTTCGATAGTATAAATAGTAGTGGTAGAGCAGACTGCTCGTCGCCAATGAACTCACTAATCTAGATCAAAGGTTGCTTCTACACATGAGATGGTACCGCTTGAGTCTAGCGGTTCAAGTAGTGCTCATAATCAGTATATAGGTATGCCTACGGACTAGGTTCTTCTTTGAGTATTAAAATAGAATGGAATGAAACCGTTGTTTTTTTTAACTACTTCATTTGGAACTATTTTTTATTTATCACAATGATTATAAAATATTTATAAATTAAAGCTTTTTTGGTAGCAGTCTATGGTATAGTAACACCCTGTCGGATCCGCCCGGGGCGACTGAGAGGGCGGCGATCGACTCCACAACCTGCCCTGCTCATACCTCTCTGCGCCGTGCGGACGAGCCACCGGTGCCCGCTTCTTGTCGTCGGTGATAAATTAAAGCTTGCGGAAATTCTTAATAAATATTCATCTAACCAATTCTAAAAAAAAATATATACTTAATTCCAAAAATCTTGGACTTTGTGCAAACAATTATGCGTTCTATAATGAACTGTAAATTCTTAGTGTAACTATCCGTGCATTGGCATATCAAAGTCCACTGTTGAATATAATTCTACCTAAGAGTGAATAATATCATAATCGCCACGTTTAGAAAGCAGATTGAGAATCACAAATCTAATAATAATCCATTGATAAGATCTTAAGAATTGTAGTAGGTACTTATGATTTTTATTCTAGAATAATACTGATAATATTGTTACGTTTTTCTGTTCCTCTTTATTTATTTTTTTAATTTTTCTAGTAGATCTAGGTACAATATTCAGAGACGTAGAAAGAATGGAGTGAAAATTTAAATGGATGAATCGATGAAGTATATTAATGGAAAGGTGTGAATGAATGAATATTCGCATGTAATTTTACCTAGAGGAATGCTGTGATGGCATATTGTATCTTTAGATCGTCGTATAGGTAACTAAACATTGTACAGTAATATTAATTAACGGAAAGGGGTGGGGCAATAACAGCCTTTTGTTTTCGGTAGTAATACCATTAATTATTTATTAATATTAATTATAGTATTTATGGAGTAAAGGGCAAGTCGTGCATCGTATTTGACAAACATAGGTTAGGTTAGGTTAACCCACACATTTTTTAAATAAAAACTAAGCGTAAAGAATACCATTTTATGTATATAGGAACGCTTTTCTCTAGTTTGTCCTTATCCATATACCTAATTGACGAAAACTAGGACTGACAGCTGTACCGAGCTGGTCACCGAGGTCAAATAATCGGTAAAAGTGGTTAAAAAAAGAGCAATCTAGATGGAATACGGTAGGTTATGGGACCGCACGCCGTGCTTCTGTCACCTCAGATGGATTGGGCAAGATATATCCAGAGCATAGCCTACCAAAAAAAAATTACCTACTGACAGCTGTAATGTTTAACAAAACAGACTTCAAGTAAAAAAATATTTAATTATGGTTTATTGCCAGCGTATCTTTTTTACTGATATTAATTAAATAAATGTAAATAAGAACGTTTTATACATAAATCTTTGCCTATTACAGAGAGAAAATGTTATTACGTCTTGTTACATAATTTCCAATTATTGAGAGAGCTTTTCATATTAATTTTACAGTTCAAACTGTAAGATCAGTGCGTAGATAACTCAGTACGTATACACGAGAAAAATACACAAATGTTCATCTGTAGGTATATAAATATAGTCTGCTTCTTACTAATATTATAATCTAGCTTCTGCCCATGACTATGCCCGCGTAAAAATTGACATCCATAATACGAATTTTTATCCCTAAATAAACTCAAAGGAACGTATTACCGGGAGAAAAAGTATGCTATATGTTAACCCAGGCATGTCTATCTGTGTGCCGATTTTCATTTACATCTGTTCAAGTGTTTACGCATTATTGAGTAACAAACATCCAAACATTTAAACATCTTCACAAACTTTTGTTTGAATGTTTGTCTGTTTGCTACTCAATTACGTATAAACTATTGAACAGATTTGGATGAAAATTATATGCACACTGATAGAGCACTTCCTGGATCAACACAATACTTTATATCCCGGTAATGGGATAATTTAGTGGCAGAATTTTATATGGTGAAAGCAACTTTTTACAAGCCGCAGATGTTATAGAAGATAAATCGATGAATCTAACGAATGCTTGACAATTGAGATTTGATATGTAGAAATGTGTTATTAACTGTTCTGTGGAAGGATGCGTTCATATTTACGGAACGTGCGCTTTCAACTAAACAACTGAGAATAAGCTATTGGAATTCCTTTCAACATTCACTTTGAATGGTTTGAATGCCTTTTATTACTTTAATATATGCGGTTGCATATTTTCTTTTATTCTATACACAAAGAATATAAAAACAAATGCATTTTGTTAAGTAGAATAGTTCGTCCTAGGGACACATTGACAACACATTCTCGCCAACATCCATCCATGTTGACAATTACTGGTTCAAGATTTATAAAGAAAATTAAATAGCCGAAAAAAGGAAATAACATGTTTCAAATTAAATAACGCCTATTATTAAAGCTCCAGTAAAGAAATTTAATTTTTACAATATTAAATATCTACGACGCCTATAGATTAAAATATTCAATAATATAACACAGCTATTGTCAAGGTGTACCCTTTGGGTACACAGTAGGTACACACCCTATGTAACCCAAAGGGTACCTTGAGGATTGGGGTACGCAAAAAATATATCGGTAACGACGGCAATACTGAGAAGTAACAACAGTTAACTTATATAAAAAATATTATTATTACTATTATGTCTACAATATACATTATAGAATTAACTTTATATATAATAATTTACTGTGATGCTAGACTGGACTGTTAGGTTCACTGTTGGGTTATTTATTCAGGGGAGGGGTACGCCTTTAAAGAAAATGTTTTAATAAGGGATACGGTAACGAAAAAAGGTTGGACAACACTGATATAACAGAATAAGTATTAGTACTACATACATCGTGAGGACGACGCACTATGGTCAAGCCCCATACAAAGCCGTCTCTAAACCATTTCATGTGAAAGTCGTTGTAATAGAATAAAATTAATAAATTAATATAGTCTAATAAATAAGATTTCTTTTCGCAATTTTTTAGTTTTTTTTTAGTTAATCATAATGTTTATAAATAGGCATCACAGCTAACTCATGTTTAATAACGTAATTTTGACGCAATACGTTACTACAATTCAACGCCACATTACTCAGAAGTTTTTCATATAAATATACAAGTATTATACATTTTTGGAATGCTTATGATCTCCTCATAACGTTTCATAATTAATATTATAAATATTGGTTTAATAAAATATAATTAACCAATATAGTTTAAGATGGTATATTTTTAGTGTTCATTTTTTTTTAACGAGACACTTACCCTTTACCGCTGCTTGCCGCTGTCGAGATATTTATTGTTTTAAGATCTTTATACATTAGTAAATGCAAGGAGAAAAAAAATATTTGTCCATACTTGCCCCTTTTTACACACGGGGCCACATATCGTGTAATAAAAAAAAATATCAATTTGATTTTATTTTTCATAAAATTATTTTGTATCTATTAAGGTCGAATTGATTACAGTGCAGTGTTTTTGTGGTTTTAATACAGTTTTGACCACTTTACTTGATAAAATATGGTCACTTATCATCTATTAAGGTCAAATTGAAAACAGGTTATGGGAAGAGTGCAAATTATTAGTTTCCTAGCTTTTTGCACATGTCACTATTTCATTGGCCTATAAAAGGAAGGCGAACCTTGAAACATTCTGAGTTGTTGGTTAGACATTCATTTGCTCTAAAAAGCAGAAGCACTTATTTTCAAATATTGGCAGAAGTTGACTGATTTGAAAAATGAGTGAAATTGTTTGTTACAAACGAGAGTTGTGCAATTTATTGATAAATGGGCATAACATAGAAGACTACATACAAGAAAATTTCAATTTGTCACCAGAGGATATGGCTACTGTGGTCTACATTCAAAGAAACTTGGTATCTAAATGTAACGAACGCTGGAGAAATGCATCTCGAACAAAAGAACGCTTTGAAAGTAAGAACGCCAACTGGTTAGATGGTCAATTTCGTGTTCCACTAGAGTGTCGAGTCACAGTTACTGACCCTAATACGCCTGGAAGTGGTGGTGGTGGCAGATCTTCGAAACCATACGAAGCATCTTCAGAAAAAACAATGAAACGAAAAAACATGGAATTGATGCAAGAGTACGGACTGGACTGTGTGCTCAATGCATATGCTCAAGAGTTACGGTCTATGGATGAGACGGAGGAGGCCACAATCGTTATAATTATACGAACTTCATCAAGAAATGATAAGAACAAACTTCTTAAATACATAATTGAGAACCCTGAAGACGTTACACCTTTTACAAAGGAAGAAGCACTACGGACATTTATTGACTTAGACCTTAACAAAGTACAGTATGGGAAACTTCGACTTTGTTTGAAGGACAAAAACTGCTCAGTGTTTCCTTCTTATCCAACTTTACTCGAAGCGAAGAAGATGTGTTACCCACCAGATTCGAGCATAACCATTACTAACATAAGTGCAAAAGTGAATCTGCAAAATTTGTTGGATCATACTGTGGCATGTATATTACAAATTGGTTCAGTTTATAAAAACGGTTTAAGAAAGTTGAAACTATTCTGTAAATGGGGTTGTGACGGGTCATCAGGGCAGAGTGAATACAAGCAAGTGTGGCCGAAGAAAGCAATTTTATATCAGATACAAACCTTTTTATTGCTTCATTTGTACCCATTAGACTCATAGATGAGACAACTAATACTGTTGTTTGGAAGAATGAAACCTGCTCATCAGTTAGATATTGCAGACCTATATTGTAGGAGTTTGCCAAAGAAACTCCTGAAAAAACCACTTCTGTTGTGGCTGATATCAACGATCAAAAAAATAACTGTCTCCTTCCCTGATAAACAAGTATGGTGAGGTAATCGAAATTACTCATGACCTATTTTTAACCATGATTGATGGTAAAGTGGCACAAGTTTTAACTGAAACTCGTTCGAGCGCTTCTTGTACAGTTTGTGGAGCTACTCCTCGACAAATGAATAACTTAGAGGCAGTTAGGACACGAGATGTGAACGAAAGTTCATTTCAATACGGACTGTCAACACTAAATGCTTGGATTAGGAGTATGGAGATGATCTTACACATTTCCTATAACTTGTCTTTTGAAAAGTGGTCAACTACTACACCTGAAAATAAAAAAATCAAAGACGAAAAGAAATAACTGGTGCAAAAGCGGTTTAGGGAAGAAATGGGACTGCTTGTCGATAAACCTCGTCAAGGCACTGGAAATAGTAATGACGGAAACACCGCTCGGACATTTTTTCAGAATTACTCGTGATCTGTAAACATTACAGGTGTAGACGTAGAACTTATAAAACGAATGTACATAATACTACAAACTATGTCATCTGGAATGGCTATTGATTCAAAAAAGTTCGGTGAATACGGATATAGTACAGCCCAACTATACGTAAATAATTATAATTGGTATTATATGCCTTCTTCCATGCATAAAATACTTATTCACGGAGAAAAAATCATTGAGTACTATGCTATTTTGCCTATCGGTCAATTGTCCGAAGACGCGCAAGAATCCCGAAATAAGGATTACAAAAAGTTTAGACTGCATCATTCTAGAAAGTGTTCAAGAGCAGCTACCAATGAAGACGTGTTCCATACCTTATTGTACACTTCTGATCCATATATATCAAGTTTGAGAAATACCTCAGAAACAATATCGAAAAAACTATTAGATGAAGCCAAGGCCCTTCTTGCTGTCAATGAAAATCTGTAGGAGCTTGCTGAATTGTGTATATATTTTTTTTTCTAGTTTGGTACTATGTTCTACCATTTTATCTAAATTAAACAAGCATATGTTGTATTTTTTTCTTATATAATGCATGTCTTTTTTATTTATTTTTTTTAAATTAATTTATAAACAGGATTTTTTAAATCAAAGTTATTTCATTTAAAATTTAAACATTCAAGTATATGTGTGCAAAATTACAGCTCAATTAGTTTTGAAACAACTGAGATACGGTGTTTTGAGACGAAACATACGCGATTTTCCCCTCTGTGCGACGCCACGACGCGCGACGGTGCAAACTGTCCGCGCGTCGACATTAGAGAGGATACCCATGAGGGTAGACCGCCGGGTGGGCCACTGAAGAAAAAGACCGCGTACCAGTGACCACCCGCACGGTGTCGAGAGGTATATTGTAGGGCGGGTCTACGTGGTTTTGCGCCGCTTTTCCTGTCGCCCCGGACGGATTAGCGGGGTTTGACGTGCCGTAGCTCGCCGCCAAAAAAAAAAAGTACTACATACATACATAGCCTCACGCCTGTTTCCCAGAGGGGCAGGCAGAGACTACGGATTGCCACAAACCATGATCCTGACATACCTCCATCGCTTCATTCACACTCATCACAGTCTTCATGCATGCTCTAAGGATACGCGTAATCTTAACCTGACCTTTCGCCAACACATCTTCAATTTGATCCAGAAAAGTACGACGTGGTCTTCCCCTTGTAATCGTTCCACTCACACTCGCTTTGTATACTTGCTTAGTATTACAGATATATATATGACTATGCATTATACATTTGCGTGGCGTAGGAAAAATTTCAATCTTAATTTATAAAGAATAAGGTCGAATTACTTTTGACTAGACAGTAGTACACTTTTAAACATACATACATACATACATACATATCATCACGCCATATCCGTTGCAGGGTAGGCAGAGAGAACAGAGTGCCAGAGAACTCTATCTCTGCATACTTCACTCGCTTCCTCAACATTCATAATTCTCTTCATACACGCTCGCCGGTTTCGGAGACTCTTGACTCCACCTTCCTTCAGTACATGACCGATCTGGTCTAGGTAGGTAAGTCTCGGTCTCCCTCGGTACCTACATCCTTCCACTTTCGCATTGTATATCTTCTTAACCAGGCGTTCGTTCGGCATTCTTTCCACATGTCCGAACCATCGGAGCATTCCCTTTCGCATCTTTACACCAATACTCTCTTTCATACCTACTCGCTCTCTTACGTCGTCGTTACGAATGCGGTCGGTCAGCCTAACTCCACAGATTTTCCGCAGAGATCGCATTTCGACCGCATTAATTTTACTTTCATACTCTTTTCTGCATACCCAACTCTCGCTTCCATACAGTAATGTTGGGACAAGCACTGCGTTATGTATTGCTACACGTGCCTTCTGGCTGAGGTGGTGGCTGCCGAGAAGTTGCCCCAACGCTCCGTTCACTCTATTTCCCGCATTCACTCTTCGCTCTATATCAGTGGTGTACCTTCCATCTCGGCTAAATCCACATCCAAGATATACAAATTCATCCACTTGCTCTAGTACATCATTACCTATTGTTACTCTTACATCTGTTCTGGTTTTATCTCTTTCAAAGACCATTATTTTGGTTTTGCTCACATTCACGCGTAGACCCCTTTTCTTACAATCTTCATTCACCTTCATCACTTTTAAACATATTGTAAAAATACCAATAAAAAATATTTAATCACTGAGCATAAGCTTAGCCGTGCCATAAATATTCAAGTATATATGCAATTTTACGTATATATGTGGAGTACGAGATAAATAACTGGATTATGAACTTTGTCTATTGGAAAACGAAGTTATTTCTTATAGATATTTTATTAAAATCAACGCCAGAAATTTTTAAAAACAAATCTGAGTCACGGTATTTTTTAAATGTAAACGTTTTTATTATACATATGTGTATTATTAACCATATAGTTTATTAGGAAACCTATTGACTATAAATTACTAGATAAATAATAGGTATAATACAATTACTAGATAAATATACTAGATAAATAATATTGTACTGAAGGAAGGTGGAGTCAAGAGTCTCCGAAACCGGCGAGCGTGTATGAAGAGAATTATGAATGTTGAGGAAGCGAGTGAAGTATGCCTTGCATACTTAGAGATTTTAGAGTTCTCTGGCACTCTGTTCTCTCTACCTACCCTGCAAGTGATATGGCGTGATGATATGTATGTATGTATAAATAATATTACTTATTTCAGGCAGTCTGATCAATAATTACATTCCTAAGTAGCGTTATCGTCAGGCAGGCGGCCGGTCATAAAACTACTGTCAATAACTTTTGCAATATGTAGGATTGAGGAGGATTAATTCATATTGCGTAGATCAAAAGTAATTGGAATAAGAGTAGGATGATGATGATGATGACGAAAAATAAAGACAGAGGGAATCGTCGCATAAATCAAAGCTAGAAAATTGGACAATAGATGGTATTATATAATAACGGTGTGCAATATGAATTAATATTTGGTAATATTCATCTTAAAATAAATGGAGGATCCTTTGGATTGGCGGTGACCTGCTCGCTCGGTATTGAGAGGTAATCGAAGGGAAGGTTATGGGGTCACACGCCGTTGTTTCCTTTGCCCCGGACGGATCGTGCGGAATGGGAATTTGGCGAAAAAAAAGGGATCCTTTGGATGAATTTATATCTAGAAGGTATGCACTTAAAACCTTGCAAATAAAAAAAAAAAATTAACAAATATATATTTCTTTTGGAAACTAAACCTTTGAAGTGGTGATGTGAGACCAGTTTTTGGAATCGGGTATAAGTCTGAATAAAAATATCCATTATTTTTACAAGTACACTTTATATTGAAATATGTGATCTTTGTTCATGTAACAACACTTAAACCAAACTGAGTGGAAATTGAAACATTAGCTTTATTTGATAATGTAGGAATATATTACCAATTAACAAGGATTTGGGTAAATTTCTATTTAAAGCGGGGCTTAAGAAGCCTATATTTTTTTTTCCTTTGTACAAACACAGTTCTAAAGTAGAACTGAGACGTAAATAGACATATTTTTAATATTTTTGTCAATACAGGCTTATTAAAATATATATAAACAGCTATTGGTTTTAGCTGCACAGTTTACTATATACAGCCGCGGGCCGGTCCATCCAGAGTAATATATAGTACACCATCGACGTCTTAGCGCCTAGCTGTAGTATCCCTGATATTGCAAAGGTCTCTTTGCCTACCCTGCAAGGGATATGGCGTGATGATATGTATGTATGTATGCAAAGGTCTATAGGCGGCAGTAACACTTACCATCAGATGTGCTGCATGCATCGTTTGCCACCAAGAGCAAAAAGAAAATATAAAGTGATATAAAATAAAGAACTATTTTATGTAATGTGTAATAGAAAATAACAGTTTCTGCCTTATTGAGTAGCGTTAACATACCTTAAATGTATGCACTCCTTCAGCATCATATTTATGTATGAAATGAAATTGTTTATTCAATAACACATTATTCACTGATATCCATAACACAGCCCCTTTGCCTAATATGATAGTAGGTAAATTGTCACACAGATAAGTAAGTTATTGTAACTCTTACTCTTAAATTGTAGTTTTTAGTTTTAATTAATTATTATTATTAATTGTGTTTCATTTTGACCCTTGAATTTTTCAAAACTTAAAGTTTATAATATATCTATAACTAAAAAAAAGTGTAAATCTGATATGATTTTGGTTTTAATATAATACATTCGGTGTTGTGGGTTAAAACAGTTATGGCAAGAGACTTTGCGACACCCAGCTAATATTTATATGATCATTATACTTATCAGGGGTTATCGAAATTTTTATCATTCAGCTAGTTATCTAACTTTTTGCAATTATTTATTATTATATTAACTTGCCAATTAAAATTAATTATTATAGATACCTAGTGGCTATTTATGTCATATGCATATAAATTTCTATTATAAAATCTCTTCAAAATAATATAGTTTTTTAATAATTTAACACATATTAGAATTAAATACAATAAAAAATAATATAGTTATTACCCAACTATAAGACGGCACTGGAGTAAATTTGTTAAAATTTTATAATGCCAACATATATGAAAATTCAAAATTATAATTAGATTTTCTATTAATTATTTTTTAAATAAACTAGAACATTGTTTTGGAGCAAATGTGCAAAAACTTAATACCAATTAACGCTTAATTTTAAACTTTTTGTTTTTATAATAATTTCTGATGTTTACGCGATTATTATCTACATATTTGTAATAGGTACACTCGTACTTTTGTTAATATTTTATTACGTCCAATATTTTTTTTTTCTAAATCATCAATACATCGCCGGTTAAAGTCGTGCAAATGAAAACATCACTGAATTCTAAACTCTAATATAACCGCGTGTTGTGGCTGCAAGATTACATCCATTGTCATCTGTTATAATATCTAAAAACATTGTCTTCTTCTTTTTTCATATTGTCTACAGCAGAATTACAAAATTGGTTGACAAATAATCACATTGCATTTAATGAACAGCTTACAAGGCCGCAACTTTATGAAATAATTAAAAGACATAAGCCTAAGCCAATTTATGAAAGTGACGAAATCTTTAAACACAATGGATATAGCGTGTTAAGACTACTATACCGTTGCGGTTTAAATGCCATTAAAATGATTTGGAGCTCAATGAAATGAAACATAGCAGAGCAGAATATTGAAAACTCCAAAATGCTTAAATTAATTTCAGAGGCTATTAATAGAATAACTATAGGCGAATGTAAAAATCACTGTAATCACGTGAAAAAAAAATTGAAAACGAATACAGAAAAAGGGATACATATTTAGATGAGCCTTTCATTATCACTTTAGACAGTGACAGTGAGACTGAAAGTAATGATTCATATTATATGATGAAGTGACGACTGTCGAGTCAAAAGACTTGCGCTACACTTTAAGATCATAATTATTGTGTTAAAATATAAGTAGGTATTTATAAAAACTACATTTTTGTTTCTTCTCTATTAAGCATAATAAAATGTGTTCATAAGCATTGATGCTTGTATCACACTTACCTACTGCCCATCCGTGAGCCCACGGGAAAAAATGCTATAATTCCATTTTTTATGATTTCCACAGGAAATTGTGTAACGGAGTGTTGACTAGTGTTTTCTAAACCCGTTACCACATGGGGAAGTACTTACCGATTTTATAACAACTAGAATCTACTGGCAACACTAAATGCGATAACAGCGACGGGAGTTTTGGCGCGAATGTGGAAATGTCATGTCACGCTCTTGTATTATATTCATTTCTTTAGTGTTTTGTGGTGTTATATTGAATAATTTTGCTGGTATTTTATGCAATATGGTACAGTTAATGTGCTGAAGTGTAGTGAATATGGTATAATAGTGGTTTACATGTATTTTCATATTTGCCCAAAATTCCCAAAGAAAATCATTGATTAGGTTATCAGCGCCCGATTAATGGTAACGACTTGACTTACTGACAGACAATGACTATTAAGGCTACATATTATGAAGAAATGATGAACAATATATGAAAAATAATTAAATAAGACTTGGCTGTATGGGCTTTGATCCCTTTGCCGGTCCGAATGGACGAACAGAAACAAAAAAAAATAATAATAACAGCGACGCTGTCACCGGGTCAGATATGTTTGTGGCACTATAACATCAGTGCAAGAGAAGGAAAACTTGAAATAAAATCCTATACCAACAGTCTGATCAGCGTGGTATAGTAGATCAGTTCCCTTCCTAGTGTGAAGGAGGCTCGAGCCCAGCAGTGGGACGTGTATGAATTGAAATGATGATGATATATATCGACTTTTTTTGTCATTATAAAATCTTCCATAATATTGGATCACATTTTATCTTTGTTTTATTGATTGATATTGTGAGTATTAATTTCTCCCCTAACAACAATATATATATATATATATATATATATATATATATATATATATATATATATATATATATATATATATATTATGTATATATATATCTATACATATAATAAAAATGTATCGGATCGGATCGCTGTCTGTACATGGAAGATATATGAGAAAAAATATTACTGGGACCTTTATCAACACAAACAGAAACCAAAACAATGATTGTTAAAATTTTTGTTTGTTTTCCGATTTAGACGCGGTTTTCGCTAATATATTGTGGTAAGCTTCACTTAACATTTAAACTTTATTTCATGTCAATTGGTTTATAAATAAAAAAGTTATGTCAATTTAAAAACTGTTCGGAGAAAAAAATCTTTATCGATTCTTTTCAATTACGTACAAATTATCTTCAATAAAAATAAACAAACACGTGTTTCAGCATTTCTTAATTTTTACCCTCGGGGGGTGAAAATTAGGCCAGCGAAGCGGGTTGGACGACTACTACGACATTAAGTCATTAGCGCCAAGCCGATATTATTGAAGCTGGCAACTTGAAATGTTGACAGTGGTTTCTTGCTATGACGTAGAGATTTACTAAGAAAGGATTTTACGAAATTACACACACCCCTAAGGGGGTGGAACAGAGTAGCAAAGTTTGTATGGCGAGAAAGAATCTTTATTGACTCTTTTCAAATTACGAGTCGAATCAAATATTCTATGGTAATATCCGGCATCAGGGAGGCGCTCCGGTTCCATGGAGTGCCCCTGTACCTCAGGCGGCTGGTGGCAGACTATTTGGAGGGGCGCAGTGTTCTCTACGTGAGCCCCGCAGGGGACATTGTGCGGACGCCCATGTCGTGCGGTGTTCCGCAGGGGTCGGTTCTGGGGCCGACTCTGTGGGACATCGGTTACGACTGGGCGTTGAGAGGTAGCCTCCTCCCCGGGCTGAGCGTTATTTGCTATGCTGACGACACGCTCGTCACAGCCCGGGGCAGGACACTCGAAGAGGCGGCGAGCCTGGCCACTCTTGGCACCGAGGAGATGGTCAGGCGAATTGAGGCGCTGGGGCTCAGGGTGGCCCTAAACAAGACGGAGGCCTTACTATTTCATGGGCCCCGTGTGAGGCTGCCCATCGGCGCCTCGTTAGTCGTCAACTCCATCCACATCAGTATCCAGGCCCATATGAGGTACTTGGGTCTGGTGCTCGACGGGCGATGGTGGTTCCGGGAACATTTTCGTCAAATTGCTCCCCGGCTGGTCGGCGCGGCGTCTGCCCTTTCTCGGCTCATGCCGAACGTGGGCGGACCCAGTTTCGAGGGCCGACGGCTGTATGCGGGGTTGATCCGCTCAATGGCCATGTACGGCGCACCCGTGTGGGCGAGGGCTCTGAACGCCCAGCTCAGGGCGGTGCTGTGGAGGCCACAGCGAGCCATGGCGGTCAGAGCCATTCGCGGGTACCGCACGGTGTCTACCGAGGCGGCATGCCTATTGGCCGGGACACCCCCGTGGGATCTAGAGGCGGAGATGCTCTCCGACCTCTACCGGCGGGTTACCTCAATGCGCGAGGGTGGCTCCCCATCGTTCAACGAGATAGCCACCTGGCGCGAGGACGCCCGCCTAGAAGTCATCGCCCGTTGGGCTACGCGGCTGGAGAGGCCTAGACACGGTGTTTTTACCGTTGAGGCCCTCCGGCCCGTACTGATGGAGTGGATGGAGCAGCGGCACGGAGTCCTCTCTTTCCGGTTGGTGCAGGTCTTGTCGGGGCATGGTTGCTTCGGCAAGTATCTGCACACGGTCGTGCGGAGGGAGTGGACTCCGTCCTGCCACCATTGCAGTAGTGACGAGGACACGGCGCAACATACGCTCGAGGTATATTCGGGCTGGGACGGGCAGCGCCGTGACCTCGTCGCTGTCATCGGTGCCGACCTGACGCTGCCGGCTGTTGCGCGAGCGATGGTCGACAGCGTCAGGAATTGGGACGCGGTCGCCGCGTTCTGCGAGGCTATCATCTCGCAGAAGGAGGCGGCGGAACGGGCCCGGAAGGATTCCCGTGACCCGGGCCGCCGTCCGCGGCCGGGGCGGCGCAGGCGCGAGTACCTGCGCCTGATGCCGCTCTAACTGAGGCTTCGGGTGATCGGACCGGGGAATTGTCCGGTCACCCGATGTGAGGCCACCGCGTGAGGACGACGCCTCGACGGCGAAAGCTGTCGGGGCGTCGACAGGAGAGGAGCCCGAGAGGGCATACCGCCGAGCGGGCCACCGAAGACAAAGATCGGGTGCCGGTGGCCCGCTCGCATGGCGAAGAAGAGGTGCTTGCAGGGAGGGTCAATGGGGTTGCGCGCCGCCTCTTCCGTCACCCCGGACCTCGACGACGCCTCGACGGCGAAAGCTGGTTGAAAAGAAGAAGTGCTTACAGAGTGGGTTAATAGGGTTGCGCGCCGCCTCTTCCGTCACCCTGGACCGATTTGGCGGGGTGCGACGTCCATAGTCCACCGCAAAAAAAAAAAAAAAAAAAAAAAGGTAATATCCGGCATTTGTCAATTTTCACCCTTTGGTTGTATATATTAGGCCTGTGAAGCGGGTTGAACGACTAAAATTTTTAAAGTACTTCTTTTGATGTAGTTTTCATTATGATGTAGTAATCCACTAGGAAAAGATTTGCCGAAATTGCGCACCTAAGGGGGTGTAACAGAGGGGCAAAGTGTGAATGGGGAGAAAAATTCTTTATAGATTCTTTGCAAATTACGTACAAATATTCTTCGGTAAAAATAAATAACACGTGTTTCTCTATCCCTCTCCATCAACCCCGCAACAGTGCCATCGTGACGACCAGTGCTGACGTGAGAGCTCACACGATACACATTGTAGACGGCAATAGGTACTTGCTTAAGGGTTTAAGATACAGGTTAAGTTGAGTTCAAAAATGTTCACTCTATAACTGAAATAATAAATCATATCTAACGAGGTCGCAACTCTGCTGGTGAAACAAAACAGTTAAATAAAGGGCGGTGATAATCGTATTCTTATACCATGGCCATACCGTAAATAGGATATTAAAGGCAATATAATTTTTAGATTGAATAGAACTTTTTAACACCCTTTTTCTTTAGTGATCGGCTATGGTATATAGACACACCGCGCCCACTCCGTCCGAGGTGACGCGTGACCCCATAGCGCGCCGTACACGTACATCTACGCCGTGCAGGCGAGCCACCGCAACCGGGTATCATCTCGAGTCGAAGCCCTCATGCAGTGAACCTCAATACAGATACTCACGCTTGGACCGCCCAAAGCACCGACGGTAGAGCGTGTCAATGCAGAGTATTTTCTCTCGGACCCACCGTATTGCCTAATTCCGTTAGACAACTAACTCGCAGAAGGCGGCGACCGCATCCCAGTTTCTGACGCTATTGATCGTCCTCTTAGCGACAAACCTTCAACACCTTGCATTGCTTTTTCTATTTAACTCTGTCAGAGATGATTTCTGCGTGGACGAAGTCGCGGGCGAAAGCTAGTATATATATATATATATATATATATGTTTTATTTATATATATATATATATATATATATATATATATATATATATATATATATATAAGTAGGTACCTATATCATGAAAAAAAATTGTTGATTCTGTCTTGCATACCTAACGTATGTTTATCAAAGTGCTGGTCCTAGTACAGTAATATACGTAATAAATCCTCTACTAATGGTGTGAAGTATTCTGACCGTCTAAATTTATAAATTTGTGACGGAGAAACACCATTTTTAGTAAGAGATCATTGATAATACGGTCAGAGTAGGCCAGCACAGTTGACTGCGACGTGAACATGTCATAATAAATAGGGCGCCATTTTGCGGTGGTTCCGTTATTTCCGACAACGGAAGTGGTCACGATAACGGTTGAACTGTAAACCTCGACTGATATAGGACGCTCATATTTAACTATGAATATTTCCGAAAGCATAGCCCATCGAATGAAACGTATAAATATATATTAAAAGAAAAATAAAATGCAATATTAGGCGAGTAGATAGGTAGATGAAGTTTTGTTAAAATTTTAAGAAAATTGACAGTAACTAAACGTATAATCGATTTTCATTTTTTTTTTTGTTAAGCTATGGCCGGCCACACGTCGCGTCGCCCGTTCCGTCCAGGGCGACGACTGGTATCACTTCCTTGCCATCCGTGGCAAACGTATAATCGTCTAAAAGTTAATAATATTTTCCATTAGCATTATATTGGGCAATAGCACCTACTAACGCATTCGGTACTGATTAGCCCAAATGCAGACGGTGGCATACAATATGGTGCAAACATGTAGGTATTTTTTATGACTTACTTAGTTGTTATCCTCAGATGGCTATGACAGCTTTACCCGGATGACCGCTGAGGCCTCTCAACCTGATAAAGATAAACTACCGATCCCCAGGGCACTTCCTGTGGGATACGGACTTCGGCTCGGGGGTCGCTGGCAAAGCGGATTTTCCCACGTTTATGACTTTAACGCGGCACGATTTCCGTCCTCGGCAGGGCCTCCCGGGCTGTGGCTGTTCAGGCCACGGGCGTTTCCGACGTGGTATGACCAGACCATATCTTGTCACACAAATCAAAAAGTAGGTAGTTACGTTATATATGTATAATATACCTAGTAATAGAAAATTCACGCAGTTTTACCCTCGTAGTTTCCGTTCTCATGAGAATACGGAAACCTACGTTACTGGCTAATAGTTTGTGTAGTAGTGATGAAGCTTTCCATTAATGAAAGAATTTCCAAAATCGGTTTACTGGTTTAGGCGCGAAAACGTAACAAACAAACAAACACACATTCGTATTTATAGTATTAACACGAATAACTGTTGACCAAATTAAAATAGATTATTTATGGCCAGTTTTAATTGAGTTTATTCAGTAATTAACTAGATATAGGCTTTCATAAGTTAAAAAAATCTATATTGAGAAAGAAAAACAAAAGTTTTTAATGATACACAGATTATAGGTATACTTTATAGCCTATTATTATTAGAAAAAAAAATACATATTTTATGGTGTTTGTACCTATTTGATTTTTAATTGGTTGACGTTTTTTTCACTTTACTCAGGGCACTCGTGATCACGGACGAACTCAGGGACTTACTCGTACCTACCTATTGCAAAATTTATTGGCAATAGTTTTATAATCAACTGTCTGCCTGATGTCAATCCACCTTGGGAATTGTTAAACGGTATTAGGTAGAGTTGGCTTAGGTCGATATAAAGCTCCACCGATGACAAAGATTGGGTACCGGTGGGCCGCTCGCACGGCGAAAAGAGGTGTTACAGGGTGGGTCTATGGGGTTGCGCGCCGCCTCTTCCGTCGCCCCGGACCGTCTTGGCGGGGCGCGACCACGTCCATGGTCCACGGCAAAAAAAAAGGTCGATATTAAGCTCTTAGTAGTCTTAGACTTTAATACCAATTTGTTAGGTATTTCAAATTTTAGTAGATACTTACATGATTAATCATTTTAAAAACAGAATTTTATTTTAAATTTTGTTATTTTAAGATTATTTGGTAAAAGGAAAATAGGAAGCGAATAAAATTAGTTTTACAATTCATAAAAAAAAACTTGATTTATAATTTTAGTCAAATTCAAAATTGTAGCGCTTTTCTAAATATAAAAAATTGTCGCCTTAGGGCTGTGCCTCGTAGGACTTTTTTTTTGACGGATGAGGCGGCGCGCAACATCGTAGAACCACCCTGCAAACACCTCTCTTCGCCGTGCGAGCAGGCCACCGGTACCCGATCTTTGTCATCGGTGGCCCGCCCGGCGGTTTACCCTCGCGGGTTCCTCTCGTGTCGACGCCCCGACAGCTTTCGCCGTCGGGGCGCAGGCAGCAGCAGGCAACGCTCTCGGAACCACCAACGCCTTTTTTTTTTATCGCTGTGGAAACGCATTTGCGCGCTATCCCCCGCCGGTGACAGACGAGGGGGAGTGTGGGACTCACCGGCCAGCTGGAACCCGACCGGAATACCCACTAAAACCACAGCGGCCCCTTCCGCGCTTTTACGGGGAGCCGGAGAGATCGTCTACTGACATTCGATCCCCAGCACCCCCACGCTTGGCCTTCTGGCCACGTCCTATCGTCCCTTCAGGCGGTGGGAGGAGGTGCGCATAACGGCGCCTCCCCCTCCCCGGTCGCCGGCGGCGAAGCGAGTCAGCTGACGCAAGCGCCTCGCGTTCCCGCTCCGCGGCCTCCTTCCTTTTCATGATGGCCTCCTTTTGTGTGGCCGACGACCAGCACCTGTCGCTGTCAAGCATCTTCGAGATGATGGTCGACAACGACAGGTCTCTCCCAACGACCGCCGATAAGACGTAGCGCTGGGGCCCCCAGGCAGGGCATACCTCCAGAGTGTGGCGCGCATCATCTACTGGCGCACCACACTCGTGACATCCTGGGGCCCCTTCTCTTTCAATTCTATGCAGGTACTTACCAAAGACCCCATGCCCGGTAAGCACCTGCACCATCCTAAAGCTTAGGCTGCCGTGCCTTCTATTAAGTCGGTGGAGATGTGGCGCAACCGCCTCCACAGTCCCCCGCCCTGCTACGGGGGACTCCAGATCTTCTCTCCACCGCTGAATGACTCCCCTTCGGGCCACTTCCAGTACTCTGCCCAGTCTCCTTACAGAGACTTGCTCGTCGTCGTCCCGCGCCGCGACGAGGAGCCGGTAGACCTCAGCCAGGGCCTCGGCCACAAGTGGCCAAGGTGGGTCGCCCGCCAGCAACGTCGCTGCGGTCCATGACACCGTACGATAGCCCCTGATAGCCCTCACCGCCATGGCCCTCTGAGGGCGTCGCAGAAGGGCCCTGTTGCGGACGGTGAGGGAGTCCGCCCAAATAGAACCACCAACGCCTGTCGAGCACCAGGCCCAAATACTTCTGCGCCTCGTAGGCCTAAGCTTATACCTGTCACTGCCCACCAACAATAGCAGTGGGGATATAATTTACTAGTATATGAGTTGACAATGACTCTTACCGAATATAATGAAATAATAATATACACTTTCAACAGGTTAATGATACATAAAGATTTTATTATTATTATTATTTTACTTTCAATAGTTAATTTTTCTTTCATTACAATTACTGAAAACATTTTTATATACATTATTTGCCACCGATTTCAAATTATATTATTTTTCGTATGGTGACGGAGTAAGAATACAATTCACCACCCCCCATCTTACCGGTGGGTGATCGTAAAATACGACTAAGGGAAAAAAAGGCATATAACGTCTATGCAAGAGAAGGCAAACTCGAAATAAAACCCTATATCAACACGTCTGACCAGCGTGGTGTAGATAGTAAGTCAATTTCCCTCCTAGTGTGGAGGAGGCTCAAGGCCAGCAGTGGGCTATATATATATATATATATATATACATATGAGCTGAGATGAGATGAGATGATTTCAAATTATATTTATATAGAGAAATGTCTGATATAAGTACTTCTGCCAACAAATGATTACCTATTCATCATTTAATTGTACTAATTAACTATTATCAACCAATTCTCAGACCTCATATCATATCAAAACTTATCTTTAAGCTTATCTTAAACTATTTGGGCCCGTTTGTTCAATTAAGTTCTAAGATTATGTTGAGGACAAATAAGCTAATGTTAATTATATGTGTACATAAGTCAATACAAATATGTGAGGAGAAATAAATAAATCTACTAATGTAGCTATTATTTGACAAATGCAATGTATATAGGGAAAGGGAGTACGTGATGCTACAAATACTACCAAACATTATATTGCTCGTAATACGACTAAGAGCTTAATATCAACCTGGGATAACTATCTGATGCAGTTTGTTCAACAATTACAGATTGTAACGGAGGTGTTAATGACGCATGACGTCACCATTTAAAATAATAATTTATTTCTTGTGTGTGTACCTAAACATGATTTAACGTGTTTAATTATGCCTTGTTGTCTGGTTAGTGACGTAGATGCTGTATCAATTGCAGGAGGGTTGATGTCAGGTATGCGGCCCGTTATGATGATGAAATTAAAAATAAGAGGTAGTGCAAATCATCTTTCAAAGTCTCTCAAGTAATAGAAGCTCTATCGTATTCCCTCGTACTATATATTTATTATATAACGAGAATGGTCGATGTAAAAACAGCATTCACTGCAGTATGCAATGCAAACAGTCTCTATAGCAATGGCGCCGTGCCGTGGCTTCTAGTGTCACGACCCGAACATAGACGCCCGCTTGTTTGAGTTCTTTTTTTATTCTATTTCAATATAAAACGTCTATAAACTTGTGGATTTGAAATTAATGAAACGTAAACGTAGGGAATTAAGCAAATAGAATCAAGAAACACATAAAACGTACTTGATATTGTCAGTTGTATATATTATTTGAAATTAATATAATAAACTAACACCGGATCGGAACTCAGCAGGCTCGTCATATTTTCAATTATTTACATACATACCATCACGCCATGTCCCTTGCAGGGTAGGCCTCTGCCTACCATGCAAGGGTCCAAGTATGCAATGCTCTGGCACTCTGTTCTCTCTAGAACAGAGTGCCAGAGCATTGCATACTTCACTCGTTTCTTCAACATTCATAATTCTCTTCATACACGCTCGCCGGTTTCGGAGACTTGACTCCACCTTCCTTCAGTACATGACCGATCTGGTCTAGGTAGGTTAGTCTCGGTCTCCCCCGGTACATCTACCTACATCCTTTCACTTTCGCATTGTATATCTTCTTAACCAGACGTTCGTTCGGCATTCTTTCCACATGTCCGAACCATCGGAGCATTCCTTTTCGCATATTTACACCAATACTCTCATACCTACCATTCAATTACTTCTTTTAAATAAAAATGTATGTAGGTATACAAAAAGTTTATCAAGTATTCTAGTGTAATGCCCTTCGAACTATCACGAGTTAATTACTAGAGTAGCCATCACTCCCATCAACCACGTTGAAGTAAAGCGAAAAATACGCTCTACGTAGCTACAGCTATGTAGCTACATAGCTGTAGCTACGTAGAGCGGATCTTTGATGTAGCTACATGAAAATATTATGTTGCAATGGAATCGAACTTATGAAACTTGCTAGAGGAATTCGCTACTTCGACCATTACGATAAATATGCAGTCTACTTATCAATAAAAACAGAACTTGTTATCTGATGTTATTTGAATTATTTTTATATAAATTGGCTAAATAGCTAAATATTACAGAAATCTAATAAATGTAGTTAATTAATGCCAACGAACTAAATTCTAAATTAGCTAACTTTTGTCAAATATAGAGTATTAAAGAAATACTGTTTGCCACAAACTATTTTTTTTTTTACTATAGTTTAATTTACTTTTAAGTTTTCTTTTACGTTTTTATACAAATACTTTTGCCGATAATGCAAAGTAATGTAGATTACCACATATAAATCATTTATGACGTCATCGTGAAAATGATATAATTTTCAGGTCTTTTTTTTATTGCTTATGGTGGCAAACGAGCAAGTGATGGTAAGTGTTACTGCCGGCCATGGACCTTTGCAATACCAAGGATATAGCCAGGCCGTTGCCTACCAATACAAACCCCAAGCTCACCCAGTTGGGCTTCCGGCTCTCTCGTTCACCAAACGAAGTGCAATAGCATTTTCTATTACTCAGACGTCCATCTTCTGAGAGAGTGTAGTACTACCCCAGAAGGACCAGCCTGCGGCTGTAGGCAGTAAACTGTCAATAGCGTAGTCCTGCCACCTACAAAACCCAGGTCCAAAAATGATATAATTTATTTATAAATATACTGTTCAAATGCCAATTGTAAAACACCAATGTATTACGAGCTGATTGTAGCGTGTGTTTTAGTGCAGGCTATGGGTCAGGCTGCGGCCACTTTTTCCGTAAATATCCATATAATGCGTCGTTAAGCAAAACATGTTAATATAGCTTATAAACAAATATAAGTACTATTAGTTAGTATCATAAAGATAATTGTCAATTTTTTTCATGAATGTAATAAGCAAATTTTGATGGCTTTTTTCACGTTTTAATTTGTAGTATGCCGATGCATGATGAAGATGTAGCGATAAAGATAAAAGAAGGTATGTTGAGGTGGTTTGGACACGTGGAAAGAATGAGTGAAGAAACGCTGACTATGCAAGTATACAAAGCGAGTGTGAGTGGGACGATTACAAAGGGAAGGCCACGTCGTAATTTTCTGGATCAAATTGAAGATGTGTTGGCGAAAGGTCAGATTAAGAGTACGCGTAACCGTAGAGCATACATGAAGACTGTGATAGGTGTGAATGAGAGATGGAGGTATGTCAGGATCGTGGTTTGTGGCAATCCGTAGTCTCTGTCTACACCTCTGGGAAACAGGCGTGAGGCTATGTATGTATGTATGTATGCCGATGTTTCTTATAATTTCCAATATTCGTAATCTTGGTCCTAATATATTTGACACCCAAGATATCACAATTATTAAAGAGGTTATAGTAGTTTAGTTTTTGTAATTTAAATAATAATAATAAAAAGAAAATAAATTAAGTTACAAATTAAGTTTTATTCATTCGGACTTACATTTTTAATACATTAGTATGGCCTTAAGAAAAATAAGATTAAAAAAAAACATTATATTTCTTGTGATTGATTAATATAACATTAATTTACTATTTAGGGGACGTCCAATTGTCACAAGTGGGATTCGAACCGACACCTATTGGAAATCCGTTCCAATCGTGCTGCCACTTACACCACCGTGAACTATTTTAGGACATTCAATTCTCGCATCGTATTATATTTTCGTCTTTATGGAGACTTGTGCCATCTACCCGACAATGTCTACACATTGTACAGGCTTGTAATACTTCAAACTTTGTAGTTAGTATTGTATTAAACGATGACATAACCTTGTTATTTAAATTACTGAAATTTAGCATTTAATATGCTTGATGATTTATAAAAACACGATTATGCATATTAAATGCTAAATTTCAGTAATTTGTAAAGCAATAATTTATTTTATTAAATTATTTAATCGGATAAATTGTACAACGTAAAATTGAGTACATGCGTAAAACTTTCGTTATTTCATTTCATATATTATTTCTAACTGAGTAAAAGTTACACTTTTTTTTTTTCGCCAATTTTAATTTAGTTGCATAATCGAAGTATCAACAAGAACAGAGAAATGCGGTAAAATTTAATTGTTGATATCATCACTACTTCCATTAGACATTGAGATGACAACATATCAAAACACATATGCAAATTTCAAACACGAATAAAACCGTGATGGATAAAGTCAAACAATTTCAGAAGTTGTATATTCAATTAAAGGGCGTTAATATTTGATTGATGTGGAGATAAATAAGCATTGGTATTTATAATCACTCTTCTGTTCCAAATGTGGACATTTATTTTGGGTTTTATTTTAAATTCTTTTGTATTTTCTATTATAGTTATATTATCTATTAAAGTCCCTTAATGTTTTTCTTTTTTTTTATATTGGCAACCAGCCACTAATATGAGCCTATTGTTGCTAGAATCGAGATACAATTGTCTTCACATTTTTAGTTTCTTCATATTAGTCATTGTCCGTCTGCGAGTCAAATGTAGTCTTCAACAGTGCTACGGTCACTCATTTATCTAAAAAATTTGATGACAAACGGAAATATATGTAAAGCACTTTTTAATATCGTATTCAATTTCTTATTTGCTACAATTTTTTTTAATAAATATATCACGTTAAAATTTTAAGATATAATTCGAATTACCGCATGACGCTTTCACATTCCCATCATCATCATCATCACAGCCCAAAATGTCCACTGTTGGGCCCGGGCCTCGTCAGTAATGGGAGTGAAATTAACCTACTATACCGCGCTGGTCAGACGTGTCGAGTTTTCCTTCTCTCGCATAGATGTTATATGCGTTTTATATCCCTTAGTCGTCTCGTACAATCACCCACGGGTAAGATATTGGGTGGTGAATAGTATTCTTACACCGTCACCACACGGAAATTCCCAACAAAAGTTAATTTCTTAATCAACTAATACCACAGATTGAAACAATGATGACATAATGTGATCTTATTACAACATCATACACCAACATTACTTATGTAATCTCTTATGAACGAATATGATAGCTTATAATCTTATAAATGTATAAAGATGTATGTAAATAAAGATGACTGTTGCGTGATTTATCCATCCATCAACTTATTGACGACCGCTTTTGTATATAAGCTTCCCCATAAGGTAAATGTGATGACCTTTGATAGGCGGTTTAGCAATTGTAGTTTATGCTATAATTTTTCTAGGATTTTTCTAGTGTTACTGCTACTTCTCATGGTGATAACTAAGACAACTTTTACGACTCTTCTTCTTCTTTTTATATATTGGCAATCAGCTACATATACGAGCTATTGGTGCCAGTGTCAAGTTATAAATATTTTCACGTCTTTAGTCTTTCAAGTTAGTCATTGTCTAAGTCAAATTGTCGCCATTAACAGTGCAATGGCCACACTGTTAATGGTATCTTGTGGGAATTTTGATGGAAAAAGAAAACGTTGTAAAGCACTTTTATATGATACTAGCTTCTGCCCGCGGCTTCGTCCGCGTAAAAGGTTACTTTCCTAAAGTTTTTCATGCCCTATTTTTATTTTACATGTTAATGTCATATTTATTTATATCTAATCAATAGCCTAAAAATAAGTTTCAAGCTTCTGGCTTTAAAAATGACGATACTTCCTTACAACTTTTCATCCCCCTTTACAATCCTTTTTTGCATTAAAAAGTAGCCTATGTCCTTTATCAGGCTCTAAACTATCTGTGTTCCAAATTTCATTTAGATCGGTTAAGTAGTGTTGGCTTGAAAGAGTGACAGACAGACAGACAGAGTTACTTTCGCATTTATAATAGATATATTAGTAAGGATTTAATGTCACACTTATGTTAGACAGCTACAGCTGTCATACGCGCGCGCACACACAAATGAATAGAGAATAGCGGCGTAGTATCACGGCATGACCACATTTGCCTTAGTACCTACCTAACCCAATCTATCATTTCCAGTAGTCGACATAATTTTACTGCCAAGACGCGCAAAAAGATGTTTCATATCACAAAATTTCAATACCTATCTATTATATACAGGTATAGTATGTTATTAACAAATCGATAGTCAAAAATACAACAATCATCAACGATGACTGCTCTCACCTCACGTCTTTACTTGTGTTCGGGTCGCACAATCGGCGATCATAGATTTCTTGCCATATTTCTGTAGTGTGCCCGGTTGCTACCTGACCACATCACTGCGCACTCTTATCGTTCTAACTTTTGAAACATTGTACCAAACGACACGCGGTAAAAAGCAAAAAATATGTACTTTAAATATAGAAAGCAATAAAACCATTTGTTTGCATAAGAATAAATTTGTTACTATAAAATGTGCATCGGCAATAAATACCAAATTATTTTGAATTTTTAATTTACTATTTTAACGATAAATGCTTAAATATTAAAAATAGATATATGCTGTCGCGGAATTTTTTGTAAAACTATTTAAGAGGTACATTTCCACAATACATAACATTTGTCTAACTTTCAAGATCTTTGCAGCGTATGCAAAAATAACTCGCAGATGGGCGATTTTTTCTGTCTTAAGCGATTTTTATCGTTATATTTTAGCCAATTTACAAAATATCTTTATAAATTATAGCCTATGTGTTATTCTGATGTGTAAGCTATATTACTGTAAAGTTTCATCAAAATCAATTCTGTAGTTTTTGCGTGAAAGAGCAACAAAGATGTTCACATCCATACATTATTACAAACTTTCACGTTTATAATATTAGTAGGATATTACAAACTTTCACGTTTATAATATTAGTAGGATTCACTACATCCCAGTAGTTCCGCCGCTTCATATTACATAAAATGCCATCAAAATTATGTAATATAACACGTTAAAACACTAAGATAGGTATCGAATATAATACAAGAGCACCACATGACGTTTTCAAATTCCCGTCAAAAGTCCGACTTTTACGACTCACTTTGTTACATGTGGTGACGTTAGATTCTTAATCCTATGTGTTTTTTTTGGTTCTATGCGTCCATTCGAACAGGTAAAGGGTACGAAGTCCATACATCCAAGGTATGAACAATTTTCTTCTCAAATTATCAGTTTCTTTATATTTCATGTAATTGTTTTATGCTAAGTTTTGTTTTTATTAATTATCAATTCCAGAGGCAGACTAAACGTTGAGACTTGAGAGTGCTGTAGGCAAGCATCTCATTGGCGCACCTATATTATACTTAACTTTTATAACTAGTAGTAGTAGTAAAAATTTGATGACTATACTACATGTGTGGTAGATGTTATACTTTACAATTCCGCCCGCGCGCCCTTTTGTCACGTCCCTAGGCACGTGCCTAATTTGCCTTAACGATAATCCGCCCCTGATCATTTCATTTAAAGTCATTATCCGTCAATAAGTCAAATCGTCGTCTTCAACAGTGCCATAGCTATACTGTTAATACATATTTTCTTCTAGCATTTCTAGTGGTAATTGAAAAATATAAAACACTGTTAAATCGTATACTATTATATGCTAAAACACTTTACAAGGCCATCAAATGATGCTTTCACGTTCCCGTCAAATCTTCATTGTCCATGGATTATATAATAGCATTTTTTTACATAAAGATAACAAAAAGCTCC
Source organism: Lymantria monacha (assembly GCA_905163515.2). NCBI lineage: Eukaryota > Metazoa > Arthropoda > Insecta > Lepidoptera > Erebidae > Lymantria > Lymantria monacha. Next base: position 26,414,772 of record LR991081.1, read on the forward strand.
GTGTTAAGGAATTGACAAACATAATTATATGTATCATAGACACAAATCACACTCGGACTCGAAACAACAATTTTTGGATCGCACAAGGTATTTTTGATACAGCACATCGGTGTCGTACACGGCATTCTTATCAACCGCGACATTTGACACGTAAGGTCAGTTACTGCGCCATCTGTGCAGTCATAAGTATGAAAATAGCAATATGATAATAAGTTAAAAATATAAATGTTTACACATTGTTCCTATTTAATACTCTAACCATTTTATTTAGAATTATTTCAAACGTTCACACGAATCAATTATGTAAATTATCTTTTTGCATATTTAGCATTTTCCGTGTGGCGACGGAGTAAGAATACTATTCACCACCCCATATCTTACCCGTGGGTGATCGTACGAGACGACTAAGGGATATAAAACGCATATAACATCTATGCGAGAGAAGGAAAACTCGAAACAAAACCCTATACCAACACGTCTGACCAGCGCGGTATAGTAGGTTAATTTCCCTCCCATTACGGAGGAGGCTAGAGCCCAACAGTGAGACATTATGGTCTGTGATGATGATATTTAGCATATTTTCTTTACTTTTTATTTCTTTTTAAAAAAAACATCATCCTGCCCTAAGGTATTTTTTTATTTTATTCTATTTTATTTATTTCGGAAAACAAACGATATTACATTATATGTTAGCTTAAAAAGTAATACAAATAAATGTAATTACAACAACATCACTTATTAATTAATAGATAGAAGTTTGTTGATAAACGAACAATACTGCAAATGTATAATATATATATATATACCTACTCGTATTGCAGGTGACTTAACAAATACATAATTAACGCAGATAAATTACACCCAGACACAGAATAACAGTTTGTGGATCACGCAAAGTATTATTCTGTGTAGGAATCGAATCTATAGCACTGATATGAAAGATCGGTATCTCAACCACTATCCTCTATCCATCGCCATTTGTGCAGCCTTCAAGAGTGATAATTATCACATTATGTCCCCTTCGTAGGGAGGCTTATGTCCAATAACGACCGTCGAGGGGTGTATAACAAACAAATATATTTAAATATTAACGAAATTAAAATTTAATGCTTCATTTATTATCTATCTATCTATATATATAAAAGAAACTTGTGTTAGTTACAACACTTATAACTCGAGAACGGCTGAACCATTTTTTATGATTTTGAATTTGTTGTCGACGGGAATAGGATATTAAAATATGATATTAATAATCAAAAAATGTCTTTAAAAAAACAACAGTTCTAAACGTTAAGTTGTTGATGATGCGACAAAACGCAACTGACAGCTCACGTAATGGTTTGTTTGGGGAGTTTTGGCGCGAATATAGAAATGTTATGTCACGCTCCTGTATTATATTCATTTCTTTAGTATTTTGTAGTGTTATATTGAATAATGTTGCTGGTATTTTATGAAATTTGCTACAGTTAAAACGCTGAAGTTTAATGAATATGATATAATAGTGGTTTACGTAAATTTTCATATTTTGCCAAAATTCCCAATAAAATTATTGATTTAGTTATCAGCGCCCAATTAATGGTAATGATTTAACTTACTAACGGACAGTGACTATTAAGGCTACAATACGAAGAAGTGATATGAAATATGAAAAAAAAATCACGTAAGACAAGGCAGTAAGGCCTGCCCATAGCGGCGAATAAATTAAAAAAAAATGGTTTGCTTGGAAAATACCGCGAAAAGTTGAAACCAAATTTGACCGGTCAGTGTTCGTTTTGTGCCAGTGTTACAAATTTTTACGAATATTGTTATAATAAATCATATTATGTCTATATTGTCGTCAACAATACCGTGACCAATAAGACCAAATCTTTCCCGACAAAGCCGTAATGCACTTAGAATTCGAAACATCACGAATGTAACCACGGCAGAAAAACAAGATATTGCACGGGAAGAACGACGCGTTAATATGAACCGTACTTCTCAATCACAAGAGCAAAGCGAGGCAGCCCCTGAAAAGGCTCAGTTGACAATGTGAAATCGTCGAGCAATCAATGATTAAATAATTTACAACGCGCGTGAAGAAAAATGGCATATAACACAAGGTACTTCTTCGTCTTGCTGGCACATTATTAAAATACTCGATTTTTTTAAATTTATATATATTAAAAGTAATCATATTTATTATCATAATAAAAAAGATAGCTTAATAATTTTGAATTAATCGAAATCTGCTCTTTAATTAACTGTTAGGCGGAACGAAGTGTGCCGGGTCGGCTAGTATTATATATAGTTTTATTCTTAACTCAAATGGTACTAGAATTCAGTTTTAAATTATGTTTTTATGTATTGCCTCTGAAAATGTTTTAAGCTCTATCATTAATGATAACGAATTATGTGGATTAAATTAGACTTAGTGGCGGTGTGTCGGTCCGCTTACGTCAAACGTCGTGGGGAGGGATGCCCTATATATCCAAAAATTGGAGCTTTGTCCTCGTTTCGCTCACCCTATTAGTAAAGGGCCACTAAGTTTTTAGGACGGCTAAGAGATGAAAATGGCAGCTTCAATTATGAGCTATATGTTTTCAAGTTCAATGAAGTTTTGACATATGTCGAGAATATAATAGGTCTAGCAGTAATAAGTTTACCTATAAAATTGTTATTCTACAGTAACTATTGGTTATATGGAATAAAACAATATCTATGAATTCTAATTTCAGAAGAGAAAAAAACGGAAAGGTTCTCAAGGCGACGCATTTATTTTTTTTATGTATGACCACGCACAACTTTTTATAGAGTAGTCCGATTTAGATAATTCTTTATTGATTGGAAAGGATTATACCCCGAAGTTGGTCCCATATAAATTTGAAAAAATTCCAATCCTAAGGGTAGGAAAACAGTAGATGATTTGCATTCACAGATTTTACTGCTGATTTGTGTATTATAAATAATTAGTACATTATAGCCACAAAATTATAAAAAAAAACCGGAGGTGTCAAGGGACACCCGGATGCAACGAAGTTCTATTTTAATTATATAATTTTTTTCTGCCTTAAGCGATTTTTATCGTTATATTTTAGCCAATTTGCAAAATATCTTTATAAATTATAGCCTATGTGTTATTCTGATGTGCAAGCTATATTACTATAAATTTCATCAAAATCCATTCAGTAGTTTTTACGTGAAAGAGCAACATACATGTTCACATCCATACATTATTACAAAATTTCACGTTTATAATATTAATAATAGAATATACAATTCCACTAGACTACCAAAACTTTTCGGCCCCGAGCTCGAACGCGAGCCGGCCACGCGGCCCGGTCACGGGCGAAAATAATTTCGTTGCGCAATATTTTGATTTTGCTATATCTCTTAAGGGTGTAGATTGTTGGCCTGAGATCTCGATTTCGAGCGACCGCAGCGCCAAAGTTTAATGTAACATCCGACGGGGCGGATGAATGACCTAGAGAGCGTGATTTTCAAAATGTTTTGCAACAAACGTTCCACGTTGAGAAATTGTTATTGAACTTGAATATTTACAGCATAACAATAACGTTGAATTTTTGGAAACTAGCTGTTGATTCTTTTTAATAGATTAATAAGAGTAGTTGAGACACAATTTTTATGTTTTTCTATCATTACATTACATAGTATAAAACAAAGTCGCTATCCGCCGTCTGTCTGTCCCTATGTATGCTTAGTCTTTAAAACTACGCAACGGATTTTGATGCAGTTTTTTTTAATAAATAGAATGATTCTTAAGGAAGGTTTATATGTATAATACATGCATAATATAGTAGAGAAACGCTGATTAATTTAGAGGTTTCTAATGTGATGTCGTAAATAAGCACGTTTTTTTGCGCTTATATTGCAAACGTTGGCTGAACCCTACGAGATAGACCAAAATAATGTACTACAGTATTATCCATCTTAAAAAGTTCAACAAAAAAGTCCACGATGGCATATGTCTATCTCTTAGGGATAACCCACCATAACCATTTTTTATCCTCTACTAAAAAATGATTATTTACTAAGTGATTTTATACAATACAGCATTAATCCTTATCCAATTAAGTACCTTAAATAAATTGTGCATTTATTATAGATCAATATGCTTTTTATAGTATGTAATTTAAGTGAATATTGCCGAAGATAGCGAAGATAGCGAGGGCGGGTTACTAGTTTATAATATAATATACAATCAAGAGCAGGTCCGGACTGACATTTTTGTATTCTACTTACCTAAAATTCCAACTATGTATTTATTTGTAATTTCACTACCAAAATTTATTCTAATTCGTAAAATATTCATTCAATAAAATAATTGCAAATTCAGTAGGAAGTGTGTTTATCTCTACGCAAGGAAATGTGCCTATTGCGTAAACTCAAATACTTACTTTTTGTTTACGATCACCTCGTCGATACCTAAAAAAAATCCTAGGGTTTTAAAAAAAATGTCAATAAATGAAACACAAGTATAAAAATGATTTATTTACTACACAATAACAAATATGAGTCGCCATTACTCGCTATCTCAAAAGCGTGCTAGGGTTGTACAAAAATTAGTAAATAATTCATTTATTTACTAATTTTAACAGAAGTTTGTAAATTATTAATATACTAATTAAAAGTATGTAATTAAACAATAACGAAATATGAGTTCAAAATTCTAATGTTTTTTCATTCGATTACGGATCAAGTTCTGATTTCTGCTAATTTGATGATAAAATCAATGGCTATCACAAAACCTATCAGAATGAAAACGTTACCAGCTGCCCGATTCACGTAAGTAATAAAAACCGTAGCGCAGTGACGTCACTTCGTTTTTTGCAAATTTAGCCCTTTTAACCGACTTAAAAAAAAGGAGAATTCTCAATTCGCTGTATTTTTGAACCAATTTTTATGATTCTTTACACCAGGTAACTCAGAAATTGTATAGTAATTGAGCTATTGGTAGATTTATGACAATCCAAGACTAGATAAGTAAGTGCGTTTAAAACAGAAAACCAAAAGGCGATTTCTAAGTTCCTAAGTTAAAACGACTTTTGGACTGGCGTGTTTACGTGAATCGACTGGCTGGGTAGTTAAGTTACCTGTATCTTTCAAAATCATTAGGCGTTCTTCTCTTTCAAAACACGTAAAGCTCTTTCTTTCCTCTCTTTCATAGCCTCTATGATACTGGGCGCGTCACGAATGGGTATGCTTCGTGACTGCCGAGGATCAACTAATTCTGGAAGTAGGCAATCGTAATAAAACCTAACTAATTTCATTTCCATTTTCTCCTCCCAAAATTTGTCGTCCTTTTCTATAATATAAACTTTCATAGGTACAGTAGCACCAAACCAGATGCCAAGCATGTAAACGTTTCTTTTAGTAATATGTACCTGTCCCTGAATTTGGAAATACCAGTTATGATTTTTATTTATGACATAACCCTTGGAAGCCTTGTCCTTAACCCAAAAGGTATGTTTGGCCATTGCTTCATCAAGAGTCATGCCAGCTAAAGAATGTGGGCACTTAATTTCAATTAAACCGTTTGCATAAATGCCATCTGGTGTAGTACCAAGAAATTCATATTGATCGTCGACGAACAAACCGCAACCTTGTATACTAATATTCTCTTGAATTTCTAACTGTTTAATTGCGGTTTCTTCGTTTTCGATACCGTACCGTACAGCAGGCAAACTGGAGATATTACTACCATAAACGATTTTACGAACAAGAACAGCACAACTTGTGCTCTCTCGTTTTTTACAAACTTCCTCGAACGATGATGAGGTTAGTAATTTTCTCCTTGTACTCATCCACTCAGAACTACTTCTTTGCAAATGGGTCGACCTTTCAAGCTCTTCTCTTTCAGCACAAGACAACTTTAAATCGGCTAAAAAAGATGACTTGGCTTTCTCATATAATTCTGGACTCAGATCAGGTTTTTCGCAGTTTGGTCCATAGTGAGCATCTTTCGATACAGCGCTGTGGCTCTTTTTCAATCTTAATTTAGGTTTAGCAATTAAACGGATTCTACGATTACAATTTTCCACTTTCGCGATCAAAGGATTAGGACTAGATTTAAATATTACTTCATGAGTTTTACTATGAATCGATCCTGTATTAAAAGACACAACAGCAGCTGCGCATCGGCCCGCATAAGAACCACGGGAAGAATAATTTACACGCTTACCCCCTACTAATTTGGCAATCACTGCGTTAAAACTTTCAACTATATTACTTGTACAATTATGAATTAAACTTCTACAATGATATGACAGTCTTTTACTTAAAATGTGTACCGCGTCCATTAATCCGCATCCAACAATTGCTGGAAGCAACCCAACAGGTTCTATTCGACGAGTATCAGGTCTACAGAAATACTCCTTGCAATATTGGTGATTACCAAATACGTGTTGTGGACCATTTAGGATATCTTCACTAAGATTTTTTATTTTTTCTTCGAGTGACTGATTTTGATCGCCCCAATATTTAATAGCGCATTTTACACCCGTTCTTAAACGCAAATACCTTTCTTTTAGGAATTGCCGCAATTCGCAAGGATACTTAGTGTCTTTCGACAGTTTCTCCAAGCTATTGCAGTAGTTTCGTAAAAGATGATTTTTGCATTCAATTTTCTCTACTGTTAAATTACCGTACGGTCGCGAATCTAATATTTTTTTATAAGTACTGGAATCGCCGTCTGCTACAAATTTATTATAAATTACACCGTGATCAACAATGGAACGTTTAAACCCCTCAACTATTATGGTCGATTCCATACCGGTAGATGATCCCGAATAATTCTTGAAACAACGGTGTTCCGAGGGCTGACTGTCGTTCTTTGCGGCTCGTGCACAAACTACGCAGTATTTATTTTTAACTCCAAAAAACAATACTTTATTAGTTTTAATGCCAATTATCGCAGCTGCGCCGGACAAGGCGGAAAAATTCTTACCATAAGATCTCTTGCTCCAACAACCGTCAACAGCAACAGATATTAATGGTGTACCATTTTTATCAACACTACCTATAGACACTGCGTACTCCGCTTCTTCCTTGACAGCTTCTGCCATGGAATGTGCTGCTGTCTTTTCCCACCAATCGCAAACCGTATTATTAATTTCATTGTATAATGAAGGTGACATGATTGGTAGGGCTACTGCGGCAGTTAATGTTTTTAACTGATAGTAGCTCCCACCAGATGATATGATACCAGATACAATTTGATGATTCACTTCCATTCTATCTTCTTTCTTTTCAATCAAACACACAGTAAATTTCATACTACACATACTACATTTCATGATGAGTTTTGAGTCCAGACCAACTTTTACTTCACCTATTATACTGAGGTAACTTAACTTACAATCCATTGGACCGTGGTCCCCTATGGCCTGAAGAGCTTTAAAAAAAAAAGAAACGTCTACAACTCTACGCCCAACTTCCATTTCATCCACCTTTCCTTCTTGGTCGTTTTCAATAACTAGTTCCTGTAAAGAAAGATAATGGCTTGATTTTTTTTATAAGAAATAATTAAAAATTTAAAAAAATGCAAAAGAATTAATACAATATTAGGTTCCTGATGAATAGAAATTATAATTTCTTTACGCATTAGGTATTGTTTTTTTATGACGTCACCTATTTGAAAATAAATTTTCTTTTGAGAAAGTAATTGAGAAGTATTTCGGTACTAAGGTGTTTGTCTCTCGATGAAAATAATAAATATTGCAAGAAAAATCTATAGGTAGGTATTGAGATTTTGTCTTCGCCCATCACTAACTAAGTAGTTTGTTTATTTATGTAACAAGTCTACAAGAATTACATATAACAACTTACCTCTATACAGCGCGTAGCATTGTTGCTCAGAGTCTCGGCCCCAAGGTTTTCTTTATTTTCAATACTGGAAATATTATTCATCAATATTATCCACTTTTTATTTATTTTGTACAACCCTAAGCCAGACACTAGGCGCCTCGCGTCTGTTTGGCGGTATAGGTATGTCGACAAAGTTGCACTGTCGCCTACCTACTTCCACAATTTGATATTTAGACAATACTAGCCGACCCGGCGAACTCCGTATCGCCTTTTTTTTTTTAAAAATCCTATTATTTTGATATTACATACAGATACTTCAATTTTATTTATCAGTATAGATATAGATAATACAAACCAATATTTACATGTTATTGTAGGTATATGTCTGAATCGGGCGATCTAAATCATATGACATATTGTATTAGCTTTGTAATGTACCCTGTTCAAATGCGATAATAAATAAGTAGGGAGGAACTTACATTTTATTCCGAGATCTTTTGGCTTTCATATTTTTATAATGCGTACAAAACTTTCTTTTCCCTGGCATGACACTCAAATTCAATCAGTCCTGCGAAAAAAATAGCCTATGTTACTCAGTGATAATGTAGCTTTCGAATGATAAAAGAATTATCGGTCTAGTACTTTTTGAGTTTATTCGTTTCATACAAAAATCCAAATCTTTCCTCTTTATAATACCTATTAGTGTAGATATTGTATTTTTTACGATTTATATCTAGTTCCATCATGGTTTTCTTTCAGACATTCATTATATCGATACTTTCTACTAACTGAAAATAAATTAATTATAAAAATGTTATACTTACAGTTTTTTACAAAAAACACAAATTCACAATACGTAATTCTGCTGTCTGCAGCCGACAAGCGTAGTGTCGCGTTCACTTACAGAAAGGAACTGCCGTTAGTGACCACCGAGATTGCACGAATGAAACGAACGCTTTATCCCATACATTTGTGTATGAAAAATGTACCTTAAAATATATCTAGATTTTAGGGCTTTAAAAGAGGAAGTCTTTGTTTGTAAAGGTATAAAAAGAAGTATACAGCTATACTTATTGGTTTCTTCAGTGTTCAAAAAGTGTTTCTTTTTATCAATTTGTGTTGATTTATGGGCTTAAATCTTTAAAATACGAAGTCATGTTTTTGCATTTTTACTCAATTTTGTGCGTTTGTTGACGTTTATTATATAACAACCATTAGGTTTAAGAGTTTAATATAAGCATGAACATACTTATTGGTCTTTGATTGTAATATATACAAATTATCATTGATATCAATCATATGTAAATAGGTTAAATATGAAAAATCGTAACACTCTTTTCGGTGATTTTCACGATCTACACCCTTAAGGTATTGATTTAATTTGCATGGTCTGAAGGAAAAAAAATATCTTCATGAAATGCTCAAGCCAACTAATGTATTTAAAATGATAAGGATTAATACAGTATTTGTGTAAATAGCTTTTCAATTACCGTTTTATAATAGAACATTTTTTAAAGTATTAAAATGGATATAGTATGTTATCCTTAAGAGATAGATATATACCATCGCGGACTTTTTTATAGGCCTTTTTAAGCTGTATAATACTGTAGTACTTTATTTTGATCTATTTCGTAGGGTTCAGCCAGCGTTTGCAATGTAAGCGCAAAATAATGTGTTTATTTACGACATCACATTAGAAACCTCTAAAATTATCAGTGTTTCTCTAGTACATTATGCATATATTATACATATAAACCTTCCTCTTGAATCACTCTATCTATAAAAAAAATCGTCGCGACACCACACTGTTCAATGCGAAATAGAAATGAAAATATCTGGCTTGCTTTCTATAAGAGAGCCGACGAGCGACGCCGCACAGCTTACAATAGCTTACTATAGCAAAAAGTGTCGTGACAACTTTTCGTAAGAATTTTTTCCGTCTAGCCCCCTTTCACAACGCGCGATAAGGAACTTCGTTCCAAAAACACTGCGCTGAATACTGAATAGTATTGGTACGTGTAACTATCAAGAAAGTAAATCGCCTTATGGAAAGTTTTTCTGTTGGCTCTTATCGTGGTCGACTATAATGGGCAAAAGATCTCTTATACACATGCATAGTAAAATATAGGTGTAAGCATGCTATAATAATATATAGGTACGAAGCATTTCCAAGACTGCTAATGATTTCATCTATAAAATACAACACCTTTACCAAGAAACAAATTATCGCAATAATGTTTAGTATTAACTGACCGGCACTCGCCTGCCATAAAAACGATAAAAATTAATACAAGCCGCAAATTGAATATCATACAACAGCTCACAATTGTTTAAGTATTAGGACTATTGGAACGGATTCCCAAAAGCTGTTGGTTCGCGTCCCATGTGACATTCATTTTGCGCTCGTGTACTAGTTTTTATGAAAAACGTTATAATCTATATAATTATATAAAACAAAGTCGAAGTGCTGAACCAATTCTTATGATTTTTCTGTTTTTGGTTTTGTCTTCGTTGGGAATAAGATAATATGTATTAAAATATGATATTAATAAAAAAAAAATATTAAAAAAAAACATCAGTCTAAACTTTCATTAGGTCATGGTATAACAAAACGCAATTGACAGCTTACGTAATGTCGTCTATGGTTTGTTTTGAAAATACCGCAAAACGAGTTTTAGCGGGCAAAAAAGAGTGTCATGTGGTGCTCTTGTATTATATTCAATATTCTAGTGTTTTGACGTGTTATATTAAGTAATTCTGATGGCATTTTATGTAATTTGATGCGCAGGAAGTACTGAGGTATAGTGAATATGATTAACAGTGCCTTACATACGTTTTCATTTTCCACTATTCCAAAAAGATACCTTGAACAGTGTGCCTATGGCACTGTCAAAGGCGAGATTTTACTTACTGACGAACGATGACTTTAAATGAAGTTAATTTATAAACAAAGATTTGGTTTAAAGGTCTTAATAACCAAGCTATAAACTCCAAAAAAAAATACTACAAAACGTTGAAATTAAAGTTGATCGACGGATATGTTTGCGAGTGCGAGTAGCACTCACAAATACATTGATCGGTCAACTTTAATTTGAACGTGTGCTACGAGTTTTTACGAATATTAATATAATAAATCTTATTGTGTCGAAATTATTATTAACAATGCTTTGACCAAGCAGATCTAATCTTTCCCGACAAAGCAGTAATGCAATTAGTATTCAAAACATCGCAGATGAAACCACTGAAGAAGATCGAGATATTGCACGTGAAGAGCGCCGCATTAGTATGGCTCGACTTCGTGCTTCTTTATCAAAAGAGGAAAGTGCGGCAGCCCGTGTAATGTATATTCCAAAATATTAAAAGTGCCTGCGTGCAAAGTAGGTACCATATGTCAGAAGTGAAACTTCTTTAGCAAACTAATTTTTAAATCTCGTTTACATTTTTCTCGATCTCTCTTTCTCTCTCGCTCTCTCTCACTTGCTCTCTCCCTCCTCTCGCTTCATGATAGCCATGGAGCGAGAGTGCGTTATGCGACGTTCGCCCTACCTTACTCTCTCTCAATCTTTCTCACTAGCTCTCTCTCACCTGTCGCTCCATGGCACTGTGCGTGATGCGACGTTCGCTCTATCTCACTCTCTCTCTCGATCTTTCTCACTTGCTTGCTCCCTACTCTCGCTCCATGGCTATGAGCTTTACGTTACGTTCGCCCTTTCTTACTCTCTCTCAATTGGTCTTAATCGCTTTCTCTCTCTTCATAGACAGATACGTCCCACATTATGGTGTCATCAATTTTGCGTTTTATCTTTAAAAAATTTACCCTCATGCGCGCAAAGAAGATTCACTTCAAAAAGCTGTAACAGTTTAGTTACAATAGCGATCAAATTGCTGAATGAGGAGCTGTTCAAAGCTAGTCTGTATTATCGTTTAGATAATCGGAGATTTTATAATAACCTTTTTTACAAAGTCTATTCACTGGAATGTTTCGGATATCTTTTGGTATGTTGTTACAGAAGTGCATAGGTTGCCTTATGAATAACCTACTAATTCTTTGGAGACGAGTAGTATGTACAAACCAGTTGAGTTTGTACTTATACCGAGTAGTCTGACTATGCGGCGGAATGGTCCGAGTACTCTTTTGCCGAGTGTTATGCTTTCAATCTCTATGCAGAAAATTCTATCCAACCTAAAAATTGTTTTGAGTCTAGTAATTTATTTATAATATTTGCGAAATTCTCCAAAATACAAAGCATTATTCCTTAAAGTTTATTTTAATTAGCCTTTCAAAAAATATTTATAAATGTTCTAATTAGCTATTTGTTTTATCTCATTATATATAATTTAAACTCAAATACATAATAATAAATCTTCATTTCTCATTGAACTAATAATAGCAAATGGGAATACTGAAATAAAGATGTGGCTATCCCTATTGACCTAGAAAATTCAAGGTTACTTTGGCGTCACCGCGTCTACTCTGTTCCTGCAACGGCGTCGCACTGCTGTGTCATTCCTAAAACGATGGAGACTGAATGCCTCCCTCTGCTCCCTACCTCCCAGTTTGTAAATGTCCGCCACCCAGCCTCGACAATGCCGTGGTACCATGCAGACTGCGAATTCAAACTCAATCGCTAGTATTATTCTGCGCTATGCCAAGCCTTTTTAAATATTAATTAATCATTTACATTTTAAAATAAACTTTCATTACTGGGTTGTGCATTTTAACTTTTTTTTTATTAAAATTTAAGAGATTGCTATTGAAAATTTTCGAGTATTTAGTCTAGTCTAGTAATATAAAGCAACAAAATATCCTCTACAAAAGATATGGTCAAGTCTGTTTTCACGTCCCGTAAAGGTGATTAATGGTCATAGGTAATATTTTCATATTATTTACACATTATTTTCTAAAACTATCATTTACAAATTATTTGCCAAAAGTATCATCACATGGTAAATTTAATATTTATTTAGATTAATAAACATCGTAACATCATAATTCACATGCATAAATAGGAATTTATATGTTTTTTGTCAACATATTTCTGTCGCACCTATCCGCAGTTTTCCAACGAAAGTTATCTCTTTTACACCATTGTAGATTATAATATTGCTATCTCTATCTAAGCTTGGGTCAATGCAGAAGCTTTGGATTCTGTAGCTGTTTGACCTATAAAACGAATTTATATCTAGCAGCAAAGCATTGCAAAGATTTTATTCAAACATTGAATAGTAGTAGGTACGATCCTTTTTCTCAGTTAATTTTTAAGTTGTTTATTTAATAATCTTCGAAGAACAAAATTTATATAATGGCATTCTCTTCTACTAATTACATAGACATAATATGAGATATGAACATAGTTGACACGGAATTTAAGTTGAATGTTTCAAGTAGATACCTATGACCCTACGAGTATATAATGTTGTTGAAAGAAGGCGTAGCCTACGGTATAATCGACATTAGCGAGGATACCCGTGAGGGTAGACCGCCGGGTGGGCCACTGAAGAAAAAGACTGCGTACCAGTGACCCACCCGCATGGCGTCGAGAGGTATATTGTAGGGCGGGTCTACAGGGTCTTGCGCCGCTTTTCCTGTCGCCCCGGACGGAATAGCGGGGTTTGCCGTACCGTAGCCCGTCGCCAAAAAAAAAAAAACGGTATAATAATATATTACACAAAATACAAGTAAAAGTAAAAAAGATATTATTAGTATAAATATAATGTTTGAAATATTTGATAGACCTATATATTTTATTGTATTTTTCTTCTGCAATTCCCATAAAGCGCACCATTATTATAAAAGTTTTTTTTTAATTAATTGGATATCCAACTACTATAGAAAAGCTCCTTTGACTCGGCCTATAAAGCTCGTGGCGAACAATTGTGCGGTTTAAGTAAGAAAAAAGAAAACCAATAATGACTTTAGTAAATCGTTGATCTCATTGAACTAATAAATAAATCTATTCAGATGCGTCTCTGCATAAAAATTAAAAAATTAAAATAAAGCTATTACGGCCATTATATAAAGAAATAGTTGCTATTAGTTATGTTAATTAGTAATTAGAGAAATATATTATTCTCCTACTCTTATCCCAATAACTTGGGGTCGATACAATATGTACTCTTCTTTCATAGTAGGTACATATTGTAAAAGTTATTGGCAATAGTTTTATAACCGGCCGCCTGCAAGATGTCAACCCTCCTTGAGAATGTAATTGTTGACCAAACGGCATCAGAGGGAGTTGGCCCAGGTCGTTGTAAGGCCCTTAGTTATTTCTTACGACATCCACGAGCAAAGTAAGAGTTGGTAGTATTCGTAGCCGCTACCACACAGCTCGTTATTAATTAGTAATTAGAAAATATGATAAAATAACGTCTTAATAAACAAAACTGCGTTGAGGCGACACCAATTTATTACAAAATAGACACATGTTCACTGTGTCTTATTGCTTTTATGTCAGTACGATATCCTTTAAGCTCTCAAGGTTTATAGGATATAAAATGCGCACGTGAAGGTCGCTGGATATGTTTGCTTTGACATTGGAAGATTTTCTCATTTTCTTCGACAACTTTGTCATTTTTTTTTATTATAGATCTGCAGTCAACTTTATACTTGCAGTGATGCAGAAAAAATACAGTGTATCTGAATGAAGGGAATGCAGAACAAAAAACTTTGTTCTGCTGATATCGTTTCGTAACTAACGTAAGTGGGTAATATAATTAGAAGGGAAGGAAAAATAGAAATAAAGTCAGCCTAGTGTGGTAAAATCATCTTTTATTGCAATATTATTTCAGCCTTGCAATGTAATTTCGTTCTATAGGTGACTAAAGTAAGCTTACATTATACTCGCAACGGCCATGCAAATTTAAAAATTTGAATGAAAATCGTTTATGAGAGAACGAGATATCGCTGCAAATATAATATAAAATTATTGATACATCTCGTTTTCTCGTTTAGCAGTATGTATGTATTAATTATTTAGTTATATTACTCATTACTGTGTAGTGACGGAGTCAAAATACAATTAAAATTATGTTGAAAAACAAAATTTGTTGCATAGTATTATGTTTTAATGTACAAGGATCATTATTTTTTCATTAAAGCTGGTCGGAAGCACCGCCGGGTCAATTGCGCCCTCGAGGGCTCTGTACCGAAAGCACTCATCGCTCGGGGATAAACAAATTTGTATTGTTTAAACTAATATCTAGCAGTGGAATTTACTTGCAGAATATTAAAATTAATTGTTTAATGCATGTAACTGAATAAAATAAACTGTTAAAATTGCAAAGAGAAGTCATTAAGATTTTCATTTGTTTACTTTAAAGTTAATTATAAATATAATAATTTTAATTTGCATTTTTATCGAAATATGGATATTAAACAATAAACACTTTATTTTTTGCCGCGGGCTATGGTCTGATCACACCGCGCCAGATCCGTCCGGCGCAACAGAAGAGGCGGCGCGCGACCCCATAGACCCGCCCGGCAATGCGCCTCTCTTCATAATACACACATAGTTGGCAATATAGTTAAAATGTCGACCTATCATGTCAATTGTCGGGAATTCGATTCCCACGCATTTTGAACGATTCATACATTCTTATTATGAATCGGTGTTACAATTTCTATTTTTTTTTTTTTATTGTTATTGGTGGCAAACGAGCAAGCAGCACACCTGATGGAGAGTGTTATTGTTGCGTGCAATACCAGGGGTCCGGCTGGGGCGTTAGCCACCAAAGAAAAAAGAAATGCATCCCCAAAGCCATGCAGAAAGTTGGCCTTCCGGCTCTCTTGCTCACCGAACGAAGCACAGCAGCACATTGCCACTGCTCAGGCGTCGAGATCCTACCCCAGGCGGACCAGCCTGCGGCTGTAGACAGAAAACTATCAAGTGCGGTCCTACCACTACGTGTCTGTTAATTGTATGTCTATTAGCTCCCACACGATACACAGATTAATTCCTTAGTGCAGCGTTGTTTAAAAAAAAAAAAATATATATATACGTTCAACTGTTGCGCTCAAGTCAACTGAAAAAAAAAAAAAAAAAAAAAAAACTAAACTAAACAAGGAGAGACAGTGACCTACTACTATACCACGATACATGTTAGTCTTGTTGTTATAGAGCTTTGTCTTTTTTTGCGTCTGTCGGTCGAACGAAATTTACCTGTAATCTGTATGTGTAATAGTAACAATAGGTAATGATGTACTAGAGCAAGTGGATGAATTTGTATATCTTGGATGTGGATTTAGCCGAGATGGACGGTACACCACTGATATAGAGCGAAGAGTGAATGCGGGAAATAGAATGAACGGAGCGTTGGGGCAACTTCTCGCCAGCCACCACCTCAGCCAGAAGGCACGTGTAGCAATACATAACGCAGTGCTTGTCCCAACATTACTGTATGGAAGCGAGAGTTGGGTATGCAGAAAAGAGTATGAAAGTAAAATTAATGCGGTCGAAATGCGATCTCTGCGGAAAATCTGTGGAGTTAGGCTGACCGACCGCATTCGTAACGACGACGTAAGAGAGCGAGTAGGTATGAAAGAGAGTATTGGTGTAAAGATGCGAAAGGGAATGCTCCGATGGTTCGGACATGTGGAAAGAATGCCTAACGAACGTCTGGTTAAGAAGATGTACAATGCGAAAGTGGAAGGATGTAGGTACCGAGGGAGACCGAGACTAACCTACCTAGACCAGATCGGTCATGTACTGAAGGAAGGTGGAGTCAAAAGTCTCTGAAACCGGCGAGCGTGTATGAAGAGAATTATGAATGTTTAGGAAGCGAGTAGGTTATGAATGTTGAGTAGAATAGGTACTTCACCTATGCAGAGATAGAGTTCTCTGGCACTCTGTTCTCTCTGCCTACCCTGCAAGGGATATGGCGTGATAATATGTATGTATGTATGTATGTGCCTATTAAATTGTTACTGTTCGTTTGCTTGCTTGCTTCAAATGGAATATCTTAGCATTTTATCCTCCTAATGTTGAGTATAGGTCCACTCTTTATATTGCTTGGCCTTTAAGTCAAATTTCATTCGTCCAAAACCCATACAGTATGAACGGCTTCTTACGCCATCTATAAACAGACATTGCAGTTCCGTCACGACATTTAGCGTTATATTAACACACTCATGAATTCAAAAAATTGAACGTGGGTGCTACGAGGTTTAAAATAGAGATATCTGCATCAATTCTGTATTGGCTCCCCACTAATCACTGCGCAATTTAAATTATAAATGGACATGCCCCTGTAAAGCCTATAAATTACAATGTTATTATATAAAATATTTCAATAAATCAAAATGCAAAATTATTATTGTAATATAGATAAGGGGTTATTATTAAAATTTATTTGAGAACATCAAAAAAATATAAAGTAATGAAATACCTACTGCTATTTAGAAACAAGCTTATGAAACAATTTTTATTCAACGCCATCTGTTATTTTTTACTTGTATCAGGTACTACGTTATGATCCTTAATGCTGTTAGCACTATCCACAAAAAATGTTTAAGCTTATATTCGAAAATAAAAAAGCTTGTATTTTAAACTTGAGCAAAATAAACCAAAATGTTGTTTGCCTTTGTATTCTGTATACAAGACCAACACAATGTGTGAGTTTTGATATTTTAAATTAAGCAATGCCATCTAGCAATGTATTGAAACACTACTGTGACATTGTAACTCATCCCCTGCCCACGAGGTGGCGGTTACATCGATGCCGCGTTATGGAGTCGTTTTTGATGAATTTTATTCAGGTAAATTTATAAAAAGGGCTTTATTACTTATAAGATTTTTTTAACATTAAGTGTTACTTTCACTAAACTTTTTTACAATGTGACAGTGCATAATCCTGTTTCACATTAGTAATCTAAACGTTTATTACCGTAAACTAAATATAAAATATTATTATTATTATTAATATTATTATTATACCTCCGGGCCAGTCGTTACTTCACCATGAGGCTAACGCAAAACTCGGAGGAACATTATTTGGCTCCCTAAGTTCTTTTGATATAAAAAAAAATGTATCACAAGATTTACAGGAAAGCCAATAAACCGCAGGGCAGCTTGTGGCGAGCTGAATGTGAGTGGCGACACTGCGGTCCTGAATACTCCAGAGAGTCGATCAGGGACTCGTCTCCAGCTGGCCTTCATTGGCTGGCTAGAGTGGAAACCGAAGAGTGCCCGAAGGACTCTCAGCTCTGGCTTGCCTTAAACAGCTGATCAGAGAGGGGTCGCCAGAGCTATATGCTCGGGGGTGAAAGTGTCATTTTCAAGGGCATAATTACGGGGCAACCATGAGTTTGTTTATCGCAGAATCAATGGTGAAACCGGCGCCGCACCGCTCGACACCCCTAGCCACTTACATCAATGTTGCCCTCTGTTGCCCTTATGACTTGTGTGTCTGTGGCGACTATTTAGGGGGCCCATTCAGTGAGTTGGCGAGTCACCGTCTGCCACCGTTCAGCTCTTAACATGGGTTTGAAGGCAGACGACAGTTATAAATTCATAGATTTAAGATGAACCAGTCCACTAAACACCCACTCCCATATTTCATATATTAGATACCATCATCATACAATAGTTTTACACTTACTGCTGGCATTCCACGTATGTTAAGTGCAGACGTGGAATGTCATCGGTAGGTGTCCCATCCCAATATTTAGATTAAATTTCTCCAAAGGCCACTGCGTGTTGGATCCATATCCCCATGTAAGCCTCCCAAAGGACCGGGCATCTTCCCTATGGAAGATCCCGTGAATTAAAAGGAGATTATTACTATATTTATTATTATTATTACATAATGTATTATTTGCTGTGTGGTAGCGGCTACAAATACTACTGTTATCGTCCATCGAAAGGTGTCGATTATGAGTAGTAGCAGGATTGAAAGACAAGGCTTTGTTAACGTTGGTTTATAATTTTCTCCTCAGCAAGCGTGTCGGATTATAACGGCATCCAGAGACGGATGCGGTTACAGGACGGCCGGGCGTTATCGCCCATCGAAAGGTGGCGATGAGAGAGTGGCAAGAGTGGGTTCTGCTAACATTAATTTTACGGTTGAATGGTGTCGTGGCGAACATTAGCGGATACGCGTGTAGATGGCATTCGGTTGTAATATCTAATCTGTGGTAGAAAGGCCTGTTAATAAGTAATATATTATGTAAGTATTTATGTAGATATACATGTAATAATTTATATCCATATCGCTGGTTTACGGTTCCTCTTATACTACCAAACCGTACTTTGCTCGTGGACTAAGAAGAAAGAGGACTAAGATCTGCTGCCGTCTCATTAACAATTACATTTACAAGAAGGGCATCAGGCAAGCGGCCGGTCATAAAACTATTGCCAATTACTTTTGCAATATGTAGGTAGGGGAGGATGGGGGAATTGCGGACGCGGGGTAAATACGGACTAGCAGATATCTACTCCATCCCTCAACAGGACACCTGCACGTTGAGATTAACTGTTGCTTTTCATCACCTCGAGTGCAGAGCAAAATCTTTTATGCCCGCTGATTACCTTGTAAATGTAAAATATATTACACAATAACATTCGATGAAAAATTTCGTTAACATACAAATTATTACCATTGCTAGTTTTGATACTTGTTGGTGTAATTGCGGACAAGCATCCTGGGGGAAATACGGACAGATTTTAAATTTGAAAATACCAATAATCAATTTCCAAAACAAATTAGACTTAATCTACAATGTATATGAAACTGGGGTCAGCACTTTTCAACGAAATTCTAGGCTTTTTTCACGAAAAGGATTAAAACAAGTTGTTACCAATGCAGTGTTGTGATTCTTTAATCACAGTTGTGAATTGTTTTAATGTTGCAGTCGAAAAATATTACCAATAACAAACAAAGTGATGATTATTTGTTGCGTTAATTGTGATGAAAAATATCATGACTCACTCGACGGGGGCTGGATATGTGTCCAAAATGAAAGAATTGGACTCTTGGGAATTGCATCGCTGGGAGAACTTCTTGAGGCTCTATTTGTGACTACTGTAAATATTCCAGACCTTGTCTGTAAATACCCCTTACCGTCCGTAATTAACCCAACGTCACATCAGTCCGTATTTACCCCAAAGGCTACGGGTAATTGCGAACAGACAAGGTTTTGTTTTTGGTAAAAATATTGAAGTAGTTGATTAGTTTTGTATTATAAGCGATGTTAATTTTATAGATTAATAACAAAAGATTAATAATTATTCAAGTCAGACTGATTATATCTTATAGTACAGGTTCTGTAAGTTATTTTGCTTAAGTGTCCGCAATTCCCCCATCCTCCCCTACGAGTACATATTGCGTCGACCCCAAGTAATTGGGATAAGAGCAGTAGAATGGTGATTATATTTATATTAGGTGTGATTGAGAAGAACTGATTAAAAATTAAAATAAATTACTGATTAAGGGTTAAACTCTCAGGTGAAGAGTGGTTAAGAAAATTATGTGTCATCACCTTTTATGTTTTTCAGCAAGTATCACATAGATTTATACTGAAAAACACAAAAGACTACCATCCCTACAAGATACATAAAGTTCTATATGTAAATTATATTGAAAGTTATATTTTATTTTGCTAAGTAATATTATTTTCTAGTTCAATAATCATAAAGTAATAACTATAATTTCATATTCCTTTTATTTTAGTTTCTTACATTATTTATTAATTTTTATTTTATTTTCTTACTTTATTTATCACTCTAGTAACAATCACCATATTAGACATTACTTTAAAAGATTAGAATATCCTAGTCTAACCACGGAGAATAATTTTGAAATGTTTTTATTTTAGCGCCATCTATTACCTGTACAATGTAACAGGTGTACATTAAGTTTATAGCTAAAACTCATAGAGGGCAATAAGTTTGAAATAATTAGTTTTGCATCAGACTATCCTTAATATTAATCCATTAGGTAATATTACCCATATATTTAATTTGTTATAAATGTAAACGATAATTATAATATTTATTAATTAAGTTAAAAGTTATTTTGTTTTAACTATTTAAATTTGTAACTTTTAATGATAACATTTAAGCAAATCGAAAAGTCCTGATCTTTAACGGCACCCGTGGACAGAAAGTGGGAGTGGTGAATCGTATTTTCACCTTAAGCACCCGTAAATGACCATGAATACTGAAAAGAATTTCAAACGTCGCGATAGAAAAAAGCCACAAAAGTCCGTTAAAGCTGTTTCATTCATGTTGCTATTTTCTAATATCCAAAATCAAACAACACTTTTAACCAGTGCACATTCCTAACATGTTACTCGCTATAAATTTTAACATATAGTAATATAGTAGCGGTATAAATAATAATATAAAGGTATAATATTAGTAGTGGCGTTACAAGAATTTAAATAATAACTGAATGGCGTTTTCTTTAAAAAAAAAATAAGTTATGTACTTATTTTTTTTAAAGAAATCGCCATTCTTTAGTTATAAAATGTATTTTTCTTTTTACTTGTAGTTATTTGCTATTAGGTACCGCCGGAGATCGAGACTAATCTACCTAGACCAGATCGGTCATGTACTGAAGGAAGGTGGAGTCAAGAGTCTCCGAAACCGGCGAGCGTGTATGAAGAGAATTATGAATGTTGAGGAAGCGAGTGAAGTATGCAAGGATAGAGTTCTTTGGCACTCTGTTCTCTCTGCCTACCCTGCAAGGGACATGGCGTGATGGTATGTATGTATGTATGTATTTGCTCATTTTATAACAACTAAGTTTTTGTAAAAATGTTAACATTTGCTACGATTCACCAATAGATGGCGACGTTTGTTATTGGAGCATTTTACTGAAGTTTGGCGACCATAGTTAAAGTAAATTAATTACCACCAAATGATGTATTGTAAAGTTTTAAGCTATTTTTTTAAGGAAAAAATTCGTTTTGAAATATTTACATATAAATCGTCATTAGAGGGAAAAATAATTCTGAAAATAGCGCATCAAATATTAATGCTGATGTAGGGTTATGATGAAAAACTCATAACCACGAAACTCCGCTCAGAAGTCATATTAGATATATCGTTACGATAATATAAGTCAGTGTTTTAATGACTATGAATCAATGTATGTTCGTATGCTATCTATTTATAATATGCTGGTCTGAAGGATCTATTATTAATTTCAATAGATATTTGTATTGTTAAATTTTATATCATAACATAATTACGCGTTGCAATGCGGAGTGGATGATTTTTGTTTTTGTAGCAAAAAATAATTTTCTTCTTATTTTATTTTGCCGTTTATTTTCTGATATTTTTTTAGTTATTCTTTTATTCGGGGCGGTGGGTTAACCAAAAAATCAATTATTATAGAATACAGTATAAGCCGTCTTCGAATAGAAATGGTATGACTAACAAAAATTTGTTTTATATAGGTATAAATAAAATATATAATAAAATATATAATAAAAATATATAATATAATATGTGACGAATCTCGTGGATTACAAATGTGCGACCAACTATCACTTTTCTATAGAAGATACAGAAACTGACTGAAAGATCACCAGGAAGGTGGATAATTATACCGATGTAGAGTATCAAATTTAAAAACTCATAACACAAAAGAATCTAGCCGATTAGATTATATGATAATTATTAAAACATCTTTTATAATGTATGTAATAAGTATTTTTTTAAAGTTACGTTTAAATATCACCAAATGATCACTAATTTCTGCATTACAGAAAAAAATAGCAATATTAACTATATCTGTGGTGAATTTAAATAGTTATTTATATTCATTAGCAATACTGAGACATAAAAATAGGCGCCAGAGACCTAATCAGCAATATATTTGTATGAGCTTACGAATCGGCGACCAAAAAGTTTTAGTAGGCCAAACTTAAGTTGGCGCCTCGCCGTCTATATGAAAGTAATGCGTAGGCGGTCGTAGCACGCGTAGCTTTAACGTAGCGCTTCTACGAATTATCGTAGACCACGTCGATGTAAACCATGCGCCTCGGTCGTTACTTGGCACAGCGTGAAATTGTGTTCTAGTTTTTTTTTATTAGTTTATCACATTGTTTTATTAACATCCTTCCTAATATTACATTATAAATGTGAAAGTTTACCACCCACTTTTTCGCGTGGGTAATCGAAATTGACAATTAAGGGACGTAGGCGGATAGCAGTACTACAAGAGAAGGAAAACTCGAAATAAAATTTTATAACAGTACTATTGTTTGTCAGTTTCCCTCCTACTTAGGTGGAGGCTTGAGCCCAGCAGTGGGACATATATGAGCTGAGATGCATATAACTTGTATGCGCATTTTTTAATCAGTTAATATATAACAATTAGGAAATTCTCGCGGTTTCATTCACGTAGTTTATGTTTCCTGTAACTTATATTACTCGCTGATAGAGTAGCTTTCCATTTTTGTAAGAAATTTAAAATTAGTTTAGTAGTTTAGGCGGGCCAATATAACAAGCAAACGGATATAATTCGCATTAATGTTAGAAAGAAAAAAAAGTAATTTATTACAGCAAAATAAAATAGTTAAATAAAGAACTTAAAGGAACAAAAAATAAATCATGATTAAATCATAAATAATATTATTAATATTAGTTCAGATTTATATGGTAAAGTAGATCGGAAAAATCGAAAGGAAACTATAATATTACTTAAGATTTGCCGTTGGCAGCCGCTATTGCCAAATAAACGGTTGTCATCAAAAATTCGTATGAAATTTTAATAACGAAAACAGTACATTGCTTTTTTTTTGTGTGACTTAGTTGTTAACCACGGACGGTTACGACAACTTTACCCAAATTGTTGGATGAGCTATGAGAACTTTCAAATTGAGCGGCACTTTACGCTTATATTATAGACCTAATTGGTGATAGATTATTCCCGGTCCGCTGGCCAGGCTGTTATCATGCGTAAATAATCACACCTATATAATCATACCTATTTGCGTAGACCCTGTCCACCTTACTGTTATTGAGAATACTATCTCAATTTTACAGTCAGTCAGTTACTAATCTATCTATCCATAAACTTTAATGTACTACTCATTTCTTCCAGCTATCTATTTATTATCTATAGGACTACACCAACTTATCAGACAGCTTGGCGACTGTATTGAGTATTATGAGTTTTTTAGTACTACGCAAGTAGTATAGATTATATGGCTGGTAATTCTGGTGATTTTACTATTCCCACGGACATGGCGGCATCTTGTATTCTTAATACGTCACCGATTAGAATCAGAATACTGTATTTAGCAGAATACGATCAATATAATAGAAAGATTAATCTATACTAATATTGTATATGAAAAACTGATTTAGCATCGCTATTGTCAAGGGCACCTTGTAATCGCCGACTGATGATCAAAGGGCCGACATTGAATTCCTGTGGATTATCGAGACTTCTGTAGGCTCGCTACCCGACTTATACCGCTACCGATTAATAGAAAATGGTTTTTATACTTTTATGATTTGAAGGCAAGTAAGTAACAAATTCTCTTCGGAGGTTCGCTAGCATTAATTACATATTGTTGTTTTGGACACAACTATTATTATTTTAAATTTTAAAAAGAAAATAATATGATAATTTAATACAAATTTGTTCTTATAACGGTTGTTATGACAACAATGCCAAATGAATATTACGACAGTCAATGCTTTGACTACAATGTCAAGTTATACACGCAGCAATGTACGAATATAGCAAGCATTATTTGCCTTGCTTTTTATATGATGATCAATATAATAATGTCACAATTAGTGTTTACGTGGCAATGTCTATAAGCTTGCTATATTTATATATAGCAAGCTTTTTCTGCCTTGTTTTCTAATTTATACAGAGTGTATTTAAAAAGTATATCCTTTTGATTTATTCGTAAGCGTTGTTAACGGCTTAATAAATTTAATTGGATCGGTAACTCAATTTCTGTTTTGGTTGTTGCCAATAATATTTATGTATTAATATGTCTTGTTGTTACTGTTTAGTCCAAATTTGCAATAACTTTCTTGATAAACAGGTGAGACCGAGACTCACCTACCTAGACCAGATTGGTCACGTATTGAAGGAAGGTGGAGTCACGAGTCTCCGAAACCGGCGAGCGTGTATGAATCTCTTCATTCTTCTTCATTATGAATGTTCAGAAAGCGAGTGAAGTATGCAAGGATAGAGTTCTCTGGCACTCTGTTCTCTCTGCCTACCCTGCAAGGGTTATGGTGTGATCATATGTATGTATGTGTCCATCCATCCATCCATCAGCCCGTAGACGTCCACTGTTGGACATAGGCCTCCCCACGAGAATGCCATCTATAACGGTCCTGTGCCACCTGCATCCAACGGTTCGCTGCTAATGGAGAAAGTGAGACAAGTAATAGTACTTGTCTCACTCCCTCCTTTATGTCCATCTACCGGCTATTAGCACAACTACTAATTTCGTATATTGTATGCAGTTGAGCTATCTTGTATTAGATGTCAGTAAGTGTATGGTGTAACAGGGACGTACTCAGAATTTACCTATATCAAGGAGTGCTAATTTTTTTTATTTCAAAGATACAAACAAATCTTATTAGCTGTTTGCTCTATTCAAATACAAATGTTTATAATCAAATAATTCTGCATAGCGAATAGGTGAATGACTACTGTTTTTAACCGAAAATTTCTTTATAAGGCTTGTCAGCATTGTTCATAATGTTAATATTTTATAAAAAATCCATCTTTTCTTTACTGTCATTCTGATAAACTCAGAAGTTTAGAAACCTTTTTTTTCTTCATATTTGTGTCCTTTTTTATACGACTAAATAATACAATTATTGGTTTGGGTTTCTAACAAATTGTCGAATGAAAGAAGTTGGACTTTTAGTAAATATGTGTAACTAACACGGTATTATTTCCTTCCTTTTTGTCTTTTCCATATAAAAAAAGAATCAAACCACTCTGTTAAAATAAGGCTTTATACAATTGATAATGCAACAATGGTGTCAATGACCAAGACCTGTAAAAGAGTATTTTAAGCGAGCAGACCAGCCCCCCCCCCTGGTAGCAACCGTTTGATTGACGCACGGGCCATCTAAAACTTAGCCATGCCAAAGGTAACTTGAAGACCCGGTCTTCGACGCCACCACCATTTTGAATATTTTTGTGACGTGCTCAACCTCGTTAATCTTATCAAGAAATTGCATCGAGTGCAATTACATTATTAATAAATAAAGGAGAAAGGGTGACATTGGTTCCAATAATAAAAATGAAATACTCTTTTGTATCATATATTTCTTGAGCTATACCTAGTCTTGCTCTAAATACTGTAACAAAGAAAAACCTTTTTCTATTGCAAAAAATATTTATGACTTTTATAGTGTTAGTTTAATACATAAATATAAAACAATTTAAAATATAAAAAGCTTGTTCGAAGTGGTTTCTATTGGCTGCAATACAGTCCTTTAAATCTTCATTGTTAAAATGAGAAGAACAAATCTTTGTATATTTCGTAGGAGTCCAGTTTTTCTATTAATTTTTGAAATCCATTGCTTCTAACATCGTCATTGGACGGTATTCTAAAACATACAAAATTTACAGTTTAATTATAATAGGTTCATTTAAAGTAGTGTAAAAAATATTTTTCTTTGATGAAAAATCCGAATGTTATAATTATATTCTAATTACGACCCTGGATTTTTGACACTTTTATAGTTCTTCATAGTTAACGACAGCTGGCGTATTGCTTACAAAATAATTATTAACTACATATAAAACTCATATTTTTGTTGAGGTAAAAGGCTTTGGGTATAAATTTTAATACTCATGGTTATTAGTTATTACAATAATCTTAATAGTTTGAACTGTATGTGCTTTTATTGTTCTAGGTCCTATTATGAAAAGTGGTGCCATCTAACGTTGAGTAAAATTATTCCTGAACATGATACCGTCAAAAGAACTTTCTAGAAATTATTTTGATAAATTATGAATAAATATACTTACAAATGGAATGTGATTCTTTCCATAGCATCTGTACGTTTATTGGAGTAGTTTTTACATGATAAAACACAACACTTCATGGTTTTCTTCGTAATAACATAAAAATACACCAAAAATATAATTTTATGCACCGTACGAACACCGTCAGCGACGACAGAAGACTAATAGGCCACGCCTACTATTGATGTTAGCGTGATGACGTCAGGGCCTACTTGAGAATCACAGTGCACAGTTAGTTAGGCCCTCTCCTCTTTGTATTTGCTCCGTGGTTTGACCTTTCCTTTTTTTGCGGTTCTATTTAAGTAATTTGGTCATTTTACGACATCAACTGGAATACAATGGGTGGTAAATTTTCACACTAATATCGTTTAAAAAAATAATATTAATTGAATTAATTAATTTAGTTAATAATTAATTATTTCATCTTGTTCTCAGATTATATACATCCCACAGTTGAGCACGACCTTAGACAAAGAAACTAAATCATTCATATTGACCAGACGGGTTGGCGTTGGGTTGTATTTCACATCACCCATTTGTTTGGATGTTATTAGCTTACATTTCTTAGTTATTTTTTACAATGCTTTCGGCAAAGGAAGGGATCCTTTCTAATGTATGCTTACTTCATCATACAACGGATATTTGCTTTTTTATTCTAAATTACAACAGAGTTAATTTTAGAGCAAGAAACTAAGTTAACATTAAAATTGTCATAAGAATACTGTCTATAAAT
This sequence comes from Lymantria monacha, assembly GCA_905163515.2. Taxonomy (NCBI): domain Eukaryota; kingdom Metazoa; phylum Arthropoda; class Insecta; order Lepidoptera; family Erebidae; genus Lymantria; species Lymantria monacha. Next base: position 26,442,274 of record LR991081.1, read on the forward strand.
CTCTTTAATAATGATTGCGGGGTCGTGGAGGGTACGAATACTACCAAGCTTCAGTCAACAAAACAACTAAGAGCTTATAATTAACCTGGGCTAAGTCCATCTATTGCCGTCTAGTGAACAGTTACATTCCCAAGATGAGTTGAAGTCTGGCATGTACCCGGTCATAAAACGATTGTCAAAACTGTTTGTAATATCTACGATGAAAGTAGAAACATATTACGTCAAACTCAGGCAATTGGGATACGAGCAGGATTATGATGATATAATAATCAATGAGCAAGTAACCAACAGGATAACCGCGAAAGTGCAGGCACAGCTGGTAAGTGAATATAATAATAGACAAAACATTCGCCGTTTAATTAAGAAATTTAATTTTTTAACTGATTTTTAAGGCTTAAAGAAGAATCACTTATATGGTAGGTGACTTTTTATTCATCAGCTCATTGGGCTATCAGACATAAGCATTCAATATATCAAATCATAAGTGGGAATAACGGTATAATCGTGGTAGGACCACGCTGTGGACAGTCCTCTGTCTACAGCCGCGGGCCGGTCCGTCCGGGGTAGTACCACACTCTCGCAGAAGATCGACGTCTGAGTAATGGCAATTTGCTATTGCGCTTCGTTCGGTGAATGAGAGAGCTGGAAGCCCAACTGGGGTGGGTTCGGGGTTGTATTGGTAGGCAGCGGCCTAGCTATTCCATTGGCAAAGGTCCATGGGCGGCAGTGACACTTACCATCAGGTGTGCTGTCTGCTCGTTCGCCACCATAAGAAATAAAAAAAAATAAAAAAATAATCGACACGCTTGGTACAGTACCCGGCAATAAATACTACACATTAATCCTGAGAAAAAAGGTATACATTAAGTTTGTTTTTGCAGATAGAATTAATTAAAAGAAATATTTTGGTTTACAATGCACAGATAAGTTAATTTGTGTTTGTAGAGAGAGAAAAAAGATTGCAGAATAATTATATTTTAATTAGCCAGATCTTTTAGTCTAGATATCAGACTATCAGTACGTCGCGATGTTACAGTAACAATGTGTGACAGGGACAACGTCAAACGAAATTAGTGAATTATCTCTTTCTAACACGTCATGTGCAATATATAATGGCAGGTACTGTATATAGATTGGCGATTGCAATCGTTGTTCATTGTCGAGAACAGTGCAGTTGTACACTTTTCTCATTCCTCAATAAGTTTTTACGACAACGAACAGCTCGTGTAAATAAGATGCAATGTAACGTTATAGGTATTCGTAACTTGTAAGCAATTGGGGGGTGACTTTATAAATCAATAATTAACGCACACACTTAGACTATTATTAAATAATAATTCGCATTTAAAATCGTGCGTAAATTTTCAATGTGCTAAACATATAAATAAGTCTTAAACATGCCTTAGTATCTATCCGCTCCTGTATTTTCCACTCCCCAAGCAGTCTGGGATAACAACAAGGTAGCATAGACTCCCCTTTGTTGGGGTTTTTTACGCCTTTTGAGTTGATTACCGTTACTGGAAGATTAGCTTTCGGTAGTTCACTCAGTGGGGTCTAATCGCTTTTCTAGAAGGTTTTAATTAAAATGTAATACGTAAGATTTACAAAAATGAAGATGAGGAAAATGATATTATTGAGAAATGGTGAATAAATATCATCATTCTAGGAGAAAGGCTGGTAATTATTGTTTATTATTGTTTTCTTCTCTTTTAGGCCTATATGATCCATAGGATATTGACACGGGACTTCCTTATAAAGAAAGAGGAAGTAGTAAGCTAACTTCCCTATCATGAGAGTAATCCATATTACCTAAACGCTACGCTACTTTTCATTACAACATTACTTTGCCTTGCAAAGATGTCCTCGCCTTTTACATATAACATACGCATTAGAAAATATTATAATATATATTACTTTGTTTCTCTCCGTGTAGAGAAAACTTTTTCGACAAGTTTCACTCGTTTTCCCCGATAGAATATTACAAGTTACTTAATTTTTAGTTCCACAGAATAGGGGATAGAAATATATAATATATGTACTACAAGATGATCAAATGAGTTAAGTTTGAAACAATAATAGAAAAGTTTTAAGTGTGAATGTTGAAGGTTTTAAATGTAATGAAACCAACCAATTACACTATCAAAAACATTTTGTGGAATGGAACCTATTATTTAAATTAAATGATAAGAATAAGTTTATGAAGAAGATGATATTATAATATAACATGTTAACAATTTTAATGACGTCTACCCGCCTTCAATGTTTGAGAATGTTGTCTACATGTAATTTCAAATGCCCTCATAAATTTATTAGTGAGAGGACCACACTGTTGATAGATCTCTGTCTACAGCCGCGGGCCAGTCCGTCTGGGGTAGTACCAAACTCTCGCAGAAAAAATAGCAATGTGTTATTGCGCTTCGTTCAGTGAGCGAGAGAGCCGGAAGCGCAACTGGGTGGGTTTATATTGATAGGCCTAGCCACACAAAGTATTGTCCTGCGTGGGAATCGAACCCACGCCACTGGCAAGGAAGGTCGGTATCTTAACCACTACGCCATCTGTGCAGTCAAATGGCTATTTAATATTAAAAATAACAAACTGGAATATTTATTTTATCATCATCTCACCTCCTGCATGTTCCACTGTTGGGCTCGAGCCTCCTCCACAATGGGAAAGTAATTGATCTTCACCACCAGTTTTAAAAAAAAATATGATAAGTTTTTAAACGAAGTTATACAACATTAGAAATTTACCACCCAAATTTGTGTAGAAAACTCTTAATTGACTGCAATGTGTCTACCGAGAATAGTGGCGGATTTAATTTTTGTTCACCATTTCATTAGAAAATCTGTTAAAACTTTTTTATTAACAACATTTTTTTACCCAAAACATCATGATTGATAACTGTATATTTAAACCAAAATTCAACACAGTTTTTTTTATATATTCACACTTTTAGCTGGTGAGATGGGCTTTTTACTAAATACAAGTTTTGTTAATTTTAAAATGAATGAGCTAATTAACGTTTATTTGCCATACTTTCAATTTCAGACTCCTTAGAGACGAATAACCCAAATTCAAACCAGCTACTTAAGGTTGTAGACATGTTTATTTCCTATGATAAAGGAGAGCCAGATTTATTCATAAGAAATGCTTCTTATAGGTACAAATCTTGTTTGCTAAGAAAACTTGTAAATAAACAGTATTTTAAGTTACAAATTCAAACCTGCGATCTCACAGCTGCCAATCCTTTTCCTAAATGTATATCAATAAATAAATACCCCCTTGGGCCACGGGTTGAGAATGCCCGCCGGAAACCGTATGGCTATTGCTCACTATCCCGTAAAAGTCGTAAAAACTGGATGAGGAATCAATAAAAGAGCAAATAGTAGTAATATTCTGGGAGATTTATGTACCATTTGCGATCACCAAACCAACTACAAAGCAGTGGAATATTAGCATTATACCCTTGAGGAGGCCAATGTATAAAAGTGGACGGCGAAAGACTGGAATAAATATATTAGTACATAATAATATAAAACATTTAACAAAACTATGTCAATATCACAAACAGCAAACTAAGAAAATGTGATGAACTATTTTGATCCCGTTTCTGTTATATCTTCTGTCATCGTTCTTATAATAAAGTTCGTACTAAAAAAAACTTGACGTAACAAGACCAAGCGTATTAATAGTCTCCGTAACCTTGAAATCTATTTTCTATCCCTTTCACACAGTCCCCTGTACAACGTATTAGATAGAGACAGTAGTTTTTATCGAGAATCAATTTAACAGACGAAGGGAACGTTAGGTAAATAAACTTCACAGTTACGATTTTGCCTCTTTGGCAGGAGGAGGGTTTTAATTTTAATTTACTCCATTTAAAATGACGGTCGGATTAATTATATGAATAGCCTGTGTGGTTTATGGCATCCATTCCATGTTTATGCTCAAGCAATTTGTGCGTTTTATGAGTTAAAGAACGATGTTTTATTATTTATTAAAGCTTTATCTGTTACATTTAAATGTTTATATTCTCATCTGTATCACCTTATATTAATAAACACATTTAAAATAATACGTCCACATACTGAGAGATAATTGTGTGTCTCCATCTAAGTTATAATATTAAGTTTTTACTTGTTAAATAATGATTAATGAAAAAAAAATCTATTTATTATTTTATTATCATCTCAGCTCATATATGGCCTACTGCTGTTCTCGAGTAACCTCTACAATTGGAAGCAAATTTCACGCTAATTAGACGGGTTGGTATAGGGCAGGGGTCGGCAACCGTTTTGAGTCAGAAGAGCTAAAAATTACAATTTACAAAAGTCTAAAGTTTTTAAAGAGCCACAATTTTATTTTCCAACAATAAATTGTGCCTTTTTTTATTGTTAATGGTGGCAAAGGAGCAAGCAGCACACCTGATGGTAAGTGTCACTGCTGCCCATGGATCTTTGCTATAACCAAGGCTATAGCTAGGTCGTTGCCTACCATTACATTCCCAAACCCACCCAGTTGGGCTGCCGGCTCTCTCGCTCACCGAACGAAAAGTAATAACACATTGTATTACTTAGTCATCGTTACCGAAATTAAAATTATTAATTATTAATAAATTAATTAAAATTATCGAAACCGGCGAGCGTGTATGAAGAGAATTATGAATGTTGAGGAAGCGAGTGAAGTATGCAAGGATAGAGTTCTCTGGCACTCTGTTCTCTCTGCCTACCCTGCAAGGGATATGGCATGATGATATGTGTTTGTATGTATCAAGTGCTATTTCAATAAAGGACATGCATATGGACCTGTGTAAGACTTTGTAATCTCTCATTATGGGTGAAGACCGTATATATATAATAAAAAATAATAAACCGGTCTGATAGCCAATAAAATAAAAAAACAATATGATACATAATATTATATTATTACGGCTTCCATTATTATATGCAGTGAAATAAAATTCACTTAATATTTTTAATAAAAAAATATGAATTAATTTCTTTGTTCTAGCATAATTATTTCATTTGTTAGTAGTCTTCTAACTAAAATAAATTTTTGAGTACTCTACTAGAAACGAAGACATCTTCTTGGAACGATAATTAATTATCTTAAATCAACCGCTATAAGATTGTGATAACTATAGTTTTTGTAACAATGAGTGTACCAAATACGAAATATATGTAATAACGAAACAATTGTCTATGAATTAGCCCACACAAGTTCAGCACTACAAAGGGTTTTTTGCAGTGATACCCAAATTGTCTGTACTACATAATAGAGTTTACGTAATCACAGAATTCATTACGGAATGGAATATATAAATAATGAAAATAATTAAATAATTTTGATTGAGTTTGTATGAAATGCACGCAATTAAGTATTTGTTGAAGTGGCAATGGGCAGGCCACATCGTTCGACGAACCGACAACCGTTGGGGAAGAGGGGTCGTCGAGTGGAGACCACGAATCGGACGGCGCCGCGTAGGACGACCCCCCACTAGGTGGACTGACGACATTATGAAGGTCGCAGGAAACCGCTGGATGCAGGTGGCGCGGGACCGTGTTGAATGGCATTCTCGTGGGGAGGGCTATGTCCAACAGTGACGTTTACGGGCTGATGGATGGATGGATGAAGTATTTGTTGGCTGGTCATAGAATAGATTTTAGTTGGTGTTATATGAATTTTCCAGGAGAGTGCTACTTATCAAAACTTTGGTGATTTTTTTTCGTGTATTTTAGCTGTTAGCTCAGATGGCTATTACAGGTTAACGCGGACTATGGGTGAGCGCTGAGGGCTCTCAATGCCAAAAATCACTTTTTTTTTTTTTTTTTTTTTTTGCACACTCTCGAACCACTCCGTCCGGGGTGACAGAGGGGCGTAAGCATGCACACCCATAACCCACCCGTGACGTCGCCTTCGTCGTTGGGCCAACCACCGGAGCAGAGTGACTTGACGTCAGTGGTTGGCCCGACGGAATACCCCTGAGGAGTACCCTCTCCTCGACCGACGTCCCCCCCTCGGGTAGGATGTCGGTCTTTCCTCACGCGGTCGGCCTCTCGGCGGGTGACGGACTAAATCCCCGATCCAGTCACCCGCGGCCTCGGCTAGGGCGGCATCAGGCGCAGGTAATCGCGCCTGCGCCGCCCCAGTCGCCGGCGGCGGTTCGCGTCGTCGAGGAGACGCTCCTCGCGCACGCGCTCCGCCGCCTCCTTCCGCGAGACTACTGCCTCGCAGAAGGATGCGACCGCGTCCCAGTTCCTGACGCTGTCGAGCATCGCCCTGGCGATGGTCGGCAGCGTCAGGTCAGCACCGATGATTGTGACGAGTTCACGACGCTGCTCTGCCCACGCGGCACAAACCTCGAGCGTATGCTGCGCCGTGTCCTCGTCGCAATCGCAGTGGTGGCAGGACGGTGTACTCTCCCTCCTTACGACCGTGTGCAGGTATTTGGCGAAGCATCCATGCCCCGTCAAAACCTGCACCAGTCGGAAGGAGAGCACCCCGTGCCGCCGATTTAGCCACTGCATCAGCACCGGCCGGAAGGCCTCCACGGTCCGCACACCGAACCGAGGCCTCTCCAGCCCGACTGCTCAACGGGCAATGATGTCGCGGCGGGCGTCGAGGCGCCAGGCGGTGTGCTCCCTCAACGAGACCACACCGCCCTCAGCTCGCACCCCCAACATCCGCCGATACAAACCGGCGAGCATTTCCGCTTCCAGGTCCCATGGAGGGGTCCCGGCCAATAGACACGCTGCCTCCGTCGACACCGTGCGGTACCCGCGTATGGCCCTGACCGCCATGGCCCTCTGTGGTCGCCACAGAAGAGCCCTGAGTCGGACGGTCAGGGATCCCGCCCACACCGGTGCGATGCAAAAAATCACTTGATGATTTTTCACCCGTCTTTTATACGATTCCTACAGGTAAGTTATGGAACTTTGAATTAAACGCGAGTAAATTAGGAAAGTTGAATTATTAATTATATATTTTTAACTCGTTACCACATCAAATAAGTTTACGATTACAGATGATTTCTTAAATCATATACATATAATGTATCACCACTATTTGGGGTATGGGTGATCGTAAGAGACGGCTAAGGGATATAAAACATCTATGGAAGAGATGAAAAACTCGAAACAAAAGTCTATACCAACACGTCTGACCAGCGCTGTATAGTAAGGTTAATTTCTCTCTCATATGGAGGAGGTCCGAGCCCAACAGTGGGTCATATTTGGGCTGTAATTATAATGATGATTATGAATAAGAGATTTTTGTCATCTCTATACATTCATTATTATTGTATAATATATTTATTTATGCAAGAGAATTGAAAAGGAAATTAATGAATGCAAGAGCAATGAAATATGCAAGTCATATAATAATCATGTAATATATATTTATATGTTATGCTAGAGAAAAGAATGGAAGAGTAATGAATGTAAGAAAACTTGAAATAAAATTCTATACCAATCCGTATGATTGGGTGGACAACTTTTCACCTATTATGTAGAAGCCCAAGAATGAGACGTATGTAAATTGAACATACTTTAAACATAATATATTTTCAATTCTCCTTCACTAATAATTGCATCAAAATGTTATGCAATACAGCAGTAGTTTAGATATGCGAGTGTTCTCGGTCGGAGCTCCTCATGAATAAATAATTGCACGGTTCACAATCGTCGTTTTGACACTAGATGTATATTGAGTCTGTTAATTGTATTTTATTAAAAGATGCGAAATGGAATGCTGCGATGGTTTGGACATGTGGAAAGAATGCCGAACGAACGTCTGGTTAAGAAGATATACAATGCGAAAGTGGAAGGATGTAGGTACCGGGGGAGACCGAGACTAACCTACCTAGACCAGATCAGTCATGTACTGAAGAAAGGTGGAGTCAAAAGTCTCCGAAACCGGCGAGCGTGTATGGAGAGAATTATGAATGTTGAGGAAGTGAGTGAAGTATGCAAGGATAGAGTTCTCTGGCACTCTGTTCTCTCTGCCTACCCTGCAAGGGACATGGCGGCGTGATGGTATGTATGTATTAAACTTTATCGAGATTCATGAAGCTATTCTTTAGATCATCATCATCATTCTCCTACTCTTATTCCAATTACTTAGGGTCGATACAATATGTACTCTTCTTTCATAGTAAATACTGTAAAGTTATTGGCAATAGTTCTATGACCGGCCGCCTGCCAGACGTCAACCCTCCTTGGGAATGTAATTGTTGACCAAACGGCATCAAGTCGAGTTGGCCCAGGCCGTTATAAGGCTCTTAGTCGTCTTTTACGACATCCACGAGCAAAATAAGGGTTGGTAGTATTCGTAGCCGCTACTATATATATATATATATATATATATATATATATAATTTTAACTTTTAATAATTCTATCGATGAATTAAACTACGTATTAGCTTGTCATTATAAATTCATTATAAATTTTAGGAAAGTGTTAGTTTATAATTATATTTATTCAATATGTACGTTAGGTGGTCATTACAATATGTTATCACCGTGTTTTCGAGGATATAATTAAAAAGTGTATAGTCTATAATGTATAGCTTTAATTGGTATGTTGACTTATTGATTTTTACCTCATAAGGACGGCAATATAGAAAATATACTAAAACTATACTAATTTGTGATGATAATATACCATGATAATTTTTATATTGAGCTATTTGCAAGCAATTTGATTTTAACAATAAGACAGAGAGAGCTATACCAAAATATGACGTCATAGTTCGCAAAGACGACAGTCTGCGTAGGTACACCTTCACCTTCTAAATAAATAATTCTTATTCGCACACACCTTCTAAATAAATAATTTTTATTCGCGAAATAGAGATAGAGTGTGCTTGCAACTAATATCGTTCTGTATTACTTTTTAAAAATAATTACACAATTTTTTAAATTTTATTTTTAGTATAGTCAATTGTGTTATTGTAACAAGTAGTAACTTACGCTTCAGTGTTGTCATCTCTGGACTCGGAGCGCTCGGCATTGGCCTGACCTCTGCGATGGCGCGCTCGCTGCTCGTCCCCAAGCCCGTAAAGGCCGGCCACGGCCGCCATCTCACCGTCGCCTTCGCACCGGCTCCCGGCACAATCACATAGTCACTAACGAGCGCGAACCACACATACTTAGCGCATCGTCAAACTGTCATCACTATATGTCCATTCAGCTGTGCTGATACATTACAACATTAATAACTAACTAAAAATATACGCGAAAAAATTGGACGCATAATTTGATAAAGTACATAAATTATTATACTACTTTATTTTAATCACAATTTATATTATTGTATCTCGTCATAAGTTTTTGTTGGGAAGGTATTAGCTAGGCTACATTTGATTTTGTTTTATTGTTTTCGTCGTAAGGGTCGGTTTGCAGGTTCGGATTTATGAGCGCGATCCGTTGCATCTGTTGACAGGAAACATTTATAATAAAACGCCTTAGTGCTGTTCGCCCGTGACCGCAAAGTACGAGTTATTATGTGTGCTTTCCATTTAATACAAAAAGTGACGCAGTGTTCGATAAAGCGCTTTCCATCAACGACACTGTTGAACACAGCCTTACACTGTTCGACACTCGAAAAAGTGGTGTTTGACAGATGCTTACCTACTTTCATAGAGTACTTTAAATATATAGGTACTACTTTGCTTGAATTAAGTATCATTACTTAACCTTGCAATTTATTCACGGCATATTCTAGTAGTATTATTTGAGATTATTAAATTGAGCTTGTCTCTTACTGCTAATCAAAATTTAATAAAAATGTAGAATGTAAATATTGCATTATTGAAGTGAGCCCTGATAATGTGGTTATGTCTATAAATTATTGAGCCATGACTTTGTCAAGAAACTTGCATTTAGGTATACGACGCCCAGAATTTTGCGATATTGATGCACTCTAGTGTTATTTTGAGACAACTAGCTGTTTCATTTAAACTTTTACAGTGTTTGGCAGTGTTTCACAATGTACCGCAGAGTCCCTCTGTGTTAACTAAATGGAAAGCAACCTATATATCTAGCTTAATTTAAACCTGTTAAGGAAGTTATGCTTGTGTTATCAAGGATTGTCTCGATCGGGTTATAAGTTCCTCAGAAAGCAACATCCTTAGTGTTAAGCCTGGTTCGGTAGGGATTATAAAAAAAATTCAAAAGCTGAATTAACGTGACGTATATATAAATAAAAAGAAATACAGCAATTTCAAGTCTGTATTACCGATACTCTTTTTCATGTCCTTTTTAATTAAATAAAAAATATATATTCTTACTTCTGGATGCAGGTTGATTTAAGCTATAGTTCGAAAAATTATATTAGTTGTATAAAAAAGTTATTACTTGCATAATTATGTCTTACTATAGATAATATAAAAGGTCTTTAAAAAATCCACATTAAGTATAGGTAACTATCTACAATACACTCTAAATTTATTTACGGGAATCTGTGAGCCCTAGTTTAACTTATCGATAGGTAAGTGCATACTTCAAAAGCGTCAGCTCTTCAACGATGAAGTAATACTGCGAAGATGTCTAGTGGCAATTGATAGCGAGTTGAATGCCAGCCCCTTCACATATTTACGTAAACTATGTAAACCACAACTAAGGCCTCTGTTTCAAAGGGCTGCTAAAGTTTGATGAATTGCTTTAACCTTCAACATTAACTTCGTAATAATAGAATTTCACTAAAGTTATTACATACGTATGCGACAGACAATTTGGATTAGTCACATTTGGCATAACCTGTGACGTGATAAATTCAGGAAAATGAAACCATTTTTATGGATTTATATCAGCAATGAAGGACGATAAAGTCCACCCATGTATGTGCCCAATGCGTAAATATAAGAAATCTTTAAGTATTGAAGTTTTTTTTTTATTACTAATGGTGGCAAATGAGCTAACAGCACACCTGATGGTAAGTGTCACCGCCGCCCATGGATCTTTGCAATAAATAACAAGGGTATAGCTAGGTCGCTACCTAACAATACAAAACCCAAACCCATCCAGTCGGGCTTCAAATCTTCAATCATATAGCGTGACTGGTAAAAGACTGTACATATTGAGGGAGGGTATTCAGTACTCGATTCTGATACAGAATATATAAAAAAAAATTATACTGAAATTTTGAACTAATTGTCCTATAAAAATATTTATTCACGTACACCTCCGCATAGATATTGAAATTGCATTAAAATAGTAATTCACGCTCTGCCCCGCACCCCGAGGGATGTCCCCGGGGTGAGTGTCCGTCTGTGGTCAGCTGATCAGTCAAAGCGCGTGCGCTGTATAGGATGTTTTGCATTTCCGTGTTTGTTAACCTATGTGTCTTTCGATCACCCGCGTTTTGATTTTAAACGTCACTTTTTTTTTTTTGAAGAGTGATAGAATGTGTTATTCGCTCGAAGAGTGTTGGGAAATGGTTCGTGCATATGCTCGAGCAAATGGCAGTGTACGAGGTGCGACTGATTTGTATCGAGAAATGTTGAGAAGGTGACCATCTTTTTGAGAATCCCGACACACTAATATTGTTGAGGTTTACTATCTAGTTAATTAATATTACGTTCTTATTATATTTTTATTGGTTACATGTGACCATTATCTATCGTCTCCTTGGATATGTACAGTCTTTTGCCATATATATATATATATATATATATATATGTGTGTGTATATATGTTTAATGACAGTGCGTTGTCAAGCGATCAAAGCACGAAGTTCAAGTATTAAAGTTCTTATCCGAATTACACCAGATAATTATATTTTTTATTCTTTTTTTGTGTGACTTAGTTGTTAGTCGCAGATGGCTATGAAAACTTTACCCAGGCTGTAGGTGAGTGCTGGCCACCGAAGTTAAAATCGAGTACCGGTGGTCCGCTCGCACGGCGAAGAGAGAAGGTTTTACGGTGGGTCTATGGGGTCACGCGCCGCCTTTCCGTCACCCCGGACCGATTCAGCGGGGCGAGACACCCATAGCCCACAAAAAAAAAAAAAAAAAAAAAAAAAAAGGCTGTAGGTGAGTGCTGAGAGCTCTGAACCCGATGAAGTTAAGGCCAGATAATCATAAGACTTTTGTCATTTATAAATTCAGCATGTCTTGTATGATGAAATGATGTTTAAAGAGGTTAAAACTACGGCGGAAGTCAAAATTAAATACGAACGCCATAAAATCGGTAAACTTAGTTGCATTTCTCATGCATATATTATCAGTAAAGTAGTACATACCTAGTACATTAATGTATAATCTCGAACTACGTAATGAAAGAAATAGATATACAGAAATATATACAATGTACGGGTGTATTGTCCGTGTGGTGACGGAGTAAGAATACTATTCACCACCCCATATCTTACCCGTGGGTAATCGTACGAGACGACTAAGGAATATAAAATGCATATATACCAACACGTCTGACCAGCGCGGTATAGTAGGTTAATTTCCATCCCATTACGGAGGAGTAGGCCCGAGCCCAACAGTGGGATATTTATGGGCTGTGATGATGATGATGATGACGGGTATATACCCGAATAAAGTTTAATTTTTATCTCATTAGATTTTTCTTTTATCATATCTACTGATATCTAATAAATAACATTAAAACCACTGCTTGGCATGGTAATGGTAAAGTAATTGATTTAATCTACTACGAGATTGCGGCTTTATATAGGAGCAGAGTCTAAGATAATAATTTATTTAATTCAAAACATAGTATAAAATTGAGACTTATCCGTGTGGTGACGGAGTACGCATACAATTCACCACCCTCTACCTTATTCGTGGGTGATCGTAAGATACGAGAGCATATAACATCTATGCAAGAGAAGGAAAACTCGAAACAAAGCCCTATACCAACACGCTTGACCAACGTGGTATAGTAGATTAATTTCTCTCTCATTACGGAGGAGGCCCGAACCCAACAGTGGGACATATATGGGCTGTGATGATGATGATGATAGTATAGAGACATAATACATATACTTCATAGAAAATTAAAAGATACATCCTAAGAATGGCTAGAAATACTTATAAAAAGTATTCCTAGCCATTCTTCAGTTGTATTATTTCTGATAACTTAAAATATAAGATAGGCCATTGTATAAATATTTCATGCAATCACAAATCTATTATAATTAAAAATGGATCTGTTGTATATTAATATCTTAAGGTATATTATATTATTATATTAGCTAGTAATCTTGCGAATATTCTTTTGACGGACTACACACTTACATAATTCAATTGGTATGGAGTATGGATAAGCCCGAGTTTAACGTTGGAAGCTCTTTGAGGGATACACCAGTTTATTTTCGTAGACATACTTAAGCCTCGGATCGGTCAAGAGCACTCTATTGCCGAAAACATAATCTTCCGTAATGATTTTAAAGCAAGTATAACAATAAATTGCTAATACCTAAAATTAAAAGAAAAGTTGTTTAATTTTTTTTTTTTTATAGTTTCCCATCTTTATCCTCGAAGGTAAATGCAATGTGTAGACCATCGCTTACACGTAATTATTAGTCCCACTTAATGAAAAGTTGCTATTGACATTAACCGAAAATGCTTGGACTTTGAAGTTTCAATTGAAACACAACAAGACAAGCTCGAGTTTACTTCCTGTCTGACAAATAATCGCATCTGAGAACTTACAGCGGACAGAAAATGTGGCTATCATAAAGTAGCTTAGAAGCTTTCTAAAATATCTACAATAGTACTTCATCATCATTATCGCGCTCTTATCATAATTACTTGATTTTGATGCAATATGTATTCCTCTTACTTAGTGCATATTGAAAAAAGTTAGTTTTACTTCTTTCGCATGATGTTATATGCGTTTTATATACCTTAGTCGGCTTTTACGATCAGCCACGGGTAAGATAGGGAGTGGTGAATTGTATTCTTACACCGTCACCACACGGAAAAATACACTATTACGCTCAGTAGATAAGCGTCGATAGTTACAAAAACAAATTGAAGGTTCTATTTTAATTATTCCACAGTCTCGCGAAACAATAGATACTAATGTTTCACAGAAACATGTTTCGAAGTTGATCCAATTCCCAAGGCGATTAAACAAAGTTAGAGTTAATTTTGTTAAGTATGCAGTGACTGCAGGATAGATGTTTCTGTTGTGCAATCGTATTTGCATACACTAACTAGGAAGGAGGAATATAACTTTATCACAAGTCTGATCTGCGTTTATCGAGATAACTTTATTAATTGCCGGTGTTTAGGTATACAATAGAGTTACCATCTTTTTCATTGGAATTGTAAGAACGAAGGGATTAAAGATGCAGCAGGACTGTTCAGGTCTTTTAACTGATACATAAAACGAGGTCTTCAATAGATTTGGCAGGAAAACACCAATATCGTAGTGTGTTAATTAATAACAATTTAATGTATGCGAGTTCAAATCCACAGAGTATTTATTTAAATTTTCGAAGATAACGCTCGTTTAATTCTTTATTGTCATTAATAGTACATTACTGTAGCGGCCAGCAAACGAGGTATTGATGGACGAACGTGTAAATGTGGGCCGAGGTGTAGCCGAGGCGCACATACGTAAATCCATCAATACCTAGTTGTGGCCAAGGCTTGTATAGTGCTTTTCTCAAATAATGCGCGACAATAAAAAATTAATTAGTATTAAGTAGAACTGTATACATGACGAACAACGAATAACATTTTTCACATGCTAAAGGGTTCATTTGTTTTTTTTTTCATTATTAAACAGCTTTCTTTTTTAAGCCAGTTCGAAATTTAAATAAAACTCTGATAAGTTGCCTATATGGTTACTATGATTTGAAGTAACAAATCGTTCCATTTTTAAAATACACGATAGATATGAATTTACATAATTATATATTTATTTGGCCGCTAAAACAGGACAGATATGGATTTTCATACATTTTTTGCCGGCCGCTGCTCGCATGTATTTACTCAGTACAGCAATTTCGATTTATCTCGAAGAAGGTTGTCAAAATAATGCCCAAATTTCCAAGCATGTTTGAGAAAAATATTATAAGATCACTTTATACAGAGCTCTTAAGAATATAATATTTTAAGCATGGAGTCCAGGCGCACATTGTTGAGTATTATGGTATTGCAAGACTTTAGCAACAATAATTATGACTATATCAACCTTACAGACAAACTTTGTTATATAGTACCTAGAACGGTTGGAGTGCCGGACGAAGCCCGCGTATGTATCACACTGTTTAGTGCAGGACTAATGCCGGCAGACGCCACTACACCGTCTTGCCGAGACATATAGCGCAAACTTTTTAGTCATTAATATTTTTTTGTTAATTCTAATCTAAAATCTTCGAAACAAGTTTTCCGTGTGGTGACTGAGTAAGAATACTATTCACCACCCCACGTCTCACCCGTGGGTGACCATAGGAGACAACTAAGGGATATAAAACACATAACATCTATGCGAGAGAAGGCAAACTCGAAACAAAACCCTATACCAACACGTCTGACCAGCGCGGTATAGTAGGTTAATTTCCCTCCCATTACGGAGGAGGCCCGAGCCCAACAGTGGGACATTTATGGGCTGTGATGATGATGAATCAAAAATTAAAAAAAAAGGTACTGTTCTGAATGATATTTTATTGACTTTTTCAGTCTTTTTCTATTAAGTATTTTTTCTTTCTTGGACTCTTGCTCCGTGTGGTACCTTTCTTTTTTGTTTTCATTACGGTATTTATTAATCTGTGGATAGAAGTATTATTGTTGTAATGCATAATTGTTTTTTGTCCATATTAAATAAAATAAAATATATATTATGTAAATAGCACGTTAAATACAAGTAATTATTTAATATTAATTATTTGCCATTGAGGGTGATACAAAATTAACTCTACTGACAGTGAGTGAAACAGAATTAACTCCACTCTACTAAGCGAATAAACCAATATTCACTGTCGGTCTGTGCCATCTCTATGGATAGTCTGATTAGTTTAAATAAAGGCCATTGTGTGATTCGAATCGGCAGGCAGTAAGCTTGATAATGCTAATCAATGGGTAGAGTTTTTAATAAATGGTTTAAAATTGAATAGTTCATTCATCTGTATCAAATTATTAATTGCGCACGATGGCACAAAAAGTAACTGTTCAGAATGAAAAGAGATAATGCCGTAGCAGTAGCGAATTTGCCACCGATGCAGAATGACAAGAGTACCGGGTACCGCCGACCCGCTCACACAGCGTTTTGGGGTACGTGTACGATAAACTATGGGGTCACGCGCCGTCGTTTCTATTGCCTCGACGTAACAGGCGAGTCAGTTTAGAAGTAATGTGACTTTTATTTAAATCATCATCTCAGCTCATATATGTCCCACTGTTGGGCTCGAGCGTCCTCCACAATGGGAGAGAAATTGACCTACTATACCACGCTGGTTAGACGTGTTGGTACTTGGTACAGGGTTTTGTTTAGAGTTTTCCTTCTCTTTTTATTTAAATACATTAAAATATTTAGCTATTACGAAAATTAACCATGTAAATGTAAAGTTCGGCATGCAGAAAAGAGTATGAAAGTAAAATTAATGCGGTCGAAATGCGATCTCTGCGGAAAATCTGTGGAGTTAGGCTGACCGACCGCATTCGTAACGACGACGTAAGAGAGCGAGTAGGTATGAAAGAGAGTATTGGTGTAAAGATGCGAAAGGGAATGCTCCGATGGTTCGGACATGTGGAAAGAATGCCGAACGAACGCCTGGTTAAGAAGATATACAATGCGAAAGTGGAAGGATGTAGGTACCGAGGGAGACCGAGACTAACCTACCTAGACCAGATCGGTCATGTACTGAAGGAAGGTGGAGTCAAGAGTCTCCGAAACCGGCGAGCGTGTATGAAGAGAATTATGAATGTTGAGGAAGCGAGTGAAGTATGCAGAGATAGAGTTCTTTGGCACTCTGTTCTCTCTGCCTACCCTGCAAGGGATATGGCGTGATGATATGTATGTATGTATGTGTAAATGTAAAGCTAACCATTCTAAAGTTAAAACTCAACTATTTAGAATCTGTAGATTCTCTATGAATGACTTTGTGCAAAAGTTTTCTTTGCACACATACTAGTATATGCATTTTCTAAATAAGTTGTGGCCGAGAGCCAAGCACGAAGATGTTAATTTAATTAACCATCACGTTTTCCGGTTTAACGAGTGTACCAATGTTTTGTCTGGTTTAGCAACATTTTACTGTTTATATATTAAGGTAGTTTTACCCACCTAAACCCTGGCGGAGCTAGTAAATTTTCATTTTTCTTAACTTTATTAAATGAGTACACTTTTCCCTTTTCTTTGCGCAGTTAGGAACAATATTCTTTATAATCACATTCAACATTCTTTATAACAATTTAATGCAATTAACAGTTAAATAAAATATAATTAGCAATATAAATAAACAATAAATTTTAAATTCAAAATATATTAGTAGCCATTTATAATAATTCAATAAACTTTTTTGGGTATAATGAATTGGGATAACCCAATGTAATGATAAGAGTACAATGTGTCATTGGAGGAGGAGTGCATATTGCGTTGACCCCAAGTAAGCATGGGAATTATGACTAACATGGATAGTTAAGGGGTGGTAACGCAGTTTAATATTAACCCGTCAGGCCGTCACCATATTTATTTAAAAATAAAAGACGATGAAACCCTATAATAATTCATATATAAAAAATGCTTATCCTCATTACAGCTCATTTACGTCCCACTGTTGGGCTCGAGCTTTCTCCGCGATAGTAGAGAAGTCCTTCTGTGACTATGAACGCTGTAAAATGTTCGAAACGTTGGGTTACTAAAAATCAAATACAAACGCGATAGAATTCGTAAAAATAGTTTTATTTCAAATAGGAGAGAAATTGACCTACATCTAATGTCATGATGATAATTTTATTTGTATATGTATGTAAAATTAATACGGTCGAAATGCGATTTCTACGGAAAATCTGTGGTGTTAGGCAGACCGACCGCATTCGCAACGACGACGTAGGTGAGCGAGTAGGTATGAAAGAGAGTATTGGTGTAAAGATGCGAAAGGGAATGCTGCGATGGTTCGGACATGTGGAAAGAATGCCGAACGAACGTCTGGTTAAGAAGATATATAATGCGAAAGTGGAAGGATGTAGGTACCGGGGGAGACCGAGACTAACCTACCTAAACCAGATTGGTCACGTACTGAAGGAAGGTGGAGTCAAGGGTCTCCGAAACTGGCGAGCGTGTATGAAGAGAATTATGAATGTTGAGGAAGCGAGTGAAGTATGCAAGGATAGAGTTCTCTGGCACTCTGTTCTCTCTGCCTACTCTGCAAGAAATATGGCGTGATGATATGTGCGTATGGTATGAAAATTATTATGCGAACATAATATATGTTTAGCTCACAAATCAAAAGGGTTAACCACGAAGAGTTTTTGTTAAACAATAATCAGATTAACTCTGTCCCGGAGGATTAATCTCAGCTTAGTTAGATACATAAATATAAATATAGCTGAAAAGTTTCATTGAATATCTCTATATTAGTTAAATTACGTTTCTTTAAATTTTTATAATAACTAATATACTTCCCGCTAATACTTGCAATAGTTAATTACATTTTATTTTCTCTCTTTATTTATTATTAGGGACTTTTATACACATGTACATGCCAGTGCCATCGTATATCAATAGATTACATACTACTTAAAACGTAACATAGCAAACTTAAATAACTTATAAGCTGCTTCAGAATTAGGTGATGACAATATGTGATGAAACATCCTTATATCATTCACATTTACATTTAGCTGCAATTAGATATTTATATATTTCGAAATCTATTGTTGTTTTTATTGTTTCAAAAGAGAAGGAAAACTCGAAATAAATCGCTATTAATTTATCTCATTAGCAAGATATAATATATCTTATATATATATATATAGTATATATATCAGTGTAGTATAAGTATATTTTCCGTGTGGTAACGGAGTAAGAATACTATTCACCACCCCATATCTTACCCGTGGGTGATCGTAAGAGACGACTAAGGGATATAAAACGCATATAACATCTATGCGAGAGAAGGAGAACTCGAAACAAAATCCTATACCAACACGTCTGACCAGCGCGGTATAGTAGGTTAATTTCCCTCCTATTACGGAGAAGGCCTGAGCCCAACAGTGGGACATTTATGGGCTGTGGTGATGATGATAAGTATATAATATATACTTATACTTCACAGGTCAGTGTGAGCATATGATTTTATTTCGACTTTATATTTTGTTGCAGCGATGTTATCTGCTTGCTTCCCTTGTAAATCACCCACGGGAAAGGAACTAGTAAGTGATTGTATTCTTACTTCATCATCATTCAAAATATAGTTTAATGTATTTATTTTTGTTAAAAACGTATATCAAGTCGAGTTCTGACCAAAATGTATGGCGATGACATATATGATTTGTGGTTCTCGGCCGCTTATTGCATGCTGTAAACGAGTATTTCAGATAACAGAATGGAAGCCTAATGAAATGGTTTCAAAATTAGTTACTTTACAGTCCGACTCAACTGGGAAGGGTGAGTATTACGCACATTACTCCTCCTTTGGGATATTAGAGGCGAGGATTAGGCCTATTAGATGTTAATAAGCTGATAGACGAATGGAGGGATGAAAGAACCAAACATGTGAATACTCACCGTCCCATGTTTTGTCGGTGAGTATCGTAAAAGACGATTAAGGGATACAAAATACTACATCCATAAGAGACAAGGAAAAGAACATAACAACATGTGGAAAGAATGCCGAACGAACGTCTGGTTAAGAAGATATACAATGCGAAAGTGGAAGGATGTAGGTACCGGGGGAGACCGATACTCATCTACCTAGACCAGATCGGTCATGTACTGAAGGAAGGTGGAGTCAAGAGTCTCCGAAACCGGCGAGCGTGTATGAAGAGAATTATGAATGTTGAGGAAGCGAGTGAAGTATGCAAGGATAGAGTTCTCTGGCACTCTGTTCTCTCTGCCTACCCTGCAAGGGATATGGTGTGATGATATGTATGTATGTACAAGGAAAATTTGAATCTTCATATTTGAGCAATGTGATATAGGTAGGTAGGTAGGCCAATTTCCATTCTATTGAGGAGCCTGAGCCAGGCATGGGACGCATATGAGCGATTTTGAAAAGAGCTGGTGACACATTATATTCTTAACCTATTAACACAGGGTTATGGTCGCTGGCCACCGAAGACAAAGATCGGGTACCGGTGGCCCGCTCGCAAGGCAAAGAGAGCTTGCAGGGTGGGTCTATGGGGTTGCGTGCCGCCTCTTCCGTCGCCCCGGATCGATTTGGCAGAGCGCGACCATATCAAGAGTCCACCGCAAGAAAAATAAATAAATAAAAAAGTATGTGTGTCAGCTCCGACGCATGACTGGAGTTTACTCCTTAAGTACGATTATCAAAACAGGCGCAAAAAAAGCTCATTTGACTAAATATAATATATAGGTATATTTTTATTTTTTTATTTTATTTTATATTTTTATTTACAGTTATTAAAACTGTTCAGTGAAGTATTATCTCACGTCAGAAAGTGAACGGTGGGCAGAATAGGTTGCGCACTAAAAACGTAACGAGGTCATTCGATCACTAGATTTTACTCCTCAAATTTTTCTCATACTGGGCGCCTTATATGAAAATCGATTCTTAAGGAGTAAACTCCAAAAAGAAAAAGGGTTATGGTCGCTAATAAACAAATCAGAAAATATACAAAACTATAACACATAAGTATTTTTTTACGAATACTTCAAATAAATGATTAATTAAAAGCATATGAAGTTATAGACTGGATTACTAAAATCTTTTAAAGTATCTTCCCATCTTTCTTTCGAAAGTGTTTTTGTGATTAATATCCTTTGTTTGCTATGGTCTTAAGTGTTTAAATACCTTAAGTCACACTTAGTCGTGGGGCTCCATAAAAATTTCTGTGGTTTTTTTATTTTACTGATTACTAGCGGACCTGGCACACTTCGTTTCACCTAACAGTTAATTAATGAGATAAGCAGATTTCGATTAATTTAAAATTATTAAGTTTTTTTAGCTGGGTGGTAGCGGCTACAAATACTACCAACCCTTACTTTGGTCGTGGATGTCGTATAAGATGAGTAAGAGCCTTATAACGACCTCGGCCAACTCCATCTAATGCCCTTTGGTCAACAATTACATTCCCAAGGAGGGTTGACGTCTGGTAGGCGGTCGGTCATACAACTATTGCCAATAACTTTTACAATATGTACTATGAAAGAAAAGTAGGTACATATTGTACGACCCCAAGTAATTGGGATAAGAGTAGGAGAATGAAAAATTTTCCAAATTATAATTTTAACTTTTCGCAGTATTTGCCAAACAAACCATTAGACCACGTAATGACGTGAGCTGTCTGTTGCCATTGGTTACATCATCAACAAATGGCCGTTTAGAATTGATGTTTTTAATTTTCTTTTTTTTTTGTTTTGTTTATTAATATCATATTTTAATATCCTATATCCTATTCCCGATGACAACAAACTCAAAAACATAAAAACCATAAAAATTGGTGCAGCCGTTCTCGAGTTATATATATATTTAAAAAGTCTAATTTAAAAGTTACAAATGTCTAAACATTCCCTACTTTTACAAGATTTTTAATCAAAGTCCGGGCGTAAATACATGACAATAAGATGTTGGATAAAATGTTTGATATTACCAAAACAAAACTGTCACAGCAATTGTATTATTATTCAAGATTTTAAATAACGTTACGATATTGATTGATTTATTCAAATTTTTTCTTCATAATTCTTTTTTATACATCGCTAATTACCAAAAGTTATTATCTAGAGCTGTAAAAGAAAGGCGTCCACGTTAATCGGCTTTTATAATCATCATTCATCATTCTACTCTCTTATCCGAATTACTTGGGGTTGATACATTACTCTTCTTTCATAGTACATATTGTAAAAGTTATTGGCAATAATGTTATGACTAGCCGCCTGTCAGCCGTCAACTCTACTTGGAAATGTAATTGTTGACCAAACGGCATCAGATAGAATTGGCCCAGGTCGTTATAAGGCTCTTAATCGTTTTTTACGACATTCATGAGCATAGTAAGGGTTGGTAGTATTCGTAGCCACTACCACACAGCTTTTAAACCGTTAACCGGCTTTTACTCGTATCAAGAAAATCACCCACGTGTTAAATTCGTTGTCAATACATAGAGAATGTATTAATTATTACATATTTTTGAAGTAATTACCTTATAATATCAATTTATATAAATTACGAATTCTTTATTCGTACAATATATCAGGTATTTCTAAAGTTAAACATTGTGAAATGAAATAACAAAGCGGAAAAACAACATTTATTATTTTTATATACTTGTATGGTCGTTTACAGAGCAACACTGATAATATGAAAGCATTACAAATTGAGGAAACTCGCTAAGAAATTTTTGAAAATGCTATAATACGATGTAATAAAAAAAAAACTTGCCGTTAGTGAGATTGAGAATATAAATCAACATCCCATCTTGCCTATGGGTGTAGAAAAGACGACTGAGGAGGACATATGCATATAATAGAGAAGAATAAAACCATTTACTAACGCATCTGACCAGCGTGGCAAGTTAATTTCAATCAGCAAGTTAATTTTTCTCGCATTACGGAAGGGCCTTGAGCCCAGGAGTGGGGGGGGGGGACTACATGTGCTAGGATGGTGATTCTTTCAAATCTATGTATAATATCAGCAGTATTGCTATACTTAGAGGCCGTCCATTAATCACGTGAGGTTTGAAAGGGAGGGGGGAGTTGTTTGACAAAAATCACGAAATATCATAAGGTTGGAGTGTAGTAAGATATCACATGTATTTATTTTTTTGTCAAACGCTGCAATTTCTAAACTGTGTGTATCAGTTAGAAATAACCAAAAAAGCTAATGCTTATATTACTTTTTCTTCATTATTTTTATATCTAGATAATACCATATTTTAGGATAGACTTCTAGCCACAGATGCAAATTGTATTCAATCCTATGATCTAGTTTTTGTGTGGTGCATATAGAAACTACTACAGACATGTAGTAGAGAAAAATTCTAAAAACAATAACAGGTATTCCAATTACTGAAATTTAGCATTTAATATGCTTGATTATTTATAAAAACCTGATTACGAGCGAAAAATGATTGTCACAAGTGGGATTGGAACCCACACCTATTGGAAACACGATTGGAACGGATTACCAAAATTATTATCAGAAAATCTGAGTTTTAACAATATGTTAAAATTACTATTGTGTCTTTAATTTACCTCAAAGGATGGAATTCCCAGCGCTTAATTAATTGGTCGATGTGTGAATTTTGTGGTTTTCAAATTTATATCGTACATTTACGTTATATTTTAATTGTGACTTTTTGTAAGCTGTTGGCAATATCATTTATATTTTATTTTATTATCAATTACTGATATGTTAAAATAAAAACGCCAACGTCTTACAAATGAATGAAGTGCTTTCTAGTGGGGAGCCCTACGTTAAGTAAATGCCGAAAACCTAAATGATGATGATAATATTGAGCTCTATTCGTTGTAAATCTTATAGCAAATCTCAAAATGACTCTTTATATATTGTACAACCATTTGCCTTTTTATCAGTCGACTCAATACTTGAAAAGATAGATATAGATAGACATATAGATATTAAAATAATTATGTTAGTGCTTTCGTTTCATTGTTGGTATATCTATCTTAAGTATTGATTACATAACAATACACTTTATCTATGAGCCGTGTATCATATAAGAAAGCCGCCGTAAACGTCCCTTAGCATAGAATGGTCAATGAATACGTAAATAACTTTTTAGAGCACCATATTTTTTAGATAGGTTTTACTTTTAGGTTTTATTTTTAAAATATCGTAGTGATGAATTTTGTGAACTGACCATCGTTGACGCTTCTGTAATATAAATATATACACGTACGTACAATATATACGTATAATATGGCGTGTAGTTTAGTTAAGATCTATTAACAGCTTATATTTTTAATATTTTTCAAGCAAACGAAGCCGCAATTATGTTAAAAATATAATAAAGATTATGTATGTATTGCACAAATACCTTAAGGGAATTTGAGTAAAAATCATAACGGTTGTAGCTTATATCCTGAAATAATGTACATAAACTTGGCAACTCTTACTCCGTAAAAATTAAGTGCTCCTGTGGGAGTACCACAACTACGTATTCTATGTGTAGGTATCCGTTCAACAAGTATTAGCTTTGTTATCCCCCTGTCACCTAACGAAAATTACACGCAGTTGTAATAAAATATAACTTTGCGTGATATTTTTAGTATATAAAAATGCATAAAAGGATTATATTCCTCTTTCAATTGTATTATAAAATAGTAGTGAGCAGTCTCGAAAAGCCATGTTCTTTTATTTTCACACTCTGTCGTAAGAAAAAGTTTTATTGAGTTTTTCGTTAAAATATTCTCAATAAGATGATGTTTGGACCCGTAAACGGATTACTACTTGTATTAATAAGCCAGAGTTTTACGAATCTAAAAAGGCACATACGCAAAATTACGTGCATATAATATAAGCCTGTTTGGCTATGAAGACTTTAGACTGTAAAAGAAATGTTGCACAGTAGGCACCATTTCTGCGAGCAGCGAAACATTTCGCAAAGATAAATAATAGTTTATCAAAGTTTTCGTACCACTAACAAAGAGATGTTTGCTTGCTGACTTAACTACCTCTTTTAGTATCCTTTAAGCGAAATAGGGTTGGCAAGTTGCTTGTTTGGAGTCAGTCAATATAATAGCCGACAATTTGATAAAGTGGACACCATATATATTTTGGCACAAGAAATTTTCCGTGACAGAGTAAGAATATAATTCTTTTCTATTCATGTCATAGTTTAAACAATTCATCTACCTATTGCTTGGTCATCATCCTTAAACCACTGGACATTTATAATTAAGATTATCCTAGCTAAATTATTTTAATTTACACTCATTACATATTCTTATCACGACAGGCATTCCAAATTAGTCAAACCTTCACAGAGACACATAAATATATTATTGCTATAATCACACGCTTGGCAGACGGGTTGGCAATCGTATTTGGTATTATAATTTCTCCACGAGTGTTGTTTGTGTACCTACTGATTCCTCAGCCGGTTTTTAACGTAAATGTGGGGCATGGTGACCGGACGGATTGGCGGGGCGTGGCCGATCCGTGGCCCGCCGCAAAAAAAAAAAAAAAATGGTGACATTATATTTACATCATCATATTTGGAAGTACATATACATACACGAGAGAACACAAGACAGTATACGCTTTGAAGACTATCTGACGAGTTTCATTTCAAATATTCTTTCTCTTGTAAAGTTCTTATAAGCATATTATGTCTCTTAGTAGTCTTGTTTGACATACATGAAGATGGAAGGTGTAGTTAATTGAATTCTTACTTAGACACAAAGTTGAAATGTAGTAATTAGAATAGTAGCAAAAGTACAAGTTATTGGAATCAAAGAATATTATGTTCTGCGGGTGTAAAGTGAAGCTTATAAAGTTAAGGTTTAATGTTAAAAACACATATATTTTTGTTTTTAGTTCATATTTCAGTAAGTTAATGTATACTATATGAATATATAATATATGAAAATGTAATATTTTAAAAAATGGTATATAAATTTATTGAAATAAGACATTTTTTTATATCATTTTAACTTTTATATGATTTTATTAAACCCATACATACATACATACATACCATCACGCCATGTCTTTTGCAGGGTAGGCAGAGAGAACAGAGTGCCAGAGAACTCTATCCTTGCATACTTCACTCGCTTTCTCAACATTCATAATTCTCTTCATATACGCTCGCCGGTTTCGGAGACTCTTGACTCCACCTTCCTTCAGTACATGACCGATCTGGTCTAGGTAGGTTAGTCTCGGTCTCCCCCGGTACCTACATCCTTCCGCTTTCGCATTGTATATCTTCTTAACCAGATGTTCGTTCGGCATTCTTTCCACATGTCCGAACCATCGGAGCATTCCCTTTCGCATCTTTACACCAATACTCTCTTTCATACCTACTCGCTCTCTTACGTCGTCGTTACGAATGCGATCGACCAGCCTAACTCCACAGATTTTCCGTAGAGACCGCATTTCGACCGCATTAATTTTACTTTCATACTCTTTTCTGCATACCCAACTCACTTTTTTTTAAACCTCTTATATTTTCTAAATAAGTAATTAATAAAAGTATGCATCGGTTATTAAAGTTACGGATATAAATTAATTGTATTATTCTACCATTTATCAGGTAAATTTATTTTCGTTTTGAGTTTACTTAACGTGCGTCGCTTACTTGTTGACAATAAGGAAATTATCTTAATATATTATTCAAATTGGCTTTCTATGCCAGTGGCTACGGGTGAAGTAAGTAACAATTATTTGCTCGAATGAGCCAATGTAAACCAGGTCAATAATTACCAGGAGACTGCTCAGTAGCATTCTGTTAGGCAACTGATAACATTGCAATATGAATGAGAACTCAACTGACAAGCACAGCGAATGCCATAGCATTATCCTCCTTCTACCAACAGTGGATAGAGTAATAGAGCTAAATTAATTCGATTAGAATTTTGTCTGCAGTTTTTATAATTTCGCTGTATTATATTATGTTATCTGCTTAGGAACTTTAATTATATAACATCCGGCAGAAATATTTTTAGTGAAATATATCATTACAAAAAAAGAATTTTATAATTTAATATATCTATCGACGTGCAATATTATTCATCGATTAAAATTACGTCGAAATTAACATTAGCATTCACCGAATTATATTATATTTAAACCTACAGAGTTCAGCCTCTTTTTTACACAACATTTTACCAACTTTTTCAATTATTATTGTCACACAAACATAGCACAGGGCATTGAAGGATCTCAGCAATATATTCCTTTCACGATAAGCAAGATGAAATTATAAATGAGATCCTAACGGTCCTCAGATGAATGAATTCAAGCAAACAGACTTTAGAGCTTATAATAATAATAGAGACTACCTTTATGAACATGAAACCAAGTTTCTTTACGGCGCGGCTCTTGAAAGAATTTAATTTCAACTGGATAATCCTGGATAATTAAAATTTCTATAAACTTGTTTGATATAATTTAATGAAAGTTTGTATATTAGATATAATTTAATGAAATTAGATATAATTTAATGAAAGTTTGTATATATTTGTATATTTGCTTCATTACTTATTGTTCAGTAACCCACAAATATAAGGAAATAACGTAACAATTTTAGGTTATTTATCGAACTGATGTAGATTATACTTTAATATTATTTCTGAAAAAACTATACAGCTATTAATCTTATAACTACACTTATAAAGACGTAATTCATTGCTATTGATTTAATACAAAATACCCCGATAAATTATAAACTATGATTTAAGGAAATTGTTGAAGAGAATTTCTATAAAATTTGAAGAGAGCAAGAAGGCATTTTAGACATGTTTGCAACATGTGAATGCAATATGTTCGACTCAAAAGAGAGATACAAATACTAATTTGTAACTTAAATATATCTTTTTATATGTTTTAAAATAAAGTATTTTCTAAGTATTTATTTGATATTCTTATAGTGAGGAATCTCTTTAAATATTTTTTTGTTATTATGCAATACCAATAGCAATTAATATTTCTTTTCTGGTATAACATATTTAGAATGTAATGTGCCTATCATACACCTCAATGTGAAAGCGTAGGTGTACGACCAGTGTGTGTTATCATGGCACGTCAACATAGTCTCTAAATATCGGCTTCACAACCAAGCTCAAAGTTGCTAAGCGTGGGACAGTTATGCTCGGCAATTATCTGTAAGACAGGATCCGAAATTCACAGAATAACGAGTATAACCGTAATAACACGAAGAATTAGCGTGCCAAAGTGACAATGTCTATTTTAAGCCAAGCCGGTCTGAGTTTTCCATTATTCAGTCATACTTACCTTGTACGCAGGGTAAAATAAGCAACGTCAAGATTATTATGAATTTCAATACATTTATTTAGTAAACATTTTGTTTTAATCTGAGCATTGATTATAAGTATTCACTGTTAGGTAGTGAAAGCCGGCGATGAAACGTGAATAAAGCCATGTTAAGCGGTAGTCACAAGTAGAATCTCGGAGCGGTTAACGATTGTTCCGTCTCTGTATCATCTGCCCGACGCGGACAAACTTCCTCGTTGTCGGACTATTGTCCTATTAGTAGCGGTTTATACGCGGTGAATCCAAACTTTTTGATACGATGTTTGTTTAAAACTTCGTACAATTATTATTTGAACAATATTGTCGAGATACGAAAACATTTCAAACGTTTTTTTTCAAACTTCTTTCAAAGCCTTGTAATGTTCAATCAATATGAAACGGCTAAAGTCAATTTATTATTATTTAATTATTAGAAACGATACAATTTGTATTAATTCTTCTCTTGACCATATTAGGATCTAAGAAGTATGAGCGTGAGTTATGTAAAGTGATTGATAATTTATTATTGAATTCGGACATAATTACCAAAGAATTTGAGACGTTGGACAAGAGTTAGAATTCCATAAATCAGACGTTAGAAGTCATTCAGTATAAAATTAGATTAATGAACGAATAATATGTAATAAAGTTAAAAGTGTTGATTTACTAACATCTGTATATAGCTCCTAATTAATGATGCGATTCTCAGATCGTGATTTTTGGGTTTCTTATCATAAAACTTTCATTAATGTGTGGTGTAGACTTATGTAGAGTAGGAGATCAAGAGACGCAAAGAATATTAAAATATAATACTTCTATCCAAGGCCAGTCAAAGTCAAAGTCAAGTCCAGAAAGGTTCTCACGGCACAATTATAAACTCATTGCGAATCAAAACATTAAATTGTTCATAAGAGACTAGATTAAGTACTTTTGCGCTTAACTCAGTATATTCAACTTCATTATCTCTACATATTTGTTTAAGCTTCCAATTCGATAGCTAAATTTTTCACAAACGAGTGAATTCAGGCAATTTGCAACATTGTTCCCTTGAGATTCAAACTCATGACCTTCTGCTCGAATAACTTGCTTTTAGAGTATTTTTTATTTGGATATACTTTTAGATATATATAATACTAGCAGCTCCGGCCACGTGTTGTTGTGGCTAATTTGGCCTTAGTAACACGTGGCGTATGCTAATAAACTGTAGCTTATATGAAACGTTTGTTGTACGTTTAACATAGCGCCTATTAAATAGTTACTCCAGTCAACAGATACCGCTATCTGTTAGAATCGTTTGGAGATAACAGATAATTATCACTGTCAAATAATAAATAAATAATTTGTATTAAAATAATATTGCGACTATAAATTGAGATGGAAGCTATCCTATCTTTTAAGTTGGATCAAACTACACATGCTGAGGTAAATTTGATTAAAATCGGTTAAGCACTTTAGGAGTCCATCGCGGACAAACAACGTGACACGTAATTTATATATATTAAGATTATAAATAGAACACATTAAGATTTATTGAGTAAACTAAAAAGCTAGTATTTTGTTTTTAGAGTTCCGCACCTCGAAAGGAAAAAACGGCACCCTTATAGGATCACTTTGTTGTCCGTCCGTCCGTCTGTCTTTTTCTCAGGAGCTCGTAGAGCTATCAAGTTGAAAATTATATCAAATACTCAGGTCTACTGTTTCTTGAAGTTGTTGGTGTAATCAAAAGATACAGCCGTTTATGTCGCAAATTTCTGGAAATTTTCGACACTCGCAAGGGAATCAAAACCTACAGGGTACTTCCCGTGAACTCAGAATCTTGAAATTTAGTACGGAGCAACGTCTTATAGGACAGATAAATAAAAAAATGTGAAAACCGTGAATTTTTAATTACATCATATATCAAAAATATTTTTAATAATTTTAAACACACTACCCATTTCCTCCTGAACGTGTATTAAATTGAAATTAATATCATATAATCAAGTCTATAATACCTTTAAGTTGTAACAAAATCTAACTTCTATGTCAATGAATTGGATGAATAAAGGACGCTGTTCGACCCATAGACTTAATAAGGTTCAAGTATTGTAAATTTTTGATATTCTCTTGTGACGACAGATTAAAAATATAATAAATAATTTTCCTTAATAATTCTTATAAATATCATCCTCTCATTTGCCGCTCATTTCCTATTATCAGTCCTTAATTTCCTTTGAAAGTTAAAAATTCTGTGTAGGAATCATGGGGGTTACCCCAAATTGTAACACAAATTGTAATCGCCAACTCACACAAGTGGACGATTATGATCTTATCTCTACTTATGAAGGAATATATCCAACAGTGGATTTTAGTAGAATGATGAATGAAAGTAGTATTTATTATATTTTTACATACATACATACCATCACGCCATGTCCCTTGCAGGGTAGGCAGAGAGAACAGAGTGCCAGAGAACTCTATCCTTGCATACTTCACTCGCTTCCTCAACATTCATAATTCTCTTCATACACGCTCGCCGGTTTCGGAGAGTCCTGACTCCACCTTCCTTCAGTACATGACCGATCTGGTCTAGGTAGGTTAGTCTCGGTCTCCCCCGGTACCTATATCCTTCCGCTTTCGCATTGTATATCTTCTTAACCAGATGTTCGTTCGGCATTCTTTCCACATGTCCGAACCATCGGTGCATTCCCTTTCGCATCTTTACACCAATACTCTCTTTCATACCTACTCGCTCTCTTACGTCGTCATTACGAATGCGATCGGTCAGCCTAAATCCACAGATTTGACGTAGAGATCGCATTTCGACCGCATTAATTTTACTTTCATACTTTTTTCTGCATACCCAACTCTCGCTTCCATACAGTAATGTTGGGACAAGCACTGCGTTATGTATGCTACACGTGCCTTCTGGCTGAGGTAGTGGCTACCGAGAAGTTGCCCCAACGCTCCGTTCACTCTATTTCCCGCATTCACTCTTCGTTCTATATCAGTTTTATTTTTACACTTTCCAAATTTTTAATATATAAAAAATACTTCAAAAAATCTATAATAGGTACGTAAAATTCTATCTAGTTGGAATATTTAAATTAAATATGCTCGGTATAGTGAGACTTTAGACATAAAAGAAAAAAGTATGTGTGTCAGCTCCGACGCACGACTGGAGTTTACTCCTTAAGTACGATTATCAAAACAGGCGCAAAAAAAGCTCATTTGACTAAAAATAATATATATATTTTTATTTACATTTATTAAAACTGTTCAGTGAAGTATTATCTCACGTCAGAAAGTGAAAGGTGCGCAGAATAATTTGGGCACCAAAAATGTAACGAGGTCATTCGATCACTAGATTTTACTCCTCAAATTTTTCTCATACCGGGCGCCTTATATGAAAATCGATTCTTAAGGAGTAAACTCCAAAAAGAAAACTACATATTTTTACTCTGTGCTAATAGTTAAAAAGAGGGCATCGAAGTCTTTCATTTTATTAGCTTTTTATTTTCAACCCTTGTTCACCACTCAGTTTGCTTAGACATAATATTGAACTATTAAACATACGTAGCTCGTGTTTGATTTTCTGAAATTTATTTAAAAGGAAATATCAACGACTAAAAGAGTTGCATATTTGACGCTTAAAATATTTTTGATTGTCAGAAAGTTTTTCATTAATTGATTTCAATCACTTCAGTTCATATACCCATTGCTGGGTTCAATCCTCTTCCACAGTGGGAGAGGAATTGTTCTACTGATCGTATTGGTATAGGGTTTCATTTCGAATTTTTGAGCAGTGATGTTATCTGTTTCTCATACAATGACGGGTAAGAAATGAAATTGTGAATTGTATTCCTACGCTGTCTTTATATGGAAGAATTAATTTATTTGACAATTAGCTTTGAAATACTCGCGTGTTGGTCGGTATTTTTTTGGTAGAGTATTGAATCAGTCTTCTGGAGCGACAGTAGCATGGTTAAGTCAATGACATTACTCTATCCTGGGACATTTCTTCATCTTTTGAAATTTGGAGCTTTAGATTGCCTTTCAGTAAGCTGTTGCCCATTTGGGAATTTTACCCTTCTGAGCGAGGTTTAGAAGTATTTGGGATAACCGTAGTTTTCTCTATTGGATGGTTAGTGTCATAAAAACACGTATTACAATGATGTAATCTCGCATAGTTGCAGAGGTAAAGTTGCTTGAAGTTAAATAAACGTATTTAAAAATTCTTTCAAATTTAGCATTTAAGACGGTTAACATTGATATTAACCCAACATTCTAATGTAGTCATTCTTTATCAACTTCAGTGGACCTTAGAGTTTTTTTTTCATATATTAAAACGTCAAAATCAAAATTTGCCAATATAAATGTTGAACCTATTGGTCGGAAGCGGCAGTATAATTCAAGATTTGTGGGCTGCGCCTGACCCCAAACACAGTAATTTAAATGTCCATTTAAACTGTAAAAACTACAGTTAAGTACTTTGCAATCTGAAGTAAGGACTTTTATATCTACTTATGCACGTGCTTCGAATTGATCAAGAATTATGGTTATTTCTTAATCTCTTTAAAACATTTAAAGTAAAGTTTTAATGTATGTATATATCGAAATAGTTACATATTTGCTTCTATTGGATGTATTTTGAATTACATTCGTTTCATAAAAATTAGAGTGATGTCTTGACAATATTTTATCTTTAACTCTTATATTTAATAACGATTAAATTATTCAAGATTGTAGCGAGACCGCATTATTCATTCTTGCCTGGAGAGAAGAATGAAATTTAATTAATTTCTCACCATTAAGAATAGTTATAAAATATAATAGTTTACAAATTCAAAAGTGCGGCATAACTTGTAATTTTATTTATTACTTTATCTATTTTCTTTTTATTATATAACATTTAAAAGATTAACCTATATATTAATTACAAATTTATTCATGTTTATTAGATATTTTATTGATGACAGTGTTAATCTTATAATATTTATTCGTCTAGTAAATTAATTATAATATTGTATATTTCTTTGACTCAATAAATAAATAAGTAAAACATTATTAATCGTTTGATTTGTTTAACAATAATATCATTCATCTCAGCCTACACATGTCCCACTTTTGGGCTCGGGCCTCCTCCATAATGCGAGGGAAATTGACCTACTATACCGCGCTGGTTAGACGTGTTGGTTTAGAGATAATATCATTATGTAGTTATAAATGTTCGTGAAAGTTTACTATATTGTACGTGATATAGTGAAAGTAATATTAAATTTCAAACCACCACTAATCAATTATAAGTTTGAGAGTTTACTGTATATTAATATACAATAGTTTAATAGTTCAGCGCCATTATTAATGTTATCACAATAACCTAAACAAACATACGAACTCATTGTTGGTAAGAGATTATAGAGTTCAATGAATGAAACAGGCTATTGCAGTGAACGGCTGAGAGTTGAGATCAACATAGTTGATATTTTTTATATGTTTTTTATATGTGTGTGACTTAGTTGTTAGTCTCAGATGGCTATGACAACTTTACACGGTCTGTGGGCTCTCAACCCGATAAGTTAAGGGGCGCGTCCCTAAGAAATGCGCGAATAGCCACTTACGGTTTTAAATATATCTAAAAATTTACTGCATTGAATGATACTAAAAAAATATCTCAAATGCTTAACAAATGAGTCTATGGAAACACCGTGTCATAATTTTAAGATAATTCTTAACTTTCAAGAAAAAAATTCGTCAACATATATCAAAAATATCGAAATTGACCTTTGCTATTTTAACTATTTAGGCCATTCCGTTGATATATTTGTCAATATTTTCAATTGAATCGTGAGACGAAAGTAAGGATAATACATTCACCATTCAAGTTTTTAATTAATCTAAAACAAAAAAATATAAAATAATCCTAAAAACCGTTGATTTTTTAGCCGAAATCGTCCATATATTTTACTATGAAACAAAAACGTTCTGTAATCAGCATTATAATAAAACACGTCCAAAGAAAAATAATCAGTACCGTCTTAGTGTCCAAGGTGAGAGCACGTCCGTTAGTTGTTCGAGTCGAGCTCCGTAGCTTCGCGATAATTTCTTTACGGTGTGTTGCGAGTGTCAGCGTCGAACACGGCTGCTAATTTATATTCTTCGAGCAAATAATAATACATATCAAGGTACATAATACATTTGAAAATTTAATTATGTATTTTTGTAAACCGAATTAATTGTCAAACACTATGCAAGTACTTATCGTAATCGTATCGAAGTCATATTTCAATTAGATATGGGGAAACCGAAAGAAAATTAATAATATATATTTTTTTTATTATCTATTAATTTATGGGGGTTTTTGTCCACATAGACACGTCAACCCCATTGTATCAAGGCACATTTATATCATATAAACTACCATAAAAATCAAGGCTAAAATTAGGACAGCAGCATTTTAAGGGTACAATAAAGTTAATAGGCTGCACAAATGTTTTGCCTGTTCGGACTTAGGTTGAGATAATATTGTTTGGACCAAACCAACATCTAGTATGTTCAAGTTAAATCTTCTTAAGAATAACATTCTTTCGCTGCGGTTCCTTGCACAATCCATCAGCAAATGAAATTAATAATATAAAATAAACATAAAAAAATAATGTCAAATTCACAATAAAGTAGTAAGTATAGTTATGCAGTAAATTAATCATTTTTTACTGACAAAACTGATCAAAATGGAGTTGCAAGCTTATATGGAACTATTGTTTTTATGTTAGAGATTTCATAATTCGCACATTTTTTATACATTCGAATATATGGACCTAAATTGTATTGTACAAACTCAGCAATCAGGAATTCGATAGCTGAATATTGTTTTGAAATAATCACATTTTTAAGTAACCTGCACTACGAATGTTTTCGATGAAATAAACTGGAGCGCTAGTGTGCACCGTGTGAGCAATTCTACAGTATGAAGTTGTCGTTCTTCTCTCTAAGTATTTTGTTCTGTGTATATTACCCAGAAAGCATACACTCTGAGACTCTGACCCCATCTTTTGCTGCCGGCTACTCACTGCAGGCTTAGAGAAGCGACAAGCTTATGCCTAATACATTGCGTGTTTTCTGTGACACTGTGAAAATTCTACTAATACAAGCGTGTAATAAAAATTTAACTAATGCAAGCAGCAGCAATTAGATTTATTCGTTTCCAGGGTGCGTGTATTAATACTGTGCGATGCGTCTGTGTGATTAGAAAATGTGAATGTGTGTGTTCAATCATAAGTTCCCACGCTCGAGGACTGCAGTCTTAAATGATTTTTTTATCATAATATTAGGCCGCATGCTCCGGGGCCACTGGATCAGAAAGTTACGTCACGCTACGCGCGGTGTAGAGAGTTACGTCTACGGCAGGTTATGGACTCGCGCACCGTCCTTTTCATAGCTTCGAATGGATTGGGCAGGATGTGAGTATATCATAGCATGACCCCAAGAAAAAGGTCGTACTGCAGACAGATCCATTCGCAATCATAACTTCTATTCATCTATAGTAGTGATATGCTTGACAAAATTGACGGCTGTATAACAGCAATTTGCTACTACACTTCGTTCGATGAACGATAGAGTTCGGGGATTAAACTCCAGTTAGTAACCTGCTTGTGCTCTTTGTACTGTAGAAGTTTATGAGTTTCTTGCTCATCTAGCATTAAAGTGAATAAAATAATATTAAGACATACTTTTGTGTTAAAATAAATCAATAGTATGGCATATGATAGGTATTTTATACCTAATTGTTGAATTAATAATAACGTTCATATTTAAAGAGAAGGAAAACTTGAAATAAAAGTCTATACATCAATACGCTTGAACTACAATCAATTTCAATTTCCCTCTCAAAGTGAGACGTATATGTGCGGATATGATGAATAAAACACAAAATGAATTCTTTTCTTGATGGACCAATCTGATATTATCACTAGTCCACTCAGTTAGATTAGAATCAATGAATAACGCTATCTATAAGTCTAAAGTTTATATTTAAAAAAAATGTTACGTTGAGGCCTTAAATAAAACTATTCATTACGTCATCTTCTCAGATTGTTCCTTGGGTTATTGAATCCATAAAAAAAGCGGTCATTATGCTTCCTTAATTAGTGTCAATATAATTTAGAAACATTTTCATGATAATATTATTTATAACAGGCGAATGACGCGTTGTACACACCCTGCGTTATTAATTGCTTCGCGTTATCTATTCGTTGTTTTTTAACCATAAGCGCTAATGAAAATTCAAATATTTTCTATAAAGTTTATTTAAGCTCCCTTATATATTATGATAGCTGTGTGGTAGCTGCTATGAATACTACCAACCCTTACTTTGCTCGTGGATGTCGTAAAAGACGACTAAGAGCCTTATAACGACTGGGCCAACTCCACCTGATGTCGTTTGGTCAACAACTACTTTATAATATGTACTATGAAAGAAGAGTACATATAGTATCAACCCCAAGTCATTGGACTAAGAGTAGGAGAATGATGATATATATATATATATATATATATATATATATATATATATATGTATAATTTGCA
This sequence comes from Lymantria monacha, assembly GCA_905163515.2. Classification (NCBI taxonomy): domain Eukaryota; kingdom Metazoa; phylum Arthropoda; class Insecta; order Lepidoptera; family Erebidae; genus Lymantria; species Lymantria monacha. The sequence goes on from LR991081.1 coordinate 26,478,916, forward strand.
TGACAATCAAGACTACGAATTCAATCATAACTAAGACCAGATTTGGTATCATTTATTATTTCTAAGGTTTTAAATCGCCTAATGATACTTATGAATCGACATTTAATCAGTTAATTAAAAGTTATAATATCACTTTTACACATAAATATGTAATGACTGTCGGATCTTCTCAGCGCGGTCACGGTCCCTTTGGTGGTAGCTTTTTGGATTAATTTACGGTAAAACATAAAAATTGACAATTTGTAAGAGCCTCCACAGGATTTATGAATAATAAATGATTACAATTTGAATTTGAAATATCTTATTTATGTATTTCCATTTGATTATCATTTACCTATCTTTGAAGGAATGTGAATAGAATATTTCATAATTAAAAATACCACGTATTAATATTTAAGATTACTTACGTTATTATACACTAGTTACCATATATTATCCTACTTAATGTTACAAGGTAATACTTAGCTTCTTCTTATGGTATTAAGTCTAGATATCGTTACTCCTTACTTTGATTCATAAAAATCATCTGTGGGTCCACAACGCGAGTGTGTAGCAGTGTTCTCCTGGGAACGTTATAACACCTTACTCCGATCGTTAACTCGCTTGTCAAGCGTGGCGATTATGGCAATAATCCCAAAAATGTATAACGCCGACATATAACATTGTATGAGGGAGGCCCACGCTCAGCACTAGATGATGTAAGACTGAATAATGATGGCGTTACGTAATTCGGTGTATTAGTTTCATTAATCCAGTACAAGTGCAGGTTTTTTTTTGTGTGTGTTTAGTTGTTAGCCGCAGATGGCTTTGACAACTTTACGCGTACAATGGGTGAGCGCTGATGGCTCTCAACCCGATATAAGTAAACAAAGCGACATCGCTCAAGGGCTCCCCCTGTGGGGACCGGACCTCAACTTGGGGCGTCGCTGGAGGCAAAGTGGGCGTGCCCAAGTTTTGGTTAGTGACTTTTACGCGTCGCGTTTTCGCACCTCGACGGTGAGGACGAAAACGCGGGTATTTATTTGTGATGGCCTCGCGGGCCGTGTAGGCTAATTGAGCAAGTGTGATAGAGTCGTCGTCATCGTCGATCACGTGCCGCGGACGTCGGATTTTACAAGTGCAGGTATTAGTTTATTTTTTTTTTATTTTAACGCCTTTACGTATCAAAAACTTAACAGAGCAAATGTACTATACGTTATGTCTTAAGAGTATATATATGTATGTATACATAATGTGTCTTAAATGTTTTTTTTTATGTTATGATCTACCTACTATAAGAATGCATAAATTTTAATGTTTGATACGCCATTTTGAATATTGTTTATTTACTACTTTAATGACGAAAAATAATAGATATAAAAATTTAAATATTTTAAAATTAATGTTTTCATCCGCGTATCCTTTAAGAAAGTTTACTTATTAAAGTAATACACTTTAACTTTAATTTATTGGTAGTTTACAGTTATGAAAGTAATAAATCCTTTACCGATGTATTCGCACGGGTCTTCTGGTTACTGTAAATGTGTGTAATGATTAAATAAAATTAACCCTATAAAGATTATGACAAGAATGCCGTGTGGTAGCGGCTACGAATACTACCAACCCTTACTTTGCTCGTGGATGTCGTAAAAGACATCTAAGAGCCTTATAACGACCTGGGCCTACTCCATCTGGTGCCATTTGGTCAACAATTACATTCGCAAGGAGGGTTGACGTCTGGCAGGTGGTCGATCATAAAACTATTGCCAATAACTTTTACAATATGTACTATGAAAGAAGAGTACACATTGTGTCGACCCCAAGTAATTGGGATAAGAGTAGGAGAATGATGATGAAATATTCTGACAAGAAATCTTAACTGTAATATAGAAATGGAAATATTAAGAGTCTAATAATCCAGGGTGAATTATGAAGAGTTTATTTATTTATATGGATAAAGCCTTTCGTTCATTTTATAATAATTTATGCGCATTGAATATCAAAGAACAGATATGCATAAATTCACGTTTAGCATTGGTATAGGGTAATAAGAAGCTGTAGTTTCGAGCTTTTATTATTTGCATTCGTATTAGGATCGACTTAATAATTTACCTAGTTTCAGCAGAATACAATTTTCCATAGAAAAGAACCCAAATAAATGGATGGTGGTCAGGATATTTGAAGCAACATGAACTTCAAACATCTTTGGCCATTTAGACTCTTTCGCTCACCGAACGAACCACAACAGCACATTATCACCGCTCAGGCGTCTATTTTCTGTGAGAGTGTAGTACTACCTCGCATGGACCGGTCCGTGTACATCCATAGAAAATTATCAACAATGTAGCCCCTACTACTAAACGTACCGTGTGGTCTCGTAATTGTTTACCCTTTTCGTCGTTATTGGGTTGATTACTAGTAGTGATTACTTGTCATCCATGGCCGGTCTGATGGGTTACCGTTAGGGTATCGTTACCAATATATAGGCTTCCTAAACCGTGTTAACGCTATAATAATTTTGAAGCATGACCATGACGGGTTGATATTCGTAGTTGGTGTATCCCGTGATAGCGTTACTACGTATTCTCCTATGATTAGTCTTTATGTCTCTCATGGGAGAGAAATGACTAGGAACACATTATATTCTAACTCATTACTTAACGGGAATTCCTGTTTTTTTTTACAATACGAGTATGGAATTATCTTTTTTACTGCTTACATCTCTAAAGAACGAGGCAAACGTATAGATAAATGCACGAATAGTTTGTCCTGTATTTTTTAACTTATGTAATACAAGTCAAACGTATTGACGTCGGTATTAACGTCGGGATACACAATCCCGACATTCGTACTTACCGTGGATTCTTAAAAAAATTATGGCTTTATCAAGATTCGAATCCTCAGGACCAAATTAAACCTCAGAACCAAATCAGCGTACTTATGCTATGAGAACATCGATGTAATTTATTAATTACAAGTTTATTTAAGCAACTTTTTGACTGTTAATATTTGCGGGAACTGGTAGGTTAAATATTTAAATAAATAAATTTTGAATATGTAGGTTGATTGCACGATTAGAACATGTTCGAGACAGTACAAACTGAGCTACGCGGTATACAAACATTTGCAATGTAACCATATTTTTAAAACCATCATATGAAAATCTACACGGTAAATGTTCATAAATGAAAAGTTTTCATACGAAAAGGTATATTTTAGTTTGAACATGAGTGCAGGTGCTTTGTTTTATTTTCAACGAAACTTTATTGTGTCAATGTGGTTTTCGTTTTGAGTTTAGTGAAATTCAAAGCAATTTATTTAGTTACATGATTTTATATAAGGTATATCTAACATCTGTGGCAGCAGCTTCCCTCGCGTGGATTATTAAAAAAAATAATGTTTTATTTTATTTGAATGCTGACATCATTCCATGTGGTGATATACTTGTATAATGTTAATATTAATTATATTTCATTCTCATTTTTGGTTATCTCAGAAGTTGTCATGACAACAGTGAGTGCGCAAAACGTTGCATGATATTTTACCCATTTTGTTAATATTCAATGATACTCCTTTGATCCTACTTATGATAGGGTTATTTATTAAATACTATAACCGTTATCGAATAACACTAATATTACTTGCGATAAGAGCATTCGAACAAATTAGCAAACTCTTCAGCTTTGTAATAATAAACAGCACACCTGATGGTAAGTGTCACTGTCGCCCATGGACCTTTGCAATTCCAAAGGTATAACTAGACCACTGCCTAGCCCGCCGACAAAAAAAAAGGCAAAGGCATTACAAACCCAAACTCATCCTGGTTGGGCTTCCAGCTCTCTCGCTCACCGAACGAAGCGCAATAGCACATTGCCATTACTCAGACGTCGATCTTCTGCGAGAGTGTGGTACTTACCCCGGACGGACCGGCCCGCGGCTGTAGACAGAGAACTGTCAACAGCGTGGTCCTACCACTAGATATTTTTGGATTATACTTACATTCAAATGTTATCAATGTTTGATAATAAAACTATTTTTACGGATTCTATCTATGTGTTTACATTTGACTTTTATTCCCCGACGTTTCGAACATTTTTAATACAAGTAGGTCAAAATTTTATAAGTGATAGGTACAGGTAGCAGGTAGAGATAAATCTCTGTAATAACGATGGCAACTGAGACACCTTAGTTAACGGGTTGAGAGCCCTCAGCGCTCACCCACAGTCCGGGTAAAGTTGTCATAGCCATCTGAGACACACAAAAAAAAAAACACCTTAGTTCTCCCATGGCCATGAACGATATAAACGTGTTCGAAACGTCGGGAAAATAAAAATCAAATATAAACGCGATAGAATTCTTAAAAATAGTTTTATTTCAAAATGTGTAATACTTGCGTAAACATCAAAAGTTATATCTTTTCATAAAAAAGAAAAAAATGTGTTTTATTAAAATTTCTCTGTTATACTTCATTTTATGTACAAACAAAAAATTATTACGTGAGACAATTTCAACTTCAATCCACATTTATTGTAAAATTCGAACTGTCCTTACCAATTACGCCAATTTTAGTAGTTATGTATAGTAACTAACTTATCACTCGTATTGTAGATAGTCTTTACGGGCCGCTTTTTATAGTTTCGAGTATATAACTTAAGCAAAAGTGGAATGCTTCTGAAAGCCACTCATATGGCATACTCATATTACATTGACCAAACTTTGAAAGATATCTCAACTCCCTCAAGTATCCGTCGAATTAATATTCTCAAAGAAAGCACTTCTATTATGAGAGTTTTTCGACTTTTTTGTCGTGTCGTTGAGCCCTTAAGATTTTTTTTTTAACCTCGACAGAAGTCCACAATTTCTGTTTTTACGAGTTCTAAAAGTTTATTCTTATATATATATTGATACATTTCTTGTCTTTATTTGAGATTTGTTACAATATTTAAAAGTTTATTCTGAGTGGATAAGGCGGAGTGAAATGGACAGTTTTTAAACTGTGGGTCGTCAGAGAAATCCTTTTAATGAAGTGTTGCGAAATGGCGTCGAACGCGACGTCGACTTAGAAAATCTTTTGTTTAAATACGCCAAATACTTTGTAAGAAGTTTTGTCTGTACGCTTTAAGCTTGTAGTATAAGTTACTGAGGACAACGATCTTTAAAATTTAGATAACACCTAACGTAATATAAATAACACAAAATTGATGTTATATATCTTCTATATGTATACAATGTTTAGTTAGTAGTAGTTTAATGTCGGAGTAAGAATACTATTCACCAACCCATATCTTACCCGTGGGTGATCGTACGAGACGACTACGGGATATATAACGCATATAACATCTATGCGAGAGAAGGAAAACTCGAAACAAAACCCTATACCAACACGTCTGACCAGCGCGGTATAGTAGGTCAATATCCCTCCCATTACGGAGGAGGCCCGAGCCCAACAGTGGGACATTTATGGGCTGTGATGATGATGTGATGATGATATATACCTAATGTTTTTATATTTTTTAAAATAAATCAATATCAAAAAATATTAACCTTAATTTTATATTGTTATACCTACAATTGATGAAAATTACCGAGTAAGAATACAAACCACCCCCTATCTTACCCGCGGGTATCGTAAACGAGGACTAAGGGATATAATATTCATATAACCTCTACACAAGAAATAGAAATTATTACGAAAAAGGCTCCATCCAGCCAGAGATGAATGTTGAAAATATCCATTGCAATAATGGTTTATTTTGAGGTATTCTCTGTCCACACTACACTCAAATTCTTCGAGGCGGGAAGCTATTAAATTCTCAAACTTCTAGTAAAGTAATAAATAGGCCACCGAAGACAAAGATCGACTACCGGTGGCCCGCTCGCACGGCGAATAGAGATGTTTGCAGGGTGGGTCCACGGTGTTGCGTGACGCCTCTTCTGTCGCCCCGGACCGATTTGTCGGGGCGCGACCACATCCATGGTCCACCTTGCAAGAAAAAAAAAAGTAAAGTAATAAATACATAATTTTCATTTAAGTCCTCCCCGTATGGTAACCGTTTAAGAATACAATATCACATCGTTATCAACTATTCAGCGTTATAATTAACATATATACACACTTCCATAGTAATTTAGTTTTGATAATTTGGTTTCAAATGGCCAGGTGTTGAAAAAATAACACCGCTTTTTTATTAACCCTTTTTGTTCATGTTCTGTTTTTTTTTTTGATTAACTTTTAACAAGAGCAAAACATATTTTTCATTACTTTCTTTTATTTCTTTATGAGAGTCGTAAAAATAGTTAAAGGATTACCAGAAGACTGGATTCCAATACTCCTTGAAATATTTACAGTTATAGTGATCGTCAGTTCCTCTGCCAAGCGTGGTGATTATTTTATTATCTCTCCTTAGGAAGGTCAACAGAGAACGTCGATAGGTTTATAGGTGAATAAATGAATGGATTTAAGTTAGTACTGTGTCAGCCTTATTAAGAAAATACGACGAGGCAATACTGAACGGTTTTCTACAATATACTTTCTTTTCAATAGAGAATGGTACTACCTGTTATTAAAACATGTCTTTTGATTTTATGTAAAAAGTCAGAGCAATCATTTATGACTTTCTTTCCATTACGACAACTAAATATTTTTTTTTTTAAATTGTAGAAGATCGTTTTTTTGGACAGAATTATATATTTGGCATGGGGTTCTGTAACTTCATTTTAGCATATCCTACCGCTGAACATGCTATTTTATTTTATAGATTAGCTAAATTGGTATTAGATTAGTATTAGTAAGTAATCACAGTAATAATATTAGATTAGTATTAGTTTCATTCGTATTAGTATTTCATTAGTATTATTTTATTAGTATTAGTATTAGATTAGTAAGAGAAATGAAATGTCTTACAAGGCGATATGGTCGCTCAGCGACAAAGCCTATAATAAATTTAAAAAAAAAAAATTTTTTTTTTCCTCCGAGTGATGACGGAGTAAGAATAATGTATAGTAGATAATTTTTCTTTTTATTGTGAAGAAACCTGAAGCCCAGCAGGGAAATGTATACACTTAGAGTTTATATTTTTATTTTTTAAAAAGACACAGGTCCTGTAGGCTAATAATTCTTGTAATTCGAGGGACTTAACAAAACCTATAATTAATGAAAGAGATGAAGCCAGAACAGATGTAAGAGTAACAATAGGTAATGATGTACTAGAGCAAGTGGATGAATTTGTATATTTTGGATGTGGTTTTAGGCGACATGGAAGGGTAGACCACTGATATAGAGCGAAGAGTGAATGCGGGAAATAGAGTGAACGGAGCGTTGGGACAACTTCTCGGTAGCCACCACCTCAGCCAGAAGGCACGTGTAGCAATACATAACGCAGTGCAGAAAAATAGTTACAGGAGTGGAAGGGGATGCATGGATCAAGTGTTCTCTCTGCGCAACATTGTGGAGAAGCATCTGGCTCTAGGTCAGAGGGTTTTCTGCAGTTTTGTGGATCTGGAGAGAGCATTTGACACGGTTGTACGAAAGGAAATTTGGGACATTTTACCAGAGTATGGTATTAGCGGTAAACTGCTACAGGCTGTGCAGTCCAGTTACATGGGCTGTAGAGCCTGTGTGCGGCTGGATGATGGAATGTCGCCTTGGTTTGACGTCAATATCGGCGTTAAGCAGGGGTGCGTTCTGTCAGCCAGGCTGTTTATCATATATCTGGATAAATGTCTCCAAAGGTTGAACGATATGAATGTGGAAGTCCAGATGGGCGACTCAGTGGTCACTGCTCTGCTCTATGCAGATGATGCAGTCCTGCTGGCACAGTCAGCGACTGACCTGCAGACCCTAGTCGACACAATGACAGAAGATTGTAAGAAAAGGGGTCTACGCGTGAATGTGACCAAAACCAAAATAATGGTCTTTGAAAGAGATAAAACCAGAACAGATGTAAGAGTAACAATAGGTAATGATGTACTAGAGCTAGTGGATGAATTTGTATATCTTGGATGTGGATTTAGCCGAGATGGAAGGTACACCACTGATATAGAGCGAAGAGTGAATGCGGGAAATAGAGTGAACGGAGCGTTGGGGCAACTTCTCGGCAGCCACCACCTCAGCCAGAAGGCACGTGTAGCAATACATAACGCAGTGCTTGTCCCAACATTACTGTATGGAAGCGAGAGTTGGGTATGCAGAAAAGAGTATGATAGTAAAATTAATGCGGTCGAAATGCGATCTCTGCGGAAAATCTGTGGAGTTAGGCTGACCGACCGCATTCGTAACGACGACGTAAGAGAGCGAGTAGGTATGAAAGAGAGTATTGGTGTAAAGATGCGAAAGGGAATGCTCCGATGGTTCGGACATGTGGAAAGAATCCCGAACGAACTCCTGGTTAAGAAGATATACAATGCGAAAGTGGAAGGATGTAGGTACCGAGGGAGACCGAGACTAACCTACCTAGACCAGATCGGTCATGTACTGAAGGAAGGTGGAGTCAAGAGTCTCCGAAACCGGCGAGCGTGTATGAAGAGAATTATGAATGTTGAAGAAGCGAGTGAAGTATGCAGAGATAGAGTTCTCTGGCACTCTGTTCTCTCTGCATACCCTGCAAGGGATATGGCGTGATGATATGTATGTATGTATGTAGAAAATAGATTGTGGATCGCATAAAATATTGTCCTGTGTATATATCGCATCCACGGCACTGGCATGGAAGGTCGGTATCTTAACTATTACGCCATCAATGTAGTCAAGATATAGATGTTGAGTTGAATATTTTGCTAAATTATTAGGCAAAGTTGACGGTCAATGAGCTGCAATTAATACACTTATATTTTTATATTGATAATTACAATACAAATTACAAGTTTCCTAGTTATTGTTTTCATGTTTAATTAAACTATATAACTTACTTCAGGACGTTATCGAAACGGAATTTCAATGAAAAATTCAATAAATTCTGCACAAGTCTGGACAGTTAGTTGGCTGGTTACCAGCATTTAGTTTCGCCTAGCCTAAATGTACTGGCACAGAAATATACCAACGAAATATCGCTATAAGAATTTTATGAAGTATTCTCGCATTATATATCCATTAGGGTTTGAATACTGCAGTTTAAATCTTTTTGACATATTAGACTAGGTTTCTGTTATGCATTTTCTGCCAATAACTCTTCATAACCCATTGCACAGTGAATAACAGTATATAGATTAGAAACTGAATTTATTTAAATATTATCAATCTCTATTTAAATACTGACCGACTTAAGGTTCCATTAATCCACAAGTCTTTAGTCTATGTCTATAATTGGATAAGAGCTTCCCCTTAAAAAAATCACTCGGAATAATCAAATCAAATCAAATCATTTATTTTGCATAAGCCCCATAGGGGCACTTACATATTGTCAATTTTACATTGTTTTTTTTAAATTAAATTTAATTAATCTACCACCGGATCGGAAAGCAGCCACATACTGAGAAGATCCGGCAAGAAACTCAATGGGCTCGTCATTTTTTTTTATTATATTTTTTCACAAAAGAGTTTGGTTACATGTTTAATTTATGTTAGCTCCAGTGATATGCCCTTCGAGTAAAGGTTCAATAATCTCGTGCTACCTGCATTAAACGGTTCCCTACGATTTTTTTTTAAGATATCGTCCGTCCATTTATTTGACGGTCGTTCTACCCTGCGTTGTACTATACGCAGGCACTTGAATCTTTCTTCCTAATGATTGTCAGTTCGACGAGCGAATGATGTCAACTACATATGTTCTTCTACGAATTTCCGTATTTCGAATTTTATTACATAAGGAAATCCTAAGCATCGGCCTCTCCTCTCCTCCTCTCTCCTCTCTCTCGGAGGTGAGTGACTTTGGGCTATTGTTATTTTTTAAAAATATACTACTTAACTTCCTTAGTCAAATTAAGCATTATAAATCTAAACAAAAAATGGTAATAGTATATGATAAATGATTACGTAAGCATCATCATCATCATCATCATCATTCTCCTACTCTTATTCCAATTACTTGGGGTCGATACAGTATGTACTTACTCTTCTTTCATAGTACATATTGTAAAAGTTATTGCTGATAGTTTTATGACCAGCTGCCTGCCAGACGTCAATCCTGTTTAGAAATGTAATTGTAGACTAAACGGCATCAGATGGAGTTGGCCCAGGTCGTTATATGGATCTTAGTAATCTTTTACGACATCCACGACCAAAGTAAGGGTTGGTAGTATTCGTAGCCGCTACCACACAGCACAGATTATTTTTATTATACGTATAATTACTTACGTAAATATACTAATATACGTATGTAAATTATAAAGAATAGTCCTATAATTTTCTCAGTAATAATGTTTCCATTTGACAATTTGATATAATTGAATCATTTCACTAAGTAATATATTGCAGCTGATTTTATTATACTTTTTTAAAACTCCTTTTTAAAAGTAATGACTGCGTAAACAATTCAAAAGATTTCATGAAATTAGATAAGATATATGTAGATTTTTTTCAGATATTCATATATGGTGACGGAGTAAGAATACAATTCACCATCCCCTATCTTACCCGTGGGTGATCGTAAGAGACGACTATATAAGGGATATAAAACACATATAGCATCTATGCGACAAGAGCAAAATTCGAAACAAAACCCTATACCAACACGTCTGACCAGCGTGGTATAGTAGGTCAATCGCCCTTCCTCTATGGAGGAGGTTCGAGCCCAACAGTGGGACGTGTATGAGCTGAGATGATGAAGAGACTTGCAGACAGTCAACATGAGATCGTACTCATTACACCAGAGACTGCACTCCCAGAGGATGTTTGTTCAAACTCGTAGTTAGATGTGGAATAGTGACTAAATGGTGGAACCACTAGTTTAAAATGAAATAATTTACCTCTAAACTTCCCACGCCAGTGAGGAATTGTGCAATATAATGGGCGTTCATATCATCATCATCTTGCTTTTATACCAATTATATGGAATTTCGCAAACTTTTCTTCAATTAAATAGATTGAAGAAAATTGCATAAGTTTCGACTGCTCTGACATCAACCTCCTTGAGAATGTAATTGTTAACAAGACAGTATCAGATGGAATTGACCCAAGTCGATATAAGGACTTTAGTCGTCCTTCGTGACATTCAAGAACAATGTAAGTGTTGGTAGTATTCATAAGCACTACCACATATATCAATATTTCAAAGTTTTAAATTACCTGTAATTATTAGGTATTGGATATATAGTGTCATATTTGGAATAAAAATGGAACTAGGTGGTTATTTTTATCATGGCGCAGTAATAATCTATATATCTCTTGTAATGCTGAAAAGTTTAGTTGTTTGTTTGAATCTATCGGCGTCAGGCAACTTGCTGGCTTTCATAAAAATTAGAGCATTGTAGTCAATTAATCGCGTTATAATATATAAAGTTATGATCAATAGAAGTGGAGCAGTATCTATAAATGTTAGCAACTCTATAATTTGATAATAATCGAACTGATATTAGGACATCGAACATCGTTGGATTTCATGATCTTCTACATACAAAGAGAAGGTGCAAGTTTGGAAAAAACCTACCGCCGATTTAATTCGATACGGGCTGACAGACGCAAGGGCAAGGCATGGGTTAGCACAAGTTGTTACACGTCTAATGAGCGTCTACATAAAGTCGCGGGTGAAACAACTATGATCAATCCGTTATATGTATTTAGAACTACCGCGAAGGATTGACGTTATGAAGTACGTCTAGATCTCATATAGAAAATAAATACTCCAACGGTTAAGCTATCAGGTAGTCTAAAGTTGAATACCCACAGTGGACGTGCTTTGCATAAAAGACAGCAAACAATCGCATAGTAGTTTGAAAGTCTAAAAATAGGTTTAATATTTTATGCTATATACTTATAATTTAGATATGCATGCTATATACTTATTATAACTTAGAATAAATTCCTTAAACAACATTTCGTTATAATAAATTTTACGAGACACGATATACTATTTGTAAGTTGTTTACAAAGTTATCATTACACTTAAAACGCTTTAAAGAGTTGCAGTAAAATTGTAAACATGCGAATGATATCGACAAAACATGGCGAGGGAATGCAGTATCGCGTGATAAGAATCAAAATGATGTTATAACTTGTGAGTCGTGTACAACTTGGTGATAGCCATGGATGTATATTTAAATGTAACAAGATTAAAAAAAGAAACACATTATAGAGTAAGAAGTGCGTGCAAATGGATAAATAAAAATGGCGGAATGGATGAATAGAATGATAGATATATCTATTACATCACCATCATCGCAGTTCATATATATCTCACTGTTAAACTTCCTCTCTGTAATGGGAGACAAATAGACTTAAAAACAAACAACCGATCCGTTTTAATTTCTATGAAGAATTTATTTTCTAATTTTTTCTCTTTCATAGAAGTTACATGCGTTTTAAATTCAAAAGTCATCTTTTATGACACATACAGGTAAGATAAGATATTATCCACTTATCGTCCACTTCTGTTTGTAGGCGTTTCCCAGACAATGCTATAAAAATACTATACCACTTTCAATCCATGTTTTCATTGACAGGCTTTTATCTGATTATACCCTAACCAGTTATACAGATTGTTAAAACTCGGCTTTAGGCCACATAATACTATGATGCAGCTTATCGTAATGGACATAAAAACAATAATGTTTTAGCTATTATACTGTTTTTATCCGATTATAGTGTAATCCAAAAGGAATTATATATATTTGTCTTTAGAAAATAATATATGCCTATATAATATATTCTTTTCTATGTCCGCATAAAATTAATCAATTGATTTTAATAAATATCATTCGATTTGGCACAAGAATCAGTGAATCGAATTCGATTTTAAAAAACAATATTATCTCTTACGCTTGTAAGAAGTAATTCTTCAATGTACCCGCTTAAAAAAATGTCAAGACTCCCAAATGGTCTACCTCAATAGATGATTTTAAAATGTGAATAAGGAAATGGTGATGATAAATGGTGAAACGATGAGAACGATGATTAGATCGACAGTTACTTCATTAATCAGAAAGTTAGTATATGAAAGGTAGTATATATAAAATAAATTAATCAGAAAGTTAGTAAAAGCATTATACAAAATCACCTTGCATAATAATTTGTTAGTCATTTATGAAAATTTATGTACCTAAATAGGTATTCATAATATAAATCTAAGCTAATATTATGAAGCCCAAAAGTTTGAAGACGTTAATCTCGGGAATTAGAAGTCTTATTTGAAATAACTTGATGCTTTAAACTTCTTATTAAGGATAACACGTTTAACTATATTTTAATTCAGTTCTAGTGACATTAAAAAATATAGTATATAAAATATAGCATACAATAACAGTAAAATATAATACATATATATATATATATATAGCTGTGTGGTAACGGCAACGAATATTACCAACTCTTACTTTGCTCGTGGATGTCATAAAAGATGACTAAGACCCTTACAACCATCTAGGCCATCCCCATCTGATGCCGTTGGGTCAACAATTACATTCCCAAGGAGGGTTGACGTCTGGCAGGCCGGCCATAAAGCTATTGCCAATAACTTATACAATATGTACTATAAAAAAGAGTACATACATATTGTATCGACCCCAAGTAATTGGGATAAGAATGGGAGAATGATGCTATATGTGTATATATATATATATATATATATATATATATATATATATATATATATATATATATATGTAGTTTAAATATAGTTTAGTTAATTATATTAAATAAACTATATTTAAACTACATATATATATATGTAGTTTATATATAGTTTATGTGCCCTTTGTTTCCCATGGCATGATAGGGTGTGGGACATCTATTAAGTTTTATAGAAGAATGAGAAAGTATCATCTATATTTTTATATTACAAAAGATAAGTATTAGTGACAGCATTTGTGCTTGTGACCTTAGTTTCAACCTTGTAGCAGCCACATACCAATTGCGCTTATCAGCCCTAATTGCTGATTTCGTCCTGCTATTGTTAATTTTCATCCATCCTCAGCTCATCGACGTATGTTGTATTATAATAATATTGAATTTATATATGAATCTTTTATATGTATCATCATTACCCTGCTCTTATCCCAATTACTTGGGGTCGACGCAAAATGTCCCTTTCTTCCACTCAATCCTATCCGATGTCATTTCTGCGTTCACTCCCTATCTATTCATATCATGCTTCACGCAATCCATCCATCTTTTCTTCGGTTTTCCCTGACCCCTAAAGCCTTCAACATTCATACTAAAAACTTTTCTCACAACATTACTTTCGTCCCGTCTCATCACATGTCCATACCAACTCAGGCGTTCACTTTTCAACTTTTCCGTCACTGGCGCCACTTTCAAACATTTATAAGTGTGTATGTAACATTAAATAGATATCTTTTTAAATTTTATAATTATTATTTTTTTGTATCTCTTAATAGCTACTCATTTTTCCTTTATTTATTAATTTCTAGCAAAATTGTTTCCGCAAACCCGTTCCAATAGAGATAGGCCGAAAATTAATAGCCTATATTACTCGCTGATAGTGATCATGAGGTTTAGTGGTCAAGGCGGGCAAGTGTAATAAACAAACAAACTCACATTCACATTTATAGTATTAGTTAGGATTAAAACGGCGAATAACGGGACAATACTTGCCAAATGAAGAGACGGTTGCAAGTTCGTGTTATATTCCTTAATGGAGTTTTGTTTCCAATTCACCTGTGGTGATCCGTTAGCCAGTTTTTTTTCATTTTTCACATCTACTAGAAAGTATAGTCATTCGTGTGGTGACAGAATAAGAATATAATTCACAACCCTTTATCTTACCCGTGTGGAATCGCAAGAGACGACTAAGGGATATAAAATGCATATAACATCTATGCAAGAGAAGGAAAACTCGAAACAAAACCAACACGTCTGACCAGCGCGGTATAGTGGGTTAATTTCTCTCCCATTACGGAGGAGGCCCGAGCCCAATAGTTGGACATTTATGGGCTGTATTGATGATGATGACTAGAAAATAAGAGATTGTTAACTTAATCCAATATAGGCCACGGCGATGGCAGTAATTTTATGTTCATAAAATCCATTACAATTTTATTGCATGTGATTTCTTAAAACACGTTATATATATTTGGTATGAAACACACTCATCATGACATTTGCAATACACATAACTAATTAAAATTAATTTTAACAATTATCAAATTAAACAGAAAGTACATACATACATACATATCATCACGCCATATCCCTTGCAGGGTAGGCAGAGAGAACAGAGTGCCAGAGAACTCTATCTTTGCATACTTCACTCGCTTCCTCAACATTCATAATTCTCTTCATACACGCTCGCCGGTTTCGGAGACTCTTGACTCCGCCTTCCTTCAATACATGACCGATCTGGTCTAGGTAGGTTAGTCTCGGTCTCCCCCGGTACCTACATCCTTCCGCTTTCGCATTTTATATCTTCTTAAAGAAAGTGATATTGCGTATTAATAAAGTTGGTATATTCAACCCCTGTTGTAGGCACAGCAAAATGTTAACAAACCCCTTATTAAGTTTATTGACTTAACAAACCATCAATTTGTTCTATTGTAATCTAACGTCAAATATCAGTGTTTTTTGTTAATAATTTCACCTAACAATTAGGTACTTTTAAGAGTTTAGGAAAGTTTTGTTGAGAAAATTACAGATTGTCACCCAAACGTTCGGTCAGCGAGACAGCCGGCAGCCCAACTGGGTGGGTATTATAATGGTAGGCAGCGGCCTAGCTATACCTTTGGTAAAGCAAAGGTCCATGGACAGCAGTGACACTTACCATCAGGCGTGCTGCTTGCTCGTTTGCCACTATAAGCAATAAAAAATTAACCTTTTGAATTTAAACTTCCAAAAAAAAATGCTGCTTTCTCCTATTATTAATCCTATATTGCCATTTTATAATTGTAACTAAATAAAAAGGCTGACTCAATAAGATTTTTATATAATGCAATAGATAGAAACTTTGAGAGTCTTGTACGCTTGAGCTTTCTGACTCTTTTTTGTTGTTTTCTTTAATTGCCTTTACAGGCAAAGCCACCTTGAGCGCTAGAATGGTATCCCGCGCTACCTATAACCGGTCGCATTACCGTCTTGTGTAACGAGTCTCTCTCTGAAGATCCCTATTGACGACTTTCCTTAATCCGTTTTACGACTCTTACGAAAGAGTATTGAGTGTCGATATATTTTATTCTTAACTCTTTGCCATATCGCAAAAAGTAAACCGATTTACCGGTGTTGTATAGTATAACTATTTTTTCTTTTAATATAAAGTTAGTTTGTAGTCAATAATGGATTATATATGAACGGTGAACATGATGATTTTGTAAGTGATATCACAAAAATATTGAACGAAACAGCTTAAGTTATATTCTGTTAATTGAATTGTAAGGAAACCATAAAGTTACCTTTTAGTTGAGAGATCGATGGCTTGCGTTAGTTTAATATGAAGTGGTGTAAACGCGCCCAGCAACATGTTATTATTGATAGTAAAGTAACTTTAACATACATACTTTAAATTAGCGCTAGACGAGCCGTCTCGATTTAGAACGGGCAATCATTTATTTATATCAAATATATTGTGATAAAAAATAAGTAATAAATCTATCATTCCGCTAAATTACATTTAAGTCCAATAAAAATAAATGTTTGAAAGAATTTTGTTTTATTTATACCTTGTAGCGCAGTCAGCGACTGACCTGCAGATCCTAGTCGACACAACGATAGAAGATTGTAAGAAAAGGGGATAACGCGTGAATGTGAGCAAAACCAAAATAATGGTCTTTGAAAGAGATGAAGCCAGAACAGACGTAAGAGTAACAATAGGTAATGATGTACTAGAACAAGTGGATGAATTTGTATATCTTGGATGTGGATTTAGCCGAGATGGAAGGTACACCACTGATATGGAGCGAAGAGTGAATGCGGGAAATAGAGTGAACGTAGCGTTGGGGCAACTTCTCGGTAGCAACCACCTCAGCCAGAAGTCACGTGTAGCAATACATAACGCAGTGCTTGTCCCAACATAACTATATGGAAGCAAGAGTTGGGTATGCAGAAAAGAGCATGAAAGGAAAATTAATGCGGTCGAAATGCGATCTCTACGGAAAATCTGTGAAGTTAGGCTGACTGACCGCATTCGCAACGACAACGTAAGAGAGCGAGTAGGTATGAAAGAGAGTATTGGTGTAAAGATGCGAAAGGGAATGCTCCGATGGTTCGGACATGTGGAAAGAATGCCGAACGAACGTCTGGTTAAGAAGATATACAATGCGAAAGTGGAAGGATGTAGGTACCGGAGGAGACCGAGCCTCACCTACCTAGACCAGATCGGTCACGTACTGAAGGAAGGTGGTGTCAAGAGTCTCCGAAACCGGCGAGCGTGTATGAAGATAATTATGAATGTTGAGGAAGCGAGTGAAGTATGCAAGGATAGAGTTCTCTGTTCTCTCTGCCTACCCTGCAAGGGATATGGCGTGATGATATGTATGTACGTATGTATTAATAGAGTTGCCGTAGGGCTTTGTCTAGTTTAATTCAATCAATAATGTAGCCTATATTACTTAGAGATAATGTAGCACTCTTTTAGTGAAAGATTTTTAAAATTTATATAATATTCATTATAAATATTATCTTTTTAAAATATAAGAGATAATTTGTGATAAGATAATTATAGAGCAGATAATTTGTGTAAATAAAAAATGATTAGATGAGAAAATTGGTTCGCTCAAAATGCAAAGAGCACTCAGAAAGATAGATATAATTCCACAAAAAAAAGTGTAAAATTTTTAAGCCTTCAGCATTCTTTAAAAATAGTTGAATATATTTCATAATTTCACTACGAAACAACTACGGTTGAGGAAAAAGGTTTTCACGTGGCGATCACGTATCGAACGGCCTATAAAGTGGCCTCCCAGCAGGTGTACTGATAAATTATTCTAAGTCGCAGGGAGCGTTGAAATACACTTTTTTTTTACTCATACGCTGTTCACAACCACATATTGCTCAGATATCCAAGGCGATAAGGATTATATAGCCTCATTTGTAAATTTTTGTTAGGCAGTGGCTTCGCGTTTATAAATTTTGTAATCACATAGTTAATAACTGAACTCCCGTCACCATGATCACTGTAAAGTGTTCGAAACGTCGCGAAATTAAAAATGAAATACAAACGCGATAGAATCCGTAAAAGTAGTTTTATTTCAAACTAGCTTCAATCCGCGGCTTCGCCCGCGTAAAACGTTACATTCCTATAGTTTTTCATCCCCTATTTTTATTTTACCCCTTAAGGGTAATTTTTTTACAAAATTTTAATGTCATATTTATTTATATCTAATCGATAACCTAAAAATAAGTTTCAAGCTTCTGGCTTTAAAAATGATGATACTTCCTTACAACTATTTATCCGCCTTTACAATCCTTTTTTTGGATTAAAAAGTAGCCTATGTCCTTTATCAGGCTCTAGAATATCTGTGCACCAAATTTCATTTAGATCGGTTCAGTAGTTTTGGCGTGAAAGAGCGACAGACAGACAGAGTTACTTTCGCATTTATAATATTAGTAAGGAATAGTACGGATATGTAATACTCGCGTAAACATTAGAAAATATACATAATGTAATAATAGTAATAACTGCTTGTATCACTTAGTTTTATTTTCTTGAAGTTATTTTATCTGCTTGCCCTCCTCCCTTCATGGCCGTCCTTTACAGGAAAACACCTTTTTTGAAATTATGTATGCAGAGAGATGATAAATATCTGACACACTATAATATTTTTTTAATATGAAGAATGCAATGTTATAGTAGACTTATATTCTTTATTTTGTATCAACTTTATGTAAGTAAACTTTCTATTATAAAGAAAGAAAGAAAGAAAATACATTTATTCGGCAGAAGACATAATTACCTTTAGGTAATTATCATATACAGAACAAAAAATAAATTTACGCTTAATATAAGGCAATCTAGTCTCTCCTCAATAGTAAAATTAATGCGGTCGAAATGCGATCTCTGCGGAAAATTTGTGGAGTTAGGCTGACCGACCGCATTCGTAACGACGACGTAAGAGAGCGAGTAGGTATGAAAGAGAGTATTGGTGTAAAGATGCGAAAGGGAATGCTCCGATGGTTCGGACATGTGGAAAGAATACCGAACGAACGCCTGGTTAAGAAGATATACAATGCGAAAGTGGAAGGATGTAGGTACCGAGGGAGACCGAGACTAACCTACCTAGACCAGATCGGTCATGTACTGAAGGAAGGTGGAGTTAAGAGTCTCCGAAATCGGCGAGCGTGTATGAAGAGAATTATGAATGTTAAGGAAGCGAGTGAAGTATGCAAAGATAGAGTTCTCTGGCACTCTGTTCTCTCTGCCTACCCTGCAAGGGATATGGCGTGATGATATGTATGTATGTATGTAGTCTCTCCCGGGACTAGTTTGGTTTTTATCTATGGATAGAATTTAAATGACAATACGAAGCATCACCACGCTATATTTATCCAATCCTTGTCATAGGAACCAATTAAGAAAAGAAAGCAAATAATGCGGCTTAGAAAATCTTAATATATATAAATTACGTGTCACGTTGTTTGTCCGCGCTGGACTTCTAAAGTACTTAACCGATGTTAATCAAATTTGCACAGCATATGTAGCTTGATCCAACTTAAAAGATAGAATAGCTTCCATCTCAATTTATAGTCGCAGCATTCTTTTATTGCAAATTATTTGTCTATTATTTGACAGTCACAATTATCTGTTATCTCCAAACAATTCTAACAGATGACGGTATCTGTTGACTGGATTGAGTAAGTATTTAATAGATGGCGCTATGTTAAATGTACAAACGTTTCATATAAGCTACAATTTATTAGCATAACCACCACGTGTTATTGAGGCTACCTGAGCCACAGCAACGTGTGGCCGGGTCTGCTAGTTATTATATATTTTTTGTTTATTTTTTTTTTTATAAGCAATATGATACTAAGCAAATAATCCATGTATTGCGAGGGACTTTACAAATATATAATTAATGCATACAAATTACACACAGACTCAAAACAACAGTTTGTGGATATATAATCGAACCCATAACACGATCACTACTACGCCAATTTGTGCAGTCAATTCACAAGCATGTCACAAATTCACAAGCAAGTCGTAATAAAATCATCTGATAACAAATATATGTAGAAATAAAAATCCTCTTCGATTGCTGCGAACGGTAGTACTTGGCCTGCATTTAGATTTTCTATAGAAATAATATTTTGTATTGAATTTATATATTTTCTATTGAAATTACATATTTGTATATTTTATAGCAACGGAAAAGTTCACATATACCGGATGATACAGAGTATTGTATGATATTGCTTCGATATTGAGCCATTGTCAAAGTTAAGCCTCGAACAAAGTAAACTGTTTACTCTAGGTTTACGTGCAGCTCTAAGCTACTGAAAATGCCCTCAAATATTGCCAATGTTTTAATCTAGAAATTTAAAGTTGGTGAAGTTATACAAATAAGTATATTATATTCTTTATCAATGATAACGAGTTTCATTTTTATATCATCAACATCATCATCTCAGGAGAAAAATTGACCTATTATAGCAGGTTGGTCAGAGATGTCGGTATAGGGTTCTGTTTCGAGTTTGCCTTTTTTTGCAAAGGTGTTATATTCATTTTATATCCCTTATTCATCTCTTACGATCACCCACGGATAAGGGGCTGGTGAATTGTATTCTAACTCCGTCACCACACGGATAATTATTTTTATGTTGATATTATTTTATTTCAAATTTATAGTATTTCATACGTACGTACGTACATACATAGTGCTAGGACCACGCTGTTGACAGTTTTCTGTCTACAGCCGCGGGCCGGTCCGTCCGGGGTAATACCACACTCTCGTAAAATATCTACGTGTCAGTAATGGCAATATGCTATTGCACTTCGCTCGGTGTTCGAGAGAGCTAGAAGCCCAACTGGGTGGGTTTGGGGATATAGATGGTAGGCAGCGGCCTAAGGTTTGGTTTTGCAAAGGTCCATGGGCGGCAGTGACACATACCATCTGGTGTGCTGCTTGCTCGTTTGCCAACACAAGCAATGAAAAAATAGAAAATAAACATCATACATACATATCATCACGCCATATCCCTTGCAGGGTAAGCAGAGAGAACAGAGTGCCAGAGAACTCTATCTTTGCATACTTCAGCTTCCTCAACATTCATAATTCTCTTCATAAACGCTCGCCGATTTCGGAGACTCTTGATTTCACCTTCCTTCAGTACATGACCGGTCTGGTCTAGGTAGGTTAGTCTCGGTCTCCCCCGATACCTACATTCCTTCATATTATACAGTAAAGTATCTATTAATAAACGGCCAGTCAAATCGAAAAATGTTGAGGGAAAACTAATAATGATTTTTAAATACCTATTCAACGATACCCCTCTCGACATTGTTTGGTGACTTTAATTTTTTTAATGTTCACAATATGGCGTCCAGTAGTCGCCATATTGAATTTTCACTAACGTCATATCTTTAGTGATACTCGCCGGACTAAGAGGAATCGATTGACGTGTGAATCATAAAAATCTGCCCAGGCGTTTGGTCTATATAGTGCTTCAAAGGAACATACAAACATACATACATAGACTGGTAAACACAATACCACTCCTTTGCGTCGCGCAGTCGGTTAAAAAGATAAAAAAAAGTAAAAATAATGATAGATTCTGTTGCATGTTATATATAATTAAAATCTCTCATTGCGGGCACTCTAAACGTGCAAATATATTAGATCAAAGTATTAGTAATTAAATCTAATATAATTACTTGTTATACAAAGGCAAAGTGGATGTTATTAAAATACACTTATTACTAATAAACATTATGATACTTGAAGTTTTGTGTTTATCGTTACTATTGTGGTAGGACCACGCTGTGGACAGTTCTCTGTCTACAGCCGCGGGCCGGTCCGTCCGGGGTAGTACCACACTCTCGCAGAAGATCAACGTCTGAGTAATAGCAATGTGCTATTGCGCTTCGTTCGGTGAGCGAGAGAGCCGGAAGCCTAACTGGGGTGGGTTCAGGGTTGTATTGGTAGGCAGCGACCTAGCTATACCATTGGCAAAGGTCCATGGGCGGCAGTGACACTTACCATCAGGTGTGCTGTCTGCTCGTTTGCCGCCATAAGCAATAAAAAAAAAAAAAAAAAAAAAAAATTATAAATGCGAAAGTAACTCTGTCTGTCTGTCGCTCTTTCACGCAAAAACTACTGAACCGATCTAAATGAAATTTGGTACACAGATAGTCTAGAACCTTTTAAAAGGGTTATAAAGGGGAATAAAAAGATGTAAGGAAGTTTCGTCATTTTTAAAGCCAGAAGCTTGAAACTTATTTTTAGGTTATTGATTGAGATATCAATAAATATGACATTAACATGTTGTAAAAATTTACCCTTAAGGGGTAAAATAAAAATAGGGGATGAAAAACTTTAGGAAAGTAACCATTTACGTGGACAAAGCCGCGGGCAGAAGCTAGTATTTAATATACATATAAAATAAAACAGTTTTATAACGTTTTAATTGTATTTATACTATCTCGACTCTTTGAATAATTTTTAGCTCTCATAGCCTCAGGGGGATTTAAGGTATTTGACATTTAACAAGTCATCGTTATAACAAAGCTTTTATTTGCACAATATTAGTTACTAATTCTGAACCCCTCTTTTTTAATGCAATATTAATTGCCTAATCCACTTCCCGCGTGAAGATAGGATAACAATTTGGATTAGAAACAGTTGTCGTCACCAATAGGGTTTGTAAAAAAATTACGGAACTATTACAAGATTGAACTCAAGTGATTTCCTAGAAAACGTAAAATACTGCGATTGCTAAATCACTTACTAAGCAATTATGGCATTATTCCCTCCAAAGAATGACTGCGTTATGTGGTATTATGTGGTAGATACATAAAGCAGTAAACAAAAGAATGCTGAATGATGATGTTAATAAAATTCTTACGTTCGTAATTTATACGCCAAATAAATTGCTACATATTGTTTGAATATTTTCATAATAATATTTTATAAGTCTTATAATAATACGTATACCGATTATGAAGCTCTAAATGGCATCTTATACATGTATTTTATTATGGATAATACAAGCTTATGTTGTTATATATTTATTGGGTAGATCTCTCGTAATAATTAAACTATATTGATGATTCATTCAATAAATCATCATCTTTACTCTTATCTCAATTACTTGAGGTCGATACGATATGCAATCTTCTTTTATAGTACATATTGTAATAGTCATAGACAATAGTTTTATGATCGGCCGCCTGCCAGACGTCAACCCTCCTTGGGAATGTAATTGTTGACCAAACGGCATCAGATGGAGTTGGCCCAGGTCGTTATAAGCCTCTTAGTCATCTTTTACGACATCCATGAGGAAAGTAAGGGTTGGTAGTAGTCATAGTCGCTACCACACAGCTATTTCATTCAATAAATCGTCGGTTAAAAAGAAGAGTGACATTTCTAAAATATTTTGAAAATTGATATTATTCATTAAGAGCGTTTTGTTGTTGTTTATATTTTAATAAAAAAGAAAATAGCACATCATGAAATTAAACGTACAATTTCTCAAAAAAAGTAAGTACATTCTACGTTAAACCTCCATATAGATTGTTGAATAAAATAATCTTTAAATGCATGTATTGTATGATTTGGTCATTTTAAATAAATTCACTTTTCTATTTAACAGACAAATTATACACCCCGTAACTTGCAATAAGTTTCAATCAGAAACAACTTTCATAGATCACATATCGTGTATTCATGATTTCATATGTCAATGAACACTCGTTTCATGAATTAATATTCTATTCAATAGAGATATCGATTCATGAGTAAGGCTTACGAGAGTATATTTTGAGAACGCTTCATATTTGATTTTTGTGTATATCAAGTTCTAATAACGTATAATTTGTACACATATATTTATTCAGTAAACTTAGTGTTTAAATAAAGTGTAGTTTGCGAACATCGTGATTTAAAGTTAACGGTGAAAAACATGTTTTGAATACCGCATGAAGAGTTTCAGAAAAGCGAAATATTGGAGTGAATAAAAAAGTGCGACAGAGGCCCGCGTGAACTATCCCGCGTTGTGGAATAAGCCAAACCACTGTACGTGGCTCGTTCATTGCATGAAAGAATATTTAATCTTTATACTTTAGTACTTTAACGTATTTTTTAATTATTTTATTATTTTTAAGCAATAGGGAGAATTTTTTTTACTAATGATGACTAATGATATTAAATTTCATATAAAACATTTTTAATCATAAATGGATTGTCGAATGTCGTAATACTAGGGCTTTTAGACTATTATTATTTTTCTTTAACTATATGTTATACAAATAGTAAGGTTATTGGAGTTTACTCCTTAAGAATCGATTTTTATATAAGGCGCCCCGTATGAGAAAAATTTGAGGAGTAAAATCTAATGATCGAATGACTTCGTTACGTTTTTGGTGCACAACCTATTCTGCGCATCTTTCACTTTCTGACGTGAGATAATACTTCACTGAACAGTTTTAATAAATGTAAATAAAAATATATAAATTATTTTTAGTCAAATGAGCTTTTTTGCGCCTCTTTTGATAATCGTACTTAAGGAGTAAACTCCAGTCGTGCGTCGGAGCTGACACACACACTTTTTTTCTATATCTAATGAATTTATTTTCCTGTGTAAAGAAAAAGGGAAAAAGGTAGATTCAATTATTATATATACATACATACATATCATCACGCCATATCCCTTGCAAGGTAGGCAGAGAGAACGGAGTGCCAGAGAACTCTATCTCTGCATACTTCACTCGCTTCCTCAACATTCATAATTCTCTTCATACACACTCGCCGGTTTCGGAGACTCTTGACTCCACCTTCCTTCAGTACATGACCGATCTGGTCTAGGTAGGTTAGTCTCAGTCTCCCTCGGTACCTACATCCTTCCACTTTCGCATTGTATATCTTCTTAACCAGACGTTCGTTCGGCATTCTTTCCACATGTCCGAACCATCGGAGCATTCCCTTTCGCATCTTTACACCAATACTTTCTTTCATACCTACTCGCTCTCTTACGTCGTCGTTACGAATGCGGTCGGTCAGCCTAACTCCACAGATTTGCCGCAGAGATCGCATTTTGACCGCATTAATTTTACTTTCATACTCTTTTCCGCATACCCAACTCTCGCTTCCATACAGTAATGTTGGGACAAGCACTGTGTTATGTATTGCTACACGTGCCTTCTGGCTGAGGTGGTGGCTTCCGAGAAGTTGCCCGAACGCTCCGTTCACTCTATTTCCCGCATTCACTCTTCGCTCTATATCAGTGGTGTACCTTCCATCTCGGCTAAATCCACATCCAAGATATACAAATTCATCCACTTGCTCTAGTACATCATTACCTATTGTTACTCTTACATCTGTTCTGGTTTCATCTCTTTCAAAGACCATTATTTTGGTTTTGCTCACATTCACGCGTAGACCCCCAATTCAATTATTATACTGTCAATTATTTAATTTATTTTTTAACAGAACCTTGACCTTGTGTCAGTTTGGAAATAATTAAAATATCTGCTAATATATTGATTCGCATTGACAAGAGAAATATGCAAACCCTCTATTTTTTTAAAAAAAGAAGATAAAACTTTTTAAAAATATAATACTATTTGTGAGAAATAAATTATTGTAGCTAAAATAAAATTCCTTTCGCATCGTTTACTTTATAGTTAAACTGATATAGTCAGTTAGTGCACCGAGTTTCAGTGATTAATGTTCTATGCGATCGGCACTGCAAACTTGGCTTTTACTGCACAATTTTTCCAACTCCATTGCGGTATACTAAAATATGCACGAGCAAGTTATTACGAAACTAAACAGAGCGGTAAACTGATTTAAAAGTTGCAATGCCTAGTAGTTTAATTTGACAAACAGTATGGTCTGTAGTTAAAATAAGACTATGATTGCAAAATATTTCATTAATGGTTTTTATTAAATCAAATCACACCATTTATTATGCATAAGGCCACCAGCCACACTTGCATCAGGGAGGCGCTCCGGTATCACGGAGTGCCCTTATACCTGAGGCGGCTAGTGGCAGACTATTTGCACGGGCGCAGCGTCCTCTGCGCGAATCGCGCAGGGGACATTGGGCGTTGAGAGGGAGTCTCCTCCCCCGGGCTGAGCTTAATTTGCTATGCTGACGACATGCTCGTCACAGCCCGGGGCAGGATACTGCAAGAGGCGATGAGCCTGGCCACTCTCGGCATCGAGGCGATGGTCGGGCGAATCGAGGCGCTGGGACTCAAGGTGGCTCTAGATAAGACGGAGGCCATCTTGTTTCACGGGCCCTGCACGGGGCCACCCGCCGGTGCCTCGATAGTCATCAACTCCGTCCCCATCGGTATCCAGGCCCATATGAAGTATTTGTGCCTGGTGCTCGACGGGCGGTGGTTCTTCCGGGAGCATTTCCGAAGACTTGCTCTCCGGCTGGTCTGCGTGGCGTCCGCCCTTTCACGGCTTATGCCGAATCTGGGCGGACCCAGCTTTGAAAGTCGACGGCTATACGCGGGGGTGGTCCGGTCAATGGCATTGTACGGCGCACCCTTGTGGGCGAGGGCTTTGACCTTCCGCCTTAGGGTTATTCTGCGGCGACCGCAGAGAGCCATGGTGGTCAGGGCTATCCACGGATACCGCACGGTGGCGACCGAGTCAGCATGCGTATTGGCCGGAACGCCCCCTAGGGACTTGGAGGCGGAAATGCTCGCCGGAATATATCGGCGGGTGTCTTCCACTTGCGAGGAAGGTGGCGAGGTTTCGCCTAGCGAATTGGCCACCTGGCGCGAAGACGCCCGCCGGGAAGTCCTTGCCTGTTGGGCGACGCGGCTGGAGAGGCCTCGATTCGGACTTCGTGTCATCGAGGGCGTCCGGCCCGTACTGATGGAGTGGCTGGAGAGGCGGCACGGAGTCTTCTCTTTCCGGCTGGTGCAGGTCTTGTCGGGGCATGGTTGTTTCGGCAAGTACCTGTACACGGTCGCAAGGAGGGAGACGACTCCATCCTGCCAACAGTGCGGCGACGACGAGGACACAGCGCAGCATATGCTAGAGGTCTGCGTGACCTGGGCTTCGCAGCGCTCTGCCCTCGTCGCCGACCTCTCGTTGCCGGCCGTCGTGAAAGCGATGGTCGACAGTGAGAGGAATTGCCACACTTACATATTGTCTACTTTACATCATTTTTTTTAAATTAATTTTAATTAATCTACCACCGGTTCGTAAAGCAGCCATAAACTGAGAAGATCCGGCAAGAAACTCAGTGGGCTCGTCATTTTTTAAACAATATATTTTCACGAAAGTGATTGGTTACGTATTTAGAAGTTAATGTATACAAGATTTGTATAAATCTATTTACCCCAATCGTAATACCAACATTAACCGTGAGATGACGGTATAAGAAAACAATTCACCACTCCCTATCTTACCCGTGGGTGGTCGTAAGAGATATAAAACGCATATAATATCTATGCAAAAGAAGGAAAACTCGAAACCAAACCTATGTCCAGCGTGGTAGGGTAGGTCAATTTCCCTTCCATTATGGTGGAGGCTGGAGCCCAGCAGTGGGATATATATGAGCTAAGATGTATCATCTTGTGATGAATTATGAATACCAACATTATAATATGAAGAAAACTCTGGCAAAAGCAGATATTGGTTTTCTTAGGAAATAAAATTGAAAGCTTGACGCTTGTAATGGTAGGTCGATATATTCATCACTATGCCATCACTGCAGTTAAATTGGCTATTAGTGTAGTAATACATAATGTAGACCAAAAAAATATTGATATACCTATAACCATTGGCTGGAGGAGATACAAGATCGTTTTACGTGACACTCACATAGGAAGGCCTAAGTATACAGTGGATATCGATAGAGCGAAGTATGGATAGATAAATAATGAATAGCCACCTTTTATTTAACTACACTTTGATCTGTCTATACCTATATTAGTATTATATTTGTTAAGAAATGATACCGGTAATAAACGGTATAATTTTTATATTAGATAAATATGGACTTCGCAAGTTTTGTATTTTTCTAATAAATAAATAATAAAAATAATATTTGAAAATAATCACGAGTTCAGGACTCGTGATTATTTTTCGTTTCCCAAAAAACATTAATCAATCTTGAAATTAACTATCTATTATATATTATTTATGAAAGGCGTTATTGTATTTACGTGATTTATCAAATAATACTGTATCAACAGATTGGACTGTTGCAACATTTGTAAGATTATTTTATTCTTTAATGAAGGTAAATAATTAATAACATATCAGAACAAATGTTGTCATTAAAAATTAAATACAGTTTAAAACTTATACTTCAACATGCCTTCGGGTAATATTTTCACAACTCGTTTTGCAGAACGTTAATTACAGCTAAAAATAGTAAGGTAACCTTATCATACTATATCTACATGATTCATTTTTCGCATGTCTTTAGTTCCTCCTCCCTTGTTCCGCATCAGGATTTACTATAAGCAAGTTTTCAATTACTCAAAAAGAAGAAGTTCTTATATGACAGTGACTTATCACCTCTGTGGATATATATAAATACATACATATGTTTTATTGTTTATGGTAACTGACGTCGTTTTTCTTTTTTTTTTTTCTGGTAGACTGTGGTCTGGAAACACCCTTTTATTTTATTTTTTTTCTTTTCGCAAGGTGGGACCATGGATGTGGTCGCGCCCCGGCAAATCGGCCCGGGGCGATGGAAGAGGCGGCACGCAACCCCATGGACCCACCCTGCAAACACCTCTCTTCGCCGTGCGAGCGGGCCACCGGTACCCGATCTTTGTCTTCGGTGGCCCACCCGGTGGTTTACTCTTCCGGGTTCGGAACGGACGGGTTCCTCCCGTGTCGATGCCCCGACAGCTTCCGCCGCCCGGCGTCGCCCTCACGCGGTGCCCTCACCTCACGTCGGGTGACCGGACAATTCCCCGGTCCGATCACCCGAAGCCTTGGTTAGGGCAGCATCAGGCGCAGATATTCGCGCCTGCGCTGCCCCGGCCACTGGCGGCGGTCCGGGTCGAGGGAATCCTCCCGGACTCGTTCCGCCGCCTCCTTCTGCGAGATGGCAGCCTCGCAGAAGGCAGCGACCGCGTCCCAGTTCCTGACGCTGTCGCTTTCACGACAGCCGGCAGCGTCAGGTCAGCACCGATTATAGCGACGAGGTCGCGGCGCTGCCCGTCCCAGCTCGAACATTCCTCGAGCGTATATTGCGCCATGTCCTCGTCACTACCGCAATAGTGGCAGGACGGAGTTCACTCCCTCCACACGACCGTGTGCAGGCACTTGCCGAAGCAACCGTGCCCCGACAACATCTGCACCAGTCGGAAAGAGAGGACCCCGTGCCGCCGCTCCATCCACTCCATCAGTACGGGCCGGAGGGCCTCAACGGTAACAACACCGTGTCTAGGCCTCTCCAGCCGCGTAACCCAACGGGCGATGACGTCTCGGTGGGCATCCTCGCGCCAGGTGGCTATCTCGCTCAACGATGGGGAGCCACCTTCGTCGCGCACTGAGGTAACCCGCCGGTGGTCTGGAGACACCCTGCCCTATGCCGTCCAGGGCGACGGCAAGGCGGAGTGCGGCCCCATAACCCACCGTGTTCCCTCCCCATCACAATTCGACCGATCATAACTGACAACCCCACAATAATAATTGACTGAGTGAGAATCCCTATGCATAAACTATGAATGAATTTATACTAATAGCCTAATTAAACCATTTCCACAGTAGTTTTAAATAGTATTAAATTTAATTAAGCTATTATAAGACCAATTATTATAAATGGCGATGAATTCACAATTATATATATATATATATATATATATATATATATATATATATATAGTATATATATATATATATATATATATATATAGTATATATATATATATATATATATATACATATATATAGATGACGTAATTGTCTAGATAGTGACCACACGTTCCAAGAGTTCGATCTCCACGCGAGACATTTTTCCACCATCATCACTATTGTTGGACCGGCAACAAAAATGTTATCACAAACATTCAGCAGAACATTTTGACATAATTATATTATACGTCACTTCTTATTTTACTGTGAAAATATAAAACTAGTTGAGTGACCTTGCTCGTGGATGTCGTAAAAGACCACTAAGGCCATGCATATAGTGACTGGGTTATCTGAGCAAAACTTTATATCAGCCCTTCTGACTAGTGTGGTATACCAGATCAATTTCCTTCATATTATGGAGAAGGCTTGAGCTCGGTAGTGAGACCTATATGAGCTAATATGATAAATAAAAAACGTATGAGAACATATGCCGGAGTCAGCTCCAGTAATGGGGATATGATAGCCTATTATGTTGTCATACTATAGGGTCTAACCAGGCCATAGCCACAAAAAAAAAGTATCACACAATAGAACTTCATTCATGAATAGATTTAAAAAACTGCCCACGAAAGTCTAGCTAGCACATTTAGTCTAATATAGAAGAAGGCCAATTGCTATCACATTATGGAGTAAAAATATGGCATGACATATCTTAATATTGGTCATTAGCGAATATTTTATTCATTATGGTGGTAGATGAGCAAGCACCACACCTGATGGTAAGTGTTACTGCCGTCCATAGAACTTTGCTCTTCTTAACTCCAAAGTCGCCCAGAAGTTAGGCTGTCGGCGCTTACCGAACAATGCACAATAGCAAATTGTTCAGACGTCGATTTTTTGCGAGAGTACTCCCCTGGATGGACCGGCCCGTGGTTGTATACAGAAAACTGTCAATAGCGTGACCCTACCACTATCATAACAGATGAGAGGGAAATTAAGTAACTCTAGCAAGTTGGGTATGCTGAGGTGGTTTGAACACTTAGAAATAATGAGTGAGGAGAGGTTGACGAAGAAAATATATAAAGCAAGCATGAATGGGACGAATACAAGGGAAAGACCTCGTCATAATTTTCTGGATCAAATTGGCGATGTATTAACGAGAGGTCATATTAAGAGTTTGCGTAATCGTAGAGCATGCATGAAGACTATTATGAGTGTGAATGAAACGATGGAAGTTTGTCAGGATCGTGGTTTGTGGCAATCCGTAGTCTTTGCCTACCCCTCTTCTTCAAGGAAACAGGCGTGAAGCTATGTATGTATATATGTAGCAAGTTAGGCCTGTGGGGTTGATAGGTCTTTATTACTCGATTTCCTTTTTTTTAATGATATTATATGATTGCATTCATTATTCGTCTTTTATATTTTCTGCGGAAATATAAGTGTAGGTAAATTATATTCTTTTGGAACTTAGAAGCAGAAGGCTAATACTGAAATCGATGGCATTGCTTCACAGGCTTTTGTTTATGGAAACAAGGAAGCAGTTGTAACATATTCTCTTTTTCAGTCAAAATTTCGAGATATATCTTTCTTTATTTGATTTATATAATAAAAATTACTAAAATAAATATCATCATCTCAGCTCACACACATCTTACTATTGGGTTCGAGCCTCCTCCACAATGAGAGAGAAATTGACTCACTATACCACGCTGGTCAGACGTGTTGGTGTAGAATATAGTTTCGAGTTTTTCTTCTCTTACATAGATCTAGATGCTATATGTGTTTTATATCTCTTAGTCGTCTCTTACGATCTCCCATCGGTAAGATAGAAGCTGCTGAATTGTATTCTTACTCCGTCACAACACGAAGAAACAATAAGCATATTATTACTAAATACAAGATATCGCTTTTGACTGCAAATATATAAAACGTTACATATAAAGCTGTACGGTTTGCACGTTTCAAGCAAATTACTTTGGATCTAAATTTATGAGCGTCGATGGAATGTGTTGCCTGAAATCACTATATAATAAGGTCTGAATCCTTACTAATATTATAAATGCGAAAGAAACTATGTCTGCCTGTCGCTCTTTCACGCTAAAACTACTGAACCGATCTAAATGAAATTTTGTACACAGATAGTCTAGTGCCTGATAAAGGACATAGGCTACTTTTCAATGCAAAAATGGGTTGCATAGGGGGATGAAGAATTGTAAGGATTTATCGCCCTTTTTAAAGCCAGAAGCTTGCAACTTATTTTTAGGGTATTGATTAGATATAAATAAATATGACATTAAAATATCGTAAAAAATGTACCCTTAAGGGGTAAAATAAAAGCTTGGGATGATAAACTTTAGGTAAGTAACCTTTTCCGCGGACGAATCCGCGGGCAGAAGCTAGTATAAAATAAATTCCAGAGAAATATAAATCAAAATTAAAAAAAAATACGATTTTATGTGCTTACACCATATAAAGGTTTTGAAGTTATATTCTCATCATAATTCTCATATAATGTTAAATTACGAAATCTATTTCATGATCCTGTTCTTATACTAATTGCTTGAGGAGGGATTCCTACAACCCTTTCGAACCATCACTACTTTTCAAACTCAGCTGGCTCGTAATTTTTTAAATCCTTTTAAATAAAATTGTGTAGGTACTATATGTTAAGTACGAGCTCTCCAGGTGATGCCCTTCAAACCGGGATATATCATTTATTTTTTTAATATAATACAAAAGAGAAAATACTAGCCTCGATCCCATAAGCCTCACGCGATCACAAGTCAACTACCATTATATTATTCACCAATACGCGATCCACTGCTGGTTGAATTTTCACATTATCTATGTAAAACTTTCTCTGGTTATATCGCTACAATATAATCTTAATATATATAAATTACGCGTCACGTTGTTTGTCCGCGATGGACTCCTAAAGTACTTAACAGATTTAAATCATATTTGCACAGTATGTCTAGTTTGAACCAACTTAAAAGATAGGATAGCTTCCATCTCAATTTATAGTCGCAATATTATTTTATTGCAAATTATTTGTCTATTATTTGACAATAACAATTGTCTGTCATCTCCAAACGATTCTAACAGGTGGCGGTATCTGTTGACTGGATTGAGTAAGTATAATAGATGGCTCTATGTTAAACGTATAAACGTTTCATATAAGCTACAATTTATTTGCATAACCACCACTTGTTACTGAGGCTACCTTAGCCACAGCAACGCGTGGCAGAGTCTGCTAGTAGTATATAAATATGAAATAAACTTAGTGTTTATTTAATTTGTATTTTCGTTAAGATATTTAATTAATGTACTAGAAATGACTTCTTTTTCTTAAAAAAGACCACTCTCATCATCATCATCATCTTGCTCTTATCCCAATTATTTGGGGTCGACGCAATATGTCATCCAGTCCTATCAGACGTTATCTCTGCAGTCACTCCCTGTCTATTGATGTCGTGCCTCACGCAGTCTATCCATCTTTTCTTTTGTACTCCTTTACCCCTAAAGCCTTCAACATTCATATTTAAAACTTTCCTCACAACATTACTTTCATCCCGTCTCATCACATGTCCATACCATGTCAATCTTTCACTCCTTAACTTTGCCGTCACTGGCGCAACTTTCAAACCTCCTCTTATATGTTCATTTCTTATTTCATCCATTCTCGTCACACCACACATCCATCTCAACATTCGCATCTCCGCTACATGCAGTCATATCTCATCCGTCGCTTTTGTCGCCCGACATGCTGATGCACTTTGCGCTAAGTAAATAAGCTTTGTATTACGGGTAACTTTACAAACATGCAATTAAAGTAGAAAAATTACACACAGATTCAGAACAACACTTTACGGATCGCACGAAGTATTGTCTTACATGGGAATAGGACATGGAACGTCGGTATCTTAACCGCTACGCCATCTATGCAGTCGAACTTTGTAACGAACTAGAAGCATGTTTGTTTCGTGTGCATAGTAAATTGCTCAGAGATGTGTTAAACTAGGCTGTTCAGAAAGCATTATCATATATTCGAGAATCTACAAAGGTATATGAAGTATACAATCTATATCTATAAAAGAGGACGTTTGTATATATGACATCGCTAAACTCAGAAACTATTTGATCGATCATTACGAAAATTGGTAAGTATATTTATTTTTCATGGAGAAGGTTAAAATTTATATGCTATCCCCATTGATGTAACTCGCCACCAGGCGGCGCTGTGGTTATATTCACTCATTCATTAATTTCAGCTCATATGTGACCCTCTGTTGGGCTCGAACCTCCTCCGTAATGGGAGGAAAGTTAGCCTACTATACCACGTTGGTCAGACGTGTTGGTATAGCGTTTTGTTTCGAGTTTTCCTTCGCTCACATAGATGTTATATGCACTTTATATCCTTTAGTCGTACGATCTCCCACGAGTAAGATTGAGGGTGGTGAATTATATTCATACTCCGTCACCACACCTCTGCTAGTAGAGCCTCCATTTCTGGAGTAAGAATATGATTTATTTCGTAGTGGTAGGTCCACGCTGTGGACAGTTCTCTGTCTGCAGCCGCGGGCCGGTCCATCCGGGGTAGTACCACACTCTCACAGAATATCGACGTCTGAATAATGGCAATGTAATATTGCGCTTCGTTCGGTGAGCGAGAGAGCCGGAAGCCCAACTGGGTGGGTTTGTATTGGTAGGCAGCGGCCTAGCTATACCCTTGGTATTGCAAAGCTCCATGGGTGGTAGTAATACTCACCATAAAGTGTGGTACTTGCTCGTTTGCCACCACTTGCAACAAAAGCAAAACATCTCTGTTGGCCGCGTTTCCTAAGAGAGTACTGCTGCCTATTTTCTTAGATTAACATTTAAATTTATGCTAATCAGAATGACATGCTTGTAAGACGATGCTCAAATCCTTTAGTAGGATATAAAGAAAGAAATAATAACCGAAATTTGAACAGAAGTTATACGCTGGGCCAGTTAATGCTCAGTAACTAATCACGATAACGAAAGGTTACCAATATACCAAAATGAAGAACACACGATACTGTTCATTAGGCTCTTGTTTAATATTATTGAATAATTCGCTAATCTGATATTAGATATTCTGTATAATACAATAATTAATAGCAATTATAACGCTATAGAGTAAACTGATGTAAGATGACGTAGCGATTTGAATAATAATCTCTCACGCCGACTATCGCAGATTAGATAACCATTCAGAATAATTTGTGTGATCGGCAAATGATTTAACTGCACCATTATTGGTATTCATTAAAATTAAAAAGTCACAATTGTTTAGTACGCGATGTGATGGTGAAATGTCTTCTATATATGTAAATATTGATTGCTGTTCGTAAGTCTTGCTAAAACTCGAGAACGGCTGGACCGATTTGGCTAATTTTGGTCTTGAAATATTTGTGGAAGTCCAGGGAAAGTTTATACGGTGAGAAAATATGGAAAATTGCGTGAAAAATATTAAAAACGACAATTAAAAAACATCTTACCTGTCAAAAAGACGACATTCGTAAAAATGAAGAAGAAGAAGTCTGCCGAGTCAGCTAGTCCATAATAAAAAAAACTTGGTAAATTACTCATTCACTATATTCTTTTAAAAGATATCATTATCATCAACCCAGCTCATATATGTGCCATTGCTGGTCTCAAGCCTTCTCCATACTAGGAGGGAAATAGACCTACTATATCACGCACGCGACCCCATAGACCCGCCCTACATGTACCTCTCTTAGCCGAGCGAGCGGACCACCGGAACCCGGTCTTTGTCTTCGGTGTCTCGTCCGGCGGTTTTACCTCACGAGTATCTTCTCGAATCGATGCCCCGGCAGCTTTCGCCGTCAGGGCATCATCCTCAAATGTGTTGGTATAGGGTTTTATTTCTAGGTGTTTTTTCTTGCATAGATGTTATATGCGTATGTTATCCCTTAGTCGTCTTTTACAATCACCCACGAGTAAGATAGGGGTGGTGAACTGCACTTATACTTCGTCACCACACGGAATATTTGAAAGACATATTAGTTTAATGTAGTTAGAAATTTAAAACTAAATGTGTTTATATTTCTAAAACTATACTAATTATTTTACTACAAATTTAAGTTCATTGGTTTATTATTTCTTTAAACAAAACTACAAATAGATTTTTTATAAATTTTCTTTATTCATGATTGTATTGTACCGGAGATATTTTGACTAGTTTTTATTCTTTTGTTTTCTCATACGACACCCATAGACAATAGACACGGTAAAAATAAATAATACATACAAAGATAAAAATAACTACAGCTACAAAGAAGATTGAATTATTCAAACCCTCTATTGTATCAGGTTAATTTTAATTTGACGATTTAGATGAGTATGATATGAATAATGTAATATCTTTTACGTAGACTAAATCCGAATTATCGATTAATTTTCGTTTCACTCTTACGTATTTATACCGTTACTGGATTTAAATAATTTCTCTTTGACTATATATATGAAAGAAATTCTTCAAAACGTCTGGAAAATTTTTGATAAATATCTTTAGTGTTGCATTTAGATAGTACTTAAATGTAACATTTACAATTTGACCCTGTAGAGTCGACTAGATTTCTAGAGCTTTGTTGGGAATAACGTTTATTGCGTCAGCTAGATGCTTAGTATAAAATATGTATTGAATGCAAAATTTAAATTTAATCTTTTACAGTACATTAAATATAAGAAACACATAAGATTGACGTTTAATCGAAATAAAGTTAACATTCCCAGTCACCGTGGTAGGGATTGAATAATTCAATGATTGTATCAACTTAACATGTTGTAGCGTATAATTGACAAGCCAAGAGGAAGCTAGAACTGGCGGGGATTGGAAGCCCCAAGTTTCGTTTCGTTCTCATTGAAAATTAATGTTACAAACGTCAAATTTATTCGGCAACAGAATTGTTGAAATTATATAACGAATGATTTATCGTATTTTGTGTCAACTTGCTTTATCAGTATCATTATTCATCATGCCGCTTCTTTGCTCAAGTAACTGCATTCAACCGTGTGGTTTCGGGTTTGAATTACTGTTGTATTATTATTGCTCTTTGCATAAAAGTAATTCACAACTTTATCGTTTTGTGCAATCTCAAATTCACTAGCGTACTAGAAATTTGTTTAAAGCATATAAGTATTGAGGAAAAAATTTAAAAATATGATGATCGGTGTTCAAACGTGATCGGTAGATTGCCGGTGGACAGATTGGGGATTAGGCTGTCATCCGCAAAGAGGCCGAACGTGTGAGGGCGCCCTGGCACTTTGGTGCCGATGCTTCAGTGTGTACAGCCAAAAAAGAACGTGATTGATAGATGCTTCAGTTTAAAAGTAGTAATTATGCTGTTTCTATATGTAAAGGCTATACTTTAATATATAGAGCATAGATAGTTAGATAGTTGAGTGTAGAGGAATTTTAGCGGGCAAAGAAAAATTTCATGTGGTGTTCTTGTATTATATTCAACATCTTAGTGTTTTAACTTACTGTATTAAATAATTTTGATGGCATTTTATGTAATTTGATGCACAGGAAGTACTGAGCTGTAGTGAATATGATATAACAGTGCCTTGCATACGTTTTCATTTTCCATAGAAATTCCCAAAAGATATCTTCAACAGTGTGGCCATCACACTGTTGAAGGCGATGATTCGACTTACTAATGGACGATGACTTTAAATGAAGGTAATCAACAAACAAAGATTTAGCTTAAAGGTCTTAGTAACCAAGTCATAAACTACAAAAAAAAAGTTGAGTTTAAATATCGATAGACTGCGCTGAATGGCATGGATTCGATCTGTTTAGGATAATTTTTTATGAGACACACAAGTCTTTCTTCTGATATTGGTTGTACGTTATTCATATATTTGTAAACTACCCAAAGGTAAAGGTATGTCCCACAGAGCCGTGTGTATATTAAATAAATAATTTTAGGATATTATGATAATAACACAGGCCTGCAAATAATAGAGTCACGTCAGTTGTTGAAAAGTGAAAGGTCATTTCCGAAGTAATTTTTTGTGAAGAATCCGAAACTTGGTAAAGACAAATCGTTATTGAAGTCTGCGACTCTCTAATAGAAGAGAAAGATTAGTACTATATGATACGATTAAAGAAAATACACCAAAAATTCCGTGCATAATCGCAAAAGTAGCCAAAAACGATATTGTTTGGGTACATAACCTCAAATGTCTTAAAATCCTGACGTGATGGGCCAATTCTGACTCCGGATTCGGCCTCCTCTTTCCAACAACAAAACCATGTTGGCCTGTGTAATAATAGATAATATTAATATTTCTTATGACGGGAATCTCGTGAAGGTTGTGAAAGATAAACAAATAAAATATCAAGACTTTGCTCACGAGATTGTTGACAAGTGGGATGTAGACACGGCAATCGTTGTACCGATAGCCATTTCGACCAATGGTCTAATATAGCCAAAAGCCTCGCTTAACACCCAAAATGGGGCTCGCGTTAGGTAGTTGGAATGGAGGTCTGATATAAAAGGAAGTATTACTAGACACGGCACGCATAGTGAGGAAGTACCTCTCTTTGGAGCACTAAACACCAGCGGCATGGTCCTGTATTCGCTGCCGGTGGATCAACATGCTTTTTTAGATTTTTAAATAAATTATTTTTTATATTATATTTAGAAATGTATTAAGTAGTTGTAAGTTTTAATAATTTTTATCCGTGTGGTGACGGAGCAAGAATACCATTCACCACCCCCCTATCTTATCCGTGGGCGATCGAAAGAGACGACTAAGGGATATAAAACGCATATAACATCTATAGAAGAGAAGGAAAAACTCGAAACAAAACCCTATACCAACACGTCTAACCAACGCAGTATAGTAGGTTAACTTCCTTCCCATTACGGAGGAGGTCCGAGCCTAACAGTGGGACATATATGGGCTGTGATGATGATGATGAAGTTTTAATAAAGAGAATAATAATAGTGAAAAGAATGAAAAGTTTCAACGTTTTATGTTCATTCTTAATATTCGATCCGAGTGTTAAGGCCGGCTATATAGTATCAACGTGACATTGCATGTCACTGGATCAATATTTATTGATGTGGCGACCTACTACCAGTAGCTGGTTAACCATTGTCGTAATATTTAGGACTGACATCACTCTAATATAGGTATATAAATATTGAAAGTTTTAACATGTGTGCTTGTAAAGCTTCAACAGGTTTTTTTTTCATTTATATTAAGGCAATATATAATCTAATTATAATCTGAGCTATTTTTTTTTTCAACTATTCGAAAGATTTTGTGAATAATTTAATTTAGATTAACAGCTTTAGGAACTAGGAACTTATATTCTAGGAAGTTAGACAAGTTAAATTTTGTTCTTGTGTTTTCAAGTTTTCTTTTATGTTGGTTTATATTTTAAAACTACTATAATTACTCTGTATGTCCGTGTGGTGACGGGGTAAGAATAAAATTCACCGTCCCTTATCTTACTCGTGGGTGGTCGTAAGATACGACTATGGGATATAAAACGCATATAATATCTATACAAGAAAAGAAAAACTCGAAACAAAACCCTATACCAATACGTCTGATCAGCGTGGTATAGTAGTTTGATTTCCCTCCCATTATGGAGGAGGCTCGAGCCCAACAGTGGGACATATATGTGCTGAGATGATGATGACTATAATTACTAAATACAATCGTATCAATTCGTGAATATACATAAACTTAGTATAATATTATTTGAGTTAATGTATTCGAATAAAATATACACCAACGAGAAGTGAATGAGTAAGCAGGCAAGGAATTAAAATTGGAAGGACGGGGACTGAAATCAGCAGTAAGAATATCATATAGAGAAAATTAACTATTGGGACATTCAAAGAGATAGTGAAAGCTGAGTATACTTACATGCTTTGCCTATTTAATTTATCATTATGATATTTTTAATACACGTTAAGCTGGCCCGACTACGAATTCAAAATCCTTATTAATATTATAAATGCGAAACTCTAACTCTAACTCTGTCTGTCTGTCTGTCGCTCTTTCACGCTAAAACTACTGAACCGATCTATATGAAATTTGGTACACAGATAGTCTAGAGCCTGATAAAGGACATAGGCTACATTTTAATGCAAACAAAGGTTTGTAAAGGGGGATGAAAATTAGTGAGAAAGTATCGATATTTTTAAAGCCCGAAGCTTGAAACTTATTTTTAGGCTATTGATGAGATATAAATAAATATGACATTAACATTTTGTAAAAAATTACCCTTAAGGGGTAAAATAAAAATAGGGGATGAAAATCTTTAGGAAAGTATCCTTTTATGTGGGCGAAGCCACGGACAGTAGCTAGTTTAATATATGGCCCTCTGCAAAATTGAGTTTACACACCTCAGCTTTAACCATAACTAAAAAAAAATGCGTAGGTTTATATTTCAATAATAGCAGTCAACCAGCGTTAGTTAGTAAGCATTAACATGAGATAGAATACGCAAGTGCTCTCTTGTGGCCGTCAAGTCTGTTTGTTTATTCAGATTCTATTTAAGATGTTACCTTTTCACTTACAATGCTAATAAACTTATTAACTTATAGCGGGTATATATAAATTGTATGCTTATATTTTTAAGGCTGGCTGGCTTTTCTTGGATGTGGTTTTAGCCAAGATGGAAGATACACCACTGATATAGAGCGAAGAGTGAATGCGGCAAATAGAGTGAACGGACGAGAGTTGGGTATGCAGAAAAGAGCATGAAAGCAAAATTAATGCGGTCGAAATGCGATCTCTACGGAAAATCTGTGGAGTTAGGCTGACCGACCGCATTCGCAACGACGACGTAAGAGAGCGAGTAGGTATGAAAGAGAGTATTGGTGTAAAGATGCGAAAGGGAACGCTCCGATGGTTCGGACATGTGGAAAGAATGCCGAAGGAACGTCTGATTAAGAAGATATACAATGCGAAAGTGGAAGGATGTAGGTACCGGGGGAGACTGAGACTAACCTACCTAGACCAGATCGGTAATGTACTGAAGGAAGGTGGAGTCAAGAGTCTCCGAAACCGGCGAGCGTGTATGAAGAGAATTATGAATGTTGAGGAAGCGAGTGTAGTATGCAAAGATAGAGTTCTCTGGCACTCTGTTCTCTCTGCCTACCCTGCAAGGGATATGGCGTGATAATATGTATGTATGTATGTAGTATGATATCCTTTAAGATTAATATACCTTAGTATGCTATCCTTTAAAACTAATTGCGATTCATATTTAATTTTATTTTAAATGCTCTAGAGTTTATATTTTGTAAAAGGCAGAGTTAGTATACATAGATTACGTCTAAAAACATTTTGTAAATACCTAATAAGGTTTTGCCAATTATGGTATACAGTGATTATAACATACAATTAAAGTTCGCAATATCGAGTGTCGCGAACAAAAATACGACTAAGAGCCCTACATCTGCATGGGCTAACTCCATTTGATACCGATACCTAATTAACAATTGAAATAGGATACCCTGATCAATAATTATACACTTCCAGAGAGGATAGACTTTAGACTAGTCGAAAACTAATGTCAAAACTTTTGCAGTATATATCTACTGCAAAAGTTTCTTCTATCTAGAAGAAGAGTATTTATTACGTCGGCTCCGAGAAATTGGGATCATCATCTCATCTTATTTATGTCCTATTGTTGGTCTCGAGCCTCCACCATAATGCGAGTGAAATTGACCTACTATACCACGCTGGTCAGACGTGTTGGTATAGGGTTTTGTTTCGAGTTTTCCTTCTCTCGCATAGATGTTATATACGTTTTTTTATCCCTTAGTCTCTTAGGATCATCCACGGGTAACATAGGGGGTGCTGAATTGTATTCTTACTCCGTCACCATACGGAAAAGATTAAAGCAGAATAATGATGATGATTCTATATTATACTTTTTTATTTTTCTTTTTTATATAATTACCTATATTAAGAAAATAATCCTTGTATTGTGAGTGGTTTGACAAACATATAGTTAATAGACACAAATTAAACCTAGACGCAGAACAGCGATTTATGGATTGCACAAAGTATTGTCCTATATGGGAATCGAACCACACGATACTGGAATAGTATAGATCTTCATGGTAGACCTTAACCACTACGGTATCTATGCAGTTACAAAAGGTCATATTAAAGAATAAATACTGGCACTTAAAATACTATTATGCGAAAGTGGAAGGATGTAGATACCGAGAGAGACCGAGACTCACCTCCCTAGACCAGGTTGGTTACGCACTGAAAGAAGGTGGATTGATTGTGGATTGAACAAAGCACTAATCTATGGCGTCTATAAATAAAATTTACTACTTTCGTTATGGGAACTAAACACTCTATAACATCTGTAGAAAGAACTTCTATATTTTTTTGTCTTCTTTTTTTGTCATTGTTTATGGTGGTAAAAGAGCAACAACACCTGATGGTAAGTGTTACTGCCCCAAACCCACCTAGTGTCACTGCCGCCCATGGACCTTTGCAATGTCAGGGGTATACCAGGCCGCTGCTTACCAATAAAAGCTGCCGGCTTTCTCGTTCACCGAACGAAATGCAATAGCACATTGCCATTACTCAGACGTCGATCTTCTGCGAGAGTGTGGTACTACCCCGGACGGACTGGCCCGCGGCTGTAGACAGGGAACTGTCAACAGCGTGGTCCTACCACTTTTTTCAAGATATAAAAGGAACAAAGAAACACACTTCTATATTAATATTATGTTAAATATAGATTGTGAAACTTTTGCGCTTCATGCAAATAACAAGGAAGAAAACTAGTGCTTTAGTAAAAACTACGAAGACAGGTTGTAAAATTATTAGGATATAACGTTTGAAGCAAGCAAAGTTATATGTTTGTAAAATCTTTGAAAAAACAAGGAAAACTCGAATTAGAACTCTAGACCAACTCCTCTAATTACGTGGTATATTCATTTTAATTTCCATTCCAAAGTGGAGGAGGTTCAAACCCGGCAGTGGGATATAAATAAACGCATTTTTATATTACTTTGAAGCATTTAACATTCAATGAGCATGTAGTGGGTAAGACGTTTCCTCTGCTATATAAATTTAGTGCCATCTAATAAACGAAAAGTCTTTTGTCGTGCATCGAAATTGAAAATAATGTGGCTACTTATTACAAATATAAAAAAAAAACTGATAGCATTTTTGCCTACTTTGGATTCGTATTGATAGCATAGATTGTGCAATGGTATAAATATTATATTTAGCTCTAACTCTAAAGATCAGGAGTCCATATTAATAGGTTAGTTGTTTGTGTAACTCAAAAATGGTTCTTCTAAGTCAAGATGTTGTTTGTGTTCTTTAATTATATTTTTTTTTTTTTTTTGTAAAGTGGGGTACTTTACAAAAAAAAAAAAAGAAAAAAAATATATATAATCTCTATCTCTATATATATATCTCTATGTCTATATTTGTTCGCATATAGACTTGATTAAAAATTGCAAGACCTCTTTATTGGTATACACATGTATCAAAATATAGATCAGTATATTGGACTATGAGAATCAGTCCTCTCGTGAACAAGAACGCTGTAAAGTGTTTGAAACGTTGCGAAATTAAAAATCAAATTTAAACGCTATAGAATGAGTAAAATTACTTCTATGTCAAATATGTAATCTTCGCGGCAATATTTTGATATATTAATTTTAGCTGTCACATGTTAATTTCACTGAATCACAGAGATATTCTAATATTAATTCATAAATAGTGTTAATATTTGCATTCAGCGTTATTATCATCATTTCAATTTTATTTGAACTATTTGGAATCAACGCCATATGTACTGTTCTTCCACGGTATATTTAAGATAGATTTAAAATGTAAGACGATAAGAGGATAGAATGATCCTAGATCGATATAAGGCCTAAGGTTACTTATCTTTTACGACAACCATAAGTAATATAAAGTTTGGTAATATTCGTAGCCACGACATTATAAGTTATTTTATCTGCACTGTGATTTATAAATAATATTCACAATATTTATAAATTATAAAAAAAATATCTATATCGTAAACAAATCACAGTTACAAAATATTTTATGGGACATTGCTGGGACGTAAAGCGCTCAGATATAAATAAAACTCTTTTAAAGGGAATAAAATCGTACGTCGAACTTCATTACTCTTTAAATATTATTATTGTCAATTTAGGTTTTGGCTTTGACTGTACTCGGAATTTAGACCAAATGAAGATAAGTGCTATTTTATTTTCAAATGTATATTCTCTAATAAAATG
Source organism: Lymantria monacha (assembly GCA_905163515.2). Taxonomy (NCBI): domain Eukaryota; kingdom Metazoa; phylum Arthropoda; class Insecta; order Lepidoptera; family Erebidae; genus Lymantria; species Lymantria monacha. Next base: position 26,523,240 of record LR991081.1, read on the forward strand.
AGATTAATGATTGGTAATAATACAAATTATTATTACACTTCATTATTAATCTACTCTTATCCCAATTACTTGCGGTCGCTACAATATGTACTCTTCTTTCATAGTAGGTACATATTGTAAAAGTTATTGGCGACAGTTTTATGACCGGTCGCCTGCCAGACGTCAACCCACCTTGGGAATGTAATTGTTGGCCACACGGCATAGACGGAGTTGGCCCAGGTCGTTATGAGGCTCTTAGACGTCTTTTACGACATCCACGAGCAAAGTAAGGGTTGGTAGTATTCGTAGCCGCTACCACACAGCTAAAAAATAAAAAAAATATATTAAAAAAATTAAATATAGTTTTCGTCATCTGTGAATTGTCGGAAAATTCCGTCGAGGGATATACTAGGAGAATTGGATAAGCGTTTTCCTGTAACCTACAATATTCTACTGCGATCGCCAACTTGCTTCCTAAGGCTGAAAATCTCAGTAACACCTGCGAGCGGTACTGTACGATACTATGTGGCATTCTGCGGTATCTACATCTACATACATATCATCACGCCATATCCCTTGCAGGGTAGGCAGAGAGAACAGAGTGCCAGAGAACTCTATCTTTGCATACTTCACTCGCTTCCTCAACATTCATAATTCTCTTTATACATGCTCGCCGGTTTCGGAGACTCTTGACTCCACCTTCCTTCAGTACATGACCGATCTGGTCTAGGTAGGTTAGTCTAGGTCTCCCCTGGTACCTACATCCTTCCACTTTCGCATTGTATATCTTCTTAACCAGACGTTCGTTCGGAATTCTTTCCACATCTCCGAACCATCGGAGCATTCCCTTTCGCATCTTTACACCAATACTCTCTTTCATACCTACTCGCTCTCTTACGTCGTCGTTACATCTAGCATTGGATAACTAAATGCTGAATTGAATGATGATGATGAAATAAGAAGGCACACTTAATTTAAATGTTGATAGGAATTTTGTATAGATGTTGTAAAGTTCCATGTACTGATCTCACTTACTGAGCTGCCACCGCACTTTCAAGCAGAATAACTTTTTTGGTTGACACACAAATTATTGTTCTAAATCTGGATATGATTAGTGTTAAGATGATTTCCCAAGATTGTCATTAACCTACAGGCTATAACTGCGGATTAATTACGGTCTTGTGAAATCACCATATAAGAAGGACTTATTAATTAAAGCGAAGACCTATCTATGCAATATAGTTAGTCAATTCCCTTTTTATTCTACAAGAGGCTAAGAGTAGATAGAGATTTTTATTTTTTTTATTGCGTATGGTGGCAAACGAGCTGATGGTAAGTGTTACTGCCACCCATGGACCTTTCCAATACCAAGGGTATAGCTAGGCAGCTGCCTACCAATACAAAGCTCAAACTCACCCAGTTGGGCTTCTAGCTCTTTCGCTCACCGAACGAAGCGCAATAGCACATTGCCATTACTCAGACGTCGATCTTCTGCTCAGTGTGATACTACCCCAGACGGACCGACCCGCGGCTGTAGACAGAGAACTGCCAACAGCGTGGTCCTGCCACTAATAATAAAGTGATAGACATTAAGGACTGAAAGAAAAAAAGAGGTGACATTTTAAATAACATGTATTGAATAAATTATCTTTGGAATTGATTATTTTGGAAATAGGCAATAAATAAATATTTGGGAAATAATTATCACATTTATTGTTTCTGGACCGGACTCGGCATCAACATCAATGGCGAATACATCACTCACCTCGATTCGCAGACAATATCGTCGTTATGGCAGAATCCATGGAGGACCTTGGCACCATGCTCAACGATCTCAGCAGGGTATCCCAACTGGTGGGGTTACGAATGAACATGGACAAGCCGAAAGTGGCAATGGGCAGGCCACATCGCTCAAAGAACCGACAACCGCTGGGGAAGAAAGGTTCTAGAGTGGCGACCACGTACCGGACGACGCAGTGTGGGACGCCCCTCACTAGGTGGCCAGACGCCCTAGTGAAGGCAGGTAGGCTGGGCGTCGTTGGATACAAGCGCCACATAAACGCACTCTGTGGCGCAACATGAGGGAGGCCTACGTCCAGCAGTGGACGGCAATAGGCTGAAATGATGATCATGATTGTTATCAAACAAAAGTTCATTCGTTTGATATATTAACAATGAGTATATTTGAAAATACATTTTTATTGTAAAATATCTTCATTAACTGTATCTTTCTCCATATAGTTATTCTTTTCCGGTACTTATTTCATATGAAAGCAATTTGCTGACAATATCACGTTGGCCAAGTGCGCTGGTATAGGGTTTTCTATTTCGAGTTTTATTTCTCTTGAAGGGATGTTATTACATCAACATCGTTCTTTGCGATGTTTTCGTAAAAGAAAAGGGTGACGATTCCATCCATCCATCCATCCATCAGCCCGCAAACGTCCACTATTGGACATAGGCTTCCCCACGAGAATGCCATCTGTAACGGTCCTGTGCCATCTGCACCAACGGTTTCCTGCGACCTTGATGAAGTCATCACTCCACCGAGTGGGGGGTCGTCCTACGCTGCGTCGTCCGATTCGTAGTCGCCTTTCGAGAACCTTTCTTCCCCAACGGTTGTCGGTTCGTCGAGCGATGTGGCCTGCCCATTGCTACTTCAACGTACTAATTCTTCGGGCTATGTCGGTTACACCCGTTTTTCTACGGATTTCCGTATTCCGGATTTTATGACGTAGAGAAATACCGATCATAGCCCTCTCGATAGCACGCTGAGCGACTTTGAGCCTTTTTATGAGGCCGACATTTAGAGACCACGTTTCAGTGATGGTGATGATGGTGGCGAATGGTGATGATTATTGTTTTCTTATTCCGTCACTACATAGAAGATACATCATATCATGTTAAAATCTATTGAAAACAGTTTTAGATAACACGCTAAGGGAATAAAAACAAAGAAAGAAAATTTGTAAGGTTAACCTATACAAAGCCCAAAGGAGGGGTATCGAAAGTTCTTTAAAAGAACTTGAAATACAATTTCATTTTATAGTACTAGCAAGTACGAGCTGAGTGCGAGAGCAACATAAAGTAACAAATGTACCGCCACGTACCGACCGAACACTTTAGAGTGCATTCTAAAGTGATTTGATTTCTCAATTTTTACTAGCAAAAGTCCCAGAATTTATGCTTTGAATGAAATTAATAACAATTTTTGAGAAAATATTATTTTCTCAAACATACTTGGAAATTTGAGCATTATTTTGACAACCTTCTTCGAGATAAATCGAAATTACTGTCCAAATACACGCGAGCAGCGGCCGTCAAAAAATGTAAGAAAATCCATATCTGTCGTGTTTTAGCGGCCAAATAAATATATATGTAAATTCATATCTGTCGTGTATTTTAAAAATGGAACGATTTGTTACTTCAAAATATGGTAACCATATAGGCAACTTATCAGAGTTTTATTTAAATTTCGAACAGGCTTGAATAAGAAACCTGTTTGATAATGAAAAAAAAAACAAATGAACCCAGCACGTGAAAAATGTTGTTCGTTGTTCGTCATGTATACAGTTCTACTTTGTACTACTTAGTTTTAATTGCCGCGCATTATTTGAGAAAAGCACTATACAAGCCTTGGCCACAACTAGGAATTGATGGACTTACATATATGTGCCTCGGCTACGCCTCGGCCCACATTTACACGTTCGTCCATCAATGCCTCTTTTGCTGGCCGCTGCAGTAATGTAGTATTTAACTGTGTTAATAGACTGACGACATCACTATTGATCATTTGTCATTATCTCAGTCAAACATTATGGACTACATGCCGCTAAGAAAATGTGTCAGGTCAGTCCCTAAACGAGTTGGATGGATCTGGTATATTCATAATCCGCATCAAAGGTCATCAAGAGAGTGAGTCGTCTTAAATAACGCCGTGATTTCATTAAGAAAATAAATACTCGAAAGCATAGCAAACTAGGGGGGCCATTCTCACGATACAAATAGATCGAATATAAATTTGAATTTGAACTTTGCAAAAGCGAGATTGGTCTGTTCTGGAAGACTCATTGATAACGGTCCAATCCCGCTTGAGAAAAGTTTGAGAATTACATAATAATTGAATTAAATTCGAATTGACCCCTAGGTAGTCACTCAAAAGGGGAAGGAAAGTCTCACGGTAGTTTATTTATAGATTATAAAAAAAGCTGTAGCTAGACTTAGAAAAACTGTTTATGGATAGTATAATACTATACCTATCTTACATATAGATTTTTCATATGGGCCGAGTAAGAGACTATTTTGCCATTCCTGGGTGTAATAAAAAACGACTAAGGGATATAATGTGCATATAACAACTATGTAAGATAAAGAAAACTCGAAATAAAAGCCTGCCGGTCTGTCAAGCGTGGTATGGTAGATCAATTTCTCTTCTATTGTGGGAGACGCTCGAGCGCAGTAGTGGGACGTGTATCAGATATACAGGGTGAAAGTGGACCGCTCCCGAAAACAAAGACAGGGGACCCTACTACATTACACGTAGGACACGTGTAATGATAGACTAGGAAAAAAAATCGATTCGAGTGAAAAAAAAAATTTATCATCACGCGAGGTCGTTGAACTTTTGAACATATGATCGCGAGTTTTGAATAGATTGCGTCTTTTTTCATCTGAGTAAAGTGACGTATTATGGAATTATCATTACATGGCACTGTCCTAATACGATGGAATGTGAAAAAAACTCAAAATTCGTTGTGGACAAAAAAATTGTTTTTTTTTCCGAATCGATTTTTTTTCTAGCCTATCATTACAAGTAGGACTAGTAGGGTCACCTGTCTTTGTTTTCGGCAGCGGTCCCCTTCCGCCCTGTATACTAGGTGATTGATAGTGAATAGGATTTAATTTCGAGTTTTGAAAGGGCAATAATACATCCTAAGTACCTAGCGTATAGGACATTGCTATCTTTCTATCTGTCGTACTCTCGAGTTCGGATTATAGATTGTAAAAATATTACGATAAGAATAAAACCCTCATATCCACTTTGTTTTTTGTATTGTTCGTGTGGTGACGGACTAAGAATACAATTCACTACCTCCTATCTTACCCGTGGGTGATCGTAAGAGACGACTAAGGGATATAAAATGCATATAACATCTATGCAAGAGAAGGAAAGCTCGAAACAAAACCCTATATCAACACGCCTGACGAGCGTGATATAGTAGGTCAATTTCCCTCCTATTATGGAGGAGGCTTGAGCCCAACAGTGGGACATATATGAGCTTAGAAGATGAGATGATGATCCACTATTGGACATAAAATTTACTAAAGGTGGATGATGTCATAATCAAAGTTGGTGTTATTAATATCCCAGCACTGCTATCCTTTTCTCCTAATAAACCTTCAACTGATTTTTATTACTACTTTGGATAAGTAAGGGATAACATATTGTATTTTTAATCTATCAATGCACGCAAGATAAAAAACAAGAAAAAATATGTGTATGTTTAAATATGAATAAAGTTGAAACATTAATTGGTCCACTGAATGCAGACTATACAAAGCATTAATATTCTCGACCCATCCGTATTCCGACAGACAATCTGTCAAGCATTGCAGGCAAGGTCGCAGACGTGCCCGAAATTTTAAAACATATATAACATCAAAATAATATTACTAAATTTTATTGTTCATATTTCCAAATTATATTAAATATACAATGAATTTCTTGTTGTGATTCTATATTATTAAGAGGCTTAATGAATAGTTCTTGTAATTTACTTCATAAAGAGGAGTGTGTATTCATATGAATACACACTCCTCTTTATGAAGTAAATTACAAGAACTATTCATTAAGCCTCTTAAAATAATATTATTTTAACTTAAATATTATTCAATTAATTGTACCTACTTATTAATATTCTGATAGCTGTTATTTATGTATATTGAAACATATAATTCAATTTTCTGTGATGTCATAAATGAAAATAAAAATTCTGCCCTGTTTCTTTTCACGCTTTTTTTCTACTACTGATATGACCTCAGTAACATGAATTGATCAGGGTCATTGAAATATAGAAATTATATTTATGGTTATTCTATATTTACTTTAAGCTTCCTGATATTGTTGCTGGCTAGGTAAGCCCTAAGGGAGTGAGCAGCAAGGCTAATTTGGGATTCTCTTAACACCAACTGTGATCACAAATCCTTTTGCGAATTATTTATTTTCGCAGGGAAACCAACGTGCCGGGCGGGCCACCGAAGACAAAGATCGGGTACCAGTGGTCCGCTCGCACGGCGAAGAGAGGTGTTTGCAGGGTGGGTCCATGGGGTTGCGCGCCGCCTCTACCGTCGCCCCGGGTCGATTTGCCGGGGCGCGACCACATCCATGGTCCCACCTTGCGAAAAAAAAAAAAAAGGGAAACCAACGTAAACTATTTTTATATATAGTGATATAACAAGATAATAGCTACTTTATATAAAGCTCGTCGCATCTGCAGGCTACTTAACCATTAGTATAACGACCATTCACTCTGTTTTACAATGAAAAGTTAAACAAAAAGGAACATATACGTAATACTGTTGCCGTGTTCTAATGTACTTTTAATTCAACTATAACAAAAATTATACAAGTTTTACAAATATATTGTGGATAAAATTTTAACGATATGAAACGTTAAATCGAGAATCTTTATCGGTCATAGGTAATATCGATGGTTGCAGTCACGCTTTTTGCCGCAAACTATCATCATTCATAGGAATTTATCGGTCATTTTTCATACGAAAATTTATAGAAGAAAAACTCAATAGGAAGCTTGAAATTCAACACTGTGGACCTGTACACCCCCTATACTTCTTAGGTTTATAAACTACCGGTTATTGGCTTTGCTAGTGATAAAATTTATGATGTACATAGTACTGATTATTGGGAATAGGATTATGGTTCGAGTATTTTATTTATTGTATTTTTTTTAAAGGGACTGCTCCGATTGTTCGGACATATGGAAAGAATGCCGAACGAACGCCTGGTTAAGAAGATATGCAATGCGAAAGTGGAAGGATGTAGGTACCGGGAGAGACCGAGACTAACCTACCTAGACCAGGTTGGTCACGTACTGAAGGAAGGTGGAGTCAAGAGTCTCCGAAACCGAGCGTGTATGAAGAGAATTATGAATGTTGAGGAAGCGAGTGAAGTATGCAAGGATAGAGTTCTCTGGCACTCTGTTCTCTCTGCCTACCCTGCGAGGGATATGGCGTGATGATATGTATGTATGTATTTTTCCCTACTTTTTTTCGAGTGATGTAATCGACTTATATTTCTTAGTCGTCTTTGAGATATCTACAGAAAAGGAAGCATGGTGAATCGTCTTACTTGTCTGCCATACCGATACACGGATTATTATATTACTCGAAAGATACTTGGGACCATTAGCACAATGGGCGGACAATTTATATAACCCGCTAAGATGATCAAACCAGTTGGCATAGATTTTAATACCGAATAATCCTGATCTTCCATTGATGTATCTGCAATTCTTAATTGTCTTGTACCACACCCACGGGCATAAAGATGTTTGGCAAATTGTATTTTTACGCAGTCATCACTCAAAGATACCTTCTATATGGCACAAAATTTGCCGGTCTACCTTACATTTCGTAAGTAAGCAGACGATATGATTACAATTGAAGATGTAAATTGAGCAAAACACTACAAGAAAAATAAGAAAAAAAAAGACCTACGCCAACCCGTCTGAGCGGCGTTTTTTTTGTGTGTGACTTAGTTGTTAGCCGTAGATGGCTATGACAACTTTACCCGGAATGTCAGTGAGCGCTGAGCTCTCTCCCGACTGAGCAGCGTGGTATAACTGGTCAATTTATCTTCCTTCGCAGAGGAGACCGGAGTCTAATATTTTGGCGTATAAGTCATAAGAATAAAGAGAAAAGAAAGTAAAACATTTTCTAACAATGTGAAGTATTCGCATGGATCTTTTAATTTGAGCTCACCACCTGGCGCGTTGACGCCCGCCGAGACGTCATTGCCCGTTGGGCAGTCCGGCTGCAGAGGTTTCGGTTCGGTATGCGGATCGTGGAGGCTTTCCGGCCGGTGCTGATGCAGTGGTTAAAACGGCGGCACGGGGTGCTCTTCTTTCCACTGGTGCAGGTTTTGACGGGACATGGGTGCTTTGCCAAATACCTGCACATGGTCGTCCGGAGGGAGAGTTCACCGTCCTGCCACCACTGCGATTGCGACGAGGATACGGCACAGCATACGCTTGAGGTTTGTGCCGCTTGGGCAGTGCAGCGCCGTGAACTCGTCGCAGTCATCGGTGCTGACCTGACGCTGTCGCAACCTTCTGCGAGGTAGTAGTCTCGCGGAAGGAGGCGGCGGAGCGCGTGTGCGAGGAACGTCCCTTCGGCGACGTGAGCTGCCGCCGGCGACGGGGGAGTGGTGCGAGGAGAGCGCCGACCGTAGACCACCCAAAAATAAAATGGATCTTCTAATTTAATTTATTTTTTAAAAAATAACATTCATCGTACGTCTGTTATTATTCTCAATAAAAATCATTCGAATCGACTTTCTAGTCTGTACAGTTTAGATAGAATATTATTGTTCCATCAAGCGACTGCCCCTTTAACCTCCGCCAACGGGACAAAGGGATAACGATTTGCAAACAGTTCTATTGTCCTTATTTATATATAATCTCCAAACAAAGATTTATTTTGCTCTCATTAAATGATGAAACCAAAACAAAAATCGTATTTGAGTAATATATAAAAATCAACACTGCCAAATTGGCAAATACTGAAAAACCCATTAGAATAATTTCCTTATGCTTTATGCGAGTCAATAGTGAAATGTTTTACGAAAAAGAAAATGGGAAAAAATATGTCAAAGGAACCAGCATTACTAGAATTCGAATTATATGGGAATTGACATTTCGAATTACTTCTATTTTGGCACAAAGACGGAGTTATTGTTTAACAGCTATTCCATACATAACTGTTCATAATTTTGTACGATTCTATAAAATTTATTACGTACGTATACAAACGTAGTCAAACCTTTGAGCGGGTGTGCCTAATTAACACCTCAAACGATTAGAGTCACTGTAAAGATGTGCTTTTGAATTGCCAATGATTCCAAATTTAAGGAGAGACTGGTGGTATTGGAGCCGCGGAGAGACTTGTTATCTCTGTGTGCTTGACTCTTTGCTTCTAGTATAGCTGATGTCGATGAGCATTAGTTGCTGCTAACTAATGAATGCTGCAAACGCGCTAAAAGTAGTAAGTGTTTTTTGTGTCATGTGAATCCTTCAAATTTATTTTATAGATAATATTTGTTTATTATTATTTATACATTATATTTTATCCGTGTGGTGACGGAGTAAGAATACTATTCACCACCCCATATCTTATCGGTGGGGGATCGTACGAGACGACTAAGGGATATAAAACGCATATAACATCTATGCGAGAGAAGGAAAACTCGGAACAAAACCACATACCAACACGTCTGACCAGCGTGGTATAGTAGGTTAATTTCTCTCCCATTACGGAGGAGGCCCGAGCCCAACAGTGGGACATTTATGGGCTGTGATGATGATTTTTTTATTCGAAATGTTTTTTTTATAAGTTATCTTCTTTGATGTTATATACAATAATCTTATATGTATATGTATATCGCAATTCTTTTCATTTCCAAAAATGAAGAATCAGAGGTATAATATGTATGTATATATAATAATATATACTATTGGTGAACTAATTAACAGGGTTCAACTGGTAGGGACGTTTAAGATTATCTTTCGAAATATGTAGGGCAACCTAACAACATACTGTGCTCGATCCAAGATGACAATATGTGTAACCTAACCTTTTCGGGGTCGATAATAATAAGTTTTTTATATTTGGAACAACATTATCACTCACCATAAAGTAGAATATTGCACAAGAGAGACGTGTAGAAACTGAAAAATCGATTGTATATAGAAAAAAAATATATGTCATAACGCGATCTAAAAAAAATTAAAATCAGCATAGAAAACTTTTCAATGCGCTTCTTGGAGCAGATTATATATCTTAGAATGATGCAATCACGATTCAAACTGCTTTGCTTTGCACGATATCACAAGCTTACCCGCCAATTCAATTTTCGCTAAGTGCTGCTATGATTGAATACAGCGTAAAGATAACGAGAACGCAATATTAATAACGTATAGAATATTTCTTTTTGAAATTACGAATAGAATTCATTTTATCTTTGTTGTGGCAAAAAGAGATAGCAGAAACAAAAAGTACCATATTATTAACGGACTGCAAAAAGGGAGATGGTTCTCAATTCAAATGTATTTTTTTTTATTTATTTTACCACAGAACTTCGTTCTTTGTAAATGACTTTGATGGTTCTTATTTTAATTGAAAGCTGGTGCTTCTTACATAGTCAAATTTAAATTTGAACAATAACTCTACAATTAATGTTATTTATTATAGTGGAATTCTCTGTAAGAAAGTATCCAATATGCAAATACGGAAATCTTAAGTAGAATAGTATCTGTCGTAACTCGAAGAATTAGTACGTCAAAATGAACCGATAGCCGATTTAGAAGGAAGTTTCTCGAGTGACGACCACGTAACGGAAGACGCAGCATAGAACAGCTCCTGCAGTCTGACGTCCAGCAGTTAATGGTGAAAGGCTGAATGAAGCCGATGTAAGCTTATACTGGTTTACGGGAACTGTACTAGATTTTATTCTGCCGAGAACTTACTGAAGAGGAACAAAGTAATATTATTTCCAAATCAGTATTTGAAGCAAGGATTCAATATTACATCAATACTTGTTGGTTTCGCCAGTCCACTCACCGACTTATAACGTATTAAAATCATATAACACTGGAAAGTCTGCGAAATACTTTTGAGAAGCAGAAATCGTTAGCGTATGATAGTTGCGTATAATGGAATATATTTTTTTAAATACATCTTGTTATATCATAATAATACTGTTCTAGTAAAATTGGAGTATACGAAAATATGCTTTATAACGATTACCCCCTTCAGATCTTTATAATAATAGGGGCTCGAACAGCACTGTTTACTGTAAGGGTTTAAGCCATTTGGTTCTCTTGTTCACGAAAGGAACTTTAAGACATTCAATTCCTACTACTCAGACGTCGTATTTCCAATACGGATTGATACTACCCAATATAGGCCGATCCATATATGGTTGCACACAGAAAACTGTCAGCGGCCTATGCTTTTTATTTGAAGAATTATAATACATATAGAATATTCTCCAAACGGGCAGGCTAAACACGTACCTCACTATTATCATTTGAAAGGGTTACCGGTACCCAGTCCGGTGGAATATCTATTCCAGTACTATATGCTGGCGATATTTCGACAACATTGTTTGCTGACAGGGAGTCAGCCAGAAGCGTAGCCAAATCGTTATTACCAACGTTATATGCTAATATGATACGTGTTATATTTTAAAAACACGAATATGAGAGACAATATCTGATATTTTATCTCAAGACGCTGGATTGGTGCCCTAAGGTCCGGTAGTTGGCCGCTTGCCAACGCCTGAGGTTCACAGAATAATACGCAGTACAATGAAAAAGGAAACGCATTAAATGTACGTATTAATGGAGGTTGTTGAATTATTGTATTATTCTGCCGGTTTTGTAGGTTTACAAGGCGCCAATACGACTTCTGCTGTAGTTAAATGATGTTACGTAACAGAAATTTGGCTTCATCCACGGCTTTAACTTAGTACTTGAAAATATAATAGCTTGTGTGACGTAAAAGATTTGCGGAGTGTGTTGTGTACAAATTAAAGTTTCCACAGTAATGTTCGTTCGTATGGCTTAATTATTTGTATTTACTTTTGCGACTTATGTTTCAAAATTTACATCAACATCATTACAGTCCAAGTTCATCCACGAACGACACGAAGCTTTTCCGCAAATTATTAGGCGGTAATGTGGTTAAGGCACCCGTTGGATTGAATGACAAATTGATATTGTACGCCTTTGTGGTAATTAAATTCGGCATTTATCACAGTAATTTTTATGTTAACCTAACTAGTTATTTTTATTTATCACAGTCTCTTTTAATTTTATTACAACACAAGATTATTAAACTCCAAGTTATTTACAAGAGGGGTTCAGGTCCGTCCGAGGTAGTACCATACTCTCGCAGAAAATTAATGTGTTCCTCGTCCTCTTGAGCCGGAAGATCAAATTTCTGACTGAGTTTGGGTTAGTAGGCTACGGCTTAGCTGTATCTTTGGTATTGTAAAGGTCCATAAACGGCAGTAACACTCTTAGTGACAAACAAGTAAGTAGCACACCTGATGGTTGATGTTATTGTCACTCATGGACCTTTGCAAATACCAAGAGTACAGCTTAGCCACTGCCTATCAATGAAAATCCCAATCCACCCAGAAAGTTGGGCTTCTGGTTCCCTCATTCACCGAACAAAGCAAAGCAGCACATTGCTACTGTTCACGTCGATTTTCTGCGAGAGTCTGGTACTACTGCCCCAGACAGTTCGGCCCGCGGCTGTTGACAGAGAACTGTCAACAGTGTGTTACTACTACTATACTAATTTGAATATAAAGTATAATGTAAATTAATGTTTTGCCGTATAAGTTAATATAGCCGTTTAAATGAATGAATATTAGATCATATTATTGGAGTTGTCAAATAATTTAATAATTATTAAATTATTTACATAATCTTGTGTAGGCAAAAGCACAGTAATTGCCAAACGCAAAATGTATAATATTAAAAAGAGCTTCGTTCCTTTAGTATTTATTCATTTGGCCTCATTATATTTATACCACGTCGGGGAACTTTTCAAAGAAACGTAAAGCGCCTAACTACATCGTTTAATTTCCTTGATTTTTACTATTAAAGTTTTTTGCATTTCTCATTGCATTTTAAAAGTGATATTTTTATTAGATCGTTGGTCTATTAAGGTCGGGATAGATTATATTTTTGGGTTTATTTAACTTAGAACGGAGTGCTAGACTTGAATAAATAAAATGTCTGCTTAAAATAGAAAAGCGGATCGTGGAACCCCAAACTACTAATGTCAACTGAAATAGTGGGGGCGACGGCGTACAGATTTAAACACGGACGGCGAAAAAATATTGATATATCATTCACTTGTCTAATTTTTCATATATTCATTATGCTTTTATCAGAAACGTAGCGTTACTATATTATACAAGAGCTTTCCTCACAATGAGAGGAAATTAAGTTAATATATCACGTTGGCTATAGAGGTTGGCATAGACTTTTTTTATAGTTTCACTTATATAAGGTATTTGTTGCGTGTAAATTTTGCTGGGATAATAGATTATAATAATAGATGGTTTATTTGCATTTCTTATAAAATAAAATATAAATTCAATTTTAAATAATATTTGTGGCCAGAAAGTTGCGCAAGTGACGGAATAGTTAAGGAGTGAAAGGTTGACATGGTATGGACATGTGAATGATGAAAGTTATATTGTGAGAAAAGTTTTAAGCATAAATGTTGAAGGCGTAATGGGTAAAGGAAGACCCAAGAAAAGATGGATGGACTGCGTGAGGCATGACACGCATAGACAGGGACTGAATGCAGATATGACGTCTGACAGTCCTACTGTATGGAAGAAGATGACATATTGTGTCGATACTAAGTAATTGGAATAAGAGCAATATAATGATGATTTGTGGCCAGAATGTTGCAATGTCGAAGCATCTTATTCTAACAGTTATAAACTAATCAAATAAATATTAATACAAAGATAAATTACAAAGAGAAATTAAAAATAAAAAGTCAAAGATAGATTAATACAAAGATAAATTAAAAAATAAAATACAAAGAGAAATATGAGCAAATGTAACAGCTGCACTTTCAGAGCTACAGATTTGATATTATATTAAAAAAATATGCCTTAAATGACATCTTCTATATATATGTTTTAGTTTTCATCGAAAATCTAACTTTGAGACGACTTTATTAAATAGATAAATAAACTGGCCTACATAGTTTGAGGAATCAACTTATACTCAATACGACTTTATATATACGTTTGACTATAACCAATGCAATAGAATCACTGCGGATTGTGAAACATGGATGTCTGCCAGCTTGATTGATTTATTAAATTAATTACTATTTTCTTCGTGTGAAGATGCAATTCTTAAAAGTATCGTAAAACTCTCGGAATCAACTTATACTTAATACGTTTGAAGATAGCCAATCCAGTACATTGACCTCGGATTGTGAAACATGGATGTCTGCCAGCTTGATTGATTTATTAAATTAATTACTATTTTCTTCGTGTGAAAATGCTAAAGTATCGTAAGACTCTCGACATCAACTTATACTTAATACGACTTAATACGTTTGAAGATAGTCAATGCAGTAGATTGACTGCGGATTGTGAAACATGGATGTCTGCCAGCTTGATTGATTTATTAAATTAATTACTATTTTCTTCGTGTGAAAATGCTAAAGTATCGTAAGACTCTCGACATCAACTTATACTTAATACGACTTAATACGTTTGAAGATAGTCAATGCAGTAGATTGACTGCGGATTGTGAAACATGGATGTCTGCCAGCTTGATTGATTTATTAAATTAATTACTATTTTCTTCGTGTGAAAATGCTAAAGTATCGTAAGACTCTCGGCATCAACTTATACTTAATACGACTTAATACGTTTGAAGATAGTCAATGCAGTAGATTGACTGCGGATTGTGAAACATGGATGTCTGCCAGCTTGATTGATTTATTAAATTAATTACTATTTTCTTCGTGTGAAAATGCTAAAGTATCGTAAGACTCTCGGCATCAACTTATACTTAATACGACTTAATACGTTTGAAGATAGTCAATGCAGTAGATTGACTGCGGATTGTGAAACATGGATGTCTGCCAGCTTGATTGATTTATTAAATTAATTACTATTTTCTTCGTGTGAAAATGCTAAAGTATCGTAAGACTCTCGGCATCAACTTATACTTAATACGACTTAATACGTTTGAAGATAGTCAATGCAGTAGATTGACTGCGGATTGTGACACATGGATGTCTGCCAGCTTGATTGATTTATTAAATTAATTACTATTTTCTTCGTGTGAAAATGCTAAAGTATCGTAAGACTCTCGGCATCAACTTATACTTAATACGACTTAATACGTTTGAAGATAGTCAATGCAGTAGATTGACTGCGGATTGTGAAACAGGGATGTCTGTCAGCTTGATTGATTTATTAAATTAATTACTATTTTCTTCGTGTGAAAATGCTAAAGTATCGTAAGACTCTCGGCATCAACTTATACTTAATACGACTTAATACGTTTGAAGATAGTCAATGCAGTAGATTGACTGCGGATTGTGAAACAGGGATGTCTGTCAGCTTGATTGATTTATTAAATTAATTACTATTTTCTTCGTGTGAAAATGCTAAAGTAACGTAAGACTCTCGGCATCAACTTATACTTAATACGACTTAATACGTTTGAAGATAGTCAATGCAGTAGATTGACTGCGGATTGTGAAACAGGGATGTCTGTCAGCTTGATTGATTTATTAAATTAATTACTATTTTCTTCGTGTGAAAATGCTAAAGTATCGTAAGACTCTCGGCATCAACTTATACTTAATACGACTTAATACGTTTGAAGATAGTCAATGCAGTAGATTGACTGCGGATTGTGAAACATGGATGTCTGCCAGCTTGATTGATTTATTAAATTAATTACTATTTTCTTCATGTGAAGATGCTATTCATAAAAGTATTAAGTAAGATTCGATTAAATTATGTACGTAAGAGAAGGAAAAGTGGAAATTTAAATCGTACGCTAACTTATCTGTTCGGCATGGTGTAGTACGTTATTTTTCTTGCAATCAAACACCTATGGATACAGAAGAGAAGAATTCTCTAAAATTTTTTTAGAGCATTAAATCAAATGGCATACGTTTGGAATCGTAAGATTCCATTAGAATTAACCCTTTTTTTGCGATGGTCTATGGAATGGCCACGCACCGCCAAATCGCTCTGGAGCGACGGAAGAGGCGGCGCGCGACCCCATAGACCCACCCTGCAAGCTCTTCTTTTTGCCGTGCGAGTGGGCCACCGGTACTCGATCTTTGACTTCGGTGGCCATTAGAATTAACCCTTTTTTTTTCCCGCAAGGTGGACCATGGATGTGGTCGCGCCCCGACAAATCGTCCGGGGCGACAGAAGAGGTGGGACGCAACTCCATGGACCCACCCTGCAAACACCTCTCTTCGCCGTGCGAGCGGGCCACCGGTACCCGATCTTTGACTTCGGTGGCCCGCCCGGCGGTATACCCTTGCGGGTTCCTCTCTTGTCGATGCTCCGACAGCTTTCACCGTCGGGGCGTCGTCCTCACGCGGTGGCCTCACGTTGGGTGACCGGACAATTCCCCGGTCCGATCACCCGAAGCCTCGGTTAGGGCGGCATCAGGCGCAGATACTCGCGCCTGCGCCGCCCCGGCCGTTGGCGGCGGCCCGGGTTCCGGGAATCCACCCGGACCCGTTCCGCGGCCTCCTTCTGCGAGATGACAGCCTCGCAGAGGGCGGCGACCGCGTCCCAGTTCCTGATGCTGTCGACCATCGCTTTCGCGACAGCCAGCAGCGTCAGGTCGGCACCGATGGCAGCGACGAGGTCACAGCGTTACCGGGCCCAGGTCACGCAGACCTCCAGCATGTGTTGCACCGTGTCCTGCTCGTCACTGCTGCACTGGTGGCAGGACGGAGTCGACTCCCTCCTTGCGATCTTGTGCAGGTATTTGCCGAAGCACCCGTGCCCCGAAAACACCTGCACAACCGGAAAGAGAGGCTTCCGTGCCGCCGCTCCATCCACTCCGTCAATACGGGCCGGAGAGCCTCTACGGTAAGAACACCGTGCCTAGGCCCCTCCAGCCGCGTAGCCCAGCGAGCGATGACGTCTCGGCGGGTGTCCTCGCGCCAGGTGGCTATCTCGCTAAGCGATGGGGAGCCACCTGCGTCACGCACTGAAGTCACCCGCCGGTAGAGGTCGGAGAGCATCTCCGCCTCTATGTCCCACGGGGGTGTCCCGGCCAACACGCCTGCCGCCTCGGTCGACACCGTGCAGTATCCGCGGATGGCTCTGACAGTCATGATTCACTGAGGGCGCCACAGAAAAGTCCTCAGCCGGAGGGTCAGAGACCTCGCCCACACGGGTGCGCCGTACATGGCCATCGAGCGGATCACCCCCGCATAGAGCCGTCGGCCCTCGAAGCTGGGTCCGCCTACGTTCGGCATGAGCAGTGATAGGGCGGACGCCGCGTCGACCAGCCGGGGAGAAATTCGGCGGAAATGCTCCCAGAACGCCCATCACCCGTCCAGCACCAGGCCCAAGTACTTCATATGCGCCTGGATACTGATGTGGATGGAGTTGACGACTATCGAGGCGCCGATAGGCGGCCTTACACGGAGCCCATGGCATAAGAGGGCCTCCGTCTTGTTTAGGGCCACCTTGAGCCTCAGCGCCTCGATTCGCCTGACCATCTCCTCGCTGCCGAGAGTGGCCAGGCTCGCCGCCTCTTCGAGTGTCCTGCCCCGGGCCGTGACGAGCGTATCGTCAGCATAGCATATCAAGCTCAGTCCTGGGGGGGTAGGGGAACATGAAATCGGAGCGCCTACGTGGGAGCTCCGTCCACCCTGTGACCTCCTACTGGGGCCCCGGGGGGCGACCTCCATCCGGATGTACCGGTGATCGGAAAGGGTCTCCGCCTCCACCAGGACACTCCAGTTCCTCACCCGTGATGCGAGAGCAGGGCTAGCGAACGATAAGTCCACTATCGACCTGCCCTGCTGCCGCACACACGTGTGCACCGAGCCCCTGTTAAGGATACAGAGGCCCAGTAACGCTGCCCACTCAACGACAGCCTGCCCGCGAGGGTTCGTCATAGGGGACCCCCACGCCATGGATTTGGCGTTGAAATCCCCCAGGACCAGGACGAGGCCCGGTGCCAGTCGCCGTATCGAAGCCTCCAAGTTGGTGAGAGAGGCCCCGAAATCGGCCAATCTCCTAGTGGGGGAGAGGTAGACTCCGCCGCGACAAATTCCTCGCCCCTATCCAAAAGGGACAAGGACGGGAAGTGCCGCTGCGTGGAGGTGACGATTGCACATTAGAATTAACCCTAAGATATTCATCTCCAGCAGATAACTGTCTGTTAATAGGAGCTACTTATTAATTGAAATTTCGGCTGAAATAAATAGCCATAGCTGAAAATTAATAATTTAGTTGAAAGCAATGACGTGCATATCGTTTTATAAGCGCTCCGCTCTTGAAGTTCTCGAGGCGTTTTATATCAATAGAAATCGTCACGAGACGTCTGCCACTTGGCTAGGTTGTCTGATCTATTTATTCACCAACTATCATTGGCAATCAAAAAGATAACTGTTCAAATGTTTAATGATAGATATAGCTTTATTTTAAAGATATAATCCTGTTTTTATTCCAGACCTCATCATATTGATGAGTTGGACATTATTTTAAATTTTGTTAATTGATCCTATCCGTGTGGTGACGGAGTAAGAATACAATTCACCACGCCCTATCTTACCCGTGGGTGATCGTAAGAGACGACTAAGGTATATAAAACGCTTATAATATCTATGTAAGAGAAGGAAAACTCAAAACAAAACCCTATACCAACACACCTGACCAGCGCGGTATAGTAGGTTAATTTCCTCCCATTACGGAGGAGGCCCGAGCCTAAGAGTGGGACATGTATGGGCTGTGATTATGATGAATAGATTAAATATTATTTGTTGCTATAGTTGTATTCATTGCGTATATATTTATTGATTGGAATATTATTTTATTATCTATTCCAGATACCAGCATATTTTAATTTAGACTTTCACAAATACATCAATGAAAACTGCATTCAATACTTTGAGATAGTTACTTTTTTTTATTGATACATGTACAAATATACAAACAAAAATTCTAAATACAGTTATTTGGGTTCTGTTATCCCAATTCCTTTAAAAACATTGTAACTGTTTCGTTAGTTTAATTCTTTATTAAAAAAGGAACTTAAATGTCATCCTTTGATATATAAGATTTTTTTTTTCATTAATTTTGCGTACTGCGTGTACAAACATAGAGGTAAATAAAAAAAATTAAAATTGTTGTTTTGTTTTACGTCCCTTCGTCGTCTCGTACGATCACCCACGGGTAAGATAGGGGGTGGTGAATTGTATTCTTACTCCGTCACAACACGGGAAAATAACAATATATTAGCGAGTAATCTATGTAAGCGTAACTGTTGAGATAGTTATAAGTATATATAGATATAGGAATAAAACCTTTAAACATAAATAAACAGATATTAATGGTACACGTTAAGCATAAATCATTATATAATACGTTAAAGTAATTACTTTAGAGAATTCTCTAAGTACGATACTAGCGAATTTAACTAAGTTCTCTACAAGAAACTATCCTAATGACTTGTTAATTTTGTTATCAATATATTTTGATCTACATCTAAAATATTTTACTAAAACGTCGACCGGCTCTTAACAACGCACCAAACTGAATTACGTAGTCCATATAAGTAGCCTTGGGTTGACGTCTGGCAGGCGGCCGGTCATAAAACTATTGCCAATAACTTTTATGATATGTATGTACTAGGTATGAAAGAAAAGTACATACCTATTGGGGTCGATCCCCAAGTTATTGGGATAAGAGTAGGAGAATGATGATATAAGTAGCCTTGGGCCCCGTTGCTTAAATGTTTTGGACGCTCTGCACACGCTACTAGTTCATATAAGTATTTAACAGACCTCTAAACTAAACATTCAAAGTTCAAAATAAATTTATAGTGGTAGGACCACGCTGTTGACAGTTTTCTGGCTACCGCCGCGGGCCGGTCCGTCAGGGGTAAATACCACACTCTCGCAGAAGATCGACTTATGAGCAATGGCAACATGCTCTTGAGCTTCTTTCGGTGAGCGAGAGAGCTGGAAGCCCAACTGGGTGGGTCTGGGTTTATATTGACAGGCAGCGGCCTAGCTAGCTAGCTATACCCTTGGTATTGTAAAGGTCCTTGGGCGGCAGTGACACTTACCATCAGGTGTGCTGCTTGCTCATTTGCCACCAAAAGCTATAAAAAAAAAATCACCATCGTCCGAAGTTGTCTATTACACACATTTTTAATTATTAACACAAGTTGATTAAGTCAATTTATTTAGTCACCTGTGTGTTTTAATGGTATTTGTTATGATAAATATTTTAATTAAATTCTTCCTCTCAACTTATAATAGCTTTCCAGATGACATCCAAGTTTTTCCAGTTTACAGCTTTGTGTTTCATATTCCATGTGGTGATGGAGTAAGAATACAATTCAATACTTCATCTCTCACTCGTGATGTAGAAGACAGTAGGGAAATGATAAGCCGAAAATAACATCAATGGAAAAATGCGACACAAAATTCCATACCTCAATGTTTGACCAGCGTGGTATAATAGTAAGTCAATTTTACCCGGTGGAGGATGCCTGAGCTTAACATTGAGACTTATATGGGCTGAGATGACAATAATATCATACTCTGAATCTTTAACAAAATTTGTGTAAACCGCTGAATAATTATTTTCAAATCAGTCATACAATTTTGAGATTCAATCAGTCTAGTTACTGAGTAAGAATACATTGGTCAGCAAACTTTCTTTTTGCGTGGCCGTTATTAAAATTATAATTAGCATTGGTAGATAACCTGATAATAGTTCTAACAATAAGAAAAAATCATTTTCAGGAATAAAGGATTAGTTTGATATTTTCAAACAAAAAACATGGCGAGTGCCTACAGTAAAAATATTATGCAACGTTAGTTAGTAGCCGTGAAAAGTCGGGCCAATTGCTAGTTATTTATAAATATTTCTCACTTTTATAATAGACGTGGGAACTAAGAGCTTTAGCCGTTTGGCTGTTATATGACGTCATTGTCGCGAGGACAACGCAGCGAGGGCGATTCATTTCATAATTCACACGTGCCATTACAGTACATGCTCGTCGAATAAATCCGTGTCTAACATTAACGAACACCTACAGATATACATATATATATATATATATATATATATATGTATGTATGTATGTATGTATGTATATATATATATATATATATATATATATATATATATATATATATATAATATATATATATATATATATATAGAGTGAGAGAGAGACAGTATTGGCCTAATAACCATCTTAATGTATACAGTTATGTTGATCGCTGTGATTAAACCTTATCCTTTGAAGTTATTGTTTGTTAGCCCATATGACGTAGTAGTCTATGTAGCCCCCTTGAGACAGTTTTGAGGGTTATTTCTCTGACGTACTATGATTTGACTGCAACTAGTTCGGTAGTCCGTAACGAAATAGAACGGCTTAGAGACCTCTACCGTACGACAGCAACTCGCTTTTTCGGTTCTACGGGGATTTGTAATTTTCCGTCCGCTAATGTTGAGATTTATTTATATGAGTTAACTGATTGTTTTTAATTGATATGTAAACAAATTATATTCGTTAATAAAATGATCATAAAGTTTTACTTAAAATATCAAGGAGTTAAAAAGGTACCATAGATTATATGTGTCATTGTTAATTCAGTAATATTGTCGACTACGAATCGACCAATGCATTGTATGACTCCCGCCCACTAGGTAGACCGACAACTTCTTAAACGCGATAGTGAGCCGTCTGATACGTATGACCGTTCTGAGTGGCACTCTCGTGGGTAGTCCTATGTCTAAAAGTGCCACGGGCTGATGGATAGATTACTTTTTTATATTTATATATTATGTAAGGTGTGAGGCATTCATATAACCTATCACTACATTCATGTTTTTACCTGAATCAAGAGAAAGAAATAGTATTAATATGATCATATTTATATAATAAATCCTCGTGCTTATAATAAAATAAAAAAATAAATATTCTTTTTTTTATTTCTCTTTCATTGATAAATTTCTATTTATGTTATTCTATTGTTAGGGGTTATAATGAAGCTGAGTGGGTCACCGAAGATAACGCAACCGAAGAGACGCATACGCACGGCGTGGAGAGGTACGTTGCAAGGCAGGTCCATGGGGTCGCGCGCCGCATCTTCTCTCGCCCAGGACGGAATTAGCTGGGTGCGACCACTCCATAGTCCGCCAAAAAAATAAGGTATTATAATGGAAAACCGTATTCTTATTCCATCATTACCCTGCTCTTATCCCAATTACTTCGGGCTGATGTAATATGTCCTTTTCTTCTACACGTTCATATGTCATCTCTTTGTTTATTCCCCTCTTTATCCGCATCATGCTTCACGCAATCCATTCATCTTTTCCTCGGTCTTCCATTACCCCTAAAGCCTTTAACATTTATACTTAAGAATAGTACAGACAATCAGAAGAATTGGTACGTACCAGAAGAAAGCTCAGGTATCTAAAATATGCCTAGGGCAGGCTACCGACGGGCCTATCCTGTGGCATTGAGGTACCCACCGGCACCAATTGCTTTACTTTGGTGATAGAGCCGGGGGTTAACCTTTCGTGGTTCTACTCTTGTCGACACGTCCCACTGGTACAGTGTCTTATTTAATTTTAAGTATACCCCTTTTGATTTGCAAAATTTAGATTATGCAGTATATCATAACATGACAGTTCATGTGACTTATCTTTTTTTTTATGGTGGCAAACGAGCAAGCAGCACACCTGATGGTATATGTCACTGCTGCACATGGACTTTGCAATACCAAGGGGGTATAACTTAGGCCACCGCCTACCAATAAATCCCCAAACCCACCCAGTTGGGCTTCCGGCTCTCTCGCTCACCGAACGAAGCGCAATAGCACATTGGCATTACTCAGACGTCGATCTTCTGCGAGAGTGTGGTACTATCCCAGACGGACCGGCCCGCGGCTGTAGACAGAAAACTGTCAACAGCATGGTCCTACCACAATTAAAATTTATCTATATATTATAATAAAATGTATCTAATATTACCTGTTTGAATATACCTCAGAGATGAGTAGAGGATTAAATATAAATAAACATTTTATTTCTACTTACGTAATGACATTCAAATTGACCATATAACAACCAAGTGCAATAAAGCGCACGTTGGTTTTAGTTTGGTCTCGTCAATACACACGAATACCCTCGATATTGGTTTAGCGGTAATGTTAGCTTGCGGTCTATAGTAACCGAGCATACCACCTGCGGAACGAATGTACACCTTTCTTTATCTATATATATATGAAGAAGCTGTGTGAGTGACTCAGCAATGCAGTCGAAAGTACTGCAATTGAAAAGCAAATTAAAGGTTGGTAGTATTCGTAGCCGCTACCACACAGCTTTGGTTATATTGATCATAAATATGAATCATATGATAGCTTTCTCTTCTGGTCTTCCTTATTAATAGAAATAGATTAAAGAAGTCTGTTAAACATATCAATAATAATCCTGTCATATAAGAATCATATAATCCTGTTATTTACTTAATTAAAAATAAAACTAAGAAGACCACCACAAGACTGCAAGACACTGTGAGCAGTTATTGTATAGATTTGACCCACAATAATAGCTAAATATAAATTAATCAATTTTAGTAATATAAAGTAAGCCGCCTCTAAAAATTAATAATAAAATTAGTGTTATGCCTTCTGAGTTTTCTTGCCTGATCTTTCTCAGAGTGGCCGCGTTCCGATCAGGTAGTAGTTTAATAATTTTCTTGTTACACTTTTTAAACTAATGAGTTGCCATAATATAATAATTATCATAAATTAAAAGTTTAATATAACTGATCATGAACAATATATTTTTTTTTTACATATAGAATCATTTTCTTTTTGTACTGGCAATAAATTTGTATTAAAAATGTGGGTCAAACTTTTAATAACTGATACTGCAGCGGGTAGATATAAATTTTCTGTAATAACGATGACTTTTGGACGTAAGACACCTCAGTCCTCCCGTGACCATGATCACTGTAAAGTGTTCGAAACGTCGAGAAACTAAAAATCAAATACAAACGCGACAGAAATCGTACAAGTAGTTTTATTTCAAAGATATAATTTCGTAGTAAATATTTTTTTAATCATCTCATCTCATATACATATGTCCCACTGTTGGGCTTGAGCCTCCTCCATAATAAGAGGGAAATTAACTTACTTTACCACGCTGGTTAGACGTGTTGGTATAGGATTTAGTTTCGAGGTTTCCTTATCTTGCATAGATGTTATATGCGTAATTTATTATATTCACGAAAATTATATTTTTAATATATATTATGTAAAGCTAAAGCTGGATTTTTTTGGCGTCGGAGCTAAAGCTGGCAAAAGTGTTTACAATTTAAGCGCATAAAAAATTGTTTTTACGATATCACATTATAAATATATAAAATTCTCGGTTTTATTATCTTACTACAGTATGTGTATCATCACTATTCTGTTTCTTCCCAATTACTTGGGGTTGATACAATATGTACTCTTCTTTCATAGTATATATTGTAGAAGTTATTGGCAATAGTTTTATGACCGGCCGCCTGCCAGACGTCAACCCTCCTTGGGAATGTAATTGTTGACCAAACGGCATTAGATAAAGTTGGTGCAGGGCTTTATAAAGCTCTTAGTCGTCATTTACGACATCCACGAGCAAAGTAAAGGTTGTTAGTATTCGAAGCCGCTACCACACAGCTCACTATATTATATATGCATTATGTATATAAATCTTCTTTTTGAATTACTCTATCTATTGACAAAAACCCTATTAAAACCCGTTGCGTAATTTAAAAGATCTAAAAGTGTACAGATCATGGCGGTGACTTTATTTTATACCACGTACAGATATAGATACGGTTAGATATACATATATATATATATATATATATATATATATATATATATATATATATATATATATATATATATATATATATATATTTTGGATGATTATGATTAGGTATCGGTATCAAATGGAATTAGCCCATGCAGATGTAGGGCTCTTAGTCGTATTTTTGTTCGCGACACTCGATATTGCGAACTTTAATTGTATGTTATAATCCCTTTATATATATATATATATATATATATATATATATATATATATATATATATATATATATATATATAATATCTGGATGACCCAGCCTTGCTCGGTATTTTCTTGTTACTGTGTTTTGAAATATATATTTAAATATAATAAAAATAATAAAAAAATTAATTAAAAAGCAAAAAGTAACAATAGAAACTAAAAAAAAAAGGTATCGAGCAAAAAGGAGCCAAAATCACGTTTGTTGTATGGGACCACCCCTTAAATAATTATTTTATTTTGTGTTTTAGTATTTGTCGTTATAGCGGCAACAGAAGTACATCATTTGTGAAAATTTCTGTCTGACTACTGTCTAACTATCATGGTTCATGAGATACAACTTGGTCATAAACAGATGGACGGACGAACGGACAGCGAAGTCTTAGTTATAGGGTCCCGTTTTACGCTTTGGGTACGGAACCCTGAAAAGGTTTAACACACATAAAAGCTTGATACAATGCAAATACCTACTCTTTAAAATCGGAATGTCTCGAAAGTCACAATACTGTATTAATACGGCATTTAAAAGCTTCTAAGCTATAAAGAGGTCATACACTTTTAGGACACGGCTTCATAGGAACGTAGAGTTTGAAATTTTAAATTGTTGGACAGCAATTTTCTAAGTCAAATATTGTAATTGAGAGGCATGATAACACATTGCACCGAATAACTGAAATCCATTGCTCATAAGATGTATTACCCGTTTTAATTTTACTCTGACGAGGGTATTTTTAGCGCATAATAATTAGGAAAGAGATATAGTCATTTGCTATATTTTTGTTCGCTGTTTAGCCAGCGTTTAATCAACATATTTGTAAAAATCTAGACGGAGAGGCTGAGTTATATTAGGAACAATCAGTAAGATACGATAGGGAGACAGGATGTTAATGCTGATCAGATTGATCGCAAGACGCCATGACCTACCTATGTGCACTACTACGGTCGTTTCGATTTCTTTATACCATTTACTTGCAAATATTTTAAATCATTCAAAGGTGTCGAATATTAAAATATGTCCTTCGAATAAGTGATAAACCCCGAGTCCGACAACTGGTCTAGTTCCTGAATACTCTGAAGGCTCCCGGTCTCCCAACTCACATCTTAAAATTGAGAGATGGCGCGCCAAAATTATACAATGCCACTAGTTTGCATGTGACATGCTACAAGAGTAGCCTGGTAGTTCTAGCATCCGAAAGAAAAACAAAAGACATTGTTTACAAAGAAATACTGTAATAGGTGTAGTAGCGCGGGTGAATGTCAAAAAAGTGGTACCAGTGGTCGGCCTAATTTCGATGGAAAAGATGGTGGGTTATGGGGACACTACCCTTCCGTCGCCTCGGTCGGAATGGGCGTGGTGTGTTCAAAACATGGCCTGCTAAGAAAAAAGCCTCGTGTCCATAATATATAACAAAATTTCATTTTATTTTCATGTTTATTTACACTATAATAAAGATTGTTATCATCATCATCACAGCCCATATACGTCCCACTGTTGGGCTCGGGCCTCTACCATAATGCGAGGGAACTTAACCTACTATACCGCGCTGGTCAGACGTGTTGGTTATAGGCTATAGGGTTTTGTTTCGAGTTTTCTTTCTCTTGCATATATATTATTGCATTTTATATGCCTTAGTCATCTCTTACGATCATCCACGGGTAAGATGGGTGGTGAAATGTATTCTTACTCCGTTACCACATGGATAAAATTGTTATACTATTTAAGTATACAAGCATTTATAAATAACAACACATAATAATTTATAAATAACAATAAAATAAATAACGTAAAAAACAAACAAAATTCCTATTAGAACCATTTTCGACTTCTACGCAGACAAAGTTGCGGGCAAATTATAATAATTAATAAAATAATAAAAAAGGCCAAAAAGTAAATAAGAAAAGTAAGGATCCGAACCAAGCTCCGGTTAGTTTGGATTAGACTACTTGATTTTCCAACTGAGGTAAATGTCTATTCTTAATGACAGCGTCAAAATTTGAAACCTTTATATTCTAATAGTTTCAATACAACGAAAAATTATATTTTTTGTTGCCGAAAAATACTGACAAAACAATATTTTCTATAAATCAAACCTAGTTAGATCGATTAATGGTCCCCGGAACCCCTTGTATGCTAAATTTCAAGAGAATCGTTGAAGCCGTTTCCGAGATTCAGATTACATAATTATATATATATCTATATATATAAAAGAGCTTGTCCTGATTGACTGATTCATCATCGCACAGCCTAAACCGCGGGGGCCATTACATGAAATTTTGACAGTTGCTGCCTTTTATACGGTAGGCGCTCACTAAGAAGGAATTTTTGCAAATTTCTCCTCTAAGGGTGGAAAATAGGGGTTGCAAGTTTGTATCTAACTTCGTCAGGTTTAAAGATAGATTCGTGAAACTTTGTATTCGTATAATTAATATTAAATAAATAATAACGTAATTCAACATTTTTGAAAATTTTCCCTAAAAGGGTGAAAAGTAAGGGGTTGAAAGTTTGTATGAAACTTCGTCAGATTTGAAGTTAGATCCCTGAATTTTTTTTATTAGCTATATAATGTTAAATAAAAATTTACTTGTCTCAGCATTTTGGGCAATTCTCCCCTAAGAACGTGGAATAGGGGTTGCAAGTTTTTTATGAAACTTTGTCATTTTTGAAGTTAGAATCATTAAAATTTGTATTTGCTTATTTAATATTAAGAAAAGGGGTCTACGCGTGAATGTGAGCAAAACCAAAATAATAGTCTTTGAAAGAGATGAAGCCAGAACAGATGTAAGAGTAACAATAGGTAATGATGTACTAGAGCAAGTGGATGAATTTGTATATCTTGGATGTGGATTTAGCCGAGATGGACGGTACACCACTGATATAGACCGAAGAATGAATGCGGGAAATAGAGTGAACGGAGCGTTGGGGCAACTTCTCGGCAGCCACCACCTCAGCCAGAAGGCACGTGTAGCAATACACAACGCAGTGCTTGTCCCAACATTACTGTATGGAAGCGAGAGTTGGGTATGCAGAAAAGAGTATGAAAGTAAAATTAATGCGGTCGAAATGCGATCTCTTCGGAAAATCTGTGGAGTTAGGCTGACCGACCGCATTCGTAACGACGACGTAAGAGAGCGAGTAGGTATGAAAGAGAGTATTGGTGTAAAGATGCGAAAGGGAATGCTCCGATGGTTCGGACATGTGGAAAGAATGCCGAACGAACGTCTGGTTAAGAAGATATACAATGCGAAAGTGGAAGGATGTAGGTACCGAGGGAGACCGAGACTAACCTACCTAGACCAGATCGGTCAGGTACTGAAGGAAGGTGGAGTCAAGAGTCTCCGAAACCGGCGAGCGTGTATGAAGAGAATTATGAAAGTTGAGGAAGCGAGTGAAGTATGCAGAGATAGAGTTCTCTGTCACTCTGTTCTCTCTGCCTACCCTGCAAGGGATATGGCGTGACGATATCAATGTATGTAATATTAAATAAACAAAGACCTATTTCAGCATTTTTGGAAATTTCAACCCTAAGAGTAAAAAATAGGAGATGCAAGTTTGTATGAAACTTCATCAGTTTTGAAGCTAGATTCCTGAAAATTAGTTTTTAGATATTTAATATTAAATAAACAAACACGTTTTTCAGCTTTTTTTGAAATTTCTTCCCTAAGGGTGAAAAATAAGGGGTTACAAGTTTGTATGAAACTTCGTCACTTTTAGAGTTAGAACCTTGAAAATTTGTTATTAGCTATAAAATGTTAATCAAAAATTTACCTGTTTGAGCATTTTTGGAAATTCTCCCCTGAGGGAGTGGAATAGGGGCTGCAAGGTTTTTCATGAAACTTTGTCATTTTTGAAGTTAGAACCGTTAAAATTTGTATTTGCCTATTTAAAATTAAATAAACAAACATCTATTTGAGCATTTTTGTAAATTTCTCCCCTAAGGGTGAAATAGGAGATGCAAGTTTGTATGAAACTTCGTCAGTTTTGAAGTTAGATCCTTGAAAATTAGTTTTTAGATATTTAATATTAAATAAATATATATTCAAATTACTGAAATTTTTAGCATTTAATATGCTTAATTATTTATAAATACCCGATACGAAACGAAAAATGATGTCACAAGCGGGGTTCGAACCCGCACCTAATGGGAATCCGGCCCAACCGTGCTGCCACTTACACCATCGTGAACTATTTTAGGACATGCAAATTTCGATTCATATTATATCTTACGTCTTCAAGGTGACGTATGCCATCTATCGGACAATAGGTAAGTCTATACAATGTGTAAACATTGTATAGACGAGTGCCGGCAGATTGGGCATTTTTTAATATTTTGGAATGGTTAGGGAATAATTTCACAAAAATTGCTTTATTTATCAGTATAAAAGTACTATCATTTATGTGGTTAAATACAATATTCATTTATTGTGCCATCCTACACAAACATGACAATTTAAATTACATAAAACTGTAAGGGCTCCGTTTTTTCCTTTCGAGGTACGGAACCCTAAAAATTAACACTTCAGAACCATTACAAATTATTTTATATTTAAAAGTTAATCTCTCAGAGAAATCAACCTTCATCCTTCAACGACTCTTTCACCATCATTATTACCAGCATCATCATCGCCAATTTCTAAAACTGATACAATAGGTTTATGGTAGCTGAAGTAAGAAACGAACAATTTTGATTTGAATCTATCTAAATGTCTAATAAATACCGCATCATTAGTAGTTTTGTATTTCGATGTGCTAAGATTGCCATCCTTTGACACATCGTTAAACTAAATTTATTATTGAAAAATTCAATTAAGAGACACATACGCACACTCACGCAAACGCCCTGCGCCGCTTAAACGAAACAGCAGCAGCAGGCATACATTTTCGTCGCGCGGTAGAAAAAGCGAAGGATATTTTCGTCTTACGTCGTGCGAATTTTTAATCAGGTCACGAGTCCTGACGCAAGTTTCATATTTTTTACCCATCCCAAAAAAGTGCACATCGCCGCTAAAGAAGTTTTCACTTTTGAAATAAAACTACTTATACGGATTCTATCGCGTTTGTATTTGATTTTTAATTTCCCGACGTTTCAAAACTTTACAGTGATCATGGTCACGGGAGGCCTAAGATGTCTTACGTCCAATATGTCATTGTTATTACAGATTTTTTTATCTACCCTATAAGATATTAAATTTTGACCCACATTATTAATACAAATTCATTGCCAGTACAAAAAGAAAATGATTCTATATATAAAATTTTATATTGTTTATGATTTGTTATTATTAAAGCATTTAATTTAAGATAATTATTATTGTAGCAATTTACAATTTTAGAAAAACTATTCTTCTTTTGCTAGCGTTGTTACTTTTTCTGCAGCAGCTAGCTTTGTTAGTTTGTCTCTTTGGTATTAAAGACAAAATACGTGCTTCAGTATATCTGCAATGTCAACAAAGATGTAGGGTTTGACATTTGTAAGAAACTTATTTTTGTTTGTAAAATAAAGGCATGTCTCAGTATTTTAAATCTACCACTACAGGAACAAAACTAGAGGTTATATTTTGTATGAACATCGTCACTCAAGTGTAAATAAATTCATAAGGAGCATTGACGTCAAGCAGGTGGCCGATCATAAAACTATTGCCAATATTTTGTTCAATTTATACGACGAAAAAGGAATATATATTACACCGACCTGATATTTTTTACCACTAAACAACTAGCTATATTTTAATATACACATATCCACGCGAGCGAAGCCGTGGGAAACAGCTAGTAGATTAAATCGTCATAAAAACGCAACCAAAATTACTTTAGAACGCCACGCGAGAAACAGCTTTTCATTCTATGAAGACAATCTACTTATCAGAGTCATTTTGTAAATTGCACCGCAATAAAATGTTATAGATACTACAGTTTAAAACTCAGTGACAGGAAAATCTTTTTTTATTACACCAATAACGTTAGCGTTAGTGTAGCTTAACCACATTTTACGACAAAACGCTTAGTTTGTTGGGCAAAGCCGTCAACACAAATCGTATAAAGCCCACAAGCAATTAGCTACTAGCTATTTTACAATTAAGTTTTTTTGCCCTTAGTTCATTACCATCTCAGTCTATATGTTGAGCTCGCGCTTGCTCCACAATGAGAGAGAAATTGACCTACTATCACACACTAATTAGAAATTATGGTATAACGTTTTATTATAAGGTTTTTTCTCCTCCTACATTAGTATAATATTTCTCTTAGTCATCTTTTACGACACCCACGGCTAAGAAAGGGGGCGG
This sequence comes from Lymantria monacha, assembly GCA_905163515.2. Classification (NCBI taxonomy): domain Eukaryota; kingdom Metazoa; phylum Arthropoda; class Insecta; order Lepidoptera; family Erebidae; genus Lymantria; species Lymantria monacha. The sequence goes on from LR991081.1 coordinate 26,554,645, forward strand.
TGAATTGTATATAATAATACAAAACATTGTTATACCGTTCATAGACGGATTATCTACAGAAAGCCACATGGTACTATCAAATAGCGAGTGAAGCAAAAGAGACTGCGAAGAGTGTACCAAATAGCTTAATAATCTCAATTCTTTTGAAAGAGAATAGATTTTTTTTTTGTATTTTGTTAGTTGTTAACCGCAGATGGCTTTGACAACTTTACGCGGATAATGGGTGAGCGCTGAGTGCTCTCACCCCGATGCAAGTAAACTAAGCGACCTTGCCCAAGGGCTCCCCATGTGGGGAACGGACCTAGGCTTGGGGCGTCGCTGGTGGCAAAGTAGGCGTGCCCACGTTAGGATCAATGACTTCACGCGTCGCGATTTTGCACCTCGGCGGCGAGGACGAAATCCCGGATAAAGAGAATAGCATGATTTATAGTGTATTTAAAAAAGATTTTAGCGAAACTGAGACAATAAAACAAATTTCTCACAACCATAAAATATGAAGTGTTAACCCAATAAGGTGAGTTTAGTTGCATTAAGAAAGTCAAGTGACAGTTTTATATAATAAGACTAGCTTTTATCGGCGACTTCGTCCGCGTAGAAGTCAAAAATGTTTCTAATATAAGGGTTTCTGATATTTCCACAAATTTGGAATAAAACTACTCTTACGGATTCTATCGCGTTTGTATTTGATTTTTAATGGTTCTAATAGGCTTTTTAATTGTTTATATATATATATATATATATATACAGTCAAACCTGGATAAGCGAGAGTTCAAGGGAGCACAATCTCATTCTCGCTTATAGAGGTTTCTCACTAACCCGAATTTCTCGCTAATGCAGGTACATTGGTAGCGTTTCTCTCTTATAGAGGTACGCAACAATAACAGGTCACAGCAAGTATGAATATAGTAATTTTCGCACGCATTTTTGAACGAATTTCACCCACGAAACGCATTTTTCGCCTTTAAACGTAAATGTTGTATCCGGAAGGCACTTGAAAAACAAAGCAGTTTCATCCGCGTTGTAAATATCGTCTGGTTCATACCCTTCTAAAATATTTGGCAAATCTTCAGTCCAGTGGTTGCACACACCTAGGTCCACAGATTTACTTTCCTCAGCTGCTTTTTTGAAATCTATATCATGACGCCTTTTAAAACCTTCTAACCAGCCGTTACTAGCAGAAAAGTTCTGGATTCCCAGTTTTGTAGCAAACTCTTTTGATTTTCCTTTCAACAAAGGTCCATCCATGGGAATGTTCTTATCGTGAGTTTGTTTTACCCATTTCAAAAGGCACTTTTCGATATTGGAAAATTCAGAAACTCTAGTCCATAATATTTCCATATCCATTAGAGTACTCAGACTTTATAGAATCTTCTGATTTTATAATTTTATAATAGGTGGATTCTGGTAAATTAAACTCCCTCTGAATTTCATTTCGCGATTTTCCGGATTCAAACGCATTCACCATTTTAAGTTTATCACTTAATGGCAGTACTTTAATTTTCCGTTTTGACATGATGCAGAAAAGAACTTTCCTTCGCAATTGATTAACTATAAACTGAGTAAGTCCGACAAACAGGACGGTATACAGGCAGGCACACGTGTCCATTCGAAAAAAATGCGATAAAATAACAACGTTATTTAGTTCCACGAAATAGAATAGGTACAATATCGACGAGAAAACAATAGAAAAACAATGGTAGGAAGTGCCACAAAAGTTAAGAATGAGTCATAAAATAGCAGATGTTAAATTTGAAATTTGTTTTGTCATTTGCTATAGTTCCTCCTAAATAATATAAGTAAATAAAGCTCGACTGTCGTTTATAGAGGTATAGATAAGCAGCAGTCTCGCTTATGGAGGTTCATGAGGGAAAAACGACTCTATCTTACAGAGGTTTCTGTTTCTCGCTAATAGAGGCTTTGGGAGTTTAAAATGACGGGTCCTGGCTTTTACTCTCATTTATAGAGTTTTCTCGCTTATCCAGTTCTCACTTATCCAGGTTTGACTGTATATATATATTTTATCGTCCCTATGAACCAATGCTCTAAGAGTGCATGATCTCTCTAAAGTTTAGAAACCTTCAAATGCCGTACTAATATAGTACAGTGATTTTCAAGATATTCCAATTTTAAAGAGTGCATTCCACTGAGCCTTTATGTAAGGTCAACCCTTTTTTAAATAAAATCAGATTTAGTTTTCAAACATGTGTCAAATCAAATGCACTATGAAGTATTGATATTAACTGAGAAGTAAATCACTCCGAAAATAAATTTCTACCACTTTTTAACCTAGTTAGGATATGAATTTCTTTAAAATACGTAACACCACTGCCACCAATTCTGTTAAAGGATGTTTATGCAAAATTTAAAGTAAATTGGACTAAGAAATCACGTTGTCCCATACAAACTTTAACCCACTTTTCAACCCCTAAGAATTTCGGCAATGTTTTCTATTCTTATCTTTCCTACGTTATACAAAGAGTATAAGCTAGCCCTGCAAGTTTTAGGTCTCTGTAATCAGCCATTTAGGCTGTACGTTGATCGGTCAGTCAGTCATTCAAGACAAAGTATTTTGTATGTATAGATAGATTACCTAATATTAATATGTTTACCGATTAACAGAATATATAATTATTAGTTCATAAGATCAATCTCAATCTTAGAAAATTTAATATTTGATATATTGTGGATTGTGGAGTTTCATGGTGTCAGTTTGCCGCCCCGGACGCCAGAGCGAGGGAACATAGCCGCCCAAAAAAAAAAAGAGAAAATACTATGACATTTACCAAGTCATCTAGTTTAACATGAAATCTAAAAATAAAATAAATACTTTATTATTAAAATAATTATTATTTTAGCAGGACTAGAAATAAGTATAAATAATGACAGTTATATTTTTCAAGTTAGTAATAAGTGACGCTGAACATATCTTTGCTCTTTCTGAAAATAGTTCAAATCACAATAGGATTTAAGCTGAACGCAATTCCCACACTCCCTTTTGTAGCGATGTGAAATTGAAACTTTAATTTCGCTGGTTGCACTCAGATCGGCATGCCGCTGTTATATATAGCCCATATTGTAATATGTACACATTTAATCTATTTACACGTTCCGTTTATAAAACATAGTTTAAAATGTAAATAAGTTTTTAAACATTAAGTAATTGCTATTATTTTCAAATTGTGATTAATAAAATAGATGCACTATTTTTTATTTTAATGTAGGTATTATAACTTGAAGCTTTGTACATGGTAACTTTTGAATGCGAATATCGGGGAAATAAAGTCTTTTCTGTCCGTCAAAATTTTGTCTGTGCTCCAACAGAGTATTATTATAATTTTAATGAAAATAAACTATAAAACGTATTAATAATAACCTAATATAATAAATAATATGGATTAATATTGAATAAATTTTACTAATAAATTTAAAAAAAAATAGTTGAGATGAAAGATAAAAGAGATTTTTTTTTAAATTTAAATCTATGTATATAAAATACAAAATGTATTTCTATGTCCAATATAGATTTTAAAATCATCTATCCATTGGGCTCCAAGCCAGTTTCATGAGAAAGATAATAACGCGAAAATGGTTTTAGACCACTTAAAATTAAGACTTATTTCGACACTGCGATTGATTTCAAGGTATTTCTTTTTCATTTACTTCCCCTAGTCTATATTTATCTTCTATATATATATAAAAGAGGATGTTTGTTTACATGACATCGCTAAACTCAGCAACTATTTGACCGATCATTAAATTAATTAGTATGTATATATATTTTTTAACGAAGAAGGTTTATATGCTATCTCCATTGATGTAACTCACCACCAGATGGCGCTGCGATGTATCGATTGCTACAAACAACCAACGGGTGGGTATGCTAGTTTTATATAATTTAAATAATAATAACAAAATAATGGAATTGGCTTGGTGATTTATTAAACGTTCAAACTTAAAAATTAAATTAATTACAGTTGAATTTCCACCTCTGAACGACCGAGTGACAATATTTGAAGTTGAATTTTACTGAAGTCATGCTGCTTTGGATGCTCACAAATAAGTACATATCGAATGCACATTTAGGTCAAAACATGCTCAGTCGGTCGTTAATTTTATCAGCCTCTCACATTATCTAAAATTTTAATACCACCCGATGCATTATCTAAATGTTGGCATAGAAAATATTATACTATGAGTTATTTGATATGAATATGTTTATTTATAGTCCATAAATACACAGCTGCAGTTACGGATAGGCAAGCGGTGTGGTAAATTCTAACAGATATTACAAATTGCTTACCCAGTTAAGCGTAAAGCGCAACCAGCATCTGTAATAGATTCAGCTCGTTGGAACCGCATCGCATTCATTTCAACCATTCCTTTAACGCTTGTCGCAAATATTACGAGCTTGTTGGACGTGTGAATATATACCCTACATAGCGATCGCCAGGCATGCTGACAGGGAGGGATTACACTCAATGATAAATAATAAATGCGAAAGTGGAAGGATGTAGGTACCGAGGGAGACCGAGACTAACCTACCTAGACCAGATCGGTCAGGTACTAAAGGAAGGTGGAGTCAAGAGTCTCCGAAACCGGCGAGCGTGTATGAAGAGAATTATGAATGTTGAGGAAGCGAGTGAAGTATGCAGAGATAGAGTTCTCTGGCACTCTGTTCTCTCTGCCTACCCCGCAAGGGATATGGCGTGATGATATGTATGTATGTATAAATAATAAACTTTATTACTTTGCTTTATTGCTGTTGTCAAAATCAAAATCGTCACTCTGAATGAGTTATTTGAATATATTAAAAGAAGAATTAAAACTTTTACAACATTTACGACTTTGCTTTACCGACGTCGAGTAACAAAATAAATTCGAGAGTTGAATTTATATTTCACGCGGCAAAATAGTGTTAAATTAATAGACCCCTGCCATAATAAAAAACGGAGTTGTTACACTTTATTTAAGTAAAGTGTTACGAGATTAATAGCTGGATGGAGAAAAAAAATAAGCAACGTTCACGACTATCGCTTGACTAATTTTTGGTGTATATAATGTATTCGTAAAGTATTATCACCGAGTGGCAAATGTTTTTAATTCCCATGCAGATTATTTTTTGTGCAATATATAAATAGCTGTAATAGTACTGCATGTAATATGTGTTAATTCTACATTTGTATTTCAATAAATCTACATTTGTAATATTTTGCAGTCGCTCAGGCCAGTGCCCTGGCCTGAGCGACAAAAGTAACATATAGTTCTCAATTCTCTCTATTGGAGAAAAAAGCAGTTCCGAAAATAACACATTTGACATATATTATCTTTAACAATAAATCTTAGTGGAAAGGGTGGCACAAAGATGACAAAGACCAGTTTTTTTTTATTAAAAAAGAAAAGAAAAATATAGACCAGTTACTGGTGGCCCGTTCACATGGCGTTGATAGGTACTTATAAGGCTAGTCTATGGGATCGCGCACCGTCTTTTATATCGCCCCGGATGGATTTAACGGGGTGTGACCACACTATAGCCAGCCGCCAAAAAAGTTTAGTGTAAAGGGCAGCGAATATTATTATATACAGCCAAATCGCATCATGGAGCCCTAACCGCATCTCCTCAGTACAGCGTTTACGGCATTATGAAGTATCCTAAAGACGATTAAGTCAAAGTCACCAATATGAATAAGTGAGTATACAGCTAATAGTATAAATAATAACTAATACCGAGTTTCAATAGTATTGATGTTGTATTCATTTTTTTTAAATATGTTATTGGTGTACTGGCAACATTTTAAAATCTGGAGGTGAGTGGCAGTGGAATTTCAAAAGTATTTGGTAGTTTTAATGTAGAGTTGCAAATGCAAAAAAGCATACAAAAACCACAAAACCAAGTACGGTTTTGTGGTTTTAATATCAAGTCTCAAGTCTTAGTGACTTATGTCGAACATTGTTCGTCAATGGGTTGACGATAGATCGATAGAAAAATAGTACCGGTAAATGTGAACAATTACTTCAGACTACGGCATATTTAAATTTAATGTTATATCATTATTTCCATAAGAAAATAAAATGAATAAATGTGCTGATATAACTTTCAAAAATTTTAAAAATAATGGTACTATAAAATAACATTAATTTCTATCAAAATTATAAATTAAGTCATTTCAAAAATGCGTTTAGCATTTGAACGTTTTAAATAAATAATTAATAAGTTTTTTTTAAATTTATCGCCCTTATGGGTAGGCTATAGTCAGTCGACGTTACTGCTTTGTCTTCCGTATTAATTTTCTTCATATATTATTTATTTTATCACTTCTTCAAATTGTAATTAGTCCTTGATAGTCACTGTCCGTCAGTAAGTCAAGTCGTTACCATTAATTCGGCGCTGATAACCAAATTAATAGTTACGTTGGGAATTTTGGGAAAACACAAAAATACATGTACACATTAAAACATCCACTCTTATACCATATTCACTACACTTCAGCACTTTAACTGTATCATATTCCATAAAATACCAGCAAAATGATTCAATACAACACTAGAAAACACTAAAGAAATAAATATAATATAAGAGCGTGACATGACATTTCCATATTTGCGCCAAAACTCTTAATAAATTTCATTGAAGTTAATGATATACCTATATGTTATCGTCCATCGAAGGTAGCGATTCTGAGATTGCACACTGGCAACATTGTGGTTGCTGAAAGTCACGGTTCGGCTTCAATCGCAGTTGTTAGTGGCGTAAAAAAAGTATAAACGGCGGACTACAACGTGTAGACGGCATTCGGTTGCGATATCTAATCTGTAGTGGTGCAATTGTAAAAAAACGTTAAGTTAGTCAGTTATGTAATTATGGAGTAAATATGAAAATCATGTGGTGGTCTTGTATTATATTCAATATCTTAATGTTTTACCGTTTTATATTAAATAATTTTTATGGATTTTTATTGAATGTGTAGCGTATGAGATATAAAAGTGCTATACAAGTATTTTACTTTCCCACAAAAAATTCCAGAACATATGTGTAACTGTGTGACCATATCATTGTTGGTGGCGACGATTTGATTTACTGAAGGACAATGAGTAATATGAAGAAACTCAAGACGTGAAAAACATATAATTTGTGATAAAAATTTCAACCTAACATTGGCAACAATTGCTCGTATAAGTAGCTAATTGCCAATACAAAAGATCTTTTTAATCAATAATCTGAAAAATTACACGCGGCAAAAGTTCAAATAATTTTTAGGGTTATAAAAAACAGAAAAGGTTGGATTCAATCGTTATCCATGCGCTACAAATATAAATCATATTGAGCATATAAACATGACGAAAGAACAATAAGAAATTCTATATAATTATATTATAATGACGATTGAAGAAAGTGAGAAATACATCATATTAAGCGGACGTCATATAAAGCAGAAGTTCTCAGAAAATGCATAACTTTCTCGTTTTGTTAGGTACATACATAATAATGGTTTAATAAACAGAAAAACTGCAAAATTAACTAATGAATTAACACTTGATCATGTACATGTACAACACAAGTACATGTTGTACTTGTAATTCTTTCAAAGAACCTCTCTCACTTTGAATCAAATTGAATGATTCTTTAATCCGGTTCTTGTTATTAAAAATCATTGATATTTTCGAATGACTGGCTCCAAATTTGCAAAAGATGAGTTTGAATCACGATTTTCTAGTCTGAATATAATTTCTCTCTTATCTATAATCTTTGAATTCAAATCATAAAAATGGTATTACTTTTTCCAAAAAGTTTAACATTTCGATTCTTTTTGTTTACAAATCACTAACAATCTTCAACTATCGACTCGTGTTTGTCAATAAGAAACAAAATAAAAATGAGCCACGTGCAATGCACACACCAAACAAATGGGGAGGCGAGGGCAACGAAAACGGACGAATAGATTAAGAATCGTGTCGGTCACTACAACCGGCCTTGATTTTTTAAATACAGGTCATAATAAGTGATTTGGCACTATAAGCTGTCAGATCAGGTCTTTATATCCGTATTTTTATAAAGGATTTTATATGTAAATCAAACTAGGCTGTGTAATAACGTCATATTAAGCGGTTGGTATATAAGCGGCGTCATAGTAAACGGATTCTACTACATATATATAATATCTTTTATGAGAATGGGAAATGAAATGGAGTCATTAATACGATATATGACGCAAAACGAGTGTGCAAGGTTGAAGACGAAAAATAAATTATAAGTATATTCACCACGGTATTTTTATTTTTGAACTATTTCAAGAATATTTATTTTATTTTATTTAATATCACGTCACGTCTGTTCCAACTCATCTGATTGTATAGTACTTTTATTGAAGAACTCGCCCACCTAACAGTAGGATATATATGAATTGAGAAAATGATGAATTCTCGGGCTTCGGTGTTCGGGCATTTAAATACAAGTCAAAAACCAGTATTTTTTATTCGACCTGAGATTTTAATCCGACACCTTTACAATTGATAGGTGATTTATCCATTGACTTTTAACATATCTATTTAAAAAAATAGTTGTTTATTCAAACAAATAAATTAGTAACTCGTTCTTGGAAAAATGATTAACGTCTTACATCTGCCAGGTATTCTACGGCAGCTCATTTTTTATTTTACAATATTTATCATTTCATATGTGATAAAAAAGCCCAATAAAAATGTTTTGTAAAATTTATGCCGCATCTATATATTAATATACCAAGGGCTTTTATTTGCTATGACAACACAAACTTCTAATACGGTCAAGTTACACACAATATTTGTTGTGGAATCAATGTAGGTAATTTTAACAAAGATGCTTTGACAGATTTTTTAGTATGCATTTTCTCGTTTTTAAAAACCAATTTCTACGATGATCCAGTAAGCATATATATGTCAAGTTTTAGTATTTTGTAGTCACGGCTCCGTTTTTGTAGGTCACATCTTTATCGGCTTTAAATTTCATAGATAGATGGAATATTTAGAACAAATTTTAAATATTAATTTTTAACATTAATTTCTGCGTAACAATATAATTAGTTTCAAAACAGCTTCATCCCACTGACGGACTCGGACCTACTCGGTACAGTAGTACGAAGGAAATTAACTTATTATACCACGCTGGTCAGACATTGCGGCATGGAGTTATATGTTCATCTTGCATCGATATTATCCGCACGTCATATCGATTAGTAGTTTTTACGACACCCACGGGCAGCAGTAGGGAATTATATTCGTCACCACACGGAAATATAACAGCTTAATATAGTGTATCTAGAGACACGGTCCTCCGCTTTCGTTTCTGCCGCTCTGAGTCTGCCATTTTATATCTCTGATAACTTTTAACATATTCATAATAATAATAATTTATTTATACAAAAAGTGCTATATACAAAGTTATCTAAACATTAGTTGCCGACCTAGGCTAAAGCCTGTATCTCAGGAGCCAGAGCTGCGAGTTTATAAGTAGTAGCTACTAATTTACAAATATTAGCTTATATAACACCAAACTTAAGATTAAAGGGTTTGACAGCTGTCCATGTTTGTGTGGTGGCGTGGTTGGTGATATATAGCTATCTGTGAGTTTGTGTATGTGTGCGTGTGCGTGTGTGTGGCCGTCTGTATCATTATTTTCCAGCTTTGATAATCTTTTCAGTTGACTCTCTTTCATATGAAAGAGAATGTAGTCATTTTTTTACAACATTTCTGCATGAAGAATAAGAAAGATCATTAAGATTAAAGTGCTTGACGATTTCGTTGTAAATATGAGTATGCAAGAAAATTGAGCATAGTCTCGCAAGAAGAGAATCTGCTCGCGGGCAAGGGATCCTAAATATCCTAATGATATAAATATTTATATAATGATATAAATATTTATATAAAAAGATTTTTTTTTCTACATTAAGTGCACCACGAACGTAATGCATTTGAATGTATAAGAAATTATTATTTCATTACAGTATTCTGTTTAACTATAAATAACCCATTATTTTTTTAGTAATCCGTAAAGATAAACATGCTAACTATTTTTGTTTTGCGGTGGACTATGGATGCGTCTCGCCCCGCCAAATCGGTCCGGGGTGATGGAAGAGACGGTGCGTGGCCCCATAGACTCAGCATGCAAACTCCTCTCTTCGCCGTGCGAGCGAGCCACCGATACCCGATCTTTGTCTTCGGTGGCATGGTTACTATGGGTTATCGTTAAGAGACAGACATATATTATACAATTGCGGACTTTTTTATAGATATTTTAAGACTTACTGTTTTGTAGTAGATTACTTTGTTCTATCTCCTAATTTTTAGCCAGCGTTTACAATATAAGCACACAAAAATTCCTTTTCAACAACATCACATTACAAATCCTTTAAATTCTCAGCATTTCTCTACTATAATATGCATGTATATACATTTCTCTTGAATCTGTTTCTTTTTTTAATTTATTAACGCCAGGTTCAGTTACTATGGGCGGGCCACCGAAGACAAAGATCGGGTACCGGTGGCCCGCTCGCAGGGTGGGTCTATGGGACCGAAGACAAAGATCGGGTACCGGTGGCCCGCTCGCACGGCGAAGAAGAGGTGCTTGCAGGGTGGGTCAATGGGGTTGCGCGCCGCCTCTTCCGTCACCCCGGAACGATTTGGCGGGGTGCGACGACCATAGCCAACCGCAAAAAAAAAAAGGGTGGGTCTATGGGGTCGCGTGCCGCCTCTTTCGTTCACGACCATAGTCCACCGCAAAAAAAGGGTTCAGTTACTATGTTCAAATTTTTTTTGTCTGCGTATCCAACTAACCATAAAAATTTGTTTATATATTTGTAACACATATTGTTGATTTCATGTGTTACACAAAGCTATCTTGGCAACGGATACCGTCAGAACAAGGTGTTGCCTCGTTTATTTCATGTATAAGGCCCATATGTCTATGACGAATGGGCTATTAGATGCTGGCCCGCAGTTATGGTCAATAGGTGGCATATCAATAACTTTATACAATAAATATCCGTCAATAGTCTGATCTTTGGCTCAATAGTGTCATGATAATTTGTTGTGAATAAATGTAGTTGTAATGATTCGCTATGAAATTTATATTAGGTATTTTTCATTCATTATTATTAAAAATTAAATTCATTGTAATTATTATATATTAATAATGAAGTATTACTGCCTATCCTCATGCATGATAGTGAAGGTTGGATTTGGCCAAGAAGACGTGAAAGTAGAATAAATGCTGTAGAGATAAGAGCTCTTCGTAGTATATGTTATGTGAGTCTGAAAGATAAAATTAGTAATAGTGTTATAAAAGAGCGCTATAGTTTGAATGAAGAAGTAGTAATAATAATAATCTTTAATAATAATAATCTTTATTGAACACTAAATACATATGATAGTAGTGACAAAAATCAAAAAGGGTATGCTGAGGGTGGTTTAGATACGTAGAAATAATAAGTGAGGAGAGATTGACGAAGCAAATATATAAATCAAGCGTGAATGGGACGAATACAAAGGGAAGACCTCGTCATAATTTTCTAGGTCAAATTGGCGATGTAATGACGAGTCATATTAAGAGTATGCGTAATTGTAGAGCATGCAAGACTGTTATGAGTGTGAATGAAGCGATGGAAGTATGCCAGGATCGTGGTTTGTGGAAATCTGTAGTCTTTACCTACACCTCTGGGAAACAGGCGTGAGGATAGCCTCACATATCATCGCCTCTTATACGTAGGTATGTATGGAATTATTATATCATGACAATTTATTAATTTAACCTTGACAAAGCTATATAAATATATGAACTATAAATATGTATAGGCAGGCTATTATCTGGACTCCCGTCACCCGTTTCGTCCGGGGCGACGGAAGGGCGGCGCGTGGCCCACCGTATTCTTTCCCCATCGACATTGAGCCGGCCACTGCTACTGAATTCTTGCCCGGCAAAAAAGCCCGTCAGGTCAGATTAGATTATGTATTTAAACATAATTGACAATTTCAGATAGTTCGTATTTATATATAAGATTTTAAATACAAATGCAAAGTACTTGCCGTCTATAAAGCTTATTAACGTCACAGAATTTGTTGAAAAGTATTACAAAAAGTCTTATTTCGAACAAGTTTGCCTATCTATTGTAAATGCAAATTGAGATTATTCGCCTCTTCGCATTTCCACAGGAACGATCTAAATTAAATTCGAAAGCACCTTGGAAGTTGAATATTAAACTTCAGATAGTTTTCATCAATTTCAAACATTTAACATTCATTTTATTTTAGCTATATTGATGACATTGTAAAAACTATAAGATATAAGAGTAAGAATTCATTATACCGCCTCTTCTTTGCCTGCGTTTAAAATTAATAAAAGATGATCGACTTATGTTGACAAATCTCGAAAGCATACCTTGCTCAAGCTACCTGACTGGCGCGTAATAGTAGACATTCCTAATTCCCTTCCATTGTAAACAAAATCCAAAAACTATAATAGTGAAGAATATACAAGAAAATAAGAATATTATCATATATTATTAGACATATATGTATATATTATACTGTATACGAGGTGTATGCAGTTATTATAGCCGTTTAGAGGGAGTTATTTCTAAACTAGCAAAATCTGTCACTGACAATACTTTTTATGATCCACAAGATATTGTTCTGAGTCTGAGTGTAATTTGTCTGCGTTAATTGTATATTTATAAAATCTCTCGCAATACAAGGATTATATTTCCAATTATATGTTTATGTTAAGCCTATATATGTTTCCCAGAAAATACTTCTGATCATTTCACTAGTTATTTTTAGCCAGTTTTTGAAAGGGAAAGTGAGATTGGTGACATATTATATCCTTAATCCATCGCCCCGATATTAGATACTATTATTGTTTTTTTTTAACTATAATATAGAGCAGGAGATCGAAGTTACGCAAATTTATGTATAACCTATTTATAAAAATGTACAAAAAAGAATTTATAAGTAAAATCATTTTCAAAATAGAATACGTATTTTTTTTAAAGTCTACATGGCCAGGAATTGTACGTGTACATGGAAAACTGTGCATTTCTTTTTTAGAAGTCTGTTGCAAAATGATTTTTAATGGTTGCACCTGTGCCAAAATGCATATATTTTGTACGAGGCCCCCTTTAGTAGAAAAAATATTGTCCAATTTTTATATGACCTTTTTGTTATAATAACGATTATGTTTCATTAAATTAATAGAATTAAGATTAAAATATAAGTATATAGGTACATATATAATATATATCGCCATGTTTTCATAAATCTATCAATTTAAAGGATGAGATATGCTACTAAAAATATCAATTAATAGTTTCTACGTTTTTGTTTTTACCCATTAAAAATTTTGGTAGTAGGTAGTAAATATGGCATATGACTTGATATTTTTACATAATACTGCAATAGATTTTATACCACAATATTGAAGTTTAACTTACTTAATTCTGATATAACGTTGACCACAAAATTTATCTAAAAACCAAAAAGCCTCGAGCTATTCCTGAGCTAATAGTAGTTTGCTCGTAATTTAGACGATACATAATAATATAATCCAAGCAACGTCATGACTTAACTTTATTATACAGTCCTTATCCTAGAAGTGACCAGACCTGGTACATGACGGTACATTTTCAAATACAAATTATTTATTATGTGATAACCCTACGAGTGTATATACATTATCAATTATATATTTTATCTGTGATTAATTCAATAATGTACGGACGGATCGGATAGCGACTTCATCCGTCAAGTGACTCGGGGGCCTAGTTACCATTTTAATCGCTTTTATTATATAGAACCATATCATATAACATGCTTAGTAAATATTTCTACCAGCGTGATGCCATTTGATCTATGATACACTACTCTTTTTTGGCTGGAACAGATACCACAAACAGCACGCGCTCGCAAGTTAACTGCTACAGTAACCCTTAAATATACATACCTTCTTATATATTATGGTTTCGAATCCTCGAATACTGTGTCTTAGAATATACTCTATTAATGCATACATACATACATATCATCATGCCATATTCCTTGCAGGGTAGGCAGAGAGAACAGAGTGCCAGAGAACTCTATCATATATCTGTTTTTTTTTTTTATCATATTACTGTTATTTTTTTTTAATGTTATTTTTTTTAATTTCCATAATGTAATTTTATTTTTCCTTTGTATAAACAAATAAAGATCTTTTCTTTTTATCTTTCTTCTTTCTATCCTTGCATACTTCACTTGCTTTCTCAACATTTATAATTCTCATCATACACACTCGTCGGTTTCGGAGACTCTTGATTCCACCTTCCTTTAATACGTGACCAATCTGGTCTAGGTACGTTAGTCTCGGCCTCCCCCGGTACCTACATCGTTCCACTTTCGCATTGTATATCTTCTTAACCAGACGTTCGTTCGGCATTCTTTCCACATGTCCGAACCATCGGAGCATTCCCTTTCGCATCTTTACACCAATACTCTCTTTCATACCTACTCGCTCTCTTACGTCGTCGTTACGAATGCGATCGGTCAGTCTAACTCCACAGATTTGCCGTAGAGATCGCATTTCGACCGCATTAATTTTACTTCTCTATTAATGCTTACGTAAAAAATATACGAATATAAATATAATAATATTTATAAATCCTTGTTATTCTTATCTAAAATGGTTTGCTATTATTAATTCAGATACCTTTGAGTACAAGCCATTTCTTTATCTCAAAGGTTCCTTACGCAAAACAACCCCTTAGGCTTTAAAATTGCTCAGCAGAATTTACAAAGGAAAATAAAGTTATATTTATATAAGAGGGTAAATAAAATAATGTTAGGTTTAGCTCGGTTGCTGTGTCTCTTAAATGTGTTCTTATATTTTCAATTAGAATTATAAAGATGACTGTGTCTTCACAATCTTATGAAAAATATATGCATAGGAAAATGGTAACGCTGTCACATTTTAAATGAAAAATGTCGGTTTTTCAACAATGACTCGAAGTCAGTTTTAGGTAATACCTAAAGTAATATAAATAATACATAATAATGATGTTAATTGATCTTAAATAAAATTCTAAGTTTAAAATAAAAGGCAAGCTGAGGCACGTCGTCTTAGGGGACGTCCATTAATCACGTGATCTTTTTTTTAGCATTTTTTACCCCCTCTCCCCCTTGGTGATACGTGGTGAGGTTTAAGACTATGAAGGTTTAAGGCTTCGTGATTTTTGTCAAAACCCTCCCCCGCCTTTCAAACCTCACGTGATTAACGGAGGCCCCTTAGCTATATTCTAAAATCTTAATTTTATTATATGATATCTCAGTGATATTATGGGTCATCATTGATATTAGGTGTCATTTATATAGTATTAGACATCACCTAATATTTAGGGAATTCAACAAGTATTCAACAAGATATCAGAACTGAACTTTCATCAAATAGTACTATTTATTTATCTACAGCTTTTATAATAGGTCTTTTAAAATGGTTACAAAATTACTTCGTAAAATGCGCGGCGTATAACACTGAAATAAGAGTGTGCAAAATTATTGTTATTGGTGGTCTCCGGCTGTGGATCGTCTCCTCGAGAATTCCGTCCGTCTAAATAGTTAAGAAATACGAACCGTCATCCGCAGCTTGGGAATGAAGGCCTTTTAACAAACTTTAGCTCTCGAAAAACAGCATTTACTTTTCTAAGATAATTGCCGTCTGTCATTGTTTTTATAACTTGTAGGTTTTAAAGTTAATCTTATTGACTCGACGAATATTTTAATTTCTGTACAGTATAAATGACTGTCTAGTACGAATTTAGTGTCTAGAAGTTATGTATTTGTAATTTCCATAACGAAACAATACCATGGTGTTGAAAACATATTTATATCATATCATCTTCTCCTATCAGATACAGATACGACCTGCTGCTTTCTTCTCCTCTTCTAGGTGAGAGAAATTAATATATCACGCTGACTAGACGAGTTGACATAGGGTTATTAACTCTCTCTCACTATACCTACTAGAGAAAGAAAGGTAGAACGAGGCTATTGTATTCCTATTTCTACTCCACACGGAGAAATGTATAAAAATGGTGCCATAAAGAAAACAAAGCACACTAATGAAACTTTTACTGTTAATAAGTACGGCTCATTAAAAAGTCTTATTTTCCATAATGTTGACAAATTAGTGTAGCTTTTTGTACATCATTACAATTTAAATGTAAATGTTCACAAAAAGTTCGCGTTAATAATAAAATAACAAAAATAGTAGTTTAAGTAAGGAAATAGTGTTAATTTTCTAGGCCTGTATATATATATATATATATATATATATATATATATATATATATATATATATATATATATATATATATACATATATATATATATATACAGGCCTAGAAAATTAACACTATTTCCTTACTTAAACTACTATTTTTGTTATTTTATTATTAACGCGAACTTTTTGTGACATTAATTTAATTAAATAGATTAATTTGGAGTTATTGTTAGAGAAGAAAGAGATATCAGTCTATTAACAACAATTATAATAGAGAGCTTTTGGGGTACAATTTAGATAGAATCCTTAAAGATTTCATGTTTACCAAAACCCTTGTGCCGAATTTAATAGATACGTCTTTTCTATCCACAAACATTTCAGTATTGGATACCAGCTCAACCACAATGAGAGAGAAATAGACTTACTAAACGAATTACGATAGGGTATAATTTTCAGATATATTTTTCTTCCAATCCTGTGATTTTCTTACGTGTGTCTTGTATTATAACTTACATAGACAAGGAGGTGTTGTTACTACATTATATTCTTCATTATCATCATCATCATCACATCCCATATATGCCCCACTATTGGGCTCCTCCGTAATGGGAGGGAACACTATGTTCTTATTCATTACTGTATAATCAGCTAGATACTTAAATAATAGCTAAAATTTTTAGATCTTGAAATTGTCTTATAAAGTAACAAATATAAAAAAATCTTATATAAAATATATCTATACATTTAGATATATTTTAACATTTAGAACAGCATTTTTAATAAACAATAAGTCCAATTATCTTTCATGTAAAAAATAGAAAGATGAAATAATTACGGTGCGGGTTGCCGTTTCTGCTAACGGACTTCTCTAAAATATTCGTGAATACTCATTTAATATCATCTTAATTGCGGACTAGAGTTGAAAGGTAGCCGTTTTGATTTAAATTGCTGACAATACAACCCTCCGCCTAATATAACTAATAAAATAAACACTGTGAAACTTTTTCTTTTTATGTGATAAATCAAATGTGCAATATTCGGTGGGATTACAATCATTTATCTTTTTCTTTCATTGATTATGGTGGCAAACCGCATACCCGATGGAAAGTATTACCATCGCCCAAGGGTCCCAACAAAACACTCTTGCGAGAAAGTCAAGCTGTCGGCTCTTTCATATCATCGAATGAAGCGAAACAGCACATTGCCATTGCTCAGATTTCAATTTTATGCTAGACAATCTTGTATGGGAGCACCCGGACGAATCGGCCGGCGCCTATATACAGAAATTTATCAACAATGAAGCACTCATAGATTTTAATAGCGGTGGGGCCATCGCTATTAAAATCTATGAGTGCTTCTTTTGTCTAACTAATCATCATCATTATCTTAGCTTGTATACATACCTAAGGCCTCGAGCCTCCTTCACAATAATAGTAAAATTAACTTATAGATCGACAGAATTTAGTTAAAAATTTTACTGCTGTCTTTTGTATATTTTTAACTTACATTTTTGTATATTTTTAATTTATTTAGATAATTTAATACTATAGTACATAACATATGAAACAATAAGAATTGTAATAATTTTCTATTAGTAAAGAAAAATTGTTATGAAGTGAATTTTACTCTGGTTGCTTTACTTATTTTATCCTTACTAATATTATAAATATGAAAGTAACTCTGTCTGTCTGTCGCTCTTTTACGTCAAAACTACTGAACCGATCTAAATGATTTGGTACACAGATAGTTTAAAGCCTGATAAAGGACATAGGCTACTTTCTAATGCAAAAAAAGATTTGTAAAGGGGGATGAAAAGTTATAAGGAAGTATCGTCATTTTTAAAGCCAAAAGCTTGAAACTTATTTTTAGGCTATTGATTAGATATAAATAAATATGATATTAAAATTTCGTAAAAATTTACCCTTAAGGGCTAAAATAAAAATAGGGGATGAAAATCTTTAGGAAAGTAACCTTTTACGCGGGCGAGGCCGCGGGCAGAAGCTAGTAGTTTATATAACGTACGTTTCCAATTCATATCATTATTATAATCATCACAGTCCATATAAGTCCTACTGCTGGGCTCGTGCATTTACCAGAGTAGGAGGGAAATTGATTATAATTATACATACATACATATCATCACGCCATATCCCTTGCAGGGTAGGCAGAGAGAACAGAGTGCCAGAGAACTCTATCTCTGCATACTTCACTCGCTTCCTCAACATTTATAATTCTCTTCATACACGCTCGCCGGTTTCGGAGACTCTTGACTCCACTTTCCTTCAGTACATGGCCGATCTGGTCTAGGTAGGTTAGTCTCGGTCTCCCCCGGTACCTACATCCTTCCACTTGATTATAATGATTACTATTATAAACACCCTTTCACGTTGTTATAGGGTTTAATATACAGGTTTCCTTCTTCATGCATGGTTCTTATCTACCTATTATATCCCTTAAACTTCTTTTCCGACACCCGTGGTCAAAATAAAGTGATGAATTTTATTCATATCTACTCCATCACCGCACGGGATATCAATTTAGCTCAATAGTATTTCACATATAAAAATACAGAGTACTAAATTTCTCTTTAGCGTTTTATATGCATTAAGCGTAAAGTGGATAAGTAATAGAATTAACTCGGCAAATACTCTGCACTATTAATAAGGGATTTATTATATGTATAACTGTAACCCAGCAACGGTATATATATACGCTTTGATTAACGTAGTTAAAGGTTAACTCATGCGAGAGAAGTAATTGATTTTTAAAATGAATGCATTATTTTTATAATATTCACTTATTTTTGGTTATTACGGGTAAAAATACTATATAAATTTATAAAAATATACTAAAATACACTATATACATTTTATATAAAGTAATATATAAACAGTAATAATGAATTGAAGATGGCGCCCTATGATTGATGATAATTAATTATTTCGGAACCTAAACAATAGTAATATAATTCACGAGAGGAGAACTGCAACTTCTTCTTTCTCCTACTCTTATCGCAATTACTTGGGGTCGACACAATGTGTACTCTTTCATAGTACATATTGTAGAAGTTATTGGCAATAGTTTTACGACCGGCCGCCTGCCACACGTCAACCCTCCTTGGGAATGTAATTGTTGACCAAACGGCATCAGATGGAGCTGGCCTAGGTTATTATAAGTCTCTTAGTCGTCTTTTACGGCATCCACGAGCAAAGTAAGGGTTGGTAGTGTTCGAAGCCGCTACCACACAGCCAGAGAGGCGAACTGTAACTACAGTTAATAAAATATAAAAATATATATGTTTTTAAAAATTTTGTTGTTGAGTTGTCAACCCTAAATATGAGTTTCAATGTGATGCAATAACCTTGAAAAACACGTGTGCTGTCCCAAATGTTAATGATCAAAATGACCTATACAAAATATTAAAATTCAAAATAAATACAATTAACTATTTATTAAAAATATAAAAATACATTTCCATCAATTTGTCTTTTATATGACGTTATAAAATGTTATATTTACAATGGAAACTTAAAACGTCTGTTAAAATTGATTATATTAATTTGGAACAGTGCATACGTAGAACGGATCTATAATTAAAGTGTCCATTAAATACATAGCTCATTTATTTTGTTGAAAATGTCTCGCTACCTGTCTGGGCAATTTTTTTTTTCTTTAGTTCTATTTATGATTATGTCTGTGAACTATTTTTGTTTTATTTGCGTAATATACATTATTACTTTATCGCGCGGAAAACAGTGTTTATTTTTTTATTATATAGAATATTTAAAGAGTTCTCTACTACTACGAGTATAAGGTCATATTTTATTCATCATCATCATCATCATCACAGCCCATAAATGTCCCACTGTTGGGCTTGCGCCTCCTCCGTAATGGGAGGGAAATTAACCTACTATACCGCGCTGGTCAGACGTGTTGGTGTAGGGTTTTGTTTCGAGTTTTCCTTCTCTCGCATAAATGTTATATGCGTCTTATGTCCCTTAGTCGTCTCGTACGATCACCCACGGGTAAGATATGGGGTGGTGAATAGTATTCTTACTCCGTCACCACACGGAATATATATTATTTATTGCGGACGACCATATTTTATTGCGGACGTTTATATCGTTGGACACGATTTTTAGTGGTTGGACTACGCAGTTGACAGTATTCTGTCGACAGCCGCGGGCTCGTCCAGGGTGGTACCATACTCTTTCAGAAGATCGACGTCTGAGTGATTGCAATGTACTATTGCGCTTTGTTCGGTGAGTGAGAGAGCCGGCAGCGCAACTGGGTGGGCGACGACCTAGCTATACCCTTGGTCCATTGGCGGCAGTAACACTTACCATCAGGTGAGCTGCTTGCTCGTTTGCCACAATAAGCAATAAAAAAAATACGAACATTTATTCTAGAATGGAACTCCTTACACTTTGTTCAATACTCTTCATATATCATATCGTAAATTTGTAGAACGAATTTAATTAAGAAAGTTAATTTATTGTACTTCAAGTATGTACTGTATGATTATGTTACAATTTAATGATAAATATATCATAATGATCTCTGATGTTTACGCGAATGAAAGAAATGTATAATACATTTGAAATATATATATATATATATATATATATATATATATATATATGTATATATATATATATATATATATATATATATATATATATACATATATATATATATATATATATATATATATATATATATATATATGTATATATATATATATATATATATATATTCTTTCCACACAATTTAATGATAAATATATCATAATGATCTCTGATGTTTACGCGAATGAAAGAAATGTATAATACATTTGAAATATATATATATATATATATATATATATATATATATATATATGTATATATATATATATATATATATATATATATATATATATATATATATATATATATATTCTTTCCACATGTCCGAAACATCGGAGCATTCCCTTTCGCATCTTTACACCAATACTCTCTTTCATACCTACTCGCTCTCTTACGTCGTCGTTACGACGTACGTATGTAACATAAAGTAATATAATATATATATATACATGTAATATATATGTGTACATATATATATATATATATATATATATATATATATATATATATATATATATATATATATATATATATATTATATTACTTTATGTTACGTAAGATAAAGTAAGCCGCCTCTCAAAAGTCATTAATTAGTATTATGCCGTCTGAGTTTTCTTGCCGGATTCTTCTCAGTGTAGCCGCGTCCCGATCCGTTGGTAGTTTAATAGATTTGTTAGCTTTTTAAACTAGTAAATTGCCACAATATAATAATTGGTAAAAGAAATACTTTTTCCGTGTAGTGATGGAGTAAGAATACAATTCACCACCCCATATCTTACCCGTGGGTGATCGTACAAGACTACTAAGGGATATAAAACGCATATAACATCTATGCGAGAGAAGGAAAACTAGAAACAAAACCCTATATCAACACGTCTGGCCAACGCGGTATAGTAGGTTAATTTCCCTCCCATTACGGAGTAGGCCCGAGCCCAACAGTGGGACATTTATGGGCTGTGATGATGATGATGATGATGATGAATAATTGGTAGTAGTTAAGATACATTACTGCCAGTGCCGTAGGTTCGATTCCTACGCAGGACAATACTTTATGCGATCCATAAAGTATTAGTTGGACAGGCCACATCGCTCAACGAACCGATAAATATTGGGGAAGAAAGGTTCTCGAATGGCGACCGCATATTGGACATCCCCGGATGCAGGCGGAACAAAACCGCACTTTGTGGAGGAATATGAGGGAGTCCTACGTCCAGCAGTGGATGGCAAAAGGCTGAATGATGATACAACCTTTCAGAAATACTGGAATGGTATTTCAATAATAGTTTATTCGTAGTATATATCGTATATTCTTACTTCATGCGTCGATAAATTTTATAATCTCTTATGGTTTGATAATAATTTCAAACAATACTCCATATTAAATAAATATGTTTTATCTCAACTCACTGTGTGATGGCGGCTACGAATACTACCAACCCTTACTTTGCTCGTGGATGTCGCAAAAGACGACTAAGAACTCTCCTGAACCAAGTTCACCTGATGCCGTTTGGTCAACAATTACATTCCAAAGGATCGTTGATGTCAGGCAGGCGGCCAGTCATAAAATTATTGGCAATAACTTTTACAATATATACGAGCCCATATTGCGTCAAACACCACTTAATTAGGTTAAGTGCAGTAGAATGATGATGGTGTTTTATTTTAACTAAAGATGATATTTCCGTGTGGTGACGGAGTAAGAATACTTTTCACCACCCCATATCTTACCCGCGGGTGATCGTACGAGACGATTAAGGGATATAAAACGCATATAACATCTATGCGAGAGAAGGAAAACTCGAAACAAAACCCTATACGTGTTGGGTATGATCAGCGCGGTATAGTAGGTTATTTAACAGTGGGACATTTATGGGCTATGATAATGATGATGAAAGATGATATTGGTAAAAAAAAAATCTATGATTAATCAATAAACAGCCATCAACCCTCCATGTGGTGAAGTAGTAAGAATACAATTCACCACCCCCTATCTTACCCGTGGGTGATCATAAGAGACGATTAAGTGATATAAACTCGTCTATGCGGGAGAAAGAAAGAAGACTCGAAACAAAAACCTATACCAACACGTCTGACCAGCGTGGTATAGTAGGTCAATTTCTCCACCATTATGGAGGTGGTTTGAACTCAGCGGTCGGGCGTATGTGAGCTGAGATGATGAATCTAATTAATTTATAATAGAGCATGTATTTGAGAACGATAAAGTTGAAGCAAAGCTCAACTTTGCTTGGCGTTGAATATAATATATTTTGTAAGTACCGTTAAAAAGTTTAGCTATAAAGCTCAATTTCGTTCCTGGTAGAATTTTACACAGAAAATGTAATCTATATTAGTATTAAAAAGCTGTAGAGTTTATTTGTACGCGATAATTTTAGCAACTAAGTGTTAGATGCCTAAGAATCTATTGTATTTAATAGCCTGTTTGTTGAGATATTATCCGTCAAGTGTTCTACGTATTTACCGTTTTCATAATAACTGTTAAGATAACAAGAATTATGTTTGATCCGTTATGAAGTTCTATTGTTATCATTAGTCATGAGATATCGTGGATCATCATTCTGCTACTCTTATCCCAATTACTTGGGGTCGATACAATATGTACTCTTCTTTCATACATATTGTAAAAGTCATTGGTTATAGTTTTTTGACCCGCCGCCTGGCAGACGTGAACCCTCCTTGGGAATGTAATTGTTGACCAAACGGCATCAGGTGGAGCTGATCCAGGTTGTTATCAGGCTCTTAGTCGTCCTTTACGACATCCAAGAGCCAATTAAGGGTTGGTACCATACAGCTGAGATATCGTGGATGTTGAAATAAAATAAGAGTATTAAATAATTAATAGAAAAACTGATGGCACAGCTAATACGATATCCTCTCGGCTCATAATATGTCTCACTGTTGGACTCGAGTCTCCTCCGTAATGGTAGGGAACTTAACATACTATAACACGCTGCTCAGACGTGTTGGTATAGGGTTTTGTTTCGAGTTTTCCTTCTCTTGCATAGCTGTTATATGTCTTTTGTATCCCTTAGTCGTTCCTTACGATCACTTACGGGTAAGATAGGGGGCGGTGAATTGTATTCTTACTCCGTCACCATACGGATAAATAATACGATATAATCCGTTAGATTTATTAGCACGGCCATTTTGATATATTTTTTTTGTCTTTAGTAGGTTCGGTTAATAATAATCATAATAGTATAATTACTTACGAAATGATTAGATTTGTGCCAAATATCGTTATATTTTTAGAAGGAAGTGAATAGTTTTATATTCTGAACAGAATATTTAAAATATGAATTTAATCCATAAGTGAATGTAATCTTCAACAAAGGCAATTTCGATGAGGGTTGATGTCAGACAGGTAGCTTCATCGTAAAAACCCAAAACCCTTGCAGGATGTTCCGCTTTTCATTCGCCTATAGTAAGCAAGACATATGTTTCACCGATCTTATATAAATTGGGATGAGATTGGTGAGTAATCGTTTTTTCCCCGGTATATCTTCGTAACTTATATATTTTATACTATTTCTTTCTTAGGACTTGGTTTGAGGAATTTTATTTGAGTCATCGAATTTTCGCTCAGTATGCCATAGATTCTGTTTCAATTTTTGATAAAACACAATACAGACACAATTTATTGGTATCAATAGGACGAGAAGTTGTCATTGTCTCGTTATTTAGACTAAAGACCTATTAGATGCTTTTGTTCTACATGTTAGAGAGTACTGCTAATATGGGTTTTATCTACACATGATAAAATATAAAATTTCATGAATTCATAATGATCAAGTGAGTAGTTATTGCATCAAAAACCAACGAACACAATAAATAAATTAGTAATAATCCAATTTTAAGCAGTGGGTACTACAAATTTAAATTTATAATCATCGTATAGGTTTTTATCGTCCATTTCTGGACGTGAGATTTACTGACAAATGAAGGGATAGATGTACATATTTCCTAAGAGACAGCCGTTGGAAAATCGCCTGGTGAGACCTATAGCCCATTTTATGATTTCCACGGACAAGCAAGAGGTGATGACAATTTTATCCTCATCCCATTAGTAAAAAAATAATTTGTGATTTTAATTATTTTTATTTAATAGTCCTAGTGTATTCAAATTACTGAAATTTTTAGCATTTAATATGCTTAATTATTTATAAATATCCTCCTATAATAATATAATCCTAAAATAGTTCACGATGGTGTAAGTGGCAGCACGATTGGGCTGGATTCCCAATAGGTGCGGGTTCGAACCCCGCTTGTGAAATCATTTTTCGTTTCGTAATCGGGTATTTATAAGTTCTAGTGTATATTTAAAGTGCATTGAGTCTGACGTGGTCAGACGTATGACGTTGCCATTTTATTTCGATACTGTTTCTCTTGTGCTATTTACATGTTATATCACTTAGTCGCCTTTAGCGATATCCAAGAGCAAAAGCAGTCGGTGAATTACGTTCTTACTCTGACACCATATGGAAAAGACCAGCCCGTTGCATGTCAGTTTCTCACATTATTGTTTTTTTTTATTTCTAAAAAAGACTCCACAAACCCAAACTCAGAATAACATTTAGTGGATCGTACAAAGTATTGTCCTGCGTGGGAATCGAATCTAAGGTACTGCCACTGAAGGTCGGTATCTTAACCACTATGCCATCTGTGAAGAAGTCGAAGTCGAAGAGTCAGTTTAAGAGGAGGTTCGAACTGTGATGCTAATAATGATATCATTATTTATTTTTTGTACTGAAGGAAGGTGGAGTCAAGAGTCTCCGAAACCGACGAGCGTGTATGAAGAGAATTATGAATGTTGAGAAAGCGAGTGAAGTATGCAAGCATAGAGTTCTCTGGCACTCTGTTCGCTCTGCCTACCCTGCAAGGGATACCCATGGCGTGATGATATGTATGTATTATTTAGATTGCAATATTAAAATAATGAATATACATTTCAATACAGTGGAAAATAGTACCGTTTGCACACTATAAAATTGCAAGAGCTTCTAGCGCGAATACATTTTTTTTATTACAAAAATATAAGCTATAACTCTGCCGTCAGATTATTCGTTCAATATTAATTCCTGTGTAGAAATATTAGGACATATTGAAAATTATAAAGGAGACTCGAGCCAAGCAGCGGGGCATATATGAGCTGAGATGATGATGATAATGATGATTCAAAATTAAAAACTTTGAAATATTTTCAATTTACGCCAAACCTTCATATACAAGCTACAAACAATTTTTTAAGTAAAAAATTCTTAATAACGACCACCGAGCGATTTTCTTATGATTATAGCCTCATGAATCACGAAATAGGCAGTTAATAGGTACAAAATGTATATATTATTATACGTGTCATAAAATAACTTGATGGAACGTATTTGTGGTAATGTCTTACGAATTTCCAAATTAAATTGTCGCAATCAATCACGTAATTTCTTGCCAGCAGTCATCACTGGTAACTATTTGCGCACATTCGGCAGTTAGCTAAGTGTTTATTTGTAAAATTTACCAACGTAACGGATTAATGTACTTAAACATGGAGACACCAAGAGACCAAGAAGGCGGTTAATAATGATCACCTGGGTAATTTACAACTACAATCGCCAAATCGCCTGCTGAGCGACCACGCTTAATCAATTTTAATAATTACCAGATTATGATGTTACTCGCCTTATCTGGATAGACATAGGCATACCCAGTTCCACAACGGACATTGATAGGATAATAGGAATACAGTAATAACTTCCGAATTAACACTAAAATCCTTTGAATTAGTTTTTAAAAGGGCTACAGCATGAAATAATTAACCGATAATGTGCCTTATGATGTATGTATGTATCCCAACTAGTGGGTTTACGCATGAACATGTCAAATGCCCATGTTATTCCTGTACCGGTCCTAGTTGGCAATGCGATTTTCGAAATTGTCGATCATTATGTTTACCTTGGAAACAGTCCAGTTAGGTAGATCTAATTTCGAAAAAGAGGTCAGCCGACGAATCCAACTCGGTTGGGCAGCGTTCGGGAAACTTAAGATCTTCTCATCCAACATACCTCAGTGTTTGAAAACACAGGTCTATGACCAGTGTGTGTTACCAGTGATGACTTACGACACGGAAACGTGGTCCCTAAATGTAGGCTTCATAACCAGGCTCAAAGTCGCTCAGCGTGCCATGGAGCGGGGTATGCTCGGGATTTCTCTGCGAGATAGAATCCGAAATATGGAAATCCACAGACGAACGGGTGTAACCGACATAGCACGAAGAATTAGTACGCTGAAGTGGCAATGGGCAGGCCACATCGCTCGAAGAACCGACAACCGCTGGGGAAGAAAGGTTCTAGAGTGGCGACCACGTACTGGACGACGCAGTGTGGGACGCCCCCCCACTAGGTGGACAGACGACCTAGTGAAGGTTGCTGGGCGTCGTTGGATACAGGTGGCACAGGACCGCACTCTGTGGCGTAAAATGAGGGAGGCCTACGTTCAGCAGTGGACGGCAATAGGCTGAAATGATGATGATGATTATGTGCCTTATGATATTTAAAGAACACAAATTATAAATTATAGCCAGATTTAAAACAGTAATTTAAGGAATACACAAATAATTGTACTGTGTATGAATGGAACCAGCGACACTGTATAGGCTGACAATATCTAGACTAATCTACAGTCAAATATTATCAAAACATGAGACCGATACCTAAAAAATGCGCAAAAATACGCTACGCGATGTCCCTCTATTTTAATAATTAATTATGCTAGAACACTGGATGGGAACGCGACCAGCAATGAGAAGCTCAGGTAAGAAACTCTGCAGCACTATATATACACCCGCCACGATTGGCAAGAGTGTTAGTGACCATAGTAAGGTGTTATACGTCCACCACTAAGAGAGAGTTAGCGGGTGGCGACATCTGTGTTCTTATTTCCGACGCTAAACAGGGATACTCTATTATTATTTTGAAATGAAGAGTAGCAATGGAGAACCATTTCTTTCCCACTGTTAGTTAATCATTGTTTTGATACCTCATTTAAAAACAAAACACGTCGAATCTATATTCGAAGTTTTGTGTAAATTTTACAGTTCAAATTCTGGAAGCTTTTAATCATACAGGAGCAAGAATTATTTTTATCTACATCTATATCCTACCTTAATTCTAACCTATACTTATCTATTTAGAGGCTAGCGGTATATGGATTAATAGATAAAAAATGAAACTAAAATTGTAAAAAACCCTTAAAACAAATAAAGGCTACTTTTAAAAAGTTAAATAATAAAATTTTCTCTCGTCCTTTTAACTTTTTTTTTTTTTTTTCGCAAGGTTGGACCATGGATGTGGTCACGCCCCGGCAAATCGGCCCGGGGCGACGGAAGAGGCGGCGCGCAACCCCATGGACCCACCCTGCAAACACCTCTCTTCACCATGCGAGCGGACCACCGGTACCCGATCTTTGTCTTCGGTGGCCCGCCCGGCGATATACCCTCTCGAGTTTCTCTCTCGTCGACACCCCGACAGCTTTCGCCGCCGAGGCGTCGCCCTCACGCGGTGGCGGGCGGCGGCCCGGGTCACGGGAATCCTCCCGGACTCGTTCCGCCGCCTCCTTCTGCAAGATGACAGCCTCGCAGAAGGCAGCGACCGCGTCCCAATTCCTGACGCTGTCGACCATCGCTCTCACGACAGCCGGCAGCGCCAGGTCGGCACCGATGACAGCGACGAGGTCACGGCGCTGCCCATCCCAGCCCGAACATACCTCAAGCGTATGTTGCGCCGTGTCCTCGTCGCTACTGCAATGGTGGCAGGACGGAGTCCACTCCCTCCGCACGACCGTGTGCAGGTACTTGCCGAAGCAACCGTGCCCCGACAAGACCTGCACCAACTGGAAGGAGAGCACTCCGTGCCGCCGCTCCATCCACTCCATCAGTACGGGCCGGAGGGCCTCGACGGTAACAACACCGTGTCTAGGCCTCTCCAGCCGCGTAGCCCAATGGGCGATGACTTCTCGGCGGGCGTCCTCGCGCCAGGTGGCTATCTCGTTGAACGATGGGGAGCCACCCTCGTCGCGCATTGTGGTAACCCGCCGGTAGAGGTCGGAGAGCATCTCCGCCTCTAGATCCCACGGGGGTGTCCCGGCCAATAGGCATGCCGCCTCGGTAGACACCGTGCGGTACCCTCGTCCTTTTAACTGGATTAAAAGAACCTATATATTATTAAGATGAGAATCACCGTGTCAGGGGAACGTTAAGTGAAGAAATGTAATTAGCTACTCCTACATAGTAACAAATAGAAAATATCTACTAGTTTCAAATTGTAGATTTGAGCTTATTTTTGTACATCAATCTATTCCTACGTACTATATACAGTGCGAAAGTGGAAGGATGTAGGTACCGAGGGAGACCGAGGCTAAGCTACCTAGACCAGATCGGTCAGGTACTGAAGGAAGGTGGAGTCAAAAGTCTCCGAAACCGGCGAGCGTGTATGATGAGAATTATGAATGTTGAGGAAGCGAGTGAAGTATGCAAAGATAGAGTTCTCTGGCACTCTGTTCTCTCTGCCTACCCTGCAAGGGATATGGCGTGATGATATGTATGTATGTATGTAATCTATTCCTAAAATGTATTCTAAGTTTCTACAGTTTTTTTTGATACTGTACCACTTATATATATAGGATGTTCGTTTGAGAATTATATATTCGTACATACTTTATCATTATTCTCTTTATTTATATTTTGATTTCATTTTTTATTTACTTAGCGGTTCCCCGACGCTTCAATGCTCATCTTAAAAATATAAAGTGGTTCTTTTAATGAAGTTAAAAGAAGAAAAAAAAAATATTTATTAAATTTATGCGTCTGAGTTTTCTCGTAATTTATATTATTTTAATATTATTTGAATAGTGTTCTTTGTTTTAGGTATGCGAACCTACCCGAGGGAGGCCCAACAGTGGACGTTTATGGGCTGATGGATGGATGGATGTGTAAGTAAGAAGTAGTGAAAATTTGTTTGCCTAACCAGTCACTGTTACTATATGAATTGACTGTTAAAAGTCTGAGGGTTACCAATCTAGTATTATCTAATCATCTGGCTGCCTCCATCCCTACGAGTTAAAATTTTTATTTCTACAATATAATTTAATATGGAGTTTTAGCAGGTACGTGCAAATTTTCTTGAGGCACTCTTATATTCAAAATTTATTTAGTTTTTTAAACTCCATAGGAGTTTATATTAAATATTTTGTATAAATTTCATATAATGTAGAAAAAGCGATAAAGTTTAGGTTTAACATTGTTCCATTTGTTTTTTTTTTGTGCTTTAAATATTTTTAGAGAAACCGTCGACGATTAAAAATAATACCATAACTTACTGTTGAACTTTGAATAAGATGCAATACAATATGCAGAATATGGAATATTAATCTACATCACATGAAGGCAATTGTATCAAACTTGACTCTGGGCTTCGTTCATGTTGCCTTGCCATACGTACCGTATATTTAAAAAAAAAGAACCACCTGTATTTTTTTTTACGACCATAGTATTCATATGCATGAAATTTATTTGTACTCTTAATTCCTCAAACTATTAATTTAAATTAAGAATTTGCCTAAATCCTGAGAGCTAATTAATAAAAAAAGAAATTTATTAGGTTTAATATTTATTAAAGAGAATTGCTGTGTGGTAGCGGCGATGAATACTAGCAACTCTTACTTCGCTCGTGGATGTCGTAAAAGACGACTAAGAGCTTCATGGACCTGGGCCAACTCCACCTGATGGCGTCAGGTCAAAAATTACATTGCCAAGGAGGGTTGATGTCAGGCAGGCGGCCGGTCACAAAACTATTGCCAGTAACTTTTGTAATATGCAGGAAGAAAGCAGAGTACATATTGCGTCAACCCCAAGTAATTGAGATAAGAGCAGGAGAATGATGATGATGATGGTTTATTGAAGAGAATATTTATTTATATGCGGTTTAAAAATGAATATTTGTAATTTGTGCCCAGTAATTATGTGCGTTACGAAGATTACTACAGAATTACAGAAAGTTCTCTTTATTAGTCCGCGTAGCAACGGGCGTACGCAAACGTAGCAAAAATATTTTTAATTAACGTTCTTCAATTTTAATGATTTGAACTTTGGGAATTAATTAAATTCAAATAAACATATTCGTTATTATCCGTGTGGTGACGGAGTAAGAATACAATTCACCATACATTCACAATATATAGTACCTAGAACGGTTGGAGAGCCGGACGAAGCCCGCGTTTGTATCACACTGTTTAGTGCAGAACTAATGCCGGCAGACGCCACTACACCGTCTTGCCGAGACATATAGCGCAAACTTTTTAGTCATAAATATTTTTTTGTTAATTCTAATCTAAAATCTTCGAAACAAGTTTTCCGCATGGTGACGGAGTAAGAATACTATTCAACACCCCATATCTTACCCGTGGGTGATGGTACGAGACGACTAAGGGATATAAAACGCATATAACATCTATTCAAGAGAAGGAAAACTCGAAACAAAACCCTATACCAATACATTTGACCAGCGCGGTATAGTAGGTTAATTTCGCTCTCATTATGGAGGAGGCCCGAGCACAACAGTGGGACTTAATATATGGGCTGTGATGATGATGATGAAATAAATATAGCAGCTAGCTCTATTTGTGTAAGAGTTACTACTATATGTGTAAGAAATCACCAGAGGAAGTGGAAGTAGAACTCCAACAAGCATGGTGATAAAATCACCTACACATATATTACCCCTTTTAGGGAAGTCCTCATTAGACGTTGATAGGTTGATGAATAGATGGCTTGTAATTTAAAGATTATTTGTAAAAGGTTTAAAAGATTAAGATTACTCTTATAGGGGATTGATTTTTTTTATAAAATACTACAGATGGATGGATATCCACATGTGAATGCTCTCGTATGCGAATATACTTATTATATCAAAAATATTAACAAAATTAATAATAAATAGTTAATAGAAAATAATATTCCATGTGGTTCTTCCGTGTGGTGCTTCCGTGTGGTGACGGAGTAAGAATACTATTCACCACCCCATATCTTACCCGTGGGTGATCGTACGAGACGACTAAGGGATATAAAACGCATATAACATCTATGCGAGAGAAGTAAGACTCGAAACAAAGCCCTATACCAACACGTTTGACCAGCGTGGTATAGTAGGTTAATTGCCCCCCCCACTGTGGAGGAGGCCCGAGCCCAACAGTGGGACATTCATGGGCTGTGATGATGATTATGAGAAAATAATATATTTATGAAATTAGAATTAAAGGATTTCAGCAAATTGTAACAAAAGTCGTTATATTATTTTTCGCTTTGCACTAATATTATTTTTGTGTGAATCTAATAAATTATAATATGGCACATGCATTGTGATATCCAATGTATTGTGATATCCAATGTATTGTGATATGAAAAAAAAAAACAGTGTTAAAATATACGTAATATTGTGACAACACAAAAGTTTATAATACACTATTGAATCGGCAAAAAGCTAGTGATCCATATACAAGTTAAAGAAATAAAAAATATGAGCGTGATAAACTTGAATGTTCATGTCGCACGTTCACAATAAAAAAAAAGTCTGAATTTGTTATAAGATTAGAGCGCGTTCGATTACTGTATATAAAGTGTAATCTGTTATGTGATATTTTTTATTAATCATGCACATTTAAGTGTTAAGATGTTACAGTGATCTAAATATAGATTGTTTTGCAAGTTCAATGCCCGTGCAGGCCAATTTTAATCAACAAATGATTGTTAAAAGTCTCGTAGTAATTATTAATTATGCCGTGTGGTGACGAAGTAAGAATACAAATCACCACCACCCAATCTTACCTGTGGGTGATCGTAAAAGACGAGTAAGGCATAAAATATGCATATAACATCTATGCAAGAGAAGGAAAACTTGAAATAAAAACCTGTACCAACATGTCTAACCAGTGTGATGTAGTAGGACAATTTCCTTCCGAGTGTGAAGGAGGTTCGAACCCAGCGGTGGCACATAAAAGAGCTGAGATGATTATGAATTATTAATTTATATATTATCAAAGTTGTGTTCGTCAAATGTATGTTCGTATACAAAGATTAGTTCCTTAGTGCAGGATATTTAAAAAAAAATTAAGATAATAATGGTTGAGAACTTTATTCCCAATCTGATCGTTGTTTCAGAGAAACTCAATATTATTCTGAAATTAATTGCTAATAATTCTCACTGTACATTGCTATACCAATAATACAGAATCAGTTGCTGTGAAAGGAGGCTCAGGTTTATGGATGAAAAAATTAACACAGATAGTCAAACCATTACAAATTGGTTGGACTAATTATGCTGATGCCGCATGATGTAATTATCTATTTTCCAACCTAGTAATAATAAAAAAATAGTAGCAACCTAGTATCATTCGATCCCTATGCTAGACAATTTAACACGTAAAAAGATTATTCAGAATCCGTTCGTCTGGAGTAGTACCACACTCTTGTAGAAAATCGACATCTCAGCAGCAGTAATCTGAAAATACTGTTACACTTCGTTGTTGTATGTAAGTGAAAGAGTCGGCAGCGCAACTTTTTGGGTGGGTTATGTTTAGCAGGCAAAAGCCTAGTTGTACCCCTGGTATTGCAAAGGTCCATAAGCGGCAGTATCACTAACCGTCAGGTGTGCTACTTGCCCCTTTGCCACTATATACAATAAAAAAAAATCGAAGGCGCCTAATTATAACTGTACAATAACTTTGTCTAAATATTCTCACCTAGATCATACATATAAAATAAGATTATATTTACTTCGCTTGGTTATGAAACTGTATTTTTTAGTCGTATATAAATTATAATATTTACATTCATAACTGTATTTTTTTTTCTTTCAAATGTTGGCAGGTTAAGATTTGTCACTGCCTTTACTTTCTTATAGCAATTACGAAAACCGTTTGAGATGGTAATACCTACGGAGAATAAACTACAAAAATCCCTTGGGAAACTTCTGACTAACTCGTCTGCCAAGCGTAGCGATTCTAACACTCTGTTACGCAGACCTATGTCCAGTGAAAATCCTTAAGCTGATGGATAAATAATAAATTTTAATACCTATTTATTTTAATTGTTTTTGTATATCATATATTTAATTGTTAAAAATGAGTTACCGAAATAGTTTCGCGATGAATGTGGTGGTGTCAAGAAGAATACTATTTGCACTGTCTACTATATCCATGGGTGATTATAAAAGGGCCTAGGTGTTACAAGCTCATTCGTAAAAGAAGACTAAGTGATGCATAGGAGTTCTTAAAATAAAATATTATGCTAACTCGTGGTATAGTAGGCTAATATGTCTCCCACTTTTCAGGAAACTTGAGCCCAAGAGTATGACCTATACGAATGGACATAACGATGATGTGGCCTTTTGTTTATAGTTTTAAGTGCCTAAAATAAACAATAATTATAATGATAAATAGTAACAAGTTATAAATATATTCATTTTTGTTGTTAGTTATAATAAATTTATGAAAGTATCGTATTTTTAACTCTCATTAATAGATTTCTGCCGACAATCCTTTTGCTGACAAAGACAATTTTATCACGAAAAGGAAAAGTTGCTTATGTTGTTGGAAGTACAAATGTTATACATACGTACTTCTTTATTTCGTCTTGCATCATGAAATATAAAATATTTTAAGTAATTTATCAATGAAATTAATTTATGTAACTGTTTTATATTTAAATATTGTTAAAAGATATTTTTTTTTCAAAGAAAACATAATGCGTCAGAAACTATTTATATGTATAAAAAATAAACTAGTATTTTTAAAAATATTAAAAAATTAATAATCAATTAGGTATTTGATAATAGGACTGATATTTTAAGTTGGTAATATTTTGTAAATTAAATTATATTAGAATATATCTATCATTAAGATCACATTTAGTGATATTATTATTATATGATAGTTACTACTGAAATCTTGGCTTCATTTCAAAATTATCGCAAACTATATTTAACGTAACGAATTGCTTATAACACTTAGAATGACAAAATTCATATGCACATGTAATAATACCGCCAACCTTTCTCGATGCGCCACTGTATGCTAATCCAGCATAAAGTCCTGTCACATAAAAAATAATTACACAAGTCAACCCTTTTATATCACTCTTAAACCTACCCCTAAAATCTATCATTCGTCAGAGTTATATAGTAGAGAGTACTATTTATATAACAGCGAAAATACTGTCAAAGCACCTACTAAAACCTTTGTATTTGAAGTTCTGAATTTTTAAGCAATAGGTACGTTATTTGATGTATCAAAAAATAAATACATGATGATTAAGAGCTTTTTATAATGAAAAGTACCAAGCACAAGTCGCAACAATGACGACCGGCTTAACGTTGCTCGTATTATTCAAGCAAACTTAGTTCCTACAAAGAATACTTGCACTTAACCTGAACGAAGTTCGAACTCGCTCTTTGCGGTAACGATGGCGGCATTTTTATGAATGTGCCACAACTGTCCACATGTTTTCCTGAGCGTTCGATACTGGGGCAGTAACGCGGCACCGCAGAGTTTGAAACTAGCCTTTCAGCACGAACGGCGCGACGGGTCCGATTCGACGCGGCGATGGATCCGCGCTCGCATCGGGCGGCGGCTGGACGCCGTAAAGTGGCAAGTGGTGCCGAGCGGCCACGGCGGCTCCTCCACGCTACTGCGGCACGCGCCCGGCTCGCGCTTGCCCCGCGCCACCACGACGCATCCCCCTACCGACACCCCCTCCCTGGCTAACCCCCCACCGCACACCCCTGCCGCTCTACCGCCCGCACGCACGCCGCATTCTTGCGTTTAGCCCGCCCTCAAGTGCGGATCCGACCCGCACAAAGAACCCAGACCGCTCTCGGGGCATCTACGTCAGATCGACTACTTCTATGTTTCCTGCAGTACGTCGCGAACTATCAAACAAGTTCAATTGCAGATATTTGATTTAAAAAAAAAGCAGCCTAATTTAGGTATAAAATTAACTTTAAATTTTATCTAGTAAAGCTTGGTAACAGTTGGCATTCACTGCAGTGCAATTAATTTGACGGCACCCGTCGAAAAGTAATTTCGTGATAGGGGGAATAGGGAAGCGTATCAGAAGTTAGTGGATAACTAGTACTTACTTATTGAAAATGCAAATATTTTGTGGATTGCGGAAAAAATTGTTCATTATAAAAAAAGTTAAAAATGTATTTTGTGGTGACATTTATTAAGTATCCCAATTATCAGTCTGATACGAGTTATATCCTATATATAATGAAGTTATTGCAATAGTGGCGTGTTTTAAATTTTCTATGGTACCATTAAAAACTAAAATATATTAACTGAAAGTTTTTTATTCACGATGGTAGTAGATGACAAGTAATTCACCTGACTGTTGAACATTATATTTGAAACTTTTTTCACAAGCAAAGTTATTTAGTACAATGTGCCGCAGTGGTTCGAGATATCATTATTCGAAAGTCGGCTTAGACACTTAGGTGAAATTCCCACGGTGCAATCTGTTCAGAAGGCGGAGCTCTCATGGGGATTATAGAGCACCATGTGAATCTGCTCTCTGCTGCATCTGCTTTAAGATCATAGTCGGTAAAATGTTGATTGTAATATTTTAACAATAAAATAATAATATTAATTTTATTTGGAATCTTATTAATGTTATTATCAAGCGAAAAGGTTGAGAAGAAAACAAATTTTGATGAAAGTTAAACTTCATAGTGATACATAGGATTTAAATTAATAAAATATTTTGTTAACTAATATTTACGTATAATGTATAATTATCCGTGTGGTGACGGAGTAAGAATACAAATCACCACCCCTATCTTACTCGTGGATAATTGTAAATGACGACTAAGGGATAAAATATGCATATATAACATCTATGAAAGAGAACTCGAAATAAAACCTTGTACCAACACGTCTGACCAGCATGTTGTAAAAGGTCAATTTCCCTCCTAGTATGGAAGAGACCCCCACAGTGGGAGATATATGAGCTGAGATGAAATGTATAATTATGTGTATCCAGATGGTGATATAGTATTTTGTTTGGGGAATGAAGTTATCAATACAATATTCAAGAAGACTTTTTTATGCAGAAATTATTCGTACTATTGTGCGCAAATAAACTTTAATCTTGAAGTGTAAACATATCAAAAACATCGAAAACAAAAACGTTTAAATAGTCTTTCACGTTTTTCTAAACATGTCAAAAACCACTGGAAGATTTGCTTACGGCAAGTACATGCAGCGGGCTTATTACTTCTCTCCAATATTGTTGAGAGGAGTGATGGCTACTCTAGTAGTTAAATTCTTCTTCTAAATAGGATTTTAAGCAAGACTCTTCTTACTCTACCCTTGTAGGATCTACAATGCCCCTCCACATTCAGAGGGTAATTCATGCAATATGTTATACTTGTGAGATTGGCTGTACTAGTCTCTGTTTGGAAGTTCTCGGGAAACTTTTAGATTGACCGGAATCTACATCATCATACGCGGTGAATACATCATTCACCTTCGATTCGTTATTAATATATTCGTTATCAGAACCTATGTTCCTCTATTTCATCTTGACACCTCGATATCATACAACCAAAGTCATTTCTAATAATCATGTTATTACAGTACAGGAACTAGTTGGAAATTATATTCTCGAAATTCTTGATTACTATATTTATCTAGGATAAATATTCCAATTAATATCATCTATAAAAAAAAATTGCAATATAGGTTAATTAATGAATCCAAAAACATAGTTCAAGCAGAGTTTGAGAAACTTGAAATGATCGTCTCCTTTAATATTTCTGAGTATCTTAAAACACAGTCTATGATCAATGTTTGCTATCAATGAGAGTCTGGGTATGGAAAATTGGTCTTAATATTTCGATCTCATAACGAAGCTCAAACTCAAACGTTATAGATATAAAATATGTAATACAGAGATCCATAAAAGATTTCACTAGTATAGTTTGAAGAACTAGCATACTGAAGTGACAATGAGTAGGTCACATCTTTGAACGAACCGATAAGCGCTGCGGTAGAAAGGTTCTCGAATTTCGATCACCAATTGGATGATGCAGTATAGGAGGATCACCGACCAGGTGAACTGACAACGACAAAGAAGTTGTTAGATTCAGATGGTATGTGACCGTGTTATGCTAAATCTTACGGCAGATCTACGTCCTATAGGATATCGAAAGGCTAATAAATGTATAGTCAGGTGTTTTGCTATAGAGTTTTCATTTGAGTTCATTTAGATAAACCCTTCGTGGTTTACGTGGTACGGTTTATTATATTAGTGATTTACTTTTAAGAATATTGGAAATAAAATAAATAAATTTGTAAAAAGTTACATTTTTATATACTTTAGTCGTATTTTACGACAATAATTGTTGTTGTTTTGTACAATTACTTTATCAACAAGTAGTTAAAAGTCAGTTTTAAAAACATTAATTATATAATTTTTCATACAGCACTGATACGTAGATGCCCTTTTATTTTATTTTTTTGGTAGGCTATGGCCCAGACCTACGTCGCCCGCTCCGTCCGGGGCGACGGAAGGGCAGCGCGTGGCTCCATAACCCACCGTATTCCCTCGCCATCGCCATTGGACCGGCCACTGGTACCGCTTCCTTGCCATCCGTGGCCAGCCCGGCGGACACGTAGATGCCTTTATAGATACATAATTAAAAAACACGAATTATACTTAGAACCAGAACAACAACACTTGGCATGGTAAGTTTCCATTTTAACTAATACGTCATCCTTGCAAAATAAATCAAAATAATGACCAAATCTTCTTTAAGAACGATTGAGTTGTCTGTTTTAAGTATTTTTAATCCCTTTCGATAATTACATAATACCTTTGATGAATTAGCAAATATAATAATGCCTAACGATGCACTTAAATCCCTTAAGTGGCGCCCCCAATTACCTATAAAATATTACCTCTAATATCGAGCAAAGCTTGAAAATTGAAAACCGTTAATTTTCATGATGTTTATTAATTTGCCGGTAGTTTTTTTTCAGTTAAATATAATCCAGTTTAGTTATTTTCAAATATAAAACGTTTATTTTCCAAATAATATTATATGATAAGAGTAATTGAATTTTTTATCCTAATTTACAATTCAAAAGTAATGTGGTTTAAAAGTGATTTTTTTTATAAAAAAAATTAACTGATAATATAATATAATGGCTGTGTGGGCTACCACCGCTAGGCTGGGCCGCTAGGCTACGAATACTACCAACCCTTACTTTGCTCGTGGATGCCATAAAAGACGACTAAGAGCATTATAACATCCTGGGCCAACTCCATCTGATGCCGTTTGGTCAACAATTACATTCCTAAGGAGGGTTAACGTCTGGCAGGCGGCCGTTCATAAAACTATTGCCAATAACTTGCACAATATGTACTATGAAAGAAGAGTACATATTGTATCGACCCCAAGTAATTGGGATAAGAGTAGGAGAATGATGATGATAACCGATAATATAAGTATAGGTACTTAATAAAGTTTGAAATCATATAGATAAACCGGTGGTAGAACATTGTTAAAATCTTTTTTGTATATTGTTATCCATTCAACTTGCTACTCAAATACGAAGATAACCTCGGCCGGTGTAGTAGACAAGAATCTTAAACATTTTATATTTGATAAACTTTTAACAATATTTATATTCAAATTTCTTTTCTATGTATATCCTATACCGAAGATATATAAACAGATAACTAGAAAAAAAATAATAGTATTAGAATATTCTTATTTCAAATCTTTGATCATATAGACGTACTTTTTATTAATCGAATCATGAATAAAATACGTTTAATAAACAAGGTTTCCGCTATGCATAATAGAGGATTCGCATAAAAAGAACTATAAAGATGGGTCTTTTGAATCCTAGGTTCTCCCACAGAGGACTAGATGAACCTCTAATAGAGTAGGTAATTGTTTTAATATACCATACTCACAATGAAAGTTGATATAATAATTTCTTATAATGTTAATTGTACCAGCAGCCTTTTCCATGGATTGCTTTCATATTTAGTGCTATTATTTATTTGAAAACCGCCGTTGTCTTTTGTTATTAAATCAATATTAATATTCATAAAAATCCATGGCAATGTTGGTTATGTCTGCAGTTGTTTTAACAACGGTGACTGAGCAGTATGCTTTACAACACCATTCTTAATACTTTTTAATATTTAAATATACTGCTACGCGTTTTACACTTGTTATAACTTTAACTTTTATAACACAGGCTAAATCTGCAAAGTCTTCAGCTATATAATAATAAATAATATACGAATAGAATTGGGAAAAACAAACAGTAAGATTAGAAACATCAAAATCAGCTACTTTTAAAATTAAAATCTCCATGTTAATTGCTCGAAAAATGATTGATCACACTTCATAAGTGTTTGTTACTTAATGCTACTTACTAACTGAACTTATAAAGTATCGATTGAAAAATAACTTAGCTTAATACCTCTATTGTTTAAAACTAAGTAAACAATAAAAAGTAGAGGTACTTGTAATTCTATTTTACGATGTAGCGTGAGCCAAAGCAAAAATTCTATGTACAAAACGGCCAGTATCATTTCATCTCAGTGTGTGTAAATCCCATTGTGATTGATCCTATGACATTGAATTAGGCCTGAGCCTACTCAGGCCTAATTCACAATGCAACCGAAAATAACTAATGGCTGGTCAGCTGTGTTATTATAAGGATTTATGTCAGATATTTTTCTCTTAAGAGAAGGAAAGTTAGAAGATGTTTTACACCCTATACCAACACGTCTGACCAGCGTGGTACAGTAGGTTAATTTCCCTCCAATTACGGAGGAGGCCCGTGCCCAACAGTGGGACATAATTATATGGGCTGTAATGATGATGATGATTTTTCTCTTATAGCGATTTTATCAGTCAATCACATCCCTCATTGGTCTTTTACGATGCCCACATACAAGAGAGAGGATGGTGAATTGTATTCTTACTCCGTCACTTAAAGGAAGAGTGTAATTAAATTTTTCATTCCATCTTTATAGATCGTCCATTGATGATCATAGGTCTGCCTATGTGGATGATATAAATATAATTGTCTAGTTTAACGATCGCAATCAGCCCCTTAACCTGGTGCTATCACAGCCAGCTTTCACGACACTCATGGGAAGCGGAAAGGTGTCATCTTGACCCGTTATCACGGTTTTTTTTATTAACTAAAAGTATCTCTTTCTATTTGTCCACTTTAAATTATTCGTAAATAAAATTATTAATATATATATAATAATAATGCCTATAGCTCTATGAACCAATAATCGTTGTGGGAGAAAGGATCAACAACGTTTTGAACAATGCAGTGTTGATGATCAATGATGACTAGGTGGATTGCGTTATTGAAAATTGCTGGAAATCACTATATGCATAACACTGAGTCATTTAACGTGTTTTATGTGTTAAAAATTTTGTAATAAAATAAATTATTTAAATAAGCAAAGGAGATTTACATCCAGAAGTGGCGATGGCGAAAGGCTAAATGACGATGATGCTATTATAACCCATGTCATCATAATCATTCTTTTGTTCTTATACCAACTACGATGGTCGACGCAATATGTCCTCTTTTTCCATACAGCCATATCAGACGACATCTCTGTAGTCACTCCCTGTTTATACATATCATGCTTCACGCAGTCCATCCATCTTTTCTTTGGTCTCCCTTTACCCTTAAAGCCTTCAACATTCATACCCAAAACTTTCCTCGCAACATTACTTTCATCCCGTCTCATCACATGTCCATACCAGCTCAAACGTTCACTCCTTAACTTATCCGTCACTGGCGCATCTTATCCATTCTCGTCACGCCGTACATCCATCTCAACATTCGCATCTCCGCTACATGTAATCGTCCATGTGTACGACCAAAACCTAATGTGTCGAAAGTATCTCTATAAAGTTGATTTAACGACGGGAGAAAGGTATTTGAAGTTTGTTCTTGAGTGCCTAACCGGTGAATGTATAATACATCTGACACCTTTAAAAACATGTGACCAATTAATTTGGGTAAATTATCATTAACTTTAATTTCTTTAATTTAAATTGGTACTAGAAGTGTAAAAAAAACAACAGACAGTCATGGGGACTGCCTATAGAAGTGAAAACTATTAACTTAAGACTAATTGAAATAATAATAATTTTCTAATTTTTATATAAAAATAAAAACCTATAAGTTTTTCCCCTCCAAAAACGCTCAACGCGCCTAAAGAAGTTTTTATATAGCTATAGATATACTATTAGCATTAGCATGTCGGTGACGCGAACCTATAAGTTTTTCCCCTCCAAAAACGCTCAACGCGCCTAAAGAAGTTTTGACATAGCTATAGATATACAATTAGCATTAGCATGTCGGTGACGCGAACCTATAAGTTTTGCCCCTCCAAAAACGCTCAACGCACCTAAAGCAGTTTTCACTTCAAAAACTATTATATGTGGTGACGGAACAAGTGGTCTCAGTAAGAACATACTAAAAGTATGTTTGTACGATCCACAAATAAAATTGTTCTGAGTCCGACTGACATTTGAGTTCGTTAATTGTATGTTTGTAAAATCTTTATCCTCCACAAAGGTCATCATTCTGCAAGGTGTTGTCTATAAAAAAATAAAATACAAAAAGATACATAGATATACCCAATTTTTGATAGGCATTTAATATGATAAATGTACGTTTGTATGACGTCGCGTCTGATGCGTGGGCCACCTGACTGTGTCGACACCGCTTAAATACAAGCGCACTCATAAAATTGTTGTATTTGAAATTATAAGGTAGAATACACAATGAATATTTATTTAGAATGTTTATTATAAATTGTCAAAATTAGATAAAAATAACTATGATAATTCATTTTGGACATACTTTAACTGTTAGAATACGATGATGCGCGTGCGATGCATTTGTTATTGACGAAACATGAAGCTCAGCGATCATGGGTGTCATAAAAGACGACTAAGAGATATAATGTGCATATAACACTTATTGCAGAGAAGAAAAACTTCTAAATAAAACCTTATACCAAGCCGTCTGACCAGTGTGATACTCCTAATATGGATCTGGAAGACTGGAGTCCAACAGTGGAACGTAAATGAGCTGACATAATGATATTGATAAATTATGGTGTATACATAGAATTATATGTAAATTAGCCAAAATATAAGTACCTATATATTATAATTAGTGAAGTGAATTTGTAATTTATCTGCCCTTTTATTTTTTGGTAGGCTATGGCCCGGACACACGTCGCCCGCTCCATCCGGGGCCCCATAACCCACCGTGTTCCCTTCCCATCGCCATTGGGCCAGCCACTGGTACCGCTTCCTTGCCATCCGTGGCCAGCCCGGCGGTTTACCCTTTCGGGTATAATCCCCTGTCGACGCCCCATCTAACTGCCGGGGCGTCGCCCTTAAACTCATCTGCCCTGAGAGTGTTAGGGCTGGATTTTAGATATTAAACTAACCAAGCCAAAAACTTGGAGAAAACAAATAATATAATTAATGTTATTGTAAGTTATATTTTTGTTTTCTTTTTTTTTCTTTTTTATTGCTTATGGTGGCAAACGAGCAAGCAGCACACCTGATGGTAAGTGTCACTGCTCATGCACCTTTGCAATACCAAGGGTATAGCTTAGGCCGCTGGCTACCAATAAAATCCCTAAACCCACCCAGTTAGGCTTCTGGCTACCGCGTGAGGACGACGCTCCGACAACTGTCGGGGCGTCGACGAGAGGAACCCGCGGGGGTAAACCGCCGGGCGGGCCACCGAAGACAAAGATCGGGTACCGGTGGCCCGCTAGCACGGCGAAGAGAGGAGAGTTGCATGGTGGGTCTATGGGGTACGCGCAGCCTCTTCCGTCACCCTGGACCGACTTGGCGGGGCGAGACCATGTCCATAGTCCACCGCAACAAAAAAAAAAAATAGTTGGGCATCTGGCTCTCTCGCTCACCGAACGAAGCGCAATAGCACATTGCCACTGCTCAGATGTCGATCTTCTGCGAGAGTGTGGTACTACCCCGGACGGACCGACCCGCGGCTGTAGACAGAAAACTGTCAAGAGCGTGGTCCTACCACTATTAAACTGTTAAATTTCTGTAATAATCAGAGTTAAGCAAGTATTGAAACTCCTTTATTTCCTGTGGGGGTCATAAAAATAGATTAATGGTGCTTTTTTATTCAGTGTTTCGTTTGTATAACTTACCAGTAATGGTCCATTCTCTTAATATGAGCATAACATTTATAACACCAATTGCGATTGGCATACCGCCTACCGATCGTGGCGTTTTATGGTGTTGTAAACCCTTACGTCCCGAGGGTGGTAGTCGAAAGGTTGACAGAAGCTGTACTAGAATATTTATATATTATAACGATATTAAGAATTGATAAGAAATATCTTAAATTACATTTATTTTGAAACCATTTTAGGCATGTTATTGAATAATTCAATGTGTCTATTATATCCGCAATAAAAGAATCCTTAACAAAAGAAATTATATTGCTTTTTATATATTTAGAATAATAAAAAGTTTGCCTTTTTAATTACACGAATAAACTACACGAGATAT
This sequence comes from Lymantria monacha, assembly GCA_905163515.2. NCBI lineage: Eukaryota > Metazoa > Arthropoda > Insecta > Lepidoptera > Erebidae > Lymantria > Lymantria monacha. The sequence continues at coordinate 26,599,233 of LR991081.1, forward strand.
GAATATACGCGGGCAAAGTAGCGGATGGGAGCTAGTCATTTATATTAATGACATGTTCCGCCTTGTAATTGCGTAAAATGTACGAACGCACGTATTAACCTTTAAACATGAATTACTTTACCTGAATATTGAAATCACGCCAAAATACACAGAGCAAATACGGCGAGATTGTCAACCTTGTACCCTTATTATCAACAAAATCTTCTTACAACTCCACTTGTGCGGTATATTTAACTGATTTTTCGTATATTTTAACAGAAGTTCTATTAATAACAAATCCTTCTACTGTCCTCACCTATTTCTTTAGACCACTCCGCGCTGCTGGACACGAATGACTAGATACTGGTGGTCTATGAAAATGGCGATGGAAAGGTCTTGTACGGCAGGTTATGAGGTTGAACACTATAGTTCCAAAAAAATTGCATCTTGCTGATAGTTTTTTGCATACAGCCATAAGTTTGCCAACCCGTTCAGGGAAATTTGCTGCTGCTCTTTGTTGGGTAAGTGAGAGAGTAAAGAAGAGAACCAGATGCCTAATTTGCATTCAATTAAAAACTCATCACCTCGATTACACTGGACAGATCATACAATAAAACTTTAGACAGTAAAAAATTAATTTGAAATATTTGCTTTTGATTCGTATTTGAATGTGCTTAAATTATATAATTTACGTATTATTTAATCAGATTATTAATTTGTATTATTCAAATAGTTAATATATTAAATTACCTTAGTTATTAACTGTAATATATAACCGCGAACAGTGCATGCGGTGTAATGAATCACTAAGTGATACAATGAAGAACGCAAATTATTATCAAAGTTGTAATTGATAATGTAACGTGTAATTCAATTGTTGATAAACCTGTATAGATATATATATATATATACATATAAATCCTTACTAATATTATAAATGCGAATGTAACTCTGTCTGTTTGTCTATCTGTCGCTCTTTCACGCCAAAACTACTAAACCTAAAATTTGGTACACAGATTGTCTAGAACCTGACAAAGGATATAGGCTACTTTTTAATGCAAAAAAAGGGTTGTAAAGGGGGGTGAAACTTTGTAAGGCATTATCGTCATTTTTAAAGTCAGAAGCTTGAAACTTATTTTTAGGCTATTGATTAGATATAAATAAATAAGACATTAAAAATTCGCAAAAAAAATATTACCCTTAAGGGATAAATTAAAAATAGGGGATGAAAAATTTAAGGATAGTAACCTAACCGCGGGCAGAAGCTAGCTAGTATATACATATATATATATATATATATATATATATATATATATATATATATATATATATATATATATATATATATATATATATATATATATATATATAGCAAGGATGGCTATCCCCTAAGCGACATCACACACACTAGGTTTTATGGCTGGCGTTGCTATTGTTTCAATCATCTCACCTGCGTTAGTCGCTTGAGGGATCAAAAACAGTAGCAGTGCTCTCTTGAGAAATGAGTTTTTCACAATTTCTATCGCCGAACCGTCTTCTAACTTTAGCAATCATATTAATAGTTGCTTCTACAAAACTACAGCTAAGTATGGTATAACGACACATGGTTTTTTTAACCAATCACAAGACGAGCTATTTAAAATAAATACATTTTTTGTATTAATTCAATTTAACACAATAAAATACAATTCGTATGAAAAACCAAGATTCATTAATTTGAAGTCAGAATTAATTCAGACCAAACTTTTATAAAGAATATATGTAGGACCGTAACTAGCACTTAATACTGTTACCGCTATTCCGATTGCGTTGAATGACAAGAGATTTCCACAAACAATCCACTCGGACTTCTATTAAATACATACATACAGCTTTGGAGCATTTAGTTCTTATAGTTCATCTAATCTAAGAAGTGCATTTTGACATTTCGCATTTTTAATACACAATAATCTTGGTCAAACGTATACATATGATTGCAAACAATAAATCTGAAATTTTAAAGAAATATTAAGTTATTTACATAATTTACGTTGCGAGTGAGTTTCTTGTATAATAATATAATGTTGAAACTCGTAAAACTAATAATTTAAAATTAAAATAACATTGTAAATAGTAATTATTATGGACGATTTTACAATATCACGTCATAACGTTCTAAACAGTAGTGCTTGACAACTTCCAATTCACGAATATCTAAATAATCGGTAAAAATATTAGATTAATATTATTTAATCGAATATAGATTTTGACAGAGATGTACGTTTCGACAATTTTAATGATAAGGATATAATTATTAATGTTCGCGACGTTGATAATTCAAGTAATACTAATGATTCTGAACAAATAGTTATTTTCAAATCCAGTTTTTGTTTTTACTTAACCTAATCCTACTAAATATGATGAATAGATTTTATGATGAAATAATTAAATTTGTTTAGTGTTAATTCAGCACTTAATATTTCATCTCCTTTTTGAAAAATAAAAAAATAAACCGATTATTACTTACAAAGAATTAATATCGATTTCTCATCAAAATCGGATATTTTCGATAGCGATTATTTGGTTCACATACCTAGACAACTTACTCCGACAGCTGTCAAAGTGCACTTCTTAGATTAGATAGACTATAGTTCAGATTGTGAATAATTATGATGACTATATATATGACGTTTCAAATAAACTTTCCATACAATATTAATGTAAGAATACCATTCACCAATCCCTCTCTTGTCAATGGGTATAGTAAAGGACAACTGAAGGTTATGATATGCAGGTAGCAACGATGCAGGGGAAGGAAATCTCGACATAAAACTCCATGCTAGCACGTCTGACGAGCGCCGTATAGTTATGGAGAAAGCTCGAGCCCTGCAAGGGAACTTATGTGAGCTAAGATGATGGTGAAGATAAATGATGTAATAATTTAAATCCATCCTTTAATTAGCTTATTGAAGACTATTGTTGGACATAGGTTACCTTAAATGTAAATAAAGTCATAGCACTCGTGATCAGTTCCTGCTTATGGGATCTGATCCAAGACAAAATAACAAAAGACAAGACCCAATTTAGTTTCAGCTTGGTGTCTTTTAAAATTATGTCTGCGTTCGCGGTATGGTCTTATGCTTTTCCTAAAAACACTGCTGTCCATTCCATTGAAACCTCAAGTGATTTTTACGAATCTGACGGCCGAATAAATCGATGGCGACAACTATATTTTTATCTCATCATCATGTTCGGAAAAAAATTGTAGAAAATAAGATTTAGCAGAAAATAATATTATTCATGTTGCCATTTGAGAATCTATTGCCCCATGTAAGACTGCTATAAGTCTTATTTCAATCTTAAAATGCTTTTTCTTATAAATTGTTCTTTCTCGAGCGAAGGTGACAAAGATGTTAGTGAAATTTCAAATTTCAAGCTTCGTTCTCTCAAATAATAGAATGCTTTACTTCTATAGATCATTCTATATCATTACAATGAATTTATTTTCCATGATTTTTTCGTGTGGTGACCGAGAATAACAGGTCACAGGTTTTCTTTCTTATACGTGGATGTCGGAAAAGATAACTGAGGGATATTATACGCAGACAACATCTATGCAAAACTCGAAATAAAACTGTACTAACCCATCTGACCAGAGTAGGATAATAGGGCAATTTCCTAGGGCGGTCCTGTAGCGGAGAAGGCTTTAGCTCATCATTGGGATATATCTTATCTTAATATATATAAATTACGCGTCACGTTGTTTGTCCGCGATGGACTCCTAAAGTACTTAACCGATTTTAATCAAATTTGCATAGCATTATATATAGCATTATAGAATTATAATAGCTTACATATAGCTTCCATCTCAATTTATAGTCATAATATTATTTTATTGCAAATTATTTGAAGAATTTAATAGATGGCGCTATGGTAAACGTAAAAACGTTTCATATAAGCTACAATTTATTAGCATAACCACCACGTGTTACTGAGGCTACCTTGGCCACAGCAACGCGTGGCCGGGTCTGCTAGTATATATATATATATATATATATATATATATATATATATATATATATATATATATATATATATATATATATATATATATATATATATACATATATATATAAGCTCAAATAATTAATTTAAAGCAATATTAATTTCATGAGTCCTGTTGCACAGATGGCGAAATGGTCGTAGTACCGACCTCTTGTGCCGGGGTTCGTGAATTCAGTTCTCACACAAAAGAATACTTTGTGCGATCAACGAATGATTGCAATTAGTTTGGCTGTAATTTGTGTTTGTTATTTGTATGTTTGTCCTTCGATACATCGTTTTATTCGTCAATACGGTTTTTTATCTTAAAAAAGAATATCGCGGTGTCAAAATGAGATTGAACGAAAATATTCTTAAAATATTATTGTTGAGTAAAGTTGGTAGTAGGCATACAAAAGAAGCAATCAAAAAGCATAATAATATTCCGGAATTCAATTATTTGAAGGTACTCACTTCCCATATCGATTATCATAGATGTTTATGACAGCTAGGAACGACGGTTTAACGTGCTCTCTGACGCATGTATCCACGGAGCAAATACAAAGAGGAGCTGTTGTAATGAATATTTTCTATGAAACAATGCGTGTCATTTACAGGGATGAGGGGAACGCTGCTAATGCAGAAAGTGAGACAAGTAATAGTACTTGTCTCACTCCCTCCTTTATGTCCATCTACCGGCTATTAGCACAACTACTAATTTCGTATATTGTATGCAGTTGAGCTATCTTGCATTAGATGTCAGTAGGGTGTATGGTGTAACAGGGACGTACTCAGAATTTACCTATATCAAGGAGTGCTAATTTTTTTTTATTTCAAAGATACAAACAAATCTTATTAGCTGTTTGCTCTATTCAAATACAAATGTTTATAATCAAATAATTTTGCATAGCGAATAGCTGTATGACTACTGTTTTTAACCGAAAATTTCTTTATAAGGCTTGTCAGCATTGTTCATAATGTTAATATTTTATGAAAAATCCATCTTTTCTTTACTATCATTCTGATAAACTCAGAAGTTTAGAAAACTTTTTTCTTCATATTTGTGTCCTTTCCATACGACCAAATAATACAATTATTTGTTTGGGTTTCTAACAAATTATCGAATGAAAGTAGTTGGACTTTTAGTAAATATGTTAGTTACACGGTATTATTTCCTTCCTTTTTGTCTTTTCCATATAAAAAAAGAATCAAACCACTCTATTAAAATAAGGCTTTATACAATTGATAATGCAAATGGTGTCAATGAACAAGACATGTAAAAGAGTATTTCAAGCGAGCAGACAAGCCCTCCCTGGTAGCAACCGTTTGATTGACGCACGGGCCATCTAAAACTTAGCCATGCCAAAGGTAACTTGAAGACCTTCGACGCCACCACCATTTTGAGTATTTTTGTGATGTGCTCAACCTCGTTAATCTTATCAAGAAATTGCATCGAGTGCAATTACATTATTAATAAATAAAGTAGAAAGGGTGACATTGGTTCCAATAATAAAAATGAAATACTCTTTTGCATCATATATTTCTTGAGCTATACCTAGTCTCGCCCTAAATACTGTAACAAAGAAAAACCTTTTTCTATTGCAAAAAATATTTATGACTTTTACAGTGTTAGTTTAATACATAAATATAAAACAATTTAAAATATAAAAAGCTTGTTCGAAGTGGTTTCTATTGGCTGCAATACAGTCCTTTAAATCTTCATTGTTAAAATGAGAAGAACAAATCTTTGTATATTTCGTAGGAGTCCAGTTTTTCTATTAATTTTTGAAATCCATTGCTTCTAACATCGTCATTGGATGGTATTCTAAAACATACAAAATTTACAGTTTAATTATAATAGGTTCTTTTAAAGTAGTGTAAAAAATATTTTTCTTTGATGAAAAATCCGAATGTTATAATTATATTCTAATTACGACCCTGGATTTTTGACACTTTTATAGTTCTTCATAGTTAACGACAGCTGGCGTATTGCTTACAAAATAATTATTAACTACATATAAAACTCATATTTTTGTTGAGGTAAAAGGCTTTGGGTATAAATTTTAATACTCATGGTTATTAGTTATTACAATAATCTTAAATGTTTGAACTGTATGTGCTTTTGTTGTTCTAGGTCCTATTACGCAAAGTGGTGCCATCTAACGTTGAGTAAAATTATTTCTGAACATGATACCGTCAAAAGAACTTTCTAGAAATTATTTTGATAAATTATGAATAAATATACTTACAAATGGAATGTGATTCTTTCCATAGCATCTGTACGTTTATTGGAGTAGTTTTTACATCATAAAATACAACACTTCATGGTTTTCTTCGTAATAACATAAAAATACACCAAAAATATAATTTTATGCACCGTACGAACACCGTCAGCGACGACAGAAGACTAATAGGCCACGCCTACTATTGATGTTAACGTGATGACGTCAGGGCCTACTTGAGAATCACAGTGCACAGTTACTTAGGCCGTCTCCTCTTTGTATTTGCTCCGTGCATGTATCCGAGGACGTGTTTAAGAATATATTAAGCTACTCTTAAACATATGCAGTCTTTTACGATGTTTTTACTTCAAGATTAAAACAATCGACTATTAATAATATAATTTAATTCTTAATGTCGGAAAAGTCAGGTAAACGTGTGTAGTAGTAGTCAGCTCAATTGGAGCTGAGATAGCAGGTTATAGAGACGTACGCTTATCCGCCCCTAGTAGGTTTGAACGGTTTATAGCTAAGGTTTATCAAAAAAGGATGCTGTAGGTTTGAACCCTACTTCTTCTCATTAGTATAATAGTCTTGCCACTAAGTTATCGCTTGACTAATAAATAAATTAATATATATTTTTAAACTATTCATTATTTAAATTACCTACTGAAATTTAGCTATTAATATGCTTAATTATTTATAAAAACCCTATTACGAAGCGAAAAATGATGTCACAAGTGGGATTCAAACCCACACATATGTAACCCATACAATGTGTAAACATACTCGGGTAGATGGCACACGTCTCCTTAAAGACGTAAATATGATACGAAGTGAGATTTGAATGTAGTACAATAGTTCACGGTGATCTAAGTGGCAGCACGATTGGGCCGGATTCCCAATAGGTGAGGGTTCGAATCCCACTTGTGACATCATTTTTCGCTTCGTAATCGGGTTTTTATAAATGACTATTTAATATGTTTAAAATTATTAATATTGTTTGATTATTATCCATGTGAATGCCTCTCAAACTAAACTTCCCAGTCCATTTTATTGACATTGACAGCGAAAATAATCTCAAAGACAATAATAAAAATAATCTAGAGTCGAATATAGACGGTAGTAGGCCAGTCGTGCGGTGTACGCACGCTCACATATTATAGAAGAATAACGTAATAAGTTCGTTTATAATAATCTTGTTTTGATAGAGTTGGCTCGTAAGTGTGCAGATACTGCATTCCTCTCAGTTTTAACTGACATGGAGATAATTGATCGCCGTACGAATCGGGCAGACAAATACTTGATAAGTTCACGATTGTAAATTGGTATTGTGCTATCGTTCGTCCACTGTTTATACGTCGAGTATTTGTGATTGCAGTATGCGAACAAGATTATTGGATTGAATTGGATTTTTGAGATTGAACAATAGTTGTTTCAATCACTTTAATCACTGTACATATATGGCAACGTTGCTGATAGATTTTTCTTAAATTTCGATGATATTTTAAGATCTATGTAATACTATATACCTGTCTACTATCTACTACGATCTACTCTACCACCTTTGAAGATAATTTCCAAATTAAAATATACGCTATGCAAATGCATGAAATTGGATATTGGTACAAAATATTTATATTAACAGTTAATGGTATTTTTTTCAATGTTAAATGTTATAACCATATCGGAAAAGAAAATAGATTAATTTTATAGGAAATGAGAAAAATAGACATCATCATCTATCGCTACTTGTGTACTTTGTAATGCTAAACTTGAACATCCTCCATAATAGGAGGGAAATTCACGATCAAGAAAAGTAAATTGTATTCTTACTCCGTAAATTAAAAAAAAAAAAGATTAAAAATTAAAAAATCTTTGTATCAGGTTACTACCAAGGGTACATAATGTCATTTGGAATACAATGTTAATTATATAACAGTAGCGACTCGACCCCGCTACGTTTCGATATTCGGTTGTTCCGTTTTAAAATTTTAAATCACTTATAACTTTTGGGGTATTTTAATTTTAATGATATGCTGTAAGAGCCAATTTTAATCTACATTAAATGAACCATATATCTAATGTATTTCAATATATGGAGTAATACTGTATTGTTAAAAATGCTTCCTAAATATTCCATTATTTTTTAGTAATGTGTAAACATGGCTCGTGTATGTTATGATTAGCAGATAGAACAATCATCGCGGACTTTTTTGAAGATCTTTTTCAGATAGGTATATAATTTCTTAGCATATAATATCACATCACATTACATTTGTGCGATATAGCACGCCTCAGAAAGGGCTAGCTATTAACTAAATGGCGGGATCCAACAACATTATTATTTTTTAAATTCCGGTTTTTCTCTACTACCATAGAATGTGTATGTATTATAACCTCTACCTTCTTCTTGAATCGCTCTGTCTATTGACGAAAACGTAATTTAAGCAATTTAAGCGTACAAACAACCGTAGCGACCTTTATTTTATACTATGTATAGATATTGATGACAAGTCAAGCTTCGCGTGGAAATATTTCCGATGTAAACGTTTCTTCATCTATCCGTTCGAGGAGGTAATAGACGAACTTACCTTATCAACCGCTGAGGTCTGTAGCTTCATATTAATGCTGAACTTACCTGGAAGTAGAAGAAATAAGATTAATATTTATTATTTGATTATTGTAACAGAGTATCAACACAATTTAGGACCGCCTATCTTACTTTTGAATGTGGTTAAGGGATTTTATAATGCAAATATTTTTTAAAGAAGAGAAGGAATTAGTGGCTGCGGGCCGGTCCGTTCGGGGTAGTATCACACTGTCGCAGAAAATCGACGTCTGAGTAATGGTAATGGGCTTCGTTCGGTGAACGAGAGAGCCCAGTCCAACTGGATGGGTGTGAGGTTAGTATTGTTAGGCAGCGGTCTAACTATATTGCAAACGTCCATGGGTGGCACACACACATCAGGTGTGCAGCTTGCTCGTTTGCCACCATTAGCAATAAAAAAAAAGGAAAATTCTAAATAAAATTATATCAGTCTGCCACGTGGTATTGAAGGTTACTAAGCGAGTTTAATAGTGGAGACGTTTGTGAGATACCATAACGACCCATCATCATATTGGTGTCCACTCTTATAAAAGTCTAACTAAGTATAGATAATCTTATTACGCCACGCTTATCAGGCTATTAGGCGATCGTAATTAGCGTTATAATTAGTCCAGAAGAGTGTTTCTGTACATTCCTCTGACAATCACTCCATTAACGGTTGAAGAAGGAAGAAGAAAAATATATTTATTTAGCGACAGAAGCTAGAAAACATACATGGTTGAACCATGTAGGAACCATGAGGGATAAAATTTTTAAATGACATAAATACAAGAGTACATACAACATTTAGACAGGAAAGGAAAAGAGAATATACAAAGAGGTTAAATAAAAGACACTGAATGGCTTAATACAAAATATTTATAAAAAAATTGCCTCGCGACTGTTCTAAAAGTGTCTCGCTCAGCGTTTGCCGGATAGAATGCTGAAGCTGGTTTTCAGCTTAACTCTGTTATGACCCGCGGATGTAAAACTAGTAATTTTACATACATACATATCATCACGCCATATCCCTTGCGGGGTAGGCAGAGAGAACAGAGTGCCAGAGAACTCTATCTCTGCATAAGCGAGTGAAGTATCACTCGCTTCCTCAACATTCATAATTCTCTTCATACACGCTTGCCGGTTTCGGAGACTCTTGACTCCACCTTCCTTTGGTACATGACCGATCTGGTCTAGGTAGGTTAGTCTCGGTCTCCCTCGGTACCTACATCCTTCCACTTTCACATTGTATATCTTCTTAACCAGGCGTTCGTTCGGCATTCTTTCCAAATGTCCGAACCATCGGAGCATTCCCTTTCGCATCTTTACACCAATACTCTCTTTCATACCTACTCGCTCTCTTACGTCGTCGTTACGAATGCGGTCGGTCAGCCTAACTCCACAGATTTTCCGCAGAGATCGCATTTCGACCGCATTAATTTTACTATCATACTCTTTTCTGCATACCCAACTCTCGCTTCCATACAGTAATGTTGGGACAAGCACTGCGTTATGTATTGCTACACGTGCCTTCTGGCTGAGTTGGTGGCTGCCGAGAAGTTGCCCCAACGCTCCGTTCACTCTATTTCCCGCATTCACTCTTCGCTCTATATCAGTGGTGTACCTTCCATCTCGGCTAAATCCACATCCAAGATATACAAATTCATTCACTTGCTCTAGTACATCATTACCTATTGTTACTCTTACATCTGTTCTGGTTTTATCTCTTTCAAAGACCATTATTTTGGTTTTGCTCACATTCACGCGTAGACCCCTTTTCTTACAATCTTCTGTCATTGTGTCGACTAGGGTCTGCAGGTCAGTCGCTGACTGTGCCAGCAGGACTGCATCATCTGCATAAAGCAGAGCAGTGACCACTGAGTCGCCCATCTGGACTCCCACATTCATATCGTTCAACCTTTGGAGACATTTATCCAGATATATGATAAACAGCCTGGCTGACAGAATGCACCCCTGCTTAACGCCGATATTGACGTCAAACCAAGGCGACATTCCGTCATCCAGCCGCACACAGGCTCTACAGCCTACAACTAGTAATTTTCTTTTTATGTATTGGCAATCAGCTACTTATACGAGCCATTTTGCTAGTTTCCAGTTATAATTATCTTCTCGTTCTTAGTCTATTCAGGTTAGTCATTGTCCGCCAGTAAGACAAATTGTCGCCATCGACACTGCTATGGCCACGCTGTTATTTTGTGGGAATTTTGATGGAAAACGAAAACGTTGTAAATCACTTTTATACGATATTCACAACATCTCAGTAGTTTCGTCAAATCACATTACATAAAATGCCATCACAATTATCTAATATAACATTTTAAAACACTAAGAGAGTTAGGTATGCAGAAAAGAGCATGAAAGCAAAATTAATGCGGTCGAAATGCGATCTCCACGGAAATTCTGTGGAGTTAGGCTGACCGACCGCATTCGCAACGACGACGTAAGAGAGCGAGTAGGTATGAAAGAGAGTATTGGTGTAAAGATGTGAAAGGGAATACTCCGATGATTCGGACATGTGGAAAGAATGCCGAACGAACGTCTGGTTAAGAAGATATACAATGCGAAAGTGGAAGGATGTAGTTACCGGGGGAGACCGAGACTTACCTACCTAGACCAGATTGGTCACGTACTGAAGGAAGGTGGACGTCAAGAGTCTCCGAAACCGACGAGCGTGTATGAAGAGAATTATGAATGTGGAGGAAGCGAGTGAAGTATGCAAGGATAGATTTCTCTGGCACTCTGTTCTCTCTGCCTACCCTGGAAGGGATATAGCGTGATGATATGTATGTATGTATGTAAAACACTAAGATATCGAATATAACACAAGACCACCACATGAAGTTTTAAATTCCTGCGAAAAGTCCAACTAGTAATTTACCTAATGTTAATTCAGGTTAACCTCAAGTTGACAATCGATCATAAAACACAATGAAAATTTAACATGTTTTGCATATCTATCTTTTCCGTGTAGTGACGGAGTAAGAATACAATTCACCACCCCATATCTTACCCGTGGTTGATCGTACGAGACGACTAAGGGATATAAAATGGATATTACATCAATGCGAGAGAAGGAACACTCAAAACAAAATCCCATACCAACAGGTCTGACCAGCGCGGTATAGTAGGTTAATTTCCCTTCCATTACGGAGGAGACTCGAGCCCAACGGTGGGATGTGTATGGGCTGTGAAGATGATAATGAGACTAAAATCGCAATATGTTAAAATAGGATAATGTTTTATACATAATTATATGTAACTTATGAAAGTTAAATCCAATTAAAAATAATCCGATTACTGTTTTTAGTCAAAGGTACTCGTAAAAGGTATTCGTAATAAGCGTTGGATCTGAAAATCATCTTGATAAATATTTATTCTATTTGTTGAGAATGCTTATAAATACTCTCGGATGGGCAATTAGTGTTCTCCGGTGGATCTACATATATCCATTGGGAATTATAACGGATGTGTACTTACGAAATAGCTTCTATTTAAGAATTTGCTTTTGCTTAAAAAATATATAAGTGATTTTACCTTGTGGTGACGGAGAGAATACAATTCACTCTATCTTTTCTATGGATATGTTAGTAATAGATGACTAAGGGATAAAATATCCATATGATGTCTTTGAATGGGAAAGCAAGAGAAGAAAATCTCGAAAATCTTATATCAATTTGTCTGACCAGTACGTATAGTTAGACCACCGAAGACAAGGACCGGTTTCCGGTGGCCCACTCGCAAGGCGCAGGAGAGGTACATGTAGGGCGGGTCTATTGGGGTAGTGCACCACTTCTTCTGTCGCCCCAAACGAATTTAGCGGGGCGTGAACAGTCCATAGCCTGCCGTCAAAAAAAAAATTAAAATGTTATAGAAAATCAATTTCCGTCCTATTGTAGAGAAAGGTGGAGACCAGCAGTATGACGAATATGAGCTGAGATGATCTATGTATGTAGACAATGAGCTTGGCTTTAAACAACCTGTATCGTTATATTTTCGCTGAGTAAGCTCCGCGCGCGGGGCCCTCCCCTCACCGAGACTCTCCAGCCCGGCCTCCTCACCAGGGTCGTCGAGGATCTGTTCCCGCAACGGGCGGAACACACGCCCCCGGTCATGGCTCCGCCAGACACCGACCGGGAGGCCGACGATGACAGTGTTCCGCCCATCACGGAACCCGAGATGGGGGCGGCGGTGGCGCGCATGCGCGGAAATCCACCGCCCCCGGGCCCGACTGTCTTCCCAACCGCGTGCTGGCCCTGGTCCTCGACCACCTGGGTCTCCGCCTCAGGGGGCTGTTCGACGCGTGCTTAGCGTCTGGGCGGTTCCTTGGGTGTTGGAAGGAGGGGAGGCTGGTGCTCCTGCCGAAGCCGGGACGGTCTCCAGAGTCGGCCTCGGCCTACAGGCCCATCGTGCTGCTCGACGATGCGGGCAAGCTATTGGAGAGGGTGCTGGCTGCCCGCATCGAGCGGCACCTCGTCGGCACGGGGCCCGATCTGTCGGATGCCCAGTTTGGGTTTAGGAGGGGTCGTTCGACGATCGTGGCTCTGTTGCGCCTGAGGGCCGTGGCAACTGAGGCCGTCACCGGCGGGGGAGTGCTGTTGGTGGTGTCCCTGGATATCGCCAACGCATTCAATAGTCTGCCATTTAGCTGCGTCAGGGAGGCGCTCCGATATCACGGAGTGCCAGTTTTCCTGAGGCGGCTAGTGGCAGACTATTTGGAGGGGCGCAGCGTCCTCTACATCAACCGAGTAGGGGACGTTGTGCGAACGCCCATGACGTGCGGTGTTCCGCAGGGGTCGGTCTTCGGACCCACCCTGTGGAACATCGGCTACGACTGGGCGTTGAGGGGGAGCCTCCCGCCCGGGTTGGGCGTGATATGTTACGCCGACGACACGCTCGTCACAGCCCGTGTCGGGACGCTGGAGGAGGCGGCAAGCCTGGCGACTCTCGGCACCGAGGAGATCGTCAGGTGGATCGGAGCGCTGGGGTTGAGGGTGGCCCTGGACAAGACGGAGGCCCTCTTGTTCCATGGGCCCCACATGGGCCCTCCCATCGGCGTCTCTATCACCGTCAATTCGGTTGATATCAGCATCCGGGCCCATATAAGGTATTTGGGCCTGGTGCTCGACGGGCGATGGTGGTTCCGGGAGCATTTCCGCAGACTCACTCCGTAGCTCGTCGGCGCGGCGTCCGCCCTATCATGGCTTATGCCAAATGTGGGCGGACCGAACGCTACATGCCGACAGCTGTACGCAGGGGTCATCCGGTCGATGGCCCTGTACGGCGCACCGGTGTGGGCGGTATCCCTGACCGTCCGACTCAGGGCTCTTCTGTGGCGATCACAGAGGGCCACGGCGGTCAGGGCCATACGCGGATACCGCACGGTGTCGACGGAGGCAGCGTGTCTGTTGGCCGGGAACCCTCCGTGGGACCTGGAAGCGGAAATGTTCGCCGGTTTGTATCGGCGGATGTTGGGGATGCGAGCGGAGGGCGGTGTGGTCTCGTTGAGGGAGCACACCGCCTGGCGCGTCGACGCCCGCCGTGACGTCATTGCCCGTTGGGCAGTCCGGCTGGAGAGGCCTCGGTTCGGTGTGCGGACCGTGGAGGCCTTCCGGCCGGTGCTGATGCAGTAGCTAAAACGGCGGCACGGGGTGCTCTCCTTCCGACTGGTGCAGGTTTTAACGGGGCATGGATGCTTCGCCAAATACCTGCACACGGTCGTAAGGAGGGAGAGTACACCGTCCTGCCACCACTGCGATTACGACGAGGACACGGCGCAGCATACGCTCGAGGTTTGTACCGCTTGGGCAGAGCAGCGTCGTGAGCTCGTCACAATCATCGGTGCTGACCTGACGCTGCCGACCATCGCCAGGGCGATGTTCGACAGCGTCAGGAACTGGGACGCGGTCGCATCCTTCTGCGAGGCAGTAGTCTCGCGGAAGGAGGCGGCGGAGCGCGTGCGCGAGGAGCGTCTCCTCGATGACGCGAGCCGCCGCCGGCGACTGGGGCGGCGCAGGCGCGATTACCTGCGCCTGATGCCGCCCTAGCCGAGGCCGCGGGTGACTGGATCGGGGCATTAGTCCGTCACCCGCCGAGAGGCCAACCGCGTGAGGAAAGACCAACATCCTACCCGAGGGGGGTACGTCGGTCGAGGAGAGGGTACTCCTCAGGGGTATTCCGTCGGGCCAACCACTGACGTCAAGTCACTCTGCTCCGGTGGTTGGCCCAACGACGAAGGCGACGTCACGGGTGGGTTACGGGTGTGCGTGCTTACGCCCCTCTGTCACCCCGGACGGAGTGGTGCGAGGAGTGTGCCGACCGTAACCCGCCACAAAAAAAAAAAAAAAATCGTTATATTTTATTTTATAAATAGTTTAAATATAATCGCATATCAAATTTGTTTACAATTTTTTTCGGTCTTTTAGCGAAAAATTTAAAATTTAATAAGTAAGAAAAAATATTAATCTGTAACATATTTATTGTTAAATATATATTTTTCTATTACTAATTATTATTCAGTTAGTGGACTTATTGGTTATTAACCTTCATCCTTCTGTGAACACGTAAAGCTGAAAAGTATTCAAAATGGCGGCAATTACAAAACAAAATTAAACGCGATAAAATTACGATATACTCACGTAAACATCACAAGTCATTAAGTCAATTACTAAATAACAATACTTAAATATTGCATATAATTTCAAATTATTATATTTTATCATAGGTGACAACGGTGACAGAAAATGTTTTCTATCTATATATACTATCTATATATACTAAAATTATAAATGCGAAAGTAACTCTGTCTGTCTGTCTGTCGCTCTTTCACTCCAAAACTATTAAACCGATCTAAATGAAGTTTGGTACACAGATGGTCTAGAGCCTGACAAAGAACATTGACTACTTTTAAATGCAAAAAAGGGTTGTTAAGGAGAATGAAAAGTTGTAAGGAAGTATTGTCATTTTTAAAGCCAGAAGCTTGAAACTTATTTTTAGGCTATTGATTAGATATAAATAAATATGACATTAAAATTTTGTAAAAATAATTACCCTTAAGAGGTAAAATAAAAATAGGTGACAAAAAGCTTTAGGAAAGTAACCTTTTACGCGAGCGAAGCCGCGGGTAGAAGCTAGTAGAAAATATTTCTGTAGACGTTTTTGGATAATTAATATATGCAGAGAAAACCTATAAACCCTTCCTTGAAATCCAAATATATATTTGCAGCGTGATTAATTAGGACTATTTATCTTATTTATAAAACGTTAAATGTCTTCATAACAAAATTTGTAAACTAAATTTATTTAAAGAATTTTGAGAACACTGTGATAGCAGTATCTATAAAGAATAGAAATCGCGTTATTATTGTGGGCAATCACAATTGTCTGAAATGTTTTATGAAATAAATTAAGCTACAACTCATCATCATTTTGCTCTTATCCTAATTACTTGGGGTCGATCCAATATGTATATTTTTCTTATATCATATACTCGTATATTATAAAAGTTTTCATAATATTTTTGTGATCGGTCACCTGCCTTATGCCAAATCTTGTGAATATTATTATTGACCAGATAGACAGATTTAGCCTAGATTTATGTAAGCTCTTAGTCATATTTTAGTAGTCCACGAGAGTGTAATGATTATTAATTTTGTAGCCACCACAACACAAAATGAATTAAGCTCCAATCACCACCATCTTTTTCTATTTAAAAAAATGTACATCATCATCACAGCCTATATATGCCCCACTGTTGGGCTCAGGCCTCCTCCGTAATGGCAGGGAAATTAACCTACTATACCACGCTGGTCTGACGTGTTGGTATAGGGTTTTGTTTCAAATTTTCCTTCTCTTGCATAGATGCGTATTATAATCCCTTAGTCGGTACTTACGATCAGTCACGGGTAAGATAAGGGGTGGTGAATTGTAATTCTTACTCCGTCAACACACGGATATATATATAAATAATATTATTATTTTTAATTTTATTCACTTTTCTATGCATCTTGATAGTTGCCCCGTATATATGTATAGAAACACAAATCTATCTTTTTATGTTAACTCTACATTAGGAACCTTCAGCTCTTTTATTGAATTGAATGATCCCCGATAACTGAAG
Organism: Lymantria monacha; assembly: GCA_905163515.2. Lineage (NCBI taxonomy): Eukaryota > Metazoa > Arthropoda > Insecta > Lepidoptera > Erebidae > Lymantria > Lymantria monacha. Next base: position 26,616,178 of record LR991081.1, read on the forward strand.
TTAAAACGTCTATAATGGTACTTCAATATTTGAATAATTGAGAAAGAAAATCATTTGGACGTCAAATAGGCGAACGAAAGTACCATTCCTATTTATTGAACTATTTTAAAAGGCTGCTTGTGAAAAGGAATATGCACGGTTCTGAATTGATGTGTATTCATGTATTCGATATTATAATGTTGAAAGCACAATTCATTTAATAGCTGGATGTGGCGTAGAATAGGTAGAACAGTTATTCTGGAATATCTTTTCTGGAATATGTTTTGGTTTATTAATTTTTAAAGATATCATAATACTAATAATTAATTTATTTCCTCTATCACAAAGGTAAATACAAATTACACACGTACAATATTTAGTTATGATTACACTCATTCCTTTGTGAGAGACTGATGTCTGTAATAGTTATGATTACACTCATTCCTTTGTGAGAGACTGATGTCTGTAATAGTTATGATTACACTCATTCCTTTGTGAGAGACTGATGTCTGTAATAGTTATGATTACACTCATTCCTCTGTGAGAGACTGATGTCTGTAATAGTTATGATTACACTCATTCCTTTGTGAGAGACTGATGTCTGTAATAGTTATGATTACACTCATTCCTTTGTGAGAGACTGATGTCTGTAATAGTTATGATTACACTCATTCCTTTGTGAGAGACTGATGTCTGTAATAGTTATTATTACACTCATTCCTTTGTGAGAGACTAATGTCTGTAATAGTTATGATTACACTCATTCCTTTGTGAGAGACTGATGTCTGTAATAGTTATGATTACACTCATTCCTTTGTGAGAGACTGATGTCTGTAATAGTTATGATTACACTCATTGCTTTGTGAGAGACTGATGTCTGTAATAGTTATGATTACACTCATTCCTTTGTGAGAGCCTGATGTCTGTAATAGTTATGATTACACTCATTCCTTTGTGAGAGACTGATGTCTGTAATAGTTATTATTACACTCATTCCTTTGTGAGAGACTAATGTCTGTAATAGTTATGATTACACTCATTCCTTTGTGAGAGACTGATGTCTGTAATAGTTATGATTACACTCCTTCCTTTGTGAGAGACTGATGTCTGTAATAGTTATTATTACACTCATTCCTTTGTGAGAGACTAATGTCTGTAATAGTTATGATTACACTCATTCCTTTGTGAGAGACTGATGTCTGTAATAGTTATGATTACACTCATTCCTTTGTGAGAGACTGATGTCTGTAATAGTTATTATTACACTCATTCCTTTGTGAGAGACTAATGTCTGTAATAGTTATGATTACACTCATTCCTTTGTGAGAGACTGATGTCTGTAATAGTTATGATTACACTCATTCCTTTGTGAGAGACTGATGTCAGTAATAGTTATTATTACACTCATTCCTTTGTGAGAGACTAATGTGTGTAATAGTTATGATTACACTCATTCCTTTGTGAGAGACTAATGTCTGTAATAGTTATGATTACACTCATTCCTTTGTGAGAGACTGATGTCTGTAATAGTTATGATTACAGTCATTCCTTTGTGAGAGACTGATGTCTGTAGTAGGGAACCCTGTGTCACAGATCACCATAAAAATTATCTTTAACTTGCCCAATTTTGTAGTGGCAAGATAAAGAAAATCAATTTTCTATTATGTGAAAAAATAACAAATACAAAATATTACTGGAATAATTATAACATAAATTTGTATCTCCATTTAATATTAACCCGCCATATTCCCCTCTCTGCCTATTGCGTGGGTCACTGCGGGAACTGAAGCCTTAACATACGTATCCATTATGAACCGAGCCGAAATGATAGAATGTGTATGAAGTTTAATTGATTTGCTACTCTTACAAATACTGGTAAAAATAACGTTTTTATTGTATTTTGTGACGCAGATTTGGTTTCATTGTCACGCAGAACAATATCTTTGTTCGATCTACAATAATTTTTCTGAGTTTAATTTGGCTTCCCTTATTTACATATTTTTCGAGTTCCCCGTATTATAAGGACTATTTCTTTAGAGTAGGCTGTTTGTCCTATAAAAAAATATTAATAATATTTCTAATGCAAAATTACTTATTTATTTATTTAATGTTGTGTGGTAGCGGCTACCAATACTACCAACTCTTACTTGTGGATATCGTATGTGATGACTAAGAGCTCTCGACTTAGGCTGATGCCGTCTGATGTCTTTTGGTCAAATATTACCTTAATTGTGAAGGAAGATTAACGTCAGGGAGGCTGTCGGTCATAAAACTATTGCAAAAATTTTACAATATGTATGTTCAAATATTAGCTGTGTGGTAGCGGCTAAGAATACTACCAACCTTTACTTTGCTCGTGGATGTCATAAAAGACGACTGGGAGCCTTATAACGACTTAGGCCAACTCCATCTGATGCCGTTTGGTCAACAGTTACATTCTCAAGAGGGTTGACGTCTTTTTTTTTTTTTTTTTTTAATTTTTTTTTTTTTTTTTTATTGGTGGGCTATGGGTGCGTCTCGCCCCGCCAAATCGGTCCGGGGTGACGGAGAAGGCGGCGCGTGATCCCATAGGCCCACCGTAAAATCCTCTCTCTTCGCCGTGCGAGCGGACCACCGGTACCCGATCTTTGTCTTCGGTGGTAGAGGGTTGACGTCTGGTAGGCGGCTGGTCATAAAACTATTGCCAATAACTTTTACAACATGTAACACCAGTACATACTGTATCGACCCCAAGTAATTGGCATAAGAGTAGGACAATGATGTATGTTCAAATATTGCGTCGACACCAAGTAATTGATTATCCCAATTGAGCAGGAGAATGATGATGATTATTCATTAATTTTAAGACTTAAAAAAAATAAAAACTAATGTAAAGAAATGCTAAAAATACAAATAACAAAAAAATAACGAATGTAATTTTGAATAATTATTTAAGTAGCAGATAACGTTTAAAGTGTAGACAGTTTTTTTTGTGACACAAGACCGCATCGCCACTGGTGTAAAAAATCCTCGCAACCATCTAGTATTATCAAAGTAAAAGCCTTTCATAGAATAATAGCATGTTTGTTAATAACTGTTTAATGATTTATGTGAGATATCTAGTTCAAGCCCGAAAGGGCAGGTATAATGTAGAATTCGTTTTCCGACTATGAATTCTCATATGAAAACAAACAATTTTTGATTCACCTTACTTAACAAGACTTGGTTTAAAAGTAATATTTATTCCTTGAGCACTAATATTATTGAGTTCGGTTTTCTATTCTAAACGATTTTAATGTTATTATTCTAACAATTGTCATATGATCTCTGAACCCGAAGGAAAAACGAGATTCTAAATTTACAAACGATGCCAGGATATTTTAAAGTATTATGAACTTGGATCAATAATGCATTCGCCGAAGCATGAATCACATAACTTCGAGAACATTTTTATATAAGTCTTACAAATTCAGGTCTCGATCTTATCCTTTACTATTTCTGATAGCAAAAACAGTTGGTCTATTTAATTAACGATTGGTCTATTCATCTCAATAGTTGAGGAGTCTATTGCCTTTTATTTTTTATTAGATATCGTAATATCTGAGTGAAAAGGTTCGACCTCAAAACCATATTTATTGTGTAAGTAAAATGAATTATTTATATGTAAAAAATGTAACAGTGTAATCATTTTGTTTATATCATCATACCCATGTGTCATTTCAAGAATCATTATCTCATCAGAATCACGTCATCTTAGCTGTCAGGAGACATAGAAAAGTCGTAACTATTTTTTATTAACTACATGTCAACGTTTGTGTATTTTTTTATGTATACATCTGCTTCTGTCATTCATAAAGCAATCGAAATGTTTTTCTTGAAATATTAAGCCTACTTTCGAGATGATTGAGTATGTATATATATTTATTAATCTGATAAAGACTTTTGGAAATGTGTATGGCAATACGTACACGGGTTACATTCCTTCTAAAGGGACCTGGACCGATTCAGAAATGATTCAGATTAATAAAGGAACCCAATAGGTGGCACTGCGATTGATTCAAACTATTATTTTTAATTTTTTGTCGTTTATGCAGAATAAAGGTTCTTGCGTCTATCTATATCTTAGAGTAAATACACAAAGAAGAATACATAGTTCGGTACTTTGTGTTTAAAAAAGTGAAGACGAAGATCCTGTTAATGTGCAAGCGATACACGCACACTACTATAAAATAAAACACAATGATCTTGCACACTACGAAACGTGCTGGCGTAGGGTGACAAATATAAATATAATCTATGACTATTATTTTTTAATCGTAATCATCATCACAGCTCATATATCCCACCGTGGGGCACGATCTTTCTCCGTAATGGGAGGGAAATTTACCTACTATACCAAGCTGGTCAAATGTGTTGGGGAGGTTTTGTTTTAAGTTTTCCTTCTCTTGCATAGATATTATACGCGTTTTATATTTCTTAGCCGTCCCTTACGATCACCCACGGGTAGTAAGGTGAATTATATTCTTACTCCGTCACCATATGGAAAATTATTTTTTAAACCACCCTAAAAGTATAGAATAACGTACAACACTAAAATATATTACGTTAGATATATCTATAAATAATTATATAGATAGAAGACCATAATATACTAATTATATATTTTTCATTATCCAGCTAAGTCGCATTCTGTTTAGATTCCATTATCCAAATGCCAACGGTTTGTGAATGTTCCATCAAGAATTCAATAGATCAGATTTCATAACCTCAGTAACTACATATTAGGAATTATGTATATTAGTGCATTCCGTCATGAATCCACTCGATGAACAGTATTTCGGCGTGGGACAGCATTGTCATTGCTTCACAGAACATGCCACTAAACCGTCGTGAAATTCATGTGAACATAAACGGCATAGTGGATAGTAACCCGCATAATATTTACATCTTTTTAGGTTATGAGTTCATTTCAATAATGAGATTTTTGAAGTGAAAACTTCTTTTGGCACACCGTACACAGTTTTTTTTTTGTAGGCTGTAAGTAAGGCTGATCCATCACGCTCTGAGATGAAAGGCTCGTTCGGATGAACTAGGGGTCGCCGAATGTACCCGAACCATAAAGATACAGTCAGTTGCACTTCACCGCTGTGTCGCTATGTTTACTATAATAATTTATATGTAGTAATTGTTATTATTAATTATTATCAATTATTCCATAGATTTTTGAAAGCTGTGTTTTGCTTATGGCATGGTCACAACTATACATAATCCTTGGCGCTTTTTTTTCATATGTCAAGTTTTCACTTCTGTCGGCAGGCTTCATGAATGCTTTGTGTTTTTTTATTGCCTTTTGGAGGGAAACGAGCAGCCCACCTGATGTTAAGTAACTGACGCTCATTGATCTTAACATTGTTAGTGGTAGTGCCATGTTACTGTCTACAATGAGAAAAGTGCTCGTAAGTTGGGGAAAAAATTGTGTACTTATTGTCACCATATAATTCAATTATCTGCTTAAAGTTTAAAATAGCAACTTAGTTTTAATAATAACAGAACAGAAATAAACTTTTAAAAAGTTTAATATGTAAATTTAGTAAGTGTATAGTACTAAACCTTTTAAATTTGATGATGGACTAAGAATACAATATATAATTGTTTGCTTGTGGGCAGTATAAAAATATGATAAGGGATTACCAATGGGCATGAGCATTGTCCTGGAAACCATAAATTTTTTTTGGTGGTAGTCTATGTTCCTGGAACCTATACTTACTCGTAACATTAACTATAATTTTTAACTCGTCTCCTAAGAATAGCGATTATTTCCTCCTTGGGGAGCATCATATCTAACATTGGTCGATATAGAACCCTTTCAGTGTACTACGGTATTATAATTTTTTTTTATATTATTTCTAACAGTAGTAGTTTTATGTTTTATAATAGTAATAGCATGCACATGCGTCTTGCCTCTTCTCTATTCATATATCAATCAGCGAAATATTTTTTTTTCGTTAGGCTATGATCCGGGCACACGCCGCCTGTATTCCCTCCCCATCGCCATTAGGCCGGCCACTGATACCACCTCCTTACCATCCATGGCCAGAGCCGAAATACTACTACTTGGTAAAAATAATACAGTAAATATAGTAGTAATATCTATCGATTGACTGAAATCAGTTGTTAGAAGTATCTTCACGACCTGGACTTCATTTTAGTGAACGTGAGCATCATACTTATATAAACTGCAGTAAAGTATCACAGGATGATTTTTATATTCTTATATTTATTAGTTTTTATTACTATTATACAGATGATGTGTTTGTTTCTGATCTCAAGCATTATCAGTTGGATTACAAAAAAATAGATGGTAGTAAAGTCGGTTTACGGACGATAATTTTACGTAATAACTTCATAAGAAAGCATTGATGAAAAATTAAATATTTTGATGAATTGAACAAACATGAATAATGGAAACCACATCAACTTTTCACTTCACTTAGAATGAAACTGATGAGGGGTCCGAGGAAGGAAGAGAAACTGTATATTATTATTTAAACTAATTTATTAATGTAAAACACTAACATTGTTTCTAAGCCTAAACGCCATCTTGTTTTTTATATTATTGCATCATCCTATTTTACCAGAGCCACAGTCTAAATATGTCACAGACTAATTTTTCATTTACAGTATAACAACTTATTAAGTTAACAGAAACCACATTAGTATTTCATTTCACTTTATAAATATTTGACATTACAGTTCACTTGTAAGGTTGTGTGCTGCCGCTGTCCCTCTTCTACTCGGCCGCATTTGTCGATGGAATGGAAGAGAGATAGATGCGTCACAAGCCGAACCCGTAGGCCGAGCGTGCCTCTCCATCACTTGTTCCGCTCTCTCGCTTGCACGCTCAGCTCAGGCAGAACGTGACATTATCTCGTGCATGTAGCCGGCGTTCATCGATTTATAAGACGTTATCACGTCATTATCCGTGTGGTGACCGAGTAAGAATACAATTTACCACTTCCTATCTTACCCGTGAGTGATCGTAAAAGACGACTAAGGGATATAAAACGCATATAACATCATGCAAGAGATGGAAAATTCGAAACAAAACCCTATACCAACACGTCTGACGAGCGTGGTATAGTGTTTCAATTTCACTCCCATTATGGAGGAGGCTCGAGCCCAACAGTGGGACATATTTGAGTTGAGATAATGATGATAAGATGATATCACGTCATAATAAATCTTATACTATCAGATGGATTATTTATCGTAAATGATTATAGGTACTTAATGCTGTGGTGAATAGCATAGATGCGGCTCTTTAAATGTTAGCAAATCAAATATAATGCAATAACAAAGGCCGCGGTTACTGTTGTCATGACAACTATTGAAATAACAAATTTGTGATTCATATATTATAGATATTATTAATGTTACTATTATTATTATTATTATCACAGGACTACTTAATTTTTTATATAAAATAACAATATTAAATATGTAAGTAACTATTCTTATAAACATCTTAACTTCCGTTCCACTACTAAGTACGAGTCATCTCCAAAATAGGAAGGAAATTGACCCACTATACTACGCTGACGGGTTGGTATAGGATTACATTCGAGTAATTTTTCTCTTGCATGGATGTTAATCCATATTATATCCATTAGTCATCTTTTACTCAAGGTAAAGATTGAGAGTGATTATTATTATTATTATTTATTTAATTACCAAACAAAACACATCAAAGAATTTGAATATAGTGTCATTTAAACCTCTCGGATTTGAATTGCATTCCTACTCCGTCATTACACGGCAAGACCTGAGGAAAAATGTATAATGAAATTCAATAATATTATTTTCCAGTTTATAATTAGAACCTAGTACCTCACCAAAAGTAATTGTTGTCATTGCACTCTTAATTTTATACCAACCTGTATAATGCACATTGAGTTATAATGTAGTTATGTACGGAAACCACTTACTGAACTAGGCACGTAGTCGGTGAGGCAGCCGACGTGACCTGTCTCGTACACGCTGTATCTAATATAATTGCCTCTATGAACTTATTATAATAAAATATTAAAGATGCAGTCTCAAGTATTTCTTCCGAAAAAAATAGCTACATATAGCGGCTAAAATTCATATTCCAATTAATTCGATAAAAAGAAAAAGATTCAAGCAAAAGATTCTAACTAATGTATTTTAAATACTATAAATAATTCTTTTTTTTTCTCTACGTTTATGCGTCTTACAATTGAAGTCGTTCCTCCTATACTATGGTAAGGCAATTCGTTCTTTCATAATAATTAATTTATAGGATTTTTTTGCATGTTTTACTAGAATATGGTGATCTATGATAGTTGGACGGGCCACCGTTAATAAGAACCAGTGTAAGAACTAGTGGCCTGCCCATATAGCTTAAGAGAGCTACGTCAAGTTATTATAGGGTTAGTTAGATACACCATCCCGTCCTTTACTCCAGATAAATTGGCCGGGGTGTGACTATACCATAGCATATTCGCAAAGAAAACAGTGATCCATGATCGTAACTATCAGATTTTTTAAAACCTTATGATTTCAAATACTTTATGGTTTTAAAGATTAGATTATGATATATGAGTTTTGGCGCGAATGTAGAAATGTCATGTCACGCTCTTGTATTATATTCATTTCTTTAGTGTTTTGTAGTGTTATATTGAACATTTTTGCTGATATTTTATGGAATATGATACAGTTAAAGTGACTGATGTGTAGTGAATATGGTATAATAGTGGTTTACGTGTATTTTCATATTTTGCTAAAATTCCCAAAAAGAGAATCATTGATTAGGTTATCAGCGCCCGATTAATGGTAACGACTTGACTTACTGACAGACAATGACTATGAAGGCTACACAATATGAAGAAATGATAAATTATATATGAAAAGAATTAAATAAGACTTGGCTGTTTGGGCTTTATTCACTTTGCTTGTCCGAATGGACGAACAGAACAAAAAAAAAGATTATGATATTAAGTCTTATGTGGACATTCATCTGGTCGATAATTGAATTCGTAGTACCTTTATATCATGATAGTACTATATAACCATTTCTACGAGAATGGTTCTTTCAAGGTACAAAATTGTAGAAGAGTATTTTAACCCTAACTATCCCAAATATGTTAGCTTTTAGTTGTATATTCTTGTACTACCGTTGTAAAGGCAAACTATTTTAATGTCTTAATGCCTAGTACAACAATTTTTTTAAATTACGTTTATGTTTTTATTTAATTACCTACCGCAGGCAATATCATTTTTTATAAAGAATTATTTGTAACATAGAATTTATATTTGAATAAGCTTTTGTTTTATACTATTTACTGAAAAATATTAGAAGTAATTCCTTGATTCAGATGATGAAAAGCGAATAATATTATTTTTTTAATTATTTGAGATTTATGCGTACGAAGAAAAGCTTGCTTCTTATCTATGGATGATAATATCATCATCACTATCGTCCTACTGCTGCTGTTGCCTCGGGCTTGCCTCCACAATAGGAGGAAAATATGACCTTCCTCCACGTTGGTGAGATAGGTTGGCACAGGATTTTATTTTGAGTTTTCTTTCTATTGCCAACGGGCGAGAAAGAAACTAGTGAAATGTATTCTTATTCGTGTTTTTTTCATTTAAAAGATTATCCTACATTAAGAAAGTAAAATGTCGGAGATTTTACAAAAATGCAATCAAGGTCCCAAATTGTAGAATGGAAAGCACAAAGTACATACATACATATCATCACGCCCATATCCCTTGCAGGATAGGCAGAGAAAACAGAGTGCCAGAGAACTCTATCTTTGCATACTTCACTCGCAAAGTATAAGATATTAATTTACTTTAGCAGAATATTTATGAGGAAATCGAACCTATGACACTTGGTACGGTAGATCGCTATCTAAACCAATGTGCCCACTGTACAGTCACTTTAATTGGCAGGGTTAACGATACATAGATTTAAAAAAAAAAAAAATTTGACAATGTTTTGGGAGGTGAGCACGCAAATAAGAAAATGCTTAGATATCTTATATGACGAGCAAAGAGAAAATAAATAGCTCCAAAATTCAAGCATACAGTCTTCCACGAAAATCTTTCTTGAAATATACCTACTGTAATTGTTCTTCATGTTAGGAGGGCTTAAGATTTTTATATTACACTAGGCAAATGGATTGCAATAGCATTTAGCTTCGAAATTACTCTCCCTTATAGTGAGAATTTGCTTACGATCTTTAAGCGTCTCATATAACAGGAGATGTGACGAATTGCGATCTCTACGGCAAATCTGTGGAGTTAGGCCGACCGATCGCATTCGTAATGACGACGTAAGAGAGCGAGTAGGTATCAAAGAGAGTATTGGTGTAAAGATGCGAAAGAAAATGCTCCGATGGTTCGGACATGTGGAAAGAATGCCGAACGAACGTCTGGTTAAGAAGATATACAATGCGAAAGTGGAACAATGTAGGTACCGGGGGAGGCCGAGACTAACCTACCTAGACCAGATTGGTCACGTACTGAAGGAAGATGGAGTCAAAAGTCTCCGAAACCGGCGAACGTGTATGAAGAGAATTATGAATGTTGTGGAAGCTAGTGAAGTATGCAAGGATAGAGTTTTCTGGCACTCTGTTCTCTGCCTACCCTGCAAGGGATATGGCATGATGATATGTATGTGTATAATAGGAGATGTGTCTCCTATGTGCGGGAAAAAAGATAGAGCGATTACAAATTGCATTCTAAATCTATCATAACCCAGAGACATATATTGGGAATCAATAATGTAAGTCAAATAAGCCCTTTTTTTATTATAAACTAGCTTCTGCCCGCGGCTTCGCCCGCGTAAAAGGTTACTTTCCTAAAGTTTTTGATCCCCTATTTTTATTTTTGACCGTTGGTAATACAGTGCAACAGTATTACAATACTCAGGGTTGGAACTTCATTACTGGACCGCTAGATGGCGTTGAAGAAGCTAGATTTTGAGATTTTTTGACAAACAAATTTTTTATTTTTCATAAAAATTTTGATTTTTTTTTTAATAAAAGATATCCTATGTTACTTTTAATACCTCCAAAAATATGTGTACAATGTTTCATGATGATCGGTTGAGTAGTTTTAGCGTGAAAGCGTAACAAACAAACTTACATTCACATTTATATATTAGTAGGGATAGGGATATATTATTTGCGATATTTAATTTCACTTGTTATATGAATAATACAGTTTTAACATAATTTATTGCTTAACACTATTTTACTCGCGTCCGTAGTTCAATCCCTTAGAGGATGTCTCTTGCCAAGACAGGGCGAAGGCAAAGACTAATCTCTTGTAAGTCATGAGATGATATAAAACGCAATTAAAAACGATATTTTATTGCTCTGTTATTTATTTCTAGTACACGATCTACATATATCTCTCAAGTACCCTTAAAATTGAAAAGTAAAATATACAAAACCTTAATAAGGCCTGCCGTATTGTATGGGTCAGCATGTTGGGCTACAAAAGCGACGGATGAGAGACGGCTGCATGTAGCAGAGATGCGAATGTTAAGATGGATGTGTGGCCTGACGAGAATGGATAAGGTAAGAAATGAGTATATAAGAGTAGGTTTGAAAGAGACGCCAGTGACGGAAAAGTTGAAAAGTGAACGCCTGACTTACATACATACATACATACATATTATCACGCCATGTCCTTTGCAGGTTAGGCAGAGAGAACAGAGTGCCAGAGAACTTTATCCTTGCATACTTCACTCGCTTCCTCAACATTCATAATTCTCTTCATACACGCTCGCCGGTTTCGGAGACTCTTGACTCCACCTTCCTTCAGTACATGACCGATCTGGTCTAGATAGGTTAGTCTCGGTCTCCCTCGGTACCTACATCCTTCCACTTTCGCATTGTATATCTTCTTAACCAGACGTTCGTTCGGCATTCTTTCCACATGTCCGAACCATCGGAGCATTCGCTTTCGCATCTTTACACCAATACTCTCTTTCATACCTACTCGCTCTCTTACATCGTCGTTACGAATGCGATCGATCAGCCTAACTCCACAGATTCTCCGTAGAGATCGCATTTCGACCGCATTAATTTTACTTTCATACTCTTTTGATGAAACGCCTGACTTGGTATGGACATGTGATGAGACGGGATGAATGTTATGTTGGGAGAAGAGTTTTAAGTATGAATGTTGAAGGCTTTAGGGGTAAGGGAAGACCGAAGAAAAGATGGATGGATTGCGTGAAGCATGATATGAACAGAAAGGGAGTGAACGCAGAGATGACATCGGATAGGATTGAGTGGATGAAAAGGACATATTGCGTCGACCCCAAGTAATTGGGATGAGAGCAGGGTAATGATGACACGATTATGTCTACAGGATTAGCTTCCTTCTGGATTATTATCATCATTAACTTAAGACTCATGTCCCACTAAGAGGTACGAGCTTCCTATGAGGCTGAAAATTTATCTACTAAACCGTCTGGTTTAGTAGATAAATTTTGTTCAGACGGGTTATTGTACAGTTATATTTCAAGTTTACCTTCAATTTTTTTTTTTTTTTTAAAGACACCTCCCTGCACTAAGGAAAATAATCCTTGTATCGCGGTATTATTTGTAGTGACGTTATCTGTTTGCGTCTCTTAGTCGTCATTTACGACCACCCACGGAAAATAGAAATGGGAGTTTTGAATTGTATTGTTAATGCGTCACTACAAAGATATATATTATTTGATGCAATAAATAAATAAATATATATTCTATACTTTACTATAGTTAAAATCACTATAGTTAACAATTACTACATATTCATTTAGAGTATCTAAATCTTACGCTAGGCTTTTTATAAAACTCGTGTACCGTAAAGGTACATTTTAAGATTAAATTATATTATAATATGAAAATAAAAAAAATATATAATGGGTTTATATCTATCTAAATAAGATAATAGTAGATCCAGAGTTACTACTTTACAAATCTATTATTTTTAATCGATTAGAAACTAACAGCTTTTATTAATTGAATATTTTAAGTGAATTACGCAGTGTAATTCCAAAGAATTACAAAAGACAAGGTTAGTGATCAAATTCTGGTGTAATAATTTTGCTACTGCATAATTCCACTATCGGGTTATTCCCACAATGCTATCAGGTCTAATCGGACAATTTGCTACCTACTCGTATATTCTCAGCAACTCCCGTGACGTTTGATGACTATTTACATATATACATTTTCATTTTACTCATAATGTTAGCGAATTGATTGGTCTCTCATATATGTCCCACTGTTGGGCTCGAGCCTCCTCCGTAATAGGAGAGAAATTGACCTACTATACCACGCTGGTCAGACGTGTTGGTATAGGGTTTTGTTTAAAGTTTCTCTTCTCTTGCATAGATGTCATATGCGTTTTATATCCCGTAGTCGTCTCTTACGATCACCCATGGGTAAGATAGAGGGTGGTGAATTGTATTCTTACTCCCTCACCACACCGATAGCGAATAAATGTTATATAATAAGGAAATTAATGTTATTATTCAGCTATATATTTCTACAGTTCATACTCTCTTCACGATTTACCAGTGATTCTCTTTACAATTGAATAAGTTCAGACCTTACACCACACTAACGAAGTGGATTGACGTTTTAGGTTTTCTTATCTTCTTTCTTTTAGGATCATCATAGAACTTAAATGACGACACACTTAAGAGTGATAATTAATATACTTAAACCCTTATAGTAAAAAACAAATAATGCTTACTCTTAATCAGGACAAATGTAAATTAAAAAAAAAAAATACAATTTATTTTATTGCTATTTCCTTTCAAAAATATCAAGATAATCCAGTAATTAAATATTATGCAATTTTAATTAATAATTATGCATTTCAATATAATATGACTAATTTCAATCAAGACGATGGAGTCAGGTTTCTTTATTGATCAGTATAATTGAGACTATTTAAGAACCAACGTTCGACCTCCGCAGACAAAAAATCTTTTGAAGCCACACGTTGATCCAAATTCTCGGTTACCATTCTGAAAATAAAATATTAACAGTTCCTGGCTATATATATATTGTACATTGACCATTAGAAAGAGAATAATTGACTAATTTCGCCTTCGTAGGACGTCTAATTTATGGCCACCGAAGACAAAGATCGAGTACCGGTGGCCCGCTCGAAGCTGGCGAAGAGAGGAGTTGCACAGTGGGTCTATGGGTTCACGCGCCGCCTTTTCCGTCACCCCGGAACAATTTGGCGGGGCGAGACGCATCCATAGTCCACTGCAAAAAAAGGACCTCTAATTTATCTCACACAAACCACCTGACCACACACGAAGCATTGACATTCTATTATGTATTAGAAGATTTTTAAACAATTATGACTTTTTGTTACCAAATGAAATAAATCTATAATATAAGTTTTTACTGAATTATTATGATTTTAAGATATAATTTAACTAAACGCAATTGTACTAACTCGCCTTTGTACGACTGACAAATTTCAGACATGTATTGTGCGACAGAGCCAACTCTCTACGAATTGCTCCTTTCAGCATTGAAGTGCAATATTGATTGCTAGGTACTACACAACATTAAAAACGAAATGAATAATCATTTTTTTTCTACCCACTACAATCTATCTTGATAAGAATGTAAAGACTGATAACATATTATGAGGCTGCTAGAACCAGAGCGGTCTAACTACAAGAACCATGTTTTACAATATGGAGGGAATTAAAATGAAATTAAATTCAATTTAATCGATTTCAACATAAGCCAAAAATTTACTTGCACTGCTATCATTTGCTAAGAGCTTGTTAACAATATTAGGCCGCTGTGGTTTTATAGACTAACATTTTTAGATTACGAAATTGCAATTTTGTTAAAAGTTGTAAAAATGCAATTAGGCCGCTCTGCTTCTAGCAGCCTCATATATACTTCATTAAATTAAAGTACGTAGTACGTACGTAAAATTCTCAATCTTTCTTTACTATCTTTCGGTATGGTGACGGTTTAAGGATACTATGTAACACCATACTCATTCTCAGGGATTCTGAAATCGGGTGAGAGGCCAGGAGGCAATATTGGCAGCTGCATTCACATGGGCATCTAATGTAATGAAGAGAATGATGATGAGTAGACATAGATAAGCTAATGAATAGACTTACCCAATAGTTAAAATAAAGCGCATACGATATAAAGTTTCTATGAGTAAAGAATTAAATTTATCAATAAACTCTTGTAGGTATAAAAAGAAGTAAACTTCTGTTAACAATGCAGCTTGTACGCGCTCCTTCTTTATTGGAATAATAGAGTTGAAAGTTATTTGCTTGACAAATATTCCGTTGTTCTCTCTAAAGAACAAGATGCAACAAATCATTTTTAAATCCTTGTTAGTTTTGATGTGCTGTGAACTTTGAATACTGATACGAAAACGGCTACAAATACTAATATAATTAAATTTCTTAGATCAGTAAGAGAAGTGCTGGTCGTCGATGGCCTCCTTTTGCGAGGTCATCATGAAAAGGAAGGAGGCCGCGGAGCGAGAACGCGAGGCGCTTGCGTCAGCTGACTCGCTTCGCCGCCGGCGACCGGGAAGGAGGAGGCGCCGTTATGCGCACCTCCTCCCACCGCCTTGAGGGACGATAGGATGTGGCCAGAAAGCCAAGCGTGGGGGTGCCGGGGATTGAATGTCAGTAGACGATCTCTCCGGCTCCCCGTAAAAGCGCGGCAGGGGCCGCTGTGGTTTTAGTGGGTATTCCGGCCGCTAACATCTATGGCCGGCGAGTCCCACACTCCCCCTCGTCTGTTACCGGCGGGGGATAGCGCGCAAATGCGTTTCCTCAGCGAAAGAAAAAAAAAAAAAAAGATCAGTAAGAGAACGCTAGAAACTTTTTTCAATCTTGATTCAATGTTGACCTTTGAATTATAGAGAGTTGATCCAAAATGGTTACAATAAGTAAAATGTTAACTGTAAATGATGCTGTGTTGTGGCAGATACGAATTTTTTTTTTATTGCATTTGGTGGCAAACGGGCAAGCAGCACGCCTGAAGGTAAGTATCACTGCTGCCGTTCATAAAACATAGAGGGCGTCCATTAACCACGTGAGACATTTTTGAGCATTTTTAGCTCTGTCTTCGAATAATAACATGATAACAAACGCGTAATAAACGTACAAACAAACATATTTTGCATATATAATATTAGATAGCAGTAGAATTGTCAGTGTTATAAATATAAACGATTCATCTGACCATAACATTGAACATCTTTCTATTCACTAATAACCTCTCCTCTCTTTGGCCATTTTTGGCTATATACTTTTCTACGAAATGGGATTGTGTTATTGTATATGCTTAGTAGGTGAAACAGTCCTCATACTTGGTGTTCTTCTTCTTCTTCTTATGTATTGGCAATCAGCTACTTATACGAACTATTGGTGCTAGTGTCGAGTTATATTTTCACATTTTAGTCTTTCAGATTAGTCATTGTCTAAGTCAAATTGTCGCCATCAACAGTGATATGGCCACACTGTTAATGGTATCTTGTGGGAATTTTGATGGCAAACGAAACCGTTGTAAAGCACTTTTATATGATATTCACTACATCCCAGTAGTTCCGCCGCATCACATTACATAAAATGCTATCAAAATTATCTAATATAACACATTAAAACACTAAGATATCGAATATAATACAAGAGCACCACATGACATTTTCAAATTCCCGTCAAAAGTCCTAACTTGGTATTATATATTACCCAATAAAATGCTGCCCGTAAAAATGTATCTAGTTACCTATTGGTAGAAGCGTTTTGTATTATTTTAACAATTTGTAAGATATTCCTAGGTGATCTGCTTATTACAGTTGTGATACTTAGTGCTTTAATAAAGTCGTAAATCATATTTTGTTGATATAAAAAAAATATAAATATATATATCGAATAAAAATATATGATGAAACTTGAAATTTTGAAATGTGTAAATTGACAGATTGCCGATCATAGAGTTTTTTTTTTTTTTTTTTTGGTTCTGTTCGTCCATTCGGACAGGCAAAGGGATCAAAGCCCATACAGCCAAGTCTTATTTAATTATTTTTCATACATTGTTCATCATTTCTTCATATATGTAGCCTTAATAGTCATTGTCCGTCAGTAAGTCAAGTCGTTACCATTAATCAGGCGCTGATAACCTAATCCATGATTTTCTCTGGGAATTTTGGACAAATATGAAAATACACGTAAACCACTATTGTACCATATTCACTACACTTCAGCACTTTAACTGTACCATATTGCATAAAATACCAGCAAAATTATTCAATATAACACCACAAAACACTAAAGAAATTAATATAATACAAGACGAGAGAGAGAAGAAGAGAATATAGACATGACATTTCCACATTCGCGCCAAAACTCCCCGATCATAGAGTTTAATTTTTTATTAATTTTCGATCATAGAGTTTATTTTTTTACTATTTTTTTATTAAGAGTTTATGCCTTGGTTACTAAAACCTTTAAGCCAAATCTTGGTTTATAAATTAACTTCATTTAGAATCATTGTCCGTCAAAAAGTCAAATCGTCGCCTTCAACAGTGCCACGGCCACACTATTAAAAGGTATCTTTTGGGAATTTTGGTGGAAAACGAAAACGTATGTAAGGCACTGTTATATCATATTCACTAAACCTCATTACATCCTGCGCATCAAATTTCCTAAAATGTCATCCAAATTATTTAATATAAAACGTTAAAATACTAAGATATTGAATATTATACAAGAGCACTACATGACAGAGCACTACAGAGTTTAAAAGAGTAAAGAATCCTTACTAATATTATAAATGCGAAAGTAACTCTGTCTGTCTGTCACTCTTTCACGCCAAAACTACTGAACCGATCTAAATGAAATTTGGTACACCGATAGTCTAGAACCTGACAAAGAACATAGGCTACTTTATAATGGAAAAAAAAGGTTGTAAAGGGGGATGAAAAGTTGTAAGAAATAATGGCCATTCTTAAAGCCAGAAGCTTGAAACTTATTTTTAGGCTATTGATTAAATATAAATAAATATGACATTAAAATTTCCAAAAAAAATTTACCCTTAAGGGGTAAAACAAAAATAAGGGATGAAAAACTTTAGGAAAGTAACCTTTTACGCGGGCGAAGCCGCGGGCAGAAGCTAGTAGATAATAAAACCAATAAATTATATTCACAGAGGTAGTTTCTTGCACTTAGGCTATGCATTATAGATATAGTATTCATAATTTATAGAGTCGATAAAAGTTAATAAAAGTCATCATTATCATCATCTTCTTGCTCTTATCCCAATTACTTGCGGTAGATGCAATAGCTCTTCTCCTTCCATGCAGCCCAATCACGCGTCGTCTTAGTGGTCACTCTCTTTCTATCCATGGCATACTCCACGAAGTTTAGTCATCTTTTCTTTTGGCTTCCCTTACATCTAAAGTTATCAACATTCATACTTAAAGCTTTTATAACGACATTACTTTCATCTTCTCATAACATAGACACACCTCGTCAAGCGTTCACTCCTTAAGCGAGCTGCAACTGCTGAATCTAGAAGTAGTGAGTTTTAAAATTTTTTAGTCAGAGACTCAATAAGGCAAGGGCTTTATGAATTCAACCCTAAAAGGGTTGAAAATCAGTAACAAAGTTTGTATGGGAAGAAAAAAATATCAATTGTCTTAAAATTCAGTCCAGATAGGTACTCTATAGTAAAAATAAATATATACGTGTTTCCATATTTGTTAATTTTCGTTCTCTAAGAGTGTAAAAAAGGATTAAATTTTGCGGTTTTATATTTAAGTTCTTCACAAAAATACTATCCCATTTAGGACCTTATGTTTGTGATATGTTGTGTGATGTAGATTTGATTTATGATGCAGATTTTTTATAAGGGTATAAAATACTCTCAATACTAATTTGTGTAGTAGTGTACATACATACATACATATCATCACGCCATATCCCTTGCAGGGTAGGCAGAGAGAACAGAGTGCCAGAGAACTCTATCTTTGCATACTTCACTCGCTTCCTCAACATTCATAATTGTAGTAGTGTAAACAAAATGATATTTAACGACACGTTACATATAATTTCTATGGTAACGAGGTTTTTTTTTTTATTGCTTATGGTGGCAAACGAGCAAGCAGCACACCTGATGGTACGTGTCACTGCCGCCCATGGAGGTTTGCAATACCAAGGGTATAGCTTAAGCCGCTGCCAACGAATAAAATCCTCAAACCCAACTAGTTGGGCTTCCGGCTCTCTCGCTCACCAAACGAAGCGCAATAGCACAATGGCATTAATCAGACGTCGATCTTCTGCGAGAATGTGGTACTACCCCGGACGGACCGGCTGTAGACAGAAAACTGTCAAAAGCGTGGTCTTACCACTATTAAATCGAAGTCGCGGATAAATGCTCGTTATTATTGTAAAATCAGAAAGAAGTGAAATTTGCGATGCAGCTAGAAAAATATTAATGAGTTGAATCTAATCATCATCATTTTCTCAACTCACGCTTTTTACGACACCCATGAGCAAGATAGGGGATTGTATTTTCACCCCGTCTTCACGTCCACCTTGGAAGCAGGTAAGTCTTTCATAATAGAAAGGGAATTGGAAGCCAGAGGTATCTGGCTAAACTTAAAACGATCTGTGGTTTTAATTATCTAAAATTAATGTCTTTCCCACCATCTTTTGCAGAACTTTGGCTTATGTCCGTAAGTTATTATAAAAAGCAAAATAAATATAAATAAACTTTTATTTTATTTAATGATCATATCATATGGTATGAATCATTCATAAGTGGTAGGACCACGCTGTGGATAGTTTTCTGTGTATTGCTGCGGGCCGGTCCGTCCGGGGTAATACCACACTCTCGCAGAAGATCGACGTCTGAGTAATGGCAATGCGCTATTGCGCTTCGTTCGGTGAGCGAGAGAACCGGCAGCCCAACTGGGGTGGGTTTGGGGTTTGTATTGGTAGGCAGTGGTCTAGCTATATCTTTGGTATATCAAAGGTCCATGGGCGACAGCAACACTTACCATCAGGTGTGCTGTCAGTCGTTTGCCACATAAGCAATAAAAAAAAATTGAATACGCTTTAAAAATTATTTTTTTTGCATTACAGCTCACGAGCATCACATTCATGCCTAGAATTAATTAATTCATTTTCAGATGCGGTTTTTAAAATAGTTTCCAATATCGCTATTAAGACATTATTTTTTGAAAATGTTTGGATAGTTATAAATTTAATCATAATCATTCTCCTACTCTTATTCCAATTACTTGGGGTCGATACAATATGTACTCTTCTTTCATAGTACATATTGTAAAAGTCATTGGCAATAGTTTAAGATCAGCCGCCCGCCAGACGTCAACCCTCTTTGGGAATGTAAACGTTGACCAAACGGCATCAGATGAAGTTGGTCCAGGTCGTTATAAGGCTCTTAGTTGTCTTTTACGACATCCACGAGCAAAGTAAGGATTGGTAGTATTCGTAGCCGCTACCAAACAGCGTACAGCTATAAACTTAATAACTGAGGGTTTTCTTTTTTAGTTTTTATAAATATTATTATTATTGGGTAGTATTATTGGGTGTGGTCCTTTTACATCTCATTCCATATATGTCCTACTTTTGGTGTCGAACCCCTTATATATTATAGGGCAATTGATCTACTCAACCATGCTTACCAGATGTGTTAGTACAAAGGTTCCGTTTTGAATTTTCCATCTATTGCATAGTAATTGAGATAAGAGTAGGAGAATGATGATAAATCTTAGCATATATGATTAAACAAGACGATTAGCTGATATTTAGTATTTATTAAATCAGGGAGAAAGCAAATGAATATTTTTTTATTGTCTTTTGGTGACGGTAAGTAGCAATCGCCGTTTATCGACTTCAGTAATATTAGAGACTCTCTAGTCGCTGTCTACTTATAGAAAAGTGCTTTTTATAATTTTTTTTTAAAGAAAATCATGGTTGTAGCTCTCGGTTAACATTCCAGTGAGAAGTTCAGTGCAGAAGCTGGAGAAAATAAGGCTGAAGACGCACAGTTGGTGACGATATCGTTTCCAAGTGGTAAGAGTGAAGCTTACAGTTACTAGTGGTGATGATTCGTTGAAACCAAGACAAAAACCACTTCAGAACACTCCCCATTACAGAGTCGACAGAACGTGCAGAGAGACCCGAAGTCTCTCTTTCTCTCCAATGGCTCTAATCCGTCCGTAAGATTGGATTGATTTACTATTCAAACAGCACGTGTTTGCAGGCAGCCAAGTGAATCTAGCTGTAATATTCCGATGTAGATATTGTAGGCTTATTTAGGTACGTGTCTATATTCAAAGCTCTTGGCTAGATCGGTCTAGTTTAATATCACTATTTGAGTTGGTGCAAGATAATTTAAATTTATTTCAAAGAAAAAGAAAATAGGACTGATATCTTAATCATTCTATCCATCCATTATTCCGTAAAAGGCCACTGCAGGATGTACCCTTCGCCTGAGAATACCACTCAGAAAATTACAGGCCTCACACTGAGACCATAGAATAGTAGAACTACCGTGATGAGTATCCTTTACTCATATTGCATTCATACTCTTTTGTTTTTTGGTTGTTGATTGCAGTAGGTGTTAAGTGTTTTAAGGAGATAACTGATGCCGACTCTTCTGGTGTGACCCTTAACCGATTGTTATGACTCCCACAGGAAAGTAAGAGGCGGCGGTAATTGTATTCTTACTCCGTTACTGTACGAGAAGTCTTTCATTAAAAATAATTTATTCGTAATATAAAGTAATTTAGAAAAAAATAGAACAATTTTCTAAACTACTAGCAACCTGCACCGCCTTCGCACGGGTGTAATTGCGTGAGGAGTAATAATATTTAATTATTTAGAGCTTTGATGAGCGTTTGATGTCTACTACAGAACAGTTACAACTAACCCTACTTGTATATTTGGACTGATAAGTATGTATGTTAGTCTATTACTTCATAACTTCTAAACTACTGAATACTTTTTGATAAATGAGGTTATATATAAAAAAAAATTGCCTACTAGTTGTAGACTAATATCATTACCATCCAAGCTCAAATACGTCCTACGGTCATTTTTTACGACGGTACGGTAATTTACTTACTCCGTCACCATATGCCACGTTACAATGATCATTTCTAAATAATACAAATTCTGAATGAAAAAAAAAGGAAACAGTTTAAAATATTGATACACTGCTAGGTATTGCTTGCTATTTTACTGTCTTTAGTCGATAATTGCCTCTATTGATGTCAAATCAAACAGTTATTATAAGCTTTTTGTTAAGCTAATATTTGACGTGTTGATTTTTGTTAAGCTATTATTCTGTGATTATTAAGCCTTTTTAGCTGAAGCGTTGTTTATATAACAATAAATTTTATAGTAATAAAGTACAAGAATACAATAGTAAACTATTATACTCATTATCTATATATATATATATATATATATATATATATATATATATATATATATATAATTATCTTTTGTAGCCTTATGTTGCTACACACATGCCCCTTACTTATGCTGCTTATTGTGAATGTTTAGTTATTTTTTGTTTGATATTGTGCTTGAATGTGTTTTGACTCGTCTGCGATTTTTACCTATTCCAAAAAATATATCAAAGGATCTGTATCAAATTTTGTGTGAAAAACAAAATAAAGTGCGCGGATGCATTCTGAATGTTGACTGTGGCATATGGCAAAACTACCTTGGACTAAAGCAATGTTTATCAGTGGTACAAAATGTCCTCAGAGGGCTCCTGAGATGTGAACGACGAACAGCGTGCTGGACGCCCGAGCACGTCAACATCAGACGAAAACATTGATAAAGTAAAGAAAATAGTATTGGCCAATCGACGAATCAACGTAAGAGAAGTTGCTGAGAATCTAAACGTATCGAATGGCTCGCGCCATTCGATTTTACCAATTATTTGGGAATGGGTCGCCGCGAAGTTCGTGTCAAAATTGCTCAATTTTGACCAAAAACAGCATCGCGTTAATATTGCTCAGGAGACGTTGAACTTCATCCGTGACGACCCAAATGTACTTCAAAGGGTCATAGGGTCACTGACGTGACTGATCATGGGTTTATGGTTATGACGTGGAAACCAAAACTCAATCATTCCAATGGAAGCTGCCGCATGTGTCAGGACCGAAAAAAGCACGCCAAGTTCGGTCGAATGTGAAGGTTTTGCTCACTGATGTGGTCAATAAGGAATATTATCTGCAAGTGATGCGCAATTTGCGTGAAGCAATCCGCCGAAAACGCCCGGATTTGTGGAAGAACAAAAACTGGCTTTTGCACCATGATGACGCCCCTGCATACACATCGATGCTTGTGCGCGAATATTTGACCAAAAACAACACACTAATGGTGTTGCAGCCACTATATTGCCCAGACCTGGCCCCTTGTGACTATTTTCTGTTTCCAAAACTGAAGAGGCCCATGAAAGGACGACGCTACGCCGTGATTGAGAGATAAAGACGGCATCGACGGAGGAGCTGAACAATATCACAAAAAATGATTTTTTTTAAGTGCTTTGAGAATTAGGAAAAACGTTGGCGCAAGTGTATTATATCCGAGGGGGATTACTTTGAAGGGGACAAAATAGATATTCATGAATAAAGAAATACTTTTTGAAAAAATACAAAATTCGTGATTCTTTTTGAATGACCGAGTATATATATATATATATATATATATATATATATATATATATATATATATCCTTTCTGTAATATAAGCAAATATTAGATTATAATGAGGAAAAGTAAATAGGACCTCAGGGCATACATACCTTCTAGCTATATCAATATATATTTTCATATAATGATGATACTATATATAAGACGTTATCTAACAAATTATTTATTTAGTTCGATCGGAAAATAACATAATTGCCTTACAAAAATAATATATTTGTTTACAGAACGCTATACAGAATGTTCGGTAATTTAGGAGGCCTTTTTTCATACAATAAATTTTATTCTATGACAAGATAAATTCTATTATGACATATAGCTATATAATTTAATTTTTAAATATCATAATATACCTAGTACATATTAACATACATATATCTACCGTGAATACTATATTTATTAGTAAAACCAAAGTTGCATTCCATTCTAAGTGAGCTATATTTCTCAATAAGATAAAATAGGGACACTCGAATAAGAGCATATGCAAACTATACAGCTCGAAGCTTTTAATCACTAGAAAAGGCAATTGGGATGCCATATCGCTTGACACACCTACAATCGCTATACAACAGAACACAAGCAACTATGCTTACCTACTACGTTACCTTTTTACTATATTGTAATTATATAGATTGCGTAAGGTAGCAGTTATTCTTATTTTCTTTTTTTTTAGACCTTCACAATAGAAATTGCGTAGTGATAAGATACTAATACAGGTGTTGCCACTGCTTATTTGTCTGTGTTAGTCATGAATAATACTTTACTACGATCACCAACCCGCTAACCAACTGTGGCGATTATAGCAGTCAACATTTTACCCCATCATCAGCACCCTGTTATTATTGCATATATTGTCATATTGCAAAATTTTAGCATTAATTATGTGAGCGATCACCTGCCTGATGTCATCAAGTGAATGTAATTATTGAGCAGACAGCGTCAGATGAAGTTGATCCAGGTTTATATAAGGTCTTAGTTGTCTTTTACGATACCCACGAGCAATGTAAGTTAATATTCGTAGCGGCCATCACACACACAAAAAAAAAACAGCTATTAACCTATTGTAACAATTTTGAACACTCTGTATTACATATAGCTATAAGATCGAAAAAAGTTACTAGTGTACTATTACTGGCCTATAAAATAAAATCCTATACTAATCCGTAGTTAAAAAACGTAATAAGACCAATTTTCTTACACTTATGTACTCACATATGGTTTGACCATAACAACGAGTCATGCATAAGCTTCACAGATTTTTTTTAAATTGTGCGAACTACTTAAGAATGAAGGCCTAATGAAATTAATTTAAACAATAACAACCCCCTATCATCTGATAGAATAAGTAGTAAACTATTAATATAATCTGTAAAAAAATCATTCTATTCATCATCATTCTCCTACTCTTATCCCAATTACATGGGATCGATATAATATGTACTCTTCTTTCATAGTACATATTTTAAAAGTTATTGGCAATAGTTTTATGACCGGCCGCCTTCCAGACCTCAACTTTACTTGGGAATGTGTAATTGTTGACCAATCGGCATTAGATTGCCTTGGCGCAGGTCGTTATAAGACTCTTAGTTGTCTTTTACGACATTCACGAGCAAAGTAGGGGTTGGTAGTATTCATAGCCGCTACCACACAGCTTAGAAAATGTTTTTTTTTAAATGAACGAGTGATTAAAACATCATTCTATTCCACAATCATAATAAACTCAGAACAAATAATATCATAATTTGTTCTGAGTTTATTAAATTTCTATTCTTCTGAGGCTGGGTGTAATTTGTTTGCCTTTAAAAATAAAGAATATTTTATACTATAGAGCATAGATATTTTACGAGCCAAAACAAGTAGCTGATATAAATAATCGCAACGAGTTGCCATTACCAATACAAATAATGCTCATCATGAATTCAGTGTCGTGTTTGTGGGAATAACAAAGAATTACAACGTAAAAATTTGAACTAATTAGCATTGTGTGGGGTCAAAACGATCGATGGCAACTTGCCGACGTACGTGCTTCTACTGAATCGATCGCTTGCATGACATTCTACGAAAACATAGGTCAACTAAATTGAAACGGACCTGCTCCCTTACTAGTATAAGCCAATAGTCTTCGTAGGTATATCTGTTAAATTACCTACTCGTATAATGTATTAACTTTAAACTATTGTTGTATTAGTACTAGTAGTGTTGTATTAGTACTGTTAATTAGTTACACCTGTATCTGTATTTTATTTTAGACTGAAACCAATTAGACAGTGAACATTCTGCTTTCTACGGATACACTTTTCTTTTTACAATGACGAATTTTTCTTAAAATATTCTTTTATTATCTCCAGAGTAGAAATTCTAAATTATGTAAAATACAGTCAACGACTTAAATTGTTATATTTTTTTTATTATTATTTAGATAGAGATACAAAAATGTATTATAAAGAATCAGCATGTTCTTCTAATTTACTGACCTTCTGTCAATGTAAAGTCAGACTAGGAACGTGCCTTGTCTATGTTGGTGGAACTACTAAGAAGCGCACATCTCCTCATTATTTATTACATTACCCTCTAAAAGAATTTAAATGAAAAAGTTAATGAAAATTAATTAAATAAATAAGAAAGAAATATTCAGAATAACTATCCCTTTCCCTCCTTTAATTCTGACTTATAGACAATTGCTAATGGGCTGCTAATCTAGAGCGCTGTCTAATTTAAATTAACTCTGAGAATAAAGGCATACCAAGCAAATCTATATAGATTAAAGGTAGATTTTGAACTCGCTGAGATCTTTAACCAGTCAGGTAAGATCATGAATGTTCATTTCTTTATTCTAAGTAATTAAGAATACACTTAACGAGAACGCTTCTGAACTACGACCGTGTGTTTTCTAAATATAGCGTTTTAATAGTAGGTATACTGAATCAAGTACAAGTGGTTAGACATACAAACGCACTCCGTACGGGGAATGTATAAATGTTATTATTTAAAAAACATGTACTAATTTGGTAACAATGAACTTCTATAATACTTAACTATGTATTTCATTCAAACCCTTGACGTTTTTTTTGTATTTATATGGATTGTGTTTATATGTAGTCATTTATATAGGTATTTATATATTATGCACTTGTTTGTTGAGGAATGATTGAGTTAAGGTTGTTTAGCATAGCAAATGCTATTTTAGATTGTCGGTATATCGGTAACCTCAAATTGTTGCATGATCATCCTTACTAATATTATAAATGCGGAAGTAACTCTGTCTGTCTGTCTGTCGCTCTTTCACGCCAAAACTACTGAACCGATCTAAATGAAATTTGGTACACAGATAGTCTAGATCCTGATAAAGGACATATGCTACTTTTTAATGCAAAAAAAGGTTTGTAAAGGACGATGAAAAGTTGTAAGGAAGTATCGTCATTTTAAAGCCAGAAGCTTGAAACTTATTATTAGGCTATTGATTAGATATAAATAAATATGATATTAGCATGTTGTAAAAAATTACCCTTAAGGGGTAAAATAAAAATAGGGGATGGAAAACTTTAGGAAAGTAACCTTTTAGGCGGGCGAAGCAGCGGGCAGAAGCTAGTTTATTATATATAAACCATGCGGGGTATTTATATATTGTAAATTTTTTAAAATTCACCTTAAAATAATAAAATAAACATGAACGCCATTCTGAAGATCCGATATTTAGGCCTTTTGCCAATTATTTTAACTAACTTCTTTTGTATAAAATAGTATAGTAAGTATTAGTTTTTAAATCATGATATATAATAAAAAAAAGTATTTTTCCCTCACCTAAAAACTTACAATCTAGGTTAATTATAATAAAAAAAATATCTGTGTGAGAGACTGTTATCTGATTAGTTAGGTCTGTATGACAAACTACGAGCCTCTCATAACTCCAGACAAGTTGATGTTCAGGTAATTTCAGTTAATGTTACACAATATTATATTATGATTTACTTAAAATAATTTGTGTATTTTTATGTGTTTTGTGTGTGGGTTCATAAGTGTGTATATGTGTATGCCTGCTTGCGTGTATTTATGTGTGTATAAATGCACATATGTGCGTGTATATACATCTATATATATAAAAGAAAATTGTGTTAGTTACAACACTTATAACTCGAGAACGGCTGGACCAATTTTTATGATTTTTATGTTTTTGAGTTTGTCTTCGTCGGGAATAGGATATTAAAATATGATATTAATTAACAAAAAAAAAACAATAAAAACCTTGAGTCAAAAAATCTGTTTAAACGTTCATTTATTCACGATATTACAAATTCAACTGACACCACATGTAATCTATATCTATAAAAGAAAGTTGTGTTAGTTACAACACTTATAACTCGAGAACGGCTGGACCAATTTTTATGATTTTTATGTTTTTGAGTTTGTTTTCTTCGGAAATAGGATATTAAAATATGATATTAATAAACAAAAAAAAAATAAAAAAAAGTTCTAAACCTTCATTTTTTGATGATTTAACAAAACGCAACTGACAGCTCACGTCATTACGTGGTCTAATAGTTTGTTTTGGAAAATACCGCGAAAAGTTGAAATTAAATTTGACCGTTCAGAGTTCGTTTTGTGCGAGTGTTACAATTCTTTACGAATATTGTTATAATAAATCATATTGTGTGTATATTGTCATCAACAATGCCGCGACCAATAAGATCAAATCTTTCCCGACAAAGCCGTAACGCAATTAGAATTCGAAACATCACGAATGTAACCACGGCAGAAGAACAAGATATTGCACATTTTCGAGGCAGCCCGTGAAACGGTTCAGTTGACAATGCAAAATCGTCGAGCAAATCTCAGAGATCAACAATTAGATAATTTTCAAAGCGCACGAAGAAAACTGTCGTATAACACACGGTACTTCTTCGTCTTGCTTGCACGTTATTAAAATACTTGATATTTCGAATTTATATATTATACATATTTATTATCATAATAAAAAAAATAACTTTATATAATAATTTTGAATTAATCAAAATCTGCTCATCTTTTTCATTAACTGTTATGGTTAAGGCGGGACGAAGTGTGCCGGGTCCGCTAGTATAATGTATATATATAATTTATTCTATGCCTATTGCAGGACCTGTTTCAAACGTTCAGTTTCCTCATAATTAAGAGTTTTTATCAAACATGCGTGTCTTTTTACAATGATGCTTATTAACAGAGTAAATATATATTTCTCATTAGTCCTATTGTATAAGTATTTTCTCAGGGCCTCAAAGAATTTACCAGAGCAAGGTGTACAATACTAGTTCCCAATTAAGGAGAAAACCTTATGTTTATGTTGCTTTTTCGTACGCATAAGTTCATAAGGTAGTAATGAGTATTGTTTTAGAATAGTACACAGGAGATTCGTTTTTAAAGTAGTACATAGATATAACAGAATTTTCAAATATAACGCAAAGTTATGGCTGGACTAAATCCCACAAGCTGCCCGCGAGCACGATTTAACTATTAGCTTACTTCTATATTTATTTATACAGCTGTAGATATTTTATCTAAATGTGAAGGGACTTGGAATATAAACTTTCATCATTTTTACTAATTTTTCAGTTGAATTACTACTAAGAAAAAGAATGGCGAACGAACGTCTGGTTAAGAAGATATACGATGCGAATGTGGAAGGATAGGTACCGGGGAGGGTAGGTATCGGGGGAGACCTAGATTAACCTACCTAGACCAGATTGGTCACGTCCTGAAGGAAGGTGTCAATAATCTCTGAAACCGACGAACATGTATGAAGAGAATTATGAATGTTGAAGAAGCGAGTGAAGTATGCAAGGATAGATTCTCTGGCACTCTGTTCTCTCTGCCTACCCTGTAAGGGATATGGCGTGATGATATGTATGTATGTAATTACTACTAAGGTAAATAAGCAAACGACGTAAAACAAAGTGAAAGAAAATTTAAAATAACCGCAACGTTCAATATAGTACCTACGGTATGTTACTGGCCTAGCCTAGTATTAATATAGGGGATTCAGGCATTCAATATACAATTCAAGGAATAGTATTTATACGTATTCCAGCTAAAAATAATATCAGAGTATTTATCAAACTGAAATGTAATCGAAAACGAAATATTAATTATAAAACAATTTAGTACATAGAAATGTGCACCGTTTGGAACTTATTTGGTAATAATCGAGTGAGACAACAACGCAAGATATATAGATAAATAACATTCAGCCAAGTAAATGCCATTTCATATTTTAGGGTATTTATTAATGTAACATTTATACGTAATGTTTTGAACATTTTGAAGGGGAGTTTGAACCCTCAAAACCTCATCCTCTGGCTACGCCCGAAAAGTAGGTCCTATTCCCTATTATTATAGATGAGGCTTATATATGACAGAAGGTCTAATCAGTTCCCACTACTGCATTCTCGCAATATATATCCTTAGTACAGTTTTTATAAAAGATATTCGATAATGTCAATGTTTATTCCTATTATTACGATAGCGTGCTTCAAACGGAAGAACTAAGGAAGTGACGATTAGATTCGTTGAGCTATTTTCCGTTGGTAATCGTTGGCGACAAGTTACTAATGACCTATAAGCTAACAGCTATTTACTTCTGTTCGGTAACAAGCGATTTGTAACCGCCATAGTTAAGTTAAGAGGCTTCTTCTACCATTACTTTAGCAAGTTAAAATGTTTTTTTAATTATACGTAATCTTTATGACATTTTGTTTTTGTTAATAGAAGAATAATT
Source organism: Lymantria monacha (assembly GCA_905163515.2). Taxonomy (NCBI): domain Eukaryota; kingdom Metazoa; phylum Arthropoda; class Insecta; order Lepidoptera; family Erebidae; genus Lymantria; species Lymantria monacha. The sequence goes on from LR991081.1 coordinate 26,646,677, forward strand.
AAGTCTAATGATTTTGATTAGAATATACTACAGAAAATCATCATCATCATTCTCCTACTCTTATCCCAATTACTTGGGGTCGATACAATATGTACTCTTCTTTCATAATACCTACATAATGTAAAAGTTATTGGCAATAGTGTTATGACCGGCCGCCTGCCAGACGTTAACCCTCCTTGGGAATGTAATTGTTGACCTAACGGCATCAGATAGAGTTGGCTCAGGTCGTTATAAAGCTCTTAGTCGTCTTTAACGACATCCACGAGCAAAGTAAGGGTTGGTAGTATTCGTAGCCTCTACCACACAGCACATACAGGAAATGTCCTTATTAATTATTTTTTAAAAATAAAACTATATAACTGAACTATTACTTCTCAAATTTGAAATTTTGAAGAATAAAAGTAGGTAACTAAATCCAATAAATTTTACCTATCTATATTTCTAGTTAAAAAAGATAGGTTCTCGAGTGGCGATCACAAATTGGACGACGCAGCGTAGGACGACCCCTCATTAGATGCACTGACGTCATTATATAGGTTGTAGGAAAGCGTTGGATGCAGTTGACTTATTTTTTTTTTGCATTGGATTATGGATGCTTCTCGCCGGGGTGACAAAAGAGGCGGCGCGTGACCCCATAGACCCACTGTGCAACTCCTCTCTTCGCCGTGCCAGCGAGCCACCGGTACCCGATCTTTTTCTTCGGTGGCCCGCCCGGCAGTTTACCCTCGCGGGTTCCTCTCGTCGACGCCCCGGCAGCTTTCGCCGTCGGGGTGTCGTCCTCACGCGGTGGCCTCACGTCGGGTGACCGGGCTATTCCCCGGACCGATCACCTAAGGCCTCGGCTAGGGCGGCATCAGGCGCAGGTGTTCGCGCCTGCACCACCCGAGGTGCCGGCGGCGCCCCGAGTCCGCATGGAGGAAATCCTCCCGGGCTCGTTCCGCCGTCTCCTTCTGCGAAATGACAGTCTCGCAGAAGGCGGCAACCGCGTCCCAGTTTCTGATGCTCTCGACCATCGCTTTTGCGACAGCCGGCAGCGTCAGGTCGGCACTGATAACAGCGACCAGGTCACAGCGCTGCTGGGCCCAGGTCACGCAGACCTCCAGCGTATGCTATGCCGTGTCCTCGTCACTGCCGCACTCGTGGCAGGACCAAGTCAACTCCCTCCTCGCGACCGTGTGCAGGTACTTGCCGAAACAACACCTGCACCAGCCGGAAGGAGAGGACTCCGTGCTGCGGCTCCATCCACTCCACCAGTACGGGCCGGAGAGCCTTAACGGTAACAACACCGTGTCTAGTCCTCTCCAGCCGCGTAACCCAACGGGCGATGACGTCTCGGTGGATGGATGCAGGTGGCCTAGGATCATTCTGAGTAGGTAGTATTCTCGTGGGGAGGCCTAAGTCCAGCAGTTTACGTATACAGTTTATGGATGAATGGAGGGATTTCTAGTTAATAACTGCAAGTAAAAGCGGTGTAGATTTAATATCAACCAATAAATATACAAATTACATTAAAAAAGAAAACGAACCCCACGCACTAGATTTACAGAGTATTAAATATAAAACAGGTTTTGTGTTTCTTATGGTAGGGCCACGTAACTTACAGTCAATGACATCATGCCTGCACCCAAAAATGTTTCGGTTCATCCAGAATAGTGCCACGGAAAGAAAATTGACTTCTGAGTAATTTAATTCGTTTTCCCACCTCACGGCAGTCAGCGATGAGGTTGTGTTCTTAATATGGCAGAAATTCATAAGCGTAGGCCCTTACTATTATATTGGTTACTTGTTCGTTTGTCACCAAAAGGCGACCAAATAAAATCGAAAATTCAAATATCATTTTGTTTTTTTTTTGGCGATTGGTTGAGGTATGGGCACACCCTGTTAATTTCATCCGAGGTGATAGAAAGAGTGGCATGCGACCCCATAGACCCGCGCTTCATGTACCTATCTACGCCGTGCGAGTGGGCCACCGAAACCCGGTCTTTGTCTTTGGTGGCCCACCCAGAGGTCTACTCACATAGGTATCCTATCGAGTCGATGCCGCGGCGGCTTTCGCCGTCAAGCATTATGCTACAGGAGATTCCATATTAATATCGTATAACGTATTCGTGCGTGTATAAGTTATCAAAGTGAAAATGCTAAAATAAAATAAAAATCAAAGCGGAAATTCCTAGGTTTTGCTAAGTAATTGGAGATATAAAAGTCAATATGCCCAATGTCATGCTCATTACATAGATAAAATAAAAGATTCAAGAGCGAACATGATTTCGTTTTCCTTATCCTTACTAATATTATAAATGCGAAAGTAACTCTGTCTGTCTGTTTGTCGCCCTTTCACGCAAAAACTACTGAACCGATCTAAATGAAATTTGGTAAACAGACAGTCTAGAGCCTGATAAAGGACATAGGCTACTTTTTTAATGCAAAAAAGGGTTGTAAAGGGAGATGAAAAGATGTAAGGAAGTATCGTCATTTTTAAACCCAGAAGTTTGAAAATAATTTTTAGGCTATTGATTAGATATAAATAAATATGGCATTAACATGTTGTAAAAATTTACGCTTAAAGTGTAAAATAAACATAGGGGATGAAAAACTGTAGGAAAGTAACCTTTTACGCGGGCGAAGCCACGGGCATAAGCTAGTTTAGTATAAAACAAAGTCGCTATCCATCTTCTGTAAGCTTAGATCTTTTAAACTACACAACAGTTTTCAATGGACAGAATGATTCAAGAGTAAGGTTTATATGTATAATACATTCACATATGTATTATACATATAAACAAAAAATAGTTGTGAATTTAAAATATTTGTAATGTGATGTTATCACATATATATTATCAAGGAGAGGGTAACCCTCAGGGGGTATTCCGTCGGGCCGGCCACTGACTGACGACAAGTTCACGCTGCTCCGGTGGCCGGTCCAACGACGAAGGCGAGGTACACGGGTGGGTTACGGCTGTGCGTGCTTACGCCCCTTTGTAACCCCGGATGGAGTGGTGAATATGTCTATCTCCCACTTTGTATGGTTATACTGTGGGTTCACAGTAACTATGTTTATTTTTTACATATAAATAATGGATTATTTACGAAGCTATTCAAAGCAATATATTATTATTTCTTATCCAATTACATCCACCACGTACCCAATGCTTTTAATATAGATCAAAATTGACCTTTACAGAAAATCATTAAAATGAATATCTTAGAAATTATAAGAGATTAAAAATGAAGCGTTTAAAAAGCGAAGCGAGGACGAATCGCTAGTATAAGTCTAAATTATAACATACTATTTTAGGTAATCATCATTCTCCTACTCTTATCCCAATTACTTGGGGTCGATACAATATGTACTCTTCTTTCATAGTACATATTGTGAAAATTATTGGCAATATTTTTATGAACGGCCGCCTGCCAGACGTCAATACTCCTTGGGAATGTAATTGTTTACTAAACAGCATCACATGGAGATGGCCCAGGTCGTTATAAGGTTCTTTTTCTTTCTTTCTTTTTTTTTCGTTCTTAGTCGTCTTTTATGACGCCCACGAGCAAAGTAAGGATTGGGAGTATTCGTAGCCGCTACCACACAGTACACATACTATACATACATACATACATATCATCACGCCATATCCCTTGCAGGGTAGGCAGAGAGAACAGAGTGCCAGAGAACTCTATCCTTACATACTTCACTCGCTTCCTCAACATTCATAATTCTCTTCATACACGCTCGTCGGTTTCGGAGACTCTTGACTCCACCTTCCTTCAGTACATGACCGATCTGGTCTAGGTAGGTTAGTCTCCCCCGGTACCTACATCCTTCCACTTTCGCATTGTATATCTTCTTAACCAGACGTTCGTTCGGCATTCTTTCCACATGTCCGAACCATCGGAGCATTCCCTTTCGCATCTTTACACCGATACTCTCATCATCAATAATTTGGGATATTTTTTTACTGTGGGCCATGGAGTGGTCACGCCCCGCTAAATCGGTCCGGGGCGACGGAAGATGCGGCGCGCAACCCCATAGACCCACCCTGCAAAGCGCCTCTCTTCGCCGTGCGAACGGGCCACCGGTACCTGATATTTGTTTTCGGTGGCCACTAGTACGAAGTCCTTGTAAATCATAATTTAAGAATTTACACTCGTAGAATCTACGGCAATAGCCTGACGTCATAATATTACGTATATGTGATTTTATAATGAATTATGACAATCTCACTCTTGAATACTGTTTCGCTATGCTATCGGAGATTCAACACCCAAACGGGTTTTTTACAAGTGAAAAATGATAGTCACATATGGAATTCGAAATCATATCTCTTGCACATCCATTCTAATCGTTTTACCAGTTAGAATTTTTCTTTTTTCGTAGTGGTTGGACCACACTCTTGACAGTTTTCTGTCTACAGCCGCGGGCCGGTCCATCCGGGGTATCACACTCTCGCAGAAAATCGACGCCTGAGCAGTGCCAATGTGCTGTGCTTTGTTCGATGAGCCGGAAGTCCAACTTTCTGGGTGGGTTTGAGAATGTTGGTAGGCAGCGGCTTAGCTGTACATCTGTGGTATAGCAAAGAGCCATGGGCGGTAGTAGCACTTAGCATCAGGTGTGTTGCTTCTTTATTTCCCACCAAGAGCAATAAAAAGAAATAAATGTGAGACGAATGAACTTTTAATGAATGAAATAAATTCATACATAACAAGTAATTGCTGGGATTTGATACTGTACTGCTATATTAACTGGATTTTTAACCGACTTCAAAAATGAGGAGGTTCTATGTTTCATAGTATGTATTTTTTTTTTGATATCATGTTGCGAACGTTAACGCAAAAGAGAAAATGCAATATAGTTATTTAAAAAAACAAAAAATTCTACACCTCAAGTTCCTTGCTCACTAAAATTAAAATCCATTTAAAGGTTGTCTGGAAGAAATTGCACTACACGATAAGACCGCCTAATTGTACCGTAAATTTATTTTTTTGTCTTTTCTTATTTTATTCCTGTATACAGGGTGGAAGTGGACCACTCCCGAAAATAAAGACAGGGGATCCTGCTAGTCCTACTTGTGATGATAGGCTAGAAAAAAAATTATTCGGATGAAAAATATTTTTTTTCACAACGAATTTTTTTTTAATTTCATCGTATTAGGACAGTGCCATGTTACGATAATTCCATAAAAAATACGTAACTTTACTCAGATGAGAAAAGACGCAATCTATTCAAAATTCACGATGCAGAGTTGAACGACCTTGATTGGTAAAAAAAAAAAAAATTTCATCCGAATCGATTTTTTTTTTTGCCCATCATTACAAGTAGGACTAGTAGGATCCTCTGTCTTTGTTTTTGGGAGCGGTCCACTTCCACTCTGTATATGGTGTACAATAAAGAGATATTATTAATATTATTAAATTTTCCAGTGACCCTAAACGTGATCTTATTTTTGGCAGATCGCCGGTTTTGATTCTATACGACATAGTTATCAACTACACCGATCGTTCAAAATATATCGTAAATATTCACAGCAAATAATATGCGCTGCCAAAGTTATAATATAGTTACATAGATTACAACACATACTGTAAGACAATTTACGTACAACTGCAGTTGAAGATAAGGGCTTGATTTATGCGTTCCATATTACGTAGTGCGTTCGTGGTTTATCGTAACTTCAATGTTGTCACATCACCCGTCACGTTGATGTCAACTAACAAATATATGGAATACAACAGATGAGGGAATTTTGACGGGAATTTGAAAACGTCATGTGGTGCTCTTGTATTATATTCGATATCTTAGTGTTTTAACGTGTTATATTAGATAATTTTGATGGCATTTTATGTCATATGAAGCCGCGAAACTACTGGGTACATCCCAGTAGTTTGAATTGTGTTGTGAATATCATATAAAAGTGCTTTACAACGTTTTCGTTTATCATCAAAATGCCCACAAGATACCATTAACAGTGTGGCCATTGCACTGTTGATGGCGACAATTTGACTTGGACAATGACTAACTTGAAAGACTAAAAACGGGAAAATATTTATAACTTGACACTGGCATCAATAGCTCGTATATGTAGCTGATTGCCAATATATAAGAAGAAGAAGAAGACTTTTGACGGCAGACAATGAACTGACATGACTGACGACTAAAATATAAATGTATTATAATTTTTTAAACTTATTTTACTTTCATTGGCGAAATTGTGGTTAATCACTCACAGAGGCCATTCACTAAGAAGAAAAAAAAGAAGACTTTTGACGGGCATTTGAAAACGTCGTGTGGTGCTCTTGTATTATATTCGATATCTTAGTGTTTTAACGTGTTATATTAGATAATTTTGATGACATTTTATGTAATATGTAGCGGCGGAACTACTGGGATGTAGTGAATATCATATAAAAGTACTTTACAACGTTTTCGTTTTTCATCAAAATTCCCACAAGATACCATTAACAGTGTGGCCATTGCACTGTTAATGGCGACAATTTGACTTAGACAATGACTAACTTGAAAGACTAAAAACGTGAAGGTATTTATAACTCGACACTGGCACTAATAGCTTGTATAAGTAGCTGATTGCCAAATCATAAGAAGAAAAAAAAAATTAACAGAATACAGGCAAACCTTTTGCTGTTTTCAGTTATTGTGTTATTATTATGAACCGTTATCTTTATAAATTCTGTTTCATATGATTTTTTTAACACTTTGACATATCTCCTGGATGTCCGATTATGGTGTTTTTTGTTTTCTAAAAGATGTTTTTTTAGTTACAATAAAATGAATTGAATTATCCGTGTGGTGACGGAGTAAGAATACTATTCACCACCCCATATCTTACCCGTGGGTAATCGTACGAGACGACTCAAGGATATAAAACGCATATAACATCTATGCGAGAGGAGGAAGACTCGGAACAAAACCCTATACCAACACATCTGACCAGCGTGGTATAGTAGGTTCATTTCCCTCCCGTTACGGAGGAGGCCCGAGCCCAACAGTGGGACATTTATGGGCTGTGAGGATGATGATGAAAATGAATTAGTATGTCTCATCTTTCCCTATCAATTTTTATTCTCTTTAATGATAAAAACAATATGAGATTTTACTCTCGCGCGTTGATAAACTATAACGCAGAAAACAGTGCCCGTATTCCCAAGAATAGGTAGCAAAATTTTAGGAACTTCCTAACACAATCTAAACATTAATAATATACCTACATATATTAAATGACACATAACATCGACTAATTATTGATGTCATATGTTATATCATCATCATTCTCCTACTCTTATCCCAATTACTTGGGGTCGATACAATATGTATCTACTCTTCTTTCATAGTACATACTGTAAAAGTTATTGGCAATAGTTTTATGACCGGCCATCTGCCAGATGTCAACCCTCCCTGGGAATGTAATTGTTGACCAAACGGCATCACATGGAGTTGACCTAGGTCGTTATAAGGCTCTTAGTCGTCTTTTACGACATCCACAAGCAAAGTAAGGATTGATAATATTCGAAGTTGCTACAACATAGTTAGATGTCATATGCTATATAGGTATATTACCATAATTGATAAGTATCGGTGTGGTTTGTGAAATCGGTCTTAAGGTAGAGTGAGCATGCCGTTCTCAAGTTACAATTATATGCGTAATAAATCCTCTACTTATGCAATAATACATTCGCATAGGTCTGCTAATATTATATGTATGATAATACATACTTACCCTGCTCAAGGATCTTTTCTAAATTCGATTAAACGTACAAAACTACAGAGGAGATAACATGATTAAAAAAAGGAAGATAAGGTGAAATAAAATCTTATGTCAAACCGTTTAAATAGAATATAGAATCATAATTTTCCTTCACATAAAAGCGACACAGGCCCAGCAGTAAGACATATACCAATAGGTTAAGAAGAGAAGAGGAAAGTAAAGAAGAGTTAAGAATAGCTAAAATCATTATCCATCCATCCATCAGCCCGTAAACGTTCACTGTTGGACATAGGCCTCCCCACGAGATTGCCATCTGTAACGGTCCTGTGCCACCTGCATCCAACGGTTTCCTGCGACCTTGATGAGGTCATCAGTCCACCGAGTGGAGGGTCGTCCTACGCTGCGTCGTCCGATTCGTGGTCGCCACTCGAAAACCTTTCTTCCCCAACGGTTGTCGGCTCGTCGAGCGATTTGGCCTGCCCATTGCCACTTCAACGTGCTAATTCTTCGGGCTATGTCGGTTAAAATCATTATATCGTTACTATATTTTCAACATAATCGTGAAAACGAGTAAGGATCGTAAGCAAATCAAGTCAAATCATTGAATATCTATAAGCCCGCGGGGGCACTTACTTATTGGCAATTTTATTGGAATGCGACCTCAAACTGAGAAGACCCGGCAAGAAACTCAGTGGTCTTGTCACTTATTAAATTACTTATTTTCAATAAAAATATACAATATATTTAGTAAGCTTTAAGTTCGATGCTTTTAGAATTAATTTATATTTCTTTTATAAAAAAAGAGTGCCACAAAATTATTAATGGACCAGATCTCGCAATCGACATCAAATCACGAACTAACTACCAGATCAGCCATCCTCTCGACTAAAAAAAATATATAATAAATTTATTATTAACTATATTGTAGGGAAGGGAGAGACTTACCCCACGTAGCTAGCAGAGACCATTTCAGTAACCAATGACTTACTTTACTATTTTATAATAAAATATTTTCTACCTGCTTCGATATTTCTCTATTCATAAACTAATGACATTACATTAAGATATATTTAATTAAATACATCTGTAACTAAAAATAAGATTGATACGTTTGATTAAAACACAAAATGATAATGTCTATTAAGTCATTCGCCATTTTTGTTAAAAATAAAGTTAAGTTAAGTAAAAAAGTAGTATCAAAAAGTCAATGTTTATTAATTTCATAATAGTCACCTACTTTTGATCAAGCGCAACAGAGGGAGAAATTTAAACTTATATCATTAAGATGATTCATCATCATCATCATCACAGCCCATATATGTCCCACTGTTGGGCTCGGGCTTCCTCTGTAATGGGAGGGAAAATAACCTACTTTATCGCGCTGGTCAGACATGTTGGTATAGGGTTTTGTTTCGAGTTTTCCTTCTCTTGATGATTATGATTATTATAATATTATATAATGATAATTAATAACCTTTCACTGATGAAACTGTTTTTATTTAATGTATCTTAATGTTAAACGAACTTACCTCAATAAATACTTGTGTCTACAGGTTCATAGTAATGATGAACTTACCTGAAAATAAAATAATAAATATAAATATACACGTATAATTGATTTATCGGTCTAACTTTGAAGATAGGGATCTGTGGTAGGCGGGTTTGCGATGCCATCTGCTATCATTAGTTTTCCAAATTATTACCATATGATATGATGGAGAAAGCAAGGCGATTAAAGGCTATTATTATACTTTTCTAATTAGTACCCACCCAATACCTATTTTAATTTCTTTATTTTTGGTGGCAAATTATTTAAACTCAACTCATTTTAGTTCATTTATTTTCTTATGTATTGTATGCGAAATGTTACTTACTTGTAGACTTTGCTTGTAGAGCCTCGTATAAAAATGCCAAATTACTGTAACTATGGCTAATTTTAATTGTCATTGCCAATACTAATCCTTACTAATATTATAAATGCGAAAGTAACTCTGTCTGTCTGTCGCTCTTTCACGGCAAAACTCCTAAACCGATCTAAATGAAATTTGGTACACAGATACTCTAGAGCCTGATAAAGGACATAGGCTACTTTTTAATGCAAAAAAGGGTTGTAAACTATGAAAGGAAGTATCGTCACTTTTAAAGCCAGAAGCTTGAAACTTATGTTTAGGCTATTGATTAGATATAAATAAATTTGACATTAAAATTTTGTAAAAAATGTACTCTTAGGGGAATAAAAGTAGGGTAGCAGGAAAGTAACCTTTTACGCGGGCGAAGCCGCGGGCAGAAGCTAGTAATTATATAATATGAAACAATAACTATATACATCGCAGACTAAGTGATATTTGTTTTATGTTATACAGGGTGGAAGTGGACCGCTCCTGAAAACAAAGATAGGTGACTCTACTAGACCTACTTGTAATGATAGGCGAGAAAAAAATCATTTCGGTTGAAAAAAAAATATTTTAGGGTTACCTGTCTTTTTTTTCTTCTCCCACTCTGTATATTTGTAAGCGGAGCATATTGGTTTTAAAATCTAATGTTCAAATGGAAATTATAGTACATGTAGGAATAGCACAAGATTACATACATACATATCATCAAGCCATATCCCTTGCAGAGTAGGCAGAGAGAACAGAGTGCCAGAGAACTCTATCCTTGCATACTTCACTCGCTTCCTCAACATTCATAATTCTCTTCATACACGCTCGCCGGTTTCGGAGACTCTTGACTCCACCTTCCTTCAGTACATGACCAATCTGGTCTAGGTAGGTGAGTCTCGGTCTCCCCCGGTACCTACATCCTTCCACTTTCGCATTGTATATATTCTTAACCAGACGTTCGTTCGGCATTCTTTCCACATGTCCGAACCATCGGAGCATTCCCTTTCGCATCTTTACACCAATACAGAGAGTATTCATACCTACTCGCTCTCTTACGCCGTCGTTATCACAAGATTTGTTTGAAGGTTTGTCTTGCTAATCAAAACGACAACTTGAGAACAGGACTGTCCCAAGAAAAACCAGACGTATGGGCACTTAAAGTATAAGTGATCATGAGAACCTGCGGTATTTTTTACCTTTGACGAGGTCCAAATTTAATAGTGAGCGTTTGTAGGCTGATGGACGCATAGAAATTAACGTAACTTGCAGTTCTATATTTTTGAAATATGTAGGTACTTATAGGTTTGATAACACTATGTTTGTTCCTCTCAGCTTATATATAATATCTAGTGACCACAGAGATGATGTCTGTTAGGGTTGTATGAAAGGAGAGAATATATTGCTTCGAACCCCAATAAATTGGAATATTATCAGGATGATGATGATAATGATGATCTTAGGTATGATCTACTTGAGCGGGCCACCGAAGACAAAGATCGGGTACCGGTGGCCCGCTCGCACGGCAAAGAGAGGTGTTGCACGGGGGGTCTATGGGGTCACGCACCGCCTCTTCCATCACCCCAGACCGATTTGGCGGGGCGAGACGCATCCATAGTCCACCGCAAAAAAAAAGTTATGATCTACGTGGCCACCGAAGACAAAGATCGGGTACCGGTGGCCCGCTCGCACGGCGAAGAGAGATTGTTTGCAGGGTGGGTCTATGGGTTTGCGCGCCGCCTCTTCCGTCGCCCCGGACCGATTTGGCGGGGTGCGACCACCTCCATAGTCCACCACAAAAAAAAGGTATGATCTAACTACATCGTGCATGGTGAATTAAAAGTGGCGCGATATTCGCCTACAACACCTGAGACAGGTTATTCCCGTGTGGTGACGGAGTAAGAATATAATTTACCATCTCTATCTTGTTCTTAGATATCGTAAAATATGACTAATGGATATAACATGCATATTATACCTTTTCAAGATAAGGAAATAGAATCATATAACAACATGTCCAAGCGGCGTGTAGGTCAATTTCCCTTCACTTATGGCAGAGGTTCGAGCCCAGCAATGGGACATATATGTGCCAAGATAAAGAGACAGGTTAGAGCAACGATCGGCAACAGGCGGACAGAAAGTTCGAAACAGGGAGCGATAAATATTGTAATGTATACCAAGTATAAAATAATATGTAGATAAGATGTACTCATTCATTCATTCTTCTACTCTTACTTCAATTACTTGGGGTCGATACAATATGTACTTTTGTTTCATAGTACATATTGTAAAAGTTATTGGCAATAGCTTTATGACCGGCCGCCCGCCAAACGTCAACCCTCCTTGGGAATATAATTGTTGACTAAACAGCATCAGATGGAGTTAGCCCAGGTCGTTATAAGACTCTTAGTCGTCTTTTACGACATCCACGAGCAACGTAAGGGTTGGTAGTATTCGTAGCCGCTACCACACAGCTAGTAGATAAGATGTACTATCTTTGAAATAAAACTACTTTTACGGATTCTATCGCGTTTGTATTTGATTTTTAATTTCCCGACGTTTCGAACACTTTACAGTGATCATGGTCACGGGAGGACTGGTGTGAGTGTGGTGTCGCATAAACATTAGAAATCTTTATTAATTGAAATAACATTTTAAGTATAGAATTTATCTTGGTATTTATTCTATTTTAAGCATAAACCGTATATTAATTAGGTAACATTTAATTATTATGAGTTGTTCTTTCTGGACCTTGTTAAACCTACTGTATCCGCGTCCCTTAAACTACATGCCAACCTCTGGGTTAGAGTCAAAAGGTTTATAGATTATTCGCAGAATAGAAAGTATTAGATGTCTATAATAAAACTATATATAATTAACAAAAAAATAGAAAGTCTATAATAGTTTTTAGTAGTCATAGCTAAAAACTATTTGCGTGCAGTTTTTTTTTTGAGCATAGCACATTAATCTTTCTGTGTTACGAAACCTTTTCTTTTTTGCCTATGGTGGCAAACGAGCAAGCAGCACACCCGATGGTAAGTGTCACTGCCGCCTATGGACCTTTGCTATAACCAAGACCATAGCTAGGCCGCTGCACACAATTACAAACCCCAAACCCACCCAGTTGGGCTTCCGGCTCTCTCGCTCACCGAACAAAGCGCAATAGCACATTGCTATTACTCAGACGTCGATCTTCTGCGAGAGTGTGGTACTACCCCGGACGGACCGGCCCGCGGCTGTCTTGTTAACCTAATATTACCTGTCGTTTTTAATTAATACTATTGTTAAGTTTCATGGTGTAACAATTTGTCATTTGTAAATCATCTCAGCTCATATAGATATGTCCCACTGTTGGGCTCAAGCCTCCACCACAATGGGAGGGAAACCGACCCACTACTTATACCACGCTGGTCAGACGTGTTGCTATAGGGTTTTGTTTCGAATTTTCCTTCACCTGCATATATGTTATATGCGTTATAAATCCCTTAGTCGTCTCTTACAATCACCCACGAGTAAGATGGTGAATTGTAGTATTACTTCGTCATCACACGGCAAACTTACATTTCCAAATAGATAATATATGCTGTGAATAACATTATATTAAGCGGTTGGTCAATATAAGCGGCATCATATTAAACGGATTCTACTGTATATAGACTCTGTCTATATACAGTAGATACTGTATAGAGACCCTTCGTAACGACGACGTAAGGGAGCGAGTAGGTATGAAAGAGAGTATTGGTGTAAAGATGCGAAAGGGAATGCTCCAATGGTTCGAACATGTGGAAAGAATGCCGAACGAACGTCTGGTTAAGAAGATACACAATGCGAAAGTGGAAGGATGTAGGTACCGGGGAAGACCGAGACTCACCTACCTAGACTAGATTGGTCACGTACTGAAGGAAGGTGGAATCAATAGTCTCCGAAACCGGCGAGCGTGTATGAAGAGAACTATGAATGTTGAGGAAGCGAGTGAAATATGCAAGGATAGAGTTCTCTGGCACTCTGTTCTCTCTCCCTACCCTGCAAGGGATATGGCGTGATGATAAGTATGTATGTATATATGCTGTGAATAACGTTATATTAAGCGGTTGGTCAATATAAGCGGCGTCATATTAAACGGATTCTACTATATATATATATATATATATATATATATATATATATATACATATATATATATATATATATATATATATATATATATATATATATATATATATATATATATATATATATATATATATTATCTATCGGGGAGACCGAGACTAACCTACCTAGATCAGATCGGTCATGTACTGAAGGAAGGTAGAGTCAAGAGTCTCCGAAACCGGCGAGCGTGTATGAAGAGAATTATGAATGTTGAGGAAGCGAGTGTTGAGAAGTATGCAAGGATATGATATATGATGATGGTATGCATGTATGTATGTATATATTATCTAGTTTAATATAACTAAATACGTTTGTCTTATATCTTGTGAGGTTCACTTTCAAACATGCGTGAAATGTCTTTAATTCCTTCATAATTGATTGGGTACTCGATGTAGAATTTCATTGTATTCCGAATTCCGGGTATTACATGTATTAATGATTCCACGCGTATTACTAATTTAAATTGGACATCGATCGGGGTGGGCGACGAAATGTGAAGAAACATTAAAAGTATTGATAAAGTATAAAAGGTTGAAGCAGTTTTTTTTTTAATTTTTTTAAATCTATAAAAGAGGATGTTTGTATGTACGACATCGTACATACAAACATCCTCTAAACTAAGAAATTATTTTAACCGATCATTATGAAAATTGGTATGTATATGTTTTTTTTTTAACGGAGAAGGTTTATATGCTATCCTCATTGATGTAACTCGCTTCCAGGCAACGGACTGGGTTTGCTGATTCTTAATATATACGATTGTACATAAAATATATCACGAAGCAATGTGCATAATTGGCATGTTTGGAAAATTTGATTCGCAATCGCAATTTCTCATCTTTTCATTCACATCCCAGTGCTAGGTTCAGACCTGTTGACCACCAACAAAGATCGGGTACGGTGGCCCGCTCGCACGGCGAAGAGAGGAGTTTGCATGGTGGGTCTATAGGGTCCCGCGCCGTCCCTTCCGTCATCCCGGACCAATTTGGCGGAACGAGACGAATCCATAGTCCACCGCAAAAAAGAAAGCATCAGACCTATTAAACAATAATGAGAAAATGAATCTATTTTAACTGTTCTGGTTTTTAAGGCAGCTTTTAATGTTTTTTATTTTTTTTTTATTTTAAAAAGACGTGGTGTCTTGCTTTAGGGGAATAATCCTTGTATTGCGGTGTACTTTACAAACATACAACTAACGCAGACAAATAACACCCAGTCCATATGCATGACACTGGCACGGCATGTCCATATTTTAACCCCAACACCATTTGTGCAGTCAATGTAAATGTGCTATACCAGGTGCACAGCTAAACTGCTGCCAATCGGGATTTTTTAATCCTCATCTAAAGAAGGACATACAGCATGTAGCTCATTCCAGATATGACACATACGTGATAGAAATATAATAGCTGAAATTGTATAGTTGAAGACTATTTCCAGGGTGAAATGGATATACCTTGCTACGGCGTCAAGTGGTGGTTGTAATGTTATACGCATACCATATCACCTAGTCATTTTTATAAAGCAACTAAGCATTAATTGATTCCCAGGGAGGGTTGACATCAGGCAGGCGACCGGTCATAAAACTATTGCCTATAACTTTTGCAATATGTAGGAAGAGGAGTGCGTAAGAAAGAAAGAAAGAAAGCGAGAAGAATAAATAAGTAAGCGAGTAGGTATGAAAGAGAGTATTGGTGTAAAGATGCGAAAGGGAATGCTCCGATGGTTCGGACATGTGGAAAGAATGCCGAACGAACGTCTGGTTAAGAAGATATACAATGCGAAAGTGAAAGGATGTAGGTACCGGGGGAGACCGAGACTAACCTACCTAGACCAGATCGGTCATGTACTGAAGGAAGGTGGAGTCAAGAGTCTCCGAAACCGGCGAGCGTGTATGAAGAGAATTATGAATGTTGAGGAAGCGAGTGAAGTATGCAAGGATAGAGTTCTCTGGCACTCTGTTCTCTCTGCCTACCCTGCAAGGGACATGGCGTGATGGTATGTATGTATGTATGTAGGAGTGCGTATTGCGTCGACCCCAAGTAATTGGAATAAGAGCAGAAGAATGATATGATCTGAGTATGAAATGCGTTTTAATTTTGTTAAAATACGGGTACGGATAATAAATTAACAAATAAACTCCCTAAAATCATTATAAATTTTCACTACATACGAAATTTTTTAAACCAACTGAGGCGTGAAATATCACACCTTTGTGCTGCCAAAAAATCCCTTTGTATTTGTTTTATGTTTTTATTAATTTACATGAGGTACCTTTATAATATACCGGCAGGCTTCTATTGTTAGTATATTAAATTATAATAGTCTGGGAATCAAACTGAGTATAATATCCCTGTTGTGACATACATACACGTAGAAGTACCAAATAATAAATATTGCACATCGAGTGTTGGAAAGAGACGATCGACAAACTTCGCCTTTATATAACGTTGTTCCTGTCGCACAAAATATGCTCACCAAAGAATGTCTACTGTGTGGTATTCTATCGACGAAGCCTAGATCCCATTTTGGACGATGACAATCTGAATAATGATGTGATAAGAAACCGATTCACCAGCCTATTTTTTACCGCGAGCTTTTCAAAAGACTACTATATATAAAGGATATTGACGGAGATTAACAATACAATTCACCACTTTCTTGCCTGTCGTTGTCGTAAAAGAGGACTAACGGATACAATATGCTGAGAATTGTGCAAGTGAAGGAAAGCTCGAAATAAAACTGTAAACTAACCCGTCTGAGCAACGTGGTAAGTATAGTATGTTAATTTCTCTCCTATTGTGGAGAAAGCTCAAACCCAGGACTTATATGAGACAGAAGCAATAAGCTATTTTTTTTGACGTGATAACGTGTTATAAATCGATGAAAGCCGACCGCACGCAAGTAAAAGTGTTTCATTGACTTTTGACGGGAATTTGAAAACGTCATGTGGTGCTTTTGTATTATATTCAATATTTTAGTGTTTTAACGTGTTATATTAGATAATTTTGATGGCATTTTATGTAATGTGATGCGCGGAACTACTGGGATGTCGTGAATATCATATAAAAGTGTTTTACAACGTTTTAATTTTCCATCAAAATTCCAACAAAATACCATCAACAGTGTGGCCATAGCACTGTTGATGGCGACAATTTGACTTAGACTATGACTAACCTGAAAGACTGAAGATATTTATAACTAGTTGTTGGCGAAATCTTGTAAACGCCATTAAAAAAAAAAAAAAAAAAGGTGTCATGTTCCGCCTGCGCCGAGCGTGCAAGCGAGGGCGCGGAACAAGCGACAGAGAGGCACGATCGGTCTAAGCGTTATACTCGGTAATTAATTTTTGCATTTTATGAATTTGACGTGAACAATTACATATATATCTCCGTGTGGTGACGGAGTAGAATACTATTCACCATCCCATATCTTACCCGTCGGTGATCGTACGAGACGACTAAGGGATATAAAACGCATATAACATCTATGCGAGAGAAGGAAAACTCGAAACAAAACCCTATACCAACACGTCTGACCAGCGCGGTATAGTAGGTTAATTTTCCTCCCACTGCGGAGAAGGCCCGAGCCCAACAGTGGGACATTTATGGGCTGTGATAATGATGATGAATTACATATGAAGTGAAGTAAAAAGTTAATGTGGTTTCCATTATTTATGTTTGTTCAATACATAGAAGTATAAAATTATTCATCAATGCTTTTTTATGACATTATCACGTAAAATTATCGCCAACCTTTACCTATCGGCTTTACAGTCAACCATCTTTTTTATTGCTAATATTAGCAAATGAGCAAGCAGCACACCTGATGGTAAGTGTTACGTAGGTAAAGCTATTACTGTCGAAGGACCTTTGCAATACCAGTGGTATAGATAGGCCGCTGCCTATTAATGGAGACCCCAACCCACCCAGAAAGCTAGGCTATCGCCTCTATTACTCACCGAACGAAGCGCAAAAGCACACTGCTACTGTTTGAACGATTTCCTGTGAGAGTGTAATATATATGAAATAGTACCATATTGCAGACAGTGTTCTATCACTATTGTGCAGTGTTCTAATACTATTGTATGTGAGGATATTATTAGAAGGATAATTTTATAATTGCCAACATATCTCATTATCCATGTGGTGATGGAGTAAGGAAACAGTTCACCACCCTCTATCTTACCCGTGGGTGATCGTAAGAGACGACTAATTGATATAAAACGCGGCAAATGTATATTAATGACTTCATAGTATAAATTTTAACATATATTTTTTCACAAATTTAAAAAAAACCATCCGTCGTAATAGTGACTTCAATATGAATAAGGATGTGGAGCTCGGTAACCATAACTGAAATTATCAGATATCCGATGTAAAAATATATCCGAAATCGTTACCGAATCTGATATAAAAGTTTCGAATAAATTAGTATAGGATCTATATATATATATGTCTATATTTAGAAAAAAAAAACAATGAGATAATCAGGCATTTTTTTTTAATACAGTAATATTCTTTAATCAATTAAATATATTAGATACCTGGTTCACTGAATTATAATTTGTATAATTGATAATAAAATTAATTAAATTTGTAAGTGAAGTATCTGGACGTCTACTTTGATCCTCGCCTTGCATGGAAATAACACATAAAGCCAAAGAGAAATCGTTTAAACCTCCGATAGAGGGCACTATACTGTCCCTTAGAAAAGAAATCCAAACTAATAATGGTAGTACCACAATGTTGACAGTTCTTTGTCTACAACCGCGGGCCGTTCCGTCCGGGGTAGTACCATACTCTCCCAGAAGATCAACGTCTGAATAATGGCAATGTGCTATCGCGCATCATTCGGTGAGCGTGAGAACCGGTAGCCTAACTTTGTGGGTTTGGGATTTTTATTGATAAGCAGCGTCTCTAAAGATCCATAGGCAGCAGTAACACTTAGTACGAGGTATGCAGCACATCTCGTTCGCCTTGTTCACCTTGCTCGTTCTCCACCAAAAGCAATAAAATTAAAAAGAAATCTATCAATCGCAAACAAAATCCTAACATACAAAACTATCCTCAAGCCAATTTGGTTATACGATATTCAACTCTGTGGCAGTGTCAACGTAAAGACAGTTTTCTTTCAACTAGCGCAACTGAATAGTTTAAACTTAAGTTAGTTAATTTCTGCAAAGGGAAATAATACAATAATCACCATACTTAGTATTTCCCTTTTACATTTTGAGATAGTTGACGCGTTATTTTATTTGATAAACTAATAGCTAATACATAATATATAATATAATATATAAATACTGGTTGTTTGCAACAAAAAGCCATTTACATACAAGTTGCCATCTATTTGAAAAAAAAAAAACGTTACCACATACCTATAGCTTAATATTAACAAACAAAGGTTACTAAACGATTAAATGTGCTTAAGTATACCTGATTGTTTTATACTGTTTACTTACTCTGTGTATTTTCTATATTACTCTTTCTTATATCTTACTCTTTCGTATATTTTCGATAGGTATTTCAGAAAAGAAATCGTCGCCTAAAATATTTTTCAGTTGAGAGACAAATGAATTTCTTATCTTGATGAATCTTCATTGAACATATTTACCTATATAAAAACTCTGTGCTTTTTTTAACTTTAATCGGGATCCAAGCGGTAATGAAGTGCCAGCACCTTCATCCCATGCAGCAGACACAACGATGACTAAGTAATATAATACCTACGTACCTAGATTCCAGTTAATTTATTGAGGTAAAAAATAATTAAAAATACTCCACTCCTATCTTTAAATTTGGAGGAAAAAACGTTTATGTTTAAGAGAAAGTGGCAAAAATATGTAATGAAGGTGAAATAAAATTATGGCATCAAGGAAAACTTAACATGCTTCGAGTCTCTTCAAAGTAGGAAAATAGTAAGTACTAAACTAGTCAATATTATTACTGCATACTATCACTGACATCTAGTAACGAGAGAAAACACTCCGTTTCGTTCTTGTTATTTGTAGAATATAGAAGTTAGTTTAGCTATCGCGCACTAGGTGGCGCAGTCAAATTTATGCTTAGGTACTTTATAAACAGTGGGAAAAGGGAACCTCCTGGATGGAAAGTAGAATTGAAAGTTCAACCATCAATAGAAGACACATTAAGCTTTGTTATAATGAGCGCTACCTATCGATCAAAAGCACAATATTAAAGATCGTAAAGCACGTAATGTTTTAAAATTTTTCGTATAGATGGCGCTTGTTCAAAGTTTTTACGAAGTTGTACATACGTAGTATTCTTTAATCTGTGGATGAAGATGAATAGCAATTTGCTATCTATTGGGAAAATCTGTTTATATACTTAATTTCATACATCACCAGCTAGGAGGCATAGTCAGATTTAAAACTGCGCTACCTGTCGATGAAAGTTCAACTTTCTGCATCAGCTGCTAAGTGTATAGTTTTATAATCGTTTACACAGATGGCGCAAATGCGCAAATAATAAACAGACTTCACAATGTTGGCACCGGTATATCAATTAATTTAATTATAGCTAATATTTAGTCTTTGTTAGTATTAGAGATGGGCGTTTACAGATTTTTACGCAAACCGATACAATTTCGATTTCTGATATTGAAATCGATTTCAAAAACCGATTTCAGAAATCGATTTCCAGAGCCGTTGGCGGAGCGGATTTCCCTTAGTTTCTATCGATATTCGATGGTTTTAGTTATTTTAGCGTAGCAAACGAAAAACGCAGACGAACGAACGCATTCAAAATATTTTTCTTTAATTTCTTTGTTGATTGGATTTAGGTGTACGATTTTCCTTCATGCTTTATCTAGGCTTAACTAGAGTACTAGACTAGCAAAAATGTTTTGTTTTGGATATGATACAAAACTTTCTGGCGTATTTAAAAATCGTCATATTTACAATGATTTCATGATTATATTATAATGTACATTTTTTTGTATGGTTTTTTTCTAACCATTTTACATTAAATTTAATAGTTATTTCTTATTTATCATCAAATCGTATGTATGATACTAACATACGTTAGTATAGTATTGAATCATAAAATACCTATCTAATTATATAGTTCACGAGAACACAAAAATAACATTACACGCACAGCGTACGTGTCACCAAGGTCAACTGTGCATTAAAATTCTCCAATAATTCAAAAAATCTATTTTACAAACACAAAACTATCATTAAGTATTGTGTAATATTATCATGGAAGTAGTTGCATTCTGATATAGATCTTATTCCTTGCTTCTTGTAATTCTGTTTCGTTTCAATCTGCCATTCATAGTTTCTTAGAAACCGCCAAAATCCAAAACTGATGACAATTTGCTTCGTCTCTTTCACTGCACTAAACGATCGCTTAGTTAGAATGAAAGGAGGCGAATTTAAATGAAATTCGCTTTCTCTCATTCTAACTAGGCGATCGATTGGCGGAGTGAAAGAGTTAGTAAGTTTTTAAATATTGGTGGTTTGGTTTGCAAAACTAGCAATAGAAAACGATTGCGCGTGTTGATTTAGTTTCTGTCGAGATACGTTTTCTAAAATCAGTTTGTATAGTGTTGAATATCGATACGATACGATTTCTGACTGAAAACCGATTTCAGATTCGTTTTGATATATCGGACGCATGCCTAGTTAGTATAAAGATACAGCATAACCCAACAAGATGTCGTGCGGTTAAGGGTTAAAAATATAATACTCATGTATTACCTATTTTCGCTTTGGAAGCATAAAAGCCGGGTAGATGGAGCACCAAGGCATGGAGAAGCATTCTTTTGGGAAACTCCTAACACCGGGTGTCGCACTAGGTATTGGTAACGTTTTACCATTAAATGTGTAATTGCCATATTTTTTTAATATCAATAACTGAACGACAAACTAACAAATTACAATAGTTATATATCTATCTCAAAAACAAATTACGTCACATAAATTGATACTGTGGTAACGCTTAGAATAAATTATTCTTAGGCAGCAAGGTTAGTTGGCCCAAGTGAATACATTTTCTACCTGGAATAAAATTCTTGCTTAAACTAAACTGTCCTATGACAATTTATTTTGCTGAAGATTGTTTAACATGCCACTGTTCACACTCTTATAATATTATTCTAGAAAATTCCCTGATATCGATAAGAGTGTAGCTTACATAGAGAATATCTATAGCTTACAAGATAGAAAAAAATATTTTTTTATTTTTATTCCACATTAAATGAAGTACTTTTTCCCATTAATTTGCCCTGACAATGTCAGCATATGATATAGATATATATTACACAGTGAATAAAATTGTACGTCCTTGGTAAGAAACCATCGGCTTTGTAGAGCGCTGTCCTTGTCGCACACTATCTGTGTGACAGAGCTCGGACCACTGAGAGTCTGGTATCTATGAGGAACTAATAAATGATTACTTTTTGTTATTAAATAAAATATCACCTTTTGTTTCGAAATGATTGCGATATGTCGTCCTCTGGCACTTGTAAAACGACTGAAAAATGTCACACATGTAGACTGTAGGACAGATTAGACTCATTAACGTTCCCCAATTACACAAACACTCAGAACCATATTATGTGAATCACACAAATAATTATCCTGAATGAGGGTCGAACTGTTAATGCTCGGTATACCACCTGCAGTACCTATACCTAACGTCAAGACCTAGTTTTGTTCTAGCGTGCTATTTTTGAAGACCGAATGTAATAAGTCACATAGTTTTTATATGTTACCAAATTTTCTAGTAAATTTTGAAATACCTAAGAGAGCATAAATTTCTAATAAACTTTTTGGACTTAATTAAGCTCTGTCACTATATATATACAGCGTGACTGGTAAAAGATTGTACATATTGAGGGAGGGTGTTCAGTACTCGATTCTGATACCGATTATATAAAAAAAATTGATACTTAAATTTTGAACTAATTGTCCTATAAAAATATTTATTTACGTACACCTCCGCATAGATATTGAAATTACATTAAAATAGTAATTAGTCGAGCGCGTGACCTTGCAACAGTGTTAAGTAGTGGCTCCCGCGCACACTCTAGAGAAATGTTGAGAAGGTGACCATCTTTTTGAGAATCCCGACACACTAATATTGTTGAGGTTTACTATCTAGTTAATTAATATTACCTTCTTATTATATTTTTATTTGTTAGATGTGAGTCTTTTACCAGTCATACTGTATAGGGTAAATGTGGGATGGATGATGGATGCCCTAATGGGATAGATGCCGCAGTTGTCATTTAACATACTTGTACTTATACGAGGTAAAATACTAAAATACTACGATATTTTGTCTTTTGTAAGTTTACCTTTCTGCTGCCACCAATCAATGCCAAGTAAAGTTGTGTAGCTCCTGAGCGATTGATATAAAAGATCTGTATCACTCACATAGACACATTTACGGGTTGAGAGCCCTCAGCGCTCACCCACAGTCCGGGTAAAGTTGTCATAGCCATCTGAGGCTAACAACTAAGACACAAAAAAAAAAAAAAAAAAAAAAAAAAACATAGACACATAGTCCGGTTAAGCTGTAAAAGCCCTTTCGGCTAACAGCAATCGCAGTGGATACGTTTTACTGGGTATCCTAGCCCCGAGGCTAAGAGAGACCCACACTCCCCGTTCCGGGGGGTAGTGCGTAATAGCACATAGACTATGGAGGGTAAAAACTAAGGAGTACCATCTCAGTGTATTAAGAAGTGTCCAATGAACGGGAGCAAATTAAGGTGGCGCTATAGTAGCAAGTGGAAGCATTTTAAAAAGAGCGCCACAAATTTCATAGGTTCATAGGTATGGAGGGTAAAAACTAAGGAGGACCATCTCAGTCTATTAAGAAGTGTCCATTGAACGGGAGCAAATTAAGGTGGCGCTATAGTAGCAAGTGGAAGAATTTTAAAAAGAGCGCCACAAATTTCATAGGTTCATAGGTTATTATTTATCAAATCACAGTTGACTACGTAACTCAGCACACTTCACTCTGCTTATTACTGCTACATTCATATAATTTCCACATGCTACACTAGCGCTATTTCGGTGAGTGTTCGAACAATAATTTGCTGGTTACAAGTGGACACTTTTTGGACTAATCCCCCATACAAGATGGTTCTCCTTAGTTTTTACCCTCCATATTCATAGGTTATTATTTATCAAATCACAGTTGACTACGTAACTCAGCACACTTCACTCTGCTTATTACTGCTACGTTCATATCATTTCCACTTGCTACACTAGCGCTATTTCGGTGAGTGTTCGAACAATAATTTGCTGTTTACAAGTGGACACTTTTTGGGCTAATCCCCCATACAAGATGGCTCTCCTTAGTTTTTACCCTCCATAACACAGTCTATCACTCGCTCACTTGAGCGCGGAATATATTAGTAGATCACTAGCTCACTAGCTCATCGCTCACTTCGCATCGCAGAATGTTTCACTCTCACAAGATAACGAAAAATGAGCGATATATGTAGGTGCGCTGCGTAGCCGGCCTACGAGAATGATATTTCACACTATTTTCGTATCGATGTAATTAAATTGTCAAAAGAGAATAGACTCTATCTCTCTAGAAATAAAGTTTAATAATTAATATTTATTATTAGAAAATAGATTTGTATTTATTTTATTATAACCAACTAGTAATGATTTTTTGATATTATGATACTAGAGAGATAAAGTATTTTAAAATTCTTTTTTATGGGTAATTAGTTGCTCCCGGGGTATCTCGTAAATACGTGACCGAGTGTTGAATAAAACTTACTTTTATAGACGTTTTTAGTAATAAAACTGTATATTTATTTGTGCAAGTATTCATTTCATCATCATCATCATCATCTCAGCTCAATTTAAGTCTCACCATTGGGCTCGAGTCTCCTCCATAATAGAAGGGAAATTGACCTACTATACATCGCTGGTGTAGATATAGGGTTTAGTTTCGAGTTTTTATATCCCTTAGTCGTCTCTTACGATCACCCACGAGTAAGATAGGGAGGGGGTGGTGAAATGTATTTTTACTCCGTCATCGCACGGATAAGTATTTATATATATTTTAATAATTATTAGCTATTAGTTATTATTATTGGAACTGTAAATACATTAAATTGCTCGTCCTTTTTTTTTTGCTTGGTGGACCATGGATGTGGTCGTGCCCGCGACAAATCGGTCCGGGGCGACAGAAGAGGCGGCGCGCAACCCCATGGATCCACCCTGCAAACACCTATCTTCCCGTGCGAGCGAGCCACCGGTACCCGATCTTTGTCTTCGGTGGCCCAAATTGTTCGCCCTAGAACCTTTTATCTCTAATAATAGAAATCTAGATAGAATTCTCTATATGCTTAAGTGTTTTTGTAGAACGTTAATGTACATGAAGAAGTATGAAGAGAATTATGAATGTTGAGGAAGCGAGTGAAGTATGCAAGGATCGAGTTCTCTGGCACTCTGTTCTCTCTGCCTACCCTGCAAGGGATACTGCGTGATGATATGTATGTATGTTAATATACATTAAAAATTAAGTTTTATTATCGACAATGAGTAATTTAAAAAAAAAGACTTTATGCGAGCGCCGATTACTGAATTTAGCTTTCTTACAATCTTTATGTGGCCAGAACTTTTAATATTATTATGTATGTGATTATATATATTTGTTTTTAATGTATATATGTATATCAAATAATAACTATTAAATATTTTAATTGTCTCTTTTAACACGATATGTTTAAAAAAATAGGAGGGCGTCTATACCACAATAAAGGATAGATGCCCCAGTGTATTGTGCGTATAGTTGCCCTTAAGGCATCTATCCCACGCTGTTCATAAACTTAGTTATATTTTTGATTTCTATCCATGCCCACGAAATTTTATACGCGAATCCTCGAGGTGTATGAATCAAAGAGGATCTTATAATAATTTTCAAAGAGATGAGACAAAACAGAAGTTTCAATAATTTCTCGACGGTTTTCGGACTTTGGAGTTCTAGATGTTTCCATCTAGAACCCTATAGAGATATTTCGCGTAATAAAATACATACAAAAACACATTAACCAAGGTAGATTACGTACGTTGATTAAAGTTAAGAACATCAAGAATTTTCTTCGATTTTCCATCCCACATATTAAAATGTTATCGGGGCGTCTAACCCACAGAGTAGGCATCTATCCCCCTTTTAGACCTTTTTTATTTCGTTTATAACTAAAAGAATAAAACAAATAATATTAAATTATTCTAATTATATTGTTCACTGATTAGTATACAAAGTAACACCTAAATATAAGATTGTCAGACAGATGTTTATATTCTGTATTTTAATCGCACATTTCAAAAAGTGTGGCATCTATCCCACATTTACCCTTAAAGAGATTTCCAATTATGTATTGACTCATCACGATATCTCTGGAACCATAAGACCTACAGACTTTAAATTTGGTAGGAATATTCTTTTCGCCGAGTAAAGGTCAGCTAAGAACAGATTTTACGAAATTCCACCTGCAAGGTGGGTTGCAGGTGTGTAAAAATCACATTTTTAAATATAGCTGCTATAGACTTGAAATTTGATATAAACATTTTTTTCTACCCTGTAGAGGTCAGATGAAGTAGAATTTTAAGAAATTCCTGCTCCGAAAGAAATTCTATGTAGCGAAACTAAACTACACAACTGAACTGACGTAACCGAAGCGAAGCGAGGGCGGGTCGCTAGTTTTTTATAAATCTATATAAATAATACTTTATAAATCTATCATCATCATCATCATCATCGCAGTCCATACATAGGCCTACTGGTGGGCTTGGGCCTCCTCCGTAATGGGAGGGAAATTAACCAATTATACCACGCTGGTCAGACGTGTTGGTATAGGTTTTTGTTTCGAGTTTACCACCTCTTACATAGATGTTATATACGTTTTATATCTCTTAGTCGTCTCTTACGATCACCCACGGGTAAGATAAGGGGTGGTGAATTGTATTCTTACTCCATCACCACACGGATAAATATAAATCTATACCGAATAATAAACTTTTAAATCAAATTTTATATTAGGGGCTATCCATCTAAGCTCATATAAGTCTAACAGTTGGGTTCGATCCTCCTGCATAATGGAAGGAAAATTGACCTACTATACCTACCATGCTGGTCAGAGGTGTTGGTTTTTTTTTTGTCGGCGGGCTATGGAGTGGTCACGCCCCGCTAAATCCGTCCGGGGCGACAGAAGAAGCGGCGCACGACCCTATAGACCCGCCTTTTTTTTTTTTTTTTTTTTTTTGTGTGGTGGGCCATGGACGTCGCACCCCGCCAAATCGGTCCGGGGTGACGGAAGAGGCGGCGCGCAACCCCATTGACCCACCCTGCAAGCACCTCTTCTTCGCCATGCGAGCGGGTCCTATAGACCCGCCCTACAAGTACCTCTCCACGCTGTGCGAGCGGGCCACCGGAACCCGGTCTTCGGTCTCTTCGGTGTCTTACCCGACTAGAAATTTTTTCGTCTTCCTGAGCAGGACCGGACCGGGCATGCCCGATCTGGACCAGATAAGGTATGTAACGCAGAAGATATATCTGGACCCGATCAGGAAAACCTTATCGGGTCCAGATCAGGCATTCCTGATCGGGTCCAGATCAGGCATTCCTGATCGGGTCCAGATCAGGCGTTCCTGATCGGGTCCGGATGAAATTTTACTGATCGGAACCAAATCAATCATCTGCGTTATATATCTTGCCTGATCCAAAACGAGTATGCTCAGTCCGGTCCTTTTAAAAAACATGAATATCTTAAAGAACATGTTTAATAGGTAAAAATAAATTAATATATGACGTAGGCACCGAATGCAGTGCTATATTCTTATCATAGAGTCCCAGTGAGCCGTTCCGATTATGGCGCAACCACCAGATGCTAACGACTGCAACTGTCGACTGATTTTCACATTCATGACCTGATCGATCTGTTTTAACCTGATTTGATAATAACTAATTTAATATTAGGCCATGTCATTACGCTTCGGAGAATCTTAACACCGCGATTCAAATAATGACGTCATTTTACTAACGCCATCTATTTATTATGACCCAAAACATTAAATGTTAGAATGGTTGTTACAATATATATATATATATGTATATATATATATATATATATATATATATATATATATATATATATATATATATATATATATATATATATATATATGTATATATATATATATATATATATATATGTATATATATATGTATATATATATATGTATATATATATATATATATGTATATATATATATATATATATATGTATATATATGTATATATATATATATGTATATATATGTATATATATATATATGTATATATATATATATATATATATATGATTTATTTTTGTTTTTTACTTTAAATATAAATTACTTTTATATTATTAATTAAACATTATTATTATTAATATTAAATACATATGATTAATTAAAGATTTCAGATTAATCTCTGACGCAAATACAATTTCGCCGTGGCATAAATAATTTGAATAAATATTTTGATTGATATTTTTTTTGTGTTACGAAAACTGTTTCTGGTTCTGATATACTACAAGCCTTACTATACACTTGATGTTATTTCACATCAGGCTATCCTTATTTGGTCCTGACCTGGTCCTGATCCGGTATGCCTTACCATACTTGATGTTATTTCACATCAGGCTATCCTGATCAGGACCAGACCTGGTCCTGATAGGGTTTGCCGGATCCGGCATGCCTCATTCTGTCCTGATCGGGTCCTGATCCAGTATGCCTTACCATACTTGATGATATTACACATCAGGCTATCCTTATTTGGTCCTGACCTGGTCCTGATCCGGTATGCCTTACCATAGTTAATTATATTTCACATCAGACTATCCTTATTTGGTCCTGATCTGGTCCTGATCCGGTTTGCCTTACCATACTTAATGATATTTCACATCAGGCTATCCTTATTTGGTCCTGATCTGGTCCTGATCCGGTATGCCTTACCATACTTAATGATATTTCACATCAGGCTATCCTTATTTGGTCCTGATCTGGTCCTGATCCGGTATGCCTTACCATACTTAATGATATTTCACATCGGGCTATCCTTATTTGGTCCTGATCTGGTCCTGATCCGGTATGCCTTACCATACTTGATGTTATTTCACATCAGGCTATCCTGATCAGGTCCAGACCTGGTCCTGATCGGGTTTGCCGGATCCGGCATGCCTCATTCTATCCTGATCGGGTCCAGATACATGATCTGGTTGAACCATACTTTTTTTCTAGTCGGGTCGGTGGCCAGACGTGTTGGTATAGGGTTTTGTTTCAAGTTTTCTTTCTCTTGCAATGATGTTATATGCGTTAGTCGTCTCTTACGATCCAGATCTAGATCTTATATCCTTTAGATCTAGATTTTATATCCTTTTGTCGTTTCTTACAATTATCCACGGGTAAGATAGGTAGTGAATTGTATTCTTACTCCGTCACCACACAGATAATTTAGGAGCTATACACCTAGTATAAACTATAAATGTGACGACAAAAAGTTTCGCGTGAAATTTATAGAAAATATTATGCTCAAAAAATTTTTATTTTTAATGTAGCATCAATCATTAATTATACATAAATATATATTTAAAAATAACAATATATATTAAATGTTTGAAGCGCTATTATAAAAATGTATGAACTATACAAATAATAAGGAATGTGATTATTTATGAAAATAATCTATTAATGTCGTACGATTCAAAGTTAATGAGATATTTAATGAAACGTGTTTGGCCTAGATGGCGCTATAACTTTGTGCCACCACGTCCCGCCAACTTGGATTTACTTTCGGTGAGAATCCCTATTCGTCCTAAACAAAAATCCGTTGCGCAGGAAATTGCATTATAAAACTATTTTTTTTTATTTTGGTCGTTGAATTTAGGAATAAAAAAGCTATTGGATCAGCTTGTGCTATTTTATTCTAATAAAATAATATCATTATTCTGCCAACATCTGAAGTACCTGGTATAATTGAAACATAATTATTAAAACTTAACCAGTATAGAAATGTGTGAATGTATGCTCATAACAATGTAAATAATTTTGAAATAGATATTTTTGCAAAAATATATTATACTACTAAACCCAGCCCGTTGGTTTATTTGTAGAAGTCGATATATTGCAGCGCTACATGGTGGCGAGTTACATCAATGGGGATAGCATTATTAACTTCCGTGAAAAAATTCATATACATATCAATTTTCGTAATGATCAATCAAATAGTTTTTAAGGTTAGACAAACATCCTCTTTTAAAGATATAGATAGATAAAAGTTATAAAATTTAATGAAATATATATAATTTATATTGTTAGTGATTTCAAGATGAGGGTCGAAATCTAGCACTAGATAGCATGGTGAAATTGCGTAGATATAATGATCTCTGATGTTTACGCGAGTATTGCATATTTGAAATAAAGAAGAATCCGTAAAAATAGTTTCATTTCATTGCGTAGATATTTTGGATAATTTTGTTTTAATTTTTCTAAATATATATATATATATATATATATATATATATATATATATATATATATATATAGGTACTGAAATTAAATCCCACATTCCAAAAAGTAAAAGACGATTAAGGGTTATGATAACAGCTTAATATGATTGTATCAGATAACATCGTTGGAAGAGAAGGAAAGTTCGAATAAAAGAACCCTATTAGCATAGGGTTCTACCATCGTGGTATAAAAGGTTAATTGCATTCTCTTTTTAGACTGGAAGATGTGGGAGTCCATTGAGAAGGATCTCTGATGATAAACAATTATTATTAATATAAACATTCGTTAACAATCGGAGAGCGATTGCTTTCTTTTTTCTCTTCTTCTTTTTATACATGCATACATACCATCACGCCACATGGCGTCCACCCACATCCCTTGCAGGGTAGGTAGATAGAACAGAGTTCTTTTTATATATTGACAATTAGCTATTTATGCGAGCAATTGTTGCCAGTGTCGAGTTATAATTATCTTCACGTCTTTAGGTTAGTCATTGTCCGTGTCAGTAAGTCAAATCATCGCCATTCACAGTGTTATACACAGCTACACTTTTAATGGTATGTAATAAATATTTTGACGATATATATGCGGATGTGGTTTAGTAGAACAACATTCGACAACGGCGTTCTCCGATGATATCAGTATGGATGAAGTTGAATGGGCGATAAGAAGTTTGAAAAATGGTAAGGCAGCGGGCATTGATATGGTGTCTGCCGAGATGATCAAGCTTGGTGGCTCCTGTGTCTGGGAGGCGTTCCTGTTGCTCCTCAATTTATGTTGGAGCTCGGGAATGGTTCCCGGGGACTGGAATAGCGCAGTCATCGTGCCTTTGTTTAAAAACAAGGGTTCACGTTATGACTGCGCAAATTACAGAGCCATAAGATTGACCAGTTTGGCAGCAAAAGTGTACGGTAAAATTATTGAAAGGAGATTGAGGATGGTGTCCGATGGTTTACTGTGTGAGACACAAGGAGGTTTCAGGAGTGGAAGGGGATGCATGGATCAAGTGTTCTCTCTGCGCAACATTGTGGAGAAGCATCTGGCTTTAGGTCAGAGGGTTTTCTGCAGTTTTGTGGATCTGGAGAGAGCATTTGACACGGTTGTACGAAAGGAATTTTGGGACATTTTATCGGAGTATGGTATTAACGGTAAACTGCTACAGGCTGTGCAGTCCAGTTACATGGGCTGTAGAGCCTGTGTGCGGCTGATGGAATGTCGCCTTGGTTTGACGTCAATATCGGCGTTAAGCAGGGGTGCGTTCTGTCAGCCAGGCTGTTTATCATATATCTGGATAAATGTCTCCAAAGGTTCAACGATATGAATGTGGGAGTCCAGATGGGCGACTCAGTGGTCACTGCTTTGTTCTATGCAGATGATGCAGTCCTGCTGGCACAGTCAGCGACTGACCTGCAGACCCTGGTCGACACAATGACAGAAGATTGTAAGAAAAGGGGTCTACGCGTGAATGTGAACAAAACCAAAATAATGGTCTTTGAAAGAGATGAAGCCAGAACAGATGTAAGAGTAACACTAGTAATGATGTACTAGAGCAAGTGGATGAATTTGTATATCTTGGATGTGGATTTAGCCGAGATGGAAGGTACACCACTGATATAGAGCGAAGAGTGAATGCGGAAAATAGAGTGAACGGAGCGTTGGGGCAACTTCTCGGCAGCGACCACCTCAGCCAGAAGGCACGTGTAGCAAGCAATACATAACGCAGTGCTTGTCCCAACATTACTGTATGGAAGCGAGAGTTGGGTATGCAGAAAAGAGTATGAAAGTAAAATTAATGCGGTCGAAATGCGCTCTCTGCGGAAAATCTGTGGAGTAAGGCTGACCGACCGCATTCGTAACGACGACGTAAGAGAGCGAGTAGGTATGAAATAGAGTATTGGTGTAAAGATGCGAAAGGGAATGCTCCGATGGTTCGGACATGTGGAAAGAATGCCGAACGAACGTCTGGTTAATGGGGTTAAAAAATGCTAAAAAAACGATCACGTGATTAATGGACGTCCACTTACGTAAAATGCCATCAAAATTATTTAATATAACACGTTAAAACTAACATATTGTATGTAATAAAAGAGCACCACATGACGTTTTCAATTCCCGCCAAAAGTCCAACGTTTGCTTTTATGATATTTTTAAGTTAAATATAACAATGTTGATTAAGTCTGACTGGTAGATTTCGTACACCGTAGTATTAAAGTTGCCTAGTATTTTAAACTAAAATATAATTAAATTGTTGCATTGTGTTACGACTTTAGTAAGGCTTTGTTTGTGGTTTTAAGGCAGCTATTAAGTTCGCGAAGGCAAATTTTTGAACACGTTGAAATGCCTACGTCAGTTCATGAAAGTTGGATTATATACACTTTAAACTTAGTTATATGCTATTCTTACATCTAATATATAAGATTTTGTAAGGAATTAAATTAAATGAAAAAATTATGGAGAACCTATTTGTGTAGTCTAATTATCAAATAATTCACAATGTGGTAGTGACATTGAATTGCCCAATGGTTCCTCAACGATACTTTAAATTATGAAACACTTTTGCTTTTGAAATGGGCAGTGGTCAAATCATACTCGGCCTTAATGGCCCAGGGCGGCGGAAGGGGTGGCGTGCAACCTCATAAGCGTATATGTATCACGGTATTACCGTTTGGGTGGACCACCGGTACTGAGACACTGTAGGCATTTCACCCTGATCCACCCCATCGCCATCGCTATGCTTAAGAATACAATGTGTGACTACCACTTAATTTCCCATAGAAGTCATAAAAATTGGTGAATGGCGGTTTAGAGATCCTCTCGATAAATTAACCAACATCGATCGCTAACCTGTTCAGGTCCAAGTGTGGCGATTACGGCTTTGTGACGAGGTCTATCATAGGCTAAGAAATGAATTATAGGAGGTGCTACGAATATATATAATACACAGCATTCGGACACTTAGGACTAGCGAGAGAGTCATCGAACTGGCAGAAAAATTGAGTAAAATCCGATCTAAAATTTTAGGACTTTCAGAAGTGCGAAGAGAGGGCACGGGCACGACAATCCTTCGTTCTGGAAAGCTGGTCTTCTACCGGTGGAGAGATCACCTATCCCAAGGAAGTGTAGGGTTTAGCGTTCGTAAGTCTCTCGTAGACAACGTGGAAAATCTCGAGAGCGTGTCGATAAGGGTAGCGTATCTTATATTCAGAATTACCAAACGGAATTCACTGAAGATCATACAGGTTTATGCACCAACTTCGAAATATTGCAACGACATAGTTCAGGCCTTATATGATCACATCTCGATAGCCACACGTCAAAACCCAGTTCACCCTGGGCGACTGCAACGTGAAACTAGGCAAAGGACTGATGATGATTACTGAAATTTAGCATTTATCATGCTTGATTATTTATAAAAACTTGATTACGAATGAATGTCATACATGGGACTCGAACATATTGGAAATCCGTCCCAACTGTGCCACCACTTACGTAAGTGAGCTGTTGTATGACATTCAATTAACGGCTCGTATTATATTTTCGTCTTTAAAGGACGTAAAAGACGTGTACCATCTATTTGATAATGTTTAAACATTATACAGATTTTAATGCTGTAATTTTGCAGTTAGAATTGTATTAAACGATGACACGACCCTGTTATTGAAATTACAGAAATATATATTTATATATATAGGTACATACATACATATCATCACGCCATATCCCTTGCAGGGTAGGCAGAGAGAACAGAGTGCCAGAG
Source organism: Lymantria monacha (assembly GCA_905163515.2). Lineage (NCBI taxonomy): Eukaryota > Metazoa > Arthropoda > Insecta > Lepidoptera > Erebidae > Lymantria > Lymantria monacha. The sequence goes on from LR991081.1 coordinate 26,680,730, forward strand.
AACTCTATCCTTGCATACTTCACTCGCTTCCTCAACATTCATAATTCTCTTCATACACGCTCGCCGGTTTCGGAGACTCTTGATTCTAACTCCCATCAGTACGTGATCAACACCACTAATATGTTAGAATCCAGCATAAGTGTAGGAAACCGATCGAGTCCCAAAAAAGAGTGGGATAAAGAGGTTATCTCTTTGAAACTGTTCAACACTGCGCTGGAAGGTGCAGATAGAAGCAGTCTTGACAGAATCCCTGAAGGACCTTGGCACCATGCTCAACAACCTCAGCAGGGTTGCCAACTAGTGGGTCAGCAAATGAACGTGGACAACACGAAAGTCATGTCTAATGTCTATATTTTTTGTGTACTGGTCCCGGTTTTATTAAGTAGATTTTACGTAAAAGTAATTATTTCTCCATGTGAGAAATATTAAAATATAAGGAAAATACTCGTACAATTCTGTAATTTCAATAGCACTTTAACGCTAAAATAACTTAAAATGTTAGAGAAACCTAAGTAGAACATAATATCCTAATTCTACTTTGTGATTGGTTTTCCACTACCTCTATTATAACCCGGATATTTGATAGCGTTCAACGCGGGAATCACGTTTAGAAAATGATCGGAAATGATCTTAGCGAAAGCTTTTTTTTTTACAGCCTTCTTACTTTTTGCTATTAAGATCTATAATTTGCGTTGAATTGACATAACACCCTGCTGATCAAACAAATTAGCATCAGTTTTTTTTATTTCTTAAGTTGGCAAATGAGTAAGCAGCACACCTGAAGTGTTACTGGCGTCTACTGTACCTTTGCAATACCATACGTACAGGCCACTACCTTCCAATGAGAACCCAAAAACCTATCCATAAATTTTCCAGTGAGAGTTCCAGCTCTCTCGCTCACCGAAAGAAACGCAACAGATGTTTTTTTAAATTAAAAATAAATATAACACTGGCCACTTTTGAAATGTTTCAACATCGTCAAAAAATCATTAAAAATGCCTCACGTAATTAATGGACGCCCCTAAGTGCTTGAACAACGAGGGGAATGCAGTTTGAGCACTAATAAGATATTGCAGATGCGAGTTTAATGCGATGTAGGTAAAGAAAAAAAGAAACCGTAGCTTTTGGAAAATATAAAAAAGAATCGCTTAAAATAGGCATGACACCAATATTTCTTGGAAGAATTATCGTATCTGTTATACATTAATTCTTAAAAACACTGTCACTCATATTTTAGTTGTTTATAAAAAAATGAGCGCAAAATAATATACATACTACTAAAAAATATGTAATTCTTATTATATTATTATATTATCTAATCACTTTAAAATATTTATTTCAGATAAGAACCTTTTCCTTGTTCTTCTTAATATATCTGAACGAACAAATATTATTTGAATTTTTTTCGCTATTATTGTTTCCTTTATACCTGCTACGAACATTGCTGAATTTCTACGAAAATATCTACGCGGTGACGTATGTTATTGAATAAAAAAATACTTTTAGCATCCATCCTATGTACAATAATGTACAAAGATTTTGGAATAAAAACAAATAGAAATAAAAACAAATATAAATTAGCATTGAAGTGTAAAAGCTTGCATACACATCTAACATTCATTTAATATTTAAGGCAAACATACAAAAATTTAAAGCAAACATAAAAAAGATTGAAATTGAAATGGCGCACTAAATATAGTACCTACAAGGAAAACGATCCGTGTGTTTTATTTAAATTTTTATTCGTCAACAGAGAGATACACTTTAGAGATTATGTTTGTTCAAATTTTAGTGTTGATGAATATGCTTTGATCGACGATGTCACTATAGACATAGTATAGTTTGCAAATATATTTTGCTACCGGGATTGAAGAGTACTATATCCATAGGCATGCAAACAACTGAAAATAAACATTGTATTTAAAATAATAAAAATATACGTATTTGTTTATAGAACGCAGTGGAACGCAGTGCTTGTCCCAACATTACTGTATGGAAGCGAGAGTTGGGTATGCAGAAAAGAGAATGAAAGTAAAATTAATGCGGTCGAAATGCGATCTCTGCGGCAAATCTGTGGAGTTAGGCTGACCGACCGCATTCGTAACGACGACGTAAGAGAGCGAGTAGGTATGAAAGAGAGTATTGGTGTAAAGATGCGAAAGGGAATGCTCCGATGGTTCGGACATGTGGAAAGAATGCCGAACGAACGTCTGGTTAAGAAGATATACAATACGAAAGTGGAAGGATGTAGGTACCGAGGGAGACCGAGACTAACCTACCTAGACCAGATCGGTCATGTACTGAAGGACGGTGGAGTCAAGAGTCTCCGAAACCGGCGAGCGTGTATGAAGAGAATTATGAATGTTGAGGAAGCGAGTGAAGTATGCAGAGATAGAGTTCTTTGGCACTCTGTTCTCTCTGCCTACCCTGCAAGGGATATGGCGTGATGATATGTATGTATGTATGTATGTTTATAGAATTGAATCTCATGCAGCAAATGCTTTTTTGGTCGCAGTGATAAATCGCAACGACGGCTTTTCTTTTTTTTAAAGGCTATAACTTCACACTAACGTATAGTGAGAGTGACACTCCACTGTTGTTTGTTGGTGTCGATGGGTTAGCACTGGAAAGGGCTGGTCACCGAAATCAAGGAATCGGTACCAACGGTTAGTCCGATAACAATGGGGTGGATACGGTAGGTTATGTAGCCGCACGTGTCGTCTCCGTCATCCGGGACGGTGTGGGTATGGTGCCTCCTTGGCCTGCCACATAAGAAAATAAAACAAAGCTGATGTTGGGCTAAGAATGCAATTAGAGTGATAAAAACCACTACCTAGTTACTGTATTATGGGAGTCATAAAAACCAACTGAATGACCATCAGCAACTAATAGTAATATTTGATAGTAAAAACCAAAGAAGCAAAACACTCACCCGCCTCCTGCTGTTATGATCACTTGCATGCTCCCAGCTTCGCTCTCGCCTCGTCCAGGAAGAATATATCATTGCTATTCAAATCATTTTATAGAAACGCACTGCACTCTCCATAAATCGTTTCTCTGTTACATCAAATACTTCACTAAGCCTACACATATCAATGATTATGCAAAGTGTAGCTTAGTGAAGTATTTGTGAATTTCAAACGTTTCAGTTATACACAGTTGATCATAAGAAATCACTTAAAATCGATCACTTTATTTAATTATTCGACAGTTTTTACACTGTTTATGACAATGTGGAATTCTTTATGGTTTCATTGTTGATTCAACAGGTTGCTTGTGTCATCGGTCATCAGCGATCTGCGAAAATGATGATGACTTTGCATATGGATGCGAAATGATTTTGTACTATAAAATACTAGTGTCATTTTGAATGTTTCTCAAGCAAAAATAATTTATCATTAAAACATATATAAACGTACAAGGCGTCTTCCTGGACATCTCAGGTGCTTTTGATAAAGCTTGGTGGCCAATGCCACTTCTTAAACTAAATAATCAGTTTGCTATCTCAGCCTAGTCTAAGAAAAAAATGGATTTACCCAGCATATTAAAATTGTAGGTGAAAAAGAGAAACGGAATTTCTAGGTGCTTACTAGAATATCCCCATCTTCCTGGGGCCTTCGTTTTAATACACTTAAAATTATATATATGACCACATATTTGGAGTCTATTTGTTACGCTGCACCCGTTAGGGCCGATAGGGCTACCATTGGGGCGACTCGCCGTAAATTACTACAAAGCCAACGAGTGGCTCTAATATTCTTGTGTAAAATCTATAGAACGGTTAGTACCGAGGCCTTGCTAGTACTCGCGAATGTACTTCCGGCTGATTTGGAGGTTCAGAGACAACCGTGAATGTATTACACGGGAAACTATCATAATAAAACTGCTTGGTTGTTCTTGAATGATGATTGTTTATTATAAATTATAATGTAATTATATTAATTGTTGTATTCAACTTCAGTATCATAGCATTCAATTATCGACATTTACTAACAATAATTATTTAATAGATCTTGACTCATTGTTATATTTTATTTAATTCTTGCTATGTATGAATATATTGATAGTATTTGTTGTATTAGGTAGATATAGTGTATGGATTATAATAAATTTGTATGTCTTATGATAGACAGAACATTTTGGCTCCATAAAGTGCTGTAACACCATTTTGTACACATGTTGAGACAAATACAGTTGTCTTATCTTATCTTGGTTGTTTGCGCCGTAAATCCGTTGTTCATGAAGAGCTTTTAACCGAATGGCAAGGTGGGATTCATCATCGAAAACCGTCATCTTTATCTATATTTTCCATGCATTCGCAAGCGTCTGGAGAAAATGTGGGTGGAGGTTGAGCATTTTGTGGCCCAATTTCTAACTGGCCATGACAACTTTAAAAGTAAATTTATTTATATTTATTTTAAACTAAACCTTTATGTTAATGTTGCACACCCGACCACGAGTATGAAGAATCAACACATCACACTCTCTGAGAGTGCGATCTCTAGCGAAACAATCTTAAGGTTCACATATACGCCCTGTTAAGCTCTTCCGTATTCGTGATGCCGTACTGCTGTGCTTGTCGTAGCTGTACACCCCTTTACTTATTAGCTGACTAGCAAGTTTTGTTTTCCAGTCGCCCGCTTTGCCTAGGAGGGAAGTGGAAGCATTGTTTCCAACTCCTCCTCTTTAACCTTTTCTAATTAAATTTGTTGCCGGTCCCAAGACAATTAAAATCATCTCCCGGGATTGCCTGAGGGTCAAACTTCGGTGTCATTTATGGAGACTATTGTGGATCCTGGCTTACAGGAGTTACAATGGTGGAAATGTGCCGTGGTTATTAGTTCCAAATAAAAATCTCATAACACCGATTGTGATCTCCAAACTGCATAGAAAGTGTAATGGTATTAAGCATAGATGGCGTTGCAGTCAAGATAACGACCTACCAGTGTCGTAGATTCAATTCCCATCTAACGTGCTAAAGAACTGTCTGTTGCGATTAACAAATTGGTGTTTTGAGTCTGGTTGTAATTTCGTCCGTCAATTGCACGTTCGTAATATAAGCATAATATTAAAGCTAAGTTTTAAATTAAGATATTTACAGAAAAATAGAAGAAAATAGAATAAGGAATAAAAAATAAATAAATAAAAGAAGAAACAAAAGGCGCAATCAGGCATCGAAAAATTCCTCCGCATCACTGTCCACTGGTAATGTGCCCAGAAGGCTAGCAGCATTGCCACGTTGAATGGCAATGCTAACCTTTTGTGCAAAATATAGGCCAGCCCTTTAAGATTAAAATAACAATAAAATTTCAGACACAGTCCAAAAAAAAAAAAAAAAAAAAAAAAAAAAAAAAAAAAAAAAAAAAGCATAATATACTTAGTGTGGATGATCTTATCTTAAAATATATATTATCTTAAAATATATGCTCACTATCTATGAGTAGGTCACCCTATATAACGCGTTATGTACTCGTACAAATGATTCACGCTTAATTTTTCTCGTTTTTCGTTAAAAGGTATTTAAATAGAATTTTAAGAAAAAAATATGTTATAAAAGAAATATGTGCGTTTTATTAAAATATAAATAAACTAAGAACATTTTAAATAAGAAACTTATGCATATGTAACTAAAAAATTGTTAATTTTTAAATAAATTACATAAAGTCCAAAGGCACGCGAAATTAATTATAAACTGTACTGTACATTATTTCCACAGTACAGAAATATAATGTGTGAAATCCCCGCGTTATATGTGAGAACACCCTTGAAATACAAGGGACGGAAGTACTATGTTATAAGGTTGATTACTGTATATTAGTTTATAATTTGAATGAATCGTTTCAATAATGTTACAATAACAATAGGCAATATGCCTTGATTAAAGCACCATTATGCACTTATTATAATATTGAAAACGGGCAGATATAATATACAGATATATTTGACGATGATGTACAATCTGCGATTCTCTTTAAGCTAATTGGAGTCGAAACAATTTATTATTACTAAGTACAGTAGAGATAATTGTTGCTAGTTTGAAAATAGCTATTAATTTTGTAATAGTACTTACAATAATGCCGCGGCTGGGAAATCTATGTGTCCAATTGTTTCACTATAATAGAATCCAAGCTACGATAATAGTTAGATAAAGGCAGAAGGAACATATTTAGGCATGTCATGTTTTTACCACGGCCAGCTCTTAATAACTTACGTACGTATTTCTTATTCGCAACATCGACAAGTTTTCGCGGAACGAAACAAATTATGTAATATAGTTTACATGAGTATACTACAGCAAGAGAGTAAATTTACATTAGTATACTACAGTATTATATAAGTAAGTAAGTAAGTATACGACAGAAGCGTATTTCTGTCTCTAAGATGAGATATATGAAATATTGTTGCAGAATATCATTTGACGTTGATTTTAAGTCAATATGTTCGTATATGTTAAATATTTATTAGTTTATAGAGAATACGGGTAATATTGTCACCTTGGACAAAATGAGAAATTATATGATGGCGAAAATAAATGAGACCATGGACAACAAAAAAAAAAAAAAAAAAAAGTTTTAATAACCATAAAATACTTCTACATAGTACCTACTCTTTACTAGATATCAAGCATAACAATCTATTTGTAATCTCAAATAGGATATTAATAAAAAATAAGTTTAAAAACGAATATTCGACTTCGAAAAATAGCGCACTAAAAAGTATGAAATAAGAAAATACAAGATATAGAGGTTCTTATATTTAAAGAGACTTACCGATATCCTTTATTAGATTAAGGCTTTCTTATAGTGAACATATTGTTATTCTAAGCCTCACATTAATCCTTTTAATACGAATGTGAAATTAACTGACGAAAATTACAACCAGACTTAAAACGACAATTTGTGGATTGCACAAAGAACTGTATTACCATTCCCATAATGGAACCCAGGACACTAGAATGGTAGGTCACTATTTTAACTGCAATGCCACCTGTGCTATCTATTACACCATAACCATTACACTTGGTATGCAGTTCGGCGATCACAATCGGTGTTATTAGTTACCGAGGATGGAAATGATCCCAATTCTGGTGTCCCGTTAGCCATTTTTAGTGGCAGACGACCAGACAACTAAAGGCAATTGATACCTGATGTTAAGTGGTAGCTGATTATGGATCTATATGATACAAGGAGTTCAGTCACATCGTAAAGGTTTAGTTCCGCGGCTCTCAGGCAGTTCAAAATAAACGCATTGACAAATTTCTAGCACTCAAACGTTGATTTTCTGCTAGAGTATTGTATATAAGTATACTACTAGGTACAAACTTTTATAGCTGCAGATAGAAAACTTACGTGGCGTTTGCTACCAGAGAAAAATTTACAACTGCTACTAAGTCTGAGACTGACTTGCAAGAATAAGTAGGAAATCGAAAAAAAACTTTGTACAAAAATCCATTTGTTTTGTTTGTTATAGTGAACTAACTGATACTTTTCCGATTGTTCTGTACGATGGAAATTGCAACAGTTTAATGATATTCAATAACACTTGCGCAAGAAAGTGTAATCGATATCGTGTATATGATTACATGAATTCAGTGAATCAAAACTCTTTCGGCACAGTTTGCGTTTAGTAATCAATCACGAAATTGAGTATAGTACTCAACCTTGACTCTTATAATATTTAAATAATTGAATATCCTATAATAGTGATATACCTTAAACACGTTTGTTAACTGTGTAGTGACGTCACATTGTCAATATTACCCATCAGCCGTAAGGGAGGGCAGTTTTAATTATACAAATGGAACATACGTCTATTTAACAGTGTTTTTACCGTTATTTATGGTCACGCGAAATTAATAGACGAAGTTTGTTCATTGCGTTATACACTACCACAACAGTTTGTTAAAATTACATTTGAATTGATATATGTTTAACTATAATAACAATATAGGCGAATCTGTAACTTAATGTTTATTAAAATGTTCATTTTAAAATTGGCACAATCATCAAAAACTGATGAATAATTATTAAAACCGAAACAAAATAAGCAAAAACACAACGGAGAAAGAATAGAACAGTAAGAATTATGCAGTTCTTCTGTTCCTTATAGATGTTATTTATTAAACAATATATATATATATTTTTATGAGCCATTTAATTAAGAGCTTCTGATTAAATGGTAGAACAGGTGACACTTAAGAATAAAAGGTAAAAGCGTCATTTTAATCTCTTTTTTTTGCATGTGTACGTGAACGTTTGTAGTTATTAGAATAATGGTGGTGGATGACTACATTTAAACAAAATACTCTTGAACTAGCATGGAAGTGCAGTCTGTGTTATTGGGTTACCTTATGTTAGATAGTTTGCAAGATAAATTTTGAATAATCTAGTAGTGAAAGTCAACAAAACTTCGATGAAACTATGTTAACCATCGGGGTGGGTGCCCTCAGTCTCAGTGCTCACCTATAGTTCGCGTAAAGGTGTCAAAGCCATCTCCGGGTAACAGCTACACACACACACACACAAAAAAAACTAAGTTAACTATTTTTTATTAATTCTCCATTTTTATTGCTTCTCAAGCTTATCGGAAAACAAGCAAGCAGCACACCAAATGGCAAGTGTTACTGTCTGTCATGGACCTTTGCAATACCAGAGATACAGATAGGCCGTTGCCTACTTACCAAAACTCACCTAGAAAGTTCAGCTGCTAGCTTTCTCGCTCACCGAATGAAGTGCAATACCACATTACCATTGCTCTGACGTGGATTTTCTATGAGAGTATGGTATTACTCCGGACGAACTAGGCCGAAACTGTAGACAGGAAACTATTAACAGGGTGACTTTACAACTCAGTGATATACTATTTCGCGTTAAGCCATGCTACCAAAATATGTATTTATTTATAAGTCATCTTAATATATGTATAAAATACAGTTAATCTAATACGCTGTGGCTGCAGTTAATAGAATGATTTCTGATTATGCGAGTATTATATATCTATATACGTATATATAAAAGAAATTCATCTTAATTACACCACTTATTGTTATACGTTCTGTGTTCAGAACGTCTCGACTATTTTTTATGATTTTTCTGTTTTTGGATTTGCCTTTGTGGGGAATAGGATAATATATATTAAAATATCATAATTAATCAACAACAAAAATTTCATTAAATAAACATCAGTCAAAACATCAGTCATCATCAAAACTTTAATTTGTTCCTGGTGTTACAAAACGCAACTGATAGCTTACGTAATATTTCAAAATACCGCAAATCGTTGAAATTAAAGTTGACCGGTCGATGTGTTTGTGAGTGTGAGTTGCATGTGCTACGAGCTTTTATGAAAAAAGTTTTTATGAAAATTATACTGTTTAGAGCCTATTGTACATCATTCTACATATGCAGTCTGTGGGCTAGATATACTCAAAAATCTTACAATGCCCTCCGTATCCAATATAATAACGCGTTCAGGGTGTTGTTGGGGCTGCCTCACTTCTGCAGCGCTTCGGGGATGTTCGCCGAGGCGCGTGTAGATTGTTTTTACGCCACAATGCTCAAAAGGTGTACATCCTTGGTATACAGGGTGCAGGCCAGCTCAAATAGTATCCTGGACATGGTTGCTAGTCGGCTGGACTGCATATATATAAATCACTGCTGTGCAGTCTCTCATGGAGTGAGATAGCAGTGATTTGTATTAGCAGAAATTATTTTAATGTTAATTTGCATGTATTTTTTTATTTTTTCTTGATGTCTTTGTTTTTTATTATTATTTGTATTTATTACTAGCTTCTGCCCGCGGCTTCGCCCGCGTAAAAGGTTACTATCCTAAAGTTTTTGATCCTATTTTTGACCGTCGGTAATACAGTGCAACGGTATTACAATACTCAGGGTTGGAACTTCATTACTGGACTGCTAGATGGCGTTGAAGAAGCTAGATTTTGAGATTTTTTGACAAACAATTTTTTCTTTTTCATATAAAAATTTTGATTTTTTTTAATAAAAAGTATCCTATGTTACTTTTAATACCTTCAAGAATATGTGTACAATGTTTCATGATGATCGGTTAAGTAGTTTTAGCGTGAAAGCGTAACAAACAAACTTACATTCACATTTATATATTAGTAGGGACTTTTAATTATGAATATTTAATAACAATTTAGATTAAGTATTACTAACAATAATGAGTCTCTGTTACTTAAATAAATGAGTATTATTATTATGAGTATTATAATAAATCTTATGTTCATCACATCATCATGATCACAGCCCATAATGTCCCACTGTTGGGCTCGGGCCTCCTCCGTAATGGGAGGGAAATTAACCTACTATACCGCGCTGGTCAGACGTGTTGGTATAGGGTTTTGTTTCGAGTTTTCCTTCTCTCGCATAGATGTTATATGCGTTTTATATCCCTTAGTCGTCTCGTACGATCACCCACGGGTAAGATATGGGGTGGTGAATAGTATTCTTACTCCATCACCACACGGAAAAATCTTATGTAATCTTATGTTATTGTATCGAAATTATTATTAACAATTCCTTGACCAAAAATATCTAATCTTTCTCGATAAAGCCGTAATGCAATTAGGAATCGAAACACCGCGAATGAAACCACTAAAGAATAACGAAATATTGCAAGTGAATAGCGCCGTGTTAGTATGGCCCAACTTCGTGCTTCTTAATACTTACCATCAGGTATGCTGATTCCTAATTTGCCATCTAAAGCAACAAAAAAATTCTATCACATTTTTATTTGATTTTTAATTTCCTGACGTTTTAAACACCTTATAGCGTTCGTCCTTCCGTGACCATGAATGTCAAACGCGATAGAATCCGTAAAAATAATTTTATTTCAAAAGCAGTTAATAGAATTAATATTGTCTCCAAATGTAAGCAATATTTACGTTCATTGGTGAAATAAAGACGTTCTAGTTTCTTACTCGTTCATAAAACTTATTTAATTCTGATCGAAGCTAAAACACATTTCGTAGGCATTCAATGCAGATAATGGGAAGACTTCGAACGTGTCCTAGATTCACACAATTTCCTCTTTATTGACTTGACGGATGTACCGCTAAGACGTCCTAAGTAGTAGAATGAAGTGCAGTTACATCTCTCAAGCAGCTGATTAGAAGTACGTAATAAGGAAGGGTAACTAGTTTTTAATAAGGTTTAATATCTGTGACGAATATTTTTTTCAATATACATAAAGAGCCTAAGTAGTCTTTTAATTTTTCATATTTTATAAATATTAAAATTAATGGGTATATATATGTTCAGGCAATTTCACGCCTCATAAGCGAAGCGCTATGCTCTAATGCTCTAATCTCGAATATATGAAAATCAAGTACTTTTCAAAATTAAAAATGATTGTATTTTTCTCACAATGCACTTATAGGATAATTTTATCATACATATGCCAAGAAAAACATTAGTTTAAATGTATTTGATATTTTTAAAACGCAATTACTTTGTTTAAAGTAAGAAAAAAGTTGATTAAAGAAATATTCGAGGACATCCGGATGTCCGTATGGATCTGGCACTCTCACGACCGTAAAAATTAATGTATCGAAGTATTTATTTGTTTAAAAGCTTCATGATCGCATCGCGCTGTTTTTTTTCGAAAACGGCTTGGTAATTCTTTGTCGTTTAATTGCAATTAATAAAAAACTAAACTGCTTAGTCTTTATTGAATATACTACCTTATGAAAATTGGGTTCGTTTACAATGCTTGCAAGCTATGTTTCGTGCTACGTCGAGAATGGCGCGAAATTTGAAAAGTATTTTTTCTCTTTCATTTATGGCATTTACTTGTAAATGATAAATAAAAAAAAATATGAGGCGTGAGTGCGAAAAAAATATATGCACTTTTGGATTTGCCAAACTATTTTTAAATTCGCCTAGAGAGTAATCTGGTAAGTAGTTTGATAGCTATCGTATCAATAGATTTTTTTTTTAAATTTTATTGTATTTTTCTTTCATTAGACAAATAGTTCATTTCATTTGATTATAATGGTGAGGGGCCATATTGCTACCAGTTTTCTGTTAATAGCCCCGGGTCGATCTGACCGGTGCACTAACACATTCTCGCCGAAAATCGACAGCTCAGCAGTGGCGATGGCGACATACGTTTGCGTTGTGTTATGTGAGCGAGAGTCGGAAACTCAACTTTCTGGGTGGGTTTTATCTATACCCCTGGTATTGTAATGGTCCATAAGCGATAGTAACACTTACCATCAGGTGTACTGCATGTTTTTTTCTCACCATAAGTAATAAAACAGATAAATATAATTAAATTATTTTCGTCTTTCTACATACAAACTATACAATAGGCCACGCGAACAGATACAACAGTCAGTCAGTTAGTGTATGTACGAGTATACCTTATGAAAATTGGGTTCGTTTATATTTTTTTATTCGTCCATTCGGACAGGCAAAGGAAAAAAAATCCCATACAGCCATGGGTGCCAATGCTTGCAGAATCGTAAACGAACAACCATGTTTAGCACTGCGTTGAGAATGGTACGAAATTTCAAAATTATTTTTTATTATATTTTCATTTAGGGCATAGTAAATGATAAATAATATAAAAATTCAAATTACTGAAATTTAGCATTTAATATGCTTAATTATTTATAAAAAACCCGAAAACGAAGCTAAAAATGATGCCACAAACGGGGTTCGAACCCGTACCTATTGGGAGTCCAGCCCAATCGTGTTGCCACTTACACCACCGTGAACTATTGTAGGACATGCAAATCTCGCTTCGTATCATATTTACATCTTTAAGGTGACGTGCGCCATCTACCCGACAATGTTTACACATTGTAGGCTTAATATATCAAACTTTACAGTTAGAATTGTATTAAACGATGACACAACCTTGTTATTCAAATTATTGAAATTTAGCATTTAATATACTTAATTATTTATAAAAACCCGATAACGAAGCGAAAAATGATGTGACAAGCGAAGTTCAAATACGCACCTATTGGGAGTCCGGCCCAATCGTGCTGCCACTTACACCACCGTGAACTATTGTAGGACATGCAAATCTCGCTTCGTATCATATTTACGTCTTTAAGGTGATGTGCGCCATCTACCCGACAATGTTTACACATTGTAGGCTTAATACTTCAAACTTTACAGTTAGAATTGTATTAATGGAGGGAGGGCGCCACTTAGCGCACGTCAATGTTTTCTCAGTGTTATTTTTACTTGTAAAATAGTAAAAGTGCATAAATTCAAATAAACTGCAACGATATCAATACAATAATAAGTAATCTGTGCCAGTTAGTGTTATATTAGTGATTGAAACCGAAATAGAACAAGAAATCACGTAAATAAATCGTAACTCAAGAAGAAGAAAACTAACTATAAATAAGAATATTCCATAAAGTGCTTACGTTATACATACTTTTGTGAATTTATTACATACTCAAGAAAAATAGTTTGTGACTAAAACAAGGAAACAGTGAAACATTATACAAAATCTAACCTCAAAATTGTTATAGTTCAATTATAACTGAATTTTCGATTAGTCACATATACGCTTAGCGCCACCTATGTGTTAATGAGCGCACATTGAACAAGTGCAATATGCTGTAATCAGTTTCATTATAAACTTTAGGTTGGCCGATCACTAGATGCCGCTTTGTTAAAAATTGAGAAAATTTGTTGAAGATTAAAAAAATAATAATAAAAATGGAAGAAATGAGGAGAATGTTGAAAGTTATTGAAGAAGATATGAATAAACAACATCATGAAATGGCCATTATGAAAGATACAATCATACAAGATATAAATATGAACATAAATTCTAAATTTGAGAACATAGATTTAAAATTTAGCACATTAGAGAAGAAGTTAGAAGAACAACCATATACTATAGATAGAATCGAACAACATATCAAGAAAAAGCATATAATATTTTTTTGGCGTAGAGGAAATAGAAAAATCTTACTTTGACCTTGAAGACATAATTTTGAAAATAATTACAGAAAAAATGAAAATATTCTGTGAGAGACGTGATATTGAGTCAGTAAGAAGAATAGGAAAACATTCTGCAAATACTAGACCTATAGTAGTAAATATTAAGTACAATAGGCCTCAACATTCAAATATTAAAAAACAGAAAATATTTAAGTGAAACAAAATTTTACATAAAAGAAGATTTTACCCCCAAAATACTTCAAAAAAGAAAATACTTACAAGAAGAATTAAGGCAACGAAAAGATAACGGGGAGAATGTTATACTACGTTATAATAAAATAATCATAATAGAAAACAGACATATAAACTCAAAAGCTAATACCGAACCGAAACAAGATAATTATATTAGTAGAAATTATAAAATAAAACCTAATTCACCTCCTGCACCTTCAACAATAACACAACGAAATATGCAAAGAAGAACAAGACTATAGACTCATATATGAAGAATAATAACACCCAAATGCAGCCAACATTAGAAATCGGAATTAAAGATAATGATACTGTAACACAAATAAAATAGCAAAGAGCTACGGCCTCCTCCTATAATAATTTAACACAAAAAAATGAGAAAAAATACAAAATTATTTATCACTCCCAAGACGGCTGGTCACCGAGGGAGTAGTAGACCACCACCCTCCATCAGAAAACAAGTACACTTTGAAATCGAATATATATATATATATATATATACATATGTACATTGAACGTAAGGTCATTAGTAGGTTATGGCCGACAAGAAGAATTAGAACATTCACTACAAAATATTAAGTGGGATATATTAGGCCTTTTAGAAATTAAAAAAGAAGGAACCCATATAATAGAACATGAAAACTATATATTTTTATATACAGGGAAGAAAAGTGGTAGAAATGGTGTAGGTTTTATGAAATAAAAAAGAAATTTAAAAATAATATCGTAGACTTAGAAGCTTTCTCAGATAAAATAGCTAGACTAACTATGACCATACTGTACTGTACTGTCATTTCATCCCAGAGTGAGATCTTGGGAGAGGTCGAAAGGTTCTACGGGCAGTTGTACAAATCAACCCTGAATCCTGTTGTCAGCTTGGTCCAAGACCCCAGATCCAAGCTAACTCGGCACTATACCGAAGAAATCCCGGACGTCAGCTTGTACGAGATCAGAATGGCTCTAAAACAATTAAAGAACGGAAAGGCACCGGGAGATGACGGAATTACCACAGAGCTCCTGAGGGCAGGCGGCAAGCCAGTTTTAAAAGCCCTACAGAAGCTGTTTAATTCTGTCATTCTCGGGGGCGACGTTCCAGAGTCGTGGACCAGGAGTGTGGTGGTGCTGTTTTTCAAGAAGGGCGATAAAACGCTCTTAAAGAATTACAGACCCATCTCACTCCTGAGCCACGTGTACAAATTGTTTTCAAGAGTCATTACGAACCGACTCGCGCGCAAGCTAGATGACTTCCAGCCGCCCGAACAAGCCGGTTTCCGAAAAGGTTATAGTACCATAGACCACATCCACACGCTACGCCAGATTATACAGAAGACCGAGGAGTATAATCGGCCTCTGTGTCTAGCGTTTGTGGACTATGAGAAAGCCTTTGATTCTGTCGAAACTTGGGCAGTGCTGCAGTCCCTTCAGAGGTGCCAAATTGACTATCGATATATCGAAGTGCTGAAGTGTTTGTATAAAGACGCTACTATGTCAGTCCGCATCCAGGATAAGAGTACGAAACCGATCCAGCTGCAGAAAGGCGTGAGACAGGGAGACGTTATCTCTCCGAAACTGTTCACCACTGCGCTGGAAGATGTCTTCAAGCTCTTAGACTGGACCGGACTCGGCATCAACATCAATGGCGAATACATCACTCACCTTCGATTCGCAGATGATATCGTAGTCATGGCAGAATCCCTGGAGGACCTTAGCACCATGCTCAATGACCTCAGCAAGGTCTCCCAACTAGTAGGGCTGCAAATGAACATGGACAAGACGAAAATCATGTCTAATGCCCATGTCATTTCTGTACCGGTCCTGGTTGGGAATGCGATTCTCGAAGTTGTCGATCACTATGTTTACCTAGGACAAACAGTTCAATTAGGTAGATCCAATTTCGAGAAAGAGGTCAGCCGACGAATCCAACTCGGCTGGGCAGCGTTCGGGAAACTTAGGAGGATCTTCTCGTCTAATATTCCGCAGTGTCTGAAAACAAAGGTTTATAACCAGTGTGTGTTACCAGCGATGACTTACGGCACTGAAACGTGGTCTCTAAATGTCGGCCTCATAACAAGGCTCAAAGTCGCTCAGCGTGCTATGGAGAGGGCTATGCTCGGTATTTCTCTACGTGATAAAATCCGAAATACGGCAATCCGTAGAAGAACGGGTGTAACCGACATAGCTCTAAGGATTAGCACGTTGAAGTGGCAATGGGCAGGCCACATCGCTCGACGAACCGACAACCGTTGGGGAAAAAAGGTTCTCGAGTGGCGACCACGAATCGGACGACGCAGCGTAGGACGACCCCCCACTCGGTGGACTGATGACCTCATCAAGGCCGCAGGAAACCGCTGGATGCAGGTGGCACAGGACCGTTATAGATGGCATTCTCGTGGGGAGGCCTATGTCCAACAGTGGACGTTTACAGGCTGATGGATGGAACTATGACCATTCAGGACCACACTATAAAGATAATACAAATATATGCACCAACAGAAAAATCTAGCCAGATAGAAATAGACGAGTTTTATAATAACCTTCAAAGCGCTCTAGATAATACGCAGTCATCCACAATCTTATTGGGCGATTTTAACGCAAAGATCGGACAATGGGACTTTGGGGCTATGGCTCAAGAAATAAACGTGGTAAAATACTCGTCGAATTCTGTTTGGCAAATCAGCTTTATAATAGGAATACTCATTTTAAAAAAAATGGTAAACACAGGTGGACGTGGCGTTCACCAGATGGAAAGACAGCAAACGAAATTGACTATATAATTACATATAAGTCTCATATTAATGCAATACAAAATATTGAAGTTATAGGAACTACCCATCCAACTGACCATCGTATGATTCGTGCAACTATAAATATGAATATCAAACAAAAACATAGACAGTTCTTTTAAAGGAAACAATGTGATCTGTTACCGATAGAGCGTCGATCGTTTGAAAATATCTTTATGGAGCTCTCTAAAGATTTTACAATTACAAAGCATATACAGAATACTTATGATCCATACATACATATCATCACGCCATATCCCTTGCAGGGTAGGCAGAGAGAACAGTGGCACTCTGTTCTCTATGCCTAAGAGAACTCTATCTCTGCATACTTCACTCGCTTCCTCAACATTCATAATTCTCTTCATACACGCTCGCCGGTTTCGGAGACTCTTGACTCCACCTTCCTTCAGTACATGACCGATCTCGTCTAGGTAGGTTAGTCTCGGTCTCCCTCGGTACCTACATCCTTCCACTTTCGCATTGTATATCTTCTTAACCAGACGTTCGTTCGGCATTCTTTCCACATGTCCGAACCATCGAAGCATGCCCTTTCGCATCTTTACACCGATACTCTCTTTCATACCTACTCGCTCTCTTACGTCGTCGTTACGAATGCGGTCGGTCAGCCTTACTCCACAGATTTTCCGCAGAGATCGCATTTCGACCGCATTAATTTTACTTTCATAGTCTTTTCTGCATATCCAACTCTCGCTTCCATACAGTAATGTTGGGACAAGCACTGCGTTATGTATTGCTACACCGGCTACACGTGCCTTCTGGCTGAGGTGGTGGCTGCCGAGAAGTTGCCCCAACGCTCCGTTCACTCTATTTCCCGCATTCACTCTTCGCTCTATATCAGTAGTGTACCTTCCGTCTTGGCTAAATCCACATCCAAGATATACAAATTCATCCACTTGTTCTAGTATATCATTACCTATTGTTACTCTTACATCTGTTCTGGCTTCGTCTCTTTCAAAGACCATTATTTTGGTTTTGCTCACATTCACGCGTAGACCCCTTTTCTTACAATCTTCTGTCATTGTGTCGACTAGGGACTGCAGGTCAGTCGCTAACTGTGCCAGCAGGACTGCATCATCTGCATAAAGCAGAGCAGTGACCACTGAGTCGCCCATCTGGACTCCCACATTCATATCGTTCAACCTTTGGAGACATTTATCCAGATATATGATAAACAGCCTGGCTGACAGAACGCACCCATGCTTAACGCCGATATTGACGTCAACCCAAGGCGACGTTCCATCATCCAGCCGCACACAGGCTCTACAGCCCATGTAACTGGACTGCAAAGCCTGTAGCAGTTTACCGTTAATACCATACTCCGGTAAAATGTTCCAAAGTTCCTTTCATACAACCGGGTCAAATGCTCTCTCCAGCTCCACAAAACTGCAGAAAACCCTCTGACCTAGAGCCAGATGCTTCTCCACAATGTTGCGCAGAGAGAACACTTGATCCATGCATCCCCTTCCACTCCTGAAACCTCCTTATGTCTCACACAGTAAACCATCGGACACCATCCTCATTCTCCTTTCAATAATTTTACCATACACTTTTGCTGCCAAACTGGTCAAGCTTATGGCTCTGTAATTTGCGCAGTCATATGATCCACTATTAAATATAATACAAAACAGCATTAAGAAATTACCTACATTGACAAAGCAAAATATAATGGGACAAATAATTACACAAAAAGTAAAAACCTTAATTGAAGAAAGAACAAAACTTAAAGAAAAATCAGTAAAGACAAAAACTGAAAGAAATCACCTCAAAAATTATATGGTAAAATTCGAAAACAAATAAAAATAAATAAAGAAAATTATAAACTAAAAATTCTAGAGGAAGAGTTAGAAACGAGAGGTTCTGTGAAGAGAGGCAATCAATATATAAAAAATACAAAACAGTGGATACAAACTTTGCAGAGTGGTACTGGGTCAACAACATCTAATAGAACAAGCATCTTGAATATTGCAACTGATTACTATATAGGGCTCTATAGTTTCACAGAACAAGAACAAGGTTATTCCTACTATTGGGGAGGACCCAATAAACTAAATGACAAAGCAGAAGAATTACCACCACTACTACAAAATGAAATAAAATATGCAATAACGAATCTGAAAACTATGAAAAGCCCAGGAGAGGATTACATATCAAACGATATTCTTAAAATAATAGTAGAGCCGTTGACACCTTTACTTACCGGCTTATTCAACGAGATCCTTTACCAGGAACAATTACCCGAACAATGGGAAATCTCAATCATAACTTTGTTCTACAAAAAAGGAGATCCATTAAATATAAATAATTATCGACCAATCAGTTTATTACAATCGACTTACAAGTTATTTACTAAGGTTACCTGTAACCGAATGAAGAAAGACTTAGATTTTCAACAACCAAGAGAACAAGCCGGCTTTAGGAACAACTATTCAACCATAGACCATATATTTACTCTTCAACAAGTAATGGAAAAGTACACAGAATATAACAAGCCGCTATTCACAGCTTTCGTAGACTACATTAAAGCGTTCGATAAAATCACGCATAAAGCGCTTTGCAAAGCTTTGGTAGAGCAAGAAATTAATCATAAGTATATAAATATACTTACTGAGATATACCGGCAAAGTAAAGCTAGTGTGAAATTGGAGAAGAAGGTGATGGTTTTCGAACTGAAAAGAGGAATAAGACAAGGAGATCCAATCTCTCCATATCTCTTTAATTCCGTACTAGAATATATATTTAGACAACTTCGATGGACAGACCTTAGCATTAATATTAATGGTGAATTTCTGAGTCATCTTCGTTTTGCTGATGACATAGTCATATTAGCAGAGAGCTACAGGGAACTTCAATATATGCTAGAACCTTTCGATATACATAGTCGAAAATGTGAGCTAGAAATGAATCCAGAAAAAACGTTTATAATGACAAACGGAAAGAAGGAGAATATAACCATTAATGGAAAGACAATTAAATATGTTAAAGAATATATATATACTTGGGACAAAACATTTCGTTTGAGAATCATTACATAGAAGAAATGGAACGTCGAATTAAAAAAGCTTGGAAATCATACTGGTCACTCAAACACATTTTCAAATCCAAAATGAGCTTACACCTCAAACAAAAAGCGATGGACTCAGTCATCACCTCTACTCTACTATATGGATGTCAATCCTGGCCCATAACTAAAGACGTGATTTACAAGTTACAAACGTTTCAGAGGGCCGCTGAGAGGAGCATGATGGGATTGAAAATAAAAGATAGAGTTAGGTGCGCTGAGAAAACTAAAATAATAGATGCAGCAAAAATGGCTTGTTGTCTTAAATGGCGATGGGCGGGTCACTTGGCTAGAACTAGAGACAGTAGATGGGGCGAAAGGACATTGCATTGGTACCCGCGAGGCGAAAGACGGCCACCAGGACGCCCTCGACGCCGATGGGTGGACGATATCACAGCGATTGCCGGGGTCACCTGGCCACGTCTAGCGTTCGATAGAAAGAGCTGCTGCGGGCTGAGATGGAGGAGGCCTTTGTCCAAAAATGGACATCACAGGAATAATTTAGTGATTTGTATTTAAATATTATTAGAATTTGTTTTTTATATATATTTTTAAATAAGAAATTAAAATAATTAGTGATTTGCAATAAAATATTATTAGAATTACAATTTTATATATTTTTAAATAACAATTAAATGTAATGAATAAGAATGAAATTGTATATATAAATAAGTATAAAAATAAATAATTAATGTTAAGGATACTGAATATTGTAAATATGGGAAATAAAAGGCTATTATTATTATTATTATTAAATGGAAGGTCATTAGACTGCTACATAGATTTTTGTAGGATTTTATAGAGTTACTAACTTCTACCCGCGGCTTCGCCCCCATGGTTTGTTGTTAAAAAGGTAGTCTATACTTACCTAGGCTTCGGTCGCGCTCAGTATTGAAGCGTTGCTGTCTAGACCAGCCCAATAGACTAGACCAGACCAAAAGATTAGAAGGGTGTACCCTCTAATCTTTTGGTAATATTTTTTTTCAAAATTACTGAAATAACTAATTTGTCTTTCACATTAAGTAATTTGGGTTCTTTCATTAACGGCCTTGTACTTTAACACTGAAGACGACAATGTATCAACTAAGATAAGAATTATTTAAATATTTTATAATATGCATTGTAATTTTCCGTGTGGTGACGGAGTAAGAATACTATTCACCACCCCATATCTTACCTGTAGGTGATCGTACGAGACGACTAAGGAATATAAAACGCATATAACATCTATGCGAGAGAAGGAAAACTCGAAACAAAACCCTATACCAGCACGTCTGACCAGCATGGTATAGTAGGTTAATTTCCCTCCCATTACGGAGTGTTGGCTGTGATGATGATGATGATGATGCATTGTAAAAAAGTATACAATTTAAATGTATTTTCGGCTCATAAATTGGGATTAATTAGCTTCCATATAAAGTATAGTCTATTGTTCACTTACTGACTTTTATTTAGATGTATTTAAGATAAAAATACGTTGTCTTCGTGTAACTCCAACAGTTCAGGCAGCGTTTGCCAAGATAGTTCAGATGACATGGATAATAATTAATGCTTAATAAAAAGCAGATATTATTAAAAATTACCTAATTATAAACAAAAAAGAAAAATAAATACCTGCTTATACAATAATTTATTATTTATGTTTTATTATTGTAAATATTTTAACATAATCATTTCTGTTGTCCGTGCGGTGACTATTCACCACCCCATATCTTGCCCGTGGGTGATCGTACGAGACGACTAAGGGATATAAAACGCATATAACATCTATGCGAGAGAAGGAAAACTCGAAACAAAACCCTATATCAACACGTCTGACCAGCGTGGTATAGTAGGTTAATTTCCCTGCCATTACGGAGGAGGCCTGAGCTCAACAGTGGGACATTTATAGGCTGTGATGATGATAATGATAGATCATTTCGGATGTTTACTTGTTATTACATATTTGAAATAAATCAATTTTTAAAGGCTTCAGTTTAGTATAGAATAGTATTACTTTGTGATTGAGTAGTTTGAAATATATGACAATATGATTACCCTAAGTAGAGTGCCGTTATGCACTTACTATAAGATTGAATGACGGCCAAGCATAGACAAATTACAAACATCATTATCAATGGTGTACAATTTGCGATTTTCTTTGTACGTAATTTGATTCGAAGTGTTTTGTTATTACTAAGACCGTTATTATTAGTAAGTATTACTAAGTACATATATATCCCTTGATATAAAGACCAAGACTCATTATTGATCAATGTGTTTTATACGGTCGCTATATTTATTTATTGAATGGTTTTCTTGATTTTTCGTTATACAAGCAAATTATAAAAAGAAATTTATATTTTATTTGGTATATACGATATTATTTTTATTTATGGTTTTCATTTAGTTTATGGTTGCTTTTTCGTTTGAAATCGTCTTCCAATTGTAGCTAGTATTACACTTAAATGTCAATAAATTAAAATATGTTTTAATTAAGTTTTTAATAAGGGAATTATTTTTCAAAGATTATTTTCCGTGTGGTGACGGAGTAAGAATACAATTCACTACCCCATATCTTACCCATGGGTGATCGTAAGAGAAGACTAAGGGATATAAATGCATATAATATCTATACAAGTGATGGAAAACTCGAAACGAAACCCCTATTCCAACACCTCAGACCAGCGTGATAGAGTAAGTCAATTTTCCCTGATATTATGACGGAGGCTCGAGCCCAACAGTGGGATATACATGAGCTGAGATGATGATGATGATTAATGAAGAGCAACCTCGATTAAATCTTCATTATTATTCATTTAGATATCATTGCTAAAGTATCAAATGTAAAGCCAGTTCACAATTTAAATGAGTATCTTGAACTACTAAAAACTTAGCTCTCTGAGTTTCTTCTATAGTGCATCCCTTGAAAGTAACATTAATATTCGGAATATTACATCTTTGATGAAAGTGCATAACTTTAGTTTTACTTAGATTAATTACTAAATTATTGATGTCAAGCCATTTAATGATATGAGATAGTGAATTATTTATGTCGTCTTCGTATTCAATATTATTAGAATGTTTTATTATAGCGGTACTGTCATCAGCAAATAAAACCATATTGTGTTGTATTGATTTTGGAAGATCATTAATGTATATTAAAAATAATAGCGGACCTAGGACGCTACCTTGCGGTTGGAACACGATCTTTGTCTTCGGTGGCCAACTGTATCACCATGGTTCAACTTCACCTGATGCCATTTGGTCATCAATAACATTCCTAAGGAATTGCCTTCAGGCAGGCGGACGGTCATAAAATTATTGCCAATAACTTTTGCAACATGTACAAGTACATATTGCGTCGACACCAAGTAATTAGTATAAGGGCAGATGAATGATGATGACGACCTAACATGAATATCACTTTTTTGACGATCACTCTTTAAGAAGCCTTTATTTTATATAAGGTATGCAGTATGCAAATTTTATATTCAGTGAAATTCAAAGGCGCTATGTTCTTAATCGTTGTCTTTTTCATGTGAAATGCCTTATATTTTTAGGCATATGGATGTTAATGACAATTTTTAGTCAGTGATAAAGATTAGGTGGAATATTGTCAAGCACTAGACTTTTCTTAACAGACAGAGTTATTGCCTGTATCCTTGCAGGACTATTAGTTAATGCAAAATATATACGAGAAAATTAAGTGAATTTATCGCGATTCCACAGCAGCAAGTTCAAGAGACGGTTAATTTTACTAGACTGTAAAATTTACCAGGTTCGAGTTCGGTGGTAAGGCTGGTTTTAAAACATTTAAAGAAATCAAAAGGACTATTTAAAATCAAGAAATTTATACGTTCAATTTTTTTTATTACCTGGTTATTTTGGCTTATCAGAAGGCGTTCATGGCGAACCATTTGGCTGATTATCTAGCTAACGTACTATTATACTTCTAATTTCTTCAGTGTGTAAGTGTAAAAATTATAACATTCCATATACATTTTCCAAATAAGTCGTCGATATTGAAACAAAACTTCTTTATACTCTTAGTAAAAAATTGTTTATATGACCTTTTTTTTATTGCTTATGGTGGCAAACGAGGTAGCAGCACACCTGATGGTAAGTGTTACTGCCGCCCATGGACCTTTGCAATACCAAGGGTATATAGCTAGGCCACCGCCTACTAATACAAACCCCAAACCCGTCCAGTTGGACTTCCAGCTCCCTCGCTCACCGAACGAACCACAATAGCACATGGCCATTACTCAGACGTCGATCTTCTGCGAGAGTGTGGTACTACATCGGACGGACCGGTCCGCGGCTGTAGAAAGAAAGCTGTCAACAGCGTAGTCCTACCACAATCTCTAGATGTGCTGGTCTATTTACTTAAAGTTTATTTTATTACGGAATTTATAATACGTCCTCCCGTGACCATGAGCACTGTAGAATGTTCGAAACGTCGGGAAAATAAAAATCAAATACAAACGCGATAGAATCCGTAAAATTAGTTTTACTTCAAATGAATTAAAGATGAATTAAAATTATTACGAAATTTATAAACCAACAAATTATATTTAATACAAAATGCATCTGATCATCTACTTAATAAACTTAAAAATCTTTTTACTGATATCGATTAAGGTTTAACTGTTCAGTTTGCGAATAGTGCGACATAATGGCGCCAAGTTGGCCAGACATAGCGACGCCAATAAACGCGCCTACCCTCTTCTTCTCGCTGCAGCTCCCATCTATCAACCACATCCAAAAATATTAACATACCCATTTGGCACTTATAACAATTCATTCTGCCGATTTTTGCCTAAATACTTCTTACAAATTAATTAACTAAAAGTGTCTATTGAAAGTTTTATAAGAAAAGTAATAAAATTATAATTTAGCAGACAACCAAAAGTTTATTGATATTAATTATAACTAGTTCTAATATTATATAAGTGACACTATAGATAAATGGCGAGTAATAAAAGAGATGGATCTGTTGCTTACATCTAACTGATAACTAAAAGTTATCTTTCTTTATCTGGCCATGTTTAGAAAATGTCTTTCATAGCATCGAAAGACAGTTTATATTAAATTGAGTATTATTATTTTAAATCAACTCAAAGTCGTTCAGCGTGCTATGGAGCACCCGCTCAGCATAGCTCTATGCTCGGGATTTCTCTGCGAGATAGAATCCGAAATACGGAAATCAGCAGGCGAACGGGTGTAACTGACATCGCACGAAGAATTAGCACGCTGAAGTGGCAATGGGCACACCACATTGCTCGAAGAACCGACAACCGCTGGGGAGGAAAGGTTCTAGAGTGGCGATCATGTACCGGACGACGCAGTGTGGGACGCCCCCCCCACTAGGTGGACAGACGACCTAGTGAAGGTTGCTGGGCGTCGTTGGATACAGGACCGCACTCTGTGGCGTAACATGAGGGAGGCCCACGTTCAGCAGTGGACGGCAATAGGCTGAAATAATGATGATGATGATGATGAAATCTAAACTTTAAAATATATTTTTTTTATATATCATAGTATAAAATAGTAATATCATAGAAATTCCGTGTGATGGCGGAGTAAGAATATAGTTTATCAACCCCCGGGTGTTTATGATCACCCACGGGTAAGATACACGTGGGTGATCATCGTCGATCATCATCATGGATGATCGTAAGAGACGACTAGGTAAATTTGGAACAAAACCCTATAGCAACACGTCTGATCAGCGTGGTAGAAACGCAACAGTGGGACCTATTTGAGCTGAGATGATCATGAATATCATAAAATAAACCATTTAATTATTTTATCTCCAACCACATAATTCCCACTGTTAGGCTTGTACCTCCACTTTAATTGAATGGAATAAAAGTTACTCTACCACGTTATTCAGACGTGTTTGCATACGGTTTTATATCTAGTTTTCTTTCCCTTTCAATTATTTTACGAGACCTATAGGCAGGACAGGGATAGATAAACTGTGTTATTACTTCGTCACCAAACGATGAGCATAACTATTAGTGGCCATTATTATCTCAGCATTATATTATGGCCTGTATAAGTCTTAGCGTTAGGTTTGGGCCTCCACCAATATATAAAATATACTTAATATACTTTGAATACCACGTTATTCAATCATGATGACAATGAGCTTTTTTCGAGTTTTTCTTTACTTTTATCGTTGTTATTTGCATCCTATAACGACCATAAGAAAGAGAGGGTGGCAAATTGTATTCCTACTCCTTTGCCACAAGTAAATTAATAATAATAGATACTATTATGATGTTTAACAGAATTAGACAAAGCCAGAATTTTTATTTTGTATTTTTTCGTTTTCTCATAAATTAGCTATTGTTATCAACCAATCAATCATTTATTTTGCAAATATGGATATAAATATGATGTTACAATAAAAATTTACAGTTCTTCCATATTTTTCCATAAGACATGCACATTTTAGGTATTTTTATTTTTAAAAAATATATCAAATTTACTTAGCTGTTGTTATAATAACGAAAACTTACTTTAAGCATTTCATAATACGAAATACACACATACATACATATCATCACGCCATATCCCTTGCAGGGTAGGCAGAGAGAACAGAGTGCCAGAGAACTCTATCTCTGCATACTTCACTCGCTTCCTCAACATTCATAATTCTCTTCATACACGCTCGCCGGTTTCGGAGACTCTTGACTCCACCTTCCTTCAGTACATGACCGATCTGGTCTAGGTAGGTTAGTCTCGGTCTCCCTCGGTACCTACGTCCTTCCACTTTCGCATTGTATATCTTCTTAACCAGACGTTCGTTCGGCATTCTTTCCACATGTCCGAACCATCGGAGCATGCCCTTTCGCATCTTTACACCAATACTCTCTTTCATACCTACTCGCTCTCTTACGTCGTCGTTACGAATGCGGTCGGTCAGCCTAACTCCACAGATTTGCCGCAGAGATCGCATTTCGACCGCATTAATTTTACTTTCATACTCTTTTCTGCATACCCAACTCTCGCTTCCATACAGTAATGTTGGGACAAGCACTGCGTTATGTATTGCTACACGTGCCTTCTGGCTGAGGTGGTGGCTGCCGAGAAGTTGCCCCAACGCTCCGTTTACTCTATTTCCCGCATTCACTCTTCGCTCTATATCAGTGGTGTACCTTCCATCTCGGCTAAATCCACATCCAAGATATACAAATTCGTCCACTTGCTCTAGTATATCATTACCTATTGTTACTCTTACATCTGTTCTGGCTTCGTCTCTTTCAAAGACCATTATTTTGGTTTTGCTCACATACGAAATCGCATTGTAATACTGAAAAAATGTCCATATAATAAAGAATGATAGTGGTACTCATTGTATTTTTAATATATTTCCAATAAAATAAACGAATTATTTCCTTTATAAGCTTAGCTTTCGCAATCACTGACTATTAACGATATTGAAAACATCGAAGCTTTATCATTGATATGAATTAATTTTATAAAATACTGAAATGAAATATAATAAATAAATTTGATTGTGCTATCATTACTTTGTCGTATTAAGCCGACTAGTATCGGCTTAAAATGCATAAATTTCTCTATGTAGAAATGCGAATGCCTGTCTACTTAAATTTCATATACAGTTATGTCATAATTAAATAGCTTATCGTTGTTGCTTCGCAAAGGTTTCACAATAGAACTTCATAAAGCTTATACTATGATACGGCTTTATTAAAATTACAACAAAGATGTTAATTAAAATCTTGTAAATGTATTCTTTTTTAGTACAGTAGAAGCGTAGGTTATATTAAAATAATACTATTTATTATTTGTCATATGTATTTTATTTTTCATGATCACCGGAATCTTTAAATAGCTTATAACGTGAGGTTTATTACGTCATAACCATTATTATTAAATATTCAAAATTTACTGCTGGCACAGTCAGCGACTGACCTGCAGACCCTAGTCGACACAATGACAGAAGATTGTAAGAAAAGGGGTCTACGCGTGAATGTGAGCAAAACCAAAATAATGGTCTTTGAAAGAGATGAAGCCAGAACAGATGTAAGAGGAACAATAGGTAATGATGTACTGGAGCAAGTGGATGAATTTGTATATCTTGGATGTGGATTTAGCCGAGATGGAAGGTACACCACTGATATAGAGCGAAGAGTGAATGCAGGAAATAGAGTGAACGGAGCGTTGGGGCAACTTCTCGGTGGGCAACTTCTCGGTAGCCACCACCTCAGCCAGAAGGCACGTGTAGCAATACATAACGCATTGCTTGTCCCAACATTACTGTATGGAAGCGAGAGTTGGATATGCAGAAAAGAGTATGAAAGTAAAATTAATGCGGTCGAAATGGAATCTCTACGGAAAATTTGTGGAGTTAGGCTGACCGATCGCATTCGTAACGACGACGTAAGAGAGCGAGTAGGTATGAAAGAGAGTATTGGTGTAAAGATGCGAAAGGAAATGCTCCGATGGTTCGGACACGTGGAAATAATGCCGAACGAACGTCTGGTTAAGAAGATATACAATGCGAAAGTGAAAGGATGTAGGTACCGGGGGAAACCGAGACTAACCTACCTAGACCAGATCGGTCATGTACTGAAGGAAGGTGAAGTCAAGAGTCTCCGAAACCGGCGAGGGTGTATGAAGAGACTTATGAATGTTGAGGAAGCGAGTGAAGTATGCAAGGATAGAGTTCTCTGGCACTCCGTTCTCTCTGCCTACCCTGCAAGGGACATGGCGTGATGGTATGTATGTATGTATGTATAAACAAAAATATACATTAAACTGCTTTTTCGAGATTCATCTTATTAGTCTTTTGTTTTGATTGTCGGCAATCAAAAATATCAGCTATTCTCCTTGTTATGTAAATCGTAACTTAAAAAATTACAGTTTGTAAGAAAGATACATACATATCATCACGCCATATCCCTTGCAGGGTAGGCAGAGTGAACAGAGTGCCAGAGAACTCTATCCTTGCATACTTCACGCGCTTCCTCAATATTCATAAATCTCTTCATACACGTAGTAGGAAAGATAAAGTGTAATAACATTAATATAAAGAAAATATTGTGCGTACAATACAATATACTTGACAATACAACTTACTTTTTCAAATCTAATAAAGCAAAAACAAATCTGGCATTGTCCTTTGTCGTTTTAAATCTCGCCTAGGTAAAGGAGATACAACGGTATTTTTTTGTAATCTTGTTAAATTTCAAAGCTTGAAGAACAAAACAAACAATGACTAGTTCTTCAATAACGCCTTTTTTCAATAACAGATTTAAATAACGATGTCAGTGACATCTTATATTCTGTCGCTACAAAATAGAAACGGACTCGACAAATCGTCATTAGATCAAAATAAATGAAGAAAAATGTGACATATTAATACATACTACATTTAGATTTAATAGAATTTATTACTTATTATAATACAACTAGCAGACGCGGCCACGCGTTGCTGTGGCTCAGGTAGCCTCAGTAACACGTGGTGGTTATCCTAATAAATTGTAGCTTATAAGAAACGTTTGTACGTTTAACATAGCGCCATCTATTAAATACCTACTCAATCCAGTCAACAGATACCGCCATCTGTTAGAATCGTTTGGAGATAACAGATAATCGTGACTATCAAATAATAGACAAATAATTTGCAATAAAATAATAATGCGACTGTAAAATCAGACAGAAGCTATCCTATCTTTTAAGTGGGATCAAACTATACATGTCGTGCAAATTTGATTAAAATCGGTTAACTACTTTAGGAGTCCATCGCGGACAAACAACCTGACGCGTAATTTATATAAATTAAGATTTAGAATTGTCATGTATATGTATTGTAATATAAATCATCGGAACATGCCAGCTGTCATTTTCTTGATAAAATTGCTTAAATTTTATTAATAAATTCATTCATATTCAGTTCATTATTTTGAACGGAAGTGAAGTGAAGTCAGGAGTGAACGGTTGACATGGTATGAACATGTGATGAGGCGGGATGAAAGTAATGTTGTGAGGAAATATTTTAATTATGAATATTGAGGCTTTAGGGATAAAGGAAGACCCAAGAAAAGATGGATGGACTCTCAGTCCATCCATCTTTTCCAGACTACCCATGTCATACCTCAGTATGACATGGGTAGTCTGTGAGTGACTACAGAGATGACGTCTGATAGATCCCAAGTGTTCGGGATCAGAGCAGGATGATGATGATTCAATTCATTATTTTAATTCATTATTGTCATGTTTATAATGCCGTTATATTTCGCGCAAACCGAAGATTAACAGAATTTTGGCTTATCAATATTATGATGGTATAAAATTGGTTATTATACTACCGTATGGGTGTAAGTAATCACCACCCGCTATCCTGTCCGTGGGTATCGGTAAAAGACGACCAAGGGATGTAATATGAATATAACATCTATCTAAGAGAAGGAAAACTCGAAATAAAACCATATATCAACCCTTCTGACTAGCGTGGTAAGTTAATTTCCCTTCTATTGTAGAGGAGGCTCGAGCCCAGCCATGGGAGGGACATGAACTGAGATGATAACGATGAATATTAGATTAGAAATAAAGTTGAATGAAGTTTTGTTAAGGCTAACAAATATAAATTCAAAACTAACCATAATTTCATTCAAGCTACTGTAGAGAGTCTACAGACAGGCCGGAAAAGAAAAATAATCAAATTGTTCTAGTCACATTTCGATATAATTTGAGTTACAATATAAAACAAGCTTGTGAACAGCCCATGTTATAGTAATATCTTGGCAGTCTTCCCAAATCAACTCTTAGCTCACTTTTCGCAAAACGTTTTCCGCCCCATCATACTTATTGAATGACTGGCACAGTTACATATGCATAAGTTTATTCTTTCCTATATATCTATACATGCCTCATAGCGCTTCTTTTGTGTAGACAATCTATATTCATAAATGTGAATTGTTTTATCTACTATGTATCTATGAATTGGCAAGTATTGCCGAATATGGTAATGGGAGTACCAATGATAAATCAATAATATAAGTATACAATAGTATTATTTCGATAACAAGCAAAGGCAAAGATTCGCGAATAACTTATAATTATTTGTTTTAAATATTTATTTGCTGTTATTAAGGCTGTAGTGTATGTGTGTGATAAAATAAGAAATGAACATATAAAAGGAAGTTTGAAAGTTGCGCCAGTGACGGAAAAGTTAAGGAGTAAAAAATTGACATGGTATGGACATCTGATGAGATGGGATGAAAGTAATGTTGTGAGGAAAGTTTTAAGCATGAATGTTGAAGGCTTTAGGGGTAAGGGACGACCGAAGAAAAGATGGATGGACTGCGTGAATCATGACATGGATAGACAAGGAGTGACTACAGAGATGACTTCTGATAAGGTTGTATGGAAGGAGAAGACATATTGCGCCGACCCCAAATAATTTGGGGTGAGAGCAAGTTGATGATGATGATTAAGGCTGTGGTGTGTTTTGACTTGATAACGCCAAACGACCAAATAGTTCTAAAACTATTTGATCTAATTGGATATATTTTGGGCGAGAGAGAGAGAGTCTCATATTATTTGTTTTAAATTAATATAATCTGTGGAGTTAGGCTGACCGACCGCATCCGTAACGACGACGTAAGAGAGTGAGCAGGTATGAAAGAAAGTATTGGTGTAAAGATACGAAAGGGAATGCTCCGATGGTTCGGACATCTGGAAAGAATGCCGAACGAACGTCTGGTTAAGATGATATACAATGCGAAAGTGGAAGGATGTAGGTACCGGGGGAGACCGAGACTCACCTATCTAGACCAGATCGGTCATGCACTGAAGGAAGTTGGAGTCAAGAGTCTCCGAAACCAGCGAGCGTGTGTGAAGAGAATTATGAATGTTGAGGAAGCGAGTGAAATATGCAAGGATAGAGTTCTCTGGCACTCTGTTCTCTCTGCCTACCCTGCAAGGGATATGGCGTGATGATATGTATGTATGCATGTAAATTAATATCTTATGATATATCATATGATATATCTTTTAACATTATATGATGTTAAAAGTGTCATCAAACCAAGTAATTATTACTTCTTGGCCAATATGAGTGATATGTCAGAGGTAGATCATTGATTAAAATGTTTTTTTTTTATATTTATAGATCTCTGCCATGCACCCCTGACGCCAAACACAAATTTTAAATAGTATGTATTAATTGATATCTTTTATTTAATCTTAATTTTCTTTTGTTTTTCTTTAATTATGATATCTGTTCTTGCATTTTTTAAGATTTAATTTGTATATATGTATCATTTGTGTTGTCTAGCTTCTGTTGTAAAAGAAAATACTTTCATTCTTTCTGACTTTCTTAACTAGAAAACAATTGATATCTAAATTTAATTTAATTAAAACTAGTTTTACGGATTCTATCGCGTTTGTATTTGATTTTTAATTTTCCGACGTTTCGAACACTTTACAGTGATCATGGTCACGAGATAACTTATTGGACGTGTAACACCTTAGTTGACTAGTTTTATTTTAAATGTGTACCCGCGTAAACATTAGAAATCATTATTTAAATAAGTTTGATACAATTCACCAAGAATTTTCTAGACAGTAAGAAAATCACACAATTGATTTGCCGTATATTCTTACATAGATATTTGAAGGATACCTTTATCTTCATCATCATCATCATTATCATCACAGCTCACATATCTCCCACTATTGGGCTCGAGCCTCCTTCGTAATGGGAGGGAAACTGACCTACTATACCACGCTGGTCAGACGTGTTGGTATAGGGTTTTGATTAGAGTTTTCCATCTCTTGCATAGATGTTATATGCATTTTTTATCCCTTAGTCGTCTCTTACGCTCACTAACGAGTAAGATAGGGGGTGGTGGATTGTATTCTTACGCCGTCACCACACGAAAAAACCTTTGTCTTAGATTAATGATAATTTTTATGACATTCCTCAGATATCATTGAATAATAGTACCTACTTTTGTATTCTTTCCTTCTCTTGGTGTTATAGTAAAAACACGAGTAACCGGACTAATTGCCGTTAAGAATTCGGATAATCGAAAATCTGGATAATATAATGTACGAAGAAAAGCTTTGTTTGTACATGTTGCATAATGTTATGTATAATAGTTATATATTTATTCATCATTTTCAGCCCACCGCCGTCCACTGCTGGACGTAGGCCTCCCTAATGGTACGCCACAGAGTGCGGTCCTATGCCGTCTGCATCCATCGATGCCCAGCAACTTTCACCAGGTCGTTTGTCCACCTAGTGGGGGGGGCGTCCTGCACTGCATCGTCCGGTACGTGGTCGCTACTCTAGAAACTTTTTTACCCAGCGGTTGTCGGTTCTTCGAGCGATGTGGCCTGCCCATTGCCACTTTAGCGTGCTAATTCTTCGTGCTATGTCGGTTACACCCGTTCTTCTGCGGATTTCCATATTATGGATTCTATCACGCAGAGAAATCCCGAGCATAGCTCGCTCCATAGCACGCTGAGCGACTTTGAGCTTGGTTATGAGGCCTACATTTAGGGACCACGTTTCCGTGCCGTAAGTCATCACTGGTAACACACACTGGTCGTAGACCTGTGTTTTCAGACACTGAGGTATTTATTAATAATTAAAAAAGTTTTTCATCCCCTATTTTTATTTTACCTCTTAAGGGTAAATTCTTTACATATTTTTAATGTCATATATATTTATAAAACTCGATTAAGCATATTAAATGCTAAATTTCAGTAATTTAAATGTCACATATATTTATATCTAACTTACTACTTTTCATCCCCCTTTACAACCCTTTTTCTTGCATTAAAAAGTAGTCTACATCCTTTATCTGTCTTTAAACTATCTGTGTACCAAATTTCATTTAGATCTGTTCAGTAGTTGGCGTGAGAGAGCGAGAGACAGACAGAGTTACTTTCGCATTTATAATATTAGTAACGAAGTAAGGATTAATGTAATTGTCAAAAAAAAAATCAAGGTTTATTACGAAATTAACATGTTTTAATGTACAACCTATGCACTTTACAATTTTATGAACTTATTATATACGTAGTTCTAATACATTCGCTTGCATTGATTCTATAATTATTCAAGATCGCGATTGGTAGTCCGGATAATCGTAACTTTGTATTACTGAAGGCCAGATAATCGAGTTCTGTATATGTATATTATATACTTTAGGCATTACTACATTCACGCACTGTGAGTTGTATTCTTATTCCGTCATTATAGAGAATAAAACTATAATAAAACCCTATACCTACCCGTTCGACCAGCCTGCTCTAGTGAGACAACTGTTCTCCTATTCAAGTTTAACTTCAGCAAGACGTATATATACGAGCTGAGACAATTTTGATGATAAATATGTAATTTATATTAATTTTCTAAGTACTTTAAAGTTATGAAATGCCGTAATATTTAATATAAACTTGACCATATAATGTCTGAATGTTAAACTTAAGGTATCTAAACGTTCTTAATAAACTCTGTATATTGCATTTTGAGTATAAAATCATATGCATGTACCTGGTAACACAAACTTAGCATTATACCACAAAGTAATACGATGGAGTTAGAACAAGTTTGAGCTATTTCAAAGCTCAGTCACATTTCCAACGTCCCAACTTTGATACGATTTTATGGTTTTGAAATTTACATATAACTACTAAACATTGAAATAGACTAAGTATACAAAATTTATAATTAATATAAGAAGTAATCTGATAACTGCACAGATGGTGTAGTGGTTGGGATACCTGCCATCCGCACCAGTTCCGTGGGTTCGATTCCTACCTACAGGGCAATACTTTATGCGATCTACAAATTGTTGTTCTGAGTCTGGGTATAATATGTCTGAGTTAATAAAAAAAAAAAAAATGTTTTTAAAGTCCTCCGCTGTACAAGGATTATTTCTTTAGAGCTTCAGGTCAGGATACTTCATATTGGCCTGGATGCTGATGTAAACCGAATTGATGTTGATCGAATCGCCGATGGGTGGACTGATAGGGAGCCCGGGGAACAATAGGGCCACCGTCTTGTCCAGGACTACCTTTAACCCCAGCATCTCTATCCGTCTGACAATTTCCTCGATGGCGAGAATTGCCAGGTCCCACCCCCGGGCTGTGACCTGTGTATCGTCGTGAATAAACATAGAGTGATGTCAATTGTGGTAATCTCATGATCAGCAGTCGCTTGTGGCATCTGGTCTAATTTAAAACGGAAATTATACGAATACGATCCATTGTCTATAACAAAATAGCCACATCTATTAAAAGCCAATTCTTATTGTACCTTAAATTTAAGAGTAGCAGCATTTTATGCCCTGGGTCTATTTTTCGTCATTAGCCAATAAAAATATAATAAATACTGGACGGCTATAGGTTAATGAATATTCTTTTATCAGACTTTGTATTCAATCAATTTCGAATAAAATTGTCGTGGAAAACGCAATAAAACCAGTTGTATCAAACGAATAAAGCCGAGCTCGTCAAAGTAAAACGAATTACCATAGTCTAGTGGAAGTGTTGTAAATGCATATTCGAAATCCGATGTCATACATTTAATATGCGTTAAAACGATTTACATCTAGATAGGGATAAGCGTTCTCGTTGGATATTTTTTGAGTTGTTTATTTTTGCAAGTGCTTTCATAACTTTTATGTTACACTATTGATATAATAGTGGTAGAACCACGCTGTTCAGTTCTCTATCTACAGCGGTCATACATGTACTCTTCTTTCATAGTACATATTGTAGAAGTTATTGGCAATAGTTTTATGACCGGCCGCCTGCCTGACGTCAACCCTCTTTGGGAATGTAATTGTTGACCAAACGGCATCAGACAGAGTTGTTGGCCCAGGTAACGATAAGGCAGTCCTGGCAGTCTCGCTCGATATTAAAAACGCCTTCAATAGTCTCCCACACGAGACTTCCGGAGGCGCTCCGATATCATGGGGTGCCTCTGTATCTCCGGAGGCTGTTGGAGGCGTACCTCGAGGGAAGGAACGTGCTATGGGAGGTGGACGACGGGCGCATGCATCGTCATAGGGTAGAATGCGGCGTTTCACCGGGTTCGGTCCTTGGTCCTTTGTGGAACGTCGGATTTGATTGGATGTTGCGGGGCCAGCTTCTCCCCGGGATGGGGATTATTTGTTACGCAGATGACACCCTCATCACTGTGAGGGGGGCTGACTTCCGCAACGCCGCCCGACTGGCAAGAGTCGGAGTAGCGCTCGTTGTTGACCGGATTGGCAAGTTGGGCCTGAGGGTCTCATTGGAGAAGACAGAGGCCCTCCTATTTTATGGTCCCAGCCAAGGTCTTCCCCGAGGGGCACAAATCAGTGTATCTGGGGTTGTCGTGCCGGTGCAGACCCGGATGAAGTACCTGGGTCTGCACCTGGACAGTAAGTGGAATTTTGGGCCGCATTTTGCCCAGCTCGTCCCTAGGCTTTTAAAGTCGGCCGCGGTGCTGGGTAGGCTTCTGCCCAATACTGGAGGTCCCGGATCGTCCTGCCGGCGGCTTTATGCCGGTATCTTGCGGTCTATGGCGCTGTATGGTGCCCCGATCTGGTCGCAGTCACTCACCGCCTCCAATAAAGCCTTACTACGCAAGGCGCAGAGGGTCATGGCGGTGAGGACAATACGGGGGTACCGTACGGTGTCCTGGACTGCAGGTACATTGTTGGCGGGCGATCCGCCCTGGTCACTTCAGGCTAGGGCTCAGGCGGAAGCCTACCAGTTCTGCGCTGCGGCGCGGGCAAATGGTGAACGCGTCACCACGAGGGGACTGAGCAGGGCGAAAGAAGCGGCTCGAAGGGCAGTAGTCCGGCGGTGGAGGGAGGAACTAGAGTCCCCCGTAGCAGGACGGAGGATCGTTGCGGCGGTAGCGCCCCACCTTCACCGCTGGACGACACGAAGGCACGGCAACCTTTCCTTCAGGCTGACGCAGGTACTTACCGGACACGGGGTCTTCGGTAAGTACCTGCACCGAATTGGACGTGAAGAGGCCCCTGGATGCCATGAGTGTGGCGCGCAAATCGATGACGCGCGTCACACCCTGGAGATATGTCCCGCCTGGGGGCCTCAGCGCCACGACCTGTCGGCGGTCATTGGAGTGGACCTGTCGTTGTCAACCGTCATCAACAAGATGCTTCACAGCGACAGGCACTGGACGTCGATGGCCTCCTTTTGCGAGGAAGTCATCTCTGCAAAGGAGGCCGCGGAGCGGGAACGCGAAGAACTCGCGTCTGCGAACTCGCTCCGCCGGCGGTGACCAGGGAGAGGGAGGCGCCGCTACGCGCACCTCCTCCCTCCGCCTTGACGGCTGACTGGTCGTGGCCAGATGGCCAAGCGTATGGGTGTCGGGGATAGAATGTCATTAGACGATCTCTCCGGCATCCCGTAAAAGCATGGAAGGGAATGCTGCTGGTTTTAGTGGGTATTCCGGCCGCCAACATCTATGGCCGGCGAGTCCCACACACACCCCCGTCTGTCACTGGCGGGGGATAGTGCGTAAAAGCATTTCCACAGCGTAAAAAAAAAGGTCGTTATAAGGCTCTTAGTCGTCTTTTACGACCTCCAAGAGTAAAGCAAGGGTTGGTAGTATTTGAAGCAACTACCACACAGTTCTCAGCATTTTAAATGACTTTACTAAAAGTTTCAACTGTATTATCGATTACTATTTTTGAAATTTGCAACTGACATTTCATTTTCTTTAGTATCGATACACTACTATCCAGGCTCATATGAAATATTTGGGCCTGGTGCTTGACGGGCGTTGGTGGTTCCGGGAGCATTGCCACAGGATTGCTCCCCGGCTGGTTGGCGCGGCGGCGCCGGGACGTTATCGCCCGTTGGGTTACGCGGCTGGAGAGGCCTAGATGCGGTGTTATTACCGTTGAGGCCCTCCGGCCCGTACTAATGGAATGGATGGAGCGGCGGCACGGAGTCCTCTCCTTCCGGTTGGTGCAGGTCTTGTCGGGTCACGGTTGCTTCGACAAGTACCTGCACACGGTCGTGAGGAGGGAGTTGACTCCGTCCTGCCACCAGTGCGGTAGTGCCGAGGCCACGGCGCAACATACGCTCAAGGTATGTACGACCTGGGGCGGCCAGCGCCGTGACCTCGTCGCTGTCATCGATGCCGACTTAACGCTGCCGGCTGTCGTGAAAGCGATGGTCGACAGCGTCAGAAACTGGGTCACGGTCGCCGTCTTCTGTGAGGCTGTCATCTCGCAGAAGGAGATGGCGGAACGAGTCCGGGAGGATTCCCTCCATGTGGACTCCCGGCGCCCCGGGCGGCGCAGGCGCGAATGTCTGCGCCTGATAGGCCCTAACCGAGGCTTTGGGTGATCGGACCGGGGAATAGTCCGGTCACCCGACGTGAGGCCACTGCGTGAGTACGACGCCCCGACGAGTCGACACGAGAGGTACCTGCGAGGGTAAACCGCCAGGCGGGCCACCGAAGACAAAGATCAGGTATCGGTGGCCCGCTCGCACGGTGAAGAGAGGTGTTTGCAGTGTGGGTCTATGGGGTTGCGCGCCGCCTCTTCGGTCGCCCCAGACCCCAGACTATAGAAACTCTACCGCAAAAAAAAAGTATCGATACACTACAGAATTTTTAAATACGCACAGAAACTTTTCCGTTGCAATAAAAACTCGACTGAGAAATTTACAACACCAACTACTAATGCCAACTCCTCAGCCAAGTGTAATCATATCATAATACCACCTTCCACCGTCTGAAAATATATTCAAAACTGGCCATTGGTAGGTTGATAGCGATAGTGGAATTAGTTAAATTAAAATAACAGATAGTTCTGCAAAACCAATTATTACGATCATACTATTGGAAATCTAATATAAAAAAAAATCGTTGTATAGTAAAAATACAAAAATATTACTCCTCCATCCATCCATTAGCTCGTAAACGTATGCTCTGGCACGCAGGTGTCTATGAGAATGCCACTCAGAACGGTACTATGCTAATTGCATCCGAATGCATCCAATGTAATGACATTCCTTGTAACTTTTAAGATATCATCAGCCCACCGAATGGTGGGTAAAGACAAAAAATAATATTATAACCAAATGTGAGAAAGATTGAAATAAAACTACTTTTATGGATTCTATCGCGTTTGTATTTGATTTTTAATTGCCCGACTTTTCGAACACTTTATAGTGATCATTGTCACAGGAAGATTAAGTACTAAAACTTTTTTTACCATTATTTTGATTACTATTATAAGATAGGTAAAAACTTATGTTATAATGATGACCTGTTGATAGAATAGATAGCTTAGGCTATCTTCTTACCAAAGTTGATATACATTCGAATTTAATAATAGAGATATAATTGAGACGTGTTAATATCTGTAAAATTAATTGAATTACAGCATGCGTGCGTGCATGATCTGGGATGAACTACGTGTTGCTATGTTTCCCGAGCGCTATTATATATCCTAGTTTAAACGAAGTTTGAGAAGAGCACTGTCTTCATGGTAGGCAGCGGCGTAGCTATGGCCTGGTATTGCAAAGCTCCATAGCGGCAATATCACTTACGATCAAGTGTGCTCCTTGCTGGTTTGCCACCATCGCCAATAAAAAAAATGTATTATTTGCATGAATATCGTAACGAAAATTTATAGTAACTGATACCTTTTAAACTGTAATCAGCTTGTACGAGAGCATCTTTCATATAGATACTGATTAGACAAAATATTATAGAATTTATTTCGAGTTTTCCTTCTCATGCCTAGATGTTGTACGCATATTATAACACATAGTTATCTTTTACGTTAATTACAGGTAAAATAGTGATGATTTGTGTACTTTACCGTAAATATTTGTAATTTAATAATGTGTATATGTTTTTCGTGTGGTGACGTTATAAGAATACGTTTCACTCCATTTTCTTTTTTGATACCTTTATCATCATCATCATCATCACAGCCCATATTTGTCCCACTATTGGGCTCGGTCCTCCTCCGTGTTGGGAGGGAAATTAACCTACTATACCACCCTGGTCAGATGTGTTGGTATAGGGTTTTATATCGAGTATTCCTTCTCTTGCGTAGATGTTATATGCGTTTTATATCCCTTAGTCGTCTCTTACGATCATCCACGGGTAAGATAGGGGGTGGTGAATTGTATTCTTACTCCTTCAGCACACGGATATATCTTATCTTTTTTTAAATATAGTGATGTAAGCAGATAAGGAAAGGAAAACTCGTAACAAAATTCTATATCAACACGCTAGACCAGCGTGCTATAGAAGGTCAATTTTCCTCCCATCATGGAGGAGGCTCGAGACCAACAGTGGAATATATATGAGCTGAGATGATGATGCAGATAATAACGGCAAGGGGAGGAAACTTGATACTATCATCTTGATACATACATCAGCAGCAGCAATCCGTGTGGTGACGGAGTAAGAATACTATTCACTACCCCATATCTTACCCGTGGGTGATCGTACGAGACGACTAAGACATATAAAACGCATATAACATCTATGCGAGAGAAGGAAAACTTGAAAGATAACCCTCTACCAACACGTCTGACCAGCGCGGTATAGTAGGTTAATTTCCCTCCCACTATTGAGGAGGCCCGAGCCCAACAGTGGGACGTTTATGGGCTGTGATGATGATGATGATGACATACATCAGCTATATTACATGTCTATTCATTATATGTTGGTAAATCAGACATGATACAACTAATTACTGTAAAAATATTTTTATAATCTCAATTCTAAGTTTTTTTAGCAGAATAACTGATGGTAATTACTGCTGCCCATGTATGTTTGCAGTACCAGGCCTACAGCTACATTGCTGCCTACTAATGAAAATCTCAAATCCAGCCAGAAAGTTGGGCTGCCAGCTGTCTCACGTACCAAACAAAGCGCAGTAGCATATTGCCAGTGCTCAGACGTCGATTTTCTGTGAGAGTTTGGTACTACCCCGGACGGACCGGCCCTTGATTTTAGACGGCAAACTGTCAATAGTTTGACCCCACCACTAACAAACGTATAATGTTTTTGTACTTCTCATATGAACCAATTCACGTTCATGTTTAATATAAGTTTTAACTGATCGAACATTCTCAGCTCATAATACACAATCTACTATGCAGACTATAGCTAAATTTTAAAGACCGTGTAAATTGAATGCTCGCGCTTAGATATCACGATTCTCACCTCAAAATGTATTTATTGCACAGGTTACATAGGTATTTTAATATAGAACTACGTAATTGAAGCTATAATCGAAAACTTGAGCCACAAGTGTAGTTAAAATTTTCTCCATCCTAAAAAATCTATTTTGGTT
The DNA here is from genome assembly GCA_905163515.2 of Lymantria monacha. NCBI lineage: Eukaryota > Metazoa > Arthropoda > Insecta > Lepidoptera > Erebidae > Lymantria > Lymantria monacha. The sequence goes on from LR991081.1 coordinate 26,722,101, forward strand.
TAAATTATAACGTGACAGTTTTTGATTAGTTAGTTTTACTTATGGAAAATTTGCGGTTGAAACTTCGGCAAATTTAAAATCAAATACATACACGATAGAATTTGTAAGTAATAGTTTTATTTCAAATGTATACATACATACATATCGTCACGCCATATCCCTTGCAGGGTAGGCAGTGAGAACAGTGTGCCAGAGAACTCTATCCTCGCATACTTCTCTCGCTTCCTCAACATTCATAATTCTCTTCATACACGCTCGTCGGTTTCGGAGACTCCTGACTCCACCTTCCTTCAGTACGTGACCAATCTGGTCTAGGTAGATGAGTCTCGGTCTCCCCCATTTCAAATGTGTAATACATCAAAAATCATTACACATAACAAAATTAGCATAGCGTACGTATATTATCATAAAAATGAATATTTGTAAAGTCCCTTATCTATTAGAAAGTAATTGTATAATATAAGGATATTTAATAAATATATTTACTCCACAAATGCACAATTTAAAAAAAAGATTATTTTTTCTATAACTGAGTCGCATAAAATCTTTGTCATCTTTGAACTGGTTAAAACATACATATTTTAAAGTCGGTACTTTGAATCTACTTTTTTGGTATTGAAATAACTGTGGTCAAAGAGGGATATTTTTTTTTTACTTTTTACATCCGCTTAATTATATTTGCGTTTGCTGAGCGTTAGCAACGAAGTAATGAGCCGGTTTTGTTACTACACAAACAGTTTTATACTACCTACTTTTTACTTAATATATTTACTTCTTATCTGCTTCTTATTTTGAATATAATAAGAACATAAAAATAAAGCGTGTTAATTGTATTTCTTTGGCATTTGCCCCTCCATTTCTTGTTTGTGGGTGTTGTAATAGATAATGAAAGGATACATATGCATCTATTATGTATGCAAGAGAAGGTAAACTCGAAGTAAAATCCTATATCAATCCGCCTGACCAGCATGGTGTAATAGGTCAATTTGTTTCCTATCATGGAGGAGAATCGAGCTGAGAGAGCTGAGGTGATGACGATTATGATGGCAAATGTTTTACGATTTCGAGTCATTAAAAATGTGTTTACAATTTTGGTAATTTTATTAATAAATAAAATCCATTTGAATATATTTTTATATATAAATTTGCACTAAAACTGTCACTACTATGACATTAACAGACAGATATAAACGTCTGGTAAATCTGCTCAAGCACTAAACTGTAACAAGCACTATTTCATTTTTGTTCTAAAATCGTATAAGCTTAGACGGCAGTGAAGAAAATAAAGAAAACTTAATGTCTATACGTTTATTTTATAAATATAAAATTGTGTTTAATGATTCGAGTTGCCTGCGCGGGACAGTCTGTATATTTTTCATAAGTTTCTTAAGTGTCAGACTTTCGAACTGAAATGTTTCCATGAAATGAAAGTACTATTTGCTAAGTAACGTGGGATCCTCGTATAGTGACTTTCTAAGAATACATTACATCTTGTCGTCACGTCTGCCTTGATCGCGGGAGTAGGAAAATCTACTAAGGAACCACCAGGTAAGTCGGTAGTAGCGTTCTTCTACGATCGCCAATTTGCCTAACAAGCCTAATAAATATGACATCATCTTCATAGACAGCGAGAATATTTTTTTTTAAAGTTGCCACCCTGCTCTAAGTAATTATTCTATGTATTGCGAGGGACTTTACAAATACACAATTACGTAAACAAATTTCACCCAGTCTCAGGACAACACTTTGTTGATCGCATAAAGTATTACGTTGCGTGGGAATTGAATCTATGGGACTGACACAGAAGGTCAATATCTTAACCACTACGTCATGTGTGCAGTCAAGTTGTGTGTAGTAATTGGAAATTATGTGTGTAGAATAGTTTATGCTAGGAATTGACGTCTGCCCGTATGGATTAAATCGCTTAACCGCTTGCGCATTCAGATCACTTCAGTCACAAGCGTGGCGTGGTTTGAATGCGATATAGCCTATACCTATTTGGCTTGGCACCGACTTCAAATCGTGTTAGTGGATTTCTAGCATACATTGTAATTATATTTTATAAAAATTAATATATATTTTGAACTAGACAAGAATTAAATAGTTCATCTTATTTTTCGGTGTTTAGTGTTTTAAATAAGTATGGTTTTTGGCTGATCTTATTTTGAAGTCGGTTTACATTTTTTAAAAAGTTTATAAATTGTAACGTCACAATGTTTGATCAACTGATCAAACACATATAAAAAAACATAAATGAAACCCAAATTTTAGGTAAGTACTAGTGTTCATTTGCCGCAAATTGGATAAGATATGCTTTATTTGCATTAAGACTAAATAAATAATATTCCTGCTAAATATATTTATGTTTTTTTCATATGGTGATGGAGTAAGATTATATTCCACTAACCCCTATCTTTTCTGGAAGTAACGCAAAAGACGCCTATGTGAATGTAAAATCGATGAAAGTCAAAGAAATCTCGAAATAAAAATTTATAACAATCAACAACAACAACAACTGACCAGCTTGGTAAGTCAATTTCGTGGCCTGAGCCCAGTAGTGGGGTGTATATGAACTGAGATGACGATAATGGTATTTATGTTGACATTTTGAACTAAATTTAAAAAAAAATACATCTGGCTCAATGTATTGTTTTCGGCGAATTCTTTTCACTGATGAATTAACTGCGGTTAACAGAAAGAAAGTACATATGGATATCCTAAATTGTAAATCTATTTGACAATATGTCATCATACCTAGCTTTTATCATCCTGTTATTTTCCCAATTATTTGGGGTTGACGCAGTATCTACCCATATTTTGTACATATTGCAAAAATTATTGGCAATAGTTTTATGGCTGGCCGCCTGCCTGACGTCAATCCTCTTTGGAAATGTAATTATTGACAAGACGGGATCAGATAGAGTTAGCCCAGGGTGACAGTACTTGGCCACCGATGACAAAGATCGGGTACCGTTGGCCCGCTCGCACGGCGAAGAGAGGTGTTTGCAGGGTGGATTTATAGGGTTGCGCGCCGCCTCTTCCGTCGCCCCGGACCGATTTAGCGCGATCACGTCCATAGTCCACCGCAAAAAAAAAGGGCGACAGTACTTAATCGTCTTTTACGACATCCACGAGCAATGTAAGGGCTGTTAATATTCGTAGCCTCTACCACACAGCATGTTCAACTACCCTCGATTTCCTGTACTCTTTGCCAATTATTACAATTTATATGAAGTTGTGAAAATCGCTTAATGAATCAGGAGAACGTGTAACAGCGCTGTCTTGGAAGCTGGGCATTAATTAACGGCACATATAGCGTAGTGGTTAAAATATTGATGTAGATCAGACGGTAGCATCTCAGTTACGTGGATTCGATTGTCATGCAGAACAATACCTTGTGAGATCAACAAATTGTTTTTCTAAATTTAGATGTAATTTGTGTCAGTGAATTATGTGTTTATATAGTCCCCCGAAATACAAGGATTATTTCTTTAGAGCTGTATGTTGACTATTTAAAAAGAATGGGATTTGCTAACCCGAGCTTGGTGTTCGCGTGGTATTAATCACATTTTTTTTTGTTGTTTATGGTGGCAAACAAACAAGCACCCATGACGGTAAGTGTCACTGTCACCCATAGACCTTTCTTATACCAATGATATAACTAGGCCGCTGCTAAACATTATAAACCCTAAACCCACCCCAGAATTACTAACAGGAATAATATAACCAATGCTACAACGGTTAGCGTTACTGAGATTTGATGGCACAAGTCCAATATGTTGATTTTATGGTGTCTACCACAGTTTCCTATTGTTTAATATTGCGTATTATTTAAAGTAATGGGTAAATTAATAGCCTGGCAATAATTGAACTTCCAGACACTGGCAAATTGAGTGAGATTTGATTTATGTGTATATTTTATATATCTATATTTTTAAGATAATGTCTGCTTTGCCCCTTTTTTTGATTTTTGTTTGATATTATAGGTAATTATCATAATCCTGCTCTTATCTCTATTACTTAGGATTGACGTAATACGCCCATTTCTTCTATTGTACAATGTACATATTGCACATCTACAAGTAGAAGGGTTTCACTAATAACAAAACCACCAGCGCCAAGAAAAAAACCCAAAAAGACATGTAGTCACTTAACATCTATGACACATGAATTGCGCTCTTAAAGCTTTAACCAACTGTAATAAAGCCACTTCAAGAAAAATGATTTTGTAAACAAACCACCATAAAAATTAAATTAAACACAAAAAGAGCACGGACGAAGTCTGTGGAATACCTTAAAATAAATAAAAAAAATGTACCTATTGCAATAATAAATTGCCTGCCTGACGTTCACTTTAGGCCTTGGGAATATAATTGTCGATCAGACAGCATCAAATGGTATTTATTAGTCCAGGGCTATGTGAAATATTTAGTCTCCTTTAACTACACTCACGAGAATTGTAAAGGTTTATAATATCCGTAGCCACCATCGCACAGTACATTCATTTTCATCATCATCTCAGCCTACATATGTCCCATTGTTAGACTCGGGCCTCCTCCACAATGGGAGAGAAATTGACCTACTATACCACGCCAATCAGACGTGTTGGTATAGGGTTTTATTTCGAGTTTTCCTTCTCTTGCACAGATGCCATTTGCATATTATATCCATTAATCGTCTTTTACGATACCCATCGGTAAGATAGGGGGTTGTGAAATGTATTCTCACTCCGTCACCACACGGAAAGCATATTGGTATAAAAACAAAATATTGTTGACCGATAAAAGATACAATTTATTACCACCGCTTACTTTCCCATGCGAGTCATAAAACTCGCTGTGAGTACGTTTGATGAAAATGAATGAAATGAATGAAAACAGCAGCATTTTCTTAAAAAAACTAATTAAACTAACAACTATAGGTAATCTGTATAGTGATAACATCCTTATCCTCCATGTTAAATGGACTAAGGGATGTCATCTGGCTTATGGAAAATGGAATCTTCGTCAACTCTATGCAGTTTATCCTTTGATCTTCAGACAGTGCTATGATTATGATTATAGCAGCGCTATCATTCAGATATCTCTAGACTTCGTGTTACATATTTGTCAATCGCTGTCTGAACTAGACTTGAAACCTTTTTTTAATAGCCTATTACTATTTCTACATCTATCCTCTCCATTCCATTAACCGCTTATTTTCCATGAGTCGTTGATACGGAAAATTTTCAAATAATATCTTTATTAGATATATATAATGAACGATTATCATAGGTGTGTGGTAGCGACTATGAATAACACCAACCCTTACTTAGCTCGTGAATGTCGTAAAAGACGACTAAGAATCGCCTTATAACGATCTATGCTAACTCCGTCTGATGCCGTTTGGTCAACAATTACATTCCCGAGGAGGTTGACGTCTGGCAGGCGGCCGGTCATAAAACTATTGCCAACAACTTTTACAATATGTACTATGAAAGAAGAGTACATATTGTATCGACACCAAGTAATTGGACCCCAAATAATAGTAGGAGAATGATGATATAATGAAAGATAATCATCGTTCATATATTTACTACTACTGGTCTCGAGTCTCCTACACATCATCACAGCCCATAAATGTCCCACTGTTGGGCCTAGGCCTCCTCCTTAATGAGAGGGAAATTAACCTACTATACCGCGCTGGTCAGACGTGTTGGTATAGGGTTTTGTTTCGAGTATTCCTTCTCTTGTATAGATGTTATATGCGTTTTATATCCCTTAGTCGTCTCGTACGATCACCCACGGGTAAGATATGGGGTGGTGAATAGTATTCTTACTCCGTGACCACACGGAAACTCCTACACAATGGGAGGGTAATTGAGTTACTATACCACACTTGCAAACCGCATTTTATTTTGAGTTTTACTTCTCTTCCATATATGTTATCTGCATATCATATCCCTTAATCGATTTTTAAGGCACCCAGGGGCAAGAAAGGAGGCGGTGAATCATATTTAATCTTACATTATCACTATATAGAAAAACTAGCGACCCGCCCTCGCTTCGCTTCGGTTACGTCAGTTCAGTTGTGTAGTTTAGTTTCGTTACATAGAATTCCTTTAGGGGAAGAAATTTCTTAAAATCCTACGTCATCTGACCTTTACAGAGCCGAAAGAAAGTTCACACCAAATTCCAAATATAAAGGGGCAATATTTGAAAATGTGGATTGTTTGAGTTAACACCTAGGCAATCTCCTATAGGGGTGAAATTTTTAAAAAGTCGTTCGTAGTTTACCTGCGTTTCGTAACACAAATATGCTTACCGAAATTCAAGGGCTGTGATTAAGAAAAAAAAGAGATTTTTTTTTAGGTTTACACATCCGTGGCTACTGATGACAAAGATCGGGTACCGGTGGCCTGCTCGCACGGCGAAGAGAGGTGTTTGCAGGTTGGATCTATGGGGTTGCGCGCCGCCTCTTCCGTCGCCCCGGACCGATCTGGCGGGGCGCGACCACGTCCATAGCCCACCGCAAAAAAAAAACAAAAAAAAAATCAAAAAATCCGATGGAGTTGGCACAGGTTAATAAGGCTATTAGTCGTCTTTTACGACATCCACGAGCAAAGTAAGGGTTGGTAGTATTCGTAGCCGCTATCACACAGCGCAGGCCTAGTTATACCTATAGTATTGTAATTCCTAGAGCGGCATTAACACTTACCATCAGGTGTGTTGCTTGCTCATTTGTAATCATAAGCAATAAAACAAAGTAAATAATTGTAAAGTCCTTCGCGGTATAAAGAATATCAATCTTACCCTAAGAAAGTGCAGGATTGTTATTTATAAAAAAAAATGTTGACTTACATACTTAATTTTTTTTTTCATATATAAGTATAATGTACCTACCTACTAAGAAAATATTCTCTTAAGATAAAAATAGAAGTTAAATGAATAATATAAATATAATGAAGATAAAAAATAAGATAGCTAGATGGACTTATATGTTCAATATCGAAATGATACGACTTTGTTCGGGCTTATCGTTTTTTTTTCGCGTAATATAAGTCTACCAGTTTCAACAAACACCAATATATTTTCTTGTGAACGGCCCGAATATATAAGCTGTTCGGTTACTCTCTGATCTTTCAGTAAAGCCGTATAAGTAGCTAATTATTTGCACATATTTTCTTTTTTTTTTCTTAAATAATCGTAAAGAGCATGGTAATTGTGTTCCTGAAAATCATTTTCTTTGTGGTTCCCTTCTAAGTGAAAAAGTTAAACATATTGTTTTAAAAAAATATCTACCTAAATATTTCTGACAGTTACATTAGAAATAAAACTATTTATACGTATCTTATATCGTTTGTATATAATTTTATAACGTTTTGAACACTTTACAGCGTTCATGGTCAAGGGAATGCTGATCCTGGACGGGTCCTCTCGTGATCATGAATGGCAATTAAAAATCAAAAACAAACGCAACAAAATCCTTAAAATTTATATTTTAAATGGTTTCAACGTTATCAGTTTTCTTATGTAAGGAAATGATAATAAAATTAGACCTGTTGTGCCAATATCAGTAAACTCTCGCTTATTAATTGCGTAAGATACAAATTTTAATTCTAAAGTGATATGAAGACCACCATATCGAGTTCTTAACTATAATAGTATTTCGTTAATATCTCGTATCATAAGTCAACGGGCTGCCTGATAGAAGAAACAAGAACCAATATTTTTTTTTATGGAATTAATCCCACCATACCTAAGCCAGGTTCTACAATGGTCACCATAACCGACATCGAGACCCTCAGGGAGTTAGGTAGGCCCCGGGAGATTATTTTAAATGTCTTGGCACCCGCAACAGATTTGATTAGAATAGGTTAAAGAGGAAGAATTGCAAATAATTATCCCACTTCAATTCGAACCAAATTGTCAACCAATAAGAAAAGGGGTGTACTACGATAAGCGCAGCAGTGCTACACCACGGATACGGAAAAGCTTAACGGGGCTTATATTTGAGCCTTAAGATTGATTGCTACAGTAGGTATGGCAGAAACGCCTGAACGCACTGCAAGATTTCTTGAGATGCCACAAGGTTCGTATCGTATACTACTCCACAGGTGACTTGCAAACTGAACAAAATTATCTAAGATGATTCGTTTGGGCAGCTCGAATTTGTTGGCTATTTCGTAAAGTAAGATGTTGTCCCGAGCGGCAATTTGTGTGAATGGCTTTTGGTTCGTACCTAGACTAAAAATTCTCAATTCAACTCTTCAGTTACGCACTAATATAACGGTAATCACATATAAAAATCGGCCAAGTGCGAGTTGTACTCGCGCAAGAAGGGTTCCGTAAAACTAAAAAACTCAAGTTTGTTGTATGGAAGCCCCCCTTAATATTTATTTTATTTTATTTTTAGTATTTGTTATTATAGCGGCAATAGAAATACATCATCTGTGAAAATTTCAACTGTCTAGCTATCACCGTTTTTGAGATACAGCCTGGTGACAGATGGACGGACGGACAGTGAAGTAATAGGGTCCCGCTTTTACCGTTTGGGTACGGAACCCTAAATAGGACAAACAATGAGAAAATATTTTACCTCCTTAATCATAATTCAATATATTATTTTTATTTTTGCTTAAGAAAATATCAAATATTAGTAAATTTTACACACAAACATATATAGATATATATATATATATATATATATATATATATATATATATATATATATATATATATATATATATATTATGAAACTGAAATTTACAAATACAAAAGCCACTTGATTTTTATATTACGATTATTTAAAAAAGCGATTAGTGATAATTGATTTTGTGTAATATCGAAATAAAGGCAATAAAATATATCTGAATATATACAGCAGCTTAAAATGTACTTGTATTTACAGCGTCAATTATATTGCATCGTGCATAATTATGATTTCATTAAATGTATTTTTATGAAATAAATTTTCTATTAAATTAATTATTAAAAAGTGACGATGCAATATTTAGATCGACTGAGGATTGGGAAAATTAGTTCAATCTTCATGTCGCAACCATTAAAAAAATATATAACTACTTGACTATTTTTCATTTTCTTTTATATGATTCTCATCATTTCAATCAATTGAATTAAAATTTTCGTATTTCAATCAATTGAAAAAAAATTTTCTCATCATTTCAATCAATTGAGAAAATATTTTAATTTATAAAATGATTTAATTGAATCGGTGATAGAACATTTTGCCAGTACACAGTCATTATATACTGCTGTTATTATTTGAATAAAGCACAATCATTGACATCCTATATTTCCATTTATTACTTGATATATCTGTGTCATAAAAATAACGGCTAAATTTAAAATATTATGTATAGTAAAAATAATATCCGAATCATCTATATTTGATATTAACATTAGATCAATAATAAAAATAAACACGAATATGTCGATTTTATTTTTAATAATTAAAAATAGTGTTACACGGATTAATTTTTGGTAAAGATATTCTTCTTAAAATCTTTAAAAATAATAAATCAAGTAATTTAACAGAAATATACTGATTTTAATATGAATTATATAGATTAATAGCAAGCTTTATGTGTATATTCCAAGAACAAAATGAAAGGAAAAAAATTGCGCATTTTATAAAATAATGAAAACTATGTCAATAATAGTTTTTTTTTATAATTTCAGCCATAATTTCGGCATTATAAACTTATCAAAAACATTAAATTTTTTTGATTTTTATTTTGAGGATAAAAGCATGCCATTATTATATTACCATAAGTTACACATTGTATATATGTATGTTGGAGTATTTTTTTTTAAATTCATGTTAATAATTACTTACCTGTACTCCGTAACATGATGATCTTAAGATAATCTACGGAAAGCCCTAATCCATAAGCGATTGAAGCGCCTAATAATATCTAGGAAAAGCAAAATTAATATAATAATTACGAAAATTTGTACATATAAAGGAGCATCGGCAGCTCTACTACGTCTATTGACACGTCTAAAGTCTTGCCCATGGACATCACTTTGAAAATAAGTGCGAAGACTTACAAACATTTTATATATATAGAACCACATTGAACAAAATGCCATTATATGAATGAGTGAATTATAGTATTCGTTCACTTCACAACAACAATAGCATTTACAAATAGAATATATAAAGCAAAGTTTTCCGACCGTTAGTTAATGTTGTATAGGGTATCGTTACGCGGGAAACTATCCGACGTTCGGGACCACGAGTGATCACGACAGACTTCGAATATTTACTGAGAGCGCTCCAAAAACGTACCTGGTTTGCCAGCAACCATAAGGACTTTAAAAGCGCATGCGTGTCCCATCTCAAACACTCTACCAATAAACGACATCGGGCTTTATGGTGAATGACGTAATATATAGTACAGAGTTATTACACCGTAACAGTGGACGAATGTCGTAAGAGTTGCCTAAGAAGAGCATTCAAGTAGATAAATAGCAAGGAAATGGGATATATAAAAGACTGTTGACTCGCCCTGTGCTGCCGCCATATGCTTTCACCAGTTTGGCCGATGTTCAATCAGATTTCCTTTACATATGAGAAGCGGTTGTCTCCTGACTGCGCCGTCAACAAACAACGAAATAGTCCAGTCCAATGAGTGTCATGAACAAGTCCGAAAAACGTTTACCATATTCGGACAACACCGAACGCCGTATTCGTTATAAACCATGGTTGGCGTTTTCCTTCGTGGTCTTTATGAGAGAGGCTTTTTTGCTTAATATTTAGAGACGCTACTCACATGGATGCATTATACAAAGCCATATACTGGACTTCTTTGCTAATAACCGCCGGTACTATCCAGCGCGGGCCAGTACAGTAATCAGCGTTAGTTAAATAATAATGGTTTACTTCAACTCAACAAATTAAAAGAAATATAAAAACTAATTTAAAATATCAAAGACTTGGCACCAGAAATTTTGTAGCAATTTGTAACCAAGAGCGATCACTAAACCGCGGCTAAGTGTGGAGTTTGCAACATTATTACGTAGGAAGGCCACGCCCAACAAAGATAGTGTAATGAGCTGATGTATGTCTGATACTATCATCATCATCTCAGCCCACATACGTCCCACTGTTGGGCTCGGGTCCCCCCACAATGGGAGAGAAATTGATCTACTACGCCATGCTGGTCCGACGTGTTGTTATAGGGTCTTATTCCGAGTTTTCCTTCTCTTGCACAGATGTCATATGTATATTATATCCCTTAATCGTGTTTCACGATACCCACGGGTAAGATAGGGGGTGTTGAATTGTATTCTTACTCCGTCACCACACGGAAAGTCTGATGTTACATTCAACAAAATTTGTTGAAATTTATTTTAGTAGTTCACTAATAATCATCATCATCTTAGCTCATATACGTCCCATTACTGGGCTTAAGCCTCCTCTACGATAGGAGGGAAACTAGCCTACTATACCACGCTGGTCATCGGGTTGGGTTAATAAATTTTCTATCGAGTTTTCCTTCTCTACATAGATATTATATGCATATCCTTTAGTGTTCAACACCCAAACGGGTAAGACAAGGGGTGGTGAATTTTATTGATACTCTGTCACTCCATAAAAATTCTAACACCTGTAATGGTAAGTCATTATTTTAATCATTATGATTTAAGAGAAACGAAACTAAGAAACTCTTGAGAATAAAATAATGGTATCCTATATAATTGACTTTGTAAATTTACAACATTTTCTACTTCAAACACTAATGGGACCTATTTCACTCGAGAGCTGTGGCAACTGGAACCCGAACGTCGACTTTTAAAAGCTTTCTTTCACAATGTGTATATTTAACAGTTTAGAAAAGCAGCGAAGTTGAGAAAAATCAAAGGAGTAGCATTTTTTAAGTATATATTACCCTTTTCTTTTTTGTGTTGCGGTGGACTATGGACGTGGTCTCGCTCCGCCAAGTCCGTGTGATGGAAGAGGCGGCGCTTGACCCCATAAACCCACCATGCAACTTTCCTCTCTTCGCCGTGCGAGCGGGCCACCGGTACCTGATCTTTATCTTCGGTGGTTAAGTATTAATATTTGTATTGTAAGACAGATGAAGGAGGAGTTTGCAAACATATAAATAACACAGACACAGATAACTTAGAATAATGTAATTTGTGGATCACACCAAGTATGTGCCTATGTTGGAATCAAACTTGCGGCATTTGGCACGTACGTATCTAATCACTACACTATCTGTGCGGTTATCAAACAAAGAATTATAAAAAAGTAATACGTTTATTGTCACCTAAAATAGACACATAGTTTGTGTCTATTAATAATTTATAAATATATTTTTAATGTTCTTCTCAGCTCAGATATCCATTGTTCGTCATGGGCCTTCTTCAAACGAGTAAAATTAGTCTGCTAGTATGATAACGTTGGCCAATTAAACCTAGAATTTATTTCCAATCTGACTGAACAGCATGATGGGTTTTCTTTCTTCTTCTTCTTCTTCTTTTTATGTATTGGCAATCAGCTACTTATACGAGCCATTTTTGCCAGTGTCGAGTTATAATTATCTTCACGTTCTTAATCTCTTCAAGTTAGTCATTGTCTGTCAGTCAGTCGAATTGTCGCCATCAACAGTGCTATGGTGACACTGTTAATGGTATGTTGTAGGCATTTTGATGGAAAACGAAAACGTTGTAAAGCACTTTTATATGATATTCACTACATCCCAGCTGTTCTGTCACATCATATTACATAAAACACCATAAAAATTATCTAATATAACACGTTAAAACACTAAGATATCGAATATAATACAAGAGCACAACATGACGTTTTAGATTCCCGCCAAAAGTCCATGGGTTTTCTTTTTTGGCGGCGGGCTATAGAGTGGTCACACTCCGCTAAATCCGTACGGGGCGAGAGAAGAAGCGGCGTGCGACCCCATAGACCCGCCCTGCATGTACCTCTCTACGCCGAGCGATCGGGCCACCGGAACCCGGTCTTTATTTTCGGTGGCAGCATGATAAATTTAGACTTATTTCAATTAAATAACTCAGTACTTTAGGTAACAATGCTGAATTTTAATAGATTCGACTCCCACTAAAGATAATACTTTGAAAGTTTCATAAACGATTATTCTGAATCGGGCTGTAATTTATGTTTATTAAATCTATATCTCAAATTTATCCACTACCAATTCCTTAGTCCAAGAAATCGTCTTTAAAAAGTAATGCACAAAGAATTTTTTGCCCTAATGTCACATATAGGCTGAGAAAATAAAAACGAAAAATACATAAAATCATTATTCTGAATAACTAATAATAGCAAAGTAACCATTATTGCCCGTTAGGAAAATTTCAGTATGATTAAAGTACTTAGTCTATAACAACTTCGACGTCTATTAAGTGATTAAAAGTTACATGGTAAACGAGTATACCACCTATTCATTCATTCAGCGCTTATCGACGTTCACTCACCATACAAAGTCCATATAACATGTTTTATATAACCTACGCTTTTCTATTCATCAGCGTATTGGCGTCCAATATTGAATAAAAGCCTTCTCAAAGGAATAAATGACATAATCGTCATTCTTAATAGTTGTGTTGGCGATCACAAATGCAGTTATAAACACCCAGAAATACACTGTTCTATATTCTCGTGGTGATTATTTAGTCAGTTTTACGACTCCTATAGAAATATCCTTATCTCGTTAGTAGCAAGGTATCGTATGTAATTCATTTAAATGAATTATAGAGTAAGAATAATCAAAATGTATATGTATTAATAACTAGCTTCTGCCCGCGGTTTCGCCCGCGTAAAAGGTTACTTTCCTAAAGTTTTTCATCCCCTATTTTTATTTTACCCTTTAAGGGTATTTTTTTTACGAAATCTTGATGTCAGATTTGTTTATATCTAATCAATAGCCTAAAAATAAGTTCCAAGCTTCTGGTTTTAAAAATGGCGATAATTCCTTACAACTTTTCATCCCACTTTACTACCCTTTTTTGCATTAAAAAGTAGCCTATGTCCTTTATCAGGCTCTAGACTATCTGTGTACCAAATTTCATTTAGATCGGTTCAGTAGTTTTGGCGTGAAAGAGCGAGCGAGACAGAGTTACTTTCGCATTTATAATATTAGTAAGGATTATAATAATATCTAAGGGAGTTTTGCTTTAGCCTCACCATGAGGCTAACGCATGACTCGGAGGACCATTATACGGCTCCCTAAGTTCTTTTATAAAAAAAATGTATCACAAGATTTACAGAAAAGCCAATAAATCACAGAGCAGCTTGTGGCGAGCCGAATGTAAGTGGTGATGCTGCGGTCCTGAATACTCCAGAGAGTCGGTCAGGGCCTCGTCTCCAGCTGGCCTTCATCGGTTGACTGGAGTGGAAACCAAAGAGTTCCCGAAGGACTCTCAGTTTTGGCTTGCCTTAAACAGCTGGTCAGAGAGGGGTCGCCAGAGCTATATGCTCGGGGATGGAAGTGTTATTATCAAGGGTACAATTACGTGGAAATCATGAGTCTGTTTATCGCAGACTCTGAATGGTGAAACCGGCGCCGCACCACTGGACACCCCTAGCCACTTACACCAATGTTGCCCCCTGTTAACTGTATGGCTTGTATGCATGTGGCAACTGTTTAGGGGGCCCATTCAGCGAGTTAGCGTCCGTCTCCCACCGTTCATCTCTTAATATGTTCTGAAGGCAGACGACAGTTTAAAATTTCATAGATTTAAGATGAACCAGTCCACTAAACACCCACTTCCAAATTCAGATATTAGATACCATCATCATACAATAGTTTTAACACTTACCGCTGGCATTCTACGAATGTTATGTGCATACGTGGAGTGTCATCGGTAGATGTCCCATCCCAATATTTAGATTCAATTTCTCCAAAGGTCATCCATATCCTCATGTAAGCCACCCAAAGGACCGGGCATATTCACTATGGTAGACCCCGTGAATAAAAAGGAGATACAATTATAATAAAGGCAATTCACAATGATTTAAGTGGTAAAATAATATTTAATTGTAACTTAGTTTGAAATTTACCTCTTGTTTGTATTTTATATAAAAAATGTAATATATTCTGGCAATTGTTATAAAAGAAAAAAAATGCTGTAATTATGTAAGGTTGTTCTTAAAAAAAAACTCTTAGATCAAGGGACTTTAAATATATTGAGATTGAAAAAAATTAAAATGATTTTCGCTGGGCTACCAACCACGCGACACCACTAATAATTAAAAATTTCTTTATTACGTTAATTAATTTACTTAGATAGAAACCCAAGCAGCTACAAAATATAAAATAGATTGACAACATAATCATAAGCCAATTAGGTTAGGTTATAACGAATATCAGTAGCAAATTAATTTACAAAATAAATAAAACTCATAGAATTCATATCATTAATAATGTTAATAGATTAATAATGTTTATTACGTAAGCTGTTGACAATTGAGACGGTTGATTAGATGACTTAATTTAATATTAATTATCGTTTTTATCATGCCTGTGTGGTAGCGGCTACGAATACTACCAACCCTTACTTTGCTCGTGGATGTCGTAAAAGACGACTAATAGCCTTATAACGACCTGTGCCAACTCCATCTGATGCAGTTTCGTCAACAATTACATTCCCAAGGAGGGTTGATGTCTGGCAGGCGGCCAGTCATAAAACTATTGCCAATAACTTTTACAATATGTACTAGGAACGACGAGTACATACTGTATCGATCCCAAGTAATTGGGATAAGAGTATGAGAATGATGATCATTTTTATCATACTAATTATTGTATTAATTGGCTCAAGAAGTCTTTGTATATTTACGTTAATATAACATAGTTAAATTTTAAGAATTGCCGGCAAAACTGTAGAGTTACCAACTCGTTTTGATAAAAGTCTGAGCTGGTCTTTGATTTGAAATTTCAAACTTTTCTCAACGTTTAGTCTTTCAAACTTACATTTTAATTCAGGGATATCTTAGATTTACTACTTGTTGAACTATTTGTTGAACTATTTATTTTACTTACTGAAATAGATAGTTCAACAAATAGTTCAGAGTACTAACTTATTGAAATAAATAGTTCAACAAATAGTTCAGAGTACTAACTTATTGAAATAAATAGTTCAACAAATAGTTCAGAGTACTAACTTATTGAAATAAATAGTTCAACAAATAGTTCAGAGTACTAACTTATTGAAATAAATAGTTCAACAAATAGTTCAGAGTACTAACTTATTGAAATAAATAGTTCAACAAATAGTTCAGAGTACTAACTTATTGAAATAAATAGTTTAACAAATAGTTCAGAGTACTAACTTATTGAAATAAATAATTCAACAAATAGTTCAATAACAAGATTACGCAGTACATACTGCATAATCGTGTAGTCGTGGTCCATTGGTAATGATCGATTCTCAATACATCAATTGCTGGATCCACACTTTGCGTGACTGCTGTTTTCTTTCAAAGGACTAAACGATCTTCTGAACCACATAATTGTACATTGAATATAGGCTTCGCCACGAAGTGCTAAATTAATATGATAGCCACACTTGGTGGGTGGATGAACGACTGCATTTATCAATTTGTTTATTAATTATACCAAAGTGCTAATTCATCATCTTCATCATCTCAGCTCATATATGTCCCACTGTTGGGCTCTAGTCTCCTCTATAATGGGAGGGAAATTGACTTACTATACCACGCTGGTCAGACGTTTGGTATAGAGTTTTGTTTCGAGTTTTCCTTCTCTTGCATAGATTTTATATCCTTTAATCGTCTTTTACGATCACCCACGGGTAAGATAGGGGGTGGTGAATTGTATTCTTACTCCGTTACCACACGGAAAGAGTTAATTTATTCTTTTATAAAAAAGAAGATGTTAAATACTTCTACTAATCACCAAAATCGCGGATGCCTTATAGATTAATATTTATAGCTACAAGAATTATTTTTAACAGTGGTAGGACCACGCTGTTGACAGTTCTCTGTCTCTAACCGCGGACCGGACTGTCCGGGGTAGTACCGCACTCTCGCAGAAGATCGACGTCTGAGTAATGGCAATGTGCTATTGTGCTTCGTTCGGTGAGCGAGAGAGCCGGAAGCCCAACTGGGTGGGTTTGGGGTTTTTATTGGTAGGCAACGGCCTAGCTATACACTTGGGCCTAGCCATACACTTGCCAAAAGTCCATGGGCGGCAGTGACAGTTACCATCAGGTGCGTTTGCCACTACACGCAATAAAAATAAAAAATAAATATTACTAACTACCAGCACGGATTTACAGAACCACTAAGCATAAGAAGCGATGACGTTTTTGTGATCATTTTATTTTTCATCTAAACCTCACGTTTTACATTCTGCGTCTTTTGTGTTTCTATTGGTTAGTTTTTTTTTCAATTTTTAATAAGAATAATTTGTGTAGAAAAAAAATAATATTATTCATATTTTTCCTTGTTATTCAATTAATTAATTCATTCATACTACTTAACGAGAGTGGGGCTATAATCACACATATCTATCATAAGACTGTTTAAAATAACATCAAATTATTTCCTCGTGCACTGGTATTAAGAATAAAAAATATTGACAATGTTTTCTTTGTCAAAGGAATCGTAAAATGATGTCTAAGGGAGCCTTGTGAGACTCTTGCAGTGAGTCTTGGTCTTGTATTCGGACAACATTGATATTATATCATTTAGTTGTATTTTAATATCCACGGGTGTGTTGAATTGTATTATTATTTCGACACCGCCTAAAATCTTTCTACCAAGTTTTAAATAATAAAATATTTGTGTTATTTTTATAGAATACTAACCTGAATATAATAAAAAATAAGGTTTTTAACTCTCTACTCGACTATGTAGTCGAGAGTTAAAAACCACTCAGCCATTGAAGAAAGCAGTGTGGGAATTAAAAAGCATTGTTTGCCCGCTTGCCATCAGAGTGGACCGTTTCAGCGACGTGCCCGCAAGGCTTACACTTTGCTACTACTCGTACATGTTTAAAAAATAGTCACGGGGCAAATGGTACTAGGTTTTCACTTTGCAATACAGCGAACAATTTTCAAAGCGCTAAAATGTAAAAATAATATATCGAAAAGAAATAAAGGTGATTATATATTGTCTTACCCGAAGGATCTTTTAAGATGACTAGGTAACGCATAAAGATCACCTTTTTAATGACGTCGTTTTTTTTACTGGCTGAGAGTGACGTGGCTCCTATAGCTGATCGTCGGTACTGATTTATCTGTAATTTCCATTGGTGCGATGTTTGACGTGCCACTAGTGCGACATTTTAGAGCTGGTTATAAACTTTGATTGTGAGGGCAAAAAGCCAGTCCGGCTTTGTGTTACAAACAACGTTAGCGGTAAAGACTAAATTCCTGTGTTAGTCTCTAAAATAGATAAAAGTATAAAATAGTTTCAGTGTAACAAAGTCAAAATGAACTTGTATATATATATATTATATATTTGGAAGACCGGTATTTTCTTTTTAGTGTGTTTTGGAATATATATTTAAATATAATAAAAATGATTAATAAAATAATAAAAACGAAAGGCCAAAAATGAAAAAAAAAAGGAAACTAAGGATCCGAACCGAGCTCCGCTTTGTTTGGATTAGACTGCTCGATTTTCAAACAGAGCTCTGTCTATTCTTAATGACAGCGTTAAAATTTATCATCGTGTTCTAATAGTTTTCAGTCAACGAAAAAATATACTTTTCTTGTCTTAAATACTGACAAAATAATATAGAACATATATTATACAAATGAAACCTAGCTAGATCGATTAATCGCCTCCGAAATCCTCTGCATTGCTAAATTTCATGAAAATTGTTGGTGCCGTTATGTATGTATATATATATATATATATATATATATATGTAAAGAAAATATAATTTTCTTTAATTTAAACTTTCCCGCGCATCAAACGTCACTGAACGCACAGTGAAGCGACAAGTGACGTTTGTGCTATGAGAGCTATGAAAATGATAACCTATAAGCATCTCGTGATTGTTAAGAGAAAACAATAGTTTATAATATTAATTCCATTGTTAAAGTATTCTAAGTAATTGTGATTAGGAACAGACATTGTTAATAATAACATTGAATGTTGTTTCTTTTCTTACAGGTATGTAAGGTTTTTCTAACATACTAAGTAAATACACATTATTATTTCATGTATTAGGTATAAAACAATAAATCTTTTCTTACAGAGAAACTCAATTGTGTTTGACTGACTGTGTCATCCTAATCCTGAAGTTATAAGGCAATTATAAATAAGACAAGGACAAGGTGTCCTATAGACCAAGCTTCATATTAGACGCGTTAAGCGAACCTCAAGAACAGATTGTTTCACATTGGTAGCCCGCTCGAAGCCGGCATTATGTTAAATAATAATAAAAAATAATAAGCGCCTTAAAGAAATTCAGTTTCTTCTTTCTTAAAGTTTATATTAATTTTAAAGCTCTTTCTTTAAGACTGACCCGTCTAAACAGCACCGTTTTCCTATACCAAAGACTTCATTGTACGCTTCTTAAGCGAAGCGTTGAGGTGATGCTCTACTCCGGATAAATAAAAATCAAGGACTTTTCGAAACTAAAAATGACTGTATTTTTCTCACACTGCGCTTACAGGATAATATTATCATACAAATTTCAAGAAAAACATTCGTTTAAACTTATTTGATATTTTTAAAAACAATTGTTTTGTTTAAAGTAAGACAAAAGTTGATTAAATATATAATCGAGGACGTTCGGATGTCTGTCCGTGTGGATCTGGCACTCTCACGACCGTAAAAATGAATGTATCGAAGTTTTCTTTTATTTTTCCCTTTTGTGAAGCAGTACAAAAAAGAACAATGAACAATCTTACATTCAGTAATGAAACAATTTTATTCACTTCATTTGCTTCATTTCAACGCATTTGTAAATGCATTTTCTTTGAATACTAATTAATATCTTATGTTTCATTTCTGTTCTTTTTTCTATTGCTTATGGTGACAAACAAGTAGACAGCACACCTGGTGGTAAGTGTCACTGCCGCCCATGGATCTTTACAATACCAAGGGTATAGCTAGGCCGCTGCCTACCAAAACAAACCTCAAACCCACCCCAGCTAGGCTTTTGGCTCTCTCTCTCTCACCGAACGAAGCGCAATACCACATTGCTATTAGTCAGACGTCGATCTTCTGCAAGAGTGTGGTACCTAGGAGGGACCGGCCCGCGGCTGTACACAGAGAACTGTCCACAGCGTGGTCCAACCACTATTTGTTATTGTTCGCAGTGCATTGTTATGTTTCGTGAAAGGATGCAAGCAAATGAATTACTAAATAAACTTATTGAACAGTAGATAGACTTACGTTAATTAATAGTGCATTTTAGTGAATAAATGAGATATATCCCGTTTGTATTTAAATTTTAATTTGTTGTCGTTTCGAATACTTTGCAACGTTTGTGGTTGGCAAGAACGAAGGTGGCTTAGATCCAACAAGTCATCGTTATTACAGAGAATTATATCTACCCGCTATAGTATTAGTTAATAAAATTTGACCAGCATTTCTTTTTTCTTTTGATACAAATTCATTGTCAGTACAAAAAGAAAATAATTCTATATAAAAAAAAGTATACCAGAATTTTTAAGAATAGCTATAATATATTTGAATTTTATCATGTAAAGACGAGTATGTAGCTGTCTTTTACATGAAAAGCCTAGAATTAACAAACACAAATTAAACTGTGTAACTTATTTCTATTTAAACTTCCACTGACACTTTGTTTCGAGGCAACTAATCTATTGCCATTATTTTTTACATCATAAATTTTTTTCAATACAAAACATAATAAATACCATTATTAAAATTACCTATGAATCGTAATATTTTCACATCTTGTATTGTTTATTTAATGGAAGCGACGAGGCAACCTTAAGACATACTTGAAATTCAAAAGAAAATAAATATGTAGCTGTTATAATTTCACAAATTGTATCATACATGCCATGCGACATTGCAGTATAGTAAACTTAATAGATCTATATGGGGCACCAATTGATGAGTGAGCCGATTCTATGCAGTTATTCAATGTGTTTTTTTTTTCGAATTTTATTAGCCTTTCATACATCACAGACTAGCGTCAGGGTAGAAGACAAATACTCTACTTTAACTACAATTTCAACAATTTTGAAAGGTACTCTTTCTTCTTCAACAGATTATGGTAGTTACAGCCCGCCCTATCTGTTCGAGGTGAAGGCAGGACACCGGTGGCGGCGGCGGAACGTGTTTCCTCTCCGCCGCCTCCTTCCGTGAGACAACCACCTCGCAGAAGGCAGCGACCGTGTCCTAGTTCCTAACTCAGTCGACCATTGCTTTAGTGACGACCGGAAGTACATAAAAATATTAATAATAAATCAGCAAATTTTACAATTAAAACAAGCATAGCTTTTTTAGTTGTTTGTATGTTTTAATTGTTTAATAATTTGTTTCAATAAATAGGTATCATAAAATTTAAAGTCCTAATTTAACTTTGATTACACTTTGAAAATAAACATTTTTATCCTATACAACTCGAAATTATTCCTTGTTAAGTCGAAAAAAGAAATAAAGAATGGACAGCTGCACTGTCCTGAAAAACTTATAACACCAATTGCGATCACCAGCCCATCGCCAAATAGTGGTAATTGTAGCATTACAGGCTATGCCCGTGACTTAGTTTGCGTTAGTGTTGATTTTGTCTAACAGTTCTAGCTCAGGAGAACCATGCATACCAGTGAGGTCATGAATAGGTACCAGAAGTCAGGTCAATGGTGATTGGGTGGAAATACCGTAGGTTAAGTATCCACTCGCCGCCCTTGCATCAGCTCGGAAGGAAAACAGGGGTTAGCCTGCCGTAAAGAAGGGGAGAACGTTACTAAACGCTCTTACAGATTATAATCTATCTCTGTGCTAGATTTCATTCAGATTTGTACAACCATTCGGGCGTAGTTAAATAAGAAACATCTAACTCATCAGACTTAAGGATTTTTAATACTAATAGAATTCTCTCTGGGGTAGGCTTATGGCCAAAAATGGCGTTGACAAGCTGATGATTGGATATATATAGATAGGTTCTGTCTTTTTGTAAATATTAGGACATTTAGTCGCTTTTTACAATTTTCTTGCAGTAACCAATTTTTTAAAAGTTATAACCAATCCCCCTCACCTCCCTCGGTGGCTATCCTTAGTGTACGGCCATGAACCAAATTGATTCCAGCGTGGTATTTTAGAAGACCACCAACACTGAAACTAATATGGGTATGTTTTCTTATATTTATTGGCTGTTTTACAAATCAAAATTCATTCTAAATATATTGATATTTAAAAAGACTAAATTAATTCTTATTTAAGAACCGAATATTAAATGCAAAATGAAAATATTATTAGAAATACCATTCGTGCTATTGTTAATAAAATAACGATGATCGATGATCGACATTCTCTAAATTTTCTTTATCATTACTTCTTATATTTGCCACGGACTAATATTATGGGAAATATTGATCCAAGCATAGTTTTATTTTCTAATAACTGCGTTGCAAGAGAAAATTGAATATCTGAGAACTTCTTTGAGACGTAAGGCTTCTTAGGTAATTGCAAGCCTTAAGACGGCAGATTGAAATTTACTTTGGCTGCAGCTTTGATGACAATCTTGCTTAGATTAAATCTCAGCTTATTACTATTTCAATATAGGACTTGCCTTTTATTATACTAAGAAATATGCTCAATTCATTCGGTTGTAGCAGCTTATGTTCGGTTTGTACCACGATTATGTGACCAAGAGGTAAAGGAGCGATAATATTGCAAATATACAATTTTAATAATATAATTTTGATGTATAAAACAATTTACACTACACCCAAATACTTTTTAAGTAATCTATTATCTGAAACGGGATCCGAAAGTTTGATATGTTAAAATTTTCTCACTATAATGGTTCTAAGATCGAATTATTGAAAAAAATCCGTGTGGTGATGGAGTAAGAATGTATTCATGTGTGGTGAGTTGTACTCACCACCGCCTATCTTACCCGTAGGTGATCGTAAGAGACGACTAAGGGATATAAAATGCATACAACATCTATGCCAGAGAAGCTAAACTCGAAACAAAACCCTATACCAACACGTCTGACCAGCGTGGTATAGCAGGTCAATTTCCTTCTTATAATGATGGAGGCTGGAGGCCAACAGTGGGACATATGAGCTGAGGTGATGATGATAATGATGAGGATCGAATCGGTGGCGTTGTTTTTTCTAAAAAAAATATCAGAAAGAAAATTAAATTATACCGTTTATTTAAAAAAAAAAAACAACACTATATTGGTTACTTGAACAATTGTCAAGATATTTTTTCATTACAACAAACGTCTTATTTTTATAAACACAGGGATACAATTAATACTCGGACTCGAAACAAACTTTTCTGGATTATATAAAAATATTCGTCGCTATTACACTGATTACACATTTTGTATACAACGCCATTTGTACAGAGAACAATTTAAAATAAATACGTACCTATAATTAACCGACTTCCAAAAAGGAGGAGGTTCTCAATTAGAACGCAATTTTTTTTCTTTTTGTATGTGTGTTACGCGATAGCAACGCCAATTATGGATGGATTTTTATAATTCTTTCTTTGTTAGAAAGAGGATACTCTAAGGGTGGTCCCATATGCAGAGTATCAGGATCTGATGCTGGGATCCTGGGAAAATCGAGAAAAATTCCTTAAAATGTAGGGCAACAATGCTGTTTCTGACGCCTCTATACATAATTTATAGTTCATCTAATCTAAGAAGTGAATTTTGACGTTTTGCATTTTTTAATACACAATAACCTTGGTTAAACGTATACACATGATTGTAAACACTAAATCTGAAATTTTAAACAACTATTAAGTTATTTACATAATTAACATTGCGGGTGACTTTCTTGTACAATAATCTAATGTTGAAACTCGTAAAAATAATTTAAAATAAAAATAACATGGTAAATAGTAATTGTCATTGACGACCTAACAATGTCACGTCATCACGTTCTATACAGTAGTGGTTGACAACTTCCAATTCACGAATATCCAAATAATCGGTAAAAATATTAGAATAATACAATTAATCGAATAGAGATTTTGACAGAGATGTACATTTCGACACTTTGATTGATGAGGCAATAATTATTAATGTTCGCGACGCTGATAATTCACGTAATAGTAGTAATTCTTAATAAATAGCCATTTTCAAATCCAGTTTTTGTTTTTAATTAACCTAATCCTACTAAATATGACGAATAGATTCTATGCTGAAATAATTAAATTTGTTTAGTACTAATTTAGCACTTAATTTATTCATCACCTTTTTGAAAAATAAAAAATAAACCGATTATTAATTATAAAGAATCAATATCGATTTCTCAGTAAAATCGGATATTTTCGGCAGCGATTATTTGGTTCACATACCTAGACAACTTACTCAGACAGCTGTCAAAGTGCACTTCTTAGATTAGACAGACTATAGTTTGATTATTTGTGTATGGAGATTATCTTTATGAGCTTTATTACCTGATGGTAAAACAACAATGTTACTAAGGGGTAAAATAATGGTCACGGGATGAACATTTATATGGAAGTTTATCATTTTCAAAGTTAGAAGTACGAAATTTCGCACACCTACATCTTTTTAGAAATAAAAGAATATGTGTGTTAGCGTTTTTCAAAATTTATATATAAAATTTATATAATAATAAGTAGTATAAAATAGGTAAAAACAAGTGGAAAAAAATAAAATATATTTTTTTCATCATCATCATCATCTCAGCTCATATATGACCCACTGTTGGGCTCGAGCCTCCTCCACAATGGGAGGGAAATTAACCACTATACCACGCTGGTCAGACGTGTTGGTATAGGGTTTTGTTCCGAGTTTACCTTCTCTCGCATAGATGTTATATGTGTTTTATATCCCTTAGTCGTCTCGTACGATCACCCACAGGTAAGATACGGGATAGAAGGTGAAGATACGGGGTGGTGGTTCTTACTCCGTCACCACACGGATAATATATATTTTTTTAATGAATATTAATTTTTTTTTTCAATATTGTTAAACTTTCGTATATTAAGCTAATACTTTGAGATCGTTGCTCCTCGATTTGGTTTGATAACGTTCGTGAATCAAACTGAGTCGTTGAGAATGACTTTCTGAAGTTTCATTATGCCTCGATAAGTTTTTTGTATGCCCTCATTTGAGAAAGCCTATTGACCCGCTGCTCGTCACTCTCATTTGTAATATTTATCCCATTTCCTAAACCAATTTTTCTTTAAACGAGTGTCTCTCCCGTCACTCGTTTCTTCCAAACGGTGCTGTCTCATTTGAGCAGCCCGTTTACAAGGTCTACCTATTAAAAAAGATCTGAATTCACTTATTTTCCACTAAAAATCGGCAAATAAAAAAATATTTTAAAAGAAAAAACAAAAACCGACTTCAAAACTATACCTACGATAAACGATATACAATAAACTTACACTAAAAAGTAGAAAATAATTCTTTTAATTAGTTTAATCTCAAAAGAATAACAGAACAATTTACGAAATTATAGTATACCTACCTATTTACAGGTAGGTATGTAAAAACTTATACTATGACAAGAAAAATGGATAATAATATTATATTTTGTATTTCAAAGCAAGGAGCATTGAAATATAATAAACGAAATTATTAATATTTATTTACAAGTGCTATTTTTTTTGGAGTCGGTGCCAGCCAAGGACAGTTTTTCTACTTTGCGAACATCACGCGGCTCACGCAGTACCTACCTGACTTACGCAAAGATGGACGATCACTGCGAATAGGGCGATAGCCGGAGCGAGGCAGGTGCGCGAAAGGAGGGGCGATGTCACTGAGTGAACTACCCGAACGCGGGCAGATTTCGTTGATGATTTAATGCGCTTAAAATTTTGATTTAGCTGGCACCGACAATTTACTAGTTTAAAAAAAATCTTCTCTCCTATTTTAGAGGACTTGAATTCAGTAGTGGTAACCTAACGTATATGAGCCAAGTTGTTGATAACTACTTTTAAATCATATGTACACCATTCTATATGCAACGTCTTAAAATATAACAATTAATTTTTAGTTCATTACTTTCCATTTTTTCCTAATAAAAAAATATATTTGTTTTTAAGTTTTAAATTAAAATATTTACAAAAAAAAAAAAAAACGGCGCTAACAGGCATCAATATAAAAATAAAAAATCCTGTTCATTGCTATCCACCGGTAATATGCTAGTGATATTTTGCCCCGAACGGTAGTGAATGCTAACGTCTAACTTCTTAAATAGATATGTTGTTTGTATCCATCAACTGTTAATGCCATGCTTTTGGACATAGGCCTCCCCTAAAGAGGGGTTATTAAATGTTGCCCAAGAGAGTACAGTCAGCCATTTTTCTCGAAATCCTTAGCTAATTTTTACAACATACATGGAACAAGTAAATGGACGGTGTATCTATTCACTTACTATTACGGTGAATTTTAAAAATAAGCAATTAACGAAACAAACTACACTCCAATTTAAAACAATTTTAATCGAACATGTGACTCTCAGCATCGCAGGTCAGAATTTCAATCATTGTGCAATCATGTAAACTGTGCAGAGTTAGTGTCCCAATTGTCATTACAAAGACTATATAGAAACCTGAGACAAAGGCGCTCTCTCTTCACGTACTATTGGTTTCAACCAATTACCGGTAGAATACTCGTATCAGTGAGTAGATTCAAAGTGCAGGTTCAATCAACTATCGGTTTCACGATATTGATTTATTCAATAATAATACTTCTGTAAAATCTATACTAAATAAGTATTTCTCTGTTTATGGGGGATGTGAGTGGTAACATTGTTTAGTATAAGAATTCTGTCTTTCTGTTTTCTTCATTTATTTTTATCTTTGCACTTAAGTATGCGAATGGTTTCTCTTCACTGTCGAGCGATGAATTTCTTAATGTAATAAGCTACCTATCAGTAAGAATTGGCCATCTGGTGTTATTTTGTTGTTAAGTAATATATTATAAGCTGTTGATTCTTTTTTTTTAATAAATAAATAAATCATTCTCCACATTTTCTTATTTTTTCTTAATTCGTGGTAGTGAACTCGTAAATTTAAAATATTATATAATCCATGTGAATTGATATACGTATCTGGCTTACAAAGTTACAAGTGAATATCTAGTAAGCTGGCAGATGGCGACACTAGGTCGGATTGCCAATTCATCCATACCGACAGTGGTGCCAACCACTCGGGCACGCTCCCAACTGGCACTAGTTCGACTGTTATATATTGAAGTATTATATATACCCAGTAACCTACTATCTTAATTCTATCCTTATAAGATCGTTTTATACTCATTTTCACCCATTTTAGATAACACTTTTTTTTTCTTGCGTTGGACTCTGGAGGCACATAAGGAAATGTTTCATTATCTCAGCTCATAAATGTCCTATTGTTGGGGTCGAGCCTCCTTCATAATGGGAGGGAAATTGACCTACTATATCATGCTGGTCAAATGTGTTGATATTGGTAATGGTTTCTGATGTTTGCGCGCACATTTGACATAAAACTACTTTTAACGGATTCTATCGCGTTTGTATTTGATTTTTAATTTCCCGATGTTTTGAATACTTTACAGTGATCATCAGTTCTCCTGTGACCATGATCACTGTAAAGTTTTATAGGGTTTTGTATCGAGTTTTCCTTGTCTTGTAGATATAGATGTTATGTGAATAATATATTCCTCAGTCGTCTCTTACGGTCCCACGGGTAAGACAAGGGGTGGTGAATTGTATTCTTCTTCCGTCATCTCACGTAAATGTGACACACAAAATATTGTGTGATCTGTTATTTACGATGTGATGTTAATATTCAAATTGAATTACTTTCAGACTTACACAATTAAAATTAGGTATTGATCGTGAAATCGGATAATGTATTCTAGGAGCAAGCCGAAAAGCTTAGCGAGTCATCTAGATTGGTTTCAATTTTCCCAAAATTATTTTTTATTAATACACTATTCATTAAGCTGAGATATCCCGTAAGTATTTTAAATGATTTAATTGACGACTCGTCCACGCGGTGCCCATACTGTTCCAAATTGTCCCGAATCGAGATTAACTCAACGCTACGTGACTTCAATTGAACGTGGTAATAGTTCTCTCTATGATCCTCAATAGATATTTGCATAGGCCTGGCAGGGCAGCCCTGTGGACTCACTGAATCAATAATTCCAACCGAATTCGAGCCGAAGTCGCTGCTTGTCGTCATCACAACGATTATTTTACTGATTTCAAATGATTAGTCGCCGAAAAAGTCATCAAAAATCGGATAGGTATGACTATATTTTCTACTCTCTTCTATCAAGCGATCTGCGTTGCACCAACCTGGCAATACTCAGTGCAAGTGTGTAGGTACATCCTTCCACTTTTGCATTGTATATCTTCTTAACCAGGCGTTCGTTAGGCATTCTTTCCACATGTCCGGAGCGGCGCAGGCGTGAATATCTGCGCCTGATGCCGCCCTAACCGAGGCTTCGGGTGATCGGACCGGGGAATTGTCCGGTCACCCGACGTGAGGCCACCGCGTGAGGTCGACGTCCCGATGGCGAAAGCAGTCGGGGCGTTGACATGAGAGGAACCCGCTAGGGTAAACCGCCGGGCGGGCCACCGAAGACAAAGGTCGGGTACCGGTGGCCTGCTCGCACGGCGAAGAGAGGTGCTTGCAGGGCGGGTCTATGGGGTTTCGCGTCGCCTCTTTTGTCGCCCTGGACCAATTTGGCGCGGCGCGACCAAGTCCATAGCCCAGCGTAAAAAAAAAGAAAAAAAAGGCATTCTTTCCACATGTCCGAACCATCGGAGCATTCCCTTTCGCATCTTTACACCAATACTCTCTTTCATACCTACTCGCTCTCTTACGTCGTCGTTACGAATGCGATCGGTCAGCCTAACACCACAGATTTTCCGCAGAGATCGCATTTCGACCGCATTAATTTTACTTTCATACTCTTTTCTGCATACCCAACTCTCGCTTCCATACAGTAATGTTGGGACAAGCACTGCGTTATGTATTGCTACACGTGCCTTCTGGCTGAGGTGGTGGCTACCGAGAAGTTGTCTCAACGCTCCGTTCACTCTAGTGGTGTACCTTCCATCTCGTCTAAATCCACATCCAAGATATACAAATTCATCCACTTGCTCTAGTACATCATTACCTATTGTTACTCCTACATCTGTTCTGGCTTCATCTCTTTCGAAGACCATTCTTTTGGTATTGCTCACATTCACGCGTAGACCCTTTATATTACAATCTTCTATCATTGTGTCGACAAGGGTCTGCAGGTCAGTCGCTGACTGCGCCAGCAGGACACACATATGCATAGAGCAGAGCACTGACCATTGAGTCACCCATCTGGACTCCAATATTCATATCGTTCAACCTTTGGAGACATTTATCTAGATATATGATAAACAGCCTGGCTGATAGAACGCACTCCTGCTAAACGCCGATATTGACGTCAAATTAAGGCGACATTCCATCATCCAGCCGCACACGAGCTCTACAGCCCATGTAACTGAACTGCACAGCTTGCAGCAATTAATACCATACTCCGGTAAAATGTCCCAAAGTTGAATATTATATAAAAAAAGTCAGAAAAGAAATAATATTAATAGAAAAACCCGCTGAGTTTCTTGCTGGATCTTCTCAGTAGCAGTTACGTTCTGATACGCAAATTACCACAAATTATTCGATTAATTTAAAATGCTAAAACTGACAATATGTAACTGCCCTCGCAAGATTTATACATAATAAATGGATTTGAATTTGAACTTTCTTTCTCGTGGGTGAAACAATAGACGACTATGAAAAATACAAATAATTTCTATCTAAAAGAGTGAGAATTCAAAATAAAACCCTATACCAATGTCCAACCAGTGTGTTATTGTAGGTCATTTTCATTTCTATTGTGTTGGAGACAGGATCCCAGAAATGCGACGTAGGTATATGAACTGAAATTATGTTATCTGCTTACATCCTACTCTTCGTTATTTGCAATGTAAGGAGTGTATCATCATTCACCTGCTCTTATCCCAATTACTTGGGCTCGACACAATATGTATTCGTACATATTGCACAAGTTATTGGCAATAATTTTATAACAGGCCGCTTTTTTTTTTTTTTTTTTTGGGGGCGGGTTACGGTCGGCACACTCCTCGCACCACTCCGTCCGGGGTGACAGAGGGGCGTAAGCATGCACACCCGTATCCCACCCGTGACGTCGCCTTCGTCGTTGGGCCAACCACCGGAGCAGAGTGACTTGACGTCAGTGGTTGGCCCGACGGAATACCCCTGAGGAGTACCCTCTCCTCGACCGACGTCCCCCACTCGGGTAGGATGTCGGCCTTTCCTCACGCGGTCGGCCTCTCGGCGGGTGACGGACTAAATCCCGTCACCCGCGGCCTCGACTAGGGCGGCATCAGGCGCAGGTAATCGCGCCTGCGCCGCCCCAGTCGCCGGCGGCGGCTCGCGTCGTCGAGGAGACGCTCCTCGCGCACGCGCTCCGCCGCCTCCTTCCGCGAGACTACTGCCTCGCAGAAGGATGCGACCGCGTCCCAGTTCCTGACGCTGTCGAGCATCGCCCTGGCGATGGTCGGCAGCGTCAGGTCAGCACCGATGATCGCGACGAGTTCACGACGCTGCTCTGCCCAAGCGGCACAAACCTCGAGCGTATGCTGCGCCGTGTCCTCGTCGCAATCGCAGTGGTGGCAAGACGGTGTACTCTCCCTCCTTACGACCGTGTGCAGGTATTTGGCGAAGCATCCATGCCCCGTCAAAACCTGCACCAGTCGGAAGGAGAGCACCCCGTGCCGCCGATTTAGCCACTGCATCAGCACCGGCCGGAAGGCCTCCACGGTCCGCACACCGAACCGAGGCCTCTCCAGCCGGACTGCCCAACGGGCGATGTCGCGGCGGGCGTCGACGCGCCAAGCGGTGTGCTCCCTCAACGAGACCACACCGCCCTCCGCTCGCACCCCCAACATCCGCCGATACAAACCGGCGAGCATTTCCGCTTCCAGGTCCCATGGAGGGGTCCCGGCCAATAGACACGCTGCCTCCGTCGACACCGTGCGGTACCCGCGTATGGCCCTGACCGCCATGGCCCTCTGTGGTCGCCACAGAAGAGCCCTGAGTCGGACGGTCAGGGATCCCGCCCACACCGGTGCGCCGTACAGGGCCATCGACCGGATGACCCCTGCGTACAGCTGTCGGCAGGTAGCGCTCGGTCCGCCCACATTCGGCATAAGCCATGATAGGGCGGACGCCGCGCCGACGAGCCGTGGAGCGAGTCTGCGGAAATGCTCCCGGAACCACCATCGCCCGTCGAGCACCAGGCCCAAATACCTCATATGGGCCCGGATGCTGATATCAACTGAATTGACGGTGATCGAGACGCCGATGGGAGGGCCCATGCGGGGCCCATGGAACAAGAGGGCCTCCGTCTTGTCCAGGGCCACCCTCAACCCCAGCGCCCCGATCCGCCTGACGATCTCCTCGGTGCCGAGAGTCGCCAGGCTTGCCGCCTCCTCCAGCGTCCCACCACGGGCTGTGACGAGCGTGTCGTCGGCGTAACATATCACGCCCAGCCCGGGCGGGAGGCTCCCCCTCAACGCCCAGTCGTAGCCGATGTTCCACAGGGTGGGTCCGAGGACCGACCCCTGCGGAACACCGCACGTCATGGGCGTTCGCACAACGTCCCCTACTCGGTTGGTGTAGAGGACGCTGCGCCCCTCCAAATAGTCTGCCACTAGCCGCCTCAGGTAAACTGGCACTCCGTGATATCGGAGCGCCTCCCTGACGCAGCTAAATGGCAGACTATTGAGGTGAGGTGGCGGCCCTGCAGGCCGCGAACGCCCACCTCAGTAGGGAGGTCTCCGGCCTGCGGGAGCGCAACCGGAAACTTGAGTCGGAGTTGTCGGCGGTGCGGAAGGAGAACCGCGGGTTGGCCAAGGACATGGCTGACCTGCGGTCTCAATTTGCACTTTTAGTGCCAGCCGCGCCGCCGACACCGGTTTCGCCGCCGAAACGGGTTTCCCCGGGGAGGGCGGGCCCGTCCTCTGCGCTCGTAGTACCACCTACGTCCGTGGCGCCGCCTGCGCCCGTGGTGCCTGCTGCGCCGGTTGCGCCTGCGGCGTCGGCCGTGAGCGCCGCCAGGAAGCGCGGAAGGCCCAAGAAGGGGGAGGAGCCGCTGCCTGCGGTGCACGGTGTGCCAGAGGAGGCGATGCGCGTCATCTTCGCCAAAATTGAGTTGATGATGGACGCGCGCATCCAGGCCGTGGCGGATCGTCTTCCGCCCGAGGCACCCCTCCGACCGCCGCTCGCCGCTGACAAGGCGAAGCGCCCGCAGGCGCCAGCCCCCGCCTCGCTGCCATGTCAGGGTGGCCGCGTGGTGACCTACGCCGCGGCCGTAGGCGGGCCCAAGGGGGCCAAGAGGAAGGCTGGCACGGTGCCGGCTCCCGCTATGGCCGGGCAGTGGCCGGCGCCAGCGGCTACACTGCAGGCTCCGGCTGGCGCACCCGCGACTGTGCCTGCTGCGCCCAGCGCTGCCGCCAGGCTCGAACTGGGCTGGCAGGTGGCTGAACGCAGCAGGAGGGCGTGCGGCCAGAAGCGGAGAGCGGCGGCCAAGAGTGCCGCTGTGGCCGCCGCTCCCCAGGCGGGAGGCGGCAAAGGGGGAAAGAGGTCGCGCAGGGGCCTCAAGTCGCCGAAGACAGCTGCGGTCATCATTACCGTGTTGCCTGAGGCGGCTGAGAGGGGCCTCAACTATGAGGCCGTCCTAAGACGCGCCCGGCGGGAGCTGGACGTCTCCGACATCGGAGGCGTTGAGGCGAGGACCCGCAAGGCTCGGACAGGGGCTCGTATTCTCGAGTTCCCTGGGGCCGAGGGCGTCAAGGTGGCCGATAGTGTGGCCTTGAAGCTGAGGGGGCTGTTCGGGCCGGAGGATGGAGTCCGAATCGCCAGGCCCGTCAAGTGCGCAGAGATGCGCCTCACGGGTTTGGACGATTCCGTGACGGTGGAGGACGTTCAGGAGGCCATTGTGGCGTGTACTGGATGTGCCTCGGACACTGTCCGGATTGGCACCATTCGCCCTGGTCCGGGCGGTGTCGGTGCTGTCTGGGTGCAATGTCCGGTGGAGTCGGTGAAGAAATTGGCCGACTCAGGCAGGCTCCTCGTGGGCTGGAGTTCCGCGGACGTTCCGCGTTCCCGCGATGGGCTGTGGGTCGTTTGGACCGGGACCTGCTGGCGGAGGCAGCCATCGTTCACTCGTGGCTGTCCTCTGCCCACCAGTTGGACGGGGTGGACGCCGAGGCTGGCCGCATCCGCAATGCTTTGACGCAGATTTGCGATGCGGCCATGCCCCGTGTGCGGTGTCTGCCCCCGAAGAGGGCTGTCCACTGGTGGTCCCGGGAGCTGGCGGATCTTCGGGTCGCGTGTATACGCGCCCGAAGGGCCTACACCCGCAGCCGGCGGCACCATCGTGACGAGGAGCGGGAGAGCCGGCTTTACGAGGGCTACCGCAATGCGCGGTCGGCCTTCAGGCTGGCCGTCCGTACCGCCAAGGACGTCAGTCGGCAGGAGATGTTGGATGGTCTCGATCGTGACCCCTGGGGTCGCCCCTATCGCGCAGCGCTGAGTAAGCTCCGCGCGCGGGGCCCTCCCCTCACCGAGACTCTCCAGCCCGGGCAGTGGGGCACCGCAGAGCACGATGCCGCCTGGTGTCCAGCCTGACCGCAGCGGAAGCATAACCCGCTGCAGTCGAAGCAGTTGCGACACGTCGGTCGGGTATGCCCGACCGCCATGCACTTATAACACCTCGCGGGCCGGGTTTCCAGCACGGTTACCCGCGCCGAACTCCAGCCCACGAGGAGCCTGCCTGAGTCGGCCAATTTCTTCACCGACTCCACCGGACATTGCACCCAGACAGCACCGACACCGCCCGGACCAGGGCGAATGGTGCCAATCCGGACAGTGTCCGAGGCACATCCAGTACACGCCACAATGGCCTCCTGAACGTCCTCCACCGTCACGGAATCGTCCAAACCCGTGAGGCGCATCTCTGCGCACTTGACGGGCCTGGCGATTCGGACTCCATCCTCCGGCCCGAACAGCCCCCTCAGCTTCAAGGCCACACTATCGGCCACCTTGACGCCCTCGGCCCCAGGGAACTCGAGAATACGAGCCCCTGTCCGAGCCTTGCGGGTCCTCGCCTCAACGCCTCCGATGTCGGAGACGTCCAGCTCCCGCCGGGCGCGTCTTAGGACGGCCTCATAGTTGAGGCCCCTCTCAGCCGCCTCAGGCAACACGGTAATGATGACCGCAGCTGTCTTCGGCGACTTGAGGCCCCTGCGCGACCTCTTTCCCCCTTTGCCGCCTCCCGCCTGGGGAGCGGCGGCCACAGCGGCACTCTTGGCCGCCGCTCTCCGCTTCTGGCCGCACGCCCTCCTGCTGCGTTCAGCCACCTGCCAGCCCAGTTCGAGCCTGGCGGCAGCGCTGGGCGCAGCAGGCACAGTCGCGGGTGCGCCAGCCGGAGCCTGCAGTGTAGCCGCTGGCGCCGGCCACTGCCCGGCCATAGCGGGAGCCGGCACCGTGCCAGCCTTCCTCTTGGCCCCCTTGGGCCCGCCTACGGCCGCGGCGTAGGTCACCACGCGGCCACCCTGACATGGCAGCGAGGCGGGGGCTGGCGCCTGCGGGCGCTTCGCCTTGTCAGCGGCGAGCGGCGGTCGGAGGGGTGCCTCGGGCGGAAGACGATCCGCCACGGCCTGGATGCGCGCGTCCATCATCAACTCAATTTTGGCGAAGATGACGCGCATCGCCTCCTCTGGCACACCGTGCACCGCAGGCAGCGGCTCCACCCCCTTCTTGGGCCTTCCGCGCTTCCTGGCGGCGCTCACGGCCGACGCCGCAGGCGCAACCGGCGCAGCAGGCACCACGGGCGCAGGCGGCGCCACGGACGTAGGTGGTACTACGAGCGCAGAGGACGGGCCCGCCCTCCCCGGGGAAACCCGTTTCGACGGCGAAACCGGTGTCGGCGGCGCGGCTGGCACTAAAAGTGCAAATTGAGACCGCAGGTCAGCCATGTCCTTGGCCAACCCGCGGTTCTCCTTCCGCACCGCCGACAACTCCGACTCAAGTTTCCGGTTGCGCTCCCGCAGGCCGGAGACCTCCCTACTGAGGTGGGCGTTCGCGGCCTGCAGGGCCGCCACCTCACCTCCTTGATCGGCTTGTCCCGGAACCGGCCTCGCCGCCACCGCCGACCCACGACCTCTACGCCCACGACGCGCGGTGGGGACCTTAGGAGGAGGCATGACGACACTCCCCTCCGAGTCGGAGCTGCCGCCCTTATGCAGGGGGCGCTTGCGGACACTCGGGGGGAGGGCCTCTTCCCTCTCCCTGACATTTATGGCCGCCGTCAGAGCCTTCGCCGCAGTGTGCGGCTCAGACTCCTCGGCGGCCTCGGCAGCCGAGCTGCCCTCCTCCATGCTAAACGGCCCCTCGTCCCGGCTTCGGCCGACCTCCTCGTCGGACGGCTCTTCGGCCTTCCCGCCCTCGTCCGAAGACTTTTCCAAGGCCGTGTCGGTGTCGGAGCTTCTGGCGCTCTCCGACGACGGCCCTGCGGCTTTACTGCCACCCTCACTCCGCGACGGCTCTGCGGTAGATCCGCCCTCGTCACTCGACAGCTCCGTTGAGCTGCCACTTCTCGTCCCCTCTTTGGACGGCTCTGCGACATCGTCGCCCTCGTCCCGGGACACACACCCGCCGCCGCTCTCCCTCCGCGGCAGTCCTGCGGCGCTACCACCATCCGTATGCGACGGCTCTGCGGCAATTGTGCCGCCCTCGTCGCTGGGAACGCTGGTCTCACGGCGTGCCGCGGCCTCCAGCGCCTCCCTCTCCTTCTTAAGGCGGTTGGCGCGCCGTTTAGCGCGCTCGCCAAGCGGAGTTAGCATCCGCCTGCTCTTCTTCCTCCTCTTTGGGGCCTCTTTTGCTGGTGCCGGGCCCTCGGCGGACGCCTCAAGTCCCGAGGACGAGGCGTCGTTTGTGTCAGTTTTGCTTTGGCTTGACAAGGCCTTGAGGTGGGAATCATTATGATCCCCGTCGTTATTAATTTTTAAATGTCCAGTATCCATAATGAATCCCACGAGTATGGGAGATACATTCCGTCGACCCGGGCAGAGATCCCTGTACCCGGGCAAGCCTACATTTACCAACCAGGGGGGCAGCCGGTACCCTGGCTGGAGCGTGCTAAGAACAGAATACCCCATCTGCCATGCATCTTCTCGCCGCACGCCAGAACTTAAGATTCTGGGTAATTCTTTATAGAGGTTGTCTTCCTCGCGGTCCGGGCGGTTAAGCCAAGACCCTCGCTCCTGAAACTAAGACAAGCAAAGAATCAGGTTTACGATATGTGGGCGGTGGCATATGCCTGCCCAGCCCTCAAATGAATGAGTGACTGAGCCCGTCCCAGTATTTCGCGTCCTATAACCTCTACTACTATTGTAGTAGAGTAAGGAGCGAAATCGCGCAGATATTCGCTACGGGCGACAGTTCGACGCCCGCACCCAGGGTACACCGCGTGGAGGTTTCTGGGATCGTACCCCATAACAGGCCGCTTGCCTGACGTCAATAATATTTGGGAATGTAATTGTTGACCCATCAGGTGGAATTTGCAAATAAAGCTCTTCATCATCATCATCATCATCATCACAGCCCATAAATGTCCCACTGCTGGGCTCGGGCCTCCTCCGTAATGGGAGGGAAGCTAACCTACTATACCGCGCTGGTCAGACGTGTTGATATAAGGTTTTGTTTCGAGTTTTCTTTCTGTCTCATAGATATTATACGGGGTTTGTATCCCTTAGTCGTCTCGTACGATCACCCACGGGTAAGATATGGGGTGGTGAATAAGTATTCTAACTCCGTCACCACATGGAAAATAAAAATAAATAAAGCTCTTAGTAACCTGTAATT
The DNA here is from genome assembly GCA_905163515.2 of Lymantria monacha. NCBI lineage: Eukaryota > Metazoa > Arthropoda > Insecta > Lepidoptera > Erebidae > Lymantria > Lymantria monacha. Next base: position 26,759,193 of record LR991081.1, read on the forward strand.
GATTGTTTTCTGTAGTCTCCGTTATACATATGCTAACGAATATGTACGAACAACATTTTTTTTTAATATATTATTTTTCTTCTTTTTTTTATATGGACGCACTCTGTTTGCTCTGGGGTTTGCTGGCAACCGCCACATTTTACAAGACGCTACGGAAAAACAGCGTAGTGGTTTCTCATGTGAGTTACCACAATATTATGCTGAGTAGTGGGCCTTTTTACTTGCTCGTGGGTGGGATTCCAGCTCTTATGTGTTATGTTTTACATATCTCTCTTCTGTTCTGTTATAAATCTTATATTGTATGTGTGTCCCCCTGTGAGGAAGAATTAAATTATTTTACTTTCTTTCTCTCTAGTAATTTTTACGACATTCCACGAGCAAAGTAAGGGTTGGTAGTATTTGTAATTGTTACCACAGTATGGACACCGCAACAGAAATATTAATTAACTAGATAATAATATTTCTGTGAATAAACTAACCTTATACGGAGTGTTTACGCATTGTATTTTTGAATGCAAATTTGTTTAATCGTAGTTAATCTTATCAATTTTCCGTGTGGTGACGGAGTAAGAATACAATTCACCACTCCCTATCTTTTGAGTGATCGTAAAAGACGACTAAGGGATATAAAACGCATATAACAATCTATGCAAGAGAAGGAAAACTCGAAACTAAACCCTATACCAACACGTCAGATCAGCGCGGTATAGTACGTTAATTGCCCTCTCATCACTGAGGAGGCCCGAGCCCAACAGTGGGACATTTATGGGCTGTGATGATGATGATGACTGTATTCACGGTATGCAGCGGCGTGGCTATGGCCTGGTATTGCAAAGTTCCATAGCGGCAATATCACTTACGATCAATTGTGCTGCTTGCTGGTTTACCACCATCGGCAATAAAAAAAATGTATTAGTAGTTAGTATTAGTTACAGTAGGTTAATTTCCATCTCATTATGCAGGAGGCACGAGCCCAGCAGTGGGAAATATATGAGCTGAGACGATGATGAATGTTATCAATTTGATGGGAAACTTCGATAATAAAATAAAGGATGACATATTATATCTCAAATCCCGTAACGAAAAAAAATTAACTACATACGCTAAAATGAACAAAACCTAAATTTAAATTATAAAATCAATAAAACTACTTGAATAGCGTATTCCTAAAAAACAATAACCATGTCAAAGTTAAAAGTGCCATTCATTCAATCGTGACTATGCTGAAATGCTTTGTTCTTCCTTTGTACATTGAACATTTCGAAAAACAATTGATTAATATTTTTCCAGTATACATTTCATTGCGAAAATGCATGGATAGCGTCCAATTAAATACAAAACAATACAGTTACAGCGGTAATTAAATTGAGGGCATTTATAGTTTTATTTTTAACAAGCCGACTTTTTTTTTTGTGGTGGGCTATGGACGTGGCGCGCCCCGCCAAATCGGTCCGGGGCGACGAAAGAGGCGGCGCGCAACCCCATAGACTCACCTTGCAAGCACCTCTCTTCGCCGTGCGAGCGGGCCACCGGTACCCGATCTTTGTCTTCGGTGGCCTTAACAAGCCTGACCTGGCACACTTAGTTCTACCTAACAGTCAATGAATGGACAGATTTCGATTAATTCAAAATTATTATTTTTTTATGATAATAAATAATACCTAAATAAATTTAAAATGACGTGCCAGCAAGACGAAGTAGCACCTTGTGATATACAACATTTATTTTCTTGCGCGTTGAAAATTATCTAATTGTTGATCTCTGACATTTGCTCAACGATTTCACATTGTCAACCGAGTCAGGGGCTGCCTCACTTTGTTCTTGTGATTGAAAAGCACAAAGTCGGGCCATACTAACGCGTTGCTCTTTATGTGCAATATGTCGTTCTTGTACAGTGGTTTCATTCGCGATGCTTAGAATCCTAATTGCATTACGGCTTTGTAGGGAAAGGTTAGATCTTCGTGGTCAAAACTTTGTTAATAATAATTTCGACACAATAAGTTTTATTATAATAATACTCATAAAAACTCGTACCTACCACTCGCAACTCGCACTCACAAACACATCGACCGGTCAACTTTAATTTAAACGTTTTGTAGTATTTTCAAACCAAAGACAACATCACGTGAGCCGTCAATTGCGTTTTGTTATACCGTGAACAAATGAACGTTTAGGCTGGTATTCTTTTAGCCGGGCTGGCCACGGATGGCAAGGAAGCAGTATCAGCGGCCGGCCTAATAGCGATGTGGCGAATACGGTGGGTTATGGGGCTACGCGCCCCGGCGGGATGAAAAGCCCCTCCAAAAAAAGGCTGGTGTTCTTTTATTGAATTTTTATTTTTGTTAATTAATATCATATTTTAATATATATTATGCTATTCCCGACGAAGACGAACTCAAAAACATAAAAAGCTTAAAATTGGTCCAGCCGTTTTTGAGTTATAAGTGGTGTATCTAACACAACTATCTTTTGTCTAATTATATATTATATATAGATTAGAAAAAGTAGCTAATGATGATCAGAAGTAGACCTTCACCATAGGAAGTGCTAAATCAAGCTCCTGTGCCGCCCGCATCTAAGGACTACCAGTAACTTTCTCTAAATCATCGGTCCACCTCTTGGAAGAATGTTTCAAGCTGTGTAGTCCGATACATTGTACAACATTCGAGAACCATTCTTTCAAAGTGGTTAGCCTACCTATTGCCTTTTAAACGTGTTAAATTTTCAAGCTACGTCAGTTACAATCATTCTACTACAGATTTCCGTATTTCGGATTCCATTTAGTAGAGATATTTGAAACATAGCTCACTCAATAGCATGCCGAGCGACTTTGAGCTTAGTTACGAGGCCAACATTTAAAGGCCACGTTTGATACGACGTGACTTTCGTATTATTCATGTTAATTTCTATACCCACTTATTGGCAAATCTTGTTCAGGTGTTTCATCATAGTGCCAAAGTCCTCCATGGAATTGACATTTTTGCAGTTGAGTTGATATAATGCTGAGTCTAATCCAGTTTAAGAATTTGAATACATTTTCTAAGGCTCTGGTGAACTATTTCAGAGAGAGGACATCTATCTGTTTCATACCTTTATAACTTTGAAATATCATAGTGCCCATTATCTTGGAAACAGCGGGACAATGTACTTCTTATCATTATCGACTACTGATGGACATAAGCATCCTAATTGGCGGCTTGCGACTTGACAGACGAATTACAATTGGTGCTTTGAGTTTCTCGGGAAATGTTACTGCTTATTCCATGGTGATCCCTCAGCCGGATTTTACGCTTCCGTTGGTAAAAACTGTACAGATGGCGGCAGTGGTTAAGATACCGACATACCGTGCCAGTGTCTTAGGTTCGATTCCCGTACAGGACAATATTTTGAGCGATCCGAAAATTGTTGTTCTGAGTCTTGGTGTAATTTGTGTCCGTTAAATTTGTATAGTAAAATGTGTAACGCCCGCAATATAAAGAGCATTTATATACTGCTGGATGTTATCGTTTAAAAAAAAATAATGAATGGCAAGACATTCATCATCATTTCATCATCTCATGTACGCCACTCCTGGGTTTGAGCCTCCTTCACAATGAAAGGTAAAACCTACTAACCAGCGTGGTAACGCTAGTTAGGATTTACCTTTTATGCATAGAGTTTCTTTATGAATTTTGGATGGACGATATATGCATATCATTTCCCTTATTCGTCTTTTACGACACCCATGGGCAAAATGGAGATAGCGAAATATATTCCTTTTTGGTCGCCATACGGTTTTAGTCTATTAACGTGCTTGCTAAATTACCACAGTATCACAAAAAATATTATGAGTACCAAATGGAATTACATATTGCCTGGATCTATCAGCATTATGTAATTTTCTGGCCAAAATACACCCGCCGTGTTTTGGTGCAGCCAAATACCGAACTGTTTTCCATTACCATTGTGATTTGAACCTTATTCTTTGAAGCTCAAGGTCAGAAATATATTGCAATGCCATCAAATTTCTATGTGAGATACCAATAAAACGGAAGGATTCGATTGTCTGGGACCGTCTGCGTATTAACTCATATCTCTGTTATTTTTTCGGGTAAAGTACGACGCAAAGACACCTTGTCATAATAGTTTTGAGCAAGGTTTCTAAGTAAATCTAATAGAAGGCTTGATATCTACATTATTGTACTTCTTTATACAAAATAACATAAAAATGAAATAAATCTAATAAGACCACCACGAGACTGCAAGACACTGTGAGCACTTATTGTATAGATTTGACCCACAATAATCGCTAAATATTAATTAATAAATTTTAATAATATAAAGTAAGGCGCCTCTAAAAATTAATAATAAAATTAGTGTTATGCCTTCTGAGTTTTCTTGCCGGATGTTTCTCAGAGTGGCCGCCTTCCGATCCGGTGGTAGTTTAAGAGTTTTTGTTAGATTTTTAAACTAGTGAATTGCCACAATATAATAATTATCATAAATTAAATGTTTAATATCATAAACAATATATTTTTTTTACATATAGAATCATTGTCTTTTTGTACTGGCAATTAATTTGTATCAAAATGTGTGTCAAACTTTTAATAACTGATACTGCAGCGAGTAGATACAAATTTCTGTAATAACGATGACTCTTGGATGTAAGACACATTAGTCCTCCCGTGACCATGATCACTGTAAAGTGTTCGAAATGTCGGGAAATTAGAAATCAAATACAAACGCGATAGAATCCGTAAAAGTAGTTTTATTTCAAAAACATAAGAATCTACCTAAATAATTAAATTATGTACATCCCACTAGCAAAGCTATATCTATAAAAGAGGATGTTTGTATATATGACATCGCTAAACTGAGAAACTATTTGACCGATTATTATGAAAATTGGTTATGTGTATGTATTTTTTCACGAAGAAGGTTTATATGCTAACCCTATTGATGTAAATCCTATTGATGTAACTCGCCATCAGGTGGTGCTGCGATATATCGAATTCTACAAACAAACCAACGGGCTAGATGAGCTAATTCCACAGTCTTATGTCTTATAGCATACTGCTTTGTGGATGCTCTGCATATTTGAATAACAACTTTGTTACGAAATGAACTTTGGGACATTTTACTGGAGTATGATATTAACGGTAAACTGCTGCAGGCTGTGCAGTCCAGTTACATGGACTGTAGAGCTTGTGTGCGGCTGGATGATGGAATGTCGCCTTGGTTTGACGTCAATATCGGCGTTAAGCAGGGGTGCGTTTTATCTGCCAGGCTGTTTATCATATATCTGGATAAATGTCTCCAAATGTTGAATGATATGAATGTGGGAGTCTTCGGGGTAATGATGTACTACTGTGCAAGTGGATGAATTTGTATATCTTGGATGTGGATTTAGCCGAGTTGGAAGGGACACCACTGATATAGAGCGAAGAGTGAATGCCGGAAACGGAGCATTGGACCAACTTCTCGGTATCTAACACTTCAGCCAAAGGCACGTGCAGCAATACCGTAGTACCATAACGTAGTACTTGTCCCAACATTACTATATGGAAACAAGGGTCGAGTATGCAAAAAAAAGCATGAAAATAAAATGAATGCGGTCAAAATGCGATCTCTACGGCAAATCTATGGAGTTAGGCTGACCGATCACATTAGTAACGACGGTGTAAGAGAGCGAGTAAGTATGAAAGAGAGTATTGGTAATTGGTATATGCGAAAGGGAATGCTCCGATGGTTCGGACATGTGGAAAGAACGAACGTCTGGTTAAGAAGTTATACAATGCGAAAGTGGAAGGATGTAGGTACCACGGGAGACCGAGACTAACCTACCTAGACCAGATTGGTCACGTACTGAAGGAAGGTGGAGTCAAGAGTCTCCGAAACCGGCGAGCGTGTATGAAGAGAATTATGAATGTTGAGGAAGCGAGTGAAGTATGTAAGGATAGAGTTCTCTGGCACTCTGTTGTCTCTGCCTACCCTGCAAGGGATATGGCGTGATGATATGTATGTATGTAACTTTGTTACCAAAAAATGGGCTGTACGCGCGATTTATAATCTAGTACCTAAGAGCTTCACTGTGGGAAATATTTAGAAAAATAAACATTCTAACTATTGTGTCACAATTCATATTTGAAAACATATTAGGTAGATGTACTAAAAATATTAGAGAAGGAAAACTCGTAACAAAACCATATACCAACACGTCTAACCAGCGTGGTGTAATGGGTTAATTACCCTTCAATTATGGAGGAGGCTAGAGCGCAACTTTATAAATATAGTAACATTTATCATGTAAACTCTAGGAATAAGGAAAGTCCTAAGCTATCCAATGGATAGTATCCATTATACTCCAAAACAAAAAATTAGTAGGTCTTTCATAGCGCAATCTATATGCTGTTACAATAAACTACCTAAAGATATCCGAGATATGGCCATGAATAAGTTTAAATAATTTGGAAAATCCAAAAGCGTACGCCTCATAATTTTTATATTATTTATCATTTATTATTATTAGTCAATGCCATAAATGAAGGCAACAAATCCCATACAGCCATGGGTTTACAATGCTGCAAGCATTGTAAATGAACAGCTATGTTTACAACTACGTTGAGAATGGCACGAAATTTTAAAAGATTTTTTTTTCATTTTCATTTCATCACCATTCTCCTGCGTTAATCTGAAGATTATTTATTTAAATTATTTATTTAAAATTTATTGATGTTTATTTAAAATGTTATCGTTCCTTTTTACATTTTTTTATTGATACGTTTTCATGATCTCTCTCTCTACCCACCCCTCTCCCCTCTCTCTCTCCCTCCCCTTCCTCACTCTCCTTCCCTCTCAGTCGTCCCCTTAGTCGTCTCTTACGATTACTCATGGGTAAGATAGGGGGTGGCGAATTGTATTCTTACTTCGTTACCACACGGATAACCCTCATGGGCACACTTCAAAATAAATATGGCGCGTAACAGAGAAACGTTACAATATAAAACTTCTCCCATTCATCGATAAAAAAGTTTCACTTCAAAAAGTTACAGAAACTAAAAAAAAAAAAAAAATTTTTTTATGATACTGAAGTTAACAGACATGTGACAATTTATTATTATTTTATTTATCATTTACTATTAGTCAATACTATAAATGAAAATGAAAGAAACATTTTGTGCCATTCTCGACGTAGTACTAAACCTAGCTGTTCGTTTACGATAGGCTGTATGGGATTCCTTTGCCTGTCCGAATGGACGAACAAAAGAATGTAAATGAAACCAATTTTCATAAGGTATACATACACTAATGACTAAGCAGTTTAGTTTTTATTAATTGCAATTAAACGACAAAGAATTACCAAGCCATTTTCGAAAGGAAACAGCGCGTTGCGATTATGAAGCTTTTAAATAAATAAATATTTTGATACATTAAGTTTTACGGTCGTGATCCTGCCAGATACAAAAAAAATTATCCGACGTCCTCGAATATTTTTTTTATTATTCTTATTTTAAACAAAATAATTGCTTTTTAAAAATATTAAATACGTTTAAACGAATGTTTTTTCTTAACATATGTATTATAATATTATCCTATAAGTGCAATGTGAGAAACATACAATCATTTTTAGGTTTGAAAAGTGCTTGATTTTCATATATCGAGAGTAGAGCAAGACCTCAACGCATGACCTCAACGTATGGTGACGGAGTAAGAATACAATTCACCACCCTCTTTCTTACCCGTGGGTGATCGTAAGAGACGACTAAGGGATATAAAACGCATAAAACATAAATATGCAAGAGAAGGAAAACTCGATAAAACAAAATAAAACCCTATACCAATACGTCTGAACAGCGCGGTATAGTAGGTTAATTTCCCTCCCATTACGGAGGAGGCCTGAGCCTAACAGTGAGACATATATGGGCTGTGATGATGATGACGATGATGATAATACGGAACGGTTATGATCTAAATGATAATATTTTTTTGTGTATTGTCTCAATTATACAATGTAGCGTGTTTTGCCTAATGAGTTATGTATTTATTTATCTAAGTTATCTGATTGTAATTTATAGATTATGATATGGTCATGCTTACTGAAAAAGGTCTCTGCTTGCGGTAACTACGTGGTCTCTGCCTTCCCTCGAATGTGGTTGAGGGACGTGATGGCTGCTCTAGTAGTTAACTTGTGATCAAGCTTGTGGGAACTGGTCCAGCCAGTTTAGTTTCTTTTTTGCTTTATGTAACTACATATTATTTTTCGTTTTAATTTAGTATTTAACTTTAAAAAAATGAATCCTTTCTCGAAGGGCATCTCGCTGGAGCTAATAAATAATAAACATGTATCCAATCATTTTGATTAAAATATGTAATTTAAAAAATTACGAGCCCACTGAGTTTATTGGCGGGTTTTCTCAGTTTGTGGCTGCTTTTCTATCCGGTGGCAGATTAAAAATAACTTAAAAAATATTTAAAATTGACTATACGTAAGTGCCCTTAGATTATAGACCAGGGACGACAATTTTGGAAACAAAAAGAATAAGTAGGATATAAGTCATTGGAAAAGGAAGAGAATATAACAAAAATGTAAGGAAAAATAATTTACGGGTGATTGGAGGCCGCGAAGTGCGAGTGGGTAAGTCTTTAAGAGCAAAACACGGTTTATCTCGATTTCCGGCAAAACTACAAGCCCTATGGAAAAAGTTTACGGGCAAAAATTCTAGGCAATAAGAACTTCTTTTCTATTTACAGTTTTTTCACATAATCCCAAAAATTATGTGAAAAATTCAAATAACCAAGTCTTTGATTTTTTATTTTTATCTTTAAAAAAAAATTCACGACATTTGGTGAAAATACTTACCTTTTTATTATTCCAAATACAGTTTTTTTTTGAGTAAAAATATTTGTTTTTCCACTTTATTTTGACTAAATGTCGAAAAAGCACCCTAATTTTCAATCGGAAAATCTCACGTCAAAATACACATTGCTATAGTAAATTACTATAGTATATTTTAATAGAAAATTTACCATAGTAATGTATATTTTTTTACACCATCAGAAAGTAGAGATTTTAACGAACACTTTTTGTCCCACCAACTTTTTAAAAAATAGATATTTTCTTTCTTATACCTACTAGATTTTTTTTTTGACTTGCCTTGATTTATTATGCATAACAAATGGTTTGATTTAATTTGATATATATTATACTAGCAGACCCGGCCACGCGTTGCTGTGGCTAAGGTAGTCCCAGTAACCCATGGTGGTTATGCTAATAAATTGTAGCTTATATGAAACGTTTCTACGTTTAACATAGCGCTATCTATTAAATACTTACTTAATCCAGTTAACAGATACCACCATTTGTTAGAATCGTTTGGAGATAACAGACAATTGTGACTGTCAAATAATAGACAAATAATTTGCAATAAAATAATATTGTGACTATAAATTGAAATGGAAGCTATCCTATCTTTTAAGTTGGATCAAACTACACATATTATGCAAATTTGATTAAAATCGGTTAAGTATTTTAAGAGTGCATGGATGATATATGGGCTGTGATGATGATGTGATGATGATGCGGCGGAACTACTGGGATGTAGTGAATATAATATAAAAGTGCTTTACAACGTTTTCGTTTTCCATCAAAATTCCCACAAGATACCATTAACAGTGTAGCCATAGCACTGTTGATGATAGTGACAATTTGACTTAGACAATGACTAACCTGAAAGACTAAAAACGTAAAAATAATTATTACTTGACACTGGCACCAATAGCTCGTATAAGAAGAAGAACGTTTATGTGACATCAACCTTTTTAGAGATCCATACCCAAAAGATAAAACAGGACCCTATTACTAAGACTCTGCTGTCCGTCCGTTGCTTCGCCTATCTGTCACCAGGTTGCTCTCATGAACCGTGATAGATGGACAGTTGAAATTTTCACAGATGATGAATTTCTTTTGCCGCTACAACGACAAATACTAAAAAACAATAAAATAAATATTCAAGAGGCTCCCACACAACAAACGTAATCTTTTTGCTCGTTTTTGCTCGATATTGATAACAAAAATAGGTAGACGTTTGAAATATTCACAGAATATTTAGTAATATATTTTCTTTATTTTTTTATTAAATAATTAAATTAAAATAAAACAAATAGAGAATTTAATTTCCCATACAACAAACATGATTATTTTGCCATTTATAGATAATGGTACGGAAACCTTCGTGCGCGACTCCGAGTCGCTCTTGGCCGGTTTTTTGAATATAATCGAATTGAGTTTTCAAACATATGTTAAAATGAAATGTCTTTTAAATCAGAATCACTAAGAAGTATTGATATCAACTTTAAAGCAAATCACCCCTAAAATAACTTTCCACCCCTTTTTAACTCAGTTAGGAGATAAATCTCAATAAAATATGAATCACGTCTTTCATCAATTCTGTTAAAGAATGTTTATGCAAAATTTGAAATAGATTGAACCAAGGAATCACGTTGTCCCATACAAACTTTGCCCTGATTTTTCACCCCCTTAGGGATATAATTTCGTAAAATCCGTTCTTAGCTGATCTCTACTCGGCGAAAGAAATATTCCTACCAAATTTAAGGTTTGTAGGCCTTATGGTTCCAGAGATATCGTGATGAGTCAATACATAGGTGGAAATCTCATCTCGAAGATAATTTTATTACGAAGTTTATTAAGTCTACTTGTCACTAGATGGCGCTATTTATACATTTACGTAAATCAAATACACAATTACATAGGTATATATATTATTGTATTATGCTGTGTGGTAGCGGCTACAAATAGTACCAACCCTTACTCTGCTCGTGGATATCGTAAAAGACGACTAAGAGCCTTATAACGACCTGGGCCCACTCCATCTGATGCCGTTTGGTCAACAATTGCATTATCAAGGAGGGTTGACGTCTGGCAGGCGGCCGGTCATAAAACTATTGCTATATAATTTTTATAATATATTGTCAAAAAATGTTATAGAAATATAAAAAAAAAAATTGATTGTATAAATTGTCAAAAAGTAAGTATAAATATAATAATAACGACGAGAGCAATGGCACGTATTGTAAATCGGTTTTGCCACCAACTGCTCCAACAGATGTGTGATATTAAAAGGCGTCTTCTAAACTTACCTTTATCTAACTTATTATGTCGTATATGTAACTTACCTGAAAAAAAATAAAGAAATTTAAAAAATGAGTAATAAAATTACATATTTGAAATAAAACTATTTTTAAAAATTCTATCGCGTTTATATTTTATTTTTAATTACCCGCGTTACAATTTACATCGTTCCTAGTCACTGTGGGACAAATTTCCTGGCGGTAGGATTTTTTAATGACAGTTTATACTTCCCGATATCGAGTTATCTTATACATTTTAACTGGTTGTAGATCTTCGTATCTTAACTATAGAATTGTGAATTTTATGATGATAAATTCCGTTTTTTCCGTGTGGTGACGGAGTAAGAATACTATTCACCACCCCATATCTTACCCGTGGGTGATCGTACGAGACGACTAAAGGATATAAAACGTATATAACATTTATGCGAGAGAAGAAAAACTAGAAACACAACCCTATCCCAACACATGTGACCAGCGCGGTATAGTAGGTTAATTGCCCTCCCATGACGGAGGAGGCCCGAGCCCAATAGTGCGACATTTATGGGCTGTGATGATGATGATGTGATGAAATTCCGTTTATCCAATAATCTATCTAAGCATATGTTGCCACTGTTCGCACTCCTCACAGAACTTGGTCTTGGTCACGCCATAGCTGCTACGCTCGGCGGGCGGGTTGTCAATAGCAGTTCCTGTAATAAATTTCTTGAAGTCCATTTCCCTGTGAATCCCAAATAAGATAAGGATATTTTATTCTTAACAGTGGCGCGTAAGTCACCACTTACTCTTAAATAGAACACTACTGTCAAATATAGCAATCATGAAGACGACGAGATAAATAGACGTCAAACTGTAAAACTAATCATGCGAAGATAATTTATTTCTTGTGCCGAACCCGCTGGTATATTTTGTTTTGTTATTGGCTACTAGATAGCGCAATATTAAGTCGCTTAATCAATATTAAAAATACGAAAGGGTTTTTTTCATTATCAGGTTTACGTATAAGAGAAGTACCTGATTACGTATAAAGAGCTTGTTGTTTAAAAATAAATTTGGATACCTATAGTCAGTTTTTTAATCTCAGAGACTAAACTGACTTTACATGGGTTACCAGATTTTAGCAATTATTAAATAGTGATGTGATGATTATCTATCGGCAATTTGCGTTAATATACCTAATCAAATATCATTTTTTTTACAAGTCAAACTTTTTTTTTTTTTTTTTTTTTGCGGTGGGTTATGGACGTCGCACCCCATCGGTCCGGGGTGACGGAAGAGGCGGCGCACAACCCCATTGACCCACCCTGCAAGCACCTCTCCTTCGCCGTGCGAGCGGGCCACGCGGATCCTTTATTCGACAGCAAATCTAATTTTTCAATGAATCCCGACTGTTCAGTTGTCATGTTCTATTATTAAAATATATTGCATTTTCTGCAATAGTATTTATTTATTAACATATTATGGAATTCTAGACCACCGGACATCTAAGTGCTTGTTTTTTTCTTTACAGTTTTTTTATTATGTAGGTACGTAGTTTTGGTGACTTTTTACGCAGTCGGGTTTTTTGATTTTTTTAATCATTTTTTTTATTTTGTACTTTTTAGTTATAAATACTTGGGTAGCTATAGTTTATATAGTTTTTCGCTTGAAGTTGAGTACTAAATCGTTAGAAATTGGATATGGGCGACCGCGTCAGACATTAGATATTTTAGGTAGGACTACCTATGGTATATTGGACAATATACCTACTAGATACTTCAGTATATCTCCATCCACATCCAGTTATATGAATTTTTCGTCTTTTCATCGTAAATTTCTACTGTCTAAAAAACCTATATGTGAGAAAGGTTGTTACGAAACTTTAAATCGATATAGATCCTAAACGGCCAGTCAAATCGAAAAATGTTGAGAGAAAACTAAAAATGATTTTTAAATACCTATTTAACGATACCCCACTCGATATAGTTTGTTGACTTAAATTTTTTTAATTTTCACAATATGACGTCCAGTAGTCGCCATATTGAATTTTCAATAACGTCATATCTTTAGTGACACTCGCCGGATTAAGAGGAATCGATTGACGTGCGAATCATAAAAATCGGCCCAGGAGTTTGGTATATATAGTGCTTCAAAAGAACGTACAAACATACATACATACATAGACTGTTAAACACAATACCACTCCTTTGCAGTCGGGTAAAAACGAACTACTGTAGTTCATACATTTTATTTTGCATGGAAATTTAATTCATGCATTATCAATGAGTGACTGGATACGCTATGCTGTGCTGTCAATTTATCTAGGTTTATATCAATGGATATGTTGATATAGATCAAAACGTATCCCGCTCTTTAATAGTACATAGTGCAAATTCATGTATATGTATATATTATATATATATATATATATATATATGTATATATTATATATATATAAACTCATTTGCAAAAAAAACGGGCGGTTTTGATTTTCATTCATATTTAAAAAGATACAATACCAAAAAGGTTTCAATCGTTTGTACACGTTACTGGCCGGTTTTAAAAATGCTGTGGTATTTAAAAAAGTACGTTCTAAATTCAATTTTTCATTTGATGTTCATTTTTACAGAAAACCCCTTTTTATCCTACATTTTTGGCGCGAAGTTCCAGAAGTTAACATCGACTTTCATAACTTTTATTCAATTTTTATCGATTAATTTCATATCCTTGACTGTCAAAGCTTTATTTAATGCTGTTTGGCTGTATCAAAAATGGTAGATAAAGTGGTAAAAGCTACCAAAATTATCGCGCTGCTTGAAGAGGGTTGCAGCCAATGTTTCGTGGCTAGGAGGCTAAATGTTAGTCGCTCGACAGTCCAAAGGACCTGGCAGCGATATCAGGAGACTGGTTCCGTCGAGAGAAGGCCTGGTTCTGGAAGAAAACCATGTACCCAACCACGGGATGATCGTTTTCTTGTGAGTCGCGCATTGAGAAATCGCAAATCTTCGTATGTGGATCTTAAGAACAACCTCCAAGAAGTAAGAAATGTGCATATTAGTCTATGGACGGTCAGGAGGAGGCTTCTCGCTGCCAATATACGCAGTCACCGCCCGGCCCGCGGCCCCAAATTACTCCGTGAGCACAGAGTTCACAGGCTTAGGTTCGCTAGAAATTGTGAATCATGGACTCAAGACGATTGGAATAGGGTTTTGTTCTCTGATGAAGCCAGGATATCTCTGTTCGGTGAAGATCGACGTCGGCGAGTGCTAAGAAGACAAGGAGAACGCTTTGCAGAGGCATGTTTCGAAGAAATCACACCTTATGGTGGGGGCTCTGTTATGTTTTGGGCAGGAATAAATTCAATGGATCGTACAGAGTTAGTCTTCATTGAAAACGGCTCACTGACTGGGCATCGATACATAACGGAAGTTCTAATTTCTCATGCACAACCCGCATTGGCCGCTCTAGGTGAAGACTCGATTTTTATGGACGACAATGCTCGCGCCCACCGATCCCGCGATGTTAATGCGTATGTGCAAGAGGTCGGCATTCGTCGTTTGGATTGGCCAGCTCGAAGTCCCGACCTCAATCCCATAGAGCATGTCTGGGACGTTCTGAAACGGCGTGTGAGATCAGTACACCCGGCTCCGCAGACCATCAGAGAGCTGAAGAATGTGATTACTGCGGAGTGGGAACGTATTCCGCAAGCAAGTATCCGGGATATACTCGCTAGTATGCCCAGACGAATTCAAGCTGTGATTTTAGCTAGAGGGGGTCACACTCGATACTAAACATTTATCTGCTTTTACTTTATTAAAGAAAAACAAACAAAAAAACTTTTTTATTTTTACTTCATGAGCATATGCACTACTAGCGAATATACACTACTAGCGAGGTTTAGCATTATTTCCCATAAATTGTATCTAAATTTTATGAAATACTGATGAAAACGATTATTTTCTTATTAATTTACCAAATTGTGTGGATAAAACTACCTATAATTATCAAACAAAGAAATATTAACATTTGAAATGGTTCATTGCTTAGGTGCCCGTTTTTTTTGCAAATGAGTGTATATATATATATATATATATATATATATATATATATATATATATATATATATATATATATATATATATATATATATATATGTATGTGTATGTGTATATGTATATATATATTTATATATATAAATTAACACAGCATGTGTAGTTTGTTCCAAGTTAAAAGTTAGGGTAGCTTCCACCTCAATATATAGTCGCAATATTATTTTATTGCAAATTATTTGTCTATTATTTGACAGTCTGTATCTGTTATCTCCAAACGATTCTAACAGATGGTGGTATCCATTGACTGGATTGAGTAAGTATTTAATAGATGGCGCTATGTTAAACGTAAAAACGTTTCATATAAGCTACAATTTATTAGCATAACCACCACATGTTACTGAGGCTACCTTAGCCACAGCAATCGGAGTCAAGAGAATTTAGCAGACGTCGCAAGCATATTCTTCGGTCGAATCTCAACCAGTATACTCCACGTGAGTCCATAACCCACCTGAAGTATACCACATCTCATTAATTTCTCCCAAAATCGCAGCATACTAGGAATCTATTGGCAGCATTTTCTACGTCGTCATCTTCATCATCCTGATATAAATCCTTGGTACTAAAATTCGATAATAAGCTTTTATTAGATTCTTGAAGTACCAGGCGCTTTACCTTTTCAATGTCCTTCTCTGGAATTTAGTTCTCTTTTCCTACCCTTACCCTTCAATTTTCTGCTATGTATATTCTCTTTGACAAGTGTCGACGTTAAAAATGTGGCTGCTGTACCGCTTTTTCCAGGCTATGAGGAGTCTAAGAAGCTTTCTGAGTAGTTCTGACTTGTATTCTTGGTTTCTCGTACCAAAAAAAATATTTATTTATTGAATTGCGCTATTTTTAGTTAGAGAATGGATTATTTTTAGTTCGTGCTATTTCTTAATTTCGGTAGGGCGAAGGTAGAGAAAAACCTCAACACGTATAAAATAATTAGTTTTACACACGCGTTACTTGTAGGTAATGACGATTACTTGCAGATAACAGGAGTTAGGAGCCTGACTCTCATTACCCACAACTACACTAATGAGAATAAAGTTAAAAAGAAAAAATCCTATGAATTAGTCACGCAATTTAAATTATGTATTACTGATTTGAATCTTTGAATAAATCAATGTGAATACTTTAATTGCCTATTGCCTAAACAGTACATACGTACTGTAATTAAAATTGACAATTATCTTTTATTTTACGACGAGGAATAATTAGACGGGCAGGGCGCAAATGCTAATAACACCTATTTCTTTAAATGTGGGCGCCTGCTAGTACTAGCCGTTCAACACAGGTCTGAGGGGCAAAGGTGGAGAGGGACAGGTTGGTCGCAGGATGCTTGCATGTTTAGTTGGGTAGATATATTGGTGACACCCATTACCCGCTGACTCACATTACCCTATCCTCCCCTGCATAATTTACTTTCAATATTCCTTTGAAATATTACTCCCTACAATGCAAATAAAAGTGCAATTTTGTTAAATTTCTAATTTTAACACACCTTAAAGATAATTTTTTATACATAATCTAAAAATACTCAAGAAATGCTACAAAATTGCACTAAATTATTTTTATGCATAAATTTTTATGCATAAATAAATGCTTTCAAGTCTATAAATAAAATTAGCAACATGAAAAGTTATACTAGTGACCTCAGTAGGACAGTAGTGACATTAATGTTATAACAATTCATGAAACGGTATGTTCTTTTACTTATTTTGTACGAGATGGCGCTATAACTTAAAAGCTCTAAGAATATTAAATAAAGATACTTAAGCTCTATTGTTTATGAAACAGAATGTATAATATTATTTACTAATTTATAAAACTGTGCCTTAAAGTGCACAATATTATTAGTCTATATGAAACTGCCTTTATAGTTAGGTGAAATGAAAACAGTGTTCTGTGGGGGATATAAAAATAAAAATTAAGACGATATTTCATTTTTTTCGCTAAACTTTTAGTAGGTACACTAAGCAATTTTCAAAACAGGTTTTTCAATTGCCTTCCCATTATTCTAAATTCGCACTTTGTCAAATAGAACATATTGGTCCCTTTGGCAAAACTCCAAATTGTCGAATTTCCCTTTTAATGGCCTGACCTTGACTTTGCTAACCTTGATCTAGTTGCATTTGTTTCTATGACCCGCAACCAAGTGATGATGCTATTAATATTACGACTTAAATTTTCTTTCTCAAAAAATATTATAGAGACTACGGTGTGTCTACCCTCTACCCGTTTTAATGTATAAGTTATTGATCTTGTCTTCTAAGAAAATTTATCAGATCGATGCAGGTGCAATAGAATGTCCGACTAGCTCTTGAAAAATAAATTAACTAGGTGCCACACTCGCAGACCTTACCTATGTCGCAAAAAAGGCCATAAAGGCCATTTTTCTCTATTACTTGTACTCGTTAATGATAAATCTACATACAGTTGAACATGAATTAATATCGTGAAACATTTAATAAATATTATATAGGTACCATATAATATTATAGTGGAAAGAATGCCGAACGAACGTCTGGCTATGAAGATATACAATGCGAAAGTGGAAAGATGTAGGTACCCGGAGATACCGAGAGTAACCTACCTAAACCAGATTGGTCACGTACTGAAGGAAGGTGGAGTCAAGAGTCACCGAAACCGGCGAGCATATATGAAGAGAATTATGAATGTTGAGGAAGCGAGTGAAGTGTGTATGGATAGAGTTCTCTGGCACTCTGTTCTCTCTGCCTACCCTGCAAGGTATATGGCGTGATGATATGTATGTATGTATAATATTATGACCAGGTTATTCACTAGCCAGATATCTGTGGCATACTAAAAGAAACTTAGTATATCCCTTCTTAACATTCGTTAGCCTTATGTAAAAAAGAAATTGATTCTCAAAATGAGAACAAGCTTAAAATTTAGTAAATTAACAAAATTTAACATATGATATAAATCTTTGTTAGCAAATCCTAATCCTATAATAGGTTCATTTCCCTCCCATTACGGAGGAGGCCTGAGCCCAACAGTGGGATATTTATGGGCTGTAATGATGACTTCCTAAACCAATAGATATATCAAAACTGACTATACTCGTTCCAACCATTTATTTTACTTTTGACACATGCTTTAGGACGTAACTGTTTCATTATACGCAATTATTAACTTTGAAACGAGTGAACAGAGAAATATATAAACTGCCCAATAATATTTATATATCTAAATTATTACCCACTAAATACATTAATATGCCGTAAATAGCTCTATTCATAAAATTTAAGTGATAATTCATTTCCGTTATAAAAAAAGTTACGTTCTATCGCATCTAGTGACAGGATCAAAAGTATTCCGTGCAAACTAATGAATCGCAAATAATCGATTACATTTATTTGCAGTTAAGTCAGCTGACAACTGAGTTTTGAATTGTTGTAATAGACAACACGTTAAAATTGTATCAGGGAGATATAAAAATCTTCTCATCATACCTATAACATGAAATAAAACAATCAAAATATTTTAATATTATTTTATTATAACGAATCGTCGGATTCTTCATACGAACTCGAATCGTCGCTTGAATCATCTGCAGTGTTTATTATTAACTCTTGTGTAGGTATGTTGTCAAATTCAATTTCCCGATCCCAATCAGAGAATATTATATTTTTTGTCTTGTTGACGACACTCGCCCAGTTTTCAGGCGTCACACTAGCACATGCGTTTTTTAAAAGTTCAAGCATTTTATTTGCTGTGAAAGGAGGAGTTGTATTGTTTCTTGCGGCGTGTCCTTTGACTTGTGCCCAGATCATTTCAATTGGATTATATTGACAGTGGTACGGAGGAATTCTGATTACAGCATGCCCATATTCTGCTGCCATTTCGTCGATGACATATCGTTTTGGCTGCTTTTTACTTTTTAATATTTTAAGTAATTCTACTTTTAGTAGGGATTCGTCCACATCTTCCCCATTATCACGAAGCCAGTTTATAATTTCGTGTTTTTTGTTGGCCTGTGTTGGCATTTTATTAATTTGGCGAGAGTGATAGGGTGCATTATCAATAAATATTGTTGATGGCTCTTCAAGTGATGTAAGCATTTCTCTGAACCACTTTTCATACACGTCCGCATTCATCTCCTCATGATAGTCTCCTGTTTTTTTTTATTTGAACGCTAACAGAGCGTCTGGTACAAATCCCTTTGTAGTTCCCGCATGGCAAATGATGAGGCGTTCACCTTTCCCCATTGGCACTGCAGAAGTAGAAGCAGCAGTATCGTCAGTCCAGCCTTTTGGTATGGAATGATTGACATTGAGCCAAGTTTCATCTGTGAAAACGACATTCGACCAGTCTTCTATTTTCTTCGCTTGTCTTAAAAATTCACAGCGAGACAAGGCTATAAAATAAATATATATATAAAATTTTTCTTTTGTCGGATTTCTTATACAAGAACCCGATTTGGTGCAGCACCTTTGACAAAGAAGATTTTTGACCACGAAACAAGCCACAATTTCGTAGAGACGCTACTAATTTTTTCAAAGTAGGAATCTCTTTGCTTGTGTAATAATTGTATATATGACGACGAATAGCATCAGTATCAAAACTGTCAATTGCTGTCACTTTACGGGGCTGACGTTTTTTCTTAGGCGTAGATAGCTTGTTCTATTCAATACCACTACTACCATAGGCTTCTTTAGTGATTTTCGCCACCGTTGGAGCACTAATACCTAATGCTGCTACAACACGGTCTCTAACTTGGGTTACTGGTATAAGGAATCCGCCATTGCGGCTTTCCTTTTCAAAAAATTCACGAAGCCGCAGCACTAACTCTCTGGATTGTCCTTTAAGCACCATACCTTTCGGCATTTTGCAAGTAAAATCTTACTGGGAGGAACGATACGCTCAACTCAATCAAAGTAAGAACAATGAAATCAATACGGTGGAATATAAATACTCAACACAGCGTATGAAAAATATGAAAGAGCACTCAGCGAACAGAAATGTGACTAGCACGGGAGTCTTGTTGCGAGTGACAGACAACACAACAAAATGGCGTCGCCGGCGCGCCGTTCAGTGTTGCCAATTCGGCTTAAAAAAAAAGGGGTAGGCTGGATGAGAAAATTAGTGATTTACTACCGCAGACGAGGGCGCCATTGTCTCTAAGTAAAGTTTGGAGCAGCGGACCCCGCTTAATGGAAAAATGCTTCATAAAGTAGTTATTTTTTATTTTGCAAAGTACAAAGTAAAATATTTTGGGAGGACTGAATTAGTGGGTATGCAAAAATTAATGTGCCCAAATAACAAATATATTTACAGAAGTGAAGTTTTTGAATAATATGAAATATGTATTTAAGCAAAAATAAAATATCCGTGTTAAATCGATTAAAAGTTCTTCCTGACTAAAATTGATTATTACAAAACATAGTATCCGTAATACATTGGTACAACACTAATTGATCAGAATTCGACCTGCCAAAAGTAAAATAAATGGTTGGAACGAGTATAGAAGTATGCACTCAATATATTTGAACATAAGTGTCTCCTTTGTATTACACTAGTGCAAACTTTATTGCGTCGATATAAGAATCCGACAAATTAGGAAATTACGACCGCCCAGCGGTAGAGTTTTAGCTTTAGAGGTGGAATAATTTAAAGTGGTCCATAGATCACATAAATCATCTGGCAATTACAATACATAATAACTATAAAGTGACATATATATATGTGTAAGTATTTGAATAGTGGTAGAACTACATTGTTGATAGTTTCCTGTCTACAGCCGCGGGCCGGTCCGTCCGGGGTGGTACCACACTCTCCGCAGAAAATCGAAGCCTGAGCAATGGCAATGTGCCGCTGTGCTTCGTTCGGTGAGCGAGAGAGCCGGAAGCCCAACTTTCTGGATGGGTTTGGGTTTATTGGTAGGCAGCGGCCTGGCTGTACCCTAGGTACTGCAAAGGTCCATGGGTGGCAGTAACACTTATCACCAGGTGTGCTTTTTTTTTTCTTTTTTTGTGACGTGTGAACGCGTGACCACTCTATAACCCGCCGCCGCTAAATCCGTCCGGGGCGACAGAAGAAACGGCGCACGACCCCATAGACCCACCCTACAAGTACCTCTCCACGCCGAGCAAGCGGGCCACCAGAACTATCAGGTGTGCTGCTAGCTCGTTTGCCACCAAGAGCAATAAAAAAAAAGTGTTGCTCCGAGGGTGACGGAATACGAATATAATTCATCACTCACTTTCTTGGCCGTGGATGTCGAAGAAAAATATCATAACATGTTATCATATAACAACTATATAAGCATAAAAGTTTCCACTTTCATTCAATATTTACATATATAGTAACCAACTGCTGCCAATTTCTTTAATAATACTTTAAAGTATGACCTATAAGAAGTCCAAATACCAAACGCAAAATGTACAATGACACAATTTAGTCCTTATTAGAGTAATTTGGCCTTTGAACAAGAGGCAACTTTAAGAACGTCATCGGACACTACTAAATACAGAGGTACTTGCAAAGGCAACGACATTAATTAGAACTTGTTATGAACTGTTTGTCGAGTGTATTTCGAATAAATGGCAACACATACACAATTACTCTAACTTACATTAAATGCATTACATTAAAGTTGCAGATATGCACAAGACACGAATAGACGAAACATTCAGACTTAATATAGCCATTTCGGTCGTATTAAAATTTGACTTTGGTGTATTTTAAGATTACAGAGGTAAAATTTAATACGTCTGTGAACTACAATCAGTGAAATAGTACGCGTTAGGTCAAATTGAAAGCTACATCCGAATTCAATATGTCATTACGTGTTTGAACAGTGCTCTAAATATAGCTTCAAGCAACATCTGAAACCGGGTCACAAAATAAACTTTTCAAATAAATATAAGGAATACAAAATCAGATACCAACATAACATAGAATCTGGAAAAATATATAAATGCTTATTTTCTTTCTCATGATTATCAACATCTAAGCTCAAATATGTGCTACTGTTGGGCTCCAGCCTCCTCCACATTAGAAGGCAAATTGGCCTGCAATACTACGCTGATGAGAGGGGTTGATATAGGGTTTTACTTCGAGTTTCCCTTCTCTTGCACGTTATTTTTTGCGACACCCACGTGTTATTGGATGGTGAATTGTGTAGTTACACCGTCACCACGAGGTAACTTATTTCGCAATGTTAAAGAGAAATATTTGAGAGTCTCTAAAATAATTGTCCTGTGTGAAGATTTCACCCACTAAGCTATACATGTATTCAAATTATATCCCTTGAAAAACTAAGTACACATTAGACATTCTTCTATTCACACAAATATAGTTACAACTAACGAAGAAGACAGCTCATTATAACTTTAGAAATAAAAATAAATTGCAATTAATTCACCCGCCAATTAACTATGGTGTGAGTACGACATAGTTCGTGGGAGCACAGCTGTACAATCAACTGCCTAACAATATAAAAGAGTGTGATGATATGTGGATTATTATAAGAGATTAAAGGAATATATACGAAAGACAGATTAAGAGTACGCGTAACCGTAGAGCATGCATGAAGACTGTGATAAGTGTGAATGAAGCGATGGAGGCATGCCAGGATTGTGGTTTTGTGGATATCCGTAGTATCTGCCTACCCCTCTGGGAAACAGTATATATATATATACATAGGTACAACCTAACTTCATTATGTATCTTATTATAAGTGAACTGTAATTAAGTTTTTATGAGAAATAAAGCTCTTAAAACATAAGTTTAAATTAAAATTACTATTTATTTCCAATACCGAATAAATTGGAATATACGTCATCCTAGCAACAAGCCAGCCTTGACATGTACCTATAACAGGATTATTCTAATGCTTCTACAAATTGCATTACTCGTTCACTGCAATACAACTGTATTTAACCATTTTAGTTCAGGAATACTGTATGAATTTTATTTTGCGTTATCCTTCTCTTGCATAGAAGTTATATGCATATTTTATGATTTGGTCGTTTTTTTCGATCACCATCGAATAGGTAGGTTGGGAATTTGTATTCTTACTCCATCACCACACAGAAAACTTTTTTACGTATATTTTACATTCGTAATAAAAAATAAAGAAGAATAATAATAAAGCTAGTTTTATTTCAAATACGGTCGGTCATGTACTGAAGGAAGGTGGAGTCAAGAGTCTCCGAAACCGGCGAACGTGTATGAAGAGAATTATGAATGTTGAGGAAGCGAGTGAAGTATGCAGAGATAGAGTTCTCTGGCACTCTGTTCTCTCTGCCTACCCTGCAAGGGATATGGCGTGATGATATGTATGTATTTCAAATACCTATGTAATACTCGCGTAAATATTAGTAAAAAAAAAATATTAACGCAACGCTAACTCTCACCTATTCATTAATATGATATAAAAATTGGTTGGCTATTGCAATTGAACTTAAAAGTTTCCGAAGAGAGTATGTATTGCTACCCATTTGCCTGACGATTCCTTGGTTAATTTTTACCAACTCCACGGAAAATTAAGATGAGGTGAATGTATTGTCAAGCCACCATACGGAGAAAGATTATTGTAATTCTATTTTTATTAGATTTACCATGCGAACAAGGCAACGAAATGGTGTTTAAAATATTATTTTCTAGAGATGATTCTGATTTTATATTGTGAAAGTATAACAATCTACTTCCGTGTGGTGACGGAGTAAGAATAGTATTCACCACCCCATATCTTACCCGTGGGTGATCGTACGAGACAACTAAGGGATATAAAACGCATATAACATCTATGTGAGAGAAGGAAAACTCGAAACAAAACCCTATACCAACACGTCTGACCAGCGCGGTATTATAGTAGGTTAATTTCCCTCCAATTACGGAGGAGGCCCGAGTCCAACAGTGGTACATTTATGGTCTGTGATGATGATAATAACAATCTATGTAATTTTAATTTATATAATCTCCGAACCATTATATGGATTCTTGTTCAAAGGCGAAACATATATCGTATCAATATAAGAGGTTAAAAAAAAATAGAAAATTCTAAGAGGGCGTCCATTAATTATATGAGATATTCAGTGGGTTAGGGGGTCGAGTCGAATGTTACTCAATCTCACTAGAGGGAGAGAGGGGTCTTGGCAAATATAATGTATTTTTTTTTAGCAGAAAATGGTGTAAAACTGCTTGAAAGTTAAGTTAAACTAAAGTTAAATGAAAGTAAAAAGCCTTTATACCCAAATACAAGTTTTGCAAACTCTCACGTGAGATTGGGGAAGGGGGAGGAGGTCGAGAAAAGTCTTACGACATCTCACCAAGTAGGGGGGGGAGGTCCAAAAATCCTCAAAAATGCCGAACGTAATTAATGGACGCCTCCCAAACATAGGGGTAAAAGTTTCCTTATATCCTATTCCAGCTCAGATCTATCATGTAAACTACCCCTTATAATATATGTAAGGAACGGAAAAGGATCTTGATATGAACTTTACATAGCTTAACCATAGTAACACTTAGTCTTCCCCAAAGGGGTTGATTTTGCCATAATTAAAACGCCTGGAAAGTGGATTGGCAATTGCATTGTGGTTTTATAAACTTTGCTGAAGAGTACTGCAGCGTATTGACTCGGTAATCCCATAATTGATTTTAATAAATCCCACAGTAAAGTTCTTACTTCATCAGGTATTATCTGACCTGTATTCTTAACTCATCATTACATGGAGATAGGTATAGGAGATAAGTGAACTATGCGTGGTACATTGGATGGTATTTATTCATTAATCTATAATTATCGAAAAACTCTCATAAAAGCCATCATCATTATCATCCTAGAGGCAATTTAATTTTTGCGATAGGCGGTAGTCCGGTTCCACCCCGTTTAAACCAACCGAGACGGCGTGTAACCCGCTATATTGTACGTCTCTACCTCTATTTTTGGTGGTCCTCCTGTCGGCTAACCATTTTCTGTCCACGGACTTGCAATATTTTTTACTGCCGGGGCGTCACCCTTCGTCCTGTGTAAGTTACATAAGTTGCAAGATGTCTGTCCAATCCTTTTCTTTTTACCAATCATCAGTAAATTACAACAAAATTAGAAATGGTTTTGAACGTTATAAAAACTAGAAATTTATTCTAAAAAATAGGGGTTTATAGACAATAAAAAAAGTTAAAGATTTTGCAGCTATAGCATTTTATGTTGCTGTAACTAACTGAAATAATTTCTCTATAAGTTTTTAATCAAGTCAATAATGATATTTTTGTGAAGTTTTTATCATATTAATTAGAGTATATATTATTTCGTCTATAAAACTTTATTTAATTAATTCAAGCAGCGTCATCTCGTGGGTGATAGCAGTACTTAGAGTAAGGACGATGGACGACGACGAGGAATGGCCGATAGTGAATTTCGTAAATTCTACGTTTTAAACAGATGTCAGCACGTTCTATGTCATCACATTGAGAACGGTATTTATTAGACAAGCAACTAAACTCGCTAAAAGTGCCTGATAGCTAAATTATTTATATTTTGTAGGTTTGGTAAATAATATTAGATACGGTCTTGCCTTTTATAGTTAACAATTAAGTCGAGCTGTATCAACATATATTAAAAATAATGGAACGATTGATTATGTGCATAATCCACTACATTTAATAAACTAAGCAGTGTGTTGTTTACGAAATAAGGTACGCGGCAGGATAAACATTTGCTGCTTTGCTAAAATTTTTGCAATATAAAAGAAGACTACAAGTTGTATGGACTCCAAGAAATTGGGATAACAGCAGGATAATTGTATACATAAACATAAATCCAATCAACAGCGCAACCAGAGTAAGATGCATCTTTAACATCAAAATTCCGGGATTGAAAACATTTAAACCAACTTTGTGCTACTCTTACTAACATTGCATTAGGTCCATAAACGCTACAATTATTTTTCGCGGCTTGCGTTGCTTTTATTCTTCTTTTGCTTTTATCGAATTTCGTCATTAGATTCACTCATTTTGACAGAAAGAAAACAAATGAAAAACGGCGGGCAACAGTATTTTACTAAATCGTTTATTTTTTTTGAAATGTAACCAGTTTAATGGTATCAAAACCAACCAGATACAAATAGTATATCCAAAGAGTTTTTATTAAAAGTTTATACTAAAAGACTATATGCGAAAAGACTTTTTCCTGGACTTATTATGTTTTATTTTTTATAAACTACCTATATTTTTTTTTTTTTTTTATTGTTCTAAGTCATCATGAACTTAGTCTAAATTACCCCTGACTTGATCAGGGACCTAAATTAGTTGTAATAATTTATTATCAGTTACAATAAAAGGTAGAAAACAAATTGAAAGAATACATAGTAACATTATAAGAATTAAAATAAATTTAACAAGGAAATATGAAAAATAATTATGCTATATTGAATACAAAGACACTTGATTAACTTACTAAATGTTCACGTTGAACGGAAAAGCATAAATACTCCTGATTCGATCACCCAATCAGATCGATGGAAAGTCAGTCGGATCCGTCCGGACTTAAAATCACGCCGGATTTCAATCACTAGCAGTATAATGTGGAAAGCCAAAACACTAATTGACAAAGCATGAATTCAATTTCCATGCAAATAAAATTTATCCAAATTTTACTTCTAAACAATATTTCAGTTCTCAGTTTAGCTATATTGTTATTATTGCTTATTTTGTTAAGGCATCTCCTTAATATATATATATTATTTATTGTATTATATTATCCTTGAAAATAAATAATATAATATTAATTCATGTTTAACTTTAAGTTTAAAATAAAAATATTTACAAAATAGAATATAAAAACAAATGACGCTATCAGGCATCAAAAAATTCCTCAGCATCACTGTCCGCAATTATTACGTTGAATGGCAATCTCATGATCAGGCGACCCCATGGGCCCATACGTTTTGACTCCAAACGAATCGAAAATATGAATGCCAACAAAGTTATTTGTACTTTGTTTGCTTGAGGGTCTCTGCAGATGCGGCAGCAGTGCCAGTACAATCTGACGTGCTCGTAATATATGATGGGGCAAGGGTATTAAGGCAAGTAGCGCCCTACACCAGAGGCCTAGCCATATTCCAGGGCAGGAAAGATATACCGTCCAATCTCTTACTATCGTAGCGCACCAAGCTATTGGATATACCGGCGGTGACAAGATCTAGACAGATATTTTTACTAATATTTTAATTGTACTTTTGTACTATCAGAAAAGTTTCAAGCTTACCCTTCAGCGTTTAAAAATGACAAAAGATTTCTCAAAAAAACTCAAAACTGTGATGGACAATGTTAACTGTTTGTGATTTACACATACCATATGCAGCTCAAACATATATTCAATTCATTTGTGCGAAGTGGTCAGCGATGTAGGTCGCATTGACACAACGGAATAACAAGCCTCAACGCTTGCACCATGCGATGTTTCGAACCGCAATATGGAGCTGTGATTGTAGAGCGAGAACAAGAGCACTATTACAATTGATTTTTTACACAAATTTCATGGTAGATTTTGTATTTATTTTGTTTTATTGAAATGAAATTGATTTGTACAAGCACATGCAATGATATTAAGTTCTTTATCATTATGATTTAAAAGAAACTTTCGTAAGGCAAGTTAGTAAGTAGCTTGTGCAATGATCTCCAACTTCAAATTTCAATTTCTGAGCAAGTTAAATATTATTTTGATTCATAAATAATATAAGATACCAAGAACATGGCCCACTCTTTATGTTTCCTCTTAAACGATAACTGAGGACGAGGAATACAGCGAGTTTATACTACTTTTCTGCACGCCCTAACAGACTTTGTTTCGAAGGAAGTGTCTTCGTTGCAATTATAATAACAGCAGTCTAGAATTGATTCCATTGCGACTATTTGCGGGTTTCTGCCAAAGCAAATATCAAACGACAACATGTATACCAGTATGAAAGAAAGTTTACGCACGATCTCATGAACTTAGTCAGCAATAAATTGAACATCTTCAACAACTGAGATTTTGTCTGAATACCGCTGTAATAGAATCGCGTGTCTCTATGCCTCTAAATCCTACGAATATATTTTGTTCCGTACAAATTTCCATATCATTTATATAAGAGCAGTATGCAATATTTAATTTGATTTTTATTATACCAACAGTTAATATAAAGTACCACTGAACCATGGTTAATCCTTTTTATTCGTGTATAATACATGTGAAACAACGAAATAATAAAATTAATGCTGTTATAAACCGCAATATTACATAGTTTCATTTTATAAATCTCTTAAAATTGTAACAAAACTTACGCATGGGTTGTATAATAAAAGCTTATTGCTTTGGGGCTAGTCAGGGAGCCTGCTCTGAAGCTCTCGTATATTTTTCATGCAAATTTATGCTTACTCGTCCTCTATGCATAACCTATGGTCGGCAAAACCTTTGTAACCATACTGGGAAATTGTAAAAAGAGAACTAAACTTCACATCAGACTTTCATCAGAACTTTTTTGGCCTTATTCCAATAAGTATACGTATAGTTCGAATTCATGTTTTTAGCACTGCCATAAAACAGCTAAATATATATTTACCTGCAAGTGTTAGATCGACAAATCATTCATATTATTTAAGTTGACTATTATATATTTCTCTCCGTGTGGTGACGGAGTAAGAATACAATTCACCACCGCCATCGTAATAGACGACTAAGGAATATAAATGCATATAACATCTATGCAAGACGTGCGTCTGACCAACGTGTTGTAGGTTAATTTCCCTCCCGTTTGGAGCAGGCTCGAGCCCAAAAGTGAGAGGTGTGTGAGCTGAGATGATGATTATATATTTACCACTTTTAGTATAGGTAATGTTTGATATAGGATTTTGCTCCAAAATATCTTTCGCATACACTGTGTATGTATACTGATATGGTGTATTGAAGTTACTGCCCTAATGATGACATAATATATAATCTACCTGCATAGTCATGGAATTTATAAATTTGTTGATACAATCATATTTATGAAAATCTAAAAGTCAAGTTCACGGATCAATTAAATCTAAATACTAACAATACCACTCCTTTGCGTCGCGCAGTCGGGTAAAAATGAAGCCATAATCCCGTTAGGACGTAATCTTGTACCGTTCAATGCTGCCAAAATTCCAACATGTTTGATTAATCTGAATATAATGTGGTTATAAATTTAATTTATCGTTGGGCGTATAATAATAAAGTTTTAAGTTTCATTGGATTCAAATAATTAAGAGTTAAGATAGCTACAACTAAACTAAGCGTTCTTGCAAATGAATGTCAATATTTCGCTCCGTATACTAAGAGGCTAGGTGGAGATTCTGATTTACGTGAAATTAAATTTTGGAGCCGAAATACTAACGCAGGGGTATATTTGGGATATCGGGGATTGAAAATTATTAGATAATTTCTTGACCCGTGCTCAATAAAAGCATCGAAGGGACACTGTGGTGATGCTGCAGTTGTGTAGATTTGCGAATACATGTCTGTCTTAGGCCGGGGATAGTGCGTAATTGCATTTCCACACCGCGAATAAAACAAACAGTATCTTAGTATTCTATAAGCTACATTTTAGAGGATTTGAGTTCAATCTATATGATTTACTTTGATGGTGACAAGTTAAGAATACATTGCATTACCAAACTCAAGATTACTTCACCGTAAGGTTCTTAAAAGCCGATTAAATGCCCATTTACCAGTGCAGTTAGAATGAGCTCTCTCTCTCTTTTTTATTCTAAAACCAAAATAGAGTATCAAGATTGGCGATAACGATCCTCTTCCGCTTTAAATATATCCCAAAAAAGAAGTCGATAAGCACATTAATGAATTTATTTTGACCAATCGAGTTCCATCAGTGGATCATCAGATCCATTCTTAAATTGTAGATATTTCATTTGCCCAAATTAATCATTTTGTCATCATCATCTCAGCTCATATATGTCCCACTGTTGGGCTCGAGCCTCCTCCATAATGGAAGGGTAACTGACTTACTACACCACGCTGGTCAGACGTGTTGGTATAGGGTTTTGTTTCGAGTTTTCCTTCTCTCACATAGATATTAATGCGTTTTATATCTCTTAGTCGTCTCATACAATCACCCACGGTTAAGATAGGGGGTTGTGAATTGTATTCTTACTCCGTCACCACACGGAAAGATTTTATGCTATTATTTAATTAAAATCAAAGCGAGACTGCCATGACGATTAAATTTTGTAGCCTTCGAAGGTTATAGATCCCACTGTATCATCGCATATATACCTAAGCACAGGTCTCCTCCACAGTGTAAGGGAAATTGAAATATTACATTTAGCTTTAATATTACTACAGATCTGATCTTAATATTATTCCCAAAATTCGAATATTCTTAGAAATTAGTTTACTTTAAGACGAATAGACAATATCACTGAAAGAACTTGTATGTTATTAATCTACTTTCTAAACCATCTCATTTAAACTAAATTAGTTTTATTAATAGTTATAGCCATTATAGGTTTTACGTTATAACAATTTGGTTTATCGTCGAAATTGGAATTTATATTTATTATTTGCCACCAAATAAATTATTTTAAAGAGAGAATATATATATAACAAAATAGTTACAGTCATTTTTCGTCTACTCTTATCCCAATCACTTTCGCTCAATGCAATAAGCTCTCATACATCTCTTATATATTGCGAAAGTTATTGGCAATAGTTTTAATCACCGGCCACCTGCCTGACTTCAACCCTCCTTGGGAATGTAATTGGTGACTAGACGGCATTAGATGAAGTTTACGACATTCATGAAAAATAAGGGTTGGTAGTATTCGTAGCCGCTACCACACAGCAACAAAATAATTAGAGTACCCCGCAATAAATATTGCACACCCATTTTTGGAAAGAGACAGTCGTTTAATTTCGAATTCGTAGAGCACTGTCTCTATCGCATACAATCTGCGTGATGTTTGTCAGACGTTGTACAAAGGCGAGAGAGTGGAATCCAATTAAAAAAAAAATAAAGTTGTTAACAATGCAACAATTAAAAAAAACATGGTTGTAGAACAGGTGTATTTTATTTAGTAACAATAAGTCATAATTCTTTTAACGGCTCTTAATAGATACCAGACTGTGTGTGCTTCGTGTCACATCACATAGGTAGCGTGCAATAAGGATAGTGCTTTACGAAGACGAAATTATTTCGATTGTCTCTTTCTATGAGTCGATGTATATAATTTTTATCACCGGTCACTATAAGTTAGGAAGAGAATTTATATCTTCACCATTGTTAGAAATATCATTATCATGTCAGCTCATACTCGTATATACTCTACTATAGGGCTCGAGCCCCCTCCAGTATAGGTGGAAATTGAACTACTATACCACGCTGGTTAGACGAGTTGGTATGAGATTCGGAGTTTCTTTCTGTTATACATGTTATATGCATATTATTGTTTAGTATCTTTTACATCCTAAAAAGTGGTGGATTATATTCATATTCGGTCACTATATGCAGGACTATTTAACATCAATAAAGAATAATAAATACGATTATTTCAAGCGATTAATGTTATTCTTCATTTTTGTTTCTATAAAGATAAATTGTTTTGTTTTATTTCTGCGACGGTTTTTTTTTAATTATTATGTAATTACTTTAAACTTTTGTCAATTACGCGCAGTGACGGACAGATCAGCCATGAATTATAATCACGTTCAATTAGAAAAACCTTTCTGGCATATACATCTATTCTTAAGTCAGCCTATCATTGTTTATTTTTGTGAACATAGGCCCTTCCGCTAATAGGAAAGATCGCGAAGGTTAAAGGATAATATCACGAAGGTGATATATTATCCTTTAATTGTAACGCTTGATGCTCGGGTTGGCGATTGCAGCTGATTTTTCGAACTTCTCTAGAGACCATCCACTATATACCATCCACTTTTAGCTGTTTTAGCGGTTTGTTATAACACCTTCAGGAATGTAATTGATGGAAACATATGGCGAACAAAATTCCTGTTACTATCTTATTACTATTTGTTATAATTATAGTGATAATATTTAAAATTCATGTCAAGTGATAGCGTGTTGGTTATCGCGCGATTAATCGTGAATGTAATTTTCGTTTGTCTATATATAATTTATTCAAAGCAGGGTCTCATATATTTATATATATTGTTTTCATGACAGTAGATAAAGATTAAGGGGCGTCAACATTTTTTTTTTATTATCAATCGAATACCAATAAAGAAAATATGTTGAAATAAGGTATCGTCATTGACCTTTTAAATTATTACTGAATTATATTAAATTTAATAGGCCGCGCAAAGTTGTTGCAGTTTTATTAAAAACAAAATGTTCAAGTGGTTTTTTGTTTAAACGATCAGTTTTATGGTGAGCACATTCGGAAATTTCATTACATTTTCCGTGTGGTGACGGAGTAAGAATACTATTCACCACCCCATATCTTACCCGTGGGTGATCGTACGAGACGACTAAGGGGTATAAAATGCATAAAACATCTATGCGAGAGAAGGAAAACTCGAAACAAAACCCTATACCAACACGTCTGACCAGCGCGGTACAGTAGGTAAATTTCCCTCCCATTACGGAAGAGGCCCGAGCCCAACAGTGGCACATTTATGGGCTGTGATCAGCACAGCCCATAAATGTACCCATAAATGTGTGATAATGATGATGACATTCGGAAAATACTTGTGTAAATGTGCTTTGTTTGTTGTAAAATTACGTTTAATTGACACTTTTGTATTAGAATTTTTCTCAACATCGTCATCTCAGCTCATATATGTCCTACAGTTGGGCTCGAGTCTCTTCCATAATAGAAAGGAAATTGATCTATTATACCACGCTAGTCAGACGTGTTGGTCTAGGGTTTTATTTCGAGTATTCCTTTTCTTGCATAGATGTCAAATGTGTTTAATATCCCTTAGCCGTCTCTTACGATCTCCCACGGGTAAGATTCCCACGTGGGGTTGAATTGTATTCTTACTCTGTCAACACACAGAACAATTTTTATACACGAAACATTAACGGAGTATTGGAACTTTGAGATTTTATTCATCACGTCGAATAATAGATAGTTGTACAAATGTGTCATATTTGGTACAATAAAATATATGAAGGATTAGCTTCTGCCAGCGGTTTCGCCCACATAAAAAATAAATTTCTCATCGTTGAATTATTATCCCAAAGGAACACATTATCGGAATAAACTTTAGGAAATATTCTATGTGCCAATTTTATCCAAATCTGTTCAACGGCCTACACGAGATTGAGTAGCAAACATCCAAACATCTTCACAAACTTACACATTTATAATCCATCCATCCATCCATCAGCCCGTAAACGTCCACTGTTAGACAATAGGGCTGCCCACGAGAATGCCATTTGCAACGACCCTGTGCCACCTACATCCAACAGTTTCCTGCGACCTTGATAATGTCATCAGTCCACCGAGTGAAGGGTTATCCTACGCTGCGTCATCCGATTCGTGGTCGCCACTCGCCACACTTCAACGTGCTAATTCTTCATTACACATTCATTACATTTATAATATTAGTAGCATAATGTGTAACGAAGATGTCATTACATCTTCACACTTTATTAAGTCACGAGTGGAAAAGTATACAAGTGAAAATTCGAAATGCCAGTAATAAAGAGGCCCTTATTTGCCTAAATTACAGAAAGAAAAGCCAAGAAAGTGAAATGAGTATGTTAAATACAATTAATTCCTTTAGTCTCGGAAACTAGAGTCAACCAGCTCCTAAAAAATTACTGCATAAAGTCGAATTAATCCCTAAGAGCAGATAGACACCCGCGTTAGACCGACATGATAAATTATACATATTCATCATCATGATCTTCATCTCAGCTCATATATGTCCCACTGTTGGGCTCGAGCCTCCTCCATAATGGGAGGGTAATTGACCTACTATACCACGTAGGTCAGATACCCACGGGTAAGATAGGGGTTGGTGAATTGTATTCCTACTCCGTCACCACACGGAAAATAATAATTATACATATTTCTTTTTTTTTTTACACACCACCCTGCACTAAGGAAATAAACCTTGTATTGCGGGGGACTTTACAAACATGCAATTAACGCAGACAAATTACACCCAGACTCAGAACAACACTTTGTGGATCATACAAAGTAATGTCCTGCGTGGGAATCGAACCCACTGCACTGGCACGGAAGGTCGGTATCTTAACCACTACGCCATCTGTGCAGTCAATTTATGTACAGTCATGTACATGTACATATGTACAGTCATATTAATATGTAACATTGAAGATATGTGTCACTTATATTAGCTTAAGTGTTACTTAAAATATAGGTTTTATTGTTTATAATATTAAATTTGATATTAAGAATAAAATTCTATACGTAGGAATATACTCTTGTATATACAAGAGGAGGAAAGAACGCCAAGTTTTGCTTGCTATCAGCAACAAATATTTTCTTTTTATTTTCGAGTTTAATATCTTTAGTATCTATCTAGCTCGTCAGGAAGTTAGTTTAAAAAAAAAAAAACAATTGCATAATATTCGCCGATAGTAATTAGATTTCTAAAATTTAATAAAACCTGTGAAGGAAATGTATTTGTTGAAAAATTATTGATTATTATTATTTATTTTCGATTTATTTGTTTATTATTATTTACGTTTTTCATTTATTTGATTATTATTATTTATATTTTTTATTTATTTGATTATAAATATTTATTTTTGCCATTTATGTTATTATTTTTTATGCCTCCTCCATAATAGGCGGGAAATTGACGTACTATACCACAGCACAGTGTTTGATGGGACCAAAAAAAATTCCCTCTGCTGTTTATAGCTTTAATCGATTAAGAAATGCATTTAAAATGCAAGAGTAAAACACCCACGTGTCAAATTCAAATACTATTAAAAAAATAAAATTAATTCTGAAATGTAACTATCCAAGTTGATTGTTTTAAATAAATATAGTCTGCTAGAACATCCTTAGGCGCATGTTTTCCTATTTTTATTTTTGGAATATCACTTCTGGATATTTAGTTATTAATTGTTTTCAGATTTTCGTAATTATTTTTTTCTCTCTAAATACTCAAAAGTGGGACTTGTGACTAGTACAGAAAAATAGCTCTTAAAAAGGACTATCAATAATAAAAAAAACAAATTCCACTGCTGCGGAATTTAGGAGAAATTAACCATTCTGTTCTAAGGTCAAATTATATGGTATAGGGTTGACTGAAAAGGTTAATCAATTTCTTTTCAGTATTTGAAATAAAATTATTTTTATGGATTCTATCGCGTTTGTATTTGAATTCTAATTTTCCGAAGTTTCGAACAGTTTACAGCGTTCATGGTCCCGGGAGTTCTAAGGTGTCTCACGCCCAATAAGTCATCATTGTTACAGAGATTTAGGTCTACCCGCTACAGTGTCAGTTATAAAATTCTGATCCACATTTTTAATACAAATTACGATTTTTTATATAAAAATTTCTATTGTTTGTGATAAGTTATTATTAAACATTTAATTTATGATAGATAATTATTATATTATGGCAATTTACTAGTTTAGAAAACTATCAAATCTATTCAGCTGCCATGGGATTGGAACGCGGCTACACTGAGAAAGATCCGGCAATAAAATTCTGTAGGCAAAATATAAAATTAAGTAAATTAATATTTAGCTATAATTGTGGATCAAATCTATACAATAAGTGCTCATAGTGTTTTGCAGTCTTGTGGTGGTTTTCTTTGTTTTATTTTTAATTAAGTGAATGACAGGATCCCAGTTTGATGATAATACCCATCCATCATCTCTATTAATTTTTTATGTTTTTTAATTTCAATAGCCTCGCGAACTATTCTATGTAGGTATCGGTGTTCTTTTGCAAGGATTTGTAGTTTATCAAACTTCATGTAGTGGTGGGTGCGGCCTTGACTGTGCTCACAGATGTGCACTGTGTCTCTTTTTAGTACGAAAATAAAAATATGTAGAATTACTTCTTAATAAGAAATAAAAAAGATGTCACTGTTATAGTTATCGTATAGCACGCCCGAATTTATGGTCAAGAAAAAAACATGAGATGCCGTCCTACCTATCATTAAAAAACGGCTTGCCAAGCATATAATTTAATTTTACATATTAATGGGATAACTTACAATAAAAAAATATATAGTTCAAATTAAAATTAATTAGGGTCAAGCAAAGTGACAACCCTAACATAGTTTTATAAAATTCATTTTCTCCCAAAGACCGCGGAAGTGGAATTTGGTTTTTTTATTATTGATAGTCCTTTTTAAGAGCTATCTTTCCGTGTAGAGTCAGTCACAAGTCCCACTTTTGAGTATTTAAGGAGAAAAAAATAATTAAGAAAATTTGAAAACAATTATTAACTAAATAGCCAGAAGTGATATTCCAAAAATAAAAATAGAAATACATGCGCCCAAGGATGTTCTATCAGACTATATTTATTTAAAACAATCAACTTGGATAGTTACATTTTCAGAATTAAGTTTAGTTTTATAAAGTTAAAAGTCACGTAAAGTTCAATATTTTTTATAAAAAAAAGTATTTGACCTTGAGACGTGGGTGTTTTACTCGTGCATTTTAAATGCATATCTTGATCGATTAAAGCTATAAACAGCAGAGGGAATGTTTTTTGGTCTCATCAAACACTGTGCACAGTGGTCAGACGTCCATTTAGTTCGAGCCTCCTCCATAATAGGAGGGAAATTGACCTACTATACCACAGTGGTCAGACGTGTTGGTATAGGATTATGTTTAGAGTTTTCCTTCTCTCGCATAGATGTTCTATGCGTATAGCCGAGGCATCGGGTGATCGGACCGGGGACTAGTCTGGTCACCCAAAGTGAGGCTACCGCGTGAGGACGATGCCGGCAAAAGCTGTCGGGGCATCAACTCGAGAGGAACCTGTGGGGCTAAACTACCGGGCGGGTCACCGAAGACAAAGATCGGGTACCGATTCGCCACCGGTACCCGATCGTTCGCACGGTGAATAGAGGTGCTTGCAGGGTGGGTCTATGGGGTCGCGCGCCGCCTCTTCCGTCGCCCCGGACTGATTTAGCGGGGCGCGACCATCTCCATAGTCCACCGCAAGGAAAAAAATAGATGTTATATGCGTTTTATATCCCTTAGTCGTCTTTTACGATCACCCACGTATAAGATAAGGGGTAGTGAGTTGTATTACTACTCCATCACCACACGGAAAATACATCACAGTATTAAATACAGTATTATTTCTTATCAGAATAATTATATTAGACTTGTAGCACATTTGTAGGGTCAAAGCGATCGTAACCGAAGCGAACCGAGGGCGGGTCGCTAGACTCGCTAGTAATATATGAACTGTACTTTGTGTATAAAACAGTTTATAACCCGAAAATATTCACTACATATGAAACATTATAGAAAATCAATCGAACCAAAACACTGTAGCATTGTAGAGTTTCTACACGATTTTGTGGCATTGTGCAGTTTGAACACGAGTTTGTGACTAAAAGCTCCTGTCGGTTGACATCTTTTTAACGCTTTTAACGTAAATAATTGAAGACGATTTTTAACATATATTATTCATACAATTTAACACTAGAGCGGGAATGGAAAAATTAGCGGATATGTGTTTTTACAGATAATTGCACAAAATCGACTTTTTCGCTACTCATAAAACTTATCATTTCTTATTAAAAGCTAATTTGCAGTCAATGGCAGGTATAAGATTTAATAACCCGTCAGTTAAAAGGAAGGAGTTAGTTTAATACCTTCACATAGTCTTAGAAAAAACATATCGTTCATTGAACATTTTAAAACTGTAGGTAAAAAAGTGAATTTATAAGTGAATTTTTAAG
Organism: Lymantria monacha; assembly: GCA_905163515.2. Lineage (NCBI taxonomy): Eukaryota > Metazoa > Arthropoda > Insecta > Lepidoptera > Erebidae > Lymantria > Lymantria monacha. The sequence goes on from LR991081.1 coordinate 26,797,261, forward strand.
TAATTAAGCATATTAAATGCTAAATTTCAGTAATTTAAATAACAAGGTTGTGTCATCGTTTAATACAATTCTAACTGTAAAGTTTTAAGTATTAAGCCTATAACAATGTATAAACATTGTCAGGTAGATAGCATACCGTCACCTTAAGACGTAAATATGATACGAAGTGAAATTTGCATGTTCTACAATTAGTCACGGTGGTGTAGTGGCAGCACGATTGGGCCGGAATCCCAATAGGCGCGGGTTCGAATCCCGCTTGTGACTTCAGTAATTTGAAACCATTTTTTTATGCACTTACTGGAATTTCGAAGTTCACATTCTCTTAAAATTATATCAACAGCCACGTATATGGGATATATATATTATGGTGTCCGCCAGTCTAAGTCCATAGAGTTACTATAGACGTGACACAGAGTAAATTACTGTAGAGCCAACGATTAACGCTAATATTCTTATGTAAGTTTTACAGAACAGTTAGTAGCGAAGCCTTACCAGTACTTGCAGGCGTACTTCCGGTCGACTTGCGAGATACAAAGGCGCTCGTTAATATATTACTCTACCGGGCACAACATGAGTACTGATTTTTTTTATATCGTGCGATTACATAAAAAATATCAGACTTTTTACGCCGCAACCTACCGTGTATGAAGAGTTCCTCACCGAATGGCAGGTAAGGTGATATTTATTAATAAAGGGTGGTCAACTATATTTATTCTTTCTATCTATTCGTGGACGTTTAGAAAAAATATGTCTGTCAATTGACTACTTTTAATACAATTCCTCACTGGCCATGGTCATTTTAGAAGTGAATTATTCTATTTTAAACTAGTAAAACATAATTTTATAAATGTTTCACATCTATGCGATTTTGAACAAATTGTAGCAACTCAAGAAGATTACCGTGCATTCGGGTGCTTCTGCCATACCTACTATTGTAATCAATAGGTGTTGTGCTGTACAACTGCGCTTCCCGTATCAGTACATCCTGTTATCTATTGGCCTATTATACAATTCTTCTTCATGTCACCCTCTTTGCATAGGAGGGAAGTGATTTTTTTCAAACTCCTCTTGTTTTTATTGTCTAATGAAATTGGTTATTGTTGGGTTTCCAAACAATTAAAAGTATTTCCTGAGACTTCCTGAAGGTTTAACCTAAATACTGATTTTCGGGAGGTATAGTGACGTGAATGTGTGGAGGGATTAGTCTCATTAAAAAAAAAAACTTTATAAGCGTTTCAATACTGTAAGCTATGCCGACATTTCGAATACTTTTAAGCATAACCACGAAAGGACTCCTTTTAATTTAAATTCTTCATCCTCAATAGACTTCATTTATAATATAATAAGCACTCTACGGTAGCTATTTCATTGTTAACCTTTTTTTTTGCGGTGGGCTATGGACGTGGTCGCGCCCCGCCAAATCGGTCCGGGGCGACGGAAGAGGCGGCCCGCAACCCCATAGACCCACCCTGTAAGCACCTCTCTTTACCGCGCGAGCGGGCCACCGTTACCCGATCTTTGTCTTCGGTGACCCGCCCGGCTTTCATTGTTAACCTAAACTAAATGAGTAGAAGACTAATTACACTAAACGAATATAGTAAATTTATTCAATGTATGAAATGTTATTTAACCGTACTTACTCGTAATCTAAGTGATCTTTAGTTAGCAGATACTGTGTGTGATGAGATTTGCTAATAATACACTGAACGGCCAGTATATTGGTTTAATATTTATTATTATTTAGGTATATTATTTAAGTATATAACATATTGTGATGGCGACTGATCTGATCAGCATGGTTATACAGGTCAATTTTCTTCATCACGGGGTTTCCTATGCCCAACAGTGGGATGTAGATGGGCTGTGAAGAAGAACATATCGGTACATAGCTTGTATTTATACCTTGTATCTTTGTCTTAAGTATCACTTTTTTTTTTGGCGTCGGGCTACGGTACGTCAAACCCCGCTAATCCGTCCGGGGCGACAGGAAAAGCGGCGCAAGACCCCGTAGACCCGCCCTACAATATACCTCTCCTCGCCGTGTGGGTGGTCACTGGTACGCGGTCTTTTTCTTCAGAGGCCCACCCAGCGGTCTACCCTCACGGGTATCCTCTCTGTCTTAAGTTTCACTATGAGTGGTTTCCACCAAAAGAATCTTTATTAATAAATAAATATTATTTTCTTTCTAAAATAGTCTAAGTAATTATCATAGGTTAAATGGTTGATGAAGATTCATTAACAAATAAAGTAATGCCGAAATGGAAATTTCAAAATTTAATCTTTGTTGTAAACTTTATAAAATGTTTCATTATTGTCCGTTCTAGAGGTTTAATAGTCTCCCTAAGGAGATTGTACCGAGTCATCACAGCCGGTAGTTTGCTACCACTGACAGTATAAGACCGAACTTCTGAAATATGTCAAACTTTTGACATTAAACTCTTAGTAAACTAGATGCTAATAAACTGTGGAATAAGTCATAAATCACATCGTTACAAGAAGTTAACGACTTTGGCTGCACTCGGTTGCGTAGTTAGAGTTTTAATTATAATTATTTTCAACCTATCGACATCCACAGTCAAATATAAAATTTTTCAAAAGAGTGTAGCAAGAAGTAGTAAAATAATAATACAGCCTTGGCCAGCGGGTTGGTAATTATAGTTGCTGTTATAAAACCTTCCGTATGGTGACGGAGTAAGAATACTATTCAACACCCCATATCTTACCCGTGGATGATCGTACGAGACGACTAAGGGATATAAAACGCATATAACATCTATGCCAAAGAAGGAAAACTCGAAACATAACCCTATACCAACACGTTTGACCAGCGCGGTATAGGTTAATTTCCCTCCCAGTTACTTCACAAGAAAACTATTATTTTGATTTTGTACATCGCTTTTATATTGAGCAAGCTTGAAGAAAAATGTTTAGTATATAAAATGGATGTAGATCGGTAACCATATATTCATTATTATAAAATCATGTAAATTAACGATATTTTATCAGCTTTACTTAGGATATATACGGAGTGGTTAAGGATAAGGTGACATTCAATTACTTTTTCGAAAAAGAAAATGACACTTAGTTACTTATTTGAAGAAAATTGTCTATGCAAATTAAAATAAACAAAAAAATTTACAGCGTCGTTCGTGGTCACGGGATAGTCTTATCATCACCTTGAATGCTGTAATGTGATCGAAACATCGGCAAAAAAAAAAATCAAAAAAATACAAATGCGAAAGAAGAGAATAAACGATTTTTTACAAAACAGTCCATTTAAATATGCAACGAAGCTCTATAATGCCAATGTACTGCATAAAATAAACTTCAAAAACAGTAAATTGTTGATACAATTTTGAAAATAATCAAAGATTTTCAACCTCAGCCAGTGATAACAACACGAGTACAATATGTTTATAGCAATGACCTTGATGCCAACACCAAGTGTATTACACCACAGGCTGTTGGCACATTGCCAGGTTACTTAATTTCATGTTGCTCACTTAAATAGATGAACATTACAGATAAATACTGAAGCAGGCGTTTCAGGGTCAATGAAAGATTATTTGATAAGTTTATTAACATATTGATTTAAATCAAACAAGACCTTAACATATTTTTCTATGTTAAACATTTTGCAAGTCACGCCTGGTAGTATATATGAGGCTACTAGAACCATTGTGACCTAACTGCATTTTTGCAACTTTTGACCTAATTGCAATTTCGTAATCTAAAAATTAAAGTATTCTCCCGTGTGGTGATGGAGTAAGAATACAATTCATCACCCCCTATCTTACCCGTGGGTGAACGTACGAGGCGGCTAAGGGATATAAAACGCATATAACATCTATGCGAGTAAAGGAAAACTCGAAACAAAACCGTATACCAACACGTCTGACCAGCGTGTTATAGTAGGTCAATTACCCTCCCATTATGGAGGAGGCTCGAGCCCAACAGTGGGTCATATATGAGCTGAGATGATGATGAATCTAAAAATTTTAATCTATAAAACCACAGTGGCCTAAAATTGTTTATAAGCTCTTAGCAATAGATGACAGTACAAGTACATTTTTGCCTTATGTTCAAATCGATTAAATTAAATTAAATTTAATATTAATTCCCTCCATATTGTAAAACATGGTACTCGTAGTTAGACCGTTCTGGTTCTCATAGCAGCCTCATATAGTATATGCACCTTGTAGCAACACGAGAAAATTTTCTTGCACTTCGGCTCTCCTATTTTAATAGTTAAGGCAATCAATCTTAATTGCTAAAAAATTGCAATCAAACTTAAGGGTTCAAATCAAACGAACGCCATAGCGAGCCAAAAAAATAAACTCACATATAGGCTCCGTAACCCGTAAGAATTACATATAAGTTTCGTAGGACATAAGCTCTTCCGTAACTATGCTACTGCTGCTTAACATAGTTTTAAACAGTCTTATTTATTAACTGACTAGTAAATTTTGCTCTTAATATTAACTTATAAATATTGATATCATTTGCCTCTTATTTAATATAAGAGGGTAATGAAAACATTATATTACAACACCTCCTGTTTAACTACTAATTAAATTTGTTGCGGGTCCCAAGACAGTTAAAAGTACTGGGCGGTTTGCGTGAAAGTCAAACCTTAGTGTCATAAATGGGAACCTTTGTGATTCCTGGAGTTATAAAGAGTTATTTATGAATGTAATCAGTGAAGTTTCTTTCTTTTTGCTAATAGTGTAGCTATACTTAATAAGATAACGATTAGAAAACCTTTCTATATTAAAGATATATGTATGAAATACATAATGTTTCAGCTCATATGCGTCCTAACACTGGGCTCGAATCTCCTTCGCAATAGGAGGTAAATTGATCTACTATCTCAAGCCGATCAAATGGGTTGGTATAGGTTTTATTTAGAATTTTCCTTCTCTTACACATACCGCCACTAATGAAATAGAATAGATATAACTTAAAATATATATCTATAAATAAAAATGAAGGCTAAACATTTGGAATAATCACAAAGTGTTCTATTATTGACATCAAATATCTCTTTGTACACGAAAATAGTTCTATTGAAGGATCTGATCATATTAAAAGTCAGGATCTCATTGATGTAGTGTAACGCGTTGTGCGAATTGACCAATGTTAGTTCGTGCGGTATGTAGTACTAGAAGAGGTCTCTGTCGTCCCCGTAACTTACCTACAACCTGGCGAAGCACGCCTCCATAGTTTAATAAACGCTAGGTCTAAATTAACCTTGAGCAGCAAGGTCCGATTATACACCGCTTGCATACGGCCAATCATGACCTATGCTAGCGTAGTGTTCGCGCATGTTAAGGCACACAGGATCCACAGACTACAGACACTTCAAAATAGGTTCATGCGCCAAGCTACGGGAGCACCGTGGTTCATACGAAACGTCGATCTTCATGTCGACCTCGAACTTCCGACCATCAGGCAATTTATGAAACTGTGCTCCCAGAGCTACTTTGACTCTGCCATGACACACCTCAGCCCACTAGTGATTGGGGCGGCTTCCTACACGCCCTCTTGTAATTCAAAAATCCGACGTCCGCGGCACGTCATCGACGATGACGACGACGATATCACACTCGCTCAATTAAGAGCTTACACGGCCCGCGAGGCCATTACACATAAATATTCGCGGTTTCGTCCTCGCCGTCGAGGTGTGAAATCGCGACGCGCAAAAATCATAAATTCAAACGTGGGCACGCCCACTTTGCCACCAGCGACGCTCCAAGCCGAGGTCCGTTCCCCACAGGGGGAGCCCTTGGGAGATGTCGCTTAGCCTACCTCAATCGGGTTGAGAGCCCTCAGTGCTCACCTATGGTCCGCGTAAAGCTGTCAAAGCCATCTGCGGCTAACAGCTAAAAACACACACAAACACCACGAAAAAAAAAACCTGGCGAAGCACATTGAATTGAAAGTAAAGATGATAAAAAAATCTCATTTGTGTTCGTTTTGGTCATATATAGTTAGTCTATAGTAGCTTTTCCTCTTTTTAAACTCTATAAGTACTACTGTTGAGCAGGAGCCTCCTTCAAAATAGCTACCATACAACAAATTATTTCGAGATTTATTTCGAGTTATTATTCCTATCTTAAGGTGATTGGCCTAAAAACTACCTAATACTTACAACAATTTTGCAATAGCTAGTATCCTATTAATATTATAAATGTCAAATCATTCGATTGTGAAGTTGTTTGGATGTTTGTTACTCAAGCACGTGTAAATTGTTGAACAGATTGAGATAATAATTAGCACATAGATTGACTATTTCTTGAATTAACACGTAGGATACTTTTTGTTCCCTTGGGATAATAGTTCGACGTTGAGAAAGTTACTTTTCAGTGAAAAGTAACTTTACTTTTTTAAACTTTAGTGTGAAAAGTTTTCACACGGGCGTTTGCTGTGGGCAGTAGTTAGTTTCTAATAATTGAGATACAGTATGTATTATTTCTGTGTGGTGGCGGAGTAAGAATACAATTTATCACCCCATCTTACCTGTGGGGATCGTAAGAGACAAACAAAGCCCTATACCAACACGTCTGACCAGCGTGGTATAGTAGGTCAATTTCCCTCTTGTTTCGGAGAAGGCTTGAGCCCTAAAGTGGGCATGACATGAGATGATGATGATGATTTAATATGTCATTAAAATAAGTATCTAACTGCATATACAAGCTTGGCTTATTTTATTATATTTTATTATTAATTCGTTTTTAAATATTAAAATTCATTTTTCTTTTAAAAACGTCATATATCTGTATACATCCTACTATATTATAAAGTAAATGCGAAAGTTTGCGAAAACATTTGGATATCTTATTATTTGGATGTTTTTTCCCTTGGGATAATTTAATGAAATTAGTGAAAAAAATTATATTGTGAAATTCACTTTTTACGCGACTGAAGCCGCAACCATAAACTAATATATAATTTATAATTGTTCACATAATTATTTCATAGTTATGTTACCTATAACATTTAAAAGTAAAAAAAATCTCAAATGTCGTAATTATTTTATTCAAGTGATTACTAGCCAGATTGATTGGTATAGGATTTATCTGTTTTAAATTTACTGACATTTATTTTGTCTGCTCACAATGGAATGGGATGACTAAGGGAGTCATCCTATTCCATGTACGTAAAGAAGAACAGTATGATATTTTCTGCAGAAACTCAAGCGGCGAAAATAAAATTACCTTGTTAGAAATTAGCTTTTTGAGCCGTTTGGGAACGAAGTGCTTGGGCCGTGGGGTCCGAACGCTCACATTTTGTATAAAGAGATCGCAAAAAGACTAATCCCTGCTTCACATGATCAGAAGGCTGCATTTTGCATAAAAGATTAGCATTTCTATTAGATGTGGTAATGCTGCCAGCCTTCTGGGCACATTACCGGTGGACAGTGATGCAGAAGAACTTTTCGATACCTGATTGCGCCTTTTGTTTATATTCCCTGTTCTGTAAATATTTTAATTTTAAAACTTAGCATTAAATGTAGATGTTAATAATAGATATAAAATTGAATGCTTAAATATATTTCAGTGCAAATAAATGAATACACGTATGACATTTTATATTCTGACACGGGTGACCCATTTAAAACAAATATATTTATAGGTTTGCCACTTTATCCTCAGAGGGTTAATTATACAAACTTGTTATGCACTCACAGTTTGTCAATTATATATTAACCCCATCCTGTAGGGAGCAAACTTATTGCCATTAACTGGGCATAGTTCCAAACTTGAAACTTGCTATTGAGAATTAACGAAATAAAAATGCTCTAAAATCGTGGTAAAATATTCAGAAAACCCCAAGAATATAAATTTTACCATATTTAAAATCCAGCTATTTCCGATCCGTCAGCCCATCAATGTCCACTATTGAACATAAGATTTCTCAAGTAGTGAATAATGCCCTAATAACTGATCGTAATTAAAGTTCTATATTTTCTTCTAGGTGAGTGCTTAGCTCTACTGGTAATCTCAGCCAATTTTATGATTCCCAAGGGTAAATTTTTCTTGTAATGATAGATTGAGAATATGATTGACTACAAACTTTCTCATCCATGAAAGATTAAGAGATAATGTGCAGATAACATCTTACTTGAGGAGGTAAACTCACAATAAAAACCTGAACTAACCCATCTGACCACCGTGATAAAGTGGGCCAATTTTCCTTCCATCGTGGAGCAGGCTTTAGCCCAGTAGTGGGACATATAATAGCCGAGATGAGATGATTAGTTGATTGATATATTAGCAGTGGTAACGAAATATATTCTTAAACTGTTACTACATACGTCTCACGACCACATTAACATATTATGATGTCAACATACATACATACATACATATCATCACGCCATATCCCTTGCAGGGTAGGCAGAGAGAACAGAGTGCCAGAGAACTCTATCCTTGCATACTTCACTCGCTTCTTCAACATTCATAATTCTCTTAAACGAATCTAATATAATAAATAATAATCTGGCCGCAGACAGCCCGCCGCCGAAGTCAAGTCTTAATTTTTTGAGCATATATTTAATGTCATTATATAAAATTATGGATAATTATAATTAATATTAATTAAGGATGTAGATACTGGGGGAGACCGAGACTAACCTATCTAGACCAGATTGGTCCTGTACGCAGGAAGGTGGAGTCAAGAGTCTCCGAAACCGGCGAGCGTGTATGAAGAGAATTGTGAATGTTGAGGAAGCGAGTGAAGTATGCAAGGATAGAGTTCTTTGGCACTCTGTTTTCTCTGCCTACCCTGCAAGGGATATGGCGTGATGATATGTATGTATGTATGTATAAAATTATATATAATTTAGCTAATTCTTCGTATCACTTAAGCCACTTGGCTTACAGGATTACGTTGTAAAAGGCCAACATCTCATTGTTTGTCTTTTTTTAATATTCCTTATTCAAGAATTCCATACGGACAAAATAGATTTATAAAACGTGCTTGTAGTAATTTATTACAATATTAAATATAACAGCTTTGATATTTTAATGAAACTTGCGACGCAACTTGTAATTTCAAGTATTTCTTTATCTATTTCCTTCTTTTTATATAATATCTAAAAAACATAACCTATTAATTATTAATTTCTTAATGTTCATTAGAAACGTTATTGGCGACAGTGTTAATATTTTCTTCTTGTAAATTAATTATGATATAATACATACATACATATCATCACGCCATATCCCTTGCAGGGTAAGCAGAGAGAACAGAGTGCCAGAGAACTCTATCCTTGCATACTTCACTCGCTTCCTCAACATTCATATTTCTCATCATACACGCTCGCCGGTTTCGGAGACTCTTGATTTCACCTTCCTTCAGTACGTGACCAATCTGGTCTAGGTAGGTTAGTCTCGGTATCCCCCGATACCTACATCCTTCCAATTTCGCATTGTATATATTCTTAACCAGACGTTCGTTAGGCATTCTTTCCACATATCCGAACCATCAGAGCATTCCCTTTCGCATCTTTACACCAATACTCTCTTTCTATGATATAATATGTTCCATTAATTCAATAAATAAATAGATATTTAACAGAATTTATTCTCAGACATATTCTATGTAGTGTGTATAGCATGTAGGCTTAGTTTATGAGACCTTAATATAAACATTATAAGCATAATATATTAAACAGGTGGTGCATTATAAACACATACTTATTATGTATATAATTACTGTAATAAATACACACGTAAGTCATCGATGGACCTTTTAATAAAACAGAGATCAACGTAGCTCATTGGGAATGCTTTCTATATAATTACTGTAATAAATACACACATAAGTCATCGATGGACCTTTTAATAAAGCAGAGATCAACGTAGCTCATTGGGGAAGCTTTCTATATAATTACTGTAATAAATAAATACACACATAAGTCATCGATGGACCTTATAATAAAGCAGAGATCAACGTAGCTCATTGGGGAAGATTTCTATATAATTACTGTAATAAATACACACATAAGTCATCGATGGACCTTATAATAAAGCAGAGATCAACGTAGCTCATTGGGGAAGCTTTCTATATAATTACTGTAATAAATATACACATAAGTCATCGATGGACCTTATAATAAAGCAGAGATCAACGTAGCTCATTGGGGAAGCTTTCTGTATAATTACTGTATTAAATACACACATAAGTCATCGATGGACCTTATAATAAAGCAGAGATCAACGTAGCTCATTGGGGAAACTTTCTATATAATTACTGTAATAAATACACTTAATAAGTCATCGATGAACCTTATAATAAAGCAGAGATCAACGTAGCTCATTGGGGAAGCTTTCTATATAATTACTGTAATAAATATATAATTACTGTAATAAATACACACAATAAATCATCGATGGACCTTATAATAAAGCAGAGATCAACGTAGCTCACTGGGGAAGCTTTCTATATAATTACTGTAATAAATATATAATTACTGTAATAAATACACACAATAAGTCATCGATGGACCTTATAATAAAGCAGAGATCAACGTAGCTCATTGGGGAAGCTTTCTATATAATTACTGTAATAAATATATAATTACTGTAATAAATACACACAATAAGTCATCGATGGACCTTATAATAAAGCAGAGATCAACGTAGCTCATTGGGGAAGCTTTCTATATAATTTCATGTTTGTGTATCATTTATTACTAACAACTGCACACCACATGGGGACCTTGCCACACCCCGCCCTATCGGTCCGGGGCGACGGAAGGGGCGGCGAGCGATCCCATTACAATTACCTTACAACGTATCGCTCTACGCCGTGTGGGCGGGCCACTACAATCCGATCTTTGCCGTCAGTAGCCCGTCTAGTGGGTTATTCTTTTGAGTATCGTCTCGAGTCACCGGACCGTGGCTGTAGACAGAGAACTGTCCACAGCGTGGTCCTACAATTAAAGTCTATATAAGTCATCATTCTCCTGCTTTTATTCCACCCAATTATCTGTGGTTGACTCATTATATACTGGTGCATTTTGTAAAACTTATTGGCAATAGTTTTATGAACGGCGATCTGCCTTGTTAGTTATCCTTGGGAATGTAATTATTGACCAAACGGCATCTGATAGAGTTGGCAGAGGTCAACATAAAGTTCTCAGTCTTCTTTTACGACATCCAAGAGTAGTATACCTATCGTATATAAGGGGAGTAGTATATCTATCTATGCCATATGGCATTTTTGAAACACACCACACCTAAGATAACCTACCAAATTAAATTGTGTATGATTAATTTTAACCTAAATTAAATACTTAAGATGACTTTTTTTTTTTTTTTTTGTGGTGGGCCATGGACGTCGCACCCCGCCAAATCGGTCCGGGGTGACGGAAGAGGCGGCGCGCGACCCCATTGACCCACCCTGCAAGCACCTCTTCTTCGCCGTGCGAGCGGGCCACCGATACCCGATCTTTGTCTTCGGTGGCCCGCTCGGCGGTATGCCCTCTCGGGCTCCTCTCCTGTCGACGCCCCGACAGATTTCGCCGTCGAGGCGTCGTCCTCACGCGGTATACTTAAGATGACTAACATATTTATTTCGCTAAGAATTAATTATGTTAACAGATATTTTTTAATAAGGAAATTAATCCTCAGCGAAGGAAGAATTTTTTAAAAGGATCATGCGTGTACTCTTTATATGTGATATTATTATGAAATTCTTTTCGACCAAATAAAAATTATTATTTTACGTCAATCATAAAGGATACAGACATTTTTATGTTTTTTTTTTTATGTACTAACAGGCTTCGTATTTGCAGTAATCGAAGCTGCAGAGTATAAAACATTCTGGGGCCATGATCGCTCTAATCTACTATCCTGGTTCCCACCCAAGTCTCAACGTATTAATTCATTGGACCACCTCTATGATGATATAAATGCACAGATGAGCTATCATTTCAAAAGCCTGGTCCGCGCAATGACGAGAGTGTCGCCCATCTAACTAATAATCCTCAGTTAAGAAGGTCTTGTAATGCTCATTCATAATCAATGTTCAACAGGCTTGACCCAAATACTGTAAGGATCACCGCAAAGTATTATCGGAGGTCAGAATCCTCTCCTGTAGCTTAACGAAATCTATACCCATTTACTATAACTTACGGGTGTTGATTTTTTCATATACATATATGAATGATTGCATAGATTATTCTCCAAATGAATGTAAATAAAACGCTCTCTTTTTATCCTATTATTTAATATTTGGATGACTGAGCTGGGTATTTTTTTTACTAGGTTGTATTTTTTGGCAAATATATTTTGATATAAAAAAAGGGAAAAGCAAGGATTTGCGCTTTGGGTTTCCATTTTTGAAAGTGAAAACTTCTTTAGCAGGGTTGTGCGCTTTTTTGGGATGGGTTTAAAAATGTTAAACTCGCGTCAGGACATGCGATCTGATCAAAAATCCGTAAGATGGAAGAGGATTCGTATGATTGAGTGGTTATATGTACCTTCAATACCAAATTAAAATACAATTATTTTTTTTTCATTGTCCGAAAACCCTGATAAAATTAAACTTTCTATAATTGTAATCTAACTAAAACAATTTACAAGCATCCCGCATACTAAATTTTATGGAAATGGATGGTGCCATTTAACAGATTCTAAATATATATACTGGTATAATGCAAAAGTGGAAGGATGTAGGTACCGGGGGAGACCGAGACTAACCTACCTAGACCAGATCGGTCATGTACTGAAGGAAGGTGGAGTCAAGAGTCTCCGAAACCGGCGAGCGTGTATGAAGAGAATTATGAATGTTGAGGAAGCGAGTGAAGTATGCAAGGATAGAGATCTCTGGCACTCTGTTCTCTCTGCTTACCCTGCAAAGGACATGGCGTGATGGTATGTATGTATGTATAAAATAAGAATTGGTCGTTTAAAGATATTAGAGATAAATAGATTGAAGCGAGTTATGCTTGTTTTTTTTATTGCTTATGGTTTACAAACGAGTAAGTAGCACACCTGAAGGTAAGTGCTACTGACGCCCACGGATCTAAGCTATACCAGGGGTACAGCTAAGCCGTTGCCCACTAGTGAAAACCTTAGACCCACACAGAAAGTTGAGCTCCCGGCTCTCTCGCTCACCGAACGAAGCGTAGCCCCACGTAATTTTTAATTAAATAAACAAAAGTGTAAATGGGAAGGATTACACCAACCTATGATTCCAATAACTTTTATGTTGTAATGGTGTAGTTACAAACCTATATTTCTATTTTTACATAAACTAGTACATAAATAAATCAATTTCTGTAATAATGGTAAGTTCCTAGGTACTTAAATGCTGAAAGAACAAACGTTAATCGTTTCAGTAGATACATTAAAATCTATTTTATGTTGATAATAAACCTGATTCGTATATCAATTATGGTATTATCATTATGCTTAGTAGGCGTATTGGCAATTAATATTGGTGTTATTAGTTTTCTAATAAAGTACTACCTATTCACCTGTTGACGCCTCTGATGGTTTTCGCAATTCCTATACTAGGAGTATAATATGTGATTATATTCTTGACACGTCACTGTACACCTTCTTCTTAATATATATAAATTACGCGTCACGTTGTTTGTCCACGATGAACTGCTAAAGTACTTAACCGATTTTAATCAAATTTGCACAGCATGTGTAGTTTGATCCAACTTAAAAGATAGTATTATATATAGCTTCCATCTCAATTTATAGTCGCAGTATTTTTTAATTGCAAATTATTTGTCTATTATTTGACAGTTTGTATCTGTTATCTCCGAACGATTCTAACAGATGGTGATATCTATTGACTGAATTGAGTAAGTATTTAATAGATGGCGCTATGTTAAACGTAAAAACGTTTCATATAAGCTATAATTTATTAGCATAACCACCACATGTTACTGAGCCTACCTTAGCCATAGCAACGCGTGGCCGGGTCTGCTAGTTAATATATATAAATTACGCGTCACGTTATTTGTACGTGATGGACTCCTAATACTTTAGGTACTTAACTGATTTTAATCAAATTTGCACAACATGTGTAGTTTGATCCAACATAAAAGAGAGGATAGCTTCCATCTCAATTTATAGTCGCAATATTATTTTATTGCAAATTATTTCTCTAATATTTGACAGTCACAATTATCTGTTATCTCCAAAGATTCTAACAGATAGCGGTATCTGTTGGCTGGATTGAGTACGTATTTAATAGATGGCGCTATGTTAAACGTATCATCGTTTCATATAAGCTACAATTTATTAGCATAACCACCACGTGTTGCTGAGGCTACCTCAGCCACAGCAACGCGTGGACGAGTCTACTAGTATAATATATATTATAAATCTTAAAATCAAAAGGTTCAATACATTTTTAATTTACGGTTTGGCAAGAACACTCAATATATTTTTATATTTCATTATTGTCTTCCAAATTCCTTTGAAACAATATGTATAGAATAAAAATAGAAATCTACCCATGTATTTTTGCGTTATATGATTTTTAATATAGGCATATGATGGCGGCGAAGGAAGAATTTTACAATATATCCTTTTTTTTATGTGAACACGCTATGTCATAGTGATCATCATGATCATGTCATCGGTGGCCCGTCGGGCAGGTTACTTTTTCAGGTACCATCTCGTAACTTTATAATGTATCCCTAAGCATTCCTTTCCCGGGACAGTCATAAAAACTGAATGTAAACTGGAGCTTGAAATCGATACAGCATTAGCCCCTTTGGAAAATTTATGACTACGATGGCCAACTCCTAGTAAGGGTAGCATATGACATCCAACAGTGGATGATTTTGATGACAGATTTTTAAAATGTAAATACAGTTTCTCATGCAGCTTATTTTTGTGCTATTTCTATACCTTATTATTTTGCTATTATATTTTAATGTATCGTGCAAACAGAATATTATAATAGATACTTGGCTTACCCTGCATTATGAATAATATTGAAACAATCCCTCAGTGAAGAGACCATAAAAGTATCTGATCAACCGATTAAGATACTACCCATAATTCCATACATATTTCATATTGTAGAAAAAAAATAATACAAAAATCAACACCTTTTTTCTAGACTCAGCGTCCGAATCTAGAATTCTTTGACCACAATATATATGTATATAATATATATATATAATATATATATATATATATATATATATATATATATATATATATATATATATATATATATATATATATCACGCGACATATTAGAATAATATTCATATTAGGATTACATTAATAAAAAACTACAAGAAACATATCTTATTTTTAGTTGTATGTTAACATTTTGTAACCTACTTTACACATCCAATAATCTAATCATCAAAAGGACTAAATTGTACGTTAGAAGTTGTAAGAACTTCTTAATATAAATTTATTGGATATCTCTTTTTAAGATTAGACAAATTTCGATTTATCTTTAAATTAGGCGTCATGCGATGTTTATAATCTTAGTCATCGCGTGACCAAGACTCTGTAAATTATTTGAAACATCAATATAATAAAAATCAGAATTATATACGATAAAATCTTTAAAATTAATTTAATTATGTAAGTTTCCCTTCAATAAGTTGTAGCAAATGTTCTGAAGAAACCAGATAAGATACTCTGTTGTCTTACGGTCCATATGTTACGACAAAACCATTTTCAAATTAATACAACCAGAAATCGACTCTATTCAGACGGTACTAAGATTAATATGGGATCCACGTGTGGCCTCACACATTCTTTTTCATGATTGTGTCTTTATATCGTAGACAACGGGTTACGGCTACTTGTTCTTTATACTGAGCGTGTATCTGAGCATCAGTTCTACGTCACTATTACAGCATGACATGACAAAAAAGAAAGAAAAAATGTATCACTCAAAACTTTTCGCTATTTATCCTACTCTACAAATATTATAAATGTAAAAGTTTGTGCTTATTTCACATGTTTGGATGAAAATGGGCATGTAGATTGAAAATTGCCTCGATTAGCACATGTTTCCTTGGGATAATTTAGTTATTAAATTTTATATTAGTTACTTTCACGGTGTCAAGTAAAGTATATTGTATATATATATATATATATATCTATCTATACATATAATAAAAATGTAACGGATCGCTGTCTGTACATTTTTTTTTTTTTGCCGTGGGCCATGGACGACGCACCCTGCCAAGTCGGTCCGGGGTGACGGAAGAGGCGGCGCGCAACCCCATTGACCCACCCTGCAAGCACCTCTTCTTCGCCGTGCAAGCGGGCCACCGGTACCCGATTTTTGTCTTCGGTGGCCCGCTCGGCGGTATGCCCTCTCGGGCTCCTCTCCTGTCGACGCCCCGACAGCTTTCGCCGTCGAGGCGTCGTCCTCACGCGGTGGCCTCACGTCGGGTGACCGGACAATTCCCCGGTCCGATCACCCGAAGCCTCGGTTAGGGCGGCATCAGGCGCAGGTATTCGCGCCTGCGCCGCCCCGGCCGCTGACGGCGGCCCGGGTCACGGGAATCCTCCCGGACTCGTTCCGCCGTCTCCTTCTGCGAGATAACAGCCTCGCAGAAGGCGGCGACCGCGTCCCAGTTCCTGACGCTGTCGACCATCGCCCTCACGACGGCCGGCAGCGTCAGGTCGGCACCGATTACAGCGACGAGGTCACGGCGCTGCCCGTCCCAACTCGGACACACCTCCAGTGTGTGTCTCGCCGTGTCCTCGTCACTGCTGCAATGGTGGCAGGCCGGAGTCCACTCCCTATACGCGACCGTGTGCAGGTACAGACCGAAACACCCGTGCCCTGACAATACCTGCACCAGCCGAAAGGAGAGGACTCCGTGCCGCCGCTCCATCCATTCCATCAGTACGGGCCGGAGGGCCTCGACGGTAACGACACCGTGTCTTGGCCTCTCCAGCCGCGTAACCCAACGGGCGATGACGTCTCGGCGGGCGTCCTTGCGCCAGGTGGCTATCTCGCTCAACGACGGGGAGCCACCTTCGTCGCGCACTGAGGTAACCCGCCGGTAGAGGTCGGAGAGCATCTCCGCCTCTAGGTCCCACGGGGGTGTCCCGGCCAATAGGCACGCCGCCTCTGTCGACACCGTGCGGTACCCGCGAATGGCTCTGACCGCCATGGCTCGCTGTGGCCTCCACAGAACCGCCCTGAGCTGGGCGTTCAGAGCCCTCGCCCACACGGGTGCGCCGTACATGGCCATTGAGCGGATCACCCCCGCATACAGCCGTCGGCCCTCGAAACTGGGTCCGCCCACATTCGGCATGAGTCGAGAAAGGGCGGACGCCGCGCCGACCAGCCGGGGAGCAATTTGGCGAAAATGCTCCCGGAACCACCATCGCCCGTCGAGCACCAGACCCAAGTACCTCATATGGGCCTGGATACTGATGTGGATGGATTTGACGACTAACGAGGCGCCGATGGGCAGCCTCACACGGGGCCCATGGAATAGTAGGGCCTCCGTCTTGTTTAGGGCCACCCTGAGCCCCAGCGCCTCGATTCGCCTGACCATCTCCTCGGTGCCGAGAGTGGCCAGGCTCGCCGCCTCTTCGAATGTCCTGCCCCGGGCGTCCACACGTCCACACATCCGTCCGACACGCCCCCCACCGCAGGCAGTGGGATCGGTGTTACCGGCTGGACCTCTGCCGGGGCCTGGTCCACGACGGCGACATTTGGCGTGCTGGCGTTGGTCGGCGGCGCACGCTTCGCGGTCAGAGGCGTCTTCGGCGCGGCGGCAACCGCTGGACGGCCGTCGCCTCGGGGCGGCTTCGGAGCGGTGACGACGGCGACAGCTCCTCGGCGGCTAGCACTAGCCGGCGGCGCAGTTGGCGCAGGCGGTACGAGCCGCGCCATTTGGGCCCTCAGCTCAGTCACGTCCTTGGCGAGGACGCGGTTGGCCCTCCGCACCGCGGCCAGCTCCGACTCCAGCCGGCGGTTCTGGGCCCGCAGGCCTGACACCTCGCCACCAAGGCGGGCGTTTTCGGCCTGCAGGGCCTCCATATTTGCGGCTGGGGCGCTCGCGCGGGCACCAACGGCCGCCACTTCGGTGGGAGGGATGCTGGACAACACCCCCAGCACCCTCGCGGCGGCCGCCTCGTTGTCGGCCTGCCTGCCAGTTTCCGCGCCTCCGCGCACTCCGCCGGCCGGGGAGTGGGTCGCCCTTCCCGACGCCGCGGCCCCTCGCCCTCTGCGAGAGGCCGGCACTTTAGGAGGAGGCATGATGACCACACTCCCCTCGGAATCGGCGCCTGAGCTGCCCTCCCTATTTAGGGGGCGCTTCCGCACCTTCGAGGGGAGGGCCTCCTCCCTTACCGTCAGGGCCGCGGTCAGGGCCGCCACCGCAGGGCGCGGCGACGACCTGGCGGCGGCGTCTTCCTCAGCCGACCCGCTTACCTCCTTGGACGGCTCTGCGGAACTACCGCCCTCGTCCATCACATCGGCAGATCCACTGCCCTCGTCTTTGGACGGCTCTGCGACAGAATTGTCGCCCTCGTCCGTTGACGGCTCTGCAGTGGATCTGCCGCCGTCCTTGTCAAGCTCACGCGCGTAACGCTCGCGGATTTCGGCATTCCGCTTCTTCTCGCGAGCGTTCGCTTTCGCAGCTTTCCCTCATGTGAAGCGTGCCTGTCGACGCTTCTTCGTCTTCAAGAGGGGGGGGGGGGCCTCCTTGGTCGGTGCCGGGCCCTCGGCAGACGCCTCAAGTCCCGAGGACGAGGCGTTGTTTGTGCCAGTTTTATTTTGCCTTGGCAAGGCCGTAGGTTGGGAATTCGAAGCTTCCCCGTCTTTATTATTTTTTGTAGGCAATTCCATTTTGTTCCCACGATTATGGGAGAAATAAACGGTCGACCCGGGCAGAGATCCCTGTACCCGGGCAAGCCTACATTTACCAACCAGGGGGTCGGCTGGTACCCTGGCTGGAGCGTGCTAGGAACAGAACAGCCCATCTGCCATGCATCCTCTCGCCGCACGCCAGAACTTAGGATTCTGGGTAATTTCCGAATTCAAATGTTAATTCGAACTCTTTATAGAGGTTGTCTTCCTCGCGGTCCGGGCGGTTAAGCCAAGACCCTCGTTCCTGATACTACGCCTCACGACAACTTGTCTTGAAGCAAGATATCAGGTTTACGATATGTCGGCGGTGGCATAAGCCTGCCCAGCCCTCAAATGAATGAGTGACCGGGCCCGTCCGAAATTTCGCCTCCTGTATCCTCTACAAATAGAGGGTCAGGAGCGAATTGGGGCTCAACCCATCGCTGGGGAACCCCCCCTCGCGCCAGAGATTCGCTACGGGCGACAATTCGATAGAGGGATCTGGGGGACTGTCGCCCGCACCCAGGGTACACCACGCGGAGGTTTCTGGCGTCGTACCCCATCGCTGTCTGTACATGGAAGATATATGAGAAAAAATATTACTGGGACCTTTATCAACACTAATAGAACCCAAAACAATGATTTTCAAAATTTTTGTCTGTTTATCCGTTTGTCTGTTTATCTGTTTGTCTGTGTGTTTGTGCACGCTAATCTCAGAAACAGCTTATCCGATTTAGACGCGGTCTTCACTAATATATTGTGGTAAGCTTCACTTAACATTTAGGCTTTATTTTATCTCAATTGGTTTATAAATAAAAAAGTTATGTCAATTTAAAAAATGTTCGGAGAAAAAAATCGTTATCGATTCTTTTCAAATTACGTACAAATATTCTCCAGTAAAAATAAATAAACACGTGTTTCAGCATTTGTTGATTTTCACCCTCTGGGGGTGTAAATTAACCCTGCAAAGCGGGTTAGACGACTCATTAAATCATTAGCGCCAAGCCGATATTATTGAAGCTGGCAACTTGAAATATTGACAGTGGTTTCTTTATATGACGTAGAGATTTACTAAGAAAGAATTTTACGAAATTATACCCCTAAGGGGGTCGAGCAGAGTGGCAAAGTTTGTATGGGGAGAAAAAAATCTTTATTGATTCTTTTCAAATTATGAGTCGAAACAAATATTCTAGGGTAATATCCGGCATTTGTCAATTTTCACCCTCTGGTTGTGTAAATTAGGCCTGTGAAACGGGTTGATCGACTCATTACCGCCAAGCCGAAACTATTAAAGCTAGAAACATTAAAGTTTGAAGCACGTTTTTATTTATGACATAGAGTTTCAATATGAAAGGATTTCATTAATTCCGTCCCTAAGGGGGTGTAACAAAGCAGTAAAGTATGTATGGAGAGAAAATTTCCTTATCGATTCTTTTCAAATTACGTACAAATATTCTTCGGTAAAAATAAATAAACACGTGTTTCTCCCCCCTCTCCATCAACCCCGCTCCAGTGCCTTTGTGGCGACCAGTGCCAACGTGAGAGCTCACACGATACACATAGTGGGCGGCAATGGGTTCTTGCCTAATGGTTTAAGATACAGGTTAAGTTTAGCTTCAAAAATGTTCACTCTATAACTCAAATAGTAAATCATATCTAACGAGGTCGCAACTCTGCTGGTGAAACAAAACAGTCAAATAAATGGTGGCGATAATTATATTTTTATCCCATGGTCATAACGTAAATAGTATATTAATGACAATATAATTTGTAGAATGAATAGATTTTTGAACCACCTTTTTCTTTAGGGACCGGCTATGGTATATAGACACATGCGCGCCGTATACATACATCTACGTTGTGCGGGCGGGCCACCGTAACCGGGTATCATCTCGAGTCGAAGCCCTCATGCAGTGAACTTCAATACAGATACTTAAGCTTGCGCCGCCCAAATCACCGACGATAGTGCATGTCAACCTAGAGTATTTTCTCTCGAACGCACCCTATTGCCTAATTCCGTTAGACAACTAACTCGCAGAAGGCGGCGACCGCATCCCAGTTTCTGACGCTGTTGATTATCGTCCTAGCGACAAACCTTCAACACCTTGCTAGATGTACGTGTACGGCGCACATGTGTCTATATACCATAGCCGGTCACTAAAGAAAAAGGTGGTTCAAAAATCTATTCATTCTACAAATTATATGGCCATTAATATACTATTTACGGTATGACCATGGGATAAAAATATAATTATCGCCACCATTTATTTGACTGTTTTGTTTCACCAGCAAAGTTGCGACCTCGTTAGATATAATTTATTATTTGAGTTATAGAGTGAACAATTTTGAAGCCAAACTTAACCTGTATTTTAAACCATTAGGCAAGAACCTATTGCCGCCCACGATGTGTATCGTGTGAGCTCTCACGCCGGCACTGGTCGCCACAAAGGCACTGGTGCGGGGTTGATGGAGAGGGGAGAGAAACACGTGTTTATTTATTTTTACCGAAGAACATTTGTACGTAATTTGAAAAGAATTGATAAGGAAATTTTCTCCCCATACACACTTTACTGCTTTGTTACACCGCCTTAGGGACGGAATTAATAAAATCCTTTCATATTGAAACTCTATGTCATAAATAAAAACGTGCTTAAACATTTAATGTTTCTAGCTTTAATAGTTTCGGCTTGGCGGTAATGAGTCGATCAACCCGTTTCACAGGCCTAATTTACACAACCAGCGGGTGAAAATTGACAAATGCCGGATATTACCCTAGAATATTTGATTCGACTCATAATTTGAAAAGAATCAATAAAGATTTTTTCTCCCCATACAAACATTGCCACTCTGCTCGACCCTCTTAGGGGTATAATTTCGTAAAATCCTTTCTTAGTGAATCTCTACGTCATATAAAGAAACCACTGTCAAAATTTCAAGTTGCCAGCTTCAATAATATCGGCTTGGCGCTAATGACACTTCGCAAGCCTAATTTATACTCCCAGAGGGTGAAAATTAACAAATTCTGAAACACGTGTTTATTTATTTTTACTCGAGAATATTTTTACGTAATTAGAAAAGAATCGATAAAGATTTTTTTCTCCGAACATTTTTTAAATTTCCATAACTTTTTTATTTATAAACTAACACTGACATGAAATAAAGCCTAAATGTTAAGTGAAGCTTACCAAAATATATTAGCGAAAACCACGTCTAAATCGGATAAGCCATTTCTGAGATTAGCGTGCACAAACACACAGACAAACAGATAAACAGACAAAAATTTTGAAAATCATTGTTTTGGGTTCTATTAGTGTTGATAAAGGTCCCAGTAAGATTTTTTCTCATATATCTTCCATGTACAGACAGCGATCCGTTACATTTTTATTATATGTATAGATAGATATATGTACATGAGCGACGTTCCAGAGTCGTGGACCAGGAGTGTGGTGGTGCTGTTTTTCAAGAAGGGCGATAAAACGCTCTTAAAGAATTACAGACCCATCTCACTCCTGAGCCACGTGTATAAATTGTTTTCAAGAGTCATTACGAACCGACTCGCGCGCAAGCTAGACGACTCCAGCCGCCCGAACAAGCCGGTTTCCGAAAAGGTTATAGTACCATAGACCATATCCATACGCTACGCCAGATTATGCAAATGACCGAGGAGTATAATCGGCCCCTGTGTCTAGCGTTTGTGGACTATGAGAAAGTCTTTGATTCTGTCGAAACTTGGGCAGTGCTGCAGTCCCTTCAGAGGTGCCAAATTGACTATCGATACATCGAAGTGCTGAAGTGTTTGTATAAAGACGCTACTATGTCGGTCCGCATCCAGAATAAGAATACGAAACTGATCCAGCTGCAGAAAGGCGTGAGACAAGGAGACGTTATCTCTCCGAAACTGTTCACCACTGCGCTGGAAGATGTCTTCAAGCTGTGAGACTGGGCTGGACTCGGCATTAACATCAATGGCGAATACATCACTCACCTTCTATTTGCAGATGATATCGTAGTCATGGCGGAATCCCTTTGGAGGACCTTGGCACCATGCTCAATGACCTCAGCAAGGTCTCCCAACTAGTAGGGCTGCAAATGAACATGGACAAGACGAAAATCATGTCTAATGCCCATGTCATTTCTGTACTGGTCCTGGTTGGAAATGCGATTCTCGAAGTTGTCTATCACTATGTTTACTTAGGACAAACAGTCTAATTAGGTAGATCCAATTTCGAGAAAGAAGTCAGCCGACGAATCCAACCGACATAGCCCGAAGAATTAACTCGTTGAAGTGGCAATGGGCAGGCCACATCGCTCGACGAACCGACAACCGTTGGGGAAAAAAGGTTCTCGAGTGGCGACCACGAATCGGACGACGCAGCGTAGGACGACCCCCCACTCGGTGGACTGATGACCTCATCAAGGTCGCAGGAAACCGTTGGATGCAGGTGGCACAGGATCGTTATAGATGGCATTCTCGTGGGGAGGCCCATGTCCAACAGTGGACGTTTACGGGCTGATGGATGGATGGATGATATATATGTGTGTGTGCAATTGGGATAAGAGTAGGAGAATGATGATGTGTGTGTGTGTGCTGTGTGGTAGCGGCTACGAATACTACCAACCCCTACTTTGCTCGTGGATGTCGTAATAGATGACTAAGAGCCTTAAACGACTTGGGCCAACTCCATCTGGTGACGTATGGTGTTGACCATTGTTATTTGTTGAATTACATTCCAAAGGAGGGCTTGACGTCTGGCAGGCGACCGGTCATAAAACTATTGCCTATAACTTTGTACAATATGTACTATGAAAGTAGAGTACATATTGTATCGACCCCAAGTAATTGGGATAAGAGTAGGAGAGTGATGATGATGATGATGTATGTGTTTATGTTTGTGTGCGTGTGTGTGTGTGTGTTGCTGATTGATGCTATGTCTGACGAAGATGGCCAGGTACACTGGTTTGAAGAATAAGACCAATACATATATATTATTTTCAATCTGGACCATGGTTAAATATATGTTAATCATTCATTTATCTTCTTCAACCTAAATTCGTGGCTACTGTTGAGTACTGTCTTTTTCCACAATGGGAAGAAAAATGAGCTCTTTCCCTCCCTAGACAGACGGCTTTCTATAGTTTCGTTTCAAGTTTTATTGACTTGTTATGATTTTGATCACTTGTAATGAATGATTATGTGACTTATACGGGATTTAAATACATTGTGTCATCACTCATTACTACCTACATGTGACTTAAAAACAAGCTAACGGTTGATCAAGAGAATATATAACGGTACTGTCCTGAGAAATTTATAAAACTATCTGTTAAAATCACCAAACAACAATTGGTACCACGCTTGGTACCTACAAGCGTGGTACCATTATGGCGTGGTACGATTATGGCGTTACACTCGCTTCTGGAGAGATCTATGTTTGTCCAACAGTGGATGAATATAAACTAATGGATGAATGATATCAGCTTAATATCTCATGCATCGTTTGCGCTATCTTCAGGTATGTAAAGAATGGATGGTGCACTTATTCCGTCATCATACGGACAAAGGGCTTTATCCTGATCAACACAACACGTTGCAAAGGAAGAAAAATTTTACTAATTTAAATGCTTGGAATTTTTTTTCCTTCCTTTATATTGGTTTTATCATTTAGATACAAGTTTTGAGTATTGTGACGCCCCGCCAGTGATGGACGAGGGCGGGGGGAGTTTGGGATCTCCGGTCAGCTGTTCGATCGGCATACCTACTAAAACCACAGCGGCCCCCGCCGTGTCTTTACGGGGTGCCAGAGAGATCGTCTACTCATATTCGATCCCCGATAGCCCAAACACTACGGACATATATATATACTATATGGCGTCATAGTATATATATATATATATATACTATGACGCCATATCTTGACTGAGAATGTCTTAAAAGACAATTAAGTGATATCAGATATAAATCATTAAAAATTCAAAACAACACGCGTTACCAAGCTGTCTAAATAGCGTAGTATATTAAATTGATTTCTCTTTCATTATAGAGGAGGCTGGAGCCCAGTAGTGGGGTGTATATGAGCTCAGATAAGTCACATGAAAGTCACAGATAAGTCACATGCAAATCTTAGAGTTATTTAATTATTATGCGTGGTAGTGGCTGCGAATACTTATATTGCTTCTGGATATTTTAAACGACAACTGAGCTAAACCTAGGTTTAGTCCAAATCTAGATTTGGGCTAACTCTATCTGATACCGCTAATCAACAATTACATTCCCAATAAGGATTGACGTGAGGCAGACAACTGGTCATAAAACTAATGCTAATATATTTTACAATATGTGCAACGAAGGAGGGGCACATATGGCGTTGACCCCAAGTAATTGGGATAATATAAACCCCCAAGTAATGGGGTGTAGAATAATAATAATTATTATTTAGTGAACATGCATATATCCAGTAATACATTCTTTAAAATGTTAGAATTAATGGCTTATTATAATACGAGTAGTATAGACTGACCAGGTGAGTTAACATAGTTTGCTATTGATATTATTTTCCTCGCAGTGATGTTATCACCTAGTCATCTTCAAAACACCAGTGAGACTGGAAGCAATAGTAAGTAAATTGTGTTTATATTCCGTCGCCACAAAGAAAATATACAACAATTAAACAACGTCAAAAAAGATTAAAATTCTAAATTGTGTGCTTAACTATTTCAAAACCTATTGCAACCTATCGTCAGAGAGATATATATATATATATATATATATATATATATATATATATATATAAATATGTGTGTGTATAAGAACTTATATTGCTTTTCCTTTATAATTACAGTTAGGCGAAAATATCAATATATGACTAACACAGAATGTACTATTTCTCCGAATGCTGATATTGTATCTCCATATGGTGAATAAGAATACAATACACAACAACCTATCCTACTCGTGAGTATCTTAATAGACAATTAAGGTATATAATATGCTTTTGAGCTTTCATTGATTTGGAGACGGCTTATGACAAAGTGAGGAGAAATGAATGGTGGTCGGTATTATCTATGTATGAGGAAAAGGACGATCTTATTCAGGCGCTGAAATCCATCTATAAAGATTCCAGAGCCTGCGTAAGGATAAACGGGTCCTACACTGAATGGTTTAACATTGATAGAGGTGTTAGACAGGGATGTGTAGCGTCGCCATGGCTGTTTGACCTATTCATGGGAGCTGTTTGCAAGATTTGAAAAATAATGTATGTGGTTTAAGAATGAATGAGTTACTCGTCAAATGTCTTCTTTATGCTGATGATCAAATTTTACTTGCATCGTCGGCTGAAGAGTTACATGTGATGGTAACTATGCATGATGCTTTTGAAAGAAAAGGTATAAAAGTAAATGTAAGTTACACGAAAGTAACAGTCTTTAAAAAGGATAATTGTATGACGGAATGTAATATTTTTATAAATGGTGAGGAATTGGAATAGGTGAAAGAATTTGTATACTTGGGTGTACTGTTTACTAGTGATAGTAAAATTAATGGTGATGTTGAAAAACGAGTTAATGCTGGTAATAAAGTGAATGGGGCACTGTACGCCTTTATGAAGAGTAGGAATGTGTCTAAAAAGGCACGCAGCTGTATATAAGGGAGTATTAGTTCCCACTCTCATGTATGGCAGTGAAAGTTGGATTTGTTGAGGTGACATGGAGTAGAATAAATGCTCTAGAGATGAGAGCACTTCGTAGTATGTGTGGTGTAAGTCTGAAAGATAAAATTGGGAATAGTGTTATAAGAGAGCGCTGTGGTGTGAATGAAGAAGTAGCGACATAGGTAAAAAAGGGTATGCTGAGGTGGTTTAGACACGTGGAAAGAATGAGTGGAGAAATGTTGACTAAATAAGTATACAAAGCGAGTGTGAGTGGGACGATTCCATGGGGAAGATCAGGTCGCACTTTTCTGAATCAAATTGAAGATGTGTTAGCGAAAGGTCAGATTAAGAGTACGCGTAATCGTAGAGCATGCATGAAGATTGTGATAAGCGTGAATGAAGCGATGGAAGTATGTCAGGATCGTGGTTGGTGGCAATCTGTAGTCTCTGCCTATCCCTCTGGGAAACTGGCGTGAGGCTATGTACGTATGTATGTAGTATGCAAATAACATCTATGCAAAAGAAAGAAAAATCGAAAAAAACTATATTTCCACTCATCTAACTAGCTTGGTTAATTTCTAAGGTCGATTCTTCTTCTATTGTGACCTTCATAATAGAAGAATAGGCTCGAGTTCAGAAGTAGAACGATGATGATGGCTGCGTGTACAAAAATGAGAAGCACTATAACACACACACACACACATATATATTTATATATATATATACATATATATATATATATATTTGATTGTACGTCTAAGCTTTGTGGAGACTTGTTTACCTTATATCGATCCACGTAACGATAAATCGGCTAATATCATCACATGATTGCACTAGCAAATACATAACTAGCTATTACTTTTTTTGTAATCACGGTTTCTTGTTATAGTGTTTTATTAGTGGTAGGACCACGCTGTTGAAAGTTTTCTGTCTACAGCCGCGGGCCTATCCGTCCGGGGTAGTACCACACTCGCGCAGACGATCGATGTCTGAGTAATGGCAATATGTTATTGCGCTTCGTTCGCTGACTGGGTCGGTTTGGAGTTTTTATTAGTAGGCATCGGCGTAGCTATACCCTTGGCATTACAAAGGTCCATGGGTGGCAGTGACGCCCAGGGTGCGGCGTCTACCTCCGAGGCAGGGGGTCTACTGGTGGTCCCCAAGACTGGCGGACCTTCGCGCGGCGTGTATCAGTGCCCGAAGGTCCTACACACGCAGCCGGCGGCGTCACCGCGACGCTGAGCGGGAGGGCCAGCTGTACGAGGCGTACCGCAGTGCGCGGACTGCCTTTCGGCTGGCCATCCGAGCCGCCAAGGATGCGAGTTGGCAGGAGATGTTGGACGGTCTCGACCGTGACCCCTGGGGTCGCCCGTATCGCGCGTCGCTGAACAAGCTTCGCGCGCAGGGCCCCCCTCTCACCGAGACCCTCCAGCCCGACTTCCTCTGTAGGGTGATCGAGGAGCTATTTCCACGGCAGTCGGGACACACGCCCCCGGTCATGGCTTCGCCAGATCAAGACCGGGAAGCCGACGACGAGAGAGTTCCACCCGTGACGGAGTCGGAAGTGGGGGCGGCAGTAGCGCGGATTCGCTCCGCCACCACGGCCCCCGGCCCGGACGGAATACCAGTCCGGGTCTTGACGTCGCTCCTCGAGTACTTCGAGCCTCGCCTCAGGCAACTGTTCAACGCCTGTCTGACGTCTGGACGGTTCCCTGAGTGCTGGAAGGAGGGGAGGTTGGTTCTCCTGCCAAAGCCGGGACGGCCCCCGGATTTGCCGTCGGCCTACAGGCCCATCGTGCTTCTCGACGATGTGGGTAAGCTGCTGGAGCGTGTCCTCGCTGCCCGCATCGTCCGACACTTGGAGGAGGTGGGGCCCGATCTGTCGGACGCTCAATATGGGTTTAGGAGGGCGCGTTCGACCATCGGGGCCCTGCTACGCCTGAGGCAAACGGCCGCGGAGGCTGTCGCCGGCAAGGGAGTGCTGTTGGCGGTGTCGTTGGACATCGCCAACGCATTCCATAGTCTGCCATTCAGCTGCATCAGGGAGGCGCTCCGGTTCCATGGAGTGCCCCTGTACCTCAGGCGGCTGGTGGCAGACTGTTTGGAGGGGCGCAGTATCCTCTGCGCGGGTCCCGCAGGGGACATTGTGCGGACGCCC
Source organism: Lymantria monacha (assembly GCA_905163515.2). Classification (NCBI taxonomy): domain Eukaryota; kingdom Metazoa; phylum Arthropoda; class Insecta; order Lepidoptera; family Erebidae; genus Lymantria; species Lymantria monacha. Next base: position 26,825,887 of record LR991081.1, read on the forward strand.
ATGTCGTGCGGTGTTCCACAGGGGTCGGTTCTGGGGCCGACTCTGTGGGACATCGGGTACGACTGGGCGTTGAGAGGGAGTCTCCCCCCCGGGTTGAGCTTGGTGTGCTATGCTGACGACACGCTCGTCACAGCCCGGGGCAGGACACTCGAAGAGGCGGCGAGCCTGGCCACTCTCGGCACCGAGGAGATGGTCAGGCGAATCGAGGCGCTGGGGCTCAGGGTGGCCTTAAATAAGACGGAGGCCCTATTATTCCATGGGCCACGCGTAAGGCTGCCAACCGGCGCCTCGTTAGTCGTCAACTCCATCCAGATCAACATCCAGGCCCATATGAAGTACTTGGGTCTGGTGCTCGACGGGCGATGGTGGTTCCGGGAGCATTTCCGACAGATTGCTCCCCGGCTGGTCGGCGCGGCGTCCGCCCTTTCTCGGCTCATGCCGAATGTGGGCGGACCCAGTTTCGAGGGCCGACGGCTGTATGCGGGGGTCATCCGCTCGATGGCCATGTACGGCGCACCCGTGTGGGCGAGGGCTCTGAACGCCCAGCTCAGGGCGGTTCTGTGGAGGCCACAGAGAGCCATGGCGGTCAGAGCCATTCGCGGGTACCGCACGGTGTCGACAGAGGCGGCGTGCCTATTGGCCGGGACACCCCCGTGGGACCTAGAGGCGGAGATGCTCTCCGACCTCTACCGGCGGGTTACCTCAGTGCGCGAGGAGGGTGGCTCCCCATCGTTGAGCGAGATAGCCACCTGGCGCGAGGACGCCCGCCGAGACGTCATCGCCCGTTGGGTTACGCGGCTGGAGAGGCCTAGACACGGTATCGTGACCGTCGAGGCCTTTCGGCCCGTATTGATGAAATGGATGGAGCGGCGGCACGGGGTCCTCACCTTCCGACTGGTGCAGGTGTTGACGGGGCACGGGTGCTTCGGGAAATACCTGCACACGGTCGTGTACAGGGAGTGGACTCCAGGCTGCCATCATTGCAGTAGTGGCGAGGACACGGCGCAACATACGCTCGAGGAATGCTCGGGCTGGGACGGGCAGCGCCGTGACCTCGTCGCTATTATCGGTGCCGACCTGGCGCTGCCGGCTGTCGCGAGGGCGATGGTCGACAGCGTCAGGAATTGGGACGCGGTCGCCGCCTTCTGCGAGGCTGTCATCTCGCGGAAGGAGGCGGCGGAACGAGTCAGGGAGGACTCCCGCGACCCGGGCCGCCGCCAGCGGCCGGTGCGGCGCAGGCGCGAATACCTGCGCCTGATGCCGCCCTAACCCAGGCCTCGGGTGATCGGACCGGGGAATTGTCCGGTCACCCGACGCGAGGCCACCGCGTGAGGGCGACGCCCCGACGGCGAAATCTGTCGGGGCGCCGACGAGAGGAACCCGCGAGGGTAAACCGCCGAGCGGACCACCGAAGTCAAAGATCGGGTACCGGTGGTCCGCTCGCACGGCGAAGAGAGAGGATTTTACGGTGGGTCTATGGGGTCACGCGCCGCCTTCTCCGTCACCCCGGACCGATTCGGCGGGGCGAGACGCACCCATAGCCTACCAATAAAATAAAAAAAAAAAAAAAAAAAAAAAAAAAAAAATGGGTGGCAGTGACACTTACCATCAAGTGTGCTTGCTCGTTTGCCACCATAAGCAAAAAAAAAGTGTTAACTAATGCAATAAACGAGGCAAAAGTTTTGGATTAAATTTGTGATAAGGCATTTAGTTGCTCATCTGTTGGCTTATTTTGATTTATCGTATGAAATCAGAGATTTTGTGGTCCTGGAATAAGAATACAATATGAAAATCTTTATTTTTAGATGGACAAAATCTGTATATCTATTTACCAGCCTTTCAGCATCTACTACTGAAGTTAAACTAAGACCTAGGTCTTATTAGACCATGTAGTGTACGCGTTATTTGCTAGAATGCTGCTAATTACATTCCTGGTGATATTCATGTTTTCCTCGAAAAAGTAATGTCGAGGAGAGGATGATAAAACATCTTATTATTAGCTCAAAACAACTCTATAATGCTTCAATCAAAATATACCATTGATATAACTCAAAATGGATGCCAAAAGAAATAATACTCGCATGTCTGTCTATACTGTTAGAGTGTTGACACAGCAGATTTGTCTTCTTACGTTTACTAATATAGGAAAAAGGAACAATATATGAGGGAAGAGACGTAGAGCTAAGGTAACTACATCCCCGTGATGACGAGCTAAGTATACAATTATCCACCCTGTCTTTTACTCTTAGGTGATCGTAAGAGAGAGATGACTAAGGGACTATTATTACTGCAGCAGAAGGAAAACTTGATATAAAAACTTTAAACCAAACGGTCTGACCATTGTGGTACAGTAGGTCAATTCCGCTCTCACTGTGGGGGAGGCTCGAACCGGGCAATTGGATGTGTATAAGCTGAGACGACAGAATTACATAATTTGCTAATTAAACCACCCATATAACATTGCTTATAAAACTAGTAACCTCAAATTATAGTTTGACGATTCCTAACGGCCTCAATACCTAACTTTTAACAGATATGGTGAACTGAATGCATTTTAAACTTAAGATATACCTACGGGCAAACTAATTAGAACATCCATATTTTAATACAAACTTGATACTGGGTATTTTCTTTAATTTTTAAAGCCCATATACATGAGAACGACCGTTCTTAATCTTGAGAGGAATTATTTGGATTGATATATATTTATTAGTTGTTTCTGATGTCACATTATTAATTGTTTTTGTGATGTCATCTGCTTATAACCCATACTGGTGTCATACTAAACTTTAAGTGAGAAATAAAACGATGCGTTATATTATCACTCCGTTCTTGAAAAAAACATTTCTGATATGACTTACATTATTTCTCTCGTTCTAAAATAATGGGAGTTGCCCATAAACTCGTTCACCAAATACCGAAATCAGTTACTGTCTAAAGGGAAAGCGTAATGCCGAAAGATATGAGTATGGTAAAATGCGTGAATGTCACTGGCAGGCTTGAGAACATAGAAATCAATATCGCCTTTTCATAAAAAAAAATATGTATACATTTGTCCTTGATTTAAATGGAGTCACATACTTTGCATATTTTCGACTAAGCGATAAGTCAGGATTGTTTATTGCAAACAATATATTGCGACAGTTCGTGTCAGTATTTATTTTCCTTGATAAAGTACTATCTAAGTTCAATTAGGGTAGTATTATTAATAATATTTATTTATATTTCTTTAAAAATCTGATTTTATATTGTACCATGGTCGCAGTCATCAGCAAGTCGTTTAGTTCTCACTCCAGCCATCGCAATTGTATTTATCTTATGGTAGGAGCTATTTACACTAACCAAATAAATAATTCTTAATATAGAAAACATAATTTAATAATATAGAAAACATATTATAAATCGGCAATTTATTTAAATATAATGAAAATATGAAATGATTAGTAATATTTTTTGTAATGCATATAAAAATCTCTCGTTTTAAAGCCTGATAGGACTAAATTTGCGGAAGATCGTAATGCGGAGCAAAGAGCAAGTAAAATTTTAATTATCGAAAAACCTAGATATAAAACGAATGTATAAGTCCATTGTCCGACTTTAATAAGATAATGAGTGATATGAGAATGAGAGAGAGTCTTGCACTGATTATAAATTTCGAGTTACGTTTCGAGGGATGTATCGAGTATAGGTACTAATAATATAGTAAAAAGATATTTTTCTAGATTGAGTCTATTATTAGTTCATTAAAACAATATCTTAGTGTTGAGAAAAGGAAATGATTTTTTGAGAGCTTAATATTGCTTAAATTTAATTAGGTACGATATAGGGTTGATATCGTATTTCACGAAATAAAAGGCTGATAATGTACAAAATGCACGTGCAAGGTTAATGGCTGCCGCATACCGCGCCATAGACATATCATGCTATACCTTAACGAAGTTAATATTATAAAAAAACAACAGGTAGTCATGGGGACTGCCGATAGAAGTGAAAACTATTAACTTAAGACTAATTGAAATAATAATAATTTTCTAATTTTTATATAAAAATAAAAAATATTATTTAATTTTTATATAAAAATAAAAATATTATTAGCATTAGCATGTCGGTGACGCGAACCTATAGGTTTTTCCCCTCCAAAACGCTCAACGCGCCTAAAGAATTTTTCACATAGCTATAGATATACTATTAGCATTAGCATGTCGGTGACGCGAACCTATAAGTTTTTCCCCTCCAAAAATGCTCAACGCGCCTAAAGAAGTTTTCATTCAAAAAAAAAAAAACATTGCAAATTTGTTTTTTTTTTGTCATTTAAAATAAATAATGTATGACAAACCCAGTTATCGATATCTCTAAATATGCACCACTTCCTGTAACCTACCCGCTATCTATGTATATCGTGATTTAAAATGACAACCTTCAGGTGTTCCAAAATTACCGAAATGTCAAAATGTCGAAATCTGCCGCCAAAATTAGAAAAACAAATTTTCTTTAAAATTAATTACAAATTATTGTCACCATTTTTTTCGTGCGTTGTAATGTAATTAAGCTTAGCTATTTTTTAAAATATTATTACACTTGTAATCTATTCGGCTCACATAAATCATTACATCTAAATTTAAGCTAAATATTAACAGAACTAACATTCTTTTCTCTTTTTTTAGATAACATAATAATGCAAAAGTTGCTGCCTGCTTAAGTAACGTGGAAGTCTAATTTGACTTTCCTCCTTTATGTTGACTGAAAAAGATGAAGATACAACAGATCCATTTTCCCCTTCTTTATTCCAGCGCAACGGGATATGGATTCTTTTTTGGCAGTGGGCAGTTCTTTTTTGGGTGTAGTTACACCCTGCTAATCCGTCCGGGGCGACGCGACGGCAGAAGTGGCGCGCGACCCCGTAGACCCGCCCAAAAACGCACCTATCGACGCCATATGAGTAGGCCACCGGCGGTCTACCCTCGCGAGTATCCTCTCGGGCCGAACGTGATATGGTTACAAGTTATTCATGTTAGTAGGCGTAGTTGTTACGACGAAAGACCTTCTAAAATATATTTTTTATGTCTCGGCAATACTTTCCATGGAAAGAATTATATTTTACTTACAAAATATTTACAATATTTCACAATGATCATTAAGTCTCAAAATTTTACTTCAGCTCTTATAATATTAAGATTATACAGGACGAATACGTCCATGTGGTGACGAAGTAAGAATACAATTAACCACATATCTTACCCGTGAGTAGAAGTAAGAGACGATTAATGGATGTAAACCGAATATAATATCTAACATTACCAAGAGAAGAAAACCTCGAAACAAAAGCCAATATCAACACGTCTGATACTCACCTTACCCTCAATCGTAATTTCTTCGATTGTTGTATTCATAAGACAAAATCTTGACTTATTCAAGACTCGCGGAGACAACTCAAATGGCTACAACACACGCGGTAATAAGAAACTTGCTGAGATACCTCGCAGACTTGCCAAATCCGACAAATTGACACAAGTGATGGGACCCACTTTATATAATCAACTGCCTGAATATATAACCGACGCATCTGGCTTGCCAATGTTTAAAAATAAATTAAAGTCATGGCTTGTTGAAAAGGCTTTCTATCGTGTAGAGGATTTTGTCCCTAGGTTAAGATAGCTTTAATAATTTAATTATACAATTCACATTTTAACGATCCTTATTGACTCCTGTGTATTTATGAGGATGCATTAATTCCTTAATATTTTATTACAATTTAATTTATATTATATTATTTATGACAAATTATCACGAAAAATGAAATTATTTATGAATGCGTTTGATGATAGTTTATGCAGATTTTTGACTTGTAAATACTATATTTACCAATAAATTGATTATTCTGATTATTCTATTATTCTGACCAGCCCGGTGTAGATTAATTAATTAATTAAATAAATAACTTAATTTCCCTTCCGTTTGGAGGAGACTCCAGCCCAACAGTGGTCAGTGCATGCAGAGCGGAGATGATGATGATGAGGACAAATTTAAAATTTATATCGGTTAAAAATAACGGTTCTATACTAAAGAAATTATTGGATGTTTATACATCTAATTTTGGAGCAAGACTTAAGAACAAAGAACTGCAAAGTCAACAGAGGATTGCGCAAGCCTTACGTAACTTTGTCTACGAGATATAAAGTTACAAACGTCGCAAGTTTGAGGATATTACACATTCTTATTAGCAAAATTCTTTGTAGTTTGCTACATATATTATAGATTTGTATTTTGAAATTGGAAAACTTAAAAAGATCTTCTGATCATCATAAAATAAATATGCTTTAATTACTGGAAGTACTCATTTATAGCTAGTAGCGATGTTCAAATTACTGAAATTTAGCATTTAATATGCTTGATTATTTATAAAACCTGATTACGAGCGAAAAAGGTTTTTATTACTAATCAAACACATTAAATGCTAAATTTCAGTAATTTGAATAACAGGGTTGTGTCATCGTTTAAACAATTCTAACTGCAAAGTTTGAGTATTAAGCCTGTACAATGTGTAAACAATGTCGGGTAGATGGCACACGTCTCATTAAAGACGAAAATATAATACGATGCTAGATTTGAATATCCTACAATAGTTCACGGTGGTGTAAGTGGTAGCACGATTGGAATGGATTTCCAATAGGTATGGGTTCGAATCCCACTTGTGACAATCATTTTTAGCTTGTAATCGGGTTTTTTTAGTAGCGATGTTTTAAGACATAAAAACATGGTCATATAAAGTTTAAAATCACTCAGTGTGCTATGGAGAGGTATTTCAGAATTTTGCCAACCATATCGTGAATACAGGACCCTGTATAGAAACTGAAGTGTCAAAGATATCGCGAAAATCGACCACACTGAATCTGCAATCTGCATGCTCTAAGACTGAATAAATAGACAGCATTTATAGAAGAAAGATTATTAATTGGCAACCACGTATCGGCAGCCATATTATGAGACACGAAGTAGACGTGGTTCGATGCAGCCATTTGATGTAAGCGACACAGAATTGCTTCGAGTGGTGTACTATAGGGAAGACCTACTTCTATCAATAGTCGTTAAACTTTTGATAAATGGTTAGATTTTTGACAGTCTGGCATTTGGCCAATGACGTAAATGGCTGCGGATCATTAAGTCTAAAATTTAAAAAAATATATTTCATAGCTTTTTTCTACCAAGAAATTCTCGTTAACAAGTTAGAAGTCTAAAACAAATCCGTTATACATACATAATTTACGTGACTTTAAAGATAATGAGGTAAAATACATATATTGTTCTCATTCCTTGCTGTTTTGATCACATACCGCCTTAAATCTCAGGACGACGAAAGGACAGCGAGTCATCTCATAATCTACCGAATTATCTCCGACCGTCAATTGAGCGGTACATCGGTAATGATTTCTTTGCTTTGATACTTCGTTCCTCACACGTATTGTTTAACTATTTTTATTGATTAATTGTCCTGAATATTCACCATCCCACCCGTCCCTGGCGACAAAAAGGCGACATACTGCTCCTAAACCTGACGTTGCCAGTTGGTCTGACTCCCAGTACTAATTCCTTCCCATCAATTAATATTGTATACCCTCTTTTTTGTGGTAGGCTATGGCGTGGTCGCACCCCGCTAAATCTGTCCTGGGCGACAGTAGAAGCGGCGCACGACCCCATATATAGACCGTGCGAGCGGGCCACCGGAAATATTGTATACCCCTGCCTACATCATTCAGGACATGCTGCATTTATTACTAATATACTTGCATATAACTAAGTGATGATAGAGTAAGAATACTATTTTTGAATCCTTTTCCAGTTGGATCACAAAATATGATTAAAAGACGTGAGGGAGTAACATCACAAAAAAGAAAGAAAACTCGAAAAAAAACTCTAAATTAATATTTTATAGTAACCTTATATACCTCCACTGTTGAGTTTTATGATCAATAGTAGGGATAGAGGTATGTATCCAGACTATGTGCCCCATTCTTTTGCAATTTTTCAACCATCTCTCCCTTTGCGTGACCACAAGAACAATAGAAAAAATCTGCCAAGTACGAGTAACTCGCGCACTAAGGGTTCCGTACCATAATATATAAAAAAAATGTGATGAAACTAAAAATTTAAGGTTTTCGGAACTTTTCCTTTATATGTACTATAAATCATTGCTTCATGCCTAATTTCAAGTTTCTAGGTCAACTGGAAGTATCCTTTAGCTTTTGATTCTTTTGCGAGTGTCGAAAATTAACGGAAATTTGCGGCATAAACGTCTGTATCTTTTGATTGCATTGGCTTAGAAGTTTAATTTTTTCACAACTTTAAGGGACAATAGATTTGAGTATTTGATATAAATTTCAGCTTGATACCTCCACGCGTTCCTGAGAAAAAGGGTCTTGACAGACAGACGGGACGGACAGAGGGACAGACGGACGGACAGAGGGACAGATGGACGGACAACAAAGTGATCCTATAAGGGTTCCGTTTTTAGCTTTGAGGTACGTAACCCTAAAAAGGAAAAGGATGGACAGACGGACGGACGGACGGACGGACAACATAATGATCCTGTAAGGGTTCCGTTTTTTGTTTTTGACGTACATAACCCTTAAAAGGAGCCAGTTTTGATCAACTTTGTATTTTGGAACACTCCTGTCCCCGTCCACTTCCTGAACAGATTAATTTGTACGGGTACGTTTCTTAGCATGTAAATAGACTGAAGAAAAAAAGTTATATTGGAAGCATTACAACTCCAAGATTACGTTTTGTCTATTCAAAATGGTAATGGAATAAAAAAGTATGCTAATAAGATGCCCTTCGCAAAACGTCCGAAAATGTAACTGAGAAGAAAATAATGTTATTACGTTTTAAAATATTTGCCGAATTTCACCTTTAGCATCCATCTATTAAGCAATGCTAAAAATTACTTAAATTTATAATATGAATGTAACATGTCATATGTACTTATTATACTATGATTTAACATTAACATTTCTATAATTATAGATGTGTTATGGTAGCGACTACGAATACTACCAACTTTTACTTTGCTCGTGGAAGACGTAAAAGACGACTAAGAGCTTGATATCGAACTAAGGCAACTCTAGCTGATGCCGTTTGGTCAACAATTTCAAACATTCATAAGGGAGGTTGACGTGAGGCAGGCGGCCGGTCATAAAACTATTGCCAATAGCTTTTACAATGTGAACGAGTACATATTGCGTTGCATGATAATGATGACTAGCAATTCTATAGCACTAGCAATTAATTATATTTAAATATTACATTTTTATTCAATTAATATCATTTCTCTTTTTTTATTGCTTATAGTGGCAAACTAGCAATCAGCATACCTGATGGCTAGTGTCACTGCCACCCATGGACGTTTTCAATACCAAGGGTACAGCTTAGGCCGCAGCCTACCAATAAAATCCCCAAACCCACCCAGTTGGGCTTCCGGCTCTCTCGCTCACCGAACGAAGCGCAATAGCATATTGCCATTACTCAGACGTTGATCTTCTGTGAGAGTGTGGTACTACCTCGGACGCACCGGCCCACGGCTGTAGACAGAAACCTGTGAATAGCGTGGTCCTACCACAATTGCGTTTCTTGCGTTTTAAATTTTTTTTCTTGCTTATGATTTTTAATTTTTTGACGTTTTGAACGGTTTGTAGCGTCTATGATCAAGGGTATATGGTGTTTCACGTTCAAAAAATTATCGATATTAAAGAGATTTATATCTAACCGCTACAGTATTAATTATTAAATTTAGATCCACATTTTTGATACAAATTCGTTACCAGTCCAAAAAGAAAATGACTCTATATACAAAATGTTGTATTGTTTATGATCAGTTATTATTCAACATTTAATTTATGATAATTATAATATGGTGACAATTTACTAGTTTAAACTAAAAAAAATATTAAGCTACCACCGAATCGGAAAGCAGCCACCCTGAGAAAGAGTTCACAAAAAACTAGGGGGTATAATGCTAAATATTGACTTTTAAGAAACTTACTTACTAATGTTGAGTAAATTAATATTTAACTATTGTTGTGAATCAAATTTATAAAATAAATGCTCAGTGTCTTGTAGTCCTGTGACCATGAAGGCTGTAAGGTGTTCGAAACGTCGAAAATTAAAAATCAAATATTAACGCTATAGAATCCATAAAAATAGTTTTATTTTAAATATGTAATATCCATGTAAATATCAGAAATCATTATGACTACATTTATTGCTCGGTTTCCATTTACAGCAGTGAGATATTTTAATTGAAGCAATTTTCAATAGCAAATTATCAAATCCTAAAAGAACTGAACTGAGCAAAAGTATAAAATTTGTACCAAGATTAGTGTTTAAAAACAAACGGCTTTCTTATAGCAAACATGGTTTTAAAAAAGCTTATAAAAACACATTTTCAATCTCACATGCTTATTGGTTCCTAGATTGGATAAAACCAACCATATTACCATATAAAGTAGTTGTAGGACTACGTCCGCTATATTATGTAAGATTGTTTAAATTTGACTTGGTGTTCTAAGATTAAATTGTTGTCCGATTGAGTGAGATATAAAGTTGATAGTAGGTTTACTTATGTAGATAATGCATCATCGTTCTGCTCTTATTAGATTACTTAACTATCTATATACATATATGTACTATATTCTATCGAACAAAACGAAGAATTCCTTGTCGCTTATCTTCGGTTGTTCTCAACAATCGCATATAGAAAAAAAATATATAGAACAAAAATGTTAAACGATCGAATAAAGAATTCATCAATTCTTTCCATAAATTGTTCTTTAACAAATAATTTAAATTGTGAAGAGCAAATAAAATAATTAGCTGCACTAAAATTCAAATAGTCTCCTTTATAATTAAAGTATATTTTATAACTAGGTACAGTTTCTTTTTTATAGGCACATAAACATTTAATTATATTAAACTAGCCGACCCCGCAGACGTCGTTCCACCTAACAATCAATGAATGAGCAGATTTAGGTTAATTCAAAATTATTAAGTATTTTTTTTTATTATAATATAAATGGAATATAATATAAATATAATATAAATGCGAAAGTGGAAGGATGTAGGTACCGAGGGAGACCGAGACTAACCTACCTAGACCAGATCGGTCAGGTACTAAAGGAAGGTGGAGTCAAGAGTCTCCGAAACCGGCGAGCGTGTATGAAGAGAATTATGAATGTTGAGGAAGCGAGTGAAGTATGCAGAGAGAGATGCTCTGCCTACCCTGCAAGGGATATGGCGTGATGATATGTATGTATGTATGTATGTAACTTTAATTTCAACGTTTTGCGGTATTTTCAAAACAAACCATAAACAACATTAGGTTAGCTGACTATTGCGTTTTATTATACGATGAACAAATGAACACTTATAATGATGTTTTCATTGAGGTCTTAAAAAAATAATTGGTTGATTAATATCATATTTTATATTTTATCCTATTCCCGACGAAGACAAATCTAAAAACACAAAAAACATAAAAATTGTCCTGCAGTTCTTGAGTTGGTGTAACTAACTAGTGGTGTAACTAAGTTATGTAACTAACACAACTTTCTTTCATATATGTACATAGGTAAATAAAATATTCTATTATAGTATCTTATTTTTTCTATTTTTCTTATTACCTACATCATTCATTTTAAAAACAGTTTCTTGACAGTATAATAGTTGAAGAATTAGCCCAGGGCCTCACAAATTCACGAACCGCTCCTGGGTGGTGGCCATGAATAATACCAATTCGAATATTGCTAGTATGTGTAGTTAAAGACAACCGAGAGCTTAACATCGATCCGAACTAACACCATCTGAAATCTGGTCAACAACTACATTCCTAAGGAGAGCTGACATCAGGCAGGCCGCCGATCATGAAATTATTGCCAAAACTTTTGCAATATACACACATATCATCACGCCATATCCCTTGCAGGGTAGGCAGAGAGAACAGAGTGCGAGAGAACTCTATCCTTGCATACTTCACTCGCTTCCTTAACATTCATAATTCTCTTCATACACGCTCGTCGGTTTCGGAGACTCTTGACTCCACCTTCCTTCAGTACGTGACCAATCTGGTCTAGGTAGCTTAGTATCGGTCTCGCCCGGTACCTACATCCTTCCACTTTCGCATTCGCAATATATATTCTACATATCGGCGTCGACTTAGTATACCTATAGACCTAGTAATTTGGATAAGAGAATAATGATGATAATAATAATATATTCTACAGTCTATATAACTCTTACTCAATAAATAAATAACACAAAATATATAGATTAATTTTTAATCGATTACGATAACTCTGTCAGTTTCATATTGTTATGATGTATATAAACCTATCAGTTTTATATAAATTTGTATTTTTTTACGATGGTGTAGTGGTTAAAAAACTGTCTCACAGTACACGCAGTCACACACGCAGGTCAACGTGTGAACGATAGTGCGAGTAACTAAGTGATTTATAACTATTTGTTACCCGCGATATAAATATTGATTTCGAAGATTGCATTTTTAAACGGCCCTTATACTAAAAATCACCGTAGGGCGACGGATTCAAGACAACATAGTCAACTAAATGAATAAAATAAATTAAAAAATATATTTGTAATTTACCCACCTGTAATTAGATACTGGGGGAGACCGAGACTAATCTACCTAGACTAGATTGGTCACGTACTGAAGGAAGGTGGAGTCAAGAGTCGCCAAAACAGGCGAGCGTGTATGAAGAGAATTATGAATGTTGAGGAAGCGAGTGAAGTATGCAAGGATAGAGTTCTCTAGCACTATGTTCTCTCTGCCTACCCTGCAAGGGATATGGCGTGATGATATGTATGTATGTAATTAACCACTTTAAAATTTGTGTAGGTATTACTATAAGTTTACTTTGTTATTAACTCAGCGCACTTCCTAGTATTTTTTTTACACACCACCCTGCACTAAGGAAATATTCCTTGTATTGCGGAGGACTTTGCAAACATGCAATTAACGCAGATAAATTACACCCAGACTTAGAACAACACTTTGTGGATCGCACAAAGTATTGTCCTGCATAGGAATCAAATCCACGGCACTGGCACGGAAGGTTGGTACCTTAACCAATACGCCATCTGTGCAGTTTATATTGTATTTCTCTTATAAGTGAATTGTATTCTTTTAGAGAAATAATAATCTCTACTCTCCTTATTTTCTTCTTTATTTTTGTTTTTTCTATGTATTTGTAAGAAGCACTCTCCCGGGAAATAGGCAAAGAATCAAGTACGTACTTGTTTCTGCAATTTTCAATGGACTGCATTGCTTTTTTTTTTTGAAAATGTTCAATTGATAGAGTCTGAATATAAATCCAAGTTGGACGGCAGAGCGAGCTTCAGCCGCCATTTTGGAAAATCTTTTTCATTAAATATCTCGTTAACCGTTGTAGATATCATTTTTATCGTGATTCATATTTGCTATCACTTTTATTTGAAACTTTTCTTCTGTGTAATAAAGCATACATTTTTATTTATAACGCTCCAAACATTTTCAATATAATTATTGCTAAATATATAGTTAACGATTGATTTTTCAATAAAAAAAATGAGGAGTCATGTGACTGCTGGCAGATGTGAAACATCGAAATTATTTGGTACAAATAATAGGTATACAGTGTTTCGCTGTATGGTATCCGCTGCGAATACTACCAACTCTTGCTTTGCTCGTGGGTGTCGTAAAAGACGACTAAGAGCCTTATAATGACCTAAGTCTTTCTGATGCCGTTTGGTTAACAATTACATTCCCAATGAGGGTTGACGTTAGACATGTGCAAGTAATGCGAGTGATGTATCACATGTAATATTACCCGACCGCGTACCTACTGTCATATTACATATTACGCGACCAAACATAACATCACATTAAATATCACACATCACATTTAACATGACGCGAACACCCGTGTACTGTTCTGCATTTCTGCAATGTTCGATGTCTGGCAATTCAATATTTATTTTGAGCTTTATTTTCAGAATGTTAAGGCTTATATTTCTTGACGCCGCCCGCTGTATATATAGAGCACTATTGCATTACGCATCACATCACGTGATGTTTGAAGTGATGGTTAAATGTAATATTACTCGGCACGAAATGTAATGCCATATAACATCACTTCGCGAAGTACTGTTTCGCGCATATCTAGTTGACGTCTGGTCGACGGCCAGTCATATAACTATTGCCAATAATTTCTACAATATGTACTATGAAAGAAGAGTACATATTGTATCAAACCCAAGTAATTGGGATAAGAGTAGGACAATGAATGAATAGGTATATGGTGTTATGTACGAGTATTATAGGCATGCAGTACAGACTATGATAGAAACTAAATACAGGATGATGAAAAAATATCTACTATATCACGAATTTTCTCCAAAAATGATGACAGTTTATTTAATAAACATTTATTTTCTTTATATACAAAAAAAAAATCAGAAATTTCTTTATAATCGCGACAGATCAATTATTTTTACGTGTGACTTCGATAATAGTTGTATTCGATGTTGCCTCTGACGGTATTACCTACTGTGACAATTAGTCGATGATGAAATGAAGAATGTTACAAAAATATTAGACAACAAATTAATTAATTAAAATTAATATAAATGATATCATTAAGATAAAATTAAATCTAAATTATTAATATTAAGACAATTATTAATAAATAATAACATTACTTTAATACAAAAATAATAATTTATTTCAATATTAATTATAATATTATTTATTTCTGGTTGTATTAATCATGAGCAGGACAAATACGAGTAACATACAATATTACAATAAAATGTATAATTATATTATACGTTAAACATGTAAAAGAGTAAAATATACGTATTATTAAGTAATCCTGGTAATTTACAATTATAACATAATGTATAATAGATTAAATTAGTAGATATATAAAAAAATAACATGTATATAAAATAAATAAATTAATTAAAATGTATATTATAAATATGTAATTTAATAATAGATATAATATAAATAAATAATTATCAATAATATTGTAAATTAGAAATATTTATATACAGAGTGGAGACGTCAATACGACAATAAATGAAAACACCGTCAATACTAGTGTATAGGAGTATTTTGAAACTATTAAAAAAGTCCTCGCATGCATATTTAAAAAACATCATAAATATTGAAACAAAATAGAACACCGTTTGTAAATATTAGTTCACTAAACTGTGGTCGGCACGCGAGTGACCTTGTGGTATCATATGTTACAACTTCGAAACGTAGGTACATACACTTAATGTTTGGGCGCTATTCATTCTCACTCGATTATTTTATTAAAATAATCACGATAACTTTAATAATTCACTTGGTCGTTAAACTTTTAAATTTTCGATATGTGCGCCATGGACCCGAACGCACAAATTATATCGTCTTAAAATATTATTTCGAACTCTTGTTAACAGGTCGCCATTGACGGCGATATATTTTAACTTGTCGAAAGATCGTACAATTCCTTTTTTTAAGTTCATATGTAGGTACTAGTTTCATATTAGTTTATACCGATGCGGCGCGGGAGCTCATTGATAGGCGAATAATTTTAATTTTTATACAGAGTGTGGAAATTGTTAATAATACAAAGTAATGTGCTGCGGCTAAACTATACGACATATTGTATTCAAAGTTTGTATACAGGCTTGGCAAGTCATCAGATACACTAGATTAAAATTATTGTCGTATGGTCGTCTCCACCTTGTATACAACTTTATCATTATAAAAATATTTTAAATAAATTAAAATAATGATCTTAATATAGAAAATTAAAATATTTTAAATTAAAAAAAAAAATATATTTTAATTAATTTATATTATTACGCGAGCTCAGTGCGGCGAGACAGATTGCGCACAGTGGCTTACTCATGACATCACGCCGCTACGTCTCACACTCTACTACGTATAGTAGGTATATATATTGCATCATATAGCGCGGCTATGCGTCGCTCGCCACGGCCCGTCTTACCACGCCAACAATCAGTTTACACCTGGCCTATAGATGTTTCACATCAAAACGGTTGAGTCTATATTAAAAAAATTCATGAAATTTCTAGGAATTGCATTCGTTTTTTTTTGTGGTCACTTTTGTATACACTGTAGAACATTGTATACTTTTACACATACATACATAATATCACGCCATATCCCTTGCAGGGTAGGCAGAGAGAACAGAGTGCCAGAGAACTCTATCCTTGCATACTTCACTACCTTCCTTAACATTCAAAATTCTCTTCATACACGCTCGCCGGTTTCGGAGACTCTTGACTCCACCTTCCTTCAGTACGTTACCAATCTGGTCTAGGTAGGTTAGTATCCGTCTCCCCCGGTACCTACATCCTTCCACCTTCGCATTGTATATCTTCTTAACCAGACGTTCGTTCGGCATACTTTCCACAACCAATACTCTCTTTCATACCTACTCGCTCTCTTACGTCGTAGTTACGAATGCGGTCCGTCAGACTAACTCCACAGATTTTCCGTAGAGATTGCATTTCAACCACATTAAATTTACTAAACTTGTATACTTTTCATGATTTCTATGAGATCTAGTATACAGAAGATTTCGGCAGTAATATCTCAGTCTAGATAGGTTTCATTTATAGATAAATGTCGGTTTCTTAGTGTTTTTAGCCAACGAAAAAATATAATTTTTCGATGATTGAAAACTATTAGATTATGAAATAAAATTTGCCGCTGTCTAAAGAATAGGCATCATCCATACATCCATCAATCAGCCCGTAATCATTCACTGTTGGACATAGGCCTCCCCACGAGAATGCAATTTAAAATGGTCCTGAGCCACCTGCATCTAGTAGTTTCCTGCGACCTTGATGATGTCGTCAGTCCACCTCGTGGGGTCTTCCTACGCTGCGTCGTCCGATTCGTGGTCGCCACTCAAGAACCTTTCTTCACCAACGGTTGTCGGTTCGTCGAACGATGTGGCTTGCCTATTACCACTTTAACTTTTTAATTCTTCGCGCTATGTCGGTTACACCCGTTCTTCTACGGATTTCTGTATTCCGGATTTTATCACGAAGAGAAATACCGAGCATAGCTCTCTTCAGTTTAATTAGGCAGCTCCGGGTTGATCTTTGGTTTTCCCCTTTTTATTATTTTTGCCTTTTTATTTTATTTAACTTTTCACTTTATTTAGTCAATTATTTTTAACCGACTTCAAAAAAGTAGGATGTTCTTAATTTGACTGTATTTTTTTTTGAGTTTGTTACCTCAGCGCTTTCCATTGGGCGAATCGATTTTGATGTTTTTTTTTTTTATTTGAAAGCTGATACTTCCAGTTTGGTTTCCATTTCAATTTAGTCCATTGGTTACTATTTGAAGTTGTTTCTAGTTTTGTTAAATAATTTGATTATTTATTATCTAAATATATTATATTTTCCAAAAAAATATGAAAAGAAAATACCTAGAATCAGTACCCAATAATCCAGATATTAACTCTCTACATTGCACAAAAAGGCAATTATTGAAATAAAGCCACTAAAGGTTGACTACATAAGTTGATACTATATGAGTGACCTATGTCCAACAATGGATGGTAAGATTTTGAATGAAGAAATCATGATATGAATAATTGACCCATATGGGGTTAGCCTTTTTTAAAATGAACATTAACTAGAAGAACCCCTTTTTATGGGAACATGCTATAGTGCACACCCCACTTGATATATCCGGGGCAATGAAAGGGACGGCATGCAACCCCATAACTGCCGTACACGTACCTCTCTATTGCCATGTAGGCTGGCCACCGGTACATAGATACTTGTCATCGGCGGCCCGTCTGGTTCATTACCCTTTCGGGTACCATCTCATGTCGACGCCCTTGCAACAGACTTGTGTTGCCGGAGCGCTGCCCTTACGCTTCAAGGGTATTATATGTATATAAGCGTATTATATGTATATGTGCTGTATACTATTCCATTAATCTACTAGTTGTCTCAAAAGACGCTATTTTATGTAAATCTTAAAAAAATAAAAATGGAATTCCTTCCAATCCTCAAACTGAACCATTCATGAATCCATCTATACAAACACAGAAAATTTCATCAAAATCGGTCCAGCCATTTAAGTGCTCGGTCACATATGCACTAAATTTTTACAACATTTGGAGTGATAAAACACAATTAAAAATATTCAAGCGAGCATGTTACCGCATAATAGGTCGGGAAAAAAGTCGCATAGGTATAAACTGTATAACCTGTATAAACTTTTAATAAAATCTCTTTGCTTGTACTAGTTGTATCTGGCTGGTTTTGATTTCATTAAAAAGGTCATAATTCAAAGAAAGAAACAATTGAGTAAAATGTTGCTTCCCGCCTTTTTCATTTGTTTTTCTTTATGTCAAAATGAGAGAATCTTATGAAGATTTTCGATACATTTTAAAAATTTATTACTTAAAAGAAATAAATTCAACGCAACCGCGAAAAAAATTTGCGACGTTTATGGACTCAATGTAGTGTCAGTAAGGAATTAATTAGTAAATCCAGGAATTTTGATGGCAAATCGCTGTCGCCTGTCATGGACACCATTTTTGAAAAAGTGGCATATCTGTAGTTACGACGTAGCTGAAGATCTGGGAATTGACTAAAATCTGGATATTCAAAAAAGCTCGATATTTGGGTGCTACATAAGCTCACTGAAATAAACCTAATGGATTGTGTACTCATTTGCTGATTTTTTATTGAGACGTACCGACGACTATCGTTTTTGAAGAGATATTGATGATGAAAAGTAGATCACGTACGATAAGAACGTACGAAAAAGGTCGTGGTCACAGGTCGCTCAGGCATCACAGACTGTGGCAAAACCTGGGCTAACTCGCAATACAGTGATACTGTAAGTATCGTAGGATTGGAAAGCTTTTGTTCATTATGAGCTTTTTCCGCTGAGCAGAACTATTGATCCGGATTTCTATTGCTAACAACTGATGAGATTAAAGCAAGAAATTGAGAGAAAGCAGTCCGAATTAATCAACAAAAAAGGTGTGGTCTTTCATCACGATAACGCTAGACCACTCACATCTTCTGTCACTCAGCAAAAATTAAGAGAGTTTGGCTGGGAGGTGTTAATGCATCAATAATGTGACCAGACGTCCCGTTTTGAACGGGACTGTCCCTTTTTATAATAATGAGTCCCGGTGTCCCCGTAACGAACTGTGGGATTGTCCCGTTTTCGGCAACCGCGCAAAAATTGGATTTGAGTAATTTAAAAACGTGCCAAGAGTTTTATCCTTACTTAAAATCTTCACCAGTTATATTAAAGCAATTTTTTTCTCTGCTAAATATGGTAACTAAACCTTTCGCGTATATTTTTTAATTCATAACTTTTAAGTTAACCAACTTTTTCTGAATACCTTTAAAAAGTATTTTTTAATTAACCACCCGACTCAAATGTCCCGTTTTGAGTCAAAAAATAAATGGTCACGTTATGCATCCACCATATAGCCCGAACCTTGCACCTTCAGATTTCTACATGTTTCGTCTCTCCAGAATTCTTTAGATAGTATTAGGTTAACATCAAGAGGAGACTGTCAAAACTACTTGCCGCATTTTTGCGATCATAACTCCCAAAAAAATATTATTTTAAGAAGATAAAGATATTAGCTGAGAAAAAAATCCCATTTAGTAAAGAAATCAGACAAATAAACATATATACGCAAAGAATTTAAATTAAATATAACGAGAGGAGGCAGTTAAAGCCGGTTGGATGCCGATAGCGAAAATGACCCGCTTTGTGCGGACTAATTACGTACGTTTCGACTGCAGCCGTGCGGGGGGAAGCAACTGTCTATATATATATATATATATATATATATATATACACACATATATGTATATATATAGATATATATATATATATATATTTACACATACATACATACATATCATCACGCCATATCCCTTGCAGGGTAGGCAGAGAGAACAGAGTGCCAGAGAACTCTATCTCTGCATACTTCACTCGCTTCCTCAACATTCATAATTCTCTTCATACACGCTCGCCGGTTTCGGAGACTCTTGACTCCACATTCCTTCAGTACATGACCGATCTGGTCTAGGTAGGTTAGTCTCGGTCTTCCTCGGTACCTACATCCTTCCACTTTCGCATTGTATATCTTCTTAACCAGACGTTGGTTTGGCATTCTTTCCACATGTCCGAACCATCGGAGCATTCCCTTTCGCATCTTTACACCAATACTCTCTTTCATACCTACTCGCTCTCTTGCGTCGTCGTTACGAATGCGATCGGTCAGCCTAACTCCACAGATTTTCCACAGAGATCGCATTTCGACCGCATTAATTTTACTTTCATACTCTTTTCTGCATACCCAACTCTCGCTTCCATACAGTAATGTTGGGACAAGCACTGCGTTATGTATTGCTACACGTGCCTTCTTGCTGAGGTGGTGCTGCCGAGAAGTTGCCCCAACGCTCCGTTCACTCTATTTCCCGCATTCACTCTTCGCTCTATATCAGTGGTGTACCTTCCATCTCGGCTAAATCCACATCCAAGATATACAAATTCATCCACTTGCTCTAGTACATCATTACCTATTGTTACTCTTACATCTGTTCTGGGTTCATCTTTTTCAAAGACCATTATTTTGGTTTTGCTCACATTCACGCGTAGACCCCTTTTCTTACAATCTTCTGTCATTGTGTCGACTAGGGTCTGCAGGTCAGTCGCTGACTGTGCCGGCAGGACTGCATCATCTTCATAAAGCAGAGCAGTGAGTCGCCCATATGGACTCCCACATTCATATATATATTTAAAATAGATAATAATTGATTAGGTAATTCATTTTCTTATAGCTCATATAGATCCGATTGCTGGGCTTGAACATTCTTCAAAAGGAAGGAAATTAACCTACTATACCACTCTACCCCAATGGTATGTCCTTTTATCTTTTTTTATGGCAAGTACAGGTAGGAAAAGGGGGGGGGGGGGGGTGTCATGTTCGCAAGTACAGGTAGTAGTAGCAAGTTTCACAAGTACAGGTAGGAAAAGGGGGGGGGGGGGGGGTGTCATGTTCGCACTCCACGACCAAATTGAATATGGATGCTCAAAAATTATGACAATAGACACTTCGGCGAAAATAAAATAAAAAATAGTATATAATTTTCAGTTAAATGCATTCCGTTCATACTATCACACATTTAAATATTCGGTCAACGAACTGTCTTATGTCGCAGAGAAAATTACAAGCACGATCAGAGAATCTTGTATGTAAAATTCATAGATTGTGTTTGGCGCTTGGCCAGCTGACGCCAGATGAGACTCACTGTAGATGGGCCCACTTTACACTCGAGCATGCATTCCGTATGGATTGTAGTAATTTTACTTCCATATGGAATAACAGATATTAAGTATAAACGAATTTTGATTAATGCCTATGAAATTATCACTGTACACTCTATGATATGTAATCTTACTATTATCTCTCGGCAAACTCTATCGATTCTTTAATGAGGAGTGTGCTGAAGAGTTATCTGACTTGGTACCAACGTCTTATTTCTATTATCGCGTCTCTCGACACCCGTACCACTTGGAAATGATATAGTCCACGACTGTACATTTTCAGTGTTCAATTCTCCTACCTCCAACGCACATGCAAGCTTTAGAGTAAACTCATCATCATTTTCATCATTTCAGCCCTTTGTTGGATATCAGAAGTCAACATGTAAATACACTTTACACATCGTATACAATAAACCAATATTGGACAATATCAATTAATAAAGTGAACACGAAAGCTGTAAAATATCATAATAAATTAATTAATAAATATGAAAATAAACCACAATAGCACTCATAAAATGATCCATTTAATTTCTTATGAATGAACTTTTAACCACTCGATATTAATATGAAATGATGACATTAAACTACAGTATTACTTTATTCTTCTTTATATACATACATACATATCATCACGCCATATCCCTTGCAGGGTAGGCAGAGAGAACAGAGTGCCAGAGAACTCTATCTTTGCATACTTCACTCGCTTCCTCAACATTCATAATTTATATAAAAGTAAAAGTATGTATATATATATATATATAATATACTTTATATAAAAGTACATTAACTCAATTACAATAGTACTTAAATATAGTGCGAACGAGATCATTTCAATTTATACTAGATACTTTATAATGTTGTTATAGGAATGTGTACCATTCTACTAAACTCTCACTATTAAATTTGTAAATTTAAAATACAACCTTGTTAATGGCCATATGGCTTTTAAGTTATATTTGCAATTTAGAGGACCAATAATTTTAGAATATCCTAATGACAACTCAGCTATAAATCACCACATCTATATTATCAACTCATATATGTATGTTTCATTATTAGGTACGTTAGAATATGGTGAGAGTTTAAGAATACAATTCATTAACTTGCCTAACGAGTTATGTGTTTATTTATCCAAGCTATCTGTTTCAAATTTATAGATTATGGTGTGGTCATGCTCACTAAAAAGGTCTCTGCTTGCGGTAGCTACGTGGAGCGGTTCTCTCCCTTCCCTCCAATGTGGTTGAGGGGCGTGATGGCTGCTCTAATAGTTAACTCGTGATCAGGTGCCGCTTGTGGGATCTGGTCCAGCTATTTTTGTTTTATAAATATTCTTAGTTTAATTTTGTATTATAATGTTCTTAGTTTAATTTTGTAAAAAATTAATCTTTACTCGAAGGGCATCTCACTGGAGCTAACATAAATTAAACATGTAACCAATCACATTCTTGTAAATATATAATTAAAAAAAAAATGACGAGCCCACTGAGTTTCTTGCCGGATCTTCTCAGTATGTGGCTGTTTGCCGATCCGGTGGCAGATTTATTAAAATTAATTAAAAAAAAATATTGTAAAATTGATAATATGTAAGTGCCCCTATGGGGCTTATACATAATAAATGATTTGATTTGATTACCAACCCTTACTTTTTATTTTGAGTCGTAAAAGCAACTTGAGGAATTATCAAAAGTTTAATAGTGGTAGGACCACACCGTTGACAGTTTTCTGTCTACAGCCGCGGGCCAGTCCGTCCGGGGTAGTGCCACACTCTCGCAGAAATTCATCGTGGCAATGTGCTTCGTTCGGTGAGTGTGAGAGCCGGAAGCCCAAGTTTCTGAGTTAGGGTTTCGGATTTTATTTGGTAGACAGCGACTTTAGCTATACCCTAGTATGACAAAGGTCCATGGCGGCAGTAACACTTACCATCAGGTGCGCTGCTTGCTTGTTTGAGCCATAATAAAAAAAAACACAGAAACAGTACCTACACATTATTCTATGATTTACCAGATTTTTATCATATTTATAATATTTTACATAAATTCACTGACACAAAAGTTAATTGCATATGTAATTTATTTTATTCAAACGTAATAGTAGTTTAACATTAACGTTTTCAAATAAACTCTTTAGCTCCAAAATATTAATACAGATATAAACTGTTGTTCCTGTTCTTGCTTGAGAAAACAATAGCGTGAAATTGGCCCGTCTGAAGGCATCTCTGTATAACGTCAGAGCCAAATATCTATTCGTAAAGCTATGTACATTGTATTAGTAAAAAGTATCAATTGTTTAGTCGATAGTGACCTTTCAATGGGAGGAATAACTCATGAAATAATCGTTTATTTATCATCAATACATCATCATCATCATTTCATCATGAAATGATGATCATGAAATGATGTTCAATACATAACCCTTTAAAATTAGCTGTGTGGTAGCGGCTACGAATATTAATACTACTTTGCTCGTGGATGGCGTAAAAGCCAACTAAGAGCCTTATATCGACCTAAGCTAACTCGATCTGTTGCCGTTTGGTCAACAATTACATTACCAAGGAGGGTTGACGTCTGCCAGGCGGCCGGTTATAAAACTATTGCCAATAACTTTTACAATATATCCTATGAAAGAAGAGTACATATTGTATCGACCCCAAGTAGTTGGGATAAGAGTAGGAGAATGCTGACTGTTCATAATCCGTTCTAGTTTTTGTGTGAATAATTATAAAAGTTTTACTATAAAACTAGTCACCCCCGGTACCTACATCCTTTCATTTTCGCATTGTATATCGTCTTAACCAGACGTTCATTCGGCATTCTTTCCACATTTCCGAACCATCGGAGCATTCCCTTTCGCATCTTTACACCAATACTCTCTTTCATACCTACTCGCTCTCTTACGTTGTCGTTACGAAGACTAACTACTAAGACTAACCTACCTAGACCAGATCGGTCATGTACTGAAGGAAGGTGGAGTCAAGAGTCTCCGAAACCGGCGAGCGTGTATGAAGAGAATTAAGAATGTTGAGGAAGCGAGTGAAGTATGCAAGGATAGAGTTCTCTGGCACTCTTTTCTCTCTGCCTACCCTGCAAAGGGCATGACGTGATGGTATGTATGTATGTATGTACTATAAAACTGCCGGGTGGTGTCAGAATAACAATACCGATTCCCTTCCATTGGTGTTATAAAATACGACTAACTAAATGTAAGAAGATTATATTAATATAAGAAAAGAAAATCTCGAAATTACAAGACAGTAGGCCACATATTTTTTCCATTGCAAAAGAAGTATGTGTATAACATATAAGTGTATATATATATATATATATATATGTATATATATATATATATATATATATATATATATATATATATGTATATATATATATATGTATATATATATATATTTATATATATATATATATATATATATATATATATATATATATATATATATATATATATATGTATATATATATTCATCATTTAATATTGATTTCTACGATATAGCCTATCGCAGTGCCAAGACTTACTTAACTTCTTATATAAGGAATGTCTTTAGGTTTCAATTTAAAAAAGTAAACATATTTTTTTTTTATGTATAAGTCTATGTCTCAAGTAAAGAATTCTGTTGTTTTATAAAAAAAAATCTATGGTTCCAAAACTTTCGATCCTGAGCTCTGTGGTTTAAATTGTGAGGCGTTCAAAAATGTTACTAGTTTGTCACAGTAAAATTATATTAATTAAATTGCATGACTAATATTTTTCTGAGAATTCTATTATAAACGTGAAAGTTTGTGATGTTTGCTACTCAATTAGGGGTAAAATGGATAAAAATTAGCACATAGACCATTTCCTGGATTAACATATAGGATGTTTTTTATCCTAGTAATGTGTTCCTTTGATATAATTGTTCAATTCTGAGAAAGTTACTATTTATGCTGGCGAAACCACGGACAGCAAGTTATGAAGATATAAACAGTTATAGACCAGGGTCGATAATTTATAAAACCAAAAAAAATAATAGTAGGATGAAACCCATTAGAAAAGGAGGGGAATATTATAAAAATAAAAGGAAAAATAATTTACGGGCGATCTGAGGTCGGGAAGGGGATGGGGGGGGAGGTTTTAAGGGTAAAAAACGGTTTTTCTCGATTTCCGGCAAAACTAAAAGTCCTATCGAAAAAAGTCAAATGACAAAGTTGTAGGTAATAAAAAGATCTAAAACTTTTGTATTTACACTTTTTTCACATAACCTCAAAATTTATATGAAAAATTCAAAAAACCAAGTTTTTGGTTTTTTATTTTTATCTTTTACAAAAATTTTTTTTTTTTAACGAAATTTGGTGAAAACTTACCTTTTTATTTCCCAAATACGCTGTAATTTATTTGATTAAAAATATTTATTTTTTCACTTTATTTTGAATTAATATCGAAAAAGCACCCTAATTTTCAATCGAAAATTCACCCGTCAAAATACCAGCTTTTTTCAAAAAGTTGGTATGTTTTCTGTTCGTTGAAATCTCTACTTTCCGATGGTGAAAAAAAAATATATGTTACTATAGTAAATCTTCTCAGAAAATGCAAAAAATGGAAAAATCTTGAATTCGAAAATCTGAAAAGACAAAATCGAATTAATAATGCCTTCACTATTTTATCATGAGTATACCCCCATGAAAAAAAAATATTAAAGAAATAAATGTCAAAATGTATAAAAAATATATTATAAATATATTAAAAATCTATAACAAATGTATAAATATATAAAAAATATGTATAGTAAATATATTTTTAATAACTAACTTTTGGGCGATTTTCATGTATATTTCATATATTTTAAATATGTTTTAGATACATTCAAAATATATATTAAAAGACATAAAAAACATAGCTTAAAATATAAAAAAAATATATTTTGAATATATCTGAAATATATTTGAAATGTATAAAATATATATGAAAATCGGCCAAAAGTTTGTTATTAAAAATATATTTACGATATATATTTTATATATTTTTATAGATTTTTAATATATTTTTATGTATTTTGAAATAATTTTTTTTCATGGGATTAACTTTTGTTTGTGCAAAATTAAGGAGATTATTATTTTTTAATCTTGTACTAAAATATCATTTAATTTTAATCTTTAGGTTATGTTACGTTAAGCATACTATTTTTTAAAGAAAATATTACTATTCTTATGTTTGAGTTGATTGATACAGATAAAAATAGAGATAGTATTTACATTCCTATGCAGATTCGAAAAGTTGTTTTTTTTTAAGTAAACTTGTCACAATTATCTTCAAGAAACTCAGCGTGCACGTGTATTTTTATAAACGATGTTGTATACTGTACTGTATTTCGAATACTGGCTAGGCTAACGGTTGTAACAGCTGCTACGAAATAGTAGGTATGTATGTAGTAAGACCCAGACCCGCCTAGCCCCTTCCCCACTTCTCCATGAAATACCTTTTGATGGACTACAATTTTTCGTAGGTCACTCAGGTATATAATTTATCTTAAAATAGTTATAAATAGGCATCTACGCATATAATTTAAAGAAGATTCGACAACTTTCTCCAAATATTGTAGATGTCTTATTAAATATTAATTTTATTAACTTATTACATACATACACATACATATCATCACGCCATATCCCTTGCAGGGTAGGCAGAGAGAACAGAGTGCCAGAGAACTCTATCTCTGCATACTTCACTCGCTTCCTCAACATTCATAATTCTCTTCATACACGCTCGCCGGTTTCGGAGACTCTTGACTCCACCTTCCTTCAGTACCTGACCGATCTGGTCTAGGTAGGTTAGTCTCGGTTTCCCTCGGTACCTACATCCTTCCACTTTCACATTGTATATCTTCTTAACCAGACGTTCGTTCGGCATTCTTTCCACATGTCCGAACCATCGGAGCATTCCCTTTCGCATCTTTACACCAATACTCTCTTTCATACCTACTCGCTCTCTTACGTCGTCGTTACGAATGCGGTCGGTCAGCCTAACTCCACAGATTTTCCGAAGAGATCGCATTTCGACCGCATTAATTTTACTTTCATACTCTTTTCTGCATACCCAACTCTCGCTTCCATACAGTAATGTTGGGACAAGCACTGCGTTATGTATTGCTACACGTGCCTTCTGGCTGAGGTGGTGGCTGCCGAGAAGTTGCCCCAACGCTCCGTTCACTCTATTTCCGCTTCTTTCTTCCTCTATAAAGCTTCATATTTTGTTTCTTTTTAATTTTTACACTAGTTGTTAGCCGCAGATGTCTTTGACAACTTTACGCGGACAATGGGTGAGCTCTGATGGCTCTCAACCCGATACAAGTAGAATAAATGACATCGCCCAAGGGCTCCCCATATGGGGAACGGACCTCGGCTTGGGGCCGTCACTGGTGGCAAAATGGGCGTGCCCACGTTAGGATTACTGATTTTTATGCGTCCAGATTTCGCACCTCGGCGGTAAGGACGAAATCGCGGTTATTTTTGTGTTATAGCCTCGCGGGCCGTGTAAGCTCTTAATTGAGCGAGTGTGATATCGTCGTCGCATTCGTCGATCACGTGCTGCGGACGTTGGATTTTAGAGATGCGAGATGGCGTGTAGGAAGCCGGCCCCAACCACTAGTGGGTTGGGGTGTGTCATGGCAGATACTTCATATTAATTAGGTAGTAGTACTTATAGTATGTAAATCGCTGTGTGAGCAATTTTGGCTCGTACAAGTGGCGTATGCGTAAGAAGTAACATATGTTTAAGTAAACTTCTTATTTAATACACATTAATAAGTTTAACAATGTAAAATAGATAAGAAGTCAATACCGCCTCAGTTTTGTTTGCGTGTACCTACCATGAAACAATAAACTCATATAAGTTTAGCTCAGAGCCTCCAACCTTCTACCCGGGCAGCGACAGTGTACCAAATGATTAGTATGCTCAACTCGTACCCTTTCGATAAAAGAGGGGTGTGTGCGTTATAAGAATAAATTTCTAATCAAAGTTTTCTACTTGTGCAACAAACTATAGAGGTTTTTGTTTTAAATTACTTACATATATTTCGATACCGTTTCTATTAAAAGTTATTATAGAGAAAACCTCAGTAGAAACATTCATATCTTTATAAATATAATATATATTCTTTGTATTGTTCTAACTGCAGTTATCAAAGGCATAAATACTGCGAAGGAAGCCTTTGTGAAAACGCTTTACTTATTATTTATACCTAGAAACATTGCTTATTTCATTCATGCTCACTCTTAAATAAATTGCATCTCAAATGACAAAAACATTTCGCACAAACGTAAAAGTAAGATTTAATTTCATTTGAAACTTTTTTTTTGAATAACGGACAATGAATTTTCTTCGTAGTTGTTATATTCATTTTAATATGTTTTTATAGTGTAGCTGTACTAAAAGCTTCGCCTCGGTAGTTTATCTTAATATTCAATGTTATTATTTTGGTCATCCTTTGGTGTTAATATTTAAATTGTTATTAATATGCAATACATTATTCACCATTTTTGTTATGTCAGCAGATGTCATGCAACGGTGATTACGTAAACCGTCGATGCGCGATTTTCGATAAATACCAAATTTTACTCGCTTTACTAATGTTTATAAATACTGATTCGCTTCTATTTGTCGCAGCATGATGTACTATAAAAATTTTTGGTGATAAATTGATTATTTAATCAAATATAAAATTATGTCGTTATGTGCGTACGCGCAGACACATCCTCATGAACGCATGCATGAATTACAAATTCATGTACAGGAACATTCTCATATCATAAAATTTAATTCTTAATTTTCTTTATTTTATGTTATTTATATTATTATCACTCTTATTTTTATTATTTTAATATATTCTCTTTTTTTTTAATTATGTAGAGGTTTTCTGAAAATCAGTCTTGCATAGTTTCTATGCAGTACAGTGCTAAGTTTTTTTCTATTTTCCATATATATCGGTGTTCAATAATGAAAATAGATCGCCCCAAGTAGGTATTATACCATAATTGCTATGTTTGGCAAATAAATGTATGGGCTATTGATTTTAAGTTTATCTCAAAAGATCTGTTTATTTTCCTAGTGACACTTCAGCCGGCTTTTACGGTTCCCACGTCAAAGTAATAGTAAATCCATTGTATTATTAAGCCGACATCACACAGCCTCTTACTAAAAACTTAAGAAAAAAATTAACTTCATTTTTTTTATTAATGAACTGAATACGGCGTCTTTCCATGTGGTAACGGAGATTGAATAAAATTTAGCAACTCCTGTACTGCTTATGACTATCGCAAAAGATAACTAAGGAAGGAAAAGAAGGAAAACTTGAAATAAAATTTTATACCAACACCTCTGATCAGAATGGTATAGTAGGTCAATTTGACTAATATTCCGGAGGTAGCTCGAGCCCAGCAGTGGGACGTATACAAGCTGAGATGAAATGAATCGATAGATAATCCTTTCAGATGTTTTCTCTGTGGTATGTCTCCTTTTTAACTATTACATGCATTAAGTAATTCATAATTTCTTTAGTTCTTGAAGCCTTCGAAATTCTTAAATTCCTAACATGAATTTGTGACTGCACAGATGGCGTAGTGGTTAACATATTGATCTTCCATGCCATTGTCACGGGTTCGATTCCTACGCAGGATAACACTTTCTGTCCATTAAAATCCCCCGCAATACAAGAATTGTTTCTTAGCTCAGGGTGGTGTTATTAAAGGCCACCGAAGACCAAGATCGGGTTCCGGAGGCCCGCTCGCACGGCGAAGAGAGCCGCTTTGCAGGGCGGGTCTATGGGGATGCGCGCCGTTTCTGTCGTCGCCCTGGGCCGATTTCGTGGGGCGTGACCACCTCCATAGTCCAACGCAAAAAAAAGTATGGTGTTATTAAAAAAAAACATTCCAACATCACATGTCCATACCACTTCAGATTCACTCTTTAACTATCCGTCACTGACAACTATTAAAAATTATTATTATTACTAGCTGCTACCTGCCCGCTTCGCTTGACATTAACAGGGCAGAAAAAATGTTCATACCAAAAATCAAGTCTATAGGAGCTATATTTTAAATGGCCCCGTAAACCCCCATGCGGGTGGAATTTCATAAAATCCGTTCTAAGCTGAGGTCAACTACTCGACGAAAGAAACATTCATACATACATATATATATATGTATATATATATATATATATATATATATATATATATATATATATATATATATATATATATATATATATATAAATTACGTGTCACGTTGTTTGTCCGCGATGGACTCATAAAGTACTTAACCGGTTTTAACCAAATTTGCACAGCAAGTATAGTTTGATGATCCAACTTATAAGATAGGATAGCTTAAATCTAAATTTATAGTAATATTATTTTATTGCAAATTATGTCTAATATTTGACAGTCAAAATCATATGTTATAATATCAAAAGGATTTCAAAAGATGGCGCAATCTGTTTGTTGACTGGATTCAGTACCTAAGTATTTAATAGATGGCGCTATGTTAAATGTACAAACGCTTCATATAAGCTAAAGTTTGTTAGAATAAACAAAAAGTGTTACTGAGTCTAACCTGAGCCACAGCAACGCGTGGTCCGGTCTGCTAATATATATATATATATATATATATATATATATATATATATATATATATATATATATATATATATAATATATATATAATATATATATATATATATATACATATATTTATACATACATATATATTTATAGATTAATATTATATATGTATTATATTCGTTGTAAAATAAATCATTATAAAATAAATACAACACAGTATGTAATAATAACGTTAGCAACGCGAATCTTATAACGAATATGACATACATTTGCATGCTTTTGTTGGAGAAACACGGAAAACCTTCTACCAGCTTTTATATGTTAATACTCTTGGGTACTGCGAGGATAATATTGTGCGCGGCCCGACTACTTAATTACAGTAATGAGGGACCGATCAACCTCGCTGCAACTATTGAACTGTCATATAAATTTATTATCTGAGATTATTATATTTTATATCCACTAATAAGTGTTTGCCAGATCGATATATCAAAATACAATTGTTAATTTCTATATCCGTGTGGTGACAGATTAAGAATACAATTCACCACCCCCTATCTTACCCGTGGGTGATCGTAAGAGACGACTAAGGGATATAAAACACATATTACATCTATGCAAGAGAAGGAAAACTTGAAACAAAACCCTATAACAACACGTCTAAACAGCGCAGTATAGTAGGTTAACTTCCCTCCCATTACAGAGGAGACCCGAGCCTAACAGTGGGACATATGTGAGCTGTGATGCTAATGACGAATTTCTATATTATTAATTATCATCGTCATCATCATTATCATCACCAGGCTGCTCCCAATTAATTAGGGTCAACACAATATGTATTCTTCTTCCATACTACATATTACGAAAATTTTGGCAAAAGTTTTATGACCAGCCATTTATCTAAGAAGTCTCCTTGGAAATTTAATTGTTAATAAAGTTGGGTAGTTGTTGGTTTAATAAAGGTTGGTTCTTATTTATTAATGATTGTTCTTTGGTTAATTGAGACAAATTTTCATTTAGAATGGTACTATTCGTCGTTTATTAACGTGTGCATGATTTTGATTGCTATATTATATCACCAGTGTGTGTTACCAGTGATGACTTACGGCACGGAAATGTGGTCCCTAAATGTTGGCCTCATAACCAAGCTCAAAGTCGCTCAGCGTGCTATGAAATGGACTATGCTCGGGATTTTTCTGCCAAATAGAATCAGAAATACGGTAATCCGCAGAAGAACGGGTGTAACCGACATAGGACGAAGAATTAGCACGCTGAAGTGGCAATGGGCAGGCCACATCGCTCAAGATCCGACAACCGCTGGGGAAGAAAGGTTCTAGAGTGGCGACCACGTAACGGGCGACGCGGTGTGGGACGCCACCCCACTAGGTGGACAGACGCCCTGGTAAAGATTGCTGAACGTCGTTGGATGCAAGCGGCACAAGGCCGCACTCTGTGGCGTAACATGAGGGAGGCCTACGTCCAGCAGTGGACGGCGATAGGCTGTAATGATGATGATATATCTTACCCGTGGGTGATCGTAAGAGACGACAAAGGGATACAAAACGCATATAACATCTATGCGAGAGAAAGAAAACTCGACATAAAACCAACACGTGTGACCAACACGGTATAGTAGGTTCATTTCTCTCCCATTACGGAGGAGGCCCGAGCCTAACAGTGAGACATATATGGGCAGTGATGATGATGATGGTGATGAAATAAGTATGTGATGATAACCATCACATACTTATTTCATCACCACATGAATAGTTCAAAATAATTAGGTATAATGGAAGTGAAAATCATCCTTGTTCGCTTTCCCATTTAAGCATTATACGGTTATAACAAGATTTTCTTATTAACATAGAGAATTATAGGAACAAGGTCACCTGTTGATATGTCACTAATATGTAATTATGGTAATTAGCCAATCTTTACTTCTCCACTATTCCTACTAGTAGAATATGAGTTAAGAAGAAAAATGGTTGCGCCTTTTTTCTTTTCGCACGCTGTTCCACACAAAATTTAAAGAGAGACAGTGAGAAAATAGGCTATTTTCTCATGCTGGTCAGACGAATTAATGGACGGATTATTTCGCATTTTCCTTGTCCTAAACTAATCAAATCAAATCAAATCAAATCATTTATTTTGCATAAGCCCCATAGGGGCACTTACATATTGTCAATTTTACATTGTTTTTTTATAATTAAATTTAATTAATCTACCACCGGATCGGAAAGCAGCCACATACTGAGAAGATCCGGCAAGAAACTCAGTGGGCTCGTCATTTTTTTTTATTATATTTTTTCACAAAAGAGTTTGGTTACATGTTTAATTTATGTTAGCTCCAGTGATATGCCCTTCGAGTAAAGATTCATTTTTAAAATTTTGTATATAATACAAAATTAAACTAAGAATATTTATAAAACAAAAAAGAAAGAAAAATGGCTGGACCAGATCCCACAAGCGGCACCCGATCACGAGTTAACTATTAGAGCAGCCATCACGCCCCTCAACCACATTGGAGGGAAGGGAGAGACTAATATATTGATTTATCCGCGCAAAATATATTTTAACCTGTATTTTGATAAATATTAGTACATATTTGCTGTGTGGTGACTGCTCCTAATACTACCAACGCTTACGCTTACGCTCCATGGGTGTGAAAAAAACCAAATTACATCTATCCAGTCCTAAAAGTATAGTCAAAAGTATTTGCTATATGTAGAATCATATTTTTTTCCGTGTGGTGACGGAGTAAGAATACAATTCATCATCACTTATTTTACTCGGGTGATCATAAGAGATGACTAAGGTTTATAAAATGCATATAGCATATATGCAAAGAGAATGAAACCTCGAAACAAAAGTGTATATCAAGGCGTCTGACCAGCGTGGTTAATGACGAAATTGACCTACTATAGCGTGGTATAGTAGGTTAATTTCTCTTCCATTATGGAGTAGGCTCGAGCAGAACAGTGGAACATATGAGGCTGCTAGAACAAGAGCGGCCTAACTACAAGAACCATGTTTTACAATATGGAGGTAATTAAAATTAAATTCAATTCAATTTAATCAATTTGAACATAAGCCGAAAATGTACTTGTACTGTCATCTATTGTTAAGAGCTTGTAAACAATTTTAGGCCGCAGTGGTTTTGTAGATTAACATTTTTAGATTACGAAGTTGCAATTAGGTTGAAAGTTGCAAAAATGCAGTTAGGCCACTCTGGTTTTAGCAGCCTCATATATGAGCTAAGATGAGATGATGAGATGAGTGAACATGTTATGTCGAGGCCAAGTAATCGGTATAAGAGTATTATTATTATATACTATATCGTAATTATGCGTATCGTAATTTTCCGTGTGGTGACGGAGTAAGAATACTATTCACCACCCCATATCTTACCCGTGGGTGATCGTATGAGACAAATAAGAGGTATAAAACGCATATAACATCTATGCGAGAGAAGGAAAACTCGAAAGAAAACCCTATACCAACACGTCTGACCAACGCGGTATAGTAGGCTAATTTCAACAACGTGGAACATTTATGGGCTTTGATGATGATGATGATGATGAATTATGCGTATATATTCATTCTTTCAGTGGCCCGCTCGCAAGGCGTAGAGAGGTAGGTTGCAGAGCAGGTTATGGGGTCGCCCGCCGTCCCTTCCGTCGCCCCGGATGGATCGGGCGGCGAGTGATTATACCATAGTCTGACACAAAAATGTTACATATTCATTCAAAGCCATGAAACTATTCAATCGCTTATAATGAAATTTAATGATAATCTGTTATTGATTTCAGTTTAAAAGATAGATTTAGGACTCGACGAGTGTTTTCCTTTGGTAAAGCGTTTTAAAATAATATGTTCCAATCATTTTAATTCATCATCATCATCATCATTTCAGCCTAATGCCGTCCACTGCTGAACGTAGGCCTCCCTCATTTTACGCCACAGAGTGCGGTCCTGTGCCGCCTGTATCCAACGACGCCCAGCAACCTTCACTAGGTCGTCTGTCCACCTAGTGGGGGGGCGTCCCACACTGCGTCGTCCGGTACGTGGTCGCCACTCTAGAAGAACCTTTCTTCCCCAGCGGTTGTCGGTTCTTCGAGCGATGTGGCCTGCCCATTGCCACTTCAGCGTGCTAATTCTTCGTGCTATGTCGGTTACACCCGTTCGTCTGCGGATTTCCGTATTTCGGATTCTATCTCGCAGAGAAATCCCGAGCATAGCCCGCTCCATAGCACGCTGAGCGACTTTGAGCCTGGTTATGAGGCCTACATTTAGGGACCACGTTTCCGTGCCGTAAGTCATCACTGGTAACACACACTGGTCATAGACCTGTGTTTTCAAACACTGAGGTATGTTGGATGAGAAGATCTTCTTAAGTTTCCCGAACGCTGCCCAACCGAGTTGGATTCGTCGGCTGACCTCTTTCTCGAAATTGGATCTACCTAACTGGACTGTTTGTCCAAGGTAAACATAATGATCGACAATTTCGAGAATCGCATTGCCAACTAGGACCGGTACAGGAATGACATGGGCATTTGACATGACTTTCGTCTTGTCCATGTTCATTCGTAAACCCACTAGTTGGGATATCCTGCTGAGATCGTTGAGCATGGTGCCCAGGTCCTCCATGGATTCTGCCATGACGACAATATCGTCTGCGAATCGAAGGTGAGTGATGTATTCGCCATTGATGTTGATGCCGAGTCCGGTCCAGTCTAAAAGCTTGAAGACATCTTCCAGTGCAGTGGTGAACAGTTTCGGAGAGATGACGTCTCCCTGTCTCACGCCTTTCTGCAACTGGATCGGTTTCGTACTCTTGTCCCGAATACGGACTGACATTGTGGCGTTCCTATACAAACACTTCAGCACTTCGATATAACGATGGTCAATTTGGCACCGCTGAAGGGACTGCAGCACCGCCCAAGTTTCGACTGAATCAAAGGCTTTCTCATAGTCCACAAACGCTATACACAGAGGCCGATTGTACTCCTCGGTCTTCTGGATAATCTGCCGAAGCGTGAGGATATGGTCTATGGTGCTATAGCCTTTTCGGAAGCCAGCTTGTTCGGGCGGCTGGAAGTCATCAAGCTTGCACGTGAGTCGATTGGTAATGACTCTCGAAAACAACTTGTAGACGTGGCTCAAGAGTGAGATGGGTCTGTAGTTCTTTAGAAGAGCTTTGTCGCCCTTCTTGAAGAACAGCACCACCACACTCCTGGTCCACGACTCTGGAACGTCGCCCCCGAGGATAACGGAATTAAATAGCTTCTGAAGGGCTTTTAAGACCGGCTTGCCGCCTGCCTTCAGGAGCTCTGCCGTAATTCCGTCATCTCCCGGTGCCTTACCGTTTCTTAGTTGTTCGAGAGCCATTCTGATCTCGCACAAGCTAATGTCCGGGATTTCTTCGGTATAGTGCCGAGTTAGCTTGGATCTGGGATCTTGGACCAAGCCGACAACAGGATTTCGGGATGTTTTATATAACTGTCCATAGAACCGTTCGACCTCTCCCAAGATCTCACTTTGGGATGAAATGACAGTGCCGTCATCGGCCTTCAGCTTAGTCATCATTATTATTATATTCCATTAATTTATTCTTTAACATATACACGGTGATATAATTATAACGCCACAAGCGCTAATTTCTACAGGAATTGATTTAGAATATGTTCTATAAATCAACGGCAAGCATCGAGCTTCAAGTCTTGTCTAATAAGAGTCTCAGCGAGCGTCTTCATTTCTCGCCATAAAATCTTTCTCGTTTTTTTAGAAATTAAGATTTCAGTGAACTCTAGCTTTCAGAGCATTAACAGCCTTTTTAATTATAACACTCAACCGTAGTACACGACCGTTTCAAGCTTTCATAGTCTTCAACAAAAGATATATTGGTCTATCTAATGATAGTACAATATCTGAACACACCACTGTATGATACTTAACTTTTGAAGTGTCTTAAAACTTACCGACTGGAATGCAAGGCAATCACTGCAATTCTAATTCTCTTTTCTTTGAGTTCCCTATTCCATTATTGTGATTTGATATTAAGGTTTGAGAAAAATAAGTGGACAAATAAGTATAGAATATAATTCACCAACTCATAACTTTTCCTATGGGTGTCTTAAAAGACGTATAAAGATTATGATTTGTATATAATATCCTATGTAAAGGAGAGAAAGCTTTAAACAACCGTACCAACCCGTTTGATAAGGGTAAGTATAGTAGGTTAATTACCCTTCTATTCTTGAAGAAGCTTGAGCAGTGTGAACTGTGAGGCGTATGTGAGCTGAGACGATGATATCTTATTAGATATAGCTTGCTATTGCAAGCACACATTTAATTCATGATGCACGAATTCGAAGTGACGTACTGCTCATAATTATCCTATATAAATTATCAAGTAAACCCCTGTTGAGGTTTATTAACTAAATATTATTATTATGCTGTTAGTTGCGGTTTGTACGTTAATTGATTAGCCAGTGTGCCTTCAGAGAAGAAATATCAAAACGAATATCAGAGTGGTATTTAAGTATTTCACACACAGTCACACACACACACTCACATATATATATATATATATATATATATATATATATATATATATATATATATATATATATACCACGTGAACTTTATGTATGGGAACACCTGAAAATCTCGAGAACTATTGGATATATCGGGAAATGACCCGGACAAATGTTTCATGAAAAGGAACGGGGAACTCGAATCAAAGCTCAAGTTTGATCTTGGGCATGACCTTCACTCAAATTCGA
Organism: Lymantria monacha; assembly: GCA_905163515.2. Lineage (NCBI taxonomy): Eukaryota > Metazoa > Arthropoda > Insecta > Lepidoptera > Erebidae > Lymantria > Lymantria monacha. Next base: position 26,863,673 of record LR991081.1, read on the forward strand.
AGGTCAACTTTGTTTTTTTGAATGGGAACCCCTATTTTTGACCTCGGATTCGGAAAGAGCGGGAAATTCTACTTTCAAAACCATATTCATACTTTTATTTTAAGGTCGTAGGAAGGTCGCTTACAAAAAGACCTCACATCAACTGATTTTCACACTGGAACACCTGAATATCTCGGTAAATAGCAATTTTTTGAAAAAATGTGTTAGGAATTTGGAATCGAGTTCCCTGTTCCTTCCCATGAAACTTTTACCTCAAACATTTTTTTGAAAAATCGGTATTTACCGAGATATCCTGGTGTTCCAGTGTGAAAATCAGTTGATATGAGGTCCTTTTTTATAATTTCGTTTCCAGCGACACCTTCAAAAATGAAGTATGAATATGGTTTTGAACGTAAAATTTCCCGTTCTTTCCGAATCCGAGGTCATAAATAGGGGTTGCCATTTAAAAAAACAAATTTGACCTTCGAATTTGAGTGAAGGTCATGCCCAAGATCAAACTTGAGCTTTGATTCGAGTTCCCCGTTCCTTTTCATGAAACATTTGTTCGGGTCATTTCCCGATATATCCAATAGTTCTCGAGATTTTCAGGTGTTCCCATACATAAAGTTCACCCTGTATATATATATATATATATATATATATATATATATATATATACCCACACGGTATGCAAGTTTTTTATAATACTCTGATAGCGTTGGACATTATAATTGAAAATACGACACGGCGATCAGGAATTTTGATTCAATTGGTTACAATTAAACAATTAAAAATCCTATAGCAAAAAGTCAAACTAACATTATGTAGTGGGTCAATTTTTCTTATATTGTGGAGGAGTCTCGAACCTAGCAATGAGATGTATATGAACTGTAATCGTGATAGTTTATTGTATAGTTATTTGCGTTTGAAAAATAAAATAATGTTAACATTTGTATGCCCATGTAACCTAGTTAATTTTTTTTTGTGTAGTGGCGACAACGAATACTACCAACCCTTATGTTACTCGTGGATGACGTAAAAGATGACTTGGGCGAAAACTATCTCGCTCCGGACCGATTTAACGGGGCGTGACCACACCTTAGCCCACCGTAAAAAAAAGGCCAACACTATCTAATGCGTCTAGTCAACAGTTCCACGCCCAAGGAGAGGCGTCGGGCAGTCCGATCTTAGAACTATTACTAAAACCTTTGTAAATATGTACGATGGAAGAAAAGTACATATTGCATCGACCCCAAGTAATTAACATAAGAGGATGATGACGAAATACCAACTATAATCGCTTGCTATATATGTTTATTATCACTTTATTATCACTTTATCATCACTTAGCTCACAATAGGCATTGATAAGCTGATGAATAGATGGATGAATGGATGAAGGAAATAATGTTTTAATTTTTTTTATTCTTCACCTCTTTATTTTAGAAATAATAAATCTTTTTATTATTTTCTTTTCAACTGAAATCTATATGGCAATTGATAAACATGAAACGTGATTCCGTCCAGTTCGTTAATGCCGAACGTTTATATTTCCTTTCTAGTTCACAGTGATGCTAATATTTGCTCTCGTGTTATATCGAATGCACGTTGCAATTCAACGTTCCTATTCAAAAATGTGTCACTCCAATCTTGAATAAGTATAAATATTTCACTCCAATGTTAATATTTATTCCATTTTGTCTTTGAATAATAAAATCAGTACTTATCATTTAATGTTTTTCTTCTCTATTTGGTGTTTTTCTTTCTTTTGACAACTTACATTAATTGCGCGTTTTAATGTTTATTAAATTTAATACATATACATATATATATATATATATATATATATATATATATATATATATATATATATATATATATACATATACATATATATATAGAGAGAGAGAGAGATTTCCACCTATGTATGTATTCCTTTCGCCGAGCAGAGGTCAGCTAAGAACCGATCTTATGAAATTCCACCCACAAAGGGGTGTAAAAATCACATTTTTTTAAATATAGCTCCGACTGACTAGAATTTTGGCATATTTGTCTTACAATTCAGAGTTAAATTACTAACAACTATTTAAAAAAACCACCCCTAAAGGATGCGGGATTGCGTAGGTTTAACCCAAAAATCCACCAATCAATCCATTTGGTATGGACATTCTTTCTGCCCTGTAAAGGTCAGATGAAGTAGGATTTTAAGAAATTCCTTCTTCTAAAGGAATTTTATATAACGAAAGTAAACTACACAACTGAACTGACGTAACCGAAGCGAAGCGAGGGCGGGTCGCTAGTATATTATATAACAGAGTGGGATCGAGCATCAACCAGCACTGTAATTAATTCGTTGCAAATATTATAATACATTTTCTAAATTTAGTCATAAAACATGTATCAAAAACTGATAACATCAATTACGATCACTAACCTATAACCAAGTTTGCGATTATGGCACTCCCTCTTTGGAAGCTCCAAGTTTATCATTGAAGGCCGGCAGGTTTACTTACATTTTTTTTTTAAATTTATTTATTATACATTTTATTGTACACCATTATTAAATAGAAGAACTATTAAATTTAAGAAGATATACAATGCAAAAGTGGAAGGATTTAGGTAACGGGGAAGACCGAGACTAACCTACCTAGACCAGATTGGTCACGTACTGAAGGAAGGTGGTGTCAAGGGTCTCCGAAACGGACGAGCGTGTATGAAGAGAATTATGAATGTTGAGGAAGCGAGTGAAGTATGCAAGGATAGAGTTCTCTGGCACTCTGTTCTCTCTACCTATCCTGCAAGGGATATGGCGTGATGATATGAATGTATATATGTATTATTAAATAGAAAAAAGAGCTTAACATATAAAATGAAGTACATTATTATCGTCCTTATCGCTATAAAGCAATTTCTTCCAGGCATCTGGATGGAACTAGCACAGAACACTTCACTAGGTAGTTATTGGTGTAACCCCATCCTATAACTACACCTCAATTTTTACCTAAATAATAATAATAATGTATAATACTTATTTATTAGGGACAAAAGCAGTTATACATTAGAGTATTGATCTTAGTGTACTAATATTACTAAATTAACATACTTATAACCAGCACCTTTGTCCACGGCTTAACAAAAGACGTAATGGTGACAAAAAAAGATACTGCACGGAGCAAGATGGACATTTTGTTCCGCAAAAGACACAACAAAAAAAATATAAACAAAAGATAAAAAAGAAAATATAAAGAAATATATACAATATACATACAAAATTACAAAATTGTAATTACTTAATACAACACATTTCCCATGGTTACATCGACATTGTTTGAACTTTTTTTTTTTTTTGGGGGGTGGGCTACGGTCGGCGCACTCCTCGCACCACTCCGTCCAGGGTGACAGAGGGGCGTAAGCGCGCACACCCGTAACCCACCCGTGACGTCGCCTTCGTCGTTGGGCCGACCACCGGAGCAGAGTGACTTGACGTCAGTGGTCGGCCCGACGGAATACCCCTGAGGAGTACCCTCTCCTCGACCGACATCCCCCCCTCGGGTAGGATGTCGGTCTTTCCTCACGCGGTCGGCCTCTCGGCGGGTGACGGACTAATTCCCCGATCCAGTCACCCGCGGCCTTGGCTAGGGCGGCATCAGGCGCAGGTAATCGCGCCTGCGCCGCCCCAGTCGCCGGCGGCGGCTCGCGCCGTCGAGGAGACGCTCCTCGCGCACGCGCTCCGCCGCCTCCTTCCGCGAGACTACTGCCTCGCAGAAGGTTGCGACCGCGTCCCAGTTCCTGACGCTGTCGAGCATCGCCCTGGCGATGGTCGGCAGCGTCAGGTCGGCACCGATGATTGCGACGAGTTCACGACGCTGCTCTGCCCAAGCGGCACAAACCTCGAGCGTATGCTGCGCCGTGTCTTCGTCGCAATCGCAGTGGTGGCAGGACGGTGTACTCTCCCTCCTGACGACCTTGTGCAGGTATTTGGCGAAGCATCCATGCCCCGTCAAAACCTGCACCAGTCGGAAGGAGAGCACCCCGTGCCGCCGTTCCAACCACTGCATCAGCACCGGCCGGAAGGCCTCTACGGTCCGCACACCGAACCGAGGCCTCTCCAGCCGGACTGCCCAACGGGCAATGACATCTAGGCGGGCGTCAACGCGCCAGGCGGTGAGTTCCCTCAAAGAGGCCACACCGCCCTCCGCGCGCACCCCCGACACCCGCCGATACAAATCGGCGAGCATTTCCGCCTCCAGGTCCCACGGGGGACTCCCGGCCAACAGGCACGCTGCCTCCGTCGCCACCGTGCGGTACCCGCGTACAGCCCTGACCGCCATGGCCCTCTGTGGTCGCCACAGAAGAGCCCTGAGTCGGACGGTCAGGGACCCCGCCCACACCGGTGCGCCGTACAGGGCCATCGACCGGACGACCCCCGTGTACAGCTGTCGGCACGTAGCGCTCGGTCCGCCCACATTCGGCATTAGCCATGAAAGGGCGGACGCCGCGCCGACGAGCCGCGGAGCGAGCCTGCGGAAATGCTCCCGAAACCACCAATGCCCGTCGAGCACCAGGCCCAAATACCTCATATGGGCCCGGATGCTGATGTCAACCGAATTGACGGTGATCGAAACGCCGATGGGAGGGCCCATGCGGGGCCCATGGAACAAGAGGGCCTCCGTCTTGTCCAGGGCCACCCTCAACCCCAGCGCCTCGATCCGCCTGATGATCTCTTCGGTGCCGAGAGTCGCCAGGCTTGCCGCCTCCTCCAGCGTCCTACCGCGGGCTGTGACGAGCGTGTCGTCGGCGTAACAGATCACGCCCAGCCTGGGTAGGAGGCTCCCTCTCAACGCCCAGTCGTAGCCGATGTTCCACAGGGTGGGTCCAAGGACCGACCCCTGTGGGACACCGCACGTCATGGGCGTTCGCACAACGTCCCCTACTCGGTTGGTGTAGAGGACGCTGCGCCCCTCCAAATAGTCTGCCACTAGCCGCCTCAGGTAAACTGGCACTCCGTGGTATCGGAGCGCCTCCCTGATGCAGCTAAATGGCAGACTATTGAATGCGTTGGCGATGTCCAGGGACACCACCAACAGCACTCCTCCGCCGGCGACGGCCTCAGTCGCCACGGCCCTCAGGCGCAGCAGAGCCGCGATCGTCGAACGACCCCTCCTGAACCCAAACTGGGCGTCCGACAGATCGGGCCCCGTGCCAACGAGGTGCCGCTCGATGCGGGCAGCCAGCACCCTCTCCAATAGCTTGCCCGCATCGTCGAGCAGCACGATAGGCCTGTAGGCTGAGGCCAACTCTGGAGACCGTCCCGGCTTCGGCAGGAGCACCAGCCTCCCCTCCTTCCAGCACCCAGGGAACCGCCCGGACGCTAAACACGCGTCGAACAGCCCCCTGAGGCGGGGACACAGGTGGTCGAGGACCAGGGCCAGCACGCGGTTGGGAACACCGTCGGGCCCGGGGGCAGTGGATTTGCCGCGCATGCGCGCCACCGCCACCCCCATCTCGGTTGCCGTGATGGGCGGAACACTGTCATCGTCGGCCTCCCAGTCAGTGTCTGGCGAAGCCATGACCGGGGGCGTGTGCTCCGCCCGTCGCGGGAACAGGTCCTCGACGACCCTGGTGAGGAGGCCGGGCTGGAGGGTCTCGGTGAGGGGGGGGCCCCGCGCGCGGAGCTTACTCAGCGCCGCGCGATAGGGGCGACCCCAGGGGTCTCGATCGAGACCGTCCAGCATCTCCTGCCGACTGACGTCCTTGGCGGTACGGACGGCCAGCCTGAAGGCCGACCGCGCATTGCGGTAGCCCTCATAAAGCCGGCCCTCCCGCTCCTCATCACGATGGTGCCGCCGGCTGCGGGTGTAAGCCCTCCGGGCGCATATACATGCGGCCCGAAGATCCGCCAGCTCCCGGGACCACCAGTGGACAGCCCTTTTCGGGAGCAGACACCGTACACGGGGCATGGCCGCATCGCAGATCTGCGTCAACGCATTGCGGATGCGGCCAGCCTCGGCGTCCACCCCGTCCAACTGGTGGGCAGAGGACAGCCATGAGTGGACGATGGCTGCCTCCGCCAGCAGGTCCCGGTCCAAACGACCCACAGCCCATCGCGGGAACGCGGGACGTCCGTCCGCCTGATGACCCCTGCCGGGCGTCGGGAGGGTCCGGGAGACCTCCATCCGGATATACCGGTGGTCCGATAGGGTCTCAACCTCCTCCGCGACGCACCAGCTCCTCACGCGTGCGGTGACAATGGGGCTAGCGAACGACAAGTCCACTATCGACCCGCCCCGCTGCCGCACGCACGTATGCACCGAGCCCCTGTTCAACAAACAGAGGCCCAGTGCCGCCGCCCACTCCTCGACCGCCCGTCCTCGGTCGTCCGTCCTGGGGGACCCCCACGCCATGGACTTGGCGTTGAAGTCCCCCAGAACGAAGACTTGGCGCGGTGCCAGTCGCCGTAACGAGGCCCCTAAGATGGTGAGGGAGACCCCAAAATCAGTCACGCTCCTGTTAGGGGAGAGATAGACTCCGAAAAGCGTAATCTCTCCCCAGTCCGCCGCGACGTATCCGACGCCCCTATCCCTAAGGGTCAGGGACGACGAAGGCCACGACGTGGAGGCGACGATTGCCACAGTGCCGTCGGTGCTACCCAGCCAGTTAGGTCGGTCGGGCACCACGTACGGCTCTGCGGCTACGGCTACTGCTATCAACCACTCCGCCATGGCTTGCAGGAAAACGTCCTGCGCACCGGCGGAGTGGTTGAGATTGGCTTGGAGGAGACGGATGGCTTCGTGGTCCATTAACGGGCCGTATCCATCGTCTCCTCCTCCGCGCTAAACATTGTTTGAACTTACCGTGTGACGAGTAAGAATAAAATTCATCAACCCTTTTCTTGATCGCTGTTGTCGTAAAAAATTACTACGGGTTATATTATGCATTAACGTCTATATAGGAAGTACGAAAACTCTAAACAAAATTCTATACCAAGCTGTCTGACTATGGTGGAGGAACTGTAACGATAATGATAAAAAAATGCAATGTTAGGCACTTTGTAAGTCTATTTGGATGACATATAAGACATAGAATGCTGACCTGCAATAGTCAATTACCAAATAATTCCAATCTTTACAAGATAGTGTTAATAAAAAAAAAAACAGTCTCAGTAGATTTTTTTTTCAATATAAGCACATTGTAAGCTAATAATAAAAACTTTATGCAAATCTTTAGAACGGTTGCGAAAATATATGAAACTAATTCATTAGCTCGTTTAAAATATTAATATTGCCAAACTGATCATATTTTAGCAAGTAGTAAAGAATATTAATACACTATGCAGGATAGTTTTTGAAGAATAGATGTTTAAGTAAATAAACACTGGTTTCTCTTTTACATATTACTCCGAAAACATTATAGGATGAAATATCGATACGACTGGGTGTGAGCATTTACAGGAGTGATGGATATAGGTGCCTTTCAAAGTTATTGAGAATTTATGAATAAGCACAATTTTCACAAAACTATATTTGCTATAAATGAAAGATGTGAACAAAGACATAAGTCTTCGTCTATCGTCGGTCTTCATTAATAATAATAAATTTATATTATATTATATGTCTGTACGTAAAAAAAAAATATCATGAACCGTAAAATGTAGACAATTGAGAGATGTCTATGTTATTTCTCTCTTTTTTTTAGCAAGCAATGGTCTGGACACACGACGCGTTGTCCGTTCCATCCAATTAATTTCGATCAATATTCTTCTGCTGATATTCTTCTGTTTATTTAATTTTTATTCCTTTTACTATTGGGTATACCAATACTTTTATATATATATATATATATATATATATATATATATATATATATATATACCAATACGGTTGCATGGGACCGTTCGTAAGTCCGTCACCCGCAGAGAGGCTGACCACATGAGAGCGACACCACGTTAAGACTGATGTTTAATGCCGGGACGTCGTGGGTGATGATATCCGACAGGGTAACCCACCGTGCCGACCACGGATGTCAAGGAAGCGGTACCAGTGGTCTTTTTTGTATTGCTTATGATGCAAGCAGCACACCAGATGATAAGGGTTACTATCGCCTATGGACCTTTGCTATTGTAAGGGTCTATGGCCGATAGTAACACAATGCCAGGGTTGCAGCTAGAGCATCCCTAGCCGAGGTAGCGGATGGTCTCGGTCTGGTCACCCAGAGCGAGGCCACACTGCGTGAGGATGATGCCCCGATGTAGCCCCGGTCAGATTCAGTTGGGTATGACCAGTTCATAGCCCGCAACTAAAATAAAAACCTTTGCCTACAAATGAAAACTCCAAAGCCACCCAGAAAGTTGCGCTGCCTCCTCTCTCGCTCACCGAACGAAGTGCAACAGTACGTTGCTGAGACGTCGATTTTCTATGAGAGTGTGGTACTACTATGTACTGCTGTAAACAGAAAACTGTTAACAGTGGGGCATTTTCTTTTTTTTTTGCGGTGGACTATGGATGTGTCTCGCTCCGCCAAATCGGTCCGGGGTGACGGAAGAGACGGCGCGTGACTCCATAGACCCACCATGCAAACTCTTCTCTTCGCCGTGCGAGCGTGCCATCGGTACCCGATCTTTGTCTTCGGTGGCAACAGTGTGGGCCTACCACTATAGGTCTTACCACAATAGTCGGCCTAATGATGATGGGGAGCGAGCACGGTGGATTTAGAGGACACATATCGACCTGCCTCAAGCGGTATGGTTAGCGTGATTCCAAAGTATAGGCTCTGAGGTGGGACGTATATAATATGAATTAACTTTTACGCCGGTCTTTCCTCACACGGTCAGCCTCTAGGGAAGACCCCTACTTCATACTCTCTTTTTCGGGTGGATCGACCGAGAATTAGTCTGCCACCTGCAAAGAGACCAACCGGGTCACTGCGACACCCCGGCATAAACTATTCATTGTTGCCAGGGGGCGTCTATGGTAATGATACAATGATACTGGAAAAGGTAACCTGCCGTGCTGGCCACAGGTGTCAAAGAATCGGTAGCAGTAATTCGAACAATAGGGTATGATCGGGAACACTGTTGTTCCTTTAGCCAGCTTTTACGGCTGCCACGGGAATGTGAGGCAAATAAACATACAATAACATATTATATTTTTAACTACACGAGGATAAAATACATAAGGAAAGGAAGAAAGGGAATATAGTTTTATATCTTGTACAAAGTTACAAAAGCCTTCAAGAGCAAATGCCTCCTCAATTGAATGGTTGTTATGAAAAAAAAAAAAACATTACTCAGAAGTAAAACATCCTATTGTTGTTACCTAACTCGAATGTGAATACAGTCAAAATAGCTATACTACTGCTAGACACGCGGTATCTTGTCAAACCAAGTTCAAGCAAGTAGTACTGGCTAGTCGCCCACTGTATGCATATTTTAGACGAACTATTTCGGGCCACTCGTGGCCCCTCCATAATCACGGTCAGAAAGGATGGAACATTGGCTTTATACCGTACAAACTAATTTTTTTTAACCTATGGCATATTGGCCATTATTACCTTCATGTCTAAAATTTGAAATATTTTGCTATGAACAGACACACGCATTGAATCAACATATAAATGATACCATCCTAACAATATAAATCAATCAGATATTGAAGTCTATTGAGAACAAATTTTATAGAGAAAACCTCAAGGTGTGTAAATAAGAAAAAGTAATATAGTAGGTCTATAAATTTAGTACTACCTATTTGACACACGGTTTCCGTTTCTTCTTTTCGTTCACAACATTTATTAAGGATAAGGCTCTTTTACTACGAGAATTAAATGAACGCATCACACCACAAGTTGTAATACATTTTTAATTGAATTAGATTCTCGTATATAGGTTATTTCTTTCCGTGTGGTGACGGAGTAAGAATACTATTCACCACCCCATATCTTACCCGTGGCTGATCGTACGAGACGACTGCGGGATATAAAACGCATATAACATCTATGCAAGAGAAGGAATAACAAAACCCTATACCAACACGTCTGACCAGCGTGGTATAGCAGGTTAATTGCCCTCCTATTACGGAAGAGGCCCGAGCCCAACAGTGGGACATTTATAGGCTGTGATGATGATGATGATGATGATCTAGGTTATTATTTAAAAAAATCAATACCCTGCACTAAATAATAATCCTTGTTATGGATGATGGAATAAATATTTGAACAGGCACAAATTAGACCCCGAGGCAAAATAAAAAATTGTGGATTGCACAAAATATTGTCGTGCGCGGCAATCGAATGCAAGACTACATGGTACGCACCTTAACCATTACGCAATCTGTGTCCCTTTGGAGATTAAATAATTAAATTCTGATGTTACTTAACAGAATGATAAATTCTTATGTTTATAGTTATAAACTGTTAATATTACGAATACATTCATTTCAGATAAGCACTTTAAATGTGATATATAAGAACTTCAGCCTAGAAATATCCTTTCATCCAGCACAGTATCGATTTGCCCTGTTGGATATAGGATCGACTGGCAGGCGTATTTCCGATAAGCGAAAGCTCTACTGTCCATTTTCCTGGTCCTACCATAACCAATTGTAAAGACCCCCACAGGCAGTTAAGGGACTGATCATACATTGTATAAAGTACATTCTCGCATTGTATTCTATACTGTAGATAAATGGATCAGAAAGCCTAAGTAGCAGTTTAAAATATTGCTTTCCTTTTTTTTTCAATATACTGTAATAAAAGAAACAATCAAACAATTTTACAAATATAATTAATAGTTAATATACATCCAGACTCTGAAAAATAATATGTGGCTCGCAAATTATCATACTGGGTGGGAATGGAACCTATAACACTTAGGTACGATAGGTCGGTATTATAACCAGTACGCCATCTGTGCAGTCAAACGCAAGAGCTAAAATTGTGACGGTGTAAAGATGTAAGGAAAGATACTTGATTTTTTTAAATGAAAACTTCTTTAGCGGCGTTGTGCACTTTTTTGGGATGGATAAAAAATGTTAAACTCGCGTCAGGATACGTCACCTGATCGATAATTCGTAAGACGGAGGGAGAGTAGACTGCAGGAGAGGCAATTCATAAGACGGAGGAAGAGTAGACCGTAGGAGAATATTTTATTTAACCACATAAAAGATAGTACTTTTATACTGACAAATAAAGCAACTCGTGCGAAATTATTCCTTAACCATTCCAAAATATTTTTATGACAGCTGACTGTGGTAATATCACACCCATACAGACTCCCTGGGGGCAGGCTTTTTATTTTTTTGTATCTGTTTTTTTTTTCATAGGTTTAAGTTTTCACTTCCGTCGGCAGTCCTCGTGACTTTGTGTTTTTATTTTTCGTTTTTATATACAACTATACGAATCTACGTAGAAAATGTATATGACAACAATATTGTATCAATTTTGTATTCACTATATCAAGAAGCTTTGTTTGTTTTTTTTATTGCTTATGGTGGCAAACGAGGAAGCAGCACACCTGATGGTAAGTGTCACTGCTGCCCATGGACTTTTGCTATACCAAAGGTATAGCTAGGCCGGTGCCTACCATTACAAACCCCAAGCCCACCCAGTTGGGCCACCGGCTCTCTCGCTCATCGAACGAATCGCAATAGCACATTGCCATTACTCAGACGTCGATCTTCTGCAAGAGTGTGGTACTACCCCGGACGGAGCGGCTCGTGGCTGTAGAGAAGATAACTGTCAACAACGTGGTCCTACCACTATTAAAGCGTCACCATCACTTAGACGATAAAGTTTGTGCTTTATCGTCTAAGTGATGGTCGATATCAAATTTCTTCATTACAGAATAATCTTACTTACAGTTCGTTAAACCGATTTTGCCTATCGAATTACTAAACAACTATTATTCAAACAATATAATGTATTCTAATCAAGTAATTTAATGGTACGCTGTTTACGAACTTTGATATTAGATGAAATCAATTAAGAGGATATTATTAATACACACTTTCTGTGTGGTGACGGAGTAAGAATACAATTCACCACCTTCTATCTTACCCGTGTGTGATCGTAAGCGACGACTATGGGGTATAAAACGCATATAATATCTATGCAAGAGAAGTAAATCTCGAAACAAAACCCTATACCAACACATCTGACCATGGTGATATAGTAGATCAATTTCCCTTCCATTATGGAGGAAGCTCGAGCCCAACAATGGGACATATATGAGCTAAGATGATGGTGATGATATTAATATATTTCATCTTGGCCAAATAATGACTTGACTATATAAATACGAATATATAAATGCTTGCCGATTTGCCATTACAAGCAGTAAAAAATATCTATCCGTATCCCAAATTTACAACAAAAATAACAAGAGATTTTAATTAAACAAATTTAAATCATCAAAATCTTTGCAGGCGTTTAGGAGTAATTCTATGATAAATATAACTTCTTTTTTGTGGTGGGTTACGGTCGGCGCTCTCCTTGCACCACTCCGTCCGGGGTGACAGAGGGGCGTAAGCACGCACACCCGTAACCCACCCGTGGCACGTCGCCTTCGTCGTTGGGCCGACCACCGGAGCAGAATGACTTGACGTCAGTGGTATGATAAATATACTTACAATAAGAACGTAACAGATGTATGTTAACATAATATTCATCACAGTCCATAATTGTCCCACTCTTGGGCATGGGCCTCCTCCGTAATGGGAGGGAAATTAGTATAGGGTTTTGCTTCGAGTGTTCCTTTTCTTGCATAGATATTATATGCGTTTTAAATCAACATAATATTATTATGGTATATTGGAGGTTCTCGCGGTTAGAGACAAGTATCTGAAGTAATTGCGTTTAAATTAGACAATTTGTCATCTTGCGACCTAAATAGAATTCCTGCACTGTGATCACCTATTTCGCTATTAATCATAATACCACGAGTTCAAAGTCATATACGATGAATTTAGAATATAGATATAAAGAAAGCCATTTCATACATATAACAACGCTTTACTATAGTTTGTTCTTTTTTCTGGACGCACACGGCATCAATTCCGTCCGGGGCGACAGAAAGGCAGCGTGTATCCCACAACCCACCGTAAACTCTTCCCATCGCATCGCCATTGGGCCTGTCACTGATAACGCTTCCTTGACTTCCGTGACCAGCCCAGCGACTTACCCGGGTACCAAGCTGCCGTCAACGCCTCGATCTGCTGCCGGGGCTTCGCCTTCAAATGCTCAGCCTCTCTGCGTATGATGCGAAGGAACTGCTTGGGTATGGTGAATATAATATTGTATGATACTTTATCATAGTGTTAATAATTAATTCATAGTGTTAATATAATAGTGTTTATCATTCCCCGTGTGGCGATGGGATAGAATACAAGTGTCGCCACCCCTTACTTAACCGTGGGAGTTGGGAGTGGGCAGGAGCATTCTCCTGGGAAATGTATAACATCTCACTGCGTTCGCCAACCCACCTGCAAAACGTGGCGATTACGGCATTATCCCCTCATGATGAGCAAAACAGAAATGGCCTCCAGTTCAGGTAGCTCCGGTACCTTACGGGCTCATTTTGGTCGCGGGTCCGGTAGTGGTGGAGAGGGGGGTGCGATGAATCTCCGGCAGCGAACCGGCTACCAATCGAAACGACCCTTGGCTCTGGTAACACACAACATTCAGACACTCAGGACCGATGAGAAGGTCATCGAGCTGGAAGAGGAATTGAGCAAAACACGCTGTAACATTGTAGGATTATCAGGAGTGCAAAGAGAGAGCGAGGGCACGATAATCCTCTGGTCTGGAAACTGGCTCTTGTATCTGGAGAGAGATCACCCGTCCCAAGGCGGTATAGGGTTTATCGTCCGCAAGTCTCTCGTAGGTAACGTGGAGAGTATCGAGAGTGCGTCGACAAGGATAGCGTACCTTATACTCAAAATTACTAAGAGGCATTTGTTGAAGGTCATACAAGTAAACGCACCAACCTCGGCATACTCCGAAGACGAGGTGGAAACATTTTACGAGGATATCTCAAAAGCCCCATCCAAAACCCACTTCACTGTAGTTATGGGAGACTTTAACGCGAAACTAGGCAAAAAGAGTGATGATGAGTTGAGGGTGGGGAAACATGGATGTAGACAGAGAAACAGGAGGGGCAGGAAAGCCTATTTATGATGAATTCCTTCTTCAGAAAACAGTTACAAAGGACTGTACTGTTCAAGTTCAAGAAGGGCGACAAAGCTCTTCTAAAGAACTACAAACCCATCTCACTCTTGAGCCACGTCTACAAATTGTTTTCGATGGTCATTACCAATCGACTCACGTGTAAGCTTGGTGAACGCCACAATGTCAGTCCGTATCCAGGCTAAGAGTATGAAACCGATCCAATTGCAAAAAGACCTGAGACAGAGAGATGTCATCTCTCTGAAACGGTTCACTACTGCACTGGAAGATGTTTTCAAGCTCTTAGACTGTACCGGACTCGGCATCAATATTAACAGTGAACACATCACTCATCTTCGATTTGCAGGCGATATCATCGTTATTGCAGAATCCATTGAGGGCCTTGGCACCCTGCTCAACGATCTCAGCAGGGTATCCCAACTAGTGGGTTTACGAATGAACATGGACAAGACGAAAGTCATGTCAAATGCCCATGTCATTCCTGTACCGGTTCTGGTTGGCAATGTGATTCCCGAAATTGTCAATCATTATGTATACCTTGGATAAACAGTCCAGTTAGGTAGATCCAATTTCGAGAAAGAGATCAGCCGACGAATTCAACTCGGTTGGGCAGCGTTCGAGAAACTTGAGAGGATCTTATCATCTAACATGTCTCAGTGTCTGAAAATACAGGTCTACGACCAGTGTGTGTATTACCAATGATGACTTACGGGATGGAGACGTGGTCCCTAAATGTACGACGACAGACGACGCAGTGTAGGACGCCTCCCCAAGTAGGTGGACAAACGACCTGGTGAAGGTTGCTGGGAGTCATTGGATGCATGCGACACAGGACCGAACTCTGTAGTGTAACATGAGGGAGGCCTACGTCCAGCAGTGGACGGCGATAGGCTGAAATGAATGATGAATGAATTAATGAAGTGTTTATAATTAAAAATTTACATGTCGCTGCTATTTGGTTATTATCCAAATGAGTAAGGAAAAATTTAATATAGTATTTCTTTATCTTTGAATGGTTTAGAGATGTTTAAATTTTAGTGGCTGAAATAGAGCACTTTTATACTGACTTGTACTAACTTCTGCAGTCCATATAATTATGTGTGTCGCATTGGGTACAAGCCGGCTTCTCATATCATTGCATCTTACCTAAATCATCTGAGGCATAATGAAACCATATAATCTACGGCATTAGTCATTTCCGTCAATTCCACGGTTCATCAGAACAGTTTCCTTGAATTCTGTTCACAGATTTGTCTAGATTTTATTTCATAATTTTCTTATGTCGATGTTATCTGCTTATACTCCATAGTTTAAAAAAGCGCGGGAAGGAACGGCTAGTTAATTGGTTTCTTATTACGTCACCACATAAAAAAATGTCTATATACTAATATTTATTGATTAAAATTTATTCCTATTAATTTAACTATTTTTTTGACAGACTGTAATCCTTTATTTTTTATGGTAGCTTATGGTATGGACACACCCCGCCCGTTCAGGCAACGAAAAGGTGGCCTTTATTTCTTGACCTAGGTGGTAACAAACTGTAATTCTAATATAAACAGCGAGAGATACTTTTTGTTATTTATAACAAAAATGTCAGGAAAATAATGAATAAATATAATCCGATAAAATATAGGATATATTTTCATTAACGTAGTGACAACTACGGAAATTGAAATAAGTTGGTATCACAGCTCGGGTCCGGATACAATTTGTCTATTACCGATTCGCTGTTCGGAATAGATCAAATTGAGGATATCTACTGAATAATATAAACACTCCCAGGCTTCTAGCATTTCAAAGTTAAACTTTTGGATATAAACGAAAAACTTAACGATCATCGAACGAACGTCCAAAAACTTACCACCGAAATACTTTAGTTACTTTTGACTCTCGTTTGTTTTTTTTATAAATTCGTTCTTTTTTCAACTCATATAATTATGGAGTGCTGTGATTTTAATTCGAGTTTCTATTCGCGTACAATAAAGTTGCGCTAACTTTTCTTAGTCAATTTGTACGATTTCCAAGAAGTAGTAATAAACAGCGATACATTGAATCTTATCCATAGATATACCATTTTTCAATATTATTTAAAAAAATAGAGATTAAAAGTAAAGTAAGTAGAGTGAAGTATTGGCATAGTCTCGCGACTATTCTGATAAAAACTCCGGTCTAATCGTACTGTGGCAGCAAGGAGACAAAAGCTTAAGGAGATGTGTGCGAACTACCCGACATTATTTACACATTGTACAGACTTAATACTCAAACTTTGCAGTTAGAATTGTATTAAACGATGACACAACCCTATTTTTCAAATTACTGAAATTTAGCATTTAATATGCTTATTTATAAAAACCCGATTACGATGGAAAAATGATTGTCACAAGTGGGATTCGAACCCACTCCTATTGAAAATCCATTCCAATCGGTTAGATGGCACAATTCTCCTTAAAGACGAAAATATAATACGATTCGAGAATTGAATGTCCTACAATAGTTCACGGTGGTGTAAGTGGCAGCATGATTGGAACGGATTTCCAATAGGTGTGAGTTCGAATCCCACTTGTGACAATAATTTTTCGCTCGTAATCGAGGTTTTATTTATAATCAAGCATATTAAATGTTAAATTTCAGTAACGTTATTCTGATAAACTTTGCAAATAGTCACTTCATAAATATACGATTTTTAGGCAGCTTATTATCTGGAAACGTCCGTTTGTTCAGACCAAGGCAACGGTTTTGTACGGCCTATATTTTGTATGGCCATAGTCCACTGTATTCCCTCCTTTACCATTGCGCCGATCACTGGTACCGTTTCCTTGACATCCCTGACTAGCCTGGCGGGTACTTTTCCTATTGACGATTCAGTTATGAACAACAGTGTTGATGAGGCCTTGCCCACACGCGATCTGCTTCTGCGGATGGAGGAGTAATCTCCGATCCAACCACACACGACTTCAGCTATAACGACATAAGGCACAAATAACTAAAACTAGAACATCCTAGCGAATACTTATCATTATTATTTAAAAAATAAAATTAATCTTTCCGTGTGGTGACGGAGTAAGAATACTATTCACCACCCCATATCTTACCCGTGGGTGATCGTACGAGATGACTAAGGGATATAAAACGCATATTACATCTATATGAGAGAAGGAAAACTCGAAACAAAACCCTATACCAACACGTCTAATCAGCGCGATATAGTAGGTTAATTCCCCTCCTATTACGGAGGAGGCCTGAGCCCAACAGTGGGACATTTATGGGCTATGATGATAATGATGATTATTATTAAAATATTTATTACGTTGACAGCATCATCATCATCTCAATTTCATATAGATCTACTGCTGATTTACATTATCGAGAAAGTTTTCTTGATACCCAGACTGTATAATACAATAATACCTTATGGAATCTAACTCATAGTTTCTGAGATTAGCGCATTCACCCAAACAAATAATCAAAGAAACTATAAAAATACCCAATTTTATAATAATAACACATTTCGATAATACTCACCCCGGTTCTGAGAACATTGACTCGTCAATGTTATTAAAACGGTTGTCAAACTGGCTTCGAAACTGGCTATCGATTGTGGCATTCATTTGTGGCAGTCAGCCTTATTTTAATATTAAATTTAGTCACCCTTCATTTCTACTATAGTCATTGAATATTAGCAACTTACCTGGAAAGAATAAAAAAATACATGTTAGATTTTGTAATAGCATTCATGGAGATTAATGAATTCGTATATCAGAGTGATCTTAGGGCCACCGAAGACAAAAAACCCGATTCTGGTGACCAGCACGCACAGTTAAAAGAGGTATATGTAGGGAGACTCGATAGAGTCACGCGCCGCTTCTTCTCTTGCCCCGAACGGATTTAGCGGGGTATGACCACAGCATAGCCCGTCACTGAAAAAAAAAGGGTGATCTCTATCCAGTCTATCAATATCTGTCGTAAAACAGATAGGTTTCCTTACATGGGTGGATACTGTCATAAATGCTACGCTTAGCAGACGGGTTGGCTTTAACAGTTGCCCTTATAAACTACCAAGGAAAATTCTATTAATGTTTACATGCAACCCGCACATATACACACACACACGCACACACACACACACAAACACACACACATAAACACACTAATAACCGTAGTATAGATAAAAGCCTAGTTTGGCTACAAAAACTTAATTAATTCTTTAAACTTGAAACTTGTAATCCGCCATAAGTTTTCATTGTAATATATACTAAGTATGTTGATAAATAAAAATTATTACGATAACTGATATTTATATTCCTACGGGAAACGAAGAGGTGGCGATAGGTTTTATTGTTAACTCGTCAACATACTGTCAAACGACATTTGTTAAAATGTATTTTTACGTTAACTAGGCACAGCACAAAGCTTTGTTCTTACTTTTAATATATTCGCAAAATATCTTAAAAATTCAAATAAGCAACTCAGCTCACCGATAGTATTTCTTTACTCGACCAAAAATGTGAACTCTATATTTTTACGTTTGCCAGACATGTACATCATGGCTGCTATTCACGTATTTAAATGTCTTATTTTCCCATGAAAGTTGTAAAAAAATATCATCTTACGTGGGGCGACTTCTGTAGGTACTGTTGTGGAGGACTAATAGACTAATGAAGATGAAAATATTTAATTATAAAAAGGTGTAACTAAAGATATACTGAATGATTATTCACATAAATATATGAATTTTCTTATATCATTGAAATAAAAGTGGAAAACAATACGGCTATTGGAACATTAATTCTATCTGTATTCGTACACAGATCAGCCAGCATACTAAATCAGAGAGACGCCTTTGGAATCTTAATAGGTACCGGTTTTGGAATTCCAATCTATAGCTGGGTAGGACTGGCGTGCAAATATTAGCAGAAGAATGGATTGAAATTTGATTTTATTTTATGGAAGCCTGCGGTGGAATAGTCACAAAACAAATAAATACTATTTGTTTTTAGGGTTCCGTACATCAAAAGGTAAAAACGGAACCCTTATAGGAGCACTTTGTTGTCCGTCCGTCAGTCGGTCTGTCCGACCGTCTGTCTGTCTGTCAAGACCCTTTTTCTCAGGAACGCGTGGAAGTATTAAGCTGAAATTTATATCAAATACTCATGTCTACTGTCCCTTAAAGCTGTGAAAAAATCAATTTCTAAGCCAATGCAATCAAAAGATACAGCCGTTTATGCCGCAAATTTCCGCAAATGTTCGACACTTGCAAGGGAATCAAAACCTACAGGGTACTTCCCGAGAACTCAGAATCTTGAAATTTGGTACGAAGCAACGTTTTACAGCACAGATAAAGGCAAAAAGTGTGTGTGTCAGCTCCGACGCACGACTGGAGTTTACTCCTTAAGTACGATTATCAAAACAGGCGCAAAAAAAGCTCATTTGACTAAAAATAATATATATATATATTTATTTTCATTTATTAAAACTGTTCAGTGAAGTATTATCTCACGTCAGAAAGTGAAAGGTGCGCAGAATAGGTTGCGCACCAAAACGTGACGAGGTCATTCGATCACTAGATTTTACTCCTCAAATTTTTCTCATAACGGCGCCTTATATGAAAATCAATTCTTAAGGAGTAAACTCCAAGAATTTCGAAAACCGTAAATTTTTAATTGCATCATATAATAAAAATAATTTTAATAATTTTAAACTTACTATCTCTTATGAACGTGTAGAGGTATTAAATTGAAATTCATATTAAATACTTAGATCTATAATACCTTTAAGCTATGTAGAACAAATTCAAACTTCTATGTCAACGCAATCAAAAGAAACAGCAATCTAAGCTGCATATTTTCAAACACGCAACTACTCGCAAGAGTATCAAAACTTAAAAGGTACTTCCAGTCGACCTACTATCTTGAAATTTGGCATGAAGCAATGTTTTATAACAGCATATAAAGTAAGAATTTCGAAAACCTTAAATTTTTTGTTACATCACATATCTTTTAATATACTCGTATAATGGTTCGGAACCTTTTGCGCGCGAGTACAACTCGCACTTGGCGGATTTTTTTAGTATCCAGTTTATATGTTGTGCTAGTTAACCCAGCGAACTTCGTTCTGTCTATCAGTAAATGAATTGATTTAAGGGTAATTTCTTAGAATAAAAACAAAGAAGGATAGTTCGGTACCGGTTCGTAAGTATTTAAAAAAATGAAGCTAAAAATCCTGCCACTGTTCAAGCGATTACACGATTATACACGCATACTACTATAAAATTTGTGCAAATGATTATACGAGTATACACGCACACTACTAAAATGAAACACAATGACCTTTCACACTATGAAACGGGTCGGCGTAGGGTGACATTTCTGTCACCGATTTAGTAGCGTCAAATATTGTGCGTGGAATTGGTTTCTATGTGTTATTATTCTAAGGTTTTATTATTATCGGCCATGTATTATGGTGCGTTGTTTGCACTCTACAGTGAAGCATCTTGTGATATACGACAGTTTTCCCTTTTGTTATCAAGCGTAAGAACATTTCTTCTTGCGCGTCAAAATTTATCTGGTTGTTGATCTGTGAGGTTTGCTCCACGATTTCAAAATGCCGAAACGCAAAATCGAGCCGTTTCGCGGCCTGCCTCATTTTGCTCTTGTGATTGAGAAGCACGAAGACGGGCCATACTAACGCGGCGCTCTTCACATGCAATATCTTGTTCTTCTTCGAATCCTAATTACATTATGGCTTTGTTGGGAAATATTAGATCTTCTTGGTTGTTAGTAATAATATCGGCGCAATAAGATTTATTATAATAATACCTACTCGTACCACTCGCACACAATAAATACAAACACAAATCAACTTTAATTTCAACGTTTCGCGGTATTTTCAAAACCAACCATAGACAATATTACGTAAGCTGTCAGTTGCATTTTGTTATATCACGAACAAATAAACGGTTGATTTGATGTTTTGACTGATGTTTTTAATGAGACTTTTTTTGTTGATTAATAAAATAATCTAATATTATGCTATTTTCGACAAAGACAAATTCAAAAACACAAATATCATAAAAATTGGTCCAGCCGTTCTTGAATTCCAAGTGGTGTAACTAATACGAATTTATTTTATATATATAGATTAATTATAAATATTATTATTTGTTAATTAATATATGAGAAATAAAGAGAAAATCAGGTAACATACAAATCTACCCCTTCAGTGGACGATTCACCAATAATGTGCCTAGAAGGCTACCAGCGTTACCATGTTGGAAGACAATGTAATATTTTTTTGAATATTTTTATCATTCTAGACCATATAAATTCTACAGGTAGACTCAACTTGAGTCTGAGTCACTCAAGGCTCCTCAGCAATAGAAAGGAAATTGATATATTACACCACGCTGGTCAGACGGGTGGTGTGGAGTTTTATTTCAAGTTTTAGTTCTCTTGCTTATATGTTTTCTGCATATTTAATTCCTTAGTCATATTTTACGACACCCAAAGAGAGATAGCGGGTGGTGAATTCTATTATTATACCGTAGTCAAATGAAAATTATTGTGTATATTATACTATTAAAACTATAATCTAGTGAATCAACAAAAAAACTAATAACATGTGATCGCTGGCAAATTTTCGTCTAGCAAGTTTTTAGAAGTGAAACTTCTTTAGAATCGTTGTGATTTCAAACTCGATGAAACGAAAAAATAAGTGCATAGAGACACAAACACATAAATGTATAGGATTCAGCCGGCGAGAGAATGAGATAGAACACATTAGACGTTCTCGGTCTCCTCTTTGTGCGACTCTTCGTAGCATCCCCACTATCTGAACCCCACTAAAGAGATAGAGAGAGAGAGAGAGAGAGTTAGAGAGAGAGAGAGAACACGCTATTGGTTGATGTATGTAAAATACATTTAAAAAACAGTTTGCCAAAGTTTCACTTCTGATATGTGTACTTTGTACACACGCTATTTTTTTTTTGCGGCGGCAGGCTATGATGTAATCACATCCTGCTCAAACCGGTTCGGGGCGACAGAAGGAGCGGCTCATGACTCTACAACCCACCCTATAAATACCTCTCAACGCCGTGCAAACCAGTCACCGGCATCTGGTCTTTGTCTTGTATGGCCGGTCAAGGTTACCCTTTCAGGTATCATCTTCAACCGACGCCCGACAGCTGTCGCCATCAGAGCATTTTCTGTTTCGGCCGATGACCGATAGCCTTTGCCGTAGAGGCGTCGTCAATTTTGTCGATCCAGGCACTCGCTGCCTAATTGAACCAACTTAGTTTGTCCTTCAAGTTGGAACCAGGTATCCGTAAATTCAGAAAATGTCATTGAAATCGATTAGGTGGGTTCGAAGATAAACATGAACGTGCGATTTTGATATTTGATTTTTATGTATTAAGATTGCTTCCAGGTCTAATCGGAGACATAAAATTTACAACTATTTATTGTACGAACCCAAGTTTTATTCAATTTCAGGCGGTAAACGTAAAAAATACACAAATTCTTAATTTAACTTCTGATTGCCCGAATGTCTTAATGATTACTTAGTAACGACCGTGTCTCTGGGGTTCAATCTTCACATATGTTACACTCCATGTAAATTCACAAATTGTTGTACTGAATATCGGTTTCATTTATGTCCGTTAAATATACAATATCCGGAGGACCGAGCCTTGCTCGGTATTTTCTTATTAGTGTGTTTTGGAAGATATATTTAAATATAATTAAAATAATGAAAAGATAAATTGAAAAGGCAAAAAGTAAAAATAGAAACTAAAAAAATATATCGAGCATAAAGGAGCCAAAATCACGTTTGTCGTATGGGAGCACCCCTTAAATATTTATTTTATTTTGTTTTTTAGTATTTGTCGTTAGAGTGGCAACAGAAACACATAATCTGTGAAAATTTCTGTCTAACTGCTGTCTAACTATCATGGTTCATGAGAACCATGATAGTTAGACAGCAGGAGATATATCTGCCTGGAGATAGACAGATGGACGGACGGATGGACGGACGGATGGACGGCGAAGTCTTAGTTATAGGGTACCGTTTTACGTTTTTGGTACGGAACCCTGAAAAGGTTGAACTCTCATAAAAGCTTGGTACAGTGGAAATACTCTTTAAAATTGGAATGTCTCGAAAATCACAATACTGTATTAACACGGCATTTGAAAGTTTCAGGACAGTTCAAGGACAACCGGTCGAGTTTCTGAATACTCTGAAGGCTCCCGGTCTCCCAACTCACATCTTAAAATTGAGAGCTGACGCGCCAAAATTATACAATGCCACCAGTTTGCAAGAAAAAACATTACATTGCATTGTAATCGGGTCAACTATACTGACCGGTTGGTCTTGACCAGAGTCAGTATTTATTCCTAGGATTCTCCAAATACCATCAAATTACTCCTTCGAATTTCAGAGAGTGCAGTTTGTCATTAAAGTCTGCTTCGCAATAATCATAAACAAAGCTCGAGGTCATATTCTTAAGGTAGCGGGAGTAGACTCGAGAGAAAGCTGCTTCTCCCATGGGCAGTTTTATGTGACATGCTTCAGAGTAAGCTCACAGAGTAGCCTGGTAATTCTAGCATCTGACAAAAAATTAAAAGATATTGTTTACAAAGAAATACTGTAATAGGTGTAGTATCACGGGTGGATGTCAAAGAAGTGGTACCAGGGGTCGGCCTAATTTCAATGGCAAAGACGGTGGGTTATGGGGCCGTACACTAACCTTCCGTCGCCTCGGTTGCAATGAGCGCGTTATGTTAAAAACATGGCCTGCTAAGAAAAAGCCCGGTGTCCATAATATATAACATTGATTTAATGTTTATTAAACCTTCCTTACACTATAACAATGATTGTTATCATCTTCATCATCATCACAGCCCATATACGTCCCACTGTTGGGCTCGGGCCTCGTCCATAAGAGGGAAGTTAACCTACTATACCGAGCTGGTCAGACGTGTTGGTATAGGGTTTTGTTTCGAGTGTTCCTTCTCTTGCATAGATGTTATATGCATTTTAAATCCTTTAGTCGTCTCTTACGATCACCCACGGGTAAGATAGGGGGTGGTGAATTGTATTCTTACTCCGTCACCACATGGATAAGATTGTTATACTATATAAGAATACAAACATTTATACATAATTATCTATAACAATAAAAATAATAACGTAAAAAATAAACAAAAATCCTATTAAAACATTACCGACTTCTACGCAGATAAGGATGCCGGCAAATGATAATAATTAATAAAATAATAAAAAGGCCAAAAGATAAATAAGAAAAAGTAAGGATCCGAACCGAACTCCGGTTTCTTTGGATTAGACTACTCGATTTTCCAACTGAGCTAAATGTCTATTCTTAATGACAGCGTCAAAATTTGAAAACCTTCATATTCTAATAGTTTTAGTACAACGAAAAATTATATTTTTGTTGCTGAAATATACTGACAAAATAATATTTTCTATAAATGAAACCTAGCTAGATCGATTAGTCGCCCCCGGAACCCCTTATATGTTAAATTTCAAGAAAATCGTTGGAGCCGTTTCCGAGATCCAGATTACATATATATTTATATATATACAAGA
This sequence comes from Lymantria monacha, assembly GCA_905163515.2. Taxonomy (NCBI): domain Eukaryota; kingdom Metazoa; phylum Arthropoda; class Insecta; order Lepidoptera; family Erebidae; genus Lymantria; species Lymantria monacha. The sequence goes on from LR991081.1 coordinate 26,888,428, forward strand.
ATTGCTCGTTTAAAGATATAGTGAGTATTTTCTATAAATGAAACCTAGCTAGATCGATTAGTCGCCCCCGGAACCCCTTATATGCTAAATTTCAAGAAAATCGTTGGAGCCGTTTCCGAGATCCAGATTACATATATATTTATATATATACAAGAATTGCTCGTTTAAAGATATAGTGAGTATTTTCTATAAATGAAACCTAGCTAGATCGATTAGTCGCCCCCGGAACCCCTTATATGCTAAATTTCAAGAAAATCGTTGGAGCCGTTTCCGAGATCCAGATTACATATATATTTATATATATACAAGAATTGCTCGTTTAAAGATATAGTGAGTATTTTCTATAAATGAAACCTAGCTAGATCGATTAGTCGCCCCCGGAACCCCTTATATGGTAAATTTCAAGAAAATCGTTGGAGCCGTTTCCGAGATCCAGATTACATATATATTTATATATATACAAGAATTGCTCGTTTAAAGATATAGTGAGTATTTTCTATAAATGAAACCTAGCTAGATCGATTAGTCGCCCCCGGAATCCCTTGTATGCTAAATTTCAAGAAAATCGTTGGAGCCCTTACCGAGATCCAGATTACATATATCTATATTTATATATATACAAGAATTGCTCGTTTAAAGATATAGTGAGATACATACATACCATCACGCCATGTCCCTTGCAGGGTAGGCAGAGAGAACAGAGTGCCAGCGAACTCTATCCTTGCATACTTCACTCGCTTCTTCAACATTCATAATTCTCTTCATACACGCTCGCCGGTTTCGGAGACTCTTGACTCCACCTTCCTTCACAACATGACCGATCTCGTCTAGGTAGGTTAGTCTCGGTCGCCCCCGGTACCTACATCCTTCCACTTTCGCATTGTATATCTCCTTAACCAGACGTTCGTTCGGGATTCTTTCCATGCATGTCCGAACCATCGGAGCATTCCCTTTCGCATCTTCACACCAATACTCTCTTTCACACCTGCTCGCTCTCTTACGTCGTCTTTACGAATGTGACCGATCAGCCTAACGCCACAGATTTTCCGTAGAGATCGCATTACGACCGGATTTAATTTATTTTCATATTTTTTTCCGCATACCCAACTCTCGCTTCCATACGTGGGACAAGCACTGCGTTATGTATTGCTACACGTGCCTTCTGGCTGAGGTGGTGGCTACCGAGAAGTTGCCCCAACACTCCGTTCACTCTATTTTCTGCTTTCACTCTTTGCTCTATATCAGTGGTGTATCTTCCATCTCGGCTAAATCCACATCCAAGATATACACATTCGTCCACTTGCTCCAGTACATCATTACCTATTGTTACTCTTACATCTGTTCTGGCTTCATCTTTTTCAAAGACCATTATTTTTGTTTTGCTGACATTCACGCGTAGACCCCTTTTCTTATAATCTTCTGTCATTGTGTCGACTAGGTTCTGCAGGTCAGTCGCTGACTGTGCCAGCAGGACTGCATCATCTGCATAGAGCAGAGCAGTGACCACTGAGTCGCCCATCTAGACTCCCACATTCATATCGTTCAACCTTTGGAGACATTTATCCAGATATATGATAAACAGCCTGGCTGACAGAACGCAACCCTGCTTAACGCCGATATTGACGTCAAATCAAGGCGACATTCCATCATCCAGCCGCACACTGGCTCTACAGCCCATGTAACTGGACTGCACAGCCTGTAGCAGTTTACCAACAATACCATACTCCGGTAAAATGTCCCAAAGTTCCTTTCGTACAACCGTGTCAAATGCTCTCTCCAGATCCACAAAACTGCAGAAAACCCTCTGACTTAGAGCCAGATGCTTCTTCATAATGTTGCGCAGAGAGAACACTTGGTCCATGCATCCACTTCCACTCCTGAAACCCCCTTGTGTCTCACACAGTAAACCATCGCCCACCATTCTCATTTTCCTTTCAATAATTTTACCGTACAAATATATTATTAATAATATTTTTTTTATAACCGTTAAATATATTTTTGGAAAACATTCTGCGAGAAGGATTTATTCCTCAGTGAAGATGTTGTTTTTAAAAAAAATAGCGTGTGTACAAAGTACAAATATCAGAAGTGAAACTTTGGCAAACTATTTTTTAAATGTATTTTACATACATCAACCAACAGCGTGTTCTTTCTCTCTCTCTCTCTCTATCTCTCTCTCTCTCTCTCTCTCTATATATATATATATATCTCACTCTATCTCTCTCTTTATCTCTCTCTCTCTATCTCTCTCTCTCTCTATCTCTCTAGTGGGGGTCAGATAGTGGGGATGCTATGAAGAGTCGCACAAAGAGGAGACTGAGAACTTCTAATGTGTTCTATCTCATTCTCTCGCCGGCTGAATCCTATACATTTATGTGTTTATGTCTCTATGGACTTATTTTTTCGTTTCATCGAGTTTGAAATCACAACGATTCTAAAGAAGTTTCACTTCAAAAATCTTAAACTAAGAATATACGCAATTTTTACTCCTGTTTTCTCCTTTTTTTTATTATAGGGGCCATGGAGTGGTCACGCCCCACCAAATCGATCCGGGGCAACGGAAGACCCAGACTACAGACCCACCCTGCAAAGCGCCTCTCTTCGCCGTGCGAGCGGGCTACCGGTACCCAATCTTTACCTTCGGTGGCCTTATGGTACTCTCCCTAGGAGAGTACTATAACATTTAATTTATGATAATTATTAAATCCTTACTTCCTTACTAATATTACAAATGCGAAAATAACTCTGTCTGTCTGTCTCTGTCTGTCGCTCTTTCACGCCAAAATTACTGAACCGATTTAAATGAAATACACAGATAGTCTAGAGGCTGGTAAAGGACATAGGACAAACTTTTTAATGCAAAAAAAGGGTTCTAAAGGGAATGAAAGGTAGTAAGAATGTATCGTCATTTTTATAGTCAGAAGCTTGAAACTTATTTTTAGACTATTGATTAGATATTGTCGGGGAGATAGGCCTCGTTAGCATTGGTCTGCAATCTATCTAGGAGAAGGAAAACTCCGAAATATAACCCGAGGAGATAGGCCTCGTTAGCATGGGGCTGCAACCTATCTAGGAGAAGGAAAACTCCGAAATATAACCTGGGGAGATGGGCCTCGTAAGCATTGCGCTGCAACTGATCTAGGAGAAGGAAAACTCCGAAATATAACCCCCGATCTAAGGTGTAAACCGACCCGTGCTGAGAGATTCGCGGCCAGAGGGTAAGCTGGTCAAAAATGGAGGGTGCATGTGTTGGTGGTCACAGGGCACAGCGGTGATTCCACCTTGCCTCCACACAAGGGCTCTGTGGGGGTAGATCGTTTAATACCCTACTACTCGTGGGAACGCTATGGATTATATGAAAAGATATAAAATTCCAAATGACGGCGATGCGGCTCGCAACCCTTCACGTCTCGATCCCAATGAGGGCGAAAAGCGGTCTACGGAGTGCCGCTTTGCCACGCTAAATGTAGGAGGAGGAATGAAAGATAAATTAAATGAGGTATGTCAAACGATGGATGATAAAAAGATTGACATTCTTTGTGTGAATGAGACAAAGCGAAAGGGATGTGAGGTAACTAGTCATGGACCTTACACGGCATACTGGTTTGGAGTATCAATGACTACTAGAGCCTGCCAAGGAGTTGGTCTCCTTCTCTCTGCTCGAATGGCTCAATGTGTTAAAGAGTATGATTGTGTGAATGCTAGATTAGTATGGTTAAGAATGAAAGTGGGTCTGACCCGTATTTTTGTTGTAGGAGCATATGCTCCAGTAAACACGGGTTTGACTAAAAATAAATCTGAACAGGATGCGAGAGAGAAATTTTGGGAAGAACTAAGAGATGTTTTGAGATTATGTCAGTTGAATGAAAGGTTGATTTTGCTAGGTGATTTTAATGGATGGGTAGGAATAGGTGGAAAAGGATTTGAAAAAGTTTTAGGAAGGTTTGGTGATGAAAGTGTGAATGAAAATGGTCAAAGTTTACTAGAGGTGTGCTTGGAATGGAATCTTTGTATTACAAATACTATGTTTGAACACAAAAAGATCCATATGTATACACGTGAAGCAAATAATGTAAGAAAGAATATGATTGACTTTATAATAGTAGATGAAAGACTTAGAAGCAAAGTTCTAGACACTAGGGTGTATCGCGGTGTTGGTATCCATACAGACCACTTTCTAGTAATGACTAGAATGAGTGGTCTCGTAAAAATATGGCGAAACCGGATACATAACCCGACAAGTGTACTAGAAAGAATAAAAGTAGAAAATTTGCAAGATGAGATTGTTAGAGAGAAGTACAAAAGTAAACTGACAGAAAAATTGTATGATTCGGTTAATATTAGTGATATGGAAGAATTATGGAAGACTTTTAAAGAGAATGTGATAAATACTGCTATAGAAATATGTGGCGTGACCAGAAGAAAGAAAGTAAATGAGATGAAGAACGTATGGTGGGATAAAGATGTGCAGAGTGCTGTTTGTGAGAAGAAGAAATCCTGGATAGATTGGCTTGCTAGCAGAGCCAATGAGAGAATGGAAAAGGCAACGAATGATGATACAGATATAGCTAAAGAAGAGTAGAGTAGTAGTAGTAGAGTACAAGAGAAGAAGAAGAGTAGTGAAAGAAATTGTCAGAAGAAAGAAAGAGGATCAAAAAGACGAGTATGATAGAAGATTATCGCAGGATATATTATCCAACTTAAAAATTTTCTGGAAGTCGATAAGATCAGCTCGAGGTAAAGCTCAAAGTACAGAGCTTGCCTCGATCATGAATAAGTATGGAAGGATAGTGAATAGAGAAGAATGTGTACTAAAGAGATGGAAGGAATACTTTGAAAGCTTATTTGAAAGAGAAGAGTCACAAGACCTGTCATCTGAGAGTGAAAGAGGTCTTGAGGATAGAGAAGGTATAACTATGGTGGAAATTATGAACGCACTGAAAGGTATGAAAGTGGGTAAATCTGCAGGATACTATAGGATTACAGTTGAAATGTTGACGGCTGGACAAGATATCATAGCTAACATGCTATACCAGCTCTTCAATCTCTTTTGGACTAATGGCCAAGTACCTGACGACTGGTGTAAGGCAGTTATTGTACTTCTGTACAAAGGGAAAGGTTCCCAGCAAGATTGTGCAAACTACAGGGGCATAAGCCTCCTTAGCATTGTCGGCAAACTGTATGCGAAAGTATTGATTGAAAGAGTAGTGAAAGTAACTGACAAGAAAATATGCGATGCACAAGCGGGTTTTCGAAAAGGTATGGGTTGTACGGATCAAATCTTCTCCTTAACATGCATGACGCAGAAATTTTTGGCTAAAGATCAGAAAATCGTTTGCGCATTTATTGATTTGGAGAAGGCTTATGACAAAGTGAGGAGGAATGAACTGTGGTCGGTACTGTCTATGTATGGGGTGGACAGCTATCTTATTCACGCTCTGAAATCCATTTATAAGGACTCCAGGGCGTGCGTAAGAATAAATGGATCCTACACGGAATGGTTTAGTATTGATAAAGGTGTTAGACAGGGATGTGTAGCATCACCGTGGCTGTTTAACCTATTCATGGATAGTTGTCTGAAAGATCTGAAAGATAATGATTGTGGTTTAAGAATGAATGAGTTACTTATCAAATGTCTTCTTTATGCCGATGATCAGGTATTACTTGCATCGTCGGCTGAGGATTTACAGGCGATGGTAACTACTATGCATGAAGCTTTTGAAAGAAAAGGCATGAAAGTAAATGTACGTAAGACGAAAATAATGGTTTTTGAAAAGGATAAATGTATGACGGAATGTAAAATTAGTATAAATGGCGAGGAATTGGAACAGGTGAAAGAATTTTTGTATTTGGGTGTATTATTTACTCGAGATGGTAAAAATGATAATGATGTTGAAAGAAGAGTAAATGCTGGTAATGGGGTGAATGGGGCACTGTACACCTTTATGAGAAGCAGAAATGTGTCCAAAAAGGCACGTCTAGCTGTGCATAAGGGAGTATTAGTACCTACCCTCATGTATGGTAGTGAAAGTTGGATTTAGCAGAGAAGACATGAAAGTAGAATAAATGCTGTAGAGATGAGAGCTCTTCGTAGTATGTGTGATGTGAGCCTGAAAGATAAAATTAGGAATAGTGTTATAAGAGAGCGCTGTGATGTGAATGAAGAAGTAGTGACAAAGATCAAAAAGAGTATGCTGAGGTGGTTTGGACACTTAGAAAGAATGAGTGAAGAGAGGTTGACGAAGAAAATATATAAAGCAAGCGTGAGTGGGACGAATACAAGGGGAAGACCTCGTCATAATTTTCTGGATCAAATTAGCGATGTATTGACGAGAGGTCATATTAAGAGTATGCGTAATCGTAGAGTATGCATGAAGACTGTTATGAGTGTGAATGAAGTGATGGAAGTATGCCAGGATCGTGGTTTGTGGCAATCCGTAGTCTCTGCCTACCCCTCTGGGAAACAGGCGTGAAGCTATGTATGTATGTATGTATGATTAGATATAAATAAATATGATATTTTTTTTAAACTTTACCTTTAAGGGATAAAATAAAAATAGGGGATGAAAAACTTTAGGAAAGTAACTATTTACGCGGACGAAGCCGTGGGTAGAAGCTAGTGTTTAATAATAATAATTGATCACAAACAATATGAAATTTTATATGTATGTAGAATCATTTTTATTTTGTACTGGCAATGAATTTGTATTAAAAATGTGGGTCAAAATTTAATAACTGATACTGTCATGGGTAGAAATCTCTGTAATAACGATAACTTATTGGACGTGAGACTGGGAGGACGTGAGACACGTCCTTCCGTGACGATGAACGCTGTAAAATGTTCGAAACGTCCGGAAATTAACGAACTGTATGTGAAGACTAAACGTGGTGGTTCAAGTAGTTACCCATTAATAATGACTGATGACCACAACATCAAATGGATCAGTTATTTGCGAACTGTTTGCAAGTTATTTCTCATCTTCTTACAGCAGTGATGGAGACCCGGACACTAATAGCTACAATTCCACGTACTTACAATGCCTGAAGAACCACAGCCAGTGTTTAGTATACCCTATTTTAGACAGTGAAACTTTGCTAAAAACGTTGCCATCTATTGATGTTAATAGAGGAGCGGCTCCTGATGATATCCCACCACTTTTTATTTCTAAGTGTGCACTGGCTCTAGCTTCTCCGCTGTTGCACATTTATAATGTATCACTGGCCTCAGGTGTATTATCCCTTAGAGTGGAAACGAGCCAAAGTCGTTCTAGTATATAAATCTGATAGAAAAGATGTTATCAGTAACTATAGACCTATATCTATCCTTTCAACTTTTGCTAAGATCTTCGAGTTAATATTGTGTCCATATATTCAGAGTCATTTCAACTTGTATATCAGTGAGTGTCAACACGGTTTTGTTCCATTAAGGTCTACAGCTACAAATCTGGTAACGTTCACGGAATCAATAATACACTGCTTAGATATTAATAAGCAATATGATGTAATTTACACAGATTTTATCAAGGCCTTTGATAGTATGTCCCACTCTATTTTGATCTCGAAACTATCAGCGTACGGTATTACTGGCCCTCTATTACAATGGCTCTCATCTTACTTAACTGAACGTGAGTTTTATGTGGTCCTTAACGGTTTTAGGTCGTCAACCTATGGTATCAGCTCAGGTGCCCCACAGGGATCCCATATTATTTAATATGTTTATTAACGACCATTCTGATTGCTTTCTTCATTCTGAGTTTTTCTTATATACAGATGATTTGAAATTTGGAAGAATAATAGAATCCCAAAAGGATTGTGAGCTACTACAAGAAGATTTAAAGCGAGTTGTGGAGTAGTGTACTCATACTAAAATGACGCTTAATGTTAATAAATGTAATCACATGAAATTTACGAGAAAACATCATATAGTACAGTCACAATATTTCATACTTAACCAGAGCGTCCAAGAGGTAAATTCTATTTGAGATTTAGGAATTACTTTCGATAGTAAAGTTACTTTTATTCCTCATATCGATAACATGGTCGGGAAGGCTTCAGGGATGCTGGGGTTCATATTGAGGAATACAAGACAGTTTCGAGAAAGTAGTACGAAGATTATGCTGTATAATAGTCTAGTTAGGAGCATGTTGGAATATTGTACTGTTGTGTGCAGACCTCATTATGCAACACATATGTTGCGTCTGGAAAGGATACAAAAACGGTTCTTATGGCATCTAGCATTTGCAATAAGTCCAAGCAACTCCTCAGCTACAAAACGCGGTTGCAGTATTTCAATATGTATTCTCTATCATTGCGCAGGATTATGACGGACGGTATATTTGACTATAAACTTTTCAAACTAAAATTGATTGTCCACAGCTATTAGGCCTTTTGAGTTTTCGTGCCCACGCTAGGTATCCTAGAAATATTATTACGCCATTGTGTCCACCTCTGCGAAGGACAGTTCTTGGAGCAAATTCGCCGATATGTAGAATGTGCAAGGTTGTAAATAGATGTAGTGATATAGTTGACATCTACAATGATGATTTGGGTAAAATGACGAAGTGTATCATCAATAGTCACCAAACTTCCACTTAGTAAGATGGTGGGTGTATGTATATGTATGTATGTGTATATGCATATGCATGTGTGTCTGTATATGTATGTGTATATGTGTATATGTATGTATATATGTATGTGTCTGTATGTGTATCTGTCCGTATATATGCACACATGTGTGTATATGTATACACATAACACACACGTGTTTGTATATGTATACATGTCTGGTTGTACTACTCTTGGTTCTATTTTTTTTAAATAATCATTGTCATATTCGTTTAATTTTATCTGATGTAATATCGAGTGATTTATTTAGTAAGATTTTCATTTTAATTTACCACAATTTTATATCATTTATTTTAATTTCATTGCATTTGAATTGAGGTGTTCTGATTTGATGTAATTTAATTTATTATTACTTATTGTATACTCAAAATCCGTTTTCTCATTTTTTTTTTATATTAGTTTAATGTTATAGTTCCAAAGTGTGGACTCCGTATGTACATGTGTGTTAACCTATAATTAATTGTTGTTTTTATTAATTATTGTCATTTTGTTTAATTTAATCTGATTTAATATAATTTAATTCATTTCACGGAACGTTATTTTTTTTTTAATATCACATTAATATTATATCTCCAATGTGAAGCCTCCGCATGTACATGTGGTGTTAACCTATAATTAATTGTTATATTTGTTTTTGTTTTTTTTTAATTTTATTTCTGTTCTATTGTATAAGTATAAACAATTGTTGGTTAACCTAATAAATAAATAAATAAATGCATTTTTCTTTAAGATCAATTCTTGGTATAAGAACCCATTAGGAGACGTTGTGCTAACGCCCATTTCGTGCGGTATTCTACAGGGGTCAAATCCCACCAACCGCCCATGGCCTGTTCGACAGGTCATATAGGCCGAATAATCAAGATACATGTGCACGCCGTACTCATTGCGTTAGCGTGCACATGCTTCTTGAATCTCTACAAGTTATTTAACTTCTCTCGTCCTTGTCCCTTTTTCCTTCTCCCTGTATTCTTAGGGCGGACAGCACACGGTAAGCCTTCGTTGTCCGCGGTACTCCTACTGACTAGCCACTATACCCGCTATTCTGGCTGCCATCCTGGCGTATCTTGCCAACTTAGTCTTCAAGCACACGATCCTTGTACCAGGTGTGCGCGAACTCCCGCAGTTGCCAATAATTCGCCTCCGTTGCCACGACACCCATATAGCAGACTGGTACTTCTTCGTCACGTTGTATCCCTGAAAGCATCCTTGACCTGGGTCTGTTATAAAGGGTACACTTCCACAGAACATGGTGCATGTCTTCCTCCCCACCGCCGCAGCTACACTCCGCACTCTCTCCCAACCCCAAAACACGCAACCGCCTACGGAAGCACCCCTGCCCCCCAGCAGCTGGTAGACTTCATAGTCCGGCTAGACCCAAGTTGCCTTGAGCCAAGCCGCCACGTCCAGGCAGAACCGATATGTTTCCCTCCCCTTACCCTCGCGATGCCATCGTTCCTGCCACCGGGCAACGACATCAGCTCATATGGCCCGCCGCCTATCCAGATACTCGTATCTGTGCCTGGTCGCGTCCTGGCGAGCCTTCACCGCCCTACTAGCTCGGATGACCTCTACCAACGGGCAAAACGCCACTGATGACCGGCAAGGCAGCCGTGCTGGTAGTGCGATACGCCTTGGTGAGCAGGACGAGGGCGAGTTCAATAAATGCGCTCCTAACCACGTGCAAACCGGCCCTCTGGAACCATGCAACTCTCTGCAACCGCAGCATACGCAATGGTACCACGTAAGTATACCACATGTCACGTAAGTACCATGATACAGGGCCTTAAGTGCCCTGTAGCGATCACCCCAAGATGATGCTGAAATGCGGGCAACTTGCCAAAGCAATTTTCCGCCCGTTAGCGGATTGATTGCGCATGCTGCGTGAACGATAAACTCGTATCCAGTACCACCCCCATCACAGTAGCCATCTTGACGTCGTAGTCGTCGTCTCAGCACAGTAGCCGACTTGACGACATGAGTTAAGTTCCCATCAGCATCCGGACCCCTATGAAGAACTTGGGCCTGGTGCTCGACGGGCAATGGTGGTTATGGGATCATATCAGTCGACTTGCTTCGCAATTTGTCAGCGCGGCGTCCACCCTATCCTGGCTTATGCCAAAGGTGTGTGGTCCGACCGATGGCCCTGTACGGCGCACTTGTGTGGGTGGGGTCCCTGACCGACCGACTTAGAGCCTATGGCGACCACAGAGAGCCATGGCGGTCAGAGCCATACACGAATACCGCACAGTGGCGACAGAGGCAGCGTGCCTGTTGGCCGGAACTCCACCGTGCAACTTGGAGGCGAAGATGCTCGCTGGACAGTACCGGCGGGTATCAGCAAAGCGGGTATGCGCAAGCGAGATGGCCTCGGTTTGGTGTTCGGACCGTTGAGGCCTTCCGGTCGGTGCTGATGGAGCGGTTAGGTCGGCAGCACGGGGTCCATTATTTCTGACTGGTGCAGGTCCTAACGGAGCATGGTTGCTTCGGCAATTATCTGCACATGGTGGTGAGGAAGAGGAGGACACCGTCTTACTACCACTGCAATTGCGACGAGGAAACAGCACAGCACACACTCGAGGTCTATGTGGCTTGAACAAAGCAGCGCGGTGAACTCATCGCAGTCATCGGTGCCGACCTGGCGCTGTCGACCAGCACTAAAGGCAATACTCGTCAGCGTCAAGTCGCCGTCTTCTGCGAGACGGTCGTCTCGCGGAAGGAGGCGGAGGGGCGGCTCCGAAAGGAAATCCTTTTCAGTGATACGCTCCGTTTTCAACGCCTGAGACGACAACGCCACGTGCCGCAGAGAGGCTGACTGCGTGGGCTATGGGGCCACGCACTGCCCTTCCGTCGTCCCGGACGGAACAGGCGGCATTTGTCCAGACGCCTACCTAAAAAAAAAAGATCATTTCTTGATGCCTTACTGGTGCCATTTGTTTCATGATTTCACTGTAAATCTTCTGTATCATATAAATCATTAATATCATCATCGTTTGATGACTTTATAGGATGCAAACCTAAATTACCTAATAGAAATAACCTGTAAAAATTAAAAAAACCGCGCCTTTAATCGTAATTGTTGACTGACTGAATTAAATGTTCGAATTTTAGGTAAGGCAAAAAATAAATGTGGGATTTACAGCACTAGCCTCAATGTTTGAGATTTAGGCGGATATCCAATCTAAATGACACTTAGAATTTTATAGCAAAATTAAGGTTTGTTTAAAGACCTGTATTTTCTTCAGTAAAAAAAGGCGAAGAACTGTAAATAAATAATCTTTCCGTGTGGATAGGATAAGGTTACTATTTCCATCACTGTGACCAATGATAATCATAAGAACCAACTAATCGTTATATAATCACGAGGATGGACAGCAGCAGACGCCTGTGAATCTTATAACTATGGTCTTCAATACATTTGTTACTGATAGAGAGTAAATAAAAAACAACCTCTACCTGGCTTAATATTAATGTAAAATATAAAGATTTTGCAAGTTTGCAAAAATATTTTCTAGAAAAGAATCCTATACATACATACATACATATCATTACGCCATATCCCTTGCAGGGTAGGCAGAGAGAACAGAGTGCCAGAGACCTCTATCTCTGCATACTTCACTCGCTTCCTCAACATTCATAATTCTCTTCATACACGCTCGCCGTTTTCGGAGACTCTTGACTCCACCTTCCTTCAGTACATAACCGATCTGGTCTAGGTAGGTTAGTCTCGGTCTCCCTCGGTACCTACATCCTTCCACTTTCGCATTGTATATCTTCATAACCAGACGTTCGTTCGGCATTCTTTCCACATGTCCGAACCATCGGAGCATTCCCTTTCGCATCTTTACACCAATACTCTCTTTCATACCTATTCGCTCTCTTACGTCGTCGTTACGTAGAATCCTATAATCAAAGATAAAGGAAATTCAGTTTATTAGGACAGCAGTAATAGGATACTGACCAGACAAGCAGCTCGCGTAAATAAATTGAAAGCTAACAACATCTTTCAATCTTCGGAATTCTCAACTGAAGTACTATTTCGCTATTAGGAAATGGTAATAAAGATAAAGTTTTGCCCTTTAATTAAATTTATTCTCCATTTTCTTCCATTTCTTTAAACTATTTTGTCTTACAAAATAACTTTTACATGTATTTTTGAATTCACCTAACGCTAGATTTTCGGAAGAATCGTCTCTAATGATTAGTAGGGAAAATTTTATTTTGATAAAGATCAACTTTTAAAAATTTTCTATTTAGGTATCTTTCCGGAAAGGGAGAATTTTGCACAAAGATGACATTATTATAACAGCAATTAATATTCTTTGATCTATTTGGTGGTTATTTTTAGATGTTAACCTATTAGTACCAAAACTCCCTATAAGATGGCGTTACACAATAACGTTCCCTTCTTACTATAAGTAGTCTAATCACACTACTTATTTACATATGATGATAATTAATATTGGCTTTGACATTGTTCATTGGCTTGAACAAAAACATTGATAATATTTACTTATACTTAAATATCTAATTAACTAAAAATATAATAATATTATCAATGTTTTTAATTATTTATGTAATTAAATATAAATAATATTGTCATCATATCTATGTTTGACGACTTAATAATCTCGAGCTGAACTGATGTATTGTTATTTATAATGTAAGATATTTTTTTAAAGTAAATTAAGATATTCATTATCCTCAATGACAACAGTGCGTTTTTTAATTACAAATATTTGGACGACCGTCTTTAGCTTTGTAGTTTTACTGTAGTTTACGAAATTGTGTTTATTTTTGGCAAATATATATATATATATATATATATATATACATATATATCTATACTATAATAATATTATAAAGAGGAAAGGTTTGTATGTATGTTTGTAATGAATTGGCTCAAAAAGTACTGAACCGATTTAAATTATTCTTTCACCATTTGAATGTAACATTATCACTAATTATTATAAGCTATTTTAATTGTAAGAAAAATATAAGGATCCCTACTAAAATTACAATAATGTTACCCAAGGTGTAAAAAAACGCCCCTAAAATATCTTTTTTTCGCATGTGCTGCGAATACTATTGATAACAGAACCAAAAATGTTCCATAATATTAAAGAACATATCAATATCTACAAAAAATGTTGCAATAGCATGTGTCTAACTATTGTAGTTATGTCACTCTAACTACTTTTTAACATTTTAAAATTTAATAGTAATTTCGAACATAATCAGACCAAGTTATTTATACCTTTGCCTTAATCCTTACCTAAATAAATGATTTCTCAAGCAAGGCTTTTTAAATACCTGTAAATAACTTTTTATTTTATTAAAATCGGACACTCCATTCGAAAGATATTACGAGTTTAATAAAATTGAAATAAAATTCATTCGCCGCCGTGACGCGCCGGTGTGGCGGGGGCGGAGTGCAGGAGAGGGGCACATCTATGAAATAGGTAGCCGCGCGGCTCGCTCTGAGAAATTTAAGCCCTCCCAATATGTGTAATGGAACAAGACTTTTGGTTATGGAATTGCGAGACAATGTGATTGTAGCTACTATCATCACCGGCCCCGTGGCCGGACAGCTTGCTCACTTTCCGCGGATCCCGATGATACCGACGGATTATCCTATATCTTTTAAAAGATTACAGTTTCCTGTAAAGATATCGTTTGCCCTTACAATAAATAAATCTCAGGGACAAACTTTTTCTATGGTTGGCATCGATCTAAGAAAAGAGTGCTTTTCTCATGGCCAACTATATGTATGTTGCACTTTCTCTCTTTCTGTTTTATTGGCATCTACAAATACCACTGCTAACATAGTGTATAGTGAAACATTAAGGTAAAAATGGCAAATTAAAATAAAAAGCTAATAAAATTTAAAAGTCTTTAAAATAAAAGATGTACTTGAATAAATAAATGATACATAAATAAAAAAAACTACATTAAAATAAATAAAAAATATAAATCAAAAAGGAAAAATAAATGTAAAAAAAAACTTAGCATATAAGTCGGGATGCTATATTTTTTATTCTATGAAATATGTGATAATCAGTACTTATACAGTAATAGTAGGTATATAATGTATCTAATTATTATTAGTATGCCTATACTCTAAACCTCAGTGAAATGGTTTTAAAAATTACCAGTTGATGTCATTTATTCTGTTTACTCATTTTGTTCAACCCAAGGGAAGCCAGCGATACACTATTGCTAAATACATTATTATTTAGGTATGTCCTGCATTTACTGTACGTTTATGCCAAAATGTTTAATAAATAAATGTTCACCCGTGCGAAGCCGGGTCGGGCCGCTAGTATATATATATTTTATGTTTAAAAATATACACAAGAAAAAGTTGTCTTTATTTTCATTTATTTGCAATTTTGTAATAGTAAAAATACGATATACCACCTCTTTCTTATTCAGGCATGTCGATAGAGACAACTAGGCTAACATATAAAATTACTTCAAGGGAAAGTAAAACTAGCGTGATAAGTAATTTTTTCTCCCATTATGGCGAAGGACCAAGCTCAATAGTATAAATAAGGGGACGCGGAAGTCTGGTGACAATATGAATACTACAAAAATACAAAACGTTACCTATTAAATCAAATGGTAAATAAAAAAAAACGTTAGCGGAAACAATTCGACCACGAATGTGGATTACAAATAGTTATTTTAACTATATTTCAACATCTCGTTGAGTTCTATGAAACTGGCAATTTTATTCATCCTTAATATCTTTAGCATCACAGCTCATATAAGTCCCACTGTTGGGTACAAAACTCTTCTATAATTGGAGGGAAATTGGCCTACTATACTACGCTAGTCAGACGTGTTAGTATAGATATTTGCTTCGAGTTTTCCTTCTCTTGCATAGATGTTATATGCGTTTCATATCCCTCAATCGTCTCCTACGATCACCTACGGGTAAGATAAGTGAGGTGGTGAATCATATACTTACTCCGTCACCATAGATTATTAAGATAAAAGAGTTTAATTGTTAAATAAAATGTATGTTGTTTTAAATATATAACCATCTGTCATCCTATCTACTATGGAGAGGGCTATGCTCGGTATTTCTCTACGTGACAAAATCCGGAATACGGAAATCCGTAGAAGAACGGGTGTAACCAATATAGCCCGAAGAATTAGCACGTTGGAGTGGCAATGGGCAGGCCACATCGCTTGACGAACCGACAACCGTTGGGGAAAAAAGGTTCTCGAGTGGCGACCACGAATCGGACGACGCAGCGTAGGACGACCCCCCCACTCGGTAGACTGATGACCTCATCAAGGTCGCAGGAAACCGGATGCAGGTGGCACAGGACCGTTACAGATGGCATTCTTGTGGGGAGGCCTATGTCCAACAGTGGACGTGTACGGGCTGGTGGATGGATGGATGGATCCTATCTACGTCCAATATTGGGTATATTACCCCAGGAGTGGATAATAACTTAATCACCATACATGGCAGACATTTTGGTTGGACTGCAGTTGGCTTTGCAATTTTTTCAGAAGAATGTTTTTTTGGATGGTTTAAAAGTTGCGCCAGTGACGAATAAGCTAAGGAGTGAACACTTGACGTGGTATAGACATGTGATGAGACGGAATGAAAGTGATGTTGTGAGGAAAGGTTTAAGTATGAATGTTGAAGGCTTTAGGTGCAAAAGATAGATGGACTACGTGAAACATGACATGGATAGATGAGGAGTGACCACAGAGATGACGTCTGATAGTGTTGTATGAAAGGAGAGGATATATTGCGTCGACCCCAAATAAGTTGGGATAAGAGCAGAAAGATGATGATTACTAACCTTCTAATTACTCCTACTCATTATTTTATTTATTAGGTAATGACTACTTTTTTTTCTATCATTAGTTGACTTATTTGTGCACGTCTGTGATTAATGTAAACACTAGTCTTAAGATATTGGAATGTTATTAACATATGTTTATGGTGTATACGAGCCTTATATAAATAAATAAATAATTAATTGGGTAGATTTCATAAATGTATTCGAACACAGGAAGGTTATTTTTGTTATTGCTTATGGCAAACGAGTAAGCAGCATACACCTGATGATAAGTATTTCTGTGACACATGGACGTTTGCAATTCTGGGGCATGGTTGTTGTTTGGCAAATACCTGCACACGATTGCAAGGAGAGACACGAATCCGTCCTGCCAACAGTGCGGCAGTGACGAGGACACGGCGCAACATACGTTAGAGGTCTGCGTAACCTAGGCTCAGTAGCCCCGTAGACTTGTCACTGCCATCAGAGCCAACGTCGTAAAAGCGATGGTCGACAGCGTCAGAAACTGGGACACAGTTGCCGTCTTCTTCGAGACTGTTAATTTGCAGAAAGTTGCACGGCGTCGATAGGTACGTTGAAGCACGGATCTATAGGGTCGCACGCTGTTATTTCTGTCGCCCCAGACGTAATTAACGGAGTGTAGTCACACCATAGCCCGCCGCCAAAAAAATGGGGTATAGCTAGGCTGCCTACCAACCAAAACCCATCCAAGTCCTATAATTAGTGGCCACTGCTTTGCTTGCCGTGATTACGGCGTTATATATATTAGCGGCCTAGCCTTGGTCATAGCAAAGGTCCATGGGTGGCAGTGACACTTACCATCAAGTGTGCTGCTTGCTCGTTTGCCACCATAAGCAATAAAATATAAAGATTATCAAAACAATAGAAATTTCCAATAAGTTCTATTTTTTATATCTTAACAAATGGTTCTTTATATCTTGCTAATATTAAACAGAGTAAACAGTAATCATATAATTTGCTTTCGTATTATTAAAGCAATTCTAATGGAAGTAAGTATCAAATCTTTATATTAATCTATACATTTTCAAACATAAATGATCCGAATTAGTTTTGGCAGTAACATAAAAGTGTCATGTGGCACTCTTTCATTATATTCAATATTAGAGTATTTTAATATATTATATCAGATAATTTGTAATTCAGAGAAAGGGCTAAAGTGTAAAAATAATAACGGCTATATGTATGGTTTCATATTCCACTAAAATTCTCAAAGAAAACCATTGAAATTAATCATTGCACAATTGAAGGTGATTATTTGACTTACTGATGAACAATCACTTAATACGAAGTGATTTTATTACAAATATAGTCTTGTTTTTGATAAGATCACACCCCGTTTTAAGGAAATTATGATTGCATTACGGGATATTTAATAAAAAGCTTATAATTAATGGGCACCTTGTGAATTACAAACTGTGTATCGCTCAGATATTGCCTGTGAAGGAATCAAATTCGCGACGTTTGACATGGTAAGTTGTCATTTTAACCACTATGCCATCTGCGCAGTCAAGACTTGCCTTTGTGACCATGTCATAAAATCTTTAAAAAAAAAATATCTGAATTTATAAGGTTGTGTTCTTTATGCATTCTTCGAGAAATATAAACCAGTTCATTGTCTATTGCCATTAAATACTACACCGATAGCAAACTTTTCAGTTATATACAAAAATTATATAATATATTAAAAAAAAACATATGAAAGTACAACAGCATAAGTTAAGGACTGCAGTAATAGGTTAGGAATATAATAAGCTCATCGCATTTGTGTGGAAGTACGGGAAATATGGTAAATTTCGCCTGGAGAATGAGTTGCTACTCAGCAGCAGGTAGCTAGGGTTTTTACAAGCTCAATGATGACGTCCAACCCGCCAGTTAAGCGTGGCGGTTATGCCCCTAAACCAAGATCCACAATTGCCTTCATGAACTACAATGAGGTTTGAGCCTCAGGCAGGCTCGGCAAACGCTTTTAATGGTCTTAGGACAAGCAATAAATTTAATTAGAAAATATATTTTGGAGTTGAAATAGATTTGAGCTTTTCTTATTTTGGCGGCGGGCTACCCGACTAGAAATTTTTTCGTCTTCCTTAGCGGGACCGGACCGGGCATGCCCGATCTGGACCAGATAAGGTATATAACGCAGATAGATCATCTGGACCCGATCAGGAAAACCTTATCGGGTCCAGATCAGGCATTCCTGATCGGGTCCAGATCAGGCGTACCTGATCGGGTCCGGATGAAATTTTACTGATCGGAACCAAATCAATCATCTACGTTATATATCTTGCCTGATCCAAAACGAGTATGCCCAGTCCGGTCCTTTTAAAAAACATGAATATCTTAAAGAACATGTTTAATAGGTAAAAATATAAATTAATATATGACGTAGGCACCGAATGCAGTGCTATATTCTTATCATAGAGAGTCCCAGTGAGCCGTTCCGATTATGGCGCAACCACCAGATGCTAACGACTGCAACTGTCGCCTGAATTTCTTATTCATGACCTGATCGATCTGTTTTACTAACGCCATCTATTTATTATGACCCAAAACATTAAATGTTAGAATGGTTGTTACAATATAAAATTTCTATCTATCTATGTTTTCAAATGTTAGGTACATTTATATACATATATATATATATTACTAGCTTCCGCCCGCGGCTTCGCCCGCGTAAAAGGTTACTTTCCTAAAGTTTTTGATCTCCTATTTTTATTTTTGACCGTGGGTAATACAGTGCAACGGTATTACAATACTCAGGGTTGGAACTTTCTTACTGGACTGCTAGATGGCGTTGAAGAAGCTAGATTTTGAGATTTTTTGACAAACAATTTTTTTTATTTTTCATATAAAAATTTTGATTTTTTTTTAATAAAAAGTATCCTATGTTACTTCTAATACCTCCAAGAATATGTGTACAATGTGTCATGATGATTGGTTGAGTAGTTTTAGCATGAAAGCGTAACAAACAAACTTACATTCACATTTATATATTAGTAGGGATTTATTTTTGTTTATACTTTAAATATAAATTATTTTTATATTATTAATTAAACATTATTATTATTATTAAATACATATGATTAATTTAAGATTTCAAATTAATCTCCTCTGATGCAAATACAATTTCGCCGTGGCATAAATATGACAATCATGTCACTTTTTTGAATTTTGATTGATATTTTTTTTGTGTTACGAAAACTGTTTCTGGTTCTGATTTACTATAAGCCTTACTATATACTTGATGATATTTCACATCAGGCTATCCTTATTTGGTCCTGATCCGGTATGCCTTACCATACTTGATGTTATTTCACATCAGGCTATCCTTATTTGGTCCTGATCTGGTCCTGATCCGGTATGCCTTACCATACTTGATGATATTTCACATCAGGCTATCCTTATTTGCTCCTGATCTGGTCCTGATCCGATATGCCTTACCATACTTGATATTATTTCACATCAGGCTATCCTGATCAGGACCAGACCTGGTGCTGATAGGGTTTGCCGGATCCGGCATGCCTCATTCTATCCTGATCGGGTCCTGATCCAGTATGCCTTACCATACTTGATGATATTACACATCAGGCTATCCTTATTTGGTCCTTACCTGGTCCTGTTCCGGTATGCCTTACCATACTTAATGATATTTCACATCAGGCTATCCTTATTTGGTCCTGATCTGGTCCTGATCCGGTATGCCTTACCATACTTAATGATATTTCACATCAGGCTATCCTTATTTGGTCCTGATCCGGTATGCCTTACCATACTTAATGATATTTCACATCAGGCTATCCTTATTTGGTCCTGATCCAGTATGCCTTACCATACTTGATGTTATTTCACATCAGGCTATCCTGATCAGGACCAGACCTGGTCCTGATAGGGTTTGCCAGATCCGGCATGCCTCATTCTGTCCTGATCGGGTCCTGATCCGGTATGCCTTACCATACTTGAAGATATTTCACATCAGGCTATCCTTATTTGGTCCTGACCTGGTCCTGATCCGGTATGCCTTACCATACTTGATGATATTTCACATCAGGCTATCCTTATTTGGTCCTGACCTGGTCCTGATCCGGTATGCCTTACCATACTTGATGATATTACACATCAGGCTATCCTTATTTGGTCCTGACCTGGTCCTGATCCGGTATGCCTTACCATACTTAATGATATTTCACATCAGGCTATCCTGATCAGGACCAGACCTGGTCCTGATAGGGTTTGCCGGATCCGGCATGCCTCATTCTGTCCTGATCGGTTCCTGATCCGGTATGCCTTACCATACTTGATGATATTTCACATCAGGCTATCCTTATTTGGTCCTGATCTGGTCCTGATCCGGTATGCCTTACCATACTTAATGATATTTCACATCAGGCTATCCTTATTTGGTCCTGATCTGGTCCTGATCCGGTATGCCTTACCATACTTGATGTTATTTCACATCAGGCTATCCTGATCAGGACCAGACCTGGTCCTGATGGGGTTTGCCGGATCCAGCATGCCTCATTCTGTCCTGATCGGTTCCTGATCCGGTATGCCTTACCATACTTGATGATATTTCACATCAGGCTATCCTTATTTGGTCCTGATCTGGTACTGATCCGGTATGCCTTACCATACTTAATGATATTTCACATCAGGCTATCCTTATTTGGTCCTGATCTGGTCCTGATCCGGTATGCCTTACCATACTTGATGTTATTTCACATCAGGCTATCCTGATCAGGACCAGACCTGGTCCTGATCGGGTTTGCCGGATCCGGCATGCCTCATTCTATCCTTATCGGGTCCAGATACATGATCTGGTTGAACCGTACTTTTTTTTTAGTCGGGTATGGCACTTCATAGCCGCTAAATCCGCTAAGTCACACCCTGCTAAATCCATCCGGGGCGACAGAAGAAGCGGCGCACGACCCCATAGACCTGCCCTACATGTACCTCTCTTCGCCGAATAAGCGGGCCACCGGAACGTGGATGCGTGTAAGAGTTCGTTGCCCGTATCCTAACATCAGCAGTCTTAATTTTATCAGTACTTAACTGAGTTTGTACTGAAGTCATCAGCTTTGAAACAGACCTGTCTTTAGAAAGGAGATGCAATTCACGAAAGGATTACCCAGAGCTCTGTTCAGAGACCTGATAATATGTAGTAAACAATATGATATATCACGTGTTCATAAAGAATGAACCTACTGTTAGGGATAAATCTTCGGGTGACTGGACCGGGGAATAGTCCTTCACCCGCAGAGAGGCTGACCGCGTGAGGTCGACGCCCCGGCAGTTAGCTGGGGCGTCGACGGGGGATGGTACCCGAAAGGGTAACCCGCCGGGCTGGCCACGGAAGGCAAGGAAGCGGTACCAGTGGCCGGCCCAATGGCGATGAGGAGGGTATACGATGGGTCCACGCGCTACCCTTCCGTCGCCCCGGACGGTGCGGGTGACGTATGACCGGGCCATAGCCTAACAAAAAAAAAAGGTAGTAATTCTCGACGGCGTGTGTTAAAACCATAGCCTGCTATTGGGGGTAAATCTTATTTCAGTACTCAGCAACTTAAAAATAAACAGAGAACGTGTGTGTGTATAATTATAACATACCTTTTTTACCGATAA
Source organism: Lymantria monacha (assembly GCA_905163515.2). NCBI lineage: Eukaryota > Metazoa > Arthropoda > Insecta > Lepidoptera > Erebidae > Lymantria > Lymantria monacha. The sequence continues at coordinate 26,910,513 of LR991081.1, forward strand.
AATTATAAATGGAATAAAACGTCGAAAGAAAATGGAAACTGAAATTAGAATTTTACAATAACGAATGGAATTTAAATATTAAGAAATTCAATCAACAAGAAAAATGGAGCTTAATTCATGCGAACAAATGATTACAATGCGAATGATTTAATTGTCGGCTCTTTACAATTCCATCGTCCCATTTGTAGAGTTTACTCGTAATATTTTAAACGACCCGTCACTATACAATGCAAATGTCCCTCACAATTGGTAGGTCAAACGATCTGGGTAAGTGATGGCAACTAACCATCTTTTAAACACGCTACTAATCACAGAGATTAATAGTAATAACTTTATTTCATTCCATCTTGTTTATATTCCATTTGTTTAACTTGTTTGAATGCCTTTTTGAGGGAGACCAAAAATAATGTAATAGCAAATCCTAAATGGAACATCATCATTATCATCTTGCTCTTTTTCGACGCAATATGTCTTTTCTTTCCATAAAACCGTATCAGACGTCATCTCTGTGGTCACTCCTTGTCTGTCCATGTCATGTTTCACGCAGTCCTTCCATCTTTTCTTCGGTCTTCCCATACCCCTAAAGCCTTCAACATTCATACTTAAAATTTTCCTCACAATATCACTTTCATTACGTCTCATTACATGTCTTAAATTCATCATCATTCTCCTACTCTTATCCCAATTACTTGGGGTCGATACAAAATGTACTTTTCTTTCATAGTACATATTGTAAAAGATATAGTCATTTTTTTTTTATAACCGGCCGTCTGCTAGACGTCAACCCTCCTTGGGAATGTAATTGTCGACCAAACGGCATCAGATGGGGTTGGCCCGGGTCGTTATAAGTCATTACATGTCTTAAATTGAACATATAAAATATTATTTAATTATTTTGTCCCCATTTCATCATTCAATAATCAGAAAATTTTCCAATTTCCTTCAAAAATAATTCTGCTCGTAAAATAAATTTAATAATATCTTAATATATATAAATTACGTGTCACGTTGTTTGTCCGCGATGGACTCATAAAGTACTTAACCGATTTTAACCAAATTTGCACAGCAAGTGTAATTTGTTCCAACTTAAAAGATAGGGTAGCTTAAATCTGAATTTATATTTTATTGCAAATTATATGTCTAATATTTGACAGTCTATTTGTCAGTAATATTTGACAGTCTTATTGTGGTAGGACCACGCTGTGGACAGTTTTCTGTCTACAGCCGCGGGCCGGTCCGTCCGGGGTAGTACCACACTCTCGCAGAAGATCGACGTCTGAGTAATAGCAATGTGCTATTGCGCTTCGTTTGGTGAGCGAGAGAGCCGGAAGCCTAACTGGGGTGGGTTCAGGGTTGTCTTGGTAGGCAGCGGCCTAGCTATACCATTGGCAAAGGTCCATGGGCGGCAGTGACACTTACCATCAGGTGTGCTGTCTGCTCGTTTGCCGCCATAAGCAATAAAAAAAAAAAAAAAAAAAAAAAAAAAAAAGTCTAAATCATATGTTATATCAAAAGGATTTTAAAAGATGGCGGAATCTGTTGACTGGATTCAGTAAGTATTTAATAAATGGCGCTATGTTAAATGTACAAACGCTTTATATAAGCTAAAATTTGTTAGAATAAACAAAAAGTGTTACTGAGGCTAACCTAAGCCACAGCAACGCGTGGCCTGGTCTGCTAGTTTTATATAATTCAAAGAAAAAGGTAGTTTAATAAAAATGCTTTGCTTATTTTTTTATGTCACCAAAATTTTGCAAAGGGCACCAATAATATTGGCCATCGCAATACAGGAGACGATGATTTGACTTACAATTACATTGCAAATACAGATTAGGCATTAAGTGTTTTGTAATCGTACACTAAACTTTTAAAAAGGAATCTGATTAAGAAAACAAGGTCACAACCTTCGTGAATATTATTCCTCGTATCATGATGAGTTAAGAATACAACGTAACACTAACTCTTGATTTCTCGTAAAAATAGTAAAAATCTGGGCAAGCTAAAACGTTCACTAATTTTTGTGACGAATTAAAGAAATCGTTTATGTTTATATTTTTGCATGTTAGTATGAAGGAATAAAATATTAATGTCGTAGTATTTGAGCATGTCGGTGCATAAAACCGATTGCTTAAAAAGTGATCATAGCTATGTGTATGTACTCTATATGCTCTAAGTCTTAAACTATTGGAGATCAATTTTATTTTTTTGAAAAATAGGACCCTTTAAAGCTCTCTTTGAAGATTAAAATATTAAAAAAAAAGTGTTGAAGTTACTCAAATATCGATTTGAAATTTTCACTTCCGGTTTACGTAAAAAAAAATTAAATTTTGAATTCGACAAAAAAAAAAAAAATATCAGCTTTTTAACTATAAGAAACAATACTTTTTAGTTTTTTTTACAAATTAATTAACACAAATAATAAGCATCCAAAAATTCATGACTTCAGTCTTAGTCAATTTTTAAAAGCTCAATACTCAACAATAAATCATCACACAAAAAAAAATATAGATATACATCCATGTCTACTAGAAGTATAACTGACCCGAGTATAAACAAAATTCACGACCTCACTTTTTTCTGGTTGTCCGCTTAACGTGAAATGCCCCTATAGTAGAGGATTCGACCCCGGTCGATTTTTCTAATCCCGGGATTTCGAGATTATCTACAGTTAATAGTCCCGGGATTGTATTGATAATGGAAAATGGTAACAAAAAGTCAGTAAACATATCAAAATCAATTTTTGAGGACATAGAATGTTTAAGTTTTAAATCCAAAAAGGCGGTTAAACAAAATTATACTTTTTTTAATAAACTTTCTTCTTATAAAATAAACAAACTAGGCACTTCTGTAAATAATTTATGAAACCAACAATAAACTTCAAAAATTCAACTTCTTTCTACTTATGTTTATGGGTACTTATATTTTAAATTAAATTGACCAGAAACTTTATAGATTACTTATTTAAACCACGAAAATTAAATCATTAATGCATTTTTGCTTTTTAATAATTTGATTGTAACCAATTAACAAAAAAAATATCAATACTTACACGAAGCGAAGCGGAAATTTTTACACACTTTTACACATAATCCGGTCGTTAACAAAAACAAATGAAATTACTTAGTATGAATCAATTAATAACCTTAATATTCTAAGTGAAATCAGCCGTGTAAACAAGGTGGCTGTTAAAACGTCAAATCAAGGTAAGTGCGTTTCATCTCACGCACATTTTTATTGACTAATTTAAAAAATGTATCAATCCCGAAAATCCCGGGATTCATTAAATTTGATCCCGAAAATTTCGGGACTAAAATATGACCGGGATCCCGGGATCCCGAGATCCGGGATCAAATCCTACCCTATGGTCTATTTTACAAATTAATGTAATAATATACTTTTGTACCGTGATGCGGCTATAAGCTGAGAAGATATTGAAAGGCTTTATCCAATAGTGAATGGCAATGGCCGATCGATGGACCTAAGTATACCTCACCGGTGAAGATTAGGCGAAATGTGTCAAGCTAGCCGTAGCCTAGCCTATGAACAAAAATAAAATGATAACTACTATAAAATAACAGAAATCACATCCTATTTAAATTCATCATCATCATCACAGCCCATTAACGTCCCACTGTTTTCGGGCCCGGGCTCGGGCCCTCTCCGTAATAGAAGGGAAATTAACCTACTATACCGCGCTGGTCAGACGTGTTGATATAGGGTTTTATTTCGAGTTTTCTTTCTCTCGCATAGATGTTACATGCGTTTTATATCCCTTAGTCGTCTCTTACGATCACCCACGGGTAAGATATGGGGTGGTGAATAGTATTCTTACTCTGTCACCACACGGAAATTAAAATTACGTTGTATTTAAATTACGTAATATAGATTATAAATTTCTTACCTGAATTCAACACACATTTTTGAGATCATTTTAGAGTTGTGTTTTCTTCGTTGGCTCATCTTAGATTCGTCCAATAGGCACAAATTACAATGATCAACTGATCTACTACCGTCAATAGCTGCCGAACATTGTTTTAAAATTTTTGTTATGCAAATTATAGTAGTATTATATGCTTATTTATGTCTAAGTACCTTTTCACATGTGTTACTACAAAGAAATGAAATTGAAATTTAGAATAAAGATGTTTTTAATATTCTGAATTAAAGGTTAGTACAAGCCTTATTGATCTTATTACAAGACGTAGGCCTCGTTGTCCTTGTTCTGGATATTTTGATTCAAATTTAGTAGCCAGTTTATAATGAGTAAAAAAATACTTAATTTATTCTAATTTAAGACACACGGCTTTTAAGACATCCGATAAATATATTCCGCATAATCCAATTTCCAAGCTATTTACGTACTGCTGTACAGCAATTTGGGGATCGCACAAAGTTTTGTCCCGCGTAGGAATCGAACCCATGGCACTGGCAGGGCATATTAACCAACACGCCATCTCCACAGTGTTATAACAATACACATAGAAAATAAACATATAATTTAAAAAAACTAATAAAATGAGGAATTAATAAATAAACGAACTAATAAAAAAGAGTAAATTATCCTAGATTTCTTTTTATCCTGGTCAGAACATTAAAACAAAGTTTGGATCATTATATTATTATCGGTTTTTGTTATTGCTGATGCAAATTTTGTAAACTCTCAAACATTTTCAAGTCAACAATTATTTTAAAGATATGTCGATAAGTTTCAGAAGAGATACCGAATGTCCCAAACTTTAGACTGATTATATTTACATCTATGTACTAAATAGTTATACTTATATATAATAACTAAACAAAAAAAATAAAAATGTGTTATCCTTCATATTATTAAAGAAAAGATATGTTTTAATTACAAAACCGTTTTAATATGTATTTTAATCTGGATAAAAATGCTAGTTTTTTATCCCGATCAGAACATTAAAACAGTTTTGTAATTATTATATTATTAGAGTATCCTTAACCACTTTAAAATATACGGGCGGAGCACACACCCCCGGTCATGGCTTCGCCAGACACTGACCGGGAGGCCGACGATGACAGTGTTCCGCCCATCACGGCAACCGAGATGGGGGTGGCGGTGGCGCGCATGCGCAGCAAATCCACTGCCCCCGGGCCCGACGGTGTTCCCAACCGCGTGCTGGCCCTGGTCCTCGACCACCTGTGTCCCCGCCTCAGGGGGCTGTTCGACGCGTGTTTAGCGTCCGGGCGGTTCCCTGGGTGCTGGAAGGAGGGGAGGCTGGTGCTCCTGCCGAAGCCGGGACGGTCTCCAGAGTTGGCCTCGGCCTACAGGCCTATCGTGCTGCTTGACGATGCGGGCAAGCTATTGGAGAGGGTGCTGGCTGCCCGCATCGAGCGGCACCTCGTTGGCACGGGGCCCGATCTGTCGGACGCCCAGTTTGGGTTCAGGAGGGGTCGTTCGACGATCGCGGCTCTGCTGCGCCTGAGGGCCGTGGCGACTGAGGCCGTCGCCGGCGGAGGAGTGCTGTTGGTGGTGTCCCTGGACATCGCCAACGCATTCAATAGTCTGCCATTTAGCTGCATCAGGGAGGCGCTCCGATACCACGGAGTGCCAGTTTACCTGAGGCGGCTAGTGGCAGACTATCTGGAGGGGCGCAGCGTCCTCTACACCAACCGAGTAGGGGACGTTGTGCGAACGCCCATGACGTGCGGTGTCCCACAGGGGTCGGTCCTTGGACCCACCCTGTGGAACATCGGCTACGACTGGGCGTTGAGAGGGAGCCTCCCACCCGGGCTGGGCGTGATCTGTTACGCCGACGACACGCTCGTCACAGCCCGCGGTGGGACGCTGGAGGAGGCGGCAGGCCTGGCGACTCTCGGCACCGAAGAGATCGTCAGGCGGATCGAGGCGCTGGGGTTGAGGGTGGCCCTGGACAAGACGGAGGCCCTCTTGTTCCATGGGCCCCGCATGGGCCCTCCCATCGGCGTTTCGATCACCGTCAATTCGGTTGACATCAGCATCCGGGCCCATATGAGGTATTTGGGCCTGGTGCTCGACGGGCATTGGTGGTTTCGGGAGCATTTCCGCAGGCTCGCTCCGCGGCTCGTCGGCGCGGCGTCCGCCCTTTCATGGCTAATGCCGAATGTGGGCGGACCGAGCGCTACGTGCCGACAGCTGTACACGGGGGTCGTCCGGTCGATGGCCCTGTACGGCGCACCGGTGTGGGCGGGGTCCCTGACCGTCCGACTCAGGGCTCTTCTGTGGCGACCACAGAGGGCCATGGCGGTCAGGGCTGTACGCGGGTACCGCACGGTGGCGACGGAGGCAGCGTGCCTGTTGGCCGGGAGTCCCCCGTGGGACCTGGAGGCGGAAATGCTCGCCGATTTGTATCGGCGGGTGTCGGGGGTGCGCGCGGAGGGCGGTGTGGTCTCTTTGAGGGAACTCACCGCCTGGCGCGTTGACGCCCGCCTAGATGTCATTGCCCGTTGGGCAGTCCGGCTGGAGAGGCCTCGGTTCGGTGTGCGGACCGTAGAGGCCTTCCGGCCGGTGCTGATGCAGTGGTTGGAACGGCGGCACGGGGTGCTCTCCTTCCGACTGGTGCAGGTTTTGACGGGGCATGGATGCTTCGCCAAATACCTGCACAAGGTCGTCAGGAGGGAGAGTACACCGTCCTGCCACCACTGCGATTGCGACGAAGACACGGCGCAGCATACGCTCGAGGTTTGTGCCGCTTGGGCAGAGCAGCGTCGTGAACTCGTCGCAATCATCGGTGCCGACCTGACGCTGCCGACCATCGCCAGGGCGATGCTCGACAGCGTCAGGAACTGGGACGCGGTCGCAACCTTCTGCGAGGCAGTAGTCTCGCGGAAGGAGGCGGCGGAGCGCGTGCGCGAGGAGCGTCTCCTCGACGGCGCGAGCCGCCGCCGGCGACTGGGGCGGCGCAGGCCCGATTACCTGCGCCTGATGCCGCCCTAGCCGAGGCCGCGGGTGACTGGATCGGGGAATTAGTCCGTCACCCGCCGAGAGGCCGACCGCGTGAGGAAAGACCGACATCCTACCCGAGGGGGGGGATGTCGGTCGAGGAGAGGGTACTCCTCAGGGGTATTCCGTCGGGCCGACCACTGACGTCAAGTCACTCTGCTCCGGTGGTCGGCCCAACGACGAAGGCGACGTCACGGGTGGGTTACGGGTGTGCGCGCTTACGCCCCTCTGTCACCCCGGATGGAGTGGTGCGAGGAGTGCGCCGACCGTAGCCCACCCCCCAAAAAAAAAAAAAAAAAAACCACTTTAAAATATGGGAAAATCGGTATTTACCCATATTTTAAAGTGATTAAGGTTATATTTACACGCTTTAACTACATCCATCGTCCTCCATGAAAAATATGGTGACAAACATGGGGTAAAAAGTAACAGAACAAAAATACTGTGTCATATTTCTATTAATTATTATTTGACTAATTCTATGTTGTCTATAGATTTGCTTCAAACAAAACTGCGTTTTTCACTAGTATGGTCACAGTATATTTCAACATACTAATTGAATTGATAACCATAACAACAATCTTTACGAAGCCTATATTCTAAGTACGACACTTATATGATGAGCGTTAAAATACTAATTTGCAAAGCGTGAAATTGCATTATTGAAATGCTCTTAAATTTTCATTGCTCATTTCATGTAATTATTCCTGTTACATTGTCGTGAGACAAAAAAAAAAATAAACGTTCAAGGTCGTGTTTACTTAATGTTTGTTACGTAAAGTGACAAAATGAAATATTTATTCCGCTTCTCCTTTATCTTGAAGTTAAGCACCGCAATAATGCCACTTAATGCTATTATACGCCATGATTAGCTGAATTCGATCGAAAACAATATAAAAATAGTTTCACGCCTCACTGTGTTTGTTGTAAAAGTACTTTATCTTATTCTTCTTTTTCTCGAGACTTATATATTCTAATATACGGAGAGAAATTAGCCTTTTATTTAACCAGTTGAATTGTCATAGAGATTAATAGGTATATTATTTTCTTTTTGTAAGTTATTTTTAATAAACTATTCTTATTATTTTTTGTTAATATGCCATCATTATCATCATGTTAACTCATATAGGACACACTTGCTGGGCTTAAGTCTCTTCCAAAGCAGAGGTGAAGTTGATCTGCCTTTTTTTTGTTGTCGCTGTGGAATCAGAGGAAAAAGATCGTCTACTTACATTCAATCCCCGGCACCTCAATTCTTGGCCTTCTGGCTATGTCCTACGGAGGAGGCGCTACACTTCCACCACCTTTAGGGACGCCTAAAGGTGGTGGAAGTGTAGCGCCTCCTCCTCGCCGGTCTCCGGCAGCGGAGCGAGTCAGCGGACGCAAGCGCGTTCGCGCTCCGCGGCCTCCTTCCTTTTCATGATAGCCTCACAGAAGGAGGCCATCGACAACAATCACCTGTCACTGTTAAGCATCTTTGAGATGATGGTTGACAACGACAGGTCCCTCTCACCGACCGCCGACAGGACGCAGTGCTGGGGTCCCTAGGCGAGGCATACCTCCAGGGTTATCGAAGACCCCATGTCCTGTAAGCACCTGCACAATCCTAAATCTTAAGCTGCCGTGCCTTCTATTAATCTAGCGGTGGAGATGCGATACAACCTCCTCCACAGTCCCCCACCCTAGTACGGAGAATCCAGATCTTCTCTCCTCCGCCGGATTACTCTCACTTCCAGTGCTCTGCCCAGTTTACTTACGGAGACTTGTTAGTCGTCGGCCCGCGCTGTGACGCGAAGCCTGTAGGACCTAGCCAAGGTCTCAACTACAGGTGGCCTAGGCGGTTCAGCAATATCGCTACGGTCTATGACACCGTACGATAGCCCCTGATAGCCCTTACCACCATGGACGCTCTACGGACGTCGCAGAAAGGCCATGTTGTGGGTGGTGAAAAAGTCCGCCCAAATAGGGGCACCATACAGCGCCATGGACCGCACCACTCTGACTTATAAACACCGACAGGACGACCCAGGACTGCCAGTGTTTGGCAGAAGTCTAACTAGCGCCGCGGCTGTCTTGACGAGCCTCGGAACGAGCTGGGCAAAGTGTAGCCCGAAACTGCACCTAGAATCAAGGTGCAGACACAGATATTTCATCTGGGCCCGCACCGGCACGTCAACCCCAGCCACGCTGATGCGTGCTCCTCGGGGGGGACCTTGACCTGGGCCATGAAATAGGAGGACCTCAACATGCCGATCCGGCTCACGAAGAGCGCAAAACCCTCTTTTGCCGTTTTCTCACCGTGGAAGTTGACCTACCTACTGACCTACCACGCTGATCAGATACGTTTGTAATTTCAAGTTTTCCTTCTCTTGCATAGATGTTCTATGCATATTATATTCCTTACTTCTCTTTTACAAATTCCACGAAAAAGATATTTTCTAAATGATGTTTATTTTCTAAGTAAGAACCCACATACCTATTATGTGATAGGCCACAAATGTCAAAAAAGGCTAAGCGTAATTGCAGTTTGTGGTGTTATATGGCTACAATTATCGCCTCAGAAGGCCGGGTGGGCTATTGAAGGTTGTATACGTACCATAAAAACCAAATTGAATGACTATACCACCCTGATCAGGCGGGTTAGCATATGATTTAATGTTGATTTAATATCATAGTTTCTTTCACTTATATAGACGTTACCTGCCTATCTTCATACAGGATATTCCTTCTTCATTATATATTTATATATGATGTTACATAAAAAATATTTTAAAGTTACTATTACGTTTTAAGCAACTGCTTTAAAATTAGGAAAAGATGAGGGGTGAATTTTAAATCGGTTTCTTTTACCCGACACCACGTCGCCATATGTGAAAGAAGACATCATGCATGATTTCTAGGCAGAAAATGTCGCGGGCAATAGTCATTTAACATAATAAAACGTGTGACTTAATATATTCGGTATAGTAATTATAGAAAAATTAAATTATAATACAGGTATTATAATTTAAGCCAAATATATATTCATATTATGATAAGCTAATACAGAGTATTAGGTTATCAGATATTAGAAAAATATTAGCCATAATAGGGACGCGTAATAGGGAGCGAGGTGACTAACTCGCTTCACTCGCTGGCCTTTCAGCGCCTGAAGAGAGCAAAATGAATATATTGTTTCATATAACTATAGTTCATCTAATCTAAGAAGTGCATTTTAACGTTTTGCATTGTTTAATACACAATAACCTCGTTCAAACGTATACACATGATTGTAAATACTAAATCTGAAATTTTAAACAACTATTAAGTTATTTACATAATTAACACTGCGGGTGACTTTCTTGTACAATAATCTAATGTTGAAACTCGTTAAATTAATTTAAAATAGAAATAACATGGTAAAGAGTAATTGTTAGTGACGACCTAACAATGTCACGTCATCACGATCTACACAATAGTGCTTGACAACTTCCAATTCATGAATATTCAAATAATCGGTAAAAATATTAGAAAAATACAATTAATCGAATAGAGATTTTGACAGAGATGTACATTTCGACACTTTGATTGATGAGGAAATAATTATTAATGTTCACGACGCTGATAATTCAAGTAATAGTAGTAATTCTTAATAAATAGCTATTTTAAAATCCAGTTTTTGTTTTTAATTAACCTAATCCTACTAAATATAAGGAGCAGATTCTATGCTGAAATAATTAAATTTGTTTAGTACTAATTTAGCACTTAATTTATTCATCACCTTTTTGAAAAATAAAAAATACCGATTATTAATTATAAAGAATCAATATCGATTTCTCAGTAAAATCGGATATTTTCGATAGCGATTATTTGGTTCACATACCTAGACAACTTACTCAGACAGCTGTCAAAGTGCACTTCTTAGATTAGACAGACTATAGGACCTGACTGCTTGCCTGTCATTGTGCACGCGTAATGTGTGTATTGTAAACATATAATTATACACGTCATGGTTCATATGAAATCTGGGTGAATTGGTTACCAAGTAAGCAGGCAAAAACACTCTCCTAGTCATATAATATAGAAGTGCTAGTCTGAAAATTAATTATTGTCGTAACATTTTATTTATATTTTTTTTTTCTCAAGCGGGTCGCTATATGCACGCAAGCCATAACTAGTCCACAGATTGCACGTGTAAACGATTAGCAAAAAGTTCCAGATAATTCCAATATTTGATTTTAATTTATTCGATCTATTATATAAGACAGTCGCACTTAAGAATAAGAACTGTATAAGCTAATGAGATGAAGATTTTTTGTAAGTTTTATTATGCGCTAGATAATAAAACATGGATTTTTTTTTTTTAATAAATACTTTAAGAGACGGTAAATTATTAGAGTCATTTTTGTTTATCGACTGATCAATCTATTTACGAAATATGTAAAAAAAAATAGTGTAGAACTGCCAGTTGTATACCATTTTATAAATCAAAGAACTCTGTATTTTATTACCTGTGTGGTTGACGGCTTAAGAATACAATATTTAACCAACCTCCTTACTTTTATGTGGAAGAAATAAAATTAGTGGCATAATCACCAGAAGAATGGACAGCATTAATAAAATCAACTGCAATTGCCAACCCGATTGCCGGTCACTTTCCTCTCTCCCTGTGAATAGGCCAATATCCACTGTGTATCTCTATGAAATACAATAATAAATCTCTGTGAATAAAAACACCTCTTATCTCTTAGTATTTTTAAGTACAAATGTACTTTAAACGACTTGATGAAAGTTGCTGGGAATCGTTGGATTCGGGCGGCAAACAACCGCACTTTGTGGTGAAATATGGGGTGGACTACGGTCAGCAGTAAATGGCAAAAAGCTGAATGATGACAATGATGAATGTACTTAAAAAATAATAGAATATTTAAAAAATAAAACAATGTCACATATTTAATTTTAATGCAATTTTTCAAATAAGTTTTATATTGATCTTTTCTAGTAATCTCTCATATTTTCAGTAACCTAACCTACCATTTTTTTGCGGTGGACTATGGACGTGGTCGCGCTCTGCCAAATCGGCCCAGGGCGATGGAAGAGGCGAAGCGCAACCCCACGGACCCAAACATATGAAGGCACAGTGTCCTCAAAAATCAATGGGCAAACCCTCTTCATGCGTTAACTGCGAGAGAGCTAAAATGCCAAACACTAAACACGCTGTGTACAGCTCCGCCTGCCCAGTGCGACAAGAATGGGATGCCCTAGCAAGAATAACAATAGCGTATTGCTAAAGGCACCCAGGCTACACAACGGGAGTACCAATTTGCACAAGCAAACCTCCAAAGAAAAGAATTCGCCACAACGGAGCTTATGCTAGAAGCAAAAAGGCAAAACATTGCAGTCGCCCTGCTTCAGGAGCTATACGTGGGAGGGAAAAAGGAGATGAATTCGTACAGAGGTGTGAGAGTCTTCCAAAGCGCAAACCGCGGCGACGGCACGGTGAAAGCAGCGATAGTCGTGTTCGACGGGAATATCGCTGCCACACTGTGTACAAAGCACAGCACCAACAACATAGTAGTGGTAAAGCTGCGAACAAGCGCTTGGGAGATAATCGCTGTCTCCTACTACTTTGAGCCGGACCAACTAATAGACCAATATCTGGAGCAATGGATGAGACTCTGTGAGAATATGAGCCCCCTAAGATAGTAATGGGTGGCGATGCAAATGCAAAGAGTACGTGGTGGGGCAGTGACCACAATGATCTCAGAGGGGAGGAGATGCTGGGAGCGTTGGGAGAGCTTGGCCTCCACGTGCTCAACTGTGGCAATCGCCCAACATTCTACACCATCAGAGATGGCCGCCGACTTACCAGCCACGTAGACGTGACAGTAAGCAGCGAGGAGCTGCTGGGTATAGTAGGCGACTGGCGCGTCACAGAGGACCTCACTTGTTCGGACCATAACGGCATACTCTTTTACATTAAATTAGGACTCGGCAAGGGTATCACAATAAAAAGAAGCACACGCATATACAACACTAACAAAGCAAACAGATAAATTACATAAAAAATCACACAATCAGAAACAGAGTACAACATAAACACCGACACACTAGAACACATAAACAACAAAACAGACCTTGACACATTCATACACAAATACATACAAATAATTACAAATACATGCCACAGCATACTACCCTTAAAGAAACAAAGCGAGCAACTGAGCGTCCCGTGGTGGTCGGAGGAGTTGAAGGGCATGAAACGCCAGTTAATTACCAAAAAACGCAGGATTCGTTGCGCAAGGCCCTCAAGGAGATCCCTAATAATAACAGAGTACCTGGAGGCCAAGGAGCTCTACGAGGCTAAAACGAAAGAAGCACAGGTCTCAAGTTGGAAAAGCTTCTGCGAGAGACAGAGTAACGAAGGGGTATAGCAAGGCATTTACCGAGTTATTAAGTATACGCAGAAAAGGGAGGAGGACATTCCGCTGATGTGGGAGGGTAAACAGCTCGACGAGGAACACTCAGCGAAACTGTTAGCCGAACTGTTCTACCCCGGGGATAATGAGGAGGAGGAGGATAGTCCTGAGCACCGTAACACAAGAATAAAGGCCAAACAATTAAATGAGAAGCCCGGCAATGAATAGCGAGAACCAGAATTCACAAAGGACGAAATCATAACAGCAGCAAGAAGTTTCAGTGCCAAAAAAGCCCCAGGGGTGGACGGTCTCACGGCAGATATATGCCTTGAAATGATAACGAGAGACCAGGACCTCCATCAGATACTTTACAACAAATGCTTTAGTCTGTCGCATTTCCCGGACGAATGGAAGGTAGCCATTTTATTAGCACTGAAAAAGCCAGGTAAATACGACTACAGACATCCGAAATAATACAGACCTATAGGACTGCTCCCTGTCCTGGGAAAAATATTGGAAAAGCTGATGATACAGGAGGATGATGTGGCACCTACTGCCCCCAGATGAGCAGCCGTCAATACGAATTCACACCGCAGCGGGGCACTGAGGACGCCCTCTATGATCTGGTGGCACATGTGAAAGAAAAGCTTCATGAGAAGAAGCTCATCACAATTGTGTCGCTAGACATAAAGGGCGCCTTCGACAACGCATGGTGGCTGGCAATCAGGATGAGGCTGAAGGAGGAATGTTGCTCATTGGCTCTGAGGAAAATGGTCGATAGTTACCTGGCGAATAGAAGGGTGAAAGTGAGATATGCTGGCGCTGAGCACTGCAAAAAAACAGAAAAGGGATTCGTCCAAGGGTCGCTTGGAGGTCCCCTCCTATGGAACCTCATCCTGGATCCGCTGCTCAAAAGTCTAACGCGAAAGGGGTATTATTGCCAGGCCTTCGCGGACGACATAGCGCTCGTATTTACGGGAGACTCAGCAGCGGAGGTTAAAGGCAGAGCAATGATGCCCTCGACCATGTTTGGCATTGGGGTGTCAGAAATAAACTGAAATTCGCTCCACAAAAAACAACCGCAATGGTAGTGACGAACAAGTTAAAGTATGACACTCCAAGGCTGAGCATGGCGGGGATAGCCTTAACTATAACTGATGAGATCAAAATACTGGGTCTCACGATCGACAAAGGACTAACTTTTGGAGCCTATACAACAGACGTATGCAAGAAAGTGCTCAGCATCAGCAAACAGTTATCAAAGGCCGCAAAAGTCACTTGGGGTCTCCATCCAGAGATAATTAGAGCAATTTACACTGCCACAGTAGTCCCCATAGTTTCATATGCGGCAGCGACATGGGCGCCTGCAACAAAAAAGATACATGTCCGTAAACAACTAAACCCTGTGCAGTGCGCCTTTGCCCAAAAAAAATTGCAGAGCCTACAGAACTGTGTCGCTGAACGTGGCTCTGACGCTGGCTGGTCTGCTCTCACTGGACGTTTGTATAAGGGAACGTGCATCCCTGTACAGCGTCAAGAGAGGGGCGTCCCAACTGGTGCTGGACAGAGAATTAGAAAAGCCAATAGCGTACAGCTCAAGGTCCCACCCAGCGACCCATATTAGTCAGACGGTTCGCAAGCATATCCAACCAAGAGGAGTTGGATGTGCAGATAAACAGTGC
This sequence comes from Lymantria monacha, assembly GCA_905163515.2. NCBI lineage: Eukaryota > Metazoa > Arthropoda > Insecta > Lepidoptera > Erebidae > Lymantria > Lymantria monacha. The sequence continues at coordinate 26,925,536 of LR991081.1, forward strand.
AGTACAAATCTATACAGACGGAAGCAAGATCGAGGGCAAGGTCGGAGCTGCGTTATCCATATGGATAAACGGACGCGAAGACCTAAATCAGAAGATAAGTCTCGCTCCCTACTGCATTGTTTATCAAGCAGAACTATTGGCCATAAGCGTGGCGGCGAAAATAGCGACGCAGAAAGGGTATGAACGTTACGCAATCCTCAGTGACTCGCGCTCAGCCCTGGAGACGATTATAGACAACAACTCTCTCCACCCACTAGCTGTTGAGGCCAAGCAGCATCTAAGGGAAAGCACGGACTTCAATAGAGTCATATCCCTATTCTGGATTAAGACACACGTGGGAATGGAAGGGAACGAGAGGACAGATGAGCTGGCAAAAGCAGCCGCATTAAAAAGTAAGGGCAAGCCCTTCTATGACAAATATCCCCTTGTGTACGCTAAAAAACTAATAAGGCAAGAGTCAATTGAAGAATGGAACCGAAGATACTAGACAGACAACGTGGCCGAGGTCACGAAGGTATTCTTCCCAGACATTACCGAGGCCTATCGAATAGTGAAGAAAATTAAAACAGACCATGTACGGACACAAGCATTAACAGGACATGGCGGATTCTCCGCATATCTGAATCGCTTCAAGTGCAAGGAGAATCCAACATGTGCGTGCTATCCAGAACAGGATGAAACCATAATACACACATTGACGGAGTGCCACATATATGCAAAAGATAGATTCTCGGCTGAACAAGAGATTGGAACTCAAATAAATATTCACACAATACCAGAGATAATGAAGGAGGAAACTAAAAGAGCTGCGTTCCTAGAATATTGTAAAAAACTAGCACTAATAGCTATAAAGAGGAATAAGACACTCCCCTAAATTTGGGTATATCAAATAATACACAGTACAAAAATTAATATATGACATATAATGTAAACTAAATTAAATGACATGCAAAATGATAACTATAAATGACATATAATATTAATAAATGACATCTAACATAAAAACAATTAATCACATATAATACAAACTAAATGACATGTAAAAATGATAATTATATGTGACATATAACATTAATAAATGACATCTAATATAATAATAATGAATCACATATAATAATAAACTAAATGACATCTAAATAATAATAATTAATGGCATATTATCAATAAAAAATATATTCAGTAATAAAGAGTGACATATAATATAGATAAAATGGTTAATAATTGGTGACATACAATGTTAATAAAGTTACATCTATCATAATATTAATAAATGACATAAGTTACTAATTATTATTGACATAATATTAATGAATAAAATATAATATTTATAAGACAAATGATATATAATGATATGAATATGACAAATCAGGATACGAATATGAATTAATCCTGAAATTTGAATTGCTCGACATAAAAGGTCTCTGACTTGAGTCAGAGGAAACCGAAGGCCGGCAATCAGCAACAGACATACCTAAAAAAAAAACTCCACGGACCCACCCTGCAAACACCTCTCTTCGTCGTGCGAGCGGGCCACCGGTACCCAATCTTTGTCTTCGGTGGCCAACCTACACCTACCCTCGTGTGTTGTGTGTTGTAATAGACACTCCCTAACCTACTCTTGCGTGTTATAATAGACGACTAAGAGTCGTAATACGCACATAATATCTATGCAAGAGAAAAAAAACTGGAAAAAAAACTTTATGACAACCCGTCTAACCAGCATGGTATATCAATTTCCCTCCTATTGCATAGGAAGCTCGAACTCAGCATTGGGACATAAGCGGAAGAAGATGATTATTATGATCTAGTTATAAAACAAACTTGTTAAAATAATTAATAAGCATACAATTTAGCCCGAGCCTTGTAATATTGTGAGAAAAGTTTTAGGTATGAATGTTGAAGGCTTTAAGGGTAAAGGCAGACCAAAGAAAAGATGGGTGGACTGTGTGAGGCATGACATGGATAGTCTGGGAGTGACGGCAGAGATGACGTGTAATAGGATCGTATGGAAGAAGATGGCATATTGCGTCGACCCCAAGTAATTGGGATAAGAGCAAGATGATGATGAATTTAGCCCGAGCCTTCACTATAGTGAGAGAGAAATTCACCTACTCACCACACTGATATTTAATATAGAATTTTATATTCGAGCTTCCCTTCTTTTACGATTTATAAACACATTTGATTAAAAAAGGAAATATTGTATACTATTAATCCGTCACGACTCATATAAATATAAATAAAAGAAGTCTAATTCCTATCCCTACTAATATATAAATGTGAATGTAAGTTTGTTTGTTACGCTTTCACGCTAAAACTACTCAACCGATCATCATGAAACATTGCACACATATTCTTGGAGGTATTAAAAGTAACATAGGATACTTTTTATTAAAAAAAAATCAAAATTTTTATATGAAAAATAAAAAAAATTGTTTGTCAAAAAATCTCAAAATCTAGCTTCTTCAACGCCATCTAGCAGTCCAGTAATGAAGTTCCAACCCTGAGTATTGTAATACCGTTGCACTGTATTACCGACGGTCAAAAATAAAAATAGGGGATCAAAAACTTTAGGAAAGTAACCTTTTACGCGGGCGAAGCCGCGGGCAGAAGCTAGTTTTTTTATAAATTGGATGTTCATTCCCAACAGTGAGTTCTATAAAGGTTCAGAATACGAAAAATAAAAATCTAGTAACTTTATACATAAATTAACCATTTTATTGCTTGAAAGGTTAAAACATATATTGCTAATATGTGTAACGGCTTGTAATGTTTGAGTTCAAAGAAACCGAATCTCGTACATCCAACAGAGTTTCAATTCTTTTTATTTAGCCAATCCATGTTTTTTATTCGCTTGATACCGTAATTTAACAATTCTACGTGCTTTTAAATACTCTTAGCTCAACAAAATATACTTATGTATTTAAAAGAAGAATATGGTTATTATATTTACTTTTGAAAGTTATTTTACGTAACACTAATATATTTTTTCGTAGAAATAATTTGGCTTACACTTCTTTTTTTATTTTATCAAATTTGCCTCTAGTTATTATATTAAGTTATTAAAAAAAAGTAATTGTGGCAACTTTATTTTTATTAATCTGTCAATTACTTGGTAATAAATGGAGCCGAGGAAAATATATTTTATAGAAGTTCCTCGTAGTAATTAGAAATTAAATACGTATTTCAGTAATACATTTTTCAATTCAATAAAGCTGAAAGCTTAGAAGAAGGCCTTAGCTTTATAAAATAGTATAATATTCCTACGAAATAAAACAAACAAATATATATATATATGCGTGTGTGTGTATATATATATATATATATATGTATGTATATATATATATATATATTTATATATATATATTTATATATATATATTTATATATATATATATATATATATATATATATATATATACAGGGTGTCCCAAAATTCAACGATAAGCTGGCACCAGCAGGTGGACCTACATATGACTACTCGAGAACAGAAAAGAAAAAAATTCTACCTTGATTTTTTTTTTCATTACGACAAAAAAACCAAAATCTTTAAAAATGGACATCCTTTATTATATTATTAAGTGCTATTGCTACAGTTTTACAAGTAATTCTGTGTTTTTTTTTGTATTGGCACGGTAAGTAGCACTACTATCGATCACAACCATTAAAAATTCCAGAATATCTATAGTTTTTACACAAAAATCAATCAAAAGTATGTTTTTTTCATAAATTATGTAAGATTTTGACTTTCAGCTCACTTTCACTCATCATAGTGAAAAAAAAAAGTATGGACACTACTGTGGCAAATAGTATTAAAAATTGGCGCAACTAACTACAATTCTAAAATGGTATAACATTCAAGGCAAACTAGCCACAAAAATATACTTAGGTGTACTATTTCAAAATAACAACCATATTTCGAAAATTGTTAGTGTTGATAGTAATCACTTTTACTAAGTAGCCAAAATGTTTTTGTAGCAAGTTCCCAGAATTTGAATGAGACATGTGCGTAGTCCGTAGATCCACAGTCTGAATTATTTTATGGCGAAGCTCGTCCAAGGTTGCAATCGGTTTTGTGCAGACTCTGTCTTTTAGACAACCCCAATAGAAAAAGTCCAGGGGATTTAGATCGGGTGAACGGGGTGGCCACAAGATAGGACCAAGTCGCCCGATCCAACGCCCTGGGTACTCTTGGTCTAAGTACTCTCGCACAGGACGGGCATAGTGAGCTGGGCAACCATCGTTTTGAAACCACATGGTTTGCAAATCACTTAAGGGCACATCTTCTAATAATCCTGGCAACTCATTTTGTAAGAAGTTTAAATAACTATTGCCATCTATGTTTCCTTGTAACTCAAAGGGCCCTATCACTTTGCCATTTATTATGCCAGTCCATAGGTTAACCTTAAATTGGTATTGGGATTGTCTTCTCTCACCAGGTGCAGATTTTCATTGTTCCAGCTATGAAGATTGTGAAGATTTAAATATCCATCTTTCTTGCAGGTTGTTTCATCACGACGACGTGACGTTTTAAAATTCTATGTGCAGTACTTTTTGGGATTCCCGTTGCTGCTTGTACAGCACGTACAGAGGTAGTTGAATCGTTTTCTATTTCATTGAGAACTTCTTCATCGTGTTCCGATCTAGGTTTTCCAGCGTTTCGCCTGTCAGATGGTATACGACCCTCCGAAAAAGCTTGATACACGTTAATAAATACGCGATAATCCGGATACCTTTGAAGATTAGGGTACCTTGCTCGATATAATCTGCTAGCAGCGTTGGCATTGCATCGGCATTCTCCATAAATTAGGTGCATATTAGCGTATTCTAACGCTGTGTATGGTAGCGGCATGATGAATGCTAAACACTTGAAAATAAGGCAAAACTTCTTTAAAAAAAACACAAAATCACAGTCTAAAATAATGCCAAGTCAGGTCAATTTCCAGGTCACTTAATTCAATCCAAAAGTCGTCAGTACCAGAGCCACTTTAATTAAAACAGAACGGTGTGCAGTAAACAAAGAAGTAGAGCATACTGACTTGCTGTGCTGCTGAGGACATTAATTACTTCTCCACCTGCATTAATGTTACTAAACAATTAGCATCTATCTATCTCCCTCTAACGTATAATCTCTCTATCTCTGTCTAACTTATTTTATGGACTTATGGACTACGCACATGTCTCATTAAAATTCTGAGAACTTGCTACAAAAACATTTTGGCTACATAGTAAAAGTGATTACTATCAACACTAACAATTTTCGAAATATGGTTGTTATTTTGAAATAGTACACCTAAGTATATTTTTGTGGCTAGTTTGTCTAGAACGTTATACCATTTTAGAATTGTAGTTAGATGCGCCAATTTTTAATACTATTTGCCACAGTAGTGTCCATACTTTTTTTTTTCACTATGATGAGTGAAAGTGAGCTGAAAGTCAAAATCTTACATAATTTATGAAAAAAACATAGTTTTGATTGATTTTTGTGTAAAAACTATAGATATTCTGGAATTTTTAATGGTTGTGATCGATAGTAGTGCTACTTACCTTGCCAATACAAAAAAAATCACAGAATTACTTGTAAAACTGTAGCAATAGCACTTAATAATATAATAAAGGATGTCCATTTTTAAAGATTTTGGTTTTTTTGTCGTAATGAAAAAAAAAATCAAGGTAGAATTTTTTTCTTTTCTGTTCTCGAGTAGTCATATGTAGGTCCACCTGCTGGTGCCAGCTTATCGTTGAATTTTGGGACACCCTGTATATATATATTTATATATATATATATATATATATATATATATATATATATATATATATATATATATATATATATATTTATATATATATATATATATTTATATATATATATATATATATATATATATATATATATATATATATATATATTTATATATATATATATATATATATATATATATATATACGTATATATATATATATATATATATATATATATATATATATATATATATATATATATATATATCAACAACACCCCTAAGGAAATAGCATTATATTGCGAGGGCCTTTACAAACACATATAGTTAACGGAGATAAATTGCACCCAGAACGATAATATATGTGGATAGCACAAAGTATTGTCCTACGTAAGAATCAAACCTACACTAGTACAATAGATCCACTACGCTATCTGTCCAGTTTACATATAATAAAGCATCCGTTTAGTGACTGAGTAACAATATAAAGTGTCCTAGCAACCTTTCTTTTATTCGTGGGTACAAGTCGCCTAGGAAATACAAGCAAATATCACTGCAAGAAAATGAAAACTTAATTTAAAACTCTTTACCAACCCCTTTCATCAGAGTGGTATAGTAAGTGAAATTTCGTCCACTACTTTCCTTCAATATAAAGAAGACTTGACTAACCCATTTCATAAGCCGAAATCACCAGTATGATGATAATGCATAATACGTCTAGCAACTTTAATTTTCTCTATACGGGACTACGTTAGAATGGACCGTTAGTCCGCTAACCTAAGGGTTTTTTTTTCGCTACGGGCTATAGTGCGGTCACACCCCGCGAATCTTTCCGGGGTGACGGAAGAAGCAGATTGCAACCCCATAGGCTCTCCCAACAACGTAACTCTCGACGCCGTGTGAGTGAGTTACCGGACAGCTATCAAAGGCCTACTCGGTAATGACAATGTCCCGTTATATGCATACAATATGCAATTGATCCACTCTTAAGGTGGAGAGAGGTAGCAAGTCTTCTTTAGTCGTCATCATCACTTGTCTAGCCTTTTTAGGGTTCCGTACCTCGAAAGGAAAACACGGAACCCTCTTTTTTTATATCTATCTGCATTGCGGTTGCATTTCTATTCTGACCAGTTTGAGCTCTAACCTCTATAAATAAAAGTATCGATAGCACCATCTTTATCTCTAACTTTTCTAAACGAAAAGGATAAACAGTTACTGATTACGGTCAGGCCTGTATCGTAAGGGTACGCCGGGCTCATGCTCGGGACTCACAGCCCGAAGGTCTCAAGTGTTAATGTGTTATTTCTATTTAAGGTATATATTATAAATTAATAGTAATCAATTAAAATCCGTGTGGTGACGGAGGAAGAATACAATTCACCACCCCATATCTTACCCGTGGGTGATCGTACGAGACGACTAAGGGATATAAAACGCATATAACATCTATGCGAGAGAAGGAAAACTCGAAACAAAACCCTATACCAACACGTCTGACCAGCGCGGTATAGTAGGATAATTTCACTCCCATTACGGAGGAGGCCCGAGCCCAAAAGTGGGTTTATGACCTGTGATGATGATGATGATGATGAATTAAAACTTTTAACATTTTTAATTAATAAAATATTATATCTTATGGTACTTTTAATTTTTATTTAATTTCCAATTGGGCTTTAAATTATTGTCTATTAAAGATCCTTGACATGACTTATGACGCCTCTTTTTTGGCAATCTATAGTCTGGACACACACCGTACATGCCGTCCGGGACAAAGGATAGACTTTCTCCCCATCATCACTGCGCCGACAACCGGTATCGAATTCTTGACATCCGCAGCCAGCCCGGCGGGTTACCCTTTCGGGTACGCCCCGTCGTCGCCCCAGCCTGCAGTCGGGGCGTTGCCCTGATACAGTCTGCCTCTCTGCGGGTGATGGACTATTGCCCGGTCTAATAACCTACGGCCTTGGCTAGGGTTGGCTTAAGATGCCCCTAAGGATAATAATATTCTTCTGCAATACCATGATACAGGTTATTTGATTACTGTACTCTCATAACGTCTGCTGCATAACTTTCTTTGTGACACAAATTTTACTTTTTCATACTAACAATATTTATATTCGTTTTACATAACAAAATCTTAGTCGTGCTTATTATCACCGAGGTCAAGGAAACGGTAATGGTGTTCAGCTATAATGGCGACAAGGAAGTAATATGGCAGATAACGGAGCAGCACGCCACCCTTCCGTGTGAATCCAGGCTGTAAACCGATAATAAAAAGCAATCTGATTACGATTTAATAGTTAAACTTCGAAAAGATGAAAGGCATGCGTAGTTTAAAATCATACTCACTTGCCAATGACTCTAAGTAAAATATTAACGAATATATCATCAAATCGGGATTTATTTTATGTAAAAATAATTCATTAAATGCTATTTTAACAAACCAATAGAGATTACAATCAATGCTTGACCTTGGTTACTGCCGCACCGTAAGACCTTGTACCATTGTAATAATTAAATTTATCAACTAATGTTATTACCGGTTCGTGCCTGCTGGTCATACTTTTGCGATACACTATTTTATATCGCTTATATAACAAAAAAATTACTTTTATATATATTTTATGGAGGTTTAAATTATGTAAGTTTATAATTATTACCTTAATATAATACTTATATTTGTATTAATAAAAATAAGTTAATATTAATAATCATGTCAAAACATGACGATATTAGTTTCTTTGTGTGGTGACTGAGTAAAAATACAATTCACCACCTGTATCTTACCCGTAGGTGATCGTAAGAGACGACTAAGAGATATAAAATGCATAAACATCTATACAAGTGAAGGAACACTCGAAACAAAACCTATACCAACACGTCTGACCAGCATTTTATAGTAAGACAATTTCCTTCCAGTAGAACTGAGATGAAAAAAAAACGTTAAAAGATATATTTATATTTACAATACATTTTATATATTAAAATCTATTTTTTTATATCACTGCTGTGAGTGAAACATAATCCCTTACTTTTAAAAGGGGCGTGCACAGGTTACTCAGCGCCGCAAGGTAAGGATGGCCCCAGGAGTCAGGCTCGAGACTGTCCAGCATCTCATGCCAACTGACGTCCTTGATGTGATGGATGGCCATCCTGAAGGCAGACAGCCGCACAGCAGGAAACCTCGTATAGGTGACCCTCTCGTTGATAAATGATCATTATCCTGATCTTATCCGAATTACTCGTAGTCAAGGTAATATATATCCACTGTACATATTGTAAGTTTTGACAATAGTTTTATGATCGGCCGCCTGCCTGATGTCAATCTCCTTTATATCAGATAGACTTAGAACTACCTTAGACTTCTTGGGCACCTACGAGCAATATAAAGGTTGGTAGTATTCGTAGTCGCCATCATGCAGTAAGGAATTGATCGTTGATTAAAATAAAAGTATAAGTCACACACACAATAATTTGAATTCTCTCTCTCTCTCTCTTATGTCTAATTCATCTCTAATTCATCTTCTAACAGCGTTAAAAAGGGGTAGACAGTTGTTTTGAGGTGATTTGCATCAAGATTGGATATTAATACTCTTTAGTGTTTTAGATTTTAATTAACATTTTACTTTGACACATGTTTCAAAACTCAATCTGATTTTATTAATAAAAAAACCAGCCAAGTGCGAGTTGGTAGCGCACAAAGGATTCCGTACCATTATCTATAAAAACAGCAAAAAGAAAATTTATCTGTTGTATGGGAATCCCTCTTAAATATTTCTTATATTTGTTTTATTTTAATTTAATTACTTATAAGTGAATATGTAACTAAATATTCTGTGAATATTTTAAGCATTTGTCCACCTGTTGCCGTTATCAATATTGAGTAAAAAGGAGCAAGAAATCACGTTTGCTGTATGGGAGGCCCCCTCATATTTATTTTGTTCTGTTCTTTAGTATTAGTCGTTATAGCAGCAACAAAAATACCTCATCATTAAAAAAGTATCCAAAAGTATAGCGTACATATTCTAAAAAGAAGACAAAAATATAAAAAACCCCTCATTAGTTAAGCGATATAACTAAATGTTTGCAACTAAATGTGAGTTAGCAGGTTCGATTCCCGAGACAAAGTTATGAGGAACTCAAAACGAAAGGCAGTATATGAAATGAAATGCAATTGATTTTACATGGCTAGCTAGTCTTGCAGTGACGTAATCTGATTATATCTCGCAGCACGACGATTGACCTTAGCCAGGAAAGGAAATGATAAAGAATTTTGTTCTTTCTCTGTCGCCACCTGCAACCATGAGGTTTACAGGAAAGTATCAAAATACCTTTATATCTAACTAGCTTCTGCCCGCGGCTTCCCCCGCGTAAAAGGTTACTTTCCTAAAGATTTTCATCCCCTATTTTTATTTTACCCCATAAGGGTAAATTTTTTACAAAATGTTAATGTCATATTTAATTATATCTAATCAATAGCCTAAAAATAAGTTTTAGGCTTTAAAAATTTTACTTTCTTACAACTTTTCATCCCTTTTTACAACTCTTTTTACATTAAGAAGGAGCCTATGTCCTTTACCAGGCTCTAGACTATCTGTGTACCAAATTTCATTTAGATCGGTTCACTAGTTTTGGCGTGAAAGAGCGACAGACAGACAGACAGAGTTACTTTCGCATTTATAATATTAGTAAGGATTAACTTCACAGAACTTTTCTCGTGACTTTGTAATCGAATAATATTATCTCAATAAATAAATAAAATAAAATAGAAATAAACTAAATTCACACAATGTAACTGAACGTAATAAAAATAGTTTATATAGCCTATTTGAAACTTTGAACGATGTCCTGACAATTGTTACCTCATAAAAGTTGTGAATCAGTTTTATTAGAAGTTATTGAGTTTTCGTCTCAAATAAATAGTATTATAGTCTATCTAATCTAAGAAGTGCACTTTGACAGCTGTCGAAGTAAGTTGTCTAGGTATGTGAACCAAATAATCGCTATCGAAAATATCCGATTTTACTGAGAAATCGATATTAATTCTTTATAATTAATAATCGGTTTATTTTTTATTTTTCAAAAAGGTGATGAATAAATTAAGTGCTAAATTAGTACTAAACAAATTTAATTATTTCAGCGTAGAATCTATTCATCATATTTAGTAGGATTAGGTTAATTAAAAACAAAAACTGAATTTGAAAATAGCTATTTATTAAGAATTACTACTATTACTTGAATTATCAGCGTCGCGAACATTAATAATTATTTCCTCATCAATCAAAGTGTTGAAATGTACATCTCTGTCAAAATCTCTATTCGATTAATTGTATTATTCTAATATTTTTACCGATTGTTTGGATATTCGTGAATTGGAAGTTGTCAAGCACTACTGTATAGAACGTGATGACGTGACATTGTCAGGTCGTCATTAACAATTACTATTTACCATGTAATTTTTATTTTAAATTATTTTTACGAGTTGCAACATTAGATTATTTTACAAGAAAGTCACCCGCAATGTTAATTATGTAAATAACTTAATAGTTGTTTAAAATTTCAGATTTAGTGTTTACAATCATGTGTATACGTTTGACCGAGGTTATTGTGTATTAAAAAATGCAAAACGTCAAAATGCACTTCTTAGATTAGATGAACTATAGAAAGTATTATGATGTGCAAACTATTTGAATAAGTAAGTAGTATTATAATATTTAAATATATAAGTAAGATAATATAAGTAATCAAAAGTATACGTAAAGAAAACGCTTACATAGTTATTGCCTGTTACGTAAAAGAGAACGTACTCAAAGTAAGTAATCGACCTATATAGTACGAGAAAAAAGCTATTGCTGTCTACATTCATATAATAGAAACCAAATCTATAATCAACTATTACGTAATAGAAAACAAACTTATTACTATGCCCATCCAGCCAATCACAGAACTCTACACGTATAACATCACTTTTAAGTATAGTTCGCTTTATCTACACATACATATCATCAAGCCATATCCCTTGCAGAGTAGGCAGAGAGAACAGAGTGCCAGAGAACTCTATCCTTGCATACTTCACTCGCTTCCTCAACATTCAAAATTCTCTTCATACACGCTCGCCGATTTCGGAAACTCTTGACTCCACCTTCCTTCAGTTCGTGACCAATCTGGTCTAGGTAAGTGAGTCTCGGTCTCCCCCGGTACCTACATCCTTCCACCTTCGTATCGCTTATCTAATTATTATGTGATGTGTGGTTGATGGTACGAGACGATTAAGAGATATAAAACATCTATGCGAGAGAAGGAAAACTCGAAACAAAACCCTATACCAACACGTCTGACCAGCGCGGTATAGTAGGTTAATTTCTCTCCCATTACAGAGGAGGCCCGAGCACAACAGTGGGATATTTATGGACTGTGATGATGATGATGATGATGAAGAGTATTTCCCTAACGTGTGGGGGATTCCCTGTCAACGTGATACTTAAAACTTTAACATAAACTATACATACAGAATTTCGTTTGTGCTTTTGTTAAACAGTTCTCTGATCCAAACTACGATCACCGATGACAAGGTCGGTTATCGCATGCAGAGATAGAGTTCTCTGGCACTCTGTTCTCTCTGCCTACCCTGCAAGGGATATGGCGTGATGATATGTATACATACATACATACGTATGTATGTATGTATGGTACATGAAATTATACTATGCTAATAATTTAAACTTCGCCGAGTGCAAATGTCTTTATTAAACTGATTTAAAAGTAAATGTACCTAAATATATATTATAAAGTTATCCAATAATGATCCCAAATAATTTTTATTAAAATTTTAATCGCTATTAAATCGAATGGAATAATCCGTTCGATTGGTCGAAAAGGTATCGGTAATCTATCAATATACGCTCGAGTGGGTAAACAGAATTGACCTTTCTCGAAACAATTGCGGTGTGGTAGTTAATACTGGTATATAAGACTTGTGTATACATCATTAGCTGCGCTCATAGAAGTCCCACTGTTGAGTTAAAGTCTTATTTACATTAACTTCATTTCAAATATTTCTTATCTGTTAGTGATGTTATCTGCTAGAACTCTTCAGTCGTCTTTTACCACTAACCACGGGAAGGTAAGTGGTGGTATCCTATCTTATTCTTATTTTGTCATGCGTTTTTATTTTTGTTTTTCAAGACACCAGCCAGCACTAAGGAAATAATCCTTGTATTGCGAGGGACTTGTCATTGTCTTGACATGTTTGTAACATATAATTAACGCAGACAAATTACACCCAGACTCAGTAAAGATCTCAGTAAGGATCGCACAAAGTATTGTCCTGCGTAGGAATCGAACTCACGGCACAGGCACGGAAGGTCGGTATCTTAACCACTAAGCCATCTGTGCAGTCATATCATGTGTATTATATACTAACATTTTTTCATATACAAATTTGATTCTCTTGAAAGAATGATAAAATGAAGAATAAAATAAATTAAAAAATGAAACAAACGTAAAAAAGTACACAAATCAGAATAAAATTTGAAAATATACAACTTAGCGCTGCTCGGTGTACTATTTCACCCTTTTTTCTTGAACGATCATGCTATAATTCTCTTTTTACCAACCGCTCGAGGGGAAGGAAGGAATCTCATGGGTCTTGTTCGCTGCCATGTTACTCCTCTCTATCTGTCCGGGGTCTACTTTTGCTATTTTTTAGCATTTCTACAAAATGTAGCCCTTCAGATATAAAAAGATACCAAGTACTCGTACCCTTTTATAATAATACTTTTGTGGTTATAATTTGAATATCACTTTTATATTTTTAAACGATGAAAAAAAACGGAGGATTTTTTCAAATCGACAAGTATTTTCTTATGTTAGATCAGACATAACTTTTTATAGAGTCGACCAATTTTGATAATTCTCAATCATCTTTTTTAATGAATAGGGTATACTCCAAAATTGATCGCATAAAAATTATGAACAAAAATTCTTACTCTAAGGGTAGAAAAATAGTAGATGATTGCGTATTCAATCACTGATTTCATTGAGTTATATGTACACCTCTCATACTTTGTAGTTCTCATAGTATGGTCTCATATTAATAAATTTCGAAAAAATACAACTTTAGCGGTGTAAATATAGGCGATGATTGATTGTTCACTCTTTGATTTCAATCCTGAGTTGTGTGTAGCCTTATCGTCGGTTGAATTTATTTGTTAGAAAGTTGTATCTTTAGACATAATTTTATTTAAAATATTTTAAGTTTTTATTTTAAACTAATATTTAAAAGTTCTGTTCTCTCTGCCTACCCTGCAAGGAATATGTCGTGAAGATATGTATGTATATATGTATTTAAAAGATTAACACAGAACACAAAATCTGGAATGAACTACTCGCTGCTGTGTTTCCCGAGCGCTATGACATGTCCTTCTCAAAACGAGGTTTAAGAAGAGCACTTTCTTCAAGGTATGTAACAACCTGGCTGTGCCCCTGGTGCAGCTAAGATCCATGTGCAGCAGTATCATTTATCATCCGGTGTACTGCTTGCTTGTTTGTCACCATTCACAACAAAAAAAAACTTAAAGTATCTACTTAACCATGAATTTATAACACCAAAAAGTTTTAATATTAAAAGAGTAAATTTAAGCAAAGCAGCAAACTAGCAATATATAAATATTACCAATTAATTACTTTTATTTGATAGCTCACACTGTTTAGAAATGTAATTGAATTTAGTGAGACATGACATAGCTTTTAAATAGAGGACAAAGTTCAAGACACTTTTATCGACACTCTAATTGTGAAATTGATAAATCCTTTAGAAGTTATTAACGAATATATTGACGTACATACACAAATAGTCAAATACATACCTGTCAGAAGTATAATTATACTTTTTGGCTTCGGCATACTTGGACAATCCATGCATTAACCCTTAGAAGCCTATTATTGGATATAGGGCTCCCCATAAAATACTATAAAAGATATTATTCATTTAATATTTTTGCATCACTGCTTCCTCATAAAAACTATTGTTCTAACAATTTATTCACGTTATTTAACTATAATAAAAATAATCTGATATAGATTTATTTTCGAACTAAGTAATACAAACGAAACGTAAGATAAGAACGTAGAATGAGTATATATACATTTAATATTTAATTATTGAATTATTGGTATGGACATGTGATGAGAAGGGATGAAAGTAATGTTGTGAGGAAAGCTTTAAGCATGAATGTTGAAGGCTTAAGGGGTAAGGGAAGACCGAAGAAAAGATGGATGAACTGCGTGAAACATGACATGGATAGACAAGGAGTGACCACAGAGATGACGTCTGATAGAGTTGTATGGAAGGAGAAGACATATTGCGTCGACCCCAAATAAATTGGGATAAGAGCAGGTTGATGATGATGATGATTTAATTATTGAAATATTTTTCATCGTCATCATTATCATTCTCCTACTCTTATTCCAATTACTTGGGGTCGATACAATATGTACTCTTCTTTCATAGTACATATTGTGATGTTATTGGCAATGGTTTTACGACCGGCCGCCTGCCAGACGTCAACCCTCCTTGGGAATGTAATTGTTGACCAAACGGCATCAGATGGAGTTGGCCCAGGTCGTTATAATGCTCTTAGTCGTCTTTTACGACATTAACGAGTAAATTAAGGGTTGGTAGTATTTATAGCCGCTACCACACATCCTAATCTTAAGTTAATAAATATATTACTGTTTTTATGGTCACTATGGCCTTGTTTGTCAAATAGATGTTTAAGTAATATTCACAAATACTTTTAGGCATTCATTGTCTATAACTTTAAATATTGTATTTTTTTGCTGTAGACTGTATGTGCCAAAATACATTTTAAAAAATCATATCATTACCATACTTACAATGGTGTTGGCGAGAATTAGATTCACAAGTCATGTTTTAAACATAAATACATATGATCACGCTATATCCCTTGCAGGGTAAGCAGAGAGAACAGAGTGCCAGAGAACTCTATTTTTGCATACTTCACTCGCTTCCTCAACATTCATAATTCTCTTCATACACGCTCTCCGGTTTCGGAGACTCTTGACTCCACCTTCCTTCAGTACTTGACCAATCTGGTCTAGGTAGGTTAGTCTTCGTCTCCCCCGGTACCTACATCCTTCCACTTTCGCATTGTATATCTTCTTAACCAGACGTTCGTTCGGCATTCTTTCCACATGTCCGAACAATCGGAGCATTCCCTTTCGCATCTTTACACCAATACTCTTTTTCATACCTAGTCGCTCTCTTACGTCGTCGTTACGAATGCGATCGTAACCTTTATAATGACTAAATAAAATCCTTTATTCTTTTTCATACTTTCTCCTTATTTATATGACCATATATGTATATAGGCCTTGGCTTAAAGCTTTAAATAACAGCGCAAAGTTTGTTACGCTACTAAAGGATTTTTAGTCCATGGATGAAATCCAGTTCATTAGTTAGCGTCTTGTAATAAAGCGGAAATGATTCTCAAAGCTGGTTGGATTAAAGAATTTATCAGTATAAATATATATAAAGACTTTGGTTCGAACTAATATTACTGAAACTAGAAAAATGGCAACTATGACAGTAGTTTCATTTTGTGACCTAAGGATTCACTAAAAAATGCTCGTGTGAATGTGGATGAAAAAAAATCTTTTTCTATTATCCTCAAATTAAGCGTAAACAGTCTTCAGCAGAAATAAATAAACGTGTTTCAAAATTTCTCAATATTCATCCTCTAAGGCCTTTATGCCCTTAGAGGATGAATATTGAGAAATTTTACTTTTTTTTATTTTACTATAAGAGACTATTTTTCGGTGATGATTTCAATTATTTTTTAATGAATTAATAATTATCAAAGATTAGTTCTAAAGGCAGCTGATATTTTTATGATATAGAGACTCACTGAAAACAAACATTCTGAAAATTAACCCATCAGAGAAAATATTCCTTCCTAGGGTGCAAATTTTGGTTGACTTATAATGAAAATAATTTTTAATAGTGACGTCACTCACGATTTCTACGTCGTCGCAGGCAAAACCTACTGTCATAATTAACTCATCATATAAACTTGTTTTTCATAGATATCTATCTATCTATATAATTAAAAATGAATAACTAAAATGCATGTACGCGCATAACTTCTGAACGAGTGTACCAAATTGGATTACTTTTTTATCTTCATTATTGTCAGGAAAAGGTTTATATAAAAGAAAATTCAAAAAATTTAGGAGATATTTTTAAAAATCAGTTTATATGTAGAGCGAGGGAAAGAGATAGAAGGCTGTGAAAGATTTTCAATATATAGACAAAATATACACGTACATACACGACAGATTCACGTATTTATCCAATAAATAAGCCAGCTTATACGATTTCAAAAATATTACAGTATTTTGTATAAAATTTCATTCAAATTGATTTTTTAGGTATAAACACCGCGATGGCACTTATTGTCACCTTTAAATGGTAACTTAAAAACGGTACATGTTTAGTAAGAATTAGCTCTTCAAACCACTACTATCATCATTCTCCTACTCCTATCCCAATTACTTGAGGTCGATACAATATGTACTCTTATTTCATACATATTATAAAAGTTATTGGCAATAATTTTATGACTGGCTGCCTATCAGACGTCAACCCTCCTTGGGAATGTAATTGTTGGCATCAGATGGAGTTGGCCCAGGTCGTTATAAGGCTCTTAGTCATCTCTTACGACGTCTACGAGCAAAGTAAGGGTTGGTAGTATTCGTACCCGCTACCACAACTTCAAACCACTACAATACAAATACAATACAAAAGACTATGTATGGACCAGATCTCACAAACGGCACCCAATCACGATTTAACTACTATTATGATTGTTATTAATTCGATTATAAAATTTAATTTAATTATGAAATGAAATTAAAATTATGATTTTAAAATAACTCAGGTCAGATAATTTATATAAAAGTCCACATCCTGTACTAAAGAATAAATATATCGCGTGGAATTTTAACAAACACAAATTTTATTTAAATTCAGAATAACTATTTATCAGTCTTACCAAGCTTTTCTAGTGAAAGGATCCTCCGGACACTGCGTGACTATTGGCCATAGTTTGATTCCATACTGCAATTCCTTCATACCAATAATTCAATGAAACGCTTGGGCAGATAGATACAAATACAGAATATACATCGCGTGTGTTTTCGTGAAACTTTTCTTTCAACCAGTCGCCGATATTTTATTTTATAGTCTAGCCACAACCCGCATAAAACGTCCAATGCGACGGAGAGCGTCGTGCAACATCACCATAATCTGTCACACCGTTATCTGTTGGAGCATGTCTTGCTGTTAATTGAGAAGGCCATTAATGGTGATTCCTTAATTTTGGTGCTAGTCCAATATTTAACTTCAACTTTCCTTGGGATGTGGCACTAAGTGAAATTAGTACACGTCAGTGTGGGTAATTTAATAGGATTTTACGACATTAAGGAGTAACGTTATTGTTAGTAGCGACGTAAATGCTATTTGACGAAGTCCAAGCTTTTCTATTTCAGAGTAAAACCACAAGCGAACTGGTCGTACATTGCACAAAATGGATGGACTTCGCTTGACATTTGTTATAGACGTCTTGCTGCAGTATTTACTAATATAATCAATATTGTGTATAATGGTTAATATGACCAAATTCTGGATTACGGAATAGAAATGAATAAAGAAAAAATGTAAGGATATTGTTGTAATATAATAATACTTTGCTTAATTTTATCAAGAGATATAGATGAGAGAATTAAAAAATCGTTATGAAAACTATTAAAGAAATATAATAACATGTCTTGCTTTTCCATGGATATTGGATAAAAGACTAAAAAAGAACCGTAAATAGATAGAACTACAAGAAAGCAGTACTCGAAATGCAAGCCAATACCAACTTGTATTGTCAACTTAGTACAAGGAATAATTGACTTCTTGATGTAACTGGACTGCACAGCCTGCAGCAGTTTACAGTTAATACCATACTCGGGTAAAATGTCCCAAATTTCCTTTCGTACAACCGTGTCAAATGCTCTCTCCAGATCCACAAAACTGCAGAAAACCCTCTGACCTTTGTTTTTTTTTTTTTTTTTTTTTTTTTGGGGGGTGGGCTACGGTCGGCGCACTCCTCGCACCACTCCGTCCGGGGTGACAGAGGGGCGTAGGCGCGCACACCCGTAACCCACCCGTGACGTCGCCTTCGTCGTTGGGCCGACCACCGGAGCAGAGTGACTTGACGTCAGTGGTCGGCCCGACGGAATACCCCTGAGGAGTACCCTCTCCTCGACCGACATCCCCCCCTCGGGTAGGATGTCGGTCTTTCCTCACGCGGTCGGCCTCTCGGCGGGTGACGGACTAATTCCCCGATCCAGTCACCCGCGGCCTTGGCTAGGGCGGCATCAGGCGCAGGTAATCGCGCCTGCGCCGCCCCAGTCGCCGGCGGCGGCTCGCGCCGTCGAGGAGACGCTCCTCGCGCACGCGCTCCGCCGCCTCCTTCCGCGAGACTACTGCCTCGCAGAAGGTTGCGACCGCGTCCCAGTTCCTGACGCTGTCGAGCATCGCCCTGGCGATGGTCGGCAGCGTCAGGTCGGCACCGATGATTGCGACGAGTTCACGACGCTGCTCTGCCCAAGCGGCACAAACCTCGAGCGTATGCTGCGCCGTGTCTTCGTCGCAATCACAGTGGTGGCAGGACGGTGTACTCTCCCTCCTGACGACCTTGTGCAGGTATTTGGCGAAGCATCCATGCCCCGTCAAAACCTGCACCAGTCGGAAGGAAAGCACCCCGTGCCGCCGTTCCAACCACTGCATCAGCACCGGCCGGAAGGCCTCTACGGTCCGCACACCGAACCGAGGCCTCTCCAGCCGGACTGCCCAACGGGCAATGACATCTAGGCGGGCGTCAACGCGCCAGGCGGTGAGTTCCCTCAAAGAGGCCACACCGCCCTCGGCGCGCACCCCCGACACCCGCCGATACAAATCGGCGAGCATTTCCGCCTCCAGGTCCCACGGGGGACTCCCGGCCAACAGGCACGCTGCCTCCGTCGCCACCGTGCGGTACCCGCGTACAGCCCTGACCGCCATGGCCCTCTGTGGTCGCCACAGAAGAGCCCTGAGTCGGACGGTCAGGGACCCCGCCCACACCGGTGCGCCGTACAGGGCCATCGACCGGACGACCCCCGTGTACAGCTGTCGGCACGTAGCGCTCGGTCCGCCCACATTCGGCATTAGCCATGAAAGGGCGGACGCCGCGCCGACGAGCCGCGGAGCGAGCCTGCGGAAATGCTCCCGAAACCACCAATGCCCGTCGAGCACCAGGCCCAAATACCTCATATGGGCCCGGATGCTGATGTCAACCGAATTGACGGTGATCGAAACGCCGATGGGAGGGCCCATGCGGGGCCCATGGAACAAGAGGGCCTCTGTCTTGTCCAGGGCCACCCTCAACCCCAGCGCCTCGATCCGCCTGACGATCTCTTCGGTGCCGAGAGTCGCCAGGCCTGCCGCCTCCTCCAGCGTCCTACCGCGGGCTGTGACGAGCGTGTCGTCGGCGTAACAGATCACGCCCAGCCCGGGTAGGAGGCTCCCTCTCAACGCCCAGTCGTAGCCGATGTTCCACAGGGTGGGTCCAAGGACCGACCCCTGTGGGACACCGCACGTCATGGGCGTTCGCACAACGTCCCCTACTCGGTTGGTGTAGAGGACGCTGCGCCCCTCCAAATAGTCTGCCACTAGCCGCCTCAGGTAAACTGGCACTCCGTGGTATCGGAGCGCCTCCCTGATGCAGCTAAATGGCAGACTATTGAATGCGTTGGCGATGTCCAGGGACACCACCAACAGCACTCCTCCGCCGGCGACGGCCTCAGTCGCCACGGCCCTCAGGCGCAGCAGAGCCGCGATCGTCGAACGACCCCTCCTGAACCCAAACTGGGCGTCCGACAGATCGGGCCCCGTGCCAACGAGGTGCCGCTCGATGCGGGCAGCCAGCACCCTCTCCAATAGCTTGCCCGCATCGTCGAGCAGCACGATAGGCCTGTAGGCCGAGGCCAACTCTGGAGACCGTCCCGGCTTCGGCAGGAGCACCAGCCTCCCCTCCTTCCAGCACCCAGGGAACCGCCCGGACGCTAAACACGCGTCGAACAGCCCCCTGAGGCGGGGACACAGGTGGTCGAGGACCAGGGCCAGCACGCGGTTGGGAACACCGTCGGGCCCGGGGACAGTGGATTTGCCGCGCATGCGCGCCACCGCCACCCCCATCTCGGTTGCCGTGATGGGCGGAACACTGTCATCGTCGGCCTCCCGGTCAGTGTCTGGCGAAGCCATGACCGGGGGCGTGTGCTCCGTCCGTCGCGGGAAACCCTCTGACCTAGAGCCAGATGCTTCTCCACAATGTTGCGCAGAGAGAAAACTTGATCCATGCATCCCCTTACACTCCTGAAACCTCATTGTGTCTCACACAGTAAACCATCGGACACCATCCTCATTCTCATTCTGACTCTACCTTCTTGGTTATTAAGTTGTAGAAGAGTATTAATGTTTCCATGAAGCACACACCTTTCTAATCTTCGTAATCCAAATTAATAATGACATGTAAGACACAACGAATGTTAGAATATTGAGAAAGCTGATTCAGTGTATTATCATATTTGTTCACTTCATTCAGGACAGACATCTTTACCTGTTCTTCGAAGCATAAACGCGTTTCTGTTTATGATAAGTGTCTGCAAACGACCCTTAGTGATTTATTTTCTGTATAATCGTAAATTATTTTTCTTCAAGTAAGTCAGAGACAAATTTATAAAGAAAATCTAATATAAATACAAAACTCATTCCAAATAGATCCATTTTTGTACTCGTATATATAAGCTTATTTTTAAACGTATACGAAGAAAATACCCGTTTAAGATAATTATAGATAATTGTAATGTAAGATTTTTTGATGATTTTACTCTATCCTACAAATTGCAAAAGTTATTAGCAACAGTGTAACGACCGGCCGTATGTCTGACGTCATCCCTCCTTGGGAATGTAATTGTTGACCAGACGGCATTAATTGGAATTAGCCCAGGTCGATATAAAAAATCAATCCCTGATCCATAGCCTAGTCGACATAACTAATCAATCACTCAGAGATATACCTATCACAAATTCATACTGCATATTTTTTAAGTACACGAATATTAGTATACGAATATTGTAAAGATTTAAATATCATATTAAAGTATAAATATATTTCAAACTTTCGTAAAAAAAATATGTTATTTCTCAAAGGTATTTTACCAACTAATATAAAAACAATTACCAATAAAAGAATCCTTGGCAATGCTTTACCCAAATAAAAATAAATCACAAACTTCAAAGTCGGTATTGTATCAAACAGAACCTATTTTCTCTCATAGCAAATATTAAATGGATATTTTGATGTTATTTAGGATTTGTGATGTAATAATTGTACTTTCTGATCATTAAAATGTCTAAAAGATAACGTTATCAGTGTTATTACAACTATTTCATCAATTTAATTTCAATGCAATATGGCCGCGGATACGAATATTATCAGGCGTTATTTTACTCATGGCTATTGTCGACTAAGTTGTACTAAGTCGTCGACTAAGACAGAGTCGTACTAAAGACGACTAAGAGCATCGATCTGATGCAGCTCCGTCTGATGCCGTCTGATCAAAAGTTATATTCCTTAAGGAGGGTTGATATCATGTAGGAAACCAATCATAAAACTAAAGCTATTCACACAATTATTTCTGATGTTTACGCAAGTATTACGAAGACAAAGATCGGGTACCGGTGGCCCGCTCGCACGGCGAAGGCGAGGAGTTTGCATGGTGGGTCTATAAGGTCACGTGCCACCTCTTCCGTCAAGCCGGACCGATTTGGCGGGGTGAGACGCTTCCATAGACTACCGTAAAAAAAAAATATAACATATTTGAAATAAAACTATTTTTTACGGATTCTATGTATTTGATTTTTATTTTTAATTAAATTACATTCTCCCGTAACCATGAACGCTGTAAAGTGTTAGAAACGTCGGGAAATTAAAAATAAAAATCTAATACAAACGTGATAGAATCAGTTAAAAAAGTTTTATTTTAATGCGATTATTTTTTGCAATATATACAATGGAAGTTGGGGTATATATTGAGTCGACCCCAAGTAATCCAGATAAAATTAGAATGATAATGATCATCTGTTTTATTTTGACATGTAGAAAGAATGCCGAACGAACGTCTGGTTAAGAAGATATACAATGCGAAAGTGGAAGGATGTAAGGGGTACCGGGAGAGACCGAGACTAACCCACCTAGACCAGATCGGTCATGTACTGAAGGAAGATGGAGTCAAGAGTCTCCGAAACCGGCGAGCGTGTATGAAGAGAATTATGAATGTTGAGGAAGCGAGTGTAGTAAGCAAGGATAGAGTTCTCTGGCACTCTGTTCTCTCTGCCTACCCTGCAAGGGATATGGCGTGATGATATGTATGTATGTTTGATTTTATAGATGAAACAGGGGATAATATGTAAATTACATTTGTGATAGTTAAGATTTCTTGTAATAAAGAATATGTTATATAGTATTTCTATATATCATGTTCACTAACACTCGCGAAATTATGGTTAATAGAATTTACATACATACATACATACATATCATCACGCCATATCCCTTGCAGGGTAGGCAGAGAGAAATAGAATTTATATCTGTGTAATACATAATCCTTACTAATATTATAAATGCCAAAGTAACTCTGCTGTCTGTCTGTCTGTCGCTCTTTCATGCCAAAACTACTGAACCAATCTAAATGAAATTTAGTACACAGATAGTCTAGAGCCTGATAAAAGACATAGGCTACTTTTTAATGCAGAAAAGAGTTGTAAAGGGGGATGAAAAGTTGTAAGGAAGTATTGTCATTTTTAAAGCTAGAAGCTTGAAACTTATTTTTAGGCTATTGATTAGATATAAATAAATATGACATTAACATGTTGTAAAAATTTACCCTAAAAAAAAAAAATTAATAAAAAAATAGGGAATGAAAAATTTTAGGAAAGTAACCTTTTACGTGGGCGAAGCCGCATGCAGAAACTAGTTTACATATAAAATTAAACAAAACATAGACCTTTTGCGGTATAACATACACGATTAATTAATATAAGTAGTGGTCAGGCCACACTCTTAACAATTTGGTGGTGTATCTAAGGCAGTACCACCCTCTCGCAGAAAATTGACGTCTGAATATTAGTCCTTTGCTACAGCACTTCCGTGTGATGACGGAGTAAGAATACTATTCACCACCCCATATCTTACCCGTGGGTGATCATACGAGACGACTAAGGGATATAAAACGCATATAACATCTATGCGAGAGAAGGAAAACTTGAAACAAAACCCTATACCATTACGTCTGACCAGCGCGGTGTAGTAGGTTAATTGCCCTCCCATTATGGAGGCGGCCCGAGCCCAACAGTGGGATATTTATGGGCTGTGATGATGATGATGATGACAGCACTGAGCGAGAAATCCGGATGCCCAGCTTTCTGGGTGTGTTGTGTGGGTTTCGATGATGCCTGAAACTAACGGGGGTAAAGTCTTAGTTAGGGATATTGGACGTGAGGAGTTGAAATGGGGTAAAGGGTGAGATCCTTCTTCCGAGTGATAATCATCATAACCATCCTCCCTGGGAGGCTGTCCCACAAACTGGCAAAAATACTGTCGCGGAGTCGTCATACCGAAGTGGGAAACCGGAAAGGATCTCGGTGGCTGTGCGCATCGTGGTACTGAGGTCCCTGCCACACTTTATGCCAGCTCCTCACAATACTCACCCTCCAACCATGCACTATACTTCTCTTTTTATTGCATCACCGGACACTGCACGCTACCACACTTCTTCCTTTTGTCTTCTTAAGCGAATTTATATGAGAAGGAAAATTAGAAAGAGCAGGTTTTCTACGGCAATCACTCTATCCTCATTTACTGTAGACTTTTATAACATTAAGGGTCTACATAGCAACCTCAACACTGTCCACCATCAGTTCGAGACGGTGCGGCCTGCCCTGCTCTTTTTAACGGAAAAGATAGGTGCCCGGTTGATGTTTTGCACCTACACTACCCCGGCTACAAGTTAGAGCACTCCTTCAGTCGTAAGGCTGGGCTGTGCGTGTACATTAGGGAGGACATACCAGTATCTACGCATGCTTCTACAGGTCCTATGACAGAAATCTAGAGTCAATTCAGTTACTTGAGTACGACCAATGAAGAAGTGATATAAATATTGGTGCATACTCTATCGGCGGAGTTAGTGATTCTTGGATTTCTAAAGAGTGGTTGGGATCCCGAAACGCTGACCTTCAGGGTCAACATCCCTTCAATATGGTCCTGGTACAGTTTACCTGTGTCTCAGATATTGAGAGCTATATAGCCCTCTTTACTGAACCTTCTGCTGAATACACACCAGCATGAGTACCAGGTAGTGGTCGTCTCTTGGGTTATCTGCGAAAATTTAATGCCGCTTCTAAGTCTAGTTAGAAGGCTATTGCCAGAGTCAAGACGGAACATGTTGCCAGTATTGGCGAGCGATTAGAGAGATATACCGCCGGGAGACGGTCATTTTAGTCGCTCGCCAAAGCTGCTCAAGGTTACTTCTGCCATTTTAATCTCCCACCACTACATAAACACGATGTCGGTTTGTTCTCAGCGCTAAGGAGATGGCTGATCAACTGGGTCAAATCTTCCCCTGTAACCCTTTTTTTTTTTTTTTTTTTTTTATTGCCGGTGGTGGCAAACGAGCCAGCAGCACACCTGATGGTAAGTGACACTGCCGCTCATGGACTCTTGCAATACCAGGGCATAGCTAGGCCGCTGCCTACCGTGAAGAAAGTGCTCTTCTTAAACCTCGTTTAAAAAAGGACATGTCATAGCGCTCGGGAAACACAGCAGCAGGTAGTTCGTTCCAGATTTTGCATGTACGTGGGAGAAACGAATGTGAAAACGTACAGTTGACGTCTGTATCGTTTCCAGGTGGAATGGATGAACCCTGCTGCGGTGTCGAGTGGTACGGTGATAAAATGGTGACGGTGGTACCAAGTCAAACAGTTCCTCAGAGCACTCCCCGTGAAAGAGCCTGTAGAGTACACAGAGAGACCCAAAGTCTCTCCGGCTCCCCAATGACTCCAGTCCTTCCGTGAGATTGGGATCACCGACGATTCGAACAGCACGTCTTTGCAGGGAGTCAAATGGGTCTAGCTGATATTTGGGCGCGCCTGCCCAGAGATGTGAGCAGTACTCCACATGAGGGCGGACTTGTGCTTTATATAGCACAAGACGTTGTCTCGGTGTGAAGTATCGCCTGGCTCTGTTCAGGACGCCCAGCTTTCTACTTGCCAATTTGGCTTTGTCCTCCAAATGACTCCCAAACTGGACTTTGCTTGATAGTTTGACGCCGAGGATCCCAATACTCTCGGAAATTTGGAGAGTTACTCCTTGGAACTGAGGCGCCATGACAAAGGGGTCCTTTTTTGCAGTGAACGCGCAAACTTGTGTCTTAGTGGGATTGAACTGGACTAAGTTCCGTTCACCCCATGCGGAGGCCCGCCCCAGAGAGCGCTCGACTTCAGACACAAGTTGAGTCCTTCTTTCCTGTAATATATTCCGAGGGATATTCTGATGCTCGGTATACCGCTCGTCACCCGTGCTGTCATCCGCATAGCAATGCATACTCTTTATAGAGAGCATGTCATTGATATGCAGGATAAACAACGTCGGGGAGAGCACCGAGCCCTGTGGTACACCAGCGTTAATGGTCATGGTATCGGAGCAAGAGCCATCGACGACGACTCTTATACTCCGACCATCCAGAAAGCTGGCGATCCATTTACAGAGTCCCTCGGGGATTCCATAAGACGGTAGCTTCGATAGAAGGGCTCCGTGCCAGACCCTATCGAACGCCTTTGCGATATCTAGGCCGAATGCTAGCGCCTCACCCTTGCCCTCCAAAGCCTCTGCCCAACGGTGTGTAAGGTACACAAGAAGATCACCAGCCGATCGACCATGTCGAAAGCCGTATTGGCGATCACTGATCAGCTGGTGATCCTCAAGGTACTGCAGAAGCTGGCGGTTTATGATTTTCTCCATTACTTTGGAGAGCAAGGATGTTATCGCAATCGGCCTGTAATTCGATGGGTCCGACCGTTCTCCCTTTTTAGGGATCGGGTGGACTTGAGCTACCTTCCACGAAGATGGAACCCTATTAGTATCGTAGGAAAGACGGTATAGGCGCGTGAGGACGGGGGTTAACTCAGGGGCGCACGTCTTTAAGACCACTGCAGGGATGCCATCCGGCCCACTCGACTTATGGACGTCTAAAAGCCGCAGCTCTCGCCTGACCGCACGCTGTGAGATACGGATTTCAGGTAGAGAGCTATCACACCGCGGTATGGTAGGTGGTGTGGCAGCTCCCGCATCCAAAGTCGAGTTACAGGCAAAGAATTGACCTAAAAGATCGGCCTTCTCCTTTGCGCTGTAGGCCAGACTGCTATCGCTTTTCTGTAGTGGTGGGAGATTGGACCGGCAGAAGTTGCCTTGAGCAGCCTTGGCGAGCGACCAGAATGCACGACTCCCAGCAGGATAGCTCTCTAATCGCTCGCCAATTCTGGCAACATGTTCTGCCTTGGCTCTGGCGATAGCCTTCTTACTAGATCTGGAAGCGGCGTTAAATTTTCGCTTCACCTCTTTGACGTTCGGGTCTTGACAGTTTTTAGCCCGGTTCCAGGCCCGATATGTGGACTGCTTCTGCCGTGCAGCCGTCCTGCAGGTTTTGTTAAACCAAGGGCGGCTGCGGCCGCCGACGGGTATTTGAGTATTGGGGATAAATAAATCCATCCCCATAATAATCGTTTCGGTTACGCAGTCTGCACAAACGCCAGGGTCCTCAGAGGCGAAGCAAAGCCGCTTCCATGGGTAGGATGCATAAAACTCGCGAAGTCCATCCCAATCTGCCGACTTATATTGCCAGACTCTGCGAGTCCCAGTCGCCGTAGAGCGATTAGGCCTCGCAACAGGGGCTCTGCTACGGACTAGGCAGTGATCAGATGACCCAAGAGGGGCTTCGACCACTACCCGGTATCCTTGCTGGTGTGTAGTCAGCAGAAGATCCAGTAAAGAAGACTCATGGCTCTCAATGTCTGGGACACGGGTGGGCTGTGTCACCAGTTGTGAGAGTCCATAGGCCGAGACCATATTGAAGAGATGTCGACCCTGGAGGTCAGTGGCTCGGGACCCCAACCACTCTTTATGATGAGCGTTGAAGTCTCCAAGAACCACCACCTCCGCTGATGGACACTGCTCCAATATTTCGTCAATCCCCCATTGGACGTTCTCAAATAACTGAGTTGACCCCGAATCACTGCCATGCGACCTGTAGAGGCACG
Organism: Lymantria monacha; assembly: GCA_905163515.2. Taxonomy (NCBI): domain Eukaryota; kingdom Metazoa; phylum Arthropoda; class Insecta; order Lepidoptera; family Erebidae; genus Lymantria; species Lymantria monacha. The sequence continues at coordinate 26,953,756 of LR991081.1, forward strand.
CGTAGATGCGGGTAAACCCTCCATAGTCTACGCGCAACCACAAGATAGACAGGTCACCATGTTCGAGGGCCCGAAGCCGGCGACAACAGATATCACCCCGAATGAACACGCACACCCCGGCCTTACGACGGAAGGAGTGCTCTAACTCGTAGCCAGGGTAGTTAAGGTACGAAATATCATTCGGAGCGCCTATCTGTGTCTCCGTTAAAAAGAGCAAGGCAGGCCGCGCCGTCTCGAGATGGTGGTGAACGGCATCGAGATTGCTATGTAAACCCCTGATATTGCAAAAATCCACATCAAATGTGGATAAGGGGACCGCCGTAGAAAACCTTCTCTTTTTTCTAGTACTTTTCATACGGGTTTTTTTTTAAGAAGAGGAGGAAGGGAGTGTGGATACGTATAATGAGATTCGGTGGTACCAAAAAAAATAGGTGCGGGGCACAGTGCATGGCTGGAGGGTGAGTTTTGTGAGAAGCTGATACGAAGCACGGAAGGGCCCCCGGTGCCCCCCCGCGCGCAGTCGCCGTAATCCACTCCGGTTTCCTGCTCCGGCACAACGACTACACAGCGGGATTTTCGCCGGTTGGCGGGACAGCCTCCCAGGGAGGATAATCCTGGGTTCGGGTCCCCTGCTGACCGGCAGGTGGCCGGCGGTGACCATTCCCACCGGGTCTCCCTGTACCCCATGTCAGCCTCTCACGCTCAATGCCCCAACCAAGACTTCACCACCGCAAGTTTCAGGCACCACCTGAACCCACCACACGTAAACACACCCAGAAAGTTGGGCTTCCGGCTCTCTCGCTCACCGAACGAAGCGCAGCAGCATATTGCCACTGCTCAAACGTCGATTTTCTGCGAGAGTGTGGTACTACCCCGGACGGATCGGCCCGCGGCTGTAGACAGAACACTGTCAACAGCGTGGTCCTACCACAATTAAAACCTAACTTTGTACACAAAAACTGCACCACTTCCCACCATCCCATGGTATGAAAGCGCAATCGCTGGAATCCACACCACGTAGTGAGCGTACAGGCGGAAGCTGCGGCTTTTTTGAAACTATCTTATGGAATCGCCAAGAGACTCTGTAATTGGATCGTCAGTTGTATGCGCTGCTATGCGGATAATAGGGTGGGTCATGAGTGATACACCGATCATCAAAATATCTATCGACGTGTGATTCAGAAAAGATGTACTCAACTTATGCCTAAAGTCGAGCGCTCTCTGGGCCAGCCCCATTAATTAATTCAAGATGAAATTATTTTCTATGTTTAAGCGATTGATGTGTATTGCTATATAACTATTTTTATGAATTATACCGCATTTTATTTTTTTAAATATCGACATGTTTGGGACATGTTTTATTTGACAAATGTCTGTGCTATTCGCATGATTAGTTCGCGTCTGAATTTAATTCGTACGCATTTTAAATATATCTTTATAGTCCGCCGTTATAATAATAAATTATTATAAATAAATAATACATTATTTAAATATCGAAAATTATTTAAATATAAATAGTACGACCCCCCACTCAGTGGACTGATGACCTCATCAAGGTCGCAGGAAACCGATGATGCAGGTGGCACAGGACCGTTGCAGATGGCATTCTTGTGGGGACACCTATGTCCAACAGTGGACGTTTACGGGCTGATGGATGGATGGATGGATAGATAGAATAAATTATTTTAAATTTTAAAGACAAGAAGATATGTCTTAGAAAGAAAACTAACTCTAAACTAAACCAAAGTGGGACGTTACACTTTTGGGATATATATAGATTATATAAGATTTTACCCACTTGAGATACCCGCGCAGCATGATTGTTCCAAAATAATAATTAGGAGCCCACTGAGTAAGCGATGAAAGATAATATGGTTGATTATGGAGACGCACGCTGCCTTTCCGCTACACTAAATGTTTTAGGCGAAGCGTTACAAGGAGTGGCATGTCAAGAAAGGACAGTATTGCCCCCGAATTATTATACATACATACATATATCATCACTCCATATCCTTTGCAGGGTAGGCAGAGAGTACAGAGTGCCAGACAACGAATTATTATAAAACTTAAAACTCTAATTTTCTTTTTTATGAGCATAAATAATACATTTATCGTCCTTATCATTTATTGAACAAAGAATGTAAACAATTTGATATAACTCAATAGTTCTAAAAAAGTATATGTTATATGATTATGCATAAAGCCTATTTCTCGCAAACAATGAAATGCCATTGACTACGTCTTTCGTCAACATCGATGGTACGTTTTTTACAATTCATTCTGGAAAAAAAGATAATGTCATCGAATATTAGTCTATCACTATATGGATATAGGGAGCCAGTTACCATTAAAATACTTTTCGTTAACTCAGCCTTGAGTTACAATAAATAACACGAATATCTTGATTCGCCTGACTTCTCGTAGCTGATAGCTACGCTGCCTTTTGTAACGCCTAAGGGCATGTCGTAGCAGACAACTACGTAAGTAACTCACAATTGCAATGTCTATTTGTTACATCCGGGACTGAGGTGTGTTATATATCAAATATATTTTGTATGGCAATTGTTTATTAAAATTAAGACTTCTGATATTTCCGCGAGTAGTCTTCTGGAAATATTGCAACACTAACTGCAATTATTAAACCGACTACCAAGCTTAGTATATATCTCATTATTTCTCATTATAGAGGAACATATATTTGGATATATGTAGTAATGGTACTAGACCATTACCATAAAAAATATGCTCCTAAAAAATGTATAATACTACATCATTAGTGTAGAATGACAGTGGCTCATTGTGTAACTAGAGGCAAATTACGATGTCAAATGTCAAAATTCGTAACACATGATACAAGCTATTAATGAAGTCACAGCGACGCAGTAATGATGATAATTAATTAAAATGTGCGAAGTTATTTTGAACTCGCTCTGAAATATTTCCTCATTTCAAATTATTTAGGTACTGTTTTTTTAAAAGCAAAGTAGTTTTTCTTCAATTTGTTTTTTGGGCTCGTCTGATGTAGCGTAGGTTCACATTACCCATTGTATATGCTCTCCAAGCGAGCTACTGCTACCTTTGCTTTGAATTCAGTAAATTTCAGATAATACTAACGCTCACGCAATAGTTAGAAGACTTACAGCATTGGGGTTTTAATATAGAAACCTTGTAAGTTCGAATTCGGGGCCTAGACATTTTTTTTTTAACTTAAATCAATAATTACACCTACCCTACTTATCTATCCCTCTGCTGAACTTTTTTTTTTTTGGCGGCGGGCTACGGTACGTCACGGACTAAAGGTTGGTGTTTGGACTAAAGGTTCTTCCGCAATAGGTTTTAAATTACCCTAATTTACCAAGATAACCAGACGTATTCGTATAGAGCTTTATTTTACATTACCTTTATAAAATTGTTTATATCTAACTTATAAACTACACAAACTTCGGCTCTGAAGTAATAATTAACTTATTATCACAAGGAAAAAACCTTACCTATAGTTTTCTCAGCCATCACATCCTCCTAGCCGAGGCCGCGGGTGACTGGATCGGGGAATTATTCCGTCACCCGCCGAGAGGCCGACCGCGTGAGGAAAGACCGACATCCTACCCGGGGGAGGGGGACGTCGGTCGAGGAGAGGGTACTTCTCAGGGTATTCCGTTGGGCCGACCACTGACGTCAAGTCACTCTGCTGTGGTGGTCGGCCCAACGACGAAGTCGACGTCACGGGTGGGTTACGGGTGTGCGTGCTTGCGCCCCTCTGTCGCCCCAGATGAAGTGGTGCGAGGAGTGCGCCCACCGTAACCCACACCCCGAAAAAAAAAAGCCATCACATCTTATTAGCGATAACATACCTGTATTAACTAAATTTTATAAGCAATCGTAAAACGTATATTATTCTTCTTTTCAATACATCTCATTACAAACAGTTTCATGGTTAGACTCAACCTTCTCTACGATGGGAGAAAAATGGGAATAAAATTTAGCACGTGGTTATACGTCGAGTTTTTTTCTCGTACTTTAAAACAATCTGTACTACATATAGAGATCTTTGACGATATCCACAGTTAAGAAAGGAGATAGTGAAATGTATGTCTATTCTTATATTACGAGGGACTCTACAAACATATAATTTAACAAACACAAATTGCACCCAAATTCAGCACAAATGGTTATGGATAACACAAAGTATTTTCCTGCTTGGAATTCGAACCCTGGCATGGTAGATCGGTATCTTAAGCACTTCGCCATCTGTGCAGTCGATTTGTGCAGTGTTATTATTAATCATTACTTAGCATTAGAGGAATAGGATAATTTATTTAAATCATATCACCATCTCAGCTCAAATACCCACTGTTTGGTCGAGCTTCTTCCATAATAAGAAATGAAAATTAACCTAGTATGACGCGATGGTGAGAAGGAATCATATAGGGTTTCATTTCCAATTTTCATTCTCTCACACAGATTGTCATCTCAGCCCACATATGTCCTACTGTTGGACTCAAGCCTCCTCCGTTGTGGGAGGAAAATTGACCTACTATACCACGCTGGTCAGACGTGTTTGTATAGGATTTTGTTTCGAGTTTTTCTTCTCTTGCATAGATGTTATAAGCGTTTTATATCCCTTAATAGTCTTGTACGATCATCCACGGGTAAGATAGTGGGTGGTGAATTGTATCCTTACTCGGTCACCACACGGAAAACTCTCACACAGATATTGTATCCGTATTATAACCCTCAGTAATCTTTTACGACATCTACGAGTATGATGAATTGTATTCTTACTCAGTCACCACACAGAAAAAGGTACATTATTTCCTATTACAAGATTTTACTACCCTTTATTTACCGTAAGTCTACATAGAGGGATGATGGTGGATGGATTGATTATTATCCGCTAAATCATCATTATGTAACGTGACTTATGTATATTTTTTTTATGCCGTCGTACTTAAATGACTCACTTCAATTAACATTAATGATTATTAACTCCCGTCGAAAATTCATTTGTAAGCAAATTTTCTTTTTCTGAGGGTATCCAAGAGGATTGCTAGCGGCATTCTCCTGTGAAAATCTTAATAACTGCGATCGCAAACGAGCGTTTTAAGTGCAGCGATTATGATATTGCCAAGGAGGCCTACGTCCAACAACATTGACAGGTGAAGTAAAATAAATTATGTTAAAAAATCAAAGCACACAGAATATGCCAATTTATTTGAGATGCTAATATGGATAGTTTGAATATTATTATTCATCTTTCAAGCTTATAACTTCATTTCAGCTCACACACATCCTATGGCTGGTTTTAAGCGTCCTCCAGAATAGGAGAGAAATTGAGCTATTATGTTTTATTAATATGAGGATTTCTTCTCTTGCAAAAATGTTATATTTATATTACGTGTCTTCAGTCGTTTTTAAGACATCCACAAACAAAATTTTGGGTGAATTATATTTTTCTCCATCACCACAAGGAAAAATAAAGTATAATAAAGTTACGTTTTTAACTTTTCCTTAGTTTGATTTTTAAAACAATTACATTTTTTAATGCCTTTGGTGGCAGACGAACAGTCAACCCAACTATGAATAAGTGGTAACTCTCACTGAGAGCCAGGTCATTGTCTACTGCACAGCTTTAGGCCTTCGTCTTTTTCACTGACCGAAAGATGCCCAGCAGCAAATTGCTACTACTCAAACGTTTTTCTTCAAGAGTGTGGTGCTACCCAAGATGAGGCGGCAATTTATAGCATGGCTCATTGGCACGGCGTTAAGAGGTACTGGATGCACCGGTTATGGGATCGCGTGCCGTTCTTGCCTTCTCCAGTGGGGTGTAGTATATATAGCCATAGCAGTCGCCAAAAAATAAAGATAAATATATATATTTATATAGCATTAAAAATATATATATACACCGTGGAATCTAATTGACTGTTTTCCCGAAACGTATATACTCAGTTAATGATATAGAACCATAATATAGCATTTATTCAATAAAATAAAAACATAAATTCTAGTCATTTGCAATCCCGGACGTTTCCTTAAAATATCATTTTTGCATAACTGTAACATGTTTTGTCTAATAATTTTGTTATACCTACGGTCGTTTGAGAGCATCGACCGTAGCTATCAACCTACGGTCAATGCTCTTACCTTGGTTACCTACTTTCTTTAATTACTTTAAAACCATGCCTCCATTTTCTCAAGAATTTCTTCTTCTAATCGAGCAGAATGTCGGCGACACCTACCTCTAGCCTGAGCACGTGTAAGCACTCAAAACTGCCTGTGGGTTAGTAGGCGTTATGTGGCTGATAAAATTATCGCTGTTGTAGGCACAGGCGGATTGATAATGCCACGTCTGCGTAACGAATCCAGGTGTTCTGGCTGAGCGTACAGGCATCTAGCCTTCGCCAAGTTATCTCCAGCAATCGCATAAAAACGAACCATGTCTAACCACTCCACGTCAGAATACTGGTAATGACTTGTCATTTTTTCGCACTTACTAGCACTCGCGTTCGGGATTTGTTATAAACATATGATATACGTCTAAGCCGTTTGGCAAAAAATTGCAAACTGACCTATTAAAACATAGACCAAGGTCGCGCGGCTCGGGCGCATCAAAAGCAAAAGGGGTGCGCGCGGGACGCGGGCGGGCTACGAGCTACAATGCCTAAATATTTTTTTTACCTATTATTGCGATTTAATTCGAATGCTATGTCGTAGGCATGTTGGGAACAATACCGTTGCATATCAGACAAACTTAAGAACGTCTATTTATCAGACTTTTTTTTTCAATGTATTATGTTTTTAGTTATGTGGGGATATTAAGAATGATTAACTGAGTACATACGTTTCAGGAAAACACCCAATTAGATTCCACGGTGTATATATAGCATTCAAAGACACTGCAGAACTCCTGTATATCAGAGTGTCATGCATAAGTGTTTCTGGTTAAAAATATATAATTTAATACAATAAAATTCTTAGGAATCTAACTGGTAAACTAATTAGTTCACTCTGAAACACCTGAGTGAACACAAAAAACGTTCAGACTAATAAATAAAGTTCACCTTTATAAAGCAATATAGATTGATCATCACTGTTTTTTTTTAATGTTTAACATGGCATACGAGCAAACATCACACCTGATGGTAGGTGTTGCTGCCGCCCATGGCTCTTTCAAATACACCCGCGAGGGTAAACCACCACCACCACCACCGAAGTCAAAAATCGGGTACCGGTGGCCCGCTCGCACGGCGAAGAGAGAGGATTTTACGGTGGGTCTATGGGGTCACGCGCTGCCTTTCCGTCACCCCGGACCGATTCGGCGGGGCGAGACGCATCCATAGCCCACCAATAAAAAAAAAATGGCTCTTTCTAATACTAGAGGTACAGCTGGACCGCTGTTTACCAAAAAAACCCTAAAATTGGACTACCTGCCTTCCTGCTCAACGAACGAAGTGCAACAGCACATTTGCCATCGCTCAGACGTCGATTTTCTGTGTGAGAGTGTGGTACTACCCTGAACGTACCGACCCGTGGCTGTAGCCAAGTAACTGTTAACAATATAATCTTACCACTATTCATTCTCATCGCCTTTCAGCTTTTTGCCGTCAACTAACGTAAGCCTCCCTCATAGACTCATATGCGAGGATAGTACTCTAATAACCGCGCTTGGTAGGTGAGTTGGCGATCGCATAAAGGTGTGTATACATTTTCCAAAAGAGATATGCTGCTCACTTCCCAGGTAAATCCTTAGCTGATAATACGACTCTTGTGGACAAGTACAAAAATGTATTCTTATCCCATCATTTGACTTAAAATAGTTTTTTTTTTTATAGCTTTTGGTGGCAAACGAGCAAGCAGCACACCTGATGGTAAGTGTTACTGCCGCTCATGGACCTTTGCTATACCAGGAGTATAGCTAGGCCACTGCCTACCAATATAAACCCCAAACTCACTCAGTTGGGTTACCGGCTCTCTCGCTCACCAAACGAAGCACAACAGCACATTGCTGTTGCTCGGACGTCGATCTTCTGCGAGAGTGTGGTACCACCCCGGATGGACCGGCCCGCGGCTGTAGACAGAAAACTGCCAACAGCGTGGTCCTACCACTATTTATATTTATAGAATTCTCCTTTCTATATTAAAAACACTAATTACTCGTTTCACAATAGTGTACAATAATATACGTAACACGAAGTGCATTAGAAAAATTAAAGAAACAAATATAAAACAACAATTACCTTCGCCGTAAAGATTTTTAATATGTAATTTGTTTGTACCCACGCTACGTCTGTCCATAAATGAAGTGGTTTAACTCTTACTAAATGCTCATGTTTAAAAACTCGACTAATAATAAATTGATTAGTCGAGTTTTTGAAGCATTAAGAATATTTCTATTTTTATTCTTTATATATAAAAAAGCTGGCTGACTTTCACAGCCCACCATATTATTCATACCCACTAATTGAACATGCCTCAATTTCATCACTTTAATGGCAGTTTGGGTTCGATTTAAGTCTCGTAATAATATACTATACCATCCACACAATTGGCTTTCACGCAGCAGTTTGTGAGATGCTACGCCGTCTTTCTATCATCTCTCAATTTAACCGTAAAAGACTAGGATCCTTACGTTGGTCAGATCAGCAAGAAAACGCATGATTGGTGTGTTTCTGTATGTAAAGACAATATAAAATAAAATTTTACATGTTTTAAGTTTGATAGGCTGTGGTCCGGTGACACCCCGACCGTCCGAAACGTCCGAAAAGTCTGTCTGTAAAAACTGTCTACCTCATCGTATTGCTCCGCCGCCATTTGGGCTAGCCACTGTTGCCAAATCCTTGAGAATGTATCATCTTATCAAAATTTTATCAGGAAAATGTGTCATCTTATTAAACTTTTTATTGGAAAAATGTGTCATCTTATTAAACTTTTATTAGAAAAATATGTCACCTTATTAAACTTTTATTAGGAAAATGTGTCATCTTATTAAACTTTGTTAGAAAAATGTGCCATCTTATTAAACTTTTTATTAGGAAAATGTGTCATCTTATTGAACTTTTTATTGGGAAAATGTATCATTTTATTAAACTCTTTATTAGCAAAATGTGTTATTAAAAAGTGTTATGAATTTTTTATTAGTAAAATGTTCCATCTTATTAAAATTCGCATTAAACTTATTATTAGATATTTTGTGAAAACTATGTAATAATCTATGTAATAATTACTATGTAATAATTACTATGTAATAATTAGATATTTTGTGAAAAAATGATAGGAAATTAACGTCTATATAACTTAAAATGTATATAAATAAAATATTGTCTGAATAGCTGGTAATATTTCAGTCTTAAGAAGGAAACTAGAAATAAAATACTGTACTAAACCGCCTGACCAGCATGGCATAGTTGGACCATTTTCTTCCTATTGCGGAGGAGGCTCGAGTCTAGTAGAATGAAGAAATATAAGCGAATAATAATTTAGGAGTAATAATACTTAAAGAGAATAAACGCTTACTATATGAACCCATCTAGCCAAAACAGGATAGTACAACAGGATAACACAAGTAGATAAAGATCATCAGTTAATTATCCTTATTCTGGTAATAGTAATTAGGAAAGAAATGTTATTCAGAGTTATGGCAGACATATATGTAAGTGAACGATTTTTTTTATGTTTTTATAAAGATTAGTCACAAACCGCTTTCCTGACGCCGTTATTCCATGGGCTTATAATCATTTAACGTTAATACTACAATTGGCTCAAACGGTCTGGTTGTATTCTTAATTAACTTTTACCATATGCACGAATAGCGTTTAATTGTAATTTTTATGAATTCACATCAGTCTTAAATAGGACAGGTACCTAAATATTTATACACATCTTAGGAGGCTAATGATTTTAATCAGAAGTATATTCTTTGATCTTTTGAATATTTTTTTTATTAGTTAATAAGCTTGTGCAATAGTAAGAAAACTTAATATTACGTTATAGTCTTAGCAGGTGGAGCTACGTGTAAGGTATTTACTTCGAAAGTGGTTGACGTGAGTGATGGCTCCTATCGTAGCTCTAGTTGCTCTGATCAGGTGCCACTTGTGGTGTCTAGTCCAGCCATAATCTTGCAAATTACTTCGGATAATGTAAAGTATTTTAATGTAAGTAAGATTAATTTTCAATGTAATAATTAACAATAAATAAGTAAGTGCCCCCGCCGTGTTGGCCGTATGGTGACTACGTAATAATTTCACCATATATACCCTCCTCATTCATCCGTGGGCCATGTAAAAGACGGCTAAGGAAAATAATGTGACTATAGAATACTAGATAACTTTTATACAAGAAAAAAAGAACTTGAAATGATATATATATAACCATATACTAATCTATAGAAGCAGAGGTTTTGGGCGTTGTATTTTTATAAAGAATATTATCATCATTCTCCTACTCTTAGCCCAATTACTTGGGGTTGATACAAAATGTACTCTTTTGTCATAGTACATATTTTAAAAGTTATTGGCGATAGTTTTATGACCAGCCGCCTACCAGACGTCAACCCTCCTTGGGAATGTAATCGTTGATCAAACGGTATCAACTGGAGTTGGCCCAGGTCGTTATAAGGCTCTCAGTGGTCTTTTATAACATCCACGAGCAAAGTAAGGGTTAGTAGTAATTATCGCCGGTACCACACAAGCTGAGAAGAAGAAGAAGAATGATACGAAAAATATATACCTTACTTTTTTGTAGGTCATCAGATGAATTACAAAATCGCTATGTAGTTTTTTTCTAACTTCAACAATTTAGCTACGAAATGCAAAAAGCAAAAAATACGGTTAATATTTTAAGGTTCTGTAAAAAAAAATTATATTTATCACAAAAATTGGACTCAATGAATTGTCATCATTTTATGCCAAATAAGGTTCATGTATTCGTTTACTTTATGGAAAATTTTTCATAGCTTGCGCAAGTAAATTATATAATGATTGTATAATCAATATGTCTTAAATATTTTACAATCTATTAGACCTTTCACAATCACTGACTGGCCAAGTACATCCCAAGTAAATAACACAATTGTTTGCTCAATCCACTTAGACAAAATTCTATATTTTGTTTAGGAATAAATGCCTGAATTCGAAAACTCAGACAAAGATAGGAGCAATCAACGTAATCTCAAGGATTAGTGAAGTAGCAAATAATCTTTTGACAAACTTACAACATCTTCATCATCATCTTACTCCTATCCCAATTTATTTGGGTCGACGCAATATGCCTCTCTTCCCCTTCCATACAACTCTATCAGATGTCATCTCTGTGATCATTTCTTGTCTGTACATGTCATATTTAGCGCAGTCCATCCATCTTTTCTTTGGTATTCGCCTACCCTTAAACCCTTCAAACATTCGATTCAAAACTTTCCTCACAATATCACTTTCATTCCATCTCGTCACATAACCATACATCAATTGTTCACTTCTTAGCTTATCCTTATTGACAAACTGATAACATTTGGTACAAATTCTTTAACGTGAATAACAAATTGGGAATGAAATATAGGGTATTTTATCGTAAGGTAAACTTCATGCAGAAGGAAACCTTTGGGTAAAGGTGGCACAGGATGGCTAACATTACAGTATTATTGACTATATGCAATCATCATCATCATTCTCCTCTCATCACAATTACTTAAATACTTCGTACTCTTCCATTGTATATATTGCAAAAATTTGAAAACAGTTTAATGATTGGCCGCCTAAATGAATTCAACTCTATGTGGTAATGTTACTTATTGACATGTTTAAGCTCACTCGCAAATTTCCTAGCTATGTTGACATATTTTAAAAGCGGGTCAAAGTTTCCCATAGCTGAGTAAACTTCTCTAACTTAAGGAATCAACGTATATAACTGTGCATTAGATCTTAGCTAACGACTCCTACGTTACAATGTATTTAATAACACACTTTTCAACTTCAAAAAACTGTTTGTTAATGAATTAAAGCTAGTTTTATAGATTTAGTTTAGTGCATTTTTATTTTGTTTTACAATTACATTATAGCCTTTCTAGCTAAGAGAATACTATGTTGTTAAGAAAGTTTTGAGTGAGAGTGCTTCAGCAGGCTTCAGAGCTAAAACAAATAAAAATGGATATTATTCATTATTACGAAATAATTAAGATAAGAATAAGAAAACAATGATACAGTCACAAGAATACCAAGTTCATCAAATTTAGGAAGATCTTCTTGTCCAATAAGCTAAAGTATCTGAAAACATCATCCATCAACCTCTATGATAATAGTGTATTACCCATGATGAATTGAAACGTGATATTCATATGTTAACCTTGTAATTAGGTTCAAATTCGATCAGCATGCTACGCTCGAAAGCTACGCTCGGGAAGTCTCTACGTGATAAAATCCGAAATACGAAAAAGAACGGGTACAAACGTCGTAGATCGAAGGCACTGGAATACCTTACATATATAACTGACCTAATAAAATAAATCTTTACATGTTCGCTTGCTAAAATACCCTGATTGCGTACGATATTATTATTTTATTTTATCACCTTCAGCTATCGTAAATGCTTACGTTAGCTGAAAGAAAGAATTATTTATGAAGGTGAGAAATTAGTTCTGAATATGGAGTATAACGTTGAACTTATACTTTAGATGTGGCATGAAAAAAATATGAGAGGGAATTTATACGAAGTCCACGAGGAATGTGACAAAAACTAGTAGAGAAGTTAGTTATCAAGGTCAGTGTCATTGGCCATTTTATGTCTGTTGTATATGAAGTGACAGTTTTACTGATAAGATATAAAAGAAAACTTATATTGCGAGAATTTAAAAGTGTTTTCTTTTAAACGCAACGCATATTTTGTGGGTTTTGAATGAGATTCAGCCCTCACACTCGGCTATGTAGCGCGCATTCGATTACAGTCGGCTCTCGTCGATTAAAGAAGTATTTTTTTTATGTTAAAGTAAGATAAAAATGACGATTAGATATTTGAAATAAAACTACTTTTACGGATTCTATCGCGTTTGTATTTGATTTATAATTTCCCGACGTTTCGAACACTTTACAGTGATCATGGTCACGGGAGGACTGTAAACTAAAAATAAAACTCTGTGTCTCTATGTCACTCCAGTAGATAAATTTCCTGAATGTAGCCCAGCCGTGAAATATATATGAGCTGAAAAGATAAAGAAAGCGGAGGTAGTATTAGTCTTCCGTTAAAATAAGTAAAAATTAATAAACTGTTCCAAAGTTTTTAATAGAATTAAGGCTTTATGCCTGAAGTGAAATGAAGTTTTTTTTAATTAATCTGATCCAGAAGAACTGATTAAGACAGAATTTCTAGTTTGGAAGTATTATCGATGTTTAAAAAAAAATTGTTTTCAATAACAAAATAAATAATTAGTTAATAATATTACTAAATTCAAAATAAGAATAAACAATATTAAATCATTTCTTTTTTTTTTAAACTAAGGAAATTATCCTTGTATTGTGGGGACTTTATAAACATGCAATTAACGCAGACAAATTACACTCAGACTCAGAATAATATTTACTATTATAATTAACAATATACTATGTCATAATCTTCTTGCTCATAGCTGATTAATATATTTAAATATTCTAGATTAGTTGTCTTTACAAATTAAAACAAGTTGATAAGAGAAACATATTTAAGTAATATGACGTCAGAGAAAATGTTTCATTTCTTAGAGGAATATTACTTGGCCACCGAAGACAAAGATCGGGTACCGGTGGCCCGCTTGCAAGGCGAAGAAAGGGGTTTGCAGGGTGGATCTATGGGGTAGCGCGCCGCCTGTTCCGTCGCCCCGGACCGATTTGGCGGGACACGACCACATCCATAGTCCAGCGCAAAAAGAAAAGTATAATATTACTTAAATTATATATAGATAAAACGTTACCATACCTTCGAGAAAATATAATCACAAATGCCGCATTAGTGCTATCACTTAAATGAATATAAATGAATATCTTCATAGTCTTATTAATATTAGGTACTGTTCTTCCATCGTACATATAGCAAAAGTTTTGCCAATAGTTTTATAACCGGCCGCTTGTCTGTCATCAGCTCTCCTTGAGAATATAATTGTTGATCACACGGCACCAGATGCAGATGCCTCAGGTGGATGTAAAGCTTTTAGTCGTATTATCGTCACTCACGAACACTGTAAGATTTTATAGTATTTGTAGCTGTCACCACAGCATTACTTTTGTGAATACTTTAAAAACTTGTTTACAAGCGAAATATGATTGTCATACGTGGGACTTGAACCCACGCCTATTGGAAATCTGTTTCAAATGTTCTACCAAGTAGACCAGTGTGAGTGTTCTGCCAAGTAGACTAATGTGAGCTAATATATGAAAATCAAATTGTTACTCGTACTTAGTCGTATTTATGGGAAACATTTTCGTCAATAATGTCACAAACATCATCTTCATCATCATCATAATAGCCTATAAATGTCCCACTGATGGGCTCGGGCCTCCTCTGTAATGGGAGGAAAATTAACCTACTATACCGCGCTGGTCAGACGTGCTGGTATAGGTTTTTGTATCGAGTTTTCCTTCTCTCGCATAGATGTTATATACGTTTTATATCCTTTAGTCGTCTTGTACGATCACCCACGGGTAAGATATGGGGTGGAGAATTGAATTCTTATTCAGTGACCACATGGAAATGCTTTGTGAATACTTTAATAACTTGTTTACAAGTGAAATATGACTGCCAAACGTGGGACTTGAAACCACGCCTATTGGAAACCTGTTTTAAACGTTCTACCAAGTAGACTAGTGTGAGTGTTCTAACAAGTAGACTAGTGTGAGATATGAAAATTAAATTGTTACTCGTACTTGGTCGTCTTTATGGGATACATTTTCGTCAACAACGTCACAAACATCTCGATGTAAACCATAATTGCAGCTCATAGACATCCCACTGCTGGGCCTTTTTCACAATTAGATGAAAATTGATTATGTACCAAACCATTTCGAGGCTTTCTGCTCTTGCACAGATGTTTGATGTGTCATATAATATCCCTTAATCGCTTTTTACGACATATATGGGCAAAATTAAATTATACTCTTGTTCCATCACCACACAAAAAGGCCCAATTATAATAGTACACCAAACAAAAGACACCTAAATCTCCATAACTACGTATTGACAAACTTTCAACCACAGATTAAATATCACAACTGAATGCCGTCTACGCGTCTGTAACCACTATTTATACTCGTTTTCCCCACGAAACCACTCAACCGTAACGCTAATGTTACCAGAGCACACTCTTGGAATCGCCATCTTTCGATGAGCGATAACAGAATATTGAGCACCATTTTTCACTTTTCAATATTACGTCCATATTAAATGGTGCATAGTTAATTGTCATCAACTTTAAAGGCGGGTTGAGGTTTATTTAAAAAAGTAATAAAATGTTTTTTTTTAATAACAATAAAACAGCTGCCATACATACGCGCTTCGGAGATCATATTCAGCCGTCAGTTCCAGCGTTCATAATGTTCATAAAAGTCGTTATATGAAGTCAACACCGTCAAATATTATAATAAACCTCGTCATTTACGTATAATGTCGGAGAAAGAATACACTTCATCAATTACTTTATTGCTCTTAGATGTGTAAAAGGCGGCTACGGAACTTAATATGGATATAATTTCTAAGCGAGAGAAGAAATATACCAAACCATCTGAGCAGCGTGCTATAGAAGGTTAACTTGTATAATAATAATAATAATAGTGGTAGGACCACGCTGTTGACAGTTTTTTGTCTACAGCCGCGGGCCGGTCCGTCCAGGGTAGTACCACATTCTCGCAGAAGATCAACGTCTGAGTAATGGCAATATACTATTGCGCTTCGGTCGGTGAACGAGTGAGCCGGAAGCCCAACTGGGTGGGTTTGGGGATTTTATTGGTAGGCAGCGGCTTAAGCTATATCCTTGGTATTGCAAAGGTTCATGGGCTGCTGTGACACTTACCATCAGGTGTGCTGCTTGCTCGTTTGCCACTATAAGCAATAAAAAAAAATACTTTCAAGACATCCCTGGAGTATTTTTTTTTCTTAGTCATCATGAACTTAGTGTAAATTACCCCTGACTTGATCAGGGACCTAAATTAGTTCTGATAATTTATTAGCAGTTACAATAAAAGATAGAAAAAAATAGAAAGAATACATAGTAACATTATAAGTATTAAAATAAATTTAACAAGGAAATATGAAAAATAATTATGCTAAGAGAGAAGTAATAAAGTAGTTAAAATCTAAAAGAGAAAATTAATTAAATAGTATAATGTATATATAGTATGAATGTGTAATAGTGTAATTAAATAATAAAAATAGTATAATGAAACTATTTAGATATAGAAAAAACAAGTACTACTTGTTGATACTTATTATCAGGAAACTTAGTTAGTTGAAGAAATGAATTAACAATATACACCCGGTTTTAGAAAAGGATAGTGCTAGTGACATAAGAAAGGTAAGAGATGTTAGAGAGAATACATAGTGACATTATAGGGATGGGGTAAGAAAATTAAAAACTATAAGTATAATCATGAAATACTTAAAGTAATTATACAAAAGAAGTAAAAAGTAGCTAATTGTAAGATATAAAAGAGGAAGTTCACAGTACTTGAAATTATACTAAACTATAATATATAGAAAAAAACAATAACAGGTTATTACTAAAAGAAAGTAAATTTAAATACTAATATTTTTTAAATACCCCTTTTTTTTTTTGCGGTGGGCTATGGACGTCGCACCTCGCCAAATCGGTCCGGGGAGACGAAAGAGGCGGCGCGCAACCCCATTGACCCACCCTGCAAGCACCTCTTCTTCGCCGTACGAGCGGGCCACCGGTACCCGATCTTTGTCTTCGGTGGCCCGCTCGGCTTTTTTAAATACCCCTGGAGTATTGGACTCTTAGAGTATTAGGTGGGAATGGTGAATATCAGATCACATTCGCTACGTGAAAAATGATATTCAAAAGAAACTGGTTGAAAGTTCACAGATCTCAATATACATATTAAACACTAAGATAATGATGACTGTTATAATCCTTACATAATAGATACCACAAAATAGTTTTTTTCACATAAACTTGTGGATGATATTAGTCTCTCTTTTACTAAGTAATTATTATAGTAATTTGATTATTTTTCATTTCTAAAGCTGCTTAATCTTTATCTATAAAAGGATGTTTGAATATACGATATTGCTAAACTCAAAAACTATTTCACCGATTGGTACGTATATGTAATTTGTCATCGAAAAAGGTTTATATGCTATCCCTATAGATATAACTCGTCACCAGGTGGCGCTGCGATATATTGACTTCTATGAACAAACCAGTTTGCTAGTAAAATAAAATTTTATATAATACTAGCTTCTACCCGCGGCTTCACCCACGTAAAAGATTACTTTCCTAAAGTTTTTCATCCACTATTTTTATTATACTCCTTATGGGTATTTTTTTTTACGAAATTTTAATGTCATATTTATTTATATCTAATCAATAGCCTAAAAATAAGTTTCAAGCTTCTGGCTTTAAAAATGACGATAATTCTTTACAACTTTTCATCCCCCTTTACAACCCTTTTTTGCATTAAAAAGTAGCCTATGTCCTTTATCAGGCTCTAAACTATCTCTGTACCAAATTTCATTTAGATCGGTTCAGTGGGTTTGCCGTGAAAGAGCGACATACAGACAGACCGACAGAGTTACTTTCGCATTTATAATATTAGTAAGGATTGGTATTGCAAAGGTCCTTGAGCGGCAGTCACACATATCATTAGGTGCGCCGCTTGCTCATTTACCATCAAAATACAAAAAAAAGAAGTTTTTGAAAATTCTAATTTAAAATTAAACTCACTATTAATATGTCTCACAATAATAGCCATAGCCAAAACAAAAAAAAACGAAAAGAGAATACTAATAAATAGGTTTAACATGAAGCATACTAAAATAAAAGCGACAAAAATCAATTCTGTTCAAAGCTAACATTAGCCAAGTCCAAGAAAACTGCCGTTTAAACTTGCATAAAGAGCTTTATATAAAGACGCTAACATATAGCTCGCACGCCACATCATGTTTGCACATATTTAACACAGCGGCACGTCAGCCATTACCGAGATTCTCGCCTCAGTTTTACAGCGGATTTTAAAGCCTGATTGACACCACCCATTGTAGAATCAAGGCCAAACGCTAAAAATAATGACATTAACGTCAACTGCCGTATATATTTCTCAGTTTGGGATTAAATGCTGTTAAATATGTAGGATGGGGATACTAGCCATTACTGAAGCCTTTTTTCATTTGCAGAACTTGTGAATGAGGTAATACATAAAAGTATAAAGTCATATTATAAACGTCCGTAACATATTATACATAAAAATAACCATCGCTATCACGACAGCCGGCAGTGTCAGGTCGGCATCGATGACAGTGACGAGGTCACAGCGCTGCCGAGACCAGCTCGTACAGAACTCGAGCGTATGCTGCGCCGTGTCCTCGTCACTGCCACACTGTTGGCAGGACGAAGTCAGCTCCCTCCTTGCGACCGTGAGCAGATACTTGCCAAAGCAACTGTGCCCCGACATGACATACACCAGCCGGAAAGAGAGGACTCCGTGCCGCCGCTCCATCTGTTCTATCAGTACGGGCCGGAGGGCTTCAACGGTAACAACACCGGGCGTCTCCAGCCGCGTAACCCAACGGGCAATGACGTACCGCTCGCGCCAGGTGGCTATCTCGCCGAACGATAGGGAGCCATCCTCATCGCGTACAAATGAAACCCGCCGGTAGAGATCGGAGAGCATCTCCGCTTCCAGGTCTCACGGAGGTGTTCTGGCCAATGCACATGCCGCATCGGTCGTTACCATGCGGTATCCGCTGATGGCTCTGATCGCCATGGATCTCTGTGGACGCCACAGAAAAGCCCTGAGCTGAATGGTCAGAGACCTCACCCACACGGGTGCGCCGTACATAAAACATAAGCAATCTGCCAGTGAGAAGCCAATCAAAATCGCGACAACTTTTCAACAAATAGTCAATGATACAAATAAAAAATGTAAAGTTATATGTATTTACATAAATATTGAGTTAACTGTTATTTTAATATTATACTTCAATATTATTTATTTGAATGAATAACGCACCTACTAATAATTATGATCAAATTGTGTAAGTGACGCCTAAGAAGAAGAAGAAGGTACTACTATAACTATAAGATTTTGTTCCCGAGTATCAGTTGAAGATATTTGTAAGTGTAACTATAAAATCAGTTGCCTTTTAATAACTTGTTTACAATAATAGCATATAAGTTTCTATCTCTAATTTGTTATATAGTTTTAGAGTTTGGGCATGAATCTGAAAATAGTGCCGCGTTATTGTACTATAACAATCAGCATTTTATAAACTAAAAATTGACTACATAAAAATCGCGATTCATTATTTCGGCTTCTCACTGCTGCTGTGTATTATTGTAAGACTATAAAATCGTAGAATATAAACTTAAAAAAGCAAAAAGCACTTCACAGTAATGTATATCTAGATATTTAAAATGTGCTAATTCTTTCATTCAATACCCTAGATAGAATTTGTATTCACTACCCTGCTCCTCCCCTAGCAACTTTTTGTGACTCTCACCACCAGCAAGTAAGTGTTACCATAATTTAACATCATCATCATCCTGCTCTTATCCCAATTACTTGGGTTCAATGCAATATGTGGTTTTCTTCCATTGTAAATATACTAAAAAATTTTCAAAAGTTTTATGACCAGCCGCTTCCCTGACGTCATCTCTGCTTGAATATGTAATTGTTGACTAGACGGCATCAGATAGCGATGGTCGAGTTCGATTTAAAAATTATATTCGTCTTTTATGACATCCACGAACAATGTGAGGGTTGGTAGTATTCATGGTTGTTCAGGTACTTACCGGACACGGGTTCTTCGGTAAGTACCTGCACCGAATTGGACCTGAAGAGGCCCCTGGGTGCCATGAGTGTGGCGCGCAAATCGATGACGCGCGTCACACCCTGGAGGTAGAACCCGCCTGGGGGCCTCAGCGCCACGACCTGTCGGCGGTCGGGTGCTGTCTTCTTTTGTCTTCCTTCTTGAGTGATATTACAGCCACAAAACTGCGTCCCACACCTTGGCTCTACATCACTCTAACCTCAACATGAGGAGACGGCTCCAATGATAGGAATGAGTGAATGGTGCTGGTTATTAAATCCCAATCATACTTTTTTTCGCTTAACCTAGGTCTGAAATAAAACTATTTTTACGGATTCTATCGCGTTTGTATTTGATTTTCAATTTCCCGACGTTTCGAACATTTTACAGTGATCAAGGTCACAGGAGGACTAAGGTGTCTTACGTCCAATATGTCATTGTTATTACAGAAATTTTATATCTACCCTATAAGATATTAAATTTTGACCTACATTTTTAATACAAATTAATACAAATTCATTGCCAGTACAAAAAAAAAATGATTATATATATATATAATCATAATATATTTCACTATATCTTTAAACGAGCAATTCTTGTATATGTATATATAATATATATATACAAGAATTATTGCTCGTTTAAAGATATAGTGAGAGATATATATATTTATATATATATATATATATATATATATATATATATATATATATATATATATATATATATATATATATATATATATATATATATATATATATATACAGTATGACTGGTAAAAGAATGTACATATTTTGGGAAACGATAGATAATGGTCACATGTAACCAATAAAAATGTAATAACAAGGAAATATTAATTAACTACACAGTAAACCTCAATAATATTAGTGTTGCAAGATTCTCAAAAAGATGGTCACCGCGCGAGCGATAGGTATCGGCGCGCTATCGAGTTACAGTCATTGATAAAGGTATCAGCCACTTTTCCTTCATACTATGCTCCTAGCTTAGGACAAGCTTAATACCTATGTAGAAGGTAATAATAAACGTTCATAACTAAATTTAAAAATTAAATTAATAATTTTTGATGTAGGTACTTAAGTTGTATTAGAGGCATTTGAAATAAATAAGGAGGCATCTTGGTATTTCTGATGTATTTAAAAAGGGGAATCATACCTACGTACAGTGATTAAATAATAAAACTATTAACAATTACGCTAACCCCGGCAAACAAAAGTTAATAAAATAAATGCTTACCCTTTCGCGTACGTAAATGGTCAACTTTAGTTACTAACATTATTAATTTACAAAGATTCAGTGAATATGCACTCAAAAATTAAACTAATCGTAATAATTGTTCAAAATGTTCACCGCCTCGCGTAATGCACAGTTCGGCACGTTTACACATATTGTTTTTCACATGGTTTAATACAAATTGATCACTTCGTAATTTATGAAAAGCAGTTATTATCCTCGCCTTTAATTCTATCCTGTTGGAGTACTCTGTAGCGTACACAAGACGCTTGACCTCACCCCACAAATAAAAGTCTAACGGAGTAAGGTCGGGAGAGCGCGCTGGCCATGGCACAGGCCCTCCGCGACCTATCCAATTACTGCTAGTGATTGTGTAAAAACTCGCGCACTTGCACCTGATAATGAGCGGGCGCTCCGTCATGCTGGTAGTATAAGTTTTGTAAATAAATGACAGGTACATCTTCCAGCATATCATTTACTACACTACCTAAAAGGTTTAGGTATGATTGACTGTCTAGTCTGCCTTCAATAAAATATGGGCCCAGCAAACAGTTATTTAGAACACCTGCCCACACATTAACACTAAACCTATGTTGGTAAGCGTTTTGTCGCGTAACGTGTGGATTAGAATGACTCCACCAGTGTTCATTATGCACATTAAATATGCCTAGTTTTGCAAAACGTGGCCTCGTCAGTAAACAAAATATTACTGTCTGTATTTTCTAAAAACCATCGACAAAAATTCACACGTGGCTCATGGTCGTTCAATCCAAGTTCTTGAACGGGCCGAAAATGTTAAGCATGTAGACCTTCTCGGTGCAGAACATTCCACACAGTCCATTGCGATACATCAAAGCGCCTGGCAGCATTTCGAGTGCTCGCTTGGGGGTTCTCTTCGAAATACTCAAGAATTTGCTCTTGTAGATGAACAGGGTATGGTTCTCTCAGACATTTTATCACACTTTAAATACAAATAGTCACGGTCAAAATGAAAGCGCAGGTGATCGAAAGACACTTAAGTTATCAAACAATCGAAGCGACGCGTGCGCTTTGACTGAGCGTGAGTCACGCCGAGGTAATCCCCGGGATAACCCTATCGGGGGTGAGGGCAGTTCGGGCGGGGAGCTACTAGATATGTAAGCACCGTTGTCAAGGTCACGCGCTCGGCTAATTACTATTTTAATGCAATTTTAATATTTATGCGGAGGTGTACGTAAATTTACCAGTCATCCTGTATATATTTATATATATATATATATATATATATATATATATATATATATATATATATATATATATATATATATATATATATATATATATATATATATATATATATATATATATATATATATAATCATTTTTTTTTGTACTGGCAATGAATTTGTATTAATTTGTATTAAAAATGTAGGTCAAAATTTAATATTTTATAGGGTAGATATAAAATTTCTGTAATAACAATGACATATTGGACGTAAGACACCTTAGTCCTCCTGTGACCTTGATCACTGTAAAATGTTCGAAACGTCGGGAAATTGAAAATCAAATACAAACGCGATAGAATCCGTAAAAATAGTTTTATTTCAGACCTAGGTTAAGCGAAAAAAAGTATGATTGGGATTTAATAACCAGCACCATTCACTCATTCCTATCATTGGAGCCGTCTCCTCATGTTGAGGTTAGAATGATGTAGAGCCAAGATGTGGGACGCAGTTTTGTGGC
This sequence comes from Lymantria monacha, assembly GCA_905163515.2. Taxonomy (NCBI): domain Eukaryota; kingdom Metazoa; phylum Arthropoda; class Insecta; order Lepidoptera; family Erebidae; genus Lymantria; species Lymantria monacha. Next base: position 26,976,727 of record LR991081.1, read on the forward strand.
TGTAATATCACTCAAGAAGGAAGACAAAAGAAGACAGCACCCCATGAGTAAAAGAACCAGCTAATAGTTACCTACTCGCTGTGAGGACTATCGCAATGCCGAGATGCACTGGATTTCTTGAGTTATAAAACTGAAAGATGGATGGACGAATGAAGTCGTATAGCCATAGTGCCAATAAACCGCTCAAAGGCCAAGATTACAAGGTAAATTATAGGTTCTCATGCTGTCAAGCCATTCAGTCGGGCGTCAGCAGTCCATTCAAATATAAACAGACCGGACGGAATAAAAGTTTTATTTCACACTAATTTTGACTTATTTTATAAAATATATTTTTTTCATATATACATGCATATCATCACGCAATATCCCTTGCAGGATAGGCAGAGAGAACAGAGTGCCAGAGAACTCTATCCTTGCATACTTCACTCGCTTCTTCAACATTTATAATTCTCTTCATACACGCTCGCCGGTTTCGGAGACTCTTGACCCCACCTTCCTTCAGTACGTGACCAATCTGGTCCAGGTAGGTTAATCTCGGTCTCCCCCGGTACCTACATCCTTCCACTTTCGCATTGTATATTTTTTTATTTCTTATTATAGTCAACAGCGAGCTTAAAGCTTGAAATGGCAATAAGCTTACTCGCCCATTTCGTGGTACGATAAAAATTTCGTAGCAAAACATAGTAATGTTATCCCACCGGGGATAAAGACAGCAGACTGTAAATAAAGTAAAAAAAAATGTATTGATTTGCAATGGCAAGACATTTTGCGGCACGCTCGAACTGAAACTGCGAGGTTATGAGTTGAAATCGTATTCGCATTAATTTTTATTAGTTTTTTTATTAACCCGCTTTCTTCGTATGAATTCTTGGTTGAAAGTTACAATTTTAGAAGTAATCGCTCACTTATTTTTTTGGGTAGGCTATGGCCCGGACACACGTCGCCCATTCCGTCCGGGGCGGCGAAAGAGCAACGCGTGGCCCCATAACCCACGGTATTCCATCCTTCGCATTAATTTTTATTAGTTTTTTTATTAACCCGCTTTCTTAGTATGAATTTTTGGTTGAACATTACAATTTTATTTTAATTTCAACGCGTGGCCCCATAACCCACGGTATTCCCTCTCCATCGCCATTGGGCCGGCCACTGGTACCACTTCCTTGATATCTGTGGCCAACCCGGACGTCATGTTATCCTGAAAGTTATCATTCTTATTTACCTGCAATAGTAATACGTGCAAGGAATTCATATAAGGAGCAGATGGCATGGCATATATACGTACACATACCATGGTAGATTACTTTTCAGAAAATTTCAGAGTATGCGCCTATATAGAAACAAATCTTCAAAACAAAATTAAACGTATTTTGAAAGTATACAAGCAAAATTCTCGCGTAGCATTTTTATCGGCAATATATCTATATATATATATATATAAGAAATTTCCATCTATGTATTGACACATCACGATATCTCTGGAACCATAAGGCCTACAAACCTCAAATTTGGTAGGAATATTTCTTTTGCCGAGTAGAGGTCAGCTAAGAACGGATTTTACGAAATTATATCCCTAAGGGGGTGAAAAAGCAGGGTAAAGTTTGTATGGGACAACGTGATTTCTTGGTCCAATCTATTTCAAATTTTGTATAAACATCCTTTAACAGAATTGATGAAAGATGTGATTCATATTTTATTGAGACTTATCTCCTAACTGGGTTAAAAAGGGGTGGAAAGTTATTTTAGGGGTGATTTGCTTTAAAGTTGATATCAATACTTCTTAGTGATTTTGATTTAAAAGACATTTTATTTTGACACATGTTTGAAAACTCAATTCGATTATATTCAAAAAACCGGCTAAGAGTGACTCGGAGTCGCGCACGAAGGGTTCCGTACCATTATCTATGGCAAAATAATCATGTTTGTTGTATGGGGGCTTAAATTCTCTATTTGTTTTATTTTAATTTAATTATTTATTTCTAAAGGGAATATATTACTAAATATTCTGTGAGTATTTCAAACGACTACCTATTTTTGTTATCAATATCGAGCAAAAACCTTACCTTTGTTGTGTGGGAGCCCCTTAAATATTTATTTTATTGTTTTTTAGTATTTGTCGTTGTAGCGGCAAAAGAAATTCATCATCTGTGAAAATTTCAACTGTCCAAATATCACGGTTCATGAGAGCAACCTGGTGACAGACAGGATAAGCAACGGATGGACAGCAGAGTCTTAGTAATAGGGTCCTGTTTTATCTTTTGGGTATGGAACTCTAAAAAGGTTGATGTCACATAAACGTTCTTCTTCTTCTCTTTGTGTATTAGCAATCAGCTACTTATACGAGCTATTGGTGCCAGTGTCAAGTTATAATTATTTTTACGTTTTTAATCTTTCAGGTTAGTCATTGTCTAAGTCAAAATGTCACCATCAACAGTGCTATGGCTACACTGTTAATGGTATCTGAAAACGTTGTAAAGCACTTTTATATGATATTCACTACATCCCAGTAGTTCCGCCGCATCATCATCACAGCCCATATATCATCCATGCACTCTTAAAGTACTTAACCGATTTTAATCAAATTTGCATAATATGTGTAGTTTGATCCAACTTAAAAGATAGGATAGCTTTCATCTCAATTTATAGTCACAATATTATTTTATTGCAAATTATTTGTCTATTATTTGACAGTCACAATTATCTGTTATCTCCAAACGATTCTAACAGATGGTGATATCGGTTGACTGGATTGAGTAAGTATTTAATAGATGGCGCTATGTTAAACGTAGAAACGTTTCATATAAGCTACAATTTATTAGCACAACCACCACGTATCACTGAGACTACCTTAGCCACAGCAACGCGTGGCCGGGTCTGCTAGTATATTAATATATATAAATTACGATTCACTTTGTTTGTCCGCGGTGAACTAAAGTACTTAACCGATTTTAATCAAATTTGCGCAGCATGTGTAGTTTTATCCAACTTAAAAGATAGGATAGCTTCTATCTTAATTTATAGTCGGAATATTATTTTATTGCAAATTATTTGTCTATTGTTAGACAGTCACAATTATCAGTTATCTCCAAACGATCCTAACAGATGGCGGTATCTGTTGAGTGGATTGAGTAAATACACCTTACCACCTTAGCCACAGCAACGCATGGCTGGGTCTGTTAGTAAATATAATAAAAATAAACATCAAAACTAAAGCAGTTCCACATAGTAGAAACGAGTTTTGACGTATTCTTTTACGAAGAAATTTAAGCCGAACCTCCGTAATACACACCCACCAACCAAGTGCGAGTATACATTATTTACTTTATGTAAATAATTATGTATTTAGTTCGACTCGCACTTGACCATTTTTTGTTTATTTGACAACATAGAGCACTGCTGCTTTCGACTATCGCCCTGATTGTGGCCGCCACCAATGATTGCAAGGAGCATATAGCGCGGTTCTATCCAGGATAGAGAAATCTCCCTAAAAGCGAATTTAACTGATGGTTAGGAGTGATACAGAGTCGAGCGCTATCCCTTCGCCCTTCCCCCTTTCTCTTCATCGCCTCGGACAGATTGGGCGGGATTTGACTATACTATAGTCTGTCCCCAAAAAAAGGGTTCGTACTGGTATTATGGTAGCACGTCGCCCTTCTATCACTCTAGATGGTGTACCTAAACCATAACCTTAAGAAGGAACCATAAATATCGCTTATCCGATGCACCGTTTCCTCGCTGCAATAATGAAAATTACAGCCTGGCATCAAATCTATTATCATATCTGTATACAGCTGGAGAGCAAAACCTTTATAGAGTAATAATAATTAATTTAATGATATTGGCCTTAAAGAATGCTTTATTTTAGAAAGTGTTATATACCTCGCGAGTATCGTATACGTCGTCTGAAGGATTTAACAGATAGTTCTACCGCTTTAGCCGAGATGGAAGGTACACCACTGATATAGAGCGAAGAGTGAATGCGGGAAATAGAGCGAACGGAGCGTTGGGGCAACTTCTCGGTAGCCACCACCTCAGTCAGAAGTAAAATTAATGAGGTCGAAATGCGATCTCTACGGAAAATCTGTAGAGTTAGGCTGGTCGAGCACATTCGTAACGACGACATAAGAGAGCGAGTAGGTATGAAAGAGAGTATTGGTGTAAAGATGCGATAGGGAATGCTCCAATGGTTCGGACATGTGGAAAGAATGCCGAACGAACGTCTGGTTAAGAAGATATACAATGCGAAAGTGAAAGGATGTAGGTACCGAAGGAGACCGACATTAACCTACCTAGACCAGATCGGTCATGTACTGAAGGAAGATGGAGTCAAGAGTCTTCGAAACCAGCGAGCGTGTATGAAGAGAATTATGAATGTTGAAGAAGCGAGTGAAGTATGCAAGGAAAGAGTTCTCTGGCACTCTGTTCTCTATGCCTACCCTGCAAAGGACATGGCGTAATGGTATGTGTTCTACCGCCGCAGAACACAAATTCGAAAATAACCTACGCTTGGCTGGCTTGCGTGGACATGGTAGTTTCGCTTCCATTTTTGTTATAATTGTACTTACTCTCTCTAGACAATATAAAATATACTGGCTAAAATACTATAAGGTATAAAGTCTGCAGATAACAAAGAAGTAAATATTTTAATTGGGCCTAAATATTAAATTTTAATCATAATTCGAATTGCCAATTAACTTAGATGATGAACATCTGACACCGTGGTTTTTAGTTGCCTAGATTAAAAAGAAAACCGAAATAAAAAATGTAGAGGAATAATAATGAAAATTATGATATCGACACGAATAAAAAAAAATAACAAACGTACCTATTTTTAATACAAAAGCAATTATATTTTTTTATTAAAATAAAAATATTTAATCTGTATATTTCTTTTGTTGATAACTCTTTTGTTTTTTATTCGCAAATTTTCCTCGTCCATGCGTTGATACAGAAACAATACAATTCATATCACTTTACTTAACCGATTAGAATAGAACACTAGCTGTCGATAATATCAATAAAATTACTTGATAAAACAATTACGAAAAACAAGTGCCTAATAAGCTCAGAAGAAACTTGATAACATATTGATATTTCCAAGAAAGTTTTTCGTCGTACTATATTTAATTGTATTATACAAATTATAGTATAAGTTATGTATAAGTTATGTACATTTAAGCGGTCCTGTTAACATTTAGAAAATATATTCACTTAAAAGAGGTTATAAATATTTGTATAGTAATGTAAACACATTTTGTAAGGATTATATTAGAATTGAAATGTAATCAACTTGTGCGTAAGTCGATAACTTGAACTTTATAAGAAAGCAACTTCATGTACCTATATGTTAAATGTATATGGAAGGTAAAAAAATGGTAGGAAATAATCTCCCGAAGCGTTGTAATACCCTATAGATATTTAAAGGTACTGACTTTTTATCAGCCATTATATCAGCATGACAGCCGGAACTAACGCCTTAACGTGGTATGCGAGGCACGGGTTTCACATCTTCGTGAAATTTTTTATGGAACTCTTATATGTATATTTAGGAGTGTAAAAAGAACGATTGCTCATAAGAATTAACTTCACTGTTAAAGAAAACGATGATTACCAATTTTAAAACATACAACATAGGGACCTAACCTGAGACATCTGCATAAGTTTATAGGTGTACCAGTAAGCTATCGCTACTTCACTTGGATTACGTAGGTACAAGCACATCATTAATTATAAAATAGAAAAAGTTACAGAAGGTTATAGATTGCGTGTCAAATTTCAAAGCAAGGCGTCTCCAAGATTGTTCAGTATGATAATTTAGGTGTAATAAAAAAGTTGGGAACAGCTAAGGTGAGGGTGTAATGAGGCCCCGACGAGGATCGATAGCAGCTGGAGGCCGATGCGGCAGACCTACCGATTTTGCAAACAACTCACTATTTCAAGGTGAACACTACATGAACCGTTTTTACGCTGAATTGTTCAATGTCAGAAGGACCGCAGAACTAAATTGCCTAATATTAAACTCGGCTCGCACGCACCCTCTATAATTTCATATTTTGACACGCCATGGATTAAGTTCACTTTACACAAACTTATAAAAATACGCACTGGATTCTTGGCATTAAAAAATTGTTTATTGAAGTAAAGTTAACACTGTCATCAAAGTACGAGTAAAGTAATAACAAACTCACGTAGCAACTATAATAGGTATATAAACTTGATGCAAACGTTTATATGGGTCTGGGGTCTGTTTACTGTAACTTACCTCTTCCGCGGCTTGCGCCTAGGCCTTCTGCGCTCGCCCTCCAGCTCGTTCTCGAGGCCGCGGCGCCTCGGGCCCGGTGCTCCTCGACGTCGCTCCAGCTTGCGATCTTGCTGAGCCTCGCGGATCGCTTCAACTACGGCCACACGTGGCACGCACTCATCCTCCTCGATAGGCTTTGGTGTCTGCGGTGCGCCCATCCGAAGATGGCGTTGACGCCACCACAGCACCCACGAGCTGATGTTGTCGCGAATCTTGACAATGACCGACCCGGTGACGAACTAACCACAGCGGCGTCGCCGACACAGCGGTTACAGGATCTAGTATCATCGGGACGCGTCAAGGACGATCTCTTATATCTAAATTATATATAATATAACGGCAGGCGGAGCTGGCAGTGAAAGCGGACACGAAGCGATGAACGGTGGTCACAGCAATTGCGATCGCTTCGCGTATGAATTCTTAAGAAATCATGTCCACGTAAAGTTTGTTACACAAGCAACAAGCAAGATTCGACAACACTACTCATGTAAACTAAGACCTATAAAAATTGGCAGGAATGTTATGGCAGTTGTGGGTTGTTTTCTACATATTTTTTTTTTAAGTATTGCCGCTCGTATGTTGAGCGGTAGTCATGGCGACGGCTTCGGTGTCGTCGGTGATCGCGGGTGCCGTCATGACGAGTGCGCGCGATATGGTCAGCGGTGCAAGCGTGCCGCGCGATCTAGCTCGTGGCTTCACTCAACAGATGTCGGAGGGCAGCGTTACGTAACGAGGGCGTACCGAGCGCGCGGCCGTGTGTGCGATACGACGCTTAGCGCGCGAGTGCTGCGGCTCATGAAGGCTCTGCCGGACTCGAACTCGGGGCTACGTTCACCCCGCGCGCCGCATCGCACCCCTACACCTCCTGACTCTACAGTACCTGTAGCCATGCTTTTCTCTTTATCAATTGTAATCACATTGGTCCAGTTTCAAATGTTATTTGACTCACGCATTCATTGCGCTATTGTGTATTGCAGTGCTGATAAATTGGTGTGTGTCTGCTAGGCGCGTGCGGACTTAGCATTAATGTTTTTATTAGGTCAGACGTAGGTCTCAAGGTCACAGAGAGAACATTCACTTCGATTTAGTTTACGAGTTCTCTTAACAGCCAGACAAGTAGGTATATAACATTGGACGCAATGCGTAACATTTATCCATTTTCAATTTAAAGATTATTGAACTATATTTGTTTATAAAATTATATATAAAATAAAAACATTTTTATTAAATAACTACACTTTAATGGTGGTAGGACTTCTGTTGACAGTCCTCTGTCTGTAGCCGCGGGCCAGTCCGTCCGGGGTAGTACCACACTCTCGCAGAAGATTGACGTATGAGTAATGGCAATGTGCTATTGCATTGCATTCGGTGAGCGAGAGAGCTGGAAGCCCAATTGAATGGGTTTGGGGTTTATGTTGGTAGGCAGCGGCCTAGTTATACCTTTGGTATTGCAAAGGTCCATGGTCGGTAGTGACACTTACCATCAGGTGTGCTGCTTGCTCGTTTGCCAGCACTAGCAATAAAAAACTATATTATATTAAAAAGACGGATCCGTCTTTTTGTGAACTGATATAGTAAAAAAAAAGAAAACACAATGTCAACTATCTGAGAATTACACTATTTTGGCCGGTATAGAAATCTAATCTGCATCAGTCATCGAGAAATCACATTCACTATCCCAACCATCGTTCTTCTCAACAGCTGGGCAGCATAATGGAAGAGTAATTGACCTACTGTACCATGCTGGTCAGACGTGTTGGCATAGAGTTTTGTTTCGAGTTTACCTTCTCTCGCATAGATCTTATATGCGTTTTATATCCCTTAGTCGTCTGGTATGATCACCCACGGGTAAAATAGGGCGTAGTTAATTGTACTCTTACTCCGATACCACATAAAAAATCCCCACAAGGTCTATAGTTATATGTAATTGCTCTACTTAGTTATTAGATAGTTTTAGGAAAAAGAAGTCTATGTAATAATATATCATCATGGGCTGAGCCCATGCAAGAAAGGGATCTTATGTGGGCTGAAATGATGATGAGATCCCTCTTATTGGACTCGAGCCTCCCTCACAATAAGAGGGCGATATATGCATACCACATCCTTTAATTATTCTTTACGACAGCCACGGGTAAGACAGGATTGGTAAATAATTTTGTTCCTCCGTTACCAAAATGAAAATCTATTTTGAATCACTGACCTAAATATATTTTTGCTTTGTATTACTAAAACTTGGAAGGCACTGTAATATATAAAACATTATGTATTCATTAAAATGCTATGAACATATGTGTATCTTTTACTGCGCTGCAAAAACATGAAATTTAATACCATCACCAGTAAGAATAAGTAGTTTCTTATCTAATTTCCGAGTCCAACTGCGTTAGTAATTAATGAATTTACAAAGTAAATTTAATAATATTAATATTAGCAAGTTAATTCTTTAATTGAACTGATATCGTTTGCACAGTTTGCGTAGTGGTTAAGATAATGACTTACTGCGGCAGTGTCGTAGGTTCCACACCCACGGCCACCGAAGTCAAAGATAGGGTACTGGTGGCCCGCTCGCACGGCGAAGAGAGAGGAGTTTTACGGTGGGTCTATGGGATCACGCGCCGCCTTTCCGTCACCCCGGACCGATTTGGCGGGGCGAGACGCATCCATAGTCCACTACAAAAAAAAAAAGTTGCCACACCCACGCACTAACGCTTTGCACACTATTGCTTTGTACGAGTCACAAATTAAACATCTGAGTCTAGTTGTAATTTATGTCCGCTATATTAAATTATTAGAAAGTTCTCTGCAATACAAAGGTTATTGTCTTAATACAGGTTTTTGTCTTTGAAATAAAAAAAAAGAAATAAGCTTTTAAAGTTGATTATTTATTGGTCTTTAATCATTGACACATATATACATAGCCTCACAACTGTTTCCCAGAGGGGTAGGCTGAAACTACGGATTGCCACAAACTACGATCCTGGCATACTTCCATCGCTTCATTCACACTTATAGCTGTCTTCATGCATGCTCTACAATTACGCATACTCTTAATATGACCTCTCATCAGAGAACTGTCAACAGTGTGGAGTAGGAAAATATATATAGATATATATATATATATATATATATATATATATATATATATATATGTATTACAAATAAATATTTAGATATTTTATTCAGTAAAATATCTTATATAGATTTTATGTCATTTTATCTGTTGGGTCATTGGATGATACATTAAAGGTCCATCTCCTACTTAACACGTCGATAGATGATGATTATCCGTGTGGTGACGAAATGAGAATACAATTCACCACCCTCTATCTTACCCTTGGGTGATCGTAAGAGACGACTAAGAATATAGAAGGCATAAAATATCCATGCAAGAGACGGACAACTCGAAACAAGACCCTATACCAACGCGTCTGACCAGCGTGGTATAGTAGGAAAATAAATGATTTGACCTACTTTACAACACTGTGGTGACTTCGTAAGCATAAAATTTAGTATCTTGCCTATGGATGTCATAAAAAACGACTTACTTCCAGACCTTTCTAACAATTAACCGCGTTCATGAGGACTAAGGTGTCTCACGACTTTTTTTTTTTTTTATTTTTTTTTTTTTTGTGTGACTTAGTTGTTAGCCTCAGATGGCTATGACAACTTTACCTGGACTGTGGGTGAGGGCTGAGGGCTCTCAACCCGTATGTGTCTCACGTCCAACAAGTCATCGTTATTATAGAGATTTATATCTACCCGCTACAGTCATCATTCTACTACTCTTATCCCAATTACTTGGGGTCGATACAATATGTACTCTTCTGTCATAGTACATATTGTAAAAGTTATTGGCAATAGTTTTATGACCGGGCGCCTACCAGACGTCAACCCTCCTTGGGAATGTAATTGTTGACTAAACAGCATCCGATGGGATTGGCCTAGGTCGTTATAAGGCTCTTAGTCGTCTTTTACGACATCTACGAGCAAAGTAAGGGTTGGTAGTATTCGTAGCCGCTACCACACAGCTACCCGCTACAGTCATAGTTATTAAATTTTGACCCACATTTTTAATCCGTCTTGCCTTTCCCATGAATGACCATATCGTTCATGGGAAAGATAAGACGGGTGAGCAGGATGAATTCTTACTCCATCACCACAAATAACATTACACTATGTCATCATTCTCTTGCTCTTATTCCAATTATTTAGGGTTGACGTAATATGTACTATTATTCATTAATATTGCAAAATTTATTCGAGATTGTTTTATAATTTTATTAACTTTTATTTCTTTTATACTTTGACATTTTATTATACCTACTTAATCTTACTAATATTTATTATTGACATGTAATAATCTGTTTTATTAATAAACCTAATAATTAAATAGGAACAACAAAGAAACCTATAATAGTTAAGTTTTTATATGGATATAATAGTAAGTCTGAAATAAATGGAATTATTATCATTATTACCGGTAATCGACCGCCCGCATTCGTAACGACGCCGTAAGAGAGCGAGTAGGTATGAAAGAGAGTATTGGTGTAAAGATGCGAAAGGGAATGCTCCGATGGTTCGGACATGTGGAAAGAATGCCGAACGAACGTCTGGTTAAGAAGATATACAATGCGAAAGTGGAAGGATGTAGGTACCGAGGGAGACCGAGACTAACCTAACTAGACCAGATCGGTCATGTACTGAAGGAAGGTGGAGTCAAGAGTCTCCGAAACCGGCGAGCGTGTATGAAGAGAATTATGAATGTTGAGGAAGCGAGTGAAGTATGCAGAGATAGAGTTCACTGGCACTCTGTTCACTCTGCCTACCCTGCAAGGGATATGGCGTGATGATATGTATATATGTATGTAATCTGCCTGACGTCAAACCTCCTTGAGAATGTATGTTGACCAAACGGTATCAGATAATGGTGGCTCAAGTGGATATAAAACTATTCGTTGTTTTTTACGGTATTCACAAGCAAAGTAAGGTTTGGTAGTATTCTCAGTCATCTTAGTCGTTACAAAAATTTACAATATGCATCATGATTAAGAAACACTGAATTAGAGCACTATCGATTCCTCGCAATTTTGGTTTTAGTGCATTTTCCATAACAATTTGGATTCGTTTGAGGATAAGTTGAAAATGATTAACTCGGCGCTACGGCGTAGCAACAGCTGTTTTTTATTTACCTTTAGATTTTTACGTTTTACTTTCTATATTTTATATAATAAAATGTATTTAATATTCCCTTCTTACTTTATTAAAATAAGATGCAATACATAAGCTATATTTTATCATCATCATCTCAGCTCATATACGTCCCACTACTGGGTTCGAGCCTTCTCCATAATAGGAGGGAAATTAACCTATTGTACCACGCTGGTCAGACGTGTTGGTATAGGGTTTTGTTTCGAGTTTTTCTTCTCTTTCATGGATATCTTATATAAGCTATATTTACCATATATATATATATACATTACATTCTCAAGAGGGGTTGACGTCTGGCAGGCGGCCGGTCATAAAACTCTTGCCAATAACTTTTACAATATGTACTATGAAAGAAGAGTACATATTGTATCGACCCCAAATAATTAGGATGAGAGTAGGAGAATGATGTTATTGCAATAGTTTTATGACCGACCGCCTGCCTAATTTAAACTCTCCTTCGGAATGTAATTGTTGACTAAACAGCATCAGATGAAATCGACCCAGGTCGATATAAAGCTCTTAGTCGTCTTTTACGACATCCACGATAAAGTAAGGGTTGGTAGTATTCGTAGCCGGTCAAAATAATGTGAATTTATTCAAGCATATATTATCTTCGTCTTTAAGGAGACGTGTGCCATCTACCCGCCAATGTATACACATTGTATAGGCCCAAGACTTCAAACTTTGCAGTTAGGATTGTATTAAACGATGACACAACCTTGTTATTCAAATTACTGAAATTGAGCATTTAATATGCTTAATTATTTATAAAAACCCGATTACGAAGCAATAAATTATGTCGCAAGTGGGGTTCGACCCCACACCTATTGGGAGTCAGGCACACGTCTCCTTAAAGACGTAAATATGATACGAAGCGAGATTTGAATGTCCTACAATAGTTCACGGTGGTGTAATTGGCAGTATGATTGGGCCGATTTGAACTCAAAATTCGATACCAAAAATGGTCTAAAGAAAAAAAAAAAGATACACCTATTACTTCCTTCTTGTTGTGATTTTATGGCATATAAAAATGAACTAGCTTCGCCAGTTGCTGCTGAAGAGAAGCTTCTCTGCCGTGGATTACTTAGATATGTATATAATATCAATGTCATTTTTGTAATTTCAGTAGATATCTTGAGAACTGCGATTACGCAGTAAGCTTGATGCTTGCAATGACGGCAATTGTTACCTAATATATTTTTTCTGTTTGTCTCCTGTTTGTTGTAGCATTTTGTATATACCTTTCTAGATAAACATGCTATTTGATCTAATGTTTTTTTTTTTTAAATTCAACTGGTAGCTTCTAAGACTAATACTATGAAATCAACAAAAAATCTTGTATTTTATAATAGTTTGAAATATAATAGAAATTTTATTGTTATCCGTGTGATGATGGAGTAAGAATACAATTCTCCACCACCTATCTTACCCGTGGGTGATCGTAAAAGACAACTAAGGAATATAAAACGTACATAACATTTATGGAAGAGAAAAGAAGGAAAACTCGAAACAAAACCCTGTAAGAACACGTGTGACCAGCGTGGTATAGTAGGTCAATTTCCCTCTCATTATGAAGGAGGCTCGAGCCCAACAGTGGGACATATATGAGTTGAGATGATTACTTTGCCACTTTTTTTTGCGGTGGACTATAGACGTCGTCTCGCCACGCCAAATCGGTCCGGAATGACGGAAGAGGCGGAGCGTGCTAACTTCGCCGTACGGGCGGGCCACCGGTACCCGATATTTGTCTTCGGTGGCCCGCCCGGCAATTATGTATAAACCCTGCGATGGCACTTACTTATTGTCAATTTTAACATTTAAAATTAACCCAATAAATTACCACTAGATCAGAACGTAACCGCTACTGAGAAGAATAATACGGCGAGAAACTCAACGGTTTTGTCGATAATTAGTATTTCTTTACTAGTTAGCTACTTTTTTTTATATAAAAAAAAATACATATTTAGTAAGAATTAGCTCTAGTGTCCCGCCGTCCCTTCTGTCACCCCGGACGAATTGAGCGGGGAATGACTAAACTGTAGCATGCCCAAAAAAGTATGCTACCCTTCAAACCCTAATATAATATAAAATTCAATTATAATGCAAAAGGTTATGCCTGGACCAGATTTCGTAATTGTCATCTGACCACGTGTACTGGAGCAGCTATCACTCCCTTCAACCATCTTAGAGGGAAGAGAGAGATCTGCCCCACGCAGCTACCGCAAGCAGACCTTTCAATGAAATTATTTCAAGTTGTCTTTCATTTACATACATATATCTTATATTCCTTACTCATCTTCTATAATATCAAAAAAACATGAAATGGGGTTATGAATTGTATTCATACTCCATCGCCACAATACATCAATATGGATTAGATGAAGGAATTAGATAATCAAAATGAATTGCTGAAGTTTTAAGAGGTCAAAACAACTACGTATGATAATGTTCTTGAGCTTAAATAAACATAAAGCTGAACTATTTGCATAGTTTGTCATATCCAGTTACAGATATTTGCATTATTTACAAAAACGTCTATATTTTGTCTTGTTCATGGTCCGTCCGCACTCTGCTCTGGTGTCTGAAGTTATAACAGCCCTTTTTTTTTTTTTTTATTGGTAGGCTATGGGTGCGTCTCGCCCCGCCGAATCGGTCCGGGGTGACGGAGAAGGCGGCGCGTGACCCCATAGACCCACCGTAAAATCCTCTCTCTTCGCCGTGCGAGCGGACCACCGGTACCCGATCTTTGTCTTCGGTGGTCCGCTCGGCGGTTTACCCTCGCGGGTTCCTCTCGTCGGCGCCCCGACAGATTTCGCCGTCGGGGCGTCGCCCTCACGCGGTGGCCTCGCGTCGGGTGACCGGACAATTCCCCGGTCCGATCACCCGAAGTTATAACAGCCCTGCGTGGAGACCTATAATCCGTGTTACGTCACCCGCCCCCTTTATTTTCCGCTGCCTTCAGTGACCCGTCTAATTAGATAGCTCCTTAACAGGGAGTATAGAATTTAGAATAATTGTGTTCCATAAATGATGATTCTCAGGCTGTTAATTACTGACGTCCACAAGGTATATATTTGTAAATTATCGAGATAAGGATTTATTCATTAACGTAGGATATTATCTTTAAGATCATTGACTAAATTATTATAATGTATATTGGGTTAAATAATCGTACAATGTATTTGATTAAAACAGATTTTGTATATACAATTATTTTGACATAACATACTCCAAATTGGCAATATTGATTTATATTATTATTCTACTAAAGTACTCGTCAATATTGGCCTGTAAGGTGGCAATTAATTCAATTGGTATTGTTATCAATCAACATATATTGCATTATTTTTTATTTTTAAATATTACTAAAATATGCTTAGCTAACTTGTACAAAAGAAATTTAAGACATTTTGTATATCATTATTTAAATAATTCATTATTTAAATAATTATTTACTTTCGTCTACTTGTATAAACGTTATTTTTAGTGAGATACTTTTTCGAGTGATGTTGATATTTTATAGCAAACATTTTGCTTCTTTTCCCGCCAATATTAGAGACTACTAAAGAATGATCTATTTCGTTCATGTAGTTACAAGTCAAATTTTATGGCGGGTTGCCATAGAATTTAAATTTGTATTTCTTTATATACCTAGTGTGGTTATAATCCTTACTAATATTATAAATGCGAAAGTAACTCTGTCTGTCGCTCTTTCATGCCAAAACTACTGAACCGATCTAAATGAAATTTGGTACACAGATAGTCTAGAGCCTGATAAAGGACATAGGCTACTTTTTAGTGCAAAAAAGGGTTGTAAATGGGGATAAAAAGTTGTAAGGAATGATTGCCATTTTTAGAGGCAGAAGCTTGAAACTTATTTTTAGGCTATTGATTAGATATAAATAAATGTGACATTAAAATTTCGTGGAAGAATTACTAAGAATTACTATTAATTATTATTTTAAATTAATTATTTTAAAAAATTAATTATTACTACTACTAAGAATTACTATTAATTATTAAAAATAGGGGATGAATGATGATGCTTTGAATGATGCTTTGGGAAAGCAACCTTTTACGCGGGTAAAGCTGTGGGCAGAAGCTAGTGTTATATATGTTTATTTTAAATATTCGTTGATGCGATTTTTAATTGTTAAACAACAAGAAATGTACGTAAAAAATCTATTTAGTTCCTTATTTCCTTCCACAGAGGATGTGTAATTTCGCTTTTTATTGTCTGTTGTAGAGTTTTTTATTGTGTGCTGTAGAGTCTGTTGTAGAATTAGAGCTGTCGTTTGGTGTCATATTTTTTTAAATTAAATACTAACTTCGTTATTATTATATTTTAGTTTTTGTTTAAATGGCATACCATTTAATATGTCTTTTCTGTGAAACTAATTCCTTATACTTTTATTATTACATGTATCATCCATTATTTTTAAAGATAAACTACCTTTGTGGCGATGGAAAAATACCATTGTCGTTTTCACTTCCTTTCTATACGATACGGGAGACAGAATGCAGAAATTGCCTAATCATGTTTCTTGTTGCACTAAACAATCACCACTAATTTACATGAACAACGTATAAAAAATTTGTGGTATATGGAATGGTTACCACAAAGAGAACAGTCACAATATGTTCGGCCAACTGTGCTGAATTGAAATTCGATAAACCACTATCTTTTTAAAGTATTTTATTTCTCCATCAATTCGTTCCCCACATCACAGAAACTGGCAAAATATTATTATTTATTTCTGAACTCTGTGTATGTAAAAGAAAATATAAGATTTGTTTGTGTTGATTTGTGTGCATGTTGATTAAATAAAGCATAAAACGACAAATTGAATGCTCTGATGGTTCGGACATTTGGAAAGAATGCCGAATGAACGTCTGGTTAAGAAGATATACAATGCAAAAGTGGAAGGATGTAGGTACCGGGGGAGACCGAGACTAACCTACCTAGACCAGATCGGTCATGTACTGAAGGAAGGTGGAGTCAAGAGTCTCCAAAACCGGCGAGCGTGTATGAAGAGAATTATGAATGTTGAGGAAGCGAGTGAAGTATGCAAGGATAGAGTTCTCTGGCACTCTGTTCTCTCTGCCTACCCTACAAGGGACATGGCGTGATGGTATGTATGTATGTAAAACAACAAATTATTTACATCTCTCAAAGCTATTCAATTGGCTCCTTATAACTAAGGAGTCAATTGAATCCCTATAAATTTGGCAGTTTGGTTGGTCTTGTGAAATTATGTGATGGTAATTGGCAAGCCCTGGGTAAGAATTCGTTCGTTTTAACAGACAGCACAGACAGATCTGGCTACATCCTGTTCAAACCATCTAGGACGACGGAAAGATGGTGTAGAGCTCCTTAATCTATTCATTACCTCTCTCCGCTAATTACTTGATCGAAACCAATTATGAGACTTCGTTAGCACGCTTGGTGGATTATCCTTTCTAGTATCTTCCACTGTCGACTAACATTTATTTTGACAAATAATTGTAGCTATTAATTAATTGACATAAAAAAACTTTATCTATTAACAACAATAATTCACGGGACACGTAGAACTAGTTCACAATGCTTCTTATTGCACGCAAAAAGCTCTCTAGGAATCTATTTACTACTTATATAATACCCTTATCCGTGTGGTGAGGGAGTAAAAATACTATTTACCACCCCATATCTTACCTGTGGGTGATCGTACGAGACTACTAAGGGATATAAAACGCATATAACATCTATGCGACAGAAGGCAAACTCGAAACAAAACCCTAAACCAACATGTTTGACCAGCGTGGTATAGTTGGTCAATTTCCCTCCCATTACGGAGGAGGCCCGAGCCCAATAGTGGGACATTTATGGGCTGTGATGATGATGATGATAATACCCTTATCTTTTTACCAAAACCTGATCAATCATTTGGCAGAGTCTCAGCGACATAATTATAAGTATATATAATACATAATTCTTGGACATATAGATAAGACATATTTCTATGCTCCATATCAGCAGTGATAATTTAAAACCATTAATAGTTTTAATAGTGGTAGGGCCACACGGTTGCAGTCAACTCCATCCACATCAGTATCCAGGCCCATATGAGGTACTTGGGTCTGGTGCTCGACGGGCGATGGTGGTTCCAGGAGCATTTTCGTCAAATTGCTCCCCGGCTGGTCGGCGCGGCGTCTGCCCTTTCTCGGCTCATGCCGAACGTGGGCGGACGCAGTTTCCAGGGCCGACAGCTGTATGCGGGGGTGATCCGCTCAATGGCCATGTACGGCGCACCCGTGTGGGCGAGGACTCTGAACGCCCAACTCAGGGCGGTTCTGTGGAGGCCACAGAGAGTCATGGCGGTCAGAGCCATTCGCGGGTACCGCACGGTGTCGACAGAGGCGGCGTGCCTATTGGCCGGGACACCCCCGTGGGACCTAGAGGCGGAGATGCTCTCCAACCTCTACCGGCGGGTTACCTCAATGCGCGAAGAGGGTGGCTCCCCATCGTTCAACGAGATAGGCACCTGGCGCGAGGACGCCCGCCGAGAAGTCATCGCCCGTTGGGCTACGCGGCTGGAGAGGCCTAGACACGGTGTCGTTACCGTCGAGGCCCTCCGGCCCGTACTGATGGAAAGGATGGAGCGGCGGCACGGGGTCCTCACCTTCCGACTGGTGCAGGTGTTGACGGGGCATAGGTGCTTCGGGAATTACCTGCACACGGTCGTGTACAGGGAATGAACTCCGGGCTGCCATCATTGCAGTAGTGACGAGGACACGGCGCAACATACGCTCGAGGAATGTTCGGGCTGGGACGGGCAGCGCCGCGACCTCGTCGCTATTATCGGTGCCAACCTGACGCTGCCAACTGTCGCGAGGGCGATGGTCGACAGCGTCAGGAATTGGGACGCGGTCGCCGCCTTCTGCAAGGCTGTCATCTCGCAGAAGGAGGCGGCGGAACGGGCCCGGGAGGATTCCCGTGACCCGGGCCGCCGCCCGCGGCAGGGGTGGCGCAGGCGCGAATACCTGCGCCTGATGCCTAACCGAGGCTTCGGGTGATCGGACCGGGGAATTGTCCGGTCACCCGACGCCAGGCCACCGCGTGAGGACGACACCTCGACGGCGAAAGCTGTCGGGGCGTCGACAGGAGAGGAGCCTGAGAGGGCATACCGCCGAGCGGGCCTCCGAAGACAAAGATCGGGTACCGGTGGCCCGCTCGCACGGCGAAGAAGAGGTGCTTGCAGGGTGGGTCACTGGGGTTGCGCGCCGCCTCTTCCGTCACCCCGGACCGATTTGGCGGGGTGCGAGGTCCATAGCCAACCGCAAAAAAAAAAAAAAAAAGGCCACACGATTGACAGTTTTCTGTCAACAGCCGCGGGCCCATCCGTCCAGAGAAGTACCACACTCTCGCAGAAAATTAACGTCTGAGCAGTGGCAATGTGCTGCTGTGCTTCGTTCAGCGAGCGAGAGAGCCGGAAGTCCAACTTTCTTTGTGGGTTCGGGATTTTCATTTGTGGGCAGCGACATTACAAAGGTCCATGGGCGGCAGTAACACTTACCATCAGGTTACTTACTCATTTGTCACCATGAGCAATAGAAAAAAAGAAACAATAAAATATATCATCACTATTCGATCTTTTATAGCCCAGGGCTTGACGTGTACCTTCTTTTTAGAACGCATTCATTCATACTGAGATACAGTGCCGTAAAAGGCGATATAGTGCAACCTAACAGAGCCGCAAACGCCACGTTTGACAAGCGAGAAGGTAATCGCAGCGAACTGTTATACGATTCTTAGGAAACAACTACTGCCCATGGTAACGAAATCCTTAGTGGAATTTTCTTACCACGAGCAAGGGTAGAGACCGATCTATTCTTATCGCATCGCCACACCGTTATAAAATTGGTAAGTTTATAATTTAAAGCTTTTAACTTTAATTTACTAGATAAATACACCGCTGTAAACGTTGAAATGTATAAATGCTACTAGCCGTCTTAAAGTAATTGCCTAACTCAAGTGTTTACTCAGTCACTAATACAATATCAACAACCCAAATTACACTTTAAACCTATATTAATAAGAGTTATTCGGCTTTGCGAAGAGATTTCTCAATCAAGTTCAAATAACATCTTCATGTATACAAATGATATTTTATCGAAATCAGTCATTTTGTTGGTTGTTTTATTTAAATAATCCAAACTGGAATCAGGATTGGAGTCAGGCATTTCCCAATAGACTAAAAATATTGGAATCATGATTCATATAGCACATAATCGATATTGAAGTTAGTAATAGAAAACAGGAGCGTAATGAGAATACCTTATTCCTTTCCAATAATTGGAAGGAAAGGAAATTGAAAACAGATGTTTTAAAAACATCAATCCTATTAAAAAAACGGTATGTCTTAAATGGCAAGGCCTTTTATCAAAATATAGATGGAATACGATTATCACCAGTTCTTACTTGACCGTAGAAGTATTAAAAATCAGATAACGCCAGGAGAGTGTATAACAATTTTCTCCTGGGAAACCTATAACACCTCACTGCCATCGCCAACCTACCTCTATAGGATGGCGATTATTATCACATAAAAATAAACAGCAATGCCGTTTAGAGACTTTATATATTACTATAAAGCATAGATGTGATGTGTTAAATAAAAAAAAAATAAGGATGGTAAAATATATATAATTATATATATACGGTATACGGTAGGTCGGTATCTCAACTACTACGCCATCTATGCAATCATTTCATTTATTTTGTAAAATTAAAATTTACTTATATTCAGACAATAGAAAATTCTATTATCTAGGCAAGTTGAGGACTGCTGACAGAAGTGAAACTTAAACCTATAAACATAAATAAAAAGTGAACCCCAGGGAGTAAAAATGGGTGTGAGCATACAATAAATACACATTAAATATATTATATTATACACATATTACATAAGCAATAATGTCCTCCGATACGGTCTTACAAATTTTCAATCAGGTCACGTGTCCTGACGCGAGGTTAACATTTTTTAACCATCCCAAAAAAGTGCACAACGCCACTAAAGAAATTTTCACTTTCTTTTTATTGCTTATGGTGGCAAACGAGCAACCAGAATACCCGATGGTAAGTGTCCCTGCCGCTCATGGGCCTTTGCAATACCAAAGGTAGGTATAGCTTAGGCCGCTGCCTACCAAAAAAATCCCCAAACCCACCCAGTTGGGCATCCGGCTCTCTCGCTCAACGAACAAAACGCAATAGCATATTGCCATCACTCATACGTCGATCTTCTGTGAGAGTGTGGTACTACCCCGGACGGACCGACCCGCGGCTGTAGACAAAACTGTCGACAGCATGGTCCTACCACTATTAACTAACTAATCATTTCAAAACATTACTAATCACTTCAAAACAAAAGAAATATATAAAGAAAGAAATATATGAAATAAAAATATATGAAAAAAAAAGAAATATATGAAATAAAAATATTATTAAGCCTTTCATCGCATTTTAATAATTGATACCTATTAAGTAATTTACTATCTCGACTATTCGAATTCGTTTCACCGTTAATGTATTTGAGTTTCAATATTTTAAGTCACTGAAGAGTATGAGATGCTTTCAATCCACTTATAGGATTCGCGCACTTATTAACTAACTATAGTGTCTCTTACATTGGCGAAACAAAGTTCTAATTTTCAGTTCTGCGATCAATGAGCTTGTAGAACAGACTCACCACATTAAGTCTGCATTCTATACAATTAAAATCCTTACATTATTTCTAGTCATAATTATTCGCAAACATATAATAAACATATTAATTATTTTAAATATATTTTTTAGATATTAAAAAGTTGTTACGAAATTTATTCTCTCATAATAAATGAACTTGAAACATGAGAAACCATGATAGTTGCTT
The DNA here is from genome assembly GCA_905163515.2 of Lymantria monacha. Taxonomy (NCBI): domain Eukaryota; kingdom Metazoa; phylum Arthropoda; class Insecta; order Lepidoptera; family Erebidae; genus Lymantria; species Lymantria monacha. Next base: position 26,998,144 of record LR991081.1, read on the forward strand.
TTCACAACTGAGCTATTTTTATTATTGATAGCACTGAATTTCTAATAATTATTTTTTAATTGCTTCAAAACTAACGATAAAAGAGTTTTCTATAAATGATATATGTATATATAATACTAGCGACCCGCCCTCGCTTCGCTTCGGTTACATCAGTTCAATTGTGGAGTTTACTTTCGCGACATAGAATTACTTTTGGAGAAGGAATTTCTTAAAATACTACTTCATCTGATCTTTACAGAGCAGTAAGAAAGTCCATACCAAACTCCTGTCTGTAGTCTGTAGGGGCAGTATAGGAAAATGTGATTTTTTTGGGTTAATGTGGTTAACACCTACGCAATCCCCTTTAAGCGTGGAATTTTTAAAAAGCCGTTCTTAGTTTACCTCTGTATTGTAACACAAATATGGCTACCGAAATTCAAGTCTATATAAGGAGCTATATTTAAAAAATGTGATTTTTACACCGCAGCAACACCTCTTGCGAGGCTGCTGACCTTTACTCAATTAAAGGAATATTCCTACCAAATTTAAAGTCTGTAGGCCTTATGATTCCAGAGATATTATGATGAGTTAATACAAAGGTGGAAATCTCTTATCTTCTTCTTAATATATACATAAATTACGCGTCACGTTGTTTGTCCGCGATGGACTCCTAAAGTACTTAACCGATTTTAATCAAATTTGCACAGCATGTGTAGTTTGATGCACCTTAAAAGATAGGATAGCTTCGATCTCAATTTATAGTCGCAGTATTATTTTATTGCAAATTATTTGTCTATTATTTGACAATCAAAATTATATGTTGTTATCTCCAAACGAATCTAACAGATAGTGGTATCTGTTTACTGGATTAAGTAAGTATTCAATAGATGGCGCTATGTTAAACGTACAAACGTTTCATATTAGCTACAATTTATTAGCATAACCACCACGTGTTAATGAGGCTACCTTAGCCACAGCAACGCGTGGCCGAGTATACTAGTATACATATATAGATATGTATATATGATAAATTCATGACAATCTGTCTCCGAAATTATTATATAGAAATGTACAAGAATTTTACATTTCCATATATTGTGTATTGGTATTATATAGAAACGCCTATGTTATTTAGACTTTAGTGGTAGGACCACGTTGTTGACAGTATTCTATCTACAGCCGCGGGCCGGTTCATCCGGGGCAGTACCACACTCTAGCAGAAGAGCGACGTCTGAGTAATGGTCATATGCTATTGCGCTTCGTTCTGTGAGCGAAAGAGCCGGCTGTCGAACTTGAGTGGATTTGTAATTTGTATTGGTAGGCCTAATTATGCCATCAGTCCATGGGCGACAGTAACACTTACCATCAGACGTGTTGCTTGCTCGTTTGCCACCATAAGAATATAACCTGTATATTGACAGTTTTCATTTAAATCGATAAAATATTTAAGTCGCTACAGTATAACTTAAATATAAATAAACCACAAATAAACTGCTAAAAATATAACACACATTTCCAACACGAGTTAGACTCAAATCACCGCCCAGTGACTTTGGAACTCGCCTCCCACTTTCCCGGCCCTTCAGGCCAAAACAACGAAACGACAAGGCTGACCACCAATTGGGTTCGACTGCAGAAAGATCTGCAATCGACCTCTTCGGCCCACCTTGATCTGATTCCTAAGGACATTAGGCCCAAGGAAGACACCTCTCTGGCAATCGATTCTTTCACAAATCACGTGCAATCGATAGTCGACGGCTGCTCGTGGCCGGTGCCAGATAGTAGAGTGACCGTAGATGGCACCTGCCGGATGACGTCCGTGACTTGTTGAGATTTAAGAACGCCGCCACCCGTGCTTATGACCGCTATCCCACGGAGGACAACCGCACTCGACTGCGGTCCCTACAAAGGGAGGTAAAAAAAGCTATCAAAGATTTGAGACAGAGCAAATGGGACGCCATGATAGAAGAGCTTGAGCCTTCTCACACAGCCTTCTGGCAGCTTTACCGTTCTCTCAAAAAGGACATTGTGTCCATTCTCCCTCCCCTAAACCGACCTAACCAGTCACACTTCAGTGTACGCGGAGTACACTATACCCCGACGACATAAATCACGGATTCATCAAAGACGAAGTAGAACGTCATACCACTATTTCACGATCTAAACTAAAAGACAATCCAGACGAGCCTATCCCAACAGTGACCACCGACAAGGTCGCTAGTCAAGGGTCTACACGCTAGGAAAGCCCCTGGTTCGGACGGTATCTCTAATATAGTTATTAAATTGTTCCCCGCGCACCTCATTACTGTATTGTGCTGCATTTACAATGCAGCACTCAACAATAACATATTTCCCTCGCCATGGAAAGAGGCCGTGGTAATCGGAATCCACAAACCCGGCAAGCGACGTACCGAACCAAGTAGTTACCGCCCGATAAGTCTATTGAGAGGGTTAGGCAAAATTTACGAACGTATAGTCCTCAGTAGACTAAGAACATTTGCCTAGGTTAACAACCTCATCCCAGACGCGCAATTTGGCTTTCGTGCTGGGCACAGTTGTGTGCAGCAAGTTCACAGAGTAGTAGAATACATAAGTGGTCAGTCCATTATGAACAGATCCACGGCTGTAATTTTCCGAGATGTAGCGAAGGCATTCGATAAAGTGTGGCACGAGGGCCTGATTTACAAACTTTATCGTCTTAATATCCTCGACTATCTAATTTTAATCATACATGACTACTTAAGTCATCGCAGCTTTCGCTACATGGTGGAAGGGACGTTGTCTACCTCCCACCCTATCAAGGCCGTTGTCCCACAGGGCTCGGTCCTCTCCCCTTTTCTATTTACGCTATACGCTAGCGGATATGCCCAAATTTAATAGAGTTCGTAAAGCGCTTTACGCTGACGACACCGCACTTTTCTGTGCAGGTAAAATCCCGACAACAGTAGCAAAGACTCTCCAAACAGCGGCTACCGCCTTTTTTTTTTTTTTTTTTTTGCGGTGGGCCATGGACGTCGCACCCCGCCAAGTCGGTCCGGGGTGACGGAAGAGGCGGCGCGCAACCCCATTGCCCCACCCTGCAAGCACCTCTTCTTCGCCATGTGAGCGGGCCACCGGTACCCGATTTTTGTCTTCGGTGGGGCGGTTACCGCCCTAGCCAATTGGTTTACGAAGTGGAGAATAGAAATCAACCCCGATAAAAGTCAGGCGGACATGTTCATACGTCGAAATGCCCATACCTACTCTATCGATAGCATTCCGCCCCTCAAAATGTTTAACAAGCCTGTTACTTGGAGCAAGCAAGCCAAATATCTAGGTGTAACCCTTGACGACAGACTCAGCTTCACCCCTCACATAACGCAAGTCCACGCGCGTGCGGCTTTCGTGATGGGACGCCTCCATAGTTTAATAAATGCTAGGTCTAAATTAACCTTGAGCAGCAAGGTCTGATTATACACCGCTTGTATATGGCCAATCATGACCTATGCTAGCGTAGTGTTCGCGCATGTTCACAGGATCCACAGACTACAGACACTTCAAAATAGGTTCATGCGCCGAGCTACGGGAGCACCGTGGTTCATACGAAACGTCGATCTTCATATCGATCTCGAACTACCGACCATCAGGCAATTTATGAAACTGTGCTCCCAGAGCTACTTTGACTCTGCCATGACACACCTCAACCCACTAGTAGTTAGGGCGGCTTCCTACACGTCCTCTCGTAATTCAAAAATTCGACCTCCGCGGCGCGTCATCGACGATGACGACGACGATATCACACTCGCTTAATTAAGAGCTTACACGGCCCACGAGGCCATTACACATAAATATCCGCGGTTTCGTCCTCGCCGTCGAGGTGCGAAATCACGACGCGCGAAAATCTTAAATCCAAACGTGGGCACGCCCACTTTGCCACCAGCGACGTCCCAAGCCGAGGTCCGTTCCCCACAGGTGGAGCCCTTGGGCGATGTCGCTTAGCTTACCTCAATCGGGTTGAGAGCCCTCAGCGCTCACCCATAGTCCGCGTAAAGCTGTCAAAGCCATCTGCGGCTAACAGCTAAAAACACACACAAAAAAAAACACACATTTTTGGCATTAGCGTAACCTTTAAAAAATAGAATAATGAAAAAAATAATAAGGTTATTTATAGCTAAGAAATAAAGGTTGACATTTTGGCAAAAAATTGAAATCACGTTTTTATGTTAAAGTTATTTTTACAAATTACGTAGAACGTGTGCCTATGGCGAATAATAGCTGTAAAAAGTTGGATTGTTTTAGTTTAAAATTATAAGCGAAAATATTGAGAATTGTTGTTAGAGAATGTTCAGTAAAGTTTCTATAGGTGGTGTACTTTAGCGGTTCACCATAATAAATCCGAAATACGAATCTATTCAAAAATAAACTTACTCAATTGTAGCAAATATGGCTTGCATTAATAGTCACAATAAAAAAAAATACATAAACTAACTATACAGAGTGGAAGTGGACTGCTCCCGAAAACAATGACCCTACTAGTCCTACCTGTAATGATAGGCTAGAAAAATTGATTCGGATGAAAAATATATTTTTTTCACAACGAATTTTAAGTTTTTTTCACATTCCATCGTATAAGGACAGTGCCATGTAACGATAATTTCATAAAAAATACGTCACTTGACTCAGATGAGAAAAGACGCAACCTATTCAAAACTTACGATCGTATGTTCAAGAGTTCAACACCTCGCGAGGAGAAAAAAAATATGTTTCGGGTTCCATTTTTGTTATAGTTTATCATTACAAGTAGGACTAGTAGGGTTACCTGTCTTTATTTTCGGGAGCGGTCCACTTCCATCCTGTATATTTTATACCAACATGTGTGACCAGCGTCGTATAGTAGGTCAATTTCCCTCCCATTATGGAGGAGGCTCGGGAGCAATAGTGGGACATATATGAGCTGAGATGATGATGACATAAACTAAAACCTACAACTATGTTTTTTCGTCTCCATTGGCACCTGACGCATTCTTGGATCCTGACGCCTTTATCGATGTTCAGATACTTACTATCTTAAACAACGTTCAAATTTTATAACTAGTCATTCATCTCCTACTCTTATCCCAATTGCTTGGTGTCAATACAATATGTACTTAAAGTTATTGACAATAGTTTTATGGCGGTCGCCTGCCAGACGTCAACCCTCCTTGGGAATGTAATTGTTAACCAAACAATATCAGATGAAGTTGGCCCAGGTCATCATAAGGCTCTTAGTTGTCTTTTACGACATCCACGAGCATAGTAAGGGTTGGTAGTATTCGCAGCCGCTTTGCAGGCGGAGCTACAGGCAGAGGTCTACCGTTTCCGCACCTCGATGCAGTCTCAGAGCGAGCGGGTCACCCACGGGGAGTTGGGCAGTATAAAAGCGGTGGCCCAGCGGGCCTTAATCCATCGATGGAGTGAAGACCTCAGCTCTCCTGCAGCTGGTCGAGATACAGTGACTGCGGTTGGTCCTCATCTCCACCGATGGTTGAAGAGGAGACATGGTAGCCTGAGTTTTAGGCTGACGCAGGTACTTACTGGACACGGATGTTTCGGTAAGTACCTGCATCAGATTGCCAGGCGAGAGGCAACCCCCGGCTGCCATGAGTGTGGCGCATCAATTGACGATAAGCGCCACACTCTTGAGATATGCTCCGCCTGGGGGCCAAATCGGCACGCCCTGGTGAATGAGATCGGAGGAGATCTGTTACTGCAAGCTGTCATCGGCAAAATGCTCGACAGTGGCCCATGCTGGTCGGCCGTGGCCTCTTTTTGCGAAACTGTGATGTCGCGCAAGGAGGCTGCGGAACGACAGCGTGAGGCAGATGCCGCCGCCGACACGCTGCGCAGGCGACGACCAGGAAGCCGGCGCCGACACTACGCACGCTTTCTCTCACAGTAGAATGATACCAGGGCGAGGCTAGCAAGCCTACCGTTGGAGCGTCTGAGTTGAATGCCGAAAGGCGACCCTCTGACACTCCACAAATAACGGGGAAGTGGAGCCGCTGATGATTTTTAGTGGGTATTCCGGTTGGCTACTAAGCCACCGCCGAGCCCCACATACCCTCCCAATACCATCAATGGGGGGCATGCGTAAATGCATTTTACATCAGCGTAAAAAAAAAAAAAAAAAAAAAGTATTCGCAGCCGCTACCACACAGCTTTTCAAATTTAATAACCAGTATAATAACTATAATGAGTACACAGATAACTCAATGATCTAAATGTTGACTCTCTATATCAGGTATCATAGCCTCGACTCTCAATCAATCAATCAGTTTATATATTGCGAATAAGGGTACATAGGATGTTACAGAAAATAATGGTATCACCATAGTCGACCTTACGGCATGCAATTATATAACAATAAGAAAAAAAAATAAAAACATAATAATCATTAACAATCAATGAAATACAATCAAACAAATATAATCAAATAAAATGTCAAAATTAAATAATCTAATGAATGTGAGCAAAACCAAAATAATGGTCTTTGAAAGAGATAAAACCAGAACAGATGTAAGAGTAACAATAGGTAATGATGTACTAGAGCAAGTGGATGAATTTGTATATCTTGGATGTGGATTTAGCCGAGATGGAAGGTACACCACTGATATAGAGCGAAGAGTGAATGCGGGAAATAGAGTGAACGGAGCGTTGGGGCAACTTCTCGGCAGCCACCACCTCAGCCAGAAGGCACGTGTAGCAATACATAACGCAGTGCTTGTCCCAACATTACTGTATGGAAGCGAGAGTTGGGTATGCAGAAAAGAGTATGATAGTAAAATTAATGCGGTCGAAATGCGATCTCTGCGGAAAATCTGTGGAGTTAGGCTGACCGACCGCATTCGTAACGACGACGTAAGAGAGCGAGTAGGTATGAAAGAGAGTATTGGTGTAAAGATGCGAAAGGGAATGCTCCGATGGTTCGGACATGTGGAAAGAATGCCGAACGAACGCCTGGTTAAGAAGATATACAATGCGAAAGTGGAAGGATGTAGGTACCGAGGGAGACCGAGACTAACCTACCTAGACCAGATCGGTCATGTACTGAAGGAAGGTGGAGTCAAGAGTCTCCGAAACCGGCGAGCGTGTATGAAGAGAATTATGAATGTTGAGGAAGCGAGTGAAGTATGCAGAGATAGAGTTCTCTGGCACTCTGTTCTCTCTGCCTACCCTGCAAGGGATATGGCGTGATGATATGTATGTATGTATGTAAATAATCTAAATTATAGTTTGTCATTAAAAAAATCTGTTAATCTCATTCGATTTTCAAACAAAATAAAATCCACAAAAGGTAGTATTAGTCTATGTGCGGTTATTTCCAATACTACAAGTCACGTAGTAAAATAATTAAAGACGTTTATAAAAAGGTGTTATATAATGCTTATACTTATTTATGTAAATGCTAGCCTCTTCCGCCTCTTCCGTCACCCCGGACCGATTTGGCGGGGTGCGACGTCCATGGCCCACCACAAAAAAAAAAAAAAAAAAGGTATAATAACCTACCAATTGCAAAGAATGCATCAGATCCACATGATTGCACCCGTAAAACTGCATTCGATAGCTAAGTAAAGGAATAAGTTTAAGTCTTTAGGTTCCTGCAAGTCACGTTTAAATACAATCAGTTTAATTATACTTAGTTATAACATTTATTTAAATGTATTCTTGGCTATACGTTTCTACAGCCGTTATTTGCATTTTTGATGTAACTATAGAAACGATGTGGGTGACTTCTGTGGTGGCTGGGTAAGCTCCTTACAAGAGCGTCTAACCTTGAATGTATTCACGACACACTTGTCGACGTACCTATACTGTTAGCACTTAAGCCGAGATATAGATTAGTTGATCTGTCAGCCCCTTTTTTTTTGCGGTAGACTATGGATGTGGTCGCACCCCGCCAAATCGGTCCGTGGCGATGGAAGAGGTGGCGCGCAACCCCATAGACCCACCCTGCACACACCTCTCTTCGCCGTGCGAGAGGGCCACCTGTACCCGATCTTTGTCTTCGGTGGCCCGCCTGGGTGATCTGCCTGCCTGCGTCTTCAGCAAGGGAGGCATCAGGCAAAATTGGCAACACTATAGTTTCGTAGTAAATATATATATGACATGAGTGAAGTTATTATCATAATAAGAAATAATAATATAATAATAGAACAACAGCAACCAGTATCGGTTATGTTCGCAGAATTTAAAAATGCAATGCCGTTATACCGTATCGTGTCGGGTGATTTGAAAATTTTATTATTCATTGCTGGGGAACACCGCATCGTGCGACCTTGCTCTGGTTACCGGCCTGAGCCAGTTGAATTTCACAACGAGACATCGAATCTTTACTCGTTTAATAAATAAATAATTGAAAAAAATATATATTTTTTCCTATATTATTTCTAGTCATATCTAAAGTAGAGATAGTCTGTGATTATAAAGAAAAAGTTTATGATTGGTTTCAATATGATTCCACTAGTAAGACAGTTGGCAAAAAGTTAAAAAGATGCACTACTGATTGTACTGCTCGATATATCCATCAATATCCATGGACATCATCTTTGGCCAACTGGCGTAAACATTACTCTGCATTATTGATTACTAACTATATCAGCAGCACCTTTGTTTGCGCGCACTTTACCTTTTATTTATTTAGTACAACAACAGACGTTATTTCTTTTTTTATTGCTAATAATGGCAAACGAGCAAGCAGCACACCTGATGGTAAGTGTCACTGCCGCCCATGGACCTTTGCAATACCAAGGGTATAACTAGGCCGCTGCCTACCAATATAAACCTCAAACCCAATTGGGCTTCCAGCTCTCTCGCTCACCGAACGAAGCGCAATAGTACATTGCATTACTCATACGTCGATCTTGTGCGAGAGTGCGGTACTACCCCGGACGGACCGGCCCGTGGCTGCAGACAGACAACTATAAGAATACAACAAACGAATGACATAGATATACACTTAAACATCTATAACTACATATAACTTATTAACAGACTTTCTACCACAGATTAGATATCACAACAGAATCCCGTCTACGCGTCTGTAGCCGCTATTTATACCCGTTTTCGCCACGAAACCACTCAACCGTAACGCTAATGTTGCCAGAGCATACTCCTTGAATCGCCACCTTACAATGGACGATAACATAACTGTCAACAGCGTGGTCCTACACATCCTCCTGGCTCCTAACATAAAATGAAAATGAAAATTACTAATTAATAGGACCAATTACAGTTATCCACAGCTATGTACAATATTTATAAAGAACAGACTTTCTTTTTAGATACAATACATTATAAAGAATTAGAAAACAATCAGGTAGATACATAATATACAATTCTATAATCTAATTAATGAATGTGCAACTATCCACCAGTAAATCAACATCTGCCTGCGCTTCTAGCGCTTGGTTAGAATATGTACTATTGAAGTATAATGGTAGGTAATTGGCATTATAATAAACGAATTATAATTACATAATTATTTGTGCAGGTTATACCAATAGATTGCAAAAACAACTATATGACTATTGATTGATATTTAAGATGTAATAAGATGGCAAATATACTTTTAATATTTAAGCGAGAGCAGTAATAACTCAATCACCATTGGTTATAAGTTCCTTAGTATTTTGCATAAATACTTTAGTTTACAAGTGATGAAAGGGTCTACAGTACTAAAATTTGTATTGTATGTACGCGCTGTTCTAGTTATCACAGCATTCTGATCATATATGATGTGGAATGCGACGGAACATACAACATTTGTGTATGTCGTACAATATGTTGGTGTCCTAAATGTTATTTTAGAAAGTAGTGGAGGACAATCAATACGTCCGCTGAGCAAGTCAAATAGTAATTCCATATTCATAACTGATCTCTTCTCCTGTCATCAACATTCTCCTACTCTTATCCTAATTGCTTGGGTCGATACAATATGCACTCTTCCTTCATAGTACATATTGTAAAAGTTATTGACAATAGTTTTATGACCGGCCGCCCGCCAGACGGCAACCCACTGACCTCCTCTCTTGTAAGGTAAGTAAATCGTATGTTCGATAATTATCTACATAGATTATGGCGGGTTATTTGAATTTAAAGTTGAGGTAACGTATAAACTTTTTTAATTTGTTCTATTTTATTGATATCGACCATATAAAATGGTGACCAAACCTGACAAGCGTGCTTCTAACATAAGAGTAAAAAAGAATTTTAAGACAAGTTAGACTTCTAAAAGGCTGACAAGTACGTATTACGAATCTTAGATTTAGTTATGTTTAGTGTTATATGCTACAAGAAAACGTATGTGCAAAGAAAATATGTAGGAGCACCTATGTTTTTATGTAGCATTAATAATAATAACAAAATTAATAAAATCCACCATTCATTAAACCAATTTTTTGTTATCTCAGCAGTCGCTATGACAACGGTGACTGAGCAGACTGCTCGACGCATTGTTCTATTGTTACCAAATATAGACTATTTTACTAACATTTATAGATACTATTCCGCTTTTATTTGTCGCAGGGTTGTTGTGTATGCTTAAAAATTGATGAAGGCATTCCACACAATAAGATTTTCTTAGAATTCATGTTGTACTCGAAATTGAAGCATTCAAACAAATAAACAAACTACTCAGCTTTATCCTTACATCCTCACTAATATTATAACTGCGAAAGTAACTCTGTCTGTATGTCGCTCTTTCACGCCAAAACTACTGAACCGATCCAAATGAAATTCGGTACACAGATAGTCTAAAGCCTGATAAAGGACATAGGCTACTTTTAATGCCAAAAAAGGGTTGTAAAGGGGGATGAAAAGTTGTAAGGAAGTACCGTCATTTTTAAAGCCAGAAGCTTGAAACTTATTTTTAGGCTATTGATTAGATATAAATAAATATGACATTAATATTTTGTAAAAAAATTACCCTTAAGGGGTAAAACAAAAATAGGGGATGATAAACTTTAGGAAAGTAACCTTTTACGCAGGCGAAGCCGCGGGCTGAAGCTCGTAATAGTATATACCGATGTACGATTTCTTCAAACAACGGCTTATATACAGTAACCGAACGCCGACTACTTTGCCTTGTTAGGCAGCAACGTTAATCCTTTGAGCCAAGTTAAAGATAGGATCTTTGTGGACGAACGATCTCTTCAACACGTATATTAGATACTTACAGCATTAATACTCTTATCTAAAAAGTACCTAGTCTAATATTAAAACCAAGTATACTTTCAATATTAGGATCTTTATAGAAACTATTTTTGTAAATGGCTGCAAAATTATCATGCTGCTCTTGTCCTAATTACTTGGAGTCGACACAATATCTCTTCCTCCATACAAGATATTACAAAAAGTTTTGGTAATACATAGTTATATTACCAGCCGCCTGACTGAAGTCAAGCCTATTCGGGAATATTATTGTTCATTTGACGGCATGAGATGGAGTTGGCTCAAGTCTCTGTTAATAAATATGGTATATGTTTTGTAAATATTTGGATTGAATTTTTGGATGTGAAGTTGCGGCTCTTTAGTTCTATACGCAAAAGAATATTTTATAAAGAAAACATTTAAAAATGGTTCCGAATTGATTAATAAGCATTAGGTACAAATTAGTGTTGGCAAAAAAAAATTGTGGCTCTTTAAAAATTTAAACATTTATAAATTCTAATTTTTGGCTCTTCCGACACAAAAGGTTGCCGACCCCTGGTATAGGGTTTTGTTTCGAGTTTTCCTTCTCTCACATAGATATTAATGCGTTTTATATCACTTAATCGTCTCGTACGATCACCCACGGGTAAGATAGGGGGTGGTAAATTGTATTCCTACTCCGCCACCACAAGGAAAATATACATAAACAGTTTCTATATTTATTTATAAAATCCGATTACGAAATGAAAAATGATGTCGCAAGCGGGATTCGAACCCGCACCTATTGGGATTCCGGCCCAATCGTGCTGCCACTACACCACCGCGACTAATTGTAGGACATGCAAATTTCACTTCGTATTATATTTACGTCTTAAGGTGACGGTATGCTATCTACCCGACAATGTTTACACATTGTTATAGGCTTAATACTTCAAACTTTACAGTTAGAATTGTATTAAACGATGACACAACCTTGTTATTTAAATTTTTTTATTTTTTTCATTTCGTAATCGGATTTTATAAATAATTAAGCATATTAAATGTTAAATTTCAGTAATTTAAGTTTCTATATTTAAATAGAATTTTGTGCAGTGCCACACTAATATGGATTAGCCCCAGACTTCTAGACTTTTTTTGGCGGCGAGCTATGGGGTGGACAGAAGAAGCGGCGCGCGATCCCATAGACCCGCCTTATATACATATACCACTGCGCCGAGCGAGCGGGCCAGCGGAACCCGATCTTTGTCTGCGGTAGACTTCTAGTCTGGGGCATCTCCAAATCGTAAGATAAATATTGGGAATTTTAAACCCTCAGGATATCTAAATATACTCAGATTGTTATTCAGAGGTAGATTGGAGCTCTGAGTCAGTACTTTGCGATGTCATAGTAATAGTTCCTTAAAACATGACATTTTATGATAACCAAAACCATTACATCATAATATATACAACCCATCATTTCTTAAGAAAGTTCACTTTTGAACGCTACAAAAGGGTTTCCATTAATTATTTCCACTCCAGGCATCCAAAAAGCTTAATTGTGCACTGTTTTTATGTAATAAAATCTGAGTTATCAAGTTAGCTATTCCATAGAGTCCATAGAGTACAGTCCATAGAGGCTTGAATGTGCTCAGGAGGATGGAGGATAAGTGCATAATTTATTTTGAACTTGTTGAATACTTTGAAGATCGAATACATTAATCTCTGTTTGAACATGAAACACAATTCACAAACTTTTTATTTAGTGCAACAATTAAATATATATTTTGCTATAAAATTGACATGATTTCATTCACGTAGCTGTGTGGTAGCGGCTACGAATACTACCAACCCTTACTTTGCACATGGATGTCGTAACAGACGACTAAGAGCCTTATATCGACCTAGGCTACCATCACCTCACGCCGCTTGGTCAACAATTCATTCCCAAGGAGGGTTGACGTCAGGCAGGCGGCCGGTCATAAAACTGGCAATAACTTTTGCAATATGTAGGAAGAGGAGGGAGAGTCTACCCCAAGTAATTGGAATAAGAGCAGTAGAATGACGATTTCACTAACGTAGTTCATTATAGAATAAAATAGTGAAAATATATTTAAAAATGGTTTAGTGATTAAAATATAAAAGCATAAAAAACAAACTCACATTTGCATTTACAATACTAGTTAGAATATCATATTTAAATATACTAAATAATAATACAGACTTTCAAGCACTAACCAAATAAACAACACAAGTAAATAATGCAAAGCGATGATATTCATTTCGTATATTCATATTACGCTGCTACCACTGCTAACTAATTTTCTCGGTAGTCAAGAGCACAGAGCCAATCCCGTAATATAACGTATATTAATTAACGTAAGAGTATTTCATATTCAAAGCTCCAACTTTATATAAAAACTCATATTTTGAACTATTTAATAGCAAGAAAATAGCTCTGAGGAAAAGTAAACGGATTGTTTTGCCAAAATCATACATTTTGAATATATATTTGCACAAGCCTTTAATTCTTTTACCCGGCTCACATATATTAAAAATAATTGGGCCGCACATTTTAAAACTCAAACAATATATGATTTTTCAATGATTTCACTACTGAAATCGATCTCGATGGCGTAAATATTATTTACGCCATCGAGATGAATTTAATGGCATGTCAATTATCAAACTCAGTTGCGCCATTGTATGGCCATATTGTATCTATCTATTTCTATTTATATATGTATATATAAGAGATTTCCACCTATGTATTGACTCATCACGATATCTCTGGAACCATAAGGCGTACAAACCTTAAATTTGGTACGCATATTTCTTTTGCCGAGTAGAGGTCAGCTAAGAACGGATTTTACGAAATTATATCCCTAAGGGAAGAAAAAGCAGAGCAAAGTTTGTATGGGACAACGTGATTCCTTGGTCCAATCTATTTCAAATTTTGCATAAACATTCTTTAACAGAATTGATGAAAGACGTGATTCATATTTTATTGAGATTTATCTCTTAACTGGGTTAAAAAGGGGTGGAAAGTTATTATAGGGGTGATTTGCTTTAAAGTTGATATCAATACTTCTTAGTGATTTTGATTTAAAAGGCATTTTATTCTGACACATGTTTGAAAACTCAATTCGATTATATTTAAAAAACCGGCCAAGAGCGACTCGGAGTCGCGCACGAAGGTTTCCGTACCATTATCTATAAATGGCAAAATAATCATGTTTGTTACATGGGAGCCCCTCTTAAATTCTCTATTTGTTTTATTTTAATTTAATTATTTATTTCTAAAGTGAATATATTACTAAATATTTTGAGAATATTTACCTATTTTTGTTATCAATATAGAGCAAAAACGAGCCAAAAGCCTTTGTTGTGTGGGAGCCCCCTTAAATATTTATTTTATTGTTTTTTAGTATTTGTCGTTGTAGCGGCAAAAGAAATTCTTCATCTGTGAAAATTTCAACTGTCCAACTATCACGGTTTATGAGAGCAACCTGGTGACAGACAGGCAAAGTAACGGACGGACAGCGGAGTCTTAGTACTAGGGTCCTGTTTATCTTTTGGGTATGGAACTCTAAAAAAGTTGATGTCACATAAACGTTTGGTACAATGTAAATACTTTTTAAAATTGAAATGTCTCGAATGTCACCACACTATATTAGTACGGTGTTTATAGGTTTCTAAGCTTTAGAGAGGTCATGTTCTTTTAGGACACGGCCTCATATGAACGTAGACTTTGAAATGATTGGACGGTAATTTTCTAAGCATAATATTGTAATTCCAAGTTATTCAATACAAGAAATACCTTGGTATTCCTTGCATTGAATAACTGAAATTCATCGCTCACACGATGCATTACAGTTTGTGTGACAATATCCGTTTGTGTCATGCTACGGCGATGGTCAATACTCTATTTCAGCAGTTGTTTGGTCTTTGAATTGTGCTAAGATATAGCCATTGCGATACTAAAACCACAAACACCGCTTTATAAAATTATATCTACTGCAACTTTTTATTTGACCCTATAATGATTAGAAAAGGAGTATAAGATCATCTGCTATATTTTCGTTCGCTGTTTAGCCAGTTTTTAATCAACATGTTTGCAAAAATCGAGACAGAAAGGATGAGTTATAATCTATATATATATGCCCGCAAGGAGGGTTGCTGGGGTGTAAAAAATCACATTTTTTAAATATATCTCCTACAGACTTGAATTTCGGTAGGCATATTTTTGTTACTATACACAGATTAACTAAAAACGGCTTTTTAAAAATTCCACGCCTAAAGCGGATTGCGTAGGTGTTATTCCAAAAAATCTACATTTTCCAATACTGCCCCTACAGACTTGGAATATAGTGTGGACTTTCTTTCTGCCCTGTGAAGGTCAGATAAAATAGGATTTTAAGAAATTCCTTCTCCGAGAGGAATTCTATGTAGCGAAAGTAGACGTAAGCGAAGCGAGGCGAGGGCGGGTCGCTAGTATATTATATAAAGATTCATGAATCGAATATGTATTCGAACCATGAATGATGTATGTGTACACATATATAGTAGTCGAACACTTCCTTTGGGCATTGATACAATCTTGCAAAAAAGATTAATAAGTGAAAAAAAAAAGAATTATATCTAGTTGTAAAATATAAATATAAATTAATATCATTTTTAAAATAAATAACGAGTAAAGAATCAAATTGAGTAGTTTTAATTTAATATTTTAGAAAATATATTGATTTATTAAATTACGTTATTCACAATATATTCGATAATTTTACCAAATCACTGCACCCACAAGCAAATATTAAAATTTTCAGTTCAAAATTAAACAGTGTAACATAACAATAAACCTTGAAATCTCTAAATGCCGACTGCAACTTACCTGCAATATACAGATTACGAACGGCACAATATGTGACGCCTCAGATGAACCAACCGACTTGGTGACAGTCGCTGAGAGTCGTTGAATGCGAGCGGTGCAGGACCAGCCTTTTTGGTGATCTATGGGGGAGGCCCACATCCGTCATAAACCTCAAAAAAGCCGAATAAACGTCAAAAAACTAAATGACACCACCATTTAGCCCTTGATAATAAATTGGTTTGAAGGTCTCTCTATAGATTTTATTTTGTAACCCGTTAAAAAGAAAGTTAGAACGCGCTATATTTCGGGAAATATTTCCCACAATAAATATTTGACTTATTTCTTCTTGTCTATAAAGCGACATTTTTTTATATTTTAGAGCCTCTGATATGTACTCACACATAGTATAAGTAGTAGGAATTTTGTTATTTAACTATAGATATACTGACTTACTGACAACACAGATGGTGTAATGTAGTTAACATATCAACATATCGTGTCAAGTGTCGCAGGTTCGATTTCCATGTAGGATGCTTTGAGCGATCTTGCACGAACTGTGTTTATTTCGCTAATTCAACTAGAGATATATTTGGTAAAAATATACATATATACTTAGATATCCTAAAAGACGATTAATAGAAATATACAGATAATCTATACTAATATTATAAAGCTGAAGAGTTTTTTGTTTGTTTGTTTGAACGCGCTAATCTCAGAAACTGCTAGTCCGATTTGAAAAATTATTTCAGTGTTGGGTAACATATTTATCGCGGAAGGCTCTAGGCTATTTATCATCGGAAGTTCCATGGGACCAGAACACCAATGTTTGAAAAAATGTTTTAAAATCGGAGGTTAAATCTAAGGGTTGGCTCCCTATAACCTTTTTTATGCTAACCAAATTTATTCTAAAATAATGCGATATTTGCAAAGGTGTTTTTATAAATATGATATTAATAATTATCCAAATAAATACGTCATTCATCACAAGTATTTCATTTCAAACAAAATTATACTTACCATAATTTGATCTCAATGAACATCTGGAAGATATTGTAGTTTTAAAATAACATCACAGCAAAATAATGATCAAGTACTGCGCGTGTATTTATGACTAGCTTCTGTTCGCTACTTCGGAATAGTTACATTGGGCCAAATATAACTTTAACCCGCGACTTCGAACAATTAAGTAACTATTCCACGCGGACGAAGTCGCAGGCAGAAAGAAGCTAATAATACTATAAAAAAATAGTCAAAATTAAATCGTACATAACCCTCCCGCCTCAGTTTGAAAGTTGATTTATGTGCAAATTAAAAATAGTTTTGTCCTTTTTAGTATATTCTATCGGTTCGTGCAGTGTTTTCAATTGTGTTTTATTGTGCTTAGCTCGTGTCTACATAAATTACGATAAGTATATGCACTTGTTTATTATTAAATATTACTAAAATCGGTAAGTTTTCTATATTCTTGTAGATTCAAAGTTAATATTGAGTAGTAGTATATAGTAATTTAAGTTTTCTTTACTTCGGTTATTTTACATACATCTTTTTAAAATGCCTACATGTTTTAATGATAGCGAATCGCCTGAACGTGGCGCCGACGTATTTCCTTTAAATCAATTAACAATTCGCTTCGCCGCCAGCCGGTACCACCAGACGTGCCCTTTACAATAAGCCGTCTCTGGCATACGTTACACCCGAGACGAAACCTTTACCGGAACCTAGTGCCAATAATTCGTCATGAATTGTTGTCGTCTTCAATTAGTGTCAGCGATGTCGGACAACCTGATTATTGAATTAGTTTCAGATCATATTAAACAGTTGTATTTCCGGCAATACTCACGCGTTAGAGTCGATTATATCGACCCGGGTTTCGAGCATGTCCGATGCTCATCATCAGGGCGAGTGCGCAGCTGCGTCTGCGAGCCCCCGACGTGCACTGCGGCTAGCGTAACGTGCAGCACGCCGCGACACAGCTTCGGGCGGCGGGGGATTACTGCTTGCTTCTTGAGCGTCTTCAGCGGAATCGTCCGATGAGTCCCGATCGTTACCGAGGGCATTTGATGGTCTCACAGCAAACTCACTCCGCGTGCCATCACCCTGACGTATCACGCTGACCACGTCGCTCTCCATCCCAGACAAAACCTTGTGTATTGAGGTAGTATTGAGTGCCGGTATCCATGCTGAAGGGAGCGTCCACCCACAGTCTCTATTAAACGTACGATGTCGGTTGATTTCTATAGCTTCACGTATTTTGCGAGGTATAAAATACTTTTCTGTGGCTAATACGGAAGCTTTGTCGAACCGAATGTAGTGTGGTGTGTTCGAGAGACTGGCGTGCTCTGCTATGGCTGATTTAGTGGTGTCCATGTTCTTAATACTCCCTCCCTGTGTAATCGCATATGCCACGGCCGAGCTTTACCAAACAGGCGTTACTGAAGGCAATTAAACCTAGTAAGCGTAAAAAAAGCCGTGATATTGGGTGTCGTACTTTGAGTTGCAAATGAGAGACAAATTAAAAAATTAGAATCTATTGATGCCATTAAAGTCGCTGGCTTGCGTTTAGAGAAACCGAAATGTAGACGACCGCGTTTATTAATCAAGGAGGTTCCTATTTCCATGGAAGACAACACGTTCCTTGTCGGACTTTATCGTCAAAATGTCGAGGACGAAATGTCACTTAAGGAAGACGATTATTTCTTTAATTACGACCAAAATTATTCGTAACCGAAAATTGCAAAACGGACGTAAATGGATCGACATCGAACTTGATTCCGAAGTACCTATGCGTTCATCTGCTGAGCACTAAGGAAAAACTGTTTATAGACTGGGCTAGCTGCCTCTTCTGCGATATTTTTTTTTTTTTTATTGCCGGTGGTGGCAGTCGAGCCAGCAGCACACCTGATGGTAAGTGACACTACCGCTCATGGACTCTTGCAATACCAGGGCATAGCTAGGCCGCTGCCTACCGTGAAAAAAGTGCTCTTCTTAAACCTCGTTTAAAAAAGGACATGTCATAGCGCTCGGGAAACACAGCAGCAGGTAGTTCATTCCAGATCTTGCATGTATGTGGGAGAAATGATCGTTGAAAACGTACAGTTGACGTCTGTATCGTTTCCAGGTGGAATGGATGAACCCTACTGCGGTGTCGAGTGGTACGGTGATAAAATGGTGACGGTGGTACCAAGTCAAACAGTTCCTCAGAGCACTCCCCGTGAAAGGGCCTGTAGAGTACACAGAGAGACCCAAAGTCTCTCCGGCTCTCCAATGACTCCAGTCCCACCGTGAGATTGGGATCACCGACGATTCGAACAGCACGTCTTTGCAGGGAGTCAAGTGGGTCTAGCTGATATTTGGGCGCGCCTGCCCAGAGATGTGAGCAGTACTCCACATGAGGGCGGACTTGTGCTTTATATAGCACAAGACGTTGTCTCGGTGTGAAGTATCGCCTGGCTCTGTTCAGGACGCCCAGCTTTCTACTTGCCAATTTGGCTTTGTCCTCCAAATGACTCCCAAACTGGACTTTGCTTGATAGTTCGACGCCGAGGATCCCAATACTCTCGGAAATTTGGAGAGTTACTCCTTGGAACTGAGGCGCCATGACGAAGGGGTCCTTTTTTGCAGTGAACGCGCAAACTTGTGTCTTAGTGGGATTGAACTGGACTAAGTTTCGTTCACCCCATTTGGAGGCCCGCCCCAGATAGCGCTCGACTTCAGACACAAGTTGAGTCCTTCTTTCCTGTAATATACTCCGAGGGATATTCTGATACTCGGTATACCGCTCGTCACCCGTGCTGTCATCCGCATAGCAATGCATACTCTCTATAGAGAGCATGTCATTGATATGCAGGATAAACAACGTCGGGGAGAGCACCGAGCCCTGTGGTACACCAGCGTTAATGGTCATGGTATCGGAGCAAGAGCCATCGACGACGACTCTTATACTCCGACCATCCAGGAAGCTGGCGATCCATTTACAGATTCCCTCGGTGATTCCATAAGACGGTAGCTTCGATAGAAGGGCTCCGTGCCAGACCCTATCGAACGTCTTTGCGATATCTAGGCCGAATGCTAGCGCCTCACCCTTGCCCTCCAAAGCCTCTGCCCAACGGTGTGTAAGGTACACAAGAAGATCACCAGCCGATCGACCATGTCGAAAGCCATATTGGCGATCACTGATCAGCTAGTGATCCTCAAGGTACTGCAGAAGCTGGCGGTTTATGATTTTCTCCATTACTTTGGAGAGCAAGGATGTTATCGCAATCGGCCTGTAATTCGATGGGTCCGACAATGTGGAAGTAGTTCGTTGCTCAAACTGCCAGGTCCACGATCATATTAGGAAATACTGCACAAAAAAAACATCTACATGCAATCCCTGTACCGAAAGATATATTACGAAGTCCTGCCGAAATAAGGCCAAACAAGATTTTAAGTCTAAATGTGCGTCTTATAAAAGTTTTAAAAAACCGTATGTTTTTCTTGTG
Organism: Lymantria monacha; assembly: GCA_905163515.2. Classification (NCBI taxonomy): domain Eukaryota; kingdom Metazoa; phylum Arthropoda; class Insecta; order Lepidoptera; family Erebidae; genus Lymantria; species Lymantria monacha. The sequence goes on from LR991081.1 coordinate 27,018,619, forward strand.
GTGCGTCAGATTGCCCCACTTACAAACTGAAGCTAGAACAACTGGTTCCTAATACTAATTATTAAAATGGATAGTTTAAATACAGGGCAATTAAACCTTCATAACGATGAGGTGGCGACCTCAGAGCTAGACAGTCTAGTTATGGAATATAATTTAGATATCGTACTTGTACAATAGAAATACCACAGTACTCGCTTGCATAATAGGGTTGTACAATTAGACAAGAAAACACGAGCTGCCATCTATGTTGCAAGTTGCAAATTTTCGGTCACGCCCTATGAGCTATTGACCTCGTCACGCTTTTAAGCGCGGACGTCTACCGCGAAGAAAAGACCGACGTCCTCCCCGAGGGGGGGAACGTCGCTCAGGTAGAGGGTACCCCTCAGGGGGTACTCCGTCGAGCCGGCCACTGACGACAAGTTCACGCTGCTCCGGTGGCCAGTTCAACGACGAAGGCAAATTCACGGGTGGGTTACGGGGGGACGCGCTTACGCCCCTCTGTCGCCCCGGACGGAGTGGTGCGAGGGGTGCGCCGACCGTAGCCCAACCACATAAAAAAAAAAATTGCTTGTTTAGATGGCGCGTTCTCCCGGACGCGTCGTATAGTGATTATCGCCTGATCACGTACGAATTTAAACCGGGATTGATATAGCACCCTTCAAGACACTGTCACAACTTTAGATGTAAATGTAAAGGAACAAACTGGGAATTCTTTAGTTTTTATTTTCCTAGTGTGCTAGGGATATCACTCGCAAAGAATTAAAAGCTCCCTCTACCTCAAAATTACTCATTGCGACTTTTTTATGCTCGTACTATAATTTCAACGTATTTCTGAGGCCTCCATTTTAATACGCTTAAAATCATATATGCAGCCTAAAAATCATATCGGCACATAGAACTACGATAGGCGCGGCACGACGTAAATTAGCCCAAAGTCAACGATTAACAATACTATTCCTATGTAAAGCAAGCACAGAACAATTAGCATCAAGGCCTTTTCAGTACTTAGTAGGTATATTTCCGGTCGACTTGAAGATACAAAGGCGCGCGTCAATGTATTACTCCGCCAGGGAAAACATGAGCACCGATTTTCTAAGAGACGACTAAGTGATATTAAACGCATGTAATATCTATGCAAGAGATGGAAAACTCGAAAGGAAACCTTATACCAACACGTCTGATCAGCGTGGTATAGAAGGTCAGTTTCCCTCCCATTATGAAGGAGACTTGAACCCAAAAATGCGACATATATGAGCCAAGATAAATGAGTGACTGGATACCCAATAGTAGTAAATACATTATATAGGACTAAAGATAAAAATATTATTAATACCAGAGTTACCCTTGTTAATCCAGGGACATAAACAAGCGATTAATAAGGTCGCAGATAGTAAAAAATATTGTATAGTTAGTTTAAATTACTTTTAAAATATTCTCAATGTATTTATTGCCTAATTAAATTTATTAAATATATAGGGGGGCATAGTCCGGAGCGTGCTCGTTCGCGTCCCCTGCCAGTCTAATTAGACTGCTAATCCGGCTCGAAATGCGTACCGCAATGCGGGTTAGGGCGTCCCCCGGAGGCGACGCGTACCGACCCGCCCCCGTCGGTACGAACATCGGCAGTTGCGGCGATGGGGGCCGCCACCCATCACGCCTTGCCCAGTTAGGCGAGTCGAGGAGAGCGGAGTGCCGGGTGGGCACGTGGAATGTAAGAGGTTGTGTGGAAGGTAAGTTGCACGAGCTGATATCCGTCATGGCGGACAAACAGCTAGACGTGCTCTGTGTAACAGAGACCAAGCGAAGGGGCAGCGACGCCTGCGATCTTCCTGGTGGCGGGATGGCTCTGTGGTCTGGTGTACCACAGAGCGATCGAGCCAGCATGGGGGTAGGAGTGCTGTTGTCCTCTCGCTTGGCCTCAGGTGTGAAGGATTACGGAATGTATGATCCCAGACTTCTCTGGGTCCGTATAAAACTAGGTGTCACCAAGGTATTCATGGTTGTAGCATATGCTCCCGTAGGATCCTCGGTGGCATCAGACCTAGAGAAGTTTTGGGACAATGTTAGGGAAGTTCTGGATATGGCAGAAACCAGTGAACGCGTGATTGTATGCGGAGATTTGAACGGATGGGTGGGGACCAAGCGTCCCGACTATGAGGACGTACTTGGTCCATTTGGTGATAAGAGAGTGAACGACGCAGGTAGGCTCATAGCGGATGTATGCATGGAGAGAAACCTTATTGTGTCAAACACATTTTTCCAACATAAGGACATCCATATGTATACATGGAGAAGGAATGAACAGAAAAGCATAATAGATTTAATTTTGGTAGACAGTCGCCTCCGAAGCAAAATATTGGACGCAAGAGCCTACAGGGGCCCCACAGTCGACACGGACCACTATCTCGTTATTGCGAGATTTAGTGGTCTGTTCAGAAAGTGGAGGCACTGGCGAGAGCGTGTCCACTTCGGAGGGCTTGAAAGAATAAAGGTTGAAAGGTTGCAAGAAGAGTGTGTAAGAGAAAAGTATGCAGAGGGTGTCCGAGAACGGCTGACGATGGCAAGCCAGCCGCAATCGGACATTGAAGAATGCTGGAGAGTATTGAAAGAGAGTATGGTAGATACAGCGAAAGAAGTATGTGGAAGTTCAAAGAAGCATAGAATAACAAATGGTGATGCATGGTGGGATGCGGAAGTGGCAGCTTCCGTAGAGCAAAAGAAGAAAGCGTGGCTGGACTATGTCTCTTCTTTGAATCTGAATGACAGTATGACTGAACAGAAGAAAGAAATATATCGGCAATGTAAGAATGACACCAAGGCCTTAGTGAAAGAGAAACGTGATAGAGCAAGTATGAGTGCAGAAGATAGGCTGACTAAAAACTTCGAGGGTAACACCAAACTCTTTTGGAGGGAGGTGAAGAAGTCTCGGGGTGGTTGGTCAGCCTTCAGAATGAATAAAATAAGGTCTAAAGGTGGAGACATTCTTACACAAACACAAGACGTGTTAAGCCAATGGAGTGAATATTTTGGCGATATGTATGCGGATGCTACGGTTGGCGCCGGTGTTGGATGTGGTTTAGTAGATCAACATTCGACAACGGCGTCCTCCGATGGCATCAGTATGGATGAAGTTGAATGGGCGATAAGAAGTTTGAAAAATGGTAAGGCAGCGGGCATTGATATGGTGTCTGCCGAGATGATCAAGCTTGGTGGCTCTTGTGTCTGGGAGGCGTTCCTGTTGCTCCTCAATTTATGTTGGAGCTCGGGAATGGTTCCCAGGGACTGGAATAGCGCAGTCATCGTGCCTTTGTTTAAAAACAAGGGTTCACGTTATGACTGCGCAAATTACAGAGCCATAAGCTTGACCAGTTTGGCAGCAAAAGTGTATGGTAAAATTATTGAAAGGAGAATGAGGATGGTGTCCGATGGTTTACTGTGTGAGACACAAGGAGGTTTCAGGAGTGGAAGGGGATGCATGGATCAAGTGTTCTCTCTGCGCAACATTGTGGAGAAGCATCTGGCTCTAGGTCAGAGGGTTTTCTGCAGTTTTGTGGATCTGGAGAGAGCATTTGACACGGTTGTACGAAAGGAACTTTGGGACATTTTACCGGAGTATGGTATTAACGGTAAACTGCTACAGGCTGTGCAGTCCAGTTACATGGGCTGTAGAGCCTGTGTGCGGCTGGATGATGGAATGTCGCCTTGGTTTGACGTCAATATCGGCGTTAAGCAGGGGTGCGTTCTGTCAGCCAGGCTGTTTATCATATATCTGGATAAATGTCTCCAAAGGTTGAACGATATGAATGTGGGAGTCCAGATGGGCGACTCAGTGGTCACTGCTCTGCTTTATGCAGATGATGCAGTCCTGCTGGCACAGTCAGCGATTGACCTGCAGACCCTAGTCGACACAATGACAGAAGATTGTAAGAAAAGGGGTCTACGCGTGAATGTGAGCAAAACCAAAATAATGGTCTTTGAAAGAGATAAAACCAGAACAGATGTAAGAGTAACAATAGGTAATGATGTACTAGAGCAAGTGGACGAATTTGTATATCTTGGATGTGGATTTAGCCGAGATGGAAGGTACACCACTGATATAGAGCGAAGAGTGAATGCGGGAAATAGAGTGAACGGAGCGTTGGGGCAACTTCTCGGCAGCCACCACCTCAGCCAGAAGGCACGTGTAGCAATACATAACGCAGTGCTTGTCCCAACATTACTGTATGGAAGCGAGAGTTGGGTATGCAGAAAAGAGTATGATAGTAAAATTAATGCGGTCGAAATGCGATCTCTGCGGAAAATCTGTGGAGTTAGGCTGACCGACCGCATTCGTAACGACGACGTAAGAGAGCGAGTAGGTATGAAAGAGAGTATTGGTGTAAAGATGCGAAAGGGAACGCTCCGATGGTTCGGACATGTGGAAAGAATGCCGAACGAACGCCTGGTTAAGAAGATATACAATGCGAAAGTGGAAGGATGTAGGTACCGAGGGAGACCGAGACTAACCTACCTAGACCAGATCGGTCATGTACTGAAGGAAGGTGGAGTCAAGAGTCTCCGAAACCGGCGAGCGTGTATGAAGAGAATTATGAATGTTGAGGAAGCGAGTGAAGTATGCAGAGATAGAGTTCTCTGGCACTCTGTTCTCTCTGCCTACCCTGCAAGGGATATGGCGTGATGATATGTATGTATGTGTGTATGTTAAATTTATTGCCTAATATTATTAATGTTCGGACATGTGGAAAGAATGCCGAACGAACGTCTGGTTAAGAAGATATACAATGCGAAAGTGGAAGGATGTAGGTACCGAGGGAGACCGAGACTAACCTACCTAGACCAGATCGGTCATGTAGTGAAGGAAGGTGGAGTCAAGAGTCTCCGCAACCGGCGAGCGTGTATGAAGAGAATTATGAATGTTGAGGAAGCGAGTGAAGTATGCAAAGATAGAGTTCTCTGGCACTCTGTTCTCTCTGCCTTTTTGGAACGAAGTTCCTTATCGCGCGTTGTGAAAGGGGGCTAGACGGAAAAAATTCTTACGAAAAGTTGTCACGACACTTTTTGCTATGGTAAGCTATTGTAAGCTGTGCGGCGTCGCTCGTCGGTTCTCTTATAGAAAGCAAGCCAGATATTTTCATTTCTATTTCGCATTGAACAGTGTGGTGTCGCGACGATTTTTTTTATAGATATAGTGATTCAAGAGGAAGGTTTATATGTATAATATATGCATAATGTACTAGAGAAACACTGATAATTTTAGAGGTTTCTAATGTGATGTCGTAAATAAACACATTATTTTGCGCTTACATTGCAAACGCTGGCTGAACCCTACGAAATAGATCAAAATAAAGTACTACAGTATTATACAGCTTAAAAAGGCCTACAAAAAAGTCCGCGATGGTATATATCTATCTCTTAAGGATAACATACTATATCCATTTTAATACTTTAAAAAATGTTCTATTATAAAACGATAATTGAAAAGCTATTTACACAAATACTGTATTAATCCTTATCATTTTAAATACATTAGTTGGCTTGAGCATTTCATGAAGATATTTTTTTTCCTTCAGACCATGCAAATTAAATCAATACCTTATGAGATATAGCAAAATCAAAATAATGCGCAACGAAATTATTTTCGCCCGTGACCGGGCCGCGTGGCCGGCTCGCGTTCGAGCTCGGGGCCGAAAAGTTTTGGTAGTCTAGTGGAATTGTATATCCTATTATTAATATTATAAACGTGAAAGTTTGTAATAATGTATGGATGTGAACATGTTTGTTGCTCTTTCACGTAAAAACTACTGAATGGATTTTGATGAAATTTATAGTAATATAGCTTGCACATCAGAATAACACATAGGCTATAATTTATAAAGATATTTTGCAAATTGGCTAAAATATAACGATAAAAATCGCTTAAGGCAGAAAAAAATTATATAATTAAAATAGAACTTCGTTCCATCCGGGTGTCCCTTGACACCTCCGGTTTTTTTTTTATTTTATTGGTGGACTATGGATGCGTCTCGCCCCGCCAAATCGGTCCGCGGTGACGGAAAGGCGGCGCGTGACCCCATAGACCCACCGTAAAACTCCTCTCTCTTCGCCGTGCGAGCGGACCACCGGTACCCGATCTTTGTCTTCGGTGGTCCGCCCGGCGGTTTACCCTTGCGGGTTCTTCTCGTCGACACCCCGACAGATTTCGCCGTCGGGGCGTCGCCCTCACGCGGTGGCCTCGCGTCGGGTGACCGGACAATTCCCCGGTCCGATCACCCGAGGCCTGGGTTAGGGCGGCATCAGGCGCAGGTATTCGCGCCTGCGCCGCCCCAGCCGCTGGCGGCGGCCCGGGTCGTGGGAGTCCTCCCTGACTCGTTCCGCCGCCTCTTTCCGCAAGATGACAGCCTCGCAGAAGGCGGCGACCACGTCCCAATTCCAGACGCTGTCGACCATCGCCCTCGCGACAGCCGGCAGCGTCAGGTCGGCACCGATAATAGCGACGAGGTCGCGGCGCTGCCCGTCCCAGCCCGAACATTCCTCAAGCGTATGTTGCGCCGTGTCCTCGTCACTGCTACAATGATGGCAGGCCGGAGTCCATTCCCTGTACACGACCGTGTGCAGGTATTTCCCGAAGCACCCGTGCCCCGTCAACACCTGCACCATTCGGAAGCTGAGGACTCCGTGCCGCCGCTCCATCCATTCCATCAGTACGGGCCGGAGGGCCTCAACGGTAACGACACCGTGCCTAGGCCTCTCCAGCCGCGTAACCCAACGGGCGATGACGTCTCGGCAGGCGTCCTCGCGCCAGGTGGCTATCTCGCTCAACGATGGGGAGCCATCTTCGTCGCGCACTGAGGTTACCCACCGGTAGAGGTCGGAGAGCATCTCCGCCTCTAGGTCCCATGGGGGTGTACCGTACACCGTAGTCCCTTCCCATTCCCATTTGGCCGGACACTGGTATCACTTTCTTGACCTCGGTGGTCAGCCCGATGACTCCCATAATTAAGCGGCGACGCATTGTATTTTTAAATCATTATCACTACATGAGGTTTTATATAAAATAATCAGTATATCGCAACCTTATACAGTTATTCCTTACATAACAGCACCTTTTTAGATATTTGAAATGCATACACAGATATATTTTAGACTTACACTGAATACTTCGTAGAGGGCGACGCTGTTACCTTTGCCACGGTAGCGGCACCGTGAAGTCTGTCTATACACATGCCAAGATACCAATATAAAAATATGATATCGAATTTTGAAATAAAGACATTTTACAGTACTGTATTTTACTAGAACATTCGTAGGGGTGGGCGTGAGTTGAACTGCTATCTGTGTAGTGTAGTCCAAAATAAAGTTAAAGTTCCTTTTATTGTACAATTACAAAATTGTACAAGTAATAAAGTAAATAACTAATTATTATTCTATTGATGATTCGTAAGATATTGAAGTATTCTATTGAATTAATATTGGTTTGTCATTTATAACTATTGTTAAGCTTTATTATAATGATTTGAGGGTATATGCGCTTTTATTTTATATTTCAGAATACTTAAGCTGTAACATATTTTTTATATTAAAAGGGATCGTCATTGTTATAGGAAATTACCATACAAAGTAAATATAAATTACCAACGATCCCTTAGATGCAATCGCGTTTAACCTTGACACCGGTCGATTACGTGTGCTAACATTTTGTTGAATATAATTGTATTGACGTCCTACTTTCAAGGCCTTGATTCAAATAGTAGTAGAGTGAGGAATTTAATACAATTTTAATTTAAAAGTAGTTATATAATTGGACTAGATTGATATTTCTTCTTATCACTCATGATACGCTTCATTGATCACTTTCTTCACACGATTAAAAATTAATTACGATAACTGTATTTGATAGACTTTCAGAAAAGTTTAATTCAAATTCAAAATCGAAATCATTACACAATTATTACTTATAAAAGTGTTAACAATTTTATATTTTAAACAAACCTGCGATGGTTATCTTCCTTTTTTATTTTTCTTGTGGTGGTTACCCGAGGGACGGAACAGGCGGCGCGCAAGCCCATAGGCCCACCCTGTAAGCACCTCTCTTCGCCGTGCGAGTGGGCCATATATGCTATTCAAAAATTATTTTAAAATTCCGCCACGTAATTTTGTGAGAAATAGATACTTTTTTTTTAATTCTCTTAATATTGCGAGAGATTTAGATACAAATATATTTCATCGTATTACTTTTTATAATACTAGCTTCTGCCCGCGTAAAAGCTTACTATCCTAAAGTTTTTCATCCCCTATTTTTATTTTACCTCTTAAGGACAATATTTTTACGAAATTTTAATGTTATATTTATTTATATCTAATCAATAGACTTTTTTTTTTTTTTTGTGGTGGGCTATGGACGTTGTACCCCGCCAAATCGGTCCGGGGTGACGGAAGAGGCGGCGCGCAATCCCATTAACCCACCCTGCAAGCACCTCTTCTTCGCCGTGCGAGCGGGCCACCGGTACCCGATCTTTGTCTTCGGTGGCCCACTCGGCGGTATGCCCTCTCGAGCTCCTCTCCTGTCGACGCCCCGCCAGCTTTCGGCGTCGAGGCGTCGCCCTCACGCGGTGGCCTCACGTCGGGTGACCGGACAATTCCCCGGTCCGATCACCCGAAGCCTCGGTTAGGGCGGCATCAGGCGCAGATACTCGCGCTTGCGCCGCCCCGGCCGCTGACGGCGGCCCGGGTCACGGGAATCCTTCCGAACTCGTTCCGCCGCCTCCTTCTGCGAGATGACAGCCTCGCAGAAGGCGGTGACCGCGTCCCAATTCCTGACGCTGTCGACCATCGCTCGCGCAACAGCTGGTAGCGTCAGGTCGGCACCGATGACAGCGATGAGGTCACGGCGCTGTCCGTCCCAGCCCGAACATACCTCGAGCGTATGTTGCGCCGTGTCCTCGTCGCTACTGCAATGTGGCAGGACGGAGTCCACTCCCTCCGCACGACCGTGTGCAGGTACTTGCCGAAGCAACCATGCCCCGACAAGACCCGCACCAACCGGAAAGAGAGGACTCCGTGCCGCCGCTCTATTCACTCCATCAGTACGGGCCGGAGGGCCTCAACGGTAAAAACACCGTGTCTAGGCCTCTCCAGCCGCGTAGCCCAACGGGCGATGACTTCTCGGCGGGCGTCCTCGCACCAGGTGGCTATCTCGTTGAACGATGGGGAGCCACCCTCTTCGCGCATTGAGGTAACCCGCCGGTAGAGGTCGGAGAGCATCTCCGCCTCTAGGTCCCACGGGTGTGTCCCGGCCAATAGGCATGCCGCCTCGGTAGACACCGTGCGGTACCCGCGAATGGCTCTGACCGCCATGGCTTGCTGTGGCCTCCACAGCACCGCCCTGAGCTGGGCGTTCAAAGCCCTCGCCCACACGGGTGCGCCGTACATGGCCATTGAGCGGATCACCCCCGCATACAGCCGTCGGCCCTCGAAACTGGGTCCGCCCACGTTCGGCATGAGCCGAGAAATGGCGGACGCCGCGCCGACCAGCCGGATCTAATCAATAGCCTAAAAATAAGTTTCAAACTACTAGCTTTAAAAATGACGATCATTCCTTACAACGTTTCATCCCCCTTTACAACCCTTTTATTGCATTAAAAAGTAGCCTATGTCTTTTATCAGGCTCTAGACTGTCTGTGTAGATTGGTTCAGTAGTTTTGGCGTGAAAGATCGACAGAGAGACAGAGTTACTTTCGCATTTATAATATTAGTAAGGATTATTGTTATTTAAATATTATTTTACTACCACTTATTAGTATAGTTTAGTTTTTTGTAACTATTTACGTTTAGAGATAAAGATACGCGTGTCAACCATATTAAAAGAAATTTGTGAATTATAAAATTAAAAAAAAACATGTCGAAAATGTGTCAATTCTTCAGATATTTTTTGTTATTTATGTAAACGTTATATAATTCAAAAACAATAACGTAATATTAATAACTTTATTAAAACACTATTTGAGATTAAAAAGGAAAAATTACTACCAAAAATCAATTAAAATAAGTGCCGCACAATGTGTTTCAACTTGTTCTCGTAAACTTCATTGAACGGCAAAAAATATTTTCAGTATCTATAAAAACTGCAATGATTTGGATGGAACCACAATATCATATTGACACATGCCATTTTTTGCTCTTAGAGTATAAAAGGTATTAATGAAAAAAAGTGTGTAAATAATAGTAAAAACTATATGTGATGTCTGTTTATTATACATTTTTTATACGCTTATACATCTTAATATACGCGTCACGTTGTTTGTCCGCGATGGACTCCTAAAGTACTTAACCGATTTTTATCAAATTTGCACAGCATGTGTAGTTTGATCCAACTTAAAAGATAGGATGGCTTCCATCTCAATTTATAGTCGCAATATTATTCTATTGCAAATTATTTCTCTATTATTAATTGTGACTGTCAAAGTCACAATTATCTGTTATCTCCAAACGATTCTAACAGATGGCGGTATCTATTGACTGGATTGAGTAAGTATTTAATAGATGGCGCCATATTAAATGTACAAACATTTCATATAAGCTACAATTTATTAGCATTACCACTATGTGTTACTGACGCTACCTTAGCAACAGCAACGCGTGGCCAGGTATGCTAGTACACACATATATATATATATATACTCGTATGTGGGTGTGTGTGTGTCTATAAACACATTAACCCCTTTCTTTGGTGGTATGCCAGTTTAGCGGTTCATGTAACTGAAGGTTATTGCATTAATTATATCCCTTCTCCATGAGGGTTTAACTTTCAGTCCCATGAACTCAAACTCAAACTCATATCATTTATTATTCACAAAGCCTGCAGGGAGACTTATACAAGTTATATATTATCAATTTTACTTGCTTATAAAATAACTTTATTTGGTTTTTAGTTTTCGTTCAATAATTCTAAAACAACGAAGCGTCTTTATTTTTTTAACATTGTAATCCTTAAATCTTGGTACTATTTTTAAATATGAGCTAATACGCAATACTGCTACTTTACAACTCTGCGTGAGCGAACTCTGATGCTTCATTGTCATCGAATCGTGTATGATCTGGACCGATACTGTAACCATTGGTAATATAATTCTCCAGGGTTTTCGAAAGATTAAGGGAGATATTTTATCATTTTTTTTAACAGCATCGTAAATACAATGATCCCGTAAGGATTAAAGCCAAAATATATATAAAAATACAGTCGAGTTATTCGTGTATTTTTTTATTGCTTATGGTGGCAAACGAGCAAGCAGTGCACCTGATGGTAAGTGTGACTGCCGCCTATGGACTTTTGCAATACCAAGGGTATAGCTTAGGCCGCTGCCTACCAATAAAATCTCCAAAACCCACCCAGTTGGGCTTCCGGCTCTCTCGCTCACCAAACAAAGCGCAATAGCACATTGCCATTACTCAGACGTCGATCTTCTATGAGAGTGTGATACTACCCCGAACGACCCGGCCCGCGCCTGTAGACAGAAAACTGTGAACATCGTGGTCCTACTACTATAAGTTGAATTCATTATCAATATATTCTTACAAAACAAAGTATACATTGTTATATCATATTATTGTACATACAGTGGCATGTATTTATTGCCGAGGCTGTTAACTAGAGGCTACCGATGACAAACATCGGGTACCGGAGGCCCGCTCGCACGGCGAGGAGAGGTGTTTGAAGGGTGGGTATATGGGGTTGCGCGCCGCCTCTTCCGTCGTCCCGAACCGATTTGGAGGGGCGTGACAACGTCCATAGCCCACCGCAAAAAAAAAAGGCGGTTAACTAGAGAAAGAACATTTAACTAGCAAAATTGCATTTAGTGCTCTTATATCCAATTACTTAAACCGTGGAGCCTGAGCTGGAATAAAAGTAATTACAGACCACTTAATTCACAGTAAAAAGAAAACTCCACACTATTCAGCCAATTACGATAACTAATCTAAAGAAATAGAATAAGTTTTGTCTCTAAACTGTAAGAAAAAAATAACAGACAGTAAGTGTTTATTCCACCTATCACTTAGTACCCGTCTTAGCCAATTATATCACTCTGGCTAGACGCAATAGCATGGAATTTCACTTCGAGTTTCACATCTCTTGTTTTCACACATCAATTTTGTTTTTTAAATTATTTTAAGTCGTTCCACAGATTTTTTTGTCCGTGCTCTTTTTATGTTTAATTTAATTTTTATGGTGGTTTTTTTACAAAATTAATTTTCTCGAAGTGGTTTTATAACAGTTGGTTAAAGCTTTAAGAGCGCAATTCATGTGTCATAGATGTTAAGTGACTACATGTCTTTTTTGGGGTTTCTTCTTTGCGCTGGTGGTCTTGTTATTAGTGAAACCCTTCTACTTGTAGATGTTGTTGTCCTCTGTGATGTAGTTATGATGATAATGGTGTGATTTATTTCTTATGTTATCTTCTCCTGCTTTTTCTGAGTTTATGGTGTTATATTTTGTGATGGGTTTAATTTGAATGTCTATTAGGTTGGTGGTGATTAACTCCACGCTTGTGTTGACTTCAGTTTATTGGGATAATAGACCAAGCTCTTTCATTACCCTCTCGTCTCTATGTTTTACCGCCATCTTCTTTATGTATTTCAGTATAGTACCAGAATCCTGATCTATGGAATTCGTCATGAGTTTCCAGATGGCATCTTCACGGGTGTCTGTGTAGTAAGTGCAGGATCTGGTATGCCTGGATATGGCGACCACGGCATGTTGCATGCTGTTGTGTGCTTTTTGCACCGAGTCTCTTGTCTGAATTATGACGACGTTTGGTGCGTCGAGTCCCTGTGCCTCGTGGATGGTTCGCAGTTCGGAGCCCTCACCGGTGCCGTATCCCTTTTCTTTGAGGCTTTCTTTCTCTGCCTGGGTGTGTGACAGGTATAGAGTTTCGTGAAGGTCGGGTGGTATGACGGCGTCGGCGTATGTATATATGATCAGAGATTTTATGATCTTATTTGACGAGTATATGACATTGTAGTTGTTCTGGAGGGCATATGCTACGTCCATGGGGCTCCGATATATACACATCAAATGTTATCTGCTAACACCCTTAATCTTCTTCTATTCTTTGGATATCATATTCATAAGAAAGCATAAGATGGTGACCATTGTAATTATATAAAACATTTCTGGTCCAAGAGCCAGGTGAAAATTTGGTTAATTATTTCTTCTCGAGAGATAATTGGTGATACGCATCAGACAATAGTATCATAAAGCCTTATGACCGTCAGCTGCGGCACGGTGGGGGGGATGAGCAGTTGTAACCTCCCACGCGCGAAGAAAAAAAAATACATTCACTCATTTCCTCTCGGCTAAAAATTTATCAAATTATAGCTAACCCAATATCTCAACAAAAATAAAAAATCAGCTGGCTATAACATAGTGTATTGTACGTCAGCTGATGTCTCGATCATGGGAAAAAAAACTTCACTTTCAGTGATATCCTCTCAAATAAGAATTTACCTGATGATAGCTTATATGTAACTATTGATAAATATATACGTCAGCTGGCTGTATCTCGGTGGAAAAATCGTCAGCTGATAATTTGAAGGTCGTTACGTAGAAGTTAGCCAGGAGCATTTACTGACTATTTAAATGCATCAGCTGACTAAGTTTCCCTCGACTTACTGCTAGCTGATTTTTTTTATTTATCACAGAAATATATTTAAAAACAGCTCACAAATTTTCATGTGAGAGGAAATGACGTCTTTTTAATTATTCTTGTTATTTTTAAAGATTCAAACAATGCACGCTAGCATAGCATAGACAGTATTAAGGTACGCTTGGAGGGGGTTAGGTGTACGCATGCTCGGGGTACCCTTTTGTTGAGGGCACTGGAAAACATTTTTAGAAGTAGAAAAGAAGGGTACTAATCATAGAGTAATATAATACATTGGAAATAGAGAGGCCACTCTCGATTTTTTTGTCGCCACTAATGTCAATGAAAGCGCCATCTATTACGCGACTCAATAATTATTTCCTACCCACGCATGCGCAATCCGGACACACACACACACATACTTCTCACACACACATAGATACTTCTCACACACAGATACATCTCTCTCTCACACACACACACACACTTAATTTATTGTTTTAAATAAGGTAATTTCTGCCATCTAGTTTTAGTTATTAACATTATTAGTGTCAAAGCAAACAAAACACTCAGAAACGTGATCTAGATAGCGCTATATTAAAAAACTACTGTGTAACCCCCGAAGGTACTATGTACGTTTAGATTAGACGAGCAAACGTAGTCAGACGAAAAGAATATTCTAGAAATATTGTTGTAGTATCTGTGAAAAATCTATAAAAATGTCTAATGTAACGCCTTTTTACGTTTTTTGCAAAAAAACAAAATCTATTTCTAATTTAAAATCGTTCAGTGAAGAAAATCTCATTAAGTACAGTGCTGTATTGAGTGTAAGAAAAAATAAGATGCCAGAAATTACCTTATTTAAAACAATAAATTAAGTGTGTGTGTGTGTGAGAGAGAGATGTATCTGTGTGTGAGAAGTATCTATGTGTGTGTGAGAAGTATGTGTGTGTGTGTCCGGATTGCGCACCCCTTCCAAGCGTACCTTAATACTGTCTATGCTATGCTAGCGTGTATTGTTTGAATCTTTAAAAATAACAAGAATAATTAAAAAGACGTCATTTCCTCTCACATGAAAATTTGTGAGCTGATTTTAAATATATTTCTGTGATAAATAAAAAAAATCAGCTAGCAGTAAGTCGAGGGAAACTTAGTCAGCTGATGCATTTTTATTATTTAAATAGTCAGTAAATGCTTCTGGCTAACTTCTACGTAACGACCTTCAAATTATCAGCTGACGATTTTTCCGCCGAGATACAGCCAGCTGACGTATATATTTATCAATAGTTACATATAAGCTATCATCAGGTAAATTTTTATTTGAGAGGATATCACTGAAAGTGAAGTTTTTTTTCCCATGATCAAGACATCAGCTGACGTACAATACACTATGTTATAGCCAACTGATTTTTTATTTTTGTTGAGATATTGGGTTAGCTATAATTTGATAAATTTTTAACCGAGAGGAAATGAGTGAATGTATTTTTTTTTTCTTCGAGCGTGGGAGGTTACAACTGCTCATCCCACCCACCGAGCCGCAGCTGACGTTCACGAGACTTTATGGTTCGATTTTCTGATGCATTTTACTAATTATCACTTGAGAGGAACTTGGTCATATATATCTGTTACTGGCTCTCGGACTATTCCATATGAAGCATTTTCCTAGATGACTTATGTATGTATATTACAGAATTCTAAATAGCATGTATCAGAATATTTAGCTCTGCCTGCAACAGCCCCGATATTGCGTATTTGAGAGACATGACAGCGAGCCTGGCAGCTAATTTCAATGGATGCAGACCAATCACTGTCGGAAATCGGTTCGGTAACTAGTTAACATTCAAAATATGTACTTTGAGTATGTATTTCAAATAACATGAAATTACGTATTTCATCCTAGACTATTAAGGCTTCCCTTTATTCTCTATTTATTTAGTGAAGTATGCAAGGCTAGAGTTCCCGGGCGCTCTGTTCTCTCTGCCTACCCTGCAAGAGATATGGCGTGATGATATGTATGTATTTTTTGCTCTCTCTCTCTCTCACATCATGTGGTGATGGAGTATGATTATAATTTACCAACTTTTTCTTGCTTGTCATCAGAGATGATTAAGTGATAAAATATGCATACAAAATCTATATAAGAGACGAATCCAGTAATGCAATGTTAACGTTGGTACTCATTTGATGAAATATTGTGGCGCCTAATCGAAGCTATTTATTGGACATAGATTCGTATGTCCAACAGATCACCTCACAATACACCAGTGACTCTCACATAGTTCTCAGTACCATTGGTGGCCTGCCATCTTAAAGTGCGTGGTGCGTGCGGCCCAACCAGAAGTACCTGACGGCAGAATTTGATAAAACTCGATTCAATTACAAGATATTTTATAAAAAAAAAAATAATTGTATTGTTTAACGGCAATATATTTTATTAAATAATTTCTTATTTAGATACAATATTCATTTAAGTAATAAGCGAAAATATGGGATATAAACCCCAAACCCACCCAGTTTGGCTTCCGGCTCTCTCGCTCACCGAACGAAGCGAACCGAACAAAGATCGGGTACCGGTGGACCGGTGGTCCGGTCGCACAGCGAAGAAGAGGTGCTTGCAGGGTGGGTCAATGGGGTTGCGCGCCGCCTCTTCCGTCACCCCGGACTGATTTGGCGGGGTGCGACGTCCATAGCCCACTGGAAAAAAAAAAGGCAGCAGCCTAGCTGTACCCCCGGTATTGCAAAGATTCATGAGTGGCAGTAACACTTACCACCAGATGTGCTGCTTGCCCGTTTGCAAGAACAATAAATAAAAAATTGGAAAGTGCTATAATTCTAGATATATTTTCTTGGGTCTTAGACTATTCATTGTTTCTGGTGGAAGATTAGGCAGCAAGGTATTTCGGCAGCATAGTATATAGTAATCCCGTATAATGTCAATATTAGGTAAAGAATATGCAATATATGACCTCTAGTTTCAAGGATAAACTCTTAGGTGTGCATAAATAAGGCGGGAAAAAGCACAATCGTAATGCTTAGCTGGCGAGTTGGTTTTACTACTTTTCCTCGAGAATGCTGTTACCCATTCTCTTGATGACCATTATGGCGATTTTTATAACTTCCATGTATCAGTAAAGAGCAAAGTACAGGTAGTTTTCGTAACCTAAAACCATATTGCATAAAAGGAAGACTTCACATCATTAAATCCTTATTCTAATGTAACATACATACATACATACATATCATCACGCCATATCCCTTGCAGGGTAGGCAGAGAGAACAAAGTGCCAGAGAAAAATGTAACATACGAGTAGATGTATTATACAGTACCTTTTTTTTTGCATGGTGGACCATGGATGTGGTCGCGCCCCGACAAATTGGTCCGGGCGACAGAAGAGGCGGCGCGCAACCCTATGGACCACCACCACCACCCTGCAAACACCTCTCTTCGCCGTGCGAGCAGGCCACCGGTACCCAATCTTTGTCTTCGGTGGCCCGCCCGGCGGTTTACCCTTGCGGGTTCCTCTCGTGTCCGTATGCCCTCACGCGGTGGCCTCACGTTGGGTGACCGGACAATTCCTCGGTCCAATCACTGAAAGACTCGGTTAGGGCGGCATCAGGCGCAGATATTCACGCCTGCGCCGCCCCGCCCGCTGGCCGCGGGCCGCGCCAGTCAAGGGAATCCTCCCGTACTCGTTCCGCCGCATATATTATCCAGTACCTACAGTAAAAAAATAAATTTGGAACTGATTACTTCTGCTTTTTACTAAAAAAAATGATAACAATTTCATCTATAAATATCGAAAGCGAGAAAAAGGCAATCGCAGTGAAAAGTTATATGAAATCAAAGTAATATATATTTATTAGTATAACTGATAGAAGTCGCACAAAGTAGCTCGTATTTACCAACATCTGTCATAACTAGGTCAATGTTACCGCAAATTGTCCGTACATACGTGTTAGATTATCTTCAAAATAACAACGTTATGTTCATCTAGAAATTACATATCTCTGCTACAAAACTTTTATAATATAATTTTATTAATTTATTTACTTTTAAAATATTCTAAAAAAAAATAAAATTAATATCTGTCACAATATTTTTAGTTGTATATTCTTTTTGTTGTATTAAAACTTTGGCAACGGAACCAACAGTGGTATAATTCTTCGTGGTTTTGCTTTTTCTTTATTTTTACGCTGTGGAAAATTAAATTACGTTACTCTTCAATTGTAACGATACAACATGGGTTTAGTGCGTCAGAATATTCACTAAATTAGCCTACTAGTTATACCCTTTTTTTTTTTTTTTGCGGTGGGCTATGGACGTCGCACCCCGCCAAATCGGTCCGGGGTGACCATTTTTGACCACCTTTCCATTGACCCACCCTGCAAGCACCTCTTCTTCGCCGTACGAGCGGGCCACTGGTACCCGATCTTTGTTACTAGTTATACCCTGGGTCAATCATGGTTAGAGAAGGGCGCGTAACGGATTCTCCGCCACCCCAAATGTCACCGTCGGCTGCGCAGCGGTTCTGCATAGACATAGCCTCATGTGCCCGCCGCTTCTACTCTATAACTTCCTCGAAGTAGGAGGCCTGTAGGCATGCAGTAACTATCGCTATCAAGCATTTTATTAATAATGACTGACGGGAGAAGCCTACGCCATAAATAATCACTAGGGCATGGATTAATGAGACGTGAAGGCAAAAGACTAATTTTCTTCTACATAATCTAACCTACAAAGGATCTGTACCTAATTTATTTAATAAAATAGGGGTACGAATGTTCTTATAAGTGAATACTCGCACAAGACTGGCTCGTGCCCTTGACCTTCGGCCGAAAGACTAGTCTCGCTCGTGAATATTGTATTTGGACAAGATCCGACCCGTGGAATTTTCACTACGAATATATTGCGACTTTTCTATTATCATTTATATGCTGTTATGTTTTCTAAAACATAAAACCTTATTAATTGGAGTTCATTTATATACTAAACTAAAAATCATACATTCTTATAGAAATCTGGACGTTGGTAACGAACGTTAAGTAACTGACATATCCAAGGGCATATTTAAATAATGTTTTTTTATTTCATTTAATTTCAGTCAACTAATACAAACCCGTGCCGTATGCGTAATCTATATCTAATCTCGGCTCATATACGTCCCACTATTGGATTCAAGCTTCGTCCAAAATGGGGGGGCGGGGGATGTTACTTAATTTACTGCACCACGCTGGTCAGACGAGTTAGTATATAGTTTTGTTTCGAGTTTAACTTTTCTTACATAGATGTTATATGCGTATTATATCCCTTAATCGTCAGTTAAGGTCAGCCACTTAAGAAAAGGAATGGTGAATTGCGTTCTTACTTCGTCACCACACGGATTATCTTAATCGAAATCTATAAAGATTTATAAAAAAATATATATAATAAATAGATAACAGAAAATATAAAATTGTTTCTACCTAAATACGTAGATAATCATGCAACTAATGTGCTCCAAATCGAATTCATTAGAAAGACATATGGACGCCGCTGTGGACAGTTCTCTGTCTACAGCCGCGGGCCGGTCCGTCCGGTTTAGTACCACACTCTTGCAGAAGATCGACGTCTGAGTAATGGAAATGTGCTATTGCGCTTCGTTCGGTGAGCGAGAGAGCCGGCAGCCCAACTGGGTTGGTTTGAGGATTGTAATGGTAGGCAGTGGCCTAGCTATAGCCTTGGGTATAGCAAAGGTCTATGGGCAGCAGTGACACTTACCACCAGGTGTGCTGATTGCTCGTTTGCCACCATAAGCAATAAAAAAAAAGAAGACTATAATACGAAGATGGCTTTAGGCCACTAAAACAATGAATCCGGTAGGTGGTGCTGCGATCGATTTCAACAAATCTGTTTTTTATTTCCATTTGTACAAAATAACTTCTGTTGGATCGAGTAGTCAACTATATTAATGGAGGACAACATGAAGACGAGAAGATATTGTGTAGAAATAGTTTTTAAAATAATTGATACACAAAAAGAGTCGGCAATGCTAATAAGGAGTTAAAAAAAAATTAATTTACGAGCCAATAAAGACATCCATGTTGGACAGGCTTACTACATAAAATGATAGTGACCTAATTCTCCGCTGCGTCGTTCCTTTCGCGTCGATGTTTTTTATGCTATTCAGTATCACACAACACAGCCTAAGTTTTTAAAATTATAATACACTAGCTTCTGCCCACGGCTTCACCCGCATAAAAGGTTACGTTCCTAAAGTTTTTCATCACCTATTTTTATTTTACCCCTTAAGAGTAAATTTTTCCAACATTTTAATGTCATATTTACTTATATCTAATCAATAGCCTAAAATTAGTTACAAGCTTCTGGCTTTAAAAATGACGATACTTCCTTACCACTTTTCATCCTCCTTTATAACCCTTTTTTGCATTAAAAAGTAGTCTATGTCCTTTATCAGGCTCTAGACTATCTGTGTATCAAATTTCATTTAGATCGGTTCAGTAGTTTTGGCGTGAAAGAGCTACAGACAGACAGACAGAGTTACTTTCGCATTTATAATATTAGTAAGGATTACTAAATTATATCCGTGTGGTGACGGAGTAAGAATACTATTCACCACCCCATATCTTACCCGCGGGTGATCGTACGAGACGGCTAAGGGATATAAAACGCATATAACATCTATGCGAGAGGAGGAAAACTCAGAACAAAATCCTATACCAACACGTCTGACCAGCGTGGTATAGTAGTTTAATTTCCCTCCCATTACGGAGCAGGCCCGAGCCCAACAGTGTGACATTTATGGCCTGTGATGATGATTATGATGAGTAAATTATATGAGTATCGTTATCCTCATTTCTCGTGGGGAGGCCTATGCCCAACTGTGGATGCTGTGTATTAACACACTTTGCCTAGGTTACACTAAGGTACGTATTAAAATCTTCACTAACGATGCAAAATAATCACACAGCTAATTATTTATAAATACCCGATACGAAACGAAAAATGATGTCACAAACGGGGTTCGAACCCGCACCTATTGGGAATCCGGCCCAACCGTGCTGCCACTTACACCATTGTGAACTATTTTAGGACATGCAAATTTCGAATCATATTATATCTTACGTCTTCAAGGTGACGTATGCCATCTATCGGACAATGTTTACACATTGTATAGACTTAATACTTCAAACTTTACAGTTAGAATTGTATTAAACGATGACACAACCTTGTTATTCAAATTACTGAAATTTTTAGCATTTAATATGCTAATTATTTATAAATACCCGATACGAAACGAATGCGGGTTCGAACCCCGTTTGTGACATCATTTTTCGTTTCGTATCGGGTATTTATAAATAATTAGCATATTAAATGCTAAAAATTTCAGTAATTTGAATCACACAGCTCTTTCTATCCATCCATCCATCAGCCCGTAAACGTCCATTGTTGGACATAGGCCTCCCCACGAGAATGCCATCTATAACGGTCCTGTGCCACCTCCATCCAACGGTTTCCTGCGACCTTGATGAGGTCATCAGTCCACCGAGTGTGGGGTCGTCCTACGCTGCGTCGTCCGATTCTCTATTCGCTCTTTCTATATTAAAATTTAATTTTCTATATGATTTTTGAAATGCGTTTTTTTATATGTTTACCTGTATGTAATTGTATTTTTATAATATTGTATCAACACACTAATTAATGTTAATGCTGTGTGGTAACTAACGGCTACGAATACCACCAGCTCTTACTTTGCTTGTAGCTTTTACGACATGTAAAAGACGACTAAGAGCCTTATAACAACCTGGGCCAACTCTATCTCATGCCGTTTGGTCAACAATTACATTCCCAAGGAGGGTTGACGTCTGGCAGGCGGCCGATCATGAAACAATTGCCAATAACTTTTACAATATGTACTATGAAACAAGAGTACATATAGAATCGACCCCAAGTAATAGGTATAAGAGTAGAAGAATGATGATCTTTATGATGGTATATTTTCGATCACGTGAGGAAAGACCGACCTCCTCCCCGAGGGGCGGAACGTCGGTCAAGGAGAGGGTACCACCCCTCAGGGGGTATTCCATCGGGCCGGCCACTGACGCCAAGTTCACGCTGCTCTGGTAGTCGGTCCAACGACGAAGGCGAGGTGTCACTGGTGGGTTACGGGTGTGCGTGCTTACGCATTAGGCATTGTCTATGCCTATTGTGAAGAATACACTCGTTTACCAATCAGCTTTAATGCTCATGAGTGTAACTAATGCGAGTATTTAGTAAACTTTTAATAGTGGTAGTACCACGCTATTCACAGTTTTTTGTCTACAGCCGCGGGCCGGTCCGTCTGGGGTAGTACCACACTCTCGCAGAAGATCGACGTATGAGTAATGGCAATGTGCTGTTGCACTTCGTTCGATGAGCGAGAGAGCCGGAAGCCCAACTGGGTGGGTTTGGGGATTTTATTGGTAGGCAGCGGCCTTTATACCCTTGGTATTACAAAGGTCCATGGGTGGCAGTGCCACTTATGATCAGGTGTACTGCTTGCTCGTTTGCTACCATGAGCAATAAAAAAAAAAGTGTATGTGTCAGCTCCGACGCACGACTGGAGTTTACTCCTTAAGTGCGATTATCAAAACAGGCGCAAAAAAAGCTCATTTGACTATAAATAATATATGTATATATTTTTATTTACATTTATTAAAACTCTTCAGTGAAGTATTATCTCACGTCATAAAGTGAAAGGTGCGCAGAATAGGTTGCGCAACAAAAACGTAACGAGGTCATTCGATCACTAGATTTTGCTCCTCAAATTTTTCTCATACCGGGCGCCTTATATGAAAATCGATTCTTAAGGAGTAAACTCCGAAAACTGAATATACATTTATGTAGTTCCTCGGCAATTTATTGTAATGGTGGTTCTGATGAAAAGTGTAGCTATCATATTATGACTAAGCCTCTTACCGCAGTCATTTCATCTATTCTCTCTGAGGCCTCTGCTTAGCTGTAGTGAAACATCAACCTATATAAAGTCGTCATGAATCATATTATAGCAATCATAGATTATGTTTGATTCTATATATACAATAAAAAGTAGCATTTTATTTCTTAGAAGAGTAAATAAACTGCCGTTATTTAATCTTATTGTTGTGTTAAGAGTTATGGTAAGGGCATGTGAACGTAAATGGAAAGCAGCTTACCTTAAGCTAGAATCATCTGCAATGATGAAATCTTGGTCTACCGTACCCACTAATCAGAGCAGCAATTTAGCTAGCAACAGTTATTGCGAGTGACCTCTCGAAAAAAATAGCATTAAAGCACAAACAAAAGATATTTGCTAATGCGCCTTTCCACAAAAAATACAGCTGCCATCAAAAGAGGTTAAAAATAAAAAATGTTATTTTTACTATACTGATTTCGAGAAAATACAGCATTCATACTGCCGTCATCAGAGTTTAAGTTATACAGAGTTTTTTTATCAAACCTATAAAACATTAGTTAATTCTGACCCATATTCTTGATAATTGTAACAAAAGATTGAATAATTTCATTCTTTTTTGGAGATGATTCTACATAAAATTGTTAATAATTTCGACCACTTACTATTAATAATAATATATTATTTGGTAATTAAGGTTCCGTACCTCAAAAGGAAAAAATGGAACCCTTATAGGATCACTTAGTTATCCGTCCGTCCGTCTGTCCGTCTGTCCGTCCGTCCGTCTGTCTCTCTCAAGACCCTTTTTTCTCAGGAACGCGTGGAGGTATTTTTATAATAATATAACAGTTTACATAATTAAATATAGTATACATTGAATATAAAATTATCGGATCAGAGGGCTGACAAACATCCGGCCATTATAAATTCTGAATGAAGATTTAGTAAAATTAGCTTTTGGTGTTGAAGTAATATTAGTCCTCCAGTGAGTATATTTATACTTTTGTAGTACTAGTCAATTTATTACACATGAACATATGCAGTCGTAATTTACAGTATACAGGCTGTTTCAATAATTTCGTTTTCTGCTAAAGACTTATTTTTCTTCTCCAAAATGAGATTGTAAAATAAATAGATTATTTTTATGTTACAGCTTTGTTTTTAATATCAAAAAAATTAAATTAAATGAATAAACCGACCTACATTCAGATTAAAGTGATATTGAACTTAGTACCAAATAAATCTCAATATCTTTTATCAGTCACACGGACTCCTTTTAATTTGTCTTATCTTCACTGATATTAATTCTGTTGCTTTAATATTATAGTTTAATATCCACAATTTTGTCAAGACTTTGACATTAATTATTATTCAACTCCCAAATCTTGTCATGGGACATCTACTTTTTAAAAAGAATAACGAACTTTTGCTTGCATCTACAGGCGCTTTGAGACATTAGGACATCCTTGCTCACAGACTTGCAGTCAGAAAGACTACCAGCTTATAACAATGTACAAATGTAACTGCAACCCATAAACAAGTATTTAGATATACCATATCATTTATGACACATCTTTCCTTGTGGTAACTAAATAAGAATACAATTCACCATCCTCTTTCTTGTCCATGGGTGTCGTAAAAGACGACTATGGGATATAATGTGCAAATACCATCTTTGCAAGAGAAGGTCATCTCGTAATAAAATCCTATAGCAACCATATCCGTTGCTATAGGATTTTATTACGAGTTCGAGGTCAGCGTGATATAGTAGGTCAATTTTGCTGTTATTATGGAGAATAATGGAGGCTATCAGTGAGACGTGTATGGGCTGATATGAGGTAATTATTTATTGTTACATTAAAAATAAAGTTTTTAATTCTTACGAGACTCATAACATAAATAAGAAACAAATAACTACCAAAGCGGTGTTATCTATTCTCACAAAAAAATGAAATGTAATTGACATGCTGTATTCTTTATCTGTCACGAGATCATGGGGAAACCATTGATCAATAACTTAAAATTTGTGGCAGTATATAACAGTGGCAGTGTATTGAAATTAAAAATAATTGGATGACCGAGCTTAGTTCGATATTTTGTTTTTAAATATATTGTGATATTATAAAGATAATGGATAAAATATAGAAAATAATAAAAAGGCCAAACCAAAGAGCGAACCGGGGATATATATCGCCTCTTTGCTTCAATAACGTGATATTTTGAAAAATGAACTTTTAGAGGAATGTTTTTCAAGTTTAAAAAAATAATGGATATATAAATTTATGACTTTAATTATTTTATTATTATTTCTATAATTAAATCATCTAAGTTTAAATCAGATTTAATTAAGCAAAGAGGCGATATATATATATATATATATATATATGATTTATATGTATATATATGATTATATATATATAAATATATGATAATATATATATATATGATTTATATGTATATATATATACTAGCACACCGGCCACGTGTTGCTGTGGCTAAGGTAGCCTTAGTAACACGTGGTGTTTATGCTAATAAATTGTAGCATATATGAATCGTTTTTACGTTTAACTTAGCGCCATCCATTAAATACTTACTCAATCCAGTCAACAGATACCACCATCTGTTAGAATCGTTTGGAGATAACTGATAATTGTAACTGTCAAATAATAGACAAATAATTTGCAATAAATAATACTGCGACTATAAATTGAGATGGAAGCTATCCTATCTTTTAAGTTGGATCAATCTACACATGCTGTGCAAATTTGATTAAAGTATTTTAGGAGGTTGACCACTCTTCGGATCATTCACCCTGGTTCACCCACCCGCAATACTACACCAACTACATTATCTCTATGTAAACAATGTTTTATGCTTTTGCTGAGGATGCTAGAATAATCAGACTACTTTCTAATGGCTTTGACTTACAATATTCTGCTTAGAAAATTACCGTCCAATCATTTCAAATTTCAAAGTCTACGTTCATAAGCGCCCGTGTCCTAAAAGTACATGACCTCTCTAAAGCTTAGAAACCTATGAACACCGTACTAATATAGTGCGGTGACATTCCAGACATTTCAATTTTAAAAAGTATTTGCATTGTACCAAACGTTTATGTGACGTCAACCTTTTTAGAGTTCCATACCCAAAAGATAAAACAGGACCCTATTAATAAGACTCCGCTGTCCGTCCGTTGTTTCGCCTGTCTGTCACCAGGTTGCTCTCATGAACCGTGATAGTTGGACAGTTGAAATTTTCACAGATGATGAATTTCTTTTGCCACTACAACGACAAATACTAAAAAACATTAAAAGTATTTAAGGGGGCTCCCACACAACAAACGTAATCTTTTTGCTCGTTTTTGCTCAATATTGATAACAAAAATACGTAGACGTTTGAAATATTCACAGAATATTTAGTAATATACTCACTTTAGAAATAAATAAATAATTAAAATAAAACAAATAGAGAATTTAAGAGGGGCTCCCATACAACAAACATGATTATTTTGCCATTTATAGATAATGGTACGGAAACCTTCGTGCGCGACTCCGAATCGCTCTTGGTCGGTTTTTTGAATATAATCGAATTAAGTTTTCAAACATGTGTCAAAAAAATGTCTTTTAAATCAAAATCACTAAGAAGTATTGATATCAACTTTAAAGCAAATCACCCCTAAAATAACTTTCCACTCCTTTTTAACTCAGTTAGGAGAAAAATTTTAATAAAATATGAATCACGTCTTTCATCAATTCTGTTAAAGAATGTTTATGCAAAATTTGAAATAGATTGGACCAAGGAATCACGTTGTCCCATACAAACTTTGCCCTGCTTTTTCACCCCTTTAAGGATATAATTTCGTAAAATCCGTTCTTAGTTGACCTCTACTTGGCGAAAAAAACTTTCCTACCAAATTTAAAGTCTGTAGGCCTTATAGTTCCATAGATATCGTGATGAGTCAATACATAGGTGGAAATCTCTTATATATATATATATATATATATATATATATATATATATATATATATATATATATATATATATATATATATATATATATATATATATATATATATATAAAAATCATTCTGTATAAGTTCGCCAGCCAATTTCTAAAAGTGTGTCGTAATGACTAAATTTCCCCGTCAGTTAACTTGTGCTACTTCTGTGTTAAAATATCTCGTATTTCTAAATGTCACATGAAGCATACTGAACAGATTCCCGCCTCCGCTCAAACACAGTGTATTGGCATAAATTAATAATGTGTATTTTGATCGTTTACGATCCTCTTGAGTAATAACGGTCTGCAGTTTATAGTCTATACTCGCTTAACTAAACGGCACATGCTCAGGAAATACCAGAACAAACACCGTTAGCAGCAATAGAAGTTATAATACGGAGATATGACTAATATATATTATCAACAGCAAGTCGGGTAATTTCAAATATAAAGTGTTAAATTTTACTTATATTACAATAATACTAATGGCACCAGCAGCTGCACCTATGTAATACTTTTTTTTTTAACACCCACATCGTTCTACAGTATTAGTGACTTTGTCAACATTAATAATATTCATAATGCAAGAATAACAATTTTTGTTATGTCAATGGTTGCTATAATGACAACAACTACACAGAACTCTTGACAGCCATTGCTGTTAAATTTTTACGCATTTGCTAACATTCGTTCATACTAATTCGCTCTTATATGTCAAATCGTTGTGCATTTATAGTATTTTAATATTTCTCAATAATTAGTATGTGTCAAATAATAACGCTTATTGGGGATCAATGGGTGATTCCTGAGATTAGCACATTTGTTTACGATGATACACGATAGCTCGCGAGTGATACACGATAGCTCGCGAGTTGTAGCAACGTGACGATGCACCGCGCGGTGTAGCGGCGGAAGAAAAGACGTACTAACTCGACATAAGCTGTCAACACCACGCAAACGTTCGCTATTAAAAATTATATCAACTGTTGATTGTAGCATTAAAACATATCAGAAAATATATGAGTTTACTTCCAAAATCCTGGGACTACATAAAGTCAACAGTCCCAACAGATTTAAACAAGTAAAATGATCAACTTCATATTAAAAATATCTGGATGAGCGAGCTTATCGCGGGGTGTTTTTAGTACATAGCATTTTTATTTTTTGAAAAATATAATTTTATATAAACCATGGGCCGTATAAAGAATTTTCAGTGTTAAATACGCACTTTGTATGGAAATTACATACTAATGAACTAAGAAATAGAATATAATTCATTGAATTAATGAAAGAAAATAATAAAAATGTATAAAAGGAGAAAATAATAAAAAAAGGGATCGAATCGGGGCGGTCTGGTTGAACCAACTGATCGACCTCTCAACTGATCTATTTTTACTATTGACATTGTCTAATTTACCTTCGTAATCTAATTATACTTCTTTCAGTGACTGAAAACATTAACATACATACATACATATCATCACGCCATATCCCTTGCAGGGTAGGCAGAGAGAACAGAGTGCCAGAGAACTCTATCTCTGCATACTTCACTCGCTTCCTCAACATTCATAATTCTCTTCATACACGCTCGCCGGTTTCGGAGACTCTTGACTCCACCTTCCTTCAGTACCTGACCGATCTGATCTAGGTAGGTTAGTCTCGGTCTCCCTCGGTACCTACATCCTTCCACTTTCGCATTGTATATCTTCTTAACCAGACGTTCGTTCGGCATTCTTTCCACATGTACGAACCATCGGAGCATTCCCTTTCGCATCTTTACACCAATACTCTCTTTCATACCTACTCGCTCTCTCACGTCGTCGCTACGAATGCGGTCGGTCAGCCTAACTCCACAGATTTTCCGAAGAGATCGCATTTCGACCGCATTAATTTTACTTTCATACTCTTTTCTGCATACCCAACTCTCGCTTCCATACAGTAATGTTGGGACAAGCACTGCGTTATGTATTGCTACACGTGCCTTCTGGCTGAGGTGGTGGCTGCCGAGAAGTTGCCCCAACGCTCTGTTCACTCTATTTCCCGCATTCACTCTTCGCTCTATATCAGTGGTGTACCGTCCATCTCGGCTAAATCCACATCCAAGATCCACAAATTCATCCACTTGCTCTAGTACATCATTACCTATTGTTACTCTTACATCTGTTCTGGCTTCATCTCTTTCAAAGACCATTATTTTGGTTTTGCTCACATTCACGCGTAGACCCCTTTTCTTACAATCTTCTGTCATTGTGTAGACTAGGGTCTGCAGGTCAGTCGCTGACTGTGCCAGCAGGACTGCATCATCTGCATAAAGCAGAGCAGAGACCACTGAGTCACCCATCTGGACTCCCACATTCATATCGTTCAACCTTTGGAGACATTTATCCAGATATATGATAAACAGCCTGGCTGATAGAACGCAGCCCTGCTTAACCCCGATATTGACGTCAAACCAAGGCGACATTCCATCATCCAGCCGCACACAGGCTCTACAGCCCATGTAACTGGATTGCACAGCCTGCAGCAGTTTACCGTTAATACCATACTCCGGTAAAATGTCCCAAAGTTCGTTTCGTACAACCGTGTCAAATGCTCTCTCCAGATCCACAAAACTGCAGAAAACCCTCTGACCTAGGGCCAGATGCTTCTCCACAATGTTGCGCAGAGAGAACACTTGATCCATGCATCCCCTTCCACTCCTGAAACCTCCTTGTGTCTCACACAGTAAACCATCGGACACCATCCTCATTCTCCTTTCAATAATTTTACCATACACTTTTGCTGCCAAACTGGTCAAGCTTATAGCTCTGTAATTTGCGCAGTCATAACGTGAACCCTTGGTTTTAAAAAAAGGCACGATGACTGCGCTATTCCAGTCCCCGGGAACCATTCCCGAGCTCCAACATAAATTGAGGAGCAACAGGAACGCCTCCCGGACCCAGGAGCCACCAAGCTTGATCATCTCGGCAGACACCATATCAATGCCCGCTGCCTTACCATTTTTCAAACTTCTTATCGCCCATTCAACTTCATCCATACTGATGCCATCGGAGGACGCCGTCGCCGAATGTTGATCTACTAGACCACATGCGACACCGGCGCCAACCGTAGCATCCGCATACATATCGCCAAAATATTCACTCCATCGGCTTAACACGTCTTGTGTTTGTGTAAGAATGTCTCTACCTTTAGACTTTATTTTATTCATTCTGAAGGCTGACCAACCACCCCGAGACTTCTTCACCTCCCTCCAAAAGAGTTTGGTGTTACCCTCGAAGTTTTTAGTCAGCCTATCTTCTGCACTCATACTTGCTCTATCACGTTTCTCTTTCACTAAGGCCTTGGTGTCATTCTTACATTGCCGATATATTTCTTTCTTCTGTTCAGTCATACTGTCATTCAGATTCAAAGAAGAGACATAGTCCAGCCACGCTTTCTTCTTTTGCTCTACGGAAGCTGCCACTTCCGCATCCCACCATGCATCACCATTTGTGTTTCTATGCTTCTTTGAACTTCCACATACTTCTTTCGCTGTGTCTACCATACTCTCTTTCAATACTCTCCAGCATTCTTCAATGTCCGATTGCGGCTGGCTTGCCATCGTCAGCCGTTCTCGGACACCCTCTGCATACTTTTCTCTTCCACACTCTTCTTGCAACCTTTCAACCTTTATTCTTTCAAGCCCTCCGAAGTGGACACGCTCTCGCCAGTGCCTCCACTTTCTGAACAGACCACTAAATCTCGCAATAACGAGATAGTGGTCCGTATCAACTGTGGGGCCCCTGTAGGCTCTTGCGTCCAATATTTTGCTTCGGAGGCGACTGTCTACCAAAATTAAATCTATTATACTTTTCTGTTCATTCCTTCTCCATGTATACATATGGATGTCCTTATGTTGGAAAAATGTGTTTGACACAATAAGGTTTCTCTCCATGCATACATCCGCTATGAGCCTACCTGCGTCGTTCACTCTCTTATCACCAAATGGACCAAGTACGTCCTCATAGTCGGGACGCTTGGTCCCCACCCATCCGTTCAAATCTCCGCATACAATCACGCGTTCACTGGTTTCTGCCATATCCAGAGCTTTCCTAACATTATCCCAAAACTTCTCTAGGTCTGATGCCACCGAGGATCCTACGGGAGCATATGCTACAACCATGAATACCTTGGTGACACCAAGTTTTATACGGACCCAAAGAAGTCTGGGATCATACATTCCGTAATCCTTCACACCTGAGGCCAAGCGAGAGGACAGCAGTACTCCTACCCCCATGCTGGCTCGATCGCTCTGTGGTACACCAGACCATAGAGCCATCCCGCCACCAGGAAGATCGCAGGCGTCGCTGCCCCTTCGCTTGGTCTCTGTTACACAGAGCACGTCTAGCTGTTTGTCCTCCATGACGGATATCAGCTCGTGCAACTTACCTTCCATGCAACCTCTTACATTCCACGTGCCCACCCGGCACTCTGCTCTCCTCGACTCGCCTGACTGGGCAAGGCGTGATGGGTGGCGGCCCCCATCGCCGCAACTGCCGAAGTTCGTACCGACGGAGGCGGGTCGGTACGCGTCGCCTCCGGGGGACGCCCTAACCCGTATTGCGGTACGCATTTCGAAAACATTAACAAAACGAGATTTTCAAAAAAATTAAACCTACCTAAGAGAAGGAAAACTCGAAACAAAAACCCTATACCAACACGTCTGACCAGCGTGGTATAGATAGGTTAATTTCCTTCCTATTACGGAGGAGGCCCGAGCCCAACAGTGGGACATATATGGACTGTGATGATGATGATGATGATGAAACCTACCTAAATCGATATATTGTACCCAAAACCTACTGTATACTAAATTTCATGTCTTCCGTTTATCAATGGACACGTTTCCGGATTCTAACTATTATACCTATTTGATATATGTGTAGTATTAGCTACAATTACTACAAAGCCTTACTTTGCTCGTGGATGTCGTAAAAGACGACTAAGAGCCTTATAACAACCTAGGCTAACTGCATCTGATACCATTTGGTCATCAATTACATTCCCAAGAAAAAATAATGTCAAGCAAGCGGCCGCTCATAAAACTACTGCCATTAACTTTTACAATATGTACGATGGAAAAGAAGTATATATTACATCGACTTCGTACAGTAATGGGATAAGAGCAGGATAATGATGATCAATAATTAGGTAGATGAGATACGGATATCATAATGCACATAATACGACTTCTAATTGCCATCTATCGACCATACAAAAGTAAATATTTCGCGCACGATATAAATACCAATGCATAAAGCATTGTTGTATTTAACTGCAGATTTGATAGATTTTAGCAAACAGTCTCGATAGTATGTGAGGATGCAAACTTTAGCCACCGAAGACAAAAACGGGTTCCGGTAGCTCGCCCGCTCGGCGAAAACAGGTGTATTGCGGGGCGGGTCTATGGGGTCGCGCGCCGCTTCGTCTCTCGCCCCTGGATTTAGCGGGATGTGACCAAAGTATAGCCCGCCGCAAAGAAAAATAAAACGAATGCAAATATGCAATGATGTTCAGATAGAACTGTCAAGCTACCCTTGAAGTATTATTTAATCAATTAAATTATTTCATTGTATGTGTATTATTAATACATATACACTTGTTATACTTAATCCTTATGCCGTTCATTTTAAATCATCTATACATACACCCATTTATTTAAATAATGGTACCATTTGATAGATTAAAGCAATTTCATAGGTTTTTCTGAAGTCGATTTAATATCTTTAAACGAGCAATTCAATATATATATTTAATCTGAATTTCTGAAACGGTTCCAACGGTTTTTATGAAATTTAGCATGCAGAGTATTTCAGAGGCGATTAATCGATCTAGCTAGGTTTCATTTGTAAAAAATATTGTTTGGTAAATTTTTTCAGGCAATGAAATATATATTTTTTTGTTGTATGCGATTTGGCTGGCACATACAAAGAAGAATCGTTACAAATACGCTTGAATCTCTATAACTCGAATCTCGTTACCTGGTAATCCTTATTAAGTCGAAAAAAAAGCATTCTCATCCGCTGAACTCTTAAATACACGCCACCTCAAATTATTGAACTCAATGACTTTAATAAAATATTATACCTGTACGATGCATTGCTAGTACATATTTATACCCTATAACTCATATTTAAAAAATCAGACTCCACAACTCGTAATTAGCAAAATAAAATGGCGTATTTTTTAGAACTACCTGAACCTGAGCATTATAATCTAAAACGGTATTTCTAAGCTATTATTTGTGCTACATACACGTATAAAGTATAAATAAATTCATTAAACTTCCTAAGCTACGTAACAATCCCCGCCTTCCCAAGTTGAAGTTTTAGCAATTAAATCCACCGTACCTTGAACTCTCTATGTCGACAATTCGTTACATTTTTTTTTATTATTTCTCATAATATTCAAGTTATTATGCATTAAAAAAAAATTAAGTTTAAAAATTTAATGTCGCCACCCTTTACCGTACGAGTAAATATAAACGAGTTGAAGAGTGAACCGAAACGCAGAATTAAAAATCTATAACACTGACTGCGATCGCAACCCGCCAGCTAAGTGTGACGTTAAAAACACTATCACCCATTGAGAAGCACTATGTATACAATGGAAATCCCTGGGCTGATCGTTAAATAGTGATTTCATTCAAATAAAAGTGTATCGGGTTGAGAGGCTTCAGCACTCTCCCACAGTCCGGGTAAAGTTGTCATAGTCATCTGAGGCTAACAAATAAGTCATGCAAAAAAAAAGTGTATTAAAACTAGTAACAAATTATCATCATATCATCATCACAGCTCATATATGTCCATTGGGACGTCTCTTCTACAATTAGAGAAAATTTAAGTACTACATCACGGTAATCAGATAGCTTGATATGGTCTTCATTTCAAAGTTATCCTTCCCTTCCATAAAAGTTATATGCTCATAATTATATTAAATGTCTTTTTGATATCCACGGCCAAGTTATGGGGTGGTGAACTGTATTCTTACTTAGTCAACACACGGAAAAACTACAATTATTACAGAGTGATACCAATATTTGTTTAAATAAAAATCCAATACCCTAAAAGCTACGATGCTCCTTGAACCACTGCATTCAGTTAAAAAGGTGGCTAGATACAAATCTGATAAAATTAAACTAACCTAGATTAAATTCGGTCAACCGCTTGATTTTATTTAATTAAGATATAAATCTATTTGAAGAGTCCATTAAATATTTAATAACTGGAGTCTCATTTCACTATATATCGCTGAATGCGTTTCGTCCGCTTGTACATCATTTTGGTGTTGGTAATACTTTAAAAAATATCCGTGTGGTGGCGGAGTGAGAATACAATTCACCACCCCCTGTCTCACCGGCGGGTGATCGTAAGAGACGACTAAGGGATATAAAAAGCAAATAACATCTATGCAAGAGAAGGAAAACTTGAAACTAAACCCTATACCAACACGTCTGACCAGCATGGTATAGTAGGTTAATTTCCGTCCCATTACGAAGGAGGCCCGAGCTCAACAGTAGGACATATATGGGCTGTAACAATGATGATGGTAAATACTTTAAAATTTACCTTCCGCCATCCTAGGTGGTTTGGAATAGATCATAGTCTCTAAAGACGTATATTAGCTTAAAATTTACTCTTTTGTAAGACATGACTGAGTTTTTTTAGACGTCACTTTTCGATTTAAAGTTGAAAATCAATCATTGAAATACTATATGTTATTATATATATTATGTTATTAATTGTATACCTAATGTATGTGATAATTTTATGATTATCATCATAGCTCATTTCGTATCATTATCTCAGCGCATGTACTTCCCACTACAGGGCTCGAGCCTCCTCCAGAGTGAGAGAAAAATTGATCTACTATATCGCGCTGTTTAGTCGGGTTGGAATAGATAATAGTAGATGTTTGATCGGGTCAGAGTAGAATTTTCCATCTCCTGCAGTGATGTTATAAGTTTCTTTTACGATCACCCACGAAAAATTATTCTTAATGAATTATTATTTATGACAAATAATGAGTTAATTATTTAACAATAGCTAGTTTAAACCAAAGATTTACATAGATCTTGTAGGCGGAGTAAAATATGCTGTTAACACATACATGATATGAACATTTAATTAAGCAATACTATGCGACTTGCATCCGACGCCTCCCTTAGTCTTTGAAATGTCAACAATCCACTTAGTGAGGGGTCGTACTACGCTGCGTCGACCGATTCGTGGTCGCCACTCAAGAACCATTCCTTTTTCTTTAATGGTTGTCGGTTGGACGAGTGATGTGGCCTGCCCATTGCTCCTTTAACAATTCTTCCACGCGTTGCCATATTCTGAATATTTATCACCGAAAGAGAGATGTCCTAACCATAGCTCCTTCCATAACACGCAGATAAATTTGAACCTTTTTATGAGAGCAAATATATTCTATCTGTTTTTTGTGATGACCTGCTTAGAATATAACGCTTACATTAGATGAGAGGTCAAATTAGTGGATTGTTTATCCAATAATGAGAGTCATAATTTATTTTAAAAAAAATACAGA
This sequence comes from Lymantria monacha, assembly GCA_905163515.2. Classification (NCBI taxonomy): domain Eukaryota; kingdom Metazoa; phylum Arthropoda; class Insecta; order Lepidoptera; family Erebidae; genus Lymantria; species Lymantria monacha. Next base: position 27,053,772 of record LR991081.1, read on the forward strand.
GTGCATTGTATATGTATAAAAATACATCGCATAAGGGGTCATATTTCATAATAATATATTTTTGTCATGTCAAGACAGTAATCATATACAAGACGTAAAGCGACAAATCGACTTAACGACAAATCTAGTCAACTAGTCGTCGAGTAAATCAAAAGAATAATTTATTAGTCATTAGGAAAATCTAAAACTACTGGGGATTGTAAAAATAACGTTAATCGATAATGCAGTGCGGCTTGCTCGTTTGCTACCATAAGTAATAAAAAAAGGAATGAGATGGAAGGCTGTGAGAGATTTTTACTTTAGCATTTAAAATTATTCCAATAAACTACCAACAGCTCCAAACCTAACCTCTACTGAGAAGATTCGCCCAGAAACTCAACAGGTTTATCTATTATTATTTTTTTTTTTTTTACCTTTTTATGAAAAATAGTACCTACATGTTTAGTAAGAATTAGCTATAACGCTTTTTTGCTATTAATAATAAATAAACTATGTGGTAGTGGCTATGAATACTACCAACCCTTACTTTGCTCGTGGATGTTGTAAAAGACGGCTAAGAGCTTGATAACGACCTGGCCCAACTCCATCTGATGCCGTTTGGTCAACAATTACATTCCCAAGGAGGGTTGACATCTGGCAGGCGGCCGGTATAAAACTATTGCCAATAACTTCTACAATATATACTATGAAAAAATAATACATATTGTATTGACTCCAAGTAATTGGGATATGAGTAGGAGAATGACTAGTAAGAATTAGCTATAGTACGAGTAAGAATTAGCTATAGTACGATGCGCTTCGAACCATGATGTAATATAAAATTCAAATACAATATAAAACATTATGGCTTGGTCAGATCTCTTAAGCGGCACCCGATCACGACTTCATTACTGTTATGATCGTTATTAATTCGATTATGAAATTTGATTTAACTAGAAGATAGAATTGAAATTATGGATTGTTAAAACGCAGACGAAGTTACGCGGGTGAGTTAGTACTTAATAAAGAAACTCATCAGAAATATTGTTTAAGTATATGTAAAATGCTAAATGAAAAAACATAATCAATAATTAATAATAATGCTGGCCAATTAAAATACTATGCTGGTAGATTCTTTGTAACGTCAGCCATCTTGTCTATATTTGTGATTTTGCCACTCATCAATAAACTAGAGCAATACCCAATTTTATTTGATAAACAACCCTTCCATGAGGTTTTGAGATACTTAATTATAAAATTTATAATAATTCTAAGAGCAAAGAACTTCTCTTTTATTACCTAATCAGTAAACATATGAATTGATTATCTTATACGCAGGTATATATGTATTTACTCGAGAGGAACCCGGAAGGGTAAACCGCTGGGCGGGCCACCGAAGACAAAGATCGGGTACCGGTGGCCCGCTCGTACGGTGAAAGAGGCGCTTTGCAGGGTGGGTCTATGGGGTCACGCGCCGCTTCTTCCGTCGCCCCGGACTGATTTGGCGGGGCGTGATGACCTCCATAGTCCACCGCAAAAAAAAGGTATATATATATTTAATATATTAAATTAACAACTATTTAATGAAAGAAAATAGTATATGTTTTACACCACAGTTTACACACATTTCTTACACAATTATCATTAAAGGCAATATGACCTTTGTTAGGCCAACTATGATACTACTCTCGCCGATGACAAACACCGGGTTCCATTGGCGCGCCCACATGGCGTAGAGGTAAATATACAGCAGGTTATTAGGTTAGACGCCGTGAATTTCGTTGCCCCGGATAAATCACGAATCAAGCAAAGTATTAATATACCATAGCCTGCACGCAAAAAAAAAGTTATTTACTCACTCTGTCCAACCATACAGTGCTACAGAAGCAAGCAACACGTGACTCAACATGGTAACTACCCTCTTCAGTTATTGCGCGAATCTTTTGGTACTACATACTTTAGATAATTTGACGTCCCTATTATGTGAGAGCGAAGTTCCGTTTCACCTCCATACCGTTGGACTCATAGAAAGTAACGTACTAATTTTATCAATGCAGCTATCTTTGGATTCAACAGATACCAAACCCGGTACATTTATTCGCACCTGCGCTGACCCATATGAGAGCAGTGGACGTCGACACGTTAGCGTACACGTTCTTACCCTTGACCTACGTCACCGCTTCTTTATGGAATAAGCCTAAGAGAACCAATAAAATATCCATGGGTTTATGAATTTAAATAAAAAATTGAAGGGAAATAATAGAACAGCTATTTAAAATAAGATAGCATCGAAATTAAAGGCAACTGCAGACGTGACACGATGTCATGTTGAACTCATTATTTATCATCATTCTCCTGCTCTTATCCCAATTACTTGGGATCGATACAATACATACTCCTCTTCTTACATATTGCAGAAGTTATTGGCAATAGTTTTATGACCGGCCGCCTCTCTGACGTCAATCGTCCTTGGGCATGTAATTGTTGACCAAACGGTGGTGTTGGCCCAGGTCGATATAAGGCTCGTAGTTGTCTTTTACGACATCCATGAGCATAGTAAAAGTGTGTAGTATTCGTAGCCGCTACCGCACAGTAATATGTTTAACTGTGGTCTGGTTTCTTTTTTAATCTGACATCGAACTTCAACTATGTAACAACAAAAATAGACGAATATTGATGAACCCGAAAACACGTACCTACCTTACGCTGTCTTAGTATGATGGATTCGGATTCCCGATGTACATGCATTATCATAAAATTATTCTATTTCTGTCATCTACGGCTAGAGACTGGTCTCATCATCATGATCTCAGCTCAAATATATCCCACTGTTAGGCTCAAGCCTGCTCCATAACAGGAGGGAAATTAACCTACTATACCACGCTGGTCAGACGTGTTGGTATAAGGTTTAGTTTCAAGTTTTCCTTATCTTGCACAGATGTTATATGCGTTTATATCCCTTAGTCGTGTCGTACGATCACCCACGGGTGTTGAATTGTATTTTTATACCATCACCACACGGAATGATGAGAGAGACTGGTAATACTTGAGTTTTACTTATTCTACAATATAATAACATATATATCTCTACCAGTCAACTGAAAAGCGTAAAACTATAGGTAACACAAAATACTATTTTATTCTTATGTAACTGTTATCTACCTACGTTACTTCGATCGCTGAAGCATACGAAAAATCACAGAGAAAACACAAAAAAAAATCGTTTTATGAATGAAAATATTTATAGAAGAAAAAACATTCGCAATATGAATCTTACTAGTAATTCAACCGCGAAAGATTTCTTTATTCATTAATGGAGTAAGCTTTTATAAATATATCTATCACGCTGATTTAACAAGCAAATAACGACAAAACATTTCGTGATTAATCAATTCAATTTTGTTCTTTATTAGCATAAATTTTGTAAATTTTAGTCGAAATGTCGCTAAAAATATTCTATAGACAGATTGCGTGAGTGTCTCCCATTAAATACGAAAAAATGTCAAAGGAAGATTGGATATTATTTGACTATGGTATGTATAATACATAAGTCAAATGAATAATATATAGATAGATTCTCGTTCAATTGTTTATCTTATTATAATTTTCCAGGCACATTATATTTCTCTAGATTAAGAAATTCAGGCTATTATTCCACGCTCACCGAAGTCAAAAATCGGGTACCGGTGGTCCGCTCGCACGGCGAAGAGAGAGGAGTTTTACGGTGGGTCTATGGGGTCACGCGCCGCCTTTCCGACACCCCGGACCGATATGGCGGGGCGAGACGCATCCATAGACCACCAAAAAAAAAAGAATAAAAAAAAATTAAAAAAAAAGATATTATTCCACGCTAACAAGTAAAGTTAGATTTTTATTTCGATTTTTGTTCTAGCACTGATGATGATTACTCGCCGAGCTGGCCACGAATGTCAAAAATTCAGTACCAGTGGCCGGCGCAATTGCGATAGGGAGGGAATACGGAAGGTTATGGAGCCATGCGCCGCCCTTCTGTCGCCCCGGATGGAATGGACGGCGTGTATCCAGACCATAGCCTACCAAAAAAAATACTGATTGTGTTTACTTAAACTCTTTAATCGATTGTTACGATATACATGAAAAAAAAAACGATTGATGACTAATATTCAGTGAGCACATACGCGCCGTTAGTCAGTTATTATTCAGTCAGCACATACAAAATCAATTAATTCATACACCTATTGATCCAATTTATCATGAGCGATATTCGTTGCCAAATTAATCTTGTGTATAAATAATTCAGAGGTTGAATAATCTTTATTTGTGATGCTGTGTGTAGCGGCTACGAATACTACCAAGCTTTACTTTGCTCGTGAATGTCGTAAAAACTCTACCTTTTTTTTTGGGTGGGCTACGGTCGGCGCACTCCTCGCACCACTCCGTCCAGGGTGACAGAGGAGCGTAAGCACGCACACCCGTAACCCACCCGTGACACCTCGTCTTCGTCGTTGGACCGACCACCGGAGCAGCATGAACTTGACGTCAGTGGCCGGCCCGACGGAATACCTCCTTAGGGGTACCCTCTCCTTGACCGATGTCCCCCCCCTTCGGGGAGGACGTCGGTCTTTCCTCACGCGGTTAGCCTCTCGGCGGGTGACGGACTAATTACCCGGTCACCCGTGGACTCAGCCAGGGCGGCATCAGGCGCAGGTAATTGCGCCTGCGCCGCCCCAGTCGCCGGCGGCGGCTCGCGTCGCCGAGGAATCGTTCCTCGCGCACGCGCTCCGCTGCCTCCTTTCGCGAGACTACTGCCTCGCAGAAGGTTGCGACCGCGTCCCAGTTCGTCAGGTCAGCACCGATAACTGCGACGAGTTCACGGCGCTGCACTGCCCAAGCGGCACAAACCTCGAGCCTATGTTGCACCGTATCCTCGTCGCAATCGCAGTGGTGGCAGGACAGTGTACTCTCCCTCCGGACGACTGTGTGCAAGTATTTAGCGAAGCACCCATGTCCCGTCAAAACCTGCAGCAGTGGAAAGGAGAGCACCGGCCGGAAGGCCTCCACGGTCCGCACACCGAACCGAGGACTCTCCAGCCGGACTGCCCAACGGGCAATGACGTCTCGGCGGGCGTCTACGCGCCAGGCGGTGAGCGCCCTCAGCAATTATGATACTTAATTAGAATTTATGTGAAACAATAAAAAAAAATCACTGTTGTTATGGCGAGATTAGTTTCTCCTTTTCCATCAACAATATAATTCACCAGTCGATTTCTTGCCTGTGGCGTAAAAGATGACTAAGAGATATAATATGCGCATACCATTTATGCAAGAAAAGGACAAATCCTTATAGCAAATAAAACATTATACCAACAAATCTGACCAGCGTAGTATAGTAAGTCAATGAGGGAACTCATAGGAGATTCGAGGCAAGCAGTGGGATGTGCATGAGTTGAAATGACGATGATGTTAAATGTTGATAAGAAATTATTATTACCGGGTTAGTAAATATTACTATACCGGTCATTGTAGTGATGAGTGTACGACTCATCATCATCATCATCGGCACAGCCCATATATGTCCCACTGTTGGGCTCGGACCTCCTCCATAATGAGAGGGAAATTAACCTACTATACCACGCTGGTCAGACGTGTTGGTATAGGGTTTATATTTCGAGTGTTCCTTCTCTTGCATAGATGTTATATGCATTTTATATCCCTTAGTCGTCTCGTACGATCACCTACGGGTAAGATAGGGGGTGGTGAATTGTATTTTTACTCCGTCACTGCACGAAATGTACGACTGAATATACTAAAATCTCGGGTTCGCTAGCCGCATTGTACAGTTGTATAGTATATATTACTAAGTACTTACCTATTCCTCAATTTTCCTTGTAATACAGCAGGTCCTATACTATCTTTATGTCGCTGTGGTTGTTAGTTATGTCGAGTAAAGTCGACGAGCGCCGACGTTACTCGAAAGAACGTTTCATATCCAAGCGTTTACTCTTATTCAACACATTAAAGACATGCAAGAATATACTAATAGAAATTTGAAATTGCAGCCGGTATCTATTATGTACAGCTTAGCTACTTCTCAGATGTACACATGTGATACTGTGTATGTACGCAACTGTTGCTGCAAATGCATTGATCATGTATATTAGTATAAGTTTTAATTTCAAGGTTTCATTTTCTTGCATAGATTTTGCATGCACATTATAACATTTAATCGTCGTTTAGAACATTTTCGGGCAAGATAGGGACGGTGAAATGTATTCATACTCCGTCACCACACATAGAGTTAATTCCTACAACCCTCTTCGAAAGAAATAGGGCAATGTGTGTTACACATGAATTACGTGACGGGGGATTCCCTCCTCCGTCGCGCACTACATATACATCACAAGGCTCACTCACCAAAACAAATTCGATTCTATCGATGGGAATAATAAAATATATATGTAAATGCAATGTCAAATTATATCCACTAATGTATATGATACATGTATATATGATATCATGAGAACACGCAATCAAATGGCGACCAGCGGGCATCCATATGCTTTAGACATTCCATCTCTTGGAACTAAACGATTTGCGTCATTTGTGAAAATACGCGCACCAATTGAAATTTTTGTCGTATTACAATGTTTAATAGGTCGGGGAAAAGTCTTTTCGGATATAGTCTGTATAAACTTTTAATATAATCTCGTTGGCTGTTCTAGTTTTATCTGACTGATTTTGATACCATTAAAAAAGGTTACAATTATATGTACAAAAAAAAGAAACAATTTAGTAAAATGTAAACATTTTTTTTTTTGTAAAAAACTCGCCATTTTCGTTTCTTTGTCTTTCTGTCAAAATGAATGATTCTAATGAAGAAATTTAAAATGTTATTACAAAAATAGAAAAAAAATGTGTAACGTTTCGTCCAGGAATTTAACTGTCAAAGATACACCTTGCTCTGGTCGCCCTGTCCCTGATAAAATGGACGCCATTTTTGGAAAAGTGGGGGTAAGATCAGCATATCTGTAGTTACAACGTAGCTGAAGATCTGGGAATTGACCACAAAACAGTTTTGACCCATTTGAAAAAAGCTGGGTATACATAATAGCTTGATATTTGGATGCTACACGAGCCCATTGAAAGAAACCTAATAAACCGTGTACTCATTTTCGATTCTTAATTGAGACAATGAAAGCGAATCGTTTTTGCAGAAATTGGTAACTGGTGATGAAAAGTGGATCACAACGTATGTGATTCACTTAAGTACTACGTTAACGTATGTGATCCACTTAAGTACTACGTTAAGAACGTGTAAAAAAGATAGTGATCAAAGGTCAATCAGGGATCACAGTAATATATGGTAGGATTGGAAGGGTATTATTCATTATGAACTTTTACTGCCGGGCAGAACCATTAATTCTGCCAACAACTAATGATATTAAAGCAAGAAATTGAGAGAAAGCAGCCGGCATTAATCAACAGAAAGGGTGTGATTTTTCATCACGATAACGTTAGACCATAAACATCTTTAGTCAATCAGCAAACATTAGGTAAGTTTGGCTAGGAGGTGTTAATACATCCACCATATAACCCTGACTTTGCACCTTCAAATTTCTACCTGTTTCGGTCTCTTCAGAATTCTTTAGACAGTGTCAAGTTACCATCAAGAGAGGACTGTAAAAACTACCGGTCGCCTTTTCATAATTCCATAATTTCGCAACGGCAGCAACGGGATCATGTCACTACTACAAGACGGCAGATAGTCATCGAACAAAATGGCGCATATATGTTGTAATTAAATCTAAATAAACTTAAATAAAATGTCTTGAATTTTCAAATAAAATACGAAGAAACTTTACCCCGATCTTATATACTCGTATCTTGATGTCTTTGACAAGAGAGTAAATTGATTTTTTAAGTTTATCTAAGAGAAAGATTACACTGTTTGTTTTACTTATCTATTCGAAATATTTTAAAGATATACATAATTATATATTATCATTCCCTACTCTTATCCCAATTACTTGGGGTTGATACAATATGTACTCTTCTTTCATAGTACATATTGTAAAAGTTATTGGCAATAGTTTTATGACCGGCCGCCTGCCTGACGTCAACCCTCCTTGGGAATGTAATTGTTGACCAAACGGTATCTGATGGAGTTGGCCTATTTCGTTATAAAACTCTTAGTTGTCTTTTACGACATCCACGAGCAAAGTAAGGGTTGGTAGTATTCGTTGCCGCTACCGTATGGTAGCGGCAACGAATTACGAACAACGGTTACCTATTTATAGCTGTATCAGCTATAAATAGGTAACCCATGTATAATTATATATCTATGAGAAATAATGCAACATATCTTGCCGTTTTTCTCCTGTATATATTCCTCTATTGATCACCAGTTCTCTACGCCACGACTTCTCAAGCTTCATTACATTGTTCCATAACCAGACAAGCAATGAAAATCCGTATTTGCATTGCAGACATTCCATTTAGCCAAGTTAAATATTTCGTTTCATTCTTCAAAATATGCAGTACAAAGGAGTGGAACAATTTCATATCATCCTTGTACCTCAACAATTTTTACGTTACTATAAAAGCTTATTTACGTTTGAAACGAACGGAGCTTCCACGTCATCATGTCCCTATGGATCGACTGGTTTGATAAACCTGCTGTTGGATGCAGATATCGTTCATAAGTGGCTGTCCTCACCACCATCTGCAATACGGGCATGCCTCATGTGTGGTGTCTGTCCCCGAACAGAGAGGTTTGCTGGTGATCCTAAGAGTTTGCAAATCTCCAGGCTACATGCATACGTGTTCCAAGATCCTATACCCGCAGTCAGTGACGTCAACGCAACGCTGAGTGAGAAAGCCAGCTGTATGAGGTTTACGGCATGCGTGGTGTGCCTTCAGGTTCATCAATCACGCTGACCACCAATAGAGATCGATTCTTTCCATAGTCAACTTTTGTTCATTATTTGAAAAACATTCTATCTAGGCAAGTGTTTACTTCTTTGACCTTTATACAGGCTCTTATACACGCTTTTAACAAACTACCTCCTTTTTTTTTGCTTTTTCTTCGCAAGGTGGACCATAGATGTGGTCGTGCCCCAACAAATCGGTCCGGGGCGACAGAAGAGGCGGCGCCCAACCCCATGGACCCACCCTGCAAACACCTCTCCTCGCCGGCCGTGTGAGCGGGCCACTGGTACCCGATCTTTGTCTTCGGTGGCCCACCCGCCAACAAACTACCTCCTTCGATATTTCCCGAGCGCAGCGATATATCGTTTATTTAACGTAATTTAAAATGAACACCTCTCATTGTAGTCAATGGTCTGACCCTTTATATTACTAAGATTTTAAATTACTGCTTACTACAATATCGAATGTTTGTTCATCTGACAATATGAACAAAAAAGAAATATTCAATCATATTGATATTGATCTTCGTTTATTATCATATTCGACGAAATATATCCCACTGTGAAACTTTCATCTGACAACTAGAAAGGGTTGTGATATCCTAAAAAAATATATCAAACAATATTTGAGTCTACTGACTCTGCGTATATGATATTTAGGACAGTCGAGATATATGACTAAAACGCTTATCAAGCATGACTTTTGTATATATAAATTATGATTATTTCGACCTATCCGTAGAATAAAGTTACATCTACATAATTATAACTTTAGAGAGGAGCTAAATTTGACAAACACAAAATCAGCAATATCGTTTTTCTCAATTGTTTTGTAAAGGATTGATACATTTCCTAATATTAACTTCTTTTACACATATATATATATAATATATCTACATCTGTTTAGCTTTATAACTATATCTTTAAACGAGCAATTCTTGTATATATACATACATATCATCACGCCATATCCCTTACCCCTGTAAGGCAGAGAGAATAGAGTGCCAGAGAACTCTATCCTCTAATTCACTCGCTTATTCAACATTCATAATTCTCTTCATACACGCTCGCCGGTTTCGGAGACTCTTGACTCCACCTTCCTTCAGTACGTCACCAATTTGGTCTAGGTAGGTTAGTCTCGGTCTTCCCCAGTACCTACATCCTTCCACTTTCGCATTGTATATCTTCTTAACCAGACGTTCGTTCGGCATTCTTTCCACATATCCGAACCATCGGAGCATTCCCTTTCGCATCTTTACACCAATACTCTCTTTTATACCTACTCGCTCTCTTACGTCGTCGTTACGAATGCGATCGGACAGCCTAACTCCACAGTTTTCCGTAGAGATCGCATTTCGACCGCATTAATTTTACTTTCATGCTCTTTTCTGCATACCCAACTCTCGCTTCCATATAGTAATGTTGGGACAAGCACTGCGTTATGTATTGCTACACGTGCCTTCTGGCTGAGGTGGTGGCTACCGAGAAGTTGCCCAAACGCTCCGTTCACTCTATTTCCCGCATTCACTCTTCGCTCTATATCAGTGGTGTACCTTCCATCTCGGCTAAATCCACATCCAAGATATACAAATTCATCCACTTGCTCTAGTACATCATTACCTATTGTTACTCTTACATATACATATGTATATATAATTTCTGAATGTCGAAAACGGAACCAACAATTTTCTTAAAATTTGTTGGGGGTTCCGGGTACGACTAATCGATCTAGCTAAGTTTCATTTGTAGAAAATAATGTTTTATCAATATTTTCAGGCAATGAAAAAATATAATTTTCCGTTGGCTGACAACTAATAAAATATGAAGGAAATTTTTGACGCTGTCATTAAGACACTTCAATTGTATAACCGAGCAGTCCAATCGAAGCCGGTTCGGGAACTGTTTCTCTTTTTTATTACTTTTGACTTATTTTATTTTTTATTATTATTTAATTATTTATTTTTATTATATTTAAATATATCTTCAAAACACACTAAAAAGAAAATACCGAGCGAAAACTAGGTCATCCAGATAATAACTATAATAAAAACGATCTGGTATCATAATCAGATGTAAATTTGTTCTTCGTATAGGTCGATTTATTGAATTTAAATACTTTAAACCACAATAATTGCTGATAAATATCTAACAATTCAACCGTTGTTATATCAATTCGTATTTTACATATTATTGATCTCGTTCAGCTATTATTAGCCTGCAACAAACTAACAATTAGAAGGTTGTGTAACTGATCTACGATGGAATACTGGGTTAGACGGGTTGGCACAGAGTTGAACATTGAGTACTTCTCTCCTATGGTGATCTACTTACATCCCTTAACTGATTTTTATCACCATCGCAGCTAGAGAGATATAGATTAGTTAAATTGTGCAAATAGATTTATCGAATGGAGCAAATGCATTAATCAAATTGTGCAAATGGATTAAACAAATTGAGCAAATGGATTAGTTAAATTGTGCAAACGGATTAGACAATTCGTATTGTGCAAGGTGTTGTACTTAAAAAATAAAATAGTGTGGTGTGGTTTTATGAAACCGCGATACAAGTTAAGCCTTTTCAGATTTTCAATTAAATGCATACATCTATCAATTAAAATTTTAAGAAAATTATTCGATTTTGTGTATTATAATCTTCATTATAATCTTAATATGAAAATGCGAATGATGAGGAATGGAATAGTAGGATATCTTGATATCCAGTTATAAATTTTAATTTAATTTTGCGTATTAGAGTACGGAATACTCTATATCTATACATATAATAAAAATGTAACGGATCGCTGTCTGTACATGGAAGATATATGAGAAAAAATATTACTGAGACCTTTATCAACACTAATAAAACCCAAAACAATGATTTTTAAAATTTTTGTCTGTTTATCTGTTTGTCTGAGTGTTTGTGCATGCTAATCTCAGAAACGGCTTATCCGATTTAGACGCGGTTTTTACTAATATATTGTGGTAAGCTTCACTTAACATTTAGGCCTTATTTTATGTCAATTGGTTTATAAATAAAAAAGGTATGTCAATTTAAAAAATGTTCGAAGAAAAAAATCTTTATCGATTCTTTTCAAATTACGTACAAATATTCTCCAGTAAAAATAAATAAACACGTGTTCCAGCATTTGTTGATTTTCACCCTCTGGGGGTGTAAATTAGGCCTGCAAAGCGGGTTGGACGACTCATTAAATCATTAGCGCAAAACCGATATTATTGAAGCTGGCAACTTGAAATGTTGGCAGTGGTTTCTTTATATGACGTAGAGATTTACTAAGAAAGGATTTTACGAAATTATACCCCTAAGGGGGTCGAGCAGAGTGGCAAAGTTTGTATGGGGAGAAAAATATGTTTATTGATTCTTTTCAAATTATGAGTCGAATCAAATATTCTAGGGTAATATCCGGCATTTGTCAATTTTCACCCTCTGGTTGTGTAAATTAGGCCTGTGAAACGGGTTGATCGACTCATTACCGCCAAGCCGAAACTATTAAAGCTAGAAACATTAAATTTTGAAGCACGTTTTTATTTATGACATAGAGATTCAATATGAAAGGATTTTATTAATTCCGCCCCTAAGGGGGTGTAACAAACCAGTAAAGTGTATATGGGGAAAAAATTTCCTTATCGATTTTTTTCAAATTACGTACAAATATTCTTCGGTAAAAATAAATAAACACGTGTTTCTATCCCCTCTCCATCAACCCCGCACCAGTGCCTTTGTGGCAGCCAGTGCCGACGTGAGAGCTCACGCGATACACATAGTGGGCGACAATAGGTTATTGCCCAATGGTTTAAGATACAGGTTAAGTTTAGCTTAAAAAATATTCACTCTATAACTCAAATAATAAATTATATCTAACGAGGTCGCAACTGTGCTGGTGAAACAAAACAGTCAAATAAATGGTGGTGATAATTATATATTTATCCCACGGTCATACCGTAAATAGTATATTAATGGCAATATAATTTGTAGAATGAATAGATTTTTGAACCACCTTTTTCTTTAGTAGCCGGCTATGGTATATAGACACATGCGCGCCGTACACATACATCTACGTGGTGCGGGCGGGCCACCGCAACCAGGTATCATCTCGAGTCGAAGCCCTCATGCAGTGAACCTCAATACAGATACTTACGCTTGCGCCGCCCAAAGCACCGACGATAGAGCGTGTCAACCTAGAGTATTTTCTCTCGAACCCACCCTATTGCCTAATTCCGTTAGACAACTAACTCGCAGAAGGCGGCGACCGCATCCCAGTTTCTGACATTGTTGATTATCGTCCTAGCGACAAACCTTCAACACCTTGCATTGCTTTTTCTATTTAACTCTGTCAGAGATGACTTCTGCGTGGACGAAGTCGCGGGCAAAAGCTAGTATATAATATATATACATTATATATAAATAAAATTGAAGTGGCTATTTGTAATTCCAAAATAACTGTATTTCACTGAATGCATGATAAAGTATGGTACCAACATATTTGATTTTTTTTTAATTTTTCTGTCTGTCTGTTTGTTATGGCTAATCTCTGATACAGCTAGACCGATTTTAACGAGACTATCATCATCATTTCAGCCCATCGCCGTCCACTGCTGGACGTAGGCCTCCCTCATGGTACGCCACAGAGTGCGGTCCTGTGCTGTCTGCATCCATCGTCGCCCAACAATTTTTACTAGATCGTCTGTACACCTAGTGAGGGAGCGTCCAACACTGCGTCGTCCGGTACCTTAACGAGACTATAACCCAACTATAATCCACCGTATTCTCTCCCCATCATCATGGGACTAGCCACTGGTACCACTTCCTTGACATCCGTGGCCAGTCCGGCGGGTCACCCTTTCGGATACCATCCGGGGCTTCGCCCTCCCGCGGTCAGCCTCTCTGCGGGTGACGGACTATTCCCCGATTCAGTCACCCGCGGCCTCGGCTAGGGCGACATCGCACCTGCGCCGCCCCAGGCGCCGGCAGCGAGGCGTTTGCACACGCGACTGCGTCGCAGTTCGTGCATCGCTTTGGCGATAGTCGGCAGTGCCAGATCGGCACCGATGATTGCGACGAATTCAAGGCGCTGCTCTGCCCAGGCCATACAAATCTCGGGCGTGTGCTGCGCCGTATCATGTCGCAGTGTGGCAGGACGGAAACCTCTCCCTCCTCACGACCGTATGCCTGCATACGGTCGTACTTGCCAAAACTATCATGCTTCATCAAGACCTGCACTAGTCTAAATATTAAGATACATTATGAAACTTCGTTACAACCCTTTAATAGCTAAATATAATTTGCAAAAAAAAACGCTCTTCTAAAAAAATAGTGTTCATCCAAATATTATTCAGATCAGCCTTATTTAATAAATCGTTTTCAATTTATATAAATGATTATTCTGAATGTATGCGACAGAACTTCTGATAAAAATCTGGACCGATTCTGATGAATTTTGTGTATGTTCATGTGGATTCAAGGGTGATTTGAATTAATAATTGAATAAGATATGTGGCACTGCGATTGATTTGAAAGAATTCTATTTTCATATCATTTAAATGTATAAAGAAGATCAGCTAGTATTTTAAATAATTTCAATGGCTTTTATAATAATATGTCTGCCTTTAATGCTATGTACGTTTTGGTTATATGACTAAAACTATTTCTATTGCCAAACATCTTTAAAAACAAATCTATTGGTTTGGCAAATCAAATGTAATAACAAGGAAAGATTGGACTTAATATTATGAATAATGTAAATGTATACCATACCTACCACTCGCATAAGGGGTCATCAAAATTCATGACAATATAGGAGACTAGCTACAACCGGCGAATTCAATCAATATGCGTATTTTTTTTCTCTAAAACAGTTCTAAACAATTCTCGAACTTATTGAAATGAGGTCAGGTAATTATGTAATATAAAGAAAATTGTTCTCAAATAATAGAAATATTGGCGACTCAATTTATCGTCATATTTATATTATCCCTATAACATTTGATGTATGTTTTACGTGTGGTGACGGATGGGATCACAATTTACCGCCCTCTGTTTTGTTCGTAAGCGTCGTAAAAGACGACCAAGGTATATGCACATTCGAATCCAATAAAAAATATAGAGATTTAGAGTGGATGAAACCGTAACAATTTAGACCAAAAAAGCTTGTAGAATAGGTGTACTCTATTTAGTGGGAAAAAAGAAGGTTTAATTTTTTAACAGCTCCTAATAAACTGTAACTGTTTCGTGCGTTATAACACATGTAACGTGCGACAGGGATAAAACTCTACGAAGCCGATATTAGTCAATTATCTCTTTTCAAAGGTCTATGTGCTATATTTAATGGCGGATACGGTATATCTATCTAATACCTATAAACGAGCAATTCTTTTCTTGAATTTTAGTATGCAGGAGGTTCCGGAGGCGATTGATCAAACTCACTAGGTTTCATTTATAGAAAACTAGCAGACTGGGCCACGCGTTGCTGTGGCTTAGGTTAGCCTCAGTAACACTTTTTGTTTATTCTAACAAATTTTAGCTTATATAAAGCGTTTGTACATTTAACATAGCGCCATCTATTAAATACTTACTGAATCCAGTCAACAGATTCCGCCATCTTTTAAAATCATTTTGATATAACATATGATTTTGACTGTTAAATATTAGACAAATAATTTGCAATAAAATTATATTACTGTAAGTTGAGATTTAAGCTATTCTATCTTTTAAGTTGGATCAAACTACACATGCTGTGCAAATTTGGTTAAAATCGGTTAAGTACTTTATGAGTCCATCGCGGACAAACAACGTGACACGTAATTTATATATATTAAGAAGATTGTTTTGTCAATATTTTCTATTAAGCTGTATACACTGAATATAAAGTCAAATTTTGAATCCGTCATTAAAAATAGACATAGCTCAATGGGAAATTCGAGCAATTTAATCCAGACAAACCGAAGATCGGTTCGGCTCATTAGTTTTGCTTTTTTTTATTAATTATTTTTTTATATTTAAATATATCTTCCAAAACATATAATTTATTAAACAAAAACGATATAATGAATAACGAACTGTTGTGTGATTACAAGTTAACAACTGCATTCCCAAGGAAGGTTGACGTCAAGCAGACGGCGAGTCATAAAGCTATTGTCATTAACTTTTGCAATATGTACGAAGAGGAGTAAATATTGCGTTGACCTTAAGTAAATGGGATAAGAGAAGGCAAATGATGAATGATAAATAATTTTTGTAAAAGCTATATGTTAATTCAATAGCACCTCTTCATATTCTTTTGTTTTTTTTATAAACAATATATACTCTACACTAAGGAACTAATTTTTAACCGATTTCAAAAAGGAGGAGGTTCTATGTTTCATTGCATGTATTTTTTTATTTTTTTTTATGTATGTTCAGCGATATTTCTGTCAATTATGGGCCGAATTTCAAAATTATTTTTTTATTCTAAAGGGTATACTCCCGAGGTGGTCCCATTATCACTAAGTCATGACCTGATGATGGGAATTCATGGAAATTGAGGACAACCTTCAAATTTTATAGGCACATGTTACGTGTCTCATATATTTTCCAAAGCTATTCAAATATTTGCATCTGGCAGTGATAATCTCATTTGGGTGAGCTGGTGATGGAGGGTACATCTCCTTAGCGGTTAGGAGTTGGACAATTCTTTCAATATCATATGCACGCATAGACCTTTAGCTATATTCTTTCCAGTTAATCTCGTAAGCTAATAATGTAAGGTACTACTCCATAACGATTAGGAGTTAGGTAATTCTTTATGTTGCCGATATAGTAATCTTTGTTACGTAGGTAGATAATAACATACTAAGCTGGAAGGACCATTTTCAATTCACCTTTCTCAAAGTCGAACTGTTGTAAATATGTATCATCATCTGGACTTAAGCTTCTCTCATATTTCGCCACAAAATGTCAAACTTTTATTCTTCAGCAATTATCGGTTTGTCGAGCGATGTGGCCTACACATTGCCTCTTAGTGTGCTAATTCTTCATGTTATGTGGATTACACCCGTTATTCTATGGTTAGAGATTTTTTTATGTTCTTTTTTTTGTGTATTTTTAGCTGTTAACCGCAGATGGCTTTGACAGCTTTACGTGGACTATGGGTGAGCGCTGAGGGCTCTCAACCCGACTGAGGTAAGCTAAGCGACATCACCCAAGGGCTCCCCCCTGGGAAACGGACCTTGGCTTGGGACGTCGCTGGTGGCAAAGTGGGCGTGCCCACGTTTGGATTTATGATATTTGCGCGTCGCGATTTCGCACCTCGACGGCGAGGACGAAACCACGGATATTCATGTGTAATGGCCTCGCGGACCAGTATGCTTAGCGTATTTTGAATTCTATCTCGCACAGAAACGAGTGAGCATAAAATAGTACGCTGAGCAGCTTTGAGTTTAGTTACGCGACCCACATTTAGGGACCACATTTTCATGTCATAAATCATCACTGGTCATAGATTTGTGCCTTCAGACACTGAGATATGTTGGGTGAGAAGATCCTCTTAAGTTTCCTAAACGCTGTCCAACCGTATTGGATAATTGTATCAAAATTTCCTAATTTAAATACGTACCTATTTAAAACCCTCTTATTCTTTCGCTTACGCTTTCTCCTGGTATAGTCTTTTGAGTAGGTGTATTAGACTGTTAATAATCCGCCAAAACCTATAGATTATAATTATTTAAGCATTAGTTATTAGTTTCCAAATTTCAATGTAAGATACTCCATTTATTTCATTTCCACATAACTAACGAAATAACTAAATTTTTTACAAATTATCAAATCTATAGCGTCTCTAATAGCGTCCTACTATCGGGTAAAAGCCATTGGATATATCGTATATGCCGCTGGCTAAACGAGCATAACATATGTAAGTCTTTATTGCAAGATTGCCGTCTATTGATGGGATGTAATTAAACTAATCATTCTTGACAATATCTATGAGAAAATCAGGGATGGTGACTGTACTTTTACATGAACAAATTATGCGTAAAAGCGACAAATAATTTCGCTCATTACTAAGGCACGTACCCATACTATGTGACCCATTTTTATAATTTACACCTCGGTGACCGACCTTAGTAAACGTTAAGATAAACTACTAGTTTCATGTAATAATTCATTAATATGGCCTCGGATATTTTTTTTTGCAAATAATGTTTAAAAAGAATTGATTTGGCTCATAATCGTCATAATTGATAAGGTATTTGCCGCGTGACGCCAAGAGTTGGTGTGCCTTGATGGCGTAGTGGTTAAGATGCTGACCTACGGTTTCAGTGTCATGGCTTAGATTCTCACGCAGGATAATACTTAGTGCGATCCACTAATTATTGTTCTAAGAATATAATTAACCGACAAACATGTAGTTATCAGTCACAAATTAGACGCAGTAATTTGGTTCTATTATTTAAATGTTACTAAAATCCACTACAATACAAGGATGACTTTAAAAAAACAATAATAAATATATAATTACAATTAAAACTGTTTAAAAAGAACACTGCACTGCACAATATATTTAAAATTAGCTCGAGTACGTAACCAAAGCCCTCTTTCCCTTCCCTGTGTCCAAACGGTGGTATTTTTAAAAACCCATTAAAGACCCTGCCCTGACCAGGTCACGGAATATAGCTACGTCCCCTTATGGTAGCTTTAAATAATCAAGGTAACCTCACAGAGGTCACGTCATAAGTTAATTCTGTTAGAAAACTTGCCGACAA
Source organism: Lymantria monacha (assembly GCA_905163515.2). NCBI lineage: Eukaryota > Metazoa > Arthropoda > Insecta > Lepidoptera > Erebidae > Lymantria > Lymantria monacha. Next base: position 27,072,412 of record LR991081.1, read on the forward strand.
AGTTTTCGCAAATTCTTAATTCGAATCTGTTATTCCAAAGATTACGCACGCAATTTTTATAAACAATTTACACGTCTTTTATGCAGGAATAGAAACATAATTGACTGTCTCATTGCTACAGTAGAATAAACATGCGTATATGTATTATTCAAACTCTGTGTTGGACAAAAATATATTTTTCGGACTTCCTCAAGGAATAATTAATAGCAAATTATACAACGATCAATCAGAACATCGACTTCCGCAATTTAATTTAGGTCCTCTCAAGGCAGATTGCTGCCGCCTATTCTTTTTTTTCCGTTTTGTTGAAAAGACATAATGTATTTATAATCCGTCATCACAAGTTCTAATTATATTCTGAAACGTGGCTCCCATACAGACATGGGCATTCGGCGACTGAGCAATGTTGTCTTGCATTTCTAAGCGTGTGTTACCATTATACAATATTCAACAATAGTACATCAAATATATCAGCTGTCAGTCCGAGGCTTTCTCCCTTTTTTTCATCATACTCTGAATGACTTCTGTTTTCATAATTTTTGTTCACATAATTACTTTATTCTTCAGTTTCTACAATGGGTTATTCTGTAAAAAATTGCTTCTGGAAAGAAAAGCCCGAACATTTCTATCTTTTTTAGTTTACAATCTACATATTTAAGCGCAGTGATAACGGTTTCAAACCTTATTTTGTTTGTGGATGTTATAAATGACAAATAAGAGCTTCATACAGACCTGGACCAACTCCAGCTGATACCATCTGGTCAACAATTTCATTTCCAAGGAAGGTTGATGTCAGGCAGGCCGCCTCTCATAAAATTATTGGCAATTACTCTTGCAGTATGTATGATGTAAGTGGAGTACATATAGCGTCAAGTCCAAGAAATTAAAATAAGAGATAGATATTTATGAAGAATCTTCATATGTGAGTATTCAACCTTATCAACAATACACAACAATTTAAAAAAATACAACGAATATTTAAATGGCTATCATAAATATTGAAAAAAAAAAACAAAATAGTACTGAAATGCACTTTCTGAATGTCAACCTCATAATCAAGTTAAAAATTTTATTAAGATTCTCTTCTCTCTCTTATGCTATGGTCAAGCTGTTTTTACGAAAAGGAATCTAAAATAGAGACATCTATAGAAGAATGAATGTAACCAACATAAGCCCAAGATTGGAATGGAAATAGAGAAACCATATCATTCAATAATAAGAAAGTACGACCACGTGTTGAACGAAGCAGTGTACAACGATCTGACACCATATGTAGTTTGATAAATGACGTGATTGAAATCTTAGTAAAGCATTCGAAGCAGACATAATAAATCTTATTAATGGTGTGAAAAAATATCGTCTTTAAATATAGTGAATTAATAAAACTATTAACCATGTGATGGTAGATTATGAATACATTATATTAACCATCTATATTTACCTCCGAGTGTCGTAAAAGAAATCAGTGAGGAATGTAAACCCATAAAATCAATGTAAGCAAGTTCGAACAAAATGTTATATCTATCCAGCCATCAATGCATTATATGCCAATTTCAATCTCATTGTGAATGAGACTTATTCCTAAAAATGGCATTTAAATGCCCTGTGGCTTATTAAAAAAAAAATAGAACTAAGTCATGAAAATGTAAAAGGTCGATTAGTTTACGTGCATAGTAAACCAAGTAGAATTCAGTTTGAAATGTTCGTGTTAAAACCTATTTACTTACTAAGTTAATAATTACCTTTTGACGTCACCAGATGTCCTAGGCTGTGCTATGTGTAACGATGTCCTAGGTGCTGTGGTTACTGTGTCAGGGATACAATGAGGTCACCACGCAAACAGCACCAGCAAAAATGTTGCTTTTTTTCCGCCATAATAACTAAAATAGTACAGGCAATCAATATTGCTATGTTGCTTTGTGAAACTATGACTAATATTGTTTGCTGTATATTTACATCTATTCGTATTGTATATACGGATGTGCATTTACTTTTAGTATTAGCTTAATTAGGGAAAAAGCAGGGATAGTGGTAAATAATAAACTGTCCACAAAGACGTACCATTACGATTGCCAGGGGTTTGAATTTAATATTATGTGGTAACGGCTGCTAATACTATCAACCCTTAGCTCATGTATGTCGTAATAGACGACTAAAAACTTCGACTACGGAGTGCTCCGCCACGGCAAAGCTCTTCACTATTGAGCCGGAGGAGATCTGCGCCCGTGGCGGCCGCAATGCGGCAATAATCCTGGGAGTTACGCAAAATTTTGGGCACCCCAGGGTTCTTTTATAAAGAAGCTGCAGGATGCAGCAGCAAAGATGCAAGCCATGATTGAAGCTTTGTGCTCCAAGCTCCAAATCGGAGGCGGAGGAAAATTCTCGACTGGAGCGGAGAATAGCAGACAGCACCAGGAAGTAGAAGACCTAAAGGCGGAACTCAAGGCGATATGCCTAAAGTACCGCCGTTGCCGAGAATTCTCAGAAATGAGAAGTACTACTTCTTCTTTTTTGCATGGGACATCAATGCTTGGAACTGGGGCACATTGCCCCGCTCTGCTCTTCCACTATAGACCGCTCCGAACTTTGCTTCAAACAAGTCTGCTTGGTTTGGCAGTGTGCGACGCCCTTGGTCACCCAACAGAGCACACGAAGGGGAGGATTCTTTGCAAAGCCAAAATCAAAAGACAAGTAGTCAAGGGGCTTAAGGACCTAGACTCTGCAGCCACTGCTTGGTATGATCATTATCTCCAAGATACTCGGCAGTGACAGATGCCAGTCGTCGATGGCCTCTTTCTGTGAGGCCATCATATCGAAGTAGAAAGCTGTGGCGCGGGCACATCCGCTGACTCGCTCCACCGGCGGCGACCAGAGAGAAGTAGGCGCCGATAAGCCGCCGCCGCCCTGAATGACGAAAGGACGTGGCCAGACCGCCATGCGTTGGAGTGTCGGGGGTTGAATGTCATTGACGATCTCTCCGTTGGTCATGCAAGAAGCCGACGAGTCACACTCATACCCCTCGTCTGTACCGATGGAGGATAGTGCGTAAATGTATTTTCACAGCGTAGACAAAAAAAGGTGGTCATAAGACTATGGCGAATAACTTGCAATATGTACGAGTCTAGACCCCAAATAATCGGGATACCATCTTCATTATCATCTCAGCTCATATTTGTCTCATTACTGTGCTGAAGCCTCTTCCACAATGAAAGGGAAATGATTCTACCACGCTGTTTAGACGGCAATTTTATAGCGTTTCATTTAAACTTTTCCCTCCTAGCAATAAGAATATATGAGCTGTGATGACGATGATTGCAAACTAAATATGTATTTATTCCATCACCACGCTCATTCTCATATAATATTGCCATGTCATTAATATTGCCATGCCATCCAACAGGATGGCATTCAATTCCACATTTTTTATCACTCTTTAAAATTAAGGTCAACAGTCGCTTTCTTATGCTACAACACTGTGTAATATATTGATCGACCTAGCTATTAGAAATAACAGTACCTAACATCGTCTTCGATTTGCACTACGTAATATGCATTGACCCGGGCAAATTACCCAATACGATCTCACTGAATCATTTTTAAAGCGATTACTTCTTTTGGCGCGTATTTTATTTTTGTGTATATTGAAATTGACTGAGCCGTCACGCGCGGCTATGAAATGCTTGTTCAAATATAACTCTCGTCGACTAAGAGAGCATGAATCATAAAGAGAGTCATAAATGACGATTAGTAGAGTATAATTTTGTTTTTATTGTAAATTTTATTACTTTCTGAATATAAAATTAAAAATATGTTGTATTTCGAATTATTAACCTTGCCTTTTTTTGGGTAGGCTATGGTCCGGACACCCATTCCGTCCGGGGCGATGGAATGGCAGGGCGTGGCCCCATAACCCACCGTATTCCCTCCCCATCGCCATTGGGCCGGCCACTGGTACCGCTTATTAACCTAGCCTGTTTTTGGTTCTATAGTATGATCCTAAAAGCACAACAATTTTGTTTTGTTTATAATTGTCTTTGGTGGCAAACAAGTAAGTTGATTACATAGCGGTCATAGCTATTTTTTTACTACAATTCAGATGAAGAATTTTCTGAAAGAGTATGGTAGCTACAGAGAGAAATATATAGCCACTAAAATTTGAACAACTTATTAACACTTTGAATGCCACGTTAAAATTTGCTACTTTTCGTTGGAGTTACATGGTCTCATCTATAAACCATTATAGTCACGCGAGTCACCGGTGAGCAGCACCATGACTTAGATACAAACTTATTTTACAAGTCACTAGGCGCGATACCTTACAAAACTGTTGAAAGCGTGAGTCAAGTTACCTCCCACAACACAAAAAAAATTACGAATGAATTTTGATAAAACATTCCAAACACAACCACGGTTTTTACGGACAAGATGCGCGGCAAGTCACAACTTTTTTGACTTTAATTTTTGCAGTTTTCCTCTCAACTTTTTTTGGCCTTTGTGAAGACGTATTTTCTTGGGTTTAGTGACATAAGGTCACCAGGATTTCTTTTCTGAAATTGTCTATCTGGTTGTTCTTATTTGTTGTAGTCTTGTGCAATGTAGTCAAAGCAATAATAACTGACGTATTTAACAGCGATTTTGTTTTATTTTGTATTTACGCTAGGCAACAGACGCGTGCGGGCGGGTGACGTACGGGTGAACCATAACGTGATCCCCACGACCCCATGCTAATAAGATCCTTTCGATGCGGCCATGCGACCCACCAGTGGGCCATAATACATAATCTATAGCGTAAAAATCTAAAGTTTAAAATACACAATACCTTACATTTTTTATGGATTAGGTGACATAAAACATTATTTTGAAAAATGAAATATTTTACATTTCACTTTGGCTTAAAAGGCTTTTCTTGGCGTTCGTCGTGTTCATGTTTCATCGTGAAGTTACATTAATAACTGTACCATGCAGTGCTATTTTCCCGTATCAGGAATAGTAAGTGCTAAGGGATAAAGAGTGATTTACAGCAACATATATCAAGACTAAACATACACAATACAAGGATTATTAATTTAGTGCAGGTCATTTGAAAACTGTAATATTGATGACCAGACAGTATTAGGTGCAGTTGGCGCGGATCAATATAAAGCGCTTATAGGTCTTTTACGGACACCCATAACCAATTTAAATTTTATAATTTCAACTATCGATAGGTATTTTAATTTGCCTAGAGCAAACAGTTCAATTAAATAAATCCAATCTCGAAAAAGAAGTCAACCGACGAATTCAACTTGACTGGGCAGCGTTAGGGAAACTTAGGAGGATCTTCTCATCGAATATACCGTGATGTTTGAAAACAAAGATTTATAAACATTGTCCGTTACCAGCGAAGATTTACGGCACTGAAACCTCATAAAAAGGCTCAAAGTTGCTTAGCGTGCTATGGAAATTCTCTCGGTATTTCTCTACGTGATAAAATCCGGAATAAAGAAATCCGTACAAGAACGGGTGTAACAGACATGGCCCGCAAAATAAGCACGTTGAAGTGGCAATGGGCAGGCCACATCACTTGTTGAACCGACAATCGTTGGGAAGAAGGATTCTCAAATGGCGACCAGGAAACGGACGGTGCAGCACGGGAAGACACCCTGTGGGACTAGGTGAACTGATGACATGATAAAGCTAGCAGGAAACTGTTGGATGCAGGTGGCACAGGATCATTTTGAGTGGCATTCCCGTAGGAAGGCCTATGTCCAACAGTAGACGTCTACGGGCTGATGGATGGATGATGAATATTTTAATAAACTCAAAAAAAAATAAAAATTATTCACTGTTGAAGAAATCTATTCGAATTTCTATGTCACTAACAATTAATAGATCGCCTTCACAATTTAGTCTTAAAATTAACTCAGAGAACTGAGTTAATAAATTTAAGACTATTATGAACTTTAGATCATTTGTAAATGGATGTAGGTACCGAGGGGGACCTAGACTAACCTACCTAGACCAGATCGGTCGTGTACTGAAGGAAGGTGGAGTCAAGAGTCGCCGAAACCGGCGAGCGTGTATGAAGAGAATTATGAATGTTGAGGAAGCGAGAAGTATGCAAAGATAGAGTTCTCTGGCACTCTGTTCTCTCTGCCTACCCTGCAAAGGATATGGCGTGATGATATGTATGTATCATTTGTAAATCTATTATATTTTTCAGTACATTTGAAGAACTCCTTCAAAATATGTGGCTGAAAGTTGCGGTGGATGGTGTTGCCCCTGCATTACTGTTCATAAGTGCAGCGTCAAGATTTACTGAGTAAAACACTTATATGTGGTTATCGCAAGCCATAGTGTTTTGGAGAATTATGCATTGCATTGTCTTCCACTAGCACTGTAGTGTGTTACACGTCACACCACAAACGCTTAACTTCTCTTCGTACTTTCTTATACAGTGTCTTGAGAGGACGAGAGGATTATGGGAGAGGACAGGGTTACCAGACCAAACATTTCATCATCATCTCAGCTCATATACGTCCCACTGCTGGGCTTGAACTGCCTTTATAATGGGAGGGAAAATAACCTAATACACCACGCTGGTCAGAGGAGTCGGTGAAGGGTTTTATTTCGAGTTATCCTTTTCTTGCATAGATGTTATATGCATTTTATATAAATCTAAAATAATAGGCCACACATCCTTTTCTTTTTTTGCTGTGGGCTATTGACGTGGTCGCGCCCCGCCAAATCGGTCCGGGGCGACGGAAGAGGCGGCGCGCAACCCTATAGACTCACCCTGCAAACACCTCTCTTCGCCGTGCGAGCGGGCCACCGGTATCCGATCTTTGTCTTCGATGGCCCACCCGGCATAGGCATATAGAAAACTTTCGCCCGTATTATATTAATCGGATTTAGTGGATAGCTTTTTTTTTGTTTACATTTAGAATCTTTTGCAGTGGATATACAATGCCTAATAATAAATAATCAAGACACCATTGTATAATTTCACCTAATCAACTTCTGAATACATTTTATGATCTTCATCAAGGATTCATAAATATATTTATGGTTAAGAAAACTTCAAGCATTTGATTGAAATACAAGCCCTCTCATTTCTTTGACAGATTCCCAGATTTCGACAAAAGAGCGTAAAGATTCTTATGATTGAAATGTCGTTTTCCTTTTACTCAACTTACATATTATTGTGTCACATTCTTGGTAAATCAGTATCCATCATATTAAGAGAGCAATCTGTTTAGTCAGTTTTTATTTTGAGATATTATTTTATTACTATGATCTTATATGCCGACATCTCTCAGTCGTTTCTTAAGAGATAATCGAGATTAAACGATGAAACTAATCTATATATATGGAAAGGAGAATTGACTGACTCATCAACACAGAGCTGAGACTGTTGAAACCAGATGAAACTTTGACAGTAATTTCTTCTTCTTCTTATGTATCGGCAATCAGCTACTTCTACGAGCTGTTGGTGCCAGTGTTGAGTTGTAATCTTCACGTTTTTAGTCTCTTCAGGTTAGTCATTGTCTAAGTCAAATCGTCGTCATCAACAGCGCTATGGCCACACTGTTAATGGTATCTTGTTGGAATTTTGATGGCAAAGGAAAACATTGTAAAGCACTTTTATATGATTTTCACTACATCTCAGCAGTTCTGCCGTATGATATTACATAAAATGCCATCAAAATTATTTAATATAATACGTTAAAACACTAAGATTATCGAAATCGAATATATATATATATGTACATTGAACGTAAGGTCATTAGTAGGTTATGGCCGACAAGAAGAATTAGAACATTCACTACAAAATATTAAGTGGGATATATTAGGCCTTTCAGAAATTAAAAAAGAAGGAACCCATATAATAGAATATGAAAACTATATATTTTTATATACAGGGCAGAAAAGTGGTAGAAATGGTGTAAGTTTCATAATAAAAAAAGAAATTTAAAAATAATATCGTAGACTTTGAAGCTTGCTCAGATAGAATAGCTAGACTAACTATGACCATTCAGGACCACACTATAAAGATAATACAAATATATGCACCAACAGAAAAATCTAGCCAGATAGAAATAGACGAGTTTTATAATAACCTTCAAAGCGCTCTAGATAATACGCAGTCATACACAATCTTATTGGGCGATTTTAACGCAAAGGTCGGACAAAGCACTCCTGGTGATAGAGCAGCGCTAGACCTTTGGGGCTATGGCTCAAGAAATAAACGTGGTAAAATACTCGTCGAATTCTGTTTGGCAAATCAGCTTTATATTATGAATACTCATTTAAAAAAAAATGGTAAACACAGGTGGACGTGGCGTTCACCAGATGGAAAGACAACAAACGAAATTGACTATATAATTACATATAATACTCATATTAATGCAATACAAAATATTGAAGTTATAGGAACTATCCATCCAGCTGACCATCGTATGATTCGTGCAATTATAAATATGAATATCAAACAAAAACATAGACAGTTTTTTCAAAGGAAAAAATGTGATCTGTCACCGATAGAGCGTCGATCGTTTGAAAATATGTTTATGAAGCTCTCTAAAGATTTTACAATTACAAAGCATATACAGAATACTTATGATACACTATTAAATATAATACAAAACAGCATTAAGAAATTACCTACATTGACAAAGCAAAATATAATCGTACAAATAATTACACAAAAAGTAAAAACCTTAATTGAAGAAAGAACAAAACTTAAAGAAAAATCAGTAAAGACAAAAACTGAAAGAAATCACCTCAAAAAACTATATGGTAAAATTCGAAAACAAATAAAAATAAATAAAGAAAATTATAAACTAAAAATTCTAGAGGAAGAGTTAGAAACGAGAGGTTCTGTGAAGAGAGCCAACAATATATAAAAAATACAAAACATTGGATACAAACTTTGCAGAGTGGTACTGGGTCAACAACATCTAATAGAACAAGCATCTTGAATATTGCAACTGATTACTATAGAAGGCTCTAAAGTTTGACAGAACAAGAACAAGGTTATTCCTACTATTGGGGAGGACCCCATAAACTAAATGACAAAGCAGAAGAATTACCACCACTACTACAAAACGAAATAAAATATGCAATAACGAATCTGAAAACTATGAAAAGCCCAGGAAAGGATAACATATCAAACAAAATTCTTAAAATAATAATAGAGCCGTTGACACCTTTACTTACCGGCTTATTCAAAGAGATCCTTAACCAGGAACAATTACCCGAACAATGGGAAACCTCAATCATAACTTTGCTCTACAAAAAAGGAGATCCATTAAACATAAATAATTATCGACCAATCAGTCTATTACAATCGACTTACAAGTTATTTATTAAGGTTATCTGTAACCGAATGAAGAAAGACTTAGATTTCCAACAACCAAGAGAACAAGCCGGCTTTAGGAACAACTATTCAACCATAGACCATATATTTACTCTTCAACAAGTAATGGAAAAGTACACAGAATATAACAAGCCGCTATTCATAGCTTTCGTAGACTACATTAAAGCGTTCGATAAAATCACGCATAAAGCGCTTTGGAAAGCTTTGGTAGAGCAAGGAATTAATCATAAGTATATAAATATACTTACTGAGATATACCGGAAACGTAAAGCTAGTGTGAAATTGGAGAAGAAGGGGATGGTTTTCGAACTGAAAAGAGGAATAAGACAAGGAGATCCAATCTCTCTATATCTCTTTAATTCCGTGCTAGAATATATATTTAGACAACTTCGATGGACAGACCTTGGCATTAATATTAATGGTGAATTTCTGAGTCATCTTCGTTTTGCTGATGACATAGTCATATTAGCAGAGAGCTACAGGTAGTGTTGAGTAGGACATACAAGAGGCAGTACATTTGTCCCGTACAAAACGTCATAATGTAAGAGCGGCTCAGCAATTCAAAATGTACTACTTCACATTTTCTGTCGCGTTAGTCGTAAGCGAGAGGGAGTACGGCATATACGTCAAAAGTCCAGAGTGAGTGAGAGAGAACGCGTCGAGCCTCATTGTCGTGTGCCTTACTTCAGTACTGCTTCTACTCTTAGTTTATACTGGAACATGAATTTTATGAACGACGCTATACGCAATATTGAATTTTAATAATATTGTAATAGAGTTGCAAATAGCGCGAAGTGGTGTGATTATCGAGTGAATTAGCTCTTCTCAGACTTCTACGAAAATACGAAGGAATATGGGTAGAATTTTGGCGCGTTCTTTAACGATTAAAAGTATATGTTGTTTCTTTAGTTTTAATCAATAATTTAGGAAACAATCAATATTTGTTCTAATTAAACCTATAATAATAATTATAGTCAGTTGTCACTGCTTATTTTATCAATCGCTTCATGTATCTTTGTGGTAAGTAACACGATAATCACACTTTTGTAAGGTATCAATACAAAGTGACATAATTACTCGATACTTCAAATGTACCACTATGCTTCAAAACGCCTCGCCTCTTTTTTTGTAAGGTACATACTCGTATAAATGCATCAATACAAAGTGACATATTTACTCGGTACTTCAAATGTACCTCTACGCTTCAAAACGCCTCGCCTCTTTTGAAGCGGTACATTGTACCGGCTCGGTACGAAAAAGAGGCAACTCTTACATCCTCATATAAAATTCATGTCCTACTCAACACTAGCTACAGGGAACTTCACTATTCTTAACTATTTACGGTAGCTTGCATTTCTTCTGAAGTGAAGAATTGATCGACCAGTTATGATCTGAAGTGAATTTCTTAACTGATGAATTTAATTCTAGGCAAAGTGATTATGCTTCACAGTATCTTAACATCGCGATTCAGAAAATGACGTCATTTTACTAACGCCATCTCACGTGATGAAACAATTTATTATGACCCAAGATATTAAATGTAATAAGAAAGGTCTGTTACAATACTGAATATTGTAAATATGGGAAATAAAAGGCTATTATTATTATTAATATAAGAACACCACATGAAGTTTTCAGATTCTCGTCAAAAGTCCCAGTAGTTTCTTTTTGTTACGTGACGTGATATGCTAAGAAAATATTCTACAAAATGCAACCCTAGAGATCTGAAAAAAATAGTATTCAAAATATTTTATCAGTAAAAATATATAAGTTTTTGTCAATTTCATCATTATTTAATTGTACAAAAGAGGCTATTAAATTTTAAGCGATACTTTTATTAATTTTTTATTGTATTAAAAACTAGCGTACCCAGTCTGCTTCGCAGGGCCTAATTTTAAGATATATTAATTACATATTACATAATAAACAATACATTAAATACATAAGGAAACCACCGCAATAATAATTATTATCCATCCTCCATTTCAGTTCCTTCTAGCATATTATTTATACATTATTATATCAAATGCTGGGTCAATGTAAAGCTGTAGCAAGCCAAGCAAGTAAGCTCAACTCGAGAGCAAACTACATACAATTGCCAGTGTGGAAAATATGTTATTTTGTAAATTTAAGCCGGCACGAAAGGATGATACTTAAAAAAAATGCTCCGAACGCCATCAAACTTTACACGATTCTTTGCTGGGTTAATTTATTTATTATTTAAAAAAATCATTAAAATCGATCCAACCGTTTCGGAGTCTATATATAACAAACATACATACTTTCTCTTTTATATATATATATATATATATATATATATATATATATATATATATATATATATATATATATATATATATATATATATATATATGTTTGTGTGTATGTGTGTGTGTGTGTGTATATATATAGATAGATAGATAGATAGATAAGCACAAATAAGTACTAGACAATGTCACGAATGGATCAGCCCAGTGGCTGGTATTTGGTACCGAATATCGCCAATAGACTAGCCACTGGTATTGATTCCTTCACCTCAGTGGCAGTTTTATTACTCCCTTACTAATTAAAAAAGGAGTATAATTTGCTTTAATATTTTACACCGTTCTATACAAATAATGAAAATGATATTTAACGGGATCTTCACATATGATTTCTACGTGGAGTGGTGGGAGTCACGGGTAAATGGTATTTCTTTATAAAGTTTTTGCGTAAAACATTAATAAATAACCATACATCTACATTTCAATTTATCATATTACCAGTATTAGCACAACATTTCATGTCCTAAGAAACCAATGTGTCATTACACTATAATATCGCTTCAAGAGAAAGCAACTCGAACTTAAATCTAATGGTAATACCCTAGAGAGTATGGTATTGTACGTCAAACTTCTCTCTCATTGTGAATAAGAATTTCCGTTCTTATAAAAGAGAAGAAGAATAAGAGGGAGTAGTAACAAAACAATAAGAGAGAGTGAAGCATTATTGTGAGTAAGAATGCCCGTTCACAAAGTACACAATACACGTACAATACACATAGTTGTGGGCAGAAACACTGGACTGTTTATATTGTATATATTTTAATAAAACATACATTAAAAATTAAAGAAATCTTATTTTGCAGAAACTATTCATCGTCTTCAAGGAATCTTTAATCTACAAATGTTAGTTAGAGGTATAGTCATTTCATAATGGTTAAGACTGAAACCATATCCAAACACATATCGTAGATGAGCTCTGAATTCACTCAAACTCATCAACCAAACAGGTATATTAATGCGAAGAGAAATCACACGTAACATATAAAACTTTGTGTTCACCTCAACGGGAAAAACCAAGAGATTGTGTTATAAACGCTTATTTGTAATACGCTCGTAAATTTGAATTATTATAGGCATTTACTTCGATATATTAGATAATTTGCAAGTCTCATTAGGAATAGTAGATATACTACACAGACCTTGCAGAAATTCAAGATAATTACCGTGTATTTATACCATACCTACTATTGCAATCAATCTTAAGGCATGTAAGCCTTAAGATTGAGTAGGGCCCTTAAACTCGTATCCGTAGTGCTGTGCTGCTATGCTTATCGTTTGTAACTGTTACATCCTCTTATTGACATAGTCAATTTTGCTTCGAATAGAGATTCGATTGAAATTTTCCAAACTGTTTCTGTTTTTATTTTATAATTAAATTTATTGCAGTCGTAACATAATTTTTGCGTTAATAAAAACTTTTCTTTTTCCGATGACTTTTTAATCGTCAAATCTAGGTATAATTTATAGAGAAGACGGTGAATTTACAGTGCACAATTACAATGTGTGATGAGATTAGTCACAAAAAAGTAAATTAATCTGAGGAGAAAATATACTTATTACAAAACTAAAACTGCTTACACTTATTATAAATACAAAGTTTGTTAAAAGCATGTGGGAATAAGGTAACCGGCAAACTGACATTAGGCCAAACTGAACTCAACATCAGCCCTACCATCTGCGTGATTTCTAGTTATCAAAATTGACATGATAACACTTACGAGTACTATCATGACAATTTGAAAGGTTTTGTACGTTGTTAAATCATGCTTATATGTGTCTTTAAAGATTTTTAAAAGTCGCACATGACATAAAATTATTTTACAAATTTAAATCAGATGATTATTGAAGTGAAACTTATTTATCGACGTATGGGAGAAAAGAAAATGTAACGTTTTTCTGTTACGCGCCATCTTTATTTCTCAGTCACATTTTTTCCTTACGCGCCATATTTATTTTGAAATGAAACTTCTTTGCGCTCATGAGGGTAATTTTTTTACAAATGAAATGCGCTACAAGAGTGAGAGAGAGAATACACGCTATTCGTTAATGTATGTAAACGAGATTTAAAAATTACTTTTATAAAGTTTCACTTCTGATATGTGTACTTTGTACGCACGCATAATTTTTTTCTATTTCTAATACGTCGTAACTAGAAACGATTTTACGGAAGAGCAGTATTAGGTTTCAAACAACGGTTTTCTCAATTATTATATATATTATTAGGTACATATATTACAACTGTAGAGATGTACTCGTATATACGTGGCGTACTCATGCATAATATTATGACGATTACAACTTTTTGAATCGATGACGATCTCAAAAATGACGGCTCGTAGGAAAAAAAGTATTGATACATTTTTTGTAGATAATTTCATGATCTACGATTTTTGTCTGAAATATTTTATGATAAAACTTACCGTTTTGCTGAAAATCGCAAAAAACTATTTTTTTTTACCTTTGACCTTGAGTATTTTTTTTTCCATACAGAGGAAAGGTGGGGAACTTTCAAATTTTATTTTTAATCATATTTTAAATAGTTGTACTGATTTTCAGCTTGTTGGGAATTTATGTAGCTTCGAATGTCTAAATTGACTGAAGAGGAGGACTTTAGGTATGACAATTTCTTTTTTTTTAAATGCAAATTTTCTCGTTACCTAAAAAACATTTCTTTCGTTCTAAATATTTTATTGTTATATTCTTGCTAAGCTTAAATTTATTCCAAAATCAAATATCTAATTGCACAGATGGAGGAGTTGTTAAGATGACTGACCTACCGTGCTAAGGGCTAAGGGTTCGAGTCTCACTCAAGATAATACTTTGTGCGATTCAATTCAATTCAATTCATTTTATTTGCTCAAATATGGTATAAACAGGTGTTACATTTAGATTTAGGTAGGTACATCATATTCTGCCTAGTAGGGCGTGCAAATAGGTATATATAATCATTGAATTTAGCGTCACAATTATTTTAATTGTTAACAATATCATATTCAATTAATTAAATGTCACAATAATATTATATTCAATTAATAACACTATATTCAGTTAATTAAATGTCACAATGATTGTAATTGTTAGTAATATTAATAATAAATAATAAAATTGACAGTTATTAGTATCTATATTATTCATGTCAGTGCGGTTAGTATAATAATTATATTGTATTGTAAATGTCAATTCATATTTCAGTCAATCTATATTCAATTCTATCATCTAAATATTCTCTGCAATTGTAATAGTTTTTATTTATTAATATATTGTGTAGTACATTTTTAAATTTGTGCAATGGCAATAATCTTATATTTTGTGGTGATATTTTAATTGACTCGTATTGCATATATACGAGTTTCTATTAAATAATTCTAATTTAATGCTGGCAATTTTAATTTCGCTTTATGCTTAGATGTATTATCAAATTTGTTGAAAATGTCCGGATATTTTTTATCGATTCGAGATTATGCGATCGTTAAAATGTTGTTCGAAGTCTGGATGTAATTTGTGTCCATTAATTGCAATTTTGTTAAGTCTATTACCTTAGTAAATTAATTAGTAAATTAAAGTAAAAATTTGTGTTTATTTACGTAAGATTATTTGTTATTCGTCTTTTGTAGTGTAACACTGTACTGTCGTTAATTATGTTATCATGTATGTAGAAGTGAGAGTGTATTTCTTTTTTAGCTATACTTTTTTTTTTTTTTTTATTTAATGCAATTTTTTTTTTCTTGTTTTTATTTCTAATGCGCCGCCACTTTGGTGGCTTTGATGTCTGACGTCGGAAAAAAATAAAATAAAAAGGACATTGCTGAAAATCAGCGTTGTGGTGTTACATTGACATCACAACAAATGCTGAGCAATTATCCTTTTTTCTGCCGCAGCCGAGACGTTCACTCGATGTAATTATTATTATGTTCTCCTTATTTAGTTTATAGATTTTATGTGTTTTCATTAAGTGTAAGGTTTATTGTTGTTTTCTCTGTGTTCCTAACGTCTCTCCTATGTGGCACTAAATAAATACTTTCTTTCTTTCTTTCTTTATTTGTATGCGATCTCTACGGAAAATCTGTGGAGTTAGGCTGATCGATCGCATTCGTAACGACGAGAGCGAGTAGGTATGAAAGAGAGTATTGGTGTAAAGATGCGAAAGGGAATGCTCCGAAGGTTCGGACATGTGGAACGAATGCCGAACGAACGTCTTGTTAAGAAGATATACAATGCGAAAGTGGAAGGATGTAGGTACCGGGGGAGACCGAGACTAACCTACCTAGACCAAATCGGTCATGTACTGAAGGAAGGTGGAGTCAAGAGTCTCCGAAACCCGCGAGCGTGTATGAAGAGAATTATGAATGTTGAGGAAGTGAAGTATGCAAGGATAGAGTTCTCTGGCACTCTGTTCTCTCTGCCTACCCTGCAAGGGACAAGGCGTGATGGTATGTATGTATGTATTATTTGTTAAACAAATTATAAAAATAAAATTTTAAAACCTAATGTCTACAGTTAATCAATCAGCTTATTTCAAAACAGGCAATTATCCTTCATATGACGATATTATATTAGATGTTCCATAAATATTAAAATGATTTTCTTTATAAATATACTTCACGTGGACGCATTACTTGAGCATCTTTAAAAGAGAATTTATTCACCGCTTTCTTAGAACTAAACTTGTATATCTGTGCAAAACACGAACCCCTGTTTAGCATATTTTGCAAATGTATTATTTAGCTTTCAAGATATTATCTATTCTATTATTTTTTTAATCAATCTATAAGCAATCATTAAATAATCTTGAGCTCATATTTCGTGTACTTATGAAATTAAACATTATACATACATACATACATATCATCACGCCATATCCCTTGCAGGGTAGGCAGAGAGAACAGAGTGCCAGAAAACTCTATCTCTGCATACTTCACTCGCTTCCTCAACATTCATAATTCTCTTCATACACGCTCGCCGGTTTCGGAGACTCTTGACTCCACCTTCCTTCAGTACATGACCGATCTGGTCTAGGTAGGTTAGTCTCGGTCTCCCTCGGTACCTACATCCTTCCACTTTCGCATTGTATATCTTCTTAACCAGGCGTTCGTTCGGCATTCTTTCCACATGTCCGAACCATCGGAGCATTCCCTTTCGCATATTTACACCAATACTCTCTTTCATACCTACTCGCTCTCTTACGTCGTCGTTACGAATGCGGTCGGTCAGCCTAACTCCACAGATTTTCCGCAGAAAAAGTTTAACATTATAGTTAGATAAATATTAAAAATGATGATTCATAGAAGCGCCTGAATTGTATCAGTTCCTTGATTGCTTATTTACAGTCACGAGGAAAATAAAAAGCGTGCCCCAAAAAAAAGGGTGTATGTATTAGTATACGCTCAATGGCGTATGGTGTTTGTATGGGTGTGACATTACTATAGCCAACCGTCAAAAAAATATGTTGGAATGGTTAGGGAATAATTTCGCACGAATTGCTTTATTTATAAGTATAACAGTACTATCATTTATGTGATTAAATACAATATTCTCCTACAGTTTACTTTCCTCCGTCTTACGAATTCTCAATCAGGTCACGTGTCCTGACACGAGTTTAACAATTTTTACTCGTCCCAAAAAAGTGCCCAACGCCGCTAAAGAAGTTTTCACATCAAAATATATTTTATTTATTAGATTAATATGTCTGAATATTGATTTCCTTAAAACTTCCTTCCTAAAAAACATTACTGTAGGAAACTTTCTTATGTTATGTATTGTGTTAGTGTACTTTATTGTGTACCTACACTAAGTACAAATATTTAATAGTCTTCAATAATTATTTTGAAGCCCTATTTATAATGTCTGACCTTTTGTGAAGCCGCATAATCTTAAAACATAAAAGAAATGTATTTTTTTTGTTCTTGATTGGTAGGTATTCCTTATGATTGGTAGGTAGGCATATAACTACCAAGACGCGTGCGAGTTTATTTTCGTATTCAACTTCGACGAATCCAAAATGAGGGTTATGATATTAGACTGTAGATATATACAGGTGTATCAGAGAATGGAGCAGCTGGTCTGAAGGGTGGTAGGTAATGATGGTAGGAACCCATAACAAAAATGTGAAGGGAAATTTTCAAGGTCATTGACTCGTCAGCTGTTTGTAAAGGTGACGTTTGTTATACTGTAGCAAACGTAATCATTGATTTATTTAGGTACTAATGAATATTTAAGAAAGTATGAGTATGTAGCAGACTATTTATCATTTACTTGATACATTTCATTCAGTTTTAAAGAAAAAGCGATGACAAAATTGAAAACTTTAAATGCTTGTAATTTATTAACGAATCGACATTTTCCCTTCAAATTCTTGTTATGGGTTCCTAGCATCATTACCTACCATCCTTCTGACCAGCTGCTCCATTCTCTGATACATCCTGTATATTGAACTATTCCAATGAATTTAATTGCTTAATAGTGGTAGTACCACACTGTCGACAGTTCTCTGTCTAAAGCCGCAGGTCCTTCCGTACGGGATAGGAACACACTCTCGCAGAAGATCGACGTCTGAGTAATAGCAATGTGCTGTTGCGGTTCGTTCGGTGAGCGAGAGACCCGGAAGCCCAAATGGGGTGGGGTTTGAGGTTTGTATTGGTAGGCAGCGACTTAGCTATACCCTTGGTATTGCAAATATTACCTCGGTATACAAATGCTTGGTCCATGGGCGGCGGCGACACTTACCATCAGGTGTGCTGTCTCCTCGTTTGCCACAATAAACAATAAAAAAAAATTGCTAAAGTACTTATAACGATTGAATAAAGTCTTCTTCATTTGCAGGTTATAGACGCTGCATTGAATTCAATAGGGCGCTCTTTATATTGCTTAATATGTACATATATCATGGATAACAAAAAAAATTGAAAGAGCTTTAATAAGAAGCATTAGTACATGTTTTATGCGTTATTAGCCTCCATTTTAATTGAACATAATGTTCGTTTATGTTGTTATAAAATTATTCTTATTCTTAATAATATCATTTATTCTTATTATATTCGTATAAGAGTTAAATAATTAGGTATTAATAAACAAATATGTAATTTAAATTAAAATATTTTTAAGAAATAAACTATAGATAATAAATCGCCCTCTAGAAAGATTTAAACAACTCTGGGGAACCTTACGTAATTAATAGGCTATAGTGTCTTTTGGGCTACTATTGATGATAAAACCAAATAATATACTATGAGTTTATAGGTCTTAATAATATCTACAAAAATCTGTCATAGAAATTCATGTAATTATTTTAGTTAAGGTACAATAGTAAACCTTTATGTCCTAAATCCCAAAGAATTTCAATGATTTTTTTATACACATGTCTTTCAAAAAGTATTGAGAATAGAGTAAAATAATCTACTACGCATTTATAGATTTTATTAATATCTACAAAAAGATCCACAAAAGAAAAGAGCTAATTCTCATAGTCAAGTCACAATAGCAGCTCTTATATTGTATTATATAATTTAACTAGCTTTTGCCCACGACTTCGTCCACGCAGAAGTCATCTCTGACAGAGTTAAATAGAAAAAGCAATGCAAGGTGTTGAAAGTTTGTCGCTAGGACGATAATCAACAGCGTCAGAAACTGGGATGCGGTCGCCGCCTTCTGCGAGTTAGTTGTCTAACGGAATTAGGCAATAGGGTGGGTCCGAGAGAAAACACTTTACGTTGACACGCTCTACCGTCAGTGCTTTGGGCGGCGCAAGCGTGAGTACCTATATTGAGGTTCACTGCATGAGGGCTTCGACTCGAGATGATACCCGGTTGCGGTGGCCCGCCCGCACAACGTAGATGTACGTGTACGGCGCGCATGTGTCTATATACCATAGCCGGTCACTAAAGAAAAAGGTGGTTCAAAAATCTATTCATTCTACAAATTATATTGCCATTAATATACTATTTACGGTATGACCATGGGATAAAAATATAATTATCGCCACCATTTATTTGACTGTTTTGTTTCACCAGCAGAGTTGCGACCTCGTTAGATATGATTTATTATTTGAGTTATAGAGTGAACATTTTTGAAGCTAAACTTAACCTGTATCTTAAACCATTAGGCAAGAACCTATTGCCGCCCACTATGTGTATCGTGTGAGCTCTCACGTTGGCAGTGGTCGCCACAAAGGCACTGGTGCGGGGTTGATGGAAAGGGGAGAGAAACACGTGTTTATTTATTTTTACCCTAGAATATTTGTACGTAATTTGAAAAGAATCGATAAGGAAATTTTCTCCCCATACACACTTTACTGCTTTGTTACACCCCTTAGGGACGGAATTAATGAAATCCTTTCATATATCCAATATGAATGTCTTGAATGTCTCTATGTGATAAATAAAAACGTGCTTCAAAATTTAATGTTTCTAGCTTTAATAGTTTCGGCTTGGCGGTAATGAGTCGATCAACCCGTTTCACAGGCCTAATTTACACAACCAGAGTGTGAAAATTGACAAATGCCGGATATTACCTAGCGCGGGACCCCATAACCCACCGTATTCCCTCCCCATCGCCATTGGGCCGGCCACTGGTACCGCTTCCTTGCCTTCCGTGGCCAGCCCGGCGGGTTACCCTTTCGGGTACCATCCCCCGTCAACGCCCCAGCTAACTGCCGGGGCGTCGCCCTCACGCGGTCAGCCTCTCTGCGGGTGAAGGACTATTCCCCGGTCCAGTCACCCGCGGCCTCGGCTAGGGCGGCATTAGGCGCAGATACTCGCGCCTACGCCGCCCCAGGCGCCGGCGGTGGAGCGTCTCACCGAAGAGGATTTCCTCTCGGAGTCGCCCCGCCGCCTCCTTCCGCGAGACAACTGTCTCGCAGAAGGCGGCGACCGCGTCCCAGTTCCTGACGCCGTCGAGCATCGCCTTAGCGATGGTCGGCAGCGCCAGGTTGGCACCGATGATCGCGACGAGTTCATGGCGCTGCTCTGCCCAGGCCACACAGACCTCGAGCGTGTGCTGCGCCGTGTCCTCGTCGCAATCGCAGTGGTGGCAGGACGGTGTACTCTCCCTCCTCACGACCGTGTGCAGGTACTTGCCGAAGCAACCATGCCCCGTCAAGACCTGCACCAGTCGGAAGGAAAGGACCCCGTGCTGTCGACCCAACCACTCCATCAGCACTGGCCGGAAGGCCTCGATGGTCCGAACACCGAACCGAGGCCTTTCCAGCCGGATTGCCCAACGAGCAATAACGTCACGGCGGGCGTCGCCCCGCCAAGCGGCCATCTCACTAAGCGAGACGGTGCCGCCCCCTGCCCGCGTCGCTGACACCCGCCGGTACAGTCCGGCGAGCATCTCCGCCTCCAAGTCCCACGGAGGTGTTCCGGCCAACAGGCATGCTGCCTCCGTCGCCACCGTGCGGTATCCGCGTATGGCCCTGACCGCCATGGCCCGCTGTGGTCGCCATAGTAGAGCCCTAAGTCGGACGGTCAGGGACCCCGCCCACACGGGTGCGCCGTACAGGGCCATCGACCGGACCACCCCCGCGTACAGCAGTTGGCACGTAGCGCTGGGTCCGCCTACATTCGGCATAAGCCAGGATAGGGCGGACGCCGCGCCGACAAGCCGTGGAGCAAGCCGACGGAAATGCTCCCGGAACCATCATCGCCCGTCGAGCACCAGGCCCAAGTACCTCATATGGGCCCGGATGCTGATGGGAACCGAATTGACGGTGATCGAGGCGTCGGTGGGTGGACTGGTGCGGGGCCCATGGAATAATAAGGCCTCCGTCTTATCCAGGGCCACCCTTAGCCCCAGCGCCTCGATCCGCCTGACAATCTCCTCGGTGCCAAGAGTTGCCAGGCGTGCCGCCTCCTCCAGCGTCCCACCCCGGGCTGTGACGAGTGTATCGTCGGCGTAACAAATTACGCCCAGCCCGGGCGGGAGGCTCCCTCCCAACGCCCAGTCGTAGCCGATGCTCCACAAAGTCGGCCCCAAGACCGACCCCTGCGGAACACCGCACGACATGGGCGTTCGCACAACATCCCCTGCTCGGTTCTTATAGAGGACGCTGCGCCCCTCCAAATAGTCTGCCACCAGCCGCCTCAGGTATACAGGCACCCCGTGATACCGGAGTGCCTCCCTGATGCAGCTGAATGGCAGCCTATTGAATGCGTTGGCGATGTCTAGAGACACCGCCAACAGCACCCCACCGCCAGTGACAGCCTCCGCGACTACAGCCCTCAGGCGCAGCAAGGCTGCGATCGTCGAACGCCCCTTTCGGAAACCAAATTGGGCGTCCGACAGATCGGGGCCAACCTCGCTAAGGTGCTGGCCGATACGGGCAGCCAGGATCCTCTCCAACAGCTTACCCGTATCGTCCAGCAGCACGATCGGCCTATAGGCCGAGGCCGAGTCCGGAGACCGTCCCGGCTTCGGCAGGAGTACCAGCCTCCCCTCCTTCCAACACCCAGGGAACTGCCCAGACGATAAACACGCGTTGTACAGTCCCCCGAGGCGTGGACCCAGATGCTCGAGGACCAGGGCCAGCACCCGGTCGGGTACCCCGTCTGGCCCAGGAGCGGTGGTCTTGGCACGCATTCGCACCACCGCCGCCCCCATTTCCGTCTCCGTAACGGGCGGAACACTTTCGTAGTCGGCCTCCCGGTCACTATTCGGCAGTGCCATGACCGGGGGCGTGTGTTCCATCCTACGTGGGAATAGTTCCTCGACAACTCTGGTGAGGAGGCTGGGCTGGAGAGTCTCGGTGAGGGGGGGGCCCCGCGCGCGGAGCTTACTCAGCGCCGCACGATAGGGGCGACCCCAGGGGTCACGCTCGAGACTGTCCAGCATCTCCTGCCGACTAACGTCCTTGGCTTGACGGATGGCCAGCCCGAAGGTAGACCGCGCACTGCGGTAAGCCTCGTACAGCTGGCCCTCCCGCTCAGCGTCGCGGTGACGCCGCCGACTGCGGGTATAAGATCTCCGAGCACGTATGCACGCAGCTCGAAGCTCTGCCAACTCCCGGGACCACCAGGGAACCGCCCTCTTCGGGGGAAGACACCGTACACGGGGCATAGCCGCATCGCAAATCTGCGTTAACGCACAGAGAATGCGGCCAGCCTCGGCGTCCACCCCGTCCACCGAGGGCGGTGACGGCAGCCACGAATGCATAATGGCTGCCTCCACCAGTAGGTCCCGATCAAGTCGACCCACAGCCCACCGCGGAAAAGCGGGAGCTCCGTCTGCCGTGTGACCCCTGCTGGGCTGGCGGAGGGTCCGGGAGACCTCTATGCGAATGTATCTATGGTCGGATAGGGTCTCAACCTCCTCCTGGACATACCAGCTCCTCACACGTGGTGCGACATCGGGGCTAGCGAACGACAAGTCCACTATCGACCCACCCCGCTGCCGCACGCACGTATGCACTGAACCCCTGTTCAGCAAACAGAGGCCCAGTGACGCCGCCCACTCTTCAACCGCCCGCCCGCGATCGTTCGTCCTGGGGGACCCCCACGCCATAGACTTGGAGTTGAAGTCCCCCATTACGAAGAGCTAGCGCGGTGCCAGTCGCCGTATCGAGGCCTCCAAGTTGGTGAGGGAGGCCCCGAAATCTGCCACACTCCTGTTAGGGGAGAAGTACACGCCGTAAAGCGTTACCTCTCCCCAGTCCGCCGCGACGTATCCATCACCCCTGTCCTTTAGAGATAGAGGCGGGGAAGGCCACGACGTTGAGGCGACGATTGCCACAGAGCTGTCACTGCTACTCAACCAATTAGATCGGTCGGGCACGCAATACGGCTCCGCGGCTACGGCTACACCTATCAACCACTCCGCTATAGCTTGCAGGAAAAGGTCCTGCGCACCGGCGGAGTGGTTGAGGTTGGCTTGCAAGAGGTGGATGGACTCGGTAGCCATTAGTGGGCCGTGTCCATCACCTCCTCCGCGCCGGCGGGCGATTGGGTCGCGCAAGGAGCGGAAGCGGCCGGGTCGCCGGGCCGCTCCGCCCCTTTGGAGCCGAAGCCGGGGGTCTGCACTATCCACCCCCCATGCGATGTTTGGAGGGCTTATTGCCCGCCGCACACGCGGGACAGTGGGGTGCGGCAGCACACGATGCCGCCATGTGCCCGGTTTGACCGCAGCGGAAACATAGTCCGCTGCAGTCAAAGCAGTTGGTACACGTTGGCCGGGTATGCCCGACCGCCATGCACCTAAAACACCTCGCAGGCCGGGACTCCAGCAGGGTTACCCGCGCCGAACTCCAGCCTACGAGGATCCTGCCTGAGTCAGCCAATTTCTTGACCGACTCTACCGGACACTGCACCCAGGCAGCACCGACGCCGCCCGGTCCAGGGCGAATGGCGCCAATCCGGACAGTGTCCGAGGCGCATCCGGTTTTCGAGACAATAGCCTCCCTGATGTCCTCCACCGTCACGGAATCGTCCAGACCCGCAATGCGCATCTCTGATGCCGGATATTACCCTAGAATATTTAATTCGACTCATAATTTGAAAAGAATCAATAAAGATTTTTTTCTCCCCATACAAACTTTGCCACACTGCTCGACCCCCCCTTTTTTTTTTTTTTTTTTTGTGGTGGGCCATGGACGTCGCACCCCGCCAAATCGGTCCGGGGTGACGGAAGAGGCGGCGCGCAACCCCATTGACCCACCCTGCAAGCACCTCTTCTTCGCCATGCGAGCGGGCCACCGGTACCCGATCTTTGTCTTCGGTGGCCCGCTCGGCGGTATGCCCTCTCGGGCTCCTCTCCTGTTGACGCCCCGACAGATTTCGCCGTCGAGGCGTCGTCCTCACGCGGTGGCCTCGCGTCGGGTGACCGGACAATTCCCCGGTCCGATCACCCGAAGCCTCGGTTAGGGCGGCATCAGGCGCAGGTATTCGCGCCTGCGCCGCCCCGGCCGCGGGCGGCGGCCCGGGTCACGGGAATCCTCCCGGTCCCGTTCCGCCGCCTCCTTCTGCGAGATGACAGCCTCGCAGAAGGCGGCGACCGCGTCCCAATTCCTGACGCTGTCGACCATCGCCCTCGCGACAGCCGGCAGCGTCAGGTCGGCACCGATAATAGCGACGAGGTCGCAGCGCTGCCCGTCCCAGCCCGAGCATTCCTCGAGCGTATGTTGCGCCGTGTCCTCGTCACTACTGCAATGATGGCAGCCCGGAGTCCATTCCCTGTGCACGACCGTGTGCAGGTATTTCCCGAAACACCCGTGCCCCGTTAACACCTGCACCAGTCGGAAGGTGAGGACCCCGTGCCGCCGCTCCATCCATTCCATCAGTACGGGCCGGAGGGCCTCAACGGTAATGACACCGTGTCTAGGCCTCTCCAACCGCGTAGCCCAACGGGCGATGACTTCTCGGCGGGCGTCCTCGCGCCAGGTGGCTATCTCGTTAAACGATGGGGAGCCACCCTCTTCGCGCATTGAGGTAACCCGCCGGTAGAGGTCGGAGAGCATCTCCGCCTCTAGGTCCCACGGGGGTGTCCCGGCCAATAGGCACGCCGCCTCTGTCGACACCGTGCGGTACCCGCGAATGGCTCTGACCGCCATGGCTCGCTGTGGCCTCCACAGCACCGCCCTGAGCTGGGCGTTCAGAGCCCTCGCCCACACGGGTGCGCCGTACATGGCCATTGAGCGGATCACCCCCGCATACAGCCGTCGGCCCTCGAAACTGGGTCCGCCCACATTCGGCATGAGCCGAGAAAGGGCGGACGCCGCGCCGACCAGCCGGGGAGCAATTTGGCGAAAATGCTCCCGGAACCACCATCGCCCGTCGAGCACCAGACCCAAGTACCTCATATGGGCCTGGATACTGATGTGGATGGAGTTGACGACTAACGAGGCGCCGATAGGCAGCCTCACACGGGGCCCATGGAATAGTAGGGCCTCCGTCTTGTTTAGGGCCACCCTGAGCCCCAGCGCCTCGATTCGCCTGACCATCTCCTCGGTGCCGAGAGTGGCCAGGCTCGCCGCCTCTTCGAGTGTCCTGCCTCGGGCTGTGACGAGCGTGTCGTCAGCATAGCAAATAACGCTCAGCCCGGGGGGGAGACTCCCTCTCAACGCCCAGTCGTACCCGATGTCCCACAGAGTCGGCCCCAGAACCGACCCCTGCGGAACGCCGCACGACATGGGCGTCCGCACAATGTCCCCTGCGGGGCTCGCGTAGAGAACACTGCGCCCCTCCAGATAGTCTGCCACCAGCCGCCTGAGGTACAGGGGCACTCCATGGAACCGGAGCGCCTCCCTGATGCAGCTGAATGGCAGACTATTGAAGGCGTTGGCGATGTCCAACGACACCGCCAACAACACTCCTTTGCCGGCGACAGCCTCCGCGGCCGTCTGCCTCAGGCGTAGTAGGGCCCCGATGGTCGAACGCCCCTTCCGAAACCCAAATTGAGCGTCCGACAGATCGGGCCCCACCTCCTCCAGGTGCTGGACGATGCGGGCAGCGAGGACACGCTCCAGCAGCTTACCCACATCATCCAGAAGCACAATGGGCCTGTAGGCCGACGGCGAATCCGGGGGCCGTCCCGGCTTTGGCAGGAGAACCAACCTCCCTTCCTTCCAGCACTCAGGGAACTGTCCAGACGTCAGACAGGCGTTGAACAGTCGCCTGAGGCGAGGTTCGAGATGCTCGAGGAGCAACGTCAACACCCGGACTGGGACTCCGTCCGGGCCGGGGGCCGTGGTGGCGGATCGAATCTTCGCCACGGCTGCCCCCACTTCCGACTCCGTCACGGGCGGAACACTCTCGACGGCCTCCCGGTCGTGATCTGGCGAAGCCATGACCGGGGGCGTGTGCTCCGACTGCCGCGGGAACAGCTCCTCGACCACTCTACGAAGGAGGTCGGGCTGGAGGGTCTCGGTGAGGGGGGGGCCCTGCGCGCGAAGCTTATTCAGCGACGCGCGATACGGGCGACCCCAGAGGTCACGGTCGAGACCGTCCAGCATCTCCTGCCAACTTGCGTCCTTGGCGGACCGGATGGCCAGCCGAAAGGCGGTACGCGCACTGCGGTACGCCTCGTACAGCTGGCCCTCCCGCTCAACATCGCGGCGACGCCGCCGACTGCGGGTGTAGGACCTTCGGGCACTAATGCACGCCGCACGAAGGTCCGCCAGTCTTGGGGACCACCAGTAGACCCCCTGCCTCGGAGGTAGACGCCGCACCCTGGGCATGGCCGCATCGCAGACCTGCGTTAACGCACTGCGGATGCGGACAGCCTCAACGTCCACTCCGTCCGCTGGGGGTGGTGAGGACAGCCACGTGTTCACGATGGCCGCCTCCGCCAGTAGGTCCCTATCTAGACGCCCCACAGCCCACCGCGGAAATGCGGGAGCCCGGTCCGCCCTGTGACCCCTGCTGGGGTCCCGGAGAGGGGAGACCTCCATCCGGATGTATCGGTGATCCGACAGGGTCTCCGCCTCCTCCAGGACACGCCAGTTCCTCACTCGTGGTGCGACAGCGGGGCTAGCGAACGACAAGTCCACTATCGACCCACCCTGCTGTCGCACACACGTGTTCACTGAGCCTCTGTTTAGGACACAGAGGCCCAGTGACGCCGCCCACTCCACGATCGCCCGCCCACGATCGTCCGTCATCGGGGACCCCCACGCCGTGGATTTGGCGTTGAAGTCCCCCAGGACCAGGACGAGGCCCGGTGCCAGTCGCCGTATCGAAGCCTCCAAGGTGGTGAGGGAGGCCCCGAAATCGTCCATTCTCCTGTTAGGGGAGAGGTATACACTGTAGAGCGTGACCCCTCCCCAATCCGCCGCGACAAATTCCTCGCCCCTATCCAAGAGGGATAAGGACGGGAAGTGCCGCTGCGTGGAGGTGACGATTGCCGCGGTTCCGTTTCGGCTGACCACCCAATTGGGGCGATCAGGCACGACGTACGGTTCCGCGACTACGGCTGCACCGATCGACCACTCCGCCATGGATTGCAGGAGGAGATCCTGCGCACCGGCGGAGTGGTTGATGTTGGCCTGCAGGAGGTGAGTGGACTGGGCAGCCATTAATGGGCCGTGTCCATCATCACCTCCTGGCTTGCTGCGGGCGATCGGGCCGCGCTAGGAGCGGAAGCGGCCGGAGTCGAAGGGCCGCTCCGCCCCTTTGGAGCCGAAGCCGGAGGTCTGCACGCCCCAGAGCCCATGCGGTGCTTGGCGGGCTTATTGCCCGCCGCACACGCGGGGCAGTGGGGCGGGGCGGCGCAAGATGCCGCCATATGCCCAGTCTGACCGCAGCGGAAACAGAGTCCGCCGCAGTCAAAGCAATTAGTGCATGTTGGCCGGGTGTGCCCGACCGCCATGCACTTGAAACACCTCGCAGGCCGGTGCTCCAGCACGGTGACTCGCGCTGAGCTCCAGCCCACGAGGAGCCTGCCTGAGTCGGCCAGTTGCCTGACCGACTCCACTGGGCACTGCACCCAGGCAGCACCTACGCCGCCCGGACCGGGCCGGATGGCACCAACCCGGACGGTGTCCATGGGACACCCGGTTTTCGAGGCAATGGCCTCCCGGATGTCTTCCACCGTCACGGAGTCGTCCAGACCCGCAATGCGCATTTCGGCGCACTTCACGGGTCTGGCGATTTTAACGCCACCCTCCTCGGCGAACAGACCTCTCAACTTCGACGCCACGCTATCGGCCGTCCTGGTGCCCTCGGCCCCAGGGAACTCTAGAATCCGAGCCCCTGTCCGGGCCTTGCGGGTCCTGGCTTCGACGCCTCCTATGTCGGAGACGTCGAGCTCCCGCCGGGCTTTCCGCAGAACGGCCTCATAGCTGAGGCCCCTTTCTGCCGCCTCAGGCAGCACAGTGATCACCACTGCGGCTGTCTTCGGCGGCCGGAGCCCCTTGCGCGGCCTTTTCCTCTTCTTCGTTGTGCCGCCTCCTCCGACTCCTGCCTGGGGAGCGGCGACCTCAGCGGCGCGCTTGGTCGCCGCTCTCCTCCTCTGACCGCGACTTTTCCTGCCGCGCTCGGCCACCTGCCAACCCTGTTCGGGCGCAGCGGGCGTGCCAGGTGCGGGAGGCGCAGTCGCGGGCGCGCTGGTCGTCGCTGGCGGTGTTGATGCCAACGACGACTGCAGTCCGGCAGGAGCCGGTGCCACCTTCTTCTTCTTCGTCGCGGGAGCGGGCCCCTTGGACTTGGGCCCAGCCGCGGCCGCGGCGTAGCTACCCCCCACGCGGCCACCCTGACAAGGCAGCGGAGCGGGGGCTGGTGCCGCATATGGCCGTTTGTCCGCGGCCAGAGGCGGCCGGACTCGTGGTTCCGGAGGCAGCCTTGCCTCCAGAACGGCCAAGCGCGCATCGACCAGTTTGACCACCGAGTCGATGATGGCGCGCAAGGCCTCGTCCGGCACGCCTCCCACCGCGGACAGCGGGGTCGGTGTTAACGGCTGGGCCGCTATCGGGGCCTGCTCCACGACGTTTGGTGGGCTGGCGAATGTCGGCGGCGCGCGCTCCGCAGTCGGAGCCGTCTTCGGCGCAGCGGCAACCGTTGGGCGGCCAGCTCCTCGGCGGCCAGCGCTGGCCGGTAACGCGGGTGGCGCAGTCGGCATAAGTCGCGCCATCTGCGCCTTTAACTCGGCCATGTCCTTGGCGAGGAGGCGGTTTTCCCTCCTCACCTCGGCCAGCTCCGACTCTGCTCGACCCCCCCTAGGGGTATAATTTCGTAAAATCCTTTCTTAGCAAATCTCTACGTCATATAAAGAAACCACAGTCAATATTTCAAGTTGCCAGCTTCAATAATATCGGCTTGGCGCTAATGATTTAATGGGTCGTCCAACCCGCTTTGCAGGCCTAATTTACACCCCCAGATGGTGAAAATCAACAAATGCTGAAACACGTGTTTATTTATTTTTACTGGAGAATATTTGTACGTAATTTGAAAAGAATCGATAAAGATTTTTTTTCACCGAACATTTTTTTAAATTGACATAATTTTTTTATTTATAAACCAATTAAGATAAAATAAAGCCTAAATGTTAAGTGAAGCTTACCACAATATATTAGTGAAAACCGCGTCTAAATCGGATAAGCCATTTCTGAGATTAGCGTGCACAAACACACAGACAAACAGATAAACAGACAAACAGATAAACAGACAAACAGATAAACAGACAAAAATTTTAAAAATCATTGTTTTGGGTTCTATTAGTGTTGATAAAGGTCCCAGTAATATTTTTTCTCATAGATCTTCCATGTACAGACAGCGATCCGTTACATTTTTATTATATGTATAGATAGATAGATAGATTAGATCATTGGTAGGAGCAAAAGTTAGTTACATTCGTATCTTAGTACCAATTTTAATCCAACAATTTGTATTTCCAGTTTTATTTCCTTCGTTGGTATTCTATAATTTATTTTTAAAATAAATTTTAAAATATTAGCTGTGAAAGATTTTATTACTATCTATATTATATATCTTCATGAATGAAATCCTACTGTAATTGTGAAATTTGTGTTAGTTAGTGTGTATGTTTGTTTCTTCGCGCAATAAGTACTGGGTTCAGTACTTATTGCGCGAAGAAACAAACAAACGGCAATCGGTTGATTGCGATAACACTTCTTCTTCTTCTTTTTATGTACTGGCAATCAGTTACTTATACGAGCCATTGTTGCCAGTGTCGAGTTATAATTATCTTCATGTCCTTAGTCTCTTCAGGTTAGTCATTGCCTGTCAGTAAGTCAAATTGTCGCTATCAACGATGCTATGGCCACACTATTAATGGTATCTTGTGGGAATTTTGATGGAAAACGAAAACGTTGTAAAGCACTTTTATATGATATTCACTAAATCCCAGCAGTTCTGTCACATCTCATTACATAAAATGTCATCAAAATTATCTAATATGACACGGTAACTATAACACTAAGATATAAAATATTGTAATATAGAGTATTGGTGTAAAGATGCGAAAGGGAATGCTCCGATGGTTCGGACATGTGGAAAGAATGCCGAACGAACATCTGGTTAAGAAGATATACAATGCGAAAGTGGAAGGATGTAGGTACCGGGGGAGACCGAGACTAACCTACCTAGACCAGATTGGTCATGTACTGAAGGAAGGTGGAGTCAAGAGTCTCCGAAACCGGCGAGCGTGTATGAAGAGAATTATGAATGTTGAGGAAGCGAGTGAAGTACCTATGCAAGGAAGAAGAGTCCTCTGACACTCTGTTCTCTCTGCCTAACCTGCAAAGGACATGGCGTGATGTTATGTATGTATGTATGTATAGAATATAATACAAGAGCACCACATGACGCTTTTGATTCCCGCCAAACACTTGCTCTATACTTATACCTATAGCTGTTACTTTTAATCCCGATTGTCCTTTTTTTTTTTTTTTTTTTTTTTTTTTTTTATTGGTGGGCTATGGGTGCGTCTCGTCCCGCCAAATCGGTCCGGGGTGACGGAGAAGGCGGCGCGTGATCCCATAGACCCACCGTAAAATCCTCTCTCTGCGCCGTGCGAGCGGACCACCGGTACCCGATCTTTGTCTTCGGTGGTCCGCTCGGCGGTTTACCCTCGCGGGTTCCTCTCGTCGACGCCCCGACAGATTTCGCCGTCGGGGCGTCGCCCTCACGCGGTGGCCTCGCGTCGGGTGACCGGACAATTCCCCGGTCCGATCACCCGAGGCCTGGGTTAGGGCGGCATCAGGCGCAGGTATTCGCGCCTGCGCCGCCCCGGCCGCTGGCGGCGGCCCGGGTCGCGGGAGTCCTCCCTGACTCGTTCCGCCGCCTCCTTCTGCGAGATGACAGCCTCGCAGAAGGCGGCGACCGCGTCCCAATTCCTGACGCTGTCGACCATCGCCCTCGCGACAGCCGGCAGCGCCAGGTCGGCACCGATAATAGCGACGAGGTCGCGGCGCTGCCCGTCCCAGCCCGAGCATTCCTCGAGCGTATGTTGCGCCGTGTCCTCGTCACTACTGCAATGATGGCAGCCCGGAGTCCACTCCCTGTACACGACCGTGTGCAGGTATTTCCCGAAGCACCCGTGCCCCGTCAACACCTGCACCAGTCGGAAGGTGAGGACCCCGTGCCGCCGCTCCATCCATTTCATCAATACGGGCCGGAAGGCTTCGACGGTCACGATACCGTGTCTAGGCCTCTCCAGCCGCGTAACCCAACGGGCGATGACGTCTCGGCGGGCGTCCTCGCGCCAGGTGGCTATCTCGCTCAACGATGGGGAGCCACCCTCCTCGCGCACTGAGGTAACCCGCCGGTAGAGGTCGGAGAGCATCTCCGCCTCTAGGTCCCACGGGGGTGTCCCGGCCAATAGGCACGCCGCCTCTGTCGACACCGTGCGGTACCCGCGAATGGCTCTGACCGCCATGGCTCGCTGTGGCCTCCACAGAACCGCCCTGAGCTGGGCGTTCAGAGCCCTCGCCCACACGGGTGCGCCGTACATGGCCATCGAGCGGATGACCCCCGCATACAGCCGTCGGCCCTCGAAACTGGGTCCGCCCACATTCGGCATGAGCCGAGAAAGGGCGGACGCCGCGCCGACCAGCCGGGGAGCAATCTGTCGGAAATGCTCCCGGAACCACCATCGCCCGTCGAGCACCAGACCCAAGTACTTCATATGGGCCTGGATGTTGATCTGGATGGAGTTGACGACTAACGAGGCGCCGGTTGGCAGCCTTACGCGTGGCCCATGAAATAATAGGGCCTCCGTTTTATTTAAGGCCACCCTGAGCCCCAGCGCCTCGATTCACCTGACCATCTCCTCGGTGCCGAGAGTGGCCAGGCTCGCCGCCTCTTCGAGTGTCCTGCCCCGGGCTGTGACGAGCGTGTCGTCAGCATAGCACACCAAGCTCAGCCCGGGGGGGAGACTCCCTCTCAACGCCCAGTCGTACCTGATGTCCCACAGAGTCGGCCCCAGAACCGACCCCTGTGGAACACCGCACGACATGGGCGTTCGCACAATGTCCCCTGCGGGACCCGCGCAGAGGATACTGCGCCCCTCCAAATAGTCTGCCACCAGCCGCCTGAGGTACAGGGGCACTCCATGGAACCGGAGCGCCTCCTTGATGCAGCTGAATGGCAGACTATTGAATGCGTTGGCGATGTCCAGCGACACCGCCAACAGCACTCCCTTGCCGGCGACAGCCTCCGCGGCCGTCTGCCTCAGGCGTAGCAGGGCCCCGATGGTCGAACGCCCCCTCCTAAACCCATATTGAGCGTCCGACAGATCGGGCCCCACCTCCTCCAAGTGTCGGACGATGCGGGCAGCAGACGTCAGACAGGCGTTGAACAGTTGCCTGAGGCGAGGCTCGAAGTGCTCGAGGAGCGACGTCAACACCCGGACTGGTATTCCGTCCGGGCCGGGGGCCGTGGTGGCGGAGCGAATCCGCGCCACTGCCGCCCGCACTTCCGACTCCGTCACGGGTGGAACACTCTCGTCGTCGGCCTCCCGGTCTTGATCTGGCGAAGCCATG
Source organism: Lymantria monacha (assembly GCA_905163515.2). NCBI lineage: Eukaryota > Metazoa > Arthropoda > Insecta > Lepidoptera > Erebidae > Lymantria > Lymantria monacha. The sequence continues at coordinate 27,105,515 of LR991081.1, forward strand.
ACCGGGGGCGTGTGTCCCGACTGCCGTGGAAATAGCTCCTCGATCACCCTACAGAGGAAGTCGGGCTGGAGGGTCTCGGTGAAGGGGGGGCCCTGCGCGCGAAGCTTGTTCAGCGACGCGCGATACGGGCGACCCCAGGGGTCACGGTCGAGACCGTCCAACATCTCCTGCCAACTCGCATCCTTGGCGGCTCGGATGGCCAGCCGAAAGGCAGTACGCGCACTGCGGTACGCCTCGTACAGCTGGCCCTCCCGCTCAGCGTCGCGGTGACGCCGCCGGCTGCGGGTGTGGGACCTTCGGGCACTGATACACGCCGCGCGAAGGTCCGCCAGTCTTGGGGACCACCAGTAGACCCCCTGCCTCGGAGGTAGACGCCGCACCCTGGGCATGGCCGCATCGCAGATCTGCGTTAACGCACTGCGGATGCGGACAGCCTCAGCGTCCACTCCGTCCGCTGGGGGCGGTGAGGACAGCCACGTGTGAACGATGGCCGCCTCCGCCAGTAGGTCCCTATCAAGACGACCCACAGCCCACCGCGGAAACGCGGGAGCTCCGTCCGCCCTGTGACCCCTACCGAGTTCCCGGGGGGAGACCTCCATCCGGATGTACCGGTGGTCCGACAGGGTCTCCGTCTCCTCGAGGACACTCCAGTTCCTCACCCGTGGCGCGACAGCGGGGCTAGCGAACGACAAGTCCACTATCGACCCGCCCTGCTGCCGCACACACGTGTTCACTGAGCCCCTGTTAACAACACAGAGGCCCAGTGAAGCCGCCCACTCAACGACCGCCCGTCCGCGGTCGTCCGTCATAGGGGACCCCCATGCCGTGGATTTGGCGTTGAAGTCCCCCAGGACCAGGACGAGGCCCGGTGCCAGTCGCCGTATCGAAGCCTCCAAGGTGGTGAGGGAGGCCCTCAAATCGTCCATTCTCCTGTTAGGGGAGAGGTAAACGCTGTAGAGTGTGACCCCTCCCCATTCCGCAGCGACAAATTCTTCGCCCCTATCCAAAAGGGATAGGGACGGGAAGTGCCGCCGCGTTGAGACGACGATTGCCGCAGTTCCGTTTCGGCTGACCACCCAATTGGGGCGATCAGGCACGACGTACGGTTCCGCGACTACGGCTGCACCAATCGACCACTCCGCCATGGATTGAAGGAGGAGATCCTGCGCTCCGGCGGAGTGGTTGGTGTTGGCCTGCAGGAGGTGAATGGATTCTGCAGCCATTAGTGGGCCGTATCCATCACCTCCGCCTCGCCAGTGGGCGATCGGGCCGCGCTAGGAGCGGGAGCGGCCGTGGTCGAAAGGCCGCCCCGCCCCTTTGGGGCCGAAGCAGGAGGTCTGCACGCCCCAGAACCCATGCGGTGCTTGGCGGGCTTATTGCCCGCCGCACACGCGGGGCAGTGGGGCGGGGCGGCGCAAGATGCCGCCACGTGCCCGGTCTGACCGCAGCGGAAACACAATCCGCCGCAGTCGAAGCAATTGGTGCACGTCGGTCGAGTGTGTCCGACCGCCATGCACTTATAGCACCTCGCAGGCCGGTGCTCAAGCACGATTACCCGCGCCGAGCTCCAGCCCACGAGGAGCCTGCCTGAGCCGGCCAGTTGCCTGACCGGCTCCACCGGGCACTGCGCCCAGGCAGCACCTACGCCACCCGGACCGGGACGAATGGCACCGACCCGGACGGTGTCTATGGGACACCCGGTTTTCGAGGCAATAGCCTCCCGGATGTCTTCCACCGTCACGGAGTCGTCCAGACCCGAAATGCGCATTTCGGCGCACTTGACGGGCCTGGCGATCCTGATGCCACCTTCCTCGGCGAACAGACCTCGCAGCTTCTCAGCTACGCTGTCAGCCGTCTTGGCGCCCTCGGCCCCTGGGAACTCGAGGATTCGAGCCCCCGTCCGGGCCTTGCGGTTCCTGGCTTCGACGCCTCCAATATCGGAGACGTCTAGCTCCCGCCGGGCCTTCCTCAAGACGGCCTCGTAGCTGAGGCCCTTCTCGGCCGCCTCAGGCAGCACAGTGATCACCACTGCGGCTGTCTTTGGCGGCTTGAGCCCCTTGCGCGACCTCTTCTTCTTGTCGCCAGCTCCTGCCTTGGGAGCGGAGACCTCAGCGGCGCGCTTGGCCTCCGCTCTCCTTCTTTGGCCGCGACTCCTTCTATCGCGCTCGGCCACCTGCCAACCCTCTTCGGGTACGACAGTCGTGCCAGACGCGGAAGGCCTTGTCGCAGCCTCGCTGGTCGTCGCCGGCGGTTTCGTTGCGGGCGGCTTCAGCGGTCCGGCAGGAGCCAGCGCCGTCTTCCTCCTCAGGGCAGGTCCCTTCGGAGCGGGGCCGGGGCCTTTGGGCTTAGGCCCGGCCGCGGCCGCGGTGTAGCTCCCCACGCGGCCACCCTGACAAGGCAGCGGGGCGGGGGCTGGTGCCGTATGTGGCCGCTTATCTGCGGCAAGAGACGGCCGGACACGTGGTTCTGGAGGCAGCCTTGCCTCCAGAACGGCGAAGTGCGCATCGACAATTTTGCCCACTGCGTCGATTATCGCACGCAGGGACTCATCCGGCAATCCCCCCACCGCAGGCAGCGGGGTTGGCATCGGGGTCGGCAGCGGGGTCGGCGCCTCCGGTTGAGCCTCCACCGGGGCCCGCTCCGAGACGCTTGGCGACTTCTTCGCCGCGGCGCGAGTCGTCCTCCTCGCTACCGGGACAGGTGTCGGCTCGGTGGCCGTGACGGCTTCGGCCGGCGGCGTGCCCTCCGCAGCAGGGGGCGTCCTCCTCGCCGCAGGGACGGGTTTCACCGCGGCAGCTGTTTTGAGCGCCTTGGCCCGACGGCTTTGGCGCAGGCGGTAGGAACTGCGCCATCTGGGCCCGCAGGTCGGCCATGTCTTTGGCCAACATGCGGTTTACCTGACGCAGCGACTCCAGCTCGGACCCCAACTGGCGGTTCAGGTCCCGCAGGCCTGAAACCTCGCCACTAAGGCGGGCATTTTCAGCCTGCAGGTCCAGGGGGCCGTCGCTCGCAGCAGGCGCCGCCTCACGCCGAGGAGTCACCGACCTTCTTCCTGCTACTGCGGCCTCTCGCCCCCTGCGAGAAGCCGGCACCTTCGGTGGAGGCATGATGGTCCCGCTCCCCTCGGAGTCGGCGCCCGAGCTGCCTCCCTTGCTCAGGGGGCGCTTTCGCATCTGCGAGGGGAGGGCCTCCTCCCTGGTCTTCTCAGCCGCCGCCACAGGACGCGGCGACGACTTAGCGGGGGCTTTAGCGTCCGACCCGCTATCTCCTCTGGACGGCCCTGCGGATATACCGCCCTCGTCCATCTTAGCGGCAGATCTGCTGCCCTCATCCACGGACGGCTCTGCGACGTCACTGTCGCCCTCGTCCGTAGACGGCTCTGCAGCATTTCTGCCACCGTCCTCCTTTTCAGCGGCGGCAGCCTCTCTCCGCGCACGCCGCTCCACCATCCTCCTCTTGTAGCTGGAAGCCTGCCCCCGGCTCTTCCTGGGCGACTTCCGCTTCACTTTTTGGGCCTCCACGATTTGTGCCGGGCCCTTGGCGGACGCCTCAAGTCCTGAGGACGAGGCGTCGTTGTCAGTTTTTCTTTGGCTTGACAAGGCCGTGGTGTGAGAATCACAAGGATTCCCGTCGGTTTTTAAATGTTTTAAAGTTTGCGTATCCATTGTGAATCCCACGAGAATGGGAGATACATTACGTCGACCCGGGCAGAGATCCCTATACCCGGGCAAGCCTACATTTACCAACCAGGGGGTCAGCCGGTGCCCTGGCTGGAGCGTGCTAACGACAGAACAACCCATCTGCCATGCATCTTCTCGCCGCACGCCAGAACTTAAGATTCTGGGTGATTTCCGAGTCCGAATGTTACTTCGAACTCTTTATAGAGGTTGTCTTCCTCGCGGTCCGGGCGGTTAAGCCAAGACCCTCGCTCCTGAAACTAAGACAAGCAAAGAATCAGGTTTACGATGTGTGGGCGGTGGCAAGTGCCTGCCCAGCCCTCAAATGAATGAGTGACTGAGCCCGTCCCGATATTTCGCGTCCTATAACCTCTACTACGACTGTAGTAGAGTAAGGAGCGAAATCGCGCAGATATTCGCTACGGACGACAGTACAACAGAAGAACTGGGGACCGCCGCCCGCACCCAGGGTACACCGCGTGGAGGTTTCTGGGATAGTACCCCAATCCCGATTGTCCTAGGGAACAAAACTGGCGTGAGTAAAACCACTGCCCGCATATAAATTAAAATCGCCGCCGTTGTCTGTACGCTTAGATTTTTTAAACTACGTTTTGTTTTTTAAATACGGTTTTCGTCAATAGACAGAGTAAATCAAAACTAAGGTCTATAAGTATAATAAATGCATATTATTGTAGGAAAAGTTTAGAATTTCAAATATTTGTAATAAGATGCCGTAAAAAAGCAAAAAAAAAGATTTAACAATGCAGTCATCATCATCATCATCACAGCCCATAAATGTCCCACTGTTGGGCTCGGGTCTCCTCTGTAATGGGAGGGAAATTATCTTACTATACCGCGCTGGTCAGACGTGTTGGTATAGGGTTTTGTTTCAAGTATTCCTTCTCTCGCTTAGATGTTATATGCGCTTTATATCCCTTAGTCGTCTCGTACGATCACCCACGGGTAAGATATGGGGTGGTGAATAATATTCATACTCCGTCACCACACGAAAAACAGTATTATTCATACATACATATATACCATCACGCCATGTCCCTTACAGGGTAGGCAGAGAGAACCGAGTGCCAGAGAACTCTATCCTTGCATACTTCACTCGCTTCCTCAACATTCATAATTCTCTTCATACACGCTCGCCGGTTTCGGAGACGCTTGACTCCACCTTCCTTCAGTACATGACCGATTTAGTCTAGGTAGGTTAGTCTCGGTCTCCCCCGGTACCTACATCCTTCCACTTTCGCATTGTATATCTTCTTAACCAGACGTTCGTTCGGCATTCTTTCTACATGTCCCAACCATCGGAGCATTCCCTTTCGCATCTTTACACCAATACTCTCTTTCATACCTACTCGCTCTCTTACGTCGTCATTACGAATGCGATCAGTCAGCCTAACTCCACAGATTTTCCGTAGAGATCGCATTTCGAACGCATTAATTTTACTTTCATACTCTTTTCTGCATACCCAACTCTCGCTTCCATACAGTAATGTTGGGACAAGCACTGCGTTATGTATTGCTCACGTGCCTTCTGGCTGAGGTGGCTACCGAAAAGTTGCCCCAACGCTCCGTTCACTCTATTTCCCGCATTCACTGTTCGCTCAATATCAGTGGTGTACCTTCCATCTCGGCTAAATCCACATCCAAGATATACAAATTCATCCACTTGCTCCAGTACATCATTACCTATTGTTACTCTTACATCTGTTCTGGCTTCATCTCTTCTATTATTCATTATTCAACTAAATATATATCGGCGACAAATTATCCTCTCACTCACTCATTGTGGACATCAATAGGAATCCGGACGAGAAATAAAAGGTTTGTAGATTATAATTCACTTTATTTACACTAATTACTAATTAACACCAGTCACTTTTGTAGTACACATTAGGTACAGTTCCTAGGCTAGTATTACCTCCTACTCCTAGAGAGAGCCGCACGATGACTGTATCGAATATACAGCGTTCGCTCTATTTTATAGTGTCAAGTCTCTCTCTTCTTCTTCTTATATATTGGCAATCAGCTACATATACGAGCTATTGGTGCCAGTGTCAAGTTATAAATATTTTCACGTTTTTAGTCTTTCAGGTTAGTCATTGTCTAAGTCAAATTGTCGCCATTAACAGTGCAATGGCCACACTGTTAATGGTATCTTGTGGGAATTTTGATGGAAAACGAAAATGTTGTAAAGCAGTTTTATATGATATTCACTACATCCCAGTAGTTCCGCCGCTTCATATTACATAAAATGCCATCAAAATTATCTAATATAACACGTTAAAACACTAAGCTATCTAATATAATACAAGAGCGCCACATGACGTTTTCAAATTCCCGTCAAAAGTCCAAGTCTCTCTCTGTCTAGGCTCTGTACACATCATTATGACGTTTGTGTGTCGTTGACGAACCGTAGTCATGACCGCTATGCGACATATATTAGACACGTGGTGCATTTAATGTATATTAAAACTGCCCTGTACAACGTGTAATTAAAATGAATATCCTAGAAGTTACCAAAGGTGACAGAGCGACCGAAGACTGATGCAAAGCGAGGCCGGATCGGTAGTTTTAAATATTTTTGTGGGCGTTTTATATTATATTATGCAGAGGAATTGCTAGGGTATAGCGAACATGAGATATGAAAGTGCTTTGTATCTTTTCGTTTGCCACTAAAATTTCCAGAAGATACCATTAACAGTGTGACCATAGAAGGTCACAACTTGACTTACTAATTCGAAGAAACTAAAGATTTGAACAGAATAATCAAATAAATCCTTCCGTGTGGTGACAGAATAAGAATACAATTCACCACTTCGTATCTTACCCGTTGGTAATCGTAAAAGTACTAAGGGATATAAAAACACATATAACATCTATGCGAGAGAAGGAAAACTCGAAACAACCTTATACTAACACATCTGACCAGCGTGTTGTAGTAGGTCAATTACCTTTCCATTGTGGAGGAGGCTAGAGCCCAACAGTGGGACATTTATGGGCTGTGATGATGATGATGATGATGAATCGTAAAAGATGATTAAGGGATTAAATATGCATATAACGTCTATGTAAGAGAAGGAAAATTCGTATAAAACCCTATACCAACACGTCTGACCAGCGTGGTATAGAAGATCAATTTCCCTTCTAGTGTGAAGGAGGCTGGAGTCCAACAGTGGGACATTTATGAGCTGAGATGATGATTTTCAACACAAAAGGAAGAAAATTTTATTATTTCTATGTATAAGCGTCTATAAAGAAGATGCCGTATGTATATTATACTTAATTTTTATTCATCATCTCAGCTCATATATGTCTCCCACTGTTGGGCTCGAGCCTCTTCCATAATGGGAGGGTAATTGACCTACTCTACCACGCTGGTCATACGTGCTGGTATAGGGTTTTGTTTCGAGGTTTCAATCTCTCGCATAAATGTTATATGCGTTTTATATCTCTTAGTCGTCTCGTACGATCACCCACGGGTTATATAGGGGGTGGTGAATTGTATTCTTACTCCGTCACGACATGAAAATATTTTTTTATTAATATTCCATTAATTAATTTTTACTAATATTCCATAAATTAATCCTGTACCAAACTGTCTAATCAGCGTGGTTATAGTAGGACAAGCTTATAATTTGACAACAAATGACAATGAAACTTAGCTTCAGTCGATGAGTTGAATTTTGTTTAATTTTCCGCAATTCAACACGATAAAAGTTTGTGCTACATAAATCTTTGTCACCTGGGAAATATCTACGTGGAGTAGTCTCCCCGTTCCCTCCAATACGATTGAGTGAAATAATGACTGATCTATTGATTAATTTGTAATCACTAAGTTAGCTCGTAAAAAAAGCTATAACTATTGTATTATTTTTGAAAAATATGCTGTATGGTAGCGGCTATGTATACTAACAACCTTTACTTTCCTCGTAAAAGGCGACTAAGAGCCTTACAACGACCTGGGCCAACTCCATCTGTTACCGTTTGGTCAACAATTACATTCCCAAGGAAGGTTGACGTCGGGCAGGCGGCAGATCATAAAATTATTGCCAATAACTTGTATTATATGTACTATGAAAGAAGAGTACATATTGTATCGATCCGAAATAATTGGTAAGAGAATGATGATATTGAAAAAAAAAACATTTGTACTAGTTCAAAAGACTTTGTAGCTAGAACTTACTAAACATATTATAAACAATTTTATTTAAAGGAAGTAACTTAAAAAATAACCTATATAGCATGTTACTATATTTTCTCAAATTGCAGCCACGTTCCAATCCAATGTAAGAGTAACAATAGGTAATGATATACTAGAGCAAGTGGATGAATTTGTATATCTTGGATGTGGATTTAGCCTAAATGGAAGGTACACCACTGATATAGAGCGAAGAGTGAATGCGGGAAATAGAGTGAACGGAGCGTTGGGGCAACTTCTCGGCAGCCACCACCTCAGCCAGAAGGCACGTGTAGCAATACATAACGCAGTGCTTGTCCCAACATTACTGTATGGAAGCGAGAGTTGGGTATGCAGAAAAGAGTAGGTATGAAAGTAAAATTAATGCGGTCGAAATGCGATCTCTGCGGAAAATCTGTGGAGTTAGGCTGACCGACCGCATTCGTAACGACGACGTAAGAGAGCGAGTAGGTATGAAAGAGAGTATTGGTGTAAAGATGCGAAAGGGCATGCTCCGGTGGTTCGGACATGTGGAAAGAATGCCGAACGAACGTCTGGTTAAGAAGATATACAATGCGAAAGTGGAAGGATGTAGGTACCGAGGGAGACCGAGACTAACCTACCTAGACCAGATCGGTCATGTACTGAAGGAAGGTGGCGTCAAGAGTCTCCGAAACCGGCGAGCGTGTATGAAGAGAATTATGAATGTTGAGGAAGCGAGTGAAGTATGCAGAGATAGAGTTCTCTGGCACTCTGTTCTCTCTGTCTACCCTGCAAGGGATATGGCGTGATGATATGTATGTATGTTCCAATCCGTTAGTAGATTATTAGATCAAATTCAGACAAAATGTAAAGCAGACAATATGTTAATGCCCTCACAGAGCTTATTCATATTAAATGATTTGATTTTCATAAAAGTTACATAACAAAGCACCGTAGTACAATATATTAATTTATTTACAAAATTATAATCATCTCTCTATGATAATGACTCTATCATAACACGTCATCGGCACATATTTTCCTCTTTCACTGTTAGCAGTGAAAGAGGAAAATATGTGCCGATGACGGTGATCCCCGGTCCGGTCACCCAGTGTCTCGGCTAGGGTGACCGGACCGGGGATTAGGCTGATCGCCCGTAGTACGGCCATACTGTGGACGACGACGCGCTGACTTCTAGACTTATTGGGCGAGATAGCAGGGCGTCTACTCTAGAAGATACCCGCGAGGGTAGACCGCCGGGACCACCGAAGTTAAAAATCGAGTACCGGTGGTCCGCTCGCACGGCGAAGAGAGAGGAGTTTTACGGTGGGTCTATGGGGTCACGCGCCGCCTTTCCGTCACCCCGGACCGATTCGGCGGGGCGAGACGTATCATTAGTCCACAAAAAAAAAAAAAGGGTAGACCGCCGGGTGGACAAACACCACAAAGACCGGATTCCGATGGCACAATTCATTTATTTATAAACTTCATCTTCGGAAATAGCAAAATTGTATTTAGCATATACCTATTTTTATTTATTAAGCTATTGTAAGTAGAACCAATAAAATACACAGCTGACAGACATTCCCCCCTTTTGATATTTTATTGTTTATGTAAAACCAAAATAAAATAAAGATGAATGTCAGATAATTACAAAAATGTGCCTTTCAACAATATTTGTTATTTAGAATAATTGAAATCCATAACAGCTTTGAATAATTTCTATAATAAGCCACCGCCGTTAAAGGTAAGATATATGAACACGTATTCCTAATTTTTCTTACAGTTATTTTGTTTTTATTTTAGTGGTAGGATCACGCTGTTGACAGTTTTATGTCTACAACCGCGGGCCGGTCCGTCCGGGGTAGTACCACACTGCCACCGATGACAAAGATCGGGTACCGGTGGCCCGCCCGCACGGCGAAGAGAGAAGTTCTTGCAAGATGGGTCTATGGGCTTGCGCGCCGCCTCTTCCGTCGCCCCGGACCGATTTGGCGGGGCGCGACCACATTCATAGTCCACCGCATGAAAGAAAAAAAAAAAAGGTCGCAGATTACCACACTCGCAGAAAATAAACGACTGAGCAGTGGCAATGTGATACTATGCTTCGTTCGGTGAGCGAGAGTTTGGGTTTTGGAATTTCTTTGGTAAGCAGCGGCCTAGCTTTACCCCTAAAGGTCCATGGGTAGCAGTAACACTTAACATCAGGTGTTCTGCTTGCTCGTTAGCCATCAAAAGCAATAAAAAAAATTATAAACAGTAAGATAACATTGATCCTGTAGAAAAAAAATATTCATTGTGTTTTTTTATGAAGAACAAAAGATCGCGTCAAAACGTAATTTGATTATGGAGTCAACGCGACTAGGAGCGCTCACGAAATAGAATTTTATTGTAAGGCACAGCTGTAATGAATACTCAATGTTACATTATTTCTATTTTTATTGTTTTTCCACGAATGTTCGTGAATTTAATTTTATATTGGTATCAATTACAAGCATATTGTTTTGACCATCGTCATCCTACTGCTTTTATTCTAATATTAATGATACACGGTTAGAGCAGCATGACATTGTTCTCTAACCACAAATGAAAGATTATTTTGAAGTTTTCACAGTTTCGACTAGCGCGGGAGGTAAATAACTTTATCTGTATACCAACATTATCTGTTTATACAAATTTTAAAGAAACAGAAATAGGAGTAACAGTGAGTTAAATTTTAACGATAAATATATAATAATGTTATAGTAAAAGTACCATCTCGATAATAAATGCATAAATTATGCCATATGTAAAGGTTTTGTTTAACTTCAAGCTTCAATTTAAATAGATGTGTTTTTTAAATTTGTGTTATATTTGATTTTAAAGTGTATGAAGGCGCCGATGGTTCGGACATGTGGAAAGAATGCCGAACGAAAGTCTGGTTAAGAAGATATACAATGCGAAAGTGGAAGGATGTAGGTACCGGGGGAGACCGAGACTCACCTACCTAGACCAGATTGGTCATGTACTGAAGGAAGGTGGAGTCAAGAGTCTCGCGGCGGGCGTGTATGAAGAGAATTATGAATGTTGAGGAAGCGAGTGAAGTATGCAAGGATAGAGTTCTCTGGCACTCTGTTCTCTCTGCCTACCCTGCAAGGGACATGGCGTGATGGTATGTATGTATGTATGCAGTGTACTTAGAAATTTAATGTGAATTTAGAGCGTGTTGTTATGGCAAACCGCCTGACGTGCGTGTTATAATAGGTTTATTTCTCTGCCCCTATTAAGGATGACCGAGCCCAGCAGTGGGATGTAAATGAGCTGACAAGGAGGCAGAAGAACGACCGGAATCCGGTTTATTAAAAGGCAATGCCTGTTTTTGTATTTTAATCTTACTAAGCATCCAACGGATTGCCATTTTCACTATAATAAATTAAATAAAACAAAAGACCTAATGAATAATTTATAGGTGCAATTTATGTTAATTAATCGATTTACAAGGTACATACTCATGCGTAGGTAGATACCTACTGAAAATAAGTACGATTTGGTTGCCGTATTTAATATTGTTTAAAGCCAGTGATGGTATAAGACTCCAGGCACAATGACTTAAAAATACAATTCGATAACAGTGGATTCGAACTTTAGACTTGCACCTTTATTTTTTTTTTATTGCTGATGGTGACAAACGAGCCAACAGCTGATGGTAAGTGTTACTGCCGCCCATGAACCTTTATAATACCAGAGTATTGCTAAGCCGCTGCCTACCAATACAACACCAAACCCCCCAATTGGGCTTCCGGCTCAATCGCTCACCGAACGAATCACAATAGCATTACCATTACTCAGACGTCGATCTTCTGCGAGAGTGTGGTTACTACCCCGGACCGGCCTGCGACTGTAGACAGAAAACTGTCAACAGTCTGGTCCAACCACATAAAACCTCGTCAATCTTATTAGTTATCATATCATCAACCTATATAATTACTTTCTCAGTTTGATTTGTTTAAAACTTCAACAAACACTACAACAATTCCAGTTTTAACATCACAACGAGTTTTAACGATATTTATATTTCTTGTTAATACGCCTATATTGAAATGTCTATATTTTTATGTATTTCTTGTTGTTTAAATCGGATTACTACATGTAACGCCATCTATGATATTATTTTACAACTAGAAACAAATAATACACGCACTGTATAAAGAGCGAAGATATTATAAATGGTACTCGTTAAGACTTTATAAACACAGAATCTCTTTGAAATAAACTTAAAAGCTAACACAATATCACATTCGAATTAATTTTTTTGACTATCTGTGTCACCTTAGAAAAAAGGGGGAGTCCCGCTCCACAATGAAGTAATTTATATGTTCGATCACACATACCTTCAGTGATTTGACTGTACAAATGACGTATAGATTGAAAAGTTCTATTCCAACGCGAGATAACATTTTGTACAATCCATAAATTCTTTTTCTTGGCCATGGTGTAATTTGTGCCTGTTAATTATACGTTTATAAAGCCCCGTAATAAAATAAATAATCCTTAAAAATAAACTAAATAAATAAGCAATCCTTGTACTATTATTGTCGTAGCTGCAGATTCAGATTTTATCAGGTACTTTTTTCTGTCTCAGATCTTATATTTCACACCGTTGAGTAGGATCCTCCTCTTCAGAATGATGAGATATTGGTTAAATATAAAATACCCGGGTAGTGACGAATTAAGACTATTATTTAGGACTACGCCTTACTTCCCCTGGGAGTCACAAAAAACGACTGAAAGAGCATTAAGACTGCAGACTAGCAGCAGCCTGAGAAACTTATGATACTAATTTCGATCTCCAATTCGTTTGCCAAATATGGCGTTCATGGCATTTTCTTTCATTCGGGAAAAGGACTATGCCCCACAATGTAGGTACGCCGACGAACTGATGTATTATTAGATTGATAGATACTGGCCAAATCGTTTGGCATAGTCTTTCGTTTCAATTTTACTTTTATTAATATAACACCATCTTTTTATTTGCAAGGAAATATACAATACTGGCTCAAAAAGCGAGTTTACTTCACACCGTGACGCACTTGCGTAATAAGGTTTTTACGAGTACAATTTCAATCAGTGATTAAGTTTGTATTACCTCTGTGAGATGGCGCTATTTTAGTATATTTATAAGGGTTTAAAGTAATAACATAATTTTCTTGCACCTGAACAAGATGGCGCAAAGATTGCGCTATGAATTTAATTAATTTACGTTGCAATGAACGTGATGGTGTTGTATTTAATAATAGGTATCTACAAATTAGTTAATCTAATGTGTTATATGTCTGGCACTCTATTGTCTCTGCCTACCCTGCAAGGGATATGGCGTGATGATATGTATGTATGTATGTAATATGTTATAATAGCATGTTATTACTTTTGCACTTTTCTAATCATATTATGATACGAATGTGTTAGACCAAAAGTCCAGGCCATTGGCTCAATAAGAATAATTTTTACATAAACAAAATTTGTTTATATTAAAGATATTGCTCAAAATTTACTTTAAAATTGAGAAAATTAGTAGTTAACAATAAAAAACTCTAACAACATCTTTGTCCGATGTAGGATTCGTACAAATGATCTAACAATCGTCAGTCCCATATGATAGAAACCAAAGAGACTATACAAGTAATAGAACCTAAAAAAAATATTCAACAGTTGAAGTACTACGATGAAGGATGTTTTAATCTAAACAGTTATATCATACACCACATGTTACCGCTGATTTGGATAAAATGCCGCCAAATATGTTTATTTTTATTTCCTTGCTTATTTTTCTCGGCGTGATATATTACTATCAGGTGGATCTTATCATCTAATGCCTGTATCTTATCTTCGGAAAACCAGTGGTAATCAAAAGATTCCAGTATCTATTCGGATGTTATTATCAAATTTAATGAAATCTGTTACTTAAAAACCCTATATGGGCACTTATATATTATCAATTTTATATTTTATCTTAAATTAACTCAATAATCTACCACCTGATGGGAACACGGTCACCACTGGCAAAATCCGTCAAGGAACTCTTGGCTTGACATATTTTTCAAATTACTTTTTTTTTCCAAAATTGTACACAACTTTAGTAAGTATTAGCTTCAGTGTAATTATCCTTCCACAAGGATATATTATAGATATTTTTTTTTAACTAAATTTAAAGTAAAAGAAAATAGCTGGACCAGATCCAGACCACAAAAGGTATAGGTATTACAGCAATCATTCCCTTCAATAATATTCAAAGGAAAGGGAGAAACATGATATTTTTGCTTAGATGATATTATTAGCACGAAATTTACATTGGGCCCAATGGATACAAGCTTAATACTTTGTATGGGAGATTGATATAGATAATTGGTGATATAGGTAATTGTGGGTAATGGGTGAAATAATATCTTAATTCAAAGTGTTGTTCTTCAAATTATAATAATATATTATTATTTTGGTCTCATTAATTGGGTCGCATCTTAACGACTAACATTGTCTATCGGTACGGTTCTAGACTGTATGGTACTGTGAGCTGTGGGGTGACCGGACCGGGGATTAATCCGGTCTTCCGGAGCGAGGCCCCCGCGTGAGAACGATGCGCCAATGGCGAATGCTGCCGGGGCATCGTAAAAAATCTACCGGGTGGGCTACTGAAGACAAAGACCGTGTTCCGGTGGCCCGCTCGCTCGGCGAAATGAGATACATTGCAGGGCGGATCTATGGGGTCGCGCGCCGCTTCTTTAGTCACCCCGGACAGATTTAGCGGGGTATGACCAGACCATAAACAGCCGCCAAAAAAAAAAGACTGTATGCTACTGAAGGTGTCTAATAAAACCACTAACACTCAATAGAATTCGTCATCTCAATAGAAAATAACTTGAAGTTGACAGTCGTATGTTTTAAGCCTTTAGATGTTAAGATATTCTTTTCTTTGTAAATACATTTCATCAGCCTATAGAGGTTTTTCAAGAGAACGCTACTATAGCCAGTTTGCTCACAGTTCTCCCCTTGCCGGTTTTTACAACCATGAGATAGCAAAGGCTGGTGAAATTGTATTCTCAACCTGGTAAAACATTGGTGCATTGCTCCTACCATTACGGAGAAAGCTAGGAGCCCAACAATGTGACATATGAACTGAGACGAAGTAAGGATTAGGAAGGATGTATAATTGTATATCTCTAAATATAACTAAAACTAAATATAAAATAAAATATCAACGCAAGTCTAAAAGGTGTTTTTTTTTAATTCGTTCTTATGGCAACCTCCGTAAAAAAGCCTGCAATTGAATAGAAAATGTTCTCGAACATTTTTAGAATATATAACTTCTAAGCATTCACATCGTCAATGACATAAATATTTAGTTACCTCAAATAGCACCTATTCTAATATTAGAATATCATAAATAAGTTATCGTACTCGTAACATGAAACGCTCTTTGAAAAATGATATACATCTGAAACTAATTATATGAAAGTGATACAATAGGATTAATATAGGCTATGAATGTGATGTTTTCAGTCTCCAATAATACAATGAACTATACTCGTACCTACCATTAAAGACATCACAAAGGCTAAAAGAATATCAAAGCGTTTAGATTTTTAAATTCTGAAAAGATTTCTAAAAGAAAATGTTAACAAAAACATGATTATCATAACTCAAATACAAAACTATGATAGTCTACATATAATCTTCCACTAAAGCATATCCATCTCATCATCTCATCTCAGATCATACACGTCCCACTGTTGGGCTTGTGCCTCCTCCATAATGGGAGGGCAATTGACCTACTATACCACGCTGGTCAGACGTGTTGGTATAGGGTTTTATTTCGAGTTTTCTTTCTCTTGCATATATGTTATATGCGTTTTGTACCCCTTAGTCGTCTCGTACGATCACCCACGGGTGAGATATGGGATGGTGAATTGTATTCTTACCCCGTCACCACTCGGACAAAGTAAAGCATATTATACACTGAACATTCGTACATAATTAGGGATCTCTTTATGTGTGATTATCAGTAACCCTTTCTTTACAGCAGATGTAATAAATGCGACGGAGCGTGTCAGAGAGGCGATTCTCTACGCTGACACACTCCGGCCGACTCAACCGACGGCGGAGGTGCAGATACCTGCGCGTTATACCGCCCTAGCCGAGGTCACGGGTGGATACACCGGCGTTTAGTGCGACACTCGCAGAGAGGCTGACTACGAGATGGTACTCGAAAGTGTAACCCGCACAAGAACCAGGTACCGGTGGTCCGCTCACATGGCGTCGAAAGGTACATTTTCCAAAGACTATAGGGGCGCACGCCGTATCTTCTGTCGCCCACGAACGAATCGGATAGAGAGTAACCATACCATGACTAAAAGAAAAAGTATCGTAATAGATGAATAATAAACGTACAGAAAATATTACTGACACAATTCAATAAACATTCAATAAATATAATATTCAATAATTCAATAAAACATTCAACAAATATAATAATTTTATTGAATGATTGCATCATTCAATAAAATTGTGAAACGTTGGGAAGCAAATTGAACAATAAACTTTATTATATGTAATCAATACATATGTAGACCACATTCGCCATGTATTTTTGTACTTTGAAAAACAAAGAAATTATTTTTATTTTTATACATACTTAACAAAACTATGTTCACATTTTTATCAATGGAAAATAGCATGATTTTGAGCTCGTAGACGCGCTTTACGTTGCTTACGATTCGCTTAATTTCCTAGGCAATATTTTCAAATATCCTTTACATAAATAGCAAACAGCGGTAAACGGATGTGAAAACTTAGACTCGATTCGTTGAAAAACAGGTAAAATTTAAATGTTATTTTACTATTAAAAAAATAATTACACACCTTTGAAAGAGGTTCAGATATTTGTAAAAAGAAATCCTTGTGTATATCTAGTACATGACGTAATAATGGAAAAAAAAACACTCAGTTGAGATCCTAGTAAATTGTTAATTCCCCATCAATGATTGCATATACACTCTAATACCTACATATTGTATGGCAATTAAAACTTATAATAAACTACCAGCTAAGGTCAGATTGTTACATATTAATAAATTTGAGACATATCTATTTAACTGGTTATTCAACAAAAAAATGTTATTAGGTCAACGAATTCTTGTAACATAAATATTAATGTAATTGTATAAAAACTACTAATTTAAACATTGATTATTATTATATATTTTACAATTATATAAATTTATATTATATTGTTTAAATGTATATGTGTAAAGAAAAGGAAAACTCGAAGTAAACCCCTATACCAATCTGTCTGACCAGCGTGGTCAATTGCTCTCCTGCTGTGGGGAAGGCTCGAGGCTAGCAGTGGGAGGTGTTTATACACCTTATGCTGAGAATATAAATGTATAATTTAATTTAGTTATTGAAATTATTGTGTTTAATGAAAAACTGTGAACATTTAATAGAAATAGTAACTAAAGCAGACGTAATTTTATAGAAATGATTTTTTTTTCTACACCAGTTCACGGTAGAATATGGTGCGACGTCTTCACATGGTGGCCTCTCTCCGGGTGATCGGCCTACTCCCCGATCTGATCGGCGGTCTTCGGCTAGGACAGCATCAGGCGTACTCACACCTGCGCCGCCCAACGCGCCGGCGGCGGAGCGTGTCGCCGTAAAGGATATCCTCACGGGCTCACTCCGCCGCTTCCTAGTTCGGTCACCTACCTAATTGCTATTTGACAGTAAGAGAATATACTATGTATACATCATACTATGTATACAATAAGTCCAGGATATATGGCTCGGTCCACGAATACCTCTGATATTAATTCAGCACTTTGTTTATACATATTTTATACTAGCTTCTGCCCGCTACTTCGTCCGCGTGGAATAAATAGTTACTTTGGATATTTTTTTTTGCGGCGGGCTACGGTGCGGTCAGGCCCCGCTAATCAGTCCGGGCGACAAGAGAAGTAGTGCACGACCCCATAGACCCGCCCTACAACATAACGTGGTCACTGGGACGCGTTCTTTTCTTCAATGACCTACTTTGGACTGACACTAACTTTAATTCGCGACTGCGTTTACGTAGAACGTGGCAATGTTTTTAAATAATATTACATGACGCTTTTATTAGTAAGAATAGAATAATCGAAGAAGAATATAAGACCAAACAACACTAAAACTATAGTGTGCGCAGTAGTACTTTAAAATAACATTAGATTTGAGTGTTTTTGAGAATAACCTACAATCTACGTGATATAAGATTATAAGACAGAGTATTTTTATTTTAATGTCCACTCTTACTAACATAAACGTCATGTAGATACTTATAACAGGTCCTTAATGTAAGCAATATTTTCACTTTGTAAGTAATCGAAGTCGCGGGTCAAAATTAGCGTTAGCCCAAAGTAACTATACCATGCGGACGAAGTCACCGACAGAAGCTAGTTATAAATGCGCTCAATACTTGATCATTATTTTGCTGCGATGTTATTTTGAAACTGCGATATCTTTTAAGATGTTCATTGAAATCAAATGATGTAAGGGACAATTTTGTTTTAAATTAAATACTTATAATTAATGACGTATTTACTTGTATAAAGATTAATGTTCTGTTAATAAAAACACCTTCGCAAATTACGCATTATTTTAGAACCAATTTGGTTAGTATGAAAAATGTTATAATGAGCCAACCCTTAAAGATAGGCATATGCTGTCCCGGATTTTTTGAGAACTTTAAAAGAGGAACAATTCTGTTATACATGGTTTTTGCGAAACTTAAACCATTTAAGTAGCGCACGCAGCTGAAAATAAAACCCCTGATTTTGAAACATTCTTCATTGGTGTTCTGCTCCTACTAATCGTAGAGTGACGATATATAGCTTATAGACTTACTCGCAAAATGGGCTATCCACTACTGAAAGAAGTTTTCAAATCAGACCAGTACTTCCTGAGATTAGCGCATTCAAACAATCAAACAAACTCTTCAGCTTTATAATATTAGTATAGATGTTATATTATTCACCATACCCATTTGGCCGCTGCATTAATAATTGCAAATTTTTATCTGCTTAAAATTTTAGCTTGTTATTCTATATATATAGGTGTTGCCAGAATATCAGCGCTATTTTATAAAATAAAATAGCCAAAGCTGAGCCAATAGCCTTTTTTGTTTCTCGTTAATGTCATTTTATACCAGAAGTTGTTTTCTTTAGTTATGTTTATTTTCATTAGTTTTTAACGAGAACAAAATAAATGTTTTTCTTTCTTCATTCTTTCTATATAAAAGAAAATTGTGTTAGTTACAACACTTATGACTCGAGAACGGCTGGACCATTTTATATGATTTCTATGTTTTTGAGTTTGTCTTCGTCGGGAATAGGATATTAAAATATGATATTAATCAACAAAAAAAAATCAATAAAAACCTCAGTCAAAACATTAGTTTAAACGTTCATTTAGTCACGATACAACAAAATGCAACTGACAGCTCATGTAATCTATATCTATATATATAAAAGAAAGTTGTGTTAGTTACAACACTTATAACTCGAGAACGGCTAGACCAATTTTTATGATTTTTATGTTTTTGAGTTTGTTGTCGTCGGGAATAGGATATAGGATATTAAAATATGATATTAATAAACAAAAAAAATATATTTTTAGTTTAATTAGTTCTAAACGTTCATTTGTTGATGATGTAACCAATGGCAACTGACAGCTCACGTCATTACGTGGTCTAATGGTTTGTTTGGAAAATACCGCGGAAAAGTTGAAATTAAATTTCACCGGTCAGAGTTCGTTTTGTGCGAGTGTTACAATTTTTTACGAATATTGTTATAATCAAACATATTGTGTCCATATATCACTATCAACAATGCCGCGACCAATAAGATCAAATCTTTCCCGACAAAGTCGTAACGCAATTAGAATTCGAAACATAACGAATGTAACCACGGCAGAAGAACAATTTATTGCACGGGAAGACCGCCGCGTTAATATGGCCTAACTCCGTGCTTCTTAATCACAAGAGTAAAGCGAGGCAGGCCGTGCTGTTGACAATGCGAAATCGTCGAGCAAATCTTAGAGATCAACAATTAGTTAATTTTCAACGCATATGAAGGAAAATGTCGTATAACACAAGGTAATTCTTCGTCTTGCTGACACGTTATTAAAATAATAGATTCTTTTAATTTATATATTATTCATATTTATTCAAAATTCTCCTACTCTTATCCCAATTACTTGGGGTGGATACAATATGTACTTTTCTTTCATAGTACATATTGTAAGAGTTATTGGCAATAATTTTATGACCAAATATACCAGACGTCAACCCTCCTTGGGAATGTAATTGTTGACCAAAGGGCATCAGGTGAAGTTGGCCGAGGTCGTTATAAGGCTCTCAGTCGTCTTTTACAACATCCACGAGAAAAGTAAGGGTTGATAGTATTTGTAGCTGCTACCACACAGCTAAAAATAACTTAATACATTTAAATTAATCGAAATCTGCTAATCTCATTCATTAACTGTTAGGCGGAACGAAGTGTGCCGGGTCCGCTAGTATATATATATATATATATAAAAGAAAGTTGTGTTAGTTACAACACTTATAACTCGAGAACGGCTGGACCAATTTTCATGTTTTTTATGTTTATGAGTTTGTCTTTGTCGGGAACGGGCTATAGGATATTAAAATATGATAATAATTAACAAAAAAATCAATAAAAACCTCAGTCAAAACATCAGTCTAAACGTTTATTTATTCACGGTATAACAAAACGCAACTGATAGCTCATGTAACCTATATATTATATATTAAAGAAAGTTGTGTTAGTTGTTGTGTTAGTTACAACACTTATAGATCGAGAACGTGCTGGACCAATTTTTATGTTTTTTATGTTTTTGAGTTTGTTGTCGTCGGGAATAGGATATTACAATATCATTTAATGAACAAAAAAAAATCATTAAAAATACATCAGTTCTAAACGATCATTTGTTGATGATGTAACAAAACGCTATTGACAGCTCACGTAATGATTTGTTAGGCTAATACCGCGAAAAGTTGAAATTAAATTTGACCCGTCAGTGTTCGTTTTGTGCAAGTATTACAAATTTTTGCGAATATTGTTATAATAAATCATATCGTGTCTATATTGTCATCAACAATGCCGCGACCAATAAAATCAAATCTTTCCCGACAAAGCCGTAACGCAATTAGAATTAAAAAAGAATAACTTAATAATTTTGAATTAATCGAAATCTGCTCATCTCATTTATTAACTGTTAAGCGGAACGAAGTGTGCCGGGTCCGCTAGTTAAAAATAAATATATAATCGGGTTTTATAAATAAATATATGTTCTTATATAGACTTATTTATTTTATTAGTTTAATTTTACCATTAGATTAATTTAATTGTATGAAGTTATTTTGTTTAGCCATTATGTTTTTTATTATCTTTTGTCATATATACAAAAGGGGAAAATTCCCGAGCTGCAACCACGAATCGGACTGCAGCAACGCAGGACCGACAACCTTAACAGAAGTGACATCTCAAAGGTCGCAAGGAGCCGTTGGACGCAAATGGCACGGGATCGTTTTGAGTATCATTCTCGTGGGGACCCTAAATCCAACTGTAGATATCTACAGATTGATGGATGGGGGATAGAAAGAGGTATATACTAATTGTAAAATTATAAAACGGGAGCAGAAGAAATATTCTTCTTCCTTTCTTTTTTATCAGGTTATTCAGAAAAAGCAATGTAACAAAGTTCATGAAATAAAATGTTTTTGTCATTACATACTCGGTTTCCGGTGTCCCGAGGCGTCTTCTGTCGCCCCGGATGGATTTAGCGGGGTGTGAACATTTCGTAGCCCGCCGCCAAAAAAAAAATACCTGTATGTATTGTATGTGTTCACAAATCTTACTTAGGTACCTACTAAGTATCTAACTAAAGTACAGTTAGAAATAAACGATATCAAAGTTAATTTATTCTTAATGTTAAAATCTCTTTTACGATAATTAATATAGGTGTACATATATCGGACAGTTCGGATCGGCGATACAATTGCTACAAAAACAAGTCGCTAACATAGGCGTGCCTACTTTATAAATTCATGATTCATTCTGTGTGGGCAAACGCTCATCGCGATCTATATTGTTTTTGTTTTCTTTCAGTTATTTGACGTTGCTCTTAGTTAAAATTATACCGTGTAATTCTTTGTTGGTGTGAAACATCTATAAGCGAGGGGTAAACTGATTGTTGGCGTGGCGTATACGGGTCGTGGCGAGCGACGCTTCACCGCGCTATATGATGCAATATACGTACCTACTATACGTAGTAGTGTGTGAGACGTGGCGACGCGAAATCATGCGCAAGCAACTGTGCGCAATCTCTCTCGCCGCACTGAGTTCGCGTAATAATATAAATTAATTAAAATATTATAATAAAATATATATTATATTATTATATATATTATAATAAACAATGCGGCGATGGGGGCCGCCACCCATCACGCCTTGCCCAGTTAGGCGAGTCGAGGAGAACGGAGTGCCGGGTGGGCACGTGGAATGTAAGAGGTTGTGTGGAAGGTAAGTTGCACGAGCTGATATCCGTCATGGCGGACAAACAGCTAGACGTGCTCTGTGTAACAGAGACCAAGCGAAGGGGCAGCGACGCCTGCGATCTTCCTGGTGGTGGGATGGCTCTGTGGTCTGGTGTACCACGGAGCGATCGAGCCAGCATGGGGGTAGGAGTGCTGTTGTCCTCTCGCTTGGCCTCAGGTGTGAAGGATTACGGAATGTATGATCCCAGACTTCTCTGGGTCCGTATAAAACTAGGTGTCACCAAGGTATTCATGGTTGTAGCATATGCTCCCGTAGGATCCTCGGTGGCATCAGACCTAGAGAAGTTTTGGGACAATGTTAGGGAAGTTCTGAATATGGCAGAAACCAGTGAACGCGTGATTGTATGCGGAGATTTGAACGGATGGGTGGGGACCAAGCGTCCCGACTATGAGGACGTACTTGGTCCACTTGGTGATAAGAGAGTGAACGACGCAGGTAGGCTCATAGCAGATGTAGGCATGGAGAGAAACCTTATTGTGTCAAACACATTTTTCCAACATAAGGACATCCATATGTATACATGGAGAAGGAATGAACAGAAAAGCATAATAGATTTAATTTTGGTAGACGTGTCCACTTCGGAGGGCTTGAAAGAATAAAGGTTGAAAGGTTGCAAGAAGAGTGTGTAAGAGAAAAGTATGCAGAGGGTGTCCGAGAACGGCTGACGATGGCAAGCCAGCCGCAATCGGACATTGAAGAATGCTGGAGAGTATTGAAAGAGAGTATGGTAGATACAGCGAAAGAAGTATGTGGAAGTTCAAAGAAGCATAGAAAAACAAATGGTGATGCATGGTGGGATGCGGAAGTGGCAGCTTCCGTAGAGCAAAAGAAGAAAGCGTGGCTGGACTATGTCTCTTCTTTGAATCTGAATGACAGTATGACTGAACAGAAGAAAGAAATATATCGGCAATGTAAGAATGACACCAAGGCCTTAGTGAAAGAGAAACGGGATAGAGCAAGTATGAGTGCAGAAGATAGGCTGACTAAAAACTTCGAGGCTAACACCAAACTCTTTTGGAGGGAGGTGAAGAAATCTCGGGGTGGTTGGTCAGCCTTCAGAATGAATAAAATAAGGTCTAAAGGTGGAGACATTCTTACACAAACACAAGACGTGTTAAGCCGATGGAGTGAATATTTTGGCGATATGTTTGCGGATGCTACGGTTGGCGCCGGTGTTGGATGTGGTTTGGTAGATCAACATTCGACAACGGCGTCCTCCGATGGCATCAGTATGGATGAAGTTGAATGGGCGATAAGAAGTTTGAAAAATGGTAAGGCAGCGGGCATTGATATGGTGTCTGCCGAGATGATCAAGCTTGGTGGCTCTTGTGTCTGGGAGGCGTTCCTGTTGCTCCTCAATCTATGTTGGAGCTCGGGAATGGTTCCCAGGGACTGGAATAGCGCAGTCATCGTGCCTTTGTTTAAAAACAAGGGTTCACGTTATGACTGCGCAAATTACAGAGCCATAAGCTTGACCAGTTTGGCAGCAAAAGTGTATGGAAAAATTATTGAAAGGAGAATGAGGATGGTATCCGATGGTTTACTGTGTGAGACACAAGGAGGTTTCAGGAGTGGAAGGGGATGCATGGATCAAGTGTTCTCTCTGCGCAACATTGTGGAGAAGCATCTGGCTATAGGTCAGAGGGTTTTCTGCAGTTTTGTGGATCTGGAGAGAGCTTTTGACACGGTTGTACGAAAGGAACTTTGGGACATTTTACCGGAGTATGGTATTAGCGGTAAACTGCTACAGGCTGTGCAGTCCAGTTATATGGGCTGTAGAGCCTGTGTGCGGCTGGATGATGGAATGTCGCCTTGGTTTGACGTCAATATCGGCGTTAAGCAGGGGTGCGTTCTGTCAGCCAGGCTGTTTATCATATATCTGGATAAATGTCTCCAAAGGTTGAACAATATGAATGTGGGAGTCCAGATGGGCGACTCAGTGGTCACTGCTCTGCTTTATGCAGATGATGCAGTCCTGTTGGCACAGTCAGCGACTGACCTGCAGACGCTAGTCGACACAATGACAGAAGATTGTAAGAAAAGGGGTCTACGCGTGAATGTGAGCAAAACCAAAATAATGGTCTTTGAAAGAGATAAAACCAGAACAGATGTAAGAGTAACAATAGGTAATGATGTACTAGAGCAAGTGGATGAATTTGTATATCTTGGATGTGGATTTAGCCGAGATGGAAGGTACACCACTGATATAGAACGAAGAGTGAATGCGGGAAATAGAGTGAACGGAGCGTTGGGGCAACTTCTCGGCAGCCACCACCTCAGCCAGAAGGCACGTGTAGCAATACATAACGCAGTGCTTGTCCCAACATTACTGTATGGAAGCGAGAGTTGGGTATGCAGAAAAGAGTATGATAGTAAAATTAATGCGGTCGAAATGCGATCTCTGCGGAAAATCTGTGGAGTTAGGCTGACCGACCACATTCGTAACGACGACGTAAGAGAGCGAGTAGGTATGAAAGAGAGTATTGGTGTAAAGATGCGAAAGGGAATGCTCCGATGGTTCGGACATGTGGAAAGAATGCCGAACGAACGCCTGGTTAAGAAGATATACAATGCGAAAGTGGAAGGATGTAGGTACCGAGGGAGACCGAGACTAACCTACCTAGACCAGATCGGTCATGTACTGAAGGAAGGTGGAGTCAAGAGTCTCCGAAACCGGCGAGCGTGTATGAAGAGAATTATGAATGTTGAGGAAGCGAGTGAAGTATGCAGAGATAGAGTTCTCTGGCATTCTGTTCTCTCTGCCTACCCTGCAAGGGATATGGCGTGATGATATGTATGTATGTATGTGTAATTAAAATATTTAATTATTTTTTTAATTTAAATATTTTATTTTCTCTATATTATGATCATTATTTCAATTAATTCAAAATATTTTTATAATTATAAAGTTTTATATATAAATATTTCTAATTTACAATATTATTGATAATTATTTATTTATATTATATTATTAAATTACATATTTAAATATACATTTTAATTAATTTATTTATTTTATGTAGGTACATGTTATTTGCCTGTCACGCGTCTATCGATAATTTGCGTTAATATAAAGAAGTGTCGTTTTTTTACAGGCTACCTTGAAGAAAGTATTATATAAGATATTTATTTAGGTTTTATACATTCTCAAAAAGTATTGAACCCGTGGTTCTTTGTCACTTCGATTACTACGTGTGGCTTTTTAAATATCCAGCTATTTATTATCAAATAACAAAAGTCTTTATTAAAATAAAAGAATATTAAAAAAAAAACGACTTCAAAACTATACCTACGATAAACGATATATAAACAACTTACACTAAAAAGTAGAAAATAATTCTTTTAATTAGTTTAATCAAAAAAAAATAGCGATCGAATTGAGAATCTCCTCCTTTTTGGAAGTCGATTAAAAATATCACCTATCAGGCAATGATGTTTTGTTGACCGTCCAACTTTTAATTACAAGTACTAACCACCATTTTAGATTCGTTTTTTATAGGCACGGGTTATAAAGAAAATGGCATCTAGTGTAGTTCCTATGAAATTCAGGGATGATATATTATAAATATATAATTGCTGCATTATTCAGTAAAACACACAATAACTGCCGTAGTATATGGTAATATAACATATAGAATTTGTTTTAAAATTGTAAATATTGTCAAATTCTAATAATTGTCGTAAATTTTAAAAGTTCCACTGCTTTCTAAAGGACATGGGATTAGATTGCCATTTTAGCGTGTACAGAAAAAACACTCATGGCGTCTATTAATTCTTTTTTTGTTTGTATTAAAGACATTGAAATACTTGAGTATGTAAGGTCGTACGTCGCGTTATACTAGTATATAGCGCCTCGTGTGGCCATGTATACTTATCTGATTTTTAATGATACGCTTTGAAATAGAAAACTTGAAAGTTAATCGTCTAATAAATACAAATTCTTGTTTCGATATATCTGCATCGTAGATACACCACTTCACACAAAAGCTGGCAGCATTATTTGTAAATTTGAAATTTGCATGTGTCAATTTGGTCTCTGAGATAAAAAAAACCAGACTATAGTATAATTTCTGGTTGCGGTCATATATATCCTTCTATCCTAAAGTGTATTTATAACGCAGGAAAAATAAAGCAACTATTTTAAGTAAACATTTCTAACTATTAAACCATTGTAGATATTCCTGATAGCTACCATATGTCCAGTATTTGAGGACGCGGGCCGTCAATACCGCAAAATACGGCGTTTTTTATTTAAATAGACAATTTACGTTCCATTTTAAACACATTGCGGCTAGCTACTGCCATAATGCACACAGTCATAAAATAGTTCAAAGTCATTTCACATTTCATTTTAGTTCAAGAACATTTCACCACGTTTCTATTTGAAAATAACATAAAAGTATTACATTATTTTTTCAACAAATATACATATACAGCTTCTTGGTTTTATTTTCTAAATGTATTTAAATATTTAAAGTAACTTTTGAAAAACGTTACAATCTTGGATTTGATAAAGTAAGAAATTTATAACAGTTCGGTATAAATACAATTATAAAACTTATTCATCTCATCGTCATCATCTCAGCTCATATACAGGATGGAAGTGGACCGCTCCCGAAAACAAAGACAGGTGACCCTACTAGTCCTACTTATAATGATAGGCTAAAAAAATCGATTTGGATAAAAAAAAAATTTTACAACGCACTTTAAGTTTTTTTTCACATTCCATCGTATTAGGACAATGCCATGTAACGATAATTCCATAAAAAATACGTAACTATACTCAGATAAGAAAAGACACAATCTATTCAAAACTCACGATTATATGTTCAAGAGTTCAATGATCTCGCGTGAATAAAAAAAAAATTTTTTTCATCCGGTTTGATTTTTTTCTAGCCTATCATTACAAGTTCCTACTTGGAGTTCCTACTTGTTAGTTACTAGTAGGGTTACCTGCCTTTGTTTTCGAGAGCGGTCCCTTTCCACCCTGTATGTTCCACTGTTGGGCCTAAGCCTCCTCCATAATGGGAGGGAGATTGACCTACTATACCACGCTGGTCAAACGTGTTGGTATAGGGTTTTGTTTCGAATTTTCCTTCTCTCGCATAGATGTTATATGCGTTTTATATCCCTTAGTCGGCTCTTACGATTACCCACAGGTAAGATAGGGGGTGGTGAATTGTATTCTTACTCTGTCACTACACGGAACTTATTAACGAATTTTAATTTTAGCTGAGTAACACTTTAATGGAGTCGGTAACCAAATTTCAACCAGTCGTCTGACAACATTAACGTTGGGTTGCAGTTATAAAATCCTAGAGAGTTGGAGCCCTTCCTTCCTTTTATCGTACGACGATTAATAAACGTAGACTTCCCCATAGGGGAACTGTCCCAGTATCGAAACACTAAGTATAAGAGTAAATTAACCACGAGAATCCTTTTTTTTTAAACCTAACCGTTTAGTAAATGGTTATATGACTTATGAGACACTTGGTCTTATATGTGTCATGTATTAACCATAAAAAAGAAAATAATTTAGGTATTACTTCTTCATGAAAGGGACGCATTCAAAAATTTAAAATACAATAATATTAAAAATATACATAAAACATACAAACACTAATAGTTATATGTAAATACAAAAGTATAATAACAATTTAAAAAAAAAGAACATAAGTAGATATAAATAAGAAGAGAAGGTTTCCCTCCACGAATTAGTAAAAGTATGGCTTTTTAGCATAATATTGTGACCACATTACCACGACGCGACGCTGTTATTCTACAGCGTCATGTGACGTCCGATAGTACCTATAATACAATTATGTACACATTTTATTTATTTTTATTTCTTTATTTGGTTTCCAACAATTGTTTACATAAATTCTTATAATAACCATATTAAAATACAAATAGAAGTCAACATCTAATTAAAGGCAAACACCACATGCACAGTAAATAGGATAATTTTGTACAAAAAAATAAAACAAAATCTTTAAAGGGTATCCCGAAACCTTTTTGCAGGAATATATACTATATCGATCGGGGCCGGACCGTGAGTTTAGGGGGCCCCAGGCTTATGCTACTTAGGCGCCCATCTAATTACTCAAAAGAGTTAGAAAAAGAATTATTTAGATAATAATATCTATATTATGTTGTGTTTTATTTAACAAAAATACAACCGTAAATTGACAAATTATAAAACAACCTATCTGCACTTTCCTTTGGCTAATTTTTTATAGGCTATCGATTAGATGTAAATAAACATGACATTAAAATGTGATAAAAAATCTTTAGGAAAGTACCCT
Source organism: Lymantria monacha (assembly GCA_905163515.2). Lineage (NCBI taxonomy): Eukaryota > Metazoa > Arthropoda > Insecta > Lepidoptera > Erebidae > Lymantria > Lymantria monacha. The sequence goes on from LR991081.1 coordinate 27,134,316, forward strand.
TTTACGCGGGCGTAGCCGCGGTCAGAAGCTAGTTATAAATAAATAATTAATAACAAAGGCAAAATGACAATATGCGTTTAATAGCGCTAGGTCTATGAATAGTCTCCATTAGTTTTATGTATGTTAGCTAAATTTCTAATATATTACGTATATCCGTTTGGTTAAGAACTAAAAATATATACAGTGTGTCATCGCATTTTCTTTAGCCGCAAATGTCGGCAGAAACTACTAAAGGAGTTCACCGATAACACAACTAGATGTGAAGCTAAAATCGAAATATAAACCAACTGTCTTTTAGTATATAGGTCAATTTTCTTTCAATGCCAAAGAGGCGCTTTTCTAATGGAACGTAAACAGACTATTGAAAAGAAATTAAATTTGATAGTATAAGTAAACATTTTATCGATAATATAGAATAAGTATAGCGTTACAAATAATAATTATAATTAATAATTACAATTGTAAATTTATGGTTATCATCATCATCTCAGCTCAAATACATCCCACTGCTGGGCTCGAGCCTCCTCCACAATAGGATGGCAATTGACTTACTATACCACACTGGTCAGAGGGGTTGGTATAGGGTTTTATTACAAGTATTCCTTCTCTTGCATAGATGTTATATGCATATTTTATATCATAGTCGTCTGACGCCCGCCGAGACGTCATCGCTCGCTGGGCTACGCGGCTGGAGAGGCCTAGGCACAGTGTTCTTACCGTAGAGGCTCTCCGGCCCGTATTGACGGAGTGGATGGAGCGGCGGCACGGAGTCCTCTCTTTCCGGTTGGTGCAGGTGTTGTCGGGGCACGGGTGCTTCGGCAAATACCTGCACAAGATCGCAAGGAGGGAGTCGACTCCGTCCTGCCACCAGTGCGGCAGTGACGAGGACACGGCGCAACACACGCTGGAGGTCTGCGTGACCTGGGCCTGGCAACGCTGTGACCTCGTCGCTGTCATCGGTGCCGACCTGACGCTGCCGGCTGTCGCGAAGGCGATGGTCGACAGCATCAGGAATTGGGACGCGGTCGCCGCCTTCTGCGAGGCTGTCATCTCACAGAAGGAGGCCGCGGAACGGATCCGGGTGGATTCCCGGGATCCGGGCCGCCGCAAGCGGCCGGGGCGACGTAGGCGCGAGTATCTGCGCGTGATGCCGCCCTAACCGAGGCTTCGGGTGATCGGACCGGGGAATTGTCCGGTCACCCGACGTGAGGCCACCGCGTGAGGACGACGCCCCGACGGCGAAAGCTGTCGGGGCATCGACAAGAGAGAAACCCGCAAGGGTATACCGCCGGGCGGGCCACCGAAGTCAAAGATCGGGTACCGATGGCCCGCTCGCACGGCGAAGAGAGGAGTTTGCAGGGTGGGTCCATGGGGTTGCGTGCCGCCTCTTCTGTCGCCCCGGACGTTTTTGTCGGGGCACGACCACATCCATGGTCCACCTTGCGGGGAAAAAAGAAATATCATAGTCGTCTAGTACGACACCCACGAGCACGATAGAGGGTGATGAATTGTATTTTCAATCCGTCATAATACTAAAAATAGATATAGTACTAATACTAATTAAAATGCCTCACTCCAAATTACTTTTAGATAATGAAGAAATCTTCGACGCGATTACTACCTACACTTTCAATCAAACAAACGAAAATATTAACTAATGTGTATATGTGTGAATGGTGAATCTTCGTTCCACTTTCATTTGATTCATTTTCGTTTATTATAATTATTTCAGATATGCTGTATAGCTTATCTGTGTGGTAACGGAGTAAGAATACAATTCACCACCCCCTATCTTACCCGTGGGTGATCGTAAAAGACGACTAAGGGATGTAAAACGCATATAACATCTATGCGAGAGAAGGAAAACTCGAAACAAAACCCTATACCAGCACGTCTGACCAACGCGGCATAGTAGGTTAACTTCCCTCCCATTACGGAGGAGGCCCGAGCCCAACAGTGGGACATATATGGGCTGTGATGATGATGATGATGATGATGATGTGCTGATAGTAGTACCTACGCATAGTACCTTATTTTAGTCTTGGATGTCGTAAAAGGCGAATAATCTTTTTTTTTTTTTTTTTTTTTGTTCACGCTGTGGAAATGCATTTGCGCACTAGCCCTCGCCGGTGACAGACGAGGGGGTGTGTGGGACTCGCCGGTCAGCTGGTTCGACCGAAATACCCACTAAAACCACAGCGGTCCCTTCCGCGCTTTTACGGGATGCCGGAGAGATCGTCTATTGACATTCTATCCCCGACATCCCAACGCTAGGCCATCTGGCCACGTCCAGTCGACAGTCAAGGCGGTGGGAGGAGATGCGCGTAACGGCGCCTCCGCCTTCCTGGCCGCCGCCTACGGAGCGAGTCTGCAGAAGCAAATGCCTCACGTATCCGCTCCGCGGCCTCCTTCGAAGAGATGACCTCCTCACAGAAGGAGGCCATCGACGACCAGCACCTGTCGCTGTCAAGCATCTTAGATATGATGGTCAACAACGACAGGTCTATTCCTATCACCGCCGACAGGTCGTGGCGCTGAGGCCCCCAGGCGGGACATACCTCTAAGGTGTGACGCGCATCATCAGTTAGCGCGCCACACTCATGGCATCCAGGGGCCTCTTCCCGTCCGATTCTGTGCAGGTACTTACCGAAGACCCCGTGTCCGGTAAGTACCTGCGTCATCCTGAAGGACAGGTTGCCGTGCCTTCTCTTCATCCAGCGGTGGAGGTGGGGCGCAATTGCCTCAACGGTCCCCCGACCTGCTACAGGGGACTCTAATTCCTCCCTCCACCGCCGTATAATTGCCGCTTGAGCCGCTTCTCTTGCCCTAATCAATTCCCCCACGGTAATATGCTCGCCGCTTTCCCGCGCCGCAGCGCAAAATCGGTAGACCTCCGCTTGTGCCCTAGCCTGGAGCAGCCAGGGTGGATCACCTGCCAGCAATGTGGCTGCGGTCCAGGATACCGTTCGGTAGCCCCTTATAGTCCTCACCGCCATGGTTCTTTGTGCTTTACGCAGCAAAGCCTTATTAGGGGCGGTGAGAGACTCCGACCAAATTGGGGCACCGTACAATGCCATGGACCGCAAAATACCCGCATATAGACGCCGGCAGGACGATCCGGGACCACCAGTATTTGGCAGAAGCCTACCCAGCGCCGCAGCTGCTCCGACGAGCCTGGGGACTAAATGGGCAAAGTGCGGCCCGAAGCTCCATTTACTATCTAGGTGCAGACCCAGGTACTTCATCCGGGTCTGCACCGGCACGGCAACTCCAGACACCCTGATCTGTGCTCCTCGGGGGAGACCTTGGCACCGGCCATAGAATAGGAGGGCCTCCGTCTTCTCGAGAGAGACTCTGAGACCCAGCTTGCCTATCCGGTCCACGACGAGCGCTACACCAACCTCTGCCCCTCGGGCGGCCTCCCGGAAGTCAGCCCTCTCCACCGTGATGAGAGTGTCATCTGCATAACAAATAACTCCCATCCCGGGAAGGAGCTGGCCCCGTAAAAGCCAGTCGAACCCAACGTTCCACAGGGTCGGACCGAGGACCGAGCCCTGTGGAACGCCGCATTCCACCCTGTGGTAACGTATGCGCCCGTCGTCCCCCTCCCAGAGCACGTGCCTTCCCTCGAGGTATGCCTCCAACAGCCTCCGGAGGTACAGAGGCACTCCATGATATTGGAGTGCCTCCTTCAATGTCTCGTGTGGGAGACTATTGAAGGCATTCTTAATGTCGAGCGAGACTGCCAGTAACACTCCTTTCCTGGCCACTGCTTCAGTAGCCAGGGTCTTTAGGGCGGCCAGTGCGCCAATTGTTGACCGGCCGCATCTGAATCCGTACTGTTTATCTGACAGTCCCGGCCCAACAACCTCGAGATGCTGAACGAGACGATCCGCGAGCACCTTCTCAAGCAATTTCGCCGTCTCGTCCAGCAGCACCAGGGGCCTGTACGCAGAGGGTGAGTCGACCGGGCGACCCTCCTTCTGCAGCAAACAGAGTCTGCCACTCTTCCATTCCTCCGGGAACTGCCCGGAACTCAGACATTCATTGAGCAGCTCCCGGAGCTTCTCCTTCCAGTATTCTGCGGCGATGCCGAGCACGAGACCCGGGACACCATCCGGGCCAGGCGCCTTCCTCTTCCCACGAAGTCGGGAGAGGGCCACTTCTAATTCATCGGCAGTGATAGGGGGGATAGGTGTCTCCGCCTCCACTGCCGACCGAGGAGCCATTCTGGGGGGAACGTGTCCCACAGAACGCGGGAACAGTTCCCCCATTAGCGTCGACATGAGATTCGAGTCCAGTGTCTCGATGATGGGGGCGCCGCAGCCACGGAGTTTATTTCGTGCTCTCTGATATGGGCGCCCCCATGGATCCCTGTCGAGGCCCACAAGAAGCTCCTCGCGGGCCCTCTTCTTCGCCTGGCTGATGGCCAGCTGCAGAGTTTTCTTTCTTCTCTTATATTCCATCCGCAGCTGACCCTCAAGGACATCATCCCGGTCGCCTCGCTGTCGGCAACGGACGTAAACGCGACGCGATCGGTTGCAGGCCACCCGAAGAGCAGAAATTTCTGGCGACCACCAATAAACTTGTCGTCGCGGCGGCCTCCGATGGGCCCTCGGCATCGCCGCATCGCATACCTCTTGCAGTGCGGTCCTTAGTTGGCCCACAAGCCCATTTATTCCTGTGGTGTGCTGTCCCGTTGAACCCCAGCGTTGCACTATGGCGGACTCCCGAGCCATTTCTAGATCAAATTGACCAATGGCCCATTTGGGGAGCCCACCTCTTCTGCCACGCCGGGGCCGTAGTGGTCCCGGGGAGGCGGAGACCTCGAACCGTATATAACGGTGATCTGAGAGGGTCTCCACCTCTTCCTCAACTCTCCAACCACTCATCTCGCGAGCGACACCAGGGGTGGCGAAAGAAAGATCTACCACGGACCCTCCGTTGTGTCGCACGCAAGTGTGGACTGTCCCTCTATTGAGGAGGGACAGGTCGGAGAGATTGGACCACTCTTCAACAGCCATTCCCTTCGCGTTCGTGGCCGGGTTCCCCCAAGCGCGAGACTTCGCGTTGAAATCACCGAGGACTACAATTCTCCTTGGTGATTGGCGACGGGCCGCGGCACCGACGGAGTCCAAGAAAAGTTCAAACTCCGCTAGGCCGCGGTTGGGAGAAAAATAGAGACCAATAACGACGAAGTCCCGCCACCCCGCCACAACGAAACCATTACTCCTCTCAAGAATGGAGAGGGGAGGGCCGATACTCCCTCTAGTCAGGACAGCAACATCATTATTCAGATCCCCCACCCAATTGGGTGAGGGAGGAACAAAATATGGCTCGCAGGCCACCACCAGGTCTGTTTCCCACTCCGCCATGGACTGCAGTAACAGGTCCTGAGCCCCGGCGCAGCGGTTCAGATTCGCCTGAAGGAAGCGGATTTTGTCACCCATCAAGGGGACATTTCAGACACCTCCTGGGCCTGGCGGCTCGTACTTGGCACAGCGACTCGAGGTGCCACCGTACCTTTTGTTTTAGGGCCTATGCATAGTCTCCCTCCCATTTTATGTTCCGAGGGGCGACCAGCATCAGCGCAGACTGCACAGCGATGTGTTGCTACGCATTCAGCCGCCTTGTGCCCAAGGCTGCCACACCGGAAACAAAGTGCGGAACGGTCGACTGAGGATGGGCACAGCGAGGTTGTATGCCCCAGTTCCAAAAGGCGAATAATCTATATCGACCTGAACTAATTGACTAACTGACTATCTGATGCCGTTTGATCAATAATTACATTCCCAAGGGGGTTGACGTCTGGCAGACGGCCGGTCATAAGACTATTGCCAATAACTTTTACAATATATACGAGTACATATTGCGTCGATCCCAAGTAACTAGGATTAGGAGAATCATCAATCAATAATCAATCATGACCAAACGGCATCAAGTGGTGTTGGAACAGGTAGAAATAAGAAGATAAGAGAAAGAGATATAATGATTATATGATGATGATTATATAATTATTTTCATATCATCCTCTCGACATCATCTGTATTTATATGGGGTAGAACAACTCTTCATCCTCGTAGAGCAGAATATTTTATAAGTTTTCAAAAGTTTACGTATACCGTTCGTGAGAATGTAAACGATTGATCAGATGGCACCAGCTGGAATTAATTAATTCATAACTTTTATCTTATCTTTTAACACATCCATACGTGTTAGAGGTTTGGAAATAAAGACATCTCCTTAAATCGAGACAGCCGGAAGTCCAACTTGGGTTTGGGGTTGTACTGGTAGGCAGCGGCCTAGCTATTGCCCTTGGCATTGCAAAGGTCCATGGGCGGTTGTAACACTTACCATCGAATGTGCTGCTTACTCGTTTGCCACCATAAGCAATAAAAAAATAGTAAAAGCTGACTACGCGGCGGTTTCTACAGTCATATGCTGACTTGTTATCGTGTCACAACTTAGATATAGTTAGAAAATAGTTTACTACAAAAAGGGTTAATAGTATTTGGCTTATCACTGTATTTTAATAAATGTTTATATATTCGTGTATATTAAATAATAACAATCGTATTTGCCACTTAAATTATTAATTAATTAAATATCTATTAATTAAAACTTAGAATATCAATGAAATATTTCGCTTGTTATTGTTCTGACTAAATATCTTAATTGTATTGGTTTAAAGACATTGACGTAAAGACATATAGTGTTGTCTGTAATGTTGATAAACATGTCAAATATTTGATTTTTTTTTTAGTAAAATTAAAGGCAACTATTAGTCAATTGTTAATATAAGAAGCCTTGAACTAATCAAAGCTTTTTATATTAATAGTTGTAAACATGGCTTTAACCACCTTAATTTGATAGTTAATTCCTAGACCTGAGGTACGATATGACTGAATCAATTGAAATTTTACAAACTGTGCAGTATCTAATGTATGTTTGCTGTGGATATATGGCTCACCGGCTCTGTGGTATGTCCGCGGGGGTGTTGTTGTTGGTGGTCTCCCAGGGCGGCTTGGTCTGCTTTTGGAAGCCGGCACCGCCGCCCGCGAACATCACGCCACAGCACAGCGGCACCCACTTTCAGCTCACACCATGTACGACACTTTAACAATCACATTAACACTTTCACAACTATTGTTTATGTTATATGCGGTATTTTTTTTCACTGGAGCAGCATTCGTATCGCCACGCGCCGCGCTCTCTCAAACGTTATCTTAAAATATTTTCGGAGTACGTAAAGTATTCCTGGACTCACGCCACGCGTCCTACCGACGTGTCTGAGACTGCTGAGTTTTATTTTTACACTGGACAATTTTCTCGCTTCACGTTTGCGTAATTAGTAAACTGTCTGTCTGTGAGTGGACAATTATCCATGGGTTTTGCCATAAACACCGCGATGGTACCGGGATGCCAGGGTTAAAAATAGTATTTAAAAAAATAGTTGTAATGTTACAACACATATTGGGTCAATGTCATTATCATATAGCTACTTATATTTAAATCTTCACATAAAATACACAGAAATGCATCACGTAAAATACACATAAAAAAACTTTCGTTCCCTGATCTCTAAGCAGTCGTTTACGCTGCTTCTGAAGTGTAATTGCTCAATATAATCGTGAATGTTGAATGGTCTTTCTTTAATTTTTTTTTCTATAATATAAATCATCCTCATAACTTTTAATTAATACAAACAGTGTTGGGATAGACTTTGTTGTCTAAATTAATACACCAGAATATCAATCTTTCCGCAGCTACTCAAAACTGCTATCCGCACTCCAAGGCATAATGATATTCTAATATTAGACCAGGATATTTGGCAGTTCAATATAGATCACAAATATATTGTTTAATAAAATCCTACAAAAATATCTTTCTGTTAATAATTTTTATTCATTTGCTTGGACTATAGGTATGCTAGTTATGTCATTGCGCAAAACAAGGGTTCCAACCCGTTTTTTAACAGGTCTGGACACACGTCGCTCAAATTGTTAGAGGCAACAGAGGAAGGCACTGCGTTTCCATAAACTATTATCTCTCACAGGCAAATAAGCGGACCCTTGCAAAACCCGTTCCACTTACCCTTTCCAGAACCGAAGCCCGCCGACGTACCGATAATAAAACACCGAAACATCGCTCTGATGCTGTCAAGATAGTTCAAGTGATGTTATTGGATTTAAGCATCCGTGGCATTTTTACAGAGCATTAAAAATGCTGTATTAGATCTGTTATTTTCTAGAAATATTACTAGGGAATCGTTGCTAATTTAAATACATGTCAAAGTTCAACCTTTTATTTTTGGCAATAGTCTGTACACACCCCGCCCATTCCATCCGGGGTGACGGAAGGGCAGTGTGTAACCCCATAGACCACCGTGTTTCCTACCTATCGCCATTAGATCGCCTACTGATATTGCTTCGTTGATATTCGTTACTGGTCCAGCGAGTTACACTTTTATGTAACATCTCTATCGACGTTCCCGCAAGAAACAACAGTGTTCTGTTGTCGAGGAGTCACCCTCTCGCGCTGGCGGTGAAGTTTATCAGCGTGGAGAGTCTCTTCTCTGACACGCTCCGCCAACTCATTCGAAGCTCAACTTAAGAGCAAATAACGACCAAGTGTATTCCTTTTGTGAAACTTTATGAGCGTCAATCACCACTTACCATCAAGTTACCTCCTTGCTGGTCTGCTAATGAAGGCAATATAAAGAGGTACAATAAACAGATCCGTTCACCATATGGTGAAGGTTTAAAAATGTAATGTATGAAATACTCTTATTTTACATATTTTCGGAATGGTCAAAAAAGAAATCAAGAAAAAGAAGAACGGAAAGCAGCACTCTCTATTGGGACTCACCAACTGTGTTGGCAAATTGCCTGCGGAGCATGGCGATTATAGCATTATCTTCTTCGCCTCGGTTCAGCAATGAATATGCTGATGGATAACCAATAAAGAGACAAGGATTCCAGTAGGGAATGAAGAAGTACATACTTGGATGCTTAATGTCTATTTCTGAAAGAATGCTGGGATAAAATATAGTTTGTGTTACTTGCTCATAATGTAAATTTTCATAAATGAAAGAATTTTTAAAATTGGTGTAGTAGTTCTAGCGTGATAGCGTAACAAACGAACTTACATTTGTATTTATAATGTGTTAAGATTGGGATAATGTATAGCAGAGTATTACTCCACTACTCTATAGTGGATCAGTTAATGGAGTAATCTAAGTATCTCTAGTGCCAAGTATCATGGATTCAATCCCCGCGCGTGGTATTTTTTGTGCAGTCCACAAATGATTGCCTACGCCTGCCAAGACTTCATTACCTGTCGAATAGTCCGGCACGAGTAACTGTGCCTGATGCCGCTCTAGCAAAGGTTGCGCATGGATTGACCGGAATTTAAATCGAACCTTAAAGAGGCCGACCGTTTGAAGGTGACGTCCAGGCAACAGCGTTTATTATTACCGGGGCGTCGATGGTCATGATCTGAAAGGGTAACCCGCCGGGCCGACCACGAATGCAAGCGTTACCAGTGGTCGGATCAATAGTAATTGGGACGAAACACGCTAGGCTATGGAGCTGCACGAACGCACAGAATGAACAGAATATGTCCTAACTATAGCCTGTCGGCAATAAGGGTTGCTGTTTGTGTGTGTGTGTGAAATTAAGAAAACTACAAAGCAAACAGACAAAATTACAGAAAAGCCTTGCGTAAAATTGTGGCAAATAAGTCGAAGAACCAAAACCCATAGACAAATTATCTTCAAACACAAAAACACAAGAAAACTTTAATAGTCACATGCTTAAATAGACAACGTAATTACGTAGAGGAATGCCTTAAATAAAGTATAAATTTTGTATGTAGGTTGGTACTATAATATATTGCATTAATATTTATGAAGCAGGTGATTCTTTTTATCTAACCAAGTACAATGACTTTTTGTACTAAATGTAAAGATTTAAATGATCGCACATCAATCTTCTATCCATGTTCCAATTATTTAGAGTAGACGCAACATATTTTTCTTAGCAACAAACTTTTATCAGTCACTATCGTTGCGTAAACCTATCCATCCCTCTCCACACAATCCTCCCTCCCTATTTAATCCATTCTTTGAACTCTCCTTTGCCTCTAAAGCCTTCCATATTTATTCATTCATTACAATCCACCATAGACCACAGTAAAGCAATATTTGTGAATCAAATAGTTATTCTCAGTTCGATACTTATCTACAGAGTTCACATCTACAAAGTTGTATATTAATAAAGTGCTACACGAATCAGTGACTTATTGCCAACGCGAGAGTTATCTTTTTAAAAGTATTCGTTCTCTTATGACGTGTGAAACATCATTACGATCTCAGCTGTACAGTTCAAACGGTAACTATTATTATATAAACATGTATGGAAACACATTTATTTGCTGGCAGATTTATCTTAAAGCAGTACACAAAGTTATCCCTTGGACATTTATCAATATAGGCCGATTTGAACGGTCCACTAACCTTTTTACTAACCTTTGATGTATCTGAGTAACTTAAGATGCCGCACCTCATTGACAGATTTATTAGAAAAATATATGATCAATAAAATAATATTATCTTGAACTACTAAACAAACATACAAGCGAATTGAGAACCACGCGGTTTATTGATATAATTACAAGACCCGCATTGTATAGGGAAGTTACTATCTTCTTGTCCTATGTGTATTTCATATTTCATAAAGTTATGTCTATGAAATGTAGTATTTCACAGGGTCGTTCTTGGAGTCGAACAGCTGGAACATCGACTTTGACTAAACAACGCAAGATCTGGGCTGGGAGTTATTACATCAATAACGCGCTCATCAAAGTTCACCGCGTTAACATTGTGGTAATAGTGACGTGGACAGAAGCGCTAAGGTGGGCGTATGATGGCCATGGACAAGAAATCGATTGGACCATAGAGAAACTGCTAGTCACTACGGAGACTTGAAGGTGAGAAGACACGGGACGAATTCCTATACTTAATACAGCCCTATCCTGAGAATGCGGACATTCCAACTGGTAATTAGTTTGCCATATACAATGAGGCCTTGCACTCCCCAAAGAGATAATACCAACGAAATCAAGGCCTCAGTGTGCCAGACCCACCCAAAACACGGAGAAAGTACGCACGGTGGATTGAATCACCTACGTACTTTTGTCAAACCAAACGATTAGGCTGGGAGCGATTAACCAATAAGCCTGATATAAAAAGTTATTTCTGCGCTCATCCCCTTTCTGTCTTATACTATCCTTCACAGAGTATATCAATCATCGTTTCGTCAATCTTTAAATTAATAAATGTAATCAAATGTTATCAAAATTATATAACACTAGCTTCTGCCCGCGGCTTCGCCCGCGTAAAAAGTTACTTTCCTAAAGTTTTTGATGCCCTATTTTTATTTTTGACCGTCGGTAATACAGTGCAACGGTATTACAATACTCAGGGTTGGAACTTCATTACTGGACTGCTAGATGGCGTTGAAGAAGCTAGATTTTGAGATTTTTTGACAAACAATTTTTTTATTTTTCACATAAAAATTTTGATTTTTTTTTAATAAAAAGTATCCTATGTTACTTTTAATACCTCCAAGAATATGTGTACAATGTTTCATGATGATCGGTTGAGTAGTTTTAGCGTAAAAGCGCAACAAACAAACTTACATTCACATTTATATATTAGTAGGGATTAACACGTTAACTGCCATAGTCTATTATAATAAATCGTAAAAAAAAAAATGCTTTGCAAATTTTTACTCAATATCGTCTTTTTACCCGACTGCAAAGGAGTGGTATTGTGTTTAACAGTCTATGTATGTATGTATGTATGTATGTTTGTATGTTCCTTTGAAGCACTATATATACCAAACGCCTGGGCCGATTTTTATGATTCGCACGTCAATCGATTGCTCTTAATCCGGCGAGTGTCACTAAAGATATGACGTTATTGAAAATTCAATATGGCGACTACTGGACGCCATATTGTGAAAATTAAAAAAAATAAAGTCAACAAACTATATCGAGTGGGGTATCGTTAAATAGGTATTTAAAAATCATTTTTAGTTTTCTCTCAACATTTTTAGATTTGACTGGCCGTTTAGGATCTATATCGATTTAAAGTTTCGTAACAACCTTTCTCACATATAGGTTTTTTAGACAGTAGAAATTTACGATGAAAAGACGAAAAATTCATATAACTGGATGTGGATGGAGATATACTGAAGTATCTAGTAGGTATATTGTCCAATATACCATAGGTAGTCCTACCTAAAGTATCTAATGTCTGACGCGGTCGCCCATCTCCAATTTCTAACGATTTAGTACTCAACTTCAATCGAAAAACTATATATAGTTAGGTACTTACCTACTTATTAATAAATAAGATAACTATAGCTACCTAGGTATTTATAACTAAAAAGTATAAAATAAAAAAAAATATTAAAAAAATCAAAAAACCCGACTGCGTAAGAATCGTCCCAAACTCGTCACCAAAACTACGTACATAATAAAAAAACTGAAAAGAGAAAAACAAGCACTTAGATGTCCGGTGGTCTAGAATTCCATAATATATTATTGAATAAATACTATTGCAGAAAATGAAATATATTTTAATAATAGAACATGACAACTGAACAGTCGGGATCCATTATCCATTGAAAAATTAGATTTGCTGTCGAATAAAGGATCCCGACTGTTCAGTTGTCATGTTCTATTATTAAAATATATTTCATTTTCTGCAATAGTATTTATTCAATAATATATTATGGAATTCTAGACCACCGGACATCTAAGTGCTTGTTTTTTTCTTTTCAGTTTTTTTATTATGTACGTAGTTTGGGTGACGAGTTTGGGACGATTCTTACGCAGTCGGGTTTTTTGATTTTTTTAATAATTTTTTTTATTAGGTATTTAGGCTAAAAAATACGCCCGACAGGCTACACAGATACGTTGAATTTATGTATGTTTTGTCGGTCATATAGTCCGACAAGGCCTGAATGATACACTCATTTGTCGGACATATAGCCCGACATAGCAGTTAACGTGTTAAGTACAAATTTAAATGTACCTGAGTACATTTAAATTTTAAACTTGGTATTCTCATATAAAAAGAGAAATACGTAGAGACCGTTTTCATTAATTCCTAAGGAGAGTATAATAAAAGAATAGGAAGGTTTCAGACATGCGTTCGTAGTGTGTCTAGACACAATTGATTGATATCCCATTGAAAAGTCTATTAAAAAATCAGCTCCTCTTTATAACGATAAGATCAGTGACACACCAATCATCTTTTGCGTTTTCGTCTCGCGAAATACTGATCAACGCCTTTAATTTGCCAAATGTATTATTACGTTACATTTTAACGACAGAATTTCATAATTAAAAAGAAAATATCTGGATGACCGAGCTTTCGCTTAGGAATTTTCTTACTAGTGTGTTTTGAAGAAATAGGTATATAAAAATAATAAAATTAAAATAATAAAAAAGAATTTAAAAGTCAATAAGCAATAAGAGAGAGAAACAGGTGCCGAACCGGCCACGATTAGACCGCTCGATTATCCGATTGAGGTGTGTTAATGACAGCGTCAAAATTTACCTCCACTTTCTAATAGTTTTCATTCAACAAAAAATACATTTTGTTGCCTAAAAATACTGACAAAACAATATTTTCTATAAATGAAATCTAGCTAGATCGACTAATCGCCTCCGAAACCCCCTGCATGCTAAATTTCGTGAAAATTGTTGGTGCCGTTGCCGACATTCAGAAAATATATATTACCTACAAGAATTGTTCGTTTAAAGATATTGTATATATTGATATTGTATATATATATATATATATATATATATATACACGAGACCGGCGAGCGTGTATGAAGTGAATTATGAATGTTGAGGAAGCGAGTGAAGTATGCAAGGAATAGAGTTCTCAGCAAGGGATATGGCGTGATGATATGTATGTATGTATATATATATATATATATATAAATATATATATATATATATATATATATATATATATATATATATATATATATATATATATATATATATACAAGAATTGCTGGTTTAAAGATATTTTAGAGTGTCAAAAAATTAGTTGCTGTCAATCAACGGACCGAGGATTAGTCTGGTCATTCGGAGCGAGGCGTGTGGTCGACGCCCTGATGGCGAGACGTAGGTCAAGCTATTCGGGAGTCGAGTCAAGAAGGTACCCACGAAGCTAAACCGGCGGGTGGGCCATCGAAGACAAGGACCGGGTTCCAGTGGTCCACTCGCACGGCAAAAGAGAGATACATGTGGGGTGGGTCTATGGGGTCGCACGCCGATTCATCTGTCACCCCGGACGGATTTAGCGGGGTATAACAACTTCATCCGCCCGCCAAGAAAAGAAGTTTGTCCCTAAAATTGACTGTACCAATTTTCCCACGTAGAAAATGCGTTTTTAAACTATATCTGTTCATAATAGGTCTGAACGGTATTATGGGCTAAATCTCCTCCCACAATATAGAAAACTTTAGCTCAACAGCGAGATGTCTGTGGACTATAAAGACAGAAGAAACGAACACTCACGTAAACTTCGTAAATCATTAACAACATAAAAATAAGGTTCGGTAAGAAAGTTTATATGTATCTAGCATTAGGTATCTACGTTCTATTGAAAATGTCCAAACTACAAACGGATAATAAATTTTACCCACGTCTCTTTGCGCGAAATCGCGTAGGAAGTAACGGCCTTTGATAATTAGATATTTAATCGGCTCATGAATTAGGAATTCATGAAGAATTAGTGTGGAATACTGCGATAAGTAATTACGGTATTCACATATGCAATGTATGAGCACACACTTAGAGTGATAACAAATGAGTAAAAGAATATAAGTTGCCCACATATTTTATAAAACGGCAGCTTGATCAGCACTTAATACTATACAAATTTTATTGCGTTAATATGGTATCATAGCGAGAATGACTGTCAATCTTTGTACTTAGATATATCCGGTAACTATATCCGCACGGCGTTGAGAGGTACGTTGATGGGTGGGTCTACGGGGTCGAGCGCGGTGGATGCACCGTAGCACGCCGTAAAAAAAAATTATTAAGATATACAGAGTGGAGACGTCAATACGACAATAAATGAAAACACCGTCAATACTAGTGTATAGGAGTATTTTGAAACTATTAAAAAAGTCCTCGCATGCATATTTAAAAAACATTTTTTTCAAACAAACTTTTTATCATAAATATTGAAACAAAATAGAACACCGTTTGTAAATATTAGTTCACTAACCTGTGGTCGGCACGCGAGTGACCTTGTGGTATCATATGTTACAACTTCGAAACGTAGGTAAATACATACACTTAATGTTTTAATAAGGTATAATATGCATTGATTTGTATTACGTTTGGGGAAGACTTGAACTGGTAAACATGGCGATATGTAGGTACTAGTTTCATATTAGTTTATACCGATGCGGCGCGGGAACTCATTTGATAGGCGAATAATTTTAATTTTTATACAGAGTGTGGAAATTGTTAATAATACAAAGTAATGTGCTGCGGCTAAACTATACGACATATTGTATTCAAAGTTTGTATACAGGCTGGGCAAGTCATCAGATACACTAGATTAAAATTATTGTCGTATGGTCGTCTCTACCTTGTATAACCTCTGGCGCAATATATAATTTTTTAATAAACAATTAATATGGACAATTAATATGGGAATGTGTGGTGGGATTACTTCCAAAAAAAAAAAAAACAATTACCTAATACATGAAATTTTAATTAAAATATCAATGTTGAACAGTATTTTTCTTCTTTGTATGGTAACGAGCTAGGAATACAATATGTCACCACCCCTTAGTTATCTGTTGTAACAACCAGATGAGGGATCACCAGGAAAATGGGTAGCAGAGCTGCGTAATCTGTTAAACCCATTACGATCACCAACCAGTCTGCCAAGCGTAATGATTATACAATTAAGCCGCTTGAGGAGATAGATAGGTATGTGTCCAACAGAGGTCATTAAAAGACTAACAGCATATTTATTACCTATAACAGCGTAACTTATTTTAAGATAAATATGATACAAATCTTTCATTACGTATTCTAAGTACCTACTGGACTATTTAAAATGGAATTAATTTTGTCGCCAACAACTTTGAATTAAGCCTATTATCTATAGCCTGTTTTTTTCTCAGAGACTAAATTGGCATATGCAAATGACAAATTTACAAATAATGCTGCCAGCTTTTTTGTGAGGTGATGTAGGTACCTACGATTCCGGTATATTGAAACGTAAGAATTTTTATTTATTAGAGGATTAACTTTAACGGTTTATATTCCAAAACGTATCATTAAAATCACATAAGTATACATAGCCACACGAGACGCTATATACTAGTATAACGCGACGTACGACCTTACATACTCAAGTATTTCAATGTCTTTAAATCAAACAAAAAAGAATGAATAGACGCCATCAGTGTTCTTCCTGTACACGCTAAAACGGTAATCTAACCCCATTTCTCTTAGAAAGCAGTGGAACTTTTAAAACTTACGACAATAATTAGAATTTGACAAGATTTATAATTTTAAAACAAATTATATATGTTATATTACCAAGGATAGAGTTCTCTGGCACTCTGTTTTCTCTGCCTACCCTGCAAAGGACATGGCGTGATGGTATGTATGTATGTATGTATATATATTACCATATACTACGGCAGTTATTGTGTGTTTTACTGAATAATGCAGCAATTATATATTTTTAATATATCATCCCTAAATTTCATAGGAAGTACACTAGATGCCATTTTCTTTATAACCTGTGCCTATGAAAAAAATATCTAAAATGGTGGTTAGTACTTGTAATTTAAAGTTGGACCATCAACAAAACATGATTTCTATAAGGTGATATTTTTTTAATATATACTTATTATTTGATAATAAATAGCTAGATATTTAAAAAGCCAACATGTAGTAATCGAAGTAACAAAGAACCGTGGTTTCAATATTTTTCGAGAATGTATAAAACCTAAATAAATATCTATACTTTTACAAGGTAACTTGTAAAAACGTTACTTTTTTATATTAACGCAAATTATCGATAGACGCGTGGCATATAGGTTGAAAGTGGCACATAACTATTAAAGAATTGCAAAAAACTGGTAACACATGTAATGTCAATTTAGTCTGAGATAAAAAAATAGACTATACCTAGCTTATTGTTAAATGTAAATAATTAAATTATTGAATATAATTATTGACTGTACAATAACTCAATTGAGTTGATCAATAATACAAAAAATCAAAAAGCGGTTAATATACGTAGGTATACCTATGAGTATTAATAGGTCGAGAAAAAAGTCGTTTCGAATAGAGTCCTGTATAAACTTTTAATAAAATCTTTTTGGCGGTACTATTTGTATCTGGCTAGTTTTGATGCCATTAAAAAGGATACATTTCAAAAAAAGAAACAATTTAGTTAAATGTTGTATCCCGCCGTTTTTCATTTATTTTTCGTTCTGTCAAAATGAGAGTTTACTCTAATAAAGGAATAAAATTCGATAGGTTTTAAAATTTTATTACAAAAAAGGAATAAATGCAGCGCAAGCCGAACCAATAATATTGTGACTACTAAATATTGTGTGATAGACCTAATGCAGTGTCAGTAAGAGTAGCACAAAGTTGGTTTAAACATTTTCAATCTAGGAATTTTGATGTCAAAGATGCACCTCGCTCTGGTCGCCCTGTCACTGTTAACATGAACGCCAATTTTGAAAAAGTGGGGCAATATCGGCATATCAGTAGTTACGACGTAGCGAAAGATCTGAGAATTAATCACAAAACAATTCAAGTATCACTCGTAATCACTGTAAGTAACCTAATGAACTGTGTACTCATTTGCGATTCTTTATTGAAACTCAACCGTTTTTGAAGAAATTGATAATTAATGATGAAAAGTGGATCACGTTCGAAAGAGTGGTAAAAACGTGCGAAAGAGGGCGTGGTCAAAGGTTGGTCAGGGATCACAGACTGTGGCTATACCCGGGCTAACTCCCATTAAGGTGATGCTGTGTGTATGATGGGATTGGAGTGCTATTGTTCATTATGAGCTTTTACCGCCTGCAGAACCATGGATTCAGATCTCTACTGCCAACAACTGATGAGATTAAAGCAAAAAAAAATGAGAAAACGCGACCAAAGTTAATAAACAGAAAGGGTGTGTGGTCTTTCGTCACGATAATGCCAGACCACATACATCTTTAGTCACTCGGCAAAAATTAAGAGAGTTAGTCTGGGAGGTGTTACATCAGTCCATAATGGTCAGACGCCAAATTCGGAATAGATCGCCAGAAACCGTACTTAACGACTGCAGTATAATAGACTGAAAGAATATCAAAGTTTTAGGCTGTTTTAGTGGTATGTATGCAATATGACTGGTAAAAATGTAGACATATTGAGGGTAGCAAATGTGCATTGCAAAGAGTTGTTAGCTAAACGCGCGATCTTGATTACATAAACTCGTAGGCAATCAAGTAGACTCGCTCTCGCAACCCTCTACTACTCGTACGAAGTCCAGTGCTACACTCCGCGGAAGGGTGTAATCTACAGATGCCCGTCGTTTGACTCCGGTTCTAGACCGGTTCTTTTCACAATCGCTTTTTAAAAAAAGGGATAAATAATATTAAAAGAAAATATATAATATTTATTATAATTAATAAATAATTATAAAGTTTATTAATCAACACCTAAGTCAATCAATGCCTTAAATTATAGTTTGGGTGATTTGATACACTGCAATGCTTTGTAACCGGCTCCCACGTCACAACATATGTATATGTATATGCCGAGAACATACACTTCAAATGCACAGAATACGATCTAAAATATACTCAAACATAAGTTTTACACTTATGAAATGCCGTCAATAATTTACATTTCGTTACCTATAATCCTTGTACTTAAAAGTTTTATGAGTAGGTATTTATGGCCAATAATGTAGGTATAAATTAGCGTATAGTATGCGCTATAGAGCTACTTCAACTTAATTGTTTTCTTTTAAATTACTGCTGCGTACAGCTTTTCGTAAAAACCTTTATTATTACAAGCTTTTATTTAACTTGCAATGTCTGTAATATGTTTGTTCGGGTGGAATCTTGCAAGTGAATTTTAAAACAGCGATTGAGCTGAAATTTTGTATACACGTTCAGTTTGGATGACAATGCATGGTTAACTGTATGACAGTCATTCTAAATCCAACGTGGCGGCACATGCAATATGGCGGAATAATTATTTTCAATTCACTCCTACAATGTGCGTATCAAATGAAAGAAAGGGCTTGCTAAGAATAACTCGGAAAAATAAAGTGACGTCACTCTAAATCCAATATTCTTCTAAATCTTTTCTAAATTTTGAAGCAGATATCTTCATTCGATGGAGTTAATTTTTTGTATATGTGATAATTGGCAACACAGGTCAATTATTGCCAAGTATTGCCGATAGAAGGCAATGGGGCTGGCCAGTAGAAACTTTTCGCAGATGTCGCTAGTATAGCTTGAACCTGTCAAACTTGTTTTGTGTTTGTTGTGATTATAAGTTTTTGAAATTCGGGCGTGTTAAGAGGATGGAATTTACAATAAATATATATTCGACATGGAGAATAAACGAGCTAAAAGCTGAACTAAGAAAACGTGGTGCTTCCTTACAAGGAAGAAAGGCAGACCTTATTCAAAGGTATAACCTTAAATCTAGTATAACTTGCTCTCATTTGTGAAATACTAAGTTTTTTAATGTAATTATTATACCTTTAATATTCCTACAGTTGTAGATAAATATACATAGCATAAAAAGAGAATAATCCTTATGAATATGTATCATAAAACATAATTCATGGACTATGATTATTTTGTTTACAGATTGGAATTATACGATCTTAATTTTAATTTCGGGAGCCCAGTAGTGGGACGTTTATGAGCCAAGATGAGTGAAAGCAGTTGGAATTAATCAACAAAAAGGGTGTGATATTTCATCACAATAATGCTAGACCACACAGTCTTTAGTCACTCAGCAACAATTAAGAGAGTTTGGCTGGGAGGTGTTAATGCTTTAAAGCATTTAGAAGAGGAGGCCTGAGCACAACAGTGGGACATATATAGGCTAAGATGATGATGATGAAATGTTGGCACATATATATATATTTATATATATATATATATTTATATATGTATATATATATATATATATATATATATATATATATATATATATATATATATATATATATATATATATATATATATATATATATATATATATATATATATATATTGTAATTAAATGTAAATAAACTTGAAAAATCTTGGTTTTTAATGCTCAATTTTTTTTCCCAACCTTATAAATTACACCAGTCACTTATTTTTATTCACATTTTCTTCCCTAAAGTTACATAACATAATACATATGTAAAATATTTGTAAAGCTAAAGGAACAATATGAAATTAAGGGTGTTTGAAGTATTTTGTATGTCTTTTTTTATCCAATGAGTCGTTCTATATGTACTCTGACTAGCAAGTTGCTAACAACTAACTAAACAATTAGTAATTTCAAAATCTGGTTTATCGCATATTAATTTAATTAATAAAATACAGAATTGTTACTCTGCAGACAGGCCTATGATATGACACCAGCTATACTTCAAACTATTTGCCATTGGTAGAAAACTGTATTTTATTTTAAATATCGATGCTGGTGTTCCAATCCTGAAATACGAAAAATATGTGATGACATTTATTCGTAGTACTGCAGAATATTTTATTGGTTAAATAAGCTAACATACCTGTATGCAAACTCATGTTTTGATAATCTGAGTCGAGGAAAAGAAAATGACATAGTTTGGAATTTCTTTCTGATATAAAGTTGGGTCTCCTTATAGGTTTTAGCCACTTTTTTATCACGTTTTTGGCCTTAGGGGATCGATGTGTACCTTGTTCATAACAAAATGCGACTTCACACTTTTTGGCATGTCAGTATTTAATATAAAAGATTTTATTTGAAATATCTCCTACGAAAATGAATAGTTTTAGGTAAAGCTATGCTAGCGCCACTTTGACAGTTGCCAACCCCATTTGCGCCCATATATACGTGCGTTATTTGACAGGTTTGGGTAGGTTGTTTTGTCGCCAAACTCACTATAACTTCAAAATCCAATCGCGTTTACTTGGTTTCGTGTCAAAACAATGAGACTACGCATACGACAAAGCATTCTAGCGAGGTTCGGACTTTGTGAAAGTGTTGTAACTATCAACCTATTCCATTTTGTTCACGCATTTTGATACAAGAGGGTGCCAGGTGATTGATTGCACCCAGGCGCTACATGTACTAGAGCCGCCCCTGATAGTAGGTATGGCAGAAGCACCTGAACGCACGGAAATTTTCTCGAATTGTTACAAGGTCCGTATAATATATAACGCCAGACATGAATTAACATAATATCGCGCTCGTTTTGCCAGAAACTGCATTTCCATAGGTTGTGATGAGCTGTTTGTTCAAAATCGTAGTTTGTTGTGGAACATTGACAAAATGCTGAAGCATGCATGCAATATCATTTTATTTGAAATTTTATCTTGCCTATAGGCTTTACTGAGAGGAAGAGCTTTTACAATATTCAAAAATTCAGTTAGGGAGGGGAGATTAGACGTAGGGGATAGTAGTGGCAACGTAGCCCAAGCTCTTATTTGCGCATGATGTTCGGTATCGTTTTTATTAAAATCGCCGTGGTCTCCTCTATAACCGCGCTGTGCTTATTATTTATTTTAATATGTTGTATGAAGGCTAGGGCAACTGATCGATTGGCTTTAAATTCGTGATATTTAACAGCACACCTTTAGACTTTTCAACCGCAATCCGGTAACAAGACCTTGCAGTACCTAACTACGATAGGCACGTCCGTATAGACTTCGATAAAAACGGTGTTCACCTTATTCAACTCAAATCTGCAATTTCCAGTAAAATGTAAACACGGCATTGGAAAACGAAGAATGCTGCCAATTATATTATTGCAAAGTAGTACCGTCGACCATGCCGTTGTATAGGTACTTATTAGACTCGAACCTCTTCGCTGCCGGTCAAGCATACGTGGTCTTAAGTAGTCTAAAATCATTAAGTCTCCTTATTAAAGAGCTAGACTAAAAAGTAAAATTAAATTTTACTTTAAACTTTTGCTATAATTTTTTTTTAAAACCACCCACCCCCACACACCAATAAATAAAAATCCTTGCAATGCGGGGGACTTTACAAACATATAATTATAGCAGATAAATTACAGCCAGACTCAAAACAACAATGGGTGGATCACACAAAGTATTGTCCTGCGTAGGAATCGAACCCATGGTTATAAAATACCGACATTCAGGTCAGCATTTTAACCACAACGTCATCTGTGCAGTCAAGTCACTTATAACGTCATTACATAATTTATATGTTATAAACACTGGCTAGATTTAAGTACTCATATTTACTATGGAGTTAATACCTATAGTTATTCTTTTCTTATATTTATTTTGTAAGAGATATTCAGATGTTCATGTTAGACCGTTATTCCAGTAGATTCGCCAAAATATGCCGTGTGATACTGTTATCAATAATTATTACTCTGTAATAATAATTGAAGTGAACTAACTGTTTTGTTGTAGCACATTCATAGTTTTACCAGCCTCTCCGCCTTGGGGTGATGGTTAGGGTAACCATCATCCCAGGAAACCCATTTCTTGACGATAATCAAAAGAAGGTGCTACCTTCTCTAAAGGTGAATAGACATGTCGGTAAAAGATCTTATTTTGAATTTTATTGTTATATATTTTGTGTGATAGCGGCTACATATACTACCACCTGTTACTTTGCTTGTGGATGTCCTAAAAGACGTCTAAGAGTTTTAGATCGACCTGGGCCAATTCCACCTGATACAATATGGTCAACAATTATATTCCCAAAGAGTGTTGGCGTCAGGCAGGCGGCCGATCATAAAACTAATTCAATAACTTTTACATATTGTAAAAGTTATTGAATTAGTTTTATGATCGGCCGCCTGCCTGACGATGGAAGAAGAGGAGTACCTACATATTGGGGTTGATCAAATACCTACTGAACTTTCAAAGATGTTTTCAAATTTATCAGGATCAATAGGATGAATCCCAGCAGCTCTAAATCCATTTAACAGCCTTGTTTATATTAGCCGTTTTGTTGTATGCCTTTGTGAAAAGTTCTCCAAACTCATATTGGGTTATTCGTTTTCCAGGATTATTAACCATGTAGAGCTAACATTCCTTATTATATGCCATCTTCAGTGAACTGAAGATTGTAAGATCCAGTGGTTGCATTTTGTGAGATACATGGGGAGGCAAGGAAAGAACTTGTAAGTTATGTTCTCGAAAAAGCTCGTATCCTCCTAGGCTGATGTTACTTTCATGGTTATCGAGTATTAATAATACCGGTTCTTCTTTCGTAGGTTTTACAAAAGAAATGAAGTGTCGTAAATAGTAAAGAAATATGGACTCGTTGATCCAACCGGAATCAGAAACCGTGGCAATCATGTCGCTGTTACAGCCTTTAAGTAACACTCCGTTCATTCTTCTTCTTTTAAAGATAAACATGGGAGGGACATATAAGCCACAAGCGCTTACAGCACAGACTACTGTTGTTGTGATACCGCGTTCTCCGCTTGTTGCTTTTGATACCTGTTTTAAACCTGTTGGAGCCAGAATCTTGTATTTTTTTTTAACTGTGCTAATGCCAGTTTCATCAATATTAAAAATACGATGACCAGGTATATTGTGTTTTGTTTGGATCGTTTTTAGTTGGTCAAAAAACTTTTACTGAATGAAACTTTTACATATTGTAAAAGTTATTGAATTAGTTTTATGATCGGCCGCCTGCCTGACGATGGAAGAAGAGGAGTACCTACATATTGCGTCAACTCGTAATTGGGTTAACAGCGGGAGAATAATGATGATTAACATAAAACCATTGGTTATTTATGAAAGACAGGTGGTGGAATTTTATTAATTATCATCTACCAATACTGATAGTAAAATTGCAAGTAATTGAGATAAGAGCAGGAGTATGATGATGATGATCCGTTGTTCAGCTTAAGCAAGATGCTGAGCGAATGGTGAATTACATTGTTAGTAGGTACACGTCAATCATCACCACATAGAACTGAACAATGTAAATCAAAAGGAAATAGAAATGAAACTACAATGAAATATTATATATCGACATTTAATCATCTACACTGATGTCCGAATATATACGTAGATATAAAATAACTTCTGCTTGCGACTCTGTCTTGATGTGTCATTTTCTTCGCAAATCCTCGACTTTTTATAAGTTAAATTCCCCCTTTTAATTTATATTCCCAAAAAAATATAATACAATAAAAAAGAAAATTGTCATAGATTTTTGGAACGAAGTTCCTTATTGTTTTTAATGTTTCGCGATGTTTTTATTAATATACCTCATTTGCCTTCAGATGTTGGCGTAGCTGTGTGTAGCGATCCATCGTCTAATTTACTTTTACTATTGGCCATACAAACATCTCCCCTCAAGTAGGCCTAAACCACAGTCATCCTATGCCGCCTGTATCCCAACATTTTCTTGCGATTTTGCGTCAGTTCACATGCTAACATGATTGTAGAAACATTACATCGTACGTTATGTGGTCACTATTAGAAAACTTTTCTTTTTCAACAATTACCGTACCTATTTGTTAAGCGAAATTGCGCTCACACAGCTACTTTCGAGTTTCCCTAATAGACCAACATTTGGTGCCCAGTTATCTGTGCCATGAGTCATTGTTGGTAACGTACACTGTACATTAACATTCCCTTTGATATACAAAATTCTAATTTCTCGAAAACTACCCGAAGGAATTAGAATACTCCATTGGATCTACTTAACGCTAAATCATATGAAAATCATCTGATGATCCTTTCCATTTTTAATTTGAACATGCGATTAGAGAGCTATCCCACCGGAAGTCGTGCATTCTGCTCGCTCGCCAAAGCTGCCCAAGGCAATTTCTGCCAGTCCAATTTCCCACCACTGCAGAAACATGTTGGCAATCCAGCACACAGTGCAAAGGAGAAGGCCGACCTTCTGGGTCAATTCATTGCCTGCAACTCGACTTTGGACGCGGGAGCCATCTACCATACTGCGGTGTCAAAGCTCTCTCCCTGAAATGCTGCCCTATACCAAAATTTCTATGACACTAATATCTCATCTTCGTGAAAGGTAACCCATGTCCACCCGATACCGAAAAGTGGAGACCGGATTGCGATAACATCCTTGCTCTCCAAGGTAATGGAGAAAACAATTAACCGTTAGCTTCTGCAGTACCTTAAAAATCATCCGCTGATCAGTGATCGCCAATATGACTTTCGTCATGATCGGTTAGCTGGTGATCTTCATGTACCTCACACACCATTGGGCAAAGGCCTTAGAGTGCAAGGGTGGAGGAGCTGACGTCCAGCCTAGATATTGCAAAAGCATTCGACAGGGTCTGGCACAGGGCCCTTCTGTCGAAGCTACCATCATATGGTATCACCGAGGCACTCTGTAAATGGGGCACCAGCTTTGAGTTAAAGCATAAAAAGTAGTCATCAACGACGAGACCATGATCATTAATGCTGGTGTACCACAGGGATCGGTGCTTCCCCGACGTTGTTTATCCTGCATATCCAACGACTTGCTCTCTATAGAGTAGGGGAGAGTGGGGATAATTAAGAATGGCGGGTAATTGGGAACTGCTGGATAAGTAACACTGCCCCCCGCCCCACACTGTCCCACGCTTGGTCAACGGACGCATTCAGCGCCCCTCAGTACGCGTGCAACAATAGGAGTGAAACGACGCATGCTTGCTGTCACGGTGAGTCGAAATTTTTTTTTTGCATTTCTGTTATAATTTTTGTCGTGTATTATAATAGATGTAACTATCATATTTTTAAGTTCAATGGCCCCATATTTTGTTACTATCATGCATGTACTACTACTCTGTTGCCAAACCCTACGTGATTTGAAGTTAAAAAAAATACTATTAAAGATGGCGACCATTTTATTTATTTATTAACTACTTCGGGCAATTGGGAACGACGACTGGCGGGTAATTGGGAACATTCCCAATTACCCCTTGCGTTCTTTCTTAATTATTTTAATACTATTAGTTGATTGTTTAAAATGGTTTAATATTGTAAACTGTTTTAGATGCCTCGAAATTACATACGAAAAACTAAACCAAAATATCAAATTGAAGATCTCCATCGTGCAATCGAAGATATAAAAAGTAAAAAGCTCACATTAGGCAAAGCGGCTACTACATACTCAATACCAAAAACAACATTTTTCAAACAATTGAAACAAAAGGAATTCAAAATACCAAAGAAAGGTCGTTCTACTATATTTAACAAAGAACAAGAAGACGAGCTAGAAAAGTACGTACCTACTTGATTGCTGCAAGACTTTTTACGGAATTACACCAAGTTCACTGCGTAGAATTGCTTATCGATTTGCTGAAGCTAATAAACTGAAACACGATTTTAATAAAGAAACCCAACTGGCAGGCAAAGATTGGTACTATGGCTTTATGTCCCGACATCCTTCCATCAGTTTACGGAATCCAGAAGCTACTTCACCTAATAGAATAACTGCTTTCAACGCTACCGAAGTGAATTTATTTTTTGACCAACTAAAAACGATCCAAACAAAACACAATATACCTGGTCATCGTATTTTTAATAATGATGAAACTGGCATTAGCACAGTTAAAAAAAAATACAAGATTCTGGCTCCAAAAGGTTTAAAACAGGTATCAAAAGCAACAAACGGAGAACGCGGTATCACAACAACAGTAGTCTGTGCTGTAAGCGCTTGTGGCTTATATGTCCCTCCCATGTTTATCTTTAAAAGAAGAAGAATGAACGGAGTGTTACTTAAAGGTTGTAACAGCGACATGATTGCCACGGTTTCTGATTCCGGTTGGATCAACGAGTCCATATTTCTTTACTATTTACGACACTTCATTTCTTTTGTAAAACCTACGAAAGAAGAACCGGTATTATTAATACTCGATAACCATGAAAGTAACATCAGCCTAGGAGGATACGAGCTTTTTCGAGAACATAACTTACAAGTTCTTTCCTTCCCTCCCCATGTATCTCACAAAATGCAACCACTGGATCTTACAATCTTCAGTTCACTGAAGATGGCATATAATAAGGAATGTTAGCTCTACATGGTTAATAATCCTGGAAAACGAATAACCCAATATGAGTTTGGAGAACTTTTCACAAAGGCATACAACAAAACGGCTAATATAAACAAGGCTGTTAAATGGATTTAGAGCTGCTGGGATTCATCCTATTGATCCTGATAAATTTGAAAACATCTTTGAAAGTTCAGTATTTGATCAACCCCATACTAGTCACTGACACTCAAGAATGCAATGTTCATAAAACTCCAGTTAAACAAAATTTGAATGAGTCCGTTAACACTGTCACCCAGAATAAAACACCAACACAGAATGCCACTTCTATTCCTCACAACTACACTGCCAGCACTAACAACGATATGAGCATTACCACTAATTTTCCTTCTCCAGACACTTCTATGCCTCTTGCCGAAATTATCAATGTGCCTGTCATTCATAAAACAAGAACCAGCTCTGTGCGACAGAATAAGGGCCATTCTCAGATTTTCCATTGCCAGATCCAGCACACCAATAAAAAATCAACTCGAGGTAAAACAAAAAAAACAAATTGAGAGAAAAGGTAAAAAAGAATGCGTTTCTAAAAAAGAACTTTAAGACCACACAAAAGAAGCCACAAGTCAAGGGTAAAACAGTAAGAAATTTGGAAAAAGCTTTACAAGGTAATGAAAACGAAGAGAGTTTTATTGTATAATGTGCAATGAAAAGTATGAATCCTGAAAATGAGGATTGGATCATGTGCGCCATCTGTAAACTCTGGGCACACGAAAAATGTACTGCCGGCCAGACTAGTAGAGGTTACGCGTGTGATTTGTGCCAACCAAAAAAAATGTAGTTTATTATAAAGCTGTCGTTCCTAATTACCCCATACTGCTGCCATTTCCCCCGCGGACTGATCTCAATTACCCCATAGGGTATCGGGTAAAAAGGAATGACAATGTTTTTTGTTTTTTTTTTTTATATCTTTTATAAAACGTTGATTTTCCTGAATATTGTGTTACTAATAAGAAGATAAATGAGAATAGTTTATGTTGTAATAAAAGTTTATTATATCTGTGATTTTTTCTATTATTTTTGAGAGTTTGAAGTTAAGTGTTCCCAATTTCCCCACTTTCCCCTATACGTTGCTATGGATGACAGCACGTGACAAGTTCAGGGGCGGACCTCGGAATGGGGTGAACAGAACTTAGTCCAGTTCAACCTCACTAAGACACAAGTTTACGCGTTCACTGCGAAGAAAGATCCGTTTACCATGTCGCCTCGATTCCAAAAAGTAACTATCCAAATCTCCACGAGTATTGGGATCCTCGCCGTCGAACTGTCGAGCAAAGTCCAGTTTTCGAGTCATCTGAAGGACAAAATCAAATTGGCAAGCAAAAAACTAGGCGTGCTGAACAGAATTAGGCGGTACTTCACGCCAAGACAACGGCTTGTGCTATACATATCGTTTTACCACCGTTTTACACGACACCGAGCAGGGTTCATCCATTTCACCTTGAAACGATACAGGCCTCGACTGTACATTTTCTGCGATAATTTCCCCACGTACATGCAAGATTTGGAATGAACTATCTACTGCTGTTTTCCGAGCGCTATGACATGTCCTTCTTCAAACGAGGTTTAAAAAGAGCATTTTCTTCAAGGTAAACAACGGCATGGCTGTGCCCCTGGTGTTGCTAAGGTCCATGTGCAGCAGTATCGCTTACCATCCGGTGTTTTGCTTGCTCGTTTGCCACCATAGACGATAAAAAAATAATAAAAAAACTAGTTATCATTGAATATCTGCAGCTTATTCGTCTAGATGAAGCTATCTCGTTTTCATTCCGACCAGCAGGGCTATTCCACATTTTATTTTATAACCTCCTCATTTTTATAACCCACGCATTATTATACGACCATATTACTGTTTACCAAGCAGTTGAATTCATTGTTATCGAACGAATGCAATTATAAATAACTATCAGATGGAGGCAACCTAGTAATCCCTACCCGAGAATCAATCCAAATACATAATATACTGTCCTTGATACATATTTGTCGTTTTGATTACATTTTTTTATTTATGACTCTTTTAAATGGGCATCATTATATATATTGATTACTATAAGTATCTGTGTAAAAATATAAAACTAGAAATTACGATCAATATATGAATCACCTATTCCATCAATCGGACCAACACCACTTATTGTTACACCTAAATCCTTATAAACGTCTTTAATGCTAGAGCATTTTAGAGAATAATCGGCCTTGTACCATTTTTACCTGCTAATTCTCAAGCACAGAAATAACATCATCTATCCATGTCAAACAATTTGTATCCTGGACGAGATCGCTGGCAAAAGCTAGTTTATTTTGTTATACACCAAGAACTGTTAAAACATCTCAAGATACTTGAGGCAATATAAAACTTGTTTAACAGCTCATCAATAATATTAGAGCAAAAAACTAAGACAATGGCAGATGCTTCTTACATAGATAATACCGTCATGACATTAAGAAAATATTTAGACAATACAATGTATGAAACATAATACATACAGGGTGGAAGTGGATCGCTCCCGAAAACAAAGGCAGGTAACCCTACTAGTCCTACTTGTAATGATAGGCTAGAAAAATATCGATTCGGATGAAAAAAAAATTCTTTTACAACAATATTTGATTTTTTCTACACACCATCGTATTAGGACAGTGCCTTGTAACGATAATTCCATAAAAAATACGTAACTTTACAGAGATGAGAAAATACGCAATGTATGTGAATGTGAACTCAGATCAGCTGTTTCAGAGGTGATTCTTACATGAACGCGGTGAATGAGCGCGGTATTTGGCTGATACATACACGCGCGCGGTCACTTACCGCGCGCGTTTAGGTATCAGCCAAACAGATGTTTCGATTGTTGAATACCATTGCGTTTTTCTCATCTGAGTAATGTTACGTATTTTTTTTTTGGAGTTATCGTGACACGGCACTGTCCTAATATGATAAAATGTAGAGAAACTCAAAAAGTTTTGATGAATCTTTTTTTCATTCGCATTGTTTTTTTTTCTAGCCTATCATTACAAGTAGGATTAGTAGAGTCACCTGTTTTTGTTTTCGAGAGCGGTCCACTTCCACCCTGTATATGTAAACAGTTCTCGGTCTTTTTGTTTACTAAATGATACTTACATAATACCTACTATTATAGACAGTGATACACATTTACATTGACACCTGAGACTATTATTACAGATATTGAAGCAGACTGTAAAGTAGTAATATTAAAGACTAGGTACATTGATGACAAACAATGCACAGACACTTATACAGTAATATTATGCATTAAACTATGATACCACATATGTTCAGCATAACTTCAATGGGATAAGCGATTGTATTACAAAAATCCACATTTATATAACATAATTATAGACATCGATGTATAATGTAGTACATGAATTATAATATTAAACACTGAATTCAATGACACATATACTTAGATGGTAACACTAAACATTAATTTGAATTTTATGTATCAATTGATTAAGTGATTCTGTTACATATACCAAAATTTATAATATGTAATATAATTATAGACATTGATGGATAATGTAGTACATGAACAATAATATTGTTAAATACTTATGTTGGAGACACTGAATCCACATACCTACACTTACACAGTAAAACTAAACATTAATTTGAATTTTATGTATCAGTCCAGTAGTGATTCTGTTACATAATTATAATTATAAACATTAATGTATAAATGCACAGTCACTTATACATACACAGATAATATTACACCAAACATTTATTTGAATTTAATGTATCAGTTGATTAAGTGATTCTGTTACATAGACTGAAATTGATATAATTATAAACATTGATGTATAAATGTACAATCACTTATACATACACAGATAATATTAAAACATTAAATTGAATACAATGTTATACCTAACTCTAGATGTATCTTTTATAGACATTGATTGTTGTATACATGGATAATAATAATATTAAACACTAGGTACATTGGAAACATTAAATGCAGGGACATTTGGACGTAGTTACGCAAAAAGGATCAAACCCACAAAATGTTACTTTTCAATTATTAAAGATTAAAGTTTATAAATTTAAGGATCTGCCATGTTGTGGGATGGTAACCAATGTCACTTAAAAGTCAAAAATATTCGTATATTACTTGGCATGTTTTTGCTAATTGAAAATATGACACAGAATGAGTATTTTGTTATACTTATCTCATTTTCGACCATATTGTGGGTTGGATCCTTTTTGAGAAACTACGTCCATTTATACAGATAATAATATTAAACATTAAATTCAATACAGTGTTACATAGCTTTAGATCTATCAGCGTGTATGATAGATACAATTACACAAACAATATTTGTGTATTTAATGTATACAGAATCAGATGTATCAGTTTAATAAGTAATACTGTTAAATAACTAATACATATAATTATAATGATATTGATTTATATAATTAATGATTGATTGATGATAATTATAATTGCAGACACTAAAACACGGTTAATAATACTAAACAGCTTCAACAGACTGTAACTTTTCTAATTTAATGTGTGATAGATAATGCTGTTCCATAGTACATATTATTATGACATTTGTACATGAATGGTACACATTGGTACTTTATAAAATACTACAATAAGGACAATATTTAAGAGGTTAATGTATTAAATAAAAAAGGATATTAGGAACACATATTTTAAGTAATAGGTACATAGGTTATTACTGTTGGTTTATCATTTAGTATTCACCATATTCTTTAATTCAGTGTGATTAGTTTATAGATCACTGTTATAGATACTTATAGCAGCAACATAAATATTATAAAATAACCTCAATCATAATAATTTTATAAATTCAATATTATGATATACTAACCATATATCGGCTTAAACATTGATCCTTAGTTTCATTAATACTTAACAATTATTATACGTATCACTGGCTCGGACGTGAAGATGTTCAACACCTCCACTACCCCTATATTAAATGATGTATAATTCCAAAGTTTAACCCTATTAGTTTTCTCCCTGAGATTCAAAACTTCAGTCAATCTTTCATAGCATCCTACTTTCCTTAGGAAGCATATTCAACTAATTTCAATATTTTAAGTGTTAGTGACTGAGATTTTCCCATTGTTTTATGGCTAATAGATACTCAAGTAGCTTATATTTGGTATAGCTTTCTTCTTATAAAACTTACATTTATGCACATACAATTGAAATCGACCTTTATAAATAACAATTAATCCAACAAGATTAATGAATGTATTGATGATTTAATGGATTAATGAATACTATAGTATACTAACTTCATTGTAGTTTATGTATATTAAGTTCAATTTTTTTCAATTTAGATGCACACATGTCTGCTGTTATTGACATGCTTCTAGAGTATAAACCATATTATTAATTTTGAGTGATGTTCAGTATGTACTTTATGTTGAAATGCATTTATTCAGTGTAAGCATTTATATAAAAACACATAAATTTAAATTATTTATGTGTGCTTTTGGTTGTTAAGGATCCGCTAATAACTCATACTGCCATGGCACTTGTCCTTCCGGACTCAGAAAATAATCCAGAAATCTTTCCCTGATGTCAGTAGGCTTTTTCGGTAAAGTTTGTCGCAATTGGGCCACCCTTTCTGGAGACAGTTCATGCTCCGAGGAGGGTTCGGGTCATATGGGCATAGGCGTAAAATAATTCTCGAGGCAGCAGGCTGCTTTGATTAGGTCTTGCACCTTTGCCATTGGTACTGAAATAGGGGATTGTATAAATTGCCAACGACGTCGTAAGCGAGTCACTGCTTCTTCAGCATTTGATTTTATAATGTCGATCCTGCAGTCAAATACTTTTCTTGCGTCATTATCCGGATCTCTAAATTTTGTAAGCATATAACGTTTTTGTGGAAAGGAATCTCCACCGATCAATATGTAGGGCAGATACTTTTCATATTCACCAAGATTTGGTTCTGTGGGTAGTTCTAAAGCCCCATATTCAAATCTAGATCCGAGTTCGGAATTATCCCATATTCTTTCTGGTAAAGTGTCGTAGTCACCGACATCTACGATGACAAACTTTTGGTCAGCATTGATAAGCAGTAGAAGGACTCGTATTCCAACATTAACAATATTCAAAAATCTGCCATAAACAGAGCCTAAGCAGTGTGGCATTTTATGAACTCTCATAAAACCAGCAGTTACATCTTCCCACAAGCGTTTCGACGGCGTTGGCATTGCAAGCGGTTGAAACCTCTGCAATACTAATTCAGCAATTTTATCAACAATTGAACTTACAATGACCAGTGGTAAGTCATAGTTACTGCTATGGTAGCCATAGCATTTGCCAGCGACCATGAATCTGTGAACAAATAGCAAACTTTGTAAAAGAATTCAAATTACTGAAATTTAGCATTTAACATGCACGATTATTTATAAAAACTTGATGACGAGCGAAAAATGATTGTCACATATGGGATTTTTCGCTCGTAATTATGTTTGTATTTATAAAAAAAAATTGAATGTACATTAAGAAGAAAATTGTTTATAATGTCATATCAGCCTTTTAATAAATGGTACATACATACATACATATCATCACGCTATATTCCTTGCAGGGTAGGCAGAGAGAACAGAGTGCCAGAGAACTCTATCCTTGCATACTTCACTCGCTTCTTCAACATTCATAATTCTCTTCATACACGCCCGCCGGTTTCGGTGACTCGGTCCGGGGTGACGAAAGAGGCGGCGCGCAACCCCATTGACCCACCCTGCAAGCACCTCTTCTTCACCGTGTGAGCGGGCCACCGGTACCCGATCTTTGTCTTCGGTGGCCCGCTCGGCGGTATGCCCTCTCGGGCTCCTCTCCTGTCGACGCCCCGACAGCTTTCGCCGTCGAGGCGTCGTCCTCACGCGGTGGCCTCACGTCGGGTGACCGGACAATTCCCCGGTCCGATCACCCGAAGCCTCGGTTAGGGCGGCATCAGGCGCAGGTACTTGCGCCTGCGCCGCCCCAGCCGCGGGCGGCGGCCCGGGTCACGGGAATCCTCCCGGGCTCGTTCCGCCGCCTCCTTCTGCGAGGTGATAGCCTCGCAGAAGGCGGCGACCGCATCCCAATTCCTGACGCTGTCGTTCATCGCTCGCGCAACAGCCGGCAGCGTCAGGTCGGCACCGATGACAGTGACGAGGTCACGGCGCTGCCCGTGCCCCCCAGCCCGAACATACCTCGAGCGTATGTTGCGCCGTGTCCTCGTCGCTACTGCAATGGTGGCAGGACGGAGTCCACTCCCTCCGCACGACCGTAAGCAGGTAATTGCCGAAGCAACCATGCCCCGACAAGACCTGCACCAACCGAAAAGAGAGGACTCCGTGCCGCCGCTCCGTCCACTCCATCAGTACGGGCCGGAGGGCCTCAACGGTAAAAACACCGTGTCTAGGCCTCTCCAGCCGCGTAGCCCAACGGGCGATGACTTCTCGGCGGGCGTCCTCGCGCCAGGTGGCTATCTCGTTGAACGATGGGGAGCCACCCTTTTCGCGCATTGAGGTAACCCGCCGGTAGAGGTCGGAGAGCATCTCCGCCTCTAGGTCCCACGGGGGTGTCCCGGGCAATAGGCATGCCGCCTCGGTAGACACCGTGCGGTACCCGCGAAACTTATTTTTAGCCTAAGCCCAAAAATTTTGATAATCTGAGTGAAAATGTTTTTTTTTTAAATTTGACACCTAATTTTTAAGCACCTAAGGCTATTTATCTATAATGCTAGTTGTTATTTGAAATATTTAATCAATCAATAATTTTCACATCGCATATAAATTGTCTGCGGTGTATGAGCCTAAGGAACCTAAAATTCGGGTATCATTGGCATAGTATAAAGGCCCTGTATAGTTATTTGTTCAGACCTTCTACAATATATTCGCAATAGGAACCGATATTACATAGTAATATACGCGAATATAGAGTAAATACCTAGGTTGCTAGGTATTTACTTAATTTTTGTGACTGGTGTATAAATACACTAGTCACAAAAATTAAGGTAAGTACAAAAATTAAAGGAAGGTAAACCCAGTAAGCAACTAATAAAAACAGTTTATTTGATCATAGTATATATTAGCTAATATAGATATTAGTTTAAAATATTTGTAATGATCAAATCTTACAGGGACTCTATATAGTATTTAAATAGCAAGTGCACACATTGATTATAACTACCTAATAACTGTTCATTGCTTTCACGAAGTATAGATACACAGGAGTCCGAACGGTATAGGCTTTTCCATAGTATTTTTGGTCACAAAAATAAACCCAGATCTTAGTTCTTTTTTCTGCCACTGGCTACGCTAGTGTTAAGATCGCACCCACGAATTATAGATACATATATCTATATATACACATGAATATATATATATATATACATGTATGTATCTATACTTCGTGGACGTACCGATGCTATTATTATTACACGTAAACGCGCGTTAGTTCGTGAATGTTGAAATTGTTGAATTTAATTAATTTAAATATAAAATAATATTAAAAAGAAATGGGAAGGTGTTGTGCTGTTCATGGTTGTGTAAGTGGACGAAAAGAAAAATTATTGTAAATGTTTCATGTACACAACATCTGCAAAGTTTTCCTAGGCCTTTAAACTATTTTGGATCTCCTCTTAAAGCTGACAATTACCTTCAAGAAAAAGAAAAATATCGAAAATATTAATAGTTTCCCATCATCATTATCATCACAGCCCATGTATGTCCCACTGTTGAGCTCGGGCCTCCTCCGTAATGGGAGGGAACTTAACCTACTATACCACGCTGGTCAGATGTGTTGGTATAGGGTTTTGTTTCGAGTTTTCCTTCTCTTGCAATAGATGTTATATGCGTTTTATATCCCTTAGTCGTCTCTTACGATCACTCACGGGTAAGATAGATATGCTGCAAACCTGGAAAAAGAAATTTTGCTAAACTTACATCATTGTGATATAATATTGTATGAAGAGAATTATGAATGTTGAGGAAGCGAGTGAAGTATGCAAGGATAGAGTTCTCTGACACTCTGTCGCTTCCTCAACATTCATAATTCTCTTCATACACGCTCGCCGGTTCGGACACTATTGACTCCACCTTCCTTCAATATGTGACCAATCTGGTGATATAACAGACAGCAATATAAGAGATATTGAACAATTGACGAGAAATCAGGCTGATAACTTTGAATGGCATAAAATTCGCAGAAATCATATAACAGCTAGTTACTTCCATACATGTTGCAAAGCAGTTTCTATAAAAGCAAAAATAAGGTAGCCCAAAGAATTTTGAATACATTAGAGTTCAAATACAAACAATCACTACATGGAAAAGACTAAGTCAGGGGCTATACATTTTTATGAAGTACTGCAATGAAGGTGCAGAAATGTGGATTGTTTTTATCTAAAAATAAGCCATATTTGGGGGCGTCTCTTGATAGACTTATTGGCAAAGAAGCGATTTTAGAGGTAAAGTGCCCTTACAAGCAAAAATAATTATTATGCAATTAGTGATGAAACGCGCCCCGACAAAAACGTCCGGGGCGACAGAAGAGGCGGCACGCAACCCCATGAATCCACCCTGCAAACTCCTCTATTCGCCGTGCGAGCGGGCCACCGGTACCCGATCTTTGACTTCGGTGGCCCGCCGACCAGCATTAGGTACTAGACAAAGTACTCTGTAAAAACTACGCCAAATGATTCTACAAATAATTTTTATTTTAATAATAAGCAATACTTATGTGGTTTTTAAAGTAAAATGTATGCCAACTGTTTCTTTAAATAATTTTAATATTAAGCGATATTTACATCTGTTTGTTAAAGTTTAAAGTATCTCAAATGTTTCTATAAATAATTTAAATGTTAAGCAATACCCACATGTCATTGTTAAATTATTGATTAAATGAATTTACTTTGATAAATGAGTTTATTTACTTTATAAAAATTGTTTTAAATAAAAATACAAAAATAGTAAATGAAAACTTTATTAAAGTTAAAAAATACAGAGTAGAAGAAGTTATGCTGTACTTTAACAATATTTTCATGGAAGTTACATGTCATAACACATACAAAATATATTATTGACAAGAGAGGAATATAATATTCACAGAATTGTGGAATATACAATAGATTTTAGTTAAACCTATAACACATACAATGTATATTCTCTTTGAAGAAAGTTTCCAATCTGCTACAATGGTCATACCAGGCAACTGACTTTTTGCCTTAAAAATGACTTACTTCATACTTAACAGTAGATCGGTTCTTGTATGAACTCCATGCGGCTCTTTGTATATATGGATTAACAGGTTGTTGTATAGGTATTTCCGTACAATCTACAATGACTCTAGTAGAAGGGTAATATTTTTTAAATCCTTCAGGCATGTAGAAATCCACTAATTACCTGTCAGGCTATCAAATATTCAGCATTGACCACATTTGATGCAAAAAGTTAATGCATGTAATAAATATGTTTGATACAATACAGGAACTTGCATCAAAAAAACGAAATAGCTTATAGTCTTCCTTATTTCTCCTCAACTTCGTTAACGTCAAAAAGAACTGGTCTTCAACACTCAGACCTAAGAGAACTTCTTTTATAGGTTATTGAATAGGCTTCAGGGCACAAAATATAAAACACAAACATAAATTTGCTTTATGATTCAAATCCAGTATAAAAAGCCAATACCTTTAGCATAATTCCTAAAGGATTCTATTGTGTAAAATTGGTAATTTTTTTGAGTTGCACATTCACGAACAATACCAATATCATTTTGCACATTTTCCAAGTTATATACACTATTTTCTTGGATCACAATTTCTTCAACACAATCGACGCCAAAGTCCAATGCTGTCGCCTTGGATGAAGTATTGCATGTAGCTGATGTAGCTGTAGTAACACTTGGAGTATGAGCTAAGCCATCACACTTTTCAATATATGAAAAACACAATTTTCGTTTAGAATCACGCGCTGATCACGTTCTCGCCTTTGTTCAGACTTTATATCTTCAATTTTAGTCCATGGAAATACTGAAGGCCATTCCCTTCTTTAAAATGCGCCTGGTATTAGTTAGTCCTGGAAATAATAATTAAGATTTTAGGTTATGTTAGGAATAAAATCATAAATACTTGTTTTAGGTGATAAAAGTAAATGTTATTCTATAAATGAGATTAAATCACCTGAATGCTTTCCAATTTGAATGAAATCTTCGGATTTAAAATATGTTGAACATATTTTCAAATGTTCTTTGGGATGAAAGTCTTTACGAGTTGCTGCTTCTCATAGTTTTCTAGCTTTTTTCTTTTGGAAATGAATGGTTCCCTGGTTTCCTACATCTAAATACACAGCAATGATGCATTATCATTTATACAAAACTTTTCACAGCTGTTAATAGCAACAAAACTTCCCATGTAAAGATTTAAAATTTTAAACGAATAAGTATTTCTTGAAGAGTGGCGCGCTCTACCGGCAAAAAGTTCTGTCCCCTAAATTGAGACCATTCTTTTAACATTACGTTCGGACTCCTGTGTATCTATACTTCGTGATTGCTTTGCTAGTGTTTAGTGATGGGTATTAATTTTTATTATGTTTCGAAAAGAATTAATAAACATACATATTTACTACAATTGGAACTTTGTGGCCCTATAACCTGTATAAAGACAATCTATTAAGTTGATACAAGTTATGTCGCATTTACTAACATTCTAATTCCTTTCATACTTGCTTTGTTTATCAGAACTATCTATTCAAAGAGTTAGTATGAAATTTATTTTGTTTTTCCTTTTTTTTAATTCTGATACCTCTAATTTGTTATTTAATTAAAAATGCAAAATACATACTGCAGCTTTTTTCTGAAATCATCCCTAAAGAGGGTAAAATACATCGATATACATATATGTACTACGTATTAGATTTCGCGTTCCGAACACTTGCTTTGTTCGACTAAGCTGTACTGCAATCCGTACACCTTACTTTAGTGTGACTGCGACCATCATGGACTGTGGGTGTATACAGAGCAGCGTTGTTAATACGATAATTCGAATAATACCAATCAAAACTTGCACATGTGGATATGAATAAAAATTCTTTATTTAACTAAGTAAAATGTTTTGTTGTTAAAGTGTACAAATAGGTAATAATATCGAATTAGCACAATAAAAAAAATATTCTACATTTAAATGTCACACCATCTTTGATAATAGACTAAAGCCCGCAGATGTTCAATTACACTGGTTGGAGGTAAAAATGTGTGACTATACACAGACTTGACGTAGGGTCTAGAAAGTATTTTGATTATTTATATTCTTTTTTCGTTTAGTTTATGTTATCAGTTAATACTTATTTGTCAAAGATCAAACAGGTTGGTATAGGGTTCTGTTTCGAGCTTTCCTCCTCTTGATAGATGTTATATGCATATTATACCTATCGTTTAGTCGCCTTTTACGATATCCACGACCAAGACAAATAGTCATGAATTGTATTATTATTCCGTCATCACACGGATATTCAAAACTATTGTCGTATGTTAAAGCAAAGTATAGCATAGCATAAACATATAATAGTTCATTTTCTTTTATAATTTACTATTATTTTTATTTATTTAACTACTTAATAATACACTTTGAAATAGAGTATGCTGTATGAGTTCTAATGAATCTTTGTAGGTACAAAAACTGTGACACTTCTGCGGTGTAAAGTCTATAGTACCACGCTTTGTTACATAACATTGAACGAAACGCGTAAGTGCGCATGAAATGCCTACACCTTACGACGTTTTGGTCGCGAGAAAATTACAACTATAAAGCGATCTAGCGCTGTGTGCTTCAATGTTCGCGTTAGATTACCTATTTATTCTTTTAGCGTTGCAGCCGATTTTAGTTTAACTGTTACCAAAATGGAACAAAATATTTATTCGGGATAGCTTCTCTATACATATAACTCTATGGTAGTGTTGAGTAGGACATGAATTTTATATGAGGAATGGGATGGATGAGGAGGGATATTATCGGTACGAAAAAGAGGCAACTCTTACAAGTTGCCTCTTTTTCGTACCGAGCCGGTACAATGTCCCGCTTCAAAAGAGGCGAGGCGTTTTGAAGCGTAGTGATACATTTGAAGTACCGAGTAAATATGTCACTTTGTATTGATGCATTTATACGAGTATGTACCTTACAAAAAAAGAGGAGAGGCGTTTTGAAGCATAGTGGTACAGTTGAAGTATCGAGTAATTATGTCACTTTGTATTGATGCGTTTATATGTACCTTACAAAAGTGTGATTATCGTGTTACTTACCACAAAGATACATGAAGCGATTGATAAAATGAGCAGTGACAACTGACTATAATTATTATTATAGATATAATTAGAACAAATATTGATTGTTTCTTAAATTATTGATTAAAACTAAAGAAACAACGTATACTCTTAATCGTTAAAGAACGCGCCAAAATTCACCCAATATTCGTTCGTACTTTCGTAGAAGTCTGAGAAGAGCTAATTCACTCGATAATCACACCATTTTGCGCTATTTGCAACTCTATTACAATATAATTAAAATTCAATATTGCGTATAGCATCGTTCATAAAATTCATGTTCCAGCATAAACTAAGAGTAGAAGCAATGCTGAAGTGAGGCACACGACAATGTGGCGCGACGCGTTCTCTCTCACTCACTCTGGACTTTTGACGTATATGCCGTACTCCCTCTCGCTTACGACTAACGCGACAGAAAATGTGAAGTAGTACATTTTGAATTGCTGGAGCCGCTCTTACATTATGACGTTTTGTACGGGACAAATGTACTGCCTCTTGTATGTCCTACTCAACACTACTCTATGGTAAAATACGATATTAAAGTTTGTATGAAACTGCATCAATTTTAAAGAGATCCATGAGGACTTTTGGCGGGAATCTAAAACGTCATGTTGTGCTCTTGTATTATATTCGATATCTTAGTGTTTTAACGTGTTATATTAGATAATTTTTATGGTGTTTTATGTAATATGATGTGACAGAACAGCTGGGATGTAGTGAATATCATATAAAAGTGCTTTACAACGTTTTCGTTTTCCATCAAAATTCCTACAACATACCATTAACAGTGTCACCATAGCAGTGTTGATGGCGACAATTCGACTGACTGACAGACAATGACTAACTTGAAGAGATTAAGAACGTGAAGATAATTATAACTCGACACTGGCAAAAATGGCTCGTATAAGTAGCTGATTGCCAATACATAAAAAGAAGAAGAAGAAGAAGCTGCAACTTAACTTTGACATTGGCTTAAGTATAAACAGAGCCACAACAACAAAAAAAAAAAAAAGAGATCCATGGACTTTTGGCGGGAATCTAAAACGTCATGTGGTGCTCTTGTATTATATTCGATATCTTAGTGTTTTACGTACGTGTTATATTAGATAATTTTTATGGTATTTTATGTAATATGATGTGACAGAACAGCTGGTATGTAGTGAATATCATATAAAAGTGCTTTACAACGTTTTCGTTTTCCATCAAAATTCCTACAACATACCATTAACAGTGTCACCATAGCACTGTTGATGGCGACAATTCGACTGACTGACAGACAATGACTAACCTGAAGAGATTAAGAACGTGAAGATAATTATAACTCGACACTGGCAAAAATGGCTCGTATAAGTAGCTGATTGCCAATACATAAAAAGAAGAAGAAGAAGAGATCCATAAAATATTTCAAACAATTGTTGTATAAAAAACATAGAAAAGCGTGTTTCAATGATTTTAGAAAATCTACTCCTACAGGGACAAAACTAGGAGTTATATTTTGTATGAAAATGATCAATTTTGGAGTTACATCTATAAAACAGTACATTGATGCTTAAGTATAAATAAATTCATAAGCTGGGTTGACGTCAGACAGGCAGCCAATCATAAAACTATTGACAATAACTTGTGCAATATATACAATGGAAGAGGAATAGATATTACAATGACCCCAAGCAATTAGGACAGGGGTAGGTCATCATCATCGTCGTGATATTGATGATGACAATTTCTGAATGACGTTATGATTTCGTTAAGAAATTTTATTATATAAATAGATGCACCCTCACTCATAGACTAAGCAAAGCTGTTAAAAGGCTATCAGCATCCACAAATGTAAATAAATATATATTTTTGATTGAAAACTTTCTTAATCTTGTCATAATATGATGACATCACGTCAAGCTTCATATGGCCGCCACTTCCCATTAAAATACTTATCAAATGAAAGGTCTGAAAAGTAATTGGTGATAAAGTTTGTAATATAGCACTAAATCTCATATGGCCACTACTCCAAGATTGAACTATAGAAAATGACTAAATTAATGACATTATACTAAATTTAATGTTACTGCCATTTCAAAAAGATTGGTTACATTTAAATTTTTTGTTCGCCCTTCTATAATATATGTATCCAAATAAAGGGCTTCAAAAGCAGAAAGTTATAAAGTTGATGACATCACATTATGATTTTATTCATGACGATGGAATGAGACGGCAGAATAATTTTTTTAACTCTTTTGATATGTGTATCAAATGAGAGCATCTGAACGGATGAATGATGATGATAGAATTGAATAGTAGTGGTAGGACCACGCTATGGAGAGTTCTCTGTCTACAGCCGCGGGCCAGTGTGTCCGGGGTAATCCACACTCTCGCAGAAGATCGACGTCTGAGTAATTGTAATGTGCTATTGCGCATTGTTCGGTAA
Source organism: Lymantria monacha (assembly GCA_905163515.2). Taxonomy (NCBI): domain Eukaryota; kingdom Metazoa; phylum Arthropoda; class Insecta; order Lepidoptera; family Erebidae; genus Lymantria; species Lymantria monacha. Next base: position 27,177,403 of record LR991081.1, read on the forward strand.
GTGAGAGAGCCAGAAGCCCGAATGGGGTGGGTTTGGGAATTCTGTTGCTAGGCAGCGGCCTAACTATACCCTTGGTGTTGCAAAGGTCCATGGGCAGCAGTGACACCATCAGGTGTGCTGTCTGCTCGCTTGTCATCATAAGCAATAACAAAAAAAAATGATAAATATCGATGAAGTTAGTGGTGGTATCACAAAAAGCCAATATCACAGCTGCTCCAATAAGGCGGATTCCATTTTCTTTTCAACTACCTTAATAGGAGTGTATTAAATGCAAAAGCATAAAGAATAGAAAATAATAAGGTTATTGACATCACACTAAATTTAATATGGCTGCCACTCTAAAATAGTGGATAATATTTTCTTCACAGTCCACTTGATATATACATCCAAAGTATGGATTTGAGGCCCATATAATGATACAGATGATGATATCATATTAAAATGCTGCAAAACATCACAATGGTAATGTAAAAGCAGTATGAGGATGTGATATTAAACTATAAGCTATTCTATTACAAAGCCTTGTAAATTAAAATATGTCATTGGTAATAATTAAAGAATTTATCTTAGTATGAAGGTAGCATTCCGACCTTAGCAACCGCGACTGTGGCCATTCGCCTACGCCCGTGGTCGCGCGTCGTGGGGCGACTGCTAGTATTCCGATGTCAGTGAAGCGTCCGCGACTTGACACTCTTTCCATAGCTTTATGGGTGAAGATATGGTTTTATAATAGCAATATGTCGGCCAAATTCTCCACAGCTAGAGAGAAAAGATATTCAGCAGCTATTGGGAGATGAAGAAAATTGTGATATGTTGATATGTTACTATAATTTGAAGATATTAGTGTCTATGCCTGCGGAAGAAAGGAGTAAGATCCACTCAATTTTCATAGCGCATGAAGACAAAGGGTTGCTTTAAAACATTCATAAAACGCCGCCACTTTTATGAATTTCTCGCCTGCATCGCGTGACTGCACTGCCTCTGCCACGCCCACCGGTCGCGCGACACGGTTGCAGTCTTTGTTTAGTGCTCCAAGATCGGAATGCTATACCTTCACTACACTAAAAAGTTCAAATAATAATATATTTTGTAAAAAAAATAAAAAGAAAATTATACTTAATTAAAAAAAATAGTTCATAATTAGTTAATAGTAGTAATATGTTATATTTTTTTTACTTTTTAGTTCTTTTTTAATTTAAGACATTATCAAACTAATAACTTTTTGACCACTCAAACAACTAGCCATATTTTAACATACATATATCCAAAGCCATGGGCAACAGTTAGTTATTAATATGTGCAGAGCTTTCTTGAAAAATATGTAACATACATTGTCACATTTTTCCCACATTATTCTTTAATATAAAGGCCTATATCCAGCAGCAGATATGAGATAGATTTCTCTTTTCACTCAAAGACACTTCAGTTGAATTTTTTGTTTTTTATATTTCTTCTTTACAATTACCAAAAGTTTACTGTAACATCTTTTATGACAGCTTTACAATGCAATTTATCTATCAGCTATCTTAAACATAAAAATGACAAAGCAATTAGGCAGGTTATGGTGCAGTCACGCCCACCCAATCTATCTGGAGCGACAGAAAGGCCAGTGCAAGCAACCTTATAACCTGCCATAGACGTACCTCTCTATTACCATGTGGGCGGGCCACCACTACTTGATCATACTTATTAGTTGCTAATTGATTATACCTACCTAACAGTATTATCGTCAAGACTATTTCATCTTCTCAGCCCATATATGCCATTTCTGTCACACATCAAATCTTCTCCTGATATGGGATATTAGCTTACTACACCACAGGCTTAGAATCAGGAAGTTTCCTTTCTCTTGCAGAATGCATGTTGTGTATTTCTATCTTTACCTGCTCACATCCATCATTCATTTAATTTTTACAATATTCATAGAAAAGAAAAGATAGCTACCTCTGTATTCTTACTCTATCATCACATTGATACAAGACTATTTAGTTGTATTCTTTTTATTATTTCTATTTATTAATTTTGTTATTTTTATTATATGAAATTATGTTAAGTACTTGCCTGAAACTGTAGCGTGCTTTTACACTTAATTTATGAAAAAATAAACAATTCCATTGCCTTTTAAAATAAATAGGCTTAATACTTATTTAAAAACAAATCATCTGCTACAAGTGATTACACTATAAATGTTGTTATATAGTAAATCTATTTCGTAGGGTAAATAGACCCATCTTGGTTTTTTTTCGTAAAGGTTGTCCCTTTACGAAAATATGTGGTTGTCGGGGCGGCGGCACTAGCGATCGATAATTTACAAGATATAAAAACCTGAGGTATACAAAGCGCTTGAAATCAATTGCTTTACTGAATTAAGAGGATACCCTTAAAAAATTAAAAGAAGAATTCCAGTTTGAGCAAAAATCATACCTTAGAAATAAGGCGATTTGATCTCTGGGTCGAATTGCCTTCTCATGAAGCAATATATGTCTGTTATGGATAATAGGTCGCAGCATAATGTAAAGATTCTCGAACTGAACTTGGTTAATACCAAATAGTTCAGAGAATGTTTCTTCACCACTGTTGAATTCATCACGCAATCGTAAAATGTCATGGAATTCTTCGGCACCACCTCCCCACGCCATTATGTTAGTTACAGTATAACTGCGTCTACCGCCTAAGTTACGAAGGAGAAAAATCTTATTGCCATATTATGACCTATAGGAGACTTAATGAGCTCACTCTTTATTCTCACTCGGAAACATTTAATAACACACTAATATAGACAAAGAACTTAATTTTAACAGTATTTCACTACAACTGAACTACACTCCACTTACTCCCAAACAGGTAGGTATACAATAATATTGATTTATGCTCCAGAAGACCAGCAGCGCGCAGCGCAACTTGTGACAGATCGGTTTCCGGCTTCCGCCGGGCCGCAAACATCTTATTTTTTTTTAAATTTGGTATGTTCATTGCGATCGGCAAAAGAAAAAAGCCCTATAGAGCCTAATTTACAAGATGATCAGTATTTCAGTTTCCTCATGCTGCATAGCTAGGCATGCATATAAAAATGATGACAGAGAATGTTGGCGAACAATGAAAAGACACGTAAGCGCTGTTACTCACTCAAATCTAGCACTTTCTAAGGATCTCAATATTTTTAATGCCTTTGGTAGCAGGGGACCGTGCTGGTAAGTTGCAACTGTCAGTCATAGACAGCTGCAATATTGAGAGTGTAAAGTAAAGCCCCCGTGTAGCAATGGGATAAGAATATTAAGGTCGTCACCCCTTACTTGCTCTTGGGAGTCGTAAAAATTATCTAAGGGTTTCACCGGGAGATTGGGCAGCGGCTATCTCACGAGAAACTTAATAACATCTGCCGCAATCGCCAATCCGCCTGCCAGGCGTCACGATTATAGCATTATTACCCCTCTTTAAAACAAATATGAAAGTAAAAATAATCACGACCCCTCTATCTACAATCGTCAATTAAAATGTTCGTTTTGTAGTGTCCCACGATTTTATTTTAGTCTAATCAATGCATATGTTTAAAATTTGTACCTATATTTCAAAAATATCATCTTTTGACATCCATCCATCCATCAGCCCGTAAACGTCCACTATTGGACATAGGCCTTCCCACGCGAATGTCATCTGTAACGGTCCTGTGCCACCTGCATTCAACGGTGTCCTGCGACATTGATGAGGTCATCAGTCCACCGAGTGGGGGTCGTCCTACGCTGCGTCGTCCGATACGTGGTCGCCACTCAAGAACCTTTCTTCCCCAACGGTTGTCGGTCCGTCGAGCGATGTGGCCTGCCCATTGCCACTTCAACGTGCTAATTCTTCGGGCTATGTCGGTTACACCCGTTCTTCTGCGGATTTCTGTATTCTCGATTTTATCATGTAGAGAAATACCGAGCATAGCCCTCTCCATAGCACGCTGAGCGACTTTGAGACTTTTTATGAGGCAGACATTTAGAAACCATGTTTCAGTGCCGTAAGTCATCGCTGGTAACACACACTGGTTATAAATCTTTGTTTTCAGACACTGCGGAATATTAGACGAGAAGATCCTCCTAAGATTCCCGAACGCTGCCCAGCCGAGTTGGATTCGTCGGCTGACCTCTTTCTCGAAATTGGATGTACCTAATTGGACTGTTTATCCTAGGTAAACATAGTGATCGACAACTTCGAGAATCGCATTCCCAACCAGCACCGGTACACAAATGACATGGGCATTATACATGATTTTCGTCTTGTCCATGTTCATTTGCAGCCCTACTAGTTGGGAGACCTTGCTGACGTCATTGAGCATGGTGCCAAGGTCGTCCAGGGATTCTGCCATGACTACGATATCATCTGCGAATCGAAGGTGAGTGATGTATTCGCCATTGATGTTGATGCCGAGTCCAGTCCAGTCTAAGAGCTTGAAGACATCTTCCAGCGCAGTGGTGAACAGTTTCGAAGAGATAACGTCTCTCTGTCTCGCACCTTTCTGCAACTGAATCGATTTCGTACTCTTATCCTGGATGCGGACCGACATAGTAGCATTTTTAGACAAACACTTCAGCACTTCGATATATCGATAGTCAATTTGGCACCTCAGAAGGGACTGAAGCACTGCCCAAGTTTCGACAGAATCAAAGGCTTTCTCATAGTCCACAAATACTAGACACAGAGGCTGATTATACTCCTCAATCAATTTGGCACCTCTGAAGGGACTGAAGCACTGCCCAAGTTTCGACAGAATCAAAGGCTTTCTCATTGTCCACAAACACTAGACACAGAGGCCGTTTATACTCCTCGGTCTTTTGTATAATCTGGCGTAGCGCGTGGATATGCTCTATAGTACTAATACCCTTTTTGGAAACCGGCTTATTCGGGCGGCTGGAAGTCGTTTAGTTTGCACGCGAGTCGGTTCGTAACGACTCTTGAAAATAATTTGTACACGTGGCTCAAAAGTGAGATGGGTCTGTAATTCTTTAAGATCGATTTATCGCCTTTCTTGAAAAACAGCACCACCACACTCCTGGTCCACGACTCAGGAACGTCGTCCCCGAGAGTGACAGAATTAAACAGCGTCTGTAGGGCTTTTAAAACTGGCTTGCCACCTGCCCTCAGGAGCTCTGTGGTAATTCTGTGATCTGCCGGTGCATTTCCGTTCTTTAATTGTTTTAGAGCCATTCTGATCTCGTACAAGCTGACGTCTAGGATTTCTTCGGTATAGTGCCGAGTTAGTTTGGATCTGGGGTCTTGAACCAAGCCGACAACAGGATTCAGGGATTTGTACAACTGCCCATAGAACCTTTCGAATTCTCCCAAGATCTCACTCTGGGATGAAATGACAGTACCGTTATCGGTCTTCAGCTTAGTCATTTGGCTCTGCCCTATAGACAAATCTATTCGGCGTTCGACAGGGTTTGGCACGGGGCCCTTCTATCGAAGCTACCATCATATGGAATCCCCGAGGGACTCTGTAATTGGATCACCAGTTTTTTGGATGGTCGGAGCATAAAAGTAGTCGTCTTGCTCCGAGACCATGCCCATTAATGCTGGTGTACCACAAGGCTCGGTGCTCTCTCCGACGTTGTTTATTCTGAATATCAATGACATGCTCTCCATAGAGAGTATTCGTTGCTATGCGGATGACAGCACGGGTGACGAGCGATACACCGAGCATCAGAATGTCCCTCGGAGTATGTTACAGGAAAGACGGGCTCAGCTTGTGTCTGAAGTCGAGCGCTCTCTAGGGCGGGCCTCAAAATGGGGTAAACGGAATTTAGTCCAGTTCAATCCCACTAAGACACAAGTTTGCGCGTTCACTGCGAAGAAGGACCCTTTTATCATGGCACCTCAGTTCCAAGGAGTAACTCTCCAAATCTCCGAGAGTATTGGGATCCTCGGCGTCGAACTATCGAACAAAGTCCAGTTTGGTAGTCATTTGGAGGACAAAGCCAAATTGGCAAGCAAAAAGTCAGGCGTGCTGAGCAGGGCTAGACGGTACTTCACGCCGAGACAACGTCTTGTGCTTTATAAAGCACAAGTTCGTCCTCACATGGAGTACTGCTCTCATTTCTGGGCAGGCGCGCCTAAATATCAGGTAGACCCACTTGACTCCCTACAAAGGCGGGCAGTTCGAATCGTCGGTGATCCCAATCTCACGGACAGACTAGAGTCGCTGGAGCGGCGGAGAGACTTTGGGTCACTCTGTGTACTGTACCGGCTCTTTCACGGGGAGTGCTCTGAGGAACTATTTGACTTGGTACCACCGTCACCATTTTACCACCGTACCACTCGACACCGTAGCAGGGTTCATTCACTCAAAAATGTAACAATGTATACATATTGGTACCCATGAATGTATCTATTTAATTATTTTTTAAGCTTTTAGTACATTTATCTGCAAAATTACCATGACTGTTTACAATAAAACCGTTTAACTAAAAAAATTTTACTCTTTATTTTCAAGGTTTTAGTTTTTATTTCTCATTCTATTTAATTCAATTAAGGCCTCATTATTGCAAGGTTTCTTGCTCGTTAATTTATTACATTCTAACTCCTCGATAAGTAAAGCTTCAAAAAATCTGACTGTAGTAAGAGCCACGTATAGTTTGACCTTCCTCAAATAGTTTCGCACCTAAGTATACGACTGCGTGATCCACAGTGCCGACATATCATTTTTATCCACCCTAATGCCATACAGTTCTCGACACGATACGAAATCTTGACTTAGGGTGAGAGTTTCAGATATTGATTTTGTAAAGAGCATTGTACTATTCTACTTGTCAAGCCTTTCATTTGATAACCAAGTTGATGGGATTGAAAAGAAAATAGATTATCCGCCATTTTGTAGCAGCGACCACCTTATATTTTGATTTTGTATAGTGCACTGTATTCTACTTGTCAAGCCCTATCATTTGATACCCATATTGATACAATTGAAAATAGATTATCCGTCATTTTGTAGAGGCGTCCATCTTAGATTTTGATTTTATATAGTGCGCTATATTTTACTTGCCAAGCCCTTTCATTTGATACCCATATTGATGGGATTGAAAAAAAAATAGGTTATCTGCCATTTTGTAGCGGCGGCCATCTTAAAATTACAATAAATTTTAGTATACATACATAATTGTATTGTCACCAGAACCAAAAGCGTATACTAAATTTCAGATCAATCGGTTGTCAGGAAGAGGGTAAAATTTTAATTACTAAATGTCACCCAAGAAAAAAAAAACAAACGGAGTAAGCTAAATAAAACCGTTTAAAAACAATTAAAACAGATCTTTTAACTGAAGATCTTTGAATTAAAGATCTTATAGGTATATAATATTTTATAATTTGAACTATCTTATTTCTATAAAATAAATTAATTGTAAGTATATTGGTGAAAAGGGGCATTACACTCCTTTTATAAATTAAATACGTCTAATAAAATTACATTACAATCGACCACTCCTATTTTCTCTTTCGATTCCTCCGCGTGACGATGGAATAAGAATGTAATTGTTACTACTCGTAATGTTATTCCTATTAATTGTTAATCCATATTTTACCGTGGGAACGGTAAAATCAGTTAAGGGTGTCACCAGAATGGGCAGCAGCTCTCAACTGAAAAATATATATCACTTCACTACGACTGCCAATCCGCCTGCCAAGCGTGGTGATTATGGCTCTCCTCAACTATGGAGAGGTCTACATCCAGTTGTGAATGAGGACAGGCTGAATAGTAATGACAATGATTAGGTATAGTATAACTTTACTATAACAATTCATATGATGAAATTTGTGCGTGGGCTGTCAGTTTTTATTATTTGTTCTTACTCGTTATAAAAGCAGGGCCGGCTTTACCTATAGTGCAGAGGGTGAGGTGCACCCGGGCGCCGGGTGTTAGGGGGCGCCGAGAGCCGCTTGTAACCATCAACCTATTCCATTTTGTTCACCCACTTTGGTACAAGAGGGCGCCAGGTTATTGATTGCACCCAGGCGCTACATGTGCTTGAGCCGCGCCTGGTTATAAGACTACCCTCTAGTAGCGGTCTCCGAATACTAACAACGATAACAAATCTCATAGATGTTGTAAAAGTCGGATAAGAGAGCAAAGAACGACCTTCTTAATGCTGTGTGTGTTAATGATATATGAAATTGCTTTGCTCTGATCGTATTATTCATTAAATAAGTACGTGTAAATCTATTTATGAAACATCTATATTTATATTGGATCTTTAAAATACTTAAATTTGACTGATTATATAATTAAAGCAGATTTCACCAGCAGATTGACAATTAATTCTGAAATTCATTGTTTACATGGCAAGTCACATGTGTCAAGTATATCTTTATTGTTTGATTAACGATTACATTTCTAAGAAGGTGTCGAACAGGTGAGAGGTTTTAAATTTTTGCCAAGACCTAAACAACATGTTTTGCTCATCTTCAATCCGAGTTATATAAAGCAAATATGCTGTGCCAATCCCACATGAAATTGAATAAGAATATAAATCTGGAGGATAGTACAAGGCATTAGTTTTTTGAATTATTAACACCAAAAATAAAATCACAATAGCCGTATCTTTGTAAAAAGTTTATTACTAAAGCTAAAAAAGTAAAATACATAGAAATTTCTTTACGATTTGAGTAGTTAGCGGCTATGAATTCCGTCCAGTGTTGATTCAATGTAAGGGCAACGGCATTAGGTGGAAAAGTAGGTATTGAAATGCTTGGTTGAATAGTCACAGCATTGAGTGTGACCAACGTCGTCTCGGACGTCACTTCCTTACGCTGACGTCTTGCTCCCAATGCCGCTTTCAATTCCCGTTCAGCGATGCTCACGCTTGTTATATGTGGCTCACTACCTAGACAAAGAATACAATTTCACTAAAAATTAACAGCTTACAAAAACTATCAACTCATTCGCTTGTTAATATCTTACAATCTAGTTATAAACTTAACATTACAAATACGGAAATAGAAATTTGTTGTGTGCAATACTGGAGAAATAGGATCTAACGATTTTGATACTGTTTAATTTTTGTCTTTAGTATTAATGAACATGAAGTAGGTATATTAGGTATGTGTATGAATAACGTTGTTACACATCAGATTCTCAACATCGAAAAATATGTCATGAAAAATAAATCAATCTTATATTAATTTATCTGCTAATTTATTATATATCATTTAAATCATACTAATAACCTAACACCTCATTCAGTACTAGAAAAAGATTCCAAGAACTCCACTTGCATTTCTTGTTCTTCGTCAAATGATGAAGATGATAAAGAGGTATTTATTTTAACTCTTTCAGCTTTGGTGGTTAGCTTTCTAACCACCTATTCTGGATTGTTTAAAATATATTTTCACATTTTCTATGTGTATGTGTTGAATAATTATACTACTTTAAGCCATTATTAACCGTATGGTTTCAAAACTTTAGCGCTGGGGCGCGACGGTTATTTTTATTTTACAATTTGAAAAAATAGTGCTGTGCTATTTTTCACCGGAGCATTTTGAAATTCAATAAAAAAAGTAAGAGTGTTTATTATGTTATCATTTCGGTATTTGTTTGTTATTTAGTAGTACTTCAACTGATTCGTGTTAAAAAATAAACTTTATCGTTACTATATTTTTTGTAAATAACCTAAACAATATGGTGGTTAGTTTACCTACTTACCACTATGGCTATAATAGGTATGTTTATTAGATTTTTAGATAAAATTGATGCCATATAATTATGTTATATTTGAGAATGTCGCGTATGCTGAATGAACGTGAAATACGGGTAATTCTTCTAGAAGACATCCCTTGTGACGGTGAGTGTGTGAAGCCTTGAACTAGACGAAGAATACAATGATGGATGGCTAACCATGATGGTGCTCGGTGATATATCCCCGGAGCTGCAGCCTGCACTTGATAGTAATATGGTCTCAAATGATGATATGCCCCTATCAAATTTAACCACTACTTCAGATAGTCACGTCCCTACTACAAGTGTTACGTCATCTATTGAAACTGTTGTAGTGGATCCAAAGTGGAAATAGAATTTCAGAATGGAAGTGCCGCGTGATTGGATATAAAATCTGGATGAAGTGTGCAGTGTCCGGATATTGTTTAGACTTTGAAATATACAGTGGAAGAGGAGTTGACAAAATATAAACTGATCTCGGCGGAAGGGTTGTTTGACAATTATGTGCAAAATTGAACTTTAAAAATCATAAGAATATTCTTTGACAACTACTTCAATAGTTATTCTGTACAAATTGATTTGCGAAAATACAATATATTGGCATTACCGCCTGCATGTCTATTAACGATAGTAATGGCAAACATTTACCACAATTAAAAGAAGACAAAAATCTAACACGGGATCAATATGATTACAGGGTCAGTGATACGGACGTCGCAGTTCTATAAAAAGTACTTATGCTATCGACAGGCAGTCTCACAAATGGTGGCATAGATTATTTTTTCATTTTGTGGATTGCGCAGTTATAAACTCCTTTTTGTTACATAAAGAACTCCAGAAGGAACACCACCTAAAATGGGATATGAAACATAAAGGACCTGCGGCAGTTTGTACCAAGGGATTCTAGCACCAGCTCAAACGAAGAACCGCAAGTCACACATTAGGCATTCCCTCAAGAGCTCTGAATCGTTTTCTCCACTACCAGTTACAATATAACACCACAAGCCATCAGTCCCGACAGAATTGCACATGGAAAGTAATATGCATCAGCCAGAACGATCTACGTCACGAAAATGCGCGAAATGTAGTAATAAAAAAGTGCATTCCATACTGTATGGCCATTTGGCCATGCAGTACCTGTAAAGTCCCTCTATAAACCATCACCATAAAGATAAAACGTGTTTTTTAGACTGTCATAGGCAATAAGTTATTTATATATTTAAACATTTAATAACATTTTTTCATTATTTATTATGCCAATCATCACAGTGGTTAGTAAACTAACCACCTTATACCTCAAAAGCCTTATGATGTACTTTTGTAAAATATTTTTTTCTTAATAATTAAACTTTAACTACGCAAGATAGCCAATGGTTTTATTTATAAAAGCATCATAATAAAAGTGTGCCTGCAAGAGTTAAATCCATCTTGTTCTTCATGAAATCGTTTCTTAATTTTCTGTACATTTACACAATATTTTCGCCATTCCTTTGCACGAATGTGCGAGAAAGCTTTTTCTGTTATTAATTTAATATCATTTGCAGGCCTGTTTACATTATATCAGCAACTTTTTGCTTCATTATACCCTAATTCATTTCTATGGGATTCAATGTGCAATGATAAATAAGGGCCTTAAAACTTCGTGACCGTACGATTTTAATACATGTTTTGTTTCACTACATCAAGTAGTAGACATTTACGCCAAAGTCATCATACTTCGTTTGCCCGAAGCCATTCTTTTATAATATATCAGTGATACAATTGGCGTGTGTGTGGGTGATTTGTTAATCCGTACGGAATGATAACTAGCATTATCCATAACCTTTAGAATTGGAATTAGCTTCTCTGTCACTCATTTTGTAAAATCGTCCATATTCACATCGTGGTAATAGTCAGCAGATACACTTATTGACCTATATACCAGACAGCAATTTGATATAAAGCCGTTTTCTCCACCAGCGTTTTCAATGATTTACCTGTCTCCAAGTGAAATATTTTTAGATGGACCTGGAATATCTTTACTTTGCCAGTACTCGTTCTAGAACATACACCGTGAATGTAAGTCTGATCTAAATAAATCACATCCTATTTATTATGCTCTTCAGCTTCGTGGTTTTTCTTTATACGCTGCAAAAACTTGTATCGTTGCAGTTTTATGTCATCTCTCCATCAAAATTATCCTTTTTCATTGGCATTTAACATATTCAAAGCCAATCTCCTAAGTGTAAGCCTGTAAAAAATAATAAAATGTATCATGTTACTCAAACTATAGGTTAGTCATTCATCATCAGTATATAGAAGTCGTACTGACGGGCACAAGTCTCCTCTTACGAGTGAGGGTGAGAGTCACTTAATATTTTTCTTACCTCAAAGATTCTCTCCCTCCGTTTCGTATTCATCAGTCAGTCAGTCATCAGTCAAGTTTCGTATTAAAGTTGATTACTTTAATACGAAACTTTAACTACGAACAAGTCAATTTTCTTCATCTCCCTTCTTCTCTTTTTACCAGGCGTGAAAATTACACCATCATTCAATGTGCCCCCCCACCTACGATTCGTCGTATAGTAGTACTAGAAATCCCTATAAAGAAGCTACAATTAAATAAGAAAAATATAAAATAAACTATAAGTATTAAAATAACCCAGTCCAACTTACTGGTCAACTCTAGGACGCGCTTTAAAATCAAAGATTAAGTTTGATTTACGCCTTCTTATTTCTTATTTTACGATAAACATTGTAAACAATATTTCTCGCTTGAGATTTTAGTGGTAGGACCACGCTGTTGACAGTCTCTGTACAGCCGCGGACCAGTCCCTTCGGGGTAGTACCACACTCTCACTGAAGATCGACGTGCATCGATGGCATTATACTATTGTGCTTCGTTCAGTGAGCGAGAGAGCCGGGAGCCAAACTGGGTGGGTTTGGGGTTTATATAGGTAAGCAGCGGCCTAGCTCCCTTGGTATTGCAAAGGTCCATGGGCGGCAGTAACATCTACCATCAGGTATGCTGCTTGCTAGTTTGCCACCATAAGCATTAAAAAAACAAAAGATCGAATTAGATTTTTCGACATTTTCACAAAAATAACAAATTGTCAAGAAGATAATCACCAAATCTCAGCACTTCAGCAGCGGTTGACAAATTTTGTAATTTGATTTTATAGGTTCCAATTGACATTGCCATATGAAAATCACACTTTTTATGCCATGAGATTCTGGTATAGGTACCTATGTCAACCTAAAGCGACCCACCCAAGGACATTTAGTTAAAATATTACAGTCCACGTATGATCGACGATACAAAGTCTTTATTAAATAAATAAAATAATTTGAAAATCAAAAAACCCGACTGTGTAAAAAGTGAACCAAATTATGTACATAATAAATAAAAACAAACTGAAAAGAAATAAAACAAGCACTTAGATGTCCGGTGGTCTATAATTCTATAATATATTATTGAATGAATACTATTGAAGAAAATAAAATATATTCTAGTAATGGAACATAACAACTGAACAGTCGGGATCCATTGAAAAATTAAATATGCAGTCGAATAAAGATTAATACATTGAAAAATTAGATTTGCTGTTGAATAATGCATTCTTTCCACATGTCCGAACCATCGGAGCATTCCCTTTCGCATCTTTACACCAATACTCTCTTTCATACCTACTCGCTCTCTTACGTCGTCGTTACGAATGCGGTCGGTCAGCCTAACTCCACAGATTTTCCGAAGAGATCGCATTTCGACCGCATTAATTTTACTTTCATACTCTTTTCTGCATACCCAACTCTCGCTTCCATACAGTAATGTTGGGACAAGCACTGCGTTATGTATTGCTACACGTGCCTTCTGGCTGAGGTGGTGGCTGCCGAGAAGTTGCCCCAACGCTCCGTTCACTCTATACCCGCATTCACTCTTCGCTCTATATCAGTGGTGTACCTTCCATCTCGGCTAAATCCACATCCAAGATATACAAATTCATCCACTTGCTCTAGTACATCATTACCTATTGTTACTCTTACATCTGTTCTGGCTTCATCTCTTTCAAAGACCATTATTTTAGTTTTGCTCACATACACGCGTAGGCCCCTTTTCTTACAATCATCTGTCATTGTGTCGACTAGGGTCTGCAGGTCAGTCGCTGACTGTGCCAGCAGGACTGCATCATCTGCATAAAGCAGAGCAGAGACTACTGAGTCACCCATCTGGACTCCCACATTCATATCGTTCAACCTTTGGAGACATATATGATAAACAGCCTGGCGGATAGAACGCAGCCCTGCTTAACGCCGATATTGACGTCAAACCAAGGCGACATTCCATCTTCCAGCCGCACACAGGCTCTACAGCCCATTGCACAGCCTGCAGCAGTTTACCGTTAATACCATACTCCGGTAAAATGTCCCAAAGTTCCTTTCGTACAACCGTGTCAAATGCTCTCTCCAGATCCACAAAACTGCAGAAAACCCTCTGACCTAGAGCCAGATGCTTCTCCACAATGTTGCGCAGAGAGAACACTTGATCCATGCATCCCCTTCCACTCCTGAAACCTCCTTGTGTCTCACACAGTAAACCATCGGACACCATCCTCATTCTCCTTTCAATAATTTTTCCATACACTTTTGCTGCCAAACTGGTCAAGCTTATGGCTCTGTAATTTGCGCAGTCATAACGTGAACCCTTGTTTTTAAACAAAGGCACGATGACTGCGCATTTCCAGTCCCCGGGAACCATTCCCGAGCTCCAACATAAATTGAGGAGCAACAGGAACGCCTCCCAGACACAGGAGCCACCAAGCTTGATCATCTCGGCAGACACCATATCAATGCCCGCTGCCTTACCATTTTTCAAACTTCTTATCGCCCATTCAACTTCATCCGTACTGATGCCATCGGAGGACGCCGTTGTCGAATGTCGAATCTACTAAACCACATCCAACACCGGCGCCAACCGTAGCATCCGCATACATATCGCCAAAATATTCACTCCATCGGCTTAACACGTCTTGTGTTTGTGTAAGAATGTCTCCACCTTTAGACCTTATTTTATTCATTCTGAAGGCTGACCAACCACCCCGAGACTTCTTCACCTCCCTCCAAAAGAGTTTGGTGTTACCCTCGAAGTTTTTAGTCAGCCTATCTTCTGCACTCATACTTGCTCTATCACGTTTCTCTTTCACTAAGGCCTTGGTGTCATTCTTACATTGCCGATATATTTCTTTCTTCTGTTCAGTCATACTGTCATTCAGATTCAAAGAAGAGACATAGTCCAGCCACGCTTTCTTCTTTTGCTCTACGGAAGCTGCCACTTCCGCATCCCACCATGCATCACCATTTGTTTTTCTATGCTTCTTTGAACTTCCACATACTTCTTTCGCTGTATCTACCATACTCTCTTTCAATACTCTCCAGCATTCTTCAATGTCCGATTGCGGCTGGCTTGCCATCGTCAGCCGTTCTCGGACACCCTCTGCATACTTTTCTCTTACACACTCTTCTTGCAACCTTTCAACCTTTATTCTTTCAAGCCCTCCGAAGTGGACATTAGAGTATAGGTATAATAATAATAATTAGATACATTATATACCTACTATTACTGTATAAGTACTGATTATCACATATTTCATAGAATAAAAAATATAGCACCCCGACTTATGTGCTAAGTTTTTTTTTTACATTTATTTTTCCTTTTTGATTTATATTTTTTATTTATTTTAATGTAGTTTTTTTTTATTTGTGTATCATTTCTTTATTCAAGTACATCTTTTATTTTAAAGACTTTTAAATTTTATTAGATTTTTATTTTAATTTTCCATTTTTACCTTAATACTTCACTATACACTATGTTAGCAGTGGTATTTGTAGATAGCAATAAAACATATTGATTTTCAGGCGACCCTACCCGAGAAAGTGCAACATATAGTTGGCCATGAGAAAAGCACTCTTTTCTTAGATCGATGCCAACCATAGAAAAAGTTTGTCCCTGGGATTTATTTATTGTTAGGGCAAACGATATCTTTACAGGAAACTGTAATCTTTTAAAAGATATAGGACAATCCGTCGGTATCCGCGGAAAGTGAGCAAGCTGTCCGGCCGCGGGGCCAGTGATGATAGTAGCTACAATCACATTGTCTCGCAATTCCATAACCGAAGGTCTTGTTCCATTACACATATTGGGAGGGTTTAAATTTCTAAGAGCGAGCCGCGCGGCTACCTATTTCATAGATGTGCCCCTCTCCTGCACTCCGCCCCCACCGCACCGGCGCGTCACGGCGGCGAATTAATTTTATGTCAATTTTATTAAACTCGTAATATCTTTTGAATAGAGTGTCCGACTTTAATAAAATAAAAAGTTATTTACAGGTATTTAAACAGCCTTGCTTGAGAAATCATTTATTTAGGTAAGGATTAAGGCAAAGGTATAAATAACTTGGTCTGATTATGGTCGAAATTTCTATTAAATTTTAAAATGTTAAAAAGTAGTTAGAGTGACATAACTACAATAGTTAGACACATGCTATTGCGACATTTTTTGTAGATATTGATATGTTCTTTAACATTGTGGAACATTTTTGGTTCTATTATCAATAGTTTTTGCAGCACATGCGATGAAAGATATTTTATGGGCGTTTTTTTACACCTTGGGTAACATTATTGTAATTTTAGTAGGGATCCTTATATTTTTCTTACAATTAAAATAGCCTATAATAATCAGTGATAATGTTGCATTCAAATGATGAAAGAATTATTTAAATCGGTCCAGTACTTTTTGAGCCAATTCATTACAAACATACATACAAACCTTTTCTCTTTATAATATTAGTATAGATGTACGTAGTTTTGGTTACTTTTTACGCAGTCGGGTTTTTTCATTTTTTTAATTATTTTTTTTTATTTTATACTTTTTAGTTATGAATACCTAGGTAGCTATAGTTATTTTATTTATTAATAAGTAGTTAAGTACCTAACTATATATAGTTTTTCGACTGAAGTTGAGTACTAAATCCAAAGAGTAAATAAACGTAAACGTTATTAAATAAACGTAAACGTTATTAAATTGAAAAAGAGTGGCAACTCGATGATAAAATATGCATGTATGGAAAGTGCTGCCACCCAGAGTTTAGGCGGTGAACTAAAGTTGAAGTAATATATATACATATCTACATGTGTATGTGTAATTACATAGAATTTTCTTTTACTATGAAAGCTACCCTGAAATATAAAAAAAAAACATATCAGCTGATAATTAAACAATAATAATATCAGCCTAACATTGAAACTTGAGATAATTTTCAGAAAAATATCAATAACCGAAAATAGATCGATGACAATAAGTACCTACGCTAGGAACAAAAAATAACAATTCTCAGTTGTCAAACGTTTGACAGGCAGGATAAAATGGCAGCAGTTAAGTTTGTACAACCCATCTGTAGGTGGCGCGACGGTCAGTAAATATAAGTAATGTTTTAAGTGTGCCCCCCCCAGACTAAATCGTTAGAAATTATAGATGGGCGACCGCGTAAGACATTAGATACTATAGGTAGGACTAACTATTGTATATTGGACAATATACCTACTATATACTTTAGTATATGTCCATCCACATCCATTTATATGAATTTTTCGTCTTTTCATCGTAAATTTCTACTGTCTAAAAAAAAAATATGTGAGAAAGGTTGTTACGAAACTTTAAATCGATATAGATCCTAAACGGCCAGTCAAATCGAAAAATGTTAAGAGAAAATTAATAATGATTTTTAAATACCTATTCAACGATATCCCACTCGATATAGTTTGTTGACTTTAATTTTTTTAATTTTCACAATATGGCGTCCAGTAGTCGCCATATTAAATTTTCATTAACGTCATATCTTTAGTGACACTCGCCGGATTAAGAGGAATCGATTGACGTGTGAATCATAAAAATCGGCCCAGGCGTTTGGTCTATATAGTGCTTCAAAGGAACATACAAACATACATACATACATAGACTGTTAAACACAATACCACTCCTTTGCGTTGCGCAGTCGGGTAAAAAACGTGTACGTTTTGGGACACCAGATAAACGGGCGCGTAACGCGTTACGTAACGAACCCATTAAGAAGCTATCACTTCAAAAAATTAAAACTGATAAAAACATAGCTATTTATTCTCTTATCAACCGTCGTTTGTCTTGGAGACCATCCGATCCGACGGCACCTGGATGGACACAGTTAAAACATTATTTATTTATACTGATCGTCGCGCCGCCCACAGGTTGTGGTGGTACAGATTTAGCTGCCATTTCGTCATATTTGTCAAATGTCTGACAACTGAGAATTGTTGTTTTTTTTTCCAAGTGTATGTATCCACTTATCTATCTCTACTTATTGTCAATAGTCTAATTTCGGTTATTGATGTGCTTTCTGAAAATTATCTCAATTTTAATTGTTAAGTTTGTGTTATTTTTGTTTTTTTATCGATTGATACTGTTTTTTTTTTAAATTTCAGGGTACGTCTCATAGTAAAAGAAAATCCTTTATAATTTACACACACAAACATAATACATCACTTCAACTTTAATTCACCGCCTAAACTCTAGGTAGTAACACTTTCCATACATGTGTATTTGCTGCCCCTCTTTTTCAGTTATGCTAGGGCCGTACCTGCGTGTATCGTCCCGAAGTATTGTGTGGCGAAGCTTCGTACGTTTTATACACTAGAATGTTATCACGATAATACTGTGGTCATATTAGCGACTTCGGAATTTTACAGGTATCATGCAATAAATAAAGATGGCCGAAATCATTGCGATGCGTTTAACTATGGATGACAGCAGCAGATTTACAGCTATAATGTGCTAATAATTACATAATGTTTTTTTGGATTTCATCATGGGTTCTGCTTCTGGTGTAGAAAATTGCAACACCATTTCATTGCTCCATTCCATATTTATTGATTAACTGGAGAACCTCGAACGCGTCTAAACACATTGAAAATTTCCGCCGAAATGAACAACGCTAGTATGACCACAGAGCTTGATGTATTAGCGCGCTAAAACCCTTTGACTTATCGCCACCCAAGCGATAACGCACACGAAGCCCATATGTTCGCGACGATAGCCAATAATGACTTGTCACATTTGCGTGTATCGTTTCATTGCACGAAGCTTCGTGACGATAATCGCAGGTGCGGCCCTAGCATTATTATAATTTTAATCTTTGGGCGGCACACCATATATAAGCAAAGAGCTTCAGAGAGAACTGTCTGTGAAATTAATGTGTCAAAATATGTGAGATCTGCTTTTATCAGTCAAAGTGTACTTATTTTAAGTATATAGTTAAAATTTTGTTTTACCTATATTTACAATACAAAACATAATAAATACCTACATGTACAACAACATATTTATTAAATTAATAGTATACTATTCCACAGATTACAGCAATTTCATACGGTTTATGTTACGAAGCCAATTTGCTTACACGGTAAAAAGGGTGGCAAAAACACCACAAAACAAAGAATCAGCATTTCGGATTGGGTATTGAGGTTTTTTTGTGATACTAACGCCATCTATTGCAGTGGCTGGGTCCATTCATTAACCTTTCAATATCCATCTCAATCTGTCATCTGAATCTATTTTAGCTTTGCCCAATTCTTACGGTTTTTCCTAACGAATATTGAAACACATTATTACCTAATCAATAGGAATGTAAGCCTTTACAAATATCTATTTGTTGTATTTAAGTACCTATGTAAAATATAACTAAACAATAATTTAATCTTTAAGGATAGTAAAATTCAGATATTATTTGTCGTATGAGTTCAAAGTGTGTTCATGTTTGCATAAACACACTTTGAAATTCAGACAAAATATATTTTTTTTAGTGTCAATGCTAGCAATAAGCATACCAACAAATACTATATGTAGGTATATATAACAGATACTATAAATAGTTATACCTAAGTATCTTTATACAGCTCGTTGACCAGGAATATTTTACTAAGTATATGTATAATATGTCTCTTGTATCATTACACTTGCTTCTATAAAAACATCATAGATGTGACAACTATTTATTAAAAATGAAACAATTCTTAGAATATAATATGTGGTAAACTTTTCATGATATAATATAATTTTAAATACTTCATACATATTACTAGTCAATTAATCACAAACAAATACACTTGAAGATATAATATTAAAAACCGTGCATATGAGGAATATACCACGGACTTGTTCTCAAGTAGCGAGGTATCAATGTAATCACACACTATTTCATCCCAGTTATTCGTTAGATCGTGAATGCTTTTCGCTTCTGCTACTAATTTTTGTCTCATCAGACGTTTCACTTTATCAATCCGTTTGGGGGAATCCTCTAAGAATTCTTTCGCACGCATCCAAGGTATAGAAGATGGAGGTTCTACCATAACCACAGTAGGCATATGACTTGTCACCTGTAGCAGAACAGGTGGCTTTATCGTTGGGCGGAAGCTCAAGCCTTCTTTACGTAGAGCTTTTTTCAGAATAGATAGCCTTGATTTCTCTGCTAGTGATAAATCGCGTGATGGATGGATATCTTTGCTAATCAGGTGTGTTTTAACAGTATTAACGGTACAAGGCGTTATTGATACAGTGGCAGTCACAATGATGATCTGGGTGGAGGTTCTGGTAATGGACGTCGGTATTCTAGATGTAGAAATTGATTCTGATGCTGTTACCATCAAACGTCGATGCGTTAGTTGCCTATCCAGCAAATGCGTCTTGGCCGCAGACTCCCCTCTCACTGGGCACACACACAATGAGCCTTTAGTTAGCTTTCTGATCTTCAATACTTACACATAATAAAGATCTCGGATACAATTACGCGAATTAGATTTAAAAATCAATTGTCTTATTAACTTTATAGTATATCCCACCCAACTGGGATACATCCCAATTGTAATAAGCTTGGTTAACAACTAGTTCCGCAAACGGTATAGACTGTCAACTGACTTTCGCGATACGATGAACGGAATAAAATACCTACTGCTGTGTTTCTCGAGCGCTATGACATGTCCTTCTTTAAATAACGTTTAAGAAGAGCAATTTCTTCACCTAGGTTAGGTCCTGGTATTGCAAAGGTCCATGAACGGCAGTATGAGCATGAGCAGTACCATCAGGTATGTTGCTTGCTCGTTTCCAACCACCGGCAATAAAAAAAAAAGAAAACATTCGAGGGCATAATGAGACCCGACCCTCACAGATATAAAGTATGATTCTAGCAGGAGCCAAAAAGAAAAAAAAACTATGCTTATATCGCAGCCGAAGCGACGACTCAGCATATTTCAAGATTTTTTTTATAAATTTATTTAATTGCAATGTTCTCGCAATATTTTTATTCATCATTATAACAAGTGATAGATCAGAATCATCAGAATCAGAAATGTGTTCTATACATAGATTCACATCAGAGACCTTTGCTTGGATTTCTAAACTACCGCTGCCTTTTTATAATTTTAAAATAAAATAAAAGTTTGACTCTCAAAAACTCAAAAGATATTCAGAAATCTTGTTAGAATCTCCTTCGTGAGTATCTAAAACGCAATTGATGTGAATTAATTAAATGGGACGTAATAGCAATGCAAGTTGCATTATAAAGCCTAGAAATTGAGAGCATAAAAGGTCTAAAAGTATGTAATTTTTATAATAACTATAAAATTTTA
This sequence comes from Lymantria monacha, assembly GCA_905163515.2. NCBI lineage: Eukaryota > Metazoa > Arthropoda > Insecta > Lepidoptera > Erebidae > Lymantria > Lymantria monacha. Next base: position 27,198,779 of record LR991081.1, read on the forward strand.
ATGTTAAAACATACCAGTAGTAGTACGTCGTGGTAGCGTGGGTAACTTATTTTTTATATTATGTACTCTTTTCATGTCGTAATAATCTTCATAGTCATCGTATCGATTCTCTTTATTTTTTCCTGGGCTTACTTTTGTAGGATTGTTCATTGTCTTGTATTCTTCATCGTAGCGAACCCGAGTTGACGTAATATGCTGAATCGTTGGGCGTTGTCTACGAAACTCATCATCGGAATGGCTTTCTTTATCTTCTTTTTCTAAGTAGGACATATTTTGCTTATCAGCCTCTAAATCTTCTTCATAATCATCTGATAATCTTTGTTTTCTTTTAAACTGTCTATCTCTAGGCTTCCTACGATTTCCTCTTTTAATAGTTGTTTCCCGATATCTTATATCATCTTCAAATTCTTTATTATTACCATTTCGTACATAATCTTTATCTAAATGAAAATAATCCTTGCTATCTATATTACTAACGTCTTTTTTCTCTTGCCTATATTTACTATGGCGTTTGGATAAACTCTGTTCCACGCTTAAATCTTCTTCTGTTTTAAGACGCGACCGGTGTTTAGGGAAACGGCCATTCGTCCTCGGTTTAGGCATCTCCTCAACATCATCATCATCGTCACGACCAAATTTATTTCGCATATTACTAATTTCTGCAGATCGTAAGAATTCTTTTTGCTTTCTCGGAGATTTTCGCCACGTATCTAAATCATCGAGATCTTTGTGTGGATTTTCAGTTTTAACTACAAGCAAAGTTAAAATTAGAATATTTATTCAATATTTCTGTAAAAATGTACTTGTTATAGCATACCCTTACTTCGTGGTTCTTCCTCGTATTTATAGTCTAGCGAAGCGGGCGCATCTGGCGAATGTCCGTGATAGTCTTCGGAGCGATGCGATGGTAAAGGGTCGCGTCCAATTTCGTATTCGGAATTACTGCCGTACTGGGGCATTTTTACTCCTGAATAATCCACGTAACTAACGGTTGAAGCTGTTGCTGCACAAGTCAGCGCCATTAGAAGCGCTCGCTCCATTCTGTAACCCTTGCACTCTCCTCCACCACCGCACCACCAAGCTATTAATAGCTCAAATATTATATTGGTGTCTTAGGGAGCTGATCAACTGATAAACACTGAATTAGCAACATATTTTCGCAAATGTAACTATAAATTTGACATTGAAATATTATATTGTGTCTTTATATACAATGACATTTTAAATAAAAGAAATAAGAATTTTATCTGCCTGAACCTGCTAGCATATCTAACTTTTATATTTTTTATTTCAGTATAAGTTATATATATATATATATATATATATATATATATATATATATATATATATATATATATATATTATTTTAATCTATCCAGTTCCTTAATCCAAAAATTGATTTTACTGTTAAATTACCAGCCAATTATTTAAATCCTAGAGGCTGCATTTAATTGTTTCATCGAAAACTTGTAATACTGTCAGTGTCATTTGAATTATTAATAATAAAAAAGGAAATTTTCTGTTTAAAATTCTTGTTAATTTCAAATCAAAAATAATGATATCTCATCCTACTTTATCATTAAAATGCAAAGTGTCAGGTTATCAAATCTATTAAAGTTATGAGTACAAAAAGTAAAGAAGATGAAAAAGTTCAGAAAGAAGAAGACTGTGCTTGTTATGCGGATAATCGCACAAAAAAGGCGTGCCCCCCTACTCAGAATGTGACGCATCCACTGGTACGAAAAACATTAAAAAAATATTTTTATACTTTAAACAAACATAGGGAACTCATTACTACACAAGTAGTAATGTTAAATTAATCTAATAAACCTTCACTTCAGAAAATAATAAATTTAGTAGGCGGCGGTGTCCTCCGATGGCATCAGTATGGATGAAGTTGAATGGGCGATAAGAAGTTTGAAAAATGGTAAGGCAGCGGGCATTGATATGGTGTCTGCCGAGATGATCAAGCTTGGTGGCTCCTGTGTCTGGGAGGCGTTTCTGTTGCTCCTCAATTTATGTTGGAGCTCGGGAATGGTTCCCGGGGACTGGAATAGCGCAGTCATCGTGCCTTTATTTAAAAACAAGGGTTCACGTTATGACTGTGCAAATTACAGAGCCATAAGCTTGACTAGTTTGGCAGCAAAAGTGTATGGTAAAATTATTGAAAGGAGAATGAGGATAGTGTCAGATGGTTTACTGTGTGAGACACAAGGAGGTTTCAGGAGTGGAAGGGGATGCATGGATCAAGTGTTCTCTCTGCGCAACATTGTGGAGAAGCATCTGGCTCTAGGTCAGAGGGTTTTCTGCAGTTTTGTGGATCTGGAGAGAGCATTTGACACGGTTGTACGAAAGGAACTTTGGGACATTTCACCGGAGTATGGTATTAACGATAAAATGCTACAGGCTGTGCAGTCCAGTTACATGGGCTGTAGAGCCTGTGTGCGGCTGGATGATGGAATGTCGCCTTGGTTTGACGTCAATATCAGCGTTAAGCAGGGGTGCGTTCTGTCAGCTAGGCTGTTTATCATATATCTGGATAAATGTCTCCAAAGGTTGAACGATATGAATGTGGGGGTCCAGATGGGCGACTCGTTGGTCACTGCTCTGCTTTATGCAGATGATGCAGTCCTGCTGGGACAGTCAGCGACTGACCTGCAGACCCTAGTCGACACAATGACAGAAGATTGTAAGAAAAGGGGTCTACGCGTGAATGTGAGCAAAACCAAAATAATGGTCTTTGAAAGAGATGAAACCAGAACAGATGTAAGAGTAACAATAGGTAATGATGTACTAGAGCAAGTGGATGAATTTGTATATCTTGGATGTGGATTTAGCCGAGATGGAAGGTACACCACAGATATAGAGCGAAGAGTGAATGCGGGAAATAGAGTAAACGGAGCGTTGGGGCAACTTCTCAGCAGCCACCACCTCAGCCAGAAGGCACGTGTAGCAATACATAACGCAGTGCTTGTCCCAACATTACTGTATGGAAGCGAGAGTTGGGTATGCCGAAAAGAGTATGAAAGTAAAATTAATGCGGTCGAAATGCGATCTCTGCGGAAAATCTGTGAAGTTAGGCTGACCGACCGCATTCGTAACGACGAAATAAGAGAGCGAGTAGGTATGAAAGAGAGTATTGGTGTAAAGATGCGAAAGGGCATGCTCCGATGGTTCGGACATGTGGAAAGAATGCCGAACGAACGTCTGGTTAAGAAGATATACAATGCGAAAGTGGAAGGATGTAGGTACCGAGGGAGACCGAGACTGACCTACCTAGACCAGATCGGTCATGTACTGAAGGAAGGTGGAGTCAAGAGTCTCCGAAACCGGCGAGCGTGTATGAAGAGAATTATGATGAGTTATGATGAATTATGTTGAGGAAGCGAGTGAAGTATGCAGAGATAGAGTTCTCTGGCACTCTGTTCTCTCTGCCTACCCTGCAAGGGATATGGCGTGATGATATGTATGTATGTATGTATGTATGTATGTAGTAGGTCAATCGTATGTGTGGCGGATTGCCTTTGGTAACAAATTCAGCAGCCCATCTAATGGGAAATGGCAATTGTCGCTCATGAATGTCTGTAATACCAAGGACTTAGCCTGGTTGCTGTGACGTGAAATTTGAGACTCTGGCTCTTTCGGAGACCGGATGAGCAATCCCATTTAGGATTGCAGATAAAAAATTGTCAGCATTTTGGCCCTAGCGCTATAAAGTTTCTAGTACATCTAATTTTATATTTTACAAAATACTCGTATTCTTATTTTAGCGCTACTATGAGTTCACTCAAGAAGAAATGAAAGCCCTAGAAGAATGTGACAAAGAGAGCTTTTACAAAAGATGCTTGCCTTTTAGTACGCTGTTCGCTACTATCACCTACGCTGCAATCAAAGCAGGTAGGACCCTTATAAATGCTTAAGTTATTCTAATTATATATATATATATATATATATAATTAGAATATATATATATAATTAGAATATATATATATATATATATATATATATATATATATATATATATATACATATACCTACAAGTTTGGTAGGTAGGTACACCACGAAAATTTTCATAGAAGTAAGAATTATTCATAAAGTTTAATATATATTCTTGTTTCTGTTTTAGTGATGCTCCTACCAGTACCATCTTACTTCTATGGATATTTTCTTATTCTAGGGTATCTCAAGAGAAATCCTCACTTCGGAGTTTTTCCTAAAGTAATGTTTGCCGCTATTGTGGGTTACTTCTACGGTCGCTTCTCGTACTTGTCCATCTGTGATAAAAAACTTAGGAAGCAACTCTCTGAAGACAGTCATTTAGGAAAAGTGATGCGGAAGTATTACTTGGAAAATAATCCACCGCCACCAGGTCTTAAGAAATAGAAATACCGTGGTGTTACAAATACTATTATTGATAATTAATACAAAATATATACATATATATTTAAAAGAATTTTGTTATTATTATTGTAAAAATATAACTATTTTGGAGATTTTTAAAATAAATGAGGCTTTCCTATAAACGTTATTTTTTATTCTGGATGAACTATTTGAATAAACATTCTATTATTAACAATCACACCTAATGGGACAGAGTGACTAAAATGAAGCGAGCGCCCGCAAATTATAGAAGATAGCACCACTATTTAAAACATTGCAATCTATTCCTGCAGTGAAAATTACTTCTTTGAAATCCAGCTAGTATTGTGGACTAATTACCCCTCGACAATATATGTCAGGCTATATGACATTACATACATACATACATATCATCACGCCATATCCCTTGCAGGGTAGGCAGAGAGAACAGAATGCCAGAGAACTCTATCTCTGCATACTTCACTCGCTTCCTCAACATAATTCATCATAACTCATCATAATTCTCTTCATACACGCTCGCCGGTTTCGGAGACTCTTGACTCCACCTTCCTTCAGTACATGACCGATCTGGTCTAGGTAGGTTAGTCTCGGTCTCCCTCAGTACCTACATCCTTCCACTTTCGCATTGTATATCTTCTGAACCAGAAGTTCGTTCGGCATTCTTTCCACATGTCCGAACCATCGGAGCATTCCCTTTCGCATAATATATTATATGACATGACAAAAGTGTATGGTAAAATTATTGAAAGGAGAATGAGAATGGTGTCCGATGGTTTACTGTGTGAGACACAAGGAGGTTTCAGGAGTGGAAGAGGATGCATGGATCAAGTGTTCTCTCTGTGCAACATTGTGGAGAAGCATCTGGCTCTAGGTCAGAGGGTTTTCTGCAGTTTTGTGGATCTGGAGAGAGCATTTGACACAGTTGTACGGAAGGAACTTTGTGACATTTTACCGGAGTATAGTATTAACGGTAACCTGCTACAGGCTGTGCAGTCCAGTTACATGGGCTGTAGAGCCTGTGTGCGGCTGGATGATGGAATGTCGCCTTGGTTTGACCTCAATATCGGCGTTAAGCAGGGGTGTGTTCTGTTAGCCAGGTTGTTTATCATATATCTGAATAAATGTCTCCAAAGGTTGAACGATATGAATGTGGGAGTCCAGATGGGCGACTCAGTGGTCACTGCTCTGCTTCTCTGCTTTATGCAGATGATGCAGTCCTGCTGGCACAGTCAGCGACTGACTTGCAGACCCTAGTCGACACAATGACAGAAGATTGTAAGAAAAGGGGTCTACGCGTGAATGTGAGCAAAACCAAAATAATGGTCTTTGAAAGAGACGAAGCCAGAACAGATGTAAGAGTAACAATAGGTAATGATATACTAGAGCAAGTGGATGAATTTGTATATCTTGGATGTGGATTTAGCCGAGACGGAAGGTACACTACTGATATAGAGCGAAGAGTGAATGCGGGAAATAGAATGTACGGAGCGTTGGGGCAACTTCTCGGCAGCCACCACCTCAGCCAGAAGGCACGTGTAGCAATACATAACGCAGTGCTTGTCCCAACATTACTGTATGGAAGCGAGAGTTGGGTATGCAGAAAAGAGTATGAAAGTAAAATTAATGCGGTCGAAATGCGATCTCTTCGGAAAATCTGTGGAGTTAGGCTGACCGACCGCATTCGTAACGACGACGTAAGAGAGCGAGTAGGTATGAAAGAGAGTATTGGTGTAAAGATGCGAAAGGGAATGCTCCGATGGTTCGGACATGTGGAAAGAATGCCGAACGAACGTCTGGTTAAGAAGATATACAATGCGAAAGTGGAAGGATGCAGGTACCGAGGGAGACCGAGACTAACCTACCTAGACCAGATCGGTCAGGTACTGAAGGAAGGTGGAGTCAAGAGTCTCCGAAACCGGCGAGCGTGTATGAAGAGAATTATGAATGTTGAGGAAGCGAGTGAAGTATGCAGAGATAGAGTTCTCTGGCACTCTGTTCTCTCTGCCTACCCTGCAAGGGATATGGCGTGATGATATGTATGTATGTATGTATGTAATAAATAATGTTTGTGTGAAGCAGAATCAAATGAGATCTTGATAAAAATCAGCCCGTTATCAATGACATTTCTGTAATTATACACTTTAAAAAAATAATAACTTCATTAGTTATTTCAAAGCTTTTAAAATAAGATATTTTGTTTGTTATTTCATTAGCAATATTTAAATTGTTATCAAAATTCATACGCATTTGTAAGTCATGTAGCTTTAGGGACAAATTTGTAGCTAGTTATTTTACGTAAAATTATTCATAAAAGTATTAAAACAGATGAAAACTTGTTCCAGATCTTACAGCGTTCAATAATCGAGAATTAATTATTATTTAAAGCAATTATTCATAATAAATAGATAACTAATATTTTGTACAAAAGTGAATATAATATTGCACTTTAAAAAATCTCGAGAATAAATTTTGAGGCGAAGAAAATATTTAAAATATTTATATAAAGCTGATGAAATAAGTATGAATGTATGTTCGTTATCAAGCTAGTTTATTTTTTTAACTAGACTGTAATATGCGTATAAAATGAGTATAATTTTTATACCTGCTGGTTATACACTACATCTTGAAGCATCTCCACGGGCAATTCCGGTGAAAATTCCACAGATGTTTGACGAAAGGCTTCCTCTGCAATGGCACTGCCAATTTTATGTGATTCAACCTGGGACTCGATAAGACGTTGCATCTCTACATCTGCTTCTGAAAGGCCAATGTTGGCGAGGAGGTCCATGTTAGACTTGCCAGCGATGTCAAATAGTCGAACTCGCTCCACAAGTGTGTCAGCTGCTTATAACAGGACCACACCGACACTTTATAATCTATATTTATAATAATTTGGTTCCGTTTTGGATCATAATACAACATGTGGTATCAGATCAGACATGATATGACAGGATGAATGGTTGTCACTTTTAGTATCTTGATTGACGACTGCCACTCGCGCTTTACATGTTACAGTAGTACGACAAATGTATGTTAATTCATTTATTCGAGCTTGTCGTTCATTTTACTTACATATATGTTAACCCTGTAGAATGTAAATATAGAAAGTGGAAGTGTTTCGTGAGATTTAAGTTATCTGTGATTAATTTAAGAATTTGTTTGTTTGAATGTGCCGATGAGAAATGTTACATTACTCTCCTTTGTTGATACTTTACTGTGCCTTACGTCGACATGCTGATGGATGAATGAAACAAAAATTAGCGGTACAAATATTAAAATTACAAGCATTTTATTTATAAAGCCCCTCTTACAGACTGAGAGCCTCGTATGCAAATCTTCGATACTCATATTGTGAATTTATGTCGCGAATATCTGATAGCCCACAGTCCGTATGCATGACATTGAATCACAAGGTGGGAGTTGGCTATTCTGTTATTAAGGATGTTTTTCAACTTCCAAAACAAATTTAAAACTCAATAATTGCTCTGTCATCTTGAGAGTTGCAGCGACGATCTCGGCCGAGAAGTTATGCGCGATTAGTGTCGGCGACGCATGCTTATATACCAACCTCTATTAATTTGTATTGCGTTAAGTGATCAAAATCGTAAGGTATCGAACCTAAATTCACCCTAATCGAATAGGCCTAAGTTGTTTACTTATAATGATACAAGCAATATTTTTTGATAATATATTTCCTTCCAAATAAATAATATACGTATAATACATACATATCATCACGCAATATCCCTTGCAGGGTAGGCAGAGAGAACATAGTGCCAGAGAACTCTATCCTTGCATACTTCACTCGCTTCCTCAACATTCATAATTCTCTTCATACACGCTCGCGGGTTTCGGAGACTCTTGATTCCAACTTCCTTCAGTACATGATCGATCTGGTCTAGATAGGTGAGTCTCGGTCTCCCCCGGTACCTACACCCTTCCACTTTCGCATTGTATATCTTCTTAACCAGACGTTCGTTCGGCATTCTTTCCACATGTCCGAACCATCGGAGCATTCCCTTTCGCATCTTTACACCAATACTCTCTTTCATACCTACTCGCTCTCTTACGTATAATTATATTGATAATTAGATTTACTGATATGAATACTGTCGATCTTGTTTCTCTTTTTATGGTTGCAAACGAGCAAGCAGAACAACTGATGGTAAGTGTCACTGCTGCCCATGGACCTTTGCTATACCAAGGGTATAGCTAGGCCACTGCCTACCATCACAATCCCTAAACCCACCCAGTTGGGCTTCCGGCTCTCTCACTCACTGAACGAAGCGCAATAGCCAATTGCTATTACTCAGACGTCGACCTTCTGCGAGAGTGTGGTACTACCTCGGACGGACCGGCCCGCGTCTGCAGACAGAGATCTGTCAACAGCGTGCTCCTACCACTATAAATTGTTTAAATACTATTGCCGAATTACTGATAACAAAAGAATCAGGTGAGAGGCGATCTCGACGTATATATACCACATAAGACAAGCAACGTAGACGCGAACATTCGATATTAAACTGCTTTTATTACAAAAAAATATTATATACATAAAATATTCTGTGCTGTGTGGTGACAACCTTTAAATTGCTTGTAAAAGACGACTAAGTGCTTTACATAGACCTGGGCCAACTCCACCTCAATAATTACATTCACAAACGGGTTTGACGTCAGGCAGACAGCGGGTCATAAAACTAAAGCTAATAGCTTTTACAATATGTACAATGGTCGAAATGTCGATACCAAGCAATGGATAAAAGCAGGAGAACGATGATGATGATGATGTACAGTTGAAGAACGGTGTTTGAATAGAAACCATGGCACTTTTGTGAGTGTCGTAATATACGACTAAGAGCTTTACATCGACCTGGGCCGACTGCATCTGATGCCGTCTGGTCAAAAGTTACATTTTATTTCAGATCAATGTAAATCTGTCTTAGTCATCTTTTACAACACCCTTGAGTAATAAGGGTTCACAGTAATAGGGTTAGAAGACCATAGCCGCCACTACACAGAAAAGAAAACATTTTTTTTAATAATCTACTAGCTGTCCCAGCAGACGTCGTCCTGCCCGTAAAAGCTTTAAGCGCTATGCCGACAGCAGCGCCACCTATCGGGTCCAATTGTGTTTTGAAATCATCCAGGAACCCATTGGAATATACATAGAAAAGTTCATCCCAATCGGTCCAGCCGTTTGACATACCGACAACGGCGCCACCTATAGGGTCCAATTGCGAATCTAAACCATCCTCGAATCCCCTCGAACACACATAAAAATATCAAGAAAATCCGTCCAGTCGTTTAGGAGTTCACTGTCAACACGCGTCCAGAAGAATTATATATCATCATCATTCTCCTACTCTTATCCCAAATACTTGAGGTCGATACAATATATATTCTTCTTTCTTAGTACTTATTGTAAAAGTTATTGGCAACAGTTTTATGACCGGCCGACTGCCAGACGTCACCCTCCTTGGGAATGTAATTGTTGACCAAAAGGCAACAGATGGAGTTGGCCTAGGTCATTATAAGGTTCTTAGTCGTCTTTTACGACATCCACCAGCAAAGTAAGGGTTGGTAGTATTCGTAGCCGCTACCGCACAGCAGGAAGAATTATATAATATATAAAGATAAAATATTTTTTCTGTTGAATTGAATATCGATCGATCTTATTTTCTAATCTGGGGTTGGAGGAAAAACACAGTACAGTACCCGGCAATAAATTTGCATATCGATCTTTGAAGAAAAACCAATCGGTTGATCACACCTGTGTGATATTTGGCAATCATTGCAAAAGTGCGAGACAGTATATTGCGTCCAGTCAAAATATATATATACATATATATATATATATATATATATATATATATATATATATATATATATATATATATATAAGAAGTACCCATACTACGTAACTAATGGAGTCTTTAAAAATATCAGGCTAAAACAAAATTGGGTGTGGGCCTTATACTACGGATGGTTACCGAGTCTACAAAATTGTTTTAGAAAGATTCACATAGTATGGCGACGTTCTTTATAACGCTCTATTTACCAGCTTTAAAAGAAGCTGATATAAAGATGTCTTTTATAAGGATTTCTAATGTTTACGCATTTGTGTGTTAGACATTCGAAATAAAACTACTTTTACGGATTCTATCGCTTTGGTATTTGATTTTTAATTGCCCGACGTTTCGAACACTTTACAGTTATCATGGTCACGGGAGGACTAAGGTGTCTTACAATATGTTATTTATATTACAGAAATTTATATCCATATATAAGAAAAGGGGTCTACGCGTGAATGTGAGCAAAACCAAAATAATGGTCTTTGAAAGAGATGAAGCCAGAACAGATGTAAGAGTAACAATAGGTAATGATGTACTAGAGCAAGTGGATGAATTTGTATATCTTGGATGTGGATTTAGCCGAGATGGAAGGTACACCACTGATATAGAGCGAAGAGTGAATGCGGGAAATAGAGTGAACGGAGCGTTGGGACAACTTTTCGGCAGCCACCCCCTCAGCCAGAAAGCACGTGTAGCAATACATAACGCAGTGCTTGTCCCAACATTACTGTATGGAAGCGAGAGTTGGGTATGCAGAAAAGAGTATGAAAGTAAAATTAATGCGGTCGAAATGCGATCTCTGGGGAAAATCTGTGGAGTTAGGCTGACCGACCGCATTCGTAACGACGATGTAAGAGAGCGAGTAGGTATGAAAGAGAGTATTGGTGTAAAGATGCGAAAGGGAATGCTCCGATGGTTCGGATATGTGGAAAGAATGCCGAACGAACGTCTGGTTAAGAAGATATACAATGCGAAAGTGGAAGGATGCAGGTACCGAGGGAGACCGAGACTAACCTACCTAGACCAGATCGGTCAGGTACTGAAGGAAGGTGGAGTCAAGAGTCTCCGAAACCGGCGAGCGTGTATGAAGAGAATTATGAATGTTGAGGAAGCGAGTGAAGTATGCAAGGATATAGTTCTATGGCACTCTGTTCTCTCTACCTACCCTGCACGGGATATGGCGTGATGATATGTATGTATGTAGGTATGTATGTATGTAGGTATGTATGTATGTAGGTATAATCATAATTAGCTGTTACTAATAAAACTGCTTGGTCTTATTAATATTATAACTGATGTCTGAATATTAAATTAACATAATTTACTTATTTTATAGAGTAACCATGTGGTTTATATAGGTAAAGTATTGGTTTTACTTGTTTTATAAATAATTAATAAGAATGTTATCGATTTATGTTTATCGATTGCCCCATCTCTATCTTATTCTCAGTCCAGTATGACCTTGTACTTACGTAAGCATCATATTTTTATAAAATGGTTATTAAGTATTTTAAAACATATAAGATACAAGTTTTGGTGTAAACTTTCATATTTTTATATTCATAATTTAGTTGAGATATAAGTCATCATTTGCCTGCCCTCATCCCAAGCTAGGTGGGGTCGGCACAACACGTTCTTGCCTTCCACAATCTTCTATCAGCCGTCATATCTGCACTCACAACTTTCATACACATATCCTCGTTAACACAATCCATCCATCTCTTTTTGGGTCTCCCACGACTCTGACGCCCATCCACGAGCATATTGGTAACCCTCCTTGTCACATGCCTTTCATCCCTCCTCATCACATGTCCATACCAAGACAATCTCACGCTCCTACACTTCTCTATCACTGGTGCTACTTTTAAACTTCCCCTAATATACTCATTTCGTATCTTATCTAATCTTATCACCCCACACATCCATCTTAACATACGCATCTCAGTAGCATGCAATTGTCTCTCATCCATCATTTTCAATGCCCAACCTGTAAAAAATTAAAATATATATATGTATAGGCGATACAAAATAAAATTGTAAACATGACGCGTATTCATAATTACTTCATCGGTTTTGTCGCTATCTGTCACAGAGATCAAGCTATATTTTAAGGACTATAATGACAAGTATTTTAGAAATGATTACTGCTATCTATCAAAATTGTTACGAATTACTAAGGGTCTCCAGTGAATATAGAACAGAAAAAACATCACAGAGAGTGTTGAAATGCAATATCCTTATTATTGACATATAATCACTAAACTGTCCAATAACTCGTAGTGTCCAAAAACTAGTAGTTTACCCTATATAGGACGAAGGAATAGTTTCCCAGCATACGCTGCTTTTCAATTGTTTAGAAATCGCGTTTTTGGCGTGGGTCTTAGCTGTTTGCCGCAGATGACTTTTACAGCTTAGCTCCGTCTAGGTGTGAGTGCTGAAAGTTCTCAAGTCTTAATGCGGTAAAAATTGTGCGTCCATCAACAAATTATTATATGTGATGTTACACCCCCTTTCCTCTTTGTGATATTTCGTGGTTTTAATCAAACGAAAGGAGGAGATTCCTTTCAAGTCTCGCGTTATTAGTGGATTTCTCTTAACTGGTTAAATATTATTACAGAAACTAACAGTTTATGATATTTATTGAGTTCGCGCTTATAATATTGTATCATGACTCAGCTAACTTAATACCTTTCATAGCAGCGATAATTGTTGGACGAAAATTTCTGATATGGCAGCAAATTTTCATTGACGTCAATGTCATTCCATGTATGGATGACTTGCTTGACATATGAGTGACAATTTGAGGCGAATTTATAAGTACTCTTTCTTTACAACAACAAATCTCGTAATACTATTATACTACAATATTAGTCGCTGGTTTAGTACGATTTAGCGTAGCTTTATTTTACTACTAGAACGATGAGTGAACCTAATCCATATGGATTTGGGTATCAGGAAAAAGTGGAGGCTCCGCCAGGACAGCAATCCACCGGGCAAGTGATTCCAGTAAGGTTATTTTAAGTTTCTTTGGATTTTCTATGTACATGCTGTGCGTAATGTAACTATCGGATTGTTGATACAGACACAGTACAGGTTCTCATCAGAGGAAATGCAAGTGCTCGGTGAATGCAACCGCGAAAGCTTCTTTCAACGTTCGATGCCTCTTGGAACATTCCTCGGCGCGGGCACCTTCTTAGCAATTCAAAAAGGTCAGTGTAACTCCACACCCCATACGCTGATTTTGTGTTCTCGTGTTGTGCTTTCTGTAAGCATTTCCAAATATTACATATAAATTCCTGTGAGTATTTACGCATAAATAAAGAAACATACTCACTGAATGGTTATTTGATCTTTAAAAAAATCTTTAAAAGATCTTTAAAAATTGTTCTCTTGGACAAATGCCCAAGTCAACCTTTAAATTATTATACACTGCGATCACTCAATAGTAACTATAGTCTATAAAATATAGCTTGATCTCTGTGACAGTTCTCATTAGTCCTGCACGCTTACGATGCAGTCCGTATTTTTGTTGATATAATTCCTTATTTTTAAAGTTATTTGCTACTGCAATTGAAAAACAATACATGAAAATCTTATTGACCTTCAATCAAATGGATGGATGAATCGATTATAAATTTAAAACAATTTATGAAAATCTTATTGAATTTAAATTAATGGATTTTATTTAATTTAAACTAAAGCTGTTAATTAATTCTTTTTATTATTCGAAAAGATTACATCCAATTTCATCGTCACTATTATTATCATCGCTGGAGCATTCCTGTAGGTTGATGATGAGTTCTTGGTCACAGATTATTTCATGAATAATCATGTTTATTTTATAAAAGAAATTCTCTTTTTAAGATAATAGAAATGGTCTTATTAATATTATAACTGATGTCTGAATACTAAATCAACACAATTTACTTATTGTATAGAGTAACCATGTGGTTTATATAGGTAATGTATTGGTTTTACTTGTTTTATAAATAATTAATAGGAATGTTATCAATTTACGTTTATCGATTGCCCCATCTCTATCTTATTCTCAGTTCAGTATGATCTTGTACTTGCATAAGCATCATACTTTTATAAAATAGTTACTAAGTATTTTAAAACATATGAGGTACTAGTTTTGGTGTAAATATTCATATTTTTATATTCAGTTGACATATCACTGGCACCTAAAGAATGAAAATATAGGCAAAATAATCGATTGTGGTAGGATCACGCTGTCGACAGTTTTCTATCTACAGCTGCGAGCCGGTCCGTCCGGGGTAGTACCACACTCTCGCAGGAGATCAACGACTGAGTAGTGGCAATGTGCTATTGCGCTTCGTTCGGTGAGCGAGAGCACCGGAAGCCCAAATGGGAGGGGCTTGGGGATTTTATTGGTAGGCAGTGGCCCAAGCTATACCCTTGGTATTGCAAAGGTTCATGGGCGGCAGTGACACTTACCATCAGGTGTGCTGCTTGCTCATTTGCCACTATAAGCAAAAAAAAAAATTAAATTGTAATAATGACGTGTATTCATAATTACTTCATTGGTTTTGTCGCTATCACAGAGATCAATCTATATTTTAAGGACTATAGTAGTAACACTAAACAATGTCGCTAAATAGTGATACTATTTAGCGTCATAATATTTAATCAATGATACAATTCAGAATCTCAGCAATGACTAAGTTTTTTTTTTTTTTGGAACGAAGTTCCTTATCGCGCGTTGTGAAAGGGGGCTAGACGGAAAAAATTCTTACGAAAAGTTGTCACAACACTTTTTGCTATAGTAAGCTATTGTAAGATGTGCGGCGTCGCATGTTTCTCTGTCTGTCTCTCTCTCTCTCTTATAGAAAGCAAGCCAGTTATTTTCATTTCTATTTCGCATTGAACAGTGTGGTGTCGCGACGATTTTTTTTATAGATAGAGTGATTCAAGAGGAAGGTTTATATGTATAATATATGCATAATGTACTAGAGAAACACTGATAATTTTAGAGGTTTCTAATGTGATGTCGTAAATAAACACATTATTTTGCGCTTACATTGCAAACGCTGGCTGAACCCTACGAAATAGATCAAAATAAAGTACTACAGTATTATACAGCTTAAAAAGGCCTACAAAAAAGTCCGCGATGGTATATATCTATCTCTTAAGGATAACATACTATATCCATTTTAATACTTTAAAAAATGTTCTATTATAAAACGGTAATTGAAAAGCTATTTACACAAATACTGTATTAATCCTTATCATTTTAAATACATTAGTTGGCTTGAGCATTTCATGAAGATATTTTTTTTCCTTCAGACCATGCAAATTAAATCAATACCTTAAGAGATATAGCAAAATCAAAATAATGCGCAACGAAATTATTTTCGCCCGTGACCGGGCCGCGTGGCCGGCTCGCGTTCGAGCTCGGGGCCGAAAAGTTTTGGTAGTCTAGTGGAATTGTATATCCTATTATTAATATTATAAACGTGAAAGTTTGTAATAATGTATGGATGTGAACATGTTTGTTGCTCTTTCACGTAAAAACTACTGAATGGATTTTGATGAAATTTATAGTAATATAACTTGCACATCAGAATAACACATAGGCTATAATTTATAAAGATATTTTGCAAATTGGCTAAAATATAACGATAAAAATCGCTTAAGGCAGAAAAAAATTATATAATTAAAATAGAACTTCGTTCCATCCAGGTGTCCCTTGACACCTCCGGTTTTTTTTTTTGTGTGTCTTAGTTGTTAGCCTCAGATGGCTATGACAACTTTACCCGGACTGTGGGTGAGCGCTGAGGGCTCTCAACCCGTAGCAATGACTAAGTATCACAGCTCCACTTATAAATATTATGATTGAAAGGTAAGCAGAAATTTAGAAGCCTGGTAATGGCAATGTGTATTAATAATTATTTAATAATGAAATTAAACACCCACCCAATTTGGGTGCTGTTATGTACTTACTAGGTTAATAAAGACTGCTTGAAGGTATATGTGAAGGTTGATGGAAAAGATCTTCTACTCATACTAACATGTCACAAAGTACTTATAATCAATAATTATTATAATTGAAAGAGAGTATTGGTGTAAAGATGCGAAAGGGAATGCTCAGATGGTTCGGACATGTGGAAAGAATGCCGAACAATCGTCTGGTGAAGAAGATATACAATACGAAAGTGGAAGGATGTAGGTACCGAGGGAGCCCTAGACTAACCTACCTAGACTAACCTACCTAGACCAGATCGGTCATGTACTGAAGGAAGGTGGAGTCAAGAGTCTCCGAAACCGGCGAGCGTGTATGAAGAGAATTATGAATGTTGAGGAAGCGAGTGAAGTATGCAAAGATAGAGTTCTCTGGCACTCTGTTCTCTCTGCCTACCCTGCAAGGGATATGGCGTGATGATATGTATGTATGTATTATAATTAATTTTCTTTAGTTATATTACACTTCTCTATTCATTTTATAATCGCTTATTTTATTTTATAATCAAATTGAATACATCCAGCAAAATATCACAGTAAGAAACCATTACAATATTTTAGATTTAAACTTAGGAACTGAGGTATTAGGATTAACTTTGGATTACACCCATCCAATTTACATAAATTGATGCCAGATTAACAAACAAACTTATTCTTAAATCTAGATAATATAATATTAGACAAAATATAAATACTGGCCACCTATGCAGTTTCCTTTTTATCTCATGACTATTCTTTCATATCTTCTTATTTTCCATATGTTGTTTAATACTATAATATACTTTTTATGCTTTGTGAATGGGCTTCCAGGTTTTAATATATTAATAATTATTCTGTATTATTTAAGGAATACAGTAATAAAATTCTCAACTAGTCAAATACTTACCATCGAAATAAGATAATTTCTAGTAATTATCTGTGTGGTGACAGACTAAGAATGCAACTTACTACACTACCTGTCTTGACCTTGGTTTCTACACCACCACCTTTCTGGACATCAAAAGATTGAAATAAAATCCTATACCAACCCGTGTTTATTGGTGTGGTGTAGTAGATCACTTTGCCACCACTTTTTTTTTTGTGGAGGATGCTTGACTTGGCTTGAATACAACAGTGAGACGAACATGAGTTGAGTTAATGATGACATTGGTTTTCAAGATGAAGGCTGATGATTAAGATGATTTTTCTATAATGTAGTACACATAATAGATTATTTTTTAATTGATGTATACAATAGTCATATGAAACAGTTATGTTATTAATCTGTTTTTGTTTAAATTGTGGACAAACCAAAATATAATAAATGCACAATATGTTCTCAAGTAGTAAGTTGAAGAAGTACTACTAATACTGCGATTTTGTATGAAATGTTCCAACATTAAGCCAGTAACATCACTAATAGAGTATTAAAACTCAAAACAAACTCTACCAAAGTTTATTTGTCAAATTTATCTATACCACATGGCATAGTAGGCCAGCTATCCTCATTATGAAGGAGGCATTAGATATATGTATGTGACATCTCACGGAATGTAGTCATACTATGTGACCCATTTTTTATACTTTTTAACCCTTCTTCCCCCTGCGTGATCACTCATAGTATAGAACAAGGTCCAATTTTATTCAAGCATAGTATTTTTGAAGACTCCTTCCCTTCCATGAGCAGGTCACTTGCATAGGTATGCTCCTTATCTCTTTAAGGGATGGATTAAAGTAGCCAGCGTTAGCATTGTATGATTTTTATGGAGATATTTATTTTTTTTGGTATATAACAATTGTCTGAAGTCTGGATGAGCTGAAAAATATTTTTTATGCAGTTATTCATGAGATTGATGCAGAAAAAGTGAACAAAGTGGATTAACACTATATTTCAATTGTCTCAATTTATTACCTTACCAGATATTTTTTTTCAAAACGCAATAGATTTTTGATATATTTAGGATTAAATATAAATAAATAATATCTCCAATCATTTCCTTTTTTTATTGTTTTCTTTTTTAAATAAGAAAGTGCCCGCCGCACACCCTATGTATTCATTACATTATAAATTCTTTCAGAATCGAATACCATACGCAGAACTATTAAAAAAATATAATATTCTAAGCTTAAAATTCAGGCGCACATTGTTGAGTGTTATGGTATTGCGTGGCCTTTGCTACAATAATTATGACTGTACCGACCTTACAGACAAGCTCTGCTATATAGTACCTAGAACGGTGCGTAGGGCTGCGCGGGCTCCGCTTCTCTTTCATGCTTTTAAGTGCAGAACCAATGACAGTATGCGGGCAGCTCTGCGCCGTATTATAGAAACATACAATACACACTTTACAGCTATAGACATTTTCGCTGAAACTAATCTAAGATTTAAAAAAAAAGGTTATGATTGTTCTGAAAGATAATTGTTAAATTTTGGATCTATTATTTTTCACATAACTATGAAGGGTAATGAGGAACTACGAAAGGTTAACCTTAATTTTGTAATTTTGTATGTAGGTACCTATATATTTCTTTAATATGTTTTTTTTTAATCCTTTGTTTATTTTATTTTTTTGTGTCTTTTGCGGAACAAAGTCCATCTTGCTCCGTGCAGTATCATTTTTTGTTTTTACGTCTTTTAATAATATTAGTACCCTAAGATCAATACTGTAATGAATAACTGTTTTTTGTCACTATTAAATAAATAAATAAATGTGTATAAGCCAGACCTGAATCTTAATATGAAAAAAATCTCACATTATTAAAAACAATCTGCATTTTTACACAGATGTTAAGGGGTTTAGAAAGCAATAAGTCACTTTGTTACCATAAAATCTGCTAAAGATTTTGGGCAGCATTGATTCTTACTTACACTATGTTTTGAATACTTGGAGCCTTCATTGTCTCGGAAGGATTGTCTTCCCACGACTATGAATGCTGCTTAAATGTGACGAGAGTTTTATTTTATTTTTGTAATGCTCTCATAAAAATCAGAATTAATTAATTCAATAATAGAAAACTATATTATGCATGGATGCAAACTATATTATCCTTTCCGTGTGGTGACGGAGTAAGACTATAATTCACCAACCCCATCTTACTCGTGGGTGATCGTACGAGACAACTATGGGATACAAAACGTATATAACATCTATGCGAGAGAAGGAAACCTCGAAAAAAAACCCTATTCCGACACGTCTGACCAGATTGGTATAGTAGGTCAATTACCCTCCCATTATGGAGGAGGCTCGAGCCCAATAGTGGAAGATATATGAGCTGAGATGATTATGCATGGATGATGTTGGCTGCCTTTTATTCTGACAAAATATAATTATGTTTATATTTAAATCTTTCACAGGGCATCTTAAGCCGAACCCAAGGTTTGGTGTATTCCCTAAGGTGACACTCGCAGTCATGGCAGGTTATTTCATTGGCAAATTGTCATATCAACAAGCGTGTGCCGAGAAACTCATGGCACTGCCTGGCAGTTACATTGGTCAGTTGCTGCGCGAGCGCAGAGATGGTAAAATTGGTGGGTCAGTATATAACTTATCTATATTAATCTATCATAATATGTCGATTGCCAAGGCGATATATTGTCATAATCGCCACCATTAGCGGTTGTCGATTGCAGTTGCTATTATCGGACTTCCAGTAGAGTAGTGGGCAGTTGACATTCACTTCCCTGGTGGTCCGTCAACACATCTTTACACCTCCCACGCGATAGTAAAGCTGCTGACTAATCATATTCTCTGGTGACGTTACCACACAAAAAGTCGCCGTGATAGTTACATTACACACTGGCTGGTTGCAGTTGCAAGCTATCGGCGTGCAGTAATTTTTATTCAATTTGATCTTGTATACTATTGGCTAATATTTATATTCCTAAGTTAAGTTTTATTGGGAGTGTATGCTTCTTTGGGTACTTATACAGTACTTGTAATTTTATCATATGTATAGTACTTGTAATTTTATCATAAAACTTCGTGTTTTAGTAAAAGTCCGATGGCTCAGCGACAAGGCCCGACGATGTTTGGTGCGAAACCCAGTGACATCTACTCGGATGCCGGACCGGGTAGCTCTCTGGACTTGGACACTGACCGTCCCCTCTTCTCAGAAGACCCCTACCGCCCTAACACAGACTGTAAGATTATCATCCTGAAGCATTATATTATTTTATTTTAGTTTCTTTAATAATAGTAGTCCATGCTACTGAAAATTTGCAGCAAAAGCTGCAGAAAGAAAAATAATGGACAGCTTCGTGGGAGGTAATATCACACTTTCCCCGAAAATAATCAGTGTCTTTTTTATTGCTTATGGTAGCAAACGAGCAAGCAGCAAACCTGATGGTGTTACAGCCGCCCATGGACCTTTTACGATACCAAGAGTATAGTTAGGCCGCTGCCTACCAATGCAAACCCCAAACCCACCCAGTTGGGCTTCCGGGTTTCTCGCTCACCGAACGAAGCGCAATAGCACGTTGTCATTACTCAGACGTTGATCTTCTGCGAAATTATGGTACTACCCCGGACGGCCCGGCCCGCGGCTATAGACAGAGAACTGTCAACAGCGTGATACTACCACTATTTGTCTAAGAAGTAGCAATTTACTACTGCGCCTCATTTGGTAAGAGAGAAAGCGGGATGCCCAAACGTAAGGGGTTTTTCTGTCATTCTCTTCTCATACAATCACCTGAACTTCCTTCACTTTCACTACATCAGGTCTGCTGCTTACTCGTTTGTCACTAAATACAAATATTGCATTTAGGTATATACAATGATCATCGCGAGATACTTTTCGAACATAACTAACAAATAAATGAATTTTGGCCACTGAGTGACTCCATATCGTGCCGGAATCGCCACGCTTGGCGGGCGTACGAACGCGGTTGGTGTTATAAGTAGGGATAGTGACATTTCGTAATGCTAAACCGTCACTACACGTAGAATAAGTACTTCTGTTTAATGTCTCCCCAGCTTCGACTCCAGCGCCTGAAAGTGCACCAACACCAGCCGTCTCCTACGATGATTTACGACTTAAAAACAGAGGAGATTATGCTAATACGAAACAGGAACCGTACAGGTAATCTATATCTACATCATTCAAGCTATCACTTTCCACTGCTGGACGTAGTCCTCCTTCATAAATGAGGGGATCATGATGATTATGGGTTGTGAGGTGAGTTGGCGATCGCAATGTGGTGGTAAACATTGTCCAGTAGAAAGCTGTTGTCCATTTCTCTGGAGCCCTTGTTAGTTTTTTACAACTCCCATGGGCGATTAAGGAGTGGCGGCAATTATATATTTATTCCGCCAGAAATCTCACGGGCACTATCTCATGCATTACTTCAGAGCCTATCTTTGTATAATATTTAGGTATTTTTTTGCCCTTATGAAGCATATACTATAAAGCTACATCAATTTTAATATTTAATACGCCATTTTGAAGATTTTATCGACTCGATTGATAGAAGTTTTTTTTATACTAATATACATATAAGTTAATATTAACGTTGTTGTTATTAAAATAATATATTGCTGTGTGGTAGCGGCTACGAATAATACCAACCCTTACTTTGCTCGTGGATGTTGAAAAAGACGATGTCATATAAATCTCGACCAACTTCACTTGATGCAGTTTAGTCACGGAGCAAATACAAAGAGGAGCTGTTGTAATGAATATTTTCTATGAAACAATGCGTGTCATTTACAGGGGGTGAGGGGGGACGCTGCTAATGGAGAAAGTGAGACAAGTAATAGTACTTGTCTCACTCCCTCCTTTATGTCCATCTGCCGGCTATTAGCACAACTACTAATTTCGTATATTGTATGCAGTTGAGCTATCTTGCATTAGATGTCAGTAAGTGTATGGTGTAACAGGGACGTACTCAGAATTTACCTATATCAAGGAGTGCTAATTTTTTTTTATTTCAAAGATACAAACAAATCTTATTAGCTGTTTGCTCTATTCAAATACAAATGTTTATAATCAAATAATTTTGCATAGCGAATAGCTGTATGACTACTGTTTTTAACCGAAAATTTCTTTATAAGGCTTGTCAGCATTGTTCATAATGTTAATATTTTATGAAAAATCCATCTTTTCTTTACTATCATTCTGATAAACTCAGAAGTTTAGAAACCTTTTTTCTTCCTATTTGTGTCCTTTCCATACGACCAAATAATACAATTATTTGTTTGGGTTTCTAACAAATTATCGAATGAAAGTAGTTGGACTTTTAGTAAATATGTTAGTTACACGGTATTATTTCCTTGCTTTTTGTCTTTTCCATATAAAAAAAGAATCAAACCACTCTATTAAAATAAGGCTTTATACAATTGATAATGCAACAATGGTGTCAATGAACAAGACATGTAAAAGAGTATTTCAAGCGAGCAGACCAGCCCTCCCTGGTAGCAACCGTTTGATTGACGCACGGGCCATCTAAAACTTAGCCATGCCAAAGGTAACTTGAAGACCTTCGACGCCACCACCATTTTGAGTATTTTTGTGATGTGCTCAACCTCGTTAATCTTATCAAGAAATTGCATCGAGTGCAATTACATTATTAATAAATAAAGGAGAAAGGGTGACATTGGTTCCAATAATAAAAATGAAATACTCTTTTGCATCATATATTTCTTGAGCTATACCTAGTCTTGCCCTAAATACTGTAACAAAGAAAAACCTTTTTCTATTGCAAAAAATATTTATGACTTTTACAGTGTTAGTTTAATACATAAATATAAAACAATTTAAAATATAAAAAGCTTGTTCGAAGTGGTTTCTGTTGGCTGCAATACAGTCCTTTAAATCTTCATTGTTAAAATGAGAAGAACAAATCTTTGTATATTTCGTAGGAGTCCAGTTTTTCTATTAATTTTTGAAATCCATTGCTTCTAACATCGTCATTGGATGGTATTCTAAAACATACAAAATTTACAGTTTAATTATAATAGGTTCATTTAAAGTAGTGTAAAAAATATTTTTCTTTGATGAAAAATCCGAATGTTATAATTATATTCTAATTACGACCCTGGATTTTTGACACTTTTATAGTTCTTCATAGTTAACGACAGCTGGCGTATTGCTTACAAAATAATTATTAACTACATATAAAACTCATATTTTTGTTGAGGTAAAAGGCTTTGGGTATAAATTTTAATACTCATGGTTATTAGTTATTACAATAATCTTAAATGTTTGAACTGTATGTGCTTTTGTTGTTCTAGGTCCTATTACGCAAAGTGGTGCCATCTAACGTTGAGTAAAATTATTTCTGAACATGATACCGTCAAAAGAACTTTCTAGAAATTATTTTGATAAATTATGAATAAATATACTTACAAATGGAATGTGATTCTTTCCATAGCATCTGTACGTTTATTGGAGTAGTTTTTACATGATAAAATACAACACTTCATGGTTTTCTTCGTAATAACATAAAAATACACCAAAAATATAATTTTATGCACCGTACGAACACCGTCAGCGACGACAGAAGACTAATAGGCCACGCCTACTATTGATGTTAACGTGATGACGTCAGGGCCTACTTGAGAATCACAGTGCACAGTTACTTAGGCCGTCTCCTCTTTGTATTTGCTCCGTGAGTTTAGTCAACAATTATATACCCAAGAAGGGTTTACGTCAGGCAGGCGGCCAGTCATAAAACTATTTCCAATAACTTTTGCAATACGTATGATAGAAGAAGAGTACATATAGCGTCGACCCCAAGTAATTAGGATAAGAGCAATTTAATAATGGATATTTACGAATGTACTTATATTTAACTAATTGTATTAACATGCTGTTGCTAGGGTACAGTTGTATACGTAATAAATCATGTAATAACGCCACGAAGTATTCGCACGGGCCTTCTGGATAATCTACCAAAAGGGCCGGCTCACATTTTATTACACGAGTCTGCGATCACAACTATTACTCTACTACTTTCTTACTCTGCACAGCTCTATTCAATCTCTATACTCGTAAGTTGCCCGCTTTTGGCCACGGCATCCTTCTACATCATCATTCTTTATTAGCTCAGTCCGCTGTTGGACATAGGTCTTTTCATAAGTAGTTTCTACGACTTCTACGCAAAAGTAAGGGTTGAGACATTATAAGCCTTCACTATTTATTGTAAACAAATAAAGATTGTACTGAATGTCATATTCTGGGTACAGGTAATGGACATGCGTCGAAACTAAAACAAGACTCGCATTTAAAGAGAACATTCCAGAGAGAATGGTGGACGTCACGAATGATGAATGTAAAATGTTCTATTTTTGTTTATGATATACCTAGTTGATGGATTTTGATGTTGAGTATATATAAGTTGAGTATTCGTTAACGCGAAGTGCTTCATGCGATTGCCTTTCCAAATTTGATTTAATGTAAATATTTTGACACATTGCCTCAACGATAGCCTTAACACAGATAGTAATTCTTGAAAATTTGGATAAGAATAGAAGATTTTATAAATGCATATTGTTGGTCCGCAAGAATACAGCAACAACTCTAAAAATTTCAATTTTCATTATATTAAAATTACTCAAATTTAGCATTTAATATGCTTGATTATTTATGAGAAACTTGATTACGAGCGAAAGGTGATTGTTATACATAGGATTCGAACCCACGCCTAATAGAAGTCCGTTCCAATCGTGCTACCACTTACACCAGCGTAAGCTGTCGTATGACATTCAATTCTCGCCTATATTATACTTTCGTCTTTAAAGTAGACGTGTGCCTTCTACCTGACATTCTGTATAATGTGATATAATACGAGGCTGTGTGGTAGAGGCTACCAATACTACCAACCCTTACTTTGCTCGTGGATGTCGTAAAAGACGACTAAGAGCCTTATAACTCCCTGGGCCAACTCCATCTGATGCCGTTTGGTCAACAAATACATTCCCAAGGAGGGTTGACGTCTAGCAAGCGGCCGGTCATAAAACTATTGCCAATAACTTATACAATATGTACTGTGAAAGAAGAGTACATATTGTATCGACCCTAAGTAAATGCACGAAGCATTTGGAATCGTATTTTCAAGAAGCTGAAAAAGAGAAATTCTTATTTTGACCCTCCTGAAATACTTGGTTTTTTCGAGTTGTGTGACTTTTCTTGCGGGCCAGCGATATTTTAAAAATATACGATAAAAAGAATATATTATACTGATCAAATCGTGAGCGAGTAGAGAATAATTATAATAGTTTCAGCAGGTAATGGAGTTATAGTAATAGCTTATATTGTTAAAGAAGAACTTGTTAAGTAATTATTTACTGGAATTAGCACATTATTCAGCGGGTATTTTAAGTCATGGTCGCATCTGGTCCAATCATAATTATTTGCATAAAAATAAACGTGTCCTAGTTTGAAGCTATTTAACATTAGTACAATATATATAGTTCACTAGAAGTTATTTAGAAAATAATCATTTTTATTTAAGTTATTAGATTATTAGTAAGTAGTAAGAAAAATCTGTAATAATAGTTTCATAATTTTTCATTATTATGAATATATAATGAAGATATCACGTCATATGTAAATGTGAAAGATTGTTAGGTAATTCCATTGAATGCATATAAGCTTTTGTTAATCTATAAAATATGTTTACTAAAAGTGATGATTCATTATATTTTAGAAATAAGAGATAATTAATTACGATTTCGTAGAGCGTTCGTTGTCCCTATCATATACTACATGTGTGGCTATCCACTAAACACTGACAATCTTTTAGTAGCTGTTAAAACAATTATGATTTGTTGTTACTTAATAAAATGCACCTGTCCCGCAAGATTTTTTTTCTTCCTCCTTCCTTTAAGCCTAACTGCTGCACATAGACTTCAGTAATACCTCCCCCAAGAACGACAATACCCAATAACAGAGCCAGGTTGCTGACAACTATAAGATTGATATATTTTTGTCTTCGGCTCTTTCCCTCTCCGAACAAAATGCAGTAGTAATAATGTTTAATTAATATAATGGATAATTGTTCTAGGACGTATTCTGAGCCCGTAGTGACCCGACCTCGACCTGCGCCCGCACCGTTCCCCCAAGCACCGCAAACGAACAAGTATGGCGACATCGTGGATTAATCTTACTCAAGTTTCATATTATAAGAAGCTATCTTAGACTGATTTGCTAAAGAGTAGGTACATCGATAAATTAGTTGTCATTGCTTTTGTAGATATATTTACTCTTCTTGAGACCTTTTGAGAGTAATAAAATATTCCGTAAGCGTGAAGTAATGAAGAAATACTTGTAACTGGTAACATATTTTGACTAAAATATAAAAAAAAAGAGTAATTCAAGGCAATAAAGTTAGTTGAGTTTTTATGTTATGGTTTTGCAATTTATAACCCATTCCTTTCTAGCGAGTAAATTAAAAGATAACTAAAGGATGTAGGTCTACGTCATTGCAAGAGTAGGAACACTGGATACATACACCGACCTGATTACACAGATGTCAGAAGGTTTGATACCCACGCATGGCAATATTTTGAGCGATCCACTAACTGTTGTCCTGATTTTGGCAGCAATAGTGAATGTGCACGCAATTTAAATTTACTTGATATATATATATTTTTTTTAGTTTGCCTTTAATTGTAAAAAGTTAATTAGTTATAATGTGTTTAATAGCATAGTATATAACACTATCTATGCATAACACAAAGATTATTTCCTAAGTGCAGGTTAATGTCTAAAAAAACTAAACTTGTTTGGGTTGTGGGTAGTTGCTAGATCACAAGTGTTTAAATTGTACTCTATCAAAAATATTTTAATTAAATAATAAGTAACTATAGTTTATTAACTTAAATGGAACCAATAATTAGTTAAGGACATATATCTGCTGGTTTTGTGTTAACTCTTCAAAAAAAAGAATGTGTATACTTTTATATTAAACAAAGTTTTCATACCATCATGCAGTCTTCAGTGAAGGAATCTTTGTCTGGATTAAAACCAAGCTTTGAGGAGAGAATGGCAAGTTTTGAAGCTGAATTATTAAAACAAAGTACAGGTTCAACCAGTACCTCTGGTCTTACTGAAGAGTTTGCCATCTTTAAAGCATTTGTAATGCAATCACTGAAGGCCCTTCAATCACATTTAGAATTAATTGTCAGAGATGTGGATAATTTAGAGATGAGGAGTCGTAGAAAAATGTTACTCTTGCATGGTGTGGCTGAGCTTAAAAATACCGTTGATGTTGTTGCTAATGTTTTGAAGCAAAGTCTTAACATTACTTCTTTCAGTACTGAAGATATCAAGCGCTCTCACAAAATGGGCAGGCTATCATATACTGGGAAACCTCGCCCCATATTGGTAAAATTTCATAGTATTACAGTAAAACAGAATGTCTGGTTCTCTAAGACAAAATTGAAAGGCACTGGTATAACATTGTCAGAATTCCTAACTAGGTCCCGGCATGAAGCTTTTATGGCTGCACGAGAGCGATTTGGTATTAAGAAGTGTTGGACTCGAGAAGGCTCTGTTTATGTGGTGAGCTCAGATGGCATACGCCACAGAGTCACAGGACTCGAGGATTTAAATAAACTAAAATCTGTTAGTGTCGAAGAAAAGACTGCACCAACAAAAAATGCGGGACACAAATCAAGAAAAGTTACTACACGGGACAAGACCACAACCAGCGCCACCCATTTACCTGCTCGTGGATTCCTCAGCCAAATCACCCTAGGGTTCATTAAGAGAACGAGCAACAGCTTTCTCCGGAGAACGTACAGCATCCACCGCTACCGCCAGTCCACCTGCCAAGCGCAGCAACCATGACACCACTCTCTCACAAGTGACAACATGAGAGAGGTTCACAAAACTAA
Organism: Lymantria monacha; assembly: GCA_905163515.2. NCBI lineage: Eukaryota > Metazoa > Arthropoda > Insecta > Lepidoptera > Erebidae > Lymantria > Lymantria monacha. Next base: position 27,226,809 of record LR991081.1, read on the forward strand.
CGTAAGTGAGTATACGATATGCGACCAGTGCACCGCGCCACTCGCGGGCGCAGACTGCCGAACGGACATCACTCGTTTAGTTTTATTCGTCTCTTAAACAAGTTTGTGCTAGGTTGCGCGATTAGTGAATACTTCGTTAACATGTTTCCGCTTAGCACGTATGATAACCGGAAGTACCGTCATATATAACATGATAAATTCGGACGCTAGTGATAATGATAGTTACTTTTCTGCAAGCAGTAGTGATAGCAGCTTTTTAAGTTTACCACCCCTGGATGACGCACTGCAATCAAATTTCTCGGATGTACCCGGGCATTTCAATGTGGTTCACTTGAACGCTCAAAGTATTCCTGCCCATTATTCCGATATGTTGGCTAATCTCCGCGACAAGAATATCCATGCAATTTTAGTTTCAGAATCATGGCTAAAACCATGCCTGTCGTTTAATTTATACACCCTTCCAGGATTCGAGCTGATCAGAAACGACCGAACGGCTGGTGGTGGCGGTGGTTTTGCCATATACCTGCGTAATCACTTACCTTTCACTCTCGTTAGTGTGTCACCACAACCGCCGTCAGTAAATACCGGAGAGCATATCTTCTTGTCTGTGGAACTTTGTCATACCAAGATTCTATTGGGTGTGTACTGCACATCGCTTCGAAATAACTGTTTTCCCTCCTTTGAACAACTATTAGAAGAAACGGTACCTTCTTATAATCATACCATAATAATGGGCGACTTTAATACGTGTCTCCTAAAAAATGATGCCAGTTCCACATTGCTTCATTATACTTTAGAATCACATAATCTGACTATCCAACCTCTTAACGCTACTCATCATTTCCCAAACTGTAAACCTTCTCTTCTTGATTTAATTTTTGTATCTTCACCTAGTCATGTTGCTAAACATGGCCAACTCTCAGCTGATGCCTTTTCCATATCACGATCTAATCTTCCTATCATACAAGGTACGCCCACCAAAGTGGAAGCCTAAAATTCTTCTGCAGCGTAGTTTTGGTGGTATGGATATAAGTAAGCTTCGTAAAGATGCTGGGGAAATGGACCGGAGTTCTCTAAATGACTCTCATTGTGTCGATGCCAAAGTCAATATACTGACCTCAAAACTTATTCATCTGTATGACGTGCATGCTCCCATGCGCAAAATTAAGCTGAAGCACCTACCATCTCCTTGGTTGACCGACGATATAAAAGTCATTATGCCTAAAAAATCGGCGGCTAAATCACGATACAAATATAGACCAACTCCTTTAAATTTGGAAAAGTATGTTGCTATACGAAATCACTGCAATAGGTTATGCAGAAATGCACAACTCCAACACATACACAGTACGATAGAAAATGGAGACCCAACTAAACTTTGGAAGTTCTTAAAAACATTGGGAGTCGGTAAAACACAAGAAGATTCAATTCCTACAAACCATGACATAAATTCACTGAATACTTATTTTTCATCTTCGCCCAATTTTAATAGGACAATTAAGGCAACTACCTTACGATACCTTTCATCACTTCCTACTCTAACACACTCATCTTTTGTCATTAACTCATTTACTGCTAGTGATGTGAAAAAGAGCATACTATCTATTTCTTCAAACGCGGTAGGGCATGATTGTATAAGTCGAAATATGATTATTCCTATATTAGATGAAATTCTACCTATTTTGTGTCATGTACTAAACTATTCTATCTCTGGCACCTTTCCATGTACATGGAAAGGTTCACAAATTATTCCTTTAAACAAAAAGGCAAAACCTTTATGCTCCGCTGACTATCGTCCAATATCTATACTACCTTTCCTTTCTAAATCTCTAGAACGCCTTGTTCATACTCAACTTAGCACCTTCCTCTATACAAACCAACTTCTAAGCCGCTTTCAATCTGGATTTCGCCCTGGGCACAGTACTACCTCAGCGCTTGTTCACATTACTGACGATTTCAGATCAGGCATGGAAGATGGACATTTAACTGTTTTATCTCTTTTAAATTTTTCCAATGCTTTCAATAACGTTGATTATGACATTTTACTTAGTGTGTTATGCTCATTTAATATATCACCTTTGGCAATCAATTGGTTTCGAAGTTACCTATATGGCCGCCGGCAACGTATATGTATCAAAGACTCCTTTTCTTCTTGGTGCAATACCCATGCAGGTGTACCACAGGGAGGCGTTTTATCTCCTCTGCTCTTCACAATTTTCATAAATTCTATCACTGATCAATTACTTTCTGCCTACCACCTTTACGCAGACGATCTACAAATTTATACACAAGCTCCCTACGATAAACTTTCAGACGCAGTTATGACTATTAATACAGATTTAGCACGAATAGTTAAGTGGAGCAGAGATTATGGTCTTATGGTCAATCCTACGAAGACCCAAGTTATAGTTGTTGGCAGTTCCAGGATGTTGTCTAAGATTGCTTGGTCAGAAATATCGCCAGTTGAATTTGATGGAAATATTATACCATTTAGCAACAAAGTTAAAGATCTAGGCATCTATATCTTGGAGTCTTCTCGTCGTGTCTCTCTCTCTTGTCTTGGAGTCCACAGATACAAGAAACTAGCCGCAAACTGTACGCGTCAGCTAAAGCCTTATGGAGGATACGAAACTTTCTACCAATCGCCACCAAGATTATATTGCTAGCGGTAACTCTCCTACTTCCTATTCTTGACTACGCTGATGTCAGCTACCTTGATATTACGGAGGCACAACTTGACGAATTAGAACGTCTCCAAAATATCTGCATACGCTTTATTTATGGATTAGGTAAATATGACCATGTCTCTGAGTTTCCGGACAAGCTCAAGTGGTTGCCCATTCGCCTTCGCCGGAATATTCATATACTTACATTTTTATATAATGTTCTATTTAACTCAACAACTCCCTTCTATCTTAAAGAAAGATTTAAGTACACATGCAAAATGCCTGAGGTCATCTGAAAATTTGAAGCTGAAGACACCAACTCACTGCACAGATTTTTTTGCTAAGTCGCATACTGTAAAGGCCACTGTGTTGTGGAACGCATTACCCGTTACTATTCGCCAAGCGAAAACTTTAACTATATTTAAAAAAATGTTGACGGATCACTACTTGTCGTTATAATATACCTACTTATTTCAGGCGTGTGAATTTCTGTAAATATATATGTAAGTACGTGTTTATGTATATGCTTATGTATGTATCTGTGTATGTATGTATCTGTATATGTATATCTTATTTGTTTTGTTTATATATATGACGGCACTTGCGTTTATTGCACGTGCTAAAACATGTTACAACGTGTTAACATATTCACTGACCACGCCTCCTAGCGCGTCATGCATTCCCCGCCACGCAAACTTGTTATAAAAAGAGGCGAGCGCGCGGGTTGAGAGCCCTCAGCGCTCACCCACAGTCCGCGTAAAGTTGTCATAGCCATCTGAGGCTAACAACTAAGACACACAAAAAAAAAAAAAGCGGTTTAGTCAGTCTAAGCCCGCGCGTGCCACGGTGCACATGTCGTGCGCTAGTCGTGTAATTTATTTGTTTGTTGGTCTGTTTAATCAGTTTAAGATCGAGCGTCTTCCGATACCGTAGCAGAGTTCATCTATTTCGCTTGGCAACGATGCGGTCCACGACTGCACGTTTCCGACGATCATTTCTCCTACGTACGTGCGAGATCTGTAGTGAACTATCTGTTGCCGTATTTCCCAAAGGAAGAACTGCTGCTCATTCTTTTGGTGAACTCCTGGCCAAGGATTCCACATGCAAGTAAAAGAGTAGTGACAATTGTGATCTTGTCCCGTAGTCACACGGGGAAGTATTATCTATCAGTTACTATGTCATCCTTAGTACTACTGAACTGATAGCAGTTATTTACTGTGTCATCCAGTACCATGTAGTCGTTTGTGCAAAGGCGATTGCCTGGGACTGCTTTGTGTGTTCACTTAGTGTAAATTGTAATTGGTATATAGTTGTGAAAGTAATTGTGATTACTTGCAGTACGAGAATTTACGACTTTGTATCCACATTATTGTTCCTTATGTCTGACATTTTCCCTACATCAGAAGTATGGGATAAAGTATCCAAGCCTACTACCACCTTGCTCAGTTTGGTCATCTACATTTAAAATGTTTCGTTTTCATATAACAAAGAATCTACCCTACAAGATTAATTTTGTGTGCGCGTGAAGTGATACCAATATGCCGACGTCGCATAGATTACGTAGTCGTGTACGTCGAAACCTGAACCGGTATCGTAAGATTTTGTACATCGAGTGATAATTTTGAGCATAGATTTTAAATTTTTGCATGATATATGAATTTGAAGGTAGTCCAATATAAATTTGTAATGATGTATAAAGAAATATGTCTAACGTGATTTCTAAGTGTTGTGAGTTCTAGTTATCTTTACAGTAGCTCTATTGTAGTAGTAGAACTACTAGTTTACGAAATTTTTACGATTTATCAAAAAATGGTTTTGAAAAATGATTTTACAGAGCTGCTCGATGGTGACAGGTACGTGTTGAAGACATTGTACTCCAATGTGACGCCCAAGCAAGTCCATGATCGCTTAAGATTTATGCGTGAGTGCTGTGTTCCTTTGGAATTGAATCTTGGACTAGATCTTTCTTCAGAATTAGATGAGTCTGGATACACCGTTAACGGCGGTGGTAAGTTAACGGAGGTGGTAAGCATCAAACTATGTGTAATACACATTAGCATGTGTGACGTTGACTAGCCTGTATGGTATGGACTATACAATGTATAGCCGTCTGCCCTGTGAGGCACGGCACTGACAGATGTGTACGAGACAGTATCTTTAAAATGATGAGTTGTGTTTAAGTTAAGCGAAAGTGGTAATTATTGAGCGTTAGCTCTTTGTATAACCTCTTCAAAGTAGGAAGTGGTTTATTAATTGGTCAGGTTGACCGAGGCGAGCTTAATGGTAATCTGTCTGTTGCCTAAGGATAAGAGCATTGCACACGAGGAAGTGTGAAAATGCAGGACGGCCGTAACGGCATGAATAGAGTTTTTTATTAAATAGTCATTTATTTTGTGTTGGTAATTTATATAATCGAGTCAAGCAAATTTAGTACTTCTAGTTTTTGAAAACGGGTAATCTCGAATGGGTTTATAAGTCTCGCGGTTGCAATCGACGAGTAGTCGGTCGTTGGTGTTAATCAGTTAGTTGTTGCAGTGAATTGTTGCCACTAGTTAATTGTGGCAGTTGTTGAGTGAGTTGTTGCCACGATACGATCGGACTATGTACGGGTGTAACCCCATTGACTCTTAGTCGTAAAATAAATCTTTGTGATTTATTGTTGATTGGTGTTAACGTGTGAACTGTGCTATTGAAAAACAAAAGAAAATAAAAAAGAAGTAGTAAGAAAAAGGGGCCTACCATCATTGTAGGGCTTGAGCCGGTCCAATGATATGGCTAAAGGGAATGACAATTCCGGTCTAGTTTGCTATAGAGAATTGATCTGGTCTAGCTTGCTATAGAGAATTGATCTGGTCTAGCTTGCTATAGAGAATTGATCTGGTCTAGCTTGCTATAGAGAATTGATCTGGTCTAGCTTGCTATAGAGATCAATATCTGGTCTAGTAAAATCTGTAACTGAAGGGTCTGCTGACTGGTCCAGTACGATCTGAAGGGTTAATGTGAACCGGACCAGACATGATAAGATGTTAGTTAATAGAAAATATTGTAATTAAAAAATATTGTTGTAAAAAATTTTGGTAATTGCTATACCTGGAACTTGCCAGGATGTTTGTTTATTTGTTCCCAGATGACTAATGAAGACGCGTACGAGGACGTACGCACGTCAGCATGGCCGTGACGGCACTTGCGTTTATTGCACGTGCTAAAACATGTTACAACGTGTTAACATATTCACTGACCACGCCTCCTAGCGCGTCATGCATTCCCCGCCACGCAAACTTGTTATAAAAAGAGGCGAGCGCGCGGTTTAGTCAGTCTAAGCCCGCGCGTGCCACGGTGCACATGTCGTGCGCTAGTCGTGTAATTTATTTGTTTGTTGGTCTGTTTAATCAGTTTAAGATCGAGCGTCTTCCGATACCGTAGCAGGGTTCATCTATTTCGCTTGGCAACGATGCGGTCCACGACTGCACGTTTCCGACGATCATTTCTCCTACGTACGTGCGAGATCTGTAGTGAACTATCTGTTGCCGTATTTCCCAAAGGAAGAACTGCTGCTCATTCTTTTGGTGAACTCCTGGCCAAGGATTCCACATGCAAGTAAAAGAGTAGTGACAATTGTGATCTTGTCCCGTAGTCACACGGGGAAGTATTATCTATCAGTTACTATGTCATCCTTAGTACTACTGAACTGATAGCAGTTTACTGTGTCATCCAGTACCATGTAGTCGTTTGTGCAAAGGCGATTGCCTGGGACTGCTTTGTGTGTTCACTTAGTGTAAATTGTAATTGGTATATAGTTGTGAAAGTAATTGTGATTACTTGCAGTACGAGAATTTACGACTTTGTATCCACATTATTGTTCCTTATGTCTGACATTTTCCCTACATATATATATATATATATATATATATATATATATATATATATTAGTGTCCTTTTATATTTTAAACCAGTAGTAAACTACCTACCACATCTCTTTTTTGTCAGCTTCATCCTGAGGTTGCCTGGAATAGATCACTTAAAGTGATAAGGCCGCCCTTTGTACATTACATAGTAGACTAGCTCTTAAGTAAAGTTTTTCATTGTAACTGGTGTGCAAATAAAGAATTTTCTATTCTATTCCAAACTTGAATGATCAAATCTCGCACTCAAAACGGTTGAACCTATTTGTACAATACTCGTATGAACTAGAAAAATATCATACGAGATGACATTTAAAACACAAGTCGAGTTTTTCGTCTAATAATATAATAAAATAAAAAGGAAATTGTAAGTTATACGATTTTATTGAAAATAAAGATAAACAAAATAAAAATAATTCCGTAGTTCCTGGGCATCAGTTGTCACACCACTCTTCACATCAAACTAGGTCATGAATTAAAAAAAAATCTTAATATGAGTAAATAATTATTTAAATAGCATTTATAATAAACAATCACTATTGATGACAATTTCACGCGCGTCTTGATTTTTTTCTTGTGAGGAATGTCCTAGATGGATGAGTGTTATGATGTACCTAAAAACTACAGAATTATGTTTCTATTCTTTTTACATAACATTATCTACATTTTTTCTTGAATAAAACCGTTTAACTTATTTTTGTTTTAGTTATTTTATATTAATTTTAAAGCTGCAATAGCCCCCCTATAGAAATATGAAAGTATTATATGATATAAATTATTCACTGGTTCGCACTCGTAGAATCTATAGACACCTTTAACTTCCAATAATGTGCGTTTAATTTATTATGATATATTTATATTATCATCATCATTCTTCTACTCTTATCCCAATTACTTGTGATCGATACAATATGTACTCTTCTTTCATAGTACATATTGTAAAAGTTATTGGCAATAGTTTTATGACTGGCCGTCTGCCAGACGTCAACCCTCCTTGGGAATGTAATTGTTGACCAAACGACATCAGATGGAGTTGGCCCAGGTCGTTATAAGACTCTTAATCGTCTTTTACGACATCCACGAGCATGGTAAGGGTTGGTAGTATTCGTAGCCGCTACCAAACAACAATCAATTACCTCATCAAATTATTGGTAGCAAAACATTAAAAAAGAGAAATGAAAAAAAAAACATAATAACATTGATCCGATCCCTATTAAAGTTTGGATGAACAAAGCATTAGGTACTCCCTAGGTTATTCTAAATATTTCCTGAAATTTTTTATCATAATCGGTTCAGCCATTTTGGAATGGGGAACATGCATACACACATTCATTATGTGATCGGCTTGTCCGTGGTAGTACTTACTACACTATCGCAGAAATTCGACCATACTTTGTTCTGTGAGCGAAAGAGCCATAGGCGTAAACCTAGTAGATCTAACCTAGATTAGGTAGTAACCTGGCTGTATCCCGTGTTCCGTGAGCAGCAGTTAAGTGCTCTAACCTGCTCGTTTTCCCTTTAGTGGCAATAAAAAACGTATTATAGCATAGTAGTGATAATTAGTGTCAAAGTTATCCTCTATAATCAATTATCTTTTCGCTATCCACTGTTGCATTCCTTTAGCGCTCCCTCAGCAGGTTTTTGTGGCTCACACTGGCAAGTAAGGGTTAATTACGTAGTGTTTAATGATTTCTAATGTTTACACAAGTATCTTTATGATATATTTATATATACATATAAAATCGTCAAACCATCAAAACTCTTTAGTGGTTATAACAAAATACCATAGGTATATAAACAATGATAAATAAAACTCAGAACGTAATGAATGTAACATTACAATGAAAACATTTTATTTTAATATAAACTGAAACAAACAATAACACAACTTTACAACATGACTAATTCTTAATCGCATTATTGTTAATTGCACAATACAATAAATGGCTTAAGCTAACTTATTATTATTATGATTGAGTAATACGAGATGCATTGTAAAGTTTAAAATATAAGAACTGTAGGTATATTTACATAATAGTAAAAAAAAACATGTCGACAGTCCTCGGTGCTCTTCTGAGACTACACTACAGTGTGCTGAGTTTGACGTTTGTCGTTAACATGACGCGTTCTACAGCGAGCGCTTAAGCATGTCATTTGTATGAATAAATGTACAGCGCCACTAGCGGCGCGTTTTTGAAACTACATTTCTTCATACAAATGACATGCTTACGCGCGACACACAGTAGATAAAAAAATTGGAAAGAACAGAACTGTACTGAAAGATATAAACCGTTCAGGGGTGCACTGACGCATCGAAAGCCTAATAATTTTACTGTAATAGAAAATATCGTGATGAAAACTTCTTATACACGAAGTTGACAATCTGAGGAAGGCTAATAATGGTTGGTATATAGAACTGGCACGATCATTACCTGTTAAAACTTTAGGTGCAACAAATATTTTATTATAACGTTATCAAAGTCAATAAATACTCAATATTGATAGCAATAATCGCTCTCAATACTAATAAAATTTTCGAGAACATTCTAGTGATGTCATATGTACATATTCTATATAAAATATGATTGAGTCAGTCTCGTGTTTCGTATTGTAGTGTTTTTTATCTATTGTCTTATGAAAATGAACATTCTATAGCTCAGTATACGAATTAATAAATAAAAGAACGTGTTGTAACTTCGTCAAGTTCAGATGATCAAACTGTTTCAAGCTACAAAAAGCTCTTAAATTTTCTCTTAGTAGATGAGAACACAATGTAAGTTTATATATATTTTTAAGATATAATAAGTATTCTAAGTACAATAGCAAGTCAGAAAAAACTTTTTGGTCTGGTGAGTGACTGCTCTCTGAAGGACCCTCTTTATGGTGTGTATTTTAGAACGTAGTTATGTTTTGATAATAATCATTGGCTGAATCCGCGATATAAGTTATTGTTTCGTAACAAAAACCTAGATCTATATATTTTTCTAAGTAATCATACAATGAATCGGTCAAATCGTATTCATCATAAGTTCGATCGATGCGTAATAAACTTTATAAATTTAAATACCAAATTATAATAAAAAAATATTCAATTCTCTTCGGCTGTTACTGTGTTGTGAAAAGTTAAGTCTTTGAGTCTTAAAATAGTACTACGTGCCCGAATCAGCTCCCACGTTTATGACAAGTTCAATACCAACTTCAGAACATTTTATCCCGAAAAGGTTTTCTCAAGTTTTTTTTTTTAACAAAGACCGTCGCTTTGTGCCAATAATAACTACAAAGTTTATTCGCAAGCTGTTTAGCTTCGTAATAATAGTACTGTTTAAGGATTCCTTACTTTTACAGAAACTCTTCCCAAAGTATATATAATACTGTATTGTGCATAAAGTTTCAGCCCCGACAAATAAATCCTAAAAATACCTTCGAAATAGAATTTATCCCATACAAATATTATGTACATTTGTGTGTGTATATATATATATATATATATATATATATATATAGCAATATATATATATATATATATGTATAAATAAATGACCAATTAGACTACAAATCCTAAAAGGGGTATTATTGGCACGTATGGACAATATTAAAAGTAAATAAACTATAGTTTATCGAAGTATAACTAACATGTAAATTAGTTAAGTGTATAAAATAACAAAAACAACAGTGCAAGCACCTACTACAAAACTAGTTCCATGAAGAGATGAATAAGATTTTCTTTTTTGTGTCCGTATTTTAGCTGTTAGCCGCAGATGGCTGTCACAGCTCAACCGAACTATGGGTGAGCGCTGAGGGCTCTCAACCCGGTAAAAACTTTAAGCGGCATCGCCAGAGGGCTCTTCCTGCGAAGGACGGACCTCGGCTTGGGGTGTCGCTGGTAGCAAAGTGGGCATGCCCACGTTTGAATTAATGACTTTTTCGCGTCGCAGCTTCCGACTCCGGCGGCGGAGGCGGAAGCGCGGATATTTATGTTATGGCCGCGCGGGCCGTGTACGCTCTTTCTTGAGCGATAGTAATCAAATCGTCGGAGTCCGTCAGTAAATGTCAAGGACGTCGGTTCGCGGATATTTTAGATGGGACGTAGTTAGCCCCAACCACTAAAGGGTTGGGGTGTGTTATGGCAGAAATGAATAACATAAAAGCGCGAAAGGGACCGCTGCTGGTTTTAGTGGGTATTCCGGCCGTCAACATCTATGGCCGGCGAGTATCCCCAACGTATGTATTTCGCCCAGTATCAGACTGAAACAAAAGCTATGTAAATTTAACCGTGATTTCTCTTTTTAATTTTCATTTTTTTTTGGCAACTTAGAATCTATTTATTGTTTTTACCATATTGGCCTACAGAACAAAATTCAATACAAAAAGATCTAACATTAGTGTAAACTCTGCCTAAAAGGTTTAAATTAAATCAAAAAGCTTGTACTTGCAATTTAAATATCAAGTTTTCGATTCACTGAATAGTTCATACATACATACATACATAGCCTCACGCCTGTTTCCCAGAGAGGTAGGCAGAGACTACAGATTGCCACAAACCACGATCCTGACATACCTCCGTCGCTTCATTCACACTCATCACAGTCTTCATGCATGCTCTACGGTTACGCGTACTCTTAACCTGACCTTTCGCCAATACATCTTCAATTTGATCCAGAAAGGTACGACGTGGTGTTCCCCTTGTAAACGTCCCACTCACACTCGCTTTGTATACTTGCTTAGTCAACCTTTCTTCTCTCATTCTTTCCACGTGGCCAAACCACCTCAGCATTCCCTTTTTTATCTTTGCCGCTACTTCTTCATTCATACCACAGCGCTGTCTTATAACACTATTCCTAATTCTATCTTTCAGACTTACACCACACATACTACGAAGAGCTCTCATCTCTACAGCATTTATTCTACTTTCATGTCTTCCCTGCCAAATCCAACTTTCACTACCATACATGAGAGTGGGCACTAACACTCCCCTATGTACAGCTAGGCGTGCCTTTTTAGACACATTCCTACTCTTCATAAAAGCGTACAATGCCCCATTCACTTTATTGCCAGCATTAACTCGTCTTTCAACATCATCATCATTTTTACCATCACTAGTAAACAGTACACCCAGTATACAAATTCTTTCACCTGTTCCAATTCCTCACCATATTACGTTCGTTAATATTACGTTCCGTCATACATTTATGGTTTTCAAAAACCATTACTTTCGTCTTACTTACATTTACTTTCATACCTTTTGTTTCAAAAACATCATGCATAATAGTTACCATCGCCTGTAAGTCTTCAGCCGGCGATGCAAGTAAAACCTGATCATCGGCATAAAGAAGACATTTGACGAGTAACTCATTCATTCTTAAACCACATTCATTATTTTTCAAATCTTGCAAACAGCTATCCATGAATAGGTTAAACAGCCACGGTGACGCTACGCATCCCTGTCTAACACCTTTATCAATGTTAAACCATTCAGTGTAGGACCCGGTTATCCTTACGCAGGCTCTGGAATCCTTATAGATGGATTTCAGTGCCTGAATAAAATGGCCGTCTACCCCATACATCGACAGTACCGACCACAGTTCATTCCTCCTCACTTTGTCATAAGCCTTCTCCAAATCAATGAATGCGCAAAATACTTTCTGATCTTTAGGCAAAAATTTTTGCGTCATGCATCGTAAAGAGAAGACTTGATCCGTGCAACCCATACCCTTTCGAAAACCCGTTTGTGCATCCCATATTTTCATTTCGGTCACTTTCACTACTCTTTCAATCAACACTTTCGCATACAGTTTGCCGACAATGCTAACGAGGCTTATGCCCCTGTAGCTTCTACAATCTTGCCGCGAACCTTTCCCTTTGTAAAGAGGTACGATTACCGCCTGACACCAGTCTATAGGTACTCGGCCATTAGTCCAGCAAAGATTGAAGAGCTGGTATAGCTTGTTAGCTATAACATCTTCTCTCTCTCTGAATAGTTCATAGTTAAAAATCCTATAAGAATCAATCTGTTTACTTTAAACAAAAAAAAAATTAACTTCAAATAAATTTTATACAATGTATATTTATATTAATTTAAATAAATCATTTATAAAATATTTAATGTAAATAATTTTTTATAGTTAGTCGATAGGTGATACCAGTAAGTCGCCATCTAGTGGCTTGGCGAGTTAGCCTAGATCTTTAACTACATACTTAAAAGAAAGCACTCTTAAATGTATATTTATTATAATAATTTGGCAATGTCGATCATATAGTCCAGTGTAATTATATTTATAACTTAGTTATACTAAATTCATAATTTAAATATATAAAGAATACGCTAAAACAATTCTCAAGTTTAATAAAAAAAAGCCACTCAAAATTAGTGAATTTGGATATTAAAATAAAAACGCAAATTCATCGCGTAAAGAAGAGGTCGCACCTTTAACACAAAAAGTAAGCGCAATACACGATTGTTTCTCTCTTTGCAATCGAATAATACGTATCGTAAATATGAGTTTTAGATTCTAATAAAGTGACATGATTCATAGACACTCCGGCAGTGAGCGAAGTCTAAATTGTTAATATTTGGTGTATGATACTAAAAATGAAACATTCAATTATTTAAAAATAAAGTACATTGCAATTTTCATCCATTAATATTAAGTGCTTTCAAAACTATTTTGTCCTTCCTAAAATTATATCGATCTTTTTTTAATTACTGAGAGTTATGAGAAATCGTATTATATATATGAGATTTTGTTTACATAAAGAGAAATATGTCAAAACTTTATCAACTTTATTTTTGAATTATAATTATATAGTAATACATACTAGTATATTATGTTTCTAATTGTAAGAGTGCGAATTCAGCTTCTTTAGAATTCTTACACTAAAGAAGTCGGTTAAAAACTGCCAAGCTGCTTAGGTAATTTTCCCCTTTAAATTTACTTGATTTGTAAGGTTATAAAATTAATTTTAGTTCTTATACTACATACTATTGTATGATACGTTATTGTTTTACTCAAGGAATTGATTACTTCGTATATAAAGTACATATTTTCGCCACTAGTCATCGTCGATAGGCTTATGGATGGATGGTTATAAAGTTCGTCAACGAAGTTCGTAATTACGCATAATGGCTTGGTACCCAAAGCTAAAACGTATTGATGTACGTCGAGACATTGCGTTACTCGAGAATAGGGATATCAGAAATGTGAAGCAGTTAGGTGGTCTATTGAAGTGCAATGATCAGCACAAATGACGAGAGCTGGCCAGTATTAGCAGAAGATAGACTCTCAAACGATTGCAAAAGGAATAAAAAGAGAATTAATTTTACTCGAGATAAGCCGTTTGTAAAAATAGTTTAATATAGTGAATATTTTATAAGTTTATATTAAAACATTTGTTAGTGATAATAGTATATTCTACGACAATATTATAATTATATTATATTGAATGTATACCCAGTTGTTATATCACATTATATAAAGCAACTAGCAATGATTTGACAAGCACATGTTAACAATTCATTTAATTATTAGGACATGTACGTGTTGCCTTCAAGTTGATATGAAATAACCACCATTGTGTATTATTTTTTTCTTTTTTTTTATTACTCAAAAAATATGGACTTTAAATCTTGTAAAATCCTTATCACAAATATTGTAATTTATATGAGCGTATCACACCATTGCTTTAATCCCTTTTTACTTATTTATCTAATTAATAATTATACAGTTATTATGTCTAATTCCTTTTTTTATTTAGCACAAATTTATAACTATTGTACCTACATTACTTACGTATCTATATTAAATATTATAAAGTAATAACAATTGGCAATAATCATACGTCCAGTTTCGATGTATTTGTTTGTGTATGATTTATATAATTGCTGTAAACAGCTGCGGTTGTAAAATGTAAAGTTATTCGCTTGTCGCTTGAATTACTATCGCCATCTTATACACCTACATATATGTATAAGTAAAGAAAAATATTGTAACATATGAAAAACAAAACGATTTTCATTGGATTTCTACGCGTTTTTATTTTGTTTTTACTATTATACCTTTCGCGGTTGACGTTCAGATACTAGTCTCTCCGTGATCACGAATGCTTATAAGTATTAGAAACCGTAAAAAAACAAAATGAAAACGCGATAAAATAAATTACTTAGCTATTTTCATTTATTGTGATCATATTATTATAATAAAAAGATATTTATAAATGATAGTTATATATCTATAATTAGACAGATATCACAAGAGATTTACATCATTGCTATTTTCGACTTGTGTTTATCCACCATTTAATCAATGAGTAGAGTATACTACATATCTCAATAGAAATTATGCAAATAAATATATCATATACAAAATACACTACGAACGTTTTGTATAAAATGTTATAATACGTTTTGACGATATATTTCTCACTTACACAAAAAATGCTAGAAATTTAACTAAATGACTGATATTGGCAACGATATGAAGACATTTTTCAGAATATTTGACAACCCATTGCACTAAAAATAGTTGTACTAATGATTACCTAGCAACATATAGGAATTGCATAAACCGCTGGTACGGCTTTTAAAGATGTTTAGAACTTATTCATCAGGTAGCAACTGTCCTAATTGTACGTACCTACTCAAATACTAATTTCTCTAGTTACTACCTACTATATCCTGGCCATGCTGTACAATTTGTCAGGATATAGTAAAAATAAAACTCGAAATAGACCAATCTATAATAAACCAATGTGTAGTAGGTGAATTAATGTAATACGTTAAGACAAAGGAGTATGTCCATTAATGTTTTCATTTTGTACAACAATGAAATTATTATCAAAAAAAAGTTTTTTATTATTTTCACCATTTATTATATAATATATATTATACCAAACCATAAATAACTTCGCTGGATAGAAGATGCTAAATAAATAAAAGGTTTTTCAAGCTCTTTTAATTCCCTGCCATTTTTTATTATATCGCTCGACATAGTTGCCAGTGAAAATTATAATAATTAGTTTAAGATTGTGGTTTGGGTTTATAGAAATAACATCTTTTTTGAAAATAACTTCATGCTTTCGATTTATAAACATCACAAAACTCACTTTTATCGTTTATTAATAATAATACACCTAAAAAATGTTACTAAATTTAAATACTACATTATACTGACTATTATTATTGTCATAGGTATATATATTTTTAACTATTTGAGATTTTTGTAGCATAGATAACGCGGAGTGGTATATTAATAGACTACTACGTAAATACCTTGCATTCCAAATATATCCAACCAAACCCCTTGGCACAATCATTGGTTCTGGGTATAATTAATGTTTTTAAATTCGATATGGCAGTACGGTGTTCTTAAATATTCTAATATCTAATAATTCTTGTATATCTTTTTGAGTTTGATCTTCAAACACAAGGTAACAGTCGCTCAGAAGACAAATAATGTTCTGCCAAAACTGGTAAAGATGAAAAAGCATTCCTAATACGTTCGAAGTAAATTTACAATACGTAACTAAGAAAAAATAAATCTTTATAATATACCAACTAAAAAATAAAGGTCAAATTTTCTGAAAAACAAACATTAATTACAAATTAGTAACAATCTACTTAAAACTAAAATAATTCCTATGAATTAAAGTGATACAATTTTCTAAAACGCAGTTAAATTATTTAAAAGTTAATACAATAATTACCTTTTAAATAATTCATTGCGTTATTATGGACTTTAGATTAAATATGAATCTCAAAAATAGTAAGTACTAATAGGCCAAAAATGTTTAATTAATAGCTTTAATATACACATTAGCTTCAAATTTACTTTATAATAGTTGATATAAGGTTTTTGATACTAATGTTCAATATCAAAATCTATTATTACAATGGATTTTCTTTTAAATAAGATAAATAGTAAAAATCTGAATAAAAACAATTTAATTTCGCAATATAATTACCAATAAATATAAATCCAATCTTCAAATCTGTACAAAATTTAAGATTTTATTTGTATATTTTAATATTTATGCTAGAATGTAAATCTTAACAATCGCAAGAAAATATTAAGATTCTGTATAAATGATCATTTAAATTATTTTTACAATATCCGTAAACGTAATACTACACCCAAAAGTAGTTTAATAATACCCAAAGTTGTTTAATATATTTAATATCGTTTTTCTTAGATTTATACTATTTATATTAAATTAAATCTTAGCGTATACCTTTGTTATACTTGCCTCAGAATTCATTACAGTATTGGAATGGTCACCTTGTCCCATATCATATCGTAATAAGGCGTCCCTGTAATTTATTTTATAAAAATGTAAATTGATATTAATAATATTGATATATTATGAAATAAATATTTTATTTTGGATCTAAGGTCACTTTTATAATATTATATTACAAAATTAATATAATAAAAAATAGCAATCACAGTCATTTCTTTAAGTCTTTGACTAAGAAATTCGATTGTAACTTAAATACATTATTATATTATGCATATTTGGTAACTTCTGAATAGATGAGCATGACTTAAAATTAATGGAAGAGATGATTATGTGACTGTTTAAAGACACATTGAAAGAATTTTACCTCATAAATATATGTTGTTGACCAAGCTTGTTTACCAATAACAAAACGAAAAGCGACGTATGTAAACAAAAATAAAATAGGAGGCAAATTTATACAAAAAAGAATGTATGAAAATATAAGATTTAAAATCGTTATATATAAGTTTCAAGTAGTGAAATTAAGAATGTGACAAGTTTCTTTAAAGTTCCTTGGCTTGTGATTTTGTTACATCTTATATTTTAATTCACTAATTGTACACGTGTGCGCACAGAAATATTAATACCTTAGAACGGCCTTGTAGTCCGAGCAGGCGTGGCGCATATGAGCAAATGCTGATATCAATGTCAAAATTCGTTTTACCGGCTAATGGTTACGCTCCTATTATTATACTGAACGGAGATCTGAGAAAATAAAATGATACCGTCTTGCGCTGTTGTACCGTGTTGAAAAAGAAGTTAGGTATGTAGTGTAATCCAAGGAGGAAGTTCTTTTCACTGGTAAGGGGACGTCCATTAATCACATGATCTTTTTTTAGCGTTTTTAATGTATAAATTAAACAGCTGGAGAAAATTGGCGACACTGGTTTTAGTACAAAATAAAACCGATGGCCCTTCTGAGGTAATTAATATTTCCGTGCGTGTGCGTATACAATCTAAGGCAGAGGCCACGGCAAGCCGGAGAAGTTCACAGGATCTCCGAGGCCGGCGTCGGCCTCCAAGAGACTCATAATAACTGCCATAGCTGCCTCACCGTTACCATCGAGACCCAGGGTTGGTAAAGGTGGTGAAGATGGTGAAGTAGCCCCTGCAGGCAGACAGTCGATGTTGGTCGGAGGGGGTGTACCGGCCGAGCCGGCAGCACTGAGAGGAACGTTGTTACGCACTTGACAATAACCAAGATCGATGCCCAGAATGTTGTCCACTAGCGACGCCTGCTGATATAAAAAAGGTGATTTTACTAGTATCGGATACTCAAAATAAAGCATGTCAAGTAGTATGGCCAGCATGTCATAGGAGTATCGAATTATAACAATATGAGGTAGTAAAACTATTTTCACGAATTATGTTTGTATTTTTTTTTTAATTTGCCGACGTTTCTAAAGCTATCGGCCGTTCACGGTCCGGGAGAATTAATGTGTCTCACGCCCAACAAGTCATCGTTATTGCAGATATTTATTTCTGTCCGCTACAATATTGGTTATTAAATTTTTACTCACATTTTTGTTACAATTTCATTGCCAGTACAAAAACGGAATGATTTATAACAAAAAACTAGAAATCAAATACAAACGCGATAGAATCCGTAAAAATAGTTTCATTTCAAATGTGTAATACTCGCGTAAACAAAGATTATGGTTTATTTATTATTAACTATTTTGTTATTTATTGTAAGATTATGCTGTTTTTACTAGCTGATGTAATAAATAATGAGTATGAGTAAGTATGAGCAAGTATGAGTGCAGAAGATAGACTGACCAAAAACTTCGAGGGTAACACCAAACTCTTTTGGAGGGAGGTGAAGAAGTCTCGGAGTGGTTGGTCAGCCTTCAGAATGAATAAAATAAGGTCTAAAGGTGGAGACATTCTTACACAAACACAAGACGTGTTAAGCCGATGGAGTGAATATTTTGGCGATATGTATGCGGATGCTACGGTTGGCGCCGGTGTCGCATGTGGTCTAGTAGATCAACATTCGGCGACGGCGTCCTCCGATGGCATCAGTATGGATGAAGTTGAATGGGCGATAAGAAGTTTGAGAAATGGTAAGGCAGCGGGCATTGATATGGTGTCTGCCGAGATGATCAAGCTTGGTGGCTCCTATGTCCGGGAGGCGTTCCTGTTGCTCCTCAATTTATGTTGGAGCTCGGGAATGGTTCCCGGGGAATGGTTCCCGGGGACTGGAATAGCGCAGTCATCGTGCCTTTGTTTAAAAACAAGGGTTCACGTTATGACTGCGCAAATTACAGAGCCATAAGCTTGACCAGTTTGGCAGCAAAAGTGTATGGTAAAATTATTGAAAGGAGAATGAGGATGGTGTCCGATGGTTTACTGTGTGAGACACAAGGAGGTTTCAGGAGTGGAAGGGGATGCATGGATCAAGTGTTCTCTCTGCGCAACATTGTGTAGAAGCATCTGGCCCTAGGTCAGAGGGTTTTCTGCAGTTTTGTGGATCTGGAGAGAGCATTTGACACGGTTGTACGAAAGGAACTTTGGGACATTTTACCGGAGTATGGTATTAACGGTAAACTGCTGCAGGCTGTGCAATCCAGTTACATGGGCTGTAGAGCCTGTGTGCGGATGGATGATGGAATGTCGCGTTGGTTTGACGTCAATATCGGCGTTAAGCAGGGCTGCGTTCTATCAGCCAGGCTGTTTATCATATATCTGGATAAATGTCTCCAAAGGTTGAACGATATGAATGTGGGAGTCCAGATGGGTGACTCAGTGGTCTCTGCTCTGCTTTATGCAGATGATGCAGTCCTGCTGGCACAGTCAGCGACTGACCTGCAGACCCTAGTCGACACAATAACAGAAGATTGTAAGAAAAGGGGTCTACGCGTGAATGTGAGCAAAACCAAAATAATGGTCTTTGAAAGAGATGAAGCCAGAACAGATGTAAGAGTAACAATAGGTAATGATGTACTAGAGCAAGTGGATGAATTTGTATATCTTGGATGTGGATTTAGCCGAGATGGACGGTACACCACTGATATAGAGCGAAGAGTGAATGCGGGAAATAGAATGTACGGAGCGTTGGGGCAACTTCTCGGCAGCCACCACCTCAGCCAGAAGGCACGTGTAGCAATACATAACGCAGTGCTTGTCCCAACATTACTGTATGGAAGCGAGAGTTGGGTATGCAGAAAAGAGTATGAAAGTAAAATTAATGCGGTCGAAATGCGATCTCTTCGGAAAATCTGTGGAGTTAGGCTGACCGACCGCATTCGTAACGACGACGTAAGAGAGCGAGTAGGTATGAAAGAGAGTATTGGTGTAAAGATGCGAAAGGGAATGCTCCGATGGTTCGGACATGTGGAAAGAATGCCGAACGAACGTCTGGTTAAGAAGATATACAATGCGAAAGTGGAAGGATGCAGGTACCGAGGGAGACCGAGACTAACCTACCTAGACCAGATCGGTCAGGTACTGAAGGAAGGTGGAGTCAAGAGTCTCCGAAACCGGCGAGCGTGTATGAAGAGAATTATGAATGTTGAGGAAGCGAGTGAAGTATGCAGAGATAGAGTTCTCTGGCACTCTGTTCTCTCTGCCTACCCTGCAAGGGATATGGCGTGATGATATGTATGTATGTATGTATGTAATAAATAATGTTTGTGTGAAGCAGAATCAAATGAGATCTTGATAAAAATCAGCCCGTTATCAATGACATTTCTGTAATTATACACTTTAAAAAAATAATAACTTCATTAGTTATTTCAAAGCTTTTAAAATAAGATATTTTGTTTGTTATTTCATTAGCAATATTTAAATTGTTATCAAAATTCATACGCATTTGTAAGTCATGTAGCTTTAGGGACAAATTTGTAGCTAGTTATTTTACGTAAAATTATTCATAAAAGTATTAAAACAGATGAAAACTTGTTCCAGATCTTACAGCGTTCAATAATCGAGAATTAATTATTATTTAAAGCAATTATTCATAATAAATAGATAACTAATATTTTGTACAAAAGTGAATATAATATTGCACTTTAAAAAATCTCGAGAATAAATTTTGAGGCGAAGAAAATATTTAAAATATTTATATAAAGCTGATGAAATAAGTATGAATGTATGTTCGTTATCAAGCTAGTTTATTTTTTTAACTAGACTGTAATATGCGTATAAAATGAGTATAATTTTTATACCTGCTGGTTATACACTACATCTTGAAGCATCTCCACGGGCAATTCCGGTGAAAATTCCACAGATGTTTGACGAAAGGCTTCCTCTGCAATGGCACTGCCAATTTTATGTGATTCAACCTGGGACTCGATAAGACGTTGCATCTCTACATCTGCTTCTGAAAGGCCAATGTTGGCGAGGAGGTCCATGTTAGACTTGCCAGCGATGTCAAATAGTCGAACTCGCTCCACAAGTGTGTCAGCTGCTTATAACAGGACCACACCGACACTTTATAATCTATATTTATAATAATTTGGTTCCGTTTTGGATCATAATACAACATGTGGTATCAGATCAGACATGATATGACAGGATGAATGGTTGTCACTTTTAGTATCTTGATTGACGACTGCCACTCGCGCTTTACATGTTACAGTAGTACGACAAATGTATGTTAATTCATTTATTCGAGCTTGTCGTTCATTTTACTTACATATATGTTAACCCTGTAGAATGTAAATATAGAAAGTGGAAGTGTTTCGTGAGATTTAAGTTATCTGTGATTAATTTAAGAATTTGTTTGTTTGAATGTGCCGATGAGAAATGTTACATTACTCTCCTTTGTTGATACTTTACTGTGCCTTACGTCGACATGCTGATGGATGAATGAAACAAAAATTAGCGGTACAAATATTAAAATTACAAGCATTTTATTTATAAAGCCCCTCTTACAGACTGAGAGCCTCGTATGCAAATCTTCGATACTCATATTGTGAATTTATGTCGCGAATATCTGATAGCCCACAGTCCGTATGCATGACATTGAATCACAAGGTGGGAGTTGGCTATTCTGTTATTAAGGATGTTTTTCAACTTCCAAAACAAATTTAAAACTCAATAATTGCTCTGTCATCTTGAGAGTTGCAGCGACGATCTCGGCCGAGAAGTTATGCGCGATTAGTGTCGGCGACGCATGCTTATATACCAACCTCTATTAATTTGTATTGCGTTAAGTGATCAAAATCGTAAGGTATCGAACCTAAATTCACCCTAATCGAATAGGCCTAAGTTGTTTACTTATAATGATACAAGCAATATTTTTTGATAATATATTTCCTTCCAAATAAATAATATACGTATAATACATACATATCATCACGCAATATCCCTTGCAGGGTAGGCAGAGAGAACATAGTGCCAGAGAACTCTATCCTTGCATACTTCACTCGCTTCCTCAACATTCATAATTCTCTTCATACACGCTCGCGGGTTTCGGAGACTCTTGATTCCAACTTCCTTCAGTACATGATCGATCTGGTCTAGATAGGTGAGTCTCGGTCTCCCCCGGTACCTACACCCTTCCACTTTCGCATTGTATATCTTCTTAACCAGACGTTCGTTCGGCATTCTTTCCACATGTCCGAACCATCGGAGCATTCCCTTTCGCATCTTTACACCAATACTCTCTTTCATACCTACTCGCTCTCTTACGTATAATTATATTGATAATTAGATTTACTGATATGAATACTGTCGATCTTGTTTCTCTTTTTATGGTTGCAAACGAGCAAGCAGAACAACTGATGGTAAGTGTCACTGCTGCCCATGGACCTTTGCTATACCAAGGGTATAGCTAGGCCACTGCCTACCATCACAATCCCTAAACCCACCCAGTTGGGCTTCCGGCTCTCTCACTCACTGAACGAAGCGCAATAGCCAATTGCTATTACTCAGACGTCGACCTTCTGCGAGAGTGTGGTACTACCTCGGACGGACCGGCCCGCGTCTGCAGACAGAGATCTGTCAACAGCGTGCTCCTACCACTATAAATTGTTTAAATACTATTGCCGAATTACTGATAACAAAAGAATCAGGTGAGAGGCGATCTCGACGTATATATACCACATAAGACAAGCAACGTAGACGCGAACATTCGATATTAAACTGCTTTTATTACAAAAAAATATTATATACATAAAATATTCTGTGCTGTGTGGTGACAACCTTTAAATTGCTTGTAAAAGACGACTAAGTGCTTTACATAGACCTGGGCCAACTCCACCTCAATAATTACATTCACAAACGGGTTTGACGTCAGGCAGACAGCGGGTCATAAAACTAAAGCTAATAGCTTTTACAATATGTACAATGGTCGAAATGTCGATACCAAGCAATGGATAAAAGCAGGAGAACGATGATGATGATGATGTACAGTTGAAGAACGGTGTTTGAATAGAAACCATGGCACTTTTGTGAGTGTCGTAATATACGACTAAGAGCTTTACATCGACCTGGGCCGACTGCATCTGATGCCGTCTGGTCAAAAGTTACATTTTATTTCAGATCAATGTAAATCTGTCTTAGTCATCTTTTACAACACCCTTGAGTAATAAGGGTTCACAGTAATAGGGTTAGAAGACCATAGCCGCCACTACACAGAAAAGAAAACATTTTTTTTAATAATCTACTAGCTGTCCCAGCAGACGTCGTCCTGCCCGTAAAAGCTTTAAGCGCTATGCCGACAGCAGCGCCACCTATCGGGTCCAATTGTGTTTTGAAATCATCCAGGAACCCATTGGAATATACATAGAAAAGTTCATCCCAATCGGTCCAGCCGTTTGACATACCGACAACGGCGCCACCTATAGGGTCCAATTGCGAATCTAAACCATCCTCGAATCCCCTCGAACACACATAAAAATATCAAGAAAATCCGTCCAGTCGTTTAGGAGTTCACTGTCAACACGCGTCCAGAAGAATTATATAATCCAAGATATACAAATTCATCCACTTGCTCTAGTACATCATTACCTATTGTTACTCTTACATCTGTTCTGGCTTCATCTCTTTCAAAGACCATTATTTTGGTTTTGCTCACATTCACGCGTAGACCCCTTTTCTTATATATGGATATAAATTTCTGTAATATAAATAACATATTGTAAGACACCTTAGTCCTCCCGTGACCATGATAACTGTAAAGTGTTCGAAACGTCGGGCAATTAAAAATCAAATACCAAAGCGATAGAATCCGTAAAAGTAGTTTTATTTCGAATGTCTAACACACAAATGCGTAAACATTAGAAATCCTTATAAAAGACATCTTTATATCAGCTTCTTTTAAAGCTGGTAAATAGAGCGTTATAAAGAACGTCGCCATACTATGTGAATCTTTCTAAAACAATTTTGTAGACTCGGTAACCATCCGTAGTATAAGGCCCACACCCAATTTTGTTTTAGCCTGATATTTTTAAAGACTCCATTAGTTACGTAGTATGGGTACTTCTTATATATATATATATATATATATATATATATAAGAAGTACCCATACTACGTAACTAATGGAGTCTTTAAAATATCAGGCTAAAACAAAATTGGGTGTGGCCTTATACTACGGATGGTTACCGAGTCTACAAAATTGTTTTAGAAAGATTCACATAGTATGGCGACGTTCTTTATAACGCTCTATTTACAGCTTTAAAGAAGCTGATATAAAGATGTCTTTTATAAGGATTTCTAATGTTTACGCATTTGTGTGTTAGACATTCGAAATAAAACTACTTTTACGGATTCTATCGCTTTGGTATTTGATTTTAATTGCCCGACGTTTCGAACACTTTACAGTTATCATGGTCACGGGAGACTAAGGTGTCTTACAATATGTTATTTATATTACAGAAATTTATATCCATATATAAGAAAAGGGGTCTACGCGTGAATGTGAGCAAAACAAAATAATGGTCTTTGAAAGAGATGAAGCCAGAACAGATGTAAGAGTAACAATAGGTAATGATGTACTAGAGCAAGTGGATGAATTTGTATATCTTGGATGTGGATTTAGCCGAGATGGAAGGTACACCACTGATATAGAGCGAAGAGTGAATGCGGGAAATAGAGTGAACGGAGCGTTGGGACAACTTTTCGGCAGCCACCCCCTCAGCCAGAAAGCACGTGTAGCAATACATAACGCAGTGCTTGTCCCAACATTACTGTATGGAAGCGAGAGTTGGGTATGCAGAAAAGAGTATGAAAGTAAAATTAATGCGGTCGAAATGCGATCTCTGGGGAAAATCTGTGGAGTTAGGCTGACCGACCGCATTCGTAACGACGATGTAAGAGAGCGAGTAGGTATGAAAGAGAGTATTGGTGTAAAGATGCGAAAGGGAATGCTCCGATGGTTCGGATATGTGGAAAGAATGCCGAACGAACGTCTGGTTAAGAAGATATACAATGCGAAAGTGGAAGGATGTAGGTACCGGGGGAGACCGAGACTAACCTACCTGGACCAGATCGGTCATGTACTGAAGGAAGGTGGAGTCAAGAGTCTCCGAAACCGGCGAGCGTGTATGAAGAGAATTATGAATGTTGAGGAAGCGAGTGAAGTATGCAGAGATAGAGTTCTCTGGCACTCTGTTCTCCCTGCCTACCCTGCAAGGGATATGGCGTGATGATATGTATGTATGTATGTGTAAATTTATATCCACCCTATAAGATATTAAATATTGACCCACATTTTTAATACAAATTCATTGCCAGTACAAAAAGAAAATAAAGAATATATAGAATCATTTTCTTTCTATACTGGCAATGAATTCGTATTAAAAATGTGTGTCAAAATTTAAATATCTTATAGAGTAGAATATATAAATTTCTAAACGTCGAGAAATTAAAAATCAAATACAAACGCAATAGAATCCGTAAAAGTAGTTTTATTTCAAAGATGTCTTTTATTTAATAACAAAAAGTCATAATTGTTTTAACAGCTTCTAATAGATACCAGACCTGTTTCATGCGACGTCCATTAAATATTGTGCGACAGGGACAACACTCTACGAAGCCGAAATTATACGATTGTCTCGGTCCAAGGTTCGATTTGCAATATCAATCACCGAGTACTAAAATTGAACCACCCAAATAGGTGGACTGACGACATTTTAAGAGTCGCAGGACGCCGTTGGATACAAATAGCATAGGACCGTTCCGAGTGGCATTCTCGTGGGGAGACCTATGTCCAACAGCATAACGTCTACAGGCTGATGGATGGATGGACTAAAATTCAATGCGAGTCATAATTTTCCATTATAATGTTTTCCAAATATGTCTATATTTAAATTTAGTGTCGCTGCGGTAAAATTGAGGTGATATGTATTGAATTATAAATGAATATCAATTATGTATTAAGAATAATGATGCAAAAATAACGAATGATATCTTTAGGTATGGTTTTTTCATGTTATTGTAATGTAGCTCAGTTAGGTTAGTTTTGGCAACTTCTTTTTTCATAATTAAAATCTATATAACTTACTCTGTTTGTATATATCGTAAGAGTCCTGTGAAGACTCCAAATGTCCACGCCCTTGATTTTCAGTCACGATGCTGTTATTTGCCACAAGGCATTCGACATCTTTTGTCCATGGGTTCCTAAAATATTGTCATCAAAACCATACATTATACACTACCGTCCAAAAGTTTGGAAGCACACCTGTTTTCAAACAAAACAAATAAATGCCGACTAATAGCGGTAAAAATTAGCAATAATCTTAAGTTTTACAACCTTTTACGACTGTCTACACAAACACAAAAGGATTATTATCCTACATTCATCAAGTTTTATGGAATTCCTTAATATTGACGAAACACGTGTTTTATGACTTAATCCGTCGGCTACTTTATCCTATGCAATGGTGTAGTTTTATTGATAATGTTTGCTGGTTTTAACTTTTTTAGACCTTATTCAGTCGCACTTGAGCATTGGCACGTGAAAGTTGTGATATTAACATTGTCTGTATTCGAAAGATATCGGCTACTACTTTGACCGTATTTTTTCTTCTGAAAATGGCAAAACGCAAGCAAATCACGCTTGAACAGCGAAGCGCTATTTGCACTCTACGCGAGGAAGGATACAGTGAACGTCAAATCGCAGAAAGGCTCGGAATTTCTTGTAAAGGTGTCCACTATACCCTTGCTAGAAAACAAGAAACGGGGAAAAATGAAGATAGAAAGAGATCTGGTAGGCCCAAATCCACAACAAATCAAGAGGACAACTTCATTAGAGTTCTTTCTAAACGGAATCGACGCTTAACTGCACCACAGATCACTGCAGCTCTGAATGATACGCGAGAAACACCCATTTCAACAACTACTGTTAAAAGACGCTTACTGTCTGCGGGATTAAGAGGATGTGTTGCTGCTAAAAAACCCAAACTAACAAATCGACATAAGAAAAATAGACTAGAATGGGCAAAAGCGCATAAAAACTGGACTATAGAACAATGGGAAAATGTCCTTTGGAGTGACGAATCAAAATTTCAGATTTTCGGATCCAATAGACGTGTCTTTGTACGCCGGTCAAAAGAAGAGAGGGCTTCAGAGGCATGTACAGTGCCTACCATCAAACATGGTGGTGGTAATGTCATGGTTTGGGGGTGTTTTGGCAACAGTAAACCCGGCAATCTTGTGAGGATAACCGGAAAATTAAACAAGGAAGGCTATTTAAAAATTCTCCAAGATTCTGCCATACCCAGTGGACTAAGTCTCATTGGTTCTGGATTCATTTTTCAACAGGATAATGATCCTAAGCATTCGTCTAAATTGTGCCAGAACTTTTTAAACAAGAAAAAAGCTGAAAACATTTTAAACATCATGCAATGGCCATCTCAATCCCCTGATCTTTCTCCCATTGAACTTGTTTGGGATGAACTTGACAGGAGGGTGAAAAGTCGTTGTCCTACGAGCTCAGAACATTTGTGGCAGCTATTAGAGAACGAATGGAACAAATTAGATAAAGATTATTTTAAAAAATTGATTAATAGAATGCCCAGAATATGTGAGAAGATTATAAAGGAGAAAGGTGGACACTTTGATGAAGCTAAAATTTAATCTAATTTACCATTGTATATTATTTTTTTATTTTGTTTAAGTTAGTTTCTGTTTGTTCTTTATTTTTTTATCAATACATTTAAATTTAAATGACTTAGTTTGGTTTTATTCGATTTTACCTTGCTGCTTCCAAACTTTTGGACGGTAGTGTATCTTCTATATATACTTATTTAATTATACCTATCTGTTTTGTTAATTGAATCTACAAGTATAAATTAGATAATTTATAATATACAGACGGCATAGTGGCCTAAGCAGCGACCGCCCGTGCCGAGTGTCACGAGTTCGTGTCGCGAGTTCTTTGAATGATTCAGAATTTATTGTGCCGAGTCTTGGTGTTCTGTCATTTAAACATATGTTTGTAAAGTTCACTGCTATACAAGTATTTAATCCTTAGTGCGTTCGTATTGTCTCCGGGGACGCGCTGCGCACTTTTATGGTGTTTAAAAAAGAAAATATATCCAAAAATAACTTTCATTTTGAACTAAAACGAAACAAGTCAATTATCGCGAACGACTGACAATGTTCATGTATGTTGTGCGACTGCACAATTGTCGTAGTGGTTGAGATGGCGTAACAGCGCCATGGGTTCGATTCAAACGCAGTTCTTCAACTGATCATCATCCTTCTCCTGCTCATATACATTACTTGGGGTCGACGCAATATGTACTCCACTTCCATCGTACATATTGTAAAAGTTATTAGTTTTAGTTTTATGACCCGCCGTCTGCCTTATATCAAACCTCATTGTGAATGTAATTATTTGCATCAGGTGCAGTTGGCCCAGATCGATAAAAAGCTCTTAGTCGTTGTTTATGACATCCACGAGCAAAGTGGGGGTTGGTAGTATTCGTAACCACTACCACACAGAACATATTATTGTAATTTGTGTCCATTAGTTGTATGTTTGTAAAGTCCTTACCTACGTAGAGCAGGGTGGTGTTTAATAAAAAAAAATTAAAGAAATTTTAACTAACTTGAACGGTTTGAAGTGAGTCTGTATTCGTGCATAAGTGCCGTCTTTCCGGCGGAATAAATATGGTGGTGTGTGTAGTTGGTCTCTACGTAATAGAGCAGTTTTATGTGTGCGAGCCACTGCACCCAGTTCGGGTCCGCTCACATATTCATACAGACTTGTCCCAAGAAGTTCTTGGGGAAGAAATCCCAATGCCAGCGTTACCCTAGAATAAAATAATTGATTAATAAAGAACAATTCATTTCAAGAACAACATTTCTTTTTTGTTTTAATGGCTATAGTAGCTTAGGACATCAATGATTCTGCCAATGTCCGTTTGGTAAGAATACGCTCGGTAGTTATAAGTTTATTTTATAAGTTACTTTATCTCCAAAAGTGTCATGAGTTGTTGTTTTATTTTGTTTTGAGTTTAATTATAATTATTTATAGTTTTATCTTTTTGATTCTGTAAATTTGTGTAATTTCGCTTGTTTTTCGTGACGTCATCATTACGACTCCATGGAAAATCACTGCAGTCTTCTGGCTGCAATATACTGAGCTGGAGTCGTTTTGTAACGAGCATTTATTTACTCGTAATTGTTATTGATACCTACTTTTGTTAAATAGCTCGTTACAATAAATCTTTTCTTTCTTTCTTTCTTTCAATTTCAAGCGATCGATTCGAATGTGTTATTAAGTTATTATTAATCCTAAATCTTACACGTGGGTGATCGCAAGTAGTGTTGCCCAAAAACGCATTGGTCTTGTGAGAAATGCGAAATCAAGACCAACTAATTTTGGCAAGACGAAGACTAAGAAACTTGAGCAAGACCAAGACTGAACTTGCAAGAGTCTCGCATTTTGCAATTAAGTCAAATGAGCCTTGGGATTCATTTATCGATTAATCAGCGTCCAATGTTCGTCTTAGGTCTCCCCGAGGAGTGATAATACCATAATCGCCACATCGTAAGTTGGTAGTGTTAAGGTTTTCCAGGAGAGTACTGTTGACCATTCTTCTAGTGATCTTCCAGCCGATGTTCACTTACGGGAAACAGGTAGTGACACATTGTACTCTTTACCCTCGACCATATAGAGGTAACGGCAAATATTTAGCACTTGTCAATTATTTTCATATTCATTTTTTTTCACTTTCTTTCTCATTTTCGTAAGCAAGAACAAATCGTATTTATTAGACAGATTTATTTATGTATGTTTGCGTAAAAAAATTATATATTTAATGCCTACCTTTGATCCACAAACGTGAATTTACCATCAGGTGCATGACGAGAAACATATTGCAAAAGTCTCGTGGGTGGCGCTGAGCAAGCATAAGGAGTAGGTGTAAGATCAGGTAAAGCGCGACCAACAGCCACTAAACAAGATAGGCTGCAAGCTTCACCATCTTCTGGCACTTCAGAAGTACTAGCAGCTTCTGATATCTCTACTGGCACCCAAGACTTCAGATATCCTACAACATAATAAACACAATACCATTTTATATTTTTTGTATATTTAATATAGCTGCTTTTTTATTAAATGCAAGTTTAGCACAAATTTCAATTTTGTAACAACATACAGGCAATATCTTATAGATTTGCCAGATGTTATAATGATGCCGGGCGGGCCACCGATGACAAAGATCGGGTACCGGTGGCCCGCTCGTACGGCGACGAGAGGTGTTTGCAGGGTGGGTCTATGGGGTTGCGCGCCGCCTCTAACGTCGCCCCGGAACGGGAAAAAAAAAAGAACGTGTTATAATGATTAGCATCCATATGGATTAGAACAGCATTTCCCAAAGCATGAGTCGCGAAGGGTATAGTGGGTAGGTCTTGAAAGACAGAACGATACATCGATCGAATAGAAATAGGAGTATGTATCGAAGGCAATATATGTCCTTCCCAGTCTAGACTATCAAGACGCGAGGTTTCAAATTTGAACACTATTGTTAGGATGTCCAGGGTATACTATAGTACGTACGTATATACCTATAGAGTGAATTGACTTCGTTAGCTATCTCAATTAGCAGTAAAAGATAATAAACCCTGGGAGTTTTGACGAGATATGAGTTGACAATACAATACAGTAATGCCGAAATTATTGTATAAGCTTTCAACCACCTCTTTCCCGTAACTATTGTTCAAGGAGACTGAAAATCATAGGATATAATCTTACTACAACTGAAGGCAAACTGTAAACAATAATCAAATCGTTTACTATAAAGTTGGGGGATGGGGATAGCCACTTCCATGTTGTCAATTTTAGATTATATCATCATCATATTAAATTAAACCAATAACTAAAACCTCTATAATCTACAACTACTGAAAGTCTACGCTAACTCGTCCAGTATACCCAATGTAGTAGACCCCCCTCCATCGCGCTATGGATGAATCTTGTACCTAACAATGTGATTTAAAGGAGCTGTAAGTCAGTAAAAAGATTATTTCGATGTTCACAATCTTTTTCTATTCATGTATCGAGATAAAGCGAAATATCAGGCAACAAATGATGCAAGTCTCGTTGATGTATTAGATAGAAACTTGTCAAGCAACTAGATAATAAAAACAAATACTTGTAACATACCAGTGCACTGAACAACGCAGTATTTTTTGTCCTGTTGTTTCTTCCTCATCTTGGTTGGCGATTCAGTTTCCTCTTTTATAGGCACCGGTAAGGAGTTCTGTGCCGTAGAGGCTTGTTTACACTTGATCCGACAGAAGAACGAGCGGCGAGCGCCCGGGCAAAGTCGTGAAACGCCTGCTACCAGGTCAGCTTTTACTGGCAACATGGCTGAATCACAACAGCGAGCGTGTGATTAATTTAGATAACAACAATAGCAAGCTTATCTTTTTTTTTTCAAGTATAACTTTAATAGCTTTTTTAACCCTCTTATTTGTTGCCTTGGTGACCTTATATTTGGTTATTTGGAGGTCGTTTTTTTAATTGGAACTCCAATTTATGATTCAATTCAAAAATATATGATATATATATATATCTACATAGATTTATACTATTACACATACGTATAATTGCAAAAGTATAGTATAAAAATATAATAAATTTGTAATTTCTTTTTGTATGAATCCTATATTAATTTTATTTTTTTGAAAAATAAACTCTTCGTTAATTCGATAAAGGTTTCCATCGATCCATTAGACTGTGGAAGTTCACTGTTTGGTATAAGGTCACGAGAGAGCGATTATCATAATCGCCACACTTATTGAACGAGTTGGCAATCGCATACACTTTTATGGGTTATATATATATATGATATAGCCTGACCACTGTCTCTTTAGATGCCACAGTCTATGTATGAATAACAGGCAGTACAATAACAATTCATCTCATCTCATATATGGCCCATTGTTGGGCTCGAGTCACCTCCATAATGGGAGGGAAAATAACTCCCAGTACCACGCTAGTCAGACGTGTCGGTATCGGGTTTTGTTTCAAGTTTTCCTTCTTTCGCATAGATGTTAGGTATATGCGTTTTATATCCCTTAGTCATCTCTTACAGCCACCCACGGGTAAGATAGAGGGGGTGGTGAACTGTATTCTTACTCCGTCACCACACGAAAAACGATAACAATCAAATTATACGTAATACATCGTATAACATTTCAACAGCTTTCATACGGAGCGCCTCTATAAGCAATACAATTTTCAATTGTAAATAAGTCTGACATTAAAATTGAAATAAATGTGAAAATATAGATATGTACCTACAAAATAACTAAGTGATAGTGAGGATAAAGGAGCTAAGTGATATCCTTTAGCACTTAGCTGAGGAGGCCCTGAGAACATAATACGTTTAATATAATCTAATATCATTAGAATTACTTTGGTAAATTTCAAACTAGTTCAAAACTTTTTTTTATCCACAAATAATTGTTCCGAGTCTGAGTGTAATTTATATATGTATATCGATTGTTTATAAAGTCCAATGAGAATTTGAATTAAATAAACACTTTACTGTTATAAATTGCTACATATTATTACTAAAATTATTTAAAATTATTTTAAAAAGAAAGTGACATACTTTTTGCATCGATGAGTCTCTCCCGGGGGCTTAGGTCGGGCGATGACAGTTGTTCCTTGACCTTGGCCACGTCTTTGGGATGCAGGATATCAAATAGACTTTGACCTACTAGCTCCGTCTAAATACAACAGGAATACATTCATTAAATTCTGATACTTAAAATTATTTGTTTCTTAAATAAATTCAAACACGTACGTTTTAAAATAAAAAAGAGAATTATAATATTGATACAGGGAATATGAAAACATTTATTTAATACATAAGTTCTAGAATAAAAATTTTCTGCATAACTTGTTCCTAGTTATGCATTAAATTTATTTTTAGTACCTAGTTATGTATTAAGTTCCTATTTATGTATTTATTAGGTAATTTATTAAAGACTAGCTTCTGCCCACGGCTTCGCCCGCGTAAAAGTTTACTTTCATAAAGTTTTCATCCTCTATTTTTATTATACCCCTTAAGGGTAAATTTAATGTCATATTTATTTATATCTAATCAATGGCCTAAAAATAAATTTCAAGTTTCTGGTTTTACAAATGAGTATAAGTCCTTACAACTTTCATCCCCTTTTCAACCCTTTTTTTGCATTAAAAGTAGCCTATGTCGTTTATCAAGCTCTAGACTATCTGTGTACCAAATTTAATTTAGATCGGTTCAGTAGTTTTGACGTGAAAGAGCGACAGGCAGACAGAGTTATTTTCGCATTTATAACATTACTAAGGATTTATGTTCCGTTTGCATTTAATTTATTCGCGTTTAATTTCATTCTATGGAAACGATATTATTTTGCATTATAGACGTTGACTACGTACGACGTTGAGACGTACATAATCTATTTTTGAGTTTTTGTGCTTAACTTGAAATCCTGTTATTACGTTGCTATAAACACGTTATTAGATGAGATTGCATTTTTTACATCTGTTGTTTTGAAACATGTTCTTTTTTTAATATCTTCTCACATGTTAAACTTCTGCTTTGTATTACATAATTTGATACAGAAATATTAAATTAGTGATCATTTCGTTACGATGCCTTCTTTATTACCTGAAGTGGTACTTATTTAATAGATATAACGAAATTCTAGACGTGTCTTTAGTTTAAGGGAATCTTGTAACTTCATTTTGCTTTTACAAAAAAAAAGTAATATAACTATATCGAGTTATACTAAATTCGTCTATTAACTTATTTGTTTCATGATATTTTTATTTTGCTATAACTGTCGGAGACATTTGGAATACCAACGCGATGTTGAACCCAACTAACATAATTATTAGACATTAAAAAAGACTTAGTAGGTTGACCCGTACTGATATCAAAAATTCTGTTTGTTTAATTTTCTTTTTACTTTGACCAAGATAAATTATAGTTCAGTATTATATTATTTTGTAACTCCCATTATTTTTGATAAACTTTGCAACCCTTGACACCCGAAGAAGAAATAATAAATATCAATCTGGTATAAGTTCTCTGTCATCAATATGGCCTTTTTTTTTTTGGCGGCGGCTACGGGTCATCAATATGGCCTACGGGATCATCGTCTCCAAGTGCTAATGAACGAACGATATGATAAGTACGATATAACCTTTCATTTGTCGTTATTGTTTTATTTAAATGTTCTCTCATTTAGGGTTATATAAAACCCAAATTCAAGTGATTTTAATAATTATGCAAATAACAAAAAAAATAATCTTATATTTACCTGATCATAATGAAGTAAACTCTTAACAGAAGCAGAAGCGTATAATAGTCGTCCCCGATCGCATCCCACGACAAGTAGGAAGGTGTCGTGTGCAGCTTGTAGGATGAGCGTATTAAGTTCTCGATCAGAGATCAATGCAGGTCGCGGCCTAGCGGTTAATGGACATGCAGATAAAGCACCTCTAATGGAACGCAAATGTTGTACGGCCATACGTAACACAGTCAATTTGTCAAGTTTGCGCGCCATGGCACCGCACATCGGCACCATTGCACTTAGCTCCGATATGTAAGTGTTCATCTTGTCGCGACGACGCTTCTCAATTTCACTGTGGTTCTGTCTGTGCAAAATTATAACAATATATAATTAATATATTATTTATCTGCCGGTTTATTGAGGCGTACCTATACCTTGACTTTCAGGATTACAAATAAATATTATGTAATTACGCTTAGTCGAAGATGAGCTTGTTAGTGTATATAAAGAGAAATTTGACAAAACAAACCCGTTTTACGATCTGAAGCCGAGCATTAAAAGCAACTAAGAATTTAATTTTGCACGTCTCATAAGCGAAGCGTTGAGGTGATGCTCTACTCTCGATATATGAAAATCAAGGACTTATCAACACTAAAAATGGCTGTATTTTTGACACTGCAGTTATAGTATAATATAATCATACATATGTTAAGAAAAAACATTCGTTTAAACGTATTTGATATTTTAAAACAGCAATTATTTTGCACAGCATTTGAAGC
This sequence comes from Lymantria monacha, assembly GCA_905163515.2. Taxonomy (NCBI): domain Eukaryota; kingdom Metazoa; phylum Arthropoda; class Insecta; order Lepidoptera; family Erebidae; genus Lymantria; species Lymantria monacha. The sequence goes on from LR991081.1 coordinate 27,262,121, forward strand.
CGAACCGTCCTGAGGATGCGTCGTTTAGAGGCTAAACACGTGTCGGATCTTTATTCGAAGTTCTGCGGAAAATTGCAAGTTGAAGTTCTGGAGGCGGTGCTCATCACAGGAGTAAGATTTCCTTGTATCCTATTCCACCTTGATCCCATCTCATATTCCTTCCTTTTTTGAGGTGTACGGTATATTGATTAACCGTGGGAAAATGGTGGGTCTTTCTTCCTCTCCTCCATTTTATAATAGTAATTATTTTGTTTAAAGTAAGAAATAAGTTGATTTAAAAATATTCGAAGACGTCAGGATGTTTGTCGTATGGATCTGGCACTCTCACGCCGTAAATCGCAACCCGCTGTTTCCTTTCGAAAATGGCTTGGTAATTTTTTTTCGTTTAATTGCAATTAATAAAAAACTAAACTGCTGTCTTTAGTGTATGTATACCTTATGAAAATTGGGATCGTTTACATTTTTTTTTGTATTCTGTTCGTCCATCGGACAGGCAAAGGGAACAAATCTTATACAGCCATGGGTTCGCTTACAATGCTTGCAAGCTATGTTTCGCGCTATGTTGCGCTTTATGTATGGCGCGAAATTTCAAAGTATTTTTTTATTTTTCATTTATGGCATTGAGTAATATATATCATATGAGGCGTGCACTTTTGGATTTTCCAAACTATTTTTAATTATAAACACATATTTAAAAATTCTAAGTCACCTCTGACACAAAAAAGTCTAGAAATAAAAAAAAGAAACTTCTCTTGGTCTTTTACTTCATTAAAAGTACCTATTATTTTTTTTGTCACAACTCCAGAACCCATTCGGTCCGGAGCTACGATGCCACAGAGACAGCTACATCTCGGAAAAGGGTTGACAGCAAGCAGTCAGCTGGTCATAAAATAAATGATAAATATCTAGCAATGTGAGGATAAACGTTTGAACTTACTTCTTATCAGACATGCTGCGATTAGATCTGGTGTCATCACCGTCATCGTCATACGTGCTTGCCGTTCCACTATAATATACAAACAAATCAATTATTACATCTAATATATAAAAATCTCATGTCACGGTGTTTGTTGTAGAACTCCTCCGAAGTGGCCTTTTTTTATTCCTTATGGTGGCAAACGAGCAAGCAGCACACCTCATCAGCTCCATCGTAAGTGTTACTGCCGCCCATGAACCTTTGCAATACCAAGGGTATGGCTAGGCCGCTGCCGACCAATACAAACCCCAAACCCACCCAGTTGGGCTACCGGCTCTCTCGCTCATCGAATAAAGCGCAATAGCATATTGCCATTACTCAGACGTCGATCTTATGTGAGAGTGTGGTACTACCCCGGACGGACGGCCCGCGGCTGTAAACAGACAACTGTTAACAGCGTGGTCCTACCACTATAAGACCGGCCTCACCGATTGTAATGATTTTTTGTGTATTTAGTAGATATGAGAATAATATTTAGCACCAGTGATAGAGAAGTTTAGGAGCGCGAGATTGTCTTGTTATGGACATGTGATGAGGAGGGATGAAAGACATGTGACAAGGAGGGTTATCAATATACTTGTGGATGGGCGTAAGAATCGTGGGAGACCCAAAAAGAGATGGATGGATTGTGTAAACGAGAATATGTGTATGAAAGTTGTGACTGCGGATATGACGGCTGATAGAAGATTGTGGAAGGCAAGAACATGTTGTGCCGACCCCACTTAGCGTAAGATGAGGGCAGGCAAATGAATGATGATAATGAGAATAATATTTTACGACCTTCTTTACATTGCTACTTAAACGTGATTAAAGGTTTTTAAAAAAAAACATAAAAAGAATATACAAATATATTTAAACGTCATTGATATGAAATCGTTTACATGGAGTGTTGTAACAGAAGCCATTCATCAAGATGAAGAAGAATGAAGTGTCGCAAATGTGTCGTGTGCAAATTTTTTCAGTTTATTTTAACTTAGAAATGCTTGTTTTGTAACTATAAAAGGTTGGTAAAATAATAAAAAATAAATACATTCTCCGCATACTGTTTTTCATAACATTGCTAATATATCATAATATACCTTAGGGGAAAAGGTTTCTTCGCATTCTATAAGAAAATTTAATACCAGAGCGAGGTGCATCTTTAACATCAAAATTCCTAGATTGAAAACGTTTAAACCAACCTTGTGGTCCTCTTACTGCTCATACTGCTTTAGGTCCATAAAAGTCACAATTTTTCTCGCGACTTTTATCCCTTTTTTGTAATAAATTTTTAAGATGTATCGAACTTTTTCATTAGAAATTAAAATGAGTGAATCATTTTGACAGTAAGAAAAACAAATGAAAATGGCGGGAAACAACATTTTAATAATTTGTCTTTTTTTGAAATGTAACATTTTTAATAGTATCAAAATCAGCCAAATACATCTATAGTTCATCTAATCTAAGAAGTGCATTTTGACGTTTTGAATTTTTTAATACACAATAACCTCGGTCAAACGTATACACATGATTGTAAACACTAAATCTGAAATTTTAAACAACTATTAAGTTATTTACATTATTAACATTGCGAGTGACTTTTTTGTACAATAATCTATTGTTGAAACTCGAAAAACTAATTTAAAATAAAAATAATATGGTAAATAGTAATTGTTATTGACGACCTAACAATGTCACGTCATCACGTTCTATACAGTAGTGCTTGACAACTTCCAATTCACGAATATCCAAATAATCGGTAAAAATATTAGAATAATACAATTAATCGAATAGAGATTTTGACAGAGATGTACATTTCGACACTTTGATTGATGAGGAAATAATTATTAATGTTCGCGACGCTGATAATTCAAGTAATAGTAGTAATTCTTAATAAATAGCTATTTTTAAATCCAGGACGTGGATAGAGCGTTGGGGCAACTTCTCGGTAGCCACCACCTCAGCCAGAAGGCACGTGTAGAAATACATAACGCAGTGCTTGTCCCAACATTACTGAATGGAAACGAGAGTTGGGTATGCAGAAAAGAGTATGAAAGTAAAATTAATGCGGTCTAAATGCGATCTCTACGGTAAATCTGTAGAGTTAGGCTGATCGATCGCATTCGTAACGACGACATAAGAGAGCGAGTAGGTATGAAAGAGAGTATCGGTGTAAAGATGCGAAAGGGAATGCTCCGATGGTTCGGACATGTGGAAAGAATGCCGAACGTACGTCTGGTTAAGAAGATATACAATGCGAAAGTGGAAGGATGTAGGTACCGGGGGAGACCGAGACTAACCTACCTAGACCAGATTAGTCATGTACTGAAGGAAGGTGGAGTCAAGAGTCTCCGAAACCGGCGAGCGTGTATGAAGAGAATTATGAATGTTGAGGAAGCGAGTGAAGTAATGAATGCAGAATGCCAGAGAACTCTATCCTTGCAGGATAGAGTTCTCTGGCATTCTGTTCTCACTGCCTACCCTGCACTGCAAGGGATATGGCGTGATGATATGTATGTATATGTATGTGTGTATCAGTGTTCGAATTTTATGGATTTTAGTTAAATATATTGATAAGCTTTAATTGCCTAATTTCTGGAAACTGAGATAATAAATTCTTTAGTAAGTTATAGTTTTTCAATGGTAAATCAAGGTTTTTAATATTTAGACTACGTAAATTAAAAATAAAAGTGAAAATAACATTTTAATTTTCCAATGAGAATATATTCTGAATCCTTTCAAAAACAGCTTCAATAAAGGTTTTTCTTTCAATTCTTTCAACTAATTACACTTGCAATTTTCAGATTCAGGCAAAAAATGTTAATTAACTAATGCATAACTAATTGAAAATCATTATAATTTTTGACGTCGGTTTATTGTTGATTCGATGGCGAAGGCAATTGCCAGAGCCAATGCAGAACATGTTGCCAGAATTGGCGAGCGATTGGAGAGCTATCCCACTGGGAGTCGTGCATTCTGGTCCCTCGCCAAAGCTGCCTAAGGCAACTTCTGCCAGTCCAATTTACCACCACTGCAGAAAAATGAAGGCAGTCTAGCTTACAGTGCAAAGAAGAAGACCGATCTTCTAGGTCAATTCTTTGCCTGTAACTCGACTTTGGACGCTGGAGCTGCCACACCACTTACCATCTCGCGGTTGTTTATCCTGCATATCAACGACTTGCTCTCTATAGAGAGTATACGTTGCTATGCAGATGACAGCACGGGTGACGAGCGATACACCGAGCATCAGAATGTCTCTCGGAGTATGTTACAGGAAAGACGGGTTCAACTTGTGTCTGAAGTAGAGCGCTCTCTGGGGCGGGCCTCGGAATGGGGTGAACGGAACTTAGTCCAGTTCAACCCCATTAAGACACAAGTTTGCGCTTTCACTGCGAAGAAGGATCCATTTATCATGGCGCCTCAGTTCCAAGGAGTAATTCTCCAAATTTCCGAGAGTATTGCGATCCTCGGCGTCGAACTGTCGAGAAAAGTCCAGTTTGGGAGTCATTTGGAGGACAAAGCCAAATTGGCAAGCAAGAAATTAGGCGTGCTGAGTAGGGCTAAGCGGTACTCCACACCGAGACAACGTCTTGTGTTATACAAAGCACAAGTTCGTCCTCACGTGGAGTACTGCTCTCATCTCTGGGCAGGCGCGCCTAAATATCAGCTAGACCCACTTAACTCCCTACAAAGTCGTGCTATTCGAATCGTCGGTAATCCCAATCTCACGGATAGACTGGAATCGCTGGAGCGGCGGAGAGACTTTGGGTCTCTCTGCGTACTCTACCGGCTCTTCCACGGGGAGTACTCTGAGGAAATGTTTGACTTGGTACCATCGTCGCCGTTTTATCACCGTACCACTCGACACCGTAGCAGGGTTCATCCATTTCACCTGGAAACGATACAGTTCTTGACTGTACGTTTTCAACGATCATTTCTCCCACGCACGTGCAATATCTGGAATGAACTGCTGTTTCCCGAGCGCTATGATATGTCCTTCTTCAAGCGAGGTTTAAGAAGAGCACTTTCTTCAAGGTAGGCAACGGCCTGGCTGTGGCCCTGGTGTTGCTAAGGTCCATGTGCAGCAGTATCACTTACCATCAGGTGTGCTGTTTGCTCGTTTGCCACAATAGGCAATAAAAAAAAATCATCTTAATTGTAGGTAAAAATAAGAAGGTGGTGCCTTTTTATCGTTAATTTTCATATTTAATTAGTTTAAAAAGAATTTTATTCATAATATGTCCGAAGCGGAGCGGCTTGCGCAAGCCAGAGTACCTACCCGTTCTCGGACGTATTTTCAACTCAACCATCTGGGCAAATTACAAATCGATCCTACCATTCCGGGAAGTAGGACTGTTTATTAAGGCTCTTCTTTTTGAAACTCTTTTTTTAAACTTATAACATCAGATTTAGTTTTTGATATATTAGCAAAAACTTGAAGCCTTTTGATTATAATATACTATTTATAACTTGAAATTTAATTAAAATTGATTCATTCCACGTATAACAAGGTGGCTACCTCATAGCTGCCACTGGAGAACAAATATAGGATGTGAAAATACTACAGTTAATAAGATAATCTTAAACTTTCTAAATTTTGATGTTTTGCTAGATTTTGGCGAATGTACAAGTACATGCAAGTAGTAATGTTTATGTTAGAGACAATAATGCGCAAAAAAGTAAATAAAATGTGCTATACTCAGGATTCCAGTCTCAAGAGAAGATATAAAACTGAAGAGATTGTATGGTTGAAGACGCTACTCTTACGAACTACCGTTTTGAATTGAAAAAATATATAATAATTATTGGACAGCCCATTTATTAGTGAACGTTACTCGTTCTCTCTTAATGATGTGACAGAGACGAAGTTGCGCGGGTCAACTAGTATATAATATAGATGTTAGCCATGTTCGTATGCGACCTTAGCAAAGGGGTCGCTTAATACTGTTTCCTTGTTAATTTATTATAATACTATAAAATTCATTGTTTTACAAAGCAATTCAATTGACATTTTAATTAAATAGTGGTAAGACCACATTGTCACGTAGGAGACTGTCAGTGTTCTGTCGGACTGTCTGTCTGCAGCCGCGGGTCGGTCCGTCAGCGGTAGCACCACACTTTCGGTGAAGATCGACGTCTGAGCAATAGCAATGTGTTATAGCGCTTCGTTCGGTGAGCAAAAGAGCCGGAAGGCCAACTGGGTGGGTTTGGGGTTTGTATTGGTAGGCAGCGGTCTAACTATACCCTTGTTATTATAAACAGGAGTACTTGCGCTTTTGCCACAATAAGCAATAAATAAATATTTTTAGAATATTGCTGTAAACCCTACGAGACTATATTAATTTATTTTCACCAAAGTTACTTGATATATGTTTGTTGTGACGTATTTTAATTGGGATGTAGCTCATAGGTACGGCTGTCTAAAGACAGCCGAGTAAGTAAACTTAGCATTTGCACAATAATTGGGCGGCTTTGTCCTCAATAAACAAGGAAATAATGATTAGCTCTTCTACTGACTATTTCTAATGATATTCACAGTATGTAACACGTGTCTAGCGATATCTTGGGACTTAATATTAATGGATGTCACCTCCGCTGGGAAGGAAAACTTTGATTACATCGATTTAATTCAACCGACAAACATCAGTACATTTCTAATCGTTGTAACAAATATTTTGGGCTTCTAACGTTCATTTATTCTTTGATAGTTAGGTACCTCAGATTTATATCATTTACTGGCGACTACAGGCCAGACTTCGCTTCATGTTATTAACTGAGGACTTGTATTAAAATTTAGTTTAATAAATGATTACTATCTGATATGAGCTATATTTGTACAGCAAATGATACTGTTAATGTAAATTTAAATCACTAATATCCTCTTAATATACATATTCCGAAATCATTTGTGGTCAAACTTACTTTTTATTTTACGGATTCTATCGCGTTTGTAATTGAAAAATCTCATACTAACGCGATAGAATCCATAAAAATAGTTTTATTTCAAATATATGAAATATATCAATACCCGCGTAAACATCAGAGATTATTAAATTAAAATAAATATGTACTCAAACTAAACAAATCGGACCTGCGCAAAGCCACCACTGAAAAGTGATTGAAATAATTTTAATGGTCTCGATAGATATTAAATTATATGTTTTCATAATATCATTTTTTGTATACATGTTGTTATGTCATATTCCTTAATCGTTTTTTACGATACCTATGGTTAAGGAAGTAGGTGGTGAAATATATTCGTACCAAAAAACAAAACTATGGTTTACTAAAAAAGTAATAAACTATAGTTGATATATATTTTTCCAGTTGCTCCATAGTAGTTAGTGATTATAGTAGTTTTATTTCTTTTAAATGTTAATATAGGGCGTATTTTTTGAGAAATCCTGTGAGCGTCACTTAAAAAAGAAAGAATTACAGCAATTCTTAGCTAAGTGTGCAAAAAATTTCCATTACGTCTACTCAATTTTATAAGGTATAAGAGTCGCAGGTGGAGGTTCCTAAACGGCGAGTAACCTAGCAACCTTTATGTCGGAAATGTATTGTACTGCACTCAAACTTTGGCATCTCTGTCGGTACCTGATTAGTCGAATTGTCACGCTAATAGAAGGGTAAATTTGCAAAACATTTGTACGGCCTCTGTAGAGTTATTCACTACATTAGTAATTACATTAAAATATTTATGTTTGCGTCATATTAAATCTACCAGTAACTCAATTATATCAAACAGAATCTAGTTGTCCACGCTGGTTTTTTGGTACAATAATAATAATCATATATATTTATTATATGCTAGCTAATCCGGCATACTTCGTGCCGCCTAAAAGTCAATGTATGAGCAGATTTCGATTAATTCAAAATTATAAAGTTATTTTTTTTTATTATGATAATAAATAATATATAAATTTAAAAAATCAATTATTTTAATATCCTGCCATCACGAAGAAGCACCTTATGATATACGACATTTTTTCTCTTGCGCGTTGAAATTTATCTAATTATTGATCTCTGAAATTTGCTCGATGATTTCGCATTATCAACCAAGCCGTTTCACGGGCTGTTTTACTTTGATCTTGTGATTGAGAAGAACGAAGTCTGGCCATACTATAGCGGCGCTTTTCACGTATCGTTCTTCTTTAATGGTTTCATTCGCGATATTTAGAATCCTAATTGCATTACAGGTTTGTAGGGAAAGATTAGATTTTTTTGCTCTAAACGACACACAGATATCGAGTTGCTAATCTCTTATATTTTCAACACGAAGTGACTAAATTTTCCATGAAAACAGTGCATGAATCCTGATTCGTGGCCAGATAGATTAAAGCCTGCATGCAAAACCAAGGCTTTTATTAAAGTGCATAAACAATTAAACATACCGCTGCTAGGTTACAGGTACGAGTCTGCGTAATAACTCCTCTTACAACAGTGCGAATTATTTTCAGGTATCTTCTAATAAATTAAAAAAGGTATCTTCTAATAGATTACTTACTAAGATGACGATTTTCTCTTGCGGGTTGTACGGACTGGAATCTGAAGCAGCGGCGCCGACGGCGCTTGTAGTGACGTCTCAGAACCAGAAATTTCGAAATTTTCAGAGCTACTGAAAAAAGAAGACACGGTAAACAAAATTTGTGTGATAAATTAATAACACCAACTGCGATTGCAAGAACGCCTGTTAAACGTGGCGATTATGGCATTATCTCTTCGTTGTGAAGGCCTATATCCAATAATGGGCATCGATAACTTGATGTATGGCCTAAAATGAAAGAAAACATTTTATATACAGACTGTGAAGCTAATAATGTCCAAATAATAATTAGTTTTAACACTCACGTTCTAAGTACCTTTAGATTTAACTCACAATAAATTGAATTCACAAATTTAGAACAACAATCTGTGGATAGCACTAGGTATTATATATTGTCTTACGTAGGAATTGTACCCAAGACACTGGCACCTTTAGTATCTTAAACTTCTACACCATCTGTGCAGTCAATTCTACTTCGCACTTTTCTACTTAGCGATTTACTTGTTTGCAAATTGTAGGAATATTATTCGTACTCTAACCTTTCTCATATACCTACTTAAAGTGGAAATTTGAAATATACACCTCGCAAAAATGTCACGTCGCTCATAAGTATTTCATTAGTGATTTCGAGATAAAGTTTGTTTTTGTTAGCTATATGGCCAACATTTTCTCTTTACATATACGAGAAAGGTTAAAATATGAATAATGTTACTTTACGTTTCATTTCTACGTGTTGTACTATTTTTTATGACTAGGCTGTTATGCTTTCAGATTGAAAAGGATACAGGAGAAAATTATATGCAATACACAATAATGACATTAGAACAGAGATAAAAAGTGACACTACAATTAAATATATATTCCAGTGTCAGAAGGAAGATTTGTTGTTTTAAGATTATCTGATTGTGCTTTGATAAAACAAGTTTTAGTCATTGTGTTTTCATTTTTCACAAGAATTATATATAATATTATAATACTTTAACACAGAAAACTAATGGCATGTTATGAAACAACTGTGAAACAATACCAATAATCACCAGAAGCCATACAAATAACTTGATGCCAGAAGACGTTGAGTGGATATTGGCGTCACGTTTTATTCACCAATAGCGTCGAGTTACGTCAATTTGCGGGGGCATTAAAAAAAACTCTTTTTTGATTATTAAATTTCACTAATAGTGAAATTTAATTATGATAAACTTCAGAAAGAAATTATAGATATGTTTTTTAGTAATAAGATTACAAATAAAATTGTTTTTTTGATCGTACGAATGCAGCGAGCAACGCCTTGTAATATGCTCATATTTTATATGCAGTAATTAGGCCCTTTCATTTGTGGGTTACAAATACACACACAGGAAATACACATACAAAGGACCACTGATGAAAATTCTGTTTTAAATTTGTGACCTCACGTCTGAGTTAATGTGACTTGAAAGAATAATTTGACTTAATGTGATTTATTAGCAAATCGCCGATTAGGTCTCTTCTAAATACAGTTATTTTATCAAACTAGGAAACAGATAAATATAATTAAATACATAGCTACATACAATAACTTTTTATTGTTTAGCCGTAGCAGGAAAAATAATGCAAGCCAAATATGTTACGAGTGTGATAAACTGAGGGATATGAATCAATGAGATTTGAATAGAAATGTAGAGAAAATAATAAAAAATTATAAAAGGTTCATGATACAAGAAATAAAATAGAAAAAATGTGAGCCGTCATGGGACGCCTGGCAGATGTGAAACCTCGTGTGTGTACAAGTAATATGCATAAAAGATAATATTATTACAAGAATTAAATATAGCCTAATGAAAAAATGAAGTATTACGAATTTCTTACAGAAAATGGTAACTTTATTTAATAAACATTTATTTACATGTGATATAAAAATTCGATATTAATATTTAGTGGCCACAATTTAAATATTTAAATATTGATCCCTGTGATGATTGTTGGGAACTGAAATATTTAAAAAATATGATATTAAAATACGCAAGAAAGAAAAAAAAAATTGAGTGTGGCTTCAATATACTCATGAACTCAAATCTTAGTTAATTATTGCAATATATGACTAAAGATTTGCAAATATAAATTTTATTAATAAATTTTTCCATATTAATTCCTTCATGAATAATAAAAAAATAATTACCTAATTGAAGATAATATTAATATAATTTATATAATTATTAATCTTAATATAATTTATATAATTACTAATATGATTAATATGAATATAATTAATTAAATATCGTCGAACTGAGTGAGAAGCCACACCGTACTCTACTACATATAAAATATATATATATGTATACCTTAGTATAGCGTGGCGACCCGTCGCCACGGCAAGCGTCGCCACGCCAACAATTCGGTTTACAAGTGAGCCTATAGATGTTTCACATCAAAAATTTTATGGTTAACGCTGATGATGCTGCCGACCATCGCCAATACCTGCGCCTAATGCCGCCCTAGCTGAGGCCGCGGGCGACTAGACCGGGAAATAGTCTGTCACCCGCAGAGAGGCTGGCCGCGCGTGAGAGCGTCGACGGGGATGGTAGCCAAAAGGGTAACCTGCCGGGGACGGATGTCAAGGAAGCGGTCCCAGTGGCCAGGCGACGGCGATGGGGATGGGAATACGCTGGGTTATGGGGCCACGCATTACCCTACCGTCGCCGGGGACGGAGTGGCTCCAGACCATAGCCTACGAAAAAAGGGGGAAAACCTAGACAGGGTAAAACACTATAATGTCCCACTTTTACATGATGCTCAATAAAATAAACTCTAAGCCTTTTTCAATCATAAATTTATTGCAAATGTAGCAACTGGCATTTAAACTGAGATAATATTTCCTTATAAATTAGCTAAAAAATACTGTTTCAAAACCTTATATGGGGCTTTTTATAACAGTAAGTATCGATAATATGCCTCACATCTATTACGAACTGCCCCATTACAATTATTAGTAAAATATAATAAATCTGACAGACAAAATTTAAGAAAATATTAAAGAATCAACAACAATCCTTTTAGAAATACATTTTTGAGATCAAATTCTTAACCAAAATAATTATTTTATATGGTATCTTTCATCCATCCATCTATCCATCAGCCCGTAAACATCTACTGTTGAAGATAGGCCTCCCCACAAAAATGCCATTCCAATCGGTCCTGCGCGACCTGCATCCGACGGTTTCCTGTCACCTTAATAATGTCGTCAGTCCATCTAGCTTGACGTACTACGCTGCGTCGTCCAATTCGTGGTCGCCACTCGAGAACGGTTCTCATTTGGACGAGCAATGTGACCTGCACATTGCCACTTCAATGTGCTAAACCTTCGGGCGATGTCAATTACACCCGTTCTTCTACGGATATCCGTATTCCGGCTTATATCACGTAGAGAAATACCGAGCATAGCTCGCTCCATAGCACGCTTAATGACCTTAAGCCTTTTTATGAGGCCAACATTTAGAGACCAAGTTTCAGTGCCGTAAGTTATCCCTGGTTTATAACACCACAAACACACAACATGACAAGGTTATAACCAATGTGTGTTACATTGGTTTATTAAACCTTTATTTTAAAACAGTGTGGAATATTCATCTCTAATAAATCACCGTTATTACAGAATTTTATATCTACAGAATCAGTTTCACCCACATTTTTAATACAAATTCATTGCCAGTGCAAATAGAAAATGATTCTATTTATAACATTTTGTATTGTTTATGATCAATTATTATCTTCTTCTTCTTCTTATGTATTGGCAATCAGCTACTTATATGAGCTATTGGTGCCAGTGTCAAGTTATAAATATCTTCACGTTTTTAGTCTTTCAGGTTAGTCATTGTCTAAGTCAAATTGTCACCATTAACAGTGCAATGGCCATACTCTTAATGGTATCTTGTAGGAATTTTGATGGTAAACGAAAACGTTATAAAGCACTTTTGTATGATATTCACTACATCCCAGTAGTTCCGCCGCATCACATTACATAAAATGCCATCAAAATTATCTAATATAACACGTTAAAACACTAATATATCGAATAAGATACAAGAGCACCACATGACGTTTTCAAATTCCCGTCAAAAGTCTATCAATTATTATTATAGTCTATCTAATCTAAGAAGTGCACTTTGACAGCTGTCGGAGTAAGTTGTCTAGGTATGTGAACCAAATAATCGCTATCGAAAATATCCGATTTTAGTGAGAAATCGATATTGATTCTTTTTAATTAATAATCGGTTTATTTTTTTATTTTTTCAAAAAGGAGATGAATAAATTAAGTACTAAATTAATACTAAACAAATTTAATTATTTCAGCATAAAATTTATCCATCATATTTAGTAGGATTAGGTTAAGTAAAAACAAAAACTGGATTTGAAAATAGCTATTTATTCAGAATCACTACTATTACTTGAATTATCATCGTCGCGAACATTAATAATTATTTCCTTATCAATAAAATTGTCGAAACGTACATCTCTGTTAAAATCTCTATTCGATTAATTAATTATTCGTGAATTGGAAGTTGTCAAGTACTACTGTATAGAACATGATGAAGTGACATTGTACGATCGTCAATAATGAAAAGTAATAATTACTATTTACCATGTTATTTTTATTTTAAATTAGTTCTACGAGTTTCAACATTAGATTATTGTACAAGAAAGTCACCCGCAACGTTAATTATGTAAATAATAGTTCTGTAAAATTTCAGATTTATTGCTTGCAACCATGTGTATACGTTTGACCAAAGTTATTGTGTATTAAAAAAATCGAAACGTCAAAATGCACTTCTTAGATTAGATGAACTATAAACATTTAATTTATGATAATCATTATGTTGTGGCAAGTTACTAGTTTAAACAACTAACAAAAACTATTAAAGCTACCACCGGATCGGAACGCAGTCACTCAAAGAAAGATCCGGCAAGAAAATTCAGAACCATAATACTAATTATTGACTGTTGAGAGACGTGAAATTTGTATATTTTTAATTTCAATAGCCGCGCCAACTATTAATAATTCTAGGCAGGCATCGGTTTTCTTTTGCGAGGATTTGTGGTTTATCAAACCTGATGTAATGGCAGGCGCGATCCTGACTGTGCTCACAGACTCCAGACATAGTGTGACGGCGATGTTTCACATCAGCTATATATTCCTTCATCCGAATTCTTACAGATCTCTTTGTTTGGCCTATGTAAGAGAGACCACAGTCTAATTTATGAACTCTGGCATCCTGTAGAGGGATCTGGCACTTGACTGATGGTAAGAACACTTCCTCCTCCTCCGTGGCTCTCCTCCTGGAATCCTCTTCAGTGGCTTAAAATAAGTTTTTATAGAAGCACATGTCAGGATATAGTCAATCTTGTTAGTACTCTTTTCACGTAAGGCAAGACTGCAGGGAGACGGTCGACTGTTAGTGGATTCACACGGTTTCCGTGACGGAGCCGAGGAACTCGCAGCTTGTTTGCACGTAGAACCGCCTTGACATGCTGCAGCTCCCCAGCCAGGTGTTCGGGTGTAAAGCTAAACACATATATGCAACCAAAATTTGCAAAACAAAAATCAATGTACAATGTGGGCGAATTTGTATGGTGCGCACCGTAAGTTGTCCCAAAGTACTTTGCAAAGATTTTAATATTTTTTCTAAATGAATCGCAATTATTACTTGCAGCCATATTGATGGGCCACTGTTAAGTCACCGTGCGTGTTGCTATTTATTTGATACCTGTATTATTGTGTCTATAAGCACTTTGGGGCATATTGACAACTAGGGCACATTGTAGCGTTTTACCCTATGCAAAATATGCAGAAAGAAAAAAAAAGGTTTGTTGCAAGGTTGAAGAAAGCAAAAACCAATGAATATATAAATAATATATATATAAATACAAAGTACAAGAGAACACAGCTAATTAAATAAAGTTACTAACTATTGCGAGTTCTTTCTCTTGCGGGAGTCATGCTGATACGTATGCGTGTTCGCCTGCATTGATGGATGTTGTGATGAATGCGTAGGGATGATATTACTGTTTGTGGAGGCGCAATCACTGTTCGCGCCATCGCCGTTAACCGCCGTCACGTCATACGCCGGTGCCGCGTTCTCGCTCTCTCTGCAAAAGATACAACAATTATATCATTATTTACAACAAAATTATCCCATATCCAACATAGCAGCATAGAGCAGAATCGTCCAAATGGCAGCAATATGTACGTAACATGATTACTTAGTCCGGCCATCCGAAATTGCAAGCATAAGCATCTGGCCCTAGGTCAGAGGGTTTTCTGCAGTTTTGTGGATATGGAGAGAGCATTTGACATGGTTGTACGAAAGGAACTTTGGGACATTTTACCGGAGTATGGTATTAACGGTAAACTGCTGCAGGCTGTGCAATCCAGTTAGATGGGTTGTAGAGCCTGTGTGCGGCTGGATGATGGAATGTCGCCTTGGTTTGACGTCAATATCGGCGTTAAGCAGGGGTGCGTTCTATCAGCCAGGCTGTTTATCATATATCTGGATAAATGTCTCCAAAGGTTGAACGATATGAATGTGGGAGTCCAGATGGGTGACTCAGTGGTCTCTGCTCTGCTTTATGCAGATGATGCAGTCCTGCTGGCACAGTCAGCGACTGACCTGCAGACCCTAGTCGACACAATGACAGAAGATTATAAGAAAAGGGGTCTACGCGTGAATGTGAGCAAAACCAAAATAATGGTCTTTGAAAGAGATGAAGCCAGAACAGATGTAAGAGTTACAATAGGTAATGATGTACTAGAGCAAGTGGATGAATTTGTATATCTTGGATGTGGATGTGAGCCGAGATGGACGGTACACCACTGATATAGAGCGAAGAGTGAATGCGGGAAATAGAGTGAACGGAGCGTTGGGGCAACTTCTCGGCAGCCACCACCTCAGCCACAAGGCACGTGTAGCAATACATAACGCAGTGCTTGTCCCAACATTACTGTATGGAAGCGAGAGTTGGGTATGCAGAAAAGAGTATGAAAGTAAAATTAATGCGGTCGAAATGCGATCTCTTAGGAAAATCTGTGGAGTTAGGCTGACCGACCGCATTCGTAACGACGACGTAAGAGAGCGAGTAGGTATGAAAGAGAGTATTGGTGTAAAGATGCGAAAGGGAATGCTCCGATGGTTCGGACATGTGGAATGCCGAACGAACGTCTGGTTAAGAAGATATACAATGCGAAAGTGGAAGGATGTAGGTACCGAGGGAGACCGAGACTAACCTACCTAGACCAGATCGGTCAGGTACTGAAGGAAGGTGGAGTCAAGAGTCTCCGAAACCGGCGAGCGTGTATGAAGAGAATTATGAATGTTGAGGAAGCGAGTGAAGTATGCAGAGATAGAGTTCTCTGGCACTGTTCTCTCTGCCTAACCTGCAAGGGATATGGCGTGATGATATGTATGTATGTATGTACCATCCGAAATAATTTTAATATCAATGTTATTACGTATATACAGGGTGTCCCAAAATTCAACGATAAGCCGGCACCAGCAGGTGCACCTATATATGACTACTCGAGAACAAAAAAGAAAAAAATTCTACCTTGATTTTTTTTTTCATTACGACAAAAAAACCGATTTCTTTAAAAATCGTCATCTTTTATTATATTATTAAGTGCCATTGCTACAATTTTACAAGTAATTCTGTGATTTTTTTTGTATTGGCAAGGTAAGTAGCACTACTATCGATCACAATCATTAAAAATTCCAGAATATCTATAGTTTTTACACAAAAATCAACCAAAACTATGTTTTTTTCATAAATTATGTAAGATTTTGACTTTCAGCTCACTTTCACTCATCACAGTGAAAAAAAAAAGTATGGACACTACTGTGGCAAATTATATTAAAAATTGGCGCAACTAACTACAATTCTAAAATGGTATAACATTCTAGGCAAACTAGCCACAAAAATATACTTAGGTGTACTATTTCAAAATAACAACCATATTTCGAAAATTGTTAGTGTTGATAGTAATCACTTCTACTATGTAGCCAAAATGATTTTGTTGCAAGTTCTCAGAATTTGAATGAGACATGTGCGTGGTCCATAAGATAACATAAGTTAGACAGAGATAGATATAGAGAGATTAGAATTTACTATATTATTAAAATTACAATAAATGTTCGAATTGTTTGCCATTGGCAGTAATGCAGGCACGACATCGCCTTAAAAATGAACGTTTTATTTTTCTTGCATATCTGATTCTGTTCATGTGATCCACAGCCTGAATTATTTTTTGGCGAAGCTCGTCCAAGGTTGCAATGGGTTTTGAGTAGACTCTGTCCTTTAGACCACCCCAATAGAAAAAGTCCAGGGGATTTAGATCGGGTGAACGGGGTGGCCAAAAGATAGGACCAAGTCGCCCGATCCAACGCCCTGGGTACTCTTGGTCTAAGTACTCTCGCACAGGGCGGGCATAGTGAGCTGGGCAACCATCGTTTTGAAACCACATGTTTTGCAATTCACTTAAGGGCACGTCTTCTAATAATCCTGGTAACTCATTTTGTAAGAAGTTCAAATAGCTATTGCCATCTATGTTTCCTTGTAACTCAAAGGGCCCTATCACTTTTCCATTTATTATGCCCGTCCATAGGTTAACCTTAAATTGATATTGGGATTTGTCTTCTCTCACCAAGTGCGGATTTTCATTGTTCCAGCTATGAAGATTGTGAAGATTTAAATAGCCATCTTTCTTGCAGGTTGTTTCATCCGACCATAAAACTTTGTCTAAGAATTGGGGATCTTCCCTGTGTTTTTGCAGCATTACACGGCAAAATGCGACCCGCAGTGGATAGTCCCGCGGTAATAACGCCTGCACGCGCCTGTAATCGATATAATCTGCTAGCAGCGTTGACATTGCATCGGCATTCTCCATAAATTAGGTGCATATTAGCGTATTCTAACGCTGTATATGGTAGCGGCATAGTTAATGCTAAACACTTGAAAATAAGGCAAAACTTCTTTAAAAAAACACAAAATCACAGTCTAAAATAATGCCAAGTCAGGTCAATTTCCAGGTCACTTAATTCAATCCAAAGTCGTTAGTACCAGAGCCACTTTAATTAAAACAGAACGGTGTGCAGTAAACAAAGAAGTAGAGCGTACTGACTTGCTGTGCTGCTGAAGACATTAATTACTTCTCTACCTGCATTAATGTTACTAAACAATTAGCATCTATCTATCTCCCTCTAACGTATAATCTCTCTATCTCTGTCTAACTTATGTTATCTTATGGACCACGCACATGTCTCATTCAAATTCTGAGAACTTGCAACAAAAACATTTTGGCTACATAGTAGAAGTGATTACTATCAACACTAACAATTTTCGAAATATGGTTGTTATTTTGAAATAGTACACCTAAGTATATTTTGGTGGCTAGTTTGCCTAGAATGTTATACCATTTTAGAATTGTAGTTAGTTGCGCCAATTTTTAATACAATTTGCCACAGTAGTGTCCATACTTTTTTTTTTCACTGTGATGAGTGAAAGTGAGCTGAAAGTCAAAATCTTACATAATTTATGAAAAAAACATAGTTTTGGTTGATTTTTGTGTAAAAACTATAGATATTCTGGAATTTTTAATGATTGTGATCGATAGTAGTGCTACTTACCTTGCCAATACAAAAAAAATCACAGAATTACTTGTAAAATTGTAGCAATGGCACTTAATAATATAATAAAAGATGACGATTTTTAAAGAAATCGGTTTTTTTGTCGTAATGAAAAAAAAAATCAAGGTAGAATTTTTTTCTTTTTTGTTCTCGAGTAGTCATATATAGGTGCACCTGCTGGTGCCGGCTTATCGTTGAATTTTGGGACACCCTGTATATAAATATATATAAATATATTATATATATATATATATATATATGATTAACGGATATTATATCTATAACTGTATGCTATTAGCATTTGTCATTTGCGTAAAACATTAAAGTGCAAATGTGTGGGAAACTGAGCGAAATCAACCTTGGTATTGTATGTTCAACGATCATTACGGTGTGAATACGTCAACGCTTACATGTTGACTGACCGTACATCGAACTAAACTAGTAACATTTCAATACGAAAATATAACGATTGAAGATTTTTATAGCATTGTTAGTGATTATGTAGTTTCACATAGTTCATGACCAACGCTTTTTTACTAGCGGGTGGGTGATAAGTAAATAACATCACTACATGAGAAGGAAATCCGTAACAAACTAATGTAAAGGAAATAAAGAATTGCTTTATTTGTGACAATATTGACTTTGCAATCAGTATTCCACCATTTTCCAAGTAGTATACATTTAGAAATAATGAACACTTTTCCCGGAACGCCTATTATAGTATTATTAACAGAATCGCGTCTATTTCTCGATTATGGAACGGAGAACAGAGAGAATAGAAATCAAATTACATTATTTATGTATTACTCTTCCACACGCCGTCCATTCCGTCCGGGGCAACGGAAGGGCGACGCGTAGCCCTATAACCATATTCTCTACCCATCACCATTGGGCCGGGCACAGGAATCCTTCACATCCGTGGCTAGCCCATATATAAAAAATACATAAATAGGCTTATAAAAATTGTTTCAGTAACAGACTTCGCAACAAATCCATTTTTAATTCGTATTTATCACAACTTTCTCTATTTTAAATGGTAATAAGTAGATGTTGACATATTGTATTCTTACCCTGCTACCACATAGTCAAATATTATATTTACTCTTTATATAGTTAGACTATAATTTAAGAAAAATATAAACATAAAAATGGCTAGACATACCAGATACATATATCATAAATATATTGCCAACTCTATTTTTTTTTTACGTTATACATACATTATGTTTCAAAGTAAATAAATATTCTATTCCCTTCCGTCAATACCTTAGTTAATCACAGAGCATAGAAATAAATGTCACTTGGTTAAGTGAATGTTGTCAATGCATTATGTCGTTAATCATATAATAACTAATAAACGCTACGTTTGAATTGAGAGAATTGTCGCTGCGACCTTCACATTGCCTTCATCAAGCTTAGCGACCACAGACCACCTATCTACTAGACATGAAATAATGTACCCGCATTGTATGATTCAATGATTCGCTCTAAAGCGCATGTGGGCAACAAGCGGCCCGCGGGCCGCATGCGGCCCGCGAACGTCTTCTTTGCGGCCCGTGAATGGTTTGTAAATAAGTCATAAATATCAAAATAAATGCATGAACGAACCGCGATCGACCATATACGGTATATTCTAGTGTTAATATTACTAGTGTGGCCCGCATTTAATTTATTTCTCCACCTTGCGGCCCTTGCCTGCCTAAAGGCTGCCCACCACTGCTCTAAAGCATGCGCTTCACGGTTTGAAACAGAAAGAGCAGAAGTGCGGTTTGCTGGCTAATGGTTTAATAGTTGTTTAAAACTGACAGTATTTAGAGAACGTGGCGCGGATAGGACGTCTTTACGCTCGCGTACCGTACGTACACTACCACGACGTCATGGCGCCTTACCTATCAAAACAACAAAAAGTAGGTTACTCCAACTTTTTGTTCAAAGGCTCAAATGAGAGCCAGCCTGATGGTGGCATATTCAAGGAGGCATCATTTTATTCTAAGTTAAAACAATGAATTGCATTTACCTGAATCCTACCTGCTACCAGAAATAAATATATCTGTACCATATATTTCTTTAGGCGATAGTAATTTTGCACTTGAAAAATGTATAATGAAACCATTTCCTGAACGTAATGTTACAAGGAAGCAAAGAATATCCAACTACCGATAATTCAGAGCTAGAAGAATTATAGGAAACGGTTTCGGCATCCTTGCGTCCCGTTTTTGAGTTTTTAAACAACCACTAAATTTAAATCATGAAAATATAGATGCAGTTGTATTGGAAAGTTGTGTTTTACACAATTTTGTGAGGAAAAGCTCTTGACAATTTTTTGAGAAAAAAATATTTACTAAAATATCCCACGCATTTCTGTTTAGTGTAATATTTTTATAAGCTTCAAAATTTAAGTCCAAAAGGAAGAGCAAGTCTTTATATAAGTCAGGAAGTTCAGTAATAACTTCACGATCGCGTTCTGTCTGCTCACGTGCCATTTTGTGCGCAGAATGTCGCGTGCGTCTGTACTCGTCCTTGAAACGTGACTGTCGTTCGCTTGGTTTTAAGCAAGCGCCTGGACGGTTTCAAACTAGATTTAAACCAACGCTTGACCAGCGGTTTGAAGCGCAAGCCTCGCCAAGGGCATTTAAAGGTCATACGAAATTTGGCATAAAATATCTATCTACACTGTTTGAAACCTCTGTTTCAAACCGTATAACGCATGCTTTATAACAAAAACTGGCCGGATGTGTTTAGTAGAGTTCAAAGGCTGACCTATTAGTGCCGATTTTAGGGAAAATATGAAACTATGTATTATTTAAAAAGTGAGTGTATAATGGTAAAAATAATTTTACAAAGAATAACATAAAATTGCATAATTAAGAACTGTAATAATAAACAATTTTCGCTTTTAATTATTGACTATATTTTTTTATCTTTTCGTCCATAGCTATTCATTATTTCATCCATGTGATAGCAAATAGTCCTATTGTGGTTTACAGGGCCATAATTCATGCTTCTTATGAAAGAGTTAAAAAAAAACTCAGAAAAGCTCAATAACACTGCTGGTTCAACAAGAAAATACTAGTGTATTTTCACATTATATGAAGATTGTCATTTAAAATTTAATACCGCCTTGCCTAACAATCAGTAATGGATTTCTTAAAGAAAAGGAACAAGAAATATGTATAAAACAAAGAGAAACAAAGTGCATTACACTGTTTAAAGCAAACAGTGAAGCAGGTTTATTTGTTAACCTGCAAGGCAAAATATAATCAAACTATAAAATTATAAGCAAGCATTATAAGTAATCTAGTTCACTAAAGAATAATTTTAATATTTTATCTTGGATTGGCCTTAGCACAGGTAATTATTGTTGGTAATTAAAATCTTTTTAAGAATAATTAAATTCTGCATGCGTCGTGGTTGATATTTTGCTTGAGTACTATATAAAATTTCGTGATAAATTACTCTGTATTTATTCTATATTTAAAATTTAATAAACGTCTCAAACTTATAATAAATTAAATTTATTATAAATTTTCGGTGTTTATAAATTTTCATCTGAATTTAAATGAAAGCTATATTATAATATTCATTAATTAAACTATCGACGATATATCGACATTTGACTCACCTCTAAGTATTACTAATTCTTTCCACATAAGCAAGCCACAACTTCGATGCTGGCAGAATTATTATATCATTGCATATCTACTATAAGTGGTCTGTGACATCGACGCACGTGCATCAATGTATATCTAAACGTACATGCATACACACAGGGTTGACATATACAATATTTTAATATCGATTTGATAGTTCTCACAGTACAATTTCAATGTGACCTATTTACATGAAACGCCTCATTTCGCAGCGAAGATGAAACATGTGTGCGAAAAAAGAATAATGAAAGTTCTGGATGGATGGTTTTATTATTTGGAATGATGTGATTTTATTGAGGAAAAGGACGGTTTTAGTCCTGATTGAATGCTACGTCCGTCTACCCGCACAACGTCAAGTGACAATCTTTTCTTTTGATTTTTTTTTGCTGCGGGCTATGGTTTGGCCACACCCCGCTAGATCTGTCGGGGACGACAGAAGAGGCAGTGCGCGACCCCAATATCCCGCCCTGCAATGCGCCTCTCTTCGCCGAGCGAGCGGGCCACTGGAAGACTTGACAACCCTAACAGCTAAATCACATAATTTGGCGCGTAACAACATAGAAGCAAACTCGTACTACGCAGTTCAAGTGCATGGTCAAATTGCTTTGCAATCACGAATCTGCCTACCACGGCATACAAGAAACTGATAAAACAATGTATACATTACATAAGACAACGTGAAGTGCTCTTAGAACAAGAATACATACTACCTTTTTTTTGGCGGCGAGCTATAGTACGTCCCGCCCCACTAATACATCCGGGGCGACAGAGAAGCGGCGCACGACCCTGTAGAGCCGCCCTACAACATACGTCTCGACGCCGTGCGGGTGGGTTACTGGAACACGGTCTTTTCTTTAGTGGCTCACCCGGCGGTCTACCCTCGCGGGTATCCTCTCAGTCGCTCCGATAGAATACCTACTACCTAATGTGAATATGCCATTTTTCTGTTCTACGCAATGGACTTTGGTACAGAACGTCGTATGTATTGCAAATTGCTTAAGATTTAGTATTAATTTCAATCAGAGTTTAGTTTTTTTTGTTCCTAAGCTCAATATGAAGATTAATAACGATATATGTGTAACTATAGTAACCTATCAATAATATTTCAAGGCTGTCGTAAATATTTACGATTATCATTTTATATACATCAATCAATCAACGCCCGCTGTTGGATAGACTACATCCTCTCATCATCCCTACGATGGGAGGATAATGTCATAATTAGACCCGGTAAGAAGGTTGGAGGATAATGTCTTAATTAGACCCAGTAAGAAAGTTGGAGGATAATGTCATAATTAGACCCGGTAAGAAGGTTGGCGATCGCATCGATCGTTGTCATGCGTTGACCAGGAAAATACTGCGGGTCCCCCTTGCGCTGGCGAATAATTTCTGTTGATATATTCTAAAATCTGAAGGTTTTCAATGGATTTAAGTAAAGAATTATGTGCACCACTAAGATTCGAGTGATTGAAATTCTGCATCAAAAAGCGAAAATTTATATACGTGTCATATTAAGAACTAGGTTTCGCCAGAGAGGTGTTATCACTAACTCGAGCGGTACAACCAATCATAATCGATCTTACAATGGCTAATGTTTAGAAAAAAAAAATAAACAAAAATGTCATGAGTGCATAAACGATAACACCAAGTAATATTGAGTCCTCTAGCCAAGTAGAATTTCTTCATATATAATTATTTCAAGAATTAAATTTCTTAATAATTCTCCATAATAATCTTTTTAATTGTTACAACGATATTATTGGAGGGTTGACGTCTGGCAGGCAGTCGGTCATAAAACTATTGCCAATAACTTTTACAATATGTACTATGCAAGAAGAGTACATATTGTGTCGACCTCCAGTATTTGGGATAAGAGTAGGAGAATGATGATGACAACGATATTATTGTCTGAAAGAAAATGTATGTTTATTACTTTTTTATGTAGTTTTAATTTGATTTTGGACATCCCGTTACGCTCACATACTGATATTGAAAATGTCAAAAAGAATAAAGTCAAAGCGTTGTGTAGCTTATAAGAATAATATATTTATTTTTATGTAAAAAATTGTAGCACTACAAACTCCGCATAAATATACATAATATTTGTCAATATCAACAGCAAATGTTTAGTTTTGTTTACTTATAAAAAACCGATTACTTTACAATTTTTATAAATAATTAATAAGCATATTAAATGCTAAAATTCAGTATTTTTTTTTACTTATAAACAGAAACAACAATTAACAGAAAAACATTGAATCCCATTTAACGCAAAGTGCCAACGTAATGCTAAATGACACTTTAATCTTGGATTGTGCTAGATTATGTTACACTATGAAGACTGGTAAATTATAATCGAACGAGAACATCAACGATGAGAAATTATTTTATTCTATTACCGTATATAATAAAAGATGACGCAAAATGTTTACTTAGAACAAATGTAATGTGTATCGTAGACATTGTAAGAATTGAAGCCGGCTGTTCATTTGGTCATCTGATAATTGGAATGTATGATATTTACATACTTATTCGGACCGAAGAGTCATAAAGTACGAAGTGTTTTACGCGATTATTGATACTTTCAGGACTATCCATTCAGTTAATATATCAGTTTAAATTAATGATTACTATAATATCAATGCATTATATATAGGTATATAAAACGATTCTGTTGGATCGACTGATTAACATTAATTGATATGTTAAAAATAATTAAACGAATAGAGAATGCCAACTAGCATTCTTAGCGTATTAACCTTTTTTTTTTAATTTTATCTACATACATATCATCATGCCATATCCCTTGCAGGGTAGGCAGAGAGAACAGAGTGCCGTGAGAACAGAGTAAATTATCTGCTCCCTTATAAGTAACTTATCCTTGGTTAAAGTTGCCGCGGCCAATATCGTCGTTACTTTCTTTAAATAATGATATACCACGTAAAATGTTCATCATAAAAAAGAGATGTAAGAAGTGGTTTTAGATTAAATTGAAGCAGAATATTATGACGACATTTACGCGAACGAATCTGTACAAGACACTTTTTAGGAAGTTTTGAACAGCAAGCAATAACTCTGTCATTCAACTGTGACAACGTGTTTCGTGTAAGCGTAATAAACTTTTTAACACATGAATATTGGTTATAAATTTAGCTGCTCAGCATACATTGTAAATATTTTACAATTTATATCTATCTCGAATTAAGTAGATTACAAATGGTGCTTCTTTTTATTGCCTATGGTGGCAGACGAACTCTCAGCACATTTAATGGTAAGCGTTACTGCCGCTCATAGACCTTTGCAGTACAAGGGGTATAGCTAGGAAGTGGCCGACCAATGAAATCCCCAAAACCCACTCAGAAAGTTGGGCTGCCAGCTCTCTCGCTGACCTCACGAAATACAACAGAACATTGCGATTGCTCAGAGTTCGATTTTCTGCGAGAGTGTGGCACTACCGCGGACGGACCGGCCCGCGGCTGTATACAGAAAACTGTCAATAGTGTGACCCTAAAAACATGAAAATATATTTAAAAACAGTTGCGGAAGTATCTAAAATTACTTTCTACTTACCTAAAAAAAGTTGCCTTCTCTTTATATCATTATTATAATTAAGAAGTTGAAATTTCTGTACCTACCAAAATTAAATAATACTTTAATGGTGATTTAATAGTAAAAATGGAATATATAGGTATTTATGAGCAATAGCAGCTCAATAATAATTTTATATTTAATGTGTTCTAGTAATTTAAGTAGATGGATGACATACGGAAGAATTGTAACCTTGGTACCCCGCAACCCGCACAGCTGTCTTATTCCCTCGATCAGGTCACGTTCATTATATAAGTACTAACCATTGCACTCATCGCTACACGTGCCAGTGTGTGTGTGCCAGTGCCAGAGTTACACACTGTCAAGATAAGTTGCACACACATACTTACTATTGTTACTATGAAATTGACGTTGAGGCCTTCGTAAAATAACGAAGTGTAATTGTGTTATGAAATGCAAGAACCTCTGGTCTCTCTGCTGTTAGCAGAGATGTATACGCGAAGTGCAATCGCGCCAGAGCGTGCTAAAATATCACAAAATCAATAAAACGATAAGTACCTAACATTAATTACAGATTTGGCTAAAAATAAAAGCGATTTCAGAATGTTTCAGATCCAGTTTAAATAAAACGCGTATTTTTGGACTTATCGTTGTTTTTTGCTAAAGTTGGCCTACCAACTTTGCTCCCATTTTTTACGAGTGAGGCGAAATTCGTAGAGTTTCTAGTTCAAGATATAAATACAATGTTTGTTCAAGTTGAGGTACCAATACAGCAATTACTTTACTAAAAGGTTTCCTAGTGAACAAAAGGCTACTGTGATTGTTTGTAAAGAAATCCTAAATGACGAGTGACTGGCAAATTTTTCGGCAGTTGTACATTAATTTTATTATGTTAACTCATTTAGTAGTATCGACAGTACCTACTTTCTATTTCGCAAAGAGAATCAGTCCACCTAAACTAGTCCTACGCATTGACGTTCTAATTGCGCTCGTCATTCAAGAGGTCTTCGGTAATCGAGTCATGGAGTGATGAAATCGCTCAATTGTCTCTACAAAACTTATACTGTAGATAGAGATATAGCGTATATCTCTACAAGCACGCACGCACGCAGGCCCACATGCACACACGCACGCAAACACACACACATATATACACGCGCGCGCGCGCGTCTTCCACTAAGGCGACGCCCCGGATGATAACCAGTGATGACGTCATATCGCATAGCAACCGCAGTATGGTAAAAGTAACCAGATGGCTTTGCAATAGGTATATGTTACCAATATATTATGAAAGTTAAAGTTAAATATTTATATATAAAATATAATCCATGTGGTGACCAAATAACAATACTGTGTGTAGTCATACTCACTCGCAGGTGTTAATTTTATATAATACTATCGAACAAGTCATCTTGGGACATCCGCAATCGTTTGGAATCCCCACAAGCTTATATACAGCCTAATACTATAAAAATCTAGAATAAGGATTTATCAGATTTGTTCCCTACCAATAATCTCAAACCCACCCAGAAAGTTAGGCTTACGGCTCTCTCGCTCACCGAACGAAGCGCAATAGCACATTGCCATTACTCAAACGTCGATCTTTTGCGAGTGTGGTACCACCCCGGATGGACCGGTCCGTGGCTGTAGACTGTCAACAGTATTGTCCTACCACTAATACACCTTTATACCAAACTGTCTGATCAGTGGATATTTAGGAGGTTAATTGCCCACCTAAGGTGAACAATGCACTCTCGAACAGTAAGTTAACCTATATGTCATCATCATCATTCTCCTACTCTTATCCCAATTACTTGGGGTCGATACAATATGTACTCTTCTTTCATAGCACATATTGTAAAAGTTATTGCCAATAATTTTATGACCGGCCGCCTGCCAGACGTCAACTCTCCTTGGGAATGTAATTGTTGACCAAAAGGCATCAGATGGAGTTGACCCAGGTCGTTATATGGCTCTTAGTCGGCTTTTACGACATCCACGAGCAAAGTAAGGATTGGTAGTATTCGTAGCCGCTACCACACAGGTACCTATATGTATCGAATGAAATTAATTATTTTGTTGATATCAAAAATCTAAGTCAGAATTACTTGTGTACCTACATAAACAAATAAATTAAATAGTTTGATGTGGATGATTTTAACTATTAAAATTTTCGAACTAAATAAATAGATACAAGTATCCTCAATCTCGCGTCAATCTTTTATATCATATAGGTACCTATATAAATTGTCGATGTTATAATTTGATAGTAAAAGTTTTAAAGTAAAAGTTTATAATATTTTTCCTTTGCTAATCTTGCTTTTTGAAATACTTTTTATCGATGACAAAGATAACGAGGCGGGGCGCGTAGTAGGCGGTTATTCACGAGGTCCGCCCACATACAAAACAACTCCCACCAATTCCTGAATAACAGAAAATTTATCAAAGTTCTAATAAGAAATTTTCTCTATTATATAGATATATTTTCTAAGATTCCTCTCGAATTAAGGAATTATTTAAGATTAGGAAGGGGGCGGGGATCGGTTATATGTGTAGAGGCTTAAAAAAGAGGCTAATGCATGAAAACGTCCTTTTACACGCTTTCCACCTTAAACGCCATAATATTAATAGTTTACATAGAGTGGGACGCGATTAGTTAGTTTTTTGCTACAACAATGTTAAACATTTAAAAGAATTTATAAAGTCTCAGTCGCATAATCGCTTTTTAACTAAGCTCAAATGAAGCCTCAGTTACTCAAACGATATAAAGACCAAACGATTTAAATAATTAAATGATCTACCTGTTGTAGTGTATCCCGATTATGACATGTCTTTTCTAAAACGAGGTTTAAAAAGAGTACTTTCTTCACGATAGGCAGCAGCCTAGCTGTGACCCTGGTATTGCGAAGGTCCATGAGCGGCAGTATCATTTACTATCAGGTGTGTTACTTGCCTCTTTGCTACCATAGAAAAATAAAAATTAGATCATTTGATAATAATCGCGCAATATGATTTATACTAAGAATCTTAGCACGCAAACATATACAACAAATTATAAAAGAAATGTAATGCTTATCGAAAGATTGTCTAGAAAAATCTTTATAAATATTATAAATGCGAAAGTAACTCTGTCTGTCTGTCGCTCTTTCACGCCAAAACTACCGAACCGATCTAACTAAAATTTGGTACACAGATAGTCTACCTTACCTGACAAAGGACATAGGCTACTTTTTGATGCAAAAAAAGTATATAGTTGTAAAGGGGGATGAAAAGTTGTAAGAAAGTATCGTCATTTTTAAAGCCTGAAACTTGAAAGTTATTTTTAGGCTATTGAGTAGATATAAATAAATATGACATTAAAAATTTGTAAAATATTTACCCTTAAGGGGTAAAATAAAAATAGGGGATGAAAAGCTTTAGGAAAGTAACCTTTTACGCGGGCGAAGCCGCGGGCAGAAGCTAGTGTTCTATAAATTAAGAAATAAAAAATTTTAAGACCGTTTAATTGGACTAATTCAGGCTACCACAGCTACTTGCTTGTAATCGTAAGTACCTACCTATTCATTTACTATAAATAGAGACTGGATTTATAACATTGTAAGATTTAGGTATATATAATATTATCTACATTAACTTCTATTTATGAAATAACTAGATGACCTGAACAACTTGATCTCCGTTTTTTTAAATTCATAATTTCAATTTTATTTCATAATTAAAATAAATTTCATAAACGAATGAATATCAATCATAATAATAGTTAAATCGTGATCGGGTGCCGCTTGTGGGATCTGGTCCAGCCATAATATTTTATATATTTGAATTTTATTTTATATTTAAGTGTCCTACCATGGTTTATACAAAATAAATAAATAAAAAATCAATCAAATTACTGTCAATATTTTTGAAGTTAACAACTGCTGGTTCATCTATTGATACGTAACGATTTGTCATAATATTGAAGATCTTTCACGTCTCTCTGTTTCATTCAATCACTGATTTTTTAAATTCTCTCTTATACAACCCTTATCCTGACAATAACGAACACAAAGAAAGAATTATCCAATTTGGTGCACTCGTTCAGAAATCGCAAACATGTAGGTATTCTGTTATTGGTCTGCTGATTTTCAAACCTTCATACTCCAATTTACAGCGTCACTTTTCCAGCATGCTCTGGACCTGAAGTCCATCTTCTCGTCGTATCTCCGATGTTAAAGCATCCTTTATCAACAGGAAGAGGTACGGAATTAACGCCGATCCTTCCCGACTAGAAAAAAAGTATGATTCAACCAGATCATGTATCTGGACCCGATCAGGATAGAATGAGGCATGCCGGATCCGGCAAACCCGATCAGGACCAGGTCTGGTCCTGATCAGGATAGCCTGATGTGAAATAACATCAAGTATGGTAAGGCATACCGGATCAGGACCAGATCAGGACCAAATAAGGATAGCCTGATGTGTAATATCATCAAGTATGGTAAGGCATACCGGATCAGGACCCGATCAGGACAGAATGAGGCATGCCGGATCCGGCAATCCCTATCAGGACCAGGTCTGGTCCTGATCAGGATAGCCTGATGTGAAATAACATCAAGTATGGTAAGGCATACCGGATCAGGACCAGGTCAGGACCAAATAAGGATAGCCTGATGTGTAATATCATTAAGTATGGTAAGGCATACCGGATCAGGACCAGATCAGGACCAAATAAGGATAGCCTGATGTGAAATATCATCAAGTATATAGTAAGGCTTGTAGTATATCAGAACCAGAAACAGTTTTCGTAACACAAAAAAAATATCAATCAAAATTCAAAAAAGTGACATGATTGTCATATTTATGCCACGGCGAAATTGTATTTGCATCAGAGGAGATTAATCTGAAATCTTTAATTAATCATATGTATTTAATAATAATAATAATGTTTAATTAATAATATAAAAAAATGGAAGGAATACTTTGAAAGCTTATTTGAAAGAGAAGAGCCACAAAAATTATCATTTGTGAATGAAAGAGATCTCGAGGAAGGAGAATGCATAAGTATGATAGAAATTACAAATGCATTGAAAGGTATGAGAGCGGGTAAGTCTGCAGGATACGACAGGATTACAGTTGAAATGCTGACGGCTGGAGAAGATATTACAACTAACATCCTATACCAGCTCTTCAATCTTTGCTGGACTAATGGCCGAGTACCTATAGACTGGTGTCAGGCGGTAATTGTACCTCTCTACAAAGGGAAAGGTTCACGGCAAGATTGTAGAAACTACAGGGGCATAAGCCTCCTTAGCATTGTCGGCAAACTGTATGCGAAAGTGTTGATTGAAAGAGTAGTGAAAGTGACCGAAAAGAAAATATGGGATGCACAAGCGGGTTTTCGAAAGAGTATGGGTTGCACGGATCAAGTTTTCTCTTTACGATGCCTGGCGCAAAAATTTTTGGCTAAAGGTCAGAAAGTTTTTTGCGCTTTCATTGATTTAGAGAAGGCTTATGACAAAGTGAGGAGGAATGAACTGTGGTCGGTACTATCTATGTATGGGGTAAATGGCCATCTTATTCAGGCGCTGAAATCCATTTATAAGGATTCCAGAGCCTGCGTAAGGATAAACGGGTCCTACACTGAATGGTTTAACATTGATAAAGGTGTCAGACAGGGATGTGTAGCGTCACCGTGGCTGTTTAACCTATTTATGGATAGCTGTTTGCAAGATTTGAAAAATAATGAATGTGGTTTAAGAATGAATGAGTTACTCGTCAAATGTCTTCTTTATGCCGATGATCAGGTTTTACTTGCATCGTCGGCTGAAGACTTACAGGCGATGGTAACTACTATGCATGATGCTTTTGAAAGAAAAGGTATGAAAGTAAATGTAAGTAAGACAAAAGTAATGGTCTTTGAAAAGGATAAATGTATGACGGAATGTAATATTTTTATAAATGGTGAGGGATTGGAACAGGTGAAAGAATTTGTATACTTGGGTGTACTGTTTACTAGTGATGGTAAAAATGATGAAGATGTTGAAAGACGAGTAAATGCTGGTAATAAAGTGAATGGGGCATTGTACACTTTTAGGAAAAGTAGGAATGTATCTAACAAGGCACGCCTAGCTGTACATAAGGGAGTATTAGTTCCCACTCTCATGTATGGCAGTGAAAGTTGGATTTGGCAGGGAAGACATGAAAGTAGCATAAATGCTGTAGAGATGAGAGCTCTTCGTAGTATGTGTGGTGTAAGTCTGAAAGATAAAATTAGAAATAGTGTTATAAGAGAGCGCTGTGGTATGAATGAAGAAGTAGTGACAAAGATAAAAAAGGGTATGCTGAGGTGGTTTGGACACGTGGAAAGAATGAGTGAAGAAAGGTTGACTAAACAAGTATACAAAGCGAGTGTGAGTGGGACGATTACAAGGGGAAGACCACGTCGTACTTTCCTGGATCAAATTGAAGATGTGTTAGTGAAAGGTCAGATTAAGAGTACGCGTAATCGTAGAGCATGCATGAAGACTGTGATGAGTGTGAATGAAGCGATGGAGGTATGTCAGGATCGTGGTTTGTGGCAATCCGTAGTCTCTGCCTACCCCTCAGGGAAACAGGCGTGAGGCTATGTATGTATGTATGTATAAAAATAATTTATATTTAAAGTAAAAAACAAAAATAAATACTATATATATATATATATATATATATATATATATATATATATATATATATATATATATATATATATATATATATATAAATGTACCTAACATTTGAAAACATAGATAGATAGAAATATTAAATTG
The DNA here is from genome assembly GCA_905163515.2 of Lymantria monacha. Classification (NCBI taxonomy): domain Eukaryota; kingdom Metazoa; phylum Arthropoda; class Insecta; order Lepidoptera; family Erebidae; genus Lymantria; species Lymantria monacha. Next base: position 27,294,262 of record LR991081.1, read on the forward strand.
TAACAACCATTCTAACATTTAATGTTTTGGGTCATAATAAATAGATGGCGTTAAAATGACGTCATTATTCGAATCGCGGTGTTAAGATTCTCCGAAGCGCAATGAGATGGCCTAATATTAAATTAGTTGTTATCGAATCAGATTAAAACAGATCGATCAGGTCTTGAATGAGAAATTCAGGCGACAGTTGCAGGCATCTGGTGGTTGCGCCATAATAGGAACGGCTCACTGGGACTCTCTACGATGAGAATATAGCACTGCATTCGGTGTCTACGTCATATATTAATTTATATTTTTACCTATTAAACATGTTCTTTAAGATATTCATATTTTTTAAAAGGACCGGACTGGGCATACTCGTTTTGGATCAGGCAAGATATATAACGCAGATGATTGATTTGGTTCCGATCAGTAAAATTTCTTCCGGACCCGATCAGGAACGCCTGATCTGGACCCGATCAGGAATGCCTGATCTGGACCCGATAAGGTTTTACTGATCGGGTCCAGATATGTCTTCTGCGTTACATACCTTATCTGGTCCAGATCGGGCATGCCCGGTCCGGTCCTGCTAAGGAAGACGAAAAAATTTCTAGTCGGGTTGGTGCAGCCACATCGCCACATTGAACCTGTTGGAGTCTCCAGCAGCAGATCTTACGTACGACCTAGATCGCCGATACATAGCACAGATTAACACCATTTTTGGGATTCTGTCATAAGCCTTCTCGAGGTTAACGAATACCACGTGCAAGTTTCTATGTGTACCACGATATCATTCACACAGTTGGCGCAGTGGAAATAAGGCATACGTTGCCCCGCGGCCTAACATAAATCCGAACTGGTTTTGGGTGATCTAACTTTCTTCTCACATCTTCTCAATCACTTTTTCACAGCATCTTTTGTCCTCGAGACCCATCTAACGATTTAAAAATTCTGTGTTCTCGCAATAGCTAATCACAGTCGTTATATTCAGTAAGAAGTTTTATTAAGTCCAATTAGCATCTCTGTTCGTTATTATTCCGGTCAAGCTTGAAACCCTTTGAAGGGTTTGTCAAAAAGTTTTATATTAAAACCATGAATTTTGACCTTGAGTAAACCCCTATATGACAGGTCTTTTTTTTTGGTGGTGGGCTATGCTGTGGTCGTGCCCAGTTAATTCAGTCCGGGACGATAGGAAGAACGGCGCGCGACCCTGTAGACCCGCTCTACATGTACCTCTCTTCTGTCGTGCGACCGGTGACCGTGAACCCGGTCCCTGTCTTCAGTAGCCTACCTGGCGATTTACCCTCGCGGGTATTCGCCCGAGTCGGTGTCCCAATGGCGAAAGGCGCATAGTTCTCACGCGAAGGCTTCGCTCCGGGCGACCAGACTAGTCCCCGGTCTAGTGTATGATGGGTTAACAAATACATACAATATATCATCAGAGTATTGCCACTTTTTTTACAAAACCTGTGAAAAAATATGTGAAAAATTGAAATAAACACGTTTTTTATTTTTATCTTAGACAAAATCTTTTTTTTTTCACGTAATTTGGTCAAATGTTACTTTTTTATGTTTCAAATACACTGCGATTTTTTTTAATTCAAATATTTATTTTTCACATTATTTTGACTAAATATTGAAAAGGTACTGTAATTTTCAATCGAAAAGTCTCACGTCAAACACATCTATCAAATCACAAATATCAAAAACATCTACTTTTTAAAAAAGATGGTGGGCTTTTGTTTGTTGAAATCGCTACTTTCTGATGGTGTAAAAATAAAACCGGAGGTGTCAAGGGACACCCGGATGGAACGAAGTTCTATTTTAATTATATAATTTTTTTCTGCCTTAAGCGATTTTTATCGTTATATTTTAGCCAATTTGCAAAATATCTTTATAAATTATAGCCTATGTGTTATTCTGATGTGCAAGCTATATTACTATAAATTTCATCAAAATCCATTCAGTAGTTTTTACGTGAAAGAGCAACAAACATGTTCACATCCATACATTATTACAAACTTTCACGTTTATAATATTAATAATAGGATATACAATTCCACTAGACTACCAAAACTTTTCGGCCCCGAGCTCGAACGCGAGCCGGCCACGCGGCCCGGTCACGGGCGAAAATAATTTCGTTGCGCATTATTTTGATTTTGCTATATCTCTTAAGGTATTGATTTAATTTGCATGGTCTGAAGGAAAAAAAATATCTTCATGAAATGCTCAAGCCAACTAATGTATTTAAAATGATAAGGATTAATACAGTATTTGTGTAAATAGCTTTTCAATTACCGTTTTATAATAGAACATTTTTTAAAGTATTAAAATGGATATAGTATGTTATCCTTAAGAGATAGATATATACCATCGCGGACTTTTTTGTAGGCCTTTTTAAGCTGTATAATACTGTAGTACTTTATTTTGATCTATTTCGTAGGGTTCAGCCAGCGTTTGCAATGTAAGCGCAAAATAATGTGTTTATTTACGACATCACATTAGAAAACTCTAAAATTATCAGTGTTTCTCTAGTACATTATGCATATATTATACATATAAACCTTCCTCTTGAATCACTCTATCTATAAAAAAAATCGTCGCGACACCACACTGTTCAATGCGAAATAGAAATGAAAATATCTGGCTTGCTTTCTATAAGAGAACCGACGAGCGACGCCGCACAGCTTACAATAGCTTACTATAGCAAAAAGTGTCGTGACAACTTTTCGTAAGAATTTTTTCCGTCTAGCCCCCTTTCACAACGCGCGATAAGGAACTTCGTTCCAATAATATATCTACATTACTATGGTAAATTTTCTTAAGACATCTACATATATATCATCACGCCATATCCCTTGCAGGGTAGGCAGCGAGAACAGAGTGCCAGAGAACTCTATCCTCGCATACTTCACTCGCTTCCTCAACATTCATAATTCATTATTTCATTCTTAAGACATCTACATATATCTAAAATATTTTAGACTATATTTATTTATTTATTGCATCAAAGAAACAATATAATATTATCTATACATATAATAAAAATGTAACAGATCGCTGTCTGTACATGGAAGATATATGAGAAAAAATATTACTGGGACCTTTATCAACACAGAGAGAACCCAAAACAATGATTGTTAAATTTTTTGTCTGTTTATCAGTTTGTCTGTGCGTTTGTGCACGCTAATCTCAGAAACGGCTTATTCGATTTAGACGCTGTTTTCACTAATATATTGTGGTGAGCTTCACTTAACACTGTATCTATTTATTATATATGTCTGTATTTATATTATGTCAATTGGTTTATAAATAAAAAAAGTAGTCAATTTAAAAAATGTTCGGTGAAAAAAATCTTTATCGAATCTTTTCAAATTACGAGTTGAATCAAATATTCTAGGGTAATATCCGGCATTTGTCAATTTTCACCCATTGGTTGTGTAAATTAGGCCTGTGAAGCGGGTTGAACGACTCATTACCGCCATACCGAAACTATTAAAGCTAGAAACATTAAATTTTGACGCACGTTTCTTTTTATGACATAGAGATTCAATATGAAAGGATTTTATGAATTCCGTCCCTAAGGGGGTGTAACAAAGTAGCAAAGTGTGTATGGGGAGAAAATTTTTTTATCGATTCTTTTCAAATTACGTACAAATATTTATTTATTTTATTTATTTATACATTTTACTGTACACCATATTACATAAAAAGAAGAAACTAGAAATAACTACAGTAGGTACAATGGGCGGCCTTATCGCTAACAGCGATCTCTTCCAGGCAACCTTTGTATGGATAAAATTAGCATAGAGAGAGAGAGTGGTAGATGATGGTGCAGTAATACCAAATAAATATATATACACACATACACATACACACATAAACAATATATAAATACACCTACATATACATACAACCATAGAGGCACATATATTCGCATATACAACATATACATATATCTAATTAATAGCACAACAGGTATAAGTATGTCAATATAAACTAATATACAATATTGAGTGCATAAGAAATGTGTATAATATTTCACAATAAGGTGACTAACGAAAAAGTCCTACAGTGTTAGATAATGCGATTTTAGCAACAACTTAAACTCAGACAAGCTTTTGGCTTGACGAATTTCCAGCGGCAGTTCATTCCACAAGCGTACTGCTGTGACAGTGAAGGAGTTGGCGTAAAAAGTTGTGGAATGTAGTGGAGTTTTTAGTTTTAAATTTTCTGATGATCGTAAACATCTTTCATGGGTTTCATGGAGATATACGAAACGGTCTTTGAGATAGGAAGGAGCTGTAAAATATTCTTCGGTTAAAATAAATAAACACGTGTTTCTCTCTCCCTCTCCATATCAACCCCGCACCAATGCCCTCGAGGCGACCAGTGCCCGCGTGAGAGCTCACACGATACACATCTACTATGTGTACGGCAATAGGTTCTTGTCTGATGGTTTAAGATACAGGTTAAGTTTAGCTTTAAAAATGTTCACTCTATAACTCAAATAATAAATCATATCTAACGAGGTCACAACTCTGCTGGTGAAACAAAACAGTCAAATAAAGGGGTTTTTTTGGGTGGGTTACGGTCGGCGCATTCCTCACACCAGTCAAATAAAGGGTGGCGATAATTATATTTTTATCCCATGGTCATACCGTAAATAGTATATTAATGGCAATATAATTTGTAGAATGAATAGAACTTTGAACCCCCTTTTTCTTTAGTGACCGGCTATGGTATATAGACACACGCGCGCCGTACACATACATCTACGTTGTGCGGGCGGGCCACCGCAACCGGGTATCATCTCGAGTCGAAGCCCTCATGCAGTGAACCTCAATACAGGTACTCACGCTTGCGCCGCCCAAAGCACCGACGGTAGAGCGTGTCAACGTAGAGTATTTTGTCTCGGACCCACCCTATTGCCTAATTCCGTTAGACAACTAATTCGCAGAAGTCGGCGACCGCATCCCAGTTTCTGACGCTGTTGATTATCGTCCTAGCGACAAACCTTCATCACCTTGCATCGTTTTTTCTATTTAACTCTGTCAGAGATGACTTCTACGTGGACGAAGGCGCGAGCGAAAGCTAGTAGAAGAGTATTTTGTTAAAGTTGTAAAATCTTCTTTAAATTACATATATGACATTTATTGCTATTTTAAAATAATTTATATATATACCTAAGTGACCTACGGAAAATTTTAGCCCATCAAAAGCTATTTCATAGAGAAGTGGACAAAGGGCTAGGAGTGTCTGGGCCTTACTGCCTGTAATTTTGTAGTCTGTAAAATAGAACATTTACTATAGTAATGTATATTTTTGTCACCATTAGAAAGTAGAGATTTCAGAGTACAAAAAGCCCACCAACTTTTTAAAAAAGTAGATGTTTTGACGTTAGTGTTTTCGATTGATAAATTAAGGTGCTATTTTGATATTTAGTCAAAATAAGTGAAGAATAAATAGTCGAAATCAAAAAAAGTGCATGCTCAATAATTTTCATCCTACTATATTTTTTTTTTCACTTTTTACTATTTTTAAAGGCACTGGTCTAAAAGGCTTTCATCGTATTTTAAATTTACTCTGACATTCTATTTTAGACACTTTACAGTATCCATGACCAAATTAATGTACTTTCAACGTCGATTCAAAAATACCTGTGACACCCACAGTATATTTATGATAAATAAAATAAGATATTGTTGGCAATCCTCAACATGGATCCAACATAAAGAAAATGTCAAATGCAAGCTTGTTACGCGATACATATATATGTATTTGCTGCAGCAATGCTCGCTCTACCATTTACTCAGAGGTTCATAGATTATTAATGCGCTATTAAATAACTGCTCTATTGCAAGGATTGGAACTTTTGTTATTTTTATTGACAGATAAGCATGCAGCCCTCCTGATGGTAAAGGGTAATCGCCAGTAATGGCCCTCAGCAATATCAGAGGCACAACAAGGTCGCTGTCTACCGTAATGATTTCGGCCTCTGACTCTCGTTCACGAAACGAAGCACAGTAATAAATTGCTACAACTTAAACACGTCTGGACGAGCGTTAACTATAACAGAAATTTATCAGCAGTGTCGCTCTACTACTACAAAAAAAATCACAAAGTAGATGTTTTGGTGATACAAAGGTCAATCGGCACGCGCCACTTACCAACCGCCCCCAATTTCTTTACAGAAAACTTACACTAGCGCCCTATTAATAAACGAGAAAGAGATGCAAAACCGGATGTTCAAATTGATACGGAAGGTGCAAATATAAACAACAATCCTGATGTACATCATCATCATCATCTCAGCCCAAATATGTCCCACTGTTGGGCTCAGGCCTCCTTCATAATGGGAGGGAAATTGACCTACTATACTGCGCAGGTCAGACGTGATAGTATAGGGTTTTATTTAGAGTTTTCCTTCTCATGCACAGATGTCATATGCATATTATATCCCCTAATCGTCTTTTACGAAGCCCACGGATAAAAGAGGGGGTGGTGAACTATATTCTTACTCGGTCTACTTGAATGTACATAATCCGTGTGGTGACGTCATTATCATCATCTTGCTCTTATCCCAATTATTTGGGGTCGACGCAATATGTCATCTTCCTCCATACAGTCCTATCAGACGTCATCTCTGCAGTCACTCCCTGTCTATCCATGTCATACCTCACGCCGTCCATCCATCTTTTCTTTGGTCTTCCTTTACCCCTAAAGCCTTCAACATTCATATTTAAAACTTTCCTCACAACATTACTTTCATCCCGTCTCATCACATGTCCATACCATGTTAACCTTTCACTCCTTAACTTTTCCGTCACTGACGCTACTTTCAAACTTCCTCTTACGTCATTATACACATAATTTTAAATAGCCAAAATATTGTTTCCTAATATTGTTAAGTTTTGACTTATGTACGTATAAGTTTAAATGTCAAATGATTGTTTGTTAATCACGTTGTTGACTTGTGTGAACAACGTCAGTTGGAAGCCAATGGTTTGTTTATTAATATTACTAACTTTATATAAGTTTAAATGCTAAATTACTGCATATTTTATGGGCTTCTTGGTGTGTTTATTTGACGTATTATATTAGTTAATTAGCATACATTGTTTAAACGTTTACCTCCGCGTAATGCTTCTCGGCAGTGCATTTAATGTATATTGAAATATCGTTACCTAGATTTGCCTTATAAGTATCAAACAAAATGGAAAATTCCTGCATTCTAGAAGCTATTTTCGCGTGTGCTGCCTGAAACGTTAGCAGTTACAAGATAATGTACCATGGATTTGTTAGTGTTAAAGAGATTTAAAAAAAATGTGGCTTCATATATCTACCTTTTTTTGGTGAAGGTAACATATCCAGAGTTATGAGCCATAAAAACATTTAAGTTGGATATTTTTTTCTACAATGCACATTTCAGAGTTTCTATTTGTTATCAAAATTTATATTCGTTCTCTTCTCGTCCATGAAAACATTACAAGGTCCATTAAGGTAGATTAACTTTTCTTTTACACCATGTAATTTGGAACGAATAGTTTAAAAATAGACTGTAATAAGATGGACTTTTTTTTAATACTTTTTTTAATGCAAACGAACAAGCTATAGGTATATAGTACACCTGATGGTAAGTGTTACGTGTTACCCTTTGCAATATTAAGGATACAGAGCTAGGCTGCTACCTACCAATGAAAATCTCAAACCCACTTAAGAAGTTGGACAACCGTATCTCTCGTTTAACGAACGAAGCACAGCAGCATATTGCCATTACTCAGACGTTGATCTTCTGCGAGAGCGTGGTACTAACACGGACGGACCGGCCTGCGGCTGTAGACAGAAAACTGCGAACACTTTCTTTTTTTTTTTTTTTGATAACGCAGTGGTCCGAAATCCATGACGCACTTACTCCCCGGATGGGAAGTGTGGGACTCCCAGCCTAGGGCTAGGTTACCCACTAAAATGCATCCACTGCGATTGCTGTTAGCCTAGGGGCTATGACAGCGTAACCGGTCTGTGCGAGTGCCTTATGCGAGTTAGTTGTCTAATGGAATTAGGCAATAGGGTGGGTTCGAGAGAAAATACTCTAGGTTAACACGCTCTATCGTCGTTGCTTTGGGCGGCGCAAGCGTAAGTATCTGTATTGAGGTTCACTGCATGAGGGCTTCGACTCGAGATGATACCCGGTTGCGGTGGCCCGCCCGCATAACGTAGATGAACGTGAACGGTGCGCTTGTGTCTATATACCATAGTCGGTCACTAAAGAAAAAGGTGGTTCAAAAATATATTCATTCTACAAATTATATTGCCATTAATATACTATTTACGGTATTACCATGGGATAAAAATATAATTATCGCCACCATTTATTTGACTGTTTTGTTTCACCAGCAAAGTTGCAACCTCGTTAGATATAATTTGTTATTTGAGTTATAGAGTGAACATTTTTGAAGCTAAACTTAACCTGTATCTTAAACCATTAGGCAAGAACCTATTGCCGCCCACTACGAGTATCGTGTGAGCTTTCACGCCGGCACTGGTCGCCACAAAGGCACTTTTGCGGGGTTGATGGAGAGGGGAGAGAAACACGTGTTTATTTATTTTTACCGAAGAATATTTGTACGTAATTTGAAAAGAATCGATAAGGAAATTTTCTCCCCATACACACTTTACTGCTTTGTTACACCCCCTTAGGGGCGGCATTAATGAAATCCTTTTATATTGAATCTCTATGTCATAAATAAAAACTTGCTTCAAAATTTAATGTTTCTAGCTTTAATAGTTTCGGCTTGGCGGTAATGAGTCGATCAACCCATTTCACAGGCCTAATTTACACAACCAGAGGGTGATAATTGACAAATGCCGGATATTGCCCTAGAATATTTGATTCGACTCATAATTTGAAAAGAATCAATAAAGATTTTTTCTCCCCATACAAACTTTGCCACTCTGCTCGACCCCCTTAGGGGTATAATTTCGTAAAATCTTTTCTTAGTAAATCTCTACGTCATATAAAGAAACCACTGTCAAAATTTCAAGTTGCCAGCTTCAATAATATCGGCTTGGCGCCAATGACTTATTGAGTCGTCTAACCCACTTCGCAAGCCTAATTTACACCCCCAGAGGGTGAAAATTAACAAATGCTGAAACACGTGTTTATTTATATTTACTGGAGAATATTTGTACGTAATTTGAAAAGAATCGATAAAGATTTTTTTCTTCGAACATTTTTTAAATTGCCATAACTTTTTTATTTATAAACTAATTGACATGAAATAAAGCCTAAATGTTAAGTGAAGCTTACCATAATATATTAGCAAAAACCGCGTCTAAATTGGATAAGCGGTTTCTGAGATTAGCGTGCACAAACACACAGACAAACAGATAAACAGACAAACAGACAAACATACACAAATTTTAAAAATCATTGTTTTGGGTTCTATTAGTGTTGATAAAGGTCCCAGTAAGATTTTTTCTCATATATCTTCCATGTACAGACAGCGATCCGTTACATTTTTATTATATGTATAGATAACTAAGAAAATTTCATTATAATATGTTCACTAGTTTCTGCGTGATGAATTTTTTTTGTAAAAGAATTAACATATATGGACTGGTTTTATTATGTGTATAGATTATGATATCAACTTTACGTTTATCTATATAGATTATAATTTATTCAACAAACAAATGCAAAATTATGAATGTAATATATTTTGAATTTTAAAATCTGCTAATTATTAAAAAAATCACATCTAGATTAATCTATACCTACTAACATTTATTCTTCTTTATAGTTCTCGCAGCTATGTATAACCCATTACTTTGACACATTTTCAGTATGGCGAGAGAGTAAGAATACAATTCATCTCCACTTTCTATTCCAGAAAGACGTGATATTGATGTAAGCAGAGAATACCATTGCGAGAGAAAATCTCAGAAGTAAAAATAAATCTCTGAAACAAAATGTTGACTTAATACTACCACACCGTCTAGCGTGGTATAGACAATCTGTCAGTTTCGCTTCTAATGTGAAAATATCAGGATCACCGCGAGCCTTGCTCGGTATTTCTTTTTAGTGTTTTGAAAGATATATTCAAATATAATAGAAATAGGTATTTAATAAAATAATGAAAAAATATACTTTCATGCTCTTTTCTGCATACCCAACTCTCGCTTCCATATAGTAATGTTGGGACAAGCACTGCGTTATGTATTGCTACACATGCCTTCTGGCTGAGGTGGTGGCTACCGAGAAGTTGCCCCAACGCTCCGTTCACTCTATTTCCCGCATTCAGTCTTCGCTCTATATCAGTGGTGTACCTTTCATCTCGGCTATCCACATCCAAGATATACAAATTCATCCACTTGCTCTAGTACATCATTACCTATTGTTACTCTTACATCTGTTCTGGCTTCATCTCTTTTGAAGACCATTATTTAGGTTTTGCTCACATTCACGCGTAGACCCCTTTTCTTACAATCTTCTGTTAGGCTGACCGATCGCATTCGTAACGACGTAAGAGAGCGAGTAAGTATGAAAGAGAGTATTGGTGTAAAGATGTGAAAGGGCATGCTCCGATGGTTCAAAATGTGGAAAGAATGCCGAACGAACGTCTGGTTAAGAAGATATACAATGCGAAAGTGGAAGGATGTAGGTACCGGGAGACCGAGACTAACCTACCTAGACCAGATTGGTCACGTACTGAAGGAAGGTGGAGTCAAGACTCTCCGAAACCGGCGAGCGTGTATGAAAAGAATTATGAAGGTTGAGGAAGCGAGTGAAGCATGCAAGGATAGATAGTTCTCTGGCGCTCTGTTCTCTTTGCCTACCCTGCAAGGGATATGGCGTGATGATATGTATGTATGTATGAAAAATATTAAAAACGCTAAAAATAATTTTAAAAAATCTAATGATCCGAACCGGAGCTGTCTATACTAGAGTGCTCTTGATTTATCAATTGAGCTATGCTTATTATCGCAACTATATAATTATTAATCTAGATATACCTACTACATTAGATGCAAGCATCTAGTTGGCTTTCACAACACCCACGAGCCAGATAAGGGGTGACGAATTGTATTCTTACTCCATCACCACAGAAAAGTGTGTACTTTATAAACACGGTTATATTTATCTCTGCAATAGCGTAAAACTATAAAATTCACTTGTGACTAACAGTTCATCAGAAACCTGTTTTTCTAATAGCTGCCGTTGTTTTATGTGCATGACCTTGTATTATTTTACGACATATCCCCTTCAATATTTTATTGTCTCTGATTAGAATTAGTAATTGAATCCTCTAGTTTAACGTATATTAATTATTAATCTGTGGCGGCGGCTACGAATACTACCAACCCTTATTGCTCGCGAATGTCATAAAAGACCACTAAAAGCTTTACATCGACCTGGGTCAACTCCATCCGATTCTATCTTGTCAACAATTGCATTATATTAGGTATGCGGTCATAAAACTATTGCCAATAACTTTTGTATTATGTACAATGGAATAGGAGTACATACTGGGTTGACCCCAAGTAGTTGGGATGATGATGATGATTGACCGGCCCGCGGCTGTAGACAGAAAACTGTGGGTGGCCACCGAAGTCAAAAATCGGGTACCGGTGGCCCGCTCGCACGGCGAAGAGAGATGATTTTACGGTGGGTCTATGGGGTCACGCGCCGCCTTTCCGTCACCCCGGACCGATTCGGCGGGGCGAGACGCATCCATAGCCCACCAAAAAAAAAAAAAATACAGAAAATTGTCAACAGCGTGGTCCAACCACAAACAAAAACAAAATCCATGGTGTTAGTTTTATAACAATAGGTAATAATAACATTATAACAGCGACTGATGCCCGTCGCAGTTTCATACATGTCCCATTACTGGGAATCTAGGATTGAGCCTTCTCAATTAATTCAAAATAGCAGTGAAATTGACCTTCTACACAACGCTGGTTGGACGAGCGAGTATGGGGTTTTATTTCGAGTTTTCCCTATCTTTCTCTAGCGTAGCTGTTACAAGCTCATTATATCCCGTAGTCGGTGTAATAGAAATAGGTATAGTTAACACTTAAATTTTAGGCAATACTTAAGGCCTATACATATCAATAAAATTGATTGATTTTGTGTCATTTAACATGTAAAGTTGAGCGATAAATTAGATTAACTATTACCTAAAATTTAGGTGCCTGATGAAAATGCATAAAACGACGTAATTATTTCTAAGTTGGTCTGAATAACTTGCCGCAATATTCGGTTCAATTCACACTTGTAGGTAATTCAATTTAACAACAAACAAAAATAAAGAATTGATTAAAGGTGTTATAATTCGTAAAAAAAATATATATATGAAACTTTTAATTGGCATCTGAAATAACAATTCGTTTTGATGAGAATTATTGACTTTACCAATTAAAACCGGGACGTTTTAGTTATTTTTATGTGATACATATATATATATTATATTTAGATATCTTTTCGTAGCGTTATATAAAATGGATAAAATCATTTTTCACTGTACAGATGGCGTAGTGGTTAAGATACCGATACCTTTCATAAAAGTGTCGTGGGTTTGATTTGAACGGATGACAATACTTTCTGCGATCCATAAATTATTGTTCTGAGTCTGGGTGTCATTTGTCTGCGTTAATTGCATGTTTGTAAAGTCCCCCGCAATACAAGGATTATTTTCTTAGTGTAGGGTGGTGTTTTTTCAAAAAATAAATACATTTTTACAAAGGTTTTATTATATTTGTATTTTAATCAACCTGTTGGTTTTTGCGAATTTGGTACATTTTTTTTAATTGATCTCACCATATATGCTCAATACAACTCTAACTCTTATAGGCTAAGATAGATAAAGGTTTATATAAATGACGTCGAAGTTTGACCCTTTTTATTTTTTGGGTAGGCAATGGTCTGGACACACGTCGCCCGTTCCGTCCAGGACGACGGAAGGCGCGTGGTCTCATAACCCACCGTATTACCTCCCTATCGCCATTGGGCCAGCCACTGGTACCGCTTCCTTGCCATCAGTGGCTAGCCCGGCGGGTTACCCTTTCGAGTACTATCTCCCGTCGATGCCCCAGCTAACTGCCGGGGCGTCCCCCTCACGTGGTCAGCCTCTCTGCGGGTGACGGACTATTCCTCGATCCTTTCACCCGCGGTCTCGGCTAGGGCGGCATCAGGCGCAGATACTCGCGCCTACGCCACCCCAGGCGCCGGCGGCGGAGCGTGTCACCAAAGAGGATTTCCTCTCGGAGCCGCCCCGCAGCCTCCTTCCGCTAGACAACTGTTTTAGAAAAAATATAAAAAAAATGCAATTCATTTTAATCGACCCAGTTTTGAAATCTAAAATGTGACATCCGACAGAATCACATGACATTGCGACGTATCAAAGAGACAATGAAATCCAATTATTTATTTGTTCCTCTATGATAGCATATTCCCACGGTTTGAACCGACTAATTACCGTTCCTGTGGGAATATAAAATATAGCCTATATTACTCGCTGATAATATAGCTTTCCACTAATCACAGAATTTTTAAAATCAGTTTCAATGGTTTAGGCGTGAAGGTGTAACAAATAAACAAAACAAACTCACAATCTCATTTATAAAATTAGTTAGGAATATGCAAAAACGTCATGCGGTATTATTAATTAATAAAGTTCTTATTGAAAGATTGAAGAACAACTCTACAGAAGAGTATCTTCTAAACTGAAGATGATAAGATATCACTAAATTGTATAAATGAAAATTTACTACTTTTTTGCATATTATGTATCTGCTTCATCTCAGCGCAAGTAAATTCCACTGTTGAGCTGGAACCCACAGTGAAAGGTTAAATGGCCTACTATTCCAAGATGGTCAGACGTGTGGCATTGGGTTTCAATTCAAGTTTTCCTTCTCTTGCATCAATATTACCAGCAAGGGAAGTATCCCTTAGTCCCCGACTAGAAAAAAAGTATGGTTCAACCAGATCATGTATCTGGACCCGATCAGGATAGAATGAGGCATGCCGGATCCAGCAAACCCGATCAGGACCAGGTCTGGTCCTGATCAGGATAGCCTGATGTGAAATAACATCAAGTATGGTAAGGCATACCGGATCAGGACCAGATCAGAACCAAATAAGGATAGCCTGATGTGTAATATCATCAAGTATAGTAAGGCATACCGGATCAGGACCCGATCAGGACAGAATGAGACATGCCCGATCCGGCAATCCCTATCAGGACCAGGTCTGGTCCTGATCAGGATAGCCTGATGTGAAATAACATCAAGTATGGTAAGGCATACCGGATCAGGACCAGGTCAGGACCAAATAAGGATAGCCTGATGTGTAATATCATCAAGTATATAGTAAGGCTTGTAGTATATCAGAACCAGAAACAGTTTTCGTAACACAAAAAAAATATCAATCAAAATTCAAAAAAGTGACATGATTGTCATATTTATGCCACGGCGAAATTGTATTTGCATCAGAGGAGATTAATCTGAAATCTTTAATTAATCATATGTATTTAATAATAATAATAATGTTTAATTAATAATATAAAAATAATTTATATTTAAAGTAAAAAACAAAAATAAATACTATATATATATATATATATATATATATATATATATATATATATATATATATATATATATATATATATATCTATATAAATGTACCTAACATTTGAAAACATAGATAGATAGAAATATTAAATTGTAACAACCATTCTAACATTTAATGTTTTGGGTCATAATAAATAGATGGCGTTAGTAAAATGACGTCATTATTTGAATCGCGGTGTTAAGATTCTCCGAAGCGTAATGAGATGGCCTAATATTAAATTAGTTGTTATCGAATCAGATTAAAACAGATCGATCAGGTCTTGAATGAGAAATTCAGGCGACAGTTGCAGGCATCTGGTGGTTGCGTCATAATAGGAACGGCTCACTGGGGACTCTCTACGATGAGAATATAGCACTGCATTCGGTGTCTACGTCATATATTAATTTATATTTTTACCTATTAAACATGTTCTTTAAGATATTCATGTTTTTTAAAAGTTTACAACAGTTTTAAAATGCACACTTCCACATAAAATTTAAATGAAATGCTCTCAAATACTAATAAAAAGTGAAAAAGTGTAATGCACAACGCGTTTGCAGCATCGCTGCCATAGATTACTTGCTTATTGATTTTATTTAAAAACGTTCATCGTTTTGTGATTAATAATATCAATATTAATAATATCCAGAATATCATCATCATCATCACAGCCCATAAATGTCTCACTGTTGGGCTCGGGCCTCCTCCATAATGGTAGGGAAATTAACCTACTATACCGCGCTGGTCAGACGTGTTGGTATAGGGTTTTGTTTCGAGTTTTCCTTCTCTTACATAGATGTTACATGCGTTTTATATCCCTTAGTCGTCTCGTACAATCACCCACGGGCAAGATATGGGGTGGTGAATAGTATTCTTACTCCGTCACTACACGGAAAATCCAGAATATAATCAACTAGCTGTTTGCCACGGCTTCGCCCGCGTGGATATGAGTATATTAAAATATAGCTAGTTGTTTAGTGGTAAAAAATATCAGGTCGGTGTAATATATATTCCTTTTCCGTCGTATAAATTGAACAAAATATTGACAATAGTTTTATGATCGGCCGCTGCTTGCTTCACGTCAATACTCCTTATTAATTTATTTACAGTTGAGGGACGATTTTCATACAAAATATAACCTCTAGTTTTGTTCCTGTAGTGGTAGATTTAAAATGCTGAGACATGCCTTTCTTTATTTTTATACAACAATATTTTAGAAACAAAAATAAGTTTCTTACAAATGTCAAACCCCACATCCTTGTTGATATTGCAGATATACTGAAGCACGTATTTTGTCTTTAATACCAAAGAGCCCAATACTTTTAATAAAAATCTTGCAACCCCTATTTTACACCTTTAGGTAAGAAATTGCCAAAAACGCTAACACACGCAACTCTTTATTTATTATTAAATTTGCAAATACATACAAAACTAACAAAGCTAGCTAGCTGCTGCAGAAAACTAACAACGCTAGCAAAGGTAGCTGAATAGTTTTGTTAGTTTTTCAAAAATTGTAAATTGCTACAATAATAATTATCATAAATTAAATGCTTTAACAATAATAAATCATAAACAATATTAAATTTTATATATAGAATCATTTTCTTTTTGTACTGGCAATGAATTTGTATTAATAATGTGGGTCAAAATTGAATATCTTATAGGATAGATAAAAAATCTGTAATAATAATGACATATTGGACGTAAGACACCTCAGTCCTCCCGTGGCCATGATCACTGTAAAGTGTTGAAACGTCGGGAAATTAAAAATCAAATACAAACGCGATAGAATTCGTAAAAGTAGTTATATTTCAAAAGTGAAAACTTCTTTAGCGGCGATGTGCACTTTTTTGGGATGGGTAAAAAATATTAAACTCGCGTCAGGACTCGTGACCTGATCAAAAATTCGCCCGACGTAAGACGAAAATATCCTTCGCTCTTTCTACCGCGCGACGAAAATGTATGCCTGCTGCTGCTGTTTCGTTCAAGTGGCGCAGGGCGTTTGCGCGAGTATGCATATGTGTCTCTTTATTGAATTTTTCAATAATAAATTTGGTTTAACGATGTGTCAAATGATCGCAATCTTAGCACATCGAAATACGAAACTACTATTGATGCCGTCTTTATTAGACATTTAAATAGATTCGAATCAAAATTGTTCGTTTCTTACTTCAGCTACCATAAACCTATTGTATCAGTTTTAGAGATTGGCGATGATGATGCTGGTAATAATGATGGTGAAAGAGTCGTTAAAATTATGGATGAAGGTTGATTTTTCTGAGAGATAAACTTTTTAATATAAAATAATTGTAATAGTTCTGAAGTGTTAATTTTTTTATGTAATTTAAATTGTCATGTTTGTGTAGGATGGCACAATAAATGTATTCACTTATTGTGCCATACTACACTTGTATTTAACCACATAAATGATTGTACTTTTATACTGATAAATAAAGCAATTCTCGCGAAATTATTCCCTAACCATTCCAAAATATTCAAAAATGCACAATCTGCCAGTACTCCTGTAGGGCAATTTTGTTTTTGGTAATATATGGTCTCGACACACGTCGTTCGTTCCGTCCGGGGCAACAAAAGGGTAGCGCGTGCCCTGCCACTGGAACTACTTCAGTTTTACACCCTTAAAGGATAAATTTCCAAAACTGCTGAAACACTTATTTATTTATTTAATATTAAATAGGCAAATACAAATTTTCGCAAATCTAACGTCAAAACTCACAAAGTTTCATAAAAAAGTTGCAACCCTTATTTTTACATCCTTAGGGGAGAATTTCCAAAAATGCTGAAAGATGTGTTTATTTTTATTTAATATTAAATAGCTAATAACATTTTTTTAACTAACTTCAAAACTGACGAAGTTTCATACAAACTTGCAACTCATATTTTTCACCCTTGGTAAAGTTTCCAAAAATACTGAAACAGGTGTTTATTTATTTAATATTAAAAAAGTAAATACAAATTTTAACGATTCTAACTTAAAAACTGACAAAGTTTCATAAAAAAACTTGCAACCCCCATTCCTCTCCCTTAGGGGAGTATTGCCAAAAATGCTGAAAAATGTAAATTTTTATTTAACATTATATAGCTAATAACACATTTTCAGTTATCTAACTTCAAAACTGAAGAAGTTTCATACAAACTTACACCGCCTATTTTTCACCCTTAAAATGCTGAAATACTTATTTATTTATTTAATATTAAATAGCTAAAAACAAATTTTCAGGGATCTAACTTCAAAACTAACGAAGTTTCATAAAAACTTGCATCTCCTATTTTTCACACTTAAGTTAGAAATTTACAAAAATGCTGAAATAGGTGTTTATTTATTTAATATTAAATAGGTAAATACAAATTTTAACGGTTTTAACTTCAAAAATGACAAAATTTCATAAAAAAACTTGCAACCCCTATCCACTCCCTTAGAGAAGAATTTCCAAAAATGCTGAGACAGGTAAATTTTCATTTAACATTATACAGCTAATAACAAATTTTCAGGGACCTAACTTCAAAACTGATGAAGTTTCATACAAACTTGCAACCCCTTATTTTTCACCCTAAGAGGAGTAATTTTAAAAAAAAGCTGAAATAAGTATTTATTTATTTAATATTAAATATCTAAAAACTAATTTTCAGGGATCTAACTTCAAAACTGACGAAGTTTCATACAAACTTGCATCTCCTATTTTTTACCCTTAAGGATGAACTTTCCTAAAATGCTGAAACAGGTCTTTATTTATTTAGTATTAAATAAGCAAATACAAAATTTAACGGTTCTAACTTCAAAAATGACAAAGTTTTATAAAAAAAACTTGCAACCCCTATTCCACTCCCTAAGGGAAGAATATCCAAAAATGCTGAGATAGGTAAATTTTTATTTAACATTATATAGCTAATAACAAATTTTCAAGATTCTAACTTCAAAACTGACGAAGTTTCATACAAACTTGCAACCCCTTATTTTTCACCCTTAGGGGAGAAATTGCCAAAAATACTGAAATACGTGTTTATTTATTTAATATTAAATATCTAAAAACTAATTTTCAGGGATCTAACTTCAAAACTGACGAAGTTTCATACAAACTTGCAGGTCCTATCTTTCACCCTTAGGGGACAAATTTCCGAAAATGCTGAAATAGGTGTTTATTTATTTAATATTAAATAGGCAACTACAAATTTTAACGGTTCTAACTTCAAAAATTATAGTTTCAATAAAAAAACTTGCAGTCCCTATTCCACTCCCTCAAGGGAAAATTTCCAAAAAAGCTGAAATACGTGTTTATTTATTTAATATTACATATCTAAAAACAAATTTTCAGGGAAACAACTTAAAAACTGACGAAGTTTCATACAAACTTGCATCTCCTATTTTTTACCCTTAGGGGTGAAATTTCCAAAAATGCTGTAACAGGTCTTTGTTTGTTTAGTATTAAATAAGCAAATATAAATTTAAACGGTTCTAATTTCAGAAATGACAAAGTTTTATAAAAAACTTGCAACCCCTCTTCCACTCCCTAAGCGGAAAATTTTTCAAAATGCTGAGACAGGTAAATTTTTATTTAACATTACATAGCTAATAACAAATTTTCAAGGTTCTAACTTCAAAACTGATGAAGTTTCATACAAACTTTCAACCCCTTAGTTTTCACCCTTTTAGGAGAAATTTTCAAAAATGTTGAATTATGTTTTTATTTATTTAATATTAAATAGACGAATACAAAGTTTCACGAATCTATCTTTAAAACTGACGAAGTTAGATACAAACTTGCAACCAAAAAAGGTTTCCACTCTTAGAGGAGAAATTTCCAAAAATCCCTTCTTAGTGAGCGCCTACAATATAAAAGGCAGCAACTGTCAAAATTTCATGTAATTACCCCCAGCGGTTTAGGCTGTGCGATGATGAATCAGTCAATCAGGACAAGCTCTTTTATATATATATAGATGACAATTTGTTATCTCAGCAGATGTTTAGACCACGGCGATTGCGTAGAACGCTTGAGGCCGTAATTAATATATTATGTCCGATTTGATAACATTTAAAGATATCGAGCCCCTCCTATTTGCCATAGCGTAATGTAGGATTTTTGATGAACTCATCATTCTCCTACTCTTATCCGAATTACTTGGGGTCTTTACAATATTTACTCTTCTTTCATAGTAGGTACATACTGTAAAAGTTATTGGCATGACTGGCCGCCTTCCAGAAGTCAACCCTTCTTGGGAATATTTTTGATAAACTATCTCGATAAAAATAAGAATGGCTATATTAGATATAATAAGATTTCGGGAATCCAATGACTACTAGACTTATGAGACTACTACTACTACTACTTATGAGAGCAGCGGGGGTGAATAAACTTGCCAACTTTTATAACAATATTGTGGATTAGTTAGAAATATAAAATAAAATGTGACTCAATTGATATATTTACAAATAACATTTATAAAATATTTTTTAGGTGCAAGAAATGATTGCCAATCGTGTGGGATTTAAACACACGTCTACTAGAAATCTATTGCAATTTTATACAACCACATAGACGAGCGTGGTCTCACGTCTAACAACCAATCAATTCGCTTATGAAAATAAGTTTTTATAAATAAAATAGCATGTTAATTGCTAAATATCAGTAATTTAGACAATTGGCTGGCGTCATCGTTTCAATACAATCCTAAACTGATAAGTTAGAGTATTGAATCCAAATAGTGTTACAACGCTGCTCCAATAGATGGCGTGTGGAACGATTCTATGGCGACGATGATACAGGCGAAAAATTTGGTTGTTACACGTGAGACCATTCTCGTTTTAAGTGGACAAGACGTTTCTAAATCGCGATGCGCAAAAATAAATCCAAACGTGGCCCGACGAACGACGACGTCTCAAGCCTAGGTCCGTGCCCCACAGAGGGAGCCCGTGGGCGATGTCGCTTAGCTTATTTTAATCGGGTTGAGAGCCCTCAGCCTTTACCCATAGTCTGCGTAAAGCTGTCAAAGCCACCTGCGGCTAACAGCTAAATACAAATAAAAGATCAAGACGTTTGGGCCAGCTTACCTGTAGATATGAGTTCAAGTCACGTACGGGAATCATTATTAGCTTATAAAATATTTTTTTTATAAATAATCTCTGCACTGGTGCTTTGTTCTTGAACAGTACACATCAATTCGATTTACTTATACAAAAGTTTATGTTAACGCACATTAATGTTTAAAAATGTACGATATTTGACTTATATAATTATGATTTTAATATGTATTCAAATATTCCCTTTATTTTTAAAAGAACCAAAAAATATTTCTCTTTTGTGAATTTAGTAAGCCAGAAACCATAACTGAACCGAGGATCAAATCGTTTCCCACCTTCCTTCGATGATACGGCGTTGGATTCTTGGGTGTTTTCAGTAAGTTACAATACATTAAAATAAAATGGAAATAGACGTTACGGAAAAAATGCAGACATGCAAAATCCATCTACGAAGCGCGGAAGACAAAACACCTAATTGGCCGATGAGCTAACAGAGAATTTAGAAACACATGGCTGCAATAAGCATAGTTTTAAGCAGATAATAACACTCTTGCTACCAGACTGTTAGGCAAATGTATCCCTTTAGCATATTACCTTTAGCAATACAATTGTAACGTCTTGCTTAAATATTTTTAAGCATTTAAATAGTTTTACTATACTATACTAAAGACGGGTCTAATGCTAGACAATTGTGACGAATATATTGATTCATAGACATGGATAGGACGTTAGATAAATGAGTCGCAGAACATGTTATAACTCGATCATTTTTGCACTGTCGCTTCGAGGATCACATCTGTCATCGGTTAATATATTCTGCTATTTATATTAAAATATTACCTAATCTATATGAATTAATATAATTTATTATTTAGTTCAAGCTATACTATTTTTATCTATTATATAGATATATTTTATACTTATTACTTAATATATTATATATAGACTGCACAGATGGCGTAGTGGTTAAGATACCGACCTTCCGTGCCGTGGGTTCGATTCCCACGCAGGACATTACTTTGTGTGATTCACAAAGTGTTATTCTGAGTCTGGGTGTAATTTGTCTGCGTTAATTGCATGTTTGTAAAGTCCCCCGTAATACAAGGTGTATTTCCTTAGTGCAGGGTGGTGTGTTCAAAAAAAAAAAAAATACATATTTTATTTTTTATAGGGCCTATTAATAAAAAGTTTAAGTAAAGAGTGCCGTCACGATTGTATTGGGCTGGGTCCAGTTACTATTAGTAGATCAATATAATCAGGCTTTACCTTGCACTGATTTACGTAAGATTATTCAGGAGTTATCGGAGAATTCCGAATTAGAGGACGTAGAGGATGAAGATGATGAGATCGTGGCTGTACATGAAGACTCATGGGTATCTTCTACTGACTCTGAGGACGATGTGCATTTGATAAACCTCACAACGTTGCAGTATCAAGGTGATGGCAGATGGATAAAAAAAAGTTCCAGGGTAAATCTACTCCTACTTTGGAGCCTTTTTCTGATGATGCTTTACTAAAAACACGCGCTGAATATTTCGAAAAAAATATTTGAGTGAGGAATTGTTTGAGAAATCTACTTCTAGATACATCACATCATTCCGTAGCTCACATATACCGCTAGTAAAATCAAAAAGTTCTTTGGAGTTCATGGTAGCGGTAGTAGGTAGATTAGCTGCGTCATATATCCTCGCATGAAAATGTATTGCTTGCTATCAGCAATTTAAAAATACTCCAATCGTAATGGCAATGTTCCGTAAGCGCTTTCAGAATAAGATTTAACTACAAATTTATAAATTCAGAGCCTTGTAAAATAAAACTTGACTGATTAGATCTCATATTTAATCATTTTTTTTTTTTTTTTTTTTTTCACTTTATTGGGTAAACAAACAATATCACAATGAAGTTTGGTTATAGTGGTTTGAAGTTATATAATATAAAAAAAAAGTGATATACACACCGTTTACTACAACTACTTGTTTTGTTTTCTATCTTATACCATACATAGTAACACACAGTAGTATAACACACAGACGCACACACTTGCACATGCACACACATGCGCGCACACACGTACACACACACGCTCATGCACACACACATAAACACATACATACACGCAGGCAGACACACACACACACACACACATAAACATACACAATACAATAGATTCACGGGGATGGCTGAAAATCAGCCCTGTTCTTGTGATAGCAGAAGCTGAGCCAATTCCTTTTGCCCACTAGATTTAATTGTGTTTATTATAATTGTTAGTTTTTAGTTAAAGTTCTGAAAAGACAATAAATTATTATTATTGTTAATATTTTTTAAGATGTCTATTTGTTATATATTTAGATACTAATGGCCTTTATAATTTTTAAATAAATAAATATTAAATAATATTATTCTATTTTTAGGTTAATTAATGGAAATGATTAACATTGTTACAATTTTGACTTATAGTAATATGGGAATAAATTGATACAATTGTGATCGTCACAATAGTTACATTTAAAGGCAATAGCAATAGCCCCGCCACATGCAATTGTGCGCTATCTGAAAAACCATGAAAGTCACCTGAAATTACTATTCATTTGTGTCAGTCATTATAAAATGAATCCCAAGTTTTGTCTTTTGACGGAAGAAAGAAGAAAAGGGGTATATATAAACATCTGTTAGCTTTAACACACAAATGTAATAAAAATAAAGTCCCTATCAACGAGAACAATGGCGACGAGGCTGGCTACGACCAATTTTGTAAATATTTCTCACAGACCAGGTTGTAGTCATAAATTTGAAGTAGTATATTTGCCATGGAAATCAAGGAATAGCTACGAGTTGTCAGCCCAAAAGCGATGCTAGCATCATATTTATTATCTTAAAAAATAAAGTGAAGTAAAAAACAAGGAGTGGGGCATTGCATTCTTGCTCTGACACCACATATATTATCAATGTCACTACAGGATTTATTCCCGATAACGGATGTTGTATAAGAAAAGATGGATTCTATGACACAGATGTGTATATTAAAGATTGCTATGTGGACACAGTTAACGCGGTCACCCTCTGTGAATAATAAACATCGAACTTTACAGTACAGAATACGTTGTCTCATTTGCTTTGTATAAAACTGTCAACTTAGTATTATTTATTCTTATAAAGCTAAAGACTATGTCAACTTATCCAATTTAATAATTCTTTTAATTTTATACCTACTATACATGTTTACTGAGAAGGATTATATATACATATCAATCCATGAGTCTAGCAACGTCCACTGTTGATCTTAGGCCACGTTTTTACAGGAGATTGGAATTTCCGAATTGCTAATCCAAATTTGCCGAACGAACGTCTAGTTAAGAAGATATACAATGCGAAAGTGGAAGGATGTAGGTACCGGGTAACCTACCTAGACCAGATCGGTCATGTACTGAAGGAAGGTGAAGTCATGGGTCTCCGAAACCGGCGAGCGTGTATGAAGAGAATTATGAATGTTGAGGAAGCGAGTGAAGTATGCAAAGATAGAGTTCTCTGGCATTCTGTTCTCTCTGCCTACCCTGCAAGGGATATGGCGTGCTGATGATATGTATTGGAATTTCCCAGCGCCTCCTATTTAAATATCTAATTAAATTTGTTGCGAGTCTCGAGACAATTAAAAAGGTTTCCCATGACTACCTGTGAATCATGCCTCGAAGTCATTTATGGAGACCACTGTGGATCCTGGCCTACAGGGCTTACAACGGTTGGTAATGTGTTCATTAGTGAGTAGGTGTTCTACCACAGCGTCGCTAACACGCTGTACCTCCACACTGATCGGTCGTTATCCTAAATGTCAGGGCGAGGGTGGGTTACAAGATACAAGAATTATACCGGGTTATTTTTCTAAGGGTACCCAAAATTTCACAGGAGGTTCAGATTCGATAGTATAATTGATTATTGAAATAAAAACATATGTTTTTTTTAACAAAAAAATATTTTTTCTTATTCGGTGAATTCCTATATGCCACTAAATTTGTTGCTAATATGTAAGTCATTCATTTTATAAACACGCACACACAAACAAAAATCTAAGCGCTCACGATAAAACAAAATTAGATACCTAACTTTGATTCCTTTGTCGGTACGGATCGGCTTATGTCGTCGAAATCGTAATCGTCTTCCCGCCTCCCCTTGCAACACTTTCCCCTCGTAGACCGACCTGCGTGTCCGCAGCGCTAATTCGCCAGTGATATTTTGGCCGTGACCTAATTAGCAGCACGTGTTAATTTTTTTATTGTTTATCTCCCACAATGGCATATCAAACAAGATATTCTAATCGCGAGTATTATGAGATGGTACGGTGCTACATATTAAGTGGTGAAACTTTACGTGGTGCGCAAAGGGTCCGTACTTTATTGAAGACCGATTGACTGGCCGTAATTATCTGGATATGTTGCGAAGTGTGATTTCCGATTTACTAGAGGACGTACCTCTAATACTGTTAAATAATCTATACTTCCAACATGACGGTGCTCCACCCCATTATTCGAGTGCTGTGCGTGAGTATTTAAACACTGAATATGGGAATAGGTGGATAGGTGGCGGGGGCCCGATACCGTGGCCTCCAAGGTCACCGGACCTTACACCATTAGGCTTTTATTTGTGGGGTGAAATTAAGAGACGTGTTTACGTTGAAGAAGCGCAAAGTTATGAGGACCTTCGTAGTAAAATCATTACTGCATTTGATGAAGTGAAAAGTGCTCGGACACAGATAATGTTAAAAAACAATTTCAGAAGGCGTGCTCAGCTTTATGTTGAAAGAAATGGACTTCATTTCGAACAATTGTTAAAATATCAGTGATAGTGTTTTTCCTGGGACTAAATGAATAGGTAAGTTTAATTGTTGTAAATAGTTAATTCCACTTTTTAAATACGCCTTAATAAATACGAACATTAGTATGTGGTTTTAAAATAATAAACTGGTATTTTAATTATCTGTTTATAATGACGCGTGACGGTGCTAAGCCCGTTAAAAGTATGAAAGAAAATTGGAATCTTAAACTTATTTACTATTTTACATGTGTGTGTGTGTGTGTAGAAGTGTAACAGTAGTGTGGTGTCGATCTAACATGTACTTGTGTGCGTTAGGGTGATAGTTTCTTGATCAATGGCCGCGCGTAACAAGATTAGGTTGTCTATAAATCAGGAATATTTTTAGATATTTTCAAATGAAAATAATTAGGTAATTACTAGTGATTTTAAATATTTGACATTTTTAATATAACATTATTTATATGTAGAACATCATAAAAAAATTTGGATACTCTTAGAAAAAAAACCCTGTATAGGTAGAATCCATCTGTCAATGGTAAAACATCATCCATAAAAAACAAGAATGTAAACTGACAATTGGTTACTGCTCTCATTGTCCCATTAGCTTGGACTGGATAGAACAAATTTCTAATATAAGTGGGTTTAGGGTCTGCTTATATGGTAATCAAATAGTAATCCATTTTTATAGCCCTGTCCCATATATTTTCAAAATGGCGGCATACATACCGATACTTCAAAACTATGAAATGATAAATCCTTACTTATTACAAGAATAATTATATGGAAAGTATAATTAGTTAGAATAATTATATAAAAAATCAAGCGTAGCTGGATTTCCAAGGAGTTACCCTTAATAGATACAACAACAATGATAGATAATACTTGTATTAAATTAGAGACGAGAACGAATTTTTATGTTATAGGTATGTGTTTTACATAAAATAAAATTACTAAAATGTTCAATCGACATATCATATCTCGAATCACTATTTGTTACCTTGATATTAAGTTTTGTTTACTAATATAACACATTTGTTGTACAAAAGACTTACTTCCACGACATAGAAACATATACCTATTTCTGAGTAAAACCTGGGTATTTTTTTTATGAGTGAATAATATATTTAATTGTTTCTATGTATTAATATGTTAATCCCAAATTTTGAATACGCTTTAGAGCATTATGTACAAAGTAATTTAAACAAAAATAAAAGTTTTTGCCTAACTTGTATTCCAAAGTTATCAAAAATACCTTTTTTCTTTTAAATAACTCTGCACTAAGGAAATAATACATGTATTCCGAGGGACTTTACAAACATATAATTAAAGGACACAAACTACACCCAGACTGAATTTATGGATCGCACAATCTTGTCCTGCAGGGGAATTGACGCCACTACACCTGAAAAGCTATGTCAGTATCTTATCCAATACGCCATCAGTGCAGTTAATCTACTACAACTAGCTAACTAGATATATTCGTATATGACGGAGCGGCGCTTATGGCTTTATTTAAAATCCAACCAGTAAGTTGGGCTTCCGGCTCTCGGTCATCGAACAAAGCGGAATATCATATTGCCATTACACAGACGTCGATTATACGTGTCTGTGAAAAGTGCAAACTAAACTGTCAACAGGGCAGCCTTATCATTACCAAAGGTAGAGTGGTAAGGCCGCAGACTATAGGTATAAGAACGTTGTTTTGTTATCAATCTGATAAAAGTAATTACATTTCTTCTTTTTTGTTTAGAATGCGATAGTATATATTTTAATATTGAAATATTATATACATATATGCTGTATGCACTAAAGAAATATTCCTTATAAATAAATAGTTTCTTTACACACATTCAATTGTAAAGGACATGTATTACAACCAGACCTAGAAGGACAATTTGTGGTTCTCACAAATTATTTAGACTCCAACGTAGAATAATAGTTCTAAGTAGGAATCCAATACGCGAATCGGTAGGCCGGTATTTCAACCACTACACCTTTTTAATAGAAGGCTTGTGCTAATACTCGTCATTATTAGTGATGGACGTATTAGTATTAGTTATGTAAATATAATCTATTCTAATAGTTTATTTAAGCAGATCATATTATAACCTCTTAGGTCCCCCTACTTATAACAAATGCAACAAAATTTAAAAATCCCGTAAAATAATATTAGTTTTAGGTTGTCCACAAATGCCTGACTAAAGTCTGTAGATAATCTCTTAAAATGCTATAGAATCTATATAATATACACGCACTTATTTACGCATATAAAATAATATATTCATGCATACACTCAGACACGCACGCGCACAAACGTATATACACAACACGCAAGTCCACACAAACATACACACGCACGCATATACGTACACCCACTCGCACTAACACACATGCACATGCTCATACACATGCATCCACTCGCACTAACGAACACACATATACAGGTACATTTAATTTTCTTTTTAGGGTTCCGTACCTCAAAAGGAAAAACGGAACCCTTTATAGGATCACTTTGTTGTCCGTCCGTCCGTCTGTCTGTCTGTCAAGACTTTTTCTCAGGAACGCGTGGAGGTATCAAGCTGAAATTTATATCAAGTCTAATATCCCTTGAAGCTGTGAAAAAATTAAACTTCTAAGCCAATGCAATCAAAAGATATAGGTGTTTATACCGCCAATTTCCGCTAATTTTCGACACTTGCAAGGGAATCAAAACCTACAGAGTACTTCCCGTGAACTCAGAATCTTGAAATTTGGCACGAAGCAATGTCTTATAGCAAAGATAAAGGAAAAATTACGATTACCGTTTATTTTTAAATACATCATATAATAAAAATATTTTTAATAATTTTAAACTTACTATCCCTTTCCTCGTGAACGCGTAGAAGTATTAAATTGAGATTCATATCAAATACTTAGATCTATAAGACATTTAAGCTGTAACAAAATCAAACTTCTACGTCAACGCAATCAAAAGAAACAGCAATTTAAGCCGCATATTTTCAAACACGCAACTACTCGCACGGGAATCAAAACCTAAAGGGTAGTCCAGTCGACCTAGAATCTTGAAATTTCGCATGAAGCAACGATTTATAGCATATATAAAGGAAAAATAGAAAACCTTAAATTTTTAGTTACATCACATATTTTTTTTATATAATATGTACGGAACCTTTCGCGCGCGAGTTACTCGCACTTGGCGGATTTTTTTTATCTATTATGGTACGGAACCCTTCGCGCGCGAGTTACTCTCACTTGGTGGATTTTTTATGTTACTATTATATTTTTTTTCTATTTAATTTAATTTTGTATTTGATGTAAAATAATGTCAATGTTTAAAGGAGAAGCCACTGTTACCTGTAACAGTCTTTATTAGGGCAGGTGTTAGCGAATCCTATTAATTATTATAATGTATATTTTACGTCAATAGTGTGGTATCGGCTACGAATATTACCAACCCTTGTTCGTGTATGTCGTAAAAGACGACTAAGAGTCTTATAACGACCTGGGCCCATACTATCTGATGCCGTTTGGTCCACAATTACCTACATTCCCAAGGAGGGTTGACGTCTGGCAGACGAGCAGTCATAAAATTATTGCCAATAATTTTTACAATATGTACTATGAAAGAAGAGTACATATTGTATCGATCCCAAGTAATTGGGATAAAAGTAGGACAATGATTATGAAATACTTATGACTATTATACCATACACCTTGATAGGCATACGTTCTTAAAAGTTGATAGACGCAAGAGAATCAACGGTTTGTTTAGTTAATGAAAACCTTATAGTCTATCTAACCTAAGAAGTGCACTTTGACAGCTGTCGGAGTAAGTTGTCTAGGTATGTGAACCAAATAATCGCTATCGAAAATATCCGATTTTACTGAGAAATCGATATTGATTCTTTATAATTAATAATCGGTTTATTTGTTATTTTTCAAAAAGGTGATGAATAAATTAAGTGCTACGTTAGTACTAAACAAATTTAATTATTTCAGCATAGAATCTATTCATAAAATTTAGTAGGATTAGGTTAATTAAAAACAAAAACTGAATTTGAAAATAGCTATTTATTAAGAATTACTATTATTACTTGAATTATCAGCGTCGCGAACATTAATAATTATTTCCTCATCAATCAGAGTGTCGAAATGTACATACATCTATGTCAAAATCTCTATTCGATTAATTGTATTATTCTAATATTTTTACCGATTGTTTGGATATTCGTGAATTCGAAGTTGTCAAGCACTACTGTATAGAACGTGATGACGTGACATTGTTAGGTCGTCATTAACAATTACTATTTACCACGTAATTTTTATTTTAAATTAGTTTTACGAGTTTCAACATTAGATTATTGTACAAGAAAGTCACCCGCAATGTTAATTATGTAAAAAACTTAATAGTTGTTTAAAATTTCAGACTTAGTGTTTACAATCATGTGTATACGTTTGACCGAGGTTATTGTGTATTAAAAAATGCAAAACTTCAAAATGCACTTCTTAGATTAGATGAACTATAGTATATAGTTATTTTTTCATCAATATAAAGAAAAACAATCTTCAAAAGCGATCAAATATTATAGATGAAGAATTATTTTATTAAAACAATAACATTTTGAGTAATTTGGTTTGCATATACAGAGTGGAAGTGGACCTCTCCCGAAAACAAAGACAGGTGACCCTACTCGTCCTATTTGTAATGATAGGCTAGAAAAAAAATCGATTCGAATTAAAAAAAAAAATTTCCCCAATGAATTTTAAGCTTTTTGCACATTCCATCGTAGTAGTACAGTGCCATGTAACGATAATTCCATTAAAAACACGTAACTTTACTCAGGTGAGAAAAGACGCAATCTATTCAAAACTCACGATCATATGTTCAAGTATTCAACGACATCGCGTGGTGAAAAAAATTTTTTTTTTCATCCGAATGTATTTTTTTCTAGCCTATCATTACAAGTAGGACTAGTAGGGTTACCTATCTTTGTTTTCGGGAGCGGTCCTCTTCCACCCTGTATAGCTATATATTTTTTTTTTACATAAGAAGTTTTTTATATTTAATGTTTAACCTAGAAAACCTGACTTTTCCCTTTTTTTACATCGTCATCTCGTAAAATGAAATAAAGATTTATATATAGTTTTAAAGATACCAAGATATATATAATTGTATTTGAGAACGGAAGGGAACTTTACATACATCCAATAACGGATACATATCGCAGACTCAGTCCAACCATTTGTTGATCGCACATAGAACTGTTCTGCTTGTCCAATCCACAAAGATAGAACTCATAAAATTCGGAATCCCATTCCGTTAAGTGAACATGGCTCTTCAGTCATGACGAAGACGAGATCTTAGAAAGACGATTTCATAAAATCTTTTACTCAGGTACTTTGCCCTCACACGTTTTCAGGCCGTTATAAATGTACCTACCCATAACAAGTTATTCAAATTTTTTATTTGAAATAAAAGTACTTTTATGGAGTCATATCGCGTTTGTATTTGATATTTAATTTCCCGACGTTTCGAACACTTTACAGTGATGATGGTCACGGGAGGACTAAGGTGTCTTACGTCCAATATGTCATTGTTATTACAGAAAATTTATATTTAACCCATAAGATATTAAATTTTGACCCACATTTTTAATACAAATTCATTTCCAGTACATAAGAAAATGATAATATGTATAAATTTTTCTTTTTCTTTTTATGATTTGTTAGTATTAAAACATTCGGCGTAAATCATTACGAACATCATATTCGCTGCATACCTATTTTAAAACATTAATTAATCTATATAGATTTAGGCACCACCCATATTACTAAACAATTTTACTTATTTAATTTGTTCAAGTACGCTTGTTAAGCCGTGAAGCCAAATAAAATTTTACAAAGTGTAATTCCTAAGTTGCGAAATCCTATTCTGATTGCCTTGGGTTCGAGTCGAACACAGTATAATTCTTAATTTCTAATTTTTGTTCTCAGTAATTGGTAGATTAAAACATAATATGTTTAATTCATAGTATGTTTTTAGAGTCCACTATGAAGGATTCATTCCTCAGTGCAGTGTTTTGTCTTAAAACAATATCGCAGGTCGTATAATAATCCGGGCGGGCCACCGATGACAAAGAACGGGTACCGGTGGCCCACTCGCACGGCGAATAGAGGTGTTTGCAGGGTGGGTCTATGGGGTTGCGCGCCGCCTCTTCCGTCGCCCCGGACCGATTTGGCGAGACGCGACCACGTCCATGTATAATAATAAAATGAAATTCAATCAAAAAGGTGAGCATAGTAACAGCAGTAATCAAAAGAAGCTATTACAGAGACAAAACGTTTTGAGTGTCTCAGCTTGTTTGTAAATATAATTATGTTCTAAGACACAGTTTGCGGCCTAGTGACTGGCGAGAGTTGGTAAAGCTAAAGGGGTTTACTCTTTACTAAAACCCTCCGTCTTTGTGCTAAAATTCTGGTCCAATTAGTAAAAGTATCAGCATAATTAGTCAGTGTCATATATAAACTTAAAACAAACGCAAAGCGCATAAAAAATGTATTATCTTCGTAAAAAATAAGAATTAAATGTAAAAAATAATAAGAAAACAATCGAAACAAATTAAACTTACGAAATGTATTCTCATATATTTCTTTTATTCTATGTAGGTTCTATTGTGTCTATTTAAAATGAAAACAGTTTTGAAAACTTCGCAAACCGAAACGCAATGTAGATACTTAGACACTTAAGCAAAAATATTAAAACATTTCTAAAAGGAACTTGCAATTAGGTACAACAACGTTTTAAGTTTGTATATAGTTCTTATATTTTTATGGAACTGCTTGAAACACACACACATGATACTTTTTTTTTTAAAAAAAGACACGCTGACAGATTACACCCAGACTCAGAACAACACTTTGTAGATCACACAAAGTAATGTCCTGCGTGGGAATCGAACCCACGGCACTGGCACTGAAGGTCGTTATCTTAACCACTACGCCATCTGTGCAGTCATCTGACCGTATATATTCTATTATATCTTTATATTATGTGCATGTCCAGATATATTTATTCATAATTGTTATTTCTTTGCACAGTACAGCAATCTAATACAAAATATTTATTTCAATCGAATTTGTAAACTAAACACTTGGAATAAATTTATTTTTACAAAATTAAGATAGACCAAGTGTTCAATTACTTCCAATAAATAAAAAAACTAAACGTCGAAGCTATTCATTTTGCCAAACAATAATTTCTTTTAGAAAAACACAACACATTAAGTTAAAGAAAATATTTAAACTGAAAAATAAAGCAAAAGTTGCCATAAATAGTGTATGGGTTGGTTGTGTACGTGAAAATCATTTACTCACTGTATAATATGATATTGGTTGTACTGCAATGAATGTAGATGATACTCATGTTGTGGCATGTACATATCATGCATCTGCGCGTATTGCTGCGCCATGCCGCGTTACGCGCGTATCACACGCGACCGCACCGTGCGTTGTTATCACCCGACTGCCGTTTCACCACTACGAAAACACGGCTGAGACGGCGCGCGGCTATATTACGTCGAGATCAACCCCGACGAAAGTGTCCGACTCACGTCTATGCTAGACGACACCAACCCTAATATAATTTCGTCGTGATGCTTCAGAGCAACGTCCTTTCATACATAAACTTTACGATATGATGAAATAATGTGTAATGGTGATACACAGACTGTGACTGTGACTGCACAGATGGCGTAGTGGTTAAGATACCGACCTTCCGTGCCAGTGCCGTGGGTTCGATTCCCACGCAGGACATTACTTTGTGAGATCCACAAAGTATTGTTCTGAGTCTGGGTGTAATTTGTCTGCGTTAATTGCATGTTTGTAAAGTCCCCCGCAATACCAGGATTATTTTTTTTAGTGCAGGGAGGTGTCTTTAAAAAAAAAAAAAATGTAATACCATTATTACCACGAAATGTAATATCAAAAGAAATTATAAGCCAACCAGTGAGTGGTATACCATAGGTCAATTTTCGAATGGACTATTATATATTATATCATAGTTGTATTATAACTATTATAGTATAGTACTATATTATATGAAAGGGTTCCTATAAAACAATAGTTTAAGAAAATAAATAGATACACCTTTTAATATATTTAACAAATGCAATCTTTATGGGAACAGTTTTCGATTATTTTGATAAGGAGTGAAAGTGACGTGTGACTGAAACGGAATGAAAATAATGATTGCAAACGAGCAAGTAGCACACCTGATGGTAAGTGTTACTGCCGCCCATGGACCTTTGCAATACCAGGGTCACTGCTAGGCCGCTGTCTACCAATAATCCCAAACCCACCCAGAAAGATAGGCTTGCGGCTCTCTCGCTAGCGTGTAGCACAGCAGCACATTGTCACTGCTCAGGCTTCGATTTTCTGCAAGAGTGTGGTACTACCGCGGACGGACCGGCTCGCGGCTGTACACATAGAATTGTCACCAGTGTGGCCCTAACACTAAGTAAAATCTGAGCCGAGGAAAGTCTTAAATATAAATATTATAAATGAAGGCTTTAGGAGTAAGAGAAGACTGAAAGAGAGATGATTAGATTTTGTGTGAACTGTAACTTGGATAGAAAGAGAGTGAACGCAGAGATGACACCTGATATGCCGCGATGTATTGGAATAAGAATATTTGGATGATCGTACATAACTCGGTATTATTTTTCGGTAAATTGTATTCTTTAGAAAATAAGCTACAAATTATCTAGGTACTGACGAAATATGAATGTAAGAAGAAGATACAAGAAGTATACATATAAGGAGATACAAGATATATCGATATAAAAAGGATATCAACTGGTTATTTAAATAAATAAATAAAAAATATTTCATGGTAAAATTAAAAAATACACTAAAAATTAAAAGAAAAAATGTAGCTCGCTTAATCGCCCTTGAAACCTCCTGCATAGTAAATGAAAATTGTTGACGCCGTATTCAAAATTCTGAATATATTAAATTTATGTACCTACAAGAATTACTTGTGTTGACTGCAAGTAATTGGAATAAGAGATTACCCTGTAATTATGACGAATATTCAATTACTCTACGGACCAGAAACGTGGTGGTAATAACGCTGGAGTAAAAAAAAAATCAACACAAATGGTCTTCATATTTTTAAAAATAAACTCAACAAATAATTGGGAATAAGAGGATTTAAAATGTACATGTGAAAGGTTCACATTTGTATAACAAATAGCTAACAGGAATGAAGATTAAACTTACAACCCATTGACATTAGATTTATTTTGGAAATTTCTATTTTAAAAGGACTGATTCAAATTTATAAGGACTGATTCTAGTTCAAATTTATTAAACTTTCATTGAAAAGTCCCAATATAACTGGCGTGTATGAAAAATAAATGCAATATGTATTTATATTTTCATGGACTATTAACCTGCAATGTTAGTTAGACGGCCGATTTTCAGGTACCAATTGAGAAAACTAAGTAAAAATAGGTGAACATTATAAGTTCTGTTTATTTGCATTGCACATATTTACGGATTCTATGATTTCGTGTTTGATTTAATTGCCCGCCTGCGCCGTTTTGAACACTTTACAGCATTCATAGTTATTTATGTATGAGAGTCCTTCCGTCTATTTCAAAACTAAAAATAGAACTAATTTACATTCTAATACTTGGTTTTTATTTATATTCCCTAAGGAATTCTTCATTTCAGCTCATATATGTCCCATTGGTAGTCTCGAGCCTCCTCTAAAATAGGAGAGAAATTGACCTACTATATCACGCTGGTCAGACGTTTTGGTATAGAGTTTAGTTTCGAGATTTCTTTCTCTTGCATATATGTTATATGCGTTGTGTATCCCTTAGTAGCCTCTTACGGTCACCCACGGGTAAGATAGGGGGTGGTGAATTGTATTCTTACTCCGTCACCACATGGAATTCTTACATAATATTATTCAACACTTCCAGACAATTACCGCACGTTATTTATAACTGCCCCACTATACTGTTTTTTTAAAGGCAATATTTTGTAGTAAGAAATAAACATAGACACAAATTACACCCATCGTACCAAGATCGAAACCAAGACAATCGGCACGAATGGCCGCTACTATAGGTACTAAATATCACCACTTAATCATTTCTACAGTCAACTGTGTAATATATTCTGTAATATAAAACATTAAGAATATATACAATGCGAAAGTGGAAGGTATGTAGGTACCGGGGGAGATCGAGACTAACCTACCTAGACCAGATTGGTCACGTACTGAAAGAAGGTGGAGTCAAGAGTCTCCGAAACCGGCGAGCGTGTATGAAGAGAATTAGGAATGTTGAGGAAGCGAGTGAAGAATGCAAGGATAGAGTTCTCTGGCACTCTGTTCTCTCTGCCTACCCTGCAAGGGATACGGCGTGATGATATGTATGTATGTAAAACATTACAGTGTGAATACGAATTCCTGTGTGATATGAATAAAATGTGCTAATTACGAGGAGACTGGACAGCAGCACTTCATTGGGTAATCAATAACACCAAGTGCAAATACCAAACCGTTTGTAAAGCACGCCATTATAGCTCTCTCTGCCGCGGCTGCCTGATAAATCCAAGACTGATAAATCCTAGCTGTATATATGTATATATTTTTCCAAGCTTAATTAACTTTGATAGCATAGTCATTTTTTTTGCCAACATCTATGTTACTAGCTTCTGCCCGCGGCTTCGCTCGCGTAAAGGTTACTTTCCTAAAGTTTTACATCCCCTTTTTTTATTTACCCCTTAAGGGTAAATTTTAACAACATGTTAATGTCATATTTATTTATATCTAATCAATATACTAAAAATAAGTTTCAAGCTTCTGCCTTTAAAAATGACGATACTTCCTTACAACCTTCCATGCCCTTTAGAACCCTTTTCTTGCATTAAAAAGTAGCCTATGTCCTTTGTCAGGCTCTAGAATACCAAATTTCATTTAGTATTCAGTTCGGTATTATTCCGTGTACCAAATTTCATTTAGATCGGTTCAGTAGTTTTGGCGTAAAAGAGCGACAGACAGACAGAGTTACTTTCGCATTTATAATATTAGTAAGGATTGCATCAAGATGGGCAGACAAAGACTATCTTTGTTTGGCTAAGTTATAACGAAAAACAATTGGCATGGATCATATTAAGAAATTGAGATGAGAATTTGAAAAAGAATTTAGAAACAATAAAAAGATATTTCACAACCTTTCGTATATACCTACACACACATACATTTATAGATGTGTGTGTGTAGGTCTATACGATAAGATTATGAAATATTTTTTTAATTTTGAAAGAGTTTTTAATTTGTTCTGCAACCTATTATTCTTTATAGAAATTTAAAAGAACTTTGTTCATAAACTCGCGATATTGTTTCCAAGTGAAAGTCTGAAAGAATTTTCTGGACCTTCGTCAGCAATGACTAATCAAGTTTATAAGGCTGCCATGGGGTCGTTTTCAAATTTTGAGCAAAACACATAACTAGTAATATAAATTTTGTACAATAACTATTAGAGTAAAGTTAACTATTTTAAATCAAAGATTTCTAATAGTTCTATCATGCTCATGTCCAGCTATGTCTTTAATACTATAAATAAAGAGAAGATAAACTGATATAACTAATCAGTTTCTCATTAGTGGCATCGATGCCATGCGCATATTTTCTCCTAAATGCTTTGTAAAATTCGTCAAATTTGACGGAAAATGGAATATTTTCATTATTTTGAACGATATGTTCCATATGTGCCTACATATACATGAATGTTCTTTTTCGACACGTTTATATATCTAAAAACTAGATTGCCGAGGCTTTTAAAAAAAGATTAATTATTAAACCTCCTTAGTGTAACAGTGATTTCGAACGTATAAACACCCAGTAATTTACTAGTATCCTGCTGCATCTAGTTGTTCCACAGGGTGAGTTACGCTTTGTGGTATGATGTATTAATTAAGAGAAAAACTCAATATTAGGTAAATTTCTGCCATTTTTACCAAAATATTGTCATTAGTGTTTTACCCCATATTGGATTTAATTACGTTTTTTCTAGTTATTGTGGTATTTCGTTAGTTACGCATCAACAACGCAAAATATAAACAAAATAATGCTTCATTGTTAAACGATCCGTTTTAAAAATAAATATAAATAAGTTACGAAATCTCATTTGGATTAATCTCATTTGTGTCATGTCTCAAGTTACAAGGATGATAATGAGTTGCACACAAATGATGAACTGTTAGAATATGCATGTTTTTTTATAATTTTCAGCAATAACTCACATTAGGATCTCTATTAGAAAATGGTAAAACCGAAAAACAATACTGAGGACGAATTAGAACGACGACGCATAGCTCGAAGAGAAAAATAATTATAAGGAGATTAAAAACATCCCAGATCTATATGCTGCTGAGCAGGCAAAAAAAAAACTTCAAAGTTACCTTAAACGGAAGCAAAATAAAAAGATTAAGAGCCTAATAAACATGAGCCCACACAAACAACGAGTTCAATGAAAAATGGAGAGAAAGTGCTAAAAATACTATAAGATAAAAGTCTGCCAAAGAATAATACAATCTATTACAATAAATGATCTCAATACAGATGAAACAATTAATACGGCTTATTAAGCTGACCCATTGAATGTTAAACAACAAAATAAAAGAGAAAGAAGTGATATTGAACA
This sequence comes from Lymantria monacha, assembly GCA_905163515.2. NCBI lineage: Eukaryota > Metazoa > Arthropoda > Insecta > Lepidoptera > Erebidae > Lymantria > Lymantria monacha. The sequence continues at coordinate 27,332,420 of LR991081.1, forward strand.
GAAATTACTAAAAAAAAACGAAGAATATAAGAATGCAGCATAGAAAAGAAAAAGTATTTTATATCGTTGATAAATAAGTAGATCTACACAGAAACAAAATTAAGGTTTCGAAAAATAAAATAGATGATTTTGGCCAATTTAGATTTTGTTGCCTGTTGACGGTTTTTTAGTGCTTTTGGTGCCAAACGAGCAAGTTGCACACCTGATGGTAAGTGTCACTACCGCACATGGAACTTTGCAATACCAGGGGCTAGACTAGCTAGACCGCTGCCTACCAATACCAACCCTAAATCCACCCAGTTGGATTGCCGGCTCTCTCACTCACCGAACGAAGCAAAACAGCACTTTGCCATTGCTCTGACGTCGATCTTCTGCCAGAGTGCGGTACTATCCCGGACAGACCAGCCCGCGACTATAGACAGAAAACTGTCAACAGCGTGGTCCTACCACAAATGACAATATAGTTGTACCTGTACGTTGCACACAATTTTGAATTTATTGTTAGCAGCTCTAAAAGCTGTGTGGTACCGGCTACGAATACTACTAATCCTTACTTTGCTCGTGGATATCGTAAAAACGACTAAGAGCCTTATTTAGAACTGGGCCAACACCACGTGATGCTATTTGGTCAACAATTACATTCCCAGGGAGGGTTGACGTCAGGCAGGCCGCCGGTCATAAAATTATTGCCAATAACTTTTGCGATATGTAGGAAAAGGAGCATATATTGCGTCGACCCAAAGTAATTGGGATAAGAGCAGCAGAATGTTGATGTTAGCAACTCTAAATAAAAACCATATTATCCATACAAGGGATAGTCGACGTTTGATTTCTGAATTAGGTATGTTGCAATAAATAGTTTAGATTGCATCAGTCGCAAATGTGTTATTTGTTTTCAAAATTATCAGGAGATGCAATATATGGAATGGAAAATAGGTATTAAGAAAATAGATAAAAAGGAAATAAAATTAATAAGCAAAAAGACAAAAATCTGATTCACGGAACTTCATACAGCAATTGAAGAATCTTATATCAGAATTTTATTGCACATCAGTAACATTTTAAACCAATAGGTAACTGTTAATCACGAAATCGTAATAAATCCTTGATTCATATACTTTTGCGAAAATTTTGGCTTCAAATTATCTCAAAAAGTACAGAGTATGCACTTCAGTAGCAGTCGTGGTCAAATGTACCTTCATGCAGAAGTTATTTACATAAGAAATAATATGCGTGCCACTCTCTTTGTACAGTATGAATGCACTGGTCACGCTGCAGCAGCGGTTTGGGCACATCTAACTCATTTGATAAAATTTGTTCATAACAAATCAAAAGCAACTATAAATTGCATCTACATTCTAATGGATAGCTAGTAGCCAATATAGAAATAAATATATTTTTTATATATTAACACAATTGCTTAACGATTTCCTTCAGTTAAATCTAATTACATGGAACTATCATGAAGCGAGTCATAAAAGGGCATATAAAGTTCCGTAATAACAAGGACTGCAGATTATCAAATCAAATGCAGTCAAGATGTTGGTGTCTGTACAACGTTTATAGAAGTCATTCAAAAACTTGAGAAACGTGAAGGTTGTAATTGTTGAGGAACATGCAATAAAAGCGAAAAAAATCATGTTGAAGAAAACCGAAAAAGTTTCTGCCATTTGTAAATAATAGATATCAAAGATAGTGACGATATGCTTAATAATTGTTTTAAAAATGTTTAACTATATGATTTAAAATATTTCTCGTATCTATTTCACAAATTAATTATTTCAAAGCATTTCTTTGCGATAAAGTATTAAAATCCTTAATTAACTTTAGACTCAAAGTGAAAGAAATTGATGAATGCCTACTTAGAAAATATGTAAAAGAGATTATATCTAATAGTAATATTAAAAGAGAATTAAGTAATAATTACATCGATGACGAAACATTATATAATTGTATTATTTTTTTAAAGAATGATCATCATCTCAGGCCAAATACGTCGCACTGTTGGGCTCGGGCCTCCTCCATAGTGGAAGGGTAATTGATCTACTATACCACGCTGGTCAGACGTGTTGGTATAGGGTTTTAAGGTACCTGGGTCGAATATGGCCACCTTAAGGTTTGTTGTCCTTTTTTGAAAATAATAACGTTAAAACAAACAAGTTTTAGCACTTATTCATGAAGAGTGGCTATTTATCTTTACATAAATGGTAAAAAATACAAAAACATTAAAAAGAAAATAGTATTTTCAGCAGTTTTAAAAAAATATAGAAATTGGCCATATTTCCGACGGAGGTGGTAAATATGGCCATAGATGTGGCCATATTTATTGTATTAATTTACTACTTTAAAAAACTTCTGAATAAACGGCAATAAAAATGTATATTGTGTTTTTATAGAGCATTTATTTAAAAGATATTCTCTGGGCGATAATTAGTACAAATAAACAACTATCTTTACAAATAATATAAATTTAAAGATATCAACCTGACGCTGAAATATTATTTCGATCACAGAATGTCTTTACGCATCTACGTAGTACGCGATGTGTCAATGGGTATCCCACATTGCACAGGCGAATAACACGGGATGCCAAAATCTTCTCTTGCTCAGAGTTAAGAAGTGGTTTCCGGCCCAAAGTAGGTTTAGCCTCCTTTTTCTCTTGTAAATTACGCCCTAGAGTTCGTCTTGGCACATTATAATGCTTTGCAGCCCTTCATATTACCGCTTTTGACTGCAGTTGAAGCTAGTTTCATTGGTGCCTTTGACCAATTAACTCGAAGCCCTTTAGTTTTATAGCGTTCTATGGCCTAAAACAAAAAGAAATTTTCGGTAATTTAGTACCGTAAATATGGCCAAACGCTGGCCATATTTGCAGTTATGGATTTTTTTGTTCTCATATTCAGAAATGAAAGAGACACTATTACTTTGATAATTAAACAAAGATATATCAAATTACGATCGTCACACAACATCTTAATATGATTAAAAAAGATTCTTATTAGAAAAATTACAAAATACAGGAGAGTACTTACTTAATGTTTTTATAACCTCAACTGCATGTTTCACGTTAATGGACTCTGGGCGACTACTGGACCCGCGGGAAGGGTGACAGGTACGCCGTTCGGATACATGCGACACTAGGGACAATTTATTATTGCGTTCAGGTCATTACAAATTTTCGTGTCAGGAATAATGGTATATGGCCATATTTTCCGCCTGGCCATATTCGACCCAGGTACCTTATTTCGAGTTTTTCTTATCTTGCATAGATGTTATATGCATTTTATATTCTTTACTCGTCTCTTACGATCACCCACGGGTAAGATAGGGGGTGGTGAGTTTGTATTCTTACTCCGTCACCACACGGAAAATAAAGAATGATAATTAAGCATAAATAAAAACATTTATCATTAATGTAATCAGTAATCTCATTAGTAAATAACCAAATCTCATTAGAGTAACTAACTCACTCATCCGTGTGACATGAAAAGCTAATTTTATGTATGTTCTTGATTAAAATGGTGGTTTTTTTTGCTTGACATGTTTTTTTATTTAACATACACTTTTCAATCCAAAAAATTAATTATGAAAAATTTCTAATTCATGAAAATGATCCCTTTTTGGTCAAAAATGTGAAAACGACCCCATGATCCAATCAAGTAACTAAAAGGTGGTGGAATTAAGACTTTACGTTAAATTTAAATAAAAACAAGTAATTAAAAAAATATGACTAGATATTCTTAGCGAGCTTCTCGTGGGATCTTCTCAGTAGCGACTGTGTACCGACCCAATGGTCGAATAGAGAGTTAATTCAAGATGCAATGTAAAATTGACAATATGTAAATACCTCCACAGAGCTTATACGCAGTGAATGATCTGATTGATGCACAACAAAAACTTTTATTGCTTTTGGTGGCAAACGAGCACACCTGATGGTAAGTGTTACTGCCGCCCATGGAACTTTGCATAACCAGGGGTATAGCTAGGCCGCTGTCTACCAATACATATGCCAAACCCACCCAGTTGGGCTTCCGGCTCTCTCGCTCACCGAACGAAGCACAACAGCATATTGCCATTGTTCAGACGTCGATCTTCGGCGAGAGTGTGGTATTAACCCCGGACGGACCGGCCCGCGGCTGTAGACAGAAAACTGTCAACAGCCTAGTCCTACTACTACTACTAAATGCTAGTATATTATATAGTGGCACTGCTGGGCCGAGCATCCTCCAAAATGGTATCGTTACTGTAACTGTTATTGATCTACTATGCCACCCTAGTTAGACGAATTGGTACAGGTTTTTTTTTTATTTCGAGTTTACTTTAGGAAACGACCTTCACCTTTGGTAATATCAAAAAATTTAAATAACTTACACATTAAATTAGAACATTTTAAAATTATAACAAGTATCGGAAATAGTGTATGTCTATCTTAAATTTGTTTTGTTGCAATATACTATTTTAGGTACCTATGTATTTTACTTCTTTAAATATTCTATCTCGATCTATACTCGATTGGTAGCGTACCACTAAGACTTGCATATGGCTTGCATGGCCGTTGAAAGATCTTAATAACTTTATAGGAACAATAAAAAAATATATACCTTAAGTTACTCCAGAATCTATGATTACGCAAAAAAACATATTTAACAACAGTTTAGGTTAAATTGTCATAGCTATCTGCGGCTAACAACTAAGTAACACATAGAAGAACAAAAAACCAAGAACGTAACATTCAGCTAATTAAAAAACTCTAAGTTACACAAAAAGTGCGATAATTGCGATACGTTTTAGTTTATCATCAAAATCATAAAACAAAGTTCTCTAATCGTTTCTTTTGTTTCCTTGGAAGATATCTTTATAATACTGTAAATAAAGATCATGATATATTTATAAATAACCGATTACGAAACAAAAAATGACGTCACAAGCGGGGTTCGAACCCGCACCTATTGGGAATCCGGCCCAATCGTGCTGCCACTTACACTATCGTGAACTATTTTAGGACATGCAAATTTCGCTTCATATTATATCTTACGTCTTCAAGGTGACATGTAACACGTCGTCGTAGTGTCTGACCGAATGTTCGGTTTCGGTCGAGTTTCGGCAAAAAAACGAGTTTCGGTTATGTTTCGGTTTCGCCAGCAAACCTGCCGAAACTACGACCGAAACCGAAACTGCATTCGGAAGTTTCCGCGCTGTGCTCGGGTGTGTTAAATGACATTCAAGCGACGATGACATTTGGTCGCGTCCACGTGCGTAATCATGTCGTAACCTGTTTGTTTGCAGTGCATTAGGTAACAACATAAATAAGTATTAAAGCTACCTATGTGATTTAAAGAAGAAAAAAATAAAACTGTCTGATTATAATACATTTTCTTTATTTTTCTCTGAAAACATGATTTTTATAAGAAAGTTTCGGGTTCGGCCGAAACTGAGACCGTTGCCGAAATTCGGTTTCGGTTTCGGTCGTAAAAACCAGTTTCGGTCTTACACTAGACGTGTTGGAACTCCGCTTGTGACATCATTTTTCGTTTCGGAATCGGGTATTTATAAATAATTAAGCATATGAAATGCTAAAAAAAATCAGTAATTTGAATCATGATATATATTATCTCACCAAAAGATCTTGCAAAACTAAGATTACTAATTGACTCAAAAGCTTAGACTATAAAAAATCTGAAAGTATAGTATTAGCCGTGCCCAAATAACGTAAAATTAAAATTACTTTACTCACAGCTGGCATATTACAAATGATATGCATATTATATTACAATAAAAAGAAACCTAAACATAATATGTAACCCTAATTATGTGTATACGTTTGTAGTAAAATATACTCGTAGTATAGTAATATTGCATTTGAGGTCATCTAATACAATCAAACTAACCCCTCAGACCAGAGTGCTGTAGTAAACCAATATATAGCCTTTCATTCTGAAAAAGACTCACCAATCAAACATACATATATGGCTTATATGGAGGAAAGAAGTGGAATTGTATCAACGTTATGACACGCTTAAGTATAAATCTTATGAATTAAATCTGTTGCAATATAGAAAGATTTAAAGTGACGCACAAATGCCCATGAACCTGTCCTTCACTTAACTATAAACAAACTCTTTATATCACAACACAAAGTGACTCAAATTACACATGACTAATCCATTGATACTATGCAATGAAAACGTTTGTATCCTTTGCAAATTGAAGTGGCAATGGACTTGTGCAATTCTAACGTAAAAGTAATGTAGTAATGGTTCTTATATACACGCGCCGCAGCTGCAACTAATAAATACATAATACTATTATGCAATGGAATATAATGAATAGATGAAGTTAAACATAAAAATAGATTCAACATATTTATTTTATGCTACAGAACAAAGGTGCATCGCGCAGATAGATTAAAAGAAAAATAATGTATACCTATATATATATATATATATATATATATATATATATATATATATATATATATATATATATATATATATAATATATATATATAATATATATATATATAATATATATATATAATATATATATATATATATATATATATATATATATATTACTAGCATTTGTCCGCGACTTCGCCCGCGTAGAAGTCAAAAATAGTTCTAATAGAAGTTTTGTTCGATCTTTGCGTTAATAATTTTGTTATAACATGTAAATTATTAAAATTACTGAAATTTAGGATTTAATATGCTTAATTATTTATAAAAACCCGAAAACGAAGCGAAACATGATGTCACAAGTGGGATTCGAACCCACACCTATTGGTATAGAAATAGATTTTAATGCTTTTGAGTTTTTTAATTATATTAAATGTAACAACCTTATTCAACCCATACACGTCCCATTATGAACACGGGAATTGCGCCGTGTTCATAATGGGACATATATATACTCGTACGACACCATTGGGTAGGGAAAATGCGTTTACATCCATGTTAGTTGGCATAGACTTTGAGGTTTCGTCCTTTTGTGAACAAAAGCACGCCTGTGGTATGCCTGAACAATATGCCATTCTGTTAGGATTTCAGCATACTTCTTCTTCTTCTTTTTTGTATTGGCAATTAGCTACTTATGCAAGCCATTGTTCTCAGTGTCAAATTACAATTTTCTTTAAGTGTTCTTCATTGTCATTTAGTAAATCAAATCGTCGCCATCAACAGTGCCATGGCCACACATATCTTCTGGGAATTTTGGAAGAAAACGAAAACGTCGTAAAGCACTTTTATATCATATTCATTCCATCCCAACAGTTCCTTCGCATCACATTACATAAAATGCCATCAAAATTATTTCATACAACACGTGATGACACTAAGATATTGAATATAGCAGAAGTCTTTCCACGCGTAAAAGGTTACTTTCATAAAGTTGAACTATTATCCCAAGGGAACATTGCCGGGATAAAATTATCCTATATCTTAATCTAGGTAATGGTTGCAAAGGAAACATAAGGTGTATATTTTTGTACATACATACATATCATCACGCCATATACCTTGCAGGGTAGGCAGAGAGAACATAGTGCCAGAGAACTCTATCTTTGCATACTTCAGTCGCTGTTGTGTGTGTTCAGGACAACATTCATAATTCTCTTCATACACGCTCGCCGGTTTCGGAGACTCTTGACTCCACCTTCATTCAGTACATGACCGATCTGGACACTCTCTTTCATAACTACTCGCTCACTTACGTCGTCGTTACGAATGCGGTCGGTCAGCCTTACTCCACAGATTTTCCGCAGAGATCGAATTTCGACCGCATTAATTTTACTTTCATACTCTTTTCTGCATACCCAACTCTCGCTTCCATACAGTAATGTTGAGACAAGCACTGCGTTATGTATTGCTACACGTGCTTTCTGGCTGAGGTGGTGGCTGCCGAGAAGTTGCCCCAACGCTCCGTTCACTCTATTTCCCGCATTCACTCTTTGCTCTATATCAGTGGTGTACCTTCCATCTCTGCTAAATCCACATCCAAGATATACAAATTCATCCTCCACTTGCTCTAGTACATCATTACCTATTGTTACTCTTACATCTGTTCTGGCTTCATCTCTTTCAAAAACCTTTTTTTTTTTTTTTTCTTCCTTTTTTTAAAAAGACACCTCACTGCACTAAGGAAATAATCCTTGTATTGCGGGGGACTTTACAAACATGCAATTAACGCAGACAAATTACACCCAGACTCAGAACAACACTTTGTGAATCGCACAAAGTATTGTCCTGCGTGGGAATCGAACCCGCGGCATTGGCACGGAAGGTCAGTATCTTAACCACTACGCCATCTGTGCATTATTTTGGTTTTACTCACATTCACGCGTAGACCCCTTTTCTTACAATCTTCTGTCATTGTGTCGACTAGCTGTATCTTTGTAGGTACTTTGTAGGTACTAAAAACAATTTAAACCTAATTAAACAATAATAAAACAATGAATACACTAAAAGAGTTACCAAAAAATACTCAAGAGAAATTTACTTTAAAATCATACTATGTAGTCATATAACTAACTATTTTTAAATAGTGATTTTACTGGGTTAAGAAAGAATTGGAAAATATAGAAAATAACCAAACAAAATTTATAGCTAACTTATTTATATATCATTAAAATATATGATGATAAAATATTAATTAAAATTATAACAAAAAGTTGATCGCAGCAGACAGCATTTTTGAATTCAGCCAACTATGCGTTTGGACTGCGAGGCATGGTACCTCGCATGGTACCTGACAGCAGGCGGTCAACGTAATGCCATTTTTATTTATATCTATCAAAATCTAAAAAAAAAAGTGTTTCCACAATCTAGCTTCAAATATAACCAATAATCATATAAACTTTCATCCCCTATTTTTATTTTACCCCTTTAAAGGTAATTTATTTATAAAATTTTAATGTCATATTTATTTATATCTATAATAATCAACAGCCTAAAAATAAGCTTTAAACTTCTGGCTTTAAAAATGACGATAATTTTTTACAACTTTTCATCCTTCTTGGGGTTGTACTCTTCATTTGCATTAAAAAGTAGCCTCCTCCTTTTTCGGGCTCTAGACTATTTGTGTACCAAATTTCATTTAGATCGTTTCAGTAGTTTTGGCGTGAAAGAGCGACAGACAGACAGAGTTACTTTCGCTTTTATAATATTAGTAAGGAAGTAAGGATAATAATACAAGATCACCACATGACACTTTGATATTCCCGCTCAAAAAATATTTTAGCATTGTAGATACTGGTGTGTTATGTAAGTACAGATCAGTCTAATGCAGATGAAGACAAGGATTGATGCAAGCAACTGAGAGGCGTGGGGTGCATGATCACAGTTTGGTTCCTTGCATAATTTTTTTATATTATTTACAATGACATGAAGCTCTTTGTATGAAACTAAAAGTTTCAAATTTTGATATAATTGTTGCAACCTTAAGGGTACTTTGGGTTGATATTAATGAAAAAAGTTCTTGGTTCTTCCCATTGATATGAAAATAATGACTATATGTACATAATTATACCACATATAGGTCTTTTCGTGATCACGAATGTAGAAGTGTTTAAAATTTCTGAATAGTGAAAATAAATACATTTTGATTGTCTGATGAGACGGGAGAGAAATACAATTATCGCCGCTCCTTGCTTGCCCGTGACAGTCACAAAAATCGACTACTTAAGATATTATCGGGAGAGTGAGCTGTTGCGTTCTACTGTGAAATTTATAACACCTACTGGGCTTGTTAACCCATCTGGCAAGCGCGGCAGTTACGACACTATATCCTCAAATATAAGACAAGTTCCGCGAAGAACGCTTATATGCACTAGTGGGCGGAAAAAGGCTGAATGAAAAAAAATAAACAAATACAAAATCCATATTATTTTAAATTAAATTAAATATTTATATAGGTGAACATTGTTTTTCTTTGTAATCTATGAAAAAATTAACTTGCTTTCCAATGAACCTATTATTTTTCAAATCAGCAACTTTTTTTGAGTAGTTAATTTACAGCGTGGTCCTGCCACTAAAATAATACCTTTGAATATAAGTATTATTTCAGTGGCAGGACCACGCTGTTGACAGTTTCCTGTCTGCAGCCGCAGGCCGGTCCGTCTGGAGTAGTACCACACGCTCGCAGAAGATCGACGTCTGACTAGTGGCAATGTGCTATTGCACTTCGTTCGGTGAGCGAGAGAGCCGGATACCTAACTGGCTGGGTTTGGGGTTTGTATTGGTAGGCAGCGGCCTAGCTGTACCCTCGGTACTGCAAAGGTCTATGGGCTGCAGTAACACTTACATCAGGTGTGCTGCTTGCTGGCGAGTGATCCACCCTGGCCCTTACAGGCTAGGGCTCTAGCGCAAGTTTACCAGTTCTGCGCTGCGGCGCGGGCGAGTGGCGAACGAGTCAACAACAAGGGGACTGAGCAGGGCTAAAGAAGCGGCCTGAAGGAGATTGGTCCGGTGGTGGAGGGAGGAACTAGAGTCCCCCGTAGCAGGACGGGGGACTGTTGAGGCGGTAGCGCCCCACCTTCACCGCTGGACGACACGAAGGCACGGCAACCTGTCCTTCAGGGCAACGCAGGGGGCGGGCCACCGAAGTTAAAATCGAGTACCGGTGGTCCGCTCGCACGGCGAAGAGAGAAGGTTTCACGGTGGGTCTATGGGGTCACGCGCCGCCTTTCCGTCACCCCGGACCGATTCGGCGGGGCGAGATGCGTCTCGCCCCGCCGAATCATGGGCATCCATAGCCCACCAATAAAAAAAAGGGTGACGCAGGTACTTACCGGACACGGAGTCTTCGGTAAGTACCTGCACCGAATTGGACGTGAAGAGGCCCCTGGATGCCATGAGTGTGGCGCGCAAATTGATGACGCACGTCATACCCTGGAAGTATGTCCCGCCTGGGGGCCTCAGCGCCACGATCTGTCTGCAATCATAGGAGCGGACCTGTCGTTGTCGACCGTCATCAATAGGATGCTTGAGAGCGACAGGTACTGGACGTCGATGACCTCCTTTTGCAAGGAAATCATTTCCGCAAAGGAGGCCGCGGAGCGGCAATGCGAAGCGAGTTCGCGTCTGCGAACTCACTCTGCCGGCGACGATCAGGGAGAGGGAGGCGCCGTTACGCGCAACTCCTCCCACCGCCTTGACGGCTGACTGGACGTGGGTAGATGGCCAAGCGTAGGGGTGTCGGGGGTAGAATGTCAATAGACGATCTCTCCGGCATCCCGTAAAAGCGCGGAAGAGACCGCTGTTGGTTTTAGTGTATATATCATCAGAATTGATAAAGTTCTTAACTTATATATGATGGACAAATTGAATGAGTTGTCAATAAAAAAAATTATAACCGCTGGTTATATATGGCGCCCTCTAGACGATACAAAATATTGAGTTAAAAATAAAACTTTCTAAATTGAGTATCAAATAACAGAGTTTAATAAGTTCATCTACACTTAATATTATAAAGAGGAAACGTTTGTATGTATGTTTGTAATGAATTGGCTCAAAAAGTACTGGACCGATTTAAATAATTCTTTCACCATTTGAATGCAACATTATCACTGATTATTATAGGCTATTGTAATTGTAAGAAAAATATAAGGATCCCTACTAAAATTACAATAATGTTACCCAAGGTGTAAAAAAACGCCCATAAAATATCTTTCATCGCATGTGCTGCGAAAACTATTGATAATAGAACCAAAAATGTTCCACAATATTAAAGAACATATCAATATCTACAAAAAATGTCGCAATAGCATGTGTCTAACTATTGTAGTTATGTCACTCTAACTACTTTTTAACATTTTAAAATTTAATAGAAATTTCGACCATAATCAGACCAAGTTATTTATACCTTTGCCTTAATCCTTACCTAAATAAATGATTTCTCAAGCAAAGCTTTTTAAATACCTGTAAATAACTTTTTATTTTATTAAAATCGGACACTCCATTCGAAAGATATTACGAGTTTAATAAAATTGAAATAAAATTAATTCGCCGCCGTGACGCGCCGGTGCGGCGGGGGCAGAGTGCAGGAGCGGGGCACATCTATGAAATAGGTAGCCGCGCGGCTCGCTCTGAGAAATTCAAGCCCTCCCAATATGTGTAATGGAACAAGACTTTTGGTTATGGAATTGCGAGACAATGTGATTGTAGCTACTATCATCACCGGCCCCGCGGCCGGACAGCTTGCTTTGCACTTTCCGCGGATCCCGATGATACCGACGGATTGTCCTATATCTTTTAAAAGATTACAGTTTCCTGTAAAGATATCGTTTGCCCTTACAATAAATAAATCCCAGGGACAAACTTTTTCTATGGTTGGCATCGATCTAAGAAAAGAGTGCTTTTCTCATGGCCTACTATATGTTGCACTTTCTCGAGTAGGGTCTCCTGAAAATCAATATGTTTTATTGCCATCTGCAAATACCACTGCTAACATAGTTTATAGTGAAACATTAAGGTAAAAATGGAAAATTAAAATAAAAATCTAATAAAATTTAAAAGTCTTTAAAATAAAAGATGTACTTGAATAAAGAAATGATACACAAATAAAAAAAAAACTACATTAAAATAAATAAAAAATATAAATCAAAAAGGAAAAATAAATGTAAAAAAAAACTTAGCACATAAGTCGGGATGCTATATTTTTTATTCTATGAAATATGTGATAATCAGTACTTATACAGTAATAGTAGGTATATAATGAATCTAATTATTATTAGTATACCTGTACTCTAAACCTCAGTGAAATGTTTTTAAAAATTACCAGTTGATGTCATTTATTCTGTTTACTCATTTTATTTTCAAACATCAATCCAAGGGAAGCCAGCGATACACTATTGCTAAATACATTATTATTTAGGTATGTCCTGCATTTACTGTACGTTTATGCCAAAATGTTCAAAATAAATAAATGTTCACCCGTGCGAAGCCGGGTCGGGCCGCTAGTTTTTAATATATTGTCATGTCATGTATGCTTATATATGTAACTAATATCTGGATGACCGAGCCTTACTCGGTATTTTCTTGTTAGTATGTTTTGGAAGATAAATTTATATATAATGAAAAAGTAATTAAAAAGGCAAGAAGTAAATATAGAAACTCAAAAATGTATCGAACAAAAAGGAGCTAAAATCACGTTTATTGTATGGAAGAACCCCTTAAATATTTATTTTATTTTATAGTATTTGTCGTTATAGCGGCAACAGAAATACATCATCTGTGAAAATTTCTGTCTGACTGCTGTCTAACTATCATTGTTCATGAGATACAGCCTGGTGATAGATAGATGGACGGACGGATGGACAGCGAAGTCTTAGTTATAGGTGGAACCCTATAACTTTTACGCTTTGGGTACGGATCCCTGAAACGGTTGAACTCACATAAAAGCTTGGTACAATGGAAATACTTTTTAAAATTGAAATGTCTCGAAAGATACAAAACTGTATTAATACGATATTTCAAAGTTTCTAAGCTATAAATACACATTTAGGACACGGCGCTATGACGCCGTGTCCTAAATGTGTACGTAGAGTTTGAAACTCTAAATTGTTGGACAGCAATTTTCTAAGCCGAATATTGTAATTGAGAGTCATGATAACACATTGCACCGAATAACTGAAATCCATCGCTCATAAGATGATTACCCGTTTTAATTTTACTCTGGCGAGGGTATTTTTACCGCATAATGATTAGGAAAGGGAGATAGTCATTTGCTATATTTTTGATCGCTGTTTAGTCAGCGTTTAATCAACATATTTGTAAAAATCGAGACGGAAAGGCTGAGTTATACCTATTAGGAACATTTAGGAAGATATGATAGGGAGACAGGATGTTAATCCTGATCAGACGCCATGAACGACGCCATGAAGACGCCATGGTCTACCTATGTGCACTACTACGGTCGTTTTGATTTCTTAATACCATTTACTTGCAAATATTTTAAATCATTCGAAGGGGTCGAATATTAAAATAAATCCTTCGAATAAACAATAAACCGCGAGTCCAACAACCGGTCGAGTTCCTGAATACTCTGAAGGCTCCCGGTCTTCCAACTCACATCTTAAAATTGAGAGCTGGTGCGCCAAAATTATACAATGCCCCCAGTTTGCAAGAAAACATTACATTGCAATATAATCGGGTCAACTATACTGACCGGTTGTTCTCAAACAGAGGCTGTATTTATTCCTAGGATTCTCCAAATACCATCAAATTACTCCTTCGAAATTCAGAGAGTACAGTATGCTATTAAAGTCTGCTTCGCAATAACCATAAATCTTTGTTTCGTTAGGTCGAGGTCAAATTTTTAAGGTAGCGGGAGTAGACTTTAGAGAAAGCTGCTTCTGCCATGGGCAATTGTATGTGACATGCTTCAGAGTAAGCTCACAGAGTAGCCTGGTAATTCTAGCATTCGAAAAGAAAAACTAAAGATATTGTTTACAAAGAAATACTGTAATAGGTGTAGTATCGCGGGTGGATGTCAAAGAAGCAGTACCAGTGGTCGGCCTAATTTCAATGGAAAAGACGGTGGGTTATGGGGGCGCGCACTATCCTTCCGTCCCTCGCTCGGAATAAATGCAGTATATTCAAAACATGGCCTGTTAAGCCTCGTGTCCATAATATATAACAAATTTCATTTGATTTTCATGTTTATTGAACCTTCCATACACTATAATAAAGATTGTTATCACTGTCATCATCACCAGCACAGTACATATACGTCCACTGTTGGGCTCGGGCCTCCTTCATAATGGGAGGGAAGTTAACCTACTATACCGCGCTGGTCAGACGTTTTGGTATAGGGTTTTGTTTCGAGTTTTCCTTCTTGCATAGATGTTATATGCATATTATATACCTTAGTCGTCTCTTACAATCACCCTCGGGTAAGATAGGGGGTGGTGAATTCTTACTCCGTTACTACATGGATAAGATTATTATACCATATAAGTATACAAACATTTGTACATAAGAATTTATAAATAACAATAAAATTTAAAAAAAAAATCAAACAAAAATCCTATTAGAACCATTTTCAACTTCTATGCAGACAAAGATGCAAATGATAATAATTAATAAAATAATAAAAAAGGCCAAAAAGTTAATTAGAAAAAGTAAGAATCCGAACCGAGCTCTGGTTTGTTTCGACTACTTGATTTTCCAACTGAGCTAAATGTCTATTCTTAATGACAGCGTCAAAATTTGAAACCTTCATATTTTAATAATTTTAATACAACGAAAAATGGTCTTCTGACGGGAATTTGAAAACGTCATGTGGTGCTCTTGTATTATATTCGATATCTTAGTGTTTTAA
The DNA here is from genome assembly GCA_905163515.2 of Lymantria monacha. Lineage (NCBI taxonomy): Eukaryota > Metazoa > Arthropoda > Insecta > Lepidoptera > Erebidae > Lymantria > Lymantria monacha. The sequence continues at coordinate 27,347,735 of LR991081.1, forward strand.
CGTGTTATATTAGATAATTTTGATGGCATTTTATGTAATGTGATGCGCGGAACTACTGGGATGTAGTGAATATCATATAAAAGTGTTTTACAACGTTTTCGTTTGCCATCAAAATTCCAACAAGATACCATTAACAGTATGGCCATTGCACTGTTGAAGGTGACGATTTGACTTGGACAATGACTAACCTGACAAGACTATAAACATAAAATGATAATAACTTGACACTGGCACCAATAGCTCGTATAAGTAGCTGATTGCCAATATTTATAGAGAAGAAGTACAACGAAAAATAATATTTTTTGTTGCCGAAGAATACTGACAAAACAATATTTTCTATAAATGAAACCTAGCTAGATCGATTAATGGCCCCGGGAACCCCTTGTAAGCTAAATTTCAAGAAAATCGTTGGAGCCGTTTCCGGGATTCAGATTTAAAAAATATATATATATATATATATATATACAAGAATTGCTCGTTTAAAGATATAGTGAGATATAACCAATAATTATGTATATAAAATCGGGGAAAGTTTCTTCGCATTCTACAATAAAATTCAAGACCTTTACCCCCCTCCCCCCTTTTTTTAAAGTTTATTTAGATTTAATTACAATATATACTCGTATATATCTTAATATATATAAATTACGCGTTACTTTGCACAGCATGTGTAGTTTGATCCAACTTAAAAGATAGGATAGCTTCCATCTCAATTTATAGTCGCAATATTATTTTATTGCAAATTATTTGTCTATTATAGAGAGAACGACGAAGAGACGAAGCCAGAACAGATGTAAGAGTAACAATAGGTAATGATATACTAGAGCAAGTGGATGAATTTGTATATCTTGGATGTGGATTTAGCCGAGATGGAAGGTACACCACTGATATAGAGCGAAGAGTGAATGCGGGAAATAGAGTGAACGGAGCGTTGGGGCAACTTCTGGGCAGCCACCACCTCAGCCCGAAGGCACGTGTAGCAATACATAACGCAGTGCTTGTCCCAACATTATTGTATGGAAGCGAGAGTTGGGTATGCAGAAAAGAGTATGAAAGTAAAATTAATGCGGTCGAAATGCGATCTTTGCGGCAAATCTGTGGAGTTAGGCTGATCGACCGCATTCGTAACGACGACGTAAGAGAGCGAGTAGGTATGAAAGAGAGTATTGGTGTAAAGTTGCGAAAGGGCATGCTCCGATGGTTCGGACATGTGGAAAGAATGCCGAACGTCTGGTTAAGAAGATATACAATGCGAAAGTGGAAGGATGTAGGTACCGAGGGAGACCGAGACTAACCTACCTAGACCAGATCGGTCAGGTACTGAAGGAAGGTGGAGTCAAGAGTCTCCGAAACCGGCGAGCGTGTATGAAGAGAATTATGAATGTTGAGGAAGCGAGTGAAGTATGCAGAGATAGAGTTCTCTGGCACTCTGTTCTCTCTGCCTACCCTGCAAGGGATATGGCGTGATGATATGTATGTATATGTGTATTTGTCTATTATTTGACAGTCACAATAATATATTATCTCCAAACGATTCTAACAGATGGCGATATCTGTTGACTGGATTGAGTAAGTATTTAATAGATGGCGCTATGTTAAATGTACAAACGTTTCATATAAGCTACAATTTATTAGCATAACCACCACGTGTTACTGAGGCTACCTTAGCCACAGCAACGCGTGGCCGGGTCTGCTAGTATATATATATATATATGTGTGTGTGTGCCATCTTGTTCGATGACTGTCTGTCATCTTGTAGGTAGCGACATGATCTCGTTGCTGTAGAATTGGGACTTGCAACATAAAAACGCGACAGGTAGTTTGACAGTGCTCTCTCGATGTTAACATGATAGACAGACTAAAGAATTCTGAAGAGACCCAAATAGGTGGAAAACTGAAGGTGCAAGATCAGGGTTATATGGTGGATCCATTCCACCTTCCAGCCAAACTCTCTTATTTTTTGCTGAGTGACTAAACGTGCGTGGTCTAGCGTTATCGTGATGAAAGGCCACACCCTTTCTGTTGACTAAGGTCGGCCGCTTTCTCTCAATTTCTTGCTATGATCTCATCAGTTGTTGGCAGAATCGATGGTTCTGCCCGGCGTTAAAGGCTCATAATGAATAATTCCAGTTCCACCATACAGTCAGTAATGCCTGATAGAACTTTGACCACGAGCTTTTTCGCATGTTCTTATCGTACGTGATCCACTATACATTACCAGTTATCAATCTCTTCAAAAACGGTTCGGTTTCATTAAGTCTAAATAACGAATCGCAAATTATAAGTACACGATTCATTAGGTTTCTTTCACTGAGCTCGTGTAGTACCTAAATATCGAGCTATTCTGTATACCCAGTTTTTTAAAAGGGTCAAACTGTTTTGTGGTTAATGCCCGGGTCTTCAGCTACGTCGTAACTACTGATATGTCTTCTTCTTCTTCTTATGTATTGGCAATCAGCTACATATACGAGCTATTGGTGCCAGTGTCAAGTTATAAATATTTTCACGTTTTTAGTCTTTCAAGTCAGTCGTTGTCTAAGTCAAATTGTCACCATTAACAGTGCAATGGCCACACTGTTAATGGTATCTTGTGGGAATTTTGATGGAAAATGAAAACGTTGTAAAGCACTTTTATATGATATTCACTACATCCCAGTATTTCCGCACATCACATTACATAAAATGCCATCAAAATTATCTAATATAACACGTTAAAACACTAAGATATCGAATATAATACAAGAGCACCACATGACGTTTTCAAATTCCCGTCAAAAGTCCTACTGATATGTCGATCTTGCCCCACTTTTCAAAGATGGCGTCTATTTTATCAGTGACAGGGCGACCAGAGCGAGGTGCATCTTTGACATCAAAATTCCTGGATTGAAAACGTTTAAACCAACTTTGTGCTACTCTTACTGTCACTGCGTTAGGTCCATAAACGTACATTTTTTTTTCCGCGGCTTACGTTGCATTTAGGTATTCATTTTTTGTAATTATCAAAATATATCGAATTTCTTCATTAGATTCACACACTTTGATAGAAAGAAAAACAAATGAAAAATGGCGGGAGACAATATTAAAATTTAAATTGTTTCCTTTTTTGGAATGTATTTAATGGTATCAAGACCAGCCAAATACAACTAGTACAGTAAAGGGATTTTATTAAAAGTTTATACGATACAGATTATATGTGAAATGATTTTTCCCCCGATCTATTATATACCAGACACCAAAGTAACCTAATTGTTAAGTTGGTTATAATTTATGTTTGATTATGTTTATGTTTTAATAATTAGTTACTAATACGCTAATATTAATAAAATAAATAAGTTCAAATACAAAAACTTTACTACGGGCAAAACAATCAAAATGGATAAAACAAAAATATTCGATATATGTACACAAGAAGTAAATCTAGAACTCAGTACTGGTATCCAATTTATTTCTACGTTGTTATTTCTAATGTTACGCGACACGGCTAATTATTGGCCTACCTCCAAGTTTTCCGGCTATGATTGTTTTACAAATGGCAATCTTCGATATCATTTGATACGATACCCGACACGGCCACCCGTCGTGAATACGTCATTTGTGTTTCTGACACAAATACAATGTTTATTTATTGAAAGTTTTATGCACGGTACATTATTTTGCGTAGGTCGACAATATTTTGATATGATCATAGAGATTTTAAGCAATTTATGACATCTGCAAAACAAGTTACTTCAAAACAAGTTAATTCTGAATATCTAGGTATATTCATTTATTCCGTACATGGGCTCTTTTTATATTTAGATGCCAAAATGATTTATACAAATATAATTATTATGTTTTAAAGCCTAATCCCATCACATTCTCATCATTATAACTCTATATAAAAACGCTGCGAAAACGTATTGTAAGATCATAAGATTTTATAGCGAAGACCACGTACCTGTAGCATAGTAAACATAAATTTCGTCGTGTGCTTTTTGGATCATGTAATCAGTAAAAGGTGTCAAGCTGATAAGGAGAATTGAAGGACAACAAGTAGTAAACAACAAGGCTAATAAGTACGCCATGCAAAATAACGCATGGCCGAACACAAGGGGCGATATAGTCGGATACGGTATTTTGAAGAGGCTTTAAAGCCGAAGCCTACCTTTGTTTTCTCTCAATTTTTACACGTCCGTACAAGATTTGTCTGGCGTGCAGAGTTGAATGACTAATCTAAAGACGACTGACATTTAATATGTCAGTCATATGAACCCAGAATAAAATCTTGGGAGCGGTCGAAATATTTCATCGCAGAATACCGTTGTTGACTTTTCCCGAGCTTCTTCCCGGGCTAAGCTACTTAAGCAACATACTGAAGAAATTCAGAATCTTAACTTGTGCAACATCCGAATACATCTCAAACAATCAAAGAACAATACATACATACATATCATCACGCCATATCCCTTGCAGGGTAGGCAGAGAGAACAGAGTGCCAGAGAACTCTATCTCTGCATACTTCACTCGCTTCCTCAACATTCATAATTCTCTTCATACACGCTCGCCGGTTTCGGAGACTCTTGACTCCACATTCCTTCAGTACCTGACCGATCTGGTCTAGGTAGGTTAGTCTCGGTCTCCCTCGGTACCTACATCCTTCCACTTTCGCATTGTATATCTTCTTAACCAGACGTTCGTTCGGCATTCTTTCCACATGTCCGAACCATCGGAGCATTCCCTTTCGCATCTTTACACCAATACTCTCTTTCATACCTACTCGCTCTCTTACGTCGTCGTTACGAATGCGGTCGGTCAGCCTAACTCCACAGATTTTCCGAAGAGATCGCATTTCAACCGCATTAATTTTACTTTCATACTCTTTTCTGCATACCCAACTCTCGCTTCCATACAGTAATGTTGGGACAAGCACTGCGTTATGTATTGCTACACGTGCCTTCTGGCTGAGGTGGTGGCTGCCGAGAAGTTGCCCCAACGTTCCGTTCACTCTATTTCCCGCATTTACTCTTCGCTCTATATCAGTGGTGTACCTTCCATCTCGGCTAAATCCACATCCAAGATATACAAATTCATCCACTTGCTCTAGTACATCATTACCTATTGTTACTCTTACATCTGTTCTGGCTTCATCTCTTTCAAAGACCATTATTTTGGTTTTGCTCACATTCACGCGTAGACCCCTTTTCTTACAATCTTCTGTCATTGTGTCGACTAGGGTCTGCAGGTCAGTCGCTGACTGTGCCAGCAGGACTGCATCATCTGCATAAAGCAGAGCAGAGACCACTGAGTCACCCATCTGGACTCCCACATTCATATCGTTCAACCTTTGGAGACATTTATCCAGATATATGATAAACAGCCTGGCTGATAGAACGCAGCCCTGCTTAACGCCGATATTGACGTCAAACCAAGGCGACATTCCATCATCCAGCCGCACACAGGCTCTACAGCCCATGTAACTGGATTGCACAGCCTGCAGCAGTTTACCGTTAATACCATACTCCGGTAAAATGTCCCAAAGTTCCTTTCGTACAACCGTGTGAAATGCTCTCTCCAGATCCACAAAACTGCAGAAAACCCTCTGACCTAGGGCCAGATGCTTCTCCACAATGTTGCGCAGAGAGAATACTTGATCCATGCATCCCCTTCCACTCCTGAAACCTCCTTGTGTCTCATACAGTAAACCATCGGACAACATCCTCATTCTCCTTTCAATAATTTTACCATACACTTTCGCTGCCAAACTGGTCAAGCTTATGGCTCTGTAATTTGCGCAGTCATAACGTGAACCCTTGTTTTTAAACAAAGGCACGATGACTGCGCTATTCCAGTCCCCGGGAACCATTCCCGAGCTCCAACATAAATTGAGGAGCAACAAGAACGCCTCCCGGACACAGGAGCCACCAAGCTTGATCATCTCGGCAGACACCATATCAATGTCCGCTGCCTTACCATTTTTCAAACTTCTTATCGCCCATTCAACTTCATCCATACTGATGCCATCGGAGGACGCCGTTGTCGAATGTTGATCTAATAAACCACATGCGACACCGGCGCCAACCGTAGCATCCGCATACATATCGGCAAAATATTCACCCCATCGGCTTAACACGTCTTGTGTTTGTGTAAGAATGTCTCCACCTTTAGACCTTATTTTATTCATTCTGAAGGCTGACCAACCGCCCCGAGACTTCTTCACCTCCCTCCAAAAGAGTTTAGTATTACCCTCGAAGTTTTTAGTCAGCCTTTCTTCTGCACTCATGCTTGCTCTATCACGTTTCTCTTTCACTAAGGCCTTGGTGTCATTCTTACATTGCCGATATATTTCTGTCTTCTGTTCAGTCATACTGTCATTCAGATTCAAAGAAGAGACATAGTCCAGCCACGCTTTCTTCTTTTGCTCTACGGAAGCTGCCACTTCCGCATCCCACCATGCATCACTATTTGTGTTTCTATGCTTCTTTGAACTTCCACATACTTCTTTCGCTGTGTCTACCATAAACAACATTAAAGAACAATAAACCATAGAATTAGGGCAGAAATTTTGAAGGTATGTATAAGCCGGTACTGAAGGCCCTTCAGAAGGTTATTTGATGCCTATGTTAACAGAGGCAACGTTCCAGAGTTGGGTCTAGGATTGTAGTGGCACTATTGCCCAAAACAAAATGGGAAAAACCCTTTTAAAGAATTGCAGAACCATTCACTCTTAAGCTACGTGTACAAGTTGTTTTAGAATCCTTCAAAATAGACTCACGAGCAAGCGCAATGACTGCCGACCACCTGAACGAATGGGTTTTTGAATATAATCGGCATTTGTGCATAGTATTTAAGAAACTAATGGACTATGAGAAACTCTTCAATTCAGTTGAAACTCGGCCGATACTGCAGTTAAACCGTTATATCAAAATGTTGAAATATTTGTATAGAGAGGCCAGGTGACATAGAAACATTCTCAGTAGAATTCTCGTGGCGAAAGAAAAATGGGCGCCGACAGGCTGATTCATGGAGCTTGTTTCTGCAGACCAACCTACATTTGTATGTATTGTTTTAGCTAAAAGCGACAAGCTAGAAGAAAGTTAATTCTACCTCACCTTTCAGTACAGTGAATGCACGATGTTATTGTGAGTACATTTATCGATGTACAACACTGTACTTGAGACTTTGTATCCCTAAGTTATTATTTATTATACAAGGATATTACTATACTTTGCATATAACTGTAAATATGGATATACTTACCAGTCGAAATTTTTGTTGAACCAGTTGAAATTAACAAGCCAGAAATCTGAGTAAATTTGAAACTATGATAACATTTACTTAACCAATGTATAGCAACAACTTGATCGGATGCCGACCGCAACGCTTGCGAAGCCTAACATCCGCCCGCCAACCCTAACGAGAGGTATATTATATAAATAAAATATGTGCATCTGTTGTTATATCTTATAAGATAAATAACATGTACCTAATTTTCTATTATTATTTCTTGTTAATCAATTTCTTACAGAATGCGAATCTAGCAATTAAAATTGAACGTGAAAACCAGAATATCATAATAAGTCTATAGATAAATATAGTTTTAAAATACATAATTGAAGCAATATTAAATAAAAATATGATAATATCATGTTTTATTTAAGTTTGTGTGAAAATGCGTCAATTTTAAAGAAATATTATAAAAACGTGTGCGTCTCGGGATACTCGCCAGAAGCAATAATCTAAACTAATCTAAGTTGAACTATATAATATTGATATTGTTTAACTTGAGAAAAGCTTAGGTTATTATTTAAATTTTATGTATATTAATATGATAATGTAAGGAAAGGTTATTTGTTAAGAAAATCATTTATTGTTTATTAAATATATTTTATTCCTAGTTTCAATTCTTGTATATGTATGTACATTAGAATTCTGTGTATGTACATTATTAGTAGGTATCATTATTTAATCCTAAAAAGTGGCTAGACAGACTGGCTCTGTTACGCGTTACGTAATTAAGCGGTTTACTCTCCCATAAGAAGATTCACTTCAACAATTGTTTGAGAGCAAAAAAATATTTAAATAAATTTAAATATGTACATGAAACCTATGAAATGTTCGAGACGCAGTTAAATACACTGAATAACGCCAGTGTACATTGGTGTTTAACAAGCTTAATTTGATTTGGGTCATAAAACCACTAATTGAAGTTAAGGCTTGAGGAACTCGAGTCTCAGTAATGAGAATCTATTGTTAAAAACGAGCTACAACATCATGCATACCACGCCGGCCAGAACAGGCTCAGTCTTATGTACTGGTAAACATTCGCTACATGTTAATATGTTTATTTATATGGGTAATTTTCACGTGTCTACGGGAGGTAGGGTTATATTCTCTAGTCTATTTTAATCTTATAGTCATTTTTTCCTCCACCTGATGCCGTTTGGTCGATAATTACATCCCAAGAAGGATTGAAGTAAGAAGGGCGGGCGGACATAATACTACTGTGAATAACAAATAAATTGTGTCGAACCCAAGTAATTGGGATAAGAGCAGGAGAATAACGATGACAACTCTATATATGTACATTAAATATAAAATCCTTTTATAAACAAGTTTTTTACGCCAGCAAACTCAAAAATAAGACATTGAAGTTCTGTATACCTTCTAAACGCCTACGGAGTTCCTTACATCTCCCCGAATTAGTACCATTTAATAAACGATTACATTCTTAAGAGGATGGACATTAAGCCAGGAGGGTGTGATAATAATTAGCCAAAACCTTAAGCAACAGTTTCTACTCTTCTTCCAATCGTGGTAAATGATAACACACTATACCGAACTTGTAATAATGACGATAAGCAGTTGAATGATGAGAGATTATGAGATGAAGATTTCTCTTTTAACCTCCTAGCTTCATTGTAAGATTACGTAGATATTAATAACGTATGATGCGAACACCAATATCGTCGGGGGTGCATATGTATACCAAATAACTCATAGTGGTATAATTTCAATTGCATAATACAAATTATCAAGGTCAGTTAAAGTTTGCTAACAAAAACATGTGTCTAACAAAGTCAGAAAATCCTTCGAGAAGCAATACTTTAGGTTTTGTATGAAATTAAATTTACCAAAACAACATGAACAGAACCAGAATGTTTATTTAAATTATACGATGATAATCGTAAAAGACACAAATTTAAACATGTTATTCCCAATACATTGTGCACGAATTTGCGTATGACGAGACCTTTAGTTGGCAGTCTATGAGATGAAAACAATACTATGTACCTATATTTGTTGCGAGTGCCAATGACAGGCACCCTGTGCCACCCTAGTGGCGACCCCTATAGAGTAATTAAATGTACCTTTTCAATAGCTTGTAGTAAGTTTGCTACAAAGCTATCTACCTACATATATTTTATATTTTTATAAATCTGTATTTCGTTTAGTGTATAAGGATGTGACTGTTGATCATGAGTTCCCCGGTTCGAATCTTGAATTGGGCAAATTGTGTTTTAGTGGTTTTCCGTTACATCTCAAGTAAAATATTACACACACATCGTTACACAATAAAATTTTGTTGAAATATAATTTAAACTGTCTATACTTAAGTAACTATTTAAATAAGTATATGTATTTTTTCATACACTCAAACCAATAAGACAGGTCCTTTCGACTAATCCACCGCCAACAACACCACTCCGCCGTGACCACTGTCTTCAGGCAAAGCCAGGCCACGATCGTCGATCATTCTTTAGGGAGACCGAATTGAGCTTCCGTCAGCCACGTATATCTTACATTAGCAGACACGAGGGCTAGAATTATAACAACCATATACATGACACAGCACACAACGGCTGTGCAACTGTGCAAGCCTCATGCAATATAGGACGGTTGACTTCTTCACCAACTTCTTGATATCTTTGTTTGTAATTATAGACAATCATAAGTCGCTTCAGCGATTTAAAAAGTTCTTTGATATAATATAAGAACTAGATTGGGTTTATTTACCCAATTTATCCCTAAGAAAATTACAATGATTTAAGCTGAGGTATCAAAAATTTGCTTGTAAACAAATAGTATAGTTTATAAAAAGCAAAAACTATTTATTGATGATAAATATTTTATAATAGTGTGTTTCTTACATGTTTATATTATATGGGTACACATGGTCAACTAACATAGTTAGTCGCTTTAGCCACTTTTTATTTACATTAGTTATTCAAAACATAGGGTGAATCAAACTATGACGATATGATGATGTGAATCTTGATCCGACTATAGTTCATCTAATCTAAGAAGTGTATTTTGACGTTTTGCATTTTTTAATACACAATAACCTCGGTCAAACGTATACATATGATTGTAAACACTAAATCTGAAATTTTAAACAACAATTAAGTTATTTACATAATTAACATTGCGGGTGACTTTCTTGTACAATAATCTAATGTTGAAACTCGTAAAACTAATTTAAAATAGAAATAACATGGTAAATAGTAATTGTTAGTGACGACCTAACAATGTCACGTCAGCACGTTCTATACAGTAGTGCTTGACAACTTCCAATTCACGATTATCCAAATAATCGGTAAAAATATTAGAATAATACAATTAATCGAATAGAGATTTTGACAGAGATGTACATTTCGACACTTTGATTGATGAGGAAATAATTACTAATGTTCGCGACGCTGATAATTCAAGTAGTAGTAGTAATTCTTAATAAATAGCCATTTTCCAATCCAGTTTTTGTTTTTAATTAACCTAATCCCCTAATCCTACTAAATATGATAAATAGATTCTATGCTGAAATAATTAAATTTGTTTAGTAGGTACTAATTTAGCACTTAATTTATTCATCACCTTTTTGAAAAATAAAAATAAACCGATGATTAATTATAAAGAATCAATATCGATTTCTCAGTAAAATCGGATATTTTCGATAGCGATTATTTGGTTCACAAACCTAGACAACTTACTCATACAGCTGTCAAAGTGCACTTCTTAGATTAGACAGACTATAAATATTTTCATGATCAAATTTGATTATGTACATATAAATTCCATTTTAAATTATTCAAATCAGGCCTATAGTTTAGAAGTTATAATGTTTATAAATATAAGGAAAGATGCAGGTGCCTGAGCAAATATACATAATTACATACCTTATAAGCCCTTTTTTAGTAGTCTATGATCTGAAAAGACGGCGCTCGGTGGTTTTGATGATAACAGGACGGATCAGAATCTCAAAAACTGCCATAGAAATTGTGCCTATCTTTTTGGCAAAGCAGGTTAGGTCTGATTTCGGTTGGTACAATATCAGCTATTTAATGTAAATACGTCGATCTTCTGCTAGAATGTGGTACTAACCCAGAAGGACCAGCCCGTGGCTGTAGAAAGAGAACTGTCAACAGCATGGTCCTACCACTGACAATAATAATTATAACGTGTTATAAATATTTTTAGAAGTAATTTACGCCTACGTCTAGACATACCTACAGATAAGAAATTTACAGTGACCTTAAATGGAAAACTAGTTATTGTTTGTGGATTCGTTTAAGCAGATAATCAAATTTAGTAGGTACTATAGAGAAAATGTTAGAGAAAAAGTGGTATCCGTTGGACAATGGAGAAAGAACACAATAGTCGTTATACCTTCCTTTTCCATGTGTAATAGTAATGCGTGATGAAAGTTCATGGAATTTTAGCTGCTGATATTAAAACACCCTTCTCAAACTTCTGCAAAAGGCACCTGACTAGGCCATTGCACTTGATGAATGTTGATGATGAATAGATGTCTATATTCCTAAGAATTCTTTGCAATGAGTGTCAATTTTTTAGGAAAGAGTTGTTAGTAATATCTCGTTGAAAGGTAACACTCGAGGAGAAGATTTATTAAGGTCGTTGATGAATTTATTACTATTATAAATTTAACATTAGCTACGATAGAATGGTGTCGCTTCCAACTGGCGGGGCCCCAGCAATGATTAAAGATAATCAGGGATATAAGTTCAGGTTTAATATCGTATGAGTGCATAATTCACCAGGTAGCTCTTTATGGTAAAGTTAATGCTACACTAAAAGAAGAGATGGACAACTTGGTCAATTTATTAATTTTATGAGATATCATTCTGCTCTTCAGCATCAATATTTCAAGGTGTTTCTTTCTGAATGTGATTCTGCGTATTCTGACCGTATAAACTGGTCCCGTAAAACCGTAACCATATAACTGGTGAGAAAAAGTTTCTTATAAAATTTATAGGTAATTTCATGTTCTACAATTCAGTTACCATTATTTTTAATTTATCATTGTCCATTAAATAAATATTTAGTAAAAACCATATTGTAAAAAGTTTGAAGCGCTATAATTAAAAACCTATGCGTTATACAAAAAAAAGTTTCAAATAAAAAAGATGGCAAATATTATTATCTATAATAATGATCTTTACAATTTTTGTCGTACGATGCGCGGTTCGAGAGATATTCAATAAAATGTGTTTTCCAAGATGGCGGCTGAAGTGAACCACCCCCCGCCGCGCCCACTTGGATTTACAATCTTGAACATATTCCAAAAAAAAATACCAGGTCCCGTACGTTGCATTACAAACCTACTTTTTTGCTATGGCGCTTGGATTATAAATTTTGGCACTATGTTTGGCTCGACATATGTATATGAATCATCATTTTTAAAAATGAATTTTTGAAAAACAAATATCGTTCGACGTTAACGGACGCCCACCTAGTAGACACACTTCGAATTAGTTCTTCTTCTCGAGAACCAAACTATAAAAAACTGTCTCAAAACCGTTGATGCTCTCACATAAATTTTTAGGTCTTGTGTTTTATATTCAGAATTTTATTTGAAACCATACAATAAATAGGTAGCTCTTAATTATTATCAGTTGTTTTTTTAATGGATTTCGTTAAAATTTGCCCACGGTATCCCGTCCCCACCTAAAACTACTTGCCGACGCCTGGACTCGAGGAGGATTGCGCATCGTAATACGAGTATGTTTACTTCATCAAGGGCAATAAAGTTAGTCTATAATTAAATAAAATGCATATGAAATTTGTTTTAAAATTATTATTCTATATTCGGCAAACACAAAGCTGAAGGAAACCGTAGCACATAAGATATTTTATTTAGTTTACAATAATATTACATTAAAATAACTCCTTGCATTACCAATAGCAGTAGATAAGTTCTCTTAACGTATCATAGATGGTGCTAGGTTGATAATTCTTATATTTCCGCAATTGATATTGTGTCAATCGCGCTGCCTGTTCACAAAGTGGTAATCCATCAGCTGAACGTGTTTTCATGGTCAATGATTGAAATAAGATCACATACACTAATAAGAACACGACATACTATGTTTTGTTTATTAGAATAAAATTATTTTGAATTATTATAATGAGAATATGTGTGTTTAGAATAACATAATAAAAATACAAATCATTTTTGTCACATTAATACACGCAAATCGGCTATTGTGTGTTATCTATGTTCATTGCATATTAATAATACTGTTTATCTACTCACATGGTTGCATTAATTCAGATTGATTAATATCCGGGTTGTAATATGATTTGCAATGCAATATTCATTTGCTTTGAGAGTTGAAATGTTTAAGAAAATAATATTAGGCACCTTCGTAATCCTGTAAAATTTATTCTACATCTCCACCCATATACGCTGCCCACTGTTGGGCTGGCATACGCTGGTCGGACTCGTGTAAGAAATGAAGTAGTGCATTGTATTCTTATTCCGTCACCACACGAAACAATTTATTCATAAGTATGTAAACGCTACAAATTATAGTACCCGTGCCAAAACCATTTAATTATAATAAAGAAATTGTAACGCATACGTTAATTAATCTTTCACCATCCAATGTTAGACGTAGGTCTACCCCACGGAGCAGTTAGCATAAACCTGTGCCACCTACACCCTATGACCAAGTCGTCAGACCACCCTATGGAAGTCTATACACAGCTCCGGTGTCCGATACGTGGACGTCCCTCGATATTTTTTCTTATCCAAGGTTATCGATTCGTCAAACGATGTGGTGTACTCAATGCAGTTTCGGCGTGCTAATACATTGAGTTACGTCGATAAACATTATTTTATGGCCATTTTATCTCGTAAGGGAATCCCGAGTATACATTTCTACTTACAACGAAATTGCTTTCTCTTGTCAATATAACTTCTTAAGAATTCAGTTACCTTAATAGAATAAATTATTATTTTAGAGTTTTTCATAAGATACTGTGGCGGCTCTGTGCTGGATCTTATATTATGTGTTAATTACAAATGATGGTTTACTCAAAAATACTGATGTAAAAGTATTATACTTTGATCCCATTATGCCAACAGCCAATAAGTAACACACATTTAAATTTTATATCTAAGGTTATGTAGTTTTTAGAAATAAGTTTATGTCAACGACTCTATGTTATTATAGTTTGTTTAAACACAGTACTAAATTTGCCAAATTCACGACTTTGACCTTCGCTATGATGTAAGATTTATACAAAATATATTTAAAGAATATTTTAATTAGAACTCGTTTACAAACAGTTATATTAGTAAATTTCAGGGTTGGGCTGATTAAAATCAAGTGATTAAAATCACGATTAAAATCATGATTTAAATCGCTTGATTTTTAAAATTAAAATCATGATTTAAATCATTTTTTTTTTAAAAAATGATTTAATTTTTTTTTCCTTTTTATTCAGGACCAGATAACAACATAACATAAAAGTTTTCTCAAAAATCAAAAGAAGTATCTGCTTTTAGCAAAAATAACAAAAAAGAAGTAATAATTCCAAATTCTTAAACTAAACGTAACACCTAAATTTTATTACCGTATATTTTCAGTCTATTCATTTTCGTTATACAATTTAAACAAAAACACGAGTTATCCTCCTTTTTCTATGCCTAATCTGTTTCTAATATCCGAGTGTACAAGACCAAAAGAGCTAAATACGCGTTCTACTGAAGCTGAAGAATCAGTTGCACACAGGAACTGTTTTATTATTGGCAACTGTTTCAAGATTTCCGGCTCATCATTTTGTGATAACCAACATTGTAATCCGTTTTCATTTTTTATTACTTCGTCCGAAAACATAACTTGCTTAAATGGAGCACTGCGGGCATTTAACTTTATTACTAAAGGTAACAGTCCATTGTTTTCATGTAACTCTTTAATTGTTTCTATAGCTATATTCTTTTCTTCTGGTGTTAACTGGTATTTTGTGTTTTGTGGATTCAACATATACGCTATAAAATGATATGGCGTTAGTGCTTGCTTATATCGATTATTAAATTGTTGTTTTTTGTAATGGTAATTCCACAGATTCATCAAAGATATATTGTAAATGTTTCCACTGCTCTACAGTATCTGCGATAGTAGCATTTTTCCTCTGCACAGTATCAAGAGCAACTGATATAGGTTTTAAAATGTTTAAATAATCTTGCGCTGCATGTTTAATCGCAATATTTGAAACTTTTCGGTAAATAGTGGAATCAATCTCGTTTTTATTTTCTTCGCAGATTTTTAATATGATGTCCCACTGAGTGACATACATCTCTAAACAGTTGCCAAGGCTATTCCATCTCACATCGCTTGGAAGGACTAAAGCGCTGCCTCCTGCTTGACTGAATTTAGCTCTAGCCAAATGGTTATTTCGAAAATATTTAACAATTTGGACCACATGTTCTATAACGTCTTTAACTTGAAAGTCCTTGCACAGTAAATTAAAAATGTGAAAAAGTGCTATGTTGATTACACCCGTTCTTCTGCGGATTTCCGTATTTCGGCTTCTATCTCGCAGAGAAATCCTGAGCACAGCCCTCTCCATAGCACGCTGAGCGATTTTGAGCTTGGTTATGAGGCCTACATTTAGAAACCTGGTTTCCGTGCCACCGAAGACAAGGATCGGAATTCGGTTTTCCGCTCGTTCGGCAAAGAGAAGCGCATTGCGGGTAGGGTCTATGGGGTCGCGCACCGCCCCTTCTGCCGCCCCGGACGGATCTAGTTGGGTGTGACCAGAACATAGCCCGCCGCAAAAAAATAGGGACCACGTTTCCGTGCCGTATGTCATCATAGTACGTAATAGTAAACAAAACAAACAAATTGCAGCAGCTGCACGCCTCATAAGCGAAGCGTTGAGGTCTTGCTCTACTCTCGATATATGAAAATCAAGGACTTTTCAAACCTAAAATAATTGTACTTTTCTCACATTGCACTTATAGGATAATATATCATATATATTGCACTTATAGAATAATATATGTATATATCATACATATGTCAAGAAAAAACATTTCTTTAAACGTATTTGATATTTTTAAAAAGCAATTATTTTGTTTAAAGTAAGAAAATAGTTGAAAAAAATAGTTTAAAATAATATTCGAGGACGTCCGGATTAAATATTCTGGATATGGCACGATCACGACCGTAAAAATTAATGTATCAAAATATTTCCTTTTTTAAAAGCTTCATAATCGCAATGCGCTGTTTCCTTTCGAACATGGCTTGGTAATTCTTTGCCGTTTAATTGCAATTAATAACAAACTAAACTCCTTAGTCATTAGCGTATGAAAATTGGGTTCGTTTACTTTTTTTGTTCATCCATTCGCACAGGCAAAAGAAACAAATCCCATACAGCCTATTGTAAATGAACAGCTATGTTCAGCACACGTCGTCGTCATGTACGTCGAGAATGGCACCAAATATCAAAGTATTTTTTTCTTTCATTTTCATTTATGGCATTGACTTATAGTAAATGATAAATAATATAAAAATTATGAGGCGTGGACTCTTTTTGATTTGCCTAATGTTTTACTATTTAATTATTTATTTAACTACTAGCTAACCCGGTGAACTTCGTTCAGCCTAATAACAGTCAATGAATGAGCAAATTTAGGATTTTAAAATTAATGAAAATTATTAAGTTCATTTTTTATTATGATAATAAATATAAATTACATATAAAATCGTTTTTTTTAATGATAAGTCAGCAAAAATGTCTTGCTGACATGTCATGCTTTATTATTATTGGCCATGTATTTTGGTGCATTGATTGCACTCTGTACTGAAGCACCTTATAATATAAGACAGTTATTCTTTTTGTTATCAGGCGCAAGAACATTTCTTCTTGCGCGTCAAAATTTATCTATAGTCCTTAAAATATAGCTTGATCTCTGTGAGAGATAGCTACAAAACCGATGAATTAATTTTGAATACGCGTCATGTTTACAATATTATTTTGTATCGCCTATATTTTCATTCTTTACGTACCAGTTATATCTCAACTGAATTATGAACATATAAATATGAATATTTACACCACAACTTGTACTTCATATGTTTTAAAATACTTAGTAACCATTTTATAAAAATATGATGCTTACGCAAGTACAAGATCATACTGGGCTAAGAATAAGATAGAGATGGGACAATCGATGAACATAAATCGATAACATTTTTATTAATTATTTAGAAAACAAGTAAAACCAATATATTACCTAAATACATAAACCACACGATTACTCTTTAAAATAAGTAAATTGTGTTAATTTAGTATTCAGACATCAGTTACAATATTAATAAGACCATTTCTTTTATATTAAAAAGATAATTTCTTTTATAAAATAAACATGATTATCCATGAAATAGTCTGTGACCAAGAACTCATCATCAACCTACAGGAATGCTCTAGCGATGATGACAGTAGTGACTATGAACTTGGATGTATTCCTTTTGAATAATAAAAAAAATTAATTAACAGCTTTAGTTTAAATTAAATAAAATTCATTAATTAAATTCAATAAGATTTTCATAGATTGTTTTACAATTATAATCGATTCACCCATCCATTTGATTGAAATTCAATAAGATTTTCATACATTGTTTTTTAATTGTAGTAGCAAATAATTTTAAAAAATCATCGACAATAATACGGACTACATCGTAAGCGTGCGGCACTGGTGACAACTGTCACAGAGATCAAGCTATATTTTATAGACTATAGTTGATTTCTGAGGCTTGCTCCACGATTTCGTATTGCCAACCGATCTGTTTCACGGCCTGACTCAGTTTTCTCTTGTGATTGAGAAGGACAAAGACGGGCCATAGTAACTCGGCGCTCTTCACATGCAATACCTTTTATCCACTCTCAACTAAACGAAGGTGTATTATAATTCATAGAATTTAAATTCATAACTTCTCAGCAAATTTTTATTTTTCTATCGATATAAGTCGAGCCTTTTTTTGGCGGCGAGCTATGGTGTGTTCACAATCCGTCCGGAGCGACAAAAGAAACGTCGCGCAACCCCATGGACCCACCCTACATGTACTTATGTACTCGGTGCGAGCAGGCCACCGGAACCTGGTCTTTGTCTTCGATGGCCCGCTAGGCGGTTTAAGAGGCTTAAGATTGCTAACAGTATCCTAACATATAAAATGGTTTGATCTGAATGACTGACTGACTAACGGATCAACGCACAACCTAAACAGCTGATCTTAGAGTGAAATTTGGAGGGTTATATTCTTTGTATGGCGTAGACATCCGATAAGAAAGGATTAACCTAAATTCTACCCCTAAGGGGAATGTTAAGAGAGGTAAAGTTTCTATGAGACAGCGTGATTTCATGGTATATTTTACTTCAAATGAAGTCGTATTTCGTATTTTATTGAAAATTCATCTCCCTAACGAGGTTAAAAAGGAGTAGAAAGTTATTTTGGGAGAGATTGACTTCGAAGTTGATATCAACTCCATCCAATTTTAATAAAAAAGGTTTAATTCTCATCAAAGCCTGGTGTAATGAAAATACTCTTTGAAATTTGAATGTCTCGAAAGTCACCCTACTATATTAGTACGGCATTTGAAGGTTTCTAAGCTTTAGAGAGGTCATTTACTTTTACGATACTGCCTCATAGGGACTTAGAGTTCGCTATAATAAAATTAATAACATAAAAAATCAATTAAAAATCCAATTAGAACAATTATAGACTTCTATGCGGATGAAATCGCGGGCAAAAGATAGTCATAAGTAAATACAATATCAATCGTAAAATGAGTTTATTTTATAAATATTAATTTACATGAGTACTGAGACCATTCAATATATCTCAATATCGAAATGCTCTCAATACATATGTATGCAAAAAGCTGGTACGCTGAACTGCCAATGGTCCAGACAAATCACAAAATTATTCGCATATTGAGTAGTAAGACCAGTTTCTTAAGATTTTTATATATAGATTTTTTAACATAATAGCTCGCTTGTAACTACTGATTATGTTTGAAAGTCGTCCATAATTTATTTAGTTCGTTAAATTTGAGTAATAATTATTGCAGGTATGAATTCACTTCCTTCGGTGAGCAAGCCAACGCTCCGGTTCGCTCACCTAACTTAGGAAGATATATGTATGTATATCCAAAAAAAAATGCTTAGCAGAATTAAATTGGTTATTTAGAAATAACTTACTTTATTTAATGAACTTGTAATATTCCATAATAATTATTATCTTTCTGAACTTCTACGTATAAACTGTCACCACAATCTTATGAAGTTTATATTTGAAAGTTGTACACATAAAGGCAGAACGAAGTCACAAAACATCAAACGTCTGAAATATAACATCTATATAAAATAGTCCGTTGATCGAATACTGATTCATACTATCGAATGGTACCTGATATGTTTGTAGCGTGTCATGAGTAGCACCCACCACGGTCACCGTTGTCGGCGACTGCGTTACCTGCAAACAGAGCGGGTGCTAAGCTAACCTTACAACATTTTTCAATTTCTCTATTAAACACTAAGTTCTGAATTTTATTTTGCTTTATTAAATTTAACTCAATTTAATGTTCAGAATTTGCGACACTTCGTTATTAAAACGCCACCTATAAATTTTAAAGATAGCCCTTGCGATATTTTAATAGTATTTATTCGATTAGTATATTTTATTTATCTAAATTTTAACCGCTAGTTCACATCCGAATAATACGATGTTGTCATATTGCAGTCCAATATCTTATAATTTTTGTATAACATAAAAGTGTTTAAATTACTGAAAAGACCTGCCCGAGATTGGCCCCGGATGTACGAAAACACCTAATATTAGAATTAAACGTACAGATTCGACTTATCTTTATAAAAACACAACTTGTATTTAACTGTTATTAACCATTTTCCATTTTGATATTAAACTAGCAGAAACTATTCTTGCAATTAAAACATTAGTCAATTTATTCATTTTAGCTTCATCGCCATTTTATTTGGACGATAGTATTAATAGAGATTGACCTGTGTATCGATTTTGCTTCTATCGATTCAAAAATGAATATTTCGATATATCGAAAGTAATGTTAATGTTTTGTATTTAGGTACTAAGTGCGTTGATTATGTGCGTATCATATATTTTTAACTTTATTACTGCAATTATTATTTTTAAAGGTTTGTGTGGTACCAAATAACTAAGCAATTGATCTCAACTGACGTGACTCTGAAGTTTTAGGTTATAGATAGCTATGTTACAATGATTGTTAATTATTCTTGAAGTATTTCTTAATAATGTTTTTCTTTGTAAACCATATATTAATACCTGTAGTCCCTAACATTACCGCAAAGAACCACCTTAATCTAATAAGATATCAGTCAACACAGCTCAAGTCATAAAATATAAGTTTTAACAGAGTAAATCTTAAAATTAAGTATAAATAATTATTTCTTAACGACTAACTAGGGAATTTATAAGGTAATAATAGAAAAATTCCACCGATTTTTTAAAATAAACAGTTTTTTTCGTCTCCTGTAAAGTTGGTAAAAATGACTTATGCGGTGTTGAGCTGCGACGCTGTACACGATCTACTCAGTTAACTGCACCTCGTACGTTATCCCACTTAAAAACTTTCTTATTCAAAAATATGTAACAAAAACAATTAGCGGTAGCATTTTTGGAGCTGGAACGGATTAATGGCATTTCAATTAATTTCACTGAAAAAAATGCTATGAGATACGAGCGAGGTTACGGAACGAATTAAACTCTTATCTCGAGGTATCACTGTATTTAGTTAATTTTTACATTAACACAATATTTAAAAAAAAAAACAATATATTTAAATATCGTGACTTAACTCTTACTTAACTTGAAATGATAATGATGTAATGATAATTTTTAACTTAAACAATTGTATAGCTTTATATGATAATTGTTAATTTAAATAATTGTATAAATAAGTGTAAACGTTAATATCTGTGACAATTTCAACACAATTTAAATTGTTCAGAAATAAATAAATAAAAATAGATAGAATATAGGTAAAATATTTCCCGAAAAGAAAAAAACATCGAATGAATTTAATATATGCTACATCGAGTGGATTACTATCGAGAGGATTCTATGTATCGATGTTTAGTATATTTCACTGCTGACAACACTGACAAGGGACTTTCCGTAAGTTGTTTCAACACCTAGTTACGAAAAGTTAAAAAGACATTTAAACGATTTGTACAAGTTAAATTAATGTTTGTATAAGTATCTGTAAGTACGATTACAATACCAAAATGATGAGATGCGTTAATTGCGGTTTAACTGTTGATTGCATGAGGCGCCACTCGATGTCGTCACTATCGACGAGTCTTCAAAATATATTAGCGCAATGGCTGTCTGAAATTCAGGTACATTTCACATCACCATCCTTATTTATTTATCTTTGACAGATTCCACTTCCAATACCATATTAAATCCACGTTGGTTTAACCTGGCAGATTAGGGTAATGTCTTTTTTTTTTTTATGGTGGACTCGGACCTCGGACCGGGAATCGGTCCGAGGTGACGGAAAGGCGGCGCGTGACCCCATAGACCCACCGTAAAACTGCTCTCTCTTCGCCGTGCGAGCGGACCACCGGTACCCGATTTTTGTCTTCGGTGGCCAGGGTAATAAGGTCTAAGTATTAAAAACAATGTTTGTATTTTTCAGCTATTTGATAATGCAGTTATTTGTCACGAATGCTTCAGACTGTTGCAAGTACATAGACAAACCAATATGCAGTCAAGACAATTTGGCCACAAAATGGTGTGCTTAGGCTGCGGCCATACATTATTACCTACAGGGCGAAGAAGACACACGCTTGTGTTTAATAGCCCATTATGGAACATTATATCATCATGGAATCCTGAGCATCTGGTATGTACCAACTCTTAAAGAAACAATAAACCTTTTTAGTAGTTAATGTGATAAACAAAATAATATATAGTGTATATATGCTTGCCAAGATATATATATATATATGCTTGCCAAACATGATGATTGTGACATTACCCCCTTTTGGTGAAGATTATGTCCAACAGTGGACATCTATATACACCGATGGATAACTGGATGAATTATAAATACACATAAACCTCATAAACTATTTTATTTAAATTAATGACTTCAGTCTAATGTCAATATTAAATTAATATGAAAATACTTATTTCAGGCTGCCAGTTGGCGTAATAACATGCTTTCTTGTCACACATGTTGGGTTCGTGCAAAAAGGCACTTATTGATACAAGATAATATTAATGAGTCCCTTGATGACTCAATGGCAAATCCAGTCATGCAAGTTCAGGATAGAAATATTGCTACTGAGCCTAATGTAGACCTAATACCGGTGTTAGTTATGGAAAATGTACAGGATGAGCCTCCTGTAGACCTAATGCTTGCACCAGTTATGCAACATGTACAGGATCCTAACATTCCTGAGCCTCCTGTTATGCCTGCTGATCTAATTGTACCACAGCCGGTGATTAGGGCCGTAGAAACAGTTATACTACCGAGTTACAAAAGAGTTGCAAATACTTCTCGGCGTTGCATATTTAGAGGATGTGAAGAAAGGTCATGGAATTTAATACCTGTCTTTATAAAGCAGACTTTAATAAAAAGATATAAATTATACATACCTATACATGCTCGAGTATGTTCTATGCATTTACATTCTAATGAATGGCATATGCTCGGAGAACTATCTGAATATTATAATGATTTTACACCCAGTCAAATTGAAAACTTAATAGAAATAACAAATAGAGATACAAATACTTTTGATTTTGAAAACATTCAGGAAATGCCGGACCACATTTGTCATTATTGGACTGGATTACGGGTTGATCAATTTCTGTGTTTAATGAATGAAGTACCATCGTTAAGTTCAATTGTAATGCCACAAACATCGCTTGCTAGTTACCTTATTAAGTTAAGAACTGGTGAGAGTAATCGCAGACTCTCAACTCTATTCAATATACCTTGTTCAACTTTGGAGTTACACATGACGCAGGTAAGAACTTGCCTTATGGAGCACTTCGTGCCTTTACATATAGGCTTACAACATTTACAACGGGAGGATGCAGTGCGAAGGAATTTGTATATACCAAATGCCCTCTTTGGCAATCCAGTAGCTACCCCTGAAGAAATGCCTTTGATACTAATTTGTGATGGCACATATATATATGTAGAGAAAAGCAGTAATTACCTTTACCAAAAGAAGACATATAGCCTGCACAAATATAACAATCTTGTGAAGCCTTTTCTTATTGTTTGTTGTGATGGACATATTCTGGATGTTAGTGGTCCCTATGCAGCAACACAGACAGATGCTGAAATCATGTTGGACTTATTTCGTGATGAAAACAGACCAATGAGGAATTATTTAAGAACTAATGATATATTACTGTTAGACAGAGGTTTTAGAGATGCCATACCATTGCTAGAATCATGCAATTTGAAGGTTTTCAAGCCAGAGAGTGTGAGTGCTGGTGAGGTGCAACTGACTACTATTCAAGGGAACAAATCCCGTTTTGTAACTTTATGTAGGTGGGTGGTAGAGGTGGTGAACGGAAAATTCAAGCGGGACTTCAAGATTTTTCGTCAAGAATTTTATAATTCTGCTTCTAGACATTTAATTGAAGATTTTAAAATAGCAGCGGCATTTATTAACAGATTTCATCCAGTAATTCAAGATAGACCCGATTGTCAGGCAATAGTTCAAAGAGCATTGCACTATTTTAGTATACCAAATCATTTATCACATTACATAAACGTAAATAATATAAATAGAAGGAGAGCCCATTTCATAAATATAGATGCAATAGGAAACGAATTGGGATCTTTTCCTCGATTCACTTACAGTGAGCTGATACTGTTAGCGTTAGGAACTTACCAGCTAAAACAAGCACGTTCATATTATGGGGAGCATGTTCGTCAAAGTGGCTCCTACATAGTGGAAGTATGTCCAGTACTAGAAAATGCTGCGAGCGTAGTTGAACGAACAGGAGGAATTAGCCCGTATTTGTTAAGAGGTCGTATTCGGTCTCGACATGTTGGTGGCCGTCAATATTTTACATACCTTTTAATAGAACACGAGCCTATAGACAGCAACCCATTTAATGCTCTGTTGGGATACTGCTGCAGCTGTATTATTGGTAACAGGACTGTTGGATGTTGTTGTCATGTAATGACGTTAGTTTGGTATTTAAGTTGGGCGCGCCACCAAACTAGTATTGAAGCCCCAGCATCATTTTTGGATTCTGTTCTACTTGACATAGAAGATGATTGAAAGGTAAATATCTCATAATTGCTGTATTTTTTTTATTGCTCTTGGTGGCAACCACCAAGCAGCACACCTGATGGTAAGTGTTACTGACGCTCATGGACCTTTGCCATACCAAGGCATAGCTAAGCCGCAGCCTACCAAATAAAATCTCAATCTCACCAGACTTGGGCTTCCGGCTCTCTCGCTCACCAAACGAAGCACAGCAGCACATTGCCACTGCTCCGACGTTGATCTTCTGCGAGAGTGTGACTACTCTGAACGGACCGGCCCGCGACTTTAGACAGAAAACTGTCAATAGGATGCTCCTACTTCTATATTTAAATAATTATACATAAAAATAAATATATATTTATTTACATGTATTATAAATACTGTATAATTATGTAATATATATTATAATTGAGTGTCATAGAAACCGCCTAAAGATACTGGAAGAGTGGACAGTAACACTCTTCCAGGAAATGTAAAGCACTGAACTTGTCAATCTGCTTGCCGAGTATGATGAGTGTGACATTACACCTTTTTGGTGAGGATTATGTCCAATAGTGGACATCTATATAGACTGATGGATGACTGGATGGTTTATAAATACCCATAATCCTCATGAACTATTTTATTTAAGTTAATGACTTCAGTCTAATGTGAATATTAAACTAATATAAAAATACTTATTTCAGGCTGCAAGTTGGCAAAATAACATGATTTCATGTGATACATGTTGGGTTTGTGCAGAAAGGCAATAAAAAATTAATGCAAGGCAATATTAATGAGCCCCTTGAAGACTCATGGCAAATCTAGTTTTGCAACTTCAGAATGGAAACACTGCTGAGCCTCCTGTAGACCTAATGCTGGCACCAGTTATGCAACATGTACAGCATCCTAAGATTCCTGAGCCTCCCGTTATGCCTGCTGGTCTAATTATACCACAGCTAGTGATTGGGGCCATAGAAACGGTTATACTATTGAATTACAAAAGAGTTGCAATTAGTTTCAGCGTTGCATATTTAGAGGATGTGAAGAAAGATCGTGGCATTTAATGATTATTGAATGATTAGCATCGTGGTGGGGTACTGATGCCTACTTGGCTAGCGTCCACCCTCAAGGTGCAGAAGTGCCGCCAATTACTGAGTTTGGGGTGTGTTCCAGTAGCAGCACTTGAGAGCCAGTACTTTATGATTAGTCTTAATTTCATGGTTCTGTACCTATATATATGACAATAAATAATTAATATATATGACAATAAATAATTAATATATATGACAATAAATAATTAATTTTGAGTGTTGTTTTTTTATAATTTATGAATATATGTAATGAAATGTAGTAACATATATTCTTTTAGTATATCGTACATTATAGCTGGTATGGATATTCCACAAAATTCAAATGATTTTTATTTTCTTTAAAAAAGACTAAGGAAATAATCCTTGTATTGCGGAGCACTTTACAAACATGCAATTAACGCAGACAAATTACACCCAGACACAGAACAACACTGTGGATCGCACAAAGTATTGTTCTGCGTAGGAATCGAACCCATGACGCTGGCACGGAAGGTCTGTATCTTAACCACTACGCCATCTGTGCAGTCGAAAGGTATTTATTGCTTCGTGTAGTTTAATAGAGATTGCAAATTGACTGCTTTGCATGAGTTAGACATATTGAGTAAGGTATAACTCGAAAATAACTAGGAATGCACTAAGAAACACGTTCTGGCTATACCTATTTCTAATAATATTATTATTGAAAGTGCCTGATATTTGTGTCATAACAACAAAGTAAAAACTTATTTAAAAAAATAACTGCAACATTTAGAGACATTTTTCTTTTCGACTTGTAATCTAGAGACCAAGTACTATGTAATAATACCAATCTTATGTCTGTACGTTAATATTAACAAGTGGGGCAAACGTCCATACAATGTTGGGCAGCTCCTTTAGCATTTAATATGCTTAATTATTTATAAAACCCGATTACGAAGCGAAAAATGATGTCACAAGCGGGATTCGAACCCGCGCCTATTGGGATTCCGGCACAATCGTGCTGCCACTACACCACCGTGACTTATTGTAGGACATGCAAATTTCGCTTCGTATCATATTTACGTCTTAAGGTGACGGTATGCTATTATCACATTTTTTTTTCACCACGCGAGGTCGTTGAACACTTGAACATATGATCGTGAATTTTGAATAGATTGCGTCTTTTCTCATCTGAGTAAAGTTACGTAGTTTTTATGGCATTATCGTTACATGGTACTGTCCTAATACGATGGAATGTGAAAAAAAATTAAAATCCGTTGTGAAAAAAAAATTTTTTTTTCATTCGAATCGATTTTTTTTCTAGCCTATCATTATAATTAGGACTAGTAGGGTCACCTGTCTTTGTTTTCGGGAGCGGTCCACTTCCACCCTGTATATTACTAACTGACACGGCAAACTTCGTTCCGCCTATCAATCAATGAATGAGCAGATTCAGATTAATTCGAAAATTATCTAGTTGTTGATCTCTGAGATTTGCTCGACGATTTCGCATTGTCAACCAAGCTGTTTCACGGGATGCCTCACTATGTTCTTGAGATTGAAAAGCATAAAATCGGCCCACATTAACGCGGCTCTCTTCATGTGCAATATCTAGTTCTTCTGTGGTTTCATTTGTAATCTTTCGAATCCTAATTGTTTTACGGCTTTGTCAGGAAAGATTAGATCTTCTTGGTCAAATCATTGGTAATAATAATGTCTACATATAAAGATTTATTATAATAATACTCGTAAAAACTCGTAGCACTCGCAACTCGCACTTACAAACACATCGACCGTTATGAACATCATCATTTTAATTTCATGTGAGTGAGTACGTGAGTAAATAGAATTCCTCAAGTGCGGAATTACGACTAATTATTAATGTACGGCTTTTTATACCTTATAGATGATTAAAAATAAATGTCGAAAAACCTAGTGCCGTACTAAAGTGGTGGTGCCGGAAGTTAGTGCAAATTTTTAATTCGCCGGTAATTGTAGAAGCAATATAGGTCATTTATTACTGTACGGCATTTGTGTAATTCTTTTTGTATACATATACAGATACTTTACCCATGAACGCCGTACATATTTTTAGCGCAGGGGTCGAAAGCCAAGGGTCGCAACTCTTACTGATTAGCATATAGGTGAGGATGATATCGAAGAACATAAAATTAAATGATCTTCAGAGTACTTTATGAGTAGATAATATTTACCAGCATGTCGTACATTTGTTATGGGACACATAGGTGTATGGGGCAGTGACTTTTTTCTGTACGGCAATAACATAGGTTTTTTAACTCTTTAGAAAATCTTCGATAAAATATAAATGCCGCCACTTTTGATAGTCCGCTAGTCTGTGAAATGGTAGACGCCACCGCCTCAATGACCATATTGTGACTCACCACTCACAAATTAATGAATAGAAGACTTTTTGGGATTTAATTGTTACAGAAAGGTTCTTGTTATTTATTTTTATTATGATGGAACAATATACAGTCTGATTCTCATATTTTGAATTTTATTTTATAGTTAAAAGCATACCTTTAATTAAAATTTAAAAAGATTATCTAAGTTGCAATGAAGTAAAATGACTAAATCATCAAAGAAAGGACGTGTCTGCGTAGATACGTCTTTTCATCGTAGTATAATGAATTTACCCATATGTTTTTTAACTATGAAGAAAAGGAAAATTACATTAATATAAAATATTATGTAAATTTTAATTATATAAATTTCCGTCATTTTTAGTTATGACGGCAGTATAGCAATACCACAAGCTATAACAAGAGCCACGCTACGTCAAACCACGCCTAAATTTATTTGTGTCTCAGTCACGTTTCTGTGTTGCAAACATATCAGATCCTGCGGACATTACCGATTCATCTGAAAATATGGCGGAAGTTGAAGAAAAAAATTGTTTTATTTGTGGATTTACGGGTGATCCTATTAATAATAAATTAAAAAAATTGTCAAATACAAATTGCATAAACGCAATTGAGCCATTTTTTGCAGAATTAAAAACATCAAATTTAAATAAGCATTTGTGAAATTTTTAATCAATGATTGGATGACACAAGACAGAGTTTCATTGACTAAGCCTACGCTATTTTTTTTTATAAATTATGAAATTGACTTGTTATTTCTATAGAAGAGTAGCTGATTCGATCGTAAGAGACGTGTCAGATACATCTCATATAAATAAATCATAATCATAATTTAAATTTATTTATTTTATAGATGAATCTTTCAAAAGCTGTAATGCTGAATGCTTTAGTATACGTAATGTATCATTTAAAATGTACGGCATTATAATTTTTTATTATTATTTAATATTACAAACAAAATTTATCAAATGCCGTACAGTTATTAATGACCTTAAGGGACATCTCAAACGTTATCGAAGTTTTTATCAGCTGTAAACATCGATCACTAATTAATTAGTGATCGATGGCTGTAAAGAATAATCTGACGTAAATTGTACGGCATATGTTTTTTTTTTGTTTATTTATATTTGTTACATGTAAAATAACAATAATCTTTGAAAATATTACTCCTCAAATTACTTCAGGATCATTTGAAAAATCTTATAAATCTCGGCAATTTCATATTTTTTTCATCCTAATATTTTTATTTGTTACCATTTATAATGAACGGCTATAAGGTACAACGGTAATATTTAATAACATTATTTCAAAAAAAAGTTGCCGTACATAAATTTATGGTCTTACAGCAGTAATAACTCGGTAAATTCTGAAATGTAGATAATTATTTATTTAAACAAATATTAACAATAATTTTTGGACGCCATAATTATCATATGGGTGTAGTGGAGGGTTACCTACGTTGACCCTTGGCTTTCGACCCCTGCGCTGAAAATATGTACGGCGTTCATGGGTAAAGTATCTGTATATGTATACAAAAAGAATTACTCAAATGCCGTACAGTAATAAATGACCTATATTGCTTCTACAATTACCGGCGAATTAAAATTTGCACTAAATTCCGGCACCACCACTTTAGTACGGCACTAGGTTTTTCGACATTTATTTTTAATCATCTATAAGCTATAAAAAAGCCGTACATTAATAATTAGTCGTAATTCCACACTTGTACTTGAGAAATTCCATTTACTCACGTACTCACCTGTACCACTCAGAAATGACGGCATAGCTAAATAACAAATACTAACCGAAATTACTACTCAGAACATTTACGAGAAAATCATTTTAAATGTATTAAGCCAAGTAATACAAAGATGCACTAATCTTCCGTGTGGTAATCATTATTACTTTAATATAATATATTTGTATTAATAAAAATAAGTTAATATTAATAATCATGTCAAATCATGACAATATTAGTTTCTCTGTGTGGTGACGGAGTAAGAATACAATTCACCACCCCCTATCTTACCCGTGGGGGATCGTACGAGACGACTTAGGGATATAAAACGCATATAAAATCTATGTAAAAGAAGGAAATCTCGGAACAAAACACTATACCACCACGCCTGACCAGCGTGGTATAGTAGGTCTATTTCCCTCCCATTATGGAGGAGGCTCGAGCCCAACAGTGGGACATATATGAGCTGAGATGATGAATACAAAGAAATTGTGTTATTAAATCTTTTCAGCTTAACAATAGTAAAATTGTTTAAGATGTATGATGTTAAGTTTAGAGAGTACTTCTCAACTAAAACTTTGTCAATATATAAAACAGAAGGATATTTACACAGAATCTTTAGATTCGTTCAAATAAAGCTACAGTTATAGGGAAGAAGTGTACGTGTGCGTGTGTCTAGCTTTTAAATATTTTTTTATTATACGTCACACTTTTAGGTGAGATGATAAGACTTCTGCCCTGCTTGACCTACTACACGCCGGTTGGAAAGTTTAGTTTGTTTTATTCAGATTTTTCCTTTTCTTGTTGTGAATTCTTGTAGTTTCACAGCTCATCTCATAACTGCTGAGGCTCCTCCACAGAGAGAAGGAAATTGACCTACTATACACAAGAATTGGTATAGGGCCAATTCTTCTGAGCAGTTTTATCTTGAATTTTCTCTTCTAGTAGTTATGTCATTCCTTTGTAAAAACAAATAAAGATCTTTTCTTCCTTTCTCTTTCTTATCCGCTTTCATTACTTTCCCCTTTTATGATAATGCATGAGAAAATGAGAGCGGTGACTATAGTAATCCTATTTCGTTACCACCTAAATAATTATTGTAGTGTATTGTAAAAAAAAAGAGACGCGAAAGGTGTCATCTGTTATAAAACCCGCAGGGAAACGTCATGTGGTGCTCTTATATTATATTCGATATCTTAGTGTTTTAATGTGTTATATAAGATAATTTTAATGACATTTAATGTAATGTGATGCGGCGGAACTATTGGGATGTAGTGAATATCATATAAAAGTGCTTTACAACGTTTTCGTTTTCCATCAAAATTCCCACAAGATACCATTAACAGTGTGGCCATAGCAATGTTAATGGTGACAATTTGACTTAGACAATGATTGACCTGAAAGACTAAAAACGTGAAGATATTTATAACTCGGCACTGGCACCAACAGCTCGTATAAGTAGCTGATTGCCAATACATAAGAAGAAGAAGAAGTAGAAGAAAAAACAGTTACACATTGTTTAAGTACGCAAATATGTTATAGTGTACCAGGTTATGATACAGCTGTTTGAGTAGATTATAATTTAACAGTCATAGATAATAATTAAAACATATATTATACTAGCTGATGCCCGCGACTTCGTCCGCGTGACATTCAGTTTTACTACGCACCCCTATTTGAAACTTAAAATTTCAAACTCGACCAAGTATTTCCGGCAGCCACTTGACCATTTTCATCAATGAGTACGCTTTCTCCAATTTTCTTTAAAACATCGGCAAATTCTTAAGCATGTGAATTAGTGTTGCCCAAATGCAAGACTCTTGCGAGGCTCGCAAATCTTGCAACTTTTGCTTTTAGAATAACACAAAGTCCTTTGTTTTGATAGAAATAAAAAATCCCCATAGACATTAAAAATCCAAATTAATGAAATTCTATTCATCTAGTGGCAGTAACTGTACAACTATCAATAATACATACCACTAAACGGAAGTGGGGCTATTATTATCTTCCGTGTACTGGTATTACTCGTAAGAATACGAAATGTTGACAATCCTTTCTTTGCTAAGAAAATCGTAAAATGATGTCTAAGGGCACTGCGAAACTCTTGCAGCAAATCTTGGTCTTGCATTTGGGCAACATTAATGTAAATGGTGACCTTGCCTTTGCTTGCATGTTGATGGTTAGGGTCAGCTTTCCTACTTGGGGCCACAGATAAGAATACTTCAGTGAAGCATTGATCTCATCAGTTCTATTTCCTCGAGTTTTAACAGGAAGGATTTCCGAAAATCTCCAAAGAATAGCACCATTGACTTTTCATTACGATCTCGTAGTGCTCGAACTGCGCCCTCTACAATTTTTTTTTTATTTATCTTTGTCCAATCAACGCAAAAGATTAGACAGCAATCCTTAATAAAAACACTAATAGTGGTAAAGCCACAGTTGATAGTATTCTTTCTACAGCCACGGGCCGGTCCGACCCCCAGTCGGACCTAGTACCCCACTCTTGTAGAAAAGCAACGTCTGAACAGTGGTAATGTGTTATTGCCGCTTCATTTGTAAGAGGCGGCGCACTATGGTCAAGCCCCATACAAAGCCGTCTCAAAACCATTTCATGTGAAAGTCGTTGGAATAGAATAAAATTAATAAATTAATATAGTCTAATAAGTAAGCTTTCTTTTCGAAATTTTTTAGTTTTTTTTAGTTAATCATAATGTATATAAATAGGCATCAAAGCTAACTCATGTTTAATAACGTAATTTTGACGCAATACGTTACTACAATTCAAGCCACATTACTCAGAAGTTTTTCATATAAATATACAAGTATTTTACATTTTTGGAATGCTTATGATCTCCTCCTAACGTTTCATAATTAATATTATAAATATTGGTTTAATAAAATACAATTAACCAATATAGTATAAGATGGTATATTTTTAGTGTTGATTTTTTTTTAACGAGACTTTTACCCTTTACCGCTGCTTGCCGCTGTGGAGATATTTATTGTTTTAAGATCTTTATACATTAGTAAATGTGAGGCGAAAAAATAAATTTGCCCATACTTGCCCCTTTTTACACACTGGGCCAAAACATATCGCGTAATAAAAAAAAACATCAATTTGGTTTTATTTTTCATAAAATTATTTTGTATCTATTAAGGTCGAATTGATTACAGTGCAGTGTTTTTGTGGTTTTGATACAGTTTTGACCACTTTACTTGATAAAATGTGGTCACTTATTATCTATTAAGGAAAAATTGAAAACAGGTTATGGAAAGAGTGCAAATTATTAGTGTCCTAGCTTTTTGCACATATCACTATTTCATTGGCCTATAAAAGGAAGGCGAACCTTGAAGCATTTTGAGTTGTTGGTTAGACATTCAGTTGCCCTAAAAAGCAGAAGCACTTATTTTCAAATATTGGCAGAATTTGACTGATTTGAAAAATGGGTGAATTTGTTTGTAGCAAACGAGTTCTGCAATTTATTGATAAATGGGCATAACATAGAAGACTACATACAAGAAAATTTCAATTTGTCACCAGAGGATATGGCTACTGTGGTCTCCTACATTCAAAGAAACTTGGTATCTAAATGTAACGAACGCTGGAGAAATGCATCTCGAACAAATGAACGCTTTGTAAGTAAGAACGCCAACTGGTTAGATGGTCAATTTCGTGTTCCACTAGAGTGTCGAGTCACAGTTACTGACCCTAATACGCCTGGAAGTGGTGGTGGTGGCAGACCTTCGAAACCATACGAAGCATCTTCAGAAAAAACAAAGAAACGAATAAACATGGAATTGATACAAGAGTACGGACTGGACTGTGTGCTCAATGCATATGCTCAAGAGTTACGGTCTATGGGTGAGACGGAGGAGGCCACAATCGTTAATATTATACGAACTTCATCAAGAAATGATAAGAACAAATTTCTTAAATACATAACTGAGAACCCTGAAGACGTTACACCTTTTACAAAGGAAGAAGCACTACGGACATTTATTGACTTAGACCTTAACAAAAAACAGTATGGGAAACTTCGACTTTGTTTGAAGGACAAAAACTGCTCAGTGTTTCCTTCTTATCCAACTTTACTCGAAGCGAAGAAAATGTGTTACCCAACAGATTCAAGCATAACCATTACTAACATAAGTGCAAAAGTGAATCTGCAAGACTTGTTGGATCATACTGTGGCACGTATATTACAAATTGGTTCAGTTTATAAAAAGGTTTAAGAAAGTTGAAACTATTCTGTAAATGGAGTTGTGACGGGTCATCAGGGCAGAGTGAATACAAGCAAGTTTTTCCCGAAGAAAGCGATTTTATATCAGATACAAACCTTTTTATTGCTTCACTTGTACCCATTAGACTCATAGATGAGACAACTAATACTGTTGTATGGAAGAATGAAACCTGCTCATCTGTTAGATATTGCAGACCTATATTGTTAGAGCTTGCCAAAGAAACTCCTGAAAAAAAACACGTCTGTTGTGGCTGATATCAACGATAAAAAAAAAAACTGTCTCCTTCCCTGATAAATAAGAATGGTGAGGTAATCGAAATTACTCATGACCTATTTTTAACCATGATTGATGGTAAAGTGGCACAAGTTTTAACTGAAACTCGTTCGAGCGCTTCTTGTACAGTTTGTGGAGCTACTCCTCGGCAAATGAATAACTTAGAGGCAGTTAGGACACGAGATGTAAACGAAAGTTCATTTCAATACGGACTGTCAACACTACATGCTTGGATTAGGAGTATGGAGATGATCTTACACATGTCCTATAACTTGTCTTTAGAAAAATGGTCAGCTACTACACCTGAAAATAAAAAAATCAAAGACGAAAAGAAAAAACTGGTGCAAAAGCGGTTTAGGGAAGAAATGGGACTGCTTGTCGATAAACCTCGTCAAGGCACTGGAAATAGTAATGACGGAAACACCGCTCGGACATTTTTTCAGAATTACTCGTGCTCTGCAAACATTACAGGTGTAGACGTATAACTTATAAAACGAATGTACATAATACTACAAACTATGTCATCTGGAATGGCTATTGATTCAAAAAAGTTCGGTGAATACGCATATAGTACAGCCCAACTATACGTAAATAATTATAATTAGTATTATATGCCTTCTGTATAAAATACTTATTCACGGAGAAAAAATCATTGAGTACTATGCTATTTTGCCTATCGGTCAATTGTCCGAAGATGCACAAGAATCCCGAAATAAGGATTACAAAAAGTTTAGACTGCATCATTCTAGAAAGTGTTCAAGAGCGGCTACCAATGAAGACGTGTTCCATACCTTGTACACTTCTGATCCATATATATCAAGTTTGAGAAATACCTCAGAAACAATATCGAAAGAACTATTAGATGAAGCCAAGGCTCTTCTTGCTGTCAATGAAAATCTGTAGGAGCTTGCTGAATTGTGTACATAATTTTTTTTTCTAGTTTGGTACTATGTTCTACCATTTTATCTAAATTAAACAAGCATATTTTGTATTTTTTTCTTATATAATGCATGTCTTTATTATTTTATTTTTTTAAATTAATTTATAAATAGATTTTTTAAAATCAAAGTTATTTCATTTAAACTTTAAACATTAAAGTATATGTGTGCAAAATTACAGCTCAATTAGTTTTGAAACAACTGAGATACGGAGTTTTGAGACGAAACATACGCGATTTTCCCACTTTGCAGCGGGCCGGCGCGATGGCGATTACCTGCTTCTACTTGCCTTAGCCGAAGCCGTGGGTATTGGGTAACTGGAACGGGGAATAGTCCGTCACCCGCGGAGAGGCTGACCATGTGAGGGTGAAGCCCGACGGCCCGGGTCGTCATCGGGGCCTTGTACTACTTGAAAGGCTTGAAAGTACTTGAAAGGCCCAATGGTGATGGGGAGGGAAAACGGTGGATTATGGAGCCACGCGGACGGAATGCAAGGCATGTGTCCAGACCATGTCCTGCCAAAAAAATAAGTGCATGCTGCTTGCTCGTTTACCACCGTACACAATAGAACAAAAAACACTTTGAATGTGTCGCAGTTTCGTATTATTGAACATCTCGGTGTTTTATTGCTTCATATACAGGGTGTCCCAAAATTCAACGATAAGCCGGCACCAGCAGATGGACCTACATATGACTACTCGAGAACAAAAAAGAAAAAAATTCTACCTTGATTTTTTTTTTCATTACGACAAAAAAACCGATTTCTTTAAAAATCGTCATCTTTTATTATATTATTAAGTGCCATTGCTACAATTTTACAAGTAATTCTGTGATTTTTTTTGTATTGGCAAGGTAAGTAGTACTACTATCGATCACAACCATTAAAAATTCCAGAATATCTATAGTTTTTACACAAAAATCAACCAAAACTATGTTTTTTTCATAAATTATGTAAGATTTTGACTTTCAGCTCACTTTCACTCATCACAGTGAAAAAAAAAAGTATGGACACTACTGTGGCAAATAGTATTAAAAATTGGCGCAACTAACTACAATTCTAAAATGGTATAACATTCTAGGCAAACTAGCCACAAAAATATACTTAGGTGTACTATTTCAAAATAACAACCATACTTCGAAAATTGTTAGTGTTGATAGTAATCACTTCTACTATGTAGCCAAAATGTTTTTGTTGCAAGTTCTCAGAATTTGAATGAGACATGTGCGTAGTCCATAAGATAACATAAGTTAGACAGAGATAGATATAGAGAGATTAGAATTTACTATATTATTAAAATTACAATAAATGTTCGAATTGTTTGCCATTGGCAGTAATGCAGGCACGACATCGCCTTAAAAATGAACGTTTTATTTTTCTTGCATATCTGATTCTGTTCATGTGATCCACAGCCTGAATTATTTTTTGGCGAAGCTCGTCCAAGGTTGCAATGGGTTTTGAGTAGACTCTGTCCTTTAGACAACCCCAATAGAAAAAATCCAGGGGATTTAGATCGGGTGAACGGGGTGGCCATAAGATAGGACCAAGTCGCCCGATCCAACGCCCTGGGTACTCTTGGTCTAAGTACTCTCGCACAGGGCGGGCATAGTGAGCTGGGCAACCATCGTTTTGAAACCACATGTTTTGCAAATCACTTAAGGGCACGTCTTCTAATAATCCTGGTAACTCATTTTGTAAGAAGTTCAAATAGCTATTGCCATCTATGATTCCTTGTAACTCAAAGGGCCCTATCACTTTTCCATTTATTATGCCCGTCCATAGGTTAACCTTAAATTGATATTGGGATTTGTCTTCTCTCACCAGGTGCGGATTTTCATTGTTCCAGCTATGAAGATTGTGAAGATTTAAATAGCCATCTTTCTTGCAGGTTGTTTCATCCGACCATAAAACTTTGTCTAAGAATTGGGGATCTTCCCTGTGTTTTTGCAGCATTACACGGCAAAATGCGACCCGCAGTGGATAGTCCCGCGGTAATAACGCCTGCACGCGCCTGTAATGATATGGATGAAACTGGTGACGTTTTAAAATTCTATGTGCAGTACTTTTTGGAATTCCCGTTGCTACTTGTATGCCACGTACAGAGGTAGTTGTATCGCTTTCTATTTCATTGAGAACTTCTTCATCGTGTTCCGATCTAGGTCTTCCAGCGTTTCTCCTGTCAGATGGTATACGACCCTCCGAAAATGCTTGATGCACGTTAATAAATACGCGATAATCCGGATACCTTTGAAGAGTAGGGTACCTTGCTCGATATAATCTGCTAGCAGCGTTGGCATTGCATCGGCATTCTCCATAAATTAGGTGCATATTAGCGTATTCTAACGCTGTATATGGTAGCGGCATAATGAATGCTAAACACTTGAAAATAAGGCAAAACTTCTTTAAAAAAACACAAAATCACAGTCTAAAATAATGCCAAGTCAGGTCAATTTCCAGGTCACTTAATTCAATCCAAAGTCGTTAGTATCAGAGCCACTTTAATTAAAACAGAACGGTGTGCAGTAAACAAAGAAGTAGAGCGTACTGACTTGCTGTGCTGCTGAGGACATTAATTACTTCTCTACCTGCATTAATGTTACTAAACAATTAGCATCTATCTATCTCCCTCTAACGTATAATCTCTCTATCTCTGTCTAACTTATGTTATCTTATGGACTACGCACATGTCTCATTCAAATTCTGAGAACTTGCAACAAAAACATTTGGGCTACATAGTAAAAGTGATTACTATCAACACTAACAATTTTCGAAATATGGTTGTTATTTTGAAATAGTACACCTAAGTATATTTTTGTGGCTAGTTTGCCTAGAATGTTATACCATTTTAGAATTGTAGTTAGTTGCGCCAATTTTTAATACTATTTGCCACAGTAGTGTCCATACTTTTTTTTTTCACTGTGATGAGTGAAAGTGAGCTGAAAGTCAAAATCTTACATAATTTATGAAAAAAACATAGTTTTGGTTGATTTTTGTGTAAAAACTATAGATATTCTGGAATTTTTAATAGTTGTGATCGATAGTAGTGCTACTTACCTTACCAATACAAAAAAAATCACAGAATTACTTGTAAAATTGTAGCAATGGCACTTAATAATATAATAAAAGATGTCGATTTTTAAAGAAATCGGTTTTTTTGTCGTAATGAAAAAAAAAATCAAGGTAGAATTTTTTTCTTTTTTGTTCTCGAGTAGTCATATGTAGGTCCACCTGCTGGTGCCGGCTTATCGTTGAATTTTGGGACACCCTGTATATATTTATCGGGTTTATAAACTATGTGCATAAATCTATCGGGTTTTTAAACAAAGCTCTTTTACCACCAAGAAGTAATGCAGCTGCAGTTTCTGACGTAGTTACTTCCAAAGTTATTTTACGCAGTCTCTTTATTTTGGTATATAAATAGTTAACAAGGAATAAATGGCGCTGTTCTAAAATATGTTTATAATTATTAAGTAAGATTGGTAAGTATTGAGAACCGTGAAATCACAGTAGTTTTGTTACCTTAGGTAATTGAAATACAAAATCAGCTAGTCTAAGTTCTATTGACATTGACTGGACAGATGGCGTAGTGGTTAAGACCTTTCTTTTTTTTTTTTTTATTGGTGGGCTATGGGTGCGTCTCGCCCCGCCGAATCGGTCCGGGGTGACGGAAAGGCCGCGCGTGACCCCATAGACCCACCGTAAAACCTTCTCTCTTCGCCGTGCGAGCGGACCACCGGTACTCGATTTTAACTTCGGTGATAGTGGTTAAGACCTTCAGTGCCAGTGCCGGGGTTCAATTCCTACGCAGTACAAGACTTTATGCGATCCACAAAGTCTTGTTCTGGGTCTGGGTGTAATTTGTCTGCGTTAGTTATATATTTGTAAAGTCCCGCGCAATACAAGGATTATTTCCTTAGTGCAGGGTGGTGTCTCTAAAAAAAAAAAAAAAACAATGGATGTGTATAGATGTTTATAAGTATCATAATATAACTTAACCATAAATGATGTTAAACACAAATACTTGCCTTGACTACGTAAATGGAGGAGAGGTCCATGTTTCGATCTTCTACGCTTTATGTTATGTATCGTGGATTCGATACCCAGCCACGAAATTTTTTTGTGCGATCCGTAGATAATTAAGACTGTTTACGATCACTGGTAGTAAGCGAAAGGTGTAATGATACATTATATTCCTAATCTGTCACCACACGGATATAAAAATTAGTACGGTTTAGTTAATATAAACACTCCCCCCATGTTAGTAATTGCTCTTAGCTCTCAAATGACGCCATACAATAAACGTGTGTCGGTTTAAAGTCATCTAAAATTCTATACGTCATACTTGCGTAAACCATGTTACTAAGCAAACGTCACCTATATCACTTTTTATGATAATTATTATTTAACTACTAGAAGATTTGGGAGTGACGTGTTACATAGCTAGTCAAAATCGTATGTAGATTAATTCTCGTATACGTAGTTTGTTTGGGAAACGATGATGATATTCATATTCTTGGCGAATGGCTAGTGGTTAGTAACTATGCGCGCGAGATCTAAATAGTTATCTAAGTATTTATTATAGGTATTATACGATCATACTATTTGTCATTATTTAACTATCATGCCATTAAGTACTAGAGTGAACATGACGTGCACATATGGAAATAAAGTAAATAAAAATTATACAAAAAAATAACTTTGTAAATAACATTTTTAGTCATTTGCTTGTACCATATGATAATTACGTCATTACGTAATTGAGCCATGCTATATGACAAGAGTATATGACTTATTATAGTTATATTTTTTATCATCTAAGTTTATATAGATACGTCCCACCAGGCTCGAACCTCCTTGGCCACCGAAGACAAAGATCGGGTACCGATGGGTCGCTCGCACGGCGAAAAGAGGAGTTGCACGGTGGGTCTATGGACTCTATGGGGTCACGCGCCGCCTCTTCCGTCACCCCGGACCGATTTTCCGAGTTACAAAGGTGACATTTTGTAGTGGCAGGGCCACACCACCTGGCGTAAGGACGCCCGCCGGGACCTCAACGCCCGTTGGGTTACGCGGCTGGAGGCTCAGGCACGGTGTTTTTACCGTTGAGGCCCACCGGCTCGTACTACTATAAGAGTCAGCACTGCACCATTGTTATAGCAAAGTCCATGAGCGGAAACGGTAACATCTACCATCAGGTGTGCTACTGGCACGTTAGCCACCATAAGCAATAAAAAAACATACTCCATCTCCTATTCGCACAACAATGTTTGTTTAAGCCAGAAGGAGATTAGTATAGAGATTACGACGATGGCGTCACATTGTTTATATTGATCTCTACATCCAATTAATAAATTTGAAATGCTTGTAACTATCGCAATATAAAAACAATTATTACATTGTTATTACAATTTGATATATTTTTAAATATATTTTCCATATGAAAGTAGTCAACAACACAGCTAATTCCAGGTAATAATTAGTAGCCGCTAGAAGATGATAGCTTATTTAATATTAATCTATTGTGTAATACACTATAGCGAATACACCACTGATAATTCTCCTTTTTCAAAATATATCGCACTGTTGGGCATGATGTTGTTCTCATGGACGTTATTGAAAGTAGTCTTTTTCTTGGAATTACGTTATCGGCTTATATTCCTTAGTCTTTCATTGCGTATTGTTACTGCATAAGCAGACAGAAGATTACGATTAATTATTACATAAAACGTAGATTATTCAACTACAGTCGAGCTATTTGTTTAAGTGCAGATGCCGTAGTGGTTAAGATATCTTCGTAATGTTTTCGATTCCTACGCAGGACCATACTCTGTACCATCTACAAATTGTTGTTTTGAGTCTGGGTGGAACTTGTGTTTTTCATTAATAGGGAATATGCATGTGACTCCAAAATGAACAAAATATTTTTATTTGTAATTTTTATTGCTTAAAAAACATACCTATACAATTATTTTTGAAATTCATAGTGAAAATTCATTATCAAAAAAGTAATTTTTTGATAATGAATACGCTCGCAAATTTCTAAAACGCGACGCGATTGGTTGTTCAAAACTTGACGTCATCGTACACTCGAGTCTTCTGGTATCAAGGTGTTTCTAGTGATTATTTTGTATCGTTACCCAGTTATTTCATAAGTTATTAGTTTTCTCTGTTCAAGTATTAAGCCTTGTGAATGAAAAACTTAACAAATGTCACTTTTTGTCCCTGTTCTAATGCCATTATTTTGTATTACATATAATTTCTGTATCCTTTTCTATCTGAAACCCAATAGAAAGATAAATAATAAATAATTTCGAACTTTTCTCTTACTCTAATAAGTTATATGTTTTCATTCATAGGTATCATAGATAACTAAACATATATTACTTTTATGGATAAAGACCCACGTATCTATTAGATATTGAAAATATCTTTAAGAACTTTAGGTAAAGTAGGTTATGTGTACATCGAAGTTCTGAAACAAAACAAGTATCTGCATGTAATTAAGAAAAAATATTCTTTTATGTACTTCATCACTTCTCTAATGTGTTTACTTACGTTAAAATGATCTTCACAACAGTATTAACTGCTCAAACAAGACACATTGTCTCTTCACATCGACTTGCACAATTTTTTCTTTATTTATTACATTTCTCGTCATAAGGAAATATACTTTGTTAGGTGCAGTTTTCATAATATTTTGGCACATAGGAACGATACAATATTTATAATACGGTTTTCTGTGATTGCCATGGTAATAAGTTGACTTTACACTCACTTTTTTAACTTTCAATAACTTCATGAACCAAACATTTCGTAGTTGATATCCCACTTGTGTGAGTATTCTGACGTCACAGAAGCGCGCCAAAATAGCCGCGTCTAAAACGCCCAAAAATATTAGTGATTTTAATCATTTTTTTTAGCTTAATGGTTTATATTTTGGATGTATTATATTTATTTTTGGTAATGTAATTACTAGTAGAAACGTTTATAAATAAAAAATAGTCATGCATATTCACTATTATACATTTGTAAAATGCTCCGCAATGCAATGAATATTATCTTAGTGCCGAGTAGTGTCTTAAAAAAATACTAATAAAACAAAAATATCAACCAATCCACATTAATTATTATCAGAAAAAAAACCGTTTTATCAATTAGTATAAACATAATGATAGAATATTTGACGTCAGCTACGATTTCATGGACGGCAACAATATTTTTATGCAATAAATTTGTAACGCAGAGATTTACAAATATTTATAACTACATCTGTATCCACGCTCAATATATAGGTATACGTCATATCTATGACGTAGATTACGTTGAATCAAAACAAATATATTACCAGGATTGGGCTGATTAAAATCAAGTGATTAAAATCACGATTAAAATCATGATTTAAATCGCTTGATTTTTAAAATTAAAATCATGATTTAAATCATTTTTTTTCCCTTTTTATTCAGAACCAGATAACAACATAACATAAAAGTTTTCTCAAAAATCAAAAGAAGTATCTGCTTTTAGCAAAAACAACAAAAAAGAAGTACATAATTCCAAATTCTTAAACTAAACGTAACACCTAAATTTTATTACCGTATATTTTCAGTCTATTCATTTTCGTTATACAATTTAAACAAAAACACGAGTTTTCCTCCTTTTTCTATGCCTAATCTGTTTCTAATATCGGAGTGTACAAGACCAAAAGAGCTAA
This sequence comes from Lymantria monacha, assembly GCA_905163515.2. NCBI lineage: Eukaryota > Metazoa > Arthropoda > Insecta > Lepidoptera > Erebidae > Lymantria > Lymantria monacha. Next base: position 27,390,636 of record LR991081.1, read on the forward strand.
ATACGCGTTCTACTGAAGCTGAAGAAGCAGTTGCACACAGGAACTGTTTTATTATTGGCAACTGTTTCAAGATTTCCGGCTCATCATTTTGTGATAACCACCATTGTAGTCCGTTTACATTTTTTATTACTTCGTCCGAAAACATAACTTGCTTAAATGGAGCACTGCGGGCATTTAACTTTATTACTAAAGGTAACAGTCCATTGTTTTCATGTAACTCTTTAATTGTTTCTAAAGCTATATTCTTTTCTTCTGGTGTTAACTGGTATTTTGTTTTTTGTGGATTCAACGTATACGCTATAAAATGATATGGCGTTAGTGCTTGCTTATATCGATTATTAAATTGTTGTGTTTTTTGTAATGGTAATTCCACAGATTCATCAAAGATATATTGTAAATGTTTCCACTGCTCTACAGTATCTGCGATAGTAGCATTTTTCCTCTGCACAGTATCAAGAGCAACTGATATAGGTTTTAAAATGTTTAAATAATCTTGCGCTGCATGTTTAATCGCAATATTTGAAACTTTTCGGTAAATAGTGGAATCAATCTCGTTTTTATTTTCTTCGCAGATTTTTAAAATGATGTCCCACTGAGTGACATACATCTCTAAGCAGTTGCCAAGGCTATTCCATCTCACATCGCTTGGAAGGACTAAAGCGCTGCCTCCTGCTCGACTGAATTTAGCTCTAGCCAAATGGATATTTCGAAAATATTTAACAATTTGGACCACATGTTCTATAACGTCTTTACCTTGAAAGTCCTTGCACAGTAAATTAAATATATGTGCAGAGCAGCCATAAGTTATAACTTTTGCGTTCGTTTTTTCTTCTAATGTTTTTCTCATAAGTGTCATATTTGCGGCATTGTCTGTCATAAAAGATTTTACGGTACACTTGTATTTTAATTCACATGAAGAAATCAGGTCACAAACTATTTGAGTTAAATATTCTGAAGTATGTGGATTTCCTGATGTGTCTATAGTTTCGTATAGGAGGGCTTGTCCATCTTCAGTGGTTATCGTTGCGCATATCACTGGTTCGTTCTGCACGTTTGACCACCCATCAATTGACATATTTACGGACTGTCCTGAAAGGGAGGAGAAATATTTTTCTTTTTCCTCTTCATAGATTTCGTCCAAAAGATTTGTTGCTACCGTTTTTATCGAGGTCGGTATAACCAGGCCTTAATAACTGAATGGCTTTTTTCACCTCTAAATTCTCAATACATCTGAAGCTCGAATTAGTAGCAAAAATAGCCTTTGCTATTTGTTAGTCAATTTTATGTTTTTCAGCAGTTGAAGTCCGCATTACAAAGCTACTCATGGTACTCATGGTAGGCTGAGTTTCGATTGCTTTCTTTTTTTGGACTGGCTCAAAAGTTGTTGGACTTGTTGGTGTTGGTACTTTCGTCATGAGTAAACTACAACTTGAGGCAGATGATGTGCTAGCAAAACTGTCAAGCAACATTCGACTCTCTGGAAAGAGAAAAAACATTACTGAAAATTGATATTGATTAATTATAATTGATGATATATTGATATAGTATTAAATTATTGATTTTAAAATAAAGTTAAAGTGTTCAATAGAGATGTAAACGCAAATTTATTTTTTTAAGTTGAAAAGAATTAAAAATTAAGTAAGTATAGAAGAGTAAAGATAATCTTTAATAATTAACCTGGGAAAGGTCGCGTTAAAAAAGTTACATTAAAGGCCACGCCACGTGTTAGATTTCACCTAACATTTAAAAACAAAAAACAAGCCTAAAATATAAATAAAATAAAATTAATAATGTAATTACCTGTATTCCTCTCTTGATAATTACAAACATCATGGTGTGCTAAGTCTTTGGACTAACCCTTGAATATCTTTCTTGCACTTTTTACAAATAGCCCTACACCCCAATTTATTTGGATTTGTTGTCTTAATATAGAACTGCCATATTGGGTCCTCTTTTCTTCCACTCGTTTTACTTTATTTATATGTTTTCACTTCACTTAACTAACTTAACTAAACTAGCGAAATGCGCGAACGTCAATTTATAGGTTGAAAAGGAAAACAAGCCTCGACACGACACGACAGGAATATTCTTGCAAAAAGCACAACAAACGCGTTCGTGCCTCACTCGGCACTGTATAGTGAGTGAGTGTATAGGGCAGAAGGAAAACAAATCGCGACAAGAATTTTCTTGCAAGAAGCGGACAAATGCGTTGTCACAAGTTTTTGAGGCGCAAATTGTATTATAATTTTTAGACTTATACATTGAAATAATTAACAATAATTTTAAAGAATCAAAATGTTCAAATTTTATGTTCAAATTTAAAAATCAAAAAATCAAATAAATCATGATTTTTTTAAAAAAATCAATGGTTTTTGCTTTTTTAAATAAAAATCAGATTTTGCCCAATCCTGTATATTACATCATAATTATAAAGGCGCTCTCATACTCACTGTTAAATTTTATATTATGAAGGTATATGTATGACACATCAATATCGTATGCAACATTAATGACGTATATTCATCAAACCATTCGTTGAGCAAGTTAAGGCTTAACCACCTCCCCGTGGTGCACTCTTGAAACGTCAGACCTTTTCCCTCTAACGGCCAAGAGTTCAGCGACCGGGTCTCGGCGCGTTCTGCACCGTCTGAGCGCGCACGATTTGACCCTGTAGGATGGGATGACGAATTCCCCGTTGTCCCTTCTCCAAATGGCATGGGGGGTCTCTCTCGAGATGGCTCTCATGTCCGGCCCGCGTCCCTGAGGTTAGGACCTCTTAGATTCAGGGCATCTGCGGAGCTAGATTTCCTCCCGAAAAGCCATCCCAAATCCTAAGTTTCACTGCTCGGCGAGAGGATGCGTGGTTACTCGGAGGAGTCAGCCGTTAGAGCGGTACCCAAGTCCCGGGAGACTTTAAACCCCCACAAAAACATGGCAGAAGGAATTACGAGCATATATCCTACAGAGGGTCCCGATAACGACGGGGAGACCCTTGCTGAATTGGCATCGGAGCGCGTTTCGGGAACCCACTCTGATGCGATTGATGATGACTGGTTAAAGTCATCATCAATCGCTATCGTTAGATAATAAACCGCTTTCATCTCTTTTTAAAACAAGCAAGAGTATTTAATTGCAAGAGGAGCTTCAGAAAAAATTTACTGCTGCGTTTAAAGAACCTAAGACTACAAAATAAATACGCAAAACTGCCAATTTTGCGAGGTCTCGAAATTGGCAAGATTGGGTGTTGTTATTTAATAAATTGGTATAAGTCTCGCCTGGGCCCCAATCTCGCGGGATTGCATACCCTATCCTCTATAAGGAGGGAAACTGACCTACTGTAAACACGCTGGTCAGACAGGTTGCTTTAGGGTTTTATTTCTAGTTTTCCACCACTTGCATAAATGTTATATGCATATTATATCTCTTAATTTTCTTTTACAATACCCATGGGAAGGATACTAGGTGGTGAATTGTTGTCTCACTCCGTCACCATACTGAGAATATATTTTTTTTATATTGTGAGAATGGGCTCTATTAATAACACTGAGCTTCGAGCCTCAGGTAGTACTGGGAAACAATTTAATTGTTTTACGACTGGTAACAAATAGTAAACATAAAAAGGAAGCGTTGGCAAGTTATTATTTATTAAGTCTTATCTAACGGCTTCCGAGTAGATTTTTTTCTTTTTCTGGCAAGCAACGTTCCATTCAGCCCGCCAAAATTAGCCAGCACTAGCAATAGTCATCATGGCTTAAAGCGAGTGCCGATAACGCCCCATACGTTTATAGAACATTTTATTGAAGCCGCATGTATTCATAATTCAAATTCAGTATCCTGCTCGGCAGAATGTTGGCTAACCTAGAGTTGTTACTTCATACCTGCATGTTTTTACTTCAAGACGATTCCAGTATCTTGTAAGGTTTTTAAAATACTACACCAGCGCCATTTATCAATCGCAAAAGGGACAATGCTACCATATTTATTGAAGTCAAGGTATACTCACTCACTAAAGTTCATCATCATAATCTCAGGCAGTATAAGGGTTGCAGCCGACTTATACAACACCACTCCTACACGGCATAATACTGTTCATTGAAATGTAAACTTCTTAGCGTCCGTTGTAGACACACTTTAGATTTACAATATAAGTTAGCAGGCAGTTCGCTGTAAGCGAGCTTATCGCCGTCATATCAGCCGATAGTTGACGCCTCGCTTTCCGCATGCTTGCCACGCGCTTCAACCAAGCGATCCACGCGCTGTACGCGCGGAAACTGAAGCACGTTGCTGGCTTATACGCTGTTGCTATTCTGTATTGTCCTCAGTCAAGTCATTTTGAGTCAACGATGATGATATGTAGTCAAATTAGTGTTGATCCATATGAATATATGTATATTAATATTTTTTGGAGATTATTTTAATTGAGTCTGAACACAAATGCGTTTGGCGGGAAAACCGCTAAACGACTGTAAGCGCGGCGACAGCTAGTTGCCTGACAGTTATAAGCGCGCGTACAGCTGGTGGCCTGCTAGCTGACGCCGCGTGGACAACGAGCAATCTTCTCCTCGGTGGTGCTGTGTGGTATCGGAACGGAGCGTTATAAGCTACAAGTCTAAGTTGAAACGTTGGGCTCGAGCCTAGTGCGCAGTGGGAAGGAAATTGGCCTAATATTCCATGTCGGTCAGACGTTTTTCTTTTTGTGTGTGTCTTAATTGTTAGCCTCAGATGGCTATGAAAACTTTAACCAGACTGTGGATGACCGCTTTCAAACCGAACCTGTCAGACGTGTGGTAATAGGGTTTTATATAGAGTTATTCTTTTTTTGCATTAATTTTACGTGCACATACCCGTTAGTCGTCTTCTGTAACATCTACGGACACGAGAGGGAGTGGTTAATTGTAATTGAGCTGTTTTGGGCCCAAGGAACTACAGCTGACAGAGGGTCAGGATTATTCACCAACTACTTAGTTACTTTGTCGTTACACACTCAATAACGTGGTAGAACCGTTTTGCGGTTATAACTATACCAGAGTCAGATCTCGAAAATAGAATTATAAAACAATACTGGTACGGATATATTTTATCACTGATATGAGTGTTGTAGCCAACAAGCCTGATATTGTGATGATAGATCGGATAGAGCACCGAGCATTGACAGTTGACATCACTATCATGAATCCTGAAGGTGATCTGAAAGCTGATAAAAATAAGCAAGTTTAATATCTAGACTTGTCTCGCGAGATTTTCTATATGTTGGATAAATCAACAGTCGTTGTACCTGCTTATTATATTTACACTTAAATAACCATACGTTCTTATGTTGATACACCTGAGAAAACTAATCATTTTTAATTAAAAACAATTATGAATTAAACGCTAATATTGATATAGTATTAAACCACCTTTGAGATATAATATATAGATTTGCAGTGATTTTTATTAAAATTATTTTTTAATAAAAAAATACTTTGTAGCCACCAATAACAAAAAACAGTTTCGCATTATAATACGCCACTGACGAGTACTGCTACTTGATTTTCCTTCTACAATAAGTAACTATATCAATATTAAGTAAACCGTAATTAACTAATATAAATAATTTGCATATATTATATCTTAGATAATATATATATATATATATATATATATATATATATATATATATATATATATATATATATATATATAATATATATATATATATATATATATATATATATATATATATATATATATATATATATATATATATATATATATATATATATATATATATATATATATATATATATATATATATATATATATATATATATATATATATATATATATATATATATATATATATATATATATATATATATATATATATATATATATATATATATATATATATATATATATATATATATATATATATATATATATATATATATATATATATATATATATATATATATATATACACTAGTCACAAAAATTAAGGGATATAAAAAAAATTCCAAATTTTTGGGTTATTTTTAACGAGCTGTAACTCCGAAGAAAATGGTCGTACAGAAAAAATAAAAAACGTAAATTGTAGCTCCAAGTGTCTAGTTTTCAGATATGACTATAAAAAAATTTTGTCATGTCCAGGTCTGGAGAAATCCTAAGAAAACAACCAAAAAAAAATTTTTCAAATTTATTCTCGTCTAAAAAAAGGTCCACGGGCTTCAAAAAATTTTTTTTGATTGTTTCGTTCAAAAACTTTTTTAGAGAATTTAATACTCTTTAATTTGACGTATTCAAAAAGCTTGTACAACGATTTGTCGCGGAGTTATCGTCAATCAAAGCAAAAAAGATCTTTTTAACTTTGATAATCAATATCTCTTGAAATAATGACTGATCTTTTTTTTTTTAAACTTCTTAAACAGTTAATCTTTTTGATCAAAAACATAAAGATTTTAGAGAGAAAAAAATTTTTCCATTGAAAAAATTACTAAAAATCACAAAATTGCTCATAATGGTGATTTTTGCTAAAACAAAGAATTTGAAGCTTCGGGGCACAATGAAAAAAAAATCGCAGCGCTTTGAATTTTTGAAGGATTTTAGGGGACACTTTGAGGTTAAAAAATTACCGACGATATCTTTCGTTCATCCATTTTATCCAAAGTTATACCAAGTTATCCAAATATCCTTAATTATGCGAATTTTTGTCTTTTTTTCAGTCCGAGTTTGCAATTCAAAAATTTTTTTTTCTAAAAGATGTTTCCATTTTCTTATAGAGAATATTGTGCAGTTTTCAAAACCTTCCTTCAATTTTCTATACAATCGTTATTTCCGGAGTTATTGATTATCAAAGTTAAAAAGATCTTTTTTGCTTTGATGGACGATAACTCCGCGGCAAATCATTGTACAGGCTTTTTGAATACGTCAAATTAAAGAGTATTAAATTCTCTAAAAGAGCTTTTGAACGAAACACTCAAAAAAATTTTTTTGAAGCCCGTGGACCTTTTTTTAGACGAAAAAAAAATTTGAAAAATTTTTTTTAGGTTGTTTTCTTAGAATTTCTCCAGACCTGGACATGATAAAAAAAAAATATAGTCATATCTGAAAACTAGACACTTAGAGCTACAATTTGCTTTTTTTATTTTTTCTGTACAACTATTTTCCTCGGAGTTACAGCTCGTTGAAAATCACCCAAAAATTTGGATTTTTTTTTATATCCTTTAATTTTTGTGACTAGTATATATATATGTGTGTGTGTGTGTGTGTGTGTGTGTGTGTGTGTGTGTGTGTGTATAGGTACATTGTATTAGTGGTACATTATGTATTACTAGCGGCCCGACCCGGCTTCGCACGGGTGAAAATTTATTTATTAAACATTTTGGCATAAACGTACAGTAAATCCAGGACATACCTAAATAATAATGTACCTATTTAGCAATAGTGTATCGCTGGCTTCCCTTGGGTTGATGTTTGAAAACAAAATGAGTAAACAGAATAAATGACATCAACTGGTAATTTTTAAAAACATTTCACTGAGGTTTAGAGTATAGGTATACCAATAATAATTAGATACATTATATACCTACTATTACTGTATAAGTACTGATTATCACATATTTCATAGAATAAAAAATATAGCACACCGACTTATGTGCTAAGTTTTTTTTATATTTATTTTTCCTTTTTGATAATATTGTGGAACATTTTTGGTTCTATTATCAATAGTGTTCGCAGCACACGCGATGAAAGATATTTTATGGGCGTTTTTTTACACCTTGGGTAACATTATTGTAATTTTAGTAGGGATCCTTATATTTTTCTTGCAATTAAAATAGCCTATAATAATCAGTGATAATGTTGCATTCAAATGGTGAAAGAATTATTTAAATCGGACCAGTACTTTTTGAGCCAATTCATTACAAAAATACATACAAACCTTTCCTCTTTATAATATTAGTATAGATACGTACAATATAAAGACATAAAGTAGTATCTACAACGTAGAGGGCGAGTATTTTATTTCATTTATGATTTTACTTTAAGTAATGTTTTAATTTATTTAATTAATTAAACGTTTTTCTTAACTTCATCTAAAGTTTTCTTTCTTGCTTTTTCACGTATATATTTTCGTCTAAAATACTTATTAAATATAAGTACTTTAGACGAAAATATATAGCAAATTGGTTTCATAAATAATTGTTTTAGTGACGTTTGCACTTAGTGGCGATTAGTAGGTCAGCTCTTAGTGTTACAAGAGTCGTTTGATAAGTGTGTGACCTTATGAATTAAAAAAAGCATTTTATTTCTTAACATAATCTCATTTTAGCAAAATATATTTGGTGCAACGTTTGTCCAATAATTTTCTTTCCTTCATTAGTAGTTCATTCTTTTCAAATACATAGGTAGATTTTATAACTCTCAAAATATCTATAGCTGTCTACTTCCAATAGCTTTACAACCTAAATAACGCAACTTGGCAAAATTTTAACATTATCTAGATTAAATAAATGGCGGTTGACGAGAGCAGCGATGCCATTGAGAGTTTGGTAGTCGGAGTACTACGGAGAAACTTCAAAAAGTCACAGTTTCAAAAAATAGTTCTTGTATAAATCACCGCAAAAAAATAACAACGAATTTTATTCGTATCTATTACGTATATCGTACGTATTATTGTAGATAATTGTAAACGAGAGGATACAATGCTATGAATTAAGGTGTAAACTAAACCAGTTTTAACACTAAAACGTATTCACAACTTACGCACTTAAATAGAAAAACCTGAAGAATCTCTTAAACGATTCGAATTTTGTCTATATTATGTAGTCACATTTGTATTCGTAGTATATATTATGTAGTAAGATGCAGGCGGCACAAGACCGCGGCACTTTGTGGCGAATATGAGGGAGGCCTACGTCCAGCAGTGGATGACAAAAGGCTGAATAAAGATATGTAGTCATAACACATTATAGAAGAACTTGTTTATTGTTAAGCATAAGATATTCGCCATAGAGAGGCTGACCGCGAGAAGGCGGCGCCCCGCCAGCAATGTTGTCGAGGTGTCGACAGTAGAGTTGAGTAGCTCCTGAGCGAGTGATATAAAAGAGCTATATCACTCACATAGACACAATCTATCACTCGCTCACTTCGCATCGCAGAATGTTTCACTTTTAGAAGCTAATTCTTAAATAATCTTAGAAGCTACGACAATGAAAGTAAAAGTAATTTAAATAAAAAGCGAAGCCCATCATGGAAAAAATTAGTGATAGATTCGTTTGAGCTATAGATTTAAAGTGAGCGATAGATTTAAAATCAGCGATAGATTTAAAGTGAGCGATGGATTTAAAGTGAGCGATAGATTTAAAGCGAATGATCTGTGAAAGTGAGCTAGAGGAGTGATTTAATAATGTGGTTGACTACTGAGCTAAGTGAGCTAAATGAGTGATACGTATCTTTACAGTGACAAGATATGTATCACTCTTTTCAGTGCAGTGATACATATTGCGCATAACTAGTCGACAGTGGATGGCAAACGTAGGGGTATATCCCGCCAAGTAGACCACTGACAAGGACTCGGTATCGATATTCATCATTCATTTGCCTGCCCTCATCCCACGCTAAGTGGGGTCAGCACAACATGTTCTTGCCTTCCATAATCTTCTATCAGCCGTCATATCTGCACTCACAACTTTCATACACATGTCCTCGTTTACACAATCCATCCATCTCTTTTTGGGTCTCCCACGATTCTTACGGCCATCCACAAGCATATTGATAACCCTCCTTGTCACATGTCTTTCATCCCTCCTCATCATATGTCCATACCAAGATAATCTCGCGTTCCTAATCTTCTCTATCACTGGTGCTACTTTCAAACTTCCCCTAATATACTCATTTCGTATCTTATCCAATCTTGGTACCCCACACATCCATCTTAACATACGCATCTCAGTAGCATGCAATCGTCTCTCATCCGTCTTTTTCAATGCCCAAATTACAATAATAATAATGAGGTCATAAAAGCACAACACGGCTAGTAATGTCGTAACACTCGTAACACGTCCTTCTGTACGTCACTCCGAACGGTTTGGGCGGGGTATGGACCAGACAATAACGTGTGACAAAAAAAAGGTTTAAAGATTGAAAAAAGATATACTATGACTTTAATATAACATAATTATATCAGGTAAATAGACATATACAGTATGGCGATGACTTAAATCTGTAATAGTGACCACCACTTATTCCATGGGATTCGTAAAAACTGACTAACGTATCGTCAGAGTATAATAGACAGCAGCACTCTTCGGGAAAAGACTTATAACAACGATTGTAATCGCCAATCCACCTGCCAAGAGCGGCGATTTTGGAATTATCAACTTTTACGTCCTATATCCATATATATATGATGATGTAGACTGATGGATAAATATCAGATAACGATTGCAAAAAAAATACCATTCACAATAAAGCAAACGGACGTAATAAATAATATATAGGTAACTATATATATATACTAGCAGACCCGGCCACGCGTTGCTGTGGCAAAGGTAGCCTCAGTAACACGTGGTGGTTATGCTAATAAATTGTAGCTTAATAGTTTGCAATAAAATAATATTGCGACTTCAAATTGAGATGGAAGCTATCATAGGATAGCTTTTAAGTTAATTCAAACTACACATGCTGTGCAAATTTGAATAAAATCGGTTAAGTACTCTAGGAGTCCATCGCGGACAAACAACGTGACGCGTAATTTATATATATTAAGATATACATATATATATGTATATATATATATATATATATATATATATATATATATATGATATAATATGACGATATAGTATTGAACGTAACATGGAAAATATCCCTCACGATGATCTTTCCATCACTAACATCTCTAGGTAATCCATCAAAATTTATTGCGAATTTTAGAGAATACATACAACAGAGGCGTTACCCACAATACATTTTATGCATGAATGCTATAAAAACAACTACACAGTTACCCTATTAACTAACTAGTCTATTGAAAAGTTACATTGAACCTTGCGTTCTCAAAGTACGCAATTTTATTGTTAGGATGTGTGGGCTGGGTCAGTAAAAGCTTAACATCAAGTTTGCGGGGGTGCAAACCCTTGTCCCGCAGCCACCATATTAGAAGAAATGGTGCCTACACTTTTTTCGCCATATCCTTGAAATTATTCATCTGACAAAAAAATTGTAGTCATAATTTGTATCAAATTGCTTTATCTACAATTTTGTTTATTTAACTTTTTCAATTAAATTACAAATAAAAAAGTTGTTAACAAAAATATAGGAAATTTTCTCAACAATTTTTTTTTGTTACATAACTTTTTTATTAATTATTTTACGACAAAATGACCTCAAAACAATCTTGTAGAGGGTCTTTTGACAAACATTTAGACTTATATTTTTTACGATTTCATGTATTTATGCGGGTTTTAGAGCGCTCCAAAGTGCACCGGGTCCTTACTACTCGTAAGAATCCAGTAACAACGATACGTTACTATTATTACCTTTAATTTTATTTTTTAATTTTTATACCTATTTTTCTATTTTATTACTTAGTTATCTATGTTACTATTTAGTTATTATTGACCTTTTTCCTACCATAAAACTTAAAATATTATTGTTCTTTACAATAATTTCTATTCAGAGTGCACATTGGCTGCACAGTCATTAGTCCGTCACTCGGGGACAGGCCACTGCCTGACGGCGACGCGACGCCTAGACGGCGAAATATGTTGAGGCGTCGACTCGTGATAGACGCGGCCAGACGGCGAAAGTTGCCTGGGCATCGACTGGAGAGAATAGTCCAACGGGTAACACGCCAGACTGGCCATCGAAAGCAAGGACTGGATACTGGCGTTGAGAGATACCTGTAGGGCGGGTTTATAGGATCGCGCGCCTTTTCTTCGGCCGCCCAAGACGGATAGAACAGGGTGTGACCATACCATAGCCCGGCGCCAAAATAAAATTTCGAATGTATTTACATAAGTATAAAATCCTTTATTTCATAGTATTGCAAGCGACAATGCTCCAAATGTATGCATAAACTACGTAAAAGAAGGTTAAGGTCCTTCTTATTTAAACGTAATTTCGCGATAACGTTTTTTATTGTGAATAACAGCTAAAGTAAATATTTCTAATGCTATTTCAGCGTGGTAGCTAGGCACCGTGAATACTAACTAGCAATCTACCCGTTAAGTTGTTACCCGAAAAGTGACACTGCACGTGGAATTTGCACCCAAATGTAGGTAGTTAAGATATATGCATTTATTCAATATCATATTTGTTACGCACTGCTACGACTTAAAATACTAAACGTGCATCACATCCACGGAGCAAATACAAAGAGGAGACGGCCTAAGTAACTGTGCACTGTGATTCTCAACTAGGCCGTGACGTCATCACGTTAACATCAATAGTAGGCGTGGCCTATTAGTCTTCTGTCGTCGCTGACGGTGTTCGTACGGTGCATAAAATTATATTTTTGGTGTATTTTTATGTTATTACGAAGAAAACCATGAAGTATTGTGTTTTATCATGTAAAAACTACTCCAATAAACGTACAGATGCTATGGAAAGAATCACATTCCATTTGTAAGTATTTTTATTCATAATTTATCAAAATAATTTCTAGAAAGTTCTTTTGACGGTATCATGTTCAGAAATAATTTTACTCAACGCTAGATGGCACCACTTTTCGTAATAGGACCCAGAACAATAAAAGCACATACAGTTCAAACTATTAAGATTATTGTAATAACTAATAACCATGAGTATTAAAATTTATACCCAAAGCCGTTCACCTCAACAAAAATATGAGTTTTATATGTAGTTAATAATTATTTTGTAAGCAATACGCCAGCTGTCGTTAACTATGAAGAACTATAAAAGTGTCAAAAATCCAGGGTCGTAATTAGAATATAATTATAACATTCGGATTTTTCATCAAAGAAAAATATTTTTTACACTACTTTAAATGAACCTATTATAATTAAACTGTAAATTTTGTATGTTTTAGAATACCGGTCAATGACAATGTTAGAAGCAATGGATTTCAAAAAATAATAGAAAAACTGGACTCCTACGAAATATACAAAGATTTGTTCTTCTCATTTTAACAATGAAGATTTAAAGGACTGTATTGCAGCCAATAGAAACCACTTTGAACAAGCTTTTTATATTTTAAATTGTTTTATATTTATGTATTAAACTAACACTGTAAAAGTCATAAATATTTTTTGCCATAGAAAAAGGTTTTTCTTTGTTACAGTATTTAGGGCAAGACTAGGTATAGCTCAAGAAATATATGATACCAAAGAGTATTTCATTTTTATTATTGGAACCAATGTCACCCTTTCTCCTTTATTTATTAATAATGTAATTGCACTCGATGCAATATCTTGATAAGATTAACGAGGTTGAGCACGTCACAAAAATATTCAAAATGGTGGTGGCGTCGAAGACCGGGTCTTCAAGTTACCTTTGGCATGGCTAAGTTTTAGATGGCCCGTGCGTCAATCAAACGGTTGCTACCCAGGGGGGGCTGGTCTGCTCGCTTGAAATACTCTTTTATATGTCTTGGTCATTGACACCATTGTTGCATTATCAATTGTATAAAGCCTTATTTTAATAGAGTGGTTTGATTCTTTTTTTATATGGAAAAGACAAAAAGGAAGGAAATAATACCGTGTAACTAACATATTTACTAAAAGTCCAACTACTTTCATTCGACAATTTGTTAGAAACCCAAACAAATAATTGTATTATTTGGTCGTATGAAAAGGACACAAATATGAAGAAAAAAAAGGTTTCTAAACTTCTGGGTTTATCAGAATGACAGTTAAGAAAAGATGGATTTTTCATAAAATTATTAACAATGCTGACAAGCCTTATAAAGAAATTTGCGGTTAAAAACAGTAGTCATACACCTATTCGCTATGCAGAATTATTTGATTATAAACATTTGTATTTGAATAGAGCAAACAGCTAATAAGATTTGTTTGTATCTTCGAAATAAAAAAAAATTAGCACTCATTGATATAGGTAAATTCTGAGTACGTCCCTGTTATACTATACACTTACTGACATCTAATACAAGATAGCTCAACTACATACAATATACGAAATTAGTAGTTGTGCTAATAGCCGGCAGATGGACATAAAGGAGTGAGTGAGACAAGTACTATTACTTGTCTCACTTTCTTCATTAGCAGCGACCCCCTCACCCCCTGTAAATGACACGCATTGTTTCATAGAAAATATTCATTACAACAGCTCCTCTTTGTATTTGCTCCGTGATCACATCACATCTATGAGTTTATCGTGACATAATAATAATAGAAGCATATCACATAATCTAGTGATACAATAACTCCATTAAAAGTTTTCTGCAGCCATAAAGGGATGTCTCACCCCGGAGTTAGTATGACTGTTGCAGAAAATGGATGTCTGAGTAATTTGCTACTGCGCTTCGTTCTTTGATCGAGAGATCTTAAATAAAAAGCCGAGAGGCTTAAACTGTGTGATGTTATTGATATCTCAAAAACATTACTTTTCGCAATATTTAAACATGCCTAAAAATACTTACTTCATCACGTGTAAATGCCATGATTATTATAATTGAATATTTCGAAAATGCTGAGAAATGAAGGAGTATTGAGAATAGATTCAGAAATTTTATAAATGAAGTGTTGAGAAAATGATTCAAAAGTTGATTAGGTACACATAAAATTAATAGCTTCAACTTATTAAACTCACCTATGCGGGCAAATAATCTGTGCGTATACTGCACAAATAATTTGTAAAAATATTTGTGCTGACTGGTTTATCTATCACTCACAGTATTTGACTATCGATGTACCCTATTACACATACACTACCGTCCAAAAGTTTGGAAGCACACCTGTTTTCAAACAAAACAAATAAATGCCGACTAATAGCGGTAAAAATTAGCAATAATCTTAAGTTTTACAACCTTTTACGACTGTCTACACAAACACAAAAGGATTATTATCCTACATTCATCAAGTTTTATGGAATTCCTTAATATTGACGAAACACGTGTTTTATGACTTAATCCGTCGGCTACTTTATCCTATGCAATGGTGTAGTTTTATTGATAATGTTTGCTGGTTTTAACTTTTTTAGACCTTATTCAGTCGCACTTGAGCATTGGCACGTGAAAGTTGTGATATTAACATTGTCTGTATTCGAAAGATATCGGCTACTACTTTGACCGTATTTTTTCTTCTGAAAATGGCAAAACGCAAGCAAATCACGCTTGAACAGCGAAGCGCTATTTGCACTCTACGCGAGGAAGGATACAGTGAACGTCAAATCGCAGAAAGGCTCGGAATTTCTTGTAAAGGTGTCCACTATACCCTTGCTAGAAAACAAGAAACGGGGAAAAATGAAGATAGAAAGAGATCTGGTAGGCCCAAATCCACAACAAATCAAGAGGACAACTTCATTAGAGTTCTTTCTAAACGGAATCGACGCTTAACTGCACCACAGATCACTGCAGCTCTGAATGATACGCGAGAAACACCCATTTCAACAACTACTGTTAAAAGACGCTTACTGTCTGCGGGATTAAGAGGATGTGTTGCTGCTAAAAAACCCAAACTAACAAATCGACATAAGAAAAATAGACTAGAATGGGCAAAAGCGCATAAAAACTGGACTATAGAACAATGGGAAAATGTCCTTTGGAGTGACGAATCAAAATTTCAGATTTTCGGATCCAATAGACGTGTCTTTGTACGCCGGTCAAAAGAAGAGAGGGCTTCAGAGGCATGTACAGTGCCTACCATCAAACATGGTGGTGGTAATGTCATGGTTTGGGGGTGTTTTGGCAACAGTAAACCCGGCAATCTTGTGAGGATAACCGGAAAATTAAACAAGGAAGGCTATTTAAAAATTCTCCAAGATTCTGCCATACCCAGTGGACTAAGTCTCATTGGTTCTGGATTCATTTTTCAACAGGATAATGATCCTAAGCATTCGTCTAAATTGTGCCAGAACTTTTTAAACAAGAAAAAAGCTGAAAACATTTTAAACATCATGCAATGGCCATCTCAATCCCCTGATCTTTCTCCCATTGAACTTGTTTGGGATGAACTTGACAGGAGGGTGAAAAGTCGTTGTCCTACGAGCTCAGAACATTTGTGGCAGCTATTAGAGAACGAATGGAACAAATTAGATAAAGATTATTTTAAAAAATTGATTAATAGAATGCCCAGAATATGTGAGAAGATTATAAAGGAGAAAGGTGGACACTTTGATGAAGCTAAAATTTAATCTAATTTACCATTGTATATTATTTTTTTATTTTGTTTAAGTTAGTTTCTGTTTGTTCTTTATTTTTTTATCAATACATTTAAATTTAAATGACTTAGTTTGGTTTTATTCGATTTTACCTTGCTGCTTCCAAACTTTTGGACGGTAGTGTAGGTCTCGCCATAGGTGGTTAAAAGTAATCCATAATTATGTTAAGACTCGCGGGCTGGGTTTAAGGACCCTGCTTCTACATATAAAAAAATACCATAATCGCTGTTTCGCAGGCGAGTTGACAATCACAACTGGTGTTATGAGTTTCTAAGGACACTGCCCACTCCTAGTACTTGGTTGGTGACTTCTACAGGATATTAAGTGGGTGGTGAGGGTGCGAAGCAACAATACATATGTATGCAAGAGACCCATTACCAATAATGGAACATATATGACATTACGAGATCTACCGCTGAAAACGTACAATTGTTTGCGGCTGTGGTAGGTATAATTACTTGTAGACTTCATGGAAACGACAAAAGCATAGAAATTATATTTTCGTTCCGTTTTTAAAAATTAAAACAAATTATTTTTATAAAACCGTAGTTTATGTTAAGAACTATTAATTGGTTTTTTCCGTGTGATGACGGAGTAAAAATACAATTCACCACCCCCTATCTTACCCGTGGGTGATCGTACGAGACGACTAAGGGATATAAAATGCATATAACATCTATGCAAGAGAAGGAAAACTCGAAACAAAACTCTATACCAACACGTCTGACCAGCGTGGTATAATAGTTGCAGTATATGAGCTGGATCATTATGATGATGAATTGGTCTTCAAATGAATATAACCATAATTATTTGTCTCTAAGATGTTACAATTAGTGACATTTTTTCTTATTACTTAGGTTTTATTTGGGATAATCACCATCATTATCACAGCTCACATTTGTGCCCCGACTGAGCTTGACCCTCCTCTACAATAGGAGGAAAGTCGACCTATACCATGCTGGTCAAATGAGGTTGGTATAAGCTTGTATGACGATATTTCCTTCTCTTGCACAGATGTTATATGCATATTTCAATCTTAAAAAAAATCATCCTTCACTTCATCCTTCACGACATCCACGGATAAGATGGGGGTGGCGAATTGTATGCTTATTCAGTAACTACAAGGAAATTCATTACGATACATTGTATGAAAATTAAGTTTATTCATAGTAAATAATTTAATATAATTTTAATATTGCTAACATTATTTATAGATCTCATCAGGAATATGTTGTTGCTAAGAATTAGGAAATTGATTGTTATGATGTAGTAGATATCATGTCATGTTTAGGAGGTATTCATCTAATATTGCTGGCAAAAATAATTTTAAACATATAAATAAATTGCAAATTCAGACATATTTAACGGCTAACCGCAACAGAGAATACATATACAGAAAATAAGATTTCTTGTTTTGCTGAAAATATTTACATAATAAAACAATCATGAGGCCTTCGCGACTATATATTACTTAGAAGATTAGTATTATAATAATATTACGTCCCTGTTAGCACACCTACTGAATCCAATTGCGAATCTAAACCAATCTCGAATCCACATGAACACAGGCAAAAAATTTCAACAGAATCCATCCAGCCGTTTAGGAGTTCCGCCGAGCCGTTTAGGAGTTCCGCCGAGCCGTTTAGAGTGACATACATACGTAAGAATTATATATATAAAGATTATACAGAGATTTATTGGCATGGGTCTCTTTTATCTACTAGTTGCTGTTTTGCAAAATAGCATAGAAAATATTAATTTTTAGTTCACTCGTCTGATCTATTGTCATATTGCATACTCAGGAAAAAAGAAAAGACGAGTGACACACCAATGAATGTTCGAAAATATTGCAGTTTTAGTCTTTGATTTTTACGAGTGGTTTTACCGCAGACAGACAAGCTGTAGACAGAAAACTGTTAATGGGCCCTATCACTGCTACTACTGCTAGTTTTATTCTCCATCCCTATAATTTAAAATCCTTCCTGACTTATGTTAATATTCATTCCTGTACATTTTAGCAGAATATATGAACTCAAATAACATTAAACTATAGTTTATGTAAATTCTTTTCATTTGCTGCCTTTTGCCCGACTGCTTCAATTTTGCAGTGCCTATGATATATTCACACAAGTGAGTCATAACAACATACTAACACCATAGGAGAAGAACTTAACCTTCTCTATATTAAGGCATTTTGTGTGAAGAATGAATAAATGACTATGTTGTTCAATTTGTGATTGTTACTTTTATATTTATTTTATTTTGCAAACTAACATCTAGACTTAACTAGTTTTACTACCACAATGCCTGTGCATTACACTGCTGTGTGGTAACGATCCATAAATTGTTGTTCTGAATATCGGTGCAATTTGTTTGCGTTAATCGTGTTTGTAAAGTGCCCCGCAATACAAGAATTATTGCTTTAGTGCAGGGTGGTATCTTTATAAAAAAGAATTTAAAACATTCATTCAAGCGGAGTTGCGAGCCCAGCTAGTTTTTAAATAAATGTATTTAAAAATAATAAGCTATGTGGTAGCTGCTACGAATACTACCAACCCTTACTTTGCTTGTGGGTGTCGTAAAAGACGATTAGGAGCTTCATATCGACCTGGGCCAACATTACCTGATGCCGCTTGGTCAACAATTGCATTCCCGAGGAGCGTTAACATCAGGCAGACAGTCATAAAACTATTGCCAATAGCTTTTGCAATATGTAAGAAGAGGAGTACATATTGCATGGACCCCAAGTAATTGGGATAAGAGCAGGAGAATGATGAATGCCTGTGCATTACATGTCTAAAGTTTCATTTCTAACCCAGCCTAAATGAAATAAAGCTATTATTTTGCATGGGCCTTCACTATTTCCTTAACAAATAGCAAGATAATGACCTAGTATCCCATACTTGCCAGATGGATTAAGTAATATAGTGTTATATTTAATTTTTCCTTGTTATTATTGTAGCTGACTAGGACTTATTCTGAGTTTTCCTTCTTTTACACAGATGTTATAAGCATATCATATCCCTTAATTATCTTTTACGACACCCATAGCCAAGACACGAGTAGGAATATTATTCTTACTCTGTGAACACATTTAAAGGATTCCCTTGTTATGCACTGATGTTGTTTGTTTACATTGATTAAGTCTTTTATGACTACTATAAATAAGAGAGTGAACGCAAATTGTATCTTTAGGTATCTCTCTTACAAAGACATTGTATTTTACTTGTACATACAATTGTTTGTGTATACAATGAGAGAAACCAATATTGGTTTTAATAAATTATAGATATACTACATACACATACTATGTGGCCTTTCGTTGAGTTGGTCTTAAAAATACCATAGGTTAACAAAATTAGACTTTATATTTATTTCTAACATTTTGCAATCTGGTTCCAGCAGAACAATATGAATAAACTATTTATATCACTTACATTCATTGCATAATAATTGCTTAGTACACATATCCATCATCCTACTACCCTCCAAATAATTCAACTATTATATGCCATTGTTGTTCATAAGCCGCCTCAAAAAAATAATAATTGTTGCACTTGTCAGGATGGTTATTGAATATATTTGGTGTTAAGAGTTTGCCAGGAAAGAGCTGCTGCCCACTGCCTCAATATTGCCTTGTCTGATTTTTCTAATTCTACAGGAAAAAGAAAATTGGCAACACATTGTAATAGCTGATATCTGCTAGCTGTATTAGCCCAACACTATACAGATATAAAATAAGATTATATTTTTAACAAGTACACAACACAAGGAGGTTTCAGGAATGGAAGGGGATGCATGGATCAAGTGTTCTCTCTGCGCAACATTGTGGAGAAGCATCTGGCTCTAGGTCAGAGGGTTTTCTGCAGTTTTGTGGATCTGGAGAGAGCATTAGACACGGTTGTACGAAAGGAACTTTGGGACATTTTACCGGAGTATGGTATTAGCGGTAAACTGCTACGGGCTGTGCAGTCCAGTTACATGGGCTGTAGAGCCTGTGTGCGGCTGGATGATGGAATGTCGCCTTGGTTTGATGTCAATATCGGCGTTAAGCAGGGGTGCGTTCTGTCAGCCAGGCTGTTTATCATATATCTGGATAAATGTCTCCAAAGGTTGAACTATATGAATGTGGGAGTCCAGATGGGCGACTCAGCGGTCACTGCTCTGCTTTATGCAGATGACGCAGTCCTGCTGGCACAGTCAGCGACTGACCTGCAGACCCTAGTCGACACAATGACAGAAGTTTGTAAGAAAAGGGGTCTACGCGTAAATGTGAGCAAAACCAAAATAATGGTCTTTGAAAGAGATAAAACCAGAACTGATGTAAGAGTAACAATAGGTAATGATGTACTAGAGCAAGTGGATGAATTTGTATATCTTGGATGTGGATTTAGCCGAGATGGAAGGTACACCACTGATATAGAGCGAAGAGTGAATGCGGGAAATAGAGTGAACGGAGCGTTGGGGCAACTTCTCGGCAGCCACCATCTCAGCCAGAAGGCACGTGTAGCAATACATAATGCAGTGCTTGTCCCAACATTACTGTATGGAAGCGAGAGTTGGGTATGCAAAAAGGAGTATGATAGTAAAATTAATGCGGTCGAAATGCGATCTCTGCGGAAAATCTGTGGAGTTAGGCTGACTGACCGCATTCGTAACGACGACGTAAGAGAGCGAGTAGGTATGAAAGAGAGTATTGGTGTAAAGATGCGAATGGGAATGCTCCGATGGTTCGGACATGTGGAAAGAATGCCGAACGAAGGCCTGGTTAAGAAGATATACAATGCGAAAGTGGAAGGATGTAGGTATCGAGGGAGACCGAGACTAACCTACCTAGACCAGATCGGTCATGTACTGAAGGAAGGTGGAGTCAAGAGTCTCCGAAACCGGCGAGCGTGTATGAAGAGAATTATGAATGTTGAGGAAGCGAGTGAAGTATGCAAAGATAGAATTCTCTGGCACTCTGTTCTCTCTGCCTACCCTGCAAGGGATATGGCGTGATATGTATGTATGTACGTACACTCTTTCTGTGCCTGACTTACGTTTTTTTAAACATGGAATAAAAGGCTGAAAATTACTCTAATATAATAAAATAATTTCAACTTCCTAAGGATGCTGTGGCTTAGGGTTGCCAGGTATTTGTCCATGAAAACTTCTATAGTAACATTTCATTGAAACTTTATGACAATACTAGTCACTGTATTCTATATTATAATATAAATGTACTAAAATCTGTGAATCAACTTTAGAACTTTGATTGAACTGTTTAATACAAGCAATAGTTACAGATATTTACAAACAACATTATACGGACGACCAGAAACGGTGTTTTCGATTAAAATAGATATTGTGACAGGTATTACATTAATATATACTTACTCTTCGAACTTCGAAGTACTAGGTTTGTTAGTAATATCTGCCATTCCTTGTAGAAAAGCATGGAAACTTCAAGAACTTTTTAATTCGTACGATTTTTGACACTTTTGAGATTCAAAAGTAAATTCACTATAAAACTCGTAAAAGACTTTTAAACACAGTTTTTATAAAGTTAACTCGTAATCACCAATACAGTAGCACCAACGCAACTTTTATATAATAAAATAAGTGACATACGAACTAATGAACAAAACACTGTCGCACACTTCATAGGTACGTACCTATTCAAAGTTTTGAAACGTCAAAGCAACGTCTTGAGTTTGCTTTAACTTTATAGTTCCACAAGTAGGTATAAAAAATATTGATATTAAAAGACGACCAAATTATTTTTATTTTACAAAAAAGATAATAGTAATTTTAAAAAGAATGGAAGAAATGCTATAATTTTAAATAATTCGTTGATATAGCTCTGATACGTTCCTATTACTGCATTAAATGTTTTGTTATTGCTTTAAACTTTACGTTTTCATACACAAGAGCGAAAAATAAGTTTTGGCGGGAATTGAATTGTCATGTAGCGTACTTAAATAATATTTAAATTTTAGTATTTTATGATGTTATATGGAACTTTTATGCTCATGTAATGCATTTCTGCATTACAAAAAATATAACTAATTTAATATAACAGAGTCTTATATGTTTTCATTATATCACCATTAGTTTCGTACGGAACTTGCCATACTTACAGACAATGCCTAATTACAATGCCATTTTCATCATCATCATCACAGCCCATAAATGTCCCACTGTTGGGCTCCGGCCTCCTCCGTAATGGGAGGGAAATTAACCTACTATACCGCGCTGGTCAGACGTGTTGGTGTAGGGTTTTGTTTCGAGTTTTCCTTCTCTCGCATAGATGTTATATGCGTCTTATATCCCTTAGTCGTCTCGTACGATCACCCACGGGTAAGATATGGGGTGGTGAATAGTATTCTTACTCCGTCACCACACGGAAAATGCCATTTTATGTGATGTTATTTGTATTATACCCAGGGCCGTCTTTAACCTATTGGAGGCCCTGGCCATATTAGGATAATGGGGCCCCTATGACTTTGACTGAACACTATTTCGTGAAAATAGACAAAGAAAGTACCTATATACCTAAACAAGGTTAAATATTTATTATTATTAACTATCACATGAAATGAATAGATAAATGTAAACATCATTCTCCTACTCTTATCCCAATTACTACTTCAAAAGTTGATATATTTTTAATATACAATCCTTTTTTTCACTGTCAACAATTTTCAAGTATTCTGATAAATGCAAACATTCTATTTCTAACTTTTTCTCATTAACATCTTCATAATAAAATTGTCGCCAACCTGCTTACCTAGCGTGGCGATTACGGCATTATCCCCTTATGACGATCAGAAAAGAAATGGCCCCCAGTCACGGCAGCTGCGGTACCCTACGGGCTCATTTTGGTGGCGGGTGCAGTAGTGGTGGAGCGGGGGTGCAAAGAATCTGCGGCAGCAATCCGGCTGCCAATCAAAACGACCTTTTTCCCTGGCAACACACAACATTCGGACACTCAGGACCGACGAGAATGTCATCGAGCTGGAAGAGGAATTGAGCAAAATCCGCTGGGACATTGTAGGAATATCAGAAGTGGCAACAGAGGGCGAGGGCACGAAAATCCTCCGGTCTGGAAACTTGCTCTTTTACCGGGAGGGAGATCACCCCTTCGAAGGCGGTATAGGGTTTATCGTTCGCAAGTCTCTCGTAGGTAACGTGGAGCGGATCGAGAGTGTGTCGACAAGGGAAGCGTACCTTATACTCAGAATTACCAAGAGGCATTCGTTGAAGGTCATACAGGTATACGCACCGAGTTCGGCACTCCGACGACGATGTGGAGACGGTTTTTTACGAGGATATCTCAAAAGCCATACACCCGTCCAAACCCACTTCACTAAAGTTATGGGAGACTTTAACGCGAAACTAGGCAAAGGGAGTGATGATGAGTTGAGGGTGGGTTAAACATCGATATGGACAGAGAAACCAGAGGGGCTAGAAACTGGCTGATTTTCTGGAGAAGTAAAGCCTCTTTATGATGAATTCCTTTTACAGGAAGTAGCCACAAAGAAAATGGACCTGGATTAGCCCCGAAGGTTCACCAAAAAACGAGATAGACTTCATCTTATTGGACAAACGACAGATATTCAATGATGTCTCAGTGATCAGCAGGATTAAAACTGGGAGCGATCACCGAATAGTACGAGCCACATTCAATATCCACATAAAAGTCGAGTGGTCACGCTTGATAAAGCCTATGCTCCGACCTACACCTGTCCAATACCAGAACCTCGAAAGCTTTCAACTCTACATAACTACACAATAGTTTTCAATATCTAGACGAGTGCGAATCTCCAAACGGTATGAACAACAGGTTCGTGGAAACTGTCCACGCGGTTGGGTCGAAATTTTTCAAGGCTCGCCGCGCTAATAGACCTAAAGAACTTTCTGACCAGACTCTCAAGCTCATGGAGCGGAGAAAAAAATGACGGTGCAGTCTTCAGTCGATTGGTCCAAACATAGGCAGTTAATAGGCAGATCTCCAGGTCTATGCATCACGATATTCGCCAATTTAATACGCTCCATATTAAAGAAGCGATAGAGCGGAACCGTGGCTCAAAAGTGTAGCACAAGATATGTCTATTGGGCAAAGCTAAATGGCCAAGCTGAAGACCGATGACGGTACTGTCATTTCATCCCAAAGTGAAATATTGGGCGATGTCGAAAGGTTCTATGCACAGTTATCCCGAAATTCTGTTGTCGGCTTGGTCCAAAATCCCAGATCCAAGCTAACCCGGCACTATACCGAAGAAAGCCCGAACATTAGCTTGTGCGAGATCAGAACGACTCTCAAACAACTAAGAAACGGTGAGGCACCGGTAGATGACGGAATTACGGCAGAGCTCCTAAAGGCGTTCAAGACCTCTCAAGACTGGCTTGCAACCTGGCAAGGCATTCTTAAAAGCCCTTCAGAAGCTATTTATATAATAGTAATATAGACGTTTAATAAGGTAATAAATATGATAATATATACAGATGTAAGAGTAACAATAGGTAATGATGTACTAGAGCAAGTGGATGAATTTGTATATCTTGGATGTGGATTTAGCCGAGATGGAAGGTACACCACTGATATAGAGCGAAGAGTGAATGCGGGAAATAGAGTGAACGGAGCGTTGGGGCAACTTCTCGGCAGCCACCACCTCAGCCAGAAGGCACGTGTAGCAATACATAACGCAGTGCTTGTCCCAACATTACTGTATGGAAGCGAGAGTTGGGTATGCAGAAAAGAGTATGATAGTAAAATTAATGCGGTCGAAATGCGATCTCTGCGGAAAATCTGTGGAGTTAGGCTGACCGACCGCATTCGTAACGACGACGTAAGAGAGCGAGTAGGTATGAAAGAGAGTATTGGTGTAAAGATGCGAAAGGGAATGCTCCGATGGTTCGGACATGTGGAAAGAATGCCGAACGAACGCCTGGTTAAGAAGATATACAATACGAAAGTGGAAGGATGTAGGTACCGAGGGAGACCGAGACTAACCTACCTAGACCAGATCGGTCATGTACTGAAGGAAGGTGGAGTCAAGAGTCTCCGAAACCGGCGAGCGTGTATGAAGAGAATTATGAATGTTGAGGAAGCGAGTGAAGTATGCAGAGATAGAGTTCTCTGGCACTCTGTTCTCTCTGCCTACCCTGCAAGGGATATGGCGTGATGATATGTATGTATAAATATTGGTTATCGTTTGGTGATCTGGCAGGAACTAGGGACTTTGTATTTGATCTTTGGGGGGCCCCTATCCATCGCGGGGCCCTGGGCACTTATCCAAAGTGCCCACTGGGAAAGAGGGTTCTGATTACACCAGCTTCTACTCCGAACGGTGTATATAACTTCTCCAAAGTTGAACTACATATTATCAAACGGGAAAAAAAATAATGGAATAACAATCCTATGTGTTAAAGTAATCAAATATATGAAAGGTAAAAAATAATGGTCAATCTATGTATCTAAATGACCAAAATAATGGTCTTTGAAAGAGATGAAGCCAGAACATATGTAAGAGTAACAATAGGTAATGATGTATTAGAGCAAGTGGATGAATTTGTATATCTTGGATGTGGATTTAGCCAAGATGGAAGGTACACCACTGATATAGAGCGAAGAGTGAACGCGGGAAATAGAGTGCACGGAGCGTTGGGGCAACTTCTTAGTCCCAACCACCTCAGCCAGAAAGCACGTGTAGCAATACATAACGTAGTGCTTGTCCCAACATTACTGTATGGAAGCGAAAGTTGGGTATGCAGAAAGGAGCATGAAAGTAAAATGAGGTAATGCGGTCGAAATGCGATCTCTACGGAAAATTTGTGGAGTTAGGCCGACCGATCGCATTCGTAACGACGACGTAAGAGAGCGAGTAGGTATGAAAGAGAGTATTGGTGTAAATATGCGAAAGGGAATGCTCCGATGCTTCGGGCATGTGGAAAGAATGCCGAACGTCTGGTTAAGAAGATATACAATGCGAAAGTGGAAGGATGTAGGTACCAGGGGAGACCGTGACTCACCTACCTAGACTAGATTGGTCACGTACTGAAAGAAGGTAGATCAAGAGTCACCGAAACCGGCGAGCGTGTATGAAGAGAATTATGAATGTTGAGGAAGTATGCAAGGATAGAGTTCTCTGGCACTCTGTTCTCTCTGCCTACCCTGCAAGGGATATGGCGTGATGATATGTATGTATGTATCTATGTACCAATTTTCATCGAAATTTGTTCAACGGTATACACGTGATTGAGTAACAAACTTCCAAACATCGTTATAAACTTTCGTATTTATAGTAGGTATTAGTAGAATTTTTACAGCAATTTCTTTAGGAAATGCTATAAGGTAATGAATATACCTAGATAAATTTTTATTAAAAGTATTTCCAAAATTGGCCAAGATATCTTTTATTACTGCAACTATCGCTTTACTGAAGACGACAATTATTTTGAAAATATAACTAAAAGTAACATGAAAAGATAAACATTGGGTAGGGCTCTTTTTTATGCTTGGACTTTGGATTTTAGTCTCACATGGCTATTGTCTGTACTAGACCGGTTCAAAAATAAAGTCTAATTTGTTTTGCAAATTTACTCATTTTTTTTTTATCGTCATCATCTTAGCTTATAGAATTAAGTCTCACAGCTGGTCTTCTCCAAAATAGGAGTTCCCTCCTTGAGCTATCAAATCACTCTATTCAGACATGTTGATATATGGTTTTATTTCCAGTTTGAATTCTTTTGCACAGATGTTATATGCATATTGTATTCCTTAGTTGCCTTTTACAATACCCACAGATATGATAGGGGGTGGTGAATTGTATTCTTACTCATCACTAAAGCTGTTACACTGCAAAATTTATCTGATTGCAAAAATAAAAAACAAAGCATTCATAATATGTAAAAAACTGCCTCAACTCTCTGGTTGTGTATTCATCATTTTCCTACTCTTATCCCAATTACTTGGGGTATACCTACTCTTATCTCTGGTTGTGTATTGTTGATATAATCATAATGATTTCAAGTCTTAACAAGGGGTAATATAAATTACATTGAATTATTTTAACAATATATAGGTACTTATAAATATGTACATATAAAGATATATACATTATTAATTAGCAGACTTAAAACCACTTTACATAGATTAGAATAATATGACAATATAATTGTGTTGTTAATTTAATAGTAAAAATGTCGCCGTAGATATATTTGTCGGCCTTTGCGATACATAAGATTAGCATTACACGGGTTGTTAGTGTTTTTTAATGTTCCCACATCGGTCATTTGTTCGCAAAAAAATAGACAAGCTTTATTGAAGCTAACAATTGCGACTCAAGTTGAAGTTATAGTCGGGTTAATTTTAAGTATTGCTCCCAGATCGTACAACCGAAAGAAAATGTTAAGATATTTCAATTTTGGAGTTTAGTTGGCAGGTAACTATGCACATTTAATTGAACCACATATCTTAACTTTCTGTATTGGTATCTGTATCTTGGGGATCAATACTCTTCGATATGCAACCTCACTCGATGTTCCATGGTAATCTTTAATCAGTCATCGAAATATTTTTATAATTTAGTTCGGACCAACCCACTGCCCACATATATTATCCAGCCTATCCAAGAAATACATCAATGCCTGTATACATATACGTAATTAAAACAAACTGATTCAAATGTAATTTGGCATTTATTGGCCTATAATAATCACTTACAGATAAAAATAATCAATATTCGAATACAGCGAATCATAATTTCTGTATATCATCATTTAAGAGATCACGTCGCAATGGTAAAGATGTTGTAACAACGTTAATAGTAAAATTGGGATATTCGCATATACAAATAGTAAATTATGTATGATACTACCTATAGTATTAAAAATATTAGGTATTAACTAATTATATTACTTAAAACATAAAATTCGAGTAAACGATGCAACAACCAAACATTTTAAAAATTGCCTGACATGTATGAAAATGAACTTACTAAATTCAAAGTGAATGTTAATATTGGTTAAAAATTATTTGAGGAAGGTAGAAAATAGACAATATACTACAAGTACGAACATTTCGTCGACGTCCATTAAAATTCGTTGAAATGAAACAAATGTTAGTATCAGTTAACACAGCGCTGTAAAGCGTGACGTTCCTTATGCGGTGATCGTTTTAAAGCGCTGAGAGTAAGAACATGCCTGACATTACATGTGTTCTATTTCAATGTTTTGTTTTACAAGAGTTATGGTATGATTTTTGATTATAACACTATTTATGTACGAGCACTACAAGATATTAGTCTCGGTATAGCATTCCACTAAAACAATAATTTAGTTGACAAAAATAAAAAATATATTTATTTAAATTTAGGTGTGTGTGTGTGTATATATATATTATGTGTCTGCGTGTATGTTCATGTAATACAGGTTTCTCAAAGAAAATTAATGTTATGAGGGTAAAAGTACATTAGATGCAATAAGAAATAATTGGTTTAAAAAAATAAAAACAAAACATATGTAATTATATCAATCAAATTTTTATGTTAGATAAGATAAGGACATGTTTTTAGTAATTAACCTTTAAATAATCGAAGAAGAAAAAGAAAGGCAATAGATTTATAAGGATTCGGAATCTATTTTGCAACTATTGTCGTACGCAAACACAAGGAATAAAACTAAATGATGAAAATAAGGAAATAATATGATATAAAGCATTAAATATGCACTCATTTGGCCAATTAAGTAATAACGTACACAATAATCTAGCTATTGTAGTGTGTTGCGTGATCAAAGTAAGATGAGTACCTAATTGAAGTACTTCAATTCAGGGTCAATTATATGATTCCAGTTGTTAAACAGCAATTACACAATTGTCTGCTTAACAAATAAAAAAATACTACATAGTTGATCTGTATAAATTATTGTTTTCGACTCGAACAAAAATGTTTTCTTGAAACATTAGACCATAAATTTTATTGAACCAAATCATTAAATAATACATAATAATATCTGCGTGTGGTGACGGGGTAAGACTGTAAGAATACAATTCAACACCTTCTATCTTACTTGCGGGATAGTAACAGAAGACCAAGGGATATGAAACGCATATAACATCTATCCTAGAGTATGAAAACGCGAAACAAAACCCTTCACCAACAGGTCTAATCAGCGCGGTATAGTAGGTTAATTTTCGTCCCATTATGGAGGAAAAAGTCTCTAAACTGTATAAACTTATCAATTAAGAGCATTAGGTATTATTTGTCCGAAGAGGGAATTGGCGGTGACAGATTTGTGTAACGTGATATCGGATTTAACAGTGAATTAAAGAAACGTTAAAACGGAACCAGATTGCAGTGTTCGCGAAATATCTGTTTATTTGGCAGTGTCCACTACCAATACTAAGTTGGGAGGGTGGTAACAGCTATGTTATTTTATTCCAGGATGTGATCTTGAGCGCGGTTAAAAGGTTGTATAGCTTGATAAAAGATATAATGAAAACATTGCGTACGTTAGCTTATTCGAGATCATAAAGGCTTTCAAACAATTAAGGAAAATAAAAGTATCAGAGAACGGTAATAAAATCATAGAGGCAAATAGCAATACAGAACCTAGAAGATGTTCAGTATTCTCTACAGAATTTCTCATCAATTAGATAAGAAGGAAGTCATATTTATTACAGTAACTGCGTTACTTGAGAATACGAGTCTCGAAGATTTTCTTTACTGTTAGAATTTCCATCTGTCTACACAAAATTAAAAATATAGAGGACACTTTTGCGTAACAGTGAGACGTAACTTATGTAAATGTAAAGGGGTGAAAGTCTTATGTTGTATCTTTATTAATATACTTAAAAAAACGATATTCACAGTGCATTATGTTGCGCCAACTACGTTATCTGATGCTGTTGCTAATATTATCACAAGGAATGTCGATAAATCATATCAGCAAGTAATCATGATGATTATCAGAACGATATTTTATGGAATATTTTTACATATCAATATATGTATAACGTCGAAGAGTAGAGATGAAATTATGTGTAAAACCGTCATAATAGTAATCAAACGATTTTTTGCACTTGTTCAAAACTATAGTCTATTTCTTAAAGATGTGTTCTTTGGCTTGAAAAATAAATCAATCTTTGATTGAGGGCAGAGTGAAAAATCTATGCTTGAGCAGTGCGTAGCACCAGCTTAGGATGGACCATGAAACAATAAAAAAACGCAAAGCAGTCATGAGGACTGCCGACAGAAGTGCTAACCTATGAATAAAAACAAATACAAAAAAATAAAAAAGCGTACCCCAGGGAATATGTATGGATGCGACCATATCATAGCCAGCCGTCAAAAAATAAAAACTGAATAATTAATAATAACAATTACAACATATAAATTAATTGAATAGTAAACACAGCAGTGAGGAGGAGCTGACTGTAACTTTCTCGCTCGGGTACACTCGGCGTTCCCGAGTTCACTCGATTGAGCCTTTCACCTCAGAACGTGACGGATCAGCCTCACGTACAGCCTACAAAAGTCTGTTTGCGATGCGCATATTTTGCATGTGTGCATAATGCTAGGGCACCTGCGTGTATCGTCCCGAAGTAATGTGTGGCGAAGCTTCGTACGTTTTGTACACTAGAAAGTTATCGCGATAAAACTGTGGTCACACTAGCGACTTCGGTATTTTACACGAAGTATCGTGCAATAATTAAAGATGGCCGAAATCATTTACATGTGTTTAACTATGGATGACGAATTACTTTACTATTATAGCTATATTATAGGTACTAATAACTACATAATGATTTTTTTGGATTCCTTCATGGGTTCCGCTTCATAATGGTGTAAAAATTCTAACACCATCGCTCCATATTTATTGATTAATTGGAGATCCTCGAACGCGTCTAAACACATCGAAAATTGCCGCTGAATGAAAAACGCTAGTCTAACCACAGAGCGCGATATATTGGCGCGCTAAACCCTTTAACTTATCGCCCCCCAAGCGATAACGCACACGAAGCCCGAATGTTCGCGACGATAGCCGATAATAACCGGTCACATCTGCGTGTATCGTCTCATTGCACGAAGCTTCGTGACGATACACGCTGGTGCAGCCCTAGCATAAGCGTTGAAGAGACCCGATATAATAAAATCGTAGATAACTGCTAGAGACTAAATTATCTTAGTAGAGAGCATCTAATGAAAATAATTTTATTCAAGGAACTAAAAAAAATAAAATAAGTTTTAATATTGAATGGTGGACCATTGACGGTACACTAAACAAAATTCTTTAATGACCGTAGTTAGTATTACACTAATTCGCAATAGGTCCGTTAAAGTCATTTTTGAATATAATATTTCAATGTTTTTGCAAAAAAGCCTACGTGTATTTTCCATCTTATACGTTTTAGAATAAAACATTCTCTATGTGTCTACGCATAGAGAATGGGATCAAACGGTATAATATGACTCAAATTATTAGAAATAAGTATTAGATGCATGCATAGATGATGTTAGTATTAAATACTGAAACGTAAAATCTTAAATATATGAATTTGAAAAAAAAGTTATTTAAAGCAAAATCATAAGTATTTTATTTTATATTTCAAGTCGTTATTTATATTTAAAAATAATAAATTACGCGCGTCAACGTTCCTATTTTCTTACGAACCATAACTGCCAAATAAATGTCGGAGAACCGTTATTGTGTGCGATAAAACTAATCGTATTTCTAATATAAAATAAAAACTGCAAAACAATATAAAGTTTATAGTTTTTAAGCAAAACGAATAACCGTTGGACAATATATGGTTGCTCTGTTTTTTTTTTTGTATCACTCGACGAATCCGAATTGGGATTGAAGTTTGTAACTTTTCGAGGCGACACTAGCACATCAATTCAATCTTAATTAAATAACCTGGTCCACCATTAATCTATGGTTTATTCATAAATTCTCTAAAGCGCAAATATATGTCATGTCATGTGTAATAAAACAGAAGATGTTTCAATTGTAATGGAAGTAATTAAATTATGTATATTTTAATAGAAAACTTTTTGACCTGGCTTAGCGATTATATACTTAAGTATAAAACTTGGATCAAGTAACAACGCACTCTTTCATAATTGAGACATATGAAACAAATTAATCCACTAAGATAACTTCTTTTTGAGCCACATCATAATCATAGAATGGATTGCTTGGCAATTACTTCAATTATATTTACCACAGTTATGTATGAGATATGTTTCACTACTATTAAACCAGTTACTATAATCCATTTTATATTTCAATATTAAATAGAATAATATTTTAGGATATATACAATAAATGCATTTTGGAATGAACATTTAACCACAACAATAATTAATTACAAAATATATAATACATATTATAATATAAAATTATGGCAATAATAGATGATAAAAACTTTGCTAAATTGTCAAATTACATTTATATAATCACAACATTCAAGACAGTAAAATGGATAAGGTAACTCGCTTTAAATATATCGACAATAATGGTTTATTATGCTAAATTGCTGTCACAGTATATGAAAAGGCCGCTTTGATCAATATCTTCACTATATTTTAAAACTAAAACTTATAAACTATTTTTTAACAGATTATTGTTTATTTTATAGCATTTAAATTTTATTAATAACATTCCATTCTAGAAAACTAGTTGTTGGTTATTTATATTCATAAAAAAATAATTATCAAGAAAAATAATTGAAAATAATTTTAAAGACATCAATTTTATTAGTGATACTATAATTCATTAAAATACCTGTATCACTGTGTACATATATCTCCTTATTGAAGACGTTGAAACGGAATTGTTATAACAAAATAAAAACACTATAAAATACTTAAAAATAGTTTTGTTTTATATGTCTAGTACTTGCGTAAACATTAGCAGGGCTGGCTCGCAGTGGAACACGTTGCAGGTGCCGCGCGCCATGGGCTTGAATGTACCATGTCAAGTGCGAGTAACCATTAAGTGACAGTTATTCACGCTGTCATATCAGGATTTTTTTATTGTCTTTGAGCAAGCATCTCACATGATGAACATGGTTTGGCGTTGCTACAAACATAAGTACAGCGCTTCTAAGACCTATTATTTCATTTACTCGACTTTAAAGTCGTACGTGTTTTTGTACTACCTGCTAACCCAACAGAAATAGTTATACAACTTACAATTAAAGTTAATGGTAAAGACGTAAAAAAGTTATTGCCAACAGTTGTAGAGTTTACAACAATTAATAGTAACAGTATATTAAAATCCAAACAGTCAAGTTACAATTTATTTAGTTCTGTCTATGGTCACAGTAATATTATTTCTAAGCTGGCTTTAAATAAAAAAGTAAAGAAACTTCCTTGTAAATGAATGTAACTGTCCTTAGAAACAATTCCTTGGCATTTATTTATATTTAAAATATAGTGTTGACTTACAATATAAGAATGTATAAATCACAATTTTTTTATTGCTTTCACGTGTATACAAATATAATTAAAAGTTCATATGTTTTTTTCTCATATCTTTATATGGAATAATTTTATTATCAAGGCTATTAATATATTATATAATCTATTTTACAGTGATTATATCAATAATAGAAATATAATAATTCATGTCTATGTAAAGCTTCAATAACAATTCATAAGTAACATGGCAGGCACAGAGTAGGTTCCTAGACACTTAGTCAAAGGTTTGCTAAATAATAATTTGTTATGATTTATTTCTTGATCACTTGTCCAATGTGTATACATATATAAATATATCTAATGTAGTCATACCTGGTTAGTTAACATCAATTGTCCCGTTATATTATATAGGCAATAATAAATTACAAATAACCTAACTCTCAATTTTTTATTTCTTACTACAGCATAGCCAATGAATGGTTCCTTAACAGTAGTCCTATACAAATCACAAGTGGTAGTCACATTTTTCGTCAATTAGATATTTGACTATAATAAAATATAGATCAAACTGTTGTCAGCAGAACAGTTGTAATAATTTTTTTTTAATATTATTATCCATGTGATTGAAAACGCATTGGAATGACGTGACGTCAGCGCTTGTGTACAGTGTATATCAATTCAATCGAAGTTTTGTTTTGTGTTGTTGTTACTCTTTACTAGAGCGTCTAGAGCTACCTATATACTATTAGACTTATTGTAGATAATTTATGAGTTTTAACCATCAGATAGTCGCGCAGCGGGATGGCCCTGCATTCATTGGTAGCGAAAAAAGCTATGCAGAGCTATCACGCTTCCATGTTTAGTGTGGGTTTAACGGCCCATCGCCATGCACTTTTTTTAACTTAGTTGTTAGCCTCAGATGGTTATGACAACTTTACCCGGACTGTGTGTGAGCGCTGAGGGCTCTCAACCCGATCATTTGATTTGATTTCGGGCGTCTCATATAATAACAGGTGTTTCTTTTTTTCGAGGATATTTTTAATTACTTTTTGCACTTCTATTTACAGACACTTTTATATGTATAGCAATTTAGATTAAAAAAAACTTATAGTATTTAAACTATTAACAATTTATTAATCGTTTAACTACAATAATTGGATAAAGTGAAATGGAGACTAATTAACTAATGGATTGGCTCGATATTGGTCGCCACATCTTGCTCACATCCTGCTTTTCACGCTATTGATTTATAGAATGTGATAAGTAATCAATTACTTTATTTTAAGTATATTTTAAATATATGTCATCAATTACCTTCATGTAACAAGCAAAAATAAAAAGATTTCTTCAGATGTATAAATCTACTAGACTGAATTCGAATAGATCACGAATTTGTGTGAAGTAATTTATAACTTCCTCTTTTGCTCTCAAGCAGTTGTCGTACTATAATATAGACATGCGCGAAACAGTACCACGGAGCAAATACAAAGAGGAGACGGCCTAAGTAACTGTGCACTGTGATTCTCAAGTAGGCCCTGACGTCATCACGTTAACATCAATAGTAGGCGTGGCCTATTAGTCTTCTGTCGTCGCTGACGGTGTTCGTACGGTGCATAAAATTATATTTTTGGTGTATTTTTATGTTATTACGAAGAAAACCATGAAGTGTTGTGTTTTATCATGTAAAAACTACTCCAATAAACGTACAGATGCTATGGAAAGAATCACATTCCATTTGTAAGTATATTTATTCATAATTTATCAAAATAATTTCTAGAAAGTTCTTTTGACGGTATCATGTTCAGAAATAATTTTACTCAACGTTAGATGGCACCACTTTGCGTAATAGGACCTAGAACAACAAAAGCACATACAGTTCAAACATTTAAGATTATTGTAATAACTAATAACCATGAGTATTAAAATTTATACCCAAAGCCTTTTACCTCAACAAAAATATGAGTTTTATATGTAGTTAATAATTATTTTGTAAGCAATACGCCAGCTGTCGTTAACTATGAAGAACTATAAAAGTGTCAAAAATCCAGGGTCGTAATTAGAATATAATTATAACATTCGGATTTTTCATCAAAGAAAAATATTTTTTACACTACTTTAAATGAACCTATTATAATTAAACTGTAAATTTTGTATGTTTTAGAATACCGTCCAATGACGATGTTAGAAGCAATGGATTTCAAAAATTAATAGAAAAACTGGACTCCTACGAAATATACAAAGATTTGTTTTTCTCATTTTAACAAAGAAGATTTAAAGGACTGTATTGCAGCCAATAGAAACCACTTCGAACAAGCTTTTTATATTTTAAATTGTTTTATATTTATGTATTAAACTAACACTGTAAAAGTCATAAATATTTTTTGCAATAGAAAAAGGTTTTTCTTTGTTACAGTATTTAGGGCAAGACTAGGTATAGCTCAAGAAATATATGATGCAAAAGAGTATTTCATTTTTATTATTGGAACCAATGTCACCCTTTCTCCTTTATTTATTAATAATGTAATTGCACTCGATGCAATTTCTTGATAAGATTAACGAGGTTGAGCACGTCACAAAAATACTCAAAATGGTGGTGGCGTCGAAGGTCTTCAAGTTACCTTTGGAATGGCTAAGTTTTAGATGGCCCGTGCGCCAATCAAACGGTTGCTACCAGCGGGGGCTGGTCTGCTCGCTTGAAATACTCTTTTACATGTATTGTTCATTGACACCATTGTTGCATTATCAATTGTATAAAGCCTTATTTTAATAGAGTGGTTTGATTCTTTTTTTATATGGAAAAGACAAAAAGGAAGGAAATAATACCGTGTAACTAACATATTTACTAAAAGTCCAACTACTTTCATTCGATAATTTGTTAGAAACCCAAACAAATAATTGTATTATTTGGTCGTATGGAAAGGACACAAATGTGAAGAAAAAAAGGTTTCTAAACTTCTGAGTTTATCAGAATGACAGTAAAGAAAAGATGGATTTTTCATAAAATATTAACATTATGAACAATGCTGACAAGCCTTATAAAGAAATTTTCGGTTAAAAACAGTAGTCATACAGCTATTCGCTATGCAGAATTATTTGATTATAAACATTTGTATTTGAATAGAGCAAACAGCTAATAAGATTTGTTTGTATTTTTGAAATAAAAAAAAATTAGCACTCCTTGATATAGGTAAATTCTGAGTACGTCCCTGTTACACCATACACTTACTGACATCTAATGCAAGATAGCTCAACTGCATACAATATACGAAGTTAGTAGTTGTGCTAATAGCCGGTAGATGGACATTAAGGAGGGAGTGAGACAAGTACTATTACTTGTCTCACTTTCTCCATTAGCAGCGTCCCCCTCATCCCCTGTAAATGACACGCATTGTTTCATAGAAAATATTCATTACAACAGCTCCTCTTTGTATTTGCTCCGTGAACAGTACTTCGCGAAGTGATGTTATATGGCATTACATTTCGTGCTGAATAATATTACATTTTACCATCACTTCAAACAATGCGATAACGCTCTATATATACGACGGGCGGCGTCAAGAAATATAAGCCTTAACGTTCTGAATATAAAGCTCAAAATAAATATTGAATTGCCAGACACCGAACATTGCAGAAATGCAGAACAGTACAGTCGCGTAATGGGACAGTACACGGTCGGGTAATATTACGTGTGATACATCACTCGCATTACTTACACATGTCTACTATAATATAATTAAAAACATTTTTATATTTCGTATATACTTGACTCCGATTGTCATTTACAATGGCAATAGACAAATTTATAAAGAATAAAAAAAAATAATTGATAAGCATGCTGCTACTATTTGAAATATTTTTCTTATACCTGTCAAACACCCAATTCTATTTTTAAATATCAATAAAATACGTCAATTCGCCAATTAATGAATTATCCGTTTTGTCCGTGTGTCAATGAATAATCAGTATCAGTGATTAAAATTACATTCTTGATTAGATATTGTAATTACTAACAATATTTTAAAAATAGATATTATAGCTAAATGTGGTGCATAAATTTGGCTTATAATGATAAAAAATTAACAATGCGTTTCATATTCTAACAAATTTTAACACATCTGATTACAGCAATTTTTTTTCGGAATTTCTCCTACTGAACTATATCTGTCTGGCTAATTATCCGTGCAGTAACGAACTTACGATACTACGATATGTCATCGTCTTATTGCTTCCTTATTGTGTCGTAAACACCGTCTAAAGTATTACTAAGAGAACGTGTATCAAAATTCACCTATGAAAGAAACACCAATCATAATATATCACAACACAGCGATCACCAATTTGCGTGACGATAATGACATTGTCACAAACGTTGACATTTGACTCATATAACACCTCATTTGAGCTCTTAGGACCGACGAAATGATCATCGAACTATATAAGATTTTAAAGTGCCACCGTTATCTAAAGACGTAAGTAATAAAATACATAATGTAAATTCCATTAACCATAGTTTCGAGGTCATCAAACTAGAAGAAAAATCCAACAAAATGCGACTGGACCACAGAAATATTAATACGTTAGAACGGCCTTGTGGGTGGGGCAGGCGCGCCGCATATATGAGCAGATGCTTGTAGTTAGTCAAAATTCATTTTACCGCCTAATAGTTGCGCTCATATAGTGACATTGAACGAAGCTCTGCAAAAAAAGTAAAAATATGCCATCTTACGCGGTTATAACGTCTTGAAAAAGAAGTCAAGTGTAGTATAAATCCAGGATGGGATTGATTGATTTCCTTTCATCAGTGAGTTTAGAAACATATTCCATCCATCCATCCATCAGCCCATAAACGTCCACTGTTGGACATAAGCCTCCCCACGAGAATGCCATTCGCAACGGTCCTGTGCCACCTGCATCCAACGGTTTCCTGCGACCTTCACAATGTCATCAGCCCACCGAGTTGGAGGTTTATCACGTAGAGAAGTACCGAGAAAGAAACATATTATTTCAATGAAATTTGTTAATATTATAATAGTATTATGTCGTTTATAAACGAAAACAATAAAATTGCAAAACAGATGAAACATTGTACATCGTCTGCTATACATGAATGTCATATTTTATTATATGAGTGACCACGCAATGTATTGCGTTCATTGCGATATTGCTAGCGCCGAGCTAACATTTATTTTATAAAAAAAATAAATTTGACCTCCGATATCGATAGTGTTGCGTGCGTTGTCGATTTAAGTATTTAAATAGGTATATATCTATAATATTTATTTTTATACTTTAGTTTCTATCTAGTAATTCCTATATATTCCTACACATGGTATTCATAGACCTAGAGAAGGCGTACGACCGCGTTCCTCGGGAAGTTCTGTGGTGGGCTTTGAAAGAACGAGGAATACCTGGAAAGTATGTAAGATTAGTGAAAGCTATGTACGCAGGAGCGCGAACGAATGTCCGGTCCGAAGCCGGCGTTACTGACGAGTTCAATGTGGCAGTAGGCTTGCACCAGGGTTCGGCTATAAGCCCTTATCTGTTCCTCCTGGTGATAGATGCTCTGACATCGGACATACAGGGGGAAGCACCTTGGTGTATGCTGTTTGCAGATGACATTGTTCTCGTCGGAGAGGACGCAGCTGAGGTACAGAGCAGACTGGAAAAATGGCAAGAGAGGCTGGAAAGAGTTGGCCTTAAGATCAGCCGTACCAAAACTGAACATTTGTTCTATACTTCAGTGGCTCTTCCCAAATCTCTCACATTGCTTTAAATGGGATATCCCTACCGGTCTGCTCCGATTTTAAATACTTAGGCTCGCTTCTCCAAAATGACGGCAATATCGACCGGGAAGTTAGTAGGAGAATGAATGCAGGCTGGATGAAATGGCGACAGGTTTCGGGAACAATATGTGACGCGAGGATGCCCCTTAAACTTAAGGGGAAAATCTACAAGAGTGTCATTAGACCTGTCGTTATGTATGGATCTGAATGTTGGGCATTGAAAAAGACGGATGAGAGACGATTGCATGCTACTGAGATGCGTATGTTAAGATGGATGTGTGGGGTAACAAGATTGGATAAGATACGAAATGAGTATATTAGGGGAAGTTTGAAAGTAGCACCAGTGATAGAGAAGATTAGGAGCGCGAGATTATCTTGGTATGGACATGTGATGAGGAGGGATGAAAGACATGTGACAAGGAGGGTTATCAATATGCTTGTGGATGGGCGGAAGAATCGTGAGAGACCCAAAAAGAGATGGATGGATTGTGTAAACGAGGATATGTGTATGAAAGTTGTGAGTGCAGATATGACGGCTGATAGAAGATTATGGAGGGCAGGAACATGTTGTGCCGACCCCACTTAGCGTGGGATGAGGGCAGCCAAATGATGAGTTTCTATCTAGTAATTGTTTAATGTAATAATATGTTTAGTAATTGTTCAATGTACAAAGTGTTTAAATAAACGTAAAGTAAAATTAATTGCATGTTTTCACTGTAACTGTATAATCATCAGAAGTGAAAAATTAATAAAATTGGACCAGTATTTTCAATTAGACTAGACGAAATAAATATATTTTTTTTCTAATATAAAAATACTAATATGAATAATTATTCTAATATAAAAAACTGACTCTAAAAAAGCAAAAAAAATCAATTTGGTTTTCAATGTTGGTTATATTATTATTGCGTCATAATAAAACTAAATTTGTATTTTTTTTATTTGTACAGGTTGGTGATTCCTCTATAATTGAAACAATAAGTATCTAGAAATTTCTTTCACTGTAGTCGGTTACAAACAAATCTATTTAATTTAATTTTTATGTATGTATTTAATTTAAAATCCGAAAATATAAGTATTAGACATATTTTTGGTAAACAGATATCGTATTAATGTCGATTAATATATCGACCACGTTGCTATAGAGTTTTTTGCTAATGTATGTGTATGAATTTCAGCGGTTGGATTTGCGGCGCCGAGATGTGTGTGTATGATGTGTTTGTGTGCGAAATAGTTGTAAGCATAGCCTTGCGTATGTGTTAACATTAAAAAGCGGCGACACTGGTTTTAGTACAAAATAAGACCGATGGCCCTTCCAAGGTAATTAATATTTCTGTGGACTGGACGTTGAAAAAATTCGATCTAAATAATTGAATTGAAGACGGATGAATTAAATTTGTGGAAGACCGGAAAGATTAATTGTATATCACCTATTATTATCCCAATTCCAAAACTTGGCTGACTACAATTAATTTCAAGTATTATTTCGAAGATCGTTAGGATATTATTGATAGATACATTTCGATTTAGACCGTGGGACACCATGGGACTGACCTTCAATGGTTCAAATTGCACTGTTTACAATACTCCTATTGTCAGGGTTCTGATTAGTATTTCTCTATGAGAAAAAATCCGTTATTTATTATATCAACATCATCATCAGATGGAGTGACAATTTATTAAACAAGAGTCGTGTGATGTAGTCGGTGCAAGGCCTTCCCACGTCACAATATCGTGGGGAGATCTATATCCAATAGTGGAAATTAATAAGTTATAACGTTGCAGATTTAGTATTAGAAATAAATATCTTTTCTTTAGAAGTCGAAGGCAGCAAAGCAACGGTCGAGCTCTACAGATCGACTAACACAATGCTTGGCATCTAGCGCTGCTTGGCAACAACTAATGTGGGAGAAAGCCACACTAATATTTGTTCAAGATCTTTTATTTTGGCGCTGTTAAGAAATAATAAATATTTTCCCTTCCCTTTAAATTGCAATTGATTAGTTATTTATTCAGACTACAAATAGAATATATTGCGAAAGGAATTCCATGAATTTGTAATATTAATTGTAAGGTCCAACAATGTATGGATTTCAATCAAATTTAATTATTCGTATCCGTTTTATTTGATATTGAAAAATGGGATGTTTTTAGCAATCGAGCGAAGACGAACCTGTTGGCTAACAAAATTTTATATTTTATATCTGTGACGACATACCATATCAAAATATATAACGTCTTTGGAAAACTATATTGTGGCACATAGAAACATTGTGATAATATGGATCCAGCGTATGTTATTCCTCAAAAAAAAAAAAACAACTATACAATAGACTTCAGTCTTTAAACCTGCTATTATTAACATATACTGCGTATGTGTTAAAGTTTTTACAATAATTTTTAATCAACTATATTGTTGATGCACGTCAGAATCTATTTAAAGTTTCTATTAGCTAGATTACTCTCAAATTCTATATTGAAATAAGAATATTTTAATATATATTATAATAAAAACACATACAAAATAATATTAAAGGATTATTAGCACACAATGATAATAATAACATATATTTATTACATTACCCTTAAACAATATTTACAACTGAATTCTTTAAGATGAATACATGTTATTATATTTTTATCCAATTCAGAATTATATACTACGGTGAAATTATATTATTATTCTTTTACTTACTATATGGTAATGAAACGGAATTAGTAGTATAATTTTAATATAGAGCTAATATGTAAATATTTAATAGTACTGATACAAATTTTTGTAATTATGATAATATAATTGATTGACAAAATTTATTAATTAATTGTTGTCACGAATCAACATGAGAAATATATTTTATTGTGCGTAATAGTCATAAATAT
Organism: Lymantria monacha; assembly: GCA_905163515.2. Lineage (NCBI taxonomy): Eukaryota > Metazoa > Arthropoda > Insecta > Lepidoptera > Erebidae > Lymantria > Lymantria monacha. The sequence continues at coordinate 27,433,054 of LR991081.1, forward strand.
ATGTAATACGTGAATATTTCAGATCATAATAATGAGCACGTATAATAATAATAATACCGAAATGCAATTATAATTACAAATGGAATGTAACATGTTTGTTCGTTTTATTTTTTAGAGTTGGAACTGCCTTTGTTTGAGTCTTGCAACGGAATCTGAAACATTAATATGTTATGTGAGTATAATTATAATTAATTCTATGTATATTATGAGATATAACTGTGTGCCGTCACGGCTATGAATATCATCAACAATTGCGTTGCATCTGGGTGTCGAAAGAGATGATTCTAGCATAATTTTTTAATGTTTGACTAAAAGCAACATCTAGCATTAAATCAATAATCCTTGTATTGTGAGGGAGTAAGATATCGGAATCACTACCTCATCTGTTCAGGCAGTTTACATCTTAATAATAAATGATTAAATCATTTATTTTCTAAAAATTTTGCCATTAATATTAGGTCCTTACATATAAAATTAGCGTTTTGCCGTAATGACCACTTTGATCTGAAATATCTCCACTTTGATTAAGAATTTCAAATTCAAATTTATAAATTCATTTATAGCTGTACATTTGAGTTTTGAAAACAGTTATTCATTTGTTTTTCCTCTTTATTTTTTTCTTTGGCGTGGCTTATTACCGCACAATAGTAAACATGAAATATTGGTATATTTACGAGTACGAGTTCTACCGTGGCACCAGTGCTGCAGAAAAAGCTTGAAGGATTAATGATGTGTACGGCGCTAGTGTCGCAAAAGAAAGCACGGTACATTTTTGGTTTCAACGTTTTCGTTCTGGAAATTTCGATCTTCAGAACTAACCCCGTGGACAGCCGGAGACCAAAGTGGAAAATGAAGAAGTAAAGGCTATTGTGGAAGCGGATCCATTACAAAGCACTTCAGAGAAAGCTGCAGGCTTCATGGTAAATGACAAAACTGTATTTATCCACTTGAAGCAAATCGGGAGAGTAAAAAAACCTCATGAATTGAGTGAATCAAACTTGCAAACACGCGTCGACTGCTGTGTTACTTTGCTCAACCGACACAATAATGAAGGTATTTTAAATCGAATCATTACTTGTGATGAAAAGTGGATACTGTACGATAATCGGAAGCGCTCGTCGCAATGGCTGAAATCTGGAGACCCAGCCAAATCCTGCCCTAAACGAAAATTGACTCAGAAAAAGTTACTTGTGAGTGGTTGGTGGACTAGCGCTAGTGTCGGTTACTACAGCTTTCTAAAATCTGGCCAAACGATTACGGCAGATATATATTGTCAGTAACTGCAAACCATGAAGGAAGAACTAGCTGCTAAACAACCGAGATTGGTCAATCGCTCTAGGCCACTGCTGCTTCACGACAACGCAAGACCACACACAGCACAACAAACAACCACTAAGTTAGATGAGCAACAATTGAAATGTCTACGACATCCACCGTACTTCCCAGACCTTGCTCTAACAGATTACCATTTTTTCCGGAATTTGGACAACTTCTTATAAGGAAAAAAATTCAACTCTTATGCCGCAGTCCAAACCGCATTCAAATAGTTAATTGATTCTCGTCCCCGTGTTTTTTTAGTAAACTGATCAATGAACTACCTATGAGATGTCAAAAGTGCATAGATAACAACGGTGTATACTTTGATTAATTAAATATATGTTACCAAAAAAAAAAAAACTTTATATTCCTCCCGTACAAAACGCCAATTTCATATGTGAGGACCTAATATATAAATATTGTACGCAAAGGCATTTATTTTTTAATTATCACTTATAAGTATACTGCGACATGTAAGTCCAAACAAAATCATTGTATTAACTGTTTATATAAACAAGTCATCTAATTTCAACTGGTTATTTCTACTTCTACTTATCTATATGTAGTAATCATAGTTAATTACCAGCTTCATCTGGAATGTATGTTAAAAATTACCCAGTAATCACACTAGTCATAAACCTTATTATGGGCTTTCATTTTGAGTTTAAAATAAAAAAAACGAGTTACGAGGAAATCTTGGTTGAATTTACTACTATTTTATTTTAGGCAGTACATTATGATCGCGACAAGGTCAATATCTGTCAGCCTGTCCATGACCGGTATTAGAAATAAAGAGATGATTCTAGCATAATCTCTTCTATTGGAAATAAGTTTTCCTACAGTGCCATCGTACCTGACAGGTAGATAAGTGATTAACGTTTTGTTATTATAATTTAAAGAGAAAGGGTCTTTAAAAATCTACTCTTGAAAAAAATTAGACCTTCTTGTATACTATGAGCAGTCACACAGGCGGGAGGGATAATAAAATGCGAAACATGGGTAACGAAGTATGGGTACGTTCCATTAAACAAATAATAAGTGTTTTAGCGTGCTCGTTAATGGTCTGGTAATAGTCTTTTTATAATATACAAAAATTGTTTCTACCTATGTCATCTGCTCTAAGCTTTGAACCTACCCATCCGGTGTAACCCAAAACGATTTCATTAAAAAGTCAATAATGCTTTGATACTGTTATACTTATTGTTATCTATGTATTGGGCATATTCGCTCCATGCATGAAGACGATGTTTGACTTATGCCATACAAAAAACAAAAAAATTAAATATATTATTTATCCGCTAGAATTAAGATAAAATAAATAAAGAATGTAAAATAAATAAGGAATAAAGAATGCTTTTATTTACACCAAATTCGTTAATTTTATATTTCATATAGTAGTGTTTTAACGTATTACATTAAATTGTATGTAATGAAATGCAGAGAAAGTATTAATGTCTAGTTATTATCGTATAACAGTGTATTACATGTTTTTCTGTTTCACCAAAATTTTCAAAGTACAATTAATATGACCATTAAATAATTGAAAACGACGTGACTATTTGACTGAAAATAATCTTAATCAGATCAGTGACAAAGTCAAAGTCATAAAGGTTTTGTAACTACGCCATAAAATTTCTTAAAATACGTTATATGTATTTTGCAATACTTACAGTGGCACGTTGGTCTTCCATGCGGCCAGCTTGTGCTCTCATCAGCAATGCAAAGAAGTCATCATCGGGTACAGTCTTCTGACGTTGTTCTTCAGGCTTCGGTCGCGGCATCTCAGTGCGTTGATCCTCTAGCCGGGAACCCTGAAACGGTCACGTCAAATAACCAATTACTGTTTGTCGTTGTCGAAATACATGACTTTATAGTCGTGTCTATAATATCAATCTATATTCGATAGTGGTAGCAGCGCAGTTATCTATCTACAGTCGCAGGCCGGTCCGTTTGCCACCAAGAGCAATAAAAAAAAACAAAAGTCATCTATTATAATGTTACATGAAAACGTAACCATTTGGCCACGGTCTTCTTGCGAGTGGGAAATAAGGCCATAATCGCCACGCATGGCTGGTGGATTGGCGATCACATAACGACTCATTAGAAATAATTTGGTTTAGTCAACGGTAATAATTTAAACCAAGTGATTAATAGTGGGAACTGGTTAAGAATATTATGTGTCACAATCCCCTTACTTTTCTGTAGGAGTCGCAAGAACCGCCTAAAGGATTACTAAGAGTATCATCATCATCATCATTACAGCCTATAAATGTCCCACTGTTGGGCTCGGGCCTCCTTCGTAATGGGAGGGAAATTAACCTACTATACCACACTGGTCAGACATGTTATAGGGTTTTGTTTCGAGTTTTCCTTCTCTTGCGTAGATGTTACATGCGTTTTATATCCCTTAGTCGTCTAGTACGATCATCCACGGGTAAGATATGGGTGGTGAATAGTATTCTTACTCCGTCACCATACAGAAAAAGAGAAGAGTATCAACAACAGCATTATCCTGGGCGTGCCGTTATTACCATTTGAACTTAGTCGGATAGTGAAATTCAATAGGAGAATAGAAATCATACTATCGTTCAATATCTCATCATCTTGCTCTTAACCCAATAACTTTGGGTCGATGCAATATCCTCCTATGAGACGTCACCTTTGCAGTCACTTCCTGTCCATGTCCTGTCAATGTCATGCTTCACGCAGTCCATCCATCTTTTCTTTGGTCTTTCTTTACCCCTAAAGCTTTCAACATTCATACTTAAACCTTTCCTCACAACATTACTTTCATCCCGTCTTATAACATGTCCATACCATGTTAACCTTTCACTCCTTAACATTTCCGTCACTGGCGCAACTTTCAAACTGCCTCTAATATGTTCATTTCTTATTTTATCCATTTTATTTATATTCTATCCTTCCATATATATACACTATTATATATTCTGTCGTTCAATATCTATCAACAGAATTTAATTCTAAAATTTCGTTCTGAATTAACAATGTCATAATACATTTTTGGATTTTACTACTATTATTTAAAAAATATCAATAAAATAAGCATAACTCAAAATAAATAGATAACTTATTTAACATTTTATGTGGAGACCGAGTAAGAATACAATTCATCACCCCTGGTCTTTCTCTTGGGTGTCGTAAAAGACGATTAAGGAATACAATATGAATACAACATCTATGCAAGAGAAGGTAAACTAAATAAAACCGTATAACAACACGCCTACTCTATACCAAAGTGGTATAGTAGGTCAATTGCCCTCGCAATGTGACGGAGGCTCGAATCTAGGATCATATATGAGCTGAGATGATGATGAGGACGATGATAACGATTTAACATTGCGAGAAGTATCTTATAAATGTTAGCTCGTACATTTAATCATGTCAAAAATCACAAAAATGATTCCATTTATTAATATGGGTTCAGCGGTTTATATAAAACAGACAAAAGTTATTTAATCTATATAGTACTGTACCTGGACACGTGCAATCATATCGAGGAAGTCGTCTTCTGGTTTGGCACTAACAGTATTCTGGTGACGGAGACCAGGCAACGAAGTTCCTTTAGCCTCCTTACCAAGCTTCTTAGGCACAGGGCGAAGTTCCGCTCGTTGGTTATCCATGCGAGCTGATTGCAGGTCAGTTATCATGTCCAGCATAGCATCATTCGAACTGAAAAGAGCATTGCATTAAAATCTTGAACAAATTATGCTGTGGAGTCTAACTTATAGGGTCTTATCAAAAACATATTTTACATAATTATGCATTTTTTTAAAGAAAGTGTGCTGGCCACACTAAAGAATAAATGCTTGTTCCACCGAGAACTTTAAAAACATTTTCATTGTGTCTATTAATTGAGACACAAATATTGCCCAGACTCAGAACAATAATTTGTATAAAAAATTTCACACATGGCGATCGAATCCACGTCACCCGGCGCGGAGGTCATTATTTAAACAACTATGCAATTTGTATAAGTATGGTGTTGCTACATTCATATACAAATTTTTCAATTACTATTAGCTAGACTGCCTATCACTATTGGTATCCCAATAAAAAAATACTGCATATAAGGATGGATTAAGTCTAATCATAAGTCGGACTCCGGCGATAACTCTGGTCCGTGACAGACTCAATGAGAATTGAGAGTCACCGGCCAGCTGAAGTCCGACCGGCATACCCACTAAAACCACAGCGGCCCCTTCCGCACTTTTACAGTAGCTTTATATGCTTCTAATTCTGTGCAGGTAATTACCAAAGACTCCGTGTCCGGTAAGCATCTGCACCATCCTAAAGCTTAGGCTGCCGTGCCTTCTATTAATCCAGCGGTGGAGATGTGGCGCAACTGCCTCCACATTCCCGAACTCTGCTACGGGGGACTCCCCTTCGGGCCACTTCCGGTGCTTTGCCCAGTCTCCTTACGGAGACTTGCCCCTGAACGTTGACCCTCGTTGGGAATGTAATTGTTGACCAAACGGCATCAGATGGAGTTGGCTGAGGTCGATATAGAAGGTATATATAAGGCTCTTAGTCGTCTTTTACGACATCCACGAGCAAAGTAAGGTTTGGTAGTATTCGTAGCAGCTACCACACAGCTCGGCTCCCTATTGAACTATTGACTAGTTAATAAGAATATAGCTATCACCAAAGCCAATGTACATATATTATTTTCTTCCTGAATTGCTAATGTGATTTTAGGTTTAATATTTATTAAAACGTAACGTGAAAACGTGGCTATTAAATTAAATACATAAAGTAGTCGTTTTGTGATTTATTAACATTTGTAAGTTTATATTAAATTGCGAAAATGACGTAAGAATTAATGTTAAAAATTTATTTTCTGTTTTGATACGATTATTGTGAGTAACGCTAATAGTTATGCTTATGTTATACACGAACTCAAATAAAACAAATTTTCAAATATTCAATTTCATTGAAGTGATATAGAAAGGCGCAACAATGTTTAACATCCATCCTCCTCCTCTCCTCTTCCATCCATCATCCTCTTACTGTTCCACATATATTATTTTCTTCATATATCTATCATATACGTGACTTTTTTTACATGGCACAGAAGTTGAGTGAAAAGAGATAATATGTAACAGAAACGTCTGCAAGAAAATTCGTGCGTATTATCCTGGTATGATTTCATACATAACATATTCAATTGCCGTATAAAACTTTGCGGTCGCAAATGGTTGGGATTAACTCTGGACCACAATGTTAGTAATATTTAGTAGTAGTACCTATTTCTATACGATATCGAAGAGATGTTATGTAATATAAATCTAGAAGCACCTACGAATGCAAACCGTTTATTAAAGGATTTGTTAGTGTAAAATATGATAAGATATGATTGCCTTATTTTTCATCATTACAAAAATAAATAATGTTCAAATTGGCATAAGAAACATTAAAACTAATACAGTATTATTGGAGATACTTATAATGAAAAAGAAATCAGTTAGTTAATACAAATAAGTACCAGATAGCGTCTTACTTTTCTGATATGGTGATTCATTAGAAATGAATATTATGAAAATCAGCCCATCAGAAGATATATAGAGAGGACTGTAAAGGCGTAAAATACAAGATGAAATTTGCTACGATAATTTTATCCTATATCACAAATAATGAAATTTATATTTAAAAAGAACATATATGATTTCTATGCGAACGAAAACTAGTAATATGTATATAGATAAATGATATGTAAACACTTTTAATGTGGCGGGTAGTTATTTTATCGGGTATCAACAAACTGAATGACATCACACATATGATAGGCCAATTGCGCGTGACGAATTCCGTCGTTTATCCACCTGCCGCTACATCTAGGCCATTAGGAACAGATAGTCGCGCTTATATTGCCCTAGGCTCCATGAAAAATTGACTTAGTGAAGTGAGTTTTCTTCATCGACTCTCTCTCCTACTACCATCACAAAAGAAAATGTTACCGCCTTGTACTCTTCACCAGAATCAGTAGAACCCATATTTATTCGGACTGTCGAATGGCTCGAGGCCTGTCGAGGGGCGCCGTGCAACAGAATATGTCATATCTGCAGAACAAAATAGCAGTTTTCCTGATACAAAACTATTTAAACGCGTCCATGACCAGGATGGTGATAAATGCTGAAAAAGTATTCGAAGCGTATGGAAAGTAAAAATTTGCGATAAAATCCGTAAAACTTTTAGGACTCAACAGTCACATAGGGATCTTCAGCATAGGTTTCACTGTGATGAGTGATAATTACCACTTATCGTCAAGAGGTATCTGCTAGCTTGTTCATTACTATCTATACTAACATTAAAATGATTGAAAAGAATTTAAAAAACTCTTTGTCTTATATATTGAGTCTTAAGTGCTATGTAACTATTATAACCACGAAATAAATAAAATCCGTCGCCAAAAAAATAATTATACTATCTCAGTATTCATCTACAAATTTATATTTAAAACAATATCATCAAAAATGTAGTTGTGTTATGGAATTTCCCTTCGTATTATTTTAAAAATATTACAAAGGAATCATATATTTTATACATATACTAACCACAATTCTTCGTCATACGCCTTCATGGTAAGTAAGCACTAAACGATGCAAACAGTAGATATTTCACTTCAAACGTTCAACGCAAAGATGATTATTAAAATTGACTTCATAAAAATATAAGCCACTTAGATGATAACGGAACACAAACACTGTGTCACGACATAGTCGCTAATGTATGATGACCCAGGCGCAGTTGGAAAGCGTTGATAGCCTAACTATGTTTGTCTAGATAGGGAGATGATATTGCGATAAGAGACAAGTGTCCGCTCGATGGATTCTGATAGTAAAATCGGTCAAGAACATGGCAGATCTTACATTGTAAGGTTCCGTATAATGCACTTAACTTTTTATATATATGCATTTAATTTATTTAAACACATAATGTAAGTGGTAATTAAATATTTTTTGATGAATGGAACGTTTTACCACGGAAATACGTGAGTGTGATGAAAAATTAAGTATACGTAAACACTCTGTAGTCCGTTTTAAATTTTGTTTTTATGGCGATGTATTGACGAGAGGTCATATTAAGAGTATGCGTAATCGTAGAGCATGCATGAAGACTATTATGAGTGTGAATGAAGCGATGGAAGTATGCCAGGATCGTGGTTTGTGGCATCCGTAATCTCTGCCTACCTCTCTGGGAAACAGGCGTGAAGCTATGTATGTATGTTTAATTTAAACGGCAGTAAAGTTTGTGTCATTTATTTCTAGTCGAATGAATTGATCTTGGCAATGTTTTTTTTTTCAAACGAATGCAGAAATTATTTTTTTAAACGTTATAAATATTTGTTTATATATCTTTATGTAGAGATACATTGTAATCAATAAATAAGGAATTTATGTTAATTACATAACCAAATTATTATTAGTTGATTACAGTCGTTAGGAGCCAAGCGGTAAAATTATTCATTGCCAAAACTATTTTTTTAACAATGTTTTGTCGTTTTTTTGTACTAGCTAAAGACAAAACATTGTTTACGTCAACATTGTTAAAGCTTGTCACAACAACTATTGAAATAACAAATTTTCATTGAAGTATGTATGGATACTTAAAAATAATAAATGGGTGCTCATATAAGAAATATAAAAGGAATCAAAGCAGTAGCGAAGCTGCGGGTATAACTGGAATGTTTCCAAACTTTTGATATCCCAAAAAATAGGTGTGTATGCGTAAATTATAAGACACTGCAGAGTGTAGCTAAATCGCAAATGTGAATGTTGTGTTATCAAAAAATAAAACAACACAGGCCAAACTTAATACTTGCAAGTACTTTAGTGACTCGATCTCAAAGTAAAAAATAAATGCATACAAAAATAACATAAATTTGTTTAATAACTTAAAAGATTTTAAAATAAGGTAAAATCTTATAAATAAAAGACAAAGAACACCGGGTCAACCAATATCTAAGTATATAGAGAGACCAAAACTCAGCATAGGCTGCACTGAGACGATGCCGCGCTGTTTTTCAGAAAGAACCTTTATGGTGAAATCACGGGTAGTGTTTAGGTATGTTGGTAATTTTCATCTCAATAATATCGTTTAATTATTTTTAAAGATATGTTAAGAATATCATTAAATACATCATTCTCCTACTCTTATTCCAATTACTTGGGGTCGATACAATATGTACTCGTCTTACATAGTACATATTGTAAAAGTAATTGGCAATAGTTTTATGACCGGCCGCCTGCCAGAAGTCAACCCTCCTTGGGAATGTAGTTGTGGACCAAACGGCATCAGATAGAGTTGGCTCAGGTCGTTATAAGGCTCTTAGTCGTCTTTTACGACATCCACGAGCAAAATAAGGGTTGGTAATATTCGTAGCCGCTACCACACAGCTTATTATTTTTCAATACATTTATTTAGAAACTAGCTGGGCTCGCAACTCTATTTGAATGGATGCATTAAATTCTTTTTTAAAAAGATCCCTTCACAAAGGCAATAATTCCTGTATTGCGGGGATACTTTACAAACATGCGATTAACGCAGACGAATTACACCGGGATTCAGAACAACAATTTATAGATCGGACAAAGTATTGTTCTGTGTGGGAATCGAAACTACGATAATGGCACGGTAACTTGGTATCTTAACCAGTACGCCATCGGTGCAGTCATAATATTCGTCCAATGCAGTCAATTCTCTCCTAAAAAACATGAAGTGGTCGGCAATGACAATGTTAAAGGTTTTTGTTTTATTCGTCCGAAACCTTAATTTAATATGAAAACCATTATATATACATTCTTAATAAATTATACACAACGTTTTTTAAAACTATAAAATTGGTTTTCATAAAAATAACGACGTTGGTGTCGTATATGAGCATAATAAGCATGTGACGTCACACTGAAGTGATGAGTCCGAATCCTAAATGATGCCCATAAAGTTACCTAGTTTAATCGGCATTAAATTCTCAATCGCAAGCAAAGACTAAAAAATATATTAGACAGTTCCTATTAAGTTCGGCTAAAATTTGCCCGATGAAATGTTCATGTATTTTACAATCTTAATAATCCTTCGGAATAATTGCTCTAGACATACATACATATGTACATATCATCACGCCTTATCCCTTGCAGGGTAGGCAGAGAGAACAGAGTGCCAGAGAACTCTATCCTTGCACACTTCACTCGCTTCTTCAACATTCATAATTCTCTTCATACACGCTCGGCGGTTTCGGAGACTCTTGACTCCACCTTCTTTCAGTACGTAACCAATCTGATCTAGGTAGGTGAGTCTCGGTCTCCCCCAGTATCTACATCCTTCCACTTTCGCATTGTATATCTTCTTAACCAGACGTTCGTTCGGCATTCTTTCCACATATCCGAATCATCAGAGCATTCCCTTTCGCATCTTTACACCAATACTCTCTTTCATACCTACTCGCTCTCTTACGTCGTCGTTGTGAATGCGGTCGGTCAGTCTAACTCCACAGATTTGCCGTAGAGATCGCATTTCGACCGCATTAATTTTGCTTTCATTCTCTTTTCTGCATACCCAACTCTCGCTTCCATATAGTAATGTTGGGACAAGCACTGCGTTATGTATTGCTACACGTGCCTTCTGGCTGAGGTGGTGGCTACCGAGAAGTTGTCCCAACGCTCCGTTCACTCTATTTCCCGCATTCACTCTTCGCTCTATACCAGTGGTGTACCTTCCATCTCGGCTAAAACCACATCCAAGATATACAAATTCATCCACTTGCTCTAGTACATCATTACCTATTTTTACTCTTACATCTGTTCTGGCTTCATCTCTTTCAAAGACCATTATTTTGGTTTTGCTCACATTCACGCGTAAACCCCTTTTCTTACAATCTTCTGTCATTGTGTCGACTAGGGTCTGCGGGTCAGTCGCTGACTGTGCCAGCAGGACTGCATCATCTGCATAGAGCAGAGCAGTGACTACTTAGTCGCCCATCTGGACTCCCACATTTATATCGTTCAACCTTTGGAGACATTTATGCAGATATATAATAAATAGCCTGGCTGACAGAACGTACCCCTGCTTAACGCCGATATTAACGTCAAACCAAGGCGACATTCCATCATCCAGCCGCACACAGGCTCTACAGCCCATGTAACTGAACTGCACAGCCTGTAGCAGTTTACCGTTAATACCATACTCCGGTAAAATGTCCCAAAGTTCGTTTCGTGCAACCGTGTCAAATACTCTCTCCAGATCCACAAAACTGCAGGAAAACCTTTGACCTAGAGCCAGATGCTTCTCCACGTTCATGTTGCGCAGAGAGAACACTTGATCCATGCATCCCCTTCCACTCCTGAAAGTAATTAATTATTAATTGCTCTAGACTGCTCTAAAAAAAATATGGTGTCTAAAATGCAGAGAAAGTGCTAGATGAAGTGAATATGATATAGCAGTGAACACATGATGACATATTTCATGTGCCATGAAAATTGTAAGAAGATACCATTAAAATTAAAGCCACTATTGAAAGCGATAATTTGACTTGCTAACAATTACTTTTTAACAGTGCCATAAAATTCTTAATAATGGTAGTCAGATTACGGCTGTCTGCCAGTCACAATATAGTCGCTATTAATAATTTAATCGGGAAGAATCGGCGTCCTTTTCCGAAAAGTCAGCTTATGTTATTATTATATTATTATTATTCCAGTCCAAAATATTAAGAATCATAACAAACGCACCTTGGTATATCTCAAATAACAAACTTTATCACGAGCTCTGCATCAAGACTGTACTCCAATAAATTTCAGAAAAAGCTAAAGCGTAAAAAGAGCGAATTTCAAATCATCCAAACAAGCTGACAGTAAATTTGATGAACACCCAAACATTCGCTAGAAGATTGAAGAGAAAAATACGACAAGACCTAATTTAGGAGGTTATATGAACAAACGGGACAGTCACTGGACAGCTCTCGTACAAAACCACTATCACCGTCAAACATATTGCCGAATATCTTGTAAAATAATAGATTGCAATAAACAAAAAAAATATTATAATCATATAGATATTAGAATAGCAGGTTTATTAAATACCGTTAAGTTTGATTTACTATTTAATGTCTCGCGATTCAGTTGTTCAATGAAAAAAGAATGAATCCCGTACAACGATGATAATTTACTAATATTACCTGTTTGCTGTACAAAATTTGTGGAACACGAACTAAAATATTTTATGCGGTAGGTACCGCATACAGTTTAAAATTCACGTCCAACGCGTTGTAGTTAAACGATTTTGAAAATATAAGAAATAAACAATCAGCCAGCTTTATGCCAGCGACTCAAAGCTGCCGTTAGAAAGAAAGGAGGAAGGATAATTTAATTTAACAATTTATAGATAATAAAATAGCTAAAAACAAAAATAACCAAATAAAATAACTGGCGACATAAGATAATCTAATATTAACGAGAGAGAAAAGTTTATTGGCTGCTAATTTGCTTAAATGAAATAACGCTGATACTGTGCCAACTTCCTGTAACGAGTGTGACCTTATGTGAGACAGTTTGGAAGACATTTCAATACAAGTATACTACAAAGACCTTGGAGGAAATCCAGAAAAGTTCCGTGCGCTCAATGTTTCTGTGATGCCTAAATTAATGAATATTTATCTTGAAAAACTTTACAATAAATCGGAGTAAAACATTGTTCATGTTAAGAATAAAAATAAGTCTGTATTAACATACAGTCTGTGGTGAACCCCAAAAATATTTCCGTCATAAAATTCAGTTCGAGGATTAGTTTTAAGATTCAACAACATGATAATAGTATCTACTACGCATTATTTTGTTATTTTTAGATATATCTACTAACAAACGGTTATCGGTTCTTTAGCCGATGTGGCTTACTCATTGCTCTTTCAGCGTATTTTTAGGCTATAACGGTAACACCCATTATTCTAAGTATTTCTGTATCTCGAACTGCGCACATAAATCTAAAGTATGCTCCTCCAATTCACCACCCCCTTTATTTTTCGTGGGTGTCGTAAAAGATAATTAAGGATTATATAATATGCATAGAACATCTATACAAGAGAAAGAAAACTCGAAATGAAACCTTATACCGACCTGTCTGATCAGCATGGTATAGTAGGTCAATTTATCTCCTATTGTTGAGCTCTGAACTAGTAGGACGTATATGAGCTGAGCTGATAGTCCGTTCTCAGCGACTCTGCCTTGTTTTTCTTTTTTTTAATAAAGTCCACCACCTCGCACTTAAGCTGATATCAGACGAGTCATTTTTTGTTCATTTTTATCTTTCATTTTGCATCTTTCACTCGAAGTGATGAATCTAAACACAAAATGAAACATTAGTGCCGAATGAATTCATTAGTGAACTGATCCAACAGTGTTGGATATTGGCATCCGGCATCTTGCACTCACACCCCGAATGAACTGTCTGAACACTGAGAGAACGTTCATTCGGGTACGGCCACTTTGTTTCGATTTCTGTAGCCGAAGGACGTCCCGTGTTGATATTTTTTCTGCGTTGCGTTGCACTGGTCGCACGCGGCAAAATGATGTTTAAGTGGAACGATAAAAATACATTGCTTTTTTGGTAAATCTAAAAAGATGATTGCAATATGAATCAGGATCTTCAACTGCTAGTTCTCTCAACAATTTTTTTGATGATCCTAATTTTTTTTTTCAAGCCATGGTCGCACCCATCACCGTCCACGTTTTCATTGCTTCTTTTTTGTTAACTCTTTGATTTTTTTTAGTGCTCTTGGTGGCAAACGAGCAGGCAGCACACCTGATGTTATGGTGGCACCACACTTCGCTATGTGTTATTCGTTATGCGCGTTATTGGCCGCATCCGACGAAGTGTGGAGGTCTCATTCGTCTATATTTGCTTTACGCGCACACATAACGCATAAGCACGAATAGCAAATACGCGTATCCATCCACTTGTCGGTTTTTGCACACTTCAAAGGACACAAATAAGCCGAATATGTGTGTCGAGTGCCCACACTTCGTTCATTCATTCATGTTGTCATTCATTCCTATCATGTCATTCATGCCAAATATTGGGCATGATGGCACGAAGTGTGGAGTAGCATGTTCGTAAAGTGTTTGGGTTCAAGTATTTGGGCAAATAAATAGTAGCCGCATAACAAATAACGCATAACGAAGTGTGGTACCACCATTAAGTGTTACTGCCGCCCATGGATTTTTGCAATACCAGAGGTATAGCTAGGCCGCTGCCTACCAATAATTCCAAACCCACCCAAAAATTTGGGCTTCCGCCTATCTCCTTCACGCAACGAAGCACAGCAGCATATTGCCACTGCTCAGGCGTAGATTTTCTGCGAGAGTGTGGTACTACCCCGGATGGACCGGCCCGCAGCTATAGACATAAAACTGTCAACAGCGTGGTCCTACCACTAAAAAAAATACCACTAAAAATTGATTCAATGATCACAAATTAAAATAATTCCAAGACGCACGACTTCATTCGATGACATATTGAAAGAAATGAATAGTGAATGTTCTTTTTTAAATCAGTCCCTCTTAGCCATGTGAACATAGAATGAAAGAAAAATGAACATTCACTCGAGTGATTGTTCACTCGAATGAACCGTCTGATATCAGCTTTAGGAAATAATATTTGTATTGCGGTAGAGTTTATAAACATGCATTTAACGCAGACAGATTACACAACACTTTGTGAATCGCGCAGAGTATTGTCCTGCGTAGGATTTCAACCCACAGCACTGGCACGGAAGGTGTCGGATCTTAACCACTACGCCATCTGTGCAGCCAAGTCAAGTTATGAACTGAACCACACTGTCAACAAAATAGGCGTACGTATAAATTTTCACGTCCATTATGGAGCTCCGTTGCCAAGGTCAAAGTTATAGTTACTAATGAAGAATTGTATGTACGTAAATTCTCGCACGACACAAGAATTTTTTTTTGGTCAGAATATGAAATAAATAAAAGTTTATACATACATACATATCATCACGCCATATCCCTTGCAGGGTAGGCAGAGAGAACAGAGTGCCAGAGAACTCTATCCTTGCATACTTCACTCGCTTCCTCAACATTCATAATTCTCTTCATACACGCTCGCCGGTTTCGGAGACTCTTGACTCCACCTTCCTTCAGTACATGACCGATCTGGTCTAGGTAAGCGAGTCTCGGTCTCCCCCGGTACCTACATCCTTCCACTTTCGAATTGTATATCTTCTTAACCAGACGTTCGTTCGGCATTCTTTCCACATGTCCGAACCATCGGAGCATTCCCATTCGCATCTTTACACCAATACTCTCTTTCATACCTACTCGCTCTCTTACGTCGTCGTTACGAATGCGGTCGGTCAGCCTAACTCCACAGATTTTCCGTAGAGATCTCATTTCGAACGCATTATTTTTACTTTCATAATCTTTTCTGCATACCCAACTCTCGCTTCCATACAGTAATGTTGGGACAAGCACTGCGTTATGTATTGCTACACGTGCCTTCTGGCTGAGGTGGTGGCTACCGAGAAGTTGCCCCAACGCTCCGTTCACTCTATTTCCCGCATTCACTTTTCGCTCTATATCAGTGGTGTACCTTCCATCTCGGCTAAATCCACATCCAAGATATAGAAATTCATCCACTTGCTCTAGTACATCATTACCTATTGTTATTCTTACATCTGTTCTGGCGTCATCTCTTTCAAAGACCATTATTTTGGTTTTGCTCACATTCACGCGTAGACCGAAGATATAATAAGAGTTTATGTCTAGTAAAATTGAATTACCTAATTATAAATACTGTCACAATATATGAATTCGAAACACGTTAGTCATTTATGAATTATTCATCGTATTTTATCAGTTTTACACCATTCTTAGATGAATATTCTTGTTTTATATATTCTTGTTTCTTCATGTGGTTATGGGGTAAGAATATAGTTTACTACGCCCTTTCTTCTCCGTAGATGGCATAAAAGACGCCTAAGTAATATGCATATAACAAGATAAGGAGAATTCGAAATAAAACCCTATACTAATACGTCTGACCAGCATGGTATAGTAGGTCAAATTCTCTTCCATTATAGAGGAAGGTCGAGCACAGAAGTTGAACGTATATGAGCTGCAATGATGAAGACCATGGACATATGGATGTTATTACAAAATAAAATTTATATTTTGTTGAAACCAGTGAGTCTATAAAACAAATCTTCATACATATAATTCTTTTGCACCTGCCTATGTGACTGAACTTCTCTTAAACGACTGGAGCGATTTTGATGATTTTTTTTTTGTATTTTGAACAGGGATTAAAGAATGGTTTAGATTAAAAATTGCACCCCGTAAGTGGCACTGCAATCAATGTCAAGATATATTTTTATTTTAAAGATTTTACTGTCGTTTTTTTATTAGATTTGAATAGCAATAGATAAACGCTAGGAGAATCAAGTATAGGACTTTTATGCCCAAGTGTTGGATTCAGCTCATACTACTGAGAGGGAAATGAGAATTATAGAGAGTAATAACAAAATAAGAAAATGTTAGTTAACACTTACTTGGCATTCTTTCCATTGCCACTGCTGGCGGATCGCTGCAGCTTATAAGTGATATTCTTTGGTTTGGGCCGGTTCTCTTTATTATTTTGCAGAGTGGCTCGTTGCTCGTCCATACGCTCCGATTGACATCTGCTCAACAAGTCAAAGAATGATTCCACAGGATTCTCTTCTGATTCAGTGCGTATTATTTCAGGTTTCTTGTCTGTGGTCGCATCAGATTCTTTCTTTTTTGCGTCTGGTGTTATCTGTTAAATTATAAAGATTTAATTAATCAGTGACATGGAAAAATATATAATAAAATATAATTATCCGATGGTGATGGGTAAGAATACAATTTACCACCCCCTATCATACCAGTGGATGATCGTAAGACTAAGGGAAGTAACACGCATATAACATCTATGCAAGAGAAGGAAAGTTATAAACAAAACCGTATACCAACACGTCTAATCAGTGTGGTATAGTAGGTCAATATCCCTACCATTACGAAGAAGCCTCGAGCCCAATAGTCGGATATTACAAGCTGAGATGATGATGATGAGGTAAAAATAAAAAGTTAGATATAAAGAGACGAAATGAGATTTCTACTCAGTTTAATATCCCAATGTTCAACATGAGCTACCTTTAGATAAGGATAATTGGCCAATTAAACCACGTTCAGAACAGGGATTGATACAGGTTATTTTATAGAGTATTCTTTCTCTTACAGTAATGTTATCTACTTATAAACATTAATGGTGTTTTTTACGGGAAAAGAATCTGTGTTGACTAATGTAGTCTCACTAATCACAGATTAGCTCAAAGATTTATGTATGAATGGCATATGTATCCATGTGGTGACGGAGTAAGAATACAAATCACCACCCCTATCTTACCCGTGGGTGATCGTAAGAGACTAAGGGATATAAAACGCATATAATATCTATAGAGAAGGAAAACTCGAAACAAAACCCTATACCAACATGTTTGACCAGCGTGGTATAGTAGGTTAATTTCTCTCCCATTACGGGGGAGGCCTGAGTCCAACAGTGGGACATATATGGACTGTGATGATGATGATAATGTATGCAAATTATACAGTATTAACAAACAAGTGAAAGCGGAGTTAGAGGCGAGAATTGGGTATGCAGAAAAGAACATGAAAGTAAAATTAATGCGGTCGAAATGCAATCAAAAATCTGTAGTTAGGCTGACCGATCGCATTCGTAACGACGATGTAAGAGAGCAGTAGGTATGAAAGAGAGTATTGGTGAAAAGATAATAATAATAATAATTTATTTATTACCATATGCACATTACAAAAATATATGGGAATCTCTGGTTCCTACACTATTTACAAACTGTGTTGCAGGAGCCAGTGTCCTCCCTCACTATACAAGACACATTTTTATAATCATTAAATACAGACTAATTATTACAGTAGGTAGATATAAGTATAATAAAAAGAAAAGAAACATGCGTGTATGCTCTGTGTGTGTGTGCGTGTGTGCGCGCGTGTGTATGTGTGTGTGTGTGCGTGTATGTGTGTGTGCGTGTGTGTGTGTGCGTGTGTGTGTGCGTGTATGTGTGTGCGCGTGTGTGTGTGTGCGTGTATGTGTGTGTGCGTGTGTGTGTGTGCGTGTGTGTGTGTGCGTGTGTGTGTGTGCGTGTGTGTGTGTGTACGCGCGTGTGTGTATGTAGGTGCGGGTATATGTATGTGCGTATCTGTATAAAGATGCTCCGATGGTTCGAACATGTGGAAAGAATGTCGAACGAACGTCTGGTTAAGAAGATATACAGTGCGAAAGTGGAAGGATGTAGGTACCGGTGGAGACCGAGACTAACCTACCTAGACCAGATTGGTCACGTACTGAAGGAAGGTGGAGTCAAGAGTCTCCGAAACCGGCGAGCGTGTATGAAGAGAATTATGAATGTTGAGGAAGCGAGTGAAGTATGCAAGGATAGAGTTCTCTGGCACTCTGTTCTCTCTGCGTACCCTGCAAGGGATATGGTGTGATGATATGTAGGTATGTATGTATTAACAAACA
Source organism: Lymantria monacha (assembly GCA_905163515.2). Classification (NCBI taxonomy): domain Eukaryota; kingdom Metazoa; phylum Arthropoda; class Insecta; order Lepidoptera; family Erebidae; genus Lymantria; species Lymantria monacha. The sequence goes on from LR991081.1 coordinate 27,451,972, forward strand.
TATTTATGAGAATATTTGTGTATGTATATCATCGCTAAACTCTGAATCTATTTGACTGATCATCATGAAAATTGGTATGTATATGCATATCTTCACGGAGAAGGTTTAACTCGCCACCAGGCGATGCTGCGATATATCGACTTCTACAAATGAACCAACAGGCTGGTTTTGCTACTATAATATATAATTACTTCAGTGTTGTGAGTCATTATTTAAGATTTCCAACTAACATAATTACTAATACACGAATATATGCTCAACGGGATTTATATAATGTATTTTATTACTTATGAGTTACTAATATTTCGGCACTGCTGTATAGGCTATGATCACGGAAGAACTAAATTACCTACCGGTTGGTAATTTAGTTGACATATCTATCAATCTCGTTATTAGGTTCTATTGACGGTATCCGTTAGTATTGTGTGCTCGTGATCGAAATGATAGTGAGACCTGGGATAGTAGTTACAGTAAGACGACCGCGCATAATAAACTATAGCCTATAAAATATAGCATGATCTCTGTGACAGTTCTCACTAGTGCTGCACGCTTACGATGCAGTTCGAATTTTTGTCGATATAATTCCTTATTTTTTAAAGTTATTTGCTACTGCAACTGAAAAACTATGTATGAAAATCTTATTGAATTTCAATCAAATGGATGGATGAATCGATTATAAATTCAAAATAATCTATGAAAATCTTATTGAATTTAAATTAATGGATTTTATTTATTTAAACTAAAGCTGTTAATTAATTCTTTTTATTATTCAAACTGAGTACATCCAAGTTCATCGTCAATATTATCATCATCGCTGGCGGATTCCTGTAGGTTGGGGATGAGTTCTTGGTCACAGTTATATTAAATGAACACAATTTACTTATTTTATAGAGTAATCATGTGGTTTATATAGGTAATGTAATGGTTTTACATGTTTTATAAATAATTAATAAGAATTTTATCGATTTACGTTTATCGACTGTCCCATCTCTATCTTATTCTCAGTCCAGTAAGACCTTGTACTTGCGTAATCATCATATTTTTATAAAATGGTTACTAAGATTTTTAAAACATATGAGGTACAAATTTTTGTATAAATATTCATATTTTTATATTCATAATTCAGTTGTATCTCAACTGAATTAAGTGGCGTGTAAACAATGAAAATATAGGCGATACAAAATAAAATTGGACATGACGCGTATTCATAATTACTTCATCGGTTTTATCGCTATCTGTCACAGAGATCAAGCTATATTTTAAGGACTATAGACAGTCCATCCATCCATCAGCCCGTAAACGTCCACGTGTATAGACAGTAGTTTTGCTCAAATGCAAGACCAAGACTCGCTGCAAGAGTCTCGCAATGACAGCATTTTACGATGCCTTTGGCAAAGAAAGGCTTTTCACAACATTATGTATTTTTAATAAATAACATCAAATTATATCATGTTCATGTTGATATAATTTGATGTTATTTTAAACAGTCTCATGATAGATAGGTGTGTTTATAACCCCACTCCCGTTAAGTGGTATGTACCTAATTATTGATATTTGTACAGTTACTGCCACTCAATGAATGGAATTTCATTAATTTAGTTGGATTTTTCATTTCTATCAAAACAAGTGACTCTGTATTATTTTAACAGCGAGAGCTGCAAGACTAGCGAGATTTGCAAGACTTGCGAGACTCGTAAGAGTCTTGCATATGGTCAACACTATTAGACAGGTCTGAACGCAAATGACTATCAAAAATAAAAGCGCCATGATGACGACAGAACTAAAGTAACTGCCGGTGCAGTTACTTTAGTTCTGTCGTGATCATGGCGCTTCAGTTACTTTAGATCTGTCGTCATCATGGCGCTTGTTTGCACAATCCCATAAATAGTGAAAACTATATCAAATAATGAAAGGCGATGAGTTGATAGATATAACATTATTTTTAGTCCATACACGTGCTGATTTAAGACATAAAAATAAATAAAGTAGACAGTAAAGTGAGTGTACTCTTACTTCTTCGCCAATGTTATATTGACCATCATCATGTCAGCTCACCACATTGACCTACTATACCATGGTCAGATACGACTGATTATCATCATTCTCCTGCTGTTATCCCAATTACTTGGGGTCGACGCAATATGTAATCCTCATCCTACATATTGCAAATGTTATTGGCAATAGATTTATGACCCGCCGCCTGCCTGACGTCAACACTCTTTGGGAATGTAATTGTTGGTGTTGACCCATGTCGATATAAGGCTCTTAGTCGTCTTTTACTACATCCACGAGCAAAGTCAGAGTTGGTAGTATCTTTAGCCGCTACCACACAGCTGGCTGGTATAGAGTTTTATTTAGAATCTATCTTCTCACAATATTATATTACGTCTGAATAATACATACTTGAATCAAAGATAACTCCTCCATGCTTTGGCGTCGTATACGAAGAGCGTTGAAAGGCGTTCGTGGCGGTTCATCGGTTGGTGGTGATGGTACTGGTGTTGCTTCTGTATCGGGCGGTAATCCCAACACCTTTCGTAGGTCGCAAATATTCATTTGAGCGGTAGCCATGCCCAAAACGTCGCCCAACTAGAAACAAAATACACAAAATCATTTAATAAACTAATGTATAATTAATAGAATAAATTACCAGTATCTAGTAGTTCTATCAATTAAGAATACGCTTAATTATTCAGAGCCTACATTATCCACATGGTGGGGTGTTAAGAATATAATGTGTCAAACAATGTGTGGTAATCACTAAAATAACTCGTGGGAGCCGTAAGAATCTGCTTATGGATTGACAGACGACAGAGCACAGCTTTCCCGGGAAATATTTAAAATTAACTTGCGACAGCCTACATCTAAGTACCAAGCAGTATATAGTTTATTAAAGATTACCACAAATAAAATCTATTAAATATTTTACTTTGAGGCCTTTTTTTTCTACGCAATTGAAAGGGAAATCGAAAGGAAACTGGTCTACCGTAACGCGTTGACCTGACGATTTTCCCTGTAATGTTATTCGCCTACATTCATTAATATTATTATTAATTAATATGCAATAAGTCATCGCTCCTACATTGACATGATAAACAGATTTTGTATAAAGGCACACAAGCTATCATATATATGGCAACTATTGTTAATACTAATAATAAGCGAATACTAAGTTGTTATTTATTGAAGCTATAACGCTTCTAAACGTGTATATCACTGTTGTGATGTGAGGCAAGAATGGAGACTAACGTCTAAGATATAGGAACGGTCTAGTTTAGAGCTCACCTTGATACTATGTTCAATATATTGTACTACTAGATTAATACATACATACATATCATCACGCCATGTCCTTTGCAGGGTAAGCAGAGAGAACAGAGTGCCAGAGAACTCTATCCTTGCATACTTCACTCGCTTCCTCAACATTCATAATTCTCTTCATACACGCTCGCCGGTTTCGGAGACTCTTGACTACACCTTCCTTCAGTACATGACCGATCTGGTCTAGATAGGTTAGTCTCGGTCTCCCCCGGTACCTACATCCTTCCACTTTCGCATTGTATATCTTCTTGACCAGACGTTCGTTCGGCATTCTTTCCACATGTCCGAACAAGATTAAACTACTAGATTAAAGTACTACTAGATACTACTACTAGATTAAAGTTAGCTTATAATGTTTTTTTTTTGATATTTAATAAGGATTATTTTATTATTATACTACTAGATTACAAGTAAATCAAATGAATGTAAGCTTATAATGATTTTGTTTATGAATCAAAATAATTATTTGTTTTATTTAAAAAATATTCTCTCCGTGTGGTGAGGAAGTAAGAACACAGTGTGTCACCCCTTCTGCTTACCGCGGGGGATGATAAAGAAAGACTAAGGGACACAAGTAGATGACAGCACTACAAGAAAACGGTTAACGGTTCTGTGCCACCTGCATCCAACGGTTGCCTGCGACCTTGATGAGGTCAGCTGTCCACCGAGTGGGGGTCGTCCTACGCTGCGTCGTCCGATTCGTGATCGCCACTCGAGAAAATTTTTCCCCAACGGTCGTCGGTTCGTCGAGCGATGTGGCCTGCCCATTGCCACTTCAACGTGCTAATTCTTCGGGCTATGTCGGTTACACCCGTTCTTCTACGGATTTCCGTATTCCGGATTTTATCACGTAGAGAAATACCGAGCATAGCCCTCTCCATAGCACGCTGAGCGAGTTTGAGCCTTTTTATGAGGCCGACATTTAGAGACCACGTTTCAGTGCCGTAAATCATCGCTGGTAACACACACTGGTTATAAATCTTTGTTTTCAGACACTGCGGAATATTAGACGAGAAGATCCTCTTAAGTTTCCTCAACGCTGCCCAGCCGAGTTAGATTCATCGGCTGACCTCTTTCTCGAAATTGGATCTACCTAATTGGACTGTTTGTCCTAGGTAAACATAGTGATCGACAACTTCGAGAATCGCATTCCCAACCAGGACCGGTACAGAAATGACATGGGCTTAAGACATGATTTTCGTCTTGTCCATGTTCATTTGCAGCCCTACTAGTTGGGTGACCTTGCTGAGGTCATTTAGCATGGTGCCAAGGTCCTCCAGGGATTCTGCCATGACTACGATATCATCTGCGAATCAAAGGTGAGTGATGTATTCGCCATTGATGTTGATGCCGAGTCCGGTCCAGTCTAAGAGCTTGAAGATATCTTCCAGCGCAGTGGTGAACAGTTTCGGAGAGATAACATCTCTCTGTCTCACACCTTTCTGCAACTGAATCGGTTTCGTACTCTTATCCCGGCAGCGGACCGACATAGTAGCGTTTTTATATAAACACTTCAGCACTTCGATATATCGATAGTCAATTTGGCACCTCTGAAGGGAGTGAAGCACTGCCCAGCACTTAATATTCCATGGATATTGAAGGAAATGGGCAACGGCCATCAACTGTGAATTTTTATAACACCAATTGTGATCGCCAGGTGTGACAATTTCAAAAATAGCATTTTCAGAGATTTTTGTCCAATATTTGCCGTTGATAGACTGATAAATGGATGGAAGAAATTACAACATAATAGTTTATAAGCCAACGCTCATATCTGTACATTATCATTAGATTCTCAAGCCGAATAATTATTTGTGCGATTTATAAGCGATAATTTACAATGTATGTTTTTTGGAACACCCAAGTTCAAAAGAGTTCGTAAAAATAATTGTTAATCAATAATTGAAATCGTATTAGGAATGTGAGTAAAATGTCATAAAGAAATGTAACATATATATTTTAAGTTGATAGAAGTTCGTTTAAATCTTAGATTTAGATATCAGATGAATTTGTATGTGAACATCGCTTTTCAACGAGTAGTAGAGTAGGGTGACAGTTTCTTATTAGTGATGAGGGCAGAGTACTCTTAAACCTGCAAGCATATATGCTATATTCCATTAAATATATTGATCTCTGTGACAGTTGTCACTAGTGCTGCATGTTCACGATGTAGTCCGGATTTTTGTCGATATAGATCCTTATTTGTTAAAGCTACTGCAATTAAAAGCAATCTATGAAAATCTTATTGAATTTCAACCAATAGATTTTATTTAATTGAAACTAAAGCTGTTGATTAATTATTTTTATTATTTGAAATGAATACATCCAAGTTTATCGTCACTATTATCATCATCGCTGGATCATTCCTGTAGGTTGATGATGAGTTCTTGGTCACATATTATTTCATGAATAATCATGTTTATTTTATAAAAGAAATTATCTTTTTAATATAAAAAAAATGGTCTTATTAATACTATGACTGATGTCTGAATACTAAATTAACACAATTTACCTATTTTATAGCGTAACGATGTGGTTTATATAGGTAATGTATTTGTTTTACTTACTTTATAAATAATTAATTATAATAAATAATTTGTTATCGATTTACGTTTATTGACTGTCCCATCTCTATCTTATTCTCAGTTCAGTATGACCTTGTACTTGCGTAAGCATCATATTTTTATAAAATGGTTACTAAGTGTTTTAAAACATATGAGCTACAAGTTTTGGTGTAAATATTTATATTTTTATTTTCATAATTCAGTTAAGATATAACTGGCACGTAAAGAATGAAAACATAGGCGATACAAAATAAAATTGTAAACATGACGCGTATTCAAATTTACGTCATCGGTTTTGTAGCTATCTGTCACAGAGATCAAGGTATATTTTAAGAACTATAAGACATATAGCGGATCAATCAAGAAACCTTTTATAGAAGAAAAGGTTATATTTACTTACATCTTTGGATATATTGTAATGTTCATTGGCGTAGAACAGCGCCTTTTCATGGTTGCCCAATGCAGCATGAGCATTTCCAAGGGACCAGCAAGCACGTCCTTCACCGACACGATCGTGAAGTTTTCTCGCCGCCGTTAGATGACGCACATGATATTCTTCAGCGGCCCGGTACTCGCGCAACAACGTGTAAGTATTACCTAACGAATAACATGCTTGAGCCTCGACTGCCGCATCACCTAGCTCTTCAGCTAGAGCCAGTGTTCGTCTGCGAACAAACTAATAAATTAGAGGAAAGTAAAATATTTATTTTGCATTAGTACAATTACAAAATTTTTACTATTGGTAGGTATAAAAAATGGTAATTAAAACAAAGACGGGTAAAATAAATTTGCAATATAAATTAATTCAAGTTTAATGTAAGATATAAAAAGCTATTGGTTAGCTTATGTTACTTCACTATATTGAAATCCGTCAACACCTATTTACGATGAATTGAAAATATTTTATGAATTCCAAATTGAAGTTGACTATATTTTTTGCCCTCTGTAGCAACAAGAGCAACCGAGGGATTGCCATAAGATTGGGTAGCATCTCTTTCTTAGGAGACGTTTAACACATTACGATCTTCAACTCGCTCTCCAAGCACGCTGATTACGGTACTATTCCTTCAACGAACGGTAATAGACTGAATGAGGATACATTTTTGCATTATTATGTATTACACCAAAATTCAGCAATGACTTTTGATGTGTGTAAGCGTCATATGATGGTTTTATAGGTCATATTCAACATCTTTTTTTTAATTTTTTTATTTAACGTATTAAATCAAATAAATTCAATGACATTTTATTTAAGGTGATGCTGAGTAACTGCTGTGGTGTAGTGAACACAATATAAAAGTGCTTGTTTTCCCAGCAAAATTCACAGAAGATATAATTTGCCACAATAATGCGGTCACTGTTAAAGGTAACAGAATGACTTACTGACGGACAATGATCAAATATGCAAAAACTAAATATGTGAAGAATCTGATAATTCGTGAAGAAACTTATAATACGATACTGACAACAATGAGCTCGTATTAGTAACTCACTGCTAACACAAAACAAGTGGAAAATTTTGCTAATGTGTGAGTAATTACTATGGGATACAATTGATTTTGATACAGGTATTAATGGCGGTGCCCTAATGTTCGGTCTCGTGGACTAACCTCAAGTGGAACACTATTGTTTTTCATTAACTTTGCCGGCATATGAGCAAACTGTTCACCTGATGGTAAGTTATAACATAAGCCTCAGTAATACCGGAGGCATAGGCATAACAATGACCATTCCATTGCTTTTATTATCAGTGTGGTGACGAAATAAGAATACACTTCACCACTACCTATTTTACCCGTGGGCCCACACCCACTAAAGGACGACTAAGGAATGTGAAATGCATATAACCGCTATGCAGGGAAAGAAAACTCTAAATAAAACGCTATACCAACCCGTCGTATCAACAGCATGGTATATAGTTATATACTATACATACTACATATACACATAGGCCAATTTCTCTTCTGTTTTTGGAGAAGGCTCCAGTCTTTATGTGAGACGTATATGAGCTCTGAGATGATAATGATTATTATTAAGTATCGAATAAAGTTGTTCTTCGATGTGGTTGTTGCTGCTTTCAGTAGAGCTATTACTATCATGGCAATTAACAGATTCCTAAAACTGTTTTAGAATAACATTCAGTTTGGTAAAGCGATTTTATTTTATATTCACTATACTTTAGAATTATCTTTCCATTTGAATTAACGTACCGGTATAGGTATTAACCTTCATGATCGTTATGGCTTCGTCTTTTATACAGTCCATATATTAGGAGGATCCAACAACCGTTGTTGTTGATCAGTATAAATATTGATAAGTGTATATAATGTGTTTATATTATGTGCATTATTTATGTGTTTTTAAATTCAAATAGTATTAACTGCGTGGTACCAATACATTATTTTGTTGACTGACTTATCAATTTGCCTAACACAAAGAGACGATGGAAAATTCTAGAATTTAATACGAGAGTATAATAAAATTTTATATTAATACAAAATATTACCTAAAATAATCAGCTAAATTATTCAATTCTGATACAGAATAACAAATGTTCATTATCATCCTACACTGTTTGCAACTCGGGTCCAGTCTTCATCACCTATGCTCATATACGGCCTCACAGCTAGACTTGTGCCTCCTCCAAAATGAAAGAAACATTGATCACCAAGTATTCCTTCTCTTGTAGAAGGGTTCTCTCTTGTGCAGTCGTCTTTTACGACACCCAGGAGGCAAGAAAGGCTTTGGTGTCATATTCTTACTTCGTCACCACATGGAAAATTTATCAGATCCAGCCTTAGGTATATTTATTGATTTAATACTTCATGCATACAATATACAAAAGCGAAATAATTTCTAAAAGCATTTCTTTTGCAAGTCAAACTCGCAAGTCATGCCGAAAACACAAAAGAATAACCTGCGACAAAAAGTACTCTATGTTAATCAGCATTGTATTGTGGTCAGTCTAAAAATGGCATTTCTACTGCCGTTACGATTTATATAATATATTACGCTAAAAACATAGTACACATTAGTTCAATGACAATTTGTGAATGTTGTCAAATTCGAAAAACAAATTCTACTCAAAAATTAGCAATTATAAAAAGTGTTAATAGTAGAAAATCTTAATTATGCTCTATCTAAAAAATGTTGATACGCAGCCGAATATTAAAATGTATAAATGACAAATTTAACAACATACTATTCAAATACAAAACAATTTGTAGGACTATTTCAATAATGTATTTAAGTAATTAAAAGTGCGCAATATATCATACTAGCTGTACCCGCGAAACTCAATCGCAGCGAATTTTGTATATAACTAATAAAGACTAAAACTATATAACTATATAAAAATATTATCATAGGTCGAACTAATTCATAGGAAAATCGATCGAGTAGTTTTTACATGATTCACGAAGAAATAAATAAAAAAGTGTGCGTGTCAGCTCCGACGCACGACTGGCGTTTACTCCTTAAGTACGATTATCAAAACAGGCTCAAAAACAAAAGCTCATTTGACTAAAGTAATATAAATATTTTTATTTACATTTATTAAAACTGTTCAGTGAAGTATTATCTCACGTCAGAAAGTGAATAGGTTGCGCACCAAAAACGCAACGAGGTCATTCGATCACTAGATTTTACTCCTCAAATTTTTCTCATACCGGGCGCCTTATATGAAAATCGATTCTTAAGGAGTAAACTCCAAAAAAAAATCACCAGAAATCTGTCAATGATATTAACACCCCCATAACATTTACTTAATAATCTTCAAGATATATATTTTGTCTCTGTACTATAATAAGCTTAGATAGATAAAAGTAGTCGCTTTGAAATGTAAATCGCTAAAATTTTAACAATTTATCTCTACATTTGCAATTTAGATATTCGCGTAATATTGCGAATAGCATAGTAGCTATTTGTATTGCGTAACGCATGAAAAGCAGTTTAGAATATCCATCACAGAACCTTAAAATGATTTTAAATCCACGTAATAATAAATAATCTACAGTATCATAATATATTTTACTGAGTTCAATAAAAGGAGGCTATTAATTCAATGTCGTTGGATTTTAGACTTTAAAATAGCAAGGAACTTATCAAATTATAAATATTATAATAGTTAAGATTTAAAGAGTTAGATCTTCAAAAAACGTAGGTATTTCAAGGTCTTTATGCATGGCAAATTATCGTACAGATATTTCAATATAGCGATTTTTTCTATTATTTATTTCGCACAGTCAGTCATTATTAACTACATTTCAACTCAAATCTCAGTAGCTGAGTACTTTCGAAGTTGATCGCACAAACATGACAAACATTGCGACATATCATGTATGATGATATACAATATGTATTTTACCTACTCGTATCTGTTGTATGCAGCCTATATCAGCAACAAAAAATTGTTACAAAAACATTGAGTATGAAATTGAATAAATTTCCTCTCTTTTTTCGCTTTGTTAAAAAAAGATACAATCACTCTTTGATGTAATAAATATGATCCAAAGCTGAGATTATCTGATTATTTAGTCTTATATATGTGTTATATTGATTTTATTATAGAATATATAACACCTATATACATGCGTCTAAAAGCCCTCAGTTGAAAATCAAACAGTTTATTTAATCTTTATCAACTGGTCTACTTCGAACTAAAAAAATATGTATGCATTTTTGCTGGAATATAGAGATAAGACTTTTAAAATCAAAAAATATGAAGACAAATAACTATAATATCCTAAAAACAAACTCTAATTTATGGTTAGTGTTAGCTCTTTATAATGTATTTACCTTAGAATAATAACATATAGAAACCAATTCCACGCACAATATTTGACGCCACTAAATTGGTGTTAGAAATGTCACCTTAGGCCGTCCCGTTCCGTAGTGTACAAGGTGAAAGTGTTCCATTCTATAGTAGTGTGCGGGTTATCGCTGGCACACTAACAGGATTATTGGCTTCACTCTTATAACTATCCTTTCATGTGTTTTTATTCTAAGGTATTTAACTACATATAAAAAAATACGCGCAGCTGGTTATAAAAAAAATTAAATATATCAAATTTATGTAAACAATAGAAAAAAAATTGTCACTGAAAAACGTATTTTTATACTAAATGTGAAGTGGCAAACTTAATTTAAAATATAAAATAAAAAATATAAGCCTACTAAGCAATTATTACAACATTTAAACAAGCTCTTACTACGCCATCTTTTATATATTGCTATTTAAATCCAGCAAGAATTATCAGTCAGGCAAGTTTAATAAAATTAAAATCTTAATTGTTCAGTATCCATTTAGTTTATCATCATCATCATCATTTCAGCTCATATACGTCCCACTGTTGGGCTCGAGCCTCCTCCATAATGGGAAGTAAATGAACCTACTATACCACGCTGGTCAAACGTGTTGTTATAGGGTTTTGTCTCGAGTTTTCCTTCTCTGACATAGATGTTATAAGCGTTTTATATCCCTTAGTCGTCTCTTACGTTCACCCACGTAAGACAGGGAGTAGTGAATTATATTCTTACTCCGTCACCATACGGAGAGTTTAACGGAATTTAGTTTATGCTACTTATTAATTATAATAAAATATATAAATTATAGTAAACTTATACCGTAATAGCAGAATGTAACAACAATAACACCATGCATAACATTAAACACAAAACATTAAATACTCAGCTAATTATGAATAATAATGGTGCTTATTTACGTACTTGTAATGTTCAGCAGCGTTCTCAAATTGTCCTAAAAAGATGTGCGAATTGCCAAGATTGCTGTTGGCTCGTCGTTCAGCTGCCTTATCGCCAAATTCTCTGGCAATCTGAAGCCGCTCGGTGTGGTAATGTATCGCTCTCGAAAAATCACCCAGTAAGTAGCAAGTATTACCGAGGTTACCGCAAGCGCGACCCATTGCTTGACGATCCCCCAGACTGCGCATAAGCTCGAGATTCTCTCTACGGGACAAAAATAATATTATAGCAATAAGTAAACATCTTCTCTTTTTAACGCATATACATACTTTCCATACAATTAAATAGAGTTAAATATACCGGGTGTAACAGAGAATGGAGCAGCTGGTCAGAAGGGTGGTAGGTAATAATGGTAGACCCATAACAAAAATTTGAAGAGAAAATGTCGATTCGTTAATGAATTTGAAGCATTTAAATTTTAAATTTTGTCATCGCTTTTTTTTGAAACTGAATGAAATGTACCAAGTAAATGACAAATAATCTGCTACATACTGAAACTTTCTTAAATATTCATTAAAACCTAAAAATCAACAATTACGTTTGCTACAGATGACAAACTTCGTCTTTACAAACAGCTGATGGGTCAATAACCCTTGATATTTTCCCTTTAAATTTTTGTCATGGTTTGCTACCATCATTACCTACCACCCATCTGACCAGCTGTTCCCTTCTCTGTCACCCTGAAGTTAGCTATAGTTAACATTTTAGTTTTTTTTTGTACATACATACATAGCTTCACGCCTGTTTCCCAGAGGGGTAGGCAGAGACTACGGATTGCCACAAACCACGATCCTGGCATACTTTGTGATATTTAAATAAACTTTATTTAACTTTATTTAACTAGATAATGCGTTATAATAAAACTTTCAATGTATTAAATACCTTTTTTTATTGTTAGTGTCGTTTTTTCTACAAACGTAGCATAAGGCGAAAGATAAAATTTTTGAAAATATATTTATCTTGTTACGCCAAAGAATTATAAATACGTTAGTATTTATAATTGCGTGTACTGTACACACACTTTTTTTTTAAATCAATTACGTAAATGTACTTACTCGTAATAGGCTACAGCTTGTGTTAAACATTCTCGTACTTCCTCAGGATAGTGGCCCGGGTCGTTTTGACCTATACGACCTAATTGTTTACCCTGCGCATGGTACACGTTGCCCAAATTATACAATGCGCGCCCTTCACTCAGTCTGTCGCCAAGAGCTCTCGATATTTCCAAATGGCGAGTACAGCATTGTATTGCCTCATTAAATTTACCCATTACTTTTAAGGTATTACCCAGATTACCAGACGCTTTCGCTTCTCCTAATTTATCATTCATTGTCCTAAAAGAAAAATAAATGTTACATAATGTTGGCTTTTGTGTGTAGTGTTTATAAAAATTGCCTAAAACTTCGTATTACCTAGCTAAAGTCAAATCATGCTTATGATACTGCATGGCCATGTTATAGTCTCCTAAATAAAAGTAAGCATTGCCCAACTGACTGTAGATGGCGCTCAGAGTGCGTAAGTCCTCAGTGCCGGCTTGAATGGCTGCCTGAAAAAATGCAACGCCGGCGCGACAGTCGCCGGCTTTGCAAAGCCGCTCGCCTTCCAGTGCTAACTCGAGACACATTGAGCCCCCATCGCAGCTCTGTAATGCAAAAATTTAAAATAGTTAATACTCAAAGAAAATATTTATGACCGTGATTTTTATGAATACAGGCAGAAGAATCGCGCTTTGCTTTCAATAGCGACGGGTTAATAATATAATTGCTGCCATGCCTCATTTGCCCCTGGGAGTTCGGCTAAACGTATCAGAAGAGTGCTCAGTAAATCTCCTGAACTTAATGAAGACGAAATGATGCTGTGTATGAGGTCTCAATTCTTTCATTACACGCTACCTACCTATACCTGCGGCTTAGATCGCGTGTTGCGACAGAAAGTCGTGTAAAATTTATTATTCAAACCTACGGGATCAGTCTTTTATCCTACATCCATTTTGTGCTCCTGACGCCACGCGACGTAACGATGCATGCAAAATTTTATGATGATCCGTTAAGTAATTATGTCACGTATGCGTAACGAACAACTCATATTTGCATTTATAATAGCAGTTAGGTTTGTAATGTTTGCTGTGTAGTGGAGGCTATGAATACTATACAAACAACACATTACATACAAACCTTACATTGCTTGTGGGTTATCGTAAAAGACGTCTAAGAGCTTTACATCGATCTAGGCCAATTCCATCTGATGTGTGGGTCAACAATTACATACCTAAAATAGATTGATGTCAGCAGGCGGCTGGTCATAAAACTATTGGCAAAACTTTCGCAATATGTATTGTAATTGTAAATAAGCAATATGTACTGGAGAAGAGTACACATTGTGTCGACCTCAAGTAATTGGAATAAGAACAGGAAGATGATGAGTTAGCTTTATAAAATACGAAATGTCCAGTAAAACTTAACATTAATTGTACTATTAAATTATTAATAAATAAACAATTAATCATCGGAGTTAGTGAATAATAGACATAATTATTTATTATACATAATTAAGCATATTAAATGCTAAATTTCAGTAATTTAAAAGACATAATTATGTTAAAATTCTAATTATGCGAAGCGTATGATCTGAATCATATGTGTGCGTATGGATACACGTCAAAACGTATAACTTAACATCTATACACATAATTAAATCGTAAAAGGACAATATCTGTACATTATATATATTGAACAAAACTAGTACAGAGTGGTCGTTATTGGAACAGCAGAAGTCAAAAATTTTGAATATTTATCTGGTTGGTATTGTTAGAGGACTAAATTAAATGGTATCTATCTAGGGTAAAAAAAAATCTTAAATTTATAAATATCCAAGTAATGAACGCAGGCAAAGCCGGTACAATCGGTACCCGGTACAACTAGTGCCTATATAATATCCATGTAGATTTGAACAAATCTCGAATCACACACACGGTTTTAAATGATCCCTATTTAATCTAAAAGCATATAATATGAAAGGAAGGGGTCGTGACACATTCTAAAACGGTTACCTCACGCTCCATAAAGTATAAGAATCGTAATAATGCATAATTTATCCAGAATTACAACTGCAATACACGCAATTACAGTGAATGATTGCATAGACAATTAGATCATTGAATAGAGGAATGTATTTATGCATGGATGGTTTAGAAGTGTAAGTAGACACCTACATCGCTGAGTGTCGTGGCTCGATTGCCACGTACAACAATTGTGTTTGCGAAATGCAACGTGATACAATGGCTAACAGTGGGTCAATTTCCCTATCTCCACGCAAGAAACCCATGCTACGTTTATGGGCTGGAGAAGATTTGTGATGTTCAAACATACTATTTATTATTATTATCTTTTTTTCCCCTTGTGGTGACGGAGTAAGAATACAATTCACCACCCCCTATCTTACCCGTGGGTACGACTAAGGGATACAAAACGCATATAACATCTATGCAAGAGATGGAAAATTCCAAAGAAACCCTATACCAACACGTCTAACCAGCGTGGTATAGTGGGTCAATTTCCCTCTCAATGTGGAGGAGGTTCGAGCCCAACAGTGGGACATATATGAGTTGAGACGATGATGATGATAATTTTTTCATACACCACTCCGTACTAAGTTCTTTTTTATGCGGTAGACTACACATAAAATTAACGTATAGTCAATCATCTGTGTATCATAGAAAGAATCATCTCTAGGTTTGATACCTATATGAGAGGATACCCGTGAGGGTAGACCGCCGGGTAGGCCACTGAAGAAAAAAAACCGCGTACCAGTGACCCAACCGCACGGCGTCGAGACGTCTATGTAGGGCGGGTCTACGGGGTTTTGCGCCGCTTTTCCTGTCGCCCCGGACGGATTAGCGGGCCATGACGTACCGTAGCCCGCTGCCAAAAAAAAAAAATATAGGTTTCATAACTATGACAGTCAGGATTGTAATTATATAATAAGACTGTACCATCTATGAAATCACTCTAAGGTTTTTATTGCATACGACATTAGAACTAGCTAAAACTAATATCGTCGATTAAATAGAAAAGTGACATTAATTAAAAATACCATAAAACCCGATTACGAAGCGAAAAATGATGTCATAGGCGGGATTCGAACCCGCGCTTATTGGGATTCCGGTCCAATCGTGCTGCCACTACACCACCGTGACTTATTGTTGGACATGGAAATTTCGCTTCGTATCATATTTACGTCATAAGGTGACGGTATACTATCTACCCGACAATGTTTATACATTGTTATAGGCTTAATACTTCAAACTTTACAGTTAGAATTGTATTAAACGATGACACAACCTTGTTATTTAAATTACTGAAATTTAGCATTTAATATGCTTAATTATTTACAAAACCCGATTACGAAGCGAAAAATGACGATTGGGCCGGAACGCAGCATGATTGGGCCGGAATCCCAATAAGCGCGGGTTCGAATCCCGCTTGTGACATCATTTTTCGCTTCGTAATCGGGTTTTATAAATAATTAAGCATATTAAATGCTAAATTTCAGTAATTTAAAACATACCATATTTTACAGTACACACAAAGATTTCTTTCAACGAAGAAATGTGCAGCGTAACATAGAATAAAACTTCTGACATTACAGTTTTTGACATTTATTTCATGATTTATCATTTTTTTATTAAAATGCAACCTAGGTACCTATAACTTCTTTTGTTAAAATTATGTAATATTTTTTTTTTTAATTGGAGATTGTCATCCACGTTTAGTAGCTTCAAAGAATAAATCATTCCATTTATATATATACCTATATAGCTTTTTAGGATAATCCAACTAACGAAAATTCTAAAGCCAACAACAAAATTTAACTCGTGAATTTACTTAAAGTATACTTTCCTAACTCCTATAACTGTCAATCTAAATTGAGTTATTGGCGAAATCTTGTGAACGGCCATTTATATAAATAACAAAAAAAAAAAAAAGGTACCTATAACAAAATGTTGAATATACTACTAAAACTTGAAATGAACTTAAAATGTTTTATAAGTATTTTATTCTTGCCTAATATATCGTTGTATGATTGCGTGCTAAAACGGAATTGAAGGTTTTGTCAGGGGCACGAGCTATATCCGTAGTGCAATGCGTTATTACTTCAACCCAAATGTATTTCATTATTGAGCACTGGCTTTCTCAACAATGCGAGAAAAAATGAATTATCATTTCACATAATGACTATTCTTAATCATCCTTTATCCCCAGGGAAACACTGTTACCCGAATGGGTTATCCGCCGGGCTGGCCACGGAGGTCAAGGAAGCGGTACAGTGGGCCGGTCGGCAATAGCAATGGGGAGTGAATACAATAGGTTATGGGGCCATGTGCCACCTTTCGGTCGCCCCGGACGGAATAGACGGCTTTTCTCTGAACCTAGGTCCAGAGAAAAGCCTGCAAAAAAAAGGGAAACACTGTGGTGTAATGTATTCGTACTCCATAATCTCACGAAATGGAATGTGTTTAACTTTTTAAAACTATCTATTACTTAAAAATACCCACATTAACTCATTATGATCAAATAGAAACAATAATAGTGTCAAATTACTTCACACCTACACATAAAATGTTATGAAAGATGATATGAAATATTACGTGGAACTATTAAGCAAATAGCTGATGACAATAGAATGAAGCAAATTGTCTCAAATTCTCATGAAACATTACCTATTGCATTGTGGTTGCTCCATATGATAATTGTAATAATTATAATTTGGTAAAAAATAAGCGAACTGCATATTTAATTAATGAAGTACTGTGAAGCTACCTGTGAAATCTGTTTTTATCAGTCAAACAGCACTGTTCTATATTATTACTGATGTGGCTACAAACCCTAATGAGATAATATATTAAAAAAATTACATATTATTCTGTATCATTATTAAAAAATAACGAACTCGGAGAAAACCACTAGACCACATGTTGACAGATTCATTTGTTAAAATTTTCATCTAACAACATTTATGTGAAAGTTGTTGCAATTACTTGATAAATGTACTAGTGTGCTACTGAAATTACAGTAGAATGATTGTATAAAATATCCATATATTTCAGCCATGTGCCTATTTTGATTTAGAATAGAAAGAATAGAAATAAATTTATTCAAAGGAAAAATGCACACTTTTACAATTGTTTTTTTTCTGCCAAACTGTATTACAGTTTGTTGGCAGATTAACTATACTACTAGATTATAGTTAGATTACTAATAGACATTGGTTTTCACATTATAATGCTACATAGAAACAAATACAATAATCATCACAATTGTCAAACGGTTTGGCAATTAAAGTTATTGACATGGGTTTCTTAATACAGAAATAACCAACGGAATATCCTGGGGCTCTTATAGACGGTTCATACGACTCCCATGGCAATTTAAGTGGTGTTGACACATTGTATTCTTAGCATGATATGAATTTATATACAAATATGTAAAATATAGTTACATAAATTGGTTAGTTTGTGTTAAAAGATTGATATTGTATAGTTAGGGTCGTTAACAATACTAGGTCATTATAATAAATATTAAAAAATAACATATTAACCTAAAAAGACTAGGAGTTTAATAAAAGTTTGACTATTATAGTTCAAAATAATTATCCTCAAAAGTGATAATATACCTAAAATTAACAATCCCAATATTTTGATAAATAGGTATATCATTGAAGGCCTTCAATGATATTTTTCTCAAAAATGACTATCTAAACACAAGTTGATAGATTAACTATGCAAGCGCTACAAACACATTTCTCTTTTTAGACTCTCTCATCTCTTTAGACATACTTAAATAATAACTATTTCGGAATTGAAATATAGGCCATCATAATCAATAATCAGTACCTATATTTTATGCTTCTTAATCAATAAATCATTTTACTTATTACAGTAATTGTTATTTTCTATTATAAATCTGAACTGTTAATTTGAATAAACTATGTACCTGACACATAGAACAAATCTTTTCCCAAAAAAATACTGTACCAGTCATATAATCAGTCAACAGTAAAGAGTAGCAATTATAAATGTTAACAAATCCAGCTAAACATAAAACAAAGATGAAACATCAATATTTATAACCAATGCACAGTTAATAGTGAATAAATGTCCATCATTGTGCAATAAATAGATGTCTCAGGGTGGTTAATGATAGGTGTAAGCACAAAGTTAGCCTGCCAATATAAGTTGTAACTATAAGATGGATAAAAGCTATATAAGAATATAGTGAAAAAAAATCTAAATAAAATGTTATTCCATAACTAATCAGAATGTAAAATAGCTAAATAATATATTCAATGCAAAACAGCAAAGTATAATTGTTAAATGGCAAATAAATTATATGTGATTAACAAAAATTACCTTCAAAATTTCATAATTTATGAATTACAATGGAATTACTCAAATTTAATGAGACATTATACTTTGGATTATGATGGTAATATGTTGTAGACATTTTAGCTTTTTATATATCAAATAAATTTTATTTATAGCAGTAATAGTGTGCACACTATTACTACTACCAATATTCAAAAATCATATAGGTGATTTTAAATCTTGTTTTCTTATAACTTCTCAATTTTAGGCAAAAGTCACCTGCGCGATGCAAGGGCTATTGATGTAACATATAGTATATAGTATTATTTTGAAGTTTCCTTAGCTTGCAGATCTGTTCTTGTTTATTTAATGTAGTTGGCTTTCACAACATTTATTACATTATTAATAGTAAATCTTATAATCATCATCATCATCATCACAGCCCATATATGTCCCACTGTTGGGCTCGGGCCTCCTCCATAATGGGAGGGAAAATCACCTACTATACCATGCTGGTCAGACATGTTGGTATAATGTTTTGTTTCGAGATTTCCTTCCCTTGCATAGATGTTATATGCGTTTTATATTCCTTAGTCGTCTCGTACGATCACCCACGGGTAAGATAGGGGGTGATGAATTGTAATCTTATTCCGTCACCACATAGACAAAATTATCAGTCAAAAGTAAGGAGTAATAAATTTTACGTTATCATGATAAAAATAGTACATAGTAAATATGAAACAACTAAGAGACAGAATATACATATAACATATATGCTAGAGAAGTGCAAGCTAAATGATGATGCATTTTAAAATTATTTTGACAGTATTTTTATAATTGTTTAATATTGCTTGAAAGCTAAAAACATACAAGTGTAACTGCAGACCAGTAGATGAACATTTCTTATACATTTTTGGGGCAGTTAATTATTATTTAAATAATGCTTTGTAAATAACAATTAATGAATGATTTGAAGTAACAAAGTAGCTGTTAAAATGTTCAATATCTTAATGCCTTAGACTTTTTGATTATTTCAATACATGCCATTTAGTACTAGTTATATTCCCTCGATACAGTTTTATCATAGGTAATTAATTGGCTTTTCTGAGCACATTTCAATCATACTTTAATAATGTCATAAGTATATAATATAATATATCAAATAGTAAGAAAGTAGATACAGTAATATTTCCTTATGTTAAATGCCAAAGGTAGTATTAAGACTTTCAATTTTACTGCCACTTAATTGATGACCATTAATAAGGTATTATGGGCCTCCGATCTCATTCATAGGGGTCGCTACTCGTCGTATGCGGATGCGGTCTCTAATAGGTCACAGTTTCCGTATAAGGTCCCCCACCTAATGACTCACGAGCCTCATAATCAATAGAAATTAGAACTATGTAGCAAAATATATCTACACTAATTCCTTAATTATGATTATTCATAAAATATCTCTATAGAAATGTATAAATATTAAAAATAAGTAATTATTGAATGATTCTTACCTGTGCGTCCACCGAAAGGTTTTCCGCGCTGGCGCTCACAGACATTTTAAACAGAAACTTGTAAACAAAAAGACAAATCAATAGTATTTATAAAAGAGTTAACAGTTTATAATCATAGTAAATGTTTTCTACTTTCTTGTCCACTAGGTAATATATATACTGGGCGTGTACGTAACCGTAAGTACAAAACACGAACTTCGGAATTGAGTTGATCACAGTTGACACAACGACTTTGTTTTTTGATTGAATGAATAAACGAACGAACTTAAAGAACGAACTAAGGGAAGAAAATACGGCAAAGCATAGAAAAAGTATTGAGAGTTGCCAATAATGTATTATTTTACTCTATGGTTGCTAAGCTCTAAAATATGTTCTAAACATGTTCTAAAACTGATTTTGAAGCTATCGAAAGTTGCGATAAAGAATCATTCTATTTTTCTATTGATAATAAATTTAAAAAAATGAACGTCAAAATGAATAACTAATAGGTACTATAGCGATTGATTGGTTGATGGAAAATGTCGGTCAGTGCAGTATCTTGTTGGACATCAAATATTTTTGAACTATAATTAGGTACTATAAAAAGTATTCGAAACGTTATGGTAGTAAAAGTACAATTAAAACGCAACAACTTCAAATATATTCCTATGCCAAACTGTCTGAACACAATCTATGCCAATTTTATTCCTATCGCGAAAGAGTCTATCCATTAACGATACATATAAAGGTGCAATTCGGCCATTAACAATCAATACACTACTTTCAAATTTCTATTTGTTTTTACAATATAAATTGTAACACCGACACAGTGAATGGTTATATGTGTATCTGACAGATGGCAGTGTATCTGACAGATCTTGTTGGGCAAACAAAATCAAGTCAACCGGTTGGGTCACCTTATATACCGCCATCTATAGCATTAAATTACATTAGTAACTCTTCAATATACGCAGTTTTCAATAGTTGGTTGCATAGATGGCGTAATGGTCTCTTATACGAACTGTAAATATTGCTACGATATTGTACTGTATAAAAAGTATAAAAACATTGATTAAATTATTATTAAATTCTCTCATAATTCCTTGATTGGTCATGCAATATTCTTGCTTCTCGGCGTCCAGTGCGAGCAATGAACAGATTATTTTTCTTTTAGTATATAAACCACTGCACTGAGTTAATTGTTCATCTTTTGTTAAATCACCACAATTTAAATCATGCTGATACTTTTGGAGCTGCGTCTCAATAGTATTGTGGTGTCTAGTTTTTTTTTTTTTGTGTGTCTTAGTTGTTAGTCTCAGATGGCTATGACAACTTTACCCGGACTGTGGGTGAGCGCTGAGGGCTCTCAACCAGTGTGGTGTAGTGTACCTATAGTATTTACTTATTGTCTTATATAAGACCATTATTTTTGGTTCCTGATACACAGTTTGTAACTAGTGTTGGAGCCAGAAATTCCCATATATTTTTGTATCGTTCATATGGTACCTAATAAAATAAATGAAAATTAAATAATTAGCCTGGCTGGATGATGGCGTACCTACTGAGAGTTAAATAATTCATTCAAATGTCCATTTATAATAAAAGTCCCACAAGAGGATCCTTGTGAGTTCAACATGGTACATCGTATTTAGGCTCCGTCTTCATGTTTGAATCATGTTATTAGGCAGAAAAATCGAAGTCATGAAATTGGTTCCAGTGACTCGTTTTTGCCAGTAGAGACGATCTGTATGGTAGGGTCCTCGCATCCTTAAGCAGTCGCAGGCGATAAACAGGCCTAGAGTCTGGCTGTGAGTTATGAACAACCCCTACTCAAAAAAACAGCGAGCAGCAAAATTTAGTAAAATATACAGACACTCCGTTTACAATTTACAATGAATTGTGGCAAAAAGGTCATCAGAATAAAAAAAATAATAAGTAAATACAATGGAGAAAGGATTGAAAATATAGTGTCGGAAATCCCATTGCTAAATTTTCTAGTGTCACCCTAAGAAAAAAAAAATAAGAAAATACAATATTTGATATTGTAAGAAGTAGATAAAAGTGTAACAAATTCCAAGTATGCCAATTTATTTAAGCAAAATGACATTAATATAGCCGCTTTCTTCTTGCTCTGGTGAAGGTTTATAGCCAAAAGTGTACCTATACATCACCATCATCATCATCTGAGCTATATTGTACACATACCTAGGTACTTCCCAATACGGTCAATACCTACGTCCCATTGCTCGAATGAAGTCATGTTCTAGTTTCGCGGCCATGAATCGGACGACGTAGCTTAGGATATTTATTCGATAGATAAATTATTAATGTCTATATACCTATATAAGATTCTAAAAGCTGTGTGGTAGCGGCTACGAATACTAACAACCGTTACTTTGCTCGTGGATGTCATAAAAGACGACTAAGAGCCTTATAACGACCTGGACCTGATGCCGTTTAGTCAACAATTACATTCCCAAGGAGTGTTGATGTCTGGCAGGCGGCTGGTCATAAAACTATTGTTAATAACTTTTACAATATGTATTAGGTATGATAGAAGAGTACATATTGTAGCGACCCAAGTAATTGGGATAAGAGTAGGAGAATGATGATATCTAAGTTTCTAAAATGTTACCGTACATCAATAACATCCTGTTCTTATTCTAGTAACTTCGGGTCAACGCAAGTCTTCTCTTTCCATAAAATCCCATTAGACGTCATCTCTGTGGTCACGCCCATTTTATCAATGTCAAGCTTTACGCAGTCCATCCATGTTTTCTTTGGTTTTCTCTTACCCCTAAAATCTGCAACTTTTACAAGTAAAACTCTCATCGTGTCTCATCATGTGTCTGTATCACTTCAAGCAGTTCAAGCGTTCAATCCTTAACTTCTTTGTCACTGATGGAACTTTCAAACTTCCTCTTATACGTTCATTCTTTATTTTGTCCATTGTCGCCACACTGTACATCTCACTCAACAAACCCATTGTGCTACATGCAATTGTTTCTCATCTGTCGCTCTTGTAGCTCATGGTGATCGATGCAGTACCTATAGTAGGCTTCACTAAAGTTTTGTAAATTTTCTCTTTAATTTAATGGGCCCTGAGTACCCATTACATAAAAAGGGAAAATTCGGATGTTGCACCGGTACCATACCACCATTTCATCCGTCCCGCATTAAATCGTTGTCATCGCACGATCTGGGTCACCATTAGGTACTTTTTGGATAAACGAAACGAGGTATCGAAAATTCGAGCATACTGGAATGGTAGGGGTACATGCTTACATTAAGGAATAAGGGTGTAACACTGAAGAGAACGCTGAAATCGCATAACTTGTATTCCATTTTAATGTACTGGTTTTCAAGCCCATATTTTTCAATTTTTTCACAGTCAGTGTGCTCTGCACTTCGAATTCATCTTCTGCGACGAGAACATGTTTGTAAAATTCTACAGAGCTGGATATAAAAATAAATACTTTACGAAAGAATAGAAAACAACATCATACGTATACGCCATTTTGTACGTACTGCCTGTAGGTATATGCCTATAGCTAAGCAGAATCCACACAAAAATGCCTTTTGTGAGATTTCAATATTTTTCATCTAAAATTAAAATATCTTTTAATTTACTACCATCGCTGTAACAAAGAACTTATATAAAAACGGGCACCTAATTATTGTTATAGTTACGTTTGTACAGAAAACACGGGAGCAGCGTTAGATTCCCCGAGGCTAGGTGGCGTTGAGGTGAGCAGCCGGGGGTGCTCGTTAGTTATGCAAATAACGGGAGGGCGGGGATTCTCGCAATCTGATCACTGCCACGCCCCGCAATTTTAACTGTTACACCGTTGCAGTTGCGTGTACGTACACACTTGTGTTGCCAACATACTGCTACTTATTTGCTACCATCCCAAATTTGAATACAAGTAATCCAATAAACGGGATATGAGTTTTTTTTTAACTTTATTTGAATGGGTACCTATATTTTTTGAAATCAAATTATTTTTACGGATTTTATAGCGTTTGTATTTGATTTTTAATTGTCCGACGTTTCGAACACTTTGCAGCGTTCATGGTCACTGGAGGACTAAGGTGTCTCACGTCCAACAAGTCATAGTTATTACACTTATTACAGAGATTTAGATATATCTACCGCCTACAGCATTAGTTATAAAATTTTGACACATATTTTTAATACAAATTCATTGCCAGTACAAAAAGAAAATATTTAAAAAAAATATATGATATTATATAGCATTTTTTTATATTGTGATTAGTTATTAGTTATTAAACATTTAATTCATGATAATTATTATTTTGTGGCAATTTACGAGCTTAAAAGTTAAAAGCCAAGCTTAAAAGCCAAAGTTGAGTAAATTACTATTTAGCTATTGTGGTTGACCCACAATATAGCTCTATACAATAAATGCTCACTGTGTCTTGCAGTTTCGTGGTTGTTTTCTTTGTTTTATTTTTAACTAGCTAACCTAGCTCGTTCGTTTGTTTGTAGAAGTCCGTGAATCGCAGCGCCGTCTGGTGGCGAGTTACATCAATGCGGATAGCATATAAACCTTCTCCGTGAAAAAACACATATACATACCAATTTTCATAATGCTCGGTCAAATAGTTTCTGAGTCTTGATGACAATACCCAGCCATTCTCCATATTGAATTTCTTTTTTAATTTTTAATTTCAATAGTTTCGCGAACCATTCTAGGCAGGTATGTGTTCTTTTGTGAAGATTTGTGGTTTATTAAACCTGTTGTAATGGTGGGTGCGGTCCTGACTGTGCTCACAGACTCCGGACTTAGTGTGACAGCCATGCTCACATCAGCTATATGTTCCTTGATCCGAGTTCTTACAAATTTCTTTGTTTGGCCTATGTAAGAGAGACCACAGTCACAGTCTAGTTTATAAACTCCAGCATCCTGTAGAGGGATCTAGCACTTGACAGGTGGTAATAACTGACTATCCCTTTCAGTGGCTTAAAATAAGTTTTTATAGAAGCACGTTTAAGGATATAGACAAGTAGTGTTTAGTATCTTGGAATTATTAAGTCTAGTATCTTGGAAATGAGTTAAATTTAAAATAAAATTCTTATCGCATGCCATATATACCATATATATATATATATATATATATATATATATATATATATATATATATATATATATATATATATATATATATATATTTGTGTGCCAGTAGGACTGCATCATCTGCATAAAGCAGAGCAGTGACCACTGAGTCGCCCATCTGGACTCCCACATTCATATCGTTCAACCTTTGGAGACATTTATCCAGATATATGATAAACAGCCTGGCTGACAGAACGCACCCCTGCTTAACGCCGATATTGACGTCAAACCAAGGCGACATTCCATCATCCAGCCGCACACAGGCTCTACAGCCCATGTAACTGGACTGCACAGCCTGCAGCAGTTTACCGTTAATACCATACTCCGGTAAAATGTCCCAAAGTTCCTTTCGTACAACCGTGTCAAATGCTCTCTCCAGATCCACAAAACTGCAGAAAACCCTGTGACCTAGAGCCAGATGCTTCTCCACAATGTTGCGCAGAGAGAACACTTGATCCATCCATCCCCTTCCACTCCTGAAACCTCCTTGTGTCTCACACAGTAAACCATCGGACACCATCCTTATTCTCCTTTCAATAATTTTACCGTACACTTTTGCTGCCAAACTAGTCAAGCTTATGGCTCTGTAATTTGCGCAGTCATAACGTGAACCCTTGTTTTTAAACAAAGGCACGATGACTGCGTTATTCCAGTCCCCGGGAACCATTCCCCAGCTCCAACATAAATTGAGGAGCAATAGGAACGCCTCCCAGACACAGGAGCCACCAAGCTTGATCATCTCGGCAGACACCATATCAATGCCCGCTGCCTTACCATTTTTCAAACTTCTTATCGCCCATTCAACTTCATCCATACTGATGCCATCGGAGGACGTCGCTGTCGAATGTTGTTCTACTAAACCACATGCGGCACCGGCATCAACATTAGCATCCGCATACATATCGCCAAAATATTCACTCCATCGGCATAACACGTCTTGTGTTTGTGTAAGAATGTCTCCACCTTTAGACCTTATTTTATTCATTCTGAAGGCTGACCAACCACACCGAGACTTCTTCACCTCCCTCCAAAAGAGTTTGGTGTTACCCTCGAAGTTTTTAGCCAGCCTATCTTCTGCACTCATACTTGCTCTATCACGTTTCTCTTTCACTAAGGCCTTGGTGTCATTCTTACATTACCGATATATTTCTTTCTTTTGTTCAGTCATACTGTCATTCAGATTCAAATAAGAGACATAGTCCAGCCACGCTTTCTTCTTTTGCTCTACGGAAGCTGCCACTTCCGCATCCCACCATGCATCACCATTTGTTTTTCTATGCTTCTTTGAACTTCCACATACTTCTTTCGCTGTATCTACCATACTCTCTTTCAATACTCTCCAGCATTCTTCAATGTCCGATTGCAGCTGGCTTGCCATCGTCAACCGTTCTCGGACACCCTCTGCATACTTTTCTCTTCCACACTCTTCTTGCAACCTTTCAACTTTTATTCTTTCAAGCCTCGCCAGTGCCTCCACTTTCTGAACACACCACTAAATCTCGCAATAACGAGGTAGTAGTCCGTATCGACTGTGGGACCCCTGTAGGCTCTTGCGTCCAATATTTTGCTTCGGAGGCGACTGTCTACCAAAATGAAATCTATTATACTTTTCTGTTCATTCCTTCTATATGTATACATATGGATGTCCTTATGTTGGAAAAATGTGTTTGACACAATAAGGTTTCTCTCCATGCATACATCCACTATGAATCTACCTGCGTCGTTCACTCTCTTATCACCAAATGGACCAAGTACGTCATCGGGACGCTTGGTCCCCACCCATTCGTTCAAATCTCCGCATACAATCACTTGTTCACTGGTTTCTGCCATATCCAGAACTTCCCTAACATTATCCCAAAACTTCTCTAGGTCTGATGCCACCGAGGATCCTACGGCAGCATATGCTACAACCATGAATACCTTGGTGACACCTAGTTTTATACGGACCCAAGGCGTCGCTGCCCCTTTGCTTGGTCTCTGTTACACAGATGCACGTCTGTTCCTTCTACACAACCTCTAACATTCCACGTGCCCACCCGGCACTCTGCTCTACTCGACTTGTCTGACTGGGCAAGGCGTGATGGGTGGCGGCCTCCATCGCCGCAACTGGCGAAGTTCGTACCGACGGGGGCGGGTCGGTATACGCGTCGCCTCCGGGGGACGCCCTAAACCCCACTGCGGTACGCATATATATATACTAGCAGACGGGGCCACGCGTTGCTGTGGCTTAGGTTAGCCTCAGTAACACTTTTTGTTTATTCTAACAAATTTTAGCTTATATGCAGCGTTTGTACATTGAACATAGCGCCATCTATTAAATACTTACTGAATTCAATCAACAGATTCCGCCATCTTTTAAAATCCTTTTGATATAATGATATAACATATGATTTTGACTGTCAAGACATATAATCTGCTATAAAATAATATTACTATAAATTGAGATTTAAGCTATCCTATCTTTTAAGTTGGATCATACTACACTTGCTGTGCAAATTTGGTTAAAATCGGTTAGGTACTTTATGAATCCATCGCGGACAAACAACGTGACACGTAATTTATATATATTAAGTATATATATATATATATATATATATATATATATATATATATATATATATATATATATATATATATATATATATATATATATATATATATAGGGTACGTTGTTGAACAGTGAACCAAGCTTTTTTCTAAGTCTTATAACTTGCTAGAAAACAAAGCTAACAATCTCATTTATGTGCCATCTCTTAGATAATTTCATATGGTTTATTAAAATTAGGTTTTTAGAAGGTCAGAGAAGCAAACAAGGCCATAAAAAAAGTTTAAAAAGAAAATGAAATTTGGCTCACTGTGTACTATGGGTAGTTTACACTGAACCACGCGTATTTCAACAGTGAACCATAATTTTACTATTAGTTTCACTCACTCATTTCACTCGTTTCACTGTCTCCGTCTAGTATAACTTTTTTTTATTCTTCCTCATATTTTGCGTTTTTCGATTCTTACTTGTTGATGAAAGTATTCCATTTCCACAATCCTGTAGAACTTTTCTCTTATAACTTTTCTTTTTCTGGCACATCCGTATTCTTGCTTTTTCTGGCGTAACCGTTGCTGTGATGCTTTTGCCTAGTCCGTTTGTTGGAACGGACCAGCCTTAAGTTGGGGCCGCAACATTAGTGGAGCGATGATATACTTCTTGGGTTTAGGATTTATGATTTTCATCACATGCTTCATCTGGTTTCTTTGATGTTGTCACGTTTAGGTAGTAACTATGATGTTCTTCTGATAATATAGATGGACTTTCTTGATCAGCAATAACAACGGTATTATATATTGAATAACGTGTTTCTATCGGAGTCGAGTCCTGGGGCTGTTGATTACAGTTTCTATTAATCTGAAGAATTGCATAATCTTCAGTATTAGGCAGTTTTGGCGACACCGCAGGAACGAAGCGGTCTGTCAGGCTACTTGACATAAAGTCTTCATCGGAGAATATATCCTTATAATAGAAGAAAATTCTACACTTGGCAAAATCTGTTGATATATTTAGTGGACCCATGGATTTGCGATGAGCATAGTCAATAAATCTTGCTATCTCGTAGATTGTGACTGGTCTCCCTGAGTTTTATAGCATCCATGACTCAAGCGCAGAATAATAATAGGTCTTTAAAGGGCCCATTAAGCCCCACATCTAAAAGTTGCAATTTGTTCGTAGTGTGAGGATGAAATATGAGAACCACAACATCAGAATTTTGCTAAATCTAGAACTTTAATGGATAAATGTGACTTATGATAACTGACCTCCGTGGCCAGCCTGGTGGTTACCTTTGTCATACCTAGGTACAAGTGATATAGTATCACCATGTTCGTGTTTATATTTAACATAACGGCGCAAAGTATGGTACGGTATTTTGTAGGCTTTTGCTGCCATCGTAATAGAATCACAATTTTCTGTTATTTGTAAAGTTAAACCATATCGTCTTTCTTATGTTACACTATTTTTCTTTCTTATTTTTTTGGACTTGGCATCCTTAAAAAACATAAGTATTATTGATTTGCAGCAGTACACCATCAAAGAACAGAGAACCATATCGTAAGGTACACAATGAACCGGTTCACTGTGTACTATGCGGACCTGGTTCACTGTTCAATACACATACTATTCAACTTATAACATAAAAAAATAGGTTATACACTGAATTGGCACGATGCAATAAGCTCATAAAATAACAAAAACCACGAAAAATTTAACACCATACGGCTTTTGTTTTTATAATTAATAGCAAAATATACAAAAATTGAGAGACTTACGTGAAAATACTATGTATTTTGAGCGGAAAACAAACAAACGGCTGGCATACATTACGCTCTAGCTGCGGCCGCCGGTTCACTACGGGAGAGGAGCAAGCTGCCTACGAAGCATGTTTTAAGATGATCGGTCAAATCGCCAACTTCTCAATTTTCTCAATATAGCGCTGGTTTAGTGTATCTGGTTGGTTCACTGTTCAACTACGTACCCTATATATATCCGTGTGGTGACGGAGTAAGAATACTATTCACCACCCCATATCTTACCTGTGGGTGATCGTACGAGACGACTAAGGGATATAAAACGCACATAACATCTACGCGAGTGAAGGAAAACTCGGAAGAAAACCCTATACCAACACGTCTGACCAGCGTGGTATAGTAGGTTAATTTCCCTCCCATTACGGAGGAGGCCCGAGCCCAACAGTGGGACATTTATGGGCTGTGATGATGATGATGATGATGATGATATATATATATATATATATATATATATATACAGGGTGGAAGTGGACCGCTCCCGAAAACAAAGACAGGTGACCCTACTAGTCCTACTTGTAATGATAGGCTAGGCTAGAAAAAAAATCGATCAGGTTGAATTTTTTATTTTTCCACAAATATTTTTAAGTTTTTTTCACATTCCATCGTATTAGGACAGTGCCATGTAACGATAACTCGATAAAAAATGCGTAACTATACTCAGATGAGAAAAGACGCAATCTATTCAAAACTCACGATCATATGTTCAAGAGTTCAACGACCTCGCGTGGTGAAAAAAAATTTTTTTTCATCCGATTCGATTTTTTCTAGCCTATCATTACAAGTAGGACTAGTAGGGTTACCTGTCTTTTGTTTTCGGGAGCGGTCCCCTTACACCCTGTATAGTAGCCGTTTTTCATCTGAGATTTCTATACCTATTTCATTTTCAAGCATTTCATATTTTTCTGGCGGCTCACGTTATAACACTACCGAAGCTATCTCGTACATACTACTATATATAATGTCCTTTTGACTTTAACCTCTCGAGGGACAATTTTAATTAAGTACAAAAAACGTGATATTTTCTTTATTAGGACTTCAAAGGAGGAAACAATTCAATAAGTAAGAAAAATTTCAAATAGTGAATATTCATTAAAAAAATACCCAATATATACCAACCAATCCTACACGTATGTGGCAATGTCCCTGAAGGGGTTAATTAACTGTGATACATCACAGTGTGCTTTGGTAAATAAGTAACAATAACCTATGTTATCCCCAGTCATCTGCTGACGTCCATTGTTAGGCATAGGCCTCAAAGGAGGATAATGCCGTAATTGTCACGTTCGATTGACAATCGCAGTCGGTGTTAGGTATAAGTTTCTATCTTAGATGAGTGCACCCGACTTTTGGCGCGAATTTGAAAACGTCATGTGATGATCTTGTATTATATTCGATATGTTAGTGTTTTAACATGTTATACAAGATAATTTTAATGGCGTTTTATGTAATATGATGCGACGGAACTGCTGGGATGTAGTGAATATGATATAAAAGAACTTTACAATGTTTCCGGTTTCTATTAAAATTCTCAGAAGATTCCATTACCAATACGGCCACAGCACTGTTGATGGTGACGATTTGACTTACTGACCGATAATGACAAATATGAAGAAAATTGTAACTCGACACTGGCAAAAATGGTTCGTATTCTAATACGAGTTCTAGCTGTACGGCAATCAGCTCTAGCTGATTGCCAATAAAAATAAAAAAGAAGAGGAGTGCTCCCGCGATTCTTCTGTTGGTCCCTTAGCAGCTTCTTACGATCCGAGACCTTTTAATTTTTTACTGGTAAATGATAACATACAAAAATTGTGAGTCAAAGTTTATAACTAATCCTAACAATTATCATTATCATCACAATTCTCTTATCTCAATTATTTGGGGTCAACGCAATATATGATTTTCTTCTATCGCAAATATTTCAAAGAATTATTGGCAATAGGTTTATAATCGGCCGTCTGCCTGACGTCAACCCTTCTTGGGAATGTAATTGTTAACCAAACAGCATCAAGTGTAGATCTCAGGTCAATGTTAGTCGTCTTTTATGATATCAATGAGCAATGTAAGCATTGGTAGAATTCGTTGCGGCTATTCTTGACATAACAATAATTTGTGGGACATCAAATACCTTAAATCTTTCTTTTTCTTTTTTAATCGTCCTTTTATAAGCAAAATTAAATTACGATAAAATACGTTTTTTATTTCATTTTTGGTATTTTAAAGAAAATTATTATTCGCTATAAGAGCTGTGTATAGTACATTAGTTAAACAATAGATCTACCATACTCGCTGTCTATTAAAATTGAGAACTAATCAGAAATAGGTATGCAGCTTTTTTTAAATGCCTCGATTTGAAATTGCACAATTTTTGGAGCTTCCCTATTGTTATTTTTTGTAAGCCATTGCTGTATGTAGGTCGGAGAAAAAGTCTTTTCGTGTATGGGTAGTCTGTATAAACTTTAAATAAAATCTCATTGGCTGTACTAGTTGTATCTGGCTGGGTTTGATACCATTAAAAAGGTTACAATTCAAAAAAAGAAACAATTTAGTAAAATGTTGTTCCCCGCCGTTTTTTATTCTGTAGTATTTATTGAGTAAATCTAATGAAGAAATACGATACATTTTTAAATTTTATTACAAAATAGGAATAAATGAAACGCAAGCCGCGTAATAAAATTGTGTCATTTATGGACCTAATGCAGTGTTAGTAAGAGTAGCACAAATGTAGTTTAAACGTTTTCAATCCAGGAATTTTTAATTTCAAAGATGCACCTCGCTCTGGTCGCCCTGTCACTGACAAAAAGGACGCCATTTTTTAAAAAAAGTGGCCACAATATCGGCATATCAGTGATTACGATGTAGCTGATGATGTGCGAATTGACCACATAACAGTTTTCACCCATGTGCAAAATGCTGGGTATACAAAATAACTCGAAATTGTGTTTTTTGTATACCGAGGCGGTGGTGAATGTCACACGAGCGCACTGACTCATTTGTGATTCTTTATTGAGATGAAAATAAGAAGATAAGAACATGCGAAAAAGGTCGTGGTCGAAGGTCGGTCAAGCATCACAGACTATGGCAAAACCCGGGCTAGCTTGCAATAAGGTAATGCCGTGTGTATGGTGGGATTGGACGGGGTATTGTATATGATAGACTTTTACCGCCGGGCAGAACCATCGATTCGGATCTCTACTGCCAACAAGTGATGAGATTAAAGCAAGAAATTGAGAGAAAGCGACTGGAATGAATCAACAGAAAGGCTTTCATCTTGGTCTTTTTCGCGATAACGCTAGATCACATATATCTTTAGTCACTCAGCAAAAATTAAGAGAGTTTGGCTGGGAGAAGGTACATTTTCTCCGACCTTATATAACAAGAGAACAAATAAATTTATTCAAATTAGTCCAGCCGTTTTTGAGTTTTGAATAGACTAACGAGTAACAATTGATTTACATATACCTACATATGTATATAGAAAAATTAATGTCACTCATTGAATTA
Source organism: Lymantria monacha (assembly GCA_905163515.2). NCBI lineage: Eukaryota > Metazoa > Arthropoda > Insecta > Lepidoptera > Erebidae > Lymantria > Lymantria monacha. The sequence goes on from LR991081.1 coordinate 27,485,468, forward strand.
GAGAAACCTACTAGAAAGTTCAGATTTTTGCTTGTAGGTACCAATATTCGAACTCAAGACATGACCACTCTAATCATATGTCTATACTAATGGACCAATATGCTAGTTGCTGTATGCCAATAAAACCTATTAAAAGTACACAAATACCTACAATTGGATATAGACGTGCTAACATTGCTCACCTTTGCATCGTTCGATTACCGATATCAAAATCGACAGATATGGATACTGCCTTGTTGTTTTGTTCCAACCTACATAATACACAATCATGTTGTAATTTTACAGTAAAATGGTTCTTATGATATGGATAGGAAATACGTTAGTAGAATGATAGTGATGAATCAAGGTGGAGTGACTTGCAGAGGCGCGGTGGTCCTCGCAACAATTGACGACCACTAGCTATGGTGTATATAGATTAGTGTATGATTCAGATAATGCACTAAAAATACGTTCATCAATTCCTTTTTTTTTCATTATCAACTTGATCTTATCGCAATTTCTTGGGGTTGATGAAATTTGTACTCTTCTTCCATCGCGCATCGTCGGTACATATTATACGCGTTTTAGCAATAGTTTTATGATTGGCATCCGGCCTGACGTCAACTTTATTTTATAGTTATTTTGTTAATAAAACCATCATATTGTTGAAGTTATTTAGAACGTTCAAATTCTTTGTGGTTTTTGTTACAGTTTATAACCGCCTATGGTAGAAAAATTATCAATCTAAAAATATAGAGTTACCATATTTTTAGTGTTAGACCAATAATTATACTAAACATAACCTTTTACAACACTTCAATGGCACTTATAAAATTATTCTTAAAATATATTACATTTCTTTTTTAACCAGTGATTACTTGGTTCCATCAAAACCAATTCTAGAATAACCTCAATTAATTTTCACGCACTCAAATGTAAATTTAAAAAAAAGTGTGTGTCAGCTCCGACGCACGACTGGAGTACGAATATTATTTACATTTATTAAAACTGTTCAGTGAAGTATTATCTCACGTCAGAAAGTGAAAGGTGTGCAGAATAGGTTGCGCACCAAAAACGTAACGAGGTCATTCGATCACTAGATTTTACTCCTCAAATTTTTCTCATACCGGGTGCTTTATATGAAAATCCAGTCTTAAGGAGTAAACTCTAAAAACCAAACTATTTAATCTTAACCCTTCTAAAATGGAGGAAAGGAAGGAAGACCTACCACTTTTCCACGGTTAATCAATATACCGCATATTTCAAGAAAGGAAGGAATACGGTGTGGATATTGGTGGTTCTTCCATCCTTTCCTTTTAGAATGATAATGGATTGCCGCCATGTATCACCCAATTCAATCAACTATAATCTTAAATCTATATAAAACCTATTAGACCATGCGTGCAAACACTCTCACACATGTACCCACGCACACAAACATATACACAAATACACATTAAATTGCAATAGCAAAAAGAAGATCATACAAAAGGATATTTATATGTATAAATCAGTCTAATGTAAGTAGGTTTACAGGAATTCACTTTTTAATAAAATTGCTTTATTTCGTTGATTTATTTTGCTGTCTCTATTTATATCTACTCTGTGTCCATATCGTTGTCTCTGGCGACATGAAAAGGCTGGTATCACCGCAACTGAGAATGATATATGGAGAGGCTATGACGTGCCGCTTTGATGCCGTTTTGATGCCCCGTCAATATCTGTTACTGGGTCGAGTGGACACCGCTCGATGACCAAGAAGAAACAACAAAACTATTTTATTTGGATAAGGCAAACTTGCTTTGTAATCGGTGGTCTCCGAGTTAGATATTGGCTCTTTGGTATTTAAAATATGAAGGTTTCCAAAGCATTAAACTGGTAATAACTAAAAACCAAATATATTTAATAAACTGTGATTAAAATAGTATTTAAATAAATTGTGGTTAAAATATGTAGGCGGTTATGGACACAACCCGACCAACCAATCTAGGAAAGACGGGCGCGGGGTCCTTTAATCTGAACATCGCTGCTCCACCTATTAACACGTTGACTGCGAAATCAGGTCTATACACCTAGTATACATCTACGCTTACAGCGCGGCTAAGAAAAGTATAGACTTCCTTGTCGTGCGGAAGGCCTAACTTTAACTTGGTTCGGTGTAGGACAGAAATGAATATATATCTAAGATGTATTATTAAAATAGAATCCAATGGTATACCTACCTTTATACCAGGTTTTTACACCTGGCACCGCTCGGACGAAATAAAATTTCATCATAATGCGAAACCAGGTCGAAGCATCTTGTACCCCCGCTCATCTGGTACCGCACCCCGCGTTAGCTTCGCGCGACTAGTGTTGGCTCGTGTCGACATGGTGTCAAGACCAACAAAACCGTGCCAAAGAAAAATATTATATGATGTTTGCGAGGACAGTGATGCAGTGAAAGTTAAATCTAATTATAGACTGGAATAGAAAGGTGATAAGAAGAGGAATTGTGTCGGATGCTACGCAAAACTCCGAACCTTTTTAACTAGTCGCCAAGCTGATAAAAAGTAAAAAAAAATGTAACTAAATGTGTTCAGTGCAAAAAAGCTTTTGCTACCCATGTATGTTTTAGTGAGAAACATTAATTCATGTTTGTTTTTTTTTCATTATATTAAATAACTATTAAAATTTAATTACACCTATCGATATTTTTATTTCACATCCTTAAAATACGCACTAGACTTCCCTTATTCAGTGCGGCACAGGGTGATTAAGCCCTGTATTTCGAATATCGCTATAATTTTTAAACTAAACAAGTTGTTCGAGGCTTTGTTGTAAAAAACTGGTTACACATTTATGATTCAAAGTATTGTCCATCACTGGCCACTACTTTCTCCCATCTTTCGGGCAGCGTACGAATCCCGCGTTAAAAAATTGGTCATCTTTTGAAGCAACGCAAGCACGAATCGATCCAATTTTTTACTCCTTCATAAGACCGGAAGTGCTGGTCAGCCAGGCCGTGTGCCATTAATCAAAACAAGTGATAGTCCGAGGGAACAACGTCTGGAAAATACGGCGGGTGGGGTAGGACTTCCCATTTCAACGTTTCCAAGTATGTCTTGACCACTTTCGCAACATAGGGTCGAGCATTGTACTGCTGTAAAATCACTTTATCATGTCTCTCGTTGTATTGCGGCCGTTTGTATTTCAATACTCAGCTCAAACGCATTAATTGAGTTCGATAGCGATCGCCTGTGATTGTTTCAGTCAGTTTTAACAACTCATAATACACTACGCCAAGCTGGTCCCACCAAATACTGAGCATGATCATGGAACCGTGAATATTCGGTTTGGGCGTCGATGTGGAAGCATGGCCGTGATATCCCCATGATTTTCTCCGCTTGGGTTTATCGTAATGAACCCATTTTTCGTCCTCGGTTACAATGCGATGCAGAAATCTTTGTCGTCTTTGCTTTGCAAGCAGCTGTTCACAAGCAAACAAACACCGTTCAACATCTCACGGCTTCAACTCGTACGGCACCCAATTTTCTTGTTTCTCAATCATTCCCATGACTTTCAGGCATTTTGAAATGGCTTGTTGCGACACTCCCAATGATCTCGCCAATTCTTGTTGCGTTTGACACGAATCTTGGTCAATTAATGCCTCCAATTCTGCATCGTCAAAAACCTTCTCTCTTCCGCCGCCATGCTGGTCTTCGACGTCAAAATCACCATTCTTAAAGCGTTAAAACTGCTCTCGGTACGTTCATTCGCTAATAGCGGCCTCACCATAGGTATTTGAGAGCATTCGATGAGCCTCAGCCGCAGATTTCTTCATATTACAGCACAAAATTAAAACCTCCCGCAAATGACGAGAATTTGGCTCGTAAGATGACATGTTTATATATATGACGAGAATAACTTTATGATGCAGACACAAATCGACTAAAATTTCGATGGCGTTATGTTTACAAATACCAAAGCTTGTATGACATCTACGATCTATTTATTTCGACTACCACTTACCGTTACAGCCATCTATTACAAAACGGCGGAAGCAAAGTTGTACACCTAATATATTTTTACATGAAGCCAAAAAAAGGATTTAAGTGTCTTAAACTTTACAGGGTCTATAAGCCTTGTGCCGCCACAATAGAAGTTTTATTACCAGGTGTATATGCCTTGTACCGAAGGAATGGAAAGTATTGAAAAGTTACTGTCGCAGCAAACGTGTTAAGTGGACCGCTGCCTTGACTTCGATGGTTCTAATTATTATTTACATTGACTATTCATCATTCTTTTCGTTTCTGTAAGTTTCGTAAAAGACTAAATGATTTAAGTAGACAACATTACAAAAAGAAAATTAAATTTAGAAATAAAATTATTTGCCAAACTGTCTTACTCAATTTCCTATTATGAAAAAGATTTCAGGCAACCAGTATAGATGTCTATAAGCTAAGAAAAAGAAAAAGATTACATAATATATATGATATGCTACTCTATTAATATGCTATAATACTAATTAGTGATACTGTACCCATTTCACGGTAATAAGTGTACCTTGAATTATGTTGATCTGACAATTTAATAAAATTCATTCAATTACTTGGTACTAAAAATTAAATATTTCTTTTTCTAATTATGTGGTACATGATAAAAATTAAGTAAACAAATTTGCCAATTATGTGGTACTAAAAATTAAATAGGTAAATAAAATTTCCCCGTCTGGTGTGGGGTTAAGCATACAATGTGTAACCATTCCTTACTTTTCCGTGAGATTGGCGAAAACCAGCAGATGAATCACTAAGATAATGAGCAGTAGGTAATCTTCTGAGTGATTATGGTATTTTCTCTTTGAGCTTTGGCCTATCTCTATTGGTCGATGCGGATAACCTTTGGAAAGGGAAAATTGGATTCCAAAACAGTGACTTCCCAACTTCGTTTGCAAACATTGTTTGTTGCAAAATTAAAAAATAATATCCAAATACGATTTTTTTTCGAAGCTTATTCTATCAATAATCATTTAAATATTATTATAGTGATATTATATCACTATTATTTTATTCTGCAAAGAATAATAAAACACTCTTATCAATTAAATCTATTATGCTGAAAAGAGCCAACTGTCTGTGTGGGTTTGGGGTATTCATTGGTAGGCAGGGGCCTAGCTGTACCCTAGTATTGCAAAGGTCCATGGGCGGCAGTAACACTTGCCATCAGGGTGCTGCTTGCTCGTTTGCCACTAAGAGCAATAAAAAAAGGCATATGAGTAAATTTCTCCTTCTTCCCAGCCCATGTATGATTTACTGTTGGGCTTGGGCATCCTCCGCAATGGAAGAGACATTTTCCCTTCCCTTGCATTGATGTTATCTGAATATCATATGCCTTAGTCGTCTTTTACGACACCCAGGGCTCGCCCCTGAGAGTGGTGAATTGTATTCTTACTCCATATGGAGCGAGTAAATAATAATATTATAAAATGCGCCCACTTAAAGCAAGTTTACGCTACTACAATATTTAATTTAGAATAGTTACATTTAGTAACGTAATACCTTGTCCAAATTACATAGACGTAGATGACGTGAAGTGCCTGGCCGTCATGTGGCCGCGGGCCATAGGTCGGCATTCCTCGCTGGGAGGCAAAGCACAACTTCGGGAAACTCGAATCACCTCTTTACCAATTATGAACTTTGAAACCACAATAAGGCTATTATTGTTAGTCCGTCTCTAGTTGAGTGTGAATAAATATATCTATACAAATAAATAAAATTGAAGTGTCTGTTTGTAATGTCAAAATAAAACATTTTTTTTTACTATGCATAGGATTAAATAGATAATATATGCGGTACTGATAATAAAAAAATCTAGATCAATTGTTTTATAGTTTAAAATAGTACATACATATCATCACGCCATATCCCTTGCAGGGTAGGCAGAGAGAACAGAGTGCCAGAGAACTCTATCTCTGCATACTTCACTCGCTTCCTCAACATTCATAATTCTCTTCATACATGCTCGCCGGTTTCGGAGACTCTTGACTCCACCTTCCTTCAGTACATGACCGATCTGGTCTAGGTAGGTTAGTCTCGGTCTCCCTCGGTACCTACATCCTTCCACTTTCGCATTGTATATCTTCTTAACCAGGCGTTCGTTCGGCATTCTTTCCACATGTCCGAACCATCGGAGCATTCCCTTTCGCATCTTTACACCAATACTCTCTTTCATACCTACTCGCTCTCTTACGTCGTCGTTACGAATGCGGTCGGTCAGCATTTTTTTTTTTTTTTTTTTTTTTTTTTTTTTTTTTTTTTTACGCTGTCGAAACGCATTTACGTGCTAACCCCTTCCCGCCGATGTCGTGACGGGAGGGAGTGTGGGACTCGCCGGCCGCTAGTCAAACCGGAATACCCACTAAAACCACAGCGGCCCCCTTCCGCGCTTTTACGGGACGCCGGAGAGATCGTCTGCTGACATTCGATCCCCGACGCCCCAACGCTTGGCTTTCTGGCCACGCCCAGTCGGTCCTCAAGGCGGTGGGAGGAGATGCGCATAACGGCGCCTCGCCCTACCCAGCCGCCGGCGGCGGAGCGATTCAGCGGGCGCAAGCCTCTCGCGTTCCCGCTCCGCAGCCTCCTTTCTCTCCATGACGGCCTCACAGAAGGAGGCCATCGACTCCCAGCACCTGTCGCTGTCGAGCATCTTTGAGATGATGGTCGACAGCGACAGGTCTCCTCCAACGACCGACGTCAGGACGTGGCGCTGGGGCCCCCAGGCGGGGCATACTTCCAGAGTGTGACGCGCATCATCTACTGGCGCGCCACACTCGTGACATCCTGGGGCCCCTTCTCTTCCAATTTTATGCAGGTACTTACCGAAGACCCCGTGTCCGGTAAGCACCTGCACCACCCTGAAGGTTAGGCTGCCGTGCCCCCTACTAATCCAGCGGTGGAGATGCGGCGCGACCGCTTCCACAGTTCCCCGCCCTGCTACGGGGGACTCCAGATCCTCCCGCCACCGCCGGATGACTCCATTTCGGGCCACTTCCAAAGCTCTGCCCAGTCTCCTTGCGGAGATTTGCTCGCCGCCGGCGCGCGCCACAACGCGCAGTCGGTAGGCCTCCGCCAAGGCCTTGGCCATATGCGGCCAAGGTGGGTCGCCCGCCAACAGTGTCGCTGCAGTCCAAGACACCGTACGGTAGCCCCTAATGGCCCTCACCGCCATGACCCTCTGCGGACGTCGCAGGAGGGCTCTATTACGGGCAGTGAGAGACTCCGACCAAATAGGGGCACCATAGAGTGCCATAGATCGCACAATTCCGGCGTACAATCGCCGGCAGGACGATCCTGGACCGCCAGTGTTCGGCAGAAGTCTACCTAGAGCCGCGGCCGCCTTCACGAGCCGCGGGACGAGCTGGGCAAAGTGTGGCCCAAAATGCGGTCGGTCAGCCTAACTCCACAGATTTTCCGCAGAGATCGCATTTCGACCGCATTAATTTTACTATCATACTCTTTTCTGCATACCCAACTCTCGCTTCCATACAGTAATGTTGGGACAAGCACTGCGTTATGTATTGCTACACGTGCCTTCTGGCTGAGGTGGTGGCTGCCGAGAAGTTGCCCCAACGCTCCATTCACTCTATTTCCCGCATTCACTCTTCGCTCTATATCAGTGGTGTACCTTCCATCTCGGCTAAATCCACATCCAAGATATACAAATTCATCTACTTGCTCTAGTACATCATTACCTATTGTTACTCTTACATCTGTTCTGGTTTTATCTATTTCAAAGACCATTATTTTTTTAAATAGTAATACATACATACATACATAGTCTCACGCCTGTTTCCCAGAGGGGTAGGCAGAGACTACGGATTGCCACAAACCACGATCCTGACATACCTCCATCGCTTCATTCACGCTCATCACAGTCTTCATGCATGCTCTACGATTACGCGTACTCTTAATCTGACCTTTCACTAACACATCTTCAATTTGATCCAGGAAAGTACGACGTGGTCTTCCCCTTGTAATCGTCCCACTTACACTCGCTTTGTATACTTGTTTCGTCAACCTTTCTTCACTCATTATTTCCACGTGTCCAAACCACCTCAGCATACCCTTTTTTATTTTTGTCACTACTTCTTCATTCATACCACAGCGCTGTCTTATAACACTATTCCTAATTTTATCTTTCAAACTTACACCACACATACTACGAAGAGCTCTCATCTCTACAGCATTTATTCTACTTTCATGTCTTCCCTGCCAAATCCAACTTTCACTGCCATACATGAGAGTGGGAACTAACACTCCCTTATGTACAGCTAGGCGTGCCTTTTTAGATACATTCCTACTCTTCATAAAAGCGTACAATGCCCCATTCACTTTATTACCAGCATTAACTCGTCTTTCAACATCTTCATCATTTTTACCATCACTAGTAAACAGTACACCCAAATATACAAATTCTTTCACCTGTTCCAATCTCTCACCATTTATAAAAATATTACATTCCGACATACATTTATCCTTTTCAAAGACCATTACTTTCGTCTTACTTACATTTACTTTCATACCTTTTCTTTCAAAAGCATCATGCATAGTAGTTACCATCGCCTGTAAGTCTTCAGCCGACGATGCAAGTAAAACCTGATCATCGGCATAAAGAAGACATTTGATGAGTAACTCATTCATTCTTAAACCACATTCATTATTTTTCAAATCTTGCAAACAGCTATCGATAAATAGGTTGAACAGCCACGGTGATGCTACACATCCCTGTCTGACACCTTTATCAATATTAAACCATTCAGTGTAGGACCCGTTTATCCTTACTCAGGCTCTGGAATTCTTATAAATGGATTTCAGCGCCCGAATAAGATGGCCATTTACCCCATACATAGATAGTACCGACCATAGTTCATTCCTCCTCACTTTGTCATAAGCCTTCTCCAAATCAATGAAAGCGCAAAAGACTTTCTGACCTTTAGCCAAAAATTTTTGCACCATGCATCGTAAAGAGAAAACTTGATCTGTGCAACCCATACTCTTTCGAAAACCCGCTTGTGCATCCCATATTTTCTTTTCGGTCACTTTCACTACTCTTTAAATCAACACTTTCGCATACAGTTTGCCGACGATGCTAAGGAGGCTTATGCCCCTGTAGTTTCTACAATCTTGCCGGGAACCTTTTCCCTTTGTAAAGAGGTACGATTACCGCCTGACACCAGTCTATAGGTACTCGGTAAAATAGTAATATTTAAAAAAAATTAAAAGTATACTAAATATCAGAATCATCATCATCATCACAGCCCATATTGTCCCACTATTGTGCTCGGGCCTTCTCCGCAATGGGAGGGAAATTACTCTATATCTATACCAGCTGGTCAGACGTGTTGGTATAGGGTTTTATTTCGAGTTTTCCTTCTCTTGCATAGATGTTATATGCGTTTATCCCTTAGCCGTCTCTTACGATCACCCACGGATAAGATAGGGGGTGAAATGTATTCTTACTCCGTCACCACACGGATGGTAGGATATCAGAATACGTGTTCATAATTACAAAGATAATTCATAGAAAAATTGTAAAACAAAGTTTATTAACCTACTGTTGGATCGGTACGGGATTTTTTTTAAAATATGGATTATTTAAAAAAGAAATCACAAGAAAACTCATTACCCACATTCTATAGTACAAGTATCCCTTTTTTTACGGTGGGCCATGGTGTGATCACGCCCCGCCAAATCAGTCCAGAGTGACGGAAGAGACGCCGCGCGAGCCCATAGAACCACCCTGCAATACACCTCACTTCGCCGTGCGAGCGGGCCACCGGAACCCGATCTTTGGCTTCGGTGGTCATGGTACAAGTATCCCTAAGATTGGATTTTATATTGATTAAGATTAGATTATAATTATTTATAGGATTGAATTTTTTTCATAATATTAATATCCAAAAAGTTTAAAACAAAATAAAATGTTATAAAGCGTAAAATGTATAATCAAACAAATTTTTATATATTTTTATATATTTTTTAGCATTCGAGAGACCATGGACTTATTCGTGTGTATAATAGGTACATAACTTCTTGATTGTAAGCCCGTCCGACATTTTGACATTGTTGAATTATCCCTCTGTTGGTGATATTGGTGTGCACTAGTGGATGTCAATAGATTGATAGATGTCACGGAACAAGAATATTTAAAATCCAACGTGTTATAATTATTATAGAGATATTTATCTACTGCTCGTTAATAATTGTGAACTCCAAATTTAACACGTACCTAGTGAAATCCGTAAATAATAATTGTATTTATCCGTGTGGTGACGGAGTAAGAATACTATTCACCACCCCATATCTTACCCGTGGGTGATCGTACGAGACGACTAAGGGATATAAAACGCATATAACATCTATGCGAGAGAAGGAAAACTCGGTACAAAACCTTATACCAACACGTGTGACCAGCGTGGTATAGTAGGTTAATTTCCCTCCCATTACGGAGGAGGCCCGAGCCCAACAGTGGGACATATATGGGCTGTGTTGATGATGATGATGAATAAATTTATTACATATTACTTAATATTTTAAATATTAGAAATTATTAGTGTAAAATTAATTAAATTAAATACAGTAACTATGAATGCTCGTAAACAATTGATTTATTTTCTTAATACTGCTTAATCTGAGTAATAGTTTATAATTTAAAAAACAATTGTTCATCATTTAATTGGCAAAGTAGCTGTTGTTAATATAAGCTGATTAGTTATCAATTAGAGCTTGGGCTTTACAATTTAACATGTGCATTCGGCACGTGTCGAACTGGCGAGGGCTTTAGCTATAGAGACAATATGTGGCACGTGTCAGCATCGAGCGCCATGCAATCGCTTCCTTCCTGCCAACGACGCCTACCTTTTTAAATGAATTATTACAACGCCCCCGTACTATTTTGTAGTTCAATATTATGACAATTTGTAACGTTTCATTTGTAGCCATTATATATAGGCTTAAGTTAACTGTAGTGTGAAAGCAATCTTTTTTTATCTCAATATAGAACTAAAAAAGGGATTACACGAGTATAATAGTATTGAGAACATTCATCCAGGATGTTATCGATATTTTTTGCATTTTGCAACTATAATTGTGGCCCGAAAGGTCTTTAAAAAATAGAGTTAAAACAATATAAAGTTCTTAACGCAGAGATGGCGCTAAATGGTTAAATTAGAACATTTAATAATTATGATTTAAAAAATTGAGAAATGGCTAGCAACGCCGCCCATCTTCTCTTCCATTTTTAAAATAGTAATAAATTGCCGCCAGGTATTGCATAATTCAATAAATTATAATAAATATGAATTATTTGCAAATATTTGAAAATGCTTTATATCATATAAAGCATTTTTAATGCGTTTGAGCATAGAATTTATAACATTATATTTCTCAGGCTTATAGCCCGGCCATATCTCGCCAGTATCGTCGGGGCTACAAATGGTTTAAAGCAAGTCCCTGCAACTTGTCGTACCTGCCCAAAATTGATGATAATATATTATCCCTTAATTTACTGAGGATGTCATGAAAACATTTTTATAGGAGACATTGCCGCCTAATTTGCTGGTAATAATTCAGATGTTTTATATAACTTTCATACGTAACAAAGAGATGGTGATATATTATATTCTTAAATACACTAAAATAAATTAAATACTCGGACAACATCAATAGTGGTAGGCCACGCTGTTGACATTTTTCTGTCTACAGCCGCGAGCCAGTCTGCCGGGGTAGTGCCATACTCTTGCAGAAGATCAACGTCTGGGTAATGGCTATTATTAACTATTTTATTCTTTCTTTCTTCAGATTGAAAATGCAACGTGTCACATAAGAGACCATCTCTTTTTTCTTTGAAAGCTATAAAAAACGTCTAAAGAATGATCATAAAACTGAGAAACAGCACTCTTCTGGAAGATTTAAGTTTATGCTAAATTCGATAATATCACTTCTCAGAAAGGTCTGTTACCAACAGCGGCTATTGATAAGTTGATGAATTGAATGATGGATAATTAATTCTTATAGGACTTACTATGGGCAGATATTTAGTAAAATTATTAATATTAAATGCTGTTAAAATGAAGGTAACTAAAAATATATGAGAGACTAGCTGATGCCCGCGACTTCGTCCGCGTGACATTCAGTTTTACTACGCACCCCTATTTGAAACTTAAAAATTCAAACTCGACCAAGCATTTCCGGCAGCCACTTGACCATTTTCATCAAAGAGGACGCTTTCTCCAATTTTCTTTAAAACATCGGCAAATTCTTAAGCATGTGAATTAGTGTTTCCTGAATGCAAGACAAACAAACAAGAAACTTGCGAGGCTCGCAAATCTTGCAACTTTTGCTTTTAGAATAACTCGAAAGTCACTTATTATGATAGAAATAAAAAATCCCCATAGACATTAAAAATCCAACTAAATTAATGAAATTCTATTCATCTAATGGCAGTAACTGTACAACTATCAATAATTAGGTACATACCACTAAACGGAATTGGGGCTATTATTCTTCCGTGTACTGCTATTACTCGTAAGAATACGACATGTTTACAATCCTTTCTTTGCTAAGAAAATCGTAAAATCATGTCTAAGGGAGCACATTGCGAAACTCTTGCAGCAAGTCTTGGTCTTGCATTTGGGTAATAGTAATGTGAATGGTGGCCTTGGCTTTGCTTGCATGTTGATGGTTAGGGTCAGCTTGCCTACTTGGGGCCACAGATAAGAATACTTCAGTGAAGCATTGATCCCATCAATTCTATTTCCTCGAGTTTTAACGGGAAGGATTTGCCGAAAATCTCCAAAGAAAAGCACCATTGTCTTTTCATTACAATCTCGTAGTGCTCGATCTACGATTTTTTTTTTATTTATCATGGTCCAATCAACGCAAACAATTAGACAGCAATCCTTAATAAAAATACTAATAGTGGCAAAGCCACAGTTGATAGTATTCTATCTACAGCCACGGGCCGGTCCGACCCCCAGTCGGACCTAGTACCCCACTCTTGCAGAAAAGCAACGTCTGAACAGTGGCAATGTTATTGTGGTATGTTATTTCCACTTCATTTCTAAGAGGCGGCGGGCCGGCGCATCTACTTAGCCAAAGCCGCGGGTAACAGGAACGGGGAATATTCCGTCATCCGCGGAGAGGCTGACCACGTGAGGGTGAAGCCTGATGGCCCGGGGCGTCATCGGGGATGGTACTCGAAAGCCCCAATGATGATGGAGAGGGAAAACGGTGGGTTATGGGGCCACGCGGACGGAATGCAAGTCGTGTGTCCAGACCATAACCTGCCAAAAAATTAAGTGCATGGTGCTTGCTCGTTTACCACCGTACACAATAAAACAAAAAACACTTTGAATGCGTCGCAGTTCCGTGTTATTGAACGTCTCGGTGTTTCATGGCTTACAAATCTATCGGGTTTGTAAACAATGTGCATAAATCTATCGGATTTTAAACAAATCTCTTTTACCACCAAGAAGTAATGCAGCTGCAGTCTCTAACGTAGTTACTTCCAAAGTTATTTTACGCTGTCTCCTCATTTTGGTAAGATTGCTCTGCTCAGATGAGTCTTTTCAGGGCTACCTGGGGACATGGATGTCTATCGTCTCAGCTTATATACGTCCCACTATTGGGCTCCAGTCTCGTCTGTAATGGGAGGGAAATTGACCTATTATATCACGCTGGTCAGACGTGTTGGTATAGGGTTTTCTTTCGAGTTTTCCTTTTCTTCAATAGATGTATGATATGTATGATGTCCTTTAGTCATCTCGTGGGTGATCCACGCACGGGTATGAAAGCGGTTAGTGAATTGTATTCTAACAGCGCAACTGCACGGATAAATATATAATAAATGGAATTAATAAAAATGAATTTCTTGGTTCATGTCGCGTTTTAGTAGCGTAGAATATCTTCAGATGGATATCTTTTATATTTTATAATAATAATGGCAAAGGATTTGAAAGACTGTAAAACAATAACATCATTAAAAGCAAAAGACTCAAGAATGGGGCTATGACTGTTACAGGCCTACTCAAGGGTGTCATCTCAGCGCTGATCGCCTCCAAGTTTTTTGCAAGCTACTTGAAACGTACTCTATGCTATCAACAGTGTATAAAAATGTAAAAAAGTAGGCCCTCGCACAATATGCAGCAACAGGCGGCAGTAACAGCACTATTGCTAAAGTGACTGGTGTAGTGATGGGGCATGGTTGCTTCGGTGTGTACCTGCCCACGGTCGCAAGCAGGGAGAGCACACTGTCTAACCAATACTGCGATTGCGAGGTGGACACGGCGCTGCAGACGCTTAAAGTTTGCGTGGCCTGGGCAATGCAGCACCGTGCACTCATCGCAATCATCGGTGCCAAACTGGCACTGTCGACTATCGCAAAGACCATGCTAGATAGGGTCAGGAACTCGGACTCGGTCGCCGCCGAGACAGTCGTCCCACAGGAAAAGGCGGCGGAGCCTGTCACAGAGGATACTCTCCATGCTGACACACTCTGCCGCCGCTGCATCGGTCGTCATAGGCGCGGTACCTGCACCTGTTGCCATCCTAACTGAGTATGCGGGTAGATGGACCATGCGAATTAATCTACCACCCGCAGAGGCAACGACCGCGTGAGGGCGATACAATACTGTTGTTTGCCGGGGTGTGTCTACACCCCGGCAAACAGACGATAGCTGGAAAGGTAAACCCCCGGACCGGCCACGGATGTCAAGTAAGCGGTACCAGAGGCCAACCTGATGGTGTCGGCAGAGAACACGATGAGTTATGGGGCCACACAACGCCCTTCTGTTACCCCGGAAGGAATAGCCGTGTCCAGACCATAGCCTACCAAATAAAAACAAAAAAGGGTGAACTTTGCATACTCGCCCCAAAGTAGCATCTTAAGTAAAAGTGTACGTTTTGTACGCTCTATGATGTGGACTTTACTTTTCTTTTTCGTGTGTGAGTTAGTTGTTAGTCGCAGATGGCTATGACAACTTTACTCGGACTGTTAGGTGAGTGCTGAGAGCTTTCCACCCAAAGTACCTTTACTAAGTTCAAGAAGTTAATGTAGTAGCTTTTGAAAATGTAACGAAAAAATGATTTAAGTTTTAAACTAAATTATAGCGCCATCGTTAGCGCGCCAGCGCCAGCGCCATTGTTAAATGGGCAATAGCTCATTTAACAAACTAAATAAAGCATGCATTTTATTAATTTATAGCTAATTATATATTATTAACTAATTAAAACATTATTTTTTATCACAAATAGTTTTAATAATTATTTTGACTACCTGACTAATGTTATGTATTATGTCGACTTCCCTTCAACTTTGAAGGAGGTTTCAGACCAGCAGTGGGATGTATATGAGTTAAATTGATGAAACTATTATATATTAAGTAATACAAATACTTTCCTTACACTATAGATAAATTAAATAATTATTTTGAATTGAACCTTCTAGTGAAATAAAAGGCGAGCGCTGATTTTAAAAACTTAAATGACCATAACTTTTTTTACAGATATCAGATTTCAATGAAACAATGACTAAATGTTGCTCTGAATTGGGCTTAATCTTTTTATCGAAACTGCAAAACAATCCGTTCAGTAAAGATTAGCGATTACAGACATACAGATATATAGACACACAGACATACAGACAGACAAGAAATTCCAAAAAATGATTTTTGTTTTCTGTTAGTGTTTGCTTACTGCCTAGATTATTTTTTTTATAAATTTATCAAATGTACAGTCACGGGATTTCTACTGATTTATTATATGTATAGATATAGATGTATAAATATAAGAGACCGTATAAAATTGTGGAACATTGAATATTCAGTTAGGCTGACCGACCGCATTCGCAACGACGACGTAAGAGAGCGAGTAGGTATGAAAGAGAGTATTGGTGTAAAGATGCGAAAGGGAATGCTCCGATGGTTCGGACAAGTGGAAAGAATGCCGAACGAACGTCTGGTTAAGAAGATATACAATGCAAAAGTGGAAGGATGTAGGTACCGGGGGAGACCGAGACTCACCTACCTAGACCAGATTGGTCACGTACTGAAAGAAGGTGGAGTCAAGAGTCTCCGAAACCGGCGAGCGTGTATGAAGAGAATTATTAATGTTGAAGAAGCGAGTGAAGTGTGCAAGGATAGAGTTCTCTGGCACTCTGTTCTCTCTGCCTGCCCTGCAAGGGATATGTTGCGTTGATATGTATGTAAGTATGTTGAATATTCCCCACATAAATTGTACTTTTTCAATGCTAAAAAGCGTATATAGTAAAATTGAAAAAACACCATATTGCAATACGAGAAGTTTTCATATATAAACATAGATTAACATAAAATATTCAATGTATTTTTCAACTTCAAAGTGTCGACAATCTCCGCGAGGGTGGGGATTTACTGTTTTTATTCTTATCTGCGGAGGAAAGCACCCTTTGTCCACACCCGCATGCCACTGTTTGCAGTTACAAAATATTGTTAGGCCTTTAGGGTAGACACCCTTCACGACAAATTATCTGACTATTTCTTCACTATGATCACTACGTTGTATTCTGTAGATGGACTTGTTTCTCTAAGTATTTACCTTGTATTAAATCTTTTGAAGTGAAAGGGATATTGATAATTAACAATGTATGACTATATTCATCGTTTGGTGAAGGGTTAAGAATTAAATCTGTTCTCATCTCCACATAAGAATCAAAGAGAAAAACCAGTTGAGGGATCACTGAGCAGATGAACAGAAGCAATCTTCTGGGTAATTTACGACATCATATGTAAAACGTCGATGGAAGCACGAATTCCTACTCCAAAACTCTCCCTTTGTTGAAAAAATTGACTCTCGACTTTATAAATCTACACAATCTTTTCTTAAGTTTAATAAAATCAGTTAAATCTATTTAATAATCTAATAGTATAAGCTTGATATAGTTACAAAAAAATATTTGAAATAGGTTATTTTCGCGATTGCATTGTTAACGGGGCCCGATAAAACTACCTGCTCTCTGATACAAACAAAATTTGTACGAGACACATCTGGAAACTATTTAGTGTTTTTATATCATATCGATTTAACATTTAACGATTAATATGTTAACGAACTAGAAATAACATTTTATGATGTTCATTTAAGTAGATGAGGCAAGCGGTAAGTATGGAACGAGTGATATCTGATGATAGGTTTCTTTTGATATTATTTTTATAATACCATTGCCCAATATAATCATTAAGAAAAAAATAATTATAAATGTTTATTCGTGTACCTTTTATGTTTATTAACTAGTAGCATTACATAGGTGAAAAGTTACAAAATTAGAAAACTTTATCCTTTATTTTTAGCATAACTGTTATACAGCTAATTTTATGAGCTGGTATCTTTTGAAACTTTTAAATGAGAACGATAATGTTTTTTTTTATAACGCGAAATTATTCGTGCTATTGAAATCATTCTGGTATCAAAGTCGAAACTTCTAGTATAACTGAATAGAATACGAGCTCGTCT
Source organism: Lymantria monacha (assembly GCA_905163515.2). Lineage (NCBI taxonomy): Eukaryota > Metazoa > Arthropoda > Insecta > Lepidoptera > Erebidae > Lymantria > Lymantria monacha. Next base: position 27,502,972 of record LR991081.1, read on the forward strand.
TTATAATTCTCGGACCATCATCATTCTCCTACTCTTATCCCAATAATTTGTGGTCGATACAATATGTACTCGCCTTTCATAGCACATATTGTGAAAGTTATTGGTTTTACGAGCGGCCGCCTGCCAGACGTCAACCCTCCTTGGGAATGTAATTGTTGACCACGCGGCATCAGATGGAATTGGCCCAGGTAGTTATAAGGCTATTAGTCGTCTTTTACGACATCTACGAGCAAAGTAAGGGTTGGTAGTATTCTTAGCCACTACCACACAGCTAATATTATAATTCTCGGACTATTAGTCTTTTAAACGTAGAGTACCATAATTTAGTAGCTGATGATTTTTGCGTTTATTTAATTTTAATATATAGGTACTGTCTTAGAATATAACTTCACACCTTTAATCCCTCGGAAAGTAAATAGAGGTAGATATTAAACATAAACTTTCACCAAGTTTTATTATCACTTAATGAACGTCGAGCCTATTGTATTTTATGTGAAGTTCCATATTACTGAAATTTAGCATTTAATATGCTTGATTATTTATAAAAACCAGATTACAAGCGGAAAATGATTGTCACAAGTGGAACACACCTATTGGAAAATCAGCTCCACAGGTCACACTGGCACAAGTCTCCTTAAAGACGTAAATATAATACGATGCGAGAATTGCATGTATTACAATAGTTCACGGTGGTGCCACGGCACGATTGGAACGGATTTCCAATAGTTGTGAGCTCGAATTCCATTTATAACAATAATTTTTCGCTCGTGATTGGGTTTGTAGTTCCATAGTTAGTATTTAGTTGTATATTTAGAACTTCCTATTGATAATTTTTTGAGAAAGTCCTTTAAAGCTGCAGTTGAGTGCACCCACATATAAAGTAAAACTGACAAATAAACGTGAGTGCCATTGATTTGTTCCTGCGAAATCTCTTCCCACTTTGAAATGACAGCGAACACAAGTCACAGCAAACTGCAATAACAAGTTCTATATACAATCTGCTAGCTGGACGAGCGACTAGGAGCGATATCAAGGCAAATAGGAGTTAGCATTGACCAACACTGAGCAAATCTACCACAGAACTTTGTGTTCAAAAACGGAGATGGGTTATGCCACAGAAATATTAATACCTATTTCTGTGGGTTATGCTTCATCAGGGGGGTAAAATAAATACCAGTGCCTATTACTCAAAACATAAAATTTTCTTTATATTCTTATTTAAGAATAAGTTCGACTTTTAGGCACGAGCCATTACCAGATAAAGTAAATGAAATCGAACGAGATGAGTGGTGCGAATACTTTACATAATATAGGAATTATATTGAAAATAACTATCACCTAGCAACGGCATGTTTAGATTTTTGAAGAAAAAACATTATTTTTAAAATTATTACTTATTGGTAATCATTTGAAATTATAATACTGTGCCTTAAGATAATAGATTACATCTAACCGAGCTTATGGGTACAGGGGTTCAACCAAGGATAAGTCTACCATATACAGACTAATTGTATGATGAGGTGGCGGAGCTGTTGACGGGACGTCAACATAAATTCGATCTAACTACCCGAGCGAAGTCAAGAAATCCTAGTGGCTTACTTAATTAACGAAACGATAATGCGGTTATGAGACTTGATTCCGGCCTTCTGTTCTCCGGATTGTTTGGGCGAGATGTGACTAGAACATAACCTGTAAAAAAACTGTATTTACGTAAATTGTAGTCTTAATGACAAAATATATGTGCAAATCGATTTCTGACCTTTCTAATTAATACCATAAACTCATTAGTCAGATTTTACTCCATATGGAAAATAAAGTGTTTTGGCGTCTGATGTGTTTTTTGTGGTCATTCATTTCTCAAATTTTGTCCATTAAAGAATTAACGACAGGCTTTTAAATAAAATTTCTTGCACAATTTTTAAGGTACCTCATTTTATCATTTAAGAAATCCTCTATATAATCTAAGAGTATGATGATGAGGTTAAATTATACAACTAACTTTTTCTTTTTTCTCTGAGTCGGAAAGGTCGTCAAAAGAAATAAGAAGAGAAACACCAGCATAACTTCTAGAAAACTTCTAGAATACTGCGATCGGCAGGGCGCGCCGCATGTCAATCACTGTGGCAAACGTCCTGGCGAAGGCTTATATCTCGAGTAGAAAGACATTTTAGCATCATCTATTAATATTACTGCAAGAAAATGTTTCTCCTTTTGAAAGCAAGAAAATGTTTCTTCTTTTGAGGTTGTTTAAAAGTATGTTTATAATACCAGATGTTCAACTCTATCAAATTCTGTTTAGTTCATGCCCTATTATTGGCGATGTCCTCGGCGGGTGATCATTACCGCAATAATTCAGGGTTGCTTCTCTGCCTGCCTACATTCACATGTTATTACATGTAGCACGCGTCACTTCACTCTATTATGTTCACCCCTTGTTGTCGCCAGCGGGGGCGGACGTCTTCTTGATACTTGTTTATTAAAAAAAATATTTTAACTTTTTTTTTTAACATGTCTATTGTGTTTCTTTTCTAAATGTGGGTGTCGGAGGAAATGAATTTAAAATTCCTATTCTTTTTACTAATTTTCCTATTGGTCACGTTGCTGAGCAGTAGCTTTCTCCAAAATGTATGGCAAATTGGCCTAATAGGTACGTTACATCTGCTGATCCGAACCTCATTTTATTCGGGAATAAGGTAGGAGTATAGACATTATGCATACGCATGTTGTATACTAAGATTCTCACCACATGTAAATAGCTAAGGTACGTTAAAACATTTTTCTAAAGATTTTATCGTGTTTGTATTTCATGTTTAATTTCGCGACGTTTCGATTAGCTTTCAACATTGCAAGGCTCAGGTTCAAGATCACAGAAAAATTGCAGCTGCGGCAAAGTGTTCGGAATGTTAAGAAATTAAGAATCAAATTTAAACGCGATAAAACTGAAAATATAGTTTTATTTCAAAATTCGCTTAAACATCAGAAATAATTAGCTTAGGTATAATAAAGATTATTTTACAAAATTGTTAATTATTGTTCACTGCAACAAAAGTTTTAACTATCAGAAAAAAGTAAGAAATGTTTTCTATTAGCACTGATGGATAGCTAATGAGTAACTTTAGACTAATTAAAAGACTAGTCATTAGTTGATAATTAAAATATTAATGGCGAACTAAAACTAATAATAATAAAAAATAGTACGATAAACATATATTAAACAAAAAATAGTACTTATAGTTCATCTAATCTATGAAGTGCATTTTGACGTTTCGCATTTTTTAATACACAATAACCTTGGTCAAACGTATACACATGATTGCAAACAATAAATCTGAAATTTTAAAGAAATATTAAGTTATTTACCTAATTAATGTTACGGGTGAGTTTCTTGTACAATAATGTAATGTTGAAACTCGTAAAACTAATTTAAAATTAAAATAACATTGTAAATAGTAATTATTATGGACGATCTTACAATATCACGTCATAACGTTCTAAACAGTAGTGCTTGACAACTTCCAATTCACGAATATCTAAATAATCGGTAAAAATATTAGATTAATATATTTAATCGAATATAGATTTTGACAGAGATGTACGTTTCGACAATTTTATTGATAAGGATATAATTATTAATGTTCGCGACGATGATAATTCAAGTAATACTAATGATTCTGAACAAATAGCTATTTTCAAATCCAGTTTTTGTTTTTACTTAACCTAATCCTACTAAATATGATGAATAGATTTTATGATGAAATAATTAAATTTGTTTAGTGTTAATTTAGCACTTAATATTTCATCTCCTTTTTGAAAAATAAAAAATAAACCGATTATTAATTACAAAGAATTATTATCGATTTCTCATCAAAATCGGATATTTTCGATAGCGATTATTTGGTTCACATACCTAGACAACTTACTCTGACAGCTGTCAAAGTGCACTTCTTAGATTAGATAGACTATAATCATAATAATAGGTTAAATATAAAACACATTTTATGTAGAATACATACGAAAAAATTGGGAATCCGTAAAGTATAGTAATTTGAAGTAATTTTAAACTGAGAGTACATACAAGTCTAAAATAATGAGAATTCTGACACGGAAGGTCGGTATTTTAACCATTATGCCATCTGTGCAATCAATGATGTGGTGCTTTTCCGGACAGGACGAAGTCTACCGGATAACATACATACATACATACATACATATCATCACGCCATATCCCTTGCAGGGTAGGCAGAGAGAACAGAGTGCCAGAGAACTCTATCTCTGCATACTTCACTCGCTTCCTCAACATTCATAATTCTCTTCATACACGCTCGCCGGTTTCGGAGACTCTTGACTCCACCTTCCTTCAGTACAAGCTTCTACCGGATAAGCTGTATAATATATAGAAAAATATCTGAAATATATCCTTACATTTCTTACAACATATATATTTTTATTACTTATAAAAAATTGAATTTTTAATAATTGAATATGAATGAAATCAATTTTTTATTAAAGTTATCCTTAATTATTCATAAAAGTCTTATGATTTAATATAAAAAGCTTTATAATCTTTATTTGTAACCAAGGATTTTCTGCCTAGTCTCTCCAATTAAGTTGTAAATCCCAATTGGATCAACTTTTGTTGCCCTAATTGGTAGCATTGCCGTAATTGTAACAATTAAATCAACATACGGCATAGCTAATAATTAATTATATAACGTGCTAGTTTCAAATCAAATCATTTATTTTTAATTACTTCTCTGTAATTGAATAAAAGGAAATTCTTTAAAAAAATATATATGAAAATGTATAATTTAGGCTTTTTTTGGGCATTTTATGATCCGGACACATTCTCCATTTTATTTGGGTCAATAGAAGGTCGGCGCGTTTTCTCATAAACCACGGTATTTCTTCTCATCGCTATTAAGCAGACTACTGGTACAGATTACTTGACATCCGTTGCCAAGTCGGGTATAATGGAACCTTAAGCAATATTACAAGTAGCAATTATTTTAAAGCGTACGATCATTTTAACAACTTTCACGTATTCACTTGTATGTAGAAATTAAAGTTTTGGCTTCATCCATGTGACAAGGGATACAGCTTCTCTGTATCAATATTATCCTGCTTTTATCTCAATTACTTGTGGTGGACTTATTATATATTGTTCTTCCATCGTACTAATTGTAAAAGAAATTGACAATAATTATATGACCGAGCCTGACTGACTTCAAACCTCATTGAAAATGTAATTATGGATCAAATGACATTAGATGAAGTTGTTCCCGGTAAAAATAAAATCTTAGTCGTCTTATACGACAGTCATGAGCAGTGTAAGGGTTGGTAGTATTCGTAGCCGCCACATCACAGCCTATATATACATATGCAAATATAACTTGAATTATATTTATAATTTTATTTTCTATTAACCTTGCATTATTATTTAATAATAACTGATGTAAATGAAGTTATATGGTGATAGAGTAAAAATACAACTCTCAGATATCTCTTTTAAAGTTTTCTTTTATTACGAGCTTTTTTTAGAATAGATGATATCTATTGTACCACAGTATCACATTCTTAGATATAAAATAGATAATTAAATTTATCTACTTAAAACTAACTTAAAAATATAACAATTGGGCGTCTTCTAACAGTGGTTTTGCTAGAAATTAATTAAAAGTCTTTCATTTAGCTTATTAATTTTAAACTTGTTGACCATATCGGTGTCCCATCCTTATTTCACCTATGCGCCTCCTTACTTTCATACTAGTGTTGTTAAAGCCAATTCAGAAATATAAGCAGATAACATAACTTCAATAGAAGGAACATTCCAGGTAAGTCGTATACCAAACCGATTGAACAGCTTTATATTACTATACCAAAATTGCTCTATGTATAAAAGAAACCCGTACACAATAAGGCAATATATACTAGCTGAAGAAGAAGATTAACTAAACTTAAAAGTCAATTATTTGTTTGCTTTGCATTTTTTAAATCATACAAATAAAATAAAAAAAAAACTAATAGTTAACATAAAAAGTGTATTTATTTGTTTCAAGTATCAAACCGTATCGGTCCTGCTCTATCTAACAATCGCTGCATAGTATGAGCGGTGATTACACAGTCCTAATTCGATAAATAGGCCTCGTTCGTCCCCTCAGCTTTCGTCGTCGCTCGGCTTGGGCCTCGGCCGGCAACTTCTAACGCAATTTATTACTTGATTGCGACGTTTGTTTTCAGATACGCAGTATTCGACACGAGAGCAATGTAACTAATAGGTATAACAAATTCATTTGGCGTAAACTTTTTTTTTTTACGTACTATTATGTATTGTGTTTATTTTAGAGTAGTAATTTCTATTTATTTTCCTTAATTTTCATTGTTCTAAATATTATAAGAATTACACATATTCTCTTGTTCTTAATATGTCACTAGTAATGTTTCATCAGCACCATAATATTTCACAAATTCTTTTATTTTTTATACTGAGATTGTGACCTACTTGATTTCTAGGCTGGCATGGCGCCATCAGTACCATAAGGCTATACGGGGAACTTACCTAGGCATTCCAACTCTGATGAGAGGCACGGAATTTCAATAAATTCTTTTACACTATATCTACAATGTTAATTCTATTTAAGATATATAGTAAGAGTTAATTCTAACTAGTGTACAATGTGTAAACTATGTCGGGTAGATGGCACACGTCTACTTAAAGACGAAAATATAATACGATGCGAGAATTGAATATCCTATAATAATTCACGGTGGTGTAAGTGGCTGAACGATTGGAACGGATTTCCAATATATAGGTGCGGGTTCGAAATCCACTTGTGACAATCATTTATCGCTCGTAATCGGGTTTTTATAAATAATTCTAATTAATTAAAATCTAAAGCACATCTAATTATTATTCACCTACTCTTATCCGAATTACTTGGGGTCGATACAATATGTACTCTTTGTTCATAGTACATATTGTAACAGTTATTGGCAATAGTTTTATGACCAACCGACTGCCAGACGTCAACCCTCCTTGGGAATGTCATTGTTGACCAAACGACATCAGATGGTGTTGGCCCAGGCCGTTATAAGGCTCTTAGTCGTCTTTTACGACATCCACAAGCAAAGTAAGGGTTGGTAGTATTCGTAGCCGCTACCACACAGCACTAAAGCACATCTAATAAATAACATAATTTAAATTTTAACTAATCAACTATAATAAACAAAAGTACAAAGTAAGATTATCTTATTGTTATTATTGAACCTTATTTTATTATTTGCCATTGGGCTTTAAAGATTTTTTAATGTTCAAAGGCCTCGACATAGTATGGTCAATTAACGTACTGTGCTTAAGATACGTCCAATTAACGAAGATCTTGATTTTCTATGCAAATCAATAGAATCGAAGTCCCAATGTATAACTTCTATTCAATTTATAAAATTAAAAATAGTTATTTATGTTATTCTAGGGCTATTATTGTAATTAAATGTATGTAGAATTTTAATGAAATTCATACCATAGCTTTTTGCTTATTAAAGATTTCCGTCATCTGACGTCCATTTTTCTTGACTTTTATATATATTGTACAGGTATAATGAGGAGGCCAACCAGCAGCTTTTAGAGGCAAGACAATCATTGATAACTCAGGAAATATAATAATAATATACAGTTATCATCATCATCGTCACCTCAGCTCGTATATGTCTCATTGTTGGGCTCGAGCCTCCTCCACAATGGGAGGGAAATTTGACCTACTATACCATGCTGGTCAAACGTATTGGTATAGAGTTTGTTTCAAGTTTTCCTTCTCTTGTATAATTGTTGTATGCGTTTCATATCCCTTAATCGTCTCTTACGATCACCCACGGGTAAGATAGTGGATGGTGAATTGTATTCTTACTCCATCACCACGCCACCGAAGACAAAGGTCGGTTTCCGGTGGACCGCTTATACGGCGTGGAGCGCCGCTTCTTCTGTCGCCCCGGACGGATTAGCGAGGCGTGACCACATCATAGCCGCCGCCAAAAAAACAAAACTCAGTCACAACACGCATAGTATAGGTACAGTAGGTCATATAATTATATCTCGGGATTCCTCTGTGAGATTAAATCCGTAATACCAAAATCCGCCGAAAAATGGCTGTAACCGACCAATGGTGAAAGGAACCAATAAATCAATGAGGAAGAAATTATCTCGAGTGGCGACCGCATATCAGACGACGCAGTGTTGGTTGCCCAAGCACCAGGTTGACCGATAACTTGGTGAAGGCTGCTGGGAGTCGTTGGATGCGGATGGCACAGCATCGCACTTTGTGGTGAAATATGAGGGAGGGCTACATCCATCAGTGAATAGCAAAAGGCTGAATGATAATGATGATAATGATAGTAGGTCAAATCAAGAAATCTATGCTAGAGTCGAACAGTGAAACATGTATGAGCTATGTTGACGATAATGTTATAGGAATATTAATATAACTTTAGAATGAGATAAAATAATATATTAATGAAATGGTTTATAGTCTGGAAGATCTCCTGGAGTAAACTACCTATTGCATATTTCTTGAGCGCTAAAACATGTCCACCTTTACCTTATATCTATAAAAGAGGTTGTTTGTGTATATGACACTGCTAAATTCGAGAAACTATTTGACTGATAATTATGAAAATTGTTATGTATATCTTTTAAAGGAGAAAGTTTATATGCTATACTCATTGATATATCACCATCAAGTGGCGCTGTTATAATATAACACATGTATATGTTATATATCTACTGCATGCATATACACTTTGTTCGTGAAAAAATACACATACATACCAATTTTCATAATGATCGGTTCAATAGTTTCTGTGTTTAGCGGTGTCCTATACAAGCATCCTCTTTCATAGATAGATTAGAAATTTCTTGAATAAATATACATACATACATATCATCACGCCATATCCCTTGCAGGGTAGGCAGAGAGAACAGAGTGCCAGAGAACTCTATCCTTGCATACTTCACTCGCTTCCTCAACATTCATAATTCTCATCATACACGCTCGCCGGTTTCGGAGACTCTTGACTCCACCTTCCTTCAGTACGTGACCAATCTGGTCTAGGTAGGTTAGTCTCGGTCTCCCCCGGTATCTACATCCTTCCACTTTCGCATTGTATATCTTCTTAACCAGACGTTAGTTCAGCGTTCTTTCCACATGTCCGAACCATTGGAGCATTTCCTTTCGCATCTTTACACTAATACTCTCTTTCATACCTACTCGCTTTCTTACGTCGTCGTTACGAATGCGATCGGTCAGCCTAACTCCACATATTTGCCATAGAGATCGCATTGAATAAATAGCATGATCTATAAAGTCTACTATCTACCTATAAAACATATTCATTCCTTCTTAAAGGCTAATTATAATCAGCTGGTTATATTGCACTTAAAAAAATGTTAAAATCTTTATGTGCAGTCCATCATAAGTTGTGATGGCAAATATATTCACACACAAATAGTAATTAACTTATAACTGTTAGACACAAGTCTACTTCGCAGTGGAAGAGGAATTTATCTAATATGTATACCTTTTCTTGCAGGAATAATCTGGACACACCCGTCCGAACCATCATGGGTGACAGTGTGGCTTACGCTTCTATAACCAGCTTCATATCATCTCAATTGCGTGGGTAGAGAATCCTTGGTTTCGGAAAACAGTTGGTCGAAATGGTTGGCAATAAGTTTTATTGTGGTAGGACCACGCTGTTGACAGTTCTCTGTCTGCAGCCGTAGGCCGGTCCGTCCGGGGTAGTAACACACTCTCGCAGAAGATCGACGTATGAGTAATGGCCATGTGCTATTGTGCTTCGTTCGGTGAGCGAGAGAGCTGGCAACCTAATTGGGTGGGTTTGGGGTTTATATTGGCAGGCGGCGGCCTAGCTGTACCTCTGGTATTGCAAAGGTCCATGGGCGCCAGTGACACTTACTATCAGCTGTGCTGCTTGCACGTTTGCCAACACTAGCCATAAAAAAAAATTGAATGTTCTTTCTCTTATAGCGTCAATGAAGAATTCTGTTTATATTCTTTAGTCGTGTTTTATGACCATTGCGGGAAGATATTGGGTGATGAATTCACACTAATAATCACAATAATAATAATAGGTGTTAAATATAACATTATGTAGCTAAGTATTTACCTCATTTTATGGTAGCTCGTCGCAATGGTGATTGTTATTTATTGTTGCTGCGTTACCATAGAAGATTATGGAGTATTTTGTAGTCATTGGAGCAATGCTAAAGCTACTGACAATGTGAAAAATTATGCTTATAAGAAATAATATTGGATGAGCGAGCTTTGCTTGGTATTTTATTTTTAGTGTATTTTAGAAGATATATTTATTTATAATAAAAAAACGATAAATTAATAGAAAATTAAAAAGGCGACAAATAATAAAAAAGGGAAATTAAGGATCCGAATCGGACCTTTCTGGGTTACGGTGCTTGATTTTCCAACTGAGCTATGTCTATTTATAATAACAGCGTCAAAATTAATATTTTTTTTTCTTGTGTGGACTATGGATGTGGTCGCACCCCGCTAAATCGGCCCGGGGGATGGAAGAGGCGGCGCGCAACCCCATAGACCCACCCTGCAAGCACCTCTCTTCGCCGTGCGAGCGGGCCACCGGTACCCGATCTATGCCTTCGGTGGCCGCGTCCAAATTAACCTGAAAATTTCAGCTAACGAAAAAATTATAATTTTTCGTGGCCTGAAAATATTTACAAAATAATATTTGCTATAAATGAAACCTAGCTAGATCGGTTAAACACCGCCGGAACCCCCTGAATGAAGTGAAAGAAGATAACCAAACCTTTCGAATTATGATAATGTAGAAACAACGTGTTGGTAATCAATTTACGTTATACTTTCTCGTCTTTGAGGGAGACTTTATAACCGTCTATCGGAAAATATTTACACTATGTTCCAAATGTTACTCTAGCTTTTCAGATAGAATTATTTAAAATGAAGACACTACTGTCGTTCAAATCAACAAACTAAACAATAGTTCCATTAGATACACACACGTTTCACTGTTCGAGAGAGCCTCGTCAATATCACGGATAACTAACTTAGTAAGTATACTATGCTGGTCAGACATTATATTATAGAGTTTTAAATTTTCCCTCTTTTGTTTCGTGCCATCTATATATTGGAAATCCATTAGAACCGCATTACTAATTAGATCAGCGTGAATAAATAGGTATAACAACCAAATTATCACCCGCATTCTCGTCTTTACTAAAGACATTTTAACACGCGTTCTTTTAGAAATTATTTACGCACTGTTCGATCTCATATTCTTACTATAGAATTTTTAATTACTTTTTAATATTTATAAAAACTTATTCGTGAGTGAAAATTATTCGCATATTTTTTCAGTAATGTCGAGCGGTCTTTAGTGCCTTGCAAAGCATGTCAACGTACAAACTCGATACGCTACGCTTCGATGCTAATAAGTATGATTTAACTCGATCCGACCGGCCGTCGTACTGCCAACACTCCTGCGTACAATTTATAACTTACAGACCGATTTTAGGAACATAAGCCAGCCAAGATTTACACAACAGATAACGCTACGTATCCCAGTCTCTTTTTCAATTAACTTACATTGTGACAACGCTGTAGAGTTGAATATTTGTTCGCATCAAACCCGACCTCAGGCAGAACTAAAAGGATTTTAATAACTTAGCCGGCAGTAAATCAAAATTTGATTATAAGAATACAGCAAAAAGCGCGAGGTCCAAACCTCCTCGGCCCGCGTTCATAACTCAACGCCCGACCGGGTGATAACACCTTAAAATGTTGTCGGATGTTGTTGAAAAAACTTGTTTTCATTATATGGGTAATTTATTCGCTGCATAACTGCTAAATATCTAAGTATTACAATGAAGTGGTTTTAATGCGGTCGGTCGGAGCTGCTGCGCGAAAAAAGTTCTCATTCAGAAACGATGTGTGTAGGCTACGATGTACGGATAGGCAAATAATAACAGAACTAATGTTAAGACTAACAATATACTGAATGGTTTATCCATTCATGTTTTTCCGGGTATCTTAAGAGACTTACGTAAGCTGACGTAATTATTGAAACTAAAAGACCTTGAAATAAAATGTTATGCTAACCTATCTGCGTGTTGGATTGTGGACTACTTGAATTGGTATACGAAAAGTCTTTTTGTGACTTTAACTGTAATATTACATTATATCAAGAATGATCAATGACAGATGATTGTAAGAAAAGGGGTCTACGCGTGAATGTGAGCAAAACCAAAATAATGGTCTTTGAAAGAGATAAAACCAGAACAGATGTAAGAGTAACAATAGGTAATGATGTACTAGAGCAAGTGGATGAATTTGTATATCTTGGATGTGGATTTAGCCGAGATGGAAGGTACACCACTGATATAGAGCGAAGAGTGAATGCGGGAAATAGAGTGAACGGAGCGTTGGGGCAACTTCTCGGCAGCCACCACCTCAGCCAGAAGGCACGTGTAGCAATACATAACGCAGTGCTTGTCCCAACATTACTGTATGGAAGCGAGAGTTGGGTATGCAGAAAAGAGTATGATAGTAAAATTAATGCGGTCGAAATGCGATCTCTGCGGAAAATCTGTGGAGTTAGGCTGACCGACCGCATTCGTAATGATGACGTAAGAGAGCGAGTAGGTATGAAAGAGAGTATTGGTGTAAAGATGCGAAAGGGAATGCTCCGATGGTTCAGACATGTGGAAAGAATGCCGAACGAACGCCTGGTTAAGAAGATATACAATGCGAAAGTGGAAGGATGTAGGTACCGAGGGAGACCGAGACTAACCTACCTAGACCAGATCGGTCATGTACTGAAGGAAGGTGGAGTCAAGAGTCTCCGAAACCGGCGAGCGTGTATGAAGAGAATTATGAATGTTGAGGAAGCGAGTGAAGTATGCAGAGATAGAGTTCTCTGGCACTCTGTTCTCTCTGCCTACCCTGCAAGGGATATGGCGTGATGATATGTATGTATGTATGTATCAAGAATGAGGCAGCATCTAAAAATATGTAGAGATATTTTAAACAAGCAGAGTTAGTAGATAGATAAATATTTAATGCACATACAGGTAAAATTAGTGAAATAGAAAAAAATAGGTTAAAATCTTTTGCTTGCCGTTAATACTGGCCGTTTTTTTCTTTAATTTTGTTTTAAAACAAAATATTATAAATACATAAACATTTTTTTTTAAAAGATTACTCTGCTCTAATGAAACAATCCTTGTATTGCGGGGTTCTTTACAAACATGGACAAATTACACCCAGACTCAGAACAACACTTTATGGATAGCATAAAGTATTTCCCTACGTAGGAATTGAAGCCACGCTACAGGCACAGAAAGACGGTATCTTAACCCCTACGCCATCAGTGTCAGTCAAATTAATTTCATTCAATCAATTGAATATCACTATTTATTATATGGTCTTCTGTTTCGTTTAAAGATGCCATTTACTAAATAAAATTGCATCTCAAGTTTGTTCATAATTTTGATTTGTAAATTTGTGTAAATTGTTGATATTCTAAATTTGAATTATTTTTAATAATCTTATGAATAGTTTTGGAAATTAAGGATTGCATTATGTCTCATTTGGCCCCAAAAGATATTACTTGTGTACTTGAGATATTCAGAAATGGACAAACGTACAAAGAAATTACCAGAACTCTTCGAAGACCCGATGTGACTTATCGCAAGTATCAAACCGTATATGATACCAAATAAATTCTTTGTGAAATTAGGATATGGCGGATTAGTATGTTTGATACAAGTAGTCATATTCTGAACTTAGATGGTGTAATTTTAAAATATGTTCTACTATAGGGCCTTTATCTTCCCATAAGAGAGACATTAAAATATTATTTTTCTTTTTTAAGTGGCTGTAATCTGGCGTAATATATCCCACCCGTGTTGTTTAGGATAATAACAGCGTGGAGCACGGCCTCACACTGCCCGTATTTCCCCTTTCCCGATGGCGATGTCTCTTGTATCTCTTACAACAGGTTAAAGAGTTAGGGATGTAATATATTAGCAATCTCCATCACCATAATTTATTCTATATATAATATATGACTTATATAAGCCATATGTATGCTTGAATCTTCTTAGCAAGGCTTTTAATTATATAAAATGAAGGCACTCTAACGTTTTGGTATTGCTGACTGTACCACTGGCGAACAAATACCAATAAATATGAAACTCCATATATCTGTCGGCGCTCGGCTAACTTATTTACGACTGTTGAGAAATAAATCGCGCAGTATGTAAACACCATCGTGCCCGCCTTCCCTTCGCATGTAACGACGAATTTACGTCATGTTCAGAGTCTAGAAAGCACTAGAATATCATAATTAATGTAGTCTAATGTTTAGTGTATTGTGCTGGTTTTCATAAAGAAATTTATATTAATTGTTTTTTAATGGCGCTTTATAGTTGGGTGGACATTTTTTTTTTTTTTGTTTTAGATAATTTTTTTTTGATAATTCAATTGTAAACGTTAACTTTTTTAAGAAAGTGTGGGCCTTTTTCTGTGTTGTTAGACCATTTATAGCTGCTGATAAAAAAGTGTTAGCTGCGTGTATCATTAGCCACCGTAGACAAGAACTTGATACACCTGACCGGTATACGTGATGATAGAGAGGTCGGTGCTCAACTCCATTACCTGCCGTAATGGAGTTGTACCATTTTATTTTTTGCCGCGGGTAATTTGGGTGGGGTGGGGTCCGAAAAATGGTTTAGCACTAGAAAAACAAACGTAACATGTTGTTTTGTATTTTTTTTTATTGCTTATGGAGCACAGATAGTCTAGAGCCTGATAAAGGACATAGGCTACTTTTTAATGCAAAAAAGGATTGTAAAGGGGGATGAAAAGTTGTAAGGAAGTATCGTCATTTTTAAAGTCAGAAGCTTGAAACTTATTTTTAGGCTATTGATTAGATATAAATAAATATGACATTAACATGTTGTAAAAATTTACCCTTAAGGGGTAAAATAAAAATAGGGGATGAAAAACTTTAGGAAATTAACCTTTTACGCGGGCGAAGCCGCGGGCAGAAGCTAGTTAGTTTATAAATAAAAAAGGTATGTCAATTTAAAAATGTTCAGAGAAAAAAATCTTTATCGATTCTTTTCAAATTACGCACAAATTATCTTCAGTAAAAATAAATAAACCCGTGTTTCAGCATTTGTTGATTTTCACCCTCTGGGGGTGTAAATTAGGCCTGCAAAGCGGGTTGGACGACTCATTAAGTCATTAGCGCCAAACCGATATTATTGAAGCTGGCAACTTGAAATGTTGACAGTGGTTCCTTTCAATGACGTAGAGATTTACTAAGAAAGGATTTTACGAAATTATACCCCTAACCAGGAGGGAACAGAGTGGCAAAGCTTGTATGGGGAGAAAAAAATCTTTATTGATTCTTTTCAAATTACGAGTCGAATCAAATATTCTAGGGTAATATCCGGCATTTGTCAATTTTCACCCTCTGGTTGTGTAAATTAGGCTTGTGAAGCGGGTTGAACGACTCATTACCGCCAAGCCGAAACTATTAAAGCTAGAAACATTAAATTTTGAAGCATGTTTCTATTTATGACATAGAGATTCAATATGAAAGGATTTTATGAATTCCGCCCTTAAGGAGGTGTAACAAAGCGGCAATGTGTGTATGGGGAGAATATTTTTTTATCGATTCTTTTTAAATCACGTGCAAATATTCTTCGGTAAAAATAAATAAACACGTGTTTATCTCTCCCTCTCCATCAACCCTGCACCAGTGCCGTCGTGGCGACCAGTGTCGGCGTGAATGCTCACACGATACACATAGTAGACGGCAATAAGTTCTTGCCTAAGGTTTTAAGATACAGGTTAAGTTTAGCTTCAAAAATGTTCACTCTATAACTCAAATAATAAATATAATTATATTTTTATCCCATGGTCATACCGTAAATAGTATATTAAAGGCAATATAATTTGTAGAATGAATAGAACTTTGAACAACTTTTCCTTTAGTGACCGGCTATGGTATATAGACATACCGCACCCAATCCGTCTGAGGTGACGCGTGACGCCATAGCGCGCCGTACACGTACATCTACGTTATGTGGGCGGGCCACCGCAACCGGGTATCATCTTGAGTCGAAGCCCTCATGCAGTGAACCTCAATATAGGTACTCACGCTTGCGCCGCCCAAAGCACCGACGATAGAGCGTGTCAGCGTAGAGTATTTTCTCTCGGACCCACCATATTGCCTAATTCCGTTAGACAACTAACTCGCAGAAGACGGCGACCGCATTCCAGTTTCTGACGCTGTTAATCATAGTCCTGGCGACAAACCTTCAACACCTTGCATTGCTTTTTCTATTTAACTCTGTCAGAGATGACTTCTGCGTGGACGAAGTCGCGGGCAAAAGCGAGTCATACATATAATCAAACAAATATATCTACATATTTTATATTTCAACTCACTTTCAAGCAACAGTACATTGATCATGATTGGCAGCGTGGCTCATACAATACCAAAAGAAATTATTATTCAAAAGGATTACAGAATTGGCTCACGGCTGAATGAATGACAATTGTTTAGTTAGGTTCGGGGTTCGATTCTCGCTCATCAGCAGCGAGGGCGCTCCAGTGGCGCTTCATTATGGCCTGTGTTATTCAAATTTATTCAGTTTAGCCGAATGCCCGGGAGACGAGAGCTGTGTATAATATTATATAGTACTACTGCTTTCATAACCTGAGCCTATGTAGATTATAATATACCCTGACCATTATTTATAATTGCATATATAACTACAATCGAACTATTAGTACAAGAAAAAAATATACACCATTAAACAACTTAGCATTTGGAGTTTTTGGAGAGGGCATATTCTATCCCTTTCTTGCATAACAATGATAATATAAGGCAGCCCCCGCTTATAATTTATAGATTGAAGTGAAGTGTACAATATTTTTATTGCTCTTGGTGGCAAACGAGCGTTTTGCAATACCAGGGGTATAGCTAGTCCTCAGCCTATCAAAAAAATCCCAAAATACACTCATTTGCAAAAAAAACGGGCACCTAAGCAATGAACCATTTCAAATGTTAATATTTCTTTGTTTGATAATTATAGGTAGTTTTATCCACACAATTTGGTAAATTAATAAGAAAATAATCGTTTTCATCAGTATTTCATAAAATTTAGATACAATTTATGGGAAATAATGCTAAACCTCGCTAGTAGTGTATATTCGCTAGTAGTGCATATGCTCATGAAGTAAAAATAAAAAAGTTTTTTTGTTTGTTTTTCTTTAATAAAGTAAAAGCAGATAAATGTTTAGTATCGAGTGTGACCCCCTCTAGCTAAAATCACAGCTTGAATTCGTCTGGGCATGCTAGCGAGTATATCCCGGATACTTGCTTGCGGAATACGTTCCCACTCCGCAGTAATCACATTCTTCAGCTCTCTGATGGTCTGCGGAGCCGGGTGTACTGATCTCACACGCCGTTTCAGAACGTCCCAGACATGCTCTATGGGATTGAGGTCGGGACTTCGAGCTGGCCAATCCAAACGACGAATGCCGACCTCTTGCACATACGCATTAACATCGCGGGATCGGTGGGCGCGAGCATTGTCGTCCATAAAAATCGAGTCTTCACCTAGAGCGGCCAATGCGGGTTGTGCATGAGAAATTAGAACTTCCGTTATGTATCGATGCCCAGTCAGTGAGCCGTTTTCAATGAAGACTAACTCTGTACGATCCATTGAATTTATTCCTGCCCAAAACATAACAGAGCCCCCACCATAAGGTGTGATTTCTTCGAAACATGCCTCTGCAAAGCGTTCTCCTTGTCTTCTTAGCACTCGCCGACGTCGATCTTCACCGAACAGAGATATCCTGGCTTCATCAGAGAACAAAACCCTATTCCAATCGTCTTGAGTCCATGATTCACAATTTCTAGCGAACCTAAGCCTGTGAACTCTGTGCTCACGGAGTAATTTGGGGCCGCGGGCCGGGCGGTGACTGCGTATATTGGCAGCGAGAAGCCTCCTCCTGACCGTCCATAGACTAATATGCACATTTCTTACTTCTTGGAGGTTGTTCTTAAGATCCACATACGAAGATTTGCGATTTCTCAATGCGCGACTCACAAGAAAACGATCATCCCGTGGTTGGGTACATGGTTTTCTTCCAGAACCAGGCCTTCTCTCGACGGAACCAGTCTCCTGATATCGCTGCCAGGTCCTTTGGACTGTCGAGCGACTAACATTTAGCCTCCTAGCCACGAAACATTGGCTGCAACCCTCTTCAAGCAGCGCGATAATTTTGGTAGCTTTTACCACTTTATCTACCATTTTTGATACAGCCAAACAGCATTAAATAAAGCTTTGACAGTCAAGGATATGAAATTAATCGATAAAAATTGAATAAAAGTTATGAAAGTCGTTGTTAACTTCTGGAACTTCGCGCCAAAAATGTAGGATAAAAAGGGGTTTTCTGTAAAAATGAACATCAAATGAAAAATTGAATTTAGAACGTACTTTTTTAAATACCACAGCATTTTTAAAACCGGCCAGTAACGTGTACAAACGATTGAAACCTTTTTGGTATTGTATCTTTTTAAATATGAATGAAAATCAAAACCACCCGTTTTTTTTTGCAAATGAGTGTAACTCAGAAAGTTGGGCTTCCGGCTCTCTCGCTCACCGAATAAAGCACTGCAGCATATTACCACTGTTCACACGTCGATTTTCTACTACTCCGGACGGACCGGCCTGCGGTTGTAGACAGAAAACTGTCAACAGTGTGGTCCTACTACTATACATTTGTATTGCTCACTCTTATCTTTGAATTTTAAACATTAAAATGAAACACGCTAACTCGCTTTATATAAACATACTAGCGACCTGCCCTCGCTTCGCTTCGGTTACGTCTACTCTCGCTACATAGGATTCCTCTTGGAGAAGGAATTTCTTAAAATCCTATTTTATCTGATCTTTACAGGGCAGAAAGAAAGTCCACACTAAATTCCAAGTCTGTAGGGGCAGTATTGGAAAATGTAGATTTTTGGGTTAACGCCTACGCAATCCACTTTAGGTGTGGAATTTTTAAAAAGCCGTTTTTAGTTAACCTGTGTATTGTAACAAAAATATGCCTAATCGAAATTCAAGTCTGTAGGAGATATAATTAAAAAATTGAGATTTTTTCACCCCAGCAATCCCCTTGCGGGTGAAGTTTCATAAAATCCTTTCTTAGCTGACCTTTACTCAGCGAAAGGAGTATTCCTACCAAATTTAAAGTCTGTATGTAGGCCTTATGGTTCCAGAGATATCAGAGTCAATACATAGGTGGAAATCGCTTTTATATATATATATATATATATATATATATGTATATATATATATATATATAGATTATAACTCATCCTTTCTGTCTCGATTTTTGCAAACATATTGATTAAAAACTGGCTAAACAGCGAACGACAATATATAGCAGATGATCTTATACTCCTTTCCTGATCATTATAAGGTAAAACAAAAGTTGCAGTAGATATAATTTTAAAAAGCAGTGTTTATGGTTTTAGTATCGCAATGGCTATATCCTAGCACAATTCAAAAACCAAACGACTGCTGAAATAGAGTATCAGCCATCGCCGTAGCATGACATAAACGGATATTGTCACACAAACTGTAATGCATCGTGTGAGCGATGGATTTCAGTTATTCGATGCAAGGTGTTATATCATGGCTTGGAGTTACAATATTCTGCTTAGAAAATTACCGTACAATAATTTCAAATTTCAAAGTCTACGTTCATATGAGGCCGTGTCCTAAAAGTACATGACTTCTCTAAAGCTTAGAAACCTATATACAACGTACTAATATAGTGTGGTGACATTCGAGACATTTCAATTTTAAAAAGTATTTGCATTATACCAAATGTTTATGTGATATCAACCTTTTCAGAGTTCCATACCCAAAAGATTAAACAGGACCCTATTACTAAGACACCGCTGTCCGTCCGTTGTGTCACCAGGTTGCTTTCATGAACCATGATATATGAATTTCTTTTGCTACTACAACGACAAATACTAAAAAACAATAAAATAAATATTTAAGGGGGCTCCCACACAACAAAGGTAATCATTTTGCTCGTTTTTGCTCGTAATTGAGAACAAAATAGGTAGACGTTTCAAATATTCTCAGAATATTTAGTAATATATTTACTTTAGAAATAAATAATTAAATTAAAATGAAACAAATTGAGAATTTAAGAGGGTCTCCCATATAACAAACATGATTATTTTACCATTTATAGTACGGAACCCTTCGTGCGCGACTCCGAGTCGCTCTTGGCCGGTTTTTTGAATATAATTGAATTAAGTTTTCAAACATGTGTCAAAATAAAATGTCTTTTAAATCAAAATCACTAAGAAGTATTGATAACAACTTTAAAGCAAATCAGCCCTAAAATAACTTTCCACCCCTTTTTAACCCAGTTAGGAAATAAATCTCAATAAAATATGAATCACGTCTTTCATCAATTCTGTTAAAGAATGTTTATGCAAAATTTGAAATAGATTGGACCAAGGAATCACGTTGTCCCATACAAACTTTGCACTGCTTTTTCATCTCCTTAGGGATATAATTTCGTAAAATCCGTTCTTAGCTGACCTCTACTCGGCGAAAGAAATTATAATAAATTATATTATGTACCTACACACAAACACACACATATATATATATATATATATATATATATATATATATATATATATATATATATATATATATATATTATTTATTTATTTATTAAGTCCGATAGTTTACTGTGTGAGACACAAGGAGGTTTCAGGAGTGGAAGTGTGAAAGTGTTCTCTCTGCGCAACATTGTGGAGAAGCATCTGGCTCTAGGTCAGAGGGTTTTCTGCAGTTTTGTGGATCTGGAGAGAGCATTTGACACGGTTGTACGAAAGGAACTTTGGGACATTTTACCGGAGTATGGTATTAGCGGTAAACTGCTACGGGCTGTGCAGTCCAGTTACATGGGCTGTAGAGCCTGTGTGCGGCTGGATGATGGAATGTCGCCTTGGTTTGACGTCAATATCGGCGTTAAGCAGGGGTGTGTTCTGTCAGCCAGGCTGTTTATCATATATCTGGATAAATGTCTCCAAAGGTTGAACGATATGAATGTGGGAGTCCAGATGGGCGACTCAGTGGTCACTGCTCTGCTTTATGCAGATGATGCAGTCCTGCTGGCACAGTCAGCGACTGACCTGCAGACCCTAGTCGACACAATGACAGAAGATTGTAAGAAAAGGGGTCTACGCGTGAATGTGAGCAAAACCAAAATAATCGTCTTTGAAAGAGATAAAACCAGAGCAGATGTAAGAGTAACAATAGGTAATGATGTACTAGAGCAAGTGGATGAATTTGTATATCTTGGATGTGGATTTAGCCGAGATGGAAGGTACACCACTGATATAGAGCGAAGAGTGAATGCGGGAAATAGAGTGAACGGAGCGTTGGGGCAACTTCTCGGCAGCCACCACCTCAGCCAGAAGGCACGTGTAGCAATACATAACGCAGTGCTTGTCCCAACATTACTGTATGGAAGCGAGAGTTGGGTATGCAGAAAAGAGTATGATAGTAAAATTAATGCGGTCGAAATGCGATCTCTGCGGAAAATCTGTGGAGTTAGGCTGACCGACCGCATTCGTAACGACGACGTAAGAGAGCGAGTAGGTATGAAAGAGAGTATTGGTGTAAAGATGCGAAAGGGAATGCTCCGATGGTTCGGACATGTGGAAAGAATGCCGAACGAACGCCTGGTTAAGAAGATATACAATGCGAAAGTGGAAGGATGTAGGGATGTACCGAGGGAGACCGAGACTAACCTACCTAGACCAGATCGGTCATGTACTGAAGGAAGGTGGAGTCAAGAGTCTCCGAAACCGGCGAGCGTGTATGAAGAGAATTATGAATGTTGAGGAAGCGAGTGAAGTATGCAGAGATAGAGTTCTCTGGCACTCTGTTCTCTCTGCCTACCCTGCAAGGGATATGGCGTGATGATATGTATGTATGTATGTATTTATTTATTATGAATTTTAACGAGATTATGCAAAATTCATTCGAGGAACCATAATATAGAATAAGTATACATACATAAACTCATTGATTTTCATTTATCTTTCATTAAAATCATTTGCTTAGCGTTTATTTTTGATATAAATAACTAATATAGAATGATAGCAGTAGTATATTCAATAGCAGTAAACTTCTGGACATGAACCGGCCTATTGAATACTAAACTAGAATTAAAGCTTTGTAATAAATAGCGGCCGAGCGCGCAATTTATTCCGCACCGAGTTCGTTACGCAGTGCTAGTAACGAAGTGTTTGCAGCCCACGGGGGCAGGTAATCTAATCTCGAACCTCCCTTCGAGCCCCTTCCTCTCCCATTCTGCCCGACCTTTACCTCCACCCTCTACTGAAACTGTAGCGATTTTCCCAATGTTTTTGTCAGTATCACAGACGGACGTACGTGATTCGAATGAATACTGGTGATCGATACGTAAGATTGAATTATACGTGACAATTTAGTTATGGATGCGTATTTTGCTTTGGTATTGTATGTAAAATATTCTAACTGTATTATTTACGGGTAGCCTACTTGATTTAAAAACTACATGAGGGAGTAAAAATCGATACTTTTATCTATCCAGTATTCGATATAGGCCTTCTATAAAGGGGTTATAAATTGTCCAGGAGAGTATTGTTGTTTATTCTCGTGTTATTCCCTCTATTGATTTACTTCTGTCTGGTTATTGCGACTCTTACTGAAAAATATAGGATGGTGAAAATTGTGTTCTTAAACTGAAACTAAGCCTGTCCATGCCTTAGCAGAAGAATATGCATATAGCGACGGCCTGAGTCATATCAGGCGAGGTTGTCAGAAATGACAGAACCACCAAAGTAAATTAAATGTGTCGCGGGTAGAGGAATAAATGCAATCCGCGTAGCTCTTCTCTCCAATATAAGCATATATTTATGCAAATTATATAGGCACATGGAATAGAACGAAAGCTTCTCTAATTTTATAGTAGGTACCTACTTAAAAATATTTAGTAATTTTATTTAGCTATATAATGGAGATATAATAGAGACACCAACCATTATATTTATTAATTATTTTTATGTATGAAAAGAATATTTCATTAATTGGCAAGAAATTCTCACGAAGTTTATGAAGTGAATCAGTGAACTGCAACTTGTAATTCTACGCCAACGCTTTAATGTTATTGTGAAAAACTACCACATGCTTCGTAGCAAAGTCGAAAGTGCATTATGATGAGAGAACAGGGCAATTGATAAAGTGTCATAGCGAGGTAATGTAGTGTAAGGGCCGCGTGCGCGACCGCCTTCATGTCACTACTCAACTAAGGACTTTTGTCATACAAAGAATAAATTTTAGGGCGTGTGTTTATAATTTGCGTGTGACGGTTTGTTGGCTCGGAAATGTTAGTATAACTCTTTATTACGTGTCATTGGCCACAAATATCATAGATTGTGTTTTTTTATTTCAGTTTCGCTAATGTTTTTTTCTTTCAAAATAATCCTCCAACAATAATATTCTTTGTATTGCTGGCGACTTTACAAACTTGTAATTAACGGACACAAATTACACCCAAACTCAATACAACAATTAATGGATTCAACAAAGTATTTTTCTGCATGGTAATCGAAACCATCTACTACGCCGTCTGTGTCATTTTATACAGGGTGTAAGGGGACCGCTCCCGAAAACAAAGACAGGTAACCCTACTAGTCCTACTTGTAATGATAGGCTAGAAAAAAAATCGATTCGGATCAAAAAAAAAATATTTAAACCACGCGAGGTCGTTGAACTCTTGAACATATGATCGTGAGTTTTGAATAGATTGCGTCTTTTCTCAGCTGAGTATAGTTACGCATTTTTTTTTCGAGTTATCGTTACATGGCACTGTCCTAATACGATGGAATGTGAAAAAAACTTAAAAATATTTGTGAAAAAAAAAATATTTTTTTTCATGCTGATCGTTTTTTTTCTAGCCTATCATTACAAGTAGGACTAGTAGAGTCACCTGTCTTTGTTTTCGAGAGCGGTCCACTTCCACTCTGTATATAATGTGTAATTTTTTTATTCCATGTTATAAATATGCAATTGTGAGCTAGAAATTTTTTTGACAGGTTATGATCACATATCACACACCATCTAGAATGACGTAAGGGTAACACCCGATGTAGCTTATCCCATAACCTGCGTATTACCCTTCGCCAAAAAAGAGTACTACTAGAAACAAAATCTCGATTTCAGTGATTCGGCCAGCGGGAAAGTTTGAGCTAGGACCTAAGCGTGCGACTGTTCAATATGATCTCGCATGTTTTAGTTGATATTTTTGATTTGGTATGGTATTTTATAAAAAAAATATCACAAAAAAATGCTATAACAACAGATATAAGTCCAATAGATAGCACGATAGGAATTAAATAAACACAGGCTCTTATAACTAGATACCAAAATAAGCACAACTGTAAAATCTGGCCGCTCCTAAGGTAAGATGGAATATGTTAAAAATAATGAGTATGCAACAGAATGTAAACAAAATATGATAGGTAAAATGATTAAAATGCTTGATATGAACGATAAATCTGTGAATGAATATTGGAATGCAATGGCCAGTTGTATTAGGAGTACCTACGGCTGAAGTAATACTAGTAAAACCGAAAGGGAAAGGTGTAATTGATAGGGATACATGGTAGTGGAATAGAAACGTGCAAAATATCTTGAAAGAAAAGAAAATCAAATTAAAAGAGTGGCAAAAAGAAGATAATATGAAAGTTTGAAGAAAGCATAAAAACTTAAATACAAGGAATAAAAGAAAAAAGCTAGAAGGATTATTATAATGTGTTAGATGGGCTTCGAGTGAGTGTGAGCGACTGAGAGTGCTGTACCGTATAACTAAAGTCTGAGCAGAACGAGCGTGAGATATTAGGCATGTTCAGTGCTCGAAAGACGAAGTTGACAAAGTTTTAAGGAAAGACGAGGAAATAAGGCAGCGTTGTTGTTGATAAATGAATGGAGAGAATTGAATGAAACTAAAAGATGTGTCAGTCAAGAAACTGAGAACGTAAGTCAAGTAAGAGAAATTACAATAGATGAGGTAAGAAAGGCAGAAAAAATATGAAAAATTGGATGTCTGTAGGGCCGGATAGTAGGTATACCGGATGAAGTAGATACGGAAAGGTTTGGGTGAGGATGGGTATATGTGGCTGACTTTATTCTTGAAATTGCTGTAGAATGATGAAGTAATCCAAATGAAGAGTGCAGAAATGCACAAGTACCTATTTTTAAAAATAAGGGTGATATTCAGGACTACGGCAGTTAACGAGGAGTAAAGATTATGTCACATAGAGTGAAGGTCTGGGCAAAGATGATTAAGAAGCGATTGACAGAAGAAAAGATCACCCGAAACCGGTTCGGTTTTATGTCAAGCTGCGGGACAACGGATGATTTGCATTGCGCCAACTGTGAAACTGTGCGAAAAAGATCGTGGTGCACATAGAAACTTGTATGTGGTATTCGTTGGGGGGACCATGAAAGAGAAAAGTGTACCTGTGATGTACATACATCATATGTATGATGTAGGTCGGGTATAAGATAAGGGTCGGCGTTAAGTGCCTACTTAAGTAACTACTATCTTAAGTACTCTTCCTGTTGACAATGGATGCCTTAACATCAGATTTACATGAATAGTTATCCTGGTGCATGCAATTCACGGTGATATTGTTCTCGTATATGTTGAATAATAATTAAAAGCGCCCACATAGATACCTAATAGAGGCAAATTTGTTCCTTTGGGGCAAAATCTCATGAGATGACACATTAGAAACAATAACACGATCGATTGTACCAAACTGTTAGTAACACACTAACAAGTCCTGTGGGAACATCTACACCACCCATCATGCCACAACATCTGAAGATAACTTGTAAAATAACATTATCAACCATATTGCTGAGAAAATAAAGATTATAATAGATTACATGGAACAATTATATATGTTTGACTAAAATGTTGCTGATCTGATTATATTGTATTTGACTTGAAGTTGAATTTGAATTTAGTTTTTCTTTTTTATATAAGACAATACTCTGCACTAAGAAAATAATCTCTGTATTTATTGCTATGAATAAGTAAATGCCGTTTTGTGTGGTTTTTTCTAGGACTGGATAAAATATTAACAAAATACACATACATATCATCACGCCATATCCCTTGCAAAGTAGGCAGAAAGAACAGAGTGCCAGAGAACTCTATCCTTGATTCCTTGCATACTTCACTCGCTTCCTCAACATTCATAATTCTCATCATACACGCTCGCCGGTTTCGGAGACTCTTTACTCTCTCTATTAGCAAAATACTGACTATTATAAATATTACGGGTACTTTACTTGACACCTTCTGTAATAACTACAAAATATAAAAATATAATATTTTTTGATTATTACTACCACTATAGGTTCTAATTAGCTATCCATCTATCCATCAAACAGTGTGTGACTTTTGCGTTGTCTTTAGTCTATCGTCATGTAACTACATAATTCTAAAACGTAGTAGATATAGATATATAACTAAATACGTAAAAATCAACTATTGTAATTAATTGAGCATGTTGTTGCTGCTAACACATTTTTTTAATTTATATTAAGTATATCATTTTAGAGCTCCGCAATCGGACGTTGTACGAATAAAAATCTATTTAGAGATCAAAAAATAGGGGTTGCAGAAACGTCGGTCTGGCAGGGTTGGTGGTCGGTGCGGGGTGGATGCATCGATGGCGTGTTCTAATCGCATTGCTTCGGTCGGGTGCGCGCGCGCCTCCCGTATAATCTCATTTTCGTAATAGTCTTAAGGCGTACAAAGGGCTGATCAAACGGTGCAATTTGACGCGCCAAATGTCGCCGCCACGACTCTTCGATGCAGTAGAAATCGAACGCGGTTCTTATTTTTATATTTTGCTGTGATAAGTGTTTCTCATTCATTATAGTTTTGACTTATTCTGTGAAATTAATATTTGATATCATAGAAATTGTTGATAATTGATTAACGATTACTATTTTTGTAATAATATATATTATAAAAAAAATAAGCAAATATACCTATATAGTTACAACTTTCTTAACAACGAAGACCATATGTCTTTTATATAATTATCAGATACAAATTAACACAAATTCAGGCAAACTGACTGTGGATAGTTCAATTATTCACTTTGCGCGACAATTAAATGACAAATGATAATCCTCGGTACCACAATGTCCATGCATTTAAACATGACAATTATTGTATAGCTCCGTTTACTAATTATACAGGCTCCCATTGTAATTTTATACTACCTCGGATAGTCATATAACTAAATAAATAGGTAGCCATATCGTTTTTCGATATTTATCCGATTTTTTAACTTATACATATGCACCTTCGTCGGTGTGGTGGTGGAGTAGGAATACAATTTGCCACCCCCTTACCCGTCGGTGATCGTAAGAGACGATTAAAGGATATAAAATCGCATATGACATTTATGCAAGAGGGGGAAAGCTCGAAACAAAACCCTATGCCAACACGTCTGACTAGCGTGGTATAGTAGGTCAATTACACTCGCATTGCAGAGGAGGCTTGAGCCCAGCAGTGGGACATTATATGAGTTGAGATGCACCTTCGGTCTTATTCTATATGTAAATTTATGTTTAAAAGTCTACTGTTTAAAACTTTGCCAAGCGAACGTATGAATTGAAAAAGACTTGCGAGTAGAGATTGTGCTATCATTTATTAAATTGTTATAATATTGATGCTTGATGTTTTATACTTGTATAATACTTGACTCGTGCAACGAAAGATAAAGTACAGTAATTTATTTTTAGTAGTGGCAAAATTATTGTATGTTACTGTTTAATTCTGAGCAACGAGGCGCCCAACTGTGAGGTTAAATATGTGTACGTGAAGCAAGCAAGGAGATATCATTCAGATTACTCAATTTTTTATAATGTAATATATATAAAATTAAATACTTTAATTTTCATCGTATTTTAATTGTTTTAATATTATAATGGCTATTTCAGAAACATTTAGAACCTAAAGTAAAGTGAGACATGCGTTTATTATACTTTAATTTTTAAATTTGAAACTTTAGACGTTGAAATATTAAAATATCTGGAGGACCGAGCCTTGCTCGGTATTTTCTTATTAGTGTGTTTTGAAAGATATATTTAAATATAATAAAAATAATGAAAAAATAAATTAAAAAGGGCAAAATGTACAAAAAATAGAAATGAAAATAATGTATCAAGCAAAAAGGAGCCAAAATCACGTTTGTTATATGGGCTTAAATGCCCTTAAATATTTATTTTATTTTTTAGTAATTGTCGTTACAGCGGCAACAGAAATATATCATCTGTGAAAATTTTTGTCTGACTACGGTCTAACTATCATGGTTCATGAGATACAGCCTGGTGATAGACAGATGAACGGACGAACGGACAGCGAAGTCTTAGTTATAGGGTGCCGTTTTAAGCTTTGGGTACGGAACCCCGGCAAGGTTGAACTCACATAAAAGCAACAATGGAATGGATGGATTGGTACAATGGAAATACTCTTTAAAATAGGAATGTCTCGAAAATCACAATACTGTATTAACACGGCATTTGAAAGTTTCTAAGCTATAAAAAGATCATACATTTAACGACATGGCGTCATAGGAACGTAGAGTTTGAAATTTTAAATTGTTGGACGGTAATTTTCTAAGCCGAATACTGGAATTGAGAGCCATGATAACACATTGCATCGTATAACTGAAATCCATCGCTCATAACTATTACCCGTTATAATTTTACTCTGGCGAGAGTATTTTTACCGCATAATGATTAAGAAAGAGAGATAGTCATTTGCTATATTTTTGTTCGCTGTTTAGCTAGCGTCTAATCAACATATTTGTAAAAATCGAGACGGAAAGGCTGAGTTATATTAGGAACAATCAGTAAGATACGATAGGCCGGTCTCCCAACTCACATCTTAAAATTGAAAACTGGAGCGCCAAAATTATACAATGCCACCAGTTTGCAAGGAAAAACATTACATTGCATTGTAATCGGGTCAACTATACTGACCGATTGTTCTCGAGCAAAGTCGATATTTATTCCTAGGATTCTCCAAATACCATCAAATTAATCCTCCGAATTTCAGAGAGTGCAGTTTGCCATTAAAGTCTGCTTCGGAATAACCACAAACAAAGCTCGAGGTCAAATTCTTAAGGTAGCGGGAGTAGACTTGAGAGAAAGCTGCTTCTCCCATGGGCAGTTGTATGTGACATGCTTCAGAGTAAGCTCACAGAGTAGCGTGGTTATTCTAGCATCCGAAAGAAAATCAAAAGATATTGTTTACAAAGAAATACTGTAATAGGTGCAGTATCGCGGGTTGATGATAGGTTGATTAATGTCAAAGAAGCGGTACCAGTGGTCGGCCTAATTTCGATGGAAAACACGGTGGGTTATGGGGCCGCACACTACCCTTCCGTCGCCTCGGTCAGAATGAGCGCGGTGTGCTTAAAACATGGCCTGCTAAGAAAAAGCCTGGTGTTCATAATATATAACAAAATTTCATTTGATTTTTATGTTTATCGAACCTACCGTGTGTATGGTATAACAAAGATTGTTGTTATCATCACAGTCTATATACGTCCCACTGTTGGGCACAGGCCTCCTCCATAATAGGAGGGAAGTTAACTTACTATACCGCGCTGGTCAGACGTGTTGTGTTGTTCGAAACAAAACCCTATGGTTTTGTTTCGAGTTTTCCTTCTCTTGCATATATGTTATATGCATTTTATATCCCTTTAGTCATCTCTTACGACCACCCACGGGTAAGAAAGGGGGGTGGTGAATTGTATTCTTACTCCGTCACCACACGGATAAGATTGTTATACTATGTAAGAATACACACATTTATACATAATTATCTATAAATAACAATATAAATAATAACGTAAAAAACAAACAAAAATCCTATTAAAACATTATCGATTTCTTCGCAGACAAAAATGCGGGCAAATGATAATAATTAATAAAATAATAAGAAATAATGCCAAAAAGTAAATAAGAAAAAGTAAGGATCCGAACCGAGCTCCGGTATGTTTGGATTAGACCACTTGATTTTCCAACTGAGCTAAATGTCTATTCTTAATGACAGCGTCAAAATTTGAAAACCTTCATATTCTAATAGTTTTAGTACAACGAAAAATTATATTTTTGTTGCCGAAATATACTGACAAAATAATATTTTCTATAAATGAAACCTAGCTAGATCGATTAATCGCCCCCGGAACCTCTTGTATGCTAAATTTCAAGAAAATCGTTGGAGCCGTTTCCGAGATTCAGATTACATATATATATATTATATATATATACAAGAATTGCTCGTTTAAAGATATAGTGAGATAAATTAGATTCGATAGCTCAAAAATATTGGAAGTTCATCCGTGCGGTGACGTAGTAAGAATACAATTGGGTACTCCCTATCTTATCCGTGGATGTCGTAAATATGCAGATAAAATCTATAGCAAGAGATGGAAAAGTCGAAATATAGCAATATTACAACCCATCTAATTAGCGTGGTATAGTCAACTTCCCTCCGGTAGTATCCTAGGAGGACTGAGCCCAGCAGTGGGACGTATATCAGCTCAGATGATAGATAACAATGATTAGGAGTTTGAAGTTTTGTTCACTGTGTTTCATTTGCTTCACACAAATAGTGTTGATTAAATAGCTACAAAGATTCATTTAAAAGCGGCAGAACATGAAAAAGAAACAAGAACCGCTTAATAGATTATGAACCTCTGCTGTTTAATATTGGGTTCTTACGCAAGGGGATACCGATATAATTGCCACGCATGGTATTGGTGATCGCTATAGACTTTATGAGTTCTCCAGGTGAATATTTGCTGTGACCATTTAATCCTTGGCGTTTACTTAGCCTGTTTTTACAACAAATGGAACTTTACATTCATGTCATTATCATCATCTTAGGCTATATATTTCACTATAGCACTAGATCCTTCTCCATTCACGACTGGCAAGGCAGCGGTACCAGTAGCCGGCCCAATGCCGATGGGGAGGGAATACGGTGGATTATGAGACCACACGTTGCTCTTCTGTCGCCCCGGACGGAACTGGCGGCATGTGTCTAGGCCTACCCAAAAAAAATGAGCCTCCTCCAAAAAAGGGATATTGACCTACTACATAGCACGCTGCTCAAACCGGTTAGGTTTCATTTTAACTTTGCCTTCTCTTACATATATCTTATATCATATCAGTCCATATACGTCCCACTGTTGGGCTCGGGCCTCCTCCATAATGGAAGGGTAATTGACCTACTATATCACGCTGGTCAGACGTATTGGTATAGGGTTTTGTTTCGAATTTTCCTTCTCTCGCGTAGATGTTTTATGCGTTTTATAACCCTTAGTCGTCTCGTATGATCACTCATGGGTAAGATAGGGGGTGGTGAATTGTATTCTTACTCCGTCACCACACGGACAACATATATGTTACCCGCATATTATATATCTTAGTTGCCTTTTACGATACCCATGAGTAAGAAAGGGGGTTGTGAATTGTTTTTACTCCGTCACCACACAACATTCTCATCACTGCATTTTCAATGCGTAACCATACGGGGTTAGATTCGATTTATCATCTAGATATTTCTATTTTTTTAGATATTCCTATTGATTTATCATGTAAGTATTCCTATGTATACCTATTGTATTACCATAGATTTTGTTTTCAGATAGAATCTATCTAACATTGCTTTGTTTTATTAAAATATTGTATCTAATTTTCAATGGAACAAATTTTATCTACGAATACTCACATTTGCTTTTTACCCCATACTGAGGCATAAATCCTTGTGTCGTGGGGAACTTTACAAATATATACACAAATAACACACAGTCATTTGTGTATAGCACAAGGAGATGTAGGTACTTCGTCGGAATCGTATCTACTTAATACTCTGGCCATGCGAAGTCGTTACTCATTTCTCTACGCCAACGGTGCAATCAAAAAGTATACTCCCTAGAGTCCGATATCATTGCACCCCTTATACTTTTGCAAAGTAAATATTGATATAGCACGCATTATAATTGAATACAGCTTTATTTTGATGTAAACGTCACAAGAACATTGTTTGTTGGCCAAGGGGAGTAATCTGCGAAGCAAACTTTAGTGTTGTGTACCTACTAACAACAAACTGTGACACTTGCCTGTAATATTTACACGCTTTCTTTAAAATAATTTTAAATTAGAGATTTTTTTGTAGTTAATACTTGGTACTTTTGAAATGTAATCTACAGCTCTTTCTATTATAAAATTTTAAATTTAATATTTTTTTGTACAAATGAATTCAAGGTAACAAATTTTGTCACCACTAGTAGTTTATTTATATTTAATTAATATGAAATCAGTGACCGATTTAATGATAATTTGGAACAAATCGATACCCAAATGTTTTCTGTCCCAAATGTATTCTAGTCTCTGAAAAGTGTGACCTGATATAAGTTGAACACAGAGGTTATAGTTTGGCTCTGTATTTTTTGTTAGTATTTGCTGCAGAATATATTTAGATATTAATGAAACAATAGAAACAAACAAAAGAAAATATATTATATAAAAATTAAAATAAAAAATTATAAAAAAGAGAAAACCTGAGATCGTACCGGAGCTGCTTGGTTTAGACTGTATGTTGGATTTTCCAACTTATGTTTTCTTCTAATAAAAAAAATATATGTATTTTCGTTGGCTTAAAACACTGACAAATTATACGATATTTTTTTTGCTGACTGAAAACAGTGACCAAACAATATTTTCTAGCTTGATCGATTTATCGCCCCGATAAAATCCCCTACATGATAAATTTCATTAAAATCGCTAATGCCGTTGCTGAGAGACTGAAAACATAAAAATATATACCTATAGATGATAGATACTGTGATATTATTGAGGAGGTATTGTAATATAAAAAAAAACATAGTTAAACGCTCCAGCGCAGTCCTATCTTAATTTTTACCAAATATTCTTATAGCAAATTTACTATAACTCAAACCAGACCGAGCCGGACCGCCTACCGATAGTCACATATTTTTATAGTATCCTAACCAATATTATAAATGCGAATGTAACTTTGTTTGTTTGTTTCGTTTTCATGCCTAAATCAATAAACTGATTTTTAATATATTTCCAATAGAAAACTACTTTACCAGCGAGTAACATGGGCTGTATTTTATTCCCGTATTTCTACGGGAACGAGAACTACACGAGTGAAAAAGCGGGCAATTGGTTAGAACAGAGAATTATTTAATTCTCTAATAAGTCTACCTATGTGGTGAAGAGTTATGAATACAATGTATTATACCTCTTTACTTTCCCGAAGGAGTCATAAAAGCTAGCTGTGGAATCATCAGAACAATGGGAAGCAGTAATCGCCTACACACATATAAAGTAATTATTATTTAACTGTCATATGGTTATCTAATAAATTTTCATGGACTAGAAAACCTATTATACCTAAAATTTAAAAAGTTAGATTGTAAAAATAATGCAGCTATTTTCTGACCACCAAACAATAGGACAAATTTGATACACCTGTTTGTTATCTGTTGTACCTATTAATTTTTATAAAGGGCAACATTACGATTGAACAACCAAAGATATGAATCTCCTAACAATGTTGGATTGCTTATTAAAACAGATATCTCATATAATCTTGATGCGTAGCGTCGACATTATAAAGGGCTTGTGGGCTTTATAATTAATTTTAACTTATATAATTTTTATAATAGTAAACATAGATGTCTAATTATATTTTTCATTACGACGGCAAAATGCAATAGTAATACACTCATTTGCAAAAAAAACGGGCACCTAAGCAATGAACCATTTCAAATGTTAATATTTCTTTGTTTGATAATTATAGGTAGTTTTATCCACACAATTTGGTAAATTAATAAGAAAATAATCGTTTTCATCAGTATTTCATAAAATTTAGATACAATTTATGGGAAATAATGCTAAACCTCGCTAGTAGTGTATATTCGCTAGTAGTGCATATGCTCATGAAGTAAAAATAAAAAAGTTTTTTTGTTTGTTTTTCTTTAATAAAGTAAAAGCAGATAAATGTTTAGTATCGAGTGTGACCCCCTCTAGCTAAAATCACAGCTTGAATTCGTCTGGGCATGCTAGCGAGTATATCCCGGATACTTACTTGCGGAATACGTTCCCACTCCGCAGTAATCACATTCTTCAGCTCTCTGATGGTCTGCGGAGCCGGGTGTACTGATCTCACACGCCGTTTCAGAACGTCCCAGACATGCTCTATGGGATTGAGGTCGGGACTTCGAGCTGGCCAATCCAAACGACGAATGCCGACCTCTTGCACATACGCATTAACATCGCGGGATCGGTGGGCGCGAGCATTGTCGTCCATAAAAATCGAGTCTTCACCTAGAGCGGCCAATGCGGGTTGTGCATGAGAAATTAGAACTTCCGTTATGTATCGATGCCCAGTCAGTGAGCCGTTTTCAATGAAGACTAACTCTGTACGATCCATTGAATTTATTCCTGCCCAAAACGTAACAGAGCCCCCACCATAAGGTGTGATTTCTTCGAAACATGCCTCTGCAAAGCGTTCTCCTTGTCTTCTTAGCACTCGCCGACGTCGATCTTCACCGAACAGAGATATCCTGGCTTCATCAGAGAACAAAACCCTATTCCAATCGTCTTGAGTCCATGATTCACAATTTCTAGCGAACCTAAGCCTGTGAACTCTGTGCTCACGGAGTAATTTGGGGCCGCGGGCCGGGCGGTGACTGCGTATATTGGCAGCGAGAAGCCTCCTCCTGACCGTCCATAGACTAATATGCACATTTCTTACTTCTTGGAGGTTGTTCTTAAGATCCACATACGAAGATTTGCGATTTCTCAATGCGCGACTCACAAGAAAACGATCATCCCGTGGTTGGGTACATGGTTTTCTTCCAGAACCAGGCCTTCTCTCGACGAAACCAGTCTCCTGATATCGCTGCCAGGTCCTTTGGACTGTCGAGCGACTAACATTTAGCCTCCTAGCCACGAAACATTGGCTGCAACCCTCTTCAAGCAGCGCGATAATTTTGGTAGCTTTTACCACTTTATCTACCATTTTTGATACAGCCAAACAGCATTAAATAAAGCTTTGACAGTCAAGGATATGAAATTAATCGATAAAAATTGAATAAAAGTTATGAAAGTCGATGTTAACTTCTGGAACTTCGCGCCAAAAATGTAGGATAAAAAGGGGTTTTCTGTAAAATTGAACATCAAATGAAAAATTGAATTTAGATCGTACTTTTTTAAATACCACAGCATTTTTAAAACCGGCCAGTAACGTGTACAAACGATTGAAACCTTTTTGGTATTGTATCTTTTTAAATATGAATGAAAATCAAAACCGCCCGTTTTTTTTTGCAAATGAGTGTATATTACTACGATTACTATTTCTATACATTTAATAACACTGTGAGCTATCACAGTATCCTTTTTTTTTGGGTAGGCTATGGCCCGAACACACGTCGCCCGTTCCGTCCGGGGCGATGGAAGGGCGTGTGGCCCTATAACCCACCGTATTCCCCTCCCCATCGCCATTAGGCCGGCCACATCTCAGTCAGTACCGAGGCCTTGCCAGTTCTCGCGGGTGTACTTTGGGTTGACTTGGAGATTCAGAGACGGGCATCAATGTATTACACGACAAGGGAAAATATGAACACAGATTTCCTTCTACCGCGCGACCGTAATAAAATCACACGATTGTTTGCACCGCAGCGCGCAGTCCGTTGTCTATGAAGAACTTTTAATTGAATGGCAAGAAAGATGGGATTCATCATCGAAGGGCCGTCACCTATATCTATTTTTCCCATGCGTCCGCGAGCGCCTAGAAAGAGTGTGGCTGGAGGTTGACCATTTTGTAGCCCAATTTCTAACTGGCCATCTTTAAAACTAAATTATTTTCATTTAAACTCGTACCTTCACCACTACCCGACTAGAAATTTTTTCGTCTTCCTTAGCAGGACCGGACCGGGCATGCCCGATCTGGACCAGATAAGGTATGTAACGCAGAAGATATATCTGGACCCGATCAGGAAAACCTTATCGGGTCCAGATCAGGCATTCCTGATCGGGTCCAGATCAGGTGTTCCTGATCGGGTCCGGATGAAATTTTACTGATCGGAACCAAATCAATCATCTGCGTTTTATATCTTGCCTGATCCAAAACGAGTATGCCCAGTCCGGTCCTTTTAAAAAACATGAACATCTTAAAGAACATGTTTAATAGGTAAAAATATAAATTAATATATGACGTAGGCACCGAATGCAGTGCTAAATTCTTATCATAGAGAGTCCCAGTGAGCCGTTCCGATTATGGAGCAACCACCAGATGCTAACGACTGCAACTGTCGCCTGGATTTCTCATTCACGACCTGATCGATCTGTTTTAATCTGATTCGATAACAACTAATTTAATATTAGGCCATGTCATTACGCTTCGGAGAATCTTAACACCGCGATTCAAATAATGACGTCATTTTACTAACGCCATCTATTTATTATGACCCAAAACATTAAATGTTAGAATGGTTCTTACAATATAATATTTCTATCTATGTTTTCAAATGGTAGGTACATTTATATATATCTATATATTATTTATTTTTGTTTTTTAACTTCAAAAATAACTTATTTTTATATTGTTAATTAAACATTATTATTATTATTTTTGTATCTCCATTTATTCACGGGATCTTCCGTAGGTAAGATACCCGGTCCTTTGGTAGGCTTACATGGGGATATGGATCCAACACGCAGAGGCCTTTAGAGAAATTTAATCTAAATATTGGAATGGGACACCTACCGATGACATTCCACGTCTGCACATAACATACGTGGACTGCCAGCGGTAAGTGTAAAACTATTGTGTGATTATGGTAGCTAATATCTGATTATGGGAGTGGGTGCTTAGTGGACTGGTTCATCTTAAATCTATGAATTTTTAACTGTCGTCTGCCTTCAAACCCATATTGAGAGATGAACGGTGGCAGACGGTGACTCGCCAACTCACTGAATGGGCCCCCTAAACAGTCGCCACAGGCACACAAGCCATACGGGCAACAGGGGGCAACATTGGTGCAAGTGGCTAGGGGTGTCGAGCGGTGCGGCGCCGGTTTCACCATTGAGTCTGTGATAAACAGAGCCATGGTTTCCCCGTAGTTATGCCCTTGAAAATGACACTTCCACCCCCGAGCATATAGCTCTGGCGACCCCTCTCTGACCAGCTGTTTAAGGCAAGCCAGAGCTGAGAGTCCTTCGGGCACTCTTCGGTTTCCACTCTAGCCAGCCAATGAAGGCCAGCTGGAGACGAGGCCCTGATCGACTCTCTGGAGTATTCGGGACCGCAGTGTCGCCACTTACATTCAGCTCGCCACAAGCTGCCCTGCGGTTTATTGGCTTTCCTTTCCTTTTTTTCCTTTCCTTTATTATTATTATTATTAAATACATATGATTAATTAAAGATTTCAGATTAATCTCCTATGATGCAAATACAATTTCGCCGTGGCATAATGCATAAATATGACAATCATGTCACTTTTTTGAATTTTGATTGATATTTTTTTTGTGTTACGAAAACTGTTTCTGGTTCTGATATACTACAAGCCTTACTGTATACTTGATAATATTTCACATCAGGCTATCCTTATTTGGTCCTGATCTGGTCCTGATCCGGTATACCTTACTATACTTGATGTTATTTCACATCAGGCTATCCTGATCAGGACCAGACCTGGTCCTGATAGGGTTTGCCGGATCCGGCATGCCTCATTCTGTCCTGATCGGGTCCTGATCCGGTATGCCTTACCATACTTGATGATATTACACATCAGGCTATCCTTATTTGGTCCTGATCCGGTATGCCTTACCATACTTAATGATATTTCACATCAGGCTATCCTTATTTGGTCCTGATCTGGTCCTGATCCGGTATGCCTTACCATACTTAATGATATTTCACATAAGGCTATCCTTATTTGGTCCTGATCTGGTCCTGATCCGGTATGCCTTACCATACTTGATGTTATTTCACATCAGGCTATCCTGATCAGGACCAGACCTGGTCCTGATCGGGTTTGCCGGATCCGGCATGCCTCATTCTATCCTGATCGGGTCCAGATACATGATCTGGTTGAACCATACTTGTTTTCTAGTCGGGTATGTCAATGTTCTACACATAACCGCGAGTATGAACAATCAGCACATTCTCTGGGAGTGCGATCTCTGGCGTAACGAACGCAACCTTATGTTAGACAGTTTGCAAGTCATATCTGGAGTAGTATACTATACGGATCTTGTAGCAACTCGAGAAAATTTTCGTGCATTTAGGCGTTTCTGCCATACCTACTACTGCAATCAATCTTAAGACTCACATATAGGCCTCATATATCCCGTATCCGTGGTGCCGTACTGCTTATCGCTTATCGTAGCTGTACAACACTTTACTTATTGGCTGACTAGTCAATATTGCTTTCTGTCTCCCGCTTTTCCTAGGAGGGAAGTGGAATCACTCTTTTCCAACTCCTCCTCTTTAACTTTTTTAACTAAATTTGTTGCGAGTTCCAAGACAATTAAAATCATTTCCCGGGACTGCCTGAGGATCAAACCTCGGTGTCATTTATGGTGACCATTGTGGATCCTGGCTTACAGGAGTTACAATGGCGGGAATGTGTGGTGGGATTAGTTCCAAAAAAAGGTCGGCCACATCACAGTATCCTAAGAGACGTTTGGTGGCGACTGGGAATAACATCAATGCTTATATTGCTCGTGGGTGTCATTATGACGATTATAGGCTTAACTCAAAAGTATTGCTAAATATTTCCAAAATATACGATAGAACAATAGTACATATAGCGTTAATTCCAGATAATTGAGATAAGAGCAAGATGATTACGATGAAATTCAAACCCAAATACTGTACGTGTACGTTTGACCATAGCGAAGGCATGTGTTCTTTGGTATTTCAGATGAGCTGAAGAAGACTCATCATCACCAGCCTGTTGATGTCCATTAAATCACAACATAGTCTCACCTTATCAGGCTGAGGCTTACCATAAAAGGCTGAGGGAAATACAGTAAATAATAATTTGATTTTTATTTTCATTTTGAAAAACCAATTAGAATTAATATTCTGTTGAAGAAAGAATAAATATCATAATACGTGTATCAAGAATTTTAATCTATTATATTTTCGATCTATATTCGAACAGATCTTTCCGGTACCGATGAGATAAATGCAAAAATAGCAAGTTTTGAATCAAAAATCCAGAACCAGGTTCCGGAAACGACTCTCGGATATCTCTATGAAAGGCGAATAATTGCTGCCTCCACCCCTACCGATCGGAGGACCAAATTACGGCCGACTTCACTGAATGTATTTTAGATTTTAGGGTAACTTGTATTTAGCATTCGGGGTGTAAGCTTTTGAATTTTATTCGCAACGTAGGGTAATTGCTGCTGGTAGATAGAGCTATATAGGTCTTATTAGGTATGCAGATAAGTGGTCAGACTTATTTGTTCAATAAAGTTAACCTTTGTTCAATAAAGAAATATACCACATATTGTTTTTATGCCAACTTTGTTTACAACTCCCCGACTAGTTTTACATCTATTATTTATAATTAAACTAAAGCCATGTTTACAACTCCCCGACTAGTTTTACATCTATTATTTATAATTAAAGTAAAGCCATGTGTTATTACAGTTTATATACTATTAAAGGGACTAAATTACAAGAACTTAGTCACAGACTTAGTTATTATTGATTTGTTAACAAATCAACAAACATATAGACAGATAGATATTACAAAAATCATTGCATTTTTTTCTGTCAATGGTTCTAAATTCCACATACAATTTTCCAAACATCTTAAATGTACAGATTTTATCTCTCTACTATTTTATTATGTTCGGTATATTCGATACTAAATTTATTTTTAAAAACTATTACTGCCACTAATGACAGTTTTATCTTTTTTGATTATAGGAGGATTTTTAAACTTCATGTGGTGCTCTTGTATTATATTCGATATCTTAGTGTTTTAACGTGTTATATTAGATAATTTTGATGGCATTTTATGTAATATGAAGCGGCGGACTACTGGGATGTAGTCAATATCATATAAAAGTGCTTTACAACGATTTCGTTTTCAATCAAAATTCCCACAAGATACAATTTGACATAGACAATGACTAACTTGAAAGACTAAAAACGTGAAAATATTTATAACTTGACACTGGCACCTAGCTCGTATATATAGCTGATTGCCAATATATAAGAAGAAGAAGAAGGAGGATTTTTTAATTTAAGGAATAAGGAATAAATCCTTATATCGCAAGTGTGTTTATAAATAGTAGTGGTAGGATCACGCTGTTGACAGTTCTCTGTCTACAGCCGCGGGCCGGTTCGTCCGGGGTAGTACCACACTCTCGCAGAAGATCGACGTCTGAGTAATGACAATGTGCTGTTGTGCTTCGTTCGGTGAATGAGAGAAACCCAACTGGGCGAGTTTGGGGTTTATATTGATCGGCAACGCCCTAGCTATACCCTTGGTATTGCAAAGGTCCATGGGCGGCAGTGACTCTTACCATCAAATGTGCTGTTAGCTCCTTTGCCACCAAAACAAATAAAAAAAAATCATGCATCTGATTAAATAAAAGTGAAGGAAAACTCGAAACAAAATCTCGAATATCAACCGAACTGACCAGGGTTTTATAGAGAGTCATTTGCCCTCTTATTAGTTTAATAGCGATAGGGCCACATTGTTGAAGTAATAGTTGACAGTTTTCTGTTTACAGCCATGGGCTGGTTCGTCCGGAGTAGTATCACACATTTGCAGAAAAACCACATTTGAACAGTGGTCATGTGCTGTTTGCGCTTTGTTCGTTGAGCAAGAGAGCAGGAAGCGCAACTTTGTGTGAGTCATAAGTGGTAGGGAGCGGCCTAGATGTACCCTTGATATCGCAATAGTCTATTAGCGGCAGAAACACTGTGATCATCAGTTGTGATGTTTGCTTGTTTGCCAGCTCTAAATAAATATATTATGGAGAAGGTTTAAATACAGCACTAGAACTTATATGTGCTGACACGATGAAGTTGATTATTATGAGCAATATAAATAGAATTCTATTACCTACTTATATAATATCAATTATATGTTAAAAATAATCGCCAAGGGCCAGTGCAATTCACGATACTTGTGTCATAATAATAGTTTGATGATTACAAATTTGCAGCGGTCTAGGGTTGGTTAGTGACTGTCACAAATTGCTATGTTGAGTATCGTGACAAAAGGTGTGATTGCGAGCAAGCGTCCTATTCACCCTAATCCCACACATTATCTACTTAAACGTTCAGTTGAGGACACGTAGAGAGATTATTTTTTAAGATTATAATTGTGACAAGAAATACCTCGTAAATATATTTTTATATATCGTATAAAAGATAGTATCTATTAGGTATATATTTTTATGTATCATTCTTATTTATTCTATCATGTGCTATGTGTTATTAAGACTACGAATACTAACAACCGTTTTATTTTTCTTGACAGTGATGAAAAATACGTTGGTGTTGTCGGAGGGATATCTTTTTGAAGTGAAAACTTCTTTAAGCGCGTTGAGCCTTTTTGGAGGGGAAAAACTTATAGGTTCGCGTCACCGACATGCTAATGCTAATAGTATATCTATAGCTATGTGGAAACTTCTTTAGGCGCGTTGAGCGTTTTTGGAGGTGAAAAACTTATAGGTTCGCGTCACCGACATGCTAATGCTAATAGTATATCTATAGCTATATGAAAACTTCTTTAGGGGCGTTGAGCGTTTTTGGAGGGGAAAAACTTATAGGTTTTTATTGTTATATAAAAATTAGAAAATTATTATTATTTCAATTAGTCTTAAGTTAATAGTTTTCACTTCTATAGGCAGTCCCCATGACTGTCTGCTTTTTTATTGCTTTTGATGGCAAATGAGCGATCAGCACACCTGATG
Source organism: Lymantria monacha (assembly GCA_905163515.2). Taxonomy (NCBI): domain Eukaryota; kingdom Metazoa; phylum Arthropoda; class Insecta; order Lepidoptera; family Erebidae; genus Lymantria; species Lymantria monacha. The sequence continues at coordinate 27,545,231 of LR991081.1, forward strand.
GTAAGTGTTACTGCCGCCCACGAACCTTAGCTATACTAAGAGTATAGCTGGGCCGCTGCCTACCAATATAAACTCCAAACCCACCCAGTTAGGCTTCCGAGAGTCATATGTGGGATACAACAGCAGTTAGCCAACCAAAATACCTACTAAAAACCAATAGAGGTTTGCTTTTCGTCGCAGGTATTTTACAGAAGCATACGTGTCAATTCAGTACATTCGTTAACCTAAAGCTTCGGTTGCTGTATCTACTGTTTAACCAACGGTGGAGTTGAGAGCCGACCATAATCACTGTTCTTCGACTTGCTGTGGAGGCTGCGGGAGTTGAGACCCAGCCTTGAATTCCGTTTACAGCTCCCAGAGCAGTCATCCATTTCATCCGGAAACGATACGGTCCACGACTGTACGTTTTCAGCGATCATTTCGCCCGCGTACGTGCAAGATCTGGAAAGAACTAACTGCTGCTGTGTTTCCCGAGCGCTATGACACATGCCCTTCTTCAAACGAGGTTTAAGGAGAGCACTTTCTTCAAGGTAGGCAACGGACTGGCTGTGCCCCTGGTCTTGCTAAGTATCACTTACCATCAGGTGTACTGTGCTTGCTCGTGTACCACCGCCGGCAATGAAAAAAAAAACAAGATTAGCCTGGTTCTCTTAGATTAGGCAAAAGTCCACCCAAAGTCTGATGACTTTCAGTCGATCAATGTCAGTCAGTCATCAGTCTTTAGAAGCCTTGAAACGCGTTGTGTGAAATGTGGTCCGCAGGTCCACCTGCCCGTCTAAGTACGAGAGCGATAATATATTGTATTTCTGAGCCATCGCCACATAGAAGTCACATAGTATTATTTATTACGTATATTTCTGCAATTGCGACGGTCTCACCAATTGTACACTCATATTCCTAATAAGAGAATACTTATACAAATATGTTCGAACTTTTGATATCTCGGGTCATTTATCCATAGTGGCGATCGCCGATGGTGACCTGTATCACTGCCCGACTAGAAATTTTTTCGTCTTCCTTAGCAGGACCGGACCGGCATGCCCGATCTGGACCAGATAATGTATGTAACGCAGAAGATATATCTGGACCCGATCACGAAAACCTTATCAGGTCCAGATCAGGCATTCCTGATCGGGTCCAGATCAGGCAATCGGGCTGATCGGGTCCGGATGAAATTTTACTGATCGGAACCAAATCAATCATCTGCATTATATATCTTGCCTGATCCAAAACGAGTATGCCCAGTCCAGTCCTTTTAAAAACATGAATATCTTAAACAACATGTTTAATAGATAAAATATAAATTAATATATGACGTAGGCAGCGAATGCAGTGCTATATTCTTATCATAGAGTCCCAGTGAGCCGTTCCAATTAGGGCGTAACCACCAGATGCTAACGACTTCAACTGTCCCCTGAATTTCTCATTCATGACCTAATCGATCTGTTTTGATCTGATTCGATAACAACTAATTTAATATTAGGCGATGTCATTACGCTTCGGAGAATCTTAACACCGCGATTCAGATAATGACGTCATTTTATTAACCCCATCAATTTATTATGACCCAAAACATTAAATGTTAGAATGGTTGTTACAATATTATTATATTTATTTCTATCTACGTTTTCAAATGTATCTGTATGTAATAAAATATAATGTATCTATTATTTATTTTTGTTTTTACTTTAAATATAAATTTTTTTTTTATTATTAATTAAACATTATTATTATTATTAAATACATATGATTAATTAAAGATTTCAGATTAATCTCCTCTGATGCAAATACAATTTACTCTGTGGCATAAATATGACAATCATGATATGATACTTTTTTGAATTTTGATTGATATTTTTTTTGTGTTACGAAAACTGTTTCTGGTCCTGATATACTACCTACATGCCTTACCATATACTTGATTATATTTTACATCAGGCTGTCCTTATTTGGTCCAGACCTGGTCCTGATCCGGAATGCCTTATCATACTTGATGATATTTCACATCAGGCTATCCTTATTTGGTCCTGATCTGGTCCTGATCCGGTATGCCTTACCATACTTGATGTTATTTCACATCAGGCTATCCTGATCAGGACCAGTCCTGGTCCTGATAGGGTTTGCCGGATCCGGCATGCCTCATTCTATCCTGATCGGGTCCAGATACATGATCTGGTTGAACCATACTTTTTTTCTAGTCGGGTGGTACTACATATAACTCCCGAGAAACCATTAAACTAAAGGGCAAATTAAACAAATTAATTTTAATAAAGTCAACTGTACTGTACAGATAACCATGTTGAGTTACAAAAACGATGATTGAATGACGACTGCATGTACCTACAGCGTGAATATATAAAATAAAGAATATTTGTATAAGAGCAAGTTTAAAAATTGTGTCAGTAACGAAGAAATTAAGGACTGAACGCTTGACGTGATATAGATATACGGTGAGAAGGGTTGAAAGTATTGTTGTGGAGAAAGTTCTGGTTACGAATGTTGAAAGCTTTAAGGATAAGGGAAAGATGACGAAAAAAATAAAGTATAAAGGAAATATATGGTTAATTGACTGTTCATCAAAATTCTTGGGTTTGGATACGAAGATGGGTATATCTGACTTTCAAAGTTATTAATAAGCCCTAAATAATAAATTGTTAATTACAGTTTCTTTAAAAGAATAAGAGTTGTGGAAGCCTCGTGTAATGGTTCTATATAAAAAATAAACTTGAATATTTATGAAATTCGTGGCTTGGGGAATGAGTTATGTCGTGTGCCTTAACCGTCATGAAGATCTATGATAATATACATGGAGAGTCAGTATAACCTCGAATACAATATCCAAGGTTATACGAGGCATCTGTTAATTATAAATTGCCAATTTAATCATAGAATGACGTTATCTTCTTGAGCCGCGGCTTAAGATATCAGATACCCTTCGAAGAAAATTATTCCTCGAATTAACTATTATTTATTATTCGAAATTGTTTGGATTAGTAAATTATCCTTAATTTAATAATACATAACAAGTAGATTCAATAATAATGTCCTTTTATTTGTATTTATAATACTGTCGATCTTCGCCCCGGACCGATTTGGCGGGGCGTCCACCGAAAGGGGTCCACCTCCACAGTCCACCGCAAAAAAAATGGATCACGCAGTTGACAGTTCTCTGTCTACAGTTGCGAGCCGGTCCATTCAGGGTACCACCACACTATCGCAGAAGATCGACGTCTGAGTAATGGCAATGTGTTATTGCGCTTCGTTCGGTGTGAGAGAGAGAGAAGGAAGCCCAACTGGGTGGGATTGGGATTTGTATTGGTAGACAGCGGCCTAGCTTATACCCTTGGTATTGCAAAGGTTCATAGGCGGCAGTGACACTTACCATCAAGTGTGCTGCTTGCACGTTTGCCACCAAGCCAAGGCAACAAAAACGCAAAAAATATTTACCATGATTTATCAATAGCAATTACTTTTGTTTATCTGTGAGGGGCTGTACTGATCGTATAATAGTTTTAAATAATTTTAGGTTTTAATTGTGATAAGGCCACATTGTTGACAGTTTCATGTCTTCAGCCGCGGATTAGTCATCCGGGGTGGTAGGTACCATAGGTACTCTTGCAGAAAATCGACGTCTGAGCAATGCTAATGTGCGAATGCGCTTCGTTCGGTGAGCGAGCTAGCGAATTTCTGGATGGGTTTGGTGTATTCGATAGTAGCCTAGCTGTACCTACCCCTGGTATTGTATACCCAAAGGCGGTAGTAACACTTACGATCAGGTGTGCTGGTTGCTGGTTTGCCATCACAAGTAATAGAAAAAAAAACAGTTACATTCTAACAAATAAGCACAATATAGAGATTGATGGATAGAAGCAATTAAAATGTTTTTTACCTATAACCTATTTTTTTTCCGTGTGGTGATGGAGTACGAATACAATTCACCACCATCTTACCCGTGGGTGATCGGAAAAGGGATAAAATACGCATATAACATCTATGCGAGAGAAGGAAACTCGAAATAAAACCCTATACCAACATGTCTGACCTGCATGGTGTAGTAGGACAATTTCCCAGGAGAAGGTTCGAGAATGATGATGAAGGTGAACCTATAATTCAATATTTTCGTTTGTTTGGCGTTAGAAGAGACATACATTTCATCGAAAAGTCAGACATGAGCAATGTTTATGCGAGATTAAGGATAGTTAGATTTTTGTTCTTTTTTTCTTATTAATGCAATCCACGCACTAAAAATTAAATCCTTTGTAAGGCAACGGATTTTACAAAAATAAAATTAACAGAGACAAATTAGACACAGAGTCGGAAAAATTGTTTGTAAATCGCATAAAGTCCTGCAGTCGAACCTATGACATTCGGCACGATGGGTTATTAACTTAAACTACTCTACTATAGTTAGGTAAAGTCCTTGAATTTAAACATACAATGAATAATCCATCCATCCATTCATAAGCCCGTAAACATGCACTGCTGGATATAGGCCTCCCTACGAGAATGCCATTCGCAACGGTCCTGTACAACCTGCATCCAACGGTTGCCTGCGACCTTGATAATGTCATCAGTTCACGTGAATAATAAATAATATATAAATGAAAGCGTAAAGCGCGCGCAAGCTAGACGACTTCCAGCCGCCCGAACAAGCCGGTTTCCGAAAAGGTTATAGTACCATAGACCACATCCACACGCTACGCCAGATTATACAGAAGACCGAGGAGTATAATCGGCCTCTGTGTCTAGCGTTTGTGGACTATGAGAAAGCCTTTGATTTTGTCGAAACTTGGGCAGTGCTGCAGTCCCTTCAGAGGTGCCAAATTGACTATCGATATATCGAAGTGCTGAAGTGTTTGTATAAAGACGCTACTATGTCAGTCCGCATCCAGGATAAGAGTACGAAACCGATCCAGCTGCAGAAAGGCGTGAGACAGGGAGATGTTATCTCTCCGAAACTGTTCACCACTGATGTCTTCAAGCTCTTAGACTGGACCGGACTCGGCATCAACATCAATGGCGAATACATCACTCACCTTCGATTCGCAGATGATATCGTAGTCATGGCAGAATCCCTGGAGGACCTTGGCACCATGCTCATTGAGCATGGTGCCAAGGTCCTCAGCAAGGTCTCCCAACTAGTAGGGCTGAAAATGAACATGGACAAGATGAAAATCATGTCTAATGCCCATGTCATTTCTGTACCGGTCCTGGTTGGGAATGCGATTCTCGAAGTTGGCGATTACTATGTTTACCTAGGACAAACAGTCCAATTAGGTAGATCCAATTTCGAGAAAGAGGTCAGCCGACGAATCCAACTCGGCTGGGCAGCGTTCGGGAAACTTAGGAGGATCTTCTCGTCTAATATTCCGCAGTGTCTGAAAACAAAGGTTTATAACCAGTGTGTGTGTTACCAGCGATGACTTACGGCACTGAAACGTGGTCTCTAAATGTCGGCCTCATAAAAAGGCTCAAAGTTGCTCAGCGTGCTATGGAGAGGGCTATGCTCGGTATTTCTCTACGTCATAAAATCCGAAATACGGAAATCCGTAGAAGAACGGGTGTAACCGACATAGCCCGAAGAATTAGCACGTTGAAGTGGCAATGGGCAGGCCACATCGCTCGACGAACCGACAACCGTTGGGGAAAAAAGGTTCTCGAGTGGCGACCACGAATCGGACGACGCAGCGTAGGACGACCCCCCACTCGATGGACTGATGACCTCATCAAGGTCGCAGGAAACCGTTGGATGCAGGTGGCTTAGGACCGTTATAGATGGCATTCTCGTGGGGAGGCCTATGTCCAACAGTGGACGTTTACGGGCTGATGGATGGATGGATGATATAAATGAATAATAAATGTGTTAAGATGCGAAAGAGAATGCTCCGATGGTTCGGACATGTGGAAAGAATGCCGAACGAACGTCTGTTTAAGGAGATATACAAAAGCTAAAGTGGAAGGATGTAGGTACGGGGGGCGGCCGAGACTAACCTACCTAGATCAGATTGGTCACGTACTTAAGGAAGGTGGATTCAAGAGTCTCCGAAACCGGCGAGCGCGTATGAAGAGAATTATGAATGTTGAGGAAGCGAGTGAAGTATGCAAGGCTAGAGTTCTCTGGCACACTGTTCTCTCTGCCTACCCTGCAAAGGATATGGCGTGATGATATGTATGTATGTATGAATAATAAATTATATACATACAAGTAGTAAACAAAGTTGGCAATAATCACAAGTCCCACTTTCAAATCACTGAACTATTGCCGCTATAAACTGTTTATATTCACGGTTTTTAAATACAAATGTGTTTTTCTAACATTTTTAATAGTGATAATTGCTAAATCCTTTTGAAGATTGCGAAGTAAAAGTCAGGAGGAATATATAACTTTTTTGTGCAATTATTGCTTGATCCAATAATTGTGTTAATTGGATTAGAATTTTAATTATAGATAAGTGCTTCGATTTTGCTTAAATTAAAATTGTGTTTTTCATTAAAAAAACTGTAAATTTGCCATTGGTTAATCTCCAATAATAATACATAGGTAACAACAACCTACCTATCTATATTCAACATTTTTCCGTATGTGATATATTGTAAAAAATATTGTACCAGTATTATAAGAACATATTGTATGAGAAGCCCTTCTTCTCTCGTGGGAGGATGTGAAAAACAATTAAGAGACGAATTAAATTATATCACTATATGGGAACTCAAAATAAAACCATATAAAAACTTGTCTTACCAGCCTAGTACCTATAGTAGATGAGGTCTCTCATTGAGGTGGAGGCCTGAGCTCAGGCAGTAGGATGTAGAAATACGAGCTGAGATGATGATATTATGTAATGTCCTAGTTATTCTACGAGGTTTCTTTGCTCTAAATATTAATAATTAAAGTCACTAGGTACTGCACTTCCATTGGTCTATTATACTATTAAAGTCACTAGGTACTTATACTATTAAAGTCACCAGGTACTGCACTTCCATTGGTCCACTGTAAAATAACAAATAATTAGTTGGTTTACATTCTTTCTCTTTAGCCCATATGGGCTATATAGGTATACCTACTATTATTAAAGTCGTATCACTTTCATAATGGAAGAGAAAATGTCTTATATTACTAGCTTAGCTGTGTGGTAGCGGCTACGAATACTACCAACATTTACTTTGCTCGTGGATGTCGTAAAAGACGACTAAGAGCCTTATAACGTCCCGTGCCAACTCCATCTGATGTCGTTTAGTCAACAATTCCCGTCGTTTGGTCATAAAACTATTGCCAATAACTTTTACAATATGTACTATGAAAGAAGAATAGATATTGTATCGACCCCAAGTAATTGGGATAAGAACATGAGAATGATGTTATTAGATACTTGCACAGCTTATTGCCAAGATAGACGGTGGTGAATTGTATTCTTAAACCGTTACCACTTGGAAATACTTCATTTTTATTTTTATTTTCCGTCGTGTAATAAATTATTATATTTTCGAGGTGGTAAACCATAATTAAGATACAATGAAAAAAAAATATATAGACTTTATTTTACAATAATATGTATATTTAACGCTAAGTTTTAAATTAAAATATTTACAGAAAAATAGAAGAAGAATAGAATAAGGAATAAAAAGCAAAAGGCGCAATCAGACATCGAAAAATTCCTCCTCATCCCTGTCCACCGGTAAAGCCTACTGGGCGGCTGGCAGCATTACCACGTTGAATGTCAATGCTAACCTTTTGTGCAATATATAGGATGGCCCTCTGATCACGTGAAGCAGCGATTAATCATTTTGCGATCTCTTTAAATGAAAAATATTTATAAGAGAGCGCTGTGATGTGAATAAAGAAGTAGCGACAAAGGTTGAAAAAGGATTCTAAATAGGTTTGGATATGTAGAAACATTTTGGACAAAATTCACAAAGCAAGTATTCAAAGCAGGTGTGAGTAGGACTATTATAAGGGGAAGACCATGTCGTATATTACTGGATCAACCTTTTGACTTGAAGGCGATATGTCATATTAAGAGTAGGTACCTACCACTAATCGTTTTGCTGTGTGGTAGCGGCTAAGAATACTACCAACCCTTACTTTGCTCGAGAATGTCGTAAAAGACGACTAAGAGCCTTATAGCAACCGGGGCCAACTCCATCTGATGCCGTTTTGTCAACAATTACATTCCCAAGGAGCGTTGACGTCTGGCAGGCGGCTGGTCGTAAAACTATTGCCAATAACTTTTATAATATGTACCTACTATGAGATAAGAGTACATACCTACTGTATCGACCCCAAGTAGGTAATTCGGATAAGAGTAAGAGAATGATGATGACCTACCACTAACCGTTGACTGTAATGAAATAAAGACTATAATTAATGTAAATTAATTCATCCAGGCATGCCAGAATACCCTGTGGGACCTAGAGGCCGAGATGCTCTCCGACCTCTACCAGCGGGTTACCTCAATGCGCGAAGAGGGTGGCTCCCCATCGTTCAACGAGATAGCCACCTGGCGCGAGGAGGCCCGCCGAGAAGTCATCGCTCGTTGGGCTACGCGGCTGGAGAGGCCTAGACACGGTGTTTTTACCGTTGAGGCCCTCCGGCTTGTACTGATGGAGTGGATGGAGCGGCGGCACGGAGTCCTCTCTTTCCGGTTGGTGCAGGTCTTGTCGGGGCATGGTTGCTTCGGCAAGTACCTGCATACGGTCGTGCGGAGGGAGTGGACTCCGTCCTGCCACCATTGCAGTAGCGACGAGAACACGGCGCAACATACGCTCGAGGTATGTTCGGGCTGGGACGGGCAGCGCCGTGACCTCGTCGTTGTCATCGGTGCCGACCTGACGCTGCCGGCTGTTGCGCGAGCGATGGTCGACAGCGTCAGGAATTGGGACGCGGTCGCCGCCTTCTGCGAGGCTGTCATCTCGCAGAAGGAGGCGGCGGAACGGGCCCGGGAGGATTCCCGCGACCCGCGCCGCCCCGCCGCCAGCGGCCGGGGCGGCGCAGGCGCGAGTACCCTCGCCTGATGCCGCCCTAACCGAGGCTTCGGGTGATCGGACCGGGGAATTGTCCGGTCACCCGACGTGAGGCCTCCGCGTGAGGACGACGCCTCGACGGCGAAAGCTGTCGGGGCGTCGACAGGAGAGGAGCCCGAGAGGGCATACCGCCGAGCGGGCCACCGAAGACAAAGATCGGGTACCGGTGGCCCGCTCGCACGGCGAAGAAGAGATGCTTGCAGGGTGGGTCAATGGGGTTGCGCGCCGCCTCTTCCGTCACCCCGGACTGATTTGGCGGGGTGCGACGTCCATAGCCCAAAAAAAAAAAAAAGGCATGCCAGAATAGCGGTTTTTGGCAAGTGGTAATGTCTGCCTGCCTTCCTGTGAAACAGGAGTGACTCTCTATGTACCTAATATGTATGGTAAACGATAGTAGCTTTAGATTTAAAATTTCATTTGAATATGGTTTTGAACAACATCAAAGCCTAGGTTCTACCTAAATCCAAAACAAAATCCGCCATACCTATTAATAATATGTACATACCTACATATATATCCACAATTAAGTCCAATTTAACAAATAACTTCATATTAAAGTTCACTTAAAAAGTAATAAAATGGTTGAAATGTTCAATCATGGTTTCATAGGCAATCGAGAACTGATAGGCCACGCAGCAAGCCGGTTTGCAATATTCTATTAAACGTGCCCGTCTAATAATTTGTACGGGGATAATTTTTGGAGGGCGCAGTGTAGGGTCCGATTTACATAGTGTGAGAAGGCAGGCGGTGATTTTGCGAGCGCAGGCGTGGCAGCTGATGTAGTGCACCAATGGTCGTGCGTGAGCGAGGATGGGCGTACAAAGTACCGCCTTGCAGAGCGCGTTTCTTCAGTCAACTCAGTAGTATCGCGCCGTACGGGCGCGCGCGCAACCATACCGATAAAGTCCTAACGTCGCGCGTGATATGTTCTAATATATCTATGACAGTGGAACAATACTTACATATGTATATGTTTTGTTTTGTGAAGAACCTGTATCCGCTAAAGTGTTTAGTGTAAAGATCGAAATGAAGGTAAGGACGTAACATAACGTATGTATCTAAATATAAGTAGGCAATATAGTTGTAATTAAAACTGCACTAAAACGACAGGTGAAGTGATTCTTAGCTTTATAAAAGAGATATATGGTTACCTGATGTTTATTTGAAAAGATACGGCAGATTTGGTTATGCATGTATTTAAGCTGGCGTCTGAGTAAAAAAGTACTCCACCACCTATCTTGCTCGTGAATGTTGTAAAGGATGACTAAGAGATATAATACTTACCTATGTACTTATATAATATGCATATTATAATATATATATATGCAAGAGAAGGAAAATTCGAAATAAAACTCTATACCAAACTGCCTGATTAGCGTAGTATTATAGGTCGATTTCCCTCTTATTATGGAGGAGGATCGGACCTAGGAGTGGGAGATATATAAGTTGGGATGATGAATTACGTAAAAATTGCTTAAATACGTACATACGTAATCTAACTAGGTAATTTTAAATTGAGTGCAGTAGGTACATAAAAATTTGCAATATAGGTATTTCATAGACGTAGCTGCTCTATTTACGTAATTCATTGTTTATTACACTTATTATTAAATTCATGAAGATTTAAATACCTACAGACTTTATATACCTATGCAATGCACGCACGAAAAAATGTTATGATTTATGGAATTTGCTAATAAATTAGAATAATACATACATATATACATACATATCATCACGCCATATCCCTTGCAGGGTAGGCGGAGAGAACAGAGTGCCAGAGAACTCTATCTTTGCATACTTCACTCGCTTCCTCAACATTCATAATTCTCTTCATATACGCTCGCAGGTTTCGGAGACTCTTGACTCCACCTTACTTCAGTACCTACATGAATAAATAATAATATAATAAATAAATAAATAATAATATAATATAATAAATTAGAATAATGAAAACAAATTAGTCATTTTCAGTCAAGCAATTCTAGTTATAATGTAATAATAAAATAAGACAAATATTATCGATTTTCTAACTATTATTAGATATATAATCAATTTATTTGTCTATTAAGAGCCTATTCAATCTTTTACATTAAAAAAATATAATACAATAATAAAAAATATAAAAATATAATTATAGGTGTCCGTGTGGTGACGGAGTAAGAATACAATTCACCACCCCCTATCTTACCCGTGGGTGATCGTACGAGACGACTAAGGGTTATAAAACGCATATAATATCTATGCAAGAGAGGGAAAACTCGAAACAAAACCCTATACCAACACGTCTGACCAGCGTGGTATAGTAGGTTAATTTCCCTCCCATTACGGAGGAGGCCCGAGTCCAGCAGTGGGACATTTATGGGCTGTGATGATGATGATGAATGATAGGTTAAGGTAAACCGGTTTAAGGTATACCGTTCGATTTTAAATTAAAATATAATATACAGATCCTTTTTACGAGATAATTATTACGAATAGGTATTTAGAAAATACGTATTACCTACCTATATTATTCAATTATATCTTATTTTTGTAGGTATAATACCTAAATTTTACTTATTCATGTATAGGTACCTAATATTATCTACTATTAATAGTGAAGTAGGAATATTGAAGGAAATCAAAATTATATTTATAATTACCCAAAGATAATTAAAGTTTTAAGGTAAAGAATATTCGCTAAATATTTAATCGCTATTAAATGATTAATAATTCATATGGATTTACAGCATTAGTCTGTAGGGTTAGTGATCTAGGGTTTGTGATACAAATGCATCGCAGTGATTTGTAGGCCCATGTGACATTTGAATTCGCGCCGATATCAATTGCGGAAGGTAACTTATACCTGTCCAAAATTATTATTAGCTATTTCTAATAATACTTTATAAAATGTATAATGTTTTATTAATATTAAATAAATTTCATTTAAATATAAATCATTTTTATTATATCTGAATTTGTTTTCTTTTGAATAACAAAAAGGTAGATATTATTAGACAAAGGAATTGGGTAGGTACCCCTATGTATATATAAGTTATACATATACCTAAATAAGCTTGAAGGATTTGCATTGGGCTTTATTTAGAATTCTCCTTCTCTTACAGTTCTCAGAGTCTCTTAAAGAAAGCAGCCGGAATTAGTCAACAGAAAGCGTGTGGTTTTTCATCACGATAACGGTAGACCACACTTATCTTTTGTCACTCAGCAAAAATTAAGAGAGTATAGTTGGGAGATGTTAATGCATCCACCATATAGCTTTGAACTTGCACATTCAGATTTTTACCTATTTCGGTCTTTTCAGAATTCTTCAGACAGTATCAGTTTAATATCAAGAGAGGACTGCCAAAACTAATTGTCACTTTTTTATCATATATATATATATATATATATATATATATATATATATATATATATATATATATATATATATATATATATATATATATATATATATATATATATATATATGTATATATATATATCCTTACTAATATTATAAGGCTATTAGTCGTCTTTTACGACATCTACAAGCAAAGTCAGGGTTGATAGTATTCATAGCCGCTACCACACAACTTATATTTATTATAATTAATGTTATATTAAATATATAAAAAAATATAATTTCAGCTTATATACGTCCCACTGCTGGACTCAAGCCTCCTCCACGATAGGAGAGTAGTTCACCTACTACTGGGTTCTTGGAACTACTGAGCTCGAACCGCTACAATAATTTATTATATCTCTCCTAAGTGAAATTGGCCTACTAGTCCCAAGCGTCCTCTACGGTGGGTGAGAAATCTATCTACTAATAGGTACCACGCTGATCAGAGAGGTTGGTATGGGATGCTATATGCATATTATATCCCTTAGTCGTCTTCTACGACACCTACGGAGCAAAGGGATTGGTGAATTTAATTTTTACTACGTCTCCACAAAGAACAAAAAAAAAATTATAAATGTTTGATAATGATATCAAAAATAAAAAGTATTAAAAAAGTATTTATATATACACTTAGATATTATGGCTGTTTAGCATTAGGCAAGAACTACTAAAACGTTTATTTTAAAGTTTAGCCGCAGTGGCTTGATTAAAAGTACCCCCACCAATATTTATAAATTTGTGTTTGTATAACATATTTACGAGTGAAAAATTAATTTCACACGTGGGACTCAAATCTACAGCTATTGGAAAACCGTTCATTACTTAAATATATTTTTATGGTTGCTCCTGTAGAAATTTTTTGACAATTACTTTAATCATTAGACGATTCACTAATTTTGTGAATTATTATTTTTAATATATAAAAGGCTCCATAAGGGCATTTACATATTAATCTACCCGGTGGTAAATTTGGTTCCGTTGAACGAGGCCTACAAGCGAAGAAGATCCAGCAAGAAACAGCGAGCTAACCATTTTTTAAATTAGACACTTCTTTTAAACTAAATTTGATGTATATTACAAGTTAAGCAAGTATTAGCTCCATTATGATGCCCTTCGAACTCTTCTATTATTTTTAACTACTATTTTTTTTACAAAATTGAATAAAATATGGCTGGACCAAATCCTACAAGTGGCACCCGATTACGAGTAAGTAAACTACTAGAGCAGCCATCATTGTTAATACAAGAAAAATCTTATTAAAAGTTAAAATTGTATAAACCTGTTCACAGTTCCAGCAAGTTTATCAGTATATAATTAATGATCATTGCTAATTACAATAAATCCTGATACCCATCATCATCATAATTTAGCCTTTAGTTGTCCACTGCTAAATGTAGGCCTTTACTATTAATAAGGGAATAATGCCGCAATTGACAGGTTTTATAGGTAAGTTGGCGATCGCAATCAGATGTAATGTTTTCCTGAAAGTGAAATGCTGTCCCACTCTTCTGGTAAGACTCTTAGTAGATATTTATAACCGGCATGGATAAATAACTCAATACTAGGGTAGCGATAATTCTGTTCTTACCCCATCGCCACACATGAATTCCTATTCTATCTTACTAATATTAGAAGCGCGAAATATATTTGAAAATTTGTTATTTTAAAATTGAGAAAAGAAAAGGAGACATACTATTACGCTTAAAACATCTATGATGTTTTGAGGTATGCCTCAAGTAAGGACGGAATACGAAATAGGATCAAGATGGAATAGGATATAAAGAAGTTTTGAATATTACAAAAATAGAATAATGATTGTATTTTATAAAATATCCAGACAACGTACATTGTTAGGGAGAGGCTTCGTCAAAAGGCATAATGTATCACTACATTTGGCAAGCGGTTTAATGTTCACAGCTGGTGTTTTAATTTTGCTAGGCAAGTACTGCTCTACAATTCTCACAGGATAGCAAGTATGGCAAATGGATGTATTTTTAATCATACAAGCTATCTTCCGAATACTAATCCACAGATAGGCTAAATCTTTTTGTCTTTTTTATAGATTGAATTATAGGGAACTCTTGTTTAACGCTAATTTACAGCCTCATAGGTATTTTATTCCCACGATCAGTGATACTCTAGAAATATCTTCAAATACTGATTCTTGTATGTTTTTCTAAATAATATAATAACATGATGTATGCATGCCATTGCATGCCTTGTAAAAGACATCAACGAGTAACTTTATTTCTCAAATCTATAATGTAATTTCTTCATTCCATCGGTAATATTACAATTTTACTTATTACAATATCGTCTCATCTCATATGCGTCCCGCTGCTGGACTCGGGCCTCCTCCATAACTGGAGGGACATTGACCTACTGTACCGAGCTGATCAGACGTGTTGGTATAGGGTTTTGTTTCGAGTTTTCCTTCTATTAATATTACAATATATAGTTAATATAATATATCAATTTTATAACAAAAAGTAATAAAATATATAAATCAAGAATAGTTAATGAATTTTTCATTAATTTATTTTTAGTATAGACAACAATGTTGTAAAAAAACGTGTTAAAAGCTACATTTTAACAGAAACTTAATGTAAGTAACATTAATTTGCATAGATATTAAGGATGTAGGCACCGGGGAGACCAAGACTAACCTATCTAGACTAGATTGGTCAGGTACTGAAGGAAGGTGGAGTCAAGAGTCTCCGAAACCGGCGAGCGTGTATGAAGAGAATTATGAATGTTGAGGAAGCGAGTGAAGTATGCAGAGATAGAGCACTCTATTCTCTCTGCCTACCCCATACATACTATTTTGTAAATGTGTCGCAATATAGTAAAAGGATTTATATTCTACTGGAGTTGTATTTCTGTTGCACCCTATATTAATTATATCGATGATTCAACAGTATAGGTATGCGATTTGCAATAGTCAATTCTCGGGTTCAAATTATGGCTTATTGCTCATTGTTTTATTGGGTACAGGCTGGTTTGACAAGAAATTGACCTACTGTAGACTGATTTGAGAGTTATTCTTGGATATTTTCTTTTCTCCTGGAGGTGTCTACAGTTATTAGCCGGGTATTCTAAACCAATAATATACATGGCGTGAGTCCAAATTTCCCCACGCTGTCTATTAGATACATGAAATTAAAAAGGGTATGGAATATTCTTATATTCAGTTTCATAACCATTTGAAGATAAAGTATATATAAGTATAACAAAAAATATATTTCTTTAAAAATATTTGGTAGATGTGTAATCTAATAATTATTACATATATTTTCACATTTTCTTAACTACGCTATTACTTATGTTCGCCTTTTGCTATGGTGGCGGAGTTAGAATACAATTCACCCCTCCCTATCTTACCCGTGGGTGATCGTACGAGACGACTAAGGAAAACTCGAAACGAAACCCTATACTAACACGCCTGACCAGCGTGGTTATAGTAAGTCAATTTCCCTCACATTGCAAAAGAGGCTCGAGCCCAACAGTGGGACATATATGAGCTGAGGTGATGATGATGAGATGATGATTATGTACGTCTAATCAACATAGGCCTTCAAATGAAGGGAATTCAGCTATTACGTCAAACGTTGTTACAAAAACATATTTCGAGTGTTCCTTCTGCCAATGTTTTTGATTCGCTTGAATCCTTTCATTGATTCTTATAATAACCGGAGCAAGACGGTATGTGAAACAATTATTATTACATACATACATACATATCATCACGCCATATCCCTTGCAGGGTAGGCAGAGAGAACAGAGTGCCAGAGAACTCTATCTCTGCATACTTCACTCGCTTCCTCAACATTCATAATTCTCATCATACACGCTCGCCGGTTTCGGAGACTCTTGACTCCACCTTCCTTCAGTACATGACCGATCTGGTCTAGGTAGGTTAGTCTCGGTCTACCTCGGTTATTTATTTAAGTATTAGCTTCAGCTTTCTATTCAAATTAGTTTTGGTGATATTGTAATCAGTAATCTAATGGTTAGATGTCAAAATAATATTTAATTGACTGCAATCAACACTTTTCTGGTAGGCTATGGTCATGGACACACGCCGTTCGTTCCATCCGGGGTGACGTAAGAGCGATGCGTGGCCTTATTACCCACCGTATTTCCTCCCCATCGCCATTGGGCCTGCCACCATTGGGTACCGAATCTTTGACATCCGTGGCGCTGTAACCAACACTGGAAATTTACCTTTCCCTAACACTCTCTAAACTGTTAATTCAATAATTATATATTCAATGTGGCTTTTTTATTACTTTTATTTTTGGATTATATGTAATGCTAAATAAAAATATCATTGGTATTGAGATATTCATATACATTTTTAAATTGAAGTTTGCATGAATTTTTAAAATCAAATTTATTTAATTATAATCTTAATGGCTCTTATTGTAAATGAATAAAGACATGAAATAAATTTTATTAATTTCACTAGCATATATCGTAGTACTCGTAAAAGATTTATTAAATTTAAAATATCGATAACCTTGGGGAAAATGATGCTCAATAAGTTTTGTAACTAAAATTATGACAACCAGCACTAAGTGGGACGATTTTTGTATCATATTCTAATATGTACAAATGTTAACATTTATGAGAAGGAGAAATGTGTCCAAAAAGGCACGACTAGCTGTGCATAAAGGAGTATTAGTCATGTGTGGTAATGAAAACTGGATTTCGCAGAAAGGGCATACAAGTAGAATAAATACTGTAGAGACGAGAGCTCTTCGTAGTATGTGAGATGTGAGTCTGAAAGATAAAATCAGGAATAGTGTAATAAGAGAGCGGTTTTTTTTTTGCGGCGGGCTATGGATTATTCACGCCCCGCTAATCCGTCCGGGGCGACAGAAGAAGCGGCGCACGACCCCATAGACCCGCCCTACAAGTACCTCTCTACGCCGTGCGATCTGAGCGGGCCACCGGAACCCGGTCTTTGTCTTCGGTGGCAATAATAATAAGAGAGGGCTGTGGTGTGAATGAAGAAGTAGTGACAAAGATGAAAAAAGGTATACTGAGGTGGTTTGGACACTTAGAAAGAATGAGAGGTTGACGAAGAAAATATATAAAGCAAGCATGAATGGGACGAATACAAGGGGAAGACCTCGTCATAATTTTCTGGATTGATAAAATTGGCGATGTATTGACGAGAGGTCATATTAAGAGTATGCGTAATCGTAGAGCATGCATGAAGACTGTTATGAGTGTGAATAAAGCGATGGATGTTTGCCAGGATCGTGGTTTTGACAATCTGTAGTCAGTGTCTATCCTTCTGGGAAATAGGCGTGTGGCTATGTATGTATATTAACATCAAGCTATAAACTTTGCTCTTACATAAGTAAGAGACAACTCTGGAGCACTTATTTCTTTATTTTGGAAATATAACCCATAAGTTGACTACATCGATTTATGTGTAATGAATTGCCTAAACGACTGTCATAAATGTTCATAGCAACCGATACTGGCTATTTAACGTGTACATATTTCACACATCCACGACAACATTTTATGCCAAAGAACTCATAGATATATAGGCCCACCAAGATATAATATTATACAGTCACCGTTAAAACAACCAACAATAAACAACTTATTATTTAATATAGGTAATATTCTCAAAACTCTTAGATGTTAGAAGTATATTATATTAAGAATACTTACAGTTGTACGATGTATCAGTATATGTGGCGTGCGTATAGGTGTATACATGCTTGTGTATATATGTGTGTGTGTATTAGATTTGCTACCCGGAATGGTTTGTAAAGTGTCACATACAAACCTAAGAGGTTTAATTGACACTAAAGAGAGAGTTTGAAAATCGTGACCTCTGCGTATCAAATCTACTCGTATACCCAATAGGCTATCTCTGCTGTTTTGTTATTTTATACATTAATTACAATTAAACCAAAATTGTCTTCTTAAATCTACATTTCTTCTCAGCCTTTTATTAGACCATTTTGAATACTATTGACTGTACAGATAGCGTAGTGGTTAAGAAACTGACCTTCCGTGTCAGTGCCGTGGGCTGGATTTCCATCCAGGACAATATTTTGTGCGATCCAGAAAGTTTTGTTCTGAGTCTGGGTGTAATTTGTCTGCGTTAATTCCATGTTTGTAAAGTCCCGCGCAATACAACGATTATTTCCTTAGTGCAGAGTATAGTGTCTTTAAATAAAATAAGAAATGAAATGAGTATTATTCCGTGAAATTTATAGTTTTGTAATAGAACCTATTCTGGTTGATCGATCACAATTCCAAAGTTTGAACTAATTAAATTGTATGAAAAAAGGCCTAAAAATAAAAAAAAAATGCAGAAAAACCAAATAACTCTTTTTTTATTTAATAGACTAGCATTTGAAGTAAGCGTGAATCTTCCATACTTATTATTATCATTATTATTGGTCGGCAAAACGTGGCTTTATCTTCCATAGACTCATATCAGCCATCATCACAGAATTCATCCATCTGTTTTTCTTTCTCTCACGATTTTTACGCCATATATTAATAATTCGTCTTGTGACATGCCTTTCATCCATCTTCATCACATGTACATCATCACCAAAAAAGAAAGTCCAGCTCCAAATCTTCTCTATCACTGGTGCCACTTTAAGATTTTTCTTAGTATATTCGTCCATGTTTAGTTCATTTAATAATATTGAAGCAGCATGTAAGACGTAATGCTACTTATAACGGGCATTTCTGCCTATCTTTCCTAAATATAGCATTAGAAAGCTAGTTTTATTTATGAAACACTAGCTCCATAACTTCGTTTCGTACCGTCCCAAAGTTTATGAAGGTGGAAGATGTGTTTTTGATCACATTACTTCCCTTGAGATCCTTTTTTAGACTTCTAAACTATCTTAAACTTAGGTACACGTTGGAACCAACTATACAAATTCGCAACATGTTTTTTTTTATTGTTTGATTAATTTCTTAGATTACCGTGAAAACAGATCTAAAATTATATTGTTTAGAAGTAAGCGTTAAATCAGACCGACACAGACAGCGCTTGTCTTTAGAAATATTTGAAATATTAATCATAATTAAAATTTGACTTTATTAACATATTTTGGGCAATGACTAGAAAATTATTAAAATTATGTGTATAATTATTTATACTGCACAGATGGCGTAATGGTTAAGATACTGACCCACCATGCCAGTATTATTGATTCTATTCCCATGCAATACAATACTCTGGGTGATTTAAACATTGTTGTCCCGGATCTGGTTGTAATATGGTTCTGTTAGTTATATGTTTGTACACACTTGAACTCAATTCTCTCAACTCCCCACAATACAAGATTTATTTCATTCCTCGAGCTCAACTTACTACAATACAAGATATTATATTTCCTCAGTGACGGGTGACTTTATAAAAAGTACTTACAATAATTCTAGACGTAAAAACTTTTAAGGAACCAGTTCATACATGTTTATTTGCTACCGTCAAGATTGAGTGACGGAAGGTTCACTCAACCTAGGTGTTCTGAGTGAGAGCAAATCACTGCGGGACCGCTTTCTGCTTTTTGAATGAACTTAAATCCTGATCGACGTCGTAACACATTTTAAAATTCCCATTCACACTGTAGAGTTTATTACGGATTGCGGAGGATATGCTTGGTCCATATCCATTCGCATCTTCGATTGTTGCCCCAACACATATCCTACTTATATAATAATCAATTAACAATTCCACAACTATTTGTTTTATTTAACAACTTATATATATCCTTCGGGAGTACAGTCACTCAGATAACGAGCGTGACCTCAGGTTAGACAGTGTGCAAGTAGCGTTTTGAGTAGTATACTCCATCTTATTGCAACTCGAAGTCATTGTGGTACGTTCAGATGTTTCTGCCATTATTACTACTGCAATCAATTTCAGGCTTACATATAGGCCCTTTAACTTTTATCATATATATGGTACATTCTCATAACTGTACATCCTCTTATTTATTGGATTATTTACCTATTCATTTTGTCGCTTTGTATAGAAGGGATAATAAGTGTTTTATTTTTATTTTTATTGCTTTTGGTGGCAAACGAACAAGCTGCACACCTGATGGTATGCGTTACTGCCACCCATGGACCTTTGCAATACGAACCCCAAACCCACTCAGTTGCACTTCCAGCTCTCTCGCTCACCGAACGAATCGCAATAACACATTGCCATTGCTCAGACGTCGATCTTCTGCGACCGTGTGGTACTACCCCGGCCGGACCGGCCCACGACTGCAGACAGAAAACTGTCAACAGCTTGGTCTGTCAACTTTAATAGAATTGGAACTTGCCGATATCTGATTTTCTTTTTTCTAATTAATTTTTCTGCTGATCTCAAGGTTATTAATTGTGTTTTCTGGGACTTCCTAAGGGTTAAAATTCAGGGTCATTGATGCACGTGGTTGGATGAGCACTGAACATATAAAACTCATATATGTATGTTCAATGGTAAAAGAAAATAATATGATAATAAAATAACACAATAATTCCATAAACAGAAAACAAAATAATAATAAAATTAAATTTCATAATGTACCATGTTTTTATAACGAACTATAAAGTATAAAAATCTCTCTAAAACTTATAATAATTTCTCTAAATGAAAAACATGGAGCGCATTTTCAATTACCTATCTGCTGCATGCGTAGGTATATATTTCGTTTAGAAAAATTATTATAAAACTTAGTCTTTTATTAAAACCTGAATCATCAGTCTTTTTTATTATTTTTATTATTCTACGATTTTCTTCTTTTTTTTCTATGGTCCAAATTTCAAGTATTTAGCTCATCTGGAAGTTAATTATAAATCAATTACAAAATTCCACTCGGACAGATATAAGAAAATGAGTCAATAAAAACATGGGAACAAGGTATTAAGATAATATGGTAACCTGATTAAAAGTAGGCCTTCAACACGTTAAATAAATGAGTTATAAGTAGACTATAGTTACGCGTGTTACATCTGTTTTTTTTTTTAATGGCGTTTACAAGAGTTCGCCAATAACTAGTTATAAATATCTTCAGTCTTTCAGGTTAGTCATAGTCTAAGTCAAATTGTCGCCATCAACAGTGCTATGGCCACACTGTTGATGGTATCTCGTTGGAATTTTGATGGAAAATGAAAACGTTGTAAAACACTTTTATATGATATTCACGACATCCCAGTAGTTCCGCGCATCACATTACATAAAATGCCATCAAAATTATCTAATATAACACGTTAAAACACTAAAATATTGAATATAATACAAGAGCACCACATGACGTTTTCAAATTCCCGTCAAAAGTCGTTACATGTGTTGCAATTATATTATTTGCTTACGTTCAATTCGCGGTAAGGCAGAGCAGAATGGCAAGAGTAAGCAGTCAAACTGCCTAAAGTTTCATACATGCACTATGCATATGTATGCAGGTTTTATTATATCACCACTCGGCAATTTTACTTGCTTCTAAATAATTATAATTTGCATATTATTTTAATCGTAATAAAGGTAATCGCATCGTCAGTATTAAGTATCTCAAAATCTATAACTAATCGAGAATGGCCTACTTTTAATACTTTCTGTTAATAAAGGTAGCGAATATATATTGCCTCTTTGCTTCAATAATGTGATTTTAGAGTAGTGTTTTTCAAATTTAAAAAAATAATTGATATATGATTTTAATTATTTAATAACTATAATTAAATCATCTATGATTTAAATCAGATTTACGATAAAAAAATATTCGTTGCGAAATAATTATTTTTTGAAATTTGAAAAATACTCCAAGATATATCACATTATTGAAGCAAAGATGCGATATTATCATCATCACCACAGCCCATATATATCCCCAGTGTTGGGCTCGGGCTTCCTCCGTAATGGGAGGGAAATTAACCTATTATACCGCGCTGGTCAGACGTGTTGGTATAGGGTTTTGCTCCGAGTTTTCCTTCTCTTGCATAGAATTTATACATACATACATATCATCACGCCATATCCCTTGCAGGGTAGGCAGAGAGAACAGAGTGCCAGAGAACTCTATCTTTGCATGCTTCACTCGCTTCCTCAACATTCATAATTTTCTTCATACACGCTCGCCGGTTTCGGAGACTCTTGACTCCACCTTCCTTCAGTACATGACCAATCTGGTCTAGGTAGGTTAGTCTCGGTCTCCCCCGGTACCTACATTCTTCCACTTTCGCATTGTATATCTTCTTAACCAGACGTTCGTTCGGCATTCTTTCCACATGTCCGAACCATCGGAGCATTCCCTTTCGCATCTTTACACCAATACTCTCTTTCATACCTACTCGCTCTCTTACGTCGTCGTTACGAATGCGGTCGGTTAGCCTTACTCCACAGATTACACACGCATTAATTTTGGATACTTTCATACTCTTTTCTGCATACCCAACTCTCGCTTCCATACAGTAATGTTGGGACAAGCACTGCGTTATGTATTGCTACACGTGCCTTCTGGCTGAGGTGGTGGCTACCGAGAAGTTGCCCCAACGCTCCGTTCACTCTATTTCCCGCATTCACTCATTCATAGAATTTATATGCGTTTTATATCCCTTAGTCATCTCTTACGATCACCCACGGGTAAGACAGGGGGTGGTGAATTGTATTTTTACTCCGTCACCAAACAAATATATATATATAGGTCATCATCATTCTTCTACTCTTATCCCAATTGCTTGGGTTCGATACGATATGTACTCTGTTTT
This sequence comes from Lymantria monacha, assembly GCA_905163515.2. Lineage (NCBI taxonomy): Eukaryota > Metazoa > Arthropoda > Insecta > Lepidoptera > Erebidae > Lymantria > Lymantria monacha. The sequence goes on from LR991081.1 coordinate 27,568,380, forward strand.
ATTTGTACATATTGTAAAAGTTATTAGCAATAGTTTTATGACAGGCCACCTGCCAGACATCCACCCTCCTTGGGAATGTAATTGTTGACCAAACGGCATCAGATGGAGCTGGTCCAGATCGTTATAAGGCTCTTGTTCATCTTTTACGACATCCACGAGCAAAGTAAGGGTTGGTAGTATTCGTAACCGTTACCACATTATTTACAAAAAAAAAATTAAGTAGATTCACAACTCTTCAATAAATTGTCATTCTTTTTATATAAATATAATTTACGAGCATTACGAGCGAGAAATATCTGCACACAATACAAATACTTATGCATTTTTTACTTGTAATTATTATGTTATTACTTAACATATTACCTTTAAAATAATTCACACATCTACATTATCTTTATTACTTAAAGTTACTAAGTAACAAAATATTTGCTGTGAAAATATAAGTATAATATTGGTGTAGTAGTACTTTGGCTAATTAAGGTTGACGTCAGATAGTCAAGCAGTAACTAAGGCTACACTTTTATGTCATATATATTACATTAATGTGTACGGGCTTTCTCTACATCTTCCATCCAATTACCAATATTGACGTCCAATATTGATAATAAAATGTCTCTACGAATTTAAAATATCGCCACAATCGCCACGCATGATATGGTTTGAATTATCTAATGCGTTATTTTTGTCTCTTGGTATATCTGTTGGTTTTTGCGAATTCCACGAGAAATTAAGTGATGGCGCTACATGTATTATTAACCCGTCATCATATCCGTGCATTTCTCCGTGTGGTGACGGAGTAAGAATACTATTCACCAACCCATATCTTACCCGTGGGTGATCGTACGAGACGATTAAGGGATATAAAACGCATATAACATCTATGTGAGAGAAGGAAAACTCGAAACAAAGCCCTATACCAACAAGTCTGACCAGCGCGGTATGGTAGATTAATTTTCCTCCAATTACAGAGGAGGTCCGAGCCCAACAGTGGGACATTTATGGGCTGTGACGATGATGTAGATTTCCGAGCAAAAAAATTATGTTAGCTCGATTAATCTGGTTGGTTTTTGGTTGCCCGGTGGCCAAATTAGCAATGATATTATCTGTTTTCATCGCCTAGTCTTATCCCTTCTCCTTATTAATAGATATTGTGTATTCTATATTTTTAATTCTTTACTACACAGAAAATCATCCACGTAAATTTGGATTTAAAACAAATACTTTTTGTTAAATATGGTATTTATAATGAGTAATTCAATATCGTGTGGCGACGACATAAGGATATCTAATATTATGGCTTGGAAGACCGAAAGAATGGGAACAGCAGTCTTTTTAGTGAACTCGCATGGTAATTACTTCATTCTCATGTTATGAGGATTTGTCTCCTCCTGTTCAATAGTGGACGTCAATGGGCTAATGAAACTGTCTTTCGTCTCATTGGATTATAATCGTGTAAATTTTATACGCACATCCCCATTACTCTATGGAAATTTAGCGCCTAAATTGTTGAAAATATGATAAAAAAACTGCCTAAATTTTGAAGATAGAGTCATCATAATTGGTATTTACAATTATTAATATAGAACACAAGTAGACAAAATAACAAATAATTTAAAAATATTTAGCTTTTACAACTTAAAAAAAAATACATATTATTAACCATATTTATTATATAATAAAAAGTATAAATATATCTGTATTTTTGCATCGTAATTTCATTCATTTAAAGAAGCAATAGCATTTGAAGTTCAAATATAGGACCAACGAGTACAGAAAATAAAATACGTTCAATGCATTACATATACGTACCTATTTGTTATTGATATTTTGGTACTGCGTTGGTGTGTGGAAGCAATGTATCATGCAACGATGACACTATGCGAGCAAGGCTAATCTGGCGGTGAACACGCCACCGCGTGTCGCAGCGTGCCGTCAAATCCGATTAGTATATAGCATTGGGTCCACCGCGGACCGATAAATCCTACCGACCTTCCACTGTCATCGGCATCGATTCGTTACGTTCCGATTTACCGAAAAACTTATACGTTACATACAGAAATATGGCGGCGGCCGCTTTGGAGACTAATATGTTATTTAGGGCGAGAGCGGAGCCCCGCAGCGCTGCCACCGGTTCAATGCGGATATTAATGACTTGAATGTATCAGCGCTACACTCCCGCGAATGTCTTGTTTGCATGAAGCATACGACCTTTCCAACAACTAAACAACAATAATAAAAACATCTTTATTTTCTTTTTAAAAAATGCTAAAGGAAAACATGTTTCGAAAAGACCGTAAACAAGCACTCATACGTTTTGTATTCAATATAAAGAGAGAATAGTTAAAAAATATAGGTATTATTTACCAATCCAGCTCACCTTAGAATGTCTGTTGAAATTGCCACTAAAAAGTGTTGAAGTTGAGTAAACTATAGTGAAAGATTTTAAATATCAGGATATCTTTATTTTCATTATAAAGTGTTTAAGTAAAAAATGAGTATATATCTATACATACTTAATAAAACTTAATATTGCATTTATAAATATTATTAAAATTGTAATAAAAGAACGGAGCCAATCTTAGTCAGTCACTCAAAGTAAAATTAAAAAGTATTGTAGAAGGTGATGATCGTTCGTGATACAAACAATAAAGGCAGTCAGTTAGATTGTATCAAGCGAGGATGTGCTACCGTGAAGCGTATTATCGTGATAAAAAGAAGGCTAGACGTAAGTGACAGGCGAGGTATGAGGCGTGGGATGAGACGAGCGAGGCGGGACTGTTTATTCAACAAACAAAATGAGCTGGGTGCAAGGGGCCGCGGTTCGTCGCTTGCTTTGTGTCGTCGTGACGTGGACGATTCTTGCTCTACCGACAACAGTACTGAGATCCGAGGATTTGAGAAGAAAACTTTGTATATAACTGACACGTCAAAAGCTTTAAATAATGTCAACAGAACAACAGATATTCTGCATCAACCGATGTCGACATTTCAATTGTTCTAGAGGTATAATTCATTTTATTTTATCGAGTTCCTAAGAACTCTAAACTGAGGATACAAATGAATAGTATACATGTATTTGCCACTCTTGTTCTCCAATAGTTAATATATTTGTTTCACTTTGCTTTATGAGCTATGATATTTTAAATATTAAAAAGGCCAAAATGGCATCAATTTGTGTATAATTGTACATATTTGTGATTTAGTGTTTATATTAATTGCCAAAAAGAAACCTATCTAATAAATGAAAAACACAAAAATAACAAATCATTACATTCAATCGACAGGTTTTTTTTGTGATATGAATTCGAAATTTAATATAATATAGAGTTTATTTATCTATGATAATATTAGTTGATTATGTAAGATAACATCTGTATTATTAATTAATATTCTGATTGACTTGATAGCAGTTCTTTTAGCCAATTTTTACGATCGTACCTTAAAACATATTGATCCATTCGCCCATCAAGCCGTAGATGTTAACTGTTACACACAGTACTCACGATAATACCACTCAGAACGGTCCTATGTCACATATATCTAACAGCTCACATTGTGATCGAACTCACGACACTGGTGCCGCTGGTCGGCATCACAAGCACAACATGATCGGTGCAGTCGACATTGTACCTTCTACGTGTAGATTTTTTAAACTATGCAGTGGTATATATATATATATATATATATATATATATATATATAATACCTACATGCATATTATAGTAGAGAAAAGCTTAGAATTTCGTAAAAACATATTTTGCACGTTTATATTTTGTATTGTAATACTGTTTAACTCTTACGAGATAGATCGAAATAATTTATAACGAAATTATATATTTTAAGAATGGTCTCAATAGTCGATAGTTATATCATATTCCTGTATGTCCCACTATTGAGCACGAGCCTCCTCCATAATAGGAGGCAAATTTAACTATTATACCACGCTGTTTAGGCGTGCTGGTATAGGGTTTTGTTTCGAGTTTTCCTTCTCTTGCATAGATGTTATATGCGTTTCATATCTCTTAGTCGTCTCTTACGATCACCCACGGGTAAGATACGGGTTGATGAAATATATTCTTACTCCGTCAATACACGGATAATGTTATATGTTTACGTCTATTTCCAGGTTATCTCAATGTAATCATGTTTATCTTTTACACACATTTATCTGTGACTACAAAATAACGGACTATTTACGAAGATATTTTACACAATAAAGTATTATTCCTTATCTAATTAAATTGTGCGTAAATTGACGGATTTAATGTAGATCAAATTTTTCCTTAAGAGTATATACTGAAATGAAACCTATAATACCTTAAAAGTTATCAGTGATTTAAAATATTGGGGCAGAGCAGTCGCAATCGACACGAAGCGAGGGCGGATAGCTAGATTATAATAATTTCGCATTATGATGTAATTAAGACGAGTATTATTTTAAATACCACCTGTCATCTGTTTATTATACGTAAGTATTGTTATTTATTTCTTATATAATGAAATAAAAGAACAATATTGAAACGAATGATATAAATATTAATATAAATGTGAAAAATATTAGAATTTTTTATTCAATTAAGCAGCTGAACGTATTATAATAGATTTCGACTGGCTGGAGTTTTATTTTATACATACATACATATCATCACGGCTTCCTCAACATTCATAATTCTCTTCATACACGCTCGCCGGTTTCGGAGACTCTTGACTCCACCTTCCTTCAGTACCAATCTGGTCTAGGTAGGTGAGTCTCGGTCTCCCCGGGTACCTATATATTATTTTATCAAGGAGGCATAGTATATATATTTTTCAAATTTATATTTTATTTTTTCAAATTTATATTTTATTTTTTCAAATTTATATTTTATTTTTCAATTTATTTTTGCAAGCGAAAAATGATTACTACACGTTGAAACCATCACATCTTTAGAACTACTTTTTTTTCAGTTGATACAATATTCATATTTGTTTTCATTTCATTTGTAAATACGTATACAACGTATTATCTCAGTATTAACAGAAGCTGCAAAGAATTTAAATTTGATGTTATTAGATTAGGTTACTCCTACCAATGTGCCCGGAATGGGAATATTGACATTTCGATGAAGAAAGATTTTCTAAGGCGGGTATATTCGCGTGAGGAAGATGCCCCGACGGTGAAAACTGCCGGGGCATCGTCTCGAGAGGATACCCGCAAGGCTAAACCGCCGGGCGGGCCACCGAAGGCAAAGACCGGGTTCCGATGGCCCGCTCGCTCGGCGTAGAGAGGTTCGTATAGGGCGGGTCTATGGGGTCGCGCGCCCCATCCTCTGTCACCCTGGATGGATTTAGTGGGGTACGACCACTTCATAGGTCACCGCCAAAAAAAAGGTAGGTATATTACCTAACAATATAAATATTTTTCATTTGGTGTCTGGTTAAGAGTAGAATATATCAACCACCCCTATTTTTAATTTGGAGTCACAAAAATCAGTCAAGAAAGAACCAGTAAATTAGTCAGTAGCACTATCCTAGGAAGCTTAATACATCAATTACGGTCATCAAACTCTCTCCTGGTTAAGCACTATCTCTTCCTGTGGGAAGGATCTATGGCTATGTCCAGCAGTGAACGTGAATAGGTTAATAACGACGATGCCGTATAGACATTTGTCCATCAAACGTAAGATACAACTGCGTGAAACTCCAGTAAACAAACTTTTCTCTTTACGATAGCGCGGTCAATTAAACTATTGTTTTCGTTAAAATCATAACTAGCATTTACGATCTGAACGTCGAATGGGTAGTATGGCAGCAATTATACATTTTCTCCACTCGTCCATCACGTCTAGATCTTTGTAATGTTATGGCCAACTGGCGCCATCATTTTAATATCTATTACATTTTATTCAATATGGCTGTTAAATTTGTTCGAAATCATAAAATTTATAAGCAGCATAACTTCGTGATTACGAGCGAGCGATGCGTTATTCGTTGGCGTTTGTTTTCTATACAAGTAACAACAGTTGAATCGTTTAGTATTGATGAGTATCATAACTTAATATTTAACAAATCAACTTGACAAAGAGGTTGCAGGTTCATTTTATACATTAATTTATAATTAGAGCTTAAGTTAATTAAAAGGATTACTTTTTTATTTTAGTTTCAGTGATTAGGTACAAGTCTCCACGTAAGGCGACAGAATTAGAATACAATTATCATCACCGCTTACCTGTCCAAGGTAGTAGCAAAATCTTTTATTTTGGCAGAGTATGGACACTCTCCGTCTGTGCTGTCCGGGGCAACAAAAGGGCGACGTGCGGCTTCATAACTCACCGTATTCCCTCCCCATCCCCATCGAGTTACCTACCGGTATCGATTCATTGGTATTAGATGGATGGATTCATATATATGGTCGGCCCGACTGGTTACACTTTATTATCATGATTTACTATTATAATTAGTCACTATGCACTTTGACGCAACGTTAACATACAATGTTGCCAAGCTGTCTTGCTCATTAATGATTATAGGCCTTACCGCAAATACAGAATTATATCATAATCATAATATTTGCCAGGCAGGTGGGCGATTATAATCGGCGTTATAAGTTACTTAAAAAAAATCGCTTAGCCACCGAAGACAAAGAAAAGTATCATTTGGGGATTAATTTATTTATAAGTGTGTCAATATGTCATCAGTCTCTGGTGTAAAGAGAGTGATCTTATGTTAGATAGTCTGCAAGTCATGTCTGGATGAGTATACTACACAGATGTTATAGCAACTCGAAAAAATTTCCGTGCGTTCAGGCGTTTCCAATTGACAGTGTAGCCGAGTCCATTTCATCGGGAATCGTTATGGTTTTCAACTGTACCTTTCTAGTGACAATTTCTCCTTTCATAATGACTTCTAATGTTTACGCGAGTATTGACCTGACCTACCGTGACCATGATCACTGTAAAGTGTTCGAAACGTCAGAAAATTAAAAATCAAATACAAACGCGATAGAATCCGTAAAAGTAGTTTTATTGCATACATACATACATACATATCATCACGCCATGTCCCTTGCAGGGTAGGCAGAGAGAACAGAGTGCCAGAGAACTCTATCTCTGCATACTTCACTCACTTCCTCAACATTCATAATTCTCTTCATACACGCTCGCCGGTTTCGGAGACTCTTGACTCCACCTTCCTTCACTACATGACCGATCTGGTCTAGGTAGGTTAGTCTCGGTCTCCCTCGGTACCTACATCCTTCCACTTTCGCATTGTATATCTTCTTAACCAGACGTTCGTTTGGCATTCTTTCCACATGTCCGAACCATCGGAGCATTCCCTTTCGCATCTTTACACCAATACTCTCTTTCATACCTACTCGCTCTCTTACGTCGTCGTTACGAATGCGGTCGGTCAGCCTAACTACACAGATTTTCCGCAGAGATCGCATTTCGACATTTTTGTTTTATTTCAAATTTATCCTTTCCTCTGATATTGGAAAAATACTATAAGTATTACTTACCATAAGGTGTGCTGCTTGTTCGTTTGACATGATAGGCAAAAAACTTACTATTCCAATCAATCTTAAACATAGGCCCCTTCAGCTCTTTTGTATCCACAATGCTGTACTATGGCACTTCTCATAATTGTAAATTCTCTTATTTAATGAGATATTAGTAAACTTTACTTCTTATCTCTCTCGTATTATAGGAGGAAAGTAGAATGTCCCCAACTCCTCCTGTTTTTTTAATTACTAAATTTTGTGTCGGCTCTTTTCTTTTTAATTTTTTATTGCTAGTGGTGGCAAACGAGCAAGCAGCACACCTGATGGTAAGTGTCACTGGCGCCCATGGACCTTTGCAGTACTAGAGGTACAGCTACGCCGTTGCCTACCAATATATACCCCAAACCCACCCAATTAGGCTCCTATAACATTTGAAATTTCCATTCCGTTTCACGGGACTAACTGAGGGTGAAACATCGATGTCATTTATTGAGACCATTGCGGATTCTGGCTTAAACGTGAGAAGTTAAGTGGTGGGATTAGTACCATAGAAAAGTGTTTCATTATATGATAAATACATAAAAGCATGGCGTCGGTTGCACAAACAAAAGTTTAGGTGCCTCGCTTGTGGTTTGTTTGGACAGTGACAGATGGCGGCACCTCTAAACCTGTAAACATTTAACACCTTAGTCGATAACGCGTCTGTGATCCGCCGCATTACTCATTGGCTGCACGTGGCTCAAATATATTAATACAGGGTGCGCCTAATTTTGCATATACATATAAGTAACCCACTTCATCAGTCTATCGACGCCTACAAGGCTTCGCTTGTTAACTGCTTCTGCTAATTGGAATTTTTGTTATGATTTTAACAGAAGAGCTATGCTATTTATTCTCCTAGTTGTCTCTCGGCTGGTTTTTACGGACTTCCAGGGGCAAGCAAAGGCAATAAATTTTTAAATTGTCTTTACATGGGCAATATCTATGTACATATTATTTCTCAAAGATTTTTTGCCTGAGCTGCCTGACATCAACGCTTCTTGGGAATACAAACATTGGCCAGACGGCATCAGATTTAGTAGGCCCAGGTCCGATGTAAAGCTCTTAGTTGTCTTTTACGACGCTCACGAGGAATGTAAGGTTTAGTAGTACCTATTCGTAGTCGGCATCACACAGCAAAAATAAACAATCTTAATTACTTTCATATTATAACATACCTTTGACTTTTTAAATTCATTCATCAGCCTATTAACGTTTCATATAGGCCTGTTCCTAGTCGATAATGTCATAATAGTGACACTTGGGAGACGGGTTGATAATTTTTTTATTTTTTTATTTTTTATAAGACACCTCCCTGCACTAAGGAAATAATCCTTGTATTGCGGGGGACTTTACAAACATGCAATTAACGCAGACAAATTACACCCAGACTCAGAACAACACTTTGTGAATCGCACAAAGTATTGTACTGCGTGGGAATCGAACCCGCGGCACTGGCACGGAAGGTCGGTATCTTAACCACTACGCCATCTGTGCAGTCATATAATGATAAATGTTAATGTATTATCATCTTAGATAATATATGCTCCACTAATGCGCTCGAACCTCCTTCACAACAGAAGGGAAATTGACTCATGCCACTCTGGTTAGATAAAATGGCATAGCGTTTTATTTCGAGATTTTCTTTCCTTGTACAAATGTATATTTGTATCTTTTACCCCTCAGTCGGTTTTTACGACACCTATAGATAGGATAGAGGGTGATGAATTGTATTCTTACTCTGTCACGAACGAAATGCATTATGTTATATGAATTATGTCAGAAATTCAAATTAGAAATTTATTTTTTGTGGATTAATTATTTATTACCACAGGATCGAAACGGGTGCCACCACTGAGAAGATCCAGCATGAAACTAAGTGGGTTTTTACAGATTTTTTATATAAAATTCTATACAACATATTTATTAAATATTAGCTTTATTGCGATCACTCTTTTTTTTGGCGGGCTATGGAGTTATCACACCCCGCTAAATCCGTCCGGGGTGACAGAAGAAGCGGCGTGCGACCCCATAGACCTGCCCTACATGTACCTCTCTACGCCAAGCGAGCGGGCCACCGGTACCCAGTCTTTGTTTCGGTGGCCATTGCGATCAACCTTGGCACTATGATATAATTCTCGAATATTACGGCTCGATCGGATCACACAACCGGCACCCAATCAATATTTTACAGCTTCAGCAACCATCTCAAACATTATTACTGATTTGAATAAAATTATTTTCTGCTATATCCAAATATTATATTTTAATAATGTGAATGATTTTCAAACATTCTGTATAATAATATGAGTTGCGATGATTAATATCTGCGGCTTGCGTCGACCCGCGGTGCCTTACCGAGCCTCCAAAGGAATTCAACCCTATTAATATTTCATCAAACTGCACGATGATGTCTCTTGTTGTGTTAATAGTTGATCTCCATCTATCGAAACCGATCCGGAATGAATCCATATAAAAAAAAATATTTTGATGGTTCGCCCTTTATGCGTAGAAATATGGAATATATGCTTCATTCGGAAGGTGTCTATCCGCTAAAAATTCAATACAAATGATGTTTCTTTAGTAGACATCATAGTATACTAACGTACCACTCGACGCCGAAGCAAGGTTCATCCATTTCATCTTAAAACTTTATGGTCTTCATCTAAACATTTACAGCAATCATTTTTTTCTATGGACGTGCAGGATCTGAAATGAATTACATGTTGCTTAATACGAGGTTTATTTCAATGGCCTTTTTTTCTCTTGCGGTGGGCTATGGATGTGGTCGCGCTCCGTCAAATCGGTCCGGGGCGACGGAAGGTACGGTACGCAACCCTACAGACCCACCGTGCAAGGACTCCTCTCTTCGCCGTGCGAGCGGGCCACCGGTACCCGATCTTTGCCTTCGGTTTAATTCAATGGCCTGGGTGTGCGTTTGGTGTTGCTAAGATTCATAAGTGACAATGTCATTCAGTTTGCTAATATAGACAAAAAAAAGTACACATATTGATTCGTAACATTAAATACAGAGATACCAAAGAATACTTCTGTAATTATTATTTATCATTTAGCCTTTCGTTGTCGTGATTGCGGTTTAGATTAAAGCGAGCGAGCCACCGAAGACAAGAGCTGGATACCAGTGGCCCGCTCGCACGGCGTTCATAAGGTACTTGACGGGCGAGTCTATGGGGTCGCGCACCGTTACCTCTGTCACCCCGGACAGATCGAATTGGGTGTGACCATGCCATAGCCGACCGCCAAAAATAAAAGTCATGAAATTAGAATTAAACAAAAAAAAGTCGTAATTATAAACTCACATTCGCATTTTTAGGATAATATTAATCGCTAATATTTAAACGAGGTCAAGTAATGCAGGCCCTACCACAGTTCATCTAGTGAGATGAACTTAAAAAGTTGCGGAGGAATAATAGTCGAATGATAACCACGGACAGCGGTGTATTTCGCTGTATAGGGAGAATTCCTATTATTTGGACTAAAAACTTAGTCAAGCTTAGAAAATGATTAAATCCAGGCAACGTAGGACTATATTATGATGTTATCATAGGGAGCAGTGGAGTGGAACGAATGGTTATCAATTTTCGCCGTCTACTGCAGTAGTCCACAGTAGCTAAACAATCATTTTTTTTAAATATACCAAATAAAATTCTTTAATCATATCAGCGCATACATGTCCCACTGTTGGGCTGGAGCCTCCTCCATAATGGGAGGGCAATTGACCTACTATACCACGCTGGCCAGACGTGTTGGTATAGGGTTTTGTTTCGAGCTATCCTTCTCTCGCATAGATGTTATTATATCCCGTAGTCGTCTCCAATGATCACCCACGGGTAAGATAGGGGATGGTGAATTGTATTCTTACTCCGTCACCACACGGACAATTTCTTTAATATTGTGTTCAAATAAACCACCTATTTTGAGTAGATTCATTAATGAAAGAAATCGCGTATTATATTTTTAAAACACCAAATAATAAATTAGTAGATCTTTTTTAACGTGACTATGAACGCTATAAAGTGTTCGAAACGTCAAGAAAATAAAAATCAAATACAAACGCGATAGAATCCGTAAAAATAGTTTTATTTCAAATGTGTAATTCGCGTAAACATCATTAGGTATTAGTGTTAGTAGCTCGGACTTTAGTCCAACTGCATATTAACAATATATCCTCACTATGTGAATGGATAGGTATATACAAATGTATATGGTGGACTAATCTTCGGTTTCGCCTTTCGCGGAGATAAATCGACGCCTTTTTTTTTGGAGTTTACTCCTTAAGAATCGATTTTCATATAAGGCGCCCGGTTTGAGAAAATTTGAGGAGTAAAATCTAGTGATCGTATGACCTCGTTACGTTTTTGGTGCGCAACCAATTCTGCGCACCTTTTACTTTCTGATGTGAGATAATACTTACTGAACAGTTTTAATAAATGTAAATTAAAATATATATATATTATTTTTAGTCAAATGAGCTTTTTTTGCGCCTGTTTTGATAATCGTACTTAAGGAGTAAACGCCAGTCGTGCGTCGGAGCTGACACACACACTTTTTTTTTATGCGGTTGGCTATGGATGCGTCTCGCCCCGCCAAATCGGTCCGGGGTGACGGAAGAGGCGGCACGAGACCTTATAGACCCACCATGCAAACTCCTCTCTCCGCTGTGCGAGCGGGCCGCCGGTACCCGGTCTTTGTCTTCGGTGGCCAGATAAATCAACGCCTGAGATATTCTTGGTTTTGAATATGTACATGGTTGCTATTTGACGATAACAAATGCTTATTCTACGCAAATACGTAGTTACAACGAATATGTAACTTTATAACCTATATATAACCTACCTATATATAACCTATATATAACTTTTTAATATAAGTTCCAGTACTGTGCTCGGGGTTACTCCACAATAGGAGGGAAATTGACTATACTATTCCACGCTTTCCGTATGGTTATGGAGTAAGAAGACTATTCACAACCTCATATCTTGCCCGTGTGTGATCGTACAAGACGACTAAGGGATATAAAACGCATACAACATCTATGTGAGAGAAGAAAAACTCGAAACAAAACCCTATACCAACACATCTGACCAGCGCGATATACTAGGTTAATTTTCCTCCCATTACGAAGGAGGCCCGAGCCCAACAGTGGGACATTTATAGTCTGTGATGATGATCCCACGCTGGGTATACAGATTGATATAGGTTTACAAGATCACTACGGGACATAATATGTAGATAACATATATGCATGAAAAGGAAAACTGAATATAAAGTACTATATCAATCTGTTTGAACGGCGTGGTGTATTAGGGCAATTGCCCTTCTATTGTGGAGGAGGCTCGAGCCCAGCGACATATATGAACTGTGATGATGCTGATAATGATGACAGAAATGTTATACGCATATTTAACCCTTTCGTAGTCTTTTACAAAAGCCATGGGTAAAATCACTACATGGAAAAAAAAATGATTAAAAAAATCAAAAAACGCGACTGCGTAAAAATCGTCCCAAACTCGTCACCAAAACTACGTTCATAATAAAAAAACTGAAAAGAAAAAAACAAGCACTTAGATGTCCGGTGGTCTAGAATTCCATAATATATTATTGAATAAATACTATTGCAGAAAATGAAATATATTTTAATAATAGAACATGACAACTTATCTTATATTATCTAATTTTATTTTATTTATTAATAAGTAGGTAAGTACCTAACTATATATAATTTTTCGATTGAAGTTGAGTACTAAATCGTTAGAAATTGGAGATGGGCGACCGCGTCAGACATTAGATACTTTAGGTAGGACTACCTATGGTATATTGGACAATATACCTACTAGATACTTCAGTATATCTCCAACCACATCCAGTTATATGAATTTTTCGTCTTTTCATCGTAAATTTCTACTGTCTATAAAACCTATATGTGAGAAAGGTTGTTACGAAACTTTAAATCGATATAGATCCTAAACGGCCAGTCAAATCGAAAAATGTTGAGAGAAAACTAAAAATGATTTTTAAATACCTATTTAACGATACCCCACTCGATATAGTTTGTTGACTTTATTTTTTTTAATTTTCACAATATGGCGTCCAGTAGTCGCCATATTGAATTTTCAATAACGTCATATCTTTAGTGACACTCGCTGGATTAAGAGGAATCGATTGACGTGCGAATCATAAAAATCGGCCCAGGCGTTTGGTATATATAGTGCTTCAAAAGAACATACAAACATACATACATACATACATAGACTGTTAAACACAATACCACTCCTTTGCAGTCGGGTAATAATACATACCACTCCGCCAACTGAAATATATAGATAAAATAAATAGAATAAATACTATAATATATCTTTCTTCGTACGATATATAATACTTACGACGATAACTTGAAATAAGTGTTATTAAAAGCTTGTTCTCCACACGTGTCGAAGATCACGCAAGACACTACGCTACTTACAAAAACTTCACCTTGTTCTGAAAGAAAGTAATCAAAGTTTAAATAAAATATTATACTAAAACTTTAAAAAATATAAACACAATTGTCATTAAAACTTTATGAACATTCATAAATAAATTAAAATAACATATCAACGTTTAAATTTTATATTATAATATTGTTTACAATTAAAACACTCTTAAACGTTTGTTTATTTTTTGAGTACTCACATTTAGAACAGCATTGAAATACATTAATTACCTGCTATGACACCTTTTGGCGGCCCTTTTATAGCTACCTAAAGTATTTTTAAGTTTTTTATCAGTCAATTGTTGAACGTACTAGGTCTTACATGACATACTATTTGTGGGGACATGTAAAAAAGATTTTAAGAAACTAGTGTAGATTATAAATGATGGTTTTTTTAATAACCGACAGTCTTTATGAGTACTTGCCTTCCAGTAGTCAACCCAGGGCAGTCCGTATCCTAGAATCTGGACGAGATGTCGGTGCACTTGTGTTTCGTGTACACCTGCCCTAAATAAACTTTCCAAATAATGTGAGTTGGAATAAAAAATAAACGATTATAAACTAATTCTCGACTCTAGTAATATTTAAACAGAATAAAAATGGCAGTGGTTTTTGCTAATAAATAGTTATTTGTACCACATAATCCCTTTGCCTGTCCAGCGGAGGTAACAGGTTTCCATCCATTCATCCATTTCCATCCATAATAATGAAGTGAACTTCATTAATACAGGTACTAACCGGTCTTTAGATATGCAGAGTTCCTTTTAGTGACCTTAATAAACACCGTTGAAAGCAGAATAACTACAGCGGAGATGAAAGATTTATTTGGCGCGAATCTTTGATAAATAAAAGAATGCATAATAGTACAATGCACTGGGGAGTGAGCAAATGGCTGATGATAGGAAAATGTGTGTTTTTAAATCTAAAGTCTGGTACTTGACAACATAAGTAAGAACTGTTATCGTAAGCACAATACTACCATTATGAGCAAATCTTGAATTTTGAGTTACACTCTATTCACACATTGGAATATGATCCTTTCATGTGCAGTGCCCAGCGATAAATATTACACATCGGTCCTTGGAAAGACACAATCGATTGATTTCGGATTCGTATAGCGCTGTCTCTGTCGCACACTACTTCCGTGTCATCGCACGAAGCTCTGATAGTCTGGTATCTATTAAGAGCTGTTACACTGAATGATGAAAATAATTATGACTTTTTGATACTAAATATTTAAATTAAGATTTGTACTAGTAGGCAGCGGCCTAGCTGTACCTTAGGTATTGCAAAGCTCCATGTGCGGCAGTGACACTTACCATCAGGTGTGCTGTTTGCTCGTTTGCCACTATAAGCAATAAAAAAAAAATATTGTAATATTAAACATTTTTGAGATATTTGAAATAACACTATTTTTACGGATTCTTTCGCGTTTCTATTTGATTTTTAATTAGGCGTTGTTTCGAACACTTTACAGCGGTCGTGGCCATTGGAGGACTAGAGTTCTGGAGTCCTCCCGCGATCATGAACACTGTAAAGTTTTCGAAACATTGCAAAATTAAAAATCAAATACAAATGCGATAGAATCCGTAAAAATAGTTTTATTTCAAATATGTAATACTCGCATAAAGATCAGAAATTATTTGAGAGATTTTCGATTATTCTCACCTCCTCACAGCCAAGAAATAAAAATAACCATTCATAAGTTGGCAACTTAAATTTTTTATCCTGAATTTATATTGTAAAAGCGTTACCAGTTTAATAAATAATAATAGTATATTTATATAAAAAAAGATTCACATAGACATTTGATTTCCGATTTAAAAGTAACAAAAGACAAGTTATAATATCTATGTAAGTATATTAACCAATAGAGGAGTTATAACAGCGGCATTAACAGTTACAGAATAACATTTTTCATTATAAACTTATTATGGTAGTTACATAAAGGCGTTATATATCACTTGTGTGGTTACAAATGCGCTGTGGCGAGATCTACAATGTGGAGTCATGTATCATATGGCCCGTTTAGTTGCGCCTGCGCCGCTCGGACTAATGTCATCGCGCGCCTGCACCGACCTGTAATCCCGGCCGTAAGTGCTCATTTCGTTCGGATTAACCATGTTCAACTACGTGTAATTTATCAATTTGTGTCCAAAGTCGTAGATCGCTCGCTGTGTACGTCTACTTGTATTTATATTGGCTCTTATATTTACTTTTACTTTAATATCTATTCTATTGATAATTTAACGTTAGTTCGAACTTATTTTTATTGCCAGTTAAGGATTTACTCTTTACCCATCCCACTGTATGCATTTTGTTTACTATAATAACCAAAATGCGGTTTTATATTTTTTATTGCTGAAGGTGGCAAACAAGCAAACAGGACAACTGATGGTAAGTGTTATTATCGCTTATTGACCTTGGCAATACTAAGCGTACAGCTAGGTTGCTGAGAGTTTTGGCGCGAATGTGGAAATGTCATGTCACGCTCTTGTATTATATTCATTTCTTTAGTGTTTTGTGGTGTTATATTGAATAATTTTGCTGGTATTTTATGCAATATGGTACAGTTAAATTGCTGAAGTGTAGTGAATATGGTATAATAGTGGTTTACGTGTATTTTCATATTTGTCCAAAATTCCCAAAGAAAATCATTGATTAGGTTATCAGCGCCCGATTAATGGTAACGACTTGACTTACTGACAGACAATGACTATTAATGCTACATAATATGAAGAAATGATGAACAATGTATGAAAAATAATTAAATAAGACTTGGCTGTATGGGCTATGATCCCTTTGCCTGTCCGAATGGACGAACAGAACCAAAAAAAAAAAAAAGCTAGGTTGCTGACTATCAACCAAAATCCTAGAAAGTTGGGTTTTCGGATCTGTCGCTCACCGAATGAAGGGCAACAGCGTATTGTTACAGCTCAGGCATCGACTTTCTGCGAGAGTGTGGTACTACTCCAGACGGACCGGCCATCAGTCCATCGGGGTCGACTTTTGAACTTAGATCATAATTAGTACGCTTGTTAGACAAATTGGCGATGAGAGCGTTTTAAGTTTCTCATTGAAATTTTCACATTCTCCTGGCATTTCCTTAGTCGGTTTTTACGCCTCACCTTGCCAATTAAAGGGTGGTGAAACTTTTTTTTTAATTACGGGTAATTTCCTCCCATACAACTCTCATATAATAATATTTATATTATCATTACAATATCTATTTTAACCAACTATTGTAAGTCTGTGCGCTAAAAGAATAGTGGGTAATATATTAGGGAGTAATATTTATTCATCATATCTGCTCATATATATCCCACGGTTGGGCTCAAGCCTCTTCCATAATGGGAGGGAAATTGACTTACTATACGAGTACCACGCTGGTCAGACGTGTTGGTATAGAATTTAGTGTCGAGTTTTTCTTCTCATACATAGATGTTACAGGCGTCTTTTGTCCCTTAGTCGTCTCTTACGATCACCCATAGGTGGTAAATTATATTCACACTTCGCCACCACACGGAAAAATATTAACTATTTATTATAAAATGATAATTACAATGAATATATGAGAGATAAACGATTCAATGGAGCCAGAATTTAAATTCTCTCTCTCTCTCTTTCTACATTTCAACCATATAGGATATCGTTCCTAAATTTACTTTTATTTACATCTTTTAATAATTTAATACAGTATAATTATTAGTATCTCCTTTTTTCACGGGATCTTCCATAGGGAAGATGCCCGGTCCTTTAGGAGGCTTACATGGGGATATGGATCCAACACGCAGAGGCCTTTGGAGAAATTTAATCTAAATATTGGGATGGGACATCTATCGATGACATTCCACGTCTGCACATAACATACGTGGACTGCCAGCGGTAAGTGTAAAACTATTGTGTGATTATGGTAGCTAATATCTGATTATGGGAGTGGGTGCTTAGTGGACTGGTTCATCTTAAATATATGAATTTTTAACTGTCGTCTGCCTTCAAACCCATATTGAGAGATGAACGGTGGCAGACGGTGACTCGCCAACTCACTGAATGGGCCCCCTAAACAGTCGCCACAGGCACACAAGCCATACGGGCAACAGGGGGCAACATTGGTGCAAGTGGCTAGGGGTGTCGAGCGGTGCGGCGCCGGTTTCGCCATTGAGTCTGTGATAAACAGAGTCATGGTTTCCCCGTAGTTATGCCCTTCAAAATGACACTTCCACCCCCGAGCATATAGCTCTGGCGACCCCTCTCTGACCAGCTGTTTAAGGCAAGCCAGAGCTGAGAGTCCTTCGGGCACTCTTCGGTTTCCACTCTAACCAGCCAATGAAGGCCAGCTGGAGACGAGTCCCTGATCGACTCTCTGGAGTATTCGGGACCGCAGTGTCGCCACTCACATTCAGCTCGCCACAAGCTGCCCTGCGGTTTTATATTTGAAACAATAATATAATAATAATTATTAGTATTATTATTAGTATTAATTAGTAGTATTATTTACAATTCCTTAGTGAAATCGCATCTAGAATACTTAATTGAAATATGGGGTTCAGCTGCTTCAACGCACTTAAACTCATTACAAAGAATACAAAATAAAATAATTAAAGTGCTATTTAATTATAATTACTTAACTCCAACAACCGAATTATTTCACAAAACAGAAATACTAAACATAAAAAACCTATACATATACTACACTTGCATCTTAGTTAAAAAAATTATCACTGGTTCTATTCAAACAAATATAGAACTAACTTAGAAGACAGCTAGTTATAACCTTAGAAATAAAAATAAGTTGCAATTAATGCACCCGCGAACTAACTATGGTGTGAGGACGATATTGTTCAAGGGAGCACAGCTTTACAACCAACTGCCTAACAATATAAAAGAGTGTGATGGTATGCATATCTACAAAAAAAGTTTAAAGGAATATTTAAGAAATATGTAATTTATAGATGATCCAGAGGCGGAAGAATAATAATAATATTGTACCTAAGTTTATTTTGTATCTCATTATAAGTGAACTATCATTATGTTTGTATGAGAAATAAAGATCTTTAAACACAATACGATGTTTATAAGAGAGGAGGAGTTGGTGAAGATTATATTCCCATTTTAACATCACACGGTGAAGTAGGTAGTGGAATATAAATTTTGCCATCATGCGATTCTAAGAAAGCATAAAGGTTTGTGCTAAACTATGACTCATATTCTAATAATGTTGAACCTTTTTATCTATAGTATGGTTAAGAGTATAATCTCGTAATAAAATAATATACAGTACACGACAACATGTTGATATAGCATTGAAAGCTTTCACACGTCGCTGACGAAATCTTTAGGGTATGAGGTAATGTAGGTAATGCTTTCTTGCACGGTTTTCAGAAGTCATTAGCAAATTAATTAAATGATTATCATTCCTAGAAAACTTTTGATTCTTTCTCCCTTTCTATCTAATATCTTTAAACGAGAATTTTTTGTATGAAATACTATATTTGTATCTTTATATGTTTCTATATTTACAGAACTTCGGTTACTAGAGATTTCATTAAACTTAAAATGCAGGAAGTTTTGGGAACGATAAATTAATCTAACTAGTTTTCATTCATAGAAAACATAATTTTGTTCGGAGTGAAAAAAATATAATTAGAATATGAAGGTCAATTTGGACACTGTCAACAAGATACAAATATGTTAAATTGTAAAATCGAACAGTCGTATCTAGATAACTCTTTTTTAATCCTTGGCTTTATTTATTCTTTTCCCTTTTTCTTAATGCTGCCTCATTATTTTATCAATTATTTTTTAGTATCTAATTATCTTTAAAAAAAAAACAGTATAAAAATGCCAACGCGTCTGGTAAAGAATTACATTCCCAAAAAGGGTTCACGTCTGATAAGAGGCCAGTCATAACACTATTGTCAAAACTTTTGCAGTACGTACGAGTACAATGGAAGAAGTTTACATATAACATCAACCCCAAGTAATTAGGATAAGAGGAGGATAATAATAACATATTACGATGATAGTTCAACTTTAGGAAAGTTACCATTTACGCGGGCGAAGCCGCGGGCAGAAGCTAATGCGTATATATACAGAATTGTTTTTCTAAGAGTACCCAAACTTTTTTATTATGTTCTACATATAAATAACGTTATATAAAAAATGTCAAATATTTAAAATCACTAGTAATTACCTAATTATTTTCATTTGAAAATATCTAAAAATATTCCTGATTTATAGACAACCTAATCTTATTACGCGCGGCCATTGATCAAGAAACTATCACCCTAACGCACTTAAGTTCATGTTAGAAATCGTCGATATCACACACTAATACTGTTACACTTGTACACACACACACATCAACACATGTACCTAAAATAGTCAATAAGTTTAAGATTCCAATTTTCTTTCATACTTTTAACGGGTTTAGCACCGTCATAATAAACAGATAATTAAAATATTAGTTAATTATTTTAAAATCATTAGTATGATGTTCGTATTTATTAAGGCATATTTAACAAGTAGAAGCAACTATTTACAACAATTAAACTTACCTATTCATTTAGTCCCATGAAAAACACTATCACTGATATTGCAGCAATTGTTCAAAATGACGTCCATTTCTTTCAATACAAAGCTGAGCGCCTTCTTAAATTGTTTTATATGTTATTATTTATGTCCGAGCACCTTTCACTTCACTTAAATGCAGTAATCATTTTGTTATGAAGGGTCTGAACTAATTTGCATTTTTTTTACATTTGCACACCACGTAACTTGGCAGCACCATAGGTATCATTCTTTAATACTCGCGATTCGAATATCTTACATAATTTGTGCTACCATCGTTGGAGATAAACAGAAAAAATTAGCACGTGTTTATAATTAGGTCAAAATCAAAAGGTCACTAGAGCGTGTGGCCGGGGCGGCGTGTGCGCTACACAGGTGCGGGGGTGAGGGTGAGCGCAGGGGGATTACGAATTTTGCCGAACGCTTACCGAGAAAGAAATACT
Organism: Lymantria monacha; assembly: GCA_905163515.2. NCBI lineage: Eukaryota > Metazoa > Arthropoda > Insecta > Lepidoptera > Erebidae > Lymantria > Lymantria monacha. Next base: position 27,589,405 of record LR991081.1, read on the forward strand.
TGCATATATATATATATATATATATATATATATATATATATATATATATATATATACATCCCCAAAGTAATGTTGCGTCATACATGGCGCTTTTTACCGATGATGTTGCATCCAACTCACTTGTTGCATCATTTATACGGACGCACGATTGCCCAGCTCTCAAATTCAGCCAGAGGCAGCCAAATGGTTGATACAACGCATGGGTGAAATATTGGCGTGGACTCCATTTTGTCACTGGGGTGATTTTTGCCGTATTTTTTAGTTCTGCACTATACCGCGCAAGTTCGGGAGGCCGCCTCAGTGCGGCGTATATTATTGGCGTATATTCACTATTTTGGTCACAGACATTATGTCGATAATGTTGCTTCTGTATATAAATTAAAAAGTTTTTATCGATTTTAATTAGTAGTTTAATTGCGTCACACAAAATGGCATCGTGCAAAGGGCATCGCGGGGATTACAGGAGTGAGGGGGCGGAGTTAGCAAAAAAAATTAAATACTGCGTGATTGTCGTTATTTGCTTTTTTTAATTTTTTTATGGTCTATATTAACAAGCGTATATTCGATGTTTTTTTTTAAATAGATCATGTCGATAATGTTGCTTCTGTATAGAAATTAATAAGTTTTTATCAATTTTAATTAGTGATTTAACTACGTCACACAAAATACTAATGCAGGAATAAACATGATGTCGTCTATTGATCCAGCGATATAGATGTGGGCCAACAGCCTCCACTGTTTGTCTTCCTGATACGGAGGATTCTATCTACCTTTCATCGCTGGATCAAGGTTCCCCAGGCCGTCACCATCACTCTGTCCAGTTCTCTGTCAGAGATCTGCGCACTCTAGGCTCGCGCCATGGCACGAAGCCGGTAGGCTTCTACCTGGACCTCCGCTTCAAGCTCCCAGAGCGGGTCACCTGGTGGTGGCCTGCGAGCCCTATTTTGTTCCTCACTCACCCAATTGGGTGGGGGACAATAACGAAGATGTGGCTGTTCTGTCCAGAGGATGTTCCGGCCCTCCCCTCTCTGCACTGGAGAGGGCAATGGTTATGTTGTGGTAGGGTGGCGAGACTTCGCTATCATCGGTATCTATTTTTCTGGCCATTGGTGAACTCGATCTGGAAATGGCTCGGTCTGCCATAGCACAGCGTTGGGGCGGAACGGGACAGTTATTCACAGATATAGAGGGGCTTGCACGTCAAATGAGAAGTGCCCTTGAGGCAATCTGCGATGCGGCGACGCCAAGGGCTCGGTGGAGGCCGCTGCGCCGTCAGATGTACTGGTGGTCACCTGAGATTGCGAATCTTCGGTGGCTTCTAACCGGGCGCGGCGTGCCTACGTTCGATATCGTCAAAGAGTTGACCGGGACGACGTCCTTGAGGGTCAGCTGCGAGAAGAATACAAGACGAGGAAGAAGACTTTGCAGCTGGCCATCAGCCAGGCGAAGGAGAGGGCTCGTGAGGAGCTACGTGCAGGCCTCGACCGGGACCTGTGGGGGCGCCCATATCAGCGGGCGCGGAACAAACTGCGTGCCTGTGGCGCTCCCATCATCGAATTCGATGGACTCGGGTTTCCTGTCGGGGATAATGGGGGAGCTGTTCTCGCGTTGTATGGGACATGTTCCCCCTCGAATGGTTCCTCGTTCGGTGATGGAGGTGGAGACCACAATTCCACCCATTACCGACCGAGAAATGGAAGTGGCCCTTTCGCAACTTCACGGGAAAAGGAAAGCGCCTGGCCCGGACGGCGTCCCGGGGCTTGCGCTCGGTATCGCCTCAAGAGTGAACTCCGGGAACTGCTCAACATGTGTTTGAGGTCCGGGCAGTCCCCGAAGCAATGGAAGGCTGGCAGATTGTGCTTGCTGCGGAAGGAGGGTCGCGCAGTTGACTCTCCTTCTGCGTACAGACCACTGGTGCTGCTGGACGAGACGGCTAAATTGTTCGAGAAGGTGCTTGTGGACCGTCTCGTACAGCACCTCGAAGAAGTCGGGCCGGGACTGTCAGGATGTCAATACGGCCAGGGGCGGCCGGTCAACAATCGATGCATTGGCCGCCCTGAAGTCTCTGGCCACCGAAGCGGTGGCCCAAAAGGAGGTTCTTCTGGCGGTCTCGCTCGACATCAAGAACGCCTTCAACAGTCTTTCATACGAAACATTGAAGGAGGCATTTCGGTGGCATGGAGTGCCTCCGTATCTCCGAAGGCTGTTAGAGGCGTACCTCGAGGAAAGGCACGTGCTCTGGGAGGGGGGTGACGGGCGCATACGTCGCCATCGGGTGGAGTGCGGCGTCCCACAGGGCTCGGTCCTCGGTCCGGCTCTGTGGAACGTCGGATTCGACTGGCTCCTACGGGGTCGGCTTTTCCCCGGGATGGAGGTCATCTACTATGCGAATGATACCCTCGTCACGGCGAGGAGGCCCGACTTCCGGGGAGCTGTCCGATTGGCAGAGGAGGGAGTTGCGCTCGTCGTGGGCCGGATCGGCATGTTGGGCCTGAGGGTCTCGGCGGAGAAAACCGAGGCCCTCCTATTTCATGGCCCGAATCGAGGTCCTCCCCGAGGAGCACACATCGGTGTGTCTGGGGTTGCCGTGCCAGTGCGGGCTCAGATGAGATATCTGGGGCTGCACCTTGATGTAACCTTGATGTGTCTAGATGGAATTTCGGGCCACACTTTGCCCAGCTCGTCCCAAGGCTCGTTAAGACGGCCGCGCTGTTGGGTAGGCTTCTGCCAAACACTGGCGGTCCCGGGTCGTCCTGCCGGCGTTTATACGCCAGAGTCGTGCGCTCCATGGCGCTGTACGGAGCCCCTATTTGGGCTGATTCCCTCACCACCCGCAACAGAGCCCTTTTGCGAAGACCGCAGAGAGTCATGGCGGTGAGGGCTATTAGGGGCTACCGTACGGTTTCCTGGACCGCGGCGACGTTGTTAGCGGGCGACCCACCTTAATCGTTAGTGGCTGAGGCTCTGGCGGAGGCTTACCGAATCCGCGTTGCGACGCGGGCAAGACCTTTATGCCACGTCTTTACTTATCTTGAGATTAGCTTATTCAAATCAACATTTATCAGTAAACTAAATCGTCACATTCAATAGTGCGATGACCACACCATTAAATATTTTTTCTTGGTAATTTTGTGATTATTTCTTCTGACATTAATTTTAAGTCCTAGTTTTATTGTTGTTAACATAAACTGGAAGAGTTTGTTTGTTTTAAGCACTGATATCAAGAAGGATAAACTGCATTAAATTATATAAAATAAATTAGTTTTGGTGTGCACTACCAAAGTGGCGTATACGAGATCTGTTTAAAAAGTATCACAAATTATATAATGTACTAGCTTTTGCCCGCGACTTCGTCCACGCAGAAGTCATCTCTGACAGAGTTAAATAGAAAAAGCAATGCAAGGTGTTGAAGGTTTATCGCTAGGATAATAATCAACAGCGTCAAAAACTGGGATGCGTTGAGGTGTTGATTCTGCGAGTTAGTTGTCTAACGGAATTAGGCAATAGGGTGGGTCCGAGAGAAAATACTCTACGTTGACACGCTCTACAGTCGGTGCTTTGGGCGGCGCAAGCATGAGTACCTGTATTTAGGTTCACTGCATGAGGGCTTTGACTCGAGATGATACCCGGTTGCGGTGGCCCGCCCGCACAACGTAGATGTACGTGTACGGCGCGCGCGTGTCTATATACCATAGCCGACCACTAAAGAAAAAGGTGGTTCAAAGTTCTATTAATTCTACAAATTATATTGTCATTAATATACTATTTACGGTATGACCATGGGATAAAAATATAATTATCGCCACCCTTTATTTGACTGTTTTGTTTCACCAGCAGAGTTGCGACCTCGTTAGATATGATTTATTATTTGAGTTATAGAGTGAACATTTTTGAAGCTAAACTTAACCTGTATCTTAAACTATTAGGCAAGAACCTATTGTCGTCTACTATGTGTATCGTGTGAGCTCTCACGCCGGAACTGGTCGTCACAACGGCACTGGTGCGGGGTTGATGGAGAGGGAGACAGAAACACGTGTTTATTTATTTTTACCGAATAATATTTGTACGTAATTTGAAAAGAATCGATAAAGAAATTTTTTCCCCATACACACTTTGCCGCTTTGTTACTCCCCCTTAGTGGCGGAGTTCATAAAATCCTTTCATATTGAATCTCTATGTCATAAATAAAAAAGTGCTTCAAAATTTAATGTTTCTAGCTTTAATAGTTTCGGCTTGGCTACTGCCAAACGTTTGAACGACTCATTGCCATGAGTCGTTCAACCCGCTTCACAGGCCTAATTTACACAACCAGAGGGTGAAAATTGACAAATGCCGGATATTACCCTAGAATATTTGATTCGACTCGTAATTTGAAAAGAATCAATAAAGATTTTTTTCTCTTCATACAAACTTTGCCTCTCTGTTCCACCCCCTTAGGGGTATAATTTCGTAAAATCCTTTCTCAGTAAATCTCTACGTCATAGAAAGAAACCACTGTAAAAATTTCAAGTTGCCAGCTTCAATAATATCGGCTTGGCGCTAATGATTTAATGAGTCGTCTAACCCGCTTTGCAGGCCTAATTTACACCCCCAGAGGGTGAAAATCAACAAATGCTGAAACACGTGTTTATTTATTTTTACTGAAGATAATTTGTACGTAATTTCAAAAAAATCGATAAAGATTTTTTTCTCTGAACATTTTTTAAATTGACACTACTTTTTTTTTATAAACCAATTGACATAAAATAAAATGTTAATGTAATAAAATGTAATGTGCCTAAATGTTAAGTGAAGTTTACCACAATATATTAGTGAAAACCGCGTCTAAATCGGATAAGCCGTTTCTGAGATTAGCGTGCACAACCCACTGACAAACAGATAAACAGACAAAAATTTAAAAAAATATTGTTTTGTGTGTATTAGTGTTGATAAAGGTCCCAGTAATATTTTTTTCATATATCTTCCATGTACAGGCAGCGACCCGTTATTTTTTTATTATATGTATAGATAATATACAGAAGCGATATACCCTTATATTTAGATGGATTTAGGAAAATCGAAGATATGTATTGATTACTAAGAAATATACAAAGTGTCGGATGATTGCCATCATGAACGGACACCACAAACCAGCGAGAATTATTCCAAATTGAATATTTTCATTTCGTGTTTAAATAAAATTTGTCGTCGACAATGGAATTCATATGACAGCAATGTAACAATATTCGCACGATTAACTATTGGAATCCCATTGACAATGGTGGACGCTACAAGATTCGACTTTGAAAAGACGCAACAACACTTCAGCGATTTAAATATATATATATATGCATATATAAATTATATACAAAAATCGATAGAGAATTGTTATGTAGAAATCATAAAATATATTTTAAATAATATATTTGACACATCATAATGTAGAAATGTCATCGAAGTATATTATAAGTTAATAGTCTCAATTAGTTTAATAGAAAAAGAAATATCGCCCAACCGGAATAGAGATATCTACATATGCGAGTACTAATTAAAAAATCAAATCCTTTTAGACAACTCCAATAAAAATATATTGAGTTTATTATATACATAAATATATTAAAAAAAAAGTTCGCTGAATATGTTAATGAATGATATTTTGCGGCGAACCAATACAATAATACATATAACGGATTTATTGTTTTTTGAAATATGTACAAACGAAAAGTTTGTAAGACAAACATACCATATTTATTGATTATTGATTATACAATAATATAAAATAAATATTTGTATAAATCATCGTATTTTTCTAAACCTGTATTTGATAAAGTACTAGTATATTTTAAATCAACAAATTTATGACTACACAATAAAATTACTCTTTGTTGTTTTTTTGTGATAATAGTTAAATAATAAATGGCGTAATAATGTAAAGATCAATCTTTCATGTCAGCTGTCCTGGGTTTAATTCCATCGTAGGACATTTCTTTGTGTTTTGATATAGATTGTTTGTGGACACAATCTATCTAGATGCATGGATTTATTTATTATTGTAGTAATATTTAAATAAATAGAAAAATTTGTGATACAGAAACCTGTCTCAAAAATCTGTCAAATTTATCAAAAATGTGATTATTATTAGTTACTTACATACATACATACATATTATCACGCCATATCCCTTGCAGGGTAGGCAGAGAGAACAGAGTGCCAGAGAACTCTATCTTTGCATACTTCACTCGCTTCCTCAACATTCATAATTCTCTTCATACACGCTCGCCGGTTTCGGAGACTCTTGACTCCACCTTCCTTCAGTACATGACCGATTTGGTCTAGGTAGGTTAGTCTCGGTCTCCCTCGGTACCTACATCCTTCCACTTTCGCATTGTATATCTTCTTAACCAGACGTTCGTTCGGCATTCTTTCCACATGTCCGAACCATCGGAGCATGCCCTTTCGCATCTTTACACCAATACTCTCTTTCATACCTACTCGCTCTCTTACGTCGTCGTTACGAATGCGGTCGGTCAGCCTTACTCCACAGATTTTCCGCAGAGATCGCATTTCGACCGCATTAATTTTACTTTCATACTCTTTTCTGCATACCCAACTCTCGCTTCCATACAGTAATGTTGGGACAAGCACTGCGTTATGTATTGCTACACGTGCCTTCTGGCTGAGGTGGTGGCTGCCGAGAAGTTGCACCAACGCTCCGTTCACTCTGTTTCCCGCATTCACTCTTCGCTCTATATCAGTGGTGTACCTTCTATCTCGGCTAAATCCACATCCAAGATATACAAATTCATCCAATTGCTCTAGTATTCATTACCTATTGTTACTCTTACATCTGTTCTGGCTTCGTCTCTTTCAAAGACCATTATTTTGGTTTTGCCCACATTCACGCGCAGTTTAATATAAAATCCAATAACCATATTAATTGCGAAATTTCAAGGATTGTCTGTTTTGTTTCTATATAATTCAATTTTAATCTCTGTTACGATTAATTTAAGCGCAGGCTTGGTCTCATAAGTCATGTGTATTAACAACATGGTTATACATATTATCTTACACTCACAGGATACAAATCAGAGTGATAGGTAATATCCATTTGGTGACGGAGTAAGAATACAATTAACCACCCCCTATCTTACCCGTGGGTGATCGTAAAAGACGACTAAGGGATATAAAACACATATAATATCTATGCAAGAGAAGGCAAACTCGAAATAAAACCCTATACCAACACGTTTGACCAGCGTGGTAGGTATAGTAGGTCGATTTTCCTTCCATTATGAAGGAGGCTCGAGCCCAACAGTGGGACATATATGCGCTGAGATGATGAATTACATAATATATAAAAAAATCTATTGGCGTTTTGAATTTGGTCTAATCTAGTTTAAATAAGCTACCTCTTTTTTTTTGGGGTGGGCTACGGTCGGCGCACTCCTCACACCACTCCGTTCGGGGCGACAGAGGACCTCGCCTTCGTCGTTGGACCGACCACCAGAGCAGCGTGAACTTAACGTCAGTGGCCGGCCCGACGGAATACCCCCTGAGGAGTACCCTCTCCTTGACCGACGCCTTTCAAAGAGAAGGATGTCATAGATGATGGGTTATATAGGTTCTAGGCTTTAGCGTAGGTATTACCTATAGGTTCTACCCTTCCAGTGGCATATGAGAAGGGTTGACAAACATACTCTCAAATAGATTGTGTTCTGATATAGAACATGTTTATAACACTAATAAGTACGCTAAAATACTCTTTTATACTTAATGTACCGTGTAACGTGATCAATGTAAAGATAGAGTTAGAATGTTTGGTGTCGTACAATAGGTACTTTAAAAAAAATATATATTGTTATATGCGGCAAAAAGTACCAAAAAATAGTCTTTTATATTTTAAATAAAATAAATGTTAACAACCCTACATATGAGCTGAGAAAATGATAGATAATTAACAAGAAATATACCACACTAACAATGTGTAAAAATGTATTATAAATTAACTAGCGGACCCGGCCACGCGTTGTTGTGGCTAAGGTAGCCTCAGTAGCACGTGGTGGTTATGCTAATAGATTGTAGCTTATATGAAACGTTTATACGTTTAACATAGCGCCATCTATTATATACTTACTCAACCCAGTCAACAGATACCGCCATCTCTTAGAATCGTTTGGAGATAAACGAATAATTGTGAGTGTCAAATAATAGACAAATTATTTGCAATAAAATAATGTTGCGACTATAAATTGAGATGGAAGCTATCCTATCTTTTAAGTTGGATGAAACTACACATGCTGTGCAAATTTGTTTAAAATCGATTAAGTACTTTAGGAGTCCATCGCGGACAAACAACGTGACGCGTAATTTATATATATTAAGAAGACAATATTAAAAATATTATTATTATATTATATCAATCCTTTATAGAGTAAACGAAATGTGTTTGGAAATATGTAGGTCGTCATTGTAAACGTGAAAACACGTGTGAAATGCAAACTTGCTATGAACAACCGTGACGTCCATCTGACATCTATATTACGACAGCTACAATGTCAATCAAAGCACAACTCTGTGTCTTAGTTATTGTGGTATGTATTTGATTGTGCTCGCAACTATTTGTATTGATACAAAGTCACTTGTGTAAATTACTTTCAGAGCGGCTGAAGCAAATACAATGGCGGACAATCAAACAAACTCTGTTCAAACAAAATGCTTGTTATTAAATTCGCGTTCTTTATCTATTTATGACGTTAGGTAGATATTAGTGAGTTCATCTTTAACAAATGAGATAACTACTTTTTTTATAGACTTATTTGTATATGTATATTGTTTTTTTTTCTATATGTATAAGTATTCGAATGCGCCGATGGTACATTGGTATAAATAATGACCTCCATGACTAGTATTGTGAGTTCGATACAGAATAATTATTTTCCCGATCCACAAATGATAATTAGCATAGTATTTGTGTACTTAATTAGACTCTGGTTGATTTAAATTCACAAATAAATCTCATAGATGGGGCTACAATTAATTTTTCTAATTTTTTGGAGTTTACTCCTTAAGAGTCGATTTTCATATAAGACGCCCGGTATGAGAAAAATTTGAGTAGTAAAAATCTAGTGATCGAATGACCTCGTTACGTTTTTGGTGCGCAACCTATCTGCGCACCTTTCACTTTCTGACGGGAGATAATACTTCACTGAACAGTTTTAATAATAATGTACATAAAATATATATATATATTATTTTTAGTCAAATGAGCTTTTTTTGCGCCTGTTTTGATAATCGTACTTAAGGAGTAAACTACAGTCGTGCGTCGGAGCTGACACACACTTTTTTTTTTACATTTGTATCGGGGTCAGCCAGCCCGTGCAGTTTTTACGTACGTATGTATTTATACACTTAGCAACATAATCTAGATCAAATAACATTATTACATAACGATTTAACTTAAAAAAAAAGAAAGAAAATAGAAATCATTATTCTGACCTGTAAGACATTACGAAATTATAACAATACTAACAAAACATTGGGAAATAAACTACATACCTACAGTAGTAGTCTGTCAGTAATCTGCTGAGACTGCATTTAATGTTATATACATATATATATATATATATAAGAGCCCACGTGATTACCACACGTGGTAGGTACTAGATCTCAACGTCATTATCCTGCTCTTATCCGAACTACTTGTAGTCGACGCAATATATACTTTTCTACCATCGTACATATTGAAAATAGTTATTGGCATTACTTTTATAACCATTCACCTGCCTGATGTCAGCCTTCTTTGGGAATGTGATTTATGACCAAACGGCATCCGATAGAGTTGAACCAGGTCGATGTTAAACTTACACTATTCTACTATTCATACTAGTATAATATGTTAGATGGTTGGAACTGGTTTCTGATTCTGTAGGCTTGAAAATCAGCAGACCAAAAACAGAATACATGTTTTGCGATTTCGGCGGTCTCTCCAATTTTACACCCATAACTCTAGATGGAGTTACCTATCCCCGTATGCTCGAACTTTCGATACCTCGGTTCTCTTATTCAAAGCGATGGCGACCTGGATCGTGCGGTGAAGCACTGAATTGATGTGAGATGGATGAAATGGTGGCAGGTCACGGGTACAACATGCGACCCCAAAGTACCCCTTAAATTAAAGGGCCAAATATATAAAAGCCTAATAAGACCTGCTGTACTGTATGGATCATGAGCATGTTGGGCGACAAAAGCGACGGATGAGAGACGACTGCATGTAGCGGAGATGCGAATGTTGAGATGGATGTGTGGTGTGACAAGAATGGATAAAATAAGGAATGAACATATAAGAGGAAGTTTGAAAGTTACGCCAGTGACGGAAAAATTAAGGAGTGAAAGATTGACATAGTATGGACATGTGATAAGACGGGATGAAAGTAATGTTGTGAGGAAAGCTTTAAGTATGAATGTTGAAGGCTTAAGGGGTAAGGGAAGACCGAAGAAAAGATGGATGAACTGCGTGAAACATGACATGGATAGACAAGGAGTGACCACAGAGATGACGTCTGATAGAGTTGTATGGAAGAAGACATATTGCGTCGACCCCAAATAAATTGGGATAAGAGCAGGTTGATGATGGTTGGAACGGGTTTCTGATAGATTAAGTAATAAGTGTAGTTATTATTTTATTTACACAATTCGGCTTTCAAATACATAACAATATTTAAAAAAATAAGTATCTATAATAACAAAAAAAAAAAGTAAATACAGGAATTACGAGAGTACCTACATGTGCTTTTACAGATGCAGCAGTGACGTATCTAGGCCAGCTGTTGCCACGTCATAGGGGTATTGATTTTTAATGTATTTTTGGAGTTTTCTATCTATTTATTTAATAGCTACCTAGATTTTTGTAGAAATTGTTGATATCTAACAATATATTTTAAACTGGGCTGAATACGTGATTAAAATCCTAACAGAAATTATTCGATCTTTACGTCTCGTCTTATCCATTTGCCAATAAAAGTGCAAGAGAATAATATAGTAGAGTCTATAAATATGTTAAAATTAAAATAAAATTCATTAATTATCGAAAATTAATAATATTCGTGTACATTAAATGTTTCTTAGCCATTAATTGTTAGGGTTATTTTGTATCTAACCAAAGAAAGCGATGCCTAAATAAACTCGATCGTGTACAATAAACACTGAGTTTTATTACAGGTACACACCAAATAAAAGTCCCGTAAGAGCAATTATAAAAGGAATAGCTTCACCAATTTATTTGATTCGAATTTGTTGAGAATGAGAGTTTATATAGTTAATAAAAAGAAGGCGGCGGTCCGCTCGGATGATGACTTAATTATGGGAACTTACACAATTAATAAGTTACGCGTCGAAAACTGTGTCGTTGTTCAGGCACACGGCAAATGAACTAGCCACCAACTTGAATTCAAATAGACAAGTCGTCAGAACGTATTATTAAACTTTACAGCGGTTTGTCGTAGTGAACAACGTAGTTTCACGAACAAGTTAATAGCCACATACAACGTATGAATAATAAACACCCTACTCATGCTACTGTTGAAGATGCCGCTATAGAAATATACAATTCCATGTAGAAACAAAAAAAAGGGGGGTACTTATATACACGCGTTAGAAGTTATAGGTACTTCATTGGCGTAACAAGATAAAAATCTTTTCAAAAATTTTATATTTCGCCTTATTCTACGTTTGTAGAAAAAACGACACTAACAATAGAAAAAAAGTATTTAATACATTGATAGTTTTATTATAACGCATTAACTAGTGAAATAAAGTTTATTTAAATATCACAAAAAAAAACTAAAATGTTGACAATAACTAACTTCAGGGTGTTAGTGTACGCGGGCGTTGTAAAAATTTTTTTTCATAATTTTTCCCTACCGCGCCAAAAGAAGTATGACTTCAAAAATATCAATTTCAATACCTAAAAATATATTAAAACAGTCAGTTTTATTTATTTTAAAAATGATGATCAAAATATTTAAGTAATTATTTTAAGTTATTATTTATTTATGTACCTATATAAAAACGCTCGCTGACTACGAATATACCAACCCTTAAATTTCTTGTGGGTTTATTATAGTCCAAGAGCTTTACGTCGACCTAAGCTAACTTCATCTGATGCCGTCTGGTCAACAATTACATTCCCTAGGAGGGTTGACGTCAGTCAGACAGCCAGTTATAAAACAATTAATAAAACTTTTGCAATATGCACTTTATTGCGTCGACTTTAAATAATTGAGAGTCACGATGATCATGTAGTAGAATTACTTATATGTAAGTGAATCGATAAAATAACAGCGATTATACCAACAATTGCGGCTATTTTGCTTTTTTTAAAAATACTCTGTCATCAAACTCGATTTTTTTTTAGTAGATTTATTAGTACTAATATATAAATATCAGACGTAAATTATTTAAAGTGAGAACAATTATTTACGGGCATAAATAATTGTCTTTAGTGAGATTCGAACAAGTGACCCTCAACTCGAAAGATCGTTATTTAGACGCTATCTATAGAATGAAACATCAGTATTAATAATATTACTACTGACACGGAAAGCGTGTGAAATAGCAATAACATAAAGAAATGGAGCAATGGCGCCGCTCTACAATATACATTGTAACAAATTTTGGAACATTTTTATTGTATTACGACTCGTTGACTGCATATATACGTAAAATACTGGATGCTACACTTGCTTGTGTGATTCCAAATATTAATACCACATAATGTATTCTTATAATAAAATTGTAACATAAACAATATAAAAAACATTATAAAATATTTTAAAAAAAAATCTAACATTTGGAGCATTAAGCGAAAAACATTATTTTTTCAATATTTAACTTTTATGTAGGTTTGTATACACTTCATGCAAAAGCTAATGCTATAATTGAAAGTAAATTTTCACTACTCTATCTTTAAATATAATATCATCTAGAATAAAAAAATATAATAAATCTCAAAATAATAATTATCTAATCTAATAATTATCTAAGTAATCAAAGCTAAGTAGCGAGCACAACTTGTACGGAAATAAATTTCGTCAGCACTCCTGTGATTTATAGGTATATTATATATCAGCAAACTCAATAAAATAAATCGCGTTTTTAGCTTAGTAATGAAAGTGATAATTTTATATGACGGATAATAATTGCTTCATAGTCAATTTTCAATATTTGTAGTGATGAAATTAGAATTATATAATATAGGTCACCGTTGCTGTTATAAATTGCCCCGCTATTCATTTCAATCTGCTGGTTTTTGCCATTATCATGATTAAGTAAGATACTGCGGCAGATTTTATTATTATCACATCACTCATCAGAGTATAGACAAAGCCCTGAATCTGTTAGATTATAACAGAAAAGACTAGTTGGTATGTGACGTAGTAAACGATTAAAATAAAGATGGTGTTGGTTGGAGCAAACAATGTATTGTAAGTACTTATTCGAGTGGGGTCGGCAGGTGTAGGAGTAAGCCGCGCACGAGCGATATCCCGCGGTGTTTGACGCGCCCGCGCCGGACCGACACTCACGTGCTCACACTTCAATTCAACAATAATACACCGCTAAGAGCTTGCAAATGCTACAACAATAACGTAAAAACCTTCAAATCAATTAAATATATATTTTTAAAGAAAAGATTCTACACTAATAAAGTAAATCTATATACATATCTAGATGAATTTCAGAAACGAAATAATAATAATCTCATTCATAGCAATCATTTGTGAATACTATAAAGAATTATTCTGAATAGGTCGAACCATAACTCTCGAGGGATGTCACTAGCAGTATGCATATATGACAATGTGAATGTGAGTTTCTTTATTAGTTAGCTACTGGACCGACTGTCTTGAAATTTTATAGTGGTAAGGCGACACTGTTGATAGTTTTTTGTCTATAGTCGCGGGCCGGTCCGACCGGAGTAGTACCACACTCTCGCAGAAAATCAACGTCTGAGCAGTAGCTATGTGCTGTTGCGCTTCAATCGGTGAGCAAGAGAGTCATTAACCCAATTTTCTGGGTGGGTTTTGTGTTTTTAATTAGTAGGCAGCAGCCTATCTGTACCCCTGGTACTGTACTGGTCTATGGGCGACAGTAAGACTTGCCATCAGGTGTGCTACTTGTTCGTCTGCCACCATAAGCAATAAAAAATCTTCTATTCACATTTTTAGTGGTATTAATTACGTTTTAAGTTTAATTTAAGAAAAAAATATTTACCGTCACCGAAGGTACATTAACGCGAATGAAACCACAGGCTTAGTTAATCTTTTATAATACGATATTTACGTATGTAAATGAAGTGTTCATAAATAACTGAACTGATTTATATTTCTGTATAAGTTTGATTGAGTGAGTCCTTGGATTATTTAAATTTACAGTTCTACAGAGCTCGAGTTCGCTGCCTTGTATTCTAGAATTTTGAGAACGAAGTTACTTAACGAGGCTTGCGATTAAAATGTGTCAAACAAGGAAGCACTTGCACTGTATATGTCATCAATATCTCAACGTGCTTGGTGGCCTCATCGACTGTGAGAGGGCAATTGACCCACCATACCATGCCGGTCAGATTCTGTATATGGTTTTATTACGAAATTCCTTCTTTTGCATTGATATTATTTGTTTTAGTCATTTTTACGAACACTCGCGAAAAAGAAAGGGATGGTGACAATGGGGTTCTTACTTCATCTTCGTTCTTACTCACTTGTATAATTGTGTGTGTACCGGTATGGATATTATATCCATCCATTCATACGTCTACCGATATCCATTATTGTACGTCGTTGATCTAATTAGATGTTAAACCGTCCTGCATTAATAGTCTCTATACGCTTGAATACAGATTGGCAAGATGCGCAGATGATCGCAGTTTTCATGAAAATGTTACAAACTAGTCTCTTGGTGATTCCTCAGTCAGTTTTTACAACACTCTCACAATACACAAGTGGTACCACTCCGACAACGAGTGATAATGCAATACTGCAATGTGATTAAAACAAAGTTTTGATGAAAATTGATTATTTTTTTCGCATGTGTTATAGGTATAGTATATGCGTAGGTCTTCCACATAAAAAAGACGGTGAATTGTACTCAAAATAATATATGCACTAATTCTTATTATTAATAATACCTCAAAATACGAAATGTATTTAACTAAAAATTTATTATATCGAATTAGATCCCTCATTAACAATTATTTTATACAATAATATAAATAGAAAAATGGAAAACCTATTCCAACACTTATTTAATCCGCTTCGAATAGGCAACATGGCCAGTAAGCTGGTAACATTGCCACGTTGAATGCCAATAAACTAAATTATTAATCATTATTTATAATTATATTAAGTAATCCTATTTATATTATAATAGTAATTCTATTTTTTTTTAATAATATAACTTTTAATTTATATATTAAATCAATTACCTCTAGTTAAACAGTATAATTTTTTATTAAGCATTGTAACAGTTTTATTGTTATAGACAGTAAATAAAAAACAACTTAGAAAACATTTTTGGTTGGTTCAGTTGATAGCTATTGAAATAACAAAACACCTGGCTATGTATTATACTATCGAACAGTTGCTAGAACATTGAAAATTTCTTATTTACTAAAATACAGAAAGCTTTTTTTTTAAACGCGTATATATTAAAATAACATTGCCATAGTAATATAAATAAATATATCAAACGAATTATATCAGAAATATATGTATTTTACTTGTTAATGTATAAACAAACACGTTTAGGAAATAGGGAATTAGTTTATCGTAATAAATTTGCATAACTCATGGACATTTCATGATATGGTTAGGTGAAATATTAGCTTGTCGTTCTATAAATATGTCTCTATCAGTGACCACAGTTTATAATTATCGCTTTTTTATATTAGTCTTAATAGCAGACAAACGAGCTATACAGTTGATGATCGAGTTTAGTTATTTATGGTCAAATCAAATCAAATCAAATCATTTATTTTGCATAAGTTCCATAGGGGCACTTACATATTGTCAATTTTACATTGTTTTTTTTAAATTAAATTTAATTAATCTACCACCGGATCGGAAAGCAGCCACATACTGAGAAGATCCGGCAAGAAACTCAATGGGCTCGTCATTTTTTTTTATTATATTTTTTCACAAAAGAGTTTGGTTACATGTTTAATTTATGTTAGCTCCAGTGATATGCCCTTCGAGTAAAGATTAATTTTTAAATTTTTGTATATAATACAAAATTAAACTAAGAATATTTATAAAACAAAATCATCATCATGGACCAAATCATCATCATGGTCATGGACTTCACACCAGAGACAGCCTTTATGCTTTATTTTAAATTTGTTGCTTATGGTGGCAAACGAGCAAGCAGCACACCTAATGGTAAGTGTTACTGCCGCCCATGGACCTTTGCAACACCAATACCAACTCCAAACCTACTTGCTCACCGAACTCAATAGCACATTGCCATTACTCAGACGTCGATCTTCTGCGAGAGTGTGGTACTACCCCGGACGGACCGGCCCGCGGCTGTAGACAGAAAACTATCAACAGTGTCGCCTTACCACTATAAAATTTCAAGACAGTCGCTCCACTAGCTAACTAATAAAGAAACTCACATTCACATTGTCATATATGCATACTGCTAGTGACATCCCTCGAGAGTTATGGTTCGACCTATTCAGAATAATTCTTTATACTATCCACAAATGATTGCTATGAATGTGATTATTATTTCGTTTCTGAAATTCATCTAGATATGTATATAGATTTACTTTATTAGTGTAGAATCTTTTCTTTAAAAATGTGGTCCTACCACTAATAGCTTTGCGCACTCTTAAAGTAATGATAAATCCCTATTACTCAGACGTCGAATGTCTGCGAGAATGTGATATTGAGAACAAGCCTGCCCATATATGGATGCAAATTAACTATGGATAAAACTGTAGCTCTACCACTGTAATCTATATCAATAAAAGAGAATGTTTGTATATATGACATCGCTAAACTTAGAAACTATTTGACCAATAATTAAGAAAATTCGTATGTATTTTTCATATTTTTTTTCATACTTTTTTTCATTCTTTCTTGCGAGACTTGCTAGAGTCTTGAATTTGGGCAACAGTACTTACCTGATGCCAACAACAAGCTGTTGTGCAGACAGTTTTTTATATGCAGCCACAAATGGCTGGCACGCCCGTGTTAATACAGCACTCTCGACTCGAAATCAACTTCTGGGTAAAAGCAATCTGCTACTATGCATCGTTCGGAAATCGAAATAGCCGAAGGCATAAACTCGCCTTTCAGTAGATAGTGACAGATCTTTGGTCCCGGTACTGTAGAAATCTATGTGGCAGTTATTACTTACAATCAGATGGGCTGCCTGAACGTCTGCCAAAAAAAATGTCGGGTGCGTAATGATGAAGTTTCTTAAAATTTAGAACTATCATAGTGAAACAAATTATATATTACTAGCAGACGCGGCCACGCGTTGCTGTGGCTGAGGTAGCCTCAATAACACGTGGTGGTTATGCTAATAGATTGTAGCTTATATGAAACGTTTGTACGTTTAACATAGCGCCAACTATTAAATACTTACTCAATCCAGTCAAAAGATACCGCCATCTGTTAGAATCGTTTGGAGATAATATATTATTATGACTGTCAAATAATAGACAAATAATTTGCAATAATATAATATTGCGACTATAAATTGAGATGGAAGCTATCCTATCTTTTAAGTTGGATCAAACTACACATGCTGTGCAAATTTGATTAAAATCGGTTCAGTACTTTAGGAGTCCATCGCGGACAAACAACGTGACGCGTAATTTATATATATTAAGAAGATTAAGATAGAGCAACTAAGGTTGCTTCTGAAAGTTATAGTATATCTTTTAAATAAATATTTCGAGTTTATTGACATTATATTGTTATTCACGATTATTTCTATTGAACAATATCTTTAATGTAACCTGTTGAGATGCTCTCGGGGCAGGTAAGTGGCACGTAAGTGGCAGCACGATTGGGCCGGACTCCCAATTGGTGTGGGTTCGAATCCCATTTGTGACATCATTTTTCGCTTCGTAATCGGGTTTTTATAAATAATTAAGCATATTAAATACTAAATTTCAGTAATTTGAATAACAAGGTTGTGTCATCGTTTAATACAATTCTAACTGCAAAGTTTGAAGTATTAAGGCCATACAATGTCTAAACATTGTCGGGTAGATGGCACACGTCTCCTTAAAGACGTAAATATGATACGAAGCGAGATTTGAATGTCTTACAATAGTTCACGGTGGTGTAAGTAAGTAGCAGCACGATTGGGCCGACTCCCAATAGGTGTGAGTTCGAATCCCACTTGTGATATCATTTTTCGCTTCGTAATCGGGTTTTTATAAACATTAAGTATTTTTAAATAACTTGTCATCTATCACTACAAATCCAATAATGCGATACTAATAATGATTTTAAGGTTATCGACCTGACATTTACGTTAACAAGCAAACGTCTACATGTAATATATTGCGGCGGCGTTGTATACACGAAGGCTGCCTCGATAGGTAAGCAATTTCCTGTCGCGCAGCAGAATGCAAACAAATCGAAAGCGCCGCTTCAGGCTCTTATTCATAACCTCGGCATTATTAAAACAACTTTTAATTAGTTTAAAATTTTGTTTGATAACGCTATGAATATTAAAAGGGGCTCGCCGACCGTTTAATTTACTACTTTCCACCCATCGGAGCCGGTATCACCGCTTCGTCGTAATTAAACCCGAAAAACTGAACTAGCATAGCATTATTAATATCGAGAAACAACTGGCGCCTTTGGTCGTTCGAAAGAGAGAAAAAAAAAGCTCGGAATTTATACGTCAATAAGAGTTTGTTGGGTATTGGGCATTATCGTAAAATGTGAATAGTATTTAATAGTTGGCACAAGGAGAGCCGCTCCTATTAACGTATGAGTTATATGACAGTTATAATGTGCCGGCCCCAGTTGAGTCGTCGGCCCTAGAGCCGCTGCCGTCTGTATTGACCCATGAGCGAACTCAACAAGATACATCTTCCTAATCTAACGTACTTATATTTCTATTACCTATCGGCGAAGACCACACTATACACCACTATTAACACATAATTTGCCTATAAAAACTGCGAATCATATATCTATGTATCTTTGTCTGTTGTTATAACATTACTAAATATTATCCTCTTGCGGTGATTATTTATTGATAAAATATGTTATTAGGGTAGTCAAAATTGACTGAATAATCACCGGAAGAAGCCCTAGAAACATTCTCCTGGGTAGGATATTAAGGTTGCCAAAAGTTTTTTATGGCATTATAACATTTTTGGTATTTGTACGAGTATTATATATTTTGAAATATAACTATTACACGAGAAGATTGTCTTGAGGTTTGACCAGCATAGTATAATAGATCAATTAGCCTTCTATTGAGGAGGAGACAAGAGTTCAGCAGTGGGACACATATGAGCTGAGATGAAGGGATATATCCTTATGTCGCGCAACAGTTAATAAGCATAGAATTAATAGATCAATTCACACCTAAACTCAGAACAATTTGTGGATCGCATATAGAATTGACTTGTGAGGGAATCGAATCTACGACACTCAGTATAGAAAATCGTTCGTCGCCCACACCGCCTTCTATGCCTTTAAATACGTTCTTAACTCAAATTCTAACAGAAACTGTGAAAATATTATCATAGATATTTTACGATTCCACGCATTGAACGTAACAAGGTTGTATTACATATTTGTATGATCATAACAAATATACCCAATTTTATTATTATAAATATATATAGGTACGAGTATATATAAGAGATTTCCACCTATGTATTGACTCATCATAATATCTCTGGAACCATAAGGCTTACAAACTTTAAATTTGGTAGGTATATTCCTTTCGCCGAGTATAGGTCAGCTATGAAACGGATTTTGCGAAATTCCACCCGCAAGTGGGGTTGCTGGGGTGTAAAATTACATTTTTAAAATAAATTATAGCTCCTACAGACTTGGAATTTGGTGTGGACTTGCTTTCTACCCTTTCTACACACACACACACACACACACACACGCACATACATATATATATATATATATATATATATATATATATAATGAAGGAAGATATTGGAGGAGCCAATACCGTCAATCGCAAGTTATTGGAGATAAGAGCGGGATGATCATGTCGATGTTCCAAAATCTATACAAATAATAAAAATTGAAGCTGAATTTGTAATGTCAAATGCTTATCTGCTTGTTTATTCCGGTTAATCTTTGAAACGACTTGACCTATATGTGTTTATTGCGATTTTCTGTCACAGGTAGCTCTATCAACTTAACGAAGTAATTTTTATTTAAAAAATAAAGACAACGTTTCGTGTCCTAAAATAGTGAAAGACCCTAAAATAATGAATGTAATTATCACAATTTCTATTCAAATAAGGCAACAATTCAACATCATTTCAGTTGATCGTGCATCAATCCAATGCTGGCTCTAGCCTCCCCACAGCATGAACCCAACTGACCTACTATGCAAGTCACGCGAGTTGCTGTGGGATTTTATTTGGAAGTCTCTTTCTCTTTTATAGATGTTATCTAGATCTTATCTCTTAGTTGTATTTTACAACACCTATAGGCAAGAATTCACCCCCTTGGTGACGAATTGTTACTGTTATTCTTACTCTATCACCCCACAGATATGAGATAATTACCATTAATTTATAGTATCATCATCATCTCAGCTCATATATGTCCCCACTGGTGGTTTCGAGCCTCCTCCATATTGAAAGTGAAATCGACCTACTACAACCACGCTGGTCAGACGGCTCGATATAGGGTTTCGAGTTTTTCTTCTCTCGCATAGATGTTAATTATGCGTTTAATATCCTTTAGTCGTCTCTTACGCTCACCCACGGATAAGACCGGGGGAGGTTAATTGTATTCTTACTTCGTCATCATACGTATAGGATGGAGGAGCTATATAAAAAAAAATAGGAAATTTTTAGTTAATACGCATTTCCCTTTGAGGACGGCATTTTGTAAAATCTGTAATAATCTGTAATCATCTGACCTCTACAGGGCCGAAAAAATGTTCATGCCAAATTTCAAAGTCTGTAGCAGCTATACTTAATAAATGTGATGTTTACATTCCAGTAAACCCTCTTGCGGGTGGAATTTTGTAAAAGCCGTTCTTAGCTGACCTCTACTCGACAAAAGTAATATTCCTACCAAATTTATAGTCTGTAGACCTTATGGTTCCAAAGATCACGTGATGAGTCAATACATAAGTGGAAATAATAGATTAATAATTAACAGTAAGTATAATATATATGTATAATATTTTTTCTATAATCAATAGAGTAGAAAATACTGTAAATATTTTAAATAATCATCAACCCTCTCCTCTCATTTTAATAAGATACATTTTATAAAGGTGTAAAGATGCGAAAGGGAATGCTCCGATGGTTCGGACATATGGAAAGAATGCCGAACGAACGTCTGCTTAAGAAGATATACAATGCGAAAGTGGAAGGATGTAGGTACCGAGGATGTAGACCAGATCGGTCATGTACTGAAGGAAGGTGGAGTCAAGAGTCTCCGAAACCGACGAGCGTGTATGAAGAGAATTATGAATGTTGAGGAAGCGAGTGAAGTATGCAGAGATAGAGTTCTCTGGCACTCTGTTCTCTCTGCCTACCCTGCAAGGGATATGGCGTGATGATATGTATGTGTACATTTTATAATTATTTACAAAGTCAAATCTTTTACTTACTAATTGATTGACTAATGATTTAAGTAACTTGTTTGGAGGCTAGAGACCTCTGCATAATAACATAGGTAATAAATAAACTTTGATTATTTAGTTGACATGATATAATTAATAAAGGTCCATACTGATTTAATATAAAAACAATTAAGTACCAACATAAATATAGTAGATTGATTAAGTTTTATTATAATTTGAGATATTAATTTTGACTTTTGACAATGTAATATTTGTACATATTGCAATATTAATGATGAATAATAATTTAATTTATTAAATGTTAGTAAATGTAAAATTATTATTGCGCTTTTTTTTTTGTGTGTTGACGGAGTATGAATACAATTCAACACACTTTATCTTGCCCAATGGTGTTGTAAAAGACACACTAATGTGCAAATAATACCTTTACAAGAGAAAGCAAGCTCGAAATAAACCCTATGCTAACTACTACTAGGTACCCTATGCTACTGTCTAACCAGCGTAAGTTAATTCCTCTCATTTTGTGAAGGAATCGCAAGCTCTATTCTCAAACCTTAAATAAAAAAGATTGTATATTTTTTTTAAATAAAAGTGTTCTCAATAAAATAGTAACTGTTCCTAATAACATAAACTGTCCACTTATGTTTGTTTATTATCAAATTTGGTTCAGTCGTTTAAAAGACTAGCCGGAACTAACACTATTTTTTAAGCTACACTCTATATGCATGGTCATATGCAATGCATTCGGCAAAAAAAAAAACTATTATTTCGACATTAAAAATAGTCTCCTCAACATTATTTATTTGTATAACATAAACCTTTTAACCCAACCTTCCACACCGATAACAATAGATGCGAGTCTCTAACTTGAATAAAATTACAAATATACGGGCAATAGTTAATTTTAATTTGGATATTTTTATATTCATATACCTATTTTTTAAACTCAGCACGGAAAGTAAATAATAAAAAATCATCATCATCATCAGTCTCCTGCTCTTATCCCAATTACGTACGACGCAATACGTAGGTACTCTGCTTCCATTGCACATAGGTATTGCAAAAGGTACTGGCAATAGTTTTATGGCCGGCCGCCTGCCAGACGTCAACCCTCCTTGGGAATGTAATTGTTGACCTGACGGCATCAAGTGGAGATCGCCCAAGTCCATGAAGCTGTTAGTCGTCTCTTACGATATCCACAAGCGAAGTAAGGGTTGGTAGTATTCGTCGCCGCTACCACACAGCAAATATATATATATTTGACCTAATATTTTTTATAAGATGTGGGGAAATCTGGGAAACATTAAAGACTACGGACATTGAGTTTTGCGTATAGACATGCCTCCCTAGTCGAGGCATCGGTTAACTGGACCGGGGATTAGTCTGCGCGTAAGGACGACACTCCGACGGCGAAAGCTGGCGGGGCGTCGACTCGAGAGGATACCCGCGAGGGTAAACTGCCGGGTGGGCCACCGAAGACAAACACCAGGTTCCGGTGGCCCACTCGCATGGAGTCGATAGGCACGTTGTTGGGAGGAACTTCGAGGTCACGCACCGTTTTATTCATTGGCCCGGTATAGGCTTGCCTAATATAGGACAAATTCGGCAAACATTTGCTGTTTGGTGATCATAGTTGTTTTTGTAAGTTTCCTAAGGTCTGGTATCTGGCTTATTTATACAAAATCGACTAAAAAGTTACGTACTTTTCAGTCGATTTTAACAGAATATATTCACACTGTTAAATGAAGAGGTTTCTTTATTGATATTGGCGGCAGAAAACAGTCCACTTTATGAAAAGTGATAATTACCGCTTATGGACGTTTCAATATCAGGGGAACAGGCAAGACATTGCTTAGCACTAGATACGGCTCAGGCCTGTGTCTCTTTATCACCAAATGAAGCGCGTATAAATTGCTCCAACTCAGACTTGACCCATTTAGGTACTCAAATTGATTCAAGCATCACATCCAGTCTCTCTCTACTCAAATCAGATCTATCAGATTTCAACCTTCCAACCAAATATAAAATTCTAATTATTAGATATTAATATTAAAGCAAAATCTACAATTTATTTATTCACATTAATCTGAAGATCGAATTTATATCTATACCTATTACAATCATGATATTAATGAGTAATTATAGTATATAGGTATATTATTATAATAAGGTTCATAAATTGTTAGCCGATGAAAAATTTATTTAGATCGATACGACGTCAAGGACATTATAATAGCTCGAAAGCTCTCTGTATAAGCCTAAAAGAACCAAGCCGACATTTTAATAACAACACAAAACTAATTAGAACAACCGAAATAAAAGACGAATCGATACTATCGATGTGATAGCGCATAAATAAAATTTGATGAGATTATAATAAAATGAAACGTTTGAGGGTAAGTATAGCGTTTATAAAGTTTGACTAGTGCGTCGGATACAAACGAGCATTTGAAATGAAGCCAAAACTATAATAGCTGTTTGGGTGATGTTTTTGTTTCCAATATGCAATAAATAGGGTAATAACGAGGTGCGCGCGCGCCGACGTGGCGGGGGAGCGCCAACATGGCGTCTAATTGTTTGTAATTACCGCGCTAGTAGTGCGCCGAGCGGCTTTCTTTATACACTGTTTATTACTTAATATGTTGTGATAGTGACCGCCATTGGAGAAACGCAGGTTTATAACGTTGATTAAGGTATGTGAGACGCTCTTACTTATTTACGTTGTCAGTACATCAGGCTGAAAGTGACTTTACCAATAGCGTAGCTTGCTTTAGCTTTGCACTATATAAAATATATTACAAGGCCCAAATGAAAGGTAGAAAGTTTGCATTAAAATAATTAGATACTTATATACTGGTTTTTACTTACAATTAATGCTCTTAGAAGCTAAATTAGTCAAATACAGATTAAATAGCCACCATTCTTGTCATTATTTTTTTCAGCAAGGTTCTTATGAAGTTTTGACCGCTGCATTAAATACCTACACGGCTACACTACTTCATCATCATTCTTCTACTCATATCCCAATTACTTAGGGTCGATACAATATGTACTCTTTTTTCATAGTAGATATATATTGTAGAAGTTATTGGTAATAGTTTTGTGACCGGCCGTCTGCCAGACGTCAATCCTCCTTGGGAATGTAATTGTTGACCAAACGGCATCAGATAGAGTTGACCCAGGTCGTTATAAGGCTCTTAGTCGTCTTTTACGACATCTACGAGTAAAGTAAGGTTGGTAGTATTCGTAGCCGTTACCACACAGCTTAACGGATATTACTACGTAAACATGGTCAAAACTCAAGTAGGTAGGTATGATAAACAATATGAGAATTAATTAATTTGTGACATTGTACAAAATATGACTTTTTTGTCGCCAGGTTTAAGTCATATTATGGATAACATTTTGCAAATATTTGTTTACATTGTTGGGGTCTTTTGAAGGCCGAGTATCCCGTATCATTGATATGGCTGATGCGCCTCTGGATTTAACTTTTTTTTTACTTGGGCAGACACATAAGGAAGCCACCTCTTTTTTTGGTAGGCTAAGATCTGGATACATCCCATCCGTTTCGTCCGGGGTGATGGAAGGGCTACGCGGCCTCATAATCCACCATGTTCTTACCACAAGTGTACCAAATCCTAGTAATTCGTGGCCGGCTCGGCGTGTTACCCATTCGGGTACCTGCCCCATCCCCAACTAGAAAAAAAGTATGGTTCAACCAGATCATGTATCTGGACCCGATCAGGATAGAATGAGGCATGCCGGATCCGGCAAACCCGATCAGGACCAGGTCTGGTCCTGATCAGGATAGCCTGATGTGAAATAACATCAAGTATGGTAAGGCATACCGGATCAGGACCAGATCAGGACCAAATAAGGTTAGCCTGATGTGAAATATCATTAAGTATGCTAAGGCATACCGGATCAGGACCAGATCAGGACCAAATAAGGATAGCCTGATGTGAAATATCATTAAGTATGGTAAGGCATACCGGATCAGGACCAGATCAGGACCAAATAAGGTTAGCCTGATGTGAAATATCATTAAGTATGGTAAGGCATAGCGGATCAGGACCAGGTCAGGACCAAATAAGGATAGCCTGATGTGTAATATCATCAAGTATGGTAAGGCATACCGGATCAGGACCCGATCAGGACAGAATGAGGCATGCCGGATCCGGCAAACCCTATCAGGACCAGGTCTGGTCCTGATCAGGATAGCCTGATGTGAAATAACATCAAGTATGGTAAGGCATACCGGATCAGGACCAGATCAGGACCAAATAAGGATAGCCTGATGTGAAATATCATCAAGTATATAGTAAGGCTTGTAGTATATCAGAACCAGAAACAGTTTTCGTAACACATATATATATATATATATATATAAAACATTATTATTATTAAATACATATGATTAATTAAAGATTTCAGATTAATCTCCTCTGATGCAAATACAATTTCGCCGTGGCATAAATATGACAATCATGTCACTTTTTTGAATTTTGATTGATATTTTTTTTGTGTTACGAAAACTGTTTCTGGTTCTGATATACTACAAGCCTTACTATATACTTGATGATATTTCACATCAGGCTATCCTTATTTGGTCCTGATCTGGTCCTGATCCGGTATGCCTTACCATACTTGATGTTATTTCACATCAGGCTATCCTGATCAGGACCAGACCTGGTCCTGATAGGGTTTGCCGGATCCGGCATGCCTCATTCTGTCCTGATCGGGTCCTGATCCGGTATGCCTTACCATACTTGATGATATTACACATCAGGCTATCCTTATTTGGTCCTGACCTGGTCCTGATCCGCTATGCCTTACCATACTTAATGATATTTCACATCAGGCTAACCTTATTTGGTCCTGATCTGGTCCTGATCCGGTATGCCTTACCATACTTAATGATATTTCACATCAGGCTATCCTTATTTGGTCCTGATCTGGTCCTGATCCGGTATGCCTTAGCATACTTAATGATATTTCACATCAGGCTAACCTTATTTGGTCCTGATCTGGTCCTGATCCGGTATGCCTTACCATACTTGATGTTATTTCACATCAGGCTATCCTGATCAGGACCAGACCTGGTCCTGATCGGGTTTGCCGGATCCGGCATGCCTCATTCTATCCTGATCGGGTCCAGATACATGATCTGGTTGAACCATACTTTTTTTCTAGTTGGGGATGGGGCAGGTACCCGAATGGGTAACACGCCGAGCCGGCCACGAATTACTAGGATTTGGTACACTTGTGGTAAGGAACATGGTGGATTATGAGGCCGCGTAGCCCTTCCATCACCCCGGACGAAACGGATGGGATGTATCCAGATCTTAGCCTACCAAAAAAAGAGGTGGCTTCCTTATGTGTCTGCCCAAGTAAAAAAAAAGTTAAATCCAGAGGCGCATCAGCCATATCAATGATACGGGATACTCGGCCTTCAAAAGACCCCAACAATGTAAACAAATATTTGCAAAATGTTATCCATAATATGACTTAAACCTGGCGACAAAAAAGTCATATTTTGTACAATGTCACAAATTAATTAATTCTCATATTGTTTATCATACCTACCTACTTGAGTTTTGACCATGTTTACGTAGTAATATCCGTTAAGCTGTGTGGTAACGGCTACGAATACTACCAACCTTACTTTACTCGTAGATGTCGTAAAAGACGACTAAGAGCCTTATAACGACCTGGGTCAACTCTATCTGATGCCGTTTGGTCAACAATTACATTCCCAAGGAGGATTGACGTCTGGCAGACGGCCGGTCACAAAACTATTACCAATAACTTCTACAATATATATCTACTATGAAAAAAGAGTACATATTGTATCGACCCTAAGTAATTGGGATATGAGTAGAAGAATGATGATGAAGTAGTGTAGCCGTGTAGGTATTTAATGCAGCGGTCAAAACTTCATAAGAACCAGACCAGATCAGGACCAAATAAGGTTAGCCTGATGTGAAATATCATTAAGTATGCTAAGGCATACCGGATCAGGACCAGATCAGGACCAAATAAGGATAGCCTGATGTGAAATATCATTAAGTATGGTAAGGCATACCGGATCAGGACCAGATCAGGACCAAATAAGGTTAGCCTGATGTGAAATATCATTAAGTATGGTAAGGCATAGCGGATCAGGACCAGGTCAGGACCAAATAAGGATAGCCTGATGTGTAATATCATCAAGTATGGTAAGGCATACCGGATCAGGACCCGATCAGGACAGAATGAGGCATGCCGGATCCGGCAAACCCTATCAGGACCAGGTCTGGTCCTGATCAGGATAGCCTGATGTGAAATAACATCAAGTATGGTAAGGCATACCGGATCAGGACCAGATCAGGACCAAATAAGGATAGCCTGATGTGAAATATCATCAAGTATATAGTAAGGCTTGTAGTATATCAGAACCAGAAACAGTTTTCGTAACACAAAAAAAATATCAATCAAAATTCAAAAAAGTGACATGATTGTCATATTTATGCCACGGCGAAATTGTATTTGCATCAGAGGAGATTAATCTGAAATCTTTAATTAATCATATGTATTTAATAATAATAATGTTTAATTAATAATATATATATATATATATATATATATATATATATATATATATATATATATATATATATATATATATATATATATATATATATATATATATATAAATGTACCTAACATTTGAAAACATAGATAGATAGAAATATTATATTGTAACAACCATACTAACATTTAATGTTTTGGGTCATAATAAATAGATGGCGTTAGTAAAATGACGTCATTATTTGAATCGCGGTGTTAAGATTCTCCGAAGCGTCATTACGCTTATATTAGGCCATGACATTTCATGGCCTAATATTAAATTAGTTGTTATCGAATCAGATTAAAACAGATCGATCAGGTCATGAATGAGAAATTCAGGCGACAGTTGCAGTCGTTACTCGTTAGCATCTGGTGGTTGCGCCATAATCGGAACGGCTCACTGGGACTCTATGATAAGAATATAGCACTGCATTCGGTCGGTACCTACGTCATATATTAATTTATATTTTTACCTATTAAACATGTTCTTTAAGATATTCATGTTTATTAAAAGGACCGGACTGGGCATACTCGTTTTGCATCAGGCAAGATATATAACGCAGATGATTGATTTGGTGCCGATCAGTAAAATTTCATCCTGACCCGATCAGGAACGCCTGATCTGGACCCGATCAGGAATGCCTGATCTGGACCCGATAAGGTTTTCCTGATCGGGTCCAGATATATCTTCTGCGTTACATACCTTATCTGGTCCAGATCGGGCATGCCCGGTCCGGTCCTGCTAAGGAAGACGAAAAAATTTCTAGTCGGGTCGTAGTTCTGGAAACAAACTGCAGTGTTACTAGGGCGTCACCTTCAAACGGTTGATGTCTATGGGTTGCGGATTAATCAAGCAGCCCACCTTACGGGTTACAGCACGTCGCTACCTACCGTAAGTTAGATAAGTTCTCTGGCTGTAACGCAGTAGATACCAAACCTACGGCCAACGAAGACAAAGATCGGGTAGCGGTGGCCCGCTCGCACGGCGAAGAGAGGCGCTTTGCAAGGTGAGTCTATGGGATCACGCGCCGCCTCTTCCGTCGTCCCGGACCGATTTGGCAGGAGTAAACACATCCATAGCCCACCGTAAAAAAAGGTACCAAACCTACGCTATTCAGATGTCACTTTTCTGCGATTATGGTATCTGCTACACCTGATCAACCTTCCTTTAACGAGTCAATTATATATAGATTATGGCGTCAATTATCACTTCACTACTAAAGCACATGTACATATCGATGACATTTTTGTTAAAGTGATACATTTTTTTTAATAGAATAACGAGTTTAGTTGAAATGTTATCGAATGATTGAAGTCGAGACAGCCATAATATAACGGTGACGTCATAGTGCAAACACTAGAGCGCACGCACACAGAAGAAAGTGTGGTGGCATCGATGACGTCAGGGTACGTGTAAAGGCGAACGTTCGCCACGCCCAGTCCCGCCCCGCTGTCGGCGCTGCCGCTTGCGTTATGACTCGTACTCGCAACGGTTCGAATTCAAACCTTAAAACAATGAACTCTATGTTATAGACCAATATCTGCACTTTCAATATTAAATATTGTCAGGACGATAGAATATACCTATCTGTCAGAAAACAACAATGAACTAAAGATGTATATTAAGTCTGATTTTATAATTAATCTATGAAATTTTAAGCCAGATAAGGAAACGTTTATATTTGCATAGCTACATATCTCGGTGGGTGTCTGGACCATGACGGATGGTGCATGTGAACCCCGACACAGCGAAAAAAAAACTTGAAGGCGATATGTGAATGGTGTGAAACTCTCTCCATTATAACGCGCAGGCCCCCGCTGCGCTATTCTTACTGCGGCTTTGTGCGCCCACCAGATATCTTCAAGATACAGCTCGCATCGCTGACGTGTACACATAATTTATTTCCAATGATTTTTTGTTCGCCAGTTGGTTTTTGGGCGCACTTTTGAGCTTTGACTTTAGATGATCGATGAAAAAGTTTAGGAAATCGGAAACCCTCTAGCGATCCGTCAGACGAAAGCAAATAAATATATATATATAAAAAAATATCATACCAATGTGTAGACGAGATGGCTCCCTACGATTTATATCTATCAGAAAAGAGTTGTTGCCACAAATATTTTGAATAAATCGCCGCCGATTTCCGCATGATTTGAGCGGCGTCGTTGTGAAAATTTGCTTCCTCTGAATACATAACGAACTGTGGAAAGAATTTAGATTCTGAAACGTTACGATTGTATACCTATTGTTATGGAAATTGGTGCTATCTTATTACGAAACTTATGCGTATTAGATTTTGAACATATCGAAACGTTCCTTCAGTAGAATAGACAAAACTAGGGTTTCTTATAATGAAATCTAATCTATCTATCTATCTAATATCTTTAAACGAGCAATTTTTGTATACCTATAGGTATATATATCTGTAATCTGAATCTCGGAAACGGCACCAACGATTCTCTTGAAATTTAGCATGGAAGGGGTCCTGGGGGCGATTAATCGATCTAGCTAGGTCTCATTTAGGTACAGAAAATATTGTTTTGTCGGTTTTTTAGGCAACAAAAAATATTTTTTGTTTGGCTGAAAACTATTAAAATATGAAGTCAAATTTTGACGCTATCATTAAGAATAGACATAGATCAATTGAAATATTGGGCAGTCTAATCAAGACAGCTCCGGTTCGGATCCTTAGTTTCTTTTTTAGTTATTTTTTGCCTTTTTAATTTTTTTATTATATCTTCAAAACACACTAAAAAGAGAATACCGAGCATCGCTCGGTCATCCAGATATGTACTATCTATTAAAAAATAAATATATCTATCTACTAAAATTACACGAACGTATTGCGATTAAATCTTTTTTATCACTTAATAAATTATATTATGAATGTTGAGGAAGCGAGTGAAGTGTGCAAGGATAGAGTTCTCTGTTCTCTCTGCCTACCCTGCAAGGGATATGGCGTGATGATATGTATGTGTGTGTATGTAAATTATAATATATAATCTAACTAACACTTATCTTGCGCATGGGTATCATAGAAGACGATTGAGAAATAAATATGCATATTACTTCTATGCAAGAGAAGGAAAAATCAAAATAAAATTATCCTTTACCAACTCGTCTGATCAGTGTGGTTATAGTAAGTTAATTTTCTTAATGTGGAGGAGGCTCAGATGCAATAGTGGCACGTTTATGAAATTAAAATGATATCTAACTACTAAAATAATCTACTTTATAGTGATTTGTTAAGAATACAATGCGTCACCATCTCTTTACTTTGCAATGGAAGTCGTAAAAAGCGGCTGAAGCATCATCAGGCGCTCAGGCAACAACACACGCCTGAGAATTAATAGTGGTAAGACCACGCTGTTGATAGTTCTCTGTCTACAGCCGCGGGCCGGTGCGGCCGGGGTAGTACCACACTATCGCAGAAGATCGACGTCTGAGTAATGGCAATGTGTTATTACGCTTTGTTCGGTGAGCTGGAGAGCCGAAAGCCCAACTGGGTGGGTTTGGAATTGTAATGGTAGGCAGCGGCCTAGCTATACCCTGGTATAGCAAAGGTCCATGGTCAGCAGTGACACTTACCATCAGGTGTGCTGCTTGCTCGTTTGCTACCATAAGCAACAAAAAAAAAGAGAATTTTATAAAACCACTGCGCTCGCCAACCCGGCTACCAAGTGCGATAATGTTATATACTATTTTCCCCTATGGGAAGATCTGTGCCTAACAGTGAACGTCCATAGCTGATGATAAACAAAGTAGGTACTGTATAAATTATTTCACATATCTTTTTCTTCTTACAACCATATAAGACTAACTGAGGGACGAGATACTTCTCCACAGTCTGGAGCAATTGGTTTGAAAAATGTATTTCATGTTTATTTTTTATGTATTTGCTAATATTTTTTATAGTGGACGTAAGTTGCACTATAAAAAAACCTTAAGCAATAATAGCCATTACATTCATAAT
This sequence comes from Lymantria monacha, assembly GCA_905163515.2. Lineage (NCBI taxonomy): Eukaryota > Metazoa > Arthropoda > Insecta > Lepidoptera > Erebidae > Lymantria > Lymantria monacha. Next base: position 27,621,792 of record LR991081.1, read on the forward strand.
CCATAAGTCACCACATGGTAGAATGGTAGAATTACGTAACAAATCTTCAAAATACGTACAAAAGATTAAGATGAAAATATCTACTGTCATAAGTCATACCATCACTTCGAGGCTTCGATATGTTTGAATATGTGATCGCGCCCATAATATTAAACCACAGCGCACCCACCCACAACACTTAATCTCCCAAATACATTTATCATGTTCAGCCGATAAAAATGCCATTGAGATCAGCCGAATACAATGATACACACTCTCATACCTGATACGAGGCCGAAAGTCAATTATATTCAAATATAAATCGGATTTGCAAACGTAAGCCTGTAACAATAGCGTAGGTAGGCGCCTCGATGGCACCTTTAGGACTCTCATTCCTGGATAATAGTCGGAAGAGGGACAATAGCGGGACAGTTTGGTTTTGCCGGGACAATGTATACGTCCGCGATCACGCCTGTCACGCTGTCACACGTCCCTTCACGGACTATTATGTTTTATTTAGTGGATTATAAACTCACTATTGTGGTAAACTATATTTTATTTTTGCGTTAATTGAACATGTTTGGTTATTGAATAGAGAAACATTTAAATGTTGGCTTGATATTGTAAATGATACCTTAGGCTTTTAACGCACTCGTAATCCAATTTAAATGAGTGATTAGATTAGATTGTCTATTTTAAGCTCATCTACGTTAAGAGGATTATATTTATGACTAAAAACTAACTGAAAATATGAAGACTCTATATATATTGATACTAAGACTAAAAATATTAAAATTGCAAGCAGACTTAATAAAAGTTAGAGCTTTAAAACGCCTGTTTAATAATGTATCTTTATTATTAACTGATTTATTTGAGAGTTACGTTGCATATCACGCCAGCCAAATTACCGCACAATGTGCGTTTGCAAGGCTTCTCGTGCTATCAAACGTATTGTATTCATGAACTACGTATGAATTCTATTGTTTGCCTCCAGCCGCAACCGTTGTTGACCCTATGTCGACCGTAGTAGAGTATCACTTAGCTCGTGAATGTATAATATAAAATAACATCAGAAGCAATTCATACGAGTTTAATCTAACGACAAACCTGACGGTGGTGTGACAAAACGGTACATCTCATTTACATAATTTCAAGCAAAACCCAGAACAAACAAACCCTCGTAAATGACACGTTAAATGTAATCAAACAATGTCATTATACACGAGTAGCTCGCTCGCTACGGGTCCATAGAAAAACTGTCATAAAAAACGTATCAGTCAGCTGAAGTCGACAATGTGGCCACCGGGATTCTATTATTTTCAATGGGACCCTTAAGAAATTTGTTACGAAGATTTTGATATGTGGTAGTAGCTATTGTTTGGTGCGAGAACATGGTGTTAGTATGGGGAGACGATACGTATATATCTGTGGTTGTTATTGAGCGTATATTTGGATCGGAACGGCTGTTGCAATTCTGGCTGTTTATTGCTGTAAATCTATAGTAGGGTGACGTTGTAAGGCGCTAAACATCGATGTTCGATTCGTTTTGTTTATTATTATCCGACGGCCGGCTGCTCACCCGTCATTCGGCCCTCAATACATTTGACACTTCTATCATACGGCTGGGGTGTAAACAAACGGTATTTCTATAAAGTCGAGTGCCATTAAAGCGGTAACAAATTTATGATACAAATTTTAATAGCCTGGATGAGGACGCTATTTGTATTGCTTTTTTTTATAACGCTTGCCCGTTGTCAGCCAGTAATAAAAATAGTTAAATGTGGGATATATGTATTTTATTGGATTTATATTGAATGCTGGTAAGTGACGCGTAAATATTTAAGTTATTGTAATTAAAATATCTGTCATTACTGAAATAGTTTTATTTAAAATTCAATTATCATCCATCCATCAGCGGGTTGACGTCTACTGTTGCTTAAGCCTTCCCAAAAGCAAATGATATAATAATCGCTACGCTTCTTTTATCTGTGGCAGGCTCACACCTCGTTTGGCGGTGCGTGACCATCTACATAGTCCACCGCAAAAAATAAAAAATAATTTGGAAAATCCAAAAGTGCACGCCTCATAATTTTTATATTATTTATCTTTTACTATTAGTCAATGCCAGAAATAAAAATAAAATTAAAGAAAAAGCCTTTTTTAAAAACATCCTTTTATTATTTGCTAATAAAATAAAAATGTAAAAATAAATTAACTCTAATAAGACATATAACACTTTATAAGTTCATTGTAACCTTTAACGATAATTAAGCTTTTTCGTCTATTACAAAATAATTCAATATCGTACATAATTATATATTTTTAACACTAAAACTTTACACCATAATTATTAAATCTGCCCGTTTCTATCACAGACCCAATTTTATAAATAAAAGCGTGTTACATTTTGATGGTATGATTAAGAACATTTAGCACCTTCTTTTTCCTATGGCCAGCTTCCAGGTCCAACATCAGATTACCATATAGTATCAAAGTACCTACTCGTCAAGACCAATCAAACGAGTCCAAGCTCGATGGAGTTGCGTCGTTTAATTACGGAGTTCCTATGGCCCGCTACCAGGTCGATTGTCAGACCCTAGTTACCATATAGTATCAAAGTATTGGTCAAGACGAATCAAACGAGTCCGAACTCGATGAGGTTGCGTCGTTTAATTACGGCGTTCCTATGGTGAGCTTCCAAGTCCATGATCAGACCCTGGTTGCCATATAGTATCAAAGTACTCGTCAAGACAAAATAAATGATTCTTATTCTTGTTCTTAAAAGACGAATCAAGCGAGCCCAAACTCGGTGGGGTTGCGTTGTTTAATTACGGAGTTCCTATGGCCGGGTTTCAGGTCCGTCTTCAGACCCTGGTTACCATATAGTCTCAAAGTACTCGACAAGACAAATCAAACGAGGCTAAACTCAATGTGGTTGCGTCGTTTAACTGCGGAGTTCCTATGGCTAGCTTCCAGGTCCATGATCAGACCCTAGTTTCCATACAGTATCAAAGTACTCACCAAGACGAATCAAATAAGCCCAAACTCGATGGGTTTGCGTCGTTTGATTACGGAGTTTCTTTGGCCCGCTTCCAGGTCCATCGTCAGACCCTGGTTACCATATAGTATTAAAGTAATCGTCAAGACAAATCAAATGAGGCCAAACTCGAAAGGGTTGCGTCGTTTAATTACGGAGTTCCTATGGCCAGCTTCCAGGTCTATCATCAGATCAGCTCTATGTCACAATAATATTGCATTGTCATTCGATTTATATATGCATGCAAAATTTCAGCTCAATCAGAAACCGGGAAGTAGATCAAATTTAACTTGCAAGATTTGATTACAGACAATGGGACAAGTGAAACTAAGTATAAGCTTGTAATGAAAGAAAAGAAATACTTTTGAAATTTGGTGCCATTCTCGACGTAGAGCTAAACATAGCTGTATAGGCTGAATGGGATTTATTTCCTTTGCCTGTCAGAATGGTCGAACAGAAAAATGTAAACGAACCCAATTTTCATAAGGTATACATACACTAATGACTAAGCAGTTTAGTTTTTTATTAATTGCAATTAAACGACAAAGAATTACCGAGCCATTTTCGAAAGGAAACAGGGCGTTGCGATTATGAAACTTTTAAATAAATAAATATTATGATACATTAAGTTTTACGGTCGTAAATCCTGCCAGATACAAAAAAAAATATCCGACGTCCTCGAATATTTTTTTTAATCAACTATTTTCTTACTTTAAACAGAATAATTGCTTTTTAAAAATATCAAATATGTTTAAACGAATGTTTTTTCTTGACATATGTATTATAATATTATCCTATAAGTGCAATGTGAGATAAATACAATCATTTTTATGTTTGAAAAGTGCTTGATTTTCATATGTCGAGAGTAGAGCAAGACCTCAACGCTTCGCTTATGAGGCGTGCAATAAAAGTCTCACACCTCGTCCGCTAATTCGGGTGCCGTCTCGTGTTGTTGTCCCGGCAGCTTTCACCGTAGGGGCGTCGCCCTCACGCTGTAAGGTCCCTTATTAAGAGTGGTGGACTAATCCCCGGTCCAGCTTACGCTAGGGTGGCATCAGGCGTTACTCGCGATTGCGCCACCCGATGCTCCAGTGGTGGAGAGTGTCAACGAAAAAGATTTCCTCTAGAACTCGATCCGCCACTTCCTTTCGTGAGATGACTCCCTCAAAAAAGCGGCGATCGCATACCAGTTCCTGACGCTGTCGATCATCACCTATACGACGGCCCGCAGCTTCTGGTCGGCAGTGATGGTTGCAATTACACTAATCTGTCCAGGTCACACAAATCTTGAACGTAAGCTGTGTCGTATCCTTGCTGCAACCGCACTGTTGGCAGAACGGAGTTCTCTCCCTCCCTGTGGCCTTGTACAGGTATTTGCCGAAGAAACTACGGTCCTAAAAAACTTGCACCAGTCGGAAATTGAGGGCTCCATGCCGCCGCTTATAATCACTAAGCTGACATAATAAGTGTCCTAATAATTTGACTACGAGAAAAATCAATTTAGAACGTAGAAGTGATTTCAGTGAATACACAATGTGCACTAAATTATACTTAAAACTAATATTAACATTGATTATTATTATAATTGTTATTAACTAAGTTATAAAAATAAAATGACTTTACCATCTTCTAAAATGTAAAAAACAACTGCAAGACTAAACTTCACCCAGAAATAAGGCATTCCTTGTTATTTTGTCCAATTTAGTAATCAGCAGCTTACCTTTATTTTCTACCATGTCCTATAGTAATTTTCCCTATGCAGTGTCATAGAACCATGTTCTTTGGAAACCCTTTATTTTCCGTTTATTAGTTGCAATTTTAATTTCTTTCTGAAATTTCTTTTTAGCAGTTTTGATCATTCTATTAAGACTTACTCCTGGAGTAATTTTAGTAATCTTAAATTCTTAAGCAGATCATCATAATCATCATCATCATCATTCAGCATTTTGTCATCTACTGCTGGATGTAGGCCTTCCTCATTTTTGCACAAAGTTCTGTCTTATACCGCCCGCATCTAATAACTGCCAGCAACCTTCATCGTCGGTTCACCAGCCTAATTGGGTGGGTTTGGGGTTTATATTGGTAGGCAGCGGCCTAGCTGTACCTCTGATACTGCAAAGGTCCATGGGCGCCAGTGTACACTTACCATCAGGTGTGCTGGTGCTCGTTTGCCACCACTAGTAATAAAAAAAAAAAGACCTGGTGGGTTTGTGTGTGACGATCAACACTGCGACATCCGATAAGCAATCGCCATTCGAGAACCTTTCTTTAAACATATCATAGTGTTGAAATTGTAATTATAGTCCTTAAAATATAGCTTGATCTCTGTGACAGTTGTCACTAGTGCCGGACGCTTACGATGTAGTCCGTATTTTTGTTGATATAATTCCTTATTTTTTTAAAGTTATTTGCTACTGCAATTGAAAAACAATGTATGAAAATTTTATTGAATTTAAATCAATGGATTTTATTTAATTTAAACTAAAGCTGTTAATTAACTATTTTTTGTTATTCGAAAGGGGTACATACAAGTTCATCGTCACTATTATCGTCATCGCTGGAGCATTCCTGTAGTTCTTGGTCACTGATTATTTCATGAATAATCATGTTTATTTTATAAAAGAATTTATATTTTTAATATAAAAGAAATGGTCTTATTAATATTATAACAGATATCTGAATACTAAATTAACACAATTTTCAAGGTACATTTTAGTTTTAAGAAAGAAGACGAAGCTTTTTCGTGATATCTTCAAAATCAACTTTAATTTTATAGACAATCCTTTCTTAGAGGCACTTCATGAAGATTTTTAGTTCTTTTTTTTTCATTATGCATAGTAAAAGTGTGCTTTTAAAGACATCTGTAGAGTACTGATAAAAACTAATAATCGGGAATAAAACTACCAGTATATAACAAAGAAAAATAATAACAAAATTTGCCTTTTTTTTTTCCCTGTAGAAAAACTATAGGGGAAAGGAGGGCAAGATGGAAGGTTTAACTTTATGATTTAAAAACAAGTTAAACAACGTAATATAAAGCTTTTCTTTTAATCAGTCTTGAAATAGATCTTCTGAAGTTATAAAAATTAGTAATTAAAAAATAAAAAATAATAAGTAAATATATTTTATAAGTAATTCAAAAATAACGTCAAAAATTCCATCTTGCCCTTACCCTGAGGGCAAAATGGAAAGCTTGTTCGGGCAAGATGGAATGTATTGGAAATCATTACATTTTACAGTTTACACATATAAAACTACCCTCTTCAGTATCGGTACACAATTCATATGCCCAACCATTACATATTGGACATTGTACCCAGTCCTCAGTTGGCCGTTCCACATAAGGTTCTCCACATAATACACAGTAGACATTGTTCTCTGAAGAATCTTCTAAATTTTGTACAATATTTATTCCTTTTTCTTTTCCTTTACCCTTTTCTTTTATTCTTAATGGTTCCTATTTGCATGCTTTTATTTTCCTTGCCTTTGATGGTCCGATTACATACTAGCTTTGGTTTTGTTTTTATCTCATTTTTCATATCAATGGTGTTTTTAAAAAGAGAAATGGTTAAAACTTCAGATTTTTGACATTACTTTCCGTTTCTTTATGGTAGGTGTAACTTTTGGTGATGGAAGAATTTAATTGGAGAAATGTAGTGCGAGGTAGTTATCCCAGATAATTGATGCCAGCTCTTCTACAATACTGAAACGAGATTCACGCATACTATCTTCTGCTATTTCATTCTATGTTTTAGTAGATTTTTGGACGAATCCCCTTTTTTGATATGACGATGTAATTTTCCGATTGGAATTCCATATTTTTTTTGATGCGATGCTTATTGATGTGTTGTTTTAGCTCCATACATTGCCATCAGCATCATTCCTTCAGTCCAAGAACGTCTATTGCTTTTCCTTATATCCTTGTTAACCATCTAAAAACAATAAAAAACAATAATTTTTGTTACGGAATTTAAAAACAATGAATAAAATAAGTGCGCGGGTATGATGGAAACACTTCCATCTTGCCCTAAAGTCTAATTTTCCATCTTGCCCATAACCCCCTTTTTAATAAAAATGTTAATACTTAAAGAAAGCTTTATTAATTCTCTCATTTAAATATCAATTAACACAATCTATCCCTAATATAATATTTATATAAATTCATAATAGTAATATTACTTACCTTGTTTAAATAATCTTTTTACAAAAATCATATAATTGCGTAATATTTTTCCGTGAAAACAAAAAGCATGCATACACGTCGACAGGTGGTGCGAGCCGGACTGAGCGGTCGTTCATAAATGCTGCTTGGGCACCTGACTCTGTTTACGTGAAGACTCGGGCGCTTCGTCACTCGGATCGTAATTGATAGATAGTTTCCATCTTGCCAACTCCTTCCATCTTGCCCTCCCTTCCCCTATTAGCTAAATAGATTATATTATTATTATTATACCTACTTTATATAATCTATTTAGCTAAATTATTTTTTTATAATTTACGTTACTTAAATAAATTTTATCTGGAATTAAATTTATTTAAGTAAATAAAATTATGACAAACATAGAAGGCAGACTTTTTTATAATAAAAACATACTTTTTTTTTATAATAAATGCATTTTTTATGATTTTATTATGATTATTTATTTTTTATAAAAATAATTAATTATAGGCCTGATTATTTTTGGGATATGTTCAGAAACATATTTTATTTGATAATATATAATTTTCATCCCGTAAGCAAGTGGGTGAAAATCAATCTGACTTTGAATCTTAGGCCGTAATAATAAATCATAATATTAAATCTCCCCAGGTGGTGGACTGTGTTTAACACGTGCGAGCACTCGTTACTTTCTCATCAGAGTATTAAAAATTGCTTTACCGTTTACCAGGTGAAATAGCCGCAGCACTCGCCCAGTAAAGCGCATCCATTAATTATCTATCTGAGGCGGTTTGAGGGTTGTTTGATCTCCTTCATCTTAGTGAGATATCGTGAAATTTGTCTCAACCTGATCATTCCACCCCTAACCGCATGCCAGACCTTAAATATAATTGTATTTTGAATAAGAGTATGAAAGTAAAATTAATGCGGTCGAAATGCGATCTCTGCGGCAAATCTGTGGAATTAGGCTGACCGACCGCATTCGTAACGACGACGTAAGAGAGCGAGTAGGTATGAAATAGAGTATTGGTGTAAAGATGCGAAAGGGAATGCTCCGATGGTTCGGACATGTGGAGAATGCCGAACGAACGTCTGGTTAAGAAGATATACAATGCGAAAGTGAAAGGATGTAGGTACCGGGGGAGATCGAGACTAACCTACCTAGACCAGATCGGTCATGTACTGAAGGAAGGTGGAGTCAAGAGTCTCCGAAACCGGCGAGCGTGTATGAAGAGAATTATGAATGATGAGGAAGCGAGTGAAGTATGCAAAGATAGAGTTCTCTGGCACTCTGTTCTCTCTGCCTACCCTGCAAGGGATATGGCGTGATGATATGTATGTATGTATTTTGAATATAAATGCGTCAGAGTTAATTAAAAAATAAGTTATTGGAGTTTACTCCTTAAGAATCGATTTTCATATAAGGTGCCTGGTAAGAGAAAAATTTGAGGAGTAAAATCTAGTGATCGAATAACCTCGTTACGAATAACCTCGTTTTTTGGTGCGCAAACTATTCTGCGCACCTTTCACTTTCTGACGTGAGATAATACTTTACTGAATAGTTTTAATAAATTTAAATAAAAATACATATATTATTTTTAGTCAAATGAGCTTTTTTTGCGCCTGTTTTGATAATCGTAATTAAGGAGTAAGCTCCAGTCATGCGTCGGATCTGACACACACACTTTTTTTTTTTCAACTTTTATTAAGACTAGTAAAGAATTACTGTAGTATGATACCAGCTACGAATGTTATGAACTTTACATTGCTCGTAGGCATCGTAAAAAGGACGTAAGGAAGACGGTCATTCAAAAAACTATTGCCAATAACTCTTGCAGTATGTACTATGGAACAGAAGTACATATTGCATTGACCCCAAGTAACTGTGATAAGAGCAGGATGATGATGCTGATATGGTGACTAATATAGTCCATTTATATATGATGATATTTAGATAGTAATCTAAAATCGTAATCATATCATTAAATGGGATCTCATCTCGGTTCATACATGTCCCACTGTTGGGCTCAAACCTCCTCCACAGTGAGAGGCAAATTGACATACTATACCACGCTGGACAGACGTGTTGGTATAGGGTTTTGTTTAGAGTTTTCCTTCTCTTGTTATGGATGTTATATTCGTTTCCATAGTCGGTCTACTAAAATTTAATAGAAAACACACATACTAATTCAATCCATGAAGAATAAATTAATCGAATCTTCAAATATTTATGCACTATTTTTTTGCCTGAATAAATGACGTGATATTCGCCGAATCTCTCTCTTGATCCTTATGTGACAGCTTGACTGTCGAGCAATATGGCCTGACTATTGCCACTTCAGCGTGTTAATTCTTCGTGCTATGTTGTTTATACCTGTTCAGCCGTAATTAATTATTTAGCATAGAAATCGCAGAGAAATTCAAAGCATAACGTTCTAAACGATTTTGACTAGTTATGAGGTTTTTTTTTTTCAAATTATTATACCAATAACAAATATTTGTAGCAAAAAATTCCTATGCAGTTGCAAGTATTAATATTAATAATATAATATTGGCAGATAAATTAATAAAATCCTATCTTATCTGTGTGATATCCGTGTGGTAACGGAGTAAGAATACAATTCACCACCCCCTATCTTACCCATGGGTAATCGTAAGAGACGACTAAGGGATATAAAACGCATATAATATCTATGCAAGAGAAGGCAAACTAGAAACAAAACCTTATACCAACACGTCTGACTACTGTATAGTAGGTCAATTTCTCTCCTATTTCGGTCGAGGCTCTAGCCTAACAGTGGGATATGTATGAGCTGAGATGATGATGATGATTATGAGATAAATTTACCTACTGATATTTAAAAATAGTTTGAAAAGAAAATCGATTTCTTATCAATTATTGTATTATTTCTTTGAATGAAAACAAGTAGGTTGAATGTATAATTCGGTTACTAAGCAGAAAAAGTTTTTATGTGAATCACAAACGATTCCTTCATTTCTAAGTGTGAGTTTAGTTTTGTTAATTGTATGTTTTTGATGTCCCTAGCGAAATTTTGGCGCGAATGTGGAAATGTCATGTCACGCTCTTGTATTATATTCATTTCTTTAGTGTTTTGTAGTGTTATATTGAATAATTTTGCTGATATTTTATAGAATATGGTACAGTTAAAGTGCTGAAGTGTAGTGAATATGGTATAATAGTGGTTTAAATGAATTTTCATATTTTGCCAAAACTTCCAAGGAAACCATTGATTTGGTTATCAGCGCCCGATTAATGGTAATGACATGACTTACTTTCAGACAATGACTATTAAGACTAGACAACATGAAGAATTAATCACGAAGTGTTTAAACTATGAACACTTGGCTTAAAGGTCTAAGTAACCAAGCGATAATCTCCAAAAAAAAAGATGTCCCTAGCGACAACAATTTAGTACGAGGCGTTGTATTTTAAATATATGTAAGTCTTCTATCCACAATATTTATTGTAATACAATGCAAAATTAAATCACTTTGATTAGAACGTGTTGCGTCAATAGTACCTACTAGGGGTGTACTGTTTATGTTTCAACCATATTGAATTAGTCAGCACGCCCCTAACAACTGTGCGATATTGCACGATACAATATGTCAGTGTTACCCAAACTTTTCCCATCTCGCGGTACTCAGACAATGGGTGCACACTGTTATAATTACGATTTTTTCTTAACGAATAATTATGCTTCTCACCATCAGCCTATTGAAATACAATACTTAAAATGGGACTCTCTATAAAGAGGATAATGGAGTAATCACCAGGCTTTGCAGGTGGGCTAGCGATTGCAGCTGATGCGCATTTTGAAGCTTCTAGAAGAACGCTGCTGCACCTGATGCTTCATCCTGAAAAGGAAGAGACGATAATATATTGCTTTTTTTTAATTTTTACTGCACGTAATATATTTACCAATACAATAAATATCAAATAAATGCCAATAAATACCAATGTTTATAAAAAATATTAAGTGTTTTTTTAAATCTAAAATAAATTCATTTTAATATACTCAATTTTAGCATAAAACTATTTTAATTTGGTACAATAGGTTTAGCTTTGAAGTCCACGTTAAAAAATTCTGTATCGTGGAAATAAATCCAATCCCAAATTATACAAAGTCACTGCATATGAATTTATGGGTGCATACTTGAGTATCACGATGCGGCTTCCGAAACAACTTGCTCACCACTTAGTCATACAGATTCTTCTTCTTCTCTTCCTCAGCTGTGCTTACAGCCTTCATAATGTAAGGAAAGATGACAAATAATCTTACAATTCCCAAATATTTTGTGTTTTAAGATAAGATAAGATATGATAAGATATTTATTCTCTGAGAATATGGTACAAAGATATACAATTACAAATTAAAGTCCAACATATTCGACTTTAAAAGGCATGCGAATTTTTCAGTATTACAATCATCTGTACATAAAAATAATAACAATAACTTAACTTAAAATTTATATAACAAAATATCATTTAGTGTATAGAAGCACTTTTCAGTAAGCCAAGTTTTTTATTTAAATTTAAATTGTTTTATCGGCATTTCTCTGATAAATTGTGGAATGTGATTGTAAATTTTAATTGACATATGATTACTACATTATACTATTTCTTGACTGAAAGGTGCTTTTGCATAGTTCATATCTTAATTTGGTAGGATCTCTTTTCAGAAATTTACTTCCTTCACTGACTTTAGAAAAAAACACCTGAATTATTTTTAACACACATACCAATTTTCATGATGTATATCGATGTCAACGTTAAAACATTATGCTTCTTAAAAATTGGTTTACAACTAGTTAAAGGAGATGCTCCAGTTGTTGCTCTCAAACATTTTTTTTGCACTATGAAGGCTCTTTTTATGTGCGTACGCACATAGTTACCCCATAAAATTATACCATACCTAAATACGGAACTTACGTAGGCATGGTAAGCACTAAGAGCAGCCTCTTCATTAATAGTTTGCCGTAGCCGTTTTAATGCATACACAAAGGTATTTAGTTTGCCACACATGTTATTGATATGAACTACCAAGTTACAATTATTGTCCAAAGTTAATCCTAAAAACTTACTTTCCTAAAAACTTTTGCAACGTGTTTTGTACGAATTTCCTTTTATTGCTAGGATTTTATGTCATTACATTTCTTAGTTTTGTATCCGTGTAGTTAAGGAGTAAGTATACTTTACAATTTCTTACCCATGAGTGATCGTAAAAGACGACTCAAGGATATAAAATGCATATAAAATCTATGCAAGAGAAGGAAAACTCGAAACAAAACCCTATACCAACACGTCTGACCAGCGCGGTATAGTAGGTTAATTTCCCGCCTATTAGGGAGGAGGCCCGAGCCTAATGGGCTGTAACGATGACGATGACGACATTTCTTAGTCGGATACTAAGACACCTTTGATGGTGATATATTTAAGTCTGTCACCACAAATAAAAATATTTTAAATGGCTGTCGTATTGATAACATTTTTATTACGCTTAAAATTTACGGGTGTGCGACAAGATTGAGCTGTGGAGTTTCTAATCCTGTTATTTTGTATTATATTTGCCGAATCTTTATAGATTAGTAAAACATTGGATCAAAGCCATAAAAATGCTAGGGAGCTTGTGATGTACTCTTAAGGTATAAAGACTTTATAATTGCTATTATATATTTATAATTGCCGTATCAGCAACAATCATTGCTCTGTTTAGGAATATTAATTTATAATATAGGTATATTTTCAATGTGTACGTCAATGAAGATGCAAATAATCCCCTTTTTATTATGAAATATTTGTAATTATTATGTAATATTGTTATATAATATAAATGAGATTTAATAATTTTAATATAATTTATTTTCGATAAGGTTAGTGTAAAACTGATTAAAAATATTAGTTAATAATCACGGGTTAACACTTTGAGAAGCACTGTTATATAGTATTCACCCGTTTATGCTGTTCTGTAATGTAATTCGATTTTAAAGTATGGAATTAGTTTACGTTTTGGGGTGGCGTGCTAAGGGTAGGTAGGTAATGGCTAACCGTGTCATTATTATTATTGTCACGCCTCTGTCTTATGGCAAAATCAGGGGCAAATCTTTGAAAAGGAACTGTCTTATTTTTTTACGTGATACTAGAATATACAGAGTGGAGATGACCATGCATGCGACAATAATTTTCATTTAGTGTATCTGATGACTTGCCCAGCCTTCATATAAACTTTGATTACAATATGTCGTATCGTTTAGCCACAGCACATTACTTTGTATTATTAACATTGTCTACACTCTGTATTAAAAATTAAATTTTTTAGACTATCACTAAGAGATCAAAGACCTCCCACGCCGCATCAATATGAAGTAATATGAAGGTAGGTACCTACATATTGCTAGTTTACCACTTCAAGGCTACGCCAAACGCAATACAAAGTAATGGATATTATACCTTATTCCTGAGCCATACGATCCATATAAACTGTGTCACCAGACTTAGATAAGAAATTTAAAAGTAGCTAATGCATGCGGCATAATGAAAGGATACCTACTCGGTCGGACCACAGGTCAGTGAACTAATACTTACAAACGGTGTTCTATTTTATTTCCATATTTATGATAAAATGTTTGTTTGAAAATATATATTTTTTTTAAATTTGCATGTGAGGACTTTTTAGATAGTTGCAACATACTCCTATACACTAGTATTGCCGGTGTTTTCATTTATTGTCGCATTGTCCTCTCTATCTTGTATATTTTCTTCAATAGTCACGGAACGTTGAATTTTAACTATAATGACATTGAAATTGCAATTGTTAGATAATGCTAAGTTCAAATCATATGAATATTTGCTTCTCCTTTCTCTTCGCATAACTTTATTATTAAAAGTTTCATAAGTTATCTTTTTGTAAATTTCATTCGAAAAAGCTTAATATAAGGTGACTTGGGGTAAGGTCGTAAAAGGGGGAAGAACGAAAAGTATTATTTACCCAAATTTAAAGCAAGTAATTTTACAAACGATAACATAGCAAAGACGGTTAACTCATACCGCCCCTCACCTCAGTCAGCGTCGAGCGTTATACTTGTGCAGTTGTGTGTGAAACATTTTTTTCTGAAGGGTGTATATTCGCCGAAATTTTTGAGATTTCCGATCTTAACCCATCGTCAATAACTTTCTACTCAGGTAAGTTTCTATAATGTTTTATACTTGTAATTGTTTATTTTTCTGTTATAAGTGATAATAAAGTAGTATATAGACCGTAAATGTTATCATATTGGAAATTTTTACCTATTCGATCTTCACCTATAATTTTGACACGAGGTAAGTTCGTAATACCATTCATTCGATCTTACCCCATTTTCAAAAGTCATACAAAAATTCAACGGTTCTCAATGAGACACATAGGCTCGTCTTAGTAATGTACAAACATAGTAATCACAAAATTTATTTTATCTATTTTTGTTGTCAGCCGTATCACAACCAAAATACAAGTTTAGTTTCATAACTTGTTAACTACGAATTATTATAGTATTCTATGTTTGTGTATAGAAATGTGTAAATGGTGTAACAGATATAAATAATAAACTTCAACTTAAAAATATTTGTTACAGAAATGCCACGAAAGTATTTTAGAAAATCGCTTCGTGCTACCAATTACACTCAAGAAGATGTAGAATCTGCTATTGACAGCATAATAAAAGGGAAAAGAAGCCAATATGCTGCAGCAAAATATTATAATATACCGGTATCGACACTCAATGACAGGATAAAAGGTAAAACTAGAGTAAAAAGCCAAAGCTTGGGTAGACCAACTGCTATTCCATTTGAAATTGAATCTAGATTAGCAAATGCTCTCACAACCCTTGAAAAATGGGGTTTTGGTCTCTCCAGGGTTGAAGTAATAAATCTGGTTGAAGATTTTATTAAAATGAATCATATCCCAACACCATTCAAAAATGGTAGACCAGGATCGGACTGGTTCATTCAATTTCGGAAACGACATAGTCTTTCTATAAAAAAACCACAAGCTGTAGAATATGTCAGACGTCAAATGACTGATCCTTTTATCATTGAAAAATATTTCAATTTATTAGAAGACGTATTAGTAAATCTCGATATAGTAAACAAACCTAGTCAAATATGGAACCTCGATGAGACGTCAGTGTCTCTTGATCCATCAAAAACTAAGGTGGTCGGCAAAATCGGCAAAGTTTCTTCAAGAACCACGCACGGTACAGGAAAAGAAAATATCACGTTATTAACTGCGGTTAATGCTAGCGGAGTGAAGTTAACGCCCTTGATCGTTTTTAAAGGAAAATATGTTTGGGATCAATGGATAGCGGATATAAAATCTAAATATGATTTTGAACTATCATATGCAGCCAGTAAAAAAGGTTGGATGGAAACGGATATCTTCCGTAACTATATGGAGAAAGTCTTCATTCCCAATCTCGGAGATGAAAGACCCGTACTGTTGATTTATGATGGCCACGGCAGCCACGTCGATGTTTCTGTCGTAGAATTAGCTATTCGTCATGGCGTAACTATTTTGAAACTGCCACCTCACACTTCTCATTTGCTGCAACCCCTTGATATCTGCGTATTTAAATCATTTAAAACACGATGGGATGCTAAGTTAGTGGAGTGGCAAAGACATAACGTGGGAGTAAAATTGCCCAAAAAAGACTTTGCAGAACTATTTGCAGAATTATGGCAAGAAATTAAACCCGAAATAATACGTAATGGTTTTAAAAAGGCCGGTATAATTCCTTTTAATCCCAGTACCATTCCAATTGAAAAGTACGATCCCAGATCATATAGCAGATGGCTTAAAAGTAAATCGGAAAACCAAGGCTTTCAGCAATTGCGTATAACAGATAAAGCTGTCCATAGACTTAATAATTTATGTATTGATGTCATAAATTTGTATTTACATCAATCACATGAGTCAATACTACTAAATGATTCGCAGTCTACTTATGTGCTGGACTCACTTATACATTGTGATTATATACCGAAAATCTATCGCATAGTGGAATCTGTATCTGACGAGCCCAATGTAATAGGAGAAGATGTCTCCAATAAAATAACTATACTCTCCGATATTATCATCAAACCTAGTAATTCAAATGTGCATTGTTTAAACAGACTCGACAAAAACAATAATATAAATACGGCATTTGTGGCTTCAGATAGTAGTGATTTACCAAAATGTTTGCAAACACGACAAATAACTGATTCTAATACAATAAATAATTTGCTGGATTCTAGAGAAAAAACAAATGTAGTTGATTATGCACACACATTTGAAAATTTACTTTTAGAAAAAATTCGACAAACCAATCCCGAAAAAAATAACATGAAGAGAAAACGTATAGGTCTAGGCGCTGAAGTTATTACACAGAAATACATAGAGAACAGTACCATACAACAAATCGCTGGAATTAAAAATTCTAAACCAAAGAAAGCTATGAAAGAAGCAAAGGCAAAGCAAATTAAAAAAGTTGCCAAAGATAAAATACACATTAAAAAAATAAAAAAAGAACAAAGTGATATTAATAAAATAAAAATCAAAACTATCTGTAAACCAAAAAAGAAGAAGCAAAAAGTAACACTCTGTGACAGCGAATCAACCACATCATCCTTAATTGAATTAGCGGATTCAGATGAAGTAGATTATGAAGATTATATAGCTGAACTTTTAAACACAGAAAATGAAAAAGAGAATGATGAGCCCAATGACTCGATGGGACTACATGATATTGAGTATTTTGTTAATCAGGATTATGAATTAAATGAAAATGACTGGGTTGTGGCACGTTTTGCTACAAAGAAGAGTTTGAAGCATTTTGTTGGTGTTATTATATCCATTAAGAATAAGCTACCCACAGTTAAATTTTTAAGAAAAGTAAAGGATTCTAAATGTATACAAGAAACAATATTTACATATCCCATAATCGACGATGTATGTACAATGAAAAATTTAAACGATATAGAGTCCGTTTTACCCGAGCCAAATTTTTTACGACGTGGTCAAGTTATATTTAACATAGACTTTAGTAACTTCAACATACAATAATATAATATAAAAGTTCTAGTTTCGATTCCTTCTTGAAATATATTTGATTTGTCATTGATTGTTACTTAATGTCCGTATTGATTGCTAAATAACTATTATTTGAAATACTTGATGAATAACTTAATTATGTCATAAAAATGCCTTTGTAGTATTTGATTAAGTATAACGTGTATTTATTGCTTATAGATAAATTAAAATTTTCATTAACAATTTCTTTTTTATTTGACGTTGGTCCTCGTAATCTGTAACTTTATTCCTTTCGTACGAAAAATTTATTATCTACTTTCGACACAGCCAACAACGAAAAATATTGGGATCGCAGTATAGTGTTACAGAATTAGCAGAAGAGTACTGCTAACCAGTTAGTAGCGTGGCGTAGTTTTATAAAATTGCTCTTTAGGATATGATCATCATTCATCATTCTCCTACTTTTATCCCAATTAATTGGGGTCGATACAATATGTACCTTTCTTTCATAGTACATATTGTAAAAGTTATTGGCAATAGTTTTATGACCGGCCATCCTCCTTGGGAATGTAATCGTTGAGCAAACGGCATCAGATGGAGTCGGCCCAAGTCGTTATAAGGCTCTTAGTCTTTTACGACATCCACGAGCAAAGTAAGGATTAGTAGTATTCGTAGTCGCTACCACAGAGCATCTCTTTAGGATGTGATATACCTAGATAAATCTAAATAAAAAGTTGAGAACCTTTGTCCTGATGGCTAAGAAGTGGGGTAAGTTCGGAATAAGAATTTAATTATTTTACTATATTTCACGTTTCCTACTGCTTTATAGTATTTTGGTGAAGATATACGTGGACTTTTAGGTATTTTACCCAAGTCTTCATTAACACTAGAGCTCTAAAATTAGTAACGAAAGAAATAGATAGAATGCCGATCTTTCCCCCTTAAGTTGCGATCTTTACCCATTTTATTTTATTCATTTGTGTATCTTTTCAATCATACTTACTCAATTAATAAGCAAAGTAATTATTTACAAAGTTGATTTAAATAAAGTTTAATATCTTGTCTATATTAAAAGTATAATGACTTGTTATTACATCATGTTATTGTGTCCAAAAAAAATGCTTGGAAAAAATATACCTCATCTCATTGAAAACCCATCCGATGTTACCCCGATTCACCTTACTACGATTATTAGTACCCAATATTAAGTTAAAGACTAATACTATAAATTTTGTTTATTTGAACGAGCTAATCATAATTAGCTTACTATTTAGCAATTGGTTTTAAAAAAACATTTTCAATTAGCCTGTTTGTTGAGGGAGGTTGTAGGTGAAACGTAACGTTAAAACAAATAGGAGAGCCAGACTGAAAATATTAGCAAACCAAGCCAAAATTTTAAAGGAACAGGGCATCGCATCAAGTGTTCTGCGCATTTAACACTTGTCATAACAATCAGTGTCATGGCATTATCCACACAAGATAATACGTTGTGCGATAAACTAATTTTTATTCTGTGTCTGAGTATAATTTATACCCGTTAATTTTATATTGGTAATCTACCGCAACACAAAGGTTATTTACTTAATTCCGGGTGTTGTCTTTTAATTGAAATATATGTAAAGAACGCTGTTAGCGCTCATAATATTGAATATAGTGATAATTTAGCTACTAATCCGTATTACGAGTATTACTTGGCTAAATGCCTAATGCAAATTTCTGGATCTGTTTATTATGGAGTACCTATTTCCTTACATAGAACCCAGACGCACTGAGTTTTTTGGAGTATTTTCTCAGTAGCAGTCACATTTCCATTTAGTTGTAGTTAATTGGATTAATTTAAAATATTTAAATTGACAAAATGTATGTGCCCTCACGGTGTTTATACATAATACATTAATTTTAATTTGTAAACAGACATTGTTATAATATCTGATCTCAATTCATATATGTCCCACTGTTGGGCTCGAGCCTCCTTCATAACGGGAGGGAAATTGACCTACTATACCACGCTGGTCAGACGTGTTGGTAAAATATGTTACAATATAGTTGGCCATTAATAAAACCTAGTCTGACTCCTATGTAGCAAGTTTAGTTCTTCTTTCACCATATAAAAAGGAAAGTTTATGCTAAGCCAATAATGATAAATATCTCTTATCCAATTTCCTGGACCGCCAAAAGCAAGTAATCGGTACCGATGGTCAGTATAAATTGCCGTCGATATTCATATATTAGGTATATTTTGTTTACCAAGAATTGTTTACACAGATTCTTACCAATAATCATATTAAAATACAAATAGTAGTGTAACATCTAACTTTAAAATTAAAACAATATTTTATTTAAATCAACAGATAATGAATTACAGAGGTAGTTATATTTACACACGCGTAGTCATATGCACGCTCACTATCTTGTATCATATCTACATATACATACACGCACACACACACTACAATAAATACACAGGGGATGGCTGAAAATCAATGCTGTACTTAATGACAGCAAATGCTAAACCAAATACTTTTTTCCTTCTAGTTTTAATTTTCTTTTATTATAATTGCTTGTTTATAGTTATAGTTTTGAAAAGGCTTGTTTATAGTTATAGTTTTGAAAAGGCTTGTTTATAGTTATAGTTTTGAAAAATTATTATCATTATTATTAAAATGTAAACACTAGGTATACACTGTAAATAGAACTTTTTGAGCAGACATAAAACAAAAATCTTTAAAGGCTACGCCCATCTTATATAATACCTTAGATAATATAGAAACACAAAATATACGATAATGTATAACACTCGGTTTATACAATTTGCAATAAGGCTAATCACTGCATAGACTATAGGTATTACAAAACATTTAGAGAATCTTCTGAAAGGCGGTTAGAAACTTGATAATTCACTTGGAAATAAGAGTCAAAATGTTCATTAATCTTCTTCTTCTTCTTATGTATTGGCAATCAGCTACTTATACGAGCTATTGGTGCCAATGTCGAATTATAAATATCTTCACGGTTTTAGTCTTTCAGGTCAGTCATTGTCTAAGTCAAATTGTCGCCATCAACAGTGTTATGGCCACACTGTTGCCACAATGGTATCTTGTGGAAATTTTGATGGAAAACGAAAACGTTGTAAAGCACTTTTATATTATATTCACTACATCACAGTAGTTCCGCCGCATCACATATGTAATGTCAACAGTATGTAATGTAATGTCAACAGTATGTAATGTCAAATGCCATCAAAATTATCTAATATAACACGTTAAAACACTAAGATATCGAATATATTACAAGAGCACTACATGACGTTTTCTAATTCCCGTCTAAAGTCCGTAAATTAATCATGTCGATATAGCTGTTGACAATCTATCGTAACCTAGCATATGGCGAGTTAGCACCCAAACTGTTTTTCCTGTTGGATGGATAAAGTAGTGTGATCGAGGGATTCTTATCATTCTTATTTGAGCATAGATATTGAAAATATAAAACAAACCGGGCTATCGGATCAAAGGCGATGTTCAATACAGCAGATTGCCATTATAGAACGACGACGTGATTCCTTCTATCATCCGAGATGAATTAGACAGGGTATATTTAGAACCTTATATCCCAATACAAGATATTTTTTTTTGTATGTGAATTAGTTGTTAGCCTCAGATGGCTATGACAACTTTACGCGGACTGTGGGTGAGCGCTGAGGGCTCTCAACCCGCGTAGATTTAATAAATATGATTTGAGACAATATATAATGATTCATACTTATTTTTATTACAGACGGAGCACCGCACGTGCTGCGCGTGCGGAGAGCCCATTGCAGATCGCTTCTTACTCGAAGTAGGAGGCGGTGCGTGGCACACTGGTTGTCTACGTTGCTGTGTCTGTGCAGTTCAACTTGATCGACACCCATCATGCTTTCTTCGAGATCGTCAAGTATATTGCAAACAGGATTACGCCAAGTGAGTATGGCGAACACATATTAGCTTGCGATCTTTATTGTGTATTTCACGATATACAAATATATTGAAATTATTTGGTAGGTATTAACACTATGGAGGTTCTTACATAACATCAATTTTGTATTTTAAACTAAATTCACCAAAATATCTAGCATCGATATGGAACACGACCGACACTGAAAAATTTTGGCAAGAAAAGGCTACAGACACAACAGGCGCACTATATTTTTGTGTCACGTATTTCATTCTTCTTCTTAATCCATAACAAGTACTGCTTACTGCTTGGCATGTTTACGTGTATTTTTTTATATTAATGAATAAAAAAGAAATTCCTGTTCTATATTAATAATATTTATGTATTATCTGTAGAATGAAAAAGTATTTATGAAAAAATTGGTTGAGACATAATCTCTAACTTGTTTACAACTGTTTTGATTACATTCAATAAAAGAGTTATATGTGTTTATATGCGTCATATTAAAATATCCTCTCCATCTTCAACTCTTGGTAATCAGCTACAATTATGAACTATTTTTTCAAGTAAGTTTTTCTATAATGCTGATTTTTTCTACGGTTTGAAGTCATTGTCAATTAGTAAATCAATATGTAAATTATCTTTAATAATTTATCTTTAATGGACCAACAGAAGGTTAGTAAAAAAAACTTTTAAAATTTTTCAGAACACGAAATCGGCACTTGAGTACCTACTGTAACTTCGTATTCACTGTAGGTACACTTTAGAACTATCTTGTTTTATATTTTATAAAATCCAATTTCTTTTTTGTAATAACAGAGAACGCAGAAAAACTATACACCTTATAAGCTTATAATTTAATATACCGCCACATAACTTTTTCATATTCTCACTAAAACTAATGACAAACTTAAAACAGTCCTCTATTTTCATTATTCTAAATGTTACGTCTTCCTTTGCTCTACTCTGCTATTTGTTTTAATATAATATTTTTATTACAATAAATGTAGTTAGATTCCATCTTACTTTTTATGTCACTAATACGTAGTTCTTCTACTATCTTTATGTTCACCTAATAAGGTTTTTGTTCATATAATTCAAATTACTTTATCTACTTGTAAAAGTGTAAAAAAATATTTCAAAAGGTCGACAATTCCAGTTAATTGATTTGTTTAGAATTTGGATAACATTAAAATATTGTAACGCAATCACTGCTTTAGAAAATATGTGTGAGTAGAGAAATAAAGTAACGAGATTTATTTTAATTTTTTTTATCTCTTTGCTGGGCTATACAGGTTAACCTGTCCAGGTTAATTTTTAAAACTAAACGAACTTTCTTGCGCTTTTCACAAATAATTTAAGCATAACATGAATAATTTAAGTATAGCATCAGCATGACATCTGCTGTGACAGTAGGATAGTGAAATATCTACACAAGTGACACAATTGTTTAAATAGCGACTGCTCAAGCGGAATACGTGAAAACCCATGTGGATTGATCCTCAAGGAGTACAATTCTGTATACAATCAATAATTGAGTATTCTTAAGTCTGGTTTTTTTTTAAAATGACTCCTCCCTGCACTAAGGAAATAAACCTTGTATTGCGGGGGACTTTACAAACATGCAATTAACGCAGACAAATTACACCCAGACTCAGAACAACACTTTATGGTTCGCACAAAGTAATGTCCTGCGTGGGAATCGAACCTACGGCACTGGCACGGAAGGTTGGTATGTTAACCACTACGCCATCTGTGCAGTCAGAGATCAGAATTATTTGTGTCTGTTTAATTGTATATTTATAAATTCGTTCGCAACACAATGATTTACTTTATCGCGTGAGATGATTGATAGCTTTAAAAAAAATGCAGTTTTTTTTAATACGAACGTTTATAAAGACTAGATTAGTTAAATCAATATTTGAAATACCTAATTTCTATAGATTTGTGCGCTTGTGTGTGGTCTACAAAATACAATTCTGTATTCTCTCTTCTAATTTCAATAAACTATCGTACGAACAGATGACATTTATTGTTTCTCGGAGTGCGTCTTACATTGTTTAATGATATTGCTTTTAATTAACTCGTTTAAATATCTTATAATTATATTAAGTAATAGATTTAATAAAAAAAACATGTCGGTACTCGTATTAGAGATATTAGAGACATTTTCCTTGTGGTGATGGTGTAAGAATACAATATATCACCACTATCTTGCCCACGGGTATAGTAGATTATAACTAAGAGATTACCTATATAGAAGAAAATTAAAATTCTATGCCAACACTTATGACTGGTATGGTATAGTAGGTCAATTTTCCTCATATTATGGAGGCGTCTCGAATCCCGCAATGGGACATATTTGTATTGAGATGATGAAATGATAAATCTGATTCTTGTTTGTTATAATAAAAAAAATATTAGCCATCTTTCTTGTATATTGTATGGAAAGGATATTATGTACACAGTTGTAATACGATAGGTAAAATGAATAGTTCATACTACGTATGTCACTATTATCACCATACTTTTTTTTTTGCGGTGGGCTATGGACGTGGTGGCGCCCCGCCAAATCGGTCCGGGGCGACGGAAGAGGCGGCGCGCAACTCCATAGACCCACCCTGCAAACACCTCTCTTCGCCGTGCGAGCGGGCCACCGGTACCCGATCTTTGTCTTCGTTGGCACTATTATCACCATCATTCTCCTACTCTTATCCCAATTACTTGGGGTCGATACGATATGTACTCTTCTTTCATAGTACATATTGTAAAAGTTATTGACAATAGTTTTATGACCGGCCGCCTGCCAGACATCAACCCTCCTTGGGAATGTAATTGTTGACCAAACGGCATCAGATGGAGTTGGCCCAGTTCGTGGCTCTTAGACGTCTTGCACGACATCCACGAGCAAAGTAAGGGTTGGTAGTACTCGTAGCCGCTACCACACAGCTACTACTATTATATGCTAATACATTCTTAATTGCTGTGTGATAGCGGCTACGAATACTACTAACCCTTACTTTGCTCGAGGATGTCGTAAAAGACAACTAAGAGCTTTATATCCACCTGATGTCGTTTAGTCAACAATTACATTCCCAGGCAGAGTTGGTGTCAGGTAATAGAAAAAAATAAAATAAAGACTATAGTTCTCTGGCACTCTGTTCTCTTTGCCTACCCTGCAAGGGATATGGCGTGATGATATGTATGTATGTATGTACCATAGTTCATAAAACTATTGCAAATAACTCTTGCAATATGTATGCTTACATATTGCGTCGACCATAACTAATTGGGATAAGTACAGGAGAATGATAATGATGACATTCTTTTAGTCAACAGAAAATATTTATTTTCACTAATATTCTACACATTTTACAATTTTACATTTATTACTACCGATGGACCACACTTAAACCCTGAGTTGGGTTTATAGTAATTTTAAAAATATTAATATAAAATTGTTTATAACTGAAAAATATTACATAATTTCAACGAATCAAATGCTGCCTTCGCCTGCAAATACAATAATTTGAAAGTTTAATTACTTTACGAATAGAATAAATTATTTACTTATACAGTTAATATAAAATATTCTATAGAATAATATACACATAGCATTGATTATGTATGTTTTATAATTATCGAATACAAATATTATTTACGTTTTTGAATTTAAGTTTGGGTACAATTAACATATTTATAAGTTTATTATAACCGTTTGATGAAGTATTAAAAATACAATTGTTTCACTATCGATTCCTTAAACATGAGTATCATATGGGATATTTAAGATATAATAAGGCGATTGAAGAAATGCACATGAATTTAGCAGAATAGAGCAATATTACGGATATTTAATTTAGGCTCTGGATAAGGATATGAATATTAATGTATACAATAGCCGTTTCGAATACAGATATTGACGTTTTAGGGCACTTCAAAACAGTAATGCTAAGTGTGGATTATCGTATTACTTTTAGGCTTTCGGTTCAGCTGATTAAAAGAAAATCTATTGTAAAGTGTATTGTGTGACCTTATCCGATTATTATTCAAAATTTTTATTTCGATTTCGGTTACGGTTTCTTATATATTTTTATTTCGGAAATCTGATAATTTCGATTATGACGCTCTATAACATTCCCAGTAATACATACTATACCAAACCTTCTGACTATATTAATATAGTAAATCGATAATGACGAACTTTATACTCAAGAGTCATCATCATTTCAGCTCATATACGTCCCACTGTTGGGCTCGAGCTTCCTCCGTAATAAGAGGGAAATTAACCTACTATAACACGCTGGTCAGACGTGTTGGTATAGAATTTTGTTTCAAGCTTTCTTTCTTTTGCATAGACGTTAAATGCGTTTCATATCCCTTAGTCGTCTCTTACGATCACCCACGGGTAAGATAAGGGGTGGTGAATTGTATTCTTACTTCGTCACCACACGGAAAATACTCAAGACTATATAGGACATAAAGAAGAATAAAATTATCCTCTTACTACAGTTACATTATTATTTTCTTAAATTTCTTTCTGTCTCTTTTCCTCTTTGTATCTTTTTTATTCTTCGTAACTTTTTTTATATTATACAACATTATTGTTGTCGTCAGATATGTCTAATCAATATCATTGAATTAATGGAGACTATAAAAACATTTGGCTATGCAGAAAAGAGTATGAATGTAAAATTAATGCGGTCGAAATGCGACCTCTGCGGAAAATCTGTGGAGTTAGGCTGACCGACCGCATTCGCAACGACGACGTAAGAGAGCGAGTAGGTATGAAAGAGAGTATTGGTGTAAAGATGCGAAAGGAAATGCTCCGATGGTTCGGACATGTGGAAAGAATGCCGAACGAACGTCTGGTTAAGAAGATATACAATGCGAAAGTGGAAGGATGTAGGTACCGGGGGATACCGAGACTAACCTACCTAGACCAGATCGGTCATGTACTGAAGGAAGGTGAAGTCAAGAGTCTCCGAAACCGGCGAGCGTGTATGAAGAGAATTATGAATGTTGAGGAAGCGAGTGAAGTATGCAAAGATAGAGTTCTCTGGCACTCTGTTCTCTCTGCATACCCTGCAAGGGATATGGCGTGATGATATGTATGTATAAAAACATTTGATTTATTCGATATGAAAATGACTTTATTTATAAAATATGTTTACAGAATAGTAATAGTAGTAGTAGTAGAGATAGTAGTAAACAATTGATCTTATTCTAATTAATATTATTTCGATATATTAAATAATGTTACATACAGACATACATATCATCACGCCATATCCCATATCCCTAAATCCCTTAAATAATGTTAAGTACACTTATATGAACATTTGGTATGGATACGATAATCATTATAAAGTAATGATGAAAATTTTATGGTAAAAAAAAAAAATATTTGTATTACGCAGCGTAGGATGACCTCCCACTCGGTGGACTGATGACATTATCAAGTTTGCAGCAAACCGTTGGATGCACGCACCATTGGTTGGTGGCACAGGACCATTGCTTATGGCATTCTCGTGGGGAGGCCTAACTCCAACAGTGGACATTTACGGGCTGATGGATGGATGTATGGATGGATTATTTGTATTTAGTAAGTAAATTTTGTGATTATGGATAACTTATAACATAAATTGAATACTTAAATAACAAATAATTACACATTGCAACACTATTAATATATGCATTACAAATTATATGGTAACTATATAATTTACGTGTAAAGATCCAACACAAAATAATAGAAAGAATCGGTTGAATCGAATATATGACCGGTTCGCGGATATGCGAGTTTACGTTGGGTGTATGGTTCATCGAGCAAATAGTGATGCGGTAAGCGAAATCGATTAGAAGAAAGTTCTCTGGCACTCTATTCTCTCTACCTACCCTGCAAGGGATATGGCGTGATGATATGTTTGTATGTATTTCATAGACAGGGTAACCGTCATTCAAATCACTAGTCCAATCATGCGTCAAACACAGTCATGTTGCAAGTGAAAGCTTCTGCAAGAATGTCACACTAGTCAAGGATATTAGTGGCATTGCTGCCATCTTGTGGCTTTAGGTGGGAATAGTTGCAGGCCTGTTCTTTATCGATTTTCTATGCGCTAGTCTGAAAAAGGCGTTTCAATTTTTGATAATTTACTGTCACAGTTATGATTATTGAAATATTTGATTTCAGATACTATTTATGACTGCTTATAATTTACTTTTTTTTACTGCTTTTGGTAGCCTACGAGCAAGCAGCGCACCTGATGGCAAGTGTTACTGCCGCCCAAGGATCTTTGCAATACCAAGGGTATAGCTAGGCCGCTGGCTACCAATACAAAAGCCAATCCCACCCAGTTGGGCTTCCGGCTCTCTCGCTCACCGAACGAAGCGCAATAGCACATTGCCATTACTCAGACGTCGATCTTCTGCGAGAGTGTGGTATTACCCCGAACAGACCGGCCGGCGCCTGGAGACAGAGAACTGTGTACAGCGTGGTCCTACCACTAACAGAAACTGGAGTAAATAGATGTCGACGGTGTAAAACTTATAATAATCTTTATAATAATCTTTATTGAAAACAGATACATTTGACACTTATACATGGGTATCCCTGCCTCTTGAATTAGGTATTACCTGTGTCTCAAGAGACAGTTCCTTCCCAAATTACATAAATCATAGACATAAAATTAATTTGCTGTGACATAATTGGTGTAAAACTTAGTATCTTTAATATCCCTTCTGTATACGCCCGTTCTTAATACGACTAGGCAATTTATAAGCTTGTAATATAGCTATTTTAAGAATGTTCATATCACAAGATTTCCAGAATAGCTTTAGTTAAGATGTCAGTAGCATTATCAATATCTTTAATGTGCTTGATAACAGTTAATGTAGTAGTGATATATCGTTCAATGTTAGATCGATAGACTTTCCAATCTACCTTAGAGTAGTTATATATAGATTTGTTGTTTCTGTTAATTTTACCTCTTATTGTGAAGAAATCAGGAAATAGTTCGATGACAAGCTTGGTATGATTTGGGTTTCAGTAGCATGAAAAACATTATTATTACGACTTTAGAAATTGCATATATATGAACTATGATAATGGATGGCCGAGCAATGACTTCGTAATCCCTTTCCATCATCATTCTACTACTCCTATCCCAATTACTTGGGGTTGCATGTAATAAAGATACATTATGTAACTGATATACAGATATTAAAGCTGTACTGTGATGCGAAATGGTAATATGAATTGCTACATTCGAGATTAGTCTGTAGGATAATAATAGAAGTATGAGCTACGTCTGATTTAATTAAAATGGCAACTCCCTGCCCTGCTCCATCAGGTTTCTTATCTTTACAGTAACACGTATACCTAAAAGAGAGAAGTTTAAAATAAGAAAAATCCGTAATTCCAATTAAGGCAATAATATCTTATAAAATCCGATTACGAAATGAAAAATGATGTCACAAGCGGGATTCGAACCCGCGCCTATTGGGATTCCGGCCCAAGGGTGCTGCCACTACACCACCGTGACTAATTGTAGGACATGCAAATTTCACTTCGTATCATATTTACGTCTTAAGGTGACGACGTCTTAAGGTGACAATAATATCTTTCGAATGCTCACTCACTAAAGGAAGAAGCTCGGAGATATTATTTTTTCACATTACCTGCCCTGCAACGTACCTCTACCATGCCTACCCTACCCTACCTCCTCTCTATACCATGCGGGCTAGCCACAAGATGAGGATAATCTTGTCCAACATATTATAACAGTCGAGGAACTGACTTTTGATAGACTTGATAGATAGAAACAACAGCACTGGAAAATTATTCCAACATTTCTATGGACTCATACAATCTGATACACTAGCTTACGCATTTTTTTTTATCGTGGCAAACGAGCAAGCAGCGCACCTGATTTTAACTGTTACTGCTGCCCATGGACCTTTGCAATATCAAGGCTATAGCTGGGCTGCTGCCTATGAATACAAACCTCAAGTTCACACTAGTTTGGCTCACGGTTCTCTCGCTCACCGAACAAAGCGCAATAGCACATTGCCATTACTCAGACGTCGATCTTCTGGGAGAGTGTAGTAGGCCCCCTGTAGACAGAAACATGCAGTTAACGCAGCCAAACTACACCCAGACTCAGAACAACACTATATGATTCTCCTGGGTGGGAATCGAATCCACGCACCTGGCGCGGAAGGTTGGTATCTTAACCACTACGCCATCTGTGCAGTCAGTATGAACAGTTTGTATATATGTTATCGCATCGGAAACTATTTGACCGATCATTATGAAAATTGTTATGTACTCGTACATGTATTTTCACGGTGAAGGATATCGACTAATATCGACTGCACAGATGGCGTAGTGGTTAAGATACCGACCTTCCGTGCTAGTGCCGTGGGTTCGATTCCCACGCAGGACATTGCTTTGTGTGTTCCACAAAGTGTTGTTCTGAGTCTGGGTGTAATTTGTCTGCGTTAATTGCATGTTTGTAAAGTCCCCCGCAATACAAGGTTTATTTCCTTAGTACAGGATGGTGTCTTTTAAAAAAAAAAAAAATATGCTATCCCTATTGCTGTAACTCACCACCAGATGGCGCTGCGATATATCAAATACTACAAACAGACCAACGGCTGAGTTTGCTAGTATTCAATAAAAAAAAACAAAGTAAATGGAAAAGTTTTGGTGGTAGATTTTCTAACGATTTGTCGAAAATTTCGATTATGAATTTTTTTTTATTGCTAATGTTGGCATACAAGCAAGCAGCACACCTGATGGTAAGTGTCGCTGTCACCCATGGATCTTTGGAATAGCTTAGACTACTGCCTGCCAATAAAATCCCCAAACCCACCCAATTGGGCTTCCGGCTCTCTCGCTCATCGAACGAAGCGCAATAGCACATTGCCATTACTCAGACGTCGATCTTATGCGAGAGTGTGGTACTACCCCGGACGGACCGGTCCGCAGCTGTAGACAGAGACCTGTCAACAGCGTGGTCCTACCACTATTAAATATATATATTAATATTCAGTAGTAGTGTCTCAGTCAAATATACTACAGAATCAATACAAGAAGTCTGTTTATCTCTTCAGAAACCACTAAACGTTCTCTGCAGCTCAATTACACTGTTTGTTCATTTTATTAAATCAAAACTTATTAAATTCGCTATTAAAAAATAAATTTATAAATACCCGATTATGAAACGAAAAATGATGTCACAAGCGGAGTTCGAACCCGCGCCTATTGGGAATCCGGCCCAATCGTGCTGCATACATACATACATACATACATATCATCACGCCATATCCCTTGCAGGGTAGGCAGAGAGAACAGAGTGCCAGAGAACTCTATCTCTGCATACTTCACTCGCTTCCTCAACATTCATAATTCTCTTCATACACGCTCGCCGGTTTCGAAGACTCTTGACTCCACCTTCCTTCAGTACATGACCGATCTGGTCTAGGTAGGTTAGTCTCGGTCTCCCTCGGTACCTACATCCTTCCACTTTCGCATTGTATAATTAAGCATATTAAATGCTAAAAATTTCAGTAATTTGAATAACAAGGTTGTGTCATCGTTTAATACAATTCTAACTGTAAAGTTTGAAGTATTCAGCCTATACAATGTGTAAACATTGTCCGGTAGATGGCATACGTCACCTTGAAGACGTAAGATATAATACGAAGCGAAATTTGCATGTCCTAAAATAGTTCAAGATGGTGTAAGTGGCAGCACGATTGCGCCGGATTCCCAATAGGTGCGGGTTCGCACCCCGCTTGTGACATCATTTTTCGTTTCATAATCGGGTATTTATAAATAATTAAGCATATTAAATGCTAAAAATTTCAGTAATTTAAACAATATATTGTTAAAATTATTACAAAATTGTATTATTATTGTATTATGAAAGGCAGAAAAATAATAGTTATATACATATATGTTTATAAGAGTTTAGTGTTGCCATGAGTTAATTCTTTTACAATACACTGCCTACATCCAATTAACCTTCGACGTATTAAAAATATACACAGTCATCATTATCCGAGACATTCGTCAAGGGGAATATACGACCGATTATTATAATGTGTTTTATATTTCTTATGCGGTTATATTTGCTGATCTTCTTATTATGGTCGGATTGTAAATGGTATGTATGAAGGAATGCGCGCAGAGTAGGCGGTCTGCTGTTCAGGTGACCTGTGACCTGGCCGCCTGCACTCACGCTGTGTGGTACGGCGTGATGACGCACTATCTTATATTCGACGTATGTGCCGACATCCTTTGCCTTGTCCACGATATATCGATACACAAAATGATCATACATCATTACAAGCAATTGATAACTGCATATAATATTTGTTTTATGTAGTTTTACTTTTTAATTTCGTGTTTGATCATGGATCAATAATACAATGGGTCACCATCCTTTGCTTATGTTAAATAAAATTGTTCGATAAATATTCTATTGGGAAATTGATTACATCAAATATGATTGGCAATGGCGGATGTTTATATAATTGCTCTTTCCATATCCATATGGTTATCGTAAAAATCGATTAAACAAAGTAAACAGATAAAATCAGAGCAAGAGAGAGAGAATTTGCATCCCATTGTGCAAAAGTCTAGTGTCCTATACTGGTAAGGTTTCACTTAAAATTAAATTCACTTAACAAATTATCATCATCCTGCGCTTATGCCAATGAATTAGGGTCTATTATCGTATAAATTGCAATTAGTTATTGGCGATTGTTTTATGAACGGCTGCCTGCCTGACGTCAATCCTTCTTGGGAATGTTATTTGCTGACCAGACGTCATCAGAGTTGACCCAGGTCGATTTATAGTTCTTAGCTATCTTTTAAGACAATCACGAGCAAGGTAGGGGTTAGTAGTATTCGTAGCCGCCATCATATAGCAAATAATCGAATTAAAATACACTACACAGCTATCAAGTATATTAAGAATGAAGTACTCTTGAAAGAAAAATGGATGATATAGACTTATTTAATAATCATGTCACATTTGAAATAAGACTGATCTAATATATTCATGTCAGTGATATGTAACAACGCTGGTGAACAGGTGCGTGAGAACTTATTCTCACGAGTCAAAATAAAAATAAAACGAGCCAATGTCCCTAGGAGTGGTTTTATTGAAAATCCGTCGGTTGAGTGTGGAACAACAAAGCGGCGACGGGAATGTTGCCAGCGATGAAAAAAAAACACATCGGTCGGGTCGTGACTTGCAACACTGTGGTTTTCATTTGTCATTTATTTTGATTGTGATAACTGGGTGCGACGTGAACCCATATATTTTAATCGGTACGTCTCCATGTTGACTTGGCCATCGAATGTGATCCAGACAGACCGAGTCAAGCGGCACGGGTCATTAATTGTCTAATATAAGTCTCATCCCTATCAAGATTTTGGTGGTCTCCTTAAAAAGTCGTAGAGACAGATCGAGCTTCATATGTTTGTATCTTCTTATTTTTCTTATGGTAGGACCACATTGAAGACAGTTTTCTGTCTACAGTCACGGGCCAGTCCGTCCGGGGAAGTACCACACTCTCGCAGAAGATCGACATCCGGACATCCGGACGCTGTTGTGCTTCGTTCGGTGAGCGAGAGAGCCGCCAGCCCAACTTTCTGGGTGGGTTTGGGGTTTTTATTGGTAGGCAGCGGCCTGGTAAGGTTATAGGTGGCAGCAACACTTACCATCAGGTGTGCTGCTTACTCTTTTGCCACCATCAGCAATAATAAAAAACGTTTTATTAATATAGGTTCCTATTTCAACTTCTGCTTCTCTTGTAGTAATTTCATTTACTTATTCAATAACCATTTACTATATAAAGTAGTAAATAATGATTAGAGATCCTCAGCAAAAAAATTAAAGTAACTTATTTTTTATTTATCATTTTTTAAAAGATTACATTAAGAAACTTATGCGTTTTATCTAGTACTAATCCAGCTTCATGAGTAGTGAAAAAGCCATAATGCTTTATGACTTTTTTTGATAGATTTTGGTCTGGTCCCAAGCCTTCGGGGCGACAGAAGGCAAGTGGTGTACCCCATAATATGCCGTATTGTACTTCTTGACTGTCATTAGAGCTAAAAACTGGTACCAAGTCCTTTTGTTTGCTGGTGCGCGGCAGATTATCCATTCAACTTTATAGATCGCACTTTTCTGCTATTGACAGACCAGTCTCCAGTTCAGCCGCACGCGTTCCGCTATGGATTGGCAAATAAAATATATTCATTATCCGACATATGATTTGTCATTAAAAATGTTCTAGTAATATGGATAGAAATTATCGGTGTTAAATTTTCTGATCATCTAATTTGCTTTTAAGCTTTTAGCTGTGTGGTAGCGGCTACGAATACTACCAACCCTTACTTTACTCGTGGATGTCGTAAAATATGACTTATAGCGACCTGGGCCAACTCCATATGATGTCATTTGGTCAACAATTGCATTCCCAAGGAGGGTTGACGTCTAGCAGGCGCCTGGTCATAAAACTATTGCCAATAACTTTTACAATATGTTCTATGAAAGAAGAGTACATATTGTATCGACCCCGAGTAATTGGGATAAGAGTAGGAGAATGATGATGATATAATTTTCTTTAAATTATACTCGTATAAATACACACTATGTGTATTTAGCCTGAAATATAAATTACTTCTTATTTTATCGTCTGCCGTTAATTTCTCATCATCATCATCACCAAAATTCACCCGCTCTTATCCCAATTACTTGGGATCGACGCAATATGTACTCCTCTTCTTAAATATTAGGCAAAAGTTTTATGACTGGCCACCTGCTTGACATTACCAAACGGCATCACGTGAACTTGTCCCAAGTTGATATAAAGCTCTTAGTCGAGCAAAGTAAAGATTGGTGATATTCGTAGCTACTACTACACAGCAGTTAAGTTCGCATCATCTTCACAGACCATGAAAGTCCCACTGTTGGGCTCGGGCCTCCTCCGTAATGGGAGGGAAATTAACCTACACCGCGCTGGTGAGACGTGTTGGTTTAGGGTTTTGTTTCGAGTTTTCCTTCTCTCGAATAGATGTTATATGCGTTTTATATCTCTTAGTCGTCTCGTACGATCACCCACGGGTAAGATATGGGGTGGTGAATAGTATCCTTACTCCGTCACCACACGGAAATAAGTTCGCATAGTACATTAAAATTCATTTATTTACTAGAAGTGTGGTTACATGTTGGTGGTCAATAAAATTGTACAGTGCCGTTACACTCTAACATAACAATGATGTGTAAATATTAACCTTATTTATAACTATACCTAAATTTTTTCTTCTAATATTATTTAATACGCCTTTTAAAAAAAATCGCTAAACCCGTAGCCGAACCGACCCTAACTTTGTAATACTCTAAAATAGACAAGCGTAACACCTATGCTCCAAGTTGACGTAAGAAAGAAATAAAAAAAAATAAACAAAGCGACGAAAGGTCGAGTACTCGTGTATGTATTGGTACGTCTTCGTCGGAGAGCATACAAGTCACCTTGACATTAGCCACTGAGGCGTGACGTCACCACCAATGATATTGTGTAATTACAGTAGGCTGTGGTAATAGTATAATTGGATTCTTTGTATTAGATTGATTGATAGATATTTATGCCAAACAAACGTAGAAATTGACGGCTGACATGTTTTTGCATGTTTAGAAATAAACAAATAAACGTTGCATTTAAAATCTTTTGGTGGGCTTAGTTATAGTTTTATAACATACATACATACGTACATATTATCACGCCCTATCCCTTGCAGGGTAGGCAGAGAGAATAGAACGCCAGAGAACTCTATCCTTGCACACTTCACTCGCTTCGTCAACATTCATAAGTCTCTTCATACACGCTCGCCGGTTTCGGAGACTCTTGACTCCACCTTCCTTCAGTACATGACCAATCTGGTCTAGGTAGGTTAGTCTCAGTCTCCCACGGTACCTACATCCTTCCACTTACACTAGTTTTATAAGGTGAGAAATTTTCTAAATTATTTTCTAAATCTATTGTCATTTTTTAAAGGAACTCATATTCACTGTTTTTTATTATTGGCAATCCATCTATCCATCGAGTTATCGAGATCCACTATTAGACATAGGTATGTCTGAGGTGACGGAGTAAGAATACAATTCACCACCCTCCACCTTACCCGTGGGTGATCGTATGAGACGACTAAGGGATATAAAACGCATATAACATCTGCGTAAGAGAAGGAAACCTCGTAACAAAACCCTGTACCAACACGTCTGACCAGCGCGGTATAGTAGGTTAATTTCCCTCCCACTACGAAGTAGGCCCGAGCCCAACAGTGGGCCATATATGGGCTGTCATGATGATGATGATGTCTGAGGGAATAATACATAATCGCCACGCTTGCCGGACGGGTTAATGATTGTCATTAGTGTTACAAATTGCCCACAAAAGTTCTGCTGCCCTTTCTTCTAGTGAGTCATTAGTATATTAGTGAGTAATTAGACGATTTTACGACTCTCACGGAAAACTACAGGGCTGTGACGTATATTTAAACTATCAACCATCGCAGAATGACAATAACAATATGTAAAAATTTTATATTTATAATTTTGCCGTATGTTGATGGAGTAGGTACAAGTACAATTCATCACTCCCCTATTTTCCTCGTGGATGTTATAAGAGACTACGACTAAGCTACAATATATCTATTCAAAAGATGATAAACTCGTAATAAAAGTTTATATTACCCCGTCTGACCAACGTAGTATAGTGAGTTAAGTTCCATCCTATTGTGGAGGAGACTAATACCTAGCAGTGGGACGTATATCATCTGCGATGGTGATAAAGATGAAAGTAGGCAATAGAAGTTATGTGCCAATCTTTCGAAACTTATATTTTTAGCACTAACATAGTTACGAAGCACATACAAATTCAATAAAGTTATAATTAAGTAACTTTTTGTGCAATGTGTTAATAGTCCATTTTTGTAAAAAAAAAAAAAAAAAAATAGTCCATTTTTGTAAGAAAAGCTCAAAAGTAAAATAAAAAAACCACTCCAACTATTGAGATAATTTGTTTTACAGTTTCCTTGTGGTATCGAAGTACCGGGGATTGTAAACATTTTTTAAAAAGGTTATACCTTAAATTACCGAAATTTAGCATTTAACATGCTAGGTTATTTATAAAAAGCTTAATTACGGGCGAGAAATGGATGTCACACGTAAGATTTGAACCCAAACCTATTGGAATTCCGTGCCAATCATCCTACCATTTAGACAAGTGTGAGCTGTCTTTAATTTTTTCTTTAAAGGAGAAGTTTCTTTTTTTTTTTTAGGGGAACCTATATTAAAAAAAGATTTAAAATTAAATTCACTTGTCAAAAATAATATTGCATCTACTTTCATAATGATTCTTTCTTTTCCTTTTCCTTAAATTAAAGAAAAAGCACCGTGCTTCAAGGTGATAATTCTTGTATTACGGAGGATACAAATTACACCCAGACTCAGAACAATGTATGTATATACGCGATGTATGTCCAGACTCTTGCCTGTTATGATCCTTCAAAACTAACCCCCAATACGATTAGTAGCTAATGAATTACTTAAGATAAAGTAATTGGCGTGACAATCAAATGTAAATATAAGACGAGTGAATTATTGTTATAAAAATTCGAACGCTCGTTAAATGTGAGTGGTGTCACAGTTTAAATATTTACTGTATTGTGATTTTAACGAGCAGATTTGTATATCGTAAATCGAAGGCTGCCGCCGGTCATCAGCGTAATTGCTTTCAATGATGCATAGTAATTTTTTTTTTAATAAATATCCTCGAAGAGGTGTCAGAGGTATAAGAAATGGCATGGCATATAACATTTAAGTTCTGCTTTAGTGGGTTTTAGTTTGTGTAAGTAAGTATAAGCTTTCTGATCGGATAGCTGAATAATACTGCGTGTTTCCTGACACACGAATCGTTTCGATTAAAGATTGATACGCTAACGGATCATTTGTTGTCCTAGCACCAAGATGTTTCGTATTCGCGGATCGAGTCAACGTTCTAATATTTGATATAAAGTATCTAAGAAAAACATATTAAAAGATAGTTTAAAATGTTAATATTATTGTGAAAAAATAGCGTAGGTACCATTTTTGGAGCCATCGTTGAATATTTTCGAGAACTGATATATCGAGCACTCCACGCTCACAATTCCAGTAATATTTTTTGTTCCTTATTTTATTCCTATTTATTCTTCACCTTTTTTTATTTGGTTCAAATTATCATTGACTTTTTTAAATCTTTTTATTTAACTTTTTTTTAGTTTAATTTGTCACCAAAGCGTTTTATCTAAAAACCCTTTTTTTACTCTAATTTGCCGAGCCGAGTGCTTAAATCGGCAAGTGCATCCTTGCGATCCTAATCAGGATAATGACCTCATTGTCTTACCGAATTGTATTTGCGTTAGTCCTTGATTTGTCTTCAACATTAAATGAATTCTTACCGTTTAAATTGGGTCAAAATCTAGTTCAAACCAGTCAATTTCCAGCAAACAAACATACACGTGAAACTAATAATAAAAAACACAATTTACGACGAGAAGATGGACGTCTGAGTAATCGAAATATGCTAGTCCGCTTCGTTCGATGAATGAGAGAGCCGGAAGCCCAAATGAGTGGGTTTGGGGTTTGTATTGGTAGGCAGTGGCCTAGCTATACTACTTGGTATTGTAAACGTCTATTGGCGGCAGTGAAACTTACCATCAGGTGTGCTGCTTGCTCGTTTGCCACCATTAGCAATAAAAAAAAATAATTTCAAACATTTATATTATTGGACTCGATTTTAATGAAATTTATTATTTTTTTTTTTTTTGCATAATGTGTTTGGTGTGGTTTTAGTCATCTCTTATCATAAAATATAAAATATCGATACGTAATCGGAACCTTTTATATAAAAAAATCTAGCAAATAAAAAAATGTTTCAAATAATATTAAAATATTGAATTGCATAAATTGAATATTAGTAAATATTGAATATTAAAATAGTTTTAAATTATACATACATACCTATCATCACGCCATATCCCTTGCAGGGTAGGCAGAGAGAACAGAGTGCCAGAGAACTCTATCTCTGCATACTTCACTCGCTTCCTCAACATTCGTAATTCTCTTCATACACGCTCGCCGGTTTCGGAGACTCTTGACTCCACCTCTTTTAAATTATAAAATATTTTTTATTACGTAAAATATTTTGCTGTGTAAAATCAGGCCCTAAATTATATATATAAAAAAAAAACAGTAATTTATAAAATATTTTAAATGTAAATTTATTGAAATGCATATATTGAATAATTGTAAATATTGAATATTAAAATTTTAATTTATAAAATATTTTTTACGGCATAAAATATTTTGCAGTATGGAATCGGGCCTAATATATATAAAAAATCTAGCATTTATAAAATGTTTGGCTTGTTAAATTATTCAATTATATACACCTATTGAGTATTAATAAATATTGAATATTAAAATATTTTTATATATAAAATATTAGCTGATGCCTACGACATCGTCTCCGTAATATTCTTGAATTATCTAGGGACACAAAGGCGAGCGATGATTTTTAAAATTTAAATGACCATGGCTTTTTTATTGCATCAGATGATTTTAATGAAATAAAGACTAAATGTTGCTCTGATCTGAGGTTAATCTACTTGTGAAAACTGTGTAACAATGTGCTCAGTAATTTTAGAGACTAGCATACATACAGACAAATATACAGCATAAATATAGCAAAATATATAGCATACATAATCATTTCAAATAATGATTTTACATTCTGTTTTAAGTTTTAAATATGAATGTTGAAGGCTTTAGCGGTAAAGGAAGACCAAAGAAAAGATGGATGGACTGCGTGAGGTATGACATGGATACACAGGGAGTGACTGCAGAGATGACGTCTGATAGGACTGTATGGAGGAAGATGATATATTGCGTCGACCCCAAGTAATTGGGATAAGAGCAAGATGATGATGATGATGATGTTTTTGCATTCTGTTGAGCTTTTTTTACTGCCTGCCTGTCATACTCATTTTTAATAAATTTAATAAATGTGCAGACACGTGGTTTCTACTCGTTTGTTATATGTATAGATAAAATATTTTGTAGTACAAAATCGGGGTCTAACGTATATAAATATAAAAAATATCTAGCAATTTTTTACAATTTCTACCAAATCTTTTAGGCCAAATCTTTTATCTTTTTCTATCTCATGCTTCGTAGTTAAGATCGATTACTGATTTAATTTAATACCACTCAGAATTGATCTCATTTATGGCCAAATGATCTTATTGTATTTCAGACGTATATCATGATAAAAATTTGGAAGTATAAGTTAAACACATAATATCCAAAAAAAAAAAAGAAATGGATACTTATGTATGCGCGTAAGAGGTTATTCTTTTTGGCATCATTAAAAATAGTTTTTAATTGCATGCAAATAATTAATTACAATAAAATAGTAAAGGAGTAGAAAAGGATGGGTTTTATTTTTCACTAATATTTACGAATAATAAATAATATTAATCGAAATATTCATTTTAAATCATTTCTGAATATCATTTATTAGCATTAAACGAAGCAGAAAACTAAAACACGTGTTGTGAATGTAGAAACTAGAAAGAGGTTTTATTTCTATTTTGTTGGTAGCTTTTTTTTCGAGACTGATGAGCGGTTTTGCGGCCAACTTCAATCTGTTACCTTTGTGTTACAGTGATGCGGGACCATCTTAAAATTTCATTCTCATATTTTTTGCATAATGCGCCTAAAGAAGTAGATATAACTTCAAAAAATAATTTCATTAGCAAATGTATGACTATAAAAGTGAAGCATTTGAAAACTAGCAATAAGAGAAGCTGTGATTGTTTCATATCAACGTAAAAAGGCGAGAGAGATCTTTAAATTTTCGTGTATTATTTTATCAAAAATGTTTCTATATTGTTCTTTCCTAAGCCATATTTTTCAATTAAAGTCTAATAAAACTAACATCTTATTCACGTAATTTTTAAATATCTCTTTTAAATAAATAATCATTTATTTAGCGGCGATTTTATCAGTAGTACTTGATAAGTGTCAAGTCGATATTGGGCACACATAATTATATCAATTTGATATCCGCAACTCGCATATCAGTGGAGTGGTCTCGTAGAACGGAATCAGGCGGAGCGGTCTGTGGGGGCACACGCGATGTTGCGCCCACGCGTCGACTGCCGCAAATGCGCGCGCCGTGTCTTATGTAAATGCAACTTGTCCACTTCTTAGCTTTAATTAATCTCTAGCAACATAAATAAGTTCAACTTTAGAACGATCTGGTCGCAATAAACAATTGGGATACTGAAATTATATTAGCTCAATTATTGATATAGCATTGTTTGTATGTCTTCCGTTTCCGTGTGGTGACGAAGTAAGAATACAATTCACAACCCCATATCTTACCCGTGGGTGATCGTACGAGACGACTAAGGGATATAAAATACATATAACATCTATGCAAGAGAAGGAAAACTCGAAACAAAACCCTATACCAACACGTCTGACCAGCGTGGTGTAGTAGGTCAATTTCCCTGCAATTATAGACGAGGTTCGAACCCAACAGTAGCACATATATGACTTGAGATGATGACGATTATAATTGTTTGTATGTTTATTGTTTTCTCAGTTGATATACATCCGGTCACTGCACTCGAGCCTTCTCCACGATAGGAGGGTAATTGACTTACTATATCACGCTAGCAGGATTCTTATTGCGTTTTATATCAAGTTTTTTTCTCTTGCATAACTCTTACACGCATATTAGATCCCTTTGTCGTCCTTCACGATAAGAATTTTGCAAGAAAGGCGTTGGTGGAATTTATTCTTGCTGCGCGAAAACTATATGGAGAGTTTCTTTGTTTCACCTAAACTGTTTTTAGCAAACAAATATGTCAGCACATATCAAACTATGTAACTAAAATAATTAATTTGAAAATAAAACAAAAAAAAATATGGAAATTAAGAACAACAATTAAAAATATTGTTTTAATTAAAACACTATTTATGTAGTAAGTTCGCACTACACACTAAGGAAATAAATATATTAATTATTTATTATATTTTATTCGGAGTGGAGACGGAGTTAGAATACAATTCCACCATACAAACCACTCCATATCTTGCTCGTGTGTATCGTAAAAGATGACGATGAGGGAGGTAATACTTGACATAGAACCCTATACGAACCTGACATAGCAGCTTAGATCCTGCTGAGATGTTAATGATATTTATTTTACAAGAAGTAAGTCTAAGGAATTTTTCTATTGCATGACAAATACAAACATATAATTAACAGACACAAATTGCACTCAAACACAAAACAATCATTTGCACAAATAAAAACACAAATGCCATACAGTTATACAGAAACTTATATTAGATTTTTTTATACACCGCAATGCAGATTAATTACACCCCAACCTAGAAAGACAGTTTGTAAATCAAACAAAGTATTGTCCTACATGGAAATCGAACCTATGACAATGGCATGGAAAGTCGGTATCTTAACCATTACGTCATCGGTGCAGTTATTATTAAAAACATTTTTAATAAAACATTTTTTTACATATTTATTTATACTTAGATATCCTCAATATCACCATCCTCTTCCATTGTACATATAGCAATAGTTTTATGACTGCTTGCCCGACGTCAAACTTCCTTGAGAATTTAATTATCGACCAGAGGCTATGAGGAGTTGGTTTAAGTCGATATACAACTTTTAGTCATCCTTCCGTCCGTATTCTTAGACGCTACCACACAGCCGGATAGGGAGATTAAATATAAAATGAATATTCGTAATATCTTATATCTAGCGTAAAAGTTTCTGACGATCCTTCTAAACTATCTTTATGCAATTTTTTTTTATAATCGATAAAAGTAGAAAATTAAAAACGTTCATTATTGCACTGGAAATTCTGAAATATGCACACAGCTGTTGCTCCTCTCTATATAAAATAGTTTCTATATGTATCTTGAGTCGTATAGTAGGCATGTACTAAGTTAGTGACAATATTTATTTACTGCCGGATCTAATCCAATTGTATAGTACTAATAACCGATCGTTTCATCCGCGTTTTGAAACATCGACAAATAAAAAAGGGTTTTATTCTGTATAGAATAAAACCTTATGCATTTATTAACAATTCTATTCTTAAAGATATTGTTAATGTGTGAGCTGTGTGGTAGCGGCTACGAATACTACCAACCCTTACTTTGCTCGTGGATGTCGTAAAAGACAACTAAGAGCCTTATAAAGACCTGAGCCAACTCCATCTGATGCCGTTTGGTCAATAATTACATTCCCAAGGAGGCTTAACGCCTGGCAGGCGGCCGGTCATAAAACTATTGACAATAACTTTTACAATATGTACTATAAAGAAGAGTACATATTGTATCGACCCCAAGTAATTGGGATATGAGTAGGAAAATGGTGATGATCCTTAAAGATATTGTTAAAATATTTACGGTTAAATTCGTAAATGGTAATAACTATTATAGGGTTTATGCTATTTTCAATATAATGTGTGTTATTCTCCAAGTTTTTGAGATAATATAAGATTGTAAATTTATATCATTAAGAAAATAACAGAAGTACTGGTAATTAGAGCCTTTTCCTAGCATTTAGTCTTATTCTGTTATAAACAGACTACATAGCGGTTATTACTCAAATGATCAAATTTAAGCGAATAGGACTACCAGTAAATATAATTGGATACAAAATTTATATTTCTCAAACATGAATGGAAATTTGAGCATTATTTTGACAAACTTCTTCGAGATAAATCGATATTGCTGTACTAAAGGAGCAGCAGCCGGCAAAAAATGTATGAAAATCCATATCTGTCGTGTTTTAGCGGCTAAATAAATATAAATGTATATTCATATCTATCGTTTATTTTAATAAAAATGGAACGATTTGTTACTTCAAAATATGGTTACTTAAATAAACTATGGTAATAAATATGGTAGT
Source organism: Lymantria monacha (assembly GCA_905163515.2). NCBI lineage: Eukaryota > Metazoa > Arthropoda > Insecta > Lepidoptera > Erebidae > Lymantria > Lymantria monacha. Next base: position 27,665,044 of record LR991081.1, read on the forward strand.
AAATATGGGATAAACTATGGTTATCAGAGCTTTATTTAAATTTTGAAATGGCTTGAAAAAGAAACCTGTTTGATGATGAAAAAAAAAACAAATGAACCCTTTAGCACGCAAAAAATGTTGTTCGTTGTTCGTCATGTATACAGTTTTATTTAGTAGGTACTACTTAGTTTAAATTTCCGCGCATTATATTAGAAAAGCACTATAGCAACAAGCCTTGGCCACAACTAGGAATTGATGGACTTACGTATGTGTGCCTCGGCGACGTCTCGGCCCACATTTATAAGTTCGTCCATCAATGCCTCTTTTGCTGGCCGCTACAGTAATGAACTAATAACATTGATCCAATATACATATTATTCTATGTATAATTAGATACAAATCAATACTGGTTCGTATATTTACAATAACAAATATAAATAATAACGAGAATCTAAACATCCCTTTCACATTTTATAAGTTAAAGTTTAAAAGAATAATTTTTTGACAGATCGAATCATAAACTATACTTCTACTTATACAAATATGTTCCAATGAAATACTTTTTTTTTGGCGGCGGGCAATGGAGTGGTCACACCCCGCTACATCCGTCCGGGGTGACAGAAGAAGCGGCGCACGACCCCATAGACCCGCCCTACAAGTACCTTACCATGCCGTGCGAGCGGGCCACCGGAACCCGGTCTTTGTCTTCGGTGGCCCGCTCAGCGGTTTACCCTCGCGGGCATCCTCTCGAGTTTCTAATGAAATACTAATAAAATATATGGTGTAATGCCGTTCACCATAATTTGGCGAGTTTTAGTGATCACGATAGTTTCACACACGTTACACACGTACTACTTGATTGTACTTTTTTTTGCTAGATACTACTTTTTATTTTACGCTCTCTTAAGGGGTAGTGGACTAGTCTAAAATTAATACTATTTTAATAATTATCTATTTCTGAATTATTTTTTAATGTGATTCGATTTTGTAAAATTTGAGAATCGTTATAAAGTAGGTTTGCACTTTTGGTAACCGTTTGGCAAACTGATTTAATATCTAACCGCTAATTCAGTAGACAACTTTTAAGTAATTTGCTTAACTCAAGACATAACATATATCAGTTAGTTAAAATTTTTAAAAATAAAACTTCAATTCCCAATCTTTGGACTTCTAAACTGAGAATATGATACACCACCCTTATTTTATACCCATGTATAGGTATATGGTAATATACCCATGGTATCATAAATGTAAACTAAGGGATATCATATGCAACTATACAAGAGTTGAAAAACTCGAAATGAAACTTTATGCTAAACTTTTATTTTTGCGCTGGACCATGAATATATATATGCGTCTCGCCCCGCCAAATCGCTCCGAGGTGACGGAAGAGACGGCGTGTGACCCCATAGACTCACTATGTAAACTCCTCTCTTCGCCGTGCGAGCGGGCCGCTGGTACCCGATCTTTGTCTTCGGTGGCCAACTTTATGCTAACCTAGCTGACTATCGTCGTAAAGAAGGTCAATTTCCCTCTTGTTGTAAAAGAATTATGACTCACCATTGAGATATGTGTAAATTAGAGCTGCGATGATAAAACCTATCAATAACTAAATTAACATGCATTGCCTATTGCCTATTTTATCTCCATAGACTGAGGCACTACGTTTATGAGATTAAGATAGTACCACTTTTGAATCCACATCCCAAAATAAAAAGAATTTATGAATCAATTCAGATAAATTGGCTTTTAAACAACGAACTTATGCCTAAAGGATTATAATAATTAATATATAGAATTGACAATCTCTCCTGTTTTAAATTTGATAAAAAAAAAAAATATAAGCGCTTTTTTATCCTCCGCATTTGTGATCGAAACGTTAAATAATTTATGTCATTAACTTTTATAAAGGAAAAGTAATTAAAATTCTTATAGTAACAAATCAGTCGTCGATATTCATAAATGTTATATTAGTATGGTATTGTATCTGGCGAGGGACTCATACGTTAGAATGTCGCCCGAGGCCGTAACAGTGCCTCGAAATTGTTAAAACAAACGGCGGCGTAATATAACCAATGTATATGGGTCTGGTGTTGTATCTAAAACAAATAAGTTAAATCACGCGCTTGGCTGGGACGAGGTTATATTTTGAATGAATATTAAAATGTGATGGTAGTAGGTACGAGCAGCATTGCAGCAGAATGCAATCAACGAGCTACGATTTATTGCAATCGCCGGCGGCATACCGCGATGCGCCCGCGCATAACATGCACCCGATTTTGTCAAACGCCCTCAGGACCCACGGATTTGGTCATGTATAAGCAAAACATTAATATATTCGACAGTCTCATTGTTTTAGTTACACAAACATGACAATACAAACAGTTATTTCGGTTTAATTTCGGATTACCTTTGTGCAGCCACTCATTGTTCTGACAAATTAAGAATATACTCGTAATATTTTTTTTATTTTTTTTTTATTTTTTTTTTTATTGGTGGGCTATGGGTGCGTCTCGCCCCGCTGAATCGGTCCGGGGTGACGGAAAGGCGGCGCGTGACCCCATAGACCCACCGTAAAACCTTCTCTCTTCGCCGTGCGAGCAGACCACCGGTACTCGATTTTAACTTCGGTGATACTCGTAATAGCGCATCAAGCCATTTATGTTTATGGAAGTCCGTAAGGCCAGCTGAAGGCTCATCAGAAGCATCAGAAATATGGAAAGCAGTATTTTTCTGAAAAACTTAAACCACCATTGAGACATCCATGTTCAATTTGGATGGATTGTGTCATAGAAGTAATAATTTGTAACGATACGACTTCTAAAACTAAACTAAACGGATAGTAATAAACCCGCCTTTTGTTATTTAAGTGTATAAGTTACATGACAAAACGTGTTTATAATAAAATTTATGCCTTTCTCGATGATTAAAGTGAAAAAAAAAAGCTTGCAGCTAAAGTGATATAGAAATAGACACGCCGTGAAGTATAGTTTCAGACCTCCCGACACATATGAATAGAGAATGGCCTTATCTGAGGCCGGTACGCAACATCTTCATTATCGTCGAGTGTTAAAACTTGTTAATCTGTCACTTAGTTAATTATTATGCGAGGACCGCAGTTAATTGATTCAGCGGACTACAAAATGTTAATAAGATACGATAGCGTTTGTGAAACGGCGCTTCTGTTCTCGGACGCAACGTTTTGAAATGCAAATCGTGCTTTTTGAATATTGGTGTGGATAGCTTAGATAAGAGTTGGGGCCAACCTGAATTAATATATATGTTACACGCGATTTTGCACTTTGTGAACAACGGTGTTATCGTTCGAACGATGTGTGTGTGCCTTCCGCTGCGTCTGAGACTTTATTTTACGATACAAATATATTTTAATGCATTTTTATTTTATCAGTGACCACGTACCTATTGAAGCATTGGAAGCCTAATAGTACTTATTCTATAATTGACGAAGAAATAATATTATCGACGTGTGGTGAATAAAGAATATATGAATGTAAAACTCGGCTGAGAGGCAATTGCACTCGCTTGGAAAATCTATAAAAGAGAATGTTTCTATGTATATAGATATGACATCGCTAAACACAGAAACTATTTAACAGATCATTATGAAAATTGGTATTTATGTAGGTATATGTATTTTCTTACAGAGAAAGTTTATATGCTATCCTAATTGATGTAACTCGCCACCAGATGGCGCTGCGATGTATCGATTTCTACAAACAAACCAACGGGCTGGATTTGCTAGTTATTATAAAAATTATTATTGTCTACATTTTTTTTTCTTTCTCTTGCGGTGGTCTGGGGATGTGGTCGCGCCCCGTCAAATCGGTCCAGGGCGACGGAAGAGGTGGCGCTCAACCCCATAGGCCCACGCTGCAAGCACTTCTCTTCGCCGTGCGAGCGGGCCACCGGTACCCGATCTTTGTCTTCGGTGGCCCACCCGGCGGTTTACCCGCACGGGTTCCTCTCGAGTCCTGACGCGGTGGCCTCACTTCGGGTGATTATTATTGGCTACCAGCCTGCCAAACGTGGCAATTATGGCATTATTTTCTTTCACGAAAAGGCCTATGTTCAATAGTTTACGTCATAACGACAGTGAATGTATGGAAAGAATCATATATCACAAATACGAAACCAATTCGATATGAAATATAAAATTATAAAGTGTTGTAAAATAATCATTATATCGGCTCATACGTCCCATTCCTGGGTTCGAACCCCCTCCACAATAGGAGAGAAATCGACGTACTATACGCTGGTCAAATGGTATAGGATTTTATTTCGAGTTTGCCCTTTACGTAAATGACATAGATAATGTTTTAGGTTTTACGTAAATGTCAATTCTATATATATATATAAAACAAATATAGGTGTTGCCACCTTCTTGATTTGTTACACCTACCATTTCTATTATATGTTAAAAATTTTTGCCCTTTACCTTATATACAAGGGGGTGCTCATCGAATCAGAAGTTTCTGAGAAAAAATCAGGATTTTAAATAAAACTTGTTATTTAATGTTTATGAATATTTCAAGTATTTTAATCAAATAAGTATGTAAATTATAAAATATATAAGAAAGCAATAATTAATTAAAGTAAGATTAGTCGTAATCATCATTCATCATTCGCCTACTCTCATCCCAATTACTTGGGGTCGATACAATATGTAACCTTCTTTCATAGCACATATTGTAAAAGTTATTGGCAATAATTTTATGAACGGCCACCTACCAGACGTCAACCCTCCTTGGGAATGTAATTGTTGACCAAACGGCATCAGATAGAATTGGCCCAGCTCGTCATAAGGCTCTTAGTCGTCTTTTACGACATCCACGAGCAAAGTAAAGGTTGGTAGTATTCGTAGCCGCTACCACACAGCATATACATATTATACATACATACATAGCCTCACGCCTGTTTCCCAAAGGGGTAGGCAGAGACTACGGATTGCCACAAACCACGATCCTGGCATACTTCCATCGCCTCATTCACACTCATAATAGTCTTCATGCATGCTCTACGATTACGCATACTCTTAATAAGACCTCTCGTCAACACATCTCCAACCTGATGCAGAAAAGTATGACGTGGTCTTCCCCTTGTATTCGTCCCATTCACGCTTGCTTTATATATTTGTTTCGTCAACCTCTCGTGACTCATTCTTTCTAAATGTCCAAACCACCTCAGCATACTCTTTTTGATCTTTGTCACTACTTCTTTATTCACACCACATCGATCTCTTATAACACTATTCCTAATTTTATCTTTCATACTTACATCACACATACTACGAAGAGCTCTCATCTCTACAGCATTTATTCTACTTTCATGTCTTCCCTGCCAAATCCAACTTTCACTACCATACATGAGAGTAACTAATACTCCCTTATGTACAGCTAAACGTGCCTTTTTGGACACGTTTCTGCTTTTCATAAAGGTGTATAGTGCCCCATTCACTCAATTACCAGCATTTACTCTTCTTTCAACGTTATCATCCATTTTACCATCTCTAGTAAACAAAACACCCAAATATAAAATTCTTTCACCTGTTCCAGTTCCTCACCTTTTATAAAAATGTTACATTCCGTCATACATTTATCCTTTTCAAAAACCATAATTTTCGTCTTAATAACATTTACTTTCATACCTTTTCTTTCAAAAGCTTCATGCATAGTAGTTACCATCGCCTGCAAATCTTCTGCCGATGATGCAAGTTATACATGATCATCGGCATAAAGAAGACATTTGATAAGTAACTCTTTCATTCGTAAACCACATTATTTATTTTTCAGATCTTTCAAACAGCTATCCATGAATAGGTTAAACAGCCACGGGGATGCTACACATCCCTGTCTAACACCTTTATCGATATTAAACAACTCCATCATTAGTCGCAATATATATAAACTAATAGATAGCTAATAACTAATAATAGATATAGATAACTAATAATAGATATAACTAATAGATATAGTTAAGTATAAACTAATAGATATTAACTATAACTATAGAATAATAACAAGTTTAGTTGTATAGCAGGTTATGAATTACATGACATTTGTGCCGCTGCCCCAGGAGGTGGATTAGGTGGGGCGTGTTGCCCAACTGCAAAAAAGGGAGACAAATATGGTGACGAAACTATGAGATTTTGATATCTTCTACAATAGCTAAAGTGTTTCCAATGGGTAATTACTCACTATGATCCAACTTCATATTCAACCTACCTATCAATAATAGTAATATAGATAAAGATAGATCAACAACTCCATATATAGACGCCTATAGCGATTGGCTGATCACGTATATATACAATCTAACCACCGAAGACAAGGACGGAGTACCGTTCGCCCGTGATGATCGGGCAAGGATCGGGCTGGGCGTGAACATACCATAGCCAAAAAAAACAACAGGCAGTCTTGGGGACTGCCTATAGAAGTGAAAACTATTAACTTAAGACTAATTGAAATAATAATAATTTCCTAATTTTTATATAAAAATAAAAACCAAACCTATAAGTTTTCCCCTCCAAAAACGCTCAACGCGCCTAAAGAAGTTTTCATATAGCTATAGATATACTATTAGCATTAGCATGTCGGTGACGCGAACCTATAAGTTTTTCCCCTCCAAAAACGCTCAACGCGCCTAAAGAAGTTTTCACATAGCTATAGATATACTATTAGCATTAGCATGTCGGTGACGCGAACCTATAAGTTTTTCACCTCCAAAAAACGCTCAACGCGCCTAAAGAAGGGGAGGAAAGGGAGAGAAGGGGATGTTTGTCGCACAGTTTGTACTAGTCTACTGTTAGACTTAAGACTCCAAATAAAGGTAATATAAACTACATTATCGTCTTTGAGGGGAGATTGTTGCTGACTGCTGGCATTCTTCTTGTAGTCCTTCAGCCAATTTGAAAAACTCCCTAAAGTTGATACAAAATTTTAAACAACAAAAATCAGAATCAGCGATGCAAAGAATTGCTACATGTGGTGGTCAGTCTAAATAGGAGGGTGGCTGAAACAAAAAAAGTCTCGCGCCGAATGATTTCCGTACCATAGACAATAAAAAAAAAAAAAAAACCTTAAAACATCTTAATGATTATTTTGCCGTTATAAGTATCTTAGTAGAATATAATCAAGTACGTAGCTACATACATATATTGTATTAAAGATAACAACATTATCACAATTTAAGTATAATGAATGCAATCATTTAAAGTTGTTGGGAACGTACGTAAGCGGCTACAGTTTACGCGAAATATATTAAACAACCTTTGAGGACAGTTTTAACGCTCATTTTAAGTGATACGATAACGTGTTAATAGTTGTTATATGTAATTATTTAATTAATTAAAAAAAAAAAAAAAAAATGTTTCATTTGCTGTTATACAAATATATGCTCTATATGCTCCGTTGGTTCGGTACATGTGGAAAGAATGCCGAACGAACGTCTGGTTAAGAAGATATACAATGCGAAAGTGGAAGGATGTAGGTACCGAGGGAGATCGAGACTCACCTACCTAGACCAGATTGGTCATGTACTGAAGGAAGGTGGAGTCAAGAGTCTCCGAAACCGGCGAGCGTGTATGAAGAGAATTATGAATATTGAGGAAGCGAGTGAAGTATGCAAGGATAGAGTTCTCTGTCACTCTGTTCTCTCTGCCTACCCTGCAAGTGATATGGCGTGATGATATGTATGTATGTATTTGCTGTTATCTCAATTAATTAGGGTTGACGTTATTACGTCAAGCCCAATATGTAATCTTCTTCGCAATATGTTATGTTACTATAAACGATTAGCGGCTAATACCTACTCCTAATCTAATATAGCTCGTGGATGTCGTAACAAAGAGCTTTACATTCATCATCGTCACAGCCTATAAATGTCCCACTGTTGGGATCAGGCCTCCTCCGTAATAGGAGGGAAATTAACCTACTATACCGGGCTGGTCAGACGTGTTGGTATAGGGTTTTGTTATATGCGTTTTATATCCCTTAGTCGTCTCGTACGGGTACACCCACGGGTAAGATATGGGGTGGTGAATAGTATTATTACTCCATCACCACACGGAAAACTTTACATTAATCTGGGTCTACTCCATGATGCTATATGGTCACCAATTATATTCCCAAAGGCTGTTAATATCATAGGCGGTCGGTCTTAAACTAAAGCTTAATAACATTTGCAAATATATATATTTTTTTTGAGCTGGAAGAAATATACATATTCCATTGACCGCAAGTAATTGGGATTTTGATCACAATGATGATGATCTTCTCTCTCTCTCTTTCATATTTCTATTTTGATTTTAGTACCAATACCTCGTAATAAAGGATAAATCCTTGTCGCAGAGACTTTACTGATAATGTAATTAATAGCCACAGATTTCATCTAGACGAAGAACAACAACATTTTCTATAACTTGATATACTTCGAAGTTTGGGTTTCTGCTCCCGCGAGCAAGTAATTACACAGGTTTGCAAAAAAAATAATCTTTTCAGCTGCATGAAACAATTTTGAAGAATTAGGTATATGTTTTAAAGTGCGTTGACTTCATAAATAGATTCTATTATTCTCCATCATGTTCAGATTTTTTTCCAAAATAATAACACAATAATGAGAAAAATGAACTATTTATTACGACAAACACACAGCATATTATTTACCAAAACCTATCAACCATTATTTTTTAAATAATTATTTTTTTAATATTCTTATTTAAATTTATATACAAATTTATGTTTACTATTTCTCCTTGTGAAACCTTTTCTTCTTTACTTTGATGCGTCGCCGAACTCGTTTTTGGTTTACTTCTTTGGTTTCTCGCTTAAGCATCCAAAAATAGTCTGCTCACATACTGATATCCCATCTTCCTTGGTAACGTCGTAACTTGGTGACGTCGATATCACATACATCCCGGTGAAATTTTTCTCCTTGCTCTTTACTATAGACACCCAAGTTTTCAGGTAAATATTTAATCAATATTGGAGTGTAAGAAGTAAGCTTTTAAGCTCATCTTACACCCTTGAGCCTTATACGCTGTCAGCATGCGCTGTCAATTTTATACTCGGGATCCTTATCCCGAGTATAAAATTGACAGCGCATAAAATTCGCAGTATAAAATTCGAGTTTGAAAAATGTAGAGCTGACGTTTTTGAGTAAAACTAAGGAGTATTGCCCAAAAACGCCTGCACTACATTTTTGAAAGAATCCCAGTCTTTAATTCTTTTCAATTTCTCACATTGGTTCAGGAAAGAGGATGAGTCAAAAGTTTTCTTATATCGGACCAGTGAAAACTCCGTCTTTTCACTTTGCTTCAGACAATTTCGAAAACTTGAAACATATATACCTAAAACAATCCTCATCTTTTTGCGGTGATTTTACAAACTGCCTAATAAGCCCCAATTTATTATGAATAGGTGGCAGTAAAGCCGTTTTTGCCGGCACCAAAGTGGTATTGATAACGTTTTTCTCGCCAGGAGCTAAATCGTGTTGTGGTGATCAGTCAGTAATTGTCCAGTGTAGCTCTCTTCCGTTCACCCGACGTGAGGCCACCGCGTGAGGGCGACGAGAGAGGAACCCGAGAGGGTATACCGCCGGGCGGGCCCCGGTGCGGGCGGCGGTGGCCCGCTCGCACGGCGAAAAAGAGGTGCTTGCAGGGTGGGGTAATGGGGTTGCGCGCCGCCTCTTCCGTCGCCCCGGACCGGTTTGGCGGGGTGCGACGTCCATAGCCCACGGCAAAAAAAAAGTGTAGCTCTCTGGCTTTACTACACAAGCATAGAAAACAAGGGAATTTTGTAAAATCACAATAATCTGACTGTTAACTCAATAACATGGTTAGTATATATTATTAAAATCTCCACAAACCATCCATTGATGAACTTGATATTTAATTTTATTAAGAATCGTAGCAATAGTAGAAATCTAATATGACTTATTATATGCACAATAAGTGAAGACTCATCATGATGAATGATGATGTCAAGTGAAGACTACAATTTTCTTTCATATGAACTGAGTGTCACATTGGAAGAGATGCAAATAAATTTTATGCAGACTGCTTTGAGACTAGTTTTAGATGAATCAATTAATAAGCGTCATTGTGACGAATCATATTCTATGTTTCATGAGCCAACGACTAACATTACGATAAACCAGATAACTATACTACATAATAACTATCCCACTAAAGAGTGTCAATCTTTAGTGAAATACTGAAATATATGAGTAAATTCGCCATCATTTTTAATTAAAAAAAATAATTATAAATATGAAAATTAGTACCTATTGCAAAAAAAATTGATGAGATGGTATTATTAAATATTTTTTTCGGGTTTAGGACTTCAAAATCTATAAGAAAATGTAATGATTTCTAAAAAATATATGTAAAATGTAAATGAAAATTTAAAAAAAAACCTATGCAGTTTTTACTTTCAGACTTGTGTTATACGTGTCAACTGTGTAGGTTAGGTACTACTTATAACGTCGCCTCCAGTGGCCAACTGGTAGATCAAGTAATATTAGTTTCCCTCTTATTCCAAACGTGATAAAAGAAAATATACTGGGATGAATCTATGAATATTGCCATAAGATCTAACCTTAGAATTGAAGTAGTCATCGTGAATGACTAGCTGCCATCATTACCGTTCTATTGCTATAACAAACGACGCTATATTAGATTTCAACCATAATACTTGCAGATGATATCGTCTTCGATTGTACATTTTCAACGTTCACCCATATCAAGTACAAATTGCTTGCGACGAGATTTGCAAACGTTATAATATATTATTTTTTAAACGAGATTCAAAAGTATACTTTACCAGTTAGCGATGACTTAGTTTTGCCCTTGTTATTGCTAAACTCTTTGAGCGGCACTTACCATCAAGTAAGCTTCAATTAAAGTTATCAATAACATTATATATTTGAATGAATGAGCCGAAACCATAACCGGTGGTCTATTATTTGTAATTATTTTTTTATAGCATGCACGCGCTTAGTAAAAATATGATAGGTATTTGCTGCGCGGATGGTTTTGCCTTGCTTGGCGAAATGTTAATAATTGTCAGTACATCAATGACACCGGCAAGGTCCCGCTAACATCTATCAATTGCCTTAACATCAAAAATATACCGTTTAACATTTGTTAATGCATGAGCGTCTATTAAAACAAACTTTAAGAGCTATTAATACATCAATAGGTTTTTCGTTACGTTAACGAACGTCAAAAAATAAAGCAAAAAAAAAAAAAAAAAAAAATATCGCATTTTTCTAGACGTTTTGATGTAGATATTTGAGAAACCGAAACGAGGAATGTTTATCTATATTTAAATTTTATTTTATTAATAGATACATATATGACTTTCTTACTTTCTCTGAAATAAAAATTTCGATATTTCAGGTGTTTTTAAAGCGTAGGACTCTCTTCCACGGTGTTAATCGACTGTCTTAATTAAAACTCACACTAAAAGATCATTAAAATATTGTAGCAATTATTTTTTTTTTTATATAAAATAGTCTGCAATTTTCAGTATTATAATTCTAGGTTTAATAGCCGTCGAATGATGAAAGGTTTTTTTATTTTGCCGCACTCATTCTGTCGTTTTTATTATCAATATCAGCAACTAGTTATTTAAACATACCTACATATATACATATATCTTTGTATAAATACATTTAAAAACAGTTTTTGATATTTTAGTTTACGTGTGGTGATATTAAATGTATAGTGATGTATAGATATTATTAAATAATTAAGTCAAGACATTTTACATATTTGCAAAATTGGACACAAATGTAATCGACCATTCGACGGCTGAGACTTATGTCCTTGACAATTACAAACATAAATTAAAACATTACATTTTATTTTCCCTAAATTTTATCTAATTTAAGTGGTGATATATTAAATAAAACTATTGTTTTTGGCTTTTGTTTGTTATATGGAAAGACTTTTCAGTTTGGCTCCTCAGAAGCTTTTCTGACCATAAAAATTAATAATTTTCTAAAACATCAGGCAAGCAAAAATCAAATAAAAACGCTAAATAAACTAGATAAAAATAATTTTATTTCATAATTGGTTATTTGAAATGATAACTACTGCTTTCGAATACAATGTGAAGAATATTGCAATTAAATCATTCTCGTTTTTCATTTAGATTTTTTAGTATTTACGTTAACTGACAGAGGCATTCCTCATAGCTGGTCTATAAATGATGCTGGTCTATGAATAGTTATTAATATTACCACAGTTTAGAGATGATATTACATTTTTTTATAATTCACAAGCCGGTTTTTACTGTATAGTTACTGCTTGCGTTCCTGTACATGCGTGCGGCACACTGGTCGTGACCACTGAGCTTGTCCACAGGAGCTTCGGCGCGAAGTGTTCCAAATGCTGCCGGGGTATCTCCTCATCGGACTGGGTTCGAAAGGCGAGGGAGCAGGTGTACCACTTGGCTTGCTTCGCGTGTGATGCTTGCGGACGCCAATTGTCTACTGGAGAACAATTCGCGCTGCATGAAGACCGAGTACTCTGCAAGCCACATTATCTTGAGACGCTTGATGGTGGATCTATTTCATCAGACGGTGAGTTTAGTGCGTTTCTCATTTTTTTTTATTGCTTACGGTGGCAAACGAGCAAGTAATACACCAGATGGTAAGTATCACTTCTGCTCAAGGACCGTTGCAATATTAAGTGTAGAGCTAGACTGCTGCCTACTAACCAAAATCTACTCAGAAATTTGGGCTGCCGGCTCTCTCACCGAACGAAGCAAAAAGCACATTGCTGTTGCTCAAACATCGTTTTTTTGCGAGTGACAAGAAATCTCTCAGCAATGGCCTACACAGCACAATGTTCACCATTACTATTAATGTTGGCACTACTATTGCACTATATCTAAACTATTTCTTTATTCTACTAACTATTTCTCCAATTATGATATTATTTTTTAGTAATTATACGCACAATGATTAGATTTCTATCAAAAATTGCATTTATTAGTGTTTCATCATCATCATCACAGCTCATATATGTCCCACTGTTGGGCTCGAACCTCCCCCATAATGGGAGGGAAATTGGCCTATTATACCATGCTGGTCAGACGTGTTGGTATAGGGTTTTGTTTCGAGTTTTCCTTCTCTTGTATAGATGTTATATGTATTTTTATATCCCTTAGTCATCTCTTACCAACGGGTAAGATAGTGGGTGGTGAATTGTATTTTTACTCCATCATCACACGGAATATTAGTGTTTACTGTTAGCCAAAAGGATATTATAGAAATGTGAACCGGCAACTATTATTTTAAATTTCAAATTAATTATGGCATAAATAAAGATATTTAAAATTTTTAAATGAAATATATTAGTTTGGATTTTAGAGCTATCGGTCCTCCAGGCGATAATTCTATTAATTTTAAGTAAAACCTGCACAAATTCTCTACATAATATAAATACAGCTTAATTCTTATAATAATTAATGTATAATAGTATATTTTTTTTAATTTTTACTGGCATTATAGTTAGTGAGAAGATCGTAAAAGCCAGCTAAAAGATCACCACAAACATTACTGCTGAAAAAAGTTATAACATTATTTGTGATCGTTGAAGAAGAGAAAAATAAGGCCTATGTTTAACTGTGAACATTTCATTGGCTGATAATGAGAATGAAGAATATTTTAACCACTTAAAACATCATTGAATGGCCATATCATATGCTCAATGTGTCACACTCATAGCTTCGCCTATAGTACCAATACAACGAAACATTTCCATTACTTTAACTCCTATAAAGTAAAAACCACAGTATATAGGTATATACCTACTATTAATAGCATTTCCATAACGCGACCTTTTAGGATTATCCCGACTAAAATATAGGCCGTTCCTAAATTTCATGTCAATAAATATGTTTAAAGTTTTCCCCTTTTATCCATCCATCAGTTACCTATGCTTTAATCATAATCCTTATCATCATTTCAGCTCGTATAAATCTTACTGCTGGTGGAGCCTTCTAGACATTAGCAACTAAATTAAGTTACTATAATACTCTGATCAGACGAGTTGGTTGATCTTTTTATTTCAAGATGTCCTTCTGTTGCATACATTTTATATGCGTAATGTTACTTATTCGTATTTTACGGGCAAAATAAGTGGTGAACTGTATTCTTACTCAGTCACCACACGAAAATAAAGAAGTTTTAATCAATATTTTCTAATTTTATTTCGTTTTTGTGTTTAACTGTTAGCCGCAGATGGCTTTGATAGCTTTACGCGGACTATGGGTGAGCGCTGAGGGCTCTCAACCTGAAATATTTTCTAGTATTTAACAAGGTATTTAAATTATTCATAATTAATTTTCAAGAATGATAATGTAGGGTTTTGTCTTTTTTTTAATATAATAGAACCATCCATTGCATTTAAAATGTGAATCACAAAACCACCAAATCGTTTCTTTACAGATGGCTGCGATTCAGAAGGTTACCACAAAAGTAAGGCGAAGCGTGTTCGCACAACATTCACTGAGGAGCAACTTCAAGTACTTCAAGCAAATTTTCAATTGGATTCAAACCCTGACGGGCAAGATTTGGAGCGTATCGCACAAGTCACCGGCCTCAGCAAAAGAGTCACACAAGTGTGGTTTCAGAACAGTCGCGCCAGGCAGAAGAAACACCAGCATACCGGAAAAGGGAAACAAAACCAATGTTAGTATTAGCGGCACGTTTACAGGAATTTGAGTTATTAAGAAACACTTGTTTCTTTATGCAATTGTGCAACACATTGTGCTATATCATTTTTAGAACATTGTGATTGCACAATTTGTTAAAACAAGTAATTTATTTTCAATCAAATAAATAATCCACGGAGCATTATTGCGAACTATTAACTAATTTCTGCTCTGCGATTGTATGCTTTGCAAATATTTACCTTAGTAGTCCGTAAGTGATGTTTATTTTGTAAATGCTATATTGTGCAGTGGTGTCTCGAGATGCAGATTCGGCGGGGTTTGGTCGCCCAATCAACCTTCACCTCACCTATTCGTTCCAGAACAAGCCGCCTTTTGTGCCAATAGGTAATAGTATTATCCATTTATGTACGTATTATATATTGACGAAATGGTCGAATGGAGAATTATGTGTGCATCTGTAATGCACACATAATTCTTGCCTTCGAAAATACAGGTTTTTTCGGTAATATTATACATATAATAAGCCACTTCTAAGAAGGTGAAAAATGTTAATATGGTCTAAAACTGTTTTGGCGTAAATGTGGTAATCTGATTTTGGTAATTTACTACACCAATTTTATATACCTTCTTTTCAACACACAAAGAAAAATAGCAAACTACATTTAATAATAATCATACAAAATAAAGCACTATCTGATTGATAAAAACAAATAACCAATGCAACAAATATACCATAAAATATTTACACATTAAAATTTTAAAGATTTTTCACTCCGTGAAGCGAAAACGGTCAGGTACAAGACTTTAAACTCCGAAAATGGTTAAAACCTAATTAAAAAATATTGAAACAAAGTTTAACATTTTCTATATTTACAAGTATTTTTACTAAAAGGTATATTTAAATTTTATGTAGGTTTATGTTAACTAAAATATAAAAAATAATTTTTTCGTAATATTTTATAATCATGTAAATTATAAATTCAATTTATTATTGTTCTAACAACATACCTATTCTGATATGATAATTAAATTAAAAGTTATTATCCGATCGGAAATTACATAGGTATTGTAAGCATGAAAAATAAAATTGCCCACAATTCCGTGTGATGGGAACAGTACCTAACGCTCAGGAATGTCAATGGCCAGTTCTGGATCCTATAAATGTTTTTTTCTACGTAGAAGTTGATTCATTCATTTAATATCCATGTAATATTGATAGCCTTCTTGTAGTAGGCTATGGTCTGTATACACTTCGCCTGGTCCGCCTAGGGCGACAAAAGAGCGGCGTACGACTTCCTAATCCACAATATTCTTTCTCCATCGCTATTGGACTGGAGACTGTTATCGAGTCCTTGACCTTGGTGACAATAATGATAACTTAGCCCTGATTTAGACCTTAGAAACCTTATAATATCATATAGATATGTTCTGAGTCAATCCACGTTACCAACACAAAATCTTAATAATTATTTTTATTTATTACTTACTTATTTACAAAAAGTCACATAAAAATTATATTTATATGGTATATAATTACTAAGTATAATATGTATATGATCATTATTTTAATTAATAATATATTCTCTTTATAACACCGCCTTGTTTAACTTGCTGATACATCTGAAAGAACACACAATGTAGGTATTTAATTAGTGAAATCACTGTAGCATAATTATTTATTTTCGTTAGTGAATAATTAAATAATAATAATTAATACAGGGTGGGCAGTTGAAAGTAATGAAAAACTAATTATAAGACCAATAATTGCCAAGACAGAGTATCGTGTTCGAATTCAATGTAAATTTTAGAACTGTATGAACTAATCTCTGACTCTTTACTCAAATTAATATAAAAATATTGTTTTTTTTTTGTATGCAATTTTGACTTATTGTGAAGAGAACTCCTCGTGGCGTGATGGAGAAACAATGATCTGTCTCGTTTTTAAATCGCGAGTATCGTAAAAATGAGTCAGTAAAATCAGAATATAATTTGATAGAGAGATTTGATAGACAGTCTTAGTAGTAGGGGAGCCCGGTACGCTAAATTTTCAGTTACTAAAGCGTCATGGGGACCGATTAGATTGAGAAGATTTGGGCCTAAAACGAAAAATAATTTATGTATTAAAATATTTGCCATTTTAGTGAGGAGGAGAGCATGTGCTAATTTTCAAAAAATGTTAAAAAAAATCATTCACATAAAAATACTCGAGCGCCTCAGACATTCACGATGTTTACCCGCTTTGTTTTTCTAACAACCGAGAGATATTATTCTGACGAGTAATTAGGGGAGGATGGCTGTAGAAAAAGGTAGAAAAAAAAACAAAAAAATATTCGAGCCTGTTAGATATTCGAAGGGAATATTTAGAAAACTCAAAAAAGTGTCCTATTAAAATATCTGACGATTTGGATGTGATCAAAAGTCATGGTAGATTTTTGAAAATGTAAAAAAAATGACCTTGAAATACTCGAGCGCATCAGATTTTTACACAAACGGTTTAACTTGATGTTCTAGTCGTCCCAAATGATAATCTGACAAATATATGAAGGAATATTCTTTATCTGGAAATTTGAAAGAAAAAATTTTTTTTTGCCACTCACCCATTTCCTTATGCCACGCTAAAATCATCAGATTATTGAAATATATTCTGTTCTGTATGTATTTAACTTAACTGGCCTTAATCTGACGCGCTCGAGTTTTTCTGAGAATTGATTTTTTTTTACTAATCTGACGGGCTGTCCTCAGAGCATGCCCTTATATGAAGGGTTTATATATGGTAGGAGTACATTACAAGGAATAAGGTTTCTCCTCATATAGTTTTCTGAAGCGCTCGAGTAACTCTTCAAATCCCCTCTTGGGCTCCCCTACCATAGAGCAGAATATTTCCTTTCTACTCCATATTTAATTATATTCCATACATTGGGTAGAATTTAGGTAGGTATATACGAGTAGATTAAAAAGATTTGAAATGGAAGTACAAGAAGAAGTAGATAAATTATACTATATTTATAAGTTCTATGTACCTAGTGACTTATTCAATTTATAAATAAAATAATAAATTATAAATTTCAGATGGAACGTCTTTCACGGATTCTTCAATGGATGAGTTGTCGGAGGACTCTTCTATCCATTGCATGCAGAGTGAGGTGTAAGCGCCGTACGAGATATATTTTCACGCAACTTTACATTAAACAACACGACTTAAATGTTATATTCAAATTTTGTAAACTTTCGTCTATCATAATTTTAGCTTCAGCTTTTATTTAAATATCTATTTAAAAATTATCTAATGCAGACGCTATTCGACAATTTTAATCTATTTTACACGTAGTATCGCTAAATATTATATTGTAGTGCGATTGTAAATTGTAATAGAATTATTCGCTGAAACAAGTGCTGCAGATTTTGTACAAACTAATTTAAATAATTTAATTTACTTATTAGTCAACTATAAATTGTTAGTAAATATGTGTACAAAAATTTGGAATAGGAGCGATATTTAACTTAAGCAGAGACTTAAAATTAATTGAATTGGATATTCGTTACGGTAGACTAAAAAAGCTAAAGGGGTCATAACCGAGTATAACTAAACGGTGTAAAATGTTTACGTGGTCTTCGTAATGGTAAGTGGAGGCGGATAAAGCGGGTAACATGTTCATACCTCATCTACCTTTACCCTACTAAATTTAAACACTCGGGTGACAAAATTTTCATATATTTTAGCTTCCAAAGGTTAATCGTACACGATTAATGTTCGGGAACAAAAATGTAATGTAAAATCAGATTTTTTCATGTATTTGTAAGCAGATAGTCATAAAAGACGTTTAGCTATTATACTTTCTTTTTACTCTGTCATTTATTATGCATTTTGGTAAGTCATTAGTAATTTCATATAATTTACACGTTTTTCTTTTTATAAAAATGGTAGATAACCTAACATGCTACTTATTTTTCTTCTTCTTATGTATTGGCAATCAGCTACATATACGAGCTACTGGTGCAGGTGTCAAGTTATAAATATTTTCACGTTTTTAGTCTTTCAAGTCAGTCGTTGTCTAAGTCAAATTGTCACCATCAACAGTGCAATGGCCACACTGTTAATGGTATCTTGTGGGAATTTTGATGGAAAACGAAAACGTTGTAAAGCACTTTTATATGATATTCACTACATCCCAGTATTTCCACACATCACATTACATAAAATGCCATCAAAATTATCTAATATAACACGTTAAAACACTAAGATATCGAATATAATACAAGAGCACCACATGACGTTTTCAAATTCCCGTCAAAAGTCCAACATGCTACTTAAAAGTGACATAAGTATATGTCATTTATATTGAAGACACAAATCGCCGATGAGGTTACATATAAAAAACTGTCAACATAGAAAACCTAAAATATTATCTGCTCTGGTAATCACTGCGTATGCTTTACGTTTACAGAGTAGGTAATAGTAATAGTAGTTAACCTAACCTAACTTATGGGACTTTTGGCGGGAATCTAAAGACGTCATTTGGTGGTCTTGTATTATATTCAATATCTTAGTGTTTTAAAGTGTTATATTAAATAATTTTGATGATATTTTATGTAAAATAATGCGAAAGAACTGCTGGGATGTAGTGAATATGATATAAAAGTAATTTACAACGTTTTCGTTTTCCATCAAAATTCCCACAAGATACCATTAACAGTGTGGCCATAGCATTGTTAATGGCGACAATTTGACTTACTATCGGACAATGATTAACATGAAGAGACTAAAATATACGTGAATAATATTATAACTCATAACTTATATTAAAACTCATAACTTAAAATTACAACACTGGCAACAATGCTTTTATAAGTAGCTGATTGCCAATACAAAAAAAAGAAGAAGAAAAGTAAAGACAGTTGTGAAGACAGTTATACCGTTTACCACAATTAAAAATAGCTACCAATTCGAAATTAATAATCAGACTTAACATATTTTATACACTGCATTCTGTTGTCACGTCTGTTAATATGGATGTTAATTAAAGTACAAATCTACACTTGATATGTTTTAATGAATAGCATAACTCTAAGAATAAGATCTAGTTCTTGTTCTTAGCTTATAACTAACATAATATAAAATTTACATATCGCTTAAATATTCATTTTGATCATAACATGGGGGCCTTTAAAACCGCAGTACATAATTCGTTGGTATTTATAAATATATATAAATATAATGTAGAAAATAAAGATACTTTTTTTATATCATTTATTTAATGTATATTGTAAAAAGTTATATTTATTTATTTATTTACATGTAACTGTGATACCATATGCTTATCGCGTTTATATTTGGTTTTACAATGCATTATATACAGAATAATTATATTTAGAATTTTATTTAGCTTATTTAATCATAAGATAATTTATTATAGTGCCAAACCGTTATATCTAATACTTAATGAATAAATAACGGTAATTATCGAAAAAATAAATGATGGGACATAGTAGCAAACTTAGGATTAGAGAATTTCATGTATTTGCTTTGTGAATTATACTTTCATAAGTGATTTGTAATATTTGCCGTAATTTAAATTAGAGTATAGTATATACCGAATCTCATATTATTACATACATAATTAGTGTATAACATAAAAACAAGTTAAATGCATAAAAGAAAATTAGTTTTAAGTATTTTCTTTATGGTTCTTACCGCGGGTCTCCATATCTGAAGGCCGCATGGCAAGCTGATATATGGAGGATGGAAAAATATTTATACAATTCACATATTATTTTATATTTCTTCCTCCTCATGCTTGGTGACGCCCTTGGTCTTACGATTAATGTTTTAAAGATAAAACACCTCATTTTTGCCTTAGTTGACTTCAGCAATATAATTAAAATGCATAGAATTCTTAATTCTATTTTCAGAAGAGAAGAAATAACGAAACTTTTTTTAACTAATGTTTAAAGTGAAAATATCTATCTATGCAAAACATAGCTTTATAACGAGTTGAGATTCGCCCACCTAAATACAAACTTGTTAACGTAGAAGTTGTTATATTTTATTGTTACATATACACAGATTAAATTGCAAATAACCATTGAAACTCAGACATCAAACGCCATAGTTTTATGACCTGCAGGTTAAACAAATACCTACGTTACACATAAGATGTGGTACCATTAAAATACAAAATTTCTTGAATATTCCAGTGATTTTTTTTTCAAAATATTCAAGTATAGATACAACATATTGGTATTCTTTATTGATTATCGAAAGTTCGAAACACTTTCGAACGATGACGTTCGACGTCAAAAACATCTCGTATCAATAATACAGAAAGCGAATTAATAAATATTCTTGAGATTGTAACGTAGACTTTCAATATCTTATATTTATTTTATTTATTGTACAAAGGGTCAATTTATATTGTATTATACATATATATTTAAATAAAACTTTAAATTTAATTCACTTTTGTAAATAAAAACATTTAATGTACTTAATATATTTAAGACGAATTCCATATTGTATATTACAGTTATTAGTAAATAAGCTATTAAGTATTGGAAGCATATGGCATACCTGTGAGGTATGTTAAAAAGTTAAAAATTGTTGATAAAAGAACAGTACAATGGGATGTAAGAGCTAAGTTTCAGAAATCTATATGATATAAGCTTTCCTTGATAGTAAAATTACATGACAACACACAGTTGCACAGAATTATCAGTTCAATATTCAGACCCGAACGGTTCAAATAGTTGAGAAGATCATACGAGAGCGAATAAATTGCCGTGTAATCTCCTAATAAAGAGATACCTAAAGATCGTATGGTTACTTCTAATTGAATTCAAACTTTGATACATACATATCATCACGCCATATCCCTTGCAGGGTAGGCAGAAAGAACAGAACAAAATTTAATACAACTGTTTTTATCGCCACCAACAGAATCATCTCATCTATCTGTTAACTTGATATTCCAGAATATATCTGGAATTCTCATGACAGTTTCAGTTATTGGGTATTGAATTATAAGCATTATATAGTAGTTTAAATTGAAGATAAAAGCAGCAAAAAGAATTCACAGCAGAAGCAATTATTGTTTTCATTAACACCAATTGTGGAATGTATGCGTAAGGAAAGGCTTAGAGTAATGCTAGATGTAAATTTATAGGACACAGGCTGGTGTAATAGCATTCTAGCTTTATACCTACCTCTTCAGAGGCCAAATTACTGTATAAAATTACTAAAATGGGAATGAGAAACCGCACATTCCCGACAAACTGATTGTAATGCTACATTAATCTTAGAATAGTTATGTTTGATTTGTTGTTCTTATGGGGACAACATGTTCAAATATGAACCGTACCCCTTAAATAAAGAGAAAAAATAATTTTCACCAATTCTTTAGAACCTCTATTTAAAACGAAAAATAGCAGTCTCTGAATATTATACTCAAGACGTATTTTGCATATTAGATTTTAGGAGGCAATAGCTCTTTAAATTTCATTTCAAAATGAAGTAAGATGAATTATATTTGTTGGTACAGGAAAAGGAATTCCATATGCTTCTAAATTTTTAGAAAGTAATAATTTATGATCGTCGGTTTTTAAGTGACATGTAGTACGTCATCTTGTCATTTTATTGTAATTAATTAGTCCTTGCAAGTACTAGGTACTACTTAAGTTAATTCTGTACAAATTTTTAAATATATTATGTTGGTTATTGTTGTTGTATTTTTTTATATGATTTAGATTTTGTGGTGCTGTGAACGAACTGAGGAGATGCTGTGAAAAGCATCCGAATCAGTGTGAAACTATGAGTAACATATTCTCCAGGGGCACTAAAATTGCCAACAGTATTTTCGTTTCGAATCCAACTTCATAAATATAGTAGAAAATATTAATTTTAGATATATTTTTATTTAAATTAATTCTTTAAATAACTCTGAATAATTATTTTCTGCAGTTAGTCCAGTTTATAATGTCATTGGACGACAAATCATTTTCGTTATAAGATAATGAATCTGATTCCAGTAATATGAAATTCGAAGGTCGTTCAGACTGAAAGAAAAATAAATTCGAAGAAGGTCGTTTTAGATCGAAAAAGGAATCATTCAACGATCATCTTCCAAAAACCCATCACTTCATTTTTTAAATTACGTATAATGTATTTTGTTTCGGATGTATAGTTAATCGTCTGAATTGACTTCGGAAGCTCGATGTGTCAAAACACAGGCTTCTAGCAACTGATCGTCAAATAATCCGTACATAAAATTTGGAGAAGATAAATAGAAAAATTCGGAAGTTATTGAATCTGAGCAGGCCATTCCGTCGTAAACAAAGATTTATAACAGAATTTATAAAGATATATAAACTATTACCATCAAACTTTAAAAGCTCACACCACATAAGGCATTTTAAAAACCTATGATTTTTTAGAAATTTATGATAATGCATTTTGATAAATCATTTATCATTTCATTTTACCGTTACGCCATTGGAGAAATGATAGTACTTTGAAGTTGTGTCGGTGCTACCGCATCGCTACCGGCTCCGCCTGCACCCTTCATTCCTTGTACGACATTCTGTTATTGTCTCATTATAAGCGTGGCATTTAATTTGAAACGTCGTATGTGCTGAGTGTCCGTAATAAGTGGTGTGATTTAGATCGAACCTGAGTAGTTTATCACGAAAATGTAAGTAAATTTTCCGAATGACTATTATTAAGGGTCGATAAGTATTTACATATTGTATCTTAATCGAAACTATCTAATACAAGCAAAGATATTTGTAATCTGCCATAATTAGGTTTAAGCATTTTTCTAGGTAGTTTCAAAGTATAAAAATCATCAATTTACTTGTCCTTCTACAGATTCTTTATGAATATCGTCACACCTGTAATCCCTGACGAAGTAGTCAGTTCAGCGACGTATTTAGTCTCCAATGTGACTGGTGGCGAACCAACCAATATACTACGAGCACAAACCCGGTTACGAGCTGCAATTGAAGAAGTTTCACAACAGTAAAACCACATATTACATTTTGCCATAGCTGGGAATCGAACCCGGAACCTCATGACCAGCAATCACAATTACTAAGCCAACGAGGGTAACAAGATTTTTTTATTTTTTTATAAACTGCCTTGCTTATTTTAGATAGCGAAACGCAGGGAATGGGTGGACGGACGGTGAAGAAAAAAGTGATTCCAAATATGTACGCCAAAGAATATTTAGGTTTTAAGTACAGCTGTAAAACAAATGACTGTTTACCTGAAACCGATGCAGATGACTGAAAAAAAATGTGAATGATTCGCGACAGCATAATTTTAATATCATTGGTTTATTTACTTTTCCTTAAATATGTTTTTGATTGGACACAATGTCTTCATGTTAAGTTTCAATTATAATTGTATTTTGTTACATCTTTCATTCTAAAATAAGGCAAATTGCCACTAAGTTTCTATTTTTTACTTTTAAATAAATATTTTTTGATTGGATACAATGATTTTATTTACATCTTGCGTTCCTGACTAGTTTTAGAGCCTTAGTTTTTATTTTGTATATTTAATTTTTTTAGGTTTTATCTCTTATATATATAAGAGAAAAATACTTTTTTAATTCATTGTATTGTTGAAACGATGTTCTGGCAGTATAATTAGAGTTTCAAATTTTGTTTCAACAATTTAAAAGGCCATAATTTTTTTTTACCATTTACGATATTTTATTTCAACCAAACATTTCATTACCAACTGACCCACTGCATTTCTAGATCTAATCATAATTATAAATTTAATCTTACATCTTGAATTGCAGTACCCAAATAAATAAATTTACTGCATACAGCATATTTACCGCCTGTAAATTGATAATATTTCCATCTACGCGTACATTTTTCTTCCTTAGTTACCGGGTTTTAAAGGTATGTGTTTTAAAAAACTGTTTGCTGTAACTAGCCAAACACGTACTTATAGTAACTTTAGATAAAAAGTTTACATTCCAAATGGTGACTGGAAGTAAAATAAACCTATGTTCCAAAAATGGTAGCGATATCATGGATAGGTCAGACACTATTATTTTTTTTTTCCGAAATTAATAAAGTTTTTTGGCTCTGGTGAACAATTGCAATATGTCTACTTACAGCAAATATGCTTTCCTACGTCGATATTGCAATCAACTTGAAGGCTCACACATATACCCCTTAAGCTCTGACATCCATGGCGTGCTACTGCTGTGCTTTTCATAGTTTTTTTTTAATCCTCTTATTTATTGGCTTATTAGACTATTTAATAGAATAATGCCCTATATACAAGAATAAATAGTTTCTATTGGCCTTCATATATCCCATTTGCACCGGAGGAAAGTGGAATAAATTGAAATCCTCTTGTTTTTCCTTTCTAATGTTAATTTGTAGTCCCAAGACAATTAAAGTGCTGCCTCAGGATCAATCCTCGGTATCATTTACGGAGACCATTGTAAATTCTGACTCACAGGGAATATAGTGGTAGAAATGTCTGGTGGAATTAGTTCCATATAAAGACGAGTCTGGTACTTTGGAATTAGTTTTGAAAATTTCTCAACAGTGTTATTTGTTGAGCGGATCAATATCCAGCCTCGGACCCGAGCCGCTCGGGCCTGTTCAATTCAACATTGCTCATGGATTCAGTGAGCTACACTTTGACATAGGAGAAATTAACCTATTATTCGAAACTGGGGGTATCAATTGCTTATAGTCTTTATTTAAGAAAATACTTTATGACGCATTGGAAGTGTTTTACACTTTTTACATGAAAGCACGAGAGGAAGATACTGACTTTTGCGATATGTAATATTTCATTCAATCTGACGTGTTTCATGCAAATATACAAACAAGGTAATATTTCATATTTTATTTATTTCATAAATGACTCATATCTAAATTATCCTAAAGTTTAATATAAAAAAAAAATATTATTTTATATTTGGGTAAAATTTATTCTATTTTCATACACGCTAGACATATTATTTCAGTATGTATACAAGCTTGTAAAAAAGTTATGTATATATGTGTATACTTTAATCTTACGCCTTTAATATATTTAAACTATCATCTAGGAATGATTAATAAATCATTCCACTTCTTCAGAAACTTTATCTAGTTCATTAATAATATTTAATAATACAATGATAAAATTCTTAAATCTAAGAAATTTATTAATAGCTATCTATCTACTAGTTAACTGCTTTTGTACGTAAGATAATTAACAATTTTCATTTATTTTTAAATAACTCAAATCTTAGATTGAGTTAAAAAAATCAATCACTCCTGCATTACGTCGTTATAACCATTAAATTGTCAATATTTTATTTAATAATGATTAAATAATTCCACAAATTGGAAAATCACATAGCACTTGGTAGAACATCGTTGCCTTCAGTCAAATGACAATTTCATTTCTTAGCCCGTTCTCAAAATATCAATAGCTAACCTGACTTGTTTACAACTTTTCCATTGCGTTAAGTAACAAGTTCATCTCTTGATGTACTTCACGGAGCAGGTCCTTCATCTGCCGTGATGAGTCCAGAATGTCCACGCTCTGAGTGTAAGGATTATAGCGTACAGCAAAGTCTCGAGGTATCGTTTGTGCAAACTTACTGAAAGAGAAAGAAGAATAATCTCAATAAATAACATATAATCGTGTGGTTGTGGCAGAAACGTACTTCATTAGCATTATTGTAAATTTTTATTTAGATCTCAAAGCACCTTTTATAGATCCCGAAGTAAATAGAGGAGTGTTATAAGATTGACGTGTCTTTGTATCTGTCTATGGCTTCATAGCTCCTAAACGACTTGACCGATCACGATGCGGTTGACTTTGTTTTAAATCTGATGTGTTTAAGAAGGTTTTTAGCTTCAAATTATGAATATTTTTTCAGGTGTTTCAAAGTCATCACCTCATATTGTTAAATGTCAATAGGGATCATATCATTACTTTTAAACACATCTGTAACTTAACCTCTAAAACACCCATATATGATGGTTCCACTAAGTTACTCTGATGATTGAGCTCGAAGATAGGATAGGAAATCCTGGATTTCCTATTATTAATCCCATCAAATTCGGGTTTATTTGATTCGCCTTAACTATTTCTGTTTATTTATGTTGTTTTTTTTATGTAGGGAATTACTTAAAATTCTTAATTTTATATTATTCTATATAACTACTAGCGGACCCAGCAAACTTCGTCCCGCCTAACAGTCAATGTACGATAAGTAAAAATCCCACAACTCGATCGCAGCCTAACCTACCAGATCTAATTGCGAATCTAAACCATTCTTGAATCCACTTGAACACACAAAAAAATTCAACAATATCCGTCCAGCCGTTTAGGAGTTCAGTGACATACACACGTACATAAGAATTATATATATAAAGACTAAGCTTTACAATGAAATACCTAAAAGATCCACCATCTATATAAACGTTCAAAAGGAGTCAACAGTCTTACATTCTTCTCTCGTCTCTTCTAGTCTATATTATTATGTACTTGCAAAACAGTTCCTCAATATTTTTCTTTCTCGGGCCTCTCTCTAAGTGAAGTGTGTTTTTAGGTACCTAATAAATCTTTATTTAAGGTATTTTTTAAAAATCTCTTCGAACCGAAATTAAGATAGAAACTAAATATTTTGTTTTTACTTCATGTTGACTAAACCCTTGTCCTGTCCTTTCAAAACTCCAAGGAATCTGGTTTCAACACTTGAACCAGGTTAATTAAGTAGCGTTTAAGAGAGAGTTTGATATGTTTTCATGCATTAACTATACAGACTGTCGTTTTGAAATTTCGCATTTATTATTATCATCATCATCATCACAGCCCATAAATGCCCCTCTGTTGGGCTCGGGCCTCCTCCGTAATGAGAGGGAAATTAACCATACCGCGCTGGTCAGACGTGTTGGTATAGGGTTTTGTTTCGAGTTTTCCTTCGCTCGCATAGATGTTATATGCGTTTTATATCGCTTAGTCGTCTCGTACGATCACCCAAGGGTACCCACCATATGGAGGTGGTGAATAGTATTCTTACTTCGTCACCACACGGTAATTTATTATTATATTAAGGTAAAATTATTAGTCATAAAAATATATTACTTACATCATCTTCTCCTTAGCGTCTTCAAAGCTATTGGCCACAAAGTAAACAGGTTGGTACTCAGTAATGGGATACTTGGTAGTACCAGTAACCTCAGGTTCAAACTCAAGTAGTTTAGGTTCATCTGAGATACAGTATTGAAGCTCGCCAAACGATGAGAGAAGACCAGCGCCGAAAGCTTTTAGTTTACCCTCTTGTCGGCACAAACCGAATTCAACGGTAAACCAAAAACACTGTACATAAAAAAAAAACATAAGTTAGGTGAACATCTCACCTAAGATAAGGGAGAGTAATAGATATAAGAGTTTAATTCCATCCAAACCTATCAATGTTCACCATGAATATAATGAGCTTTCCCAAAAGTGGATGGTGCCTAAATTTCATGGCAAGCAAGTCTGACAATATTTCTTACAATATAATAGAATAATTTTCCATATGATGACAGAGTAAGAATGCATTTCACTGCTACCATCTTGCCTATGCAGATAACATCATCATCATTTACCTACTTTTAACCCAATTGTTTGAGGTCGATGCAATATGTACTCCAATATATGTATTTCAAAAGTTATTAACAATAGCTTCATGACCGGCCGCTTGCCTGACGTCAACCCTACTTGGTCATTTTAACTGTTGACCAAACGGCATCAGCTGGAGTTGGTCCAGGTCGATACAAAGACGTTTAGGCTTTTATAACATCCACGAGCAATGTAAGAGTTGATGGTATTTGTAGCCGCCACACAACCCAATATGCAGATAAGATCTATTCAAGAATAGGAAAACGTGATATAAAAAGTTTTACCAATGCGTCTGGCCAACGTGGTATAGTAGGTCAAATTTCCTACCAATTTACCGCCGGCGAGCCCAGCAGTGGAATGTATATGAATATGATAGAATAATAAATCTAATGAAATGAAATGTTGATCTCACTTACGGTGGCTAACTTCTCGATATAATCATCGGGGGCTCCGAGTGATGCAAGCCCAATCTCCTGAGAGAATTGCGCGAAGGCAGGATCAGCAAAAAGTGGTGCGTGGCCGAGAAGCTCGTGGCACACGTCCGGTTCAGGTGTGTAAAGCGGCCGGGAATGGTGACGAATGTATTGAGTGCTGTGAAACACCCGAAATGCGAGTCCAGCCAAGAAGTCCCGAGATGACAGCAAACCAGCTACTGGCCTCAGTGTAAAACCTGTGCAGTCTACAAAAAAAAATAGTTATTAGATACCTGATTAGATAACTAATTGAGGCATGAGATACCACCCAATAGCCTATTGATGGAAACAGGAACACGTAGATTATTCCAACGCTTTCACGTACATGGGAACAATGGTCACTGAAAACGAACAGTTTAAGACCATAACGTTTTCTGGTGAATTGGCTGGATCTTGTAACGATGTCAAGTGACAGGATGATCCAAAGGTGATGGTGGTATCAATTCAAATAGTTCCTCAGAAAGCTCCTCGTAAAAGAGTCGCTCGACTCCGGACTCCATTTGAGACCGTCTTTACCGTAAGCGAGACATTCTTATATTCGGTATATTAGGTACCTACTCGTCACCTGTACTATCATTCGCATAGCAACGCATTTTGTCTATGGATAAAATGTCATTGACCTTTAGATAACTAGGATTAATGAAATAATCCTTGTACTGCGACGAATTACACCCAGAGTCAGAACAGCATTTTATAAATCGTACAAAGTATTGTTAATAATAAACACTACGTTTATAGGTTACTACGCCATCTGTGCAGTCATATATGAACAAAGGAAACATTCAAATCTGTTGATATAGTTTGTGCCATCTATTGACAAGTACCTGACCTAACATCTTGTCTTCTAATCTACTTGAGTAACAGCGACATCTCTTATTAAGAAAACGAACGGAGTGAGCTAAATTTTCTGAAAACATACGTGGCCTCGCCTCATTGTTAGTCGCTTAGTAGCGGACTTATTGTTATATATGATCATGAAACCGATGGCGCTCTAGTAAATAGCCAGTATATTTTATGTTGCTGACTAATTGTCTTTTCAATAATATACTTTTAATAGATTAATGAATTTTACACTATTTTATCTACTGTTTTTGTTTCTGTTACGAATAAGGATAGGGGAATGTCGCTGTGTTTTTTTTAACATATTATTTAATTACAAAGACAAGTAGTTAAATCGAATAACAATGCTTAAACAAGTAGGAATTAATTGATTTTGTTATTCACTTTATAATTGACTATATAGCTATGCATATTTTTTTCCTATTTTTTGAGTATTTCCCAAACTATTTTGTATTTGTCTGGGAAGTTATCAACATTTTTTTCTAAAAGTTGTTATTTTATATGTTTTTATTTCAAACGAGAAAATTCATACCTTTCAAGAAGTTGGAGACATCTTCCAATTGTGGAATATTATCTTCCCTGTAACCACAGTTTTCTATTAGAAGTGGAAAAACGTGATTGTGTTCTTTGCAGGCGTGCGTAGGGTATAGTTCGGTGAGCTTCTTAAAGACAACGCCCCATGTGGCTATTTCCTCTTTGGTATAATTGACGTGGGGTAACGGCTGTCCATGTTTGTAATTATAGGCGATGTCAGCAAAATATTTGCGGCGTGCTCGGTATGTGGCATCCGTAAAGCCCGGGTGGTCAGAATCTAATTCCGCACCATACGAAAGTATTTGATTGGCAAATCGATCCAAATCACGAATGCGTCGAGGAAACCATGGCACCGCACCTGAAAAATAAAATTAATTATGATAATGAAATAGCCATATGGTTGCCAAAACTTGTGTTTTTATAACCCCAAAAATTGTCATATGAGAGTAGTATTGAGTCCGAAACTTACTAGAAGAGAAAATTTACTCGAAATTAAACACTAATCCAACCAGTCAAACAATTTTATAACTGTTACTGTAGTGGGTAGATATAAATTTTCTGTTATAACCATGACTTATTGGACGTGAGACACCTAAGTCCTCCCGTGACCATCAACGCTGTACAGTGTTCGAAACATCGGGAAATGCACTTTTTCGCGGGCATTCCGAATTTAACAATTAGTAAAACTAGTTTTTTTTTCAAAAACTAAACCAATCTCTCACACCAGCGTAGTATCATCATATCAGCCTATATAAGTGCCACTGTTGGGTTCGGGCCTCCTCTACGATAGAACTGATAGGAGGAAGACTGACCTACTAGCTATATTGACCTACTAGGTATATCAGAATGGTCAAACATGTTAAAATAGAGTATTAAACCAAATTTTCCTTCTCTTGCTCTCTCGAGGTTATATGCATAATTACCTTAACTCCTTAATCGTCTTTTATAATAGCCACGCAACATACTGGGTGCAATTTGACTTTTACTCCATGGCCACGAGGAAACTATGCGTAACATTATAAATTAAAATGCCTTCAATAGAGGAAGTAGACTAATTTTTATTCCATAGAGGTAAGTTGTACCTAGATCAATTATTTGTCTTTTACTCGTACTACTGTAAGTAAAACACATTATACTTTGAACGGAAGTAGGAACATTATCTATATTCCAAACCTGTCCATTTATAAATTGCCTAGTAATTCTAATACCATAATATGATATGATTCTAGGTACTATTCTAGAGATATTGAAACTGAAACCCGAATACACCAAAAGGTAAATACATTTTACTGATAACAAGTTATTACGACAAGCCCCTTACTGACAAGCCAGTAGAAGAATGTAGTTGATTTTCCAATACACTTACACAACATTCATTCATACCCCAAAGTGAGCACTCATCATCCACTGGCAAGAACGCTAAAGTCACATTCTTAACGCCTGGTAATCAGTTTGGGGTCCTCAGTTGGTTTCATATATTTTATTAAGATGGAAATACCGATTCCCATTATCCTGGTACTTCTTCAACTGTTATGTGCGGCTATCATAGCTAGGCAAGCACATTTTAGTAGACCATTATACATACTTAAACTATTACAAACATATAAAAACGAAAATGATCTTACATCTGTTATCTTTATAATTCCTAGATATAATGTTTAAGTATCCAACATTATGTTTAATTTCCTCAAGTGCTGCACCAAAGTCACCTTGCTCATGCTCACATTCTACCATAAATTCGTAGCCTGGCCTTCTGGCAGACGATCTGGATTCAATGTGACTAAGGTTGACTCCATGCGATGAGAACACGCTCAAAAATTTGGCCAAAGCACCGGCTCCGTCTGGAGTCGCTGGTGAGAAAAGTAACCATGTTGACTTGCTGGAGTCTCGCCCCTCGCGGATGTAGTTGCCACCCTCCATCAGTTTTGGCTGAAAATAAAAGTATTAATATTTATTATTAGTCAAAAAAGCGGATGAATGTATCTTATGTATATTTTATTTTCTAGTTAATAAATTATTTTTATTATTTCTCTTGGTAATACGCCTGCCATTTGTGGTGGTTAGAGCATTATTTCATTATATCTAAGACCTAGCTACAACAGATCTTAATGAATGGACGAATACCACAGTTCCGAAAATTGGGCTTCGAAATTTTAGTGTTTCGCGAACAAATTAAAAGGTAGTCTAATAAGAATTGCAATAATGATCGGAATATGTTCCGTCACTGATTCTAATAAACCCTATACTTCTTCTCAGTGCATGTACGTCTCAATGTAGGGTGCTTCCTCGCAATGGGACACATCCCACTATGCCACCCAGATGGTTGACTTTTCCTTCGCTTGCTACTAGGTATTAAAACCTAGAAACAAGACATTAACTTCATTCTACAGATGAACTAGCCATTGCCTTGCCCTCCTGTAGGGTTTTAATAATAATGCCATCTTTTGATTACACTGCGTACTACTACGAGTAGTAACAGCCTTGTTTGCCGTAAGTATAGATTGCATAATAATAACATAATTACATCGACAACACAAAATGTCACCACACAGACAATATAGGAATTATATAAACATATTATATCTTATGTATATATATATATATATATATAATCAAATATAAAAACACAAAATATGTTAACCGATTTATCCCAAACTGGCATCAATAGAAAGGCAAAAATGCGAAAATGTTTTTGATCTAAAACAACACATTAGAACCCGGTAGGTGACGCTACAATAGTTTTCATAAATTCTATTTTATTTATTTTACTATCGTAACCCAGCAAACGCTCTGTTGGATCAATTGATTGATTTGAATTGATCAATTGATTCACTGTAATAAAAAATATATTTGACAAATTATTTAATATTAATTTACTGTTTGGAATTTTCTTTTGAGTTTATAAAGTTTCAATCATTCGTTCAGGTGTTACCTACAATTTAGGATTCGATGGTGTAAGCATAAGTATTGTAGATTATTTCATCTGATTATTTAATATTAATTTGCTGTTTGTTATTTTCTTTTGCGAAATAAAAGTGTCTATTTATTCATTAAGATGTTAGGTATCTAAGGGGACGTCTATTGTCACGTGATCTTTTTTAGCATTTTTAAACCCCCTCCCCTCTCCCTTGGTGATGCGTGGTGGGATTTAAGACTATGACCCCCCTCCCAAACCGACATAACGTGAACTTTTAGTACCTACAAAGAAGTAGCCCACAGCTCATTATAATCTCGGTTTTTTGCTTTTTTATACTTCACGAACTTTAAACGACTTCGTTCGTTGTCTGGCAAAGGCTTTTCAATTTAAAAATTTCAGCGTTTGACGTAAAACAAATACACATGATATCTTACTACACCCCCCTCCATCTTCTGGTATTTCGTGATTTTTGTCAAACCCCTCCTCCCTTTCAAACCTCACGTTATTAATGGACGGCTCTAAGATTAAATGTTCGTTGGTGAAAACAAACGTATTATAGATTATATCAGTTTACTTATATAGGCGACGAGAATGACTAAGGTGACGACAATAAACTACTGTTATTATCACATTTGCATCATAGAATGATAATAGAATAATTTGACGATAAGGAGTGACCTCTTAAAACAGCTTGCGTTGTGAATTGATGAGATAACCCTGGGGTGATGCTCGTTGGACAGTCCCGGTCTGTGCCTTCAAATGACATCCGATAAACGTTATCTAGCTGACTTTAACTTAGAATACCGAGTAGTTATAAATTACCCAATATTAATCTTTAAATATATTATTAAAATTAAAAATCATTTTAAATAAACAAGATATTTAAGTGCTCATTATCAATGTATGTTTTAGTAAACTATTTTACTTTATTTTCGTTTATTACCTTCAGAACTGTATATTATCAGCGTCAGACCTTCACTGTTGGATATAGAACTCTCTAAGAAAGGGTGGAATACCATTATCGTCACGTTTGTTAGGTACTAAAAATGGCTAATGGATGCATATACGCAGAGAACATCATTGCAAAAGAAGTAAAACTTGAAATACATTCAGTACTAAGCCGTATGATACGCATGTAACAGATCACTTTATCATGCTTTGAAGAGCAACCAATGAACCAATTGTCGAAATTGAGACGTATACTGGCTAAAGAAGAGTTTATTATAAAAATGGAAAATCATCAGTTTCCATCGTAATATTAAATAGTTTAAATCGTAATAAATCTTAATCTCAGACCTCCACAATGGATGGTAAATCGACCTATTACACCACGTCTATAAGACAAGTTAATATAGGGTTTTGTCACAAGTTTCCCTTCTCTTGTCATCTTAAAGTATTACCATACATACATACCTACATACCATCACGCCATGTCCCTTGCAGGGTAGGCAGAGAGAACAGAGTGCCAGAGAACTCTATCCTTGCATACTTCACTCGCTTCCTCAACATTCATAATTCTCTTCATACACGCTCGCCGGTTTCGGAGACCTCTTGACTCCACCTTCCTTCAGTACATAACCGATCTGGTCTAGGTAGTTTAGTCTCGGTCTCCCCCGGTACCCTACATCCTTCCACTTTCGCATTGTATATCTTCTTAACCAGACGTTCGTTCGGCATTCTTTATTTTGTATTACAATACAAATAAGGTTAAAGTTCTTAAAGACAACAATCCTTCATTAAGGAAACATTCCTTGTTGCGGGGGACTTTACCAACATGCAACTAACGACACAAATTACACCCAGGCTCAGAACAACGATCTGTGGGTAACACAAGCATTGTCCTTTGTAGGAATTGAATCCAATCCACAAATGGCACTATATATAGGTCAGTATTCTTTTCTATTGCTTATGGTAGCAAACGAGTAAGAAATTATTGCTACCGCTTATTGATCTTCGCAATACCAGAGGCACAGCTAAACCGCTGCACAACAAAACCCACCCAGAAAATTGGGTTTGAAGCTCTCTCGCTGAATGAACGTAGCAACAGCACATTACCATTGATCAGACGTTGATTTTCTGCAAGACTGTGCTACTACCCCGCACGAATCAACCCGCAGTTGTAGACAGAGAACTGTAAACAATGTGACCATATCACTCAAATATGTGCTCATATGTAAAATTTTGTATTGAATCAAATCAAAACTATTATATAAAATATTGTAAACAAAGTTACTTTATCATATTCAAATTTGATGTTTACTTTTACATATGATAGGTTAGATACCTTAGGTATTTAATATTTATATACTTACATATTTTCGAGATGTCATGACCCTACAGTGACTTTGTAAATAGATTGTGTCATCACTCTTTTCCTTCTCGAAAATGTACGCACGTTTATAAATATAGAAATTAATTAGTTAGGTGATATGATAATGATAAAACATGAATTAATTACAGCTGTAATTAATTTATATGCTATTTAAACGCGATTAGGTTGAACTTAAGTTTCATTAATCTGCGATTTAACAGGAATGGCAGAACACAGATTAATGCAGTAAGGCAAAAACAGGCATATTTCAAATGTTTGTAATATTTTTTTAACTTTTCATTGCTTTTTCTCATGAACCTGTGCTATATCAGTGGCACAAAACGGCAGTCTAGTTGAGGTTTGGCTCTTCAGCTCTGTCGCTTATCTAAGGAAGCCCAGATTTTCTGGCAGAGTGTATTATAACCCCGGATGAGACAATTTATTTTTTGCTATAGGCAGGAAATAGCCAGCAGCTTAGCCCTACCACTGTTTGTCTGTGTGATGACGGAACAAGAGTACATTTTGAATTAAACTATACCAACCCGTTCAAACAACGTAGTGTATTAGGTCAACTTTCCTCCTCCATGATGTACCAATAGCATCTATACAAATGAAGGAAGACATGAAATTAATCTTATGCCAACGCTTCTGACCATCATGGCATAGTAGATAATATTCACTTTCATTGTAGGGAAGGCTAGAATCCACTAGTAGGGTGTACCTATATGAGCTGAGATGATGATAATCGTGAATAGTAATAAATTTATAAATCCAAATAAGCAAAAGATACTAAATAATCCGAATTAAACTAAATAATACTTCGTAAACGATATAACAATAACTAACATCAGTAACCACGTATAAGATATATAAATATACGCCATTAAATCTAATTAAAACTAATATTTTATTTTACACAACTGATTCTAAAAGAAGCATTACGGCTTAATTATATCACGACGATACATAACAATTCTGAAATTTTTAAAATAGATTTAATGTCAAAGAGTAAAAAGTTGTAATAAATCTTCGATTCGGCTTTGTTGGGCAATATTAGATCTTCTTAATAATATCGGCACAATAATATTTATTATTATAGTATTGGTAGTACTCGCACAAAATAAACACATCGAGCTGTCAACAATCATTTCAACGTTTCGTGGTATTTTCAAAACAAACCATAAACAACATTACGGAAACTGTCAGTTGCGTTTTGTTATATCATAAATTAACAGTTGACTTAATGTTTTGACTGATGTTTTTTAATTATATTTCTTTTGTTGATAAATATGATATTACTTATTATCCTATTCCCGACGAAGACATATCCAAAAACAGTAAAATCATAAAAATTGGTTCAGCCGTTCTTGAGTTATAAGTGGTGTAACAAACACAACTTTCTTTTATATATATATATATATATATATATATATATATATATATATATATATATATATATATATATATATATATATATTATTCCGTAATGGGAGTGAAATTAACCTACTATACCGCGCTGGGAAGACGTGTTGGTATAGGGGTTTTGTTTCGAGTTTTCCTTCTCTCACATAGATGCTGTATGCGTTTTATATCCCTTAGTCGTCTTGTACGATCACCCACTGGTAAGATATAGGGTGGTGAATAGTATTCTTACTCCGTCACCATACGGGCCATTATATATAGATTACTTTATATATTTTTGTATCACATTCTCGACAGAATTTTAATAGATAGTAGGGCATTTTCTTATTTTACTACAGTCTACACCGAACAACTTCATATAACATACAAAATTAAGATCAAATAATAGCTGTAAAAATAGTTTTATGTGTAATATTAAATTCAGTAAACGTTAATTTTTCTAATTTTTTGTGTCTGTCTTTTAGCTGTTAGCCGTAGATGGCTGCTACAGCTTAACCCGGACTATGGGTGAGCGCTGATGGCTCTCAACCCGGAGAATTTCGATAGATTTTTTTTTTGTGTGTCTTAGTTGTTAGCCTCAGATGGCTATGACAACTTTACCCGGACTGTGGGTGAGCGCTGAGGGCTCTCAACCCGTCAATAGATATTATTAAAAACTTTGTTCTACAGTATAGATTTTACCTACAGACCCGCCCTTGCTTCGCTTCGGTATTCGATTTCTATCTCCGCATTTAAAATGTCTAATCCAGTTCTAGGCTATTCATTTTAATGATATTTTATAAAGGACAATTCTAATTTACATTAAATAAATCACGTATTTAATGTTTAATAGAATAAAGAGTAATACCGTATTAATAAATATAGCTACTCAGGTAGCGAATTAGTTTTTTGTGTAAAGATTGACATGGCTACTGTGGGTTATCTCTAGTAGATAGACATATACCATTGCGGACATTTTTATAGATATAGCCAGCGTTTTCAATGTAATTAAACAAGAACGAGTTTGCAATGTAAGAATTTATCCAACTTTACTTAAAAATTTAGTTATAGTGACCCGTTAGTTTGCTGATATTTTGCTTCCTTTCTCTTTGAATAATCTCAGGACCTATACGTCTCACAGTTAGGCTATATCCTTTAGCCATCTTCTGCGACACCCACGGGCATGAGAAGGTGCTTTTTGATTGATTCCTATTCCGCCACCATAAAAAAAGAGCTACCAGAAAACCACGGAAAAGCTGTCATATGCTTTTAAAGACATTCATATATAATATTAATCGTTAATGTGTTATACTACTCGTTTATTGTACCTATCTGCATATCTATAGTCTATCTAATCTAAAAAGTGCACTTTGACAGCTGTCGGAGTAAGTTGTCTAGGTATGTGAACCAAATAATCGCTATCGAAAATATCCGATTTGAGTGAGAAATCGATATTGATTCTTTTTAATTAATAATCGGTTTATTTTTTATTTTTCAAAAAGGAGATGAATAAATTAAATGCTAAATTAATACTACCCAAATTTAATTATTTCAGCATTAAATCTAGCCATCATATTTAGTAGGATTAGGTTAAGTAAAAACAAAAAGTGGATTTGATAATAGGTATTTATTCAGAATCACTACTATTAATTGAATTATCATCGTCGCGAACATTAATAATTATTTCCTTATCAATAAAATTGTCAAAATGTACATCTCTGTCAAAATCTGTATTCGATTAATTATATTATTCTAATATTTTTACCGATTATTTGGATATTCGTGAATTGGAAGTTGTCAAGCACTACTGTATAGAACGTGATGACGTCACATTGTTAGGTCGTCAATAATAATTACTATTTACCTTGTTATTTTTATTTTAAATTAGTTTTACGAGTTTTAACATTAGATTATTGTACAAGAAAGTCACCCGCAACGTTTATTATGTAAATAACTTAATAGTTCTTTAAAATTTCAAATTTATTGTTTGCAATCATGTATATACGTTTGACCGAGGTTATAGTGTATTAAAAAATACAAAACGTCAAAATGCACTTCTTAGATTAGATGAACTATAGTTACATATTCAGGAAAATTCTAAGTAAACAATGTTACTATTTCTATACTTACATAACTAATTCAGCTGGTCATTAAATAGTTATTACATCAATTATGTTAAATTGTAAATACTCTTTACAAATTATATACATCTTAATCAAATTATATATATCAAGCTTATTATTATTAATATTATTCGTTTAAATAATAGTGACGGAATAACGATGCCTATTCAGGGAAGATAATTAAAAAAAACCAAGCACTCAAAGTTTTGGCGAGGTTTATTAAATATTATAATTTTTTCCTGAAATGCATGTATAGATCATAATTATAAACACAACTTAATATCGATCCTTCTTAACTTCCATAAGTCCACTGTTGAACATGTCTCCACAAGAACTGCAAGGTCATAATCACTGTACTTGAACATACTCAATAAATTGTGTTAACTTCAAAATGAAACGTATGTTTATATTTCAAACTTGTAATAAACACGAATAGTTATAAGTTCAACAACTTGATTATTTACAGATTTCAAATTTATAACATCCTTCGTGGATATATGTATCATGCGATAACTTGTATTTTCACAGTTTTCAAATTTGTAATAAACACGAGGATTTACGTTTCGTTTGATAACTTGTATGTTTACAGATTTCAAACTTGTAAAATTCATGAAAATTTATGAGTCATCAAATAACTTGTACGTTTGCTGACTTCAAATTTGTAATAAACACGACTAGTTATATGTTGTTTAATAACTTGTTTGTTTACAGATTCAAACTTTTAATATGCACGAGTACTTAAGTGTCGTTCAATAACTTGAATCTTATATGTTTGCAAATTTCAAATTTGCTATATTCACGAATATGTTATACTTATGACCATCAATAATGTTACAGATTACTTAAAAAAATTAAATCAATATACCTATTAATAGTTATAACAGGAAAAATCATTTGTTATTTGATTATATGCGTGCATATTCATTACGGTAAAATGTAATAATTATAGCGCGAAAGGTGACCAGTAACAAAAGTACTTAATACTCTACATTATATCAATCAATAATTTGTTTTATATATCTGTATTTTAACTTTTTTTTTGGCGGCGGGTTACGATGTTACACTCCGCTAATCCGTCCGGGGCGACTATATTTTTATTTTATAGAATATCGAAATTAAAAAATCCATCCATATAATTACTCTGATATTATTAATCTGATTGCACTTCATTCTCCTTTGAGTCAAACCCATATGTTTTTCAATGCGCATAAGCATAGAGTTGAATTTTATTTCCAATATTTTACTTGCGATATGATTTCTTATTTATGTTTCCCATAATAGCGAGGTCCTTCAGCGGATCCAATAATTTTAATAGACAATGTTTATTTTTCTGAAAACGCACTACAATGATAATAATTTTAATTTAAAAAGAAAACCTAAAACCACACTTTGTAGGATGGCTAATCTCGATGTTGGTAAGTATAATTGAACAAACTATATTATAAATTCTTGTACTGTGATAGGTCCTTGATAAGTGTGGAAGGTTTCAAATTAATCCCATATGTTTAAAAAAATCCATTAATGAAAATAAATATACATACATAGCTTAGCTCTTAAAAAACCGTGTAAAATTTCGTTACATCCAAAAATTTAAGTCCATAGAGGCATCCCTAAATGATAATTATAGTTCATCTAATTTAAAAAGTGCATTTTGACGTTTTGCATTTTTTAATACACAATAACCTTGGTCAAACGTATACACATGATTGTAAACACTAAATCTGAAATTTTAAACAACTATTAAGTTATTTACATAATTAATATTGCGGGTGACTTTCTTGTACAATAATTTAATGTTGAAACTCCTAAACCTAATTTAAAATAAAAATAACATGGTAAATAGAAATTGTTATTGACGACCTAAAAATGTCACGTCATCACGTTCTATACAGTAGTACTTGACAACATACAATTCACAAATATCCAAATAATCGGTAAAAATATTAAAATAAGACAA
This sequence comes from Lymantria monacha, assembly GCA_905163515.2. Taxonomy (NCBI): domain Eukaryota; kingdom Metazoa; phylum Arthropoda; class Insecta; order Lepidoptera; family Erebidae; genus Lymantria; species Lymantria monacha. Next base: position 27,705,911 of record LR991081.1, read on the forward strand.
TTAATCGAATAGAGATTTTGACAGAGATGTATATTTCGACACTTTGATTGATGAGGAAATAATGTTCGCGACGCTGATAATTCAAGTAATAGTAGTAATTTTTAATAAATAGCTATTTTCAAATCCAGTTTTTGTTTTTAATTAACCTAATCCTACTAAATATGATGAATAGATTCTATGCTGAAATAATTAAATTTGTTTAGTACTAATTTAGCACTTAATTTATTCATCACCTTTTTGAAAAATAATAAATAAACCGATTATTAATTATAAAGAATCATTATCGATTTCGCGATTATTTGGTTCACATACCTAGACAACTTACTCAGACAGCTGTCAAAGTGCACTTCTTAGATTAGACAGACTATAAGTAATCGAAACACGGTTAATCACTACATAGTATAAAACAAAGTCGCTTTTTCTGTCTTCTTGTATTTTGATGTGGTTTTTTTTAATAGATAGAGTGATTGAAGAGGAAGGTTTATATGTATAATAACATCCATTAAATAGTGGCGAAATACTGTTATTTTTGAGGTTTCTAATGTGATGTCGTAAATAAACACATTATTTTGCGCTTACATTGCAAACGCTCGCTGAACCCTACGAAATAGATCAAAATAATGTACTACAATATTGTACAACTTAAAAGGGCCTACAAAAAAGTCCACGATGGTATATGCTTATCTCTTAAGGATAACATACTATATCCATTTTAATACTTTAAAAAATGGTCTATTATAAAACGATAATTGAAAAGCAATTTACACAATTACTGTATTAATCCTTATCATTTTAAATACATTAGTTGGCTTGAGCATTTCACGAATATAATTTTTTTCCTTCAGACCATGCAAATTAAATCAATACCTTAGGAGATATAGCAAAATTAATATAATGCGCAACGAAATTATTTTCGTGTCGCGCCGCCTGTGATTCAATCGGGCCGCGCGGCCGCCTCGCGTTCGAGCTCGGAGCCCAAAAGTTTTGGTAATGTAGTGGAATTGTACGAGTATATCTTATAATAATAATAAGCCTTTATTGTTGATTCTTAGTTTAAATTACAAAAATTTATATGTGCCTAAACTTATTAACTAATTACTTATTAATTGTTATAGAATTTTACAATAGGCAAACGGTATTTATTCTTCAACTTGTCTTCCGACAAAGGTCTCCTCTAAAGATCTCCATTCTATCCTATTATTTGCTGTTCGGATCCATGTTGGACCCGCTATTTTCCTGAGGTCATCCTCCCATCTCTTAGACTGTCTACTTCTGTTTCTCTTACCGTCTATTGGGTACCACCCTGTTACAAGTCTTGTCCATTTTTCTTTCTTCTCTCTTGCCATATGTCCTGTCCACCTCCACTTGAGTTGTTTGTATGTTAACATGGATATATCTGGGATGCATTAAAAACACAAGGGGTACAACTAAAATACATACGGATACTCCAGAATGTATATACCAAGAGTACTGCGCAATTAAAGTTGGAAGATCTTGGTGAGGAATTCCCTATCAAAAGAGGCGTATGCCAAGGAGAACCTGTCTCGCCAAAGTTGTTCTCGGCTGACTTAGAGATGGTATTCAGGAGTCTAGATTGGAGAAATAAAGGAATAAACATAAACGGCGAAAACCTGAGCCACCTACGTTTTGCAGACGACCTCATTATATTTTCTATCTTATATATGCCTACAAAAAAGACGCCATGGCATAAATATCTATATGCTCAAGATGGGCGGGCCACCGAAGACAAAGGTCGGGTACCGGTGGCCCGCTCGCACGGCGAAGAGAGGAGCAAAAAATCTACATTGCCATATACTGGCCCTACAGACTTCGAATTTGGTGTGGACTTTCTTTCTGGCCTATAAAGGTCAGATGAAGTAGGGTTTTAAGAAATTCCTTCTTCGAAAGGAATTCTATGTAGGAAAAGTAAACAACACAACTGAATTAACGTAACCGAAGCGAAGCGAGGGCGGGTCGCTAGTAGCTTATAAAAGCGTCTTAAAAAATCGTGTGAAATTTCGTTACATCCAAAAAATTAAGTCCGTAGAGGCATCCCTAAATGATAATTAAGTAATCGAAACACGCTTAATGTTTTATAAAACGATTGCATTCAATCCGAAATATTTAATTATTATAGTATTTAACAAAGTATTCGCTAATGCCAACATTCTGTCTATTTACATTCAGTATAACTTAATTGCTAAATATTTTTACGCAAGCAATAAAAATACATTATAAATACTTTTTTATTTGTGTTTGGAAACATATTGAAATTTAAAACTAACCTTGTCGGGCGGCGATGACGACAATGTTTGCTCTTCACTGCCTGAATGTACGCTCATCATCTCGAAATATATATTAATTGATTTTATTTAATAATTAATAAAATTAATTATAATTGTCAGAAAAGCAAACACTAGAGATGTCAATGAGGGTCTCTTGTCAACAAACTCGAATGGCGGTCGCTCAGCTTATATGAGTGTAGTTTATGACGTCACAACTACTAGTGATGAACATGTATGAATAAATTTGGATCCAACATACAGTCGTCATCCTATTCGACCAAATGAACTAAGTATCTGTTTGTATTACGCTTATTCAATTATCTGTTTTCCGATAAGATAAAAAGTGATTCCTTGCTTGACCTTTAGAAGCTAAATGTAATAATTTTTATACATTTCTAACTACCATTACCATGGGTGATGGTGTGTGGGTGGTGGGATGGGTGTTTTTTCCATAAATAAATCTTGCACTATTCGACTACTTATTCTACCAGTTAATTATAAATGCGAATCTGAGTTTAACTGTGAGATTTTTATCCCTCGTCGGTTAGGCGATTATTATTAAATCTTGCATTTTTTTTCAGGGATATAAGATTAGTTTGTCGTGTTTCAGTAACCACTAAGCTTCGAATACTAGTAACCCTAATATTGCTCATGTGTAACATCGTCCTGGGCCAACTTCATTTGCTGCCGTCTATTTATCAATTCGCGTATATTCCCTGTTTGGATATGACGGGAGGCAAGCAGTCGATCATAAAACTATTGCCAAAACTATTGCAATATGTACGATGGAAGAAGAGAAGTAGATGAGTAGTTGCAGCGACCCCAAGTTTATTTATTTATAAATATTATTATTATATATATTGTATAACAGTATAAGGCTCGTCTACAATATAAACACAAACACATACTAATAACATTCTAGTGGCTTAAGGGTGTAGATCGTGAAAATCACCGAAAAGAGTGTTACGATTTTTCATATTTAACCTATTTACATATGATTGATATCAATGATAATTTGTATATATTACAATCAAAGACCAATAAGTATGTTCATGCTTATATTAAACTCTTAAACCTAATGGTTGTTATATAATAAACGTCAACAAACGCACAAAATTGAGTAAAAATGCAAAAACATGACTTCGTATTTTAAAGATTTAAGCCCATAAATCAACACAAATTGATAAAAAGAAACACTTTTTGAACACTGAAAAAACCAATAAGTATAGCTGTATACTTCTTTTTATACCTTTACAAACAAAGACTTCCTTTTAAAGCCCTAAAATCTAGATATATTTTAAGGTAAATTTTTCATACACAAATGTATGGGATAAAGCGTTCGTTTCATTCGTGCAATCTCGGTGGTCACTAACGGCAGTTCCTTTCTGTAAGCGCGACACCACGCTTGTCGGCTGCAGACAGCAGAATTACGTATTGTGAATTTGTGTTTTTTGTAAAAAACTGTAAGTATAACATTTTTATAATTAAATTATTTTCAGTTAGTAGAAAGTATCGATATAATGAATGTCTGAAAGAAAACCATGATGGAACTAGATATAAATCGTAAAAAATACAATATCTACACTAATAGGTATTATAAAGAGGAAAGATTTGGATTTTTGTATGAAACGAATAAACTCAAAAAGTACTGGACCGATAATTCTTTTATCATTCGAAAACTACATTATCACTGAGTAACATAGGCTATTTTTTTCGCAGGACTGATTGAATTTGAGTGTCATGCCAGGGAAAAGAAAGTTTTGTACGCATTATAAAAATATGAAAGCCAAAAGATCTCGGAATAAAATGTAAGTTCCTCCCTACTTATTTATTATCGCATTTGAACAGGGTACATTACAAAGCTAATACAATATGTCATATGATTTAGATCGCCCGATTCAGACATATACCTACAATAACATGTAAATATTGGTTTGTATTATCTATATCTATACTGATAAATAAAATTGAAGTATCTGTATGTAATATCAAAATAATAGGATTTAAAAAAAAAAAAAGGCGATACGGAGTTCGCCGGGTCGGCTAGTATTGTCTAAATATCAAATTGTGGAAGTAGGTAGGCGACAGTGCAACTTTGTCGACATACCTATACCGCCAAACAGACGCGAGGCGCCTAGCGTCTGGCTTAGGGTTGTACAAAATAAATAAAAAGTGGATAATATTGATGAATAATATTTCCAGTATTGAAAATAAAAACGTTTGCATGCTTGGCATCTGGTTTGGTGCTACTGTACCTATGAAAGTTTATATTATAGAAAAGGACGACAAATTTTGGGAGGAGAAAATGGAAATGAAATTAGTTAGGTTTTATTACGATTGCCTACTTCCAGAATTAGTTGATCCTCGGCAGTCACGAAGCATGCCCATTCGTGACGCGCCCAGTATCATAGAGGCTATGAAAGAGAGGAAAGAAAGAGCTTTACGTGTTTTGAAAGAGAAGAACGCCTAATGATTTTGAAAGATACAGGTAACTTAACTACCCAGCCAGTCGATTCACGTAAACACGCCAGTCCAAAAGTCGTTTTAACTTAGGAAATTAGAAATCGCCTTTTGGTTTTCTGTTTTAAACGCACTTACTTATCTAGTCTTGGATTGTCATAAATCTTCCAATAGCTCAATTACTATACAATTTCTGAGTTACCTGGTGTAAAGAATCATAAAAATTGGTTCAAAAATACAGCGAATTGAGAATTCTCCTTTTTTTTAAGTCGGTTAAAAGGGCTAAATTTGCAAAAAACGAAGTGACGTCACTGCGCTACGGTTTTTATTACTTACATGAATCGGGCAGCTGGTAACGTTTTCATTCTGATAGGTTTTGTGATAGCCATTGATTTTATCATCAAATTAGCAGAAATCAGAACTTGATCCGTAATCGAATGAAAAAACATTAGAATTTTGAACTCATATTTCGTTATTGTTTAATTACATACTTTTAATTAGTATATTAATAATTTACAAACTTCTGTTAAAATTAGTAAATAAATGAATTATTTACTAATTTTTGTACAACCCTAGCACGCTTTTGAGATAGCGAGTAATGGCGACTCATATTTGTTATTGTGTAGTAAATAAATCATTTTTATACTTGTGTTTCATTTATTGACATTTTTTTTAAAACCCTAGGATTTTTTTTAGATATCGACGAGGTGATCGTAAACAAAAAGTAAGTATTTGAGTTTACGCAATAGGCACATTTCCTTGCGTAGAGATAAACACAATTCCTACTGAATTTGCAATTATTTTATTGAATGAATATTTTACGAATTAGAATAAATTTTGGTAGTGAAATTACAAATAAATACATAGTTGGAATTTTAGGTAAGTAGAATACAAAAATGTCAGTCCGGAGCTGCTCTTGATTGTATATTATATTATAAACTAGTAACCCGCCCTTGCTATCTTCGCTATCTTCGGCAATATTCACTTAAATTACATACTATAAAAAGCATATTGATCTATAATAAATGCACAATTTATTTAAGGTACTTAATTGGATAAGGATTAATGCTGTATTGTATAAAATCACTTAGTAAATAATCATTTTTTAGTAGAGGATAAAAAATGGTTATGGTGGGTTATCCCTAAGAGATAGACATATGCCATCGTGGACTTTTTTGTTGAACTTTTTAAGATGGATAATACTGTAGTACATTATTTTGGTCTATCTCGTAGGGTTCAGCCAACGTTTGCAATATAAGCGCAAAAAAACGTGCTTATTTACGACATCACATTAGAAACCTCTAAATTAATCAGCGTTTCTCTACTAGGTATATTATGCATGTATTATACATATAAACCTTCCTTAAGAATCATTCTATTTATTAAAAAAAACTGCATCAAAATCCGTTGCGTAGTTTTAAAGACTAAGCATACATAGGGACAGACAGACGGCGGATAGCGACTTTGTTTTATACTATGTAATGTAATGATAGAAAAACATAAAAATTGTGTCTCAACTACTCTTATTAATCTATTAAAAAGAATCAACAGCTAGTTTCCAAAAATTCAACGTTATTGTTATGCTGTAAATATTCAAGTTCAATAACAATTTCTCAACGTGGAACGTTTGTTGCAAAACATTTTGAAAATCACGCTCTCTAGGTCATTCATCCGCCCCGTCGGATGTTACATTAAACTTTGGCGCTGCGGTCGCTCGAAATCGAGATCTCAGGCCAACAATCTACACCCTTAAGACTAGTGTTTACATCAATTACAGACAAGTGCACAACATTGAGGAATATATTACTACACGTTAATTAATGTTAGAGATAAATACATACATACATACATATCATCACGCCATATCCCTTGCAGGGTAGGCAGAGAGAACAGAGTGCCAGAGAACTCTATCCTTGCATACTTCACTCGCTTGCTCAACATTCATAATTCTCTTCATAAACGCTCGCCGGTTTCGGAGACTCTTGACTCCATCTTCCTTCAGTACGTGACTAATCTGGTCTAGGTAGGTTAGTCTCGGTCTCCTTCGGTACCTACATCCTTCCACTTTCGCATTGAATATCTTCTTAACCAGACGTTCATTCGGCATTCTTTCCATATTTAGAGATACATAGAAAAGTATTAATCATGTAGGTAATATATAAAATCCGTGTGGATTACTTATTACCGTTATCCGTGTGGTGACGTAGTAAGAATACAAATCACCACCCCAGATCTTACCTGTGGGTGATCGTAAGAGAGCACTAAGGGATTCAAAAGGCATATAACATCTATGCAAAAGAAGGAAAATTTGAAACAAAACCTTATACCAACATGGCTGACCAGCATGGTATAGTAGGTCAATTTCACTTTCATTAGAAAGGAGGCTCGAGCCCAACAGTGGGACATATTATGAGCTGAGATGATGATGAATAAATAAAATAATGTGTAGAAGTAATTAGAAGGTAAATAACAAAAAAGTTATTAGGGCACAGGATGAGGATGATGTCAGGGTTAGAGAAATTAGTATTTTATATAAGACAGAAGGACTGTTTTCTAGAGATAAAGGCTAGTTTAAAACTCATTTTATATCACTCAGAAACAGTTCATAAAAAAAAAAAAAACCAAACAAGGTTCGCTCAGCATAGGTAATACCTAACGCAGTTTTTGAGCAAACGACCTGTGCCCAATTGGACCATTGGCTGGAGTTGTTACAAAATAATTATAAAACTGTATGTACGAAATACCTATATATGTACATTATTTTTCATCTTAACATCTTAAGAAATCAAATGAAAAATGAGCTATATAACAATATCTGTCGTTGGCGTCGATATTACTCGTAATGAAACTACTTTTACAAATTTTATCGCGTTTGCATTTGTTATTCATTTTGGCGACTCTACGAATAATTTTCAGCATTCATGGTCACGCGAAGAATTCTCTTCTCTAAAAATAATTCTATTTATAATAACTAAATAAAATTAAAAAACTAACTCGATCATTAAAAATGAAAAAAATAATAATATTTTAAACCGAACCGTATCCAAACCTACTCCATGGTTTTAGTCAGGTACTATATAATTTGCCAACGATAATCGCAAACAATGGATGCGGCATTGCCTTGAAAATATATCATATGAATCAGAAATGCTAACAATATCATTGGATATATTGTGAAAGACATACATACATGTAGACGTAATCGTCTTCAGGAACAGAATTAGTGAAATAATATAACACTTTTGTTATAAAATAATACTGACTTTTTTGATATTTTTATTCAATTAGTCAGCGGTAAGCACACATATCAGCATTTCCTTATTTTAGTATATAAATAAGCGTTTATCTACCCTAAGATAAGGTTTAAATACCTGGGTTAAAAGCGTCATTTAAAAAAAACTGTAATAATTTAAAGTATGGATTACCCCTTGTACAGGATGATATCACAACCTTTGTTATGTGAAACATAATAATTTTTTTATATTTTACCTATTTTAGTATTCTCAATTAATAAAAACCTCTTCATACGACGGGACTTCTTATAGCGAAGGTATTAAATTATAGACTTTCAAAACAAATGTATCAGTTTTAAATTGGACTAATATGTATTTTATTTAATTGAATTTGAATTTTGCTAAAAAGGCTCCAAGGCTAGGAGCCTCGAAATAAGAAAATATTACAGGTATTAATCTATTCTTAAATTATAATTATACTAAGTATAAATATATCAACTAACTGCACTTACAATCTGTCGATTACAAGAATAGAGTTCTCAGACTTCGTTTCCACCCGAGCACTGATGAGACAGGCAACAATTGTTTACAGTTTGAAAGGTTATACTATACTGTACGAACGATATCTTAGTACAACGGCGTTGTTAAACCTCAAACGGAAATTAACCAATTGGCAATTTATATCAAGGTAACAAAATAAGTGGGACTATGAATGTACCACAAGTTGCTAGACATTCTACCTTTTATTTACAATATATAGGTATAGATATTATTTTTATTAAGGCTAGTTTTACATTTACACAAGTAGAGCGATTAGTTAACATGTTAAAAATTTATTAGACTAAATTATGACCGTTAAATAGTTATTAATTATATGCGAAAATTAAAGGAGATTAATTATTTTCGAGAAGTTTGGTGTCAGGGTTTTCTGTAAGGTTTTCTTAAATGGGATAACGTCTTTCATTATCGTTATAAGTATTAAGTTGACTTACAAGTTCCTTCTTCTTCAGAGTTTTACGAGTTGTCTCCGGGTAAGAAGGAACAGAACATAACTCTATGGTATGCAGATACAATTTCCTAAGTTTATATTTCTACTGTTCCTTATTTTTCAGTGGTTATGTTCGTCAATTATCTCTTACATATGATAAAAAATGACTAAAGTACACAAGCAAATAAAATCCTTACAATATAAAGAAAACTCTTATTATAATTACACTAGTGTAAAGCCAGATTAAGTGTGGCAGTTTCCGAAAGATTTTTACCCCTAGGCGTAGCAGTAGTCTAAATATACCATAAAGTTTCAAATCGGAAAATGGATGTTTGTTATAAAAAGCTACTAATATTACAGCGGCAATGTAGTTCTTAAATGTAGGCTTCATGAATAACCTGAAAGTCACTCAACGTGCTATGGAGCGAGCTATGCTCTGGATTTTTCTGTGAGATGACATGCGTAATGCGGAAATCCGCCGAAGAACGGGTGTAGCCGACATAGCACGAAGAATTAGCACACCACTGCAGTGGCAATAGGCAGGCCATATCGCGTGACGAACCGACAACCGATGGGGAAGAAAGTTTCTCGGGAGGTGACCGCGTATCGAAAGATGCAGTGTTGATCGCCGCCCCACCATATGGACCGACGATTTGATGAATGTTGTATGGAGTCGTGGGATGTGGACCATACAGGACCGTACTTTTAGGTGAATTACGAGGGAGGCCTACATCTAGCAATAGATGGTAGAATGATGACGAAAATAACATATACACATGTATTCAATTTATTCATTGTCATAAAAAAAATCTGTTACTATCGGAAACAAGATAGAAATATCTTAATAATTTCGAAAAGACTACGTGTAATATGCACATGGACAAGACATAATACTTCTATACATTATAGTAATTAAAAATAGAAAAAAGAAAATTAAAGAAAGATTACATTGTCTACATTAGTGTAACATACATATATCGCATCTGGTTATCACAACTAGTCTAGTTATATCGCCAGTAAGTTAGTGCGACATACACAGAAGGATCACTAGATGAATCGATATTTATTGACGTAACTTATAAAACCATTAGCGTTCACAAAATCACATGAGTAGTATTTTCTTTGAGTATTTGCTTATTGTTCTTTTCATCATCATCTCAGCTCATACACGTCCCACTGTTGGGCTCGAGCCTCCTCCACAATGGGAGGTCAATTGACCTACTATACCAAGCTAGTCAAACGTGTTGATATAGAGTTTTGTTTCGAGTTTTCCTTCTCTCGCATAGCAAAACGCATATAACATATATGCGTTTTATATCCCTTAGTCGTCTCTTACGATCACCCACGGGTAAGATAGGGGGTGGTGAATTGTATTCTTACTCTGTCACCTGTGTCTTACTCTGTCACGGATTGTTCTTTTACCGGTGTAATATTACTGTAAAATCTGTCTAATGTTCGTTACAAAAATCCTGACGCATATACTAACTTATGTCTTTTAACGCATATATTTCCTCTCTGATGCCAAAAAGGTGATGTAGAGTAACCTTTAGGACTGTATTCGTTACATACATAATACTGTAGTACCGAGTACTTATTGCGTAGGAGCAGAACTGCGCAGCATAGCTAATCTTTTATAATACGCACAGCAATTTAGTGGAACGATTTTAGAAGACTAATGTGCCCCTCCAACTTCTATCTTCTATACACGGTGCCATTTATGTCGTCTTACAAAAGCAGTTCAGTTATCCAGTATCTACTATTCATTCGTATAATTAAAAGGTTAAAAAAATATTTACTGGAATATTTTTTACTAAAAATTATTATAAATAATTACTAATTAAGTTAGTAAGAGTATATATAGTAGCGAGCGATAGGCTACCTACTCGACATATCCTACGTACTGTGTAGGTACTACCTAGGCGTAGGTACGCTTTGGCATAGCAGTCCACGTGGACTTCGTAGCTGTGATTGGCTAACGTAACTACGTTAGCCAATCATTATCATGCGGAATGCCGTATGATATCTTTTGTTTAAAATGTAAACATTATAACCAGGTTGTTACAAAATATTAACTTTAATTTATTTTGTTATTTATTTTTTCACTACCACTATTGAACAATTAAATATGTTAAATATGTTTCTTTGGTCGGTACTTTTATGGCACTTTCTTTGTAAGACGATATAAATGTCACGGTGTATAAAATTAAATAAACTGGTGAAGTTTTATACTTCAGATTAAATGTATACTACTCACCATATTTTACACTAATATTTAGTCTAGAATATTGTGATATAGATAAAATATTATCATTCGTTATTTTTTTTAGTTTATAAAAATATTTTTAGTAAAGCCACACTGTTGACAATTTTCTGTATACAGCCGCAGGCCGGTCCTTCCACCACGATCTTGCAGAAAATTGGCTCCTGAGCAGTGGCAATGTGCTACTGTGCGCCTTTCGTCTTGAGCGAGAGAGCCGGAAGCCCAACTTTATGGGTGGGTCTTGGGATTTTTATTAGGTAGCGGCATGGTTGTACCCCTGATATAGCGAATGTCCATGAGCGCCAGTAGGTAACACTTATTATCAGGTGTGCTGCTTGCTCGTTTGAAATCAAGAGCAAAAAAAAACAATACTTAAAATATCCATATTTTAACTGTGTTGTGAATAATACTACCAAACCTTATATTACTCGTGGTATTCGTAAAGGATCATTCTTTACGAATACCACGAGTTTTAAAAGAGAGAGAAGAAAGAGAGAGAGTTTTATAAGCTTTATATAGACTAGGTTTAACTCCATTTAATGCTCTCTGGTTCAGAATTACAGTTCTAAAGAGGGTTGACGTCTCGCAGCCGATCATAAAAGCATTTCCAAAAATTTGTAATATGTACGATGGAACAGGAGTATGGAGGGAAGAGCTGTGTGGTAGCGGCTAAAAATAACGAATTTGAATAACTTTTACAATATGTACTATGAAATAAGAGTACATACTGTATCGACAATAAGCTCTGTCATATCCGTGGCACTGTACTGCTACGCTTCACGTGTCAGTACATCCTCCTATCTCAATAGATAGGCCAATGCCTATTAGCCAATTTTGCTTCATGTCTCCCGCTTTGCATAGGAGGGAAGTGGAAATTCTTCAACTCCTCCTGTTTTTCTTTTCTAATTAAATTTGTTGCGGGTCCCAAGACAATTAAAAGCGTTTCCCGGGACTTCCTGAGGGTGAAACCTCAGTGTCTTTTATGGAGACCATTGTGGATCCTGGCTTACAGGAGTTACAGTGGTGGGAATGTGTGGTGGGATTAGTCCCAAAAAAAAAATACTGTATCAACCTCAAGTTATTGGGAGAGTAGGAGAATAATAATGTACGATGGAAGAGGAGCACCTATTGCGTCCACCTAAAGGAATTGGGATAACAATAATATGATAATGATTTTGGCTATGATAACATCACTGCAAAGATGGCATAATTGTTAAGACCTTACAGTGCCAGTGTCGTCGGATACTCGCATAGGTTAATATTTTATGCGATTTACAAATTGTTGTTTTAAATCTAGGAGTAATTTATGTCCGTTATATTATATGTTTGTAAAGTCCCCTGCAATACAAGGATTATTACTTTAGTGCTGGATAGTGCCTTTTATTAAAGTAATTTCAAAATAATACTCTAAGTCAAATTCTATATCTCAATCTGTCTGATTATGTGGTGTGGTAAACCATTTTGTAGCCAAGTGTGCATTGTTTACAAATAGGTATAAATTTCGCCGGAGAGAGCAATAAAGAGATAGCGAAAGATTTCATCTAAAGAGCAGTACGCACTTCTTTAGTGTGAAACTTTTACCTGAATTGCAAACAAAATTAAATGCCGTATCCATTGCATTAAGTATGTAGTTGAATTAGTAGCTTCAGAGTTTACTAAAAAGCTTGTTTATGCAACATCTGGGCAATATTGCGTGTGATTATTTTTACAATAAAACTTTTTGCTCAGTTAGGACTAACCTGTAATGAAGGCCAAGAAAACCGGCTCTTTTCTCAACTGGTTTCATCCTAACTACAATACAAGTGATCTTGATCGATCGATCGTGAATTTTAATTACCACAATGTGCAAATTGCGGTACGAGTTAAGATTTTTTTAGATATATATTTTATCATTTTGGAATACAATTTTCCTGTTTGTTATTATATTAAGCTGTTACAACATTGACTTGAGAGTTAATTATTAATCTTCTAGAATAATCTGTATTTATCCAACTTAGTTCAGTTAAAAATAACGTAAAATATTCATTGCTTTTCTCACAAATTATGATGTATTTATTCTTAACAGACATCTGAACTTTGAAATTCTCGCTAAACTTGAAAGGGCGTGCCAAGTAAAGCAAACTAAAAAAAAAAATAAAGCCATCAAAAGAATCCTAACAGATAAATATAATAGATGTATCGATATGCCAGAAGAGTCATCTTTTGTGACAGTAAAATCCTGTGCCAACCGATCTGCTGAGGGATATAATCCTTTCAACGAAGAGAATTGAAGAGAGATAGCACGCAGAACGTGAATTGTGAAGTAGCAGTGGTTTGTGGAACAAAATTTTCAAATCTTATTGATTAGAAAAAATATTTACGCTATAAGAAAGCAAATGGGAAAGGGACGACACATTGTATTCTTATATTGTCAACAGACAGAAAATCAGGGGTTTTGACTAATTTAAATACTAAATTTGAGTACAAACAATTGATATATTCATGGAGTATGAATATAATAGTCATCACCCCTTATGTTTAAGCGAACGATCGTGGAGATAACAAAGGGATACAAGCATACAAGATCACTGCCAGAGAAGGAAAACCAGAAATCAAGTATTTACCAGTACGTCTGACCAATGTAGTATATTAGATCAATTTACCACTGTGAAAGAGACTGGACCATAGTCACCAGATAATGAAGTACAGAATTCCATCATCAAAATTTCCAAAAACCACAAATTTTCTTACCCCACGAGATCGAAAAGGCTTCTTTTAATCGACGGCTACATAACAAATTATATCTATCTCGGTATATCACTTTTCACCCTTAGTAGGTTCTTTTAGTATCTTAGTTTTCTATGCGTTAACTATTCTAAATTACATACATACATACACATCATCACGCCATATCCCTTGCAGGGTAGGCAGAGAGAACAGAGTGCCAGAGAACTCTATCCTTGCATACTTCACTCGCTTCCTCAACATTCATAATTCTCTTCATACACGCTCGCCGGTTTCGGAGACTCTTGACTCCACCTTCCTTCAGTACATGACCGATCTGGTCTAGGAAAGATAGTCTCGGTCTCCCCCGGTACCTACATCCTTCCACTTTCGGATTGTATATCTTCTTAACCAAACGTTCGTTCGGCATTCTTTTCACATGTCCGAACCATCGGAGCATTCCCTTTCGCATCTTTACACCGATACTCTCTTTCATACCTACTCGCTCTTTTACGTCGTCGTTACGAATGCGGTCGGTCAGCCTAACTCCACAGATTTTCCGTAGAGATGGCATTTCGACCGCATTAATTTTACTTTCATACGCTTTTCTGCATACCCAACTCTCGTTTCCATACACTAATGTTGGGACAAGCACTGCGTTATGTATTGCTACACGTGCCTTCTGGCTGAGGTGGTGGCTACCGAGAAGTTGCCCCAACGCTCCATTCACTCTATTTCCCGCATTCACTCTTCGCGCTATATCAGTGGTGTACCTTCCATCTCGGCTAAATCCACATCCAAGATATAAAAATTCATCCACTTGCTCCATTACACACATAGGTAATATGTACAGTACATTATTACTCTTACATCTGTTCTGGCTTCATCTCTTTCAAAGACCGTTATTTTGGTTTTGCTCACATTCACGCGTAGACCCCTTTTCTTACAATCTTCTGTCATTGTGTCGACTAGGATCTGCAGGTTAGTCGCTGACTGTGCCAGCAGGATTGCATCATCTGCATATAGCAGAGCAGTGACCACTGAGTCGCCCATCTGGACTCCTACATTCATATCGTTCAACCTTTGCAGACATTTATCCAGATATATGATAAACAGCCTGGCTGACAGAACGAACCCCTGCTTAACGCCGATATTGACGTCAAACCAAGGTGACATTCCACCATCCAGCCGCACACAGGCTCTTCAGCCCATGTAACTGGACTGCACAGCCTGCAGCAGTTTACCGTTAATACCATACTCGGTAAAATGTCCCAAAATTCCTTTCGTACAACCGTGTCAAATGCTCTCTCCAGATCCACAAAACTGCAGAAAACCCTCTGACCTAGAGCCAGATGCTTCTCCACAATGTTGCGCAGAGAGAACACTTGATCCATGCATCCCCTTCCACTCCTGAAACCTCCTTGTGTTTCACACTGTAAACCATCGGACACCATCCTCTTTCTCCTTTCAATAATTTTACCGTACACTTTTACTGTCAAACTGGTCAAGCTTATGACTCTGCAATTTGCGCAGTCATAACGTGAACCCTTGTTTTTAAACAAAGGCACGATGACTGCGCTATTCCAGTCCCTGGGCACCATTCCCGAGCTCCAACATAAATTGAGGAGCAACAGAAACGCCTCCCAGACACAGGAGCCGCCAAGCTTGATCATCTCGGCAGACACCATATCAATACCCGCTGCCTTACCATTTTTCAAACTTCTTATCGCCCATTCAACTTCATCCATACTGATGCCATCGGAGGACCCCGGTGCCGAATGTTGATCTACTAAACCACATGCGATACCGGCGCCAACTCGAGTATCCGCATACATATCGCCAAAATATTCACTTCATCGGCTTAACACGTCTTGTGTTTGTTTAAGAATGTCTCCACCTTTACACCTTATTTTATTCATTCTGAAGGCTGACCAACCATCCCGAGACCTCTTCACCTCCCTCCAAAAGAGTTTGGTGTTGACCTCGAAGTTTTTAGTCAGCCTATCTTCTGCACTCATATTCGTTCTATCACGTTTCTCTTTCACTGAGGCCTTGGTGTCATTCTTACATTGCCGATATATTTCTTTCTTCTGTTCAGCCATACTGTCATTCAGATTCAAAGAAGAGACATAGTCCAGCCACGCTTTCTTCTTTTGCTCTACGGAAGCTGTCACTTCTTAGACCTGTCACTGCTTAGAGAAGTACATATAGAGCGGGTCTATGGGGTCGCGCGCCGCTTCTTAGGTCGCCCCGGACGGATTTAGCGGGGTGTGACCATTTCATAGCCCGCCGTATCTAATTTCCTTTCTAATCCACCCGCTGCCTTCTTCCGCGAGACAATCGCTTGGTAGAAGGTGACGATTGTATTCTATTTATGAGATTGTTGACTATGACCTTAGCGATGGTCAGTACCGTCGGGTTAGTCTATTAAACTCAGCTCGGAATATAATATAGACTTTATTTCATTGATGTCATTAAGAAAAGTTATTGTCATTTGAAGATAATATTGTTAGACACGGCTGCGTAACAAATTTGAATTTTAAGCTAACGACGGCAGACGAATTCGCTTCTACCATTTAGTAAGACATAAGTCATCTTTATCATTTGCTCGAAACAGTTCTAAAATTAAAAGCCCATAGATTTTTACAGCTATAAAATGTATTGATTAATACAAATATTTATTTAATTTTTAATCTCCATTTAAATGAGGCGGTTGCATGTAAGGTATTTGTATTAAAATCATTCACGTTTTATTGCGGGGCCAAAGGCGTCTTGAAGTTTCAACTATAAAGATAACCTATCAACAAAATGTTATTCTATTAGTTATCATATATTATTGTTTAATTATGCAATCCTATGTACTCTTAATATCAGCAGGTTCGTTAACTTAGTTAGTACAACCGTCAGGCGATGTTTGTTGGTTTTGTTGTTTATTGGTTTGTTGTTATTGTTGTTGGTTGGTTGTTGTTTATTGTTTATTGGTTTTCTGCTAAAAATTAAAATAAAATAAACCAGTTTAATATATATATATATATATACTAGCAGACCCGGCCACGCGTTGCGGTGGCTAAGGTAGCCTCAGTAACACGTGGTGGTTATGCTAATAAATTGTAGCTTATATGAAACGTTTGTACGTTTAACACAGCGCCATCTATTACATACTTACTCAATCCAGTCAACAGATACCGCCATTTGTTAGAATCGTTTGGAGATAACAGATCAGATAATTGTGAATGTCAAATAATAGACAAATAATTTGCAATATATATATATATATATATGTAATTACGCGTCATGTTGTTTGTCCGCGATGGACTCCTAAAGTACTTAACCAATTTTAATCAAATTTGCTCAGCATGTGTAGTTTGATCCAACTTAAAAGATATATATCTATATATATATAAGAGATTTCCACCTATGTATTGACTCATCACGATATCTCTGGAACCATAAGGCCTACAAACCTCAAATTTGGTAGGAATATTTCTTTCGCCGAGTAGAGGTCAGCTAAGAACGGCTTTTACGAAATTATATCCTTAAGGGGGTGAAAAAGCAGGGTAAAGTTTGTATGGGACAACGTGATTCCTTGGTCCAATCTATTTCAAATTTTGCATAAACATTCTTTAACAGAATTGATGAAAGATGTGATTCATATTTTATTGAGACTTATCTCCTAACTGGGTTAAAAAGGGGTGGAAAGTTATTTTAGGGGTGATTTGCTTTAAAGTTGATAGCAATACTTCTTAGTGATTTTGATTTAAAAGATATTTTATGTTGACACATGTTTGAAAACTCAATTCGATTATATTCAAAAAACCGGCTAAGAGTGACTCGGAGTCGCGCACGAAGGGTTCGGTACCATTATCTATAAATGGCAAAATAATCATGTTTGTTGTATGGGGGCTTAAATTCTCTATTTGTTTTATTTGAATTTAATTATTTATTTCTAAAGGGAATATATTACTAAATATTCTGTGAATATTTCGATATTCTATATATTAATATTCTGTGAATATTTTGTTATCAATATCGAGCAAAAACCTTACCAGTGTTGTGTGGGAGCCCCCTTAAATATTTATTTTATTGTTCTTTTAGTATTTGTCGTTGTAGCGGCAAAAGAAATTCATCATCTGTGAAAATTTCAACTGTCCAACTATCACGGTTCATGAGAGCAACCTGGTGACAGACAGGCTAAGCAACGGTTGGACAGCAGAGTCTTAGTAATAGGGTCCTGTTTTATCTTTTGCGTATGGAACTCTAAAAAGGTTGATGTCACATAAATGTTCTTTTTCTTCTCTTTGTGTATTGGCAATCAGCTACTTATACGAGCTATTGGTGCCAGTGTCAAGTTATAATTATTTTTACGTTTTTAGTCTTTCAGGTTAGTCATTGTCTAAGTCAAAATGTCACCATCAACAGTGCTATGGCTACACTGTTAATGGTATCTTTGAAAACGTTGTAAAGCACTTTTATATGATATTCACTACATTCCAGTAGTTCCGCCGCATCATTATATATTTGATATTTGAAAGTTTTTAACTCTTTGACGAGTAAATCGTTTAACAGATTTGGATGAATATTGGCATACAGATAGACCACTTTATTTTTCCGAAAGCGAGGGCGTGTAGCTGCTATAATCCACTGTACGATACCTCTTTATCCCTATTTAAGTGGGCCATTGTACTGAGTACGTAAACCTAAAAATGAAATTCATTTTTAACCGACTTCAAAAAGGCGGAGGTTCTATGTTTCATTGTATGTATTTTTTTTTATATATGTTCAGCGATATTTTTGTCAATTGTGGGCCGATTTTCAAAATTCTTTTTTTTCTTTCTAAAGAGTATACTTCAGAAGTGGTCCCATTATCACCAAGTCATGATCTAATGATGGGAAGTCATGGAAATCGAGGGCAACCCTCAAATTTTATAGGCACATATTACGTGTCTCATATATTTTCAAAACCTCTTCAAATATCTGCATCTGGCAGTGATAAACTCATTTAGGTGAGCTGATGATGGAAGGTATATCTCCTTAACGGTTAGGAGTTGGAGGATAATTCTTTCAATATCATACGCACGCATAGACTTTTAGCTGTATTCTTTCAAGTTAACTTCCAAGGTGATCCCATTGTCATCAAATCATGATCTGATGTTGGCAATTCTTGGAAATCGAGGGCAACCCTTAAATTTTATAGGCACATATTACGTGTCTCGTGTATTTTTCAAAGCTATTCAAATATTTGCATCTGGCAGTGAACATTTCATTTAGGTGAGCTGGTGATGGAAGGTACATCTCCTTAGCGTTTAGGAGTTGGAGGATAATTCTTTTAATATCATACGCACGCATAGACCTTTAGCTATATTCTTTCAAGTTAACTCCCGAGGTGGTCCCATTGTCATCAAATCATGATTTGATGATGGGAATTCATAGAAATCGAGAGTAACTATCAAATTGTATAGGCACATATTACGTGTCTCATATATTTTCCAAAGCTATTCAAATATTTGCATCTGGCGATGATAATCTCATTTAGGTGAGCTGGTGATGGAAGGTACATCTCCTTAGCGCTTAGGAGTTGGAGGAAAATTCTTTCAATATCATATGCACGCATAGACCTTTAGTTGTATTCTTTCAAGTTAATCACGTAAGCTGATAATGTAAGCTACTAATCCATAACGATTAGGAGTTAGGTAATTCTTGATGTTGGCGATATAGTAATCTTTGTTACTTAGATAGAAAATAACATACTTAGCTGGAAGGATGGCCCTTTTTCAATTCACCTTTCTCAAAGTCGAACTGTTATAAATATGTATCATCATCTGGACTTAGCTTCTCTCATATTTTGTAAAGTACCCTGGAGTTTATATACCGTAAACGCTCAACGGAAGATTAGCGGAAGCATTTTCCGTTCATTATCCCGTAACCTTTCGTTGCCTGATATATGGTTGACACACGCACTATGGTAACTAACTCATCACTGTCTTTCACTTTTGTGGCAATAGTGTTGTCAATAAATTTTATAAAAACCAAATCAGGTAACTAGCCTGTTTCAATTTGGTCACAACGAAGGGGAAGCCTACAAGTTTGGATATTATCCCTATTGCCTGCTTACCAAGCCATTAATGACAGAGATATTGCATCTTACCATGACTCTGAAGCCTATGTCTAGTTTTAACAATTGCATCAAACCATCTCAATTATTTACATCACTTGAATGTTGGTAGTATCTCATACCTAAGTTGCTGCCTCACGTGACGCATCAATAGCACATATGGTGTATACGCGAATTGATTGAAACAGTGAAATTTAAACCATCGGCAACGAGATACAGCATTTCATTTCCATTTTTTCGAAATACGTTCTTATTTTTTTTATTTTGATTCCCTACTTCTATTTTTCCTCGTGCCACGTGCATTTTAGTCGATCTCCTCATAGTGCTATATTTAATAAATAATTTAATTTATATGAACTAGTTAAAATTATTACTTAACTACGATTATTTACACTAAAAATTCAAAAATTCCGGCACCGACTTCAAATCGTGTTAGTGGATTTCTAGCATACATTGTAATTATATTTTATAAAAATTAATACATAATTAGAATTAGACAAGAATTAAATAGTTCATCTTATTTGTCGGTTTTTAGTGTTTTAAGTAAGTATGGTTTTTGGCGGATCTTATTTTGAAGTCGGTTTACATTTTTTTTAAAGTTTAATACCTTGAATATTCAGTTAGTAGGGTTCATGACGGACGAGAGATAAAAACGTGAGATCATTTACAGTTTATTATTTCAATGATAACAAATTAATTTATCACTGTCGTTATATAAATCGTGGTGCGTAATATTTTTTTAAATATAAAAAAAAATGTCAGCCGAAAACGGGTCGAGGTCTTTTATTTTAATTAATTAAATTGACATAAATTGGTAATTGTTTGCCCTCTTTCGAGTTTATCTGTACTTCTTGTGAAATAGTAGAGCCATGATCTGTAATCGTCTCGTAACTACAACGCTAGAAAATATTAACATAGTAACCATTTAGTAGTGGTAAGACCAAACTGTTAACAGTTTTCTGCCTACAGCCGTGGGCAGAAACGGGCAGAAAACTGAGCAGTGGCAATGTGCTGTTGCGCTTCATTCGGTGAGTGAGAGAGCCGGAAGCCCAACTTTCTGACAGGGTTTGAGTTGGTTGGCAACGTCCAACGTCCGTGGTGTATCATTGGTATTGTAAAGGTCCATGAGCGGCATAAACACTTATCACCAGGTATGCTCTTTGGTCGTTCGCCATAAGCAATAAAAAAATCAGCATAATAAATATAAGAAAAAAATTAAATAAAAAAAGAAATGTAAATTCACAAATATCATATATTTTTTTCTTGTCTAAGCTACCATTTTTATTTTATGGGTTACTACGTATATACTATGTAGCGTTGATATTAATTATTAAAATTAGTGTTATAGGTGTGAGAATAATTAATGTGTGTGAATGTTTGGGTATCATACAACAATGCTGGCTTTACAAAAACATTGATATTATAATAATATGTAAATCATTACAATATATAATAATTATTATTTTAATCATTACAATTTAAGAGCAAAATTACTGGAATGATTGTGTGAAATTGGCACGGCTAATCGCATAACCGTCATAATACTATTTAGTAGCATGGTGAGGAATTAAAAATACGTCATAAACCATCGCTTCGTTTTTTCTCGGATGTCGTAAGAAACGCTCTACGTTTGCAGTATTTCATAAATATAATATAACTGGCAGGAAGGTAAACTCAAAATAAAGTTAACAAAATAGGCAGTTAGAAGTCTTCTTTATAACAGAACTTAAATTTGGTAAATCCAAAAAACACGTGTGCGCCACACGTGTTTTTTTTTAATAAAAAAATTAAGTAAAATACAGTAAAATAAGGAAATATATTGTGAATATAAAATAAAAAGATTAACGATTGATAATGAATTTTGAATTCATCAATAATACTTATAAAAATTTATAAATTTTTATGAAAATTTTTTAAACGGCGATGGGGGCCGCCACCCATTACGCCTTGCCCAGGCGAGTCGAGGAGTGCAGGGTGCTGGGTGGGCACGTGGAATGTAAGAGGTTGTGTGGAAGGTAAGTTGCACGAGCTGATATCCGTCATGGCGGACAAACAACTAGACGTGCTCTGTGTAACAGAGACCAAGCGAAGGGTCAGCGACGCCTGCGATCTTCCTGGTGGCGGGATGGCTCTGTGGTCTGGTGTACCACAGAGCGATCGAGCCAGCATGGGGGTAGGGGTGCTGTTATCCTCTCGCTTGGCCTCAGGTGTGAAGGATTACGGAATGTATGATCCTAAGTTTCTTTGGGTCCGTATAAAACTAGGTGTCACCAAGGTATTCATGGTTATAGCATATGCTCCCGTAGGATCCTCTGTGGCATCAGACCTGAAGAAGTTTTGGGATAATGTTAGGAAAGTTCTGGATATGGCAGAAACCAGGGAACGCGTGATTGTATGCGGAGATTTGAACGGATGGGTGGGGCCCAAGTGTCCCGACTATGAGGACGTACTTGATCCATTTGGTGATAAGAGAGTGAACGGCGCAGGTAGGCTCAAAGCGGATGTATGCACGGAGAGAAACCTTATTGTGTCAAACACATTTTTCCAACATAAGGACATCCATATGTATACATGGAGAAGGAATGAACAGAAAAGTATAATAGATTTAATTTTGGTAGCCAGTCGCCTCCGAAGCAAAATATTGGACGCAAGAGCCTACAGGGGCCCCACAGTCTATACGGACCACTATCTCGTTATTGCGAGATTTAGTAGTCTGTTCAGAAAGTGGAGGCACTGGCGAGAACGTGTCAACTTCGGAGGGCTTGAAAGAACAAAGGTTGAAAGGTTGCAAGAAGACTGTGTAAGAGAAAAGTATGCAGAGGGTGTCCGAGAACGGCTGACGATGGCAAACCAGCCTCAATTGGACGTTGAAGAATGCTGGAGAATATTGAAAGAGAGTATGGTAGATACAGCGAAAGAAGTATGTGGAAGTTCAAAGAAGCATAGAAAAACAAATGGTGATGCATGGTGGGATGTGGAAGTGGCAGCTTCCGTTTTTTTTTAGAATATTTACATACATTTTCTAAAATACATATTTACGTAATGTTATTATTGACTTTTCGAGAAACTCAAAGAATAACGAATACATACATAACCTTCTCTAAAATATTTAAATGATTTAGGACCAACAGAAATAGTAATGCGTGGGACAAATTATAAATTAATCATACATAAATTAAAATACCCGGACAGATTGAAACAAGCTTTGGCATACTTTGTTTTATTTTGTTAATTATAATAGACAAATAAAGGCATTTCTTTATAAACGCCATCTCGTAGTGTTTTAAAGTACCAGAATCGTTTTCTACTCAGCTCATAAGAGTGTCAACCACTGAACAGGTGAATATGGAAACATGACAGTTTATTGAGTCCCACACACAATCCACAAACATCTGTCATTATGGTAATGTTCAAACCTCACTATAGCACTCACAAAATAAAACGACTTTCCTTTAGAAAAAGTACCTACCAAAAGAAAAATAACTTTTGGACAGCTATCCAACGTATGTAGCAAAATGTTAATATAACTCAGAATTAATTTATCCGTTTATCAATACGTACCTAATACATAAAATGAAACAAGAAGAAACAATATATCATAATTATGAATATTACTTACCCAATTTTATTAAATAGTGTAGATTGTTTTACCACAATAAGTTGTTCGTATGACCGTACGAGAGTAAAGCAATGCTACATAAAAGGCACGCTATATATAATAAATGCTTGTTGTCGCCTTGTAATACATTTATGATTTGTATTATATCAGGTTAAGGAAATGCTTCGGTTTCCGCAAGCTCCGCCAAATTTCTCGTTGAATCGTTAGCGTATTTCTTATCATTTATACAACCGGTCATTACGCTTTATCTAATAAAATATCAAAAGTCTGATGACATATATTTATATATATTGCCCTTCTTAAGGATATTTGATCTATTTTTACAAAAATACTTTGTGGATTTAAGTAATGATTTTGTTCAATTTTTAATCAAATTCATCAGAATATCATTTTTTAGTAGAATAACTGCTAGATAGCCTTCATTACCCAAAGGTAGTGAAATATTAAAAGGCGTTTACGTTGACTTCACTTGTCGATAGTACAAATATTATTGACAACTGAGACCAGGATCAGCGTCACCACTTAATGGATTTCACATATCGTAAAATATAAAAAAAAATCTCAGACACAGATTTCCTCACGATATTTTCCTCAACAAATATAGCAAATAATTATTAAAAAAATTACGATATTATTATTAGTTTATGTATATATATATATATATATATATATATATACATATATATATATATATATATCCTCCTCATGAGGTATATTATTCTTTAACACTAGGGATGTTAACACACAAAATGAGTACAAGAGAAGCAAAACGAGAAATAAAATAATTATTCTGCTAATAAGTTTGGTCAGCGTAGTGTTATAGGATAGACTCCTCAATTTTGAAAGAGACTTACGTATATAAATTATAAAGACAGTGAATTATAATAACTATATGGAATTAAACATTCGATAAATTATGTAATAGATATTAGGCATTAATAATGTGATCATTATTTTATTATTAACGCGACACTGGCAAATATAGATAAAAAAGGAATTTATGTTAACATTTACAAAAAACAAAACAAAGTCCTTTTGAATGTAGAGATAAAGTAAGAATATAGTTCACTACCCCAATTCTTATCCATGGGTAATGGTAAGAGACGACAAAGGAACATAATATGCATAGAATATCCATGCAAACGAATGCAAACTCGTAATAAAATCCTATACCAACACGTGTGACCAGCATTGTATAATAAACCAATTTCCTTCCTAATTTGGAGAAGGCTCGAGCCCAGCAGTGAGATATATATGATCTGTAATGTGAATACAAGGATCCGTGAAAAAAATATATTTATATTAATAATTATATAATTTGAATTAATCAACATTAGATTGCAGTGTCAGACGCATATGAATTTTAAAATATCGCGTTTATTTTTGAAGTAGGAAGGGTAGTACAAGTAGTAAATATCACAAGATTTGTTGATATTGGTCTTGATAACTAAAATGAGACATTTTTGTTTTGACTGGGGGCAACAGAACTGAGAGATTAAAACAGGACTGTCCCGTCAAGGACGAAACGTATGGTCACGTTAGACATTACTCATTTTACGCTGATATAGATTTCAAAGAAGATTGCGTCATACTAATTTATTATAAATTATATTATTATTCGTAAATCTGTATGTGTTTTGGTATTCCCATTCATTAATAATATTACTATCTTTAATGTAAATCTAAGTATTTTGCGTTGCAGGTGCATTTACGTGTTTTCAATTTTACATTACACCTGAAATTAATTCACTCTCACTGAATAGATTCGGCAAGAAACTCAGCGGGCTTGTGTTATTTTAATACACTTCGACCAGGATATAAGTTTATTTGTTTCTAACGATAAATCAACACATCACGGCCAAATCAGATTTAACAAGCGGGAGCTGATCATGAGTTTAATTACTTGGTACTTTATAGAAATGCACGGATACCTTAAAGAATTCAAGATCACCGAAGGTCTACGATGATTGACGTTCAATATGTAGTAGAACCACATCGTTGAAATCTTTTGTCTTCAACCGCGGGCCGGTCTAGGCGGGGTAGCACCACACTTTCTCAGAAAATTCCCGTTTGAGTAGTGACAATGTGTTATTGGGCTGCATTCGGTGAGCGAGGGAACCGGAAACTTAATTTTCTGGGTGGGTTTTCGTTGGTAGGCAGCGACTTAACTGTACTCCTGGTATTACAAAGGTCTATGAGTAACACTCAGTCCATACATTACTGTATGGAAGCGAGAGTCGGGTATGCAGAAAAGAGTATGAAAGTAAAATTAATGCGGTCGAAATGCGATCTCTGCGGAAAATCTGTGGAGTTAGGCTGACCGACTGCATTCGTAACGACGACGTAAGAGAGCGAGTAGGTATGAAAGAGAGTATTGGTGTAAAGATGCGAAAGGGCATGCTCCGATGATTCGGACATGTGGAAAGAATGCCGAACGAACGTCTGGTTAAGAAGATATACAATGTAAAAGTGGAAGGATGTAGGTACCGAGGGAGACCGAGACTATCCTACCTAGACCAGATCGGTCATGTACTGAAGGAAGGTGGAGTCAAGAGTCTCCGAAACCGGCGAGCGTGTATGAAGAGAATTATGAATGTTGAGGAAGCGAGTGAAGTATGCAGAGATAGAGTTCTCTGGCACTCTGTTCTCTCTGCCTAACCTGCAAGGGATATGGCGTGATGATATGTATGTATGTATGAGTAACACTAACCATCAGGTGAGCTGCTTGCTCGTTTGCCACCATAAGTAATACAAAAATATATATCATCACAGAGGTCACCCAAGTTAAAATTACTAAGGTAATACGAACCTGAGAGTTGCATCATTAACTATACCGATCAACAAAATTTTGAAACATCGAAAGGAAGAATTACTGATCACCAAGATGCTTATACTTTGCTAAGGAAAGCTGTAGAATACGCTGAAGACTTCTTCGAGGCACTTTTACTTGAACATTGGCGAAATCACACCTACGGTGCATCAGAAGCTAAAAAGGAATGAAAAAAAAATGAATAAGGTAATTAATACGTAAAAGTGGTTTTATGTCAACTATGGAGGAATTAGTATACCAAATAAGAGCTGAAGAATTATTGACACGAGAGTTGCATCGCGAATTTGATAGGCTCTCTCGGCTTAAATTGTTCATAACGTTGTTCACATAGTTTCTACCCATTTAAAGATATATTATTTTTAACTCAATGAAAAAACAGTTTTTATTGCATTTAAGACTGGCGATAATCTCAAGGTAGCATTCAATAATGACGAAGGTAAAAGTTGAAAAGTCTGTACAACGTTTGACAATAGCATAATGACATTGACATATCAATAATAATGCTATATTTTTGCTTATAATATTTTATATAAATTAATATTTTTGATTATATAAGACTTCTATATAATCAAAACTTAAAATGGTACAGTTAAAGCAGGTATCGCTTCGATTGAAATCAATTAAAAACATCCAGAAGATCACTAAGACAATGAAGATGGTGTCAGCAAGCAAGTAATATAATCAATAACTAAACAAATAGAGTAGTTTATACCGGGTGTTACAGAGAATGCAGCAGCTGGTCAGACCGGTGGTAGGTAATGATGGTAGGAAGTAGGAACACATAACAAAAATTTGAAGGGAAAATGTTAAGGTGTCATTGACTCATCAGCTGTCCGTAAAGGCGACGTTTGTCATCTGTAGCATACACAATTATTGATTTATTTAGGTTATTTAGGTAGGGTTCCGGTGGACCGCTTGCTCGGCGTGGAGAGGTACTTGTAAGGCGTGTCTCTGAGGTCATGCACCGCTTGTACTGTCGCCCCGGACGGATTTAGCGGGGCGAGACCACTCCATAACCCGCCGCCAAAAAAAAACCGTTCATGATCACGGGTGCACTCTCGACGGTCCTGTATGTAAACATTTCATAACGTCGTGAAATTAAAAATCAATTACAAATGCGATAAAATGCGTAAAAATAGTTTTATTTCAAATGTGTAATACTCGCGTAAATATCAGAAATCATTATAGTAAGAGTAGTTTAAAATGTTATTATCATAATGGCTTGCGTTATACCGTATGGTATTGGTCACCTTCTTTTGAAGAAGGAGGACACTTGAGAGGAAAATTAGGATACTTGTATACTAATGATAGTCAGATAAGTTGGTATAAGATTTTATTTTAACTTTTCCTGTTCTTATAATTATGTTAACTTCTTTTATCCCTCATCTTTTACTATATCCACGGGAAAAGAAGGTATTGTGAATTGTATTAGTTTTAGTATTGGTTAGTATAGTTGTGGTATGGGTTTTGTATATTAAAAATTCAATATTGATTTAGAATATCATTAAAGATGACTGTGAGCTTTTAGCTTTAAAAAAAGAACCCACACTTATTGAAAATCCGTTCCAATAGTCTTACCACTTAGATAAGTGTGAGCTATTTGAACGGATTCTTAAGTAGGAGTATTAGTACAAGCCAATATTTATTGTTGGTTTCGATTACCACGTGTCCAATTTTTCGCTCGTGAACAAGTCTTTTATAAATATTATACTACTTAGAGTATAATATAAATATATACAATTGTGTAATATTTATTTCTCATTAAGGTCAGCCGAATAAGTTTATGGCCTTGGTACGACATCTGTGGGAGACTTTCTTAGCCAATTGATTTTCTTGTAGGTACTCTAAGAACGACATTATCAGGGTCGCAGGAAGCCGTTGGATGCAGGTGTCACAGGACCGTTGCAAATGGCATTATCGTGGGGAGGCCTATGTCCAACAGTGGACGTTTACACGTTGTTTACGTTTACAGGCTGATGGATGGACTCTAAAAGCAAAGCTAAAACGTAAAAATTTAATGCTTTGATGATAATTTAACTGTTTTCAATAGTATTTCTTTAGCACGTTTAATTAATACTAGCAACCCCAGCCCATTAGTTTGTTTGTAGAAGTCGATATGTCACAGCGGCACCTAATAATGAATTACATCAATGGGGATAGCATATGAATCTTCTCCGTGAAAAAACGCATATACATACCAATTTTTATAATGATCGGTCACATTCTCACTTTAGCGATTTCATATATTATATACAAACATCCACTTTTATAGATATAAATAAATACTTTTTGCATGAGATTCTTTCATTGACGAATATTGACCATATGAACTTTCTTGTTACCCATGTTGTAAGAAAATATATATCCATGTAGGAGTAAAATTATCATTCAGCGAAAAATGAATCTCAGATACAAAAAAATCCCTCTAGTCCTTCCGGTATTCACCGAAATGCTTGGGCCACTGCAATTGCTAAGTCCATAAGTGAAATTTACTAATTTACGTCAGTTACAATGCTTATTAACCAGTCGCCATCGCTAATAAAGAAAAAGTATAAATTATTTACAGTATTTTATCCTAGCGTCTAATAAAAAGCGCTATATATGCTGTTGAAATTGTATTGCTATATCTTGAAAGAGTCTCCTTAATTTTTATGTGAATAGTGAAATTATCAACCCAAGGATCAAATAACAAATTTAAAAAAATATTTGATAAGTAACAAGTTAACGTTTATAGATTTATGAGAGCTGAACGTGAACTCCAAGCAGCACGTCCTTTTGGTTATGCACCGCGCAAGTTTTATGAATCTACTCATCTAGTAAAGGGACGCGTCGACGAATCAGATTCAAAGGATAAAAAGAAAATAGCAGACCAACCTGTGGCTGATCCTGCAACAATAAAACCCGAAGACAAAGAAGCTGATAAAAAAACTAAGAGAATTTATATCGCAATGACTTCTGATAGAGGTAAAATTTAAAAGTTTGATTGCTTCACTAAAGTGTTAGCGCCGTCATTCCTTTTCAATCCATAGAGGTCCCATCACTAAGCTTCAGCTTAAAAATATATGCATAATAAGGGAAATTGACCTACTACTATCACTTTTAATCTGATCAGATGATTTATAAAAACCTAATTACGAGCGAAAAATGTCACAAGTGGGGGAACCCCCGCCTATTGGAAATCGTCCCAATCGTGCTGCCATTTACAACACTGTAAACTATTGTAGGACATTCAATTCTCGTATCGTATTATATTTAATAATTTCCAATAGGTGTAGGTTTGAATCCCACTTGTAACATTTTTCACTCGTATTCGGGTTTTTATAAATAATCAAGCATATTAAATGCTAAATTTCAGTAATCTGATCAGACGAATTGAGATATTTATTTTTCTTGGAATTTTACCACTTTTGCAGTAATACTGTTTATAATAATTTATTTAATTACAAAATAGCATGTGGTTTTCCTGGTCGTGACGGAGTAAGAATACAATTCATCACCCCATATCGTACCCATGGGTAATCGTAGGATATGTTTGAGGCTATAAAACGCATATAACATCTATGCAAGAGAAGAAAAACTTGAAACAAATCCCTATTTTCTTTTTTTTTTTTGTGGGGGTAAGCTACGATCGGCGCACTCCTCGCACCACTCCGTCTGGGGTGACAGAGGGGCGTAAGCACGCACACCCGCAACCCACTCGTGAACCTCGCCTTCGTCGTTGGACCGGCCACCGGAGCAGCGTGAACTTGTCGTCATTGGCCGGCCTGACGTAATACCCCGTGAGGGGTTCCCTCTCCTTGAGCGACGTCTGAAAGGTTCTAGAATGGCGACCATGTACCAGACGGAGGTGGACGGACGACCTTATGAAGGTTGCCGCTCGTCGTTGGATACAGGCGTAACATAAGGGAGGCCGATGTCCAGCAGTGGACGGCGATGGGCTGCAATAATGATGAATGATGATGATAGTGTATCTACGACATTTGAACAAAGATTACCGTCGAATCTTCATATGACTGACCTGAGAAATACTCGTAGATTATAACTTCTAGAATGACTGGTGGAACGATCATTATTTTAGCAATGCTAGTAACGTCGCTAAATTTTGTATATTTCAGTATAATTAATGTAATATTTTCTATTGAATTACCCTTCATTTGCATTAATGTCATCTGCATGTCATATCTCTTAGTCGTTAATTGTTATCAAGAAAATGAGTTAGAAAGAAGATGGTGAATTGTATACGTACTGATTTTATCACTATACAGAAAAGAAGTTACGTATATTAAAAAACCAGATGCGATTTGAGCTTTATCTACCTAGTGAGGATTAATAATACGAATAAATCGTCAATGCTAAAAAAAATAGAGCATTAAAAGATAGCGAGGAGCATGGCGAAGAACGTGCGCAGTGACAATACACCCAGTTCAATGATAACGGAGGGGTTATCACCAGGGCTTTGGTGTCATGGCA
The DNA here is from genome assembly GCA_905163515.2 of Lymantria monacha. NCBI lineage: Eukaryota > Metazoa > Arthropoda > Insecta > Lepidoptera > Erebidae > Lymantria > Lymantria monacha. Next base: position 27,736,871 of record LR991081.1, read on the forward strand.
CCGAGCACCACACATTCACCGCTACACATACAAACACATTAGTACATATATTTCGAGAAACATTTGACGAAAACAACCGTTCAGTTTATCTTTACTACAAATAAACTTCGACAGGTGATGTAATCATTTAAGTGTTGACCTCCAGTGACGAGTATGGTGCCAGCTATTTATCTTGAATGGATATCCATTCATTTATCCAGAATGATATCAACGTCTACAGTTTAATATAGTTGTTTTCACGGGTGAGATAAGAGAGACAATGTCATAATAACCACGGTGGTACCACCATCACCAGGATGGCTTCGTAGTCAATTGTTCTTGTGGTTTTAAGTTTGAATACTTTAAAGAGAGCTGTTATTTAATCTCCAGGTATTCTTGTTGGTTATTACACTACCACGAGAATGTAAGAGACGATATCTTAATTCGGTATCATATAGCGAAGATGAATGCAGCAGTATAACATATATTTCGCGATGTAATCTTTAATCTAGCGTTAATTGCTCACTACATCCTCTGGGACTGCAGTCTAGAGCATAAAGAGTGCGATCTTATGATAACATATTGACGTCTGCGGTGGTTATTTATTATATTGCTAGACGGACCTTGAAACAATTCGAGAAAAATCCTTGTGTTTAGACGTTTTGCGTAATATTGCAATCTAAAATCTAAAGTTTTTAGGTTCACACTTAAGCCCTTTAAGCTTTGTGATATCCTTGGCGAAGCACTGCTTCACTTAACGTAACTTGTATATATCAACTTCTTAGCTATTGGCAAGCAAAGTAAAAAGTAAATCCAGTGTATTCTGTCTCAATATTATGTCGAAAAAATATTTACGAAATTTAATAACATAGTAAAAGAAATTTAACTAAACCATGACTTTATATCAACTGCCCCAACTCATCGTCCGTACAGCATGTTGAAGATAATTTCTCTCTCATTCTAATGCAAGCCTGCCAATGCCAATAAAAATATGAGAGCAAAAGAAATAGAAACGTTTTTGTTGTTCTCTAATACTGTAACTCCCCGTGTGGCGACGGAATAAGAATACAATTATCGCTTGCCCGTGGTAGTCGTAAGAATCGGCTAATGGTTCACCAGGAGATTGGACAATAGTTCTCTCCTGGGAAATGTATAACATCTGAATGCGATCGCCAACCCACCTGCCAAGCAATGCGATTATCCCCTCATAACGAGCAAAACAGAAATGGCCCCCAGTCACGGCAGCTCCGGTATGAGGGAGGCTTACGTCCAGCAGTGGACGGTGATAGGCTGAATAGGTTAATACTGTAAACCTTAAGCAGAATTGAGTAAAATTCGAGAAGGCTGGACCCAGATAATATTTTGAATCAATGTTATATTCCGAAAAAAATAGTCATTGTGGATAATATTATACTCGTAAGTATATAACCCAAACATATGCTGTGTGATGGACTTAACGTATATACATTGCCCGTGGATATCGTAAAATATGACGTACAGCTTTACATCAACCTGGGAAGCCTTTGCAAGAGAAGGAAAACTCAAGCCAAAACCCTATACCAACACGCCTGACCAGCGTGATATAATAGGTCAGTATCCTTCCTGTTTGTGGAAGATTCGAGCCCAATAGTGAGACGTCTCACTATACACGTGTATGAGCTGAGATAAATGAATGAATGAATGAATAAATAAATAAATAAATAACTACACGTAAATACAAAAAGTGGTGATAATTTCTACGAAAAAAAACATTAATTTATTTTACACATTTTTCATTAGCTTTATCTTTTTTTTTTCTTGGTGGCAAACGAGTAAGCAGTACATCTGAATAAGTGTTGCTGCCACCCATGGGCTTTTGCAATACTAGGGGTACAGCTAGACCGCAGCCTACCAATAAAAATCCCAAACCCACTCAAAAAGTTGAGCCTCCGGCTCTCTCCATCACCGAACGAAACACAACAATACGTACATTGCTACTGCTCAAGCGTCGGTTTTCTGCGAGAGTGTGTGGTTCTACCCCGAACAGATGGTCCTAAAGGAAAGAGGAAGAAGGAATCTAAAACTTTGCATAAACATTTTTAACAGATTTGATGGCAGACGTGTTTCGTACTTTATTGCGATTTATTCTCTAACGGGTTTAAAAAGGTAAAGCTATTTTGGGGGTGATTTGCTTCAAAATTGCCATCAATACTCCTAAGTGCTTTTGATTTAATTTACACTTTATTTTGACACATGCTTTTAAACTCATACGATGTTTTTAAATTTTTTTAACTCGCATAAAAGCTTGGTGCCATGCAAATACTCTTTAAAAATGTAGTGTGTGATATATTTTCACGTTTATTTAATCTTTAAATCTCTACATTATAATAATTAATGTTATATTTTATAAGTATTCAGTTATTTAAACATAATAATTTATATATTGTAACAAAATTTAACTATTAGAATCAATTTCGACTTCTGCGCAGACGAAGTCGCGAGTAAAAGCTAATATAGATATAAAATAAACGAACAATGAACTATTGATAAACTATTAATAAACTATTAATATAATTTGATGTCGCATTGTGTTTATTTTTTTTAACTGTAATTTATTTTAAATATTGTGCTTAATGTAAGGCTCTAAGGGCATGAATTGCACCCAGACTCAGAATAACAATTTGTGGATCGCACAATGTATTGTTCTGTATGGAAATCGAACCACGATACTTGGCATGATGGCTTGGGACCTTAACTATTACACTATTTGTGCTGTCAAAAACAATGTGAGGGAAATTGGTCTATTTTGCTGTACTTTTCTTCCCTTGCATATATGTTATTCGCATATCATATTCTTCAGTTACCTTTTACGATATCCCAGGCAAGAAAGAGACTAATAAATTGTGATTATTAATTAGTCACCAGTCACATAATATAGAATAGTGAAGCTTAATACGAGTCTTATTACTGCATGGCATAAAGTGGATATTACACTTATGGTTATCTAGGAGTAAAGGCTTACGATCATAACCAATATTTTAAATGAGTTTTTCTTTGTTACGATTTCACACCTAAACTATAAAACGGATTTTAAAAATTCTTTTATTAATGGAAACTTATAATACATTATAAGCAAATAAAGGCCATATTCTCTCCGTGTGGTGACGAAGTAAGAATACAATTCACCAAACCGCTATCTTACCCATGGTTGATCGTAAGAGTCGAATAAGGGATATAAAACGCAGATAACATCTATGTAAGAGATGGACAACTCGGAATAAACCTCTCCAACAACAACATACCAACACGTTTGACCATCATGGTATAGTAGGTCAATTTTCATTTCCATTATAAAGGAGGCTCTAGTCCAACAGTGGGACTTATATGAGCTGAGATGATAATGAAAGGTTAAAAATTTTATCTTATTATTCCTACAGAAACGAGAATTATGTAGATGAAACAGCAATTTGCTAGTAAGAAATAAAATAACAATTTTATCAATTACATCCGTATCTTAATAGTGTTAAATTATTGTTTACGCGCTAAAGCTTGATTTCAAATTAATATTGACATTTCTGTTAGTACGAAATATGTCTGTTGCAATATAGGTCAATGTTTCATCAATGGCTTACTTTTTAATTGTACTATGAGAGCGACATACTGCGTCATATCGTATATATGTAACCTAACAAGGATAACATGTATTGATTAGTAAGTGAAGAATTTATTGCGCAGTTTATTTATACTATTTTAACTTCCGTGGTGTAAAGTGTTTAGTATTATCTAGTTCATTATCACCAACCTATTTCTAATGTGATTGCTAACGTAGTTCCTAAATGTAGTCCTTATATCTAAGTTCAAAGTCGTGCAGCGTGTTATGGAACAGGGATTTTAATGCGAGATAATATCCGGAATACGACACCCTACAAAAGTAAGGGTGTAACCGACATAGCAGCAAGAATTAGTACCTACGTTGAACTAGTAATGAGCACGCCAGTACGCTCGACGAACCGATAACTGCTGAAGAAGAAAGGTTCTTGTGCGGCTACCACGTATCGGATGGCGCATTGTAAAACGCCATACGAGCAACGAATGGATATTTGCATAGGTTGGCTGCCTATCAGCATAGCACCACACTTCGTGGCGAAGTGCGGACCTGTGCCACCCGCATCTTTACGTTGAACCTATTTCTACTCTACCATTTGTTTCTTGATTTCGATTCTGGTATAGCTTCATTCAACTGAAGGCGAAAAGTCGTAGAGACTTTATAAATATCATTTTTTTGTTTAGTTATTCTGCAGCTTTGGTTTGTGGCTTACCATTCTACGCTAAGTCACAAAATTAAAATGATTCAGGACTAGTCTACCAGGCTTATCCAGGTCATTAGAGAGAGAATCTTATTCAGCATTGACTATTTTTAGGATAAGATGAGAACAGAATGTTTAATGTAAATTAAATAATTAATATAATTGAGAACGAAGGTTCGAAATAAAACCAATTTCACTCCTTTAGTGGAAGAGTCTCGAGTAGAGCAGTGGGACGTATATGAACTTCTTCTTTCTCTGGTCTGGTCGCACCCCATTAAATCCGCCCGGGGCGACAGATGAAGCGGCGCGCTACTCCCTAGACCCGCTCCCAATGTACCTCTCCGGTAACCATGACGTATATGAGCTGGGATAAAGTGATTAATAATGTTGATATACCAGCAAAATCCAACAGCTTTCTCCGCTTTTTATATATCTTCAGATTCAGTTTCATAATACTTACCATAGATTTTTAATATTAGTAGTGGAATAGAATACATAAGACAATTTTTACGGATTTTATAGCGTTTTTATTTGATTTTTAATTTCTCGACGTTTCAAACATTTTACAGCGGTCATGGTCACGGGGGTCTTCGTAAACATCAGACGTAATAATATATAAAAACTTTATATTATAATTATATATATTATATACAGGGTGGAAGTGGACCGCTCCCGAAAACAAAGACAGGTGACTCTACTAGTCCTACTTGTAATGATAGGCTAGAAAAAAAATCGATCAGGAAGAAAAAAAATTTTTTTTTCACAAATATTTTAAGTTTTTTTCATATTAGGACAGTGCCATATAACGATAACTCGATAAAAAATACTATACTCAGATGAGAAAAGGCGCAATCTATTCAAAACTCACGATCATATGTTCAAGAGTTCAATGACCTCGCGGGGTGAAAAAAATTTTTTTTCATTCGAATCGATTTTTTTTCTAGCCTATCATTACAAGTAGGACTAGTAGGGTTACCTGTCTTTGTTTTCGGGAGCGGTCCCCTTACACCCTGTATATATATAGGTATATATATATATATGTATATATATATATATATATATATATATATATATATATATATATATATATATATATAAATCTTTAGAAAAAGAGTTTAGAAAAGTTATGCAACATTTAAATTTGTCATTGCTTGATTTCTAGTCTATTTTAAGAAACGTTATTTATAGTTACGAGATATAATAAACAAACGTAGAAGATAATTTATTGTCTAATCGTCGTGTATAAAAAGTAACGAAAAATAATTTAAAAGTACATTTATCAAAGTATCTATATAAACTTGAAACTGCTAGGTCGCAGTTATAAACGTAATAATTCTTTTAATCATTTAATTTTATATTATGTCATTTCTTTTATTTGTATAAGGTTTATGCGGTGGAGTGCACACCGGCGTCGCGCGGCGTATTCGACGTGATTTCAACGAACGCGGTGCTGAAGGCAAGACCCACAAGCTGGTATGTGTCGGTGATAAATCACGATTGATGCTTTATAGAACATATGGATCGCACATGCTTCTTAGTGTCAAAGATGTAAGTACAAATTGAACACATTATACAAGTGACCAATTTCATCTATACATCAATAAAGCATGTCCAAGTATAAGAACGTACCCATACTGAGTGACCCACTTCTTCAATCCATCATAATACACGATCTAGAACTAATTATTAATACCCTCCCCGTCTTAGCCCATCCTTAGTATACGACCAAACCCAATTTTTAATCTCCTCCCGCGCCTTAGTAGCCACCCGTAGTACACAACCAATACCCAATTTTAAATCCCCACTCCCGCCTCAGTGATCGTCATGGTATTTTTGAAGACTCACTTAACAAATCACCTTACACGGGTAAAGAAACATAATTTGATCACAAATACTACGATTGCAAGCCCTTTTGCCAATCGCCTCGATTTCAACAATATGCTCAAATTTATGAGGGAGGGCTACATCCACTGGATGTACCATCGAGGTCAAGGAATCTGTACCGGTGGTCAACCCAATAACATTATGGAGATAATAAGGTAGATCATGGCGTCAGACGCCGAACTTCTGTCGCCCCGAATGGATGAGGCGGGGTATTTCCAGACCATAGTCAGCCAGAAAACAAGTAGATCCCCTAAAAACTCAATGATGTGGAATAATTAAATACGATATATACAGCATCATTCATCAGCAGCAGCATCATATGGTGATGGAGTAAAGATACAATTCACCCCTCCCATTCTTACCTATGGCTATCTCAAAAGACAAAGGATATAATATGCATGAGCTGTGATGATGAACAGCAACATAGACGCGTATCAACGATTCGCTATTTAATATTTAATGATTTTCATCCAACAAGGTGGGTCGTGTCGCACCAGCATTCACGGATGCCTCAGCAGTGGCTGCCGCACTCACCGAGACTGGCTACGCTTATGATATTGGAGAAGTTTATTATAATAAATATCACTCGCCTGTCAAGTATGAGCTACAAGTCATACCATTCTTCAATAAAAATAAAGTCCAGGTAATTTTATACTCTTGACAGATAACAAAATTCTTCTGAGGCAGAATGAGTATTTACAATGTTAATGTATTAGTGGTAGGAGTAGTCAATGCATTAGTAGTAGGATCACGCTGTTGACAGTTCTCTCTCTACAGCCGCGGGCCGGTCCGTCCGGGGTACTACTCTCTCGCAGAAGATCGACATCTGAGTAATTATAATGTGCTATTGCGCTTTACACGGTGAGCGAGAGAGCCGGATTCCCAACTGGGTGGGTTTGTATTGGTAGGCAGTGGCCTATCTATACTCTTGGTATAGCAAAGGCCCATGGGCGGCAGTGACATTTACCATCAGGTGTGCTCCTTACTCGTTTTCCACCATAAGCACTAAAAAATCTGCACAGGGACAAACTAAGCCCCTATGGTGTGGTGATAGATTGGGAATACAAGTGTTACCATCCTTTATTTGCGCGTGGGTTTCGTAAAAATCGTCTCGGGAGATTCCAGGAGAAACGTGAAGCTCTATTCCTCTAGGAAACGTTAGTATACCACAAACTCCTATCGCCAACCCGGCAGTTAAGCAGCGATTATGGTGTTCTCGCGTTTTGAAAGGTCTATGTAGATAAAATGAATGATGGATACCTTCATCATCATGTGATAATAAACTAAGCACATAATATGTCACTATCTTTTTCATTCTCGTTGGTGATGTGAAAAATAATTAAATGAAGGGGTCAGATAACATCAGCATAAGAGAAGCAAAGCGCTATATGTAATCCTTTGCTAACCTATCGAGTAATATAACCCAATTTTCACCCGCCAGACAGGATAAACAGGTCCTAGGACTGTAAAAGACATATAAATAATTTTTTGAGTAACTTATTAAGAAAAAAGTGTTTAATATCATCATCTCAGCTTATATATGTCCCACTTTTGGGCTCGAGCCTCCTGCATAGTGGGAGGGAAATTCACCCACGCTGGTGTTGGTATAGGGTTTAGTTTTGAGTTTTCCTTTTCTTGCACAGGTGTTATATGTGTCTTATATCCCTTAGTCGTCTCTTACGATCACCAACAAGGGGTGGTGAATTGTATTCTTACGCCGTCACCACATGGATTAATCTTTAATAAAATAAATACTCTGGTTAGTATAGTTATTTAATTTTGTTTTAAATCTTCATAAATAGTCTCTTCTATTCCTCTCTAGTATGTTATTTTTAGTCTTAAAGAACTGGAAAATGGTCTTTTTTATGTTTAAAATAAAATAAATTCAACATTAAAATCAAACGATTAAAATCAATATCTCGAGTGTCAAAAATCAAATATAAACGCAATAAAATCCATAAATAGTTTCATTTCAAATTACAAAATCAATTTCATTAAACAGTTTCCCCGTGTAGGCGACGCGACGGGGTATGAATCGAGTTGGCTTAGGTCGTTGTAAGGCTCTTAGTCATCTTTTCCGATATCTACGAGCAAAGTAAGTAAAGGTTAGTAGTATTCGAAGCCGCGACCACACAGCTTACAGTAGAAATAATAGTAGTAAACCCAGTAGTAATTGTAGTAAATCCATAATATGGTATTAAATATTTTTTGTAAACAGGAAGTTTAAAAAGCTTGATGATGAATAACTTACTATATGAAAAAACATAAGCCTTCCCACACCCTTGTTACTAAGCGTGGTATTTTTAAATACACCCTCCTTCCTCTGAAAAGGCCACGTAATTTGGGTGCGTTTTCTTCGGGCATCTCATCATTATGAGAGAGGCCTATATTTAGTAGTGGTCAAAGAAAGCATGAATGATGATTATAATAAATACACAAATAAATATAAGTATTTCTCAAGACAACACTGAGAATAAATGAATACAAGTATTTTTAAGAGCAATACCGAGAATTAAATAATAAATCTTTGTATCAAAAAGGCTTTAACGGACTCGAATATCATCCAAATCGGATTACAAATACGATTGAATACGATTTTAGTTAATAATCATCATCTCAGTTTATATATGGCCCACTGTTGGGCTCGACCTTGGAAAGGAAATTGATCTATTACGCCGCTGGTCAGATGTGTTGGTATAGGGTTTTGTCTCGAGTTTTCCTTCTCTTGCATAGATGTTATATACATTTTTTATCCCTTTGTCATCTCTTACGATTACCCACGAGTAAGATATAGTGAATTGTATTTTGACTCTGTTACTACACGGAAAAAATAATTAATATACAGTGTTTTATAATAAACAGGTAGCGCCAAATATAACAGCATTCGATGACTTGAATGAAGAGGTACTGCAATCTTACACTGAATGGACTCTAGCCGCTTTAATATACTACGCACTAAAGGAGGGAGCGGCTTCTGAGCAATCCGCTCGAATGTCCGCCATGGATAGTGCAACAAAAAACGCTGCTGAAATGATAAGAAAACTTACATTATTGTATAATAGGACAAGACAGTCAGTCATTACTAGAGAACTCATTGAAATCATATCAGGAGCTGCAGCATTAACTTAAAGATTGATATTAAGATTTTATCAACAAGTTTATTTATTAACCCACCCATTTCCTAGACTATCATGGTCGTATATTGAAAATAGGACTCCAACAAGAATATATTAAGGTCCAATATTAAAAATAGGCCTTCAAAAATCTTGTCTTTCTTTTTATTATATGTATCTATATATTTTAAGGCAACACTGATTAAACTAAGGAAAAATACTATTTGTATTGCGGTACATTTTATAAACATACAATTAATACTCACAACTTAAACCCATACTCAGAAATATAATTGGAGAATCAAACAGAGGCCTCGCGTGGGCATCAAACTCAATATATTAGTAGGTCCATATCTTAACCACTACGTCAACTGTGCAATCGTTTTGCTTATAAATAATATATCAACTTATATCAATTTATTAATTACTACATTACTAATTACTAGCAGTGCCGATTTCATCCGCATAGTTTCCATTCTCGTGGGTATATGATAATAAAATATAGCCTATGTTTTTTTTAATTGCCGGTGGGGGCAAATTAACAAGCAGCACACCTGATGGTAAGTGATACTGCTGCACATGGACCTTATCAACATCAAGGTTATTTATTAATCTGTGATCAAGGGCACAGTCAGGTCGTAGCCTACCTTGAAGAAAATGCTCTTCTTAAACCTCGTTTACAGAAGGGCATGTCATGGCGCTCGTGAAACCCTACGTTACTCGCTGGTTATGTAGCTTTTCATTGGTAAAACAATTCTTATAATAGGTTTAGTGGTTTAGGTTTTAAAGCGTAATAAACAAACTTATACATGTATACATATATAATATTAGAATTTTATTGACAATATAATAAATGTGAATGTAAATTTGTTTGTTACGCTTTCACGCCAAAACTACTTAACCGATTATCATGAAACTTTGTACACGTAGTCTTCGAGGTATTAGAAAGAACATAAGGTACTTATTATTTTTATTTTATACGGAGTGTAAAAAAAATATTTTGGCATCATGATGGCTGAAGCTATAGTCAATAAGATATTAATTTGACCGTCGATAATACAGCACCTAGGGTTTGCACTTTATTGGCGTTGAAGTTGACAGATTTTCAAAATTTTTGACAAACAATCATTCTATTGGAATGTATGGAATTTTGATACGCTTCGATTACGCTTCAACGCGAGTGAAGCCGCGGGTAAAAGCTAGTAGACTATAATATAAATCTGTGTGGTAACGAGTAATAATTTTAATATTTCACCCACTGCAACGTTTCACGGGGGCATTTTAAAATTCAAGTATTGGAGTTCTCTCGAAGACAGCTGCACTCTTTTGGGAGAGCTGCATCAACAAAGGCAACTTACAACCCAACTGCCAAGCCTGGCGAATACGATACATTATTTTTTTTTTTGTGTGTGTCTTAGTTGTTAGCCTCCGATGGCTATGATAACTTTACCCGGACTGTGGGTGAGTGCTGAGGGCTCTCAACCCGTTACGATACTATGAACTCTAGCGGGCTTATATTCAAGATTGAGCACCAATGGGGCGAAAGAACTTATACCATTATGGGATCAGAAATAAGGCTCTCGAACTTTTAACATCGTATTTAGGCAACAGAATTCAGAAGGTCGATGTTAATGGTGTACGATCACCTGGTTCTGTTGCAAGAATGGGCGTTCCACAAGGATCTATTCTGGGGCCATTTCTGTTCCTTGTATATATTAATGACTTACCTTATTATATAGGGGATAACCAAAACATAGTGTTGTTCGCAGATGATACCTCTTTATTGTTTAAAATTAAAAGACAAATGCTTAATTATGACGATGTGAACAATGCTCTGTCAAATGTTGTTCATTGGTTCAGTACAAATAACTTGGTTCTTAATGAAAAGAAAACCAAATGTATTAAATTTACCACACCTAATGTCAGACTAGTGGAAACCAATGTTCAAATGAATGGTGTGGCCCTAGAAATTGTGGAGTCCACTACATTCTTAGGTATTACTATTGATGCTAAACTCCATTGGGGCCCTCATATTGAGAAATTATCAAGTAGGCTAAGCTCAGCGGCTTATGCGGTAAAAAAAATTCGAATGTTAACCGATATTGAAACGGCTAGAATTGTTTATTTCGCTTATTTCCACAGTCTTATGTCTTATGGCATACTACTTTGGGGATGCTCTGTAGATTTGAATAATATCTTTGTTCTCCAAAAACGGGCTGTCCGCGCGATTTATAATTTAGGCCCAAGAGCATCACTGCGCGAAAAATTTAGGGAGATAAACATTCTAACTGTTGTATCACAATTTATATTTGAAAACATATTATATGTAAAAAAAAATATTGATAAATTTGATAAATATAGTGACATTCATCACGTGAATACTAGGAATAAGGATAATCTAGTTATACATCATACTCGCCTACAAAAAATTAGTAGGTCTTTCATGGGGCAATGTATACGCTTTTACAATAAACTACCTAAAGATATCCGAGATATGCCCATAAATAAGTTTAAAAAGGCTATCAAAACTAGACTTTGTAAAAAAGGATATTACAACATTTCGGATTATCTAAATGATAATACGGAATGGTTATGAGTTGCTCCTCTCTCAGCAATTACTTTATATAATTTTAACTTTTACGTTGTTTTAGTGCTGATCCTCACTGTTGTCTGAACTCTGTATATTTATCATTGTCACAAATTGTACAGTGTAGCGTGTTTTGCCTAACGAGTTATTTATTGATTTAATTGAGCGATTTGATTGTAATTTATAGATCTTGGTGTGGTCATGCTTACTAAAAAGGTCTCTGCCTGCGGTAGCTACGTGAGCGGGTCTCTCCCTTCCCTCGAATGTGGTTGAGGGGCGTGATGGCTGCTTTAGTAGTTAACTCGTGATCGAGTGCCGCTTGTGGAATCTGGTCCAACCATTTCTGTTCTTTTTTGTGTTTTTTGTTAATGGTGTATTTAACTTTTAAAAAATAAATCTTTACTCGAAGGGCATCTCACTGGAGCTAATGGGGATTAAATATGTATCTAATAATATTAGAAAACATACAATTTAAAAAAAAATGACGAGCCCACTGAGTTTCTTGCCGGATCTTCTCAGTTTGTGGCGGCTTTCCGATCCGGTGGTAGATTAATTTAAAAAAAAATGTAATATTGACAATATGTAAGTGCCATTTTAGGGCTTATGCATAATAAATGATTTGATTTGATTTGATTTGATACCTTGATACAATGTAATAGAATGAATGAAATTGTTTCCACATAAAGGATCAAAAACTGCCGATATAATACCTTGAAACATGATATACGTAATTACGTATGTAAAATATTCATAGTTAGTTTATTATAGAGGTAATTAGTGTATCTGTATTTTATATATTATTATAAAGTTGAAGAGTTTGTCTGTTTGAATGCGCTAATATATTACTAATTGGATTGGATTGTTCTGTGGTGGTGGCTACGAATACTACCAATCCATACATTGCTCGATGTCGTAAATAATGACTAAGTGATTTATATAAACCCTAGGTCTTTTTTGATGTTGCCGGGCGGGCCACCGAAGTTAAAATCGAGTACCGGTGGTCCGCTCGCACGGCGAAGAGAGAAGGTTTTACGGTGGGTCTATGGGGTCACGCGCCGCCTTTCCGTCACCCCGGACCGATTCAGCGGGGCGAGACGCACCCATAGCCCACCAATAAAAAAAAAAAAGAAAAAAAAAAAGGTCTTTTTTGATGCTGTCTGGTCAATAAAAACATTCCCAAGGAAGGTTCATATCAGGCAAGCGACAGGTTATAAAACTATTAACAAAACCTTGGCTTATACTTACGATGCAAGTGTAGTAAATATTGCCTAGACTCCCAAGTAATTGTGATAAGATCAAGTTGTTAATGTTGATGTGCAATTTTTAAACTATAATACATACATATCTACCTACATACCATCACGCCATGTCCTTTGCAGGGTAGGTAGGTAGAGAGAACAGAGTGCCAGAGAACTCTATCCTTGCATACTTTACTCGCTTCCTCAATATTCATAATTCTCTTCATACATGCTCGCCGGTTTCGAAAACTCTTGACTCCAACTTCCTTCAGTACATGACCGATCTGGTCTAGGTAGTAAAGTATAATAAACTATAATACACAATGATATAAGAAATTGGAGCGCAGAAGTGTATATAAATATTAGTAAATTTTTATGAATCAAACATTGCGCATCAAGCTTTTAGCCATATGTCGTTGCATGACAACTGCTGAGATAAGAAAAATGGTAATTGATGTATTGTGAATGTTATTAATATTGATCATCATTATCCAGCTCCTTCTCAATTACTTGGTCGATACAATATGTACTCCTCTTTCAGCGTACATATTGCAAAAGTTATTGTCAGTAATTTTATTACCAATCAAACCAATTTTTTTTTTTTTTTTGTTTTTAATTCTTTTTTATTTATTGGGGACTTTTATTCATTATGAATATGTAGGTCCCATCAAAACCAATTTGGAAAGGTAATTGTTGACCAGACAGCATGAGGTAGAGTTGGTCCAGGATGATATAAAGCTTTTAGTCGTCCTTTACGACATCCACAAGTCAAGTGAGGATGGCCACCAAAGTTAAAAATCGGGTACTGGTGGCCCGCTCACACGGCGAAGAGAGAGGAGTTTTACGGTGGGTCTAAGGGGTCACGCGCCGCCTTTCCGTCACCCCGGACCGAATTGGCGGGGCGAGACGCATCCATAGTACACCAATAAAAAAATAAAAAAATGAAATGTTAAGTGACGATTGGTAGTATTTACAGCCACTACCGCACAACGAATGGTATTAACACGTTAGCTGCCATGTCGGGTTATATGTCCGACAAATGAGTGTATCATTCAGGCCTTGTCGGGCTATATGGCCGACAAAACATAACTAAATTCTAAATCTGTGTAGCCTGTCGGGCGTATTTTCAAGTCTTTTTTTTTGGGGATGGGTTACGGTCGGCGCACTCCTCGCACTACTCCGTCCGGGGTGATAGAGGGGCGTAAGCACGCACACCCGTAACCCATCCGTGACGTTGCCATCGTCGTTGGGCCGACCATCGGAGACTATGTATTTTCAAGCCTAAGACACGATCATCATCATCATCATCATCTTGCTCTTATCCCAATTATTTGGGGTCGACACAATATGTCATCTTCGTCCATACAATCCTATAAGACGTTATCTTTGTAGTCACTCCCTGTGTATCCATGTCATACCTCACGCAGTCCATCCAGCTTTTCTTTGGTCTTACTTTACCTCTAAAGCATTCAACATTCATATTTAAAACTTTCCTCACAACATTACTTTCATCCCGTCTCATCACATGTCCATACCATGTTAACCTTTCGCTCCTTAACTTTTCCGTCACTGACGCTACTTTCAAACTTCCTCTTATATGCTCATTTCTTATTTTATCCAATCTCGTCACACCACACATCCATCTCAACATTCGCATCTCCGCTACATGCAGTCGTCTCTCATCCGTCGCTTTTGTCGCCCAACTTGCTGATCCATACAGTACAGCAGGTCTTATTAGGGTTTTATATATTTTAACCTTTAATTTAGGGGATACTTTGGGGTCACATATTGTACCCATGACCTGCCGCCACTTCATCCATCCCGCATCAATTCTGTGCTTCACCGCACGATCCATCCAAGCCTAAGACACGATATTGAGTAAAAATTTGCAAAGCATTTTTTTACGATTTGTTATAATAGACTATAGCAGTTAACGTGTTAATGTTGATATTATTATTAGGCAATGCCACGAAACGATATGTGTATTCAGACAATAACATTTAAGACTTAGACACTCAATACATGCAAGCGAAGCTGCTGGCACAGCTATCTACACATACTTTTTATGCTCGCTATCCAATAACATAATGTCAGGTACTATTGCTGCTTCATTAATCGGATTACAAAAATAACAGCACAATAATTGTTAAGTGAGTGCAGTTATTATAAATCACTGGTCAACGTAATACATATTATTACACAAGCCGTGTATGATAATTTAGTATTTGATATAAAACTATTTCTATGGAATCTATCGCGTTTGTATTTGATATTGTGGTGGTGGTGGTCGTGGTCCTACCACTATTTTTATAGTGGTCGGACCACGCTGTTGACAGTTTTCTACCTACAGTTGCGGGCCGGTCCTTTCGGGGTAGTACCACACAATCTCAGAATATTGACGTCTGAGTAATGGCAATGTGCTATTGCGCTTCGTTCGGTATGCGAGAGAGCCGGAAGCCCAACTGGGTGGGTTTGGGGTATGTATTGGTAGGCAGCGGCCTAGATATAACCTTGGTATAACATAGGTCCATGAGCAGTAGTAACACTTACCATCAGGTGTGCTGCTTCCTCGTTAGCCACCATATGCAATAAAAAAAAATAACTTCCCGACGTTTCGAAGTTTACAGCGTTCATGGTCCAGTCGTCCCGTGACCATGAGAGCTATAAAGTGTTCGAAACGTCGGGAAATTAAAATTTAAATACAAACGTGATAGAATCCGTAAAAATAGTTTTATTTCAAATGTGTTATACTCGCGTAAACATTAGAAGTGATTATGTTAATTTAGATTTTTAATTTGAGTATTAAAATAGTAACGGTACGTTTGGAAGTATATTTGCATATAGACTATAATTTTACTAGCATTTCATTATTAGAAAAAGTGTTTGATTGTTTAAATAGTGCACGAAAGGAACTCGCAGACTTTGCTTCGCAGTCGTCTTGTCATCAGATAAGTTCAATACACAAGTCGTCGTATCCATAAATGTAAGTGAAATTTGTATTAGTTGTCATACACATTATCGGCTATTCAAGCGGCCTCTATTATTTAGGGGATTGACATTGGATTAGATGGAATTTAATAAAGTGAAATGTGAATATATTAACATCATCTTTGATTCCAGGACCGTTTTCTTTTCTATCCTTACTAATATTATAAATGCTAAAGTAACTCGGTCTCTGGCGCACTTTCACGCCAAAACTACTGAACCGATCTAAATGCAATTCGGCACACGGATAGTCTAGAACCTGATAAAGGACATAGGCTGCTTTTTAATGTAAACAAAAGGCTGTAAAGGGGGATGAAAAGTTGTAAGGAAGTATCGTCATTTTGTAGTCAGTAGCTTGAAAATTACTTTTAAGCTGTCGATAAGATATAAATAAATATTAAAATATTTAGCTTTGTTATTTTCTATATTTTACATTTTTTTATCCCAGTAAAATCATATATGTTTATGTTTCCTTTGCAAGTATTTCCTAGATTAACATATAGGATACTTTAATCCCGGTAATGTGTTCCCTTGCGATGATAGTTCAACTTTGGGAAAGCAACCTTTTACGCGGGCGAAGCCGCGGGTAGAAGCTTGTAATCTACAATTTTAAAAGATACTATAATTGTTTTTTATTGTACATGGTGGCAAACGAGCAAGCAACACACCCGATGTTAAATGTTACTTCCACCCATAGACCTTTGCAATAACCAAAGGTACAGCTAGACCGATGTAATCCCCATACCCAGAAGAATTATGGTACATAAATTAAAAGGACATACAGGACAGATCATTTGCTGAAAGGAAGGTATGTTAATTAAAATGAAAAATAACATTTTTAATTATCATAAATATTATAAGTATTACACTTGCTCGTCATGCGTAGTAGGTCATTACATCATATTTTTAGATTTGTTTTAACGTATTGATATACAAAACAAAAATAAGATGCCTTTTTTTTTTTTTTTTTTGTGGGTGGGTTACGGTCGGCACACTCCTCGCACCACTCCGTCCGGGGTGACAGAGGGGCGTAAGCACGCGCACCCGTAACCCACCCGTGACGTCGCCTTCGTCGTTGGGCCAACCACCGGAGCAGAGTGACTTGACGTCAGTGGTTGGCCCGACGGAATACCCCTGAGGAGTACCCTCTCCTCGACCGACGTCCCCCCCTTTGGGTAGGATGTCGGTCTTTCCTCACGCGGTCGGCCTCTCGGCGGGTGACGCACTAATTCCCCGATCCAGTCACCCGCGGCCTCGGCTAGGGCGGCATCAGGCGCAAGTAATCGCGCCTGCGCCGCCCCAGTCGCCGGCGGCGGCTCGCGTCGTCGAGGAAACGCTCCTCGCGCACGCGCTCCGCCGCCTCCTTCCGCGAGACTACTGCCTCGCAGAAGGATGCGACCGCGTCCCAGTTCCTGACGCTGTCGAGCATCGCCCTGGCGATGGTCGGCAGCGTCAGGTCAGCACCGATGATTGCGACGAGTTCACGACGCTGCTCTGCCCAAGCAGCACAAACCTCAAGCGTATGCTGCGCCGTGTCCTCGTCGCAATCGCAGTGGTGGCAGGACGGTGTACTCTCCCTCCTTACGACCGTGTGCAGGTATTTGGCGAAGCATCCATGCCCCGTCAAAACCTGCAACAGTCGGAAGGAGAGCACCCCGTGCCGCCGTTCTAGCCACTGCATCAGCACCGGCCGGAAGGCCTCCACGGTCCGCACACCGAACCGAGGCCTCTCCAGCCGGACTGCCCAACGGGCAATGACGTCGCGGCGGGCGTCGACGCGCCAGGTGGTGTGCTCCCTCAACGAGACCACACCGCCCTCCGCTCGCACCCCCAACATCCGCCGATACAAACCGGCGAGCATTTCCGCTTCCAGGTCCCATGGAGGGGTACCGGCCAACAGACACGCTGCCTCCGTCGACACCGTGCGGTACCCGCGTATGGCCCTGACCGCCATGGCCCTCTGTGGTCGCCACAGAAGAGCTCTGAGTCGGACGGTCAGGGACCCCGCCCACACCGGTGCGCCGTACAGGGCCATCGACCGGATAAAATAAGATGCCTAACCTTCATAATAAATGCTTATTTAACTATGAAGTTATTTAAAGAATATAAGCGAGCTCTTTCAATCGACTTAAAATGCTTTATTAATAAAAATAGTTAGTGTCATTGATCAAATATAGTTTAGATAGATATGGCTCAATTTCAAATTAAAAAAATCCGACAATTTAATTAATTCTTTAAGAGCATATATGCATTATGACTATAATTACATTCATAATAGCCACTATAATTGAAAGCACACATCACAATATTTACATAAACAAATGAAACAAAAATTAGCTATCGTCATAAAAATTATGTTGTTAATACAAGCTACTGACGTCATTAAGTTTTTGAGTTAACTCAAACCCTGATATTTGATAAGCATATATGAACTAGTTTACGTCACTAGGTGTGACACAATATTTAGGTGATCAAGTTATCGTTGCTGTAATACGATGCGCTAAGAACTTTCTATATTATAATAATTGCGCCAAATATTTTTGTATTTTTTTTTACATGTGAAATTGTTGATGTGTAACAATGTTCTCGTTAATCAAAAGAAAATCGCATCGCAATAGATGCAGAATAAAAGAATGTCATATATTTAATAAAATTATATAAACTATGGGCTGCGGATGTAGTTACCGGGGGAGACCGAGACTCACCTACCTAGACCAGATTGGTCACGTACTGAAGGAAGGTGGAGTCAAGAGTCTCCGAAACCGGCGAGCGTGTATGAAGAGAATTATGAATGTTGAGGAAGCGAGTGAAGTATGCAAGGAGAAAAGTTCTCTGGCACTCTGTTCTCTCTGCCTACCCTGCAAGGGATATGGCGTGATGATATGTATATATGTATGTATGAGCTGATTTACAACATTACTTAAAATGAATATGCCTTTGATATTAACAGAGCCATTGTACAAGTTATGTTATGCAATTTAATAAATAAATAATCAAATTAAACTACGTGGCAGAATATAATATTTTAGAAATATAAAGAATTGAAAATACATTATATTTTGCATCAAAAGATGTAACACAAATATTTTGATTGAAAATTTGTGTGCGTCTGATTTAAACTGTGAGCACTAAGTACAAGTTTTGAGAGGTATCTTGTATCAACACAATATTTGATCGAAGCTAACAAATTTTCTAAATATAAATCCAAGTATGTTACATTAGTGTTCCTCAAGGTATTTGTCGTAAGTTGGCTGGTCCATGAGCTGTTTCACTTCATTAATATTTGACAACTTCACGCGAAACAGCCAACCGTCTTCGTAACAGGATTTGTTTATCAACGCCGGCTTTGATTCCAGGATCGTGTTTTTTTCTGTTATCTATAATTTTTATACAGTCAACAATAATTTTTATCTATCAATATAGACGATTGCCCATTTTTTTTAATATAATCATTCAATAGGATCATATAAGAATCTTAACTACACAAATGGTGTAATAGTTAATATACCGATCTACCGTGCCAGTGGAGTGGGTTCGATGCCCATGCAGGACAATATTATGTGCGAACCAATAATTGTTGTCCTGAATCTAGTTGTAAATTGTGTCGGTTAATTACATGTTTGTAAAGTCCTTCACAATGCAATAATTATTTCCCTAGTCATGGTTAGTTACGATATTATCTTAAAAAAATAGTATGGTTTTATAATATCTTCCATAATATACATACATCATCTCATCATCATCTCAGCTGATATATATATATATATATATATATATATTTTTAACACCACCCTGCACTAAGGAAATAAACCTTGTATTGCGGGGGACTTTACAAACATGCAATTAACGCAGACAAATTACACCCAGACTCAGAACAACACTTTGTGGATCACACAAAGTAATGTCCTGTGTGGGAATCGAACCCGCGGCACTGGCACGGAAGGTCGGTATATTAACCACTACGCCATCTGTGCAGTCTTGTTTATTCTGCTGTTCTGTCTTTGCCACTACTGGGCTCGAGCCTCCTTCATACTAGGAGTAAAATTGATCTACTACACCACGCTGGTCAGACGTGTTGGTATAGGGTTTTATTTCGAGATTTCCTTCTCTTATAAATACATATCTCTTATAAATATACATACACATATAATATAAATCATGCCTAATGCCAAAACAATAAAAAACTACATCTACGTTATTTGTACGGTATATTTATTGTAACCTAGTGATATACCTGTAGCAGTACAACTGACGTGAGTAACCGTCGCCATACTCGTAGTTTAAATACAATTGGTCAACGGGAACCTTCTACGCATATAAACTTCCATTCGCAGCGATTCCCCTCAAGCAGAGAATTGGCTCTACTTTGCTTAATAGTGCCAAAGCATTCGACAGGATCTGGCATCTCCATTGTGCAAACTTTCTCTAACACCATATGTTCTGGTTCCAGAGTTTATTAAATGTTTGTTAAGTGAAAGACCATTATCACTGTTGACATTTATTCATTACAACAGGGTTGGGATGAATTTTATTCCTTAAATTATTTAACATCTGAATAAAAAAGCTAGCTATAATCATAATCATCATCTTTGCTCATATAAACATGATATGATTATAGAACATGAAGCTACTCTGCATGAGGTGCAAAATTTGCCTAATATACAACTATAGTAACTCGCAAGTATACGGCAAATAAAATTGTTCTAGAAAAAAGCACTATGAATTTATTGCAAGTCTTGCTTTTGGGATCAAGTGTAGTCCAAATATGAATATTTGGTAGATTGATGAAGCGTGTGAGTCAAATACTTAAGGAATTCCCCAACTTCGTTGTCACCTATGTATGCACTTGTTATCATTAAAACGTATTTAACTACCAATAAAACAAATTAATAGAGAAGTTAACCTCGGGTATTGAAAGGCAGCCTATTTTGGAAGAAGATAGAATTATAAAACCTTTTTTTATAGTGCATGGTCTGAGAATGGATATAGTGCATGGTCTGAGAATAGAGAATAGAACTCTATTAGCTGCAATATTTCCTTTGACTACGGTGGCCCTTTAAAAAACTCTAGTCTAGCTCTAGTCTATAGCTAACTCTAGTCTATAGCCTTAGATTCAACTTACAGTGCCGGAAACAGGACTATAAACTTCCCCAGCAGCTTTAACACTTTCTAAGGCACCACATTCATCACCAGCGGCAATTTCTTGACCCACTTCGGGCAGCTGAACATATACAACCTCTCCTAGTGCGTCCTGAAAAAAAAAAATTATTTATTCATTAATTTGTTGTTATAGCGGTAAATATTTTGATAACGGCTATAAGCTCCGAAGCAATTTATTAATACTGCAATCGATTATTTCTTAAGGTCTGCGCTAAGTGTTCATCGTATAATGTTAAACGCCTGAACCTTTTTGTAATTTCTTTAAAAAGTCTATGCTACGCAGCATTCAACCTGGCGATAAATAAGAATGTGTTTTTATGGTAAAATATTAACAGCCATTTTTATGAGGATAGATTAAACCATAGTCCCACCCTGCCCGAACCGTCTGTATTAGCGAAAGGTATGGAGTGCAACATGACAACCTCTCTGTATCTTGTCCTTATTGTTGGTGTCTAGCTCCTAATGAAACTAGAAATTAAAATACGAGCACTTAGAATTTGACATGCTAGGCTTTTTGTAAAACCGAGCTGGCCGCGGATTTTAAGGAACAGGTACCAGTGGTTGGCTCAATGGTGATAGGGAGAGAACACGACGGATTATGGGGCCACATTCCCGCTTATCCGTCTTCCTGGAATCAATTAACGGAGTGTGTTCAGATCATAGCCTGCCCAAACAAAGTTTTATAAAAGCTTATTTTTAAGCGACAAACGAAAGTAGCAGCCAACCGTTAGATGTTCTGAGTGGCATTCTCATGGGGAGGCCTATGTTCAACAATGGACGTCTACAGAGTGATGGATGGATGAAAGCGACAAATTACTTGATACATATGATAATCAATTTCTGATTAGTATTGCCGTCGTACCTGCTCATAAGGGTTTAATTAGTGAGGCTGTTGAAATGGATGTCTAATAGATTCAATTCCTGCATATGGTAATAATTTTACGCTGAAAAATAAGTTTCTGTAAATATACTAGAAAATACACCAATAGTTTAGTTAGCGGTATAAGTAGGCACCCTCCAACTGACGGCCGTGTGTGAATATTAGATTCCCACACTGAACAACTCTTGGTGCGATCAACGAAAGATTGTTCTCAGGTTTAGTGCATTTTTAAACTACGTGTTAACGGCTTAAGAATACAAATCAGCACTTCCTCTATTACTCGTGAATGTCTTAAAAGGCAACTATGGGATATAATATAACAATTTTTTTTTGATGTGGATTTATTTTCTAACTCGATGTATAAATTTAAAAAAATATTTTTTGAAAACCTTATATATAAAATCCGATTACGAAATGAAAAATGATGTCACAAGCGGGATTCGAACCCGCGCCTATTGGGATTCCGGCCCAATCGTGCTGCCACTACACCACCGTGACTAATTGTAGGACATGCAAATTTCACTTCGTATCATATTTACGTCTTAAGGT
Organism: Lymantria monacha; assembly: GCA_905163515.2. Taxonomy (NCBI): domain Eukaryota; kingdom Metazoa; phylum Arthropoda; class Insecta; order Lepidoptera; family Erebidae; genus Lymantria; species Lymantria monacha. The sequence goes on from LR991081.1 coordinate 27,759,532, forward strand.
GACGGTATGCTATCTACCCGACAATGCTTACACATTGTTATAGGCTTAATACTTAAAACTTTACAGTTAGAATTGTATTAAACGATGACACAACCTTGTTATTTAAATTACTGAAATTTAGCATTTAATATGCTTAATTATTTATAAAATCCGATTACGAAATGAAAAATGATGTCACAAGCGGGATTCGAACCCGCGAAGTCAGTTAGTCACGGTGGTGTAGTGGCAGCACGATTGGGCCGGAATCCCAATAGGCGCGGGTTCGGATCCCGCTTGTGACATCATTTTTCATTTCGCAATCGGATTTTATAAATAATTAAGCATATTAAATGCTAAATTTCAGTAATTTAAACCTTTATATATTTTACCTTATTTATTTTAATAGTAACGTCTAATTTTGCCGTGTCTTGCGTTAATAAATGTATTGCTGTTTTTATGGTCACTATGGCCTTGTTTGTCAAATAGATGCTTAAGTAATATTTAGAGCTATTATTAGGCAGTCATTGTCTATAACTTTAAATATTTTATAACTTGTAATATTTTTCTGTATGACTGTATGTGCCAAAATAAATGAAAAATAATAATAATATGTAGATAACATCGATAAAAGAGAGGGCAAACTGGATTTAGAATCCTATGCTAATCCGTCTAATCAGCGTGGTCAAACCAAGTCAAGCCATGTGCGAGTGCCGATTCTTCTAAGCTAGCTTCTGCTGAAAACGAGATTAATTCTTTTTTATAGAGAGAGGGATAGGTTAAATTTTGTAGAAATTAATCACATGGAATGAATACATTATCTAGGATAACTTGCATCATAGGATTCAGTAGTTGAAAATGTCTTTTTACTTTTGAAGTCTTGAAGCCTTTATTCCACAGGGATAATTAGAGTTGGGCTGACCATTGAGGTTAAGGAATTGGTACCGATGGTAAGGCCAATAGCGATAAAGAGGTAATAAAGTAAGGTATGAGATTGCATGCCACTCTTTCTTCGCCCTGTAGCCATTGTCTTCCAAATCAGAGGTAGGTATAACACACTCACATTTTGATAAATAACTGTTAATAGAGTATTAGAGGCGACGCGATGTTCAGAAATAGTTTGAATTTTTTAATTTCTTTTAGAAAATTACCGAGAAATTATCCGAAAAATTAAGAATTTAAAGAAAATCCCAATATCTTTAAGCTTACCTAAGATTTTATGCCCAAGTCTCATGATAACAGTAGCATACATACTGCTGGACTAACAAGGCTATTTATCAATTAAACTAATCCGACAATTATTGTGATAATACCCCATTTTCAATTTGGTAAAAAGACGATAAAGAAAATAATTTTAGCGGTTTAACATTATAAGCAAGCTTGCTTAAAATAACATATATACATACAACATGTTTTGTCTGAGCTTTCTTATCAAAGACAAACCACTTTGTCCAATTTGCGTCTCATTATGGGGTCGATCCATGTCCAGAATTAAGATAATCATCAGCATCATTCAGCCTGGTTGGATGTAGGACTCCACTACAAATTAATTGGTTGTGTCGTAATCTGAAGATTATTATCTGATCGTTCGTCGCTTGAGGGGCAAGTTGGCAATTGCAGTAAAGTATTATATGCTCCAGGAAAGAACTTCCACTTATTTTCCTGAGGAGACCCTTAACCAATTTTATGACGTCCTCTGATAAGTAAAAAGCGGCGATAATGGGATCATCCCGTCATCATATTAGGAGTTATATAAAAATGAAATGAAATAGAAGGAAAATAAAAATGCTAACCTGCGCATAGTTGGATATGCCGACTGTTCCAATATTATCGCTCACAGATACCCATTCGTGTTTCTTTGTGTAGAAGCGTGCTGAAATAACATTATCTGTACTGTATTAAAAAGTAAGGATTAATGCATTTGCTGACTCGCTTGGCGAAGAGAGGTACATGTAGGGCGGGTCTATGGGGATGCGCGCCGCTTCTTCTGTCGCCCCGGATGGATTTAGTGGAGTGTGACCATTCCATAGCACGCCGCTAAAAAAAATGCATTTGCTGAAAGCATCTTATTCTAAGGACGTCTACAGTAGTGCATACACTTCTCCAAAACAAGAATGGATTGCCACGCTTCTTCTTCTTCTTCTTCTTAATGAATGGCCTCTGTTAGTGATTAACCACAATATCGTAAAAAAAAAGTTTAAAATATTAGTAGATTTATATTTTAGTTTTGATTTCAATCATGTCGGTCTTCCTAGTCATGTCTACGATTGCCAGGCTTAATAGATAGCTGGTAATTGAAGTTAATGTTATAAATTTTCCTAGATACTGCTGCATATTTTGCTCAGTCGGTTTCTACGCCTCCCACAAAGAAGTATGTGATGGTGAGATATATATACTTAGTATAACATCCTATTGTATCTTTTCATATATAACTTGCATTTCATGTCATCATCAATCTTTACAATTTACTTGGATTCGACACATTACGTGATCTTACTATAATATAACAGTGGAAGAAAAGCAAAAAGGTTGCAAAGTATTTTTGTTAAGTTTTATTATCAAACGTCTGCCTGTCTGATATCAAGGGCTACACAAATGTTGAAGAAATCGGTCGCTTAAATTTTATGGTCGCTTAAACTTTATCGGGTTGAGAGCCCTCAGTGCTCACCCACATTCTGGGTAAAGTTGTCATAGCCATCTGAGGCTAACAACTAAGTCACACAAAAAAAAATTAGAAAGTTGACGAAATCGCAGTATCTTAACATTAAGTAGTGAACTTCAGAATAAACTGTGTCGCTGCCCGTGAAATCAGTCAAGAATTATTTATTAGAAAAGATATAATATTATAATAGTATTACTTACGTAATTTTTATATATATTTAGTTATAGTATATAGTATTTGAATTATAAATATTTAGACACATTTATTTACATTACTGAAATTTAACATTTAATCTGCTTGATATAAAAACCCGATTAAGAGCGAAAAATGATTGTCGGAAGTGAGATTCGAACCCACACCTATTGGAAATCCGTTCCAATCGTACTGCCACTTATACCACCGTGAACTATTATAGGATATTCAATGCAAACAAGTCTCCTTAAAGACGAAAATATAATATGATGCGTGAATTGGCTGTCCTACAATAGTTCACGATGACGTAAGTGGCAGCACGATTGAAGCTGATTTCCAATAGGTGTAATCAGGTTTTTATACATTTATTTAAATAATTGTACCATTTGATAGATAAAAACAATTTCGTAGGCCATTTGATAAGATTATTCAGCAGCCCATAAAGCTTACACGCTCTTGAGTCAGATTTATGTAAAGGTTTTACTAGCAATATTAAAGATAGTCATATTCCTTATTAGACGACAAAATATATCAAATTTATTATAAAGATAGATAAAAACACGGCAATAAATAATAAGTAACCAGCACTTGATATCTTAAGGCATTTTATCACCTATTGTGTTAAAATATAAGCAAATAATCATTGAAAGGAAACTCAAAATTGAATTCTACTAACTTTTCCAGTACGATTTAATAGGTTAAATGCAGCAGGTTTGTCTAGCAAAGATTGAATAATAATGGAAGATATATGAGCTGAGGCATTTTACCCTTTAAACTAAATTACCTTATAATATATGGTATGGGCAAGATGGATAAACATGAAGTTTTACTTCGCAGTTTAATATTTCTGAGTTACATGTTATCTATCTTTTTACTTTTATCACTTTGTCATCATCATCCCAGATACATCATAAACACCCACTACTGAGCGAATCTTGCCACAATAAGAGGGAATTGACCTACTATACAACGCTGCTTGGTATATGGTTTTATTTCAAGGTTTCCTTATCTTTCACAGATTTTATATGTATATTACATCCCTTAATCATCTTTTACGACGCCTAGGGTCAGGATAGATAGTAAGGAATTGTATTTTTACTCCATCACCACACAGATTTTTTTACCTATAACTTAATTCATGAGCTTTTTTTATTCACGAGCTTAAAATGGGGATGATACATTATTCTTATTCAATAACATGAAACATAGTATATTGTACAGTTTAAAAAAAAAATATTCTAAATGACATCATGCATTTTGTACATCGTAATTTTCAGTTTATTGATAGGTATATTTTCATTTAAATGATTAATAACAAATAATCCATCGGGCATTGGTTGTGCAATATTGTGCCCCAACATCTTCAAATAACACAGATAACAAAATGGCCATGAACCATTCAATATTTTAATATCAGGCCATAAAATATTTTAATATCAGTTAAGATTTTTTCGTTGAAGTGAATAGATGTGTTATCTGCTGTGCTGTCGTTTCTGTAAATTTTATAATACGATTTTTATGATTGGCGCACGTTGAATTTTTGGATTTCTTGTCGCTCGTACAGTGTTCTTACCTGTGGTACCCGCCCAGTGGGCGGTGTTAAAGCGGGACAACTTGTTTTAATCAACTCCAACCTCAAGTAAAGTTTGAAAATTTTATGTTTTACAAATACTCAAAAAGTTCGGTATCTGTTGCCTTGGGATCGAACTTGCGGCCTGCGCGCTTCTGGCTGTCGCCTTTCTCGCTGCGCCACGTGAACAAGTGAGCGGATCGTCAAAAATCTTCAATATCCTTTAAATCGGAGTGTATTTAAAGTATCTATATTATATATCTCTCATAAACCATGCCACGTGTGACGCGCTCTCCACCACAATGCTCGCCAAATGCCATGATGCTACCAGAGGCACAGTCTGAGCCTGACCTTTCTACTACCTCTAGGACGCCGGGACCGAGTGTTTGCAAGTCGGTCAATACCAATACAAGACCAGGCAAGCGTTTGCGAGGAGACGAATTCTACTCTGAGTGTGATAAATTTGATGAATTGAAGACTATGCTGCAAACTTGGAGGGATGACCAAGAGATCATTCTAAATAGATTAGTTGAAGAAGTATCCGAATTGAAACAGCAAAATCTTATCATTAAAAACTCAAACCTAGAAATTGAAAAGTCCGTTACCTTCATAAATCAATGCTACGAAGATATTAAAACAAGAATTACGGTTTTGGAGGAGGAGCGCAAAAAATACGAAGAGCGTTTGAGTTCTATGGCGAATCGTAACTGTGAACAATTGGTGACTAAATTAGAAGCCAAAATTGATACGATGGAGCAGCAAGCACGTCAGTGCAACATAGAAATATGCAACTTACCCGATAAACGCAATGAAAATCTGCTTACCCTCATGCAATCAATTGGTGACGCTATAAATTACGCAGTGCCGCCGAATGATATTGTTTCCATCCACAGAGTCCCTCACGCTCACCAAAACGACCGTAAACCCAAGAACGTAATTGTTAAGTTCAAATCACAAATAGTTCGCAATAACGTATTGAGCGCCTACCGAAAAACAAAGAGCATTACGTCGGATCAGTTAAATATTTCAGGCACTTCGGTATTAATTTATTTAAACGAACACCTCACACTAAAAAATAAAGGTTTATTTCGGCAAACTAAAGAAAACGCCAGAAAATATGGATACAAATATGTTTGGATCAAAAACTCGACCATTCTCGTACGAGAACGAGATGGAATGTCAGCGTTTGCAATACGATCGGAGACTGACATTAGCAAATATATTAGTCGTGAGAAGACAAATACCGATAATAGTCCCGAATAGTACCTATGTTAGCACTCGAATATATATTTTTATAAACTATTTCCGCACTTTCTATATATGGCATGTAATTAATTTAAGTGTTTATTTCTTATATATGTATTTTTACTACTCCATGCGACCATTGTCATTATTTAAATTCTTATCTTATTGGTTTAACTTATGGATACTGCTTGTATATAATTTTAAATTGATGAATATTTTATGGAGATTTTCGCATAATTCTTTAATAAGTACACACTCGATGTGTTGTATTGTAGTCGCAGCTTATTCCGTTCTTAGTAACTCATTTATCCATTATTTATTTTTTAATCATCACTGCTATAAATGGCTACTCATAATATAACTATGTATTATCAGAACTGTAGAGGGATTCGCACAAAGTTAAATACGCTTTATATGAATATTTTGTCGAGCTCTTACGACGTGATTATATTAACTGAGACCTGGCTCATCCCCAGCATCCAGGATGAGGAGTTCATTGACGATCGCTACTTGGTGTTTCGTTGTGACCGTGATCGTGCTTCTACTGGGAAATCTGATGGTGGGGGCGTTCTTATTGCGGTGCTGAAAGTGCTGCGCCCCTCTAGATTGAGCGTTACATTTACTCCTAGAGATATTGAGCAAATTATTATTCAGTTGCCAACCTCTCACTCTGGGCGTGTGCACTTTATTAGTGCTGCATATATCCCGCCACGTACGCGTGAAGAATCCTACATTAATTACTTTGAAATGCTGCAGGCGATTGCTAATGACCCTACCACTGATTGCTTCTATATTGTTGGTGATTTTAATTTACCTGACATTGATTGGTTGAACTTAACTAACCATATTCTAACTCACATGTCTACATCAGTGTGCCGAAGTCTGCTGAATTTTATGGCGCTGACGAATAGTTCACAATTTAACTCAATCACTAATGATCTGGGACGCATTCTCGATTTAGTTATCTCTAACACTGACAGCGAGGTCGTATCATGTAGTGCACTTTTAGACCCGGATATACATCACCCACAGTTTGAGTTGACAACGAACTTGAATATTAAATTCATTCCAATGACTTGTCATATGACCCGTAGATATAATTATTACAAGGCCAACTATGTCGCCATAAATAGAGAATTAGGTATGATAGATTGGGAGGGAGTGCTTGTTCCTCTTTCTTCTGAGCAAGCTGTTAATGTTTTCTATGACAAACTTTTTAATATAATTCGTCTTTTTGTTCCACTCACACAAAAAAGGAATTCTAAATTTCCCATCTGGTTTACTTCCTCTCTGGTACATATTTTCAAGAAAAAAGAACACGCATGGATTAAATGGAAGAAATATCGTAATATTTCCGATTACGAAAACTTTGCAAGTAAACGTAGACTGTTTCTTAAAGAATCCACTAGGTGTTATCGTAATTATATAAGTTTAATGGAGGACAGCATACCCAAAAATTTGAAAAGCTTTTGGTCTTATGTTTCTAATAGGAAGCAGAAATCAAAATATCCAGCAAATATGCATTTTGGTGATATTTCCTCACAGAATCCAACAGACATATGCAATTTATTCTCAACTTTTTTTTGTTCTGTTCACGTACCATCTACACTGGATCCTAAGACATGGAAACCCCCAATTAGCGTTTCAGGTAATTCTATTAATTTGTCTAATATAATTATTGACAAGGAATCAATAATTACTTCAATTAAGTCATTAGATGCTTCTAAGGGTGCTGGTCCTGACGGCTTGCCACCTTACTTTTTTAGAAAAATTCTTGACAACATTTATATTCCCTTATATATTATTTTCAATAAATGTTTATATGAGGGCTTTTTCCCGACCATTTGGAAGCGCGCGCTCATTACCCCTATCTATAAAAGTGGTGAAAAAAGTAATGTTGAAAATTATCGACCAATTTCAATACTTTCCACGCTGTCGAAGCTTTTTGAGAGTCTTGTTCGAAACGCTATATATCCACAATTACATCAGATAATTATACCAGAGCAACACGGTTTTGTTCAAAAGCGCTCTACCACAACAAATCTTACAGTGTTTGCCAATAATTTATTTGATAATATGGATCGTAGAGTTCAAGTAGATGTGGTGTATACGGACTTTCGAAAGGCTTTCGATAGGGTGGATCACAAACTCCTTTTGGATAAAATCGCGTTCAACGGCATTCGTGGTAATCTACTCCGTTGGTTTGTTTCTTATATATTTAATAGAACACAGCAGGTTGTCATTAACGGATTTATGTCCGACTCTACAATTATAAAGTCAGGCGTGCCTCAGGGCTCAATTTTGGGCCCCCTCCTATTTATACTATTTATTAATGACATTGGAAACTGTTTCAGACACTCCAAGTTTTTAATGTACGCTGATGACATTAAAATCTACAAATCCTGTAAAAATATAGCAGATTGTACACTGCTTCAGGACGACCTAGCTAGGTTGTATAATTATTGTATAAATAATAGCTTATCACTTAATCTACCTAAATGTCATAGTATATCGTTCACGAAAAACAGAAGTAAAATTAATTTTAATTATTATTTAAATAACCATTGCTTAAATATTTTCTCTGCTGTGCGAGACCTGGGAGTAGTTTTTGACTCATCTTTACATTTTGACATCCACATAGACAACATTATCAATAGAGCCCTTCAAATGTATGGTTTTGTTATGAGATCTTCGATTGATTTTGTGCGTCCCTCTACTTATTTGCTATTGTATAAGACCCTTGTTCGTTCCCAATTAGAATATGCGACTTCAATTTGGAATCCATTATATAAAAAATATAGTGATAGAATTGAAAATGTACAAAAGAAATTTTTAAGAGCAATGAATTATAAATGTCAAAATTCCAAAGTTTCTTATGCTGACTTGTTGCAGCGCTATAATGTTCTAAGCTTAGAATCCAGACGACGACTTCTCGGAACTATGGTGTTGTACAACATATGTAACAATAAATATGATTGCATGGAAATTACGAATAAACTGTGTTACACCGTACCCAGAACTGTTATGCGACGGCAAGTTCGTGTACCACGGTTGTTTCACTTGGACACGTGCAAAACTAACGCCGGAACACGAGCGCCCCTTCGTCGACTGACCGATGTATATAACACACAGTTCTTAGATATTGATATTTTTTTACTTTCTAAGTATAATTTTAAAAAACAAATTATTGATGTGCTACTTATGAATAACACTGCATAAAACTACTTATGTATGCATGTCTTTAACTTCCTTATTTCTATGCTAATATGTGGACATTTGTGTGGGTTATATGTAAGATAAGTTGTTTGCTATGTTTTTTTTTATTGTACACTGTAACATGTAACTGTTTTATGTCCCCAATAAATAAAATAAAAAATAAAATAAAAAAAATAAAATAATCAGTAACAGATTGAGGTCAACGTTATTAAAACTCCTGTACTTAAAGATTTAGAGGTCGCTCCAATATATGTATATCTTATTGAACTTAAATATTAACTTCAAGATAATGTTTAATAATTAAATCTTCGATAACAATACTTCAATCGTTCAAGTTTATATTTTTTTTTTATAATTACTTACTCCCGGATTTCATAATAACACATGTTTTAATGACCTCTAACGTTTCTACGCAATAAACTACAGTTTGTCATATTTAATGTTCATTATTCGTATATTACTGCTATAGTAGTGGATAGGCCATATCGCCGAATGAACTTTTGACCACTAGAAAAGAAGTACTTTCAAGTAGCAACCGCTAATCGAACAACGCTGTATAACACGGTCCCTCACGATATACGCGTAGACTGAGGAGTTTTTAAACATACATACATACATATCATCACGCCATATCCCTTGCAGGGTAGGCAGAGAGAAAAGAGACCTCTATCCTTGCATACTTCACTCGCTTCCTCAACATTCATAATTCTCTTCATACACGCTCGCCGGTTTCGGATACTCTTGACACCACCTTCCTCCAATACGTGACCAATCTGGTGTAGGTAAGTTAAGCTCGGTCTCCCCCAATACCTATATTCTTCTACTTTCGCATTGTATATCTTCTTAACCAGACGTTCGTTCGGCATTTTTTCCACATGTCCGAACCATCGGAGCCTTCCCTTTCACATCTTTACACCAATACTTTCTTTCATACCTACTCGCTCTCTTACGTCGTCGTTGCGAATGCGATCGGTCAGCCTAACTCCACAGATTTTCCGTAGAGATCGCTTTTCGACCGGATTAATTATTGGAGATTTTAAAAATAAAAAAAATCTTTGGAGGCGGTCGTCAAAAAAGAACATTTTACGTGGCGTTCTGGTGATGAATCCTATGACAATAGCAGACATCGATGATTGTATGAAATGACGGAGAATAATAAACAAACACACAATATAATAGCACAAACATCGTTCAGTTTTGAGTTTTCCTTCACTTATGTAGATGTTATCATATCACTTAGTCACCTTTTGTAACACTCTTGGACAAGATAGAGGAAGGTGTATAATAGAATAGTATCCTTGCTCCACACCACACGATTTTTATTAATTTATATCTTACTTAAACGCTGTGTGGTAGCGGCTACAAATACTACCAACCCTCGCTTTGCTCGTGGATGTCGTAAAAGACGACTAAGAGTCTTATATCGACCTGGGTCAACACTATCTGATGCCGTTTAGTCAACAATTACAATCTCAAGGAGCGGTGACGTCAGGCGCGCGGCCGATCGTAAAACTATTGTCAATAACTTTTACAATATGTACTATGAAAGAAGAGTACATATTATACTATTATATTTTCTATGTTATTCTAATTATGTAACTGGTGTACAAATAGAGAATTTTCTATTTATCAAAACTAACGTAATAATTATTTTATTCACGGCTGAGAGAAAAACTTTTATTCAACAGTGAACGAGGCTGATGGATGTTATTTTACATTTCACAATATCAACTATTTAAACTACTAGATCTTTTTTAATAAATACAGCTTAAAAGTAAATCAAATTTTATTAGATGTATATAACATTTTACACTGAATCATTTCATTTAGATTCTTAGTTAAATTGGAATTTGGGTTTTTTTTTCATCAAAACATTGATAATTTCATCGATGTTTCTATTTCTATGTATACTAAGGACAGCTGCACTGGATATTCATTGCTATATAATTGTACCTTACAGCTGCGATTTAACTCTATGTAAAATAGAAAGTGATCTATTCGTGTTTTCTAGCATACATTTTGCACCCTATCAATGCTCCATCTATTCCATCAAAGTTGATTAGTATTACGGGCATGTACACCACAACCACTGAATCGTAGTTATCCAGAAAAAAAATATTATTATATACAGAGTTATTCGTCGTTTTATAGAACGTAATTGCATCACCCATTAACAAGAATTATACTGAAGATTTCCGTGTTGTAATGGAGAAATAGTAAAATTTATCACCCCCCTGTGTTGCCCGTGGTGTGATAAAAGATAACTAAGGGTTGTAACATGTATATAACGTCTATAAAAGAGAAATAAAATCCAATATCAACACATCTGACCAGCGTGGTATAGTAGGACCTCCAATCGTGCAGGAATTTCGAGCCCAGCAGTGGGACATTAAGATGAACATGATGATGATGATGATGATGATTATACTGAAGAAGAAGAAGTAAATAACATAAAAATACTGACAGTAGACTACGTTATAACTAAATATAAAGCGTAATAGTTGACAGAGACATGTGTATGAGTGTTGCTCTTAATAACAGCGCAAAGCAGCTCAGCAATAATGACAAAACTTAAAATAACGTAATAATTTATGACTTACTTTTATTTTGAGTGCTATACAAGGCACGATTGCAGCATCGAACGCCATAACCACTTTGTGCTAGTCTCGCTGATACTCTTAATAATTTAATAATAACCATTCTGTTATATTGATCACCTGAAAAATATAAATATGAATTCAAATATTGGATCTCACTTACTGAGGCATGTATACAATTAAACATAACAATGACACAGTTTACTTAAAGAGAGTAAATAGTAATTTGTATTCAAGATAATTAATGTTCCAATGATCGTTAAGAGTTACTCGGGAGGTCGAACGGTCACATTTGGTCGAAATTTATAGCACATTTCGCTCCTACATTACTTCTTCTACGTTTGTTAGATAAAGAAAACGCTCTGTACTGATCTCATTTACATAAATATAGAGCAGAAATATAGGACAATAACACATACATACATATCATCACGCCATATCCCTACCAGGGTAGGTAGAGAGAACAGAGTGCCAGAGAACTCTATCCTTGTATACTTCACTCGCTTCCTCAACATTCATAATTCTCTTCATACACGCTCGCCGGTTTCGGAGACTCTTGACTCCACCTTCCTTCAGTACGTGACCAATTTGGTCTAGGTAAGTTAGGCTCGGTCTCCCCCGGTACCTACATCCTTCCACTTTCGCATTGTATATATTCTTAACCAGACGTTCGTTCGGCATTCTTTCCACATGTCCGAACCATCGGAGATGACAACCAACAATAATACGCAAGCTATAAAAATGCTTATGAGAAAGAAACTTCATCATACGTAGTGAATTAAAAACTTCTAGCTTCTTGCTGACGGTGCTTAACGCGAATATCGTTATCTTAATCATTATCCTGTACTATTTTTCCATCTTAGATGAATATTTCAAAAGGTTTATCAATGGTTTTACCTATAACCGAACACCTGCCTGATGTTAACGTGCCTTTAGAATGTAAATGTTGACTAGACAGTATCAGATACAGTTAGCCTTTTTTTTGCGGTGGGCTATGGATGCTTCTCGCCCCGCCAAATCGGTCCGGGGTAACGGAAAAGGCGGCGCATGACCTCATAGACCCACCGTGCAAACTCCTCTCTTCGCCGTGCGAGCGGGCCACCAGTACCCGATCTTTGTCTTCGGTGGCCAGATACAGTTAGCCTAAATAAAGCTCATAGTCAGCTTTTAAAACACCCACGATCAACGTAATTGTTGATAGTATTCGTAGCTATCACATAACACTACAGATATAATGCTAAAAAATCAAATAAAAATTGTTCTTAATTTATAAAATGGAACGCGTGAACGAAAAATGCGATAACGATATTATCATAGAGTACATATCAGTTAAATATAAAATGGTGACTCACGTAGCAAGTTCTACTCTAATAAAGCATCCGTCTTAATAGAGCCTATCGACGTCCTCTATTAATTAAGCATAAACTTCCCCATAATATAGGATCATGATAATCACAACCTTTTTTTTTTTTTGCGATGGACTATGGACGTGATCGCGCCCCGCCAAATCGGTCCTGGGCGACGGAAGAGGCGGCGCGCAATCCCATAGACCCACCCTGCAAACACCTCTCTTCGCCGTGCGAGTGGGCTACCGGTACCCGATCTTTGTCATCGGTGGCCCATAATAATCACCACCTAGGAGATTTCACGATTGTCGTTGATGTTTTGAGTTTTGTAAAATATTACATTCCAAAAAAAAACACTCACTTAGATGAGGCAGCAGTCAACCCCCATTAGAAAGTAGGGTACATTATATTCTTCCACTAGGGAAATGAATAACATACAAAAAAATATTTTTTTGTGCGCCCAAACTATTTTTTTTATATTATAAGAGTTTAATTTTATTTAGTGCGAATAAAAATATAATATTTTTACTGATAAAAGTCACGTGCCTCTCCTGAAATCTTACTTAAACTTTAATAACCAAAAATGGATTAAGCTAAACTCAAACACATAAGACAAGGCTATCTATCTAATCTAGAACTATTATATAAAGAACTAATTATATTTATATACCAATTGGTTTTATACTTTACATTATTTGTTATATATATATATATATTTAAACTGAACTCTGAAACTTACCCTAGCGTGTATTGGAACAAGATAAATGTACTCACAGATCGAAGACTGAGGTCGTAATGTGACGGCAATCGCATATGGCGCTACCAATTTTATCATTATCTATTCCCTTGTACAACCGAACGTTAATATTTTATTATTTTTTATTTCTCAAACTCTAAAGAACTCAGTTTTACAAACTATTATTTATTATTAAGTATAATTATTTTATTTTTATTTTTTAAACTACACATGAATATGCACCTCTTTCTTAATGAGATAGAAAGTAGTCTACTATCCCACGCTGTCCAGACAGCTTAGTATACGATTTTGTTCCTAGTTATCCTTTTCTAGCATTAATATTATTTGAGTCACTTAGTTGTCTTTTATAGCACTCGCAGCAAAGAAATCTTGTATTATATTCTTGCTTCGTCACTATGCATAATGTTGGTTTTTAATAACCTTATAAATATCATCTACCAATCAAGAGTTAGTTACAAGGTACAGATACAAAATAATGTTACTGATTGCCTCATAAAATGATCAATCAATAATTAAATCCAATGATATTACAATAAAATTAAAGTTGTACGTAAGTAATAATCTGGAATGGATTCCACTAACAGGGAATCTTCAAAAAATACCATAGCAATAATCATCATCATCATCATCATCTTTCTCTTATCCCAATTACTTGGGGTCGACGTAATATGTTTTTTATCCATACAGGTCTATCAAACATCATATCTGTAGTCACTCCCTGTCTATCCATGTATGCTTCACGCAGTCCATCCATCTTTTCTTTGGTCTTCCCTTATCCCTAGAGCCTTTAAAATTCATAATTCAAACTTTCCTCGCAACATTACTTTCAACCCGTCTCATCGCATGTCCATACCAGGTCAAACGTTCACTCCTTAACTTATCCGTCACTGGTGCCACTTTCAAACTTTTTCTTATAGAATTTATATTCTCTTATACCATAGCAACGATATATTAATTAAATAACAATCACCCTTTTTATAATTTTCTAATTTGCTCAAAGAATGGCATAATTCAATAGAATAATCCACTGGTATAATATTTGATCTGGTTTTAATGAATTATGTTTAATATTAAAATGATTCTTTGCCGCATTCAATTTAGATCAATGATTTTTCTTTTATCTTTACGCGAGTATTTCACATGAAATATATAACTATTTTTACGGATTTCATCGCGTTTGTTTTTAATTTTTACTTTCTCCTTTCAAACTTCAAAAACTTCACTCTTTATCATTCGTCGTCACAAATAATAGTTTTTCGTGACGACGAATGTTGTTACACATCCAACAATCAATCAATCAATCATTTATTTTGCAAATATGGGTACAAATATGATGTTACAATAAAAAAAATACAGTTCTTCCATATTTTACCATAAGGCATGCAAACTTTAGGTTTCGTAATTAAAACGAACAAATTATTTAAAATGAACAAGGAAAACGAAAAAAACCAATGTATATTATTAACAATTCATAAAATACTTAAATTAATATTATATTAAGGCATAAAATATGTATTTGGTAATAAGATTAAAATTCAATATTAAGGCATAAAATGATTACATATTAAAATTCAAAATTATTTTCTTCCATATATTTTCTTACACTATAAAACGCTTTTTGGGACATAAATACTACGTAGTATTTAATTTATTTTTAAATAAATGTGGATCATTAATTTTACATAAATCCGCTGGTAGTTTATTATATATAGCTGATGCCTGCGACTTCGTCCGCGTGACATTCAATTATACTACGCACCCCTATTTGAAACTTAAAAATTCTAACTCGACCAAGTATTTGCGGCAGCCACTTGAGCATTTTCATCAATTAGGACGCTTTCTCCAATTTTCTTTAAAGCATCGGCAAGTTCTTAAGCACGTGATATAGTGTTGCTCAAATGCAAGACTCTTGCGAGGCTCGCAAATCTTGCAACTTTTGCTTTTAGAATAACATAATGTCACTTGTTTTGATAGAAATAAAAAATCCCCATAGACATTAAAAATCCAACTAAATTAATGAAATTCTATTGATAGTAGTGGCAGTAACTGTACAACTATCAATAATTAGGTACATACCACTAAACGGAAGTAGGGCTATTATCCTTCCGTGTACTGGTATTACTCGTAAGAATACGGAATGTTGACAATCCTTTCTGTGATAAGAAAATCGTAAAATCATGTCTAAGGGAGCACTGCGAAACTCTTGCAGCAAGTCTTGGTCTTGCATTTGGGCAACACTAATGTAAATGGTGACCTTGGGTTTGCTTGCATGTTGATGCTTAGGGTCAGCTTTCCTACTTGGGGCCACAGATAAGAACACTTCAGTGAAGCATTGATCTCATCAGTTCTATTTTCCCGAGTTTTAACAGGAAGGATTTGCCAAAAATCTCCAAAGAAAAGCACCATTGACTTTTCATTACGATCTCGTAGTGCTCGATCTACGGCCTCTACGATTTCTTTTTATTTATCATTGTCCAATCAACGCAAACGATTAGACAGCAATCCTTAATAAAAAAACTAATAGTGGTAAAGCCACAGTTGATAGTATTCTTTCTACAGCCACGGGCAAGTACGACCCCCAGTCGGACCTAGTAGCCCACTCTTGCAGAAAAGCTACGTCTGAACAGTGGCAATGTGTTATTTCCGCTTCATTTGTAAGAGGCGGCGGGTGGCGCAGGCGCGATTACCTGCGTCTACTTGCCTTAGCCGAAACGCGGGTAACTGGAACGGGGAATAGCCCGTCACCTGCGGAGAGGCTGACCACGTGAGTGTGAAGCCCGATGACCCCGGACCATGGTACTCGAAAGGCCCAGTGGTGATGGGGAGGGAAAACGGTGAGTTATGGGTCCACGCGGACGGAATGCAAGGCGTGTGTCCAAAAAAATAAGTGCATGCTGCTTGCTCGTTTACCACCGTACACAATAAAACAAAAAACACTTTGAATGTGTCGCAGTTTTGTGTTATTGAACATCTCGGTGTTTCATTGCTTTATAAATCTATCGGGTTTATTTATAAACAATGTGCATAAATCTATCGGGTTTTTAAACAAAGCTCTTTTACCACCAAGAAATAATGCAGCTGCAGTTTCTGACGTAGTTACTTCCAAAGTTATTTTACGCTGTCTCCTCATTTTAGTTAGATTGCTCTGCTCAGATAAGTCTTTTCAGGGCTACGTGGGGACATGGACATCTTATGTATATCTTAGCTTATATACGTTCCACTATTGGGCTTAAGCCTCGTCCGTAATGGAAGGGAAATTGACCAACTATATCACGCTGGTCAGATGTGTTGGTATAGGGTTTTGTTTCGAGTTTTCCTTTTCTTCCATAGATGTATGATATGTATGATATCCTTTAGTCGTCTCGTGGGTGATCGACCCACGGGTAAGAAAGCGGTTGGTGAATTGTATTCTAACTGCGCAACCGCACGGATTAATATATAATAAATGGCTTTCATTTCAAAAGAATTAATAAAAATGAAATTCTTGGTTCATGTCGCGTTTTAGTAGCGTAGAATATCTTCAGATGGATATCTTTTATATTTTATAATAATGTCAAAGGATTTGAAAGACTGTAAAACAATAACATCGTTAAAAGCAAAAGACTCAAACGAATGGGGCTATGACTGTTACAGGCCTACTCAAAGGTGTCATCTCAGCACTGATCACCTCAAGTGCTCTGCAAGCTGCTTGAAACGTACTCTATGCTATCAACAGTGTATAAAAATGTAAAAAAGTAGGCCCTCGCACAATATGCAGCAACAGGCGGTAGTAACAGCACTATTGCTAAAGTGACTGGTGTAGTGATGGGGCATGATTGCTTCGGCGTGTACCTGCTCACGGTTGCAAGGAGGGAGAGCACACGGTCTAACCACTACTGCGATTGCGAGGTGGACACGGCGCTGCAGACGCTTAAAGTTTGCGTGGCTTGCGCAAAGCAGTGCCGTGCACTCATCGCAATCATCGGTGTCAAACTGGCACAGTCGACTATCGCAAAGTCGATGCTCGATAGCTGGACCATGGGAATTAATCTACCACCCGCAGAGACACCGATCGCGTGAAGGCCAACGGGGTGTAGACGGAGACTATACCTGGAAGGGTAAACCCCCGGACCGGCTACGGATGTCAAGTAAGCAGTACCAGAGACCAGCCTGATGGTTTGGGCAGAGAACACGATGAGTTATGGGGCCACACGACGCCCTTCTGTTACCACGGAAGGAATGGCTGTGTCCAGACCATAGCCTACTTAACAAAAACAAAAAAGAGTGCACTTTGCATACTCGCCCCTAAGTAGCATCTTAACTAAGAATGTACGTTTTGTACGCTCTGTGATGTGGACTTTACTTTTCTTTTTCGTGTTTGACTTAGTTGTTAGTCGCAGATGGCTATGACAACTTTACTCGGACTGTTAGGTGAGTGCTGAGAGCTTTCTACCCAAAGTACCTTTACTAAGTTCAAGAAGTTAATGTAGTAGCTTTTGAAAATATAACGAAAAAATTATTTAAAGTTTTAAACTAAATTATAGCGCCATCTATTGCTCATTTAACAAACTAAATAAATCATGCATTTTATTAATTTATAGCTAAATTATATATTATTAACTAATTAAAACATTCTTTTTTATCACAAATAGTTTTAATAGTTATTTTGACTACCTGACTAATGTTATGTATTATGTCAACTTCCCTTCAACTTTGAGGAAGGTTTGAGCCCAGCAGTGGGAGGTATATAAGCTGAATTGATGAAACTATTATATATTAAGTAATACAAATACTTTCCTTACACTATAGATAAATTAAATAGTTATTTTGAATTGAACCTTCTAGTGACATAAAAGGCGAGCGGTGATTTTAAAAACTTAAATGACCATAACTTTTTTTACAGACATCAGATTTCAATGAAACAAAGACTAAATGTTGCTCTGAATTGGGCTTAATCTTTTTATCAAAACTGCGAAACAATCCGTTCAGTAACTTCGGAGATTAGCGATTACAGACATACAGACAGACAAGAAATTCCAAAAAATGTTTTTTGTTTTCTGTTAGTATTTTCTTACTGCCTAGGTTCATTTTTTTATAAATTTATCAAATGTACAGACACGGGATTTCTATTGATTTATTATATGTATAGATTTTCGCTGTCATTCAAAATATGCTATTATTTAGCAATGATGTTTTGTTGCTTATCATTTTAATTTTGTGTTGTTGTTGACTACAACGTAAATATTCATACAAATGCATATTCTTTTTTACATAATTAGCAACTGCGAAAATATAAAGACACGGTAAGGTAAGCAATTTTAGTTGTTAGAAATGAGGTTTACAACTTTCGGTTCTTTTAATCCGACACATGGCTCTAACGCATTGTTTCTGTGCTTTAAATGCCATATTCCAATCTGTGGAATTTCCCCAAAACATAACCCCATATCTCAAAACTGACTTCACATAAGCATAATATGCGGTAATCACCGTATTTACATTGACTATTTTTGAAAGCAAAGCAATGCATATGCGCTCTTATTTAATTTTGTGTATATATTCTCAATGTGTGATTTCCAATTTAAATTATAATCTAAATGCAAACTTAAAAATGTTGTCATTTCAACCTCTTTTATTTTTGTATCTGTGTGAGTAATATCTAATTTAATATGTGGTCTAGTACGATTTCTAAATAATATTAGTTTCGTTTTTTCTAAATTAATTACGAGATTGTTAGTTATTAGCCATTCCGTTATATCATTAATTGTGTTATTAATAGTATTATTTAGGCAGGTATAATCTTTATTAGAGAAAATGGCTGTAGCATCATCGGCAAAGAGTACCATCGGTGAGGTAATAGCTTTAGCATAGTTAACAAGTCATCGTTATGTACACGTATTAGTTACTAAATTTATTTTATAATATTACTAGCAGACTCAGCCACGCGTTGCTGTGGCTAAGGTTGCCTCAGTAACATGTGGTGGTTATGCTAATAAATTGTAGATTATATGAAACGTTTGTACATTTAACATAGCGCCATCTATTAAATACTTACTCAATCCAGTCAATAGATAACAGATAATTGTGACTGTCAAATAATAGACAAATAATTTGCAATAAAATAATATTGCGACTATAAATTGAGATGGCAGGTATCCTATCTTTTGCCACCGAAGTCAAAAATCGAGTACTGGTGTTCCACTCGCACGGCGAAGAGAGAGGAGTTTTACGGTGGGTCTATGGGGTCACTCGCCTCCTTTCCGTCACCCCGGACCGATTTGGCGGGGCGAGACGCATCCATAGTCTACCAAAAAAAAAAAAAGGTATCCTATCTTTTAAGTTGGATCAAACTACATATGCTGTGCAAATTTGATTAAAATCGGTTAAGTACTTTAGGTGTCCATAGCGGACAAACAACGTGACGCGTAATTTATATATATTAAGATTTCTTATTAGATGTATATTTTAGAAAATATTACAAACATTTAAATATATGTGGCCAACGAAATTACGTATTTTAGGTAGAATGTACAAAAATGGTTGAATTCAAAGTGAGAACATAATTGCCTTATTTATATCTTTATTATTATTGTAATATATTATACTAGCTTCCGCCCGCGACTTCGTCCGCGTGGAATGGTTACTTTGGGCTAATGTTAACTTCAACTCGCGAATTCGTTTACGTAAAAGGTGGAAATATTTTTAAATAATACATACGTTAAAGCTGTTTTAGGTACGTACATGACC
This sequence comes from Lymantria monacha, assembly GCA_905163515.2. Taxonomy (NCBI): domain Eukaryota; kingdom Metazoa; phylum Arthropoda; class Insecta; order Lepidoptera; family Erebidae; genus Lymantria; species Lymantria monacha. The sequence continues at coordinate 27,779,816 of LR991081.1, forward strand.
CTTTTATTAGTAAGAGTAGAACATTAAACCTTAAGTAAAAGTATTGGGTCTTATCTATACTTTCTATAGATATACCATATACAATGTATGTATATTATACATACATACATATATACATACATACACTTACGCCTATTTACGATTACACATACTTTTAATGTGTATGACATCGCTGTGTGGTAGCGGCTACGAATACTACCAATCCTCACTTTGCTTGTGGATGTCGTAAAAGACGACTAAGAGTCTTATAACGACTTGGGCCAACTCCATCTGATGCCGTTTGGTCAACAATTACATTCCCAATGAGGGTTGACGTCTGGCAGGCGGCCGGTAATAAAACTATTGCCATTAACTTTTATAATATGTACTATGAATGAAGAGTACTTATTGTATCGACCCCAAGTAATTGGGATAAGAGTAGGAGAATGATGATGATGATGACCTCTCGTGAACAAATCTCCAATTTGATCCAGAAAAGTATGACGTGGTCTTCCCCTTGTATTCGTCCCATTCACGATTGCTTTATATGTTTGCTTCGTCAACCTCTGCCCACTCATTATTTCTTCCACTTCGTGTCCAACCCACCTCAGCATACCAGCGCTCTTTTATAACATTATACCTAATTTTATCTTTCAGACTTACATGACACACGTTACGAAGAGCTGTCAGCTCTACAGGATTTATTCTATTTTCATGTCTTCTCCGCCAAATCTAACTTTCACTGCCATACATGAGGGCAGGCACTAATCCTTCCTATACTTATTATTATTATTTAGGATGTGTAAAGCCGACGGAAGGTCATGAGAAGAAAACAAAACTAAAAATGTAGTGTGTGCAGAAGTACTTTGTAATAACATTAGTTTGAGTTTTTTTTTAATATAAGATTATAAGACCCAGTATTTTTATCGTAAATGCGCGCCCAGTACTTGATCATTATTTTGCTGCGATGTTATTTTTAAACTGCGATATTTCCTAAGATATTCATTGAAATCAAATAATGTAAAGAGCAATTTTGTTTTAAATTAAATACTTGTGATGAATAACTCATTTATTTGGATAAGGATTAATATTATGTTTATAAAAATACCTTCGAAAATATCATATTATTTTAAAACAAATTTGGTTAGCATAAAAAAGGTTATAGTGAGCCAATCTTAAAAGATAGACATATGCTGTCGCGGACTTTTATTTAGAACTTTGAAAGGGGAACAATTATATAGTACATAATTTTTGCACAACTTTAACCGTTTACGCAGCGGAAGCTCTCAAAAGGAAACAAAAACCCGATTTTTACACATTCATCATTGTTGCTCTGCTCCTATTGGTCGCAGCGTAATGTTGTATAGCCTAAAGCCTTCCTCTATAAATGGACTATCCAAAAAAAAAGAATTTTTCAAATCGGACCAGTAATTCCTGAGATTAGCGCGTTTAAACAAACAAACAAACAAACAAACTCTTCCGCTTTATAATATTAGTATAGATAATAAATATATTATGAAGTTTTATATATATATTTAAAAGATATATTATGATAAATCAATTTGACTAATGAAATCTTATTGAATTATAAAATTTAAAATGTTATACGTGTTAATACATAAAAAAAATAGTAATATTAAAATTTACCACGATATCTAAACAGACTTTACCTATTAAACTATACTTACGTTCATTAATATAATATTGTTTTCAACCCATCAAAAACTTAGTGACACAAATTAAGTTTCGTCTTGTAAATGGCACAGACAAATAATCCTGTAGGAATGAGTAACTTACCTTTACTTTACAGGGCCTTTCATCATCATCATCATTTCAGCCTATTGCCGTCCACTGCTGGATGTAGGCCTCCCTCATTTTACGCCACAGAGTGCGGTCCTGTGCCGCCTGTATCCAACGACGCCCAGCAACCTTCACTAGGTTCCTCGTGTGGCGACGACATAGAATACGTGTGTCGCCACCCCTTGCTTGCCCGTGGGAGTCGTAAAAATCGACTAAGGGTTCACCAGGAGAGTGGGCAGCAGCTCTCTCCTGGGAAACGTATAACGCCACACTGCGATCGCCAACCTGCCTGCCAAGCGTGGCGATTACGGCTCTAACCCCTTATGAGCAATACTGGGCCTTTAAGTAAACAAAATTTACTTGCCCAGCTTAATGGTATACAAGCTCGAGCCGCAATAGAGGATGAATATTTGTACAATCTTCAATAATCATTGTAAAGATTAGATCTACATGTATTGAATGGATTGATAGATTGGTTCTAGGAAACTAATCGTATTTAATTAGGTTACCTGTATTTTTCTTAGTTCACATGATATGAATCGCCCCGAGAGTTCCTTAATATGATCAGTGATTATCATAGGTGTAGCTATCTTAGTTAACTTAAGTTTAAGTTAAGCTTTAGCCAGATACCTTTATTCAATTTTATAACTAACTAACATTGTTATTTGCGTAATTTTATGTTTGATGACGTAAACTATTATACTGTGAGTTTTATAGTAAATGTAATATTTATTTATCATCTTTCTATCCACGGGATCCTTCCTAGTTTTCTTGCGATGCTTACATGACGGTATGAGTCCAACATGTAGATTCGTCTCCTGTTAAAGTTTACTTTCGAGGAAAAAATCAGCATCAAAATCGCTGTTACCTTAATGCGCACACTTTCGTCGAGAATTAATGGATCTGCCCATATGCATATAACAGTTGTGCCAGAAAAGGAAAGCTCAAAATAAATTCTACTCCACCTCACCTGACCTGGATACCTGTTATTATGGAAGAGACTCGATCCTAACTGTAAAACGTATCTATATGAGCTAAGATGATGACTGTTATCCATTCCCTTTAATAATAAAGGATATCTTATAAAGGATCCCTTTAATAATAAGAGATATAAATCTCAGTCGATTTTTACATCTTGCAAATTGTAGTTAGGATTAATGACATATTTTATTCATAAACCCTCAACCCAAAATTAGATGAACAATTGTTCATCTAATTTATTAAGCATTATTAAGCAATTATTGAATGCAACTTTTAAGAACTGGTCTCACATAAAATAGTCCAGGGTAGATAATTTTGAAAGGGAAAAGATTATAGTAGAATGAAACCAATTGGAAACGGAAGATAATATGATAAAAATGAAAGGAAAAATAAAATCGGGCGATCTGAGTTCGGGAAGTAGGAGGGGGTGAGTGTTTAAGGGTAAAATTCGGTTTATCTGAATTTCTGGGAAAACTACAAGTCCTATGGAAAAATGTTAAATGGCAAAGATGTAGGTAATAAAAATATCTACAACTTTTGTATTCACAGTTTTTTCACATAGCCTCAAAATTTATGTAAAAAATTCAAATAACGAAGTTTATGGTTTTTATTTTTACATAAACAATTTTTTTCGCGAAATTTGGTGGCAAATTACCTTTTTATGCTCCAAATATACGGTATATTTTTAAATTTAAATATATATTTTCCACCTTATTTTGACTAAATATCGAAAGAGCACCCTAATTTTTCTTCTGTCGCCCCGGCGGATTTAACGGGGTAACGACTCCATAGCACGCCAAAAAAAAGAAGTGTAGTAAAAAAAAAACAGTGAAAATATATTCAAAAATCAACATATCGGACCAGCGTGATATATTAAATCAATTTATATAATGGTTTCTGATGTTTACTCGAATATTACGCATTTGAAATAAAATAATGGTCTTTGAAAGAGATGAAACCAGAACAGATGTAAGAGTAACAATAGGTAATAATGTACTAGAGCAAGTGGATGAATTTGTATATCTTGGATGTGGATTTAGCCGAGATGGAAGGTACACCACTGATATAGAGCGAAGAGTGAATGCGGAAATAGAGTGAACGGAGCGTTGGGGCAACTTCTCGGCAGCCACCACCTCAGCCAGAAGGCACGTGTAGCAATACATAATGCAGTGCTTGTTTCAACATTACTGTATGGAAGCGAGAGTTGGGTATGCAGAAAAGAGTATGAAAGTAAAATTAATGCGGTCGAAATGCGATCTCTGCGGAAAATCTGTGGAGTTAGGCTGACCGACCGCATTCGTAACGACGACGTAAGAGAGCGAGTAGGTATGAAAGACAGTATTGGTGTAACGATGCGAAAGGGAATGCTCCGATGGTTCGGACATGTGGAAAGAATGCCGAACGAACGTCTGGTTAAGAAGATATACAATGCGAAAGTGGAAGGATGTAGGTACCGAGGGAGACCGAGACTAACCTACCTAGACCAGATCGGTCATGTACTGAAGGAAGGTGGAGTCAAGAGTCTCCGAAACTGGCGAGCGTGTATGAAGAGAATTATGAATGTTGAGGAAGCGAGTGAAGTATGCAGAGATAGAGTTCTCTGGCACTCTGTTCTCTCTGCCTACCCTGCAAGGGATATGGCGTGATGATATGTATGTATGTATGTATGAAATAAAACTACTTTTACGGATTCTATCGCGTTGGTGGACTGTCCTTCCGGGACCATTATCACTGTAAAGTGTTCGAAACGTCGGGAAATTAAAAATCAAATACAAACGCGATAGAATCCGTAAAAGTAATTTTATATCAATTTCCCTCCTATTGCTGAGGAGGCTCGAATCCAGAAGTGAGAGTTATATGAGCTGAGATGATAATATGGTAAACAAATGTCATAAATTTATTTATCACATAGAACAGTAACTCGCGTCAGCCCTGGCAGTATTTGTAAACTGATAGCTTATCAGCTGACAACGATCAACTTTGCTGGGGGTCGCGGTGCAACGTTAGTGACTACAAACAATATCATGATAACATATTAACATTATTTTCTCATCCAGATGATGTATTACTATTCATGTACTATAATATAATATTGCATCATCAGTGAATTTTCATCATACATATTACATATAAATAAATGTATTATGAAATATTTAGATAACTTAGCATCGGCTTCCTTATAATATTTTATTGTAATTGCTCTATCTTCTCATAAGCTTTTATTAGTGGTAGGTCTACACTATTGATAGTCTCTGGCTATAGTCGCGGGCCGGTCCGTCCGGGGTCTATCGAATATCGACGTCTGAGTACTGACAATATGCTATTGAACTTCGTTCGGTGAGTGAGAGAGCCGGGAGCCCAACTGGGTGAGTTTGGGGTTTATATTGGTAGGCAGCGGACTAGTAGGTCCATGGGTGGCAGTAACACTTATCATCAGGTTTCCTGCTAGCTCGTTAGCTACTATAAGCAATAAAAAAAAATAAAACCAATCAGCATTATCTTATAGTGGTAGTGCCATATTGTGGACAATTTTCTATCTACTGCCGTGGGCCGGTCCCTCCATGCTAGTATCACAATCTCGCAGAAACTCAACGTCTGATCAGTGGCAATGTGCTGTTGTACTTTAATCGGTAAGTGAGAGAGTCGCCCAACTTTTTGAGTGGGTTTAATGTTCTCATTGATAGGCAGCGGCAAGCTTTATGGGCGGCAGTACCACCAATAGCAATATATAAATCAGTTCACGTAAATCTCACGTTGAGCTTGGACATCCGCCACAATGGCAGGATTGACCGACTATACTGTGCTGGTGAGACATGATGGCATAAATTACTTGCGTTAGCTACTTGGAGTGGATTTTTCTCTTCCCTCAATGTGATTGATGGGCGTAATTGACCTACTATACCACGCTGGTCAGACGTGTCGGTATAGGGTTTTGTTTCGAGTTTTCCTTTTCTCCAAAAGATGTTATATGCGTTTTATATCCTTTAGTCGTCTCGTACGATCACCTATAAAAAGATAGGGGGTGGTGAATTGTATTCTTATTCCGTCACCACACAGAAATAACATCACACTAAAGCTAATACATGCTTACTTTAATAAATTTTAATATACGTACAATTTATTATACTTTAAGAGAACTAATTTAAAAAATGATGAGCTCATTGAGTTTTTTACCGTACCTTCTGAAGTTGCAGCCGCGTAGAAGTCCGGTATTATTAGATTAAAATGTAAAATTCATAATATTTTAAACAAATGGGCCATGGAATGGAAATGGAATGTGCGATTTTATGAGGATACCAAAAAGCTATACATAAGGAAGTATTAGTGCCCACCCTCATGTATGGTGTTGAGAGTTGGATTTGGCAGGGAAGACATGAAAGTAAAATAAATGCTGTAGAGATGAGAGCTCTTCGTAGTATGTGTGGTGTAAGTTTGAAAGATTATGCTGAGGTGGTTTGGACACGTAGAAAGAATGAGTGAAGAAAGATTGACTAAGCAAGTATACAAAACAAGTTTGAGTGAGACGATTACAATGGGAAGACCACGTCATGCTTTTCTGGATCAAATTGGTGATAGGTCATATTAAGGACGCGTAACCGTAGAGCGTGCATGAAGACTGTGATGAGTGTGAATGAAACGACAGAGGTATGTCAGTATATTGGTTTGGGATTTTGGCGGGCCGCTATGTATGCAAGTCCCCTATTTATTTTTTGCTACACCTCCTAAAAAGTTTATATATCACTGGGACTTATTTTTTAATTAAAAACAGCACGTGCCTCAAGACGACCTAAGTTAATTTTTAGATCATGTCTTTTTTAGAGATTTAAAAATGATTAAAAATGAAATACTTTCAATATTATCATTTTTAGAGATGAATTTTAACTCATATCTTGATAAAAAAAAATATAAATGATTCGTCATACAATATACCATCCATAGGCACGTGTTGCTTTTAATTTAAAAAAAAAAACAGTGCGTTTACTATTATGCATAATAAATGATTTGATTTTATTTGTTTAATATTTTATGTCGAGTTTTCTTTCTCTTCTATCGATGTTATCTGCATATAATGTTCTTTAATCGTCTTTTACGACACTCACAGACAAGAGAAGGAGTGGTGAATTGTATTCTTACTCCGTCTTTGCATGGAAATTTCAGATACTGTATACATGTTTATGAGTATTTTCATTATCATCAAAACTAAGCATGAATCGTCATTTCTAACAACAATATCATTAACTCAGGCGGCAATGTCATTCTTGGTTCTGTGTTGATACTCTTTATTAATTGTATGATATATTTTTAACAATTTCTTTAATTAAAAGCTATGTGGTAGCAGCTAAGAATACTACCAACCCTTTCTTTGCTCGTGGATGTCGTAAAAGACGACTAAGAGCCTTCCAACGACCTGGGCCAACTCCATCTGATGCCGTTTGGTCAACAATTACATTCCCAAGGAGAGTTGACGTCTGGCAGGTGGCCGGTTATAAAACTATTGCCAATAACTTTTACGATATGTACTATGAAAGAAGAGTATATATTGTATCGACCTCAAGTAATCGGGATAAGAGTAGGAGAATGATGATATTTTATATTAAATATATACAAATATTACTAAAATTAAAATATACACAATTTACACTATTATGTACATTGAATATTTTTTTACACAGTGACAGTAATAAAAACCAAAATATTTAATTCCTTATATTTTATAGAAAAATTACAATGATTTGAAAGATTCTTATAGATAACAAGGCAAAGCCATGGAAGTACTGAATATTGCGTCAAGTGCACTAATAGTAGCAGCAACGCAGCCGACGACACCCAGCACAATAACTTCATAACACACCATCTTCCTCCATCCAGGTGCCTCACTAAAACATTATACATATATTAATGACTACCATTACCTCGTTGCTGATTACGAAATCATCGAAATGATACTTCTTTAGGTACTAGTACATTATAATACTTTAAGGACTTATAGTACGTACATTATAGTATGTTGTGTAGTAACGGCTACGAATACTACCAACCCTTGCTTTGCTCGTGGACGTCGTAAAAGACGACTAAGAGCCTTATTACGACCTGGGCCAACTCCATCTGATGCCGTTTGGTCAACAATTACATTCCCAAAGAGGGTTGACGTCTGGCGTGCGGCCGGTCAAAAAACTATTGCCAATAACTTTTACAATATGTGCTATGAAAGAAGAGTACATATTGTATCGACCCCAAGTAATTGGGATAAGAGTAGGAGAATGATGAGTACGTACATTGTGTCAGCCTTGTCTTCATCTTTTAATACACTACTAGGAATCAGTAGGCAACAATCATAGTACATATTAACTCAAAATAAAACTTCAGATTAATTTATCTAGGCAGTATTATAAAGTTTGACGAATTTACCTCCACTTGAAGGAGAGGTGCCCATATAAAATATAGACAAAGGTACAAAAACAAATTAATCAAAAAAAAAACAGTGAAGCTTTTTAATCGCTGTGTGAAAATTGTTATAACATTAGTAGCTGTTCTCTGAGCTATCTTTCTCATTATCACAAAAGACAATCATGTCCTAAGCGTATAGGTATGCAAAGCATAGCATCATCATCATACATATGTTTTTTTCTAAAATATCTAAACGAAAATGCTTATCCGACAATTAAAGTCGTCTATAGTAAATCTAGAAATAATTAAATTGACATTATAATGTAATCATCATCATCTCAGCTCATATATGTCCCACTGTCGGACTCGAGTCTCCTCCGTAATGGGAGGGAAATTGACCTACTATACCATACTGGTCAGGCGTGTTGGTATATAGTTTTATTTCGAATTTTTCTTCTCTTGCATAGATTTTATATGAGTTTTATATCCCTTAGTCGTCTCTTACAAAATGTTATTTTAACACTGAAACAATCTGATTTAAATATGGCACAATTAAAGACCACCCTATAGTACAGGGCCTGGACTAAGAAAATAATCCTTGTATAGCGGGGGATTTTATAAAGATGCAATTAACGCAGACAAATTACACCCAGACCCAGTAGAACACTTTATGGATGGCGCACAACACTGTCGTACTTTTTTTGCGGTGGGCTATGGAGTTGCCACGCCCCGCCAAATCGGTTCCGGGGCGACGAAGGAGGCGGCGCGCAACCCCATAGACCCACCCTGCAAAGAGCCGCTTTTCGCCGTACAAGCGAGCCACCGGTACCTGATATTTGTCTACGGTAGCACAAAACACTGCCCTGCGTGGGAATCGAACCCACGGTAGCGGCACGGAAGGTTAGTATCTTAACTATTACGCCATCTGTGCAGTCTAATAGTAAATTTGTGTTCATCACGTATAGGTTTGTAAAGTAACACATCACACAATGATACCAGCGTCTCTACGTCTAATAACACGGTCACGAAATTCCTTAGGAATGGGATAGACATTTTTTTTTTCCCGCAAGGTGGACCATGGATGTGGTCGCGCCCCGACAAAAACGTCCGGGGCGACAGAAGAGGCGGCACGCAACCCCATGGACCCACCCTGCAAACTCCTCTCTTCGCCGTGCGAGCGGGCCACCGGTACCCGATCTTTGACTTCGGTGGCCGCCCGGCGGTATACCCTTGCGGGTTCCTCTCTTGTCGACTTGTCGATGCCCCGACAGCTTTCGCCATTGGGGCGTCGTCGTCACGCGGTTGCCTCACGTCGGGTTACCGGACAATTCCCTGGTCCGATCACCCGAAGCCTCGGTTAAGGCGGCATCAGGCGCAGATACTCGCGCCTGCGCCGCCCCGGCCGCTGGCGGTGGCCCGGGTCCCGGGAATCCACCCGGATCCGTTCCACGGCCTCCTTCTGCGAGATGACAGCCTCGCAGAAGGCGGCGACCGCGTCCCAATTCCTGACGCTGTCGACCATCGCTTTCGCGACAGCCGACAGCGCCAGGTCTGCACCGATGACAGCGACGAGGTCACAGCGTTGCCGGGCCCAGGTCACGCAGACCTCCAGCGTGTGTTGCACCGGGTCCTCGTCACTGCCGCACTGGTGGCAGGACGGAGTCGACTCCCTCCTTGCGATCTTGTGCAGGTATTTGCCGAAGCACCCGTGCCCCGACAACACCTGCACCAACCGGAAAGAGAGGACTCCATGCTGCCGCTCCATCCACTCCGTCAATATGGGTCGGAGAGCCTCTACGGTAAGAACATCGTGCCTAGGCCTCTCCAGCCGCGTAGCCCAGCGAGCGATGACGTCTCGGCGGGCGTCCTCGCGCCAGGTGGCTATCTCGCTAAGCGATGGGGAGCCACTTGCGTCGCGCACTGAGGTCACCCGCCGGTATAGGTCGGAGAGCATCTCCGCCTCTATGTCCCACGGGGGTGTCCCGGCCAACACGCCTGCCGCCTCGGTCGACACCATGCGGTAGCCGAGGATTGCTCTGACCGTCATGATTCTCTGAGGGCGCCACAGAAAAGCCCTCAGCCGGAGGGTCAGAGACCTCGGCCACACGGGTGCGCCGTACATGGCCATCGAGCGGATCACCCCCGCATACAGCCGTCGGCCCTCAAAGCTGGGTCCGCCCACGTTCGGCATGAACCGTGATAGGGTGGACGCCGCGCCGACCAGCCGGGGAGCAATTTAGCGGAAAGGCTCCCAGAACGCCCATCGCCCGTCCAGCACTAGGCCCAAGTACTTCATATGGGCCTGGATACTGATGTGGATGGAGTTGACGACTATCGAGGCGCCGATAGGCGGCCTTACACGGGGCCCATGGAATAGGAGGGCCTCCGTCTTGTTTAGGGCTACCCTGAGCCCCAGCGCCTCGATTCGCCTGAGCATCTCAGGAATGGGATAGACATAGCATTTTGTTTTTAGAGTTTGCCTTATTTTGAATTTACTATTTGCTTGTGTTCTTACACCTTAATTCCTTAAGTCATCAATACAGTTATATTAACTTACATAGGGGCCTGGTTCTCGCCAGCTGGCTGGTTGATAAGTTTCAAGTAGCATATGGAAGGTATGATGTAAGTAAGCAACGCAATTGTGGTAGCACCCACTAAAGCAAGAATCGTATAGAAACGGGGGATACTCTCGCCAATGAACAACAGAGCAGCCATGATGGATAAACGAACAACCATGCGCCAGCCGACAGAATCTGCAAATTAAAAAAAGAAAAGAAATATATAATGGCCAACACTCTATCCTCTCACATGATTAACGTAAAAATCTTACGCCAAATCACCTGTCCAGAGTGGTATAGTAATTTATTTACTTCACAGGGAGTAGGCTAGCATCCAATAGCGAGAAAATAGAAAGTGAATTAATAGGAAGACTACGAATTGCCTTCATAAAACATGACAGGTTAAGAGTTACTGAAATTTAGCATTTAATATGCTTAATTATTTATAAAAACCCGATTACGGAGCGAAAAATGATGTCACAAGCGTGATTCGAACGGGATTTTCAGTAATTTGTATAACAAGGTTGTGTCATCGTTTAATACAATTCTAACTGCAAAGTTTGAAGTATTAAGCCTATAACAATGTGTAAACATTGTCGGGTAGATGCCATATGTCACCTTAAAGACGTAAAAATATGATACGAAGTGAAATTTGCATGTCTTACAATAGTTCACGGTGGTGTAGTGGCAGCACGATTGGGCCAGAATACCAATAGGCGCGGGTTCGAATCCCGCTTGTGACATCATTTTTCGCTTCGTAATCGGGTTTTTATAAACAAGTTAAGAGTCTTAACTAATATATTATTATACATTTTTAATCATAAATAATCATTGCTTGCCTTGCTTCAGAGAGCGTGGAAAACTTGGTAGGCAGTACTGATTGGTTAAACGTCGTTTGAAGGATCTGGTCTATCCATAATCTAGTGCGTTCTATTTGAGAATGATATCGTGGTCTCAAGTGCATCATACTGAAGCTAATAACAGACTAAATATTGTATACAATATCATATAAAGAAATGATAAAATTAATAAACAAACCTGCTAAGTTTCCAGTTGTAGGTATATTCTCAGTGACGATCATGTATCAAACCAGTGATAATTTTTTGAATAAGGGATTTTTTAATAGCAATAGGGCCACACTATTTGATAGTTTTCCACGGGTTGAGAGCCCTCAGCGCTCACCCACAGTCCGGGTAAAGTTGTCATAGCCATCTGAGGCTAACAACTAAGACACACAAAAAAAAAAAAAAAACTATTTGATAGTTTTCTGTCTACAACCGCGGGCTAATCCGTCCGGAGAAGTACCACACATTTACAAAAAAGGATGTCTGTGCAATCGCAATGTATTGTTGCGCTTAGTTTCAGTGATTCAGTGAGTAAGAGACCTGGCAGCCCATCTTGCTGGATTTTTCTAGGTAGACAGCGGCCTAGCTGTACTTTATGAGTGACAATAACACTTACCAACAGGTGTGTTTACCACCACAGGTAATTAAAAAGGTAAAATATAAATATAATTCAATATATAAGAGCCCCTGCATCATTTATACTCCATAAATGTTATCAGATTATGATAATCACGCAATAGAAAGTGGATCTATCTCTATCGGAATCATCCCTATGCTATATAAATTACATAGTTACATCTTGATCCAATACCACACACATTCAACCACTAGACCTCAGTCTCCTCAATAACCGCTGGGAAATTAACTGACTCCACCACACTGATCAGATGATTTGGTATAAAATGTTATATCGAGTTTAGCATCTCTTGCTTCAATTTTATGTAAATACCTCCATCCATCCTCGTCCATCTTCGCGTAAGAAAGGGGGGAGGGATGGGGAACATAATGAATTATATTCTCCCACAGTCACAAAGCGAATAAATAGGCTGTTTATTCAATAAGGCTGTCGTGACCGCAACTAATATTAATAAAAATAACTAACCTCTAGGCACGTTGTAAAGTTCCTCGATTTCTTGACATACCGGATTGACGATAATAATAAAGGCTGATAACAAGTGGATTGCTATAAGGATGTTGGCAGCTAAAGTTAGAGGTGTAGCAGCCATGGATAGAGCCACGTTGGGTAACACTCGCTCACCGTACACCGCATAACCGCCAATCGCCACAGCCAGATACAAGATAAGAACCGCTAAAGAACAAAGAGAATATTAAATTATTTTTTCTAAAAAAAACACTTTCCACTTGGAAATAATCCCAATATTGTGAAATTTAAAAACATAGAATTACGGACATATATTATACTCAGCCTTCAAACAATAATTGTGGATTGTACAAAATAGTGTCCTACATGGAAATCAAACCCATAACATTAGCACAGTAGAGCGGATCTTAAACACTATGACATCTGTATAGTCACTTTTTTTATTTATTTTCATTTAAACTACCACTATCTCCTTTTTTTGGCAGATTTTCTCTAGACATACTCTGTCCGATGCGATCGGAAAGACAAAATGACTGCGTGGGGTTGCATTATGCAATCCACCTAATAAAATCAATAAGCTATTTGATCAGTAGTATCTATTGTAGAAATATCGATACATTTTTTTTGGGATTGATAGTTTAAATTCAAAAGAAAACTCATGAACCTATAACGAAAAATTGCGTAACCCTTTTTTTTTTTTTTTTTTTTTTTTTGCTGTGGGCTATGGACGTCGCACCCCGCCAAATCGGTCCGGGGTGACGGAAGAGGCGGCGCGCAACCCCATTGACCCACCCTGCAAGCACCTCTTCTTCGCCGTACGAGCGGGCCACCGGTACCCGATCTTTGTCTTCGGTGGCCCGCTCGGCGGTATGCCCTCTTGGGCTCCTCTCCTGTCGACGCCCCGACAGCTTTCGCCGTCGAGGCGTCGTCCTCACGCGGTGGCCTCGCGTCGGGTAACCGGGCAATTCCCCGGTCCGATCACCCGAAGCCTCGGTTAGGGCGGCATCAGGCGCAGGTACTCGCGCCTGCGCCGCCCCGGCCGCGGGCGGCGGCCCGGGTCACGGCAATCCTCCCGGGCCCGTTCCGCCGCCTCCTTCTGCGAGATGACAGCCTCGCAGAAGGCGGCGACCGCGTCCCAATTCCTGACGCTGTCGACCATCGCTCGCGCAACAGCTGGCAGCGTCAGGTCGGCACCGATGACAGCGACGAGGTCACGGCGCTGCCCGTCCCAGCCCGAACATACCTCGAGCGTATGTTGCGCCGTGTCCTCGTCGCTACTGCAATGGTGGCAGGACGGAGTCCACTCCCTCCGCACGACCGTGTGCAGGTACTTACCGAAGCAACCATGCCCCGACAAGACCTGCACCAACCGGAAAGAGAGGACTCCGTGCCGCCGCTCCATCCACTCCATCAGTACGGGCCGGAGGGCCTCAACGGTAATAACACCGTATCTAGGCCTCTCCAGCCGCGTAGCCCAACGGGCGATGACTTCTCGGCGGGCGTCCTCGCGCCAGGTGGCTATCTCGTTGAACGATGGGGAGCCACCCTCTTCGCGCATTGAGGTAACCCACCGGTAGAGGTCGGAGAGCATCTCCGCCTCTAGGTCCCACGGGGGTGTCCCGGCCAATAGGCATGCCGCCTCGGTAGACACCGTGCGGTACCCGCGAATGGCTCTGACCGCCATGACTCTCTGTGGCCTCCACAGAACCGCCCTGAGTTGGGCGTTCAGAGCCCTCGCCCACACGGGTGCGCCGTACATGGCCATTGAGCGGATCACCCCCGCATACAGCCGTCGGCCCTGAAAACTGGGTCCGCCCACGTTCGGCATGAGCCGAGAAAGGGCGGACGCCGCGCCGACCAGCCGGGGAGCAATTTGACGAAAATGCTCCCGGAACCACCATCGCCCGTCGAGCACCAGACCCAAGTACCTCATATGGGCCTGGATACTGATGTGGATGGAGTTGACGACTAAAAAATTGCGTAACCCTACCAAGTAATAGACTTATATACTAGATGATGACGTCACATAATATTCTAATCAATTAAACTCCAATGATGAGGATTGCGCGCGTATTTATAGCCTTATGTAATAACACTTAGCCTGTATTTTTTTTTTGCTGATAACCAAGCAAATAGTCCACGTGAATATAAAAATCTTAAGTGGTAACCATCAATCATAAACTTTAACATACTCTACCATATAATTAAATTATTCTCTTGTAATTATGGACCAAAAGAACAAACAGTCACCATTCCTTACTGATGTTGCGTGAGATAACTAAAAAAAATCATTCTCCTACTCTTATCCCAATTACTTGGGGTCGACGCGTTATGTACCCCTCTTTCTACATATTGGCATATATTGCTGACTGAATGGCATCAGGTATTGCTGGCCTAAGTCGATATAAAGCTCTTAGTCGTCTTTTATAACATCCACTAGCAAAGTAAGAGATGGTAGTATTCGTAGCCGCTATACCGCTAAGATAACTAATTTAGTTATCTAGAAGTAGATAAATAAAAAACTAAATGAAACATAATACTGCAAAAAAAAAAGAAATTGAATCCACCTTGGTATGTGTATAACACCGTGACATTAATATTGTCTTACAAAAGAAGTGCCATAAAAGTATCCGACAAAAGAAACATAATAATAACTAACATATTTAATTATTCAATAGTGTTAGTAATAAAAAAATAAAATAAATTAAAGTTGATATTTTGTAACAACCTGATTATAATGTTTACATTTTAAACAAAAGAAATCATACGGCATTACGCATGATAATAATCGGCTAACGTAATTATAATATGTTAGCCATTCACACCTACGAAGTCCAAGTGGACTGCTATTCCGAAACGTACCTACGCCTAGGTAGTACTTACACAGTACGTAGGTTATGTCGAGTAGGTTATGTCGAGTAGGTAGCCTACCGCTCGCTACATGCTGTTCTCTTACTATTTTAATTAGTAATTATTTATAATAATTTTTAGTAAAAATATTTTCCAGTAAACATTTTTTTAACCTTTTACGAATGAATAGTAGATACTGGATACGTTAACTGAACTGCTTTTGTAAGACGATATAAATGTCACCGTATATATTATATTATTAGTCTTTCCCCTATACTGTGACTATATTTATGAGCGATAGAAAGTACTAACATATGAATTATTTTGAGGACCTTTATTTGCTATTCGTGTATTCACAAAGTAAGAATAACCTTCACTCTAAAATACGATAATATTTTATTCTCAAATATCGTTATGATTTCTGATGACGGGAGGACTGGGTCCTCCTTTGACCATGAACGCTGTAAACTGTTCGAAAAGTCGGGCAATTAGAAATCAAATACTCAAACTCGATAGAATACGTAAAAATAGTTTTATTTCAAATATCGTTTACGAAGAGATTTTGTTATGCTACTATTTTAGTACCTGACGCAAAATGAGTGGTATAATAATTTTAACGTGTCTGTATGTCCATATATCTGCGTCTGTCTGTGGCAATGTAGCTCATAAACATATAGACCGAATATGATGGCCTTTTTTAAGGCTTGCGTGGTCTAGATGGTTTTTAGCTACAATTTATATCTGTTCAGGCCATTAAAGGTCTTCAGTTATAGTATATAGTGCTTTAGATGCATAATGAGTAATTTACTTTCAAACATTTATATGACCTAATATTTGAAATACCCATGTAGGATGGTACCGGCACTGAATTACTCTGATGATGGAACTTGAAGGCTGGAGACAAAAACTTGGACTACCCATCAGTAAACTCATAAAGTTTGGACTCATTGTTCTCTTCATTTTAGTTTATTTTTACGTCGGCAGTTATTTGAAAGTTTTTACTAATTCCTATCAAACCCAGCAGTCAGTACCAGCCCGTTGATTTGTTCGTTGAAGTCAATATATCGCAACGCCGCCTGGTGACGAGTTACATCAATGGAGATAGCATATAAACCTTCTCCGTGAAAAAATAACTATACATACCATTTCTTATAGTGATCGGCTAAAAAATTCTGAGTTTAGTGATGTCCTATGTATATATAAACATTTTTTTTTTCATAAAAGACACCCTGCACTAAGGAAATGATCCTTGTATCGCGGAGGACTTTACAGACAGGCAATTAACGCAGACAAATTATACCCAGACTCAGAACAATACTTTGTTGATCGCACGTATCAAGTATTGTCCCGTGTGGGAATCGAACCCCGGCACTGGCACGGAAAGTTGGTATCTTAACCATTACGCCATCTGTGCAGTCACTTTCTTTTTATAGATATTATTATTATTTCTCTTTTATAGATACAGATTACTGCTAAGGTAATCAATATTTTTTTCTCATAGACTTACCTAAAAAGCTATATTGCAAAGCTTTTCCAAACTTAGTTTTGTCGGCCATGTCATTCTGTATTGTTGGGAAGGTGGATGCACCGCCGAATGAGAACATCATGGTACCGTACGCCAAGAAGAAGTCCATAAAACCATGAATGCCGTAACGGAAAGTAAATGGAGACACTTCACTCATCATTTGAGTGAAATATAAAATACAAGCCAGAACTGCTGTCCCGAATGCGATGATCCCCATCAGACTGAAATAATTAATCACTTTGCATTAATATACATTATTTTTGGAGATAAGCTTATGGTCTGGTCAGTTGCCGGGCTGGCCACGGACATCAAGGAAGTGGTACGAGTAGCTTGCCAATGGCGATGGGGAGGGAATACGGTGGTTACGAGCCGTACGGCGCCGCCCTTCCGTCGCGCGATCAGAAAAGAAAAAAATATGGTCTAGACAGTAACTGTAATTCATTAATATTTTTTTTTGCCAATTTCAAAAATATAGAATTTTGATTTAAAAATCTATTTATTATATACTAAGTGAATTTTTACTAATACAAGAAGTATTATAGTATTTACTATAATAAATAGTTACTCGGATTTACATAGCCTAGATATAAATATATATAGCGAAGCAAATATATATATATTTGCGTCGCTATTTTTTTTTTTGTGTTAATATTAACACACACAAAAAATCTTAATAATAATAATAATATGCCGCTCGACACCCCTAGCCACTTACACCAATGTTGCCCTCTGTTGCCCGTATGACTAGTGTGTCTGTGGCGACTATTTAGGCGGCCCATTCAGTGAGTTGGCGAGTCACCGTCTGCCACCGTTCATCTCTTAACATGGGTTTGAAGGCAGACGACAGTTTATAATTTCATAGATATAAGATGAACCAGTCCACTAAGCACCCACTCCCATATTCATATATTAGATACCATCATCACACAATAGTTTTACACTTAGTGCTGGCATTCCACGTATGTTATGTGCAGACGTGGAATGTCATCGGTAGGTGTCCCATCCCAATATTTAGATTAAATTTCTCTAAAGGCCTCTGCGTGTTGGATCCATATCCCCATGTAAGCCTACCAAAGGACCGGGTATCTTCCCTACGGAAGATCCCGTGAATAAATGGAGATACAATAATAATATTATCGCGCAATCACCACACTGAAATAGAAATAAGTGATCTAACCTTACACGCCAATCAGATTTATTTAAAATTATTTCAAATACAAAATTTTAAATAAATACATTTAGTTTGAAATTATTTAACACCAGATATGCTCACATAGACTCATGCTCGTTATCACTAACCCTAAAGTTTAGGTACCCCTTAACATACACACATAACACGTATAGTATTACATTTTTTGTTATAGAATCGGATCAAAACCGATCGATCAGGCCATGAATGAGAAAGTCAGGTAGTTAGCATCTGGTAGCTGCCGTCCTAATTGGGGAATAGCTCAGTGGGACTTTCTACTCTCTATGAATATAGCACTGCATTCGCTGCCTACGTCATATATTAATTTATATTTTTATTTATTAAACTTTTCTTAAGTTATTTATATTTTCTAAAAGGACTAGACTGGACATACTCGATTTGAATCAAGCAAGATATGTAACGCAGTAGTCAGGTACGTATATGTTTATCACTTCAACTTTAGTTCATCGCCTAAGCTCTAGGTAGCAGCACTTTCGATGCATGCAAATTTTACCATCGAGTTGCCACTCTTTTTCAATTGATATAACTTTACTCTTTGAGTGGACGTCAACAGGGCCGGCTTTACCTATAGTGCAGAGGGTGCGGTGCACCCGGGCGCCGAGTGTTAGGGGGCGCTTCGAACGTGTTGTAACTATCAACCTATTCTATTTTGTTCAGGCATTTTGATACAAGAGGGCGCCGGGAGATTGATTGCACCCGGGCGCTACATGTGCTAGAGCCGACTCTGGACCTCAATAACCCATCTCTATTACCTTTACAGTTTTATTAACGATTTACTGGCAGTATACGTATTCCTATAGAGACTAACACAGCAATTGAATACTTTACCACTCTGGACTTAAATAACTAACCAGTATTATAAATAAAAAATAAGGATGCCATCGTGGTCTAAAACTTATTAGCAACTGATTACAAGAATTGGATACCACTTTTTTTTTAATATCCCAACCACATGATCATATAGAGTAATATATAGCGGTAGGTTATATATAGTGTTACAAAACATCCCTTTCATTGCCCTAGATAAATCTGGTGGGATGTGACCACATAATTTGCCCCATGAAAAAAAAACATATACTCACTGGAAATCCTTAGGAGTGCCCAAAAACAACAGCGGTGTCATAGCACCCACAACAATTAAATACCACAAGCATATGGTGATGGTAGGAGCAAGAGATAGCAGTACAGCTTCGATGATCTGCGCGGCTAGTAGAAGATATACCACGGACACTCCGAAGAGAGTCACAATAACTGCGACCGATACTAATACACTGAAAAAGTAAATAAACATCAATTAGTAGAGAGAGAGTATGAAGCATAACTCGTGTTTAGTGCTTGGTGACTGATTAATATCTGATTACATAATCTGACTGATTCAGCTGTGTGGTAGCGGCTTCGAATACTACCAACCCTTACTTTGCTCGTGGATGTCGTAAAAGTCGACTAAGAGCCTTATAACGACTTGGTCCAACTCCATCTGATGCCATTTGGTCAACAATTACATACCGAGGAGGGTTGACGTCCGGCAGGCGGCCGGTCATAAAACTATTGCTAATAACTTTAACGATATGTACTATGAAAGAAGAGTACATATTGTATCGACCCCAAGTAATTGGGATAAGAGTAGGTGAATGATGATAATCCGACTGAATATATAATCGTAAATTTTAGGTAATACCTAAGACGATATATGTATATGATATAAGTGACACAAAATAGTCATCATCATTAAGCCCACAAGTCTCTCTGTTGAGCTCGGGTCTCTACAATAAAAAAGCAATTGATCAAATATACCACGTCAGTCCGATATGTTGGTTGACCAAAGAAAACATGGATGGACTACGTGAAGCATGATATGGATAGACAGGTAGTGAATACAGAGATGACGTCTGATAGGGTTGTATGGAAATAAAGGATATATTGTATCGATTCCAAGTTACCTAGTTGGGATAAGAGCAAGAGAATGATGAGTCAGACATGTTGGTATACATAGGGCTGTTTATTTATCTTTTTCTTATATATGTAAATGTTATATGCAAATTACATCCCATAGTCGTTTTAAACTATACTCACGAACAAGATAGATTGTGAGACTTGTATGAGGTAAGATGATTATAATTGGTTGGTTACCCAACTGGGTTGGCAATCATATTTGTTATTATAACTTTTCCAGGAGAATATTACTACCATTACGTTAACAATCAACCGATTTAATGACTTACACGAAAAAATAATATTGCAACATCATATTTTTAATGAGTTATGTATGCTGTGTGTTGTATGGTAGCGGCTACGAAAACTACCAACCCTTACTTTATTCGTGGATATCGTAAAAGACAACTAAAAGAGTTATATATATAACTCCACCTGGTGCCGTTTGATCAACAATTACATTCCCAAGGAGGGTTTACATCAGATAAGCGGCCTCTCATAAAACTATTGTCAATAACTTTTGCATTATGTAGATACGAGTATATTGTGCATCGATCCCAACTAATTGGGATAAGAACAGGATAATGATATTATTATACTATTTTTAATGAGTTATATAGTACCTACGATGAAGTAAGAGAGCGAGTAAGTATGAAAGAGAGTATTGGTATAAAAATGCGAAAGGGCATGCTTCGATGGTTCGGACATGTGGAAAGAATGCCGAGCGAACGTCTGGTTAAGAAGATATACAATGCGAAAGTGGAAGGATGTAGGTACCGAGGGAGACCGAGACTAACCTACCTAGACCAGATTGGTCAAGTACTGAAGGAAGGTGGAGTCAAGACTCTCCGAAACCGGCGAGCGTGTATGAAGAGAATTATGAATGTTGAGGAAGCGAGTGAAGTATGCAAGGATAGAGTTCTCTGGCAATCTGTTCTCTCTGCCTACCCTGCAAGGGATATGGCGTGATGATATATATGTATATAGTACCTGACAGCATAATAGAGTGTTATACAGTTGGCCAACATACTGTAAAAGTCTATCTGGTCTCCTATTCATGATAATAGATATTACACACTTTTTTTTTCATTCCATCTGTCTATAGATGTCTATTATTGAACCTAGGTCCCACCAAACGGGAAAAATGTCATTTAAACTGATGACATAGAGGTTGGAATCGCAGTAAGTTGCTGCCACTCCCCTGACGCTCCTTTTTTACTAAATTCTAGCAGACAGTAGGTTTGCATTGTACCCAAGTTCTAAACATAGTGATGGTCAACTTCGAGAATCCCATGCGCAACCAGTACTGGTACAGAAATGATATGAGTGTTAGACATGACTATCGACTTATCTATTTTCGTGTGCAGACCCATTGGTTATGAACCTTGCTCAAGTCAATTTCGCACTGCTAAAGGGATTACAGCACAGCCCAAGTTTCAATAGAGTCATAGGCTTTTCTTATAATCCACAAATTGTATAAGCTTTTTATTTTTACCAGCACTTTATTTAGGTGTTTTTTTTATGATATGGGACTTCACAATCAAGTATTTTACGGCCACACATTACACGGATCGTAGCTTAGGTAGTTATACCGACAATACTCGGCATAAGAGGTATATTAACTATTACGTCATTGTGCATTCTAATCAATACGAAGGTAGCATTGGATTACCTAAATAATTATAATACATTATATAACAGCTTTAAATAATAAATGTTTGTGTAGACCTTTTAAAAAGTGTTATGTATAATGACTGCACAGATGGTGTTGTGGTTAAAATACATACCTGCCGTGCTAGTGTCGTGAGCTTTGAATCCCAAGCAAGAAAATACTTTGTACGATCCACAAATTGTTGATGAATCTGGATGTAATTTACGTACATACATACATATCATCACGCCATGTCCTTTGCAGGATAGGCAGAGAGAACAGAGTGCCAGAGAACACTATCCTTGCATACTTCACTCGCTTCCTCAACATCCATAATTCTCTTCATACACGCTCGCCGGTTTCGGAGACTCTTGACTCCACCTTCTTTCAGTACATGACCGATCTGGTCTAGATAGGTTAGTCTCGGTCTCTCCCGATACCTACATCCTTCCACTTTGGCATTGTATATCTTCTTAACCAGACGTTCGTTCGGCATTCTTTCCACATGTCCGAACCATCGCAGCATTCCCTTTCGCTTATTTACACCAATACTGTCTTTCATACCTACTCGCTCTCTTACGTCGTCGTTACGAATGCGATCGATCAGCCTAACTCCACAGATTCTCCTTAGAGATTGCATTTCGACCGCATTAATTTTACTTTCATACTCTTTTCTGCATACCCAACTCTCGCTTCCATACAATTATGTTGGGACAAGCACTGCGTTATGTATTGCTACACGTGCCTTCTGGCTGAGGTGGTGGCTACCGAGAAGTTGCCCCAACGCTCCGTTCACTCTATTTCCCGCATTCACTCTTCGCTCTATATCAGTGGTGTACCTTCCATCTCGGCTAAAACCACATTCAAGATATACAAATTTATCCACTTGCTCTAGTACATCATTACCTATTTTTACTCTTAAATCTGTTATGGCTTCATCTCTTTCAAAGACCATTATTTTGGTTTTGCTCACATTCACGCGTAAGCCCCTTTTTCTTACACTCTTCTGTCATTGTGTCGACTAGGGTCTGCAGGTCAGTCGCTGACTGTGCCAGCAGTACTGCATCATCTGCATATAGCAGAGCAGTGACCACTGAGTCGCCCATCTGGACTCTCACATTCATATCGTTCAACCTTTGGAGACATTTATCCAGATATATGATAAACAGTCTGGCTGACAGAACGCACCCCTGCTTAACGCCGATATTGACGTTAAACCAAGGCGACATTCCAGCATCCAGCCGCACACAGGCTGTACAGCCCATGTAACTGAACTGCACAGACTGCAGCAGTTTACCGTTAATACCATACTCCGGTAAAATGTCCCAAAGTTCCTTTCGTACAACCGTGTCAAATGCTCTCTCCAGATCCACAAAACTGCAGAAAACCCTCTGCCCTATAGCCAAATGCTTCTCCACAATATTGCGCAGAGAGAACACTTGATCCATGCATCCCCTTCCACTCCTGAAACCTCCTTGTGTCTCACACAGTAAACCATCGGACACCATCCTCATTCTTCTTTCAATAATTTTACCATACACTTTTGCTGCCAAACTAGTCAAGTTTATGGCTCTGTAATTTGCGCAGTCATAACGTGAACCCATGTTTTTAAACAAAGGCACGATGACCACGCCATTCCAGTCCCTGGGAACCATTCCCGAGCTCCAAGATAAATTGAGGAGCAACAGGAACGCCCCCCAGACACAGGACCCGCTAAGCTTGATCATCTCGGCAGACACCATATCAATGCCCGCTGCCTTACCATTTTTCAAACTTCTTATCGTCCATTCAACTTCATCCATACTGATGCCATCGGAGGACACCGGTGCCGAAAGTTGATCTACTAAACCACATGCGACACCGGCACCAACTCGAGTATCCGCATACATACCGCCAAAATATTCACTCCATCGGCTTAACACGTCTTGTGTTTATGTAAGAATGTCTCCACCTTTAGACCTTATTTTATTCATTCTGAAGACTGACCAACCACCCCGAGACTTCTTCACCTCCCTTCAAAAGAGTTTGGTGTTACCCTCGAAGTTTTTAGTCAGCCTATCTTCTGCACTCATATTCGCCCTATCACGTTTCTCTTTCACTAAGGCCTTGGTGTCATTCTTACATTGCCGTTATATTTTTTTCTTCTGTTCAGTCATACTGTCATTCAGATTCAAAGAAGAGACATAGTGCAGCCACGCTTTCCTCTTTTGCTCTACGGAAGCTGCCACTACCGCATCCAACCATGCATCACCATTTGTTTTGCTATGCTTCTTTGAACTTCCACATACTTCTTTCGTTGTATCTACCATACTCTCTTTCAATACTCTCCAGCATTCTTCAATGTCCGATTGCGGCTGGCTTGCCATCGTCAGCCGTTCTCGGACACCCTCTGCATACTTTTCTCTTAGACACTCTTCTTGCAA
Source organism: Lymantria monacha (assembly GCA_905163515.2). Lineage (NCBI taxonomy): Eukaryota > Metazoa > Arthropoda > Insecta > Lepidoptera > Erebidae > Lymantria > Lymantria monacha. The sequence goes on from LR991081.1 coordinate 27,804,060, forward strand.
CCTTTCAACCTTTATTCTTTCAAGCCCTCCGAAGTGGACACGCTCTCGCCAGTGCCTGGATGTAATTTGTGTCCATTAACTATATGTTTGTAAAGTTCCTCTCATTGCAAGGAGTATTTCCATAGCGCTTGTGTTAAAAAAAACCTATCTTTTAGTTTCAGTTAAGTACAGACTTTGTATTATTATTCCATTTTTTAAATACATCCCAACAAAAATTTTAATATGGAAATTCATCGAAACCTTATAGAATAGTAACTATTTTCATATTTGTATAGAAACAATTCACTATTATTAACCTGATAACCTTTTTTGGCAATAAAAATAATTTACTAAAGTAACACGGCGCTCTCGCTCACCGAACGAAACGCTCTTTCCTATTTAGGCAGACGTCGATTTTCTGCGCGAATTTAGTCCGAAAGCACCGGCATTTTATGAGTGCAGGCAGAAGACTATCTATCACTACGGTGCTTAAGTTTATTTAAATAAGTATCGTGATAAGATGGGATATTAGAAATGTTCATAAGAAAATTTTAAGTTTAGATAGCGACGACTATAAAGAAAGTGAAGAAAAAATTACGATAGTGTAGTGCAATATATAACACCAAAAGATCTTTTTCGTTAACACAGAGATATCATGAGATACGAGTATAGGTATGGTAAACTTAACATTGATCTCCAGTACCTAATTATGTTAGAAGCAGGAGAATAATGATACTGATAATAGTCTTAGCAATATCTCGGAAACACAAATACAAAATAAAATAGATAATAAAGACCGAAATGTGTGGGATTTGAACAAACTTATTGCAGTTTTTTACTATAAATTCTATAATTAATAGTCAGGCTGCTTTTCCCCTTAATGTATCAATAACTTAATGCACTTTTGTCCCATGGCCACGTAATACCACGCAAGTTAATTACTTTTAAGTGTACAGTTGTAATCTCCAGCCTTTCTGCTGATAATTTCCTAAAAAGATCTCTACAATTAGGAATATTTGCAGGACACAGCAATAACAGTATTTTTGCACTATATAAAATTGGAACCATGAACTTAATAATAACACTAGCATACTTAGAACCTTTAACTGGCTCTTGAAATAAATATCATGTGAAAATTTGTATTATTTTTTAAACTATTAGAATTATATTTTAATAAATATTCACCTTGTTTTCTTGCCAATAGCCTGTTCTGCAATAATTGCATATGGGTTCCTCTTGCGTGTCCTCATCTCAGGGTCACGTGCTTCTAGGATGGACCAACAGTCTCCAAGGCGTTGGCCGCTGAAGGCAGCCAAACCACAAATCAGTATCATCAGAGGTACTCCTACCCATCCTGAAACAATAGGAAGGCAAATCAGTATAACATCGAAAAACGGGCAAGCAGCCTGATCTCGCGTTGCAAAATAAACATGTTGTATGTATATATACAATGTTTCAAACTTGTACAACGGGCTCTAGTCATATGACTGAGAAAAAAAAAATGATTTTATTTGCATCTTCGTCTGCCAAGATTTTTCACCCCTTAAGGATTATTTTTTTATTAAAAACTAGAACGCAAGCGCCAATGAAACTAAATGATAGCTAGCTTATTTGTTATTTGTAGAAGCTAGTAACCTATATTTAAAAACTAACATCTTTTTTATCACAAGGCCGTGCGTGGGCTGTGCACACAACCCCATTACAATGTGGGCTCCAAAGTCTGTAATATTCGCTTGCATTATAACTATAATAATAATTGTATTTAAGTAGATACTAAGAATTAACCGTAACCGATTCAAACCAGCAGCAAATCTAATTGACAACATATTTTTATTTACAACACAATAACCATAATAAATCTTCATTGGTATTGGTAGACAGCGGCCTACCTATACCCTGATATTACAAAGGCCCATAGGCGGCAGCAATACTTATTCGAGAGGATACCCGCGAGGTTAGACCGCCGGGTGGGCCACTGAAGAAAAAGACCGCGTTCCAGTAACCCACCCGCATGGCGTCGAGAGTTATGTTGTAGGGCGGATCTGCGGGGTGGTGCACCACTTCTCCTGTCGCCCCGGACGGATTAGCGGGGCGTGAGGTACCGTAACCCGCCGCCAAAAAAACAAGGCGGCAGCAACAATTACTGTCAGTTATGCTGCTAACTCGTTTGTCATCATAGCAATAAAAATTTAACATATAATGTAAAAATTATTTCTATCTATTTATAAATACCCGATTACGAAACGAAAAATGATGTCACAAGCGGGGTTCGAACCCGCACTTATTGGGAATCCGGCCCAACCGTGCTGCCACCTACACCATTGTGAACTATTTTAGGACATGCAAATTTCGATTCATATTATATCTTACGTCTTCAAGGTGACGTATGCCATCTATCGGACAATGTTTACACACACTTTATTTCTATCTATGTTATAGAATTTGAAATAATCCAACCTATGTGCTCTAATTAGCTTGCATTAGAATTTCAATAATGCGAAGATGGTTCTGGAACACAGAAATAATGCATTTGGAAAAAAATGCCATCCATTTCAATTAATTTTATATGTTCAATTATTTCTATATGTTGTTTTATTTTTAATTTGTATCATCATCATCATCATCATCATCTCAGCTCATATATGTCCCACTGTTGGGCTCAAGCCTCTTCCACAATGAGAGGGAAATCGACCTACTATACCACGCTGGTCAGACATGTTGGTACAGGGTTTTGCTTTCAGTTTTCCTTCTCTCGCATAGATGTTATATGCGTTTTATATCCCTTAGTCATCTCGTACGATCACCCACGGGTAAGATAGGGAGTGGTGAATTGTATACTTACCTACTCCGTCACCACACGGAATATTTAATTTGTATAGAATAGGATAAATATAAAGTAAGAAATCTTATTCTCCTATTTATTTGCCCATTAGACCATAAATTCTTTTGTGTCAAAGGTCCCTCTTGTCATTGCCTATATTTAACTTAGATGTCATAGTTTCCTTTCCTAAACATACATTTGCCGCTCAGTCGTGCCTAAAAAAGATTCAACAATGCATAATTTTTTTTTATGATATATTTTTTTTTTACCACCACACATTCTCACCACTTTAACTCCTGTAAGCCAGGATCCACAATGGTCTCTATAAAAGACACTAAGGTTTGACCCTCAGGAAGTCCCGGGAAGCGCTTTTAATTCTCTTGGGACCCACAACAAATTTAATTAGAAAAGAAAAACAGGAGGAGTTGAAGAATTTCCACTTCCCTCATATGCAAAGCGGGAGACATGAAGCAAAATTGGCTAATAGGCCAATAGATAGAAGGATGTACTGACACGTGAAGCGTAGCAGTACAGCACCACGGATATAACAGAGCTTAAGGGGCTTATATGTGAGCCTTAAGTTTGATTACAATAGTAAGTATGGCAGAAGCGCCTGAACGCACGGAAATTTTCTTGAGTTGCTACAAGATCCGTATAATATATAACCCCCGACACGACTTGCAGACTGTCTAACATAAGATCGCGCTCGTTTTGCCAGAGACTGCACTCCCAGAGGATGTGATGGGCTGTTTGTTCAAAATCGCAGTTTGGTGAACATCGACAAAATGGTGAATCTACTAGTTTAAAATAGAATAATTTACTTCTAAAATTACCGTGGCCTGTGGGGAATTGTGCTACATAGTGGTCAATTTCTAGCCATACCTTCTCTAAACGCTCTCGAATAGATGGAAAGAATAGATATAGATGACGGCCCTTCGTTGATGAGTTCCACCTTTCCTGCCATTCGGTCAGGAGCTCCTCGTACACGACGGATTGCGGCGCAAAAGTCTGGTAATTTTAATACGATCGCGCGGTAAAAGAAAATTTGTGTTCATATTTTCCCTGGTGGAATAATACAATGACGCGCGCCTTTGTATCTCCAAGTCGACCGGAAGTACACCTGCAAGTACTGGTAAGGCTGTTCTATATGCCTTACATAGGAATATTAATGGTAAAAATAGTTGACTTTGGAGTAATTTACGCCGCGCCGCGCTTATCGTAGTTCTGTCAGCCCAGGCTGGGGCACCGTAGCATATACACCCCAGGTATGTGGCTGTATATATATGATTTTAAGTGTATTAAAACAGATGCCCCAGGTAGACGTTGAAATTCTAGTAAGAGCATAAAAATTTCGTTTTGCCTTTTCACCCACAGTTTTAACATGTTCAATGAATGAGAAGCTTTTTTCTAAGACTAGGCCAAGATAACAAAACTGACTCTTTCCTTTTAACTGTCACATTATTAAATCTAAGCGTGGCCTTGACTGCAAATTACCCTTTAATAAAAGATGATAAGTTTTATGAGGAGCGAAATTAGGCGATTTCGTGCGCCCCATTTACCTATTAAATTAAGACATGTATCCGCCAATTTCTCAAGTCCGTCTCTAGTGTTCGATTGTATGAGTAGAAGACCGTCGTCAGCGTAGCCGATCAATGAGCAATTTTGAGGTAGAGGGAGCTCAAGAAAGTCATCGAACCCTAAATTCCACAGATATGGGCTTAACACAGATCCTTGAGGACAGCCCATCGTTAATGATTTAGACACAGCATGGTGACCGAGTCTCAGTGTGGTTGAACCTTGAAGAAAGTAAGACTGTATGAGTTGGTAGATGTTTCTGAAGCATCCACGAGCCTTTAGTTTAAGTAGTAACATCGGCCACCAGGCGTTGTCGAAAGCACCTGAGATATCTAGGAAGATGCCTAATACATATTTAAAAACTGATTCCGTAACAGTTTTTCTAACGGCAATAACCGCATCAACAGTTGATTTCCCCGGGTTAAATCCAAATTGTCTAACATTGAATGTGGGACCACCCGGTAACAGACGAGGAACAACCAGGCGTTCTAAGAGCTTACCTAGTGATGGCAGTAGAGTAATTGGCCGATATGACTTCGGGTCGTCCGGCAGTTTATCACCGTGTTTCGGTATTATACGTATGAAGCCGCGACGCCATAAACGAGGCAAGATTCCTTCGGCTATACAACGATTGTATACTAGTAACATTGAGTCGGCTGATGTTCGACAAGCTTCTTTAATCATTTTATTTGAGATTTTATCTTCTCCGGAGGCTTTATTGAGAGGAAGAGCTTTTACAATATTCAAAAATTCAGCTAGGGAGGGGAGATCAGACGTAGAGGATCAGATGATAGTGGTGGCAATGTACCCCAAGCTCTTATTTGCGCATGATGTTCGGTATCAATTGCCACGTTGTCATCTGGTATTAACGTATTTATTAAAACCTCCGTGGTCTCCTCTATGCCCGCGGTGTGCTTATTATTTATTTTAATATTTTGTATGAAAGCTGGGTCAACCGATCGATTGGCTTTAAATTCTTGATATAATGGAGACCACGGACCCTCGTTTTCTAGTTTTTCCATTACTCTATTTAACAACGCATCTTTAGACTTTTCAACCGCAAGCCGGTAACATGACCTTGCAGTTCTGAGTGCAAGTGAGGACTCATCAAATGCTATTCCCGTTATTCGTGACTTTTTGAGTTTATTATATTTCCTGCGTGCTCTTCCAAAACGTCTACGAAGTTCAACCAGTTCATTGTTCCACCAGTCACACCTTTTAGTATTGGGCAGAGATGTACGGCCCAGAGCTATATCGGCACAATATATTAAAGAGTGTAACATTATTTCCGCGCTTTCTTCCGCGTTTAATTCTTTGCGAGAGAAATCCCTGGCACACGAGGCAAATAGAGAACTAAAGAATTCCCAGTTTGCTCATTTACATTTATATCTAAAATTGTGGCACTGATTGGGAGGATCCTGTATCAATCCCGGTTTAAATTCGTACGCGATCAAGCGATGATCACTACACGACGCGTCCGGGAGGACGCGCCACCTATACAAGCAAACGTCTGCGCTTGAATGCGTGACGTTAATAGAAGATTCGCCCATAGGGCTGCAAAATGTTGGTGGTGCATCGGGTGTATTGTGGATGGATAAGTTCATCTCAGCAATGAAATCTTCTATAGCACATCGTCGATCAGTATCGGTGTATCTCACCTTGCTATACCATAGAGTACATGACGCATTAACATCAGCGCCTACTATCGTTTTCCGACCCATAAGGGATCGCAAGACATGGCGAAGATGGTGTAAATGTGGACTAACTGGATCAGAATATTGAAAATAATAGCTCACAACGAAAACCCTACAGGATGGGGACATGACCTCTGCGACAGCACAGTGTGACGTCATGAGATTTTGTAGTGACGTGACAGTAAATTTGGAACTTGCAACATAGATGCCGGCTCGTGCTTTGTTGTCAAATTGTACAATCCTATTACGCAAGCGAGTGCTGTTGTATTGCTCTTGTATAAGTACGATATCTAAATTAAATTCTGTAACTAGACGGTCTAGCTCTGAGGTCGCCACCCTATCGTTATGGAGGTTTAATTGCCCAATATTCAAACTATCCATTTCTAATAGTTAGTATTGAGCACCAGTTGTTCTAGCTTCAGTTTGTAAGTGGGGCAATCTGACGCACCACAAGGATGATCATATGGTTTTTTAAATCGTTTACAAGACGCACATTTAGACTTAAAATCTTGTTTGTCCTTATTTGTGCAGGACTTCGTAGCATGTACTTCTGTGCAGTGACCACACGTAGGTGGCTTTTCCGTACAATATTTCGCGACATGTCCGTGTACCTGACAGTTTGAGCAGCGTACTACTTCTAAATCATCGTAGAAGCGGCAGCTGGCCCAGTCTATAAATATTTTTTCCTTGGTGGTTAGTAAATGAACGTGCACTTCGGGATCAAGTTCGATACCGATCCATTTACGACCGTTTTGTAATTTTCGGTTACGAATAATTTTTGTGGCTTTAATAAAATCGTCTTCCTTAAGTGACATTTCGTCTTTGACATTGTGACGGTAAAGTGCGACAAGGAACGCCTTATCTTCCATAGAAATAGGAACGTCCTTGATTAGTAAGCGCGGTCGTCTACCTTTCGGTTTTTCTAAACGCAGGCCAGCGGCTATAATGGCAACGACAGATTCTAATTTTTTAATTTGTCTCTCATTTGTGACGCGAAGGACGACACCCGAATTCGCGGCTTTTTTGACGCCTACTATTTGGAAACCATTGCCTATAGGTTTGATTGCCTTCAGTAATGCCTGTTTGGTAGCCGAGGATGACGCGTAATCAGCTGAACGCCCGGCCGTGGGATATGCGATTACACAGGGCGCGCGCGACGACCGAACCTCCACCTGTGGCACGACGTTAGATAATTTCATTTTTTCGGCATACGATGGTTTCTTAATATGTATTATTGAAAGGCTGTGTAGTTTTGGTTCAATTCTCGTTCAATATTTGCCAGTTTGGTCTCATTGCAAGATGATTTTAACGCTAATAATAATACGATGGCAGTAATGCGTTGAGTGTAATCCATTATCGCCGTTTTATTCGCGTTATTCATACGCGAACCCTGATCATTGACGAGCTCGTTTATTTTGCACAGAAATGTAGAAGCTTCTGAAACTAACTCACAATAATCAGATTGTCCTACGTCGTTGACACTAAATGGTGACGAATTATTAGCACTAGGTACCGGTAAAGGTTTCGTCTCGGGCGTAATGTATGCCGGAGACGGCTCGGGCACGTCTGTTGTTACCGGCTGGCGGCGAGCGAGGTGTTAGTTGACTCAAACGAAATACGTCAGCGCCACGATCAGGCGGTTCGATATCATTGAAACATTTAGGCATTTTAAAATTATGTATAAAAAATAATAATAGAAGTAAACAAAACAGAAAATAACGAACTCAATAATAATTATAAATCTACCCACTACTTAGGAATATAGAAAAACTTACCGATTTTAGTAGTATTTAAGTATAAACAAGAACAAATACTTATCGTAATTTACGTAAACACGACCTAAACACAATAAAACACGATTGAAAACACAGTACGAGTCGATAGAATATCCTTAAAACATAGAGTTATATGTATAGAGAAGCTATCCCGAATAAATATTTTGTTCCATTTTGGTAACAGTTAAACTAAAGTCCGCTGCAGCGCTAAAAGAGTAAATAGGCAATCTAACGCGAACATTGAAGCACAGCGCTAGATCGCTATAACCTCTTCAGACCTGGGGAGATATATACACATATTAGATTTTACACCGCAGAAGTGACACAGTTTTTGTACCTACAAACATTCATTAGAATTCATACAGCATACTCTATTTCAAAGTGTATTGTTAAGTAGTTAAATAAATAAAAATAATAGTAAATTATAAAAGAAAATGAACTATTATATGTTTATATAAACTTTGCTTTAACATACGACAATAGTTTTGAATATCCGTGTGATGACGGAATAAGAATACAATTCATCATAACCTGTCTTGGTCGTGGATATCGTAAAAGGCGTCTAAACGATATAATATGCATATAACATCTATCAAGAGAAGGAAAACTCGAAACAGAACCCTATACCAACCTGTTTGATCAGCATGGTATAGTAGGTAAATTTCCTTCCTACTATAAAGAAGGCTTGAGCCCAGACGTATTACATATATGAGCTGAGATTATGATGGTGATGAAGAGTTTGAAATCAAATTAAATAAAAATCAAATATTTTTTATTCGGTAAAATATAATAAATAAAGTTCTCTTCTAATATTTTCCATAATAACAATATTTGTTGACTTCTTAAGAAATTGCTTTACAGCTTTAGTTGTATAAACAACAGTAGCTTGAAAGTGTGTAGAACAGATAAACGAATATTTTGTAGGAAGACACGTGTATTCACTTGAAGATTTTCTATTTTCTGATCTTTGACAAATAAGTATTAACTGATAATATATACTAAAGGAAAAAGAATATAAGTAATCAAAATACTTTCTAGACACTACGTCAAGTCTGTGTTTAGTCACACATTTTTACCTCCAACCAGTGTAATTGAACATCTGCGGGCTTTAGTCTATTATCAAAGATGGTGTGACATTTAAATGTAGAATATTTTTGTTTATTGTGCTAATTCGATATTATTACCTATTTGTACACTTTAACAACAAAACATTTTACTTGGTTATATAAAGAATTTTTATTCACATCCACATGTGCAAGTTTTGATTGGTATTATTCGAATTATCGTATTAACAACGCTGCTCTGTATACATCTACAGTCCATGATGGTCGCAGTCACACTAAAGTGAGGTGTACGGATTGCAGTACAGTTTAGTCGAACAAAGCAAGACGTGTTCGGAACGCGAAATCTAGTACGTAATACATATATATCGATGCCTTAAAAGGACAAAACTATTTTTAATTCGCACACGAATCAACTTCACACTGTACCGAACGGAGGCAGGGGGGGGGGGTGTGTGGTATATTATGATATATGTCATTATCATTATCTTAACTCATGCATAATAGGAGGGATGTTAGCTTGTTATGAAGGAAACTATTGTAAGGAGGGAAGTTCGTCACTAATGGCAAGGAAGTGGCCGGCCCAATGGCAATGGGGAGGGGGTACGGTGGGTTATGGGACCCGCTGCTCTTCCGTCGCCCCGGATGGAGCAAGCAGCGCGTGGCCGGACCACGGTCCCGTACTGAAAAAAGGTAGAGTCAAGAGTCTCCGAAAGCGGCGATCGTGTATGAAGAGAATTATGAATGTTGAGGAAGCGAGTGAAGTATGCAAGGATAGAGTTCTCTGGCACTCTGTTCTCTCTGCCTACCCTGCAAGGGATATGGCGTGATGATGTATAAAATATGCCAGATCAGTGTTAAAATGCTGTAGCGCTTCGTTCAGTAAGTGAAGAAGCGGGCAGTCTAACTTTCTAGATGGGTTTCGGTTGGTAGGCAGCGTTCTAGCTGTATTCCTAGTATAAAAAGATTCATGAGCGGTATTAATATTTCCCATCAGGTGTACTGCTTTCTCGGTTGCCACCACAATCCATATGAAGAAAAATAATATCCCACGTTTTAAAATAAATTGAATTAATTATTTACAAGTTTATTAAATGTCGTACTCTATACATATGTATATACCAGTTAATAATTTTGTTATAATAGCTATAACCTTCATTTATGTGGTAATACTCGTACTACTGTATCTTAAATAAACAACCTTGATAAGCCATAAAGACGCCATTCATTTCCATGATATTTGTTAATAAGTATAGATACATATTTAGTTCAATGGTATCTTAATGAGTTTTTATAAGTTACTGTTTATTTTAATATGAATTTAATGGTATATTTATGAAAGAAGATATTATCTTTGTATTTTTAGTTCATTAAGCACTTACCCAATTATATTTCTTTTATTTTATGAAAATGTCAAAAAATAATATCACAGTTGTGATTTGACATGCGTGTAGTGATAGAGTAATAATACCACAATTCAATTCAAATTCAATTCACCACCATCTATCTTACCCGTGGGTGATCGTAAGAGACGACTAAGGGATATAAAACACTTATAACATCTATATAAGAGATGGAAAACTCGAAATAAAACCCTATACCAACACGTATGACCAGCATGGTATAGTAGGTTTATTTCCCTACCATTACAGAGAAGGCCCGAGTCCAACAGTGGGACATATATAGGCTGTGATGATGATGATGATGTGATTTTAAAGTATCTTAAACATTGGAAATCCGTTGTATGTGATTTATCAAACTTATCGCTAATCATTTTCTAGTAAGTGCTGCTGATATGAAAAGAAACGACTAAATTATCTGCAGAAGTTACTGTAAAGAACCACGGAATAAAACCTGTGACAAGAATATTTCACAAAACAATGTTCTAATTCTGGGTGTGATTTGTATCCGTTGATTATTTGTACTACCGCGGGACAAAGATTAATTCTTTGGAGTGTTTTTTTTTTAAAAGAATAAATTAACAAGGGACATGGCGTGGTGGTATGTATGTATGTAAATTAACCTTTCGTAGCCCATTAATCTGGAGGCCACGGGATTACTAACACCGTGTGCATTTTTGTTAAAGAAGACAACGACTAATATGACTATTGTTATCCAATATTCCTGCATCTATGGATAAAGGAAGTGGGACTAGAATGATCATTAAATAAAATGGACCCAATCGATTCAAATCAGTTTTTTTTTTTTTAAATTTAGATTTTTCTTTTGTATTTTATTTGAATCTCTATCAATTCAAAGAATTTTGCGATCTTCTCTTGTCTCAGAATCATCATCAAACAGGCATTATTATCTAGTTAGAGGTTTTCGTATAGCATAATTAAGATACCAAAGATTGCACAACATGTCTTAATAGTTACACAACGTATAACGACACCGGCTCTCAAGGACGCGACAAATTAGGAACTACTTATCTAACATCCAACTTACTTATAAATCTAATAGCAGCTTAATATTTTTTCTCACATTTAATATAAAACCCGGCCTATACTCATAGAAACTACGGCTGTATAATATTGATAAAGAATAACATAATAATTACATTATGAATTTATTCTAATAATAAATATTGTTTTTTTTAACTCAACTTTTATTTCATAAATGTGTGCCTGTATATCTGTCATTATTTTCTTCTATAACCCTAAAGTGAATTGACAGATCTTGTTGGAAATTAGAAGATATATATGATTTAGTAAATGATAGGCCAATTATTGGTTCCAATATTGGATTACCCTAATTCCTTCCTTTATTTTTGATTTTTGCTTTCCTTGCATGAATGATGGGTGGTAAATTATTTTACTATTACATCAACACACGGATAATTTCCTAGATATATTATTACCCTTAAAAAGGCAGATATAGGTGTAGGACTGCGAGTGGCTGTACCGAAGATTAATCCGTCACCCATAGAATAATTGACCACGCTAGTATGACGCCGCCGACGCGAAATGTTAACCCGCCGGCCAGGCTACCGAAACCTATTGTGGAGGCACGAGCCCAGCAGTAAGACGTATACGAGCTAAGATGATGATGATGAATTTATATTTATTAAAAACAAAAATTTGCACTGGGAAATAAACCTTTGTGTGTGGAGACTTTTAATAGTTACAAACTATCATTTGGAGTTCCCACAAAAAATTCTCTTACATGGTGATTGCAGCCATTACACTATCTACACAGAAGAATAACATTTATAGAAAAGTTGGCGTACTTGAACTTAACCTTACATTAATAATATGTATACGCCGGTCTACCGGACATACATAATTAAATCAATATCTCTATATTTTTATCTATATACTGTTTAAAACTTATAAAGTATGTTTGTTTGTAAGCACTAATCTTAGATTCTTATCAACTTGTAGTTTTAAAAATCTTATTTCTACATGCACAACACGTGTTTTAGTTTCATACAAGTACGAATTATATATCTGCTCAAAAAAATATATTCAGTAGTGATTTGAATTGAATAATTTGATTAATATTATTTGAGAGAGTATCTATCCTTTTCCAGTCCTTTTATTATTCTATTGTGATTAATCATTTGCAAGCAATTAAAAACTATTTTTTAATGATGCCAAAGAAGTATAACTTATCACTCGCGTACATAAGTACAAGTACCCATTTCTTTTATCTTAGATGTAATACCTGTGAATAAGTCATTCTTCTATATTTCTATACATTTAGAATCTCGGCAACTGCTTCAACTATATGAGCATCCATGACGTTTAGTATGGAGACGATTTCGTAGGCGATAAATTGGTCTAGTTAAGTCTCATTTATAGAAATTTTCTTTTTGTTAATTCTTTCCAGATAATGAAAAAAGTATAATTAGAATATGACGGTAAATTTAGCCACTGTTATCTATTTCTATAAAAGGGGATATTTGTTTGTTGTTGATATTGTATGTATGACATCACTAAACTCGGAAAATATTTGACTGATCATTATGAAAATTAGTATGTATGTGTATTTATTCACGAAGAAGGTTTATATGCTATCCTCATTGATGTAACTCGCCACCAGGTGGCGCTGCGATATAACTTCTACAAACAAAACAACGGTCAGGTTAGCTAGTCAAGAATAAAAAGCTCAGTTGGGAATATAAGCAGTCGCTTAATCTAGGCATCCCTAGTTCGATTCTTGGTTTTCCTTTTTTTTATGTTCGCTTTTTTAATTTTTCATTATTTTAATTTTTTTTTAATTTTAATAACCAGTTCATATCCTTCTTTTATTGATAGGATATAAAAATGTTCGTATTTCATCAGCATACGTATTACGCCAAGCTATGGGATCACGCACCATTCCTTCTGTCGCCTTGGATAGATAGAACGACGTATCCATAGCATACTCGTAGCTCCAAAAAAAAGTCAGAAATTTCAAGATAATTTTCAAATCAAAGCTACGACAAAAAGGCGAGGAGCAGTATCTATACAAATCAGTGAAAATGTAGTAACAATAAGACTTCGCGTATTAAGCGTTCAGCGCAATCGCCGTTGCATGACAACTGCTGCAATAACAAAAATAAAGAGAGAGAAATAGTACATTACTGCAGCGGCCAGCAAAACAGGGCTTGATGGACGAACGTGTAAATGTGGGCCGAGGCGTAGCCGAGGCACATATTACGTATATGTGCCTCGGCTATCAATATCAATCGGTCTATCAATTCCTAGTTGCCGCCAAGGCTTGTAAGTGCTTTTCTCAAATAATGCGTGGCAATTAAAACTAATTAGTACTAAGTAGAACTGTATACATTACGAACAACAAACAAAATTTTTTACGTGCTAAAGGGTTATTTTGTTTTTTTTTAATTATCAAACAGCTTTCTTTTTCAAGCCAGTTCGAAATTCGAACTCTTTTTTTTTTGGGTGGGCTACAGTCGGCGCACTCCTCGCACCACTCCGTCCGGGGCGACAGAGGAGCGTAAGCACACACACCCGTAACCCACCCGTGACACCTCGCTTTCGTCGTTGAACAGCGTGAACTAGACGTCAGTGGCCGGCCCGACGGACTATCCCCTTCGGGGTACCCACTCCTTGACCGATGTCTCCCCCCCCCCCCTCGGGGAGGACGTCGGTCTTTCCTCACGCGGTCAGCCTCTCGGCGGTTGGCGGACTAATTCCCCGGTCCAGTCACCCGCGGCCTCAGATAGGCCGGCATCAGGCGTAAAATAAAACTCTGGTAAGTCGTCTCCTCGGAGGCTATTTTTTGAAGTAACAAATCATTCCATTTTTAAAATAGACGATAGATTTTCAAATCCAAGTTCTTAATCCATTATAACCCCCGGTTGCGCGACCACCCAAGACAAAGACCGGGTTCCGGTGCCCCACTCGCTCGGCGAAGTACTTGTAGGGCGGGTCTATAGGGTCGCGTGCCGATTCTTCTGTCGGGTCGCCCCAGATAGATTAGCGGGGTGTGACCAAAACACAGCCCGCCGAGAAAAAAAAATGGTTACGCGATTGACTAACTCGTTCAATTATTTTTCAGATATTTAATTTTATTTAAACAGATGTAGTCAGAAAACGCATTTGTGTGATTTTGTTCCAAAAACAACGTAGGTATTTTGTTTTACTAGGATTTAGGAAACGAGAATTATGGTTAGGCTACTCTACTATCTGCCACCGATGACTAAGTCCGAGTACCAGTGGTCCGCCCGCACGGCGTTGAGAGGCATATTATAGGGCGGGTCTATGGAGTCGCGTGTCAATCCCCTGTCGCCTCGGGTGGATCGAACAAGGGGGTGATCATACTATAGCTCGCCGCAAAAGAAAGACTACTCCACTATATTATTTAGAATCACACTAAGTAGTGACTGGTGTAAAATGGTGAAAATGAATTGTAGATATTTTGACGTGATGACGTCTTATAAGTCGATGAACGCCGGCTGCACAATAGTGTGACGTTCCGTCTGAGCCGAGCGTGCAAGCAAGAATGCGGAATAAGCGATAGAGAGGCGATCGACGACGGAGGCGAAACGATCGACCTAAGCGTTCGACTTGTGATTATTTTTTGTGTGTTTAGCTGTTAGCCGCAGATGGCTTTGACAGCTTTACGCAGACTATGGATGAGAGCTGAGGGCTCTCAACCCGATTAAAGTGAGCTAAGTGACATCGCCCAAGGGCTCTCCATGTGGCGAACGGACCACGGCTTGGGGCGTCGCTGGTGGCAAAGTGGGCGTGCCCACGTTTGGATTTATTATTTATGCGCGTCGCGATTTTACACCTCGACGACGAGGACGAAACCGCGGATATTTATGTGTAATGGCTTCGCGGGCCGTTTAAGCTCTTAATTGAGCGAGTGTGATATCGTCTTCGTCATCATCGATCACGATTCGACTTGTGAAGCATCTATATTTCTTCCACTCCAACCTCCGAAGCATCTAAGTAGAAGAGAGACAGCGGCAGCACATTACCTACGCGTGAACTCTTTTATCAACTGTTTATAAAGTGAAGTGAAAGGTTAATGTGGTTTCCATTGTTTATATTTCTTCAATTCATAAAAGTATTTGTTTACTTTTATTCATCATTCATGTATGTATTTTTCATCAATGTTTTCTTATGACATTATCACGTTAAATTATCGCCGGTAAACCGTCATCACAGAAAACTATCTGTTATTTTATCAATCTTGACATTATTATTAATACAATAACGGAACAATATGACTGTTCAAAGAATTTTATAAGAAATATTGAAATATTCAATCCACGAAGCGAAGCTGTTAACAAATCCAGTATTGACGTATAAGTATATAATATGTGTGTATATAATATATAAACTTGTGTGGTAAATATATATCCATTAAGATAATAATCTATGTAGAATTATATACAAATAATCAAAAGTTTGATCTAAATTATGCTAATAATATTCTTAAAAGTATATATATACATATATTTAGTTGTCATCATTATATTAATATTATTTCTGAATATCTATATTATTTACTGTAAGGTTGTCCTATGTAATGGGATTTTCCGTATGCAGTAAGTACTATAACTCACCAACCCTTCCAAGTTAAAAGTTTTGTCGTACAGGACGAATTATGTATAGAATCTGTTAACATTATTGAAAGAGAATTAAAACTCGAAATAAAATTCTATGTCAAACAGTTTGGTGTAGAATTTAGAACGAGACCTAAACGAATGGTTAAAGACTCATCATCATCTCAGCTCATATATCTCCCACTACTGGGCTCAAGCCTCCATAATAGGAAGGAAATTGACCTACTAGACCACGCTGGTCAAACGTGTTGGTATAGGGTTTTATTTCGAGTTTTTCTTTTCTTGCATAGATGTTATATTGGCCACCGAAGACAAAGATCGGGTACCGATGACCCGTTCGCACGGCGAAGAGAGGAGTTTGCATGGTGGGTCTATTAGGATCACGCGCCGTCTCTTCCGTCACCACGGACCCATCTGGCGGGGCGAGACGCATCCATATTCCACCGCAAAGAAAATAGATGTTATAGAAAATAGATGTTATATAATAAATAATTATATATTAAAAAAAATATTAAAAAAAATATAATAAAAAAAAATGACGAGCCCACTGAGTTTCTTGCCGGATCTTCTCAGTATGTGGCTGCTTGCCGATCCGGTGGTAGATTAATTAAATTTAATTTAAAAAAAAACAATGTAAAATTGACAATATGTAAGTGCCCCTATGGGGGCTTATGCAAAGTAAATGATTTGATTTGATTTGATATGCATATTATAACCATTAGTGGTCTCTTACAATCACCTACGGGTAAGATAGAGTGTGGTGAAATGTATTCTTACTCATATGGAAATGACTACTCGGTTAAAAACTACTCTTACTCATTAGCGACATTTTTTTT
Source organism: Lymantria monacha (assembly GCA_905163515.2). NCBI lineage: Eukaryota > Metazoa > Arthropoda > Insecta > Lepidoptera > Erebidae > Lymantria > Lymantria monacha. The sequence goes on from LR991081.1 coordinate 27,820,822, forward strand.
TATTGCTTATGATGGCAAACGAGCAAGCAGCACACCTGATGGTAAACGTCACTGCCGCCCATGGAACTTTGCTATAACCAAAACTATAGGTAAGCCGCTGCCTACCATTACAATCCCCAAACCTACTCAGTCGGGTTGCCGGCTCTCTCGCTCACTGAACGAAGCGCAATAGGACATTGCCATTACTCAGACGTCGATCTTCTGCGAGAATGTGGTACTACCCCGGACGGACCGGCCAGCGACTGTAGACAGAGAATTGTCTACAGCATAGTCCTACCACTGTAGAATATGGACTAGGAAAAAGAATCCAATCAAGCGTTGCGATCGAGTCAGATTCAGTTTTAATTGCAGAACTATTTATTTCTAATACATACATACATATCATCACGCCATATCCCTTGCAGGGTAGGCAGAGAGAACAGAGTGCCAGAGAACTCTATCTCTGCATACTTCACTCGCTTCCTCAACATTCATAATTCTCTTCATACACGCTCGCCGGTTTCGGAGACTCTTGACTCCACCTTCCTTCAGTACCTGACCGATCTGGTCTAGGTAGGTTAGTCTCGGTCTCCCTCGGTACCTACATCCTTCCACTTTCGCATCGTATATCTTCTTAACCAGACGTTCGTTCGGCATTCTTTCCACATGTCCGAACCATCGGAGCATTCCCTTTCGCATCTTTACACCAATACTCTCTTTCATACCTACTCGCTCTCTTACGTCGTCGTTACGAATGCGGTCGGTCAGCCTAACTCCACAGATTTGCCGAAGAGATCGCATTTCGACCGCATTATTTCTAATCTAATACTATAAAAACCCAATTACGAGCGAAAAATGATTGTCACAAGTGGGATGCCAACCCACACCTATTGCAAATCCGTCCCAATCGTGCTGCCACTTACAACACCGTGAACTATTATGGGACATTCAATTCTCGCATCGTATTATATTTTCGTCTTTAAGGAGACGTGTGCCATCTACCCGACATTGTTTACACATTATACAGGCTTAATACTCAAACTTTGCAGTTAGAATTGTATTAAACGATGACACAACCCTTTTATTCAAATTACTGAAATTTAGCATTTAATAGCTGTGTGGCTATTCTGACATTTGATCTAATTCGAGAACATCGTTATCCTTATGCATTATCGAGATCACATGTTAGTCACTACATAGAAAAGTGATATTTCACTGAAGCGGTTTAGACTAAGAAGTGGCTCCAAATACTATTCTAAATGCACGGATTTTTTTTTAATAAATAAATGTTGTTTTGTTAATTTAACATTTAATGTGGTAGGCTAATTATATAAACTCGGTTGCGGTCCGAAAAATAATGACCAGTCGTGAAACTTAACTTTTGGAAGCCCATTTAACTGGTATTTGGAAATTTTGGTTGACATAGATTACATACCAGACCTACTGGAATATGTGTAGGCTCAATTCCCACGTGTGGTAATCATTTTTCGTTTCACAAATGAGTTTTTTATTGTTAATTATTATTCAATAGATTGTGTCGTTATCGAACGAATATTGTATCTAAGTTAATATTATGCAATCATTCGTTGATGTTCGTAACAGGGAACGAATTAAATAACCGGTTATGTGGGTTTTGGTATATTTTTTCATTGACCGCCCAAATGGCTCTTGTATATAATAATACATCTATATTCAGATATACACCAACCGTTCAAAGTTATTTACAGAAATTTCGAGAACATATAACATATTTCATCAAGTTAACAGATTTTTTTTATTATATTGGTCATAGGAATGTTGTATGATTATAAGTGCAATCTTAACGTCTAAAAATAAAAATACTGCCATCTATCGGTTTGTACTGTTGATTATACTCAAATAGTTTTAGAACTACAAATTATGTAATTATCATGTAAAGTTCGCTCAGCATTCATCATGGCCATAAATACTGTTACAATTAATAATAAACAAAATATTACATTTGGACTCTGTTATTTTTATATGAATATATATAAATATATGAATAAAATGGAGTGGGGTGACAAAGATAACCGAAAAGCTGTTATTGCATTACACAAAGTAGGTATGGAGCCAAATGCAATTTTTAAAACTCTCCATTCGCTTGGTATTAGTAAAATGTTCGTGTACCGGGCTATTAATGGGTACAATGAAACCTCTGTTTGTGACAGAAAATGATCTGGCCGTCCACGTAGTGTTCGTACGAAAAAGGTGGTCAAAGCAGTAAGGGAAAGAATTCGAAGAAATCCTGTCCGAAAGCAAAAATTTTATCTCGGGGGATAAAGATAGCACCTAGAACCATGTCGCGTATTTTAAAGGATGATTTAATGATGAGTCTATGAGAGACGTACTGGTCATTTCTTGACTGATGATAAAACAATCCATACGAATGGCAGTGAAGAATTTTCCAATGGAAAGAGTGGGCGCTTCTATTGACAACTGGTCTCAACGTTTAAAGGACTGTATTGCAGCCATTGGAGATCACTTCGAATAAACTTTTTATTTTAAATTGTTTTATATTTATGTATTAAATTATGTACTAAATACACTGTAATATAAATAAATGTTATTTGCAATAGAAAAATTGTTTTTTCTTTGTTACAATATTTATGGCAAGACTAGGTATATATAAATCTCAGAAACGGCTCCAACGATTTTCATAAAATTTAGCATGCAGGGGGTTTCGGGGAGCGATTAATCGATCTAGCTAGAGTTTCATTTATAGAAAATGTTGTTTTGACAGTATTTTCAAACAACGACAAAACATATTTTTGTTGCCTGAAAACTATTAAAATATGGACGCAAATTTTGACGCTATAATTAAAATAGACTTAGCTCAACTGGAAACGCGATTAGTCTAATCGAGACAGCTCTGGTTCGTATCCTTAGATTTTCTTTTTTATTATTTTTTACCTTTTAATTATTTTTTCATTGTTTTATTAATTATTTTTATTATACTTAAATATATCTTCTAAATCACAGTAAAAAAAAAGAAAATACCGAGGCTCGATTGACAGTTTTGAGGGAAACGAGCAAAAATTCTTCTGGCCGTATAGGAAATTGACAAAATGTAAATGAAAATTTCTTTGCGCTCGCTACCAATCGTTATCAAAATTCACGCGATCACCCACTGAGATAATCAAAAATTTGCTGGCTTAAAAAAAAAAAGAAAAAAAAATACATTATAAACACAGGCGGGTTGAATATTACAATGGCTGTTGAAATTTGCCAAAGGATTATTATTATCCACTTTCTTAGTGATCCATCCCTCCTCCATCCATTCAGTCAGTTTTTAGAGGTTGCACGTAGTAGGCCATGTGTCATCACCCATATTCATTTATATTTTTAACAGGTCACCACAGAGCACTCAGAATACTTATTGAAAAATCATTCATACTTTCAAAGAACAAACGATATATAATGTTGAAAATTAATAATAACTCATTTAATTTTAAAAAACGAGTAATGTTTGTTTTTTGAATTCTTAAATGATTTAATTTTATTTACTTGGACTATGTAGGTATCATTTAAATAGAAAAATAATTTAAAAAATATAAATTTAAATAATAATTTAATTTCTTTTTTTATAATTTTATTATTATTATTATACTTATGTTATTTAAATTTGCCAATTCGCTATGCTTTTTTATTGGCAGGCTATGGTCTGGACACACGCCGTTCATTCCGTCCTGGGCGACGAAAGGGGCGGCGCGTAGCCCCTTAACCCACCATATTCCGTCCCCATCACCATTGGGCTGGCCACTAGTACCAAATCCTTGATATTCGTAGCCAAATTCGCTATGCTTAAGAGGTATTTATTTTAAAATTCGCTAAAGATTATAACTATAACTTCCAGTAAAACCAGATAACATGCACAAAAGTGACACCATTGTGGCGCTATTAATACCTCACAATACCCTGTTTATATAAACGCGTTAATCTTAAGACCTACTAATGTGAATTAAATATAGAATTTATTAAACAAGGCTAAAAAGACCTGCAGTCTAGAGGAGTACAGTTAAAATTTTTCTGCATCCGAATTTAAACAACATTGAGATAATTGGAGTGTGGTCCTGTTCACTACAAATGCTTGAGATATCGAATGGCAAAATCATTTGGACACAGCGGACATAGTAAAAGATAAAAATAGACTAGCGTGGGAGGGCGTGCTAAATAGTAAAATGTACATATATGAGCTGAGATTAATAAAACATTAGACTTCTACAAAAAAGATCATATACAAAAATAAACCAAATAATATTAAAAATAATAATCAATAAAATAATTATCTATATAAAAGATGTCAAGGTCAACGATGATTTTACCTTCAGATACGGGTTCTTAATATCGTCTTAAAATCTAAGCAGGTATCTTGATAAAAATCTTACACACAGAAATAAAACGTTACCGAAAACATTTAACAATTTTTATATCAATAATCATAATGACTTTAAAAGGTATGCGAAAAAACACGCTTAGCATGAATGTTATATTTATAATGTCTTTAAACTTATACATCTAGACTGCTAATATTTTTTTTACTAGCCACGATGATATATTTTTTTCCTTGGTTTCCATCGCAACAAACTAACAGCAACAATTTTGTCTAAATAATATTTGACGTGAATAATTGAATCGAGGATTTCTCATACAAAAGGCAATTGCATGGTAATGACATTCCTATGCTTTACTGCTGCTTCGACGATGCTTTGCTTCCAAGACGTCTATAGCATAGATATCGAAATGAATAAATTCCCTGTCAGCTACCGAAATCAAGAAATTGTGCTGATGGCCCACGCAATTTGCTGTGTGAAATAATACGGCAGGTTAGGAGGCAATAAGCTGGACATCTGCCCGGATAGTCTATGACCAAAACATAGCATCAAAATAATCATTTAAATAAATAAAAAAAAAATTACAGTAAAAATCAAAAAATATTGTAACTAAATATTTAAACTCACCGGTCTTGGTTAAAGCCCGTGGGAGGGCGAGCACACCGCTCCCTGCCATCTCACCAGCAATGAGAATGGTTGTCTGCTCCAGAGACAGTCCAGAGCTGCCATTACCGTCGCCATTGTCACCCTGTTTAACAAATTGTACATATTATAAAGACCAGAAAGAATCAGGCATCATCTTGAGCCATTTCAAAGACGGATAGCACCACTATTTTCTTATTATTTTAGATAATGAGGAAGAAATCCTTATGTCACAAGGAACTTTAGGAAACTTTAATGAATCGCAAATATACCCAAACACCAAATAAATATTTGTAAATCTCGCAAAGCATTTTACGTGATAATGGTACCTTCTATAGGTACTCCACATTAGAACTAAATATTTAGGTCACTATTTCAACTAAGCTTCTACTTCTTTCTTTTATAGTAACTGCAAATTATATATGTAATTGAAATCAATAAATTAATAACAAAAGCTGTGTGGGCTACCACACTAGGCTACGAATACTATCAACCCTTACTATGCTCGTGGATGTCGTAAAAGACGACTAAGAGCAATATAACGACCTGAACCAACTCCATCTCATGCCGTTTGGTCAACAATTACATTCCCAAGGAGGGTTGACGTCTGGCAGGCGGCCGGTCATAAAACTATTGCCAATAACTATTACAATATATACTATGAAAGAAGAGTACATATTGTATCGACCCCAAGTAATTGGGATAAGAATAGGAGAATGATGATTTAACATAAGTATATTTAATTAGTTTATAGAATAATTAGAATAGAAGAATTAGTTTTATAATTTTATACTTAATTTATATTTTTTTATAATTAATTTTATACAATAGAAGAATTAGTTATCACATTGCATCTTGCTGTCTTTCCAAAAGAAGCAAGTTGAAGCAACTTTTATTATAGGATTGATCTTAGGTGTCACCGACTAACATAATACGTATTATCATTAGTATGGTATGGTAAATACAGCGAAAGAAGTATGTGGAAGTTCAAAGAAGCATAGAAAAACGAATGGTGATACATGGTGGGATGCGGAAGTGGCAGCTTCCGTAGAGCAAAAGAAGAAAGCGTCGCTGGACTATGTCTCTTGTTTGAATCTGAATGACGGTATGACTGAACAGAAGAAAGAAATATATCGGCAATGTAAGAATGACACCAAGGCCTTAGTGAAAGAGAAACGTGATATAGCTAATATGAGTGCAGAAGATAGGCTGACTGAAAACTTCGAGGGTAACACCAAGCTCTTTTGGAGGGAGGTGAAGAACTCTCGGTGTGGTCGGTCAGCCTTCAGAATGAATAAAATAAGGTCTAAAGGTGGAGACATTCTTACACAAACACAAGACGTGTTAAGCCGATGGAGTGAATATTTTGGCGATATGTATGCGGATACTACAGTTGGCGTCGGTGTCGCATGTGGTTTAGTAGATCAACATTCAGCACCGGCGTCCTCCGATGGCATCAGTATGGATGAAGTTGAATGGGCGATAAGAAGTTTGAAAAATGGTAAGGCAGCGGGCATTGATATGGTGTCTGCCGAGATGATCAAGCTTGGTGGCTCCTGTGTCTGGGAGGCGTTCCTGTTGCTCCTCAATTTGTGTTGGAGCTCGGGAATGGTTCCCAGGGACGGGAATGGCGCAATCATCGTGCCTTTGTTTAAAAACAAGGGTTCACGTTATGACTGCGCAAATTACAGAGCCATAAGTTTGACCAGTTTGGCAGCAAAAGTGTACGGTAAAATTATTGAAAGGAGAATGAGGATGGTGTCCGATGGTTTACTGTGTGAGACACAAGGAGGTTTCAGTAGTGGAAGGGGATGCATGAATCAAGTGTTCTCTCTGCGCAACATTGTGGAGAAGCATCTGGCTCTAGGTCAGAGGGTTTTCTGCAGTTTTGTGGATCTGGAGAGAGCATTTGACACGGTTGTACGAAAGGAACTTTGAAATATTTTACCGGAGTACGGTATTAACGGTAAACTGCTACAGGCTGTGCAGTCCAGTTACATGGGCTGTAGAGCCTGTGTGCGGCTGGATGATGGAATGTCACCTTGGTTTGACGTCAATATCGGCGTTAAGCAGGGGTGCGTTCTGTCCGCCAGGCTGTTAATCATATATCTGGATAAATGTCTCCAAAGGTTGAACGATATGAATGTGGGAGTCCAGATGGGCGACTCTGTGGTCACTGCTCTGCTCTATGCAGATGATGCAGTCCTGCTGGCACAGTCAGCGACTGACCTGCAGACCCTAGTCAACACAATGACAGAAGATCATAAGAAAAGGGGTCTACGCGTGAATGTGAGCAAAACCAAAATAATAGTCTTTGAAAGAGATGAACCCAGAACAGATGTAAGAGTAACAATAGGTAATAATGTACTAGAGCAAGTGGATGAATTTGTATATCTTGGATGTGGATTTAGCCGAGATGGAAGGTACACCACTGATATACAGCGAAGAGTGAATGCGGGCAATAGAGCGAACGGAGTGTTGGGACAACTTCTCGGTAGCCACCACCTCAGCCAGAAGGCACGTGTAGCAATACATAACGCAGAGCTTGTCCCAACATTACTGTATGGAAGCGACAGTTGGGTATGCAGAAAAGAGTATGAAAGTAAAATTAATGCGGTTGAAATGCGATTTCTACGGAAAATCTGTGGAGTTAGGCTGACCGACCGCATTCGTAACGAGTAAAGAGCGAGTAGGTATGAAAGAGAGTATTGGTGTAAATATGCGAAAGGGAATGCTCCGGTGGTTCGGACATGTGGAAAGAATGCCGAACGAACGTCTGGTTAAGAAGATATACAATGCGAAAGTGGAAGGATGTAAGTACCGGGGGAGATCGAAACTCACCTACCTAGACCAGATCGGTCATGTACTGAAGGAAGGTGGAGTCAAGAGTCTCCATAACCGGCGAGCGTGTATGAAGAGAATTATGAATTATGAATGGAAGCGAGTGAAGTATGCAAGGATAGAGTTCTCTGGCACTCTGTTCTCTCTGCCTACCCTGCAAGGGATATGGCGTGATGATATGTATGTATCATCATTATTCTTTTTTAGACACTACCCTGCACTAAGGAAAAAAGTGTGTGTGTCAGCTCCGACGCACGACTGGAGATTACTCCTGAAGTACGATTATCAAAACAGGCGCAAAAAAAGCTCATTTGACTAAAAATAATATATATATTTTTATTTACATTTATTAAAACTGTTCAGTGAAGTATTATCTCACGTGAGAAAGTGAAAGGTGCGCAGAATAGGTTGCGCACCAAAAACGTAACGAGGTCATTCGATCACTAGATTTTACTCCTCAAATTTTTTCATACCGGGCGCCTTATATGAAAATCGATTAAACGGAGTAAACTCCAATAAATTCTTGTATTGCGGGGGACTTAACAAACATACAATTAATGCAGACAAATTACACCTAAACTCAGAACAACACTTTGTGAATCGCACAAGGTATTGTTCTTCGTAATCGAACTCCGGCACTGGCATGGAAGATCGATATCTTAACCACTACACCATCAGTGCAGTCAGTCAAAGGTAGATTGTTATAGAGTTTTATTTCGAGTTATCCTTCTCTTGCATAGGTGTTTTATGGTACGGTTTCAGCTTTCGCGCTAACTATAGCGGATGAATGCCTTCAAAGTTAACAATGTATTTTTCATGACCTAGAATTTGAACCCGATCCCACGAGATAGCTACTCGTACATTTCACAAAATTTTCATTTTATCATTATGAAATATAACTCATTTTTTAACTTTTACCATTTCTTTAACTTACCATTTCTTTAACTTTTACCACTATTCAAGGACTCAAGCCCCGCAGGCGCGAATACCTGCGCCTGATGCCGCCCTAACCGAGGCCTCGGGTGATCGGACCGGGGAATTGTCCGGTCACCCGACGTGAGGCCACCGCGTGAGGGCGACGCCCCGACGGCGAAATCTGTCGGGGCGTCGACGAGAGGAACCCGCGAGGGTAAACCGCCGGGCGGGCCACCGAAGTTAAAATCGAGTACCGGTGGTCCGCTCGCACGGCGAAGAGAGAAGGTTTTACGGTGGGTCTATGGAGTCACGCGCCGCCTTCTCCGTCACCCCGGACCGATTTGGCGGGGCGAGACTAATCCATAGTCCACCAAAAAAAACAAAACATAGATGGCGTAGTGGTTAAACACTGACCTACCGTGCAAGTCTCGTGGGTTGGATTCCCACGCAGGACAATACTTTGTATGATCAACAAACTGTTGCCCTGCGTCTGAGTTTACATTTGTCTGCCATAATTGTATGTTTTTAAAGTCCCTCGCAATAGCAAGGTGCAGGTAATAATCCTACGTTACGCTACGGCGTTTCCTTATAAAAAAAATATATAAATTTTAATATTTATTTATATTTTGTATTTATTGGTAGCTGTATTTATTGGTAGCTGTACTGTATGTTGTGTGGTAGCGGCTAAGAATACTACCAACCCTTTCCTTGCTCGTGGATGTCGTAAAAGACGACTAAGAGCTTTATAACGACCTGGGCCTACACTATCTGAGGCCGTTTGGTCAACAATTACATTCCCAAGGAGGTTTGGCGTCTGGCAGGCGGCCGGTCATAGAACTTAATTAATAGCCAATAACTTTTACAATATAATAAGTATTGTATCGACCCCAAGTAATTGGGATAAGAGTAGGAGAATGATGATGATTTTGTATTTATTAAAAAAAAAAAATATTATGCAATAACATAGATTTATTATAACGACATTTTAATCTAACTACTTAGCTGTTTCATAATTTATAATCAATATATTATGAAATATTCATTAACTAATTACTACACCAAGTACTTATGCATTCTGAAAATGATCGACAACTTGGCACCAGTTTCGCCATCTCTAATTCTGTAGATATGTAGATATTATGTTATTTCTCAAATGTATTTTTGTACGACACAATCATACGTCAATTTTAAATGTTGGATACCTTATTTTGATTATTCTTACCCCATTTATAGACGTAAAATAAATTAATATGTCAAAATTAATGTTTTTAAAGTGAAGGAAAACTCGAAACAAAGCCTTATACCAACACGTCTGACCAGCGGATACAGTAGACCAATTTCCTTCCCATTATAGGGGAGGCTCGAGCCGAACAGTGGGACATATATGAGCTGAGAAGAATTAATGAATGAATGAAAAAAATGTTTTTATTAAAAAAATGTTAATTCCTTTACGTGATAATCGTTTAAAAAGGTATAATATTGTAACATAAAACTATATTTAAGGATTTGGTCGTGTTTGTCTGTGATTTACTTGCCAATGTGTCAAACACTGCCCGAAAGAAAGGGGTCGAAACGAAAATGTAAAAATAAAATATAAACGCAATAAAAGCCGTAGAAATTGTTTTATATCACACGTATAATACTGCGTAAATATCAGGATGTTGTTATACTAATACTGTTTTATTATCATTGCGGCGTTACAGTTATTTATGTAAAAAAATCCTCTAATAATGGAACTTACACGAACTTTACGTTTTCTACGAACTATGTATATTAAAAAATAAATATCAAAACGAAATCTCTAAAGTATCTCTCCCTATAGTAAGTAAAAGTATCTCTCCTTGAGAGCGCCGCGCCGTAGGCAAGCATTTCATAAGTGCCCCTATTTTAAAAATAACTAGTAGTACTTAATAGTAGTAAAAATTTGATGACTATAGTTGGTATTACTACATGTGTGAAATTACTTTACAATTCCGCCCGCGCGCCCTTTTGTACCTTCGCGTCCCTGGGCATGTCGCCTAGTTTGCCTTAAGGATAATCCGCCTTTTTTTTTTTTTTTTTTTTTTTTGTTGTGTGTGTCTTAGTTGTTAGCCTCAGATGGCTATCACAACTTTACCCGGACTGTGGGTGAGCGCTGAGGGCTCTCAACACGTAGCCGCCTCTGCTTCTGTCCCTATTGTATATATTCGTGCTTCAGCAACTTTTATCGCTTTAGTCTAGGCTGTGTCGTTGGTTAAGTAGCATAAAGGAGCTAATTTTTTAACGGAAGTGGAAGTTCATAGCCCAAATAGGTGAAAATATTATTGGAGTTTTCTACTGTTTTCTTCTATTTCGGAAGATTTTCTAGTGAAAATCTCAGGCAATAACTCAAAGCTTGAAAGTATGACTTATACGTTGTATTTAAAATTGTGTGAATTTATTATACAAATTTTCCCAACCTAATTCTCGTTTATAAATATTTAGCGCAGAACGACAAAATAGTTACTTCAAAAGATTTTACAAGCATTAATTGGTTTATGAATAAATAAATATGTTAACTTTGGGACTGTGTAATATAAAAATTCTCTCATATGGACCATGTCACCATCTCAAAACGGGTTATTTTTTATAGAACATTTAATACATTTGCATAGATAAAAAGAAAATTTGCATACCTGCTTCCCTACTAATGGGGTAGACTCAGTAGCCGTGCTGGTACCACTCGAATTCTTCTTCTCCAAAGAACTCTTAGACATTCTCTAAAAGAAAAGTATTTTTTACTCACAGAACGCCTAATACACGCCAATGGAAACTAAGCATCTAATTGTCTTACTATAAAACTAGGCATATAGAAATGAATTCTAATATACTGTCCTGTATTGGCCTAGAAGGTCCGATGTATTCAATTAGTTAAGCTATCATTTCCTGTTTGTTAACGAATGAATGAACAAAATTGTATGGCTTTACTTACGTTCGGTTTGTTACTCGTTATATCGACACGACCTCACTTCGCGACGTCTTTAAAAACACTGTCTTGTTATAACTTCAGTGTTATAGTGATTTTTGATTTCTCGAAAAGCAACTTTGAATGGTCTTCATATTTAGAAACAAACTTGATTTGTACTAAATTAGTTTTAAAATGCAAATAGCATAGCGGTTTAAATATGTTATTATATCACGTTCCTAAAGTCTGATGATACGTTCGCCGTACAAGTGATTATTTAATTGTATTGTTTTTCATGGGCTAGAATAAAATAGAGTTTAATAAACATTACAGAAATGCAAAATAGTTTTCATAACTACTTATTATTTTTCCTTTCGTAAGGGAAGAGAACGCAATAACGAAGTAAGAATCGATGCTAATATATGAAACAGAACCACGTGCCGAATAATAATACCTATATATTTTTAATACACTTAGGAATAAACACGTGTTTCAGAAGGGACTTTGTAAATATATAACGGCCTCGTGTTTTTAAGAAATGAAGAGAAAGGGAGTAAATAAATGAATATTGCTACCAATAACAAGAACTGGATACCGATGGCACACCCTATGTGGGTGGCGATAAAGAGGTACGTGTCCGACGAACCATAAGGACGCGCGCTGGCACCTCCGCCGCCCTGGTCGAATAGAGCAGGGTACACCACAGTCAAACCCCAAAAAAAGACCTAAATAACAACGCTCTGTACCTACCTATTGCGAATGCATAGATGGCGTAGTTGTCTAAGTAGCGACCTACAATATCAGACATCAACTGTTCAATCCCCACAAAGAACAGTACCTATTCGTGTAATCCAAGAATTATTGTTCTTGTCTGGATCTTATTTGTAATCATTAATAGCACACTTTATTCCGGATTTATTATGACATTATCCTTTAAAAAAGTAAACAAAAGGAAAAGCAGCGCAATCTGTTGAAGTAATCAGAAAAAATTGTTTAAAAACTTAAAGACAAAATTACGCAAATCTCGCAATCTAAAATATTCGACACAAGAAAATATTCAAACATTAGGGATTTTGACTACCACCGGATCGGAACGCCGCCACACTGTTCAAGAAAGAGTCTTTTATTTTATAATTTTGAAAATTGACATTTCTTCTTCTAATAATAGAGTTATTAGACTTTTTCAGAATAATATTAATCAGAATAATTAAACGCAACCGACCAACAAATGCAAATCAATAAATGTTTAATAGCAAATTTCAAATTGCCCGAAATAACCGAATATTAAAATAAGACAATAATTTAATAACCTACGCCATCTATTGAACGTTTTCAACAATATTTAATATACACTATAAGTAGGTACTTGTAATATATGTATATAGTGTTAATTAAAAATATTGTTGACTAGCGGCCCGACCCGGCTTCGCATGGGTGAACATTTATTTATTAAACATTTTGGCATAAACGTACATACACGTAAATGCAAGACATACCTAAATAATAATGTATTTAGCAATAGTGTATCGCTGGCTTCCCTTGCGTTGATGTTTGAAAACAAAATGAGTAAACAGAATAAATGACATCAACTGGTAATTTTTAAAAACATTTCACTGAGGTTTAGAGTATAGGTATACTAATAATAATTAGATACATTATATACCTACTATTACTGTATAAGTACTGATTATCACATATTTCATAGAATAAAAAATATACCATCCCGACTTATGTGCTAAGTTTTTTTTTACATTTATTTTTCCTTTTTGATTTATATTTTTTATTTATTTTAATGTAGTTTTTTTTTATTTGTGTATCATTTCTTTATTCAAGTACATCTTTTATTTTAAAGACTTTTAAATTTTATTAGATTTTTATTTTAATTTTCCATTTTTACCTTAATGTTTCACTATACACTATGTTAGCAGTGGTATTTGTAGATGCCAATAAAACATATTGATTTTCAGGAGACCCTACTCGAGAAAGTGCAACATACATATAGTTGGCCATGAGAAAAGCACTCTTTTCTTAGATCGATGCCAACCATAGAAAAAGTTTGTCCCTGGGATTTATTTATTGTAAGGGCAAACGATAGCTTTACAGGAAACTGTAATCTTTTAAAAGATATAGGACGGTCGGTCCGTCCGTCGTCCGTCGGTATCATCGGGATCCGCGGAAAGTGAGCAAGCTGTCCGGCCGCGGGGCCGGTGATGATATTAGCTACAATCACATTGTCTCGCAATTCCATAACCAAAAGTCTTGTTCCATTACACATATTGGGCCCTCCCAATATTTAAATTTCTCAGAGCGAGCCGCGCGGCTACCTATTTCATAGATGTGCCCCTCTCCTGCACTCCGCCCCCGCCGCACCGGCGCGTCACGGCGGCGAATTAATTTTATTTCAATTTTATTACACTCGTAATATCTTTCGAATGGAGTGTCCGATTTAATTAAAATAAAAAGTTATTTACAGGTATTTAAAAAGCCTTGCTTGAGAAATCATTTATTTAGGTAAGGATTAAGGCAAAGGTATAAATAACTTGATCTGATTATGGTCGAAATTTCTATTAAATTTTAAAATGTTAAAAAGTAGTTAGAGTGACATAACTACAATAGTTAGACACATGCTATTGCGACATTTTTTGTAGATATTGATATGTTCTTTAATATTGTGGAACATTTTTGGTTCTATTATCAATAGTTTTCGTAGCACATGCGATGAAATATATTTTATGGGCGTTTTTTTACACCTTGGGTAACATTATTGTAATTTTAGTAGGGATCCTTATATTTTTCTTACAATTAAAATAGCCTATAATAATCAGTGATAATGTTGCATTCAAATGGTGAAAGAATTATTTAAATCGGCCCAGTACTTTTTGAGCCAATTCATTACAAACATACATACAACCCTTTCCTCTTTATAATATTAGTATAGAATAAAGGTTTATTCATGCAACAACAATAACTCTTTATTGCACTCCATTTTAATTACAGGAATAAAATAAAATACAATAGTGTGACGTTGGCACCATTAGATGATCTTATCGCATACCTACTGCAATTTCTTAGAATAGGTTAGGTTTTTATTTTTAATGTGCAAGGGTGCTTGAAGTGTACTAAACAAATAGAAGAGGAAAGGAGAAAAAGTAAATAGAAGAAATGCTTACACAGTAGGTACATCTATACATAATTTACTTATCACATAATTATGTACACACAATTATATACCTACATGAATTATTATGTAGATACACATTTATGTGTAGGTATATACCTACCTACATACAATTATAGCTAAATGAATGACAAAAAATATATAAGGTGATAAGTAGTGATAGTAAACGAGTTATTTAAAACTAGTTCACATCTTAGCGCACCTTAGGTACTCTTATTGGCGAAGCATTATATTTATTTATTCTTATATTTTATGACGTCAACATCTGAACCAATTACGGAAGTAACAAATGAATACTATCATGACTCAGGAGTCATTTTTAATCCCTTTATTTTCTTTCTAAAGTTGATTTTTACACGCTTTTTATTATATTTATGGTTGATAATCATTGTTGATAATTATGATGCACTAAGTTTGCTCCGCGACTTCGTCCACGTAGAATCAATAATATGCTTGAAGTACAAGAACAACGGATACTACTAACAAATCATGATCTACTACTAGTATGCCTCAAATTCTCATAGAATTAATATATGATTTCCGTATTACTAAAATGGTGCTTTTTATAATTCTCACCGAAACGTAAGGTAATTGTATTCTTAACATACGATGACACATGGGGATTGTAGTACGAATGATTCGTAACTGATAAATATAAGAATGATTTCTTCTTCATTAATATATGTATTCTATATTCATTATAAAAAGCCCCTTGTTGGTGTGAACTTTTCTTAGAGCTCGCCTACATCATAAAAAGAAACGGTGTGCAAAATTTCACGTTCTAGGCCCAGTAGTTTCGGCTATATGGTTTTCCTCCTCTTTAGGGGTTGAATGACCAAAATTCCTTTATGAGTGCCCGTATAGTCATAAAGCGAAGCCGTGTGCAAATTTCACGTTCCTAGATCTAGCAGTTTTGGTTACACGCTTTTCTCTTCGAGTGTTCGAATTGCCAACCATTATTTCTTAGTGCTCGTCTACATCATAAAAGAAGCCATGTGAACAATTTCAAGTTCCCAGACCCAAGCTTATATCTCCTTTACGGGTTTTATTTCCAGATATCCTTCCTTAGTGCTCGCATAAATCATAAAAGGAAGCCACGTGCAAATATTACGTTACTAGGGACAATAGTTTTGTCTATATGTTTATCACCGCTTTAGAACTAGAATTTCTCTCATGATAATCTATCCATCCATCAGCCCGTAAACGTCCGCTGTTGGACATAGGCCTCCCCACGAGAATGCTATTCAACATGGTCCCGCGCCACCTGAATCCAACGGTTTCCTGCGACGGTTGCCACTCGAGAACCTTTCTTCCCCAACGGTTGTCGTTTCGTCAAGCGATGTGGTCTGCCCATTGCCACTTCAATGTGCTAATTCTTCGGGCTATGTCAGTTACACCCGTTCTTCTACGGATAATAATGATGAATAGAATTTCTAAAATCCTTTGTAAGGTGTACAAAATGTGACTAGGCCCAGTAGATTAAGTTTATGTTTTTCACCCCTTTAGTAGTTCAAATAATGAAAGCCTTCCTCAGTGCCCACATAGTTATAAAAGGAAGTCGTGAGCAAAAATTCATGTTCCTAGGTCCACTAGTTTCGGTCATACTCTTTTTAGAGTTTGAATTTCAGACCATTAAAAACAAATAAAAACAAACTTTCATCCCCTATTTCAGACCCTTAAAAACTTTTTTTTTTTGCGACAAAAAGTAGCCTGTGTCCTTTCCCATACTTTTGTCTATCTTGTACCAAATTTCATCAAAAATCGGATCAATGGTTTAGGCATGAAAGCCGAACACAGACGCATTTAATAGAGGTAGGGTTACACTGTTGACAATTTTCTATCTACAGCCGCGGGAAATCAACGTCTAAACAGTGGCAATGTGCTGTTGCGCTTCGTTCGGTGAACAAAAGAACCAGCAGCCCAACCTTTTAGGTGGGGCTGTGCTTTTCTAGGAGCTTTGCTCCTGGTATTATAAAGCTCCATGGGCAGCAGTAACACTGGACGTCGCTCAAGGAGAGGGTACCCCTCAGGGGGTATTCCGGCGGGCCGGCCACTGACGACAAGATCACGCTGCTGTGGTGGCCGGTCCAACGACGAAGTCGAGGTACACGGGTGAGTTGCGGGTGTGTGTGCTTACGCCACTCTGTCACCCCGGATAGAGTGGTGCGAGGAGTGCGCCGACCGTAACCCACTCCAAAAAAAAAAATGTTTGCTGCTTGCTCGTTTGCCACCATAAGCAATAAAAAAATGTTTACTGCTTGCTCGTTTGCCACCATAAGCAATAAAAAAATGTTTGCTGCTTGCTCGTTTGCCACCATAAGCAATAAAAAAATGTTTGCTGCTTGCTCGTTTGCCACCATAAGCAATAAAAAAAGTACGAAGTTACCTTCGCATTTATAGTACATACATATTAATAGGGACTAATGCAATTAAATAAATACAGATGCCGTGATAGTTTCGAGAATTACATCAATAATTAAGGTTTGCATTGAGGAGGGGGGCGGAGTAGTTTGATAAAAATCACGAACTATCACAAGGGAGAGGGGGGTTGTAGTAAGATATCACGTGTATTTATTTTTTCGTCAAACGTTGCGATTTCTAAACTGAAAAGCGGCGAAAGTATAAAAAAGCAAAAAGCCGAGAATATAATGAGCTGTGGGCTACTTCTTTGTAGGTACTAAAAATTCACGTGATGTTGGTGGGGGAGGGGTATCATAGTCTTAAACCTCCCCACGTATCACCAAGGGGGAGGAGGGTTTAAAAAATGCTAAAGAAAAGATCACGTGATTAGTGGACGTCCACATACATATTCTGATTTTTTTACATTTTAATTTAATCTAATAAACTACCACCGGATCGGAACGAGACCGCTACTGAGAAGATCCGGCAAGAAACCCAACGGGTTTGTCTATTGCATTATATATCTATGTTAATTCTTTTTTGAGATTTTAATAAAATAAAACTTTACCATCCGCTTCCAACGTTTACGCTTACAACCGTGATTTTACCTATAACACTTACGTTATAAATGTTATCGCAAGCGAATTGGAGTATTTGTTCACTATTGCTTGTAGATTGGTCGTTTAATTATTGCGTAAGCAAAAACAATGACGTCATTAGTTTTCATTAGACGTTTTGGTCGCAACCATAATGCTCATGTTCGTTGTATGGAACGGCTGTAAGGTTATTCTGAGTGTTGTGAACGCTTAGTCGAACGTAACATGATAAATGGTGTCAGAGTTAAAAATTGGAAACCACTTAAATCATGTTTGCCACAATTGCTTAATGTAGCCCAAAATAGCAAAACAATATTTTGTCAACGTTATTTTCTGTACAAATAAAGAACGTACTTACCCTAATTCGTGACCTGTTTAGTCAACTTTAATTGTTGGTTGGGGTTTTAATTTTAAGGTGGCTTCAAAAATACCACGCTGGAACGAAATCGACTCTTGGCCGCATACATTTGTGGTTACCAAAAAAGGGAGACGGGATTGAAAATTGTAAAAAATGGGTCACGTTATCCGTGTGGTTTCGGAGTAAGAATACAATTCACCGCCCCTATCTTACCCGTGGGTGATCGTAAAAGAATTCTAAGGGATATAAAACGCATATAACGTCTATGCAAGAGAAGGAAAACTCGAAACAAAACCCTATACCAACACGTCTAGCCAATGTGGTATAGTAGGTTAATTTCTCTCCCATTACAGAGGAGGCCCGAGCCCAACAGAGGGACATATATGGGCTGTGATGATGATGATGAGTATGTAAGCGTCCTTTAATTAATGTGTCTTAACTATGAATAATCTATACGTATTTTTTTTGTTTTGTTGGCTACTTTTTTTTAAATTGTTAAGTTGTTTAGTTTGTTTTTTATTTTTTATTGCTTATGGTGGCAAACGAGCAAGCAGCACACCTGATGATAAGTGTCACTGCCGCCCATGGACCTTTGCTATAACCAAGGCTATAGGTAGCTAGGCTGCTGCCTACCAATACAAAACCCAAACCCACCCCAGTTGGGCTTCCAGCCCTCTCCCTCATCGAACGAAGCGCAATAGCACATTGCCATTACTCAGACGTAGAGCTTCTGTGAGAGTGTGGTACTACCCCGGACGGACCAGCCCGCGGCTGTACACAGAGCACTGTTCACAACGTGGTCCTACCACAATGAGTTTATATTTTAAGTTACTTAATCTTTCCCCAGTGTATTAAGTGTCCTCTATAGCTTAACTAACTTACCATGGTGAGACAATGTACCATAACTTATTTCCTTCGGTAATATTTTACGAGATGGCTAAAACATATCGAAATACTCTTTTTCGCGGTGAGTATATATATATCCTTAAAATCCCCCTACGTAAAAGCGTCATGTGGTGGTTTTGTATCATATTCAATATCTTAATATTTTAATATATTAAGTAATTATGATGATATTTTATTTAATCTGGTGCGGAAGAACTACTGAGGTGTAGGCAAAGAGTAAATTATATTAACTGAAAAAGAGTGGCAACTCGATGGTAAAATATGCATGTATGGAAAGTGCTGCTACCTGGACCTTAGGCTATGAACTAAAGTTGAAGTAATATACATATATACCTATGTATCTACATGTGTGTATGTAATTATATAGGATCTTTTTTACTATGAGATCTACCCTGAAATATAAAAAAACCATTTCAGCCGTTGACGAAACGGCAATAGTATAAACTTAACAATGAAAATTGAGGTAATTTCCAGAAAGAACATGATTAACCGAAAATAGATTATTGACAATAAGTACATACGCAAGAAACAAAAAATAACAATTCTCAGTTGTCAATCTTTTGACAATCAGGACAAAATGGCAGCTATGTTTGTACAAACAATATGTAGGCGGCGCGACGATCAGTAAAAATAAGTAATGTTTTAACTGTGCTCCCCCAGGGTGTAGGTAATGAATATGGCCACCGAAGACAAAGATCGGGAACCGGCGCGGCGGCCCGCTCAACCGTAAAAAATAAAAAAAGGTGTAATGAATATTACATTAAGAATTGTTTAAATATATCTTCGTTTGCTACCAAAATTTCCAGAAGATACCATAACAGTGTAGCCATGGCACTGTTGAAGCCGACGATTTGACTTAGGTACTGACGGATAATGACTTTAAATGAAGTAATAATTTACTTCTTCTTCTTGATGAATGGCTTCTGTTAGCGATTAACCGCAACTTCGCCAATGTCCCGTAAGACTCGTTCGTAGGCCGTCAAACGAAGGTAATTGAACGCAGGGCCGGCTTTACATATAGTGCAGAGGGTGCGGTGCACCCGGGCGCCGTGTGTTAGGGGGCACCGAAAGCCACTCGAGACATAGAGCCTCCACTGTAACGCTCCACACGGAGCGGGCACACCATACGCAGCCAGTGCCTCACCATCTATAAACGTAGTGGGTGCGTTATTTGACAGGTTTGGGTAGTTTGCTTTGTCGCCATGCTCACTGTAACTTCATAATCCGATCGCGTTTACCTGATTTTGTGTCAAAACAACGAGACTAAGCATGCGACAACGCATTCCAGCGAGGTTCGGAGTTTAGTCGAACGTGTTGTAACTATCAACTTATTCCATTTTGTTCCCCATTTTGATACAAGAGGGCGCCAGGTTATTGATTGCACCCGGGCGCTACATGTGCTAGAGCCGCTCCTGATTGAACGGTACAAAATAATATGTAAAGGGCCGGTGAATATATGATAATTTATAAATTAAGACTAACTCGATACTAGCAACAATATGCTCACTTTGGTAGCTGATTGCCATTACAAAAAAGAAGAAGAAGAATTATATTTGTGGTTCCAATATTTACTATCGTGTGTGGAGTGTAAGATTCAGGCAAACAAGCTCTGGCATTCAAAAATGTTGGTCTAAAAATGCTAAATAGCGAAAGCGCTACTATCGCAGATAGGATTTTTTTTTAAGAAAGCACCAGAGCTTTATGGAGTAGGATAGAAAAATAAATAAAGGAAAATTTCCGTTTTGTAATAGCACTCTTTAAACCTAATATAGGAAAACAATATCGTTAACATCAGATCAGTTTTTGAGGTTATATTTACTAAATAATTATGAACTACATAAATAGTTTTGTATACTGTTGATTTATTAACTACTTTAACTACCAAAAATATTAAATGTTCAAACTCAGCGTACTTAACTCCGTCTATAGCAACTAAATTAATTTTACACTCTGATGACGCTAGCGCTAATCTGGCAAATTTTTGAACTATTACTTACCTCATTAAAATAGCTATAGTTCATCTAATCTAAGAAGTGCATTATGAAGGTTCGCATTTTTAATACACAATAACCTTGTTCAAACGTATACACATGATTGCAAACATAATTAACGTTGCGGGTGACTTTCTTGTATAGTACAATAATGTCATGTTAAAACTCGTAAAACTAATTTAAAATAAAAATAACATGGTAAATAGTAATTATTATTGACGACCTTACAACGTCACGTCATCATGTTCTAAACAGTAGTGCTTCACAACTTCCAATTTACGAATATCCAAATAATCGGTAAGAATATTAGATTAATATAATTAATCGAATAAAGATTTTGATAATACATTTTGATATGTACGTTTTGACAATTTTATTGATAAGGAAATAATTATTAATGTTCGTGACGATAATAATTCAAGTAATAGTAGTGATTCTGAATAAATAACTATTTTCAAATCCAGTTTTTGTTTTTACTTAACCTAATCCTACTAATTATGATGAATAAATTTTATGATGAAATAATTAAATTTGTTTAATATTAATTTAGCACTTAATTTTTCATCTCCTTTTTGACAAATAAAAAATAAACCGATTATTAATTACAAAGAATCAATATCGATTTCTCACTAAAATCGGATATTTTCGATAGCGATTATTTGGTACAAATAATAGAGTTCTAAAATTCTTTATGCATCGGTATATTTAATACCTACTTCTTACATCAGTATATTATATAATTATCATGGAAGTAATAAGTACTCTGTACAACAGGAATGAGCTGTTGTCGCAAAATTGAAGCCGAGCGAGAGCTCAGAACTGTACCTTTTATCCCTCTCTGGCGATGGTGACCATATTGAAATATGATTTAAGGACAATAATTATAAAAAATATTTGTGATCTGACGTCAGCAGATCATTGCTTCAGATGGATTTTAATCGAAGATGCTAATTATAAACTTGCCCTTTGTGGCACTATACATTTCCTGTTTTTGCTTGCTTTTCACACTCGCGTCATATAGATAGGTACTTATCTACTGGTGCTTGTGGGATACGACATGCAGCTGGACTGAGATAAAATTACAATAAGATGGTGTGTGGTATATTTAATTAAGAAAAAACAGTTAAGTTTACATTTAAGTTTAATCCTAAATCAGACATTGCTAAATAAGACAGTCTTGTGAAGTTTCTGCCGCAAACCCAGCTTATTCCTTATATGTTTCATTGATTCTAATTTTGCATTGAGTTAAACGTAAATTGAGATATGAATTCGCTAACGCCTTCATCAATAGAATATCATGTGGATCTTCAAATATAGATTGAGGAGGATGTGCTGATTCTAACGATGTATGTAGTTTGCTATTAAATTCTCGGACGACATACCTACATGATAATTTTATTTTTGTTTACGTTTTTCAACGACTGATTTAATAATGTAATAAACAGTGTTCTATGGTGTTGTGATCCAATAACACCACATAATTTGAACAAGAAATTTTGTGAATCATCCCATTCACGATATATCCAGCAATATAAAAAATAATGTTCAGTTTAAAATCTGAAACACAAGCGTTATTTACGAGATCTAACAAATCATCTATTGATGTCGATCATGTCGACTGATCTTTATTACATTCTTCCACAATAGCTTTCTTTTTGTTCCTAAATTTTCTAAAGAACTTAATGTTAGGGACATTAAGATCTTTAGGAAATTTGAAATCTAAACAAAGTTATTTTCATAAAAAAATAAAAAATACATAGGTATTTAATTTATTTGTTCTTGAACTAGGATTGAATAGTCATGCATGGTCACCGTAATTCTTCTCTAACAAATTATGTTATTATTATTATTTACGATTTCATGTGGGGTTGTCAGGTCAGGTGTCCGTATTTCATACATATAAAAGAAAACCTATACCCCAATCGCAAAATGTTTGCGTTAATAAGGTTTCACACTTAACAACAAATAATATTGCTTTAATATGTCGGTAATAAATTATTATTTATATTTAAAAACATTTTAGAAGTAAATGTTTTTACTTCATTACATTACATCAATCGCATATCTTTCTACCAAGAAGGAAAGGATTGAAATCAAGTTAACTCTGGCAATTCTAAGTCCACTGTTAGAACGGGACACAGGGTACACTGGTTGCCCTCTCACTCGGCTTCATTTTTATTTTGCGCGCAACAAGACTCTTACTACCTTAGCATAAGGTTGTATTTTCTTTATTTTTGCTGCAAGATGCACAGATAGAGCTCATTCCTGTTGTACAGAGTACTTATTACTTCCATGATAATTATACATTGAAAGCAATTTTTCATTTCTACCTTTATAATCATTATAACAACGTGCACTTCTCGCGACAGTATATACTTGACCTTGTACTTGACTGGTGAAAAGATAGCGAAAAATTAAAATTTGTTTTTTAATCTCAGACTAAATTGACATTACGTGGGTTACCAGGTTTTTTGCAATTCTTAAATAGTGATCTGCCACGCGTCTACCGTTAATTTGCGTTAATATAAACAAGTATTGTTTTTTTACAAGTTAACTTGAAAAATGTATAGATATTTATTTAGGTTGTATACATTCTTGTTGACATTTGCAAGCCTCAAGTTGGTCTCTGAGATTAAAAAACAGGATTATTACTAATTAGTCTGTGAACAGGCTATAGTGACTGATTTAGGCTTAAGCCCGCGAAGCCCGAGTCTAGGGCAACAGATTATTAGAAGAGCAAAAATTTTAAAAGTAGCTATAATTTTAAATAAATCCATCACTGAAAGGCACCGTACCTAGCTGCCCCCAAATGTATATGTGTGCATGGAAAGCGTCAAATCATACAGCACATATCAGCTTCGCTATAGTTAAGTGATATAATTGCGCCAAAGTAATTAGGATAATGAATTAAACAAGGAAAGTAAAACTTGGACTTTGTCAAGGCGTTATTAAATAATTACAAAAAATAAACTGATACTGTCTGTAACATTCATTAGCATCTGTTTCATCTTATTGGCAGCCAAATGAATACTGCAATGAGACACTTATTAATTTATTCTTTTTGCACGCCTCATAAGCGAAGCGTTGAGGTCTTGCACGCCTCGATATATGAAAATCATTCATCAAGCACTTTTCAAGCCTAAAAATGATTGTATTTTTTTCACATTGCACTTATAGGATAATATTATCATACATCTGTCAAGAAAAAACATCCGTTTTATATTGTAAACGTATTTGATATTGTTAAAAAGCAATTATTTTGTTTAAATTAAGAAAATAGTTGATTAAAAAAATACTCGAAGACATCGGATAAAATATTCCGGATCTGGCAAGAATACGACCGTAAAAATTAATGTATCAAAATATTTCTTTTTTTAAAAGCTTCATAATCGCAACGCCCGGTTTCCTTTCGAAAATGGCTTGGTAATTCTTTGTCGTTTAATTGCAATTAATAAGAAACTAAACTGCTTAGTCATTAATGTATGTATACCTTATGAAAATTGGATTCGTTTACATTTTTTTGTTCGTACATTCGCTCGTATATAGGTACATTAACCTTACCAATAACATTAATCTTAAAAGTCACACGTTTGTTTTTGTTGTTTGTATTCATTATTTATAAATTATATCACTCTATTTCTGCGGCTGATAACATAATTCGCTGCTCGACCACTAGCACCATCGGCTGGGATGGCATCTGGCCATTTGGTGCAAGTACGCGTGTTGACAAACAGGCATTGCCATTACCGTCCTTGACTAGCTCGACTGCCATATTTTGCAGGATTTCTTTGTAGAATACAACGAAGCTCTGACAAATTCTACCAGTGGCTGTTCACTGTCAGAACACTATACTGCGATCTATTCAACCGGATAGCCTAACGGGTGTTGAAGCATACATGGGCACCGGTTCTTCATAAGTGGGTCCTGGCATCGACAAGCCGTGAATGACGCGCATATACGCGCAATACGCAACCTGTTTATTTAACTTAAAATTACAGGCCTGGTCACAAGGGTGAGAAATACAGGCTACGCATGTCATGGAAGCGCTACCAGTAGCCGGTCTAATGGTGATGGGGATGGAAAAGGGTAGATTATGGGGCTACACGCCACCATTCGTCCCCAGGTTCAATTCGAGCAGCGTTATTACTTTATAAAGTCACAAATGGCTAATGGAAAAACAATTAAAAACATCTTAATGATTTGCTACGTAAAATCTAGAGGTGGAGTAGTCACCGAGAGAGAGAGAGAGAGAGAGATAGAATGATGGCGTGAAAACTCGGTAGCATAATATGCGTGCGTTCTGTAATGATTTTTTTATTTTATTTTACATTGATTTTTTCATTTTATGTTACTTTTTGGAGACCGAGACTAACCTACCTAGACCAAATTGGTCACGTACTGAAGGAAGGTGGAGTCAAGAGTCTATGAAACCGGTGAGCGTGTATGAAGAAGAATTATGAATGTTGAGGAAGCGAGTGAAGTATGCAAGGATAGAGTTCTCTGGCACTCTGTTCTCTCTGCCTACCGTGCAAGGGATATGGCGTGATGACATGTATGTATGTACGTATGTATTTTAGTTTGTAGCTTAGTAACTAAATAGTGAAACCGTACTGGGTATCATTTGGTAATAATACCCAGTACGGTTTCACTACATTACATACAATACATGAAATGAGTGAGCACTTGATAATTTTAAAAATATTGACAGTACAGTAGAACTAGTAGAGCTGGGTGGGTCACTGAAGAAAAAGACGGCGTCCAGTGACCCACCCGCACGGCGTCGAGACATATTTGTAGGGCGGGTCCACGGGGTCATGCGCCCCTTCTTCTATCGCCCCGGACGGATTAGCGGGGCGTGACCGCACCGTGCGTGCCGCCAAAAAAAAGAGCTAGTAGAGCGTCGATTATCCGAACGTCGATCAAGCGAAAGACCGCTTATCTGAACTATCTCCCGTCAGAACCGCGCGTGCCTCAATTAAAAAATGGTAAAGAAAGAAAACATTATTGATTTTTGATAACGGCCAACATCAAAAATCACGTTTCTTCCAACTAACGTGACTTCATTATTAAAGCACATGGATTAATGCTTTATTGAGACTATCCAACGGTATTATAGGAAAAGAATTGTAATGTCAATTGTTTTTGAAAAGAACTGAAGGACATTTTTTCGTTTTTTTTTGTTTTATTCTTATTAGTCAGTAAAGATATAAATATGGTTTTCATTCATTGTACGTAAATATGTATGATTGAATCAATACCGTTCAATTATCCGAAAATATCAGTTTTCCGAACACCTATGTCCCTCAATTAATTCGGATAATCGATGCTACTGTATTTTCATTGATTTTTTATTAAAATTAATTTATTATGTCTAAACCCTGCGAGGGCACTTAAATATTGTCAGCTTTAACATTATAAACTACCATCGAATCGGAACGTAGCATGAAATTCAACAAGTTTGTCTATTATTATTATTTTACTGAATTTTTGTATAAATAATTAGTAAGAATTAGTATTTCGAATCACGATATAATATAAAATTTTAATGCAATCTAGCTGGAAAGAGAAAACATTATAGCTGGATCAGATTCTATAGAGCGTTTCACTAAAGAGTTCCCTTCCATGGAGACTAGAGTAAGGAGATCTCAGTGTATTAAGAAGTGTCCAATGAACGGGAGTAAATTAAGGTGGCGCTATAGTAGCAAGTGGAAGCATTTTAAAAAGAGCGCCACAAATTTCATAGGTTATTATCAAAGAGTAAAGTTATTAAACTGAAAAAGAGTGGCAACTCCATGATAAAATATGCATGTATGGAAGGTGCTGCTACCCAGAGTTTACGCGGTGAACTAAAGTTGAAGTGATATATATATACATATCTACATGTGTATGTGTAATTATATAGAATTTTCTTTTACTATGAAAGCTACCCTGAAATATATAAAAAACATATCAGCTGATAACGAAGCAATAATAATATCAGCTTAACAATGAAAATTGAGATAATTTTCAGAAAGTACATCAATAACCGTAAATAGATTGATGACAATAAGTACCTACGCTAGGAACAAAAAATAATAGTTCTCATTTGTCAAACGTTTGACATACAGGACAAAATGGCAGCCGTTAAGTTTGTACAAACAATCTGTAGGCGGCGCGACGGTCAGTAAAAATAAGTAATGTTTTAAGTGTGCCCCCCCAGGTTATTATTTATCAAATCACAGTTGACTACGTAACTCAGCACACTTCACTCTGCTTATTACTGCTACATTCATATCATTTCCACTTGCTACACTAGCGCTATTTCGGTGAATGTTCGAACAATAATTTGCTGTTTACAAGTGGACACTTTTTTGACTAATCCTCCATACAAGATGGTACTCCTTACTCTAGTCTCCACGTTCCCTTCGCTATTATAATGGTTTTTTTTTTTTGGTTCTGTTCGTCAATACGGACAGGCAAAGGAATCAAAGTCCATACAGCCAAGTCTTATTTAATTATTTTTCATATATTGTTCACCATTTCTACATGTTATGTAATGCCAGTGCCTTAATAGTCATTGTCGGTCAGTAAGTCAAGTCGTTACCATTAATCGGGCGCTGATAACCTAATCAATGATTTTCTTTGGGAATTTTGGGCAAATATGAAAATACACGTAAACCACTGTTATACCATATTCACTACACTTCAGCACTTTAACTGTACCATATTGCATAAAATACCAGCAAAATTATTCAATATAACACCACAAAACACTAAAGAAATGAATATAATACAAGAGCGTGACATGACATTTCCACATTCGCGCCAAAACTCGAATATATATTGGTATAAAGGAAGTTAGTGTTGCTACTTTTTCAAAAATTATTTTACCTAAAATTAGGGATTTAAATACATTTACACTAGCTACTTAATTACAGTGAACATCAAGACTCCGGAACAAATGCATGATGAACAAATACTTTAAATAAACATGCCACTTCCTTTCTAGACTCAATCGGACCCACGACCATTGGTTGTACAGTCTGAGTAACTAACTATTATACCAAGCAACCGTCTGTAGCATAATATATGTATATTATATATGATTTAAGGATTCATTAGGAAAAAGATATTTATAAATAAATTAGTTTCTTTATTGCTTTACGTTTATTTTATGAGTAAATTGTCATCAATCTGGATATTATGGCTTTATGTGTTTGTAAAAGATAGTATTATTAAAATCAGTGCATAATTGAAGTAAGAGAATAGTGACACTTCAGCGCGTTATGACTATTCTTATGATACGGATGATATAGTTTTCAAAAATAGATAAATTCTTTCTTAAAATAATTGTGGTCATTTAAAGGACTCACACCCGATATGTTGCTGTCATCCGTATCATAAGAAGAAATTTCATCACCATCAGAAGTATCACTAGTGTCTTTTACTTCAATTATGAATCTGTCCACTTCCTCGTCTACACGTACGCCGGTGTTATAGTATTTTTCTTCTAAATTCTTGACGTGGTCGCACTGTTTTTTTTTTCTATTCTTCTGATGGTATGCTTAAAAATGCCTCTTCGGTTATTTTAACTATGTTTCTTACTTCTTGGCCAACATTTCTTTCTGCAATCCTTCTTTTTAATAGACTCCATATGAGCTCAATCGGGTTCAAATCACAGTGATAAGGCGGAAGCCTTTACACTTTGTGACCACACTGTTGCAGTATCAAGTCTGCTTCATAAACAGACGGTTCCATATGTTCTGTAATTATTTCAAATAGTGCACCTTTCGTCATCGTTGGCAAATAAGCAAGACCTTTACTCTTTATCCAGTTTTGCATCTCGAGTTTCGTACTGGACATCGTTGGTGCTTTGTTGACTGCCACCGTATGGTAAGAAACATTATCCATGACCACATTCGAATGAGGTGGCAAATTCGGCAATAGTTTATCTTGAAGCCATTTCTTGAAATATTTCTCTATTCATGGCATCATGATAATCGCCCAATTTAGATTGCGATTTAAAGATTAGCTGAGCGTTAGGTATGAAATCTGTTTCACTACCTGCATGGACGATTATCCAACGTGGTCTCTTTGAGTCCGAAGATAAAACGCCTTCTTCTGTGTTACTTTGTCAACATTTGCCGGCACAATATGTTGAGTGTATATAAGTCTCGTCTAAATATACAACTGGGCGCTGGTTCTCATTACGAATTTTACGCAACTCGTGAAGATATCGATCACGCCACGTTACAATATCGTACCTCTCCATCAAGACTTTTCTTTTGGATTTACATTTTTGAAAATAAAATCCTATTTCCTTCATAATCCGCAATAAAGTGGTGCGACTTCCTTTGAAATCTCTTTCATTTTGCATTTCACACAAAAGTTTGGTTAGAGTAGGCAATTCTTTTCTCACGGCATAGAACTCGTGAATTTTATGTCGCAAAACACACAGTTCAAAATCATCAAGCTTGATTTTTTTTATCTCGAGGACGTATTTTGCCTGGAGTTGAAATTTTCGTCGATGTAGATGCAGCGACTTCACCTTTGGTGATTTCCGTAACAGTTTTTTCAGATACACCTAAAACAAAATAATCAAATACGGATGAGTTATATTATAGAGATAAAGTTTTTAGTTTTGTATGTATGTATCTTTTATATATATATATATATATATATATATATATATATATATTAATAATATATGTAAAATAATAATAATAATTACAAGTTTCGATGCAAGGAAGACGCACAGTGACTGATCTTATTTTTAAAAAATCAGGGAAAATAATGGGAATCTGGTATCCCTATTTTACTAACCTGTCATGGCAGCAACACGACTGCGGACGCATTCTAATAGAATTAATAGGACTTTGTTAAACTTTTCGCGTTCACAAAAGCTTTTTACTTGCAACAACATCTCTCTTTCGCCACTTTTTAATGTTCTAGGCATGATTACAACAACAATAGAATAGTAAAACCTGGAAATACTTGGAATAACGTGACACACGACTACACTGTAAGACGTTTTAGGCAGACAGTAGAGATGAGTAGTTCCGGAGCGTAATAGTTCCGAGAACTATGTCTTTTGCCGGAACGATCTAGTTCCAATCCAACCACACGGCTGAGATAGTTCCATGTCCGAGTCGTTCCGACGACCAAGTCTTTCCGACGACCGAATCGTTCCGACGACCGAGTAATAAAGTGTGCGTCATGCATGCGCCTAAATATTCTTCTATACAATATCGTCGTCGTCTATATATATCTTGGTTGTCAGTCCTAACCCTGTCATGTCAAGTATGAGGGTAAATCAACTGATATTCCGACAATTACTGACAAATAAACGGAACCTAAAAATAACTTGTATTTCGTAGTTTATAGCTCCTTCAAAATACTAAATTTGAAGGAGTTATAAACTAAGAAATATGGATCTTGAATGGCCGGAGCCGATTAAAATTATGTCCGCACATGTTACGTTGGATTGGATTGCATAATCATGTCATTAGAACCGATAGGATAGGACTCATGTACTATCGGTCAGCGGAACTAGGTAGGTCCGCGAACATGTTTCCTGGATATAGTTCCGACAGAAAAATTAATCGTTCCATGTACGATCCGCTCCAGGACATGATTTGCACATGACTAGCAGACAGGGAAGTGCAGGGGAGCCAATGTTACGGCAAAGGAACTCTTTACGAAACCATGGAGACTAGAGTAAGGAGTACCATCTTGTATGGGGATTAGTCAAAAAAGTGTCCACTTGTAAACAGCAAATTATTGTTCGAACACTCACCGAAATAGTGCTAGTGTAGCAAGTGGAAATGATATGAATGTAGCAGTAATAAGCAGAGTGAAGTGTGCTGAGTTACGTAGTCAACTGTGATTTGATAAATAATAACCTATGAAATTTATGGCGCTTTTTTAAAAATTCTTCCACTTGCTACTATAGCGCCACCTTAATTTGTTCCCGTTCAATGGACACTTCTTAATACACTGAGATGGTACTCCTTAGTTTTTACCCTCCATATACGAAACGCACTATACACTGTAAGACGTTTTTGACAAACAGGGAAGTGCAGGGTAGTCAAAATTACGGCAAAGGAACTCTTTGGTGAAACCAAAGAGTAAAGTTATTAAATTGAAAAAGAGTGGCAACTTGATGATAAAATATGCATGTATGGTAAGTGCTGCCACCCAGAGTTTAGGCGGTGAACTAAAGTTTATTTATTTATTTATTTATTTATTAGGTTAACCAACAATTGTTTATACTTATACAATAGAACAGAGATAAATTAAAAAATAAAACAAAAACGAGTATAACAATTAATTATAGGTTAACACCACATGTACATGCGGAGGCTTCACATTGGAAATATAATATTAAAGTGATATTAAAAAAAAAAAAAATATTGAAGTCCCGTGAAATGAATTAAATTATATTAAATCAGATTAAATTAAACAAATGTGACAATAATTATTAAGAACAACAATTAATTATAGGTTAACACACATGTACATACGGAGTCTACACTTTGAAATTATAACATTAAATTAATATAAAAAAAAAAATAAGAAAACGGATTTTGAGTATACAATAAGGTAAATTAAATTACATCAACTCAAAACACCTCAATTCAAATGCAATGAAATTATAATAAATGAAATTAATTAAAGTTGAAGTAATATATATACATATCTACATGTGTATGTGTAATTACATAGAATTTTCTTTTACTATGAAAGGTACCCTGAAATATAAAAAAAACATATCAGCTGATAATTAAACAATAATAATATCAGCCTAACATTGAAACTTGAGATAATTTTCAGAAAAATATCAATAACCGAAAATAGATCGATGTCAATAAGTACCTACGCTAGGAACAAAAAATAACAATTCTCAGTTGTCAAACGTTTGACAGGCAGGACAAAATGGCAGCAGTTAAGTTTGTACAACCAATCTGTAGGTGGCGCGACGGTCCGTAAAAATAAGTAATGTTTTAAGTGTGCCCCCCCAGGGTGAAACGCACTATACAAGCGACACTCGATCACGTGTTAACTACTATTATGATTGTTATTAATTAAATTATGAAATAAAATTGAAATTATGAATTGAAAAAAACGCCGACGAAGTTTCACGTGTCCACTTGTTTAAAACAAACCGTAGCTCATTTATGATTTTATATTTCACCTAGTATGTATAGAGAATCTAACTTAGATATGCAAAATAAATGTCTTAAATTTTGTGTGGAATTTTTGTTAAAATTTAAATGTATTGACTTAAGATGCCAAGTCACTCTTCACGGTCTCCTATACTTATTGCTTTATGTAGATCATAGCCACAAATCCATATATACAATCATCCACCTCTAGTCAAAACGTTAACGTACGGGTTTGGCTTGCTCGACTACGCTTTCTTTTCTTCTCTGGCGTAAACGGTTTGCTTATAACCACAAACAAAGGTCTTATGTGTCCAAGATTGTAGGGGGGTGATGATACATTTTATTCTTATCACGAATAAACGTTAATACTGTTTGTATAGCAATATAATATCAACGCTGCAATAAAATTATTTTTAATTATAAAAGCCGTAATGACGCGGAACGCGTAGTCACTTAAAATGAATAAAATTAAAATAGCTGCCACTGTTATTTACTCGTTATAAACTCTCACACTCAGATTTCAAGTTAAATCATGTCCCAAAGTTAACTGCGGTTTTCAATGGACTTCGAGGTGAACTTGGTCGATGGGACCATTTAAACACAGAGTCGGTAAAACTTATCGAGCGACCCTTAGAACGTGAATAGCCAGTACCTTTTACTGATAGACAATCACGATAAAAATATTTATTATGTAATAAACGAAGTTTTTTGTTTGGGCAAATAAATGTGGCCTGATTCGGCATTTGAGCGTTAGTCCCTTTGCCTCGTTAAACGAGTCGAAATTTGATGAATAATACCAAAAATAAAATATTCTAGCAAGCGACCTCGCATCTCGCGAAGCAAATTGAATTCGGTTCATAGAGTGAATATTCGGTCCGATCGTGAGCGAGCGGCGAGCGAGTGGCCTCGTCATCGTGCGCTGAATTTTCGTGTTGCAAATTGCAGTGTAGTCGTGCTTAAATTACGTTGATGAAGTGAATAATAGAATATTGGTGATGTTGGCCTTAGGTTTATTGTTATTTCGTAATAAAACTGTAAAAGAACACACGTTTACTGTAGTAATCTGTCAAAAATCGAGAAAGCTTCAAACGTGTTTGAAGCTTTCGTTTTTGCATTAATGGAACTATGAACCTGGACTCTTTATCGTTTAGCCTATCGCAAATCAATTATCTTGTCGTAAATTTAAGTAAGAAGAACTTCAAGCAAACTAATCAAGAGTTATCTCAGGTGAGACCCACTTTACAGCTATTCTTTGTTTTCTGTTGTCGCCATATTGTGAATACGGAATGTCATGATATCGTATAACGCTGTGTCGTTGAATTTGTTATAGTTTTCTGTAATTAATGCTGTATTACTTTGCGATGTTATTATTTGGTGTAATTACGTGCTCTATATAATTCTGGTGCCAACCTTACTGTCGTGTTATGGATCTACTTGGATACTTTCATCGCCTGTTCAGGAGCTGTAGTATCGCCTTTACGTGGGTATTTTTTTTGAAATTGCTTTCCTATGTTAGACATTCTCGATATTTTCTATTTCAACTTCATAATATTATTATCGTGACTCGCTGGGCATATATAGATATAAAGTTCTAGGTACAAAGGAATCAGTATTTCGTAAAAGTGTGCATTATAAGTATTACTTGATAAAATGTTCTTACTGGTATCAGATATTGAAACAGTTTTATTGATATGGCGGTAAGATAAAAAGGTGGGTGTAGAAATCTTTCATAATAATCAAATTCAAAGTAAAAGCACAACAATCAATTCCAAAGTGTTATTATATATTGTTATCGACGTCATCACTCGCCTGCTC
Organism: Lymantria monacha; assembly: GCA_905163515.2. Lineage (NCBI taxonomy): Eukaryota > Metazoa > Arthropoda > Insecta > Lepidoptera > Erebidae > Lymantria > Lymantria monacha. The sequence goes on from LR991081.1 coordinate 27,854,862, forward strand.
CTTTTCTAATCTATAAATAAGTATGGGATTAACGCATCGTAATTTCTTCCTAAACCATTGATAGAATGACAACAATATACACTGCTTAAAGTTTTACAATTGGCTGCCAGCTTCATAGGAACTCATCTGGCAAGTAAGTAGGTAATCATTAACCAGATGGCATGAGCTGTCATTGGCTTAACATACATGTTTTAGTTGGTTTCTATGACACTCATAGGCACAGGAACTACAGGTATTTAACTGAACTGCTCTCTCTTTACTGTCTATAGTCATCTCATAGGAGAGTGCAAGCCACCTTTTCATGGAAGGGAATATGACTCACTGACAGATAGCTAGGGGTAACTTTTCCTTTTATGAGTTTTCCTTAGATTTTAAAAATGTTAATGACATCCTTAAAGAATCTTTATATCTTTTAGACATCTTTTAAGACAATCATGACAAAATGAGAAAGGGAAGGCATTGAATTGTATTCTTACTCCATCATCAAACATTTTTTTTCTTTTCATTGAAGTTATAATTACTGATCGGTTAAAATGATTTATTTAAAGCATTCTGTTTTATTTGATATGTTTTAACAGGCTCTAAACGCATTTTTCATGTCAGGTATATACATAGGTACTTATTTATCTTCATATCATTTACATATTGTGTATTTTTAAAAATACTTGAATGAAGGTCAACAGAATTCTCTTTTCAGGCTTTTTATATCTCACTGATGTTCTCAGGCTGTTTATGTCATAACTAACTAGCATAGGTTATATTCCAGATTGTATTGTCTTGTAGTAACATTTTATTCATTCCATGGTGGTTTCTTATATTACCAATGAAAGTTTGGTAATGATATTTTTTGTCTATCATAACCTGAAAGTAATCACATAGTTATTACTAGTAAACCTAACCTCAAATACCTTATACCACATTTCTATCACATGGTCTTTGTTGTTAATGATAGGTACACAGGTCTATTAACCTATAATGTACTTTTATAACAAACTAATTTAACTGCACTTAATATAAAGAGTATTCAAAGTATAATGATCTCACTCTTTATTTAAAGGATGGCTATTATGTTTTAAAGCATGTTAGATGAGAAAGAATAATGCTACTAATAAGACAAGTATAATTTTAATATGCATTGATATTAAAATTAATGAAATAAAAATTATAAAAGTATAGTAAAATTATAGAAAGTGATTATCATATTTTTTTTTGTTATAAAAGCAACTACCAAACCTCTTACAATGCAGTATAACTATGGAACATTTAATCAATCATAATTTTTTAATGAATGAAAAATGAGATATGATCACATCTCTATTGGTATAGTGTTATATATCAAGACTTTCTCCTCTTGCATAGATGTTAATTGTATATTACATCACTTAGTCATCTTTTGCCAAGCAAGGAAGTGCTGGATGGTATAAATGGTATTCTTACTCTGTCATCACATGGATAAACTTGATATCTATGTTTTATAAACCCACATTGCCAGAAACTTGAACAAACCCAATTGTTGGGTACCTCACTATTAGGTATGTAAGAAGGAATTGCAACAAATGGGTTTTTGATGTGAAATAAATGTCCTTTAAAGTTCAATTGTTTATAGTGAAATACTATAAGTAATTTCATATTTTTTTCCATGAATTTTTATATATGAATGAGTAATATAACTAGTTGTCCCAACACACGCAGTTCTGTGCAAAGCTAAGAAAATAATGTCTTTAAATTGGATGCCGCCCCACCTACGGAGTCATCATTCTCCTGCTTTTGTCCCAATTAGGTACTTGGGGTTGATGCAATATATATGATTACATATTACAAAAGTTATAGGCAATAGTTTTATAACCCACTACCTACTTGATGTCATTCTTCCTTGGGAATGTAATTGTTTATCAAATGGTATCAGGTAGAGTTGGCCCCGGTCTAAGTAAAGTTATTGGTCTTCTTTTACGACGTCTACAAGCAAATAAAGGTTTGGTAGTATTCATAGCTGCTAGCATGCAGCAAGCAACATTACCTCCACCTACACAATCTAATTTAAATTAAACATATGCTTCTCAGAATAAGTTTAATTGTATATACACATAGAGAATAATTGTATATCTATATCTATAAATTTTTTTTTTGTTTGGGACTAATCCCACCACTGTAACTCCTGTAAGCCAGGATCCACAATGGTCTCCATAAAAGACACTGAGGTTTGACCCTCAGGAAGTCCCGGGAAACGCTTTTAATTGTCTTGCGACCCGCAACAAATTTAATTAGAAAAGAAAAACAGGAGGAGTTGAAGAATTTCCACTTCCCTCCTATGCAAAGCGGGAGACATGAAGCAAAATTGGCTAATAGGCCAATAGATAGAAGGATGTACTGACACGTGAAGCATAGTAGTACAGCACCACGGATATGACAGAGCTTAAGGGGCCTATATGTGAACCTTAAATTTGATTACAATAGTAGGTATGGCAGAAGCGCCTGAACGCACGGAAATTTTCTCGAGTTGCTACAAGGTCCGTATAATATTAGGTCTGGGAAAAAGTTCGTGGCGTTTTTCTCGATAGATGACATTGGTTGCAGATAACTAAAGAACAACAAGTCACAGTGACACCACTGAGGGCTTGTTTTTTAGGTGACCTTCCGAACGTTAGTTTGAGCGTAGAAACATTGTAATTGCTGCAGTGGTTAGAAAGTTATTTGCACTCAAAAATGCAAAATAATAATGAGAAATTTCGCTATATTCTGCAATATTATTATGGTAAGGGGAAGACCGCTGCGCAGGCTTGTGATAAAATTTGTGCTGTGTACGGTGAAGGTACTTTATCGAAATCTGTTGCGCGGAAATGGTTCGCTCGCTTTCACTCTGGTAATTTCAATGTGAAAGATGAGCCACGCTGCGGTCGTCCAATCACTGAAAAACCTGATGAAATTCTTGAAAACGTCCAACAAGATAAGCATATCAGCAGTGTCGATATTGGTATGGAGCTAGGCATTGACCACAAAACTGTTTTGAACCATTTACACAAAGCTGGTTACAAAAAAAAGCTTGACGTATGGGTTCCTCATGAGTTGAGCGCGAAAAACATGATGGACCGAATTAACATCTGCGATGCGCTGCTGAAACGGAATGAAATCGAGCCGTTTCTGAAACGTTTAATAACCGGCGATGAAAAATGGATTACGTACGATAATCGGAAGCGTAAAAGATCGTGGGTAAAGGATGGTGAGCCGTCACAAGCGTTCGCTAAGCCAACATTGACGCCAAAAAAAGTGATGCACACATAGCAATGTGTATGGTGGGACTGGAGAGGAATCGTCCACCATGAGCTACTTCCAACTGGTCAGACGATTGATTCTCAACTCTACTGTGCACAACTAGAGAGATTACGTCAGGCGATTGAAAGAAAACGGCCCGAATTGATTAATAGGAAAGGTGTTGTCTTCCATCATGACAACGCCCGACCACACACTTCTTTGATGACCCGTCAAAAATTGAGAGAGTTTGGTTGGGAAGATTTGATGCACCCACCTTACAGTCCGGATATAGCACCCTCTGACTATCATCTGTTTCGATCTCTGCAGAACTCTCTCAATGGAATTAAGTTGGTTTCAAAAGAAGCCTGTGAAAACTACTTGATTCAGTTCTTCAACCAGAAACCACAGAAGTTTTTCATCGATGGGATCACGGATCTACCAAAAAAATGACGAAACATTGTCGATAATAATGGCACATATTCACTTTAAAAAAATTCATCCACGCGCCATAAGGGAACCAGTCGAATTTCACTGAAAAAACGCCACGAACTTTTTCCCAGACCCAATATATAACCCCCGACACGACTTGCAGACTGTCTAACATAAGATCGCTCTCGTTTTGCCAGAGACTGCACTCCCAGAGGATGTGATGGGCTGTTTGTTCAAAAGTGCAATTTGGTGTGGAACATAGACAAAATGGTGAATCTACTAGTTTAAAAAAGAATAATTTACTTCTCAAAATTACCATGGCCTGTGAGGAATTGTGCTACATAGTGGTCAATTTCTAGCCAAACCTTCTCTAAACGCTCTTGAATAGATGGAAAGAATAGATATAGATGACGGCCCTTCGTTAATGAGTCCCACCTTTCCTGCCATTCGGTCAGGAGCTCCTCGTACACAACGCATTGTGGCGCAAAAAGTCTAGTAATTTTAATACAATCACGCGGTAAAAGAAAATTGGTGTTCATATTTTTCCTGGTGGAATAATACAATGACGCGCGCCTTTGTATCTCCAAGTCGACCGGAAGTACACCTGCAAGTACTGGTAAGGCTTCGGTACTAACTGTTCTATATGCTTTACATAGGAATATTAATGCTAATCGTTGACTTTGGAGTAATTTACGCCGTCCCGCGCCTATCGTAGTTCTGTCAGCCCAGGCTGGGGCACCGTAACATATATACCCCAGATATGTGGCTGTATATATGATTTTAAGTGTATTAAAACAGATGCCCCAGGTAGACGTTGAAATTCTAGTAAGAGCATAAAAGTTTCGTTTTGCCTTTTCACCCACAGTTTTAATATGTTCAATGAATGAGAAGTTTTTTTCTAAGACTAGGCCAAGATAACAAACTGACTCTTTCCTTTTAACTGTCGCATTATTAAATCTTATGCGTGGCGTTGACTGCAAATTACCCTTTAATAAAAGATGATAAGTTTTATGAGGAGCGAAATTTAGCCGATTTCGTGCGCCCCATTTAACTATTAAATTAAGACATGTATCCGCCAATTTCTCAAGTCCGTCTCTAGTGTTAGATTGTATGAATAGAAGACCGTCGTCAGCGTAGCCGATCAATGAGCAATTCCACAGATATGGGCTTAACACAGATCCTTGAGGACAGACCATCGTTAATGATTTAGACAGAGCATGGTGACCGAGTCTCAGTGTGGTTGAACCTTGAAGAAAGTAAGACTGTATAAGTTGGTAGATGTTTTTGAAGCATCCACGAGCCTTTAGTTTAAGTAGTAACATCGGCCACCAGGCGTTGTCGAAAGCACCTGAGATATCTAGGAAGATGCCTAATACATATTTAAAAACTGATGCCGTAACAGTGTTTCTAACGGCAATAACCGCATCAACAGTTGATTTCCCCGGGGTAAATCCAAATTGTCTAAGATTGAATGTGGGGCCACCCGGTAACAGACGAGGAACAACCAGGCGTTCTAAGAGCTTACCTAGTGATGGCAGTAGAGTAATTGGCCGATATGACTTCGGGTCGTCCGGCGGTTTATCACCGTGTTTCGGTATTATACGTATGAAGCCGCGACGCCATAAACGAGGAAAGATTCCTTCGGCTATACAACGATTGTATACTAGTAACATTGAGTCGGCTGATGTTCGACAAGCTTCTTTAATCATTTTATTTGAGATTTTATCTTCTCCAGAGGCTTTATTGAGAGGAAGAGCTTTTACAATATTCAAAAATTCAGCTAGGGAGGGGAGATCAGACGTAGAGGATCAGATGATAGTGGTGGCAATGTAGCCCAAGCTATTATTTGCGCATGATGTTCGGTATCAATTGCCACGTTGTCATCTGGTATTAACGTATTTATTAAAACCTCGGTGGTCTCCTCTATGCCCGCGGTGTGCTTATTATTTATTTTAATATTTTGTATGAAAGCTAGGTCAACCGATCGATTGGCTTTAAATTCGTGATATAATGGAGACCACGGACCCTGGGTTTCTAGTTTATACATACAGGGTGTCCCAAAATTCAACGATAAGCTGGCACCAGCAGGTGGACCTACATATGACTACTCGAGAACAGAAAAGAAAAAAATTCTACCTTGATTATTTTTTTCATTACGACAAAAAAACCAAAATCTTTAAAAATGGACATCCTTTATTATATTATTAAGTGCTATTGCTACAGTTTTACAAGTAATTCTGTGATTTTTTTTGTATTGGCAAGGTAAGTAGCACTACTATCGATCACAACCATTAAAAATTCCAGAATATCTATAGTTTTTACACAAAAATCAATCAAAACTATGTTTTTTTCATAAATTATGTAAGATTTTGACTTTCAGCTCACTTTCACTCATCATAGTGAAAAAAAAAAGTATGGACGCTACTGTGGCAAATAGTATTAAAAATTGGCGCATCTAACTACAATTCTAAAATGGTATAACATTCTAGACAAACTAGCCACAAAAATATACTTAGGTGTACTATTTCAAAATAACAACCATATTTCGAAAATTGTTAGTGTTGATAGTAATCACTTTTACTATGTAGCCAAAATGTTTTTGTAGCAAGTTCTCAGAATTTTAATGAGACATGTGCGTAGTCCATAAGTCCATAAAATAAGTTAGACAGAGATAGAGAGATTATACGTTAGAGGGAGATAGATAGATGCTAATTGTTTAGTAACATTAATGCAGGTGGAGAAGTAATTAATGTCCTCAGCAGCACAGCAAGTCAGTATGCTCTACTTCTTTGTTTACTGCACACCGTTCTGTTTTAATTAAAGTGGCTCTGGTACTGACGACTTTTGGATTGAATTAAGTGACCTGGAAATTGACCTGACTTGGCATTATTTTAGACTGTGATTTTGTGTTTTTTTTAAAGAAGTTTTGCCTTATTTTCAAGTGTTTAGCATTCATCATGCCGCTACCATACACAGCGTTAGAATACGCTAATATGCACCTAATTTATGGAGAATGCCGATGCAATGCCAACGCTGCTAGCAGATTGTATCGAGCAAGGTACCCTAATCTTCAAAGGTATCCGGATTATCGCGTATTTATTAACGTGTATCAAGCTTTTTCGGAGGGTCGTATACCATCTGACAGGCGAAACGCTGGAAAACCTAGATCGGAACACGATGAAGAAGTTCTCAATGAAATAGAAAACGATTCAACTACCTCTGTACGTGCTGTACAAGCAGCAACGGGAATCCCAAAAGTACTGCACATAGAATTTTAAAACGTCACGTCGTCGTGATGAAACAACCTGCAAGAAAGATGGATATTTAAATCTTCACAATCTTCATAGCTGGAACAATGAAAATCTGCACCTGGTGAGAGAAGACAATCCCAATACCAATTTAAGGTTAACCTATGGACTGGCATAATAAATGGCAAAGTGATAGGGCCCTTTGAGTTACAAGGAAACATAGATGGCAATAGTTATTTAAACTTCTTACAAAATGAGTTGCCAGGATTATTAGAAGATGTGCCCTTAAGTGATTTGCAAACCATGTGGTTTCTAAACGATGGTTGCCCAGCTCACTATGCCCGTCCTGTGCGAGAGTACTTAGACCAAGAGTACCCAGGGCGTTGGATCGGGCGACTTGGTCCTATCTTGTGGCCACCCCGTTCACCCGATCTAAATCCCCTGGACTTTTTCTATTGGGGTTGTCTAAAGGACAGAGTCTGCACAAAACCGATTGCAACCTTGGACGAGCTTCGCCATAAAATAATTCAGACTGTGGATCTACGGACTATGCACATGTCTCATTCAAATTCTGGGAACTTGCTACAAAAACATTTTGGCTACTTAGTAAAAGTGATTACTATCAACACTAACAATTTTCGAAATATGGTTGTTATTTTGAAATAGTACACCTAAGTATATTTTTGTGGCTAGTTTGCCTTGAATGTTATACCATTTTAGAATTGTAGTTAGTTGCGCCAATTTTTAATACTATTTGCCACAGTAGTGTCCATACTTTTTTTTTTCACTATGATGAGTGAAAGTGAGCTGAAAGTCAAAATCTTACATAATTTATGAAAAAAACATAGTTTTGATTGATTTTTGTGTAAAAACTATAGATATTCTGGAATTTTTAATGGTTGTGATCGATAGTAGTGCTACTTACCTTGCCAATACAAAAAAAAATCACAGAATTACTTGTAAAACTGTAGCAATAGCACTTAATAATATAATAAAGGATGTCCATTTTTAAAGATTTTGGTTTTTTTGTCGTAATGAAAAAAAAAATCAAGGTAGAATTTTTTTCTTTTCTGTTCTCGAGTAGTCATATGTAGGTCCACCTGCTGGTGCCAGCTTATCGTTGAATTTTGGGACACCCTGTATATAATAAAAATGTAACAGATTGCTGTCTGTGCATGGAAGATATATGAGAAAAATCTTACTGGGACCTTTATCAACACTAATAGAACTCAAAACAATGATTTTTAAAATTTTTGTCTGTTTATCTGTTTGTCTGTGTGTTTGTGCACGCTAATCTCAGAAACGGCTTATCCGATTTAGACGCGGTTTTCGCTAATATATTGTGGTAAGCTTCACTTAACATTTAGGCTTTATTTCATGTCTTATGGCAATTTAAAAAATGTTCGGAGAAAAAAATCTTTATCGATTCTTTTCAAATTATGTACAAATTATCTTTAGTAAAAATAAATAAACACGTGTTTCAGCATTTGTTGATTTTCACCCTCTGGGGGTGTAAATTAGGCCTGCAAAGCGGGTTGGACGACTCATTAAATCATTAGCGCCAAGCTGATATTATTGAAGCTGGCAACTTGAAATGTTGGTAGTGGTTTCTTTATATGACGTAGAGATTTACTAAGAAAGGATTTTACGAAATTATACCCCTAAGGGGGTGGAGCAGAGTGGCAAAGTTTGTATGGGGAGAAAAAAATCTTAATTGATTCTTTTCAAATTATGAGTCAAATCAAATATTCTAGGGTAATATCCGGCATTTGTCAATTTTCACCCTCTGGTTGTGTAAATTAGGCCTGTGAAACGACTCACTACCGCCAAGTCGAAACTAATAAAGCTAGAAACATTCAATTTTGAAGCACGTTTTTATTTATGACATAGAGATTCAATATGAAAGGATTTTATGAATTCCGCCCCTAAGGAGGGTGTAACAAAGCAGTAAAGTGTGTATGGGGAGAAAATTTCCTTATCGATTCTTTTCAAATTACGTACAGATATTCTTCGGTAAAAATAAATAAACACGTGTTTCTTTCCCCTCTCCATCAACCCCGCACCAATGCCTTTGTGGCGATCAGTGCTGACGTGAGAGCTCACAAGATACACATAGTGGGCGGCAATAGGTTCTTGCCTAATGGTTTAAGATACAGGTTAAGTTTAGCTTCAAAAATGTTCACTCTATAACTCAAATAATAAATCATATCTAACGAGGTCGCAACTCTGCTGGTGAAACAAAACAGTCAAATAAATGGTGGCGATAATTATATTTTTATCCCATGGTCATACCATAAATAGTATCTTAATGGCAATATAATTTGTAGGATGAATAGATTTTTGAACCACCTTTTTCTTTAGTGACCGGCTATGGTATATAGACACATGCGCGCCGTACACGTACATCTACGTTGTGCGGGCGGGCCACCGCAACCGGGTATCATCTCGAGTCGAAGCCCTCATGCAGTGAACCTCCATACAGGTACTCACGCTTGCGCCGCCCAAAGCACCGACGATAGAGCGTGTCAACCTAGAGTATTTTCTCTCGAACCCACCCTATTACCTAATTCCGTTAGACAACTAACTCGCAGAAGGCGGCGACCGCATCCCAGTTTCTGACGCTGTTGATTATCGTCCTAGCGACAAACCTTCAACACCTTGCATTGCTTTTTCTATTTAACTCTGTCAGAGATGACTTCTGCGTGGACGAATTCGCGGGCAAAAGCTAGTATAAAATATATTAGACCTGTGTAAAATAAATTAATTTTATAAATATATTATTACTTAAAGTCCTACAGAAACAAATCTCTAAATTATGATTATCTTAGTTCATATAGGTCTCATTGTTGAGCTCAAAACTCTTCCCCAATAAATGGGAAATTGACTTGATTGATTGAGAAACTCATTAAACTATATCGCACTGATCAAATGGGTTGGTATAAGATTTTATTTTGAGTTCACCTTATCTTGCAAAAATGGTATTTATATATAATCCCTTAGTAAAAATTTTAGGACATCTTCAGGCAAGGAAGAGGGTTATGAATTGTATTCTTAATCCAATACTACACAGAAAAGCATTATAAGATAACAGAATAAGTGAATATAAAGTTATAAATTTTGTGAATAATATTTTATAGATTATTTACAATATACATTATATTACAGAGTTACAGAATCATACCAGTATTTTTCATACAGAAATTTCCATTTGAGACATTAGAGAAAACTTTCACATATTGAATTGACTTGAATTTTTTAAGCATATTTTATGTTTATTTACTCCATTTAATTTATGCAATTGCGCATTCTGTATCTTGAATACAATTAATTATGAATGTTTAGTGATATATGTCCACCATTATTATTATTTATGAGAACATATGTCATCCATGTGTATATTCAAAATCATCATCATCACATTCATTATCTGAGGATACAGATATGAAAGGGTGGATACCCACCAATAATCATTACTGGAGGATGATGATGTAACATTTCCCTTTCTTCCACAAACCTGACTTCTCTTTGTTCACTTCCTTTCTAACCATATCCTGCTTCACGCAATCAATTCATCATTTCTTTGGACTTTCGTTATCCCTGAAACCTTAAACATTCAAACTTCAAACTTTTCCAATAACATTATTTTCATTATAATTATGTCCATATCACTTATGTCATTCACTTTTTAACTTTGCCAGCATTGACAGGCAGCTTTCAAACTTTCTCTTATATGCTCATTAGGGTGGGTCAAATTAATATGTTTCGATTTTAAAGGGGCTCAGCGTTCAAAAGGTGCTAAATGGTTTAGTAAATTTGTATGTGTAGATTCATTTCATTATTTTAAGTTTAATTGCCTCTGGATTGTAAAAGATTATGAAAGAGTAAATTTTTGACAGTGTTACTGATACTTTTTTCCCTTATTGATATGCTATTTCATGCCTAATACATTTTTAGTAATGACATATAAAGACGTTTTATTAGTTTAGTTTAAGGACATGTGTAAAGAAGAGGGGTGAACGTTTCTTAACACAATAATGCTTGACAGACTATCTGCACAAATCAAAATCTGCACCTTTAATAGCTTATCTGAATCCCAATAAGCCAAATGTGATTGTGAAGAACCAATTCAAAGTCTGAGAGAACTACAACTGCAGTTGATTACGTTTTACTGTCAAAAACATGTGATAACTTTGGAGTGTCAAAAGGACAACAATAGCTACAGTATCATGCCGGCGTCGAATTCAAAAGTAAAGAGCAGCCCTGACACTCAAAAACAATTAGAACAAATATAACATCACAACAAACTGTGTCACAAATAGACCGGCATTCTACTTCAATGGAAGAAAAGACCAAACGTTGAGTTGTCATATCTAAAAATGACGGCACGGAACACATTCTTGGAAAGCATATTTCTGTGATAAAATGACTCGAAGTTTTTGAATTATGTCATACCCATTTCAGGCACTGCAAGGTATTACACCAAAACAAAAAATACTAAATTTTTTCATGAATAAAATATTAATAGATCATTTGATGGAATCGGATGTGACATTGCCCACATGAATGTTGGTAAATGTGATAGAGCTATATGGATTCTTCTGCTAGTTTATGTAATAATAAAAGCAATGACAGAACAGCTAGAACATGCTTTATCTAAACCCGATGCCAGAAAATCAATGCTGGAATTCGACAGCAAAAAGGATTTTGCTACCAATTAAGCTCTCAATGTACTTATTAGTTTTTATTTTATTTATCGTTAAAAATTTGCAATTTTATTCTCTTTAATAAACAAATTTATTGTTATTTATTTAAGTCTTATTTACATTACTTACATTGATCTGTGTAACAGTTTTTGTTAAGGTTTTATAGATTTTACACTTTTTTTGGGGTATATGAGGGACACATATTGTATTCATAACCCGCTATTTCATCTTGCATTAACAGCATGATCTGGCTTTCAAGTCCATCTTCATTGATGTGAACAAAGATATACATCGTGAACTTTTTATATGATAATGCAATTTTTTATTTAATTAAATTTGTTTTAAATATAAAACTTCTGTAACAAATAAAAAGTAAACAGCATAACAGTTTTGGTTTTCAGTAAGGTTGCATTGGTTAAGGTTGTTTAATTTCTACACAAAACAAAGAACGTTTTCTTTAACTATTTTAGCATTGAAATTTATATTTAAGTTAAACTTACATTATTGCTAAAGTTTAACAGTACCTAATAATTAGTATGAACATATTGATTGCACTGTTGACTTCTCAGTTATTATATTTTTAATTATCACAATGACGAAGGGAAATATTTTAACCCATTTGTTTTTATGTAGCGGGCTGTGTTTTGGTTACAATCCGCTCGATCCGTCTCGAGCGATCTAAGATCGGCATGCGGCCTGATAACCTGCTGTACACGCCATTCTCTATAGCCATGTGGGCGGTACCAAGGTAACCTTTCGGGTATCACCTCGTGTCAACGCCCCGGCAACAAACGCGGGGTGACCCTCTCCGCGGGTGGTGGACTAATTCTCGGTTCGATCGACAGCCTCGGCTAGAGCGACATCAAGTCGTAATCGCGCCAATGAATGAACATGTCATAGAAATTATTCCCTATCGATATTTTCACGAGATCGGAAAAAACTCACAGAAAGTGGTGACCATATAAAATATTTTAATCCATGCCTGATCATTTGATTGTGGTAGCGGCTACTAACCCTTATTTTGCTTGTGGATGCAAAAGACAACTAAGGGTAGCCAACTTATACAATAACCCTCCATTCGGCAAAATCTGTTCATTGAAATGAGAACTTTTGAGAATCCTCTGTAGACACACTTTACATTGATTTAATTGATATCCGAAGGTATTTAGAATTTCAGTATCATTTGGAATAGAGGTCCTGTATAATAACTTTAGTAATTAACTGTCTTACTGTGTTGTATACATGCTAGTTAACAAACTAGGAACTTTAAAGACAATTTAATGTTGTATGATACAAAATCAATATCTGTAATTTTGTTTTTGTATCTTAATTCAAAGAGCATAGATTTTTATACTCCCATATACATTTTTCTATTCGAGTGGTAGATGTAATTCAAATTCATTTACTATGTATAAACCCTACGAGGACACTTACCTATTATCAGTTTTAACCTTTTAAATTAATGCAATAAACTACCACCAGATTGGAATGTAACCACTACTGAAAGATGTCGAGAAACTCTGCGGGTTTGTTTATTATTATTTCCTTATTGACTTTTTGTAAAAAGTAATACAACATGATAGTAATAAGTAGCTTCAGTGTGATGCCCTTCGAACCCTGATATAATGTAAAATTCAAATACAATGTAAAATATTATGGCTGAACCAAAATTTTTTCAAATACTTTAAATTTAAGTGTTGATAGTATGGAAATAGGACTAAAATTGTTAAGATTTGACATACTACCAGATTTGTGCAAAGGAAATACACCCCGAGCAAAACAACCATTAAACACAGTTGCCATTTAACACAGATGGTGAGTATTAATAGAAAGTATAAAATTATCAGTCATCACAGATAAGATCGATAAGACCCACAGATCTGCTGCCTATTTAATATGAAGAGTTTTAAAAGACCACGATATCATGCACACTGACATCTGAAAATTTAAAGAAAGTGTCACATTTCACAATGCATTGTTAAGGATCGATTCAGCTAAAATAAGAGATGACGCTAAAGATTTTGTTGTTAGTAAAGGCACATTTTTAAAATAGCTTTCACATACTGTCGCCACTTGTTAATCTGCTTTTGCATTTTATCACCTATCTTTAAATTAAAATCCTTCCGTGCAATATTCCTGCCGGGCCCACTATTTATAATTTTCCATGTCATTTAATTATATCACCAGATTGTGTAATTTTGCTTCACAGATAAATAGATACACAAGAACAGGCACATAAAACATTTTAAATATTTTTTTACAAATTCTAAAAATATTAGGTTATGGTTATAAGGTTTTGCTAAACTATATAATAGTTTATTCAACCTTTTTCTACTCTTGTAGATACCACAAGTTGCCCATTCAACATACAGCACTTATCCTAGTAAGTTCCAAGATGACAATTATGTAAATTGTAAGATATCATTATTAATAATATAATTATTTGTGTACATACATACATACATATCATCACACCATATCCCTTGCAGGATAGGCAGAGAGAGCAGAGTGCTAGAGACTCTATCCTTGCATACTTCACTCGCTTCCTCAACATTCATAATTTTTTTCATATTTGTGTAATGTTATTATTGTCTCATCTCAGCTCATATATGTCCCGCTGTTGGGCTCGAGACTCCTCCATAATGGGACGGTAATTGTCCTACTATACCACGCTGGTCAGATGTGTTGGTATAGGGTTTAGTTTCAAGATTTCCTTCTCTCGCATAGATGTTATATGCGTTTTATATCCCTTAGTCGACTCGTACGATCACCCACGGGTAAGATAGGGGTTGGGGAATTGTATTCTTACTCTGTCACCACTTTATTGTCACATCACTATTATTGTCTATTAAATTTATATTGAAATAGCCATAAATGGCAACATTTTTATTAGACATGGAGATTTTGAATTAAATATCCTATGTATCTTTCAAAAACATCATATGGTAAACATGGAGGTCTGTTTCTATGAGCTGCTCAGACTCAATACAGAAAATACTCAATAAAATAAAGAAATTACATGTTGAATAAAGAGACTCATCATATAATTTCTTTCTTTAAATTTAATGATATTATTTAAAATTATCAATCGGCCACCTCCTATCATACTGGCTCTATTGAATGACCTAAAAACCCGGTGATTAGGCAAACTGAACATTAATTGATTATTCTTGAGCCCAGTGTTCAATAATACAAAGAATATCTGGTAACCATTCGAGAATAAGTCAATTTCCAAATCTTATCAAATATACCCTGGATTTTGTACCAGATTGATGGACCTAATACTCTTAATTGGAAATATATTTTAAATTACTTATGTCAGTACTATATTGCTCAATAGAAACAACTTTATTAGTCAAATTATTGGCTAATTTAAAAAAAATAAGATTGCTAATCAGCTAACATTTCTTTTTATAATATTTAGATAGGTAAGAACTATCTTTTGTCAAAAAATGTTTCGTTTTTTTTAATATAGCTGTTAATATCAATTACATATAAAATGCATTCCAATAGTAATTTGATAAGGTTTTCATATTGTGCAATATTAAGTTTCACTTATGTATGGATTCATTTTCTATCTGAGTCAAACAAGTGTCATAAGGCAATGTTACAATTTTTTTACTTTTAATTTACAAAGTTTTAGATTATATTTGTGCAATTGTTTTTTGCTCACGTTTCCGATGTTGTCAGTAAAGATTAATATTATACTACCATGCCTAAAACTATACGCAAATATTTTGTCCATTATATTATGGTATCACATACCCGACAGGCAGTCAATTGACAATTTAATGTCCTTTCTCACTGCTAAACATAATAATTTTATTTTTAACACTTACAGTTAAGGTTAGTTGGAAGTAGAGATATAACTACATCAATAGTTGTTAATAGAGAACTGTTTGTGCAAGATGGCGTATTGTGCATGCTTACATCAGATTATTTAATCTCTGAGATGCTTAAATGAGTACATTCTATAGATAATTGGTTATACATATTGCTAACAGCTTGTCTATCATAGCGATTAGATTTAACTAGTATTTATTTATTCACTCTAATAAACATTCCTTTATTTTTTTTCTGAATTATAGTACTTAGTAGTCATGATTTCTAATTTATTTTGAAGACAATCAAATTGTATTTTAAGCCATTACCATCAATTTCCTATTGTTTAGTTTTATTTTCTAATTTACCAACATAAAAGGCAACCTTGCCAATCAGTTGTAATCTCTCCCTTTTTGATTTAACATTTTTAAAAGAACAAAACTAAATAATTTATTAAAAAGCATACTACATACATTCTTTATATATTGCATATCATATATAACAACTTCTTAATTTTTTAGCTGCATTGTTGCTACTGTAGCTGGTTCTCTCCTCATTACAAGTTACTATTAACTCATTTGTGTCAAGTGATACAGCAGATATCATGGGTGCAACAGAAACCAAACTTGGGACGCTACTAAATGGCCTGTGGATTATTTTTTAATTCAGTGAGGCGATCATTATTATATTTAGTGTTTTCTGGCTCAGTTATTTGGTTGTGAGCCTCTTGTAGTTATTGTGTGCCATTGTGCTTATATGATTAAGAGTGATTACACTACGAAGCAAATACAAAGAGAAGGTGTTGTATTTAATATATTCTATCAAACAAAGCATGTCATTTGCAGGGGGTGAGGGGATAGCCCCCACCAGTAGCTGGTAAATGCGACGTAAAGGAGGAAGTGAGACAAGTAATAGTTCTTGTCTCCCTCTCTCCTTTATATTTATCTACCGGCTATTAGCACAACTACTAATTTCGTATTTTTATGTAGTTGAACTATCACGCATTTATTTGAAAGATACTAACAAATCTTATTATTCGTTTGCTCATCAAGACATGTAAAAGAGTAGTAGTTGTTACATGATAAAATACACTACTTTATGATTTTTTTCGTAATAAAACAAAAATATATCAATAATATATCTCTATGTACCGTACGAACGCCGGCAGCAGACTAATAGGCCACGCCCAATACTGATGTTAACGTGATGACGTCAGGACCTAGTTGACAACCACAGTAGCTTAGGCCGTCTCCTCTTTGTATTTGCACACTCAACTCTTGTAGGGAGGGTCTCATTGAGTTCTGTATGAAGCTGTGCCATTTTTTAAGTTAATATATCCAAATTTACGCTGCGCTTTTTATTTCATTTACTATTATTTTTTTATAATAATTATCATTATTTTTATAATAATTGTAAGGTCTTAGAATAAGGAAGTACCAAATAAGCGTGCAGCAAAACACCCCTTGCAAAACCTTTCCCAATTATAGCATTAACATAATAGTTTTTTATATGCAACAGTGGATGTAGCTCATACATCCATTGATCCATAGGAGTATGTGCAAACTTCTTAATTGAGTATGTATTTTTGACTGTGACCACACATACTCAACCAGTATGGCATACCATATGGTATGGTATACCATTCCCAGATTGCCGAAAAGTGTGGCCAAATTGCTTCAAAGGAATTAACCAATACATTTAGAAGAGGTATTTAGTTTAGGCAAATGACTGGTTTATTAAATTTGGTGTAAATTATTATTAATCTTACTGTATGTAGTTTAGTCGGTTCAGGCAAAGGACTTTGAGTCGCACAACAGCCTTAAGGCCCGCGTTTATAACATTTAAAAGCGTGATTCGGCAGATTAAGTATTCATATTGACAGTCACTCATGCTGCTCTGTCAAGATTTGTCATTTCGTACACTCGAGTCTATTCTGTGGCTCTTTCGCATCAGTTTGCACTACATACTAGCCCGACAGATCTATTTAGTTCTCATAATCATCACTATTACCATATTAAATTTAAGTAGATGTATTTCATTATATACCAAATATAATATTTATCATTCAATTTGCTCACTGTATATAGTATATGTTTAATACCATTTATGCTCTAATTATCTATCAAACTAGGGCAATTTTCTTAAATGAATTGCGGCGATAAGAAGAATAGTAATAGTGTCGCGCGCCGCTTCATCTGTCGCCCCGGTCGGATTTAGCGGGGAGTGACCAGACCATAGTCCACTGCAAACAAAAAGAAGATAAACGTGGCCTTTAATCAGTTTTTATAAAATTAAATAGTTTTATGACCAATACGTAAAAAACAGCACGTATACAATGAGTCAAACGTGATGATTATCTAATCATTGTTGGCTGTTTTTAAATTAATCACATTATAAGGAAATAGCTAATGTGTAGTAACATACTAAGAATAAATCTATCACCATCTCTTTTTTTCTTGCAGGGGAAAGAATTTTTGACACTGTGCAGGCCCTGTTTTTATTGCTTATAGTGGCATACGAGCAAACAGTACACTTAGTGGTAAGTGTTACTGCCGCCCATGGACCTTTGCTATAACCAAGGCTATAGCTAGGCCGCTGCCTACCATTACAATCCCCAAATCCACCCGATTTGGCTTTCGGCTCTCTTGCTCACCGAACAAAGCGCAATAGCAAATTACCATTACTCAGACGCCGATCTTCTGCGAGAGTGTGGTAGGTACTACCCCGACGGATCGGCCCGCGGCTGTAGACAGAACTGTCAACAGCGTGGCGGATTTAAATTTATTTAGTTGGCAAACCAATATCATATGCTATGCAGCCAAATGATACACTATTCCACTACGATAGTTATGTGTAATTCAGAGTTTAGAGTGTACATTATTTGGTATTTTATGATGAGTGTCGATTTTGCTGCCGCTTTTTCCAGTAAAATGCTTTTATTAGTGATAGATACTCAAAAGGAAATCTATAAGGAATGTATAAAGCGCCGAGTAGTTTTATACTTTACCCACCACTTAGCGCAAGTCTTTTAATATGTAATACACAATGCACTGCGAAATTTAAATCTACGCTTAAAGTTATGTAGTACCAAACCGGGTCGCTAGTAGGTATTACATAAAATACCATTAAAATTATTTCAACATTAGAACTTCTCACTAAAATATCAATATTTTAGTGAGAAGTTGTAATGTTGCAATAAAATTTGTAATGTTGAATACACAAATAATCCAATATCGCCTGAAAATCCTACATACATATTTTTATGAGTTAAATAGGTATTTAGGCAATGTGAATGTCTGCAGCTGTAGCAGTGCAGGTCTTATTCGCAACGTAGCTTCATTCATCGTATTTCATGTCGTTGTTTTTTGTATTTATATAACAATCAACACAGCTCCGAAGTTTGTATTCCCAGTGGAAGTTTAAATATTAACCGACGTAAGAAATACAACTACTCGCGCTTTTTATGCTAACATAACAAGACAAAGAAAAGTAATTTTGTTAAAGCGAATCTGTTACGCATCATTTTGCATTACACTTTAGATACGCGCTAGTGTATAAATAAACGTGCGCGTTAGAAATACAATGTGTTACCACCACCTTTTACTTTCTTTTGGGAATTGTAAATTCCTACTTAATTATCACCAGGTGGAATGAGCAGTAGCACTCTCCTAGGAAAAATGCGATTGTTTATTAACATATATGTATTTAGTGAATATATTGTTTTCCTAATATAGTATTCATCAAATAGGTACGACATGTATAGAATATTCCTGCATCGTTCTTATATAAACATAAGTATGAAATTTCACGTTATTCCGTACAGATTTAAGTAAAATAAAAATAAATTGCCTTGAACTCCATTTTATCATCACCTACCGTCAGGGGACACCAATGTAGTAATACTGTGTGTAAAATTTATATCAAAATTTATACGGCCTGTATTTTTATTTAAATTTAGTCACAAACATATCTATCAAAAGAAAATATATATATATAGGTAAGTCATCTATTATGGCAACACCATAAAAACCCAGGCTGGCTTTACTATATCACCGAAGACAAAAATCGGGTACCGGTGGTCCGCTCGCACGGCGAAGAGAGAGGAGTTTTTACGGTGGGTCTATGGGGTCACGCGCCGTCTTTCCGTCATCCCGGACCGACTTGGCGGGGCGAGACGCATCCATAGTCAACCAAAAAAAAAAGGCTGGCTTTACTATATTCTTATTATAATGTATAAAATACTTCTGCGACAAATTAGTTATTGTTAGGCTTTTATTTTTCATTTGTATTAAATTTATACAGTAAACAATTTTATTGAACCAATAGGTATAGACATGGGAACGACATTTCAAGGTTTGTAAAGTATGCTTTGCAAGTTAAATGTTGTAAATCTTGCAAACAATGAATTTGAATTGCAATTTTTGGAATATGAAACGCTTTCTGCGTATCCTGGCTCATAAATAATAATCTGAATTTGTTTGGTTAGTGTATGAATGCGTAATGCTGCACACCTTAACTATTAACTATACTTAACTATAGCGATCTTGAAATGTCACATTCACATATTGTTTGAATTTAAATCCACATTTAGAACAAACGCATAACGCAGTGCTTGTCCCAACATTACTATATGGAAGCGAGAGTTGGGTATGCATAAAAGAGCATGAAAGCAAAATTAATGCGGTCGAAATGCGATCTCTACGGAAAATCTGTGGAGTTAGGCTGACCGACCGCATTCGCAACGACGACGTAAGAGAGCGAGTAGGTATGAAAGAGAGTATTGGTGTAAAGATGCGAAAGGGCATGCTCCGATGGTTCGGACATGTGGAAAGAATGCCGAACGAACGTCTGGTTAAGAAGATATACAATGCGAAAGTGGAAGGATGTAGGTACCGTGGGAGACCGAGAGTAACCTACCTAGACCAGATTGGTCACGTACTGAAAGAAGGTGGAGTCAAGAGTCTCCAAAACCGGCGAGCGTGTATGAAGAGATTTATGAATGTTGTAGAAGCGAGTGAAGTATGCAAAGATAGAGTTCTCTAGCACTCTGTTCTCTCTGCCTACCCTGCAAGGGATATGGCGTGATGATATGTTACATACATATGTATGTATTTAGAACAAAGTTCCTTATCTCGTGTTACACGCGCCGAGCGGATCGGCGCGATACCGAGAAAGTGTTATTAGACGTTTTTTCGACAGTTATTGTCTCTAAAATTGAATCACAAATGTATGTGCCAATATTTGTCTTATCACCAACCAATTATTACTGTGAATTGAAAATAATGATTGAATTTATTTTAATTTTTATAGTAAACTAGCTTTTGCCCGCGGCTTCGCCCGCGTAAAAAGTTACATACATATCATCACGCCATATCCCTTGCAGGGTAGGCAGAGAGAACAGAGTGCCAGAGAATTCTATCTCTGCATACTTCACTCGCTTCCTCAACATTTATAATTCTCTTCATACACGCTCGCCGGTTTCGGAGACTCTTGACTCCACCTTCCTTTAGTACATGACCGATCTGGTCTAGGTAGGTTAGTCTCGGTCTCCCTCGGTACCTACATCCTTCCACTTTCGCATTGTATATCTTCTTAACCAGACGTTCGTTCGGCATTCTTTCCACATGTCCGAACCATCGGAGCATTCCCTTTCGCATCTTTACACCAATACTCTCTTTCATACCTAAAAAAGTTAAGCGTAAAAAGTTACTTTCCTAATGTTTAGTATTATTTTTCCGTACATTAAATAAGAGATAGCACGAAACAAACATGCACCGTCACCAACAATAGGGACGACAGTACATTCTTCAACTTCTCCATTAACCTTCAGATTTTATTTAGCCATTTTAAAAAAGTCTAACCGACAAAACCTATACTTAAACCAAACGAAAACATATCTGACATATGACAGTATGACTGACATAGCGATCTATCAACGCACAGCCCAAAAATTAAAAAAATAATCCAAACCCGCAAAAACTATACCTAATTAATAATAATACTCCTTAACGCGAGCGAAGCCGCGGGCAAAAGCTAGTCGTCAATAAAAATCAGCTAGATATATTCTCTATGCACAAAAATGGTTAATTCAAAGTTCTCTCCAAAATAACTCAATGTAGATGGCGCTAACATACAGAAATTTGTATATTTTAAACTGAAAAGTTACTAATCTTATATAGCCTGCATCTCAAAATCCTTTCTTAGGGGATGCCTACGTCATAGTAGCTTTATACATGCAAAGTCTCAGCCCGATCGCTTTAAAATTGACAAAGTTTCATACAAACTTTCATCCCCTATTTTATGCCCTTGGGGGTAGAATTAATCAAAATCCTTTCTTAGCTCTGGATGCCTACGTCATATCATCTACCTGCATGCCAAATTTCAGCCTGATCCGTCCTGTCGTTTGGGCTGTGCGTTGATAGATTACTATGTCAGTCAGTCACCTTTGAGTTATATATATTTAGATATAATTATTATTAGACTTTATTTCTAAAATTAAAAAAGTACCTATTATCAATAAAATAAGATATATATATACATATATACAGTTCTTAAATTTTCATTTGTTATTAAATGAATTCTACTGATATTCAGTGTTTAATTTATCATTATTTATTTTACATATAATAAATATCGTAAATTTATCAATTTAACTTTATCAGCTTGATATTATTATTATATATATATATCATTTATTATATTATTATATAAATTATAATGACTGTATACGCAACGACGCAAACGTCTACCAAAAAGTGGAAGGGACTTCATTACGACAGGTGGTCCATTAACCCCTCACGTATTAGTTTTTTTGATGATCGAAATCACATTCAAATCATTTGTGTTTAACAACGTAATTCAAATAGTAATTATTTCCCTATTTAAACAGAAATTATTCTCATTTTTATAGGTCTTTACGTGTATTTAGGGATCTGCAATCTGCATCTAAAATGTAAAAGTCCTCCTATCAACATCGTTTCAACCATTTTAAAAATTATCCTAAACAGACAAATAAAAAAATATTATATTTGTTTTTGTAATTCAGTGAAACAATTATTTTGACATTAAAAATATACACGTGACTTTAATTTATTTGTACATTTGGCTTTTTAAGGTTAAGGATATGAATCGAATCGCATTGAAAACATGTCCGCAGCTTTCTTCAAGGCAATTTAACGATGTAATAGTTATAGTTAGTATTAACTAAGTGAACTATTTTTACACATTGCATTGCATTTTTATTAATTAATATTCATATATTATTCCACATTTATATAGTTATTTAATTTATAAATATATATATATATATATATTTAAATATATTAGAAATTCGCGCGCTCAAACATGCCAATCAGTCTTAGCCGGGTTTTCCCAGCGACAGGACGTTACATTTTCCGTTGTCGGTGTTTTAGTGCACCGCCGGCTCATTCAATCGATTGCGAAAATATTAAATTGCAATAAAACAAAGCGCGATCGAATATCAACAAACGATTCATTCTACACCTTTTTTTATGGAATAGCTGTATCTCCTATTACAATCGTTAAATTTCAGCAACAGCTAGTTATACGTTCAGCTTTATGCATAACGCGTTGCCATCAACGTTCCGATCGTCATGTTTTAGTCTGTTTGATTAATCGAGCGGTAGCATACCTATGTGAGCGACTGGACCGACGGTGTGGCGTCCGACTGCACGGGCTGTACCTACCTGTATGTACAAATGTTAAAATTTCATTTCTATTATCCTTATCATAATTCTATAATACACACGTCCTTCATGGACATGTCAACTACTACTAATTATAAGTAAAATGTTAACACGCTACGTTTATTTGCATTTATCATTAAATAAATTGTGCAATGCAGCGTGTCATATCATTGAATTTTTACTGCCATATAACTTTCTAGCAATATGGCAAACGTATTAAACTTTTAACATTGAAAACCTTAGTTTAAAAGTTATTTATTTAATAGTTTTTCATTTGGATATTATTGGATTTTGTGTTCCATTGAATTAGGTGTAGAAAACGAGCTCTTGCATTCACCTGGGCAACCTACTGCATATGCTAACCTGCTTGCCAAGCGTGGCCATTGTTATTAACTCCTCTTGAGGAAGCCTAAATACAATATCTAATAGTGAATATTGATAGCCTGACAATTTAATGGTTGGGAATTGTGTCTTTTGTTTTAAATTTAGTTTCAGTAGACCAAAGTTTTATATTTTTTTAGTGTTGATACTCACCAAAGTACTAATTCAACACAGATCAAAATATCATTGTATGTTAATCGTAGTATTTTAACTATCCATTACAATTTATTAATATAAATTTAATTTTTAAATTTATATTTTTTCATCAAATGTAAAGAGAATTAAGTTTTTGAACTAAAAGATAAATATATGTATGATCAGAGGTCTGATCTGACATATGAAAAATTTGTTATTTAGTATCTATTGTATATTAAAATCATTATTATTACAAAATCACATACTTCATGTTAGTGACAGAGGTATTTATTGATTTTATTTCCTTAGTTTTGAAATTTATTTCAAGTATAAAACACTTTGGATATTTGAATTTCAGATTTTTAACTGGAAATGTCCAATGCCAATATGTGATAATGAAATTAATAATCATGTATTATTGATATTTTTAATGTACTATACTAAAACACAAATTATTTTTTATATCATGGAAATGTCAGATGGATTCATTCATTGTATGAAATAGAATTCTGAAATAAAACAAGTTCAAATGTTTGATATTTGAAAATAGATTTTTGCATAAATACTCAATGCAAAATAATCTTAATTTTTTAGGAATATTTTAAAGTAAAATAAACAATTATTTATACCACATATGATTGAATATACCTATATTTTTTAATTTTCTTTTCACTTTTGATGATTTTAATGCTATTATATATTGCATATCTGATACTTTGAAGTATCAGACAGAGAACCAAAACTCAGTTTAATTAAAAAATCTTTTATAATAAAAATGAGAAACAATTATACAATTTTTTTTTCTGAAATGAAAAACATTTCAAATGTTAATATTTTCAATCCAATTTTCTAATCTAGCTTTGTTTAAGTAGTGAATATATATACTGCATGGTTTTTAACTACATACTTACACATACATACATACATATCATCACGCCATATCCCTTGCAGGGTAGGCAGAGAGAACAGAGTGCCAGAGAACTCTATCTCTGCATACTTCACTCGCTTCCTCAACATTCATAATTCTCTTCATACACGCTCGCCGGTTTCGGAGACTCTTGACTCCACCTTCCTTCAGTACATGACCGATCTGGTCTAGGTAGGTTAGTCTCGGTAAAACTACATACTTTATGTTTGAAAACTTTCTTTCATATATCACATATAATTTTAATAATGACACTCAAGTATTTGATAACTTGAGAATTATACATACATAGTTGTTCACATCATGTCAAGAATATAAAATGATAGAATTTAAAATATTCTGAGCTTTTATACATCCCACAGTTGGGATCTAGATCCTCCTTTACAGTGTGAAAACATTGATTGACGGAGAGGTTTAGCATAAGCTTTTATTTCAACATCTTTCAGCATTGTTTTGTTTTACATCCCTCTAGTTTTCTTTCACATCAGTTGGAGGGAAGAAATTGGTGGTGAAATTGTATCTATTACTTTGAATAATTCAAAATATTAATAACTAGCTTCTGCCCGCGGCTTCGCCCGCGTAAAAGGTTACTTTCTTAAAATTTGTAATCCCCTATTTTATATTTTACCCCTTAAAGGTAAGTGTGAAAACATTGATTGACGGAGAGGTTTAGCATAAGCTTTTATTTCAATATTACTTTTTTCAGCGTTGTTTTGTTATACATCCCTCTAGTTTTCTTTCACATCAGTTGGAGGGAAGAAATTGGTGGTGAAATTGTATCTATTACTTTGAATAATTCAAAATATTAATAACTAGCTTCTGCCGCTCTTCGCCCGCGTAAAAGGTTACTTTCCTAAAATTTGTAATTCCCTATTTTTATTTTACCCCTTAAAGGTAAATTTTTACAACATGTTAATGTTATATTTATTTATATACACTAGTCACAAAAATTAAGGGATATAAAAAAAATTCCAAATTTTTGGGTTATTTTTAACGAGCTGTAACTCCGAAGAAAATGGTCGTACAGAAAAAATAAAAAAAGTAAATTGTAGCTCCAAGTGTCTAGTTTTCAGATATGACTATAAAAAAATTTTGTCATGTCCAGGTCTGGAGAAATGCTAAGAAAACTACCAAAAAAAATTTTTTCAAATTTATTCTCGTCTAAAAAAAGGTCCACGGGCTTCAAAAAAATTTTTTTGATTGTTTCGTTCAAAAACTCTTTTAGAAAATTTAATACTCTTTAATTTGACGTATTCAAAAAGCCTGTACAACGATTTGTCGCGGAGTTATCGTCAATCAAAGCAAAAAAGATCTTTTTAACTTTGATAATCAATATCTCTTGAAATAATGACTGATCTTTTTTTTTTCAAACTTCTTAAACAGTTAATCTTTTTGATCAAAAACATAAAGATTTTAGAGAGAAAAAAATTTTACCATTGAAAAAATTAATAAAAATCACAAAATTGCTCATAATGGTGATTTTTGCAAAAACAAAGAATTTGAAGCTTCGGGGCACAATGAAAAAAAAATCGCAGCGCTTTGAATTTTTGAGGGATTTTAGGGGACACTTTGAGGTTAAAAAATTACCGACGATATCTTTCGTTCATCCATTTTATCCAAAGTTATACCAAGTTATCCAAATATCCTTAATTATGCGAATTTTTGTCTTTTTTTCAGTCCGAGTTTTCAATTCAAAAATTTTTTTTTCCAAAAGATGTTTACATTTTCTTATAGAGAATATTGTACAGTTTTCAAAACCTTCCTTCAATTTTCTATACAATCGTTATTTCCGGAGTTATTGATTATCAAAGTTAAAAAGATCTTTTTTGCTTTGATGGACGATAACTCCGCGGCAAATCATTGTACAGGCTTTTTGAATACGTCAAATTAAAGAGTATTAAATTCTCTAAAAGAGCTTTTGAACGAAACATTCAAAAGATTTTTTTTGAAGCCCGTGGACCTTTTTGTAGACGAAAAAAAAATTTGAAAAATTTTTTTTTGCTTGTTTTCTTAAAATTTCTCCAGACCTGGACATGATAAAAAAAATTTATAGTCATATCTGAAAACTAGACACTTAGAGCTACAATTTGCTTTTTTTATTTTTTCTGTACAACTATTTTCCTCGGAGTTACAGCTCGTTGAAAATCACCCAAAAATTTGAATTTTTTTTTATATCCTTTAATTTTTGTGACTAGTATATAATCGACAGCCTAAAAATAAGTTTCAAGCTTCTGCCTTTAAAAAAGACGATACTTTCTGCCAACTTTCATCCCCCTTTACAACTCTTTTTTGCATTGAAAAGTAGCCTATGTCCTTTGTCAGGTTCTAGACTGTCTGTGTACTAAATTTCATTTAGATCGGTTCAGTAGTTTTGGCGTGAAAGAGCGATGGACAGATAGACAGAGTTACTTTCGCATTTATAATATTAGTAAGGATTTAAAATATCATAGTATTGAATACTTTACATTATTAATATTTTGAATGCGTGTTGTTGTGACCATTTTACTATATTTCAATAATGAGTAGTTTTAGGTATTATATGTGTATATCGTCAGTAGTTCCTTTTCAAGTTCGATGCCCAATATTTTCTGGCTTTCATAATGCTTAATGTGTTGTCCCAATTGTAGCTGGTGGGCTCCACCGTTTTATGGAGAAATAAGAACACAAGGCGTCAGTCAACACCTCTTACTCTCGAGTGTCGTAAAACACAACCTACAAACGTCCCACCAAGACATCATCACTAAAAAAAAGAGAAACTCAAAATAAAATAGTGTGCCGAATCGGCAGCCGGTGGTGAACAGATCTCTTTGAAGCTTACATTCAACTGTGAGATGAATATAATGTGACAAGAATAGGACGAGCAGTAATTGTAATTCTTTAAAATATACCATTACAATAATGTTAGAAGAAATATTTTATGTACGTAATATGGTTTTATAAAAAGCCAAATAAATATAAAAGAAAACCCGCGTCAATTCTATTTCTGGATACTTTGAAATATATATTGAGTTTGCCATAAACACAGCTACAAGCCAATACGTACTTTAGAAATTACCACATAAACTTGAAAATCATTTTATCATACCGTGGTTTTCAATTTCATGAAATACGAATACTTTTTAATTGTATGAACATTTACTGATTAATCTCTTTGGTAATCATAAAATTATCCGTGTGGTGGCGGAGTAAGAATACAAACCACCATCCGCTATATTACCCGTGGGTGATTGTAAGAGGGAGACTAAGGGATACAAAAGGCGTATAATATCTATGCAAGAGAAGGAAAACTCGAAACGAAACCCTATATCAACACGTCTGACCAGCGTGGTATAGTAGGTTAATTTACCTACCATTACGGAGGAGGCTCGTGCCCAACAGTGGGACATATTATGAGCTGAGATGATGAGATGAGTTGATGATGAATCATAAAATTAGTCACGTTATTTTGTGTTAATACTAGCTATATAAGAAACGTCGTTTGTGTGGAATACTTATTTATAACTATTATTTTCTTTAAACACCCAGGGTCATTAATTATAATATTAACATTAATAATATCGCAATACATCAATCACAAGTTTTGTTATATCAGCAGTTAAAATGGCGACTGCGCTGAATGCTCGACGGCCTTTGTTATTACAACGGTTTTGCACGTTTTGCTATGCACTCATTTCCGTGTAGTAACGGAATAAGAATACAATTTATCCCACCCTACTCTGCTCGCAGATGTCGTAAAAGGAACGAATATAATATCTGTATTAGACAAAAATAAATTCGAATTGAAACCCTGTACTAACCCGCCCTGTACTACTGACCGGCGTGATATAGTAGCTAGTTGAAATTCGTTACTTTTGTGGAGGACGCTCCAAGCTCGCAGTGTCATCAGTTGCGATGATGATGGTAGTATTATTTATAAACACATAGCACTATGGTTTATAATATCCACTTTTGTTAAGCACGCTGTCGAGTACAATTTTTTTTTTAATTCGATCGGTAATTCATGAGATTTGCGCGTTGAAACATACAAACTAACTCTGATAGTAAATCTTTATCTATACTAATCTATACTAATATTATAAAGCGGAAGAGTTTGTTTGTTTGTTTAAACGCGCTAATCTCAGGAACTACTAGTCCGATTTGAAAAATTCTTTTTTTGTTGGATAGTCCATTTATAGAGGAAGGCTTTAGGCTATACAACATTACGCTGCATCCAATAGGAGCAGAGCAACAATGATGAATGTGTAAAAATCGGGTTTTTGTTTCCTTTTGAGAGCTTCCGCTGCGTAAACGGTTAAAGTTGTGCAAAAATTATGTACTATATAATAGTTCCCCTTTCAAAGTTCTAAATAAAAGTCCGCGACAACATATGTCTATCTTTTAAGATTGGCTCACTATAACCTTTTTTTACTAATCAAATTTGTTTTAAAATAATGTGATATTTTCGAACTGGTGTTTTTATAAACATAATATTAATTCTTATCCAAATAAATAAGTTATTCATCACAAGTATTTAATTTAAAACAAAATTGCTCTTTACATTATTTGATTTCAATGAATATCTTAGGAAATATCGCAGTTTAAAAATAACATCGCAGCAAAATAATGATCAAGTACTGGGCGCGCATTTACGATAAAAATACTGGGTCTTATAATCTTATATTAAAAAAAACCTCAAACTAATGTTATTTCAAAGTACTTCTGCACACACTACATTTTTAGTTTTGTTTTCTTCTCATGACCTTCCGTCGGCCTTACACATCCTAAATAATAATAATAAGTATAGGAAGTATTAGTGCCTGCCCTGCCTGTATGGCAGTGAAAGTTAGATTTGGCGGAGAAGACATGAAAATAGAATAAATGCTGTAGAGCTGACAGGTCTTCGTAACGTGTGTGATGTACGTCTGAAAGATAAAATTAGGTATAATGTTATAAAAGAGCGCTGGTATGCTGAGGTGGGTTGGACACGAAGTGGAAGAAATAATGAGTGGGCAGAGGTTGACGAAGCAAACATATAAAGCAATCGTGAATGGGATGAATACAAGGGGAAGACCACGTCATACTTTTCTGGACCAAATTGGAGATTTGTTCACGAGAGGTCATCATCATCATCATTCTCCTACTCTTATCCCAATTACTTGGGGTCGATACAATAAGTACTCTTCATTCATAGTACATATTATAAAAGTTATTGGCAATAGTTTTATGACCGGCCGCCTGCCAGACGTCAACCCTCATTGGGAATGTAATTGTTGACCAACGGCATCAGATGGAGTTGGCCCAAGTCGTTATAAGGCTTAGTCTTAGCTCTTAGTCGTCTTTTACGACATCCACAAGCAAAGTGAGGATTGGTAGTATTCGTAGCCGCTACCACACAGCGATATCATATACATTAAAAGTATGTGTAATCGTAAATAGGCGTAAGTGTATGTATGTATATATGTATGTATGTATAATATACATACATTGTATAAGGTATATCTATAGAAAGTATAGATAAGACCCAATACTTTTACTTAAGGTTTAATGTTCTACTCTTACTAATAAAAGGGTCATGTAGGTACCTAAAACAGCTTTAACGTATATATTATTTAAAAATATTTCCATCTTTTACGTAAACGAATTTGCCGTAAACGAATTTGCGAGTTAAAGTTAACGTTAGCCCAAAGTAACCATTCCACGCGGACGAAGTCGCGGGCGGAAGCTAGTTATATATATAATTCTTATGTATCTACGTGTGTATGTCACTGAATTCCTAAACGGCTGGACAGAGTTTGTTGATATTTTGTGTGTGTGTTCGAGTGGATTCGAGAATGGTGTAGATTCGTAATTAGACGGTAGGTGGTGCTGCGATCGAGTTGTGGGATTTTTACTTTTCGTACATTGACTGTTAGGCGGAACGAAGTTTGCTGGGTCCGCTAGTATAATATACATATATTCGCGAGGACTCGAGAGGAACCCGCGAGGGTAAACCGCTGGGCGGGCCACCAAAAATTATTATCGGGTACCGCTGGCCCGCTCGCACGACGAAGAGAGGCGTTTTGCAGGTTGGGGCTATGGGGCCGCACGCCGCCTCTTCCGTCGCCCCAGACCGATTTGGCGGGGCGTGACAATCTCCATATTCCACCGCAGAAAAAAAAAGTAATATACAATATATATTGGCAATGCACAGTAAAGGAATAATATTTTATAAGACATTATACTCGCAAAGACTTACAGCCTTATTACAAAACGTAGACTAACTAAAGTACCGGTAATAAACCAGGTATCAAAAAGAATTGTTATTAAAAAACGAGGTTTATCGCTAAATCGTGGATCATCTATGGTACTAAAAATAAACCACAGCCAAGCCTAGTTTAACTATGGTACTAGTGTGAGTGACACTTGTTTGTTTTCTAGTTTGAGGTTAACTTATTCGTTGTTTGATTATAATCTTTACTTACTTTTATTTAATTAAAGTACCCCGCCCGATTTTTAGTTTATTGTAAAATCAATTAAAATGGATACAGATTCTCTCGATTTAATGGACATTGAAGATTTAGAATTATTAGAGACAGTCCGGCGGCCGAATAAACATCGGGTAAGGGTGGATCCATTTGAACTCGATGATGAAGATTTTCGAAATAATTATAGGTCTATATAAATAAATTTATAAATAATGAAAGTTATAAATAAATACATTATTAATGATAGGTCTGAATTACAGCGCACTAGGCACTTGTAATGAGAGACGTTGACTTGACTGAGAGTTTATTTAACTAATGTGCTGAATGTGCAGTTTTAAACAAGTTGAAGTACCGACACGTGTATAATTTGAGTATTTTTAGACATCAAACTAATAGGTAGTTTATTGTTTGTAGAATCTCAAATTAGGCGCCTAAAATTACACATTTTAACGTGCCGATCCTCGCAGTTACGTGTTGTAGCTTATAAAAATATTGATTATAAAGTTGAGTAAAATATAATTTTTGTATATAAATTATGTAATATTTCTTAATAATTCATCAAATATAACGTTTTTGAAAGTAATAACGTTTTATTTTCGATCGGAAATGCAATTGTAAATAATTATTGCAATGAAAAGGAACGTCATCGTACAAAATTAACTAACAATTTTGTATAGAATCTGTGGAAATTATTTGATCCAGGGACTATCTTTGGTATCAGTTGATCCTGGATTAGTCTTTGATTTCTAATAAAGTCAAGACTAACTGCTTGTATAAACTTTAATACCGTAACAAACCTAGACTTTTTAGTCTAGGTTTAAACCATATCTTAGACCACGTTTTGTAATAAGGCGGTTATTGTCTAAGTACAAATACCATGGGTACATAAAAGCAAAACATTATAAATAGCTTTGCCAATACATTTTCTATTCCTTTATAAATCAATATCCTTTAAAATCAATAGCGGGCACACACAGCCATTACTGATAATGGAATTATGTAAGATAATTGCTACAACTACTGCAGTTAACATGATATTTCAATGCGTTTTATTTCTTTGGGACTTATTTTTTATGCAATCTAATCTGAGATTGTTCCTACCCTAACTCCCAGGTAATATGTCACGTAGTATGGATTCGTTCACTAGCAGGTAAATGAGAAAGCTTACGAAATAAAAAAAAAATTAACATGCCATCGCATCACATTCATAGAACACTAAGATATTAAGGATGATGCATGTTGTCGCTATAAAAATACACGAAGCAGTCGTGAGGACTGGCGACAGAAGTGAAAACTTAAATCTATGAAAAGAAGAACAAATAAGAAAATAAAAAGCGCCCTCTGTTTTACGAATTTTCGATCAGGTCACGTGTCATGAAGTATAATTAAAATTTTTCCCCATCCCAAATAAATAAACAACGCCGCTAAAGAAGTTTTCACTTCAAAAATTGCGCAGAAGTTCATCGTCATACGTAACTTGGAAACAATACTCTATTAGTTCAGGGAAAAAAAATGGACAACAGTACCGGCAGCATTGAAACATTGCCACTCCGTATCTTGTGCATTTTCGTACTAGAATATATCTCAAATTGAGTAGGGCTTGTCGCGTGTCCTTGTTCTAACATTCTTTACACGTGTCGCATACGTGCAAATCGTATGTATTTATTTACATATAATATAGTTTTTGTCGCTAATCTGTACGCTATCACTTTAAAAAAATAGATATTGATCTACTATAGAACGTATAATATATAAATATAGGACCGGTTATATTGGGTCTCCCTAATACTTTATGTTCACCCTAAGCGGCTCCCGCAGGTGTGCACTTGAATATAGGTATTATTCAAGTGCTATGATTGAGGGGGTCTCGTTCCGTTGGCCATATAACATTGGTCCACCCTTTCATACAAGTTGTTAATATTCTAGTACTGAGATAAAATGGCAATTTCGTGTAGTTATCTAGACAGAGATAACTAACGTTATAGATAGAAAATCAATATATGTAATAAACGATTTGCCGACGTTACGTGAATGAATTTGAAGTTTAGACTGTTTTGAAGAACATCATGATAAATAACTCGTGACATAGCCTGGCTTATAACTGAAATCAGCATGTCGATTATAGCGAATTTTTTGCACATCTATAATATTATTGCATTTTGTAACTAATACAATGTTGCAATTGGCTCGCTTGTTGAAGTAGTAGTACCGACATGCATGCACAAGCGTTTTATAAATTAGATCAATGCTCAAGTATTTAGTAAAGCATTTAATGTGCTGAGTTGTGGCTTTTATAAGGCTGGTAATTGGAACATGGTTAAGATAACAATATATCACTCTTAATGTAGCATACTTCCAGTATGTAGTTTGAAAGTGAATCAAAACAATTTTTCATTTCCCAATAAAATTAATTAACACTCATAGTATTTTGCAAGTCTAACGCCTTATTGTTAAAAGTTATTTGTTTTTAGTAATGGTGGCTACAATAATTTAACTTGGGCTCGATTCTGTTTTTTTTTTATACTGCGCCGTATACAACGCTAGTACTACTAAACTTCCCGAAATAAATGGTCCTCTATGTTGTTTCGAAGTTGGCGTTCTAGAACGTTTTTTTTTTCTATAAAAACGCTTCATAAAATATCGTTTAGTAGTAAAATTACATATTAAGATAAACTATCAGAGAAAATAGGTAGAATATTCGTCTGTCCTACTTAACCTTGTGAATGCAGTTCATTAGATTAAAATTAATTTTAAAGCTATATTACCTCAGATAGATTTGAAGACTTGAATGTCTGTACAACTTTCAGTTTATGTATAGAAATTATTACTTTAGAAGTGGACATTTTAAAGTATCATTTTGTCTTTCTGTTACGCCGATCAACTGGCAGTAGCTCAGTTGCATTGTATGATATACCTACTTGAACTTGATTGGACTTCAAGGCTAACGCCAAATATAATTCGGATCTTACAGTAACCACCAGTTCAATTAAAAAAATAAATTGTTCTTTGGATAGGTTTTGCAAACCAGATTTATATTAAGCGACGTTACCGTGCATAGCAATTATATATCAAAAGCTAACCAAAATTTTATACGAAACAGCCAAAGGGAAAGAAAATCAAGTGTCCCTAGATTCTGTTATTCTTCACATTATGTATTAAATAAGCTAAATTTAAACCGCATCTTATAGACTATTGATGACGAAAAAGTGGATAATGCTTCATCACCATCTGTCAGTTTGATAGGTCACCAAACCTGTGGTAGTTGGTATATATAGAATGCCTTTTCTTGTTCACAATCTTCGCTATTATTGCCTGAAACATTTAGGACAAAAGAAAAATAATACACTTAAACGAAATGTCACTAAACCTTAACCTTCCCTATGGGAGTCCTGTAAACCGGTTAAGGGAGCTCTAGAGGAATGGTCAGCAGAACTTTTCGTTTTTTCACTTAGCGTTTTCTTTATATCAGTCGCTTTATCGTCACGTGCTGTTAAATGATTAATCATATCACATTGAAAGAAAACGTGGCTGTTATTTGTATATACAATATGTTTAATTTTTTAGATATAGCACAGCAGATGATGATTTAAATGCTATTTTGCAATGCGACTCGATAAATCACTTCTAAATATGTTTTATTCTACCTTAATTATAAATGCTTCACTCTTTATCGACAATCTAGCAGCAGTAGTAGAAAAAAATAATGGTGCCAATTATTGTACTGCTACTTTAATATTGTATGAAAATTAAGAGGAGAGATTATAAGTAAAAATCTCATTTTTTGACAAAAGAAAACCATTGAACTGACATGAATGATCAAATGTCCTATATCTGATAAACTGACTGTAATCATGATTTTGCAACCATATTTCTTTGCATATTATTTAGTCGCCTATAATATGAGACGAGTCTACTGTGGTGATGTCTGCTACGAATACTACCGACCCTTACATTGCTCGCTTGATATCAGACATGGCGGCCGGTCCTAAAACTATTAACAATATGCATAATAGAAGGGTTTAGATATTTGGTCCACCCCAAGTAATTGGGATAAGAGCAGGCTGACGATGATGATTATGCGTCGAGTCTATGCTGTCCACCGGACAGTTCTTTGTTATTGCGAAGTTTTTAGAACTTGAAGCATTATCCATTAACATGGGAATCAAAACCTATAAATTGGATGCTTCCAATTTATATCTTGGAACTAGGTGTTCATTCTTATATTAAATTAATTAACCCTTATGAATATTAATCGTTTCTTTAGTCCCGTTATAGTGATCGATTTTTTTGTTGTTTGTCACCAGCTTGTCGACCAATATGGGTTGGAAGCAGAAAATGAACTTTTAAGGTGTTTGCTCAACGAGGCCGTCAAGAATACTTGGGAGACTGAGCGCCCTAACAGCACTCCTAACAACAGTATCCACGCATCGCTCCTCGCGCAGCATCTTGCATCACTGCTCAATCATCCAGCTAAATCTACTGTAATTTGTCGTGCCGTAGATCAACCAGCTCGCACACTCCAGAAGGTAAGTATCGTTTTGTGTAAAAATTAAAATCGCTATGTACTTGAGCTTGGCATTTCTCTTTTAGTTGCTCATCAACATTCTGTATCGTCTGTTTGTCCTGTTCTCATACCATTTTATATGTATTTTATTTGACACACCATTATTAGTGTTCTAGAAAATGTTGCCTTAAAAGGACACTTTAATATCTATCTCTCTATTAGGCTGTTTGGCTTAAATCTGAATAATTAATATTTTGATCATAAGTATATAACTCTTTTCTTGTTCATGTAAAGGACAATAAAAATTCAATATATAATTATGATTCATCAATCAATATCATATATGATTCATAGGACAGAGAATCTGTTAAATATTGAATTTTATGTATGAAATGTATTAGTGAATCATTTTTGACAAATAAGTTTATTTTAGAAGTGAAAACTGTTCTATGAATTAATATTTCATGAAAAAAGAAATTATTGATATCACATTTATTATAAATATATTATTATATGCAATGAAAGTACCATATGACTTTGTATTTTTCTTAATTATTTGTCTGAGAAACATAAATTTTCTTAAATGCAGCTGTCTGGGAGACCACGGGGATTATCATATACACAAGGACATAACAAATCGATACAGAATAGGTATAATAAGTTTTTACTATGTAATTCAGAGATGGGTAGGTCCAAATCGAAAGTGGAGATAAAAGGAGTGGAGGTTGTATTAATATAAATTTGTTTTATAAACAAAAATTATTAACACGACTGACATTGTTTAATTCTTAGCTGGGTTGATTTTATTCAAAAACACATGCATTTAATACATAAGTATGGATCATCTTTTACTGGACCTCTCCATTTCTAATCTCAATATTTGTACTCCATGTTGATAGTGTGTAGCTCTCGTACATTTAATAAAACATAATATATTTATATATAGCAGTAAAATGTAGCTATGCTTTATAAAATATACTATGAACATATATGTATATATCCATATGTATATACATTATCTGCCATACTCAGCATAAGCCTGATTATATAAAATAAATGTTTGTTTATACTATGTAGTATTTTTTGGCAAAATGGGCATTAAATAGTGGTCTAATATAAAACTTCCCATGCTTAATATTAATATATAAAGAAAATAAATTTTCATTACAAATGTTTCTCTATTTCCAGGTATTAAAACCTTCAAACACTTTAATCAATCGATTATCCAGATTATTGAAATTAACTACTGCAGAGGATGTTGCATTGTCTTTGGTTCTAAGGAGGAATTCTTCAAAATCTGAAATCGTTACATTAGCAAAGACTCATCTTAAAAAGAGATTTTTAGATCTCGTACAGTGCTACCTTGATGCAGGTCTGTTAAATTGATTAAAATAAGTTGCATGGCATATGTTGTTGTAGCAAAGTTAATGTTTTCTTTAAAATTTCCAGAGCGTGGACATCAGATTGAGCGTGCTGGACTTCAAGAATGCAGCCCTGAAGTTTTGCAAACTCTTCTGACGAGTCTAGCGCACGAGAACTTTCGATTAGCCGCTGTGACAAAAGATTTATTTTTGAAAAAGTTACGAGTAGACTTTCCTCGTGAAGTAGTGCCCATAGTGCTTGCACCGCTGCTGTATCCAGACGATACACAGACGCCTCTTGAGGAAATGACCACAGCTGACGATATGGCCGCAGCCATGATAGACAACTCACTAGCTGAGATTATACGAGACATTGGCTATTCCTTCACCACGTCTGTGGAGGACTGTAAAAATAATATGTTGAATTTTGGCGCACGGGAACCAACGGCCACAGATGTCGCCAAAATCATATCGACTATGGTGAGATACCATACCACATTTCAAGATGGCCCATTATTACAAACGCCCGGAACCTTTTGGGTGGCTCATGAAGTGAAAAAAGATTCTATTGCACAGGGTCACACCGAAAGCTGGAATGCAGAAGTTTTTGTTCAAACACTAAAAGAACTAGCGTCCAACTTAAACTGGAAGGAGGTTATATTGCAGCTTGATCATCCAGAATTTTTTATACCTGATAGACAAGGACTAAGCTTACTATTCACCATTTTACGGCTTGGGCTTCAAAGTGCAGGATATCCAGCTAATATATTTCCTGTTGAATACTTGTGTCGCAGGTGGACGAATTTGGAAGGGCAGATGAGTCTCATAACAAACATTCTGAAATACCCAGATATATTCAGTTTTGCAGACCATCCTTTTCATCCCGTATCTATTGATTTATTGAAATCACCTCCAGAAGCCGACAACAAAGATGTGGCAACATGGCGATGTCTTTACCTCGTTGAATTATTACTGTTCGCTTCAGAGCGTGGTTATTACATGCAAGTACACGAGTTATTCAAGATCCCACTCCAGTACTGTCCGGACGTGTTGATGCTTGCTTTATTACAAATAAGTCCACCTATTAATGTCGTCAGGCAAGAATTATTCGCAACACTAATACCTATATTTTTGGGCAACCATCCAAATTCAGGTATTATTCTACACCACGCTTGGCACAACCAGAATCCTAATATCAAGGCAGTCATTATGCATTCAATGGCCGACTGGTAC
Organism: Lymantria monacha; assembly: GCA_905163515.2. Classification (NCBI taxonomy): domain Eukaryota; kingdom Metazoa; phylum Arthropoda; class Insecta; order Lepidoptera; family Erebidae; genus Lymantria; species Lymantria monacha. The sequence continues at coordinate 27,893,001 of LR991081.1, forward strand.
ATTCGTGGAGATTGTGATCAATCCAAACTATCAAGAATATTAGATGTTGCACAGGATTTGAAGGCTTTGTCCTTGTTACTAAATGTACAATCATTTCCTTTTGTGATCGACCTAGCTTGCCTTGCTTCTCGGAGAGAATACCTAAAACTGGACAAGTGGTTAACGGATAAAATCAGAGATCATGGTGAAGCATTTGTCTCTTCGATGGTGAAATTTTTGCAACGAAGATGTCCTCAAATTCTTGGCAAGGTACCTGAGGAACAGTTACCGAAAGCAGCACAATTACCTCATGAGACTATCAATACAATGTTAGCATGTTTACAACTATGCATTCCAAACGTCCAACAAGAACTACAAGAAGCTATTTGTAATGTCATAGCTAATTGTCAAACACTAATGCTTACTAAAAGTAGGCAAAATATTACAGGCATCGCACGCCCACATACCAGGGTTTTGGAGACTCCGTTCCCTACCGGCTTAGGGGGACAATTATTTCCACCACATGTGGATCCAATTGCTAATTTAACACCAAACGTCGCGAACATGACTTTAGGTGGTCCCGCAAACGCAACATTTATGCCTGGCACTCTAGGCCCTCTGGTAACTACACCAGGATCTCCATCACGGTTAATGGGCCCCGGGCCTAATAGCCCTTTTGCTATGATGCCTATACAACATGCAGCAAATGTTGCCAATATGGGATTGGCCAGAATGGCTCCAGCACCTGCTATGGATAAACCACGTATTCCGGATCCCATACACTTTCCTGAAATGATACACAATGTGGCGAAAGAAATTGAAGACGAAGCTAACGGTTATTTTCAGAGAATATATAACCATCCTCCACATCCGACTTTATCGATAGATGAAGTCCTCGAAATGCTGAAGAAGTTTCAGGACTCACCAAATAAAAGAGAACGCGAGGTATTCTCATGCATGCTGAGAAACCTCTTTGAAGAATACAAATTCTTCCCGCAGTATCCTGATAAAGAACTTCACATCACTGCTCAATTATTTGGAGGCATTATCGAAAAGGGATTAGTACCTAGTTACGTATCGCTTGGTCTAGCTTTAAGATTTGTTCTCGATGCTCTTAGAAAACCAGAGGGCTCTAAGATGTACTATTTTGGAATAGCAGCTTTAGATAGATTCAAGTCGCGCCTGAAAGATTACCACAAATATTGCGAACACGTCCGAGCGATACCACATTTTGGTGAATTTCCCCCACATCTTATCGAATATATTGAATATGGACTTCAAAGTCAAGAACCGCCCACAAAACCTCAAGGAGCTGTATTGCCGACTAGTCTAGCCGCCATGCTGAATCAGAGTGCAGTGGTAACTGTATCAGCGCCTTATAGGTATGTATAACACTACAAATAACAAATACACAATTAATACAAGTAACATAATTACACTCTCTACAAAATTAGTCCAAATTTTAGTAAAATTCACTCACAACATCTTACGCGTGGTGACGGAGTAAGAATACAATCCACCACTACCCCTTTTTACCCGTGAGTATCGTAAAAGACGACTAAGGGATTTATTGAGAGACTAAGGGATTTATAGTATTTGTGCAAGAAAAGGTACACTCGAAATAAAACACTATGCCAACCCGTTAGAACAGCATGGTATTAGTAGGTTCATTTCTCTTTTATTTAAAAGCTAACATAATGGATGATGACCCACAGTACTCACTGCTTAATGTTTTTATTGGCATCATTGTTACAGAGCCGTTACTCCAGCGATTACGGTAATATCAAAGGTTGGAAATTGTGGCACAAGTGGCATGGGAAGCCGACCGTCCATTGCCAACGCTACTAATATTGATACGTTACTCACTGCTACTGACAGGGAAGAAAAGATTAATTCCCCACCAGAACCCATTCAAGATAAAACAGCATTCATTTTCAACAATTTGAGCCAGTTAAACTTACAAACTAAATGTGAAGAACTCAAGGAAATAATTACTGAAGAATATTATCCATGGCTTTCTCAGTATCTGGTTATGAAGAGAGCCTCTATTGAGCTTAATTTCCATCCGTTGTATTCCAATTTCCTTGACGTCCTTAAAATCCGCGAGATCAACAAGATGGTTACAAAAGAAACCTATCGTAATATTAAAGTTTTATTGCGCTCAGACAAAGGCATAGCGAATTTTTCTGATCGGTCACTACTGAAAAATCTAGGTCACTGGCTTGGCATGTTGACATTGGCCCGAAACCAACCCATATTGCATGTTGACATAGATCTGAAAGCTCTTGTACTCGAAGCATATCACAAGGGACAACAAGAACTTTTGTATGTTATACCATTTGTTGCTAAAGTCTTGGAATCTTCCGCCAAAAACATTGTTTTCAAGCCTCCTAATCCATGGACAATGGCTCTTATGAATGTGTTAGCTGAACTGCACCAAGAACCAGACCTGAAACTTAATTTGAAGTTCGAAATAGAAGTGTTGTGCAAAAACCTTGGCTTGGACATTGCAAATTTAAAACCGGCTGTATATCTCAAAGATCCAGAAAAATTAAGGTTAATTGAGTTTCAACTTTCGCAACCGAAACCTAATAAGGAGGCGGCGAATGCAGTAATGCCTGTGAATCAAGCAATAGTTCAAGCACCGCCGATGCAAATGATGCCTCCGCCGCCACCCATGATCCCTGCGGAGGACATGACTGTCACCGCACCAACACCAACTGCCGGTCTGGTTGCTAACGATCCCACTCTCATGGGAGTACTTGGTCTTCCAGAGCCAAGATTCAATTATTTAGATGTAAATGTCTCTTCTACATCTGCTTTTGGTCATAAAATATGCTTCAATCCCCATATTATACTATTTCAAAATTATCCACATCTGAAACAATTTGTCAAGCCCGCGATCGAGAGGTCAATCCAAGAATGGATTCACCCAGTGGTAGATAGATCTATTAAGTACGCTTTAACCACATGTGAACAAATAATACGGAAGGACTTTGCTTTGGATCCTGATGAAGTGAGGATGCGGACCTGTGCTCACCACATGATGCGGAACCTGACAGCTGGTATGGCGATGATCACCTGCCGGGAGCAAATCATAAGCACCATTAGCACTAACCTCAAGGCCGCATTTGCAACCGCGCTTTTGCCTTCTACACCTCAACAGGTTGGTATTGTTTATAAATAAAATTATTTATTAATTATATTTTCTCACAGTTATTAGATTCTCCAAATTGACAACTACTTTACAAGGGAATTTCCTCATTAAAGCTCTCTTGTATATCATCATACTATAAAGAACTTGAGACAGAGTAAACGAAACATTATAGAAGATAATCAGGAGGCCACTTAAACGGTGATATTAAAATTGACTATTATTTACTTGCTTTCAATTTTTAATGAAACTAACATGCTACCTCCTAAGGTAATTGTTCTATTGGAATCACTGAGAATTAGCAGTTGACATGCTAAGCAATTTATAAAAACTTTATTGCAAGCGATAAATCATTACCGCATGTGGAATTTAAACTCAGATCTTTTGGCAATTCATTCTAACAGCCCTCCGCTTTTGCTTGCAAATAAGTTGTTATAAATTGTTCTATCAATCTATGGTGGTGTATAAATGTGGTAAATGGCTGTTCTATCTATATAAATTACTGCTTGTTAATCATTTATCTGGTTTCTTTGTAATCCAAAGGGGTACATAAACAGAGCCTATGGTTATTGAATGGGATTATATTGCAATTTTTAGATTTAAGTTCTCACAGAGTAACATGGAACTTACCTTAATGCCTATTCAGCACTATCTGCACGACGAATAATATGTATATTATGTTGTGTTCCTAACCCTGAATTGGATACTAATAGCATAATACATGGGTACCTACTAAACAAATTCGAACTACTACACCTGCAAACCTGGACTGCCAGAATAACACCTAGCTTCATATCTGCACTTCGGTGTGGATTACAAGGAAATATTACCTAAAAATATTTTACTATCGTATTAATAGTTTTTGGTATTTCAGAAGGAGATTATAGAAAGCGCTGCTGCTGTTCTAGCTACAGAAAATATGGAGTTGGCGTGTGCTTTTATTCAGAAGACGGCTGTAGAGAAGGCGTTACCGGAATTGGACAAGAGATTGCTCAACGACTACGAGATGCGTAAGCTCGCCCGCCAGGAGGGACGTCGATACTATGATCCCATAGTGCTGTCGTACCAGACAGAGCGCATTCCTGAGCGGGTGCGCCAGCGTGTTGGCGGTCCTACTGAAATACAAATCACAGTTTACGAGGAGTTCGCTTGCAACATCCCTGGCTTTACACCAGTCCGGGATGCGGGATTGTTTATTCCTAAACCATCCGCTCAGGAACAGATTTCATTGACCTACAGCCAGGTCATGAACCAGACACAGATGTACGGCACGGACGAGATGGGTGCGCTGATCTCTGCGGCCGAGGTGTTCCTCGGCAATTGCATCGCGGTCGCCTCCCTCGCAGTACAAGTGACCAACATGCATTCGCTGCTCGAGTGTCTCTGCATTGCGAGGCGAAATAGAGATTTTGTCTCTGGATGTGCTTTGCTGCAAAAGGTAACATGTTGTTATTAAGCTAAAAGAAAACTTGTAATAATGCGCTATTACAAGCTTTTAAAAAAATCTAGTATTTCATATTTTCACCCACCATAACTTTTTCATTTTCATTCAGATTATATCATTTATTTATTTTTTAATTTGTTTCTTAAAATCTCCGAAGCTGCCAACTAGGATTTTAAAGAAGGCTTGTGATGCAGTCGCAAAGTATATTAATTATTAACTTAATTTTTTTTCGATGTTGTGATCGTGACAGGCTGTAGAAGGTTTGCTGGACGGTCATATCGTACAACCAGGCACGAGTAGTGAGCACGTTGAAATGATGGCGCGCTATCGTGACATCCACCTACGAGTCCTGAAACTGTTGGAAGACCCACGTGTCTACGGGCACGTGTGGACAACAAAACAGATCACATGTTGCCTCACCGATTGTCGCGAAGAGCTTCGTTACAACATAGAAGCTGTGGACTGCCTCATTAGAAACCATCTGATCAACTTGCCTCAGGTATTGTTCATCTTAACTAACTATTAGCTTAACGGCCTGAGGAGGCTTTATGACTTGATTGTCACGCTTAACAGGTAGGTTGGGAATTACGGTTGATCTCATAAATACCCAGCAACTCTCCTGCTGCCCATTTTCTGCATGCCCTGTCGAGCATAGACTTGTCCAAGAGTGAATAACGACAAAATCGGCATGCTTGGGAAACGGGCTAGCGATCGCCGTTGATGATAAAATTTCCCCGTGAGAATACTGGCCTGGAGAATGTTGGTGATCCCACAAGTGGTTGTTTTACAACCCCGAAACAAAGTAAGGGTTGATTGTTACCAACCCTTTTCAATTTATTCTTAATCCGCCACCATACGGGGTACCTCTACTCAATCATTAATTTCTTTTTTTGTAAAAATATAAAATCTTGCAATATCTATATACTCCATAACTTTCTTTGTCATTATCTTCTCATCATATATATACTATATATTACGGATCTACTGCATTTGCACCTACAGCAGTTCTGTGGGAGCGTTTCACTCGAGCACACGTGTGAAATGTAAGTCTGGATAAGAACTAGTAAACAAGTGCTTTCAACCTTTTTAATTTTTTGTTTGTGGGATAAGCCTGTAAGATATTTGTTTTTGAAATAAATTATTTCAAGGTCTAGTAAAATAATAAAGCTATTTTAATTTAATTAATTTCTCGATAAAAATTAAATTATCATGCTAAGACTTTAAATACGTAAAACGAAAAATTGACACATTACATTTTTGTGGTTAATTTTAATCACGATATATATTGATAAAAAGATTTTCCATATCTTTTACTTTCGTCTCAACTCTCCACACTCGTCATTAAATTGAATTGAGGTTAATAAAATGATTTCTAATGCTTACGTTAGATTTTAAATACATCAGCGTTCAGCCTTCCCGTGACCAAACATTGGAAAAGTAAAAATCAAATACAAACGCGATAAAATCCACAAAAATAGGTTTGGTTGTGAATTTAATATTATAAGTTGAATTGGAAATAATATTATAATTTTGAAGGGGATAGAATATTAATTAACATATTTTATTGTGAATTAAATTTCAATATATTTATATTTTGTTCCAATATGAGTAATTTCGTACATTTTGTAAATACTTATTTTGTTCACAGTACGACCTGGCATTGGCGCATATGATCGACGGTGGTAACAACTACATGGCCGTAGCCTATGCTATGCAACTAGTGCAGTTATACCTGGTTGACGACAGAAATAATATTTACGTTAACGAATCCGATTTGTATCACACGACAGAGACACTGGTCCGTGTAATGTCGCACTCTAGGCAGCCGCCTCCTGAGGGACTTGGCACTCTGCTGGAAACTCTGCGAGTGAATCAAGACCCTAGTGCGTACCTCGGTGAGAGGTCTCCGCTTGGACCTACTGCTCATATTCACTCTGGCATTCTACAAGTGCGAGTAAGTTTAAATATATTTTATATAAGTTTTAACACATATGTCCTCCAGAGGTAATTGAGACTAGATATTATATTGAAACAGATACAAGTTATTATTTTCAATCTTTAATTGCCTTTCATAATATTATCAATACAAATTATTTGATTGATTCAGTACCAGCCTATTTTTTTATTGTTTCACAGCTCAGTGTAATAGGTCTTTTCTTGATATAAGACAGATTTAGGTATGTGATGCAAGTTATATGCTAACTCGATGGTTATGCCCTGAATCGATTTTAACAAACTTGTAATATTGCATATGCTCTCTTCTTAAGAAAATGTGTCTAGATTTAAGATTCTATATTAAATAAATGCCTCCCTGGTATGATAATGGTCCTTGTGATAGGCTTAAATCTTCTGTTTAGAGCACTATTTGCTACTAGGTTTGACAGATATTTTACGATTCCCACTAGAAAGTAAGGATTAGATTGTATTTTTAATCTAATGGGATGTAGCCTAGCTATAATGTCATTATCTAATAGATAATTTAGAATTATATTTCTCTTTGAGGTGACTGGATAAGGATACAATTGTCATTACCCTCATTTGCCAGTGAGCACCGTAAAAGTCGGCTAACTAACGGTCTCGCCAGGGAAGCATTTCTCTCCTGGGAAATATTTAACACTTCATTGCGATCACCAACAGGTGCCTATCGATGATAGCATTTTTCCTCCCCCAGAAAAAAATTAATTTCATCAACAATAACGGTCCACGGTCACATCAGTTCCGCCATTCTCTGAGCTTATTTAGGTGGCGGGTCCGTTGATGGCAAGGCAGAGGATGGTAAGAATCTCTGGACGTGATCCGGCTACCAAAAAATCCGTGCCAATGAAACGAGTCTCTAAATGTCGCCTTCAAAACATGTCGCAATTTCGTTAAACGTGCAATGGCGCTAAAATTCGATGTTTCTCTATGTGATAGAATACAAGCGGATGGCGTAACATTGGACGACTCGCCACTAGGTGCACAGACGACATTTTGAATGTCACATGATACTGTTGGATGTGGATGGCATAGGAGTGTTCTAAGTGGCATTCCCGTGGTGAGCTATAAGACCTATAACCAACTTTGGACGTCTACAGGTAGATGGATGGATATAGTATAAATTATAAACAGGCTCTTAATACATATTATAACACGATTTTGTGACAGTTCAGTGTATGAATATTTCTTTGCGCAGGCACAGAACTATGACGACCCACCCGGTTTACAAGAGAAAACAGAGAATCTACTCCGCGAGTGGAGAAACGTGCTGCTTAGCCCACTTACAGAAATAGAACTGGGCCAAAACTTCAACTTGTATATTCATCGCATGAATATCAATGGCATCCTCAAGTCTGATGATATGATTATTAGATTCTTCAGGATTGCAGCACAGATGTGCATTGAGAATGTTTACCAACAACTCAACGAGGACAGGGTGAATCCGCCACCGGTTGCTCCAAAGAGGGACAAGTTTTATACAATGTGCGATTCGTTCATCAAATTTGTGTCGCTATTGATCAAGAATACTCCAGACGGTGGCAATCCGACACCAAAATTGAACCTTTTGAACAAAGTAAGTTTTATTTATAAGTTGTATAATAATAACACTTACTTGTAATCGGAAACTTGCTCCTTATCATTTTACTTTTGATGACAGTGTAATTCTCTCCCTATAATAACGATAGGGAATGAAACTCAATAATAAATAACTTAGCCGTTAAGATATCAACCTCTTATACTGAGTGTTGTGGTTCAATCTTCAAACAGCACGTCATGCTATTTTTAGCCTAGAATTTTTAATTTTAATGTTCATTATTTTACCAGTTTCTCAAAATAAGTTCTTTATTTATTTCGGTGCACAAATTTTTTTTTTAAATCTGCTTGTAATTTGTGTTCATTAATTATTGTAAGTTTGAAAAAGGTTCTAAAACTGTAGGTAGTGTTATAAATTGCCCGGATGACTGATAATTATCTACTCATCTGGTACTCTCTAAGTTAGTTTACGACATCCAAGGGAAACTAAGGAGCAACGACACATAGTCTTATTAATAGTATAACAAGTCCAAGTAGATGACCCATGAAAAGCCCATCTAAATATTGTTTGTTTTGGTCGCAGGTTCTGGGAATAATAGCAGGGTGCCTGTTACAAGACCATGAAGAGCATGGGATCAATTTCCAACAACTTCCATATCACAGGCTCTTGCTTATTCTATTTCTAGACATGAACATGGCTGAGCCCGTTCTAGAATCTATGAACTATCAGGTTAGTTTAACCATCTACTAATATTAAAAATGATCTAGCAAAATGTTGAATAATAATGGTGAGTGGTAAGCACTAAGTCTATAAAACTACTTGTTTCTTTAATAATTTTAAATAATTTTTATTATTGAATTCGTCAATGGTCGAAATGCGATTTCTACGGCAAATCTGTGGAGTTAGGCTGATCGATCGCATTCGTAACGACGACGTAAGAGAGCGAGTATGTATGAAAGAGAGTATTGGTGTAAAGATGCGAAAGGGAATGCTCCGATGGTTCGGAAATGTGGAAAGAATGCCGAACGAATGTCTGGTTAAGAAGATATACAATGCGAAAGTGTTAGGATGTAGGTACCGGAGGAGACCGAGACTAACCTACCTAGACCAGATCGGTCATGTACTGAAGGAAGGTGGAGTCAGGAGTCTCCGAAACCGGCGAGCGTGTATGAAGAGAATTATGAATGTTGAGGAAGCGAGTGAAGTATGCAAGGATAGAGTTCTCTGGCACTCTGTTCTCTCTGCCTACCCTGCAAAGTACATGGCGTGATGGTATGTATGTATGCAATGGTCATATCAACAGAACATAAGTTTAGGTTACTAATACCATCGTGTAGTAACTTCTAAAAGTAGTATGCGTGATTGAGTTAGCTCAAAAGGCAGATCATTAATATTACTGCAAAGAGCAACTACTCTTATTATAAAAGGTTGTACTTAATTCGGATCTGGCAATATATGATTAGTTATCAAGCTTTGCCACCAATAACTTTTTGTTGCCAGTTTCGAATAATTATTGTCCATAACGAGAAAAGATCTTGATTGATTCATTCTCACTGTTAATATTATTTATTAACCTAATTGCTGCTTTCAATTATATTTGAAACATAAATAAAATTATTACTTGTGGCTGGATTTCATATGGTTTAACTCATTCTCCTTCTTTTTCATTGAAATACTTTATCTACTTAATAGCCTAAACAATATGTATAAATAAATCTATAGGAAATGTTTTTACTGCATTTGCTAGCAGATAAGTAAACTAATTACCTGATAAATGGTAACTGGCGTTATAGATGACATAGACTTCAGTAACACCAGTGCAGTAAACCAAGTCCCAACCTTAGGTGCACGATTTCAAGTAATATTATGAGGGCAGGTACGGGGTGGTCGGTGGTTTGTATTTCTGACCCTGATACCGATTTCCTACAACTGACAATTGTCAGCAGCGTGGCCCACCACTAAATGTTGTAAATATTCCAGGTTCTAACAGCATTTTGTCATACTCTGCGCATCATTCGTCCCAATGTCGCCCCAGGCTTTGCATACGCGTGGCTGGAAATTGTTGCACACCGAGCTTTCATCAACCGCGTTCTCGCCGTTACACCACAGCAAAAGGTATGTAGTCAAATATATATATGTATTATATATAAACTAACTGACAAAGCAAGCTCTAACAGTTCATTTAGTCACCTGCTATTAAGAGCGCCTATGCCTTCAAATTCCCATTCGGGATGAAATCGTTAATTTGTTCTACCTTTTATGTTCTGGTCATAACCCACTCAAATCGTCTAGCGCGGTATGCGGCCGCATGCCCTGCTTTATTATGCCTCAATTTCTGCCAATTCTGTGCGGGTGAGCGGTACCAAATCCTTGACTTTTGTCTGGGGGTTACACTTTCGGTTACCTCCTCCGGCAACAGAGAACAGGGACGTTGATGTAACTACCCGGACGGAATCCGTGGTTAACGGGATGATCTTCGATCTGACCATCCGCGGTTTAGGCTAGGACATCTATACTTCATACTTCTCCTTACATACATATTTGTCCACTTATTGAACACGAAACTCCTCCACGATATCACTGTAATAGGGGTCCACATTGCATTTGTACACATACAGATTGCCTTGGGGTGACGGAGTAAGAGTACCTTTCGTCACCCCTTTTCTTGTCTGTGAGTGTCGTAGGGACGATTAAGGGATATATTAACATCTATGCATGAGAAGAAAAACCTTTTACACATCCAATCCTTCTGAACAGCATGGTATAGCAGATCAATTTCTCGAGGAGCACCGCAATTAGACGTATACAAGTTGAGATGAATGAATGAATGAAAAAGCAAATACAGATTGGCATATACGATTTTATTGGTTGAACGAAAAATAAAATTCCCAATTTTTGTGTCCGTAACTGGGCTGTTTACGTCCCACACCTGTCTCATAATATATTCTTGGTAAATAAAGCTCTAGACATATTGTATTTTCAAATCGTTCCCACACTGATAAAGATTCGACTTGTTCCCAGACCATATTATGTATCAAGATTTTTTATAGTTATATGTATGTATCATGTTTCATGTCTCATCGACACTTATGCTAACTTTATTTCAATATATCATGTAGGTAGTTATAACCACATACATTGTAATCAATTCATCCATGTTAAAGTCATACTAAGCTCTTAATGTTGTCTATATTACTTCAAATAATCTAAACTCTAACAAATATTCGAATATTTTTTTTCTCAATCGTGCTTTTAAAAACAGGATGGTTTTGATATGGTGAAATTCTTTTTAACTGTCTGCGGGTTAACCATCAACTTGAAAACAGTAGTATCTCTGGAAGATTTTGTTTCTATGTTTAATTATTATTACTCAGTATCATAATATACCCTCAAAAAATTAATATGTTAGAGTCATAGTGATGGCATTTATTTGACATTGCAGTTGTGACTATCTCATTCTGTCATTAATTAAATATTTCAAGTGAGATTTTCAAAATTGCTTAGCCTTTGCGATGGTAAAGTAAGCTTTATTTAGTCTGTGGTACGAAATTGCATTATAAGCCTGAATTGAGATTGTTCTAAGGGATGGTGGTGAACACTTTACTTCCTGGTCTGTTATAGCAATACAATTCTATTCAGCAAACAGTATAGATTTTGTTTTTGTTTTTATTAACATCTGGAAATAAATAGCTATCAACTGTAAACGCGTCTGACTGGCCATGTTTAATACCAGAATAATGTCGGGCAATTTTTTAACAATTGTGTCCACACTTGTTTAATAAAATTCAAAATCAGCCTGTATTTCTTTACACTTTGTTGTGTTGTGTTTCTATGTGTTCTAATTAATTTTATTTCTTTTAGCTGCTTTCAAAGCAGGAACCAGCTAATGGCAAAGTATTTTAATGATTTTCTATGTTTTTTTATTTTCAAATTAAATAAATAGACATTGTGAGCTTTGTATATTGAAACAATCATGTAGATAAGCAATAGTTTTTAAAATACATGTAGAAAGTATATAGTTTGCTTTTAGAGCGATATCAAACGAGAATGCATTACATAGTTGCAATTTCTGTATAGGCAGTGGCGTATGTTATTATTTAGTATACTTTTTTATATTAAGTGCACAGATATTGTAGATGTTAAGATACTAATTATCTGATATTATTATATTATGAGATTAACTACCATGTCAAGTGTCGCAGGTTCTAATCCCATGCACTTGTTCTGAATCTGGGTCTAATATGTGTCCATAAAGTGTATGTTTGTACAATCCTTCGCAATACAAGGACTATTGCCTTATAGTAAGATGTTAAAGAAATTAATGTTTCTCTCGTACCAGAATGTTGGATCTAAGGACCTCTAACAATACCACGGTAGCTAGGTGGTTTAGCATAGGTATGTTTCGAGTTATCCTCTTGTAGATATCTATTTAAACTCCTTAAATAATTCTTGCAATAACCACATGAAAAGAAGATTAGGTGAACATGGTAAGCTTACTTCTTATCCACTAATGGAGTATATGACTAAAAATTATCAACCGCATAGCTTTTATTATGACTGCAGAGATGGCGTAGTTGTTGAGATATCGAACTACCGTGTTAGATGTCATTGATTCCATTCCCAAACATATATATATTCTGTGTGATCAACAAATTCTTGTTCTGAGTCTGGGTGTAGTATGAATTCATTAATTTTATATTTGTAAAATCACCCGCAATATAAGGATTATTTTCTTAGTGTAGGGTTGATATCTTTAAAATAATATGCTCCCTTGTGTCCGTATTTTACTAGGCTAAATAGTTAACGTATTATAATTTTTCTACATAGGGACTGCAATCTCACCTATGCAACTGAAGGAAATAACAATATTGAAGGATAATATTATATTCATCATCATTACTATAATTATTTCTCTAAAGGGTTTAGGGTATGTCTATTTTAGTAATGCATCATTTTTAATGTTTGATGCACTATTCTGTTTATTTTACCTTTAATAAACTAAAATAAGTAAATTAAATTTAAAATTAATGTTTCATTTCAAAGATTTGTTGATTCTCTAGTGTTGAACGTTTATTGAAGTTTATAAACTTGCCATAGCTGTATTATTTTTTTATGTGCAGTTATTTACATAATATATCTTCAACTGACGATGTTAATGGTTCTAATTCTCAATAGATTTTATATTAAGTGTAGACGATTTTAAATTTTTAATGTAAGTAAATTTGGATAGCAATAAAGTGTAAAAGATACGTAAACACTTTCAAAAATGTGCAATGAATAGCGTTAATGATGATTTTCGTTAATCTTACCATCTCAGGCCTTGGCTTATATGACCATCATGGTAAATACGCCTCTGTTTTTAAGTAATATAGAGTATATTTACTTTAAGGAGTGAGATGCATGTAATTGCATGAAACCTGTGTGACCGGTAGAGTTGACAGTGTTTTTTTTTACATAACAGTATAATATTCAAAGAGTTACTTATGTTACAGGGCTGGGGCATGTACTCAACACTGCTGATGGACTTGTTCAAGTTTTTGGATCCATTCCTCCGCAACACTGAGCTCGCCGCTCCTGTAATGACTCTATACAAGGGCACTCTGAAAGTTCTCCTTGTTTTGCTTCACGATTTCCCCGAGTTCCTCTGCGATTACCATTACGGTTTCTGTGATGAGATACCTCCGAATTGCATTCAGATGAGGAATCTCATTCTCTCAGCATTTCCACGGAACATGCGTCTACCGGATCCATTCACGCCGAATCTGAAAGTGGATCTCTTGGCTGAAATCACGCTCCCGCCGCGCGCGGTTATTAACTATACTACGATCATACCCGCGTCCCAATTCAAGAAAGACCTGGATGCGTACTTGAAGGCGCGCTCACCAGTCACGTTCCTGACCGAGTTGAGGAGCAATATGCAGGTATGTTCACGATGGTTTCAGTTACGTTTTGTTGTGTGGTGATGGCTACGAATACTATCAACTGTTTTGTAAGACCGTACCGACGAGTAAGAGCTTTAAATTGACCTGGCCCAACTCAGGTCAACAATTATATTCCCGAAGGTTGACGTCAGGCAGGTGGGCGCTTATAAAAGCTATCGTCCAATAAGTTTTGCACTATGGTATGATGAAAGAGGAGCACATATTACTTCAACGCCAAACAAATGGGATAAGACTGCTCTTATACCCTGCGGTGATGATGATGATGATGTTCATGCTTTTTTCATATGTAGTCCATTTAAATTTTGTTTTCTTTTTTTTGTTAGCTGATATGCCACTATCACGAACCTCGTTAATGAGGTTTGATCAGTCAACACCACGCTGGCAGATATGCATAGAATTCAAAGTTTCATTCTCTTGTAGTGATGGGAGTTTTCCAAGTCACCTAATCGCCACTTATGATCTTTTAAATCTGGTTTTAAAAAGGGGTATTCTTTAGCCATCACCATACTTATAATTATTTTTACGTTTTGTTTTGTATTTTCTGGGTTTCTTTAGTAAAATATAGTACCTTTCATATAATTAATACTTTTTGTATTTACAAATACATTTAGGTAGTGAATGAGCCAGGCCGCCGTTACAACAGTCAGCTGATGAATGCCGTTGTTTTGTACGTGGGCACGCAGGCCATCGCTCACATCAGGTCCAAGGGTCAGACACCCAATATGTCCACAATAGCACATTCTGCGCACATGGACATTTTCCAAAACTTCACCGTAGATTTCGATTTCGAAGGACGGTAAGAAACAATTTGAAATTAAAGACATTACACAAGCAACATAAAATTAGTATTTTCTAGGTTTTTTATTAAAACTATTCATTCATCCATCAGCCTATTATAGTCATTCGCTGTTGAGTATGACCTCTTCATGGATGGGAATGACATTATAGTCTTTTTTATGATGCAAATTTATAGGCAGTTATGTTTTTAACGGATTATGTCACACTCAAATTTTAAATCCTCTTTTGTATAATATCGTAATTTTATTAATGGAAAATTCTTAAATATTAATTACGTTTTTAAAATTTTTAAGAACAATTTACTGTGTAACTTTGTGCAAAAATAAGACAATTTATTATCTATATTAATTAGTATTAATTAATGTATTCAGTAGTTGGATAACAGTATTAGGACTAAGAAGCTCTTTTGAAATCATCATATACTATGTGAAATAACTATATGTTAATATTTGCTCACTAGATATCTGTTCCTCAACGCGATCGCGAATCAGCTACGTTACCCGAACAGTCACACGCACTATTTCTCGTGCTGCCTACTATATCTGTTCGCGGAAGCCAACTCAGAAGCTGTCCAGGAACAAATCACGCGGATGTTGCTAGAGCGGCTCATTGTTAATCGACCACATCCATGGGGCCTGCTCATCACCTTCATTGAGCTGATCAAGAACCCCAGCTACAAGTTCTGGTCTCATGAGTTCGTTCACTGCGCTCCGGAAATTGAGAAGTCAGTATCTATGCTATCAAATGTCCAAGTCACATCAAATACGAACTAACATTATTTAGGATGACGAATAAATTTGTATATTTAATTGTTGAATAAATGTTATCACTGTAAAAAAGAGATTAATAAATAAGAAGGCTTAAACTACTAACATCCTGTCAATATAATTAGCCACTGTTAAAATATAAAAAACATTTTCCTGGCTGACCTATCATTGCATGGAATGCCAAAAGCCAAAATCGATGCGATTAAAAATTAAATAATTCAAATCTTAATAAATAAAGAATGCGTATATCTCTTGAGGTATTTTCCAAATTCAACTACCCATAGATTGTCTATGAATATTGGATATTTGAAATGAAAGGACACAAGTCTATGGACTTTTTGGGTGTTGTATATATTTCTAAGATGAAAAGCACTACATAAAGTCAGCATAATCTAATAAACTATGTTTTACTAGTATTAAATTTCAGCTCAAAAATCCTGTTACCGTCCTAATAATATAAAATATAAATGATCAAATTTGTAATTTGATTATTCGAGGATAGGTCGGTAAGGTGAAAATCTTTTTATATTTATAGTTGTTATATACCCATTATAATAGTATATAAAAATAACCTAACTAATGTAATAGTTGGGCTTTATTTTATATAAATATGCATCATACTTTATAAATGGTGAACCATAACCTGTTTCATACACACAGAACGTTTTATGCGCGATGTCATACATTTTTAATAATTTGTTAATCTTTAGAATTAAGATGATAACATGTCCTATCAAAGTATTTGTTACAATGATATAATAATCTATACTTAGTATGCTAACACCCAATGTGATGAATGGAGTCAGTGTTAACTGTCCTGCTAAGTAGCAGTTGTAGCTGGGAAGTATGTCTGGTAAGTGTCATCATATATTCTGCACTTGCTGTCCAAAGGCTTCTCTGTGTTGGACTTGTTTATCATAATAAATTTATGGTCAAGAACAGCCCCGAAGTTAATAGTCACAGAGCTGACTTTTTTTTTATAATACGGTATATGTAACATCGATTTGCCTGTATACTTGATATTGTGGATAGTGACCGGCCGAAACTAGATTTATATTTGAAACCGAAAATGAATAGCGTTCTTTGTTTCATAATTGCTTGTTACTGAACAACATTTCCTTTATTTAGCAAACACAAATTGGCAATTGAACGCCTAGGCTAAACGCGATTATTTTAATTATTTGGATGCTTTAACACCAAAATTTTGGTCGGTCACTAGTTATCGATGTGAAAATAACGACGGTTACCATCGGTGCGGTTAGCACGATAATAAAAAAAACGTTTACAATAATGTATAAAACAGGAACGCGAATGTATTCGATTGGCGCTTTACCCGTTGCGTAATAGTTTCCAAATCTAACGTTTAGTGCGGCTAGCACAATTGTGAAATATTCTATTAAAGATGCATGTCCGAATTCCGTAATCCCGTAAAAACTTATATATTTTTATTCTATATTATTTAATTTTTTTTAGTTTATTTTTGTATTTTTTTTTTTTGATATAAGAAGGGTGGACACAGCTAATTATTTTTGTCACAAAGATAAAAGTCGCCTTATATTATCGTGCTAGCCACACTGGTAACTTTTAATGTCAATGATTTATTTTTGAACGGTATTTAATTGAATGAAATGCGAAGTGCAGCTTGTGCCACTCGACCTATTAGCGTGGCCATCGATTTCGCAAACACATTAACTAAAACCCACAGTATTAATAGCATATACTTGCAATACATTACGCACGAGAGAAGCCTTTTTTGGCGTTTATTTGTCAGTCGTAGTTTCATTTCGCGTTTTGGTAGCACTCTAGTTGTTTTACCGATAATCTGTAACGGTTTTCTTTTCATTTTATTATTTTAATTTTTAGTCATCGTGAAAATTTCGCAGCTATGCTACGTGCTACCTTAAAGCGACGTAATATGTGTTATTTAAGCGCAAAGTGCATATGCTTTTATCGTGCTAGCCGCATAGGTGAGTCGTTACGCGATTGAAAACAAATGTTTAACTTATAAAAATATTTTGTTTGTTAGATTGTTCGCGTCAGTGGCTCGCTCGTGCATTGTGGACAAGACGTGTGCGGGCGGGGGTGAGAGGGATATAACCGAGTAGCGTTGCGCCACTTGGGAGTCTGTCCGATATGAGCATATATTGAGCTTTATCGAGAAAGGTGAGAATTAAATATATTTTATTGAGGGCAAAACCCCATAGAATATAAATATTCCTTGTGACATATATCACATCCCAATTAAGGATTGCACAAGTTAATAAGCCTGCATGCGATCGAACTCTAACACGAGATGTTAGTAGTTGGATGACCTCGCCATCTATACTGTCAAAAGTATTTGAGCGTGTGGTTAACATCGGTTGACCAATATTTAATAGAGTTGGGCAGTGCAATTTACATCACTAACCCAGATGTTAAACGTAGCATTAGCATTTCAAATCCGAGTCTCAAAACTGCTGTTGATGTTGCACGAAGAACGAAGGCCACCGCTGCTAATCTTTGCGCCGAAAACGCTTCGTAGTGGTTTTTTTTTACTGTTAGCGCTTTACCCCCCAAATTCAACAGTTACTACGGTCGGTAGTAATCAGAAAAGATCAATTTCTCATCCGCTCCTCGTTCGATTTTGTTAATGTATTTTTTTTCCGTTCTACAGGCTTCCAAAGCAAGGCGAGTTCTAGCCAGCCGCCTCAGCCACAACCGTCTACATCCTCTCAGCCCGCCAAAACGCAACCATTACAGTGGAACAAACTGTTTAAGAAGTAAATCTGTGCGAACATACCTATCACTAGTGACTATGTAATATTATAAACCACAATTTCATAATAGTGATGATGATGATAGAAAACGATGTGAGACAAGTGATTTTGTTATAATTTTTACGAGTGTTTTTAATTTTGTATTATGATGATTTTTGATCCGTTTGCCTCAATGAATAATAATAATTCTGATGTATATGTATTATTGAATTCAATTAATGTATTTATTTATATGTTTAGGTTACAATATTTTGAATTTGTAGTGTCCAATTGAACATTGAATTATCATTGCATTTGTAAATACAATATTTGATATATTATTGATTGACACTAATAGGAATGTGTGTTGTGCTTACATTTAATTAATTAAAGAGTGATAATAATACAAATTTGCAACGTTCTCCATTTATTCTGTAAATATTTATTGAAGGTATGTATCGCTAAAGTTGTGTAATTTAATTTTCAATTATACATTGTAAACATTATTAACTTTGTACAAGTTCTCAATTATAATTAATGCTATTTGATTAAATTAATTAGAGTATAAAAGTGAATGAAGGATAAGTTAGTTCAATTACAACAGCATAATAAGATTTTCATTCATTCTATGATATATGATTGTACTGAATTTTGATGAATATTATTGAATAATGGCTGTCATTGCCCAAATTAGATACATCACATTTCAATTTATAATATTATAATACAATTTTATTTTTTTGATTAGTCGGATGTGGCCGAATAATGCTGATTTATAAATACGAACGAGGATAATGTCTTTGAATTTAACGATTTAATTATATAATAAAATCATATTAATTATTAATGAAATGTAACAGTTGTGATTTTTATGTGTGTACGTGTATTTTGTGCGTGTGTATTAAATAGCTATTATTGTCATAATTAATTTGTATTAGATAATTCATTCAATATTAAATCATAAATGTGTGTTTCATAATTGTGTTATACAGTTACATAATTGTATAAATATATTTGAAGATTTACGTGTCATTTTGATATAGTTATCACTTAGGATGGTTTCCTTTGTTTCGGTACTTAGTAGTACTATGTACTGTATGTTTCATATACTCTGTGCGTGCTTTTGGATTGGTCTTGAAACTAATAAGCTGCATTATAAATTAGTTCACGACCAGAACAACAGCTCGCATCAGTTACACAAGATAAAATGGGATCCCACTAAGTGATTAAGAGCTAGTTCGTCGAATAAGTTGAATCGACTGATTATATCTTTATACATATTTTGTGTAGATTTTAGAACAGTGACGCAGCGTTAAATTTTAACGTGGTAGTATTTAATGATTAATTAATAATATAATGTGTTTAATAATGATTATATAATAATATGATTAATGATTAATAATTAAAATGAAAATGAGTTCTATTATAAGTTTTCTCGATGATAAGTTTGTAGGTGTGATTTTGAATTAATGATAGTTTAATGCGGTGTTGAATGTGCATGCATGAGCCGCTCACAGCGAATAATTATTATTCGCCTTAGATTTATAAATTAATCCTAAAATTACTTCACTTTGATTAAGACATGTAATCAGTTTTTTAAAGAGTCTGTTTAAAAAAATATTTTTTTAATTCTTTTGTTGTTTTTTTTACCATCGTATACCAAAACGTGACCGTATGTGATTCAGTTTTAGGTTATAAAGCTGAGTTATTATCTTTACAATAATATCAAATAGGCAGTCCTTATTATTCTGATCGCATGCTACAAGATGATTAATTTTAAAAATTCAATTTAGTTTTCTATTTCTAAAGATATAAAAATGTTTAGGTTTTTATAAACAATATTTTTCAAGGTTAAAACAAGAAACCTTTCATTAGAAAACAGAGGCTAGTAAATCAGTAACCATGCAAAATTTAGAGAACAGTATGAAAATTAGTATAGCAGAGAAATAACTGGCATTTTCATACTATATGGTCACCACTTATAGCAGTTGCACTGTAATTTTATAACATATCGTGATCAAAGCAAGCTAAGCTTAAGTATGCGCTACACGGTTTCAAACAGTGGTTTGAAGCAGAAAAAGCAGAAATGCGATTTGCTGGCTACATGGTTTAAGAGTAGTTTGAAACAAACAGTGTTTAAGAGAACGTGGTGCGGATAGGACGTCTTTACGCTCGCGTACCGTATATTCACTACAATGACGTCATGGCGCCTTAACTATCAAAACAACAAAAAAATGGTTACTCCAAATTTTTGTTCAAAGGCTCAAATGAGAACCAGTCTGATGGTACGACATTCAAGGAGACATCATTTTATTCAAAGCTTACGAGCAATGAATTGCATTTACCTAAAGCCTACATATACAGGGTGTCCCAAAATTCAACGATAAGCTGGCACCAGCAGGTGGACCTACATATGACTACTCGAGAACAGAAAAGAAAAAAATTCTACCTTGATTTTTTTTTTCATTACGACAAAAAAACCAAAATCTTTAAAAATGGACATCCTTTATTATATTATTAAGTGCTATTGCTACAGTTTTACAAGTAATTCTGTGTTTTTTTTTGTATTGGCAAGGTAAGTAGCACTACTATCGATCACAATCATTAAAAATTCCAGAATATCTATAGTTTTTACACAAAAATCAATCAAAACTATGTTTTTTTCATAAATTATGTAAGATTTTGACTTTCAGCTCACTTTCACTCATCATAGTGAAAAAAAAAGTATGGACGCTACTGTGGCAAATAGTATTAAAAATTGGCGCATCTAACTACAATTCTAAAATGGTATAACATTCTAGACAAACTAGCCACAAAAATATACTTAGGTGTACTATTTCAAAATAACAACCATATTTCGAAAATTGTTAGTGTTGATAGTAATCACTTTTACTATGTAGCCAAAATGTTTTTGTAGCAAGTTCTCAGAATTTTAATGAGACATGTGCGTAGTCCATAAGTCCATAAAATAAGTTAGACAGAGATAGAGAGATTATACGTTAGAGGGAGAAAGATAGATGCTAATTGTTTAGTAACATTAATGCAGGTGGAGAAGTAATTAATGTCCTCAGCAGCACAGCATGTCAGTATGCTCTACTTCTTTGTTTACTGCACACCGTTCTGTTTTATTTAAAGTGGCTCTGGTACTGACGACTTTTGGATTGAATTAAGTGACCTGGAAATTGACCTGACTTGGCATTATTTTAGACTGTGATTTTGTGTTTTTTTTAAAGAAGTTTTGCCTTATTTTCAAGTGTTTAGCATTCATCATGCCGCTACCATACACAGCGTTAGAATACGCTAATATGCACCTATTTATGGAGAATGCCGATGCAATGCCAACGCTGCTAGCAGATTATATCGAGCAAGGTACCCTAATCTTCAAAGGTATCCGGATTATCGCGTATTTATTAACGTGTATCAAGCTTTTTCGGAGGGTCGTATACCATCTGACAGGCGAAACGCTGGAAAACCTAGATCGGAACACGATGAAGAAGTTCTCAATGAAATAGAAAACGATTCAACTACCTCTGTACGTGCTGTACAAGCAGCAACGGGAATCCCAAAAAGTACTGCACATAGAATTTTAAAACGTCACGTCGTCGTGATGAAACAACCTGCAAGAAAGATGGATATTTAAATCTTCACAACCTTCATAGCTGGAACAATGAAAATCTGCACCTGGTGAGAGAAGACAATCCCAATACCAATTTAAGGTTAACCTATGGACTGGCATAATAAATGGCAAAGTGATAGGGCCCTTTGAGTTACAAGGAAACATAGATGGCAATAGTTATTTAAACTTCTTACAAAATGAGTTGCCAGGATTATTAGAAGATGTGCCCTTAAGTGATTTGCAAACCATGTGGTTTCAAAACGATGGTTGCCCAGCTCACTATGCCCGTCCTGTGCGAGAGTACTTAGACCAAGAGTACCCAGGGCGTTGGATCGGGCGACTTGGTCCTATCTTGTGGCCACCCCGTTCACCCGATCTAAATCCCCTGGACTTTTTCTATTGGGGTTGTCTAAAGGACAGAGTCTGCACAAAACCGATTGCAACCTTGGACGAGCTTCGCCATAAAATAATTCAGACTGTGGATCTACGGACTACGCACATGTCTCATTCAAATTCTGGGAACTTGCTACAAAAACATTTTGGCTACTTAGTAAAAGTGATTACTATCAACACTAACAATTTTCGAAATATGGTTGTTATTTTGAAATAGTACACCTAAGTATATTTTTGTGGCTAGTTTGCCTTGAATGTTATACCATTTTAGAATTGTAGTTAGTTGCGCCAATTTTTAATACTATTTGCCACAGTAGTGTCCATACTTTTTTTTTTCACTATGATGAGTGAAAGTGAGCTGAAAGTCAAAATCTTACATAATTTATGAAAAAAACATAGTTTTGATTGATTTTTTGTGTAAAAACTATAGATATTCTGGAATTTTTAATGGTTGTGATCGATAGTAGTGCTACTTACCTTGCCAATACAAAAAAAATCACAGAATTACTTGTAAAACTGTAGCAATAGCACTTAATAATATAATAAAGGATGTCCATTTTTAAAGATTTTGGTTTTTTTGTCGTAATGAAAAAAAAAATCAAGGTAGAATTTTTTTCTTTTCTGTTCTCAAGTAGTCATATGTAGGTCCACCTGCTGGTGCCAGCTTATCGTTGAATTTTGGGACACCCTGTATATTTTTATTTTGGCGGCGGGCTATGTAGTAGTCATCCCGCTAAATCCGTCCGGGGCAACAGAAGAATCTCGCTCTAAAATATATCTGTAGCATATGCTTTTTGGTGCGCTTCGCTTTCGGCACTCTTGCGTCCCGTTTTCGAGTTTTAAGATAATTTAAATCTTGAAAATTTGTATTGGAAAGTTGTGTTTTACACAACTTATTGAGAAAAAGTCTTGACAATTTTTTGAGGAAAAATTTATTTGTTAAAATATCCAACGCATTTCTTTTTCGTGTAATATTTTTATAAGCTTCACAATTTAAGTCCCAAAGGCAGGGCAAGTCTTTGTCACTCGAGAAGTTGAGTAATAACATCAGCGCTCACCTCTGCAGCGTGACTGTCGTTCGTTTGGTTTGTAGCAAGCGGCTAGACGGTTTCAAACAAGATTTAATCGAACATGGTCTACGCGTTAATGTGAGCAAAACCAAAATAATGGTTTTTGAAAGAGATAAAACCAGAACAGATGTAAGAGTAACAATAGGTAATGATGTACTAGAGCAAGTGGATGAATTTGTATATCTTGGATGTGGATTTAGCCGAGATGGAAGGTACACCACTAATATAGAGCGAAGAGTGAATGCGGGAAATAGAGTGAACGGAGCGTTGGGGCAACTTCTCGGCAACCACCACCTCAGCCAGAAGGCACGTGTAGCAATACATAACGCAGTGCTTGTCCCAACATTACTGTATGGAAGCGAGAGTTGGGTATGCAGAAAAGAGTATGATAGTAAAATTAATGCGGTCGAAATGCGATCTCTGCGGAAAATCTGTGGAGTTAGGCTGACCGACCGCATTCGTAACGACGACGTAATAGAGCGAGTAGGTATGAAAGAGAGTATTGGTGTAAAGATGCGAAAGGGAATGCTCCGATGGTTCGGACATGTGGAAAGAATGCCGAACGAACGTCTGGTTAAGAAGATATACAATGCGAAAGTGGAAGGATGTAGGTACCGAGGGAGACCGAGACTAACCTACCTAGACCAGATCGGTCAGGTACTGAAGGAAGGTGGAGTCAAGAGTCTCCGAAACCGGCGAGCGTGTATGAAAAGAATTATGAATGTTGAGGAAGCGAGTGAAGTATGCAGAGATAGAGTTCTCTGGCACTCTGTTCTCTCTGCCTACCCTGCAAGGGATATGGCGTGATGATATGTATGTTTAATCGAACGTTTGGCCAATGGTTTGTAGCGCAAGCCTCGCAACCAAGGGTGTTTAGAGGTCATACGAAATTTGGCATAAAACATCTATCTACACTGTTTGAAACCACTGCTTCAAACCACTGTTTGAAACCGTGTAGCGCATACTTTACTTTAATACCAAAATGATAGGCAATATTAGTGACGTCACTTATAATTACAGTTAAGAGAACAAGACTTCTTCAATTTATTACTTTTTAGTAGTCTTAATAGCAAAATAGGTAACATTAAGGTGAGAATAAACATTTCTTGCAACTAATTTTTTTGTTGATTATGGTGGCAAACGAGCATGCAGCATACCTGATGGTAAGTGTCACTGCCGCCCATGGACCCTTTGAAATACCAAGGGTATAGCTTAGGCCGCTGCCTACCAATAAAATCCCCAAACCCACCCAGTTGGGCTTCCGGCTCTCTCGCTCACTGAACTTATTTTTAAAAGGTGGTAGGCTAACTTATGATTAGAAGATACTTAATGCAGAAATGTTGCAAAATCCTCTAAATGGGATTTCTTTTTAATATTCACGCGTACAAAGCTGGCACTAGGTATCCAGGTTTTAATATAAACATTGACCTAGTCCGTTATCTATTCAATATTCAGCTTAAATAAATAGTACAAGTAGATGTTAACTTTATTGTCTATGGCAGACGGGAATCATGTGATGATAAGAGCTCTAGGATCCTCAACTGTGGAATAGGGATGTGAGGTAGGGATGGATGGATGATGATCATCGATGTTGCGAACAAAACATCGATGTTGCTATACGAAAAATATTGTAACATCGATGTTAACGGAATTGATCATCGATGTTAACTCACGGCCTCAAGCACGACTAATGCAAGGAAACAAATTATGTCTTCTATAAATCCCCAAATGCTTTGTTTTTTTTTTTTAATTCTGCACGCGTATTCATTCACTGCTCACCTGTCGTTCCCGTCGTAGAGCAAGCAAGACTACAAAGAACGCACAAAGCGTTCTTTGTAGTCTTGCTTGCTCTAGGGATGATTCCTTCGTATTTGGGCCTGGTGCTCGACGGACGTTGGTGGTTCCGGGAGCAATTCCGCAGGATTGCTCCCCGGCTGGTCGGCGAGGCGTCCGCCCTATCGCGGCTCATGCTGAACGTGGGCGGACTCAGCTTCGAGGGCCGACGGCTGTATGCGGGGGTGATCTGCTCAATGGCCATGTACGGCGCACCCGTGTGGGCGAGGTCTCTGACCGTCCAGCTCAGGGCTTTTCTGTGGCGCCCACAGAGAGCCATGGCGGTCAGAGCCATCCGCGGATACCGCACGGTGTCGACCGAGGCGGCATGTGCATTGGCCGGAACACCCCCATAGGACCTAGAGGCGGAAATGCTCTCCGACCTCTACTGGCGGGTTAATTTAGCACGCGACGAAAGTGGCTCCCTATCGCTTAGCGAGATAGCCACCTTGCAAGAGGAAGCCCGCCGGGACGTAATCGCCCGTTGGGTTACGCGGCTGGAGAGGCCTAGACACGGTGTTGTTACCGTTGAGGCCCTCCGGCCCGTACTGATGGAATGGATGGGGCGGCGGCACGGAGTCCTCTCCTTCCGGTTGGTGCAGGTCTTTTCGGGGCACGGTTGCTTCGGCAAGTACCTGCACACGGTCGTGAGGAGGGAGTCGACTCCGTCCTGCCACCAGTGCAGTAGCGACGAAGACACGGCGCAACATACACTCGAGATATGTACGAGCTGGGACGGGCAGCGCCGTGATCTCGTCGCTGTCATCGGTTCCGACCTGGCGCTACCGGCTGTAAAAGCGATGGTTGACAGCGTCAGGAACTGGGACGCGGCCGCCGCCTTCTGCGAGGCTGTCATCTCGCAGAAGGAGGCGGCGGAGCGACCTCGGGAGGATTCCCTCCATGCGGACTCGATCAGCCGCCGGCGCAGGCGCGAATATCTGCGCCTGATGCCGCCCTAACCGAGGCTTCGGGTGATCGGACCGGGGAATAGTCCGGTCACCCGACGTGAGGCCACCGCGTGAGGACGACTCCCAGAAGGCGAAAACTGTCGGGGCATCGAAACGAGAGGAATCCGCAAGGTTAAACCGCCGGGCGGGCCACCGATGACAAAGATCGGGTACCGGTGGCCCGCTCGCACAGCGAAGAGAGGTGTTTGCAGGGTGGGTCTATGGGGTTGCGCGCCACCTCTTCGTTTGTCCCGGGCCGATTTAGTGGGGCGCGACCACGTCCATAGGGCTTTCGATTATGACATCGATGTTTTTCTAATATCGATCATCCCTAATGTGAGGTTAATGGCAAAGAATCGATTAAATAAAAATCGATTTTTCTTTATTCCATATTAATCGATTTTAATAAAAATAAATAATCAATTTTTCAATTATTTAAAAAACTATACGCTTTTTGTATTCCAATAATAAACCTAAGAGATTCATAATAACAATTATCAGATTAAAAATCAAATAAAATGATATAAATAAAAAAATAATTCACAACTAAAATCAAACCGAAAGTTCCTTTAAATTTTCAAAGTAAGGCACTGGGGGGGCACACTTAAAACATTACTTATTTTTACTGATCGTCGCGCCGCCTACAGATTGTTTGTACAAACTTAACTGCTGCCATTTTGTCCTGTATGTCAAACGTTTGACAACTGTGAATTATTATTGTTTGTTCCTAGCGTAGGTACTTATTGTCATCAATCTATTTACGGTTATTGATGTACTTTCTGAAAATTATCTCAATTTTCATTGTTCAGCTGATATAATTATTGCTTAGTTATCAGCTGATATGTTTTTTTTATATTTCAGGGTAGCTTTCATAGTAAAAGAAAATTCTATATAATTACATATACACATGTAGATATGTATATATATCACTTCAACTTTAGTTCACCGCGTAAACTCTGGGTGGCAGCACCTTCCATACATGCATATTTTATCATGGAGTTGCCACTCTTTTTCAGTTTAATAACTTTACTCTTTGGTAAGGCATAAGGAAACCAAATGTCATTATTGATACACATTTTCAGTACCATTAAACATTTTATTATAAAAAAGAAAATGAAATGAAGAGCATCCTAACAAGATAACCATATTGTCTCAAAAACTAAAATATAAAGCGGAACAAAAGAAAATTGCCATAAATATCAAGTACTATTTTACAGTTAGACCTACGTTCAGCTGTGGACGGCAGTAGGCTGATATTTATTTAATTTTTTCATTTAAATGACTAGCACTAAAGAAATATTTTTTTTTGTATTGCAGGGGACTTTACTAACATGCACTGATACGGAAGATCGGTCTCGGACCTTAACCACTACGCCATCTATGCAGTCAAATGATGATGATGATTTTACATTTGACTAGTTTTAAAATAAAATATTAGTTAGTAAAAACTTATTGATGACGAGTTTACCATAACACATTTTTTATTGAAAATGTTGAGGTTATAAAACGTATGACTCGCATGACAGACGCTTTTAGTTTTTTGAACGAATTTTACAGTAGTGTGACCATTTGTGGCCGATTTCTGCCATTTGGACAGATTTTGCATCTAAATAGTTCTGGCAGATTAAGCGGACGATTTAAAAAAGTGGCAGAATTTGGCAGATTTCTCGGAACTCATTATTATTTTTGATATACAGTCGTATACATTATTATTTTAATTTAGAATACTTATATTATTGTCTGTCTTATACATATTTTATTTTTAGCTTTTATTTGGTAGAAAATTATTTACTTAGGTGGCAACTTTTGTCCCATGCCTAAAAGCACGGGGATTTTCCTTTTATTCTATTTTTATATAGGTACGCCATATGATTATGAACGGTAATACATAATTAATAAAATTTAGTTTCTTATTAATGTAACTGATGGAGATTTAAATCAATGTTTGTTTTGTTGTATTGTTTGTTTTGTTGTCTTGTCTATCTACCACCTCATTCTCTTCTCTTTTGACGTTTTTATGTGTTCAGTTGTGTTTTCTGTGCATGATGAAAAGAAAATACGAGCGTTCGTACCGACCTGAGTGGGAACAAGATTCTTTGCTTTCTTCTTGGATTTCCAGAGCAAAGGGTACCTAATCCTGATATTGTATTTTGCAAAGCTTGCAATTGTAAATAAGTCACAAGATTGTCTTCATTAAAAGAACATGTGTCATCCCAAAAACATAAAAAGCATATGATTGGGTATAGTGGTCAATCATCGGTAAGTACTTTACAATATGCAAATATATCGACGGCGGAAAGCGAAAACGTAGTAGTCCACAAAAACGAAATGTTCACCAGAGACAAAAACCTGTTTCACTTTTTTTCAAAAAATCATAACTATACATACATACCATAGAGTATTTTAAATATATAGATACATACATACATATCATCACGCCATATCCCTTGCAGGGTAGGCATAGAGAACAGAGTGCCAGAGAACTCTATCTCTGCATACTTCACTCGCTTCCTCAACATTCATAATTCTCTTCATACACGCTCGCCGGTTTCGGAGACTCTTGACTCCACCTTCCTTCAGTACATGACTGATCTGGTCTAGGTAGGTTAGTCTCGGTCTCCATCGGTACCTACATCCTTCCACTTTCGCATTGTATATCTTCTTAACCAGACGTTCGTTCGGCATTCTTTCCACATGTCCGAACCATCGGAGCATGCCCTTTCGCATCTTTACACCAATACTCTCTTTCATACCTACTCGCTCTCTTACGTCGTCGTTACGAATGCGGTCGGTCAGCCTAACTCCACAGATTTTCCGCAGAGATCGCATTTCGACCGCATTAATTTTACTTTCATACTCTTTTCTGCATACCCAACTCTCGCTTCCATATAGTAATGTTGGGACAAGCACTGCGTTATGTATTGCTACACGTGCCTTCTGGCTGAGGTGGTGGCTGCCGAGAAGTTGCCCCAACGCTCCGTTCACTCTATTTCCCGCATTCACTCTTCGCTCTATATCAGTGGTGTACCTTCCATCTCGGCTAAATCCACATCCAAGATGTACAAATTCATCCACTTGCTCTAGTATATCATTACCTATTGTTACTCTTACATCTGTTCTGGCTTCGTCTCTTTCAAAGACCATTATTTTGGTTTTGCTCACATTCACGCGTAGACCCCTTTACTTACAATCTTCTGTCATTGTGTCGACTAGGGTCTGCATCATAACTATAATCTGTCTAATCTAAGAAGTGCACTTTGACAGCTGTCTGACTAAGTTGTCTAGGTATGTGAACCAAATAATCGCTATCGAAAATATCCGATTTTACTGAGAAATTGATATTAATTCTTTATAATTAATAATCGGTTTATTTTTTATTTTTCAAAATGGTGATGAATAAATTAAGTGCTAAATTAGTACTAAACAAATTTAATTATTTCAGCATAGAATCTATTCATCATATTTAATAGGATTAGGTTAAATAAAAACAAAAACTGGATTCGAAAATGGCTATTTATTAAGAATTACTACTATTACTTGAATTATCAGCGTCGCGAACATTAATAATTATTTCCTCATCAATCAAAGTGTCGAAATATACATCTCTGTCAAAATCTCTATTCGATTAATTGTATTATTCTAATATTTTTAACGATTATTTGGATATTCGTGAATTGGAAGTTGTCAAGCACTACTGTATAGAACGTGATGACGTGACATTGTTAGGTCGTCCATAACAATTACTATTTATCATGTTATTTTTATTTTAAATTATTTTTACGAGTTTCAACATTAGATTAATGGTCTTTCAAAGAGATGAAGCCAGAACAGATGTAACAGTAACAAAAGGTAATGATGTACTGGAGCAAGTGGATGAATTTGTATGTCTTGGATGTGGATTTAGCCGAGATGGAAGGTACACCACTGATATAGAGCGAAGAGTGAATGCGGGAAATAGAGTGAACGAAGCGTTGGGGCAACTTCTCGGTAGCCACTACCTCAGCCAGAAGGCACGTGTAGCAATACATAACGCAGTGCTTGTCCCAACATTACTGTATGGAAGCGAGAGCTGGGTATGCAGAAAAGAATATGAAAGTAAAATTATTGCGGTCGAAATGCCATCTCTACGGAAAATCTGTGGAGTTAGGCTGACCGATCGCATTCGTAACGACGACGTAAGAGAGCGAGTAGGTATGAAAGAGAGTATTGGTGTAAAGATGCGAAAGGGAATGCTCCGATGGTTTGGACATGTGGAAAGAATGCTGAACGAACGTCTGGTTAAGAAGATATACAATGCGAAAGTGAAAGGATGTAGGTACCGGGGAGACCGAGACTAACCTACCTAGACCAGATCGGTCATGCACTGAAGGAAGGTGGAGTCAAGAGTCTCCGAAACCGGCTAGTGTGTATGAAGAGAATTATGAATGTTGAGGAAGCGAGTGAAGTATGCAAGGATAGAGTTCTCTGGCACTCTGTTCTCTCTGCCTTCCTGCAAGGGACATGGCGTGATGGTATGTATGTATTATTGTATAAGAAAGTCACCCGCAATGTTAATTATGTAAATAACTTAATAGTTGTTTAAAATTTCAGATTTAGTGTACTTACACTAATTACAATCATGTGTATACGTTTGACACACAATAACCTCGTTATTGTGTATTAAAAAATGCAAAACGTCAAAATGCACTTCTTAGATTAGATGAACTATAGCGTATTTTTTAACGTAGACCCACGATTTTTGGATATTAGATTTATTATTTTTTTCTAAATATAATTATTACTCTCAAATCTCATTCTAACAATTATTTACCAAAATTTTGTTGACTACGAAATTTTGAACTATTTTTACAGAATGTTAAAACGCTGTAATTGCACTATTGAGTTGTATGGAGCGGGGTGAAATGATTTTTTTTAAGGAAAGCGAAAACGTCGTAAGCAACATTATTTGAACTAAGGCTGCCCAACTGTATGTTGTAAACGTAGTTATTCCATGAAACTAATATCGTAGAATAGGTGTAAACTAAAATAATTGCTTATTTGGGGTAAGAAAAATGTATTATATATATATATATATATATATATATATATATATATATATATATATATATATACTAAAGCGATTTAAATTTGACAGAATATTAAAATGTAGAGTTCAATAAATAATACACTACAATATATATATCATGAATGTAAAAACATAATAAGCTAAAAAAATTAAAGTTAAAAATATATGAATAAGTAAATTACTTAATTACTTTGTCTTTAACCATAACAGATGTCATATCTTCTGCTGACTACACACCAGCACGGATAACAGGTAGTGGTTGAAGCCCCTATTGGGTCATCTGATCATTGCTTGTCCCGTAGCAGTGTCCCTATTGCCAGGCTTTTTCGTCATGTTCGATCAGCTGGCGATCTTTATGTATAACTCATACATCGTTGGCCATTGGCCTTGGAGGGCAAGTGTGAGGCACTAGCGTTCAGCCTAGATATCGCAAAAGCATTCGACAGGGTCTGGCATAGGGCCCTTCTGTCGAAGCTACCATCATATAGAATCCCCGAAGGACTTTGTAATTGGATGACCAACTTTCTGGATAGTCAGAGCATAAAAGTAGTCGTCGACAGCTCCTGCTCCGACCATGATGATGTTGGTGTACCATAGGGCTCGATGCTCCTCGACGTTATTTATCCTGAATATCAATGACTTGCTCTCTATAGAGAGTATATGTTGCTATGCGGATGACAACACGGGTGACGAATGATACACCGAGCATCAGAATGTTCCTCGGAGTATGTTACAGGAAAGACGGGCTCAATTTGGGTCTGAAAATGAGCGCTCTTTGAGCGAGCCTCGGAGCGGGGTGAACGGAACTTAGTCCAGTTCAACCCCACTAAGACACAAGTTTGCGCTTTGACTGTGAAGAAGGAACCGTTTATCATGGCGCCTTAGTTCCAAGGAGTAACTATCTAAATTGCCGAGAGTATTGGGATCCTCGACCTCGAACTATAGAGCAAAGTCCAGTTTGGTAGTCATTTGGAGGGCTAAGCCAAATTGGTAAGCAAAAAAATAGACGTGCTAAGCAGAGCTAGGCGGTCCTTCACGCCGAGACAACGTCTTGTGCTATACAAAGCACTAGTTCGTCCTCACGTGGTTTACTGCTCTCATTTCTGGGCTGGCGAGTCTAAATATCAGCTAGACGCACTTGACTCCCCGCAAAGGTGTGCTGTCCGAATCGTCGGTGATCCCAATCTCACGGACAGATTGGAGTTTATGGGAGCGGCAGAGAGACTTTGGGTCTCTCTTTGTATTCGATTAATATTACTATAAAAAATGATTATAAAAAATCGATTTATAAGAAAATCGATTATTTTTTAACATCCCTAGTACTAACCCGGACGGATCGGCCAGCGGCTGTAGACAGAGAACCGTCAGCAGCGTGGTCATACCACTAATGTTGTGAGGAAAGTATTAAATACAAATGTTGAAGACTTTAGGCGTAAGGGAAGACCAAAGAAAAGATAAATGGACTGCGTAAAGTATAACATGGATAGACAGGGAGTAGTCACAGACACGACGTCTGATAGGGTGTTATAGAATGAGAATACGTTAGGCGTAAGGGAAGACCAAAGAAAAGATAGATGGACTGCGTAAAGTATAACATGGATAGACAGGGAGTAGTTACAGACACGACGTCTGATAGGGTGTTATAGAATGAGAATACGTTAGGCGTAAGGGAAGACCAAAGAAAAGATAGATGGACTGCGTAAAGTATAACATGGATAGACAGGGAGTAGTTACAGACACGACGTCTGATAGGGTGTTATAGAATGAGAATACGTTAGGCGTAAGGGAAGACCAAAGAAAAGATAGACGGACAGCGTAAAGTATGACATGGATAGACAGAGAGTAGTCACAGACACGACGTCTGATAGGGTGTTATAGAAGGAGAATACGTTAGGCGCAAGGGAAGACCAAAGAAAAGATAGATGGACAGCGTAAAGTATGACATGGATAGACAGGGAGTAGTCACAGACACGACGTCTGATAGGGTGTTATATAAGGAGAATACGTTAGGCGTAAGGGAAGACCAAAGAAAAGATAGATGGACAGCGTAAAGTATGACATGGATATACAGGGAGTAGTCACTGACACGACGTCTGATAGGGTGTTATAGAAGGAGAATACGTTAGGCGTAAGGGAAGACCAAAGAAAAGATAGATGGACAGCGTAAAGTATGACATGGATAGACAGGGAGTAGTCACAGATACGACGTCTGATAGGGTGTTATAGAAGGAGAATACGTTAGGCGTAAGGGAAGAGCAAAGAAAAGACAGATGGACAGCGTAAAATATGACATGGATAGACAGGGAGTAGTCACAGACACGACGTCTGATAGGGTGTTATAGAAGGAGAATACGTTAGGCGTAAGGGAAGACCAAAGAAAAGATAGATGGACAGCGTAAAGTATGACACGGATAGACAGGGAGTAGTCACAGACACGACGTCTGATAGGGTGTTATGGAAGGAGAATACAAATTGCTTCAAAATATAAATAATTGCGATAAGAGTAGGATGGTGCCGACGAAGTTCATGAAACCACTAGAATTCCAATAATCGTGAAAATAAACTCGTCTTACCGACATAAAAGATTTATAAATATTTGAAACTAAAGAATATCAATCAGACAGACAACTGACCTTGCAAAATGTTAGTACCTAGTACTAACAGCGTAGGTTTTAAATTACAGAGATTTTGCATTTATCATGCGAGGTTGTTTATATAAACTTATTTAGTAGCGAAAAATTATAGCCACACTTTAGATTCGAATTGACTCCTATTGGAAATCGGTTCCGATCGTTCTACTAACAAAACGAGCGTGGGATGACTTATGAAAACCAATTTTTCACTCGTATTCCTCTTTATGAGAGTCATCTATCGGAAAATGTGTGCACATTGCACTGGTCTAATACTCTAACTTTTCAATTAGAATCATTTTAAGCGATGACACGACACGATTATCTAAATTACTGAAATTTAACATTCTAGGTTGTTTATAAAAACTTGTTTACGAGTGAAAAATGATAGCCACATGTGGGAATCGAACCTACTCCTATCGACAATCCATTCCAATCGCCCTAGTAGCTAGATAATCTTAGGCTGACGTATGATCTCCGATTTTAAACTCGTATTCGTGTCTGCGAGAGACGTGCGCCATCTATCTGAGAACGTGTACACATTGTTCTGATCATAGAATCAAGAATCTGTAACTATATTGTTACCAAATTAAATTGACCTTTGGCCCTGGTAACGTGAATGCTTAGGACCGACGAATGGATCATCGAGCTGAAAGAGGAATTGAGCAAAATCTGATGGGGAGAGGGCGAGGGCTAGATAATTGTACGGTTTGGAAACCTGCTCTTCTACAGGGAGAGAGATCACCCGTCGCAAGATGGTATAGGGTTTATCGTTCGTAAGTCTTTCGAAGATAACGTGGAAAGGATCGAGATTGAGCCTACAAGAGAAGCATACCTAATACTGAAAATTATCAAACGACATTCATTAATATATATGAACTCATATAGGTTTACGCATCGGATCTTGACATACTCTGACGGCCTATTGGAGGCCTTATAAGAGGACAATTCGAAAGTCACCCACACGTCCAAAACCTACTTCACTTCAACTCAGAACTAGGCAAAAGAACAGATGATGAGCAGATAATTTGGCAATATGGATGTAGACAGAAAAAACAAAGAGGCTAGAAACTGGCCGACTTTTTAGAGAAGACCGACGAAATATAATCTTCCTCTGCATAAGCGTTTGTGGACTATGAGAAAGCCTTGGATTCTGTTGAAACTTGGGCTATGCTGCAGTTCCTTCAGCAGTGTCAAATTAGCTATCATCGACGTGCTGAAGTGTTTGTATAAAAACGCTCATATATCGGTCCGCGTCTAGCGTAATCAGTATGCTTGGTATTTCTCTACATGATAAAATCCGGAATACGGAAATCCTAGAAGAACGGGTGTCACCGACATACCCGGCAGATTAGCACGTTAAATTGCAATAGTCAAGCCACATCGCTCATCGACCCGACAACTGTTGGAAAAGAAACTTAATGGCAGTAGAGTGTAAATTAATTCACAATCAATTCTCATACCTACCAAATATGTAAAAAAATCGTTAAAATCTTTTGGGTAGTTTCGGAGGATTTTGATAACAAACACCATGACACGAGATTTTTATATATACATAAGACTGCGTGATTTTTGACTTCGACGACAGAAGATTTCTGAATGGATGCCAAATTCTGTAGACAATCCTAAAATTTATATATTAAACGAACGTAATTTTAAAATATACTTTCTTTTTTATTTGCCTACCATAAAAATGTATACATCTATATATATTATCTATATATCTTAATATATATAAATTACGTGTCACGTTGTTTGTCCGCGATGGACTCATAAAGTACTTAACCGATTTTAACCAAATTTGCACAGCATGTGTAGTTTGATCAAACTTAAAAGATAGGATAGCTTAAATCTCAATTTATAGTAATATTATTTTATTGCAAATTATTTGTCTAATATTTGACAGTCAAAATCATATGTTATATCAAAAGGATTTTAAAATATGGCGGAATCTGTTGACTGGATTCAGTAAGTATTTAATAGATGGCGCTATGTTAAATGTACAAACGCTTCATATAAGCTAAAATTTGTTAGAATAAACAAAAAGTGTTACTGAGGCTAACCTAAGCCACAGCAACGCGTGGCCCGGTCTGCTAGTATATATATATATATATATATATATATATATATATATGTATATATATATATATATATATATATATATATATATATATATATATATATATATATATATATATAAAAGAGCTTGTCCTGATTGACTGATTCATCATCGCACAGCCTAAACCGCTGGGGCTAATAACATGAAATTTAGACAGTTGCTGCCTTTTATATTGTAGGTGCTCACTAAAAAAGGATTTTTGGAAATTTTTCCTCTAGGGGTGAAAAATAGTGGTTGCGTTTGTATCCAACTTCGTCATTTTTGAAGTGAGATTCGTGAAAATTTGTATTCGGCTATTTAATATTAAATAAATAAAGACGTGATTCAACATTTTTGGAAATTTATCCTCGAAGGATGAAAAATAAGGGGTTGAAAGTTTGTATGAAACTTCGTCAATTTTGAAGTTAGATACCTGAAAATTTGTTATTAACTATATATCGTTAAATAAAAATTTACCTGTTTCAGCATTTTTGGAAATTCTCCCCTAAAGGAGTAAAATAGGGCTTGCAAGTTTTTTATGAAACTTTGGCAGTTTTGAAGTTAGAAACGTTAAACTTTGGTTTGGAAATTTGTCCTTTAAGGGTGAAAAATACGTGTTGCAAGTTTGTATGAAACTTGGTCAGTTTTGAAGTTAGATTCCTGAAAATTTGTATTCACCTATTTAATATTAAATAAGAAAACACGTGTTTCAGAATTTTTGGAAATTTTTCCCCAAAGAGTGAAAAATAAGGGGTTGCAAGTTTGTATGAAACTTCGTCAGTTTTGAAGTTAGGTACCTGTAAATTTGTTATTAACTATATAATGTTAAATAAAAATTTACCCGTTTCAGCATTTTTGGAAATGTCTCCCTTAAGGGTGTAAAATAGGGTTTACAAGTTTGTATGACATTTGAAAAACTTCGTCATCTTTAAAATTAGAGCCCTGATATTTCGTTTTTAGCTATTTAATGTTTAATAAAGCCTGATTCAGCATTTTGTAATTTTTTCCCCTAGAGGTGAAAAATAGGGATTGCAAATTTGTATGAAACTACGTCAATTTTGAAGTAAGATCCATGAATGTTTATTTTTAACGATTTAATATTAGACAAAAAATAGGTGTTTTAGCATTTTTTTTAAATTACTTCCCTATGGGTCTAAAATAGCGGTTGCAATTTTTTATGAAACTATCAGTTTTGAAGTTACATTTGTGAAAATGTTTATTTGGCTCTTTAGTACTAAAACAAATAAGTGTATCAGCATTTTTAGAAATTTCTCCGCTAAGGATGTAAAATGGGGATTGCAATTTTGTATTAAACTTCGTCGACTTTGAAGTTAGATTGGTGAAAATTTGTATTTAGCTATTTAGTATTAAATAAAAATAATACGAGTTTTAGCATTTTTGGAATTTTTTTCCCTATGACTATAAAATAGGGGTTACAAGTTTTTTATGAAACTTTGTCAGTATTAAAGTTCATCTCAGCTCATATATGTCCCACTGTTGGGCTCGAGCTTCCTCCATAATAGGAGGGAAATTGACCTACTATACCACGCTGGTTAGACGTGTTGGTATAGGGTTTTGTTTCGAGTTTTCCCACTGTTGCATAGATATTATATGTGTTTTATATTCCTTAGTCGTCTTTTACGATATATATAATAATAATAATAAAGCTTTATTTTCATTCCACAATAGTTTGATTAAAATGATATACTGATATAATATAATTTCATTTACATTCCATTTCTTTAAAATGATAAAGACTGCAGGATCGAATGGTAATTGTATAGAATTATTGTTTAGAATAATAATTAATTTTAAAAATAAGTAATAATATAATAATAAAACTAAATAAATTCATTCATGCAGGATATCATTAGGTATTTTGATTATTTCAATTTAGGTTATGTGGACCCCCTTAGGGTAAAAGCCTCCTCCAAAGAATTCCAGGTTTCTCTGACCGTGGCGGTGGACATCCAGTCTCTTCCTGCCACCGGGCGCCCGGACGGCCTCTACCTCTCTTGCCATGTGGTCCTTTCCAGTTTGTGATGTTGATTGACCAACGGCTGTCCTTGTATCTCGCAACATGACCAGCCCACCTCCATTTTAAACTTTTTGCGAAATGTAGAGCATCATTTACCCTTGTAATTTGCCGAATTTCTGTGTTTCTTACTCTATCTCTCAGCTTTAAGTTTAAGCAACTCCTTTCCATTGCTCTCTGAGTGGTCCGGACTTTATTCCTTGCTTTCCGGTCGTAGATCCACGTTTGGCATCCGTAGGTGAGACAGGGCAAAATTGTCGTGTCTAAAATTATCCGTTTTAGTTTAGTTGGTAATTTCGATTTCAGAACTTCTTTTTGAGCCCAGTACTTTTTCCATGAGATAGATGCTCTTCTATTTATTTCTTCTATATTCCGGCCTTTTCTAAATGAAACCTGTTTGCCAAGATAAACGTAACTCTCTACGTATACGATATATATAGGGGTGGTGAATTGAAATAGTAAGAATATTACTCCGTCACCATACGGAAATTATTAAAGTTATATTATTGAAAATTTGTATTTGGCTATTAAGTACTAAATAAAAAAGTACGTGTTTCACCATTTTTAGAAATTTCTGCCCAAAAATAGGGATCCCAAGGTTGTATGAAACTTCGTCAGATTTGAAGTTTGATCCGTGATTATTTGTATTTCGCTATTTAGTATTAAATGTGAAAATTACGTGTTTCATCATTTTTGTAAATTTCTATAAGCAGTATGTAAAATACGGATTGCAAATTTTTTATGAAATTTTAACAGTTTTTAAGTTACATTTGTGTGGCTTTTTGTTTAGTTATTTTTGTTTCATTATTTTTGGATATTTTCTAATAAATCATGTCGATGTCAAACAGGGGTTGCAAGTTTATTACAAAACATTATCAGTTTTATAGTTCATCATCATCATCATCATCGCAGCTCATATATGTCCCACTGTTGGGCTCGAGCTTCCTCCATAACAGGAGGGAAATTGACCTACTATACCACGCTGGTTAGACGTGTTGGTATAGGGTTTTGTTTCGAGTTGTCCCACTGTTGCATAGATATTATATGTGTTTTATATTCCTTAGTCGTCTTTTACGATACGGTAAGATAGGGGGTGGTGAATTGAAATAGTAAGAATATTACTCCGTCACCATACGGAAATTATTAAAGTTATATTATTGAAAATTTATATTTGGCTATTAAGTACTAAATAAAAAACTACGTGTTTCACCATTTTTAGAAATTTCTGCCCAAAAATAGGGATCCCAAGTTTGTATGAAACTTCGTCAGATTCAGTCAGATATTTGGCTATTTAGTATTAAATGTGAAAAATACGTGTTTCATCATTTTTGTAAATTTCTATAAACAGTATGTAAAATACGGATTGCAAATTTTTTATGAAATTTTAACAGTTTTTAAGTTACATTTGTGAGGCTTTTTGTTTAGTTATTTTTGTTTCATTATTTTTGGATATTTTCTAATAAATCATGTCGGGGTCAAACAGGGGTTGCAAGTTTATTACAAAACATCATTAGTTTTATAGTTCATCATCATCATCATCTCAGCTCATATAGGTCCCACTGTTGGGCTCGAGTCTCCTCCGTAATGGGAGGGAAATTGACCTACTATACCACACTGGTCAGACGTGTTGGTATAGAGTTATGTTTCAAGTTTTCCTTCTGTGGCATAGACGTTATATACGTTTTATATCCCATAGTCGTCCCCCACGGTGGGGTGGTGAATTGTATTCTTACTTTTCGTCACTACACGGAAAGTTTTAAAGTTAGTACCTTGAAAATAGTTATTTGGCTATTTGATATATACACATACATACATATCATCACGCCATATCCCTTGCAGGGTAGGCAGAGAGAACAGAGTGCCAGAGAACTCTATCTCTGCATACTGCACTCGCTTCCTCAACATTCATAATTCTCTTCATACACGCTCGCCGGTTTCGGAGACTCTTGACTCCACTTTCCTTCAGTTCATGACCGATCTGGTCTAGGTAGGTTAGTCTCGGTTTCCCTCGGTACCTACATCTTTCCACTTTGGCATTGTATATCTTCTTAACCAGACGTTCATTCGGCATTCTTTCCACGTGTACGAACCATCGGAACATGCCCTTTCGCATCTTTACACCAATACTCTCTTTCATACCTACTCGCTCTCTTACGTCGTCGTTACGAATGCGGTGGGTCAGCCTAAATCCACAGATTTCGAGATCGCATTTCGACCGCATTAATTTTACTTTCATACGCTTTTCTGCATACCCAGCTGTCGCTTCCATACAGTAATGTATGGAAGCGACAGCTGGGACAAGCACTGCGTTGTGTATTGCTACACGTGCCTTCTGGCTGAGGTGGTGGCTGCCGAGAAGTTGCCCCAACGCTCCGTTCACTCTATTTCCCGCATTCACTCTTCGCTCTATATCAGTGGTGTACCTTCCATCTCGGCTAAATCCACATCCAAGATATACAAATTCATCCACTTGCTCTAGTATATTATTACCTATTGTTACTCTTACACCTGTTCTGGCTTCGTCTCTTTTAAAGACCATTATTTTGGTTTTGCTCACATTCACGCGTAGACCCCTCATCCAGTAGACCATCATTCCCTAAAGAGAAATGCGTGTTGGAAATTTGTACGGAAATTAACTTATAAATAAGTACGGAACATTGTATTGTTTTTTTTTTTAATACTGATATCTGTAATTTAACTACAATTCATAATTCTCTTGCTTTTATCCCAATTACTTGTGGTCGTCGCAATACGTACATACTCCTCTTCCTACATATTGAAAAAGTTATTGGCAATAGTTTTATGAACTGCCGCCTGCCTGACGTCATCCGTCCTTGGGAATGTAATTATTAACTAGACGGCATGAGGTGGT
Organism: Lymantria monacha; assembly: GCA_905163515.2. Lineage (NCBI taxonomy): Eukaryota > Metazoa > Arthropoda > Insecta > Lepidoptera > Erebidae > Lymantria > Lymantria monacha. Next base: position 27,933,890 of record LR991081.1, read on the forward strand.
GTTGGCCCAGGCCGATACAAAGCTCTTAGTCATCTTTTACGACATCCACGAGCAAAGTAAGGGTTGGTAGTATTCATAACGACTACCACACAGCGACTGTACAACTTAACCAAATACAAATATTGAATTAAAAATGAAAAACACGTACTAAAGTTTTATTTTTAATCATCTCTAAAGAAAAAATATTTTACGTATGATATTAAAGTTTGTATGAAAATGCGTCAATACGAAGGAGAGATCCTTAACAAATCTAAAAAAAGTGTAGTTAAATTAAAAATAAGTAAAGGCGTGTTTCATAGTTTTAGAAAATATACCCCTACGGGGACTAAACTAGATATAGTTGTATGAAAATTGTCACTTTTGTAATTAAATCTATAGAACTTAGTACCTACATCGATGCTTAACTATAAATAAATTCATAAGGATGATTGACGTTAGGCAGGCGGCTGGTCATAAAGCTATTGCCAATAATTTTTGCAATATAGGTATAGGAAGAAGAGTACATATTGCGCCCACCCCGAATAATTGGTAATAGTAGTAATATAAAAAAATAAAATAAACTTAAATTTAGTTAAAAAAACATAAAATTAAGAACAATCTATTATCAAAATAAAAGTGTTATACTATTTGTTTTACTTATTAGTTCTTTATTAAGTTAAGATATTATATTAATTAATTTTTGACCATTCAAACAACTAGCCATATTTTTATATATCCACGCGGGCGAAGCCATGGGAAACAGCTAGTATATATATATATATATATATATATATATATATATATATATATATATATATAAAAGAAAGTTGTGTTAGTTACAACACTGAGAACGGCTGGAACAATTTTTATGATTTTTATGTTTTTGAGTTTGTTGTCGTCCGGAATAGGATATAGAATATTAAAATATGATATTAATAAACAAAAGAAATTCATTAAAAATATCAGTTCTAAACGTCCATTTGTTGATGACAAAACGCAACTGACAGCTCACGTAATGGTTTGTTTGGAAAATACCGCGAAAAGCTGAAATTGAATTTGACCGGTCAGTGTTCGTTTTGTGCGAGTAGGTATTACGATTTTTTACGAATATTGTTATAATAAATCATATAATTTTTACGAATATTGTTATAATATATTGTCATCAACAATGCTGCGACCAATAAGATCAAATCTTTCTCGACAAAGCCGTAACACAATTAGAATTTGAACACGGCAGAAGGACAAGTTATTACACGGGAAGACCGCCGCGTTAATATAGCCCGACTTCTTGCTTTTCAATTACAAGAGCAAAGCGAGGCAGCCCGTGAAACGGCTCGGATGGCAATGCGAAATCGTCGAGCAAATCTTAGAGATCAACAATTAAATAATTTTCAATGCGCATGAAGAAAATATCGTATAACCAGGATTGGGATGATTAAAATCAAGTGATTAAAATCACGATTAAAATCATGATTTAAATCGCTTGATTTTTAAAATTAAAATCATGATTTAAATCATTTTTTTTCCTTTTTATTCAGAACCAGATAACAACATAACATAAAAGTTTTCTCAAAAATCAAAAGAAGTATCTGCTTTTAGCAAAACAACAAAAAAGAAGTACATAATTCCAAATTCTTAAACTAAACGTAACACCTAAATTTTATTACCTATACGGTAAGTAGTAGTTTTCAGTCTATTCATTTTCGTTATACAATTTAAACAAAAACACGAGTTTTCCTCCTTTTTCTATGCCTAATTTGTTTCTAATATCCGAGTGTACAAGACCAAAAGAGCTAAATACGCGTTCTACTGAAGCTGAAGAAGCAGTTGCACACAGGAACTGTTTTATTATTGGCAACTGTTTCAAGATTTCCGGCTCATCATTTTGTGATAACCACCATTGTAGTCCGTTTACATTTTTTATTACTTCGTCCGAAAACATAACTTGCTTAAATGGAGCACTGCGGGCATTTAACTTTATTACTAAAGGTAACAGTCCATTGTTTTCATGTAACTCTTTAATTGTTTCTAAAGCTATATTCTTTTCTTCTGGTGTTAACTGGTACTAGCCAAATGGTTATTTCGAAAATATTTAACAATTTGGACCACATGTTCTATAACGTCTTTAACTTGAAAGTCCTTGGACAGTAAATTAAATATATGTGCAGAGCAGCCATAAGTTATAACTTTTGCGTTCGTTTTTTCTTCTAATGTTTTTCTCATAAGTGTCATATTTGCGGCATTGTCTGTCACAAAAGATTTTACGGTACACTTGTATTTTAATTCACATGAAGAAATTAGGTCACAAACTATTTGAGTTAAATATTCTGAAGTATGTGGATTTCCTGATGTGTCTATAGTTTCGTATAGGAGGGCTTGTCCATCTTCAGTGATTATCGTTGCGCATATCACTGGTTCGTTGTGCACGTTTGACCACCCATCAATTGATATATTTACGGACTGTCCTGAAAGGGAGGAGAAATATTTTTCTTTTTCCTCTTCATAGATTTCGTCCAAAAGACTTGTTGCTACCGTTTTTCTCGAGGTCGGTGTATAACCAGGCCTTAATAACTGAATGGCTTTTTTCACCTCTAAATTCTCAATACATCTGAAGCTCGAATTAGTAGCAAAAATAGCCTTTGCTATTTGTTAGTCAATTTTATGTTTTTCAGCAGTTGAAGTCCGCATTACAAAACTACTCATGGTACTCATGGTAGGCTGAGTTTCGATTGCTTTCTTTTTTTGGACTGGCTCAAAAGTTGTTGGACTTGTTGGTGTTGGTACTTTCGTCATGAGTGAACTACACCTTGAGGCAGATGATGTGCTAGCAAAACTGTCAAGCGACATTCGACTCTCTGGAAAGAGAAAAAACATTACTGAAAATTGATATTGATTAATTATAATTGATGATATATTGATATAGTATTAAATTATTGATTTTAAAATAAAGTTAAAATGTTCAATAGAGATGTAAAAGCAAATTTATTTTTTTAAGTTGAAAAAAATTAAAAATTAAGTAAGTATAGAAGAGTAAAGATAATCTTTAATAATTAACCTGGGAAAGGTCGCGTTAAAAAAAGTTACATTAAAGGCCACGCCACGTGTTAGATTTCACCTAACATTTAAAAACAAAAAACAATCATATATGCCTAAAATATAAATAAAATAAAATTAATAATTTAATTACCTGTATTCCTCTCTTGATAATTACAAACATCGTGGTGTGCTTTAAGTCTTTGGACTAACCCTTGAATATCTTTCTTGCACTACACCCCAATTTATTTGGATTTGTTGTCTTAATATAGAACTGCCATATTGGGTCCTCTTTTCTTCCACTCATTTTACTTTATTTATATGTTTTCACTTCACTTAACTAACTTAACTAAACTAGCGAAATGCGCGAACGTCAATTTATAGGTTGAAAAGGAAAACAAGCCTCGACACGACACGACAGGAATATTCTTGCGAAAAGCACAACAAACGCGTTCATGCCTCACTCGGCACTGTATAGTGAGTGAGTGTATAGAACAGAAGGAAAACAAATCGCGACAAGAATTTTCTTGCAAGAAGCGAGACAAATGCGTTGTCACAAGTTTTTGAGGCGCAAATTGTATTATAATTTTTAGACTTATACATTAAAATAATTAACAATAATTTCAAAGAATCAAAATGTTCAAATTTTATGTTCAAATTTAAAAAATCAAAAAAATCAAATAAATCATGATTTTTTTAAAAAAATCAATGGTTTTTGATTTTTTTAATAAAAATCAAATTTTGCCCAACCTGTATAACACAAGGTACTTCTTCGTCTTGCTGGCACGTTATTAAAATACTTGATTTTTTTAATTTATAAATTATTCATATTTATTATCATAATAAAAGAAATAACTTAATCATTTTGAATTATCGAAATCTAATCATTCATTAATTGTTAAGCGGAATGAAGGGTGCTGGTTCAGCTAGTATACCATAAAAATGTAATTATTATGACCTCAAATTCTTATATAACTGTAGTCTAAGTCATACAAACCGTAATAACTAAGAAATACTACATTCATTAAATGCCCATATACCATCAAACAAAATGATATGCCTTTGTATACAATACCTTCAATTACGCCTACCATTGTAACTCCAGTTAACCTATGTCAGTCATGGTTCTCAGTGATATTACTAAGGTTCGAACCTTTTGAAACCCAAAGTCATATCGTAGATATTTCTAGAACATAATAATATAATTTAAATTTGCGATTAGAAAAACTGATCAATCAATGGTGTATTTATAATAAAAATAAGGCAATAAAATTACCTGCATGGATGTCGGAGTAATCTACGTACCGCTACCTCTAGTGCCGAGTAGCATAGGTTCGATTCTCACGTAGGACAATTCTTTGTGCGATCTACAAATGGTTGTTCTGTGTTTTGGTACCTGATATTTGAGAAGAGTCTCACGATATTTATTTATTTCTTAGTGGAATGCTTTTTTAGATAATGCCCATTATCAAAAAGAAAAAAATATCTGTGTGGTGACGGAGTAAAAATAAAATTCGCCACCTCCTATAAGACCGACGACTAAGGGATATAAAACGCATATAACATCTATGCAAGAGAAGGAAAACTCGAAACAAAACCCTATTCCAACACGTCTGACCAGCGTGGTATAAAAGGTTAATTTCCCTCACATTAAGAAGGAGGCCCGAGCTCAACAGTGGGATATATATGGGCTGCGATGATGATGATGATCAAAAAGAAAAAAGAGTCTCTCCTTTGCAGAATGGGTTATAGAGAAAAACACTGGCTGACAGCGATTAGTGAAAAGCCTATACTAAGATAGCTACAGTTACGAAAATTACTGTCTTGTTCTTCTCTAATTTCTATGATTGTTTTGTGCGTATCACTATGTAGATCCTGCAATAGATGAATGAAATGAATTTATAATTCATGTGTTGCCGAGATAGAGATATATTTTTTGGAGTAGATATGAAAAAAGATTCAAAGAGAGTAGGCAAGTTCCAAAAAAATAAGGATTGGAAAATAAAAAAATCACGCACCTAGTAGTACAAAAAAAAAAGATTCGCGATTTTACTGATAGTTATGCTATACCTAATTACGGTCATAGGATGACACTCCACTAGGTGGACTGATGACATCACGGAAATCGCAGGTAGCCGTTGGATGCAGATGGCACAGGACCGTTCTAAAAAGCCTTCTCGTGATTACAAATGTGAACCTTTTTCTTTTTTAGCTATTTTTAAAAGGCTTCAGATAAGATCTCCCTAGAGAAAATAAATACTTCTTTATTAACATCTAGCTTCTGCCCCGACTTCGTTTGCGTGGAATAGTTGCAAGTTAGCGTTAATCCAAAGTAACTGTTCCACGCGGACGAAGTCCCGAACAGAAGCTAGTCATAAATACCCACGGAGTACTTGATCATTATTATGCTGAGATGTTGTTTAAAGATTGTGATATCGCCTGATATGTTCATTGTAATAAAATAAAAATCATCCATAATTGTGTTATCCCCTTATGTTTATTATACACCCTTTTAAGAGTAGCTTTTTTAGAAACATTGTAACCATAATTACATAGTATATATAATAACCATATTTATTTATATCTAATCAGCCTAAAATATAAGTATTATTCTTCTAGTTCTGAAAATGACAAGACTGTCATACAATCTTTCATCCCCCCCTTTTCAAGCCTCTACAACGCTTTTTTGCTATTAAAAAGTAGCCTATGTCCTTTCTCAGGTTTTAGAATATCTGTGTACCAAATTTCTTTTAAATTAGTTCAGTAGTTTTGCCGTGAAAGCGAGACAGACAGACAGAGTTACTTTCGCATTTATAATATTAGTAAGGATTTAGGCATGACATAGTTCCTTCCTATAGTACTGCCAATGTGACACAAAGTTTATTTACTTTTTACCCGACTGTAAAGGAGTGGTATTGTGTTTAACAGTCTATGTATGTATGTATGTATGTTCCTTTGAAGCACTATATATACCAAACGCCTGAGCCGATTTTTATGATTCGCACGTCAATCGATTCCTCTTAATCCGGCGAGTGTCACAAAAGATATGACGTTATTGAAAATTCAATATGGCGACTACTGGACGCCATATTGTGAAAATAAAAAAAATTAAAGTCCACAAACTATGTCGAGTGGGGTATCGTTAAATAGGTATTTAAAAATCATTTTTAGTTTTCTCTCAATATTTTTCGATTTGACTGGCCGTTTAGGATCTATATTAATTTAAAGTTTCACAACAACCTTTCTCACATATAGGTTTTATAGACAGTAGAAATTTACGATGAAAAGACGAAAAATTCATATAACAGGATGTGGATGGACATATACTGAAGTATCTAGTAGTATATTGTCCAATATACGATAGGTAGTCCTACCTAAAGTATCTAATGTCTTACGCGGTCGCCCATCTCCAATTTCTAACGATTTAGTACTCAACTTCAGTCGAAAAACTATATATAGTTAGGTACTTACCTACTTATTAATAAATAAGATAACTATAGCTACCTAGGTATTTATAACTAAAAAGTATAAAATAAAAAAAAATATTAAAAAAATCAAAAAAACCCGACTGCGTGAAAAGTCACCAAAACTTCGTACATAATAAAAAAAACCGGAGGTGTCAAGGGACACCCGGATGGAACGAAGTTCTATTTTAATTATATAATTTTTTTCTGCCTTAAGCGATTTTTATCGTTATATTTTAGCCAATTTGCAAAATATCTTTATAAATTATAGCCTATGTGTTATTCTGATGTGCAAGCTATATTACTATAAATTTCATCAAAATCCATTCAGTAGTTTTTAAGTGAAAGAGCAACAAACATGTTCACATCCATACATTATTACAAACTTTCACGTTTATAATATTAATAATAGGATATACAATTCCACTAGACTACCAAAACTTTTCGGCCCCGAGCTCGAACGCGAGCCGGCCACGCGGCCCGGTCACGGGCGAAAATAATTTCGTTGCGCATTATTTTGATTTTGCTATATCTCTTAAGGTATTGATTTAATTTGCATGGTGTGAAGGAAAAAAAATATCTTCATGAAATGCTCAAGCCAACTAATGTATTTAAAATGATAACGATTAATACAGTATTTGTGTAAATAGCTTTTCAATTACCGTTTTATAATAGAACATTTTTTAAAGTATTAAAATGGATATAGTATGTTATCCTTAAGAGATAGATATATACCATCGCGGACTTTTTTGTAGGCCTTTTTAAGCTGTATAATACTGTAGTACTTTATTTTGATCTATTTCGTAGGGTTCAGCCAGCGTTTGCAATGTAAGCGCAAAATAATGTGTTTATTTACGACATCACATTAGAAACCTCTAAAATTATCAGTGTTTCTCTAGTACATTATGCATATATTATACATATAAACCTTCCTCTTGAATCACTCTATCTATAAAAAAAATCGTCGCGACACCACACTGTTCAATGCGAAATAGAAATGAAATTATCTGGCTTGCTTTCTATAAGAGAACCGACGAGCGACGCCGCACAGCTTACAATAGCTTACTATAGCAAAAAGTGTCGTGACAACTTTTCGTAAGAATTTTTTCCGTCTAGCCCCCTTTCACAACGCGCGATAAGGAACTTCGTTCCAAAAACTGAAAAGAAAAAAACAAGCACTTAGATGTCCGGTGGTCTAGAATTCCGTAATATATTATTGAATAAATACTATTGCAGAAAATGAAATATATTTTAATAATAGAACATGACAACTGAACAGTCGGGCTCCTTTATTCGACAGCAAATCTAATTTTTCAATGGATCCCCACTGTTCAGTTGTCATGTTCTATTATTAAAATATATTTCATTTTCTGCAATAGTATTTATTCAATAATATATTACGGAATTCTAGACCACCGGACATCTAAGTGCTTGTTTTTTTCTTTTCGGTTTTTTTATTATGTACGAAGTTTTGGTGACTTTTCACGCAGTCGGGTTTTTTGATTTTTTTAATCATTTTTTTTATTAAATAAATTATTATATATCTACATTTATTTTCACGAGATCTTGCAAGGAAAGATATCCGATTCTTTGGGAGACTTATCTACATAGGAACATAGATCCAATAGTCATAGACCTTCGGATAAATGGGATGGGACATCTACCGATGATACTCCACGCCTGCACATAATACTCGTGGACTGTTAGCTTTAGGTATAAAACTATTGAGTGATAATGGTATCTAATAGTCGACTATGGAATTCACAGTTCTGTGGACTGGTTTGTCATAAGACTATTGGTACCAAACAGATACCAGACAATAGTCTGCGGCATTACCATTATATTTTGATGCTAGGCAGACGGTGAATGGCTAACTTCTGAATGCAGATGGTCGCCATAGGTATACAAGCCGCAGAAGCAATACGGGGAAACACTTGTGTAAGTGGCTCAGGATTTGGAGTGGTGCGCCGCCGGTTTTATCATTTCTTGTTTCTTGTGTGCTAATTGTTCGTCTACCACCACAGGCAATAAAAATGGAAATAATGAGGTACTGTGTGGTGGCGACTCTGAAAACTCCCAAACCTTATTTTCCTCGTGGGTGACGTAACAGATGACTAAGAGCTTTACATTGACCTAGCCGAACTCTATCAGATGCCGTTTGGACAACAATTACATTCGCAAAGAGGGTTGATGACAGACAGACGGCCAGTAATATAACTATTTTGCAAAAAAAATTAGTAATTTGACAACGTAGTAAGAGTATCTACTATTGCGTTGACCCCAAATAAATAATGGATAAAGGCATGGTGAGGATAATAATGACTAAGTATGCAGAACCTGCCATTACTCATGTATCTATATCGCAAAAGCCTTTTAAGAGTTCTTTACCGACTTGGATCAATTCCCAGGTTTGTGTTCATATATATTTTTTTAAATTTAGTGCTTAAGGATTAAGAAAAGGGGACGATATATTTTGTCACCAAAATTTATATTTGTTATCAAGTAGTATCAACTAATAAAGTGATCTATCGCCACGAAATATTTTCGTTCTCAGATAAAAAAAAGTGATCCCAGATATGAATTATCAAATTACGGTTAATATATGTGTAAAATAAGAGATGGATTATCAATAAAATTGTATTCCATTAGATGAATATAAACTTCGTTCTTATATAGTGCTCAGAATGGTAGATCTGTCACCAAATAAATCGACTATCGGTCCCTGATTGCGACTCCTTTTTACTTGTCATTTTTCCACCATTACAGTAGTTATATTTTATTTCGTTCAATTATTAAAATAATAGTATTCGTTACCAATTTAATACATCAATTTATAATTTTAATGAAAATATGTTCAAAGAGACGGAGACAAATTGACGCGCTTTCCGGCCTCAACGATGGATCGTTGGTCTAGGTACGTTACGCGACGAGAGTGGCTCGCTATCGCTCAGCGAGATAGCCACCTGGCGCGAGAACGCCCGCCAGGACGTCATTGCCCGTTGGATTACGCGGCTGGAGAGGCCTAGACACGGAATTGTTACCATTGAGACCCTCCGGCCCGTACTGATAGAATGGATGGAACGTCGGCACGGAGCCCTCTCTTTCCGGCTGGTGCAGGTCTTTTCGGGTCACGGTTGTTTCGGAAAGTACCTGCAGAAGGTCGCAAGGAGGGAGTTGACTCCGTCCTGCTAACAGTGCGGTAGTAACGACGTAACGGACACGGCGCAGCATACGTTCGAGTTTTGTACGAGCTGAGGCCGGCAGCGCTGTGACGCTGTCATCGGGCCGTCCTGACGCTGCCGGCTGTCGTAAAAGCGATGCTCGACAGCGTCAGGCACTGAGCCGCGATCACCGCCTTCTGCGAGGCAGTCATCTCGTAGAAGGAGGCGGTGGAACGAGTCCGGGAGGATTCTCTGGACTCGGGCCGCCGCCGACGCCCCGGGCGGCGCAGGCGCGAATACCTGCGCCTGATGCCACCCTAGCCGAGGCATCGGGTGATCGCACCCGGGGACTAGTCCGGTCACTCATAGTGAGGCCAGCGCGTGAGGACAGCTTTCGCCATCGGTGCATTGACTTGAGAGGAACCCGCGAAGGTAAACTGCCGGGCGGGCCACCGAAGGCCGGTGACCTGTTCGCACGGCGAAGAAAGACGCTTTGCAAGGTGAGTCTATGGAGTCACACATCGCCTCTTCCGTCGCCGTCGAACCATTTGGGAGGGCGTGACAACCTCCATAGTCCATCGCAAAAAAAAAAACTAAGTAGGCACGATCATACTGTGCAAAATTAAGATCCTTGGAGGAGGCATATGTCCAGTTAAGTAGTACTCTATTGATTGAAATGATGATGACGACAACTCTAAAGTTTTTTTAGAACTGTATGAAATTTTCTAGTGACATAATATAATGATTTATTGGTGATATCTTTAAATTATATAGTTTGCTTAAATACTTATTAGGACAAACCTATTATAATACATACAAAAACATTTATTTGGTACTAGACCCTATATCTCCATGATTTTAAGTGATTTATTGTGGAATTGATTTTATATTGTTTGGTGACAAATCTACTATTTTCCAGTCAAAGCCTATTATTTAAGAAACACAAAACTACTTAAATTGGCGATAACTTAAATGATACCCTTAAGGAAATAATCCTTGTATTTCGGGGGACTTTACAAAAATATAATTAAACGGACACAAATTATACCCAGATTCAGAACGACAATATGTGGATCGCATAAGGTGCTGTCCCGTGTGGGAATCGAACCCATGGCACTGGCACGGTAGGTCAGTATCTTAACTAATACGCATCTGTGCAGTAAATTATTTGTTGCCTGAGGTTTGAATGAAACATAAAAACCAGCTAAAATATTTTGCAGCATATTTTGCTGTACTTCCACTTATCTTTTACTTACTTTGGAACATAAGCAGTAGAATTATACAGTGTTATATCTGTTTTGTACACGTTGTCAGCTTGAATTGGTTATATTAAGCATATTTTGACATCTTGGTTAACGCCGATCTTCATATTTTCGTTTGACATAATTTTTAAAATTTCAGAATACATTTCTCTGCTGCATTCGTCATTCGGTCTTCATGTTTTTCATACAATTGAAAAAAATAATGCTTTGGTATGTCTAGTATTGTCTAGGTTTCTTTATTCGTACATACATACATATCATCACGCCATATCCCTTGCAGGGTAGGCAGAGAGAATAGAGTGCCAGAGAACTCTATCCTTGCATACTTCACTCGCTTCCTCAACATTCTTCTTTATTCGTAGGTGCACCAAATCGAGTAATGATGTAGTTAGGATACAATCATAACCAAGTTTCCCTGACCCCTTTGGGTGATCATTAAATTTGACTAAGTGACGCAAGCAGATAACATAACCAGATAACATAACTTAAATAGAAGGAAAATTCTTAATAAATACCTACACTAAGTCATTTAACCTGTATGGTATAATAGGTTAATTTTCCTGCTACTGTGGAGAAGGTTCCAGGCCAGTAGAGGGATAGCACGTATATTTGCTAGTTTTGCCTAAGTTTATTTGGTAATTAAGTGATACACATAAGAACTGTTCCTACCACGTAATCCCATCATTGCAGCGTATAAGACTGGATCCATAAGGATCTGGATCCATTACATAATGAGATCAAAGTTTGAGCCGTAGACACTTATATGAGATGCTTTCAATTGGCATACCATCATTCTCCTACTCTTATCCCAATTACTTGGGGTCAATACAATATGTAGGTACTCTTCTTTCATAGTACATATTGTAAAAGTTATTGGCATTAGTTTTATAAACCGACCAAATGTAATTGTTGACCAAACGGCATCAGATGGAGTCGGCCCAGGTCGTTATAAGGCTCTTAGTCGTCTTTTACAACATCCACGAGCAAAGTAAGGGTTGGTAGTATTCGTAGCCGCAACCACACAGCAATTCAATTCAATTGGCATACCATCCCCAACATACCTATTATATATTGATTTTGAAATGATAAATATGAAATCCATTTCCTTCCTCCCTATGTACTATGGGAGACATGAGGCAATATTGACTGGTCAGCCATTGACATGAATTGTTATGTATAGTAACGTTATATGCAACAGTACAAGCACCACGAAGGCGATAGAATTTCAAAGCCCCTGTATCTAAAGCCTTAACATTGTTTCCTATAATAAGCATGGCAGAACCACCTGATCGAATAACATTTTTTCGTATAGTATAAATGTGGAGAAAAAAAAAAACTGACAAGTAAAACTAATTTTTTTTTTTTATTGCTCTTGGTGGCAGACGAGCATGCGGCACACCTGGTGGTAGGCACTACTGCCGCCCATGGACCTTTGCAATACCAGAGGTATAGCTAGGCCGCTGCTTACCAATAATCCCAAACCCACCCAGAAAGTTGGGCTTTTAGCTCTCTCGCTCACCGAACAAAACACAGCAGCATACTGGCACTGCTCAGGCGTCGATTTTTTGCGAAAGCACTACACCGGACGGACCAGCCCGCTGCTGTAGACAGAGAACTGTCAACAGTGTGGTCCTATCACTTTTAAAAACTCTATTCCGGTTTGAGAGCCCTCAGCGCTCACCCTTAGTCCGGGTTAAGATGTGACAGCCATCTGCGGCTAACAGCTAAGTCACAAAAAATGAAAAAAAAAATGTGTACCATATATCTAGTATATGAAATTTCCTTTTATTATAAAGGAAGTTTGAGCCCAACAGTGGGACGTATATGAACTGAGATGATAATACTACTCCAGACGTGACTTACAACTGTATGTATTTATATTTTCATATTATGTATATATATATATATATATACATATATACATATATATATATATATATATATATATATATATATATATGCTGCGTGGTAGCGGCTACGAATGCTATGAACCCTTACTTTGCTCGTGGATGTCGTAAAAGACGACTAAGAACCTTATAATGACCCCAATAATATATACCCCCTTATAATGTCAACAATTACATTCCCGAGGAGGGTTGACATCCGGCAGGCGGCCGGTTTTAAAACCATTGCCAATAACTTTTACAATTAGTACTATGAAAGAAGAGTACATATTGTATCGACCCCAATTAGGATAAGAGTAGGAGAATGATGATATATATATATATATATATATATATATATATTATATATATATATATATATATATATATATATATATATATATATATATATATATATATATATATATATATATATATATATATATATATATATATATATATATATATATACATATACACTAGTCACAAAAATTAAGGGATATAAAAAAAATTCCAAATTTTTGGGTTATTTTTAACGAGCTGTAACTCCGAAGAAAATGGTCGTACAGAAAAAATAAAAAAAGTAAATTGTAGCTCCAAGTGTCTAGTTTTCAGATATGACTATAAAAAACTTTTGTCATGTCCAGGTCTGGAGAAATCCTAAGAAAACAACCAAAAAAAAATTTTTCAAATTTATTCTCGTCTAAAAAAAGGTCCACGGGCTTCAAAAAATTTTTTTTGATTGTTTCGTTCAAAAACTCTTTTAGAGAATTTAATACTCTTTAATTTGACGTATTCAAAAAGCTTGTACAACGATTTGTCGTGGAGTTATCGTCAAGCAAAGCAAAAAAGATCTTTTTAACTTTGATAATCAATATCTCTTGAAATAATGACTGATCTTTTTTTTTTTAAACTTCTTAAACAGTTAATCTTTTTGATCAAAAACATAAAGATTTTAGAGAGAAAAAAAAATTTCCATTGAAAAAATTAATAAAAATCACAAAATTGCTCATAATGGTGATTTTTGCAAAAACAAAGAATTTGAAGCTTCGGGGCACAATGAAAAAAAAATCGCAGCGCTTTGAATTTTTGAGGGATTTTAGGGGACACTTTGAGGTTAAAAAATTACCGACGATATCTTTCGTTCATCCATTTTATCCAAAGTTATACCAAGTTATCCAAATATCCTTAATTATGCGAATTTTTGTCTTTTTTTCAGTCCGAGTTTGCAATTCAAAATTTTTTTTTTCTAAAAGATGTTTCCATTTTCTTATAGAGAATATTGTGCAGTTTTCAAAACCTTCTTTCAATTTTCTATACAATCGTTATTTCCGGAGTTATTGATTATCAAAGTTAAAAAGATATTTTTTGCTTTGATGGACGATAACTCCGCGGCAAATCATTGTACAGGCTTTTTGAATACGTCAAATTAAAGAGTATTAAATTCTCTAAAAGAGCTTTTGAACGAAACACTCAAAAAAATTTTTTTGAAGCCCGTGGACCTTTTTTTAAACGAAAAAAAAATTGAAAAATTTTTTTTAGGTTGTTTTCTTAGAATTTCTCCAGACCTGGACATGATAAAAAAAATTATAGTCATATCTGAAAACTAGACACTTAGAGCTACAATTTGCTTTTTTTATTTTTTCTGTACAACTATTATCCTCGGAGTTACAGCTCGTTGAAAATCACCCAAAAATTTGGATTTGTTTTTATATCCTTTAATTTTTGTGACTAGTATATATATATATATATATATACATATATATATATATATATATATATATATATATATATATATATATATATATATATACATATATATATATATATATATATATATATATTTATATATAGTTGAAGAGTTTGTTTCTTTGATTGAACTAATCTAGAGTAGGTTACTACATCTTGGATCTAAAAATATTGAGCGTAGATAAGGATGTTATGAAATTCCAAAACAATAACCATTATCTGTGACTGTGAGAAAGTATACAATTCACCACTCCATACATTGTTAGTGGGTATAGTAAGAGACGATTAAAGCACATAAGATCTATGCAAGAGAAGAAAATCTCGATATATAATCTTGTGCCAACCCGTCTAGCCAACGAGGTCAATTTCTCTTCTATTATGGAGGAGGCTCAAGAAAAGCAGTAAAACGTGGATGAGCTAATACGATGAAGATGATGAACCGTAACTGAAATTATCAGATATTCGAATAAATATTTAAAACTAAATATAAAAGTTTTGAATAACTTCGGATTGCATCGGTATATGTAGGTATAAGATACGTTACTATAGGTTTCAAATTACTGAAATTTAGCATTTAACACGCTTGATTACTTATAAAAACGAGCGAAAAACTAATGTAACATATGAGACTCGAACCCACAACTATTGGAAATCCATTCCAATTGTGCTACCAGTTACACCAGTGTGAGCTGTCGTATGACATTCAATTTACGGCTCGTATTATATTTTCGTCTTTTAAGAAGACGTGTGCCATCTACCCGACAATGTTTACACGTTTTTTATCGGCCGAACTGGATAACAAAAATCTAAATATCTCTGAAAGAGAATAATCCCACGATCATCACACATAGTATTTCCCATTTACAATCCCCTAAAAAACCAAAATCCCTAATTGAAAGATTGAAACTATCCCAAACAGTCACATAATTCGAAATATGTAACTACATCCAAAACCGCTGTAAACTTATTCTAGTATCCGTATCCAGACCATAAAAATCATATCCACAGCATCTTTAGTCCTATCTTTTTATAGACATAACACTGTGAGAAATATAAGTGCAGCAGTGTCTGTAAATGTTAGCAAATCGAGCAAAATTTGATAACAGTGGGACACTGGGCATCTAGCGTTATCCGCAGTCGCCGTTGCATGACAACCGCTGAGATAATAAAATTGATGATTGTGTATTGTGGATGTTATTTGATATTATTATTAATGTCACAGGACGACGTGGGTGTTCATAAAGAAAATAATAACATTTGATACGTAGCTACTTATTAAGCCACGCAATCAAGATGCTGGCACAGCTAGTCCCAACATATGATTGCATTCGTTACGTCACAGATTGCACTACCAGATAATTTTGTGTGCTGATTGTTCATAGTAAGCAGTCAGATATAAATAATAATAATAAATATTTTTTATATATAAATGGAAAATTCTATGTTATGACAAAATGAAAATACAATTCACCACTTTCTTCCCCGTGGGTGTCGTAAAATGCGGCTAAGGGATACATACATACATATCATCACGCCATATACCTTGCAAGATAGGCATAGAGAACAGAGTGCCAGAGAACTCAGAACTCTATCCTTGCATACTTCACTCGCTTCCTCAATATTCATAATTCTCTTCATACACGCTCGCCGATTTCGGAGTCTCTTGACTCCACCTTCCTTCAGTACGTGACCAATCTGGTCTAGGTAAGTTAGTCTCGGTCTCCTCCGGTACCTACATCCGTCCACTTTCGCATTGTATATCTTCTTAACCAGACGTTCGTTCGGCATTTTTACCACATGTCCTAACCATCGGAGCATACCCTTTCGAATCTTTACACCAATACTTTCTTTCATACCTACTCGCTCTCTTACGTCGTCGTTACGAATGCGATCGGTCAGCCTAACTCCACAGATTTGCCGTAGAGATCGCATTTCGACCGCATTAATTTTGCTTTCATGCTCTTTTCTGCATACCCAACTCTCGCTTCCATACAGTAATGTTGGGACAAGCACTGCGTTATGTATTGCTACACGTGCTTTCTGGCTGAGGTGGTGGCTACCGAGAAGTTGTCCCAACGCTCCGTTCACTTTATTTCCCACATTAACTCTTCGCTCTATATCAGTGGTGTACCTTCTATCTCGTCTAAATCCACATCCAAGATATAAAAAATTCATCCACTTGTTCTAGTACATCATTACCTATTGTTACTCTTATATTTGTTCTGGCTTCATCTTTTTTGAAGACCATTATTTGGGTTTTGCTCACATTCACGTGTATACCCCTTTTCTATTATCTAAGGGATATTATTAATCTAAGGGATACAATATGCAAATAATCTTTATGCAATAGAAGTAAACCTCGAAATGAAACCCTATCAATTTATTTGACTTATTTTTTTTAAAAACGACAACCCAGCATTAAGGAAATAAGTAATCCAATAATTAATTTATTACATTTCTTTGATCTTCTTGTTAATTTTCTTTTGTTTATTTCTTCTGTATATATTCAAAGAAACATGACATATTTATTCTTGTATCTATATATTTTTTAATATGTATTTTTTAGGCGTCTATGTGGGCGAGTATATAAGAAGTAGAGTATTTTTTTTCCTCCAGCAGTTTTCTAAGAGATTACTACTACCCATTGTAATGCTGCCGACTACACGGATGGCGCAGTAGTTAAGATACCGATCTACCGTTCGTGTGCCACGGGTACTATTCCCACGCAGGACAATACCTTATATAAGTGTAATTTGTGTCCATTAATTATGTTTGTAAAGTTCTCCGCAATACAAGGATTATTTCCTTAGTGCAGGGTGTGTATTGTGTGTAAGGAGAACGAAAAGTTGTAAGAAAGTATCGTCATTTTTAAAGCCAGCTTGAAACTTATTTTAAGGCTATTGATTAGATATAAATAAATATGACACATGGGGTATATATATGATATATAGGGGGTAAAATAAAAATAAAGGTTGAAAAACTTTATGAAAGTAACCTTTTACGCGGGCGAAGCCGCGGGCAGAAACAAGTTTACAATATAGCACGTACTAAGTGGTAGCGACTACGAATACTACCAACCCTTACTTTGCTCGTGGATGTCGTAAAGGACGACTAAGAGCCTTATATCGACCTTTTTTTTTGTTTTTTTTTTTGTTTACCCAGTGGAAATGCTTTTACGCACTATCCCCTGCCAGTGACAGACGGGGGGGTGTGTGGAACTCGCCGGCCATAGATGTTGGCGGCCGGAATACCCACTAATTAAATCAGCAGCGGTCCCTTCCGCGCTTTTACGGGATGCCGGAGAGATCGTCTATGACATTCCATTCCCGACACCCCTACGCTTGGCCATCTGGCCACGACCAGTCAGTCGTCAAGGCGGTGGGAGGAGGTGCGCGTAGCGGCGCCTCGTACGATCACCCACGGATAAGATATGAGGTGGTGAATAGTATTCTTACTTAGTCACCACACGGAAAACCTTGATGTAAAATATAAATTATTTTTAATTTAAATAAATACAATAACCTGCATTAAGGAAATAATCATTGTTTTGCAGAGGACTTAACAGACGTATAATTAACACAGAGAAATTACACCTGTACAAGGTATTGTCCTGCGTGGGATTCGTACCTGTGACACAGGAACAGTAGGTCGGTATCTTAACCACTGCGCTATCTGCGTAGTCAGCAACAGTAGAATTGGTAGTGTAGTAACACATGAGTATACGTTTATTTACTCATGTGGTAGTAATGTCTTGGAAAAGTGCTGGAGAAAAATATACCTAGATACGCACTGCTAGATAATTCTAGCTGTCAATCAAAACTAAGACGAAGGAAAAAAAAATATTTAGCGATGGAAGCCAGGAAACCGCATAGTAGGTATATAAAAATACAATTTAAAAAATATATACAAGAATAAATATGACGTGTTTTTTTTTGTATACATACCTATAGTCGCGACAATATAGCCATTTTCTCGGCAATCCTCAAGAACAGCTCCGATTTTGATGAAATAAAAAAATATTAAAACAAGTTTTAATTTTTTTTTATTTTTATATTATTTAAAATCAAAGACCTTCTGGAGCGGGGACAAAATGATTTATACTGTTTAAGCTTTTTTTATTTTTTATTTGTCTTAGTTGTTAGCCTCAGATGGCTATGACAACTTTACCCGGACTGTGGGTGAGCGCTGAGGGCTCTCAACCCGTGCTGTTTAAGCAATGTCCAGGATATTTATATACAAGATTCAGATTGGTCTCATTTTTTTTGCAAAAAATTCTGCATGTATTAATTTTATTAGATGTTTTTTTTGTAAATTGTTATAATTTTATTGGTTAAAAAAAGTTTTTAAGTGATACTTTATACATTTTACATTATAAGAAAATATATATATGTGTCACGTGTAGGTTTATGTATTTCATTGAATTAATATATGTTTTTTAAAAATAAAATGCTTGAACTTGAAGAAGATTGGGGATAGACATATAAATTGTGAATTACGTACTTCCGTATGGTATCTCTTCTTAAATATTTTATAGCTGCCGAGGGAATGGGAGATTAGGACGTGCATTTGAGAACTATTGAATTAATTATTCCATTCTTCAATTAAAAAAAAAGAATCATCAAAACCGCAGCTGTTCTTGAGGACTGCTGAAGATTGCCAGTTTTATGTATTCATTGACGCGACTACCTACTATACAGAAAAAAAATATCAAAACCAAATTTAAAAAAAAAGCAAAGACAAAAATATATAAAATTAATACATTTTTTTTTTGGGTCTGTCTTTTAGCTGTTAGCCGCAGATGGCTGTCATAGGTTAACCCGGACATAGGGAAATTAATACATTACTATCTCAACTTATATACCTACGTCCCACTGCTGGGCTCGAGCCTTCCCCACAATAGGAGGGAAGTAGAAATATACCATGGTCAAATGGATTAGCATAGAGATAGAGTTTTCAATTCAAATTAATTCAATTATTATGCATAAGCCCTATGTGAAATTGACAAGTAAAGATAAAACGCGCCCCTAACCTGAGAAGATCCGGCAAGAGACTCAATGAGCTCGTTATTTTTTTAATAATATTTTTAAATTAAATTGTATGTAATTAAAGCAAAGCTTAGCGAGTATTACCTATATCTCCACTGTGATGCTCTTCGCGTCAGGTTCGGTTAGGTTAGTTTAGTTAACAAAAAAATAATTGAATAAAATGGCAATATGACTGGACCAGATCCCACAATTTCCTTCTCTTGATGTTGTAGGCATATTATATATAACTCTTAGTCGTCTTTTACGATACGCCAAGACAGATGATGGTGAATTGTATTCTAACTCCGTCACCACACGGATTTTTTTACATAATATATTAAACTCGTGAACCTAGCGACTGTCCTAGAAGGACTTCTCTCACTATTTTCGCTAAGGGCGTGACTATAACATAGTCTGATCTCAAAAAAAGGCGGAACTGTTGCTGAATTTTAACGCAACTTTGTTATGAGTCAAATGTGATAGTGATCAATTATAACAACCTCATGCCTCATCTATATTGGGACAAAACTAAAGAGTAGAAAGACCACTAATTAAACATTGTGCTGGCAAAAGCAGTAAACCTAGAAAATGTTCGCGTTGTGTACTCACAATTTTATTAAGATGTGTAATGCTCGTTATCACTAGCGACCCCTAAACTTAGGTAATACTTAAGGCTATTTAAAATTTTAAATGTCATCTATTGATGCATATCATTGACATCCTATTCGTATACAAATTACTATGAGTCGACGCAATACGTAATCCTTCCATCTTAAATATTGAATTTAATTTGGGGGGCATAGTCCGGAGCGTGCTCGTTCGCGTCCCCTACCAGTCTAATTAGACTGCTAATCCGGCTCGATATGCGTACCGCAATGCGGGTTAGGGCGTCCCCCGGAGGCGACGCGTACCGACCCGCCCCCGTAGGTACGAACATCGGACGTTGCGGCGATAGGGGGCGCCACCCATCACGCCTTGCCCAGTCAGGCGAGTCGAGGGGAGCAGAGTGCCGGGTGGGCACGTGGAATGTAAGAGGTTGTGTGGAAGGTAAGTTGCTCGAGCGGATATCCGTCAAGGCGGATAAACAGCTAAATGTTGAGGAAGCGAGTAAAGTATGCAGAGATAGAGTTCTCTGGCACTCTGTTCTCTCTGCCTACCCTGCAAGGGATATGGCGTGATGATATGTATGTATGTAAATATTGAAAAAGTATTTTGCCTTAGTTTTATAACAGACCGACTGGCTGATGTCAACTCTCATTGAGAATCCAATTGTTGACTGGATGACATCAGATGGAGTTGGCTCAGGTCGATATAAAACCTTTAGATACCCACGAACAATGTGAGTTTTGGCGGTATTCATAGCCGATACCACATAGTAAATTTTTTGTATTGGCGTATGTCTAGCTTAAAATTTTGGCTTTATTGGTGAATACGGGATAACTATTACATAAATGCGAAAGTGGCAGGATGTAGGTACCGAGGGAGACCGAGACTAACCTACCTAGACCAGATCGGTCATGTACTGAAGGAAGGTGGAGTCAAGAGTCTCCGAAACCGGCGAGCGTGTATGAAGAGAATTATGAATGTTGAGGAAGCGAGTGAAGTATGCAGAGATAGAGTTCTCTGGCACTCTGTTCTCTCTGTCTACCCTGCAAGGGATATGGCGTGATGATATGTATGTATGTATGTATTACATAAATTATATCATCGTCATCATCATCATCTCAGCTCACATATGTCCCACTGGTGGGCTCGAGCCTCTTTTGTAAAGGAAGGATCTACTATACCATACTGGTCAGACGTGGTGGTATAGGGTTCTGTATCAAGTTTTCCTTTTTTTGAAGTGAAAACTTCTTTAGGCGCGTTGAGCGTTTTTGGAGGGGAAAAACTTATGGGTTCGCGTCACCGACATGCTAATGCTAATAGTATATCTATAGCTATGTGAAAACTTCTTTAGGCGCGTTGAGCGTTTTTGGAGGGGAAAAACTTATGGGTTCGCGTCACCGACATGCTAATGCTAATAGTATATCTATAGCTATGTGAAAACTTCTTTAGGCGCGTTGAGCGTTTTTGGAGGGGAAAAACTTATGGGTTCGCGTCACCGACATGCTAATGCTAATAGTATATCTATAGCTATGTGAAAACTTCTTTAGGCGCGTTGAGCGTTTTTGGAGGGGAAAAACTTATGGGTTCGCGTCACCGACATGCTAATGCTAATAGTATATCTATAGCTATATTAAAACTTCTTTAGGCGCGTTGAGCGTTTTTGGAGGGGAAAAACTTATAGGTTCGCGTCACCGACATGCTAATGCTAATAACAGACAGATATTATATAGATAAATGAATAATGAAAATAAAGAATTTATTTTCAAATATTTTCAATATTCATATCAATATTTGCATTTAAAAGTATGGCATTATTTATTTTTAATTGTATTTTTAATATTTAACCTTTATGTCATGAAATGAGTATCATTGTGGTTTAAAGGTTATCTTACTAGCGTGATAAACCGATTCCTAGATGTTCGATAATATTTTTTATTTTTATATAAAAATTAGAAAATTATTATTATTTCAATTAGTCTTAAGTTAATAGTTTTCATTTCTATCGGCAGTCCCCATGACTGCCTGTTGTTTTGTTTTTTTGCTTATGGTGGCAGACGAGCAAGCAGCACGTCTAGTGGTAAACCTTACTGCCGCTTATGTACCTTTGCAATACCAAGGGCACAGCTAAGCCGCTGCCTACCAATACAAACTCCGAACCACACACACTACACCACCACACTAGTTGGGCTTCCGGCTCTCTCGCTCACCGACCGAAGCGCAATAGCACATTGCCATTACCCAGACGTCGGTCTTCTGCGAGAGTGTGGTGCTATCTCGGATCGATCAGCCCGCGACTGCAGATAAAAAAAAACTGTCAACAGCGTGTTCCTACCACTAATAAAATTTGCATAGATGTTATGTGCGTTTTATATCTATTAGTAATTCTTAATTTGTATGATATGTGCAAATACCAAGAGATTACCTAAGAATGAAGAAATATAACTTTTTGTTTTTTTTTCTGGGTGCGTTACGGTCGGCACACTCCTCGCACCACTCCGTCCGGGGTGACAGAGGGGCGTAAGCGCGCGCACCCGTAACCCACCCGTGACGTCGCCTTCGTCGTTGGGCCAACCACCAGAGCAGAGTGACTTGACGTCAGTGGCCGGTCCGACGGAATACCCCTGAGGAGTACCCTCTCCTCGACCGACGTCCCCCCCTCGGGTAGGATGTCGGTCTTTCCTCACGCGGTCGGCCTCTCGGCGGGTGACGGACTAATTCCCCGATCCAGTCACCCGCGGCCTCGGCTAGGGCGGCATCAGGCGCAAAGAAATATAACTTGACATTTTTTGTAAAAAAAAAAAAAAAACAAAGCGTATGGAGTCGTCCATTATTCACGTGATCGTATTTTATCTCTTTTTTTCATATTGTTCAACTCAGTAGATATCGCGCGATCAACGACAAATTAAATATACATGATATCTCACTACCCTTCTCCCTATTTGTGATATTTGTCGAGCCCTTATCATACCCACTGCTGGGCTTGACCCACCTCCATATCGTCATAATCATCAACGTGATCTTGCTCTTATCCCAATTACTTGGTGTGGACGCGATGTGTCATCTTCTTCAATACAATCCTATTAGACGCCATCTCTGTAGTCAAGCCTCACACAGTCCATCCATCTTTTCTTTGGACTTTCTTTACCCCGAAAGCCTTCAACATTCATACTTAAACATTCCTCACAGCATTACTTTCATCCCACCTGATAACATGTATGTGTGTAACTTTCAAACGTCCCTTTATAGTTAAGCTCTACTCTAGCTCTGCTCTACAATAGGAGTGAAATTAACTTGTAATACCACGCTGTTGATCTGACGGGTTGGTACGGGTTTTTATTTCGAGTTTACTTTCTCATATACCTATAGATGTTTATGCATTTTTATCTTTTAGTCTTTTACGACAGCCACGGACAAGAAAGGGGTGTGTAAAAAAGGGATGTATTCCTCTTCCGTCATTCACACGGAAAAAAAATTCATCATCATCATCACAGCCTATATATGTGTCCCACTGTTGGGCTCGGGCCTCCTCCGTAATGGGAGTGAAATTAACCTACTATACCGCGCTGGTCAGACGTGTTGGTATAGGTTTTTGTTTTGAGATTTCCTTCTCTTGCATAGATGTTATATGCGTTTTATATCCCTTAGTCGTCTCCTACGATCACCCACGGGTAAGATAGGGGGTGGTGAATTGTATTCTTACTCCGTCACCACACGGATATAAAAAAAATATATTATTGACCTAAAAACTTCTCTTACAGGTTAATAATTAAATATTGTTTTGTCCTATTTTTTTATATGACTACGTTATAATAAACTATTATTATTTAATAAATTATTGGTATCTAATGTAGTAGACATCTACTATAATGTATTGGCATAATATTACTCTCTTATAACAATGTAATATAAGCCTGCATTAATAAACATAATGTTCGAAGAGTCGTATTTCCCTTACAACTGCATTCTGCGTACAGGCTGCATGTGAACAAAGTTGTATGAGGTCCAGACGGGCTGCGTTGTTCGTAGCGGAGTGAGGGGGCAAGGCGTCTATGTTCCTTGGGGTCGCCACTTAGCGCCGCGGCGCCACAGTCGCTTGTCACCTGCTAAAGCTGACAGCGCTTGTTCCGTTACTACACTGACTCCTGCGCCGACGCAGAGCAACATATTATCATTAAAAAAAAATCGTTTTAATATTGGCAATAACGAACAATTTCGCGCTCTTTTAACACGTGTTTGGACTAAAGTTATTATTATTTTGTGCGTAGTGCAAGTCCGAGACAGGTAAGTGTTTCAATCAGTTTCTATAATAAAGTCCAAATTCGTTTGATTGTCTGTGTGAGGCTTTATAACCGGTGTTTTTGTTTATGTTTTGTGTTTATATTTCTACAGTTTAATATTTTCTTTTATAAATGAACTAAATTTAAATAAATATTAAACAATAAATACTGAATAGATATAATTCGGTATTTTTTTATTATTTAGAAATAGGAAAAGGTTTTATTTTTAATATCCTTTTTTAAGTTTACATAATTTTACTAAATACAAGTATTGTAATTACATTTTATTCGTCAAATTGCAAAGGAATATGTACCTAGGGAAGTATTTTGTTTTGGAAATTTCGAGTATGCCATAACGAATTAAAGTAAGGCTCGACTGTCTGTTGCACATGATTCAAAAGTGCTGCCGTATTAATTAACGCTGTATTAGTATTATATTAAGGGTGATATTTGAATGGATAGAGACTTGGCCTTGGGGGAAAGGGACGTCGCGCCGCCGTCGCTGCGTCGTCATCCCAGGTAGGTTTGCGATCGTCGTTCTATAGATAATTAAATGTAGTATCGGCACAAATTCTGCCTACGATCGACTAAGTCTTCCATGAAGTAATTACTAAAATACTTTAGTAGGTATTTTTACTCAGATTTTAAAATACATTGTAATCATCATCATCATAGCCAATATATGTCCCACTGTTGAGCTCAGGCCTCCTCCGTAATGGGAGGGAAGTTGACCTTCTATACTGCGCTGGTCAGACGTGTTGGTATAGGGTTTTGTTTCGAGTTTTCCTTCTTTTGCAAAGATGTTATATGCGTTTTATATCCCTTAGTCGTCTCTTACGATCACCCACGGGTAAGATAGGGAGTGGTAAACTATATTCTTACTCCGTCACCACCCGGACAAATACATTACATAAATACATTAAAATACTCGCTGAATAAATCGAATATTTATTAAAATTTTAATTAAATAACTATTTAGGTAGATATACAGGCTGTGTTGTGAAACACTAATGAATATTATTTAGATTATTTTTTTAATAATGAATTGGTAGGTACCTACTTACAAAAATCAATCTACCTACATATAGGCACGGGTGCTTGCAAATATCTTATCTACTAATATATTATTAGAAAATCAGATAATTAGCTACTTCTATTTATTTATACATCCATCCATGCATCAGCTTATCGATTTCCTATGTTGGACACAGGCTTCCCCCAAGTGGGATCATAATGTTGTGTTGTTGGCAGACGGGTTGGCGATCGCAGTTGGTGTCATTTGCTTAATTTGTTTATTATTTCTTATTCATTTTGTTTTTTTAATTAACCCATGCTTTTGGCATAATTTTAGCCTTAAATTTCTAATAATAATTTAGTTGGATTGTTTCTGTGTTTCTAATATTAAATCTAATTAAAGTAGCAGCTCCATAGGCATTTTACGTCATGCATACTACATCACATCTGTGAAAATGATTAATCTTTGTCGATTGTATAGCCCATACATAAATACCTACTTACAAGTAACCTGGGTAGATTTCTACAATAATAGTTTCAATTAACTTCAAGTATTAATTAACCAAATAATTAAATTACTGTGTATTTGTATTTTATTCATATTTTGTTTATCTGTATGTGATAACGATAATAATTATGTATATTGATTTCCATTGTAACTATTTTTATATACAGTAGAGTTCATTAATAACGAGCTCGGTTATAACTACTTTTCAGTTATAGCGACGTCGAACTTAGGTCCCTAAAATTTAAAGCATACTTTCCTGGGTAATTCATTCGGCAATAGCGACGCCGGATATAACGCCTAATTCGAGTATACCGACTTGTTTTATGAACTATTTGGGACAGATTCCTAGAAATTCCTTTCAGATATTGAGACTGAATCAAAGACACAAAGACTCTTTAACTATTAAGCTTTCTTATCCTTTGTTTACATTGCAGATGGTCAAATGCATTGTTTGTACTTAGCATGTGCACGAAGTTAAAATTATGAATTAGTTACGTGGCAATTTCTAGTGAGTGAACAGTGTTTCTTAAACTTGTGAATATGGCTCCAAGACGTACATTTACTAATAAAGAAAAGTAGACATCATTTCGAGATGCATTATGTGGTATTACAACGCTCAAAAAGTATTGTTTATTTGGTGAAGGCAAAAATAATTTAGATGTAGAAGGAATTATAAAAATGGAATATACCTTACAGCGCGCATATAAACCTAAACTTAAGCAGTGCAATGTTACACATTTTTCTACACCCTTGTATAAAATAAATAAGTGATAAGTAAATAAATGTAAATAGTATATATGTACGTGATTTTTTATTATTTCGGATAATAGAGACCTCCGGATATAGCGACGCCATTAAAGTGGTCCCTCCGCCGTCGTAATAACCGAAATCCACTATATATTTTGAAAGAACTAAATAAAAAAGTGTGTGTGTCAGCTCCGATACACGACTGGAGTTTACTCCTTAAGTACGATTATCAAAACAGGCGCAAAAAAGCTCATTTGACTAAAAATAATATATATATTTTTATTTACATTTATTAAAACTGTTCAGTGAAGTATTATCTCACGTCAGAAAGTGAAAGGTGCGCAGAATAGGTTGAGCACCAAAAACGTAACGAGGTCATTCGATCACTCGATTTTACTCCTCAATTTTTACTCATACCGGGCGCCTTATATGAAAATCGATTCTTAAGTAGTAAACTCCAAAAATAAATTCATATATTGTTGAGACTTTAAAAACATACGATATACAAATAATACCCAAATTTTGAACAAGTGCTGGCATTACTTAGTGGTAGCGGCGACGAATACTACCAACACTTGCTTCGCTCATTGAACTATAAGACGACTAAGGGGCCGTTCAAGTATTACGTAACGTAATTTGGGGGGAGGGGGGCTCTTAAATGTGACAATGCGTTACATAGCCGGGAGGGGGCTTCAAACAACGCGTTACGTAGCATTGTTATTACCCGACTGCAAAGGAGTGGTATTCTGTTTAACAGTCTATGTATGTACATATGTATGTATGTATGTTTGTTTGTTCCTTTGAAGCACTATATATACCAAACGCCTGGACCGATTTTTATGATTCGCATGTCAATCGATTCCTCTTAATCCGGCGAGTGTCACTAAAGATATGACGTTATTGAAAATTCAATACGGCGACTACTGGACGTCATATTGTAAAAATTAAAAAAATTAAAGTCAACAAACTATATCGAGTATCGTTAAATACATTTTTCGATTTGACGGTCAGTTTAGGATCTATATCGATTTAAAGTTTCGTAACAACCTTTCTCACATATAGGTTTTTTAGACAGTAGAAATTTACCATGAAAAGACGAAAAATTCATATAACTGGATGTGGATGGACATATACTGAAGTATCTAGTAGGTATATTGTCCAATATACCATAAGTAGTCCTACCTAAAGTATCTAATGTCTGACGCGGTCGCCCATCTCCAATTTCTAACGATTTAGTACTCAACTTCAGTCGAAAAACTATATATAGTTAGGAACTTACCCACTTATTAATAAATAAGATAACTATAGCTACCTAGGTATTTATAACTAAAAAGTGTAAAATAAAAAAAATGATTAAAAAAATCAAAAAACCCGACTGTAAAAAGTCACCAAAACTACGTACATAATAAAAAAACTGAAAAGAAAAAAACAAGCACTTAGATATCCGGTGGTCTAGAATTCCACAATATATTATTGAATAAATACTATTGCAGAAAATGAAATATATTTTAATAATAGAACATGACAACTGAACAGTCGGGATCCACTGAAAAATTTGATTTGCTGTCGAATAAAGAAAATCCATTGAAAAATTAGATTTGCTGTCGAATAAAGGAGCCCGACTGTTCAGTTGTCATGTTCTATTATTAAAATATATTTCATTTTCTGCAATAGTATTTATTCAATAATATGTATATTATGGAATTCTAGACCACCGGATATCTAAGTGCTTGTTTTTTTCTTTTCAGTTTTTTTATTATGCACGTAGTTTTGGTGACTTTTTACGCAGTCGGGTTTTTTGATTTTTTTAATCATTTTTTTTTTAATAAATGAAAAATTAGGGAATTAATAAATGAAAAATTTCCTAAGTTGGACAACAAATTTTTATTTTTTAGATGATTAGTAAACAACATATACATGTATTGCGAGTTTGGTATCTCTTTTTTTTTTATTATTGCCTCAAACACGTTTAAAAACGGTTACTTGGGTGTTACGTAACGTTCAGGGAGGGGGAACTCCATTGTAAATTTTGCAAAAGTTATGGGCAATAGTTTTATAACCAATCGCATGCTTCACGTCAACAAATGTAATTTTTTTTTTAAATGACGTCCATCCCGCACTAAGGAAATAATCCTTGTAATGCGGGGGACTTTACAAACATGCAATTAACGCAGACAAATTACACCCAGACTCAGAACAACACTTTGTGGATCGTACAAAGTGTTGTTCTGCGTGGGAATCGAACCCACGGCACTGGCACGGAAGGTCGGTATCTTAACCACTATGCCATCTGTGTCAATTATTGACATTGTGCAGTTATTGACCAAACAGCGCCAGGTGGATTTGACCCAGATCGATATATTCTTAATTTTCAATGTGATGACGAAATAGGAATACAATTCATCCTCTCTATCCTTCTATTCTATAGGTGTCGTAAAAGGATATGCATATAACATCTATGCACAAGAAGGAACACTGGAAATAAAACCGTATACCAACCCATTTGACCAGTGTGGTATAGTAAGGTCCTCCTGTTATGGAGGAGGCTTGAACCAGTGGGGCGTATATGAGAATAGATGATAATAATTTATTAGGCTTTATCATCGTCATCATCACAGCCCATAAATGTCCCACTGTTGGGCTCGGGCTTCCTCCATAATTGGAGGGAAATTAACCTACTATACCGGGCTGGTCAGACGTGTTGGTATAGGGTGTTGTTTCGAGTTTTCCTTCTCTTGCATAGATGTTATATGCGTTTTATATCCCTTAGTCGTCTCGTACGATCACCCACGGCACGGGTAAGATAGGGGGTGGTGAATAGTATTCTTACTCCGTCACCACACGGAAAAGACTTTATCATACGGTATCAAAAGCCGAGATTCACACCCCAAAATGCTTGGGCCTCGTTGCTTAAATATTTTTTGTTGAAAAACCTCTGCGCTCACGATCAGTCAGTGTATCAAAGTTCTGAGGTTAGATGCTAAAAACCAATAAAAAAAGACTCTAAACTATCGCTTTATTTGTGGTAGGTCCATACTTTTAACTGCTTTCTATCTATAGTTGCGGGCCGGTCCGTTCAGAAGAGGTGCTTGCAGGGTGGGTCAATGGGGTTGCGCGCCGCCTCTTCCGGCACCCCGGACCGATTTGGCGGGGTGCGACGTCCATGGCCCACCGCAAAAGAAAAAATAAACAAAAAAATAAAATAAAAAAAGGGCCGGTCCGTCCGGGGTAGTACTTCACTTTCGCCGAAAATTGACTTCTGAGCAGTAGTAATGTACTGTAATTGCACTTCGTTCGGTGAGCAAGAACGCTGAGCTGGGTACCTACTGTGGTAGGACCACGCTGTTGATAGTTTTCTGTCTACAGCCGCGGGCCGGTCCGTCCAGGGTAGTACCACACTCTTGCAGAAGATCGACGTCTGAGTAATGGCAATGTGCTATTGCGCTTCGTTCGGTGAGCGAGAGAGTCGGAAGCCCAACTGGGTGGGTTTGGGGCTTTTATTGGTAGGCAGCGGCCTAAGCTATACCCTTGGTATTGCAAAGGTCCATAGGTGGCAGTAACACTAATTATTAGGGGTGCTGCTTGCTTGTTTTCTACCACAAGCAATAAAAACAAAAAATATAGCTTCTCTACAAAGATAGATGCTCTGACTCGACGGAGTCAGTCATCTTTAATTTTCTTTATTTAATTTTGGAACCATGCAAAGACATTTGCCATGTTCAAAAATTAGGCAAGTTAATCAGTGAGTTATGGGGCCGCACTCCGTTTTTCCGTCGCCCCTGACGGAACGGGCGAGGTGTGTCAGATCATAGTCTGCCAACAAAGCTAGCTTCAGGCTCTTTTATTGTTAGGACAAATATTGAGTCCGATGACAATTTTATTAGATAAACATTGATTCTACATCAACATCATTGTAAGTTATAACTTTTATTTAACCTTTATCCAATAGGTAGACAATCATTCAGTGTCAGTATTGAAGTAAACTAATCGCAGGATTGCAGCGACCTCGAACATTCTGTTACATATGTAAGACTTGTGTATGATGGAAAATTACACTTCACCGATATCTCAATATGAAATTCTAAGTCGGGATATGATAATAGATTGTTTTCCTCGCATTTTCCGTATTCGATATTCGAATCGACGTTTTCTATTTCACATGTTAGACTATGCCACTTATGCAGTTATGATTTTTTATGTATGTAGTTATAGTATTATTTAGCCGAGATGGAAGGTACACCACTGATATAGAGCGAAGAGTAAATGCGGGTAATAGATTGAACGGAGCGTTGGGACAACTTCCCGGTAGCCACCACCTCAGCCAGAAGGCACGTGTAGCAATACGTTACGCAGTGCTTGTCCCAACATTACTATATGAAAGCGAAAGTTGGGTATACAGAAAAGAGCATGAAAGTAAAGTTAATGCCGTCGAAATGCGATCTCTACGGAAAATCTGTGGAGTTTGGCTGACCGACCGCATTTGTAACGACGACATAAGAGAGCGAGTATATGTGAAAGAGAGTATTGGTGTAAAGATGCGAAAGGGAATGCTCTGATGGTTCGGACATGTGGAAAGAATGCCGAACGAACGTCTGGTTAAGAAGATATACAATGCGAAAGTGAAAGGATGTAGGTACCGAGGGAGACCGAGACTCACCTACCTAGACCAGATTGGTCACGTACTGAAGGAAGGTGGAATCAAGAGTCTCCGAAACCGACGAGTGTGTATGAAGAGAATTATGAATGTTAAGGAAGCGAGTGAAGTATGCAAGGATAGAGTTCTCTGGCACTCTGTTCTCTCTGTCTACCCTGCAAGGGATATGGCGTGCTGATATGTTTGTATGTATGTAGTTATAGTAGGTTTATTTGTTTGTTCACTTGTTTTCACGCCTTCACTGCTTAATTATTCATCGTGACAGATCAAGATCTACAGTATAGGGTATTCTATACACTTTCTGGTATCCTTGAAAATTCAAGGATACAAGAAAGTCTATAGAATACCTTTCATCCTTCGCTGTTCTCATAAGCCTTCATTAGCTGCGATGCTGTGTGTTAGCAGCTATGGATACCACCAACCCTTACTTTGCTCGTAGATTTAGTTTTAGACGACTTAGTGGCGTAGGCATAGGCCAACTACATCTGAAACCGTCTAATGAATCATTATATTGGGAATGTAATTGTGGAGAGGAGGGTTGAAGTCAGGCAGGCGGACGAGCATTAAATTATTTCCAAAACTTTTAAACGGAAGAAAAGTACATTGCGTCCACTCCTTGTAAATCTAGTAATTGGGATAAGAGCAGAATGATGTTGATAATTTTCGTGTGGAGATGGAGTAAGAATATAATTCATCACTGCCTGCCCGTGGGTGTCATATAAAACGACTAGGCAATAATTTTCCTTCCTGGAGGAGGATCTAGCCCAGTAGTGGGTTGAAATGAGGATGATGATGATGAAGAGTTAGTAATCATCAGTAATTGAAGATAATGCCGTAATCGCCTCGCTTGGCAGGTGAGTTGGTAATCGCAAGTGGTGTTTTAAAAGAAATTTACCTACTGTACTACGCTGATCAGACGTGTTCGTATTTAAGCCGGGTATCGACTTCGCGCTCCTGGTGGGTAAAGTTGTCATAGCCATCTGAGGCTAACAACTAAGACACACAAAAAAAAAAAAAAAAAATCGCGCTCCTGGTGCGCGTGCCATGAATGACCGCGCCGAGAGTGCGTTCCACGGTACGCGTTCCAAATATATGAACTATACAAACTAAGCGCGCCTGGTGCGCGAGGCAACTGTTTCTGTTCTGTTTCTTTCTGTTTCAACCAGTGTTTGATCGTTCATCATGCAGACACCGTATGCGAGTAGCCGCAACGTTTAGAATGCAACAAACACACAAAATGCTTTCGTGTCCGTCTCAACTGGCGCGCGCGCCACGTTCGATACGCGGCAAAAAACCGACAACAGATGGAACGACCCGCTCCATGTTCGAGCGTTCCAACGAACACATTGGCGCGCGTTCCAAAGTGGTATCCATTTTGCGCGGCTGGAACGCGCGTCGCGCGCCAATGTTCGTCCTTTTGGAGCGCGAAGTCGATACGCGCCTTAAGGTTTTATTTCGAGTTTCCCTTCGCGTGCATATCATCTGCATATTATATTCCTTTGGCAAAATATTGTGTTTGAGCCGAAGACAAAGATCGCCGCCTCTACCGTCACCCCAGTCATAGTCATAGTCCAACGTAAAAAAAAAAGAAAAGGCGAAATATTGTGTTGTGAATCCTTACTTTATAACCACGCGGTGTATAAGAATATAAATGTTATAACTCTTGAAAAATAGCTATAGGATATATTTATATACCTTTCCCATCCATCCAGTGAGTATGGAGTAAGTACAACATGTTAAAATCCCTTTGTCGCGTTACGTTATTGGTGTGAAATCATATGATATTTGTTTTCTTTCTTTCTTATTGAATATAGTGGTTTTTAAATATAACATCTAAGGGGACGTCCATTAATCACGTGATATATATTTTTTTAATTTTTTAATCCTTCCTATTTTTTAATTCCATTTTGCTCACACATTTTGATACAAGAGGGCGCCAGGTTATTGATTGCACCCGGGCGCTACATGTGCTAGAGCCGCCCCTGTATGGACTATGAAATAGTTGTAGGGAGTATCATAGAATAATGATATTAAGAAAACCTCCTGCTCACATTAGGAACGTCGATCAAGATTTCATATCATCATCATCTCAGCCCACAAATGTTCCACTGTTGGGCTCGGGCCTCCTCCATAATGAGGGAGAAATTGACCTACTATACCGCTTTGGTCAGACGTGATAGGGTTTTATTTCGAGTTTCCCTCTCTTGCATAGATATACATACATACATACATATTATCACGCCATATCCCTTGCAGGGTAGGCAGAGAGAACAGAGTGCCAGAGAACTCTATCTTTGCATACTTCACTCGCTTCCTCAACATTCATAATTCTCTTCATACACGCTCGCCGGTTTCGGAGACTCTTGACTCCACCTTCCTTCAGTACATGACATGCATAGATATAATATATCTTATATGCATGTTATATCCCTTAACCATCTTTAATGATCGCCCACGGGTAAGAGAGGTTCTAAACTGTATTCTTACTCCGTCACTACACGGAAATAAGCCAAAGAAGACCGAGATTTATCAAGTTCAAAATTATTCATAAAAACTACTGCAAACAATGACTCTTTTTCTATCGCTCTTGGTGGCAAACAAGCAAGCAACACACCTGATGGTAAATGTTTCCAATAGGAATAGCTTGGCCGTGGTCTACCGGCGAAAACCTCAAACCCACCCAGAAAGTTGGACTGCCGGCTTTCTCGCACACCAAACGAAGCACAGCAACACAATGTCGCTAGCGTGTGTATGGTAGGTACTAGTCCGAACGGACCGGCCCGCGGCTGTAGACAAAAAAAAAGTGTGGCTCTACCACTAGACTTTTTAACTATTTAAATCTTATCATAATGACGTGATGGCGTTTTTAAATTCAATTCTATGTTGGGTATTTTTATATTCGTTATTGGCGGTTGATTAATTTTAAATCTATTCCACTAAAAATATGTATGATACAACAACACTAGAGAGAGCATTATAACGACCTGGGCCAACTCTATCTGATGCCGTTTGGTCAACAATTACATTCCCAATGAGGGTTGACGTCTGATTGGCGGCCGGTCATAAAACTATGGTCAATAACTTTTACAATATGTACTATGAAAGAAGAGTACATATTGTATCGACCCCAAGTAATTGGGATAAGAGTAAGAGAATGAGGATGAATACAACAACACTTATAATATAATACCTATAGTGATCAAAAAAGTTAATATGCAATAGTTTTATGACGGGCCGCTTGCCTGACGTCACTCCTACTTGGTAATGTAATTGTTGACCAAACGGCATCAAATCGAGTTGGTCCAGGTCGATATAATGCTTTTAGTCGTCTTTTACGACATCCACGAGCAAAGTAAAGGTTGGTAGTATTCGTAACCGCTGCCACACAGCACAAAACAATAATAATTGACAGCACATATGGCGTAGTGGTTAAGATACCGATCTTCCGTGTCAAGTGTCATAGGTTCAATTCCCACGCAGGACAATACTTTGTGCGATCGCACAAAGTATTGTTCTGAGTCTGGGTGTCATTTGTCTGCGTTAATTGCATGTTTGTAAAGTCCGGCGCAATACAAGGATTATTTCAGTAGTGCAGGGCGGTGTCTTAATTCCGTCGCCCCGGACTGATTTGGCGGGGAGCGACGTCCATGGCCCACCGCCAAAAAAAAAAAAAAAAAAAAAGGCGGTGTCTTAAAAAAAATACAATACAATAAGAGCACTAATACAATAATAATAAAATAATACCTACTAATATTATAGTATTTATTTTATAACAAAATGCTTATATTTAGGAAAATAGCACTAATAAACAAAAGTTTCATATTAAAATTATACGTAATGTAGACAATTAACATGATACTTCCTAACATGTTAGCTCAGACAAGTTGGTATAGGGCTTAAAATATATGTCATTATTCTAAGGTATAGGGTTTTATTTTGAGTTTTCCTTCTCTTGCATAGATGTTATCTGAGTATTATATCCCTCAGTCGTCTTTTACGACATCCACGGGCGCGATAAGGGATGATGAATTATTACTTCCTACACGGATAAATTCCTTTATTAATTATTTTGAATATTTTTTTTTATGGACACCTGCGTGTTATTTTAAAAAAATAAACCAAGGAAATGATATTTATATAGCGGGGCAGTTTACGAGCAACTTAACGGACAAAAATTATACCCAGACTTAGATCAAAAATATGTGGATCGCATAAAGCTTTATTCTATGTAGAAATCGAACCCGTGGCACTGGTGCGGTAGGTCACCTTTACCACGCCATATGTGCAGTCAATCAAAGTCAATTTGCTACATACATACATATCATCACGCCATATCCCTTGCAGGATAGGCAGAGAGAACAGAGTGAGTTCATTCTCTATCCTTGCATACTTCACTCGCTTCCTCCACATTCATAATTCTCTTCATACACGCTCGCCGGTTTCGGAGACTCTTGACTCCACCTTCCTTCGGTACATGACCGATCTGGTCTAGGTAGGTGAGTCTTGGTCTCCCCCGGTGCCTACATCCTTCCGCTTTCGAATTGTATATCTTCTTAACCAGACGTTCGTTCGGCATTCGTTCCACATGTCCGAACCATCGGAGCATTCCCTTTCGCATCTTTATACCAATACTCTCTTTCATACCTACTCGCTC
Source organism: Lymantria monacha (assembly GCA_905163515.2). NCBI lineage: Eukaryota > Metazoa > Arthropoda > Insecta > Lepidoptera > Erebidae > Lymantria > Lymantria monacha. The sequence goes on from LR991081.1 coordinate 27,969,905, forward strand.
TCTTACATCGTCGTTACGAATGCGGTCGGTCAGCCTAATTCCACAGATTTTCCGTAGAGATCGCATTTCGACCGCATTAATTTTACTTTCATACTCTTTTCAGCATACCCAACTCTCGCTTCCATACAGTAATGTTGGGACAAGCACTGCGTTATGTATTGCTACACGTGCCTTCTGGCTGAGGTGGTGGCTACCGAGAAGTTGTCCCAACGCTCCGTTCACTCTATTTCCCGCATTCACTCTTCGCTCTATATCAGTGGTGTACCTTTCATCTCGGCTAAATCCACATCCAAGATATACAAATTCATACACTTGCTCTAGTACATCATTACCTATTGTTACTCTTACATCTGTTCTGGCTTCATTTCTTTCACAGACCATTATTTTGGTTTTGCTCACATTCACACGTAGACCCCTTTTCTTACAATCTTCTGTCCTTGTGTCGACTAGGGTCTGTAGGTCAGTCGCTGACTGTGCCAGCAGGACTGCATCATCTGCATAGAGCAGACCAGTGACCACTGCGTCGCCCATCTGGCCTCCTACATTCATATCGTTCAACCTTTGGAGATATTTATCCAGATATATGATAACTAGCCTGGCTGACAGAACGCACCTCTGCTTAACGCCGATATTGACGTCAAACCAAGGCGACATTCCATCATCCAGCCGCACACAGGCTCTACAGCCCATGTAACTGGACTGCACAGCCTGCAGCAGTTTACCGTTAATACCATACTCCGGTAAAATGTCCCAAAGTTCCATTCGTACAACCGTGTCAAATGCTCTCTCCAGATCCACAAAACTGCAGAAAACCTAGAGCCAGATGCTTCTCTACAATGTTGCGCAGAGAGAACACTTGATCCATGCATCCCCTTCCACTCCTGAAACCTCCTTGTGTCTCACACAGTAAACCATCGGACACCATCCTCATTCTCCTTTCAATAATTTTAGCATACACTTTTGCTGCCAAACTGGTCAAGCTTATGGCTCTGTAATTTGCGCAGTCATAACGTGAACCCTTGTTTTTAAACAAAGGCATGATGACCGCGCTATTCCAGTCCCTGGGAACCATTCCCGAGCTCCAACATAAATTGAGGAGCAACAGGAATGCCTCCCTGACACAGGAGCCACCAAGCTTGATCATCTCGGCAGACACCATATCAATGCCCACTGCCTTACCATTTTTCAAACTTCTTATCGCCCATTCAACTTCATTCATACTGATGCCATCGGAGGACGCCGGTGCTGAATGTTGATCTACTAAACCACATGCAACACCGGCGCCAACTTGAGTATCCGCATACATATCGCCAAAATATTCACTCCATCGCCTTAACACGTCTTGTGTTTGTGTAAGAATGTCTCCACCTTTAGACCTTATTTTATTCATTCTGAAGGCTGACCAACCACACCAAGACTTCTTCACCTCCCTCCAAAAGAGTTTGGTGTTATCCTCGAAGTTTTTAGTCAGCCTATATTCTGCACTCATATTTGCTCTATCACGTTTCTCTTTCACTAAGACCTTGGTGTCATTCTTACATTGCCGATATATTTCTTTCTTCTGTTCAGTCATACTGTCATTCAGATTCAAAGAAGAGTCATAGTCCAGCCACGCTTTCTTCTCTTGTTCTCGGACCCCCTCTGCATACTTTTCTCTTACACACTCTTCTTATAACCTTTCAACCTTTATTCTTTCAAGCCCTACGAAGTGGCCACGCTCTCGCCAGTGCCTCCACTTTCTGAACAGACCACTAAATCTCGCAATAACGAGATAGTGGTCCGTATCGACTATGGGGCCTCTGTAGGCTCTTGCATCCAATATTTTGCTTCGGAGGCTACTGTCTACCAAAATTAAATCTATTATACTTTTCTGTTCATTCCTTCTCCATGTATATATATGGATGTCCTTATGTTGGAAGAATGTGTTTGACACAATAAGGTTTATCTCCATGAATACATCCGCTATGAGCCTACCTGTGTCGTTCACTCTCTTATCACCAAATGGACCAAGTATGTCCTCATAGTCGGGACGCTTGGTCCCCACCCATCTGTTCAAATCTCCGCATACAATCACGCGTTCACTGGTTTCTGCCATATCCAGAACTTCCCTAACATTATCCCAAAATTTCTCTAGGTCTGATGCCACCGAGGATCCTACGGGAGCATATGCTACACGCATGAATACCTTGGTGACACCTAGTTTAATACGGAACCAAAGAAGTCTGGGATCATACATTCCGTAATCCTTCACACCTGAGGCCAAGCGAGAGGACAACAGCACTCCTACCCCCATGCTGGCTCGATCGCTTTGTGATACACCAGACCACAGAGCCATCCCGCCACCAAGAATATCGCAGGTGTCGCTGCCCCTTCGCTTGGTCTCTGTTACACAGAGCACGTCTAGCTGTTTGTCCGCCATGACGGATATCAGCTCGTGCAACTTACCTTCCACATAACCACGTGCATTTAACATTCCACGTGCCCACCCGGCACTCTGCTCTCCTCGACTCGCCTGACTGGGCAAGGCGTGATGGTTGGCGGCCCCCATCGCCGCAACTGCCGATATTCGTACCGACGGGGGCGGTTCGGTACGCGTCGCCTCCGAGGGACGCCCTAACCCGCACTTCGCCACGCATTCGAGCCGGATTAGCAGTCTAACTAGACTGGCAGGGGACGCGACGAGCACGCTCCGGACTATGCTCCCCTAATCAATTTCCCTAGTCAATTTCCTAATTATGCTTATAATAAATAACAAATTTTAGACCAGTCTTCTTTCTGAAAAGGGAAGTTTTTGATTGGTTACAATTGGTATCGCATGCTACATTATTGGTTGTGGTAGTAGCCGAGCAAGCAACACACCTGATAGTACCTAAGTGTTACTGCCGCCGGGGTCGTGCGCCGCTTCTCTGTTGCCCTGGACGGATTAGCGGGGCATAAGGTACCGCAGCCCGCCGCCAAAAAAAAAAGAAGTGTTACTGCCGCCAATGGACTTTTGCAATACCAGGGAAACAACTTGACTGTTGTGTACTAATGAAAACCCCCAAACCCACCCAGATAGTTGGGCTTCCGGCTCTCTCGCTCACCGAACGAAGCGCAATAGCACATTGCCATTACTGAGACGTCGATTTTCTGCAGTGTGGTGCTATCCCGGACGAACCGGCCCGTGGCTGTGGTCAGAAACCTGTCAACAGTGTGGCCCTGGCACTATCAAATATATGGTATTATATAGTTTTATTTCAAGTTTTCCTTCTCTTGCATAGATGTTAAATGCATATTATTAGATCTTAGTGGGCTTTTACGAAACCCAAGGGCTGGTGAATTGTATTTTTAATCCGTTACAACATAAAATCTGTTCAATTGAAAAAAATTAATAAAAGCGAATTGTATTGTTTATTTCTCTCCTCTGTCTATCCTGCGGTTGTTTATCCTTACAGACCGAATTATTTATTATGGCACAAAATAATTTAAAAATTGTCAATTAAACAAAGACGAAATATTAGTGGGACCTGGTGAAATTACATCATTGTAATGAAAAGATAATTATAAATGATATCCTATAGAGAGGTGCTTACTAATCCATCTTATTAGGACGGACGGTACATTAGTTTAGGTTCCCTTTTACCGTGGATAGGAGGGCCTATCGCAATTGTAAAATGTTATGTGTTGAAGAAGTGTTAGAAAATCAAGCGTTAAAAATATGTAGATGTACTTATGTCTCAGTAGGGAGTAGTGGGAGGTAGGTGCCTAAATATTTCTGAATACGATGTACCTAATTAGGTACTTATAAATACTTTGTTGAATCAGAATAAAAACTAGAATAAATATAACACATATTATTATTCTAAGATTATTTCATGCTATTATCAGAAATTTCTTTTTAAAATATATAGTTGTTATTAGTACCTCAATATTGAAATATAACTATTGTTATCTTTTAATTAATAGAGTATATACTCTATAGGTCTATTTATAATTTCTTTTTAAAATAAATAGGTATTATTAATATTATTATGTACAGCGATGTTGAAATAATGCAACTATTTTCATATTTTAGTTAACAGCGCCATCTAGTTTCCTTTTATAGTAATATTCTATTCTTGGTATTCTCTAATATAAATTATTAAGTAACTATTTTCATATTTTACTTAACAGTATATCAACTCGTATAAAGTGCCATCTAGAGTTTTTCAATCGAGGTTGTTGCCGACTTAGGCATCATTCTGTTGTAAATCATATTCATAACGATGTGGAAGGTAAACAATAATGGCGCAATGTCGAATACTATGCTTGCTAGTTTGTAATAGAACTAATAGATGGCGATACTTGTCAGGTTTTGAATTTTAATTTCAATGTAATAAGGTCGGGGAAAAGTTTCTTTGCATTCTAAAGAAAATTCATGACTCTCTTGATGTTAACCTGATACTGTCTAAAGAATTTTGAAGAGACCGAAACAGGTGGAAACTGTACAAGGTCAGGGCTATGTGGTGGATGCATTAACATCTTCCAGCCAAACTCTATTAATTTTTGCTGAGTTACTAAACATGTGTGTGTGGTCTAGCGTTATCGTGATGAAAGACCACCCTTTCTGTTGATTAATTCCGGCCGCTATCTCTCATTTTTTGCTTTAATCTCATAAGTTGTTGACAGTAGAGATCCGAATCGTCGATGGTTCTGCCCGGTGGTAAAAGCTCATAATAAACAATACCCTTCCAATCCCAGAGTCAGCCCCGGTTTTGCCACAAGTTTGTGATGCCTGACCGAACTTTGACCACGACCTTTTTTGTACGTTCTCATCGTACGTTATCCACTTTTCATCACCGGTTATCAATCTCTTCAAAAACGATTCGGTTTCATTACTTCTCAATAAATAATCGCAAATGAGTACACGGTTTATTAGGTTTCTTTCAGTGAGTTTGTGTGGCACCCAAATATCGAGCCTTTTTTATATACCCAGCTTTTTTCAAGCGGGTCAAAACTGTTTTGTGGTCAATTCCTTGAGCTACGTCTTCCAGATCTTAAGCTACGTCGTAATTACTGACATGCCGAACTTTTATTTTGTCAGTGATAGCCTGTCACTGACAGGGCGATCAAAGCCAGGTGCATTTTTTACATCAAAGTACCTGGATTGAAATCGTTTAAACCAACTTTGTGCTACTCTTACTGACGTTGCATTACGTCCATAGACATCACGAATTTTTTCGCGGCTTGCATTGTATTATTGCTATTTGTAATAAAATTTGAAAACGTATCGAATTTCTTCATTAGATTCACTCATTTTAACAGAAACAAAAACAAATGAAATCTGGCGGGAACACAGAACGTATTTGCTCTGTGGGCGGGAAACAACATTTTACTAAATTGTTTCTTTCTTTGAAATATAACCTTTTCATTGGTATCAAAACCAGCGAGATATAAATCATACAGCCAAAGAGATTTTATTAAAAGTTTATACAGACTATAATTATGTAAAAACTATTCCCCGACCTTATGTCTTTATATATATATATATATATATATAATTCTTATGTACGTGTGTATGTCACTGAACTCCTCCTAAACAGCTAGACGGATTTTGTTGAAATTTTTTGTGTGTGTTCAAGTGGATTCGTGAATGGTATAGATTAGCAATTGAATCCGGTAGGTGGCGCTGCGATCGAGTTGTGGGAATTTCACTTTTCGTACATTGACTGTTAGATGGAACGAAGTTTGCCGGATCCACTAGTATAATTTTAAATATCTATTATTTGCTCAAGTACAAGTTATATTATTTTTCAAATGTACTGCATCTAATTACGTATGTATATAATAAAAAAAAATCGAGTACAGTTTTGTATAGATATATAATTTTTTTACAATATACAAAAAACTACAATGAGAAGAATTAAGACTAATATTTTGCATTTATAAGGTCATCTTAGCCCTCATATTCGTTCCATTGCAGGGTCTCCCTACAAAGGGAGGAAAATTGCATCACTAACCAAGTAAGTCAGATCGTTTAGCATAGGGATTTATTTCGAGTTCCAATGGTTTTAACTTTCGAGGGAATGGGTGGGAAATAGCCCTATTGTACCACGCTGAGCAGACGGGTTCAAATAGGTTTTCATATAGAGTTTTGATGATGTTATCTGTGTTTTATATCCCTTAGTCGTCTTTTAAAACACCACGAGCAAGAGAGTGAGTGATGAATCGTATTTTTACATCGCTACCACCCGGTAATTCGTTCGTTTACTGTTTCGTTTTAAAAAATAAAGAAAATCCTTGAAGATTAAAAATATAATATATAATAAACAAAAATATAAAAAAAAATATAAATTTTTCTTCAACATCTTCAAAAATATTGGCACTTATGTGTACGATTCTTTTTTTTTAATTTTTTTTTCTTCTTTAATTTTTTAAACTTTCAAGTCAAATTTTTAATAAATATTATTACTTATTTTTTATTAATTTTACTTTTTGCGTGTGTGGAGAGAATTATGAATGTTGAAGAAGCGAGTGAAGTATGCAGAGATAGAGTTCTCTGGCACTCTGTTCTCTCTGCCTACCCTGCAAGGGATATGGCGTGATGATATGTATGTATGTAATTTTATGATAATGATTATATATGTAAATATGTTATGTATTATTGAGTAAAAATTACAATCTGTCACATCACATTGCTGTCAGAGTCATAAAAAGGACCTAGGGAATCAGTAGGAGAATGATCAGTAGCACTCTGTTCGGTAACTCATATCACCAACTGCGACCGCCAAACCGCCAGTCATTCTATCTCCGTCAATAGCCTAATGTCTGAATGCATAAAAATATTTTATAGAAATAATAATAATATTTTGAACAATATTTTATAAGCACTAAGGCATCTAGATATTTGCCCGGGGCCCTCGTTTAGCTCCTAACTATTATTATTAAACTAGTTGAGTCTGTCCGTCATTTTGATATTTATTGATGCCAACAATATAATATTAAATGCTTTCCGAGTTTATTCTCACTTAATACGTTTAAGATTATACGTTTTGAAACGGCTCGCATCGTGCCTTTACGATAAATAAATTCAGTTCTGACGGTAAAATTGTATTATGCGTTTTAATAAATATCGATATATAATGACAGGGCTTTGCAACATTCAGATTGCAAGTCGACCCTGATCGTTTTAGGTATATATTTTAGTTTTTTAACTCACATATATTAGCTTGGTTTGTATGTAACGGAATCATTTTGAATGTGATCTTTACCGACTTTTAGACGTCAGATTAATTGGAAACTTTTCATGCTTAGTACGGACCGATAACAACGTAATATATTTTCAAAATGACTCTACTTTTTACCACCACCTCAGCCAGAAGGCACGTGTAGCATACATAACGCAGTGCTTGTCCAAACATTACTATACGGAAGCGAGAGTTGGGTATGCAGAAAAGAGCACGAAAGTAAAATTAATGCGATCGAAATGCGATTTCTACGGAAAACCTGTGGAGTTAGGCTGACCGATCGCATTCGTAACGACGACGTAAGAGAGCGAGTAGGTATGAAAGAGAGTATTGGTGTAAAGATGCGAAAGGGAATGCTCTAATGGTTCGGACATGTGGAAAGAATGCCGAACGAACGTCTGGTTAAGAAGATATACAATGCGAAAGTGGGAGGATGTAGGTACCGGGGGAGACCGAGACTCACCTACCTAGACCAGATTGGTCACGTAATGAAGGAAGGTGGAGTCAAGAGTCTCCGAAACCGGCGAGCGTGTATGAAGAGAATTATGAATGTTGAGGAAGCGAGTTAAGTATGCAAGGATAGAGTTCTCTGGCACTCTGTTCTCTCTGCCTAACCTGCAAGGGATATGACGTGATGATATGTATGTATGTATGTACTCTACTTTTACCAATTTCTGCCAATAAAAGTTTTATAATAGCTGACATCAAGGAGCCCGCGTTTTTTTTACAATAAATTTTATTTTTTAAATTTTGTTTATCAATGTATTCTTAATTTAAATTTATTTTAAATTATTTTCTACGTTTTAAATTATTATTTATTTATTAGTTCTTTAGGTGGAATTGTTAGCTTATTTCTTTTAATTGTTATGACTCTTTCAGAATATCAGATGTATAGTACGATGTCTACTGTACCATAAGCTGAGACGGGCACCATATTTTGGCCTTACTCATATTTTTAGCAAATTTCTATCGTTGGCCTCTATATTAATGAGTGAGGTTTACAAAATAAAATTTGTTTCTTTCATTTCTATCTTTCTTTTAACTTGAATAATCATCAATATCATTCAGTCATTCGCCGTTCATTGCTAGACGTAGGGCTTTTTTTTTTTTTTGGCATCGGGGTATGGAGTGGAAATTGACCTACTATACCACGCTGGTTAAACGTGTTGGTATAGGGTTTTGTTTCGTGTTTTTCTTATCTTGCATAGATGTTATATACATTTTATATACCTTAGTCGTCTCGTACGATCACCCACGGGTAAGATAGGGGGTGGTGAATTGTATTATTACTCCGTCACCACACGGAATATATTTGAAACTGATATATGTGCCGATATATTTAAAACCATTTATTCTAATCAAATAAAAGAAGAAAAAGAGGATGACTGTTTTTCACATTTTATTTTCACAGGTTTTTATACTATCATATTATTGCTCCATTAATACTCGGAAAGAAAATTCTATTTACAACATATATTAAAATATGCCATACGTTATTATTATAGGGTGACTGGATCGGGGAATTAGTCCGTCACCCGCCGAGAGGCCGACCGCGTGAGGAAAGACCGACATCCTACCCGAGGGGGGGACGTCGGTCGAGGAGAGGGTACTCCTCAGGGGTATTCCGTCGGGCCAACCACTGACGTCAAGTCACTCTGCTCCGGTGGTTGGCCCAACGACGAAGGCGACGTCACGGGTGGGTTACGGGTGTGCGTGCTTACGCCCCTCTGTCACCCCGGACGGAGTGGTGCAAGGAGTGTGCCGACCGTAACCCGCCCCCCCAAAAAAAAAATACGTTATTATTAACAAGATTAAAATTTGTTAAAATAAAAAAAAACACGTAGACCGTTAGACTGTTAGGTTGCCCTGGCAGTTAGATGGGGCGTCGACGGGGAATGGTACCCGAAAAGGTAACCCGCTGGGCTGGCCCCGGATGGCAAGGAGGCGGTACCGCGCGCTGCCCTTCCGTTGCCCTGGACGGGACGGGCGGCGGGTGTGCGGCCCATGGGCTATCCAAAAAAAAAAGGTTACTCATGTCGCTTTCACAGAAATCAAACAAGCTTGTTCTTCGAGTATTAGCATGGTATTAGTTAGCTCAAAAAGTAATCACGCACGTTGGCTTACGTATATGTATAAATAGAGAAGCTGGTTGAATAATACATCAATACCATGCTGAAATTACTCAAACTAAAAACATGAACTTGTGACAGTATTTTATTTTTGGAGTTTATTGCTTGGTTAATAACTAAACTCTTAAATCTTTCAGTATCTTTTGGAGATTTTGGTGGCAACCGAAAATGTATGTAAGGCACTGTTATATCATATTAATTAGACCTCAGTAGGTACTAACTGCGCATCAAATTACATAAAATGTCATCAAAATTATCTAATATAACACGTTAAAACACTAAGATATTGAATATAATACGAAACCACCACATAACACTTTTCCTTTCCCGCTAAAACCTCTTGTGACAGTCTTGCTTTTTTTTGTTACGTAGAGACTTGGTAAGAAAGGGTTTTATGAAATACAATCCTATAGGGTACGCAGTGACAAAGTTTCTATGGGGAGAAAAAATCTATATATATTGTCTTCAAGTTAAGTGCAAACACTTTTCTAAGAGTGCAAAATAGGGAAATAAATTTAGTGATGTATCATCACTCAATCAATTTACTTGATTTTAATGTATTATATAACCTGGCAATGAAATTTTTACCAGATAAAATGATTTTCATTGAAACTGATGCCTTCCAGTCCAGACAAATCGAAGTTGACGTTCCATCCATTCATCAGCCCGTAAACGCCACTGTTGGACATAGGCCTCCCCACGAGAATGCCATTTGCAACGGTCCTGTGCCACCTACATCCAACGGTTTCCTGTGACCTTGATAATGTCATCAGTCCACCGAGTGAGGGGTCGTCCTACGCCACGTCGTCCGATTCGTGGTCGCCACGACGCCAAGTAGACTTTAACAAATTCAATTTCCAGTTTTGCTTAAATTTCTTCTTTTCGAAATCATTCCAAAATAAAGTGAACGAAATAAAAAAAGAATATGATATTCTCATACTCCGGCGGATTCGTCCAGGGAACGGCAAGCGAGCCAGATGGCCATACTTTGGGGTGTAGGTGATTGAATCGACGATCTCTCCGGCACTTTGTAAATATGCGGAACAGGCCGCTGTGGTTTTAGTGGGTATTCCGGTCATGCAGTGGCTGGCGCATCCCACATAAATTGCATAAGTGGATTGCCATACATAGCGTAGATAAAAAAGGAGAAACTTCCTAACTTCTTAAACTTACCAATTTAACTGTACAATAAATTAATCAGACTAATTTTCATTATTTGTTAATTATTTTGGAATTTACCACACACAAACACAATATATATATATATATATATATATATATATATATATATATATGTGCCTATATACAATATGATGTGTACAATAACTATATAGAGAGATCGCGGTCTTGCATCTCGTCACTAAACAAGAAAACTCATTCGCAAATTACATTTTTGATCTTGATAACGCAATTTGTGGGGTGAGTAAGCACCCACCACGCCTTAAAACCGACATTTTATACAATTTGCGCGTACGGAACCCCGCCGCGTGTATTGCATTGAAGAGTTTCATTCAAGAGAGCCCTCTCAGACCGCAGGGCGTGCTCCGCGGGTCTCTAATAGCTTGTTTAAATATATTTTTCTAACTATTCATACCGCCCGTAGAGATGTAATTGAAAAATCAAGTAGTTTGTTTTTTTCATAGAACTGTTCAATTTTATTGTTTTTTAGTTAATAAAGAACATTGTATTTATCAATCCTATTCATACGTATGATAATAGACAATTTTTCGCATAGAATATATATATCTACAAAATAGAAAATCAACATATTATTATTTATTCTTTTTGAAAAAAAAACACCCTTTTTTGTTAAACTATGGTATATTCACATCCCGCCCGATCTGTCTGGGCCAACGTAAGGGAAAGAAAGCAACGCCCTGCACTAAGGAAATAATCCTTGTATTACAGAGGACTTTCTAAAAAGTCTGAGTGTAATTTGTGTAAGTTAATTGTAGAAATTATCGCACACAAATTATACCCAGATAACAATTTTTGGGGAGCGCAAGATGGCGAGAGAAGTAAATCTCGGAAGAAAATCCTATACCAACACGTCTAACCAGCGTGGTATAGTAGGTTAATTTCCCTCCTATAACAGAGGAGGCCTGAGGCCATAAGTGGGATATTTATGGGCTGTGATGAAAATAGCGACACTTGGCACATTTGGTGAATATCTTAACCATTCTATGTCCCAACTAGAAATTTTTTCGTCTTCCTTAGCAGGACCGGACCGGGCATGCCCGATCTGGACCAGATAAGGTATGTAACGCAGAAGATATATCTGGACCCGATCAGGAAAACCTTATCGGGTCCAGATCAGGCATTCCTGATCGGGTCCGGATGAAATTTTACTGATCCGAACCAAATCAATCATCTGCGTTACATATCTTGCCTGATCCAAAACGAGTATGCCCAGTTCGGTCCTTTTAAAAAACATGAATATCTTAAAGAACATGTTTAATAGATAAAAATATAAATTAATATATGACGTCGGCAGCGAATGCAGTGCTATATTCTTATCATAGAGAGTCCCAGTGAGCCGTTCCAATTAGGGCGCAACCACAAGATGCTAACGACTTCAACTGTCGCCTGAATTCCTCATTCATGACCTGATGGATCTGTTTTGATCTGATTCGATAACAACTAATATAATATCAGGCCATGTTATTACGCTTCGGAGAATCTTAACACCGCGATTCAAATAATGACGTCATTTTACTAATGCCATCTATTTATTATGACCCAAAACATTAAATGTTAGAATGGTTTTTACAATATAATATTTCTATCTATGTTTTCAAATGTTAGGTACATTTATATATATATATATATATATATATATATATATATATATATATATATATATATATATATATAATATATATATAATTTATTTTTGTTTTTTAATTTAAATATAGATTATTTTTACATACATACATATCATCACGCCATATCCCTTGCAGGGTAGGCAGAGAGAACAGAGTGCCAGAGAACTCTATCTCTGCATACTTCACTCGCTTCCTCAACATTCATAATTCTCTTCATACACGCTCGCCAGTTTCGGAGACTCTTGACTCCACCTTCCTTCAGTACCTGACCGATCTGGTCTAGGTAAGTTAGTCTCGGTCTCTCTCGGTACCTGCATCCTTCCACTTTCGCATTGTATATCTTCTTAACCAGGCGTTCGTTCGGCATTCTTTCCACATGTCCGAACCATCGGAGCATTCCCTTTCGCATCTTTACACCAATACTCTCTTTCATACCGACTCGCTCTCTTACGTCGTCGTTACGAATGCGGTCGGTCAGCCTAACTCCACAGATTTTCCGAAGAGATCGCATTTCGACCGCATTAATTTTACTTTCATACTCTTTTCTGCATACCCAACTCTCGCTTCCATACAGTAATATTGGGACAAGCACTGCGTTATGTATTGCTACACGTGCCTTCTGGCTGAGGTGGTGGCTGCCGAGAAGTTGCTTCAACGCTCCGTTCACTCTATTTCCCGCATTCACTCTTCGCTCTATATCAGTGGTGTACCTTCCATCTCGGCTAAATCCACACCCAAGATATACAAATTCATCCACTTGCTCTAGTACATCATTACCTATTGTTACTCTTACATCTGTTCTGGCTTCATCTCTTTCAAAGACCATTATTTTGGTTCTGCTCACATTCACGCGTAGACCCCTTTTCTTACAATCTTCTGTCATTGTGTCGACTAGGGTCTGCAGGTCAGTCGCTGACTGTGCCAGCAGGACTGCATCATCTGCATAAAGCAGAGCAGAAACCACTGAGTCACCCATCTGGACTCCCACATTCATATCGTTCAACCTTTGGAGACATTTATCCAGATATATGATAAACAGCCTGGATGGGATAGTACACAGCCCTGCTTAACGCCGATATTGACGTCAAACCAAGGCAACATTCCATCATCCAGCCGCACACAGGCTCTACAGCCTATGTAACTGGATTGCACAGCCTGCAGCAGTTTACCGTTAATACCATACTCCCGTAAAATGTCCCAAAGTTCCTTTCGTACAACCGTGTCAAATGCTTTCTCCAGATCCACAAAACTGCAGAAAACCCTCTGACCTAGGGCCAGATGCTTCTCCACAATGTTGCGCAGAGAGAACACTTGATCCATGCATCCCCTTCCACTCCTGAAACCTCCTTGTGTCTCACACAGTAAACCATCGGACACCATCCTCATTCTCCTTTCAATAATTTTACCATACACTTTTGCTGCCAAACTGGTCAAGCTTATGGCTCTGTAATTTGCGCAGTCATAACGTGAACCCTTGTTTTTAAACAAAGGCACGATGACTGCGCTATTCCAGTCCCCGGGAACCATTCCCGAGCTCCATCATAAATTGAGGAGCAACAGGAACGCCTCCCGGACACAGGAGCCACCAAGCTTGATCATCTCGGCAGACACCATATCAATGCCCGCTGCCTTACCATTTTTCAAACTTCTTATCGCCCATTCAACTTCATCCATACTGATGGCATCGGAGGACGTCGTCGCCGAATGTTGATCTACTAGACCACATGCGACACCGGTGCCAGCTGTAGCATCCGCATACATATCGCCAAAATATTCACTCCATCGGCTTAACACGTCTTGTGTTTGTGTAAGAATGTCTCCACCTTTAGACCTTATTTTATTCATTCTGAAGGCTGACCAACCACCCCGAGACTTCTTCACCTCCCTCCAAAAGAGTTTGGTGTTACCCTCGAAGTTTTTAGTCAGCCTATCTTCTGCACTCATACTTGCTCTATCACGTTTCTCTTTCACTAAGGCCTTGGTGTCATTATTACATTGCCGATATATTTCTTTCTTCTGTTCAGTCATACTGTCATTCAGATTCAAAGAAGAGACATAGTCCAGCCATGCTTTCTTCTTTTGCTCTACGGAAGCTGCCACTTCCGCATCCCACCATGCATCACCATTTGTGTTTCTATGCTTCTTTGAACTTCCACATACTTCTTTTGCTGTGTCTACCATACTCTCTTTCAATACTCTCCAGCATTCTTCAATGTCCGATTGCGGCTGGCTTGCCATCGTCAGCCGTTCTCGGACACCCTCTGCATACTTTTCTCTTACACACTCTTCTTGCAACCTTTCAACCTTTATTCTTTCAAGCCCTCCGAAGTGGACACGCTCTCGCCAGTGCCTCCACTTTCTGAACAGATCACTAAATCTCGCAATAACGAGATAGTGGTCCGTATCGACTGTGGGGCCCCTGTAGGCTCTTGCGTCCAATATTTTGCTTCGGAGGCGACTGTCTACCAAAATTAAATCTATTATACTTTTCTGTTCATTCCTTCTCCATGTATACATGTGGATGTCCTTATGTTGGAAAAATGTGTTTGACACAATAAGGTTTCTCTCCATGCATACATCCGCTATGAGCCTACCTGCGTCGTTCACTCTCTTATCACCAAATGGACCAAGTACGTCCTCATAGTCGGGACGCTTGGTCCCCACCCATCCGTTCAAATCTCCGCATACAATCACGCGTTCACTGGTTTCTGCCATATGCAGATCTTCCCTAAAATTATCCCAAAACTTCTCTAGGTCTGATGCCACCGAGGATCCTACGGGAGCATATGCTACAACCATGAATACCTTGGTGACACCAAGTTTTATACGGACCCAAAGAAGTCTGGGATCATACATTCCGTAATCCTTCACACCTGAGGCCAAGCGAGAGTACTCCTACCCCCATGCTAGCTCGATCGCTCTGTGGTACACCAGACCCCAGAGCCATCCCACCACCAGGAAGATCGGATCGAGGCGTCGCTGCCCCTTCGCTTGGTCTCTGTTACACAGAGCACGTCTAGCTGTTTGTCCGCCATGACGGATATCAGCTCGTGCAACTTACCTTCCACACAACCTCTTACATTCCACGTGCCCACCCGGCACTCTGCTCTCCTCGACTCGCCTGACTGGGCAAGGCGTGATGGGTGGCGGCCCCCATCGCCGCAACTGCCAAAGTTCGTACCGTCGGGGGCGGGTTGGTACGCGTCGCCTCCGGGGGACGCCCTAACCCGCATTGCGGTACGCATTTCGAGCCGGATTAGCAGTCTAATTAGACTGGCAGGGGACGCGAACGAGCACGCTCCGGACTATGCCCCCCAAAAATAAATTATTTTTATATTATTATCTTTATTTAAACTTACACCTACTTAATACATTTCTAAATATAATATAAAAAAATAATATATTTAAAAATATAAAAAGCATGTTGACCCACCGGCAGCGAATACAGGGACCAAGCCGCCGGTGGTTAGGGCTCCAAAGAGAGGAACTTTCTCACGATGCGTGCCGTGTCGAGCAACACCGCTTTCTGCATCAGACCCCCAATCCAACTACCTAACGCTAGCCTCTTAAGGTGTTGAGCGAGGCTCTTGGCGATTAGACCATTGGGTGAAATGACTATCGGTACAACGATTGCCGTGTCTACATCCCACATGTCGACAATCTCGTGAGCTAAGTCTTGATATTTTATTTGTTTATCTTTCTCAGCTTTCACGAGATTCCCGTCATGAGGAACAGTAACATCGACAATCATTGCACGGCGCTGTAGCCGATCTATCACCACGATGTCTGGTTTATTAGCCACAATGGTTCTATCAGTGATAATAGATCGGTCCCAGTACAATGTGGCACGACCATTTTCGAGAACCGGCTGAGGTATATACCTGTAGTACGGCACTTCTATGCTTACAAGTCTATATAACAAAGCAAGTTGCTGATGGATGATCCTGGCTACTTGGTTGTGTCTATGCAAGTACTCGCCGTTAGCAAGACGTGAACAACCGGAAACGATATGCCTGAGGGACTCGCCTGGTAGGTGACACGCCCGACAAATATCAGCCGTGCCATCCCTCAAGATATATTTCCGGTAGTTATTCGTCTTGATAACTTCGTCAGCAATTGCACAGACAAAACCTTCGGTTTCTCCAAAGAGATTACCGAATTGTAACCAGGTCACAGAGGCTGAGAAATCTACTTCCGAGGCATTTAGGGCCCCGTAGAACCTGCCATGCAGCTCCTTGCTCTGCCATATACTCTCGCGATCTTTGGTGCTTAGTACTGCAGGTTTATGCCAGTTCTCTTTAGCCAACCCAAGCGGGGTGAGCCCGTTATCCACTGCTACCACATCAAGATGCATACCACTCGTCATCTTGAGGAAATAATCCCTGAGGTTGTATATTTCGCGATTATGGAGGGTTTTAGCATTTAGAAAGCCTCGACCACCACATTTTCGCGGAATATACAACCTCATTACTGATGAACGAGGATGATGCATCCTATGTGATGTCAATAGAGTACGAACTTTCCTGTCCAAGGCGTCCAATTCGGTTTGAGTCCACTTGAGTATGCCAAAGGAGTACATTAGAATCGGCATGACCCATGCGTTGTAGGCACGCACCTTATTGCCGCCCGATAAAAGACTATTTAAAACCTTCTTCAGGCGGCCAAAGAAACGTTCCCGCAACGCTTGTTTCATGTCCGATTCATTAATGTTCAAAGCCTGTGACATACCCAAGTACTTATAGGTATCAGTTACTTGAAGTGGTCTAAATTGTAGAGTATTGAAGAGTTGACCTCTATCAACCTCCACTATCCCACCATGCTTTACATGCATGACAGCACATTTATCTACACCAAACTCCATTTTGATAGAACTACTAAAAGTTTCAGTGACTTTTAGTAATTTCACCAATTGTGGGTTATTTGGTGCAAATAATTTCAGGTCATCCATGTAAAGCAGGTGAGATATTATTTGACCACCTCTTCGTAACCTGCAGCCTAACCCTGAATGTTCTAGTAAGATACTAAGAGGATTCAGTGCTAGGCAGAACCAAAGAGGACTCAAACTGTCACCCTGAAATATGCCCCGCCTGATGTATATCGGTTCGCTACTCCCTAGATTCAGTCGGTGCATTGGATATTTCAGAAACGTTTTCCATTGCCCCATACAAGACTTCAAGAAAGTGCATAGAAGTGAATTAATTTTGTACAACTCCAGCACTCTCAAGAGCCACGTATGCGGCACGGAGTCAAACGCTTTCCTGTAATCTATCCAACATACCGACAGATCTTTTCGGTTGCGACGAACTTGTTGACTAATAGCCGTGTCTATTAGGAGGAGCTCCTTAGTACCACGTCCCCCATTCCTACATCCATTCTGAGAGATAGACATAACCGAATTTAATTGAACATGTTTAGCAATTTTGTTACTCAGAATAGATGTAAGAAGCTTATAGACCGATGGCAAACACGTTATCGGTCTATAGTTACATGGTTCAGTGGTACTACCTGTTTTATGGAGCAGGTGAGTAATACCAGTCGTCATGAATTCCGGCAACGTCCCAGACACTAAAGCCGACTGAAAGTGAGATGCCAAACGAGCATGAGCACTGTGTAACCATTTTAACCAGAAGTTGTGCAGTCCATCCGGTCCTGGTGATTTCCAATTAGATAAGGAACGGACTGCACAGGTTACATCATCTTTGTCTATTAAAACATTTTCCATTTGTGGAATATTCTCACATGCTCGTTTGACATCCCCCATCCAATTGCCCTCGGAGTGAACAACAGGCTCCGACCAAATACTGCGCCAAAATGTATTAGTGACTTCAGCATCAGGTAGCCGCTCATCATCCACAATTAGGCAAGGACGTTTCCAGTTTCTATAAACTGACTTCTGGTCACTTTCAAACATGCGATTCACAGAATAACGATTCATACGTTTTTTATACCTTTTTTTTTTTTTTTTTTTTTTTGTGGTGGGCCATGGACGTCGCACCCCGCCAAATCGGTCCGGGGTGACGGAAGAGGCGGCGCGCAACCCCATTGACCCACCCTGCAAGCACCTCTTCTTCGCCATGCGAGCGGGCCACCGGTACCCGATCTTTGTCTTCGGTGGCCCGCTCGGCGGTATGCCCTCTCGGGCTCCTCTCCTGTTGACGCCCCGACAGATTTCGCCGTCGAGGCGTCGTCCTCACGCGGTGGCCTCGCGTCGGGTGACCGGACAATTCCCCGGTCCGATCACCCGAAGCCTCGGTTAGGGCGGCATCAGGCGCAGGTATTCGCGCCTGCGCCGCCCCGGCCGCGGGCGGCGGCCCGGGTCACGGGAATCCTCCCGGTCCCGTTCCGCCGCCTCCTTCTGCGAGATGACAGCCTCGCAGAAGGCGGCGACCGCGTCCCAATTCCTGACGCTGTCGACCATCGCCCTCGCGACAGCCGGCAGCGCCAGGTCGGCACCGATAATAGCGACGAGGTCGCAGCGCTGCCCGTCCCAGCCCGAGCATTCCTCGAGCGTATGTTGCGCCGTGTCCTCGTCACTACTGCAATGATGGCAGCCCGGAGTCCATTCCCTGTGCACGACCGTGTGCAGGTACTTCCCGAAACACCCGTGCCCCGTTAACACCTGCACCAGTCGGAAGGTGAGGACCCCGTGCCGCCGCTCCATCCATTCCATCAGTACGGGCCGGAGGGCCTCAACGGTAATGACACCGTGTCTAGGCCTCTCCAACCGCGTAGCCCAACGGGCGATGACTTCTCGGCGGGCGTCCTCGCGCCAGGTGGCTATCTCGTTAAACGATGGGGAGCCACCCTCTTCGCGCATTGAAGTAACCCGCCGGTAGAGGTCGGAGAGCATCTCCGCCTCTAGGTCCCACGGGGGTGTCCCGGCCAATAGGCACGCCGCCTCTGTCGACACCGTGCGGTACCCGCGAATGGCTCTGACCGCCATGGCTCGCTGTGGCCTCCACAGCACCGCCCTGAGCTGGGCGTTCAGAGCCCTCGCCCACACGGGTGCGCCGTACATGGCCATTGAGCGGATCACCCCCGCATACAGCCGTCGGCCCTCGAAACTGGGTCCGCCCACATTCGGCATGAGCCGAGAAAGGGCGGACGCCGCGCCGACCAGCCGGGGAGCAATTTGGCGAAAATGCTCCCGGAACCACCATCGCCCGTCGAGCACCAGACCCAAGTACCTCATATGGGCCTGGATACTGATGTGGATGGAGTTGACGACTAACGAGGCGCCGATAGGCAGCCTCACACGGGGCCCATGGAATAGTAGGGCCTCCGTCTTGTTTAGGGCCACCCTGAGCCCCAGCGCCTCGATTCGCCTGACCATCTCCTCGGTGCCGAGAGTGGCCAGGCTCGCCGCCTCTTCGAGTGTCCTGCCTCGGGCTGTGACGAGCGTGTCGTCAGCATAGCAAATAACGCTCAGCCCGGGGGGGAGACTCCCTCTCAACGCCCAGTCGTACCCGATGTCCCACAGAGTCGGCCCCAGAACCGACCCCTGCGGAACGCCGCACGACATGGGCGTCCGCACAATGTCCCCTGCGGGGCTCGCGTAGAGAACACTGCGCCCCTCCAGATAGTCTGCCACCAGCCGCCTGAGGTACAGGGGCACTCCATGGAACCGGAGCGCCTCCCTGATGCAGCTGAATGGCAGACTATTGAAGGCGTTGGCGATGTCCAACGACACCGCCAACAACACTCCTTTGCCGGCGACAGCCTCCGCGGCCGTCTGCCTCAGGCGTAGTAGGGCCCCGATGGTCGAACGCCCCTTCCGAAACCCAAATTGAGCGTCCGACAGATCGGGCCCCACCTCCTCCAGGTGCTGGACGATGCGGGCAGCGAGGACACGCTCCAGCAGCTTACCCACATCATCCAGAAGCACAATGGGCCTGTAGGCCGACGGCGAATCCGGGGGCCGTCCCGGCTTTGGCAGGAGAACCAACCTCCCTTCCTTCCAGCACTCAGGGAACTGTCCAGACGTCAGACAGGCGTTGAACAGTCGCCTGAGGCGAGGTTCGAGATGCTCGAGGAGCAACGTCAACACCCGGACTGGGACTCCGTCCGGGCCGGGGGCCGTGGTGGCGGATCGAATCTTCGCCACGGCTGCCCCCACTTCCGACTCCGTCACGGGCGGAACACTCTCGACGACCTCCCGGTCGTGATCTGGCGAAGCCATGACCGGGGGCGTGTGCTCCGACTGCCGCGGGAACAGCTCCTCGACCACTCTACGAAGGAGGTCGGGCTGGAGGGTCTCGGTGAGGGGGGGGGCCTGCGCGCGAAGCTTATTCAGCGACGCGCGATACGGGCGACCCCAGAGGTCACGGTCGAGACCGTCCAGCATCTCCTGCCAACTTGCGTCCTTGGCGGACCGGATGGCCAGCCGAAAGGCGGTACGCGCACTGCGGTACGCCTCGTACAGCTGGCCCTCCCGCTCAACATCGCGGCGACGCCGCCGACTGCGGGTGTAGGACCTTCGGGCACTAATGCACGCCGCACGAAGGTCCGCCAGTCTTGGGGACCACCAGTAGACCCCCTGCCTCGGAGGTAGACGCCGCACCCTGGGCATGGCCGCATCGCAGACCTGCGTTAACGCACTGCGGATGCGGACAGCCTCAACGTCCACTCCGTCCGCTGGGGGTGGTGAGGACAGCCACGTGTTCACGATGGCCGCCTCCGCCAGTAGGTCCCTATCTAGACGCCCCACAGCCCACCGCGGAAATGCGGGAGCCCGGTCCGCCCTGTGACCCCTGCTGGGGTCCCGGAGAGGGGAGACCTCCATCCGGATGTATCGGTGATCCGACAGGGTCTCCGCCTCCTCCAGGACACGCCAGTTCCTCACTCGTGGTGCGACAGCGGGGCTAGCGAACGACAAGTCCACTATCGACCCACCCTGCTGTCGCACACACGTGTTCACTGAGCCTCTGTTTAGGACACAGAGGCCCAGTGACGCCGCCCACTCCACGATCGCCCGCCCACGATCGCCGTCATCGGGGACCCCCACGCCGTGGATTTGGCGTTGAAGTCCCCCAGGACCAGGACGAGGCCCGGTGCCAGTCGCCGTATCGAAGCCTCCAAGGTGGTGAGGGAGGCCCCGAAATCGTCCATTCTCCTGTTAGGGGAGAGGTATACACTGTAGAGCGTGACCCCTCCCCAATCCGCCGCGACAAATTCCTCGCCCCTATCCAAGAGGGATAAGGACGGGAAGTGCCGCTGCGTGGAGGTGACGATTGCCGCGGTTCCGTTTCGGCTGACCACCCAATTGGGGCGATCAGGCACGACGTACGGTTCCGCGACTACGGCTGCACCGATCGACCACTCCGCCATGGATTGCAGGAGGAGATCCTGCGCACCGGCGGAGTGGTTGATGTTGGCCTGCAGGAGGTGAGTGGACTGGGCAGCCATTAATGGGCCGTGTCCATCATCACCTCCTGGCTTGCTGCGGGCGATCGGGCCGCGCTAGGAGCGGAAGCGGCCGGAGTCGAAGGGCCGCTCCGCCCCTTTGGAGCCGAAGCCGGAGGTCTGCACGCCCCAGAGCCCATGCGGTGCTTGGCGGGCTTATTGCCCGCCGCACACGCGGGGCAGTGGGGCGGGGCGGCGCAAGATGCCGCCATATGCCCAGTCTGACCGCAGCGGAAACAGAGTCCGCCGCAGTCAAAGCAATTAGTGCATGTTGGCCGGGTGTGCCCGACTGCCATGCACTTGAAACACCTCGCAGGCCGGTGCTCCAGCACGGTGACTCGCGCTGAGCTCCAGCCCACGAGGAGCCTGCCTGAGTCGGCCAGTTGCCTGACCGACTCCACTGGGCACTGCACCCAGGCAGCACCTACGCCGCCCGGACCGGGCCGGATGGCACCAACCCGGACGGTGTCCATGGGACACCCGGTTTTCGAGGCAATGGCCTCCCGGATGTCTTCCACCGTCACGGAGTCGTCCAGACCCGCAATGCGCATTTCGGCGCACTTCACGGGTCTGGCGATTTTAACGCCACCCTCCTCGGCGAACAGACCTCTCAACTTCGACGCCACGCTATCGGCCGTCCTGGTGCCCTCGGCCCCAGGGAACTCTAGAATCCGAGCCCCTGTCCGGGCCTTGCGGGTCCTGGCTTCGACGCCTCCTATGTCGGAGACGTCGAGCTCCCGCCGGGCTTTCCGCAGAACGGCCTCATAGCTGAGGCCCCTTTCTGCCGCCTCAGGCAGCACAGTGATCACCACTGCGGCTGTCTTCGGCGGTCGGAGCCCCTTGCGCGGCCTTTTCCTCTTCTTCGTTGTGCCGCCTCCTCCGACTCCTGCCTGGGGAGCGGCGACCTCAGCGGCGCGCTTGGTCGCCGCTCTCCTCCTCTGACCGCGACTTTTCCTGCCGCGCTCGGCCACCTGCCAACCCTGTTCGGGCGCAGCGGGCGTGCCAGGCGCGGGAGGCGCAGTCGCGGGCGCGCTGGTCGTCGCTGGCGGTGTTGATGCCAACGACGACTGCAGTCCGGCAGGAGCCGGTGCCACCTTCTTCTTCTTCGTCGCGGGAGCGGGCCCCTTGGACTTGGGCCCAGCCGCGGCCGCGGCGTAGCTACCCCCCACGCGGCCACCCTGACAAGGCAGCGGAGCGGGGGCTGGCGCCGCATATGGCCGTTTGTCCGCGGCCAGAGGCGGCCGGACTCGTGGTTCCGGAGGCAGCCTTGCCTCCAGAACGGCCAAGCGCGCATCGACCAGTTTGACCACCGAGTCGATGATGGCGCGCAAGGCCTCGTCCGGCACGCCTCCCACCGTGGACAGCGGGGTCGGTGTTAACGGCTGGGCCGCTATCGGGGCCCGCTCCACGACGTTTGGTGGGCTGGCGAATGTCGGCGGCGCGCGCTCTGCAGTCGGAGCCGTCTTCGGCGCAGCGGCAACCGTTGGGCGGCCAGCTCCTCGGCGGCCAGCGCTGGCCGGTAACGCGGGTGGCGCAGTCGGCATAAGTCGCGCCATCTGCGCCTTTAACTCGGCCATGTCCTTGGCGAGGAGGCGGTTTTCCCTCCTCACCTCGGCCAGCTCCGACTCTAGGCGGCGGTTCTGGGCCCGCAGGCCTGACACCTCGCCACCAAGGCGGGTGTTTTCGGCCTGCAGGGCCTTCGCGTCCGGGGCGCTACCGCTCGCGCGGGCACCAGCGGCCGCCACTTCGGTGGGAGGGATGCCGGACAACACCTCCAGCACCCTCGCGGCGGCCGCCTCGTCGTCGGTCCGCTTGCGAGTCTCCGTCCCTCTGCATACTCCGCCGGCTGGGGAATGGGTCCTCCGACCTGACGCCGCGGCCCCTCGCCCTCTGCGAGAGGCCGGAACTTTGGGAGGAGGCATGATGATAGCACTCCCCTCGGAGTCAGCGCCCGAGCTGCCATCCCTGTTCAGGGGGCGCTTCCGCACCTCCGAGGGGAGGGCCTCCTCCCTTGTCGTCGGGGCCGCAGCCGCAAGACGCGGCGACGACCTGGCGGCGGCGGTTTTCTCCGCCGACCCGCTAGCCTCCTTGGACGGCTCTGCGGAACTACCGCCCTCGTCCATTATATCGGCAGATCCATTGCCCTCGTCTCTGGACGGCTCTGCGACACTACTGTCGCCCTCGTCCATTGACGGCTCTGCAGTGGATCTGCCGCCGTTTTCCTCCAGTTTGGCGGTAGCGGCCTCCTCCTTCGCCTTCCGCTCCGCCAAACGCTGCCGGTCCCGTGAGGCTCCCTTGCCTGACCAGTTATGCGCCTTCCGCCGCTTCTTCGTCTTCTTTTTGTGGGCCTCTTTCGTCTGTGCCGGGCCCTCGGCGGACGCCTCAAGTCCTGAGGACGAGGCGTCGTTGTCAGTTTTACGTTGGCTTGACAAGGCCGTGATGTGGGAATCCTCTGGATTCCCGTCTTGTGTTGGTGTAGGTAAAGAAAAATCCATGTTGATTCCCACGAGTATGGGAGAAAAACCGTCGACCCGGGCAGAGATCCCTGTACCCGGGCAAGCCTACATTTACCAACCAGGGGGTCAGCCGGTACCCTGGCTGGAGCGTGCTAGGAACAGAACAGCCCATCTGCCATGCATCCTCTCGCCGCACGCCAGAACTTAGGATTCTGGGTAATTTCCGAATTCGAAGGTCGAATTCTTTATAGAGGTTGTCTTCCTCGCGGTCCGGGCGGTTAAGCCAAGACCCTCGTTCCTGATACTACGCCTCACGACAACTTGTCTTGAAGCAAGATATCAGGTTTACGATATGTCGGCGGTGGCATAAGCCTGCCCAGCCCTCAAATTAATGAGTGACCGGGCCCGTCCGAAATTTCGCCTCCTGTACCCTCTACAGCTAGAGGGTCAGGAGCGAATTGGGGCTCAACCCATTGCTGGGGAACCCCCCCTCGCGCCAGAGATTCGCTACGGGCGACAATTCGACAGAAGGATCTGGGGGACTGTCGCCCGCACCCAGGGTACACCACGCGGAGGTTTCTGGCATCGTACCCCACGTTTTTTTTTTTTTTTATACCTGCGAATTCGATTTGCCCAAGCATAGACTTTCTGCTTCAGAAAGTCAATGCGCTCCGTGACACGAGCGTTATATTCATCGGGTTTGATGTCAGTTCCCAAGAAGGCTCGTCTCACGTAGCGCATCACCCTCGGTCGAGTATTGCCCGCTCTGAAGCAGATAAGCTTTCCAATGAGCACCCTCGCCTCACAGATACGACATTCAATCCTGCACTGCCAAGCGGGCTTGGCTTTTTTTTGTTGTATAGTAGATTCATTTTCTAAAAATTTTAGTCCTGCTATACGACATGCTGCAACGGCCACACAGTACAGGATTGAATGTGTATCACTAATACTATCACTAGTATGTAAATAACTAGTTAAAAGTGAGTCAAGGGTACCCACCAGACGCCTGTTTTTTCTATGCATGGGCAATCGTGGCAAGCGTGGCCTAATATTATGAGGTATGAATCTATATTCGCGAATCGCACATTCTAAAGCATTTCTTACCTCCTCATTGTACTGGGTGTCCATAGAAACAGTCGCGTCCTCACCTTCCGCACATGGTGGAGGATCGGATTGTATAGTATCAATCGTAGAAATTTCTGTAGAAATGGGAGTAACACGGCATGTTTGTATGGACACTAAGCGTAGCCGATCAAGTGTAGCAACATCCAACAGATGACAGCGCTGGATGGCTCGCACCTGATCCGACAGTCGTTGAGCTGTAACGTTGATAGTTGGTTCGAGGTTCTGAAACAGAAGCAGCATACGATCACGGTACGCGGTGAGTTTGATTCCCCCCTCTGTTGCCTCGAAATATGCGCGCATGACGTTTTCATTAATGCTATGCTATGTATATATACACTTCATTAGTAAAAATAAAAAATAAGATTAAGATTTAAGAATTGTAACTAAGTATAAATATGTTAATAACTAATCTTGTAAACATAGTCAACAATAATTTTTATAACTAAGTATAGCAATATGTGGGTATTATAATAACTAATTCTAAAATAAGTTAAGTTAAACAAATAAATATTATTATTATTATATTGTATCTCCTTTTTTCACGGGATCTTCCATAGGGAAGATCCCGTGAAAAAAGGATTATTATTATTATTATTATGCGTCCATTTCATGCGCTGCACATTACCACCGGCAGCGGGGGCCCTGTGTGAGGTCGGTGGGCCTCTGGGTCCCAAGCAAATCGGTGGCCGGCCTCTCCCTCGTCTCGGCGCAGGTGTTGGTGTCGTCGGTGGGGAGAAATACTCGTCACTGGAACTTGAGCTCGACGCCTCTATCGTAACAGAAGCTGCTGGTACACTAGCCGTCGATTGGGAAGCGGAGCTTTGCGACGAGCCCGGGGGTGGTGGTCGTGCTGCTTTAGTCTGTGACCTTGTCAACATTTCGCTATAACAAATTTGTTCATGTTTTCTTTCTTCAGTTTTAATGATTTTTTCATTTTGACGTGTATGTCAAATGTCATTATTTCTTATATTTACGTATTTTTCAATGTTAATATGTTATTACAAAGATATTGCTTTAAATTTCATAAATAAAAAAAATTGTAGATACTTTTTAATACAAAACAGATCTATTAGAAACTCAATAAATTAATTAAAAATATTTTTTACAATATGTTGTGTTGACAAACATGTATAGCCTTCAGTGTTGCAAGGATTATTTATATTATTATTATTATTAAATACATATGTTTAATTAAAGATTTCAGATTAATCTTCTCTGATGCAAATACAATTTACACCGTGGCATAAATGTGATAATCATGATATGCTACTTTTTTGAATTTTGAATGATTTTTATTTTGTGTTACGAAAAGTGTTTCCGGTCCTGATATACTACATGCCTTACCATATACTTGATTATATTTTACATCAGGCTGTCCTTATTTGTTATAGACCTGGTCCTGATCCGGAATGCCTTACATTACTTGATGATATTTCACATCAGACTATCCTTATTTGGTCCTGATCTGGTCCTGATCCGGTATGCCTTACCATACTTGATGTTATTTCACATCAGGCTATCCTGATCAGGACCAGACCTGGTCCTGATAGGGTTTGCCGGATCCGGCATGCCTCATTCTATCCTGATCGGGTCCTGATCCGGTATGCCTTACCATACTTGATGATATTACACATCAGGCTATCCTTATTTGGTCCTGACCTGGTCCTGATCCGGTGATCCGTACCATACTTGATGATATTTCACATCAGGCTATCCTTATTTGGTCCTGATCTGGTCCTGATCCAGTATGCCTTACCATACTTGATGTTATTTCACATCAGGGTATCCTGATCAGGACCAGACCTGGTCCTGACAGGGTTTGCCGGATCCGGCATGCCTCATTCTATCGTGATCGGGTCCAGATGCATGATCTGGTTGTACCATACTTTTTTTCTAGTCAGGGTGCAGTCACATCATGCATATCATTTATATGTACACATATTAAGCTAGTTACAAATATTCAATGATTAGACAAAAATAGCAATACGTGGAAGATAACGTTATCAACTTGGTAATCTTTATACTATAATATATATTGGCACTACCCACTGAGTTTCTTGCCGGATCTTCTCAGTAGCGGGCTCATTCCGATCCGGTGGTAGTTTATTAGATTAACTTTAAATGTAAAAAAAATGACAATATGTAAGTGCCCTCGCAGGGTTTATGCATAATAAATTAATTTGAATTGACTAAACAAATATGGATTTGCAAAATTTATTAGAATATGGCAACTTTAATAACTTCAAAATTTAAACATCTCTACTGTAGTATTTCGAGTTTTAGTAGAGTGAACTAAAACTCGAAATAAAATCCTGTACTAATTAATCTCTCTGATAAGCGTGATATAGGTCAATTCCCCTCCTATTGTGCAATGAAACATATGTGAGCTGAGTGAGATGTTAAGATCTTATCAAAAACATTTTTTTTTTAAATCAAAAACGCTTTTTATTAAAATATTGCTATAATAACTGAACCAAGAATGTAATCATTGTGTTGTGGGAAACTTTATAAACGTATAATTAAACAGACACAAATTAACACACACCCGAAACAACAAATTGTATCTCGCATATAATTCTTATACCATCATCTATCTTAACCTCTGCGATCTTTGCCATCTTTGCAGTCTAATCTGTCTGTAAAGTCTTTATATTTTTTTTACAAATCAAATCAAATCATTTATTTTGCATAAGCCCCATAGGGGCATTTACATATTGTCAATTTCACATTGTTTTTTAAATTAAATTTAATTAATCTACCACCGGATCGGAAAGCAGCCACATACTGAGAAGATCCGGCAAGAAACTCAGTGGACTCGTCATTTTTTTTTATTTTTTTTTTTATTATATTTTTTCACAAAGGAGTTTGGTTACATGTTTAATTTATGTTAGCTCCAGTGATATGCCCTTCGAGTAAAGATTGTTTTTTAAATTTTGTATATAATACTAAATTAAACTAAGAATATTTATAAAACGAAAAAGAAACAAAAATGGCTGGACCAGATCCCACAAGCGGCACCCGATCATGAGTTAACTATTAGAGCAGCCATCACGCCCCTCAACCACATTGGAGGGAAGGGAGAGACCCGCTCCACGTAGCTACCGCAAGCAGAGACCTTTTCAGTGAGCATGACCACACCAACAAATAATTTAGTCATCATCCGTGTGGTAACGAAGTAAGAATACAAATCACCACACCATATTTTACCCGTGGGTGGATCGTAAGAGACGACTAAGGGATACAAAAGGCGTATAACATCTATGCAAGAGGAAGAAAACTCGAAACAAAACTCTATGTCAACACGTCTGACCAGCGTGGCATAGTAGGTCAATTTCCCTCCCATTACGGAGGAGGTTCGAGCTCAACAGTGGGACATATTATGAGCGGAGATGATGATGATGATGAATTTAGTCATATGTAAAGCGGCCTCAAAACGATTAAGATTTTAATTTATTTACTAAAAACATGATGTATTGACGAGAGATCATATTAAGAGTATGCGTAATAGCCAGCAAAGACTGTTATGAGTGTGAATGAAGCGATGGAGTTATGCCAGGATCGTGGTTTGGGGCAATCTGTAGCCTCGGCCTCTGGGCAACAGACGTGAGGTTAAGTAACAATTACAATGCGTTACAATATTATATCTTAGTGTTCTAATGCAATTAGATTGACAAGCATAGGTATTAAACCGAACCTCTGCCCACAGATTAACAAAAGATGTAATGGTAGCAAAAACAAAAAAAAATAGATACGAGATGGGATATTTTCTTCGAAAGATTATACTTCTTTAAAACAACTCTCTGCACCGTAGGAAATACTTTTTTTATTGCGGGGAATTTTACTAACATATAATTAACAAATGTCACCTCAGGTTTAGAACAAATAATTTGTGGATTGTACTTACTATAATTAGTGCAATCCACAAATATTTTGTTTTGATGATTACCTACCCAGGAATCTAACTCTGACACTTGGCACGATAGGTCTTCCATCTTCCTGCCGAGCTGGCCACGGGTGTTAAGGAAGTGGTACTAGTAGCTGGCCTAATAGCGATAGGGAGGGACTACGGTGGGTTATAGGGCCACGCGCTGGTCTGCCGTCGCCCTGAACGGAACGGGCGTCGCGTGCCCAGATCATAGCCTACCCAAAAAAAATCACCCATCTTTTTAATCACTTTTTCTAGTATAAGATTGTAAAAAAATAGTAATACCAACGATTTGCAACATATAATTGTAAATCATAAAAATATACCAGTAAAATAATACGTATTCGTATTCAAATCGCTGTTTGATTAATGTTAAACGTTCGCAATCACAAGTTGCATGGGGGCATGCTTTTTATTTTCTTTGTATTTGTTTTTTTTCATAAGTTTAAGTTTTCGCTTCTGTGGGCAGTACACGTGTCCTGCTTTGTGTTTTTTATGATTCCGTACCTCGAAAGGAAAGAAACGGAACCCTTATAGGATCACTTTGTTGTCCATCCGTCTGTCCATCCGTTTGTCCGTCCGTCCGTCTGTCCATCTGTCCGTCCGTCTGTCTGTCTAGACCCCTTTTTTCAGGAACGAGAAGAGGTATCAAGCAAAATTAGAAAATTTGAAATTTGTACCAAATACTCTGGTCTATTGTCCCTTAGAGCTGTGAAAAAATCAAACTTCTAAGCTAACACAATCAAAAGATACAGCTGTTTATGTTGCAAATTTCTGCAAATTTTCGGCACTCGCAAGGGAATCAAAACTTACAGGGTACTTCCCGTGAACTCAGAATCTTGAAATTTGGTATGAAGCAACGTCTTATAGCACAGATAAAGGAAACATTGTGAAAACCGTATTTTTTTAATTAAATTATGTATAAAAAATATTTTTAATAATTTTAAACTCGCAGTGAGACCTTTTCCTCCTGACCGTGTAGAAGTATTAAATTGAGATTCATATAAAATACTTAGGTCTATAATACCTTTAAGCTGTAATATAATCAAATTTCTATGTCAACACAATCCAAAGAAACAGCAATTTAAGCCGCATATTTCGAAACACGCAACTACTCGCAAGGGAATCAAAACCTAAAGGGTACTTCCAGTCGACCTAGAATCTTGAAATTTGGCATGAAGCAATGTTTCATAGCACATATAAAGAAAAAATGCCGAAAACCTTAAATTTTTAGTTACATCACATATTTTTTTTAGTTTTACGGAACCCTTCGTGCGCGAGTACAACTCACACTTGACCAATTTTTATTTACTTAAATATAACATAGGCCTCATTTATAGGTCACCATAAAGAACGGTATTGCTCGCATCCGAATGACTCACAGCGAGTATTACTAAGCCAGTATTTTACCTGGTCGAATGAAAATTCTCTCTCAAAAGCTGATACTTAATCCATCGTCACTCAGGGACGAAAAAAAAGTTGTTACGATTATTGTAACGTAAATGATTATGATGGTGATGACTTACGGCACGGAAACATGGTCCCTAAATGTGTACGACGCAGTGTAGGACGAAAATCGCACCGCACTCTGTGGCGTACCATGACGGAGGCCTATGTCCAGCAGTGGACGGCGATAGGCTGAAATGATGATGAAATGATTACGCTGGGTCGTTACGTTACAATAATAATTATTACGTTACATGGAGACTGTATGTGTTTCATGAATATAACAGAAGGGGTCAACTTTGTTGTTATATTATTCAAAGTATAAGAGATGTGGAGTTATAGAATGTATGTATTATGTATGTATTATCCCTTACTGCCAATTTAGACGGCCACCGGACCTGCTCGTGGGTTATCCTTTCGGGTACGTCGTCCTCGCACCGTTGAAGCTACCTACAAATGACTAATTAATCTTCAAAATTAACTTTAAGTAACTGAACTCCAGTCAGAAACCCAGCTGCACAGATGGTGTAATAGTTTACGTATCAATATCTCATAGCATTTAGCATGGCTTCGAATCCAATTGGCACAATACTTAGTGTAGTTCAAAAATTAATATTCTGAGTTTGGCTATAGTTTTAAGTCTGTTTATTGTATGTTTGTGAAGTTGCGTACAATGAATTTATTTGACCATTTATGATCTTTTATTGCGGATATTGTTTTTTCATTAAATAATAATAGTATTTTTAGTAATGTTTTGTTGATGGAGAGAAATGGTTACGCTGAGAGAGACAGAGAGAACTGCATGCAAAGATGCAGTTTTTGGTGACAAATTCCGTCCACTTTCTGTCAACATAAGTTTTCTATTGTATAGATGAAATGATAACAAAACGATACTTTCTCTTTTTTTTCAAGTCTAAACTCGGTTGTAATATACAAAATACTGTATCATGGGCGATTAAAGAAATCCTTAAAACCCATAGTTCTATTATATATTCAACTAGCTTCTGCCCGCGGCTTCGCCCGCGTAAAAGGTTACTTTCCTAAAGTTTTTCATCCCCTATTTTTATTGAACCTCTTAAGGGCAAATATTTTACAAAATTTTAATGTCATATTTATTTATATCTAATCAATAGCCTAAAAATAAGTTTCAAGCTTCTGGCTTTAAAAATGACGATAGTTCCTTACAATTTTTCATCCCCCGTTACATTAAAAGTAGCCTATGTCCTTTGTCAGGCTCTAGACCATCTGTGTACCAAACTTCATTTAGATCGGTTCAGTAGTTTTGGCGTGAAAGAGTGACAGACAGACAGAGTTATTTTCGCATTTATAATATTAGTAAGGATTATGGGTCGGTCAAATTACTGTCTTGTCTAGGAATCCAATTGATTATATTCAAAATTGTAGTTTACTAGATAGACCGCTAGGCAATACGTTATCACATTTTAAATCGGGATTATAATCAATTTGTTGTTATGTACTTTTAGCGGGTGTAGCCCCAAGCAATACTGTAACAAACTGAGAAATGCTGGACATTTAGATATAAGACGTTTTCTCACGGTTGTAAATTTTGTAATCATGAATTATTATGACAATCGCCTGAGAAGGTGCATTTGTTGTCAAATATTGACAAATACTGCCAGACAATGTTGACCAATGAGGTATATTATGTAAATGACAATGAAGTTGATAAAATTCTAAAGAAATTATTAACAAACATTAATTTCTTTTGAAATAAAAATATTTTTCTTAGTCTAAAATGATTATATATATATATAAATTTTTATATTGTTTATGATCAGTTATTATTAAACATTTAATCTATGATATGATTTTCCGTGTGGTGATGGAGTAAGAATACAATTTAACACCCTCTTTCTTACCCGTAGGTGAACGAAACGACTAAAGGATTTAAAACTCTAAACTAAACTAAACTTAACTAAAGGATAACTAAACACTAACACACTAAACTAAAGGATTTAAAACTCGAAACAAAGCCCTATAACAACACGTCTGACCAGCGTGGTATAGTAGGTCAATTATCCTCCCATTATGGAGGAGGCTCGAGCCCAACAGTGGGACATATATGGGCTGAGATGATGATGATGATGATAAATCTATGATAACTATTATACTGTGGCAATTTAATAGTGTAAAAAAAACTAACAAATCTATTAAGCTACCACCGGATGCGGGTGACTAGACCGGACTGGATGTCATGGAAGCGGTACCAATGGCTGGCCCAATGGCGAAGGGGAGAGAATACGGTGTCGCCCGTGTACGTGTACAGGAAGTCGCCCCGTACGGACCGAAAGGCGTGTGTCCAGACCATGGCGTAAAAAAAAGAAAAGAAGCTATCACTGCATCGGAACGCGGCCACACAGAGATAATAGATAATAATAATAGATATATTCGTCGCACTCACAAAGATTTATTGTTATTATATAAAATTATTAATAATTTAGCTGATTCTTCGTATCTATTAAGCCAAATAGGATTACGTTGTAAAAGGCAAACTTCTCGTTGTTTGTCTCTTTTTAATATACCTTATTCAAGAACTTCATATGGACAAAATGTATTTATAAAACGTGCTTGTAGCTGTTACAATATTAAGTATAACAACATAGATATTTTTAATGAAACTCTTAGTACTTTTAGATCTCAACTTGCCAAATTTGCGGCATAACTTGTAATTTCATGTATTTCTTTACCTACTTCTTTACTTTTCTTTTTATTTTGTATAACATCTAATACTTATCTCTTTTAATTACTTATCTCTTAATTAATATTAGAAACTTCATTGGTGACAGTGTTAATTATTTTAATTTTTTTTTCTTATTTTAATCAATTATAATACTGTATGTTTCTTTGATGTAATAAATAAATAAATAAAATAAATATGAGAAATTAATTTCTTTACATTTAATAGAAATGTATCTTTTTTTTATTTTTTATTTTAGTTTATTGGGACAAAAAAAAAACAGTTACACATTTATTAACAATACTACAAAACCATCTATTCTCAAAACTAAGTGAACATGTAACCCCACACCAATGTCCGCAAGATAATACATATTAAAATTTATAGTGCATAAACTTAGCAGTACTAAAAAAATAACGCATAAGAAGTCGCATAACTACTTTATAGCTAAAATAGCCATTCTTTTGAATCTTTCGAATCTTCTTTTTTACAAAGATATCTTTTTTTTTTGGGTACTGGCTATCATAATAACCCGTCCAATCTATCTGGGACGAGAAAATGGACGGCTTGCAACCCCAAAACCTATCGTACACGTATCTCGCTAACTTAACTTTATCGCTGAACAAGCCACCAGTATTCGGTCTTATCCCCGATCCAACCAACTGAAACCTCGGCTGGCAAAAGACAACATTCTGTACTAAGTAATTAATCCTTGCATTGCATGGCACTTAATTATATAATTAATTAATGTAGTTAATGGTAAGTGCTTGCATGAAAGTGGCAATCGCTTTCAGCTGACGTATACCGGTTTTACTTTGCCTGTTATTAGGCTCATATACTCTTAACGTAGCATTAGACTGCCGTGGTTATATGCAGACTTTCCTATTTAGACCCCCATGTAGTTTTAGCGGTAATCATTGTTAATGCTCACATCCTCTAGGACCTGTCAGGCTCATCAAAGCCGTGGTGCTGTGGAGCTTCGCTTGTCGGATATAACATCCTTTTATTAGTTGGCTAACAATTCAATTTTGTTTACTGTATGAGGAAAGTGGGGTCCTGGGGAAGTGGAATCAATTTCTTCCAACTTATTTTGTTTAACTTTTCTTAATTAAATATGTCTCGTCCGTGTAGTGACGGATTAAGAATACAATTTACCACCATATCTTATATGTGGGTGATCGTAAGAGACGATTAAGGGATATTAAATGCATATGGCATCTATGCAAGAGAAGGTCAACTCGAAACAAAACCCTATACCAACACGTCTGATCCACTGATCATCTGGTCTAGTAGGTCTACCCCCCCCATTGCGGAGGAGGCTCAAGCCTAACAGTGGGTTATATATGAGCTGAGATGATGATGAATTAAATTTGTTGTGTCCAAAGACAATTAAAGGGGTATCTCAGAATTTCCTGGGAGTCAAATCTCGGTGTCATATAGAAGACCTGTAGATCCCAGCTTACATTATTTTTTATAGGATCAACCTTGCATGAAAAGAATAATCCTTGTATTGAGTGTGACTTTATAAACATACAATTAACACACCCAAACTCAAGAAGAATAATTTGTGGATCGCCCGGATCGAATCCGCGACACTTACTTATAGATCAGTATCTTGATCACTACCTTATCCGTGCGGTTAAGCACTGTGATGGTGGGAGTGTGTGGCATTAGTGACAATTGAAAAAAAAAGAACATAAAGCAGTCACGAAGACTACCGACAGAAGTAAAAACTTAAACCTATGAAACAAAAAATAAATTGGCGCGCCTCAGGGAGTATTTATCGGTGTTACCATTAGTGATGCAACGGAAGTGTCTTAGCGGAACCAGAAATGGAAACAGATGTCAAAAGTAAATTTTAGCAGAAACGGAAGCGGAAACGGATGCAGAAACGGAAGTGTAAATAATATTCATGCTCTTTTCTGCATACCCAAATCTCGCTTCCATATAGTAATGTTGGGACAAGCACTGCGTTATGTATTGCTACACGTGCCTTCTGGCTGAGGTGGTGGCTACCGAGAAGTTGTCCCAACGCTCCGTTCACTCTATTTCCCGCATTCACTCTTTGCTCTATATGAGTGTACCTTCCATCTCGGCTAAAACCACATCCAAGATATACAAATCCATCCACTTGCTCTAGTACATCATTATTTTTTTTCATTGCTCATATTCACGCGTAGACCCCTTTTCTTACAACTATTAATATTCAAAACATTTTAATTAATATTCAAAATTAAGTAGTGGTAAGGTATATTTTATGAAAAGTAATTTGGCCGCTTTTGCACCTTCCGTAAACTGCCGATTATATATCTATTATAAAAGTTGTGGAAACAGAAGCAGAAAAGAATGTTGAAAAGCGCTAATATGTTGAAAAGCGCAAATAATTATTGAAATCTATTGATTAATTGATAATAATTAATAAAAATAATTCTTGCATATAAATTGAATATAGTAAACACAGCAGTGAAGAGCAGCTGACTGTATCTTTCACTCGGCGCCGATCGTGCCTTTCACCCTAGAGCGTGACGGATCAGCCTTACAGCTTACAAGAAATCTGCGAGTGGTGCGCCAAAAGAAGTTTTCACTTTAAAAAATCCAATATGACCGGATTTGTATTCGCGAGTTCAATAATAATATTCGCATATTTATGTCCTGAGCCTGTGAGTCAACATTACGATGTGATCCACTCGAATCGCCTCAAGCATTCCCACTCCATTATTAGGAATTATAAAAATATAATATCAGCCCTCTGTAGTTTTCTTAATTCGGTAGCCGATACAAATTATTATGTAGTTATATATGCCGAATGAAGATGATAGCAGTTTTTATGCGTATTATTAATACCTAGCTGGTCAGTGCTGTGCATTCTCTACGGCGATTGTGATATCCTGTTTTTGAATCCCGGGTCAGACATAATAAAACGTTGTGGTTTTCTATTTTCGATGGTTTTCTTGGAAAATATTTAATAAGACATACATATACATAATATTTGCTGTGTGGTAGCGACTAAAAATACTACCAACCCTTACTTTGCACTTGGATAGCGTAAAAGACAACTGTACGCGCCCTTTATAATTTTAATAAAATATTAAAATACACTCCTCCACACTTTACGCATTACAAAGATACACAATCCTTATATACATTTCCGAACGTATCCTTTCTTGGCCACGCCCTCTCATATCTGCTTCCATAATAAAATAATAGTTAATAAAACAAGAAGTCAAGAAATGGCCGTTTCGCAAAATCGCTACGCTTTCATAAAATCGAGTTGAACTTCTAAAGTAATAAACGCCATGGCGCCCGCGTCGTTATCTAAAACTAAGAGCTTTATATCGACCAAGGCCAACTGCATCTAATGCTGTTTAGTTAACAATTACATTCGCAAGGAGGGCTGACGTCAGGCAGGCGGCCCGTCATAAAACTACTGCTTACTACTAATATGTCCCACTGTTGGGCTCGAGCCTCCTCTATAATGTAAGGGAAATTGACCTCAGACGAGTTGGTATAGGGTTTTCTTATTAATTGCCACCACACGGAAAAGGTACCTATGTATTTACCGTAATCAAAATAAAACTCTATGGTCGACAGCGTCAGGAACTGGGACGCGGTCGCCGCCTTCTGCGAGACAGTCATCTCGCAGAAGGAAGGGGTGGGGCACACCCATAAGGAACTCCTCTACGGCAATACGCACCGCCACCAGCGCCTTAGGCGCCGCAGGCACGAGTACCTGCACCTGATGCCGCCCTAGCCGAGGCAGCGGGTGACCGGACCGTGGATTAGTCTAGTCGCCGTAAGACCGGGCTCCGGTGGCCCGCTCACTTGGCGAAGAGAGGTACATGTAGGGTGAGTCTATGGGGTCGAGCGCCACTTCTTCTGTCGTCCCGGACGGATTTAGCGAGGTACGACCACTCCATAGCCCACCGCCAAAAAAAATGTCTACACAGCTTGACATACAGCACTGTCTGATAGCAGAAAATCGGTTACAGTAAGTCAATTTTACTGCCCTTTTAGAGAATGGCCGGGCCCAATAGTGGTACGTGGTACGTAAATAGCTTGAAAAGAAGACGAATATATATAAGAAAATTACTAGAATACGTTGTGCCTATTGCCCAGATGTTTGTAGCGATTTATGTCTGGAGTAGCAGCACAGTGCCGCTAAAAATCGCTGTCTGAGTGGTATCAATTTGGTACTGTTCCTGAAACAAAATATCGGAACTGGTACTGTCCATATTTAATTTCTTTTAATCCTTTTTTTTTTTTTGCTGTGGGCTATGGACGTGGTCGCGCCCCGCCAAATCGGCCCGGGCGATGGAAGAGGCGGCGCGCAATCCCATAGACCCAGTCTGCAAATATCTCTCTTCGGTAGGGAAAGCAGTGACTTCACCGTAACCTTGATCCTTCAGGCTGACCCACAGATGTCAAGGATTTGGTACCAGTGGCCAGCCCAATGGTAATTATAGTGGAATACACTTTTATTGGGCCAACTGACAAGCATTATTAAAAACATTATATTTACTGGTTTCTTTATTTATTTTGTACATACATAGCTAAAGGTTAAAGACTGCACAGATGATGTAGTGGTTAAGATGCACCTTCAGCGCCAGTGCTATGGGTTCGATACTCAAACAGGATAATACTTTGTGTGATTCAAAAAGTGTTGTTCTGAGTCTGGGTGTAATTTACCTGTAATTGCATGTTTGTAAAGTCTAACGCAATACAACAAGGATTATTTCCTTAGTGCAGGATGGTGTCTTTTAAAAAAAAATTAAAATCGCTTATTTTTTTCTTATTCTTCCTGTTTAAGAATAGAAATATAAAACTCTGTAAGAAAAGAAAAAGCCATTGAAACGATAAGCAATTATTTTGAATTGCCTCGTAAGTTAATATTGCTTGCAAGTTGCCATTCCGGTAAGCTGCTAAGTAATTTTACTGTAAACAAATGTGTGTATTGTCAATGAATGAGTGCAAATTGTTTCGTTTACAATATTACGACAAACATACGTTCTGCTAATGATATATATGTATATATGTGTGCTTGTCTTGTATGTCTGAGCTCAGGAAAGAGTGCATTATATGCAATTACCTGTTGCTTGTTCATAAATATACATATACAGGTTGATCTTAAAATCCTCTGATATTTGTATAAAATTATATATTTCTTATACTGTATATTCAAACAGATGGATGTGTATAGAGCTAAAGCGTAATTGAAATGAAAATATATCTAAAAATATAACCGAATCCGATATAAAGGTTTCGAATTATTTCGTATGCAGTCGGTATCTCATCATTCTCCTATTCTTATCCCAATTACTTAGGGTCGATACAATATGTATCTACTCTTCTTTCATAGTACATATTGTAATGGTTATTGGCAATAGTTTTATGACCAGCCGCCTGCCAGACGTCAACCCTCCCTGAGAATGTAATTGTTGACCAAACAGAATCAGATGGAGTTGGCTCAGGTCGTTATAAGGCTCTTACTCGTCTTTTACGACATCCACGAGCAAAGTAAGGTTTGGTAGTATTCGTAGCCGCTACCACACAGCTATAGACTGACTGTATGCAGTTGGTATCTATATGCAACATATTGCGACAGGTTACCTATCAACCAACCAATCTGACAGCTTAAACTTAATACTTTTTAAACAGTAATAGCACAATAATCGGCTCATTTAGAATTTCTTACAAAATATTCTCACTTCAAATATTCAATATTCTCAATTCATCACCTTACTATCACCATTTATCACTGGTTTACAAAATAATATTAAAAAATATGCTTGGTATGTTTAACTGTTATACGCTGTTGAAGAAAACTCTTTTAACTATGATGTATTAGAATTTAAATATATCTTACTATTTCTTTCAGTCTTTGTTATATTTTCTCTTAATGTAAGACTTTGTATATTTTTGGACTTGATATTTTACACTCTTTCTTGACAATCGTTGTCTAAGAAATTCACTTCAAGAATATAATATAAATATAATATATTATTCACTATTAAAACGATGGCTTTAATCACGCGTTGCCATCATAACCTTTATTTGATTGCATAGATGGCTTAGCAGTTAAGATTCCGAGCTGGCGTGTCAATCGTAAAGGGAACGATTCCTACGCAGGATAATATTTTTTTGTGCGATCCTTAAATTTTTGTTCTAAATTTGAGTGTAATTAGTGTTCACGAAATGCATGCATGTCAAATCTCTAGCAATACATAGATTATTTCCTTAGATTGTTGATTTAAAAAAGTGTGTGTGTCAGCTCCGACGCACAACTGGAGTTTACTCCTTAAGTACGATTATCAAAACAGGCGCAAAAAAAGCTCATTTGACTAAAAATAATATATATATATATATATATATTTATTTATATTTATTAAAACTGTTCAGTGAAGTATTATCTCATGTCAGAAAGTGAAAGGTGCGCAGAATAGGTTGCGCACCAAAAACGTAACGAGGTCATTCGATCACTAGATTTTACGCCTCAAATTTTTCTCATACCGGGCGCGCCTTATATCAAAATCGATTCTTAAGGAGTAAACTCCAAAAATAAAAAAAATAGAAAAGCTCTTTTTTTGATAAATTATTTAATGGAAAGAAACACTCTGTATATAGGATATGTTAACGTGTCTTTGTTCTGTGCTAACGCGAAGTAAATATGACCGCTGTTACAACACTAATCAATTGGATGTTTCCGCTGTGAAAGTGTTTATTTTATTATTTAACTTGACAGCGTGCTATTTCCAATAGATAAGAAAACACCCATCATTTACCCCGTTGTATATGTTATCTGGCATTAAAATTAATACATAGTTGCTTTCTATTATCATATGCTTGTTCTTAGTGCGTGCCTATTGTTTTGTCCACACATCTCGGAATGACGAAAACTATTTAAGGGGCCGGCCATCAATCACGTGAGGTTTGAAAGGGGGGAGGGGGGGATGATTTGTTTAGGGGTTTCACAAAAATCACGAAGTCCTAAACCTCATAGTCTTAAACCTCACCACGTATCACCAAGGGGGAGGGCAGGGTTAAAAATGCTATAAAAAGATCACGTGATTAATAGACGTCCCCTAACGATGGCTAGACGGGTGTGCATAGGTGTGTAGCGGCTGTATGGTAGCGGCGACGAATACTACCAACCCTTACTCTGCTCGTGGATGTCGTAAAAGACGACTAAGAGTTCTATATCGACCTGGGCCACCACATCACCTGATGCCGTTTGGTCAACAATTACCTTACCAAGGAGGGTTGACGTCAGGCAGGCAGCCGGTCATAAAACTATTGCCAATAACTTTTGTAATATGTAGGAAGAGGAGTACATATTGTATCGACCCTAAGTGATTGGGATAAGAGTAAGAGAATGAGGAGATGGTTGCGCATAGGATTTTATTTGACGTTTTCTTCTTTTTAATGATATCTATTTTTATCCCTTAATAGATTTTAAAAGATGTTGAATGCTGTACTCTTAATCAATCACCAAATGAATTATAGCTATCTGACAAAAAGGACACTTCTGTATAAATTTAAAACTACAAAATATTTCTTTA
The DNA here is from genome assembly GCA_905163515.2 of Lymantria monacha. NCBI lineage: Eukaryota > Metazoa > Arthropoda > Insecta > Lepidoptera > Erebidae > Lymantria > Lymantria monacha. The sequence goes on from LR991081.1 coordinate 28,010,672, forward strand.
AATTGATCGCAGAAACCACTTAAACACACACAAAATTTCACCAAAATCGGTAAAGTCGTTTAAGAGAAATTCTGTCACATACAAACAGAAGTATATAAAGATTATAAGTAGTTATCATTACTATTCTATAGTTTTTTTGCGGTGGGCTATGTGTGGTCACGCCACGTAAAATCGGTCCGGGGCGACGGAAGAGGTGGTGCGCGGCCCCATATACCCACCCTGCAATGCGCCTCTTGTCGCCATGCGAGCGGGCCACCAGAACCCGATCTTTGTCTTCGGTGGCCCACCCGGCGGTTTACCCTCGCGAGTTCTTCTCGGGGCATCATCTTCACGTGGTACTTTTCTAAATCTCAGGCACTATAAATGACATTTGATAAATTCTTTTTAATTTTTATAGTTCGATTGTCGTAAAAATTTCATGTTGTAAAACGTTTTAAATACTTATCATTGTCCATCCATAAACCATAATTGTAATATTAACTTGACTTGAACAAAGACGTGCTGCTGTGTTTCTCGAGCGCTATGGCATGCCCCTTTTTAAATGAGGTTAAAGAAGAGCACTTTCTTCATGGTAGGTAACGGCTTGGCTGTGCCCCTCCCCTGGTGTTGCTAAGGTTCATGTTCAGCAATCAATTAACATAAGGTGTGCTGCTTGCTCGTTTACCAACATAAGCAATAAAAAAAAAGATCGCATGCTTTAATTATTATAAATGAATTCTGAACCTCAACAAGATCTGTTTCATGACGATACATTTCAGACAGTTATAATATTGTCCATATCATCATCATCATCACAGCCCATGTATGTCCCACTGTTGGGGTCGGGCCTCCTCCGTAATGGGAGGGACATTAATCTACTATACCGCGCTGGTCAGACGTGTTGGTATAGGGTATTGTTTCGAGTTTTCCTTCTCTTGCATATATGTTATATGCGATTTATATACCTTAGTCGTCTCTTACGATCACACACGGGTAAGATAGGGGGTGGTGAATTGTATTTTTACTCCATCATCACACAGATAATTGTCCATAGTTCACAGCGAATTCAATACACAAAGGGACCTTATAGAACTCCCAAAAGAAAAAAAATCAAAAGACGACCACGTCTATCCGCGGATCGTGAGAAAGTAATAATAAACATATCAATTTTAAGATCGTTCAGCTTTCTCGTGCTTTGTAACTGTTTATTAGTAACCTTTATAAAGATACATGTAAGTATAGCAGACTCTACCAGTAGCCATATTTATTGAAATTACTTACAATTTGATTGTGGAGTGTAATAATGGCTTCCAAGTCGGTAGCTTCGCTCGCCTTAATATTAAGCCAGCATTATGTTTGGAACGACTTGAATTAGAAGCTTTATATGTTAACGATTTTATCGGCACTGAACTCGCAATTTATATGACCTTACCTTTATATATATATATATATATATATATACATACATACATACATACATACATATCATCACGCCATATCCCTTGCAGGGTAGGCAGAGAGAACAGAGTGCCAGAGAACTCTATCTTTGCATACTTCACTCGCTTCCTCAACATTCATAATTCAATTCTCTTCATACACGCTCGCCGGTTTCGGAGACTATTGACTCCGCCTTCCTTCAGTACATGACCGATCTGGTCTAGGTAGGATAGTCTCGGTCTATATCTCTATATATTTATATATATATATTTATGTATCTATATATATTTCTAACAAAATGTAAATAATTTTCTAACTCATAACTCATTACTGAATATTCAAACAGATGGACGTTATAGAGCTAAAGCGTAATTGAAATGAAAATGTATCTAAAAATATAACCGAATCCGATATAAAAGTTTCGAATTATTTCGTATGCAGTCGGTATCTCATCATTCTCCTACTCTTATCCCAATTAGTTGGAGTCGATACAATATGTACTCTTCTTTCATAGTACATATTGTTAAAGTTATTGGCAATAGTTTTATGACCGGCTGCCTGCCAGACGTCAACCCTCCTTGGGAATGTAATTGTTGACTAAACGGCATCGTAACAGCGGCAGATAGAGTTGGCCCAGGTCGTTATAAGGCTCTTAGTCGTCTTTTACGACATCCACGAGCAAAGTAAGGTTTGGTATTATTTGTAGCCGCTACCACACAGCTATACCTGGTATCCTGTTATAACTGGTATTAATTATATATACCTGGTGAAATGATTATTTTGCCATAATATTAGCACATACCCGGCCTGGTAACATTTTCAAAATATTGCCGGAGCGTCAACAGGAGATGGTATTCGGTTTAATCATCATCATTTCAGCTCATATACATCCCAATGCTGGTCTCTTCTACAATGGATAGCAAATTGACCTACTATAGTCTGACACGTGTGGTGACGGAGTAAGAATACAATTCACCACCCCCTATCTCATCCGTGGGTGATCGTACGAGACGACTAAGAAATATAAAACGCATATAACATCTATGCGAGAGAAGGAAATCTCGAAACAAAACCCTATACTAACACGTCTGACCAGCGTGGTATAGTGGGTCAATTGCCCTCCCATTATGGAGGAGGCTCGAGCCCAACAGTGGGACATGTATGAGCTGAGATGATGATGAATGTCTGACCCACGGTTGTCAGACCAATCAGTATAAGGTTTAATTTCGTGTTTATCTACTTTTGCAATAATGTTACCTGCTTGCAGTGACTTTATTCGCAGTGATTTTATTGGCTTAACCTCCTGGTAAGAAAAGGTTGATAATATATTCTTACTCCTTTATCACAAATAACGTTCGCTTTAATACTTATTCTTATTTGTCTAGCTCGTTGAAAGTCAGGCACACCGAGCGAGGCTCACAATTAATCATTGAGATAAACCCCACCAATGAAGGAAGGAAGTATGCAACATTTATATTTTGTATGACAAAATACCTAGCGGTTTGATCCGGACATAAAAACTCTAACAGGCCACGGTATAGAGTTGGAAATAATCATGTTTATCGATATTTCAGACTTTACCAACACGTCTGAGCATTGCGGTATTGTAGGTTAATTTCCTCTCCCATTGTGGAGGAGGCTCGAACTCTGTAGTGGGACGTATATGAGCTGAAATGATGAGATAAAAACATTATATTTCTTTATAGACTAAGAAACTTTGAGAAACTAAAAAATAAACTTACCCTTAAATAATAACACGAACTACAAAATAATAAAAAAAATAAGTTTAAAAAAATTTCAAAAGTGTGGGGTTATATTATATTTTTATTATAATCCTGTTTGTATAATAAAAGAAAAATAACTAGTAATATAACATTTCATGTCTAGCTAGCAACGTTACACTTATATTTTTTCTATACTATGTTGTCAGATAAATAGTTGCCAGTTATAGATTCGTCGACTTATGTGGCCTGCGCATAGTCACTTCAGCGTTTTTATCACATATGTTTTGAATTTTATCTCTCATAAATACCGAATATAGCCATATCCTGTAATCCCACACCTTGAGTTTTCTTATAAGACTAGCTTTAAATAAACCAAACTATTAATATAAAAGTAAAAAAAAATATAAATTTCACTTAAATTATTCAAAGTATCGCTATATCGACTGACGACTAGTGATATTTATCCCATCCCTATTGTTTCACATTTGAGCCCTTCGCGTATTCGCTTATCGGTGGCGTTTTACATTTTTATTGCAAGCGGATACGGGCCGCGCTGTGCCGACGTTATTATTTCTCCCCACAATTATTGCTTAGAGAAGTCCGGCCGGCGGGCGACGGGCCACTGTCGTGCAATTGTTGTCGTGTCATGTTTTTACCTCATACACGCGATTGCTATTTTACAGGATAACGAATATTTTATTTATTTTTATTGTCTTTGGTGGATTTGAATTAGCAGATTACCTTAAACTCAGTGGTAACTGACTGCGTTATCATTGATAAGTGGTAACTAAACTGAGCAATAATTGACCTTCAGGTACAGCCAGCTCACTATCTAACGTAAAGATTTGGATCTTTCGCTCTCGCACTCCCCAAATGAAGCGCCTTAACAAATTGCTTTATTAAGACTTATTTTTTGTGAGATATGACACTTATACGAGGGGATCTATTTGTGTTTCATTATCATCAACACCTTAGATCATATATGTCCCACAGCTGGTCTCGAGCCTTCTCCACGATAGAAGACTAAACTACTGTCCCACACTGGTCAAACGGGTTGATATAAGGTTTTGTTAACGAGTTTTTTTTTCTTGCAGAAATGTCACGTGCATATTATAATCCCTTACTGGTCTTTTACGATATCCACGGGTAAAATAGAGGGGTGGTGAACTGTATTTTTATTCCATTACCACACGGAAAATGGACCTATTTATGATTGCAGACAGAAAACCGTCACCGAAGACAAGGATCGGGTACCGGTGGCCCGCTCGCATGGCGAAGAGAGGCGCTATGCAGGGTGGGTCTATGGGGTCGCGCGCCGCCTCTTTCGTCGCCCCGGACTGATTTGGTGGGGCGTGACCACCTTCATAGTCTACCGCAAAAAAAAACGTGTACATTATGGAATGAAAAGAATTATTTAGCACCCGAAATAGAAATAGATTTTTAATAATACATTTCGACTTGTAAAATATTACGTTAGAATGAATTTTACCCGCCCCCCATCCAGGATAAGGGCATATATTATCTCAACTCATATATATTCCACTGTTGGGTTCAAGCCTCCTCCATAACGGGTTATTGACCTGTTATACACCATGCTGGTCAGAAGTGTTGGTATAGGGTTTTGTTTCGAGGTTTCCTTCGCTTGTATAGATGTTATATGTATTTTATATCCCTTAGTCGTCTCTTACGACCACCCATGGGCAAGATAAGGGGTGGTAAATTGTATTCTTACTCCGTCACCACACGGGCGTATACCTACATATTTTCTTAACCATGGGGCCCCTTACGTAAATAATGATAATGGCCTTTAAGAGCAGTATGATGATGACGATGATCAGAAAACCTATTTCTTATCTGTAAGTAGGTAATAATGGAAAGTAAGCTGGGTCTGGGTATTATCACTGCAGTATAATAAAAACTTCACATAGGCCAATTACTCTGCCGGGTGGGTCACTGAAGAAAAAGACTGCGTTCCAGTGACCCACTCGCGCGGCGTCGAGACGTATGTGTAGGGAGGGTCTACGGGGTCGTGCGCCGCTTTTCCTGTCGCTCCGGACGGATTGTCGGGGCGTGACATACCGTACCCCGCCGAGAAAAAAAAGGTCAATTACTCTGTGACGTACCGTTGCCCGCCGCTGAAAAAAAGAACAATTACTCTATGATTTTAAATAGTGAACGACCGAAATTTTGGTTTCGGTTTCGGCCAGTTTCGGCCAAAAAATTTAGTTTCGGCCGTAGTTTCGGTTTCGGCCCAAATATAGCCGAAACCTTCGGCCTCGCCGACACTCGAGTGTTTATCTTTAAAATATTGTGAACACAATTACGTATTACTAATTAGCTATGTACTATACAAGAAGAGGTCCATAAGTTCGTGGAATGAAAGGGTTTTAAATAAAATGAACCAAATCTATTTTTCCTTTTCAATATAATCACCCTTAAGTTTATACAACTTTATTTATTAGATCTGTGAATTAATTTTGATCTATGAATAATGATTTAGAAATCATTGTGAAAATATTTTTTATCTATTGCCGCAAAATCTGCGGCTCAAAATGATAAACCCATATTTCATCTCCAGTAAAAATTCGCTCCAAAACCTGTGCAGGTTCGTCTCCACACAATTCCAAAAATTGTTTTGACAAATTGACACGCTGCTGTCTCTCAAGTGGCGTGAGCATTCTCAGTACCTATCTTGCACTGACTTTTGTTAAACCCAGGTTGTCATGTAAAATTCAGAAAATGGTGGTATCTGAAGTATCAGTACTTCAACTAAAGCATATAACTGTTTGTTCTTCAAAAGGGTGTCTCTCAAGCACAATTTTCCACTTTTTCGGCGATGTCTGATGTGGTGGCCTCGGAAGGCCAGTTGCCTTCCTAAGTAGGAATCCTCTTCAATTGACGCCCGATTATGTTTAAAAAGTTTATGCCACTTGTAAATAATTGATTTAATAAGACACTGTTTCCCATAAATGGTTTCCATTTCGTTCAAAACGGTCTGAGTGTTCTTTCCTTGCTTGGTAATGAATTTTATTACAGCACGGTGTTCAATTTTTTTCAAAGTTTCAGTTTCTTTCCGGATTCATCTGTTTAGCAGGGAGTGTTGGTGTAAACAAATGATGCAACAGGACTGAAACTGAATCTATGTTCGATGAGTCCCCAATTATGTATGACACTAAGCGAGTGCCCCTAACCCGACTCCACCCCCTCCATTCCACGAACTTTTGGACCTCCTCCTATATGTCTAAAACACTAACTGAAAGTTGTTTTTTTTTTTTAATTTACTATCATGAGTTAGTCTTGTATATTCATGTCATAAAAAAAATTGTTACGTAGATATTTTAATGAGTCTTTTTATTTTATTTTACACTTTTTGACGGTCTGTATATATATAAGTATAGATATATGCAAATTAATGTTAAAAAAACAGTAAATTTCAGTAAATAATCGTAATTTTAAATGTTTTAATGAGTTTCGGTTTCGGTTTCGGCCAAAACAGAGAGCAAGGCCGAAAGTTCGGTTTCGGTTTCGGCTGAAAAATCAGTTTCGGTCGGACACTAATTTTAAAAAAAGACGTATGATACAATATTGATTTATGCACCTATAACTAAACTACCTGCATAGTGAATTATTAAAAATATAATGCGCCACCACAAATTACAACCACTGTAACACCTATAAGCCAGGATCCACAATGATCTCCATAAATTACACCGCTGTTAGAACCTTAGGGATATTCTCTACTTACCAGTAAACGCGTTTAATGGCTACGTTCGCTGATCGAGAGAGCCGGCAACCCAACTTACCGGGTGGGGTTTCGGGTTTTTATTGGTAGGCAGCGGCCTAACTGTACCTACCACTGGTATTGCAAAGACCATGGGCGGCAGTAATACTTACCATTAGATGTGTTGCTTGCTCGTTTGACACCATAAGTAATAAAAAAAATAGTAGGTAAGATAATGTCAATAGGCGAACACGTAGATGGAAATTCGAAATAGAGCATTCACTTTTTAATTTTGGATTTTTTTTTAATTAATAGTACATTACTGCAGCGGCCCACAAAAGAGGCATTGATGGACTTATCATTGTGCCTCGGCTACGTCTTGGCCCAAATACGTAAGTCCATCAATTCCTAGTTGTGGCCAAAGCTCGTATAGTGCTTTTCTCAAATAATGCACGGAAATTAAAACTAAGTAGTACTAAGTAGAACTGTATACATGACGAACAACGAACAAAATTTTGCACGTGCTAAAGGGTTAATTTGTTTTTTTTTTCATTATCAAACAGGTTTCATTTTCAAGCCAGTTTGAAATTTAAATAAAATTCTGATAAGTTGCCTATATTGTTACCATATTTTGTAGTAACAAATCGTTCCATTTTTAAAATACACGATACATATGAATTTACATATATATATATATTTATTTGGCCGCTAAAACACTACAGATATGGATTTTCATACATTTTTTTCCGGCCGCTGCTTGCATGTATTTGGTCAGTACAGCAATTTCGATTTATCTCGAAGAAGGTTATCAAAATAATGCTCATATTTCCAAGCATGTTTGAGAAAATGTTTACAATTTACAAGAAATGAAGAAATTATATGTTTTTCTATTAAATTTTATTTTTTTATTACAACAACCCTACATTAAGGAAATAATACTTGTATTGCGAGGACTTTACAAACGTGTAATCAACGAAAAGTACACCTAGAACAATTTCTGGATATCAGAATATTTTATTTGAAGGAAGCAAAATAACAAATATTTATTCGTGGGAACAAAAAAAAATAAACATTTTACTAAAATAAAATGAATAATACAATACAAATACATGAATTTATGAGGTAATCAGAACCACAACACGAGTAATAAGCACAGTATTAGAGTCTGTATTGAAGTATAATTGACGGCAATCCGTATTGGAGCTTTGGTGTTCAACAATGTTTTAGTTGAGATTAGAAGGTCTGAGTACATACTTACGCATACGTGCATTCATTAGTAGGACTTACGACGATATTAAGCTGTTGAAGTGATTCATTATCCATCATCATCATCATGGATATGATGCGAGACGATCGTATATTTCCTAGTTTCTACGTTTAGAATGCAGGATGGCCATCGCAATTGGTATGTTTTCCAAGAGAATTCTACTGGCGATTCTCCTGTTGATATATAAATGTTTATGTTTTTTTTTAATCACCACAGGCTTTTGAACATAATACTTTACACTAAAGAAAAAAATCTTATATTGCAAATTTACCTCAAATTCATGGAAAAAATTTGTAGATCGTATAAAGTATTGTACTTTCAAATTATTGAAATTTAGCATTTAATATGCTTGATTGTTTATAAAAATCCGATTACGAGCGAAGTATGTCAAGAATGTGTAAACAATGTCGGGTAGATGGCACACGTCTCCTTTAAGACGAAAATATAATACGATGCGAGAATTGAGTGTACTACAATAGTTCACGGTGGCGTAAGTGGCAGCACGATTGGAACGAATTTCCTATACGTGTGGGTTCGAACCCCACTTGTGACAATTATTTTTCACTCGTAATCGGGTTTTTATAAGCATTGTACTGTTTGGGAATCGAAACCACTTAGTACAGTATGTCGGTATCTTTGTTTCATCTGTGCAGTGTGTATTGGACTTAGTCCAATAGTGGACAGCGAAAGACTGATAAAGTAAGTAGGTACATACTACAAGTTGAATAATATTAATTGGCCGTTTTATTGACAATTAAATCCGTAAATGTCATTAATGAAGACAAGTCTAATGCGTAACCGTCTTGCAATATCCGCGCGGAAGCCGCCCAGACCTCCCAATTCTACCTATCCGCTAGCTCTCCACTAAGCATATAATTAATTATTATTTCACTCGATTATTCTCGTATATATGTATATCTTTTCCGTGTGGTGACGGAGTAAGAATACTATTCACCACCCCATATCTTACCCGTGGGTGATCGTACGAGTCGACTAAGGGATATAAAACGCATATAACATTAGCTTATAACAAAACCCTATAGCAACATGTCTGACCAGCGCTGTATAGTAGGTTGGTTTCCCTTCCAATGCGGAGGAGGCCCGAGCCCAACAGTGGGACATTGCTCGTGTGACAGATGTTATTATTATGGTTTTTTTGCAGTGGTAGAGCTACGCGTTTTTAGGGACTTGTCAGTCAGTCAGTCACACCCAGTGTAAAATCAGTAAAATGTAGTGAGCTGCAGAAGGGATGACGTGCAATCCCATAATCTGTTATTCTGTACCTCTATCGCACTTCGGCGAACCACTAGTACTGAGCCCTTTAGCATGAGCTTTTCTGTTTGCTCTGGTCTGCCACCACCAGCTCTCTGCGTTTAATCGTCATCACCATCATTATCCTACTCTTATCCCAATTACTTGGGGTCGATACAGTATGTACTCTTCTTTCATAGTACATATTGTAAAAGGCAATAGTTTTATGACCGACCGCCTGCCAGACGTCAATCCTCCTTGGGAATGTAATTGTTGACCATACGGCATCAGATTTACTTGGTCCAGGTCGTTATAAGGCTATTAGTCGTCTTTTACGACATCCACGTGCAAAGTGAGGGTTGGTAGTATTCTTAGCCGCTACCACACAGCATCTCTGCGTTTAATAGTATTTGCATTTTTTTTTTTTTTTTTAAATTATTTTATGACTTAATTCTCGGCATAATAGGCAAAAAGTACGTAGGTATATATTTAACTTACGAGGTTTTCAAGGCCAGCAGGTATCGTTGCCGTTTGATAAGCAGTTCCAAAGCCGTTTGTTACCCGCCGGGCCGGCCACGGATGGCAAGGAATCGGTATCAATGGTCAGTCCAATCACGATGGCCACCGAAGACAAAGATCTGGTACCGGTGGCCCGCTCGCACGGTGAAGAGAGGTGCTTGCAGGGTGGGTCTATGGGTTGCACGCCGCGTCTTCCGTCGCCCCGGACCGATTTGGTGAGGCGCGACCACATCCATAGCCCACTGCAAGAAAAAAATAACCCAATCACAATGATTATGAAATACAATGCCATCGATATAATTGATAGCCAACACCCTAAACCTAATATTTTGTATAATTTTTATGATAATATCACAAGAAGCTTATGAAAGGCTAGAACATGTTGTGTCGACCCCACTTAGTGCTGGAAGAGAGCAAGCAAATGATGAATATCACATTTACCAATCTTATTTTTAGAAGTTAAATTTATAAAACAAAATGCAATTTTCGACTGAGAACTAACACGCTTGTCTCGCATGTAATTTAACTGTTTGGTACGTCTTAGATTTTTGTCGTGATATCTTTATTTAATATATAATGCTGATAAATTTATATGCTTATTAGCTCCTCACCCAATTTCTTATATAAATATAAGTGCGTAGATACCTAACGCCACGTAACGCCATCCAATATCTGTTTATTAATGTATCAGGAGGTTGGAGAAAATTAAATAATCTTCCCCACGAAAATAAATTGCAATAAGGCGAAAACCGCCGCCGTCAAGTGACAATATTTTAAATTATATCAGTTTGTCAACAACCAATGGGAGGGCGGTGAGCGTGAGAGCGCTTGTAACACCACCAATCCGATGACTGTATTTGAATTTGGAATTTTACGCTTTAAAGCGCGGGCTTCTGTCGGTAATTGTTGGTATCGAGTGGCCTTGGGGCGAGCCAAATTGTTGGAAACGTCGTTGGTTTTCGTTGATTTATTTTCGTGTAGATTTTTATACATGTATATTATTTTATACGTTATATGGCAACATCAAAATGATTAGTTATAGATACATTTGTCAATATCAGATGCGAGTAGTTTAAGTACAAGACCTGTCGATTGAATCAGTTTGGTGGGAAGATTAGGATTAGATTATGGTGAATGTAGCAGATAAATAAATGTAAATATTTCAGTGATATATTGACTGCACAGATGGCGTAGTGGTTAAGATACCGACCTTCCGTGCCAGTGCCGTGGGTTCAATTCCCACGCAGGACAATACTTTGTGCGATCCACAAAGTGTTGTTCTGAGTCTGGGTGTAATTTGTCTGCGTTAATTGTATGTTTGTAAAGTCCCCCGCGATACAAGGATTATTTTCCTTAGTGCAGGGAGGTGTCTTTAAAAAAAAAAAAAAAAGAAAAGAAAAGAGTGAATAATAAATAAATAAAAATATGACGAAAGAGGTATTTTACACTGTAAGCATATCCATCCATTGATCAGCTTTTCGTCCTCCATAGAATGTGATAAAGCGCGAACATGTGCAGCCTACATCCAACGGCTGTTCCAAACTGCAAGAGATTCTTATCTATTTTGATAAATAAATCATGAACCATAGTTTAACTTGAGTAAATACGTAAAGTCTTCGTAGTGGCAGGCCCACGCTGTTCACAGTCTTCTGTCTGCAGCCGCGGGCCGGTCCGCCCGGGGTTATAGTACCATACTATCGCAGAAGATTAAAGTTTGAGTTATGGTAATGTGCCGTTGCTCTTCATTCGGTGAGCGAGAGAGCCGGAAGCCCAATTGGGTGGGTTTGGAGTTTTTATTGGTAGGCAGCGGCCTAGTTATACCCTTGGTATTGCAAAGGCCCATGTGCGGCAGTATCACTTACCACCAGGTGTGCTGCTTGCTCGTTTGCCACCATAAGCAATATACAGCATAAAATTAAATTATATCATTAACTTATCCTAAGGTAAAACGTTACTAAGATAAAAAAAACTGTGTTAGTCCAAGAAATAAGCTGTCTATATGCTAATTTCCATCCAAATCTGTTTAACTATTTACGTGTGATTGAGTAACAAACATTCAAATATTAAAATATCCAAATATCTTTTAAAACTTTCACATTTATAATATTAGTAAGAAATATGATATGCTGATATGGTATGCTGAGATGGTTTGGACACGTGGAAAGAATGAGTGAAGAAAGGTTGACTAAACAAGTATACAAAGCGAGTGTGAGTGGGACGATTACAAGGGGAAGACCACGTCGTACCTACTTCCCTGGATCAAATTGAAGATGTGTTAGTGAAAGGTCAGATTAAGAGTACGCGTAATCGTAGAGCATGCATGAAGACTGTGATGAGCCTGAATGAAGTGATGGAGGTATGTCAGGATCGTGGTTTGTGGCAATTCGTAGTCTCTGCCTACCCCTCTGGGAAACAGTCGTAAGGCTATGCATGTATGTATGATTACGAATTCCAAATATTTTACTGTAACCGGTCACTCGATAAAACATTCGTCCGAAGCTTGAATATTTTCTATAATAAGTATTATATTCCTACTAGCTTCTGCCCGCGGATTCGTCCGCGTAAATAGTAAATTTTGCAAAATTTAAAGGTTATCCCAATAGAACACGAAATAGTATCTTATGTGTTAGTAGTACGATATAATATTAGCATGATATGATATTAGTAGAATATAAGTTAGTAGGATATACTATTTGTATTATATAATGTTAGTAGGATATGATAGTAGTTGGATATAATATTAGCACCGCCTTGAGGACCGACTGGGCGTGGCCAGAAGGCCAAGCTTTGGGGCGTCGGGGATCGAATGTCAGTAGACGATCTCTCCGGCGTCCCGTAAAAGCGCGGAAGGGGGCCGCTGTGGTTTTAGTGGGTATTCCGGTTGGACTAGCCGACCGGCGAGTCCCACACTCCCTCCCGTCACGACATCGGCGGGAAGGGGTTAGCGCGCAAATGCGTTTCCACAGCGTAAAAAAAAAAAAAAAAAGGTTGCGCAAATGGAAAAATTAAAACCACACTCGATCAATTTGTGTTTTGCGTTAGCTAAGTGTGGTATTTTATAACTTAGCTAGATTCTGCCCGCGACTTCGTCCGCGTGGAATATTTACTTTGGTTTAACTCTAACTTTAACTTGCAACTGACTGCACAGATGGCGTAGTGGTTAAGATACCGACCTTCCGTGCCAGTGCCGTGGGTTCCATTCCCACGCAGGACATTACTTTGTGTGATCCACAAAGTGTTGATGTGAGTCTGGGTGTAATTTGTCTGCGTTAATTGCATGTTTGTAAAGTCCCCCGCAATACAAGGTTTATTTCCTTAGTGCAGGGTGGTGTCTTTTTTAAACAAAAGAAAAAAAAAACTTCGTTTACGTGTAAGGTAGAAATATTTTTAAATAATACGTACGTTGAGTTGTTTTAGGTATCTACATTACGCTTTTATTAGTAAGAGTGGAACATTGATGGATTGGCTGGAATGACTTTCGCGAAACTTTAACTTTTTTACGTAGCGGAAGCTTTCATAAGGGGGAAAAATTAAAACGTGTGCGTCCCGGGACAGAACGGTCGACAGAAGTGATAACTGGATCTAATCTAATTCGAATTATATATCGAATATTGAAATTCTTTAACTTGAGAAAAGCTTAGGTTAATACTTAAATTTTATGTATATTAATATGATTATGTAAGGCAAGGTTATTTTCTAATAAAATCTTATAGCATCACATCCTAATACGGCGAACGCTGTGGGTTAAACTGAGTGAGGTGTAGCCTGCCTACCGTTGCCGTATGCGTGGGAAAAAGGGAAGCCAGACAGACTGGCGCCGTTACGCGTTACGTAACGAAGCGGTTTACCCACCCATTATTGATACCATTGTTTTATTTTACAACTCATGTTTTCCAATTAAAAAAATTAAAATCATTCAAAAAATTATTAAAAATAGATGCCTAACCAAAAACATTAAAAATATTGTGTTAAAAAACGAATGTTATACTTACAATATCACCTTCACAAGCATGATAAAAATAGAAATAAAATAAAATATAATAACTATTCAAAAATATTAAAACAGTGTATAAATAAAGCACAACAAATAAATAGTCTGAATTACATTAAAAAGGCAAAAAACGCTAGTAAAGCAGCATGGCAAATCATTAAAAATAACAAGAATGATTTTGGAAATAAAATTGAAATAGATTGCATAGAACATAATAAAAAAATATACAAGAATCCCTTAAAATTTGTCAACTTTTTAATGAACTCTGCACCTCATCGTGTACACCTGAATACCAGCCTAGTCGACTATATCGACAAAAACCCACCTCTATTTCACAAAATTGTAAAACGATATATCTCACACCAATAGATACAATAGTTACTTTCAAAGTAATTAACTCACTCAAGAATACTTACTCCACTGGTTACGATGATTTAAGCACTAAAGTACTAAAAAGACGTGCAGTTGTATTAGCAGCTCCATTAACACATATAATTAACTTATCCTTCTCTGAAGGCATGTTCCCTGAACGCCTGAAAGTATCTGTAGTGAAGCCTCTATTTAAAAAGGTGTTAGGACACATTTGAACAATTATCGTACAATCACATTAATACCATTACTGGCGAAAGTTTTTGAACGAATGATGTATAAGAAAATTGTTTTTTTTTAACATCTCTTTATATTCTTAGAAAAGAGCAATTTGGTTTTAGAAAGGGAAGCTCCACAACTTTGGCATGTTTTTCACTGATGAAGCACATAACTGAAACTCTTAACAATAAGTCAATGGTGGCATGTCTTTTCCTGGATATGACTAGAGCGTTTGATTCCGTACGTCACAAAACTTTATTGTCGAAGCTATTCGACTATGGTATACGTGGCAAGGTTCACGAATGGATAAACAGTTATCTTAGCAATCGCCTGCAATATGTTGAATTACCAAAACTAACAAGACTAACCAGATATCTTATAGATCCGCATACAAAACCAATAGTTGTGGTACCCCCCAAGGCAGTTTATTGGTCCCTTTATTATTTTTGTTGTACATACATTAATGACCTGCCAGGTGCCATAAACAAAGACACAATACTCTTCGCTGACGATACAACAATAATAATTAAAAATTTTAGTAAAGAGGAACTTGAGAATAATATGACACTACCTCTTAAAAATACCATAAACTGGTTAGAATATAATGACTTAAAAGTAAATATGACGAAAACAAATATAATACAATTTCAGACATATAAAGCAGATATTACTCCACTTAACATTCAATTTAATGATACACATGTAAACTGTGTTAGCGATTGTGCATTTTTGGGTATTACTCTAGATAAATATTGTAGTTGGAAACCACATCATCATTACCCTGCTCTTATCCCAATTACTTGGGGTCGACGCAATATGTCCTTTTCTTCCACTCAATCCTATCCGATGTCATCTCTGCGTTCACTCCCATTCTATTCATATCATGCTTCACGCAATCCATCCATCTTTTCTTCGGTCTTCCCTTACCCCTAAAGCCTTCAACATTCATATTTAAAACTCTTCTCCCAACATTACATTCATCCCGTCTCATCACATGTCCATACCAAGTCAAGCGTTCACTTTTCAACTTTTCCGTCACTGGCGCCACTTTCAGACTTCCTCTTATATACTCATTTCTTACCTTATCCATTCTCGTCAGGCCACACATCCATCTTAACATTCGCATCTCTGCTACATGCAGCCGTCTCTCATTCGTCGCTTTTGTAGCCCAACATGCTGACCCATACAATACGGCAATAGTTGGAAACCACATATAGAAAAAATACTAAACAAAATAGATCGTTTTATATATGTTATTAAAAAAATAAGACAAACAGTTAATGTAACTGTTGCTCTAACTGCATACTACGCTTACGTCGCGTCTATGTTCAGATATGACATAGTTGTCTGGGGAAATTCAGTAGTTGCTGATAAAGTATTAAGAGCACAAAAAAAGTGTATTCGAGCTATATGTGGCATTAGTTTTCTAGATACTTGTAAGCCACACTTTGTTAAGCTTAAAATCCTGACCATTCCATGCCTGTATATCTACGAAGCATGCATTTTTGTTAAAAAATAGCCGGACTTTTTCAACAAATTTGATAACACGTCCAGGCATAAAGCAAAATTAAAATTGGCAGCAATTAAATTAGAACTATTCAGTTGAAATTCATATTGCATGTCAATTAAAATATTTAATCACCTGCCGCAAAATATAAGATTGTTACCATTACAAAGATTTAAAAATGTATTACATAATTTATTAATAAATAAAAACTATTATAATTGTAGAGAATATTTAGAAGATAGAATTGAATATAAATTGACTGAAATATGAATTGACATTTACAATATAATTTAATTATTATAATAACCACATGGACATGAATAATATGGATACTAACTACTCAAAATTGTATTACTTATTATTACTAATTATTAATATTATTAACAATTAAAATAATTATGACATTTGATTGATTGAATATAGTGTTATTAATTAAATATAATATTATTATGACATTAATTAATTGAATATAATATAATTAATTAAATATGATATCGTCAACAATTAATTGACATTTATGACGTTTAATTAATTGAATAGACATACATACCTATTTGCACGCCCCACGGGGCAGAATATGATGTACCTAAATTTAAGTGTAACACCTGTATAAACCATATTTGAGTAAATAAAATGAATTGAATTGATGACATAGTGGTCAATATACCGAACTTGAGTGCCAGTGGCGTGTGTTCGATTCCTACGCAGGATAATACTTTGTGCGATCCACAAAGTGTTGCTCTGAGTCTAGGTGTAATTGGTCTGCGTTAATTATATGTTTGTAAAGTCCCCCGCAATACAAGGATTACTTCCTTAGTGAAGGGTGGTGACAAAAGAAAATTCAATTCGGACTAGTAGTTCCTGAGATTAGCGCGTTTAGGCAAACAGACTGTTCAGTTTTATATTGTTAGTAAAGATTTTCTGATATGTTTTTTTTTGTGTGTGTGACTTAGTTGTTAGCCTCAGATGGCTATGACAACTTTACCCGGACTGTGGGTGAGCGTTGAGGGCTCTCAACTCGAGGTATTTTTTTCTTATATATTTTCTTTGTTTCAGATAAAGGCTGCTTCATTTCTCAATCGACAGCGGGTGATTAATTTCTATTTCTGGAATATTTGGTAAGTCCACTGTCGCTGTAATAAACTTTTTTGTTTAGAGTTATTAATATTTTTCTAACAATTTGTACAATACAAACTTTGTACAATAAAAACACTGGATTTTTATTGTACAATCCTTATGGTTACTCAATTTTCCGTCCTTGATATTTGTAATATAGAGTTATTTTAATTTTATTAATGTACATTATTTTGTATTCAATCTTGTCTTGGTTCATTTTGTTTTTTAAATAATACTAGCATGTAGCATTTTATTAAGTAAATTGATAAAGCACGGAATGGCTTATCCATGTGGTGACGGAGTAAGAATACAATTCACCACCCCCTATTTTACCCGCAGGTGCTCGTAAAAAACGACTAAGAGATATAAAATGCATATAACATCTATGCAAGAGAAGGAAAACTCGAAAAATAACCCTACACCAACACGCCTGGCTAGCGTGGTATATTAGTTTAATTTCCCTCTCATTACGGAGGAGGCTCGAGCCCAACAGTGGACATATATAGGCTGAGATGATGATGAAGGCATGGCTTACTTGGTGGCTAGTATCACTATATGTAGAAAGTGCAGATGGCCGTGCGTAAGATCGATTTTTTAATCGACTTTGCGTCGATTATTGAGTTGTGGCACTTATTATATTACCCTGGAACTACAGTTAAAAAAAAGTGTGTGTGTGTCAGCTCCGACGCACGACTGGAGTTTACTCCTTAAGTACGGTTTATCAAAACAAGCGCAAAAAAAGCTCATTTGACTAAAAACTGTTCAGTGAAGTATAATACTTCACCGAACAGTTACAGTACTTCACTCACGTCAGAAAGTGAAACGTGCGCAGAATAGGTTGCGCACCAAAAACGTAACGAGGTCATTCGATCACTAGATTTTACTCCTCAATTTTTTCTCATACCAGGCGCCTTATATGAAAATCGATTCTTAAGGAGTAAACTCCAAAAAAAATTCTTACAAATATCTATAGGTAGATATATAAAAAAAAGATATAATGGACATTGCCGTGACAAAATATTTTGAATATTTACATTATTTAATTGAACACTTAATACTAAAACTAATTAATTTAATTAAAGATTTTTATTTATTATAGATTTTATAAATTAAATATAGGTATTTATTTATTTTACCTAATTTGAATACTTTCTTACATACATACATACATATCATCACGCCATATCAGTATCATAGTAGGCAGTGTCATAGTAGGCAGAGAGAACAGAGTGCCAGAGAACTCTATCTTTGCATACTTCACTCGCTTCCTCAACATTCATAATTCTCTTCATACACGCTCGCCGGTTTCGGAGACTCTTGACTCCACCTTCCTTCAGTACATGACCGATCTGGTCTAGGTAGGTTAGTCTCGGTCTCAATACTATATATATATATATATATATATATATATATATATATATATATATATATATATATATATATATATACTTTCTTTGTATTCTGAATTAATGTACTTAACAAATATACAAAAATATGATGTCTTATCTGCTGTCCTTAAGGTAACTTTCCGCTCAAAAGGCCAGTGGGAAACATTTGTAAGCTCCCAAATAAAAAAAAGTGCTGATTTCTTTGCTGCCGATAGGTACGCAGTTTTCGATTTCCGCTGCCATGCCTCACTTTATAATATTGAATTGCCGGAATTACTTCCTTCATCTCCTCAAGGTTTAGTTTTCACGTATATCCCTCTCTGTCTTTCAATATTATGAGAAAATGAAACGAAAAATATCCACCTGTTCCTTCGTTCATTTTGCTTGATTTGGCAAAGGTATATAGATTTTTCATTATATAAAATGTAATTTTGGGGTGTACAGGTAGATTGTATCTAAAATACGCTTCTGCATGGTTTTCACGTAGAAGTACTAATACTAAATAATGTTACAAATGATATAATAGGACCTACACTTGTGGAAGAATTCATTATTATTTTTAATCGATGAAAAAAACGAAGGAGAATTGGGAACATTCGACACGCATATTTTTATATGTTAGACTACGCGTAACTTTTTACAGAGTTGACAAATTTAGATAATTATTTTTTTAATAGATAGGGTGTGTACTCCGAAGTTAGTGAGCACAACTTGGGCGGCTTTTTGGTAGGCAGCCTACCTAAACCTCTGATATTACAAAGGTCCACGAGTGGCATAACATTGACCATCAAGTGTGTTGCTTGATCGTTGGCCTCCATAAGGAATAAAAAAAAGCAATGCTTCCGGTCATATAACTTTACCGATAATATTATCAAATCTTTTGCAAATATGTACGATTGAAGATTACGATGCAATCTTCTATGAATCATGTAAAGTAACTGATAAATAATACTTTAGTTCAATATTATATTGCCAGCAACGAGCCGTTTGATATGAAAACGGTGAAAAACCAACCCCTGGTACTCGTATTGTTCATAAAATAAAACTATAAAATTACTATATGTACACGTACAAAATAAATACTCGTAAAAATAGCGAACAGAGAACAAATGTTTAACTGTATACCCAATGATTGTAAGGGCGTTGGTATAATAAACTAATACTTTATTGGCAGTATGTTTGTACGTGCGTCATGGACGCACCCACCCAACACCTCTACCTGTCATATATTTTTTTTTCGTTCCTAATTTAAATAGACGTCAAATGGCCGTTTCGGATTACTAATTGATTTGTGTATATGTAACAATGCTTTTATTAATTTTGACCTGCCTACTACCAACCAGTGTACGAACGTAAAAAAAAAGAAACCATTAAGTTAGCTAAGTAATTTGATGGTATTTTAATATCATTGTCATGTAAGTATGTGGTCCATAAAACGTTTAATATCACCTTACTATCATTAAAAAAATAAGTATCCATGTTGTCTGTTGTGAAAAAAAATGTTTTAAATTTTATGGTGAAATTGTAAAAATTTACAACGACGACGTAAGAGAGCGAGTAGGTATGAAAGAGAGTATTGGTGTAAAGATGCGAAAGGGAATGCTCCGATGGTTCGGACATGTGGAAAGAATGCCGAACGAACGCCTGGTTAAGAAGATATACAATGCGAAAGTGGAAGGATGTAGGTACCGAGGGAGACCGAGACTAACCTACCTAGACCAGATCGGTCATGTACTGAAGGAAGGTGGAGTCAAGAGTCTCCGAAACCGGCGAGCGTGTATGAAGAGAATTATGAATGTTGAGGAAGCGAGTGAAGTATGCAGAGATAGAGTTCTCTGGCACTCTGTTCTCTCTGCCTACCCTGCAAAGGATATGGCGTGATGATATGTATCTATGTATGTTGGTTATATATTTCCCCGTAAAACTTCTAATTTTCACTTCTTTCCTTATTACTAGTTTTCATTTGCCATCATATTTGTTGCATTTCTCTGAATAGTTGTATGTCCATAAGGATATATTTACGTAAAGTTCCTAATGATATTTTATAAATCTGGGTCGCCACATTTACGTTCATTATCTGGCTTATTACATTCACCATGTCTATTATCATGTTTTCTTCTAACTATTTTGATGGATCTACGACATTAACGATTAATAAGGTCTTAAAATCACTCAATCTTAAAATCAGTCTTAAAAGCACTCTGTTCTCTCTGCCTACCCTGCAAGGGATATGGCGTGACGATATGTATGTATGTAAAATAAATTAATTAAATTGGGAATACGTAAAAATAATAATTTAAAAAGATTTTACATGTGAGGTACCTACATTACCCGAAACAAATCAAAACTAAAGGTCATAAAGGTCGTTCATAATGAGGCTCTTTGAATATGCAAAAAGTTACAAAAAGCGGAACATGGTTATAGCTATACAAACTTGAAAAGAGAATAAATTTGAATTGAAAATCTTTAAAAAAGTTAATAAAATATCTACATGTACTTTAATTTAACTTAAACATAGATACGTTCTGTAAGCTCACTCTTTAGTACATATCTTTTAACCACTTTCACTCCTTTAAAACAAGTGGTAGCGTGTTATTTATTCATGAATATACTGATGTCATTGCGTTATTCAGATCAAATTAGCGCCAAATTCGAAAAATGCATCTGTTAGAGGCCTGAATGGGGCAGGTTATCGAGTGGGGCACGTTATCGACTGGGGCGCATGTTTGCCAGGTTTACCTATAAATGTTTTAGTAGAATGATGGCTAAGCTACTAAAAGTTTTATAGCTTTAATTATGATTTTGTATTCAAAGCATTTTAGTATATTCGCTACATTATTCTGGTTTCGCAAACCATATAGCCGACGTATAGATATAATGAACCATTATCTTTCACTATGAGAAGAATTTTGATCTGCTGCGTTGTTTGTGCTGTTTGACATATCCTTTTATTTCGAGAGAGAGAGAGAAGAAGGATATTACATACATACATACATATCATCACGTCATATCCCTTGCAGGGTAGGCAGAGAGAACAGAGTGCCAGAGAACTCTATCTCTGCATACTTCACTCGCTTCCTCAACATTCATAATTCTCTTCATACACGCTCGCCGGTTTCGGAGACTCTTGACTCCACCTTCCTTCAGTACCTGACCGATCTGGTCTAGGTAGGTTAGTCTCGGTCTCCCTTGGTACCTACATCCTTCCACTTTCGCATTGTATATCTTTTTAACCAGACGTTCGTTCGGCATTCTTTCCACATGTCCGAACCATCGGAGCATTCCCTTTCGCATCTTTACACCAATACTCTCTTTCATACCTATTCGCTCTCTTACGAAAGAAGGATATTCTTCTGAAATTATGTTCTCTAGCCATATGCTTCGCATTGTGAGGCACGGGTCTTCCCCACATTTAGAAGGATACTTGAACTACCATATCACGCTGATCATATAAGTTTGATAGGCACATGAATTTATTTATTGGGAGACTAACAGCTTAAAATAATAAAATTCTTGTTACAATTATTTAGGATACATACACCCAATAGGTCTTCATTATTGTGCTTAACAACTAACAATAAAAATGGAGAACAATACCGTATCACATTATGAATTTTTTGGCAAATTTTTTCTAAACTATTTTGCCTATTGGTACCTACATTGTAAAAATTTAAGACTATGTGTCCGTTTTATAGAATCTGTCTTAGAGTTAAAAATGTGTTTATGCTTCTTATATTGGTTATTAGGTGCATTACTCATTCACTTACTCGTTTTCGACCGCAGTTATAAGGCGAAATGACAGGGGATATTTTTTTTATTGCTTATGGTGGCAAACGCGCAGACAGCACTCCTGATGGTAAGTGTCACTGGCGCCCATGGACCTTTGCAATACCAAGGGTATAGCTAAGCCGCTGCCTACCAATACAAATCCCAAACCCAGCCAGTTGGGCTGCGCGCTCTCTCGCTCACCGAACGAAACACAAATAGCATATTGCCATTATTCAGACGTCGATCTTCTGCGAGGGTGTGGTACTACACCGGACGGACCAGCTCGCGGCTGTAGACAGAGAACTGTCCACAGCGTGGTCCTACCACTCATAAATGTCTTATATAGATATGATTTCTTGTAGCTCTAATTGGTATATTAAAACTTTTTTATTTTGATAAAAGTGTAGAACAGTCAACAGATACTTTAATTATTTTTAGTAAATAAATGACATCAGCTATATCTCTTCTTGTTATTAGAGGCTTATTTTGAGTTTTCCTTCCCCTAGAGTGTTTTCATTAGCTTACATCCCTTTAGTTATCTTTTACAACAACTGCAGCGAAATAGAGTGGCTCGCAGAAGGAGGCGGCGGAACGAGTCCGGGAGGAATCCCGCGACCCGGGCCGCCGTCAGCGGCCGGGGCGGCGCAGGCGCTAATACCTGCGCCTGATGCCGCCCTAACCGAGGTCTCGGGTGATCGGACCGGGGAATTGTCCGGTCACCCGACGTGAGGCCACCGCGTGAGGGCGACGCCCCGACGGCGAAATCTGTCGGTGCGTCGACGAGAGGAACCCGCGAGGGTAAACCGCCGGGCGGGCCACCGAAGTTAAAATCGAGTACCGGTGGTCCGCTCGCACGGCGAAGAGAGAAGGTTTTACGGTGGGTCTATGGGGTCACGCGCCGCCTTTCCGTCACCCCGGACCGATTCAGCGGGGCGAGACGCACCCATAGCCCACCAATAAAAAAAAAAAAAAAAGCGAAATAGAGTGGCGGTAAATATTGCAATTTCAGTTCGGCGTCACATAGTTTTAAGCTCAAGCGATTAAAAGCACACGTCTGACTAATCTATTAGGTACCTACCTGTCTTTGGAACAATGAATGCACTATGCATTACGTGTACACTGTACATCTTTAACAAAGTTATCAAAACATAACAAGAGTTTGAAAAATAAACTCTATTAACATATAAATTAAGTTGCATTCATCCGCATAGTAATATCGGGTTGTACAATATTATTTGCATATTGTAATTATAGCAAAACTAGGCTTTATAGTTATGTACATAAAGTACATTGTTACCGTATTGTTGTTTTGGTGATTTTGATAAGACAGGTAGTAGGGCCCGCACACGTTCACCTCTCACGAATCATGGAGCAAATCACGACAGTCACGTGTTAGGAATAATAATGGGGTGACCATACTTTGGCACGAATTGATTTGGTATTTCTATTGTCTATTGGTTTTTACGATATAACATAATTTTAAAGTGACATTGTCCTTAAAATCATATGTACGTTTCTCCCATCAAAGTATAATAGCTATGGAATTATTACGTTCATACTAGCCGTCATTATTAATTAAACTACTGTTTGCATAATTACCATGAAAAGAAACAAAATAAGCAAAAATCGTGCAAAATTAAACCTTCTTTAGAAATATTTTTATTCTATTATTTGTTTATACTACAGGCGGCTACGAATACTACCAGCACTTACTTTGCTCGTGGTTGTCGTAAGATACGACGAAGAGCTTTATAATGACCTGGGCCAATTACATCTGATGCTGTTTGGTCAACAATTACATTCCCAAGGAGGTTTGACGTCTGGCAGGCGGCCGGTCATAAAACGATTGCCAATAACTTTTACAATATGTACGATATATGAAAGAAGATTACATATTGTATCGAACCCAAGTAATTGGGATAAGAGTAGGAGAATGATCATGATGAGTAGGAGAGCGATCTCTACGGAAAATCTGTGGAGTTAGGCTGACCGACCGCATTCGCAACGACGATGTAAGAGAGTGAGTAGGTATGAAAGAGAGTATTGGTGTAAAGATGCAAAAGGGAATGCTCCGATGGTTCGGACATGTGGAAAGAATGCCGAACGAACGTCTGGTTAAGAAGATAATAGGTTAGGTTATTCTCGGTCTCCCCCGGCACCTACATCCTTCCACTTTCGCATTGTATATCTTCTTAACCAGACGTTCGTTCGGCATTCTTTCCACATGTCCGAACCATCGGTGCATTCCCTTTTGCATCTTTACACGAATACTCTCTTTCATACATACTCGCTCTCTTACGTCGTCGTTACGAATGCGATCGATCAGCCTAACTCCACAGATTTTCCGTAGAATCGCATTTCGACCACATTAATTTTACTTTCATGCTCTTTTCTGCATACCCAACTCTCGCTTCCATACATAATATATTATGTAAATAGATAGATATAGATTCCGATATAGTACCTAATTGATATAGAGCGGTAAGCAACTTATTTTTTATAGTTTCTTGCTTTGGTGAAACTACAAGTAAAAGAATAACAGCCTCTCTTTTTCTTTTGTCATGAGAATTGTACAGAACCACTAAGGAATATATAGTATATTCTCTTAGTACTCTTAATAAGTTAGTACGTTTTATAATATAAGAGTAGGAGAAGGAAGTGTAGTGGTAGGACTATAGTGGTAAAAGGTTTCTATCTGCAGCCGCGAGTCGATCCGTCCAGGGTAGAACCACACTTTCACACAAGATCCACCTCTGAGTAATGGCAATAATCTGTTGCGCTTTGTTGGTTGAGCGACAGGGCTGGAAATCCAACTTTCTGGGTGGGTTTGGGATTTTTATTAGTATGCAGAGGCCTAGCTGAACCACTGGTATTGCAATGTTCCATGGGCGGCAGTAACACTTACCTACCATACTCTCGCAGGAAAACGACGTCTGAGTAGTGGTTATATTGTAGATAGATGATATCTAATCAATTTATAATTAATAATACCGTTATATGTCTTCTTCTTCTTCTCTTTGTATATTGGCAATCAGCTACATATACGAGCTATTGGTGCCAGTGTCAAGTTATAATTATTTTTACGTTTATAGTCTTGTCAGGTCAGTCATTGTCTAAGTCAAATTGTCACCATTAACAGTGCAATGGCCACACTGTTAATGGTATCTTGTGGGAATTTTGATGGAAAACGAAAACGTTGTAAAGCACTTTTATATGATATTCACTACATCACAGTATTTCCGCACATCACATTACATAAAATGCCATCAAAATTATCTAATATAACACGTTAAAACACTAAGATATCGAATATAATACAAGAGCACCACATGACGTTTTCAAATTCCCGTCAAAAGTCCCGTTATATGTCTTAGATAAAATATATTTTTTATATGACTCATGACAGTTTTCAATCTCTCTTATATTTTTTTTTTGGTTCTGTTCGTCCATTCGGACAGGCAAAGGGATCAAAGCCCATACAGCCAAGTCTTATTTAATTATTTTTCATATATTGTTCATCATTTCTTTATATTATGTCTATCTTATATTATGCCTTAATAGTCATTGTCTGTCAGTAAGTCAAGTCGTTACCATTAATCGGGCGCTGATTACCTAATCAATGGTTTTCTTTGGGAATTTTGGGCAAATATGAAAATACACGTAAACCACTATTATACCATATTCACTACACTTCAGCACTTTAACTGTACCATATTGCATAAAATACCAGCAAAATTATTCAATATAACACCACAAAACACTAAAGAAATGAATATAATACAAGAGCGTGACCTGACATTTCCACATTCGCGCCAAAACTCCTCTCTCTTATAATCTTGACAATATCTTGACAACTCTTATTTTTTATTGTTAATCGAAATTTAAAAAAATGTTAGGTCGTTCTACTGAAGAGTTTATATATGAATGTGCCCACTCCCCTCCAGAGACACACACTCCCCTCCAGAGACCAAGTTATGGGCGATAATAATCGGGGATTACTACTGTCCTGCCTAATCTATTGGTATGGGTCTTTTCGGATGAGTTTGCCTGGTTTTCGGGCAGAGATCGATTTGCTGTTGGCACAATTGTTAAATCTTGTTCTGATTCAAAATTTGTCGTTTGTTTTTTATCTAAGATATAAGCGGGTTTCAATCTATCAATAGACACTGTAAGAGGTTTACCGTTAACCATGATTTTAAACACTTTTTCCGTTCAATTACTTTGTGTGGTCCAGTATATGCAGGTTGTAGTGGTCGGCGGTGGGCATCATCTCTTCGGAAAACGTGAGTGGCAGATGTTAAGTCTTTGAATATAAGTATAGACTTTTTAGAATGTCATGATGCTGGTTGCGATTGAAATTTGGATACAAGTTTATTAAGTCGTGCAGTGAAGTCAGAGACATCTGTTGTTGTATTTGTAGTAGGGTTAAACATTTCTCCAGGTAGCCTTAATGTTTCACCATATACTAGTTCAGCAGACGTTGTTTGTAAATCTTCTTTAAATGCACATCTTATGCCCAGCAATACTAACGGCAGTGTTTCTGACCAATTTTCATTGCCATGGCATGTTATTGCGGCTTTTAATTGTCTGTGGAATCGTTCTACAAGGCCATTGCAGGCGGGATGATAGGCTGTCGTACTCTTATGCTGAAAGCCTGTTATTTGTGATAAGTATCTGAAGAGAGAGGACTGAAATTGTGATCCTCTGTCTGTTATTATTTCAGCAGGACATCTAAATCGTGCGATCCATCCTGATAATAATGCTTTTGCGACTGTCTCTGCTGATATGTCTGTAATTGGTATTGCCTCAGGCCATCTCGTAAATCTATCCACAGTGGTTAAGCAATAATTGTAACCATTGGATATTGGCATAGGACCGATTATGTCTATATGTACATGAGTGAATCGAGCACGTGGTATATTAAAATTACTGAGAGGAGAGATTACATGCCTTGTTATTTTTGATCGCTGGCATGAGTAACAACTTTTTGTCCACTTACGACAATCTTTCTGCACACTGGGCCATACATAACACTGAGATACTACTTTTGAAGTAGCGTTTGCGCCAGGGTGGCTAAGTGAATGAAGACTTTCATATACTAGACGACGTAATTCTTTAGGTACATAAGGTCGAATGATATCTGTGTATTCATCGCAGTATAACTTAATTCTAGTCCCAGGCAACAAAACAAGCGTCAGTTGCAGTGATGTATTGCCGTTAAGTAATTCTTTTAATTCCGCATCTGTTTCTTGTAGTTTAGCCAAAAATGTGAAGTCTACAGGTTGTGCTATTTCTTGTATTCGACTAAGGGTATCGGCAACTATGTTTTCTTTACCAGAAATATGCTGAATATCGGTGGTGAATTGTGCAATGAAATCTAGATGTCGAAATTGTCTGGGTGAACATTTATCTTTACGAGTATGGAAAGCAAAGCATAAAGGTTTATGATCAGTTAATATTGTGAAATGTCGAGCTTCAAGCATGTGTCTAAAATATTTCAATGCTTCATATATTGCGAGTAATTCTCTGTCATATGGTGAATACCGTTGCTGTGTAGGACTTAGTTTTTGTGAAAAGAAAGCAAGTGGTTGCCAGCTGTCGTCCTTATACTGTTGGAGTGCAGCTCCTAATGCTGTATCTGAGGTATCTGTAACAAGAGCTAGTTTTGCCTCGTGATCTGGAAAGGCCAATAATGTTGCTTTGCACAGACTCGCTTTGCATGCATTGAACGCCTTTAAGGTTCCTTCAAGGTTGCCGAGTGGGCCACCGAAGACAAAAATCGGGTACCGGTGGCCCGCTCGCACGGCGAAGAAGAGGTGCTTGCAGGGTGGGTCAATGGGGTTGCGCGCCGCCTCTTCCGTCACCCCGGACCGACTTGGCGGGGTGCGACGTCCATGGCCCAACGCAAAAAAAAAAAAAAAAAGATTCCTTCAAGGTTTGAGCTGCATTTCTCAAGATAAAGTTCATAAAAGGGTACTCAAATAATCCGAAAGGTGTAGTTATTGCGGTTTTACATATATCCTCCTCTGCAACTCTAATTTGGTTGCAAGCTTTTACTAAATCGATTGTTGAAAATATCCGACACCCTGATAAGCTGTGGCCAAAATCATGTATATGGCGTATATGATATCGATCTGGAATAGTTCTGTCATTTAATTGACGATAGTCACTGCATGGCCTCCATCAATTGTCTTTTTTAGGTGCTAGATGGAGTGGTGACGACCAAGGACTCTCTGAGGGTCTCACTGTTCCTCTCAACAGCATATCTTCAAATTCTTTCTTGGCAATCTGCAGTTTATCTTGTGCGAGGCGTCGCGGTGTACTGAAGACTGGTGGTCCAGGTGTAGTCTTAATATGATGGACCGTATTATGGGTCGAGACGCGACTGACGCCAGATAGGCGAGTTATGTCAGGAAATTCTTTTAGAATGTTTAAAAATATTGACTCGCCTGTTACTGTCTTCACTGAAGATATTGTGACATTTGAAGAGACTGTGATAGCCGATGACGTTAACGTTGTAGTGCTGTCAATGAGTCTCTAATTCCTGATATCGACTACTAGATTGTAGAATGATAAAAAATCAACGCCTATAATTGGTTTTGTAACGTCTGCCACTGTGAATTGCCAGAGAAAGTCTCTACGTAGTCCTAGGTTGAGTACCATATGCGTATATCCGTATGTGGCTATGTTGGTACCGGTGGCTGCATATAAAGTGTAGTCTGTTTTAGTTCGGTGTTCTTGTCGTAACATGTGCTTGGGGAAGACAGATAGGTCGCTACCTGTGTCCACTAAAATTGTGTCCTTCTTTTTCTATCTATAACAAAGAGGAGGCTTGAGCTAGGGCAATCGATAGTCGCCATTAGCGATTGCCGTGTTGGTTTTCCGTCTTGTAGTCTTGTGACGAAAGTTTGTGTGAAAGCCTTGTGGCTTTTGACATTTATTAGCCTTCGCACTAAATTTGTTATGGTACCAACATATCGAGAAACGCTGATAATTATATGATGAGCGTGTGTCACTGCGGCTGTAGTTACGACGCTATGATTATGAGATCTGGATCTGCGGCTTACGATACTTAGTTCTTCAACTTTCTTAGTAAAATCATCGATCTGTTTTGACATTATTTCTAATGACGATCCAGCCGCATAAGATGTAGAAGCAACCTGTGGCGTTGTGGCAATAATGTCCATTACGGTGTCAGCTAGATCGGCTAGACTACTTAAATCAGCGTGTGGTTGAGATGCGATAGTAGTCTGTACGTAAGGAGGTAGCCGACTAGCCCAAATAGTCTTTAAGAACTCTTCTGGAATATCTGATTCAGCTAGGTGGCGTAAATGATGCAAAAATTGTGATGGACGCCGATCTCCAAGCGTTTCATATATAATTAGTTGTTTTACTTCTTTTTCTCTTGATTGAGATAAGCGTTTAATGAGTTCGGTTTTCAAGGTTTCGTAACTATTACAAACAGGCGGCGCATTAATAATATCTTTTACCTTGGCAGCGTATTGATGGTCCAGCTGTGATACTACATAA
The DNA here is from genome assembly GCA_905163515.2 of Lymantria monacha. Classification (NCBI taxonomy): domain Eukaryota; kingdom Metazoa; phylum Arthropoda; class Insecta; order Lepidoptera; family Erebidae; genus Lymantria; species Lymantria monacha. Next base: position 28,040,458 of record LR991081.1, read on the forward strand.
TAGAATTTGACTGTGTCGTCGTTGATTCGCGATAGTAAAAAATGTCCTTCGACTTGCGCAAACCATACTGCGGGCTCGTCTGGCCAAAAAGGTGGTAATTTCACACCTACTCTAAATACGTCTGGTGAGATGTCATTTGCCGTTGAAGGAGCCGTTGGATTTTTCTTATTGGTAGACATTTCCAATTTAATATGTATGCACTTACTCCGAAGGGATTGTCTTCAATGTACGGGGTCACCAATGTAGATAGATGATATCTAATCAATTTATAATAAATAATACCGTTATATGTATTAGATAAAAAATATATTTTTTATTTGACTCATCTATTACAGTTTTCAATCTCTCTTATATCTATCTTGACAACTCTTATTTTTTATTGTTAATCGAAATTTAAAAAAATGGTCGTTCTACTGAAGAGTTTATATATGAATGTGCCACAATATTATGTTGCTCTAGTTAATCAAATATTTTTTTTTTGCCTGCACAGATGGCGTAGTGGTTGAGATACTAACCTTCCGTGTCAATGCCGCGGGTTCGATTCTTACACAGGACAATACTTTGTGATTTCCACAAAATGTTGTTCTGAGTCTGGGTGTAATTTGCGTCCGTTAATTGTATGTTTGTAAAGTCCCCCAATACAAGAATTATTCCCTAGCAGCAGGGTGATGTCTTAAAAAAAATCACGATTAAATGGCATTCCGTAGCGTAGAACGATCTTCCACTAAGTGGACTGACATCATGACGATCAAAGAAGCTGTTGGATGTAGGAGGCACCGTTCTGCGTGAGATCTATGTTCAACAATGTACGTCTTCTGGCTGATGTATGGATGGATGGAACAATGAATGATTGATGAATGGAATGATATTCGCTAGAACAAAATTCGGGCCAAACTTGTTTTTTATATTTTAGTTCAGAAATTATTAATACGTAATACGCTGTCGGTATGTTAATCGGTACGAATCAGGCTGTATCCTGTTATAGGATAGATTTTTTGAAGTGATAACTTTTTATGGCAGGGTAAACCGCTCCGTTACGTAACGCGTAACGACGCCAGTCTGTCTGGCTTCCCTTTCTCTCACGCATACGGCAGCAGTAAACAGGCTCCTCCTCTCTCAGTCTAATCCACAACGCTAGCCGCATTAAAATGTGATGTTATAAGATTTTATTAATAAATAACCTTGGCTTACTTAATCATATTAATATACATAAAATTTAAGTAATAACCTAAGCTTTTCTAAAGTTAAACAATTTCAATATAAAATAGTTCAACTTAGATTAGTTGAAGTTATCACTTCGTCCTGAGACTCTTATTTTTGTCGTTCGTTGTAAAATCTCACAATTTGCATGTTAAAAAAAGGAAAGCCCGGTAAGCGAAGCAATACTTAATTTTTAAAAATTGGGTACCCTAATATTTTTCAAATTTCTGCAATCATAATGGCGACTTGAAATTTTGTGATTTTGGGATAGATGTCTGGGTTGGCAGCCTCTGTAGCGAACCCTCGTTTGATGCGTGTCTGGCTATAACCACATGTCTGCTAATTGTTTTGTAATATTGTAATGTAAATGTCATATCTAATTCAATATTATAGCAGTGTTTGTATCTATCTATCTAATCTAATATCTTTAAACTAGCAATTCTTGTATATACATATATATATATATATATATATATATATATATATATATATATATATATATATATATATATATATATATATATATATATATATATATATATATATTCTGCCTGTCGGAAACGGCTCCAACGATTTTCTTGCAATTTAGCATGGGTTCGTCTCATTTGTAGAAAATATTATTTTGTCAATATTTTCAGGCAATAAAAATATAATTTTGCGTTGGCTGACAACTATTAAAATATGGAGGCAAATTTTGACGCTGTCATTAAGACACCTGAATTGTATAATTGACCAGTCTAATCGAGGCCGGTTCGGATCCTTCCTCCGGTTCGGTTCGTGCCTTTTTTTTTACTTTTTAATTTTCCTATTATTATTTAATTAATTATTTTTATTATATTTAAATATATCTTGAAAACACACTAAAGAGAAAATACCGAGCGGAAGCAGCGGTCATCCAGATATTATAAAATTAAATTTGTTGTTTTAACTTTGCATATTATTATATTTAGTATATATAGAAAATTTTACTATGTGTTTGGTTTCAGTGCTCGATGAAGATAGTACTCATTCTTGTGAGTGATTATCAATATCATCATTATTTCAGATCATATTGAAAAAAAAAACGAGTTAACTAAAGCTAGTATACATATATCTTTACTTGGTTCTTTGTCAATATTTGATACAAATGTAGGTACTTTTTTATGTTGGATAGAAACATTGTATTCATGTTGCTGATAGTGTGTATCATTTGACAATTAAGAAAATATCTAGCTTCATAAAATAAAAACAATCCAATCAGGTATATTAGTTATAAATAAATATATTTTTATCGCGCCTTAATCACACTAATTTCATGTATATACCGAGATATCGCGCCAGGACGTTAAGTATTTTATTTTGGCTGGCACAATGACGACGGGGAAAGAATACGGTGGGTTATAAAGCCACGCGCCGTCCTTTCGTCACCCCGAACGGAACGGGTGGTGTGTGTCCAGACCAAAAAAAAAAACAATTATCATCATTCATATTTCTACTCCTTACTTCTGTCATATTTCTACATTATTACTGCTTCGGTAGAAAATCAGATAATATTGAAATTTTTGATAGTTTATTAGTATACACATGTATGCATGCATGTATTCTCTCGTATATATTAACATGCAATCATTAGTTTTAAAACTATTGCCAATAATTTTTATATGTACGATGAAGTGGAATACATATTACGTCGACCCCAAGTAGTTGGAATAAGAGTAGGGTGATAATGATGGTAAACGAACAAGCAGTACAAATGATGGTAGGTGTACCAGGGATACAGCTAAGCCGCTGCCTACCAACCAAAACCCACCCAGAAATTTTGTATTCCAGCTGTCTGATTGTGTGTGATTTTATAGGGATTATATTATGTCCTCGCGGCTACGAATACTACCAACTCTTATGTTGCTTGAAGGTGTAGTAAAAAGATTTAAAAAAAAAGGTAAAAGGATTACTAAAGACCCGAGCCAAATCCATCTGATAACGTTGGGTTCAAAATTATATTCCAAGGAGTTCATATATCCTTACTAATATTATAAAGGCGAAAATAACTCTGTCTGTCTGTCGCTCTTTCACGCCAAAACTACTGAACCAATCTAAATGAAATATGGTACACAGCATGGAAAGTTGTAAGGAAGTATCGCTCGAAGCTAGAAGCTTGAAACTTATTTTTAGGCTATTGCTTAGTTATAAATAAATATGACATTAACATGTTGTAAAAATTTACCCTTAAGGAGTAAAATAAAAATAGGGAATGAAAAACTTTAGGAAAGTAACCTTTTACGCGGACGAAGCCGCGGGCAGAAGCTAGTAATTTATAATCGTCATTATCGTCTTAACACAAACGTCCCACTGCTCGGAGACTCGAGCCTAACCCGAGTCTTCTCCACAATAGAAGAGGAATTGGTATACCACTACTATTATCAAACGGGTTGGTAGAGGGTTTAATTTCGAGATTTCTTTCTCTTCTTCTTATTTTTTTGTATTAGCATATAGCTATAATTCGAGCCGTTACAAGTCGAATTATAACATGGAGTTGTAATTTTCTTCACATCTTTAGTCTCTTCGTGTTAGTCATTGTCAGTCAGTAAGTCAAATCGTCGCATTTAAATTATTATGGCCACACTGTTAATGGAATCTTCTGAAAATGTTGGTGGAATACGAAAACGAATAACACTTTTATATAATATTCACTACATCACAGTAGTTCCTTTGTATTACATTACATAGAATGCCATCAAAATTATTTAATATAACACGTTAAAACACTAAGATATTGAATATAGCACAAAACCATCACATGATGTTTTCAAATTCCCGCCAAAAGTCTTTCCTCTAGCATAGATGGTTTTTTGTTCATTATATAGCTTTTTTTTGGCAGCGAGCTATGGAGTTGTCAAAAATCCGCTAATCCGTCCAGGGCGACAGAAGAAGCGGCGCGGGACCCCATAAACCCGCCCTATATGTACCTCTCTTCGCTGAGCGAGCGGGCCACCGCAACCCGGTCTTTGTCTTTCGTCTTTTACTACTTCCACATTCAGGAAAGAGGGTGGTGACTTGTATTTATACTCCGTCACCATACGGAATAAATATATATATTTCACACATTATTTTTTATTTTTTATTATAATACAACACCCCGGTGAGGATCCTTGTATCGCGGGGGACATTGCAAGAATACCAGTTATGGACAGAATTTATTTCAGAATTCAGCAGAACAATTTCGGGATCATACAAAGTATTGTCCTGGAATCGAATGCACGACACAGGCAACGGCATCTTGCTATCAATCCAGTCAAATAAAAACACATAAAATAAAGAATTTGTGAATATATCAACAGGAGTTTCATTAAAATATCTCTACAAGGACTTTTATCGATTTTGTTGACTTACAAAAGTAGTACTTAGCATCTGAGCTTATAATCTTACATTTAAAAATACTAACAAGACAATTATTGACATATTCATATCATTTATCTATAATGAACTGGTCAGCAAGTTATAAAATGTATTACTTACTTTAAATAACTTAATAATACCTTAGTACAAAACTTGATCGTTAAAAATGCAATAACTAATAATGGGCTGTCAGTTAAAGCTTGTTAACCGCTATACTTGTGAAGTGTTATACCGTCTTTGTTATAATTTTTGTAAATAGAAAAAAATAAATAAAAGTCGCATAATATGAAAAAAAGTGTTATGAGTTTTGTGCTTCCATTTTTTTTTAATATTAAGTAAGGTTAAGGTCGGACCGTTGGTATGGTCGTGGGTTCGATTCCCACGCAATACTTTTCGCGATTCATAAATTACTAACGTGCGTCTGAGTATTATTTGTGAATATGTTTGTAAAGTCTCCGCAATACAAGGATTATTTTCATAGTGCAAGGTGTTGTCTTAAAGGCCACCGAAGACAAAGATCGGGTACCAGTGGCTCGCTCGCACGGCGAAGAGAGCCGTCTCTTTCATCACCCCGGATCGATTTGGCGGGGCGAGACGCATCCATAGTCCACCGTGAAAAAAAAAGGTGTTGTCTTAAAGAAAAAAAAAAATTATCATAAATTAAAATTAAACAAATTAATTAACATAAATATTTAGCCTTTTCACATAATGTATATTATTGCACAGTGTTAGTAACTTACATATATTGCGATGGCTGCGGTCGGTGGGCTCTTGTGGGCTCCCTTGTACGGGCACACGATGATGCATATATAGGCCACTAGTTATTGACGCAAATATAATAAGTTATATTTCATACCGGCCTGTGATGCTCATTGAAACCGACGTGTTCATGTGAATATCCTAGTTTTAAATAGAACGTGTTTACGTTTTCAAGGTTTACATTTTGACAAAATTGGTCTACTGTAATGGTATATATATATATATATAAATAAATAAATATATATTTATATTTTATTACATATTTACAATTTTATTTATATTATATATTATTCATTCATCGTTACACACACACACACACACTTTTATACTAGTCATGTTTTTAATAATTTCTTTAAAATGTATCAGGTGTTGGCAGAATATCAGCGCTATTTTATAAAATAATATAGCCAAAGCTGAGCCAATAGTCTTTTTTGTTTCTCGTTAATGTTATTTTATAGAAGAAGTTGAAAAAGTTCCAAACTAACTTAATAATCGTCGGGCGTCGACTCGAGAGGAACCCGTGGGGGTAAACCACCGGGCGGGCCACCGAAGACAAAGATCGGGTACCGGTGTTCCGCTCGCATGGCGAAGAGAGGAGTTTGCATGGTGGGCCTATGGGGTCACGCGCCGTCTCTTCCGTCACCCCGGACCGATTTGGCGAGGGGAGACGCATCCATAGTCCACCACAAAGAAAAAGAAAAATCTAACTTAATAATGACTTATAGAGATACATCAACATTAAAATCTGTTAAAACTATGTTTTCTGTGTAGTAGGTACTGCAGATATAAGATGATTAAGGAATACAAGCAAATTATATGAAAAAGAAGGAAATCTCGAAAGACCATACTTATAAGTCTCGTCATCATCATCTCAGCTCATATATGTCCCATTGTTGGGCTCCAGCCTCTTTCGTAATGAGAGAGAAATTGACCTACTATACCACGCTGGTCAAACGTGTTGGTATAGGGTTTAATTTTAGAGTTTTCCTTCTCTTGCATACATGTTATATGCATTTTATATCCCTTAGTCGTATCTTACGATCACCCACGGTAAAGATAAGGAGTGTTGAAATATATTCTTACTCCGTTACCTCACGGACAATAAGTCTCAGCAGAGCAATATTTTCAGTTATATTTCTCTCATTATGGAGATACCGCCATGGACAATATGCACAGAAGAAGAAATGTTTTTATTGACGTACAAATCTAAATGAACCTAGATGCAATGGTTGTGATTGATAGGTCACTCGTCAAGTTTAAATTCCAACTACTGTCGTCTTAGTCGACCGACACGAGAATTCAATTAGGGGTAGTATAATTGGGACCACCCACAACACGCTTTGAACTGGACGTAGTCTGATGAAGCTATAGTATCGTTTGAAATGCCTTTGTGTGTCTCGCACTGTCTTTTCCCTTAAGACTTAGTGCATCTACAAGATATAGATTATATAATGCTACTGTATCCATTTTCTTTCATTAAGTTTTATTGAGATAAATTTCATTGTGATAAAGGGGATTTTTAGAGTAGGTTAGATTCTATTATTATTTTGTTTTACCAACAGTTGTTTACACATATTCTTATTATTAACCATATTAAAGTACAAATAACAGTGTAACATTTAATTAAAAATAATTAACATATTTGAGCAGACGTAAAACAAAAATCTTTCAGGGCTATTGCGGACCCTTCAAACCATCGCAGATCTACTATTTCCCGTCGATCTTATTCTGCCCGCCGTCCGATTTGTGGTCGCCACACGAGAACCTTTCTTCTGCAACGGTTGTCGGTTCTTCGAGCGATGTGGCCACAACCACCTCGTCTATGCTATTTGTCCAATGAAATGAAAATAAAATAAATAAAAGAAATATGTATTCTCTGTTGCTTTTTCTATAATAACAGTAGTTGCACTGTCAGTTATATGCGAAAATATTATGTTTTTTTTTTTTAAATCAAAACTTCTTCTTATATATTGGCAATCAGCTACTTATTCGAGCTATTGGTGCCAGTGTCGAGTTATAAATATCTTCATCAACCTTTTTAGTCTTTCAGGTCAGTCATTGTCTAAGTCAAATTGTCGCCATCAACAGTGCTATGGCCACACTGTTAATGGTATCTTGTGGGAATTTTGATGGAAAACGAAAACGTTGTAAAGCACTTTTATATGATATTCACTACATCCCAGTAGTTCCGCCGCATCGATGAAGGTGGCTCCCCATCGTTGAGCGAGATAGCCACCTGGCGCGAGGACACCCGCCGAGACGTCATCGCCCGTTGGGTTACGCGGCTGGAGAGGCCAAGACACGGTGTCGTCACCGTCGAGGCCCTCCGGCCCGTACTGATGGAATGGATGGAGCGGCGGCACGGAGTCCTCTCCTTTCGGCTGGTGCAGGTATTATCGGGGCACGGGTGTTTCGGTTTGTACCTGCACACGGTCGCGTATAGGGAGTGAACTCCGGCCTGCCACCATTGCAGCAGTGACGAGGACACGGCGCAACACACGCTGGAGGTGTGTCCGAGTTGGGACGGGCAGCGCCGTGACCTCGTCGCTGTTATCGGTGCCGACCTGACGCTGCCGGCTGTCGCGAGGGCGATGGTCGACAGCGTCAGGAACTGGGACGCGGTCGCCGCCTTCTGCGAGGCTGTCATCTCGCAGAAGGAGACGGCGGAACGAGTCCGGGAGGATTCCCGTGACCCGGGCCGCCGTCAGCGGCCGGGGCGGCGCAGGCGCGAATACCTGCGCCTGATGCCGCCCTAACCGAGGCTTCGGGTGATCGGACCGGGGAATTGTCCGGTCACCCGACGTGAGGCCACCGCGTGAGGACGACGCCTCGACGGCGAAAGCTATCGGGGCATCGACAGGAGAGGAGCCCGAGAGGGCATACCGCCGAGCGGGCCACCGAAGACAAAAATCGGGTACCGGTGGTCCGCTCGCATGGCGAAGAAGAGGTGCTTGGAGGGTGGGTAAATGGGGTTGCGCGCCGCCTCTTCCGTCGCTCCGGACCGACTTGGCGGGGTGCGACGTCCATGGCCCACCGCAAAAAAAAAAAAAAAAAAAGTAGTTCCGCCGCATCACATTACATAAAATGCCATCAAAATTATTTAATATATCACTTTAAAATACTAAGATATCGAATATAATATGTACAAGAGCACCACACGACGTTTTCAAATTCCCGTCAAAAGTCAAGTCAAATCTTCTTTTGCCTCAAAACCATAAGCTGAGAACATTGACACATTCAATTACTAAATTAATAAAAAGCGTGTGAAAACTATGTCGCTGAATAGATTTGTATTACTTTTTTTTATGATTAACAAAGCTCAAAGGTTTTATATCAGTATTTTATTTTTATAATATTGTATTATCATTAATATCATCCTGATTTTATCCTAATTACTTGCGGTCGATGCAATATATATCCTACTTTCATCGTTCATATTGTAAAAGTTTTGATAATTTTTTTAGGACGTGCCTGACGTGAACTATGCTTGAGAACTCTTTGAAAATGTAATTACTGATTCTGATCATCGTCATGACGTCTGCGTCATCAGATTGAATTGGTTTAAGTCGATGTGAAACTGTTGACCGTCTTGTATAACACCTATTAGTAAGGATTGGTAGTATTCGCAACCGCCACTACATACCAAGTATAATATTATTGCCCGGCCCAATGGCGATGGGTAGGGAATACCGTGGGGTAAAAAAGCGTATTTCTTTTTTAATTGCATATGTTGGCAATCGAGCAAGCAGCACACCTGATGGTATGTGTCACTGCCGCCCATATAGACCTTTGCTATAACCAAGACTAGCAAGCTAGGCCGCTGCCTACCATTACAAACTCCAAATCCACCCCAGCTGGGCTTCCGGCTCTCTCGCTCACCGAACGAAACGCACATTGCCATTACTCAGACGTCGATCTTCTGCAAGAGTGTGGTACTACCCCGGACGGACCGGCCCGCGGCTGTAGACAGAGAACTGTCAACAGCGCGGTCCTACAATTAACAAATATTAGTTAATAATGATTATAATAAAAATATAGGTACCGAGGGAGACCGAGACTAACCTACCTAGACCAGATCGGTCAGGTACTGAAGGAAGGTGGAGTCAAGAGTCTCCGAGCCGGCGAGCGTGTATGAAGAGAATTATGAATGTTGAGGAAGCGAATGAAGTATGCAGAGATAGAGTTCTCTGGCACTCTGTTCTCTCTGCCTACCCTGCAAGGGATATGGCGTGATGATATGTATGTATGTATAATAAAAATATGCCGTCGTAATACGAATATTATAATAACACAGGTTTTAGTGCTTTGGTAGTCAAATACGAGTTCAACATTACAGGTCCAACGGTCAGCAGTTTTGTTTGTATAGATGTCAGCTGAATCATTCAAAACAAGTGTCAGTCACACAGCTTCTCCAGTGTCTTATGTACATCTCAGTCACGCATTCCTTAATTTAATTTGAAATATCTGGACCCTACTGGATGCCGAGCTTAGTTTTGTAATTTCTTTTTAGTATTTTTTGGAAAATATATTTAGATATTAATTAAAAAAAAATTGATAAATAAAGAGAAAAACTAAAAAAAAAAGATAAAAGTGATAAAAAAAGAAAATTCGAGGATCGAACCGAAGCCGACTGGATTAGATTGGTCGATTTCCCAAATGAGCTAAGTATGTATATTTTCAATAGCCAAATATGCCATATTCTAATAGTTTACAGCCAAGAAAAAAATCATTTTCGTCAGCTGAAAACACTGACAAAACGATATTTTCTATAAATAAACCTAGCTAGATAGATTTATTAACCCCGAAACCTCCTACATACAAAATTTTGTGAAAAAATTGATGCTGTTGCGCGTTGCTAAGATTCTGAAAATCCTTACTAATATTAGAAATGCGAAAGTAACTGTGTCTGTCTGTCGCTCTTTCACGCCAAAACTACTGAATCGATCTAAATGAAATTTGGTACATAGATAGTCTAGAACCTGTCAAAGGATATAGGCTACTTTTTAATGCAAAAAAGGACTGTAAAGGGGGAGAAAATTTGTAAGGCAGTATCGTCATTTTTAAAGCCAGAAGCTTGAAAGTTATTTTTAGGCTATTGAGTAGATATAAATAAATTTTTATGACATTAAAAATTCTAAAAAATTTACCCTTAAGGGGTAAAATAAAAATAGGGAATGACAAACTTTAGGAAAGTAACCTTTTACACGGGCGAAGCCGCGAGCAGAAGCTAGTAGAGAAATAATTAACTTAATTTAATTAATAATTCAACACTACAACTTAATTAATTATGCAACATAGTAATTAAAGCTTGAAATGCGTTTGAATATCTTGCTATCGAATATTCCTCATATGACCTTGAACGATTTCAAGTGTTCGAAATATTGAGAAGGATAGTTACGAAAACTTTTCACTCCGTACTCCCTTTCAATCTGTGCGGTCACTGCAATCGTTTGTGCTTATGTGATAAGAATATAATATTATTTCTGATATTGCAAATTACTTTCCCGAGACTGACATATGAGAAATCTTAGACAAACAGATCACGATCTGCCAAAACGCATAAGTCAGCCAAATTCCTTCTTAATATAAATATGGTCTCTCGCAACAGCAGGTACTACATAGGTAATAATAAAAACATTCCTTTTTGTAAAAACAACACCGTACACTAAAGAATTAATCCATTCCTTGAGGGGATTTTACAGACATATACGAGTAATTAAAAGGACATAAATTACACTCAGTATAACAATTTCTGGATCGCAACAAATTATTGTTCCGCGTGGGAATCGAAACCACTTTAATCAGTAAACCATTTATGCAAGCGAATTGTAACGTTAATATTGAATTGGATATTTCGTTCCCGAAGAGAAATCCCACCGCATGTCAATGTTATACTTTAAAAAGGTTATGGACATGTATTGCGCTTATGTGTAGAATTAGTTTTTCCGTGTGATGAAGGAGTAAGAATACCATTCACCAACCTCTATCTTACTAGTGGGTGATCGTAATAGATGGTTAAGAGATATAAAACGCATACAAAATTTATGGAAGAGAAGAAAAACTCGAAACAAAACCCTATACCAAGACGTCTGACCAGCGCGGTATAGTAGGTTAATTTCCCTCCCATTTCGCAGGAGGTTCGAGCCGAGCGGTGGGACATGTATGACCTGAAATCATGATGACAATATAGAATTAATCGTCATCATATCAGCTCGCGTTTCACTGCTTTGTTCGAACTTCCTTTACAATAGGAGGGCAATTGGTCTGAGCAGCGTGGTAGTTTTATTCCGAGTTTTCCTTCTCTTGCTTAGATGGTATCTGCATATAGTCGTTTTATACTACACCCAAGGGCAAGAAAGTGGATGAATTATATTCTTAATCCGGCGCTATAAGGTAGAATTAATGCTAATATTGATGTTGTGTATCCATCCTAGCATATCGACGTATTTTGAATCTAAGCTTCTCCAAGTGAGAAAGACTATGATGAGTTAGCGGTTAGTTTTTATTACGTTTCACATCAGAGTTCTGATGGCCATTTTAGTTTCGTACAGCATTGTCCTTGTGTCGCACATTATTTGCGTGCCATATCACGAAACACAACATTCCGATCAAACGTTAAACGAGTAATTAATTTATTTCACAGAGACAACTTTCTAAGAAGCCGAAATTAACCGATTGTCTCTTTTTAAAGATCGAGGTGCAAAATTATTGTCGTGTACTGTATGTATTTCACATGTTATTAACTCTTTAGTTTAATTAAAAGCAGAAATTCACGTAAATTGGGGCCGCTGTTGTTTTGTTTGAGTTCAATCAAAACTAGTTTCGTGCATCACTCATTACCAGAGGAAAATACGGTAATATTCATAGTAGATAGAGGTGCTATATAATTGATCAGTGTTCCGATGTCTACGTTTGTTAGTAGTCAAAGGAACAATTAGGGTTGCTTACTAATAAAAAGAATCAATTTATTTAATTGAAGACAAGTTAACATTTTTATTTTAGCTTACATATAACTCACACAATATTCATAATTAACAGTGTCACAATATGTAATCTAATCTTTTAGATGTAATATAGAAAAAAAAAGAAAATAGATAAAGAAATACATTAAATTATTTTTAAAGTTGAGATCTAAAAATACTAAGAGCCTCATTAAAAATATCAATTTTGTATATTTAGTATTGTAATAGTAAATATATTTAATATAATTAATTATTTTATATGACTGTGCAAATGAAGGAAAACGTTAAATAAATACTTACCAACACGTCTGATCCGGTATAGCAGATCAATTTCTCTCCTACCGTGCAGGAGGCACGAGCCCAGCAGTGGGACGTATTATATTATGTAATAGCTAGATATTAACATAGGTAATATATTGCTTATATACTTATTGTTGTCAACCATGTATTTTTTTATCTTAAATAATTATATTACTTATTTAATAAAACCAATACAACTTGTTTAAATACTTCGGACTGTTAATAGAGACTTTATTATATATTAAACTATAAATTAATAACAGCACATTTCCTTATAAACTTCGAAAAATACGTTAATAATATTCTGAAAAGTTATAACGCGTTGAAGAATCAGCTTTTGTTAATGAAATAATTAACATTAAAATATTTATTTATTATGTTATTTACAGATGAAAATTATTATAAAAAAAATATCAAATATTAAAATTGATGCAGTATTATGGGAAATATTACATTATCCGTGTGTGACGGAGTAAGAATACAATTCACCACCCCTATCTTATCCGTGGGTGGTCTTAAGAGGCGACTAAGGGATATAAAACGCATATAACATCTATCCAAGAGATGGAAAACTCGAACAAAACCCTATACCAACACGTCTGACCAGCGCGGCATAGTGGGTTAATTCCCCTCCCACGGAGTAGGCCCGAGCACAGCAGTGGGGCATGTATGGACTGTGATGATGATGATGATTACATAATAATAAAAAAAATAACTTAAGAAATATGAAGGCATATGAAGATATTTACAAGTAAGACAAGCAAGGTATGCAAGAAGGGTACCAGACGCGTTTTGACTTTTAGTTACCTAAATTTCATACTGAAATACGTTTTGCATTAATTGCCGGTAAAGTAATGATAGACGAGTGTAGCTAGTCCTTACCCGCGGGTATTTTAATATGATTATACAAGGTAAACGGATTATATTGGTACATAAGATAAAATCGAAATAAAAACTTACCCATGTCGATACATGGATAAGTTTTCATTTCATCATATGCCGATGAATATGATAGTACACTAAATTCTATCTTATTAAGAACTAGGCTTATGCCTAACGGTACCTAAGTATGCGGTTGGTGGACTAATTCTTAAAACGACTATCAACGGCATCGGCTAAGGATTATTGCCAACCCTAGACGCATTCAAAATGTTGTCCAAACGACACAGGAACTTGCCCTGAAGGGGATGTTTGTGCTTTTGTCTATGAATGTGGTTTGATATCGTACTGGATGGGCGTTATACTCGTATGTCTTTTAATTTGAATGAATAGTTAGGAAAATTTTGTAAATTTTAATCGATGATTTAAAGTAGATTATCGATTTTATATTTAATTGAATGTATACTAATATTATAATGCTGAAGAGTTTTGTTTGTTCGAACACGCTAATCTCAGGAACTATTGATTCAATTTGAAAATTATTTTAGTGTTGGATAGCCCATTTATCGAGGAAGACTATAAGATATATATATATATATATATTTATTGCCGGTGGTGGCAAACGAGCCAGCAGCACACCTGATGGTAAGTGACACTGCCGCTCATGGACTCTTGCAATACCAGGGCATAGCTAGGCCGCTGCCTACCGTGAAGAAAGTGCTCTTCTTAAACCTCGTTTAAAAAAGGACATGTCATAGCGCTCGGGAAACATATATATATATATATATATATTTATATATATATATATATATATATATATATATCGTCACACTACGACCAATAGGAGCAGAACACCAGTGAAGTATGTTTTAAAATTATTTTCCTTTTGAGAGTTTCTGCTGCGTACGCTGCGTGAACGATTTAGTTTCGCAAAAATCATGTACATATTACAAAATTTGATTCTGTTTTAAATTTCTAAAAAAATATGGTGCGAAAATATATGGCCTAAGGGTTGGCTCACTTAACTTTTTTTATGTTAACCAAATTTGTTCTAATATAATGGGATATTTGCGGTGTTTTTATAAACATGATATTAATATTTACCCAAATAATAACGTCATTCATCACGAATATTTAATTTAATATGTATTTATTTCAAGATTTCCTTCTCCTGTATAGATGTTAAGATGATGAGATATATTTTCACACACCGCTAAATCCGTCCGGGGCGACAGACGAAGCGGCCCGCGACCCCATAGAACCAACTCGGAATGTACCTCTCCAAGCCGTGCGGGTGGGCCACCGGAATCTTTTGTCGTCGGTGAAGATGATGGAATAGGAGCAAGTTGGTGTCGATGGTATAGCTTCATCGACTTTTGCGACACCCACGGGCAATAAAGGGGGTATTGAATTGTATTCTTAGCCATTAATCATACAGAACACACTGACACCTAGTGTATGATTTTATTAGTAACCTTGATGCAGTTTTGTCAAACAAGCACTGATTGAAATACAAATCTAAGTTTGATATCCGAAGTTTTACCCAAGACTTTTAATTCTTTGCATCGTAAAAAAGACCAATAGGTAGATAAAATTGCATAATTAATAAAATTGACAAATTATTATGTCATTCTTTTACATGTCATACATCACCTCATACAGGACTTACGTGGCTTAAAGATAAGAATGTCCTCAAAAAATTTAAGTATATATTAATTTCTTGAACGTCGATAAGAATTTATCATTCTTTTACCCTTGAAAATACTATATATACGCAGACTATATACAGGGTATTAAAAATAATACAGGGTAATAATAAACATGGACAAAACGATAAAATTCGATTGCTTTTACACAGGTGGCTTCGTGGTGAGAAGATTCTTTTGGAGTTGGAATCTTGGGAGCTTCTTCGGCTTCGAGTTTCATCGGCGAGCTTCGGGCTTCATCGGCGAGGATTGGGCTTCATCGGCGAGGTTCGGACTTCATCAACGAGCATCGGGCTTCATCGTCGAGCTTCGAGTTTCATCTTCCAGCTTTTGGCTGCCAGCTACAGAGAGAATTAACAGCTCCCAAATTGCCATCTATTATTGACTTTCATCATCGTGTCTTTTTGCCACGACTACAGAAATCGGAATTTCGCTCTTATATTTGGTGAGTTACGATAATTTTTATTAATTTTAATAACATCATCTCACCTCAAATATGTCCCACTGTTGGGCCTGAGCCGCTGAATCCTCCATAATGGTAGGGAAATTAACCTACTATAGGTACCACGCTGGTTTGACGTATTGGTATAGGGTTTTATCTCGAGTTTTCCTTCTCTTGCATAGATGTTATATGCGTTTTATATCCCTTATTCGTCTCTGACGATCACCCATATGTAAGATAGGGGATGGTGAATTGTATTATTACTCCATCACAACATAAAAATAATATATATTTTTAATAATTTATTTTGTCTTGCTGCCAACCCGTTACATGTACCGTATTCTTGATATACTTTGCGTAAAACCTATTTATCAACCGAAAAAGAGACAACTTAAGTTATGACTTGACCATATCGCAAACAGCTTGGCAATTTAAGTTACTTGCGCCAGTTTTGTGTAACAATTGATTTTTATGTGGTAGATTCAGCATATGCTCGCCATATATTGCAAATCTATCTATATCTATATTCTATATTATATATATATATAAGAGATTTCCACCTATGTATTGACTCATCACGATATCTCTGGAACCATAAAGCCTACAAACCTCAAATTTGAGAGGAATATTTCTTTCGCCGAGTAGGGGTCTGCTAAGAACGGATTTTACGAAATTATATCCCCAAGGGGGTGAAAAAGCAGGTCAAAGTTTGTATGGACAACGTGATTCCTTGGTCCAATCTATTTCAAATTTTGCATAAACATTCTTTAACAGAATTGATGAAAGATGTGATTCATATTTTATTGAGATTTATCTCCTAACTAGGTTAAAAAGGGATGCAAAGTTATTTTAGGGGTGATTTGTTTTAAAGTTGATATCAATACTTCTTAATGATTTTGACTTAAAAGACATTTTATTTTGACACATGTTTGAAAACTCAATTCGATTATATTCAAAAAACCGGCTAAGAGCGACTCGGAGTCGCGCACGTAGGGTTCCGTACCATTATCTATAAATGGCAAAATAATCATGTTTGTTGTATGGGAGCTTAAATTCTCTATTTGTTTTATTTTAATTAAATTTCTAAAGGGAATATGTTACTAAATATTCTATGAATATTTCAAACGTATACCTATTTTTGTTATCAATATCGAGCAAAAACCTTACCTTTGTTGTGTGGGAGCCCCTTAAATATTTATTTTATTGTTTTTTAGTATTTGTCGTTGTAGCGGCAAAAGAAATTCATCATCTGTGAAAATTTCAACTGTCCAACTATCACGGTTCATGAGAGCAACCTGGTGACAGACAGGCTAAGCAACGGATGAACAGCAGAGTCTCAGTAATAAGGTCCTGTTTTATCTATTGGGTATGTAACTCTAAAAAGGTTGATGTCACATAAACGTTCTTCTCTTTGTGTATTGGCAATCAGCTATACGAGCTATTGGTGCGAGTGTCAAGTTATAATTATTTTACGTTTTTAGTCTTTCAGGTTAGTCATTGTCTAAATCAAATTGTCACCATCATCAACAGTGCTATGGCCACACTGTTAATGGTATCTTGTGGGCATTTTGATGGAAAACGAAAACGTTGTAAAGCACTTTTATATGATGTTCACTACATCCCAGTAGTTCCACCGCATCCTCATCACAGCCCCTATATCATCCATGCACTCTTAAAGTACTTAATGAATTTTAATCAAATTTGCATAATATGTGTAGTTTGATCCAACTTAAAAGATAGGATACCTTCCATCTCAATTTATAGTCACAATATTATTTCATTGCAAATTATTTGTCTATTATTTGACAGTCACTATTATCTGTTATCTCCAAACGATTCTAAGATGGTGGTATCTGTTGACTGGATTGAGTAAGCATTTAATAGATGGCGCTATGTTAAACGTAGAAACGTTTAATATAAAAATACAATTTATTAGCATAACCACCACGTGTTACTGACGCTACCTTAGCCACAGCAACGCGTGGCCGGGTCTGCTAGTAATTTATACATCATTCCGAGTTGGTATTATAACTGTTCAATTCACCACCTCCTATCTTACCCGTAGGTGATCCAAAAGTGAAACAAAACCCTATACCAACACGTCTGACCACCGTGGTATAGTTGGCCAATTACCCTCCCCATTATGGAGGAGGCTCGAGCCCAACAGTGGGACATATATGAGCTGAGATGATTATAACTGTTCAACTTGAATTCGTCGCTTAAATAGAAAAGTGACATTAATCAGAAAAAAAAACAAATTTTACAGTACACATATTTAAAGAATTTTTCAACGAACAAATGTTCGGCTTGACATAGAATAATACTCCTGATAGCACAGTTTTTGACATTTAATCTGATGATTTATTATTTTTTTTTTTTATTAAAATACAAACTATAACAAAACGTATTATACAATAATACCAATTTTCTAAATTTTTGAGTAATGACACTTCTCTTTTTAACGGTCTAATTTTACTAAACTAACACGCAACAATTTAAATTATTGCATAAGCGTTCCTAAAAAAAAAAGGATTATTTCTTTTCCTTATTTTTTGGTTAAATACTTAAATTTAAAAATATTAACAGAAAATTATTAAATAAATACTTATACGAGAAGTCGTTGGTCACTTGAGAGCTGACATTTTAACGTCTGAGGCACAGTAAACAGGTTCCTTGATTGAATCTCAATCGATTTGATTAAAAGCTAGAGCAAACTTAATTTTCTTGTAGAAAAATAAAATAAATATACTGCTCAGTAGCAACGTCACTAGTACACACATTAGTATATGCGGGGACTTGACCAATATCTATGTATTTCTTCGTATATAATAAAAAAATCTAAATCTAAAATTAAATCTAAATTAAAGCGAGTTTTTTTACTGCTAGTGGTGGCAAACGAGCAAGCAGCGCACCTGATGAGCGTCACTGCCGCCCATGGACTTTTACAATACCAAGGGTATAGCTTAGGCCGCTGCCTACTTATAAAATCCCCAAACCCACTCAGTTGGGCTTCCGGCTCTCTCGCTCACTGAACGAAGCGCAATAGCAGATTGCCATTACTCAGACGTCGATCTTCTGCGAGAGTGTGGTACTACCTCGGACGGACCGGCGGGCGGCTGTAGACGGAAAACTGTCAACAGCGTGGTCCTACCACTATTAAACAATAAACGGAACTAATATACAACAAATAACTTATAAATATGAATTTTATAAATGTTAGAGATTAACTGTTGAGAGTTTTCTGTCTACAGGCGCGGGCCTGTCCGTCTGGGGTAGTACCACACTCTTACAGAAAACCTATGTCTGAGCAGTGGCAATGTGTTATTTTTTATGAGTGAGAGATCTGTGTGCTGAGTGTGAGTTTTGTCGCTAACATTACGCGCTCGACGACGTGCGCCTAAGCATGCCATTTGTATGAAGAAATATACAGCGCCACTAGTGGCGCGTTTTTGAAACTACATTTCTTCGTACAAATGGCATGCTTACGCGCACGTCGTAGAGCGCGTAATGTTAACGACAAAACTCACACTCAGCACGCTGAAAACCCAAATTTCTGCGTGGGTTTCAGTTGCTAGGCAGATGTACTCCTGGTGTTGCAAAGGCCATTTAGCGACACGATAATAAAACAATGTGATATAACGTGACAAATGCCCTACTAATTATTAAATTCGTAAAGTTGTTTTAGAAAATTAATATTGTAATTATTCTTGTGGGTTAAATCTACAGAATAGTGCTCACAGTGTCTTGCAGTCTTGTGGTCTTTGTTTTGTTTTCAATTATGTGAATAGCAGGATAGCTTTATAATAAGACCCAGCCATCATCTCTATTACATTTTTGTTATGATTTTAATTTCAATAGCCTTGCGAGCCATTCTGGGCTTCTAGGTATCGGTGTTCTTTCTCAAATGAACACCGATACCTGCCTAGAATGGTTCGCAAGGCTATTGAAATTCAGCAAGCTGGAATTTTGTTATTGTCTTAATTAAAAACAAAGTAAAGAAGAAAGACCACCGCAAGACTGCAAGATACATTGAGCACTTTTTTATAGATCCACAATAATAATTAAAAAATAATTTACTAAAACAACTATTACGGATTTTATTAAATAGTAGCGCATTTGTCACGTTATATCACATTGTTTTATTAATATCATATAAATACTTAATAAATATGTAGAAGAAGGAATCAGACACGAGGAATATAAATGCGGATATAAAGTTGCAATTGACCGTACTGCAAGTAATCACGATTACCTTCACACCTATACACCAATCACAACTCATACCTTAAGTGCACTCACAGGACAGACTCAGGCAATCGCCTTTGTACAAACAACTATATGGTATGGATGGATGACACAGGATAGTCTTGCCCGTGCGACCACAGGACAAGACCAAAACCAGCGCCACCCATTTACCTGCTCATGGATTCCTCAGCCAAATCACCCAAGTGTTCATTAAGAGAACGAGCAATAGCTCTTCTCCGGAGAATATACAGCATCTCCCACCACTACCGCCCGCCCACCTGCCAAGCGCAGCAATCATGACACTACTCTCTCACAAGTGACAACATGAGAGAGGTCT
Source organism: Lymantria monacha (assembly GCA_905163515.2). Lineage (NCBI taxonomy): Eukaryota > Metazoa > Arthropoda > Insecta > Lepidoptera > Erebidae > Lymantria > Lymantria monacha. The sequence continues at coordinate 28,060,663 of LR991081.1, forward strand.
ACAAATCTAACATAAGCGAGAATACGATATGCGACCAGCGCACCGTGCCACTCGGGCTCAAACTGTCGAATGGACATCACTCGTTTAGTTTTATTCGTCTCTTAAACAAGTTTGTGCTAGGTGGCGCGATTAGTGAATACTTAGTTAACATGTTTCCGTTTAGCACGTATGATAACCTGAAGTACCGTCAAATAACATATTTTATTTGTAAGCATTAATAGACTTAGTTTGGTGGTTCTTCAATAATTCCAAGTGGACATTTGCGACATGCACGCCTGAATTTGTGATTGGTCTGCCCATAGCATTTGTGCTAATATTACAACCATACATAGATCTACAAACGTTTAGATACATCATTTTTTTTTATTATTATACGTATATACTTTAATTATTTGTCTCCTTCTAAAATTATTAGTGATACATCATCATAATCATCTCAGCTCATATACGTCCCACTGCTGGGCTCAGACCCCCTACAATGGGAAGGATATTGAGCTACTATATCACGCTGGTCAGACGTGTTGTTATAGGGTCTTGTTTCAAGTTCTCCTTCTCTTGCATAGACGTTACATGTGCTTTACATTCCTTAGTTATTTCTTACGATCACCCACGCGAATGATAGGAGTGATGAATTGTATTTTTATTCTGCCTCCACATGGCAAATGTTATAATTAAGACATTGTTTTCAATTGTATCATAGGTACTCGTGAAACGCAGCTAAAAACAGCGTTAGAATTAGATTAGGTTACCACCAAAATGGGCTGTTCGTTACTGGGCTGTTCGCTGTTGTTTTAAAGCTAATAATATTAGTATTAATTTTAATTTACGAAATATTGTTAACTTTTTTCTTTATTTGTTCTACACATTATCGTGTGTAGGTTAAATATAAAGATTGTTTTTTTTTATTACATGATTTATATTGTACCTACTACATGACAAGACGGAACAAAAAAAAATAAGATAATAAGTCGTTTTTGTCGCGAGAGAAATATCTCTCTTTGTAATAACAAACACGTAGTTGAGGGACACACACCCAGATTCGGCACGCACAAAAAAATGTCCAGTGTGGGAATCGAACTATGATACTCGGCACAGGAGGTTGCTAGCTACTACTTAAGGATTTTCTCAGGTAACTACCAATAGTTATCTTAAATTCTTAAAGTAAGTGGTTAGTAAGAGGTAAAGTAAGTGGTTTTCTTTCTATTATCTGAGATTATCAAAAAATATTTTGCCAACCTTGACTAACCGAGGCTAACCGAGCACCAGGGTAGTGGGTTGTCACCGAGGGCAAGGACCGGGTACCGGTGGCCTGCATTCATGGCGCTAGAGATATACGTGTACGACAGGTTATGGGTTTACACGCCGTCCCTTCCGTCAATGCAAACGGATCGAGCGTGATGTGACTACATCATAGGCTGCTACCTAAAAGAAAAAAGGACAGTGGAGAGCAACGCTTTTCTGAACAAATTATAAGAGAGCGTCCATTAATTACGCGAGGTGTTCAGGGGAAGGGAATCGAGCCGAATCTATATAATATAATAATTTCCTCACAGCAGAAAACTGTTTGAAACTTAAGTTAAATTAATAAAAAAATTGAAGAAGCAGACGATTGCACTGAAAATCACTTGGATGTGTTCGTTCTAATAGTCACTCTTGAGACCGTACACGAGTCTCCATGGACTGAATTAGAATAAATATTTTAGTAATTTTCGTTTAAGTATTTATTATCTAATTTTATCACTGTGATTTAATATTATAGCAGTATTCTCAAATAATAGTAATAGTCTTAAATAAAAATAATCAAGCTAATCGTGGTTTTTTTAAACAACTCCAACGCTTTTATACCCAAAATACACATTTTGAAAAATCTCACGTGAGGCTGGGGCAACATTTCATCAGAGGTTATAAAAAAATTTTCAAAAATGCCTTACATAATTAATAGACGCACCCTAACGGCAACATCGATTAACATCCCGTATACTGCACCTATACGAAGCACTAACCAAATAACCCTTGTACTGCGACAAGGACTATTTGATTAGTGCAGGGTGTAGTCTTTTTTTTTAAAGGGAGGACGGTATATACATTTTCTTTTATTTATCTTTATTTATATATATGTTTATATAAGGCTCGTCTACACTATAAATACAAACACATGTTAATAACATTCTAGTGGCTTGTGACTAGTATTTACATCAATTGTAAATAAGTGCATATAAAAGAAATATATTACTATAAGTTAATTAATGTTAGAAAATAAAACAAAAGTATTAATTATCTAGTAAATAAAATAACGAGAACTATCCGTGTGGAGATGGAGTAAGAATACAATTCACCACCCCCCTATCTTACACGTGGCTGATCGTAAGAGACGATTAAGGGATATAAAACGCATATAACATCTATGCAAGAGAAGGAAAACTTGAAAGAAAACCCTATACCAACACATCTGAACAGCGCGGTATAGTAGGTTAACTTCCCTGCCATTATAGAGGAGGCCCGAGCCCAACAGTGGGACTTATATGGGCTGTGATGATGATGAAAATAACGAGTAGAAGTAATAAAAGGTTACTAAGATGTAAGTATTCTGTAAAATTAACGAATAGAATTTTTAGAAACATAATATAAAAATGACGATACAGAGAACTCTATCCTTGCATACTTCACTCGCTTCCTCAACATTCATAATTCTCTTCATACACGCTCGCCGGTTTCGGAGACTCTTGACTCCACCTTCCTTCAGTACATGACCGATTTGGTCTAGGTTGGTTAGTCTCGGTCTCCCTCGGTACCTACATCCTTCCACTTTCGCATTGTATATCTTCTTAACCAGGCGCCGAATCAACGCCTGGTTAAGAAGGAAGGTGGAGTCAAGAGTCGCCGAAACCGGCGAGCGTGTATGAAGAGAATTATAAATGTTGAGGAAGCGAGTGAAGTATGCAAGGATAGAGTTCTCTGGCACTCTGTTCTCTCTGCCTACCCTGCAAGGGATATGGCGTGATGATATGTATGTATGTATGTAATATAAAAATATAATAAAATATATTCTTTAATTAAAAACTATTGAAGTAATGCTATAAGAGATATAGCAACAGACACATCTTTCTTCCATCCATCCCTTAGCCCGTAGACATTGTTGGATATAAGCCTCCCCACGAGAATGCCACTCAGAACGGTCCTTTGCCACCTGTACCCAACGGTTTTCTGCGACTTTTACTGTAAAGTTTTCGAAACGTCGGTCACGTTAAAAATCAAATACAAACGCTATAAAATCCTATGTCAGACCATTAATTAATTATTCTTATCCGACTGTTTGCCTTATACAGAATGGATCTGTGCTATTTAATATATAGGTTTAGTTATAAACCATTTGTATCCATAATATCCATTTAGATTGTGACGAGCATTCGATGTTTCTCTATAATATTTGTCAGAATCTTGTTAGAATGAGATCCTATCCTATCCTTGATTGTAATGCAAATATCAAATGAATAATTTTCTCATATATATATATATACTAGCTTCTGCCCGCGACTTCGTCCGCGTGGAATGGTTACTTTGGGCTAACGTTAACTTCAACTCGCGAATTCGTTTACGTAAAAGGTGGAAATATTTTTAAATAATACATACGTTAAAGCTGTTTTAGGTACCTACATGACCCTTTTATTAGTAAGAGTAGAACATTTAAACTTAAGTAAAATAATAATAATAATCTTTATGGAAAACTAAATACATATGACAGTTGACATAGATGTCTTTGCCTCTTGAATTAGGTAATACCTGTGTTTCAAGAGACAGTTCCTTCTCGAAATACATAAATCTTGAACATCAAATTATTTTACAGTAACATACATTATAAATAATGAATATATATATCTTACGTAATAAAGACTAATGATAAAGAAATCTATAATAAATGAATGAGTGAGAATTAACGTGTTAGCGAGCGCGCTCACACGTTGTGTGTGTGTGTGTGTATGTGTGCGTGTGTATGTGTGTGTTGTGCGTTTGTTTGTGTGTATGTGTGGTGTGCGTGTGTTTGTGTGTGTGTGCGTGTGTGTATGTGTGTGTGTGTGGTGTGCGTGTGTTTGTGATGTAGTGTGCGTGCATGTATGTGTTTCTTTTTTTTTGTGTGTATTTGTAGTTACGCGAAATAAGTATTTAAAAGTGATTCAAGTTTGACGTAATCCATATAATGCAATGTAGTACCATATAAAGTAATGCAAATAAAAGTATTGGGTCTTATCTATACTTTCTATAGATATATACAATGTATGTATATTATACATACATACATACACTTACGCCTATTTAGGATTACACATACTTTTAATGTGTATGAAATCGCTGTGTGGTAGCGGCTATGAATACTACCAATCCTCACTTTGCTTGTGGATGTCGTAAAAGACGACTAAGAGCCTTATAACGACTTGGGCCAACTCCATCTGATGCCGTTTGGTCAACAATTACATTCCCAATTAAGGTTGACGTCTGGCAGGCGGCCGGTCATAAAACTATTGCCAATAACTTTTATAATATGTACTATGAATGAAGAGTACTTATTGTATCGACCCCAAGTAATTGGGATAAGAGTAGGAGAATGATGATGATGATGATGACCTCTCGTGAACAAATCGCCAATTTGGTCCAGAAAAGGTCTTCCCCTTGTATTCGTCCCATTCACGATTGCTTTATATGTTTGCTTCGTAAACCTCTGCCCACTCATTATTTCTTCCACTTCGTGTCCAACCCACCTCAGCATACCAGCGCTCTTTTATAACATTATACCTAATTTTATCTTTCATACTTACATCACACACAGCTTACGAAGAGCTGTCAGCTCTACAGCATTTATTCTATTTTCATGTCTTTCCCGCCAAATCTAACTTTCACTGCCATACATGAGGGCAGGCACTAATACTTCCTATACTTGTTATTATTATTTAGGATGTGTAAAGCCGACGGAACGTCATGAGAAGAAAACAAAACTAAAAATGTAGTGTGTGCAGAAGTACTTTGAAATAACATTAGTTTGAGTTTTTTTTTAATATAAGATTATAAGATCCAGTATTTTTATCGTAAATGCGCGCCCAGTACTTGATCATTATTTTGCTGCGATGTTATTTTTAAACTGCGATATTTCCTAAGATATTCATTGAAATCAAATAATGTAAAGAGCAATTTTGTTTTAAATTAAATACTTGTGATGAATAACTCATTTATTTGGATAAGGATTAATATTATGTTTATAAAAACACCTTCGAAAATATAACATTATTTTAAAACAAATTTGATTAGCATAAAAAAGGTTATAGTGAGCCAATCTTAAAAGATAGACATATGCTGTCGCGGACTTTTATTTAGAACTTTGAAAGGGGAACAATTATGTAGTACATAATTTTTGCGCAACTTTAACCGTTTACGCAGCGGAAGCTCTTAAAAGGAAACATAAACCCGATTTTTACACATTCATCATTGTTGCTCTGCTCCTATTGGTTGCAGCGTAATGTTATATAGCCTAAAGCCTTCCTCTATAAATGGACTATCCAACAAAAAAAGAATTTTTCAAATCGGACCAGTAGTTCCTGAGATTAGCGCGTTTAAACAAACAAACAAACAAACAAACTCTTCCGCTTTATAATATTAGTATAGATGAGAAAATTATTCATTAGATATTTTATATATATAAATTATATTATTATTATTTTATATATATTTGCGAAAGTGAAAGGATGTAGGGAACAGGGAACGGGGGAGATGAATGTTGAGGAAGCGATGTAGTATGATGTAAGGATAGAGTTCTCTGGCACTCTATGCTCTCTGCCTACCCTGCAAGGGACATGGCGTGATAGTATGTATGTATGTATGTATTATATATATATATATATATATATATATATATAAATTTATAAATATTATTTAATAAACGGCCCCGGCTTATAAAATATAATGTTTCATACTATTATACAATGTAATATTCATGTTTCCTGTGCGAATAACTTTACAACAAGTAATTATACTTAAAATAACTCCGTAGACGAATGGGTAGGGGCCGATAAAGATTGCCCGATTGCAAACATTGTTAGTGATATTAAAATAATAAAAATGCTGTCAGAAACATGTCTTACCTGATCGTCATACCGGCTACGAGTAACTACACAGTTAATATAGTGTAATAATGCAGAAATACTAATAGCATTATACATTCAAGTGTCCATTTAAATGTTTGTTTTGTAGAAGATATCTCGGATGTCGCTTAAAACTTAGTAAGGAAAAGCTTGCGTTATAATTATGCTGCTAGTATTTTTTTATAACCTTCTTAAAGCTATTGATACTTTGTAAAAGTAGTCTATCTTATCAATTTTAAAGTGAAGTTATGTGTTTTTAACACGTTTTTCGTTAGCTCAACTTATTTATATGTATAACTATCTTTGTAATGGTGTATTACAAAGTCGTTTTTGTCAACTTTAAAAAAATCTCGAAGTCTTAATAATTTTAATGAAAAAGTTCATTGATATTTTGAAAATTTTCAATTTTTCTATGTGGTTGGATGGAGTAAGAATATAATTCACCACCCCCTATCTTGTAAAAGATGACTAAGGGGTATGCAGGTAACATTGATACAAGAGAGGGCAAATTTTAAAGTAAATCCTATATCAACACGTCTGACCAGAGTGGTATAGAGTAGGTTGGCTTCTATTGTGAAGGAGGCTGAAGCCCAGCGGTGGGACATATATGAGCCGAGAAAATAAGTAAAAACATTATGAATGTGAAATGGTAATATTTCTTTTTCACTTTCTGCAAACGCATTTACGTGCTATCCCCCGCCCGTAACAGACTGGCATCGTCCAGTGGCACGCCACACTCGTGGCTCCCAACAGTATAACACCTTGGATGAGATAGGATATTATTTATATTTTGTTTTATTCATGCATTTCAGCTCATATATGTCCCGCTGTTGATCTCGGTCTTAAGCCTCCTTATGTAACGGGAGGGCAATTGAATAACCACGCTGGTCAGACATGATGGTATAAGGTTTTATTTTGAGTTATCCATCTCCTGCATAAATGTTAAAGGCGTTTTATATCCCACAATCGTCTCTTACAATCACCCACGGGTAAGATAGGGAGTGGTGAATTGTATAATTACTTCGCCATCACACGCAAATAAATTTATATCTTACGATACTTTTATCGATATGCTGTGTGGTATCGGCTAAGAATACTAACAACCCTTACTTCACTTGTGGCTGTCGTAAAAGACGACCAAAAGCTTTGTATCGACCAGGGCCAACTCTACCTGGTGTCGTTTGGTCAACAATTACATTCCCAAGAAGGATTGACGTCAGGCAGGCGGCCGATATAACCTTTACAATATGTGCGATGGAGGAGGAGTACATTTTGCGTCGACCTCAAGTAATTCAAATAAGAGCAGGAGAATAAACTCCACCTTCCTTCAGTACATGACTGATCTGGTCTTGGTAGGTTAGTCTCGGTCTCCCCCGTTACTTACATCCTTTCACTTTCGCAAATATATATAAAATAATAATAATATAATTTATATATATAAAATATCTAATGAATAATTTTCTCATATATATATATATATATATATATATATATATATATATATATATATATATATATATATTATATATGAGAAAATTATTCATTAGATATTTGCATTACAATCAAGGATACGATAGGATCTCATTCTAACAAGATTCTGACAAATATTATAGAGAAACATCGAATGCTTGTCACAATCTAAATGGATACAAATGGTTTATAACTAAACCTATATATTAAATAGCACAGATCCATTCTGTATAAGGCAAACAGTCGGATAAGAATAATTAATTAATGGTCTGACATAAGATTTTATAGCGTTTGTATTTGAATTTATTATATATATTATATATATATTTGTGGTGTCGAGGATCGAATGTCAGTAGACGATCTCTCTGGCACCCCGTAAAAACGCGGAAGGGGCCGCTGTGGTTTTAGTGGATATTCCGGTCAGGCAGCTGGCCAACGAGTCCCACACTCCCCCTCGCCTGTCACCGGCAGGAGATAGCGCGTAAATGCGTTTCCACAGCGTAAAAAAAAGGAGAATGATTATACTTAAAAGCCTTCTCTATATTTTTCTAAGTGCATAACTATCGAGCGATGTACCGGCATTATTAATTCTAACTATGCCTGGCGTTCCTTCGTATATGAATCGGAGATTTCAGATCGTTCGTCAGTCGTGCCCGTTTATTATAGATGATATTAATTACGTGGTCCGGTGTCGGTAAATGTGTATTTTGTATTTGAGGGTTGTTATTGAGAGGGTGGTGATAGCTGATTGTCTCGCTTTGTTATCAATTAAACTTCGGGGCTATGAAAGTTTTATTAGCAACTTGTTAATACAACAATGGGTTTTAGTTATGATAATTTTTAAGAAATAAATCTATCTATCTATTATAAATGTTGAGGAAGCGAGTGGAGTATGCAAGGATAGAGTTCTCTGGCACTCTGTTCTCTCTGCCTACCCTGCAAGGGATATGGCGTGATAATATGTATGTATGTATCCAAGATTTTGATGACTTACACATAAATCTCAGGATAACTGTCCATACGGTACAAGTAGCCAGCCCAATGGCGAAGGGGAGGGAATACGGTATGTTGTGGTGGCCATGCGCTGCCCCTCCGTCGCCCCGGACGGAACGGGCGGTGTGTGTAGTGTTGCCTACCAAAAAAAAAATACTGTCCATGATTGAAAGTTATTGCGTGTGGTGACGGAGTAAGAATACTATTCATCACCCCATATTCTTACCCGTGGGTGATCGTACGAGACGACTAAGGTATATAAAACGCATATAACATCTATGCGAGAAAAGGAAAACTTGAAAAAAACCCTATACCAATACTTCTGACCAGCGTGGTATAGTAGGTTAATTTCCCTCCCATTACGGAGGAGGCCCGAGCCCAACAGTAGGATGTTTTTGGGCTGTGATGATGATGATTGAAAATTTGATCCGATATATGTAATTCCAGCAATATGAAGTTAAAGTTTTCTTTTGAAATTTTGAGGATTATTAAGTTTTAGTGACATTTTCCACTTAAAATTTTACTTAAGAAATATACCTTTCTGAATTAATCAGCAAATTAAAAACATAATGTAAATATAAATAATTACTCTAGTTGTTGATATATTTTTAAGTAAAACGTTTTGAAACTTGAAAACAATGGCAAAAGGGGGGGGAGTACGGTAGGTTATGGGGCCACGCACCCCCCTTTTGTCATCCTAGACGGAACAGACGGCGTGTGTCCAGACCATATCCTGTCAAAAAATAATTCCAACATGTGTAAGCATGTGTCCAACTCAGAAACCTAACTGGGTGGGTTTGGGGTTTTTATTGGTAGGCAGCGGCCCTACAGTTCCATGGACGGCAGTAACACTTACCACCAGGTGTGCTGCTTACTCGTTTGCCATCAACAGCAATAAAAAAAAAATTAAAAAAAAAGTGTGCTCACAAAATAAATCATCAAAATCGGTGCAACCATTAAAGAGGAGTTCAGTCACATACACACGCACAGTAACATAATATATACAAACACCATATAGCAGATCTGGCCACGCGTTGCTGTGGCTAAGGTAGCCTCAGTTACACGTGGTGGGTATGCTAATAAAATTACAGATTATATGAAACGTTTGTACGTTTAACATAGCGCCATCTGTTAAATACTTACTCAATCCAGTCAACAGATACCGTCATCGGTTAGAATCGTTTGGAGATAACAGATAATTGTGACTGTCAAATAATAGACAAATAATTTGCAATAAAATAATATTGAGACTATAAATTGAGATAGAAGCTATCCTTCCTATCTTTTAAGTTGGATCAAAGTACACATCTGCTGTGCAAATTTGATTAAAATCTGTTAAGTACTTTAGGAGTCCATCGCGGACAAACAACGTGACGCGTAATTTATATATATTAAGATATAAGATCTAATCTGCGAATGATTGAGATATATTGCAAGTAATTATACAGCTAGCGACTATGCTGGCTTTCCATGTGGTGACGGAGTAAGAATAAAATTCAACGCTCTCTTTCTGGGGATATCGTATACGATGACTAATAAATATGAAGATAATAACACCACAAGAAAAAAGGAAAATTTGAAATAAAATCCCTATACCAACAAGTCTGACCAGCGTGATAGATCAATATGGCTGCACAGATGGCGTAGTGGTTAAGATACCAGCCTTCCGTGCCAGTTTCGTGGGTTCGATTCCTACACAGGACAAAACTTTGTGCGATCCACAAAGTGTGGTTCTGAGTTTGGGTGTAATTTGTCTGCGTTAATTATACGTTTCTAAAGTCCCCCGCAATACAAGGATTGTTTGCTTAGTGCAGGGTGGTGTCTTGCGACTGGGGCGGCGCAGGCGCGATTACATGCGCCTGATGCCGCCCTAGCCGAGGCCGCAGGTGACTGGATCGGGGAATTAGTCCGTCACCCGCCGAGAGGCCAACCGCGTGAGGAAAGACCGACATCTTACCCGAGGGGGGGGATGTCGGTCGAGGAGAGGGTACTCCTCAGGGGTATTCCGTCGGGCCGACCACTGACGTCAAACCACTCTGCTCCGGTGGTCGGCCCAGTGACGAAGGCGACGTCACGGGTGGGTTACGGGTATGCGTGCTTACGCTCCTCTGTCACCCCGGATGGAGTGGTGCGCGGAGTTCGAAGACCGTAGCCCATCCCCCAAAAAAAAAAAAAAAAAGGGTGGTGTCTTAAAAAATATTCCCGCCCACTGTCCAGTACTGCCCGCTGCACTGTTGGAGTCGAGCTTCTGGGAGCATTCCAGTAGTGGGACGTATATGAGTTGAGATGACGATAAACACTCCAATGTTGTTATAAATTAAAAAGTTATAACATAGTATAAAAGCTTATAACTAGGTGTTTATGTACACCTGGAGGTTTCACATCACTTGTATGTGAACTGCACATATGCTTAATTTCTTTTTTAATTTTTCAAGATTGGTGTGCATTTCTTTTTATATTATTGCTGCAATTTTATCATTATTTTGTTAAAAGAAATATACAGCGCACATCATATTTCTTTATCCATTCAGTTTGGCTACACAGTTTAACCGGTCCGGTAGATCAAGAGTGATAAGTTGTTCAGATGTATCTGGAGTTAGTACTTAGCCAATTTTTCTTAACGTTCTTCCGGTTCCGATGGGCCGTCTCGAAGTGTTTCAAATGTTGGTTAAATACTCTAAATGTAGTGCAAAAAGTTCTCCATAAAAATTATAACACAATGTATCTTTCAGGTTGATATGTAGAATTTTTTCTACATTATGTTCTGCTATTAGATATGTTTAAAACTGAGTAAGTTTTTTTTTTAAATAATAATGTCTTTATTGGACCAAAAATAAATAAATAAAAAACCATAAAAGCCTTACGCTATTGCTATAAACTTTGTTTTCTTTTTATTGCTTATGGTGGTATACGAGCAGATAGCACACCTGATGGTATGTGTCACTGCCGCTCATGGATCTTCGCAATACTAAGGGTATAGCTAGGCCGCTGCCTACCGATACAAACCCTAAACCCACCCAAGCTGGGCTGGCGGTTTCATGTACTTAAGAAGATCATGTACTTAAACGCCATGCATAAAAATGGTCATCATAATAAATCTCCAATTATTACTAATATATTTTTCAGTTCAATTATCTTCCAGAAGGTTTGAAAGTAATAAGTACTCTATTGCTTACGTAAGTTTCTTTAAAGTTATTACAAATTTAAATAGGTTAGAGGCGTGTTTTTACTACTTCATCTTTGAGTGTGGTGAACGTAAACAATCTGGCGTTGCCGGTGGTCACCCACCCCAGTTAGGCTTCCGGCTCTCTCGCTCACCGAACGAAGCGCAATAGGACATTGCCATTACTCAGACGTCGATCTTCTGCGAGTGTATGGTACTACTCAGATGGACCGGCCCGCGACTGTAAACTGTGGTCCTACCACTATTGAATAATTTATATTATTATATGTTACTAGCTTGTGCCCGCGGCTTCGCCCGCGTAAAGGTTACTTTTCTAAAGTTTTTCATCCCCTATTTTTATTTACCCCTTCAGGGTAATTTTTTATATACATACATACATATCATCACACCATATCCCTTGCATGGTATGCAGAGAGAACAGAGTGCTAGAGAACTCTATCTTTGCATACTTCACTCGCTTCCTCAACATTCATAATTCTCTTCATACACGCTCGCCGGTTTCGGAGACTCTTGACTCCACCTTCCTTCAGTACATGACCGATCTGGTCTAGGTAAGTTAGTCTCGGTCTCCCCCGGTACCTACATCCTTCCACTTTCGCATTGTATATCTTCTTAACCAGACGTACGTTAGATAATTTTGTACAAAATTTTAATGTCATATATATTTAGTTTCAAGCTTCTAGCTTTAAAAATGACGATACATCCTTACAACTTTTCATCCCCTTTTACAACCCTTTTTTTTATTAAAAAATAGCCTATGTCCTTTATCAGGCTCTAGACTATCTTTGTAATAAATTACATTTAGATCGGTTCAGTAGTCTTGGCGTAAAAGAGCGACAGACAGATAGAGTTACTTTCGCATTTATAATATTAGTAAGGATTATCTATAACTAAGCTCACTAATGGTATTAGAATAGAAAATTATAAGAAAAGGCTGACGTATTATAAACGACGGTGTGCTCTCAACGCTCAGCAATGCAACAAACTATGTTACTGAGGTGCCAACGGCAGATGGTACCCGAAATGATAACCGTAGGGACGGACCAGCGAAGACAAAGATTCTGTATCAGTGGCTTGCACAGAAAACGATAGAGCGGCAACGTGAGGTCTTATCCACCATCGCAAACGGTTTGGAAAAGGTGCGATCAGAATATAGGTCCCCAACAAAAAGCACTCACCCATACTGCGAGGCAGTTTTTAAAGTCATCTGTGACTAACAATTTACACACGATTGAAAAATAAAACAAAAGCTTGCCTTTTTATAGATTAGCGTTATGAAACTAACGCCATTATTGATACATACATACCATCACGCCATGTCCTTTGCAGGGTAGGCAGAGAGAACAGAGTGCCAGAGAACTCTATCCTTGCATACTTCACTCGCTTCCTCAACATTCATAATTCTCTTCATATACGCTCGCCGGTTTCAGAGACTCTTGACTCCACCTTCCTTCAGTACATGACCGATCTGGTCTAGGTAGGTTAGTCTGGGTCTCCCCCGGTACCTACATCCTTCCACTTTCGCATTGTATATCTTCTTAACCAGACGTTTGTTCGCCATTCTTTCCACATGTCCGCACCATCGGAGCATTCCTTTTCGCATCTTTACACCAAGAGTCTCTTTCATACCTACTTGCTCTCTTACGTCATCGTTACGAATGCGATCGATCAGCCTAACTCCACAGATTTTCCGTAGAGATCGCATTTCGACCGCATTAATTTTACTTTCATACTCTTTTCTGCATACCCAACTCTCGCTTCCATACAGTAAGTGTTTATAACGACATTGCCATTATTGATAACGACTACATTTTATATGTGATAAATGCACCCTGGCATACAATAGGCTAGTTATTATAGAAAATTGTAACATAATTAGGTTATTAGCAATAAAATTGTCCTCTATCCTGTGTAATAATGGTTGAGTGTAATTTTATAAACTTATAAGCGATATGATTGATAGAAATATACAATAATCGCTAAACATTTAAATAGGTATTGCACCTTCTAGATTTCTATAATCACTGTGTAATGGCGGCTACATTTATTTCTTTGTTTTTATGTAACTTAGTTGTTAGCCGCTAACTATGACAACTTTACTCGGACTGTGGGAGAGCGCTGAGGGCTCTCAACCCAATAAAGTTAAGCGACCGATCCCGAGGGTACCCCTTGTGAAGTACGTATGGACCTCGGCTCTGGGGGATCGCTCGCAAAGTGGGTTTTACCATATTTATGACTTTAACACGGACAATTTCCGTCTTCGACGGTGGGGTACGCAATCGTGAATTTTTACATGTCAGAACCTCGCAGGCTGTGTATGCCTCAATCTAAGCATCCGTAATAAAGTTGTCGGGTCCGCATACTGCCTATATTTATATTGCTCGCTGACTTTGTAAAAGATGACTAAGAGTTGATTATAAACAAAAATAAATTCTTTATCTCAGCTCTTATGGGTCCCAATATTAAACTCGTAGGTACTCTAAAATGTGAAGAAACTGTTCTTCTACATCAACGCTGAGGCTTGGCTTGTGATTTTATTTGAAGTGGCTTCCCTTCTCTTTTATAGACGTTACCTACTTTCAAACCTTAATAGTTTTTTTTATACATACATACATATCATCACGCCATATTCCTTGCGGGGTAGGCAGAGAGAACAGAGTGCCAGAGAACTCTATCCTTGCATACTTCACTCGCTTCTTCAACATTCATAATTCTCTTCATACACGCTTGCCGGTTTCGGAGACTCTTGACTCCACCTTCTTTCAGTACGTGACCAATCTGGTTTTTTTTATAATGTAACTATTAACAGTATTATGAAAAAAAATAATATGATTTGATGAAACATTTGTTAAATAAAAACTAAACTATGTAAAGTAAAAAAGAGTATTCTCAACCGTTTTCCTTAGCACGTTATTTATTTCTTTTAAATTTTATTTTAGTACTTGGGTTCAGCAGTTTAAAAAGAAATAGAAGTAAAAGTATTCATATAAAATGAATCTAGTTTCATCGGGCGCACCGATATTGAGAACTGGAGATGCTTGCAGACAAATGAAATAAAATCTTCTTAGTTTAGGAGATAGATCTACTCCACTAAATTACCATAACCAGTATTTATAATGATTGAGATAACCGAATACGAATATTTTATTCTTAGTTGTTTCTTCGTCTTAGACGTTATCAGGTCATAAAAGACGCATAAAGACTGTGCAAACAACGATGTGGTGACTGGTTAAGAATACAACGTGTCAACACTCCTTCCCGTGAACTTCGTAAAAACCAGACTAGGTGTCACCAATAAAATGGACAGTACCTAGAATGCTCCTGATGAATCAAATTCAAATAATTTGTTATGAATAAACCCCATAGTAACACTTATTGTGAATTTTTACATTTTACTGCATATAAATAACTATGCCATCTATTTTAAATAGCTTATTTCAATATCATTTTAGCATTAGCGATTTTTTTATATCCATGGCTGAGGTTTTGGCGTGACTCGATAGATGTCGCTAACCCTATTTTCTGCATCGCACTGTTTAGTTCGGTTATCTAAGAAATGAGTGCTTTTTGTTCTTTTTGGGAGTTATTCTCATAAATAATGCAAAAAATAATTGTTGGTCCATGAGTTATCTAGTGAAGCAACCATCACATAAATATATGTCAACAACGATTGCCAACTTGTCAACTGATAATTATGATTATTGCATTTTCCTCCTCTGTGGGGAGGTCTATGTCTAAAAGTGGAAGTCGGTGATGGATGGAAACTCATAACATTTGCTTAGGTATATACCTACTTTTATATCTATTCAACCCTCCGATCCATACTTACATAAAGACTAAATATAATAAATTCTGAATCTGTTAGTCGGCCGTTTATTTCGCTATCATTCTTAAATACGAAATTATAATTTACTTTAACTAGCACAATAAATATCACTTGAAATTAAATAATATGATTTTAGATTTTGATTTTATTACAAACTTTTACCTATTATCTATATTAATATGCAATGACACATGACACGCAGCTTTAGCAATGAGATTTATCCTAGATGGTTTCAACTTAATCTCTGCATTACATTCTGTATATTGATATGAAAGTTGGTTTATTATTTATTTTTGGGTTTGCTGAGAGATATACAAATGAATATTGAATAGTTTATCATGAATATATTCTAAGTACGTACCGCCGGCTCTTTGGCTAGAATTTTTAACGATACGATGTCGGTCTGCGAATAAATTTTATTAAAATATATATTAAATAGATTCTCAATTCTTGTGATTGTTTCTTAGTGACGAAATAATATTTAATGGCCGTAATGTAATTGTTGGTCCTTATTAGTATTAATATTTGCTTATATACTTTAAAATTTCAATTCAATAATATTTATACAGGGAAGAAGTGGACCGCTCCCAAAAACAAAGACAGGTGACCCTACTAGTCCTACTTGTAATGATAGGCTAGAAAAAAAATCGATTCGGATGAAAAAAAAGTTTTTACGACAATTTTTGGAAGTTTTCCACACACCAGCGTATTACGACAGTGCCTTGTAACGATAATTTAAAAAAAAAAAACGTAACTTTACTCAGATGAGAAAATACGCAATGTATTCAAAACTCAAATCAGCTGTTCCAGAGGTGATGCCTACATGCCCACAGTGAATGACCGCGGTATTGGGCCGAAACAGTATCGGCCGAACAGATGTTTTGATAATGACTTCTAATGTTTACGCGAGTATTACACATTTGAAATAAAACTACTTTTACGGATTCTATCGCGTTTGTATTTGATTGACATGGTCCTCC
Organism: Lymantria monacha; assembly: GCA_905163515.2. NCBI lineage: Eukaryota > Metazoa > Arthropoda > Insecta > Lepidoptera > Erebidae > Lymantria > Lymantria monacha. The sequence goes on from LR991081.1 coordinate 28,077,244, forward strand.
CGTGACCATGATCACTGTAAAGTGTTCGAAACGTCAGGAAATTATAAATCAAATACAAACGCGATAGAATCCGTAAAAGTAGTTTTATTTCAAAAGATGTTTTGATTATTGAATACATTGCAGTGTAGGTGAGTCTCGGTCTCCCCCGGTACCTACTACCTTCCACTTTCGCATTGTATATCTTCTTAACCAGACGTTCGTTCGGCATTCTTTCCACATGTCCGAACCATCGGAGCATTCCCTTTCGCATCTTTACACCAATACTCTCTTTCATACCTACTCGCTCTCTTACGTCGTCGTTACGAATGCGGTCGGTCAGCCTAACTCCACAGATTTTCCGCAGAGATCGCATTTCGACCGCATTAATTTTACTTTCATACTCTTTTCTGCATACCCAAGTTTATTGACTTTCATTTTTTTCATTTTCACTAAATGGCGTCCAGTGCTCGCCATATTGAATTTTCACTAACGGCATGTCTTTAGTGACACTCGCCGGACTAAGAGGAATCGATTGATGTGTGAATCATTAAAATCGGCCCAGGCGTTTGGTCTGTATAGTGCTTCAAAGTAACATACAAACATACATACATACATAGACTGTTAAACATAATACCACTCCTGTGCGTCGCTCAGTCGGGTAAAAAATACAGTTAGGGTACAAACTTGTGGATTCCTAATCGTATTAGATGATTATTTTATTGCTATTCTGATCGTGATAAAGACTACCATTAAATTTAACATTAGGTAAATCACTATTTTCACATCCGTAGGTCATAATAGGATTCCCCCGTAGCAGGGCGAGGGATTGTGGAGGCGGTTGCGCCACATCTCCACCGCTGGATTAATAGAAGGCACGGCAGCCTAAGCTTTAGGATGGTGCAGGTGCTTACCGGACACGGGGTCTTTGATAAGTACCTGCACAGAATTGGTAGAGAAGGAGGAGGAATAGGTATGCCCTGCCTGGGGGCCCCAGCGTCAGGTCCTATCGGCGATCGTTGGGAAAGACCTGTCGTTGTCGACCATCATCGCCTCCTTTTGCGAGGCCATTATGAAAAGGAAGAAGGCCGCGGAGCGGGAACGCGAGGCACTTGCGTCCGCTGACTCGCTCCGCCGCCGGCGACCGGGGAGAAGGCGCCGTTATGCGCACCTCCTCCCACCGCCTTGAGGGACAATAGGACGTGGCCAGAAGGCCAAGCGTGGGGCTGTCGGGGATCGAATGTCAGTAGACGATCTCTCCGGCTCCCCGTAAAAGCGCGGACGGGGCCGCTGTGGTTTTAGTAGGCATTCCGGTCGGGTTTCAGCTGGCCGGTGAGTCCCACACTCCCCCTCGTCTGTCACCGACGGAGGATAGCGCTTAAATGCGTTTCCATAGCGATAACAAAAGAAAAAAAAAGGTCATAATAGGGTTAAGCTGAACACCAACACCAGTATTCTGTCTGACAAAAGTTCAGACCCTTTTAAGACAGTTGCGAGGGATTTACATTTTATTTTATGTTTTAATCTATTTAATTTCTTTTATTTAACCTATTTGTTTATTCTCTTTTCATTTCCTGTCTAAATGTTAAATCTATTCTTGTATTTATTTTATTTTCAATTTGTATTCTTCATTTGTGCATGTGTGTTTCCTAACTTCTGTCGCTAAATAGATGTTTTCTTCTCGTGTATCTTCTTCATTCATTAGCTTAACTGGTCACAATATGGGGAACTACATGAACATAATTAGTATTATTTATGTGTGAATATCATTCATACTTCATATAATAGATTAATTGTTAGTAAACACATCTATAACAAATGTATTAGGACATCAATGTCACAGTTACTCGAATAGGAAACATGAAGTTACGAGCGAACTAACATGATCAGCCATCTAAACATCGTGCTGAACTAAAGAGGAATTATAATCCGCAACTGGCATAACTACATGTTAATTTTAATTAACGAACGTCCATTATTAATAATAGATGCTTTAGGTACAATTGGTTAATGGCGGCTAAATTATTATCGACGAAAATTAAAAATTTTCATGCAATATTAATACAATTGTCACAATGCTTGATTGTAGAATTCATAAAAATAAGCTGATGGTATCACCAGGAGAGTTGTTAACTATCTCCTGGGAAGTGTATTTTACCTATTGCGATCACCAACTCATATGTCAAATGTGGCGATCTTTTTTACTGCTTATAGTGGCGAGTTTTACTGCGAGCAAGCAGCACACCTGATGGTAAGTGTCACTGCCGCCCATGGACTTTTACAATACCAAGGGTACAGTTTAGGCCGCTGCCTACCAATGAAATCCCCAAACCCACCCAGTTGGGCTTCCGGCTCTCTCACTCACTGAACGAAGCGCAATAGCATATTCCCATTACCCAGACGTCGGTCTTCTGCAAGAGTGTGGTACTACCCCGGACGGACCAGCCCTTGGCTGTAGACAGAAAATTGTCAACAGCGTGGTCCTACCACTATATAAATTATGGTACTATCTTCTCGAATGTATGACACGGGTGTCAGAGAATGCACCTTGTGGCCTTTATGGAAAGTATATATAGTATGTCCATCAGTTGACGATGAAGTGCTTATATTTATAGTGTATAAAAAATGTCTTTGCTATTTTTATACAACCATGTAGTGTTAAAAAAATTATCACCTGCAAAGAGTTTTAAATGTCTTGAAAATTGGTGATTTTATAGATTTTGAAAGAGCAGCTCTTGACGAATTTCAAATTTGCCCCCTCATCTCTTTGACGTTCGAGACGCCATATAGAAATAATGGCGCTAAAATAGTTGTTTTATAATATCTCTTTTCTTATTTATTTAAAGATGAAAGTAGTTACGTTAAATATTAAAGTACACAAAATTTCTTATAGAGTATGAAATAATATTTTTTTCAAACTCAAAATTTTTGGCAAACTACTTTAATTGCTAAGTCAACAGTTTATTGTTTCTTCTTGTTCTTTTTTCGTATTGGCTACTTTACTAGCAGTTTTTGCTAGTGTCGAGAAGGAGTTTAAGCGCGAATATGGAAATGTCATGTCACGCTCTTATATTATACTAGCTTCTGCCCGCGACTTCGTCCGCGTGGAATGGTTACTTTGGGCTAACGTTAACTTCAACTCGCGAATTCGTTTACGTAAAAGGTGGAAATATTTTTAAATAATACATACGTTAAAGTTGTTTTAGGTACCTACATGACCCTTTTATTAGTAAGAGTAGAACATTTAACCTTAAGTAAAATAATAATAATAATCTTTATTGAAAACTAAATACATATGACAGTTGACATAGATGCCTTTGCCTCTTGAATTAGGTAATACCTGTGTTTCAAGAGACAGTTCCTTCCCGAAATACATAAATCTTGAACATCAAATTATTTTACAGTAACATACATTATAAATAATGAATATATATATCTTACGTAATAAAGACTAATGATAAAGAAATCTATAATAAATGAATGAGTGAGAATTAACGTGTTAGTGAGCGCGCTAACACGTTGTCTGTGTGTGTGTGTGTGTGTGTGCATGTGTATGTGTGTGTTGTGCGTTTGTTTGTGTGTGTATGTGTGTGTTTGTGTGTGTGTGTGCGTGTGCGTATGTGTATATGTGTGTGTGTGGTGTGCGTGTGTTTGTGATGTAGTGTGCGTGCATGTATGTGTTTCTTTTTTTTTGTGTGTATTTGTAGTTACGCGAAATAAGTATTTAAAAGTGATTCAAGTTTGACGTAATCCATATAATGCAATGTAGTACCATATAAAGTAATGCAAGTAAAAGTATTGGGTCTTATCTATACTTTCTATAGATATATACAATGTATGTATATTATACATACATACATACACTTACGCCTATTTACGATTACACATACTTTTAATGTGTATGAAATCGCTGTGTGGTAGCGGCTATGAATACTACCAATCCTCACTTTGCTTGTGGATGTCGTAAAAGACGACTAAGAGCCTTATAACGACTTGGGCCAACTCCATCTGATGCCGTTTGGTCAACAATTACATTCCCAATTAGGGTTGACGTCTGGCAGGCGGCCGGTCATAAAACTATTGCCAATAACTTTTACAATATGTACTATGAATGAAGAGTACTTATTGTATCGACCCCAAGTAATTGGGATAAGAGTAGGAGAATGATGATGATGATGACCTCTCGTGAACAAATCGCCAATTTGGTCCAGAAAAGGTCTTCCCCTTGTATTCGTCCCATTCACGATTGCTTTATATGTTTGCTTCGTCAACCTCTGCCCACTCATTATTTCTTCCACTTCGTGTCCAACCCACCTCAGCATACCAGCGCTCTTTTATAACATTATACCTAATTTTATCTTTCAGACTTACATCACACACGTTACGAAGAGCTGTCAGCTCTACAGCATTTATTCTATTTTCATGTCTTCCCCGCCAAATCTAACTTTCACTGCCATACATGAGGGCAGGCACTAATACTTCCTATACTTATTATTATTATTTAGGATGTGTAAAGCCGACGGAAGGTCATGAGAAGAAAACAAAACTAAAAATGTAGTGTGTGCAGAAGTACTTTGAAATAACATTAGTTTGAGTTTTTTTTTAATATAAAATTATAAGATCCAGTATTATTTTTAAACTGCGATATTTCCTAAGATATTCATTGAAATCAAATAATGTAAAGAGCAATTTTGTTTTAAATTAAATACTTGTAATGAATAACTCATTTATTTGGATAAGGATTAATATTATGTTTATAAAAACACCTTCGAAATATCACATTATTTTAAAACAAATTTGATTAGCATAAAAAAGGTTATAGTGAGCCAATCTTAAAAGGTAGACATATGCTGTCGCGGACTTTTATTTAGAACTTTGAAAGGGGAACAATTATGTAGTACATAATTTTTGCGCAACTTTAACCGTTTACGCAGCGGAAGCTCTCAAAAGGAAACATAAACCCAATTTTTACACATTCATCATTGTTGCTCTGCTCCTATTGGTCGCAGCGTAATGTTATATAGCCTAAAGCCTTCCTCTATAAATGGACTATCCAACAAAAAAAGAATTTTTCAAATCGGACCAGTAGTTCCTGAGATTAGCGCGTTTAAACAAACAAACAAACAAACAAACTCTTCCGCTTTATAATATTAGTATAGATTTCTTTCTTTAGTGTTTTGTAGTGTTATATTGAATAATTTTGCTGGTATTTTATAGAATATGGTACAGTTAAAGTGCTGAAGTGTAGTGAACATGGTATAATAGTGCTTAACATGTGTTTTCATATTTTGCCAAAACTTCCAAGAAAACCTATGATTTGGTTATCAGCGCCCGATTAATGGTAACGGACGGACAATGACTATTAAGACAATACAATATGAAGAAGTATTAGTGTCTAAAATATGAAGACTTGGCTTAGAGGTCTAAGTAACCAAGCCATAAACTCCAAAAAAAAAAGCTAGTGTCGAGTTACAACTTCTTCATGTCTTTAATACCTATCTCAATGACTAACAACAGTCATTGTCCTTCAGTAAGTCAAATCGTGGCCATCAACAGTGCCCGTGGCCATACTGTTAATGGTAAATTTTGGGCATTTAGATGGAAAACAAAAACGCTGTAAAGCACTTTTATATCACATTCACTACATTTCAGCAGTTCCATCATTTTTTACACATTACAAAAAATTATCTAATATAACACGTTAAAATACTAAGATAACGAATATAATACAAGAGCACCACATGACGTTTACAGATTCCCGCCAAAATTAGTTTATCGTTCTTCTTCTTCTTTTTATGTATTGGCAATCAGCTACTTATACGAGCCATTTTTGCCAGTGTCGAGTTATAATTATCTTCACGTTCTTAATCTCTTCAGGTTAGTCATTGTCTGTCAGTCAGTCGAATTGTCGCCATCAACAGTGCTATGGTGACACTGTTAATGGTATGTTGTAGGAATTTTGATGGACAACGAAAACGTTGTAAAGCACTTTTATATGATATTCACTACATCCCAGCTGTTCTGTCACATCATATTACATAAAATACCATAAAAATTATCTAATATAACACGTTAAAATACTAAGATAACGAATATAATACAAGAGCACCACATGACGTTTACAGATTCCCGCCAAAATTAGTTTATCGTTTTTAGGCGACATTTGGCCAATATGGCGGCGCGTGCATCAAACATGTGATATGGTGGCAAACTTCAAATTCGGAAATAACATCACAAAATTTATAAAATAATGGAATAATGGCAATGTGTTATTGTGTTTCGTTCGGTGAGCGAGAGCAAGAGATGTGGGTGTGGAGTTTTTACTGGTAGGCAGTGGCCTAGTAAGGGCCATGGTCGGCAGTAACACTTACCTTCAGGTGTGCTGCTTGCCCGTTTGCCACCATCAACAATTAAAAAAAAAGAAAATAAAGTAATAATTGTTTTTACTATTTTCATTATAAGTGTAATATATGTCATTTTTTTGATATAACCTTTTTTTGTTTTCGATATGACATATATTTTATTTTTTGTTTTCCTCGGTGTAATTATTGTCCAAATGCTGAATTAGAGTTGGTTCAAGACTGGGATTGCCTTAAGTGTAGCCGAATGCAAAAGACTTGTAAGTGACGTACTCAAAAAAAATGCTGATGTAATCAACATGAAGGGTGCCCACCCTGTGTTAATCTTAGCAGCAATTCTTAGTAATAAGAACTAAATATTAGTGATTTTTGTAATTCAATTTTAATACAGTAGTTATTTGGTAAATTAATTAGTTTTATTTTCCATTTTTAAACACGAGAAATTCAGTTTGTTATTGCCTAATACTTTTGGCAAAAGATGTATTTAGAATGACGCAGGTGTCGAAGATGAATCTGTAGCGAAATAAATTCCATACATCTATTAATCTATTGACGTCTATTACCAGAAATAAGCCTATCGAAATGTAAATTATATCGTTATTCTCGCGTCTGCCAAGCGGATTGGCAAATACAATTGTAGGTATTACAATATTTACGACTGCCATATGAATCTAAATTGTAGTGACTCATTGTATCTTTAATCCGCCTCCGTTACTACCTTTATCCTATTTTTTTTTTGTAGGCGGACGATGCCCCGGCAGCTTTCGCCATCGAGGCATCGTCCTCACGCGGTGGCCTCACTCCGGGCGACCGGACTAGTCCCCGGTCCAGTCACCCGATGCCTCGGCTAGGTACTCGTACGCGCCTAAAGAAGCATAACTTCAAAAAAAGAATTAGCGTCAATGACATCGTGTTAGTTTCGCCGCAACAATATATATAACCGAATCGAATACCCGAAGTGTGCTAACTACGCCAAAGACAAAAAAAAAACAGAAAGTCTTGTTTATTTATTAACTTTTTAATCTTAGTAAACTAAACAATATATTCAATGTCTTCAGTGGATGTGGTAATTTAAAATTTTATCGGCGTGAAGGTACCTAATGGATTTTAGTGTTCTAAAACGCATATTCGTGTTATTCGTATTCTAATGGACCCTGGATTGGGTTTTATGGATGGTTTCAAAATTAGTAGTAGTATAAATTTTTATGCAAGTCTAAGAAAGCTATTTGATATTACGAAAACCTTCTGTCTGAATATTTAGGGTGAAATGAGCAGCGTTGGCTACATAAATTGCTGTTTTGTCTATTGAGAGGACCCTATTATTACTATTTTTTTGCGGTGGGCTATGGATGCTTCTCGCCCCGCCAAATCAGTCCGGGGTGACGGAAGAGGCGACGCGTGACCTCATAGACCCACCATGAAAACTCCTCTCTTCGCCATGCGAGCGGGCCACCGTGGCCCGCCCGGCGTTTTACCCTTACGGGTTCCTCTAGTGTCGACGCCCTCACGCGGTGGCCTCACGTCGGGTGACCGGACAATTTCCCGGTCCGATCACCCGAAACCTCGGTTAGGGCGGCATCAGGCGCAGATATTCGCGTCTGCGTCGCCCCGGCCGCTTTTTTTTTATTTTTTTTTATTACATTTAGTGACAAGTAAGCAAGCAGCACACCTGGTAGTAAGTGTTACTGCTGCCTATGGACCTTAGCAGGGCTATAGATAGCCATGGCTATAGTTGGCCGCTGCCTACCCACCCCCAACCCCAAACCCACCTAGTCGGGCTTCCGGATCTCTCGTTCACCGAACGAAGCACAATGGCACATTGCACTTGCTCAGGCGTCGATCTTCTGCGAGAGTGTGGTACTACCCCGGACGGTCCGGCCCGCAGCTGTAGACAGAAAACTGTCAACAGCGTGGTTCTGCCACTACTTTCTGTTGTTTATTTTACCTTGGGATAATATTTAATACATAATGATTAAAATTAAATTATAATATCACGCGTGCTTCGTACACAAATTCAAAGTAGTTGAATTCGATGCTAAAGAAATAAAAGTATTTTCTATATACGCTTATTATACAATTCACATTTATTCACATAGACTTTATCATTTAGATCTAAGTAATTTACACGGCTCTTTCATACTTAGTATGTTATTATTTTTATTTGTTGATCTTTTGATAATACATTAATTAAGTACGTTTTCCATGTGAGTGCACCGGCTGCGTGAAAACTTTTGTATTTTTTATAATAATAATAATTTATTTTGCTCTGAATCATGGTACAATAAGGTGTTACAATATTATTTGTTTTACATGTTCTGTTATAATTGTATAACATGCAAAATTATAATAGCATGAAAATATCATGTCATACTTTGACCTGAATATACATAATATTACGTCAAAATTACAAATTTACTAAAATAAAAATTCAAAACAGAATATGTCAAGGAAAAACAAATGTCATAATATAAATAAATTATATTTTATATTGGAAAAACTCTTGTATGCTTTAAAAATGTTTTCCATTAGTCATCTCATCAAATTATATTTAAATTGATTAAATGTCATATCACGGCATTGGTAAGGTATATTGTTAAATATTTTACTACACATTATATAGCAATTATTAGAAGTTAATGATAATTTAGTACAAGGTAGGTATATACAACTTTTTAGCATTCTTAGGTCTAGGTGCATAATGCCTCTTTGGTTCAGAAAAGAGATTTCTATGCTTTACAACAAATATGCAAGCTTCAATAATATATAGGTATACTCGGTAGTGTCAATAAATTAAATTTCTTAAAAAGAGGACGACACGAGTCTGTTTGACGTAGCCCAAAAATAGCCCTTATACGCTTTTTTTTGCATTATGAAAGTATTGTCAAATTCAATTGAACGACCCCATAAAATGATCCCATACCGTAATATAGAACACATATAGCCATGATACGTATCTATCGTGATCCCCAAAAATCTATGCACTGACTTCTTCAATTGGTGTAGATTTATATAAAACTTTGAGATCAAACGGCTGGGAGCGACTAGTGTGAAATTGCATATATTTGTTTTTTTTTAACATTTAGTTTTAGGTTATTTGATACCATCCATGCACCTGCTTGTTCAAGGGCTGAATTAATATTATTTTCATACTCATCTTTTATTGCCAATCTTTTCAATATTTTTTTTTAAAGTCACCATCCTGCACTAAGGAAATAATCCTTGTATAGCGGGGGACTTTATAAACATGTAATTGAAAAGAGAACTCTATCCTCGCATACTTCACTGGCTTCCTCAACATTCATAATTCTCTTCATACACGCTCGCCGGTTTCGGAGACTCTTGACTCCACCTTCCTTCAGTACGTGACCGATCTGGTCTAGGTAGGTTAGTCTCGGTTTCCCCCGGTCCCTACATCCTTCCACTTTCGCATTGTATATCTTCTTAACCAAACGTTCGTTCGTGCAGTCATATATTACTATATTACCTACTAATAACGAACTTCTCGTTCCCAATTCCATTCACCGCTCGAAAATTGTATAAAAACATCTATTACACTGCTAGAGAAATTATAGCATCGCATTTCATACTTAATAAGGAAAGTTCTCAGGAATGTCCACCCGTGGCCAAGAGTCGCTGAAGTATTCGAAACAATGGAATAGCAAAAATCAAATACAAACACGAAAAAACCCTAATTTTTTTTAATATGGAACGTTTTAACGTGGAAATATTAGAAACCATTAATATAGAGGTAGTATGAAAAAGAAAGTCCACATTCTTCTTCTTCTTCTTCTTATATATTGGCAATCAGCTATTTATTCAAGCTATTGGTGCCAATGCCGAGTTATGAATATCTTCACATTTTTAGTCTTTCAGGTTAGTCATTGTCTAAGTCAAATTGTCACCATCAATAGTTCTATGGCTACTTGTGGCCACCGCTCTATATGATCTTGTGGGAATTTTGATGGAAAACGAAAACGTTGTAAAGCACTTTTCTATGATATTCACTTCATCCCAGTAGTTCCGCCGCATCACATTACATAAAATGCACGTTGAAACACTAAGATATCGAATATAATACAAGAGCACCACATGACGTTTTCAAATTCCCGTCAAAAGTCCTACAACATTATCTTCGACAACTTTATAGTGGACTTAGACAATGAACCGACATGACTGACAACTAAAATATAAATCTATTATAATTTTTTAAACTTATTTTACTTGACATTGGCGAAGTTGTGGTTAATCACTCACAGAGGCCATTCATTAAGAAGAAGAAGAAACATTATCTTTTTCTTCTGCTTCTTATATATTGGCAATCAGCTACATATACGAGCTATTGGTGCCAGTGTCAAGTTATAAATATTTTCACGTTTTTAGTCTTTCAAGTCAGTCGTTGTCTATAGTCTATAAAATATAGCTTGATCTCCGTGACAGTTCTCACTAGTCCCGCACGCTTACGATGCAGTCCGTATTTTTGTCGATATAATTCTTTATTTTTTAAAGTTATTTGCTACTGCAATTGGAAAATAATGCATGAAAATCTTATTGAACTTCTATCAAATGGATGGATGAATCGATTATAAATTTAAAACAATTTATGAAAATCTTATTGAATTTAAATTAATGGATTTTATTTAATTTTAACTAAAGCTGTTAATTCTTTTTATTATTCGAAAGGAATACATCCAAGTTCATCGACACTATTATCATCATCGCTGGAGTATTCCTGTAGGTTGATGATGAGTTCTTGGTCACAGATTATTTCATGAATAATCATGTTTATTTTATAAAAGAAATTATCTTTTCAATATAATAGAAATGATCCTATTAATATTATAACTGATGTCTGAATACTAAATTAACACAATTTACTTATTTTATAGAGTAACCATGTGGTTTATATACGTAATGTATTGGTTTTACTTGTTTTATAAATAATTAATAAGAATGTTATCGATTTACGTTTATCGATTGCCCCATCTCTATCTTATTCTCAGTTCAGTATGATCTTGTACTTGCGTAAGCACCATACTTTTATAAAATGGTTACTAAGTATTTTAAAACATATGAGTTTTGGTGTAAATATTCATATTTTTACATTCATAATTCAGTTGAGATATAACTGGCACCTAAAGAATTCATATTTTCAAATATAGTCGAATTATCAATAGCGTGGTTCTACGACTACGCTGTTGACAGTTTTCTGTCTACAGCTGCGGGCAAGTCCGTCCGGGGTAGTACCACATATTCGCAGAAGATCGACGTCTGAGTAGTGGCAATGTGCTATTGCGCTTCGTTCGGTGAGCGAGAGAGCCGGAAGCGCAACTGGGTGGGCTTGGGGATTTTATTGATAGGCAGCGGCCTAAGCTATACCCTTGGTATTGCAAAGGTTCATGGGCGGCAGTGACACTTACCATCAGGTGTGCTGCTTGCTCGTTTGCCACCATAAGCAATAAAAAAAATACAAATTATAATTGTAATAATGACGCGTATTCATAATTACTTCATCGGTTTTGTCGCTATCTGTCACAGAGATCAAGCTATATTTTAAGGACTATAAGTCAAATTGTTGCCATTAACAGTGCAATGGCCACACTGTTAATGGTATCTTGTGGGAATTTTGATGGAAAACGAAAACGTTGTAAAGCACTTTTATATGATATTCACTTCATCCCAGTAGTTCCGCCGCTTCATATTACATAAAATGCCATCAAAACTATCTAATATATCACGTTAAAACACTAAGATATCGAATATAATACAAGAGCACCACATGACGTTTTCAAATTCCCGTCAAAAGTCCTAACATTATATTTTTCTTTAATCAAACAGTTATAATGACAGTTGACATTTCTAGTCTTTGAACTGCGCTGTTGTGTCATATCAAATATGACATAATAATACGTACAATTACAGTACGTAATGATTCAATGTATTGGAACGTATCAGTTGATTAGTACCCTCTGGACTCCTCAGCATTAATAACATACTGCCAATAGCTTTGTATAACTAAATAATAACATTATTATCAAATTATATGTTCGTTGATGTAGTGACCACATATTTATTGTTTCATACAATTTTTTGAAGTAATATATTATATGGCAGGATTTTAAAATTATTGTGTAATAAAAAGTTCTCCAGTTTGCGAGAAAAACAGCATAAACGGCTGTTTACATACATTACATAATTTGAAGTGAAAATATTGTATGTATGACAAAAGTAAGCGATATAGCTGCGATATAAGCTCTTCTCTTAGCAAGTTAAAGTAGAATGAGACATACTCGTTTCGTTTTCATAATTTAATGTAAATTTTCCGTTTCGTGACGGAGTAAGAATAATATTCACCACCCCATATCTTACCTGAGGGTGATCGTACGAGACGACCAAGGGATATAAAATGCATATAACATATATGCGAGAGAAGGAAAACTCGATACAAAACCCCAACACGTCTGACCAGCGCGGTATAGTAGGTTAATTTCCCTCCCATTACGGAGAAGGCCCGAGCACAACAGTGGGACATTTATGGGCTGTGGTGATGATGATGAATGTAAATGAATGATGTATAAACACAGCTTATGCTATTCAAAAGTGATTGATGTATAATTAAAACGTTACCTTGAAATAGAAAAGTGTCCTATCGTGTTTATATCCTATTTTTTTATGGGACTAATCCCACCACACATTCTCACTATTGTAACTCCTGTAAGCCAGGATCCACAATGGTCTCCATAAATGACACCGAGGTTTGACCCTCAGGCAGTCGCGGGATATGATTTTAAATGTCTTGGGATCCGAAAAAATTTTAATTAGAAAAGGTTAAAGAAGAGGAGTTGGAAATAGTGATACGACATATCCATTTTTTTTTTGATAGGCTAAGGTCTGGTTACAATTTATATAAATTGATCGAGGTGGTGAAAGGACGTGGTCCCGCATAACCCTCACCACCAATTAAGCATGCAATCGATACTGAATCCTTGACTTCGAAAACATCGTGACACATAACTTTAATATATCATCATTATCATCACAGTTTACGTATGTGCTACTGTTCGGCTCAAGCCTTCTTCAAAATAGGGTTTTATTTCAAGTTTGCCTTCTTTTGTCTAGATGTATCACTTATTCGACTTTTACGACACCAACAGCCAAGAATGGGGATGATCAATGGTATTGTTACTCTGTCACCACACGGAAAACTTTAATATATAGCAACTCTAAAAACCTACAAATCATCAACGGAACCTATTAGAACCCATTAGATTACGTATTAGGGAGCAGTACTCTTGAGAAACTTATAATACATTTTATTGTTAAAAGGTCTCCAGAATAATATATAGGTACTTTTGTTTTTAATAATTTTAATCAAAACTGTTATATCATTTTTCATGAAGAAAAAACAGTTATACATTCAGACTCATTGTATACAAATATAAACAGTACTATTTTTTTAAAATAGCCCTTTCGTTTATTTTCCTGCTTATCAGATCACGTTGAGCATAGCCGACGCGACAGTAATGTTCAGTTAGTCACCCCATAAACCCATATAACCCGCAGAATTAGAAGGCCTAATATCTAAGACACCTTCGGTCTCTCTTCTTGCATATACCACAAGCTAACCAAGCTGAATATAGGGTGTATTCTTAAAGCACAATCTCTCCTGCCAATTATTAATAAGTTCGATACCTATAAGGTAGTTTTGCCCAAATGCAACTTGCAACTCTCGCTGTTAGAATAACACAGAGTCACTTGTTTTGATAGAAATGAAAAATCCAACTAAATTAATGAAACTCCCGTCATCTAATGGCACTAAGTTTAGAACTATTAATAATTAGGTACATACCACTCAACGGGAGTGGGGCTATAATCACACCTATCTATCATGAGACTGTTTAAAACAACATCAAATTGTTTCCCCGTGTACTGGTATCAAGAATACAAAATATAGACAATCCTTTCTTTACCAAAGGAATAGTAAAATGCTGTATAAGGGAGCACTGCGGGCCTCTTGCAGCGAGTCTTGGTCTTGCATTTGGGCAATATTACTATAAGGATTTCTTTTTTTTTTTTTGTTATGATACACTGCTTAGTCAAGCAAATAGTTCTAGTATTGTGAGGGTCTTTGCAAACATGTAATTAATTGGCAGAAATTACACTGGGACTTAGAATAAAAATAATTTGTGGATGGCACAAAATAGTGCCTTGCATGGGAATCGAACTCACGACACTTGCCACAGTGGGTTGATATCTTAACCACTACACATTAACCTATCTATGTAATCGCTTTATCATCATCATCATCACAGCCCATATATGTCCCACTGTTGGGCTCGGGCCTCCTCCGTGATCGAAGGAAAACTAACCTACTATACAACGCTGGTCAGACGTGTTGGTATAGGGCTTTGTCTCGAGTTTTCCTTATCTCGAATAGATGTTATATGCATTTTATATCCCTTAGTCGTCTTTTACGATCACCCACGGGTAAGATAGGGGGTGGTGAATTGTATTTTTACTCCGTCACCACATGGATATGTAATCGATTTCAGTAATAAGCTAACTACATACATACATACATACATATCATCACGTCATATCCCTTGCAGGGTAAGCAGAGAGAACAGAGTGCCAGAGAACTCTATCCTTGCATAGTTCACTCGCTTCCTCAACATTCATAACTCTCTTCATACACACTCGCCGGTTTCGGAGACTCTTGACTCCACCTTCTTTCCGTACGTGACCAATCTGGTCTAGATAGGTGAGTTTCGATCTCCCCCGGTACCTACATCCTTCCACTTTTGCATATTGCATATATCTTCTTAATCAGATGTTCGTTCAGCATTCTTTCCACATGTCCGAACCATCGGAGCATTCTCTTTCGCATCTTTACACTAATACTCTCTTTTATACCTACTCGCCCTCTTACGTCGTCGTTGCGAATGCGGTCGGTCAGCCTAACTCCACAGATTTCCCGTAGAGATCGCATTGCGAGCGTATTAATTTTACTTTCATGCATTATAGGCATATAGGTATATATGCTTGTAAGCTAACTAAAGAAGTATATACTAAGATTTTATCAGCGTAAATAATAATGTCTTACTTAATTTTCTGTATGAATAATTTATTATGAGAGCGACGCGTATTGTTGCTGAAAATATTTATTATTTAACTTTTTTAGTTACATAAAGTCTTCGTATAAGATGACTGCCGTGACGGGCCAGGAATATAAGAAAAGCTATTAATATTAAACTTAAGGAAAGGAGGTACTGTTCAAGAGAACTGTATTATTACTTTCGTATCATTTGATGTTATATTTAATAATTCAAAGGCTTGTTTCATTCTCTAACTCTGTAGTTATAAACAATAAATTAATTTTCTTTGACATTTCATTTGCTGAAATGGACTCAAAAATGAAATATAGAAAATTTTATAAAGAAAATATGAAGTTTAAGTACAGAGATTGAATGAAGAGAGAGCGAGAAAGGGGAGTAGTATAGACATTACTTCCGCTGACACAGACCAATAAGAACAGACCAGTTCTTATTGGTCTGTGTCTTTCAAGTAGCTCTTAGCTGAAATAAATCCGTAAAGGTTTGTTTGTAACTTGAAAATAACATAGGGTTGATAGGTCCAGCACGTTTCTGTGTAAACATTCGGATAAAGTTTCTCTAATCTCAAGTATTTTCCGTGTGGTGACGGATTAAATTAAGGGATATAATACGCATATGATATCTGTGCAAGAGAAGGAAAACTCGAAACAAAACCCTATGCCAACACGTTTGACCAGCCTGGTATAGTAGGTCAATTTCCCACCTATTGTGGAGGAGGCCCGAGCCCAACAGTGGGACATATGTAGGCTGAGATGATACCCAAGTATAAAGTCCAAATTTTGTTAAGGTTTCTAAATATTAACAAAATTTGTACTTTATATTGTGCTGACGGAATAAGAATGCAATTCACCACCCCCTATCTTATCCGTGGGTGATCGTAAGAGACGACTAAGGGATATAAAATGCAAATAATATCCATGCAAGAAAAGGAAAATTCGAAACAAAACCCTATACCAATACGCCTGACCAGCGTGGTTTAGTAGGTCAATTTCCCTCCCATCACATAGGAAGCTCGAGCTCAACAGCCCACAGTTCCAGCATCATCATCTCAGCTCATATACGTCTCCCTGTTGGGCTCGAGCCTCCTACGTAATAAGAGGGAAATTTAACTATTATACCACGCTTGTCAGACTTGTTGGTATAAGGTTTTGTTTCAAGTTTAACCTTCTTTAAATGTTAAATGCGTTTTATATCCCTAAGTCGTCTCTTACGATCACCCACGTGTAAGATGGGGATGGTGAATTGTATTCTTACTCCGTCACCACACGGATAGTTCCAAGATATAAGTGCTGAAATTATGATAATATACTTTACACTTATTATGATAAAAAAAAACTAACCAATCAAGTTAACTTATTTACAACAGCAATAGTAAATTGATTAAAATCGAAACCAAATTAGTCATTTAGTTAATTGATGGAGTGATCTCGTCGCCAGCATCCCAGGTGCACATGCCAATATACTAATTGAACTCACATGCGGGTGTTATTGCAAACGTATTTAATTATAATTCATTAGTCGATAGCAGTGAAGGTCGAACAATGATATTACCGGTGGCAACTTTAACTACTTAACATTTTTAATCTTTTATAAGTTTATTCGAGACTGCAATTATACTTTAAAAAAAAAAAACAAATTTTATATTTTATAATAAAAAAATATAATTGAAAAATAAATAAAAAAGTATGGGTTATTTGATATCATCATCATCATTCAAATCAAATCAAATCAAATCATTTATTTTGCATAAGCCCCATAGTGGGCACTTACATATTGTCAATTTTACATTGTGTTTTAAATTAAATTTAATTAATCTACCACCGGATCGGAAAGCAGCCACATACTGAGAAGATCCGGCAAGAAACTCAGTGGGCTCGTCATTTTTTTTTTATTATATTTTTTCACAAAAGAGTTTGGTTACATGGTTAATTTATGTTAGCTCCAGTGATATGCCCTTCGAGTAAAGATTCATTTTTTAAATTTTGTATATAATACAAAATTAAACTAAGAATATTTATAAACAAAAAGGAAAGAAAAATGGCTGGACCAGATCCCACAAGCGGCACCCGATCACGAGTTAACTATTAGAGCAGCCATCACGCCCCTCAACCACATTGGAGGGAAGGGAGAGACCCGCTCCACATAGCTACCGCAAGCAGAGACCTTTTCAGTGAGCATGACCACACCATAAATTTGAAACAGATAGCTTGGATAAATAAATACATAACTCGTTTCTCCTACTCTTATCCCAGTTACTTGGGGTCGATACAATATGTACTCTTCTTTCATAGTACATATTGTAAAAGTTATTGGCAATAGTTTTATGACCGGCCGCCTGCCAGACGTCAACCCTCCTTGGGAATGTAATTGTTGACCAAACGGCATCAGATGGAGTTGGCCCAGGTCGTTAGAAGGCTCTTAGTCGTTTTTTACGACATCCTCTAGCAAAGTAAGGGTTGGTAGTATTCGTAGCCGCTACCACACAGCTTCATATCATCAACATTAAATCAATAATTCAATATTCGATTATTATAATAGATAGTATAGTTTGTATATATTGTGAAATAAGATAAAAACATTTAATAGTGGCAGGACCACGCTGTTGACAGTTCTCTGTCTACAGCCGCGGGCCGGTCCGTCCGGGGTCCACACTATCGCAGAAGATCGACCTCTGAGTAATGGCAATGTGCTATTGCGCTTCGTTCGGTGAGCGAAAGAGCCGGAAGCCCAATTGGGTGGGTTTGGGGATTCTAATGGTAGGCAGCTGCCTAGTTATACCCTTGGTATCGCAAAGGTCCATGGGCGGCAGTGACAGTTACCATCAAGGTGTGCTGCTTGATCGTTTGCCACCGTAAGCAAAAAAAAAAACAATATATTGTAATATAGCATAATTTATCCGTGTGGTAATTGAGTGAGAATATAATTCACCACCTGCTTTTCTTGCCCACGTATGTGTAAAAGATGACTAAGAAATATAATATGCATATAACATCTATATAAGAGATGCAAATTCGAAATAATATGCCAATTCAGTTAAGATCGCATATTACTACGCTGGTGTGCTCACCAGCATAATAATATAAGTATATTTACTTCCTGTTATGGAGGATGCTCGAATCTAACAGTGAGAGATATAATCCACACGAAAATATAATCGCATGTTTATAAATACCCGATACGAAACGAAAAATGATGTCACAAGCGGGGTTCGAACCCGCACCTATTGGGAATCGGCACAACCGTGCTGCCACTTACACCATCGTGAACTATTTTAGGACATGCAAATTTCGATTCATATTATATCTTATGTCTTCAAGGTGACGTATGCCATCTATCGGACAATGTTTACACATTGTATAGACTTAATACTTCAAACTTTACAGTTAGAATTGTATTAAACGATGACACAACCTTGTTATTCAAATTATTGAAATTTTTAGCATTTAATATGCTAATCGCATGTTAAAAAAAATATAATCACATGTGGAAAGAATGCCGAACGAACGTCTGGTTAAGAAGTTATACAATGCGAAAGTGGAAGGATGTAGGTATCGGGGGAGATCGAGACTCACCTACCTAGACCAAATTGGTCACGTACTGAAGGAAGGTGGAGTCAACAGTCTCCGAAACCGGCGAGCGTGAATTATGAATGTTGAGGAAGCGAGTGAAGTATGGAAGGATAGAGTTCTCTGGCACTCTGTTCTCTCTGCCTACCCTGCAAGGGATATGGCGTGATGATATGTATGTATGTATGTACAATATAATAGCTATATTTAGTACGCGGTATAGTGGTTATGGCGATCGAAGTGGTTTTTATAAATTTTCTATCGATTCTCTTTTGATATTCACTTTGCCAGTTTTTAGAACTCGCTCGTGATAAACTGCATTCTTAACTCGTTACGACACTTAGGATATTTTTACAATAGTAGAAATTTTATTACAATAGTAGTAATTATCTTTGAAAGTCAAACCAGAGGTGCCCTTTTGTGTACAATATTAACGTCTGTGGTGACGCCCTCAGCGATTTATTGTTTTTAATAATAACGTGAACCCGTAACAAAGAGAATAAAAGTCGGCATTGCGCCCCGCTCAGTTTCATAGAGCCACTACATTTTTATAGATACGGTACTTATTTTTTTTATATAATGAATCCTGATATTTACACGTTTTTTTTTTTAAAGGACATCCATCACCTTGCTCTATGGAAATTATCCTTGTATTGAGGGAGTGTACAAAAATGCAATTAACGTAAACAAATTACATCCAAACTCAGAACAAAACTTTGTGGATTGCACAAAGTATTGTCCTGCTTGGGAATCGAACGCACCGGACTGGCACGGCAGGTCGGTATCATATGCCATCTGTAGAGTTAAGTATTACACATTAGATATAAAAATATTTTTGCGGATTCTATCATGCTTGTATTTTATTCGTTAGTCGTTGTTACTAAAGAGGACAGACGTCAGACAAGTCATTCTTCCCGTGACTATTACCGTGAAACTTTGGGCAATTAAAAATGAAATTATAAATAATTTTGTTTCATGTACCTTTTTTATAAATCAACAACCTATGCTAAGGAAATAATTCTGGTATTGTTGTAAACGTTGCAAAGATATAATTCATCATTATCATCATCTCAGCTAATATATATCCCTTTTTTTTTTTATTATTGGTGGACTATGGATGGGTCTCGCCCCGCCAAATCGGTCCGGGGTGACGAAATGGCGGCGCGTGACCCCATAGACCCACCGTAAAACTCCTCTCTCTTCGCCGTGCGATCGGACCACCGGTACCCGATCTTTGTCTTCGGTGGTAGCTAATATATATCCCACTGTTGGGCATAAGCTCCTCTATAATAGGAGGAAAATTGACATACAATACCTACCACACTAATCAGACGTGTTGATATAGGATTTAGTTTCGAGTTTTCTTTCTCTTGCATAGATGTAATATGCGTTATATATCCCTTAGTCGTCTCATACGATCACCTATGGTTAAGATAGAGGGTGGTGAATTGTATTCTTACTCCGTCACCACGCAGATAAAGATATAATTAAGATATAATAAACGGACAAAAATTATGCACAGACTCCGAACAACAATTTGGGGATCGCACAAAGGGCAGCAGCCCTGCATCGGAATTGAACTCACGCCATTATCTTAACCACTACCCCATCAGTACAGTATTAATATTATTAGCCATTGCTTTATTGAAAATATTATTTTGTCAATATTTTCAGGTAATTAAAAATTTAAATTTTTTATTGGCTTAAAACTATTAAAATATGAAGGCAAATTTTGACGCTGTCACTGAACTCGAAAATCGAGCAGTCTAATACAAAAAGCTCCGGCTCGGACCCTTAGTTTCGTTTTTAATATTTTTTGTCTTTTTTTTATTCATTATTTTATTAAATACTAGCTTCTGTCCGCGGCTTCGCCCGCCTAAAAGGTTACTTTCCTAAAGTTTTCATCCCCTATTTTTATTTTACTCCTTGAGGGTAAATTGTTTCCATCCATCCATCAGCCCGTTAACGTCCACTGTTGGACATAGGCCTCCCCACGAGAATGCCATCTATAACGGTCCTGTGCCACCTGCATCCAACGGTTTCCTGCGACCTTGATGAGGTCATCAGTCCAGCAAGTGGGGGGTCGTCCTACGCTGCGTCGTCCGATTCGTGGTCGCCACTCGAGAACCTTTTTTCCCCAACGGTTGTCGGTTCATCGAGCGATGTGGCCTGCCCATTGCCACTTCAACGTGCTAATCCTTAGGGCTATGTCGGTTACACCCGTTCTTCTACGGGTTTCCGTATTTCGGATTTTATCACGTAGAGATATACCGAGCATAGCCCTCTCCATAGCACGTTGAGCGACTTTGGAGACCACGTTTCAGTGCCGTAAGTCATCGCTGGTAACACACACTGGTTATGGCACACCTTTGTTTTCAGACACTGCGGAATATTAGACGAGAAGATCCTCCTAAGTTGCCCGAACGCTGCCCAGCCGAGTTGGATTCGTCGGCTGACCTCTTTTTCGAAATTGGATCTACCTAATTGGACTGTTTGTCCTAGGTAAACATAGTGATCGACAACTTCGAGAATCGCATTCCCAACCAGGACCGGTACAGAAATGACATGGGCATAAGACATGATTTTCGTCTTGTCCATGTTCATTTGCAGCCCTACTAGTTGGGAGACCTTGCTGAGGTCATTGAGCATGGTGCCAAGGTCCTCCAGGGATTCTGCCATGACTACGATATCATCTGCGAATCGAAGGTGAGTGATGTATTCGCCATTGATGTTGATGGCGAGTCCGGCCCAGTCTAAGAGCTTGAAGACATCTTCCAGCGTAGTGGTGAACAGTTTCGGAGAGATAACTTCTCCCTGTCTCACGCCTTTCTGCAGCTGGATCGATTTCGTACTCTTATCCTGGATGCGGACTGAGATAGTAGCGTCTTTATACAAACACTTCAGCACTTCGATATATCGATAGTCAATTTGGCACCTCTGAAGGGACTGCAGCACTGCCCAAGTTTCGACAGAATCAAAGGCTTTCTCATAGTCCACAAACGCTAGACACAGAGGCCGATTATACTCCTCGGTCTTCTGTATAAATTGTTTACAAAATAATAATGTCAAATTTATTTATATCTAATCAATAGCCTAAAAATTAGTTTAAAGCTTCTTCTGGCTTTAAAAATGACGATACTTCCTTACAAATTTGCATCCCCCTTTATAACCCTTTTTTAGCATTAAAAAGTAGTTTATGTCCTTTATCAGGCTCTAGACTATCTGTGTACCAAATTTCATTTAGATCGGTTCAGTAGTTTTGGCGTGAAAGAGCGACATACAGACAAAGTTACTTTCGCATTTATAATATTACTAAGGATTTTTATGATATTTAAATATATCTTCCAAAAGACACTAAAAAGAAAATACTGGTTATACAGATATTTATAAAACTGAATTGTGCAAAAAATATTGAAAACAAAGAAACTAACAGCCATATATTATTGCTGAAATAATTAGTCTTTAATTAGAAACTACAATTGTGGTTGAGAACTTTGTGACTATAGAAACCTCGTTATATATGAATTGCCAGTCTCATACTATTAATTAACTTATAAAATATTTGAAACCATTTTGCATACTTAGACCTAGTTACGATTTTATATTAATTTATAGCTTTATTAGTAACTGGTATTCATTTTATTGTTAAGTATACCATGTCTCACCGACCCTTAGTTTTCAGGATAAAAATCTACGAAGTGATTTTATTGTGTGTTGTCTACAGCCGCGGGCTGGTCCATCCGGGGTAGTACCACACTCTCGCAGAAGATCGACGTCTGAGTAATGACAATGTGCTATTGCGTTTCGTTTGGTGATCGAGAGAGCCGGAAGACCAACTGGGTCTTCCGGCTCTCTCGATCACCAAACGAAACGCTTGGGGATTTTATTGGTAGGCAGCGGCCTAAGCTATAACCTTGGTATTGAAAAGGTCCATGGGCGGCAGTGACACTTACCATCAGATGTGCTGCTTGCTCGTTTGCCACCATAAGCAACAAAAAAAAGTGAACCCGTCTCTTTCTTAGGAAACTTATAGCACCAACTGCGATTTTTAACTCACCTAACAAGTGTGGCGATTAAGGCGTTATCCCGTATTGTAGGTAGAGGGAGGATGTTCTATAGTAGATGTTTGGATATCACCCTTTTGACTGCACAGATGGTGTAGTGGTTAAGATGCCGAATTAATATGAAACATGTCGTGGGTTCAATTCTCATACAGGACCATACTTTGCGGGCCACCGAAGACAAAGACCGAGTGCCGACGGCCCGCACGCTCAGCGAAGAGAGGTACACTGCCGTGTGGGTCTATGGGGTCGTTCGTTGTTAAATTATTTTAAGTAGTAGGCAACGCTGTTGATAGTTTTCTTCCCGCAGACATAAATTAGCCGACTTGTTTAGACTAGTACGGTACTAATACAGTACGCTACTAAAACTAATATAGTAGTAAAACTAGTACGGTACTAAAACTAGTACGGTGCTAAAACTAGTATGGTACTCAAACTAGCATGGTACTAAACTAGTACGGTGCTAAAGGTAATACAGTACTAAAACTAGTAGGGTACTAAAGTTAGTACAATAATAAACTAGTACGATGCTCGAACTAGTACAGTAGTAAACTAGTATGGTACTAAACTAGTACGGTACTAAACTAGTACGGTACTCAAACTAGTAGGTTACTTAAACTAGTGCGGTAATAAAACTAGTATGATACTAAACTAGTACGGTGCTCAAACTAGTACGGTGCTCAAACTAGTACGGTACTCAAACTTGTAGGGTACTTAAACTAGCACGGTACCCAAACTAGTAGGGTACTTAAACTAGTACGGTAATAAAACTAGTATGGTACTAAACTAGTACGGTGCTCAAACTAGTACGGTGCTCAAACTAGTACGGTACTCAAACTAGTACGGTACTCAAACTTGTAGGGTACTTAAACTAGCACGGTACCCAAACTAGTAGGGTACTTAAACTAGAACGGTAATAAAACTAGTATGATACTAAACTAGTACGGTGCTCAAACTAGTACGGTGCTCAAACTAGTACGGTACTTAAACTAGTACGGTAATAAAACTAGTATGGTACTAAACTAGTACGGTGCTCAAACTAGTACGGTGCTCAAACTAGTACGGTGCTCAAACTAGTGCGGTACTTAAACTAGTACGGTAATAAAACTAGTATGGTACTAAACTAGTACGGTGCTGAAACTAGTACGGTGCTCAAGCTAGTACGGTACTTAAACTAGTACGGTAATAAAACTAGTATGATACTAAACTAGTACGGTGCTCAAACTAGTACGGTACTTAAACTAGTACGGTAATAAAACTAGTATGCTACTAAACTAGTACGGTGCTCAAACTAGTACGGTGCTCAAACTAGTACGGTACTTAAACTAGTACGGCAATAAAACTAGTATGGTACTAAACTAGTACGGTGCTCAAACTAGTACGGTGCTCAAACTAGTACGGTGCTCAAACTAGTACGGTACTTAAACTAGTACGGTAATAAAACTAGTATGGTACTAAACTAGTACGGTGCTCAAACTAGTACGGTACTTAAACTAGTACGGTAATAAAACTAGTATGGTACTAAACTAGTACTGTGCTCAAACTAGTACGGTACTCAAACTAGTAGGGTACTTAAACTAGTACGGTAATAAAACTAGTATGGTATTAAACTAGTACGGTACTTAAACTAGTATGGTAATAAAACTAGTACGGTACTGAAACTAGTACAGTAATAAAACAATTACGGTACTAAACTAGCACGGTACCATTACTAGTGCGATAGTAAAGAAAATCGCTTAATGCGGATCTTCCAGTAGTTCACACTCCAGGCGAGGATATGTAGGATTATTGAGACATGAACATTAATTTTAAAAAAGTGAGTAGCCCAGTTAAGCAAGTCTGACGTTATTATTTTTAGTACATCTTTGTATAGGCTCTATTCTCGATCCCAGTGGGGCGGCCCGCGGTTGCAATATTTAACACTAGTACGTTTTCATTTCAATGCAGTTTTTTTTTTTGCTATCATTTCCTATCAAAGGTCATTCCATTCTCAAGTTTGATGTTCCGTCAATTCATCTAATGTGGAAATACTTCTGATAATTAAGCGTGGAGTTATATCGAAATATTATGTTAAGGGCAATTATAATTGATAGTGAAATATAGCTAAATCTATTTAATTAATATTTTAAATATAAATGAGTTTGTAGGTCACGCTTTTAAGGCTAATTTAATTAATCGATCGATCGTCTTAAAATTTCATACACACGGGAGGTATGCAAACAAATGTAGGATATTTTTTACTCAGGAACAAACTACTGTATCCAAGGGATAAAAAAACGATTAAATAATTTGTATTAAGTAAGCAAAGTATACATTTTATTTAAATACAAATACCCAGCATTGAGACAATAATATTTGTATTGTTGAGGCCTTTACAAACATATAATTAATACACATATTACACCCAGTCTCAGAGCAACAATATGTAGGTAGTAGACATGTGTAAGTAATGCGAGTGATAGAACAAATGTGATATTACCCGACCGCGTACTGCTTCATTGATTAACACGGGCGTTCGTGTCATGTTTAGTGTGATGTTTATTTTAGTCGCCTAATGTATAATGAAGCAGTACGCGGTCGGGTAATATCACATTTGTTCTATCACTCGCATTACTTACACATGTCTAGTAGGTAGGTGGCCAACGTTATCTTAACCATTGTGCCATCTCTAAAGTTAATAAATAACAATAATTTTGTATATAGGATATAAGGTTAATATTTTTGCAGTGAAAACTTCTTTTGGGCGCGTTGGACTTTTTTGAGATGAGAAAAACCAATAATCTCGCGTCACTTATTATCATTACCGAGACCTCTGCATACAAGTATCTACATATTGCTGGCTTGCAAAAAAGTGACATAACTCTAAAAAAATCTGTTTTCATTATATTTCAGTTTTTGTTGGTGGTGGGGGTTATTGTTATAAGTTCTCACTATCAACTCGTCGTCGTCATTCTTATGCAGACGTTCGTGCATTTGGAAACATATTTTCAGGTAGCTAAAAAATTGGAAATTCTTATTTTGACCCTCCTGAAAAATTGTACCTTTTCGAGTTGTGTCACTTTTTTTGCGGACCAGCGATATATAGGCCCCGTTTAGAGAGTTGAGTTTGCGTTAATATATATTGAACATGTAACTTATATGTAATATAAACGTATATTGTGTATATACGTACAATTGCTTTATATTTTTTTTAAATTTAAGTTTCCTCTTTGTTCTCTTTTGACTTTGTCTCTTTATAGTAACCAGAAAGAATACTATGCACTTGCTTTTTATACTATATATATATCATTTCTAGTCTCGCGTAACAGGAGTTGACTTCAAGCTCAAACTCTGAAATTATGTTACTAACTATTATCTACTGTTTTAGACTTAAACTTCTTGAACATGCTGTGACTATGCGTATTGCTGCTGCTGCTACTATCCTAAAGTTTTGCATCCCCTATTTTTATTTTTACAATATTTTAATGTCATATTTATTTATATCTAATCAATAGCCTAAAAATAAGTTTCAAGTTTCTGGCTTTAAAAATGACGATAATTTCTTACAACGTTTCATCACCCTTTACAAACCTTTTTTGCATTAAAAAGTAGCCCATATCCTTTGCCAGGTTCCAGACTATCTGTCTACCAAATTTCATTTAGATCGGTTCAGTAGTTTTGACGTGAAAGAGCGACAGACAGACAGAGTTACTTTCGCATTTATAATATTAGTAAGGATTCAGTGGATAAATAAATTTCATAATAATTAAATAACGATGATTCACTACAGATATACAAAATTAACTTTTTACTATCGTACTAGTTTTTTAATTTCCCTGTGGTGACGGAGTAAGAATGCAATTCACCACCCCCTACATCTTACCCGTGGGTGATCGTACGAGACGACTAAGGGATATAAAACGCATTTAACATATGTAAGAGAAGGGAAACTCGGAACAAAACCCTATATCAACACGCTTGACCAGCATGGTATAGTAGGTCAATTTCCCTCCCATTATGGAGGAGGCTCAAGTGCAACAGTGGGACATATATGAGCTGAGATGATGATGATGATACGAAATTAAAAATAATTATTTTTACGTAAAATTTTACATTTATTTGAATTAGATTTTTATCAAGATCGTTCTCTTCGTTCTAGACTTATAAAATGATATAAGTATAAAGATATCAAAATAGTAGATATTGGGTAAGGTAAATTATACAATAAATATTTATAATAAAATCTTTTGAATATTTTTTCTTTTTTAAGGTGCATTTATAGGAAAGAACGATTTAGTAGTATCATCATCGCGGTTCATATAGGTCCCAATGCTGGGCTCGAGCCTCTTTCAAAACAAGATGGGAATTGCTCTACGTTGATCAGACGGCTTACTATAATAAAGAATAAAGAGATAATAGAGATAAGGACACCACTCTGCACTAAAGAAATATACTTGTATTGCGAGGGACTTTTTAAACATGCAATTAATGTAGACAAATAACACCCAGACTCAGAACAACGCTTTGTGTATTTCACAAATTATTGTCCTGCGTAGGAATCCAACCCACGGCACTGGCACGGGAGGTCGGTATCTTAACCACTACGAAATCTGTGCAGTCATTTTGCTTTATAGGCTTTTATTTTGAGTTTTGCTTCTCTTGCATATATATAACATATATGTATATTATATAGTTTTGTCGTCTTTTACGACACTCGCGGGTGAGAATGGGAGTGGTTAATTGTATTGATATTCCGTAACCACACGGCAATCAAACTATCAATGTAAATGTAATTTACGTTTAAAATAGGTGGGCAAACAACCCTCATTATCTCACTGTTGGACATAAATATCCTTGAAAATGAGAGGATAATTATCTTACTATACTATACCAGAAATGTTTGCATTTGAAGTTATTTTTAGAGAATTTAATTTTGCATTGCATTTGCCCTTAATAGAATGGTAGCATCAGCAAAAATGAAATATTGACACACTATTTTCATTCTACAACATCATACGCTCTGTTATATATATTATTATTATTCTCCTACTCTTCTCCTAATTACTTGGGGTCGATACAATATGTACTCTTCTTTCATAGTACATATTGTAAAAGTTATTGACACTAATTTTATGACCCGGCGCCTGCCAGAGGTCAACCCTCCTTGGGAATGTAATTGTTAACCAAACGGCATTAGATAGAGTTGGCTCAGGTCGTTATAAGACTCTTAGTCGTCTTTTACGACATCCACGAGCAAAGTTAGGGTTGTTAGTATTCGTAGCCGCTACCACACAGCTAATGTATGATGTAGACATTTATTAAATCTGTATGATGTATAATTTATTTTATTTATTTTTAATTGTACTTTTAAAGTTATATAATTTATTAACTACAATGGACTAATGAATTCCTAATGTGCTTTCGATAAATTAAATCTTAAGTTCACGTAGAAACGGTTGTGTCTTTCTTATATAATGAGCGAGACAAATAATTTGCAAACCACATTGGCAAATCGTGGGCGTTTAACCCATTTAACAAATGACTCGTTGAAATTTTATTATTCTCGTTTTTTTTTATTCATTTCGATACGACACTGTTTTGTTTTTAAAGGAAAGAAAATTCTAGTTGATTTGTAGCGTGGCTGTGCCATCGGGTAATTGAATTATATCATCGATTTTCCATTAAAATGGTTTATGGAATGAAATGTAAAAGTCTAGGAGGGGCGACTACTCCTCTTTCTCGCTTTTAAGTAATAGACACAATGAACGCTAGTGTCTTGAAATATTTTTAAGTGCTTTTCAATAACACTATCGTTGAAATAAAATCTATCATTCGTTTTTTTTTATAGCGTTTTACTTTGTAAAATGTTGTTTGAAATATCTAAATAGAAAACGCTCCTTATAAATAAAAAGGTATAAGCTGTAGCGTGATGGAATGGATCTGATTCCAATGTAAGATTGTACATCGGGTAATCCAAAAATGATTATTCTGGATTGGCAATAATGAATATTAAAATTCCTTTGGATATCCGAGACGAGTGAGACATACGCTTATCTATCATAATTTTATGCAAACACATGAATGATTTCAAACACATGAATGATTCTTCTCAGTCATAATCTATATATATAAAAGAAAATGTATACTGTATATATAACATCGCTAAACACAGAAACTATTGGACCGTATTTATGAAAATTTGGTATGTATATGTATTTTTTATGGAGAAGATTTATAGGTATGCTATGCCCTTTGATATAACTCGCCACCAGGTGGGCACTGGCATCAACTGGCTGGGTTTGATGATGAATGAACGATAAACACAGCTGTGTAGTAGCGGCTGCGAATACTACTGACCCTTAATTTGCTCGTGGATGTCGTAAAAGACATTTAGAGCTTTATGTTGACCTGGGCCAACACCATCTGATGCCGTTTGGTCAACAGTTACATTCCCAAGGACGGTTGACGTCAGGCAGGCGACCGGTCATAAAGTTATTGCCACTTTTGCAATATGTAGGAAGAGGAGCACATATAACATCGACCCCAAGTAATTGGGATAAGAGCAGGAGAATGATGATGATGAATGAACGATAAACGCAATCTATGTTTTGCGAAGGTGAAGGTTAATAATTAAAATGTTGCCCAGTAATATAAAAGTTTAACATCTATACATCTTCACGACAAATTCTTTCTAGATTTTTTTTCTCATTTAAATGTATGTTTAAAATGTCTGCCGTTACTTATTCTTTACGGAGTGTTAAGAATCTTTGTTGATTATGAACAGTTGATAATTTTATGGGTAAGCAGCGCCCTAGCTGTACTCCTGGTAGTGCAAAGGTCCATGGGCAACACTTACCATCAGTTGTGCTGCTTGCTCGGTTGCCACTAAGAGCAATAAAAAAAAAGATCATTCATCATCATTCTTCTACTCTTATCCCAATTACTTGACGTCAATACAGAATGTACTTTTCTTTCATAAAATATATTGTAAAAGTTATTTGCAGTAGTTATACTAACTGGACCGGCCGCCTGCCACACGTCAACCCTCCTTGGAAATGTAATTGTTGACCAAACGGCATCAGATGGAGTTGGCCCAGGTCGTTATAAGTATTACAATAAAAAAAAAGATATATTTCGCAATTAATATTTGCGTAAACGTTGGAAATCATTAATGTATTAACCTGTAAAGGTCTATTAAATTATGGTACTCATATCAAGCTAGATAATTCTATAACCGTATAATATAGAATAATATTCTTTCTAGACGGGTTTGGTAACGAGTTCAAGAATAGTGTGTCTCCATCATATGTTTACTGTGAAAGTAGTAAAAACCGATTGACGTCTGAACAATGGCAATATGCTGTTGCACTTCATTCGGTGAGCGAGAGAGCCCGCAGCTCATCTTTATGGGTGATTTTGGAATTTTCATTGGTAGGCCGCTGCTTAGCTGAACCCCTTGTATTGTAAAAGTCCACGGGCGACAATAACACTTACCATCAGGTGTACTGCTTGCTCGTTTGCCACCATAACCAATTAAGAATATGTGCATACATATAATTTAAAATTAATAAAATATATGAAGTTATTTGAAATATATTATGATTTTTATATGTATCTTATCAGCGTCATTTTATTATAATGAAAAAGCATTTTTTTTTGCGGTGGACTATGGAGGCGGCGTGCAACCCCATAGACCCACCCTGCAAACACCTCTCTTCGCCGTGCGAGCGGGCCACCGGTACCCGATCTTTGTCTTCGGTGGCCCGCCCGGCGGTGATGAAAAAGCATAACCTGAGCTAATGGATGTTTTTTTTTTCTTGTTATTAAAGCACTTAAATATTTTTTATGTCAAAAGTTAGTTTCATTAGTAGCTTTTAAAGTATGTAGAATAAATATTTCTCTTTCTAACATCCAATAGCTAACGTTGATAAACAAAAATATTGTAAACTCTACCGTTATTTTTTGGGGAGAGTCTCAGTTACAACTCGTTCAAATTGCCCGAGGCTACGGAAGGGATGGTGTGCAACTTGATATCAGCTGTATGCAACTTCTCTATTGCAATTTGGGAATCGAATACACAAATTTTGGCATGGTAATTCAGTATTTTAACAAGCAAGCCATATGTGCAGTCAAAGTTGAGTGTCTGTATTAATATACAAATAAGTATTTTTTTGCATATTAATTAGATATGAGGCTAACTTAAGATCATTTTGATGGTTGTAGGTAACTTAAAATGTCTTAGAAAAGAGGCGTTAACTTCAAAGTTAATCAATCATCTAATCTCGTTACTTAATTTATGCTCGGTGTCTCTACAACTTAACTTAAACACTTAACAGTCCTGTTTATTAATTGTTCCGAAGCTTAAACGTAATTATTGAAGAGGTGGAAAGCTTTTTGCTGTGATTTTAATATTTTTTGCTGAAAAAATATTTTGAGTAATATTTTATCACTGCATTGATAGCGTAGTGGTATGTATTAAGTGGAGATCTACCATACTGGTTGTTATGGGTTTGATACTCGTGCAGGTTT
The DNA here is from genome assembly GCA_905163515.2 of Lymantria monacha. Classification (NCBI taxonomy): domain Eukaryota; kingdom Metazoa; phylum Arthropoda; class Insecta; order Lepidoptera; family Erebidae; genus Lymantria; species Lymantria monacha. Next base: position 28,108,824 of record LR991081.1, read on the forward strand.
TTATGTGCTACACAAATGATTGTACCGAAACTGGGTGTTATTTGTGCCGTACTACTATTTTGGTAAACTATCCTGTTTTTTTGTCAGGCTATAGTCGGGACCCCGCCCCACTCTTTTCGTTCGAAGCGATGGAAGAGCAGTGTATAGCCCTACAATCCCACTATGTTCCCTCTCCATCGGCCAATAAACCGACCACGGGTACCAATTCCTTGACATCGCACAATGGCAAAATTAACTAGTTATTTACGTTATTGCATCAAAGCAAAGAAAACAGACTCGTTGGTGACATATCCATTCTCCAATCAGCCACTATCCAATTCGGCTTCCGTCAAATAGTAAACGATTGACCATATTCGTTCAATTTTAATTAATTTACTGAAAAAAATAGAATTGAAAGAACGCTCCGTGAAACTTTTGTTCGCGTATCAGTTTGTCGTGGTGCTACGATTTTTGCTCCTAGTCAGTTATTCAATTAACTACATGTCAATCGAGCATTACGCCACCAATTAAATTTGGAATAACATAAATGAAGTTTACCAGCGGAATATCGTAAAATAGTATTTTTTAAAAAAGAACTCACCCTTGAGTATTTATCAAAATAGACTATATTTCTTATTTATAATCATCATGAGCTGAGTCATACATGTCCATGTTGGGCTTGAGCCTTTTGCAAATTGACCTACTATATACCAAACTGGTCATGCGTGTTGGTATAGGGTTTTGTTTCGAGTTTTCCTTTTCTTGCATAGATGTTATGTCGGTTTTATAAACCTTAGTCGTCTCTTACGATACCCATGAGCAAGATGGGGGTGGTGAACTGTATTATTACTCCATCACCACACGGAATAATATTTGTAATATATTCGAAGAATTTTTTGGAGTTTACTCCTTAAAATCGATTTTAATATAAGGCGCCTGGTATGACAATAATTTGAGGAGTAAAAATCTAGTGATCGAATGACCTCGTTACGTTTTTGGTGCGCAACATATTCTGCGCACCTTTCACTTTCTGACGTGAGATAATACTTCACTGAGCAGTTTTAATAAATGTAAATAAATATATATATATATATATATATTTATTATTTTTAGTCAAATGAGCTTTTTTTGCGCCTGTTTTGATAATCGTACTTAAGGAGTAAACTCCAGTCGTGCGTCGGAGCTGACACACACTTTTAATTAATATTACTTACCCGTGTTATGACAAGCTTAGAATACATATCATGAACCCCTTTTCTTACACGAGGGTCGTAAAAACGACTAACAGTTTATAATATGTAGATATCACCATTGCAAGAGAAGAAATACTCGAAATATACATACATACATACATATCATCACGCCATATCCCTTGCAGGGTAGGCAGAGAGAACAGAGTGCCAGAGAACTCTATCTCTGCATACGTCACTCGCTTCCTCAACATTCATAATTCTCTTCATACACGCTCGCCGGTTTCGGAGACTCTTGACTCCACCTTCCTTCAGTACCTGACCGATCTGGTCTAGGTAGGTTAGTCTCGGTCTCCCTCGGTACCTACATCCTTCCACTTTCGCATTGTATATCTTCTTAACCAGATGTTCGTTCGGCATTCTTTCCACATGTCCGAACCATCGGAGCATTCCCTTTCGCATCTTTACACCAATACTCTCTTTCATACCTACTCGCTCTCTTACGTCATCGTTACGAATGCGGTCGGTCAGCCTAACTCCACAGATTTTCCGAAGAGATCGCATTGCGACCGCATTAATTTTACTTTCATACTCTTTTCTGCATACCCAACTCTCGCTTCCATACAGTAATGTTGGGACAAGCACTGCGTTATGTATTGCTACACGTGCCTTCTGGCTGAGGTGGTGGCTGCCGAGAAGTTGCCCCAACGCTCCGTTCACTCTATTTCCCGCATTCACTCTTCGCTCTATATCAGTGGTGTACCGTCCATCTCAGCTAAATCCACATCCAAGATATACAAATTCATCCACTCGAAATATATAATGCCTATATCACTACTACTCTTCTGATCATTATGATATATCAACGGTACGTCACCGATCAATTCCCTTTGTGAAGGCGGCTTGAGCCCAGCAATGGCATAGGCTTAAATGATAAAATAAGAAAATCATCATCATCTCAGCTCACACATGTCCCACTGTTAGATTCGAGCCTCCTCCATAATGGGAGTGCAATTGATCTACTATACCACGCTGATCAGACGTGTTGGTATAGGGTTTTGTTTCGAGTTTTCCTTCTCTTGCATAGATATTATATGCGTTTTATATCCCTTAGTCGTCTCATACGATCACCCATGGTTATGATAGGGAGTGGTGAATTGTATTCTTACTCCGTCACCACGCCGGAAATAAGATAATACTTACATCAAACTATATAGCACCTAGTTGTTCTACTACAGAAGGACGAAGTTGCCTCGTATTTATAATGTCTGCTTAATTACGACATAGTAGGAAGGTAAGAGGAAATTTAATTCGTATCCATTTTTAAAAAAAATCACTACTTATCCTCATCCATCTATTAACGGAGTCATTTATTGTCATATTAAGGATATACTTTTTCTTTTTTAATGCTAATATTGACAAACGAGCAAGCAGCACACCTGACCATAAGTGTTACTGCCGGCTATAGATTTTTGCTATACCAGGGGTACAGCTAGCCCGCTGCCTGCCAGTAAAAACTTTAAACTCAACCAGAAAGTTGATTTAGTCTCTCTCTCCACAAAGCACAGCAGCACATTGAAACTGCTCAGACGTCGATCTTCTGCGAGAGCGTGGTACTACCTCGGATGGATTGGCCCGCGGCTGTAGACAGAAAACTGTCAACAGGGTGGCCCTACCAATATACTATGGATAATACGGAAAATACAAAGAATATCTGCAAAAAGTGCTAGTAAAATACTCTAAATTTTCTCCCCTTAGTTGTTGATGTAAACTATTTTAATTAACAGCTATATGGGAGGTGTACAGGGGATGGTAATATTTGTATACTGTGAGTCATTTGTATACAATGAAACACTATCTGTCGTTTGTATCATTTAATTTATTGCTCGTACAAACTTTGTTGCTTTGTACACGTAATATGGTAAATGTCCGAATTGTCATGCTGGATGTGTAATGCTGAAAGGATTGCTTGATAGCCAGCTATTATAGCAATCTTTTTTAATGTAATCAATTATACGTTGTAAGGTTTGTGATATAAAATTATTTATTTCACGGATTTTTATCGCGTTTAATAATAATAATAACAGTCACGAGATTGTCGATATGTCATCGGGTACGGCGAAGAGTGGTGTTTGCAGGGTGGGTCCATGCGGTTGCATGCCGCCTCTTCTGTCGCCCCGGACGGGTTTGTCGGGGCGCGACCACATCCATTGTCCACAATTAAAAAAAAATTAAAAAAATAAAAAATAAGTTGGCGACATGTGGGATGTGGACTCGGCGATCATTGTACCGATAGTTGTTTCGGTCAACGGCTTAATAGCCAAGAACCTCGATCAACATCTTACGGAGCTCGCATTAGATGATTGGGTCAAAGATAGCAGAAGGCACTTCTCCTCGACACGCCACGCATTGTGAGGAGTTTCCTTTCTATAATATAAGCACTGTGGGGCGTATTGTTAACTAATAACAGTACTCTAATAATTGCATACAGCACGCCTAATACTTGCTATACAGTAATGCCCTTCGAATAATATATATAATTTTCAAATAATATGCAAAAGATTATGGCTGGACCAGATCCCATAAGATATAGGTAAATGAGTCGACATTTACGTTACGCTTGGGAAAGAAAGGGATATTTTGAATTCGTACTTCGTCACCAAACAGATTAGCTTGTACATACATACATACAAACATATCATCACGCTATATCCCTTGCAGGATAGGCAGAGAGAACATAGTGCCAGAGAACTCTATCCTTGCATACTTCACTCGCTCCTCAACATTCATAATTCTCTTCATACACGCTCGCCGGTTTCGGAGACTCTTAACTCCAGATTGACGTATGTCTTATCTTTTAATGTGCATGTACTTATAGGCACACATTAATCTAAAATTGTATTACATAAAGAACTATCTTGCATGAGAATCAAACCAAAACTTGGTGCACTTAGTTAATATTAAACCACATCGATTTTGGAGAAGTTAAATTATAATTATTCATGCTCTGCCGTGTCTTATTTGGAAACAGATTGGAGTTATTCTATATAGAATAATAGTGGTGTTATTCTCTTCTACAGATTTCTGTCAGACGTCATGTCTGCCCCAGCCGTCTATCTCATCATCATTGTTTTGCTATTATCCCAACCACTTGGGGTCGACGCAATATTTCCTTTTTTCCCATACAGCCCTATCAGACGTCATCTCTGTTGTCACTCCCTGTCTATCCATATCATGCTTCACGCAGTCCATCCATCTATTCTTTGGTCTCCACTTACTCATAGAGCCTTCAACATTCATACTTAAAACCTTTCTCACAACATTACTTTGATCCCGTCTCATCACATGTCCATACCAGGTCAAAGGTTCAGTCCTTAACTTATCCGTCACTGGAGTTACTTTCAAACATTCTCTTATACAGTCATTCCTTATCTTATCCATCCTCGTCACGCCTATCTTCACGTCTATCTTAATATTCGCATCTCCGCTACATGTAATCTTCTTTCATCCGTCGCTTTTGTCGCCCAACATGCTGATCTATACAATACAGCAGGTCTTATTAAATTTTTGTAAATTTTCCCCTTTAATTTAAGGGGTACTCTGGGATCACATATTGTACCCGTGACCTGCCGCCATTTCATCCATCCCGCATCATTTCTGTGCTTCACCGCACGATCCAGGTCGCCGCTGTTTTGGATAAGCGAACCGAAGTATCGAAAGTTCAAGCATACTGGAATCTATTATTACACACCTGTCTATATATTATTCGACATAACCCATACATATTTGATTCTAGGATTGAGAACTAACATCTTATATTAATCCAAACAAACTTATATCGTAACTTATCAAGTTCTGTACATTTCTAGTAGTGTTTTGAATTTTAAATTATATTCAAATATTAATGATAATAAGTATATCCGTTTTTTAAATTTAATTTACCACTTTTTCCTATCTCAATAATGTCTTAAAATTAGTCATGCGCAATATAGATCACCGCGCTGAAAAGAGTGATACATATCTTTTGAGTGTAAAGATACATATCACTCATTTAGCTCATTTAGCTCACTTAGCTCAGCAGTCAACCACATTATTAAATCACTCCTCTAGCTCACTTTCATAGATCGTTCACTTTAAATCTATCACTCACTTTAAATCTATCACTCACTTTAAATCTATCACTCACTTTAAATCTATCGCTCACTTTGAATCTATCGCTCAAACAAATCTATAACTAATTTTTCGCATTAGCTTGATAATGTTTCGAATTTACTTTTCAGATAATTATATTTTTTAGAAGATTTTGTCAAATTCATCTATTTTATAAAATCTATTTTCTAATAATAAATATTAATTATTAAACTTTATAGCTAAGGAAATAGAGTGTATTCTCTTTTGACAACTTAATTACATCGATACGAAAACAGCGTGAAATATCATTCTCGTCGGCCGGCCACGCAACGCACCTATCTCGCTCATTTTGTGAGAGGTGAAACATTCTGCGATGCGAAGTGAGCGATGAGCTAGAACTGAGCTACTGAGCTAGTGATATATTCGGCGGTAAAGTGAGTGAGTGATAGATTGTGTCTATGTGAGTGATATAGCTCTTTTATATCACTCACTCAGGAGCTACACAACTTTACTTAAAATACGACTAAGAGCAGTAAGCAAGGGTAGCGAAACTGTACTTGAGCGTAAATTGGAAAATAAAACATTTTAGTAACCCGTTGAGCTAGCGTGGTGTAAGAGTTATACATATATCTTTCTACTTGGTGTAAAACTTAGCACAATAATGTATGAAGCGTCATCTTATCCTCGATGGATGGATAGATGAATTACAATATTGCCGAATTGTTCTATTAACAGAAATTCCTTAGATTTGGAAAAGCCGAAGTAAGCCATCATTATTATCTTTCTGTCCTCCTATCATTTGGTGTCGACGTCATATGTACTCTTCGTCTATAGTTAATACGGTATGTACATAATATGATTTTATAAAATATTTGTTGTGGAAATAAAACCCATATCAATTAGCACAAAAGATAGACATTTTAACCGCTACACCATCTGTGCAGTCATTAAATCTGTCACAATAAATATAAAACAAACATTAATATGTATTTATTAAACATTAATTTTGTGTTCAACTGGCGGCGTCCATCTGTGAAGGTTCCGTTCTCGGAAATTTAAACTCAAAATAATGAACTCGGTGTAATTAGACGCGTCGTTTTTTTAAATACGTTCGACAAATATTTGTGTCGTCTATAACCGTATGGTTAACAAGAACCACGGGTCACGTAAGCTTGGAACTTTTATTTAAACTAAAAAAGCTCACTTTGTATTTTTGATGTAGAGAATTTTAATTTACAACGTATTTCTTCTGCCGTGGTTTTTCTATTAAAGTATATAAGAAAAATTATGTATGGTGGCGGAGTCATAATACAATTCACCATTCACTCTCTTGCTGGGTGTCGTAAAAGACGACTAAGAGATTTAATATGCATATCACATCTGTGCAAGAGAAGGAAAAATCGAAATTAATTCCTATCAGCGAGGTAGAGTTGGTTTAAATTCAAATGCATGTATTATAAATAAAACCTTGGAGGGCATTCACATATTGACAGTTTTAATTTAAATCAATCCAATAAACTACCGTATCGGAACGAGACCACTGCTGACAAGATCCGGCAAGAAAATGTTAATATTCCTCCTATTATGGAGGCCTTTAGCTTTAGTGGGGTTTATATGAGCTTAGATGATGATGTTGTACGCATATCAGTTCTTAGTTGTCTTTTATGACAAACACGGAAAATATAGGTGCTGTCAGATCCAGCTTGTATGTCAGGGGGAAGTCACATACTAGTCATATAAGTCAGAGGACAGGGTTTTATCTAGTCATGACAAGCTATAAGTCAATTAAAATAACAATTATATTATTTTTTTGCTTTGCATTTTTATACTTCAAAATATATTTAATAATAATATTACATATGTTTTTAAATTAGTGTTCGACCTATACCGTGTCCAGGGAAGTTAAGACTCCTCCCCTGTGTCTGCGCTTGGAGGGGGTGGTGCATTGTATTCTTATTCCGTTATCACACGGAGCAGTTTATATAAATTTAAAAAAATACTCTTTAATAATTATGTGCAAATGTCATTATCTGAGAGAGAGACCACTGCATGTAGCGGAGATGCGAATGTTGAGATGGATGTGCGGTGTGACGAGAATGGATAAAATAAGGAATAAACAGATAAAATAAGGAATAAACATACCTATAAGAGGAAGTTTCAAAGTTGCGCCAGTGACGGAAAAGTTAAGAAGTGAAAGGTTGACATGGTATGGACATTGGATGAGACGGGATGAAAGTAATGTTGTAAGGAAAGTTTTGAGTATGAATGTTGAAGGCTTTAAGGGTAAGGGAAGACCGAAGAAAAGATGGACGAACTGCGTGAAACATGACATGGATAGGGTTGTATGGAGGGAGAACACATATTGCGTCGACCCCAAATAAATTGTGATAAGAGCAAGTTGACGATGTCTTTATCATGACAACTCTGAAATAACAAAAAAAAAGGTGATTGATATATTGTGAATGTTATTAAAGTTGATATTATTAATGTTACAGTATGACGTCTGTATTCAAACAATATAATTTCATCATATAAGTACAGAATCCGGGCAAGCGAAGCTGCTGGTACAGTTAGTATAGCGTATTTTATAAGCAGAAAAATGAATAAACCATTTTGAAAACGTTATAATGAGAAATGGATGTAGATATGTAATAAAGATTCAACTTATGAAATAATACTCGTTTATAGCAACGCTACCTAAATTTTAAGTAACGCCTATGGTCAGTTGTCATGATGGAAGTATAAAAAAAAGGAAAACCAAAGATCGATCCGTCGCTGTCTGGATTAGATTGCTCGATTTCTCAACTGACGCATACTCAATGAATTTGCCTTCAACTTCTAATAGCTTTAAAAAAATATATATAATTTTTCATTAGCTGAATAACGTAATGTTTTATAAATAAAACCTAGATAGATCGATTTAACACTCACGAAACCCCCGGCACACAAATTTTCCGGGAAATCGCTGATGGCGATGGCGAGATTCTGTATATATATAGAAAATATACAATTATAGAAATGTTTATAAAAACCCGATTACTATAATTAAGCATATTAATCTAACTAATTAAGCATATTAAATGCTAAATTTCAGTAATTTGTATAGATTTTTTTTCTATTGCTCTTGGTGGCAATAGAACAAGCACCTTATAGTAAGTGTTACTGTCGTCCATGGACCTTTGTCATACCAGGGTTTTAACTAGGCCGCTGCCTACCAATGAAAATCTCAAACTCTGCCAGAAAGTTGGGCTTCCCGCTCTCACACTCACCGAGCGAAGCACAGGAGCATATTTCCACTGCTGAGATGCTGATTTTCTGTGTGGTTTAACTCCCCATCTCTTTAGTGATTTTTCAAGTGTTATTCTTATGAATTTGTATTATTGCACAATTTCTAATAACCATAACGTATAAATAAATATGTATATTTGAAGAATACAATTTGTCAACACTTCCATGAGTACAGATAGACAGATTTTATGGAAGGATGCTTTCACATGACTTAAAATCCGCCCAAAAAGCTAACCACGAAAATGAACTTAAAAATCCTCTGCAAAATTTATATCACAGCTTTAGATCGATGTTTAATAATCAACGGCATTATTCTGATGGGTGAATGGTTAAATCATCATCATTGTTTGCCATAAACTGTTATACGTAAAGCCTTTTTAATATTACGCCGTAAAGTGCGATCTTATGCGGATGGATAAATGAATGATTCTTTATCGCATAACAACATTCAATTCTTAATATGTTGCTACACGTAATTGAGACGTAGATTTAACATTTGTTATTTTGCATTGTTCGTTATACATTGTCAGTGTTTATAAACAAAGGCAAATACAATGGGGAAAAAAAATCAATTTTCATTGAAATGAAAATCAATTATTCTGGGAATTTTTGAAACTAATATCTAACTGTAATTATATATCACGGGTCTTTTTCTATAATGTTCTGGTATTTTTTAATTCTTTTGTTCTTCTCAGACGATATATGTCTGACTGTTAAGATTTTAGGAATACAGTGTTAGTGCAATATTGTTGACAGTTTTCTGTCTACATCCGCGGACGGTCCTTCCGGTGTAATTCCACATCACAAAATCGGCGACCGAACATTGGTAAAATGCTCTTGCACTTTGTTTACAGCGGCCTAGTTATATCTCTAGTATTGCAAAGGTTTTAGGTATGAGTGGCAGTAATACTTACCATCAAGTGTGCTGCTTGCTTATTTGCCACCATCAGCAATAAAACAATAATAATTCTTGAAATGTTAAATTTATCTAAAATTGTATATCAAAGATTTTTTGGCTAGATGTTTTCATTCTCTTATTTTTCTTCTCCTCAGTCTATATACAGTATATACGACCTACTACTGTTTGGCTCGGCGTTCCTCCTCCGAGGAAAGGAAATTAACCCACTATACCATGCTGATTAAACATATAGGCATAGAGCTTTCAAGATTTTTTTGTCATCCACTGTAATCTGCGTATATTTTAGTCATCTTTTATCTATCCACATATTGAGAAAGGTCGTGGTGAAATTGCGAGTGTTATGAGTTCAATCATCACACAGGACAATTCTTTCTGCGATTAACACAATGATTATTCTTAGTCTAGGTGTAATTTGTGTTTGTTAATTGTATGAAGTCTCTTCCACATGTATGTACGTTAAGTTATTCCCTTGGGGCACAGTTAAAACAATTCTTATTTTTACTGATCGTCGTGCCGCCTACCGATTGGTTGTACAAACTTAGCTGCCGTTTTGTCCTATTTGTCAAAAGTCTGACAACTGAGAATTGTTATTTTTTGTTCCTAACGTATGTACCTACTTATTCTCAATAATATATTTTCGTTTATTGATGTGCTTTCTGAAAATTATCTCAATTTTCATTGTTAAGCTTATATTATTGTTGCTCCGTTAACGTCTGATATATCTCTTTTTATATATTTCAGGGTAGGTCTCATAGTAAAAGAAAGTTCTATATAATTACATACACATGTAGATACGTATATATGTATATCGCTTCAACTTTAGTTCATCGCCTAAGCTCTAGGTAGCAGCACTTTCCATACATGCATATTTTACCATCGAGTTGCCACTCTTTTTCAATTAATATAACTTTACTCTTTGGTTATTCCTTTGTATTATATCAAAGATCTTTCATTCCGTATTTGTTTAGTGATATTAAAAAAAAAACTTAACTTTTATTAAAGAAGTGTGAGTTTATTTGTTTGTTTACTCTTTCTCATTTTAACTATTCATCGTTACTAATATTTTTCATACATTTAAAGAAAAACTCTGTTTCTAAGGGATAGAAAATTACTTGAAAACATCTAAATTAATGAGAATGAAATTGTGGTAGTTAACATACTAAAATTTGGATGACCGAGCTTAAAGTATTTTTTTTTATCATATTTTTTTTGTTTTTGGCAAGTATATTTAAATTAAAAAATAATAATTGATGATATAGTAAAATAAATATAAATGATTAAAAAAAGAAAATTAATAAAAAAGGGCAAACTAAGGATCGAATAGAGGAAGTGTAGTGTGAAGGATTAAGTGATTGTTTGATTTCTCAGTTAAGCTATTATTAATCTTGATAACAATGGCTAATTTTACCTTTCTATTCTAATTTTTTTTTTCATTAACTGAAAACACTAACATACCAACATATTATTAAAATCGATTTATTATTTTACCTATCTAAATCGATTTATCGCTCCCAAAATCTGCGTACCTACTAAGTTTTATAGAAATCTGTTGGAACTGCAGCTTGAGCCGTCTCCAAGATTCTGAATACCAATATATAAATATAAAAATAAGAATAAGGAAAAGAAAGGACTTTACAAATGTATAATTAACGCAGACAAATTACAACGTATTCTCCTACGTAAGAATCGAACCCACAAAATGTCGATATGTTAACAACTACGCCATTAGTGCAGTCGAAGATGTTTTTTTTTTAATGTCAGCACACTGAGGTAATAAGCCTTGTATTGTGGGGGACTTTACAAACATACAATTAACGCAGACAAATTACACCCAACTCAGAACAACACTTTATGGATCGCACAAAGTCTTCTGCTTGGGATTTGAACCCACTACCATGGCACAAAAGGTCGGTATTTTAACTATTACGCTATCTGTGTAGTAAATTTTCCGTGTGGTGACGAAGTAAGAATACAATTCACCACTCCATATCTTACCCGTGGGTGATCGTACGAGACGACTAAGGGATATAAAACGCATATAACATCTATACGAGAGAAGCAAAATTCAAAACAAACCCTATACTAACACGTCTGACCAGCGCGGTATAGTAGGTTAATTATTGGTTAAAACCCTCCCATTACGGTGGAGGCCCGAATCCAGCAGTGGGACATTTATGGGCTGTGATGATGATGATGACGATATCTATGTAGTCAAGCATATTAGATAGATAGATAAAGGTGCTATATATGTATATATATATAATGTATACATAAGAACCAATCATGTTAAAGATTGTTGCAACACAGCTACAAAGACCCCGCCCCAGCACTCTTTATAGAATCATAAATATGCTAATACAACCATGACTTTTTTATAACTTAATTAATAAAGTGTTTGGTTGCCGTCGCCCGTCGAGATTGTGATTTAGAACATTTTATGTGGTACAATTTAATTGATGGTGGTTTGCGTGACTACGGCAGTGGTGGTCGGTCTGTCGTCACATACTCTTTACGACTCATGTAAAATCAGGGTTGTGGCGATTTTATTACAATCATTTATTTTAGTTACACATTTCCATCACACTCTGTCTTGACCGTTTGTTAATATTTATACATAATAATTTTGAAATTAAACTATTTTTACGGGTTTGTATTTGAATTTTAATTGCCCGACGTTTCGAATATTTTACGGCGTTTATGATCACGGGTGAATTGGATTCTTTGATGTGTAATACTCGCATAAACATCAGAAATCCTTAACATTTAGGTATACATCGTAATTATGAAATAAAACTATTTTTTTTTTCTGATGTTTCGAATATATTACAGCGTTCATGATCACGGGTGAATTGGATCTTTCGATGTGTATTAGTCTCGTAAACATCAGATATCTACGTTCCTATTTGTGAAAAATTATGTATTATATGCTAAATCATTTATATTTAAACTGATTATTTTACAAATATTAGTGATAGGACTACACTGTTGACAGTTTTCTGTCTATAGCCGCGGTCCAATCCGTCCGGGGCAATACCACTCAGAGAAAATCGACCTCTGAGCAGTTTCAATGTGCTGTTGCGTTTCGTTCGGTTGGCGAGAAAACCGATAGCCGAAATTTCAGGATAAGTTGGTACTGGTTGATAGTGGCCTGGCTGTGCAACTGATATTGCAAAGGTCCATGGGCGGCAGTAACTCTTACACATCAAGTTTGCTGCTTGTTCCTTTGCCACTATAAGTAATAAAAGTAATAAAAAAACAGCAATAAGATTTTTTGAAATAGTAGTAGAGGCGTGTGGCTTGGTCCACAGCTGTAGACAAAAAAACTGTTAGCGGTGCTGTTGATAATTTTCTTCTTTTTCATTCTCTCGCTCACTGAGAAAAACGCAGTAGCACATTGCCATTACTCAGACGTCGATTTTCTGCTAGAGTGTGGTACTACACCGGACGAACTGGCCCGCGGCTAGAGACAGAGAACCGTCAACAGCGTGATTCTAACACTATAAATGTATGACGCTGGCTGATGTAGTACTCGTAGATATTTAAAAAAAAAATTAGTACGAAATTTGTAGGTAATCTACGCGAGCGAAGCTTCTAGCAGCTAGTGTGTAAGACGCGAACGAATGAAACGAACTCAATAACTATATTGTAATACATAAACGTTTCAGAACATCAAAATATGACAGAAACGGGCAGAGGGGTATAAATCCCGTAACGACGACTCCCCGACGTCGAGACGTAGAGTACTTATACCCATGAGAGTATAACCCGCCAGATGGGCCACCGAAGACAAGGACCGGGTACCGGTGGCCCGCTCGCACCGCGTTGATAGGTATTGTAGGGCGACTCTATCAGTTCCTGTGCGATTCTTTTTGTGTGGGTGTGCGATGCTTTTAAATTTGAATTTGAATTATTATTACTTCCTCTGCTTCGATCTACTCTCCCTCCGTCTTACGAATTTTCGATCTGGTCACGTGTCTTGACGCTAGTTTAACATTTTTTACCCATCTTAAAAAAGAGCACAAGGCCGCTAAAGAAGTTTTTACTTCAAAAATAATGGGGTAAATATCTGTCAGGTCGTAACTACACTTATTTATAATTGGTTGCATTAAGCGATATAATATGATGGTAATCCATTATTATTTTATAATTGAGGGAAGGGAGATTTACAACTGTTCCACAGTTAAGATTTAAGGTAGTGTTACTCCTATATGACAAGATGCTTCCAGAACTTGCAATTTTGACTACACAGATGGCGTAATGGTTAAGATAACGACCTTAAATGTCACTGTCATAGGTTCAATTTTTACGCTGGACAATACTTTATGCGATCCACGAACTTTTGTTCGGAGTCTAAGTGTAATTTGTCTGCGTTAATTATATGTTAATACAGTCCTCCGTAATACATGGAGCATTTAATTAGCGCAGGGTGCTGACTTGGGGTACGACGCCAGAAACCTCCGCGTGGTGTACCCTGGGTGCGGGCGACAGTCCCCCAGATCCCTCTGTCGAATTGTCGCCCGTAGCGAATCTCTGGCGCGAGGGGGGGTTCCCCAGTGATGGGTTGAGCCCCAATTCGCTCCTGACCCTCTATTTGTAGAGGGTACAGGAGGCGAAATTTCGGACGGGCCCGGTCGCTCATTAATTTGAGGACTGGGCAGGCTTATGCCACCGCCGACATATCGTAAACCTGATATCTTGCTTCAAGACAAGTTGTCGTGAGGCGTAGTATCAGGAGCGAGGGTCTTGGCTTAACCGCCCGGACCGCGAGGAAGACAACCTCTATAAAGAATTCGAACTTCGTTTGAATTCGGAAATCACCCAGAATCTTAAGTTCTGGCGTGCGGCGAGAAGATGCATGGCAGATGGGTTGTTCTGTCGTTAGCACGCTCCAGCCAGGGTACCGGCTGACCCCCTGCTTGGTAAATGTAGGCTTGCCCGGGTACAGGGATCTCTGCCCGGGTCGACGGTTTTTCTCCCATACTCGTGGGAACCAGATGGATTCACCTAAACTTTTACCACACCAAGAAGACGGGAATCCCACGGATTCCCACATCACGGCCTTGTCAAGCCAACGTAAAACTGACAACGACGCCTCGTCCTCAGGACTTGAGGCGCCCGCCGAGGGCCCGGCACAAACCACGGAGGCCCCAAAGAAGAAGCCGAGGAGGTACCGAAAACGGGGCAACTGGTCGACGGCAAAGGCTTCCTCAGAGAAGAAGCGTATGGCGGAGCGGAAGGCGCAGAAGGAGGCCGCTGCCGCCAAACGGGAGGAAGACGGCGGCAGATCTACTGCAGAGCCGTCTATGGACGAGGGCGACGGTAGTGTCGCAGAGCCGTCCAGAGACGAGGGCAGTGGATCTGCCGATATAATGGACGAGGGCGGTAGTTCCGCAGAGCCGTCCAAAGAGGCTAGCGGGTCGGCGCAGGAAACCGCCGCCGCCAGGTCGTCGCCGCGTCTTGCAGCTGCGGCTCCGACGACAAGGGAGGAGGCCCTTCCCTCGAAGGTGCGGAAGCGCCCCCTGAACAGGGATGGCAGCTCGGGCGCCGATTCCGAGGGGAGCGTGACAATCATGCCTCCCCCCAAAGTGCCGGCCTCTCGCAGAGGGCGAGGGGCCGCGGCTTCGGGTCGGGCAACTCACTCCCCGGCCAGCGGAGTGCGCGGGGGCGCGGAGACCGGCAGGCAGGCCGAGAACAAGGCGGCCGCCGCGAGGGTTCTGGGGGTGTTGTCTGGCATCCCTCCCACTGAAATGGCGCCCGCTGGTGCCCGCGCGAGCGCCCCAGCCACAAATATGGAGGCCCTGCAGGCCGAAAACGCCCGCCTTGGTGGCGAGGTGTCAGGCCTGCGGGCCCAGAACCGCCGGCTGGAGTCGGAGCTGGCCGCGGTGCGGAGGGCCAACCGCACCCTCACCAAGGATGTGGCTGAGCTACGGGCCCAAATGGCGCGGCTCGTGCCACCTGCGCCGCCGGCCAGTGCCCGCCGCGGAGGAACCGCCGTCATCGTCGCTCCGAAGCCGCCCCGAGGTGGTGGCCGTCCAGTGGCTGCCCCCGCATCGAAGACGGCTCCAACAGCGGATCGCGCGCCGCCGACCAGCGCCAGCCCACCCAATGCCGTGGAGCAGGCTCCAACAGCGGCCCAGCCGATAGCTCCGACCCCGCTGCCTGCGGTGGGGGGCGTGCCGGACGAGGCCTTGCGCGCCATAATAGACACCGTAGGCAACATGGTCAATGCGCGCTTGGCCGTTCTGGAGGCAAGGCTGCCTCCAGAACCACGTGTTCGGCCGCCTCTCGCCGCGGACAAGCGGCCATATGCGGCACCAGCCCCAGTCCCGCTACCCTGTCAGGGTGGCCGTGTAGGCTACGCCGCGGCCGCGGCTGGGCAAAAGAAGAAGGGGCCCGCTCCGAAAAGGAAGACGGCACCGGCTCCTGCCGGACCGCAGTCGTCGCCCGCACCGACACCGCCGGCGACGACTAGCGCACCCGCGACCGCGCCTTCCGCGCCTGACACACCCACTGCGCCCGAACAGGGTTGGCAAGTTGCCGAGCGCGGCAGAAAGAGTCGCGGGCAGAGAAGGAGAGCGGCGACAAAGCGCGCCGCTGAGGTCGCCGCTCCTCAGGCAGGAGCCGGAGGAGGTGGCACAAAAAAGAAGAGGCCGCGCAAGGGGCTCCGGCCGCCGAAGACAGCCGCAGTGGTGATCACTGTGCTGCCTGAGGCGGCAGAAAGGGGCCTCAGCTATGAGGCCGTTCTGCGGAAAGCCCGGCGGGAGCTCGACGTCTCCGACATAGGAGGCGTTGAAGCCAGGACCCGCAAGGCCCGGACAGGGGCTCGGATTTTAGAGTTCCCTGGGGCCGAGGGCACCAGGACGGCCGATAGCGTGGCGTCGAAGTTGAGAGGTCTGTTCGCCGAGGAGGGTGGCGTTAGAATCGCCAGACCCGTGAAGTGCGCCGAAATGCGCATTTCGGGTCTGGACGACTCCGTGACGGTGGAAGACATCCGGGAGGCCATTGCCTCGAAAACCGGGTGTCCCCTGGACACCGTCCGGGTTGGCGTCATTCAGCCCGGTCCGGGCGGCGTGGGTGCCGCCTGGGTGCAGTGCCCAGTGGAGTCGGTCAGGCAACTGGCCGACTCAGGCAGGCTCCTCGTGGGCTGGAGCTCAGCGCGAGTCACCGTGCTGGAGCACCGGCCTGCGAGGTGTTTCAAGTGCATGGCGGTCGGGCACACCCGGCCAACATGCACTAATTGCTTTGACTGCGGCGGACTTTGTTTCCGCTGCGGTCAGACTGGGCATATGGCGGCATCCTGCGCCGCCCCGCCCCACTGCCCCGCGTGTGCGGCGGGCAATAAGCCTGCCAAGCACCGCATGGGCTCTGGGGCGTGCAGACCTCCGGCTTCGGCTCCAAAGGGGCGGAGCGGCCCTTCGACTCCGGCCGCTCCCGCTCCTAGCGCGGCCCGATCGCCCGCCGCAAGCCAGGAGGTGATGATGGACACGGCCCATTAATGGCTGCCCAGTCCACTCACCTCCTGCAGGCCAACACCAACCACTCCGCCGGTGCGCAGGATCTCCTCCTGCAATCCATGGCGGAGTGGTCGATCGGTGCAGCCGTAGTCGCGGAACCGTACGTCGTGCCTGATCGCCCCAATTGGGTGGTCAGCCGGAACGGAACCGCGGCAATCGTCACCTCCACGCAACGGCAGTTCCCGTCCTTATCCCTCTTGGATAGGGGCGAGGAATTTGTCGCGGCGGATTGGGGAGGGGTCACGCTCTACAGTGTATACCTCTCCCCTAACAGGAGAATGGACGATTTCGGGGCCTCCCTCACCACCTTGGAGGCTTCGATACGGCGACTGGCACCGGGCCTCGTCCTGGTCCTGGGGGACTTCAACGCCAAATCCACGGCGTGGGGGTCCCCGATGACGGACGATCGCGGGCGGGCGATCGTGGAGTGGGCGGCGTCACTGGGCCTCTGTGTCCTAAACAGAGGCTCAGTGATCGCGTGTGTGCGACAGCAGGGTGGGTCGATAGTGGACTTGTCGTTCGCTAGCCCCGCTGTCGCACCACGAGTGAGGAACTGGCGTGTCCTGGAGGAGGCGGAGACCCTGTCGGATCACCGATACATCCGGATGGAGGTCTCCCCTCTCCGGGACCCCAGCAGGGGTCACAGGGCGGACCGGGCTCCCGCATTTCCGCGGTGGGCTGTGGGGTGGCTGGATAGGGACCTACTGGTGGAGGCGGCCATCGTGAACACGTGGCTGTCCTCACTACCCCCAGCGGACGGAGTGGACGTTGAGGCTGTCCGCATCCGCAGTGCGCTAACGCAGGTCTGCGATGCGGCCATGCCCAGGGTGCGGCGTCTACCTCCGAGGCAGGGGGTCTACTGGTGGTCCCCAAGACTGGCGGACCTTCGTGCGGCGTGCATTAGTGCCCGAAGGTCCTACACCCGCAGTCGGCGGCGTCGCCGCGATGTTGAGCGGGAGGGCCAGCTTTACGAGGCGTACCGCAGTGCGCGTACCGCCTTTCGGCTGGCCATCCGGTCCGCTAAGGACGCAAGTTGGCAGGAGATGCTGGACGGTCTCGACCGTGACCCCTGGGGTCGCCCGTATCGCGCGTCGCTGAATAAGCTTCGCGCGCAGGGCCCCCCCCTCACCGAGACCCTCCAGCCCGACCTCCTTCGTAGAGTGGTCGAGGAGCTGTTCCCGCGGCAGTCGGAGCACACGCCCCCGGTCATGGCTTCGCCAGATCACGACCGGGAGGCCGTCGAGAGTGTTCCGCCCGTGACGGAGTCGGAAGTGGGGGCAGCCGTGGCGAAGATTCGTTCCGCCACCACGGCCCCCGGCCCGGACGGAGTCCCAGTCCGGGTGTTGACGTTGCTCCTCGAGCATCTCGAACCTCGCCTCAGGCGACTGTTCAACGCTTGTCTGACGTCTGGACAGTTCCCTGAGTGCTGGAAGGAAGGGAGGTTGGTTCTCCTGCCAAAGCCGGGACGGCCCCCGGATTCGCCGTCGGCCTACAGGCCCATTGTGCTTCTGGACGATGTGGGTAAACTGCTGGAGCGTGTCCTCGCTGCCCGCATCGTCCAGCACCTGGAGGAGGTGGGGCCCGATCTGTCGGACGCTCAATTTGGGTTTCGGAGGGGGCGTTCGACCATCGGGGCCCTGCTACGCCTGAGGCAGACGGCCGCGGAGGCTGTCGCCGGCAAAGGAGTGCTGTTGGCGGTGTCGTTGGACATCGCCAACGCCTTCAATAGTCTGCCATTCAGCTGCATCAGGGAGGCGCTCCGGTTCCATGGAGTGCCCCTGTACCTCAGGCGGCTGGTGGCAGACTATTTGGAGGGGCGCAGTGTTCTCTACGCGAGCCCCGCAGGGGACATTGTGCGGACGCCCATGTCGTGCGGTGTTCCGCAGGGGTCGGTTCTGGGGCCGACTCTGTGGGACATCGGGTACGACTGGGCGTTGAGAGGGAGTCTCTCCCCCGGGCTGAGCGTTATTTGCTATGCTGACGACACGCTCGTCACAGCCCGGGGCAGGACATTTGAAGAGGCGGCGAGCCTGGCCACTCTCGGCACCGAGGAGATGGTCAGGCGAATCGAGGCGCTGGGGCTCAGGGTGGCCCTAAACAAGACGGAGGTCCTGCTATTCCATGGGCCCCGTGTGAGGCTGCCCATCGGCGCCTCGTTAGTCGTCAACTCCATCCACATCAGTATCCAGGCCCATATGAGGTACTTGGGTCTGGTGCTCGACGGGCGATGGTGGTTCCGGGAGCATTTTCGCCAAATTGCTCCCCGGCTGGTCGGCGCGGCGTCCGCCCTTTCTCGGCTCATGCCGAATGTGGGCGGACCCAGTTTCGAGGGCCGACGGCTGTATGCGGGGGTGATCCGCTCAATGGCCATGTACGGCGCACCCGTGTGGGCGAGGGCTCTAAACGCCCAGCTCAGGGCGGTGCTGTGGAGGCCACAGCGAGCCATGGCGGTCAGAGCCATTCGCGGGTACCGCACGGTGTCGACAGAGGCGGCGTGCCTATTGGCCGGGACACCCCCGTGGGACCTAGAGGCGGAGATGCTCTCCGACCTCTACCGGCGGGTTACCTCAATGCGCGAAGAGGGTGGCTCCCCATCGTTTAACGAGATAGCCACCTGGCGCGAGGACGCCCGCCGAGAAGTCATCGCCCGTTGGGCTACGCGGCTGGAGAGGCCTAGACATGGTGTCACTACCGTCGAGGCCCTCCGGCCCGTACTGATGCAATGGATGGAGCGGCGGCACGGGGTCCTCACCTTCCGACTGGTGCAGGTGTTAACGGGGCACGGGTGTTTCGGGAAATACCTGCACACGGTCGTGTACAGGGAATGGACTCCGGGCTGCCATCATTGCAGTAGTGACGAGGACACGGCGCAACATACGCTCGAGGAATGCTCGGGCTGGGACGGGCAGCGCCGCGACCTCGTCGCTATTATCGGTGCCGACCTGACGCTGCCGGCTGTCGCGAGGGCGATGGTCGACAGCGTCAGGAACTGGGACGCGGTCGCCGCCTTCTGCGAGGCTGTCATCTCGCAGAAGGAGGCGGCGGAACGGGCCCGGGAGGATTCCCGTGACCCGGGCCGCCGCCCGCGGCCGGGGCGGCGCAGGTGCGAATACCTGCGCCTGATGCCGCCCTAACCGAGGCTTCGGGTGATCGGACCGGGGAATTGTCCGGTCACCCGACGCGAGGCCACCGCGTGAGGACGACGCCTCGACGGCGAAATCTGTCGGGGCGTCGACAGGAGAGGTACCCGAGAGGGCATACCGCCGAGCGGGCCACCGATGACAAAGATCGGGTACCGGTGGCCCGCTCGCACGGCGAAGAATAGGTGCTTGCAGGGTGGGTCAATGGGGTTGCGCGCCGCCTCTTCCGTCACCCCGGACCGATTTGGCGGGGTGCGACGCCCATGGCCCACCACAAAAAAAAAAAAAAAAAAAAAAAAAGGGTGCTGACTTAAAAAAAAAAATAATTCCGCGGAACTTCAAATATTGATTCAACGTGTTTTGCCTCTAAACAAGGCATTCTTGAGAGTTTTCGTCATCAAATGTGCATTAGCGGATCACATAGTAGGAAGACTTCCTTATATCTTATTCCTTCCTTTCTTGAGGTGTGTGGTCTATTAATTAACCGTAGGCCTGCCTTCTTTTCTTCTTTTAAAAATACCTAGAATTATAATAGTACATAGTCTCTTTATTCATTGCTTATGGTGGCAAACGAGCAAGCAACACACCTTATGGTAAGTGTCACTGCCGCCCATGTACCTTTGCCATACCAAGGGTATAGCTTAGGCCGCTTCCTACCAATAAAATCTTCAAACCCACTCAGTTGGGCTTCCGGCTCTCTTGCTCACCGAACGAAGCGAAATAGCACATTGCCATTACTACGACGTTGATCTTCTGCGAGAGTGTGGTACTAACCCGGACGGACTATTGTCAACAGCGTGGTCCTACCACTATAGTCTTCATAATATCCTCTTAAACTCAATATTAATTGTCGTTCTTTTTCCTTCAAAATAAAATACTACAAACACTTGAAATCTATGATCTGAAAATGTCAATGTGAGTGTGGGGTCAGTTTCTTTCAGAGACAACTAATTAACTTAAACAGAACATCATTTACTTCATCAGTCTATCAGCGTCAACTATTAGATTTAGGTTTCTCTATTAGATGGATAATATCATGATCGCCATACTTGGCAGATTGGTTGGCGACCGCAATTAATGTTATGATTTTCCAGGTAGGTAAGTACTGCTGCTCATTCGCCTGGTTTTTTCTAACTGGTTTGCATTTGTATTCTGACCACCATATCTCGTCATCATTTCAATTCATATATGGCCTATGTATCATACTGGTCAAATGAATGGTCATTGGGCTTTGTTACGAGTTCCTTTTATTGAAGAAAAATAGAAGTTTGCGTGTGTATAACACGTACTTTTACATCTGAACGCTTGAGACGGCCACCGATAGCGGATGTTTCAACTTCAATAGCATTGAGATTTCTTCAGACCTTTGTGTGATAAACAATTTTCTTTAACGTGAAAAATTCATCATCATCAAAATATGAGAGCTTTTTTTAAACTTTTTATTTAAGCTTTTTTTAAACTTTTTTTTTTGCCAACCCTATGAATAATAATAAAAGATACCGCGGAATCACACTAAACTTTTATATCGCGTTTGATTTACAACTATGTATGTGTTTATGGACATTTGCAAGTGAAATTTGTTATCATAATGGAAAGACATAGGTATTATCTATACGTGATTCCATTTGAAAATGTAAATTTCAATCACTAAAGTCATTTTTATTGAAATTCTAATAGATACCTACAATATTCTTTTTTTAATTTTCCGTGTGAGTAAGAATATAATTCGCAACCTTATCTTACCGTGATTGTCATGAAATACGAGTAAGTAGTACCTAATATAATTTATGTATGAGAAAGAAAAAAAGAAAACATTTATTTTGTTCTCGTTAAAAACTAATGAAAATAAACAGAAATAAAGAAAACATCTTCTGGTATAAAATAACATTAACGAGAAACAAAAAAGGCTATTGGCTCAGCTTTGGCTATTTTATTTTATAAAATAGAGCTGATATTCTGCTAATACCTGGTACATTTTAAAGAAATTATAAAAACATGACTAGTATTAAAGTGTCAGATTGTTAGTGTGAGTATGAGATATCAGAGACATGTTTAACCAGCTTCATATCGACCTGGGCCAATACCTACCACCTGATGTCGACTCATCCACAATTACATTGCCGAGAAGAGTTGACGTCAGATAGTAGGCCGATCATTAAACTATTGCCAATAACTTTTGGAATATTAAACATGAAAAAAAAAAACAATGATGAATGATGAGTATGTATGGGAAATTTATAACACCAACTGCGATTTCCAACCCGATTGCCATAACTTATGATTATAGTAGATACTTATTATCATAACTTTTAACTTATGTCAATATTGAACATCGTCGGATTGATGGATAGCCTTTTATTTTTATTTTGCGGTGGGCTATGGACATTGTCGCGCCCCGCCAAATCGGTCCGGGGTGACGGAAGAGGCGGCGCGCAACCCCATAGACCCACCCTGTAAACACCTCTCTTCGCCGTGCGAGCGGGCCACCGGTACCCGATCTTTGTCTTCGGTGGACGATGGATGAATGCCTAGAGAAATATTAATCTATCTTTTTATTGGTCTTCTATGGTTTGGTATAACCACTCGAAACAACGGAAGTGTGGCTTGGATCAGTTTTGTATTTCCGCTGTCGAGTTTCTGACGTTAAAATTAGGACGTCGCTCTGAGAAAGAAGAAAGAAAATTTTCTTCTCGCGATATAAATTGTGTGAACGACATGTTTGCCCAACGTAGAATACTTTGGTCAATTTCTTTACCATTTTGATACTCGTGTCCAACAATGGCTATATACAGGATGGAAGGGGACCACTCCCGAAAACAAAGATAGGTACTTAACCCTACTAGTCCTACTTGTAATGATAGGCTAGAAAAAAAATCGATTCGGATCATGATCATCATCTTGCTCTTATCCCAATTACTTGGGGTCGACGCAATATGTCATCTTTTTCCATACGATCCTATCAGACGTCATCTCTGCCGTCACTCCTAAACTATCCATGTCATGCCTCACGCAGTCCATCCATCTTTTCTTTGGTCTTCCTTTACCCCTTAAACCTTCAACATTCATACTTAAAACTTTTCTCACAACATTACGGATGAAGAAAAATTTTTTTTTTCATCACGTGAGGTCATTGAACTCTTGAGCATATGATCGTGAGTTTTGAATAGATTACGTCTTTTCTCATCTGAGTAAAGCTACGTATTTTTTATGCAATTATCGTTACATGGCACTGTCTTAATACGATGGTAGGTATGTGAAAAAAACTTAAAATTCGTTAAGAAAAAAAATTGTTTCATCCGTATCGTTTTTTTTTCTAGCCTATCGTTACAAGTATAAGGTTACAAGGATATAAGTTATAGGACTAGTAGGGTTACCTGTCTTGGTTTTTGGGAGCGGTCCACTTACACCCTGTATGGTGTATATAAGGCAAATATCATGTACTTAAACATCAAGCATAAAAAAATGGTCATTATAATAAATCTGCAATTATTACTACCTAATATATTTTTCAGTTCAATTATCTTCCAGAAAGTTTGAAAAGTAATAAGTACTCTATTGCTTACGTAAGTTTCTTTAAAGTTATTACAAATTTAAATAGGTTAGAGGCGTGTTTTTACTACTTCATCTTTGAGTGTGGTGAACGCAAACAATCTGTCGCTGCCGGTGGTCCGGTCCAGTCTGACCCGGCCCGCTTCACCCTAGCTTCACACAATACTATTATCCAACTATTTGTTCAAAGGCAAAACTATTAAAATATTTGTAGTATATACTTACACTATATTTTTTACCACACCGTTTTTATAGAGTTAATAACGCATAGAATAGTTTCATTTCTAACTAGCTTATTATATTCCCATGACTTCATAGATGTGGCATTTATTAAATATATTATATGAAAAATATTATTTATTTTTTATTAAATTCCATCATATTGGTTGTAAACTTATACTCTTTAAAATTTCATTTAAAATATTTTGTCTTGTGCAAAACACAAGTTCGTTGTTACGTAAACTACTGTTCAAATCTCATTATATATACTATTCACACCCGATAATCCCAAATATCGGGTGGAATCACTTGACTTAGCTAAACTTTGGGTATGGCTGAAGTTCACGAGTGACAGTTTCCACTTACCATCTCTAGCTCCTTGCTCGTCTGTCACCAAAAGGCTATAAAAATACTTACCTATATTTAAAAAGAAAAAAAAGAGACCTATTTTCGACAGTGAAAGTTTTAAAGTTAAGAAACATTCTACATAAATAAATAGACAAAACAAGTAAATCACTTACATAGGTTTGGTAACACTACTTATCATAAAGCATCATAATGGATGGATAAATACAACTGAAGCCTGTTGACGTTTATTTTATTTTTTGCCTTAATCTTCCATAAAGGGGCTAATGCCACAATCGCTACGATCGTATCTGGTATTATAACCAGAAATAATTATTTATCCGGTTCTATAAGATGCCCGAGTTACTATCTAAACATATGTTGGTCTATATTTATTTACAGGCCGCGGAGAGCCCTTGTATATTTTATATTGCCCCTGTGCAAACATCGTTGACTGGTTTCTTAGAACGACTTTGTTACCACGACTCGTGTAGCACAGTCTTTTGTCTTTGTTCGACGACATTTTGCTTTGGAACCTACGAAAGGTTTCTTATACAAAGAAAAGTTAATTAAAGTAATTTTTTATTTTTCTCTTGAAAAGTATTGATGTAAACTGCCATTACTGTTAAGAAATATAAAGCATTCCACAGATGGCGTAATGATTTTAAATAGTGACCACCGATGCCGAGCGTAACTATGAGGTTCGATGCCAAGCACGACAGTTCTTTGTACGATCCATAATGGATTAATTCTACTGATTATTTATGAACATTAATTGCAGGCTATTTTTGCAAAATGGCTTACTTATATAATTTAGCCTATCCCGTGGATAATCTATTCCGTAAAAACATTAAAACATCCTCTTTTATAGATATAGATAAATATAAGTATTACCGAACTTTCCTTTGCTGTGATTATGGGACGAATAGATCATAGGTATATTAAAAAAAAGAACTACCTATATAAAAATAAAAACTCATTAATCAACATATTTTTGTTTTTTTTTTAATCCACAACCCAGCACTAAAGAAATAGTCCTTGTATTGCGGGTACTTTACAAATATTAAATTTAACAAATTACATTCAGATTTAGAAAAATAATGTTTGGATCGCACAAATTATTGTTCTATGTAAGAGTGAAAACCGCAGCACTGGCACGGTAATTTGGTATGTTAACCATTACGCCATCTATGAAGTCAAATCAAAGTATTAAAATCGTATCGTTAAGAACGCAACACGAAATTAAGCAATACTTGTTCTTACAAAGCTCTTTGCAAATCTCACGTTTCGAAATTTCCCTCTTGGAGCAACATTCCTTTGTGCTAATATATATATATATATATATATATATATATATATATATATATATATATATATATATATTATATATATATATATATATATATATATATATATTATATATATATATATATATATATATATATATATATATATATATATATATATATATATATATATATATATATATATATATATATATATATATATATAACTATATATATATTGTTTATTAAATGAAGAACTATAAGCGTTCAATTTGTTAAATTTACTTTTTATTTTTACAAGCGTAAAAAGTTCAACTTTTATAGTCTCTGTGGCAACCACGATACAAATAAAACACAAAAAATTACAACATAAAAAATTTTGAAACAAATTTTTGCAATAAAATATTTTCAATTGTGTTTCATATTTAGGGGAAGGGAGGGCAAGATGGAAAGAGTAGGCAAGATGGAAACTATCTATCAATTACTATCCGAGTGACGAAGCGCCCGAGTCCTCACGTAAACAGAGTCAGGTGCCCAAGCAGCATTTACGAACGACCGCTCAGTCCGGCTCGCGCCACCTGTCGACGTGTATGCATGCTTTTTGTTTTCGCGGAAAAATATTACGCAATTATGTAGTAAGATTATTTAAACAAGGTAAGTAATATTACTATTATGAATTTATATAAATATTATATTAGGGATAGATTGTGTTAATTGATATTTAAATGAGAGAATTAATAAAAAATAGGGCGGCATAGTCCGGAGCGTGCTCGTTCGCGTCCCCTGCCAGTCTAATTAGACTGCTAATCCGGCTCGATATGCGTACCGCAATGTGGGTTAGGGCGTCCCCCGGAGGCGACGCGTACCGACCCGCCCCCGTCGGTACGAACATCGGCAGTTGCGGCGATGGGGGCCGCCACCCATCACGCCTTGCCCAGTTAGGCGAGTCGAGGAGAACGGAGTGCCGGGTGGGCATGTGGAATGTAAGAGGTTGTGTGGAAGGTAAGTTGCACGAGCTGATATCCGTCATGGCGGACAAACAGCTAGACGTGCTCTGTGTAACAGAGACCAAGCGAAGGGGCAGCGACGCCTGCGATCTTCCTGGTGGCGGGATGGCTCTGTGGTCTGGTGTACCACAGAGCGATCGAGCCAGCATGGGGGTAGGAGTGCTGTTGTCCTCTCGCTTGGCCTCAGGTGTGAAGGATTACGGAATGTATGATCCCAGACTTCTCTGGGTCCGTATAAAACTAGGTGTCACCAAGGTATTCATGGTTGTAGCATACGCTCCCGTAGGATCCTCGGTGGCATCAGACCTAGAGAAGTTTTGGGACAATGTTAGGGAAGTTCTGGATATGGCAGAAACCAGTGAACGCGTGATTGTATGCGGAGATTTGAACGGATGGGTGGGGACCAAGCGTCCCGACTATGAGGACGTACTTGGTCCATTTGGTGATAAGAGAGTGAACGACGCAGGTAGCCTCATAGCGGATGTATGCATGGAGAGAAACCTTATTGTGTCAAACACATTTTTCCAACATAAGGATATCCATATGTATACATGGAGAAGGAATGAACAGAAAAGCATAATAGATTTAATTTTGGTAGACAGTCGCCTCCGAAGCAAAATATTGGACGCAAGAGCCTACAGGGGCCCCACAGTCGACACGGACCACTATCTCGTTATTGCGAGATTTAGTGGTCTGTTCAGAAAGTGGAGGCACTGGCGAGAGCGTGTCCACTTCGGAGGGCTTGAAAGAATAAAGGTTGAAAGGTTGCAAGAAGAGTGTGTAAGAGAAAAGTATGCAGAGGGTGTCCGAGAACGGCTGACGATGGCAAGCCAGCCGCAATCGGACATTGAAGAATGCTGGAGAGTATTGAAAAAGAGTATGGTAGATACAGCGAAAGAAGTATGTGGAAGTTCAAAGAAGCATAGAAAAACAAATAGTGATGCATGGTGGGATGCGGCAGTGGCAGCTTCCGTAGAGCAAAAGAAGAAAGCGTGGCTGGACTATGTCTCTTCTTTCAATCTGAATGACAGTATGACTGAACAGAAGAAAGAAATATATCGACAATGTAAGAATGACACCAAGGCCTTAGTGAAAGAGAAACGTGATAGAGCAAGTATGAGTGCAGAAGATAGGCTGACTAAAAACTTCGAGGGTAACACCAAACTCTTTTGGAGGGAGGTGAAGAAGTCTCGAGGTGGTTGGTCAGCCTTCAGAATGAATAAAATAAGGTCTAAAGGTGGAGACATTCTTACACAAACACAAGACGTGTTAAGCCGATAGAGTGAATATTTTGGCGATATGTATGCGGATGCTACGGTTGGCGCCGGTGTTGGATGTGGTTTAGTGGATCAACATTTGACAACGGCGTCCTCCGATGGCATCAGTATGGATGAAGTTGAATGGTCGATAAGAAGTTTGAAAAATGGTAAGGCAGCGGTCATTGATATGGTGTCTGCCGAGATGATCAAGCTTGGTGGCTCTTGTATCTGGGAGGCGTTCCTGTTGCTCCTCAATTTATGTTGGACTTCGGGAATGGTTCCCAGGGACTGGAATAGCGCAGTCATCGTGCCTTTCTTTAAAAACAAGGGTTCACGTTATGACTGCGCAAATTACAGAGCCATAAGCTTGACCAGTTTGGCAGCAAAAGTGTATGGAAAAATTATTGAAAGGAGAATGAGGATGGTGTCCGATGGTTTACTGTGTGAGACACAAGGAGGTTTCAGGAGTGGAAGGGGATGCATGGATCAAGTGTTCTCTCTGCGCAACATTGTGGAGAAGCATCTGGCTGTAGGTCAGAGGGTTTTCTGCAGTTTTGTGGATCTGGAGAGAGCATTTGACACGGTTGTACGAAAGGAACTTTGGGACATTTTACCGGAGTATGGTATTAGCGGTAAACTGCTACAGGCTGTGCAGTCCAGTTACATGGGCTGTAGAGCCTGTGTGCGGCTGGATGATGGAATGTCGCCTTGGTTTGACGTCAATATCGGCGTTAAGCAGGGGTGCGTTCTGTCAGCCAGGCTGTTTATCATATATCTGGATAAATGTCTCCAAAGGTTGAACGATATGAATGTGGGAGTCCAGATGGGCGACTCAGTGGTCACTGCTCTGCTTTATGCAGATGATGCAGTCCTGCTGGCACAGTCAGCGACTGACCTGCAGACCCTAGTCGACACAATGACAGAAGATTGTAAGAAAAGGGGTCTACGCGTGAATGTGAGCAAAACCAAAATAATGGTCTTTGAAAGAGATAAAACCAGAACAGATGTAAGAGTAACAATAGGTAATGATGTACTAGAGCAAGTGGATGAATTTGTATATCTTGGATGTGGATTTAGCCGAGATGGAAGGTCCACCACTGATATAGAGCGAAGAGTGAATGCGGGAAATAGAGTGAATGGAGCGTTGGGGCAACTTCTCGGCAGCCACCACCTCAGCCAGAAGGCACGTGTAGCAATACATAACGCAGTGCTTGTCCCAACATTACTGTATGGAAGCGAGAGTTGGGTATGCAGAAAAGAGTATGATAGTAAAATTAATGCGGTCGAAATGCGATCTCTGCGGAAAATCTGTGGAGTTAGGCTGACCGACCGCATTCGTAACGACGACGTAAGAGAGCGAGTAGGTATGAAAGAGAGTATTGGTGTAAAGATGCGAAAGGGAATGCTCCGATGGTTCGGACATGTGGAAAGAATGCCGAACGAACGCCTGGTTAAGAAGATATACAATGCGAAAGTGGAAGGATGTAGGTACCGAGGGAGACCGAGACTAACCTACCTAGACCAGATCGGTCATGTACTGAAGGAAGGTGGAGTCAAGAGTCTCCGAAACCGGCGAGCGTGTATGAAGAGAATTATGAATGTTGAGGAAGCGAGTGAAGTATGCAGAGATAGAGTTCTCTGGCACTCTGTTCTCTCTGCCTACCCTGCAAGGGATATGGCGTGATGATATGTATGTATGTATGTATGTAGAATTAATAAAGCTTTCTTTAAGTATTAACATTTTTATTGAAAAGGGGGTTATGGGCAAGATGGAAAATTAGACTTTAGGGCAATATGGAAGTGTTTCCATCATACCCGCGCACTTATTTTATTCATTGTTTTTATATTCCGTAACTAAAATTCTTGTTTTTTATTGTTTTTAGATGGTTAAAAAGTATATAAGGAAAAGCAATAGAGGTTCTTGGAATGAAGGAATGATGCTGATGGCAATGTATGGAGCTAAAACTACATCAATAAACTCAGCATCAAAAAAAATATGGAACTCCAATCGGAACATTACATCGTCATATCAAAAAAGGGGATTCGTCCAAAAATCTACTAAAACATAGAATGAAATAGCAGAAGATAGTATGCGTGAATCTCGTTTCAGTGTTGTAGAAGAGCTGGGATCAATTATCAGGGATAACTACCTCACACTACATTTCTTCAATTAAAATTCTTCCATCACCAAAAGTTACACCTACCATAAAGAAACGGAAAGTAATGTCAAAAATCTGAAGTTTTAACCATTTTTCCTTTTAAAAACACCATTGAAATGAAAAATGAGATAAAAGCAAAACCAAAGCTAGTATGTAATCGGATCATCAAAGGCAAGGAAAATAAAAGCATGCAAATAGGAACCAATAAGAATAAAAGAAAAGGGAAAGGAATAAATATTGTACAAAATTTATAATATTCTTCAGAGAACAATGTCTACTGTGTATTATGTGGAGAACCTTATGTGGAACGGCCAACTGAGGACTGGGTACAATGTCCAATATGTAATGG
Source organism: Lymantria monacha (assembly GCA_905163515.2). NCBI lineage: Eukaryota > Metazoa > Arthropoda > Insecta > Lepidoptera > Erebidae > Lymantria > Lymantria monacha. Next base: position 28,139,158 of record LR991081.1, read on the forward strand.
TTGGGTACATGAATTATGTACCGATACTGAAGAGGGTAGTTTTATATGTGTAAACTGTAAAATGTAATGATTTCCAATACATTCCATCTTGCCCGAACAAGCTTTCCATTTTGCCCTCAGGATAAGGGCAAGATGGAATTTTTGACGTTATTTTTGAATTACTTATAAAATATATTTACTTATTATTTTTTATTTTTTAATTACTAGTTTTTATAACTACAGAAGATCTATTTCAAGACTGATTAAAAGAAAAGCTTTATATTACGTTGTTTAACTTTTTTTTAAATCATAAAGTTAAACCTTCCATCTTGCCCTCCTTTCCCCTATTTATTAACATATTTACAATGTAAAAAGTTAAAAAATAGCAAATTGTTTAACTTTTTATTTATTTTTAAATTCTTTATTTTTTCGTAGCTTTCTTGGTAGGTAATTTAAGTAACTCCTGCCCTTTAAATGCGTTTAAGAGTTTTCATCAGCTTTTGTTGAAGCAAGCCATATAAATACATGTTTATTTTGGCTACAATATAAACCATCTCGCTTGGGCTTTTAAGCCCTACCTACCTATTTATATATTCACTGTCAGCGATTGCAAAATATGTTTTTTTTTTGTAGCAGCCTCTTTAGCCGAAATGCCGGTAGAGAGAGATAATACGGCAGATTATTAAGAGTGGCGTATTATATTTTACTACTGTCATATGGCTCTATGCCGTCACCTCCATCGACAGGGCAGGTTGTAATCAAATCTTAACCTGTCAAAAAATAACCTTTTCTACAAAGACGTTAATCTAATTAATGGGTCTGTGGCAAAGTAGATCATCTCTTGACCGAGTGTGTATGGAATGATTCAGAGTGAAAAGAAAATTGTTACACAATTTAACTTAAATATGTTAAACGTAGGTGTATTTACAGACTTCCTGACTCGGGCAATGTCTCGCGAAGCTATATTGATTTATAACTTAGTAAATATCTATTATTTTAGAATATGTTTGTAGTTTATGATGGGTCTGATATGACCTGCGTTCAAAAGACCTTATTAAAATAATGATTTTAAAAAAAACTTTAATTTTATTTAAAAGGCAACACCCAGGTCTTGTTAAATAATTCTTATGTTGCGGGTACCTACCTACATATTTAATAAATTGATAGATTATTAACATAAATTCAGAATATTGAGGATACTGTACCTACTTGTTTTATTGGATAAATATATGATTATAAAAATATAGATAATAAAACAAAGCATTTTCAGTAAGATCATTTATTTCAAACTAGCTTCTGCCCGCGATTTCGTCCGCGTGGAGTAGTCGTAAGTTAGCGTTAATCCAAAGTAACTATTCCTCGTAAAATCTTTCATCCACCTTTTCAACCCTTTACAACGCTTTTTCCAATTAAAATGTAGTCTATGTCCTTTCTCAGGCTTAAGACTATCTATGTATCTAATTTCATTTACGGTAAAACCCCACCAATCGGTTCAGAACCGATTGGTTCAGAAGTTTTACCGTGAAAGCGGGACAGACAGACAGAGATACTTTCGCATTTATAATATTAGTAAGGATTAAAAAGTTACTTAAATTTATGAATTAAAACAATTACTTATTAATTATATTTTTGCCACGGATATATTGTGGTGAAGGAAAGCCAAGATTTTAGCTTTATCAAATAATAATAGCCTATTGCATTTTTCTTCGTAAACACGGCCTTAGAAAATAACCTTTCACCTAATAAAATACACAGCTTTCCGTGTGGTGACGAAGTAAGAATACAACTCACCACCCCCTATCTTGCCCGTGAGTGATCGTAAGAGACGACTTAGGGATATAAAATGCATATGACATATAAAATGCAAGTAACATCTAAGTAAGAGAAGGAAAACTCGGAAATTATATTGATACTTTTTTTTTTCCGGCCCATCGTGATATTTTGTTGCAAGTACCCAAAAAAGAATTCGCTAAAAGTCTACTCCCACCAAAGTGAAAGATCGCGTACCGGTGGCCCGCTCGCACGGCGAAGAGAGGTGTATGCAGGGTGGGTCCATGGGGTTGCGTGCCGCCTCTTCTGTTGCCCCGGATAATTTTTCGGAGCGCGACCACCAAACCAAAGGGCCAAAGGGCCCTTAATAGATATTAAGTAAAACGGGGTAGGTAGTACAGGCCTCTTAAACTTGATTTTTCCATGAAATTTGCGTTTCTTCGCACTTATCTCGTGAATGACAAGAGGTAGTCTCTTGAGAAAAAAATATGAATGACAAATTTGTAGAACCTTCAATTTCCTTCAACCTACCTCGCCGGTTAGAGTTACGGCTTGGCCGCAATAGACGTTTTTGTAGAGCATTTTGATTCAATGCTAAAAAAAACCCGTCCATGGTCGAAGTAATGTATGAAATACCACTGAGCTATAGAAATTTAAAGATAAAAAATCAGATTTTCTGTGTACATTTAATGGGAAATCTTTACACGCCTTGGTCGAGTACCTACCTACTAATTGTAATGAAGTTGGCTCGTTTGACTGAGTAATAAGAAAATATTGGATAAGTGAAAATCAAATACAGATGCAATAATATCATTAAAAATGTTAACAATAAGTATATAATGAACAAATATATTATGTATTTGAAATACTATCTTCTAATACACCGTGACATTTATATCGTCTTACAAAAGAAGTGCCATAAAAGTATCCGACAAAAGAAACATAATATGTTTCTTTGAAGATTGAATAATTAAATACCTATGTTAGATATTATCTAACATAGGTATTTAATTATTATTAGATTGAATAATTAAATACCTATGTTAGATATTATCTAACATAGGTATTTAATTATTCAATAGTGGTAGTACATACATACATACATACATATCATCACGCCATATCCCTTGCAGGGTAGGCAGAGAGAACAGAGTGCCAGAGAGCTCTATCTCTGCATACTTCACTCGCTTCCTCAAATAGTGGTAGTGATAAAAAAAATAACAAAATAAATTAAAGTTAATATTTTGTAACAACCTGGTTATAATGTTTACATTTTAAACAAAAGAAATCATACGGCATCCCGCATGATAATGATTGGCTAGCGTAATTACGTTAGCCAATCACAGCTACGAAGTCCACGTGGACCACTATTCCAAAACGTACCTACGCCTAGGTAGTACCTACACAGTACGTAGGTTATGTCGAGTAGGTGGCCTACCGCTCGCTACATGCTGTTCTCTTACTATAATATTTTAATTAGTATCTAATTATTTATATCTAATAATTTTTAGTAAAAAATATTCTAGTAAATATTTCTTTTGTAGAACCTTTTAATTGTACGAATGAATAGTAGATACTGGATTCGTTAACTGAACTGCTTTTGTAAGGCGATATAAATGTCACCGTGTATATATACCTAATGCTTGCGTAAGCATCAGAAGTTATTTCACCTACTCATTATTAACTACTTAGGTAGGTAGGTACAGTTGGTATTAGTAGATATGTAATATGGTCAATATTAAATACGTAGGCACTAAGTATAATTGCTTCTGTATAATGGAGTTGTTTTCAGAATAAGATCTTAAAATAACCAGGGTTATTTTAAGATCTTATTCTGACTATAGCATCAGCTAAAATGACTTCCATTGCTACATCTTAAGTGAATTTTATTGCTCTTTTTATACTAATTACTTTCAATGTTTTATAATTTTACAATAATTTGTTAAAATATCATTCAACTAAGTAGGTAGGTACTTATTTGCCGAGTCGAAATTACTCGAACTAAAAACGTGAAATTGTGACAGTAATACTTTTATTACATACGTAGAGATTTATAATACCTAAGTAGTATATATCTACGGAGCGATTTCACGAAATTCAATCTCAAATGGAATGAAATTGACGCCTACGAATACTACCAACCCTTACTTTGCTCGTGGATGTCGTAAAAGAATACTAAGAGCTTCATAACCCTGGGCCAACTCAACCTGATGCCGTTTGGTCAACAATTACATTCCCTGGAAAGGTTGACATTTGGCAGGCGGCCGGTCATAAAACTATTGCCAATAACTTTTACCATATGTAGATTGTAGGTACCTACTATGAAAGAAGAGTACCTACATATTGTATCGACCCCAAGTAATTGGGATAAGAGTAGGAGAATGATGATGAATCTCAAAGGGAATGAAATGTACTGACAAAGATTAAGTAGGTATATGGGGACAAAAAGAAAACTATAAAATTTGTCAATTTTTAACCGCTAAGTAGGTATGTTAAATAGAGAATAAAATTATGCTTTTGATATTCTTACTTGATTTTTTATTGAATGTAAAAATAGCACACATTAAGTACCTATTAGGTACCTATATATGTCAGTTTATTTTTTATAACAACAGATATCTACCCATAGAATAAAAAGGGCGATATAATTTTCAGAATAAATAAAACTACTTTCAATACTTTAAAGAGCTTTCTTTCTATTTGCTTTTATCACACGTGATTTTTACAAGAATAAAATAGAGAGCCAAAGTATAACTCTAAAAAACTTTTGAACAACTATAATTATATTTTTTTAATTTACCTAATATGTTTTCTTATAATTAACTTTTAACCGTCATTTGAAATAAAATTATTTTCACGGATTGTATTAATTTCTCGACATTTCGGAGACTTTACAGCGTTCATGGTCACGGGAGGACTGTCCTCCTTTTTTTAATGTGTAATAGGTATCTACTCGCGTAAACATCAGACACCATAATCATAATCATTCCTCGTGATCTTATTCCAATTAGTTCAGGCTGACACGATTAGTGTTGCCCAAATGCAAGACCAAGACTCGCTGCATGAGTCTTGCAGTGCTCCCTCAGACATAATTTTACGATTCCTTTGGTAAAGAAATGATTGTCAACATTTTGTATTCTTAATACCAGTAGTTAGGTAGGTACACGGGGAAATCATTTGATGTTATTTTAAACAGTCTCATGATAGATAGGTGTGATTATGGTGTGCCTAGTATGTAGGAATTATTGATAGTAGTAGGTACCTAAACTACCGCAACATCTATGTAGGTAGATAGTAATTTTCTTTTAAAAGTATTTAAAATCTTGAATAGATACCAGTTACTTAAAGATTACATTTACACTTTCTATTTTACAGATTTTATCTAGGTACCTATATCTCTATCTATTTATCAAACTATATGAATTTAAAAAACCATAAAATTTTAAAAATATAGAAGCTATAGGTAATTATAACTAGGTAGGTACCTTACCTCCAAAAACTTATTACCTACCTAAACTCATCATTATCATCATTCTCCTACTCTTATCCCTACTTGGGGTCGATATAATGTGTAGGTACCTACTCTTCTTTCATAGTACCTACATATTGTAAAAGTTATTGGCAAAAGTATTAGGTATGACCAGCCGCCTGCCAGACGTCAACCCTCCTTGGGAATGTAATTATTGACCAAACGGCATCAGATGAAGTTGGCTCAGATCGTTATAAAGCTTTTAGTCGTCTTTTACGACATCCACGAGCAAAGTAAGGGTTGGTAGTATTCGTAGCCGCTACCACATAGCACATATTACCTACTTTTACAATTCTCCCTGTGAAAAAATGTATTTACGAATATACTTGTTTTAGATAGCAAAAGGTAGGTATGTAGGGCTCACGGGCAGTACAAAAATATATCTATCCATCTATTATGAGACGTGAGAGCAATCTTTTGGAAATACAAATCTGAAGTCACGACAGGCCTAGGCTATTATCTAGAGGTACCTACCTACATATCAGGTAATGTTGATCTAATATGGACCTAGGTAAGTCTAGGTACAACTTTCATCTCAGTATTGCATTGGGGCAACACTACCTATATGAGATTAGACTCTACATGAGGCTAAGGGTGTATCTGACAGTAGGTACCTAGGTATCCGTTTACATGGAAGGGTAATCTTTTGGATGCATCTTATTTCACCAAACCCAGGTGAAAGAAGTACCTGTAGAACATTGCAGTAGGTAGGTACCTATTTGCGGCAAAATTTTAGGTAGGTACGACCTGATATAAATTCACCTTAAAAATACGAATAGATATTGGTGTTAAATATTAGTAAAATTTAGTAGTTATCTAATGGTTGAAAGAGTAGGAAGTGCCTAGTTCTTAAGTAAAACTAACGCTAAAGTAGTTATAGGTTTTAATATCTACACATTATTTATGTAGATAGGTAGGTGTACTTATTTAGTCATTTAGATATGTTACCACTTAAGTACTTAGTTAAGTAGTAAACACTTGTATAAGTAGGTATTCAATTACTTAAGTATTGTAGATAAGTAGGTAGGTACCTACCTACCTACTCAAGTAAATAGGTTCAAAACTTTGTAACTACCTAATTAATTACCTAATATACGAAACTTTGTGACAAATGTTAGTAGGTAGTAAGTAGGTAGATCCTTGCTTAGTATATTACCTATTAGTTTTAATTCATTCTTACTTAGGTAAATGCTTCATTTATTTCCTTGAAATAGATTATACTTTTGTTTATCAGCAAAATTCTCTTTCACTAGTCCTTTCCATTTCGTTTTATCGTTAAAGACCAAAGGAAACAATATCTAAGCAGAAAACTGTAAGAAAATTCTATACAAAACCTTATGCTAACCCTTTTGGTCAGAGTGGGAGAAAGTCGGCTATATTCATTGTCATAACGGAAGAGTTCTGTTCCCAATAGTAGAACGTTTCACCAAAAATAAGGAGAAAATAGCTAGATATCTATAAGATTAGGTAATTAGATACATAAATGAAACAATAGTTTTAACTAAATTCAACTACTTAGTTATGATTTGGTTGGTTACCCTTCATATTAGCGTTCAGATACATTGTCCAATAGGTAAATGCCTGCTTGCTTACTAGGTAGGTAATAGCAAATTAATGTGACGATAAAGTAACATACCTTTAGGTACGTATATTAGTGTAGTATCTATAAGTATTTTATGTAGGTCACTTTCAATATAAAGCTAAGTGAATAAAGAACACTACTGAAAATATACCTAATAGGTACCTATATATCAAATATATTAGGTATGTATTTAAATATCTACATAGTGAAATTTGTTTTTGATTAACTAGTTAATAATGTTAAATTAATTTAAAATTAACGCGTTAATGTTATTGACGTTTAATATCGTTCTTTATTCGCGTGGGCGATACTTGTAACGATAGTTGTAGTGATAGTTGTGTGCGAGTGGTCTAGTTGCGCGTGCGCCGCTCTGCGGGTGCCGGGGTGTGACGCGTGCGGGCGGTGAGGTGAGGAGGCGTGCCCCGTGAAGGCGGCGCGGCGCTCTCATTGGAGGTCGCGGTGCCGTGTCCCGCCTCTAACACCCTCCGCCCCGCGCGGTGCCGCTCCGAGTTCACTCGCAGCGCTCAGTGGCTCGCGAATCGTCGTTCGTATTGCATGTGTAGTGTTCTTAATCGGCTCCTTCCGCCGCAGATGCGATCCCGCTGTCGTTGAAGTGATGCCGGCTGAGGAGGAACCCGCGGCGATGGAGTGCCGGGAACCGGTGGACTCTCCGCAGCAATTCTGCCTCCGGTGGAACAACTACCAGAGTAACTTGACGAGCAGTTTCGACCAACTGTTGCAGTCACAGTCGTTCGTGGACGTGACCCTTTCGTGCGATGGACAAAGTTTGAAGGCGCATAAGGTGGTGCTGTCGGCATGCAGCCCATACTTCCAATCGCTTTTCATGGATAACCCGTGCCAGCACCCGATTATTATCATGCGCGATACCAAGTATTGTGATCTGAAGGCAGCTGTGGACTTTATGTATCGCGGGGAGATTAATGTGTCACAGGAACAGATTCCGGCACTGTTAAAGGTGGCTGAGTCGCTTAAGATACGAGGGCTCACAGATGTGAGTGGAGACCATGCAGTGATGCAGCCAGAGAGACGTGGGGCTAAGAGACCCCGAGAGCATAGTTCGCCACCGAAATCACGCCACCGGTTGTCCGAGGAGCGAGCGACACCCGGACCAGTTCCGAGCCCATCAGCCAGTGAGCTGCTCACCCCCACAGAGCCGATGATGCCGCCGACGCTACCGCCGTTGCACCCAGACGATGTCGACATTCGCCCCGGCATCGCTGAGATGATCCGCGAGGAGGAGAGGGTGAGTAATCAAAACTTTTCCGAGGAGTGCGCGCGGGGTGGCCCACCCTCCCCGCGTTGCACGCCTCACCCTCTCTCAAACTTTCCACACAGTATCGCATTACGTGTCTTATTAATTTATTTTTGACTTTCTTAATGTAAAAGTTATAAGGTTGTCTATTACGACTCACGCGATTGAATCTAATCTTACAAAGAATCAGTTTGCACTTCTCGTACTCGAAGTTGAAAGTTTGACACTCAATTTAATACCTACATAACTTTCTTTTCAGATATTTATAAGTATATCTATTATTCTAATTAATATACCGTTTCATGTACCTAATAGGTAGATATCAATATTTATACCTAGGTAGGTATATCGCCTTACCTATTCGTAAATAACTATTAGGTACCTAATAATATTTAATTTATACCCAAATACAATTTTTTGAAATTAGAATATGTGATGCCCCAAATAAATTCAGTAGGTACCTACCTATAGGTATATTTTTTTATTTCCATCTGTTTATAAATTGTTTTTGTAAAATCATTGGCCTAATTTGAATGTTATAGTACCTAAATATTGATATGGCAATGTTTTTGAATTCATTTACTTAATAAAAATTTAAAACCCTCTAAATTAAAGGAATGAATGTATCTTCTTGTCTAAAAAAATCTTCTATGACTCACTTGATATAAAAATCGCTGCCCTTATTCAATTTTCTTCATAGAAATATGTAGTTCGATGACATTTATTCTTTTTCTTCAAGCGTGACAATATCTTTCTCTTTCTTTAGGTATGCTTGTGTGATAAGTAAAAACTTTTGGTTTTTGTGATAAAACTTGGTAATTTAACAGTTAATCAAGAAAAATGAGGCCTTGACCTTGTAGATACGACCTTTTGTACATTATTTAACAACTTAGTGGGCAATGACTGCAGGTTTATTACGTACTTACCAACTGCGTGCTGAACAATCTAATGCCATAAATCGTGGACCAGTACCTATGACCTGAACCTGAACTTCGGTACTATAAGATTGAATCACTCACTAGCTTTACCTACACCTATTTAAACAAAATAATTATCATCGTCTCAGCTCATATATGTCCCACTGCTGGGCTCGAGTCTCCTCCACAATAAGAGGGAAATTGACTTTCATCACGCTGGTCAGACCTATTACTAGTATAATTTTTTGTTTCGAGTTTTCCTTCTCTTGTACTTATAGACGTTACATGCCTATTATATTCCCTGATCGTTTCTTACGACACCTATAAGTAAGATATGGGGTGGTGAATTTTAATTTTCCCTCGTCACCATACGGATAAAAAAAAATATTATTTAATCATTAGGTACTTACCTACGTATTAAGTTATAGGTAGATTACCTATGCAGCGTTTTCGCGAATAACTTTTGTGAATAGCTTTTATTATTAAGCACCCTTTTAACACTACCTAATAGGCAGATATGGAAGATACCAACTAGTAGTTATCCGTGTGGTGATGGAGTATAAATACAATTCACCACCACCTATCTTACCCGTAGGTGATCGTAAGAGATGACTAAGGGATATAAAACGCATATAACATCTGCAAGAGAAGGAAAACTCGAAAAAAACCCTATACCAACACGTCTGACCAGCGTTGTATAGTAGGTTAATTTCCCTTCCATTAGGTACGGAGGAGGTCCAAGCCCAACAGTGGGACATACCTATACAGACTGCGATGATGATAAACTAATAGTTATAAAAGTAATTTCATAGTAGGTAATATATCAAGACAAAAATTAGATTTTTTTAATTTTTTTTCTTTATTTTGCCACGCATATAGGTAGGTATACAAATTTGCTCATTACTTTAAAACATTCATTAATATACCATGATTAAGTAAATAAAAAAAATATCATTATCGTTGTAGGTAGGTATTTACTCTTATTCCAACATTATGGAATCAGCACAGTAGGTACATGTCTTATATCTCTGTGCTAGGTTAAAAAGCCCAGAAAAATCAGCGAGGTTTTGAGTTAAAGTTTGCAATTGATCCTCTGGCTGACCTAGATGTTCCAGACTGGCAATTCTATTATTAGTGGCAAACTCGCTATTTAGGTAAATACCCAAATAAACACAACAGCAACATTGATATTTTAATACCTAGGTACCTAGTTAGTCACCTACCTAATATTTCACAATTGTTTATTCCATTAGGTGACTATACCTACCTAATAATTACTAACCTATAGTTATTTATAGGTATTAGTTCATACCTAATATAATGGTAAATTTAGCAATAAATATATAATTTATTTATACCTACCTAATAATAATAATAATAGTTATACGTAACTACCTAATAACAATAGTTATTCCTACCCAATAATATAATTAAATATAGATAGGTAAGTATTAGAATTATATTTAAAATTATAATTACCTAATTTAGAATAGACTAATAATTCATACCTTAGTTATTTTATAAATTTATTTGATAGATAAGTATATAAGTTTTATCCGTGTGGTGACGGAGTAAGAATTCAATTCACCACCTCCTTACCCGTGGTTGATCGTAAGGGACGATTAAGAGATATAAAACGTACTTATATAACATCTATGCATGAGAAGGAAAACTCGAAACAAAACCTTATACCAACACGTCCGGCCAGCGTGGTGTAGTAGGTTAATTTCCCTCCCATTACGGAGGAGGCCCGAACCCAACAGTGGGTCATATATGGGCTGTGTTGATGATGATGACATACCTAGGTTTTATTTTGGTATATTTAGCGTAGATATCTATAGGTGGATATATAACTAAATATATATAGGTATATATATATAAATTTATATATATCTATTTAGTTAGTTTAGATATAAGTAGAATTATAATTATTTTATGATAGGTATAAAAACCTAATCATGTAATTATAAGATCATTTAAGTCCCACTGTTGGGAGCAAGTCTCCTCTATAATGACAAGGAGATTGACTAACTAGTCAGAACTATTGGTATGGGGTTCTATGTTCAGTTCGACTGCGATGAAATCTGCATATTAATTAATTCCTTAGTCCTCTTTTACGAGACCCACATGTAAAATAGCGGGTGGTGAATTGTATTCTTACTCCGTACCCATACAAAAAAAAAAAAAATTACTCTAATCAAATTTTGAATATTATTTGAAATTTCATCAGCTATTTGTTACATAATTAATTCGCATTGATGTTTTTATTATTGTGAAATATCGACAATAATACCTACTGCATCAATTTCATTGTCTATAGGTAAAGCAATTTTGAAGATTGTTTTCCCCTCTTATTATGAAAAATATTAATAATATAAAATATAGGTAGTAAAAATAAGTCATCATTCTTTTATTATTATCCCAATTGCTTGGGGTCGATACAATATGTATCTACTATTCTTTCTTAGTACTTACATACCTATTGTATATGTTACTGGCAATAGATGACCAGCTGCCTGCCAGACGTCAACCCTCCTTGGGAACATAATTGTTGACCAAACGGCATCAGATGGAGTTGGCCCAGGTCGTTATAAGGCTCTTAGTCGTCTTTTACGACATCCACGAGCAAAGTAAGGGTTGGTAGTATTCGTAGCTACCACACGGCATATACCTAGTAAAAATAAGTAAAAAAAATATAAAAAATGGTTCCTTCAAAAAATTTGTTCACTATCGTGTAACGAGCTTTAAGAATGTTCATTTTCACCAGTCACCTAACTTTTGAGTAACACCTAAGACAATAAAAATGACAAATAATGTTGATGTTAATAAATTATTTTTACATTAGGTAATTAATGTTAAATAAAATAAAATTTTAGTTAAAAGAATATACCCAAAGTACCTACGTGCCCTATTTTTTACATTTATTTAACCTAGGAATAAAATTTGGGAATCGCATAAAGTATTGTAGCGTGTGAGAATTGAACCCCGACAGCTGTCGTGGTAGACCAGAATCTTAACCACTAAGCCATCTATGCAGTTAATTTCAATAAGATAATTTTATTAGAAATTTATCAAAAGGAGAGATATGTATTAAGCCACGACAGATATACGTTTTAAAAAAATATCCTTTTTAATTGATAAACGTTCCACTGCCAGGCTCTACCCACCTGCACAATAGGAAAGAAAATGAGATACTCAGCCAAACTAGTCAGTCGGTTGGTATAGGGTTCTATTTCGAGTTTTCCTTCTCTTATATATTTGTTATATGCATATTATATCTCTTAGTCGTCATTTAGGGACACATCTAAAAAAGTTTTTACTGATTGTTCTGACTGTTTCAAGCATGAATTTTTAAACAGCGCTAGCGTATGAAGAAAGTTTAGTCAAAGTTTAGATATAGAGAAATGCTTACTTTCTTAAAGAAAACCTTGTGATGTAGCTGGTGAGAGGTAAATCTAGATAGGCATTATATAATCGGGTTAAAAACCCCAGCGCTCACTCACAGTCCGAATAAAGTTGTCATAGCCATCTGTAGCTAATAAATAAGTCATACTGATAAAAAAATAGTTAGGCACTATAAAGACACTTATTGGCTGTACAGATGGCGTACTGGTTAAAGATACCGACGTTCCGTTACAGTGCCGTGGGTTCAATTCCCACGCAGGACAATACTTTGTGCGATCCACAAAGTTTTGTTTTGAGTCTGGGTGTAATTTGTCTGCGTTAATTGTATGTTTGTAAATTTCCCCGCAATACAAGGATTATTTCCTTAGTGCAGGGTTGTATTTTTAAAAAAATAAAACACAAAGCAGTCATGAGGACTGCCGACATAAGTGAAAACTTAAACCTATGAAAATAATGAATATTATAAATTAAAACAGAACAACAAGTACGTATTTCAGCTAATTTCACGACGCTCACACTGTTTACTTCGTTGCATAGCAAGAATACCACGCAAATGTGCTTGGGATCTACCGACTCACTCTCTTTCTCTCTCCTACTTTCTACCTTTGTGTATATTTCTCTCTCTCCCTCTTGCGTTGGAATATTGGACGCTACTCGTTCCTAACGCTCGCACTGGCCTGTAACAGGTATACTACGCACATGCATTCGAGTGCCATTGCGTTAAACGTTTAACGCAACCTTGTTGGAAGTCGCATTAGAAGTTTCACTTCAAAAAATAATAACAAAGAACCACTTTTAATTTTTTTTAAACCTACTTAGATCTGGGTATTGACAGGTTCTCTGGGTACAGACAGTTTGAGCAGTAATAATTTACGTACTAATACTTAATTTGGAGAGAGTGATTCCCTCTTTCTGTTCTCGAACTATCCTTTAAAAGCTTTTCTTGTAACAACACTAGGCAGCGATTTATCTATAATTTTGGTATGGTTGATGTTTAACTTCAGTTACCACTTACCTACCATCAAATGAGTTACCATAAAAGGCCAAAATCGAGACTAAAAATGCTTGCTATACGTGCTGTGTGGTAGCGGCTACGAATACTACAAACCCTTACTTTGCTCGTGGATATCATTAAAGACGACGAGCCTTATAACGAACTGGGCTAACTCCATACCGTTTAGTCAACAATTATAGTCCCAACGAGGGTTGGCGTCTGACAGGCGGCTGGTCATAAAACTATTGCCATTAACTTTAACAATATGTACTATGAAAAAAGAGTACATATTGTATCAACCCCAAGTAATTGGGATAAGAGTAAGAGAATGAATGATCATACTGTGTATGCGAAGTACAAGTAGGTAATTATTTTGCGAGCAACACCTATTAGTGTAGAATGGAAATTGTTAACGGTGTATGGAATCGGTTACGGGGTTCAATGATGTTTATAGGAACCTATACCTAGACAAAGGGTAGAGGCGGAATCGTGTCAATTTTTTTCTAAACTTTTTTTTATTGCTCTCGGTGGCAAACGAGCAAGCAGTATACTTGATGGTAAGTGTTACTTCTACAGACCTTTGCAATGCCAATGGTAGAGTCAGGCCGCTGCCTACCAATACAAACCCAAACCCACCCAGTTGGGCTTTCGGTATAATCATGGTTAAGTGAAATTTTCAGTAGTCTGTTTACGTTTCATGTTGGATTTACCGTAGGTATTACTGCATAGATGGCGTAGTGGTTAAGATACCAACCGCACCAATGTCGTGAGTTCGATTCCTATTTAGTACAATATTTTGTGTGTTATGTTTGAATATTTGTAAAGTCCCTAACAATACAATGATTAATTACTTAGTAGATACTGTGTTGTTTTTAAAAAAAAGGGAGTAATGTCAGGATCGCCAATCTTCTTATCCAGTCTATTTAAAATAGGATAGAAACTTTCCATCCACTTGGGGCCTAGTAAAATCTATGTAGGTAGGATATTGACTAAGATATATTATAGGTATACTAATATTATTGCTTGATATTTACTAACTTACATCGTAAAAATGAATACCTAATCAATATTTACTTAATATGTTATTCAAATAATATCTTCCGACGTGTTTGTAATTAATAAAAAAAATAGTCTTAAAATAAAACTACTTTTACGGATTCTATCGCGTTTGTATTTAATTTTTAATTTCCCGACGTTTCGAACACTTCACAGTGATTATGGTCACGGGAGGACTGAGGTCAGGTGTCTTACGTCCAATATGTCATTGTTATTGACATAGTATCTATGTTATAAAAATATTACTATAGGTACCTATTAATCGTAAAAAGTGGTTGAGAGAGCTCTGAAAGAATGCCAATCCGCTTGTCATGCATTTGTTTATGGCTCTATTCTCCTTTTGATGAAGCCCCTGCTGCATAGCATAAAACAAAGATCGATAAATGAAAATAAATTGAATTAAAAGAAAAATGATGATTATATCATTATCAACATCATTTGGGTTCATATATATCCTACTGTCAGGATCGAGTCTTATAATGGAAGGGAAATTGACCTACTATGTCACGCTAGTCAGACGTGTTGGTATAGTATTTTATTTCGAACTATCTTTCTCTTGCATTAGTCGTCTCTTACCCGTAGGTGATCGTACGAGACGACTAAGGGATATAAAACGCATATAACATCTATGCGAGAGAAGGAAAACTCGAAATAAAACCCTATACCAACACGTCTGACCAGCGCGGTATAGTAGATTAATTTCCCTCTCATTATGGAGGAGGCCCGAGCTAAACAGTGGGACATTTATGGGCTGTGGTGATGATGATGATGATGATGAGACGTCTCTTACGATCACCCAAGGGTAAGATGGTGCTGAATTGTACACAAATACTTAATAAAACACCTTAAAAAAAAAAAAAAAAAAACAAACCATAACCTTACTCCGTCACCATACGGAAATTTTTTATCATAATATTTCAAAAATAAAATAATCATATAACTAATAGCATCTTGTTTTTTTTTTTGCTGTATACTCTATTAGCTAAAAGATTTTACAAATACGGAAGGGAAATTAGTTATTAATATCACACAGTCTCTTGTATTTTTACCCTAGCTAGTGTTATATTTCAATTTTCTTTTTGTTCGTATTACATACTATATGCCATAATATACCATAAACTTCAAAATAAAACCTATACCAACACGTCTGAGCAGAGCGTATGGTAGAACAATTTGCCTTATATTGCTAAGGAGGCTCGAACTCAACAGTGGGATGTTTATGAGCTGACATGATGATATGGTAATGAAGATATTGTTTTTTAATTACATGTTAGAAAACAGTGGACTGCAAAATCAGAGTTAGGCATCGGTTAAATACAATAAAATGCAGAACTGTTCGCAATTATTAACACTAATACAGAAGTATAACGTCTTAATTTTTTTTTAATAAAATTAATTGCAAACAAACTGCACAGATGGCGCAGTGGTTAAGATACCCTTCTGTGACCGTCCGTGCTTGTGACATTGGTTGGATTCCTACACAAGACAATACTTTGTGTCATCCACAAGGTTATATTTATTGTATTGTTCTGAGCCTGAGTGTAACTATCTCATTTGTCTGCGTTAATTATATGTTTGTAAAGTACCGCAATACAAGGATTATTCTTTAGTACATGGTGTCTTTTAAAAAAAAAATATCTTTTATTTCGTACTTTTTGTTTATACGTTAAACAATCTATGCGAAAAATAAAAAAAAAACAAACTTTCTTCCTTTTAGACTGATCAGACGGGTTGACGGCTAGAGTAGTATTTCTCTTGCAACTTTATTATTTCATTGTAGCCTCTTACAAAAACTACTGCAAGGAAATTTTACTGATTTGTAGTCTTATTTTTAAATTAAGATCAGTGAGAAGATTGAATATAGATACAATTGTTATGATAACATTCCGTGTGGTGACGGAGTAAGAATACTATTCACCACCCCATATCTTACTCGTGGGTAATCGTAACAGACGACTAAGGAACATAAAACGCATATAACATCAATGCGAGAGAAGAAAAACTCGAAACAAAACCAACACGTCTGACCAGCGCGGTTTAGTAGGTTAATTTCCCTTCCATTACGGAGGAGGTCCGAGCCCGACAGTGGGACATTTATGGGCTGTGATGATGATGATGATGAGAACAATGAAAATGATATATTCAACTATATAGTTACCTTATTTTTTAATACACCTGACATTAAAGAAATAATGTTTAAATCAAGGTGAAAATTAAAAATATACAGTTAGTTAATGGACAGAAATTATAACTAGGCTTAGAACTATCATTTGTGTGTCGGACTAAGAATGGTTATGCATGGGCAGTCAGCGCTTAGACCATGTCCCATCCCGTCTAGTATAATTTATTTAAGTTTTTAACAATATTAACTTAAATATTCTTAGCCGGTCGGTTAGTTTTTAAATTATAATTAAATTTTGAATACGTATGTCTGTCTATGTTGAGATGAGATCACAAAAACATGTTAATAACGTAATTATACTGTAATTTTTTACACTTTAGTTCATATTATCTACGAACAAAACATCTTTGAAGTGCCGAAACATACATTTTCACAAACGTTTACGTATAACTGTCTATCGTCCCCGCATCGTAGCACCGCTTGTGTTCATTTCTTTCATATAAATTACCGTTTCATGGCATATCCCAATATATTTATTACTATTTCCTACCTTTTTAATTATTTTTTTATATGAGAATTGCGTCAAAATATACTTCATCCTCATCCTCAGAGCCAATAATTGTCCCACTGTTGGGCTCGGGCCTCCTCAGCAGTGAGAGGGAAATTAACCTACTATACCGCGCTGGTCAAACGTGTTGGTATAGGATTTTGTTTCGAGTTTTCCATTTCTTGCATAGATATTATAAGTTTTATATCCCTTAGTCGTCTCGTACGATCACCCACGGGTAAGATATGGGGTGGTAAATAGTATTCTATACCGTCACCACACGGAGAAGATTGCGTCAGAATATTACCGTACAGAATTAAAAAAAAAAAAAACTAAAACGGCTATGATAATTTCTTAAAAGTTTTTTATATCTACAGTTGTTATAATAACAGTCATTGTTGTGTGACATGTTTTGTTGTTGTTAAATATTGTCCAATTTGTTAACATTTACGTATAGTTGGTGCACCGTTTCTATTTACCGTGCCGCTGAGTATTAGATAGGTAGGCACAACCTTATGATCTTAATAAACAAGTTAATTGATTCATTAAAGGTTTTTTTTTTATTATGTCTGATTTTTTTTTCTGTTATATTAGCATACACAAACAAACAAATAATTTAGCTTTATAACTGTAATACTTAAATTATTTTAAAAGTAGAAATTCACGGATACGGAAAATTACAAAGGTATTGGAGCAATGTAATGTTATTTCTTTTTTCTTTCTTGAAAATATAAATAATGGCCGTCCATTGTTTAATGCAAAGTTGTATAATTTAGCGTTTCGAGACCAAAACTAGGTCTTTCTTGTAACAAAAGCATATTGTTTCAGCACAATTAGCAATGCAATCAACATAGATAAGTGAATGTTTGTGATAATTTTGTTCGCGTACATTGGTTAAAACAATTTTTACATTTTGTATTCGTTAGAATTTTTTATCGACAGGAAACGAGGCGTTTTTATTTTTTTAAATATTTTTCCAACAAATTTGCGTTAGGCAACTTTAGCTACGTATGTATATAAATATACATATAATTATTTTAAAGGAAGGATGTAGGTACTTACCGGGGGAGACCGAGGCTAACCTACCTAGACCAGATTGGTCACATACTGAAGGAAGGTGGAGTCAAGAGTCTCCGAAACCGGCGAGCATATATGAAGAGAATTATGAATGTTGAGGAAGCGAGTG
Organism: Lymantria monacha; assembly: GCA_905163515.2. NCBI lineage: Eukaryota > Metazoa > Arthropoda > Insecta > Lepidoptera > Erebidae > Lymantria > Lymantria monacha. Next base: position 28,157,518 of record LR991081.1, read on the forward strand.
AAGTATGCAAGGATAGAGTTCTATGGCACTCTGTTCTCTCTGCCTACTCTGCAAGGGATATGGCGTGATGATATGTATGTATGTATGTATGTGTATATGTATGTATGTACCTATGTATAATTATTTTTCTTGGTGTTGTTGTTTGTGAGCATGTAAGCCGGTGGGTGTCGAAATAGATGACTAAGTTTCTAAGCAGATCTCTGGAATAGAAGGAAGCATCTAAACTAATTTTGCCACGAATGACTTTATAAAATCGCAACGAAAACAAAATTACATTCAAACCCATTAATCAACGTACCTAAATAAATAATTGTCCTACATTAGAATTGAATCTATGATATTACTCTATTAACGGTTAATCTTTTATACTGAAGCTCTTAAGTTCTGACAAATGAATAAATGTTTGAGATATTTCGATTAAAGATTTATCGTTTGAGAAATTTCCAATGACGTAAATAAGTCCTTATTAAAAAGTTATAGGCATTATCTGTGGTATATTTCACGAGTACCTACACCACAGGGTACTGATCAAAATAACCACAAGATTCATTAGATATTCGTTCCTATATACACAATATACTCGGCTTCCTTTTTTATTATGAATTTCAACTGTTAATAGAGTATTCAAAACCATGTACCTACCTAAATTGTTTTCAAAATTATTTGTCTGGAATTAAAGTATGTAAACTAAGTCTCCCAAAAATTGAATTAGATTTATTGAAATCTGTTTTTATTTAAATTTGGAACCGCTCAGTGTAAAAAATTAATTAGATGTTTGATAAAGTATTTTTTTTTTATTAATAATTTTGAGCTACGGAAACCGAGTACAATTAAAAAGATAAAATTGATGTTATTTAATTATTCGATTTGTTAATTGATTAATCGATTATGTTGGTTTTTAATTTAAGAAACAGTATAATAATAATGCCACATATAAAATCGAGGCATGCGTAATTCAATTAAAGTTTGTAATTAAAAATGTAAAGTACCTAGAGAATATAGTAATAAGTATTAGATTAATTTATGCTACCGATAAGCCTATATTATAGGTACTCTGTATACTATTAATTCTGTTAATATACAACAACCAAGGGAATATTGATAAGCCTAACAACTTTATTACTTCATTCACATAATGATTTTTTAAGTGAGAATGTACCTATATATCAATCTATAAAAAGGTATATTTTACCGCCCGTTGACTTCTCCAATACTAAAAGGCCCGTATTGGGCGGGGTGTGACCATACGATAGCTTATCAACAAAAAAAAAAGTGAGATATGGTTTGTATTTGTGACTCTTTCGCTCACCGAATAAAGTTTAGCTGAAATTGTAAGTATTCAAACATCCAGAGTATGGTGCTACGCTGGAAGAAAATCAACAGCGTGGTCCTACCAATTATATATATATCTATATATATATATATATATATATATATATATATATATATATATATATATATATATATATATATATATATATATATATAATTCATTCCAGTGATTCTCACTGATATGAATAGTTACATAACATATATTCAAATAATTCCAATTTAAATATACTTACCTATAACTTAAAAAATGACGAGGCCGATGAGTTTCTTGCCGGATCTTCTCAGTTTGTGAGCGTAGGTAGGCCTTACCCGGTGGTAAATTATATAAAATTCATTTAAAAAAATATAAAATTGACGATTTGTAAGTTCTTATGGACTCATAATAAATGATTTGATTTGATATAATTTTATACTAAAAAAATAAAAATATTACTAACCGACTTAGCTCAATGATATCTGATGCTTACACGAGTATTACACATTTAAAACAGAACTATTTTTATAGATTCTATCTCGTTTGTATTTGACTTTTAATTTTCCGACGTTTCGAATAATTTATAGAGTTAGTGGTCGCAAGAGGGCACCGTCATACAAATGTCCTCGTGTCTATGATTCCAGCTAAAATGTTCTTACCTCATACGTGTCCCAAAATTCAACTGTGCTAATTCCAGCTGATAGGGTTTTAGTCAACGGTAGCATTTGCGAAGAATATTAGCTAACGAATAGAATTAAAAATTTTAATACATTAAAATTTCTTATTTATACAATTTAATTAAAAAAAATAAATATTAATAAATAAATAATGCACGCTGAAGTGGCAATTGGCAGGCCACATCGCTCGAAGAACCGTGACTATGATCACTGTAAAGTGTTCGAAAAGTCGGGTAATTAAAAATCAAATACAAACGCGATAGAATCCGTAAAGGTAGTTTTATTTCAAATGTGTAATACTATCACTTACTTCAAATGTGAAAATATTAGAAATCATTAAGAGTAACTAAAGCCACCGAAGACAAGGACTCAGTACTGGTGATCCGCCCATATGGCGATACAGATGTAGTGCACGGCAGTATGTATATGGGGTCAATTGCCGTCCTTTACGCCCACGAAGAGACTTGGGCTGTGTGTGACCGGATCATAGGATTTTCTATTAGCTAATTGCTAAAATTCTTTTAGCTTATAGTAATATTGCATTCCCGACCACAAGTTGAGTCCAGTACCATTTTGTCTTTACTTTTATTTACTTATTATTATTTATTTTAATTTTTATAATATAATTTTTCTTGGTTTTTTAAAACAAATAAAGGTCTTTCTTTTCTTTATACTAATATGTTTTTCTTTATCATTTAATGTAAATAATAACTTCGAAAAGTCAGAGCTAAGCAACGTGAAATCGAACTTGTTCTGTTTTCCTATCATTCTCATATTCTAATCAATGTAGATATAACCAACGACCGTCGCATTGGTCAAACAGTTTTAATAAGTTATGCTTAGATGAAAGCAAGCAATAGTACTAACATTCGGTAAGCTGCACTCAAATAACTAAGTGAAACTCAGCCGACAGATGGTTGATACAGTGAACAGTAAACTCATACTGAACGTTGCTACTTGATTAAGAATTCCAGAATAAGCCAAATTGCACTTAACATGATCTGTTACTATATGTACCCATTTCGGTAGTTATATATGTAGCTTTTGGTGATTTAACCGCTCTTAAGTAGCTATTATGTAACAATGAAGCGAATCTAACGAATATTTAAATAAGCAAATTTCAATTCTATTTATTTTACTTACATACATATATACATAGCCTCACGAATGTTTCCCAGAGGGGTAGGCATTGTGACTGGACCGGGGAATTAGTCCGTCACCCGCTGAGAGGCTGACCGCGTTAGGAAAGACCGACGTTCTTCCCGAGGGTAGGACGTCAGTCAAGGAGAGGGTACCCCTTAGGGGGTATTCCGTCGGGCCGGCCACTGACGTGAAGTACACGCTGCCCCGGTGGTCGGTCCAACGACGAAGGCGAGGTGTCACGGGTGGGTTACGGGTGTGCGTGCTTACGCCCCTCTGTCGCCCCGGACGTAGTGGTACGAGGAGTGCGCCGACGGTAGCCCACCCAAAAAAAAAGAGGGTTAGGCAGAGATTACGGATTGCCACAAACCAGACATACTTCCATCGCTTTATTTACACTCATCACAGTCTTTATGCATGATTACGGTTACACGTAATCTTAATCTGACCTTTCGCCAACACATCTCCAATTTGATCCAGAAAAGTATAACGTGATCTTCCCCTTGTAATCGTCCCACTCACACTTTGCTTCGTCAAACTTTCCGCAATCATTATTTCTACGTGTCCAAACCACCTCAGCATACTCTTTTTTATCTTTGACGCTACTTCTTCGTTCACAACACAATGCTCTCTTATATTTTTTTTACGTCTATCAAATTAAACTTTAAGGAACTCAAAGTCTATGGTTTCAAAGACATATGTTCTTTTAATGGCAATAATTACATTAAAAAGTAACGGGCAAACTAAGTTTTGAGAAATACTCGTATATATAATTATGACGTCATATTACAACATAACAGATTTTTTATAAATATTTAAATTCGATCGTATTTTAACGTATATGATTACTTCATAAGTATGGTGGTAGCTTAAAACTGTGATATATTATTTACTATTGATGTAACGGAACTGTCATAATATAAATTGATGTATAAAGATTTTTTTTGGCGGCAACGGAATCAAGAAAAAAAATTAGAAACGAATGTGCCAATACATTGAAAATACTTTCTTTTTAAAATGCAATTTTTAATTATATCAATATGAATAATTAAGTGATTGAAAGTTATACATTACGATACGTAGTTCCACCATATTTTCACTTAATTATCTGGATACTAAGTTCTAACAACAATCAATATTGATAACAACGTATAATGTAATTCACTCTCCTTTCAAAGGTCATAAAGAAGCATAAATCTGATACATCTACTATACGTTTAATAGTGATAGGACCACGCTGTTGACCGTCCTCTGTCTACAGCCGCGGGCTGCTCCGTCCAGGGTAGTACCACACTCTCGCAAAAGATAGAAATCTGAGTAATGGCAATGTGCTATTGCGCTTCGTTCGGTGAGCGAGAGAGCCGGAAGCCCAACTGGGTGGGTTTGGGATTATAATGGTAGGCAGCGGCCTAGCTATACCCTTGGTATAGCTAGGGTCTATGGGCAGCAGTGACATTTACCATCAGGTGAGCTGCTTGCTCGTTTGCCACCATAAGCAATAAAAAATAAACGTCTTTGTAGAATTGTTAGATTATCCTTTCTGTGGTGATTGACTAAAAATACAATGTATCTAGGATAGCAAGGGGTGGTCCCATTACATTCCTTTACCAGATGAGGTAACAGTATTTTCTTGAAATACCTATAACAATTATGATCACCTAACTGATAGCCAAACTTGTCGATTATGGAAATATAAACACGCCAGTCTCTTATAAAGGTATATGGCGCTACATCGTCATCAGCTCAGCGCCTAGAGGTCCCACTGATGGGCTAGGGCATCCTCCAAAATGAGAGGGAAATTGACCTACGTTGGTCAGACGTCGGCTGTGTTGGTATAGGGTTTTGTTTCAAGTTTACTTTCTTTTACACAGATGTTATACGTATTTTATATCTCTTACGCTCAACCACGGATAAAATGGGGGATGATGAATTGCATTCTTATTCCGTCACCAAACAGTAAGAATATAAAAAAATAAAAATCGGCCAAGTGCGAGTTGTACTCGGGCACGAAGGGTTCCGTAAAACTAAAAAACATATGAGATGTAACAAAAAATTAAAGTTTTCTGAATTTTTCCTTCATATATGCTATAAAACATTGCTTCATGCCAAATTTCAAGATTCTAGGTCGACTGGAAGTACCCTTTAGGTTTCGATTCCCTTGCAAGTTGTTGCGAGTTTGAAAATATGCGGCTTAAATTGCTGTTTCTTTTGATTGCGTTGACATAGAAGGTTGATTTTGTTACAACTTAAAGGTAGGTATATGATATAAATTTCAATTTAATACTTCTACACGTTCAGGAGGAAAAGGGTAGTGAGTTTAAAATTATTAAAAATACTTTTTATATATGATGTAATTAAAAATTTACGGTTTTTACAATTTTTCCTATAAGACGTTGCTTCGAACTAAATTTCAAGATTCTGAGTTCACGGGAAGTATCTTGTAGGTTTTGATTCCCTTGCGAGTGTCGAAAATTTGCAGAAATTTGCGACATAAATGGCTGTATCTTTTGATTGCGTTAGCTTAGAAGTTTGATTTTTTTTGAGCTCCAAGGGATAATAGACTTGAGTATTTGATATAAATTTAAGCTTAATACCTCCTCGCGTTCCTCAGAAAAAGGGTCTTGACAGACAGACGAACAGACGGACGGAAGGACAACAAAGTGATCCTATAAAGGTTCCATTCTTTCCTTTCAAGGAACGGAACCCTAAAAATATGACGCTAAAAGAAAATGGAATTCAGTTATATGCAATGGCCTCTGGCCAGTTTAGTTCTTTTTATTTTTTTTATTTGCGGTGTTCCCAAATCAGTCCGGGGCGACGGCACAGACGGCGCGCAACCCCATAGAAACCTGCAAAGCGCCTCTGTTCTACGTGCGAGCGGGCCACCGGTACCCGATCTTTGTCTTCGGTGGCGGCCAGTTTAGTTCTGGATCAATTGTATTTCAATAGAATAGGACATTGTAGATGTGAATAGAACAACTGGTTATTATTTTAACGCCAATTCAGTGTAAATGTATTTGCGAAACAATAGCATAACATATAAATGCACATAAAGATAAAGTGGTAATTACTTTTTTAACGGTCGTGATTCAGTGCCTCTTGACCATTGGGTACATGATGTTAGTAAGCAGTCAAATGGTTTATGATGGTGACTTATCGACCTACTTATAATATTACTATGAGTATATTTCACATTATTAGTCATAACTGTGTTAATACATACCTACATACATATCATCACGCCATATCCCTTGCAGGGTAGGCAGAGAGAACAGAGTGCCAGAGAACTCTATCCTTGCATACTTCACTTGCTTCTTCAACATTCATAATTCTCTTCATACACGCTCGCCAGTTTCGGAGACTCTTGACTCCACCTTCTTTCAGTACGTGACCAATCTGGTCTAGGTAGGTGAGTCTCGGTCTCCCCCGGTACCTACATTCTTCCACTTTCGCATTGTATATCTTCTGTACCAGACGTTCGTTCGGCATTCTTTCCACATGTCCGAACTCCCTTTCGCATCTTTACACCAATACTCTCTTTCATACCTACTCGCTCTCTTACTGTGTTAATATTAAATTGAATATTTATTCACTTTGTGTAATAAATTCGATTATTAAAAATATAAATTATTTTTAGAATTTTAGCTGTGTGGACTACCACACCACTAGGCTACGCATACTATCAACACTTACTTTGCTCGTGGATGTCGTAAAATATGATTAAGAGCCTTATTTCTACCTGGGCCAACTCCATCTGATGCCGTTTGGTCAACAACTACATTCCCAAGGAGGGTGGACGTCTGTCAGGCGGCCGTTCATAAAACTATTGCAAATAACTTTTACAATATGTACTATGAAAGTAGAGTACATATTGTATCAACCCCAAGTAATTGGGATAAGAGTAGGATATTGATTATGGACTATAGTCCATGGAATATAAACCAAATTTTATGCAACAAAATATATTCACATTTTTCTTATAATATGAAGGAGGGCTATGTCTATCAGTGGAACATATAAAGCTTAAAGCGAAAGGATCTAGAATCATAACGACGATGAACGAGAAATTTAAAAATTCAAAATTTTTATACAACAATTTAATAACAGTTTCTATTTAGTTAGTAGAATAATCAAAACTTGCCAAAATATATAGATACTAGTTGTAAATATAGTTATTATATATGTTTAATATTAAATATAACTATTATGTTTTTCGAAAGAATAAACTATTTAATTATTTGATTACCTAAAAGACCAGATAATAACCTAAAAAAAAAACTAAAAGAAAATTAATAATTTAAATATGTGACAAAATTAATAAACCAAATAAAGCTGTGGATCATTATACCCTAAACAAGTAGCACTAATTTAAGTAGGATTTATCGTGTGAACAATGAAATTCAGAGTGAAATGTCAAGTTAACCGTGAAATTTGCTTTAATGCGCCAAATGTTACCGTAGCTTCTATACAACAGTAATGGCGACTAACAATTAAATCACACATAAAATTATGATGATAATGACGAAAAGAAATCTGTCAAAATATCATATTTGCATTCGAATTCAATAGATCATAGTAACGCTTTGCGTATTTATTCGGTCAAAATTAATAAGAGTCTGGCGCCACGGAATTATATATTTTATTTTTCCTTTTTTTTTGAGCTTGCCAATCAGCTACTAATAAGAGCCATTGTTGCCAACGTCGATTATTATTTTTCTCTTTTATTCAAGTTATTTTATTTTGTTGCTAAGCTACAAACCTCCTTATATGTATCTTTACTGAAGCTTATTAGATTTATTGTGACATTAGAAAAAGTATATTACAATTCTCAAATCACTACCCATTACTTTGCTACGTGTATTATATAAGTTAAAGATGAGCAAATAACAATATCTACTTCAAAAGAAAGAAAATAAAATATCTTAGTACCGCCTCACTACCGTTCGTACTACAGCTTATTTTTGCTCCTAGCGTTAAAAACCTGTAAGTACTTAAGCTTGGGACTCATATAGGCTAAAAATAAAAACTTAATTGTCTATGATCTCACCAAATAATCGTTCATTATTTTAAAATTTATCATACAAAAAAAACCGCACAAAATTTAACATAGGTAGGTAAATATCCAGTTAGTTGATATGTAACAATTACTTGTTGGATTAAAGGGTTAATAATACGCGGCTATGAGAGAGGGTTGAAAGGTCATCGGGTCGACGAACGTACGGGACATTTTTGCCAAATGACTCGATGCGCCCTTCACAAGTATTTTAAACATTCTTGCTTATTTAAAAACATAATGCCATCTGCTTCGCTTGTATGCATAACTTAACTACTATCCATCAATCACGATTTATGTTATCTCAGCTGTTTATATGATAACGGTGACTGATCAGGCCCCTTCGTCTCATTACTTTTCCTTAATTGAGATACTATTCCGCATATGTCGAAGCTTTATGTGTTCGAGCTTAACCTTTCTCGTTAAAAGGGCTAATCTAGGTTTTTGGATTACAACTAGGAATTTCTTGAATTAGAGCGTTCAAATAATCTTTTTAGATTTATATTTTTAATCCTTACAAATATTATAAATGCGAAAGTAACTCTGTCTGTCTGTGGGGGTGTTCAAGTATTACGTAACGCAATTTTTGAAGATTTTTGATCCTCTCTCCCCCACATGTAAAGCGCCGTAACGTATGTCTGTAACCCCCCTTTCCTCTCTCTGAATGTTACGTAACATCCAATTGAACGTTTTTAAACGTGTTTGGAAATTTATATTCCCTAGTTTTTTATTTAATAAAAAAACAATGCTACGTAACGTGTTGTTTGAATTTTTTTTTTTTATTTTTTTTTTTTTGTATTTGTCTTAGTTGTTAGCCTCAGATGGCTATGACAACTTTACCCGGACTGTGGGTGAGCGCTGAGGGCTCTCAACCCGTTTGTTGTTTGAACCTCCCTCCCGGTTATGTAACGCATCGTAACATTTAACAAGATCCCCTCCCTCAAAAATTGCGTTACATAGTACTTGAACGGCCCCTGTCTCGCTTTCACGGCAAAACTACTGAGCCGATTTAAATGAAATTTGATACACACACATAGTCTAAAGCCTAAGAAAGGACATAGGCATACTTTTTAATTGGGTACAAGCGTTGTAAAGGGTTGAAAATGGGGGATGAAATAGGGAAGGAGGAAGGATAGTTACTTTGTATTAACGCTAACTTACGACTATTCCACGCGAATGAAGTCGCGGGCACAAGCTAGTATAGAATATAGATAATAAGGCTACAGTGTGTTATATATAAACTTTAGTCGCGATTATTAATGTAGTATTTAATATTAATATTTTTTTTTTATTGGTCAGGGTGGAAAATGATCGAGCAGCACACTTGATGGTAAGTGTTATTGCCGCTTATGGAGCTTTGCAATACCAAGAGTAATGGTAGGCCGTTGAATATTAATTAAAAGCCTAAACTCACTGAAAAAGTTGAGCTGTCAGTCCTCTCGCACACCGAACAAAGCGCATCAGCACATTGCCATTGCTCAGACGTTAATTTTCTGAAAGAGTGTGGTACTACCCCGGATGGACTGGATCGCGGTTGTATACAGAAAACTGTCAACGCTTATGCCCTTACCACTACCACTATAGAAATATAAAACAATTACATAAACTATAATATCTATAAATTAAAAATATTAATGCTCCGATGGTTCGGACATGTGGAAAGAATGCCGAACGAACGTCTGGTTAAGAAGATATACAATGCGAAAGTGGAAGGATGTAGGTACCGAGGGAGACCGAGACTCACCTACCTAGACCAGATTGGTCATGTACTGAAGGAAGGTGGAGTCAAGAGTCTCCGTAACCGGCGAGCGTGTATGAAGAGAATTATGAATGTTAAGGAAGCGAGTGAAGTATGCAAGTATAGACTTCTCTGGCACTCTGTTCTCTCTGCCTACCCTGCAAGGTACATGGCGTGATGGTATGTATGTATTAAAAATATTGAATTTAGTATAAGACAGTCATCATCATCATTCTCCTACTCTTATCCAAATTACATGAAGTCGACACAATATGTACGCTTGTTTCATAGTATCTTCATATTGTAAAAGTTATTGGCAATAGTTTTATGACCGGCCGCCTACCAGACGTCAACCCTTCTTGGGAATGTAATTGTTGATCAAACAGCATCAGATGGATTTGGCCCAGGTTATAAGGCTCTTAGTCGTCTTTTACAACATCCACGAGCAAAGTAAGGGTTGGTAGTATTTGTAGCCAATATCGCACAGCTTTATATAAGACATTATATTTATATTATTAAATTTTTATATCCGAGAATTGGTGTAATTTGAATTTTATATGAATAAATACATATTTCTGCACTAAACTGTCTGAAATGATTCAAAATGGAAATAGAGCAGACAATACAAAGTCTACAATATATTTAAGTCCAGACTGAAACAGTAAAGCTAAAACAGGGTCACGTAAAATGAGGTTACAGAATAATTTTATTTATTTCTATTTATCAACTAGACATTTATTGATTAATGCTGTATTTAGAACTACTGCGATATGACCAATTCAACTGGTGGGTATCCTGTATTGTGACATCCGATATGTCACTTGAGTATTTTTTTTAAACAGTTTCTAAATTGTTGTTAGCTCATCCAGCAATAGTCAGCTTATTAGCAGTTTCATGTGTTAATCATTCCAAATATATCGAATTTACCACCTTTTTATTTTATTGCAGATTTCCATGATTTTCGAGGATTTTTTTATATATTTCTCCTTAGTTAGATCTGAGTTCGATAAACGGCAATATTCTTCAACTCATCTAATCCTGGATTCAGATTTCCTTCATAGTTAAAAGAAAAATTACATATACCTAGATCAAATTGTTTGAGATAAGATTTTGATGTCAATTTTTTTCTTCTCTTTCATATTATGTTCATATTGTATTCTTTAGTTGTTATGAATACCGCTGGTAAGAAAGAATAAGGAAACACATAGAAAGCTCCCTACTAATTAGGACTAAATTTTATGCTGCAAAAGGTATGTTTACGCTTGTGCCTAATATTAAAAAGTCGTGAGGCTAAAAAAATATAAAATTGTCAAAATAGTAAGCGCATATTTCGCTTAGTCGGCAACACACAACATAGATAAGATTAAATAATTACGACGTATAATAATCTGTTGTTTAAACTAAGTTTAAAGTAAAGATATGATATTGCGTTAGCTATGGACTTTATATTCGTTTATAGCAAATATTACATTGCAATTGTTGTTCTATGCTTATTGAAATATAAAATATTAAAGGTTTAAAAATTGAGTTAATATTTACACTGTGGATTTATTTTATTTTATCTGTAACCATCGCTTGGACGTGGCGTGGACTAAACATTGCTTGGTTTAGTTTTATTTTTTAAATTGTAAATCCCCATGTAGGAGTTGTGTATTAAGAATACAATGCGTCAACACTCCTTACTTTTTGTTTTACTAACTCCTTCCTATGGTAAGAAAATTTAGCATAAACGTATTATAATGTAATAAAAACGTATTATATGTATAATATGTATATAATACTTTTTTACATACATATCATCACGCCATATCCCTTGCAGGGTAGGCAGAGAGAACAGAGTGCCAGAGAACTCTATCTCTGCATACTTCACTCGCTTCCTCAACATTCATAATTCTCCTCATACACGCTCGCCAGTTTCGGAGACTCTTGACTCCACCTTCCTTCAGTAGATGACCGATCTGGTCTAGGTAGGTTAGTCTCGGTCTCCCTCGGTACCTACATCCTTCCACTTTCGCATTGTATATCTTCTTAACCAGACGTTCGTTCGGCATTCTTTCCACATGTCCGAACCATCGGAGCATTTCCTTTCGCATCTTTACACCAATACTCTCTTTTATACCTACTCGCTCTCTTACGTCGTCGTTACGATATATATATAATACTTTTTTAATACTTTATAATACGTTTACGCCGGATTTTTTTAAAATACCCTATTCGGTCCTAGTGATGGGGGAGAGGGTTTTTCGTTATGTGGTTATGCCAAATTGCATACTAACATAATGTATGCAAAAAAAAAACCTACTATGAAATTCATCAACATCATTATCATCATCACAACCCATAGATGCCCCACTGTTGGGCTCGAGCCTTCTCCGTAATGGCAGCGAAATTAATCTAGGTGCTATACCGCGCTGGTCAGAAGTGTTGTATAGGGTTTTGTGTCGCAATTTTCTTCTCTTGCATGTTATATGCGTTTTATATCCCTTAGTCGTTTTTTACGATCACCCAAGGGTATGATAGGGGGTGGTGAATTATTATTATTAATAATTAATATTATTAATTCTTACTCCGCACCACACGGATAATGAAATTAAATTAATTTAATAAACTACTATGTTAAAACTAAACAAGGAAGGGAGGTCCAAGCAAAATATTTATATAGTTGTAATTTAGAAACAATATATTCCAAAGCGAATATTTATTTGATCGCAGAGTACTACATAATGAATGAATATACAGTGCAACTGCGATTTATTTGCGTGGTATGTGTATTTAATTACATATGTATACCTACTGGTTTGAAACAAATGATAATATTGTTGTAACGCTGTTGATATCTATCAGCTTAGCACATACAATTTTAGCTACCTAATTCTTTCACTGTATCTCTTATTGGGCAATAAGAGACAGTATGTAATTGTTGACCAAACGGCATCAGATGGAGTTGGCCCAGGTCGTTATAAAGCTCTTAGTCGTCTTTTACGACATCCACTAGTAAAGTAAGGGTTGGTAGTATTCGTAGCTGCTACCATATATATATATATATATATATATATATATATATATATATATATATATATATATATATATATATATATATATATACCTATATATATATTACATTTTGAAATTTCATGTTACCAAATGAGAGACCAGGCTAAATCCACGGTTTTGACAATTAAAGTATTTTTTCATAATTAAAATTATGGTGAATGTTTAGAAAGCGATAGTAGGTAGCGCTATCAACTATATGAAACCAAAACGTCTGTAGCTATGTTGTATAATTATCAGAATCAGAATCAGAACGAACGTCTGGTTAAGAAGATATACAATGCGAAATTGAAAGATGTAGGTACCAGGGGAGACCGAGGCTCACCTACCTAGACCAGATTGGTCATGTACTGAAGGAAGGTGGAGTCAAGAGTCTCCGAAACCGGCGGGCGTGTATGAAGAGAATTATGAATGTTAAGGAAGCGAGTGAAGTATGCAAAGATAGAGTTCTCTGGCACTCTGTTCTCTCTGCCTACCCTGCAAGGGATATGGCGTGATGATATGTATGTACATATGTATCACGAACAAGTATGGTGACAATGGTATCCTTATCCTGTTAGGAAGGATTGTATGGCATATAAAAATAAACAATTCAAAGTCTTTTATTTTCTACAATTACAAATACTGTTGACACTAATTACGTAAATATCTTGTATGACCTTAGCTCGTTATTATCTAATTAGTGTTTTCTAAAAAATATATTCCATCATCATCATCATTCTCATTCATCACATTCATCACCATAATTCAGACAAGAGCAGGTCTTGTCTGAATTACTTGGGATCGACGCAATCTGTACAAGTACATATTACAGAGTTATTGGCAATAGTTTTATGACCGGCCGCCTGCTTGACGTCAGTACTTCTTGGGAATGTAATTGTTCAGTAAACGGCATCTATTTAAAGCTCTTATTCGTCTTTTACGACATTCACGAGCAAAGTAAGAGTTGGTAGTATTCGTAGCCGCTACCACACAGTAAAATTCTAGAAAATATATTTATATATTAAACAATAATTGATAAAGAAAATTGAAAAAAATATATAAAAATTTTAAATAGGATAAACCTAGGATCGAACCGACGTGGTCTGCTTTAGACTGCTCGATTGTCCAACTGAACTATGTTTATTCTCTATAACACCAGCCAAAGCCTTAATATTATAATAGCTTTCAATCAACGTTTTTTTTTATTTTAAATACAAATTGGGTTTTATTTTTAAAAAAAACTGACAAAAGTATTTTTTTTTTGTAGGTAAATGAGACTAGCTAGATCGTTTTATCATACCCGCAAGCACCTGTAATACTAAATTTCATGGAAATCATTACTGATGAGATTTTGAAAATTAGAAAAATATAAAAAAATCTTTTTCGTTTAAAGATATTAATCAGATAACAAAATACTTTCTAGGCTCTCGCGCTTTATACAACACCAGCTCGAAGATCTTTTCATTTTGTTTCCACGATTGTTCTTTGTCATTTTATACCTGTTATTCCAGGTAATTCCTGGAATACTCTACTTGTATATCAACATTTTTACTGCACACGGCGTAGTGGTTAAGACTGACCTTTCGTGCCATTGTCGTGAGTTCGATTCCCACGTAGTACAATATTTTGTGCGATCCTCAAAGTCTTGTTCCGAGTATGCGTGTAATTTGTCTGCGTTAATTGCATGTTTGTATATACCCTCGCAATACAAGGATTATTTCTTTAGTGCAGAGCGATGTAAAAAACAAAGAAAAGAAACATCTATAGCTTCATAATATTCATAATTAAATTACCTATGTCAAGTTTATTGCGATAAAAAAAAATGACATATGTATGTACCTTTTATTATAAAGATGTTGTCACATCAACGGTCACAAGAATCGACATGTCAACAAAAACTTAACCTCAATTCATAGGAAGTGACACTTTTTTATATTATGCGTGTTTTTTTTTTGTTTTAATTAAAGAGATATCCAATGTGTGCAGAGGCTTGATGAAAAGAGGTGCCGCTTACGTTTGTTTTATAAACATTGTGTATGGCGTAAATATGTGTTATGATAAGGTTTTATATCTTTTGAATGTTGTAAGTGGCTTAAGAGTGTGCCTAATATAGTCGAATTATCTATAACAATAAAAATTAAATGCTATTCGCTAGTAAATGCATCATTTGACTTTGCCAAATTTTAATATTATTATTTTTAGTGTCCGTTATAATTCGAATTGGAATTGAAAATAATATTTTTCTAAAAATTTTTTTTTTTTTTGTAATTTAAAATTGGTTTTTATCGTAGATTTATTTGTATATTGATTAAGTACGTTCGTACTTTCGTACGAAACGAAACGAGACGAAGGAAATCTCGTAATCCCTACGCCAATCTGAACTGTGTGGTATAGCAAGTCGAATTCTTTCTCACTCAATTTCTCTTTCTCACTCAATTTCTCTTTCTCACTCAATTTCTATTGAGAGCCTCGGAGAATATGAGCCGAAATAATTATTAAAATAATAATTTTCAATTAAACTATTTCGAACGAATGAAAAAGTGTGGCGAGATGATGCGTATAATTATTATTGATTACGTAAACAAAATAGCAAAATCTTTAAAATGTTAATGATTTTACACCATTATCGATGTTAATAATTTCCTATACCAACACGTCTGAGCTTAGTATAGTAGGTCATTTTCTCTTCCTTTATAGAGGTGCTCGAGCCCAACAGTGGGACATTTATGAGCTGAGATGAAAGATGTTAATAATGAATTATATACTATATAACTTTATTGGTGCTCTAAGAATACTACACTACTTTTCTTGCGTGTATTATGACGTAGATATGACTAGGCTGTATACCTGTTTTCACCGATGACAGTTAGTTCTTAAGTGACACTTAAGGCAATATAAATAACGCATAACATTGATTTACTAAATTTTGACGTTAAATGATTTAAAATGAAATTAAGATTACATTATTAATGATGTCAGCTGTGTGGTAGCGGCTAAGAATACTACAAACCCTTACTTTGCTCGTGGATGTTGTAAAAGATGACTAAGTGCCTTATAACTAGCTGGGCCAACTCCATCTGATGTCGTTTGGTCAACAATTACATTCCCTATGACAATTGACGTCTTGCAAGTGGCCGGTCATAAAACTATTGCCAATAACTTTTACAATATGTATAGAAAAGTACCTACATATTGTATTGACACCAAGTAATTGGGATAAGAGTAAGAGAATGATGATTATAAATGATACGTATATTATTTTGTTGTGTTTATATCGACCTGGGCGAACTCCATCTGATGTTGTCTGGTTTCATTTTCCAAGAAGGGTTGATATCAGGCAGGCGGCCGGTCATATATATTTTGGCAATAATATTTGTAATATCTACTATAAAAAAGGAGTACATATTGCTTCGAACCCGAGTAAAGATAAGAGCACAATCAATTAATGTTATTTGGTATTTATATTGCTTTAAGTGATACCTGAAATTTCGGTGTCATTGGTTAAAACGGGCATTGAACAACAAAATCACTAGCAAAGAATGAAATCCTCTATTAACTCTTCGGTCCAGTGTGACGTAGGCGGGCTACCGAAGACAAAGATCTGGTACCGGTGGCCCTCTCGCACGGCGAAGAGAGGTGCTTGCAGGGTAGGTCGCACGCCGCCTCTTCCATCACCCCGGACCGATTAGGCAGAGCGTGGCCACTCCATAGCCCACTGCAAAAAAAAGTGTGACGTAGGCGTAAATAAAATAAAAAAGCCTTTTATTTCTTGAAAAGAAAAAAATAAAGCGAACAAATTAACTCGCTAGTAGTTAGACTAAATAAAAAAATAATGTATGGGTGTTAGTAGATTAGTTATAATATTTATACAAAATACTTATAGTTTATTTTATTTCTAATTGTAGTTTTAATAATTGTTAGTTTGCTAATATTTAAACTTCTTTCTCTTTTACAAGAATCCCTTTTTAGACGTCCATTTGTCTCGGTCTTGTGCCATTTGTACCAGCGCTTCTTTTAATCTCGACGTAGGTTTTAGATATGGCTATTAATTAATATTAAAAGATATTATGGGATGTGAAGAAATAGAGTCGAACGATACTAGGATGCAATAAGTACACCTTAAATCACGACCTATTCTTACCATGGAAGTCCACTCTCTTACACTTGAAAATCTTTTAAATTTACCAGTGATTCCCAATTCGTCTACAAATGCCGGTAATAATATTATACTACTTGAAAAGGCATGTCTTGTAGTAGATGTTGATAAGCTGATAGAAGGATAGATAGAAGAAGACAAAGAAAGAAGAGTTTAAACCTTATAAATCACAACGCCTTATCAATATTACACGTTTTTTTCTTTAGTAATTTAAATATGTATTGAGTTTATTAAACAAATATACGAAATCAACTCGAAATACCCCTGAACCATATCGTACAAGTTCAAAATACGTTAACCTCGTTATAAACAGAATCAGAATCATACAATATTGATAAATACTGATCACTTTACGCATAATATATCTTTATCTGATGGTTTCTTAGGATCGACGACCGACGATGACACATGATTTAAATTTCTTACTGATTGCCCCCGAAAACTGTTCCATCATTCATTTATTCTGAGATGCGTTTTAATACTTTTTATTCTTTTTTTTTTTTATATATATATATGATTTAGTAATTTTACGTATGAGTAATCATTTAAAAAAAAATATTATAATAATACACTCATTTGCAAAAAAAACGGGCACCTAAGCAATGAACCATTTCAAATGTTAATATTTCTTTGTTTGATAATTATAGGTAGTTTTATCCACACAATTTGGTAAATTAATAAGAAAATAATCGTTTTCATCAGTATTTCATAAAATTTAGATACAATTTATGGGAAATAATGCTAAACCTCGCTAGTAGTGTATATTCGCTAGTAGTGCATATGCTCATGAAGTAAAAATAAAAAAGTTTTTTTGTTTGTTTTTCTTTAATAAAGTAAAAGCAGATAAATGTTTAGTATCGAGTGTGACCCCCTCTAGCTAAAATCACAGCTTGAATTCGTCTGGGCATGCTAGCGAGTATATCCCGGATACTTGCTTGCGGAATACGTTCCCACTCCGCAGTAATCACATTCTTCAGCTCTCTGATGGTCTGCGGAGCCGGGTGTACTGATCTCACACGCCGTTTCAGAACGTCCCAGACATGCTCTATGGGATTGAGGTCGGGACTTCGAGCTGGCCAATCCAAACGACGAATGCCGACCTCTTGCACATACGCATTAACATCGCGGGATCGGTGGGCGCGAGCATTGTCGTCCATAAAAATCGAGTCTTCACCTAGAGCGGCCAATGCGGGTTGTGCATGAGAAATTAGAACTTCCGTTATGTATCGATGCCCAGTCAGTGAGCCGTTTTCAATGAAGACTAACTCTGTACGATCCATTGAATTTATTCCTGCCCAAAACATAACAGAGCCCCCACCATAAGGTGTGATTTCTTCGAAACATGCCTCTGCAAAGCGTTCTCCTTATCTTCTTAGCACTCGCCGACGTCGATCTTCACCGAACAGAGATATCCTGGCTTCATCAGAGAACAAAACCCTATTCCAATCGTCTTGAGTCCATGATTCACAATTTCTAGCGAACCTAAGCCTGTGAACTCTGTGCTCACGGAGTAATTTGGGGCCGCGGGCCGGGCGGTGACTGCGTATATTGGCAGCGAGAAGCCTCCTCCTGACCGTCCATAGACTAATATGCACATTTCTTACTTCTTGGAGGTTGTTCTTAAGATCCACATACGAAGATTTGCGATTTCTCAATGCGCGACTCACAAGAAAACGATCATCCCGTGGTTGGGTACATGGTTTTCTTCCAGAACCAGGCCTTCTCTCGACGGAACCAGTCTCCTGATATCGCTGCCAGGTCCTTTGGACTGTCGAGCGACTAACATTTAGCCTCCTAGCCACGAAACATTGGCTGCAACCCTCTTCAAGCAGCGCGATAATTTTGGTAGCTTTTACCACTTTATCTACCATTTTTGATACAGCCAAACAGCATTAAATAAAGCTTTGACAGTCAAGGATATGAAATTAATCGATAAAAATTGAATAAAAGTTATGAAAGTCGATGTTAACTTCTGGAACTTCGCGCCAAAAATGTAGGATAAAAAGGGGTTTTCTGTAAAAATGAACATCAAATGAAAAATTGAATTTAGAACGTACTTTTATAAATACCACAGCATTTTTAAAACCGGCCAGTAACGTGTACAAACGATTGAAACCTTTTTGGTATTGTATCTTTTTAAATATGAATGAAAATCAAAACCGCCCGTTTTTTTTGCAAATGAGTTTATTTTAATTTTAAATTTCAAAAGACACGTAGTATAATAAATACTTTCCGTGTGGTGACGGAGTAAGAATACAATTCACCACCCCCTGTCTTACCCGTGGGTGATCGTACGAAACGACTAAGGGATATAAAATGCATATAACATCTATGCGAGAGAGGGAAATCTCAAAACAAAATCCTATACCAACACGTCTGACCAGCGTGGTATAGTAGGTCAATTGCCCTCCCTTTATGGAGGAGGTTCGAGCCCAACAGTGGGATGTGTATGAGCTGAGATAAAAATGAAGATGATGATAATAAATAAACTGGAAAAAATACAATATGTCTTGAAGTATATTATAAATAATAAAAGATTCTATGTGTCTTGCCGGCAAATGTAGTTAGCTCAGTGCAAGTTAAAAGGCACCCGGCGGTGATTTTTAATTTCGAGTTTCCTTCCCTGCTTTGTTTCTTTCTTATGACCTAAATGTAAACTAGGCTAAATAGGTTTTTCATACAATCAGAGAATCATCATCACCATCATCTCAGCTCATATATGTCCCACTGTTGGGGTCGAGCCTCCTCCATAATGGGAGGGTAATTGACCTACTATACCACGCTGGTCAGACGTGTTGGTATAGGGTTTTGTTTCGAGGTTTCCTTCTCTCGCATAGATGTTATATGCGTTTTATAACCCTTAGTCGTCTCATATGTTCATCCACGGGTAAGATATAGGGTGGTGAATTGTATTCTTACTCCGTCACCACACGGAAAAATTAAAGAATAATTAAATAGAAATAGTCAAAATGAATTTGAGGAGTAGATAAGTACCTACTATTCCATGAAATTAGTTTTCAAAAAATCTGAACGGTGGTAACTATTGGTTTGCTCAATAGCCAGTGTCGGGCCCCAGTTTGGAAAGCGATATGGAACGTGTCGATCCAAATTGACCTTGGTCAAATACAGCTCACTCAATATTTATTCTGTCAAAAGGAAAATACTAATATTTTCATCACACTGAAAAGAAGTGTGAGTAAATATGAAAGCCGCTTGAATTATGAATGTAAATACAATCGTAATGGAAGGATACATCTATTTTGACCAGATTATGGACTATTTTCATGTTCTCAGAATAGTTAGGAAATATATTTCGTATTTCTATTCAGAAACCCTCTTATCATTTATTAAAATTATGTAATAAAAATTAAATTTAAATATATATATTATCTTATGGTAGTTCTTGGGATGAGCCACCGACGATAAAGCCAGGTTCCGGTGGCCCACTCGCATGGCGTAGAGAGGTACATTGCGGGGCGGGTCTATGGGGTCGCGCGCCGCTTTATCTGTCGCCCCGTAGCGATTTAGCGGTTTGTGACTAGACCATAGCCATGCAAAGCAAAATACAGAAAAAAATGTTCTTGAGATATGTACTTATTTCAAAAGTACCTAGTACCTATTGGTGTAAAGATGCGAAAGGGAATGCTCCGATGGTTCGGACATGTGGAAAGAATGCCGAACGAACGCCTGGTTAAGAAGATATACAATGCGAAAGTGGAAGGATGTAGGTACTGAGGGAGACCGAGACTAACCTACCTAGACCAGATCGGTCATGTACTGAAGGAAGGTGGAGTCAAGAGTCTCCGAAACCGGCGAGCGTGTATGAAGAGAATTATGAATGTTGAGGAAGCGAGTGAAGTATGCAGAGGTAGAGTTCTCTGGTACTCTGTTCTCTCTGCCTACCCTGCAAGGGATATGGCGTGATGATATGTATGTATGTACCTAACAATGAGTTTTCTTACCGGTAAGCACTTTGAGTGACAAAAGTAGTAAAGAGAAGCGTAGGTTACTAAAGAAGGAAAGAAGAAAGAAAGAAAATAATTTATAATCTTCTCGGTTGTTTATTTTCAAATTATGCAGTTATAAAGGAAAATATAATGGAAAACAAAAACAGGTAAATAACATAAAACTTCTAACAGGAAATATTCTAATTTTATAGAGAGAGAAAAAAAGTTTGTTGGTTCAGCTTGTACTACCTTGCTGTATTGAAATATTACTTATATTTAGTCCACATCTATAATTCAAAATAGAATCATATATGAACTTACATTGCATAAGAGATTGTGTGCTAATATCTTGTCTATTGCGGGTACGTTGTATTCAATAACGGGATAAAAATGACCTGTTAAAGAGAAACATTGTCAACATCAAAATTATGGGCACCTGTATTCAAAGTGACAGTTTTGTTAAACATAGTAGTCTAGACGAATCGGTCAGTAACTCAGGAAAAAATTTACAAGCAACGTTATACCGCTATCTCATTAAATATTCAATAGCGTTCTACATGCGTTTGCGACTCAAATAACATTGCAAAATGCATGATATTTCATATTCTTTTAATAGATACATACGAGTAGGTTATACTTAATATATTTTAATCGTGGATATAGTATAAGACAATTAAGCACTTTATATCTACATGTGCTGACTCCATTTGATGTCGTTTGGTCAGCAGTTGTAAAATTATTGCCAATAACTTCAGGCATATGTACGATTTAGAAGATATACTACATACATACATACATATCATCCCGCCATATCCCTTGCAGGATAGGCAGAGACAACAGAGTGCCAGAGAACTCTATCCTTGGATACTTCACTCGCTTCCTCTACATTTATAATTCTCTTCATACACGCTCGCCGGTTTCGGAGACTCTTGACTCCACCTTCCTTCAGTGCATGACCGATCTGGTCTAGGTAGGTGAGTCTCGGTCTCCCCCGGTACCTACATCCTTCCACTTTCGCATTGTATATCTTCTTAACCAGACGTTCGTTCGGCATTCTTTCCACATGTCCGAACCATCGGAGCATTCCCTTTCGCATCTTTACACCAATACTCTCTTTCATACCTACTCGTTCTCTTACGTCGTTACGAATGCGGTCGGTCAGCCTAACTCCACAGATTTTCCGTAGAGATCGCATTTCGACCGCATTAATTTTACCTTCATACTCTTTTCTGCATACCCAACTCTCGCTTCCATACAGTAATGTTGCGACAAGCACTGCGTTATGTATTGCTACACGTGCCTTCTGGCTGAGGTGGTGGCTACCGAGAAGTTGCCCCAACGCTCCGTTCACTCTATTTCCCGCATTCACTCTTCGCTCTATATCAGTGATGTACCTTCCATCTCGACTAAATCCACATCCAAGATACACAAATTCATCCATTTGCTCTAGTACATCATTACCTATTGTTACTCTTACATCTGCTCTGGCTTCATCTCTTTCAAAGACCATTATTTTGGTTTCTACTCTTCTAAATATATATATGTGTATATATATATATATATATTTTTTTTTTTCGCGGCAGTCCGATATTTGGAATAGCAACTGAGTAGTTTCTTTTTTTTGTTGTATGACGAGCTTGGAGTGGTCACACGCTATTAAAGCCGTCCGGAGCGACAAAGAAACGGAGCGTTACCCCATAGACCGGCCTTACGTGTACCTATCTTCGGCGTGCGAGTGGGCCACGAGAACCCGGTCTTTCCCTTTGGTGACCCACCTGGCGGCACGGGTATCCTCTCGATTCGCAACTGAGTAATTTGAAAATGTGACCGATTAAAAGTAATAGGCTCGCCTCTTTTTTTTAAATTTATTTAAAGAAGGTTTAGGGCTCGCCTCTTATTACGTATTTAGTATTGAAACATTGTGTGACATATGTGTATAGACTTACTACACTTCCGCTTCTTCCACTGGTGAATAATATTGTGAAGATATAAGAATAGAACATTCTATAGATATGCGGTTCAATTAAAAAAATGTAATAGATATTCATAATTGGTTCTGGCTTCGCTTACTGTTGAATCAATTATTGCCAGTATTAAATTAGTTTATACTTATTTTTTGTCAAAGTTTGTATTTTATTTCACTTCATTGGTGACTACTGTATAGTTATAATTTCTCTTAGAATTTTTAACAATGCACTCTATTATATTTCGTTTATATCTTCCCGGTATTTTATTACTCTTCAATATCTTCTCGTTATTTCTGTATTCTAAGAAAGGGATTATTTTGATTACAAATTAATAATAATAAATATACAAGGAAATTGTGTACATAGTGAATTTTAATATCAATCGATATATATTTTTTAATTTCACGCCTAAATAAATATTAATTGATTATAAAAATATCTCGTTAAGATTATTAATATTCTCAAAGCTTTTATTGCGTTTTTATCGATAACTTGAATTTTAATCTGTATAAACTAATGTTTATATTCTTAGCTTGCGGTCATAAATTTTAATGTGAACTGGATTGGAAAATACATTTTCATATATTCCTTTTTTTTTGAATGAATATTTTAATTGAATACAGACTGAAAATTTTAACGCATGGATAAAATAAAAAGATTTTTTTAAATTGATGATTGATGATAATTTGGATTGATAAGCTAATTATCCTTTCAAATATTTTAAAGATAATATTCTCAGATATTACTAAACTTTGTTCGTCCACCATCGAATGATGAACGAACACTGTTCTACCAATTTTATCCACATGTAAAGAATTTTTTTTATAGACAACAATAAAGAAGAAATCTTTGTCGCGGGGGACTTTACAAATATACAAATAATGATCCAGATATAGTGTAATCATTTGTAGATTGCATTACTTACGTACGTTATATCAATCGGCAAGGCAAGTCGGCAACGCGCTACCTACCGCATTCAATTATGAAATTAAATAATCTAGTAATCTCAAAAAATATAAATAACTTCTATACCATTTAGAAAATGCTCAGTCACATATAAACGTACGGAGAAATTGTCTATCTTAATATTACATATGAGAATCTCAGTTTATTTCTCATGCAATACTTACTGAAACGAATCGCCTTGAAATTTGACAAAAAAAAAAGAAAGAACTGTTTTATTTATAACCTCACATTTTGCTTGCTGCTATGCGTGAGGCCAAAATATGGTATCTGTCTCACCTATTTGCTGAGGCAACACGGTTGCCCAAGCACTGTTATTCTGATAGATCCTCCAATGGCTATATATTATCATACAGAAAAGGCTATAACGTTACTTTTCATACTGAAAACAGTATCATTACACGACAGAGCTCAGTTGCGAACATAGTATAAATAAAAATTTAGTTCTTACGAAAGAAAATTAATTTTACAGAGTTTATTGCGTTTGTACTTTCCCGGCGATTCGAAGAATTTTCATCGTTAATAGTCACAGTAGGACTGAGGTCTTTTATCTTCGACAATTCATCGTTAATGTAACGACTTTAATATTGTAATATAATTTAATACTGTAACTATCCGTGTGTGCCGGAGTAAGAATGTAATTAACCACCCCCTAACTTACCCGTGGGTGATCGTAAGAGACGACTAAGGGATATAAAACGCATATAACATCTATGCAAGAGAAGGAAAACTCGAAACAAAACTTTATACCAACACGTCTGACCAGCGTGGTATAGTAGGTCAATTTCCCTCCCATTATGGAGGAGGCTCGAGCCCAACAGTGGGATATATATATGAGCTGTGATTATGATGATGATGATGAAGTTATCATTAATATAACGATTATAATACTGTAATAACGATTAATTATTTAGTAAAGCCATGGGTACTGTTGATAATTTTCTGGCTACATTCGCGGACCGGTCCGTCCGAAGTAGTACTAATTCTCGCGGGCAATTGACGTCTGAGTACTGATAATTTACTGTTGCATTTCATTTAGTGAGTCAAAGAGCCGGACGTCTAAATTTCGGGGTGGGTTTTGGTTAGTTATGAGCCACCTAGCTGTAGCTGTGTGTTATACCAAAAGGTCATGAGGGGCAGTAACACATAAGCCCCTAACCCATAACCCTCATGACCTTTTGGTATAACACACACACACAGTGATAACACTAGATGTGCTGCTTACTCGTTTGCCACTGTAAGTTAAGAATTATTTCGTAGGTATGTAATCATGTGTAATGATGGGCCACCGAAGACAAAGATGGGGTACCGGTGGCCCGCTCGCATGGCGAAGAGAGGTGCTTGCAGGGTGGGTCTATGGGGTTGCGCGGCGCCTCTTTCGTCGCCCCGAACCGATTTGGCGGGGCGCGACCACGTCCATAGACCAACGCAAAAAAAAAAAAAAATGCGTAATGATATAAGACCAGATTGGTCATGTACTGAAGGAAGGTGGAGTCAAGAGTCTCCAAAACCGGCGAGCGTGTATGAAGAGAATTATGAATGTTGAGGAAGCGAGTGAAGTATGCAAGGATAGAGTTCTCTGGCACTCTGTTCTCTCTGCCTACCCTGTAAGGGATATAGCGTGATGATATGTATACATGTATGTATGTGTAATAATCATGTAATCATTAGAAAAAATATGAATATATATGTAAATATGCTCATTCGTAGGTAGAATAGTTAGTTGTAGCCATACACAAACAAATATTCAGCGTATGCGCAGATATTTACTGGGCCTCTACTGTAGACATATTATAATAACATTATGGCGTAGATAGAGATATTAACAGGATTATATTTTTGCTTATATTGTGTTTTCACAAACTTTTGCTGGGTTTATCTGAAATCTTTTTGTGTATATATAGTATATTATATATATATTTTTTTGGGACTAATCCCACCACACATTCCCACCATTGTAACTCCTGTAGGCCAGGATCCACAATGGTCACCATAAATGACACCGAGGCTTGACCCTCGGGCAGTCCCGGGAAATGATTTTAATTATCTTGGAACCCGCAACAAATTTAATTAGAAAAGTTAAAGAGGAGGAGTTGGAAAAGAGTGATTCCACTTCCCTCCCAGGCAAAGCGGAAGACAGAAAGCAATATTGACTAGTCAGCCAATAAGTAAAGTGTTGTACAGTTACGATAGGCGATAAGCAGTACGGCACCACGGATACGGGTTAACTTAATGGGGCCTATATGTGAGCCTTAAGATTGGTTGCAGTAGGTATGGCAGAAACGCCTAAACGCTCGGCAATTTTCTCGAGTTGATACAAGATACGTATTGACTTGCAAACTGACTAACATAAGGTCGCGCTCGATACGCCAGAGATCGCACTCCCAGAGAATGTGATGTGCTGTAGTAGTACATTATATATATATATATATATATATATATATATATATATATATATATATATATATATATATATATATATATATATATCTTGTTTTTATATTATATTATTAATTATTTGGGACGAAATAAGAATACATTATACCACCCCCTTTCTTGCCCGTGGAACACGAAATAAAACCTATGCTAATTCGTTTGAGCGGCGTGGTATAGCAGGTTGATATCTATCTTTTTGTGGAGGAAGCTCGAACTCAGTAGTGTCAGTAGGGACATATATGAGCTGAGATGATGATAGTGATGATGAAAATAAAAAATCCGTTCTGGTTTGGTCATTGTGTTTCTAGAACATAACCGATAAAAAGGCAATAAAAGATTTGGTACTTAATGTTAGTACTAAATTCAACGTCGATATTAACTTTTTCTAATCGCTACTACGCATCTAATGTACTACGTTCAATTGTTTTTCCATCCCCTCACTGTCTCGTGGTGTTTATAAAAGGCGATTGAGGGATGTAATGTGCAGATAACGTCACTGCAAGAGAAGGAAAATTCCAAATAAAATCAGCGCGTCTGACCTGTTTGGTTTCGTAGGTCAGTTGACCTCATATAGCGGAGGGTGCCCGAGCCCAATAGTGGGACGTATATGAGTTGAGATATCATATGATAAATGTAAGTATTTTTTATTTTGCTGAAGAATGAAAGAGAAAGAAATGTCAAAGAAAAAAAATTCCAGTAAATTACATTGTTTAGTTAATAAAAGTTTAAATATTTTCTTTTTTACTATTACTTTTAATAATAATTGATATTTCGAGGAAAAAGTTATAGTGTAACCTTTCTAGTATTAGTAGTTTTTGACGTAAGATCGAAACGTGAGCGAATAAATAAAGTTGACTACACGGCTTGTATTTCACATAAACAGTTAAGTCATAAATGTTGATAAATATGATCGTCTTGTAAAATGCATCAGAATAATAAAAAAAAATATTAAAATTAATATATTCTGACATAGTGATAAATGTTTTAATTTAAATTGTAAAAGCCAGCAGATTTCCATTTGTCTTCAATATATGTTAGAAGCCTATTAATATTATTTCCCGAAGATTTTTTTTTATTTATGAAATATCTTCTATATAACTACATAAATATTAATGTTACAATTTATACGCCATTTTCACCTTTAGTGACAAAAAGTAGGTCTACCTATTTGGTACTGTGTGTATATTGAAGAAAGTCGGTGAAGAACGTGAAAGCGTAATTTTTTAGTCATATACATTTTATTATTATATATTAGAGGTCTACTGTTTTAACGTGTAATTATATTAAAAAAAATATGCCATTTTATATAATGTTATGTGGAGGAAGTGCTAGGCTGTAGTTATGCCATAACAGTGCTATTCATATTTTATATACATATGACATACCGAATCGAGAGATCGGTAGGTACCTACTTAGGCATAGGCAACAGATTGTGCATCGTATTTTATATAATGTGATGCGGGGGCAGTGCTAAAGTGTAGTGATTATACCAACGACAAAGACTGGGTTGCGGCGGCCCATTCACACGACAAAAAAGGGATGTAGTGAATATGATATAACAGTGCTTTTCATATGTTAAATACATACGACACACCGCATCAAAAGATCGGTACTTAGGCTACTCTGTCATCTGTACAATCTTTATATTGGAAAATCGATAGTTATTAAACTGTAGTATTTAATACGTTTAACGTATGGTATGGTTTTGAAAATCGTCAACTAGCATGCTATTAATACAAATTACTGGTTGGTAGCGAAAGCACCTCCATCGACGTGTTATTTTTCTACTAATTACGCTCTATAAATGGTATCGGCACTGAAGCTTTCTAACAACTGATGGGTTGGGCGTGTTGGGGTCATTGCATTATTTCCTTTTAATGATGCTAGAGTTTCACTATTCTGTGATAATTTATTAATATTCCTGATTTGAGGTTTAAAATATTTTTTGACATTTACTAACAGCAATTTTTAACACCAGAAATTTGGACTCGCCTTTATATTGAAACTATTTATTTGAAGTATACAAATAAGTCTAAATCTTTAAATTTAAAATTATTCTAAATTTAACATTTTCTGTATCTACAATGATAAATCATTGTAGATACAGAAAATGTTAAATTTGTATACTTTATGCATTAATCGTGGGTGTTTGTTAGGTAAGAGTTTATGGCATTTTATTGCGTGTACGGGCTAATTTCTTTTTTAATTCCTGGTGTTGGGAAACAAGCAAGCAGCACACCTGATGGCAAGTGGAACTTTGCAATACCAGTGGCACAGCTAGGGCGCTGCATATCATTGAAAATCCCCAAACTTAACGCGAAAGTTGAGCTGCTGACTCCCTTGCTCACCAAAAGAAGTGCAGCAACACATTACTACGGCACAGACGTCGATTTTCTACGACGGTGTGGTACTACCCTGGACAGACCGGCCCGCGGTTGTAGACAGAAAACTGTCAACAGTGTGATCTTACCATTAAAAATTTTCATGATGATCAAGAAAAACGGCTGAGGTATTTGCTTAGTGGGCAGTCGCATTCTGCGAAGAAACTTTTGGTTAGTGTGTAGTCGCATTCTGCTAAGAAACTTACAAAACCAATTGCGATCGTCAACCAGCCAGGAAATGGCGGCATTCATGACTTTATACCTCTATTAGAGATATGTTTTAGATATCCAAATGTTAGGATTAATACCTAGATACGTCTAATAGGCGTTAACATACTAATGGCTACTTATCCATTAGAATAAATGGATGGATATTGTGAAAAATGAAAATAGTTTAAGACTATATCCCACCTGACTAGTATCCCTCCATCATCATCATTATTCTCCTAGCCTTATCCCAATTACTTAGGGTCGATACAATATGTAGGTACTCTTCTTTCAAAGTACATACTGTAAAAGTTAGTGGCAATAGTTGGCCTGCCAAATGCCGACTCTCCTTAGGGATGTAATCGTTGACCAAACGGAATCAGGTGGAGTTCGCCCAGGTCGTTGTAAGGCTTTTAATCGTCTTTTACAACATCCACGAGCAAAGTAAAGAGTTGGTATTATTCGTAGCCGCTACCACACAGCTTAGTGGTATAGCTCCAATTATAGGATAAATAAAAGCTAAAGAAGATTTTATTGTTCTCTATAGCATCTAAAGAATTAAAAAATGAAGGTGTCTTGGGTTGGTACCCTATGCAAAATAGTTCATTATGCATTCCAAAAATTTTCTCAATCGTAATTTGTGTCCTCTAATTTAATATTTGTTAAGTCTATTAAGATACATGATTTTATTCTTTAGTGAGAGACGTTGTCCTAAAGAAATACCTACATATAGATTTGCCTTAGTAAATTACATTAAATTAACAATACAGCTTCATAATACGTCGGCAATGCAATCTATAATACATAAGCCAGACTATACGTCACTGAGTCAATCGAATTACATTTAAATATTAAAGTTATTCATATCGGCAATATATTACTTGAGGGCCGGTGTCGATTGATCCAACTCCGGTAGGATTAAATAACTCGAATATGTGAAATTATAATTAAAATAACCTTATGAATATTTTTTGCATTAGCAACGTCGAGGCTGGCAAACATTTTAAGTTTTTAAAAGTCGAAATTTACATTTTAAACGTTATAAGATCATGTATCCATGTCGTCGGGTTAAGATTAAAAAATATATATTACATTACATAATAACTTATAATAATATAAGAGTAAACTATCTTTCGTATACGAAATATTAAAATTATCGATTGATTTAGCTCTGGCTCTTAGTAACACTAATTATATAGCTAAAAGATAAATAACATGTTAGAAATTAAATATAGGCTTTGCCTAGTCCAGCTACAGTGGTGCATAATGGTTGCATAAATAAACTCAAGTCATTACTTTTCATTACATTAGGTATTTTTATAGAATAATAAAGTTATTATTATTATTAAAATGTTAGTTAAGTTTATTAAGTGCTTTTGAGGTGAAAATTAATTGCAAAAATTACAAGTATTAAATTCAAATTTGATAAAGAAATATTTAATTTTCCTATATTATTAATATTCATTTATCTTTTAATAATTTTGTTTAGATAATAAGAAGAAATTGTTTATTGTATGTTTGTAAAGATGTCCGCGACAAAATAATAAATTTATATGCCATCGTTTTTAAAAAATAGCATAATATTATTTTTAATTAATAACCATTAACCAAATGATAATAGCCAGTATATATTACTGGCTATTATGAATATTTTTAGCCATAGGTGGCTATGAGATACGTACAGGTGGGTTATCTCTATATTGAGTGCGAAATAAACATGACTATTTACAGAGCTTCAAAAATTAAACACAAGGCAAGTAGTTTTTTTAATGAATATAATTTTTGCTATGACATTTTAAATAACAAATTGACTGTAAATTTAGTTGCGAAAATGACCTTGTCTGCGTACTGACCTCCAGTTTTGATGGCTGGGAGTTTAGTTCCCACATGGGACAATTTTTTCTACGATGTACAAATATTTCATCTGATTCTGGGTGTCATTTGTATCCGTGCTGTGAGAATTTATTCTTAGTCATTATCAGTATCAAATTTAACTTTGGTAGGGTTTGACATATATCTCTCTACAGCCACATGCCGGTCTGTCCAGGGTAGTACCACACTCTCGCAGAAAATCAACGTGTGAACAGTGGTAATTTGCTTCGTTCGGTGAGCGAGAGAGCCGGAAGGCCAACTTTTTGGGTGTATTTGGGGTTTTCATTGGTAGGCAGCGGTCAGCGGGGGTACAGCTACCCCTAGTATAGCAAAAGTCTATGGGCGGCAGTAAAACTTACTATCAGGTGTGCTGCTTGCTAGAAAAATAAAAAAGTAGACATCAATAATTATAAATAGATCACTTGCCATTCAATAATTTGTGGCAGTAGTCAGTATTAATCCTTACTAATATTATAAATGCGAAAGTAACTATGTCTGTTTGTCGCTCTTTCACGCCAAAACTACTGAACCGATCTAAATGAAATTTGGTACACAGATAGTCTAGAGCCTGATAAAGGACATAGGCTACTTTTTAATGCAAAAAAGATTTATAAAGGGAGTAATAGTAGTAAGTAGTATTGTAAGGAAGTATCGTCATTTTTAAAG
Organism: Lymantria monacha; assembly: GCA_905163515.2. Lineage (NCBI taxonomy): Eukaryota > Metazoa > Arthropoda > Insecta > Lepidoptera > Erebidae > Lymantria > Lymantria monacha. The sequence goes on from LR991081.1 coordinate 28,189,060, forward strand.
CCAGAAGCTTGAAACTTATTTTTAGGCTATTGATTAGATATAAATAAATATGAAATTAACATTTTGTAAAAAATTTACCCGTAAGGGGTGAAATAAAAATAAAAATAGGGGATGAAAAGCGTTAGCAAAATTAACCCTTTTACGCGGGCGAAGCCGCGGCCAGGAGCTAGTGTGATATAAATTACAAAATTTTCTTCGTAATTAACTGACAGATGTTGAAAGGCGATACATATCCAAACCTGTGAATTTGTATTTTCAACACATTACATTATATCTACAATGTCAATTTAATTGATGAAGTTATTATAATCATTGACTGTGGACAATGTTATCGTTAATAAATTTATATAAAATACTATGCAGTTTTTGTTTCTATGGGCAGCTGCAATTCTTAAGAGCACCTTTTCTTGATGATAAAAACTTACTTACAGAACATTATACTAGAAATGGATGAAAATGTTTTAGAACGAGTTTTTTTATTATTAAATTAAACTTCGTATCTGTTTATACAGGGTGGAAGTAGACCGCTCCCGAAAAGAAAGACAGGTGACCCTACTAGTCCTACTTGTAATGATAGGCTAGAAAAAATCGATTGGGATGAAAAATATTTTTTTTTTTCGCAACGAATTTCAAGTTTTTTTTTACATTCCATCGTATTAGGACAGTGCCATGTAACGATAATTACATAAAAAATACGCCACTTTACTCAGATGAGAAAAGACGCAATCTATTCAAAACTCACGATCATATGTTCAAGAGTTCAATGATTTTTTTAATAGTCTATCATTACAACTAGGACTAGTAGGGTCCCCTGTCTTTGTTTTCGGGAACGGTCCACTTCCACCCTGCATATATGTATATATATTAAACATATAATAATGGTGGCTGATATTTGCGCCATTGATATCATCTCATCATCATCTCAACTTATATACGTCCCACTGTTGGGCTCGAGCCTCCTCCATAATGGGAGGGTAATTGACTTACTATACCACGCTGGTCAGACGTGTTGGTATAGGGTTTTGTTTCGAGTTTTCTTCCTCTAGCATAGATGTTATATGCGTTTTATATCCCTTAGTCGTCTCTTACGATCACCCACGGGTAAAATAAGGGGTGGTGAATTGTATTCTTACTCCGTCACCACACGCCATTGATATATAAAACTATTATTAAGAATGGTTTTAATCTGATTTTTCTTTACATTTGTGGTAAAGTATGAATGAATATTTACTTTTCTCTGTCCGACATTCTGAATACTTATAAAGTTCATTGTCACTGGAGAACTATGCTGTTTCATACTGACATTATCTTTCTTTTATCCTAAAGTTATTTATACTCATTTTTACCAACGAACTTTAAATTTTAGACAGCAGCGTCTAAAACATTATAAGTAACATTTATCAATACGTTATCTTAATTATGTGTTATGCATATCGTGTTACTTAAAATTTTAATATTACAAAAATATATTTTAACATCCATTGAATTATTTATTAGAATTTAGGGTTTGTAAATACTGCTGTTAAAGTCCTAATTCAACAAAAGTGATGAAGTTTGTCAAGAGATTTATCTAGAGGATTTGTCCTAAACATATTACTACAGTCACTATAATAAGAGGACGCTTACTAACATACTACAACATAAATGCGACTTCGAATTGTATTTTAATGAAAACTTAGTTTTTTTTTTCATCTAATATAATAAATATTAACTAATATAAAATATATTATGCACAGAAGTATGACGTGGTTTTTAGAGCGGGCAAGGAAAAGTGGCATGTGGTGTTCTTGTATAATATTCAATATCTTAGTGTTTTAACGTGTTATATTAAGTAATTTTGATGGCATTTTATGTAATTTGATGAGTGTAGTGAATCTATCTTCTATCTTCTTCTTCTGTGTATATATATATATATATATGTATAGAAGAGATTTCCACCTATGTACTTATTGACTCATCACGATATCTCTGGAACCATAAGGCCTATAGACTTAAAATTTGGTAGGAATATTCCTTTAACCGAGTAAAGGTCAGCTAAGAACGAATTTTACGAAATTCCATCCGCAAAAGGGGTTGTTGGGGTGTAAAAATCACATTTTTAAATATAGCTCCTACAGACCAAATTTCAAGTCTGAACATTTTTTCTACCATGTAAAAATCAGATGAAGTAGTATTTTATGAAGTTCTTTCTCCGATTCTATGTAGCGAAAGTAAACTACACAACTAAACTGACGTAACCGAAGCGAAGCTAGCGCGGGTCGCTAGTATCATATATTGGTGCATTACATAAATTTTCGTTTTCCACCAAAATTCCTCAAAGATACCTGCAACAGTGTGTCCTTGACACTGTTGAAGGCGAAGATTTTACTAACTGATGGACGATGAATTTTAACGAAGTTCATTTATAAACCAAAATTTGGCTTAAAGATCTTAATAATCAAGCCATAAACTCCAAAAAAGAAAAAAGAAGTATGACGATAAATAGAGGACTATTTTAACTGTTACCTAGCAACGAGATTTATATACATATAAACCTCATTTGATGTCTTAAAATATAAAGGAGTTTTTTATATGAGAAATTTATGAGAATGAATGTTTTTTTACAATAGTAGGGCTATACTATACAAAAGGTGCCAATGAGATCGACCTTCGATGCCAGTGCCGTGGGTTCGGTGACCACGCGGGACAATACTTTGTGCGAGCTACAAAGTATTGCTCTGAGTCTGGGTGTAATTTGTCTACGTTAAATGTGTTTGTAAAGCACCTGATCAGTGGCATTCTACTGCTGGGCTTCGTTCGGTGAGTGAGAGAGCCGGAAGTCCAACTTTCTGGGTGGATTTGGGATTTTTATTGTTAGGCAATGGCCTAGCTGTATGTACCCCTGGTATTGCAAAAGTCTATAGGCAGCAGTGGCATTTACCATGAGGCGTCCTGCTTGCTTATTTGCCACCAAGAACAATTAAAAAAAAATCTATAGGATAGGTATATTAGGCTAGAGTGTGGAAGGGCTGTTGGCGATTACAATTAATTTTTTTTCTATTCCTTATGGTGGCAATCGAGCAAATAGCACACCTGATAGTAAGTGTCACTGCCGCCCATGGACCTTTGCAATATCAAGGGTATAGCTTAGGCTGCTGCCTACTAATTATATCCCCAAATCCACCCAGTTGGGCTGCCGTCTCTATCGCTCACCGAACGAAGCGCAATAGCACATTGCTATTACTCAGACGTCGATCTTCTGCGAGAGTGTGGAACTACCCCGGACGGACCGGCCCGCGACTGTAGACAGAAAACTGTCAACAGCGTGATCCTACTATTATAATTTACTCAAGATAAAACACCCATCCAATGCCCTTTAGATCTCACCGGTTTTTATTACTTCAATATAAAATTTATTGTATAATATTATATAATATATCCAACTCATCATTTTGCGGTTTCTTTTAAATTTACTCAAACATGAATTGACATTACAAATTAATAAAAAATAACGTCTTTTTTTTCTTGTTTCATGCAGTCCGCTCAGTATCAGGTAAGGATAAAAATATAGGGCACAGAAAAAAAATCTTTCTACCCCAGATTTATTTCCGTGGTCTTAAATTAATTGAATGACTTATGTAAACAATATTATAGGTACCGTATGTTCAAATTACTGAAACTTAGCGTTTAAAATGCTTGATTTTTTATAAAATACTTGATTACGAGCGAAAAATGATTGTTACACATGGGATTCGAACCCACACCTATTGGAATAATCGTGCTACCAGTTACACCGGCGTGAGCTGTTCTATGACATTCAATTTTCAGTTCGTACTGTATTTTCGTCTTTAAAGGAAACGTGTGCCATCTACCCGATAATGTTTACATATATATATCTAAATATATATACTACAGATTTAATACTCTAACTTTGCAGTTGGAATTGTATTAAAAGTAAGTACTGTATGCTTTCTTTTTTTATTATTAAGTAGACAACGCTCAAGAAAATATTAATCTTTATATATCGTGGGCTTTTATAAAAATACCAGGAGTATGTTTTATATTGAGAATAATTAATTATAGATACAAAGAAATGCCTTGTGCGAGGATGATTCCACGATACTCGGAGAATAGTCCAGTATTACACTATACGCTATTTGTTTTTATCCACTTATTATGTTTTGGTTCACAGTAACATGTACTTACTTTCTTTTCCTCTGGGCAATGGTAGAAAAAGAGCAATAAATACTACGGGGTTTGACCTAGATATTCGCAGGGCAACAGTTTTTGTCATTCATAACTACAGGAGTATCTAATATTAATATTGGAAGGGTTTTTTTAAAAATTGCTGCAAATATGTACCTTAAGTTTATTAGAAAAGAGGTAAAACTGTTTGCCACTTCAACTTTTTAAAAATACAAATTTAGTATTTAATTATATAAAACTGTAACTTGAAAGTGACAGTTATTCTTAATTGAATTGAACAACTGCACAGATGGCGTAGTAGTTAAGATACCGACCTTCTGTGCCATTGTCATGGGTTCGATTCCCACGCATTACAATGTCTTGTGCTATCCACAAACGGTTGTTCTAATTCTGGGCTTTATTTGTCTGCACTAATTGCATGTTTGTAAAGTCACCCGTTATACCAGAATTATTTCCTTAGTTAAGGGTTGTTAGAATAAAAAAGTACTATAACTTAAGTAAATACAGTATCTAATATTGCAATTATTATGCAATTATTATAACAACATAATCATTTCTCAGAAGACTGCTTTCCGTTTATATTTTATTTCCTTTCCTCAATTATGACATATGGTGTAGTGATTAAGGTACCGGCCTACTCTGCCAAGTATTTTGGGTTCAAATCCGACGCAGGATAATACTTGTGTGTTCCACAAATCGTTCGACAAGTTTATGTGTATTATATGTACGTTAATTGCCTGAAGTAAACTCACTCGTATATTATGGTCGTAAGAATACAATTCAGCATCTTCCCCGTGGTTGTAAAAGATGACTAAGTGTGGTTTTGTAATTAAGTATATTTGTAATTCTTCTACTTTGTGGTAAATTCTATTTTAAAACTTGTAACTATTTTTTTTTAGATAATGGTATTAATGATATAATACACGTATATTGTAAAGATTTTCGTGTGTTTTGATAACTAAAATAGGAAACAAGGAATACTTATAACTTAAAAATATATTTTTTAAGTTGTAAGTACAAATGTCTGACTTTTTACACTAAACTAATACTGAATTTTGACGTTATTAAGCGTAGTGTAAATTATTTATTAAGAATTCATAAAATTACGTTATTTTAATGCTATTATTAAAGTACGCGAAGTATATTAATCTTACTGGTCAAAATCTTATTAAGATGAAAATTTAAGTCCAAGGTGTATAATTAGTTAAGTAAAAGACTCATTACATTATTACTCGGTACAGTTTTAATAACAATAAAAAAATATTACTAAAACAATAAATCGAGCAATTTATTGTGAGTGATGTTAAAAAAAAGTCCCGTTGAGTGTTGACAGCAGGCAGTGGGCCAGAGGGCCATTGCGCGACCGCACTAGGGGTGGCACTGTCAGAACACATGTTTCGACGCTACGGAGTCGAGATAACATCTATAGTGTTTCACGCTCCTACTGCTAGGGCTGTCAAACTTTTCTACTTAAAATATTCACCGAAAGAATGAATGGATAAAATAAGCTTCGTTCTATTTAATTTTTTAAATTTGTACTACAGATTAATATTTTTTTGTTCGAAAATTTTGTATATTCAGTAACATTCATAATACCGGCTAAAAATGTTACTGTATTTTATATTTAATATATGAAAAATACATAAATTCTTGACTTTTATTTTGTAATTCATTAGATTAATATAAAAAATATATATGTATCAGACTATTTGTTATTATAGAGGGTGCGAATAAAGACAAATTTTACAATCGCCAAACCATCTGCCCAGCGTAGCGATTATGACATTATATATTCTTATGGGAAGGTCTATGATATGAAGATTTCAATAGGCTGTATGAATGATTGGAGTGACTGTAAGGTACATTCATCACAGCTCATATATGTCGCACTGTTGAGCTCGAACCTCCTCTATAATAGGAGGGCATTCTACCTGCTATACCACGCTGGTCAGAAATGTTAGTATAGGGTTATGTTTCCAGTTTTCCATATCTTGCTGTTATAAGCGTTTTTTTATCCCTTAGTCGTCTCGTACGATCACCCACGGGTAAGATTGGGGGTGGTGAAATGTATTCTTACTCCGTCACCACACGGAAAGGTAAATTCAGAAAAGTACATTCAGAAGGAATAATTCAATTGAGTGTTAATGACTTTTTAAAAAATCTTTCACTGATTGAAAGCTGCAATTATATTTAGTTGTTATATAAACTCTATATTTCATTTCGGGTAAATATTCTATTACATTTAAACGTTATATATACCTACTCTATATTTGATTTCGAGTAATTGTTCTATAATCAAGGGCAAGAAGAAATTGTGTGCCTATCTGCTTACATTTTGTCTCTTTCCACTTATTATATTTGCCAACTTCGTGTTGTGACAACCCTAACAAAGGCCCTACGATACGGTTGACCGGCCACCGTCTTATTTGTATATTGTATCAAAAAAAAAATTTATTTGTTTTTTTTTTTAGTTTTTACTTTGAATTTTAATTTGAAAATTTGTTTTGATCTAATCTTGTATTAATAACTGATTTACAATAAATTATATACTAATATATGTAATACCTATAGCTTTTATTAAACATCGTTAGGAACAGCAGCTACTTTTTATGAGTGAAAGATGGACATTCTTGTATCCCTGATGTGTAGTTATTTAAAAATTATAATCGTTTATTATTAAGACATAAATGCGTTACAAATAAAAAAAACACATTTGGGATTTTGTGTTCCCATTATATAGATGAATAAACACCCACGAGCAATCATAGATAGGTACATTATGTACCTCTGACTGCCTTTATTGCAGACCTCACAATGCGATTTGTGTAGGTGTGCTTTACTTAGGAAATGCGACCGTGCCAGTATTTGCCTGTACATTTTTCTTTCACATTACCTATGTTATCATCATTCTCCTACTCTTATCCCAATTACTTGGGGTCGATACAATATGTACTCTTTTTTCATATTAGGTACATATTGTAAGAGTTATTGGCAATAATTTTATGACCGACCGCCTGCCAGACGTCAACCCTTCTAGGGAATGTAATTGTTGACCAAACGGCATCAGATGGAGTTGGCCTAGGTCGTTATAAGGCTCTTAGTCATCTTTTACGACATCTACGGGCAAAGTAAGGGTTGGTAATATTCGTAGCCGCTACGACACAGCTATTATATGCTTATATACTATAAAATCATAATAAAGGTTTAGAAAATTAGCTATTTAAATGATAAGTTTATTTAGTTGAGCTTACTAAACTACCTACTTAGTTAACACTTCAAATCCGCTACATAATATACTCTATGAATCTGTATTACAATATCTAGCTTAATGAATGTACCGAAATTATTTGACTTGTTCATGGTTACTCATACCTCATGTTCACAAATGGGGGGCGGGGGAGGAGGTCAGATCTCGGCAACGGCATCAGATGTAGTTGGCCCAGGTCGTTATAAGGCGTCTTTTCACGAGCAAAGTAAGGGTTGGTAGTATTCGTAGCTACCACACAGCTAATAGTATTATTTTGTAGGTATTTTATATTTATTTGTTTTGAAACCTATAAGATAAAAAAATTTATCGCTGTCTGTTTGTGCGTTGCGCTATTTTCATCACGTATGATAATCATAATTCATAATCACAAAAATATCTTGAAGAAGAAGTTTATTATTAATTTTTATTATCAAATTTACAAACACTTATAAATATTCTGTATATAAGTTGGTTTACAATGAATGTGTTGGCGAAAGTTCAGATTAAGAGTACGCGTAACCGTAGAGCATATATGAAAACTGTGATGATTGTGAATGAAGCGATGGACGTATGTCAGGATCGTGTTTTGTGGTAATCCGTAGTTTCTACCTACCCTTCTGGGAAACAGGTATGAGGCTATGTATGTATGTATATACAATGAATTCATCGTCGAATTCCTTCGTGTCCCTTTCTCATATCTACAATAAGATACATCTTACTTTTTTACACTTATGGCATTACGCGCTATTATGTGAGAACGTATATTTTTAAATGTGTACTATTATTAAGATACGCGTTTCTTACTTTTTCTCGATTGTCAAATAAGTTATATGTATTTGCATATTGTAATGTAAGTACCTATCATAAGACTCGTTTATCGGCCTCGCTGTTTGAATGTGAGTACCTATACAAACTTAAAAAAGTTTAAAGGTACAATAATAATTAATATGTATTTTCTTTATGGATTAAACAAATTAAAAAAAAAAAAATTACGCAGTTGAGAAGTAAATATAAATATATAATATAACCTTTTGAATTTTGAATGTATTATTACTACATACGTATGTCACTCGAACAAATACAAATAAAAAATATATATTTACTAGCTTCCGCCCGCGACTTCGTCCGCGTGGAATGGTTACTTTGGGCTAACGTTAACTTCAACTCGCGAATTCGTTTACGTAAAAGGTGGAAATATTTTTAAATAATACATACGTTAAAGCTGTTTTAGGTACCTACATGACCCTTTTATTAGTAAGAGTAGAACATTAAACCTTAAGTAAAAGTATTGGGTCTTATCTATACTTTCTATAGATATACCATATAGAATCTATACTAATATTATAACGCGGAAGAGTTTGTTTGTTTGTTTGTTTGTTTAAACGCGCTAATCTCAGGAACTACTAGTCCGATTTGAAAAATTCTTTTTTTGTTGGATAGTCCATTTATAGAGAAAGGCTTTAGGCTATATAACATTACGCTGCGACCAATAGGAGCAGAGTAACAATGATGAATGTGTAAAAATCGGGTTTATGTTTCCTTTTGAGAGCTTCCGCTGCGTAAACGGTTAAAGTTGCGCAAAAATTATGTACTACATAATTGTTCCCCTTTCAAAGTTCTAAATAAAAGTCCGCGACAGCATATGTCTATCTTTTAAGATTGGCTCACTATAACCTTTTTTATGCTAATCAAATTTGTTTTAAAATAATATGATATTTTCGAAGGTGTTTTTATAAACATAATATTAATCCTTATCCAAATAAATGAGTTATTCATCACAAGTATTTAATTTAAAACAAAATTGCTCTTTACATTATTTGATTTCAATGAATATCTTAGGAAATATCGCAGTTTAAAAATAACATCGCAGTAAAATAATGATCAAGTACTGGGCGCGCATTTACGATAAAAATACTGGATCTTATAATCTTATATTAAAAAAAACTCAAACTAATGTTATTTCAAAGTACTTCTGCACACACTACATTTTTAGTTTTGTTTTCTTCTCATGACCTTCCGTCGGCTTTACACATCCTAAATAATAATAATAAGTATAGGAAGTATTAGTGCCTGCCCTCATGTATGGCAGTGAAAGTTAGATTTGGCGGGGAAGACATGAAAATAGAATAAATGCTGTAGAGCTGACAGCTTTTCGTAAGCTGTGTGTGATGTAAGTATGAAAGATAAAATTAGGTATAATGTTATAAAAGAGCGCTGGTATGCTGAGGTGGGTTGGACACGAAGTGGAAGAAATAATGAGTGGGCAGAGGTTGACGAAGCAAACATATAAAGCAATCGTGAATGGGACGAATACAAGGGGATGACCTTTTCTGGACCAAATTGGCGATTTGTTCACGAGAGGTCATCATCATCATCATTCTCCTACTCTTATCCCAATTACTTGGGGTCGATACAATAAGTACTCTTCATTCATAGTACATATTATAAAAGTTATTGGCAATAGTTTTATGACCGGCCGCCTGCCAGACGTCAACCCTAATTGGGAATGTAATTGTTGACCAAACGGCATCAGATGGAGTTGGCCCAAGTCGTTATAAGGCTCTTAGTCGTCTTTTACGACATCCACAAGCAAAGTGAGGATTGGTAGTATTCATAGCCGCTACCACACAGCGATTTCATACACATTAAAAGTATGTGTAATCGTAAATAGGCGTAAGTGTATGTATGTATGTATAATATACATACATTGTATATATCTATAGAAAGTATAGATAAGACCCGATACTTTTACTTGCATTACTTTATATGGTACTACATTGCATTATATGGATTACGTCAAACTTGAATCACTTTTAAATACTTATTTCGCGTAACTACAAATACACACAAAAAAAAAGAAATACATACATGCACGCACACTACATCACAAACACATGCACACCACACACACACACATATACACATACACACACGCACACACACACACAAACACACACACACAAACACATGCATACCACACACACACACACACACACACACATAAACAAACGCACAACACACACATACACACGCACACACACACACACACAACGTGTGAGCGCGCCCACTAACACGTTAATTCTCACTCATTCATTTATTATAGATTTCTTTATCATTAGTCTTTATTACGTAAGATATATATATTCATTATTTATAATGTATGTTACTGTAAAATAATTTGATGTTCAAGATTTATGTATTTCGGGAAGGAACTGTCTCTTGAAACACAGGTATTACCTAATTCAAGAGGCAAAGACATCTATGTCAACTGTCATATGTATTTAGTTTTCAATAAAGATTATTATTATTATTATTATTTTACTTAAGGTTAAATGTTCTACTCTTACTAATAAAAAGGTCATGTAGGTACCTAAAACAGTTTTAACGTATGTATTATTTAAAAATATTTCCACCTTTTACGTAAACGAATTCGCGAGTTGAAGTTAACGTTAGCCCAAAGTAACCATTCCACGCGGACGAAGTCGCGGGCAGAAGCTAGTGTATGTATATTATACATACATACATATATACATACATACACTTACGCCTATTTACGATTACACATACTTTTAATGTGTATGACATCGCTGTGTGGTAGTGGCTACGAATACTACCAATCCTCACTTTGCTTGTGGATGTCGTAAAAGACGACTAAGAGCCTTATAACGACTTGGGCCAACTCCATCTGATGCCGTTGGTCAACAATTACATTCCCAATGAGGGTTGACGTCTGGCAGGCGGCCGGTCATAAAACTATTGCCAATAACTTTTATAATATGTACTATGAATGAAGAGTACTTATTGTATCGACCCCAAGTAATTGGGATAAGAGTAGGAGAATGATGATGATGATGACCTCTCGTGAACAAATCTCCAATTTGGTCCAGAAAAGTATGACGCGGTCTTCTCCTTGTATTCGTCCCATTCACGATTGCTTTGTATGTTTGCTTCGTCAACCTCTGCCCACTCATCATGACATATATTCTCTCAGATCACACAGATCATGACATATATTCTCTCACCATAAAATCTTGCAAAACTAAGATTGCCAATTGGCTCAAAAGCTTAGACTATAGAAAAACGGAAAGTCTACTAATCGTGCCCGCATAACGTAAAATTAAAAATACACAGATACACTACTTACAGCTGGCATAATGCAAAGGACATGCACTTACACGACATTAAGCGACATGCAATCATATATACATCCACTCACAGATACACTACACACTTCACATCCACACCACCACACACCTACCAAACATCTATATATTACACAAAGTCATGAAACACAAACACATAATCTGATACATATTCATTGCTAACCCTGACGATACCAACAAACAAACTCTAATTGTACCTACTATACTCAATATCTTATGTGAAACTAAATAGTGGTCCAGTGTTTCTAAGGAAGCGTCTGGTGGCCTGAAATACAGGTTTTCCCTAGTTCGGGCACCAGTCCTCCACAATAACTACTATGTAATTGTACAACATAAATATTGTAACTTATTATTGTGGCGAAAATAAAATTATTATTATTATTATTATTACTCATTATTTCTTCCACTTCGTGTCCAACCCACCTCAGCATACCAGCGCTCTTTTATAACATTATACCTAATTTTATCTTTCAGACTTATATCACACACGTTACGAAGAGCTGTCAGCTCTACAGAATTTATTCTATTTTCATGTCTTCCCCGCCAAATCTAACTTTCACTGCCATACATGAGGGCAGGCACTAATACTTCCTATACTTATTATCATTATTTAGGATGTGTAAAGCCGACGGAAGGTCATGAGAAGAAAACAAAACTAAAAATGTAGTGTGTGCAGAAGTACTTTGAAATAACATTAGTTTGAGTTTTTTTTTAATATAAGATTATAAGACCCAGTATTTTTATCGTAAATGCGCGCCTAGTACATGATAATTATTTTGCTGCGATGTTATTTTTAAACTGCGATATTTCCTAAGATATTCATTGAAATCAAATAATGTAAAGAGCACTTTTGTTTTAAATTAAATACTTGTGATGAATAACTCATTTATTTGGATAAGGATTAATATTATGTTTATAAAAACACCTTCGAAAACATCACATTATTTTAAAACAAATTTGATTAGTATAAAAAAGGTTATAGTGAGCCAATCTTAAAAGATAGACATATGCTGTCGCGGACTTTTATTTAGAACGTTGAAAGGGGAACAATTATATAGTACATAATTTTTGCACAACTTTAACCGTTTACGCAGCGGAAGCTCTCAAAAGGAAACAAAAACCCGATTTTTACACATTCATCATTGGTGCTCTGCTCCTATTGGTCGCAGCGTAATGTTGTATAGCCTAAAGCCTTCCTCTATAAATGTACTATCCAACAAAAAAAGAATTTTTTAAATCGGACCAGTAGTTCCTGAGATTAGCGCGTTTAAACAAACAAACAAACAAACAAACTCTTTCGCTTTATAACATTAGTATAGATTAAGTTATACGTACAAATTTTTTATATTCTTTTTATTTTCAACTAAACTGAATTTTGATGTTATTAAGCATGGTGTATTAAGCATAGTGCATATTTATAAATACACTCATTTGCAAAAAAAACGGGCACCTAAGCAATGAACCATTTCAAATGTTAATATTTCTTTGTTTGATAATTATAGGTAGTTTTATCCACACAATTTGGGAAATTAATAAGAAAATAATCGTTTTCATCAGTATTTCATAAAATTTAGATACAATTTATGGGAAATAATGCTAAACCTCGCTAGTAGTGTATATTCGCTAGTAGTGCATATGCTCATGAAGTAAAAATAAAAAAGTTTTTTTGTTTGTTTTTCTTTAATAAAGTAAAAGCAGATAAATGTTTAGTATCGAGTGTGACCCCCTCTAGCTAAAATCACAGCTTGAATTCGTCTGGGCATGCTAGCGAGTATATCCCGGATACTTGCTTGCGGAATACGTTCCCACTCCGCAGTAATCACATTCTTCAGCTCTCTGATGGTCTGCGGAGCCGGGTGTACTGATCTCACACGCCGTTTCAGAACGTCCCAGACATGCTCTATGGGATTGAGGTCGGGACTTCGAGCTGGCCAATCCAAACGACGAATGCCGACCTCTTGCACATACGCATTAACATCGCGGGATCGGTGGGCGCGAGCATTGTCGTCCATAAAATCGAGTCTTCACCTAGAGCGGCCAATGCGGGTTGTGCATGAGAAATTAGAACTTCCGTTATGTATCGATGCCCAGTCAGTGAGCCGTTTTCAATGAAGACTAACTCTGTACGATCCATTGAATTTATTCCTGCCCAAAACATAACAGAGCCCCCACCATAAGGTGTGATTTCTTCGAAACATGCCTCTGCAAAGCGTTCTCCTTGTCTTCTTAGCACTCGCCGACGTCGATCTTCACCGAACAGAGATATCCTGGCTTCATCAGAGAACAAAACCCTATTCCAATCGTCTTGAGTCCATGATTCACAATTTCTAGCGAACCTAAGCCTGTGAACTCTGTGCTCACGGAGTAATTTGGGGCCGCGGGCCGGGCGGTGACTGCGTATATTGGCAGCGAGAAGCCTCCTCCTGACCGTCCATAGACTAATATGCACATTTCTTACTTCTTGGAGGTTGTTCTTAAGATCCACATACGAAGATTTGCGATTTCTCAATGCGCGACTCACAAGAAAACGATCATCCCGTGGTTGGGTACATGGTTTTCTTCCAGAACCAGGCCTTCTCTCGACAGAACCAGTCTCCTGATATCGCTGCCAGGTCCTTTGGACTGTCGAGCGACTAACATTTAGCCTCCTAGCCACGAAACATTGGCTGCAACCCTCTTCAAGCAGCGCGATAATTTTGGTAGCTTTTACCACTTTATCTACCATTTTTGATACAGCCAAACAGCATTAAATAAAGCTTTGACAGTCAAGGATATGAAATTAATCGATAAAAATTGAATAAAAGTTATGAAAGTCGATGTTAACTTCTGGAACTTCGCGCCAAAAATGTAGGATAAAAAGGGGTTTTCTGTAAAAATGAACATCAAATGAAAAATTGAATTTAGAACGTACTTTTTTAAATACCACAGCATTTTTAAAACCGGCCAGTAACGTGTACAAACGATTGAAACCTTTTTGGTATTGTATCTTTTTAAATATGAATGAAAATCAAAACCGCCCGTTTTTTTTGCAAATGAGTTTATATTAAAGATTCATAAAACTTAAAAAAATATTGACATAGATTTTTTTTTATTGCTTATTGTGGCAAACGAGCATACAGCACACCTGATGGTAAGTGTCAATGCCGCTCATGGACCTTTGCTATACCAAAAGTATAGCTAGTCCGCTGCCTACCAATAACCCCGAATCCACCCAGTTGGGCTTCCGGCTCTCTCGCTTACCGAACGAAACGCAATAGCAAATCGCCATTACTCAGAAGTTGATTTTCTGCGAGAGTGTGGTACTACCTCGGACGGACCGGCCCGCGGCTGATGATAGAGAACTGTCAATAGCGTAGCGCTACCACTAACATATAATTTGATTATGTATGTATTAGTATAAAAGCTCCTACCGGCGTATGTACGATTAGATATTTTAGAATACAGAATGGATTTTAACGCGGTGGTTAATAGATAAAGTGATACAATTAGAAGGTTTATGTATATGTATATCTATACTAATATTATAAAGCGGAAGAGTTTGTTTGTTTGTTTGTTTGTTTAAACGCGCTAATCTCAGGAACTATTGGTCCGATTTGAAAAATTCTTTTTTTGTTAGATAGTCCATTTATAGAGGAAGGCTTTAGGCTATATAACATTACGCTGCAACCAATAGGAGCAGGCCAACAATGATGAATGTGTAAAAATCGGGTTTATGTTTCCTTTTGAGAGCTTCCGCTGCGTAAACGGTTAAAGTTGCGCAAAAATTATGTACTACATAATTGTTCCCCTTTCAAAGTTCTAAATAAAAGTCGTTGTTCCCGTGTGGCGACGGGATAGAATACAAGTGTCGCCACCCCTTGCTTGCCCGTGGGAGTCGTAAAAATCGGCTAAGGGTCCACCAGGAGAGAGGGCAGCAGCTCTCTCCTGGGATACGTATAACACCACACTGCGATCGCCAACCCGCCTGCCAAGCGTGGCGATTATGGCTCAAAACCCCTAATGATAAGCACAAATAAAAAAACGGCCCCCAGTCACGGCAGCTCCACTATCCTACGGGCTCATTGTGGTAGCGGGCCTGGTAGCGATGGAGTAGGGGGTGCTAAGAATCCCCGGCAGCGATCCGGCTACCAATCAAAACGACCCTTGGCCCTGGTAACACACAACATTCGGACACTCAGGACCGACGAAAGGGTCATCGAGCTGGAAGAGGAATTGAGCAAAATCCGCTGGGACATTGTAGGATTATCAGAAGTGCGAAGAGAGGGCGAGGGCACGATAATCCTCCGGTCTGGAAACTTGCTCTTCTACCGGGAGGGAGATCACCCGTCCCAAGGCGGTATAGGGTTTATCGTTCGCAAGTCTCTTGTAGGCAACGTGGAGAGGATCGAGAGTGTGTCGACAAGGGTAGCGTACCTTATACTCAGAATTACCAAACGGTATTCGTTGAAGGTCATACAGGTATACGCACCGACCTCGGCATACTCCGACGACGAGGTGGAGGCCTTCTACGAGGATATCTCGAAAGCCATACACGCGTCCAAAACCCACTTCACGGTGGTTATGGGAGACTTTAACGCGAAACTAGGCAAAAGGAGTGATGATGAGTTGAGAGTGGGGAAACATGGATATGGACAGAGAAACCAGAGGGGCCAGAAACTGGCTGAATTTCTGGAGAAGGAAAGCCTCTTTATGATGAATTCCTTCTTCAGAAAGCAGCCACAAAGGAAATGGACCTGGATTAGCCCCGATGGTTCAACAAAAAACGAGATAGACTTCATCTTGTCGGACAAACGACATATATTTAATGATGTCTCAGTGATCAGCAGGATTAAAACTGGGAGCGATCACCGAATAGTACGAGGCTCATTAAATATCCATACGAAAATCGAACGGTCACGCTTGATGAAGTCTACCCTCCGACCTACACCTGTCCAATACCAGAACCTCGAAAGCTTTCAACTCGAACTACACAATCGCTTCCAATGTCTAGACGAGTGCGAATCTCCGAACGATATGAACAACAGGTTCGTGGAAACTGTCCACGCGGTTGGGTCGAAGTTTTTCAAGGCTCACCGCGCCAATAGACCTAAAAAACTTTCTGACCAGACTCTCAGGCTCATGGAGCGGAGAAAAGAAATGACAGTACAGTCTTCAGCCGATTGGTCCGAACACAGGCAGCTTAATAGGCAGATCTCCAGGTCTGTGCGTCGCGATATTCGCCAATTTAATACGCTCCGTGTTAAAGAAGCGATAGAGCGGAATCGTGGCTCAAAAGTGTTCGCACAAGATCTGTCTATTGGGCAAAGCCAATTGACTAAGCTGAAGACCGATGACGGCATTGTCATTTCATCCCAGGGTGAGATCTTGGGAGAGGTCGAAAGGTTCTATGGACAGTTATATAAATCATCCCGAAGTCCTGTTGTCGGCTTGGTCCAAGATCCCAGATCCAAGCTAACTCGGCACTATACCGAAGAAATCCCGGACATTAGCTTGTGCGAGATCAGAATGGCTCTCGAACAACTACGAAACGGTAAGGCACCGGGAGATGACGGAATTACGGCAGAGCTACTGAAGGCAGGCGGTAAGCCGGTCTTAAAAGCCCTTCAAAAGCTATTTAATTCCGTTATCCTCGGGGGCGACGTTCCAGAGTCGTGGACCGGGAGTGTGGTGGTGCTGTTCTTCAAGAAGGGCGACAAAGCTCTTCTAAAGAACTACAGACCCATCTCACTCTTGAGCCACGTCTACAAGTTGTTTTCGAGGGTCATTACCAATCGACTCACGTGCAAGCTTGATGACTTCCAGCCGCCCGAACAAGCTGGCTTCCGAAAAGGCTATAGCACCATAGACCATATTCTCACGCTTCGGCAGATTATCCAGAAGACCGAGGAGTACAATCGGCCTCTGTGTATAGCGTTTGTGGACTATGAGAAAGCCTTTGATTCAGTCGAAACTTGGGCGGTGCTGCAGTCCCTTCAGCGGTGCCAAATCGACCATCGTTATATAGAAGTGCTGAAGTGTTTGTATAGGAACGCCACAATGTCAGTCCGTATCCGGGATAAGAGTACGAAACCGATCCAGTTGCAGAAAGGCGTGAGACAGGGAGATGTCATCTCTCCGAAACTGTTCACCACTGCACTGGAAGATGTCTTCAAGCTCTTAGACTGGACCGGACTAGGTATTAACATTAACGGCGAATACATCACTCACCTTCGATTTGCAGACGATATCGTCGTTATGGCAGAATCCATGGAGGACCTTGGCACCATGCTCAACGATCTCAGCAGGGTATCCCAACTGGTGGGGTTACGAATGAACATGGACAAGACGAAAGTCATGTCAAATGCCCATGTCATTCCTGTACCGGTCCTAGTTGGCAATGCGATTCTCGAAATTGTCGATCATTATGTTTACCTTGGACAAACAGTCCAGTTAGGTAGATCCAATTTCGAGAAAGAGGTCAGCCGACGAATCCAACTCGGTTGGGCAGCGTTCGGGAAACTTAAGAGGATCTTCTCGTCCAACATACCTCAGTGTCTGAAAACACAGGTCTACAACCAGTGTGTGTTACCAGTGATGACTTACGGCACGGAAACGTGGTCCCTAAATGTAGGCCTCATAACCAAGCTCAAAGTCGCTCAGCGTGCTATGGAGCGAGCTATGCTCGGGATTTCTCTGCGTGATAGAATCCGTAATACGGAAATCCGCAGAAGAACGGGTGTAACCGACATAGCACGAAGAATTAGCACGCTGAAGTGGCAATGGGCTGGCCACATCGCTCGAAGAACCGACAACCGCTGGGGAAAAAAGGTTCTAGAGTGGCGACCACGTACTGGACGACGCAGTGTAGGACGCCCCCCCACTAGGTGGACAGACGATCTAGTTAAAATTGCTGGGCGTCGATGGATGCAGACGGCACAGAACCGCATTCTGTGGCATACCATGAGGGAGGCCTATGTCCAGCAGTGGACGGCGATGGGCTGAAATGATGATGATGATGATGATGAAATAAAAGTCCGCGACAGCATATATCTATCTTTTAAGATTGGCTCACTATAACCTTTTTTATGCTAATCAAATTTGTTTTAAAATAATGTGATATTTTCGAAGGTGTTTTTATAAACATAATATTAATCCTTATCCAAATAAATGAGTTATTCATCACAAGTATTTAATTTAAAACAAAATTGCTCTTTACATTATTTGATTTCAATGAATATCTTAGGAAATATCGCAGTTTAAAAATAACATCGCAGCAAAATAATGATCAAGTACTGGGCGCGCATTTACGATAAAAATACTGGATCTTATAATCTTATATTAAAAAAAACTCAAACTAATGTTACTTCAAAGTACTTCTGCACACACTACATTTTTAGTTTTGTTTTCTTCTCATGACCTTCCGTCGGCTTTACACATCCTAAATAATAATAATAGGTATAGGAAGTATTAGTGCCTGCCCTCATGTATGGCAGTGAAAGTTAGATTTGGCGGGGAAGACATGAAAATAGAATAAATGCTGTAGAGCTGACAGCTCTTCGTAAGCTGTGTGTGATGTAAGTATGAAAGATAAAATTAGGTATAATGTTATAAAAGAGCGCTGGTATGCTGAGGTGGGTTGGACACGAAGTGGCAGAAATAATGAGTGGGCAGAGGTTGACGAAGCAAACACATAAAGCAATCGTGAATGGGACGAATACAAGGGGAAGACCTTTTCTGGACAAAATTGGCGATTTGTTCACGAGAGGTCATCATCATCATCATTCTCCTGCTCTTATCCCAATTACTTGGGGTCGATACAATAAGTACTCTTCATTCGTAGTACATATTATAAAAGTTATTGGCAATAGTTTTATGACCGGCCTCATGCCAGACGTCAACCCTAATTGCGAATGTAATTGTTGACCAAACGGCATCAGATGGAGTTGGCCCAAGTCGTTATAAGGCTCTTAGTCGTCTTTTACGACATCCACAAGCAAAGTGAGGATTGGTAGTATTCATAGCCGCTACCACACAGCGATTTCATACACATTAAAAGTATGTGTAATCGTAAATAGGCGTAAGTGTATGTATGTATGTATAATATACATACATTGTATATATCTATAGAAAGTATAGATAAGACCCAATACTTTTACTTGCATTACTTTATATGGTACCTACTACATTGCATTATATGGATTACGTCAAACTTGAATCACTTTTAAATACTTATTTCGCGTAACTACAAATACACACAAAAAAAAAGAAACACATACATGCACGCACACTACATCACAAACACATGCACACCACACACACACACACATACACACACACGCACACACACACAAACACACACACACACACAAACACACGCACACCACACACACACACACACACACAAACAAACGCACAACACACACATACACATGCACAGACACACACACACAACATGTGAGCGCGCTCACTAACACGTTAATTCTCACTCATTCGTTTATTATAGATTTCTTTATCATTAGTCTTTATTACGTAAGATATATATATTCATTATTTATAATGTATGTTACTGTAAAATAATTTGATGTTCAAGATTTATGTATTTTGGGAAGGAACTGTCTCTTGAAACACAGGTACTACCTAATTCAAGAGGCAAAGACATCTATGTCAACTGTCATATGTATTTAGTTTTCAATAAAGATTATTGTTATTATTATTATTTTACTTAAGGTTAAATGTTCTACTCTTACTAATAAAAGGGTCATGTAGGTACCTAAAACAGCTTTAACGTATGTATTATTTAAAAATAGTTCCACCTTATACGTAAACGAATTCGCGAGTTGAAGTTAACGTTAGCCCAAAGTAACCAATCCACGCGGACGAAGTCGCGGGCAGAAGCTAGTGTAATATATATAAGCATATTATATTATGAAATGGTCGAAAATTTAAAAGATTTCAAACGTGAAATCGTTATATAACATATTTTTATGTGCTTAAATTGCTAACGCTGACTAAAACAGATGAGATAGATCAAATTAATATGAAGTTGTATGCCTTAAAAATATCTAAAAAAGTCCGTGATGCTATCTCCTAAGAATAATCCGCAGTAACTATGTAAAATAATGGGTTATTTACGAATTTATTTTAGAGGATACAATATTATTTCTTATTCAATTAAATATATTAGGCATTTAATGTAAATGATAAGTTGCCTTTTACAGAATATCATGAAATTATATTTATTTTATCTTAGAAATTATTAGAGATTTAAAAATGCGGGATCACATAGGCCGAAATCGAAGCGAACAAAGATGAAGTCGCTAGTTGTTAATAAAATTAAATGTTACTTACATATCATCATCATCATCACAGCCTATATATGTCCCACTGTTAGGCTCGGGCCTCCTCCGTAATGGGAGGGAAGTTAACCTACTATACCGCGTTGGTCAAACATGTTGGTGTAGGGTTTTGTTTTGAGTTTTCCTTCTCTCGCATAGATGTTATATGCGTTTTATATCCCTTAGTCGTCTCGTACGATCATCCACGGGTAAGATAGGATATGGTGAATTGTATTCTTACTCTATCACTTCACGAAAAAAAACACTTTAAGAGTTGTTAAAAAAAATAATTACTATTATTAAAAAACTAAAAAGCGAATATCAAATCGCGTAAGCGTATCAATGTGACATAGTTCTAATTATAACATTCCATTACAAGCAGTGAAGTCCACCAACAATAATCATGCATTATACTTATTTAATTATATTTAATTTTTATACTCGTACGTAATTGGCATATTACCAACTATTTTTCATGCAATAGCGAGATTGAGAGTCATGTCAAATGAATGGAAATTCTAATGTGTATGTTTGATTGTATTATAGGATTTAATGTAAACAATAATTTTTGAATCTGTATTTTTTCTTGATAGTTATATAATTATGTAAGTACATATATAGAAATTTGATGATAATAGATCAGTAAATTTAAAGGAAATACTGTATTCTGAAAGTTTTTAGAATTTTTAAATTACACTCGTCTCGTGTTGAAATAATAGCGTGATATTAGTAAATATTTCATTATTTTATTTTTTTATTTTTATTGCTGATGGTAGCAAACGAGCAAACAGCACACCTGATGGTAAGTGTCACTGCTGTCCATGGACCTTTGCTATACCAAGGGTATAGCTAGGCCTCTGCCTACCAATACAAACCCAAAAACCACCCCAGTTGGGCTTTCGGCTCTCTCGCTCACCGAACGAAGCGCAATAGCACATTGCCATTACTCAGACGTCGGTCTTCTGCGAGAGTGTGGTACTACCCCGGACGGGCCGGCCCGCGGCTGTAGACAGAGAGCTGTCAACAGTATGGTCTTTCCACTATTAAGTTTATTTACATTACTAGAAACGTTAATTTTAAATAACATAATAATTGTTATGCGTGCTAAAATTACATTTTAAAATTTCTTCTAAAACCAGTGCTACTATCCATCCATTAGCATAAAATAATAATATTATAAACGTCATTCTTAGCAGGCAGTTTGAAGATAACATAAGGTTTCTACTAGAATGTTTTTTTTTTTTTCTAATGATCCGTCAGTCGGCTTTTACGATATCCAATGGAACCTAAGCTATCATATCGCACAGTGTATTCTTAACCCGTTCTTATATAGGGATAATCCTTAATCTTAAATATTATCTGTTATTCGACAATATGTCCACTTAAACTCAAACTTCCTTGCGTTGAACGAGTATGAATACAATTCACCAAACACTATCTTGGCCATAGATGTCGTAAAAGATGACTAAGGGATATAATATGCAGATAATATATATGAAAGAGAAAGAGCCTTATAATGACCTGGGCCAGCTCCATCTGATGCCGTTTGGTCAACAATTACATTCCCAAGGAGGGTTGACGTCTGACAAGTGGCTGGTCATAAAACTATTGCCAATAACTTTTACAATATGTACTATGAAAGAAAAGTACATATTGTATCGACCCCAAGTAATTGGGATAAGAGCAGGAGAATGATGATGATATATCTCAGATTATCGCGACTTAAGTGTTCGTTAAATTTATATTCTACCCTTCTCCCACCTTTGAGTACGAGCCATCTTCAGAAAAGGACAGATATAAATAACATTATGCAACGCTGGCATTATGAATTAAGTTTTCAATTTCTTACAATGATGTTATCTGCTTCAATTCTTAGCCACTTTCCTTTTTCACGACACCCGCAAAAAGAAAAAAAAAGGTAAATTAAATCTGTTATAACAAGAAAGATAAATTACAGTAATAAGGACAATGAATCATAGATCTTTATGAAGCAATATCAGTATCAGACCTTGAGTTGTTAAGTCACAGAGCTTCTCCATGCAAATTATCAATAAACAGATTATTTGCCTTGAGATTCATAATAGCTATTCAATGTTTAATTATTTAGATAAAGTAATAGAGAAATAATAAAATTTCTTAATATTTTATTGGCAAAATGTCAGCAACTGTTTATCCTTTGACATTTCTCCTTTATTCCCGAATGTGTAGGCAGAGATCTTCAACAGTGAATTATGATAAAAATAGCGTATAATAAAGGTATTCTTGATTTTTTACGGTGTTGAATTGAAGTATACATGATGTCTGTGACATAATTAACTAGGTATAATTACATGTAGGGTTATCAATGCGTGCAACGAAGCGACAAACTTACGGTAGTGATTCATTAGCGGCGGATAGCGAGATTTCCTTTATCTAAATTTTCCGTGTGGTGACGGAATAATATTATAATTCACTAACACCTTTCTTGCACGTGAGTGTACTAAAAGACGAATCAGTTCATTGATCATTCTCCTACTCTTATCCCAATTACTCTGGGTCGATACAATATGTAGATACTCTTCTTCCATAGTACATATTGTAAAAGTTATTGGCAATAGTTTTATGACCGGCCGCCTGCCACACGTCGTCCTTGGGAATGTAATTAATGACCAAACGGCATTAAATGGATTTGGCCCAGGTCGTTATAAGGCTCTTAGTCGTTTTTTACGATATCTACGAGTAAAGTAAGGGTTTGTAGCCGCTACCACACAGCATAATAAAAAAACGAATCAGTTATAATAAACATATGTCATCTATGCAAGAGAAGTAAAACTAGAAATAATATCCTATACCAACCCGTCTGACCAGTGGTATAGTAGGTTAATTTTTGTTCTATTCTAGAGGAGGCCCGCATCCAGCAATGGGACGTGTATGAGCTGAGATGATAATGTTCAAATTTAAGCTGTCATTTTGTTGTTGTTAACAAAATATACCAAGAAGATGTCAATATGATTGTGAATGAAGCCGATTTCATTGTTGTTATACAGAATTAAAGTTCAGTCAAGTTTTTGATCTATTAATTTTGGAGGGTATATTATATTCGAATCTGGACAAGTGAAATATCCAAAGAACCACGAGAACCTTTTCATTAATAAAAGATTTTCATTAAACCTCGTTTTTAGCTTACAGAGATACACAAGATTGCATAGATGGTGTAGTGACCGACCTTCCGTGCTAGTGCCGTGGGTTTGATTCCTACGCAGGAAAATACTTTGTGCCATCCACAAAATGTTGTTTTGAGTCTGGGTGTAATTTATTTGTATGTTTGCAAAGTCCCCCGCTATACAAGGATCATTTTCTTAGTGCAGGGTGGTGCCCAGTAGGCCACCGAAGACAAAGATCGGGT
Source organism: Lymantria monacha (assembly GCA_905163515.2). Taxonomy (NCBI): domain Eukaryota; kingdom Metazoa; phylum Arthropoda; class Insecta; order Lepidoptera; family Erebidae; genus Lymantria; species Lymantria monacha. The sequence continues at coordinate 28,213,354 of LR991081.1, forward strand.
ACCGGTGGCCCGCTCGCACCGCGAAGAAGAGGTGCTTGCAGGGTGGGTCAATGGGGTTGCGCGCCGCCACTTCCGTCACCCCGGACCGATTTGGCGGGGTGCAACGTCCATAGCCCACCGCAAAAAAAAAAAAAAAAAGAAAAAAAAGAAAAAGGGTGGTGTCCAGGTCTATCACATTTATAAAGATCTATAAAATACCACACATATACATTCAATTGTAAACAGAATTTATTTTTCAATAAGATATCAGTTCCTCAAACTAAAGGAAAACAACAAGAGATACACATTAGATCATTTGAGTGATAGAGCTATTAGAAATTTAATAATGGGCCATAAATAGCAAATGTTTAACATGTTTTACTGTCGCTTGTATAGATACAGGCAAGTTAGCAATCTCAATGAACTAGATATAATTGACGAGTGAAAAAACTACCAACACTTATACAGGTTTATAATTTTAACTTACCTTTATATATATAATTCTTCTGTACGTGTGTTGACAGTGAACTCCTAAACGGCTGGACGGATTTTCTTATAATTTTTTATGTGTGTTCGAGAATGGTTTATATTCGTAATTAGACCTAGTAGGTGGCGCCGTTGTCGGTATATCAAACGGATGGACCGATTGGGCTGAAAATTTCTATGTATATTTCAATGGGTACCTGGATGATTTCAAAACACAATTGGACCCGGTAGGTAGCGCTGTTGTCAGCATATCGCTTAAAACTTTTCGTCCTTTTCATCTGCCGGGACAGTCAGTTGAAGTATAAAACTTGCATAAAAGAGGTAAAATGATGGTTCCTGAACAATATTTTTACTAATAGAGTTGCCGCGCTTTCACTATATCACTTTTACTTTTACTATAACACTTTTTAAAGTTATAATTCATTAGGCGTTTTATAAAAAAAATGATATGAGTGAAATTTTAAGATGCGCGCGCATCACTGTAACACAAAGTAACGGGTTGAAGTTGGCCGCAAATAAGATGCGTGCGTATTAATGTAACACAAAAGTAAAACAGGTCGAAGATGGGCGCAAAATCACTCATTAAGTCTCGAAATACAGCTACTAATAAAATAGAAATAAAATCACTTTCTATAGTTTATAAAATATAGCATGATCTCTGTGACAGTTCTCACTAGTGCCGCACGCTTACGCTGCAGTCCGTATTTTTGTCGATATAATTCCTTATTTTTTAAAGTTATTTGCTACTGCAATTGAAAAACAATGTATGAAAATCTTATTAAATTTTAATCAAATAGATGGATGAATCGATTATAAATTTAAAACAATATACATACATACATATCATCACGCCATATCCCTTGCAGAGTAGGCAGAGAGAACAGAGTGCCAGAGAACTCTATCTTTGCATACTTCACTCGCTTCCTCAACATTCATAATTCTCTTCATACACGCTCGCCGGTTATAAAAATATTAAAATCAATAATAAATATAATCAATAATATATATAATAATATTATTTAAAATCTTGTTTAATTTAAATTAATCTATTTTATTTAATTTAAAGTATAGCTGTTAATTAATTCTTTTTATTATTCGAAAGGAATACATCCAAGTTCATCGTCACTATTATCATCATCGCTGGCGCATTCCTGTAGGTTGGTGATGAATTCTTGGTCACAGATTATTTCATGATAATCATGTTTATTTTATAAAAAAAAATATCTTTTTAATATAAAAAAAATGGTCTTATTAATATTATAACTGATGTCTGAATACTAAATTAATACAATTAACTTATTTTATAGAGTAACCATGTGGTTCATATAGGTGTATTGGTTTTACTTGTTTTATAAATAATTAATAAGAATGTTATCGATTTACGTTTATCGATTGGCCCATCTCTATCTTATTCTCAGTCCAGTATGACCTTGTACTTGCGTAAGCATCATATTTTTATAAAATGGTTAATAAGTATTTTAAAACATATGAGATACGAGTTGTTTAAAAATTCATATTTTTATATTCATAATATAAGTGGTATGTAAAGAATAAAAATATAGGCGATACAAAATAAATTGTAAACATGACGCATATTCATAATTACTTCATCGGTTTTGTCGCTATCTGTCACAGAGATCAAGCTATATTTTAAGGACTATAGTTTCTACATTCACAACACGTGTTTTAGTTTCATAAAAGTGCGAATTATATATGTGCTAATAAATTATATTCAGTAGTCTTTTAAATTGAATATTTTTATTAATATTATTTACTATTCATAGATATTAGTATAAAAAAAAAATGTAATTATTTTCCAGTCCTTTTATTATTTTATTGTAATTAATTATTTGCATGCAATAAAAAACTATATTTTAATGATGCCAAAGAAGTATATATATTCTCGAGTGGTGACCACGAATTGGATTACGACGCAGCGTAGGACGACCCCCCACTCGGTGGACTGATGACCTCATCAAGGTCGCAGGAAACCGTTGGATGCAGGTGGCACAGGACCGTTACAGATGGCATTCTCTTGGGAAGGCCTATGTCTAACATTGGACATTTACGGGCTGATGGATGGAAAGAAGTATAACTTTCCACACGCATACGTAAGTACAAGCACGAATTCCTTTTTTCTTTATGTTTTGAAAAAAAAAAGGAACTTTTAAAATAATTAAACTAAGGAATCTATTAGTGGATCAAGGGATTGCTTTATAAGTAAGCAGTAAAAATCAAAGAAGTTGATCGATTGCGAATTGACATAAATAACAAAGTATCACAAAGGTACATATATTGTTTGATGTCAGCGGACTATAATTTTATGGTACAAGGGGGTGGTGACCTCGTTGCACCCAAGTAAATATGAATGCAGGGTTTAGATTAGAAAACATCGAATATATGTCTATCAAATATGTCCTTGAAATTATTATTCTCTATAAAATATTACCACGTCATTATTTTAGTTATTTATTCGAAAGATCGAAATAAAATCACATTAAAGGTTACTTACGCAGTAGGTAGCTGAAGAAATAAGTTGTTGGGTGAGTTACTGAAGTTAAAAATTCATGTTATCAGTGGTTTATTAGTAGTAATAAAAGTTGAATGTCAATATGTTGGCACCCTATCTTACCCATGGGTGATCATAAGAGACAACTAAGGGATATAAAACGCGTATAACATTTATGCAAGAGAAAGAAAACTCGAAACAAAACCCTATACCAACACGTCTGACGAGCGTGGTATAGTAGGTTAATTTCCCTTCCATTACGGAGGAGGCCCGAGCCCAACTAGCTAGCTCTACCCTTGGTATTGCAAAGGTCTATGGGTGGCAGTAACACTTACCATCAGGTATACTTCTTGCTCGTTTGCCACCATAATCAATAAAAAAAATTCTAATAAAATGCATGCCATAAGCACACCCTTACAAGTTAATTATTAGATCTATCGCTCCGGATGACCACCTTGGAAAGAAGGTACAGATCGCCGTGTGTAACAGATTAAATATCCAAATATATATTACTTTTTACTAACTTATGGTAGTCGTATAAACCGGTAAAGGAAAGTAAAGGTCAGTGGGTGGCTTTCCTGTGAAAATCTTAACGCCAGCTAGCTTAGTAGATATTGGCTTAAAACTTTTAATTATCACTCACGAAAATCACTTTTTGATTGCATGTTCCTTTTATACAGAAAAATGATTCAAGTAAAAAAAAGACAGAGTTTGTTTATTTGTAAAATTATAATTATTGGAACTGTTGAACGTTTAAAAGTTAGAAAACTATCGTTGATAGCATGATATTGGACGTTGTTTTGCTCTTAGAATTAGGCCCCCTAAACACAACATATCATTTTAAGAAGATTTCAGTCATAAATATGCGTACAGAAAAAATATGACATGTATGGAAAGAGTTAGGTCTACGTTCCGCACAGTCCGCCGAGGTTAAGGAAATGGTACCAACGGTTAACCCCAGTGATTAGGACAAAAAAAAACTAAACTATACGCAACAAAATTATAATAAGGCCGATATCTGTACATTGAAGAAAATCTAATATCTAAGATGTCAAAAATAAAAAAATCCATATTTAGAATTTTTGTTTATTACCTGTCTGTATCTTTGAATATACATCACGCAAAAATCTTTACATGAAATTTTATATAGTAATTTATCGATTTATTTATCGATCTAGATCTAATATAAAAAAAGATTGTATCATCTAGGATACAAAATAAAAATAAATCTCAAAATGTTAAATATCTAATTAATGAATGCAAGTAGAACAGCAGCCACAATTAGTCAAATATAAAAGGCAGATGAGTTTTTGCTCAGGTTATTTTCGTTCAACTCTCCAAAGGTGGTCAACCTTTGCTCAAATGGCATCGTAATTACGTAGAACAAACGACTGTGATTAGGTATGTCAAATTTATCAGACGCATAACAAAAGTGATATCATGTATCATGATTTGTGACGTCACTTGAGCTATAAACAAATTAGGAATTTTTACCATCTTCCCTTGTAGATATAATATGTACCTATTATAACAAATATCTAACATTAAAAGTTTGATTATTGTACACACGGAACCATTATCTCTGGAAGTAGGTTAAAAGAAACTAATGTTTTAATAGGAAAAGTCAACAATATACAATTGAATCAGTGGAAAATATTTGTTATTGCGATGACGTGGACCCCCAGCGAAGGCTAAGTTCCATTGTTGGCGGGAAGACTAGCGGAACGGTAGCCTGTAATTAAAAATACTTGCTATTATGTTTAATAATTATTGTTCTTTTTTAAATAATATGAGTGTAGTGCATTTTAATTTTGTCTTGTACCTTTTTGATTGAGTAACAGCTCAATTAAAAATACAAGATTGCCGTGATAGTATAAACAAGTCACAAAAAGTTGTAAAATATCAAACTAGGTGACTAACGTTACCCACGCTTCATGGACCTCAGCAATAACAGGAACAGAGTCAGGCCACTGTTTACGGTGAACAACGTGCTCTTAGTAAACCTCGTTAAAAGAAAAACATGTCATAGCACTCGGAAAACACTGCAGCCGGTAGTTCATTCTAGATCCTGCATGTACATAGGCGAAATGATCGCTGAAAACGTATAGTTAAAAATCTTAATGTTTTCAGGTGAAATTAATAAATCGTGCTAGGATGTCGAGTGGTACGGTGGTAAAACAGTGACGATGGTACTAAGTCATTCAGTTGTTCAGAGCACTCTCCGTGAAAGAGCTGGTAGAGTACTTAGAGTGACTCGAAGTCTCTCCGCTGCTGCAGCGACTCCAATTTGTCCGTGAGATTGGGAGACCCGATCCAAAATATGTATATTTTCGATATAAAACTGAATAACCGTATTGATATGGTAACATTGGTTAGGGATGTAGCAAAAGTTGATTAATATTTTGAATGTACGTGGACAAATGCAATATAGTATGTGCCATTATATTACATTTCCAAAATAGGTTTGATATCATGTAAGTGTACCTACTCTTAAAACGTTATTCAAATAGTAACGTTGAGTTTTATTGTTCTAACATCGCGAAGAAAAGTTTCTGCATTGTCTCCGTTCATATAAGTGTAACAATTCTCTCATCGTTCGACGATACTAGCGGTTTTGTGTACCCGCTGTCAGTGATACATAGCTCAATAATGATTCACGACCTCTAGCGGCGCGTACGTTCATAATGTGCGTTAATTTCATCTAAAAATAACACCCATTCTTTGTTTGTTAGATTTTTACGAAATCTGCCTGTGTTTATTAAATGTGTAATTCGTTCTTCAGCTTTTCCGTTCGCGTTTGATTGTTTTAAATTCGTGTAAACTATAACTTTATGTAACGAGTAATTTACTCGGTTTACTGTCGATATCAGTTTTATTATGTACTTATAAAACTCTATAAAAATATTTACGTTAGTAAATATATTTTAATATAGGTGCTTAACAGAAATAAAAGAATACGTTATAAGGAAATATTAAGATATGATAAGTACCTATAGTTAGAAATAATAACGACGTGATTAATGTGGTTAGAGCGAGTAGGTATGAAAGAGAGTATTGGTGTAAGGATGCAAAAGGGAATGCTTCGATGGTTCAGACATGTGGAAAGAATGCTGAACGAACGTCTGGTTAAGAAGATATACAATGCGAAAGTGGAAGGATGAGGTACCGGGGGAGACCGAGACTAACCTACCTAGACCAGATTGGTCACGTACTGAAGGAAGGTAGAGTCAAGAGTCTCCAAAACCGGCGGACGTGTATAAAGAGAATTATCAATGTTGAGGAAGCGAGTGAAGTATGCAAGGATAGAGTTCTCTGGCACTCTGTTCTCTCTGCCTACCCTGCAAGGGATATGGCGTGATGATATGTATGTATGTATGAGTTTTTTATGAAAGAACTTTATCCGTATAATGGGATGTATATAGCTTATAGAAAAGGAAGAAGAATTTATGTTACCTACATCGATTTCGACATTTCTTTCAGCTCCAATTATTTAATGACCAGTAGAATGCCATGCAGATTTTTTCTATAACAATACGCGACGTGACACTTCTCCCTTATTGAAGTTATATACAGGCATTTTGCAATGGTGACTCGCCTAAATAGAGATGGTGAGGTCTATTCTGGTAGATTATAGAGCTGCACTCTGTTCCTTAAATCGCTCTAGGTCAGGGTGTGATCTGACCGTAGTCAGTTAAAAAAAATAGTGAATTTACTACACGTGATTCACAATTTTTTTTATATACCCTGCCCTAAGATAATCTTTATATTACGGGGAATTTAATAATAAACGGACACAAAATACATTCGGGATAAGAACAACAAGTTGTGGGTCGCACAAATTAGTTTCCTACGTAGGAATCGAACTCACGCTTGCTATATGTGTGATCAAAACAACTAATGAACTCAATTATTGTTAAAAAAGCTGGATTTTTGTATATAATGTATTTTAAGATTATAGAATCTGATTCTTAAAGAGTATTTTAATCTATTGCTTTTGGCAGCTGATATTAATATCTATAACAAATGATAATGGAAATAAAAGCTATAAGATGTTTGACTCTTTAACATTAGAATATGTTTCATCATCGTCATCACAGCCAATATATGTCGCACTGTTGGGCTCTGGCCTCCTCCGTAATAGGAGGGAAATTAACCTACTATACCGCGCTAGTCAGACGTGTTGGTAAAGGGTTTTTTGTTTCGAGTTTTCCTTCTCTTAGAAAATATAAAATATGTTTATACCATTGCAATGTAGAGAAATATAATGGATCCTATAATAACATAGATCATCATTCTCCTACTCTTATCCCAATTACTTGGAGTCGATACAATATGTACTCATCTTACATAGTACATATTGTAAAAGTTGTTGACAATAGTTTTATGACCCCCTCCTTGGGAATGTAACTGTTGACCAAACAGCATCTATGTAGTCGGCCCAGGTCGTTATAAGGCTCTTAGCCGTTTTTTACGACATGCACGAGCTAAATAAGGGTTGGAAGTATTCGTAGCGGATACCACACATTTATTTAAATATAATATGAACAAAAATTCCTTGTAAATGTTAATTATTATGCCATTTTTAACACAGTATAAAATTAGGTAAAAGTAAGGCTTTCCGTGTGGTGACGATGTAAGAATACAATTCACCACCCCCTATCTTATTCATGGGTGATCGTAAAAGACGTCTTAGAGATAAAATATGCATATACCATGTATGCGAGAGAAGGGAAACTCGAAATAAAACCCTTTACCAACATGTTTGTTCAGCATGGTGTAATAGGGCAATTTTGTGTAATAGGATCTAGTGTGGAGGAGGCTCGAGCCCAGCTGTGGGACATGGTGTATATGAGCCATAATTTCGTTCAATTCCACAGCATATTTCTTCTATTAATTTACTTGTTTCTGAATACTCTGTATTTGAAAACTAATGTATTAATGTTATTTTGTTTCAGGTACGTACCAATTATTTTATAATAAAAATATCATTTATATAACGTGGATCTAACACGAGGTGAGTTTAGTTCTATTTTTCATACAATATTATATTAGAGGGTACAGTCAATAGCAATAGTGTTTGAGAGAATAAGATTACCAGCGCAGTAACTGATATAACGTTATGGCATATTGTCGCAGCTTATTTGTTTTACTCGTTCATTAAATGAATCTGAAATATTATCAATTTAATCATCTCAAAACTTAATAAATAGTCCAAGGAAATCTAAAGAGCGAATATAAATTACTTATATTTATTCTGAGAAATAATTCTCAAGAAAAAGAAATAAGATTTTTTATGCTTATTTGTCATAAGTCAGTGTTTTGAATAATTGCAATATACCAAATTATTATCCAATGCTGGACTTAGGATGCCGAGTATAGTGCCATAATCGCCACGTATGGCATTTGGGTTGGCTATCATAGTTGGTGTTGTAAGTTTCCGAGAAAAGTATTGATATCCATTTTGCTGGTGATCTCTTAGAACTATTTTACGACACAGAACTGCAACAGGTAGAATTATCACCAATATATTCCTTAACCCATGTTACAATATGTCGAAATTTACAATGACGCCATATTATATCCTAACTAATATTTTATTTAAATTTATGGATTATTTTTTATATTCATCTGTGTGGAAACGGAGTAAGAATACAAATTCACCACTCTCTTACTTGTGGGTATTGTAAAAAACAACAAGGACAACTATATGTATCATATATAAATATGTACATAATATATAAGAAAAGTAAACTCGATATAAAAATCTGTACTAATACATCTGATTAGTGTAGTTATAGTCGGTCGATTGCCCTCCAATTGTGAAAGATGCTGGAGCCCAGTAATGGCACGTATATGAGCTGAGATGATGATAATGACGAATTGAGTCTAAAAGTTGATCACATCTGGGTGTATGTGAGGATATATAACGTCTAGATGAAAACTCTATATAATTTAAAATAGCGCTTTAACACTTGAGTAACCGTCTGTACATATTCGCATAATTATTCTATTATACATTGTACCGTATTACGGAATATATTAAGTTGTACAAAAACTTTTTAATCCCCATTTTATTATGCATATATGTATATGTATACAGCGAACCGCTTGTAATAAAGCTTTATCTGATGTTTGATCACAGTAATATACAAAATGCTACCGGCAGCTATAAGCCGTAAAATAAAAATGACATTCCTCATTGACGAATTGTGGGAATATATCAATTTTTTTTTTTGTAATAGTGAAACAGACATTTATTTTATTGCAAAACGCATTGGCTTAGCTTTTTTTAATTTGTGATATAATAGCTATAATGAAGGACAATTATATAAAGATTGAATTTTAGTATTTTTTTTTTATTGCTTTTGGTTACAAACGAGCAAGCAGCACACCTGATGGTAAGTGTCACTGCCGCCCATGGATCTTTACAATACCAGAGGTATAACTAGACCGCTGCTTACAGATACCCCAAACCAACCTAGTTTGGCTTCCGACTCTCTCGTTCTCCGAACGTGCATTGCTCAAACGTCGATCTTCTACGAGAATGTGGTACTACCCCGGACCGATTGGCTTGAGCCCAAAAAAACTGTCTACAGCGTGATCCTACCACTAATAAATAGACTTTTTTCAGCTCATATACGTTCCACTGTTGGGCTCCAGCCTCCTCCATAATGGGAGGGAAATTATAAAAAAAAATATATATAAAAAAGATCAGATGTGTTGGTACAGGGCTTTGTTTCGAGTTTTCCTTCTCTTGCATAGATTTTATATGCGTTTCATATCCATTAGTCGTCTCTTACGATCATCCATGTTTATGATAAGGGTGGGGAATTGTATTCATACTCCGTCACCACACAGAAAGTAAAACAATAATAATTCCTTATAAAAATCTTGTATATCCAGACATTTGATCATTTGAGCTATGTGGTAGCGCGTACAAATACTACCAACCCTTACTTTGCTCGCGGATGTTAAGACGACTAGCTACGACGAGCTTTATCTACCTTATACCTGGGCCAACTCTATCTGATGCCGTTTGGTCAACAATTATATTCCCAAGGAGAGCTGACAGGGTTGTCAGGCGGCCGGTCACAAAACTATTGCCAATAACTTTTACAATATGTATTATGAAAGAAGAGTACATATTGTATCGACCCCAAGTAATTTGGATAAGAGTAAGAGAATAATGATGATCCAGTCATTTGATCAGCGTATTTCAACAGATCAATTACTGTATCATCTTGGAGGAGGACATGCTAGCAAAAGAAAATACTATAATATCTTTTTCTAACACTTAACAATCTTATAACGTTAATCACTAGCGGTTACCCCCTAGAAAGGTAACATATTTTTTTCGTAGTGTTGAAGCCGCACTGCTGATAGAGTTACCTGTGGCAATAAATAGATAGCCTCATCCTAGTTTATACCATAATTTTATAGAAAATCGAAGTTTGAATGGTAGCAATTTTATCTTTGCAATTCGTTTGGTCAAAGAGAAGCTCAAGTTCAGCCTTACGTTTTGTAGCGACCTGTCTATATCCTATTGCTGGCTTACTTTTTTTGTCGCCATCTTAATAAAAACAAACCACACATATTTCGCATCATTATATTAGTGGTATCTAAATAAGTGGCGAGCATATTACTTTTAATCACAGTTCTGTGTAGAAAAACCTAAATAAAATCAAACTAATACCACCACCCCATATCTTACCCGTGGGTGATCGTAAGAGATGACTAGGGTATATAAAATGCATATAACATCAATGCAAAGAGAAAGAAAACGTGAAACAAAACCCTATACCTACACCGACCAGCGTGGTATAGTAGGTCAATTCCATTATGGAGCAGGCTTGACCCCAGCAGTGGGACATATATGAGCTGAAACACCTCCTTAGTTACCACACAGAACTGACTCGAATTGAGGCTTGAGCCAAACAATGGGACATATACATGAGATGATATTTTTATCCGTTAACGGAATTAAAAAAAAAAAAAAATCGTTTTGATCGAAATCATTATTATTACACCACTAAACTGAACGTAGCATTTACAAAAAAAAAAAACGTTAATAGCGTTATATTATAAATGTGCTATTCATATCACCTAGAAACATATATATGTTAATATATATATTTTTTTATGAACATAATTAGTATAGAGATTGTTTCTATATGAAAATTTATATCCGCGTAGGCGATGTTAGTCCGATAACACTATTGTTTAGTCAACACTTAAATACTAGTGTAAGACGAAACATATTTTTAACTGGTAGGTTTATTACATAAAATGTATTTATATTCTACGTTGGTCGTTTATTACACCGTACATTAATTATAACAGTTAAATGAGCGTACTATAATAAAAATGTACATCGCTCCCGTTTTTTTTTTATTCACTTTATGTACCGATATGTGGTAACGAATTGAATTGTCCGTATGTACGTTTTGTGAATTTTAAAATATTTCTTTTTTTTTTTAGATATACAATGCGAAAGTGGATGGATGTAGGTACCGGGTGAGACCGAGACTAACTAAGGAAGGTGGAGTCAAGAGTTTCCGAAACCGGCGAGCCTGTATTAAGAGAATTATGAATGTTGAGAAAGCTAGTGAAGTATGCAAGGATAGAGTTCTCTGGCACTCTGTTCTCTCTGCCTACCCTGCAAGGGATATGGCGTGATGATATGTACGTTTTTTAGGTTTTCTGTTGATGATTTAAAGACGAATTTGTTTTTCTAGAGTTATATATGTGTGATTATAAAACGAAATGTCCTATACAGTATAGTTCATTGTACAGATGGCCATGGGTTCGATTGTCAGTGTCTTGGGTTCGATTCCTACGCAAGACAATACCACTTTGTGCGATCCACAATGTGTTGTTCTGAGTCTGGTTGTAATTTATCTGTGTTAATTATATGTTTGTAAAGTCCCCCGCAATAAAAGGATTATATCCTTAGTGCAGATAGGTGTTTAAAAAAAAATTACAACAGGCAGTCATGAGGACTGCCGATAGAAGTGAAAACTATTAACTTAAGACTAATTGAAATAATAATAATTTTCTAATTTTTATATAAAAATAAAAAATATTATCGAACATCTAGGAATCGGTTTACCACGCTAGTAAGATACCTTTAAACCACAATGATCAACGCAACGCGTCTAAAGAAGTTTTCACATAGCTATAGATATACTATTAGCATTAGCATGTCGGTGACGCGAACCTATAAGTTTTTCCCCTCCAAAAACGCTCAACGCGCCTAAAGAAGTTTTCACATAGCTATAGATATACTATTAGCATTAGCATGTCGGTGACGCGAACCTATAAGTTTTTCCCCTCCAAAAACGCTCAACGCGCCTAAAGAAGTTTTCACATAGCTATAGATATACTATTAGCATTAGCATGTCGGTGACGCGAACCTATAAGTTTTCCCCCTCTAAAAACGCTCAACGCGCCTAAAGAAGTTTTCACTTCAAAAAACATACTCTATCCATGTTTTTTTTTATAAATACCATATATTGCAATAGTGGGAAAATTTTGTGTCGCAGATGACTTTACAAATAATCAATTAAACCATACTAAAAACTGTTATATTTATGTGGAATGCACAATGAACTATAAGTATGGGAATTGATGCAATTAAACTGGATATGAGAGGTTAACATTCAAACCACTACGCCAAATGCGCAGTCAACTATTTTCCATTAGGTTAATAGCAAAGAACTATGAGAAAGATGATAATAGCAATCTCATCTGTGTATAAAATACATCTCTCTCATTGAAGAATAAGTTTGCTGAAAATTATATTTGAAACTTTTTTAATACTTGAAAATTATAATGTTCTTGAAAATTATATAAACTGTATGGTAGCGGCTACGAATACTACCAACCCTTACTTTGCTCGTGGATGTCGTAAAAGACAACTGAGAGCCTTATAATGACCTGGGCCAACTCCATCTGATGCCGTTTGGTCAACAATTACATTCTCAAGGAGGGTTAACGTCTGGCAGGCGGCCGGTCATAAAACTATTGCCAATAACTTTTACAATATGTACTATGAAATAACAGTAGATATTGTATCGACCCCAAGTAATTGGGATAAGAGTAGGAGAATAATGACCTGAAAACTATAATGTATATACAACTTGATACATACAACTCTAAGTAGCGATTTACTAAGCGATACTCTTTTCGTACGATTCAAAAATTCTTCTTACGCTTCTGGATGTTATTTATATCCATTAATTATATGCTTATATAGAATTAGAAGTTTCCAAAAAAATATATTCCATAGTCTGTTGATTCTTAAAGGAAAACCAAACCTATTTGTTCTCTGTAATGTTGTATGAGTACAATTTTAAAATAATTATGTGTATATTGATCGGTTTTGCTGAACTAAAACAATGTTAATTTTGATTTCATGTTCTGAGAACACTGGTCATAAAATTTTCTCATAAGTATATTGAATTTAATATTCCTTTTTTTTCTTTTCTTTTCAAAAAGTCACCACCCTGAACTAAGGAAATAATCCTTGTATTGCCCTACTTTACAAACATTAACGTAGACTGTAATTTACACCTAGACTCAGAATAACAATTTGTGGATCGCACAAATCCTGTGCAGGAATCGAATCCTTAACATTAGTATGGAAGGACAGCATCTTAACCACTAAGCCATCTATGCAGTCAAATCTAATATAAATCTAAATATATTTTGTAGCGGGTTAGGGCGTCCCCCGGAGGCGACGCGTACCGACCCGCCCCCGTCGGTACGAACATCGACAGTTGCGGCGATGGGGGCCGCCACCCATCACGCCTTGCCCAGTTAGGCGAGTCGAGGAGAACGGAGTGCCGGGTGGGCACGTGGAATGTAAGAGGTTGTGTGGAAGGTAAGTTGCACGAGCTGATATCCGTCATGGCGGACAAACAGCTAGACGTGCTCTGTGTAACAGAGACCAAGCGAAGGGGCAGCGACGCCTGCGATCTTCCTGGTGGAGGGATGGCTCTGTGGTCTGGTGTACCACAGAGCGATCGAGCCAGCATGGGGGTAGGAGTGCTGTTGTCCTCTCGCTTGGCCTCAGGTGTGAAGGATTACGGAATGTATGATCCCAGACTTCTCTGGGTCCGTATAAAACTAGGTGTCACCAAGGTATTCATGGTTGTAGCATATGCTCCCGTAGGATCCTCGGTGGCATCAGACCTAGAGAAGTTTTGGGACAATGTTAGGGAAGTTCTGGATATGGCAGAAACCAGTGAACGCGTGATTGTATGCGGAGATTTGAACGGATGGGTGGGGACCAAGCGTCCCGACTATGAGGACGTACTTGGTCCATTTGGTGATAAGAGAGTAAACGACGCAGGTAGGCTCATAGCGGATGTATGCATGGAGAGAAACCTTATTGTGTCAAACACATTTTTCCAACATAAGGACATCCATATGTATACATGGAGAAGGAATGAACAGAAAAGCATAATAGATTTAATTTTGGTAGACAGTCGCCTCCGAAGCAAAATATTGGACGCAAGAGCCTACAGGGGCCCCACAGTTGACACGGACCACTATCTCGTTATTGCGAGATTTAGTGGTCTGTTCAGAAAGTGGAGGCACTGGCGAGAGCGTGTCCACTTCGGAGGGCTTGAAAGAATAAAGGTTGAAAGGTTGCAAGAAGAGTGTGTAAGAGAAAAGTATGCAGAGGGTGTCCGAGAACGGCTGACGATGGCAAGCCAGCCGCAATCGGACATTGAAGAATGCTGGAGAGTATTGAAAGAGAGTATGGTAGATACAGCGAAAGAAGTATGTGGAAGTTCAAAGAAGCATAGAAAAACAAATGGTGATGCATGGTGGGATGCGGAAGTGGCAGCTTCCGTAGAGCAAAAGAAGAAAGCGTGGCTGGACTATGTCTCTTCTTTGAATCTGAATGACAGTATGACTGAACAGAAGAAAGAAATATATCGGCAATGTAAGAATGACACCAAGGCCTTAGTGAAAGAGAAACGTGATAGAGCAAGTATGAGTGCAGAAGATAGGCTGACTAAAAACTTCGAGGGTAACACCAAACTCTTTTGGAGGGAGGTGAAGAAGTCTCGGGGTGGTTGGTCAGCCTTCAGAATGAATAAAATAAGGTCTAAAGGTGGAGACATTCTTACACAAACACAAGACGTGTTAAGCCGATGGAGTGAATATTTTGGCGATATGTATGCGGATGCTACGGTTGGCGCCGGTGTTGGATGTGGTTTAGTAGATCAACATTCGACAACGGCGTCCTCCGATGGCATCAGTATGGATGAAGTTGAATGGGCGATAAGAAGTTTGAAAAATGGTAAGGCAGCGGGCATTGATATGGTGTCTGCCGAGATGATCAAGCTCGGTGGCTCTTGTGTCTGGGAGGCGTTCCTGTTGCTCCTCAATTTATGTTGGAGCTCGGGAATGGTTCCCAGGGACTGGAATAGCGCAGTCATCGTGCCTTTGTTTAAAAACAAGGGTTCACGTTATGACTGCGCAAATTACAGAGCCATAAGCTTGACCAGTTTGGCAGCAAAAGTGTATGGAAAAATTATTGAAAGGAGAATGAGGATGGTGTCCGATGGTTTACTGTGTGAGACACAAGGAGGTTTCAGGAGCGGAAGGGGATGCATGGATCAAGTGTTCTCTCTGCGCAACATTGTGGAGAAGCATCTGGCTCTAGGTCAGAGGGTTTTCTGCAGTTTTGTGGATCTGGAGAGAGCATTTGACACGGTTGTACGAAAGGAACTTTGGGACATTTTACCGGAGTATGGTATTAACGGTAAACTGCTACAGGCTGTGCAGTCCAGTTACATGGGCTGTAGAGCCTGTGTGCGGCTGGATGATGGAATGTCGCCTTGGTTTGACGTCAATATCGGCGTTAAGCAGGGGTGCGTTCTGTCAGCCAGGCTGTTTATCATATATCTGGATAAATGTCTCCAAAGATTGAACGATATGAATGTGGGAGTCCAGATGGGCGACTCAGTGGTCACTGCTCTGCTTTATGCAGATGATGCAGTCCTGCTGGCACAGTCAGCGACTGACCTGCAGACCCTAGTCGACACAATGACAGAAGATTGTAAGAAAAGGGGTCTACGCGTGAATGTGAGCAAAACCAAAATAATGGTCTTTGAAAGAGATAAAACCAGAACAGATGTAAGAGTAACAATAGGTAATGATGTACTAGAGCAAGTGGATGAATTTGTATATCTTGGATGTGGATTTAGCCGAGATGGAAGGTACACCACTGATATAGAGCGAAGAGTGAATGCGGGAAATAGAGTGAACGGAGCGTTGGGGCAACTTCTCGGCAGCCACCACCTCAGCCAGAAGGCACGTGTAGCAATACATAACGCAGTGCTTGTCCCAACATTACTGTATGGAAGCGAGAGTTGGGTATGCAGAAAAGAGTATGATAGTAAAATTAATGCGGTCGAAA
Organism: Lymantria monacha; assembly: GCA_905163515.2. Lineage (NCBI taxonomy): Eukaryota > Metazoa > Arthropoda > Insecta > Lepidoptera > Erebidae > Lymantria > Lymantria monacha. The sequence continues at coordinate 28,229,763 of LR991081.1, forward strand.
TGCGATCTCTGCGGAAAATCTGTGGAGTTAGGCTGACCGACCGCATTCGTAACGACGACGTAAGAGAGCGAGTAGGTATGAAAGAGAGTATTGGTGTAAAGATGCGAAAGGGAATGCTCCGATGGTTCGGACATGTGGAAAGAATGCCGAACGAACGCCTGGTTAAGAAGATATACAATGCGAAAGTGGAAGGATGTAGGTACCGAGGGAGACCGAGACTAACCTACCTAGACCAGATCGGTCATGTACTGAAGGAAGGTGGAGTCAAGAGTCTCCGAAACCGGCGAGCGTGTATGAAGAGAATTATGAATGTTGAGGAAGCGAGTGAAGTATGCAGAGATAGAGTTCTCTGGCACTCTGTTCTCTCTGCCTACCCTGCAAGGGATATGGCGTGATGATATGTATGTGTATGTATGTATATTTTGTATACGAGTAAAACCGTCGTCAATAATAGTTATTACAATAATTGTTTTATAGTTGTAATTTTATGATAGGGTTGTCTAATAATCAAATTTTTATTGGATTTTTAGAGTATAATAAATTACATGTAATTTTGTACGTATCAAAACAAATCTTATACTAAAATATGCAAAGTAATGTGAAATAATAATTTGTCGATGGAAATGGGTCGTTTCAACATAATTTATAACGCATATTGGTAGTAGTATAATTGTTATATAACATTTTATAATTATATTTATATTATAAACCATATTTACTGGAGAAGGGGGTAACAGTCTTGACTATCTAGCATACAGGTACTATACAAAGGTAGGTAGGTAGGTAGAGTATAGAATAAAGGTAAGCCATCACCAGAGTTAAAGGCTACCGCGTAAGTGCGTCACCGAAACTGATGATATGTCGGTCAAGCGGTATATACCAGTCAGGTAATCTATTAAATGCAAGTTCAAAAGACAGTAAGCGAGGGCATTGGATGTTCTGAATTGCTACTATATTTTACGGACATATCAGCTTTTTTATTGCTCTTGGTGGTAAACGAGCAAGTAGCACACCTGATGGTAAGTGTCACTGCCGCTCATAGACTTGCTATACAAGAGTTACAGCTAGGCCGATGCCCACCAATCAAAATCCCAAACCCACCTAGTGAATTGTGCTTCCGGCTATTTTGCTTTGTCTTTACCGAACGAACCACAGCAGCACATTTTCACTGCTCAGACGTCGATTTTAAGCTAGAGTGAGAGAGCGAGTACTACGCCGGACGGACCGGCCCGCGGCTGTGGACAAAACTGTCAACAGTCCTACTATAAAAATGCACAAGGTGATATAACTCATCAACAATTTTACTTTAATTAATAGGTTTTGGTCCTTAATGCATATTTTTATTTATAATAATTTTCATTGCGTTGATGCAGTAAGAATGGAGTTCACTACCACTTTTTTTTGGACATTAGTGTTATAAAAGATGACTAAGCTTTATGATACGCCGATAACATCATAACAAATAAGGAGAACTCGAAATAAAATCCTACATCACTCGATTTGCCTAACCTGATATACGAGATAAATTTCCCTTGTAAATAAGGTTAAGTCATAATTATAGATTATATAATTTATCAAATACAGACAGCCCTAAATGAACAGAAGTTTTGTCGGCACCATGTGTTAATTATATATAGGTTAAGTATCGGAATATGATCTTTTTTATTATTTTCTAGCGTTTAGCAAACGTAATTACAGATTAATAAATCTGTACATTTTTTTTAAATGGTTCAGAATGATATGGATGCTCATCGAATGTAGTGCCTTTAGGGTTGTTTAGTTATCCTAACAAGAAAAAAAATACAAAGAAAGAATATTTTATTAATTACATCTCTGTAAAGCGATACTTGCATGGAAAGAAGGGGTTTGTGACAATGGTATTTTTATTCCATAACCGTACTGGTCCAATTCAAGTTTATAGCGTTCGAATGATTGACAGCCATGCATGTATTGCTTGTTATGGTGACGTTCCGTTCCGTCCGACGGATTAAGAATAACGATCACCACCTTCATTCACGCTCGTGGTTGTCAAAAGTCAAAGTCAAAAGACAACTAAGGGAATTTAATATGAAAACTCGAATTAAAAAAAACCAATACCACCGCGTTTGACCAGCTGTGTACCTATAGTAGGTAATTTATACTATTTATTTTGGAGGAGGCTCTAACCCAGCAGTGGGATGTCCTATTCTACTTTCCTCCAAATATCTCTAATACTCATAAAATGTTGTGGTAATCGAACTAGTTACACTCGGAACGTTATTTGACTTGTTAAATCACTGATCTTTTAAGAAAGTTGTGCAACAGTTGCGCCACAAAAAGTTTCTGTGTTAGTTGCAACCGCTTCTGTACATCGTCACCTAATAACTACCTGCTTCCGCTTCGTGTTATTTTGTCTGTCTGTTTGCTCTCAATTATTGACTTTAATAAGACATTGACAATTCACGGTAGGTACTATACATACATATACTTATATTTGAGTTTGTATGTGTGTGTTTCTTTCTGAACTTAGGGGTGTGCTAAATAGGCGTTGTTTTAATTCCGACACAGTATAGGCTTGTGCCATTCTCTTTCATAGCTCATATATGTCCCAATATTGGGCTTGAGTCTCCTCCACAATAGGAGGGAAATAGACCTACTATATACCACGCTGGTCAGACGTATTGGTGTAGGGTTTTGTTTCGAGTTTTTTTACTCTTGCATAGAAGTTATATGCGTTTTATATTCTATAGTTGTTTCTTACGATCACCCACGGGTAAGATAAGGGGTGGTGAATTGTATTCTTACTTTGTCACCACACGGATAAAAATTCTCTTTATTTATTTTTATTCTTGTAAATGTTGAGCTGCAGTCTCCTCCACAATGGAAGATAAATTGACATAGGTACTTGAATTGGTTTAAAGTTTTATGTCAAGTTGCCCTTTTGTATAGATGTTATCTGAATACTATTTAGTCATCTTCTACGACACCAATGGGCAAGAAAGGAGATGGATCACCATCTCCATCAGGTGGTGGTGGTGGTTTTTAATTTCTATAGCGTTAGATATTTAACTGTCAAGCTCTAGGAACTCGTGAAACTTAAATAAGTGTTTAGTGATTATGATATTGGTAGCATTCTTCAAAAACATGCTAGATTTTAAGGTTTATTTTTTTTTATTTGTAAATGTAATCTGACTGTTGCAAGTCAAAGTTTATAGCTGATGTTTGGACATTTGAGATGTCGTTAGTCTTCGCAATGGGTGTGCTATGTTGTCTGATTCCTAATCGCCTCGAGAACCTTTTTTTTTACATATTATGTTATTGGTTCGACGAGCAGTATGACTTGCTATTTGGAGGTGCTAATTCTTTTGGCTACGTCATTTACATGCTTCTACTACGGATTTTATCACATAGAGAAATATCGAGCGTAGCCCTCTTTATAGCACGAGCTGAGTGACTTTGAGCCTTTTGAGTGACCACGTTTCAGTATCGTACGTCATGCCCTAGTAATACACACTGGCTATATCCACCAAGTATACAACACAAAAACAAAGAGTATAACTCTTTGTTTTTGTGTTGTATACTTGGTGGATATAGCTGTGTCGTAGCGGCTACAAATACTACCAACCCTTACTTTCCTCATGGGTGTCGTAAAAGACGACTAAGAGCCTTATAACGTAACCTGGACCAACTCTACCTGATGCCGTTTGGTCAACAATTACATTCCCGAGGAGTGTTGACGTCAGGCAGGCGGCCAGTCATAAAACTACTGCCAATAACTTTTATATTATGTACTATGAAAGAAGAGTACATATTGTATCGACCCCAAGTAATTGGGATAAGAGTAGGAGAATGATGTCTTAGTGTATATATTTCATTATTAATCTACATGGAAGAGATAACGTACATCGATTGTTATATATCTGGGAATAGGTATAGAAGCTTAGATAAATTTTATATTGATATTAATAAGCAATTCATTTTAATTTCTATAATTGTCTAACATATTTTTGTCAGTTAGAAGTGAGTTTTGGCATGGTTTATATTCATGTTATAATATGCGAAAAAAATTAATAAACCGTCTATGATTTATGAGCGTTTAAATGTAATATCTAATGATTATATTCATAACTATAAACAATAAATCATTTACTATTGTACTTACGTGCCAAGAAGACAACCTTGGTAACATTAAAATATTATTATTAAACAAATGGTGAATAAGAAAAAAGAAATCATCTATTTTCACATTACCAAGGATTGCCAGTTCCATTTTAACATTTCTTTATTTCTTTTAGTTGTATTAAAAAATTCCAAGGAACATAAAAAAGATGAATGTTTTGTCTACGGGTGATTTAGTCTGGGTTTTGTTTGAACAGTTTGTTTTACTGTGGAGATGTAGTCGCGAGGCCGGGCTGGCGACGCGAACGGCGCGGGATGCTTAATATAACTGAATGTATTATCTACATTACAGTTATTTTTTTTAAGTAATTTTATGGCGTGGTTACTTAGACTTTTAGGTCATATCTTTATTTAACAATTATCACTTCATTAATAGTAATTGTTTATCGATAAGTTAAATTGTAACCTATTAATGATATCTAACAGGAATTTTGTAAAGCAATTTCATATTAGCTACTTATATTTTGACACTTTTTCTGCATAAAATTACTTAAAAATATATATAAAATTACACGTCATTATACTAAAATATTCAATATAAAACCGCCACATGAAATATTCCCGCCAAAACTCAATTACTGTTATTAAGCGAGCTAGAATCGTAATCGCTTTGAAAAACAAACACACATATCTTCGCTACGTCACAATATATGGTGAATCGTTGCAGATCTGTAATATTTAGACATTTTTTCTGTTTTAGTAATTTCCGTGTGGTGAGGGAGTAAGAATATAATTCACCACCCGTTATCTTACCTGTGGGTGATCGTAAGAGACGACTAAGGGATATAATACGCATATAACATCTATACAAGAGAAGGCAAGCTCTAAACAAAACGCTATACCAACATGTCTGACCAGCGTGGTATAATAGGTTAATTTCTCTTCCATTATGGAGGAGGCTCGAGCCCAATAGTGGGACATACATCAGCAGAGATGATGAAGGAAAATATGTATATCCGAAGACATAGCTAATGAAGAATCTTAAAGAATAAGTTTGAGTCGGCCCAATGTTGGACATTTGTATATTAACTGTACTATTTTAATGAATTATTTATTTCAAGAGTCAAGAGTCTCCGAAACCGGCGAGCGAGTATGAAGAGAATTATGAATGTTGAGGAAGCGAGTGAAGTATGCAAGGATAGAGTTCTCTGGCACTGTGTTCTCTCTGCCTACCCTACAAGGGATATGACGTGATGATATGTATGCATGTTATTTATTAGACAGATTATAAAACTACAGCGATCATAAATGTATAAAATCTTAACCAAATCCCTTAACCTACTGTTTATTGTAGCAATGTTGCCTCTTCTTTATTGACATATAAGTCAATTTTCTTTTACGCCTCCAGCTTAATAAAGGAGGGAAAGACATCTTTCGCACTCCTCCTGTTTTATTTCTAATTAAATTTGTTACAAACCGTCAAACCGCGATGACATTTTTGGAAACCATTGTGGATCCTGACTTATAGGAGTTGCAGTGATAGGAATGAGTTGAGGATTTAATTTCATTAAAAAAAGCACGAAAAAGCAAAATTTTAACTAAAAATTTCCGTGTGGTGACGGAGTAAGAATACAATTCACCACCGCCTATCTTAACTGTGGGTAATCGTACGAGACGACTAAGGGATATGAAACGCATATAACATCTATGCAAGAGAAGGAAAACTCGAAACAAAACCCTATACCAACACGTTTGACTAGCGTGGTGTATTAGGTCAATTTCCCTCCCATTATGGAGGAGGCTTGAGCCCAACAGTGGGACATTTATGGGCTGTGATGATGATCATGATGAACTAAATATTTTATTAAAGAATGTTCTTATTCATTTGTCAGCTTATAGAAGACGTCCATTGTAGAGTAAAGGTTACCCCAAAATGCTTATAATGCGATGATTGTCACACTTGGCTGGAATATTGTGTTATACATTTCTCAGGAGGACACTGGTGCGTATTCTTCTACTATACCTTCTACCATAGTAGATTGTTATTACTCCCACAGCAAGTAAGGCGTGTCGATAGTTCTATTCTTAGGCAATGACTTTTCTTTTTGTTTTGATTTATTGCTTACGGTGGCAAACGAGCAAGCACTACACCTGATGGTAAGTGTCACTGCCGCCCATGGACCTTTACTATAACCAAGGCTATAGCTAGGCCACTGCCTACAATTACAATTCCCAAATTCACCCAGTTGGGTTTTCGGCTCTCTGACTTCTTCGGTTGACTGCAGATAGGATAGTAGTTAATACACCGATCGTCTTTCTTTAATTCAAGGTGGTGCTTAAAAAACAAGAAAATTTAACGTGAAAAGAAGACGCAATTGTTACTTTTACTCTGAGCTATTTGGGCTTTTTTTATGATAGTAGATACCAACTCTCTTCCGTGTGGTGACGGAGTAAGAATACAATTCATCTACCCCTACCTTAAATATCCCCGTGGGTGATCGTAAGAGACGACTAAGGGAAGACAAGAGAAGTTGAACTCGAAACAAAACCCTATACCAGGGGATGGCAACCTGCGGCTCGCGAGTCACATGCGGCTCTTTGGATGTGAAGTTGCGGCCCTTTAGTTCTATACGCAAAAAAATATTTTATAAAGAAAACATTTAAAAATGGTTTTGAATTGATTAATGAGGATTAGGCACAAATTAACATTTGTAAAAAAAAAATTGGCTATTTGAAAACTTTAAACCTTTATAAATTCTAATTCTTGGCTCTTCCGACTCAAAAGGTTGCTGACCCCTTTTTTTTTTTTTTTTTTTTTTCACGCTGTGGAAACGCATTTAGGCGCTGCCCCTCGCCGGTGACAGACGAAGGGGGAGTGTGGGACTCACCGGCCATAGATAGTTGGCGGCCGGAATACCCACTAAAACCACAGCGGCCCCTTCCGCGCTTTTACGGGGTACCGGAGAGATCGTCTACTGACATTCGATCCCCGGCAACCCAACGCTTGGCCGTCGGGCCACGCCCTGTCGTCATTCATGGCGGTGGGAGGAGTTGCGCATATCGGCGCCTCCTCCTCCCTGGCCGCCGCCGGCGGAGCGAGTCTGCGGACGCAAGTGCCTCGCGTTGTCGCTCCGCGGCCTCCTTTATAGAAATGACCTCCTCACAAAAGGAGGCCATCGACGACCAGCACCTGTCACTGTCGAGCATCTTTGAGATGACGTTTGACAGCGACAGGTTCCCTCCAACAACCACCGACAAGACGCGGCGCTGGGGCCCCCAGGCGGGGCATACCTCCAACGTGTGGCGCGCATCGTCCACTGGCGCGCCACACTCATGGCACCCTGGGGCCTCTTCTCTCCCAATTCTGTGCAGGTACTTACCGAAGACCCCGTGTCCGGTAAGCACCTGCACCACCCTGAAGCTCAGGCTGCCGTGCCTTCTGTTGATCCAGCGGTGGAGATGTGGCGCAACCGCCTCTACAGTACCCCGCCCTGCTATGGGGGACTCCAGTTCATCTTTCCACCGCCGGATGACTTCCCTTCGGGCCACTTCCAATGCTCTGCCCAGTCTCCTAACGGAGACTTGCTCGCCGGCGGCCCGCGCCGCAACGCGGATTCGGTAGGCCTCCGCCAGAGCCTCAGCCACTAACGGCCAAGGTGGGTCGCCCGCCAACAGCGTTGCCGCGGTCCAGGACACCGTACGGTAGCCCCTAATAGCCCTCACCGCCATGACCCTCTGCGGTCTTCGCAAAAGGGCTCTGTTGCGGGCGGTGAGGGAATCCGCCCAAATAGGGGCTCCATACAGTGCCATGGATCGCACGACTCCAGCGTATAATCGCCGGCAGGACGACCCGGGACTCCCAGTATTTGGCAGAAGCCAGCCTAACGCCGCGGCTGCCTTGACGAGCCTTGGGACGAGCTGGGCAAAGTGTGGCCCAAATTTCCATCCAGAATCAAGGTGCAGACCCAGATATTTCATCTGAGCCCGCACCGGCACGGCAACCCCAGACACACCGATGTGTGCTCCTCGGGGGGGACCTCGACCTGGGCCATGAAATAGGAGGGCCTCAGTTTTCTCCACCGAGACCCTCAGACCCAGCAGGCCGATCCGGCTGCCAACAAGCGCAACCCCCTCCTCTGCCAATCGGGCAGCCCCCCGGAAATCGGGCCTCCTCGCCGTGATGAGGGTATCATCCGCATAGCAGATGACCCCCATCCCGGGGAGAAGCCGACCCCGTAGGAGCCAGTCAAATCCGACGTTCCACAGAATCGGACCGAGGACCGAACCCTGTGGGACGCCGCACTCTACCCGATGGCGATGTATGCGCCCGTCGCCCCCCTCCCAGAGCACGTACCTTCCCTCGAGGTACGCCTCCAACAGCCTCCGGAGATACGGAGGCACTCCGTGATACCGGAGCGCCTCCCTTAACGTCTCATGTGGGAGACTGTTGAAGGCGTTCTTGATATCGACCGAGACCGCCAGGAGAACTTCCTTTTGAGCCACCGCTTCGTTGACCAGGGACTTAAGGGCGGCCAAAGCATCGATTGTTGACCGGCCGCCCCTGAACCCGTATTGACTCTCTGATAGTCCCGGCCCGTTTTCCTCGAGGTGCTGGACGAGACGTTCCGCGAGTACCTTCTCGAATAATTTGGCCGTTTCGTCCAGCAGCACCAGTGGTCTGTATGCAGATGGGGAGTCGGCTGGGCGACCCTCCTTCCGCAGCAAGCACAGCCTACCAACCTTCCATTGCTCCGGGAACTGCCCGGATCTCAAACATGCGTTGAGCAGTTCCCGGATTTCGCCCTTGAGGTATTCCATGGCGATACCGAGCACAAGACCCGGGACGCCGTCCGGACCAGGCGATTTCCTCTTGCCCGGAAATCGGGAGAGAGCCATTTCCATTTCATGGTCGGTGATAAGTGGAACCAAAGTCTCTGTCTCCATCACCGACTGAGGAGCCATTCGAGGGGGAACGTGTCCCACGGAGCGAGGGAACAGTTCCCCCATTAACCTCGACAGGAGAACTGGATCCATCGATTCGATGATGGGGGCGCCACAAGCGCGGAGTTTGTTTCGCGCCCGCTGATATGGTCGCCCCCACGGATCCCTGTCGAGGCCCGTAAGTAGCTCCTCACGGGCTCTCTCCTTCGCCTGGCTGATTGCCAGCTGCAGAGTTTTCTTGCTGGTTTTATACACCATCCGCAGCTGACTCTCAAGGACGTCATCCCGGTTAGCCCGCTGTCGGCATCGGACGTAAGCACGCCGCGCCTGGTTAGCGGCCACCCGAAGATCAGCAATCTCGGGCGACCACCAGTACACCTGACGTCGCGGCGGCCTCCGTCGGGCCCTCGGCATCGCCGCATCACAAATCGCCTCAAGGGCACTTCCTATATGGGCAGCAAGCCCCATCACATCTGTGGGTAGCCGCACTGTCCCGCCCCAGCGCTGCACTATGGCGGACTCCCGAGCCATTGCAGGGTCGAATTGACTAAGAGCCCATTTTGGGAGTCCACCCCTTCTTCCGCGCCGGGGCTCTGGTGGTCCACCGGGGGTGGAGACCTCGAACCGCACGTAGCGGTGGTCTGAGAGGGTCTCCACCCCCTCTTCCACTCTCCAGTTACTCACCCCGCGAGCTACACCGAGACTGGCGAACGATAGGTCCACCACGGACCCACCTCGATGTCGCACGCAGGTATGGACCGTCCCCCTGTTCAAGAGGGACAGACCGGAGAGCAGGGACCACCTCTCGACGGCCGTGCCCCTGGCATTCGTGGTGGGGTTCCCCCACGTACGAGACTTCGCGTTGAAGTCGCCGAGGACAACAATTCTCCTCGGCGACTGACGACGGACCGCGGCACTGACAGAGTCTAAAAATAACTCAAACTCCGCCAGCCCGCGGTTAGGGGAAAAGTAAACACCGATAATGACGAAGTCTCGCCACCCCACCACAACGTAACCATTGCCCTTCTCCAGTGTAGAGAGGGCAGGGCCGGCACATCCTCTGGACAGAACAGCCACGTCTTCCTTATTGTCCCCCACCCAATTGGGTGAGTGGGGGACAAAGTAGGGCTCGCAGGCCACCGTCAAATCTATATCCCACTGCGCCATAGACTGCAGTAGCAGGTCCTGAGCCCCGGCGCAGTGGTTCAAATTCGCTTGGAGGAAGCGTACTTTGTCTCCCATTTAGGTTGACATTTCGGCTTCCTCCTGGCCTCTGCGGCTGTTCACCGATGGAATGGCCCGAGATCCATGGACCACCTTGCCTCTCGAGGAGGGGGCTTTACACAACCGTCCTCCCATCGTGTGTTCCACTGGGCGACCAGCGGCGGCGCACACCGCACAGCATGGCGTGGCCACACATGCGGCCGATTTGTGCCCACTGCCGCCGCACCTGTAGCACAAAGTAGAGCGGTCGACGGTGGACGAGCACAGCGGTGCAGTATGCCCCAGCTCCAGGCACCGGAAGCACCTCAATGGGAGGTTCTCCAACACCTGGACGCTAGCTGAGCTCCATCCGACAAGAAGCCTTCCCGCGTCAGCAAGCACTTTAGCGGCGGCGACGGGACACCGCACCTTTGCCATGCCCATGCCACGGGGTCCACTATGGATTTGTCCAACCTGGACCTCCGCGGCATCACAACCGCATGTGCGGACCACTGCCGCACGGATCTTCTCCTCGGTGGCGGAGTCATCGATACCGGTCACCCGGATATCAGCACGTTTGACCGGCCGCACGACATCCGCCATACCTGCTAGTACCGTTCGCAAATTGGCCGCCAGCTGATCAGCAACTTCCATGGACTGGGACTTGTGCAATTGCAGGACCCTAGTCCCAGTCACGGAACGCCTAACTTTAAGGCCCTCCTTAATACCCATCTCTTGGAGATTAACTCCCTGCTCGGCGCGAAGCATCGCGTCGGCATATGTAACCCCCTGTTTTTCAGCCTCCGGCTGCAATTTCAGGATTACAGCTGGGGCACGTGGGACAGCAAGCGCCGACTTAGATTTCTTCTGCGCCGAAACAGCCGCGATGGGGATCGTGGAAGGCGCATCAGCCGCGGGAGGAGAGGGTTTCTTTTTTCCCTTCTTCACAACTGTTACCCAGCTGTCCGCAGTTGCAGTCTGGGCTCGAGGAGTGACTTTTGACGAACTAGGAATTGGTTGGCTTGGCGGCACCAATACTGCAGTGCAGACGGTGGCTGTTGCCACAGCAGCCGCTGCACTCTTTTTTTTGTCTGCAGCTAAAGGCGGCCGGTTTGTCTTAGCGGGGAGGAGGCGATCTTCTAATCCCGCAAGCCGGGCATTCATCATCTCCCCGACTGACCTCGTGATAGAGGATTTCAGCTCCTCAATTGCGTCCACTCCCATGGCAGCGGAAGAGGCAGTAACCCTCATTTCAGAAAACTCTCGGCGGTATGCCTTAAGTTCCGCTTTGAGGGCTTCGATTTCCTGACGCTGCCTGCTATTCTCTGCTCTCAATCGGTGGGTCACCTCCGCCTCCGATTTTGAGCATAGGGCTTCAATGATGCCTTGCATCTCTGCTGCTGAATCCCTGAGCTTTTTTATAAAAGGACCCTGAAGGTGCCTAGACTTCTTCGTAACCTCTAGGATTACCGCCGCGTGGTGGCCCCCACGGGCGCGCATCTCCTCCGGCCCAATGGTAGAAAGGTTCTCCAGGGTGGGGCACTCCGTAGCTGAGGTGTCCGCTGAGTCCAGTGCCGGTACTGAAGCTTCTTTGCGGAATGCACGGCTTCTAAGTATTCGCTCATATTCTTCTTCTTTGGCATCAGCGTCTTTCTTCCTGAGGTTCGTCTTAGCATGCGTGAGCCCTACATTATGGCCCCTTGACGCGGCCTTACCCCGGCGTGAAGTATTCAACTTCGATTTGGGTTCTACTTCCGTATCCGAACCCGATTCCTTCCGCCCAGATTGGCAAGTTCTCACATAATGACGCTTCCTCCCTGTGGGCGTGGTGTCCGTTCCTGTGTCGAAGTCGACAGCTGATAGTGCGTCCGTCTCTCCTTCTGAGTCCTCGTCCATTTAAGAAGCTAAATATTAATAGTACCGAACACGAATACTAATAGCACGGCTGAATCGCGATATCAAAGTTATCCAGCAAAGTTAGCACAGCTGAATCGCGATATCAGAGTGTTTTTAGCGATGCTATATATACGAGCCGGTCACGACCAGTAAACTGGTCGCAACTTTTTGTACACCGGTAGATTGCCCACTATGTGGTCGCAACCCCGGTGCCCCAGCGACCCCTTCCCTCCCTGCTCCCCGACAACGACCCGACAACAACCTGACAAAGACAATTCACGACCAAGACAACAACCCGCCAAATGAATTCGAAGCTAAAGACCGACCTATTCCAATACTCCATCCAGAGCACACGTCCGACCTGCACGAGTGCCAGCTGACGAGAAGGTTGCTGACCCCTGCCCTATACCAACACGTCTAACCAGCGTGGTATATTAAGTAAATTTACCTCACATTGTGGAGGAGACTCGAACCCATCAATGGGACATGTATGAGCTGATATGAGATAGCAACTCCACAGCGTTACACATTCGAAATATATTTACCACAGATGGCTACCATAACACGTCACTGTCGTGCGCCGTAATAATGCGTTTCAGAAAAGGCGGGAAGTTTCGAAGAGGGCGGCCGCGTTTTTTACTTAAAATTTTTAAATATCTTTTTCGTGTATCAGTGGAGTATATTTTAGTTGTATATATGTGTTATATTAATATTTGTGCATATTTATAGTAGTTTTAGTGTATATAAAATAGTTGGTAAGTCTTTTTAACTTATGTAATACCGTAGCTTACAATATGAACGAGCCACCCGACCCAGGAGGCACAGTTCCACTGGCAGGGAATTATGTTATCATCTGCTCCGAATCTGGGATGGATACTGATTCATCCGCAAAAAAAGATAAAGGCCATAAGCGCATGCGATTGCATAAAATGTGCAAACATTGTAACAAACGCAGGAAACAATCATCTAGCTCTAATACGGACACTGCTTGTGACTGTACTGATAAAAGTAGACATACACCGGTCACTACTACCACCAATGTTGCTTTACATTCCGCAGTAACGGGGATAGTAACGCCACAAATAGATACTCAATTATCGCTACCAACCCCAATTACAAGACCCGCTTATAATTCTACAGACCTAGGACCTTTCGTAGTACATATTCAGAGGCAAAGCGATCAGGCAAATGATGGCGTCACATTTCACCCTATTATGTTTGGCAAATTTCTAAAACAACATTGTTTTAAGAATATTTTGAATGGAAGTTTGAAAAGGATAGGTAGAAATAGGATCTCATTAACTTTTCATAATTATTTAGATGCTAATGCTTTTATAGAACATCCCAGTCTTAAAGAAAATAATTTTAAGGTATTCATACCAACCTATAATGTTTCGCGAATGGGTGTTGTACGTGGAGTCCCCACAGATTTGTCACCTGAAGATATTATGGATAACTGTACTCTTCCAAATGGTTGTGGCAAAATTTTAAAAGTCCGCCGAATAAATTTAAAGCAATTGAGAGATGGTGAGATGACATGGATGCCATCACAGACAGTAGTTATAACATTTGATGGACAAGTTCTACCAGATCGAATTTATATGTGTTATACCACACTTTCAGTTCAAGTATACGTCTACCCTACAATCCAATGTTATAATTGCTGTCGGTATGGTCATACAAAGCTACAATGCCGATCAAAACCACGATGTTTTAAGTGTGGTGGTGAGCACTCAGGTGATCTTTGTGATGCTAATGAGGATAATGTTTCGTGTTGTCTATGTGGAGGTATTCACTTTGCTACTAATAAAAATTGTACAGAATTTGGTAGACAAAAAAATATAAAATATACCATGGCAGAAAAATCCATCTCATATGCAGAGGCTAGCAAAGTCCACCCGCCACTTTCAAAATCATACTCGGAGATATTAACAACTCCCAAAAATCAATACCCAAAAACACTTGCTAGTAGCCTAAACCCTCAGATAAGGACAGGTCAGGGCTCAAATAGGAAAACCATTTTTGTTAAACCTAAAAGTGTGCCTAAACTAGTTAAAGGTTATGATCAGAAGCTTCATCGTAACTTAACCAGACAACCTTCACTCTCTCAATCAAATGGTGGAGCCCTTTTAACTGACAAGCGTGATGATAGTACACATTTTGCCATATCTGACATTATTTCATTGTTAAACAATTTAGTACATTCAAACATAATAGAACCGACCAACGCAGCTAAACTTACAGAAGTAATATCTATTTTAAACACTCATTATGGATCACAGATCCAAAGCTATCCAATGGAACTGCAGGAGTGCAGTTAATAAAAAAAGTGATATTATATATTTACTTAATAAATACAATCCCTTTATATTTGCATTAGTAGAGACCTGGTTAAAACCAGGTTCAGCCTTTAGAATTCATGGTTTCTCCTGCCTAAGAGATGACAGATCTGATGGGTATGGGGGAGCTGCTCTCCTAATTAAAAACTCTTTATCTTATTCACAGATTCCTATAGTTAACTATTCTACCTTTTCTGCTGTTGCTTGTATTATAAATAAAACCTGCTTTTTATCAATTTACATTCCCAAACCTTCCTATCAAACATTTCTGCACATAAATAGTTTACTATCTACACTGCCTAGACCTATTGTAGTCATGGGTGATTTTAATGCACACCATAGAGTATGGGGCAGCTCTCTAACCAACAGCCATGGTGAGGATCTTTTAGATGTGCTAGATGGGCAGAACTTATGTGTGATAAATGACGGTTCATCAACTCGCAGAACTGGCCCTTTAGAAAATGATAGTGCAATAGACTTAACAATAACATCTCCTAGTTTAGCTTCCGCTATCTCGTGGCACATTTTATCATCCACATATGGCAGTGACCACTTTCCTATATTAATAACTTTACTAACATTTAAAATAAAAAATATTCCTAAACCACCTCCTCGCATGAAGCATAAAATATTGGAGGAAAAATGGGGTGAATACAAACAGTATGTAGAAGATAAAATTCAAACACTAAGACAACATTCTGAGGATATTTTTAAAAGTTCTAACAATCTAATTAACACTATGATTGAAGCTGCTGATGCAACTTTCCCACTTAAAACATATTCTTATAAGCCATCATCGCCACCTTGGTGGGATTCTGAGTGTAGTATGGTTGTTGCTGAAAGAAAAGAAGCAGAAATAAAATACAATTTAAGTATGTCTCAAGAAAACTTTACTGAACTCATGAACATTATATCAAAAACTAAAAAAATCCTGAAAGACAAGAAACTTATAGGATGGAGAAATTTCTGCTCAACTATTTCTCCTAATACTAAACCTTCAGTTGTTTGGCGTAATATAAAACGCTATAGAACTGGAGTTAGTGACTCAAAATTTGAGACTATGCCACCTTCTTTGTGCGATAGCTTACTGGACAAATTGGTTCCACCAACAGCACCAGTTAGAGACTTGGTTCTTACACCGATTCTACAATATCCGAATGCATGTCCGTACGGGTTAGACGCCCCCTTTAGCTTGGAGGAACTAAAAGGTATTTTATCAGTAACCACTGATACTGCACCGGGTTATGATGGTATACCATATTCTTTTTTCTCACATTTAGGAGACATAGCTTTCGTTTATTTTCTTGACGTTATCAATTGTGTCATAATGACAGGTGTCATCCCCACATCTTGGAAAACTCAAATTGTGTTGCCCTTTTTAAAACCTAATAAAAATCCCAAGGACCCTTCATCTTATCGACCTATAGCTTTATCTCCAGTTATGGGCAAAATAGCAGAACATTTGGTAAAAAATAGAATAGAATGGTACATTGAGAATCAAAATATTTTATCTAACACGCAATATGGTTTCAGGAAAGGCAGAAGTGCTATAGATGGTATTAGCCTTTTTGCCACTGACATTCGCTTAGCCTTCTCACAAAATAAGTCTGTAGTGGCTACATTTTTAGATATTCAGTCCGCATACGATAATGTTCTCATAGATATATTATGTATCAAATTAATTCAAATTAAAGTTCCGTTGTTATTAGTTACCTTCATTAAAAATATGCTTTGTGGACGAAAAATACTTCTAGATTCTACTGGCCTAGAAAGAATATCATGGCAAGGTCTACCTCAGGGTTCTGTTTTAAGCCCACTTCTTTATAATATTTATACCTATGACTTGAGAGCATCCGTTGGCAATTCTGTGAATGTATTACAATATGCAGACGATTTACTAATATACTCTATTAACAAGTGTAGTCATTTAGCATCACAAGAATTATCATTGGCACTAAAGTCGTTAAAAGCATGGTTAGACAGGCATGGGTTAGAGTTATCGGCCTCTAAAAGCACCGCCGTGGTGTACAGTCGGCAACGTAATCAGCCACGTGTAAATATTCATTACGACGATTCTGTAATACCTGAAAAATCGCATACAAAATTCTTAGGAGTTGTATTAGACTCTAAACTTACTGGCCATGCTCACTGTGAATACGTCGTGTCTAAGTGTGAGAAAAATTTAAACTTAATCAGATGTCTTACAGGAGTTTGGTGGGGAGCGCACCCTTCTTCTTTAAAAATTATTTATAATGCATTAATAAGAAGTGTATTAGATTATGGCACATTTCTATTAGAACCCTGTAGTGTATGGGCAATGAAGAGGTTAGATGGAATACAATCTAAATCTATGCGGATAATTATGGGAGCAATGAAATCCAGCCCTCTCAATGCCTTACAAGTAGAGTGTGGCGACCCGCCCCTTTACTTGAGGCGACAGTTTTTATCTGACCGCTACCTCTTTCGTTTATGTCAGTCACACAACGAGCTTCTGCCTAAAATTCGACAGTTAACAGCATTAATACCTGAATCCTCTTACTGGAATCATAAAAAACTACCTTCTTTAGTAAACAGTTTTAATAAATTTAATAATCTTTCAGCCCCAGTTTTCAATTGCGAGCGTTTACCTATTTTTCACTGTAATTTTCATAGTCTTATACATACTCCCACAATTTACTTTAATTTGAACATAAATCGTAACGTTGTTGATGCTAATAACGATTTCAAAGCAATAGTTAACGAGAAATGGCAAGGTTGGCATAAAATATTTACCGATGCTTCGAAGCACAGTCAATCTGGTAGAGTAGGAGTGGGCATATTCCACAAAGAATTTAATATTGTACAAAAAATTAAGTTTCCCTCTGAAACCTCTGTTTTCACTGGGGAATGTTTCGGAATCGTAAAAGCATTAGAATATATTTTAATTTTTAAATTGGAGAGATCTATTATTTTTAGCGATTCTAAGAGCGCACTACAAGCTCTATCTAAATTTCCATTCAAAGTTAAAACTCACTATCCACTTATATACGAAGCTAGACACAAGCTACTTTTGTGCTTAAGTGCGGGATTGCATATCAACTTGGCATGGTTACCAAGCCATTGCGGCATAGATGGAAATGAACGGGCTGACAGATTAGCTAACGAGGCTGTGGAATGTGGCGATATCTTTCCATATCATATTTATCCTCAGGACCTGCTGGCATTGCCTGGTGCTTATATCAGGGATTCTTGGGAGAAGATCTGGGCACTGTCTAGCCGATCAAAGGGTTCACACTATAGAATGATACAGTGCTTTATACCAGCGAAACCTTGGTTCTGTAGTGGCGCTTTTAACAAGTTACGACTTGGTAGAAGAGCTATTACAGTCCTAATCAGAATGCGTTTAGGGCATACATGCGTACCAGCTCATTTAGCCAAAATGAAAATAAGAAGTGATCCATACTGCAACTGTGGCGAATTTGGAGACTTAAATCATATGTTTTTTTCCTGCGTCTTATACAACCATGTTCCTTTTTATAATACGCTTGTTACTCTTAAACTTCCGTTACCTACTAATATTTCTATACTCTTATCTTCCTTAAATCCTATTATTTACGATTGTCTAATCTCCTTTATTGTATGTAATAATATTTATTTATAATCCTATCCTGTAGATATTTTTGTATATTCTCCTCTCCCTGATCCACGATCCTCTCATTCCTAAATGCTAATTCTCGATATATATTTTAACTTTCCTAATTTTTGTATATGGCAAATGTCTTCGGACGATGCCAAAAAAAAAAAAAAAAAAAAAAAAAAAAAAAAAAAAAAAAAAAAAAGATAATGCGTTTGTAAACAAAATGCAAATTCATTTTCAAAATTTAATTTGTAATTAACCAAACTAAGTATATGATCATATGCGTGGTCATAGCCCATGCCGTACAAATCAAATCATTAATTATCAATAAGCTGGGCGAAGGCTCTTGTATATTGCCAACTGTATATTTTATTTGATGTTAATCTAATAATCTACCATCGGATTTAAAGAGGATTTTTATTTTGTTTTATTGCTTTGCGTGGCAAACGAGCAAGCAGCACATCTGAAAGTAAGTGTTACTGCTGCCCATGGACTTTTACTATACCATATATATAGAGTATAACTAGGCCATTGCTTACCAATATAAACCCCAAACCCATCCAGTTAGGATGTCGAATCTTTCACTCACCGAACGAAGCGCAATAGCACATTGCCATTACTCAGACGTCGATCTTCTGCGAGAGTGTGGTACTACCCCGGACGGACCGGCCCGCGGCTGTAGACAAAAAACTGACAGCAGCATGGTCCTACCACTAATAAAAGTGAGAACATTCGATATGAGACTCAACTGGTCTTATTTTTTAAGTTAACGCTTTTATAAAAAATAATATCAATTATACATAAGGCGGTGCTTGTCCCAACATTACTATATGGTAGCGAGAGTTGGGTATGCAGAAAAGAGCATGAAAGTAAAATTAATTCGGTCGAAATGCGATCTCTACGGCAAATCTGTGGAGTTAGGCTAACCGACTGCATTCGCAACGACGACGTAAGAGAGCGAGTAGGTATGAAAGAGAGTATTGGTGTAAAGATGCGAAAATGCGGACATGTGGCAAGAATACCGAACGAACGTCTCATTAAGAAGATTTACAATGCGAATGTGGAAGGATGTAGGTACTGGGGGAGACCGAGACTCACCTACCTAGACCAGATCGGTCATGTACTAAAGGAAGGTGGAGTCAAGAGTCTCCGAAACCAGCGAGCGTGTATGAAGAGAATTATGAATGTTGAGGAGGCGAGTGAAGTATGCAATAATAATGCTTACCTGCCTGCAATATGTATTAGCTTGCCTGTCTCTTTGATCCAGGATGATGTGAATATTACTTATTATCGAAATATACTGTAATAAAGAATATATATACTAGATTAGAAGTTAACTATCAGCGTAGCCACCACTATCCTCAAATACATTGCAAAAAAGGCTGCCTATGTTAATATCTACCAATTGTAGCATAATCTTATGATTTTAAAAATACCATAGGACAATATAGGTATAATAATTCATTATTATTATTATTAAGTAAACTATCCAAAAAGCCAACACAACATTCAGTTGGAAATGGGCCGAACAAACATAGTCCCTTTTACATTTATAATATTCCAAAACAAATATATGGTCGGATGGCTGTATAAACCATTATAATAAAGTGAGTTATTTGGTGTGTACATCAGTCCCCATTGCGGGCCCACACATGCAAGCGTTTTGTACACAATGTCACGTTTGTCTCAACACACAAAAATTGAGTCTTCCACACTTCAAATATAATCAACCGGTCGTGATATTCTACCGGTTTTTCCAAAAGATTAACCAATTTAGAGCCCAGTTTCCAACTTTATTGTGATATAAGTGGACGTTTATCTAACATATAATCTTACTGGTTTGGTAATCGTTAGTTTGTATAATATATACATATGTCGCTTTTGGACATACAACTTTAGTGTTTCAACAAACAGCCTACTTGTTACTCGTAAGGTTTGTTTCGTTTAAAATATTATAAGGTTTTTTATTCCTTATTGAAGTAACTCTATAACAGCTTTAGTTGAAAATATTTGCTGATTGAGAATTTGCTACGAAATTATTGCATTTTATGGTCAACTGAGACAATGATTTTCGAATATTCTTCTGATTATTTTGGATCTATAAGTCAATCATTGCATTGGTGGTTCTACGCTACTCAGAGAGCGCTATGTAATAAGGTTCTATCGCGACCACATTCGCAAGAAAACGTGATTTTGCAACTTTTATTATGTTTTGTTCCACCTGTAGAGGATCCTACATTTTCTATTCTGATTAATCTAGCTTCATTCCTCTCCAATGGTTATAGCCATTTAATACTGCTATTTTGATATCAATATATGTAGTTAACTGTGTCTAAACTACCAAAACTTTAAAAGCGCTTAACCCTAACTCATAAATTATTACTGGGCCTCAAATATCGAAGTCGGCCGACATGTTTATCTTTTTTGTACCGGACGCAGCGGACCTACGCTATAGTATTTAAATGTATAGTCAAACAATGGGATAACAGCACGCACGGTGTGAAAGGGCTCTGCGGTGCCCAATACTATGTGTTTGTGCCTAATTGAAACACTATTAAGTGCGTATAACACTATTTGATACTTGACCTATACACTTTTGCTCACTTTGTCAAAAGTGACGAGTTCTCAGAAATAATATTAACGTTTCTAATAAATTAAAATTTAAATCATTCATTATATATTAACACAATGGCTAAACTATTGATAATTTACCGCTTTATATTAAATTAATTGAACAATATTTGTATATATATATATATATATATATATATATATATATGCCACTAAGAAGATTCGGCAATAACAGGGCTAGTCACAATACTTAAATTATTCATATTCATATCAATTAGATTTTTGTTCATTAATCGATATTTTCGATATTGAATTTAGCTAAGCAGCCACCACTACTCTCAATTTCATTAGGAGAAATGGAGAGATACTTTTTTTATTGTCTATATTAATCGATCATTGGGTGGCTTTACTAAATTTATAGCAATTAATGTTAATAACATTGGAAATACAATTTCAAGTACAGTTTTATTACGTACAGATGCGTAAGTCACTTGTGTCAATAGAATGATGATCTATCCATTCGTTCAATGGATCAAGCCTTTCTTCGTCTAATCTCAATGATAGAGAATCTTTTCCAAAGGTATATATATACCTATATTCATCGACAGGTGTAGCTACCTCACCAGTGTACTGACCTATGGGATTAGTCGTTTATACTTTTTTGTCTTTGTGTCTCCTTGGGCCTCTATTAGTCATAAATCTAAGATAAACTGATCATGATACGACCGTAAATTTAAATACCAGGGTTAGTCTAAACTCTGGAGAATAAGTTATGGACTTTTATTGATAAAAAATACTAGTCATAGATCGTTATTTATCATATACACCCTGGCATGTGACAACATACTATGTGCTGGACGGCCATTTTCGAGTTTCTCTTTTCTCATGGTGATATTATTTTTTACTTAATTAATCCATTCTTATTATATTCATACTATGTCACCGTACAGCCAATTATGTTCGTTTAAATACTGCTAAATTTGGAACCAAATAATATTTGTAGTTTTCCAAACTTTACATGGACAAAATTTCTTCATCGGTTACACCTTCTTTTTCTTTTTGAGTTTATCTGGACTGTCTATTAGGCAATCAGAAACTTTGAAATTATCATTTACTACTAAAACTTCATTTACGACAATAAGGGATATAAATATATAGTTTCATTACAAGAGCAGGGATACTCTAAATTAAAGTAAAATTGTTTGACAATGCCTTTGACTAGAGTTATAACTAACGGGATACATTTGAGAAGAAAGTTTTAAATGTTATAATGCAAATACGAACTATATATTTTTTCTCCATTTAATGTGTTATATTTATTTATCTCTCTTTGCTGTGTGGTAGCGGCTACGAATACTGCTAACCTTTACCTTGCTTGTGGATGTCGTAAAAGACGACTAAGATCCTTATAACGAGAACGACCTGGGCCAGCTCCATCTGTTGCCGTTTTCAATTAAATTATTTTTACGGATTCTATCGCGAGAACGAGATCCTCCCGTGACCATGATCACTGAAAAGTCTTCGAAACGTCGGGAAATTAATAATCAAATATAAACGCGATAGAATCCGTAAAAGTATTTTTATTTCAAATGTGTAATACTCGCGTAAACATTAGAAGTCATTATGTTGCCGTTTGGTTGACAATTACATTCCCAAGAAGGGTTGACGTCTGGCAGGCGGTCGGTCATAGAACTATTGGCAATAACTTTTGTAATATTTACTATGAAAGAAGAGTACATATTGTATCGACCCCAAGTAATTGGGATAAGAGTAGGAGAATGATGACTTATTTATTTCTCTTTCTTATATTCTCAACAAATTGAAAGATTTTTTTTAGGGATAACTGTGATGTGTGATAGAATGAATGTAAGAAGAAATGTGTATGACAAATTCGTAATAACCTAAACTCTCAGCCTAAATTTTCGTAAAAGAATGATAGGCGCTGTATTCTATTATTGATATTCAGTGCACTACTTGTATAAGTTTTATGTGTATCTTTTTGTTTAACGCTCAACTAAAAAAATCAACCGTTCTCTAATGTTATAAAAGAAAGTGTGTGTGTGATTTCTATGATGTCGGTTCCCACAAAACATTATTATGATAAAACTGCGGTGTCTAGCTTTCGACCTGACATTACATCAAAGCGATGTTATTTATATACGCTTTTATTAGGCTGCATAAATCTGTGCCTTTGTTGTTTGCAAATAATAAAATCTGTTTTGTTTTTGTTATTTAAAGAGATGAGTACATGATAATTTTAAAATGTTTTAGAGATAAATTTATAATTAAATAATACATTACGGTATCACAACTGGATCACTATTCAGCTTAGTTAAGTCAATTTATGACCTACTATTTAATCAATTTAATGATATCAGCCTCTGCCCACTGTTTGTTTGGTTATAAAGTAGGAATAACATACTATCTTATCTGGCGGTTATTGTCAAATTGCATTTTTGATGTAAGCAAAAAGCTTATTGCAAGTTAAGTAAAGTTCGAAGTAAAACTTTATGATGACCCGGCAGCATATTGTAGTAAGCTAAAAATTCATTCAAATGAGGATATTTATCCTCATTTGAAGGATGTTCGTACACAAAAATAGGTCGTATAGACTGAGAAGAAGGAATATAACTAGAAGATCTCATTGTCATTCGTTATTTCTTCAGAACAGGTGGTATTATGAATAAAAGAATTCTTGCTCCTCATTAATAAGTAAAGTCTAATAAGTCGCGTAAAAGCTATGCTACTATCGATTTTTTAAATCATTTTAAATTGGAGCATGACAAGTGCAATCTGATGGTAAGTGGCACACTTAGATTACAGGCACGCTGACTTTTAGTTAGATGTAATTTCCAGTTATCACACAGAAATTATTGTTATTAGTAATTGATAGGTGATTGATCGATCGATCATAAAATATAACTGTCGACTATACTGCAAATGCCATTTTTTTTTGTTTTAATACAAAGCAGCTAAGAAAATAATTTCTTTTCTGCAAGTATCTAGAAATTATTTTCTTAGCTGCTTTGTATTATATCAAAAATTTAACTATCTCTGATGCCCGAGAATACGTTATGATCTGACTAATCCTTACTAAAATTTGCTAGTAATTCAATAAACATACTTTTATTTCTATATTAAAATACTGATATTCTAATCTGTATTTAGTTTCTCTCTGTATATAAATAAAGTCAATTATCTATTAAGATTATTTTAATCATACGTAAAGACAAAGTACACATAACTTGCGCGTGGTGACGGAGTGAGAATACAATTCACTATTCCCTATCTTACCCGTGGGTGATCTTACGAAACGACTAAGGGATATAAAACGCATATAACATCTATGCAAGAAAAGGAAAACTCGAAACAAAACCCTATACCAACACGTCTGACTAGTGTTGTATAGTAGGTCAATTTCCCTTCCATTACGGAGGAGGCTCGAGCCTAATAGGACCTATATGAGCTGAGACGATGAAAGAGATAGTAAATTTTGTTTCTCAAAAGTCGGACGAACACCCCTTTTAATAGGCAGTATAATGATCTACTATACTTTTTTTTTTTTTTTTTTTTTTTTTTTTTTTGTTTACGCTGTGGAAATGCTTTTGCGCACATCCCCCGCCAGTGACAGACGGGGGGGTGTGTGGGACTCGCCGGCCATGAGATTGACGGCCGGAATACCCACTAAAACCTAACAGCGGTCCCTTCCGCGCTTTTACGGGATGCCGGAGAGATCGTCTATTGACATTCTATCCCCGACACCCCTACGCTTAGCCATCTGGCCACGACCAGTCAGCCGTCAAGGCGGTGGGAGGAGGTGCGCGTAGCGGCGCCTCCTTCTCCCTGGTCGCCGCCGGCGGAGCGAGTTCGCAGACGCGAGTGCTTCGCGTTCTCGCTCCGCGGCCTCCTTTGCAGAGATGACTTCCTCGCAAAAGGAGGCCATCGACGTCCAGTGCCTGTCGCTGTCAAGCATCTTGTTGATGACGGTTGACAACGACAGGTCTGCTCCAATGACCGCCGACAGGTCGCGGCGCTGAGGCCCCCAGGCGGGACATACCTCCAGGGTGTGACGCGCGTCATCGATTTGCGCGCCACACTCATGGCATCCAGGGGCCTCTTCACGTCCAATTCGGTGCAGGTACTTACCGAAGACCCCGTGTCCGGTAAGTACCTGCGTCAGCCTGAAGGACAGGTTGCCGTGCCTTCGTGTCGTCCAGCGGTGAAGGTGGGGCGCTACCGCCTCAACGGTCCCCCGTCCTGCTACGGGGAACTCTAGTTCCTCCCTCCACCGCTGGACTAGTGCCCTTTGAGCCGCTTCTTTCGCCCTGCTCAGTCCCCTCGTGGTGATGCGTTCACCATTTGCCCGCGCCGCAGCGCAGAACTGGTAGGCTTCCGCCTGAGCCCTAGCCTGCAGTGACCAGGGCGGATCGCCCGCCAACAATGTAGCTGCAGTCCAGGACACCGTACGGTACCCCCGTATTGTCCTCACCGCCATGGCCCTCTGCGCCTTGCGTAGTAAGGCTTTATTGGAGGCGGTGAGTGACTGCGACCAGATCGGGGCACCATACAGCGCCATAGACCGCAAGATACCGGCATAAAGCCGCCGGCAGGACGATCCGGGACCTCCAGTATTGGGCAGAAGCCTACCCAGCGCCGCGGCCGACTTTGAAAGCCTAGGGACGAGCTGGGCAAAATGCGGCCCAAAATTCCACTTACTGTCTATGTGCAGACCCAGGTACTTCATCCGGGTCTGCACCGGCACGGCAACCCCAGACACACTGAGTTGTGCCCCTCGGGGAAGACCTTGGCTGGGACCATAAAATAGGAGGGCCTCTGTCTTCTCCAATGAGACCCTCAGGCCCAACTTGCCAATCCGGTCAACAACGAGCGCTACTCCGACTCTTGCCAGTCGGGCGGCGCTGCGGAAGTCAGCCCCTCTCACCGTGATGAGGGTGTCATCTGCGTAACAAATAATACCCATCCCGGGGAGAAGCTGGCCCCGCAACATCCAATCAAATCCGACGTTCCACAAAGTCGGACCAAGGACCGAACCCTGTGGAACGCCGCATTCTACCCTATGGCGATGCATGCGCCCGTTGTCCCCCTCCCAGAGCACGTGCCTTCCCTCGAGGTACGCCTCCAACAGCCTCCGGAGATACAGAGGCACCCCATGATATCGGAGCGCCTCCTTTAAAGTCTCGTGTGGGAGACTATTGAAGGCGTTTTTAATATCGAGCGAGACTGCCAGGACCACATCCTTTTTTGCCACCGCTTCGGTGGCCAGGGTCTTCAGGGCGGCCAAAGCGTCGATCGTTGACCGGCCGCACCTGAACCCGAACTGATTTGCCGACAGTCCTGGCCCGATAGCCTCGAGGTGCCGGACAAGACGGTCCGCAAGCACCTTTTCGAATAATTTTGCCGTCTCGTCCAGCAGCACCAGTGGTCTGTATGCAGAAGGAGAGTCGATTGGGCGACCCTCCTTCCGCAGCAAACAAAGCCTTCCGCTCTTCCATTGTTCCGGGAACTGCCCGGACCTCAAACATTCATTGAGCAGTTCCCGGAGTACATCCATGCAGTATTCTGCGACGACGCCGAGTACGAGTCCCGGGACACCGTCCGGGCCAGGCGCTTTCCTTTTCCCTTTAAGTCGGGAGAGGGCCACTTCCAATTCATCGTCGGTGATGGGGGGAATAGGTGTTTCCTCTTCCACCACCGACCGAGGAGCCATCCTGGGGGGAACATGTCCCGTGGAGTGTGGGAATAGTTCCCCAATTAGCCCCGATAGGAAAGCCGCGTCCAGTGTTTCAATTATGGGGGCGCCGCAGCCACGGAGCTTGTTCCGTGCCCTCTGGTATGGGCGCCCCCAGGGATCCCTATCGAGACCCGCAAGAAGCTCCTCGCGGGCCCTCTCTTTCGCCTGGCTGATGGCCAGCTGCAGAGTCTTCTTCCTCGTTTTGTATTCCATCCGCAGCTGGTCCTCAAGGACGTCGTCCCGGTCTCTTCGCTGTCTGCAACGGGCGCAGGCACGCCGCGATCGGTTGGAGGCCACCCGAAGATCGGAAATTTCGGGCGACCACCAGTAAACCTGTCGCCGCGGCGGCCTTCGCCGTGCCCTCGGCATCGCCGCATCACACACCGTCTGCAGAAAACTCCTCAAATGGCCTGCGAGCCTATCCACTCCCGTGATGTGCTGTCCCATGGAACCCCAGCGCTGTATAATGGCGGCCTCCCGGGCCATCTCTGGGTTAAATTGCCCAATGGCCCATTTGGGAAGACCACTTCTCCTTCCACGCCGGGGCCCTAGTGATCCCGGAGGGGGGGAGACCTCAAACCGTATATACCGGTGATCTGAGAGGGTCTCCACCCCTTCTTCGACTCTCCAATCATTTACCTCGCGAGCGACACCAGGAGTGGCGAAAGAAAGATCCACCACGGACCCTCCGTGATATCGCACGCAAGTGTGAACTGTCCCTCTATTGAGGAGGGACAGGTTGGAGAGAATGGACCACTCTTCAACGGCCCTTCCCTTCGCGTTTGTGGCGGGGTTCCCCCATTCACGAGACTTCGCATTGAAGTCGCCGAGAACTACAATTCTCCTCGGCGACTGGCGACGGACCGCAGCACTGACGGAGTCTAAGAAAAGCTCAAACTCCGCCAGGCTGCGGTTGGGAGAAAAATAGAGGCCAATTATGACGAAGTCTCGCCACCCCGCCACAATGAAGCCATTGCACCTCTCCAGAATAGAGAGGGGAGGACCGGCACTCCCTCTTGTCAGGACAGCAACATCCCCATTCAGGTCCCCCACCCAATTAGGTGAGGCAGGAATGAAATACGGCTCGCAGGCCACCGCCAGGTCTGTACCCCACTCCGCCATGGACTGCAGTAGCAGGTCCTGAGCCCCGGCGCAGTGGTTCAGATTCGCCTGGAGGAAGCGGATTTTGTCTCCCATTAAGGGGACATTTCAACCTCCTCCTGGGCCTGGCGGCTCGTACTAGGCACAGCGACCCGAGGTCCTAGGGCCACCTTACCTCTTGATTTCGGGGCTTTGCACAGTCTCCCTCCCATCTTATGTTCTGCTGGGCGACCCGCATCTGAACATACCGCACAGCGATGTTGTGCCATACAAGCGGCCGCCATGTGCCCGATACCGCCACACCGGAAACAAAGTCCGGAACGGTCGATAGAGGATGGGCACAGAGGGGTTGTATGTCCCAGTTCCAGACATCGGAAACATCTTAGTGGGAGATTCTCCAGCACCTGGACGCCTGCCGAGCTCCAGCCAACGAGGAGTCTTCCTGCGTCTGCGAGAGTCTTAGCGGCGGCGACGGGACACCGCACCTTTACCATGCCCATACCACGGGGACCTCGCTGAATTTGCCCAACTAGGACATCCGCGGCATCGCAACCGCACGTGCGGACCACTGCCGCCTGCACTTTCTCTCCAGTGACGGAGTCATCCATTCCGGTCAGCCGAATATCAACTCGTTTGACCGGACGGACGATATCCGCCACTCCAGCTAGCACTGTCCGTAGTTCAGCGGCCAGTCGGTCAGCGGTTTCCGGCGTTTGGGACTTGGGTAATTGTAATACCCTAGCTCCAGTTACGGAGCGTCTTATTTTTAGGCCCTCGTCGATCCCCAGTTCCTGAAGGTTCACTTCCTGCTCAGCGCGGAGCATAGCGTCAGCATATGTCACTCCCTTCTGTTCGGCCTCAGGCTGCAATCTCAAAATTACAGCCGCAGAGCGTGGGGCGGCAAGCGCCGACTTTAATGATCTACTATACTATGCTGACTATATAGATTATATTGGCTTTCAATTCAAGCTTTTGCTTTTGATAATGATTGTTGACAGACTGTTAAACTCTTACTCATTATCATTCATCATTCTCCTACTCTTATCCCAATTACTTGGGGTCGATACAATATGTACTCTTCTTTGATAATACATATTGTAAAAGTTATCGGCAATAGTTTTATGACCGGCCACCAGCAGACATCAACCGTCCTTGGGAATGTAATTGTTGACCAAACGGCATCAGATGGAGTTGGCCCAGGGCGTTATAAAGCTCTTAGTCGTCTTTTACGACATACATGAGCAAAGTAAGGGTTGGTAGTATTCGTAGCTACTACCACACTGACGCGCGTCACACCCTGGAAGTATGTCCCGCCTGGGGGCCTCAGCGCCACGACCTGTCGGCGGTCATAGGAGCGGACCTGTCGTTGTCGACCGTCATCAACAAGATGCTTGACACTGACAGGTACTGGACCTCGATGGCCTCCTTTTGCGAGGAAGTCATCTCTGCAAAGGAGGCCGCGGAGCGGGAGCGCGAAGCACTCGCGTCTGCGAACTCGCTCCGTCGGCGGCGATCAGGGAGAGGGAGGCGCCGCTACGCGCACCTCCTCCCACCGCCTTGACGGCTGACTGATCGTGGCCAGATGGCTAAGCGTAGGGGTGTCGGGGATAGAATGTTAATAGACGATCTCTCCGGCATCCCGTAAAAGCGCGGAAGGGACCGCTGTTAGGTTTTAGTGGGTATTCCGGCCGTCAATCTCATGGCCGACGAGTCTCACACACCCCCCCGTCTGTCACTGGCGGGGGATGTGCGCAAAAGCATTTCCTCAGCGTAACAAAAAAAAAAAAAAAAGCTACTACCACACAGCTATATTATATTATGTTATATGTTAAACTCTTACTATATGGAGAAATATTACATCCAGGTTTAAACTACCATTTATGATGTTAAAATATATGCAATTAATGATTATTTAAAGTATCAAAATTATTCGTTCGACAACGCCGGTTGCGACCGGCCGGCCCTTAAGTTTACTTATAATATTAAGATAAATATTTCACATGCCCTCGTGAAACTCCTTTATGGTTTGAGAATATCACTTTTAAATCATACTGAGCCTCCAGTCTCGCTTGTTTTTATAACAATTAGTAGCATTTTAGCTTCCCTTATTGTTATGTAGCATTTGTGTTGATTGTATGTCAATATAAATGCGCGCTGTGTGGCTGATGTTCGGGTTTACTCGTTAAAAATTTAGACTACTACGTTTTTAGTTGTAAACAGACTACCTTGGATAGTTTAAAGAGGAATGCTAACACGACAAGGTGGTATATATGCCGGTGGTCGCTGGACCACACATCTTTATACATCGATGTGTGTAATTGTAATGTTAATAGTTGTTAGTTTTATTTTTTAACGAGATAATATCTTATTTAATTATTTCTCAATTTGTAACTGGATATTATCCATGTGGTGATAATTGTGATGGCTCTTTATTTTAACGTATATGTCGTAAATTCGGTCAAAGAAAGTATTAAATGACGAACGACCGCTATGGCCAACTGATAATCGTGTCGATTATGCTATTATTCCTCTTTGCTATGAAGGAATCGTAAATTCTATCCATTCCTTAGACTATAGTTCACAAGAATATATTTTACTATTCCTGTTCTGCCCATGGGTGTCATAAAAGACAACTAAAAAGAGAAGGAAAAAGCGAAATAAAACTATAACAATAAACCAGCGCGGTATAGTGGGTTAATTTCTCACTTCAATATTATACATACCTATTAATGGGTTTTTATATCATCATCATATCATCCCAGCTCATATATGACCCTCTGTTGGGCTCGAGTTTCCTTTACGATCACCCACGGGTAAGATAGGGAGTGGTGAATTGTATCCTTACTCCGTCAGCACACGGAAACGTTTTTATTACAAAAAAATTAAAAAAAAAAAAAAATTATATATAGGTACATATGAATTATAATGATATTCATTATAACACAGTGCCAAATTAATTATTTAATTTGTTATGACAGCAGCGATTCACATAAACCAATAAAGCGCGATGTCTCATCTTTGCCAAATTTTACCTGATTTGCCCGATCCTATTTGTTTGAATAATGTTTTATAATCTCACTATAAATAAATTACCTAACACAATAATAGATACTTTTACAAGCCTGATCGCTAGTTTCTAAGATTAGAACGTACAAACAAACAAAGTTTTTATCATTATAATAATCATCATCTCAGCTCACACACGTTCTATTACAAGGCTCGAGCCTCCTCCACAATAGGTGGGAAGTTAATCTAATATACCTACCACTCTATTCAATCTGGTCAAAATAGTGCTTTATTTCTAGATATTTTTCTCCTACATAAATATTATTTACATATTATTACGCTTAGAATTCATTTACTACATCCAATGGTAAGAAAAGGGGTGGTGCTTAGAATTCTTACTTCATCACCACAAGGCTAATTAAATAGATATAATGTATATACATAAATAGTAATTTAAAATTATTATATAAAAGACATTATTATACTAGGATTTTATTACTAGAATAACTTAAATCAGGTGTAGGAATGACGTCATAAAAACAATAAAGTTAGTTGCAGACTCCTAGCTCTACCCAATCTCGAGATAAAGTGATGTGTTTCTTATCAAAACAATAGGTTTACCAGCGTACATTGACCTATAGGTAAATTTCGACCAGCTGTTCGGCGGTGAGCGCAGTGAGCGCGATACTATTTGCCTATTAGTTCAATGTCACACGCATAAGTATATGCCTACATCGAACTTTTATAGTACAAGTGTATTGACCGCTTATCATTAGGGCAATTTAATCAAAAAAGATGTACTATTTTTTTTTACTGATTTGGATAGTGTATCATGGTCTGATACACCTCCTTCAAGGATTCTACTAATTAAATCGGCAACCTGTATAGAATTTTTTACAATAGTATGTATAATAAAACTGTATTACTACTACTAAGAATAAATTCTTTGTATTAGTAATATAGTATTATTTATAATAGTAAAATAGATTTACTAATATAATATAGGAATAAATTCTTTATAATAGTAATATAGATTTAATAATATAATATAGAAATAAATTCTTTATAATAGTAATATAGATTTAATAATACAATATAGAAATAGATTCTTTATAATAGTATCTACTATAGTATACTTTATTATAAAAAAAAATATTATTCTCTATTATAGTAATATAGTTTTATTTTTTAATAGTAATATAGATTTATAACATAATAAAGTAACAAGTTCTTTATGCTAGTAATGTAGTGCAATTTTTATTACATTTTTTTTAATGTATATTGCGGTAAATGAGCAATCACACACCTGATAGAAAGTGTTTTTGCCGCTCATGGACGTTTTTAATACCAATGATACCTAAGGCGTTGCCATCCAACCCAAACCCTCCCAGAAAGTTAAGCTTCCGGCTCTCTCGCTCTCTCGCTCCAGCACATTGCTAAGACGTCGATTTCCTGTGAGATTGTGAATGGACGCACCGGCCCGCGGCTGTAGACAGAAGCGGTCACCAGTGTGGTCCTACCAGTCAACAGTTATAATAGTTATATAGATTTTTTATAATACTAATACAGAATTCTTTGTAAATAGAATTATTTATAATAGCATTTTTATAATATTAAGGTTAGTATTATATAATTATTTACAATAGTAATATAGGATCTTTATAATACACACAGAACACAGCAAATACACAAACTACACAAACACCAGAAGAAGAAAGCCACACACACAGACTAGACACGCAACAAACAACGAATCTAAACACACGACAGGGCAAGATAAGAGGAAGAGGCCCCAGAGCAACATCAACAACACGAACACATCACACAAGAAATAGAGTGGGGATATAGATATCTCTTTTCCCGTAGGCAACGGGACGGGGTATCTATAAAAATCCGACAAAGAGTCGAGTGAAAGTTTTAACTATAATAATAATAGAATACTAATAGTATCAAAGAATTCTCTATATAGATTAAATGTTTTTAATGAAATGAAAGCGTGTTCAGTTGCCGTGTAGTACAGTAATAGTTCTGTATGACCGATCTACAGTGAAAGTTTGATACATATAATACATGCCGTGACGGTAACGCTGTTGTCGTTTGGTGAAAGAAAGGAAGAAAGAAACAATTTATTTTGAAAAGCTTGCCACATCATTGTAATCATCATCTAGCCTTTGGTCATCTGCTGCTGGCCGAAGGCCTCACTCATATTTCGCCACAAAGTGCGGTCCTGTGCCACCCGCATCCAATGACTCCCAGTCTTCACCAAGTCGTCAGTCCAGCTAGTGGGAGCGACCATTACTGCGACATCCGATACGCGGTATACTATAAGTCTGGTAACATACTCTAGTCATAGACCTATGTTTTCAGACACAGAGGTATATTGAATGAACATAGTTTCCCGAACGCTGTCTAGCCGAGTTGGATTCGTCGCCTGACCTCTTTCTCGAAATTTGATCTACCTAACTGGACTATTTGTCCAAGGTAAACATAATAATCGACAACCTCCAGAAACGCATTGCCAACTAGAACCGTTATTGGAATGATATGGGTGTTTAACATGACTTTCGTCTTGTCTATATTCATTCGTAATTCGTAAACCCACTTGAACACCACACAATAACACACTTTGATTGGTGCCAAGGTCCTCAATGGATTCAGCCATAACAATAGTAAAATTTTGACTGCACAAATGGCGTAGTGGTTAAGATACCGATCTGGTGTGACAGTGTTATGAATTCGATTCCCATGCATGACTATACTTTATGCGATCCACAAATTGTTGCTCTCAGTATGGATGTAATTTGTGTCCGTTAATTGCATATTTGCTAAGTCCCTCATAATACAAATATTATTTATTTTAACCCTTAGGCGTTTTTAATATGTATAATTTATACGTTTTTATATTGACGTGAAAGGAAAGATTACTTTGTCATCTTACGGAAAATCTAAAACGTTTAAATTTTTTAAAAGACTAACAAGGTATAAATTATTATATTGCGGCGGACTTGACTAAGGTACAATTAATACACCCAGACTCAGAACTTGTGGATCACACATAGTATTATCGTGCTTTGCAATGGAACCCGCGACACTTATATTGGTAACTAAGCCACAACACCATTTGTGGAGTTATTTGCAGTAGTTTATTATATGAGCATATTATGCAATATTTTTTTAAGTAACGCTTATGGTTGTGCGGATGGCAGACCGAGCCGCGCGCTTCGTTTTCATCAATGTTGCCTCGTGAAACTTTTCTCATTTTAATGTTGTTCAAAAGCAAAAGTTTAAATATAAAAATATAATGATACTGTACGCATTAGTGAGTCACCGGGCGAGCTGAGTGCGTGCCCGCATTCCTCCTCTCGCTACTCTGGCCCCCCCTTCCCCCAGCGTCGCAAATATACAACTTAAAACAAATGAAAAATAAACTTTTCAAATAAAATAAAAATAACCCTCTTGGCGGCCGGGAGGGTGGGGTGCCCTCTTCAATAAAAAATATAATAACTTTTCTTTTTATTCGACGTAATGGCAGCGATTGTTCCTTTCTAATATTGTTTCCGTCCCGTTTTCGCCCAGATTATTATAATGGGGTGCGGGAGGATAAATAAAACACACACTCTAATAGGGTGCCACTTTTGAACTAATATAATCGTATCTCTAACATTTTATCATTAATGTAACTTGCGCCTAATGTACATGTAATTTCTTTGAGAAAATTGTATTTTCCGGTCCCACAATAATTTAATTAAATATATAAATATATGTACTTATATATTTATAAGGAAGAATATAGTGCAACTATATTGTGTGGTGGCCATTGTGTATATTACCAACCCTTACTCGTGGATGTTTTTTTTTTTTTTTTTTTTTAATTATGAGTATGTTATACCACAGACTTTTTGTCCGTGCTCTTTTTATATTTAATTTAATTGTTATGGTGGTTTGTTTATAAAATTAATGTTCTTGAAGTGGCTTTATTACAATTGGATAAAGCTTGAAGAGCGCAATTAATGTGTCATAGATGTTGAGCGACAACATGTCTTTTAGGGTTTCTTCTTGGCGCTGGTGGTCTTGTTGTTGGTGAAACCCTTCTATTTGTAGATGTTTCTGTCCTCTGTGATGTTGTGATGATGATAATAATGTCTGTGACGTTTTATTTTGTCTCACACTCGTGGATGTTGTAAAAGACAATTAAAAATTTTACATAAATATAAACCAACTCCATCTGATGTAGTGTTGCCCAAATGCAAGACTAAGACTATTTGCAAGAGTCTCGCAGTGCTCCCTTAGACAGCATTTTATGATTCCTTTGCCAAAGAAAGGATTGTCAAGATTTTCTATTCTTAATACCAGTACTCGCGGAAATAAGTTGATGTTATTTTAAACAGTCTCATGATAGATAGGTGTAATTATAGTCCCACTCTAGTTAAGTGATATGTGTCTATTTATTGATAGATGTACAGTTAGTGGCACTATATGAATGAAATTTCATTAATTTTGTTGGATTGTTCATTTCTATCAAAACAAGTGACTCTGCGTTATTCTAACAGCGAGAGTTGCAAGTCTTGCGAAACTCGCAAGAGTCTTTGATTTTGGCAACACTAATCTTATGGCATCTGGTCTACAATTACATTTTGAGAGCGTTCACGTCAGGCAAGTCACCGGTCATAAACCTATTGTAAATTTTTTGCAATATGTGCGTTGCTCGATTACTTTATTACAGTAACTGTGTTTTATAAAGCGTGTTTACAATATAGTGTCTCAAAGTAAAGTAAGTTCCATATCACACTGTTGTTGTAACATAGGATTGTAAGAACAACACAGAACGAAATATATTTTATATGCGTGGTAGCCGATTAAGATATAAAACATATCACTGTTTTGTTCTCTGCTATGTCAATTTTATAAAATGACTTTAGAAGTTTAGACGCCATTCTTCATTGTATGAGATTGCTGATTACTTTAATTTATATAGTGTAATAAATGACCTAAAACTAAATAATGATAGCTAAACAGAGTTAGAGTTTATTAAAATTCATGAAAGGGAAAGAGAGATAACAGGCAGATGTATTTTTTTTTCTTTTCTAGTGTTGGCAATGGTCAAGTGAATTAACTTGCCAATAAATCACTGTCAAGTGATTTTCTTTTAAAATTATTCATTTTCTATATATAAGTATTTTTCTATCAATTACCAAAATAAATGAATGGTAGTTAATTAAGATAAGATAAGATTAAGAAGTTAAGATTTTTTAAGGTTTTTTATTTTATTATTTTTATTGACAGACAGCATTAGCATTTATAATCCTAGATTTATATTTCTAATACAACGTATTTAAATAAAATGGCTTTAAATTTATTTAATTTTATAAAAAATCAAATTTAAGGGAAAATTTTGATCTTGATCAAGTATTTATTATGAATGAAAATGTTTGTGATTTTAAACATATCTATCTATAGATAAAATATTCCTAGTTTTTTTTTCCTATTACACAGACATAAATAAAACATGAATAAATGAAGCAGTGTTAGACGAAGACTAGGAGGATTATCATGCAGATATCACATCTACTGCTTTTTTTCCGTGTGGGGCAGACTAAGAATATAGTTCCCCGTCCCCTATCTTACCCGTGGGTGATAGTAATAGACGACTAAGGGATAACATATATATATATATATAAAATCTATGCAAGAGATGGGAAACTAAAAACAAAACCCTATACCAACACATCTGACCAGCGTGGTGTAGTAGGTCAATTTTCTTCCTAGTGTAGGGAAGGCTCGAGCCCAATAATGGGCAATATATGAGTTGAGGTGATGATCCCATCTACAAACCAACAACAAGAATTATTTAATATAACTTATTTATAGTTTATCACGAAAATATTAAGTTTTGTTTAAAAAATATTGAATGTGCGCACCATATTCTGTCGTATGAAGTTCAATGCGGAGCCGATGTGCTGACCCTATGTCATTTATTCTTGTACAACTTATATTTGATTACAGTAATTATAATAGTTTATTGCGGTGCGTCTCAACTTATTGGAATATACACAATTGCATATGATATACTATAATAATAGTATTTCTCATCAATATAGGTAGATAAGTCAATTAAAATCTAAAATATTAAAGTTGTAAATTAAAAAAAAATAAAAATATAATAACATGAATTAGCTTTAGTCAGCTTTAGTTCACTAATATATTTAATGTTGTGATATTGCAATGACTAATGCACAGATCCCTACCGTGCTAGTATCGTGGTTACGATTCCCACGCAGAACAGTACTTTGTGCGATCGTCAAACTGTATCGAGTATGGGTGTAATTTGTTTGTGTTAATTATATAAAGTCTTGCACAATACAAGGATTATTTCCTAAGAGTAGGGTGGTTGGTGTCTTATTAAAGAAAAAAAAATTGATACGGTGTGCGCATACTTAAAAAAATATTCTAACCTTTAAAAAAGGTCCTATCTCTTACAGTTCCATGGGAGTCGCAAAATTGGATGATGGATTACTAGAACGGGCCTAGGCTACTACTACTACATTAGTATTCTCCTCGAAAACCTTTCGTAAATATCAACTGCAATCGCCAAATTGCCTACCAAGCGTTGCACTTATGGCAAAGTTTTTAAATGGAAATCAAATATTTAGATGAGGATAAAATTATAATATATGAAAACAATAATTTGCATAACATATAAAGATACATACATAGATACATATATATCATCACGCCATATCCATTGCAGGGTAGGCAGAGAGAAGAGAGTGCCAGAGAACTCTATCCTTGCATACTTCACTCGCTTCCTCAACATTCATCATCCTCATTCATATAAAGATAATAAGTTTTTTAATTAAATATGGGTATAATTGTAAAATGTAATGTGTAATAAGTTTTTTAATTAAATATGGGTATATTTGTTAATAATTGTACTATTGGACTTTAAAAATTCAATTTTAAATAGCAAAAAATACTTAAGAATATTATACGTTCTTATAATTAATTATTATATATATTTTAGACTTGTCTATAAAACTGGGCACCCATTTGTCTACCAAGTTAGGAAAAGGAATTTTTTTTTAGTAAAAGACACCCTGCCCTAAGGAAATAATCCTTGTATTGCGGAGGACTTTATAAATTTTCAATTAATGCAGACAAATTACACTCCGACTCAGAACAACACTTTGTGGATCACATCAAGTATTATCCAATGTGGGAATCGAACTCACGACACTTGCACCGAATATTGATATCCTATTCCTAACCACTACGCCATCAGTGCGGCCCATTTTTGACGTTGAAGTTAGATAAGATTATGATTATCATAATATTAAACTTGGCTTTCGTTTTCATGAAATGATTTTGGTGAGAAATTATTCACGTATATCTCTTATTTGTATTTTACGTTTACGGCGGGCAAAGAAGAAATATTGCTACGTTTTGTGTTATTTTTATTGTTTGTGGTGGCAGACAAGCAGCACACCTGATCTTAAGTGTCACTGCCGCTCATGAACCTTTGCTATACCAAGGATATAGCTAAGCCGCTGCATACCAATACAAACCCCGAACCTACCCTAATTGGGCTTCCGGCTCTCTCGCTCACCGCACGAAGCGCAATAGCACATGGCCATTACTCAGACGTTAATCTTCTGCGAGAGTACTACCCCGGACGGACCGGCCCGCGGCTGTAGACAGAGAACCGTCAACAGCGTGGTCATACCACAAATAAGTTTCTCATCATTCATTCATTCATCATTCCTAAATACTGTTACTTCATTATATGGAACGTCACAAAAATTACATATATAGCTATAATAAAACAGCAGATAGATAGATAGACACATACATAAATATGTGTTCATACCTATTAACTGTCTCTTTGTATCATAATGTTTTTTTTAATTGCTGATGGTGTCAAAGGAGCAAGCAGCACACCTAATGGTAGGATCATTGCCGCCCATGGATATTTGCAATGCTAATGGTACAGTTAGGCCGCTGTCTACCAATAAAACTCCAAACCTACCCAGAAAGTAGGGACTGCCGGCTCTCTCGCTCACCGAACGAATCACAACAGCATTTTGTCATTATTCGTGTGTGGTCCTACTACAAATAACGTACATACATACATATGTATATACATTCCATCACGCCATGTCCCTTGCAGGGTAGGCAGAGAGAAGAGAGTGCCAGAGAACTCTATCCTTGCGTACTTCACTCGCTTCCTCAACATTCATAATTCTCTTCATACACGCTCGCCGGTTTCGGAGACTCTTGACTACACCTTTCTTCATACGTGACCAATCTGGTCTAGGTAAGTGAGTCTCGGTCTCACCCGGTACCTACATTCCTATACAAATAATGTATTGAAGTGATTAAACAAATATTTTATTTGAACTATAATAATAGATACATCTATATTAAACTATATCCTTTCCAATTACGTGTGGCTCATATTTTATTACAATGGGTAGGTACGTCTTATAGGCTGGCCTATTGCATTTTAGCTCTATTTTTACTTAATGCAATCTAGTTCTTATTATTAACAACTTATGGCTTAATATTGCATCCACATTGGATAGTTTAGCGTGTATACTGGATATTTAATGCGCAAATAATATCATATGCCTTGTAATTGGTCTGAATATCAATTAGAAATGCATTGAACATTATTGCTTTTGATATCTTATACGATCTTTACTCACTACTTTACTTTCCGTGTGGTGACGGAGTAAGAATACTATTTACTACCCATATCTTACCCGTGGGTGATCGTACGAGACGACTAACGGATATAAAATGCATATTGTTATCTATGCGATAGAAGAAAAACTCGAAACAAAACCCTACACCAACACGCCTGACCAGCGCGGTATAGTAGGTTAATTTCCCTCCCATTACGAAGGAGGCCTGAGCCTAACAGTGGGATATATATGGGCTGTGATGAGGATGATGATACGATCTTTACTATGTTCTTTATTTTAACTAATTTTTTAGACATAAAATAGAATTCATTAAATTTAAATTAAGTCTAAATTAAGTATTGCCATACGTCAACCCTCCTTGGGAATGTAATTGTTGACCAAACGGCATCAGATGGAGTTAGCCCAGGTCGTTATTGGGCTTTTAGTCGACTTTTACGACATCCACAAGCAAAGTAAGGGTTGGTAGTATTCGTAGCCGCTACCACACAGCAGGGAAACGTTATTTATTAATAAAGTTTTTTATTGATTTTAAAATATATTTCATTTTTAATTACAATTCATGAATATGTACATTAGAATTTTGGGTGTGTACATTATTAGTATCATTATGTAATACTATAAAGCGGCCAGACAGATTGGCGCTGTAACGCGTTACGTAACGATGCGATTTACACTCCAATAAGAAGTTATCACTTCAAAAAATTTAATGCATAATCAATATGATACCACTTTTAAAACTAATCACGATCAGATCAAGACAAATTTGAGTTCAAGCGTTAAACGCAAATAATCAACATTAAGATTTTATTGTATTTCGGTTCATCAAACGCAACCAAACGCTGTCAGCTGTATGTTATTGTTATATTTTAGTAGATTTGTTTTAAAAATCAGTATTTATTAAAGATTATTTTAGCTAACAGACGTTATTGTGTTAAATGTTCAAGAATATATTCAATATTTGAGATGAATATATAACAATATAGACAATTTGCTTTGCTTTTGATCA
Source organism: Lymantria monacha (assembly GCA_905163515.2). NCBI lineage: Eukaryota > Metazoa > Arthropoda > Insecta > Lepidoptera > Erebidae > Lymantria > Lymantria monacha. The sequence goes on from LR991081.1 coordinate 28,269,994, forward strand.
GCTAGATAAAATTATTTAATACTAAACAATCTATACATATATTAACTAGGACTATGAAAATTATGACTGCAAAATTTCAAGACAATTCCTTGATTACTTAAGAACGGAGAAATATATATAAAAACTAGCTGTCCCGGTAGACGTCGTCCTGCCCGGAAAAGCTTAAAGCGATATGCCAACAGCAGCGCCCCTACCAGGTCCAATTGTGTTTTGAAATCATCCAAGAGCCTATTGGAATATACATAGAAAATTTCATCCCAATTGGTCCGGCCATTTGACATACCGACTACGGCGCCACCTACCGGGTCCAATTATGAATCCAAACCATTCTCGAATCCCTTTGAGTTTTCAACAAAATCCGTCCAGCCATTTAGGAGGAGTTCAGTGATATATACACGTACAGTAGAATTATATATAAAGAGATAAAAAAGCAGTATTTTTATCATCGATATCATACCTAGATTTATCGTTATTTTTTTTATATCTTCAATACATATTTTTTTTATTATAATATTATTATTTTGCATCAAAAACGAAGCATTGTTTACATTTTCAGCGGATTCTTGAGGTCGACGATATCACATGTTAGAGATCTTAAATGCATTGACACATCAATTTCCAAGATTTCAAGATGAAAGTAAACTACGATGTTTTTATAACAGTGAATTCATTGATATATTTATTGTAATTATTACCTCGAATTACTGATATGATATTAATACAATAATATCTATTGTTTTATATACATTGTAAATAAGAAAAAGTTGTTTTGATATTATTTATATATATTTACATATAGTGATGTTCTAATTATCAACTCATAATCATCAGCATCTTCATGCTGTGTGGTGGCGGCTACGAATACTACCAACCCTTACTTTGCACGTGGATGTGGTAAAAGACGACTAAGAGCCTTATAACGACCTGGGCCAATTCCATCTGATGCCGTTTCGGTCAACAATTACATTCCAAAGGAGGGTTGACGTTTGATTGGCGGCCGATCATAAAACTATTTATTGCCAATAACTTTTACAATATGTACTATGATAGAAGAGTACATATTGTATCAACCCCAAGTAATTGGGACAAGAGTAGGAGAATGATGAATTATCAGCATCTTAGCCCGTATGCGCTCTTCTATTGGTCTTGGGGTCTCCTCTAAGTTAAGACTAAAATTGTTCTACTATATCACGCTGGTAAGTCTTTTCCCTTCTCTTATTATAATTAAATGTTTATCATCATGATTATGCTCTTATCCCAATTACTTGGGGTCGACGCAATATGTCATCCTCCTCCATACAGTCCTATCAGACATCATCTCTGCAGTCACTCTCTGTCTATCCATGTCATGCCTCACGCAGTCCATCCATCTTTTCTTTGGTCTTCCTTTACCCCTAAACCCTTAAACATTCATATTTAAAAAAATCCTGACAACATTACTTCATCCCGTCTCATCACATGTCCATACCATGTTAACCTTTCACTCCTTAACTTTTTCATCACTGGCGCAACTTCCAAACTTCCTTTCATATATTTATTATAATTAAATGTTGCCTAACCTATTTTATATTCATATTTTATCTATCTCTATAATGTCAATCTCGTAAAAGAGCTCTCAGTTTATTTTGGATTTGGTTAAATTTTTCTCCACGTGACAAAATCCGGTATACGACAAACTATAGAAGAATAGGTATAGCCGAGATAGCCCGAAAAACTAGTATGGGAAGGCAGCAATGGGTAGATGATCTACCCTACCCATTGCTGCCTTCAACGTGCTAATTTTTTATTGCACTTCGGATCGACAACTATTGGAGAAGACAGATTCTCGAATGACGACCACAAATTGGACGACGCTATGTAGAACGACCCCCGCTAGGTAGATCGACGACATCAAGATGCAGGGAGCTCTTGAATACAAGGACTGTGTGATATTTTTGGAGGAATGTCTATATCCAACAATAGAAATCAGACGTGGATGGGTTTTTTTTTACCACATAGTCACTACTAATATTGTGGACTTATTTATATTTTTATTTTAAATATATAATTTATTTGTTACAGGTAAGACAATCAAGTATATTTATCATAACTGATAAACATCGAAGCGTAAGTAATATAAATAAAACATAGAAATTGTTTCTATGTCCGTTACAAACTTTAAAATTATTCAACTGACGTTATTTTTTTATTGCTTATGGTGGCAAACGAGCAGACAGAACACCTGATGGTAAGTGTCACTGCCGCCCATGGATCTTTGCAATACCAAGGGTATAGCTAGGCTAGGCTAGCTAGCTGTCTACCAATACAAACCCCAAACTCACCCCAGTTGGGTTCCCGGCTCTCTCGCTCGATGGAAGAATACATGTTGAAGCATGCATGAATTTTATTTATATCTTCCTCTAAATCCTAAATATATCTAAATATTTGGCGAGAGCTTTCTTTGAAAGGAGAGATAATTCGCCGATCCCACACTGGTCAAATGGGTTAGCATAAGCTTTCGTATAAGGCTTACTCTGACATAGCTGTGCCTGTTTATCTGAGATATTAGTATCACATAAACAGCTACTTATAAATAAACACCTCTACCTTTTGAGGGGACATTTTGACCGTAGGGATTTAACTACAGTCGCTAGTCCAGCATGATGAACCACACTGTTAATAGTGGCAGTATCACTGCTTATCCCTTTGCGTATATAGTTAAAATAACATCATAACTTCCAAAAATTATCTTATAATCGTGTTCAATATATAGTAACATAGAAGATGAATTGAAATTATAAAATCTTATCACGAATTTCTTTTGTTTGTAATGTGTTCAGTTTGTTTAGTTGGACGAACTTAAGAAACAGGCGTCCGAAAGAATAATTTTGTCTCTTATTCAAACACTACTAGTTCTGTATGCGGTATTACACGCAAACAATTTTATGTTTTTAAAAAAATACATACATACAAACATAGATATCATCACGCCATATCCCTTGCAGGGTAGATAGAGAGAACAGAGTGCCAGAGAACTCTATCCTTGCATTCCTTATTCAACATTCATAATTCTCTTCATACACGCTCGCCGGTTTCGGAGAATCTTGACTGCACCTTCTTTCAGCACGTGCCCAATCTGGTCTAGGTAGGTGAGTCTCGGTCTCCCCCGGTACCTACATCCTTCCACTTTCGCATTATATATCTTCTTAACCAGACGTTCGTTCGGCATTCTTTCCACATGTCCGAACCATCGGAGCATTCCCTTTCGCATCTTCACACCAATACTCTCTTTCATATCTACTAGCTTTCTTACGTCGTCGTTGCGTCGTTCTTAAAAAATAAAAACCATGTATCAGTTTCGTAGACTTATTAGTACTTAACTCTTACTGGTTACGTTGTGGCTACGGTTTGTCTAAGCTTTTATAATATTCGATTTCTATTCTACTGCTGTGAGTTCCTTTAGTAACTTCTACTTCCTCTAAATATGTATACAAATTCTCATTCTTGAGTTTACATAAAAGTATTTTATTGTATTATATTATACTATATTATATTTCTATTAAAAAAAAACCTCGTGCACAACAGTGAAATATTAAAAAATGTGAGAAGATTTATACAACTGCAAGATGTTACTTTCTCTTGCTGAGAAATTATAGTGGAATATAACAGAGTTGTGGATAGAAATTCACAGCATTGAATTTTGCGTTTATTTCTTACGTTTCGAGTGTCAAATATTGATCAGAATCAGTAGAAGAAATGGGCCATGACCTCCAAAGAAATGGCTTCCGATACTGATTTGCTTGTTTAATTTTCTAGAACTTCATGTTCATCTCAGCTCATATATGTCCCACCGTTGTACTCGAGGCTCCTCTGCAATGACCGCAGGGTCAGACGTGTTGCTATATATATATATATATATATATATATATATATATATATATATATATATATATATATATATATATATAGGGTTTTGTTTCGAGTTTTCGTTCTTTTGCATAAATATTATATGCATTTTATATCCATTAGTCTTCTCTTACGATCACCCACGGGTAAGATAGGGAGTGGTGAATTGTATTCTTACTCCGTCACCACACTGATATCTTAATAGATAGATTAAGTATAAGTTTATTGAATATCAAACTTCTTGTCAACGAATATACGGTCCACTGTGCATTATTGGCGTTCTCCATTTAAGAGAAATTGTATTATGTAATTTCAGGTAAATATTTATTTAAAGATTAAAGTGGTGTTATATTTTTATCTATCTTAATACCAGTGAAATGGGTAAGAACGGGATAGTGACCATTACATTTTTACTCCTTTCATGCATAATACACACAACTGCCACTGGCCGCAAGTACGTCTGTTCTGTATGCATTATACTACGCAGCAAAATTGATTAATCAACTAGTTATTGGATTAAATTGATAATCAAGTTAGCTGATATGCTTAAGTACTTAATTTAATACTAGTTAAATAGTGGATGCTATGAACAAAGTATAAACAATATCTTCGATAATATTTGTTAGTAATATTCAGTTCTCTGTTGGACGTAGGCATATTGAAGATGACATACCACGGTCTTATGCTTTTCGTATTCAATAGCTATCTATGCCTTTAATCAATCTACCTAAATGGCTAGTCGGAGGCCGTCCCATACTGAAACAAGTAACACGTGGTCGACATTTGAAGACGTTACTTCTCCAGCGATTATCGTTTCGCCGAGCGATGTGGCCATCTCAGAAATTGCTGTTAAACATATTTCCCGGGGAAGTGCTCCTCCATCTTCCTGCTCATCCTTCAGCCAGTTAAACGTATCCCAGGAACGTATAAGAAATTATACAAAAGAGTTTATTTAAAATTCAACACTTTTAGTAATTCATTAAAGTTCAAATGACGGGTTCCTAATACGTCATCATACCGAGAAAATCTTGATTGATTCAAATTATTTAAAATAATAAGGATAGGACAATATTTAGTTGAAGAATCTTAATGGCTTTCGGTCTTTGATGTTTGACCTTTTTTTTTTATTTGTTTGTCCACGACCTTTTTCCCCCTTTGTTTTTATAGTAAACGACTGACATACTATTTACTTTACACCATCTCTAAAATAAATTCAAATCGACATGCCCTCGGTCCGAGAGCAGACCGTAGACAACTTGCACAGACATTTTGTCAACGTACTATCAAAATAAATAACTTGGTTTATTGAATTGTTATATTTATCTACTTGCTTTTTGACTAAGGCTTCGATTACGTTATAGTTCAGTTATATTCCATTGCATGTCTTTTTTTAAATATCACTGAACCAAACGACATAGTTGTATAAGAAGTATGAATTATATATTGAATTTGGTGTCATCATTCTTCTACTCTTATCCCAATTACTTGGGGTCGATACAATATGTACTCTGCTTTCATAGTACATATTGTACAAGTTATTGGAAATAGTTTTATGACCGGCTGCCTGCCAGACGTCAACCCTCCTTGGGAATGTAATTGTTGATCAAACGGCATCAGATGGAGTTGGCCTAGGTCATTAGGCTCTTAGTCATCTTTTACGACACCCACGAGCAAAGCAAGGGTTGGTAGTATTCGAAGCCGCTACCACACAGCTCTGAATCTGAATTTGATGTATAATATTATAATAAGGATTGTTATCAATTTTAATTTTTTTGCGAAACTATAACGTTTGTTTGAAACATTCTAACTTGATTTGTATGTAACGAAAGCTTAACGATAACGAAAACATGATTTTCACCCCCTTATAAACCTCAGATTAATTTTAAACTGCATACTCATCAAGGGCTAATGATAATTATAATAATTTAAATAGGTTATTCCATTATATTTACAGGATTACCGATTATTTTATATCTGTGGCGAAGATTTTGGTTTGACGTTGTACCTGGCGCTGTCCCTATTTTCTGCATCGCACTTTTTAGTTCGGTTATCTACAAAAGCATGTTATTTTTAACTACCAGTTTTATTTATAAAATAAAAGTGATCTATTTATCTGTAAAATTCAGTCTCGCCTTTTCAAAGATTAGATTGAACAAATAAACAGACAAAAATATTAAAACATTTTTTTTTATTTAAAGTAACGTAAATCGTATATTTACTGGCTCTGGGTATCATAAAGGATGATTAAGACTAACATGTGTATAACTTCTGTAAAGAAGGAAAACTCAAAATAAAACCCAATAGCAACTTATCTTAAGAGCGTGACTTAGTAGATCGATTTCTCTTCTATTGTATTGTAGGAGGTTTAAACTCAGCAATGGACTTACATAAGCTGATATATCAGTTATTGAATTCGTATACTGTCATATAAATTTAGTAAAGAATCTGTTTTTATTTTAATATTACAAACAGACGCTTCAATTTTATTTATCTGTAAAGATTTAGTGGCAGTAGGATGGTTGTTAAATTTGAAGCGGCAGACCGCTTCATTTTCAAAGGCAGCACTTGTGAAATAAAACAAGTTCTTCAGCGGTTACCACCTACTAAAAACATTTCTAAGAGGGTTTAAGGACAGAGTTCAACAGAACATAAAATCATTCTTTTCATCCTTCTCATATCTTTATGCGATTTATATTTACAATTAGCCATATTCATGACTCGTTTAACGACTAGTTTTATATTTAAATACTACAGATTGTAAACTATATTAATATAATTTTTTTGGATGCTTTACGTACAATTTAGAAACACAAAATTCATTGAAATGTAATCTGTTACTAATTCTAACATTCTCATACTGAATTACCTCAAATATCTTGCAACTATATAATATTGCTTGTTTAACTGACGTTTAAACTCTTGTAAATTCTTTTCGTAAACAATATCCAAGGCCATGAACTGTTCTTCTTCTTCTGAGACCATATACCGTTCTATGAGATTTTATAGTCATAATAATCATTACATTTAATCACAAAACATCACCCCATTATTTATATAATCTCCGTAAACACCCCAACAATGGTGAAAATCCATCGAAGGCTTCTTTAGAAAAAGTATCATCATCATCACAGCCCACAAATGTCCTACTGTTGGGCTCGAGCCTCCTCCGTAATAGGAGGGAAATTAACCTACTATATCGCGCTGGTCAGACGTGTTGGTATAGGGTTTTTTTTCGAGTTTTCCTTCTCTCGCACAGATGTTATATGCGTTTTATGTCCGTTAGTCGTCTCGTACGATCACCCACGGGCAAGATACGGGGTGGTGAATAGTATTCTTACTCCGTCACCACACGGAAAAAGTATATATATATATAGATATATATATATATATATATATATATTATACATATGTAAATAAAATTACATAGTCACGATTGTATTATAATATTCTATAAGATATACTGACGATTTCAAATTACAAGCATAATATGTATTCTTACGCCGTTAGCCAGCGGCTGGTGTAATTGCCCATGTAAATTACAAGTTAAAATAATATGTCTATATTATTCGTCATGAATGTTTCACCGTATGTTATTATAGTTATAAAATTATACACAAATGTATAATTTACACATCCGATGATGCTTTATAGAAAATATTTTTTGGGTGTTTTAACTTTTGTTTTGTTATTCAGGACCCTGTTCTTGGTAACTCAACGGCGGATGATAATTTGAATTAAATTATATATAGTTTTGTTACGTAAGATTTGGACGAATGAAGCAACAATAATTTTTATCTAATTGGGATTTTTTGTCCAATGTATTGACTGTATAATGCCCATTTTTACTCAAGATATCTAAATTTTGGGTTTATGACGATCAATAATTGGTGTTAATTTAACATTAATATGTAAAAATATATGTATATTACTTAAGATCTTAGTGACGTTTGTGAAAATTTAAAAATATTACGTATATAATGACGAAGGAAAAATGTCTACGGACAACATTGTTTTAATATTAATTTTAAATATAACGGCGTATGAAAAATCTAAATGCTAATGCAAAAATTTCTCCATTCAATGGATATAATCTTTAACTATGCCAAATTTCAAATGTTCGTGTAATTAAACTAAAAAAGTGTGCTAGAAAAAGACGTTTCGTAGATTTCAAGTAAGTTTCCTTAAAATTATCGTTCTGTCCATATCTCATATTGTGATAACCAGGCTTATTTTCATTGTTACTTTTCTCTTGGAAGGTTTTAGTCTAAACACACCTCGATTAGCTACCCGGATTTAGCAATAGTATGGCACCATGTTGCTCAAATACAAGACCAAGACTTGCAGCTCTCGCAAGTGTTGCAACTCTCGCTGTTAGAATAACACAGAGTTATATGTGCACATGCCATAGAAAAGAAAAATTCAACTAATTAATGAAATTCATTCATCAAGCGGCGCTAACTGTACAACTATCTACAATTAGGTTCATGTCACTTACAGGGAGAGGGGCTATAATCACAATGAGACTGTTTAAAATAAAATCAAATGTGTATTAAGGATACAAAGTGTTGACAATCCTTCCTTTGCCAAAAGAGTCGTAAAATGCTGTCTAAGAGAGCACTGCGAGACTCTTGCTGTAAGTCTTGGCCTTATATTTGGCCAACACTACTCATAGCTTCTGTAATCTTTTATTTTACATAGAAAAATGAGACTCAAATCTTACAAACTATTATTATACTAGCAAAGAATTTAAGTAGTCAAATACAAAACACCCAATTTCGTATGCAAATCCAGTTGATTTTTTAAATAGTCTATTTATAGGCCGTAGGCGTAGTAGGTAACCATAATCATATTGATTCTATAATTATCGATAGTAATCCTTTGCAGACCGTATGAAAAGCGTTTATTTAAAAAATCCCAATTTTTGGCAACAACTGTATTTTCTACAGTTATTTTTTTTTTAAATAAACATCCATGTTGGATTGTAAATGCATATGTGCATAAAGGAATAGGATAAACTTAAAAAGTTTTGTTTTCAACAACATGCACACATTTTTACTTCTAAAATCCTGTGTGTATAACTTATGAATTTTAAAATTCACTTTTGTATGTAAACTTTTATGTTATGCTTGCTTATGAAATAAAAAGATTTTTATGGAGTCTATCGCGTTTGTATTTGTTTTATACTTTGCTAACGTTTCGAACATTTTTCAATGTTCATTGTTGCCGGAAAGTTCAGGTATATCACGTCCAACAAGTCATTCAACAGACATAAAAAGGCCTCTATAATAACTACATAGGTTTTTATCTAACCGCTACAATATTAGTTATTAAATAACTATAAAAAAGGTGAATGGATGTCACTTGTTGGCTTTAGTTCCAGCTATACTCTTTTACTTTGTATTTTAATAAAATTATAACCTTGTTTTAAAAACATCATTGAAACTAATATTTTATAATATATTATACAAAAATTTATATAGGGGTAATATAAAAAATATAACGACTCCGCTGAGGTTCTTACCAGCTTCTCTCAGCGACAGCCGCATTGCGATAGTACATTATTGGATTAAATTTAAAAGAAAATGTATAAATTACAATATATGAAGAGGCAAGGTTCTTCTGTCTGCGGCTTCACCCGCGTAAAAAGTTACTTTCTCAAAGTTAAACTGTTACCCCAAAGGAACACATTACCGGGATAAAAAGTATCCTATGTGTTAATCCAGAAATTGTTTTATCTATTGTCCCAATTTCCATCACAAATCTATTCAACAGTTCACGCGTGATTGAGTAGCAAACATCTATACATCTTTACAAACTTACAAATTTATAATATTAGTTAGGAATTAGGATAAAATATTTGAAAAATTTAGCTCATAATTTAAAACCTAACTCTACGACTAGTCTATCCGTTTAATCCCGACATTGCCACGACCTTGCCCAACATAAAGTAGTCGTACTGATATTAATTGAGTCTTAAATAAAGCGGGAAGTGCATCCTGTATTTGTCTCTTTTGCACTCCTTGTTTATAAGACCTCAACGACAATTCTTAGAGGTTAGCTATGACTGCGGTATCGCTCGCTTTAGTATTCATTTTGTTATTGTCTTGTTTTTTCTCGTGAATGTTATACTGGATGAAGCATGTCATAATAGCTTTTTTGTATCCCTGATAACGTGTATGAGAAATTTTAAGATATTCGATTGAACAGTTAAGGTGTGAAAGCGTAATAAACAAACAAATTCGTTTTTATTGTATATCTAATGAATTTTGAAGAATTATGCATTATAATTATAATATATCATACTTTCTCGTCAGAGCGTTAAGCCTTTCTTGGAGATATTTTACAAGTTCTATAACTAATAAGTGTGATTGCTAATTTGTTTTATGTTTATGCCATTATCCGTGTTCGGAATGATATTCAATGTCAGATGTCAGTCTAAATATATGGCCAGTAAACGATGCAAACTCGTATCCAGATTATGTCAAATTAAACAAAGTACAGAAATAAAACTAATTTTTAGAGATTCTATCGCGTTTGTATTTAATTTTAATTGCCCGATGTATCGAACACTTTACAGCGTTCATGGATGACTCAGTCCTCCCGTGACAAGAACGCAGTAATGTGTTCGAAACTTCGGGAAATTACAAATTAAATACAAACGCGATAGAATCCGTAACATACATACATACATATCATCACGCCATATCCCTTGCAGGGTAGGCAGAGAGAACAGAGTGCCAGAGAACTCTATCTCTGCATACTTCACTCGCTTCCTCAACATTCATAATTCTCTTCATACACGCTCGCCGGTTTCGGAGACTCTTGACTCCACCTTCCTTCAGTACATGACCGATCTGGTCTAGGTAGGTTAGTCTCGGTCTCCCTCGGTACCTACATCCTTCCACTTTCGCATTGTATATCTTCTTAACCAGACGCTCGTTCGGCATTCTTTCCACATGTCCGAACCATCGGAGCATTCCCTTTCGCATCTTTACACCAATACTCTCTTTCATACCTACTCGCTCTCTTACGTCGTCGTTGCGAATGCGGTCGGTCAGCCTAACTCCACAGATTTTCCGAAGAGATCGCATTTCGACCGCATTAATTTTACTATCATACTCTTTTCTGCATACCCAACTCTCGTTTCCATACAGTAATGTTGGGACAAGCACTGCGTTATGTATTGCTACACGTGCCTTCTGGCTGAGGTGGTGGCTGCCGAGAAGTTGCCCCAACGCTCCGTTCACTCTATTTCCCGCATTCACTCTTCGCTCTATATCAGTGTTGTACCGTCCATCTCGGCTAAATCCACATCCAAGATATACAAATTCATCCACTTGCTCTAGTACATCATTACCTATTGTTACTCTTACATCTGTTCTGGCTTCATCTCTTTCAAAGACAATTATTTTGGTTTAGAATCCGTAAAAATAGTTTTATTTGAGAACAACAGGAACATGAGAATTACATATCTGTTGAAATCTACGAAAGTCAAGCTGCTTATTTATTTTTTACTTTAAACAATTCCTGATATTAAGGAATATGTAATGTTATCAGTGTGGTGGCCTGTCTTATCCGTGGGTGATCGTACGAGACGACTAAGGGATATAAAACGCATATAACATCTATGCGAGAGAAGGAAAACTCGAAACAAAACCCTATACCAACACGTCTGACCAGCGTGATATACTAGGTTAATTTCCCTCCCATTACGGAGGAGGCCCGAGCCCAACAGTGGAACATGGGCTGTGATGATGAAGGAATATGTAAATCCTCTTATAGCAGAGAACTCGAAAACGTACGATCTATAGGCATAAATCAATAAAAAAAGGGAGAATAGTGATCTGTAATGAAGGTCTTATAAAAAGATATTCTTAATGTTGTTTCAAATAAGATAAAATTAGTGATATGTATTTATTGTATTGTATTGTGTATTCAAAGAAGTTCAATTAAAAAAAATCTCGTTACCAGAACGTCTTCTAACCGTTCCCACTCTGTATTGCTTGTCTAAGTCATAAACTTACTTCCAACTAGCAATACAAACTTATTTTATTAACAAAATATCTTATTTTTTAATAATGAACTACTTATGAAAAAGAAACTACATCTTAAGATATATTTTTTTATGGACATATAGTGCTATTAAAATAGAATGTTAGGTAATGTTACCGAGCCGGGCTGGCCACAGATGTCAAAGAAGCGGTTCCAGTGACCGGCCCAATGGCAATGGGAAAGAAATACGGTGGGATATGGGGCCACAGGTCGAACTTCCGTCATTAAGAAGAACTGTCCATAGATTTAGGATCTATCCACAGGCAGACAGGATCGATCTACAGATAGACTCCCATATCGGTCAAGGCCATCATGAGGTAATAATAAGATTTTTTATTCCTTTTTTTTACACTACACTGAGCTAAGAAAATAATCGTTGTATTGCGCGGGACTTTACTAAAACGCAATTAACGCAGACAAATTACACCCAGACTCCGAACAACACTTTGTGGATCGCACAAAGTATTGTCCTGTATGGAAATCGAACCACAGCACTGGCATGGAATCGCACGGAATCTTAACTACTACGCTATCTGTGCTTATGTTGGCAAACGAGCTAAGAGCACACCTAATGGTAAGTATTGCTACCGTCCACAGACCGGATAAAGAATCATATCAAAATAATAATAATTCCAATCTATTCAATAAAAGACAATAGTATTTAGTCTATGATGAAATAGAAACGGTTACTAGATGCGATATAAGAACATCTATGAACGTATGAGACGAAACAGTACCCGTGACCAACGGACCAAGAGTATAATTATGTTCAATAAGCAGCTATCTACGATATTAACATTAGTTTTTTAACGATCATATAATAATATGAATTGTTTTAACTATAAAAAATATATTATTGTCATTATTCTATGTTTGGTTGTAGTCAACTATTTTTTTTTTTATATTTCGGCTCATATAAATGTCATTGCTGGGCTGGAGTCTGCTTAAAGAAGGGAAATTGATTTCCACTGACGACGAAGATTGGGTTCCGGTAGCCCACTCGCAGGGCATGGAGGTACATTGCGGGGCGGGTTTATAAGGCCGCGCGCGGCTTCATAAACCCGCCCCAAACGGATTTAGCAGGGTGTGACTAGAAAATAGCCCTACAAAACCACGCTGATCGCAGGGATTGAGGAGCAGTTCCTGTTCTGTCTTGCATAGATCTCTCCTCTTGCATAGATATCATATACATATTATATCCGTTTGTCGTCTTTTATGTCAACCTACGGGCAAGATGTGTGTGATGTGATGGGCTGTGAATTGTATTCCTCTTCCATAACCACGTGAAAGGTTTTTAATGACAGCTTATTTACTCGTTTGTTTTTAAACTTTGTTGGACAGATGAGCAAGTAATTTATTTGATGGTAAGTGGTAATTGTTGCCCATGGAGTTTACTGGCTATCGTAAGATAGAGTTTGAGCCTCCGGTTCTCTTGACAAACAAAGTGCAGTAGCAAGTTGTCATACTATGTAGTCTACGATTTGCTGTTTATTTATGCTGCAGGTGGAAAACTATAATCACCGTTGTCTACCACATGACACTTTATCATCTTTTTTATCCGTGTAGCAAGTGACTAGAATAAATTGTGTCCCATCAATTACGTGTATATATATATATATATATTATAAATAAACTGTCTTACCCATCCATCCATTCGTGAAGGTTTCCTACCAAAGATATATTTCAACAAAGGATGAGATTGCCTTGATGCTTGAACAGCGGATCTCGTGATCTGGTACTGCTTATGGGAACTAGTTTGAATTTAATATTTATATCTTGATTTGAAAGGTAATAATTGTTAATCATATTGTAAACAATTTTGTATTAAGGAGTAAAAAAAAATAATAATAATAAAATACAAACCCACTGACTTTCGGCCGGATCTTCTCAGTAGCGATCACATTGCAATCCAATAGTAGTTTATTAAATAAATTTAAAATATTAAAATTGACAATATATAATTGCCCTTAAAAAAAGTCACGAGTTCTCCCAATTATCTAAATAACTTAAAAAGTCAGCATTCTATATTAAAAGACATTTTTTTTAATACAAATTTTGGACTTGTAAAGCATTGTTCGCGTCACTTACTACCTGTATGAGCACGCACGAAACACTAACATTCTGGTTTATAATAGAAGCTATTAGTGTACGACAGAAACAACACTGCAAAGCCGAATTTAACCGATCACCTCCTTCTAACGCTCGATGTGCAATATTTATAAAGTATTTATAGAAATGTGATATTTATACAAATATTGCATTGGCAAGGGAAAATATCCATAAAGGATATTAATATTTACTGCATATATAAATATACATTAATAAACGAAGAAAGTCACTAACCAAGTGGGAAGTACAACTAGTTTAATAAAACATTTTATACACAGGACAAGTTTTCAATTGCACCTCATACAAATATAGAATTTAATGTGTCGCAATAAAGTTTGAATTAATTTGCAATGACTTTGTTGATATATATTAGATATTAGCGTTAGTTTGAAAGCAGCGCTTGAAATAGAAAATATGTATGGAAATTGCTTTTTAAATAAAATTCTAAAAGTTATGAAGAATATTCTACTAATATCATAAATGTGAAAGTCTGTGGTGATGTTTGTATATTAGAATCATCTTAGCTCATATATGTCCCACTGTTGGGCTCGAACCTTCTCTATAATGGGAGGGGAAATGATCCACTATACCACACTGATCAGACGTGTTGGTATAGGGTTTTGTTTCAAGTTTGCCTTCTCTTGCATAGATTTTATATGCGTGTTTATATCCATCAGTCGTCTCTTATGATCACCCACGGGTAAGAGAGGGGTAATGAATTGTATTCTTACTCCGTCACCACACGGATGGATGGAATATTAGAATGTTCATTATTTAATCACGCCTTTTTTTTTTTTTTTTATTGGTGGGCTATGGGTGCGTCTCGCCCCGCCAAATCAGTCCGGGGTGACGGAGAAGGCGGCGCGTGACCCTATAGACCCACCGTAAAATACTCTCTCTTCGCCGTGTGAGCGGACCACCGGTACCCGATCTTTGTCTTCGGTGGTCCGCTCGGCGGTTTACCCTCGCGGGTTCCTCTCGTCGACGCCCCGACAGATTTCGCCGTCGGGGCGTCGCCCTCATGCGGTGGCCTCGCGTCGGGTGACCGGACAATTCCCCGGTCCGATCACCCGAGGCCTGGGTTAGGGCGGCATCAGGCGCAGGTATTCGCGACTGCGCCGCCCCGGCCGCTGCGGCGGCCCGGGTTGCGGGAGTCCTCCCTGACTCGTTCCGCCGCCTCCTTCCGCGAGATGACAGCCTCGCAGAAGGCGGCGACCGCGTCCCAATTCCTGACGCTGTCGACCATCGCCCTCGCGACAGCCGGCACTGCCAGGTCGACACCGATAATAGCGACGAGGTCGCGGCGCTGTCCGTCCCAGCCCGAGCATTCCTCGAGCGTATGTTGCGCCGTGTCCTCGTCACTACTGCAATGATGGCAGCCCGGAGTCCACTCCCTGTACACGACCGTCTGCAGGTATTTCCCGAAGCACCCGTGCCCCGTCAACACCTGCACCAGTCGGAAGGTGAGGACCCCGTGCCGCCGCTCCATCCATTTCATCAATACGGGCCGGAAGGCTTCGACGGTCACGATACCGTGTCTAGGCCTCTCCAGCCGCATAACCCAACGGGCGATGACGTCTCGGCCGGCGTCCTCGCGCCAGGTGGCTATCTCGCTCAACGATGGGGAGCCACCCTCCTCGCACACTGAGGTAACCCGCCGGTAGAGGTCGGAGAGCATCTCCGCCTCTAGGTCCCACGGGGGTGTCCCGGCCAATAGGCACGCCGCCTCTGTCGACACCGTGCAGTACCCGCGAATGGCTCTGACCGCCATGGCTCTCTGTGGCCTCCACAGAACCGCCCTGAGTTGGGCGTTCAGAGCCCTCGCCCACACGGGTGCGCCGTACATGGCCATCGAGCGGATGACCCTCGCATACAGCCGTCGGCCCTCGAAACTGGGTCCGCCCACATTCGGCATGAGCCGAGAAAGGGCGGACGCCGCGCCGACCAGCCGGGGAGCAATCTGTTGGAAATGCTCCCGGAACTACCATCGCCCGTCGAGCACCAGACCCAAGTACTTCATATGGGCCTGGATGTTGATCTGGATGGAGTTGACGACTAACGAGGCGCCGGTTGGTAGCCTTACGCGTGGCCCATGGAATAATAGGGCCTCCGTCTTATTTAAGGCCACCCTGAGCCCCAGCGCCTCGATTCGCCTGACCATCTCCTCGGTGCCGAGAGTGGCCAGGCTCGCCGCCTCTTCGAGTGTCCTGCCCCGGGCTGTGACGAGCGTGTCGTCAGCATAGCACACCAAGCTCAGCCCGGGGGGGAGACTCCCTCTCAACGCCCAGTCGTACCCGATGTTCCACAGAGTCGGCCCCAGGACCGACCCCTGTGGAACACCGCACGACATGGGCGTCCGCACAATGTCCCCTGCGGGACCCGCGCAGAGGATTCTGCGCCCCTCCAAATAGTCTGCCACCAGCCGCCTGAGGTACAGGGGCACTCCATGGAACCGGAGCGCCTCCCTGATGCAGCTGAATGGCAGACTATTGAATGCGTTGGCGATGTCCAGCGACACCGCCAACAGCACTCCCTTGCCGGCGACAGCCTCCGTGGCCGTCTGCCTCAGGCGTAGCAGGGCCCCGATGGTCGAACGCCCCCTCCTAAACCCACATTGAGCGTCCGATAGATCGGGCCCCACCTCCTCCAAGTGTCGGACGATGCGGGCACCGAGGACACGCTCCAGCAGCTTACCCACATCGTCGAGAAACACGATGGGCCTGTAGGCTGCGCTGCGCGCGAAGCTTGTTCAGCGACGCGCGATACGGGCGACCCCAGGGGTCACGGTTCGGACCGTCCAACATATCCTGCCAACTCGCATCCTTGGCGGCTCGGATGGCCAGCCGAAAGGCAGTACGGGCACTGCGGTACGCCTTGTACAGCTGGCCCTCCCGCTCAGCGTCGCGGTGACGCCGCCGGCTGCGGGTGTAGGACCTTCGGGCACTGATACACGCCGCGCGAAGGTCCGCCCGTCTTGGGGACCACCAGTAGACCCCCTGCCTCGGAGGTAAACGCCGCATCCTGGGCATGGCCGCATCGCAGATCTGCGTTAACGCACTGCGGATGCGGCTGTTAACAACACAGAGGCCAAGTGAAGCCGCCCACTCAACGACCGCCCGCCCGCGGTCGTCCGTCATAGGGGACCCCCACGCCGTGGATTTGGCGTTGAAGTCCCCCAGGACCAGGACGAGGCCCGGTGCCAGTCGCCGTATCGAAGCCTCCAAGGTGGTGAGGGAGGCCCTGAAATCGTCCATTCTCCTGTTAGGGGAGAGGTAAACGCTGTAGAGTGTGACCCCTCCCCATTCCGCAACGACAAATTCTTCGCCCCTATCCAAAAGGGATAAGGACGGGAAGTGCCGCTGCATTGAGACGAATATTGCTGCAGTTCCGTTTCGGCTGACCACCCATATTTAATCACGCCTAAACCTTTGAACAAATTTAAATGAAAATTGGCGCACAGATAGACCATGCGGCTACGAATACTACCAACCCTTACTTTGCTCGTAGATGTCGTAATAGACGACTAAGAACTTATTGACCTGGGCCAACACCACCTGATGCCGTTTGGTCAACAATTACATTCCCAAGAAGGGTTGTCAGGCAGGCGTTCGGTCATAAAACTATTGCCAATAACTTTTGCAATATGTAGGAACAGGAGAGTACATATTGAATCGACCCCGAATAACTGGAATAAGAACAGGAGAATGATTTATATTCCGGTAATGTGTTCCCTCAGGTACTCAAGTCTCTTAGTAGTTTTATACGACAAATACAGTAAACTTATGTAAAATATAGTATTCTTACTCCATCATCTTAAAGAAATATGTAAAATCATTTAGAACTAGAATGTATTTGCAAAATAATCTGCAAAACTAAAGCGAAGGTCGTTAATAAATATTACGAAGCTACGAATTAAACCTTTAATAACAGAATATATATAACTATTATTTGTTATTTCACGTGTCTTCCTAACATAGTGCCGTTAATAACATTCATTTTATTCATTTTATTGGTCGACCGGCCGCGTGCGTTGTCCCCAGATGTATTGTCATAGAGTAAATAAATTCAGTAAGCCCATTACAATTAAATGGATTTTATAACATCGATTTTAAAATATCGATCGGTACTTATACCGATATATACAAGAATACAATTCGCCACCTTCTATCAAGCCTGTGGGTGCCGCAAAAGATGACTAGGCGGTATAATACGCACTTCCGTGTAGGACTATGCTGTTGACAATTTTCTGTCTTCTGCGGCCGCTACGTCTGTGATAATACCACAATCTCGCAGAAAATAGATGTCTGAGCAGGGACATTGTGCTGGCCACCGACGACAAAGACCAGGTTCCCCACGGCGTCCAGAGGTATATTGCGGGGCGGGTTTATGGGATCGCGCGCCGCTTCTTCTGTTGTCCCAGACGGATTTAGTGGGGTGTAACCAAACCATAGATCATTACCAAAAAAAAAAAGGGACACTCAGCTGTTGTACTTCCTTCAATATACGAAGGAGCTGGAAGCCCAATTTTCTGTGTGGGAGTTGGTTGAATCATAGAAAAGCTACTATGCAAGAGAAGGAAAACTGGTAATAAAACCTTATACTAATCTGTCTAACCAACGTGGTATAGTGGGTCGGTTTCTCTCCTGTTGTGTGACTCGAGACCTGCAATGAGACATCAATGAGCTGAGAGCTGATTATGATGATGATTAGAATATCAACTCATGATTTCATTACATACATTATATCTACTGTACATTATATCTATTGTAGTGATTACTATCCCCTATTTTTTTTACGAGGGATCAATAGCAGAGTTTATTGGGTAACTTATTAATTGCGGTCGCCAACTCGATTGCCAAATATGGTGTCTTATGACACTACTTTTACTTGGGAAGATTTGTATTCAACAGTGGATATTGAAAAGCTAATAGAAAAATGTAAAGTCGGCGGTGAATCACTGGTTTTTGGGACTTGTGTCAATGTTAATCGTAATTTAATCATATCGAAGGCTACAACTACAACCTATTTCAGGTCATTTTTAGTTCTTTAATATGGATGAGGATAAGAACTAGTTTTTAGTTATTTTGTGTGGATGGATAAAACAACTAGTGGAAACAGTACATACATACATACATATCATCACGCCATATCCCTTGCAGGGTAGGCAGAGAGAACAGAGTGCCAGAGAACTCTATCTCTGCATACTTCACTCGCTTCCTCAACATTCATAATTCTCTTCATACACACTCGCCGGTTTCGGAGACTCTTGACTCCACCTTCCTTCAGTACATGACCGACCTGGTCTAAGTAGGTTAGTCTCGGTCTCCCTCGGTACCTACATCCTTCCACTTTCGCATTGTATATCTTCTTAACCAGACTTCGTTCGGCATTCTTTCCACATGTCCGAACCATCGGAGCATGCCCTTTCGCATCTTTACACCAACTCTATATCTGGAAACAGTGGTTTCCAGATATAGAGTCATGCATTTAATCTTTAAGCAATCCCTTTCAGCGAAGTATTCTTGTACATATCTGACACTTTGCATTCTTCATTTACCATAGTAAAGACAGAGTAAGAATAAAACGTATTACTATGACTTCCTTGCATCCAGCTCTCGTAACTAAAGAACGAAAACCCGTAATGTTATTAAAAGAGAAGGATAGTTCAAACCTAAATAATCTTTCAACCGGTGCGGACCACTATGGACGAGCTTACCTCAAAGTGAAGAAGGATAATGGAAAATAAACTAAAAATATAGACAAAAGGCAGCTCATTCAAAACAGTGTAACTATTCTTCTGTTTTTATTTTGTAATTGTAAAATTTTATTATTTTGTAGACAAATAAGCTTCTTTCTGATGATTTCTGCATAGGTATATGTAATACTAGCATTTGTTCACAGCTTCACCCGTGTAATAAGTGACTTTAACAATATATAGAGTTTTATCCCAACAACAAATTACCGGGATATAGAGTAGCCGACGTGTTGATCCACGAAATGGTCTATCTGTATGCAAATTTTCATTCAAATCTATACAGCGACATACGTATGGTTTAATAACAAACTTTCACATTTATAAAATTAGTAGGACGTAAGATTAGAAGGAATGTTTCAAGAGCATCATTAAAAAAAGCAATATACAGAAAAGTAAGTGAAAAATATAAATTACGTGGTTGATAAGTGCTGATAAGTAGTGATTATAAGCATAGGTATGCTCTAAAGGACGATCAAGAAAGTTTCTTCAAAAAGCCTTGAAAAGCTCTTAGAGGGTTTTGCACTTACAACTCAAATTATTTAAGTCTAAAATTCTTTATTGCTTTAAACTGTATTTAGGTGATATAATTTGCCAAATCTATCATCACGATTGAAGTAGTTATCTCCCATATCGATAGGATTGAACCCACAATAGACTCGATCTCCACGTGGATAATTCTTCTCTTTTTTTTTAAATTTAAGTCTCTATTGGGTACTACATTTTACCAAGTTGTTTTATCTGATAATATGCATTTTCTCCATTTCCAACTTATTACATGAACCAATACCCTATATTTACCATAATAAATCCTTATTAATATTATAAATCCAAAATAACTCTGTCTGCCTGTCTGTCTGTTGCTCTTTTACGCCAAAACTACTGAACCGATCAAAATGAAATTTGGTAAACAGATAGTCTAAAGCCTGATAAAGGATATAGGCTACTTTTTAATGCAAAAGGGGTTTTAAAGGGGGATGAAAAGTTGTAAGAATGTATCGTCATTTTTAAAGCCAGATTTTTGAAACTTATTTTTAGGCTATTGATTAGATATAAATAAATGTGACATTAATATGTTGTAAAAATTTACCCTTAAGGGGTAAAATAAAAATAGGGGATGAAAAACTTTAGGCAAGTAACCTTTTACGCAGGCGAAGCCGCGGGCAGAAGCTAGTATTGTATACATAATATTTCATGAATCATATCGTTGTACAGTTGGATGTAGTACACTTGATCATAATTAAAACAGGCTACAAGTAAATAAAGCTGATGTTATTATCTCATTTAAAATATTGCAATCAATGGGAGGCAATTGCCGCTGCCCCGAGGCCCGTCTGTTTAATTATTAACTCATTGCTAATATTATATATGAATCAATTTATTCGGGCGCTGCGCGCGACCGGCTGCATATTTTTCAATTACGTCAATTTAAAATAATACATAATTCGCTATTGTGAGTCATTGAGAGCATTGTGTCAGACGTCTCGTTTGGACGGCTCGTGTTAATTTCATATAACCAGTGTTCTTGTTTATGTACCGTGAACAAACGAACAAATGTCCCATACAGCTATATGTACGCTTTAAGTGAAAGATTTTATCAATTATTATCAGCGGTATCCTCTAACTATCATTATACGGCACGTGTCTTTTACGTTTTATAGTTTTAATAGTGGCAGGATCACGTCGTTAACAGTTTTCTGTCTACAGCCGCGAGCCGGTTCGTCCGGGGTAGTACCACACTCTTGCAGAAGATCGACGTCTGTGTAATGGCAATGTGCTATTGCGCTTCGTTCTGTGAGCGAGCGAGCCGGAAGCCCAACACCCAGTTGGGCTTCCGGCTCTCTCGGGGTTTGGGGATTTTATCGGTAGGCAGTAGCCTAAGCTATACCCTTGGTATTGCAGAGGTCCATGGGTGGCAGTGTCACTTACCATCAGATGTGCTGCTGCCACGTTTGCCACCATAAGCAGTAAAAAAAAAATATTGGTTTAAAACTAACTATATTTTACTTTTAAAAAACGCAGAAAACTAAGGAACAACCCTAGTACGGCAAGATTCTTAATGAATGCAAATTATATACAGAGTTAGGACCATAGAAAAGTTATCGTAAATGAAAATCAAAATCACATCTTAGAATAAATAAATAAATAAGACGTTAGAATTCTGCCCTTATGATAGGCATTTTTAGAATTTCGTTATGCTTAAATTGAAAAAGATCCGTTTATCTACTACTGTACATAAGACTAGACCAAACATAAAATATAATTGACCTACTACTATACGCTAGTTAAACAGGTTGGTATAGAATTAACTTCGTATTTTGATTGTCTTGTAGTCATCTTGTTTGTCATATCTTCTAAGTCGTGGATCGTCGTGTCGTGGTGACGGAGTAAGAATACTATTCACCACCCCATATCTTTCCCGTGGGTGATCGTACGAAACGACTAAGGAATATAAAACGCATATAACATCTATGCGAGAGAAGAAAATCTCGAAACAAAACGCTATACCAACACGTCCGACCAGCGCGGTATAGTAGGTTAATTTCCCTCCTATTACGGAGAAGGCCCGAGCCCAACAGCGGGACATTTATGAGCTGTGATAATGATGATGATGATTCTTATTTTATCACCAAATAGAATAAATATATTTTTCATAAAATCATTTGCAAATTTCACAATTTAACATTCAATAGTTGAAATAAATGATACAAATAATAATAAAATACATATAATATGTATTTAACAGTGCAATAGACACAATACTTCCTTCCCGTTCGTGTAACATGCTGTTTAATGTAATCTTACCACGCGATATTTTGTTCTGTTACTTGGTATACAATTTATTTAGATGAATTTTTGTTACATTTAGTTTATGAAGCTAACTTAAGATACTACATTTCATAAATTAATGATCTCTAATATTTACGCGAATATATATATAAATTACGTGTCACGTTGTTTGTCCGCGATGGACTCATAAAGTACTTAACCGATTTTAACTAAATTTGCACAGCATGTGTAGTTTGCTCCAACTTAAAAGATAGAATAGCTTAAATCTCAATTTATAGTAACATTATTTTATTGCAAATTATTTGTCTAATATTTGACAGACAAAATCATATGTTATATCAAAAGGATTTTAAAAGATGGCGGCATCTGTTGACTGGATTCAGTAAGTATTTAATAGATGGCGCTATGTTAAATGTACAAACGCTTCATATAAGCTAAAATTTGTTAGAATAAACAAAAAGTGTTACTGATGCTAACCTAAGCCACAGCAACGCGTGGCCCGGTCTGCTATCTTAATATATATAAATTACGTGTCACGTTTGTCCGTGATGGACTTCTAAAGTACTTAACCGATATTAAACAAATTTGCACAGCATGTGTAGTTTGATCGAACTTAAAAGATAGAATAGCTTCCATGTCAATTTATAGTCACAATATTATTTTATTGCAAATTATTTGTCTATTATTTGACAGTTACAATTTCTAACAGATGGTAGTATCTATCGATTGGATTGAATAATATAATAGATGGCGCTATGTTAAACGTACAAACGTTTCATATAAGCTACAATTTATTAGCATTACCACGTGTTACTGAGGCTACCTTAGCCACAGCAACGCGTGGCCGATCTGCTAGTTTATTATATAACTAATATTGTAGCGGGTTGATATAAATCTCTGTAATAACGATGATTTATTGGACGTGAAACACTTTTGTCTTTCCCCGATGTTGAACGCTGTAAAGTGTTTGAAATGTCTGGTAATTAAAAATCAAATACAAACGCGATAGAATTTGTAAAATTCAAATTTCTAAATTATGTAGTAAAAATTATTTTTACTACCCACTTCTGGGCTCCGGCCTCTTTTACAATAGGAGGGAAATTAACCTACTATAACACGCTGGTCAGGTGGATTGGTATAGAGCTTTAAGTAGTGTTTTCCTTCTTTTAAATAGATGCATATTAGGTAAATCGTTGTGTTGTATTTTTTCATAAAAAAATATATTATTCTATATATATATATATATATTTTTGTTTTTGTTTTTCGTAACGCAGTGGCTAAAAAATGCATTTTTCGCACTTCCGCCCGGGCGGGGTATGTGGGACTCACAGGCCCTGAAGGGGTCACTGAATACCCACTAAAAAACCAACTGCGAGCTGTTAGCCGTTGGGACTTTTACAGCTGAACCGGACTATGGAGAATTCTATATATTTATCATCTCAGCTCATATAAGACCCATTGCCGAGGCCGAGCCTCTTCCCCTATGCCACGCTAGTAAGACAGGTTGGCAGAGGGTTTCATTTCAAGTTTTAGTTGTTTCACATAGATGCTATATTCATATCTTTCAGTCTTCTTTTACGATATCTACGGACAAGATAGAGGATGGAGATAGGGATTATCAGGAGAATATACGGCAACATTTCCTAGGATAGCTAGGAAATGTTTATAAATTTACCCCAAACTACAGTCGCCAATCCGATTACTAAGTGTAACATACATACATACATATCATCACGCCATATCCCTTGCAAGGTAGGCAGAGAGAACAGAGTGCCAGAGAACTCTATCCTTGCATACTTCACTCGATTCCTCAACATTCATAATTCTCTTCATACACGCTCGCCGGTTTCTGAGACTCTTGACTCCACCTTCCTTCAGTACGTGACCAATCTGGTCTAGGTAGGTGATTCTCGATCTGCCCCGGTACCTACATCCTTCCACTTTCGCATTGTATATAAGTGTAACAATTATTATAATCAGTTATAATAACTGCTTTTCATGAATAACTATTTGCATTATATGGTATTGTTTGATAAAAATCTACCTTAAGCAGTAGATAGTAACAGTCTGAATGATAATGATATTTTATTACATTGAAGTTAATGTTATTCTAATGTGGGGCTTACATCCCGATTGGAACGCGGCCCCACTGATGAAGTAACAACGTAAAAATACCTTTGTCCGCCCATGACTGTGAATGATGTAAAATTGGTTTTATATCATATATTTTTCATCACTTTAATATCAGCAATTATTTTGTAAATAATTAATCTGTTATTGATTTTTTTTTAATTGCTGATGGTGGAAAACGAGCAAGCAATACACCTGATGGTAAGTGTTACTGCCACCCATGGACCTAACTGGGCCGCTGCCTACCAATAAAATCCCCAAACCCACCCAGTTGGGTTTCCGGCTCTCTCGTTCACCGAACGAAGCACAACATCATATTATCATTGTTTGGACATTGATTTTCTGCGAGAGTGTGGTACTACTCCGGACGGAACGGCTCCTGTAGACAGAATTCAGTTTGTGGTTCTACCACTAAATTTTGTATTTAAATGATAGGTATTTTTATTTAAATTTATTAATGAAGCGAAATAATTTTAAAAAGGTGACACCTTGTCGATATATGAAATAAAATATCGCCCGTAAAGAAGATATTTGTAAAGAATATATATTTTTTTAACTTGAGAACGGCTAAAACGAATTTTAATATTTTTGTTTTGTTGGTATACTCTCCACTTCATCAGAATAACTTTAAATATAGCGCACTCAGCGTTTAAGCGTCATTGCCTAGACGACAATGCTTCAACGCTCCTATGCCTCTTCAATCTTTTCGTGATATTTTTTCCAAATTACTTAATGTAAAAAGACAAAGGTCTATCTACATTGAATATCTATAAAAAGCTACAAATATAATATAATATGATAAAATAACTATTTAGATAAGAATTAGATAAATACTTTAAAATGTGAAAAAAAGTATACAATTTAAATATATTTCTTATTTAAATGTAATTAATTTGAGATATATAACGTTGTGCTTGTCCTGCTTGTCCCAACATTACTGTATGGAAGCGAGAGTTGGGTATGCAGAAAAGAGTCATCATTCTCCTACTCTTATCCCAATTACTTGGGGTCGATACAATATGTACTCTTCTTTCATAGCACATATTGTAAAAGTTATTGGCAATAATTTTATGACCGGCTGCCTGCCAGACGTCAACCCTCCTTGGGAATGTAATTGTTGACCAAATGGCATCACATGGAGTTGACCCAGGTCGTTATACGGCTCTTAGTCGGCTTTTACGACATCCACGAGCAAAGTAAGGATTGGTAGTATTCGTAGCCGCTACCACACAGCTAAGGAAAACGTATGCAGAAAAGAGTATGAAAGTAAAATTAATGCGGTCGAAATGCGATCTGTGCGGAAAATCTGTGGAGTTAGGCTGACCGACCGCATTCGTAACGACGACGTAAGTGAGCGAGTAGGTATGAAAGAGAGTATTGGTGTAAAGATGCGAAAGGGAATGTTCCGATAGTTCGGACATGTGGAAAGAATGCCGAACGAACGTCTGGTTAAGAAGATATACAATGCGAAAGTGGAAGGATGTAGGTACCGAGGGAGACCGAGACTAACCTACCTAGACCAGATCGGTCATGTACTGAAGGAAGGTGGAGTCAAGAGTCTCCGAAACCGGCGAGCGTGTATGAAGAGAATTATGAATGTTGAGGAAGCGAGTGAAGTATGCAGAGATAGAGTTCTCTGGCACTCTGTTCTCTCTGCCTACCCTGCAAGGGATATGGCGTGATGATATGTATGTATGTAATTTGAGATATATTGGCTTCCATATAAAGAGTAAAATGTTGCGTACTTTTATTTAGAACTATTTAAGATAAACAATATGTTTTCTTTATCTAATAAATTACTAAACTTTTATTTTGTATTTAATATATTTCGTTAATGTTATATATATATATATATATATATATATATATATATATATATATATATATATATATATATATATATATATATATATATATATATATAATTCTACTGTACGTGTGTATGTCACTGTACATACTCCTAAACGGCTGGACCGATTTTATTGATCTTTTTGTGTGTTCGAGGGGATTCGAGAATGGTTTAGATAAGCGATTGGACCCGGTAGATGGCGCCGTTGTCGGTATTTCAAACGGCTGGACCGATTGAGATGAAATTTTCTATCATATTTCCATGGGTCCCTGAATGATTTTAAAATACAATTGGACCCGGTCAGGATGACGTCTGCTGGGACAGCTAGTAATCTCATAAATTTTAACTTAGAAGTTTTTTGTTTGGCGGCGAGCTGTGGAATGGTCACACCAGGCTAAATCCGTCCAATAGAAGAAAACTTAGAAGTTAAGACGACTTTTATCAAATTAACCGATTAAAGTAGTACAAAGTTCGCTGGGGCACCTACTCGTACCCGACTAGAAATTTTTTCGTCTTCCTTAGCAGGACCGGACCGGGCATGCCCGATCTGGACCAGATAAGGTATGTAACGCAGAAGATATATCTGGACCCGATCAGGAAAACCTTATCGGGTCCAGATCAGGCATTCCTGATCGGGTCCAGATAAGGCGTTCCTGATCGGCTCCGGATGAAATTTTACTGATCGGCACCAAATCAGTCATCTGCGTTATATATCTTGCCTGATCCAAAACGAGTATGCCCAGTCTGGTCCTTTTAAAAAACATGAATATCTTAAAGAACATGTTTAATATATAAAAATATAAATTAATATATGACGTAGGCAGCGAATGCAGTGCTATATTCTTATCATAGAGTCCCAGTGAGCCGTTCCAATTAGGGCGCAACCACCAGATGCTAACGACTTCAACTGTCGCCTGAATTTCTCATTCATGACCTGATCGATCTGTTTTGATCTGTTTCGATAACAACTAATTTAATATTAGGCGATGTTATTACGCTTCAGAGAATCTTAACACCGCGATTCTGATAATGACGTCATTTTACTAACGCCATCAATTTATTACGACCCAAAACATTAAATGTTAGAATGGTTGTTACAATATTATTATATTTATTTCTATCTATGTTTTCAAATGTACCTATTATTTATTTTTGTTTTTACTTTAAATATAAATTATTTTTATATTATTAATTAAACATTATTATTATTAAATACATATGATTAATTAAAGATTTCAGATTAATCTCCTCTGATGCAAATACAATTTACACCGTGGCATAAATATGACAATCATGATATGATACTTTGTTAAATTTAGATTGATATTTTTTTTGTGTTACGAAAACTGTTTCTGGTCCTGATATACTACATACCTTACCATGTACTTGATTATATTTTACATCAGGCTGTCCTTATTTGGTATAGACCTAGTCCTGATCCGGAATGCCTTACCATACTTGATGGTATTTCACATCAGGCTATCCTTATTTGGTCCTGATCTGGTCCTGATCCGGTATGCCTTACCATACTTGATGTTATTTCACATCAGGCTATCCTGATCAGTACCAGACCTGGTCCTGATAGGGTTTGCCGGACCCGGCATGCCTCATTCTATCCTGATCGGGTCCTGATCCGGTATGCCTTACCATACTTGATGATATTACACATCAGGCTATCCTTATTTGGTCCTGACCTGGTCCTGATCCAGTATTCCTTACCATACTTGATGATATTTCACATCAGGCTATCCTTATTTGGTCCTGACCTGGTCCTGATCCGGTATGCCTTACCATACTTGATGATATTTCACATCAGACTATCCTTATTTGGTCCTGACCTGGTCCTGATCTGGTATGCCTTACCATACTTGATGATATTTCACATCAAGCTATCCTTATTTGGTTCTGACGTAGTCCTGATCCGGTATGCCTTACCATACTTGATGATATTTCACATCAGGCTATCCTTATTTGGTCCTGATCTGGTCCTGATCCGGTATGCCTTACCATAGTTGATGTTATTTCACATCAGGCTATCCTGATCAGGACCAGACCTGGTCCTGATCAGGTTTGCCGGATCCGGCATGCCTCATTCTATCCTGATCGGGTCCAGATACATGATCTGGTTGAACCATACTTTTTTTCTAGTCGGGTAGTATTATATATATCCTGGGGCTTAATTGTGGAGCTAAACTCAGTTTTGGATACGTGTCGTTTCGAGATCACAATCCAATTCCCTTATCACCTATGATAAATGGAGATCAAGTAAATGGTTAGTACATCGTATTTTCAGTCCATAACCTATGTTATATATTAGGTTATAAAATTTTATTCATTAGGCAATAGAAAGTTAATGGACCCGCAAATGGTATTATAAACATTTAATAAACTTACACTTTTGTAAAGTATGAAAATTAACAAACAGGTGTACTGTTTCGTATAAATAATTAAGAAAACAATTTTAAATAAATATATATAACTATCTACCAATGTCACTGTTAGATCACATAATCAGCTATACATTCGTATTTCTAGTAATCTTAACTTAATTTATTTTTCAATATGCTTTTTTGTTTCATTCAACTGATCATCATAAGATTTTGCATATAAGTACAAAAAAAAGTTACGGTAGCGTTCATACAAAAAAATTACATATAATGCTCAGGGTTAAAAAATCCTTTAAACGTCTGCTTGTGGTATTATTTAAACGGGATATTAATTAAATAGTAGAATATATCATTTACTCATTCATCAAACAGTATAAATGTGCCTCTCGGAGTCATAATCTGCTTAGAAGTTTTTTTTCAGTATTCTTATTACTTAAAACCATAAGTCCTAGTTAATGACCAGGCTGGTAGAATTTAGAAGTACTGTAGATATATATTCATATCGTGATAAACTTAAAAGTTATGCATCTTTTACAATACCTGCCGGTCTAACAAGAAACGATTCTTCTGATTTCGTGTTTGCTATAGAAGATTAGTAGGTACAGAACTTAAATAGTAATTCATTATCAGAGAAGATAAGAAATAATAGCCAGACTGTCATTTTTAAAACAGTCTCATTTTGGTCATTGTATATGTGAGAAGAAAATAAATAATAAATTTAATATATATATATTTTTTAATTTTCAAGGTTCAACATCGTCATATTAAGATTAAATAATTACATTGATCATGTTTTAAATATATCATTGTCAGAATATACCGTTCCATATATAGAGAATATTATAGAAATGTCTAACTAATAATCAGACTGCGACATACACAAAATCGCTCACAGATTCTGTGTATGTGTGCGTAAAGTGTACAAATGTATATATGCTTGTATTTGGTTTATTCCGAGCGTTTAAGTTTAATTAGACAATTTATATTCAAGTTGCAATGAAGACTGCCGCTATATTATTTATTGAGCATATTAAAACAGCAAATGTTGTGTTTCTGTTATGTTTAAAACGTCTAAATATGTATTAAATTTTAAAACATTGAGCAAAAAGATTTGATGAATAATTTATTTTTTGGGACTTTCCTTGTTTCTTTTAGTGAAGATTTTGTAAGTGATTAATGAGTTATTGTAGCATTAGAGATCGTAGTCGTTAATGATGGTAAGTAAGCCCATCATGGAGGCCAGAGAGTAGCAAAGACGTTTAACTAATATGTTTTTATTTTTCAGAAGAAGCGTAATTTATTTATTGTTACCTCATTAGAGACAAAGTCGAAATACATTACCTCTTCACTACCCGTGGTTCAATAACCACTGTGGATGGATAAAAAAATGTGAGCAAGGTGACATCATGCATCATTTTAGGAAAAGAAAAATCCTAATTAAAATCTTAAACCTGTATATTAGTACGTATAAACTTATATCCAACCATATAATTGTACAAATGACGTAGTGGTTAAAACACCGACTTACCATGCCAAGGGTTCGATTCCAATGCAGGAAAAGACTTTTCACAATTCAAAAATTGTTATTCTGTATTTGATTGTTAATGGTGTTGGTTAAATAATTGTAAAAACCTTCCAATAACAAGGATTATTTCTTGCAGTGCAGGATGTAATTGTCTTAAGAAAAACAGTAATTATACTATAATGAATTCTGATGTTTACGTACATTTAAAATAAATAATTGTATAGATTTGACACACAATAATAGCTAAATATTAATTTACTCAACTTTAGTAAGATAAAATAAGTCGCGTCAATAATTAGTATTATGCGTCGGGAGTTTTCTTGTCGCACTTTTCTCAGTGTGGCCGCGTTCTGATCCGATAATACCTTAATAGTTTTGTTAATTTTTAAACTAGTAAATTGCCACAATATAGTGAATTATCATCAAATAAGGTGTTTATTAATGATAACTGATCATAAACAATATAAAATTTTATATATAGAATAATTTTCTTTTTTTTACTGGCAATGAATTTAGGTATATTAAGAATGTGTTTTAAAATTTAATAACTGGTTCTGTAGCGGGTAGATATAAATCTCTGTAATAAGATTGACTTATTGAACGTGAGACAACTTAGTTCTGTGACTATGAACGCTATAAAGTGTTAAAAATCATATACAAAAGCGATAAAATCAGTAAATATACATGTAATTTATACTTATATTAAAAGCAAATAGATGACCGAATGTGAGTACTAGTAGCTCATAAAGGATTCTACACATAACGTTACGTAACTACTTTTTAAGTACTCCAAAAACGATAATTAAATTCATACGAAAAATATTTATAGAATTACCACGTTACGTTGAGATTCTAGACTTTTTAAAAGTTTTGTCTGTGATCTGTAAAGGCAGGACTGCTAAATCTTTTCATTTATTAAATTTAAGACGTTATAGATTCGAGGTTGATTATCACTGTAGTAACGGAGTAAGAATACAATTCACCACCCCATATCTTACTCGTGGGTGATCTTAAGAGTCGACTGAGGGTCAAGAAAAGGAACAAATAACATCAAAAAATTGTCATTATAATAAATAAAATTAAAAATCAAACGTCTTTCGGCTACAACACAACAATCTGCCAATATATTAATATTGGTAGATTGTTTAAAAAAATATGTAACTTTTTCTTATTTAAAACAAAACAGACTTTTGGCGGGCATATGAAAGTCATGTGGTAGTCTTGTTTAATATTCGATATCTGTGTTTGAATGAATTTATGGATGGATATATCTAAGTGTTTTTTCTATATGTTTGTGTGATATCTTAGTGTTTTCTATAATTTTGATGGTATGTAATGTGATGCGATGTAACTGCTGCGATGTAGTGAATATGATATAAAAGTGCTTTACATGGTTTTCGTTTACCATCAACATTCTCAGCAGATACGATTAACATTGTGGCTATAACACTGGTGATGGCAACGATTTGACTTATTGACAGACAATGACTAACCTGAAAAGACTAAAAACCTAAATAAAATTATAACTCAACACTGACAACAATTACTCGTATAAGTAACTGATACCAATACATAAAAAAGAAGAAACAAAACTTTTTCAGAACAAAGAAAACGCAATTTTCTGAATGCTCTATTGAGTAATTAATGCATATACTTAAAAAAAAAATCCGTTAAACTAAAAAACATCAAGATTGTTGTATGGAAGCCCCCCTTAAATATTTATTTTATTTTATTTTTAGTATTTTTTGTTATAGCGGCAATAGAAATACATCATCTGTGAAAATTTCAACTGTCTAGCTATCACCGTTCTTGAGATACAGCCTGGTGACAGACGGACGGACGGACAGCGAAGTCTCAGTAATAGGGTCCCGTTTTTACCCTTTGGGTACGGAACCCTAAAAAACAAACAATATATATGCATTTGTAATATTAGTTGAGATAACAAAAAAATTTCTATATATTGAAAATATAAAAATATAAAATTGACGTTCGCATAAATTCAAATATGATTAAAGGTCGCATAAATTCGAACAATATTAAAGGTCATCAAACCAACTTTCGAATCTGAAACCTCCGCGTGGCAGTCTGTTAAACTTCCCCAAATTATTAAAGTTTCTTTTGTAACTTGTTTATTAATTTTGCACGCGATTTTCAATTAATCTTATAACATCTAATTATGATAATAATATAGAAAAATGTTCTAATATGATTGTATAAACGCGATTCTGTAATAAACATATATCAATCGG
The DNA here is from genome assembly GCA_905163515.2 of Lymantria monacha. Lineage (NCBI taxonomy): Eukaryota > Metazoa > Arthropoda > Insecta > Lepidoptera > Erebidae > Lymantria > Lymantria monacha. The sequence continues at coordinate 28,302,722 of LR991081.1, forward strand.
CTGACGTATTTTTTTGTTGTCACTTTTTTTTTCTTCACAACAATGTCTCGAATACAACTGTAACGCTGAATATATAATTAGTTTATAGTTGTTATTATTCATAATTTATCTAAAGTGAAAATAAATTATTTTGTTTGTGATATGTTTTGTGCAGTTGAAAGTGGTAGATCGTGAGTGTTGGCTCGCCTAAGTGGTTTCAATAAATAATGTATTATGCCTCGATGTGCTCAATCAAATAAATAGCTGTTGTTATTTCAGTTTATTATTCATTTTTATTTATTAAAATTTGAAGGTTAATCTCTTATGTATTATTTCACAAATGTGTTTCTTTTTATCATCATGAAATATGTACCATAATATTTAGTCAATATTAATGTGTGTGGACGCTATTTTGAAAATTATTTTTTATTATAGTAACGAAAAATAAATGTTTTAAAATTAATATTTTATTAAATACAATCGAACATTTCACGTGATGAATTTTTAAGAATGAGTTTATCAAAGTGCTTAAAAATATGATTCTATCGTGTGGTGAATAAATAGAAATACAATTCACCTCCCATTTTGCCCGTAGGTTTCATAAAGGACGGCTAAAGGATAATATGCATATAACATATCTGTATAAAAGAGAAGGGAAGACACGATTATATCGTGCCTTCCCATTTAAATCAATGTATCTCAACTGTGTGATATACACATTTTCTACTGCTATGGAAGGAAAATGGAGACCAACAGTGAGTCGTATAATATGAACTGAGACCCTGGTGATGATGTTGATTAAACATATGATATCTTTGCTAGGTTACTATAAACTATAGTTAGAGTATAATACCTGGTGATAAATATTACATTTTGACCTTTGGATACGAACAATCGACTGATTTCGGCTTCGTAGAGCATTGTTTCTGTCGTATACTGCTTTTGTGATGTAGTACGAATTACTATGATTTTTTTATATTGTTGGCGTTTTATTATCTCTTACGTTGACTCTTTTCGTTTGACTTGATACTACCGTCACCGTTTTACCGCCGTACCACTTGTCACCTTAGCAGGGTTCATCCTTTTCACTTGGAAACGATACGGTCTTCGATTGTACGTTTTCCGCGATAATTTCTCCCACGTACTTGCAAAATACCTGCTGCTGTTTACCGAGTGGTTATAACATGTCCTTCTTCAAACGAGGTTTAAGAAGAGCACTTTCTTAATGGTAGTCAGCGGCCAGGCTGGGCTCTTAATGTTGCTAAGATCTATATGCAGCAGTATTGCTTACTATCAGCTGAGCTGCTTGCTCGTTTGCCACCATAAGCAATATAAAAATATATTTATATTAAATTTCTTTATTTATAATTCTTCTAAACGTGTGAATGTGAATAAACTCCTCCGAGATTTGTGGAGTGTATTCAAGTGGATTTAAGAATGGGTTAAATTAACAATGGGACTTGGTGATGGTGCTGAGATCGATTTCAAGGGATTTCATTTTTATTTTAATTTTAAATGATACATAAAAAGACTGATACATTAAATTATCTTGATCTAATATACCAATTATTAATACATATCTGACCATATATACTAGTTTTAATTTATATAACACCTTATATACGTATCTAGTCTTATACGCTTTTGTGATATTGTTTAATAATAAATTGAAAATAGATTTATACATATTTGAAGTCGCTCAGAAATAACAACTTCCCCTTAATATATTATTACAAGGAATTCCGCAATTACTTCACAATCAGTATAATTATGTATACTTGAAATCATTATTTAAATCGCCAACATTGTGTACTCAAGTTTTTTTTTTATATTTTATTATAACGACCACTGTATCGTCGTTATCAACGGTTTTGTTAATATATAATTATATGCAAGTATTGGTCTGGCGTTACTTGTTTTCTTATGTACATAACTGTGATATTTTAATTAGCGATATAATATTTGGTTTCTTATTTGGCTGTGTGGTAGCGGCTACGAATACTACCAACCCTTATTTTGCTCGTAGATGTCGTGAAATACTTCAAATAACTTCTGAGTCAACTCCACCTGATTAAAAATTAAACGATTACATTACCAAAGAGGGTTGACGTGAGTCAGGCAGCCGGTTATAAATCGGTCGCCCGTACGATGGAAAAAGAGTATCTACATATTGCGTCGACACTAAATAATTGGGACAAGAGAAAGAGAAGGAAATTCAAATCAAAAACGATTTTTTAAAATGTGCTTATATATCTTTGATTAATTATTGTATCGTGTGTATGAAAGAAATTAGTTTTAAACAAACAAACTTTTTTATTTTTAATATAATATAAAAAGAAATGGCAGGACCACACTGTTGACAATATTGTATCTATAGCCGCGGCCCGGTCCGTCCGGGGTAGTACCACACTCGCAGAAAATCGACGCCTGAGCGGCAATGTGCTGCTGTGCTTCGTTTGGTAAGTGAGAGAGCCCCGGGTATACCCCTGGTATTGCAAAGGTGGCAGAAACACTTACTATCGGGTGAACTCCCGTTTACAACCAAGAGCAATAATATATATATATATATATACATATATAAGTAAAGAAAATGAAGTATGCAAGGATAGAGTTCTCTGGCACTCTGTTCTCTCTGCCTACTCTGCAAAGGACATGGCGTGATGATATGTATGTATTTATATATATATATATATATAATTATATATATAAACGCTGGTATTAATAAAATTATTGTAACGACGGACTTGTGTAAGTGATTGTACATATATACTAACATACAAAACAATGGCTTATTAATATGTTTATACAAAAGTTACGCATCAACGAACGCCTGCTAAGAAATAAACAGCGTTTATTGTAAATCATATTTTTTTTTATTTACCTATATTTTCTTTTTCTAAATAGCTTTCCGTTCGATCATTGTCCCGTTTCTGATATTAGACAATGTTGCGATCGAGAAATATTTACGAAGAATTATTTTTTTTGTTTGTTTTTTTCTTGTTGATTACTAAGCGCTAGAGACTTCGGATCACCCAGATTTTCAGATTGCGTTTGTAAAGAATTATAACATATATTTTTTACAGACCCTAAGGCAAGGGTCAAACATGTAATTAATTAACGCAGATAATTTACACAACAGTTTGTGGATTGGCCAAAGTATTTTCTAATATATAACCAACTAGCCAACTACCACGTTAGTAGATATGCGGTGGTTGCGTAGTAAGTATTCGATAGAACCCTTACTATTTATGTACCCTTGTTGAAATCGAATAGGTAAATCGATATATATATATATATATATATATATATATATATATATATATATATATATATATATATACATATATGTATATATATAAATATATATACATATATATAAATATATACATATATGTATATATATAAATATATATACATATATATAAATATATATATATATATGTGTGTAGTTTGCCAAAAATTATGACTTTGACATAAAATATTATTAAATACTCTATAAGAAATTTGTATACTTTAATATTTAACATAACTACTTTCATCTTTAAATAAGTAAGAAAAGAGATATTATAAAACAACTATTTTAGCGCCATTATTTTTATATGGCGTCTCGAACGTCAAAGAGACGAGGGGGCAAATTTGAAATTCGTGAAGAGCTGCTCTTTCAAAATCTATAAAATCACCAATTTTCAAGACATTTAAAACTCTTTGCAGGTGATAATTTTTTTAACACTACATGGCTGTATAAAAATAGCAAAGACATTTTTTATACACTATAAATATAAGCACTTCATCGTCAACTGATGGACTATATATACTTTCCATAAAGGCCACAAGGTGCATTCTCTGCCACCCGTGTCATACATTCGAGAAGATAGTACCATACATACATTTATATAGTGGTAGGATCACGCTGTTGACAATTTTCTGTCTACAGCCAAGGGCCGGTCCGTCCGGGGTAGTACCACACTCTTGCAGAAGACCGACGTCTGGGTAATGGCAATGTGCTATTGCGCTTCGTTCAGTGAGCGAGAGAGCCGGAAGCCCAACTGGGTGGGTTTGGGGATTTTATTGGTAGGCAGCGGCCTAAACTGTACCCTTGGTATTGTAAAAGTCCATGGGCGGCAGTGACACTTACCATCAGGTGTGCTGCTTGCTCGTTTGCCACTATAAGCAGTAAAAAAGATCGCCACATTTGACATATGAGTTGGTGATCGCAATAGGTAAAATACACTTCCCAGGAGATAGTTAACAACTCTCCTGGTGATACCATCAGCTTATTTTTATGAATTCTACAATCAAGCATTGTGACATTTGTATTAATATTGAATGAAAATTTTTAATTTTCGTCGATAATAATTTAGCCGCCATTAACCAATTGTACCAAAAGCATCTATTACTAATAATGGACGTTCGTTAATTAAAATTAACATGTAGTTATGCCAGTTGCGGATTATAATTCCTCTTTTTATCTTAGATTTGAACTTTTGTTACCAGTTATCAGTAGTCTTTAGCCATCTTATGCAAGCGTGTATGTGTCGGGACTCCTAAAAAACTAGACTAATTTAGATGAAATTTGTTATATGGGAATGCACTTGAACTCAAAATAAGTTAAATTAATCATTAGACTCGGTAAGTAGCAGTGCGATCAAATTCAAGGTATTCGATTTTTTTTTATTCTAAAGAACAGTATCCATGTGATAAGCTAGTAATAATATATTTAGTTTTTCTTATCGTTTTGGAATCTTCTCGAATTGAGCAGGCGTTCGGATATTTAATGAAATCTAGTATATAGTATGCAACATTACTTGCTAATGATCGAAATTAAGATTCAACACTCACAGCGTAAGTTCAAAGCAACCATTAAAACTATACGATTGCACTAGGCTCTGTTTTAAATGTCAAGCAAGATATTTGCTGTTATTTTGTATAATATTATACACTGCTATATTTATAATAAATACTGCCGGTTTGATAATATGCTTACCAAATGGATATTATACGCTTTGTCAATAAAAATTTATAAAAGTAAATATGGAATGATTATTTTTAATGGTATATCAAACTGTGGTAGACTGCCGTGGTGGGCTGATCTTAATCTTCGCAAGTAGGTATATATTAGTTTAAAAACTGAAAGAGGCACTACATACACTGAATATAAGTTTTGGAATTGAAACAGTAAAATGAAAAGACAATAATCCAATAATTCTTCATTGCTGTGGATATCCTAAAAGAATATTTAGGGATATAAAGAGATTTTCATTGTAAGAGAAGGCAATTTCGAAAAATATACCCTGGTCAGCGTAGAACCATTATAAAGAAATCCTGTGCCTAAAAGTTCGATATATATGATTCTAAGGAGGGCTCTTGTATTTTTTTATTTGCTGTCTACTACTAGGCAAGGACTTTTCATTTTTTTTGTAAGTTATCCAAGTGTACCTCATAACCTGCCATATTTACTAGTTCCACTCATTGGGACTAGAGAAAGCGGTTCCTTTACTTTGGCATAAATAAATCTTTATGATTTGTTTTTGCTTTTAAATGGTATGTGCATTATTTTTAAAGGATAGATCGATCGATTTTTCGATCGAATAAAGAATTGTCCTGCTTAATGGTCAAACCAACGACACTCAGCAAGAGAGGTCGATATTTAAACTACTCCGTTACCTATACAGTCATCCATCAATCAATAACATATCTATAACGATACACTAATATATAGATATATCCTTTAGTAAGAAATTGTCTGGAAAGATGAGATCTTATTCATTCAATAAAAAGCTGTCTTTAAAAATATAATATCTCCGCTAGTCTAGCCTCAGACCTGATATTCCACCAAGTAAACCTCAGAACAAACATCTTGAATGCCATCGCGACGAAGGTCGATTTCATTTGTGATCCCTGTATTTGAATATGTTTATTGCCTTATATTAATGCCGAGCGCCAAATAATATGTTCTGACAGAAGTATTACTTGGATATGTTCCCTAATTTTTTTTGACGACAATTACTTATACTTGCTTAATAAGGCCTGCCATATTGTATGAATCAGCATGTTTGACTACAAAAACGACGGATGAAGGAAAGCTGCATGTAGCGGAGATACGAATGTTAAGATATGATGGATAATTCATCATTAAATTAGACCTTGTCTAACTCCATTACATGCGATCTGGTCAACCATTATGTTCCTAAGGAGTGTAACGTCACCTTGGCGGCTGGTTATAATACTATTGCCAAAACTTTTGTAATATCTATAATGGAAGAAAAGTATTTATTACGTCGCTCTTAACTAATTAAGATACAAGCAGAACACGATGATAATTACAGATATATGAGGGAATGAAAAACTCGGCACAAAATGTTATACAAATTCCATTTAGCTAACGTGATTTAGAAAACTAATTTGCTTCAAAGTATAATACAATTTTTTCTCAACAGAGGAATGAACTGAGAAATATCAATAATATAATCCTCCAATATATAGGAAACTTGTCTGGATGCTTCACATTGAATTACGCCAATGATTGAACAGAATTAAAAAAAAAATGAGGCACTCATTTTTTATTCCTAGAAAATATGCCATTTCTTTGAGAGTAGTAAATATTGCGAGGCTGCAGTTAATGGTGAAAGCTCAAATGCTAATATTATCTGCTGAAACCTATACACGTCCTCTTCATCACCATCATCATAATCATCATTCAGCCATTCACTGTACCCTACTGGACGTAGTAGTAGTGGCATTTTTTTTTATATTCGCCACTTTTGGCAAGAGGATTGGCAATCGTAGTAAATCAAACGTTAACAGAATGCTGTTGTTTATTCGTCACCTCAGCTCATATATGTCCCACTACCAAGCTCGAGGCTCCTTCACGATGGTTAGGAAATCGACCTTACAATATTATGCTGGTTATACATATTGATGTAATATCTTTCCTTCTTTTTTTCGATTTAATTTCCTTCTCTATTATTTGATATCAAACCATTATTGTATACATGTATATTATACCATTATTGTATTAGGGTAACGTCACTGACACTTAGCACGGAAAGAGTGACCGGTCCCCGAAAATCTGTATTAATATTATTTTATTTTCAACCTTAATTGAAACCATTTCAAGGTCAATAGAGGCACCTAAATCGTACTTATTGTCAAATTATAAATTATAATAAATACTTTAGTCATAATACGGTTGTCCTACTGTTTTCAAATCAGCACTGACTCATACGGCTAGTCTGTGTGCGCTTGAGTAACGATGTGTGCGTGCCATTAGACGTACATACAGTGAGGTCGATGACTTCCCAGTACATTGTAATTGTAATTTATAATATATTTAAATGATCCCACATTTGATAGATGGACTCGGGATTGCAATATGTGAACGCGCAAGGGGTTCACGAGTTATATTATTCTCTACCAATTCACTTCGTTAAAAATTTTAACATTATGTTTTAAGTTATTATTAGTAAAATTTTCATTTATCGACGGGATGGAAAATACAATTGTCAGTATCTATCTGTCCTTTGCTGCAATTATTATAAAAATCATTCATCAGAAGAGAGGGTAGCAACTCTCTCCTAGGAAATGCTTAAAACTTTACTGTGATCATTATAAAATGGAGAAGAGGAAGGAAGAACCACCACTTTTCCACAGTTAATCAACATACTGAGTTGTACACCTCAAGAAAGGAAGTGATACGGGATGGAATCAAGGTGGAATAAGATATAAGGAAATCTTACTCCTGTGATGAGTACCCTCCAGAACTTCAACTTGCAATTTTCCGCAGAACTTTGAATAATGATTTGACACATGTTTCGCCTCTAAACGAGGCATTTTCAGGACGTTTCGACTTCAGTAGCTATCATAAACGACGCTTAAGAGGTATAAGATTTACTAAACATTTACTATATTTTTTTTTATGATTGGCTCTAAAAGCCCATAGAAAACTCCACAACACTGGAAAATTGTCTGGCTAGTTAATAATTAAACGCAACAATAGTGCAACCAAATTAGCTATCGAAGTCATTTCAGCTCATATATGTTCCATTGTAGGGCTCGAGCCTCCTCCATAATGGAAGTGAAATTGACCTACTATACCACGCTGGTCAGACGTGTTGGTATAGGGTTTAGTTTCGCGTTTTCTTTCTCTTACATAGATGTTATATGCGTTTTATATCCCTTAGTCATCTCTTACGATCATCCATGGATAAGACAGAGGGCAGGTGGTGAATTGCATTAGCTATCGAAGTGAACAGCCACGACAGTTGTTAGCAAAGATTAGCGGGAAGAACTTTAAATGCAATGAACTTTAAATAGAGAGCTCTCTTCTTTTCTGAGTTTTAACGTTTGGCATGTTATATTGATTTTATAAAATGATTTACATTTTTATTTTCTTATTCGTTTGTATTAACTGTATAATTAATATCATATTCCTTAGTGTTGGACTAATTTATAAAAATTCTAATACGAAGTGCCTGTTCTCTAGAACATGTCTTATTTTATATTTTTAACTGTCTTTAATGGCTTTTACTTTCGATTTTGCGATTCCTTGATCGTCTGTTAATTTTCGCCAATTAAATCAACATCGGATTTTGAAACAATTAAACCATTGCTTTTAAGTTCCTACATTATCTTTCGCCTTTTTTTGGAGTTTACTCCTTAAGAAATCGGTTTTCATATAAGGCGTCCGATATGAGAAAAAATTGAGGAGTAAAATCTAGTGATCGAATGACCTTGTTACGTTTTTGGTGCGCAGCCTATTCTGCGCACCTTTCACTTTCTGACGTGAGATAATATACTTCACTGAACAGTTTTAATAAATGTAAATAAAAATATATATTTTATTTCTAGTCAAATGAGCTTTTTTTGCGTCTGTTTTGATAATCGTACTTAAGGAGTAAACTCCAGTCGTGCGTCGGAGCTGACACACACATTTTTTTCTTTCTAAAAGACACCACCCTGCACTAAGGAAGTAATCCTTTTATTGTTTTACAAACATGCAATCAACGCAAACAAATGACGGTCAGACTCCGAACAATACTTTTTGGATCTGCCAAAGTATTGTTTTTCGTGGGAATCGAACCCACGGTACTTGCACAGAAGGTCGGTATCTTAATCACCACACTATCTGTGCAATCAAAAAGAATTGCTGTGATTTTATATCGATTTTTAAAATTTGCAGTCTTGATTGTCCTAAATGAATTAAAAATATACTAATTGAAATAATATATATAAGGAAGGTGGAGTCAAGAGTCGCCGAAACCGGCGAGCGTGTATGAAGAGAATTATGAATATTGAGGAAGCGAGTGATGTATGCAGAGATAGAGTTCTCTGGCACTCTGTTCTCTCTGCCTACCCTGCAAGGGATATTTCGTGATGATATGTATGTATATGAAATAATATATCGACGTAAATATTATACAATGCGAAAGTGGAAGGATGTAGGTACCGGGCGAGACCGAGACTCACGTACCTAGACCAGATTGGTCACGTACTGAAGGAAGGTGGAGTCAAGAGTCTCCGAATCCGGCGAGCGTGTTTGAAGAGAATTATAAATGTTGAGGAAGCGAGTGAAGTATGCAAGGATAGAGTTCTCTGGCACTCTTTTATCTCTGCCTACCCTGCAAGGGATATGGCGTGATGATATGTATGTACGTAAATATTAAAATTGATGACATATTTCTTTAAAACAATAATAAAGTACTAAGCGTATTATTGGACCTGAACCAAATTATTGCTATCAGGTAAGAAAAAAGTTCTAGCTTGCTAGCTGACTCTCGTTATTTTTTACCTATATTATTGCTGTTTTTTCATTTTATTTTCGATTTACTACTCAACTTTTATATTAGTAACGTTAAAGATAATTGAAAGTGAACACAAAGAAAATAGCGTACTCTCTACCATCTTGTAATAAAATAGTCAAGTCATATTTACCGTTTCACTTAAATTCCAATATAAAAAATATTTTATTATAACACTACACGACCGAGTTATAAATTAATTATAACTACACTAAATTTTATATTAAAAAAAAATCTGTACTTTTGATATAGTTATCAGGTTTTTGTATTAAAATCTATAATAATATTATAAGCTATGGTGATTGAGTAGGAATATAATTTAGATATCACTTATTTGAATTACAAGCAAAACAAAACAAAATCTTACGCCACCGAAATGCAAACCTTGCGAAGTCATGTAGGCGGGCCACCGGTACCTGGTTCATGTCAACCGTAACGTTCGGTGGGTTACTCTTACCCAAATGCCAATCTAACCTAACCCGATTACTGTGGTATATTAGGGAATTTTTCCATTAAATAATTCAATAATACATAGTTCGGCTAAAAACAAGAGGATGAAGATGACAAAGAAATTGCACGAGAGCAATTTTGCACATGAGATGTTAAATAAGTATTTCACTAATATCACTTATAGCTTAATTATTTTTACTTATATATAACACTTGTAGAAACTCTAAATCGTATATCACGGGCGAATAAATCGTTCTCGCGTGTGAATTTTCAAGAAAGCTATATATCAGACTTAAACAACCTCTAGCGCAAGTAAATTACATATGAAATCATACATTTATATTTTTTTGGGCTTATAGTTTATTATATTAAAGTCATCATTATTCTCTTACTCTTATACCAATTACATGTGATCGATACAATATGTACTGTTCTTTCATAGTACATATTGTAAAAGTTATTGGCAATAGTTTTATGACCGACCGCCTACCAGACGTCAAACCGCTTTTAGCCTCTGTTAACCAAACGGCATCAGATAGAGTTGGACCAGTAGTCATCTTTTACGACATCCACGAGTAAAGTAATGGTTGGTAGTATTCGTAGCCACTAACCACACAGCTATGTTCTGTATATTAGTTTGTTATATTGTAGTGTTAGTATATAAATATAATACAGCCAGTAAAATAACAGGTCTCAATGGATAGAGATAATATTCGATAAGAAAATGTACTATTTATTAATTTTGATGCACCAATGCCGTTTAACTTAGTTATATGCAAATGAGCCTTATATATTATAAGGCAATGTAATATAAACAATACAATAAACCTACTTACATAAATATTAACAATAATACATATGTAATAATATTATTATTTATCATTGTTGCTGAAACACAATAGATCGTATCGTATCATTTGAATAATTTTATCTGATACAAGTATACACAGCGGTGTTTCGCTCCGCGGGTACAGTCGCACACGCGATATTCGAATATAAATTATAATTATAAATTTATATTCGATCGTAATTTATATCATTCTGCCGATATTGCTTGGCTATTTATACTTTCTAACGAAATACTCGCTCCATTAACGTTTTTAATTCACATATATAGCGAATATTAACATTATACGTTTAAAATACATTATTATGAATATCTTAGGAGATAAATTTTATATTTTTCGATGTTTAAAATAATCAGGAATCGATTTAAAAAAAAATGTTTTCTAATAGATAATTATATTAACTAATTGCTTCAGGACCAATGATGTTCTGGGGAAACATTTCTACAGTAAAGGAAATCTAACCGTGTTAAGTCAACCAAGTTTTAGATTTAAATAAATATTACTGCTTTATATTTATACTAGCTTCTGCCCGCGGCTTCGCTCGCGTAAAAGGTTACTTTCCTAAAGTTTTTGATCCCCTATTTTTATTTTTGACCGTCGGTAATACAGTGCAACGGTATTACAATACTCAGGGTTGGAACTTCATTACTGGACTGCCAGATGGCGTTGAAAAAGCTAGATTTTGAGATTTTCTGACAATTTTTTTATTTTTCATATAAAAATTTTGATTTTTTTTTAATAAAAAGTATCCTATATTACTTTTAATACCTCCAAGAATATGTGTACAATGTTTCATGATGATCGGTTGAGTAGTTTTAGCGTGAAAGCGTAACAAACAAACTTACATTCACATTTATATATTAGTAGGGATTAATATAATATTTAATAACTATTAAATGTTTAAAGCAAAGAAGAGTATAAGATTTTTTTAAGTTTTTGAAGTAGAATAGAACTATTGCGTTTCCCGAACTTTCGATCACTTTACACCGTGAAAGTATTCGAAACATCATCATTCTCCTACTCTTATCCCAATGGCTTGGGGTCGATACAATATACATTCTTTTTCTATAGTAGGGGAGACTGGGTACGGTTGTGCCAGGGTACGGTAGTGACAGTCGTTATAATAGCGAAACTATACGGAATACGGGGAAGAATGTAAGGGGAAAAAGAAGCGAGATGCATGTCTACACATGTTGCCCAGTATTGCGATAGCCGGTGCGCGACGTAAATAAAAGCAGGAGGCCACATTGCTTTTTAACAGCCAAAAGTAAGTTTTTTTGTTCAGATTCTTTTAATATTTACTCTTATTGCTATACAGATATACTATTGAAAATATTTTTTTGTTATGAATTGAATATTAGTATTTAATAACAAATGATTACTTTTTATGTAGATAATTTAGGTTAGTCATGGTGTTTTATTGTTTTCAGAAGCATGCGCTGGGTACGGTTGTGACAAATGTAGTGGGTACAGTTGTGACATATATTTTTGGCCTGTGTAGGCGCATATTCTGAAAGTAAGACTGGCGAAAAATGGATCAAATGCCAAGGGACATGTGGATTCTGGTCCCACGTAGAATGCGTAGATGATAATCACTATTATCTTTGTCATATATGTGATAAATCTGACTAGATCTCAGTATGCTCATATATTCATTAACGTTTATTTTTGGAAGTTTTTGTTACAATTATAGCAAAACTTTTTTTAGTTACCTACCGTAAATTTAAGTCTAGTTAATATTTTGAGTTAATCTAAAAAGGTTGTGTTACAATAACGTTAGATGTTACAGTTTATGAATATTTTTTAAGCATGTTGTCATAGTTACGGTTATTTAAATTTATTTCAAGTATTGACTGATTCTAAGATGGCTGTTATTATAATAATAATAATAACGTTTAATAGTTTAGTAACTTTATAGTTACGGTAATTTAAATTTAGATTTGACACTTTGATTGATTTTATGATTTTAAAGATGGTTAAAATAACATCAGATGTTGCAGTGCCTTATTAATTATAAGAGTAGAAGTGATCGTAGATTTAATTTAATTTGATATATAAATTTAAACTTTATATAGAAGAAAAGTATTTTGTGTTATGTTTAACATTTCTAGCAATAAAAGTCATTATAAACCATTTCTGAGAATATTTACGTCTGTCACTACTGACCCCAACCACTGTCACAACCGCCCTTGGGGTGTGGTCGGTTGTGACATTTTCCCTATTTTTTCAAATTTGATGCTATAAATAATACAGCGTATTTTGAGACAAAATTTCAGTCTTTTTGAGAAGACAAATGTACAAACTACGATTTAAGTAATTTTTGTCTCAACTAACTAGTAAATTAACAAAATTATTGGCGGTCAAACCGAAATTGTCACAATCGTACCCAGTCTCCCCTACATATTGCAAAAGTTATTGGCAATAGTTTTACGACCGGCCGCCTATCAGACGTCAACCCTTCTTGGGAATGTAATTGTTGACCAAACGGCATCAGATAGAGTTGCCCCAGGTCGTTATAAAGCTCTTAGTCGTCTTTTAAGACATCCACAAGCAAAGTAAGGGTTGGTAGTATTCGTAGCCGCTACTACACAGCTTGTAAAGTATTCGAAACATCGTGAAATTAAAAATTAAACGCGATCGAATTCATAAAACTAGTTTTATTTCAAATGTGAATGTAGAAATCATTAAAATAAATTTGTTATATTATAGTGAAGGAGTAAGAAGATGATTGAACAATACTCATTTTCTATTGGAAATCTTAATAGCAGACTAATGTGATGTAAGCCGATAACAAAACTATAATATTTGAATTGTAAGATTTATTTGTACAGTTTAATAGAATCTATCAATTTACTTCTCATCATCATCATCACAACCCATACATGTCCCGGGCGCGAGCCCATAATGGGAGGGAAATTAACCTACTATACTACGCTGGTCAGATGTGTTGATATATGGTTTTGTTTCGAGTTTTCCTTCTCTTGCATAGATGTTATATGCGTTTTATATCTCTTAGTCGTCTTACGATCACCCACGGGTAAGATATAGGGTGGTGAATTGTATTATTACTCCGTCACCACACGGATAATTTTACTTCTCACTTTGTGAAGTTTCCTATTAAATTGTATTAAGATGTCTATAAGCTGAAAAGAAAAGGAACCAAGTTGCTGGTATTTCAAGGCTTCTAAACTTATTAACAAGCAATAAACTTTGTCAACGATTAAATATGAAATATATATAAAATTAAATAAAACGAGGAAGGAAGGAAGGAAAAAATAAGGAAGCGAGTGAAGTATGCAAGGATAGAGTTCTCTGGCACTCTGTTCTCTCTGCCTACCTTGCAAGGGATATGGCGTGATGATATTTCTGTATGTATGTATAAAATTAAGTTTTCCTTTATTACTATAAATGTTTATAATAGATATAAAATAATTTTATTTCAAATGTGTAATACTCGCGTGAACATTAAAAATCATTACGTATAAAAAGTATTTGCCATGTGGTGACGGAGTAAGAAAATAATACACGTGGGTGATCTTAAAAGACGCCTAAGGAATATAAAACGAGTATAACATCTATGGTAGAGAAGGGAAATTCACAACGAAATCCTATACTAACACATTTGACCAGCGTGGTATAGTGGGTCAATTTCCCTCTAATTACGTAGGAGGCTCGAGCTCAATAGTGGCACATACATATACCTATATGCTGAGATGATGTTCTTCCAGTTTTCTATGCAGTAGAAAAACTTTTATCCATTGTCTTCAACTTTATCACAAAAAAATTTCGTTAAAAATAAATAAACACGTATTTCAGTATAAGTCAATTTTCATCCTCTAAAAGCGTATAATAAAAGATTAAATTTTGCGATATTTCTAAAAATAAGCATAAATAAGTACTAGAGAACGTACTTCTGTAAAGTATGAACTCACTGAGGAATTCTAAAATACGCTTTTAAGAGGATTTATTCCTTCAAATTTTGCTTCGATATTTTCCACAATAAAACAAATGTTGAAAATTATATAACGGTTTTTTTTTTATTATTTATGGTATCAAATGAGCAAGCAGCAGACTGGATGGTAAGTGTTACTGCCGCTCATGGATAATTAGGCTGCTGCCTATAAATGAAAAACCCAAACCCTTGTGAGCTTGAAAATAAAAGTTGGGCTTCCGTCTCTCTCATTCCGCAAACGAAGCAATAGCACATTGGCACTGCTCAGATGTTGATTTTCTGGGAGTGTGTGATACTACTCTGGATGGACCGGCCCACGGTTTTAATCAAAAAACTGTCAACAGTGCAGCTCTAAAATTATTAAAAACATGATTTCGACGAACCTTACATATGATTTCTACGCAGAAAAAGTAGGCAATTAATATTCACAGCTAATTACAAAAAGAAGCCAGCAAGAGGCAACGTATCTGCCAGTTAATTAATAAAACAAAAATTTTTGCACAAGAGTCTACATTTCAATTAATACGCTACAACTAATATAATAGCATGTACTTGACATTTTTTGATTACTATTTAATTCATCATCATCATCATCATCGTCACAGCCCATAAATGTCCCACTGTTGGGCTCGGGCCTCCTCCGTAATGGGATGGAAATTAACCTACTATACCGCGCTGGTCACACGTGTTGGTATAGGGTTTTGTTTCGAGTTTTCCTTCTCTCACATAGATGTTTTATATCCTTTAGTCGTCTCGTACGATCACCCACGGGTAAGATATGAGGTGGTGAATAGTTTTCTTACTCCGTCACCACACGGAAAATTAAATAGATCGTATAATCTTTTGGCAAATTCAACAACAACTAGAATTATCACCATCATCTCAGCTTATACACTACCGTCCAAAAGTTTGGAAGCACACCTGTTTTCAAACAAAACAAATAAATGCCGACTAATAGCGGTAAAAATTAGCAATAATCTTAAGTTTTACAACCTTTTACGACTGTCTACACAAACACAAAAGGATTATTATCCTACATTCATCAAGTTTTATGGAATTCCTTAATATTGACGAAACACGTGTTTTATGACTTAATCCGTCGGCTACTTTATCCTATGCAATGGTGTAGTTTTATTGATAATGTTTGCTGGTTTTAACTTTTTTAGACCTTATTCAGTCGCACTTGAGCATTGGCACGTGAAAGTTGTGATATTAACATTGTCTGTATTCGAAAGATATCGGCTACTACTTTGACCGTATTTTTTCTTCTGAAAATGGCAAAACGCAAGCAAATCACGCTTGAACAGCGAAGCGCTATTTGCACTCTACGCGAGGAAGGATACAGTGAACGTCAAATCGCAGAAAGGCTCGGAATTTCTTGTAAAGGTGTCCACTATACCCTTGCTAGAAAACAAGAAACGGGGAAAAATGAAGATAGAAAGAGATCTGGTAGGCCCAAATCCACAACAAATCAAGAGGACAACTTCATTAGAGTTCTTTCTAAACGGAATCGACGCTTAACTGCACCACAGATCACTGCAGCTCTGAATGATACGCGAGAAACACCCATTTCAACAACTACTGTTAAAAGACGCTTACTGTCTGCGGGATTAAGAGGATGTGTTGCTGCTAAAAAACCCAAACTAACAAATCGACATAAGAAAAATAGACTAGAATGGGCAAAAGCGCATAAAAACTGGACTATAGAACAATGGGAAAATGTCCTTTGGAGTGACGAATCAAAATTTCAGATTTTCGGATCCAATAGACGTGTCTTTGTACGCCGGTCAAAAGAAGAGAGGGCTTCAGAGGCATGTACAGTGCCTACCATCAAACATGGTGGTGGTAATGTCATGGTTTGGGGGTGTTTTGGCAACAGTAAACCCGGCAATCTTGTGAGGATAACCGGAAAATTAAACAAGGAAGGCTATTTAAAAATTCTCCAAGATTCTGCCATACCCAGTGGACTAAGTCTCATTGGTTCTGGATTCATTTTTCAACAGGATAATGATCCTAAGCATTCGTCTAAATTGTGCCAGAACTTTTTAAACAAGAAAAAAGCTGAAAACATTTTAAACATCATGCAATGGCCATCTCAATCCCCTGATCTTTCTCCCATTAAACTTGTTTGGGATGAACTTGACAGGAGGGTGAAAAGTCGTTGTCCTACGAGCTCAGAACATTTGTGGCAGCTATTAGAGAACGAATGGAACAAATTAGATAAAGATTATTTTAAAAAATTGATTAATAGAATGCCCAGAATATGTGAGAAGATTATAAAGGAGAAAGGTGGACACTTTGATGAAGCTAAAATTTAATCTAATTTACCATTGTATATTATTTTTTTATTTTGTTTAAGTTAGTTTCTGTTTGTTCTTTATTTTTTTATCAATACATTTAAATTTAAATGACTTAGTTTGGTTTTATTCGCTTTTACCTTGCTGCTTCCAAACTTTTGGACGGTAGTGTATATGTCCCACTGCTGGGATTAAACCTCCTCCACACTAGGAGAGAAATTGATATTACACCATGCTGTTATGACGTATTGGTATAGAGTTTTGTATTTTCCTTCCCTTGCATAGATGTTACATGCATATTTTATCCCTTAGTCGCGTCTTACGATCACCCACGTGTAAGAGAAAGTGTGGTAAATTGTATTTTTACTCTGTCACCAACCGGGAAACCACTATAGTATAATAAGTTATTACCTTCAGTTAATCGACTGAAATAGAGATTGTATAAAACTATTTTTCTGATGAATCTTTATCAGTATGGTCACGTCTGGTCGTCGCAAATTAGGTATTTTTAAATTAAAACGCCAACTGCGTTTGCCAATCCATCTTATAGTCCATTTTTTTTTATATTTATTGTTGAGACATTATTGAATAAGACTGTTGAATGAATGAAAATAAAACAATATAACTCTTAATAAATTGTAAAACCAATGTTGTATCCTAATTATTTGCTTGCGTGTCAGCATTGATACGCTTCCCATTAGCTTTTTTACTATTATTTCAGGGCATTGATGGCAACCAATTGTTTGCGTGGTATTAAAAATATTAAATCATCATTGTCTTAGTCATTTTTATATATAGTTCTATTGAGATCGGATTCATATTCTAATCAATGTTGACAAACCATTATGATGACGGTAAAATAATATTATTCACTGTCTCTATATTGCCCGTGGGTATCGTAAAAGACGATAGAGAGAAAGATATAATGTGAATAAGACACCTGTCATTCTCGGAGGCGACGTTCCAGAGTCGTAGGCCAGGTGTGTGGTGGTGTTTTTCAAGAAGGGCGATAAAACGCTTTTAAAGAATTACAGACATATTTCACCCCTGTATAAATTATTTTCAAGAATCATTACAAACCGGCTCGCGTGCAAGCTTGACAACTTGCAGCCGCCCAAACAAACCGGTTGCCGAAAAGGTGGTAGGGTAGTAGACCACATCCATACGCTACGCCAGAATATACAGAAGACCGAGGAGTATAATCGGCCCCTTTGTCTAACATTTTTGGACTATAAGAGATGCCTTTGATTCTGTTCAAACTTGAGCAGTGCTACAGTCTCTTCGGAGTTTCCAAATTTACTATCGATATATGGAAGCGCTGAAGTGTTTGTATAAAACCGCTACTATGTCGGTCCACATCCAGGATAAGAGTACTAAACCGATCCAGTTGTAGTAAAGCGTGAGACAGGGAGACGTTATCTCTCCAAAACTGTTCACCACTGTGCTGGAAGAAGTCTTCAAGCAAGCAAGTGCTTGTAGTTGTCTAAGTAGACTGGATCGGACTCAGCATCAACATAAATGGCGAGTGCATCACTCACCTTCGATTCGCAGATGATATCGTAGTCATGGCAGAACCCCTGGAGGACCTTGGCACCATGATCAATGACCTCAGCACGATCTCCCAATTAGTAGAGCTGCAAATGAACATGGACAAGACGAAAATCATGTCTAATGTCCATATCATTTCTGTACCGGTCCTGGTTGAGAAAAAACAAAGGTTTATAACTACAGCACAGGACCGTTTCGATGATGGCATTCTCGTGGGGTGGCCTATGTCCAACAGTGGACGTTTACGGGCTGATGGATGGATCAAAGACAACTATGCGAGACAAGGAAAACTCGAAATGAAACCCTTTACCAGCCTGTCTGACTAGCATGGTGCAGAGGCTCGATCCCAGCTGTGGGATATATAAGCTAACATGAAAAATGTAAGCAGAATATCATTTATATATCACCGCTATCTGAACTTCAAATACAAAAGGATGAAGAGTCCAATACACCGTATACTACTTTGACAATTCTATGAGGATGGCGAATCAAAAAAGTATATTGCAAAATACGAGAGACTATGTCCACTAAACTGTTTCCAATTGGTAAAAATATTTATGCCAATTCCGCTACCAAATTCCACTACGTGCCGTGTATGGTACACGATGTCAAATCGTAGTCACGGCGTAACGAGTAATATACTTGACAAGCGCTGAAACGCATATGACTTCTGTTTTAAACGCGTTGCAATAAAAATCCTTACTAATATTATAAATGTGAAAATAACTCTGTCTGTCTGTCGCTCTTTCACGCCAAAACTACTGAACCGATCTAAATGAAATTTAAGAACACAGACAGTCTAGAACCTTACAAAGGACATAGGCTACTTTTTAATGTAAAAAAGGGTTGTGCAGGGGTATGAAACGTAAGAAATTATCGTCATTTTTAAAGCCAGAGGCTTGAAACTTATTTTTAGGCTATTGGTTAGATATAAATAAATATGACATTGAAATTTCGTAATAATATTACCCTTAAGGGGTAAAATAAAAATAGAGGATGAAAAACTTTAGGATAGTAACCTTTTACGCGGGTGAAGCCGCGGGCAGAAGCTAGTATATAATAAATCAAAATATAATAACGATCCATTTCAGAGAAATAAGTATTATACAAAAATATTAATTTTCAATACGATATTTGATAATGACTTCTGATTTGAATTAGAACTAGTTTTACGGATTCTATCGTGTTTGTATTTGATTATTATATATCTCGACGTTTCTAACACTTTTCAGTGTTCATGGTCGCGGGAGGACAGTACTCCCTTGTCAGTCACTTCTTATATTGGAATTGAATTGAATCAAATATAAACGGACTGCGTAAAAATACTTTATTTTAAACGATATTTGATAGTAGAGACTCCTTAGACCACGTACCAGTGACCCACCCGCACGGCGTCGAGAGGTATATTGTAGGGCGGGTCTACGGGGTCTTGTGCCGCTTTTCCTGTCGCCCCGGGCGGATTAGCGGGGTTTGAGGTACAGTAGCACGCCGCCAAAAAAACGAAGAGAGACTCCTTGACTCCATATCACATAACATAAAATGTCAGCAAAATTATTTAATATAACACATCAACATTATTTAATATACATAATACGAAGACCAAAGACCACCACAGTATTCCCACCAAAACGCCACAGGTAGTGTGGAAAGTTTACTAGTAAAGTGCTTCTGCTCATTTATCTATTGATTCCTTTGCCGGTTTTAACGACTTCCAGAGAAAAGTATGGGGTAACGACACTTCTCGGGACTCCAGACAAATGTGTTGTAGTTGGCTGATGTGCCGTTTAGTCGTATGTTCAGGGTTCCTGCCTTATCGAAGAAATAAAGGACTTGATTGAAGTAACTTGCACATCGGATAAATTTCACACTATTGCCCGAAATGCTATTGATTGATATTCACTATATAATCAGCAATCAAGAATAGTATGAAAAATATCTTCATACTATTCTTGATTGCTGATTATCTCATCGTTTAGTGCTTCGAAGTACCTATCTATTTCCTTAACCCTAAGTATCAAACTAGGCTGCCGGGCGGGCCACCGAAGACCAAGATCGGGTACCGGTGGCCCGCTCGCATGGCGAAGAGGGGAATCCCTTCAGTGTGGGTCTGTGGGGTGGCACGCCGCGTCTTCTGTTGCCCTGGACTAATTTGGCGGGACGCGACCACATTCATAGTCCATCGCATGAGAAAAAAAAAACTAGTCTACATTTAAACACTAAATACTTTAATTTTAATGCTATCAGCACTGTTTTTCTATATTTATAACGTTATATTTCAGAAACTAATTACAGTTTTCGAATTAGGTATTAACTTAGGTTGATGGTATTTTCTATATTCAATGACCCCTAGCGTATGTTTTAATGGAGCAACGAAATAATATATATTTATTACAAGCTTACACAATAAATTACAAAAAATTTGGTACGGCTAAGAACAATAAGTTTTACAAATATTAAGTAAAAAAAAAGATATTTATGATGTATTTTCAACATTAATTGAGCATTATTACATATCTAATTAACTTATTTTAATTATCATTATTCATTTTGTTTCATCATCTCAGCTTATTTATGTTCCACTATCGGGCTCGAGCCTCCTCCACAATGGGACGGAAATTGACCATATTGACATTATACCACGCTGGTGTAAGGTTGGTGAAGACGTGTTGGTATAGAGTTTTGTGCCGAGTTTTCCTTCTCTCGCATAGATGTAATATGCATTTTATATCCCTTAGTCGTCTCTTACGATCACCCACAGGTAAGATAGGGGGTGGTGAATTGTATTCTTACTCCGTCACCACACGGATAATCATTTTGTTTATTTTCACTATATTCACGTCACACGATATTTGCAAAATTTAGACGCACTCTGATTGTAGTCTCAGTTACATTTTTTTTGAACATGTTAATACTGACTGATCACCATGGACTGCTATGAATGTTTATAGTTCATATTTTAGGCACTATCACTGTACCTGTTACATTTGTCGCAAACAGACACTATATACTTAAACCTTCACCAAACTGTCATTTAATTAATCTTAATAAATTTGCAGTCATATTTCTTTTCAGATAATAATTTATATAAAAAATATTATACGATTTGGAAGTAAAATTGAGAATCTCGTATATATCATAAGACAATTTAATAAAAGAAGTAGGTCATAACATTAAATCATAAGGTTAGAACAACGAACAAAAAAAATAAAAGAGAGTATTGGTGTAAAGATGCGAAAGGGAATGCTCCGATGGTTCGGACATATGAAAAGAATGCCGAACGAACGTCTGGTTAAGAAGATATACAATGCGAAAGTGGAAGGATGTAGGTAACGGGGGAGACCGAGACTAACCTACCTAGACCAGATTGGTCACGTACTAAAGGAAGGTGGAGTCAAGAGTCTCCGAAACTGGCGAGCGTGTATGAAGAGAATTATGAATGTTGAGGAAGCGAGTGAAGTATGCAAGGATAGAATTCTCTGGCACTCTGTTCTCGCTGCCTACCCTGCAAGGGATATGGCGTGATGATATGTACGTATGTATGTATGTAACAAAAAAAATTGTTTACACAATAAAAACTCTTTTTCATAATGAAAGAACTACTCATAGGTTTTAATATATTTTTTATCATTATATCGATTTGACCCTAGAAGAGTTAGCAGAGTTTTAACATTTAAATTTTTGTTATTAGTTATGTGATTTTGCGGTGACCGATTAAAAACTCAAAGATGATTAGGCACACTTTGCGAGTGTTGACGTAGTAAGAGTAAGTGTTGCAAAATACGATTAAGAGATATTATATGCGTATAGTATTAATTAAAGGAGAAAGAAAACTCGAAATAAAATCGTTTGCCAACCTGTATGTCCAGCGTGGTATAGTAGATCAATTTCTCCCTTATTGTGGCTCGAGCCCAGCATTGGGGATGTAAATTAGCTGCGATGGATAAACGGATAGATAAAAAATATAGTTGCTATGAGTAGAATAATGTTATAAAGAAGTTAAGGGGATTTAATAGGGCTGTATGGAAAAGAAGATGTACATTTAGCATAGATCCCAAATAATTGGGATAAAAGCAGGACGATGATAACAAATAATATTCGTGGAATGGACAAGTTTAAGGAAGGCTTAAAATTAAACTCTATTTTGCTTATCTACAAGATAGAGATCAGTTGCCATCATCTACTGCGATGTATACTCAGATGATCGCCACTTCTTTTCTTTGTTTTTTTTTTAAATACACCACCCTGCACTAAAGAAATAATCCTTGTATTACGGGGGACTTTACAAACAAGCAATTGACGCGGATAAATTACAACCAGATATAGAACAAGGCCTTATGGAGCGCACAAAGTATTGTCCTGCATGGGAATCGAAACTAAGACACTGGCACGGAAGGTTGATATTTTAACCGCTACGCCATATGTGCAGTCAAGTTGTTCAGGAGATTAGCATCGGCTAGTATAGTTGACTTAAGTAACTAAGTTTTAGAATGATCACTATTATTCAGATTTATGTCGTCCAGGTAAAACAGTTTGCCCCAAAACTGAGGAAATGCCGTAATCGCCGCGCTTAGCAGATTGGAGATCGTAGTGAGGTGTTATACGTTTCCAAGGAGATAGTTGCTACCCATTCCCTTAGTTGAACCCTTATATGTAATTTATACGACTCAAGTAAAGAGTAATACAACAAATTGTTGAGGAAGCGAGTGAAGTATGCAAGGATAGAGTTCTCTGGCACTCTGTTCTCTCTGCCTACCCTGCAAGGCATATGGCGTGATGATATGTATGTATGTAAGTAAAGAGTAATGACGATTATTTTCTCGCCACACGTTTGCATTTCAGTGTATTGTTATTATATGATAGATAATTGTTTAAAGACAACATCATACACTTAGTGCTTGGCCACACTGACAGCGCGGTGCGGGGAGTGGCGCGGGTGCGGGAATGCACGCGAATGTGACTGTCCGCAGTCGCCATCACAAAAACGCGCGCGGCAGCTCGTTTGAGATCCCCGCTCCCACGCGGGTTGTCGCTTATTGCCCGCGCACTTACTACGGCCACTTGTAAGAACGAGCTATGACGCGAGTTACCCGCGCCAAGTAGCACGCGCCGCTTCCCGCGTCCACACTGCGCCCCCGTGTCCACTATGGACGCTTAAATTAAGTTCTTATGTTTGAGTACGTCGCGCCGCGCCCGCGTTTGTAGTCTGGCCTCACACTTAGGATATGGTTGCATTTCGAATTTTCCCTTTTTCAGCGATATTATTTGCTTATATAGTTTTTCTACAAGAGCCAAGGGAAGAATGATGACTTTTATATTCTTATACAATATGGAACGTTATTACGTATCTTATACTCAGTTATGCCTTAGGTAATTAAGCCGTAATGTCAAAACATTACGTCTTTGTATTCCACGTCTCTCTGGCGTAACAATAGCAGAGTTGGATACATCATTGTTGCAGCTTTAGAATATATCCATATATTATTTATAATTAAATTAAGGATTTCTTCATTTTTGCTTCTTGTGTTTCGTTGTGTATAACGTATATGTATATTTACTTATTTTTTATTTTGCAAATAATTTATTATTATTATTTTAATCGCTCGATGTGCCTTGCAGATAAGTAATAAAAGTTTCTATCATTCCATCTTTTTAACTTTTGGGACTAATCCCACCACATATTCCCACTATTGTAACTTCTGTGAGCCAGGTTCCATGATGATCTTAAATGACACCCAGGTTTGACCCTCGGCAGAACCGGAAGATGCTTTTAATTATCTTAACACCCGCAACAAATTTAATTAGAAAAAGATTAAAGAGGAGTTGGAAAGAATGATTCCATTTCTCTCCTAGGCAATTTAGAAGACAAGAAAATAAAATTGACAAATCTGTCAATAAGTAAAAGGATGTACAGCTACGATAAGCGCTGCAATACGGTACCACGGATACAGAAGAGCTTAACGGGGCCTATATGTGAGCCTTAAGATTGATGGCTATAGTAGGTATGAAAGAATCGACTGTACGCACGGCAGTTATCTTAAAAACAGAATATATCTTCTCAACATGTCGCCAGAGAGTCAATCACAGCTTTCCTTTTTATGCATTCGGTTCTAATTACCAGAAAATTTTCATGGAAACGAAGCCAAAAAGTGGCTTCATTTTTTGTCGCAAAGAAATAAGTCAAGCAAGTTAAGAGCAAAATTTTTCACTGCAAATTGTAGCAAAAGAGCTTTTGGATAACATGATTAAAGATGAAAACTGAAAATCTCTTTATAAATGTGACTTTTATATGAGCATACAGTTAGTTTGTAAAATATGTGGTTAATTTTTACAACAAGTACTGTGAAATGGCTGAAATTCACAATACATATGTAACTTTAAGGGGTCATAATCGAGGGTAAGGTCATCTCAGCTTATATACGTGTTGAGAGCCGCTGTGCAACCCAGCACCAGCCTCTACTTTTTATCATCGTGCCACTCAACGACATAGTAGGATTCGCAAATACGAGCTGGCCACGGATGTCAGGGAAGTGATATCAGTGGCCGACCCAATGGTGATGGACAGGGAATATGGTGGGTTATGGGGTCACGCACCGCCCTTCAGTCACCCCGCACGTGTGTGTGTCCAGACCATAGCTAGCCAAAAAAAAAAAGGTTCACCTATACAACCTGAAAACGATACCTTCGCTCATACAGGCTCTGGAATAAACTACCTTAAGCGCAATGACGTTGTCTTCTTAACAAGAAGTTTAAAAAAATAGTTTCTCAATAGGCAGGAACTTTGCTGTGACCCTGGTATTTACCACTTACCGCTAAGTGAGCTGCTTGCTCGTCTGCCACCAACGCAATAAAAAAACGTGTTACTGCTTTACTGTAGCCTCCTTTAAAATGGAAGAAAGGGAGCAAGATTTATTTTATGATAATTACTAATCTTTACGCGATTATTACACATTTGATATAAAACTATATTCATTTATCATTATGAAAATTAATATGTATATGTATTTTCTTTTATACGCCCATTGATGTAACTCGCCACCAGGTGGCGCTGCGATATATCGAACTTTTACAAACAAACCAACAGGCTGGGTTTGCTAATAATAAATAAGATTTTAGCTTACTTTTAAAATTAAAAACGTTAACGAAAGAAAATATAAGGTAGAAATAAAATTGAGTCAATGTACATTGGAAACACGGGTTGATGTACTCGTAGGTTATTCTCAATTTTCTTCCTCATCTAGTGGTATTATTTATCTTTGTCTCTTTAGTCATCTAAACTTACAAGCAAAATGAATTTGCATCTGCATTGCCAATTTTATGTAATGTGATGCGCAGAAAGTACTGAGGTGTAGTGAATATGATATAACAGTGTCTTACATACGTTTTCGTTTCTGCTAAATTTATCAAAAGATACCTTCAGGCCATGCAGTTAATTTATAACCAAAGATTTGGCTTAAAGATCTTAGTAACCAAGCCATAAAATCCAAGAAAAAATACAATCTTGTGATTGTATTTTTTTCTTGGATTTTATGGCGGGCAAATAAAAGATGGCGACACATTGTATTCTTTCTCCATCACCACACGCAAGCTAGAGTGATTGGGGTGATCAATCTATTACAACTCGTGTATAAATCTTTTATGAATATTTTGCTTGTGGTGGTTTGTTTCTGTTGATAGAAATTAAAATACGTTTATTATATATGTAGCTGCACTGTTTCATTATGAAAAGGAAATTAGCTCAAATACCAGAAAGATGAACGAATGAATGAGTTCTACCTAATCATAAGTTAATATTTATATAAAACAATAACGTTATAATTCAATATGAAGGAATATATTATCAATATAAATATCCTTCTTTCGAATTAAAATCGTTTAATCAAATTGAAATTCATTATGAATTCGAGTTCGTCGTAATTTCTTAAATAAATTTCGCACTTATTATTAAACCACTGTTTTTTTTCTGATGTGTTATCGCTCTGATCTTCTTTCAGCTCAGACTTCAGGTATAATTTCATGGCTCAGGGTATACTAGCTGCCGTAAGTTTGGTCTGCGCCTGTGTGAACCTCTGTTACCACGAGTAATCGCGTGGCCTGCCATTAAAACAACTGCTCTAACCTAATTTCACTAAAAAGCTATTATTAATATATAGATAGAATCGAATGAAGTTAAGATAGTCAAGTATATCTCGATTTGCGTCTGGGTCTTCTCGTGATATACTTTGTACATTCATAAACGCCATTTTAAATCCATTGACATCCACTTATGTCCAATAAGTCCAAGAGAATAACGCCATTATTGCCATGTTTGACAGTTGGGCTAGAGATTGAAATTGAAGTAGTATAGAATTGCCCAGGAGCCTGTCTCGCTGACTATTTTTGTTATGGTGAATGCTCTGTTCGATTCTAATGGCAAAATTGGGATGTGATGTAGTTATTATATCTTAATGACAATTATAAATGCTATTTTGACAATTGAACAAACAGAAAAAAATAAGTATTTTAATTCAATATTTTTTATAATATTTTTTGTAACAGAGAATAAAATAAAATAAATTCGGTTTTTATGATAAAAAGTTCTACCGCACACGTAGACACTTGTCTTCGCGACCGTACAATAATGGCAGTTACCATAGTTATAAACTTTGTGCTAACAGTTTAACTAAAATCTTTCTTAAAACCACTAATACAAGGTTGTTTTTACATCAAACACTTCGCCTTTACTCTTGAACCGTCTTTTAGACAATGTTTAACGATCTACAGCTACTTTTAGTACTATTTACACGCCTTGGATTGATTATTATAGATTGTATTTTAGCCATTATGCTTTCAACAAGCAAAACAAGAGGGATTAAGAGATATTGAATCAGCTTTTTGTTAAACATTAAACACCTATTGTAGTACAATCAAGGAAATAAAGAAAATCTTTAAACAGTGTATAAATTAAGTGTGTAGTTTGATGCTACATTTGGCTTTGTTGAGAAAGGTAATAAAAGCTTCGGCTATGATACATCGTTTGTCTTGGAGCGCACTCGCGTCTCGAAATAGTGTTGTAAAGCGAAGTGCTCGTACGACTAACACGTCGTACATACAAACAATAGACTAAAAAAAGTTATTTCAAATAAACAGGATCCCTTCGGTTGCGTATGTAGGTACCTACAGTTGGTGTTGATATTAATTTATTTGATGTAATGTGCGGTGGGCGCCGAGCGCATGCGTCCAAGTCGCACCGCGAACATTCTGGACGCCAGTTTTTATGTGTTTATATATTCTAATTTTATTGTTTTCTTTATTTGCGTCCCACTTTTGTTTGGTTCAGAGCACGGCATTGTTCCCTGTCGTAAACGTCGATTTAGATGATAAAATGAAAATGTTGTACGGAATTTTTATTTGGTACGTGTAATTTCTTTGTCTGTCCGTCTGTACTGTTTCTCGTTTAATTTTATTGTAGTTATGTCATTAAAAATAACAAGTATTGCTAAACTAGTATCACAGATGTTACGCCGCTGACGCGTTTGTTTCGTTTCGCTTATGATATTTGTAACATTTGTTATTGCATTTTGATGTGTTGTTTGGATTAGTAAGATTATAAAAAGTACAATTGACGCAAGAATTATACATACAAAATGACATTCTCTTAAACGTTGAAAAAATTAAAACAAAACACACACACACTGACATATATTTATGGCGATGTACGCAATCCTCTGACATATTGTACAAAATTGACTTATTTATGTATTTCCATTATAAATTCCATTGCGCATTCATCAAGACTAAATATTTCAAATGTATGAAAATATCAAGCTGTCTTTTCGCAATTTTATAATTATAAATCATGTGTCGGTGAACAAAGCACGGATCGTTAATTGTTTTGAATCACAAACTAAAGTTATTCTATAATTAAATTTTAAATAAGACACGGGTTCTGAGTTATAGGCGGTGCAATGAGAATACTCGTATCGAGCTTCGAGACCAAACCTGTTTTTATCGCGAATTAATATTAATAATGAATACTTGAAACGGGCGCTATTGTGAGTTGTATAGTTGTAATTAAGTGCGATTATAGCGGCACCAGCAATTACTGACAATGTCTGCTGCTTGCACCGACATTATGTTAGCGTTCGGGGACGTTCGGGCCCCCTTCGGTGACGCTCGGCTTAATATAAATAATACATGAGTATTTTTATATTTGGAATGTTTTATATTGCTAATTATTTCATGTAGATATGACTTGAGTAATGTTTTCGACGCGACTGTACTGTGTTCTTACTGTAAATGTCTATTTGTCAAGTTTTTTAAATTTAGACTTCAGTTTAATTAATGAATAAGCACACTTTTTTCTTATATAGGTAAACCCAACCAATCTCTAATAATCAGAATTAGGTAAGACGAATCTAACGAATCAAAATAAAATCATTAATTTTCAAACTAATGGGCAACCCATGAATTCGTCTCTCACCATCGATCACCTTCATCAGAAGTAGCTCAGTTGTATTGTCATACATGAGCGTTTTAAATGTTATATCATGAATGTTGTTGAAGTTACAGTTAACGTAATGTGGGTTCATGTCCCACATATGGTAATCATTTTTCGCTCGCAAATAAGTTTTCATCATGTCATTGAAGTATAGTAGACAAATTATCCTCATTTTTAGGACGTATACAGACTGAAAAGAAAAGAAGATACTACACCGGTCCAACATAATAGCACGAAGATAGCTGGCGTGGCTTACAAGGGCAGGTTGACCTTTCTACGTATTTTAAATGTAACATTCCCCCTTATATTATTCCTCATTACCTAGGCGACCTAACCTCTACCCAATTTGTAAAGCTAAAGGGACTAAGGTATATAACATATATACATACATATCATCACGCCATATCCCTTGCAGGGTAGGCAGAGAGAACAGAGTGCCAGAGAACTCTATCTTTGCATATTTCACTCGCTTCCTCAACATTCATAAATCTCTTCATACACGCTCGCCGGTTTCGGACACTCTTGACTCCATCTTCCTTCAGTACATGACCGATCTGGTCTAGGTAGGTTAGTCTTGGTCTCCCCCGGTACCTACATCCTTCCACTTTCGCATTGTATATCTTCTTAACCAGACGTTCGTTCGGCATTCTTTCCACATGTCCGAACCATCGGAGCATTCCCTTTCGCATCTTTACACCAACACTCTCTTTCATACCTACGCGCTCTCTTACGTCGTCGTTACGAATGCAGTCGGTCAGCCTAACTCCACGGATTTTCCGCACAGATCGCATTTCGACCGCATTAATTTTACTTTCATACTCTTTTCTGCATACCCAACTCTCGCTTCCATACAGTAATGTTGGGACAAGCACTGGTATAATATAAGGTATATAATATGATAATACATAAGGGTATATAATAAGGTATATAATATTACAGATATATAATATGCTTATAAAATCTGTGCAAGAAAAGGCAGACCCAAAATCAAATGCCTATCACTAGCGAACTACAGTAGGTCAATTTACCTCCTATTATGAATGAGGCTGAAGCAGCTGAAGCTTAACACTATGAGATAAAATAACTGAAATAATGATGAAGATTTTACTTTTAAATTTGTTTACATTCGACACAATGACAGATGATTGTAAGAAAAGGGGTCTACGCGTGAATGTGAGCAAAACCAAAATAATGGTCTTTGAAAGAGATGAAGCCAGAACAGATGTAAGAGTAACAATAGGTAATGATGTACTAGAGCAAGTGGATGAATTTGTATATCTTGGATGTGGATTTAGCCGAGATGGAAGGTACACCACTGATATAGAGCGAAGAGTGAATGCGGGAAATAGAGTGAACGGAGCGTTGGGGCAACTTCTCGGCAGCCACCACCTCAGCTAGAAGGCACGTGTAGCAATACATAACGCAGTCCTTGTCCCAACATTACTGTATGGAAGCGAGAGTTGGGTATGCAGAAAAGAGTATGAAAGTAAAATTAATGCGGTCGAAATGCGATCTCTTCGGAAAATCTGTGGAGTTAGGCTGACCGACCGCATTCGTAACGACGACGTAAGAGAGCGAGTAGGTATGAAAGAGAGTATTGGTGTAAAGATGCGAAAGGGAATGCTCCGATGGTTCGGACATGTGGAAAGAATGCCGAACGAACGTCTGGTTAAGAAGATATACAATGCGAAAGTGGAAGGATGTAGGTACCGAGGGAGACCGAGACTAACCTACCTAGACCAGATCGGTCAGGTACTGAAGGAAGGTGGAGTCAAGAGTCTCCGAAACCGGCGAGCGTGTATGAAGAGAATTATGAATGTTGAGGAAGCGAGTGAAGTATGCAGAGATAGAGTTCTCTGGCACTCTGTTCTCTCTGCCTACCCTGCAAGGGATATGGCGTGATGATATGTATGTATGTATGTATGTACATTTCTCTTGACGGCATGATTTTTCCCGAAAAAAAAAAAGCAACACCTTTTGTGCTAAATGAACCGCAAAGGTAAGTGGATATCAAGGGCACAGATACGCTGCCTTTTTTCGTGTGAATAAACGGCAATTGCTTGCTTACCGGGGTAGACAATGGAGTACCGGGCACTGATTTTAACGCTGACTGTTTGTCAACGCTAGTACTTGCTAAAACCACATGCTGTTTCTGTTTCTCCGTCACAGCAAATCACGGTACCGTTGTCACAGGCAAGTCTTTCATGACCCAGGTATTTGCCTACTATAAGGCTTGCTACTACTTAAACTTCTATTTTCTTCGAGAATGTGATATCTGAACAAGTCATCCTATTTACGACTGCAGGCAGAAAATCTTTTAAAGTTATTAGATATTAGATTTATTTATTATATGGCAGATAAAACTATAGTTCGCAGAAATAGGTCAAAATATTATAGTGATTCCTTCCTGTCTTTAAGCGAACTGCGAGTTTATGAAATTATCTTAAGTATCCAAATAAATAGATTGTGGAACCTTTGTCTTAGCACTTAGATCTTCATTAGAGATTTAGATCTTTACATATCGTCGGTTAAAAAGAAGAATGACATTTCTCAAATATTTTTAAAATTTATATTATTCGTTAAAATGTTTTGTTGTCCTTTTAATTATAAAAGAAAAATTACACATAATCAAATTAAACGTAAAATCTTTCAAAAACAAGTGTCATTCTACGTTAAACCTCCATATTGTTTGTTGAAAAAATAATCTTTAAATTTAGTTTTTTTTTATTAAAGTCACTTTTCTATTTACCCCTCTATATATTAAAATTAATGTTCGTACATTACAGATAAATAAGAAAAATGTATATAACGGTCTTAATGAGAGCAATAGAAGTCAAACGAATTTTTGTTGTAGGTACATGCATAGTGCAAAAAATTTACAGCATGCGCACAAACAAATATAATCACAGTTAAAGTTTTCATATGCCTATTAATTTCGATTCAGTTACACATTAGGTGCTACGATGACGTATTACAAAAGTTGTGCCGGGGAGACTGGGGGTACGAACGGAGTGTCAAGTCATCACCTCGATCAATAGGGGAATTTGAGCCACGAGCCACGTATAACGGAATTTTATGTTGAAATTATATATTAAATTCTAATAAATTCTTAGTTAATTCTCAAGTAATTATTTTCTGTTTGATTTCAATGAATATATTTTCAACTTTTATCTCAATTACTTACCTACTACTATAGCTGTGTGGTAGAATCCTACAAACCCTTACTTTGCTCGTGGATGAGATGACATGACTTTTACGATCACACATGAAATTGATAGGGGGTGGTGAATTGTATTCTTACAGCGTCACCACACGGAAAACCTTACTTTTACCTAATTTTATACTGTATTAAAAATGGCATAATAAATAACATTTACAAAGAATTTTTGTTCATATTATATTTAAATGAATGTGTGGTATCCGCTACGTATACAACCAACCCTTATTTTGCTCGTGGATGTCGTAAAAGACGACTAAGAGCCTTATAACGACCTGGGCCGACTCCATCTGATGCCGTTTGGTCAACAATTACTTTTCCAAGGAGAGTTGACGCCTGGCAGGCGGCTGGTCATAAAACTATTGCCAATAACTTTCACAATATGTACTATGAAACAGGAGTACATATTGTATCGACCCCAAGTAATTGGGATAAGAGTAGGAGTATGTATGTACATATTGCTAAAATTTGATGTTACCACTCCTTAGGAATACAATTGTTAACCAAACAGCGTCTTGTAGAACAGTCTGTCCTAGTTTGCTATAAAGCACTTAATAGTCTTTTATGACATCCACGAGCAAAGAAAGGGTTGATAGTAGCAGCTAAAACGCACCAGAAGTTATATCATTTTAAGAGTTTAATATAATTTAGATTTAATACAATTTAGACAACATTCAGAAGAACAGTCAAATGCTTAGTCATCCAAATAAAATTTCTTCTCTCTCTACACATATATACTCCACTTTACTACGCTTTACGTGTTTAAGAACAATATGGTGAAGGAAAAATAGATAGTATTTATAGGACTTAAGGAGGGAGGTCAATGGGAATTATGTCATAATCACAATTAGTAGGAAGAATGGATTTCTTATCAGAGTGATGCTCCTTATTCTTCTAATGATCCTTCATCAATTTTAGTGATTGTAATGGCAAATTAAAATAACAAATTCTGTAACGGTGATATTCAAGTGGCTTTTCTAATTATGTTTATTTGTATTACACAAGACGTGTTAAGCCGATGGAGTGAATATTTTGGCGTCATAAATTCTTCATATATGATTATTTAAAAAAAAAATGTATATAATAAAAAATAAAAAAAATTATATAATTAAAAAAAAAAAAGGAAATATATATATATATATATATATAAATAATAATATTAATAGTTAATATTACTCCCTCATTATCTAGTTTTAATTTCCTGTATTCTACTTTTCTAATAGTTTAACCTTAATCTAATAGTTATGTTCTGTATGTACTTCAGTGTTTGTACTTTCTGTTCTTTTCAACTTGTAAATCTAATATAATCAAATCTAAACAAGGTCCTTGATCATGTCAGGGGAGATAGTAGCCCAAACATACGAGTATTTGAAAAAAAAAAAAATTGGCGATATGTATGCGGATACTCGAGTTGGCACCGGGGTCCTCCGATGGCATCAGTATGGATGAAGTTGAATGGGCGATAAGAAGTTTGAAAAATGGTAAGGCAGCGGGCATTGATATGGTGTCTGCCGAGATGATCAAGCTTGGCGGCTTCTGTGTCTGGGAGGCGTTCCTATTGCTCCTCAATTTATGTTGGAGCTCGGGAATGGTTCCCAGGGACTGGAATAGCGCAATCATTGCCTTTGTTTAAAAACAAGGGTTCATGTTATGATTGCGCAAATTACAGAGCCATAAGCTTGACCAGTTTGGCAGCAAAAGTGTACGGTAAAATTATTGAAAGGAGAATGAGGATGGTGTCCGCTGGTTTACTGTGTGGGACACAAGGATGTTTCAGGAGTGGAAGGGGATGCATGGATCAAGTGTTCTCTCTGCGCAATATAGTGGAGAAGCATCTGGCTCTAGGACAGAGGGTTTTCTGCAGTTTTGTGGATTTGGAGAGAGCATTTGACAAGGTTGTACGAAAGGAACTTTGGGACATTTTACCGGAGTATGGTATTAACGGTAAACTACTGCAGGCTGTGCAGTCCAGTTACATGGGCTATAGAGCCTGTGTGCGGCTGGATGATGGAATGTCGCCTTGGTTTGACGTCAATAGCGGCGTTAAGCAGGGGTGCGTTCTGTCAGCCAGACTGTTTATCATATATTTGGATAAATATCTCCAAAGGTTGAACGATATGAATGTGGGAGTCCAGATGGGCGACTTAGTGGTCACCGCTCTGCTCTATGCAGATGATGCAGTCCTGCTGGCACAGTCAGCGACTGACCTGCAGACCCTAGTCGACACAATGACAGAAGATTGTAAGAAAAGGGTCTACGCGTGAATGTGAGCAAAACCAAAATAATGGTCTTTGAAAGAGATGAAGCCAGAACAGATGTAAGAGTAACAATAGGTAATGATGTACTAGAGCAAGTGGATGAATTTGTATATCTTGGATGTGGATTTAGTCGAGATGGAAGGTACACCACCGATATAGAGCGAAGAGTGAATGCGGGAAATAGAGTGAATGGAGCGTTGGGGCAACTTCTCGGTAGCCACCACCTCAGCCAGAAGGCACGTGTAGCAATACATAACGCAGTGCTTGTCCCAACATTATTGTATGGAAGCGAGAGTTGGGTATGCAGAAAAGAGTATGAAAGTAAAATGAATGCGGTCGAAATGCGATCTCTACGAAAAATCTGTGGAGTTAGGCTGATCGATCGCATTCGTAACGACGACGTAAGAGAGCGAGTAGGTATGAAAGAGAGTATCGGTGTAAAGATGGGAAAGGGAATGCTCCGATGGTTCGGACATGTGGAAAGAATGCCGAACGAACGTCTGGTTACGAAGATATACAATGAGAAAGTGAAAGGATGTAGGTACCGGGGGAGACCGATACATATATTCGTAATAAGTTAAAAAAATAAACATTTATGTAAGTTTCAATGAGAAAAATTGCTATAGAATGCGTAATGAAAACGTATAACTCACTCTTATACATAAAGTTTGTTAGGCTGATGCATTTCCGTCCATCCATACATTTATTCATCAATGCAAAGAGTTTATAGGACGACGTCGCGGCAAAAAGGTTCAATAAAAAGATAGCAAGCCCACAATAAGTACTTTTTATATATCTGTAATATAAAATAGCTTTAAAATGTGAAAAATAAATTAAGATTATTTAAATTTTATTATTATTAAATACACACGCACATAGGAGTACACACACATGCACACATATACGCGTTTAAAGGCACTTATGCATCAGCACACACACATGCACGCACACACGTGCTTGTAAAGACCTTAATCCAAGATCCTTCACTTCTAGTTACAGCTGAGTAAAAAGAAAACAGTCTTACTTAATATCCGAATCTTGATATTATTATATATGATACAGAGAGGCTGACCGCGTGAGGGCGACTCCCCAGCAGTTTGCTGGGGCGTCGACGGAGGATGGTACCCGAAAGGGTAACCCGCTGGGCTGGCCACGGATGGCAAGGAAGCGGTACCAGTGGCCGGCCAAATGGCGATGGGGAGGGCATACGGTGGGTTATGGGGCCACGCGCTGCCCTTCCGTCGCCCCGGATGGAGCGCGCGTCCGGGCCATAGACTACCAAAAAAAAAAAAATCTTGATATTATTTTCATTCATACACAAATATGACCTAATTAAAACGAAGGACATGCCTTGATATTGTACTATTATATAATTAAAGCATAAGTCTAAACGTATCTCGGTATAGTGCTTAGATAGTTAGATGCTAATCAAGTTCAAAACATAACATTTACGCTGCTTACATTACAACGCTTAAATACGAAAACGTGCGGATCGATGCAAACCACGTTTTACGTTCTATTTCCGAAGAAACGCGAAACCGACACGAGCATCGGCCATAATAAATTTCTTGTCTTATAAAAATAAAACTTTTTCTTTTTTTGTGTTGGCCCAGGGCTGCGTCACAGTGCGGTATCGATCAGCGCGTCAACACTTCCGCGTGTGATTCTATAATGTTACAAATATGATTTATGCATTATAATCTTATTGTTCAATCTCAAATATATAAAATATATCCTAACAGGTGATGTTTTTATATACTCATGGACGATTAATCATATGTATTTAAGTAAGAAATATTTAAATTGCTAGTAATAATATAAAAAAAAAACATGATTTATATTAAATTGGCGCGCGAGACGACGGATTTAATATTAAATTCTTATACTCTCCAGTCCTTGTACATTGTATTAATGATCAACCTGCTACAGAAAATAAATATTGACCTATTACTACAATGGCCAGACGAATTGGTATGGGATTTTATTTGTTTATTTCCTCTACCTTTCCGTGTGGTGACGGAGTAAGAATACAATTCACCACCCCGTATCTTACCCGAGCCCAACAGTGGGACATATATGAGCTGAGATGATGATGATGATTTCCTCAACTTGCATATTGAATTTGGAAGGATGATCAGGAGATATTAATGTCTATTAATTACTGAGTCCGTACCTATAACGCAAGATAAATACAATGAACACTATCCGTTCAAAAATATTTCCTGTCAAAATGTTTGTTAATCAAAAACTCTGAAATCATTCAACCGTTCTTTTTGGACATTAGATGTATTTAGGTTCAATTTAAATGACCGTGTGATGACAGAATAAATATAAATTAGTCAACTTTTCCTTTCCTGTGTGTATCGGCAAAATCAATTAGGTATTATGAGCAGATCTTATCAATTCATCACTGTAAGAAAAGGATAAAGTTGACAAGATACTCTTTGCTAGAACTTCTTGTTGATATTAATTAGTAGTTTAACATACATACATTCATACATAACATCACGCCATATCCCTTGCAGAGAGAACAGAGTGCCAGAGAACTCTATCCTTGCAAACTTCACTCGCTTCCTCAACATTCATAATTCTCTTCATACACGCTCGCCGGTTTCGGAGACTCTTGACTCCACCTTCCTTCAATACGTAACCAATCTGGTTTAGGTAGATGAGTCTTGGTCTCCCCCGGTACCTACATCCTTCCACTTTCGCATTATATATCTTCTTAACCAGACGTTCGTTCGGCATTCTTTCCATATGTCCGAACCATCGGAGCATTCTCTTTCGCGTCTTTACACCAATACTCTCTTTCATACCTACTCGCTCTCTTACATCGTCGTTGCGAATGCGGTCGTAGTAGTTTAATTAACGCTAAAAATTGTAAAACATATATGGGCTAGGAAGAAGAAAGTATATGGCAGTTTTTATTTCGATAAATAATAGAAAACGGTACTATCTTTTTGTTCTTACCTTTGGCCGTATCGGTTTGGATAGTTAGCTAGTCTTTTATAATAATTATAAATGTTTGCATAAATAAATTAAACGTACTAGCTAGTTTTCAAAGTCTCAATTCAAAAAATAACGCCATCTTTATAAAAAACATTTTAATAACACCATTATTTTAAAACTATCAAGTTTTAGATAACTATTTGCAGTATTATTATTAGTATACTTTTTGAAGTTATACCTACTTCTTTTGGCGCGTTAGGGAAAAATTATGAGAGTAAATTTTGCAGCCGCCTACCAGACGTCAACTCTCCTTGGGAATGTAATTGTTGACCAAACGGCATCAGATGGAGTCGGCCCAGGTCGTTATAAGACTCTTAGTCGTCTTTTACGACATCCATGAGCAAAGTAAGGGTTGGTAGTATTCGTCGCCGCTACCACACAGCTCATGTATATATATATATATATATATATATATATATATATATATATATATATATATATATATATATATATATATATTGTAATATGTAATAATACAATTAATTAATACCTATAATTAATAAATTTAGAAAAACGTGAAATAAAACCATTTGACATATACTGAATGTCAAACATAGCTTATTTCCACCGGGTTGGGAGCCCTTGACGCTCACCCATAGCCCGGACTGACTTATTAAAGTCATCTACAATATAAAAAATACAACAAAATAAAAAATATGTCAAACCTAATCTGCTATAGTCAGAATAGTAAGTTTATTATAAATATGCATGCATTTTGTGCATAACTCATCATTCTCCTACTCTTATCCCAATTACTTGGGGTCGATACAATATGTACTCTTCTTTCATAGTACATATTGTAGAAGTTATTGGCATTAATTTTATGACCGGCCGCCTGCCAGACGTCAACTCTCCTTGAGAATGTAATTGTTGACCAAACGGCATCAGATAGAGTTGGCCTAAGTCGTTATATGGCTCTTAGTCGTTATGTACTATACATATTGTAAAAGTTATTGGCAATAGTTTTATGACCGACCGCTGGTCAGATGTCAACCCTCCTTGGGATTGTAATTGTTGACCAAAAGGCATCACATGAAGTTGGCTAAGGTCGTTATAAGGCTCTTAGTCGTCTTTTACGATATCCACGAGCAAAGTAAGGGTTGGTAGTATTCGTAGCCGCTACAATACAACAATTATTTTTTTTATTTTGTACATAACTATTATGTGAATATATTTTGGCCATAGGAATATTTAAAAAAAATATATATTAAAACTCTACTAATTAAATTTATTTTCGCGTGGTAACGAAGTGAGAACATAATTTACTACTACTTTTATTAACTATGGGTGTCGTAAAAGCTAACTAAAAGAGCTCGAAATAATAACCCTACACCAATCTTTTTGACCAGCTCGATATAGTAGGTTAATTTTCTGCCTATAGTGATTCCCAGACCCAGCAGTGGAAGATGTATGAGCTGAGATGATGCTGATAAATTACATTGTTAAAACCATTGAAAAATATATTAATAGCTTTTGTAAACTGTTTCTTTTCGCATATTACAATACAATAGATGTTATAATGACATTTTAACGATACAAGAAAAATATAATTGATATAAATAGATTTAAGATACGAGTGAGATGAATGTTGACTAAGAAACTCCATCGATATGGAGATCTTGAGAAGTCTCAAGATCAAATTCTAGAGAATGCTGGCTGGATACAGGCTGCTCCAAATGCTTAAAAAATCTTTAGCAATTCAATGTTAACTATACTTTGATATTAAAACTATAGAGTTTATTTAGTTGCACGCGATAATCTCAGGAAATACTGATTCGAATTGAAGAGTTCTTTTTGTGTTATATTGTTCATTTATCGAGAATGACCTACGCTCCGATTAATAGAAGATCAGCATCAATAAAAATGTTTAAACAATACCATTTTTATTGTTCTTTTTTTGAGAATTTTCGTTATGTGTTGCGTGTTATTGGTGACGAAGGATAAGAGAGAGTCTTATCCTTTCTCTCTATATATCTTTATATTTTATTATTGATTTAATGGTCTTATAGACATAATTAATGAACAAAAATTATACCCAAACACCCAAACTCGTAACGATGATTTCTAGATCGCACAAACAATTATGATTTTTTTCAGAATCGAAACCACTACACTCGGCATAAGAGCTCGGTATTAATTCCATTACCATCTGTGTAATCGAAGACAGGTAGTGGTGATCCGCCCAAATTGCTATGGAGAAATACTGCGTGACTGGTTATGTGCTTGCTTGCCATCCTATTGATCTGGGCGTGATGAGACAGGACCATAATCTGTTCCAAAAAAAAATATAGTGTATAGTTTGCGATAAAATATATTTGCAAACATTATACATAATCTACGTTGTCTTACTGCTTATAAGAATACTGTGGCAGGGTGCAGCGGTAGGGTGTAAGGAGCTGTTGGGGGCTAGGGTGGGCTCCGGTAAAGTTGTGAATTGGCCGCGCACAGCCCCGCCGAACATTATCGTGATTCATATCGTTTATAATTTTATATTATGTTAAAGCAGGGGCGCCGGGGGGTTGGGGATCGTGTACGGGGGCAGGGGAGGATATTAAAAATACAAGAGGCCCGCGCAAGTACTTACCGCCTGCCACCGTCTATATGGTTACCAACATTGTTTGTGCTGTAACTATTGATCCAAATTTAAAGTTTACACACATCTTACAATCACGCATATACTTAGATCAAATTATAATATTATCTTATTAAATTTTATGGTATACTTACTTTAGAGAAGTTAGCAATATTTGAATATTAATTCTCGTAGTTTCGATACTCAATAACATATATTTTTTATGTGTTATTTATACATCTGTAAGAGTTACCTATATTTTAAGAATTGTTAGTGAATATCAGCGTAAACCAGCCATGACTATAAACTGTGCTTTTCGTATTTTTTTTTTAGTAGGCATAGGGTATAACTAGACCGCTGCCTATCAATACATTCCCCAAATCCAACAAAGCGCAATAGCACATTGCTTTTTCTGAGAGAATGTGGTACTACCCCGGACGGACCGGCCCGCGGCTGTAAACAGAGAACTATCCACAGCGTGGTCCTATAACTATAAAACTGTTGCACTGCACTCTATTTTTCTATAAGAAATTGTTGAACAAAAGGAAATTCAGCTTAACCTTCCTTAATCATAACACATAGATTGGGATAGAAGCTTTTTTTAATATTAAACGTAGCGCTATATAAGCTGCTTAACAATACGTACGTAGTCTACGTCTACGGTGCTACAACTTTATCTAATAGTACTTACTTCGTGCAACTTCGCTGGCGTGGCAAACTTATGTACATTTTTAATTTTGCTATTTTGCTTAAACCTTCGCAATACTAGAGGCACAGCCAGGTCGCTGCCTACTATATCGTAGGGTGTGGGACTCCATCTCTCTCGTTTACCAATGAAACGCAGATACAACATTTTTATACTTCGAATTAACCGATATATTTATGCCTATATTAATGGTAATGTGCTGTACAGTCGCAATATACGCAAATCAATTTACAAAGCTTTTTATTTAATTATACAAACTTAAAGACCCCAACAGTTAGACATATGGCCTTATAGGTTATGTCCCACCATTCTCGATAAAAAGGCTCTCTGATGCAATAAGATTCTTTGAATTTCCAACTGGTACTTTCTATGTTTATCCCATTTAAACAATTTTAACTCTTCAGTTTTGTTACAATAATATATAATTTACTTAATAAATCTTTAAATATATGCATATAATACACTCATTTGCAAAAAAAACGGGCACCTAAGCAATGAACCATTTCAAATGTTAATATTTCTTTGTTTGATAATTATAGGTAGTTTTATCCACACAATTTGGTAAATTAATAAGAAAATAATCGTTTTCATCAGTATTTCATAAAATTTAGATACAATTTATGGGAAATAATGCTAAACCTCGCTAGTAGTGTATATTCGCTAGTAGTGCATATGCTCATGAAGTAAAAATAAAAAAGATTTTTTGTTTGTTTTTCTTTAATAAAGTAAAAGCAGATAAATGTTTAGTATCGAGTGTGACCCCCTCTAGCTAAAATCACAGCTTGAATTCGTCTGGGCATGCTAGCGAGTATATCCCGGATACTTGCTTGCGGAATACGTTCCCACTCCGCAGTAATCACATTCTTCAGCTCTCTGATGGTCTGCGGAGCCGGGTGTACTGATCTCACACGCCGTTTCAGAACGTCCCAGACATGCTCTATGGGATTGAGGTCGGGACTTCGAGCTGGCCAATCCAAACGACAAATGCCGACCTCTTGCACATACGCATTAACATCGCGGGATCGGTGGGCGCGAGCATTGTCGTTCATAAAAATCGAGTCTTCACCTAGAGCGGCCAATGCGGGTTGTGCATGAGAAATTAGAACTTCCGTTATGTATCGATGCCCAGTCAGTGAGCCGTTTTCAATGAAGACTAACTCTGTACGATCCATTGAATTTATTCCTGCCCAAAACATAACAGAGCCCCCACCATAAGGTGTGATTTCTTCGAAACATGCCTCTGCAAAGCGTTCTCCTTGTCTTCTTAGCACTCGCCGACGTCGATCTTCACCGAACAGAGATATCCTGGCTTCATCAGAGAACAAAACCCTATTCCAATCGTCTTGAGTCCATGATTCACAATTTCTAGCGAACCTAAGCCTGTGAACTCTGTGCTCACGGAGTAATTTGGGGCCGCGGGCCGGGCGGTGACTGCGTATATTGGCAGCGAGAAGCCTCCTCCTGACCGTCCATAGACTAATATGCACATTTCTTACTTCTTGGAGGTTGTTCTTAAGATCCACATACGAAGATTTGCGATTTCTCAATGCGCGCCTCACAAGAAAACGATCATCCCGTGGTTGGGTACATGGTTTTCTTCCAGAACCAGGCCTTCTCTCGACGGAACCAGTCTCCTGATATCGCTGCCAGGTCCTTTGGACTGTCGAGCGACTAACATTTAGCCTCCTAGCCACGAAACATTGGCTGCAACCCTCTTCAAGCAGCGCGATAATTTTGGTAGCTTTTACCACTTTATCTACCATTTTTGATACAGCCAAACAGCATTAAATAAAGCTTTGACAGTCAAGGATATGAAATTAATCGATAAAAATTGAATAAAAGTTATGAAAGTCGATGTTAACTTCTGGAACTTCGCGCCAAAAATGTAGGATAAAAAGGGGTTTTCTGTAAAAATGAACATCAAATGAAAAATTGAATTTAGAACGTACTTTTTTAAATACCACAGCATTTTTAAAACCGGCCAGTAACGTGTACAAACGATTGAAACCTTTTTGGTATTGTATCTTTTTAAATATGAATGAAAATCAAAACCGCCCGTTTTTTTTGCAAATGAGTGTAGTTCTATATCCGAACTTTTCTTAAACGGCTGGACAGATATATTAAAATAATTAAGTTTTTATATGTTTTTGACTGAGTCCTTTGATGGTTTAGAATCACAATTGGGTTATCTGTGTGTTTGATGGTTTAGAATCACAATTGCTGCAACGCGTTTTAGTAATTTCTTTTCATTCATGACAACATGAATTCGACAGCTATTTGATGGATTAAATAAGCTATTACATACAGCCATCTATCTAGTATAAGTAAATACCTTCATTATAAATTCGAAATTCTTTTTCTTATCCCTACAAGGTTTTTTTTTTTTTTTTAATTTTATTAAGTATTCAAGAAATTGTAAAATTTTATTAAACATTCGATGCATAAGTCTTGTGATGCTTTAATTTAAATTTTTTTTTTTTATAAATTGATGATAAATTTCGTAGAATTCAAACACAATCTCAATTTCCCCTGAATTGTGTTTTGAGTTTCAAAGTAGTTAAATGATATTATAAAGACTAAGACATGACACTATAAGAGAAGTTATATAGCTAAACGCTATGGCGTACTCATGAGTTTGAACACCACATAGTTAATTGCTTTTTGCGATCTATAAAAGATTCCTAGTCTGGGTGTCATTTGTGTCCGCCAATTGTATATTTGTTCCTCTGCAGCTATATGCTACAGTACATAGTACGGGATATTCCTTAAAAAAAAAACACTTCGCAAAACAAGGCCGATATGTAAGGTCGAATTGGTAGATACTGGCATATATACCGAAGTCAAAGAATCTCTTTCAGTGGCTCGATTGTCGGTGAGGCGTTATTACGACAGGCAAAATTTGACGCTCATATGTCGCATAAAACGATCGAAAAAAAAAAGTATGTAAACACTATTTGGCTTGCATTAAATATAAAAAAAAGTTTAAATTTATAGCCA
Source organism: Lymantria monacha (assembly GCA_905163515.2). Taxonomy (NCBI): domain Eukaryota; kingdom Metazoa; phylum Arthropoda; class Insecta; order Lepidoptera; family Erebidae; genus Lymantria; species Lymantria monacha. Next base: position 28,346,829 of record LR991081.1, read on the forward strand.
TTATTACTTTAACTGTAAAATTCCTAACAGTCATAAAAATTTATTAAAAACGCACATTTTATTATACACTCATTTGCAAAAAAAACGGGCACCTAAGCAATGAACCATTTCAAATGTTAATATTTCTTTGTTTGATAATTATAGGTAGTTTTATCCACACAATTTGGTAAATTAATAAGAAAATAATCGTTTTCATCAGTATTTCATAAAATTTAGATACAATTTATGGGCAATAATGCTAAACCTCGCTAGTAGTGTATATTCGCTAGTAGTGCATATGCTCATGAAGTAAAAATAAAAAAGTTTTTTTGTTTGTTTTTCTTTAATAAAGTAAAAGCAGATAAATGTTTAGTATCGAGTGTGACCCCCTCTAGCTAAAATCACAGCTTGAATTCGTCTGGGCATGCTAGCGAGTATATCCCGGATACTTGCTTGCGGAATACGTTCCCACTCCGCAGTAATCACATTCTTCAGCTCTCTGATGGTCTGCGGAGCCGGGTGTACTGATCTCACACGCCGTTTCAGAACGTCCCAGACATGCTCTATGGGATTGAGGTCGGGACTTCGAGCTGGCCAATCCAAACGACGAATGCCGACCTCTTGCACATACGCATTAACATCGCGGGATCGGTGGGCGCGAGCATTGTCGTCCATAAAAATCGAGTCTTCACCTAGAGCGGCCAATGCGGGTTGTGCATGAGAAATTAGAACTTCCGTAATGTATCGATGCCCAGTCAGTGAGCCGTTTTCAATGAAGACTAACTCTGTACGATCCATTGAATTTATTCCTGCCCAAAACATAACAGAGCCCCCACCATAAGGTGTGATTTCTTCGAAACATGCCTCTGCAAAGCGTTCTCCTTGTCTTCTTAGCACTCGCCGACGTCGATCTTCACCGAACAGAGATATCCTGGCTTCATCAGAGAACAAAACCCTATTCCAATCGTCTTGAGTCCATGATTCACAATTTCTAGCGAACCTAAGCCTGTGAACTCTGTGCTCACGGAGTAATTTGGGGCCGCGGGCCGGGCGGTGACTGCGTATATTGGCAGCGAGAAGCCTCCTCCTGACCGTCCATAGACTAATATGCACATTTCTTACTTCTTGGAGGTTGTTCTTAAGATCCACATACGAAGATTTGCGATTTCTCAATGCGCGACTCACAAGAAAACGATCATCCCGTGGTTGGGTACATGGTTTTCTTCCAGAACCAGGCCTTCTCTCGACGGAACCAGTCTCCTGATATCGCTGCCAGGTCCTTTGGACTGTCGAGCGACTAACATTTAGCCTCCTAGCCACGAAACATTGGCTGCAACCCTCTTCAAGCAGCGCGATAATTTTGGTAGCTTTTACCACTTTATCTACCATTTTTGATACAGCCAAACAGCATTAAATAAAGCTTTGACAGTCAAGGATATGAAATTAATCGATAAAAATTGAATAAAAGTTATGAAAGTCGATGTTAACTTCTGGAACTTCGCGCCAAAAATGTAGGATAAAAAGGGGTTTTCTGTAAAAATGAACATCAAATGAAAAATTGAATTTAGAACGTACTTTTTTAAATACCACAGCATTTTTAAAACCGGCCAGTAACGTGTACAAACGATTGAAACCTTTTTGGTATTGTATCTTTTTAAATATGAATGAAAATCAAAACCGCCCGTTTTTTTTGCAAATGAGTTTATATTGTTAGAAGGTACACAGCTACTAATAATATTGGCAACATTCTTGCATTCTAGCTGCGTACCAAATATGGCTACGGCTATGAGTATCCAATTAAACGACCATATTATAATAAAAAAATATAATAATAATTTTTACAGACCTAGGCGCGTGAAATACAGCTTTTTATGTGCCATAAAGAATTTCTTAATAGCACGGCCTTTATGTCTTGTTATATATTGATAAGCGATGAACTTAACTAAACAGAAACGCTGTCTCTAAATGTTGGTGTTTTAAATAAAATAAAATTGGTACAATGTGTTTTGCAGTGAATTTAACTCGGCATTTCTCTACCGAATAAAATCAATATCATTATTGTTTTACTCTTATCCCAATTACTTGGGGTCGATACAATATGTACTCTTCTTTCATAGTACATATTGTAAAAGTTATTGGCAATAGTTTTATGACCGGCCGCCTGCCAGAAGTCAACCCTCCTTAAATGTAATTGTTGACAAAACGGTATCAGATGGAAATGGCCCATTGGTCGACGAGATCCACGAGCAAAGTAAGGGTTGGTGGTATTCGTAGCAGATACCACACAGCACCTCTATCAAATAAAATCATAGTTACGCAAATCTTGATTTATCTATCTTATAACAATATAACAATATATATATCTTATATAATATCTTATAAAGGTTGAAAGGTTGCAAGAAGAGTTTGTAAGAGAAAAGTATGCAGAGGGTGTCCGAGAACGGCTGACGATGGCAAGCCAGCCGCAAACGGACATTGAAGAATGCTGGAGAGTATTGAAAGAGAGTATGGTAGATACAGCGAAAGAAATATGTGGAAGTTCAAAGAAGCATAGAAAAACAAATGGTGATGCATGGTGGGATGCGGAATGGCAGCTTCCGTAGAGCAAAAGAAAAAAGCGTAGCTGGACTATGTCTCTTCTTTGAATCTGAATGACAGTATGACTGAACAGAAGAAAGAAATATATCGGCAATGTAAGAATGACACCAAGGCCCTAGTGAAAGAGAAACGTGATAGAGCAAATATGAGTGCAGAAGATAGGCTGACTAAAAACTTCGAAGGTAACACCAAACTCTTTTGAAGAGAGGTGAAGAAGTCTCGGTGTGGTTGTTCAGCCTTCAGAATGAATAAAATAAGGTCTAAAGGTGGAGACATTCTTACACAAACACAAGACGTGTTAAGCCGATGGAGTGAATATTTTGGCGATATGTATGTGGATGCTACCGTTGACGCCGGTGTCGCATGTGGTTTAGTAGAACAACATTCGACAGCGGTGTCCTCCGATGACATCAGTATGGATGAAGTTGAATGGGCGATAAGAAGTTTGAAAAATGGTAAGGCAGCGGGCATTGTTATGGTGTCTGCCGAGATGATCAAGCTTGGTGGCTCCTGTGTCTGGGAGGCGTTCCTGTTGCTCCTCAATTTATGTTGGGGCTCGGGAATGGTTCCCGGGGACTGGAATAGCGCAGTCATCGTGCCTTTGTTTAAAAACAAGGGTTCACGTTTTGACTGCGCAAATTAAAGAGCCATAAGCTTGACCAGCTTGGCAGCAAAAGTGTACGGTAAAATTATTGAAAGGAGAATGAGGATGGTGTCCGATGGTTTACTGTGTGAGACACAAGGAGGTTTCAGGAGTGGAAGGGTATGCATGGATCAAGTGTTCTCTCTGCGCAACATTGTGGAGAAGCATCTAGCTGTAGGTCAGAGAGTTTTCTGCAGTTTTGTGGATCTGGAGAGAGCATTTGACACGGTTGTACGAAAGGAACTTATTAGTATGGTATTAACGGTAAACTGCTACAGGCTGTGCAGTCCAGTTACATGGGCTGTAGAGCCTGTGTGCGGCTGGATGATGGAATGTCGCCTTGGTTTGACGTCAATAGCGGCGTTAAGCAGGGTTACGTTCTGTCAGCCAGGCTGTTTATCATATATCTGGATAAATGTCTCCAAAGGTTGAACGATATGAATGTGGGAGTCCAGATGGGTGACTCAGTGGTCACTGCTCTGCTTTATGCAGATGATGCAGTCCTGCTGGCACAGTCAGCGACTGACCTGCAGACCCTAGTCGACACAAAGACAGAAGATTGTAAGAAAAGGGGTCTACGCGTGAATGTGAGCAAAACCAAAATAATGGTCTTTGAAAGAGATGAAGCCAGAACAGATGTAAGAGTAAAAATAGGTAATGATATACTAGAGCAAGTGGATGAATTTGTATATCTTGGATGTGGTTTTAGCCGAGATGGAAGGTACATCACTGATATAGAGCGAAGAGTGAATGCGGTAAATAGAGTGAACGGAGCGTTGGGACAACTTCTCGGTTGCCACCACCTCAGCCAGAAGCAATACATAACGCAGTGCTTGTCCCAACATTACTATATGGAAGCGAGAGTTGGGTATGCAGAAAAGAGCATGAAAGTAAAATTAATGCGGTCGAAATGCGATCTCTGCGGAAAATCTGTGGAGTAAGGCTGACCGACCGCATTCGTAACGACGACGTAAGAGAGCGAGTAGGTATGAAAGAGAGTATTGGTGTAAAGATGCGAAAGGGAATGCTCCGATGGTTCGGACATGTGGAAAGAATGCCGAACGAACGTCTGGTTAAGAAGATATACAATGCGAAAGTGGCAGGATGTAGGTACCGAGGAGACCGAGACTAACCTACCTAGACCAGATCGGTCATGTACTGAAGGAAGGTAGAGTCAAGAGTCTCCGAAACCGCCGAGCGTGTATGAAGAGAATTATGAATGTTGAGGAAGCGAGTGAAGTATGCAAAGATAGAGTTCTCTAGCACTCTGTTCTCTCTGCCTACCCTGCAAGGGTTATGGCGTGATGATATGTATGTATGTATGTATAACAATATAGCTTAACTTCATAAAAACCTCAATATTAATTCTTGTTACCCTGTGTACAGTTTAGTTATATTTTTTTTTAAGATTTTTTATTTATTATTGGCAGGCATCGTAATCACTATGGCTATGTTAGAGTAAGTGTAGCGAGATATGGAAGACGGTTTGAAGATGATTATTACGTTACCAGTATGATCTCGATAAGTGGCGTATGACTTAAGTCATGTAACTTTTTTTGAAGTGAAAACTTCTTTAGGCGCGTTGAGCGTTTTTGGAGGGGAAAAACTTATAGGTTCGCGTCACCGACATGCTAATGCTAATAGTATATCTATAGCTATGTGAAAACTTCTTTAGGCGCGTTGAGCGTTTTTGGAGGGGAAAAACTTATAGGTTCGCGTCACCGACATGCTAATGCTAATAGTATATCTATAGTATCATTGTGGTTTGGTTATCTTACTAGCGTGGTAAAACCGATTCCTAGATGTTCGATAATATTTTTTATTTTTATATAAAAATTAGAAAATAATTATTATTTCAATTAGTCTTAAGTTAATAGTTTTCACTTCTATCGGCAGTCCCCATGACTGCCTATTGTTTTTTTTTTTTTTTTCCCGCTAGGTGGACCATGGATGACACGCGGGGCAGTGGGGTGGGGCGGCGCAAGATGCCGCCACATGCCCGGTCTGACCGCAGCGGAAACACAATCCGCCGCAGTCGAAGCAATTGATGCATGTTGGCCGGGTGTGCCAGACTGCCATGCACATGAAGCACCTCGCAGGCCGGTGCTCAGCCACGGTTACCCGCGCCGAGCTCCAGCCCACGAGGAGCCTGCCTGAGCCGGCCAGTTGCCTGACCGACTCCACCGGGCACTGCACCTAGGCAGCACCTACGCCGCCCGGACCGGGGCAAATCGCGCCAACCCGGACGGTGTCAAATCAAATCAAATCATTTATTTTGCGTAAGCCCTATAGGGGCACTTACATATTGTCAATTTTACATTGTTTTTAAATTAAATTTAATTAATCTACCACCGGATCGCAAAGCAGCCACATACTGACAAGATCCGGCAAGAAACTCAGTGGGCTCGTCATTTTTTTATTTTCTTTTTTATATTTTTTCACAAAAGAGTTTGGTTACATGTTTAATTTATGTTAGCTCCAGTGAGATGCCCTTCGAGTAAAGATTCATTTTTTTTTAAATTTTGTATATAATACAAAATTAAACTAAGAATATTTATAAACCAAAAAAGAAACAAAAATGGCTGGACCAGATCCCACAAGCGGCACCCGATCACGAGTTAACTATTAGAGCAGCCATCACGCCCCTCAACCACATTGGAGGGAAGGGAGAGACCCGCTCCACGTAGCTACCGCAAGCAGAGATCTTTTCAGTGAGCATGACCACACCATAATCTATAAATTTGAAACAAATAGCTTGGATAAATAAATACATAACTCGTTAGGCAAAACACATGGTGTCCATGGGACATCCAGTTTTCGTGGCAATAGCCTCCCTCCCGGATGTCTTCCACCGTCACAGCGTCGTCCAGAACCGCGAAGCGCATTTCGGCGCATTTGACGGGCCTGGCGATCTTGATGCCACCCTCCTCGGCGAATAAACCTCGCAGCTTCTCCGCTACGCTGTCGGCCGTCTTGGCGCCCTCGGCCCCAGGGAACTCGAGGATTCGAGCCCTTGTCCAGAAGCCAGGACCCGCAGGGCCGTGCGGGTCCTGGCTTCGACGCCTCCAATATCGGAGACGTCTATCTCCCGCCGGGCCTTCCTCAAGACGCCCTCGTAGCTGAGGCCCTTCTCGGCCGCCTCAGGCAGCACAGTGATCACCACTGCGGCTGTCTTCGGCGGCTTGAGCCCCTTGCGCGGCCTCTTCTTCTTGTCGCCAGCTCTTGCCTTGGGAGTGGAGACCTCAGAGGCGCGCTTGGCCTCCGCTCTCCTTCTTTGGCCGCGACTTCTCCTGTCGCGCTCGGCTACCTGCCAACCCTGTTCGAGTGCGGCAGTCGTGCCAGACGCGGCAGGCCTTGTCGCAGCCTCGCTGGTCGTCGCCGGCGGTGTCGTTGGGGGCGACGTCTGCGGTCCGCCAGGAGCCGGCGCCGTCTTACTCCTCAGGGCATGTCCATTCGGAGCGGGACCCAGCCGCGGCCGCGGCGTAACTCCCCACCTGGCCACCCTGACAAGGCAGCACCTAGCGATGGTGCCGTATGTGGGCGCTTGTCCGCGGCAAGAGGCGGCCGGATACGTGGTTCTGGAGAACGGTCATGCGCGCATCGACGATTTTACCCACTGCGTCGATGATGGCGCGCAGGGACTTGTCTGGCAATCCCCCCACCGCAGGCAGCGGGGTCGGCAGCGTGGTTGGCGCCTCCGGTGGAGCCTCTACCGGGGCCCATTCCGGGACGCTTGGCGATTCGTCGCCGCGGCGGGAGGCGTCTTCCTCGCCACAGGGACGGGTTTCGCCGCGGTGGCCGTGACGATTTCAGCTGGCGGCGCGCCCTTCGCAGCGGGAGGCGTCGTCCGCGCCACGGGGACGGGTTTCACCGCAGCAGCCGTTGAGCGCGCCCTGGTCGACGGCTTTGGCGCAGGCGGCAAGAACTGCGCCACTTGGACCCGCAGGTCGGCCATATCTTTGGCCAACAAGCGGTTCACCCGCCTCACCCCCGCCAGCTCGGCCTCCAACTGGCGGTTCAGGTCCCGCAGGCCTGAGACCTCGCCACTAAGGCGGACATTTTCGGCCTGCAGGTCCGAGGGGTCGTCGCTCACGCGGGCAGCAGGCGCCGCCTCATGCCGAGGGGTCGCCGATCTTCCTCCTGCTACTGCGGCCCCTCGCCTTCTGCGGGAAGCCGGCACCTTCTGTGGAGGCATGATGGTCACGCTCCCCTCGAAGTCGGCGCCCGAGATGCCTCTCTTGCTCAGGGGGTGCTTCCGCACCTTCGAGGGGAGGGCCTCCTCCCTAATCATCACAGCCGCCGATGCCGATGCCGCAGGACGCGGCGATGACCTGGCTGGGGCTTCAGCGGCTGACCCGCTGTTCTCCTTGGACGGCCCTGCGGGAATATCACCGCCCTCGTCCATCCTAACGTCTACCGCTATCCGCCGCCTTCGTCGCCGGACGGCTCTACGACATCGCTGTCGCCCTCGTCCGTCGACGGCTCTGCTGCTCATTTACCGCCGTCCTTCTTCACTTCAGCGGCGGCGGCCTTTCTGCGCGCTCGCCGCTCCTCCATCCTCCTTTTATAGCTGGAAGCATTCCCCCTGCTCTTCCGGGGCGACTTCCGCTTCACTTTTTGGGCCTCCACGATTTGTGCCGGGCCCTCGGCGGACGCCTCAAGTCCTTAGGACGAGGCGTCGTTATCAGTTTTTCTTTGGCTTGACAAGGCCGTGGTGTGAGAATCACAGGGATTCCCGTCGGCTTTTAAAGAAGATTTTAAATTTAAGGTATCCATATGATTCCCACGAGTAAGGAAGATACGCAACGTCGACCCGAGCAGAGGTCGGTACCCTGGCTGGAGCGTGCTAACGACTGAACAACCCATCTGCCATGCATCTTCTCGCCGCACGCCAGAACTTAAGATTCTGGGTGATTTCCGAATTCGAATGTCGATTCGAATTCTTTATAGAGGTTGTATTCCTCGCGGTCCGGGCGGTTAAGCCAAGACCCTCGCTCCTGAAACTAAGACAAGCAAAGAATCAGGTTTACGATATGTCGACGGTGGCATATGCCTGCCCAGCCCTCAAATGAATGAGTGACTGAGCCCGTCGAAGATTCGCATCCGGTCACCCTCTACGAGTAGAGGGCTAGGAGCGAAACAGGGCTTCCCAAATAAGGGGACCCCCCCTAGCGACAGATATTCGCTACAGGAGATAATCCATCAGAAGGATCTGGGGGACTGCCACCCGCACCCAGGGTACACCACGCGGAGGTTTCTGACATCGTACCCTACTTAAGTCACGTAACTAGAAATGGCCTACTTCTGCAATGGAAATCTAATCTTAATATATATAAATTACGTGTCACGTTGTTTGTCCGCGATGGACTCCTAAAGTATGTAACTGATTTTAATTAAATTGGCACAGCTTGTGTACTTTGATCCAGCTTAAAAGATAGGATAGCTTTCTTATCAATTTATAGTAATATTATTTTAATACAAATTATTTGTTTATTATTTGACATTATCTGTTATCTCCAAACGATTCTAACAGATGGCGGTATCTGTTAACTGGATTGAGTAAGTATTTAATAGATGGCGTTATGTTAAACGTACAAACATTTCATATAAGCTACAATTTATTAGCATAACCACCACGTGTTACTGAGGCTACTTTAGCCACAGCAACGCGTGGCCAGGTCTGCTAGTTTACCTATATAATATCTTCTGAAATAAAACTACTTTTACGGATTCTATCGTGTTTGTATTTGATTTTAAATTTTATGAAATTAATTTTTTAATTATATTTTGCATTTTGAAGTTTTTAAAAAGATATTTATTTTGCGAATACCTATATAGTTAGCATGGTTATTTCATAATTAAAGGAAATCTGACAAGGTCAAATAAGTTTAGTATAGGTTATAAAAATACAAATTGTTAAAATCTTTTCAAAACGAATTGATATACCTACATACATATAGAGTCGAATTAGGGTCTACAAAACCCTTGTTTAGAACATTTATGAATATTTGTAAACATTGAAATAGTTAATAAATCATCTCAACTCCTATTGTCCTTCACAATAGGAGGTAAATTAAACTGCTTTTTCTCACTGATCAGATAGATTGGTATACGAGTTTTATTTCGAGTTTTCCTTCTCTTGTGTAGATATTATATCGTATCTCTTAATCGTCTTTTACAACGCTCACGGGTGATGAATCGTATTCTTACTCCATCACCACATGGAAAGTTAACATAATAATAACTAATAAACTAACTCATATAATGATTGGTTAAGAATAAAATTATTCACCAGCCCTTACTTGCCTTGTCATATAAAACGACTGAAGGGTCACAACAAAAATGATTGACAGGTTCGTCAATAAACTTATAATTACAATAATATCGCCAACCCGCCTGGTAAGAGAAGTGGTCATGTATTATCCCTCCTATGAAGAAGTATATGAGTCAAGAGTCGCCGAAACCGGCGAGCGTATATGAAGAGAATTATGAATATTGAGGCAGCGAGTGGAGTATGCAAGGATAGAGTTCTCTGGCACTCTGTTCTCTCTGCCTACCCTGCAAGGGATATGGCGTGATGATATGTATGTATGTAGAAGTATATGTCATCCATTGATGATTGACAGTCAATAGATGGTTACAGTAAACAGAGTTTATAAAGAGATTAACGTTTTATCTGAAATAGTAATTCGATTTTTTGTTTTGGTAGCACACGAACAAGCAGCATACTTGATGTTAAGTATCACTGCCGCCTATTGACCTATGCAATACCAAGGGTTTAGCTAGGCTACTGCCTACCAATACAAGCCCAATACCCACTTAGTTGGGTTGCCGGCTCTATCGCTCATCAAACGAAGTGCAATAGCACATTGCCATTACTCAGACGACGATTTTCTGCGAGAATGTGGTACTACCCCTGACGGATCGGCCCGCGGTTGTAGATAGAGAACTGTCAACAGCGTGATCCTACCACTAATCGTATCGTGTGTCGTATCATAAAAAAAATACTAAGAGCATTGACCTAGGCCAACCATAACTGATGTCGTTTGGTCAACAATTACATTCTAAAGGAGTGTGAAAGAAGAGCAAGACAATGATGATATTTAAGTTACTATTTACAAAAAAAAAAATCACACATAGGTATATAATTATCAAAATATATGTCTGAATATATTTTGTTTTTTTTTTATGATACAGAGTGACCGGGTTCAGGAAGCCGCGCTAATAATCTACAAGCGACTATTAAACGGTCCGTCGAACCGAGAAACGTAATATATAACCATACATTTTTATATGCAATACAATTTCATTATTAGATGCCTATTTGTGGTTCGTTATTTCTATTGTCGCTTTTTCTATTTATTATACAACACAATGTGTGATTATAATGTGGCTTATAACAAATGTGGTATGTGGGAGTTGGATCGTTCCACACGGGTGAACGCAGCTCAGCAACAAAAATATTTGTATGTCATTAATGTCACAATTGCCGATGCGGTAAGTATTGTTTTTTATGCGAACACGATTATTTTTAATTAATTTATTGTATTCCCAACTGATGTTGTGTTATAAATAGCTCTTGAGATATGAGTATATTATTTTAACAATTCTAATTCGCGTTGCGCTACCGTAATTAATTGCGTCGTTTTAAAAAATAATTGTACGCTTTTTTTTTTGTTATTCATAATGACTGAAGGAACACTTATAACTGTCATAATTTTGTGTTTTAACAAAACGTAACAAGAATTTTATGCTAAACTGTTTTTGTTTTTTTTTTTTTCTATTACAACGGAACTGAAGTTCGTTGTACATCATTTTTAGTGTTTTTGATGTTTAAATTTATATAGAATGTAGTTTGTTACTAAAATTCAATATATGTGATTTGTGCTCTTAGCTGTAATATAAAACGATGTTAGCACTATCTCCCTTCTTTACGAGTAAAGCTAATTAAGTAGGGGCGAGATCTCGGCAATGAATTTATACTTATAAGGACGGAGTGTATATATTATATATACTAGTCACAAAAATTAAAGGATATAAAATAAAAATCCAAATTTTTGGGTGATTTTCAACGAGCTGTAACTCCGAGGAAAATAGTTGTACAGAAAAAATAAAAAAAAGCAAATTGTAGCTCTAAGTGTCTAGTTTTCAGATATGACTATAATTTTTTTTTATCATGTCCAGGTCTGGAGAAATTCTAAGAAAATAACCAAAAAAACTTTTTCAATTTTTTTTTCGTCTAAAAAAAGGTCTTCAAAAAAATTCTTTTGAGTATTTCGTTCAAAAGCTCTTTTAGAGAATTTAATAGTCTTTAATTTGACGTATTCAAAAAGTCTGTACAATGATTTGCCACGGAGTTATCGTCCATCAAAGCAAAAAAGATCTTTTTAACTTTGATAATCAATAACTCCGGAAATAATGACTGTATAGAAAATTGAAGGAAAGTTTTGAAAACTGCACAATATTTTCTATAAGAAAATGTAAACATATTTTAGAAAAAAAAATTTTTGAATTGAAAACTCGGACTGAAAAAAAAGACAAAAATTCGCATAATTAAGGATATTTGGATAACTTGGTATAACTTTGGATAAAATGGATGAACGAAAGATGTCGTCGGTAATTTTTTAACCTCAAAGTGTCCCCTAAAATCCCTCAAAAATTCAAAGCGCTGCGATTTTTTTTTCATTGTGCCGCGAAGCTTCAAATTCTTTGTTTTTGCAAAAATCACCATTATGAGCAATTTTGTGATTTTTATTAATTTTTTCAATGGAAAATTTTTTTTCTCTCTAAAATCCTTATTTTTTTGATCAAAAAGATTAACTGTTTAAGACAAGTTTGAAAAAAAAGGATCAGTCATTATTTCAAGAGATATTGATTATCAAAGTTAAAAAGATCTTTTTTGCTTTGATTGACGATAACTCCGCGACAAATCGTTGCACAGGCTTTTTGAATACGTCAAATTAAAGAGTATTAAATTCTCTAAAAGAGTTTTTGAACGAAACAATCAAAAAAATTTTTTTGAAGCCCGTGGACCTTTTTTTAGACGAGAATAAATTTGAAAAATTTTTTTTTCGTAGTTTCCTTAGGATTTCTCCAGACCTGGACATGACAAAATTTTTTTTTTAGTCGTATCTAAAAACTAGACACTTGGAGCTACAATTTACTTTTTTTATTTTTTCTGTACGACCATTTTCCTCGGAGTTACAGCTCGTTAAAAATAACCCAAAAATTTGGATTTTTTTTATATCCCTTAATTTTTGTGACTAGTGTATTATATGATATATTTATTTATACTATTTTTGCATAAGATAATTTATTTTTCACTAGTTTCTACCCGCGGCTTCGCCCGCGTAAAAGGTTGCTTTCCTTAGGATTTTTATCTCCTATTTTTATTTCACCCCTTAAGGGTAAATTTTTTACAAAATTTTTATTTCATATTTATTTATATCTAATCAATTAGCTAAAAATAAATTTCAAGTTTCTGGCTTTAAAAACGATGATACTTCGTTACAACTTTTAATCCCCCTTTACAACCCTTTTTTTGCATTAAAAAGTAGCCTATGTCCTTTATCAAGCTCTGGACTATGTGTATTCCAAATTTCATTTAGATCGATTCAGTAGTTTTGGCGTGAAATGCGACAGACAGACACAGTTACTTTCGCATTTATAATATTAGTAAGGATTAAATACACATGTAAAATTATACAATCAATATTTAACCTCTAAAGGTTTCCAAAATCTATAATATTATACTATGTGTGCCAACAGGTTCGCTGGTGTGGATTAATTAAAGTATTTATGTATTTAATGTATACAAATATTATGTATTTAATATTATTATAATATCGACATTAATAACATACGCAATATATAAATCATATTTTTTCTTTCATCTCGGCAGTTTATGCAACGGGGACTGTACGAAACTCTTGACGCGCTGTCCGAATTATGGCCGATTTGCTAACATTTACAGACACTGCACCGCTCTTTTTTATTGCAACGTTATATAGCCTAAAATCTTTCTCGATAAATAAGCTATCTTACATAAAAATACTTTTTAGAATCGAAATCGTAGGACCTGAAATTAGACCACCGAAGACAAAGATCGGGTACCGGTAACCCGCTCGCACGGCGAAGAGAGGTGTTTGTAGGGCGGGTCCAAGGGGTTGCGCGCCGCCTCTTCTGTCGCCCGGGACCGATTTGTCGGGGCCCGACCACATACATGGTTCACCTTGCGGAAAAAAATTATAAAAAAAAGGACCTGAAATTAGCACGTTAAAATAAACGAATAAACGTTCCCAACTTTATAATAAATAATGGGAAACTTATTCACGGCAAGACAACGAAATTGTAATTCAACTCGAAATCCTATTCAATGCGATTAACACTTAACACGGACGCGTTACGTTATCTGTTACAGTGTGGAATGATTTTTGTTATGACGAAGTTTTTTTTTTTAATTATTGTTCTAAGTCATCATGAACTTAGTCTAAATTACCCCTGACTTTATCAGGGACCTAAATTAGTTGTGATGATTTATTAGCAGTTACAATAAAAGGTAGAAAAAAAACAACAGGCAGTCATGGGGACTGCCTATAGAAGTGAAAACTATTAACTTAAGACTAATTGAAATAATAATAATTTTCTAATTTTTATATAAAAATAAAAACCTATAAGTTTTTCCCCTCCAAAAACGCTCAACGCGCCTAAAGAAGTTTTCATATAGCTATAGATATATTATTAGCATTAGCATGTCGGTGACGCGAACCTATAAGTTTTTCCCCTCCAAAAACGCTCAACGCGCCTAAAGAAGTTTTCATATAGCTATAGATATATTATTAGCATTAGCATGTCGGTGACGCGAACCTATAAGTTTTTCCCCTCCTAAAACGCTCAACGCGCCTTAAGAAGTTTTCATATAGCTATAGATATATTATTAGCATTAGCATGTCGGTGACGCGAACCTATAAGTTTTTCCCCTCCAAAAACGCTCAACGCGCCTAAAGAAGTTTTCACATAGCTATAGATTTACTATTAGCATTAGCATGTCGGTGACGCGAACCTATAAGTTTTTCCCCTCCAAAAACGCTCAACGCGCCTAAAGAAGTTTTCACATAGCTATAGATATACTATTAGCATTAGCATGTCGGTGACGCGAACCTATAAGTTTTCCCCCTCCAAAAACGCTCAACGCGCCTAAAGAAGTTTTCACTTCAAAAATAATTCTTTCAATTTTCTAGTTCATGATGACTTAGAATAAAAAAAAAATACGTCATAACAAAAAACATTCCACACTGTAAATGACAACGTTTTGATTGATTTATTTTTTGCATGTGAATTAAGAAAGTGTTATGACACGCATTATAAGGCTATTAATGAGATTTAACTCTTTGCTAGATGTAATATATTACCGAATAAGTTAATATAATATTTCTACTAGCGTAAAACTAATTACGTCTCCAAAGTATTCAATAAAAACATTGTGAGAATCTTACAGTGTGACTTGATCGTATCGGTAATGAAAACCTCGTTACTAACTCCTAAAAAAACTAACTGCATGTATATCCATACGATTGTAAACCTAATTTTCTGTTAATAGGGTTCGATTTATATTAACTCAAAATCCGTTTCAAGCGTTATGGCTTTAAAATGGCAAATTTGTCTTACTTTAACAGATTTAAAATCTTGTGACACAACGTTAAGATTTAATTTTGATTGTTTGGTACGTTTGTGAATAAATCCCTATTGTCATTTATAACAGATCTAAGGAAACTGTTTTAATATAAGGTTATGTACATACAATGCTATTAATTAAAGTTACCGTCTTTCGTCTGGGATTTGGTTTTGATCTAGTCGTATGTTGATTAAAAAAAAGACAATAGAAGCCATGCTTTATTTTTTAATTGTTATTATTTACTTGATAATATTATTTTCTATATAAATGATTGGCGTTGTGGTTGAACTTGTAATCTCCCAAGGGAGTGTCATGTATGGCCACCGAAGACAAAGTTCGGGTACCGGTGGCCCGCTCGCACGGCGAAGACAGGTGCTTGCAGGGTGGGTCTATGGGGTTGCGCGCCGCCTCTTTCATCACCTTAAACCGACTTGGCGGGGCGCGACCACCTCCATAGTCCACCACAAAAAACCCCCCTCTCCCAGATCCCGCCAAAAGAGACGGCGCACAACCCCATAGACCCACCCTGCAAACACATCTCTTCGCCGTGCGAGCGGGCCACCGGTACCCGATCTAACTGATGGTACCTGCAGACATCCCTTAATCCTTTTTTACGATATCCACAGGAAGGTTAGGGTGAATTATATTCCTATATTATCACCACACGGAAAATGATTCCTATTCCTAAAAATTCAATCCAATATCCACGATAGAACTTTAAAGTGAACTTCCGTTATATCGTTCGTCGTTCTGATTGATTGCTTATCTGCAGGTAGATTGGATGATAGGAAAAAAGATTTGCCTTCAATATCCGCTTGTGAAAAGTCTATCTGGTATCTATAGACTTTTAGCTGACTTGGTTATAGATTTCGCTATAAATATGTTTCCAGTCAAACGTAAGTTATTTCGGTGGATTGTAATATCAACTCGGTTTTTTTTTAATAATACATATAAATATTTATGAATAGTTATTAAATTATTTCTTTTTTTATTGTTTTTATTGAATGAAATATATGTATTCGATGTATGATGCTTTGTATTTTTGTTATAAAATCATGTGTAATTTTTTTTGCCTGGAACCTTAATTCATTATCTGAAACCATATTATCCTAAGTTATTTCTTATAAAATTAGCTATTTTTTATGAAAACATTATCAAAATCGATACAGGCGATTCAGAAATTAAGTGATACATACAGATAAACTGATGATAAATAGACATGCATGACAAAAGTAGTCTTTTATTATTATGAATTATCAAGACTGTGTAGTGGACACAGTCTTGATATAAGAATTTAGTAATAAATAGAATTGGCATGATATTCAAAACAGATTTCTCAATTCTAGTTATCTGTCTATAATACATGGGCACGTCCAAATGCACGGGTACGTTTTCCATGTAGGATAGTATTTTGTGCGTACCACAAATATACGATCTGAGTTTGGGTATCATTCGTGTTCGTTAATTACATATTTGTCAAGTTTGAGTAGTCAAGTCACCCGAAATACAAAGACGTTAAACAAATTAATAAATTTGATTGATTTGTAAAAAAATAAATAAGCCCGAAGAATTGATTAGGGGAAAGTTTTTGAAAACTTATTATTACACTATGTCAACAATTTGTAATTAAACCGGACTTACCGAGTAATATGTTTGTCAGCAAATTTAAAATTCATATATGGTATAATTATAAAAAAATAACTTTGAGCCGAGTGTCATGGTCAGTTTTTTACTTGTGGCAACATTTGCAACACTGTTGTAAGTGGCTATTAGGGGGACTAGCCAGCGATGCAAAGCCTGTTTTGTTGTAAGCGAATGTCGTTCCGTTACACTTATGGGTGCGTTCATAATTAAATTTAGAACTATTTGTACTTTTATAAGTTTTTAATCTTTGATGGCATATTTGAATAATATAATTATTATGACATATTGTCAAATTAAAAAATTACTCATCATCGTCATCATCATCACAGCCCATAAATATCCCACTGTTGGGCTCGGGCCTCCTCCACAGTGGGAGGGCGATTAACCTACTATACCGCGCTGGCCAAACGTGTTGGTATAGGGTTTTGTTTCGAGTTTTCCTTCTCTCGCATAGATGTTATATGCGTTTTATAACCCTTAGTCGTCTCGTACGATCACCTACGGGTAAGATATGGGGTGGTGAATAGTATTCTTACTCCCTCACCACACGGAAAAAAAATACTACTATTTGACTAATATTAATTAATATATTTAAAATATGAAGTTGATTGTAAAAGAGGCTATGAATTTTCAATAGTAAAACTAGTTTTGAGTGTTACTTACATAACATATATTATACTAATTAGATTACTAGAACAACTTATTGTGTATATACAAAATAAATCACGATCAAAACATTGCATGGGATGTAACTGAACACGCTTTGATTTTTCCCGCAAATTTTCTAGTGTATTAGTTGTTTTTACAAATATGATTTGGTGTGAGTGTGTGCGGTATGCCGCAGTATCGTTACAATTGATTGGTGGATCTAAGCTGAAAATATCGTTTTAAATGTTTGTTTCACTATCTTTGTATTGTTTTTAAAATGAAAACTTTTAAAAATTGTACTTGTGTTATTAAATGAAATTTACAATTTGAATTTCGAAATTTTGATGTATTTGTTTTTTAAATTATGTAAAAAGGATGTTTATTCAAATTCTGCCTATTGCAATAACAAAAATAAAATAAAATTTGTGTAGGAATACGTATGAAGTACTGACGTCGCTACGAAGTGTAGTCATAACGCGTATACATATTTCTTACAAACACCCCGCCAACAGGGGTCGTTGCCCCGCCGAATGGTACGACGTCGTCGCTAATTAAAGTATATTTTATTGTTCCCCCAACTATTACTATCAATACAGACATGGCGAGCCAGCACGAATGCGGGCAAATAATTATAATTACATTTTATTTTTATTTCATTTTATTAATAGATGCGACCTTCCTGCGCATGTAACATTGTTGTTTTATATGTGTGAGTTGATTATGCTAGTTTTCTTTATTTGTGTGTACATGAGACTCTATACATATAGGCCTCAATTGAACCTGTTATGGTTCTTTGATTGTGTGTCTGTTGTTTGCATCTGTATTGCTAGAATTTACTTTATTTTTCTTTTTTTATTGTTCCCTTGTCATAAATTGAGACACCTTCTGATATTTAATCAATATTTATCAGTTGTTATTATAGTTATCTGTTCTCTCTGCCTACCCTGAAAGGGATATGGCGTGATGATATGTATGTATGTATGTTGTTATAGTTATTGTACGTGCAAGATTTGAAATGAACTACCTGCTGCCGTGTTTAGCCTGCGCTTTCACATGTCCTTCAAACTAGGCTTAAGAGCTCTTTATTCTCCATAGGCAGCGTCATGACTATGCCCATGGTGTTGCTAGTTCCATGTGGAACAGTATTACTTACGATCAGGTGCTGTTTGCTCGTTTACTACCATAGGCAATTAAAAAATAAACAAAAATATTGAATTTAATTACTGGTCTATTTTATACTAGTTTTATTATATTAAATTTAATTTCCGTGTGGTGACGGAGTAAGAATACAATTCACCACTCCCTATCTTACCTGTGGGTGATCGTATGAGACGGCTAAGGTATATAAAACGCATGTAACATATATGCGAGAAAAGCAGAACTCGAAAAAACACTCTATAGGCCAAACACGTCTGCCAGGTATTGTATAATGGGTCAATTTCCCTCCCATTGTTGAGGAGGTTCGAGCCCAACAATAGGACATGTGTGAGCTGAGATGATGATGAATTAATGGTTGCAATTTGTTTGTTTTATGACTGAATTTAGAGTGATAATTTTAAATATTTGGAGCGAAGATCTAAACAAACAAACATAACAAACATATCATCACGCCATATCCCTTGCAGGGTAGGCAGAGAGAACAGAGTGCCAGAGAACTCTATCATTGCATACTTCACTCGCTTCTTCAACATTCATAATTCTCTTCATACACGTTCGCTGGTTTCGGAGACCCTTGACTCCACCTTCCTTCAGTACGTGACCAATCTGGTCTAGGTAGGTGAGTCTTGGTCTCCCCCGGTACCTACATTGTACTATACTCGTATAATATATATCTAGTATAGATAACACACACTGATCATTTTAAAATATTACGTAAATGTGATCTCGGATATAGAAAGTTTTTTAACTTGGCAAGAGTTAGTACTTTTGCTTTTCCCGTGAGATGAAAATTTTACTGTCGAAATTTACATTCATCATACGATCATAGCGATCGAACTCGCGGGATCGAAGGCACTTGTCATTTTGTTTTAGCGATTTCATATATTTTAAAAACACAGCTTTATGTATTATTATTTATTACCTTTCTTTGAAATCAGGAGGAAAAAGTAATATACTTTTTTACTTCTTTTAAGAGTGAATGCGGGAAATAGAGTGAACGGAGCGTTGGGACAACTTTTCGGTAGCCACCACCTCAGCCAGAAGGCACTTGTAGCAATACATAACGCAGTGCTTGTCCCAACATTACTATATCGAAGCTAGAGTTGGGTATGCAGAAAAGAGCATGAAAGCAACATTAATGCGGTCGAAATGCGATCTCTACGGAAAATCTGTGGAGTTAGGCTGACCGACACCATTCGTAACGACGACGTAAGAGAGCGAGTAGGTGTGAAAGAGAGTATTGGTGTAAAGATGCGAAAGGGAATGCTCCGATGGTTCGGACATATGTGGAAAGAATGCCGAACGCACGTCTTGTTAAGAAGATACAAAACGAAAATGGAAGGATGTAGGTACCGGGGGAGACCGAGATTCATCTACCTAGACCAGATTGGTCACGTACTGAAGGAAGGTGGAGTCAAGAGTCTCCGAAACCGGCGAGCGTGTATGAAGAGAATTATGAATGTTGAGGAAGCGAGTGAAGTATGCAAAGATAGAGTTCTCTGGCTCTCTGTTCTCTCTGCCTACCCTGCAAGGGATATAGCGTGATGATATGATGATATATATGTACTTCTTTTAATTTTAAAACACCTAAGAGGAAAAAGAAATTTTGCTTGACAATTCAAATCGTGAAGAATTTGCAATCTTTCTTTTTATTTGCTTATATAAACGAGGAAGCAGCACATCTGATAATGATTCTGTCGATAATAGACCTTAGCGGTTGTACCGCTCTGTGATAAGCACAGAGCGGTACAACCCAGCCACTGCCGCTTGTGTAGAAATTGCTCTTCTTAAACCTTTCCATTCCTCTTTAAACGGAATATGACATTCGTGTAACATCGTCAAGTAATTTATTCCAGAACCTTCACGAACATAATCTCTAACTTATATGAATCGTAATATTTTAATATATAGCTCGTACCAATGAGAACTACAACAATAGGTTAATTAACTTTAATACAATACGTATGTACCAATTATTTATATTATTATGTTTTATAATTATTATTGTTTTGCCGTTCTTTGTAAGTGTTGCCAATTTATTTATTGCGTGTTTATTATTATTCAACGTATACCGGATATGTTGGTAATAAATTGTTTACCTATAGTTTTTTTTTAAATTTAAATATTAGTTTTATTGGTAATTTTTATATGAAAATAAGAAATGAACAT
Organism: Lymantria monacha; assembly: GCA_905163515.2. Taxonomy (NCBI): domain Eukaryota; kingdom Metazoa; phylum Arthropoda; class Insecta; order Lepidoptera; family Erebidae; genus Lymantria; species Lymantria monacha. The sequence goes on from LR991081.1 coordinate 28,367,342, forward strand.
ATAAGAGGAACTTTGAAAGTTGCGCCTGTGACGGATAAGTTAAGGAGTGAAAGGTTGACATGGTATGGACATGTGATGAGACGGGATGAAGGTAATGTTGTGAGGAAAGTTTTAAGTATGAATGTTGAAGGCTTTAGGGATAAGGGAAGACCGAAGAAAAGATGGATGGACTGCGTGAAACATGACATGGATGGACATGGAGTGACTACACAGATGACGTCTGATAGGGTTGTATGGAGGGAGACATATTGCGTCGACCCCAAATAAATTGGGATAAGAGCAAGTTGATGATGATGGTGATTTTTATATTAATTACTTATATATACTGCTGATATATAGGCTTGTTATAAATAGATGGTAAAGTATAATAAAAGCCATGCTTGATACGCTGTTTAGTAATTTCATTCGGTGTTAAAATTTATTCAATAGTGTTTTTTTTTTTTGGTGACGGGCTATCCGGTCCTCACGCCCCGCTAATCCATCCGGGGCGACGGAACAAGCGGCGCACGACCCCATAGACCCGCCCTACAAGTACCTCTCCACGCCGTGCGAGCGGGCCACCGGAACCCGGTCTTTATCTTCGGTGGCCCGCCCGGCGGTTTACCCTCGCGGGTATCCTCTTGAGTCGACGCCCCGGCAGCTTTCGCCGTCGGGGCGTCGTCCTCACGCGGTGGTCTATTCAATACAGGGCTACCAACCACTCTGCCTTTAGACAGCTTTTGTAACTTCTGCAATAACGAGACGACACATTTTATTTTCAAACCGCCATCATTCCGTAGACTTCAACTGTTGTAGGTAGGCCTCCCCACAAAAAATCCGCTCAGTACAGTCACATGCCACTTGCATCCAACGGCTCTCTATAACTTTTAAGATGTCGTCAGTCCACCTCATGGGAATTGTCTTATGCTGATTCGTGGTTGCCACTCGATAACCTTTCTTCCCAATGGCTGTAGGTTTTGATGAGCGATGTAGCCTGTCACACGGTTTATATGTGTATTATTGTTATTTAAAGCAATTAGGAACTGATATCTTACTATAGCGACTACAATGATTATTTTATACGAATTTGCAATCGTAGCAGTTATCATGACAGCAGAAAAAAAAATTATATTTTTCACTATATCGTTACGAATTATATTTTCTTAGACGTGTAACCTATACTACTAAAAGCGCTCATTGAAATTGCTTCTGTAGTATTTTTCGTGAACGAGTCCCTTACTCTAAGGAGGAAGGGTTTTATTACATTCCTTTTCTTATATTGATGTTTGTATCTCTTACGATCATCCTCAGGAAAGGAAGAGGCGGCAAACATTGCATTATTATTCCGTCACCTTATGAACAAAAATAGTATTGAAATATTTATGTCTATAAGTCATCATTCTCCTACTCTTATCCCAATTACTTGGGGTCGATACAATATGTACTCTTGTTTCATAGTACATATTGTAAAAGTTATTGGCAATAGTTTTGTGACTAGCCACCTGCCAGACGTCAACCCTCCTTGGGAATGTAATTTTTGACGAAACGGCATCAGATGTAGTTGGCCCAGGTCGTTATAAGGCTTTTAGTCGTCTTTCACGACATCCACGAGCAAAGTAAGGGTTGGTAGTATTCGTAGCCGCTACCACACAGCTATTTATATCTATAAGTATAAAGTCAAATATGGCATGATACCTGTTATGATTAATTTCGTTTTCCTATTTATAAACGTTAATCTCAACCGTTGTACATTCTTGGAAAAATAATTAAAATATAATTAATGATTACACATTCCTCGGCGTTTTGAAGAAGAAGAAAAATAAAAAAAAATATCCTAATGTGGTGCCGGGATAAGAATACCAGTGTTGCCATCCCTGACTTCTCTTTGGGAGTTGTAAAAATTGGCTTACTAAAAGAATAGGCAGCAGCTCTCTTCTGTGAAGCGTAAAACGCCTTACTGCGGTCACCCAACCGCCTGCCAAGCGTAGCAATTACAGCACTCACATCTTATTTGTCATTATGAGCAAATGGCTGAACGATGAACACCTATGGGAAAGAAATAGGTTGTTGAAAAGTTCTTCAATTCAAATTCATTTGCCTAAACTCTCTATCTCTAACATTTTATTATTTTTATTATTTTTAAATTAATGCAATAAACTGCCAGCGGTTTGGAACGAAGCTGCTAATGTGAAGATTCGGCAAGAAACTCAGCGGGATTGTCTATTATATTACATCTTTACTGACTTTTTTTTTTATAAAAATTGATATGTATAATATGTTTAATAATAATTAATTTGCGTGTAATGCCGTTCGAACCACGATATAATGTAAAATTCAAATACATTGTAAAAAATTATGGCTGGTACAAATCATACAAGCGATCTTATCAACTGTCAATTATATTGTTTAAATTTCCATATTGATGCAAACCATTTTGCTGTGATGCCTACTAAATAAATAAACACTTCATAAAAATGAAATAAAACGTTAAAAGAATAACATTCATGACCGTTGTCGAAATTGTATAATTTGTGTTCTGAGAAACCGAAATTATAATATTTCTTTAGGTCGGGTCGTACTCCGTATATATATATGGCGTCGAGATGTGACAGACAGACAAGACAGGGGCCGGCTGCGTAACATATCATATGTATATTGTTATAAAATTAATTATGATTCATCTGTATATTTAAAGCTTTCTGTGCATTCGCGTTTATAATTTTAATGTTTAAAAATTTATTGGAGTCTTGGGCTGTTAAGTTGACTGTAGGTATAAGTTTTTATAGTTTATTATTTTTCTTTTTTTTTTAACTGTTTTTGGTAGCAGAAGAGCTATTCAATCTATGATAGCTCATGGACATATGTAATTCGAAAGAAGAAAGAATAAATAAGAGTGAAAAGCTAACGTATTGCATTTACGAGTATTCTTCTTTCGTTAAAACCCAATAAAAAAAAAAACAAAAATAATTAAAGAAAGCTGCACCACACTACCAACCCTTACTTTGCTCGTGGATATCTTAAATTAATGAAACTGGCTATATTGCGTATATATGTACCACTCAAAATTGCAGAAACTACTTTTACGAAGTAATAATACAATTCACCACCATATCTTACTCGTGGGTGATCGTAAGATACGACTAAAAGATATAAAACATCTATACAAGAGAAGGAAAGCTCTAATTAAAACCCTATACCAACACGTCTGACCAACGTGATTTAGTAGATCAATTTCCCTTTCATTATGGAGGAGGCTCGAGTCCAACATTGGGACATATATGAGCTGAGATGATGATGAAGAGGAAGAAAGCTCGAAATAATATAATGTATAGAATATTAAAGATGCCTGGTAGGTCAATTACTCTCCTACTTTCCAGGAGGCTTGTGTCCAACATGAGTATATGAGTTGAGATGGTGATAATAAGGATGAATTTATAGCTTTGTGAAGTTTCCAACAATACAAGGTTTTATGTCTTAGTGTAATCCCAAACTACGCTTATCTTTATTTAAAAAGAAAAAAAAAATGAATGTCGCGTTTAGTCGCAAGTCGCGCAGACCGCCGAAACGCCAGCTGCAGTGTGCTATAATAAAGTTGAAATAAAACTTTTTGCCTGCTTCCGCCTCGGGGGTCGGCGTAAACGTACATTTTTATGAATACTTAAACTAATAATTAACACCGCACTTAGTCGCACTTAGAACTCTGTTTACGACTAAATTTCCTTCATATATTCATTGTTTGTTAAACTTTGTTATATTTACAACGGGCATATTTGCGACCAATGCCTCTCATTATTCTATATCGAACTCTCGTCTGTATTGTTAAATTGTAATATTTTATTCTTGTACAATTATTATTTAATATTATAATTAAATTGTATCTCTGTATATTGGTCGGTATTATAACCAGTGTGCAAGATATAATATGAGATAATATAGTTTTTGTGTGACTGAGTAAGAATATATTTTTTTAAACACAAGGCGGACTTTACAAACATGCAATTAACGCAGTAAAATTACACCATGACTCAGAACAACACTTTGTGGATCACACAAAGTATTGTCCTGTGTAGGAATCGAACCCCCAGCACTGGCACGGAAGGTCGGTATCGTAACCACTACGCCATCTGTGCAGTCAAATTGTATTTACTGGGTGCTGTCTTTGCAATTTCTGTGAATATTACGTGAATTATTTTTTTCAGAATTCGATAAGAGCTAGCTTGTTTTCAGTAAAATATATTATTTTATAGAATACAATCCAAGCAGTTAATGTACTAAAGACCGATATCGACTATCATAAATGACTTAACATAGCATTCTCGAAGTCGCTTATTTTACATATCTGCGGTAACATTTTAGCCGTCCAACCTTTTGCTGTCTACTGTTTGATCACTATAAAACGCTGCACACAAGACTATTCCTCTGTCACTTATTTGAGCAACTTGGCAGGCAGTTTCGTGATCGTCATAACCTATACGTTTTCTAGGTAATATTTGCAGCAATCTCCTCCATTCTTCTTATCCGATTTTTGCTGCTTACACTGACAATTATTCTAACCCATTGCTACTAGTCTTATTATGAAGCGATAACTAACAATGCTATATTTAATATTTGACTGCACAATATTGATTAAGTTACAGATCTGCCGATTTAATTGTCGTGGGTTCGATTCTCCTCTAGGACCAACAATGTGCATCCACAAATCACGAATCTGAAAGTTATTTGCGTTCACTAATTGTATCACAGTACAAATAGTAGTACTTTAGTGCAGGGTACTTATCTTTGACCACCGAGGTTAAAGAATTGGTGTCGGCACCAGTGGTCAGTGGGTTATGCGAAGCGCGACGCCTGTTTGTTGCTTCTATAAAAAAAACTTTAATGCTCTTTATATTCTCATTTTCTTACTAAGATTTAAAGAAACCAGTGACAAGGAAACTTGTGAAGAAGGGTGCTTGATCTTTAAAAAAAATCTTTATAAGTCGGAGCAGCTTAACCTTTGCGTTTCAGACTATTATTAATCTCCTACTTTTATATGCTCCGATAGTTTGGACATGTGGAAAGAATGCCGAACGAACGTCTGGTTAAGAAGATATACAATGCGAAAGTGGAAGGATGTAGGTACCGGGGGAGATCGAGACTCACCTACCTAGACCAGATTGGTTACGTACTGAAGAAAGGTGGAGTCAAGAGTCTCCAAAACCGGCGAGCGTGTATGAAGAGAATTATGAATGTTGAGAAAGCGAGTGAAGTATGCAAGGATAGAGTTCTCTGGCACTCTGTTCTCTCTGCCTACCATGCTTGGGATATGGCGTGATGATATGTATGTATGTACTTTTATGTTTACAATTTTTGTAAATTACTATTAAATTTTTTTATATCTTTAGTATCGCTTAGCTTCACGGTGGTATACCAGCCTATTATTATGAACGTGTGTGTGTGAATGTAACATTGTCTTACCTTGTAAGTAGCAAGTGGCGTTCCGTTATTGTGTAAAATAAGGGTGACATCTGTCGGCGATACTACTAATAATTGACATTGTTAGTCCGCGTCGAGAGGGTTGTTATACTTTAGACATGTCTATATAATTAAGTAATATTTAAGTAGTATTTAATCATTTTATTATTCAGATTCAATACGCTCACGCTGTTGGCCTTCATCATTTCAACTCATATACGTTCCACAACTGGCATCGGCCTACTGTATACCACGCTGGCCAGACGTGTTGGTATCGGGTTTTGTTTCGAGTTTTCTTCTCTCGCATAGATGTTATATGCGTTTTATATCCCTTAGTCGTCTCGTACGATCACCCACGGGTAAGATATGGGGTGGTGAATAATATTCTTACTCCGTCACCACACGGAAAGGAATATTGAACATATGAAAAAGAAAATAAGAATTAAAATACCTACATCGTCCCCACACCCTTTTTGGGTATTAACGTGACCTTAAATACTATAAATATACAATGCGAAATTGGAAGGATGTAGGTACCGGGGGAGACCGAGACTAAGTTAACTAGACCAGATTGGTCACGTACTGAAGGAAGGTGGAGTCAAGAGTCTCCGAAACCGGCGAGCGTGTATGAAGAGAATTATGAATGTTGAGGAAGCGAGTGAAGTATGCAAGGATAGAGTTCTCTGGCACTCTGTTCTCTCTACCTACCTTACAAGGGATATGGCATGATGATATGTATGTATATATGTTAAATACTATAAAACATATCATCAATGAACATATCCGATATTAAATGTTCAATTGTTAAAGTATTACAAAAGTAAAATGTGACACCCGAGTTGCCGTGCAACTAGATAATTTAATAGAATAATAAATGTTAACATCCGTATTAACAGAATAAGGGGCATCGTATTGTATTGAAGCGACAACATTCATTGTTCACGGCGTACTTACAAAGTACGTATTATTTTACTGTACAGTCGTGTGCTAGAGTATAGAAACGTAACGTTCCGTTATTCGAAATTATGTTCAATGTTTCAAACTCGTAAGGATTGGAACGTGACGTATGTTAGATGATTTTTAAACAAACTCCTTGTGTAATTTTTTATTTATATATCTGTCAAATGAATACTATTTTAGACACAGGCTCTACGGATAATGAGTAAACGCTCCACTTGGCATGCGGGTTGGTGATCGCAGTTGATTCCCATTCTTTTAGTGAATTCTTAGCCGATTTTTGCGATTCCTGCAGTAAAATAAAGAGTGGTTACATATTATATTCTAAACTTCTCACCACATAAGGAAAAATATTTCAAATAATATCTACTCGTGAGTATCGTAAAAGTAATCGTAATTAATAATAATTAATCCGATCGCCAAATTACCCGCCAAGCGTAGCGATTGTGACAGTTGGAAATAGTTTTGAATAAATAGTCTTTCTTTTCTGTACACATACCTGTAGTAGTATCGTAAAAGACCACAGAGAAATGACTGTTATTAATTTAAATAAAACGACGGAACACGATTTAAAACCCTATGGCTACTCGTCTGATCAGTGTGTGATATACTTTTCTCTTGCAATGTGAAGTAGGAACATGTCGAAAGTGAAACATAGATCCAGCGAATAGACAGAAATCTGTTTACGCTTTTCAAACATAATGGTCTAACGTAATAACTTTAACGGTTTTAAATCGCAACGACGATGCAGCGATCGTTTATAATAAGCATTCGAATTTTCAAATTTAAAATTTTCCACCCAAGTTTATCGTCGTAGCGTCCGTTAATTAAATAAAATGTAAGATGTTCATTAAGACTTTTTTCCTCGGTCGTACTTATACGACAGATTCGGTCCGCAGTCGGACAATTAATATTAATTAAGATTTAAATTGGTCTAATTACATAGAGCCCAGACCATCTCCAGAAGGCGAGTCGGCTATTCTTTGAGTGCAAACGAAATATTAAATACAAAAAATGTTCGCTACGATTTATTATTTTAATCTAGCTATATATTTTCAAACTTATAAGATACAGGTATATATGCATTCAAGACATTCATATATTCATGTAACACTATATCAAAGACAATTATTCCATATAGATCTCTCTAAGGCAAAGTAAATGCCACAATCCCTCTGAAGGCTCAGTCAAAGATTGCTGCTTGCAGTAGCTGCGTGGTGCGGATTTCTCATTTCTATAATACAGTGAGTGATAGCTATTCCAGTAGTTAACCTCGTAATGGTATGCCGCTTAAGGGATCTGGTTCAGCTATGTTTGACATTATATTGTAGATAAAAATATAAATGACGGTTACTACTGCCACCAGAAGTATAGTTAGGCAGCTGCCTACCAACCAAAGCCCACCCAAGTTGGGCTTCCAGCTCTGTCGCTCACCGAACGAAGCGCAATAACACATTGGCACTGCTCGGACGAAGATTTTCTGCGAGAGTGTCAGAGAGTCTGACTGGCCCGCGGCTGTACCTAGACCGAAAACTGTCAACACTATGCTCTAAAACAATCAAGTTATTTCAATACTGTTGCGTGATCATGGAATAATTTAGTTTTTCCCAACTCTCAGTACTGCTGTGTTAGAGGTTTATCCTTTCGCGCTATATTTTTTGAGACGTAAACACATATTGAACAACGCAGTATGGGAAAACTTCTATCAGGTGGACATACGGATTGGTGAAAGTCCTTGGGCATTGTTAAATGCGAACGGCAGCGTACCGTGCTTTATTTTGCATTCTATAGAAAAGTCTTAAGTCTAACATTCCATGGTAAAATATTGAAAAATGATGACGTTACTATTTTTAAAAATAAATAGAAAATCTTTATAGTTTTAAGAATAAATTTAATCTTAATTATAGCAAGTTTAACTACAAATATGTAACCAGAGTTCATAGTTTTTTTTTGTTTCAGGTATGTATTCTTACATAGAAAAATCATCAAATACCTGTAAAAAGCGTGTAAGTAGCATTTACTTAAATAAGACAATTATTCCATATAAACGTACGTATATGTGACTAAACTTCTCTTAAGCGAAACACACACACACCCATATATATATATCTTAATATATATAAATTACGTGTCACGTTGTTTGTCCGCGATGGACTCATAAAGTACTTAACCGATTTTAACCAAATTTGCACAGCATGTGTAGTTTGATCCAACTTAAAAGATAGAAATATAGAATAGCTTAAATCTCAATTTATAGTAATATTATTTTATTGCAAATTATTTGTCTAATATTTGACAGACAAAATCATATGTTATATCAAAAAGATTTTAAAAGATGGCGGCATCTGTTGACTGGATTCAGTAAGTATTTAATAGATGGCGCTATGTTAAATGTACAAACGCTTCATATAAGCTAAAATTGGTTAGATTAAACAAAAAGTGTTACTGAGGCTAACCTAAGCCACAGCAACGCGTGGCCCGGTCTGCTAGTATATATATATATATATATATATATATATATATATATATATATATATATATATATATATATATATATATATATATCAAGTGTGTGTGGGTGTGTGTCAATGCAAACTGCATTGAATTCAATCTAGCAGTTTATGAGTGAGTAATATGTGTATACATAGACAAAGAGAAATAGTTTTACCTTCTGTTAGCTGTAAAAAGCAGACAAAAATAAGTTGTCTGCTTTTTTTATAGAAATAAAGACCTGCCATATTAGATTAGTTTTTCTTCAATATCTATCATAGACAGATATCAGTCTGTTAAAATTTTGTTATATATTTATTTAATACATATAAATGTCCTTTAGCTGTAATTACGAAGTGTTCGCGCGAAACGGGACTGACTAGAGCCGGTTAATTATATTATGGAATCCAATTTTATCAACCTTTTGAAATGCAACGTTAAATGTAGACCTCCCGTTTGCGTCGAGGTAACCGATGGAAAGTCATTTTATTCAATTTAAATGCCTTATTGGTTTCGTAGATATTTTATAGGTACAGTGAATTCTATATATACATTTTTAAAATACATTATCATAATAGTTGTTAAGATAAGGAGCTAACGTGCCAGTGTCGTGGATTCGATTCTCAGGCTAGACAATACTTGGCCGCCGAAGACATAGATCAGGTACCGGTGGCCCGCTCGCACGGCGAAGAGCGCCTCTCTTTGCAGGGTGGGTCTATGGGGTCGCGCGCCGCCTCTTCCTTCGCCCCGGACCGATTTAGCAGGGCGTAACCACCTCCATAGTTCACCGCAAAAAAAGCTAGACAATACTTTTTGTGATCTACAAATTGTTTGTTCTAAGATTGGGTGTAATTTGTCTGCGTTAATTATATGTTTTTAAATTCCCACGCAATACAAGGATCATGTCTGGCTCTCTTAGTCAATTACTTGAAGATAGCTTTCATTAACTTTTTATAAGATTTCAAATATTATAAGTACTTAGGACTTAAATAAGCATAAAAAGGCTTAGTAGATTCATAATCATCATCATTTCAGCTCATATATGTCCCACTGTTGGGCTCGAGCCTCCTCCATAATAGGAAGCAAATTGACTTACTATACCACGCTGGTCAGAGGTGTTGGTATAAAGTTTTGTTTCGAGTTTTCCTTCTCTTACGACGCCGTACGGGTGGGTCACTGGGACGCGTTCTTTTCTTCAGTGACCATTGTTCTCAGTCTGCTTGTATTTGACGATCTTTAATTTTATGACACGATCGCCAGCAAACTGGACTGTATACCTATATCATAAAAATAACAGGAATTTAGATGAAAATAATCTAGGATCGACCTAAGTGGCCACCGAACACAAAGATCGGGGACCGGTGGCTCGCTCGCACGGCGAAGAGAGGAGTTGCACAGTGGGTCTATGGATTCACGCGCCGCCTCTTCCGTTACCCCGGACCGATTTGACGGGGCGAGAGGCATCCATAGTCCAATACAAAAAAAAAAAGTATCAACCTAGGTGCCATTATAAATATTTGGCAGAACTATGTCCAAAACGTCAAAAGGCCGATGGATGATTAGTTTTCTTTTTTAGTGTCTCGCAATGTAAATATTTATTTTCTTGTTTGGAAATAGTGCCTTCAAAAACGTGACTGCACAAATGGCGTAGTGGTTAAAATACCGGTATTCCATGCCAGAGACTTGGGTTTGATTCCTACGCAGGACAATACTTTGTACAATACACAAAGTGTTGTTCTGAGTCTGGGTGTAATTTGTCTCGGGTGATTGGACCGGGGAATAGTCCGGTTACCCGCCGTGAGGCCACCACGTGAGGACGACGCCCCGACGGCGAAAACTGTCGCGGTGTCGACACGAGAGGAACCCGCGAGGGTAAACCGCCGGGCGGGCCACCGAATACAAAGATCAGGTACCGGTGGCCCGTTCGCACGGTGAAGAGAGGTATTTGCAGGGTGGGTCTATGGGGTTGCACGTCGGCTCTTCCGTCGCCCCGGACTGATTGGCGGGGCGCGACCACATCCCTAGTCAACCGCAAAAAAAGGATGTAATTTGTCTGCGTTAATTGCATGTTTCTAAAGTCCCCCGTAATATAATACAAAAATTATTTCCTTTGGCTGACGTCTTTAAAAAAAAAATAGTCGATTGGATTGGCAGTGTATTATAAATATAATAAGAAATATGTATAATGAAAGTTAGACTTGATACTACCGTGTATTAAATTTTACGACGGTTTGCTGAACAGTCGAAGCGAGAAAAGTACCATAAAATTAAACGGTACCACTTTATTATTTATATAAATTAAACAGATAAAAACTAAAATTATTTACGCTGTACTGAAAAAGAAAATCAAACTACATCGCCTCACAGCCGCAGCCGGTGTAAATTGTACCTCAATTTGGCGCGGCATTTCAGTGGATCATTGAGTCTGCAAAGCTTTGGGTTAGCGCGACAAAAGTGCTAGATCTTTCCCTTTTAATGGTGTGTTGGAAATTTTCAGTCCCATGACGACACAAGACCCCCTTCTTTGTCGGTGCGCACGATAATTTGTCGCGTTCTCCGCGTCGCGTTTGAACAAATATGTCGCGAGTGCCGAGTAAATTATATAACATAAATTTGTTTGTACAGAAGGGAATGTTGAATGTTCATACAATAGATTTACAAGCATGGGATTAGCTATAGGCATCGTTTTAAAGTCCGTATTCTAGTCTACTTATCCTTACTAATATTATAAATGCGAAACTAAGTAACTCTTTCTGTCTGTCTGTCGCTCTTTCACGCCAACACTACTGAACCGATCTAAATGAAATTTGATACACAGATAGTCTAGAGCCTGACAAAGGACATAAGCTACTTTTTAATGCAAAAAAGGATTGTAAAGGGGATGTAAAGTTGTCAGGCAGTGTCGTAATTTTTAAAGCCAGAAGCTTGAACATTATTTTTAGGCTATTGATTAGATATAAATAAATATAACATTAACATGTTCCTTTCATCCATTGTATCCTTTCACGCGGGCGAAGCCGCGGGCACAAGCTAGTATTATACAAGCTTGTTAAAATTTAGAACTTTATTGTTAGAAAATGGGTCGTAACTTGTTGGACGTGAGACATCTCACTCAGTCTTTACGTGACAATGAACACTGTAAAGTGTTCCAACAGTCGTGTAATTAAAAATCAAATACAAATGTGTTAGAATAAGTAAAAATAGTTTTATTTTAATTAATTATCAGATTTCTATTTTGTTATAAAACGACTGAAATTTGGAATCTGGTAATAAAAAGAATGACACCGTGCTCGGATTAGGTGTTTTTGGTCTATCTACATAAATATTATTCTTAGTTTCGTTCTCTAATAACGGTCAACTGCTTACGTCCCTTAAACGATAAAAAAAATAAAAACATTGTCTATACAAGTTTACTGTTGTGCGTCAAGCATAAATTACTGCATACATAATTACATTTTTACTTGGTTGGCTCTTATAAAAATAAATCGCATTATATTTTGTAACCGTAACATGAAATCCTTTACAAAAAAAAAACTATATAATTTTTTAAAGTTTTATTTATTGCAGTTGATAAACCGATAAGGGCCTATGTCATTATATGGGTAATACAGTTTTCAAACGGCAAAGTTCGATTTGTCTCTTAATTTAAAAATAGAATGTTAATGCGTGAATACACTTTTAAACTTAAAAAAATAATAAAGCGATATAAACTTTGAATAATAGAATTTAAAAAAGGAAGAAATTGACTATTAATTTGATTCTATGAATTGAATAGGTTGGTATCGTCCAATTGTGAAACAAATACCTTCATTCCCAATATCGTAAGTTTTTTTTCATCATTCAACCTTATTTTAATATATAGATATATTGAAGATAACAATATAGCCAGAAACAGCTTTTTACATACATACATAAATACATATCATCACGCCATATCCCTTGCAGGGTAGGCAGAGAGAACAGAGTGCCAGAGAACTCTATCTCTGCATACTTCACTCGCTTCCTCAACATTCATAATTCTCTACATACACGCTCGCCGATTTCGGAGACTCTTGACTCCACCTTCCTTCAGTACATGACCGATCTGGTCTAGGTAGGTTAGTCTCGGTCTCCCTCGGTACCTACATCCTTCCACTTTCGCATTGTATATCTTCTTAACCAGGCGTTCGTTCGGCATTCTTTCCACATGTCCGAACCATCGGAGCATTCCCTTTCGCATCTTTACACCAATACTCTCTTTCATACCTACTCGCTCTATTACGTCATCGTTACGAATGCGAATTACAACAGCTTATTAATAAAAAAAAATAATGCAAATACATTTCACAATACGTTGGTAGATGCGTCGAATAAACAAAATGAAATATATTATACATACTACATTGAAATAAATTAGAATTTCAAAATAAAATCAATCTCAAAACGCCAATCGCGTTTGGCATTATAATAATGAAAAATGCATTTCCGCCGACCTCTATTTCAAATCATGACATTTATAAATTCAATAAAACCTCATCCACTACTTTAAATTATTTTGTATAACATTATCGAAACGCCTCGACTTTGTATAGGTAGCCAAAGAATCTATTGCAACCAAACCCACCGTTACAAAACTTTTAGGATTATTAGTGATTTATTTATTTATATAAGACTAGCGACCCGACGTCGCTTCGCTTCGGTTACGTCAGTTCAGTTGTGTAGTTTACTTTCGCTACATAGAATTCCTTTCGGAGAAGGAATTTCTAAAAATCCTACGTCATCTGGCCTTTTTACATGGTAGAAATAAATTTCATATTTCATATTTAAAAAATGTGTTTTACACCCCAGCAACCCCTTTTGCGGGTGGAATTTTGTAAAATCCGTTCTTAGCTGACCTCTACTCGGCGAAAGGAATATTCCTACCAAATTTAAAGTCTGTAGGTATTATGGTTCCAGAGATATCGTGATGAGTCAATACATAGGTGGAAATCTCTTATATATATATATATATATATATATATATATATATATATATATATATATATATACATATATATATATATATACATACATACATACAAACATATCATCACGCCATATCCCTTGCAGGGTAGGCAGAGAGAACAGAGTGCCAGAGAACTCTATCTCTGAATACTTCACTCGCTTCCTCAACATTCATAATTCTCTTCATACACGCTCGCTGGTTTCGGAGACTCTTGACTCCACCTTCCTTCAGTACATGACCGATCTGGTCTAGGTAGGTTAGTCTCGGTCTCCCTCAGTACCTACATCCTTCCACTTTCGCATTGTATATCTTCTTAACCAGACGTTAACCAACATCAGATTTTCAGCCATTCCCGTGTTTTAAATAAAATAATCAATAAAAAAGTAATTAGATGTTCAGTCCCAGATTTATTTTACACTGTTTATTTTATTAACTAGTATTTCAAATACAGTGTGATTCTGATTACTCGACTTGAGAGGAACCCGCGAGGGTAAACCACCGGGCGGGCCACCAAAGACAAAGATCGGGTACCGGTGGCCCTCTCGCACGGCGAAGAGAGGCGCTTTGCAGGGTGGGTCTATGGGGTCGCGTGCCGCCTCCTCCATCGCTCCGGACCGATTACTCGAAAACGAAACACACCAGGCAAACTAAGGAAGACAAGCGATCTTAAATTGGTGGTTAGGTCAAATTGCAGCAGAGTGGTACAATTGGGTTATAACCCAAGGCTTGGTTTCATCACTTCCGTCGCCCCGAAATTTTGCGTGTTTTAACCATATTCCGTCAAAAAAGCTCCAACACTATGTCCCTGAAATACTAACAATAATATGCATATCGTTAGAAAGCTCCAACTTCAGTAATCAAACACCATTGTTGATTTATCAATTAAGGTTAATTAACTAAATTAATTGAAATTTCATCGCCACTGTCCTTTTTTTTACGTCAACATTTTAGTAGTGGGCTCTCCAACAAACATTAAAATAACCGCATCAAAATATGTCCGTCAACTTGGCAAACTGTGATTCTCTTATAAAGTTTCTAATCGCTATAATTTGTAAATTAATACCAACATTAAGTAGCACTTGAAATACTTAAGCGAAAGTTGGTGGCGTGGTTGCGCGGTTGGCGTGAATAAAAATTAGCCAAAAGCTTCTCTTTGCTATGTTTATTACCTCTATAGAAGGCATTCAGGCAATGTTCGCTAATTCATACGCGGGGTCGAGAGGGCGCGTTTCGCACTTACGTTTGTCAGCCCATAAGTCAAGTAATGGTATAGTGCTCCAACCACTGGACTAATTTAATGAGAGGGAGCCTTTTCAACCGACGCGCAATGCCATTTTGCTATGCTTTCTATATAAATGTAATTAACATAAAAGATACACAATTAGCCATTCATTTGAAACTTTAGTTATTTTTAAGAAATTAAAATTTTCTTTTATAATAAGGAACATACTAATTATATTGTTTGTATTTGATTTTTAATTGCCCGACGTTTCGAACACTTTACAGTGATCACGGGAGGACTAAGGTGTCTTACGTCCAATATGTCATTGTTATTACAGAAAATTTATATCTACCCTGTGATATATTAAATTTTGAACCACATTTTTAATACAAAATTAATACAAATTCTCTGCCAGTACAAAAAGAGAATGATTCTATATATAAAATTTTATATTGTTTATGATCTGTTATTATTAAAGTATTTAATTTATGATAATTATTATTGTGGCAATTTACAAAAACTAACAAATCTATTCAGTTACCTATATATATATATATATATATATATATATATATATATATATATATATATATATATACTATTAGTTTTAATAGTGTTAGGACCACGCTGCTGACAGTTCTCTGTCTACAGCCGCGAGCCGGTCCGTCCGTGGTAGTACCACACTCTCGCAGAAGATCGACGTCTGAGTAATGGCAATGTGCTATTGCACTTCGTTCGGTGAACGAGAGAGCCGGAAGCCCAACTGGGTGGGTTTGGGGATTGTAATGTTAGGTAGCGGCCTAGCTATAGCCTTGGTTACAGCAAAGGTCCATGGGTGGCAGTGACACTTACCATCAGGTGTGCTGCTTGCTCGTTTGCAACCATAAGAAATTAAAAAAAATAAAAATAAAATTTACCACTGGATCGGAACGCGGCCACACTGAGAAAGATCCGTCAAGAAAACTCAGGAGGCATAATACTAATTTTATTAATGAAATTTTTGAGTATCGGTGCCAGTTTGGGCAGTATATAAAATCATATTTAGGTATAAAATGAACGATGACATTATTTTTAATGCTATAATTTTCTGATTTAAAAACAAGGGTGGCTAGGTAATTGTAAGTTTTTACATTTGTAAATACATTCATGTGAACGTGCTCACTAAATGAGTCCCTAATTATTAAGTTCATAGCACCTGAATGTGCTAGGTAGAGAGTAGTTCTCTAGGTGAAAAATCAGGAATACAGCAATTCGTAGAATAACGGTTATAACCGACATAGACCAAAATATTGGCACACTAAAGTAGCAATGGCCAGACCACTTTCCTTATCCACAACCGAGATTCATAAATGGCGACCACAAATAAAACGGCGCTGTATAGCATAGCTCCCACCAGTTGGATGTAAAACCGCAGCGATTTATTAGATGCAAAGGGTATAGAACCATTCGGGTAGCCATTTTTATGGGAACAACCATAACCATATAATTAATTATATGGATGATAAATATATGGATGTTAAAAACCCGATCAAGAGCGAAAAATGATTGTCGCAAGTAGGATTCGAACCCACACCTATTGGAAATCCGTTCCAATCGTGCTGCCACTTAAACCACCGTGAACTATGTAGGACATTCAATTCTCGCATCGTATTATATTTTCGTCTATAAGGAGACGTGTGCCAACAATCCGAAATTGTTTACATTTATATGTGGGTTTGGATCCCACTTGTGACGTTATCATCTCGATAGAAACAATTAACGTGTAAGGATTTAATAACACGTGCAAGGAGTTAATCACCACAAACACACAATATCCACATACAGAGGGGTTTTCCACCATCAACATCAAGCATTTGCGCAAAGCAGAAAACCCCAAAAGAACATGCAATTATATAACATCAAGGGCGCGCCAATATACATACATTTAAATCATTATAAATGTATTAAAACCAGTTTAAGAAACCTTGAATTATATAACATCAATATAATAATTAAAATACAAAACATAAAAAAGGCACGGACAAAAGTCTGTGGACCAAAACTTTATTATATAAAAAAAAAATCACTCGTAATCGAGTTTTATATAAATAAATAATTAAGCATATTAAATTTCAGTAATTTAAATACATTTTTGTTAATAGCTTTTTAAATATCCTTGCCGTATACTTTATTCCCAATACCAACTATTCCATTCACAATTCACAGTTGTATTTGTTTTTTTACTAGTAAAGTTTTAAAATGTATGTGCTGAAGTAGTTTTTGAAATATTTTCTGAATAAGATCTTATGAATATGTAACTGCTTTTCATGAAAAATTTTACACACTTCATCCATTTATAAAAAGAAAATGGCTGTTATCGATGCAGTATTAATAAAACTTCGAAGTGGAATTGAAAAGATCTAACTGTTTCTGCTCATTCGTAGTATTTTTATGTACCATGAAGACTCCTAGAATTTATTTGCACAAATGAAGTTATTTGTACAATTGTGTTTCTTCACAATTGCACATGGCTCGAGGCCAATAGCGGTAATTATATGAGCTGTGATAATGTTAATTATCTTTTAAATATGATTATATTCTTATAGCTGTGTGGTAGCGGCTACGAATACTACCAACCCTTACTTTAAAGACCCAGATCTGGGTCAACTCCTTTTGATACCGTTTGGTCAACAATTACATTCGCAAGAAGTGTTGACGTCTGACAGGTGGCCGGTCATAAAACTATTGCCAATAATTTTTACAATATGTACAATGAAAAAAGAGTACATATTTTATCGACCAAGTAGTTGGGATAAGAGTAGGAGAACGATGTTGATGAATATTTTTATCCCCATTATATTAACTAAACTTGGAGAATATTTATTTTCTTTTTCCAGAATATGGTCATTTTTCTACGGATGTAGTATATATAAAAGCAATGTTAACATATAAGATAAAACATAATCGCTTAGTAATATGTAGTATGAAACACTATTCATCATCATCATCACAGCCCATATATGTCCCACTGTCGGGCTCGAGACTCCTCTGTAATTAAACTACTGTACCACGATGGTCAGGCGTATTGGGGTTATGTTTCGATTTATCTTCTCTTGCATAGATGTTTCATATCCTTTATTTGTCTCTTACGATCACGCACGGGTAAGATGGTGAATTATATTCTTACACCAGCACCACACGGATTATAGCATACTATTATCATAGACTAGATTTGTTTGCGATTAAAATATATATTTTACTAAACATCGCGTTAAATAATTTACAAAAAATATGGATATTGTAAGATTTGATGACCATTTTTTTCGGCCATAATATAGCGTAATCAAAAAAATTTTGGTTCCCCAATATGTCAAATTTATAAAACTTTTGTGACGGCTTGTGTTGTATAATTATAATGGGTCCGTTTTTAATTCGTGGGGGTGCAAAATGAATGCGGTGTATCTGTAGGGTTGGCAGCCATCTTGATCATGCGCAAACCGTTCGTTATAGGGGTATTGCGCAGGCGGCTAGCTAACACTTCTGCACAACACAGCTCAGTTGTTATGAACAAGTAGCTTTATCGATTGAGACACATTTATGCTATTATTTGCACGCTTTTGTGCGAATTATTATTATTAGGGTGTGTTTTTAGGTCAATTGCCTTGCTTTATGCTAATAAAAATATTTTAATTGTTATTTTCAAATATATGATTAATTATTTGGTTAGTGTGTCGATTAAAACATTGTCATTATTAGTTTTATTAGTAGATAAACATTATTACGCTGTGTGGTAGCGGATTCGAATATCTACCAACACTTGCTTTGCTCGTGGGTGTCGTAAAAGACAACTAAGAGTCTTATAATGACCTGGGCCAACTCCATCTGATGCCGTTTGGTCAGCAATTGCATTCCCAAGAAAGGTTGAAGTCTGGCAGGCGGCCGGTGATAAAACTAGTGCGTAGAACTTTACAATATGTGCTATGAACTATCACCATATTCCATTCCCGTGGATGGCCGTAAAACACTACACATATGATGGAATATATGATCGATGGATTGGATTTTTAATCTTGCAGAAAATGTTACTACGGATTCTATTATCTCTTAGTCGATTCGACTCTTAGTAGATTGCTATGATAAAGATGGTGAAAGAACCACTTTTTGTCTAACATTGGTTGTCAATAGGCTGTGATGGTCGGATATAATATAACTTTGTAAAGTCTTTCACGTCACAGGGATATCCTTAGTGAGAAGTCTTTAAGAAAAATGTGAAATAATCTCTAAGGAAAAAAGAGAAATAAACAGATTTAAGCATCGGTTCATGAAATCAATAATCATCTAAAAAAAATTCGTAACCCTTATAGCAATGTATTAAATTCTTATTTGATTGCAGATTTCCTTCCTTTTCGCCATATTCAATAGCCTATCAGATGTTAAAGCGTCTCCATAGAAGATCAGCGCAGGCTTCTTAACCTGCCATATACTGACCTGGAGGCGTATTGTGACGAACAGTTATTTTCTTTATATTATTTTTATGAACAATATACTTATTCGTCCTAATAAATTTTGTTTTCTATATATACATACATATATACATATCATCACGCCATATCCCTTGCAGGGTAGGCAGAGAGAACAGAGTGCCTGAGAACTCTATCCTTGCATACTTCACTCGCTACTTCAACATTCATAATTCTCTTCATACACGCTCGCCGGTTTCGGAGACTCTTGACTCCACCTTCTTTCAACACGTGACCAATCTGGTCTAGGTAGGTGTTTCTATATATCTATAAGAGATTTCCACCTATCATATCATAACGATATCTCTGGAACCATAAGGCCTACAGACTTTAAATTTGGTAAGAATATTCCTTTTGCCGAGTACAGGTCAGCTAAGAACGGATTTTACGAAATTCCACCCCTAAGGGGGGTTGCTGGGGTGTAAGAATCACATTTTTTAATTATAGCTCCTACAGACTTGAATTTCGGTAGGCATATTTGTATTACGTGTAGAGGTAAAATAAGAACGGTTTTATAAAAATTCGACCCCTAAAGGACATTGCGTAGGTGTTAACTCAAAAAATCTACATTTTCCAACACTGCCCCTATAGTAATAGAGCTTGGTGTGGACTTTCTTTCTACTCTGTAAAGGTCAGATGAAGTAGGATTTCAAGAAATTCCTTCTTCAAAAGGAATTTTATGTCACGAAAGTAAAATACACAACTGAATTGACGAAACCGAAGCGAAACGAGGGCGGATCACTAGTTCTATATATTTGTTGAGTCTTGTATGCCAGCATTTATTCCATTGTTTGTATTTTAAAAAGGCATAGGATATAGGTAGTTCAATGTACAGATTAAATGTACATATTGCAACATATAAATGCATTTTGTATTGGCTCATTTAAAATAATCCCTTTAAACTTCATTTCGTCACGGCTGTTCTGAGATCGTACAGCAACGAAGGTTTTAATTTAATACATACATATCATCACGCCATATCCCTTGCAGGGTAGGCAGAGAGAACAGAGTGCCAGAGAACTCTATCCTTGCATACTTCATTTACTTGCGTTTTAATTTAAAATGCAAGTAAATGATATAAAACAAAGGTTAATTCCTTTGTTGTTACATTAAATTAATTTTGTATATAATGAAAATTACACAATTATATTATTTTATAGTTTTAAACGTTATTTCTTAGTGTTGGGTACGAGTATCTTCGCGATGGTGTCTTCGCCTGCTGTCGCTCTTGCTAAAAAGTCTAATCTGACTGATCTTTGTCTGCACAGATGGCGTAGTGGTTAAGATACTGAACTGCCGTGCCAGTGCCGCGGGTTCGATTCCCACGCAGGACAATACTTTGTGCGACCCACAAAGTATAAGATACCGACCTACCATTTCAAGTATCACATGTTCGATACCCTCCTCAGTAATCTGTATGATTGATAATTTATTGTTCTGAGTCTGGGTTATAGTTTATTTTCGTTAATTATATTTATAAAGTTCCCCGCAATAAAATAATTATTTCTTTAATCTTGAGTGCTGTATTAATGAAAACATATGTTTGTAAGTATTTAGCTTAATATAATACACGAAATATTTTCCCACTTCTGGGCTCGAACCTCCCCCACGATGGGAGGGAAATTGATCTACTATACCACGCTGCTCAGACGTGTTAGTATAGGGTTTTGTTTCGAGTTTTCCTTCTCTTGCATAGATGTTATGTGCGTTTTATATCCCTTACTCGTCTCATACGATCACCCATGGGTAAGATATATATATATTTGTATTCTTACTCCATCATCACAAGGAAAACTTTCAAATTAAAATGAAAAAAATAAAAATTAAATGCATCTGTATTATTACTAAAATTACAGTACATACAAGATAGGTATTCTAAATTTAAATTTCAAATTTAGCATTTATGCTAGGTTATTTATAAAAACTTTTATTGTATGTAGGTTTAAAATGTTTGTTGTTATTACTATAATTGCAGTACATACAAGATATTCTAAAATTTAAATTACAAATTTAGCATTTATTATACTAAGTTAAATAAAAACTTAACTAAATAAAATCTTTTTTGCGCGTTTAAAATATTTGCCGCGTTTGATACCACATCTATTGAAAATCCGTTCCAATTAAATTTTCCATTGCCTTACTAATCGGATTTTTAATAAATGTGGGATCTAGTCCCACGTAGGGTAATATTTATTTGTTCCCAAAATAAGTATTTAATCTAAATTTATTCTTTCAATCGATTATATTATTTATGCGTAGAATAATTTAGTTACAATAACATAATGTTTACCGTAAATGCCATTAATTAATTTTATTAGTTAAATTACATGAGTCATATGTAATGTCCCAATTGAAATTCATTTATTAATTATGATCAATCAGCGGTTAGATTGTTTTAGGTCACCTCTATCGAGAGTAATATTATTTAATATACCTACACCATGTTAGTTTTGATAAACTGTATTATTAAGAATTTTACGTAACTTACTTCGCACATGGTTCTGTTTAAGAAATTTTTTATAATTGTAAGACTTTTTACCTTGTCTGACTATTATTCATCATTATCATCATCTCAACTCATATATGTCCCACTGTTGGGCTGAAGCTTCCTCCATAATGGGAGGGAAATTGACCTACTATACCACGCTGGTCAGACGTGTCAATATAGGGTTTTGTTTCGAGATTTCCTTCTCTCGCATAGATATTATATGCGTTTTATATCCCTTAGTCATCTCTTACGATCACCCACGGGTAAGATAAGGGGTGGTGAATTGTACTCTTACTTCGTCACCACACGTATGACTATTCTTAACTAATTCCAAGTATAATAATATTTATTTTCACACTATGGAAATGCTTTTATGTATCCTCCTTATGGAACTCGTCTATCACAAACTGCCCAGACAGGAATTCCCACTAAAATCAAAGCGACCGCGCAAGGAGTCTGAGAGAAATAAGAGATATCGTCCACGTATGTCATAAATATAATGTAATGGAAGGTGTCGTACAAGCCTAATAAGGAATCATCAATAGATTGAATAGTAGCACCCTCCTGGAAATGTATGTCACTGACTGGAAACTCTAACCCGGCTTCTAAAGACCCTGATTATGACATAATTCATTGGTAAGGTCGATATCAAACTGTCAACGTTATTCCTAAATACATTTTTTTTTATTGCTTATGATGGCAAGCAAATAGCACACCTGATGGTAAGTGTTACTGCCGCCAATGGAGCTTTGCAGTACCAAAGGTATAGCTAGCCCGCTGCCTACCATTACAAACCCCAAACCCGCCCAGTTGGACTTCCGGCTCTCTCGTTCACCGAACGAAGCGCAATAGCACATCGTCATTACTCAGACGTCGATCTTCTGCGAGAGTGTGGTACTACCCAGGACGGACCGGCCCGCAGCCGTAGACAGAGACTGTCAAAATAGCACATGTTGACAGAAAACAGTCAATAGCGTTATCCTACCACTAAAAAAAATCTCTTATAATAATATTTTAACACAAAGTTCATCACTAATATCACTCATCAGATAGTACAGATGATGTAGGGATGAAGGTACCGACGGTGTTCCAAAATACCAAATTGTTGTGCTGAATCTGGATGTAATCTATGTCCTTTGATATTTTCCCTTCTATTATGGCTCGAGCCCAGCAGTGGCACGTATATGAGCTGAGTTAATGATGATGATATTTTTTTATAAAACACGAAGCAGAAAAGGGTATAGTCGTAAAAATATTCTGTCGCTATTACCATACGAATAAATAGATAGTACTAATATTGTATTGTGTCTATTCTAAGTAATTAATAAGGCAACATTCTCTAATATAGAGATTTGCTGAGTTTTTTTTTGGCGCGAATGTGGAAATGTCATGTCACGCTCTTGTATTATATTCATTTCTTTAGTGTTTTGTGATGTTATATTGAATAATTTTGCTGGTATTTTATACAATATGGTACAGTTAAAGTGCTGAAGTGTAGTGAATATGGTATAATAGTGGTTTACGTGTATTTGCATATTTGCCCAAAACTCCCAAAGAAAATCATTGATTAGGTTATCAGCGCCCGATTAATGGTAACGACTTGACTTACTGACAGACAATGACTATTAAGGCTACATATTATGAAGAAATGAGGAACAATATATGAAAAATAATTAAATAAGACTTGGCTCTATGGGCTTTGACCCCTTTGCCTGTCCGAATGGACGAACAGAACCAAAAAAAAAAATAGAGATTTGCTTAACTAAATTTGTAACTATTTGAAGTGTAATTTTAATTATGAATGTCTTAATCATTCAGTGAAATAAATCTTCAATCGATCATTTCAGCAAACGCTATTTAAAAAAAATATCTAAATTTTAAACTCTCAGACGTGTGACGAAAAATGGTTATCTTAATTTTTATTTTATTATCTAATTAGTACTAATATACCAGGTAATATTCACGGAACCATTAAAGTATTTAACTGTAATATATTTACCATTATTACAAAAACTTTTAATTTATTTATTTATTTTTATCCACTCACCAAGTTTATTTTATATAAAAACCTTTTGAAATTTCTTTGGTTTCTGATGTTTACACGAGTATTACACATTTGAAATAAAACTACTTTTACGGATTCTATCGCGTTTGTATTTGATTTTTGACATGGGAGAACTCCCGTGACTATGATCACTGTAAAGTGTTTGAAACGTCGGGAAATTAAAAATCAAATACAAACGCGATAGAATCTATAAAAGTAGTTTTATTTCATTTCAAATAACTTTGTTACCTGTAAAAAAATGTTTAGTTAATGTCAATTTTGCTTTCAATTATTATTATTAATTGTCCACTATTTTGATCCGTGTATCCATCAGCTATATTCGAACATATACCTAATTGTAAAGAAGGCTTATTTTCGTAATCGCCATGCTTAGAAGATGGGTGATTTGGTGTTATGAGTGGCTCAGGTGGGGGCTTCGGAATTGCCTACCTAATTACAATATGAAAAATAGTTAAAAAAAAAAATGTAAATCTCACAAGCTACTATTGGATCAGATTTACAAAAGACTATCATCGTTATTGTTCAGATGTCTATTCTATTCTATTTCATTCGTCATACCCAATAAAATATTTACGAAGTTGACGAAAGAAACTCGTATTTTTCATTTCAATCGAGCATTTTCAATCGAACCAGGCTAAAATAGAAGATTTCATTGTTTTTCATTATTTTTAATGCCATATTTACAAGCGTTCATCGAATTCTTTTAATTTTTTGAAATACTAATAATAAACTATAGTTAAATAATTAATTCTAATCTCTTATCTTCATACTAAAAGCGTTTATGATATTTGTTTTTGAAACTAGACAGCTATAATCAGACGATTATAGTTTAAATTATTAAATTATTCCTGGCCTCATCATCATCTAAGTGGATGCAATTATTTTATTTTACTGGCTGTATTCATGATTCTTTTAACTTTTATTGTCCCATGTCAATCCAAAGTATGCGCCGTGCTAGTTTAAATAATAAAATATAATTTTCTATGAAACGATTTGAATACCTTTATTTAGAATTTTTCTTCTCTTGCATATGCTTCTCATAACATCTATGTTATTTGCAGATCTTATCCCTTAGTGCGAGTGGACCACCGGTACTCGATTTTAACTTCGGTGGCCCGCCCGGCGGTTTACCCTCGCGGGTTCCTCTCGTCGACGCCCCGACAGATTTCGCCGTCGGGGCGTCGCCCTCACGCGGTGGCCTCACGTCGGGTGACCGGACAATTCCCCGGTCCGATCACCCGAGGCCTCGGTTAGGGCGGCATCAGGCGCAGGTATTCGCGCCTGCGCCGCCCCGGCCGCTGACGGCGGCCCGGGTCGCGGGACTCCTCCCGGACTCGTTCCGCCGCCTCCTTCTGCGAGATGACAGCCTCGCAGAAGGCGGCGACCGCGTCCCAATTCCTGACGCTGTCGACCATCGCTCTCGCGACAGCCGGCAGTGCCAGGTCGGCACCGATAACAGCGACGAGGTCACGGCGCTGCCGGTCAAAGCCCGGACACGCCTCCAGCGTGTGTTGCGCTGTGTCCTCGTCACTGCTGCAATGGTGGCAGAACGAAGTCCACTCCCTTTGCGCGACCGTGTGCAGGTAAAAGCCGAAGCATCCGTGCCCCGACAACACCTGCACCAGTCGAAAGGAGAGGACTCCGTGCCGCCGCTCCATCCACTCCATCAATACGGGCCGGAGAGCCTCGACGGTGACGACACCGTGTCTAGGCCTCTCCAGCCGCGTAGCCCAACGGGCGATGACGTCTCGGCGGGCGTCCTCGCGCCAGGTGGCTATCTCGCTCAGCGATGGGGAGCCACCTTCGTCGCGCAGTGAGGTCACCCGCCGGTAGAGGTCGGAGAGCATCTCCGCCTCTAGGTCCCACGGGGGTGTGCCGGCCAGTAGGCATGCCGCCTCGGTCGATACCGTGCGGTACCCGCGAATGGCTCTGACCGCCATGACTCTCTGGGGTCTCCACAGAACAGCCCTGAGCTGGGCGTTCAGAGCCCTCGCCCACACGGGTGCGCCGTACATGGCCATAGAACGGATCACCCCCGCATACAGCCGTCGGCCCTCGAAGCTGGGTCCGCCCACGTTCGGCATGAGCTGCGAAAGGGCGGACGCCGCGCCGACCAGCCGGGGAGCAATTTGGCGAAAATGCTCCCGGAACCACCATCGCCCGTCGAGCACCAGACCCAAGTACTTCATATGGGCCTGGATGCTGATGTAGACGGAGTTGACGACTAGCGAGACGCCGATTGGCGGCCTTACGCGTGGCCCATGAAACAATAGGGCCTCCGTCTTATTTAGGGCCACCCTGAGCCCCAGTGCCTCGATTCGCCCGACCATCTCCTCGGTGCCGAGAGTGGCCAGGCTCGCCGCCTCTTCGAGTGTCCTGCCCCGGGCTGTGACGAGCGTATCGTCAGCGTAGCATATCACGCTCAGCCCGGGGGGGAGACTCCCTCTCAACGCCCAGTCGTACCCGATGTCCCACAGAGTCGGCCCCAGAACCGACCCCTGTGGAACGCCGCACGACATGGACGTCCGCACAATGTCCCCTGCGGGACTCGCGCAGAGGACACTGCGCCCCTCCAAATAGTCCGCCACCAGCCGCCTCAGGTACAAGGGCACCCCATGAAATCGGAGCGCCTCCCTGATGCAGCTGAATGGCAGACTATTGAATGCGTTGGCGATGTCCAGCGACACCGCCAACAGCACTCCCCCGCCGGTGACAGCCTCCGCGGCCGTCTGCCTCAGTCGTAGCAGGGCCCCGATGGTCGAACGCCCCCTTCTAAAACCGAATTGAGCGTCCGACAGATCGGGCCCTACCTCCTCCAGGTGCTGGACGATGCGGGCAGCGAGGATGCGCTCCAGCAGCTTACCCACATCGTCGTGGAGCACGATGGGCCTGTAGGCCGACGGCGAATCCGGGGGCCGTCCCGGCTTTGGCAGGAGAACCAACCTCCCCTCCTTCCAGCACTCAGGGAACCGTCCAGACGCCAAACAGGCGTTGTACAGCTGCCTGAGGCGAGGCTCGAGGTGCTCGAGGAGCGACGTCAGCACCCGGACTGGTATTCCGTCCGGGCCGGGGGCCGTGGTCGCGGAACGAATCCGCGCCACAGCTGCTCCCACTTCCGTCTCCGTCACGGGCGGAACACTCTCGTCGTCAGCCTCCCGGTCTTGTTCTGGCGAGGCCATGACCGGGGGCGTGTGTTCCGACTGCCGTGGAAACAGCTCCTCGACCACCCTACAGAGGAAGTCGGGCTGGAGGGTCTCGGTGAGGGGGGGGGCCCTGCGCGCGAAGCTTGTTCAGCGACGCGCGATACGGGCGACCCCAGAGGTCACGGTCGAGACCGTCCAGCATCTCCTGCCAACTCGCACCCTTGGCGGCTCGGATGGCCAGCCGAAAGGCCGTCCGCGCATCGCGGTACGCCTCGTACAGCTGGCCCTCCCGCTCAGCGTCGCGGTGACGCTGCCGGCTGCGGGTGTAGGACCTTCGGGCTCTGATACATGCCGCACGAAGGTCCGCCAATCTTGGGGACCACCAGTAGACCCCCTGCCTCGGAGGTAGACGCCGCCGCACTCTGGGCATGGCCGCATCGCAGATCTGCGTTAACGCACTGCGGATGCGGACAGCCTCGGCGTCCACCCCGTCCGCTGGGGGCGGTGAGGACAGCCACGTGTGAACGATGGCCGCCTCCGCCAGTAGGTCCCTGTCAAGACGACCCACAGCCCACCGCGGAAACGCGGGAGCTCCGTCCGCCCTGTGACCCCTACCGGGGTCCCGGAGAGGGGAGACCTCCATCCGGATGTACCGGTGGTCCGATAGGGTCTCCGCCTCCTCCAGGACACTCCAGTTCCTCACCCGTGGTGCGACAGCGGGGCTAGCGAACGACAAGTCCACTATCGACCCGCCCTGCTGCCGCACACACGTGTTCACTGAGCCCCTGTTAAGAACACAGAGGCCCAGTGAAGCCGCCCACTCGATGACCGCCCGCCCGCGGTCGTCCGTCATAGGGGACCCCCACGCCGTGGATTTGGCGTTGAAGTCCCCCAGAACCAGGACGAGGCCCGGTGCCAGTCGCCGTATCGAGGCCTCCAAGTTGGTGAGGGAGGCCCTGAAATCGTCCATTCTCCTGGTAGGGGAGAGGTATACGCTGTAGAGCGTGACCCCTCCCCACTCCGCCGCGACAAATTCCTCGCCCCTATCCAAAAGAGACAAGGACGGGAAGTGCCGCTGCGTAGAGACGACGATTGCCGCAGTACCGTTTCGGCTGACCACCCAATTGGGGCGATCAGGCACGCAGTACGGTTCCGCGACTACGGCTGCACCAATCGACCACTCCGCCATGGATTGCAGGAGTAAATCCTGCGCACCGGCGGAGTGGTTGGTGTTGGCTTGCAAGAGGTGGTGCATGTACCACCTTCATCCTCAGGAAAGGGAGTATATTGTATGTTTACTCAGTCATTATAAATATGACATCTGACTTCAGTCATCTAATATAATTTTATTTGTATGATGACGATAGAAGAATGTATTTTAAGGGTATTTTAAAAAGTCTATTAATTACCTGTGGTATCACCAAGAGTACCACTTTCTTGGCGATACTATATTATCTCCCTTGCTTACGCCCCATAGTATTTACTGATAAGCTAATGAATGTTTAGTTTTCCTAAATAGGTTCTTCCAGTTACTCAAAGAACGGATAATTTTTAAGGTCTTTGATAAAAAATAAATATAGTAATCCAAGATATAAAAAAAATATTTGCAATTCTTTTAATCATAATTTTACATTTATTATAAAAAGTTAAAATATTTATGTACATTAAAGTTTATGTACATTAAATATTATCAATAGAAACAATGTATATGAAGCAAATTGCATTAATAGCTCACAAACACGGCCTTGACTAACTAGAAGCGTTTTCACAAATTCTCTTTGGTCGCATCAAGCGCCAATTTGACTTTGTGCTACAACAGGAACATGCCGCGGATGCTTCTATTAAACCACTTATTTAATACTTGAAAATAAAGGAGTACGCTTATTATAGTGTAACGTTAGTTTCCGGATTGACCGTCCATGTTACGTGAATCTGCCAGAATTCAATGACAGATTAAAATTTAATATGATAATAGTCAAATTTTTATTAGTATTTTAAAATGATCAATATTAAATTGATATTTATTTTAAAAATTAAAGCTTTAATATAATTCAATCGTTATTGCAGTGTTTTCGTATGCTAATATAATAATATATGTTAATTTACCCATCAGACTATCGACATTCATTTTCTGACAGAAGCCTCCTTAAGTAGGAAGATAATAAATACAATAATTGCCACGATAAGTGTGTTGGTGATAGCAGTTCATGTTATGAGCATACGAAATATTTAATACTAGCTGACTGATCGTGGCTTCACCCGCGTAAAAGGTTACTTTCCTATAGTTTTTCATCCCCTATTTTGATTTTTAAGGGTAAATTGTTTACAAAATTTTAATGTCATATTTATTTATATCTAATCAATAACTTAAAAATAAGTTTCAAGCTTCTGGCTTTAACGACGATACTTCCTTACATATTTTCATCCCCTGTTACAACCCCTTTTTGCATTGAAATGTAGCTTATGCCCTTTATCAGGCTCTAGACTATCTGTGTACCAAATTTCATTAAGATCGATTCAGTAGTTTTGGCGGGAAAGAACGACAGACAGACAGAGTTACTTTCGCATTTATAATATTAGTAAGGATTCGGCTGAATCACTTATTTTTATATACACTACAATGTTTGCTGATGATACTGAGGTGTGACGTCACAACAGATGCCATAACACCCGTATAGATAGGAATAGAAATCAGATGCATTAAAATGCTTTCCGTGCGGTAACATAGTAAGAATACAATTCACCACCTATCTTACCCGTGTATATATATCTCGATATATCTCGTAATCGTCTCTTACGATCGCCCACGGGTAAGATAAGAAGTGGTGAATTGTTTATAAATACCCGATTACGAAACGAAAAATGATGTCACAAGCGGGGTTCGAACCCGCACCTATTGGGAATCCGGCCCTATCGTGCTGCTACTTACACCATCGTGAACTATTTTAGGACATGCAAATTTCACTTCATATTGTATCTACGTCTTCAAGGTGACGTATGCCATCTACCGGACAATGTTTACACATTGTATAGGCTTAATACTTCAACTTTACAGTTAGAATTGTATTAAACGATGACACAACCTCGTTATTAAAATTACTGAATTTTTTAGCATTTAATATACTTAATTATTTATAAATACCCGATTACGAAATGGTGAATTGTTTTTTTATTTTGTCACCACACGGAAAGTACCTAAATTATAGAAATGTAATTAAAAATTTGCCATCATGTCTATTCAGTGGTGTAATTATAAATTATATTGTGTTTATTTCATCTAGGTGTACATATATACCGAGTATGTTAGTTACCCGAGTTGTCGGTCAAACGGAACTGGCCCACGCAACCATCACCGTGCGTTAATGCGTCACAGTACCGTTTCCTCCGACGCTACACTTTGAAGATGCTCGTTTACGCATTTAATTTATGAGGAATAATTCATTGAGAGTCGAACTTAAATTTAACGGAAGTAGTTAATATTTTAGTAGGTATTGAAGTAACTAGGATGCCTTGAATGTCTTCACATCAAATACCGGATATCTTATGAATGACATATATTTTTTTGATTATTGTAACGGAACGGAACCTATCGAGCCTTATAATATTTATGGGGTACTTTAAAATCCATCTATATCCATACACCCGATGGTGTCAAATCAGTGTACTGCCGTCTAATCAATGAAAAAAGTCTCATAGAGGATTAAAACAAGCGGGCACTGGTCATGGAAAATATTCAAAACTCTATCCGTGTTTTCCCCTACTTTCATTTGAAAGTAAAGAAAACGCCGATAGAGTTTTAAATATTTTCTGCATTAGATAATGTTTCAACTTCTTTCTCAATTGCGATGAAAGGAAATGATATAAACATTTAAATACGAAAGCTTATAAAATTGTGACCAGGAATAAAAATGCATAAAACACCCAAAGTGTGTATGGTACGCTTATGAAGCTATGGGGAGGTGTAATTTCTAAAATAATCGATCCCCCATTCCGTACATTAACTGCGTCTGCCCGACTCCGTCATGAGGGACCCATCGTTATCGACCAAATTTTTATTATGCATATTTTTTAATTTTATTTTTTGTTTCAACCCCCGCCCTACGGCGGTGACTACGTGCGTATTAAATCAATACTCGCAGTTAGATTTTGTTTTTATTCGTTGGCTGGTATTTTGCGGGCTCTTTTTGCGTTCCTCAACTCCTCAACGTGTCTGTGGTGCTTTCCATCTAATGGAATAGTGCTAGTTGTTCAGGATATGACGGCCCACATGTTTTTTTTTGTACGTGCTACTAATGCACCGTATTTTTTTCGTTTAAAAAAAAAAACCTTGCGTAATACCGCATAGTGGCATTTTTGCTCAGACCCTACCATTTGCATATTTTGTATTCTTTATTTCGTATAGATACATTTTATTCAAACTATAGATATAAAATACATACATACATATCATCACGCCATATCCCTTGTAGGGTAGGCAGAGAGAACAAAGTGCCAGAGAACTCTATCCTCGCATACTTCACTCGCTTCCTCAACATTCATAATTCTCTTCATACACGCTCGCCGGTTTCGGAGACTCTTGACTCCACCTTTGTTCAGTACATGACCGATCTGGTCTAGGTAGGTAGTTAGTCTAGTTAGTTAGTTACATAATACATTTAAATACAAAATTGTGACTGCACATGTAGTGGTTAAGATACCGACCCACCACGCTAGTGTCGTGGGTTCACTTTCTACGTGGGACAATACTTTGTGCGATCCACAAATTGTTATCATTTATAAGACACCCCACTTCTATTTTTTTTGCGGTGGGCTATGGACGTGGTCGCGCCCCGCCAAATCGGTCTGGGGCGACGGAAGAGGCGGCGCTCAACCCTATAGACCCACCCTGCAAACACCTCTATCGCAGTGCTAGCGGGCCACCGGTACCCGATCTTTGTCTTCGGTGGCCGATTGCTGCCAACCTGCCAACTTCGGCGATAAGACACCACCCTCTTTACGTATACTTAACGACAATTCTTTTTCTCAATACTTCTTCTATTTCATTATCTGAATAATAACAATATGAAAATGAATGTAATAATTACAATATTCCTTAAGTTTTTATCAAAATTCATACATCATCATCTTCTATTTTAGTATAAAATGCTTAATATAACATTATAACTAATACATTTATTATAACTTTCCCGCCAACGTAACATTAGAACGCATGAATTATTAATATAACAATTGTTAATAAATTCATTTATACTACGTTATAATGT
Organism: Lymantria monacha; assembly: GCA_905163515.2. Taxonomy (NCBI): domain Eukaryota; kingdom Metazoa; phylum Arthropoda; class Insecta; order Lepidoptera; family Erebidae; genus Lymantria; species Lymantria monacha. The sequence goes on from LR991081.1 coordinate 28,399,884, forward strand.
GTATAATAAAATCTCTTAGATTATTTCGTCTTTTTTGTACTGTTGCACATTCGCTGAGTCGCTTCGGTGGTTTGTTCGCACGCGATATTTTATATAAACATTATTAACATCTGTGTTCCAGAAGAATATGATCATTAAAAATATTGCCTTTATTGTATATTATTTCTATATCTATTGTCAGTAGAAAAATATCGTGATGCATCTGACAATTTAATTTTAATTTTTAAATTGTTCACACTGATTTCTGAATAAGTTATTAATCCCACTAGAAATTTTACCAACAAAATTAATTAATATAAAAAGATTCGTGGAGGAATAACGTACATAAAGTATACAGTGCACATTACCTATCTTGTGTGGCGACGGAATGGAAAATAATTGTCACCACCCCTTACCAAGTATCACCGGATGAGTGGGTAGCAGCTCTCTACAGGGAAACGTATAACATCTTATTGCGATCGCCAACATGCCTGTCGAACGTGGCGTTTGTGACACCCCAAATGAGTGTCAGATCACGACATGTGGCATAGACCGTTATGGGAAAGGTCTACGTACAGAAATCGACGACAAAAATAAATTATACTATATATAAATAACTACTATATATTTCTGTAATAACAATGACATATAGGACGTAAGATACCTTAATCTTCACATGACCATGATCACTGTAAAGTGTTCGAAACGTCGGGAAATTAAAAATCAAATACAAATGCGAAAGAATACGTAAAAGTAGTTTTATATCATAGGGCTAAATTAGCATTGCTGACAATTGTATCCTTATGCCATCGCCATAATGGTTTAAAAAATCATAACTAAAGTATCTTCTATCCATAAGTGAAGTATTCATCTAAAGACTTACACAGATGGCGTACTGTTTAAGATACCAAAACCTTCCATGACATTCCGTAGGTTATTCTCTACGCAGGACATTACTTTGTGCGATCCAGAAACTGTTGTTCTGAGTCTAGGTGTAATTTATCTGCGTTAATTATATGTTTGTTATGTCCCGCGCAATACATGTTTTATTAGATTAGTATATACTTAAATAAAAGCTGTGTGGTAGCGGCTACGAATACTACCAACCCTTACTTTGCTCGTGGATATCGTAAAAGACAACTAAGAGCCTTATAACCACCTAGGCCAACTCTGTCTGATGCCGTTTGGTCAATAATTACGTTCCCAAGGAGTGTTGAAGTCTGGCAGGCGGCCGGTCATAAAACTATTGCCAATAACTTCCAGAATTTGTACTATGAAAGAAGAGTACATATTGTATCGACCCCAAGTAATTAGGATAAGAGTAGGAGAATTATGATAGTGATGATGATATCCTTAAATAAAAATTAGACGTTGTAAAGACTGTTGTGGTGTTTAAAATTTGAAATATACATTCAAAACTGATTGTATAATACACATTCTCATCTTATTCATCGGGCTATTGAACTTTCATTAAACAGAATAACTATATTTTATATTCATGGTTTTTCAATGAGTTCAAATCGATCGAGCGATGAGAAAGTGGAGTATTGTTTACTAGGGTGACCCAGTGTTTGTGTTAAACATCCCCTCGGTATTACCAATAGTTCGTTATGTTATAAATGTATTTATAATGCTAAAATGTTTTATACGAGGCGATACAATGTAAAAACAAAAAAATATGACGAATTTCAAATTATATTTATCGAGTAGGTACTCTATTCGAAATTTATGTCTTTTTCAACCAATGTAAAGTTTACTATATCTTACTACTACTACTACTCTACTATGCATAGGATTTATATTACATACATACATATCATCACGCCATATCCCTTGCAGGGTAGACAGAGAGAACAGAGTGCCAGAGAAATCTATCCTAGCATACTTCACCCGCTTCTTCAACATTCATAATTTTCTTCATACACGCTCGCCGGTTTCGGAGACTCTTGACTCCACCTTCCTTCAGTATGTGACCAATCTGTCCTAGGTAGGTTAGTCTCGGTCTCCCCCGGTACCTACATCCTTCCACTTTCGCATTGTATATCTTCTTAACCAGACGTTCGTTCGGCATTCTTTCCACATGTCCGAACCATCGGTGCATTCCCTTTCGCATCTTTATACCAATACTCTCCTTCATACCTACTCGCTCTCTTACGTCGTCGTTGCGAATGCGGTCGGTCAGCCTAACTCCACAGATTTATATTACAAAAGGTAACTTTGTCAAATTTTCCACGCTGGTCACTCTGGTTAGCATAAGGTTTTGTTTCACGTTTACTCTTCTTCGATAATCGTAAGAAAAGAAGACCTGGTATACTGTTATCGTACTCTATGGTAATTAATATTTTTATTATTCCTATTTTTGTTTACGTAGCTACACTAAAGGTAGAAATAAAGTTCTTTCACTTTATATCTGAACCTTGAAATATCATAAAAATAAAATATGGAAATGAAATAAAATATTTTGTTACTTTTTAGTTGATTCTTAAAATATAACAGAAATCAATATTCTCATTAGACTGCCGATAACAACTCTGTCCAAAATAGCATTTAAAAAAAGCAAGAAAGCTTGTACTAACACTATTATGTTCACTTACCAAAACAAAGTTTGTATCTGTCGTTGTCGATTAAAGTGCCCTAAAACTTTCATTGCAAAAAAGCTTTTAACACATTCAGTTTTTACGTGTGCTTCGCCATTGCAATTAAAAAAAAACTATATGGTTACCAACATTTAAATGTATAATATCTTTGTACGATATTAGAATAAGTTTTAGTGCCTTATAGATTATAAAGCAATTCAATTTATTAGAAAAAAAGTTAAATTATAACATTACTCTTGTATAGTAATATTCATTGATCCAAAACTAATAACATAAACAGTAATTTTCTTTACATTTATAATTATTTTAATCATCGACAATAACTACATAAAAAAATTGTTTCGTAAAACACTTATATCGCGTTTGCAAACTGATGCGTGACGTGTATATAAAATACATATCAAGCTACGCCATCTAGTTGTAAATAATTGATTTATAATTGATTTATTTCTCACCATAACACTTTACAGTACACAATAACACTTACTCTAAATTTACAAATATCATTATGGATTGCTGGTGCTTGTGGTAGGTAAAAAGACTACCTGTAATACAAGTCACCAGGAAATCCACGGGGACCATATACAATTGAACTGGGTGTCAATAGGAAAATGTGTAAGCGCTTGTATGGTGAGTATTAGAACCATTTGAGCGTGTGCTACATATTATGCGTGTGATACATGATACATTATATGCCTGTGATACATTTGAGTGTATCTGTCTGTGGATGTGTGTGCATGTGTGTCTGTGTGCGTGTTTATGTGTGTGTGTGTGTTTGTATGTGTGTATGCGTATGTGTGTATGCGTATGTGTGTGTGTGTGTGTGTGTGTGTGCATGTCTGTGTGTGTGCTTGTGTTTGCGTGTGTGTGCACGTGCATGTGTGTGTATGAATATATCAGTGTTTGTAAATAATTATATCTTTAAATTATCATAATTATATCTTTAGTTATGCAGTCTTTTGCAGCCTGTATATGTCTCACTACACACGATTTGGCATAGTTATACGACAAAATTGGAAAATATTACCTATAATAATTACTATGCCATGCTAGTCGTATGTCAATATATGGTTTTATTTCCAATTCCCCTATCTCATAGCGATATTATCTGTTTATGGTATATAAGCATATTGTTTGTCTTTTAAGATATTCATAGAAAAGTCATCATCATTTTCCTGCTCTTATCCCAATTACTTGTGGTCATCACCATATGTATTCGTACATATTGCAAAAGTATTTTTTTTTTTATTCTTATTTTTTTATGGAGGCTTTGGGCTAACCTGACAAATATCGTCAAATAACTGTTATGGTGGAGAATGAAATAGAGCCGCTGATGCAAAAGTTATTAGCAATAGTTTTATGACCGGCCGTCTGTCTCACGTGAACTCTCCTTGGGAATATATTTGTTGACCAAACGGCATCAGGTGGAGATGACCCAAGTCGATATAAAGGTCTTAGTCGTCCTTTACGACATCCAAAGTAAGAATTGGCAGTATTCCTAGCTACCACCACAGCAGAAATTCACAGAGAAGTAAGAAGGTGAATTGGACTTCGGCAGTTTAAATTAAGATGTTTAAAGATATATTTATTTTAAAGATTTTTTTTATACATATATTATGGTTCGGACATGTGGAAAGAATGCCGAACGAACGTCTGGTTAAGAAGATATACAATGCGAAAGTGGAAGGATGTAGGTACTGGGGAGACCAAGACTCACCTACCTAGACCAGATTGGTCACGTACTGAAGGAGAGTGAAGTCATGAGTCTCCGAAACCGGCGTGCGTGTATGAAGATAATTATGATTGTTGAGGAAGCGAGTGAAGTATACAAGGATAGAGTTCTCTGGCACTCTGTTCTCTCTACCTACCCTGCAATGAATATGGCGTGATGATATGTATGTATGTATAGAGACAGTATCTGTGCTATTCAAGTAACAGTATATATTACTCAGAGAATTGTATGTGAACTGCAATTGCAGCGACAATGCACTAATTCTATCAGCCTGTACAGAGCTCGCTGTAGTTGTTAGAGAGAAATTGAATCCTTCCAAATATTGCAACTAATACGCCGTCATCTACTAGGTGTCATGTAAGGACAACGGAAATATTTATTATTTACATAGTTACAACGTCTAGTGTACGTGGATGTACAAACGAGAACTCTCCAGAGTCAAATTCGGCAAGCAGAAATGTTCTGCTTGAAGATCAAATATCGATGATTTGCTTAACAAAGTCACAACTGATTATTTAGTTAATGAAAACGGTGTACTATATCGTTATCCTTCTGAATATGATTTGTTAGACATCTATAATATAAAGACAATATATATCTTTCCTACTTTAAAGTAAAATTATAAGTAAAAGAATAAAAGGCAATGTAATAGGTGTACAACAGTGTTGCCCAAGGGTAACTAAGACTGGCCGCAGGAGTCACGCAGTGCTCCCTTAGAAGGTTTTTTTATGATTCCTTTGGATAGTGAATGGATTGTCAACATTTTGTATTCTTAATACCAGTACAAGGGAAAAAAATGATGTTATTTTAAACAATCTCATGATAGGTGTGATTATAGCCCTACTCCCGTTAAGTGGCATGTACCTAATTATTGATAGTTATACAGTTAGTGCCACTAGATGAATGGAATTTCATTAATTTATTTAGATTATTAATTTCTATGTGGATTTATCATTTCTATCAAAACAAGTGACTCTGTGGTATTATAACAGCGAGAGCTGCAAGACTTGCTAGACTCGCAAGACTCCTGCATTTGGGCAACACTAATATACAAACAACGAACTCATATTTGCACAACAACAGCTGCTTTAACATCTTGATAAACTAAATTAAATTCATCTTTTATTTATCTATGAAATAAATAATAAATCTAATTTATTATAAAATGGCAGTTTGACAGTATTATGTCGTTCCATTAACGATATTCTTGGGTTGATATTCACCTGTTAATATTTTAATTGAATTTCCACCACAGTTTCCTGTCGATCGTGTCCATTTTACACAAGAATTAATTTATAATTTCGTCGTTTTAAATTGGCATATTGAGTTGCATTTGACTGGCAGGTGAAACTGACGTAGGTACAGATCGTATCACTGCGACTAACTTTAACTGTGATTATCCTACGAATTGTGTTGTAATTAATTTTGGACAGCTCATTCCACCTATATTATATGGAATTGTTTTAAAAGGACTTTAAAAATTGGATAGCATATGTGATTTTTAATGAAAGTATAAACCACGGTGAATCAGACAGATTCTGTATTACAATATCAGACATGCTGGAGCAATGTTTTTTTTTTTTTTAATCTGTTGACAAATCTATTATATTAACATCATCACATCATCTCTGATCATATACGTTCCACTACTGGACTGGAGCCTCCTCCACAATAGAAGAGAAATTAACCTGTCATACCACGCAGATGACACGGGTTGATGTAGGGTTTTATTTCGAGATTTTCTGTTCTTGTGCCTTTCTCTTGTCTCTACATGTTATATGCTTAAATGATAATAGAGTGGTGTTATTGTTTAATACCATTCTAACTGTGAAGTTAAAGTATTAAAAATCGCTACAATAATTACATTATTGCCCGGTAGGTAGATGCCCGGCACATGTTTCCCATAAAGACAATAAAATAATACGAGCGGCAAATTGAGTGTCATACGCCAGCTCACACTTGTCCAAGTGTTATATGCTTATTATATCCCTTAGTCGCCTTTTACGATACTAAACGGCAAGATGTGATGTGGTGAATTGTATTCTTACTCCGTCATTTCAGCTCATATACTTCCCTCAAGTGCTTCAAGTTTTCCTTCTCTCACATAGATATTAATGCGTTTTATATCCCTTAGTCGTCTCGTACGGTAATACGATCACCCACGGGTAAGATAGGGGGTGCTGAATTGTATTCTTACTCCGTCACCACACGGAAAATTTTATTTCAATTATTAAATTTTATAATACAAAAATATTGCAACTGTTGAAATAACTCCTTGTTATATGAATAATATATTTCAGATTCATTAAAATGTATCGTTATATTCGAACTGTTGCATATTTAATACTACATCATTTAGTTCCAAAAACTAATGTTCAATAGTGTTAGTGCAAAAAGCCCGCGGTCTGTGTATATGTTGGTTATCGCGTAAACACTGCAAACATTATGGAGTACAAATGTTCTGTGTAAAAACTGCTTAATTGGGCGATGTGTACGCGATATCGGATTATTCAGTATCATCGCTCGTGTGCGTTCAACCTTAGTGATGTTCGTATTTCGATTTGGTTTTTGATGTTTTAATTTTTGTTTTTATTAGATTGAAGAAATATTTTAAATAAATTTTTGGCGGGAAAGTTTTCTTTGGTTATGTTCGATATATTGATTGTTTAAAATTAAATTATTAAGTAATTTTGATGTGAGATGATGCGAAGAAACTGCTACGGTACCTATATTGAATATGATATAAAAATACAAATATTTTCTTTTGGCATACAAATAGGTACTCAGAAACTACTATTAACAATGTGAAGCAGAAATGCCTCTATTGGAGTCGATGATTTGACTTACTCACGGACATTAACTAACATGAAGATACCAAAAATGTGTAGGAATATTAATTTCTAAATTTGTGAAAAAAAATTAACTGGGCACTGGCAACACTGAGGTCGTATTAGTAGACAATATGAAAAAAATGTGACTACAGTGCCGTCCGATATTATTTAATAGTGGAATGATCTATAAACATGTTTTTAATGATTCATATTTTTTTAACAAATCAGTACCTATAACTAATACTGTTGTTCTAATATGAAATTACTTAGATTTGATGCGGTGTTGATATATATGGTATATTTTAAGTTTTCATTATTATCATATCAGCTCATTTACATTCTATTATTGGGCATGAGCCTCCTCCAAAACAGGAGAGGAACTGATCTATTATACCACACTGGTCAGAAGACGTAGTACAGTTTTATTATTTTTCTCTTACATATATGTATATTATGTACATGTCGTCATTTACGACACTCAAAGGGTAAGAAAGAAAGGTACTGAATTGTAGGCTTACTCTATCACCACACGAAATACTGACCTTTTGAATCTTGATTAGTACTAAATATCGTTCAGTCATACTCGTAAATGTATACAACTATAAAAATCTGCAAAAAGCATTACTTTCGTGTTTTTAAAACAGAAAAGTATATTTTAAAAAATGATTTAAATAAATCATTTACTATCACAACATTGATGAATGTTACTAAAGTAGTCAACACGTTCATACAAAAAGGCGGCAATATAAAAAAAATACACATAAACGTCAAGTCCCTTCACTATTGCGAGGGCGACAAACAACAGGTGTGAGGGGTCACGTCACTAACGCGGTATACGTAAAAATAGTGGGCAAATATGCCAACCTGTTAGTGGCCTGTGCGAATGTGAGGTATACCATACCAACCGCTATCGCTACCACAAAAGCTATGCGTGCCCGCTTCACTGTCCCGCAAGCCGCCCGTCATTCAACCAAACCTTTACTAGGTGCATATTTTTTGCTTTTTATCGACGTTCTATTTTTAAATTTAAAATGTAAACGTGGCCAGTTTGTGTTTTTTATTTAAAGATTATCATTTCATTATTTTTCAGAATTTCCCTATAATGGAATAGAAATTGATTTTTATAGAGTTTGTCTGCCGGCCAGACCCGTCGATATAGGATTTTCTTTGGTGTTTAGTTTCTTCTGTGTTTACGATATCTAAAGGTAAGATAGAGGCACAAATTGTTTTCTTACTACGGCACTACATTGAAAATTAGACGTATATTGTTATGTTACAACTTAAAATTTAAAATAAATGGTGTCGATATCAAATTTAAGTTTATTTAATTTAATTTTTATTTATTTTATAATAAAATTTAAAATATTAAAATTATACATACATATCATCACGCCATATCCCTTGCAGGGTAGGCAGAGAGAACAGAGTGCCAGAGAACTCTATCTTTGCATACTTCACTCGCTTCCTCAACATTCATAATTCTCTTCATACACGTTCACCGGTTTCGGAGACTCTTGACTCCACCTTCCTTCAGTACATGACCGATCTGGTCTAGGTAGGTTAGTCTCTGGCTCTCCCGGTACCTACATCCTTCCACTTTCGCATTGTATATCTTCTTAACCATACCTTCGTTCGGCATTCTTTCCACATGTCCGAACCATCGGAGCATTCCCTTTCGCATCTTTACACCAATACTCTCTTTCATACCTACTCGCTCTCTCACGTCGTTAAAAAAAAAAATATTAATTATTATTAACCTCCTTAATAATTATTAAGAAGGTTTCAGGAGTGGAAAGGGATGCATGGATCAAGTGTTCTCTCTGCGCAACTTTGTGGAGAAGCATCTGGCTCTAGGTCATAGGGTTTTCTGCAGTTTTGTAGATCTGGAGAGAGCATTTGACACGGTTGTACGAAAGGAACTTTGGGACATTTTACCGGAGTATGGTATTAACGGTAAACTGCTACAGAATGTGCAGTCCAGTTACATGGGCTGTAGAGCCTGTGTGCGGCTGGATGATGGAATGTCGCCTTGGTTTGACGTCAATATCGGCGTTAAGCAGGGGTGCGTTCTCTCAGCCAGACTGTTTATCATATATCTGGATAAATGTCTCCAAAGGTTGAATGATATGAATGTGGGAGACCAGATGGGCGACTCAGTGGTCACTGCTCTGCTCTATGCAGATGATGCAGTCCTGCTGGCACAGTCAGCGACTGACCTGCAGACCCTAGCCGACACATTGACAAAAGATTGTAAGAAAAGGGGTCTACGCGTGAATGTGAGCAAAACCAAAATAATGGTCTTTGAAAGAGATGAAGCCAGAACAGATGCAAGAGTAAAAATAGGTAATGATATACTAGAGCAAGTGGATGAATTTGTATATCTTGGATGTGGTTTTAGCCGAGATGGAAGGTATATCACTGATATAGAGCGAAGAGTGAATGTGGGAAATAGAGTGAACGGAGCGTTGGGACAACTTCTCGGTTGCCACCACCTCAGCCAGAAGCAATACATAACGCAGTGCTTGTCCCAACATTACTATATGGAAGCGAGAGTTGGGTATGCAGAACAGAGCATGAAAGCAAAATTCATGCGGTCGAAATGCGATCTCTACGGAAAATATGTGGAGTTAGGATGACCGACCGCATTCGTAACGACGACGTAAGAGAGCGAGTAGGTATAAAAGAGAGTATTGGTGTAAAGATGCGAAAGGGAATGCTCCGATGGTTCGGACATGTGGAAAGAATGCCGAACGAACGTCTTGTTAAGAAGATATACAATGCGAAAGTGGATGGATGTAGGTACCGGGAGAAACCGAGACTCACCTACCTAGACCATATTGGTCACGTACTGAAAGAAGGTGGAGTCAAGAGTCTCCGAAACCGGCGAGCATGTGTGAAGATAATTATGAATATTGAAGAAGCGAGTGAAGTATACAAGGACAGAGTTTTCTGGCACTCTGTTCTCTCTGCCTAACCTGCAAGGGATATGGCGTGATAATATGTATGTGTATTAATTATTATTGAGAGAGATGAAAGCCCAACTTTCTAGATGGGTTTTATTTGGTAAACAGCGGCCTAGCTGTAACTTTGGTACTGCAAAGTTCCAAGAACAGCAGTCACACTTACCATCGGGTATGCTACTTTCGTTTGCAACCATTGGTGTTAAAAAAATTGTTGTTCCTCTGTGTGGTAGTGGCTACGAATACTACCAACCTTTACTTTGCTCGTTGATGTCGTAAAAGACGACTAAGTTTTTTTTTTTTTTTTTTTTTGTATGAAAAGTTTTTTAAAAATATCAATAGTTAGTATGAACGTCATATAATACATGAAATAATACTATTCGCAATTATAATTTTGATAAACATAGAATATTGATCAAAATTGTACCAATATAAATAATATAATGGTCAAAACATTGGATACATTTATCCAATATTTTGACCAATATAACTAGTCATATCCAGTTGCCCAATACCGATTAGTGTAAAGTAAATATTGTGTAGTTGAGTAATATTTAATTGTATAACTATCCCATTTTCGATCACACCTGTTGATTTTGTTCTCGGGTGGGGCATAAATAAAATCCGCAAGCATTCGTTTTGTTAGGTTATTGTGGTAGTATTGTATCACAGAGCATGAAAATAAAAGTCAATAGCGTGATTTTTATTTCAATTTATATAATTCCGATTTTCCATTTCTTCCATTTATTTACTTAGTACAGTGTTCTCTACAAAAAAAGTTTCTTCAGATTAGTGAAGACTAGATTTTAAATTTACGACTATTTAGGCGTGATGATATTATAATTTTTTTAAACGTTACAATCTGCACATAGCAATTTTTTGTTTAAAATTCAAATTGGAAATCATTTATTATGCATAAACCCCGCTGGGCAAGTGCCCAAAGTTAGAGCAACAGTTAAAACATTAAAATTGACAATATGTAAGTACATATTGTCAATTTAATGTTTTAACTCTCCTTTTTTTAGAAGAGGGGATTTTATAAACATATAATTGCAAATGCATTGTAGTAACATGTATGGTCATATTTTTATTATGTTATCACACGGAGAAATTTATATATATGTATATATATATATATATTTGTTAAATTATATATTTTTATTATATTCGTTAGAATTAGTATGATATCAATGTCGTTCGATGGAACGATCTTAAATATTAAAATAAATATTGAAATAAATACAAATGAAACTGTTATCGAAGAAGTCAAATAGTGCACGTAATTTAGGTAAGTTTTATTATGGACAACGAACAAATATTTACACAACATATCGATAACATAATTAGGACAGCATTCTTTAAATTAAAACTATAAATACAACCATAAATAACACCACATCAATCAACGCGTTAACAAGGTTGTTTCAGATTTTTAGCAACAAAAATATGGAATGACCTACCTCCTCTACTTAGAGAGAAAGTAAATGAGAACAATTTTAAGTCAAAATATAAATTTGCATTACTAAAACGACAACTTTTTGGAGAAATTTGATATTTATTAATTTAAAAAAAATTAAGATTAATATTAAATCAATATTTATAATATTTTGACTGCAGAGATGGCGTAGTGTTAAGATACCGACAGAGATAAAATGATAGCAGCCTCTTACCTGGCCCTGTTATAAATGTCAGCAAATTCTTTAGCAACTTCTATTAAGTTAAGGAAACTTTGTTATTTTTGTAGAAAGTGTATAATTTTTGACTTGAATGCTGCAAAATTAATTTATGCTAATACGTTAAAACTAATTAAATTTACTACACTTTCTGTAACGCTACAAAAAACGCCTGTTAATAATGAATGTAAAATGGTGTAACATGTCGAATTTAACATTGTAATTAATTAATATTATGTTAATTAATTATAAAATTAATTAAGTTGATGATAAATTTCAAACTTGTTTTGTTCGTAACACTCCAAAGAACACTGACTAATTATGTATATCATATAATATGGCTGGCTGTCCGTCTGTTTTTTTTATTAGTATTTAATGTAATATCTGATTATATTTCAATATTTTTTTTGTTGTAATTATAACATTGGATAAGTTGCTATGTGGTTGGTGGCTACAAATATTAACCTAATCTAACTCTTATAGCTCGAATGTCGTAAAGATGACTAAAATCGTAATTACTCTATTTGATGGTGTTTTGCGTTAAACAGGCGGTTGGTTATAAAACCATTGCAAAAACTTATGCCAGATGTATACGATAGAAGAAGAGCACATTGTTGGTTAAATAGAAAAGTAATATTAATCAAAAATACCAAATTTTATAGTACACGCATTTAAAGAATTTTTTCAACGAACAAATGTACGTCTTAACTTAGAATAACACTTCTGTCAGCACAGTTCTTTATTTAGTACAGCACAATTGATGATTTATATATATATATATATATATATATATATATATATATATATATATATATATATATATATATATATATATATAAATACAAACTATAACAAAACGTTTAAATAATAATATCGATTTTCTTTTTAACTGACTACATATTACATCAATCTCCACCAATTAGGATAGAAGCAGGCAGATAATGAAAATTAGGCCGAGAATATTATATAGAATTCTATTTTATACTATGAGCTAAAGAACTTGAAATAAAACTTGATCTCTTAATGCTATATAATCGCGCAGAAAATAAATTGTTTCATTAATCGGATATTCCTCAAGTTAACCACTCCTTAGGCAATAGCACTTTTCTGGGTAGCTTAAGAACATCTGCAATCGTTAACTCAGTTGTCAAGCATGGAGATATGATATGTTCCTCATAAAGTCCACGTGTAGATTCATAACCCGCCGACTACTTGCTCTTTGCCTTATAAGCTCACCACTTGTATAGAGTCCTTGTTTTCACAAACATTCTGGCTACCTTGCGATGTTTTTTACAGTTCATAATACGATTAAATCTCACAAAGTACAGAGACAAAGGCCATTGTATGTCCCCTCGTGCTTACTGCTTTTAATTTTCCCTTACTTACAATTATTACAGTTGTTGCCTTTTTAATAAGAAAAATTGATTGAAAGCCAATTACTTTGTTGTGCTTTGAACGCTGTACAACTAAGTTATCTCTTAAGTAAGACTTACTGCATGTAAAATCATATTTTAGCAACACAAATGCATAACATCCTGTCTAAATGCTTTGTGCTTCAAGAAATTCGATTACATAGGATGGTCACGTCAATGACTTGAATTTCAATTAGAACAAATTACCAAGGGATGCGCCAGGCAAACTTGATTTGTTAGAGAGCTTCCGCAGGCTGCCATCAGACGGCAGACTGTGAATTATCAGCATGTTAAATTTTAGTGCACTTCAGTAGAATATCTATCAAGATCGCTATATCGATTGGTGACTGAATTCATGTCATATTAACTCTGAATTACTTGACTCATTTGTATACCTAGATAAATAATTAAGTAACTCTAATATGACTATTTGAAAACAGTTGTATGCACTTATTAAATTTCATCGAAATCGATTGAATCTTTTAGGAGGTTAGGAAGGAAATTTTATTTTTATATAATTTTTCTCAAATATGCTTGGAAATTTGAGCATTATTTTGACATCCTTCTTCGAGATAAATCGAAATTGCTGTACTGATCAAATACATGCGAGCAGTGGCCGGTAAATATGTAAGGAAATCCATATCTGTCGTGTTTTAGCGGCCAAACAAATATACAAGTAAATTCATATCTATCGTGTATTTTAAAATGGAACGATTTGTTACTCTAAAACATGGCAACCACATAGGCAACTTATCAGAGTTTTATTTAAATTTCGAACTGGCTTGAAAAAGAAAACTGTTTGATAATGAAAAAAAAACAAATGAACCCTTTAGCACGTGAAAAATGTTGTTCATTGTTCGTCATGTATATGTATAGTTCTACTTAGAACTACTTAGCTTTAATTTCCGCGCATTATTTGAGAAAATACTATACCAGCCTTGGCCTTAATTAGGCCTTGATGGACTTACGTATGTGTGCCTCGGCTTTGCCTCGGCCTCCACATTTACACGTTCACCCATCAATGCCTCTTTTGCTGGCTGTAGTTATGTACTATAATTACAAAATTCTTAGGTGCCATTCTTCTTAGCGTATACTTTTTACTGTTGCACACAAGCCTAGTACATAAATGATTTCTAATATTTACGCGAGTATTACACATTTGAAATAAAACCATTTTTACGGATATTTTCGCGTTAGTATTTGATTTTAAATTGCTCGACATTTCGAACGCTTTACAAATTTCATGGAGGAAGAACGGTCCTCCAAAATAGTACTATTTCTAGTTCACAAATTGAATAGCAACCGGTCTACTACGCCACACATTATTTTTAGATAGACTATGGTCTGGTCAAATCCTGTCCAAACTGTTTCGAACCACGATAAGGTGACGGGCGGTCCAATAAATTGCCATTTTATCTCCTCATCGTCATTTTAACTGAGCACCGGTACCAGTTTCTTAACTTCATTAGCCCGCTCGGCGATACCATTCACCTTTTTTTTTGCATTTCGGGTACTTTAATATGCCAACTAATTTACGTGACGTTCTGTTTCTAGTTTTCAAGGCTTATTCGTTACATGCTTACTTTTCTTATAAAACAAATGCAAAAAAAGGGGAGATTACACATTATATTATTAATCTGTCATTTTTTTTCTGTTTTTTTTTTTCGTCTCATTGTTGGGCTTGATTTTTTTTAATAGCGGGTGGGAATTTAACCTACTATACCAGTTGTCAGACTTGAAGTAGCGGCTACAAATACTACCAACTTTTACTTTGCTTTTGGACGTTTTAAAAGATAACTAAGAGCTTTATATCGCCCTAGGCCAACTTCTGCTGATGTTGTTAGGTCAACAATTACATTCCAAAAGAGATTTAACGTCAGTCAGGCGGCCGGTCATAAAACTATTGCCAATAACTGTGGAAATGTTTACGATAAAAGAGGTGTACATATTACGTCGACCTCAAGTAATTAGGATAAGAGTAGAAGAAGGATGATGATGATGACTACAATATGGTTGGAATAATATTTTATTCCAAGTTTCTCTTCTCTTGCTATATATAATCTGCTACGTTCTTTAGTCGTGTTGTACTACACCCATAAGAAAGGTACCTACAGAACAACAACCATACAAAGACACCTCAATAATACTAGATCTGCCAAAAAAGCTTATAAAGAGCTAAACCAAGCCAAAACATGGATTCCTTTTCTTAAGTCTGGCAATAACAAATACAAATCTCGCACAGAAATCATAAATGCTACTACTGACTTCTACGCCAATCTATACAAACAATCAGACATACAAAATCAAAAAAATGGTTTCCTATAGCTACACAGATACTTCTCCAATACACCAGTTTACAGAAAATGAAATATCGAAACAAATAATGAGACTTAAGCCAGAAAAAAGCCCAGGACCAGATGGAATCACCAAAGAATGTATCAAGGTTGCGATGGCTCTTCTATTAACACCAATCATTATCCTATGGAACAAAATACTTGACGAAGAAGCTGTACCACATCAATGAATGACATCGGAAATTATTATACTATATAAAAAAGGTGACCCAGCTGATATAGGCAACTACCGTCCTATAAGCCTAATGCCTTGTTTTTATAAACTGTTTGCCTCCAGTCTACTTGAAAGGATAGCCCCAGTCTTCGATGCTCACCAACCGATCGAACAAGCCGGTTTCAGAAGAGGTTTCAGCACGATGGATCATATCCAAGTGGTTGACCAGGTAATAGAAAAATATTCAGAATTTAATGAACCTTGTATTTAGCTTTCATCGACTACAAAAAAGCTTTTGATTCAATCTCACACGAGAGCATCTGGAAATCGCTAAAAGCACCAAACACAAATGAAAAGTATATCAATATCCTAAAAAATACTTATTCTAACATCACAAGTAGAGTCAAGCTGGATAGAGTAGGCGAAGTAATCAACATAGAGAGAGGTGTTAGGCAAGGAGACCCGACCTCACCAAAATTATTCATAGCCGTCTTACAACACGTAATGGGAGAGCTGCCATGGTCCCATCAAGGTATTAATATAAATGGAAAATTTTTAAGTCACCTCAGATTTGCCGATGACATAATTTTATTTTCAAAAACCCCTCACCAATTAAACAAAATGGTAAATGAATTAAACCAGGCTAGTATAAAAACTGGTTTGGAAATGAATCTGGAAAAAACTAAAATTATGTCTAACCGCAGTGCATCGCCCATTTTAATAAATAACACACCTCTCGAGTTTGTCAATCACTACATATACTTAGGAAAACGAATCTCGTTTAGTAAGGAAAGACATGCTGAAGAACTTAACCGAAGAGTGGCGATTACCTGGAACAAGTTGCCGCTACCTACCAAGAAAATAGTCATGGATACAGGACTTCTACCGTGCCTCACCTATGGATGCCAAACTTGGACCTTCGATCTCAAAACCAGGAATAAAATTCAGTCTACCCAGAGAAGAATGGAAAGAAGTTGCCTAGGTATAAAATTGAAGGATAAGGTAAAGAACGTTGACATTCGAAAGAAGACAAAAGTATGCGATGCCTTAACTTTTGCAATGAAGGCAAAATGGAAGTGGTCGGGTCACGTGGCCCGTTACAGAGATGATAGATGGACTTTACGGTCAGTGAAGTAGTCTGGGCCAAAAGGCACCAGATCAAGAGGTCGACCAAAGGCCAGATGGCATGACGAAATTGTAGCGTGTGCGGGTAGAAGTTGGCTGAACAGAGCTAATGACAGAGAAGGATGGCATTCCTTGGGGGAGGCTTTTACCCCAATGGGGTCCATGAATTAAATAAATGGAAATTTATAAATAAAGAAAATTATAAATAACTTAACTACAAAATAGAATTTATAGTTAGAAATTAAATTCATCTCAGTGTAAAATGCAATTGAATATTATATGTTAATAAGTTACCAAATTGTTATCGTCTAAGTATGTATTTTTTTTTCATGGATTAAATTAAAGCTTTATTATTATTTATTATTATTATGGCCCGGACACTCGTCGCCCGTTCCGTCTGGGGGTGACAAAAGAGCGCGTGGCCCCATAACCCACCGTATTCCCCTCCCCATCGCTATTGGGCTGGCCACTGGTACCGGAGGAGGTCATGTTGAATTAAATATGCCTACTTATCCCATCACCAAACCTCCGATCCTTTAATCATCTCAGACGGTATTGGTATAGGGATTAATATTGACTTTACCTTCACTTGCATCGACAGTCAATTGTATTCTTACTCCGTAGGTGAATTGTGTTATTACTCCGTCATCACATGGATTTAATGACTTTTCACCAGTTAGCAATCAAATGTAAATTAGTTGACATCCCTTGATTTCTGATCCAGATCAAAATGAAAATACTGCTTATTATAGCTATATATACATATATATCTGTTTGTGGTAGCAGGTACCCCTCTAAAAGCTAGTGATTATATGCAATAGACAATCTGAATTGCAAAACGCGGCCCCTCTCAACGGTCCCGCGTGTGTATCCATAGACAATACGTAGAAGTGTATAAATATATAGATATTTAACATATTTTGAGATGCGTTAGACTATCTATATATTCTGACTATCTATATATTTATATCTATCTATATATTTCTGCGAGAGCGAGTAGGTATGAAAGAGAGTATTGGTGTAAAGATGCGAAAGGGAATGCTCCGATGGTTCGGACATGTGGAAAGAATGCCGAACGAACGTCTGGTTAAGAAGATATACAATGCGAAAGTGGAAGGATGTAGGTACCGGGGGAGACCGAGACTAACCGACCTAGACCAGATTGGTCACGTACTGAAGGAAGGTAGAGTCAAGAGTCTCCGAAACCGGCGAGCGTGTAAGAAGAGAATTATGAATGTAGAGGAAGCGAGTGAAGTATGCAAGGATAGAGTTCTCTGGCACTCTGTTCTCTCTGCCTACCCTGCAAGGGATATGGCGTGATGATATGTATGTATGTATGTATTTATTTATTATCATCATCATTACAGCCCATATGTGGGCCATATATTCCATGGGAGGGAAATTAACCTACTATATCGCATAGATGTTATAAACGTTTTATATCCCTTAGTCGTCTCTTACGAGCACCCACGGGTAAGATAGGGGGCGGGGAATTATATTCTTACACCGTCACCACACGGATAATTATAATATAATATATTTATTTATCTAATTCTATTAGATATATCTTTATATATGTAATTCTTCTGTACGTGTGTTGAGAGTGAACTCCTCCTAAACGGTGGGACAGATTTTCTTGAAATTTATTGTGTGTGTTCAAGTGGATTCGAGAATGGTTTAGATTCGCAATTGGACCCGGTAGGTGGCACCGTTGTCGGTATGTCAAACGGCTGGACCAATTGGGATGAAATTTTCTATGTATATTCTAATGGGACCCTGGATGATTTCAAAACACAATTGGACCCGGTAGGTGGCGCTGCTGTCGGCATATCGCTTAAAGCTTTTCCGGGCAGGACGACGTCTGCTGGGACAGCTAGTTAGATATAAAAAATCTCAGCTTCATAAATGTCAGAATGATGGCTATGTGTTTGTGATGGTTACGAATACTACCGACCTTTACTTTGCTCGTGGATGTCGTAAAAGACGACTAAAGACTAAAGTAAAAGTACTAAAGGCAGCTTTATATCGACCTGGATGCCGTATGGTCAACAATTACATTCCCAAGGAGGTTTGACGTCAGTCAGGCGACCGGTCATAAAATTAATGACAGTAACTTTAGAACGATGGAAGTACATATTGCGTCGATCCCAAGTAATTAGAACATGAGCAATCATCATCACAGCCCATATATGTCCCACCATTGGGCTCGGGCTTTCTTCGTAATGGGAGGGAAATTAACCTACTATACCACGCTGGTCAAACGTGTTGGTATAAGGTTTTATTTCGAGTTTTCCTTCTCTCGCATAGATGTTATATGTATTTTATATCCCTTAGTCGTCTCATACGATCATCCACGGGTAAGATAGGGGGTGGTGAATTGTATTCTTACTCCGTCACCACACGGATAAGCATGAGCAGAATGATGATTGAAAAATTATTTGTGCAATCCATATGTTGTTTTGAGTTTGTATGTACAATGTTACGGGTGACTGGATCGGGGATTAGTCCGTCACCCGAGGAGATGCCAACCGCGTGGTTGGATGGCCGCGCGGGAAGCTAAATTTGGGTGTTAAAAATTGGTGTACACTAATTCATTATATATATCATAATTTATCATCATTTAGCATTTTGTCGTCGTAGACTCCTTCATACTTATAAGTGATTTTGTCGTAATCGCCACGTTTGATTGTCGGGTTGTAAATCGCAGCAGGGAGGTGGTGAATTATAACACGGAATTTTTGTGTTGCTGTGTTTTTTTTCACTTTTCAACTAATTAGTAGAAAATCATGGATGTATCAAATAAAATTAGTATGTACAGTATTTTTTTTTTTTAGCGTCGGCCTACGTATCTGTCACGCCCCGCTAATCCGTCCGGGGCGACGGGAGAAGCGGCGCACGACCCCGTAGACCCGTCCTACAATGTACCTTTCTACGCATTGCGGGTGGGCCACTGGTACGCGTTCTTTTCTTTAGTGGCCCATCCGGTCTACCCTCACGGCTATCCTCTCGGGTCGACGTCCTGTCATCTCGACTAATATTATGTCTCGATGTCAGGGCGTCGTCTTCACGCAGTGGCCTCTCTCCAAGGGTGACCAGACTAATCCCCGGTCTGGTCACCTACTGCCTCTGCTAGGGCGTATGTACAGTATAACAAACTTTATGAAATTGAAATTTTTAATAGAGCGTTTGTCGGTTTAGATAGTAGATACCTACATATGTAGAATAGTTGCAAGCGAGGCATTCGACAGTATCTCATAATTAAGTGGGGCTTGTTCTTGTGTTCTGACTAAAATGATGGCTGCATCAAACAAACATGCCCCCGCCAATCAACTAAAATCAAACTGATACAACACAATGATTCTATTTGTATTTGTATTTCTGTTCAATTCCTTTACTTGCTTATCTATGCTTATATGCTCTTAATAAAGAGATTGAGTAGTGGTAAACAAATAATAATGGAGATGATTGTAAAGTTGGTTTAATAGTTATTGATTATTTTTTTGTTAATAATTTTTATTGTTTATGCGAAGTATTCATCATCTCAGCTCATATATGTCACACTGTTTGGCTTGAGCCTCATAGCAGGAGGGAAGTTAACTAAATATACCACGCTTATAACGACGTGGGCCAAGCCCATGCCGTTTGGTCAACAATTACATTCCCAAGGACAGTTGACGTCTGGCAGGCAGCCAGTCCTAAAACTATTGCCAATAACTTTTACAATATGTACTATGAAAGAGTAAATATTGTATCGAGCCCAAGTAATTGGGATAAGAGTAAGAGAATGATGAGTCGTCTCCTACGATCATCCACGAGTAAGGCGGTGGCGAATTGCATTCTGACTTCGTCACCACGCAGATATTACGCGAGTATATATGACATTTGAAATAAAACTATTCTTGCTTATTCTGATGCGTTTGTACTTGATTTTTAGTTCCCTGACGTTTCGGATACTTCACAACGTTCATGATCACGGCAGGACTTAGATATCTCACATTAAATAATTAATCATTATTACAGAGATTTATATCTACCCGCTACAATATCAGTTATTAAATTTTGACCCACATTTTTAATACAAATTCATTGAAAGGTATATTGTATAGACGAAGAAATTGAAAATTTGAATGGCAGTTTTCAGAATAATGTTGATTCACAATGGTTGTGTCAGGTATAGTGGACATCATCTCGTTCCTATTGTGACCGATTGTGGCGTTTATGCAAAGTTCCCATTGTCTATTAGTGTATAAAGTTTGAGTTATCGACATACTGATAGCGGTTTACTGAAAGACTTTTGTTAAGGGATATCATTGCTAAATGAATTGTTTCGCTTTTATATAAATACCAAATGCCCACATATCACCCGTTTAGTTCTCGTTTACGTATGAATATGAGGATGCAATATATCTTATACGACTTGTTGATAATGTAAGTTTCTAATGGTAAAAAAAAGTGTGTGTGTCAGCTCCGACGCACGACTGGAGTTTACTCCTTAAGTACGATTATCAAAACAGGCGCAAAAAAAGCTCATTTAACGAAAAATAATATATATATTTTTATTTACATTTATTATACTGTTCAGTGAAGTATTATCTCACGTCAGAAAGTGAAACGTGCGCAGAATAGGTTGCGCACCAAAAACGTAACGAGGTCATTCGATCACTAGATTTTACTTCTCAATTTTTTCTCATAACGGGCGCCTTATATGGAAATCGATTCTTAAGGAGTAAACTCCAAAAATTAAATTCTGTTTAATGAAACAAACAAAATTATTTTCGCATTTATAATATTATAATTGCTGTTATGATTATTGTTATTTCCAAATCTAAAAGGGAGAATTGACTACACAGATGCCGTAGTGGATATTGACCTAGTTTGACAGTGTTGTGGGATCGATATCCACGCAGGACAATATTTTGTGTGAACCACAAATTGTTGCTCTGAATCTTTTTTTTTTTGATAGGCCATGTTTGAACACACACCGTCCGTTCATATCCGGGGTGACGAAGGCAGCGCGTGGCCCCATAACCCACCGTACTCCCTCGCCATCGCCATTTGGCTGGCCACTGGTACTATTTCTTTGACATCCGTGGCCAGTCCAGTTGCTCTGAATCTGGGATATAATAAGGGTCCAAAAATTGAAACTTTTTACGCCTTCGAAATTTAATGATTATTTGCTTAGTACTTAGAGTTGTCATTAAAATAGAAGAGCAATATAGAAACGAAAGTCAAATGAGTGCGAATTTATGCTGATATTCTGATCAACTTATGTTTTCTTTATGGAAGTGTTAAAAACGGTGAATGACTAACCAGATTTTTATGCAGTAGTGCACTGCTGGGAAACTCATAACACCCATTGCAATATCGCCTACTAAGGATGGTGATTATAGTATTATCCTCCGTTTATGGGGAGGCCCACATCCAAAAATGGAGGTCGATGTGCTATCACGATGATAAACATATTTTCGCTCGATGAAAAAGAAGTAGAGAGAAGTAAGAATAAAATTTATCCCCTTTTAACATTGGGTGTGATAAAAAACGGCCAAGGAAAGCAGAAGGCTACATTCCGTGAAATAAAAACTTTATCATCATCAACACGAATAGACAACAACATAAAACTTTATACCAATTCATATCACCAGCGCTTGATAATGGACCAATTTACTTCCCATTATAGAGATGTTTATGGTGCATACGTGCAAGAAGAGCTTGCTAAAGTACATACGTACATACATATCATCACGCCATATCCCTTGCAGGGTAGGCAGAGAGAACATAGTGCCAGAGAACTCTATCTCTGCATACTTCACTCGCTTCCTCAACATTCATAATTCTCTTCATACACGCTCGCCGGTTTCGGAGACTCTTGACTCCACCTTCCTTCAATACCTGACCGATCTGTTCTAGGTAGGTTAGTCTCGGTCTCTCTCGATACCTACATCCTTCCACTTTCGCATTGTATATCTTCTTAACCAGACGTTCGTTCGGCATTCTTTCCACATGTCCGAACCGTCGGAGCATTCTCTTTCGCAAAAAGTGATTATTACTTTTCGGATTATAAATGTTGCTTCATCATTCATCATTCTCCTGCTCTTGTCCCAATTACTTAGGGTCGACGCAATATGTAACCCTCTTCATACACATCTCAAAGGTTATGGGCAATAGTTTTATGACCAGCCGCCTGCCTAACATCAACCCTCCTTGGGAATGCAATTGCTGACCAAATGGCATCAGCTAGTGTTGGCCCAGCTCGATATAAGGCTCTTTGTCGTCTTTTACGACATCCACGAGCAAAGTAAGGGTTAGTAGTATTCGTAGCCGCAAGCAATCGCCTCATAAAGGTTGCTTATAAAAAATAAAATGTCATTAGCTGTTTGTTAGCGACGATGAATACTGCCAACTTTTACTTCGCTCATGGATGTTGAAAAAGACGACTAAGAGCTTTTTATCGATCTGAGCCAACTCCATCTGATGCCGTTTAGTCAACAATTACATTCCCAAGGTGTTCATTACCCACCTTGACGTGACGTCAGGCAGGCGGCCAGTTGCCAGTAACTTTTGCAATACGTACGAAGCAGAGTACCTACACATTGTGTCAACCCCAAGTAATTGCAATAAGAGCATGATGTTGATGATAACTGTAGAAATTTGATGAAAAAATATGAATGACTGATTATGCGTAAGGAAATGACAGTATTTAAGATATAGCAAAATTTTTGAATAAAATGTATTCTTATAATCTGTTTACATTCTTTTTAATAGTTTATAAAATAATCTTTATAATTATTTCTGAATAAAACCCGATTATTTATAAAACCCGATTACGAAGCGAAAAATGATGTCACAAGCGGGATTCGAACCCGCGCCTATTGGGATTCCGGCCCAATCGTGCTGCCACTACACCACCGTAACTTACCGATATGCAAATTTCGCTTCATACCATATTTACGTCTTAAGGTGACGGTATGCCATCTACCCGACAATGTTTTACACATTGTTATAGGCTTAATACTTCAAACTTTGCAGTTAGAATTGTATTAAACGATAACACAACCTTGTTATTTAAATTTTTTAATATAATATATTTTTTTTATATAATTTCTCTCTGCCTATACCCTGCAAGGGATATGGCGTGATGATATGTATGTATGTATGTTATTTAAATTACTGAAATTTAGCATTTAATATGCTTAATTATAAAATTTGATTTAATTAAACATATTAAATGCTAAATTTCAGTAATTTAAATATTTCTGAATATTTAGGTGTTTCAAATTCAATTGAAAGTTTTCAAACTAAAAGCTACAAATTTGTAATATTTTATTTAAATTTAACTGTACGATTCGGGAAGTTTTACATTGCAAATTAGCTACCAAATTTTAACAGCCTTATCAAATTTTATAATTAATCGACAGTATAATTTCTTGTAAAAAGAGCACAAATAGAAAATGAAGCGATTGATTTGTCAAATAGTGATATTATTCGATACTATTGACTTTATTAAGATTTTGTTTTCAAACTTAAAATCTTGTGTGGTAGCGGCTATGAATACTACTAACCCTTGCTTTGCTTGTGGATGTTGTAAAAAATGACTAAGAGCTTTATATCGATCTGGGCAAATTCCATCTGATGCCGTTTAGTCAACAATTACATTCCCAAAGAGGGTTGAAACGATTGTCAATAACTTTTGCAATACATACGACTACACACGACATCGAACATCAAAAGATTTCAAATTCAAAATGACATTAATATTTCATTAATAATATCTATTTACTGTGAATTCATTATTAATAAAATAAATATGAAAGCTTGAAATGTAACTTAAGTGATATTTAAATAGAAAGTTTCAACATTAAGGGGAGACTGTGAGAGGAACAGGTGCGCTGTAGAACGATGCATGAGAACTCTGTTAACAATAAATATAGCAGACGGTCTCGCCGGCGCTTTTCATACAATATGGATGCTCGGCGCATTAGCGCCCGCTTTAGATTAACAAGCTTATACAAACTCGTCGTTTGACTTAACTTATTTAAGGAGTCGCGAGCGTTGCCGGGTCAAGCACTTTGTATTGCAACACCTAATATTTTCACATATTGATATATGTGAAATGCACAGCAATATGAGTACAGAGTCATACTGCCGTGTGGTAGCGGCTACGTGGAAATTATCCTGGAAAGCAGGACCCTGCGTATAAACATCAGCCTATCAATATCCGATGTTCGATATAATCATTCTATTGTAGATAAAATGATTGTCAATCACTTTCACAACTTGGTTTTTTTTTTGTGGTAGTCTATGGTGTAGTCACACCCCACCCGATCCGTCCGTGGCAACGAAGGGGGCGGCGAGTTACCCCATAATCTGCCCTGCAGTGTACCTCTCAACGCCGTGCTGGCGGGTTACTGGAACTCGGTCTTTATTGTTAGTGGTCCGTCCGGCAGGTTACTCTTTCGGGTATCGTCACTTTCACACTTTAACCGTTTATTACGACTGCTATTGGTGAATAATTATAATTGTGTTATTATATTACTATAAATTTAGTTACTGGGTATAGATTATTACTTGACTGGCCACGGATGTTAAGAAAACGGTCCCAATGGCGATGGGTAGATAATATGGTGGGTTATGGGGTCACGCGCTGCCCTTCTGTTGCCCCGGATGGAAGAAATTATAGCGTAACAAAAAAAAAAGGTATAGATTATTACTTACGCATTTTTGAACAGTAATGTCACGTAAATCAAGCAAGCTTAAAATAATTGTGAGCTTTTGTCTACTATAGAAGAACATCAGTCACAGATTATCGAGTTAATAAATTAAAAAGTTGTTGTTAAAGTGTTGCTATCATATAATATTCTTCATTACAATGAAATATTTTACTTGTGGTACGACCACACTAGACAGAATTTTGTCTACAGCCACGGGTGGGTCCGTCCAGGGTAGTACCAGACTCTCGTAGAAAATCGACGTCCGAATAATGCCAATATCCTGTTGTGCTTCATTCCGTGAGCGAGAGAGCCGGCAGTCCAACTTTTTGGGTACGTTTCGGGTTTTATTGGTAGGCAGCAGGCTAGTAAGGTCCATGGGTGGCAGTAACACTTACCATCAGGTGTGCTGCTTGCTCGTTTGCCACCATCAGCAACAAAAAAAAAAGAATTAAACAGTTACACAGAGGATTAATATTTTACGTGGTACACAACTAAAACTGGTTGCAACCTCATTATAAATACCACAAAACATGGTATTAGTATCATTATTTTCTATCAGGCAGGCTTTTACCAAATATATTTAAACGTAATATTAAACCAAACTAATGTATATTTTACGCAACGCTGGGATTATACATACATACATACATACATATCATCACGCCATATCCCTTGTAGGGTAGGCAGAGAGAACAGAGTGCCAGAGAACTCTATCTCTGCATACTTCACTCGCTTCCTCAACATTCATAATTCTCTTCATACACGCTCGCCGGTTTCGGAGACTCTTGACTCCACCTTCCTTCAGTACATGACCGATCTGGTCTAGGTAGGTTAGTCTCGGTCTCCCTCGGTACCTACATCCTTCCACTTTCGCATTGGATTATAATACTGTACATATAACCTGTATGATTGTAAAATATGCAAACAAAACTGTTTATTAATAGTTCTCATTAGTCAATAGGAGTACTTATGTTTCGATCAGTCGATCCTTCGTATAGTAAATCCTTATTAATCATTAATGAAAATTGCAATACATATAACGTCTACGTTTAAATATTTAAAGGCGCAGTTTTCCTCTTCGGGATACGGCCGGGGCCCGACGTAATGGTGCTTCTGAATTATTTATTGTGAATTTTATGATACGTCTCGCGCACCCCACTTGGTAAATAATACTTTTGATTTTCTTAGGGCGAACGATATGCGACGTCATGTTATATAAAACTTTTATATTTGATCTTTATTTTGTACTTAATTTTGCTACTCTAAAATATCAATTCATCTATCTAATATTCTATCTAATTTGTTTAAACAATAAATTCTTGTATATATATATATATATATATAATCTGAATCTTGAAAACGGCGCCAACAATTTTCATGAAATTTAGCACCGATTTTGTTAATAGAAACTATTGTTTTGTCCGTATTTTCAGGCAACGATTAAATATAATTTTTCATTGGCTGAAATCTATTAAAATGTCATGGCAAATTTTGACATTAAGAATAGACAGCTCAGCTAGAAACCCGAGGTTCCCGGGAGAACCCCGGGTTCACCACCCAGGCAGCGACGGTTCGGACCCTCAGATTCCCTTTTTCATTATTTTTGCCTTTTTTAATTATTTTATTAATTATTTTTATTTTATTTAAATATATCTTCTAAAATACACTAAAAATAAAATGCCGAGCGAGGCTCGATAATTCAGATATTTAATATTTATATGACATATATCTTTGTGTAATATATTCAATTCATGCCGAATCGAATTCTTTCAATTCTTCTTTTTAAGCGTTAATGACTTACCATAGGACCATAGGACTTTCCAGGCAAGTTAAATTAGACAAGCTACACTTGAGCGACAAAGCCGCATAAGGTTCTTTTTTTTCTGATGCAGAGATGTTATCGGCTAACATCCATTAATTGATTTTACATTAGGCATGGGAAACAAAATATTACTGACCGGTATATTTCAGCTATCATGTATGAATTGAATTGCACTTTGAATTGGGGATATAAATAACATCCCCAATTCTAAATGAACGTCAATAGTCCTCATTTCTAAGTGAAGGTCTTACTCAATATGTTACAGGAGAAGAAATAAGAAAGAAAAGATATTTATTTGGTTTTACAATACAAGAAAAAAATATGAATGGCACTCGGGGACTGCCGCGGTAAAGCTATTGCACAGCATTTTTTATCAACTTATGCAGTTATAATCATTTATTTTAGTTTTATTTATGCAGTATAACATCAAGAAATTCCGTAAAAAAACAAATTTTAAATTATTATAAATAAATTTTGCAAAAATAAATTGCAAAACGAGTTTGACAGCGGTGGGATTCGAACCTACGCCCTTACGAACCGTGCCTAAAACCAGCGCCTTAGACCACTCGGCTACGCTCCCTGCCTAAAGCCAATGCAAAATTAACTGCTGCTTTTCAACCATACAATCTTAGGTTTTATTTTCGTTACGGAATTTCTTTATTCGGTCGCCGCGCTCAAAGCTCGCGATAAAAGCTATGCAATAGCTTAAAAAATCAATAAAAAATTAAAAAAAAGATACAATAACAAAAATAAATAGTAGAGTATAATAATATGTATATAGAATGGATTTCTTCTTTTACAGTGGATTTAGTTTTTTATTGTGTTGTATCGGCTACGAATACTAGCAACCCTTATATTGCACGTGGATGTCGTAAAACGTCGTCATAAAACTAATGCCAAAAGCTTTTGCAATATGTGCGATAGAAGAGGAGTACACATTGCATCGACGCTAAGTAATTGGAATAAAAGCAAGAGAATGGTGATGAATAGTGGATATAGATTTATTCATTCAAACAAACCAATTCAGACTTTGTCGAACTAGCTGAATACTTAATTAACGATATTGGAGAGGATCTTCCAAGTTTGATTTCAAATCTGTATAAACTTTGAACTTCAATCAAACAGTTGATTAAACTTATATAGTTCCAGCATCAATTGAAAATAGTTTTGCCATTTATAATGTTTTCTGAAAATATTCCTCTTTTTCTCTGCATGAGATATTTTTCCTGATATACTTTGTATTGTCTACAATTTCAAACAAATAACTACTATTTTACCGACGAAAAATAGATGCATACATAGAAACAACAATAGCTCCTCTCTTATATAAAAAGAATCGAATAAATATCATCTAATATTTAAGAGTGCCTTAATTTTTAAGTTAAGTATATTTCCATAAATCCTACCTATCATGTATATATTTATATATATAATCAGTTATTAAATTAATACCCGCTCAATCAATATTGAGCCGACACCATTTTTTTTTATTAACAATTGTTTTATGAAGGTTTTTTATCAACGGCAATACAGTGTGGTGACGATTTAAGAATACAATTAGCTGCATAGACAATAGTTTAAAAAAATATCAGCGGCGATTAACGAGAATTAAAATAAAAATTTCTAGACTAAAAGTCATCATTCTCCTACTCTTATCCCAATTACTTGGGGTCGATACAATTTGCACTCTTCTTTCATAGTACATATTGTAGAAGTTACTGGTAATAGTTTTATGACCGGCCGCCTGTCTGACTTCAACCCTCCTTGGGAATGTAATTGTTGACCAAACGGCATCAGACGGAGTTGGCCCAGGTCGTTATAAGGCTCTTAGTCGTCTTTTACAACATCCACGAGTAAAGTAAGGGTTGGTAGTATTCGCAGCCTAGCGGCTACGAATACTGTGAAAAAAAGCTGTGTGGTAGCCCACACAGCTTTTTTCAAGGCTAAAAGTATTACAGCAAAACCGAAGGTAAAAATATAACATATAAAACTAAAAGGGCAAATAGGAAAGCTATGTATATTTAAATTCAAATATGACCTATTTACTTCTTCTTGATGAATGGCTTCTGTTTGCTATTAACCGAAACTTCACCAATGTCCCGTAAGTCTCGTTCAAAGCCCGTCAAACGAAGGAGATTGTACGGTACAAAATAATATGTAAAGGGCTAATGAATATGACTCTAAGATTACATGAGAAATAAGATGACGAGCAGTATACTGAAACAAAAAAACAATTCTTATTAAATTGAAATATACACATAAATAAAATGAACTGACCTATTTATTTTTAATTTAATCGTCATCTGTCAAAGGAGTTTTTTTTTTATTTTATTATAATGACATAGTAGTTTTACAATCTAGTATACGTATAGAACTACGAGTATGTTTGGCATATATATATTAATCTTGTGTGTTACAAGTTGATTATTTAAAACGCTTTTGTTCAAGCATCGATTAATCTGTAGACATTACATTAGCAATATGAAATTTGGATCATGACAAAGAAAAGTTCATTAGTAATGCCAGAGATATATGCTAGCCATTATCATATTAAGTTTACGAATTTGGCTATTGTACTAAAGTTGATTTCAATGCAATTAGTTTCGAGTTAACAAGTCACTCTTATGAACCATATCTCTGCGGTCTAATTCTATCCCTATGAAATTTTGGTTAGAGAATATTGATTGGCATTTTGTGTATATTATATAAAAATCTAGGTGTACTACTAAATTAAGAGATGGCTGTTTTTCTATCAGCTACTGGTGTTGGATATGAAAGAGTGACCCCACGTTTGGCAGACTAGTTGGCGCTCATAGTTAGTTAGGCTTTTAAGGAAAGTGTTCCTATTGAATGCGATGGTGATGCGTCAGCCAATTTTTATGTCTCCCACAACAAACCCCTTACAATCCGTCCGGGACGATGGAAGGAGAGCACGTGACCTAATAACCCACCCATCACTCTTTACTTTGCGGTTTGTGATTTCTGTATGTTTAATAATCTCATCTTAATATAAAGGCGCAAAATTTTTGTTATACATTTTACTTTTAATAAATAAATCGAATTATTTCGAATATAATTTGCTAAATATTTTATAGTACTTCACATTTTTCGTATGGTGACGAAGTAAGAATACAATTCACTGCTTTCTTTCTTACCCGTGGCTGATGGTGAGAGTCGACTTAGGGGTTTAATATGCACATAATAAAACCTATGCAAGTGAAGGAAAACCCGTAATAAAACCTTATACCAACCCATCTGACCAGCGTAGTATAGTATTACAATTTCCCTTCGAAGAAAACTCGAGCCCAGAAGTGGGACGTATAGGAGCTGAATTGTAAGTTCATATTATTTGTGACAATTGCATATGATTCTGTTATGATAACATTAATAATTTCCATTGTTAAAAAAATTCTTTAGTTACAAAATCTTTTTAAAATAAATTAAAGGATCGTTATATTTTAGCTAATTTACTTTTGGAAGAAAAATATATTTTGATCGTTATAAATCACAGCGTAGGTGTTGTTCTAATATTTAGGGCATATTACAAAATTTTCCTCGGTAATTTTCCATGAAATTGGAACGAACTGTCCGTAGATCCGTTTACACTTTTTCGTCTATAATATTTATTGGATAAAATAACTAAACAAGAAAATGGAGAGGACACCTTGATAACGGTTGTGTCGAGTTAATTATCTGCATCAACAGCGACATAGGATGGGGAGGTGGAGGCCGCCCGGGAAGTCGAGTTTGCCGAACAAATGCGCCTGATTAGCTTCGCTTTGTCCTGTTCCCTAGTGACGTCATATTGATTCGAGAACAATTTTATCGACGCACCGATACTAGGGCTGTCCATAATCATATAGGAAAATAAATTTGTTCATTTATGAGATCAAACACAAATCACTTTCAACTGGCATTTTGGTTGTGATTTTAAACGTGTTTTCCACTCTTCGTGTAGGAATGATATGATGATAGAATAGGAATGATTCTTCACTTGAAAAAAAACAGATAATCTATCTATACTATAGTGGTCAGACATAACATAACTTCTTATTGGTAAATAATTTTATAAAATAGTATTGTATTATAAATTTTTACTCTTTACATCTAAATTTGTATATGTTAATTGCCTTTTTCTAATATTATTATAGAAGTATTATAGTAGTATTAGTATAGAGGAATGCTGTGTGCTTTTACAATATGTACGTGTACATATTGCGACGACTCCAAGTAATTGAGATAAGAACAGGAGAGAACGATGAATGATGATATTAGTGTAGAGGCTAAAAACCATAGCCTTCTCTTATAATGTCCTTAGTACAAAACCATATTACTCAGGTAAAATATTTATCTTTTCATTCAAAAGTTTTTTTATAAATAACAAGTGTTCTATTTTTATTACAAATAAATTTTATAATAGATTAGCAAAACCGAGTATATTGCTTTGTTTGCAGAAGTTGATATATCTCAGCGCCGCCTGGTGGCAAGTTACATAAATGGGGATAGCATATAAACCTTGACCGTGAAAACAATACATATACATACTAGTTTTCATAATGATCGCTCAAATATTTGCCGAGTTTAGGGATGTCATACATACAAACAGCATCTTTTATAGATATAGAATTTGTGTTTTCAAAATTCAATAGATGGATTAAATATAATCCTTTTTGTTATTTCTAAAATATATAAAATTTAAATGAATATAATAGCTTAAAATATTATATAGGTAACTAAGTAAGGTCGACAACCCTGAGGCTTCAAGTGTTTTATACAAAGTTCCAAAAACATTTGTGTTAAGATATATCAACAACATGTTTTGTTATTTTATTTTTGAATATACTTTGTTTTATATTTTAAGTGAAAAAAACATAAAGCGATTACGTGACCCATATTGTGTGAACCTATAGAAAGTGTGTAAGCTTGACAAATTAAAATTTCACAAATAAATTGACATCATCATTTTCCAACTCTTATCCCAGTTACTTGGGGTCGATAGATTACGTACTCTTTTTTCATAGTACATATTGTTAAAGTTATTGGCAATAGTTTTATGACCGGCCGCGTGCCAGACGTCAACCCTCCTTGAGAATGTAATTGTTGACCAAACGGCATCAGATGGAGTTGGCCCAGGTCGTTATAAACTCTTAGTCGTCTTTTACGACATCCACGAGCAAAGCAAGGGTTGGTACTATTCGTAGCCGCTACCACACAAAAATCACAAATAAATTGACAAATTATAGATTTATTTGTTTACATAATTGTTTTCTGTAAATATTCTATTGTTGGGCGAGCCTTAATGGTGCAAATAACATAGGCTTAATATATGTAGACGTAACGAATGTCCATTTTCTTTTAAGTTTGCTTTTCTTTTTTAAATCACCACTCTGCACTAAGCAAATAATCCTTGTATAGCGGGGGACTTTACAAAAATATAATCAATGCAGATAATTTACACCCAGACTCAGAACAACATTTGGTGGATCGTTCAAAGTACCTATTGTCTTGCGTAGGAATCGAAACCACGGCACTGGCATGGAAGGTTGGTATTTTGAATATTAAATGGCTGTGAAAACCTCTGCATAAACCGAAACCGGGGAATTGGGATGAGTCGGTTGACATTGAGTTAATTTTAAGCTTTGCTTCTCTTCTAGTGTTTATGTAAGTCATTCAGTTTTATTATTTGATATCGGGAGTAAGGGAAGGGGACCTAATACTATTTAAGATTAGTGTTATATATATATATGTGATAGTACCGATGATTTGTGAAGAAACTTTTTTAACATTTGATATTAATGTTAAAAAAGTTTCTTCACAACCGTTAAGATTTTTTTATAATAAAATTTATAAATTTAATATTTCTAAATCGAAAAAGTGGGTAGGTACTCTAATTTTTAGTTAGATTGTTGCTATGTAGTTCCGTATATTTATGCGATAAGACGACATTTAAATAAATTTTATTTTTGATTTAAATTATATTTATGAGAATCTTGAAATTTTACGAAAAATTTAGAAAAATAGCAAATATATTAAACACAAAAACAAAACGTAATCATTGCGATCCTGCCAGGATTCGAACCTGGAATCTTCTGATCCGTAGTCAGACGCGTTATCCGTTGCGCCACAGGACCTCATACAATGTGATCTAATTTTGATTTCTAATACAGTTTAAATATATATTTATAGTACTTTAAACAATAATAACTTTTTTATAATAGAAACTACTACAATATTTAATTACGAAATCAAATGTTATATAACTATTGATATTAATTTGATATTTTTTGATAGCAATTATTTTGAAGGTCTGGCCTTTCCAATTTGATTTAAATAAATAGCGCAGTGGCTTTTGAGGCGATCTATCATCCTTGATGTGCTGAATTTGATTCCCACCTCTTTAGATTTATTTACGTATATTTCTTACGTAATAGCGGATATTTTTAAGAAGGTATGTTAATCAATATGACTGAGTTATACTTGTATAATAAATCTTCTGCGCCTAAGTTATATAATAAATCTTCTGCTAATGGCGTGAAGTCTTCGAATCGGATTTCTTCTAATAATTTACAAAAACCAGAAAGAAATTATCACAAGTGGGCCCTGTTGAACACGTGTTCGATGATATGTTCGTGATAGATATGTACGTATCTATAATCCAATCTTACTCTATAGACACTAAAATGATGAATTATTTATTTCTTGAATTTAAACTAAAAATAAATGGAAAACCCATTTAGATATCTCGATGGTTATCATATAATGGCAATAACTATATTACAATAGACGGTTAGATTTTGCCATCGGCATATGTAGGCGGTCTAGTTGACTTGCTCCTAATTCACTTTTCGACCGCACTTCTGATCACGGATTCGAATGTAGGTACAATACGCAATCAAACCATGCGGGGAGGGAGGCACATCGGTAACGCGCAACTGTATTTGCTATGATGATGTAACAAAGCGTTGTTTAGATTCCAAGGCTTTCGTGTAATACGATTGTTTTCGCTTGTGTTGGTCTACCTTTATTGTATACTTAAATACACATAGTATCTTTTTCATGTTTATTTTTTATACAGTGTTTAGGATTTTATACTTTTGCTGTGAGTTGACGCCTAATATAAAGACTGACAGCTATTATATCGACCTAGGTGATATGATGAATCTGGTCAATGCATTATAAAAAAAAAAAAAAATGAATCTGGTCAATGTATTATACTTTAAAAACAAAAAGTAGATGTAATAAAATATTACTAATACGTGTATATTAATATTGTTTGTTTGACGGAATTTTTGAACGTAGTTTCACCACGTTCTAAATGTCGGATTATATTTGTAACTTTAAACGTTTATCAAGGACCAATGAAAATGCAATAATTAAAATATTTTGTTCAAATTTTCTTTGTGAATTTGAGTTTTGTTCTTTATATTGGTAGTTTAGATTTTGATGTGACTCGATAGATGTCACTAATCTAATTTTCTAAATCGCACTTTTTATTTCGTTTATTTACAAAAGCGGGGGTTTTGGTTTTCTTTTTAAACTACTTAATTATTTTATTTTAATAATAAACTTAATGGTGAACTAATTAATGGCAGTGCATTTTGCTTAGTGGTATTATTAAAGATACATAAAATAAAACTATTTAAAGGGATTTGTTATCATCATTCTCATATGACCGTGCTAGACGAAGGCTGGGTAGGCTACCAAAGGCAAGGTTTCAGTGTCCGTGTGGTCAGACTAAAGTCTAAGAAATATTAATCGACAGGTTCTGGAGTAGCATTCTATCCGTTTTGTCGCACTGGATGATTTTTTTTTTTGGTTCTGTTCGTCCATTTGGACAGGCAAAGGGATCAAAGCCCATACAGCCAAGTCTTATTTAATTATTTTTCATATATTGTTCAGCATTTCTTCATAATATGTAGCCTTAATAGTCATTGTCTATCAGTAAGTCAAGTCGTTACCATTAATCGGGCGCTGATAACCTAATCAATGATTTTCTTTGGGAATTTTGGGCAAATTTGAAAATACACGTAAACCACTATTATACCATATTCACTACACTTCAGCACTTTAACTGTACCATATTGCATAAAATACCAGCAAAATTATTCAATATAACACCACAAAACACTAAAGAAATGAATATAATACAAGAGCGTGACATGACATTTCCACATTCGCGCCAAAACTCTACACTGGATGATTTTTTTTTTTGGTTCTGCTCGTCCATTCGGACAGGCAAAGGGGTCAAAGCCCATACAGCCAAGTCTTATTTAATTATGTTTCATATATTGTTCATCATTTCTTCATATTATGTAGCCTTAATAGTCATTGTCTGTCAGTAAGATAAGTCGTTACCATTAATCGGGCGCTGATAACCTAATCAATGATTTTCTTTGGGAATTTTGGGCAAATATGAAAATACACGTAAACCACTATTATACCATATTCACTACATTTCAGCACTTTAACTGTACCATATTGCATAAAATACCAGCAAAATTATTCAATATAACACCACAAAATACTAAAGAAATGAATATAATACATGAGCGTGACATGACATTTCCACATTCGCGCCAAAACTCTACACTAGATGATTTACACAGGTTGTGACCAGACTATCGCCTAGTAATAAAAAAGCTGAATGTTGCCTGCCAAATTAAAATATTACGATGGCCTGGCCATATATTAGAGAGATTATTGCTATAATTGCCACACTTGTTAAGTAGGAAAGTAATTGCAATAAGGTGTTAAACGTTTCCTAGGAAAGTGTTACTGCCCATTCTTCTGATGAACCCTCGGCTGATTTTTTCCGACTCATAAGTAATCTTATTGTTTCATCACGCGAAAATGTGATATAGAGATTATTTTGTTTCTTAATTTTTATAATCTCAGCTTATATAGGTCCTAACCTTGACCTTCTTTCACAATAGGAACGAAAGTGATCTAACATCACTATGATGGTCAGATAGATCGGATATGATTTCTAATATTGCTGTTTTTAAATAGATGTTAGATGCATATTATATGTTTTAGTCATCTTTTACGACATATACAGGCAAAGTAGGGGATGGTGAATTAGTATCTTACTCATTCATCTCATTCTTATCTCCTATCTTAACCCGGTGTATCATAAAGGATGACTAAGGATGTAATATGTCTATAAGATAGAGAATGTTCGAAGGTAGCGCTAGTGACGGATAAGTTAAGGAGTGAACGTTTGACCTGGTGGACATGTGATGAGACGGGATGAAAGTAATGTTGCGAGGAAGGTTTTGAGTATGAATGTTGAAGGCTCTAGAGGTAAAGGGAGACTAAAGAAAAAATGGATGGACTGTGTGAAGCATGATATGTATAAACAGGGAGTGACTACAGAGATGACCTCTGATAGGGCTGTATGGAAAAAGAGGGCATATTGCGTTGACCCCAAGTAGTTGGGATTAGAGCAAGACAGTGATGATGATATATGTAAGAGAAGTTACGCTCTAAATAAAACCCCATATCAACCCGTTTGGCCAGCGTGGTATATTTGTAAAGTAACCAGCAATATTTATATATCTTGTGTGTTTTGTAATTATTGTGTTTTAAAAAAACAGAATTATTATCACAGAAGTTTCAAAAGAAATAGCTCGGTAGACAAACTAAGCAGAATTAAAAATAAACATTTAAAAGGAGTGTCTTGGCCGCCCCTATTTCCAGCTAACTATAAAATCACAAATGGCCACAACTAAGTCACTTTCTTAGAAAAAGTATGTGCACGGCGCGTGTTTATAGATGTAACAAGATTACTTAGACATACAGATGGCGCTGTAGTGCGAGTAGCGATCTTCAATGCAAATTATTTTTTTTTTTTTTTTTTTTTTTTTTTTTTTTATTTTTTTTTTTTTTTTACGCTGATGTAAAATGCATTTACGCATGCCCCCCATTGATGGTATTGGGAGGGTATGTGGGGCTCGGCGGTGGCTTAGTAGCCAACCGGAATACCCACTAAAAATCATCAGCGGCTCCACTTCCCCGTTATTTGTGGAGTGTCAGAGGGTCGCCTTTCGGCATTCAACTCAGACGCTCCAACGGTAGGCTTGCTAGCCTCGCCCTGGTATCATTCTACTGTGAGAGAAAGCGCGCGTAGTGTCGGCGCCGGCTTCCTGGTCGTCGCCTGCGCAGCGTGTCGGCGGCGGCATCTGCCTCACGCTGTCGTTCCGCAGCCTCCTTGCGCGACATCACAGTTTCGCAAAAAGAGGCCACGGCCGACCAGCATGGGCCACTGTCGAGCATTTTGCCGATGACAGCTTGCAGTGACAGATCTCCTCCGATCTCATTCACCAGGGCGTGCCGATTTGGCCCCCAGGCGGAGCATATCTCAAGAGTGTGACGCTTATCGTCAATTGATGCGCCACACTCATGGCAGCCGGGGGTTGCCTCTCGCCTGGCAATCTGATGCAGGTACTTACCGAAACATCCGTGTCCAGTAAGTACCTGCGTCAGCCTAAAACTCAGGCTACCATGTCTCCTCTTCAACCATCGGTGGAGATGAGGACCAACCGCAGTCACTGTATCTCGACCAGCTGCAGGAGAGCTGAGGTCTTCACTCCATCGATGGATTAAGGCCCGCTGGGCCACCGCTTTTATACTGCCCAACTCCCCGTGGGTGACCCGCTCGCTCTGAGACTGCATCGAGGTGCGGAAACGGTAGACCTCTGCCTGTAGCTCCGCCTGCAACTCCCAGGGCGGATCGCCCGCTAGCAGTGTTGCTGCCGTCCATGACACCGTCCGATAACCCCTGATAGCTCTTACCGCTATTGCCCTTTGCGGTTTCCGCAACAGAGCCTTGTTGCGAGTTGTGAGCTTATCCGCCCAGATAGGGGCACCATACAGTGCCATGGACCGCAGGATTCCAGCATATAGCTGTCGGCAAGATGATCCCGGTCCTCCCAGATTAGGCAGAAGTCTTCCTAAAGCCCCAGCCGTCTTTAGAAGCCTTGGAGCCAGTTGTTCGAAATGTGGCCCAAAGGCCCACCTCCCATCTAGAAGCAAGCCCAGATACTTCATATGGGCCCGTACTGGCACATCAATTCCCTGCACAGTAATGCGTGCTCCACGAGGGGGACCTCGGCGAGGGCCATGGAAGAGAAGAGCCTCTGTTTTGTGTACGGAGACCCTTAGGCCCAGCATACCAATTCTGTCAACGATGAGCGCAGTTCCGACTTCCGCCAAGCGAACCGACTCCTCAAAGTTACCACCCCTCGCCGTGATGAGAGTGTCATCTGCATAACAAATTACCCCCATCCCGGGAAGAAGAGCACCTCGAAGGAGCCAGTCAAATCCGATGTTCCACAAGGTTGGACCCAGCACAGAGCCCTGTGGAACACCGCACTCCATGCGAAATGCAAATTATATTGGGATTCCGACACTAGATATTTTTTTGGTATTATTAACTGAATGAACGAAAAGTGTCTCCGATTCAGCTTGGGAAAGAATTCTTTTGTATGTCTTTCAGATATCCGGATGTTGCTACAAAGATCGCATTTCTCAATTGATTCTCGTAAAATTTAGCGAACATGTTCGATATGTATCTGCATATTTTTTTTGTGATTTAGTTTTTGGTTTCAAAAAATAATAATAAAATATTATGTTTCGGTAATTTTGAAAAAAAAACATTTTTTTTTATTGCCTTTGGTGGCAAACGAGCACGCAGCACACTTGACGGTAAGTGCTAATGCCGCCCATGGATCTTTGCTATACCAGTAGTATAGCTAGGCCGCTGCTTTCCAATATAAACCCCAAACCAACCCAGTTGGGCTTCTGGCTCTCTCGCTCACCGAACCAAGCGCAACAGCATATTCCTATTGCTCAGACGTCGATCTTTTGCTTGTGGTACTACCCTGGACGGACTGTCCCACGGCTGTAGACAGAAAACTGTCAACAGTCGTAAGCGTGGTCCTACCACGGAAAAGACTGAATATGTCACAAGACTTTGCTAGTACTTGACTATACATATGAGATATACAGTTCAAAGAATCACTTATTTCAAAATCAGATTTAACATCAAAATCCCTACACCAGTAAGATTTATAACGATATCGAATGTCTATTATGACGCCATGTCGTAGCAGCTACGAGACATGTAGCGTTCGTAGCACGTTAACTCGTTGATGTTCAATTAAACCAGTTCTATTGAGGGTAGACGGAACGCTAAATAACATTGCTTTTACTACTCGGAGCAATTTAAAGTCGAATACCAAAAGCTTACGCAATTTTTGATTACTATGTGACATCGTAAAAGATTTCTAAGAGACGTAAGAAGACAATATCGTTAAATGAGAAGGAGATTATGCAAAATGGTGTGACCATTGAAGTTTTATTCTTACACTACATTTATTTATTATAAATGTGGCATGAGAAATCAAGACAGCAGACGT
This sequence comes from Lymantria monacha, assembly GCA_905163515.2. NCBI lineage: Eukaryota > Metazoa > Arthropoda > Insecta > Lepidoptera > Erebidae > Lymantria > Lymantria monacha. Next base: position 28,439,650 of record LR991081.1, read on the forward strand.
TCATCTCAGCTCATATACGTAACATTGCTGTGCTCGAACGACTTCCACGCTAGAAAGTAAATTGACCTACTATACCACGCTGGTCAGACGAATTGGTATAGTTTTATTTCGAGTTTTCCTTCTCTTGCATAGATATTATATGCATATTTTATCAATTAGCCATCTGTCACGATCACCTATGGGTAAGATATGTGGTGAATTGTATTCCTACTCTGTCACTACACGGTAAAACGACAGCAGACGTTATATCAACAAAAATGTGTCCATGTAGTTATTAAAAAAAAATCTAGAGCGGCCCGAGGCCTAGTCTTATATATAGGTTGCTTGAAGATAGTGAGGAATACGCCAGTAACGCCTGATGTACTGAGATGCGTGATACACTAACATATATTATCTTGTTTCATTAAGGCAAACCGCGCATATCCGTGCATTTATAATTGACACACATCCGTTTTGATATTGTATCAATTGCGTCCATTCAAATAAATTGATGGACAATTGGCGGACATTTGCGTAAGCCGTGAATTATAATTCAGCATAATACCATATAGGAGATACCATTTGATCTCCTGTGCTGAGTGGATTCAACTCCCACGTAAAATAATTTCTTGCGTGATTCATTATGATTGTTCTGATTGAAAATGTGGCTTGTGTCCGACTATTGTATGTTTTTTTCTTTAATTTCTCTCGTAACAGAATGATTTATTGCCTAATATATTTAATAATAAAAAAGAATTCAAATGTTTTTGATATTTATGCATGTATTACATATATATATCAAATTAAGTGTTAAGAAGATCTATGTCTAACAATGAGACAGGGTAACCTACTATTCAAAATGTTGTTAAGTTCTACTGTCTAGCATTTTTCTTTATACAATCTACAATACATCATTTGCAGTCTCATTGTAAATTGTGCTCGCTTTATTTCCAAATATGGAGTATTAATTAAAAAAATATTGTAACAGAAAGATTTACTCCTTAATCTATAGATTCTAAAAATAAAATCAAAGCAATTGATACGAAATAGTAACATCGATTAGTAATTAAAGCCTTATATAAATGTTATTTAGAACAAATTATTCCAGTAATTAACTTCGTATGTCGCCTTTGGCTAAATAGTTGACTAAGTGGTATAGACGCTTTGAGAACTAAAATATATAGAAATACGAGTATTTTTCTATATATAACATTAAAGCTACCCTTTGTTCTAATCACGTTGGCACTCAAGAGTTTAGATCCATCGTCCATACGTTAAGTTACGGTTGATAAATACAAACTATATTCACAATCATGCTGCACCATGAAGTGCTACGAACATTTCTTTCTCCCTTCTTTCCATTATTTTTCTTCCCATTTCGAAGCAGCAGAATAGTAGTAACTATCGACGAGTAGCTCCAATGACAAAAAGAAATTTGTTCTACTATGCCAAACTGCTTTTGATTAGTTTATTTCGAAATTGAGTACGTAGATATCGGAATGGTCTAATTTTAACACTCTAGTTTGAAGTGGCCGTGGGTTCAATACTTACAGTGAAAATATTTTTTTACAGTTTACAAATGATTATCCTGTGTTTGATTGTAATTTACGTGTATTAATTGTGCAATTGTCAGGTCCCCCGCGACAAGAGAATTTGAACTGCAAACCCACCCCAGTTAGGCTATCAGCTCTCTCGCTCACCGAACGAATTGCAATAACACATTGCCATTACTCAGAAGTCGATCTTCTGCGAGAGTGTGGTACTACCCCAGACGGACCGGCCCGTGGCTGTAGACAGAGAACTGTCCACAGCGTGGTTCTATCACTATAAAGCATGTTATCTAAGTTTTATTGTTGAGGATTGTTTATATATTTATAATATATATATATATATATATATATATCAATTAAAAAAAAAACATGTGTTATAAAATAAATGCTCTTTTATAAAAAATATTTTATAAGTTCATCTATGTTAATCTTATATATTCACGCCACGTCGATCAGAATTGCCATCATTCAATCACTAACCTACATTATACTTATGAACAATAATTCCTACTAATACAAAACCCATTGCTTTGGTACCCGACTACAAAAAAAGTATGGTTCAACCAGATCATGTATCTGGACCCGATCAGGATAGAATGAGGCATGCCGGATCCGGCAAACCCGATCAGGACCAGGTCTGGTCCTGATCAGGACAGCCTGATGTGAAATAACATCAAGTATGGTAAGGCATACCGGATCAGGACCGGATCAGGACCAAATAAGGATAGCCTGATGTGAAATATCATCAAGTATGGTAAGTAATATCGGATCATGACCAGGTCAGGACCAAATAAGGATAGCCTGATGTGTAATATCATCAAGTATGGTAAGGCATACCGGATCAGGACCCGATCAGGATAGAATGAGGCATGCCGGATCCGGCAAATCCTATCAGGACCAAGTCTGGTCCTGATCAGGATAGCCTGATTTGAAATAACATCAAGTATGGTAAGGTATACCGGATCAGGACCAGATCAGGACCAAATAAGGACAGCCTGATGTAAAATATAATCAAGTATATGGTAAGGCATGTAGTATATCAGGACCAGAAACAGTTTTCGTAACACAAAAAAAATATCAATCGAAATTCAAAAAAGTATCATATCATGATTATCACATTTATGCCACGGTGTAAATTGTATTTGCATCAGAGTAGATTAATCTGAAATCTTTAATTAATCATATGTATTTAATAATAATAATAATGTTTAATTAATAATATAAAAATAATTTATATTTAAAGTAAAAACAAAAATAAATAATAGGTACATTTGAAAACATAGATAGAAATAAATATAATAATATTGTAACAACCATTCTAACATTTAATATTTTGGGTCATAAATTGTTGATGGCTTTAGTAAAATGACGCCATTATCTGAATCGCGGTGTTAAGATTCTCCGAAGCGTAATAACATCACCTAATATTAAATTAGTTGTTATCGAATCAGATCAAAACAGATCGATCAGGTCATAAATGAGGAATTCAGGCGACAGTTGAAGTCGTTAGTGTCTGGTGGTTGCGCCCTAATCGGAACGGCTCACTGGGACTCTCTATGGTAAGAATATAGCACTGCATTCGCTGTCTACGTCATATATTAATTTATATTTTTATCTATTAAACATGTTCTTTAAGATATTCATGTTTTTAAAAGGACCGGACTGGGCATACTCGTTTTGGATCAGGCAAGATATATAACGCAGATGATTGATTTGGTTCCGAAATTTCATCCGGACCCGATCAGGAATGCCTGATCTGGTCCCGATCAGGAATGCCTGATCTGGACCCGATAAGGTTTTCCTGATCGATATCGAAATATATCTTCTGCGTTACATACCTTATCTGGTCCAGATCGGGCATGCCCGGTCCGGTCCTGCTAAGGAAGACGAAAAAATTTCTAGTCGGGTACTATTGGATCTGCAGCTAGTAACAACCCTAGCGTTTATCCATATATTTGTACTAATAAATCTATTATAAACACAGTTTCTATAAATAAATTCATGACGTATATATTATTTCTAGCTACGTAGGCATTTGTGGTGAGAATAAGAATTGAATATATTTACCCCCATTTTTTAATTATGATAATATAGCTATGTGGTAGCGGCTACGAACACTACCAACCCTTACTTTGCTCGTAGGTGTCGTAAAAGACGACTAAGAGCCTTATAACGACCTGGGCCAACTCCATCTGATGCCGTTTGGTCAACAATTACATACCCAAGGAGCGTTGACGTCTGGCAAGCGGCCGGTCATAAAACGATTGCCAATAACTTTTACAATATGTAGGTACTATGAAAGAAGAGTACATATTGTGCCGACCCCAAGTAATTGGGATAAGAGTAGGAGAATGATGATGACCTTTTAATTATGATCTCGTGTAAATATATCTATGTTTAATGAGGAGAGATGCAACTAATTGACTTAGGCAAACATGATCAAAGCAAGATAAGCAATCGTTGGATATAAGCGATCTCATAGATGGTGTATCTTTAATCATCTCAGCTAGCAGATGGCTTAGTGATAGTAGATTTTTATATTAAAAACTACACCGTTCACTATGGTCTTACTTTACTAACATGCAATTAACGAACAATAATTACACCCAGACTCAATATTCTCCTGCGGGAAAACCTGCGACACGGTAGATCGTTATCTTAACCATCTATGTAGTCAATCGGTCTTATTTGTTTCCCAGGTAATTATTTCTACCCAATCTCTTAGTCTCTTTAGACTAATCTCTATTCAAAGCCATGTTGACAGTAAGGCTAATATTCCTGCCATTATGGATGAAGCAGCACTCTGTCCCAGCAGTGCGGTGAAATACTCAGTCAAGAAGATTTGTTCATTAATTTTGAGTTCACGCTTGTTTATTTAATAGAAATTTGTCTTCTGATTACATAAAGGAAGTAGACACTATTTATGTAAGAGAAGAAAAACTTGAATTATAATCCTATGCCGAACCATCTGATCAGAGGTAGAGTAGTATGTTAATTTCTCTCATATTATGAAAAAGGCTCAAATGTAGAAATAGGACGTATCTGAACTGATACGATGTTGAAGATAATATTAAATTTTGTACTGATACTCTGATTTCTTTCTTTTCCTTTTTTTCTGATTCTTTCCGTGTGGTGACGGAGTAAGAATACTATTCACCACCCCATATATTACCCGCGGGTGATCGTACGAAACGACTAAGGGATATAAAACGCATATAACATCTATGTAAGAGAAGGAAAATTCGAAACAAAACCCTATACCAACACGTCTGACCAGGGCGGTATAGTAGGTTAATTTCCCTCCCATTACGGAGGGGTCCCGAGCCCAGCAATGGAACATTTATGGGCTGCGATGGTGATGATGATGACTCTGATTTCAAAGATATCATCATAACTGTAAATAAACATTGCATATTTTATAGTGTTGCTGCACCTCGGCAATACTTCATCGAATTGTCGTTTGTGAAAATAAATTAGGATAGATATTTAGACATTCATGTCGAATTCACTATGGTACCTCTAAATGTATATATCCTTGTTTCAATTTTCGATACAACCACCATCATCGCAGCGGAAATTGTCGAAAACCCTTCAAGCTTCTGTAACGTAGCAAATGTGAAATTTTGTTATGAAACCTTCATTCGACCACCATGTCGGAATGTTGTGGCTTATACACATGTGTAATTACGAAACTAATATCCTATTTAAGATTTCAAATGGTTATTATTTTGATATTTTTGTTTTATTTTAAACATATATTGGGTTAATTACAAACGTTTTCGTTTGATTATATTCTCATGTAGGATATTTTTTTTAACGATCAACAAATAGTTGCCCTATGTTCTTGTATCACTTGGGCTCATATATATTATGTACTCCTCACTAATATTATAAATGCGAAAGTAACTCTGTCTGTCTGTCTGTCGCTCCTTCACGGCAAAACTACTGAACCGATCTAAATGAAATTTGGTACACAGATGATCTAGAGCCTGACAAAGGACATAGGCTAATTTTAATCCAAAAAAGGGCTGTAAAGGGGCATGAAAGAGAAAGGAAGTATCGTAATTTTTACAGCCAGAAGCTTGTAACTTATTTTTAGGCTATTGCTTAGATATAAATAAATATGACATTAAAATTTTGTAAAAAAATTACCCTTAAGGTGTAAAATAAAAATAGGGGAAGAAAAACTTTAGGAAAGTAACCTTTTACGCGGGCGAAGCCGCGGGCAGAAGCTAGTATATAATATGTTCAAATATTTATTCATAACATGTTAGTTAGAACCTGGGGGGGCACACTTAAAACATTACTTTTTTTTACTGACCGTCGCGCCGTCTACAGACTGGTTGTACAAACTTAGCTGCTGCCATTTTGTCCTGTCTGTCAAACGTTTGACAACTGAGAATTGTTATTTTTTGTTCATAGTGTAGGTAGTTATTGTCATCGATTTATTTTCGATTATTGATGTACTTTCTGAAAATTATATCAATTTTCATTGTTAAACTTATATTATTATTGTTTCGATATCAGCTGATATGGTTTTTTTTTTATATTTCAGGGTAGATCTCATAGTAAAAGAATATTCTGTATAATTACACATACACATGTAGATATGTATATATATATATATCACTTCAACTTTAGTTCACCGCTTAATCTTTGGGTAGCAGCACTTTCCATACATGGATATTTTATCATCGAGTTGCCACTCTTTTTCAGTTTAATAACTTTACTCTTTGGTTAGAACCTAATATGTTAAAATGAGCAGTTTATAAAACTACACGCTTTTGTATAGGTGATTGGTAGTACCATTTATTAACAAGTGCGCTGTTTGTTTCTTTACTACTATAACTAAAAGTAAAGACGTATCTATGATAAATAAAATCATTGTATTTTATAAAGCGACAGTCTCGTTTGTCTCTCGCTTCTAACAAATGCAACAGATATTTTTTTTTTACATAAACATTATATACACTTGATCGTGTTTCAGCATAACAATCAATGGACAATAACAGTTTACATTTTAACAGATATGTCATTACATTATGGCAAGTTTTGAAATCTTAACAAACAAATCAATAACACATCGGTGTTTTACCACGAAGTGTAGAAAGTTTTCCAAATATACACGATACGACAATACAAAGAATTTATTGACATCAATGATTACTGAATGATGTGTTAGATGCGATTAAATAAACATTCAAGTATTTGTAAATTTATCTTTCATTCTCATTATTATATACCTATTTCATTCTCTTACTCCAATTATTTGGGGTACAAAAATATTAAAAAAAAACATGCTTGGAAATTTGAGCATTATTTTGACAACCTTCTTCGAGATAAATCGAAATTGCTGTACTGAACAAATACTTGCAAGCAGCGGAAGGCAAAATATGTATGAAAAGCCATATCTGTCGTGTTTTAGCGGCCAAATAAATATATATGTAAATTCATATCTATCGTGTATTTTAAAAATGGAACGATTTGTTACTTCAAATCATAGTAACCATATAGGCAACTTGTCAGAGTTTTATTTAAATTTCGAACTGACTTAAAAAAGAAACCTGTTTAATAAAGAAAAAAAAACAAATGAACCCTTTAGCACGTGAAAAATGTTGTTTGTTGTACCTCACGTATACAGTTCTACTTTGTACTATTTAGTTTTAATTTCCGCGCATTATTTGAGAAAAACACTATACAAGCCTTGGCCACAACTAGACATTGACAGACTTACGTATTTACACATTCGTCCAACAATGCCTCTTTTGCTGGCCGCTACAGTAATTAATTTCAATCGCAATCGCACATATTGCAAAAGTTTTAGCAATAGTTTTATTACTTACCACCTGCTTTTTTTTGCGGCGGCCTGCCTGACCTGTCTATATATCCTCCTGCCTGTATACCCTACATGGAAATGTAATTGTTGACCAGATGGCATTAGATGAACTTGGCCTATGTCAATGTAAAGATTTTAGTCGTCTTTTACGACACCCACGTGCAATGTAAGGACTGGTATTATTGGCAGCACAGCACAGTTTCTATTATATAAAAATAAAAGTCATGTCGTTTTTTTTATTAATATTTCTGTTATTTTCAATTAACATTTTACATTTTTAGAAAACTTACGAGTGTATATACTAATTGTAAATTAATCAAATAACCACAAGTAAAATAAAAATAAAAAAATAACTACGAGATCGAAGTACGAGATTTCCAATATAAATTTAAAAAAAATGAAAATTTACAATAAAAATATATTACAATTACTACCTAGACCATATCTCACTGATGCAAGTGTAGATATTAAAATTGTTTATATACCTATTTGATTTTTTTGGTATGTGTGAGAATCACGCAAAAACACTGATCAGATCCTTAAAATTCGCACTTTAATGATCAGTTTAATGTGTAGGATACCCGTCTATCATTTTATCAACTTTTTTTTTTAATCTCCTCAAATGGAATAAAAATTCCTTATTGGACATATTTCGTAGGCGTATAATGTTTCAAGAGAATAGCGCTACACGTCTTTGGTAACTCTTTGGCCAATTTTTAACATTCCCACGAGAAAATAATAGTTGACATCACATTTAAATTATTCCGTTACTAAACCCAAAACTTATACCATGTTTTCTTTATCAAAGAAAACTAGGTTCTTTTTATTTTTATTATTGCTTATGGTGGCCAACGAGCAAGCAGCACACCTGATGATAAATGTCATTGCTGCCCATGGACCTATACCAGGGGTATAGCTAGGCCGCTGTCTACCATTACAATCCCCAAACCCACCCAGTTGTGCTGCCGGCTCTCTCGCTCACCGAACGAACCGCAATAGCGCATTGCCATTACTCAGACGTCGATGTTCTGCGAAAGTGTGGTACTACCCCGGACGGACCGGTCCGCGGCTGTAGACAGAAAACTGTCAACAGCGTGGTCCTAACACTATCAAAGTATTATAACGTGGCCAATATGACGGTCAATTAATTGCCATTAACTTTAATTGACACCGGAAGGCTATGTCCTATCAGAAGAGATACTAAAAAAATAAATAACTAACCCACGGTAGATCACAAATAAATAGTATATAGTTTTATTTCTGCCATCGTAGAGAAACTCTGCACCCACTGACTTTACAAACATATAATTAACGCATACAAGTTATATCCAGACTTAGAACAAAACTTTATGGATCGCACAAAGTATTGTCCTATGATGAGAATCGAACCCACGTAACTAGCGTGACAGGTCGATATCTTAACTACTTTGCTATGTGTGCAATCTATTGAGTATTGAATTAATTGTAATTGATGCGTTATTGAGTGTATCTTGCGAAAGTGGAAGGATGTAGGTACCGGGGGAGACCGAGACTCACCTACCGAGAGAGTCAAGAGTCTCCGAAACCGGCGAGCGTGTATGAAGAGAATTAGGAATGTTGAAGAAGCGAGTGAAGTATGCAAGGATAGAGTTCTCTGGCACTCTGTTCTCTCTGCCTACCCTGCAAGGGATATGGCGTGATGATATGTATGTATGTATGTATGTATCTTGCGGGATACTTCTTCCGTATAAGTTCTTTTCAGTCTTGTTTTTCATAATGGATAGCTCATCTAGTGTATTATATAGCACTAGCGACCCGCCCTCGCTTCGCTTCGGTTACGTCTGTTCAGTTATGTAGTTTACTTTCGCTACATAGAATTACTTTCGCATAAGGAATTTCTTAAAATCCTACTCCATCTGAACTCTACAGGGCAGAAAGAAAGCCCACACCAAATTCCAAGTCTGTAGGGGCAGTATTGGAAAATGTTGATTTTTTGGGTAAACATCTACGTAAATCCCCTTCAGAGGTGGAATTTTTAAAAAGCCGTTCTTAGTTTATCTCTGTTTCGTAGCACAAATATGTCTACGGAAATTCAAGTCTGTAGGAGCTAAATTTAAAAAATGTGATTTTACACCCCAGCAACCCTCCTTGCGGGTGGAATTTCGTAAAAGCCGTTCTTAGCTGACGTCTACTCGGCGTAAGGAATATTCCTACCGAATTTAAAGTCTGTAGGCCTTATGGTTCCAGAGTTATCGTGATGAGTCAATACATAGGTGGAAATCTCTTATATATATATATATATATATATATATATATACATATATACATAGAAAAGCTGCAATTATATTGCATTTAAAAACGTAATTGCTGTTTGAAGACCCATTTCATCTATATGTATATACCTATAACAATATTCATAACATATCAATCATCCAGTTTTGTATCTCAGCAGTTGCTATACAACGCTACTACTGCGCAGAACGCTTGATACGCAGTTCTTTCCCGATAAATATACAATAAGGGGACGTCCATTAATCACGTGATCTTTTTTAGCATTTTTTTAACCCCACAACCCCTTTGGTGATACGTGGTGAGGTTTAAGACTATGACCCCCCTCCCCCACCAACATCACGTGAAGTTTTAGTGCCTACAAAAAAGTAGCCTATTGTATTCTTATTCCCCTTATATTCTCGGTTTTTTGCTTTTTTATACTTCGTAAAAATGTCTTTATTTACACAGATCATCTACTTTAAACTTCATTCGTTGCCTGGCAAGTCAAAGTCACACTACACACCGCTTTACAGTTTAAAAATCGCAACGTTTAACGAATAAATAAATATGTACACGTGATATCTTACTGCACACCCCATCCCCCTTGAGATATTTGGTGATTTTTGTCAAAACGGACCCATTCAAAACCTCACGTGATAAATGGACGGTCCTTAAGACATTTAGAATTTAAAATTGTATTAACTAGTATTAACGGTTGTCAATATCAAGTTAATGAATACAAATCAACTAGAATAGTTGACGCCTCATTAGATATTTAGCACGCTACTCGGCCCTTAGTTAGGTACATTTAACGCAAATAACACTAATATAAACTGGAATCGAACGTGGTGCGCTATCGATTAGGAGCTGGCGTTCACAACAATTAATGACCTGCATGTCCCGGGCCCGACAAAGCTATGGCAAAACAAATAGACGCCTAGCGCGCCTCCCCGGTATACAGGCTGTTACAATTTTAATACGGCGTTTTCTTTTAAATTATATGGTTTATATATTAATCGATCAACTTGTTAATATGTGATTTTATTCATTGTAGGGTTTGGTGTCACGCTTAATAGGTCAATTGGTGATCACAGTTGTTCTAATGAGTTTTCAGAAAAATGCTGCTTGCTACCTATTCTCTAGGTCCCGCAGTATTTATAGGCAGAGGCTAGAGTTTATATAATAGGGAAGGCTGGTATTTATAGGCATATTCTCACAACATATTATGAATCATTGTATTCTTCATTACATTCTTAATTTTTGACCACACGGTGTCTTAAATAATATACTAGAATTCTAAAAAATATTAAAATATATTAATATTATTATTCTAAACTAGCACTGCTTAAAAATATCTGTGTGGAGTAAGAATACAAAGTATTACCATTCCTTCCTTTCACATAGGTGACAGCTGACGACTAAAGGACTCGAGCAATTAATATCACTACAAGACAAGGAAAATCATAATAAAACTTTAAATCATCCCGTTTAACCAGGGTGGTAGGTAGGTCAATTTCCCTTCCAATTATGGAGGCGAAATGATGTTGATTTAAAAATTGTTAATGTGTGTGTAATTGTTCCTGCTCTTATCCCAATTACTTGGGGTTGACGCAATATGTAGTCCACTTTCATTATACATCTTGCAAAAGTTATTGGCAGTAGTTTTATGACCGGTTGGCCTGCCTGATATATACGCTCCTTAGGAATGTAATTATTAACCTTTGGCATCAAATAGAGTTGACTCAGATCGATATAAAGTTATTAGCCATCTTTTATGACATTTTACAACATCCACGAAAGAAGTAAGGTTTGGATATTTCCACTGCGAATATTACGAGGTCTATCCTTTTTTACCTATGCTTACATTATCTTTGAAACGAGAACATCGATCGTCTTGACATCGGATATAATTTGAAAATGTTGATAAGATTTCAGATTTTATTAAACCATACATTCATAGTTTATTTAATAGATTTATTTTCTATATTTACAATCAAACATTAAATGGTTGCTCAAATTCAGAATGTGATGCAATAAGTCGTAACTAAAAAACCAAATACGTTTCAATGTTTTATTTGGCTAGAGTATTTCTTAATAGTGTGTGGGCTTATGTGGTCGACGTATTTGTAAAAATGTTTTGAAAGTAGGCTTGTAATATTTTTACGTCCTCGCGTGGACGAATTATGGCATATTTATTACATGGAAAAAGAAAACTATCATTTCATTATCAGTCATCAGTTATCAGTTCTGTGAGTTACTATATTGAGTAATATCCACCGTCAACGTTCCAATAATAAAATTCATACATGCACATTAAACTCAGATAACAATAGTGTACCTAAAGAAAGAAAGAAAAACATTTTTTTTCTCGCTCGCAGAGGGATTCATATATTTACAAATAAGTTAACGTTAATTACTAAGCGATGAGCCAAGAGATTTGTTAATACTAAATATAAGAGCTGGAGTCCCATCTGCAAGCAAGAAAAAGGACTCGCTCCTCACCATGATGTTACGGTTACCTTACATGAGATCCACAACACTGTTCTTCCGTAGCGTCCCGTTAAGACGAGACTATTATCAGGAAACTCAGTTGGTAATATCTAAGGTGCAGGTAATATCTAAAGATATTGTTGGTATCATAAAATTACCACAAGTATAAAGAATAATGTTTAGTGAACATTCTGTATACGGGTAACATGGGGTGCTACGGCTTAGTGTGCGTGTCGTGTGTTTGTGTGCGAAATTTTAGGCAGCAGCGCTACGCTTAGACAATTTTAGTATTACTCGTCATATATCTATAATGCACTGCAGTCGTTCAATAGGTTGGGCCTTTGTCATATTGGCGTGGTTTATTCGTACAACGCTTATATTCATTGTTTTATAAACTGCTAATACCTAACTTAGGCGAAACTTTTTTCTTATAAAAAACTGGAACAAAATTTTTGTACTGCGAAATTTAAAATATATACACTTGAGAGAATATATAACAATATTAAGAATAATATTATATTGTTACTCAAATATTTGTACTACGTATCGTATTATATTAAAATTGTTTGAATTGATCGAGTAAATTTGTTTTCTTCTAGCCAGGTTGTAATCGCAGGATTTCATGATCGTAAAATATATACAACTCAGTTAAACAACAGCTTAACTAAAAATACATTTTATTTTATTATATTCTTTCGATAGATTCATATTATTCTTCTTCTTCTTATGTATTGGCAATCAGCTACATATACGAGCTATTGGTGCCAGTGTCAAGTTATATATTTTCACGTTTTTAGTCTTTCAAGTCAGTCGTTGTCTAAGTCAAATTGTCACCATTAACAGTGCAATGGCCACACTGTTAATGGTATCTTGTGGGAATTTTGATGGAAAACGAAAACGTTGTAAAGCACTTTTATATGATATTCACTACATCCCAGTATTTCCGCACATCACATTACATAAAATGCCATCAAAATTATCTAATATAACACGTTAAAACACTAAGATATCGAATATAATACAAGAGCACCACATGACGTTTTCAAATTCCCGTCAAAAGTCCATTCATATTATTACCACGACAGATTGGATATTAGAGTGTGACGCTTTCAAGTAGGTAGTTTACAGCTCAATAACTAGATACAAATAAATGCAATGATGCCCAATCGAGTGCACATTTATATATATATATATATATATATATATATATATATATATATATATATATATATATATATATATTGTAATTTGAGCCTTACTATGGATAGGTACATCCAACTTTATTATGAAGAAAAATACATTTTATTTTTATTTAGCAACACTGTATGATACGAAGCTAGATCTAAGTACGCACCATACGTCATTTAGTACGAATACGCGTGTTGTTTCATACCGTATAAAGATTCTGATAGACGCGTCATTTCCGTGCCTGGTATAGGTATACCATTCTAACAATGTCAGTTACTCTGTGAGGATATCAAGAGGCCATTGTCGAAATGTAAAAGCACGCTAGCCGCCCTTTGTTCTGTGCATGGACTGCGGAAGACTGCCTGGTGTTTCTATCAATTTTTTTATTCATCTATTCACGCCTTTTATAGACACCTGAAATAGAATATAGATTTTCATTTAATTTATTTAGATAGTTGATTTGTGTATTAACTTCACTTATATTTAATGTATCACAATGAATATGTTATTTATCAAAAGATTTTTTTTTTCACGATGCGAGATCTTTCCATATTTGTTCCTAGCAAAATATCTACCTTTAGAAAATATGCACAATCAATGATAAATCTTCAAGCAAGAATAATTTTATGAATGCGACGTTTAGCAGGCAACTTAATTTGGATGATTTGATAATATTTAAACTTACTGGTTTTCTCCTATTCCTCCTAAAGTTAAGTATGATAGCCTATAATCTTTCCGGACTATTTGATATACCTTTTTTATTGGCATCCAACTTGTTAATTCTGAAATTAATGCATCCAAATACTCGTCAGCTTTGTAATAGGAATATAGATATACATACATACTTACATCACGCAAGAATTCAGTTAAAATGAAAACCAATTCAATGTCTGACGTTAAAGGTAAATTAACGGAATGCCTGTATCGGTAATATCCGCTAGCCCCAGGCGGTGCAGACCAATTGAAAATCTCGAAAATCCCACAGCAACTCCTACGAGAATTGGAATACGTAAGGTATTTAGCAAAATGGCTCGTTGTGGTTGTCCATTACATCTGCGGACAATGTAGTGACATTCCATAACACTAATATTGAATGTGAGATTTGATGCAGCCATAAATAATCTTTTGCAACTATTATCTTGGTTTTAAAGCTATCAGATTAACAATTAATTATCAATTGAACGAGTATTTGATAAATATTTTATTTCTTTTTTCGTGTTTATGGTTTCATAATATTATAGAATTTATAGTTCACATCACAAAATTTTGCCAATTAACGACGTGTGAATCCATTGAATGACATGGAGTTTTTAAAATATAGGATCACACTAATAGCTACTTCAGTAGTGATTAAAAACAGTGTTTCACCACCTCCTTGCTTTCGTAATATCGGCTGATGTCCCGGGAAACTTTTAACACCATCTGCGATAGCTAAACTACATGCTGAACGTAGCGAATAAAATGAAAAGTGATACCAGCTCCTAACATTTAAAGTCTACATATTGTCGTCGAACCATAAACTTCGTAAAACTCGTAAATATTTATGGTTCGTATATTGAACTAAACGCGACCTTCTTCGACGTTTCTTATATTTGAATAGATAATATTTTTTTAGATTATTAATTAATTAATTATAATTTAATTATAATATTAATTATTTAATTATAAAAAGATTATAATATTAAAGTCATTAAGTTCCTTATTTTTTTTTATATATAAATAGCGTTCACAAGATTTCGCCAATAACTCAATTTAGATTAACAATAAGGAAACTAAATTCTAAGAAAATTAACGAGTTAAATTTTGTTGTTGGCTATCGAATTTTCGGGCATGTTGGTTAGTTGGATTATTCAAAAAAACTATCATATGGTATGATTAATTCTTTGAAACTGTATTTAGTTACAATTACGTGGTTGACATTCTACAACTAAAAAAAAATACAAAAGAAAAATGCTTAGTGCTAATTATAATTTAATGTTATTTGCGTTATAGTAATCAGCTAAAATGTACACAAATGAAGAATTAACATACGTGAGAAGACAATTAAAGTTGGAAGGACGAAGAATTAAATCAATAGGAAGAATATAGTATAGAGAAATAAATTCTTTATATTCTTCTTCTTCTTCTTATATATTGGCAATCAGATACTTATACGAGCTATTGGTGCCAGTGTCAAGTAATAAATATTTTCACGTTTTTAGTCTTTTAAGTTAGTCATTGTCTAAGTCAAATTGTCGCCATTAACAGTGCAATGGCCACACTGTTAATGGTATCTTGTGGGAATTTTGATGGAAAACGAAAACATTGTAAAGCACTTTTATATCATATTCACTACATCCCAGTAGTGCCGCCGCTTCATATTACATAAAATGCCATCAAAACTATCTAACATAACACGTTAAAACACTAAGATATCGAATATAATACAAGAGCACCACATGACGTTTTCAAATGCCCGTCAAAAGTCTCTTCTTTATATTTGAAATGTCTAAAAAGTCTTAGTGACACTGTTGACAGTTTTATTATCTACAACCGCGGGCCGATCCGTTCGAGATACTGTGTACTACACTCTCGCACAAAATCGACATCAGAACAGTGTCAATGTACTGTTGCGCTTCGTTCGATGAGCGAGAGATCCTGAAGCACAACTTTTTGGTTGGGTTTAGATTGTGAGACAGCAGCCTAGCTGTACCTCTGGTATTGCAAAGTCTATGAGCGGCAGTAACACTTATCATGTGGTGTGTTTTGTTTTTTTGCCACCATAAGCTAATACGCATACATAGCATGAAGAATTAGCAAACTGAAGTGATAATTGGCAGGCCACATCGCTCGAAGAACCGACAACCGCTGGGGAAGAAAGGTTCTAGAGTGGCGACCACGTACCGGACGACGACAGTGTGGGATGCCCCTCACTAGGTGGATAGACGACCTGGTGAAGGTTGCTGGGCGTCGTTGGATACAGGCGGCACAGGACCGCATGCTGTGGCGTAACATGAGGGAGGCCTACGGCCAGCAGAGGACGACAATAGGCTGAAATGATGAACTGATGAAGCTAAAAAAAGTTACAGCTAATTCAAATCAAATCAAATCTTTATTTTAAAAAGTAAAAATAAGTACAAAATAACAGTTTGTTATTGTGTTAGATCAGAACTGTATTACAAAAGACAGGCATCTTCCTTTTAAATGTGAGCTATCTCTTAATATAAGGATTAATAAAAAAGTTTACAAAAACTTGCATTTGCAATGCAAGTTTTAAATATAATCTAGATTACAAACAACAGTGTATGTGTGTGCGTGCATGTATGCATTTGCGCGGGAGTGCGTGTGTGTGTGTGTGTATGTACGCGTGTTTGCGTACGTGCGTGTGTGTATATGTAAGTACGTATTCATATGTGTTGAGAACGTGTAAATTTTAGGCTACACTCTCAAATAAATTCTCTATAACATAATAATCTTGTTCTTGAAGCCATTGTACAATTCTAGATTTTAATTTATGTATTATAGATTAAGCGTTTTTATTTTTAATAATCTGTTGATAATAACACGCAATATCCGTTCTCTAGGTCATCATCTAAAATATTATTAATCATAGCGTCTATTTATTGGCTTTCACCTTTTTTATTAAAGGAGTAGATTGTCATTTACCTGGCCTCATCCCAGAGTTGACTCAATACGTCTTTACCTCCCATAGATGCCTATCAGCCCTCATAACTGCACGCACTTTTTTCATCTCTATATCCTCGTAATATCCATCCATCTCTTTTGGTTCGCGAATGATTCTTACGTCCAACCATATTTATATTGATAATCCTCTTTTTTATGTATGTTTTTCATCCCTCTTTATACATATCAGTCCAAACCAAGACAATCACGCACTTTTAATCTTTTCTATCACTGGCGCCATTTTCAGACATACCCTAGTATACTCAAGAAGTAACTAGAGGAAGAAATTAAAAATCCAAGTAACCGTTTTATAGCATACCCTTAAAAAACGGATTAAAATGTATATTTATGATAATAACAAATCATAGTTTCCAAATATTTAAATATATCACTGATTCTAATAAATTATTTTCTTCTTTTTCAGGTAAGTGGAACATAATTTAAAAGACCTGTTCAAAATCGTGGCTGGTTTCATACAGGTAAAACGAGCACACATGCACACACACACACACACACATATATTTTTGTACAAGTATGTGTGTAGGTAGACACACACATGCACACAAACACGCATCGGAGACGCCCATATACTCTCTGATTTTGAGTTTTAGCGCGAAAGTGGAAATGTCATGTCACGCTCTTGTATTATATTCATTTCTTTAGTGTTTTGTAGTGTTATATTGAATAATTTTGCTGGTATTGTATGGAATAAGGTACAGTTAAAGTCCTTGTGTAGTGAATATGGCATAATAGTGGTTAACGTGTATTTTCATATTTTGCCAAAACTAAAAAAATAACATCGATTAGGTTATCAGCGCCCGATTAATGGTAACGACTTGACTTACTGACAGACAATGACTATTAAAGCTACACAATATGAAGAAATGATAAATAATATGAAAAGTCTTATTAAAAAAATTAAATAAAACTTGGCTGTATAGGCTATGTTCACTCTGCCGGTCCAAATGTACGAACAGAAGCAAAAAAAACTCTGATTTTAAAACTATAATTCTATAATAAGAACAGTTACTTAAGACTTCTTAAAAAAAAAGCACACTAATATTAATGATCGGTATACAAAACACATTTGCATTTTCATTTTATAAATAAAAGTTAGTTTTTAATATACGCTGTTACACTAATGCGATTACTTATCCACACAAAGCGAAGTGCTAAAGTGTATGTTTATAACGCACTTTCTCATACAGTCCGTGTTACAAGAGAGGACTGGCGACCATTTTGATTTTCGTCGTCGCACAAACAAACGCTTAAACTTAAAAGCAGTAAAAAGCGCGGGCTGAGGGGGTACCTATTAACACATTACTCACACAAACGACAATGACAAACGGGCTAAAACAAAACAAGGTAGCGTGCCGCGCGTCGCAACTTTAAAAAAAGAACGTTGATTTTGAATCGAGCGAACTTTACCCGCGAAAGTTGGTGTGTTATAATAACGGACAGCTTCAAAATGGACCCTTACATTTCGAAATTTAACTTTAACATTTGAAATACCTATCTATTTATAATCGCTGATTTTAAAATTTTGTCTTTAATTTTTACAAACCTAATCATGTCATATTAATGTCATTTAAACTTTTTTTTTTTTTATTTTTTTTTTTTGTTGTGGCTCTGTTTATACTTAAGCCAATGTCAAAGTTAGGGAAGCAATGGTAGGAATTATAAAAGGAATTTGGAATCGGGACTTCAGAAAATTTGATCAGGGAAGTAGGGATAAAGAAAAAAAATAATAATTTAACATACATAAATATATCAATACGATCATCAGAGTTATACATAATATAAGATAGAGAATAATATAGAGTAAGTACAAAATAGAGTAGTAATACATACAGATTAAATTCTAATATTATTTAAAAGCAAAAAGTTGTTTAAGAGAAAATAAATATCTGAGTTGGCAGGAAATAATAGAAGGGAGACATGAGTCGGGAATGGAACACAAAGGTCAACGAGGTCTTGAATAAATGCCTCTCGATCATATTTTGGACATGAAAATAAAATATGATTGATGTCCCCTACATCATCAGTACCACAGTCGCAGATGTCGGAATTAATAATTTTTAGTCTATAAAGATGGGAAGGTGTGCAGGTATGTCCTAATCGCATGCGCATCAAAACTGAAGTAATCGTCTTGCTTAGAATAATTTTAGAGAACCATGGGCGAATCGCGATTGAGTGTTCGGTGCCGGTTGCATAATATTGGCCTGTTTTTTGGCTGCTCGCTGTCCATGACTCATTCCAAGCCACGCGGAGATATCTCTCCGGTAGCGCAGAAAGGTCTTCACTATGGATTAGGTATGGGAAACGGTCCCCAGATTTCACCGCATCTTTTGCCAGATCGTCAGCGATAGCATTGCCAAGAATACCAGAATGGCTTGGTATCCAAGCAAACGCAACAGAGTATCCCTTTATTAAGCACTGATATAATTGTTGTCTGGTTTCTACTATAACGGAAGGGCTATGAGTCTTAAATGGAAATTTTTGAAGGGCTTGTAAAGCACTTAATGAGTCTGAGAAAATTGTACACTTCTTAATTTTGCATAAAAGAATATATTCCAGAGATTTAAGGATGCCAATACACTCTGCAGTAAATATAGATGTTTCTGGCGGACATTTTATTTTCTGAACGATCTCATATTGTTGATGATAAATGCCTACACCGACACAATCTTGCTGTCGTTGTTTCGACGCATCACAAAAAATTAAATGTGTCTTCGGCCATCTCTCGTGGATTAATATATTAAACTGAGAATTTGCACCAGGATCACTCTTAACGATATTTAAATCGAGATGTATCTCTGGTGACAATGTAAGGCACTCATAATTATGAGAAAAAATGGGAAGGCGTTTGTAATTCTTAATCGGAGATGATAATGCGTTAGATTTTTTAAGGCTTTTTATCAGACAAGGGATTGATTTGTGTTTCCAATAGCTATATGAATTTACACAGTCGGAAATAGCATTTAGAATAGGGAGAAGAGGATGATTAGAGAAACGAAGTGAACGGAACAAGAATCTGTCTGAAAGATATTGACGTCTTAAGGAGTATGGTGGGTCAACACATTCCACTTGTAAAGTGTTCCGAGGGCTAGACTTCATAGCACCAGCGATTATTCTGAGAGCTTTAGACTGGATAGCTTCAAGTTTTTTCAAGCCAGATACGTTGCATGGTTCTAACAAAAACAATCCGTAATCAATAACGCTTCTTATCATGGCATTGTATATTAATTTAAGAGACCAAGGATGTGCTCCCCACCAAACTCCAGAGAGACATCGCAATATATTAATGCGTTGTTCGCATTTAGCGGATATATAATCACAATGAGGAACCCCTGTCAATTTCGAGTCAAGTATTACACCCAAAAATTTCGCCTGGTTATTAAAAGGGATTTCCATATTGTTATAAGTGACAGATACGGTAGGGATATTTCTAGATCTGGAAAATACAACGCCAGTGCTTTTAGAAGCACATAGACTTAAACCATTGTAATCCATCCATTTTTTTAAGAACTTTAAAGACGACGTTAAATTGGTACAAGCAGTTTCTATAGAAGTGTCAACACAATATAAAACTAAGTCATCAGCATATTGTAAAACCTTAGAGGTACTATGAAGGGCAGATTCTAGGTCACACGAGTAAACATTGTACAATAATGGACTCAGTACAGAGCCTTGAGGTAATCCTTGCCATGTTGTCCTAGATCTAGATGAATCATTATCTAGCAAAAGTGTCCTTTGATGGAATAAATTAAATATGAAATTAATTAAGGGAGACTGAACGTCAAGTGATCTTAATTTGTCTCTTAGAATACTAAGAACTACGCTATCATAAGCAGATGTAATGTCTAGAAATGAAGCAACTACCGATTTATTATGAGTAAACGCCAAACGAATGTCTGAAACGAGAATACTTAAGCTATCTGTAGTACTTCTACCTTTTCTAAAGCCAAATTGAGAATTTGATAATAGTGACTTGTTCTCCAAGTGCCATTCTAAGCGGTTTTTTATTAGATGTTCTGCAATCTTAGCCAATACGGAAGACAAGACTATTGGACGGTATGAACTCACATCGTGTGGAAGTTTATTTGGTTTAAGAAATGGCAACACTAATTGCACTTTCCAACATGGCGGCACGTCACCTGTTGTCATTATAGTGTTTACAATATTTAAATAGTATTGTAAAGCCAAGTCCCCAGTATTAGCCAAGAATGAGTATAATATCCCATCAACACCAGGTGAGGAATCATGAACCATCGACAGAATTCCCCTTAACTCGCTCATACGGAAAGGGGAACTCAGTCGATAGGTATCACTGTTTGTCATTACAGATGGTGGTATAGAAACTGTTTCTACTTCTACAGGGACTGAAGGAGGAGCTAGTTTATCTAAAAAGCTATCAGATAGTGATGAAGGAAGTAAAGAAGTGGATGAATTAAATGCTGATTTAAATCGCCTTATGTTACGCCAAACAATGGATGGTGGGGTTTGGGGATTAATTGATGAACAGTATCTTTTCCAACTCTCTAATTTCTTTTTCCTTAACAGAATGCGTGTTTCTTCGATGGTTTTTATAAGAATATCATAATTTTCTACTGACATATTGCAAGAATATAGTTTTTCTGTTTTTTTTCTGTGTTTTACTGCCTCAGTACATTCTTTGTCCCACCACAAAGGTGAAGGTATTTTTGAACTAAATGTATTCTTTCTAAGGAAGACTGTATCCGCAGCTTCTGTTAAAACACCAGAAAATGCTTGAACACAGTGATCAACTTCTAGATTGACAAATGGCTCAGGTAAAGAAGAAATTTTACTCTCAATTATCTCGTTATACTTATCCCATTGAGAGTCATTTAAAATATGTCTAACACGAGGACTGTTTATTCTTTTCTCTGCATTTGGTTGAGGAAATGAAATCAAAATAGGAAAGTGATCACTACCAAAAGTAGAGTTAAGAGTGCACCATGATAGCATAGATGATAAATTAGATGTACATATTGAAAGATCAATTACACTGTTCCTGTGAGTTGGTTCTGTCCTCCTGGTTGGAAGGCCAGTGTTAAGAACACAAAGATTATGTTCATCAATCAAGTCCAATAATGTATCTGCATATTGGCTAGCAATAGAGCTGCCCCATGACTGATGTTGTGTATTGAAATCTCCTAAAATGATGTATGGTTTTGGAACTACTGACAATATATTATTAACTTCATGGAAAACTGCAAGAGAGGGATGAGGTATATAAATAGACACATATGAGATATTATTTACACTAATAGCTACTATGGATAAGTTTTCACAATGAGATGGTAATGGAATTTGTACAAATGAATATGAATTATGAATGAGTAAGGCTACACCACCATACCCATCTAATCTATCTTCTCTAGTGATAGAATAACCTTTTATCTTAAATAGAGAAGTAGGTTTGAGCCAAGTCTCTGACAAAGCTAGAAGGAAAGGTGTATAAGTATTTACAAGGTATATAATTTCACTTTTTTTATTGATGACACTACGGCAATTCCACTGGAGCAATGTTGTTAGATCCATTGTTGGTGAGTAAATTGATTATTGCAAATAGTACAGGGGCAACGTTGGACGGTAAAATATTTGTATTTAATAAAGTTTGGATCAATGTAATAATAGTTTGTATAACAGGTTGATGACTACTGTCATCACTAATATTAGATTTAAATTGGAGTGCGCTACCATTTGGCAATGTAGTCATATTGTTATTGATAATGTTATTGTGAGCTATTTTATCATAGCCTATGTTTAGTTTTGGAGGTGTTTTAGGTTTCTGAAATATTGTTTTTGTGTATGATTGTTTTTGTGCTGGAATGTGTGACTGTACTGAACTATCAATAACTGTAGGTGGCATGGAGATATTTTTACTATATTTTATACTACTTGTCAATGCTTCTGAGTAAGATTTTGTGGATGGAGGGAACAACTTAGAAGATTCTATATAGGAAACATTGTTTTGTGCCATATATAACTTAATTTTTTTCTGTCTGCATAATTCAGGACATATTTTGCTAATAGCAATATGTGATCCAGAACAGAAGCAGCATACTGTGCAGTCTTCACTAACACTACAGCTACTGCCAGTATGTTCTTGTCCACACTTAAAGCATCGAGGCTTAGAGCGACACTGCATTTGAGTGTGGCCAAACCGACAGCAACTGTAGCATTGAATTGTCGGGAATGTATATAAATCTACAGGTAGGGCGGTGTAGCAAACAAATACTTTGGACGGTAGAACCTGCCCATCAAAAGTTATCACCACTGTTTGTGATGGCTTCCATACAGGAACCTTATCCACAATGGACTTAAAATTGAGCCTTCTAATTTTAGCTATTTTTCCACATCCAGGAGGAACCACCATATTTAGTTTAATATCCTCATCAGTCCATTCAACTGGAATTCCCTTTATTACACCAATACGAGAAATATTGTAGGACGGTATAAATGCAGTAAAATTTTGTTTGGTTAAGATATCATTTTCTACAAAAGTATTTGCATCTTTAAAGTTGGTAAACTCAAGCGATAGTCTGTTGCGCCCTATTCTTTTTAAACTGCCGTTGACGATATTATGTATGATGTTCTTTTTAAGAAAAGTACCAAAAGTAATGGGGTGCAGCACAGTGCCGTCACTCGGAGAAGTTTGAATTTTTTGGACATGGATTAGGAATGGGCCTGCGTCGGAGGACTGGTATAAAGTTCGTAGTTGGGATGAAGTTTGAGATGTGTTGGTAATTGTCTGCGGCTGTGGTACCACAGCAGGGGCTGTAGGAGGACTCGAAATTGAATTTTTTGAGTTAGAGTCGCTATCAGAACCCAGACAATCTGGGCGGCTGTTGGCGGTCCTCTTTTTCTTTTTAGAGCTAGTAGTGGGTTTAGTGCGTTTATACGGACGTTTAGTACCAATTGAACCGTCGGTGTCCATTCCGGACTCACAGGAGACGGTTACAAACGCTGCGGGTTGCGGAGCTGTCCCACCGGGGTCGGGCGGCTCATTCATTTTAATAAGAAAATTTAAAAAAAACTTACCAGATAAGAAACACTAACTAATATTACAGAAAAAATATATATTTACAATTTATAACAAAGTAATACCACCACTGATCAAATATTTTAAGGAAAAATCAATTTTAATTATTAAGGTCTGAAAAACGCGCCCGCCAAAATCGAACGCTTCCCGCCCTTTTTTTTTTTCCATTTAAACTTTAGATATTATATCCACATTTATTTTTAAACTTGTATTGAATTGTATTTTTTATTAGCTGCCTGCGCTAAATAACTGCATTTCATTTTCTATTATATTCGAAAAGCGGTGTTTTTAAAACAGAAACTCTTACATTATACAGCTAAATATGTTTTAAAACGACATAAAACTTTTGCTTCCAAGCATTTTAAGTTAAAAATGGCAATATTCTGAATAGTGTGCGTTGGCAATATTGTTTCTATACTAACTGTAATGGACACTCGCGTACAAAAACGTCTCGGTGTAGAGTGGCTGCGGGAGCTAGTGCAGAGATAGGGCAGGCGTCACTATTGTTGCGATCGTCGAGGGCCACCAAGTGCAGCGCCGCAAACAATTCGCGCGTTCACTTTTCAAAACAAGAATGATTTCCTTTTTATAAAAACGGTCTGCATGTGCATTACATTATCCCTTTATGAATTTATTAAAATGACTTGTTACATAAAAAAAGATATAAAATCATGATTAGTCAAAACATTGACATTTCAATTATAATTACCAGTTTAATGTATTTAATATCTATATTTAAAATGAATAAATAATTAAATAATCATTATTGTAGGGGTATTCGTATATGGCATGACTGGCCTAGAAAAAATCATGCATTTTTTTGTAATTTGTCTCCAACCTGAAGTTATCTTTTGCGGAAAAAAATATTTTGCAAACACAATATTATTATGTAATGTGCAATATTATTTTCAATCATTTCTTACTTTCTGTACTATCCACACTGAAAAGACTATAAAGTAGCAAAGTTGAAATTATAGTGAGAATAAGTAAGTTGCAAGACTTATATTCTATTTTCGACTTCGTGTTGTAGTGTATACAGTGTTATTTTCATATTAACTGATATAAAACGCTGGTATATAGTTACCTAACAATATTTGGTAGCGTTATAACTATTACAATCACTGTAATGTAAACGTGATGTGCAATTTACATAAAAAATAAACGATCATAATGAGTGTATCTATGGCATTATCTACCTAAGTTGCCAACATAATAATACTCAAAGCGATATTAATACGGTTATAAACTTTTCGATACACATACGTTGCTTATTAACGTTGGCAAATGTGTGGGCCGCTTTTTTTTTAATTTGTTCGCAGTTCAAAACGGTAAAGTTTGACGTGGAAACTTTTTAATCGTCGACACATAGAACTAAGCGTTGCCGTTGAACATATAAACTGTACAGTTTTATTGCTTTCAAAATGTTTTTATAGAAATTATTACGTAAATAAACTGTTGTGATATTAAAAATTATTCTAGTTATTTGGTTTTGATAAAAAAAATGTAATAAATTCTACGAGAACGTGTACGATTACATGTTTGTAAATAATAATAGCACATATTAAAAGTGAGGATTCTAGTAATCTTTAGATGTTTTACCAAAAATATATTTCGCATGCGATTCGAAAAAGAGTAAACGTTGATGTAGGAAGTCGTGGTGGGCGCAAGGGTGGCAGGCGGTCGCGGCAACGTGTAACACAAATTATAAATAATAGGTGAACGTTATTTTTCCGAATACATATTTCATTTTGTATTGTACGGGAACGCGTGCCGGGCGTCGCGGGCGGCGTAGGGGTGGGAGTTAAAATAAAGAGAAGCGCAATTGAATTTTTAATATTTCATGAAGAGGGACGCGAGCGGGGCCCGAAGCAGTTTTAATGGGGTTACCGTCGAGTCGCAGCGCAACCGTCCGCTACGACCTCTGCTGCCCCGCGACTGGCGACGAGTCAACGCCATTACCTCTACAACAAAATCTATATTATGAAAAACATGAATAAATAATGCATACATCTGAGATCGGAGTAGTAATATATTGTTTTACATAAAAATATTAGTTTTAGTAATATTTTTCAAACCTCTTTAGAATGATGACGTGCCGTGCATTTGTCCGGGACCTTAACATCTGAGAAACGAAATAGATGGCAGTACTGTAAGACAATGAAAACTGGCAGTCTTGTGCTATATCTAATTTAGAATAGTAATCCAAATCTCCTCTAACCTCACCTAAACCAATAGTTTATCTATGAACAGTGTTTATCCGCTATTAAACTATTTTTTGGCTATATATTGTCTGATGGCACCTCACCATGCGGACTCTAGTAAAAGCAAATTGTCATACTGCCACATAACCCGTCGCTCGCTTCACAGGAATTTGACATTTTGCCTTGTACAGATAAAATAATCGGCATAGGATTTTCCCTCTTCGTTATTACTGTTATAAGCTTACGACCGTCAGTCGTCTCTTACGACAATTGCCGTAAAAGTGGGGTTCGTGCTGTTAAATTTTAATCCCTTACAAATTATACATTTTTGCAGTTTTTTAATCTTTATTAAAGGCTAGCTATCTCAGCGCCACCGTACGCGGGGGATTTTCTATTTAATTTACTGTTATTTTAATCATCTTATATGCTAAAGAGTATAAACTATTATCATACCAAATTCCCTAAAATTCGGTGCTATAGTTTTTGCATAATTAATAGACATACAGACAATTATTCTAAAAGTCATCGGATTATTTTCTGTCAATAAAATTAACAGCCGCCATATTATTTTATCAAATATCTCAGTAGATTTTTTTATTAGAAAGATTAGAAAAACCTTTGCTAATATTTCGCACAATAAGTTGAAATTTAGTAGGAAATTTATTTACTTGTATAACTGTTACCTGTATTTTTACAAGCTTGATTAACATACGTGCTTATAATTTACTAAACGCATGACTATCAACAGATCGTCTTAATAAAAATATTAATCTTAAAAATACTTCATCATTATCATCAGCTCATCTCATATAACGCTCAATGGGCCTGTGGCTCTTTCACTTTTTTTCTATCATTGACCGATTTATATACCACGATGGTCAGAAGCTGTAAGATTTTATTTCGAGTTTTCTTTCTTTTGCAATGTTTGTATTTGCCTATGTCTCTTAGTTGCTTTTTACGTACACCTACGGATAAGAAATGGAAGGTAGAGAATTATATTTTCATTTCATCACCACATGGAATATATACTTACTATTATAGGGAAAAACTAATCTTCAAAGTAGCGTAACCATCGATTTTTTAAGAAAAAAATCTTTGTGAAATAATGTACGAGCGAGTACTTATAAAATGTACTTCTTCTTTTACTTGTACCTGTTACCTGATACGTAAGTTTTATTAATCATAAAGTTTATTAGTATTTAAAAAAAGATGGCGTTAATGAATTTTCTGAATCTTCTTTTTCATTTATTATTACCAATAACTGTTAGAGTGAACGAAGTACCACCAGCTGGAGCTGTAATTAAATTATGAACAGTTTTTTTTTTAATACATACATATCATCACGCCATATCCCTTGCAGGGTAGGCAGAGAGAATAGAGTGCCAGAGAACTCTATCCTTGCATACTTCACTCGCTTCCTCAACATTCATAATTCTCTTCATACACGCTCGCCGGTTTCGGAGACTCTTGACTCCACCTTCCTTCAGTACATGATCGATCTGGTCTAGGTAGGTTAGTCTCGGTCTCCCCCGGTACCTACATCCTTCCACTTTCGCATTGTATATCTTCTTAACCAGACGTTCGTTCGGCATTCTTTTCACATGTCCGAACCATCGGAGCAATCCCTTTCGCATCTTTACACCGATACTCTCTTTCATACCTACTCGCTCTCTTACGTTATTGTTACGAAAGCGGTCGGTCAGCCTAACTCCACAGGTTTTCCGTAGAGATCGCATTTCGACCGCATTAATTTTACTTTCATACTCTTTTCTGCATACCCAACTCTCGCATCAATACAGTAATGTTGGGACAAGCACTGCGTTATGTATTGCTACACGTGCCTTCTGGCTGAGGTGGTGGCTCCTGAGAAGTTGCCCCAACGCTCCGTTCACTCTATTTCCCGCATTCACTCTTCGCTCTATATCAATTGTGTACCTTCCATCTCGGCTAAATCCACATCCAAGATATACAAATTCATCCACTTGCTCTAGTACATCATTACATATTGTTACTCTTACATCTGTTCTGGCTTCATCTCTTTCAAAGACCGTTATTTTGGTTTTGCTCACATTTACGCGTAAACCCATTTTCTTCCAATCTTCTGTCATTGTGTCGACTAGGGTCTGCAGATCAGTCGCTGACTGTGCCAGTAAGACTACATCATCTGCATAGAGCAGAGCAGTGACCACTGAGTCGCCCATCTGGACTCCCACATTCATATCGTTCAACCTTTGGAGACATTTATCCAGATATATGATAAACAGTCTGGCTGATAGAACACACCCCTGCTTAACGCCGATATTGATATATATATATATTTAATGAGAACATTTATTTAGAGATTTCTTTTGATTGTTTATTAAAATAGCAAATAATCATTAAAATGGCGCGCTAAATATTAATGTTGATGACATATTGTTGGAGAAATTTCTTAAACACAAAAAAAAATCGCATCTGACGTCACAATACCGATTCAGCTATTCAATGCTTAACAATTAAGTATTGCTAAGAATCAATTTATAATATCCGCGGTATCACATCGCCGTAATATCAGATAGCTCATTCACCACTAATACTTATGTTACTCGATCATAATATCCTGTACAGTATATTGTTTACTTTTCAAATATAACATCAAGTTATATTACATATTAGCACTTCTATTATAACTGTCTATTGAACGTCCAATGGATTAATAATAATGTAACATTACTGCCTTTCTTGATGGTTTTTATAAATCATCGCTAAAGAATGTAACGAAACAGCATGCCAACACTAATGTCTGTTATCCTGAATATTTAAGAGAACTAAGGCTCACCGGGATATGAAGTGAAGAAAAAAATATTTCTCCTTAAATTATAATAACTTGCACAGTGGACCTTCCTTTAGTTGAAAACAAAACTAAACTAAAAGTGCATATATACATACCATCACGCCATATTCCTTGCAGGGTAGGCAGAGAGAACAGAGTGCTAGAGAACTCTATCCTTGCATACTTCACTCGCATCCTCAACATTCATAATTCTCTTCATACACGCTCGCCGGTTTTGCAGACTCTTGACTCCAACTTCCTTCAGTACGTGACCAATCTGGTTTAGGTAAGTTAGTCTCAGTCTCCCCCGTTACCTACATCCTTCCACTTTCGCATTGTATATCTTCTTAACCAGACGTTCGTTTAACTGAAAGTGTTTTAGTTAAATAACCACTATAATTTTAGTATGTTCGTCCTTAGGCCGCTTTAGGTTTTCCAAAACACAAGAGATTTATAAATAATATATTTATATTCAATTTAAAATTTAAACTAAACCAATTTTGAAGAATTTTTTTTTTGTGCGTTAGAAGTAACTTGCCATAGTAGCTTAATTATCTGCCAGCTTAAACAGCTGTAAATGATTTGCATAATCGTTGTTTAAGTCTCTGTGATTTTTTTTTAATCTGATCATTAAACTTAATATGTGATAGAATACAGGTGAAAACTTAAAGAAAATTGTATCAAATACTGATATATTCGATAATGAAGTGGCAAGGTAAAGAGGTCACGGGGCCTGTCTGGACCCAGCTCGGTGACCCACATTGACACAATACCCTTCCGCCTAGCGTCACACAATTAAGCTCGACACCAGACATAAAAAAATACCGAAACAAAAGCGAAGGGGGGTTCCGTTGCCCCCCTGCAACGTCGCAGTAACAATTAATCATAGAAAATAAAAAAAAAATGCGTAGTTAAAAGGAGAAAGAGTAAGAAATGGGAACGAACTGGAAAGTATAACTACGGAACGTCAAATGCTCCAAATAATACTAGGTATTTATTTTTATTACCACCCTAAGGGCAGACTAGGGGAGATGCTACGCTGGTAACCAATTAAAAAAGTATTGCGTCCATAAATTTTTCATGTCCTGACGTATATTTAAATATTTGTTCATTGATTAGATCAGAAATAATATTATCAACGTTATATATGTCTGTTTTAATATGTTTTCACTTTATTAAAAATAAAAATAACTACCCACAATTTATATTTAACACTATCATTACAAATTACTGAAATTTAGCATTTAATATTATTATGCTTAATCCTTACTTATATTATAAATGCGAAAGTAACTCTGTCTGTCTGTCGCTCTTTCACGCCAAAACTAGTGAACTCATCTCAATGAAATTAGGTACACAGATAGTCTAGAGCCTGATAATGGACATAGGCTACTTGTTAATGCAAAAGAGAGATTGTAAGGAGGATGAAATGTTGTAAGGAAGTATCGTCATTTTTAAGGCTAGAAGTTTGAACCTTATTTTTAGGCTATTTATTAGGTATAAATAAATATGACATTAACATGTTGTAAAAATTTACCCTTAAGGGTAAATTTTTAAAATAAAAATAGGGGATGAAAAACTTAAGAAAAGTAAACTTTTACGCGGGTGAAGCCGCGGGCAGAAGCTAGTTATTTATAAAAACCCGATTACGAAGCGAAAAATAATTTAATTTGAATAACAAGGTTGTTTCATCGTTTAATACAATTCTAACTGCAAAGTTTGAAGCATCAAGCCCATACAATGTGTAAACATTATCGGGAAGATGGCGCACGTCTCCTTAAAATACTTAAATATAACACGAAGCGAGATTTGAATGTCCTACAATCGTTCACGGTGGTGTAAGTGGCAGCACGATTGGGACGGATTTCCAATGGGTGTGGATTCGAATCCCACTTGTGACATCATTTTTCGTTTCGTAATCGGGTTTTTATAACTATCATTACAGGTCATATATATCCCATTGCTGGGCTTGAGCTTCCTTCATAACGAAATGGAAATTGATCTCCTGATCTGGCTGGCTGAAACAGGTGCACACGTGTTTATTTTGAATTGTTCTTCTCTTACATAGTTATTTACTTTGGTCGTCTTTTAAAAACAGCTCCGATGGTTCGGACATGTGGAAAGAATGCCGAACGAACGTCTGGTTAAGAAGATATACAATGCGAAAATGGAAGGATGTAGGTACCGGGGGAGACCGAGACTAACCTACCTAGACCAGATCGGTCATGTACTGAATGAAAGTGGAGTCAAGAGTCTCCAAAACCGGCCAAAGTGTATGAAGAGAATTATGAATGTTGAGGAAGCAAGTGAAGTATGCAAGGATAGAGTTTTCTGGCACTCTGTTCTCTCTGCCTACCCTGCAAGGGATATGGTGTGATGATATGTATGTATGTATTAAAAAAACAGCTACAGCCAAAAAGGGGTGGTGAATTTTATTCTTACATCATCACCACACAGATCTTCTCCATAGTGGTATAGCAATTGACGTATAAGCTGGTCATATGGATTCTTAGGGAACAACAGTCACCGCTGTACTTTTAATGCGTCCATACATTAATATTAGCGCTCCGAATATTTGATTTATGAATATGATATGAAAAATTGATGTGATTGTTCACACGTCATAGGTACAATTATTTATTAATTTATTGTTTAGGTATTATTTTAATATCTCTTTTTTTTTTTAAAGTCACCTACGAGTTTTGGCGCGAATATGGAAATGTCATGTTACGCTCTTCTATTATATTCATTTCTTTAGTGTTTTGTATTGTTATATTGAATAATTTTGCTGGTATTTTATGGAATATGATACAGTTAATGTGCTGAAGTGTAGTGAATATGGTATAATAGTGGTTTTCGTGTATTTTCGTGTTCCTCCAAAATTCCCAACGAAACTATGAATTTGGTCATCAGCGCCAAATTGATAGTAACGACTTGACTTACTGACGGACAGTGACTATCAAGGACTAATTACAATTTGAAGAAGTGGTAAACAATAATACGGAAGATAAGGCACGAAGTGTCTAAACTATGAAGACTTGGCTTAAAGGTCTAAGTAACCAACCCATAAACTCCAAAAAAAAAGTCACCTACCTCCCTGCACTAAGGAAATAATCCTTGTATTGCACGGTACTTTACAAACATGCAATTAACGCAGATAAATTACACCCAGACTCACAACAACACTTTGTTGATCGCACAAAGTATTTTTCCTGCGTGGTAATCGAACCCATTACACTGGCACGGAAGGTCGGTATCTTAACCATTACGCCATCTGGGCACTCATATTGATTTTTTTTTTATCAAACAAGAGTAAGTTATAATTTTATATACTAATTTGTGTATATTATATAAAAATTAATATCCGTACGTAAGATTGTACAAGTATGAACCCAAGTGAATTATGCAAAATAGAAAATTAATATGATCCAAAGTTTGAAAATTAAAAATCGCAAGTAATATTAAATTGCAATCAATCATTTGGATTATTTTCAACAGATGGCGCTCGTCAAAGACCTTTAGTTTAACAAGCACGTCTAGAATATCTATTATGAATTATTGTCGTTACTGTCATCAATTCGCAGTATGTCAAAATACGGACTAATTGTGACTAATTACAGACTAACGATAAGGAATAATTGACGACATTTTGACTGAACAATAGTGGATGTAGATTGGCTGATGGATGGCATCATCATAATGTCTCCAACAGCAGACATTTTAGTTAGTATGTCATGCAAAATTTTCAAATTTAATTTCTACAGTTTCAACATATTGCGCACTATAAAGTTATGAATTATCGTTGATTTTGATTTACCGTATTTTGACAGAGTCAGAAGTGTGGAAAAAGTGGATGGATACAATTGGCCACCCCCTATCGTGCGTGCGATTGTCGTAAAAGACGACTAAGGGATATAATACAAGATATCTCTGTACAAGAGGTGGAAAACTCTGAATAAAGCCAAATACTTTTTTTTTTTTTTGGTGGGTGGCTACGGTCGGCGCAGTCCTCGCACCGCTCCATCCGGGGTGACAGAGGGGCGTACGCACACCCGTAACCCACCCGTGACGTCGCCTTCGTCGTTGGGCCGAACACCGGAGCAGAGTGACTTGACGTCAGTGGTCGGCCCGACGGAATACCCCTGAGGAGTACCCTCTCCTCGACCGACATCCCCCCCTCGGGTAGGATGTCGGTCAAAGCCAAATACCTACCAACCCATCCAGCTTAGTATAGTAGGTTAATTTCCCTTCTATTGTGGAAGAGGCCCGAGCCCAGCAGTGGAACGGATATGATCTAAGATTATTTTTTATGAGACGCTATTGTGTGCCAATACCTACAGGCAAACCATCCGGAGCAATGAAAGGTGGTAAAGACCATATAGACCCTCAACATATACTTGTACTATCACTTTTTGAGCTGACTACCTGGAGTCCTCTAGTAGCAGGCTAGTAGAGCGTTAATACGCCACGCAGGCCTGATGTGTTAACGCTTCTTTTTTTTTATTGCTTATAGTGGCAAACGAGCAAGCAGCAAACCTGATGAGAAGTGTCACTGCCGCCCATGGACCTTTGCTATACCATGGTATAGCTAGGCCGCTGCCTGCCAATACAATCCTCAAGCCCACCCAGTTGAGCTTCCGGCTCTCTCGCTCACCGAACGAAGCGCAATAGCACATTGCCATTACTCATACGTCGATCTTCTGCGAGAGTGTGGTACTACCCCGGATGGACCGGCCCGCGGCTGTAGACAGATAACGGTCAACAGCGTGGTCCTACCACTAATAAATCTGGATACCATTCCATGCTATAGAATCATATGCTGTATTAGTTTAAATGGCATTTTTGTCATCATTTTCATTCATCATTTCAGCTCATATGTCCCATTATTGTGCTCGAGCCTCCTCCATAACGGGAGGGAAATTGACCTGATACACCACGCTGATCAGACATTGATATAGGGTTTAGTTTCGAGTTTTCCTTCTCTTGCATAGATTTTATATACGTTTTATACCCTTTAGTCGTTACTTACGATCGCCCACTGTTAAAATAGGGGGTGGTGAATACTTCTTACTCCGTCACCACACGGAAAAATGGCAATTTAAGTGTATTTTCGAAATTAGTAATTATAGGTACCGGTGGAGACTGAGACTCACCTACCTAGACCATATTGGTCACGTAGTGAAGAAAGGTGGAGTCAAGAGTCTCCGAAACCGGCGAGCATGTATGAAGAGAATTATGAATGTTGAGGAAGCGAGTGAAGTATGCAAGGATAGAGTTCTCTGGCACTCTGTTCTTTCTGCCTACCCTGCAAGGCGTATGGCGTGATGATATGTATGTATGTATGTATGTAATAATTGTAGAATCAAATATACTATTCGAATAAACTATTATAAATAATTATCAGTTTAATAAAGCTTCCACTATTGTTACAAAGTTTACCTATCGAATTTTATCAAATTAATGTTACTAACATTAGGCCCCCATCAAATTTTCTTTATAGCCATCCAAATTACACTAATAAATTATTTAGCCCTAATCAAACTATAGGTTAATTATACTTGTAATTAATAAATTATACTTGATAGCTACCACGGTCGTATTGTCTGCTAGTGGCTTAATTAAAAAATATATTTATTATTTATATCTCATTATTCGTAGGATATTAATGAATCACGAAACCTGCCTAATGTTTATTTAATCAATCGTTTTTAATTTGTTATTCTATAATATTACTTGCTGTGTGGTAGCGGCGACGAATACTACCAACCCTTAAGGTAGGGCCAAACCTGCGCGACCAAAGCGACTGCGAAGCGGGAGCGTCAGCCCCGCGACAGACGCTAATGGACGCTACCCGTGATATCTTATGGCGCCATGCACACCTAAGCGACCACGGTGCGGGACTTATTGTACGCGTTTTTAGACGCTCGAGTTTCGCGTCCCGCCTCCCGCATATTGGACGCGCAGATTTGGCCGTACCTTTACTTTGCTCGTTGATATCGTAAAAGTCGACTAAGAGCCTTATAATGACCTGATCCAACTGATGCCGTTTGGTCAACAATTACATTTCCAAGGAGGGTTGACGTCTGGCAGGCAGCCGGTCACAAAACTATTGCCAATAACTTTTACAATATGTATTATGAAAGAGGAGTGCATGTTGTATCGACTCTAAGTAATTGGATTAATAGTAGGCGAATAATGTTCCATAATATTACATATTTTAATAAATCGCATATTTGTCAAACATACTTCTGATAGTAAGTAGTAATACGAATTTAAGTAGTACAGCATATTTGAGGCAAATCTACACCACTACTAATATTTTATAGTGATCATGGTTACGGGAGGATAGTCCTACCGTGGCCATGATCACTGTAAAGTGTTTGAAACATTGGACAACTAAAAATCAAATAAAAACGCCATAGAATCCGTAAAAGTAGATTTATTTCAAAAGTTTAATACTCGCGTAAACATCACAAACCATTATAGTTAGCATAATAACATTGAACATGCCATATCCATGGTATAAAGTATTTTGACCTACAATTATTTCCATCGATAACTGCGTTATTCAATCCGACAAGCAGTCTTGGTAAGCATATATTACTATAACAACACAAATAATTTTAAGGCAATCATCCAAAAATGCACTAATATATTCGTATAGACTTCGTTGATTTTACCAAATTAGTATCAATCTAGCAGGGGCGTAGCTACCGACGTATCAGCCGTATTAATTATACAGGCCTCCGAGCTTCAGAGTATCCTGTAATGTAGGTAAACAAAAATTCGTAAA
The DNA here is from genome assembly GCA_905163515.2 of Lymantria monacha. Classification (NCBI taxonomy): domain Eukaryota; kingdom Metazoa; phylum Arthropoda; class Insecta; order Lepidoptera; family Erebidae; genus Lymantria; species Lymantria monacha. The sequence goes on from LR991081.1 coordinate 28,475,481, forward strand.
ATATTATCCATAATCACACTTAAACTTCTTACACTGTATTTCCTGGCAAAAACGTCTCATTTTATTTAAACACCTCTTTTATAGATAAGAATCTATAAAAGAGGATGTTTGTATATATGACATCGCTTAACTCAGAAACTATTTGACGGATCACTATGAAAATTGGTACGTATATGTATTTTTTCACGGGGAAGATTTATATCATCTCATTGATGTAACTCACCACCAGGCGGCGCTGTGATATATTGACTTATACAAACAAACCAACGGGCTGGATTTGCTAATACTACATATTTATACATTCAATACATGATTAATACTGTCCATACAATAGTATTGACGTAATTGCGCAGTGTAGCCTTGTAAGTATTTAATGTTTTAGTGAAATCATCTTATAAACAACTTTGCCAAAAAAAATATCGAGAACAGTGTTTATAGTCGTCATATTATAGGCAACTTCGCTTTTAAGAATAGTAATTGCAAGTTAAAATTTATAATTAATATTTAACTATTTATTTTAGTTGTGGTATTGAATGAATTCTGTCTACAGCTGCGGGTCGGTGCGTTCAATGTGATCATACTCTTGCAGAAAATCGACTTCTGAACAGTGACAATATGCTGTTGCTTCGTTCGGAAAGCCAAAGACCTGACAGCCCAACTTTTTGGGAAGTTTTAATTAGGATGCCTTCTAGCTATAACTCTGGAATTGCAAAGTCCCATGAGCGGCAATAACACTTACCATCAGGTGTGCTTCTTGTTCGTTTGCCACCATAAGCTACATAAAAAAGTAATACACGCTCGCGTTTTGTGAAAAATGTTTACCCTTCATCGGGGCCGCACCTATTTTGATACAGGGCCTTTCGAAAGGAATCTACAACAATGCACTTATATAATTTATTTTCTATTTCATATAAACATAGAAACAATTGAAGAAGTTCTGGTCCCCGAACTTTAGTTTTCTGTAAAAAATGGTTGAAAGACCACCAAGAGAGTGGTCAGCAGCACTGTTTTGTGAAACATATAAGACCAACTGCGATCGCCAACTCACATACCAAGCCTGGCAATTATGGTACTAAATTCCCTCTCGAAGACGGTTATAACCATCACTGACGTTCATAGGTTGATAGATGAAAGTACAATTGATTTGGTTTTTTGAATCACTTTGACTAGATTCCTAATTGATATTGAATCTCTTTGGAAATGATAACTTTCAAGAACATTATATTCTAATAGAACTAAGATGCTCTCCACCTCTGTGTGGTAACTAAGTATTCATCACCCTTTGTCTTGCCTGTGGGTGATGTAAATGATGCAAGAGAAGGAAAATTCGAACTAAAACTTTGTTCCAACGTGTCAACCATTGTGATATATAGATGCAATTTGTCTCTTATTTTGGAAGAGGCTGAAACCCAATAGTCGATAGTAAATAAGCCAAGATGATGAAAATATAAGTTTCAAATAACATATGCTATAGCATATGTTATTTGAAACTTAAGTTATTTCTTAAGTTGTATACAACTTAAGAAATAACTGTTCAACCATCAGCCATTCATCAGCCCGTAGACTTCCACTGTTTGATATATGCCTCGAAACGAGAATACAACTCAGAACTGTCACATACCACCTGAATTTAAAAACTTAATACCTATTCAATATAATATTAATCTTGCAATATATTTTATATTAAGATAAGTCCATTATTCCAATTTTTTTTCAAGACAATATCGACCTATATTAAGAACAAAGATACATTTGATTATGATAAGAGATCGTTTTTATTGAAGTTATAAAGCTAAACTGATCTATATATAAGAGAAACTAATATTAGTAAATTAATCAATTTCATACAAAAAAAAAGAAATGATATGGCTGATTTTGTGTTTGACAAATTTTAAATAACTCTTCTCTAATAATGATTATGCAGATGTAACGGATAGGTTGATATAGTGATATACGTCTACCAGAAGTGCTAGGTACTAACAAAAGCTTTATGATAAACAAGCATCTCTCCTTCAAATTCAATTTTTTTTTTCGCTCCAAACACTCATCTCACTGGAAACCTTCTAATTAAAGCCCACAGCTTGACATACAGTTTTGAATTGGTAATCATTTCGTATCAAAGATTCTATTCATTCTTGCCTATTACCTTTCAATGCATCGATCGTCACCCGTCTGATACCAATTAATTCTTTTTTTTTTAACGTATAGTTTTCTTTTATCAGTGAGCCTCAAATAAAGTTAGCTTTTCCGCTACAGAGTAACTTGGCAACTCTCTTGAGACTGAAGCATGGCAAGCTATTGCAAACATTATTAATTTACTTTGAATTATAGTAATTGAGGTTAGAAGTGAATAACTAGATGTTTTAAAGTGCTTCCGCGAAACGAAAATAATTATTAATTAAGTTAGTTTCGTATAGACTCTAAATGTGTTTTTTTTTTATTACTCATAGTGCCAAATGAGCAAGCAACACACCTGATAATAAATGTTACTGCGACCCATGGACCTTTATATTACTGGATAGCCTTTTTATTGTAAATAATAGCAGGGATGCCTACAAACCAAGTTGGGCGCCCGGTTCTCTCGCTCAACGAATGAAGTACAACAGCACGGTGCCACTGCTCAGACACGGATTTTCTGCGAGTGTGTGGTACTACCCCGGATGGAACGGTCCACGGTTGTAGACAGAAAACTATCAACATTATGCTCCTATCACTCCTAAAATATTTATAATTATCGATTTAGAATACAATCTAAATTATGAACATGACTAACTCATATATTGATTGTGTCATCATCATCATTCTTCTACTCTTATCCCAATTACTTGGGACCGATACAATATGTACTCTTCTTTCACAGTACACATTGTAAAAATAATTGGCAATTGTTGTATGACCGGCCGCCTGCAAGACGTCAACCTTCCTTGGGAATGTAATTGCTGACCAAACGGCGTCAGATGGAGTTGGCCCAGGTCGTTATAAGTTTGCGTCAATAAGACTCAAAATATTATGAATAGAATATATTAGGAAATATTATAGAGAATATATTAGGATTAGACTGTTTCCATATTTAACATAAAATAATATGGAGTTAACTTTATAAATTTAAAAATGTCATTCACTAACGTAAATTTTTCACGCTAGAATGATTTTTGCGATATTTATTTTCATAGACGAATAAGGTGTTGGAGAAATAGTGAAAGGTAAAACCAGTACTCCCTGCTCCAAAAAAAATAAAATTTGACAAACACTTAAAGTTGACAGTCTCTGTGACAGCTGCGGGTCCGATTCGCGTTAATGATTTAAAACCATCTTCGAATTATTGCCTTTCTAATGAAACAGTTTTGAGAGACATTGTTATAATTTCATAGTTTAAAACTAAAGTATAAACATTTTTTGTGTTTTACATATAGATTACGTATTTTCAACAATTGTCATGATAGACAATTAATGTTTTTTTTTTATCTTTCATGCTCATCTATGATTGTAGCTGGTAAGTAACACATAGTTATTATGATCGTTGTGTTGCTGGCATAAAGTTTGATACTAGATAACCCCTACTATTTAGCATGTATATGTATGTATGTGTATTATGTATTTAGCCTAGGTATGAAATGCTATTGGATTTTTTAAAATAATTAAATACTTTATAAAATAATTAAATATTTTTTAAATTAATTAAATATTTTATATTATTAATTAAAAAAAAACTAAGTCTAAAATATTTTTTATATTAATTAAATAATTTTTAATTCAAGTAAATATTTTTTTAATTATATAAATATTTTTAAATTAATTAAATAATTTTAAATTAATTAAATAATTTTAAATTAATTAAATAATTTCTAAATTAATTATTTATTTATTTTTAAATTATTTAAATATTTTTGAATTGAGTAAATATTTTTTTAAATTATTTAAATATTTTTAAATTAATTAAATATTTTATAATTAATTAAATAATTATTGATTTTCTCGTCTAATATTTCGCAGTGTCTGAAAACAAAGGTTTATAACCAGTGTGTGTTACCCAGTGATGACTTACGGCACTGAAACGTGGTCTTTATATGTTGACCTCATAAAAAGGCTCATAGTCGCTCGGCGTGCTATGGAAAGGGCTAAGCTCGGTATGTCTCTACGGTATAAAATCCGGAATACGGAAATGCGTAGAAGAACAGGTTTAACCGACATAGCCCGAAGGTTTAGCACGTTGAAGTGATAATGGGCAAGCCACATCGCTCAACGAACCGACAACCTTTGGAGAGAAAAGGTTCTCGCGAGTCGCCACCACAAATCGGACGACGCAGCGTAGGACTACCCCCCAACTAGGTGGACTGACGGCATTATGAAGGTCACAATTTTGTGAGCAGACCTATATCCAACAGTGGACGTTCACGTGCAGTTGAATCGATGGATGGAAGTAGTTTTAAATTTACCATATGTGTAATTCTCGGATAGATTCAAAGTATTTGTTAGATATTTATGTTTTATACGACGCTAAGGCCACCATTTAACCTCATTATTGTAATGTCTGCTGCGCTTATCGTAGCTGTACCTTCATGCTTTTCCTAATTATTTTTATTAAAAGTCACCAATTTATTGAACTAAGGGGATAATAATTTTTAACTTTACAAATTAATGTACACAAATTAAACAATTTGTGTATTTGTCCTGGGTGATAATCAAACCTGCGTCGCTTGGCACGGTGGGTCTATATCTTAACTAGTACGGCATCGATACAGTCAATTTAACAGGCAATTTATTTACTACTGTTTTGATTATCTCATCTTATAAGAGGGCAATCGACAGGCTGGTATAGGGTTATATTTCGAGTTTTCTTCTCTTGCATATATCATTCTCCTACTCTTATCCCAATTACTTGGGGTCGATACAATATGTACTCTTCTTTCATAGTACATATTGTAAAAGTTATTGGCAATAGTTTTATGACCGGTCGCCTGCCATACGTCAACCCTCCTTGGGGATGTAATTGTTGACCCAACGGCATGAGATGAAGTTGGCCCAGGTCATTATAAGGCTCTTAGTCGCCTTTTACGACATCCACGACCATAGTAAGGGTTGGTAGTATTCGTAGCCGCTACCACACAGTACTATGTATATATGTTATCTGCATATTACATCTCTTAGTATTTTTTGTACGACACCCACGTGCAAGATAAATAATCCACCCTCGATGGCATTTATGGGCATTATAAATCATGACTAACAGAAGTTTTAATGGTGGAAATGTGTGGTAGAATTAGTAACCATTTAAAAAAAAAAATTTTTTTACTATTTTTTTGGTAGGCTTTGGTCTGGACACACGCCATCCGTTCCATCCGGGGCGACTTAAGGGCAACGCGTGGCCCACCAAAAATTTGTTAAATGATTTTCTTACATTAAATTTATTGTTTCTTACTAACTTTAATATTGAATTTAAAGATCACTAAATAATTATAGTTATGACAAGACATGATCTACGTATAAATTATCAGTGACTAATGAATAATATAAGACGACTCAACTAGTACTTTGTAGTCTTCATTAAAGATACACGCTTTCGCAAACATGGCACGCGTTTGATACAACTAGATGTAATTGGAGAGACCCCTATTGTCTTATAAAGTTATTGTCTACTTGATACACACTAAGTCAACATAAAGATATCCAACCAGGCGGTAGCCTCTGCTTAATGAAAAATAAATGTTGATACTGGAAGAGGATGAAGGATCTCTTCTCATACATATTAATTATTGGTATTATTTAGCTTCAATCCTTACTAATATTATAAATACGAAAGTAACTCTGTCTGTCTGTCGCTCTTTCACGCCAAAACTACTGAACCGATCTAAATGAAATTTGGTACACAGATAGTCTAGAGCCTGATAAAGGACATAGGCTATTTTTTAATGCAAAAAAAGGTTGTAAAGGGGGATGAAAAGTTGTAAAAAATTATCGTCATTTTTAAAGCCAGAAGCTTGAAACTTATTTTTAAGCTATTGATTAGATGTCTATACATTAAAATTTCGTAAAAAATTTACCCTTTAGGTGTAAAATAAAAATAGGGGACGAAAAACTTTAGGCAAGTAACCTTTTACGCGGGCGAAGCCGTGGGCAGAAGCTAATATTTTTATATGTAAAAGATTTGATTCATATATGTTAAATGTTACCTTTACTTATTCATACTTATTGTTGTAATACATGTTTTCTTTGTAACTTTTTTTTTATTCAGCAGGTAAGTGTTTTTGTGTGTTTTATTAATGTTCAATGTTTTCTTAATTTTTCAATTAGTTTCTTAAGTTTAGTTTGAACATTAACAATAAGTTATATATAGACATACCTATTTATTATAATTTACTGCAGTGATTTGATAATATTGTGTATTAAAATAATTATTATGTGACAATTTTATTATTGAGATATCTTAATTTATATAAATCTTTACACCAAATATTAAATGACGCGAATGACAATAGATTATTGTTGTGAATAATCAAATTTATACGCTAAATTACAATATACACAAAATTTATCGGCACATATAAATAAATTAATATATGTAATTTTTTTTTAATATATTTTTTTTATTCTCCTTGTGGTGACGGAGTAAGAATACTATTCATCACCCCTTATCTTACCCGTGAATGATAGTACGAGACGACTAAGGTATATAAAACGTATAAAACATCTATGCGAGAGAATGAAAACTCGAAACAAAACCCTATACCAACACGTCTGACCAGCGCGGTATAGTAGGTTAATTTCCCTCCCATTACGGAGGAAGCACAAGCCCAACAGTGGGACATTTATGGGCTGTGATGATGATGATGTCATTTTATATAATGCGCTACTAACACTTAAAAAAAATGTTAGTAGCTCTTATCTATTAGTCAGGTAACTGGTTTGCTATGTAGATGTCTCGAGACTCAATCCGAACGTAAAGTAAAGTCGGTATGACTTTTATATTTCTTAATAATTATACGTTGCTTCATTAGTAAGCAAACAGTGCCGAAACGACAATATCATAGCGTTTAAGTGATCTTCGCAAACATGCGACAGATAGGAACATTGAATATCCTGATATAGTCTATGGAATTTAGAGGTTAGAAGTCACTCTACTCTATTACTTTGTAGCAATTTTTTCAATTTGGCTACGCTAAAATGCCGAATCAATTAAAATATGAATCATAAAGTTATATGATTAGTCGACGATGATAAATGACATTTTATAGAATTTAATTGTTCTCATTGAAATACATAATTTCCACACCAGTTAGTGCATATACAAATGTAGGCAAGATTACAAAATATAAATTGAATCGTTCAACATTTTTATATTCAGATATTGTTCCAATTATAGTTCACTCAAATATAAACAAGTAAATAACTAGTTTTGTTTATGAATTAAGCAATATTAATGAGACTATTTCAATTATGTAAATTAACTCGTAGAGCTATGAAATTCGGAGTGACAGCGCCACAGAAAACTCATTGCACCTTTGATCTTTACACAGAGCTAACCTCTCAGAGGCTACTCCCATTACTGTATGCAGATTTTATACTTTGTGTCATTTTTGTGCCTGCGTCCCCACACCAGGCGGCTCGACGCCCTCTCTCGCCCCTCGCGCCCGCCCTGCCTCGCCTCTACCCCCGCGGGGTGCGCTACTTAGCTGATGACTTATTAAGAGTGCATTCTTCAGAGGTGTCTGCCTGTCGTGGTGGGTTTAATGACGTGGGTGGCAAGGTGCTCTCCGATTTCGTACTTCGAGTATGTCCCACTTTTTGACACAATGCATAGGAACTAGTTGCGGTTTTTGCGTGACACCTCAATCTTAAGTGTTCTTAGTGAACATTATATAATAATAGCGAAGATTTCATTCTTGTTGAGATTTTAATTCGCGATGTTTTTATTGTTGATGTTATAATAATCTCTATTACCTGTTCCAGTCATTAATTAATAATTGATGCCTCGTGTTATTTCATCACAATCATCATCATCATCACAGCCCATAAAGGTCCCACTGTTGTTGGGCTCGGACCTCCTCCGTAATGGGAGGGAAATTAACCTATTATACCGCGCTGGTCACACGTATTGGTATAGGGTTTTGTTTTGAGTTTTCCTTCTCTCGCATATATGTTATATGCGTTTTATATCCCTTAGTCATCTCGTACGATCACCCACGGGTAAGATAGCGGGTGGTGAATTGTATTCTTACTCCGTCATCACACGGACCACCCGTGTTACTTTTCTATCTATAATAATGAAAGTTATGGTAGTTAGCTATAGAAAAAGGCAATGAAATGAAGCCCTTGAAATTTTTTGTTAAACATTTATTTTCGTTTTAGTTGATATATTTTACGTCGCAGTTCGTAAAGTTCCTCTCGTTCCGTTTTTATCTTTTATTTTTTTTTTATCGATATGTGTTTTCTTAATCTGTGGAGAAAGGGGTATGTCGGACACGTTTAATAATTTAATGATATTACTACACTTTAAAAATAATATTCTAATATATGACTAATTTTTGTTTTTAATAAATAAAAAATAAATGAAACGTAGATTTATCATCATCATCATCTTAGCTATTTATGTTCCACTGTTGGGCTCGAGCTTTCTCCATAATGGGAGGGATATTGACCTACTATACCACGCTGGTCAGACATGTTGGTACAGGGTTTTATTTCGAGTTTACTTCTCTTCCACATATGTTATATGCGTTTTATTTCCCTTAGTCGTCTCTTACGATCACCCACGGGTAAGATAGGGGGTGGTGAATTGTATTCTTACTCCGTCACCACACGGATAAAACGTACTTTGACTTATGTGTTATTTGAATATTATTTTTTTTGTTGCCTTTAGCGGCAAACGAGCAGCAGTACACCTGATGGTAAGTGTTACTACCGTTCATGGACTTGGGCAATACCAATGATACAGCTATTGCCGATAAACCCAAACCCTCCCAAATAGTTGGGTTTCTGGTTTTCTCGCTCACCGAACGAATCAAAACACATTACAACTACTCAGACGTCGATTTTCTGCGAGAGTATGGTATAGTATCCCCGGGGAGTATCCTCGGACGGACTGGTCCCCGGCTGTTGACAGAAAAATGTCAACAGCGCAGTCCTGCTACTAAATATATACTTATTTAGGTATCGTTACTTAAAACTGTTATAAGTGTGCTGATTATAGGTTAGAGAAGAATGAGAAAGATACGATAAATCACTACTTCTTACTTTTTAAAGTAACAGCAATTGCCATCGATAACGTTAAGCCTCTTTTTTGTTTATTTTTTTTTTGCTTTGAGCTATGGTCAGGTCACACCCCGCTTAATCCGTCCGGGGCGACAGATGAAGCGGCGCCCGGTCCCATAAACCCGTCGGATCATAACGCTCATAAACTCATTTTTACATGCATTACATCTCTTTATATGTTTGAAATAAATAAGAAAAAAAAATATATTAATTACATTTTGAGTTGCAACCCTACGGCGCGTCACGATGCGGTTGACGCCTTGAAAACGCGGCGGCCTAAATAACAGGCCAGGGTTGTCAGTGTTCATGATAAAAGCTATCTGACACAGGATTGTTGGAAATTAAAAGGGTCCCCGGTGTATTTGTTCGTCATTTCCGAACGCACGCGATTTAGGCGTTCAAGTCGTCAGTCCCTGTATTGTTGATAAAAAAAAAGTTAGAATCAAATATTTATGAGATTTACTATTGAAATGTAATCTAAAACCTCTCATGTAAATTGTTTTGTATAAAAAAAATACCTAAAAAATAAATGTATATATTATTCAAATACGTTTATTACGCGTTATTTGTGAATGAATGCTATACAGATTTAAAAAAACGAATAAGAATTTTTAATGCTACAAATTAAAAATACTGGCAATTAATTAAAATATTGTTTATAATTCTACATAGCACTTTGTCTTAACAAACGATCAGGTTCAAATTTTACACAGATGTGTATAAAATCACATCCAGAAGAGAGAAACCCCTTGAGAAATAGGAAATTAGTATTTAAACGGTCATCTGGGATAACACGCGAATGAATCGGCAGTGATTCAACATAATGACTATCATAGTCATTCATGATAAGACCGACGCTTTAGCCTGTTTAACGAGGCTCGGGTGTTTTGTGGCTTTCCTTGCGACTCTTCAGCCTTAAAAAAGTATTTTAATAATAATTATTCTTTTCAAGCACACATTATAAAAAATTACTTCGTGGTGATCAAACCAAATACAAAATATTTTTTTAAAAGAGCAGCAGACAAACCTGGTTGGTAAGGCCATAAAATTAAAGTAATGTTATGAGGAAAATTTCAAGTATAAGTTTCTTAAGCTTTAGTTTTTTTTATTGCTTGTGGTGGCAAACGAACATGCCGCACACCTGGTGGTAAGTGTTACTGCCGCCCATAGACCTTTGCAATACTAAGGGTATAGCTAGGCCGCTGCCTACCAATACAAACCCCAAACCCACCCCAGTCGGACTGCCGGCTCTTTCGTTCACCGAAAGAAGCGCAATGCACATGACCATTACTCAGACGTCGATCTTCTGCGAGAGTGTGGTGGACGGACTGGTCCGCGGCTGTAGACAGAGAATTGCCAAAAGCTTGGTCCTACCACTAAAAGTCTTGGTTAGTTGTAAGGGAAGACCATATAAATTATGGATGAATTGTATTCATTCATTCAATCACATGCTTCAGCATGTAATAGATAAAAGGAGAGTAATCACACAGACGATAGGTGATAGAATTAAAAAAAAACGTAATGTATTTTAAATTGCCTCGACTCAATTAAATGGGTTAAGAGAAGGATTATGATGATGATAATGCATAGGCAGTAAAAGACTCGCTTTCCTTAACTGATTCCTCTTCTCGGCTCATAAATATGCTGAGCCTAACGCTCACCCTTTTTTGCAATAGCAACCAAGCTCTCCAGATAGACTAGGGAATTTGTTTTGTTCTTGTTTTATTTCTCTGGCCGTATTGTTATCGGAGCTAACTCGTCCTTGGGGACAGATAGGATATTGACTCTAAGAAATAATTTGTACACTGACACGTTTTAAAACTATTGATGATTAAATTTTCTTTTCGCTTTCCTGACCGGCATTATGGCATTACAATCATGTCAAACTATTAACCTTTTCAAAAGTTTATATAAAAAAAAATTATTATGATGAATTCAATGTAACGACTATTTTAATAAGGTTGTATATTTTCTTGGTCGATAAATTATCGCTAATGTTTAGGAACGTCCATCATGGTCGACAATGGTGCCTTTTTTGTTGCTTACTGTAATTACTGCTCGTTGATTTTATTGCCGCTGACAACCCTAGCGTGGCTATGTAAACTTAAGTGTTTGTGGCACCCCTAATGTCTGCAGTTTTTTTTCATAGAACTGTGTCTCATTATGCTGTCATCGGTCTTCACTTAACTCATAACTTTACATAGTATTATTTAGTTATATTATTTGCTTTTGTAACGGGTTTAAACCACAATACGTCAGCACCACTTACATATCCGTAGGAGCCGTACACCTTGACAAGGGTCACCAGAGGTATGAAAAGCAGCACTTTCCTAGGCAATTTACATTAACTAATGCGATCCTCAAACCATCAAGTGTGGCGATTATTTCACAACCCCATTTTTTCTGGAGGAATGTAAATTGTGTGAATGTTTGAAAAAAAAAATATATACATACATATATATGTATATATATATATATATATATATTTATAATATTTGGTACATTATTGGTTTATTACTAGTTTTTCCTCTATTACTCTGTTTTCTCCTCTATATGTTATCTATATAGCCGTTATTAACGATACCCACAGATAAAAGTAAAAAGTGGTTTCAGTTTATTTTGCTATTGATGTACTTTTTTAAATTTTCATTATAATATCACTAAAAGTAGATAGTTAATAATTGCGCCAGTAATTGATAAGTTAAGAAATGCTTGATGTGGTATGGACATGTTGAAAGATGGGATGAAAGTAATGTTGTGAGGAATGTATTAAATATGAATGTTGAAGGCTTTAAGGTTAAGGGAAAAGATGGATAGACTGCGTGAAGCATGACATGAATAGACAAGGAGTAATCACAGCGACGTTTGATAGTGTTGTATGAAAGGAGGGGATATATTTCATCGACCCTAAATTATCGGACAAAGAGCATAATATAATGAAAAATAAATAAATAACGGTCATATGGTATTTTTTTTACTAGAGTCTTAACACCCGATTACGAAGCGAAAAATGATGTCACAAGCGGGATTCGAACCCGCGCCTATTGGGATTCCGGCCCAATCGTGCTGCTACACCACCGTGACTTATTGTAGGACATGCAAATTTCGCTTCGTATCATATTTACGTCTTAAGGTTACGGTATGCCATCTACCCGACAATATTTACACATTGTTGTAGGCTTAATATTTATTCGGTTGACATCAGCAATCGGGCCCAAATGAGGTATTTGGGCCTGGTGCTCGACGGGCATTGGTAGTTTCGGGAGCATTGCCGCAGGCTCGCTCCGCGGCTCGTCGGCGCGGCGTCCGCCCTTTCATGGCTTATGCCGAATGTGGGTGGATCGAGCGCTACGTGCCGACAGTTGTACACGGGGGCCGTCCAGTCGATGGCCTTGTACGGCGCACCGATGTGGGCAGGGTCCCTGACCGTCCGACTCAGGGCTCTTCTGTGGCGACCACAGAGGGCCATGGCGGTCAGAGCTGTACGCGGGTACCGCACGGTGGCGATGGAGGCAGCGTGCCTGTTGGCCGGGAGTCCCCCGTGGGACCTGGAGGCGGAAATGCTCGCCGATTTGTATCGGCGGGTGTCGGGGGTGCGCGCGGAGGTCGGTGTGGTCTCATTGAGGGAACTCACCGCCTGGCGCGTCGACGCCCGCCTAGACGTCATTGCCCGTAGGGCAGTCCGGCTGGAGAGGCCTCGGTTCGGGGTGCGGAGCGTGGGGGCCTGCCGGCCGGTGCTGATGAAGTGGTTGGAACGACGGAACGGGGTGCTATCCTTCCGATTGGTGCAGGTTTTGACGGGGCATGGATGCTTCGCCAAATACCTGCACACGGTCGTCAGGAGGGAGAGTACACCGTCCTGCCACCACTTCGATTGCGACGAAGACACGGCGCAGCATACGCTCGAAGTTTGTGCCGCTTGGGCAGAGCAGCGTCGTGAACTTGTCGCAATCATCGCCGACCTAACGCTGCCGACCATCGCCAGGGCGACGCTCGACAGCGTCAGGAACTGGGACGCGGTCGCAACCTTCTGCGAGGCAGTAGTCTCGCGGCCGGCGACTGGGGCGGCGCAGGCGCGATTACCTGCGCCTGATGCCGCCCTAGCCAAGGCCGCGGGTGACTGGATTGGGGAATTAGTCCGTCACCCGCTGAGAGGCCGACCGCGTGAGGAAAGACCGACATCCTACCCGAGTTGACGTCAGTCGAGGAGAGGGTACTCCTCAGGGGTATTCCGTCGGGCCGACCACTGACGTCAAGTCACTCTGCTCCGGTGGTCGGCCCAACGACGAAGGCGACGTCACAGGTGGGTTACGGATGTGCGTGCTTACGCCCCTCTGTCACCCCGGATGGAGTGGTGCGAGGAGTGCGCCGACCGAGCCCAACCCAAAAAAAAAAGAAAAAAGGCTTAATATTTCGAACTATGCAGTTAGAATTGTGTTAAACGATGACACAACCTTGTTATTTAAATAACTGAAATTTAGCATTTAATATGCTTAATTATATATAAAACCCGATTACGAAGCGAAAAATTATGTCACAAGCGGGATTCGAACCCGCGCCTATTGGGATTCACGAGCATGATTGGGCCGGAATCCCAATAGGCGCGGGTTCGAATCCCGCTTGTGACATCATTTTTCGCATCGTAATCGGATTTTATAAATAATTAAGCATATTAAATGCTAAATTTCAGTAATTTAAATAGTCTTAACAATTTTCAACTAAAAATATTCTCATCATCTTCATCATCATCATCACAGCCCACATATGTCCCACTGTTGGGCTCCAGCCTTCTCCATAGTGGGATGGAAATTGACCTACTATACCACGCTGGTCAGACGTGTTGGTATAGCCTTTTGTTTCGAGTTTTCCTTCTCTCGCATAGATGTCATATGCGTTTTATATCCCTTAGTCGTCTTGTACGATCATCCACGGGTAAGATATGGGGTGGTAAATTGTATTCTTACTCCGTCACCACACGGAAAAATAATTCTCAACTATTATCTTAATTAGAAATTTCCATATTATTTCGCCAATTTTGTTTTATTTATAAGCGATTTTAAATCGATACATTAAAATGTACTAGACCGTTATGAATTTACACTAGATTAATCAATTTTCATCTCATTGCATCCTTCAAAACTTCAAAACGCTACGCCATGCGACGCATTCTAGACTCAATAACTGCAATCCCATAACGTATTTTTTGTTTATTATTGTCTGTGGGGGTCATACGATGTCATTATACCACGGAGATGAAGGTTTCAAATTTAAAAAAAAATCCTTTGATGTGAAACTTCTATAAGGCGTTACGGCAAATGGCGTGATGCTCTTTTACGCCACCATGCCCCTTTTTTTGATGGTGGGCTATGAAGTGTTCAAAATCCGCTAAATCCATGAGGAGCGACAGAAAAAGCGGCGCGCTACCCCATAGACCCGCCCTACATGTACCGATCAACACCAAAATCACGAAGTCCTAAACCTTCATAGTCTTCAACCTCACCACGTATCACCAAGGCGGAGGGACTTCTCTATTAGCATTAAGGAATTTATAATTGTATCGCGGGTGACTTTACAGATATAATTAATGGACTAAAATTACATAAAGACTCAGAACAAAAATTTATGGATGGGAATCGAACCCGTGACACTTAACACTATAGCTGGGTATTTTAAATGCAACTCCATCTGTTCATTAATACTCTTTAATTTTATTATTTAAATTATGTATAAGAATAATTTAAATCGTGATGAATTATTTATTTTGTTTAAGGCTAGTCTGCTTTACAGGCTTCAAAAAATCGATTTTTCGTTTTTGTCTTAAATATATTCCAAAACTATCCAAGAATATGTATTCAAAATATTAGAGGCCAATTCGACAAATTTTTGAAGCTAGATCAGTTTTAGTGGCCGAGCGTCGAGCAGGTGCGAATGCTCGGGCAGACCCGAGCGCGCGCGCTCCGCCCCTTCGTGTATTCTATTGTTTGACTATACTCGTATACTTATACCTGAAAGAATTGAACGGTCCTTTGAAATATTATTTGGAGGTTCTAGAAGGTTTGTGTTGAGTAGTTGTTGGGATAACGGTATACAATATAACGGTAAACTATAGCTCTCGGAATCGGCTTCTACACTGCTATTTGTAGCGTCAGCTTTCAGTTTCATTTTTGATTTTGCCGAGCGCACATCGAAATGTCAAGCTACCCGAAAGGTGATCGATGTAAAAGACAGCGTGCTGCGGAACCGCGAAAGCGAAAATTTCACGGCAATCGTTTTACCAGTGTATCATCGGACGACGGAGACTTACACACGAGTGAGCAAAAGTTGAAAGCAGCAAGCAGCGATGATATCATTATTCATTCATCGCACTGCTACCGCATTATTGAATTCATATCGGTGTTTCTCGCTCTTTCGGAAATCGCAATTTGCAGATCATGCAAACAAAAATTAACGTTTGCAGAAAGCGGTCATCGAGGCCTAGGATTTAAAATTGTTGTTCAGTGTATGTGTGGTCGACGCGAAATCCAGTCAGGACCATATATAAATACCGGCTACGAAATCAACAGACGGATTGTTTTTGTTATGAGGCTTCTTGGTATCGGACGAGAAGGGATAAACGTATTCTGCGGCCTTATGGATATTTCTGCAGGTTTTACAAAATCTACTTATCAACAAATCGTTGAGCATTTGTACGCAGCGTCGAAGACACTGTTCGAGAGTACCTGCGAAAAAGCCGTCACGGAAGAGAAAGAAAAAAACGTTGAACATGGAAGACCTGCGAATCATTTGAAGGTTTCGGGCGATGGGTCGTGGAAAAAGCGCGGTTATACTTCTTTGTACGGTGTAACAACGCTCATCGGATACTACAGTGGCAAAGTAATCGATCTCATTGTAAAAAGTGGTTATTGTCATTCGTGTACCATACATAAAAATAGTTTGGATGAAGATGCATTTGAGGAGTGGTATGAGGATCATAAAGACTCATGCTCCTCAAATCATACAGGTTCGTCTGGGAAGATGGAGGTAGATTCCATACCAGAGATGTTTTCGAGATCCGTCGAGAAATTCGGAGTTATGTACAGTAATTATATCGGCGTATAAAACTAGTTTTACGGATTCTAATCGCGTTTGTATATGATTTTTAATTGCCTGATGTTTCGAATGAATTTACAGCGTTCATGGACCATGAACGTAATATAATCTGTAAAACTAGTTTCATTTTCAAATATACTAATATCGCCATAAACTTTACTTAAATAATTAACACAAATTATACCTTTTTTTTATTGCTTATGATGGCAAACGAGCAAGCAGGACACCTGATGGTAAGTGTCACTTCCGCCCATGGACCTTTGCAATACCAAGAGTACAGCTAGGCCACTGCCTACCAATAAGATCCTCAAACCCACCCACTTGGGCTTCCGGCTCTCTCGCTCACCGAACGAAGCGCAATAGCACATGGCCGTTATTCAGACATCGATCTTTTGCGGGAGTGTGGTACTACCCCGGACGGACCGGTCCGCGGCTGTAGACATAGAACTATCAACAGCATGGTCCTACCACTATTAAATACTAAAATGTAGAACTAGCTGTTATGGTTAGTAGAAAGATTTTTTCTGCATTCAGATAGAATATACAACAGTAGGCATGGGAATTTATTACTTTTAAACCACAATCATATGAGGCTACTAGAACCAGAGTGGCCTAACTGCATATTTGCAACTTTTAACCTAATGGCAATTTCGTATTCTAAAAATGTTAATCTACAAAACCACAGCGGCCTAAAATTGTTTACAAGCTCTTAACAATAGATGGCAGTACAAGTACATTTTCGGTTTATGTTGAAATCGTTTAAATTGATTTTAACTTAATTTTAATTCCCTCGATACTGTAAAACATGGTTCTTGTAGTTAAGCCGCTATGGTTCTAGAAGACTCATATATCAGTATTCGTAAAATTCAGAAGTCATCATAGATTTTATACGTTTCAAAAAATTAGTCGACAATTAACACACGATTAGATCGATATGGGCAGCAATTATACCCGATACTCATCATCAGAGCGTTGTGTACAGCGTTTGCAAATTCTTGACGTAGATACACCGAGTGTGCAATTTTCAAAGCTCGAATCATTCATGCATAATTCTCGAAACCCGAGCTAAACTAATCGATTCTAAGCGAAATTTAATTGAAGTTTACTTAAATTTCAAACAATAAGCTGTATGGTAGCGGCGACGAATACTACCAACCTTTACTTTGCTCGTGGATGTCATAAAAGACGACTAAGAACCTTATAACGACTTGGTCAACTTTTGACTTGATGCCGTTTGGTTGAACTTGATGCCGTTTGGTCAACAATTACATTCCCAAGGAGGGTTGACGTTTGGCAGGTGGCCGATCATAAAACTATTGCCAATAACTTTTACAATATCTATTATGAAAGAGGAGTACATATTGTATCGACCCCAAGTAATTGGGATAAGAGTAGGAGAATGATGGTGACTTAAATTTCAAACAATCATATTAATAACCACATTTTTATGATTTTATTTTTATCCCATTCTGTCTGATATCAATTAGTACATACATACATATCATCACGCCATATCCCTTGCAGGGTAGGCAGAGAGAACAGAGTGCCAGAGAACTCTATCCTTGCATACTTCACTCGCTTCCTCAACATTCATAATTCTCTTCATACACGCTCGCCCGTTTCGGCGACTCTTAACTCCACCTTACTTCAGTACATGACCGATCTGGTCTAGGTAGGTGAGACTCGGTCTCCCCCGGTACCTACATCCTTCCACTTTCGCATTGTATATCTTCTTAACCAGACGTTCGTTCGGCATTCTTTCCACATGTCCGAAACATCGGAGCAGTCCCTTTTGCATCTTTACACCAATAGTCTCTTTCATACCAACTCGCTCTCTTACGTCGTCGTTGCGAATGCGGTCGGTCAGCCTAACTCCAATAGTACCTTCATAAAATACAAACGATTCTTTTGTAGTGAATCTGCTTACATCCAATAGTCTTCATTTACAATCACCCACGGGAAAGGAAGGTGGTAGCCTTATTAAAGTAATATATATAACAAAATAAACATTATTCTTCTTCGTTTTCAATTTATATACACATGCGCCACTATTACTCATGAATCCTCATCCAACTGACAATACTGACGCTTCTGACATCATGATACCTCATTAGTCAAATTTGGGGTAGAGGTTTTGAAGTTGTGAAGTAATAGATGAATATATACACATACCGAACAGTCATAATACTCTTTGTAGTTACCGTAGGTTAAAATTAAATTGCAACTACTCTAAGATCACTACACATTCTACTTTTGGGTAATTAAGCTTGATAATAATATAACAGTCACTATAATTTTTACTTCCAATTTTCAAAAAATATTCAACTATAATATGTATTATAAAATTCAAGAACTATTCAACCGAACCAAAATAGTAGTGGGGCGTGACTCCTCACTTGTCTCTCAAAGCCTTAAACACGGGAATTGAGTGCAGCGCACTGTGAAAAAGAAAGTGTATTTCAGACGTTACCTCCAATTTTCCATCTAGAATTTCGCATTCTAAATTTGTTACTGCATCTGTGAAGTAAATTTTTGCTTGTAAAGTTAAAAATAATGAACATAAAACTGTCTTGTAGGAAAATGCTGTGAAGTAGAACCTGTAGTATTTCAAATAATAGAGAATAAATATTATATATCCTTTCAATTGCTTCGTTTGGTGACTTAGTAAGCATACAATTTATCACCGCTATCTTACCCGTATAATATAGCCTAACATCTGTTTCCCAAAGGGTTAGGCAGAGACTACGGATTGCCACAAATTACGATCCTAACATACCTCTATCGCTTCATTCACACTTATCACAGTCTTTATGCATGCTCTACGGTTACGAGGTACTCTTAATCTGACCTTTTGCCAACACATTTTCAATAGAGAGGAGTAAAATATGTATACAAAATCTATGAAAGACAAGGAAAACTTAAAAACAAACCTTACGTCTGACCGGATTAGTATGGTAGATCAATGTCCTTTTCATTATGGAGGTGACTCGAGCTGTGATTCTATTAACTCTAACTTACACTAGAAAATTCTATTATTCATCATCATCATCACAGCCTATAAGCGTCCCACTGTTGGGCTCGGACCTCCTCCGTAATGGGAGGGAAATTAACCTACTATACCGCGCTGGTCAGACGTGTTGGTATAGGGTTTGGTCACGAGTTTTCCTTCTCTCGCATAAATGTTATATGCGTTTTATATCCCTTAGTCGTCTCGTACGATCACCCACGGGTAAGATATGGGGTGGTGAATAGTATTCTTACTCCGTCACAACACGGAATCCACATTATTTATATTATTCTTCATTTAAAATAGATATAAATTATTATATGATGAAATTGTATTATACATAAAAAATAAAATCTTTGCTATTTTTTCTTTTTTTTTATTAAGTTTTGACAGCATTCTTATAAAATAATAGAAAACTAGCAGTTGGCTAGTCTGTAAACTTGGTTAAAACTATCTTAGTATCTTCAAACACTATAATGTGAAGAATTTATACTGTGGAAATTTTTTATACGCCTAGATCTGAATACCAACAATAAATAAAATATATATAACAGATATATTTAATAGTGATGGGCCACACTGTTGATAGTTTTTGTCTACAGCCGCGGATTGGTTCGTCTGGGGTAGTACCATACTCACGCAGAAAATCGACGTCTGAGCAGTGGCATAGTGCTGTTGCGCTTAGTTTGGTGAGCAAACGATCCGACAGATTTAATAGGTACGCAACGTAGGCCGCTACCTACCTGTACTTCTGGAATTGCAAAGATTTATGGGTGGTCGTAACGTAGTACTTGCCAACCAAAGGCCGGTGATAGATATTATATGTATATATATATTTTTTAGTCGTCTTTTAAGACATCCCCGAGTCGTCAATTATATTCCTACTTCGTCACCACACCCAATATATATATATATATATATATATATATATATATATATATATATATATATAGATATATAGTTTACAACGAGAAATAAACACAGCAAGTTCGCTATTGTAAGCACTTGACGTCTTAGTTGTACACTGCTTCTATTAATTTTGAATAGCTAGATATGAACAATTTTAATAACCATTGGGCGTTCCAATATATTGTTCGAATGAACATTCTTCTAGACTTAATATGTTCAACATGTCTGCAGTTGGGTTAATTATATAACAAGTTAAAGTGACATTGTTTTGTTTCTTCGATTACGATTCGATGCATTTTTATAGCGATCACATGGTGACCATTGTTTTGTGTAGCGTTCTCGGCTCTCGCTGTGGTTTATTGCTTTAATAAAGTGATTAAATACCATGGCGTAAAGCCAGGACCCGGTGCAGGCTGAGCTAATTTGGATAACTTGTATTCGCTCCCTTTTACGTCGATCGGTTTTAATGTGGGGTCAGTGACTTTAGATCTGGAATTAGAGTTGTATGATGGAGTGAAAACGGCATGAATGTTCTGGGAATGGAATGAATCCGAGTATAAGTCCTGCGACAATGAATTCTTGAGCTTTGTGCATTTTAACAACTTAGCTATTACAACCAGTTTTATTTTCAGTATGGTTTTATTTTCTGTACGGTTCATAAAGTGCTTAGTTACTCAGCTTAAAGCTTGTTCAGTTACTTATTTAAGTTATTGTACCAAGTTATTAATCTAAAACTAGTAGGCATCTAAACTCAAAATTCACTTTCAGAAAATAATTGCAAAAAGTTTATGATATGTAATGAACATTTTTCTTTTTTTTTTAGTAGATGCCATCAATTAAGTATCTGTATTCTTATATTACGAGGAATATTACAAAGATGGACATAAATTGTATTATCTATAATTATATATTAACGCTATTCAGTAAACTTATACTGTCTATAAGTAGATTGTCATATTTCTTCCAATAATCTGGAGATATTTGTTAGTATGGTAGCACTGAGATCGGTTAGATTGGGGCTTTATGTTTCGCTTCGCGGCGTTCATCGGTATCCCTGTACGACACCCCTCGCGGTGCGCTACGCCGCCATTGCCCATTCTATTTTGTTGCCTTTCTTTTTCTATATGAAGGTACCACTCACTTATTCATTCGTACGGAATTGTATTTTTCTACTTTTTTACATGCACCGTATATAGATATTCAGGCTACCTCCTATTTTTTCGTGACTATAAAACTGGGCCGGGGTCGTGCGCTTTTTTTCGCAGCGCCCTAGCCCCGCCGGGGGTGTGGAGGGTGCTCGCAGTTAGAGAATTATTCATTGCTTGCCCCCGCCGAAGCGGCTTTCCGTTATTTCTGTTTGTTATGAATTATGTCCAATGACTTTTGCCGACGCCCCATTTCTTTCGTTTTCACTAATTACTTTTTCTATAGAAACTATAAATCTTAATTCACAATCTAGTCGTTGACACAGCAGATGTTAAATAGCGTTCGTTTGGCTTGAAAGTTTTCTCCCTATTTCTGTGTAATAAATACATATATTCGTTTATGATAAAACATTGTTTTCTTTTGTAAACTGACGCACTAAACGCTAACAAAAGATTCAAATTCACACTCTGTTGCCTACTAAAATATGTAGAAGAGCTCGCTCCCGGCCCGCTACAAATTTGAATTTCATATGTATGTTTCGCCTATTACGGATGCACTCATTAATATCTTAAGTGATGTGTTGAGCTTTATGGTGTTCAATTTTCAACTTTATATCATTCTAATATGGCACATTGCTGTCGCAACGTAAACATCAAACTCCGTTTATACGGAGCACGCGTTAAGATTATGTTGGATGAAAAATGCTGCAAATTGTATGACCCCCCCTATGAAAAAACATTATCATTACGGGTATATCTGGCAGGTTATCTTTTCATATGCTAATCTTAAGTGGTTACAGCGGCTCTGTGCTACTTGTGTTCAAACAAACTGTTTATAGTTATAAGTACGTGAGCCCTTTGGACCTACACCACTCTAGATCATAACTAAAGTTATACAATATGTTTCTGTCTCTTTTTTTATTATTTATCATCATCATCTCAGCTTATTTACATCCCACGGCTGAGCAACCTATAATAGCAAAGAAGTTGACTGTACATGCTGGTCAGACTGATAGATGTAGTTTTATTTCGAGTTTTCTTTCTCTTGCAGATATTATATGTCCCGTAGTAATACTATACTCACGGGCAAGAAAGGTAGATGGTGGATTGTATTCTTATTCCGTAGGTACACGATTTTTTTTTAATGACCACACTATGCATTAAGGAAATCGTGCTTGTATTTCGGGGACTTTATAAAAATATACAATTAAGGCAAATAAATTTCACCCAGACTCAGTAAAATCGTTTGTGAATCGTACAAAGTATTGTCTTGCATGGGAATTGAACCTATGAGACTGGCACGGTAGGTTTCATTACTGTGTGGTAGTGGCTAAGAATACTACCAATCCTTACTTTGTTCGTGGATGTCGTAAAAGACAACAAAGAGCCTTATAACGACCTGGGCCAACTCCATCATCACGCCGTTTGGTCAACAATTACATTCCCAAGGAGGGTTGACGTCTGGCAGGTGGCTGGTCATAAAACTATTGCCAATAACTTTTACAATATGTGCTATGAAAGAAGAGTACATATTGTATCGACCCCAAGTAATTGGGATAAGAGTAGGAGAATGATGATGATGTAATATTTATCTGCATTTGTCAACTTTGTCGTAACAGTAAATTCATCCTCACTTTGCATTAAAAAACATAAATCAAACACGTCATTTATATGTAAACACGAAACTCACTGGTATAAAAAATTCGCGACATATCCAATTTGTGTCTAAAGTACGAACGTTCTGTTAAACCCATTTATGAACTTCAACTTTAGAAGTTTCATACGTTGATGTTTGCGTTCAAATTGTGGTGAAAGACTTCACATTTATCTGTAATCACCTATAAATCGATTTCGTGACTGTTATAGTCCAGACTCCACGCAAAAATAGCTAAGCCGCTGGCTATCAACCGAAACTTATTCAAAAAGTCGAGTTTCTTGCTCTTTCGCTCATCGAACAAAGCGCAACAGTTACCACGGCTCAGATGTTGATTTTCTGCAAGAGTGTGGTACTGCTCCGGACAGGCCAGCTGTAGACAGGTAACTATCAACAGTCCTACCATTATTGTTAGATTACTTAACGTTATTATCACTGTCATTGGTGGCATATAAGCTTGCAGCTCTCATGATAATTAGTAACTACCGCTCATGGACTTGGAACTCAATAAATCAAAGATGACCTATCATATATAATGATGTCCTTAAGAATCTTAATAAGTAGATCTTTTAATAGATAAGCAAGATCCAAAATCAATATGACATCGCTACAAGACTAGAATAACTCAAAATAAAAACTTATCTCTAATTTAACAAAATATAGATGCTTATTTTCCTCCCATTATACACAATACTTGCGCTAATAATATCAATGGTTAGATTTGGACCCTGTTTTGTGTTAGCTAGTTACTATTATTATATTTAGAGTTATATATATATATATATATATATATATATATATATATATATATATATATATATATATATATATATATATATATATATATATACTATTATTATATTATTATTATATGCTCCGATGGTTCGGACATGTGGAAAGAATGCCGAACGAACGTCTGCTTAAGAAGATATACAATGCGAAAGTGAAAGGATGTAGGTACCGGGAGAGACCGAGACTATCCTACCTAGACCAGATCGGTCATGTACTGAAGGAAGGTGGAGTCAAGAGTCTCTAAAACCGGCGAGCGTGTATGAAGAGAATTATGAATGTTGAGGAAGCGAGTGAAGTATACAAGGATAGAGTTCTCTGGCACTCTGTTCTCTCTGCCTACCCTGTAAGGGACATGGCGTGATGGTATGTATATATATATATGTATGTATTTAGAGTTATTATTCGACGCCTATTGATTGACGCCTTATAGTAGGAACATGCTCTTGACAGTACTCTATCTACAGCCGCGGGCTGGTCCGTCCGGAGTAGTACCACACTCTCGCAGAAGATCGACGTCTGAGTAATGGCAATGTGCTATTACGCTTCGTTCGATGAGCGAGCGAGCCGGAAGCTCAATTACGTGGGTTTGTGTTGGTTGGCAGCGATCTAGCTATACCCTTGGTATTGCAAAGGTCCATCAGCGGCAGTAACACTTACCACCAGGTGCGCTGCTTGCTCGTTTGCCACCATAAGCAATAAAAAATAATAACTATCTGTGGACCTTGATATCCACAGCATTCAACACAAAAACTTACTCATAAATCTGTAATGTATCAGTAGTACTATTCTAATTAACAAAACACGGTATATCATTTTTATAACACACGTGTGTAAGAAAATTGGTGTGAAACTTAAATAACGCATATATATCTTTATGTTCAGCAAGTAATTCAGCGAGTGGCAGTGTTACAAAGGTACGCTTTGATGAAAAGGATCTCACTATATTCATATGTAGGATGTAGCGTAAGAGAAATCGCCGTCGTGTACAATCTTAATACAGACACGCACTTGGTAGTTAGGTTTTCATATTGTTTTCGTCCTTATTATTGTTGTTATTCGGTTATCATATGTGACTGCAGGGCAGCATGAACTGCAATATACGCCTAATGTTAGTCTTTCGAATGGCTTATTGACAGGTGATAGTCCACTCACATATTTATTGTGGAATTATTAAAATGACACATATTGTAATGCTTATTAAAAGAGATTCTTTTATGATTTTTCAATATTTTACTTTGCATGCCTTCAGAAATAAAAGACATCAAACTTTAAAAATACATACTCATTTTATTTTGTCTTATTTTATTTTTAATATTAATAGATTTTCACTGCCCCATTTTTGTTATATTAATTAGTCAACCATGGTCATCTGAATTATAGGGTGGTCTAGTTCACATACCAGTCTCTTAAAAAATATTGGCTATAGCATAAGTCAAGATATAATAATAATAACAAGATATGTTTTGTAGAAAAAAAAAACCATTTTATTATTATATCCGATATTTTAAACACTATTACTAAATACGTGTTTCGATATTAATAAAAAAAATATATTAAAAATATAAAAAAGCATGTTGATTAACCGACAGCGAATACAAAAACCAAATCATCTGTGGCTGATTATTATTAAACAACTTTTATTTGAATACAATTTTTCCATTAGTTTGAGAACAAAATGGATATTAAACTATTTATTTAAACAGTCTAAAAATCACGAAGGTATTTATTTCTTAATAATGTGACCCTTTCATAGCTGATCCAATATTTCCTAACCTTGTAATATCGCTTGCCGGCTATTGAGTGCAAATGGCTGTAAGTGCATTTCATTTGTGCATCGCGAGGGCAAATAAATTTAATAGCAAGTTCGTTGCACTGTCCTTTGAAGATTGTTACGAATGATATGAAACGCTATTAGTTCTGATATTGTTTAAGATCTGTAATAGAGTGAAATGCATTTTATTGACAAACATTTTTAAGTACTAAGCTAAACTAATTATAAGAATTTTATGACTGACTTTTCTGATTTGACCCATGATTCACGTGATGGTGAAAAGTGAAACAGGACACATTGTGTCACAGAAAAGAGGACATGATGCTTCGACCCGAAGTTATTACCACAAGAGCACAGTGATGATAATAATGATGCTTAAGTGAGGGTTGAAGGTGATATTAATAAATACCAATGTACATTTTTATAGTACATTTTTTATCTCATTATGCTAAGTAAATTAATATATGCTATTTAATCTCTTAATTGTATGAAATTGACGCACTAGTTCCTATAAAGTAAACCTATTAATTAATTAGATAAGAGGATTTAAAATCCGATAGGGTCACCCTACGTAAACTACAGTGCGAAATTAGAGATGAATGTGGGGGCATTTGATTTATAATAGAATATATACCTGGTATTAAAGATAATAGAAATAATAAAAATTAAGTTCACGTGAAAGATTGAAGATTATTTGTGGTTGACTGTCTCTGTCTACAGCCACGGGCCGGTCCGTCCGGTGTAGTATCACACTCTCGCCGAAGATCGACGTCTGAGTAATGGCAATGTGCTATTACGCTTCGTTCGGTGAGCGAGAGCCGGAAGCCCAACTGGGTGCGTTCGAGGTTTAAAGTGGTAGGCAGCGGCCTAGCTATATTATTGGCTTTGGTATTGCAAAGGTCCATGGGCAGTAGTGACACTGAACATCAGGTGTGCTGCTTGCTTGTTTGCCACCACAAGCAATTAAAAAAAAGTAAATTTAAGTAATATTTATGATGTTATTATTATGTTATACTTATTATGTTTTTATATAATTCTAGCCGACCCGGCAACCTTCGTTCCGCCTAACAATCAATGATTGAGTAGGTTTAGATTTATTCAATAATTTTAAATTATTTTTTTTATAATGATAATAAATATAAATAATAAATAAATTAAAAAAAAATAAGTATTTTAATAACGTGCCAGCTAGATAAAGAAGCACCTTGTAATCTACGACATTTTTCCTTTTATTAAGCAAGGACATTTCTTCTCTTACGTCGAAAATTATCTCGTTAGATTTCTGCGATTTGCTCGACGGTTTCGCATTATCAACCGATTTCAGAGGTTGCCTGACTTTGCTCTTGTAATTAAGAAGCACGGACTTCGTGCTTCTTAATAGGTAACCGTACTAACGCGGGGCTCTTCATCTTCACGTGTAATAATATCTCGTTCTTCTTCAGTGGTTTCAATCGCGATGTTTCGAATCCTAATTGCATTACGACTCTGTCGGAAAAGATTAGATCTTCTTGGTCAAAGCATTGTTAATAATTTCGACACAATAAGATTTATTATAATAATACCCGTAGCACTCGCAACTTGTACTCACAAACACATCGACGTGTCAACTTAAATTTTAACATTTTGCGGTATTTTAAAAACAAACTATAGACAACATTACGTGAGCTGTCAGTTGCGTTTTGTTCTACTATTAACAAATGAACGTTTCGATTGATGTTATGACTGATGCTTTCTGATGATTAATATCATATTTTAGTATATATTATTCTATTTCCAACGAAAACAATTCCAAAAACAGAACAATTAAAATTGATACAGCTTGAGTTATAAGTGGTGTAATTAACACGACTTTGTTTTATATATAGATTTTAATAATTATCATATGGTTACGGCTAATAATACCATTCGTCACTCTTTCATAGCCTGTGGGTCTCGCATAATGTGACCAAGGTATATAGGATAGAAGCGAAGGAAATCCTGTTATGAAAGCTAAACACGTCTTGTCAGCGTAATGTGTGTCATGCAATACGCCAATTTCTCACCCTTCGCAGATATAACTAGTAGAGTCTAACAATCAGACATAGAGAGTTGAAAAGAAGAATATATACATGTCATTTAACAAAACAAATTTTTAATTACAATTAAAATTATGAGTATTCTCCACTTTAATTCTAATGTGGCACATGTCAACTACGAATAGTCTCTCTCTTCTTATATCTCTCTTTCTTATCTTAACCTTTTATATTACTGCAAAAGTTTAGGATGAATGTTTGTTACCCAATCTATTCCAAAACGGCTGACTAAATCTAAATGAAAATTGGTACAGAAATAGATTGTACACTAGAATATTATATAATTCACTTTCCTCTCTGAAAATTTGCATGTTTTTTGTTGAATAGATTTGATTGATAAAATCTATATTAATGCGAAGGAAACTGCGAACCTAGCCAGCATAGAATTATTTCCTTGTTTTTATCAGATTGGATGTTAAAAAGAGACACTCATCAATCTCATCATCATCATCTCAACTCATACATGTCCCATTGTTGGACTCGAGCCTTCTCCGCAGTGGGAGGGAAATTGACCTACTATACAACGCTGGTCAGACGTTTTGATACAGGGTCTTCTTTCGAGTTTTCCTTCTCTTGCGTAGATGTTATATGCGTTTTACGTCCCTGAGTCGTCTCTTACGATCACCCACGGTTTAGATAGGGGGTGGTGAATTGTATTCTTACTCCGTCACCACACGGAAAAAAGAGACAATAATAATTGAAATTAAATACTAATGTCACAAGTGCGGCCCTGGCTGTCTAAGGCGCTAATAGACGTACGTCGCGCGCTCTGTGTTAGGCTGACAAAGAATGACGACAGACGACTATTTTTATTAAAACCCGCAAGCACAGGCATACTTTTTTTAATAACTTATGTACGCGGGTCGAGTCATTTGAATTGCACTCTGGGTTAGTTCGCGCTCGCAGCAAGGGATTTTTCCCAGAAAAATGTGTAGTATCACCCTTTGTGAGCCTTTGCCGCTTTGACTCGTGTGGGGATGTTTGTTGCGAAATATTTACTTGTTAACCTCGCGTTTGTGACGTATTGGAGGTGGTGATTGATTTACTGGTATATGCAGTTTCCTCTATCCTGTGATATTAAGATGATATGTAATAACTTCATAATGATAATTATATTTTATAAGGTGTGTGTTAGCGGCTACGAATACTACCAACCCTTACTTTGCTCGTGGATGTCGTAAAAGACGACTAAGAGTCTTATAACGACGGGGCCAACTGCATTTGATGCCGTTTGGTCGACGATTACATTTCCAAAGATGGTTGACGTCTGGCAGGCGGCCAGTCATAAAACTATTGCCATTAACTTATACAATATGTACTATGACAGAACAGTACATATTAATATCTACCCCAAGTAATTGGGATAAGAGTAGAAGAACGCTGATAATGATGATAATAATTATATTTTATTTATTCAACATTAGGCGTAATGCAATTTGTCCTGCGATTATTCCAATCACTTATGGTCGTCTCGATATGTAATCTTCTTCAATTGTACAAATTGCGAAAGTTTTGGCAATAGTTTATACGACCAAACGTCTGCTTGACGTCAATCCTACTTAGTAATGTAACTATTGATCAGGTATCACAGTGCCCTAGGTCGATGTAAAGCTCTTATCAATACATACATACATATCATCACGCTATATCCCTTGCAGGGTAGTCAGAGAGAACAGAGTGCCAGAGAACTCTGTCTTTGCATACTTCACTCGCTTCCTCAACATTCATAATTCTCTTCATACATGCTCGCTGGTTTCGGAGACTCTTGACTCCACCTTCCTTCAGTACGTGACCAATCTGGTCTAGGTAGGTTAGTCTCGGTCTCCCCCGGTACCTACATCCTTCCACTTTCGCATTGTATATCTTCTTAACCAGACGTTCGTTCGGCATTCTTTCCACATGTCTGAACCATCGGAGCATTCCATTCCACATCTTTACACCAATACTCTCT
Organism: Lymantria monacha; assembly: GCA_905163515.2. Taxonomy (NCBI): domain Eukaryota; kingdom Metazoa; phylum Arthropoda; class Insecta; order Lepidoptera; family Erebidae; genus Lymantria; species Lymantria monacha. The sequence continues at coordinate 28,505,120 of LR991081.1, forward strand.
TTCATACCTACTCGCTCTCTTACGTCGTCGTTACGAATGCGGTCGGTCAGCCTAACTCCACAGATTTTCCGCAGAGATCGCATTTCGACCGCATTAATTTTACTTTTATACTCTTTTCTGCATACCCAACTCTCGCTTCCATACAGTAATGTTGGGACAAGCACTGCGTTATGTATTGCTTTACGTGCCTTCTGGCTGAGGTGATGGCTGCCGAGAAGTTGCCCCAACGCTCCGTTCACTCTATTTCCGGCATTCACTCTTCGCTCTATATCAGTAGTGTACCTTCCATCTCTGCTAAATCCACATCCAAGATATACAAATTCATCCACTTGCTCTAGTACATCTGTTACTCTTACATCTATTCTGGCTTCATCTCTTTCAAAGACCATTATTTTGGTTTTGCTCATATTCACGCGTAGACCCCTTTTCTTACAATCTTCTGTCATTGTGTCGACTAGGGTCTGCAGGTCAGTCTCTTATGAATCTTTTATGATATCCACGAGCAATGTAAAGGCTAGTGATATTCTTGGTAATTACCACATAACAGTTTTTTTTATTTAGTTTCATTAATACATATCATCACGCGATATCCCTTGCAGGGTAAGCAGAGGGAACAGAGTGCCAGAGAACTCTATCCTTGTATACTTCACTCGCTTCCTCAACATTCATAATTCTCTTTATACACGTTCGCTGTTTTCGGAGAATCTTGACTTCACCTTCCTTCTTCAGTACGTAAATAGTTACTTATGTTAAATTTAAGAGAGAACCGAACACTCATCGATAGTTATCAGACACATATCAAAAACCGTTGAAAACTAAATTATATAACATTACCATCGTTAATTATCACAATATTTTGATTACATATTAATTATTCATTATATTTCAAATGCGTATTATTTTTCCAACTGAAAATCCTTATTCAGTGGCGCCAGAAAAATGTAAGAAATATTATTACCTAAATATTTATTCGAATTATTCACTACTACATATTTTTGTCAATGGTCTGCCCTTATTAAGATATTTATTAAGAATTGTTAATACGTTTTATTATATATACATAAAAATCGTTTCTATAGCACATCATCCCAGCTCATGCACCTCCCGCTGTTGGGCACGAGCCTTCTCCAAACGGAAGGGAAATTAAACTGCTACACCACGCTAGTCAGACGTATTGGTATAGGGTTACGAGTTTTGCTTCTATTGCATAGATGTTATACGTGTTTTATATCACCAAGTCCTCTCTAACGATTACACACTGGTAAGATAGGGGGTGGTGAATTGTATTCATACTCCTTCACCACATGGACGATTCGATAGCACACTTTATTATGCGTACTTTAGTCAAATTTCGTTCCTTTTTACGAAGTTACATTCACAGATTACAAGCAAAATGTAAGAAATATTATATCAAAAATACTTATCTTAAAGATTTTGTTTTGTTCGATAAGTCCCAATAATATCGATATTCATAAAATATCGATATAACGTAGTCCTTAGACGAATATGACAATTCATTTTAAACCTTTGACGCGACAAAGTCGCAAAGAGTTTCAATATGTACCGGCTAAATATTTTTATGTAGCGTGGAGATGACTACATACATAGACACTCTGTGTCAGCAAACATCTTTACTTTTTTACATTCATTCATATCAGTGTACTCTCATACGTCTTTAGAAAATCTGTAGTTTTAATACATTGAGTATTTTTGTAGTAAAACTTCTTTAATACATACGAATTTGAAGGTAAAATTTTAAACTGCACAGATAGTGTAGTGGTTAAAATAACGACCTTCCGTGCCAGTGCCGAAGGTTTGATTCCAACTTGGGACAATTCTGAGTCTGTATGTAATTCGTCTGCATTACATAATTGCATGTTTGTAAATTCCCCCACAATACAAGGATTATTTTAAATGTTACAACAAGAGTGTAGAAATTTATGTATAAAGTAGAGAGTGAGTGGACTTATGTCACGCTTTCTGTGTGGTGACGGGGTAACAATACAGTCACTACCCCTTAATTTGTTCATGGATGAAAAACATAAAAGTCGTTTAAGGGATTAAGGGCTTAATCGTTTAAGGGATATTAATATACGTTCAATATTTTTGCAAACGAAGGAAAGCTAACAATAAAACCCTATACCAATTTCATCTAACGAATAAGGTGTCAATTTCCCCCCATATGTAACGGAAGCTCCAACCCAATAATGGGATATATACAGGATATATACGAGTTGAGATGCTAATGATAATGTCACGCTACCATTTTTATTTTCTTTTTTGCTGTGGGCTATGGACGAGGTCGCGCCCCGCTAAATCGGTCCGGGGCGACGAAAAAGGCGGCGCGCAACCCCATAGACCCACCCTGCAAACACCTCTCTTTGCCGTGCGAGCGGGCCACCAGTACCCGATCTTTGTTTCGTTTGCTAACGTCACGCTACCATGAATGCAAACGCAAGGATTTATCAATTTTTGAGGACTAGTAAGACTGCAAAGGTAGCGTGGTTATATAAGTAACAAACTTCAGAACCAACTATTATGGGATTGATCCTCAAATAGTGCAGTTTTTTTTTTACATCACATAAAAGATTATTTTAAATATAATAGTGGTAGAACCACGCTGTTGACAGTTTTCCGTCTACAGCCGCGGGCCGGTCCGTCCGGAGTAGTACCACACTCTCGCAGAAGATCAACATATGATTAATGGCAATGTGCTATTGCGCTTCGTTCGTTGAGCGAGAGAGACGGAAGCCCAACTGGGTGGGTGTGGGGATTTTGTTGGTAGGTAGCGGCTTGATATAGCAAAGGTTCATGGGCGGCAGTGAAACTTACCATCAGCTGTGCTGCTTGCTCGTTTCCCACCCTAAGCAATAGAAAAGAATTGTATCTATTGGTAAAGGATTCCAATACAGTCTCTTTGCTGTAGTGTGCTGTGTAAAATCAGCTAAAGAAATACAAAGAGAAAGAGCAGTAACACTCTCTTGGAAAATGCGTAGCACCAATTTTTATAAGGCCAAGCCGTGGGTAATGATTATTCCATTATATACCTTAATAATGATGCTTATATTTAACAGTAGACGTCTGAATGACTGATGATGAACGATTTATCACTTCTTAAACTATTAAAATTAAAAACAAAAATCAAACATATTCAAATATTTAAATTGTAAAACATGATGGCGAGAAAACAGGGACGTATTATACGCTCGGACATAATATGCCCATTCATATCAACTCCAAATAAAATATATCACAGCTCATTATAATTTTATTAATGTAAACTTAGATCTATGAATAAAAATAGTATTCAAATTTAAATTTTATATTTTAAATTTCACACAGGTGATACCTGTTTATAATATACACGAGGTGCATACATTCGGTTATCATATAATACATTTTAAAATTTTCACATCAAAATATTCACGTTTTTTTTTTATTGTTGCTCTACGTCTAGACTCTTGCTAAGGATTGATATATTAGATATTATTTTTTCATACCGAACGGTATCTGGATCGGCTGAATAGCGGCTCGTCTGTGTTATATAAAATTTATTTTAATACATTTCAATAATAGTTTAGATGATATGTTGTATTTTTTTTTTATTCCACACACGTCTATTTTATCCCGCCAGCGTGGCGACTTGGCTGTTATGGTAGGTAGGCTCTTTTATAACAGAAGCTTGAGTCCAACAGTTTGTTAAAAATTTAAAAATGTGTAGCTATTCATATTTATTAAGGCTTAAATTGATTCTTCTATTTATTAAATAGAATATAAGAGAAAGAAATCTCGAAATAAAAACCTTGCACCAACACGTCTGACCACCGTGGTGTAGTAGGTTAGTTTCCCTCCTAGCGTTTAGGAGGCTCAAGCCCAACAGTGGGACATATATGAACTGAGATAAGAGATGATGATTTATTAAATATAAATATATTATAAAAATATAAACCATTATAAGTCGACCTCTCTAATAACGTAAGGATACGAATGTAGACTGCGAGATGAAGTTTCAGTCCAATCTAAATAGCATACATACATACATACATATCATCACGCCATATCCCTTGCAGGGTAGGCAGAGAGAACAGAGTGCCAGAGAACTCTATCTCTGCATACTTCACTCGCTTCCTCAACATTCATAATTCTCTTCATACACGCTCGCCAGTTTCGGAGACTCTTGACTCCACCTTCCTTCAGTACATGACCGATCTGGTCTAGGTAGGTTAGTCTCGGTCTCCCTCGGTACCTACATCCTTCCACTTTCGCATTGTATATCTTCTTAACCAGACGTTCTATCTATTTATATCTAAATAGCAATTTCGAAAAAACATGAAAATCAAATATAAACGAAACTAAAAATGATGTCACAAGCGGGATTCGAACCCGCACCTATTGGGAGTCGGGCCCAATCGTGCTGCCACTTACACCACTGTGAACTAATGTAGGACATTCAAATCCCGCTTCGTATCATATTTACGTCTTTAAGGTGCCGCGCCCTTTTTTTTTATAAATATTCAGCATATTAAATGCTTAATTTCAGTAATTTGAATAAACGAAACTGCTATAGTAATTACATTGCGAATTTAAAAAGTAAAATTAATAATTATAGCTATTATTAAGAGTAAAATACTTCGTATTAACTTCTATAAAAATCATGAATACAAACTCAAGTTTCTATCTTAGAAGGAAATAGTCGAATCGCAGAAGCGTAGCGGCCGTACTATGCTGAATATTTTATTATTTCATATAGCGCATGCGTGCGTCTAGTCTCAAGATGACAACATTCAAACATTGATACAGTAATAGTTAAGGCTTTGATTCAAATATGGAACGACTAATGGATCGGGGATTCACCGATATTTACTTCAAACATATTGAATTAAAGTATTTCTTTAATATAAATTTTTGTTTTTAAAACATAGGCTTTTGAGTTGCATAATAAATTGTATTTTAATATTTATTAAATATTTATTCAAACGTAATGATTGAATAAAGATAAAATGTTAATTAATTTGTAATAATTGATTCATAATTAATATTAATTTAATTGATTTATATTATCATCACACATTAATTGGCGACAAGATTAAATAATTTACATTTATGATGGATTTCTAGCAGAAGAAAAATAAATGGATATATATATATATATATATATATATATATATATATATATATATATATAATCTCTAATACGTATATCAACCAATTACTACTATAAAATCGGTAAAATTTTCAATAATATAAGTAGAACGCGAATGAATAGCAGGTGAAAATGTCTGCACATCAGACGGTACGCTTTACTAGGCGAAAGACGTCTGGAATTAAAAGGAATCAAATATGAATTCACCATGCATGTTATATGAACAACCGGAGGCTTGGCGGCCGGGCGCGTCGTCTCTTGAACAACTAAAACGTATGCATTAGTAATGGCTTTGCTTACAATGCGCTTTAAATGTAGATATATACTCTATTTCACTTGCTCGTATCGCAGTCTCGCTCTCGCAGCGCACACGACGCGGTGTTCATGCAAAATGTACGAAGTAGGCGACTAACATACCCCATTTCCTGAGATAATGTTACCGGAATACCCTACCGACCAACGAAGTCTCCCTAAACTTATCTCACCCTAATCGACTCCATATCGATGGTCATCATAAAATAGCCATCGGCTGCGTGTTAAAAGTTATTAAGCTCTGATGGTATATTGTATTACAGAGTATGTGTAGAGAGTATAGGCTGAGTTAGATACTGATTTAAATAATCATGCCTATTTGCATAGCGTGAAGGCCATATAAATTTTAGGTAATACTTAAAGCAATCTCTATGAAAAATTAATATAATTTATTACGAATTTATTGCGTAGAAATCAGGTAGCACTTAAGTATTGTTGATTTAGTATTTTATTTTAAATTAATCTAATCATTTATCATTGGATCGGAACGCAGCCGCCATTGAGAAGATCGGGTAGGAAACTCAATCTACTTACACGTTTTTCTAAATTAATTCACTCCACAACATATTTGGTAAGTATTAGCTCCTTCGAAACCGTTCATATTTATTTCTAAAATATCAAAGGCTATATATATATGAACTTGATCCCACAAAAGAAGTCGAATTACGAGGATATCTAACAGAGTAGCCATCACGCCTACCACCAACCAATGCTAACCAAATTGGAGGGAAAGGCAAGATACATAAGAATTAATGGTTGTTGTTATATGTCGTTCATTATTAATATTATATACAAATTGCCTTAGATATTGTCTAAAGTAAATGTATCAATGGTGTAAACAGGTATTATTATTTTTTATTCCAATATAGCTAGTGCCTGACGTCCATTCACTTAACGAATGAGTATCGTTTTTCACGATTAAGGTCTTAAATTTTTTAATTACATATGTCACTATAATGAGTGACATTATATGCAGGCGATGCAGTATTGTACTAAGTAGCGCTATCTGGATAAGCCTTATGTTCAGCAGTGGGAGGCAAAAGGTCTATAGAATAAAATAAGAGAGAGCCGAAAGTCGAACTAGAAGGGTTTGGGTTTCTATTGGTAGGGTAGCGGCCTAGTCATACCCTTGGTATTGCTAAGGTCTAAGGGCGACAGTGACACTTAAAATCAGGTATGCTGCCTGCTCCTTTGCCACCACAGACTACAAAAAATATACAGATTAAATGACACATGGGATAGTGAGTGACAATAATGACTTATGTCAATGCGATAAAGAGTTTAAGTGTGACATGTCATATTTCCTCATCTATCAGCCTTTCAACGTCAATAGTGATTCTAGTATTCCCTTAATCCTGACTGCCCTAGTTCGATACTCGGTTTTCTCTTTATTTTTCTAGATTTTTTTTTTGTGACCAAATAATTATTTTGTAAATATTTCCTTTTTTATTTATTTTAGTTCTTTTTTAATTTGTTTTTGTTTTATTAAAAAAAATAAGCTAAGCTGCGTTATCAAGGTACTGTAGTTTTTAATTCGATTTAAGTAAAAGTTTTTAATTGATTACCATTTTAGCTCATTTGCGTCCCCCTGGTCACGGGTCTTCTCCATAATAGGAGTTAAATTGATTCTCCATAATAAGAGGCGAAATTTACTATATGAAGCAGGTCACGGATTGGTCAATGACAGTTATCTGTCAGGTTCGTCCGGGGTAATACCACACTCTCGCAGAAGATCGACGTATGAGTAATGGCAATGCGCTATTGCGCTTCGTTCGGTGAGCGAGAGAGCCGGAAGCCCAACTGGGTGGGTTTGGGAATTTTATTGGTAGGCAGCGGCCTAAGCTATACCCTTGATATTGCAAAGGTCCGTGGGTGGCACTGACACTTACCATCAGGTGTGCTGCTTGCTCGTTTGCCAACATAAGCAATAAAAAATAAAAAAAAAAAAATCTTTAGAATAAAGTTAATTATAACTTCCTTTTTTTTTAATTTATCTTAAGCGGTACTGATAATACATATACTGTGAAAATATTTTTTGCTGAGACTACATTGTTGACAATTGCTTGTTATAAATGGGTCAGCTCGTCCTCAATTGTCTACCTATTTCAATTCATATAACCGCTGACAGGCAGATAGTTCAGCGGAGTCTTAGTACTAAGATTTTATCTTATAAGCCTTAAAATAACCTACATATATCTAATTCATTAAAATAATTGATATCTTAAAAATTCCTTTTATTTATTTCTCTGCAATTCATATATACATTTTAGATAGTAACGAATGTAATTAATAATTGATTAAAGTATTGTGTCAAAAGTTACATGTCGAAGGGATAGGTATAGTTTTCTCTATTCAACACCATAATACTTTGCGAAGCGTGAGGATTGAGGCAATAACCACTCCAAGGAATATCTGTGCCATGTGACATTCAATTAGTCATGCGCAATATGTATAACTGCGCTGAAAAGAATAATACATATCTTTTCACTATAAAGATACGTATCACTCATTTAGCTCATTTAGCTCACTTAGCTAAGTAGTCAACCACATTATTAGATCACTCCTCTAGCTCACTTTCAAAGATCGCTTACTTAAAAATCTAACACTCACCTTAAATCCATCGATCACTTTAATTAAATCTATCGATCACTTTAAATCTATCGCTCAAACGAATCTATCATTCATTTTGCCCATGATGGGCTTCGCTTTTTATTTAAATTACTCATTGTCGAAACTTCTAAGATTATCTAAAAATTAGCTTCTAAGAGTGAAACATTCTGTGATGCGAAGTGAGCGATGAGCTAGTGAGCTACTGATATATTCGACGCTTAAGTAGTCAGCAAGTAGTCAGCGAGTGATAGATTATGTCTATGTGAGTGATACCTATAGCTCTTTTATATCACTCGCTCAGGAGCTACACAACTTTACATTCAATGTAAGAAGCCTGCGTCCAGCAACGGACAGCGAGAAATGTTTAAATAAAACGGTGACCTTCGGAAGGTTGGCAGTGATTGCGACATCGACACATGATCGTTATATTACCTTATACATATTTTATTTTGTATGCATTATGTATAGTCAATAGCTACAGCGTACCTTGACTAGGGAATGTGTTTTGAATAAATCATTAGGCCCCACCGCGTATCACTAAAATATGCAATAGTTTTGTGTAACTTGAACGCCTTAGGCGGGCGGGCACTAAGTACCCAACTATATTTTATTAAATAAGTCAGTTACACAACAAACTTTCTGTTGTTACATTCAGGGTTGAATATCTATATTACTATTATAAAATTCAAAACTATGTTTGTTTGGACGCACCAACCTGACTTTTACTTGTGTTTCAAATAGTTATGTAATGTGGTAACGGACTAGAAGGATAATTGTGAGAGAAGAAAAGAGAAAAAGAGAAAGAAGAAGAGAAGGATTCTGTGCTCTTAATAAGTGATTATAAAAATGACATATATATATATATATATATATATATATATATATATATATATATATATATATATATATATATATATATATATATATATACCATATATATAATATGCTCTGTCCTGAATAACTAACTGACGGATCAAAGCGCAGTCTAAACTATTTTTCGTAGAGACCTAGACCTTGGAGGGTTTGTTGTTGTTGTTGTTGTTGTTTGTTTATGACGTACACATCCGATAAGGCAATATTTTCCGAAATTCTAACTAACTTCTAGACGACTTTATCAAAGAGATAACTAAACTGAACCACATACTTCAAGGTTCAAATCAACTTATACTCAATACGACTTAATACGTTTGATTATAGCTACTGCAGTAGATTGACTATGGATTGTGAAACATGGATGTCTGGCAGCTTGATTGATATATTAAATTAATTACTATTTTCTTGGTGTGAAGATGCTACTCTTAAAAGTATCGTAAGACTCTCGCAATCAACTTATACTTAATACGACTTAATACGTTAGACGATAGCTACTACAGTAGATTGACTGCAGATTGTGAAACATGGACGTCTGCCCGCTTGATTGATTTATTAAATTAATTACTATTTTCTTCGTGTGAAGATGCTATTCTTAAAAGTATCGTAAGACTTTCGGAATCAACTTATACTTAATCCGAGTGTGAAAAAGGAGGGCAAAGTTTGCATGTAACAATCTAATTCAAATATTACATAAACATTCTTTAAAAGAATTGATGAAAGACGAGAATCCGCTTCTTGCTATTACCGGATCGGCTTTCGACATTTAGCTTACGTATTATTAAGTATTTTTCACATTAAAAGTATAATTTTTCGCAGCCCTATTTTATTTGTGTAGTGTAAATATAAATAAGCGGGACAAATAAGTACAGCTCATAATATTATTTAGCTTTACCTTGTGAAGTTAATGCATTTTTAATGGTTTTTAAAAACATACTGTTCATTTACTTCTAAATTCTCAAGCTGGGCACAAGGATAATTTTAGATTGCATATAATTTATAAATTAATTTCGACTATAACGTATGTATTTCTAGGAATTAATAATAAATATGGATTTTATTACGTATTCTTTTACAATTGCGATGGGTAACGTTATATATATTAACATCCATTAAAAATAGTAATAGTACATCAAATGGCTATCTGTATCATCAGTACAGTAGTACTGATACGATGATGGGTAATCATTCTCCTACTCTTATCTCAATTACTTGGGGTCGATACAATGTACTCTTCTTTCATAGTACATATCGTAAAAGTTATTGGCAATCGTTTTGTGACCAGCCGCCAGACGTCAACCCTTCTTTGGAATGTAATTGTTGACCAAACGGCATCAGGTGGAGTTGGCCCAGGTTATTTTAAGGCTCTTAATCGTTTTTTTACGACATCTACGAGCAAAGTAAGGGTTGGTAGTATTCATAGCCTTTATCATCATTGCCACTATAGTTAGTTAATTAATTATTTTTTAAAGTCAATCATGTATAAACAGTAATAAGGAGTAAATTATTGCATCACAAACATACATTAATTTATGCTACCCAATGCCTTGATTCTACCTTGAAAATAGAGGAAAGTAACAAAAACGTCGAAATAAATAAAATTATATGAGAAATTTTAGATTGAATTTAAGATTCAATAGACTAAAATATCCGAGTGTGCATCGAAGTTACCGGAATTAATTCCTATTTATTAAGAGGTTAGACAAAGGGCAGGGATATGGCGTGATGATATGTATGTATGTACAAAGGGTAGTCGTCTATCCTTCTTTATAGATATTAAAACATCAAAAACTTTCCAGTCATCTTTCATATAATGAACAGAAATGGAAGGTATTATCCCTTTTCGTTTTGGCATTCTTTGTAAGCATCAGTATTAATCGTTACATGATTATTTTGATTATTCCTATTTTTTGCGCTTTTTGCGCACGTATACGTACATACATATATATATATATATATATATATATATATATATATATATATATATATATAATTATATATATATATATATATATATATATATATAATTATATATATATGCATAAATGCGTGCAGGGATGATTGCTCGGCAAACGCCTGCGTACGTATGCATTTCGTTTGAATGTTTGTCCTCAACACACCTTTACGTGTACATCATTATGAGAAGCAGAAATGTGTCTATAAAGGCTTGTCTAGATGTATATAAGGGAGTATTGGTGCCTACTATCATGTATGATAGTGAAAGCGGGATTTAGCAGAGAAGACATGCAAGTAGAATAAATGCTGTAGAGAAGAGAGCTCTTCGTAATATATGTAATGTAAGTCTGAAAGGTAAAATTATGAATAATGTTATAGGAGAGCGCTGATGCCGTTTGGTCAACAATTACATTCCCAATGAGGGTTGACGTCAGGCAGGCGGCCGGTCATAAAACTATTGCCAATAACTTACAATATGTAGGCAGAGGAGTACATATTGCGTCGACCCCAAGTAATTGGGATAAGAGTAGGAGAATGATGATGTTATAGGAGAGCGCTGCGGTGTGAATGAAGACGTAGTGCCAAAGATCAAAAAGGGTCTGCTGAGGTGGTTTGGAGACTTAGAAAGAATGAGTGAGGGGAGATTGAAGAAGCAAATATATAAAGCAAGTTTGAATAAGATGAAAACAAGGGGTAGACCACGTCATACTTTTCTGGGTCAAATTGACGATGTGTTGACCAGAGGTACTATTAAGAGTATGCGTAATCATAGAGCATGCGTAAATACTATTATGAGGGTGAATGGAGCGATGAAATTATGCCAGGATCGTGGTTTGTGGCAATCCGTAGTCTCTGCCTACCGCTCTGGGAAATAGGCGTGAGGATATGTATGTATGTTTGTCTACAAATATCAAAACTTTGTTTCTTAAATTGAGTTCATTGCCATTATTTAAAAAAAATATATAAATATTCTATGATGATTAAAAATCATCATGAGACAGGGTATACGAGCTGAGGTTATTAAGATAATTATACAAATATTAATTATTCGTAAATGTTTCGATTCTAAATTCTACCTTAATACAAGGATGTATTAGTCTTTAGTACATAGTTTAGAAAGTACTAGTACAATAGCATTTCTTTCCGAAAGTAATCATTCTTAGTTATTTTGGCCATAAATTTGAATCAAATTCGTTCCATACAATACCGACAACCAATCAAATCGCAGAATCCGCTTCTGAATTGGAATGATAGCAGCGGTGTAACAAGTTTCTTCCAATTCGGAACGACAAAACTGGACGGTAACGAAGTTTACCTTTTAATTTCGCGCCTCACGTGTACACTCAGACGCTTAAGTGTTCATTTGAAATATTTCTTTTAATTCATCATTCAGCGTTTCATAGTCCATTATAGGACGTAGGCCTCTCTTACATATAAGGGGGTAATAACATAACCGCCACGCTTAATAGGCGAGCTGATGTTTGCAATAAAATATTATATCTTGCCCAGGAAAGTGCTACTGTTCATTCTTCTGGTTCGCAACACAAAACTTAAAATTAATAAATTATTCACCAGCCATTTTCTTTAAAAGTTTAGTTTTTCTAATTAAACATTGACATTACACAAAGATTAATGTTAATAAATACTTTTTCGTTGTGTGGTGGCGTTTATGAATATTATCAACTCTGGTGCTACATTACTGGTGGATATCGTTAAAATGACTAAAAGCTTTATATTGACTTGGTCCATCTCAACCTGATTCTGTCTTGTCAACGGTCGTAAAACTATTGTCAAAACTTTTGTAACATGTACTCTACATTTTTTTTAATTGCTTATTGTGGCAGACGAGCAGCACACCTAAATGTAAGTGTCACTGCTGCCCATGGACGTAATGCTAGGCCGCTGCCTACTATTACAATCCCCAAACCCACCCAGATATGATTTCAGCTCTCTCGCTCACCGAACGAAGCGCAATAGCATATTATCATTACTCAGGCGTCGATCTTCTGCGAGGTGAGGTACTACCCCGGACGGACCGGCCCGCGGCTGTAGACAGAAAACTGTCAACAGCGTGGTCATACTACAAATAAAAATAATGTTGTTTCAACTCCAAGTAATTGAGATAAAGTCAGGATAAATATTTGATAAAGATGTTTTCGTTACAATCAAATATCTTCACAGATTTTTTTATAAAATAAATCAATTTATAATATCTGAAAATGTTTATATGGTTAGTGCAGTATAATAAAAATTCTATGCAACTATTTGCGACTGTACCTACACGTCAAGGTAGTTATAATTGTTCTTGGTCGTTTTCTATTGGATTCGCAAGAGGATTCGATCGGTATGTATATTATACAAAACAACAATAAATTTACTTGTGACTTCATGATTAAAAGGTATGTATTTTTTATATGATATAATAATGCACACGAAATATCATTGTTTCCTATATTTTTGTGGTCAGTAAATGTCAGCCTCATCGGTAAATCCAAAGACGTTCAATATGTTATGGGGCTGGCTATGTTTAGGACGTTACAGATCCATAATGTAGAATTTTCCGTGTGGTGATGGAGTAAAAATACAATTCACCACCCCTTATCTTACCCGTGGGTATCGTAAAAGACGATTAAGGGACATAATATGCATATGGCATCTGTGCAAGAGAAGGAAAACTTAAAATAAAACCCTATACCAATACGTCTGACCAGCGTGGTATAGTAGGTGAATTTCAATCTCAATGTAGAGGAGGCCCGAGCCCAGCAGTGGGACATATGTGAGCTGAGATGATGATGATGATGATGATGTACATAGAAATCCATAAAAAACGGGAAAACCCTTAAGTAAATGTAAAAAAAAATCTGGTTTAACTGATATTAACAGGCAGGCCATATCGCTCGACGAACCGATTGTCGCTAGCAAAGAAATGTTCTTGAGTGATGACCACGTGTTCAATGACACAGTGTAAAATATCTCTCCACGAAAAACTTAATGAATATTGCTGGGAGTCATTGGCTGTGGACAGAACAGGACTGCGTTTTGTGATGATTTCAGAAGGAAGCCCACGTCCGGCATCAAGTCTAAACAATCACGATGATAATACTGTATTTACTGCTGCCTTTCATATTTATATTTGGTTTCGTTTTATAAAACTAGTGTATTTCTATATCATACTAGCTTCACCCCAATAAACGTAATTTCTCCAAAGCTGAACTATTAATCCTAATATTAATTTATTGGATTATCCAAGATATCCAAGAAATAGTCCACCTACGTTGTGATTTTCATCCAATTTTTTTAGCGGTTTACGCGTGATTGAGTAACAAACATCCAAACGCCTTCACTTCATTTTTTCCCATTTATAATATTATTAGGATTAACTGGCGGTTTACTAGCTGTGTCGCCTGTGTCAAAGTTTAATTACGTTTAAAAGTATATATTTAGGTCCCATTTTCTTTTGGATACCAACGAATTATTAGGAGTAATAAATGTAAGAATAACATATTAGATGTAGATTTTATTATTTTAGTAGATACTAGCTTCTTCTTGCGGCTTCGCCCGCGTAAAATGTAACTTCCCCAAAGTTGAACTATGATCACAAGGGAACATATTACCAGGATAAAAAATATCTTATGTATTAAGCCAGAAAATGAACTATTTATGTGGCAATTTTTACTCAAATCTATTTAACGGTTTACGTGTGATTGATTACCAAACATCCAAACGTATTCTCAAACTTTCACATTGATAATATTATAACAAAAACAAATAAAATAGCGTACAAAAATAAATGCAAATTATTATGAGATTTATTAGTGTTATAATATTTAGTACCTTAATTTTTTTTTTAGAGATTTTATATAGTGAGACAAATTATTTTTTTTATATATTATTTTCATTATAAGTACCGTAAATATAAATTTAGTAAATTTCGTAATAATAAAGTCTATATAAATATATAAAAAATAAGCCTATATAAATTTAGTAAAAAAACTATAAAAATGAAGATAACAATTATAACTGAAATACACAGAATATATTTTGTTGCAAATTTGATTGAAATGTTTCTGTTTTAGCGGCAATTCAATTATATATTTGATATGACGTTCTTATAGTAAATTGAATATCATAATGACTTCTTCTTTGTCACCTTAATAGCCCATGGGTATCGTAAAAACCGGCTGAGGGTTCATCAGGTAACTCGGTCTCATTGTCTTGGTAAACTCATAACACCGACAGCGATCACTAACCCGACTGCCAAGCATGACGATTATGGAATTATATTTTTTAAAAGGAGATTAAGAGAAGCTATCCAGAAAATAAGAAAGTATTATAAATAAACAATTTTAATAATATTTAGCAAATAACGTACTAGATAATCATAGTTGCCTAAATAATGAAATATGTATATTATTTGTGTAGATTCTATACGAAAAAAATCCAAAACGCAACTTTTATAGGACTGTATGTTAAAATCAATTTGCTCCGATTAACTTGAAAATTTATATACAATTGTATTTTTGTGATATAAATACGCACGCATAAAGTAAATAAAAACAAAATGTTAAAAAACAAATAAAGAGTTTTGAAAACACATGATACAAATGGTTCTCTTTTCAAGAGTCTCAAATATGTTTTCATAAAATTAAAATAGATGACAGTCAAGGTATCATCATTTGCCTGCCCTCATCCCACGCTAAGTGGGGTCGGCACAACATGTTCTTGCCTCCCACAATCTTCTTTTTTTTTTTTTGGTTCTGTTCGTCCATTCGGACAGGCAAAGGGATCAAAGCCCATACAGCCAAGTCTTATTTAATTATTTTTCATACATTGTTCATCATTTCTTCATATTATGTAGCCTTAATAGTCATTGTCTGTCAGTAAGTCAAGTCGTTACCATTAATCGGGTGCTGATAACCTAATCAATGATTTTCTTTGGGAATTTTGGACAAATATGAAAATACACGTAAACCACTATTATACCATATTCACTACACTTCAGCACTTTAACTGTACCATATTGCATAAAATACCAGCAAAATTATTCAATATAACACCACAAAACACTAAAGAAATGAATATAATACAAGAGCGTGACATGACATTTCCACATTCGCGCTAAAACTCCCCACAATCTTCTATCAGCCGTCATATCTGCAATCACAACTTTCATACGCATTTCCTCGCAACACTTATTAATAAAAAGAAAAAATACAATAAGTCTATGGTCTAAACATTAAGTGCTAATTTTACAGAGAGCTAGAAAATAGGTGAAATTATTAACGCCAACAATCTTGTGGTACTTCATAGTGTGACATGTATAACACAGTCCTATCTAAATCACAATACATTGACTGCGGTCCGACGTGATTTCAATATCTTTTTTATTTTTCTTTCATCACTAACCAAAGAATCCCACAACTGCATCGGCTTTATTGGATTTCAAATTCGTTATTGCAAGTACTTTTTTTTTCACTTTTGCTGAGAGAATTTCTCCGTGGTGGGGTGCATTGTACAATGATCACTATTTTGAGGCCCGGTCTATATTGCGTTTTTTTGAATTGACACTTGTCATTTGAGCAATGGCGATCGGTGAATGTTTTATGTTTTTTTTTTAATAAAGCAAACGCGCTAGTTTTGTAAACATGAAGTGTTAGCTGCCAGCTTAAATTCTTGAAATTTTAACTAGATTGTATCTAAATTTTGGGTGACTTTCTTTATTTGTATCTTTGCAACTAATTTACAATCAATGATTTCTTCAAGAAGAAGAAACCTGATACAAGAATCCGCTATAAGGTTTCTTGCTGTCCGGTCAATGGCCCTGTATGGCGCACCCGTGTGGGCGAAGTCCCTGACCGTCCGAATTAGGGCCCTCCTATGGTGACCACAGAAGGCAGGCGCAAGTACCGTCGGATGCCGCCCTTGCCGAGGCCGCAGGTGACTGGACCGGGAAATAGTTCTTCACCCACAGAGCGGCTGACCGCTTGAGGGCGACGCCACGGCTTGTTGCCGGGTTTGGTACTCAAAAGCGTAACCTGTCGGGCTGGCCACGGAAGTCAAGGTAGCGGTACCAGTGGCGGGTCTAATGGCGATGGGGAAGGAATACGGTGGGTTATGGAATCTCGCGCTGCTCTTCCGTCGCGCTAGACTGAATAGACGGCGTGTGTCCAGAACATTACCTGCCAAAAAAAAAGGATTCTTGGTCTTAATCATTAGCATAGATAATAGGTCCAATCAAAGGGGTATAAAGTCATACTATTGCGATATAATAACTTTTGTAGAAATAGCTATAGAAAAATCCTGCCATTTATTGTTATTGTTTTCAGCAATGCAACGGCATCTCTTAAAAATGGTTTATTTAGAAAATCGTCTGAATATGTAAATTCTATTATCGTAACGTACGCGCGAAATGCATATCGTACTTAAATTAAAATTATGACGTACAGCACATTGGTTTTAAACGGCTCACATGTCCGTTCAAATCTAGGCCTTCTCGATTATAGGATCGAAATTAATCGATTGTCAAGTTTTTCTTCTTTGCAGCACGTCATACTCACCTTGGTCATCATTTGAGAAAACATAATTACACATTCTTGAGAGAATAACTAATTATATTGCTTCCTTGCCACAAGGATTAAAAAAACAATTTGTATTATGTCAATTTAGGTGCATGATAATTGCGAAGTGTTGCTGGTGGCGATATAAATTGGTATTTACTTGTATAAACACGTAAATAACATTTGTCCTTAATGTTTTTAATGCAAAAATATAATGTTAGCGATAGTCTTCATTTAAAATAGTCTAGTCTAGTAGTAGTCTAGTAGTCGTAGTCTTCATTTAGTTTTGAATAATTAATTATTTTGTCCAAATAGATGTTAAAAATAGAACGCATTAAACCTTTACCGTTTTACTTCATAAAATAAAAATATTTTACAGATTTTATCGCGTTTGTATTTGATTTTTAACTGTGCGTCGTAATCACTTTTCAAGCGTTCATGGTCACGGGAGCACCAGGAGAGGCCATGTTCGAAATATTTTAAAATGTACTCGTGTAAATATTTCAAAATGTATAAATACTAGGGTAAACATCAGAATTGATTAGCATAACATCTTATTTCTTTCACACAAACATAATTGAATATATGCGTCAAGTATTATTGACTGCCAAATTGAAATGTCATTCAAGAAGATTTGTTAATAGTAAAACGTTTAGTGATTATAACACATCGAGTTTGGTGTTTACATGACTATATAATTGGCTTAGCCGTGATTGATTACTAGACGACTAAAACTATTGCTATAGAAAGTGTTTTATGATTTGGATTACCGTAGTTGTATTGAAATATTTAAGTAATTAAAATTAACAATTATTTTATCTATCAAGTGCTCCGTTCAATATTGCACTCAAAATGTTGAAAGCGAACTTATTAAGACTTTTAATGAAATTGATTTTGAATATTTACGTTTGCACTCGTCATTAACTTTTCTCTAAAGGTATTTCAGTCATAGTACACCAAACTAGTACTATTTATATATATATATTAGTATTATTTATACCCGCCGTCAATAAAATATTACCTTCCTTCTATATACTTGCTATTAAGATTTTTTGAAGTGAAAACTTCCTTTGGTGCAACTCACACAGATTTTTTAGTAGGCTGAAAGGCTGATCCATCATGTTCCGAGATGAAAGGATCGATCGGGTGAACTCGGGACCGCCGATTGTACCCGAGCGAGAAAGATACAGTCTGTTGTGTCGCTGTGTTTACGATAATCAATTTATATGTAATAATTCTTATTATTAATTATTATCAATTGTTCAATAGTTTTTATTCAATAGATTTTAAAAGTAATTTTTTGACGGCTAGCTATGGTATGGTCACGACGATACATACTCCTTGGGCACGCTTTTTATTTTTTTGTATATGTTATATTTTCATAGGTTTAATTTGTCACTTCTGTCAGCGGTCTTTTTTTTATTTTATTTTTTTTGCGGTGGGCTATGGATGTGTCTCGCCCCGCCAAATCGGTCCGGGGTGACGGAAGACGGGGCGCGTGACCACATAAACCCACCATGCAAATTCCTCTCCTCCGCCGTGCGAGCGGGCCACCAGTATCTTTGTCTTCGGTGGCTCTGTCGGCAGTCCTCATGATTGCTTTGTGTTTTTTTTTTATAAAAAAATGTACAATAATTAGGTACTGATCAAAACCATCGATGAAAAATTTAATTCGTCACTTTACAAACAAAAGTCATAAAAAAATTATTCAAATAAAAAAAAAAAGAACATACATTGCAAAATATACCGATTCGGAAATTAAAAGTTTCATATTCATCCGATTAGCAGCCGTTTAAAAGGCAAAAATTTTTCGAACACAATATTGCTGTAACATGGAACATGGTTATCTTTAATTTGCAAACCAATAAATGTTAATACATCAACTCTGGACACGGCAATTGTATTGGCAATTCAATTTTTACGTTGCCAAACTAATTTGTGAACTATACACTTCGGCTTTGGGTTGCCGATACTCTAGTAATTATTTTGTTGGAATGTTTTTCGTTTGAAAATCATGACGTGTTGATGTCAGGTCAATATTTAAGCGCGTAACGGGAGGTCACGCTTCAACACTTTTTTTATTGAAATTTTATTTAACATTATTCTGCGTTGACAATTTTATTTTCAAAAATCACTGCCTTATTTAATTGCTGTAAGTTTCGTTTCTGGTAAATTTTGTACAGAATTTTTATTATATTAGATAGGGACAATTATTATCTTAAGATCAAAAATGGATGTGCTCTTTAAAATATTTATCATAATAGTAATAATTAAGAATAATATTCCTTAAGACAGAATCGTAATTAAAACATTGTTATATAAGGTACTTCTCAATTGCGTTTTTGCTGGACTTTACGTATCGTTTGCTGACACCAGGCAGAGAGGTCTTTCGTATACAAGGGCATAGCGCTCTGTTGATTAATTTTTACTACTCCGTCTACTACAGATTTTAAAAAGACTTAAAAAGACGAAAAATACCATTAAGTTAATAACATCACTGCAAGAATCTTGAAATTCTACGCATTTCCAACACTTTCTCAAAGTGTTATAGGTTTTCTTTTTTTTTTGTGTGACATAACTAGTTGTTAGCCTCAGATGGCTATAACAACTTAACCCGTACTTTCGGTGAGCGCTGGAGGCTCTCAACCCGTACGTGTTATAGCTGACAAATTTGTCTTCTATTGAAGGTGATGGTCAGGTACCTACAATAGTGGAATATATATATCGGATGGAACCGATATACGTTGCAAAATAGGCGATGGTGGCCAATAATTACTCTGTTCGCCCTCGCTTCTAAAGTGTTCTTCAGACATAGCTTCTTAATAAAAACTTCAGACGAACGTTAATGAATCGATTTATTAATAAAACGGTTTAATCAATTTATTATAAATATTAATGATTTAGCACTTAATTCCAATAAATAACAACTTAAGGACAAAACACTAATTCTTTATATCAGGCGTGAAACGACTCACATTTAAGAGGTGTTGATAGAGCGTGTTGATAGTGAATGTGAGCAAAACCAAAATAATGGTCTTTGAAAGAGATGAAACCAGAACAGATGTAAGAGTAACAATAGGTAATGATGTACTAGAGCAAGTGGATGAATTTGTATATCTTGGATGTGGATTTAGCCTAGATGGAAGGTACACCACTGATATAGAGCGAAGAGTGAATGCGGGAAATAGAGTGAACGGAGCGTTGGGGCAACTTCTCGGCAGCCACCACCTCAGCCAGAAGGCACGTGTAGCAATACATAACGCAGTGCTTGTCCCAACATTACTGTATGGAAGCGAGAGTTGGGTATGCAGAAAAGAGTATGAAAGTAAAATTAATGCGGTCGAAATGCGGTCTCTGCGGAAAATCTGTGGAATTAGGCTGACCGATCGCATTCGTAACGACGACGTAAGAGAGCGAGTAGGTATGAAAGAGAGTATTGGTGTAAAGATGCGAAAGGGAATGCTGCGATGGTTCGGACATGTGGAAAGAATGCCGAACGAACGTCTGGTTAAGAAGATATACAATGCGAAAGTGGAAGGATGTAGGTACCGAGGGAGACCGAGACTAACCTACCTAGACCAGATCGGTCATGTACTGAAGGAAGGTGGAGTCAAGAGTCTCCGAAACCGGCGAGCGTGTATGAAGAGAATTATGAATGTTGAGGAAGCGACTGAAGTATGTAGAGATAGAGTTCTCTGGCACTCTGTTCTCTCTGCCTACCCTGCAAGGGATATGGCATGATGATATGTATGTATGTATGACAGAGCGAACGTCTCGATCCAACTGTAGCCGATTAGTATTCTTTTTTTTTTTTTGTGTGTCTTAGTTGTTAGCCTCAGATGGCTATGACAACTTTACCCGGACTGTGGGTGAGCGCTGAGGGCTCTCAACCCGTAAAAGTTAAGCGACCGATCCCGAGGGCACCCCCTGTGGGGTACGGACCTCGGCTCGGGGGGTCGCTGGCAAAGTGGGTTCACCCACGTTTATGATTTGGGTAGCCGATTACCTCACACGCGCGCTTTATATCGTAATACCCCCCCCACCTCGCCTGACATATCGAGTGTTGCTATTTTGTTACACATGCGAGCGCTCAAATAAACATCTTTGTTGCTTTGCGCTGACATATATGAGCTGCTGAGAAGAGAAAAAAAAAACAAAGTATTTATCATCAATATATCAGTCCTACTTACTCATTTAGATGAGGTGAACCTTAAGATATTATTCCTTCTTGCAAGAAAACTTCCTTTGCCTAAAATTAAAAAAACAATCATGTATTCTAATTTTTATTATAAAAACCGATCGATCGATCGTACTATTCGTAGTAGAAAGTGTAAATATTAGTGTTTTTTTTTTCTGGGGTGGGCTACGGTCGTCGCGCTCCTCGCACCACTCTGTCCGGGGCGACAGAGGGGCGTAAGCACGCTCACCCATAACCCACCCGTGAACCTCGCCTTCGTCGTTGGACCGGCCACCGGAGCAGCGTGAACTTGTCGTCAGTGGCCGGCCCGACAGAATACCCCCCGAGGGCTAGCCTCTTCTTGAGCGACATCACCTCCCTCGGGGAGGACGTCGACTTTTCCTTGCGGTCAGACTCTCGGCGGGTGACGGACTAATTCCCCGGTCCAGTTACCCGCGGCCTCGGCTAGGGCGGCATAAGGCGCAGGTAATCGCGCCTACGTCACCCCAGTCGCCGGCGACGGCTAGCGTCGTTGAGGAGACGCTCCTCGCGCACGCGCTCCGCCGCCTCCTTCCGCGAGACTACTGCCTCAAAGAAGGCTGCGACCGCGTCCCAGTTCCTGACGCTGTCGAGCATCGCCCTGGCGATGGTCGGCAACATCAGGTCAGCACCGATGATTGCGACGAGTTCACGGCGCTGCTCTGCCCAAGCGGCACAAGCCTCGAGCGTATGCTGCGCCGTATCCTCGTCGCAGTCGCAGTGGTGGCAGGACGGTGTACTCTCCCTCCTCCCTCGACCGTGTGCAGGTATTTGGCGAAGCATCCATGCCCCGTCAAAACCTGCACCAGTTGGAAGGAGAGCATCCCGTGCCGCCATTCCAATCACCGCATCAGCACCGGCCGGAAGGCCTCCACAGTCCGCACACCGAACCGAGGCCTCTCCAGCCGGACTGCCCAACGGGCAATGACCTGTCGGCGGGCGTCGACGCTCCAGGCGGTGAGCTCTCTCAATGAAACCACACCGCCCTCCGCTCGCACCCCCGACACCCGCCGATACAAATCGGCGAGCATTTCTGCCTCCAGGTCCCACGGGGGAGTCCCGACCAACAGGCAAGCTGCCTCCGTCGCCACCGTGCGGTACCCGCGTATGGCCCTGATCGCCATGGCCCTCTGTGGTAGCCACAGAAGAGCCCTGAGTCGGACGGTCAGGGACCCCGCCCACACCGTGCGCCGTACAGGGCCATCGGCCGGACGACCCCCGCGTACAGCTGTCGGCACGTAGCGCTCGGTCCGCCCACATTGGGCATAAGCCACGAAAGGGCGGACGCCGCGCCGACGAGCCGTGGAGCGAGCCAGCGGAAATGCTCCCGAAACCAAAAATATTAGTGTTAAAACTGTTTCAGCTATAGTTGTAGGCGTAAAACGTATAAATTAAAAATATTTGATTCAAAAACTTTCATAAAAATTTACTTTATATTCATTTATTTTAAATACATTTTTCATAAGTGGTAGGACCACGCTGTTGACAGTTCTCTGTCTACAGCCGCGGGCCGTTCCGTCACGGGTAGTACATACTCTCGCAGAAAATCGAAGTATGAGTAATGGCAATGTGCAATTGCGCTTCATTCGGTGAGTGAGAGAGCCGGAAGCTCAACACCCAGTTGAGCTGCCGGGTCTTTCCGGGTTTGGGAATTGTAATAGTAGGCAGCGGCCTAGCTATACCATGGTATGGCAAAGGTCCATGGGTGGCAGTGTCACTTCCCATCAGGTGTGTGCTACTTGCCATCAGGTGCGCCACTTGCACGTCATTAAAAAAGAAATAGATAAACTTAATCAAAAATATAATCATTATCTTTTTTATTATTTTATGCAAAAAATTAATATAATAAATAATACAAATGATATCAAAATATTCGAAATTATCCACTTCGCAAATATTTAATAGGACCTTTGGCATTAGTATTTTTTTTAAACAAACGATTTAGTTACAATTATTTTGTAATTTATCTGCACTTCAGTTGCAACAAAAAAAAAAATCACATTTACGAAGTATATTATCTTACCCTATCTATATGTTAGTCCTTTATAAGACTAAGTTACGGTCAAAAGGGGGGGTCTAGCACGCTTATAACCAATGAATACTATGAGTTGGATATAAATGAAATGTAATTAAAATATATATATTATAGTGAGGATATATAGTATGTCAACATGTCAGATGGTATTCACTCGTTGATAAATGGTAGCAATCAACACTGCTGTTGTACAATTTAACATTAAACAAGACCATATAGATTTTCATTTTATTACGTAGCCCGTTAAGCTTTCGAATGAATTGTGATAGTATGAATAGGTTACGGTATCCAACGCGATTTTTAACGATTTTTTATCCGTTTTCAGGCAATGGTTTTTTAATGAAACAAGTATCCGTTCATTACATTTTTATATATATAAATTCGAAACTTTTATTCAAGTTTTTTTTTATAATAAAGATTATTTTTAATGATCATTCTCCTACTCTTATCCCAATTACTTGGCGTCGATACATTATGTACTCTTCTTTCACAGTACATATTGTAAAAGTTATTGGCAATCGTTTTATGACCGGCCGCCTGCCAGATGCCAACCCTCCTTGGGAATGTAATTGTGGACCACTCGGCATCAGATGGGGTTGGCCCAGATGCCCTTAATAAGTCACTTAGTCGTCTTTTACGTCATCCACGAGCAAAATAAGCGTTGGTAGTATTCTTAGCCGCTACCACACAGCTGAAAGATTATTTTTAATACAAAGATTTTTATACATTATAGTCAACAATTAGTCTTTTCTGCGTCCAGCTACCAGTATGTTCTTGATATTTGGATCATAATTTGAGCATTATAACTTTACACGAAGTTTTAATAGGATTTAAATGTACAAATACAGTAAAAACTATAAATTTATTAACTAAGTGTCATTCGCGCAAGCTTCTTATCACCCATCATCCTAGTTGTAGCGAATAATATCTACTGAGAGCATATCATTGGTATGCATAATATATATATATATATATACCTTATCTCAATGCCAAGGTTTTATAAATTAATCCACTTAACATCGTAATAGATGATATAATTTAGTGGCGAGGGCTAGACAGATAATACACCCTTCAATACAGAGGCTAACATTATGTAAAGTCTTATGCATTAGTTATTATACGCCGCTCGATTGGGAGCAAACTTAATTATGGTCTACATGTGTATAGGATGTATACGTGTGTATATTATCAGTGATAGGAGTGGCCATCTTGTCATTGCACACTATTGTATCATAGAAATAATTAATGCTACCACTAATTAGTCGATGTATACATGTTTATCAAATTTAAAATTCAATGCGCAATGGAATGAGTCACGTTCTTCGAGTTCTGTCAGCTTTTCTAAAGAGTAAACTAAAAGCTTATTGCCTCTTTGTTTAAATAATTCAATGCAAAATTAAGAACATCATATCAGCTCATATAGGTCCCACTGTTGGGCTCGAGCCTCCTCCATAATGGGAGGGTAATTGACTTACTATACCACCCTGGTCAGACGTGTTGATATAGGGTTTTGATTCGAGTTGTCCTTCTCTCGCATAGATGTTATATGCGTTTTATATCCCTTAGTCGTCTCGTATGATCACCCACGGGTGAGATAGGGGGTAGTGAATTGTATTCTTACTCCGTCAACACACGGACAAAATTAAGATACCGGTCTTATAATATGATTATTTCTGCCTGAGAACTATTCATGTTGTTAATGATGGCTCCCAGAGTGTATAATACAGTTCAGATAAGCGTATGAAAAAGTACCTATTTAATTCACTATAAGATAAGTATTTTCCTTAGGCAAACACTAGAAGTAGTGAGGTAGGTAGACTAAATATCTAATGTTTACGCGAATATTACAAATTTGAAAATATTTTTACTATTTTTTTTAAGTATTTGTATATTTTGATTTTTAATTTCCCGACATATCGCATATTTACAGCGTTTTTGTTTAATGAGAGAATTCCTTCCGTAACTATGAACGACTTTGAATATTAAATGCTGATAATATATATACAAGAGAAATAATACCCTATACCAGCAAGACCAGCATGTTATAGTAAGTCAATTTCCCTCCTAAATTGAAGGAGGTTCAAGTCCTGCGTGAGTCGTATATGAGCTGAGATGATAATGTTGATGATAAAATCCACCATAACTGAATTGCGCATCAAGGTTATACTGCTAATTGCTGGCAGAAATTTAATACCAATCCATGCTGAAGCAAATTAAACTCAGCGCTATAAGACTAAGCTTTAACTGCACAGATGGCGTAGTGGTTCTATCTATACCAGTGCCGTCGTTTCGATTCCTACGTAGGACAGTTTTTGCGATCCATGAACTGTTATTCTAAGTTTGAGTGTAATTAGTCTGCGTTAATTACATACATACATATCATCACGCCATATCCCTTGCAGGGTAGGCAGTGAGAACAGAGTGCCAGAGAACTCTATCTCTGCATACTTCACTCGCTTCCTCAACATTCATAATTCTCTTCACACACGCTCGCCGGTTTCGGAGACTTTTGACTCCACCTTCCTTCAGTATCCTCGGTCTCCCTCGGTACCTACATCCTTCCACTTTCGCATTGTATATCTTCTTAACCAGACGTTCGTTCGGCATTCGTTCCACATGTCCGAACCATCGGAGCATACCCTTTCGCATCTTTACACCAATACTCTCTTTCACACCTACTCGCTCTCTTACTACGTCGTTACATACGTTGCGTTAATTATATGTCTGTAAAATTCCCCGCAATACAAGGCTTATTTACTTAGTGCGGGCAACTCTAAAATTATAGCCGTTTTTCATTAACGAATATGAAATTTTATTTGTCACATTAATACTAATTTAAATGATGCTTAATATTTGTAATTTCATTTGACGTAACTGTTATCTAAAACTTACTAATCGTTGTTGAATATATAGGTACGATTGTCTTTATCTATTAAACTACGGGTTGAGAGCCCTCAGCGCTCACCCACAGTCCGGGTAAAGTTGTCATAGCCATCTGAGGCTAACAACTAAGACACACAAAAAAAAAAAAAAAAAAAATATCTATTATTTTTTTTTTTATAGCTTATGGTGGCAAACGAGCAAGCACACTTGATGGTAAGTATCACTACCGTCCATGGACCTTTGCAATAACTAGGCCGCTGCCTACTAATACAAACCCAAACCCACCCAGTTAGGCTTACGGCTCTCTCGCTCACCGAACGAAGCACGATAGCACATGGCCATTACTCAGACGTCGATCTTCTGCGAGAGTGTGGTACTAGCCCGGACGAACCGGCCCGTGACTGTAGACAAAATAATATAAAGAGAATTTATAGTAAATTTATTATTAAATATATTAATTAAATATTCTCAAATGTAGTCGTTGGCAAGCGTATCCAGACGTGTGTCCGATACGGGAATCGCTACTTTATCGCTCATGGGATGTACCAAAGTGTTAATGAATTAAAGCGAGCGAGGGTGAAAACAATTTTGTCCGTACATCGTTGATAATACGAATTTATTATATCGTTTAAAACGTCGAAACGTTAACAAAACTGTGATAGTTATGCAACATTGAGCAGCCAACCGTTCGTGAGAGCGGTGCACTAGTGTTCAATTTTTTTTTTTTAATACTTTATATTAATTACATTTTAAACTTTTGTCATATTATAAAATTAAATTATTCTCTTTTAAAATAGAATAGAATAAGATTTTTTGGCAATATAATATCAACATAAGGATACAGATACATATAGATCATTTCTTTTTTTTTTTAAATACACCACCTTTATTTTTTTGCGGTGGACTATGGAGGTGGTCACGTCCTGCCAAATTGGTCCGGGGCGACGGACCTCACGCGACCTCATAGACCCACCCTGCAAAACGCCTCTCTTCTCCGTGCGAGCGGGCCCCCGTTCCCGATCTTTGTCTTTGGTGGTCTAAACACCATCCTGCACTAAGAAAATAATCCTTGTATTGCGGGGGACTTTACAAACTTGCAATTAACACAGACAAATTACACCCAGACTCAGAACAAAACTTTGTTGATCGCAAAAAGTATTGCCCTGCGTAGAAATTGAACCCATTGTACTGGCACGAAAGGCCGGTATCTTAACCACTACGCCATCTGTGCAATCATGCAGGAATAGATAAACAGTTACAATATATATTTTTTATTAATTAATTACATATTATATTGACAACAGAGCAATGCTCAGCGTTACATCATCATCTCAGCTGATATATGTTCCACTGCCTCCTAAGCCTCCTCCATAATGGGAGAGAAATTGACTCACTATACGGCACTGGTCCGACGTGTTGGTGTAGGGCTTTATTTCGAGTTTTCCTTCTCTGGTATAGATGTTATATGCGTTTTATATCCCTTAGTCGTCTCTTACGATCACCCATGGGTAAGATAGAGGGTGGTGAACTGAATTCTCACTCCGTCACCACAGGGGAGACTCCGTCAGCGTTATACTGCATAGTAGTTATTCCCGGCTGGTTATTTTTAATCTTCACTTATATTTTAAATATTAATTACTATAATTTTGAGCTAATATTCTTTATCATTTAACATAAGTTTGAGTTCAAATATATAACTTGTAAATCTTTCAGGTTTCATGAGATTACCGTCATAGTTAAATAGTGGTATTGATTATAATTGCATGGTGCTCTTAACTAATATATGAACTCTATGCTAGGCTTTGCTTCCACAACAGTCCTATCAGAGTTGAAGAATCGGTACTAGTAGTATCCATCCATGCATAAACGATCCATGCATTTTTCTCATTATGTAAACTAACAGTTTTACATAATCAATGCACTGTATGAATCTTAAGTGCTAAAGTCAGAAAGTGAGAGCGATTGGTTCTCAAAGCGCTTCACTCTCATGTATTGCCGGAACATATTCTTTTTTTTTTGCTTAAGGTGGCAAACGAGCAAGCAGCACAGCACACCTGAAGTTAAGTGTCACTGCCACCCATAGATCTTTGCAATACCAAGGGTATAGCTTAAGCCGCTGCCTACTAATAAACTCCCCAAAACCCACCCAGTTAGGCTGCCGGCTCATTCGCTCACCGAACGAAGCGCAATAGCACATTGCCATTACTCAGACGTCGATCTTCTGCGAGAGTGTGGTACTACCCCGGACAGACCGGCCCGCGGCTGTAGATAGAAAACTGTCAAAAGCGTGGTCCTACACTAACAATTTTTCTTTTTGTATTGGCAATCAGCTATTAATACGAGCCCAAAGTTACCAGTGACGAGTTACAAATTTCTTCTTTTAGTGGAAAATGACAATATTTGTAAAACACTTTTATATCATATGCACTAAAATTAAGCATCACAAAATTATATCTAAATTATTTAATACTAGCTTCTGCCCGCGGCTTCGCCCGCGTAAAGGGGTTACTTTCCTAAAGTTGTTGATCCCCTATTTTTATTTTTGACCGTCGGTAATACAGTGCAACGGTATTACAATACTCAGGGTTGGAGCTTCATTACTGGACTGCTAGATGGCGTTGAAGAAGCTAGATTTTGAGATTTTTTGACAAACAATTTTTTTTATTTTTCATATAAAAATTTTGTTTTTTTTTAATAAAAAGTATCCTATGTTACTTTTAATACCTCCAAGAATATGTGTACAATGTTTCATGATGATCGGTTGAGTAGTTTTAGCGTGAAAGCGTAACAAACAAACTTACATTCACATTTATATATTAGTAGGGATAAAACGTTCAAACACTATATACTATATAATTGAGTATAATATATTGCCACCATATGACGCTTTCGCGTTCCCATCAACATTATATATATCTGCCAATACGTTTTCTGGCTTCTATAAAACTTTTTCCATTTTCACGCTGCCATATTGCAATACAATAGCGTATTGATGACCAATGCTGAATATAGGCTTGCCGAGGAGTGATTAAGTTATAATTCCCAAGCTGGTTGGCTACCACGGTTGATATTAGTCAAGAAAGTGCTGCTTACAGTTCTTGGTGATACTTTCGCTAATTATTAAAACTCCCATGGGTAATTAAAAGATAATAACTTTTAATATTACGGGTACACTGGCACACTATTTAATTGAATACTATTCTTACTAATATTATAAATGCAAAAGTAACTCTGTCTGTCTGTCGCTCTTTCACGTCAAAACTACTGAACCGATCTAAATGAAATTTGGTACATAGACAGTCTAGAACCTGACAAAAGGCTACTTTTTAATGCAAAAAGGGGTTGTAAAGGGGGATGAAAAGTTGTAAGGAAGTATCGTCATTTTTAAAGCCAGAAGCTTGAACCTTATTTTTAGGCCATTGGTTAGATATCAATAAATATGACATTAATTACCCTTAAGGGGTGAGATAAAAATAGGAGATGGAAATCTTTAGGCAAGTAACCTTTTACGCGGGCGAAAGCGCGGGCAGAAGCTAGTATAGTATAAATATATATATACATATATATAAAATATAAGACAGGCATGTTCTTCTCATGCAACATCATACAAGTAAAAATCATATGTGACGTCATTGTAATATGACTATTGTTATTTGTAGTGCACGACGAATATATTAAAGCAAAATTCACCTTCTATTTTAAACCCTTAGAGATATATATATGTCTTCTTCTGAGGGGTTGATATTCAAAATATTTATTTTTATTGAATCTCTACATCACTAAAGTAAGACGCTGGTTAGTAATTATTCGTATATAATTTTAATTGGAAAAGAAATCATACAAGTAAAATTTATTTAACCATTTTACAACCTTAGGGCACATGTTTACTTTTTTCTGAAGACTATTTGTGCTTAATTTGAGTACAGTGAGTGTTTTCACCATTGGGGTTGAACTTAGCAAAATATCTTAGTGAACCGCTACATCACAACAAAAAGAAAGTACTGTCAAAGTTTCACGATTCTAGTTTCATTAATTTCGGTTGAGCATTGATGAGTCAGACAACCAGCTTTTTGATGTAGGTAAATTAAATATATAGGGTATAAAACAAGCAGACTCTTTTATACTTTTAATCGTATTTATAACTGCCAATATTACAAAAATACATTTTTGCGGCAAAGCTAACAAAATTGTAACACTTTTACCTCACCTCAAACGCTTAACTCTGATTGTCAATCGGCGAAACCACGGTATATATATCGATAACGGTTAAAAAATACCCGTAAAATTAAACCATTGTCCCACCGCGACACCAAAGGTGGCTGCGTTTGGTTAATTGCCCTGACCAATTATCACAAATGGTATCATTGTTAGTTTACCAAACTGTCAGTGGCTTTTTCACGGTCCCGCATCCGAAAACCATACAGTTTTTTGCAAACTGTTCACACATTTATTAGTATTTCAAAAGCGGTTAGTTTATTATGAATATATTTATACAGATACACTCAGATTGCAATTATTACCGAGCTAATATTTTCAAAAATTAGAAACTAGAAATGTGTAATGGATTATGTTTCTTTTTCCATTTATCAAATTTTGTCGTATAAAAAAAAGTTTGTTCACTCGAATATGACTTCAGATTAGTTTATATCTTTTAAGTAAATTACCTAAGTTACATAATTGTAGAAGTTTCATCATTGGGCAAAAAAAATATTATTTAATAACGCTCAGATCTTTATAAGAAATATTATAATATAAAATGGCGTAAAAAAAATATATTTCATATAATCTAATATATCTTAGGTTTCATATAGTCTAATATATCTTAGGTGTTATATAATATTTAAGTGTCGTTGGTAAACACGGGAAAATATCACTCCAATATGGTATATCACAACTGCAAGATTAAATATTCAAGACTTGATATTTCTATCTGCACGTAGCTGGTGGGCATTAGACAAACGTAAGTTAGTTACCACTCAATTAGTAAGACTTGATATGCAATAACACAAGTCGTATTTAGTTCTACGTAATGAACTGCAGTCAAAGAACTTCCACTGACTTAAAATGCAGAGAAGAGAATACAATAAATAGACATGTAATACGCTGAATTTTCTAAAGCTTTTACAGAATATCTATACTAATCTATACTTAATATTATAAAGCGGAAGAGTTTGTTTGTTTGTTTGTTTGTTTGTTTAAACGCGCTAATCTCAGGAACTACTGGTCCGATTTGAAAAATTCTTTTTTTGTTGGATAGTCCATTTATATAGGAAGGCTTTAGGCTATATAACATTACGCTGCGACCAATAGGAGCAGAGCAACAATGATGAATGTGTAAAAATCGGGTTTATGTTTCCTTTTGAGAGCTTCCGCTGCGTAAACGGTTAAAGTTGCGCAAAAATTATGTACTACATAATTGTTCCCCTTTCAAAGTTCTAAATAAGAGTCCGCAACAGCATATGTCTATCTTTTAAGATTGGCTCACTATAGCCTTTTTTATGCTAATCAAATTTGTTTTAAAATAATGTGATATTTTCGAAGGTGTTTTTATAAACATAATATTAATCCTTATCCAAATAAATGAGTTATTCATCACAAGTATTTAATTTAAAACAAAATTGCTCTTTACATTATTTGATTTCAATGAATATCTTAGGAAATATCGCAGTTTAAAAATAACATCGCAGCAAAATAATGATCAAGTACTGGGCGCGCATTTACGATAAAAATACTGGATCTTATAATCTTATATTAAAAAAAAATTCAAACTGATGTTATTTCAAAGTACTTCTGCACACACTACATTTTTAGTTTTGTTTTCTTCTCATGACCTTCCGTCGGCTTTACACATCCTAAATAATAATAATAAGTATAGGAAGTATTAGTGCCTGCCCTCATGTATGGCAGTGAAAGTTAGATTTGGCGGGGAAGACATGAAAATAGAATAAATGCTGTAGAGCTGACAGCTCTTCGTAAGCTGTGTGTGATGTAAGTATGAAAGATAAAATTAGGTATAATGTTATAAAAGAGCGCTGGTATGCTGAGATGGGTTGGACACGAAGTGGAAGAAATAATGAGTGGGCAGAGGTTGACGAAGCAAACATATAAAGCAATCGTGAATGGGACGAATACAAGGGGAAGACCTTTTCTGGACCAAATTGGCGATTTGTTCACGAGAGGTCATCATCATCATCATTCTCCTACTCTTATCCCAATTACTTGGGGTCGATACAATAAGTACTCTTCATTCATAGTACATATTATAAAAGTTATTGGCAATAGTTTTATGACCGGCCGCCTGCCAGACGTCAACCCTAATTGGGAATGTAATTGTTGACCAAACGGCATCAGATGGAGTTGGCCCAAGTCGTTATAAGGCTCTTAGTCGTCTTTTACGACATCCACAAGCAAAGTGAGGATTGGTAGTATTCATAGCCGCTACCACACAGCGATTTCATACACATTAAAAGTATGTTCAATCGTAAATAGGCGTAAGTGTATGTATGTATGTATAATATACATACATTGTATATATCTATAGAAAGTATAGATAAGACCCAATACTTTTACTTGCATTACTTTATATGGTACTACATTGCATTATATGGATTACGTCAAACTTGAATCACTTTTAAATACTTATTTCACGTAACCACAAATACACACAAAAAAAATGAAACACATACATGCACGCACACTACATCACAAACACACGCACACCACACACACACATATACACATACACACACGCACACACACACAAACACACACACACACACACACAAACACACGCACACCACACACACACACACACACACACACACACACACACACACACACACACACAAACGCACAACACATACATACACACGCACACACACACACACACACAACGTGTGAGCGCGCTCGCTAACACTCACTCATTCATTTATTATAGATTTCTTTATCATTAGTCTTTATTACGTAAGATATATATATTCATTATTTATAATGTATGTTACTGTAAAATAATTTGATGTTCAAGATTTATGTATTTCGGGAAGGAACTGTCTCTTGAAACACAGGTATTACCTAATTCAAGAGGCAAAGACATCTATGTCAACTGTCATATGTATTTAGTTTTCAATAAAGATTATTATTATTATTTTACTTAAGGTTAAATGTTCTACTCTTACTAATAAAAGGGTCATGTAGGTACCTAAAACAGCTTTAACGTATGTATTATTTAAAAATATTTCCACCTTTTACGTAAACGAATTCGCGAGTTGAAGTTAACGTTACCCCAAAGTAACCATTCCACGCGGACGAAGTCGCGGGCAGAAGCTAGTAATAATATAAAAAACTAAGAATGATTAAGAAGTTAAGAAATCTGGTTAAGAAGATATACAATGCTAAAGTGGAATGATGTAGGTACCGGGGTAGACCGAGACTAGCATTTGCCGCCTCTTCTCGTAACATTGGAAGGTCACAGTCAGGGTGTTGATTAAAAAGCTAATCCTTGCCTTGATGCCTTCGCTCAGACGTCGATCTTCTGCGAGAGTGTGGTACTACCCCGGACGGACCGGCCCGCGGCTGTAGACAGAATACTGTCAACAGCGTGGTCCTAGCACTATGAAAGATGTATGTGTATAAAAGATGTGCTAATTACATACATACATACATACATATCATTACGCCATATCCCTTGTAGGGTAGGCAGAGAGAACAGAGTGCCAGAGAACTCTATCTTTGCATACTTCACTCGCTTCCTCAACATTCATAATTCTCTTCATACACGTTCGCCGGTTTCGGAGACTCTTGACTCTACCTTCCTTCAGTACATGACCGATCTGGTCTAGGTAGGTTAGTCTCGGTCTCCCTCGGTACCTACATCCATTCACTTTCGCATTGTATATCTTCTTAACCAGACGTTCGTTCTGCTTTCTTTCCACATGTCCGAACCATCGGAGCATTCCCTTTCGCATCTTTACACCAATACTCTCTTTCATACCTACTCGCTCTCTTACGTTGTCGTTACGAATGCGGTCGGTCAGCCTAACTCCACAGATCTTCCGCAGCATGTGCTAATTTATTACTAATAATATTAGAATGTTGTTTTTACTCCATATTAGTAATTTTTCTTTTCATCATAGTTTTAGTTTATAAATTATGTATTGCAAACTGTCTGTTTATAAAAGATTAATCTTTATTTCTATAAAAACAAAGCTAGATTAGCTTTTTAATCAACACCCTGTGACCTTCCAATGTTACGAGAAGAGGCGGCAAATGCTACAGACAAATTACAAATGTACTATCCAGGTCTCCCCTTGGCGGTCCCTCGCGTCCCCTTACATGGTTAATTGTCAAAACAATTAAACCATTTATCAACAAACCGAAATTTAAGTGTCCGATTTCATTCCACGTAATCGACGCGCCCCGAGCAATGTCGCACCCTGCTTCATTTGAATGTGGCAACAACTTTCGTCGTTAAATATCTTCAAATAGACAATATCATTAGTTAGTAAGCATGATACATGAAATTTAACAACGTAGTTAATAGCCGATTAATTATAATCAAGTGAATCTTCGGTACTCTGTTATTTATTAATACATACATATCATCACGCTATATTCCTTGCAAGGTAGGCAGAGAGAACGGAGTGCCAGAGAACTCTATCCTTGCATACTTCACTCGCTTCCTCAACATTCATAATTCTCATCATACAGACTCGCCGGTTTCAGAGACTCTTGACTCCACCTTCCTTCAGAACGTGACCAATCTGATCTAGGTAGGTTAGTCTCGGTCTCCCTCGGTACCTACATCCTTCCACTTTCGCATTGTATATCTTCTTAACCAGACGTTCATTCGGCATTCTTTCCACATGTCCGAACCAGCGGAGGAGAAAGGGAATCTTTCGCATCTTTATTAATTAATTATTTTTTTATTTAAACTTTACTGGTTTCTTATATAATACAGGATTAAATAAAAATGTCCCCGTATTATTGATGTTACCCCTTTGCACTAATCTCTACTGTATTTAGGGGAATAAAATGCCCAGTCTATATCCGCTTGCGGTTTCAATGAGATGCCCTGCGGCAAGGTGCACGTAGCTTATAATAAGCCCCCTAAATTGTAAGCAATATGCGAATAGAGTGATTTGATCGATATTAATCGATTCTGAGATTGATCGATCGATCGATTTTGATCTATTTTGAGATAGAACGATCGATCGATCGATTTTAATCGATTTTGAGATTGATCGATTAATATAATTTTGACGTTCAGTGTTAATTTTAGTTTTAATAACTCTTTATTGCACATCATTTACGCACTTACAGGAACCAAATTTAAAAAAACAATCTTAGGGCGTACTAAAACTAATTTCTTCCAGACAACTTTAGGATGCTTTTTTAATTTTTAGTGAGCAAGCGTACTTAAAGTGTAATACACAAATGGAAAAGGAAAGAAAGGATAGGAAATAGAAGAAATTACTTTTAAAGATACAAAAGTAAGACTGGTCGGATCACGTAGTGGTTAAGAGACCGACCTTCCGTGTCAGAGCTATAGGTTCGATTCCTTCGCAGGAGAACTATGATATTATCTCTCATCGGGGTGGACTACGCCTAACAATGGACGTCGAAAAAACATTACATTAAATTCCCTACAAATAGTGCTTGTATTTTATTTATTGAAGTGATATTTTCTTTAGGCGCACTATGTATTTATTTTGTGAGTATTGAATGAAACTGCGTCGTAACGCTCGCGCATATAAACTCTATTTTAAGTAAAATCGGCTCTCGCCGAAAAGAGAACTGTTTTAAAATACGAGACAAATGTCGATCATTCCGGTCAAAATTTAACAGAGTAATACATAATTATAATTATATATTTTTTTTAATTTTATTACTTAATTAATGTAGTATACCTATTTTTTTTTTATAAAATGACAACACATGACACTAAGGAAATAATTCTTGTATTGCGGGGGACTTAATACAAATTACATCCAGACTCAGAACAACAATTTATGGATCACACAAATATATTATGCTGCGTGAGAATGGAACCCACGGTACTGGCATGAGAGGTCTGTACCTTAACCACTACGCCATCTGTGCAGTCTGTAAACTCAAACATTTGTAATTCGTATTATTAACCTCGCCTTGATGAAATTTTCACTTCACAACAAAACAAGCAAAACAAAAACTTTGTGTGTGTTTAAGTACCCAAGTATTTTTGAAGTGAAAACTTCTTTAGGCGCGTTGAGCGTTTTTGGAGGAGAAAACTTATAGGTTCGCGTCACCGACATGCTAATGCTAATAGTATATCTATAGCTATGTGAAAACTTCTTTAGGCGCGTTGAGCGTTTTTGGAGGGGGAAAACTTATAAGTTCGCGTCACCGACATGCTAATGCTAATAGTATATCTATAGCTATATGAAAACTTCTTTAGGCGCGTTGAGCGTTTTTGGAGGGGAAAAACTTATAGGTTTTTATTTTTATATAAAAATTAGAAAATTATTATTATTTCAATTAGTCTTAAGTTAATAGTTTTCACTTCTATAGGCAGTCCCCATGACTGCCTGTTGTTTTTTTTTATATGTATTCAATTATCATTCATCATCATTATCTCAGCTCATATATGTCCCACTATTAAGCTCGTGCCTCCTCCATAATGGGAGGTAAAATAACCAACTATACCGCTGGTCAGTCGTGTTGGTTGGTTAGGGTTTTGTTTCGAGTTTTCTATCTCTCGCATAGATGTTATATGCGGTTTATATCCCTTAGTCGTCTCTTACCATCACCCACGGGTAAGAAAAGAGGTGGTGAAATGTATTCTTACTCCGTCACCACACGGAAACAATTGTCATTGTTGTGTAATAATCATCATCATCATCACAGCCCATAAATGTCCCACTGTTGGGCTCGGGCCTCCTTTGCAGGGGGAGGGAAATTAACCTACTATACCGCGTTGGTCAGACGTGTTGGTATAGGGTTTTGTTTCGAGTTTTCCATCACTGGCATAGATGTTATATGCGGTTTATATCTCTTAGTCGTCTCTTACGATCACCCACGGGTAAAATAGTGGGTAGTGAAATGTATTTTTACTCCGTCACCACACGGAAACAATTGTCTTTGTCGTATAATAATAATTCATTATAAAGCAAAAAAAAAACAATAACACAAAAGTTTCAATGATCAATATCCTTTCAAATGTATTCCCACGTGAAGTTCGCTGTTCGGTTTTTCATATTTGATTTCAGCTGAATGATTTCAAAAGATATGTATGATGATTTTTACAAGGCATTACTTTGCTTTCATTTCAATTTAATATCATTGTGTGTTTTTATTTAATACTAGTTTCTGCTCGCGGCTTTGCCCGTGTAAAAGGTTACTATCCTAAAGTTTTTCATCCCCCATTTTTATGGGGTAAGGGGTGAGGGTAATTTATTTACAAAATTTTAATGTCATATTTATTTATATCTTATCAATAGCCTAAAAATAAGTTTCAAGCTTCTGGCTTAAAATGATAATTCCTTACAACATTTCATCCCCCTTTACAACCCTTTTTTGCATTAAAAAGTAGCCTATGTCCTTTGTCAGGCTCTAGATTATCTGAATACCAAACTTCATTTAGATCGGTTCAGTAGTTTTGGCGTGAAAGAGCGACAAACAGACAGACATGCAGAGTTACTTTCGCATTTATAATATTAGTAAGGATTAATACAAAATAGTACAATAATGCTTTATTACTATTTTTGGGGGTCAAACTATAGCAAGAACTGATAGAATACGTGATTTGGATATTCACCATGATAGCAAGTTACTCTTTGACACATACATACGTTGATGCTATTG
This sequence comes from Lymantria monacha, assembly GCA_905163515.2. NCBI lineage: Eukaryota > Metazoa > Arthropoda > Insecta > Lepidoptera > Erebidae > Lymantria > Lymantria monacha. The sequence goes on from LR991081.1 coordinate 28,543,540, forward strand.
TCAAGAAAGCCTCTAAATCATTAGGTTTCATAATGAGACTCTCTAAATGCTTTACTGAAGCAAAAACACTCAAAATTTTATATTGTACGTTCGTACGCAATAATTTGGAATATGCATCTCAGATATGGAACCCGAGTTACTTCAAATATATTGACCGTATAGAAAATATACAAAAGCGATTTATTAAATACCTTTGTTTTCACCAAAAGATCCCTTACCAGTCCAATCAATACCTGCAACTCTGTAAAAAATTTCATTTATTGCCACTTATAAAATGCCGTGAGATCGCTGACTACCTATTCTTTTTAAAGGTCATACAGAATCATATAGACAGTCCAGAGCTCCTATATAAAATTAACTTTAATGTACCATATAAATCTAGTCGTTTCCATCCACCAGTACAAATACCACATGCAGCAACAAATTATAGGCAAAACAGTCTTATGATACGCGCAAGCAAAGGCTTTAATAATCTCAGTAAACAGCATGATATTGACCCATTTGTGACAAATATAAATGTAGCACGTAGGCTTTTAAGTCTAGATTTTTTTAATTAGTCTATATATTGTATGTACATGTACTTACATATACTGTATCTACTTAGATACAGTATGTATAGTTAGAATGCTCTCAATTCATTTATACGATGACTATAAGTGAAGACTTGTAATTAGCTAACAGTGTTATAAACAATTAGTCTATTAAGATATAACAAGCTGTAAGTTTTACAAAATAAATAAATAAATAAATAAAATAAATAAATAAATTACAAGAAGCACATCGTCTTCATCATCAGCAAATCATTTGATCAGCTTAGTATAAAAGATTTTCCCCTTATTGCAAAGAAGAACCTGTCTAATAACGAGATCTTCATGATCTTATGAAGTACCTATTAGTGTAATTTGTGTCCGTTATTATATGTTTGCAAAGACCTCTGCAACACAAGGATTATTTCCTATGCGCAGGGTATGCAAGAAAAGCAAAACTCGAAATACCAATCCATCTAACCAGCGGTACAGTAGATGGTCAGCTCCAGTAGATTCAAGAATAGTTTAGATAACATTGCCACTTTCATCATCATCATCAGCATCACAGCCCATAAATGTCCCACTGTTGGGCTCGGGCCTCCTCCGTAATGGGAGGGAAATTAACCTACTATACCGCGCTGGTCAGACGTGTTGGTATAGGGTTTTGTTTCGAGTTTTCCTTCTTTCGCATAGATGTTATGCGTTTTATATCCTTTAGTCGTCTCGTACGATCACCCAAGGGTAAGACATGGGGTGGTGAATAGCATTCTTACTCCGTCACCACACTTATAGCCACTTTAGCGTGCTAATTCTTCGTGCTATGTCGGTTACACCCATTCTTCTACAGATTACGATATTGCAGATTCTATATCGCAGAGAAACACCGAGCATAGTCTGCTCTATAACGCACTGTGCGACTTTGAGCATAGTTATGAGGCCTCATTTAAAGACAACGTCTCTTGTACTATAGCCGCTGGCAAAACATACTGGTCATAGACCTCTGTTTTTAGATGTTAAGGTATGTTATATGAGAAGATCCTTATAATTCTCATGTTAATAACTTCTAATGTTTCCGCGAGTATTACACATTTGAAATAAAACTACATTTACGGATTCTATCGCGTTTATATTTGATTTATAATTTCCCGACGTTTCGAACACTTTACAGTGATCATGGTCACGGGAGGACTGAGGTGTCTTACGTCCAATATGTCATTGTTATTACAGAAATTTATTTATATCTACCCTATAAGATATTAAATTTTGACCCACATTTTTATACAAAAATTAATACAAATTCATTGCCAGTACATAAAGAGAATGATTCTATATATAAAATTTATGTTGTTCATGATTTGTTATTATTAAGGTATTTAATTTATGATAATTATTATTGTGGCAATTTTACAATTTTTACAAAACTAACAGATACTATTCAGCTACTACCGGATCGGAACACGGCCACACTGAGAAAGATCCGGCGAGAAAACTCAGGAGGCATGATACTAATTTTATTATTGAATTTTAGAGTGTCGGCCTACTTTATCTTACTAAAATTAAATTAAAATTTAACTATTATTGTGGGTCAAATCTATACAATAAGTGCTCAAAGTGTCTTGCAGTCTTGTGGTGGTTTTCTTAGTTTTATTTTTAATTAAGTGAATAACAGGATCCCAGCTTGATGATAATACCCAGCCATAAAAAAAATTCTCATGTTATTATATATCGTCATCATTATGTCAGCTCATATATCTCTCACTGGTGAGCTCGAAACTTCTCCATAATGAGAAGAAAATTGACCTACTATACCACGCTGGTCAGTCGTGTTGATTTATGATTTTTTTTAGAGTAATTCTTCTTTTACATAGATGTTATATACGTTTTATATCTCTTAGTCGTTTCTTACGATCACCCATGGGTTGCATAAGGGGTTGTGTAATTGTATTTTTACTTCGTCACCATACGGAAAATGGTATTATCTATACCATAGTTTAATTATATCTACTACATCTTCAGGTAATTAATTAAGGCAGTGGTGAACTAAATTATAATCCCATTACCACATAATCAATATTAATATTTCGATTTATGTACATATTTTTATTTTAAATATATAATTTATTTGTTACAGGTAAGACAATCGCGTATATTTATCACAACTGATAAACATCGAAGCGTAAGTAATATAAATAAAACACAGAAATTGTTTCTATGTCCGTTACAAACTTTAAAATTATTCAACCGACGTTATTTTTTTATTACTTATAGTGGCAAACGAGAAAGCAGCACACCTGATGGTAAGTGATACTGGCCACCCATGGACGTTTCCAATATCAATGTTATAAGCTAGGCCACTGCCTATCAATACTAACCTCAAACCTAACCAGTTGAGCTTCCGGCGCTCTAGCTCACCGAACGAAGCGCAGTTGTACATTGCTATTACTCTGACGTCGATTTTCTACGAGAGTGTTGTACTACCCCGGACAGACCGGCCCGCAGCTGTAGACAGAAAACTGTCAACAGAGTGGCCTACTACTGAACGTGATGACGTATCCTAAACGGGTTTCATAAGAAATTCAATAGCGCCAAGATGTTGGTTTTATCACCATTAAAACAATGTATTAGATGGTATTGCAATTAATTACAATGATTTCTATTTTCTTTCTTATTTGTACACAGCGTCTATTGTATCAGCTAGTGTATAATATAAACAATTTCTTTTCCATGCATTGTATATTATTATATTTATACTTCAGCCCAATATGCATGCTGAGTGGTAGTGGCTACGAATACTATTAACCTTACTTTGCTCGTGGATGTCGTAAAAGAGAACTAAGAGCCTTATAACGCCCTTTTTTTTTTTTCTGGTGAACTATGGATGCGTCTGGCCCCGCCAAATCGGTCCGGGGTGACGGAAAGGCGGCGCGTGACCCCATAGACCCACCGTAAAACTCCTCTCTCTTCGCCGTGCGAGCGGACCACCGGTACTCGATTTTTGACTTCGGTAGCCTTATAACGACCTGGGCCAACTCTATCTGATGTCGTTTGGTCAACAATTACATTCCCAAGGAGGGTTGATGTTAAGCAGGTGGCCAGTCATAAAACTATTGCCAATAACTTTTACAATATCTACTATGAAAGAAGAAAAATTTTTACAATATCTGCTATTGGACGTTTGTTACTCAGGCTTAAATTGTTGAATAGAATTGTATGTCAAATTGGCATACAGATAGACCATTTCTTGGATTAATATATAGGATACTTTTTATCCTTTATTTTAATTCTCTTGGGATAATTTAGTGATAAAATTGTATGATCTGAAAGTCACATTTTACGCGAGTGAAGCCGCAGGCAGACGCTAGTTTTACATAAGCATAGCCAGAAATGAAAACTTTAACCTGATATGTAAGTGATTAATGTATGATTAGAACGTAATATTACCAGCTTACACATAGTTACAAAGAACTTGTGTCCAAGCACGAAACGACAACCATCACTTTTTAAATTCTCTCCGTATATTTCTATAGAATACCTAGTTTATTTCAATAACTTGTGAATCAATCGGCAAATTAAATTAATATGAATTTCACTAAAATATTTGTTTTTCTTCTTAAACGCAACACTCAGCACTAAGGCCATAATCCTTGTATTGCCGGCGAAACGTTTACGTACATACAATTAACTGGCACAAGTTACACCAAGATAATAGAATTTCTGGATCGCACAAAATATTGTTCTGCGCAGGAATCTAACCTATGACATTTGATACAGTACGTCTTTAATATTAGTGGTGACAATTTCATAGCAACTCAACAAATACCATATTAAGGCATTTGTAATTGTTAATAAAAAACCGAAACCCAAGAGCCCAAAGCTCGTGTTTATAGTTATCTCCTTTAGAACAGTAAAATAAGTAGTGGGGTTGGTGATTGCAGACTGTATTATAAGCTACCCAATAAAGTACTGTTACACATTTGTCTAGTTTAATATCGTCAGATTTTACCATTCCTTGGATTTAAATTCGTCATTCACAACTCACCAAACGCATCGTCACAACATACACATTAACTATTATGATAATGTTTTAAATTCGTCATCATCATCACAGCCCATAAATGTCCCATTTTTTGCTCGGGTCTCTTCCGTAATGGGAGGGTAATTAACCTACTATACCGCGCTGGTCAGACGTGTTGATATAGGGTTTTGTTTCGAGTTTCCCTTCTCTCGCATAGATGTTATATGCGTTTAATATCCCTTAGTCGTCTCGTACGATCACCCACGGGCAAGATATGGGGTGGTGAATAGTATTCTTACTCCGTCACCACACGGAAAGTTGTTGTGTTTTAAATAAGTACCATACAATACATTTATATTATACATTCATATATCATTTAAGCTTAAAACAAATCGGCAGCTATCAATTAATGGTCAGCTTGAAAATATTAATTTACTCCTATAAAATGCCAAACAATATTTCATTTCTTTTTTTATAATCGCTGTCTTTATGACCACAAGACATGTTTTGTAAATTCCCAATTGCATCTCGTTGTGAAAACTTTATACAGCTTCACTTTGGCCACAGCCACCCCACGTGTCACATGCTTTTTTCTTCATGTTGAGTTTTATAACGCATCCCCCAATTAGCCCACCACGTGTAAAGTAACTGAACTAGGGTCGAACTGATAAAACTCACTCCTTCACTGAAACGATCGATCGTGGACACAAAAAGAACAATATCAAGTGCATCGCCTTTTTTCGAAGGTGGGTGGCATAGGGGAGAAGTGAGGGCGTCGGTGCGGGCTGCCTCCCCCCTTCGAGTCGAGTGCTTAACGCGCCTCCAAAGTGCTTGTCGGGTGGCCGGGTGACAGAAAAGCGTCAACGGCGCCTATAGTATCTAGGAATTAGCTTTGAGAGTCGTCCTTGACGCCTTGAGGGGTGTCGGTACCATGAGCACAAAGTTATCTGTACATAACTAACTGTCGTCTTATACTTCGTCTGCACAGATTTGCCACGAAATTCGTACAATTACAACAAAACATTTTAATTAAGGGGTTCCGGATTGTTAAATTGCTGCTATTTCGCTAGCGTATATTGACTATTTATAGATATTATTTTGAGCATTTATATTTTTATCTTAAATTAATTTATTTTTATTCGAAAATAATATTTTTATAAAATAAATATTACAATGAAAATATTATATGAATTTTATGTAACAAATGTTGTTGTGGTAACAATATTTTCTTCATCATCATCATGATAGCCCATATATGTCCCACTGTTAGGCTCGGGCCTCCTCCATAATGGAAGGGTAATTGACCTACTATACCACGCTGGTCAGACGTGATGAGATAGGGTTTGGTTTCGAGTTTTCCTTCTCTTGCATAGATGTTATATGCGTTTTATATCCCTTAGTCGTCGCGTACGATCACCCACGTGTAAGATAGGGGGTGGTGAATTGGTGAATTGTATTCTTACTTCATCACCACATGGAAAAATATTTTCTTAGCAACGTATTTTTTTTCAATTTACTAATAGTTTATAGCTTTTAAACAAATTATCTATTGCTAAAGGTTTTTTTTTTTAATGTTAAACTCTAGAGATTAGCTCGGTCAAACAAACTCTTCACTTCATTATACAGTAGAATTCGTTTATAATGACATTGAAGGTGTGTGACAAACACGTCATACTAAGTGGACGTCATATAAAGCAGAAATTTTCAGAAAATGCAAATTTTTATAGTTTTGTTAGGTACATACCTATACATCAATAATATCGATTAATAAACAATAAAGCTGCAAAATTAACCGCTGAATTAACACGTGATCACACATGTTCTTATAATTCATTCAAAGACCCTTTCACTCTTTCAAAGAACCTGTCTCACTTTCGAACGACTATAATGATTTTTTAATCTCGGTGAGCCTTTAAAATTTCTTTTCTAAGAGTTTTTAAAAATTCTTTCCAAAGCCTTTTAAAAACTCTTAGATAATTTCGAATGACGGTTTCTATACTTGCAATAGTTAAGTTTGAATCACGATATTCTAGTCTGCTCTAAAATAGAAGTAAATTAGCCTACTACGCGGTCACGCTTGTCAGACGGATTGGAATAGGAATTTATTTTAAGTTTTCTTTCTTTTGTATAGATGTTATATGCATATTATTTCTCTCATTTTCTTTAACGGCGCCTAGCTGCAAGATTAAAGGGTGGTGAATTGTATTTTTACTCCGTGACCTTACTGAAAAATAAGAAATAATATATAGAGATGATTAATTTCTTATGGTGGCAAACGAGCTAGCAGTACACCTGATGGTAAGTGTCACTGCCACCCATGAACCTTTGCAATACCAAGGGTAAATATAGCTTAAACCGCTGCCTACCAATTATATCCCCAAACCCACCCAGTTGGGCTTCCGGCTCTCTCGCATACCGAACGAAGTGCAATAGCATATTGCCATTACTGAGACGTCAATATTTTGCCAGAGTGTGGTACTACCCCGGACGGACCGGCCCGCAGCTGTAGACAGAGATCTGTCAACAGCGTGGACTTTCCACTATATATATTTTTTATTACATTTCTAATACGAAACAACTTTGTCGTAAACATCTGATCCCATCTCATCTCAGCTCATATATGTCCCACTGTTGGGCTCGAGCCTCCTCCATAATGACAGGGTAATTGACCTACTATACCACGCTGGTCAGACATGTTGCTATAGGGTTTTGTTTCGAGGTTTCTTTCTCTCGCATAGATGTTATATGCCGTAAACATCTAATAAATTAATAATATTCATTCCATATTTCGCCTAAAAATTGTTAATATTTTATTACGGCTAAAATTCCTTAATCGGTAGTTTCCTTAGTGTATTGTGTGATTATTTTCTGCCTCCATCTTAATTAATGCTTGTAAAAGTCGCTTTATGTTGTCACAACGTCGATTACTTGTCGCTCATCAAATCGCCTTCACTTAGTAACTAATGGCAACTTTTTGAAAGCATCTATCAAATTTTTTAGTGATTCTTTTCTCCATCCATCTTTCCATAAGCTTAACAACGTCGACTTTTTGATTTAAGCCACTCCAAAAGAGTGTTAACTCGCATAACAACTACGCTTAGTCTTTAGGAAACTTTGAAGTCATCAAATGACATTCCTATTTGTGAATTAATTCTGCTTATTGATATGAATTTTAAATTTATATAAAAATATTTTTTTCTCTTTAAATCTATCTGTGAATAGATTGTTTGAAAAATATTGATTTGTGCAAAAGTAATAACTACCTTTTTATCTGATATAAGAGTCCTCTTTGTGGTTACACTTGTTTAAAAAATTGCTTTGCCTTTTCCTTATTAATTAATGTAAACCGATTATGAATACCTGTAAGCGCTTTAATAATTGATATTTTGTTCTCGTTATCATCAATTATTAGGTTTAATTATGTAAATATCTTCATCGAACCATTTAAGTTACGTATTTCTGCTGAACAGTTTCATGAACATTTTTTTAAAAGCTTTTCTTAAAGAAAAAGTCATAGCTACTTCGAATACTACCAACCCTTACTTTGCTCGTGGATGTCGTAAAAGATGACTAAGAGCCTTATAACGACCTATGTCAACTCTATCAAATGCCGTTGGGTCAACAATGACATTCTCAAGGAGGGTTGACGCCTGGCAGGCGGCCAGTCATAAAACTATTGCCAATAACTTCTACAATATGTGCTATAAAAGAAGAGTACTAATTGTATCAACTGTAAGTAATTGGGATAAGAATAGTAGAATGATGATTATCAAAACAAAAACAAATATTGTTGATATTTTAACAGAACTTATAAGAAGTATACTCAATTTTATTTTTCGAATGTTACTAGAGACTTCATTTTAATGCCATTGATATTAACGTATTTTAAGTATCTATAGTTAATTTGAACTTTCTGTTAATCTTGTATCTAAATATTTAAAAGAAAAGAAATGCATTTGTTTATTTAAATATTTAGGTATTACTTACATGTTTCTCAAGAATTATTATAATAATAAGAATATAATAATAATAACATACATGCATACATATCATCACGCCATATCACTTGCAGGGTAGGCAGAGAGAACAGAGTGCCAGAGAACTCTATCCTTGCATATTTCACTCGCTTCTTCAACATTCATAATTCTCTTCATACACGCTCGCCGGTTTCGGAGACTCTTGACTCTACCTTCTTTCAGTACGTGACCAATCTGGTCTAGGTAGGTGAATCTCGGTCTCCCCCGTTACCTATATCCTTCCACTTTCGCATTGTATATCTTCTTAACCAGACGTTCGTTCTGATGAGGGGTCCGTGGAAGGAAGAGAAACTGTATATTATTATTTAAACTAATTTATTAATGTAAAACACTAACATTGTTTCTAAGCCTAAACGCCATCTTGTTTTTTATATTATTGCATCATCCTATTTTACCAGAGCCACAGTCTAAATATGTCACAGACTAATTTTTCATTTACAGTATAACAACATATTAAGTTAACACGTTCGGCATTCTTTCCACATGTCCGAACCATCAGAGCATTCCCTTTCGCATCTTTACACCAATACTCTCTTTCATACCTACTCACTCTCTTACGTGGTCGTTGCGAATGCGGTCAGTCAGCCTAACTCCACAGATTTAAGAAGAATAATATAATATTTAATAAGAATTATATGTCAATAATGTTTTTTTTCTATAATTTCTAAATAATAAAAAAAAATTGTAAAAAGAAAACTATTCGAACATTTTATTAAAAATCCATCTAACCTACCAATGTTGGGCATGGGCCTTCTCAAGGCAGAAATGCCAGATAATTGGTTGTCTGACATTTTTTATAAATTTGTCATAAAATGGCTAGTATGTATTTTCCTGGTAGTCCTTTAGATAATTTACGAGTCCTATGGGAAAGTAAAGAGGATCATATAATATAACGCACGGAATAAAATCACCACAGAAAAATATATACAGTACAAAAAAAAATCATACTTCTAGATAATTGCAAACTAAAATTTTATAATACGCACTGAATATTCAGGTAGTTGTAGGGCAATAAGTCCAGTTTACACTTGAGGCCCATAGCGGAAGTGTCGCTCTACCGTAAGGCTGACGCCGGATATTTCGAGTTCCGTCCTGGACCCGGTACCACAGAAGCTACTAATAACACGAAGTCGTAATTAACATATGGATAACTATACAATAAAGATACAGTTGTACTGTATTCTATTAGTTACAATTTTCACTGTCTTTAAAGTGCTTAACCCTAATTATGTACTATGATTGTTCTGGATAAAATATCATTTAATAAATTACACATTTATAAGTTTTATTTTTGAGTGATATAATATTATTTTGAGCAATAAAATATTATTTTATTTAATAAAAGAAGTGATTAATTGAAATTATTCTGATTAAAATAATTGCGTAGATGAAATAATGGCAACGATCGCCAATACTTAGTGTTGTGGATTCTATTCGACACAAGATAGTTATTTGTGTTGTCCAACAAATGATTGTTCTAATACCGGGTATTATTTGTGTACTTTCATTTTATATTTATAATGTACTCCATGATTTATTCTTTAGTGCAGAGTATAATTTTAAAAGAAAACACAAAAATATTAGGAGCTTATACAGACGTCCAATGCTTGTTTAGAAAAATTCTGACAAAAGAATGCCTTATACATGAAGAAATATCTTTGTTTATTAAGTATAAATATTTCATAATTTTTGTATTTTATAAATTTGGATGATTCATAATATTTACGTATAGTTTTTGTAATGATTTCTACTCTTTACTTTCCTAAGTGAGACATATAAATCAGTGCACGCCTAGGAAAGAAATAACGGTTTACTGCGATCGCCAATCGCCTTGTCAAGCGTGTGATTATGGCAACAGCCCCACCAAGGTAACATATGTATGTCCAACAAGGGACGGCTAAAGATTGAATAATGATAAATGTTTTGATTACTCTATTTAAATAATTAAGCTTTCTAGTGTCCGACCGAAACTGGTTTTTACGACCGAAACCGTATTTCGGCAACGGTCTCAGTTTCGGCCGAAACCGAAACCGAAACTTTCTTATAAAGATCATGTTCTTAGAGAAAAATAAAGAAAATGTATTATAATCAGTCAGTTTTAATTTTTTTTCTTTAAATCATGTTGTTACCTAATGCACTGCAAACAAACAGGTTACGACATGATTACGCACGTGGACGCGGCCAAATGTCATCGTCGCTTGGATGTCATTTACCGCGTCGAACACACCCGAGCACAGCGCGGAAACTACCGAATGTAGTTTCGGTTTCGGTCGTAGTTTCCGCAGGTTTGCTGCCGAAACCGAAACATAACCGAAACTCGACCGAAACCGAACATTCGGTCGGACACTAAAGCTTTCATAAAAACGTTAGCTAGATATCTGATTGCTGTGGTATCAAAAATATAAACACGTATTAAGAAGGAACTAAACGGATCAGATAGGCTTTAATTAAATAGTGTTTCAATATGTGTTTGACATTTTGTTTATTGGAGATGGATTGTGTAAGTTTTGAAACAATAACCGTAAATTATACTTTAATGATTATTTAATTAGATGCTGTGTAGTAGCGGCTAAGAATACTACCAACCCTTACTCTGCTCGTGGATATCGTAAAAGACGAGAAAAGAGCTTTATATCGACCTGGGTCAACACCATCTCTTGCCGTTTAGTTAACAAGTACATTCCTAAGGAGAGGAGGGTTGACGTCAGGCAGGCGGCCGGTCATAAAACTATTGCCAATAACTTTTTTACAATATGTACAATGGAAGCATAGTACGTATTGTGTCGACCCCAAGCAGTTGGGATGAGAGCAGGAGAATGATGATGATTATTTAATTATTAGTGATACTATATTAAGTATTATGTTCTGAATGTCTCATTTTTATTTAATATGTATAAATAAATTACAGAATATACAAGAATAGATTAAATAATAATTTAAATCGCTTTACCGACAATCCTTGCCGAGTAATCGCTAATTTTTATGACCATAAACCACATTAATGTCTAAATTGGCAATTTACATATGACGCATGTTCACTTGTATCGCCCGCGATACCAAAACACATTGTTTCTCAAACTTATAGGCGTCATCAACATTATCTCAGCTGATATAAAACTATTTTTACGGATTCTATCGCTTTTGTATTTGATTTTTAATTGCCCAACGTTTCGAATACTTTACAGTGTTCTCATAGTCACGAGAGGGCTAAGTTGCCTCATGTGAAGTCAAAAAAAAAATTGTAACTAGTACTGTAGCAGGTTGATATAATTCTCTGTAATAAGTATGAATTGTTGGACGTAAGACACTAGTCACCCTGTGACCATGAGCGTTGTAAAGTGTTCGAAACGTTGAGAAATTTAAAATGAAGTACAAACGTATATTTATTTCAAACATATAATTATTTCAAATGTGTAATATTCACGTAAACATTATAAATAATATCAGCTCATATACGTCTAACTTTTAGGCTCAAATCTCCTTTAAAGTGCAAATATAGACCTTCATTGATATGACAATGTATTTTTTATCATAATAAATTTTAAGTAATTATATTTCATATTTGATAGAAGCCGACTAAGACGTTATAATATGTGTAGGCAATGAGTCAGGCATGAGGAACAAAACAGGACGCGCTAGGTGGCGTGGTCAGTAAACATGTTGTAACATGTTACGTGCTAAGGAACGTACGATAAACGCAAGTGCCGTCATATAGCGTGATATGGTGGGTCATTTTCTTTCCTACTGTAGAGGAGGCTTGAGTTTAGCAGTGGGCCATATATGACCTGAGATAATGATGATAGATCTTTTTATACATAATTTTCTTTTATTTTTTATTGAGACATATTATCACGAACAATGATGACAAGTCACATCACGCTTTTACTAACATTCTTCTAAGAACAAATTCTTCATAAAAAAAATACTAAGAATGTAAGAATTACATATTGAGAAACGCTGTCATAGGAAGACGTTGACGACTATTAATTTAATAAGAAACGTGGGTGTAGTGGCCATGGTATTAATATAAGTTTACATACATAGATAGTACATCGGTCATATATTATTTCCTAAATAATGTGTTAGAATCCTGTACCTTGTGGTAGCGCTTACGAATACCAACCCTCACTTTGCTTTTGGATGTCGTGAAAGACGAATAAGCGCTTTATATCGACCTGGAGCAACTCTTCATGATGCTTTTTTGCCTACAATTATATTCCCAAGCAAGTTTTACGGCAAGCAAGGAGTCGGTTATAAAACTATTGCTAATTTTATGCGAGTAAATATTGCATCGACCCCCAAATAATTGGGATTAGAGCAGGTGAATGATGAGTGACTTCGAATCTCATATTTAAATGAGTATGAATGCAATATGTCATTTAAACCCGTAGTCACCCCTTAACCAATTTTCACAACATGTGAAATAGCTTAGAAATGTCATATTGTTTTCCTATAATGATCACCATATAGAAACAAATTTTGATTGTTATCGAAATTCATTGAACAGAATTTGAATATACAGACGATGTATAGCCTAACATACCGCCAACCTATGATATGCTATGGCTTCGATTCCCACGCAGAACAATATTTTGTGCGATCCACATATTATTTATCTGAATCTGGGTGTAATTTGTCTGCGTTAATTATATGTTTGTAAAGTCCCCCGCAATACAAGGATTATTGCCGCTGTATTGTCATTTAAAAAGAAAAAAAATCGTTACAGTTTTTCAATACAATTGATTGGTAAGTAACAATTAGTAATTACTCGGATAGTTTTACTGAAAGTGAATAAACATTTGAAAAAATAGTTGAAAGATATTATCGGGCATGTCGTTCGATATTTCAATTCGTGTCGCATTAAAGTTATTATCGCGTGATAGTATCTGTAATTGTTAATTGTAATTAATAATTCTTACAATGTTTACCTGTAGAAATATTTTCCAGAATAATTAATCGTTTAATAAACTGCAATAAACTCATGGGTATGTTAATAGGATATAATAATAAGAATAAATATATTTTGCCCTCATTTCAACTTTTAATTGCTGACGTCTTATTTTCTATACATTATAGATGTTAATAATGTAGAGAGAATAATATACGTGGGTGATCGTACGAGACGACTAACGGATATAAAACGCATATAACATCTATGCGAGAGAAGGAAAACTCGAAACAAAACCCTATACCAACACGTCTGACCAGCCCGGTATAGTAGGTTAATTTCCCTCTTATTACGGAGGAGGCCCGAGCCCAACAGTGGGACATTTATGGGCTGTGATGATGATGATGATAGATATTAAAGAAAACTAATATGAAGCAACACGATCATTTTTAGATTTTTTGTTATGTCGCTATTTGATTTAGCAACGCAAAAATCATTGCAAGGTAATGATTTCTCATATTTACGCGAGAATAAGATACACATTTGTAATAAAACTCGTTGTTACGGATTCTATCGCGTTTGTATTTATTTTTTTATATCTCGACGTTTCGAACACTTCAGCGTTCATGTCCTCCCGTGACCTTGAACGCTGTAAAGTGTTCGAAACGTCAGGCAATTAAAAATCACATACAAACGCGATAGAATCCGTAACAAAGAGTTTTATTTTAAATCACTGCAAGAATTGCATGCAGCTTTCGCCTATGATTTTGTATGGTTAACTTAAGAAATGGTCTCGCCTAGACTAAAAAATAACGAAAAAAGTATCAAATTAACTAACGGTAGCAAAGCATCAAACACAATAATTTTTCTAATATAACATTGACCTATATTATATTTAAAGTGGTAGGACCACGCTGTGGTCAGTTCTCGGTCTACAGCCGCGGGCCGGTCCGTCCGGAGTAGTACCACAGTCAGAGAGAGAGTTGCAGATGATCGACGTGTGAATAATGGCAATGTGCTATTGCGCTTCGTTCGGTGAGTGAGAGAACCGGAAGCCCAACTGGGGTGGGCTTGGGATTTGTATTGATAGGCAGCGGCCTAGCTATACCCTTGGTATTGCAAAGGTCCATAGGCGTCAGTAACACTTACCATCAGGTGTGCTGTCTGCTCGTTTGCCACCATAAACTATAAAAAAAATATTGAAAAAAAAAAACATGATATGAGTATTATAACATAGCATTATAAGAACAATATGGAAACGTAATGAAAATAAACGTCATGGCCTCTATGATATGTGGTCATTAATTATTGAAAAAGTCATATTAATTATCGAAAATTAAAACAGTCGACGGCTATTATACTAAGTGAAAAAAAATACTACGAAGTCATATTATTATTGCGACCGAATGTACATTTGTTTTCGTTTGAAGTTGATTAGCATTTAGAATTATTCTGTTAGTTAATATAAAATGACACGAAAACGTAGCTTCGCTTGACAAAAATTAAAATAATAATTGTAAAGATTGGATGTAGTGTGCAAGCTATGCTACGACTGATAATTTTTTTATACAAATGAGCAAGCAACACACCTGTTGGTAAATGTTATTGCCTCTCATGGACCTATACAGTACTAATTGTTTATTTTTTCAATTTACAGTTAGGTCGTTGCCTGTTTTTTTTTTTTTTTTTTTTTTTTGTGTGTCTTAGTTGTTAGCCTCAGATGGCTATGACAACTTTACCCGGACTGTGGGTGAGCGCTGAGGGCTCTCAACCCGTAAAAGTTAAGCGACCGTTCCCGAGGGCACCCCCTGTGGGGTACGGACCTCGGCTCGGGCCTGTCAACCTAAACCCACCTATAAAGTTAGGTTAGTTAGGCTGTCGTCACTCTCGCTCACTGAACGAAGAGCAACAGCATATTGCCACTGCTCAGATTCAGATTTTCTATCAGTGTGGTACTTCTCCAGACGGGCCGGCCCGCGGCTGTAGTTAAAAATCTGTCAACGAAAAAAAAATAGTGGTATACACAGCCCCTATTTTTTTTTTTTTATCACTAGTATTTTTTCACTAATAACGACCATACATATCTTTCCGTGTGGCGACGGAATGAGAATACAAACTTGAATCAATACCCTCTACCAATATGAACCTCTACAAATAGTGGGTCAATTTCCCTTTCATTATGGAGGACTCTCGAGCCCAACAGTGGGACATATATGTGTTAAGATGATGATAGCAGTAGTTAACTCGTGATCGGCTGCCGCTTGTGGGATCTGGTCTAACCATAATCTTTTATACTGTATTTGAATGTTATATGCTGCGAAGGTTATTATTAGAACTAGTTCTTACTAACACATGATGTGATAGATTTTATAAAAAAGTCAGTAAAGAAATAAAAACACAAAGCAGTTATGAGGACTGCCGACAAAAGTGAAAACTTAAACCTATGGAAATAATAAATATTATAAATTAAAATAGAACAACAAGTACGTAATTCAACTAATTTCACGACGCTCACACTGTTTACTTCGCTGCATAGCAAGAATACCACGCGCATGTGCTTGAGATGTACCGACTCACTCTCTTTCTCTCTCCTAATTGGACGCTACACATTGCTAACGCTCGCGCTGGCCTGTAACAGGTATACCACGTACATACGTTCAAGTGCCATTGCGTTAAACGTTTAACGCAACCTTGTTGAAAGTCGCATTAGAAGTTTCACTTCAATAATAATAGACAAACTCGCTGAGTTTCTTACTGGCTCATCTCAGGAGCAGTTACATTGTAGTTTATTGGATTAATTAAAAATGCTAAAGTCGACAATATTTTCTCTTTATTTTTATAAACACTACCCTGCAGTAAGGAGATAATCATTGAATTTTGGCTTTACAAACATGCAATTAACGCAGACATTTTACACCCAGGCTCAGAACAACACTTTGTGGATCACACAAATAATATCCTGCATGAACCTACGGCACTGGCACGGAAGGTCGGTATCTTAACCACTACACCATCTGTGCAGTCAATATACATATTCCTTCGTATATAATAAACTAGCGACCCAGCCCTCGCGTCGCTTTGGTTACACAAATATATCTATCTAAATTCAAGTCTGTAGGAGCTATATTTAAATAATGTGATTTTACATCCCAGCAACCCTCCTTGCGGGTGGAATTTCGTAAAATCCGTTCTTAGCTGACCTTTACTCGGCAAAAGGAATATGCCTACCAAATTTAAGGTCTGTAAGCCTTATGGTTCCAGAGATATCGTGATGAGTCAATACATAGGTGGAGATCGCTTATATATATATGTAGATGAATAGATGAATTTCAAAATCAAATAACTGTCAATATTTTCAAACTTATCAGCTGCTGGCTCAATTATTGATACGTTTATCTATCAATGTTCTGTCAATATATTGAAAACCTCTTACAGCTTTCTGTTTCTTTAACTCATTCACTCATGATATTTTTAAAAAAGTCTTGTAGATTTTTAAATTGTCTTTTATACAAACTTTGTCCTAACAATAATGAACACAAAACAAAAGAATTTATCCAATTCGGTGCACTCGTTCAGAAGATATGCGTGTACATACATTTCAGTTGTTCATTTTTATTTATATAAATAGATAGATAGACATAAGCTATTGTTAACATAAGCTATTGTACAGCGTAATCAAAATCCGTTCTATAGTTTTTTTTGCAAAATTTTAAAAAAATATTCATACATTCATACAAACCATTTTTAATATAAGTAAAATGTACAGGTGCAAAATGAAAATTGTATAACCAATAACAGAATTCCCATCTGCCCGATATAAGTGAGACTCGCTCGTAATAATTATTTCAGATAAATACTAGAAACAATTTATTTTTTTTATAATTATTTATAAGTTATAATTATAATATGTTGTTATTATTCTCATTTAAACTGTAATTAGTTTGCTGCGTTATTACTGCGTTATTATTGCGTTATTATTTATATTATTGCGTTATTATTAAAGACGGTTATTAGCGTGTATAATTTAATTACATCTTATTTTTATGTAAATTATTTTGTAAATACGAGTTTTTTTTTCTATAAAAAGACGTTGGTCTTTTTATAAGTATTCAGTAAGGAAATAATCCTTGTATTGCGGGAGACTGTACAAACATATAATTAACGCAGAAAAATTACACGCAGACTGAAAACAACACTTTGTGGATCGCACAATGTATCGTCCTGCATAGGAATCAAACCCACGGAACTAGCACGGAAGGTCGGTTTCTTAGCCACTACGCCATATGTGGAGTCGAGTTCTTAAGACAGTTTCCAAAACGCTAAGCTAAATTATAATAACTTACCTAATCATCATTGACCCTAACGTCGATAACTACTTTCTTTAGTTCGGTTACTCGAGTTCCGTATGTGACAAGAAAAGCGGCGCAAGACCCCGTAGACCCGCCCTACAACATATCTCTCGACGTCGTACGGGTAGGTCACTGGGACGCGTTCTTTTTTTCAGTGACCCATTCGGCGGTCTACCCTCGCGGGTATCCTCTCGGGTCGACGCCCCGGCAGTTTTCACCGTCAAGGCGTCGTCCTCACGCGGTGGCCTCGCTCAATCGGCGATTACTACTGAAATAGTCTTAGATCTTTGAATAAGATCGCTTGGCAGACGGAACATGCTGTCCACTCTTTACCACTTCTCACGGCCAAGAAAGGTAGGCTTTTACAGATATACAAATTCAAATATACAGATACAAAATAGCAATTTGTGAATCGCACAAATTATTGTCCTTCGTGAATCAAACCCACGACACTTGGCACGGTAATTCGATACCTTAACTACTACACCATCTGTGCAAACAAGAACAGCTGTTGAAATTATATATAAATTTGATATAATTCCAAATAAATGACTAAAATTTAGCATTTAACATACTAGGTAATTTATAAATAAAAAAATACGAGCAAAAAAATGAATTCATGTCACATACGGAACTCGAATCCACACCTATTGGAAATCCGTTTCAATCGTTATACCATTTAGTAAGTCTTACTAAGTGTCTAGAGCAGGACTTCCCAACCAGGGGGGCACGCCCAACTAGGGAGGCATAGAGAAATGTTAGGGGGGGCGTCGTAAGTACGTAATATGTAAGATTACATTTCCAAAAAAAAACAGTCATTACAGTTTTTAATATTTAGTTTAAAATAAATGTTGACTTTTCTGTGTACAATATATTTTTACCGTATTATATTAACATAAGTAATCGATAGAAACAATTAAAAAAATTTGGACAATTTAAAAATTTATTAGATTTTTTATTAGTTTTTTTTTTATTAGATGAAAAGATTTAAAAGAAAGAAACAATTAAAAGATTTTTGTAAAAGTACTTAATGATTCAAATGTATTCTTTCGTTCATTATCCTTAATTAATATATTGTATCTGTATTTAACCTATTTAAAATACCTAAACATAAATAATTTAATTAATAAATAAAATGTGCGTTCCTTATTTTTGTTGAAACTTAGCTAAGGGGGGGGCATGAAAATATTATTTTAAGCTCGGGGAGGCTTGGCGAAATGAAGGTTGGGAAACATTGGTCTAGAGTCTCTTGGACTCTAGTCCAAGTTTGTAGTATGACATTTAATTTGTAATTATTTTGTCATCTTTATGGGTGACGTGGGGCTTCTCCATATCTATAATTTAATTTAATTTTAAAAAAGACACCACCCTGCACTAATAATGCACTAATAATGTGTAAACATTGCCGGGTAGATGGCACACGCCTCCCGTTAAAACGATAAAATAATACGAGCCGCCAATTGAATGTCGTACGACACTTTAGGGCGATTGGTATTATTAATTTGCGAGAACAGAGCTCCTACCCATTCTATTGAGGATCAGTCAGTTTTTAAAACTGCCACGAGAAAGTAACGGGTGAATTATTGTTTTCTTAATCTGTTCCGCCTGTTCTGATTCGGCTGGGGGTCTGTCCCTCTTGTTTCTTGTAAAAGACGACCAAGGAACATGATGACATGATCCAAATAAGGAGAAGACCAAAGAAGGAACCCTATATTGCTATGTCAATCCGTCTTACTATTGAGGTACAGTAGGTAAATTTCTCTTTCATTGTGGAGAAGGCTGAATAGAAGACTAAATTTTGTTAAAAAATAATTTAATTATAATAATGATAATAGTCATTATTATAGTCTATAATATAGACGATATATAAATATTATAGACGATTATGGTTCGGACATGTGGAAAGAATGCCGAACGAACTTCTGGTTAAGAAGATATACAATGCGAAAGTGGAAGGATGTAGGTACCGGGGGAGACCGAGACTCACCTACCTAGACCAGATTGGTCACGTACTGAAAGAAGGTGGAGTCAAGAGTCTCCGAAACCGGCGAGCGTGTATGAAGAGAATTATGAATGTTGAAGAAGCGAGTGAAGTATGCAAGGATAGAGTTCTCTGGCACTCTGTTCTCTCTGCCTACCCTGCAAGGGATATGGCGTGATGACGTATGTATGTGTATTATAGACGATGTTATCTGTGCCAAAATCAAAGATGGAAGTCCATTTTATGATCATGTGAATTGAAACGTTTAAATAATTCCATTACCGGTCAAAATAATGTTTAAAAAAATCAATGGTTTTATAATACGAAAAGAAGATATATAAAAAGAAATGACTAAGTACCTCAAAGGTATCCTTGTTATGCATTGAAATGAACTGTAATGGAACATCCCCAAAGGAGAATTCATTGATAAGCAAAGAATCGTTCCGCCGCCTCTCGCTACCCACTCCGTCTCAAGGTGAACGACCCGAGCTACTTACCCGCCCGCCCGACCACGTGACCCGCCCAGCACTTGAGCTAGGTCATGGTCGACCTGCGACATCTGCACCAACTAACGCTGAGCTCTCCCACGGTACATCGATAACCCACTCGGGGATCGTATACTAATGGATCTCTCTACCTTATCGCAACGTCGGCTCGCCCGATTTTTCCATTCGAATAGTTTCTGATGCGTCCGATGGGTCATGTTTGTTGACCTTTACTTGTGATAGGTCAAGGACGTGTACCTTTAAATGTGTTAATATATAACATATGCATGCAAATAGTCAATGAAAATATTTTTGAAGTTTAATTACATTATTTATATTCATGCTTGTATTTCAAAGTAGGGTAGGTTGTACAACAACATTATACATTTCACCACCTAATTTTTTATTCAACGTAATTTTTACTGAGTTCATTGTTGTTGATTGGAATTAGTTCCAAACTTCGGCATTTATTTGTGCGAAGTTCTTAAAAAAAAACCCTCTAGAAAATCGAAGAACTCTGCAGAAGGGCCCAATAAAGTTTTTTATTATATAAATCAGTTTTTTTACAATTTGATCGTATTTTAATTTAATTTTACTGTTCTGGTCATACTGTAGTTGAACGAGCGAGTATTTCAGTTACGGCTTGTGCAAAAGTAATTTAGTGGATTTCCGGATATCCTCTAGAAGTCTTCTTAATCGATACAGGAAATTTTATGAGCAACTTCAATAATTATATAGTTACTTTTGTAAATTCAGTTTTTGGTTTTATTTTTTCAAGTGGTAGAGATGTGGGGATGGAAAATATAAAAAAGTCACATTTAAGTCATTACGAAAAATTATGAAGTGTCACAAAACTTTAAAAAATCGCAAATACTGCAGCTCATAAAACCTCTAGTAGCTATATAAAAATACAATAGCAATGATTAGTAAAATCATACACACTTTTTTTATTTGCTCGACTGAACTTCAACTCGTATCTTGTAGATACGAGTTGAAGTGTGATTGTGATCAGCAGATATTTTGTTTTAAAATAAATATGATATAAAACTATATTTAAGGTTCCGTACCCAAAGGGTAAAAACGGGACCCAATTACAGAGACTTCGCTGTCCGTCCGCCGTCCTCACAATTAGGTGAATTGTCTCTACCCATCAGATTGTCAAACTTTCTTGGTGGAATTTGTCCAGAACATATTTCTTGCATTTATTGTTTTATATTTATTACTTAAATTAATATTAACAAACCAGAGTATTCAACCAAGTTGCCTCTGTATTACTTTTTATCAAATACTACGTATTTTTTTGAATTAATACTTCTTTACGCACGCTTGACTTGGGGAGTTAGAAAAACGTTACGAAATGTATGATCGGGCGAGGCGAACGAAAGTTGAGAGGGAGATATAAGTTAGTGAAGATAAAAAGAGAGAGAGTTACGTAGGGGTTCACGTAGAGTTCTTATATTACTGTAGGGGTAAGAGAGAAAGGTACGAGCACTCATTTTGTTTCTCTCTTTCTCTTATAGCTACTTACGTTTCCGTCTAATATTTTTTTAAATTTATCTCATTATAAATATGATTGCGACTAAACTACAGTTTGTAACGAATCACGAAAGCATTTTTTATGAGAACGAAATTTGATATTATATAACCCTATATCAAGCGTTTCACCAGCGTGATGTAATATTATCAATATTCCTTACATTGTGGAAAAGGCTCGAGCACAGCATTGTATACACATACATACATACATATCATCACGCCATATCCTTTGCAGGGTAGGCAGAGAGAACAGAGTGCCAGAGAACTCTATCCTTGCATACTTCATTCGCTTCCTCAACATTCATAATTCTCTTCATACACGCTCGCCGGTTTCGGAGACTCTTGACTCCACCTTTCTTCAGTACGTGACCAATTTGGTCTAGGTAGATAAGTCTCGGTCTCCCCCGGTACCTACATCCTTCCACTTTCGCATTGTATATCTTCTTAACCAGACGTTCGTTCGGCATTCTTTCCACATGTCATAACCATTGGAGCATTCCCTTTCGCATCTTTACACCAATACTCTCTTTCATACCTACTCGCTCTCTTACGTATATACATATATGAATTGAAATGAAGGAAATTTTCTTTTATCACTGTGATCATTTACATAATCAAATATATCATTATTATATAACATTAATAGAAGTCTACTCATAGTAGGTTATTACATGTAAGTATTAGCTACTTGCAACAACACTTGCAAACCTTTAGACACGTCTAAATTGCTGCAACTCTTAATGTTTAATATTTACTAGAAAGCAAATACTTTTGTATATTAATGTTATAAATATATCCATTATCATGTCTAGATATACTTAAGTATAAACTTAACGCTGTCATCGAAATATAATAAAAATTACATTGCAAATATTCGATCATTCTATCGAACGTTTTGCCGCTACGTAGCGTACATGCCTTGCATATAATTACTCTAAAACTCTACGATTACATAGAAGAAAACAAATTTAATTTTTTATAGGGAAATTAAATCGACATAAACTTCAACCTATCTAGCGTGCGTGATGAATAAAATGCACTCCCAATAGCGAATACGCGTGCACGTTGAAAAGCTCAACTATTAGGTTTTTTTTTAATACTAAAAAAATATCCAACCACCATCGATTCATTTAATGGTCAATAGAACCATACAAATTGCTGCAATATGGAATTAACAACATGCTTTATAATTATAAATATATTATTACAGATGTTTATAAATATGTTCATTTTAATACAATGTAATAAATAAAAACTTTTAATAATAGGATCCATAAATAATTATAGGTACTGCAGATATTATAATTTGCAATTGTGTGAAATAAGGGGAAGTAAGTCTACTTTTAATACAATGTTGTAAAGCTACCCTCGGTAATATCCAACTTGAGGGTTGAGAACAATACTGCTACAGGAAGCCAGAAAAAAAGTTATTATAAAAATATTTCGAAAGTGAATTACGTAATACAAAAGTGAAACTACCTATTTCTAATTGATATTACTCATCATCATCATCATCATCTCAGCTCATATCTTTTACTGTTGGGCCTCCATACTGAATCTCAGCAATTTATAATTTTTCTTTCCAATCGTTGTAAAGAATGTATTAATGTTTCGTAAGAAATTTGTTTCTAATTTTCTTATATTATAAATATCGTTTGTTTTGGGGGGGTAGTGATGCTATAATCACCACGCTTGGCGAAAGGATTGCCGATCGCAGTAGATGTTATTAAGTTTCCCAGGAGATAGCCGCTGCCCATTCTCCCGGTGAGACCCTTAGCCGATTTCTACGACTCCCACGGGCAAGTAAGGGGTGACGACCTTTGTATTCTATTCCCGTCGCCACACGGCCAACCGTTGGATGCAGGTGGCACAGGACCGTAGCAAATGGCATTCTCGTGAGGAGGCCTATGTCCAACAGTGGACGTTTACGGGTTGATGGATGGATGGATGGATAAATATGGTTATCTATTTATAATCACTTAAGTTTTCTTAAAGCATTCAAGTAATGGGATTGGGTAGTGATACATTTGATTACTAAATTTATCACTACATAGATTACTGCTAAACCAATGAACTCTTAAAATCTTAGATTACCTATGGACACCATCCAGCCAAATTTTTCAAATATTTTCGTATGTGAATAAATTCTTAATCTTTGACATATTTATATGTACAGTAATGGAACCATTTTAAGGAATTATACTGCCATAAAATATTTGTGTACAAAAAGTATACAAAAAAGTAAGTGGAATAAAGACATAAAATCTGAATTACGTGAATGACAAGACATGACGTATCATCAAAAGGTTTTAGCTTACATAATTAGAATAAGATAAAATAATTCTATTTTACGTATAAAGTGATGTGTAAATTTTCATAATGCTTTTATGTACGTCTCACTGTTCGGATCGAGCCTTCTCCGCTATAATAGGAATATTAACCTACCATATAATGCTGTTCAAATGAGTCACTATAGACTTTTATTTCGAGTTTTCCTTCTTTTTCATGGATGTTATATACATACCCTTAGTCGTCATTTATGAAACCCACAGGCATGATATAGAGTAGAATACGGAAAATGGTATAAATTATTTCAAATCAAAATAAAACTTCAGTCATATAAAATTTTATACTATTCCATTTATTTTATCTTTAAATTTGTGTATGGTGGCAAACCAACGAGCAGCGTACCTGATGGTAAGTGTTACTGACGACCATGAACCTTTGCAATACCAGAGGAACAGCACACTGCCTCTGTTCAGACGTTGATCTTCTGCGAGAGTGTAGTACTATCCGAGCGGACCGGCCCGCGACTGAAGACAGATATTGTCAGCAGTCCCTACTATTAAATTTAAACATATACTGAAATTTAAATATTTTATTTTAACGTACTGCTTTATTGTCTATAAAATGGAATATTCTGCTAAAACAAAGTTGAAAAACGATTTTATTTTTCCAGTTGTATGAGCAGTAAATACATTTTACAACTTCTACTGTGAGTACAACCTAATGGAAATGCATTTCATTGAGTACATTGAAAAAAACCTTTTCTTCTATTTAAATATAGAATATTTTAGAATTTGAATACATTTCTTAATCTAAAGAAAATTATATATTTATTTTTCAGACGTTTTATTCCACCGATTGAATATAGTATTTGCATTAAACAAACAAAAGGAATATATTTTCCTAGACGCGATCTAATTATAAATGGAAAGAATTTGAATTGGCGCGTGCGATTTGTATAATAATGTGATTTTATTATTAATTTAAATATACCGTACGTTGGTACAGTGTACCGGGGCAATTTCATTATTATTTCAATCAACTGAATGTAAATTTATTCAACAATCTCACGGGGTAATTGCGGTGTTTCCGTCTCGTTCGTTGGTGTGCTATCTCTGTCGATCGCACGGCTCCCCACATTCTTATGCGTTCAATCAAACCTAAGTATCGGTACGCAGTCGCAAGTCTCTACATCTTGTCGAGTCGCATTGTTCTTTCCTTTTGTTTTGTTATGAAAATTAGACAGACATCCGCTTTATGTGTGGCACATGGGCAATGATTCCATATAATGTCGATAAAAGTGAACATTCATACAACCTCCACTTAACTATGGTCATTTTCGAAAGTTAATCGTATTGATTAAACTATTATTGTGTTATTAGATAAATTGTCGAACGAACGTCTGGTTAAGAAGATATATAATGCGAAAGTGGAAGGATGTAGGTACCGAGGGAGACCGAGACTAACCTACCTAGACCAGATCGGTCATGTACTGAAGGAGTTGTTGTGTTCTTACTCCGTCACCACACAGAACACAATACCTTGTGCGATCCATAAATTGTTATGAGTCTGGAGGAAATTGATGTCTGTCAAATTATATGTTTGTAAAGCCCTTCGAAATATAAAAAATATATTTTCCTCTTTCATAAAAAAACAACATTGTTTTCTCTAATCAATACTACAGGTGGAATAATAATTTTTATATTACGCATTCTCCCTCGTCCCACTCATATGCTAGTTTACTTTGAACATTTTACGCTTGATTTAGTACTCATAGAGAGATATATCGGAGGTGCTTATAGTTCTGATTTGATATGAATCCTACTTTTTTATATCGTTATAATTGCAAAAAAGAGAAGTGTTTAATTTTAAAGGAAATTCTCACAAATATCAATTTTAAATGTTAATTAATTTCGATTATACAGATAAGATACCGATCTATTGTGTCATTTAGATTTTCATTCAATTCCCACACATGACAGTACTCTCTGCAATCAACAATTATTATGGCTTACGTGTAATTTGTGTCCGTAAAATTATATGTTTGGAAAATCCACCGCAATATAAGATTTATTGCCTTAAAATAAAAGAAAAAGGCATAACTGCACAGATTTCCGTGTAGTGACAGAGTTAAAATACGAAATATCACCACTTAATTATTTTCCCTAGAAGTAAGATGACTAAGGGACTTATTGCAAGAGCACAGCAATATTAATAAGCGAAATTATTAACTATTCACGCAAATAATTAGACTTCTATGCTATTTTGATCTAAAAGCGTTTCCGTAGCTCCACGTGTTACAAACGTTCGTAAAAATCTCTATTAGCCTATACGAATACAGTATTCTCGATCGTTATTGCAAAATCTCCAAATGGTTCCTCGTTTCTTTTGTTTGTTTCCCGTTAAACGATTCAATATTTTCTAAGTTATAGCTTTATTGTATGTGCGCGGTTGAATTTTTATTTGATTTTGTGTAAAGGGATTTTCAGTAAGCGATTATTGGTTTTTTTCTATTAGATTCGTGACGTAACTTTCTAATTGTTAATACTTTTGTTGTTATTTATAATATTCGTTGACTATGTGTGATGACGTGATCGGGTGCCGCTTGTGATATCTGGTCAAATGATAACTTTTTGCATTATATTTGAGAATTTATATAATATCGTGGTTTGCAGGGCATCAAACAGCATAAATAATTTTATATAAAATAGTAAAAAAATAATAGACACTGACTGAGCTTCAACTGGATTTTCTCAGTAGCGGGTGACGTTCAGAACCAGTGATAGTTTATTGGAATAATTTAATTTATTAAAATTGCTAATATTTCAATAACCTTGCGGACCGTACTATGATAATAAATGATATTGTGTCCAGTATATATATATATATATATATATATATATATATATATATATATATATATATAGTTTATAGTTTCGAGTAGTAAATGCATTCCTGGCTGTGTTATACAAAATAGTTAGAAAATTTATACACATACATACATACATATCATCACGCCATATCCCTTGTAGGGTAGGCAGACAGAACAGAGTGCCAGAGAACCCTATCCTTGCATACTTCACTCGCTTCCTCAACATTCATAATTCTCTTCATACACGCTCGCCGGTTTCGGAAACTCTTGACTCCACCTTCCTTCAGTACGTGACCAATCTGGTCTAGGTAGATGAGTCTCGGTCTCGTACCTACACCCTTCCACTTTCGCATTGTATATCTTCTTAACCAGACGTTCGTTCGGCATTCGTTCCACATGTCCGAACCATCGGAGAAAATAAAAAAAATATCTTTACAGAAAACCCTTTGACTCAATATTGGCCACCTATTTTTGTCACCCATTCGCTATGCATCAAAGCAAATAACACCACTATTTCGCAATATCGAACAGGATATTCGATTATACACCAAAAAAAAAGTTATTTAAAAACGCTATGCATTCTAGGAATTCACAGTAAATTTATTTCCTATCAAAAGTAAATACGATCTATTCAAAAGCATTCAAGACTTGTGGCAACGTACGCTGGCCATTTTCTCTATTTCTATTTGTCCGAAAATTTTGCAATTGAATGCAATTCAGTGTGGAATATTGAAACCTCAGTGGGCGATGCAAGTATTCCTCATGGCTCTAACGTGAGTACGCACCGCGGGTGGAAGTACGGGGGTCGGATACGACTGGGCTACGCGGTACCGAGAGGTGCTGGGGTGGTAGTGCCGCGTCGCCACCCTCGCTGTCCCACCTCACCCCTTCCTAAACCCACCCGCAGATACTACGTACGCGTTTGCTTGGCAACATTTCATGCTTAGTGTGTACAAATAATGTTCGCTAGTGCTATAAAGTCTGTAAAAGGAATGGCGGTAAGCTAAAATGTTCACTAAAAAACCATACTCCATATTGGAATAACCTTATCTTCGGTCTAATGGTATAGACACATATAATATGCAATTAAAATGCATAAATTTTGTTTGAAAATGTTCATATTCTAATTGTGCGACTTTTTTTTTGTGGTGGGCTATGGTGTGGTTACACCCAGCCAAATCGGATCAGTGATGGAAGAGACAGCGTGCAACCCTATAGACCTACCCTGCAATGCACCTCTCTTCGCCGTGTAAGCGGGTCACCGGAACCCGATCTTTGTCTTCCGTGGCCAAGATGGTGCGATTGGAAGTTACTTTATAATAACATCGTTTCTGTGACTTTATATTTTTTTTTTCTGTAAGTGTAATCAAACTTCATCATAATCATCCTAACTTCTTCTAATTGCTTTACCGATTTAAAATAATTTTTAGTTGTATATTTGAGCTGTGTGGTAGCGTTTACGAATACTACCAACCATTACTTTGCTCGTGGATGTCGCAAAAGATCACAAGGAGCCTTATAACGGCTTGATTCAATTCTATCTGGTGCCATTTGGTCAACAATTACATTCCCAAGGAGGGTTGACGTCTGGCAGGCGGCCGGTTATAAAACTATTGCCAATAACTTTTATAATATGTACTATGAAAAAAGAGTGCATGTTATATCAACTCCAAGTAATTGAGATAAGAGTAGGAGAATAATAAATAAAATATAATTTGAATGTATGCCTGGGTGATTTGAAAATATCATTGCACCCGGTTGGTAGAGGTAAAGGAAGATATGCTAAACATATTAGCATTGTTTTATTTTCATGAAATATTCATGAAAGGAAAAGAAACTCTCTATTTTTATTTATATATATCCAGGGCAGACGACCTGGTGAAAATTGCTGGGCGTCGATGGATGCAGACGGCACAGGACCGCACTCTGTGGCGTACCATGAGGGAGGCCTACGTCCAGCAGTGGACGGTAATAGACTGAAATGATGATGATGATGATATCCTTTTTATTTTGCAGTACGACTTCTATCGATCCCACTAGCTAGAATATTTCCTTTATTTATTTTTTTGTTATATTTTCTGCCTTTTATAATATAATTTATATATAAAATAGTCCCTGTGGTGACAGAGTAAGAATATAATTCACCACCCCTATCTTACCCGTGGGTGATCGTAAGCGACGACTAAGGGACATAAAATGCATATAACATATTACGAGAAAAGTAAAACTTAAAACAAAACCCTATACCACGCGGTCGTGAAGGATGCATATTTTTTTCATTATTTACTGAAACACTATATATAAAAATATACATATACTATGCTAGCAAACCCAGTCCGTTGGTTTGTTTATAAAAGTCAATATGCGCCACCTGGTGGCGAGTTACATCAATGCCTTCGCCGTGAAAAATACATATACATACCAATTTTCATAACGATCGGTCAAATCGTTTCTAAGTTTACCGTTGTCATATATACAAACATCCTCTGTTATAGTATAGAGAAAAACACAGATATAGAATAAAAATATAAACATGTTTTTTTAAGTGAAACTTCTAATGTAACTTCCAACAAGGTTGCGTTAAACGTTTAACGCAATAGCACTTGAACGCATATGCGTAATATACCTGTTACAGGCCAGCGCGAGCGTTGAGTAGCGTCCAATATTCCAACGCAAGAGGGATAATAGAAATATATAGAAAGAAATATACACAAAGGTAGAAAGTAGGAGAGAGAAAGAGAGTCGGTAGATCGCAAGCTCATGCGCGTGGTATTCTTGCTATGCAGCGAAGTAAACAGTGTGAGCGTGAAATTAGCTGAAATACGTACTTGTTCTATTTTAATTTATAATATTCATTATTTTCATAGGTTTAAGTTTTCACTTCTGTCGGTAATCCTCATGATTGCTTTGTGTTTTTTATTATTATTACTCACTACTACAGTATTTACAGAGTATTACTATTGAAACTATGTTTTATTAACTTTTATGATGGTTAAAATCTATACAAATAAAATTAATTGCGTATGTCTAATAATTTTGAATAGAGGGTGAAATTAGGTGTGGAAAATTGTTTGCGTGCATCACAAAGGCTCTGCCGTTAAGCGCGGAGACCCGACACGATTAGCTCATACACCACCATAACGTACTCTATGATATGAAGATAAACGTATACACCTATTTTCAACAATATAGCACTTATAATAAATGCTAAAAAGCGTTAACTTTGCAAACTATACTTAATTGATAAAAATTATACAAGCATTTTGTGGATTGTGGATAAGTATGTGCAATTTGCACAAATAGTACATTGGTTAAGATACCGACCTGCTCTACCAAATGGCGCACGGCAGATTGCCACTTGTAAGGTAAACTTAAAAAAAAAATCATTAAGTGTTTCTTACAATAAGAAAATAATCCTTGGACTTAACAAACATATAATTAATAAAACACAAACCACAACCAGACTCAGAACAACAGTTTGTAGATAGCAAAGTATTGTCCTGTGTGGGAATCGAACCCGCAACACTTGGTATGGTAGGTCGGCTTATTAACCACTACGCCATCTATGCATTCAGAATATTCTTTACGCGATCCGCGAAGAGAAAAATCGGTTACCGGTGACCCGCTTGCACGGCGAAGAGAAGCTCTTTGCAGGGTGGGTCTATGGGGTCGCGCGCCGCCACTTTCGTCGCCCCGGACGGATTTAGCGCGGCGTGACCACCTCCATAGTCTACAACAAAAAAAAAATATTATTACGCTGCTGCCAGGTTTCTTTCTGCAATCATAAATATGTCGAGCTAGCTGTAGTATCCCACTCTCGTAGACGTTCTACGTCTGAGCAGTAGCTAATTGCTACTACGCTACATTTGATGAACGAGAGAGTTGGAGGCCTAAACCTCATCTAACAGTATCACATACCTTATTTAATAATTGATGATACAACAGACTTTTTTATATAACATACACTAAGGATATATATACCCTTGTAATGGGGAGGAATTACAAATGTTAATGAACAAAAATTAACCTCAAATTCATAATAATAAAGTATTGTAATGCGCGGGAAATGAACCGGTAATATAAGGCAAGATAGGTCGATATATTAATAACTATGCCATTAATATAGTCAATCATCATCATCATCTTGGCCAACATATGTCCCACTGTTGGGCTCGAGCCTCCTCCATAGTGGGAGGGTAATTAACCTACTATACCACGCTGATCAGACGTATTGGTATAGGGTTTTGTTTCGAGTTTACCTTCTCTTGCATAAATGTTATATGCGTTTTATATCCCTTAGTCGTCTCTTATGATCACCCACGGGTAAGATATGGGGTGGTGAATTGTATTCTTACTCTTTCACCACACGGAAAATATAGTCAATGTGTTTCAATCAATTTGATGCTGGTTACTTAATCATTCGAATGTACGACACCCGTAGCAAAAGAAAAAAATGATGGCATGATGCTTTCTTTCTCTGTTCCAATACGGACCAACGAAAAGCAATGGAAAATAAACATTGAATGATAAAATAATCACTACCATAAAAACTCAAAAACGGACGGAAAGATAATAACCAAATGACAGATTTATAATAAATTTGAGAGCCAGAAGCCCAAATGGATGGGTTTGCGGTTTTTATTGGTAGGCAGTGGCCTAGCTCTTGGTATTGCAAAGATCCATGGGCAGCTGTAACATTTACAATCAGGTGTTCTGCTTGCACGTTTGCCAACATAAACAATAAAAAAAACCACTTGCAAGAGTTTTACCGCTTTACCAATTAAGTTAGCGTTTCTTTTTTTTTATTACTCATGTTGGCAAACGAGTAAACAACACACCTGATTGTAGTATTACTGAGACTCATGGGCCTTTGAAATATAGAGATAAACCACTATAAGTCCACCCAAGTTGTGCCTCCGGCTCTCTCATTCACTGAACGAAGCGCAATAGCACATTTGCCATTACTCATACGTCGATCTTCTGCGAGAGTGTGGTACTACCCCGGACGGACCGTCCCGCGGCTGTAGACAGAGAACTGTCAACAGCGTGCTCCTGCCACTACTATGAACATTATTTCACTTGGAATGGATCACCAATAGACATGTATTGAAGTCCTACAAATGGTAAATATTTTTTCGTTCGCAAATATTGCTTTTATTAAAAAGCCTAGCACATCAAAATATTTATTAGTTAATATAATTCTGACTCTTTAATAGTATATAAATACGTTAAAAATAAACAGACTATGTGTTTCTAAGCCTAATATTAATTAACATTAAAAGCAACATGAATATATGTGACATAAAATTAAGTTCATACAAAATAGAGCCTAATCTGTGTGCTAATAGTGTTAAAGTTTAGTATGCAGCTAAACAACCTACGTAATTTGCGATGGTTGATTCATGCATAGATTCATTTGGGCGACTTTGACGATGCATTTCCCTCTACAAACTATATGCGTTAGCGTCAAAGTAATTCTGTAAAATACTTTGCTTTCTATGCGATTATATACTGCATTAAATAATTATACGAATACTTTCTAAGCCGTGCGGTGATGGAGTAAGAATACAATTACCACCCCTTATTTAACTCGTGGGTGGTCGTAAGTGACGACTAAGGGATATAAAACGCATATAACATCTATGCAAGAGAAGGAAAACTTGAAACAAAACAATTTACTATTTGACTGCACAGATGGCGTAGTGGTTAAGATACTGACCTTCCGTGCCAGTGCCGTGGGTTCGATTCCCACGCAGGACAATACTTTGTGCGATCAACAAAGTATTGTTCTGAGTCTGGGTGTAATTTGTCTGCGTTAATTGCATGTTTGTAAAGTCCCCCGCGATACAAGGATTATTTTCCTTAGTGCAGGGAGGTGTCTTTTAAAAAAAAAAAAAAAAAAAAAAAATTACAAACACGTCTAACCAGTGCGGTATAGTAGGTTAATTGCCCTCCCATTAAGGAGGAGGCTCGAGCCCAACAGTGGGATATATATGGGCTGAGTAGATGATGATTTCTAATCTTATACACAATTATTTGCGTGACGTAGAGAATTTTTGGCACACACTGATATCTTTAATTATTTTTGAATTGAATGAATGTGACATTGCCTACAATTCTGGCAGCCGAAATATTTATAACTGCGTGGTTAATAATGACGTGTCTTTATGGTATGATAATAAATATATAATTTTCACTTTATATTTTGTCATGGGAACGATAAACCCCGAACCATGCAGCTCCACCTATACCATGGGCAATTTATATCACTAAATACAATCACTAAAATGTCTGCCAATTGTGGAAATTATAGCATTATACCATTTCATATAGAGGCTTGCGTCCAACGGAGAATGCTTTATGAATTATAATGAGATGATTTATAATAATAATACTTGACCAGCCAGTGTTTAAAAACCACTTACAAGTTAACTTTTTATCTTTATTAAATGGCATGCCCAAAGTTTTATTTAATCAGTTAATTAAACAAGTATCAGTATTTATTCAATCATTTATACAGTTAACACACCGTCCTGGGAATTAGCTTAGTTACTTTGTAACATTTCACAATGAACTGTTAAAGATATTCTACGGATACAAATTCACTCGTTAAAACTCACAGCAAGATGACATTTATCACATTTTATGATATATATATGACGATAGTTTTTTTATTTTATATGAAGTCAAATTTTTATTGGATTATATTTAATACGAATCGTAATTGCGTTGAAACTTGTTAAAATTGTGGGATATACTGATATTTATATTTAACCATGTGAAATAAAACTATTTTTTAACGGATTTAATCGAGTGTAATCTGACTTTTAAATTCTAATATTTCGAATAGTAGTAATACTCTCTGATCCGTGTGGTGACGGAGTAAGAATACAATTCACCACCCGCTAACTTACTCGTGGGTGATCGTAAGAGACGACTAAGGGATATAAAACGCATATAACATCTATGCGAGAGAAGGAAAACTCGAAACAAAACCCTATACCAACACGTCTGACCAGCGCGGTATAGTAGGTTAATTTTCCTCCCACTGCGGCGGAAGCCCGAGCCCAACAGTGGAACATTTATGGGCTGTGATGATGATGATTAGTCTTATAATCAAAATCTCGTATATCACTATTATTCATTATCCTGCTCTCATCCCAATTACTTAGAGTCGACGCTGCCTCTTCCATCGTATTCCATGCATATTGTAAAAGTTATTGACAATAATTTTATGACCGACCGCCTGGCTGGCGTCAACCTTCCTTGGGAATGTAATTGTTGACCTAAAATCGCTAGGTTGAGTTGAGCTAAGGTCTATATAGAGTTTTTAGTCGTCTTTTATGACGTCTACGAGCAAAGTAAGGGTTGGTAGTATTTGTAGCTTAGCTTTGCTACCACACAGATAAAACTATAGTTGAATCATATGCATTTAAGTACTTAATAATTATCCAATGCATCATCTCATCATCTCAGCCCATATATGTCCCACTGTTGGACTCAGGCCTCCTCCATAATGGAAGGGTAATTGACCTACTATACCACGCTGGTCAAACGTATTGGTATAGGGTTTTGTTACGAATTTTCCTTCTCTTGCCTATGCAACATCTATGATGTTATATAAGTTTTATATCCCTTACCCGACTAGAAATTTTTTCGTCTTCCTTAGCAGGACCGGACCAGGCATGCCTGATCTGGACCAGATAAGGTATGTAACGCAGAAGATATATCTGAACCCGATCAGGAAAACCTTATCAGGTCCAGATCAGGCATTCCTGATCGGGTCCAGATCAGGCGTTCCTGATCGGACCCGGATCAAATTTTACTGATCGGAACCAAATCAATCATCTGCGTTATATATCTTGCCTGATCCAAAACGAGTATGCCCAGTCCGGTCCTTTTAAAAAACATGAATATCTTAAAGAACCTGTTTAATAGGTAAAAATATAAATTTATATATGACGTAGGCAGCGAATGCAGTGCTATATTCTTATCATAGAGAGTTCCAGTGAGCCGTTCCGATTATGGCGCAACCACCAGATGCTACCGACTGCAACTGTCGCCTAAATTTCTCATTCATGACCTGATCGATCTGTTTTAATCTGATTCGATAACAACTAATTTAATATTAGGCCATGTCATTACGCTTCGGAGAATCTTAACACCGCGATTCAAATAATGACGTCATTTTACTAACGCCATCTATTTATTATAACCCAAAACATTAAATGTTAGAATGGTTGTTACAATATAATATTTCTATGTATCTATGTTTTCAAATGTTGGGTACATTTATATATATATATATTATTTATTTTTGTTTTTTACTTTAAATATAAATTATTTTTATATTATTAATTAAACATTATTATTATTATTAAATATACATGATTAATTAAAGATTTCAGATTAATCTCCTCTGATGCAAATACAATTTCGCCATGGCATAAATATGACAATCATGTCACTTTTTTGAATTTTGATTGATATTTTTTTTGTGTTAGGAAAACTGTTTCTGGTTCTGATATACTACAAGCCTTACTATACTATACTTGATGATATTTCACATCAGGCTATCCTTATTTGGTCCTGATCTGGTCCTGATCCGGTATGCCTTACCATACTTGATGATATTTCACATCAGGCTATCCTTATTTGGTCCTGACCTGGTCCTGATCCGGTATGCCTTACCATACTTAATGATATTTCACATCAGGCTATCCTTATTTGGTCCTGATCTGGTCCTGATCCGGTGTGCCTTACCATACTTAATGATATTTCACATCAGGCTATCCTTATTTGGTCCTGATCTGGTCCTGATCCGGTATGTCTTACCATACTTAATGATATTTCACATCAGGCTATCCTTATTTGGTCCTGATCTGGTCCTGATCCGGTATGCCTTACCATACTTGATGTTATTTCACATCAGGCTATCCTGATCAAGACCAGACCTGGTCCTAATCGGGTTTGCCGGATCCGGCATGCCTCATTCTATCCTGATCGGGTCCAGATACATGATCTGGTTGAACCATACTTTTTTTCTAGTCGGGTAGTCGCCTCGTACGATCACCCACGGGTAAGATAGCGGGTAGTGAATTGTATTCTTACTCCGTCACCACACGGATAATGACAACAATTATGCGTAATTATATAAATTTAATATATCAAATATATTGTAAGCACGTTTACGTTAGCGACTTTAGTATACACAAGCCATTCAAACTGACGAGACAGCCGACAGCGACGAATCCCCGAACGGTCGAACAATTCAGCAAAAGGCAGAATCCACAATCTCCCTGTGACGTTCACGCATAAACACTACAACTCCCTAGGGCTTCGCGTACAAAGTCCAACTGATTCGCAATGCAAAACGCATCGTACGGACCACCTATCTAATATAGCTCACTGTATTTTGAATAATTGTTAGGCTGGATGGAAGCGACCGCTGATTGCGTGCACAAAGAGTCAACGTTGGTTTAGAAAATGTCTTAGTGTTTATATGTGGCAACTTATGCTTAACTGAATACATTCATTAATTGATCGGGCCTTCTTGATTATTAGACTTATATATATATATATATATATATATATATATATATATATATATATATATATATATATATATATATATATATATATATATACTAGCACACGCGGCCACGCATTGCTGTGGCTAAGGTAGCCTCAGTAACACGTGATGGTTAACCTAATAAATTGTAGCTTATATGAAATGCTTGTACGTTTAACATAGCACCATATATTAAATATGTACATACTCAATGCAGTCAACAGATACCGCCATTTGTTAGAATCGTTTGGAGATAACAGATAATTGTGACTGTTAAATAATGGACAAATAATTCGCAATAAAATAATAGTGCTACGAATTGAGATATATATATATATATATATATATATATATATATATATATATATATATAGATGTATGTATAATGTATATATGTAATTATAAAATGAACGGATTAGAAATAATATATGTCAGCACACACTCCTATGTGTGCCATCTACCAGGGTGTAAGTAAAGGATATGGTGTATTGAAGAGGACCAAATAAACGGACCTTATTGTAATGAGTTTGGATAGCAATACGTATACTGTTTTTAGAGAAGGCTAATGTAGTGAGACCGATTTCTCCTGTAAAAATAATTAATGAAGAAATTTGGTATATTGTAAATAATCTACCATATACTTTTTTTTTATCGGTGGTTAAAAATTTAGACTGCCAGTAGTATCTAGATGTCACTTTGAATATACGGCGAAGATATGTGTAATACAAATCTTGATTCACATGATTTTTTTTTACCAAAATAATCAGTGTCTGTATTTTTTAAACTTAAATATAAAGTTCTTAAAAATATACATGTGCAGACTATTTTCCAAATTTAAATTTTACAATTATAAATGTCTAGTCATTTGACGTATAAAGAAAATTCTGCGTTATATATTTTATTGAAAGAGGGCTTAGAAATGCCTGCAGCGGTAATAAACTCTTAAAATAATTAAATCTCCAAGCGGTATCATTTCTAAACGTGATATAAAATGTCATTGTCATGTGTGCGAGGCGGTTGAGCCATTTGAACACTTTAGTTGGCAAATAAGTTTCGCGAATACCAACGTGACGACAAAACGTCATTTATACCGCGTTAATGAATGTCGTGGAAAATTAATTTGTACGGCTTTTCAATTTACTTTTTTTTTTATTCGCTCTCGTTTAATTAGAAAAACGAATGTTTTGTTTTGAACGATACTTGAGCGGAACTCGTTTTGAAATTCTTTTTAAATGAAAACTGGTAACCAGGAGTTTAAATGGATTTTGTCATTTTGCTAACCAGTTGAATTAGAGTGGTGTTGGATAAATTTTCAAGATAATAATGTGAATTTAGTGAGGCAGATTATAAAGTACTTAATTATTCCTATGTTGTTAATAATCTTGACTGGTCTGCTGGTAGATTAAAAATCGAGTAAGTTTATTTCACTTTCTACTATTACCTAATATATTTTATTAAGAAATATTTGTAATTTTATACACACGATATGGTTTGGCTACGAACCGCTTACAAGACTCTAATTAGCTTGATAGTCCATGCTGGCCATACAAACATGACATAGAGTTATTTTTATTTCAAAACTGTCATTTCTTTGTATTTCATCATCATCATCATTTCAGCTCATATATGTCCCACTATTGGGCTCAAGCCTCCTCCATAATGGGAGGGAAACTGACCTACTATATCACGCTAGTCAGACGTGTTGATATTGGGTTTAATTTAGAGTTTTCCTTCTCTTGCATAGATGTTATATGCATTTTATATACCTTAGTCGTCTCTTACGATCACCCACGGGTAAGATAAGGGGTGGTGAATTGTATTCTTACTCCGTCACCACGCGGAATGTTCTGAATTTATAATATAATATATAAAATAATATATAAGAAATGGTAGTGAATATTTTATTCTTCATCCTTTATTACATGAGAGAGCATATAAATATATTAAATCATTATTATTTTAGCTGGTGAGAATGTTACAGAAGTAAAGAACGTCAAGATTTAAAATATCTTTTAGGCATTAGTGGAGTAAAAGGCTTATTTAAATTGTGTTCTTGCGTGTAATAGTGGTGCCTTCATCGTGTATAACAAAGCGTGAAGTACTCAGGTATTATTTTATACATAGTTCTTTAACAATGACTTTTATATTACATTTACAGCCATTTACTAGCTAACTGTGCCGTTTTGGACGCAGTTGCACGAGAACTCTGTACTATATTTTCTGAAGTAACAGACTGAGCCAAAATGCTTAAAAATCTTATTACATACATACATATCATCACGCCATATCCCTTGCAGGGTAGGCAAAGAGAACAGAGTGCCAGAGAACTCTATCTTTGCATACTTCACTCGCTTCCTCAACATTCATAATTCTCTTCATACACGCTCGCCGGTTTCGGAGACTCTTGACTCCACCTTCCTTCAGTACATGACCGATTATTTATTTATAAATAAATAAAAAAAAGATATTAAAAAAATGTTATTTATTTATAAATATAATTAGTAAGCCGTAAAATGCTTGATAGTATTACTATTTTATGGCTATTTACTCATAAGTAGCGAAAACACTACATAATAAAATTTTAAGCAGTGGCTATAGCCACTGCCTCAAAATTTACGATACGGAATAATACCGTTTTCCGTATCGTAATAAGAAAACAAGAAAACAAACAAAAAATAAGAAAACTATATTAGTATTATTCAAGACTATTTTCATTACCATGGTAAGAAAAGCTGCAAATAAACCCTAAGGCTATAAGGCTAATTTACTTTATCTGACCGAGATTTGTGCTTAATAGTGGAACATAAATGTGTTGAGAAAAACGTATGATCAAAGTATTAAAAAACCCAAAAAAAAAAACAAAACGTGTCTACAAAATAGTAGAACTTTAAAAAGTATGAAATAATATTCTCTGACATTCCTATCTACAAACACAACATACATTCCTATTTACAAATCTTCATTTATTTAACATCTAAGAATGAAACAACTTAAACATTTTAATTTAATACATAAGCATATCGATGTTCATAGAACAACTGCGGTTAAACGAGTAATCAGGGAAACAGTTTGTAATTTGCAAAACACGCGATTTCAATGTCAGTTGTTTCCCAAAGTGCTTTTTAACATCGATACAGTTCTTTAAAATAGCAAATATTAAGAGTTCATATTTAGTGTGCTATAGCCCTTATATATATATATATATATATATATCTATGCTTCATTCATCATTCGCCTAATGCATTGGTGTTTAAAAAAAATAGAAACTACTGAATATCTTTATACTCGCGTTTTGATGTTGTGCCAAAGTTCTCAATATGTGGATCGTGCCTATGTTTGGAATAACGATGACTGTGGCTTGATTTTTAATTAAAAATGTTTCGGTGAAATCAGTTCAGTAAATGGAGTTTCTATAGTTTTTTTTCTAGTGCAATCGACTATGGAATCTGTATTCGTTATTACGTTTAATAATAATAATAATAATAATAATAATAATAATATTTATTTGCGGAACATAGGTAATACAAGGTTTTATAATTAGTTATGGTAAGCGAGTCGCTATGTTCTACCTTTCGGGCATGCAAATTATAAGGTTTACAAATTTTTATTAGAGTTGTCTCTGTCTAATATATGAACAATCAAATTAAATGTCAAATTAACAAAATAATGCCATAGTCAACTAAATTTATATTACATAATTGTCATTTAAGAAATCATTAACATTATAAAAGCAGCGCTCTACTAAAAAGTCCTTTAGACGTTTTTTGAATTGAGTTACGTTTGTGAGTTTGATGTAGTTAGGTATTTTATTGTAAACCGTAACTGCCATACATAAGATATTTTTATGCATTAATGCTGTAGTGGCCTTTTTTATCCTTAACCTAAAGTTATCGCGTCTATTCCGTGGCAATGATCCGAGTGTCTCAAACAGATGAGAGTTAGTTTTGACGAAAACAGCTGTTTCGTAAATATATATTGAAGGTAATGTCAGAATTTTATATTTTTTAAAATATGGCACACAGCTGACTCGTGTTCTTAAATTAAATATTGCTCGGATACATCTTTTTTGCATTTTAAAAGCTATGTCTTTGTTTGTAGAGTTACCCCAGAATATAATTGCATATCTTAGATTGGTTTCAACTATTCCATGATAGGCCGTTATTAAAGCATCATAATTTAGAACATGTGCAAGTTTAAAAAGTACGTAGGCAGATTTACTAATTTTTTTACAAAGCATATTTATATGAGCCTTCCAATTAATTTCACTATCAATAATAAGTCCTAAAAATTTGTTACTATTTACTTCAGTTATTTTATTAGCTTGATAATTAATATTTAATATTGGAGTAGTCATTCTTTGGTGAAATTGGATAAAATTAGTCTTCTTAAGATTTATTTTTAGATTATTCTCAGTCAGCCATTGTATTATTTGTGTCAAAGTATTATTTATGTCAGTTTCATATTGATTAATGTCATTACAGGTTATTATAGCAGTACTGTCATCAGCAAATAATGACATTGGTTGCGATACTGCATTAGTAAGATCGTTTATGTAAATTAAGAATAATAGTGGACCTAACACACTTCCTTGGGGTACACCATGATTAATAATTCGCTTATCAGATAAATAGTCTACTTCAAATTTATTTATAAAATTAATTCGCTTAATACAGGTATATTGGATCCGGTCAAGTAAATACGATCTTATTAGTTTGAGTATATTACCTCGTAAACCATAAGCTTCCAATTTTTCAGCCAATATATTGTGATCTACATGGTCAAATGCCTGGGTCATGTCACAGAATATCCCACAAACCGGAATCTTTTTGTCCACATTACTAAGTATTATATTCAAAAAATCATAAATAGCTCTATTTATGGATTTTCCCTGTCTAAAACCTTTTTGCTCTTCTGCGAATAGATTAAAGATTTCCAAATACGAGTATATTTGCTTATATATATACTTTTCAATAATTTTAGAAAATACTGGTAAGAGAGCAATAGGTCTGTAATATTCCATATACTCGCGATTGTCCTTTTTAAATATTGGTTTTATTATTGATTTTTTTAATTTATCAGGATATACTCCATTACTTATACAAAGATTAATAATATGGCTAAGCGGTTTTGCTATGTTTTCTTTTACGAGTTTAATTATTTTAGTTGTTATGCCGTCATATCCTACACTATTACTATTTGCTAACTGATTGATAATTATTTTTACATCCGATGGTATACTTGGTCGCATAAAC
Organism: Lymantria monacha; assembly: GCA_905163515.2. Classification (NCBI taxonomy): domain Eukaryota; kingdom Metazoa; phylum Arthropoda; class Insecta; order Lepidoptera; family Erebidae; genus Lymantria; species Lymantria monacha. The sequence goes on from LR991081.1 coordinate 28,585,339, forward strand.
ATTGATTCTCTGACTTTAAAAATGTATTTAGTCATCATTTTGTTACCATTTGATAATGGCATGACTTTATCAGCAAAATAATTATTGAAAGCATTTGCTATGTATTGAGGATTACTAATTATTTTATTATTACTTATTACTTTGTTAATATATTTGTTATCTTTTACTTTAGTTTTATTAATTATTGCCCAAGTTGTTTTTTGAATATTTTTCGATGTTTTTATAGAGTTACTTACTACGTTACTTTTTACGTTTACCATATCAGTTTTTAATTAATTTTTTTTAATAAAAGGACCCTTTGGATAGTATTTTTTTGTTATGAATTTGTTTACGGTCTTATATAATGCGCAGATTTTTGATAGATATCAAATCGGATATTCACTTGAAACATCAGCGGTAACATATTTGTTTTTAGGGTTCCGTACCTCAAAAGGAAAAAACGGAACCCTTACAGGATCACTTAGTTGTCCATCCGTCAGTCTGTCAGTCCGTGCGTCTGTCCGTCTGTCTGTCTGTCAAGACCCTTCTTCTCAGGAACGCGTGGAGGATCAAGCTGAAATTCATATCAAATACTCAAGTTTACTGTCCCTTAAAGCTGTGAAAAAATTAAACTTCTAAGCCAATGCAATCAAAAGATACAGGCGTTTATGCCGCAAATTTCCACAAATTTTCTACACTCGCAAGGGAGAAGAATTTAGGCTGTTATCGACACGCTTAGCAAGGTGCTACGTAATCGCATTTAGATTAATAAGTTTCTCAAAGTGTTACTACCCTTTCGGCTGGTAATACTTTTTGTTGGGTGCAACAGGCTATGGTATAGTCTATACCGCCCCATCTGTCTGGAGTGACGTAAGCGACAGCGTGCTACCCTATAACCTACCGTACCCGTACCTCTTCATTGCCATATAGGTAGGCCATCAGTACCCCGTGCCTGTCATCTGTTGGCCGTCCAACGGGTTATCGCTAACCATATCATATCGGTGCCTTGACAACTACAGTGCTGCCAGAGCGTCCCCCTCACGCAGTGAGCTTTTCTATGGTTGGCATACTAAGATGGGGATCTTGACCGGGAGAATTGAACCGGGGGTCCAGCTATCCACGAGGCTAATTATCCCTAAACTGGTTTTTATGACGTCCACATTAAAGGATTACAATATATATTATTAATCACCGCCACAATTATATTAATGTACGATCATGTCAAAAACTCCTCAGTAGGGTTAACGCATGTTACAAAATAAAGTGCCAGCAGCGTGATAGGCTCGAATAAATTAAATGTCAAGTTTCTGTCATGCTGTCACCCAAGTCATTGCATCGATTCGAGAGAGCTGTAATACGTCAGTTAATTTGGTCATAGAATTGTCATTTTATCTACACAAGCTTGTTGCGTAACACGCGAAACATTCTGTTCTTTTTTTATTGGTGGCAAGCAAGTAAGCAGGATACCTGATCGTAAGTGTTACGGACGCTCATAGACCTGTGCGATATCAAAGATACAGCCGATACAACAAATACTAATCAAAACTAATTCAAAAAGTTGGGCTGTCGGCTCTTTATCTCATTGAACGAAGAACATATTGCCACTGTTGAGACGTTGATTTTTAGCGAAAGTGTAGTACTTCCTCAAACGGATTGGTCTGTGGTTGTAGAAAGAAAACTTTCAACAGTATGTCACTACCACTTCTATAATATTATTACCATAGTATACGTGATCTGCTGTGGCACTTGTTAATAAAAATAATAATATATTAGTGTTGTGATAATAGATTGAACTAATATCAACAAGCAACACCAATACAGTAAATAATAAAACAACAATTGTGTGTGTATCTTGTAGAAAATTACTGATAAGTTCATTGGCCTCTCGGTAACGAAACCTTAATGCGATATATTATGATTACACGACCATCTATCTAAGATATAATAAAACTATATTTTTAAACATACTTTACTTACTTACCTTGATTGATTACTTAGTTTGATTGTGAGCAATTGATCCATTTACAGCATGAACACAGTGGATAGCGACGATTTAACAATTGCGTCCATAATTACTTTTATTTATAATTTAATCTTTGGTGATGACGGGTTAAAAATACAATGGAAATAATAAAACCGGCTAAGATTATATACTTTAAGAGAATGGGCAGAACTATTCACCTGGAAAACGTATAACAAGAAATGCGAGCGGATTATCACCTCTCAGAGAAACCTATAGATCCATCAATCACCCTTTTTTGCTGTGTGCTATGGATTGGCCACGCTTCGCCAAATCGGTCTGGAGCGACGGAAGAGGCGGCGCACGACCCCATAGACCCACCCTGTAATCACCTCTCTTCGCCGTGTGAGCGGGCCACTGGTACCCGATTTTTGTCTTCGATGGCCCGCCCGGGTCCATCAATCAGCTTACCGACATCTAGTGTTCAATATATTTAACACTAGATGTAACACCGAAGACAAAGATCGGGTACCGGTGGCCCACTCGTACGGCAAACAGAGGTGTTTGCATGGTGGGTCTATGGGGTTGCGCGCCGCCTCTTCCGTCGCCCCGGACCGATTTGTCGGGGTGCGACCACCTCCATAGTCCACCGCAAAAAAAGGGTGATTGATGGACGAATAAAGTTATGTATTTTTATTTTTATTATTTCATAATAATAACATTATATTTGTCATCATAATACTATTTAATATATAATAATGAATGATAAACGATGACTCCTAATCTAGCGATGGTATAGGGGACTCGGTTCGGTCTGCATTGTGGGGGCAGGCGGGCGGGCTAGAAACTAGGCACTAACGAGGGTGTGTGGAGGCATAGACCGCCGTTAGATCGATTCCTACAGTGGATATTATTCTGTGGTAATTAGAATTCGCGCATCGAGATACAAGTTGTTATGGTGCAATGGTGCACGGCTAGTTCTAATACCGGCCATGTGCGCTTGAGTTAAACTGCCAATGATTCATGTATTCTCATAGAGATTACTGTCTATATGGAAGTACCCGCCTCCCTTGTTTTCGGTTGAGATGAGAACCAACGATATAATTGATACGTGCTGTATTTAATAGACGGTGAGATATATGCAATAAATATACGTTTAGTTTGATTGTTTCAGATATTAATATCTGCATTTCTATTTTATTCATAAGGGACATAGTTTTTATTTATATATTTTTTTTGTTATCTAAGATGTAACGCAAGATATCTATTGTTATATTAATTGTAATTCGTTTTGGAGATTTTTTTTGCGGAACAAAAACAATGACACTTTCCATTCAATTCAATAATGTATTTTTTAAATTTATTTAAGAAATAAATATTGCGTAATTGCACAATCTTCCACACAATACACGCACATTCTTTGCCGTGTGGTGACGGAGTAAGAAAATAATTCATCTTACCCGTGGGTGATCGTACGAGATGACTAAGGGATATAAAACGCAATTAACATCTATGCGAGAGAAATAAAACTCGAAATAAACCCTATATTAACACGTCTGACCAGCGTGGTATAGTAGGTAGGTGTGGTATAGTACCCTCCCATTATGGAGGAGGCTCGAGCCCAACAGTAGGATTTATATGAGCTGAGATGATGATGATGAGATGAATTGCACAATCTTACTATTAAACGATCTAGGAAACGATAAAAAAAGAACGAACTAGGAAACGATGAAAAAAGTCTTATTATAATTCATATGATTACTTCGTGAGATCTAAACTCAATTTGAAAAGACAAAAAAAAATCGAATCCAAAATCTATCGGGTCCGCATTGGATAGTAGGCATTTCCCTTTTGATTATGAAGTAGGTACGTGTCTGGAAATGGAACTATCTAATAGTGGTAGGACCACGCTGTTGACAGTTCTATGTCTGCAGCCGCGGGCCGGTCCGCCCAGGGTAGTACCACACTCTCGCAGGAGATCGACGTATGAGTAATGGCAATGTGCTATTGCGCTTCGTTCGGTGAGCGAGAAAGCCGGAAGCCCAATTGGGTGGGTTTGGGGTTTATATTGGTAGGCAGCGGCGTAGTTATACCCTTGGTGTTGCAACGGTCTATGCGCGGCAGTGACACTTACCATCAAGTGTGCTACTTGCACGTTTGCCACCACTAGCAATAAAAAAAAGCTGAATTAATAACTGATATATTTTTCATTGATTAAGTTTAATGATACGCTATGATAATAACCGGGGTTGACTTTGAAGTACGTGTCCTTCGAAGTCCACTGAGACGAGCAATGCGATTACCTCGCTTCAATTATTGCTCAAACTCGCTGTCAATTATCGGTTAACATGTATCGAATGATTATGAACGAATCATGTTAATGAGGTTTTATAGTTTCACGCCTTCATCCCCAAAAATAGTAAACAGAGATACAGTATACATTTTTATTGATTGATTTTTAGTGCCAATAAAGTGCGAGACGTCAAGTGATAACTTAACTTAAACTTTAATTATTTTTAAACTGGCAAAATGATAAAATCGCAGTTTTGCCACATCTAAAATCGAAAGTGAATGATGCACCTGAATGAGGCACCAATGTCAAGGATTTGATGAGTAAACAGGAGCCTTTTCGAAAATGTATTTAGTTATTTTTGGTATAATAACCTTATATATAAGTATTTACTCTATTATTTTATATTAGGTATGTTTTAATTATATGCTTCGCCAAAAAGTTTTTAAGCCATATAATCTATATACTAATATTTTAAAGAGGTCAAATTTTATCAATTTGAATATAAAAGATCTTCGAAATGCCTGAACATCTTTTGAAAAGTGTTATCACTAAAAAAACCTACATTATTACTGAGCGCTATAAGTTATATTTTATTTCAAAATGATTCTCAATTACTAAACTATGCTTAGAATTAACTTTAAATGCCTATTCACTCAATACTAACAAGAATGGCACGTATCAGTAACTAATTATAAAAAAAGAACGTAATTAGGCTAGACATATTCCTGTCTTTTTATTAAACTCCAAATTTAAAATTTGTCTTCTTTTTCTCAATCCTTTGACCATTATTCGAAACTCGTTCATATGGACAGTTTGGAATTTTTAATATTTTTCATTTTGTAGCACTAGTTTCTATGACGTTATAACGTTTATTCTCTACGCAAAGAGTCACGTTTATCGTACAATAAAAATAGAAGCAGCAGTGTAGCTCAGATCCCTTTCCATTTGACTTCACACACACACACACACACACACGCTTTGTTCCAACTAACACACGATAGAAGAAAAGTGTACTTGTATTGGGCTATAGTGACAAAGTTCATTAAAGGCGAGCTAGGCGTGTTGGAGTGGCTGGCACCGTGAGGGGTCGATCATCGCCCCACAATACTTCTCTTATATTTGACTTACAATTAACCCATAACTCGGGCGTATTTTTTAAACTACTTAATCACGTATTTTAATCGATTTATTTTATTATTTGGATAATTATCTTAATCTTGGGTCTTAGGGAGAATACAATTTATCCACTTTTGCTTGGATACTATATTAAAAACAACATTTAAGTGACATAAGCATATGACTGCTGAGTAATAAGGCAAACTAGAAATGAAATTCTACGTTAACCTGTCACATCAAAGTGACATACTCGTATTAGATCCCTCAATCCTGTATGGACTAATAGGAAATAATAATAATAATTGTTGTTGTACGCTGTCATAATACTTTGTAGTAAAATTTAGTGTAAGAAAATTTCTTCTCTTGGACATTTAAACATATACGGAAATAATTAAAAAAAAATGTTTCAATGTTTACTAATTATAATCAGACTTAGAACAATAAGTTGTGGATTATACAGACTTGCCCTGTGTGGAAATCGAATCTAGTTCGCTCGATATTTGAGTTCAAGTATATAGACCACAATCTGTACGCTTTTTATTAACGGTACGATTTCACGGATTAAAGACAATGTCATAAATAATTTGAGTAATTAGTTAATTTTATTGTTTAAAGAATAATCCTGACGAAAATAATCTAAAGATGATTCTCATGAATGATAAAAATAAATGTTTAGAAAATATCTTCAAACTTTTCAATGGAAAGTCAAATATACTTTTATCATCATCATCATTACAGCCCATAAATGTCCCACTGTTGAGCTCGGGCCTCCTCCGTAATGGGAGGGAAATTAACCTACTATACCGCGCTGGTCAGACGTGTTGGTATAGGGTTTTGTTTCGAGTTTTCCTTCTCTCGCATAAATGTTATATGCGTTTTATATCCCTTAGTCGTCTCATACGATCACCCACGGGTAAGATATGGGGTGGTGAATAGTATTCTTACTCCATCATCACACGGAAAGCATTAGCAAATATACTTTGCATTTGAGAAATTAATTAGTATATATCTTTGATATCGTCAGTCTTCCGCTAAAGAAATTAAAATGCGACTACCTTTCAAGTATCTACTTTCTAAGAAAATAATTATATAAATTTTTGAATAGCAAAGAGATTCTAAACCTTTATAAATAATATATATGCAATCAAATACCCCCTCCGGGTACTTTTTATTTATTATATAAAATCAAATAAACCGCCAGTCTGCCTCAAAAGTAGCGAAGATACTTCAAATAGGAACCAATATGGCTTCGTTCGAAACTGCTTAGACGTAGGTAACCGCTATTTCCTCCGTCATCTCCCCCTTTTATAGTAATACAACGTGCACTTCAGTACGCCACGGGGCTTATTCACTCAAGTTACTGTATAGCAAGATTTATTATATTTATCCATTATGCAGTTCAATCGTTCAGATATTTAATTTTTCAACAATAAAATAACTAGTGCTTTGTTATTTAGTACGTTACTTAGTGTTCATCAAGATAAATAGTACCTATACTAGGTTATGTTGGTCGCAGTGTGCTGTCCAAAAATATATATTTTAAAAAACGACTAAGACATTGGCGTTTACTATACAGCTATGCTATACAGCATATCTAAGTATTTTCCGTGTAATAACGGAGTAAGAATACAATTCACCACCCCCTTTATCCCCTCTCTTGCCCTTGGGTATCGTAGAAGTCAACTGAGGCATATAATATGTAAATAAAATTTATTCAGAAGATTTCATCTCATTCTACTTATGTTCCACTGTTGGGCATTGTGCAAGACAAGAAAAACTCGAAACAAAACCCTATATCAACACGTCTGACTAGCGTGATATAATAGATAAATTTTCCTCCAATGCGGAGGAGACTAGAGCTGAACAGTGGGACATATATGAGCTGAGATGATGATGATGAAGAAGTAATATATTGATTACATCTGTTACATATTCTTATTGGAAATAATTAGAAGGCAGCGCATAATAGCAGTGGCAGTGGGATGAACAATTCAGCAGACGTAAATGAACACGTCCTACTACCTTGATTCGTCCTCTACAATAGATGTGAAATGGAATTATTCTACGCTGGTTGGGCGGGTTGGTGCAGGAATCTATTGAGCGCTTTCATTCTCTTGCAGTGATATTTTCTCCTTACGTTTACTAATCGTCTTTTAAGATCACAAGGTTATAGGAAGGAGTAGTGATATAATGTGTTATTACTCCATCACCACAACTCATGTAGAATCAAATTTAAAATGACGCATTTAAAATAAAAATCATTCACCATACATAGTGTTTAATATTACTAAATAAACATGCGAGTTAAATCGTCGCCACTCCATTAAAACCGGCCCGTTGTGAAGAGGACGGCCCGGGCTATATAAGCGGAACTTTATCGTATTGTCGCATCACTAGTACCGCAAATTGACAAGAGGAAAATATGAATTTTTTGGTGTGAACTTTGACACAAAATTTAATATATTTGATATACTGTGTATTTTTTTTTTGCTAAAAATCTGCAATTTTTTGTAGACATTGGTATTTTATCGTTTTTATGCGTATATTGTCTGTTCAGTAATTGATTTGTAATATATTACCAACTCTTTCTTGCCTGTTGGGATCAAAAAAGACAGCAAGGCGAATCAAACTGATAATAGGATTTCGATAGAAGAATACGTTGAAACGAGACGCTATACCTATTCGGCTGTTCAGCGTGATGTAATGCACGTATTTCACTTCTTACATTGATGACTTAGCCTGCCCACAGAAAAAAGAATAGTTAAAATGGCAACTGTTTAGTATAACATAATTCTCTGAGCTATCACAACAAATCAGCTCTTTGATTTTGATAAAATCAACGGAATGATTATATGGCAGTACCATGTGACTTTCTATGGTGGAAGACCAGGTACCAGTAGGTACTCGTAGCGAAAAGCTGAATGATACTAATGACGACTTCATTAAATTATTATACAATGAAATATAGAAATATATGAACAACTGGAAAACTATCATGAGAGTATCAAACCAAACATAAATCATTTTCCTACTCTTATATCATTTAATTCGGGTTGATAAAATATGTATTCCTGTTTCATCGTACACAAAAGTTTTTGCCAATGGTTTTATAACTGGCTACTTACCTGACATCAACCCTTCTTGGGAATATAATTGTTAACCAAACGGCATCAGGTGGAGTTGACCCTGATCGATATAAAATTCTTAGTCGTCTTTTACGACATCCACGAGCAAGGATTGGTAGTATTCGTAGCAGCTATTAGGTACAGAGTATTAAACAAAAACTATAACTATTTACATATGCTCCGATGGTTCGGACATGTGGAAAGAATGCCGAACGAACGCCTGGTTAAGAAGATATATAATGCGAAAGTGGAAGGATGTAGGTACCGAGGGAGACCGAGACTAACCTACCTAGACCAAATCGGTCATGTACTGAAGGAAGGTGGAGTCAAGAGTCTCCGAAACCGGCGAGCGTGTATGAAGAGAATTATGAATGTTGAGGAAGCGAGTGAAGTATGCAGAGATAGAGTTCTCTGGCACTCTGTTCTCTCTGCCTACTCTGCAAGGGATATGGCGTGATGATATGTATGTATGTGTATGTATAACTATTTATAACAAATCTAACCGCCAATCGATTCGGTGAGCAATTTAGAATCCACTTAAGTATAACCGCAGACTGCTAATCGAAAACTTCGTAGAGCCTATCCAGTAGGAACCTCTAATTGCTTGTATTAAAATAACTGACTTATGTCAAACATATCTGGGGCGCGGCGAACGCCTCCGCCTGGCACCGAGTTTCACATGTTAATAATCATTATGATAGCATCAAGTGTACGATAGCCGAGCCTTTCGCTCACCCCTATATTAGTGATGTACACCATTTTCTTCATTCATTCATTCACTCACTACTATATTCACTATGACAACACAAAAATTAATCATCATCTCAGCTCATTTATGTCTCTATGTTGGGCTCGAGTCTCGTGCATAATGAGAGGGAAATTGACTTACTATACCTTGCTGGTCAGACGTGTTGGTCAGCTTTGTTTCGAGTTTTTCTTCTCTTGCATAGATGTTATATTCGCTTCATATCCTTTAGCATTCTCTTACAATTACCCACAGGCATAATGGGGTTAGTGAATTGTATTTTTACCTCGTCACCACACAAAAAAAAAAGAAATCATACTTTTACGATTTCATTAGTTTTTTTTTTCAACTTTTTGCATCAAAAAAATTGACTATAGTCCTAAGGTTACATTTCGTCAATATAACTGTTTATATTTGACGTAATATAATATTTTCTATCTGGATCTATATGGATATTGTACACAGTGTTTTTATTCGATGATAAAAGAACACTGAATAGGAGGACAAGGCCAAGGTCTGGGATTTGTAGCTCACGAGACGCATCTTCTAAATCTTCAAAATAATTATTTTTCACGCATGACAATGAAGAAAAAGAAATTGATTAGAAATTTACATATGTATATGATGATATGTGAAAATCTATGCATCGTACATGTGTATATTCTATGTGATATTTAGATTCAATCATCAACATCAATATTTAGGTATTGTTAGATTAAATAGGCGTAATTGTGTGAAATTATTAGATATTTTTATTTTGCAGTACATTATACTATAAGGCTAATAATTTATAATCGTCTACCATTCAAATATTCACCATTTCTACTAATCAACATATTCTAATCATAAGTGAATTAAATTAAAATGCCCGTAAAACTATGTTTCACGAAGCTAAATGTGGCACTTCGCAGCCCTATTGGCCCCTTGCGCCATCGGGGGAGTTAGTAACCCAATGTTTTGCAGTTATCATTACATTTACCTCGCTATTTTGTATGTTAACAATCTTCACTATAAAATAATCTAGGATTTTAATGTCTGTATTACCATTATTTTTATTGCATTTGTTTGCTTAGACGCGTTGATTTTAAGTGCCATGAAACGAATAAAGAAAGGAAGGAAAATCTTTTATTATTACATAGATTATTTAATGTATAACCTAAACAACATGAAAAATAAGAATTGAAATAACAAACTAATATTATTCATGTGCAAAGTAGAAAGAACAAAATATATTTATTTTTTTAAACCACATATATTTTTCATACTGTTAGTTAATATCCTACTTTTGGTCACAAGCGTTCATTTTTAGTACAAGTATCTAGACAAATTAGCGCATTTACTTAGTACGTACATATTACGTTGTAGGTAGTAGTAGCATATAAATTTATTTCCAATGAACTCTTCCAATAACTATAACCACGCTCTGAACAGTCCATTACGGGTTGAGAGCCCTCAGCGTTCACCCACAGTCCGGGTAATGTTGTCATAGCCATCTGAGGCTAACAACTAAGACACACGCAAAAAAAAAGACAGTCCATTATTTACAGCCGCGGATCGGTCCGTCCGGGGTGGTACCACACTCGCGCAGAGGATCGACTTCTGAGTAATGCCAACTTGCTATTGTGCTTCGTTCGGTGAGTGAGAGAGCCGGCAGCACAGCTGGGTGGGTTTGGGGTTTGTATTGGTAGGCAGCGGCCTAGCTATACCCTGGGTATTGCAAAGGTCCATGGGCGGCAGTGACGCATGCCATTAGGTGTGCTGTGTGCTCGTTTGCCACCATAAGCAATTAAAATTATTACCGTATACTTATATAAATACATCCTTCTTGGAGATTAACTGGTGTTTAGGAATTCCACGGAAAAAAAGGAATATTGACATTTTGTGTTCTTGATCTTTATAGAGAAACGAAACGAACACGAAAATTTTACCATTGTCTATGAGTTCTTTGTGTGCGGTGACGAAGGAAGAATACAATTCACCACTCCCTATCTTACCCGTGGGTGATCGTATAAGTCGACTCATCATCATCTTGCTCTTATCCCAATTACTTGGGGTCGACGCAATATGTCATCTTCCTCCATACAGTCCTATCAGACGTCATCTCTGCAGTCACTCCCTGTCTATCCATGTCATACCTCACGCAGTCCATCCATCTTTTCTTTGGTCTTCCTTTACCCCCAAAGCCTTCAACATTCATATTTAAAACATTCCTCACAACATTTCTTTCATCCCGTCTCATCACATGTCCATACCATGTTAACCTTTCACTCCTTAACTTTTCCGTCACTGGCGCAACTTTCAAACTTCCTCTTAGATAATCGTATAAGTCGACTAAGGGATATAAAACGCATATAACATCTATGCCAAAGAAGGTAAACACGAAACAAAACCCTATACCAACACGTCTGACCAGCGTGGTATAGTAGGTCAATTTCCCACCCATTATGGAGGAGGCTCGAGCCCAACAGTGGCACGTATATGAGCTGAGTTGAAGATGATGATTATGATTTATTGTTATGTAAGTAAATTTGCCAATAACTTTTGCAATATTTAGGAAAAGGAGTATTTATATATTGCATCGACCCCAGGTAATTGGGATGAGAGCAGGAGAATTATGATGATGTTATATTTGTAAATAACCGCAGTTACACCAGCGTAGTTTTCGCTCCCATGGGAATACGGGGATAAAATATAACCTCTGTTACTGGAGCTATTGATAATGTAGTTCCCCATTGATGAAAGAATTTTTAAATTCGGGTTATTGGCTTAGGCGTGAAAGTGCAACAAAAATCACATTCGCATTTATAATATTAATAGCTGTCCCCTGAATACGTAATCACCAACATCATACTAAAACCTTCTCCGAAATACGCTGCATCTTCAGTAGTTTTCTTAGTCATTATCATCATCATCATCTCAGCCCATATATGTCCTACTGTTGGGCTCGGGCCTCTTCCACAATGAAAGTGTAATTGACCTACTATACCACGCTGGTCAGACGTGTTGGTATAGGGTTTTATTTCGAGTTTTCTTTCTCTCGCATAGATGTTATATGCGTTTTATATCTGTAAGTCGTATCGTACGATCACCCACGAGTAAGATAGGGGGTGATGAATTGTATTCTTACTCCGTCATCACACGGAAAAGTTTTTTTGTTATATAACAGAATAAAAAAAAACGGCTCTCTCTATTAATATAGATAGAAAATAGATTTAGGATCATCATTCTCCTACTCTTATCCCAATTACTTGGGTTCGATACAATATGTACTCTTATTTTATAGTACTATACATGTTGTAGAAGTTATTGACAATAGTTTTATGACCGGCCACCTGCCAGATGTCAACCCTCCTTGGGAATGTAATTGTTAACCAAACGGCATCGGCAAGATGGTGTTGGCCCAGGTCGATATAAAGCTCTTAGTCGTCTTTTACAACATCCACAAGCAAAGTAAGGGTTGGTAGTATTCGAAGCACACAGCTAGAAAATAGATTTAGGATAGATTACTAAAATTTAACATTTAATATGCTTAATTATTTATAAAACCCGATTACGAAGTGAACAATGATGTTACAAGCGGGATTCAAACCCGCGCCTATTGGGATTCCGGCCCAATCATGCTGCCACTACACCACCGTGACTTATTGTAGGACATGCAAATTTCACTTCGTATCATATTTACTTAAGGTGACGGTAATCGGGTAATCGGGTTTTATAAATAATTAAGCATATTAAATGCTAAATTTCAGTAATTTAAATAACAAGGTTGTGTCATCAGGTTGAACCAGATAATGTCTATAAATAAAAAAAGATTAAAAAATATTAGTCCTTTTAAAAATCTTTTTATTAATATAAAAACATCGTATAATGCATCGTATGAATCATCGTACTCGCTCATTTAAACACCTTTTAAAATGACGGCAAATGGTGTAATTTCCGTCACGATTCGATAGTCGTCTTTCTCTCTTGATTATTTTCCGACCGATTTTCCGACTCGATGCTGTATGAAAACTCGATTTGGATATATTTCGTTAATAAGCTATTCGTGATTCATGTACGTGACCATGTTAATCCGATTGTTTTGCACACCAACAATAATGGATGTTTTATTAATTTATAATTATAATATTAACTCATAAAATTTTCAGTAAATTCATCATGATTATCCTCATTCTGCAATTATACCGGAAGCCGGAAGCCCAACTGGGTGGGTTTCGGGTATGTATTGGTAGGCAGCGGCCTAGATATACCCTTCGTATAGCAAAGGTCCATAGGCGGTAGTAACATTTACCATTAGGTGTGCTGCTTGCTCGTTTGCCCATACACAATAGAAAAAAAAATTAAAAAAAATTATCCAATAAATTTGGCGTCGACGCAATATCTCCTCCCCTTCCATACAACTCTATCAGACGTCATTTCTGTCATCACTCCTTGTCTAACCATGTCATGCCTCACGCAGTCCATCCATCTTTTCTTTGATCTGCCCATACTACTAAAGCATTCAACGTTCATATTTAATACTTTCCTCACAACATTACTTTCATCCCGTCTCATCACATATCCATACACATCAAGCGTTCACTCCCTAGCTTATCAGTTACGGCCACCGCAGACAACGATCATGTTCCGGTGGCCCACTCGCATGGTACATTGCGGGGTGGGTCTATGGGGTCGCGCGCCGCTTTATTTGTCGTCCCGGACGGATTTAGAAGGGTGTGAACAGAAGGTCTGTTCATACCCTGCCAGAATCTTGGCGTTGGTTTTTCAGCTTAACCCTGGCCTACGGATGTGAATATTTTTTTTAACGAGAATGATAAATCAAGATTAGTCCTCTACTATTATGTAATATCTCTTTAAAATTTAAAACTTTGCTAACCCCATAAGACGACATTGCATCAACCTGCTCAGCTCCAAATAACAATATCATAATATAATTTTTAAATTATACCATCGAGATATTTGAGCTAATAAAATTTTCATATCTACTGGCATAAATATTCATAATAGCGTATATATCTAAGCTGTTGGACCCCATCCGCTCAGAGTGCTACGAAAAGCATTGATTTTATGCTTTTACGAGACCTTTTAGAAATATAAGACTTGCCAACAGTGCGTAAAGGCGTGTAGTAATTATATTAAAAGAAATTATTAAAAGCGTTATTTTCACCCCTGATTGATGGAAAGAATTAACTCGCTTATTTTTAATTGACTTACAACATGTTTTTTTTTATTGCTTATGGTGGCAAACGAGCAAGCAGCACATCTGATGATAAGTGTCCCTGCCGCTCATGGACCTTGCAATACCAAGGTTATAGCTAGGCCGCTGCCTTCCATTACAAGCAAATGAACGATGCACAATAGCGAGAGTGTAACCTCGGACGGACCGGCTCGCGGCTGAACAGAAAACTTCCAACAGTGTTGTCCTGCAACTAAAGAACTGACCGTATAATCTGATAGTTAATTTCACTGAACCTTCCACGCGTAATGTTACATCAATTCCATAATTATATCTGTCATATAATTAAACTTATACAAAGTAAAAATATAATAAGACTTCTGTTTTACATTTTAATTTGTTGCATCATGAAATTATTAACGTTGAATCGATTGAATATCTCGATAATATTCATCGCAATCCACCTTTCTAGAATGGTTGTTTCAAACAGTTGATGGGAATTCTACGAATAATGTTAGGCCAACGCTGTACTCCTTCTTGGAAGTATTCAACGATGTAACAATCCACATGAGGCTATTTGTTATCATATCAGAATGTAAACGACGCTTTCTCGACTAATATTAACGGCACACAAGACATCTTTGTTTGCATACATAATGACAGAATCATAAAATGCAGATTCTTTTTATTTACAACAATGCAGTACCAAACTCTAGTGGTGCACCATAGCGTTTCTTTACCCGTGGTGAATATCATAAATAGAAAGAAGAATAAAAAAAGAAAGAAAATCATTTATTTTGTTCTTGTTAAAAGCTAATGAAAATAAACAGAACTAAAGAAAAGAAATTCTGGGATAAAATGACATAAGGAAAAACAATAAAGGCTATTGGCTCAGCATTGGCTATTTCATTTTATAAAATAGCGTTGATATTCTGCCAACACCTGGTACATTTTAAAGAAATTATAAAAACATGACTAGTATAAAAATGTCAGAGTGTATGTATGAAACGATGTATGAATAATTTTAACATAAGTATAACAACATTGCATACATATATAATATAAATAAATTTGGCAATATTAAATAAAATATATATTTTTTAAGAGTATCAAAATTTCGCCCTATATAATAAGAAAATGTAATTGCGCATTAAGTCATTTACTTGTTGTAAAGTTTTTTAAAAATAAATACTGATTTTAAGTCCCACAAAACTAAGTAATACGAGTATTTAGATAATATCGATGCAAGTGAATGAATATTCGAAACAAAAACCATCTGATTAGCGTGGTGTAATCAATTTCCCTTATCCTATGGTGGCGGTACGAGCCTAATGTATTTGAGTTGAGATTATAATGATGAGTGTCTAATTATACTCCCCCTGCTGGTTAAAGATGGCAATGCATTCCTAGATGGTGACACCCACTAATGTAGTTTAAGCCTGTTCACTCTTACTTTGAAGGCGGTTAAATTTTAATGGGGAAGGATGCCTGCAATTATTTCTATCCCTGCCGTGTATACTATAAAAGGTGACACAAAACGATTTGGTTGCTATAAACAGAATTTCTATAACGTTAGGATTGAAATCTGACATCCGTCTAGCTATCCGTTGGTAGAGACGAGAGAGGATATTAAATTATTTAATTCCAATGTAGCCTCTAAAGCTTTATGGTAAATGGAAAGGCATACCACTTTTAAGTTATTCCCTTTTCATTTTTATCTTAAAAACATCTTTCATCGTCCGTCATATCATACGTCTCGTATATGAGCTTAGATGATAATGATATCAGCTGGTCTGGAGACTCCTTTAAAATAGGCAAAAAAATCACTTCTGTAATCATGTTGTTCAGAGAATTGGTATATGAGTTTATATCCGATTTTTCCGCTTCTCACATAGACGTTATATGCATATCTCTTAGTCGTCTCTTAGAACACGCACCGGTAAGAAAAAGGGTGATATTCATACTCCATCACCAGTCGGAAATCATCTCTATAGTTTTTTTTCCCAACGTATCGTACCATCATCATTAATTATCCTGCTCTTATCCCATTTACATAGGGTTGACGTAATATGTACTTCTCATTGGGAATATAATTGTTGACCAGGTGACATCAGGTGGAGTTGGTCTACATCAATATAAAGTTCTTAGTCGTTTTTTAAAACACCCACAAGTAAATAAAGGGATAGTGGTATTCGTAGCTGCCACACAGCACGAAGGGGACATATAAAATAACTAAAAGAAAGCATATTACATAGAGTAAGGTAGGTAGATTTGGATTAAAAGTATATGACTGCACAGCTAACGCAGTGGTGTAGCTAGCGCCCTACTATGTCGAGTATTATAGGTTTCAATTATATAAAACATCATTTTGTCAGTGTTTTCAGTCAACGAAAAAGTAGTATATAAAATTGGCTGAAATCTGTTTGAATACGAGTAGGAAGGCAAATTTGATCACCACTATCATTGAGAATAGACATAGCTCAGTTGGTAAATCAAGCAGTCTAATTCAAACAGCTCCAGTTCGATTTTCGTTTTGCTCTTTTTTTATTATTTTGGCTTCTTTTAATTTTCACAACAATTTTCATTATTTTATCAATATATTTTTTTCAGATTCAAATATATTTACCAAAAAACACTTAAAAGAAAATAACTAGCTAAGCTTAGTCATCCAGATATTAATAAGTTATTTACTCTACTATTTTGGAAGTCCTTCTTACCTAATAATAGGACGTATAAAAGTCCTGAACCTTAAAAGGGTATATGTTAAGAGCAGAAGGCGCTGCAAAAAAATCCAATTCATTTTTCAAATAACCGTGTTTATATTTCTATCCATCCTAGGGATCGCAACTCTCATTGCAAAATTTCCAATTGAATACTGCTGCTAATACATTGGATCTCATGACTCTTGTGGCAATATAATGAGTCATGACATATAGTATTCATAACTCATAATGACACGGAGTTCAGCTTCTATTGCCACCTGCCTGAAATTACTCATTGGCTCTATCTTAATCAGTATTTTTCCGTATTTTTTGACAAATATCGTCACTGTTCTGCTTGTTTTTATTATTTTAAAAGGCAAAACCCTTCACTAAGGCAATAATCCTTGTTTTGCGAGGGACTTTGTAAACATATGATTTATTGATACAAATTATATCCAGATTCAGAAAAACCAAAGAAAATCTGTGGATCGCAAAGTATTGTTATTAGTGGGAATTAAACTCGCGACATTTGACATAGTGAGTTGGTTATCTTAACCAATACGCCATCTGTACAATAAAATGAATTCTATAAATGGCAAAAATTTAAAAACAAACATATATTTACTTGGCCAATAGCAAAAAAAAAATTGTTGAAGTTTTCTACATATTTTTCGTAGAATTGAACTTTTCATCAGACTAGTTAGTTATTCATTTATACCACCAACATTCATGTATAGAAATATATATCTTCGTTTAGGAATTTTCCCAATAAAATTGGAAAAAATGACCGTAGTGAATCGAATGAAATCCCCCGAACTCTACCTTCCATGCAGTTCATATGCAATATATTTTTTTATCTATTCAGATCTGGGTGCAGGATATTAATGAATTTCCTTGCCAGAGCAGTACATGATTAGTTCGGTAATGCGATTAGTCGTCTCCACCGCTTCGCCGGTGGCTATTGTGTACTGAAGCGCGACCGTCGATGTATGCTGTTTAATACGCATCACCGCAGCGCTATATTATGTCGCAAATACTCATTACCAGCACTAACAATCGGAATAATTAGTAATGCGGGTACTTAAGATGTGAACCGACACAATATAATTGTATGGGCACTGTATCAACCAGCTACTACACCACTGTACTCTTGTCGTTAATTTAAATACGTCTATGACTGCTGCCCTATTATAATATTATGTTTTATATATTAAATTTATCTTTGAATGAATACGCCATTATCTTTTGTCCACAGTTTTCTGAGTAATTTGCAACTTTGCATATTTGATTTTATTTGACATTGATTCTTAAAATCGATAAAATAATATACAAGATTAATTGCATTAATATAAATATGATTTATAAAAACCCAATTACGAGTGAAAAATGATTGTCACAAGTGGGATTCGAACCCATATCTGTTGGAAATTCGTCCCAATCATGCTGCTACTTACACCACCGTGAACTATTGTAGGACTTTTAATTCTCGCATCGTATTATATTGCACGCCTCATAAGCGAAGCGTTGAGGTCTTGCTCTACTGTCGACATATGAAAATCAAGCACTTTTCAAACATAAAAATGATTGTAATTTTCTCACATTGCACTTATAGGATAATATTATAATATATATGTCAAGATAAAACATTCGTTTAAACGTATTTGATATTTTAAAAAGCAATTATTTTGTTTAAAGTAAGAAAATAGTTGATTAAAAAAAAATATTCGAAGACGTCGGAGAAAATATTTTGTATCTGGCAGGATTACGACCGTAAAAATGAATGTATCGAAGTTTTTCTTTTATTTTCGTCTTTTTAAGGAGACGATGTATGTAAGTGGCAGCACGATTGGGACGGATTGACAATCATTTTTCACTCGTAATCAGGTTTTCATAAATAATCAAGCATATTAAATGCTAAATTTCAATAATTTGTAAAATATGAAAAAATATGATTGTTATAATTACTTCTCTTTAACATGCATACGTACTATCACGCCATGTCCTTTGCAGGGTAGGCAGAGAGAACAGATTGCCAGAGAACTCTATCCTTGCATACTTCACTTGCTTCCTCAACATTCATAATTCTCTTCATACACGTTCGCCGATTTTGGAGACTCTTGACTACACCTTCCTTCAGTACATGACCGACCTGGTCTAGGTAGGTTAGTCTCGGTCTCCCCCGGTACCTACATCCTTCCACTTTCGCATTGTATATCTTCTTAACCAGACGTTCGTTCGGCATTCTTTCCACATGTCCGAACCATCGGAGCATTCCCTTTCGCATCTTTACACCTCTCTTTCATACCTGTTCGTTCTCTTACGTCGTCGTTACGAATGCGATCGATCAGCCTAACTACACAGATTTACCGTAGAGATTGCATTTCGACCGCATTAATTTTACTTTCATACTCTTTTCTGCATACCCAACTCTCGCTTCCATACAGTAATGTTGGGACAAGTACTGAGTTATGTATTGCTACACGTGCCTTCTGGCTGAGGTGATGGCTACCGAGAAGTTGCCCCAACGCTCCGTTCACTCTATTGCCCGCATTCACTCTTCGCTCTATATCAGTGGTGTACCTTCCGTCTCGGCTAAATCCACATCCAAGATATACAAATATACAAAGCTTCTCTTTAAGTTACGCAATATTAATTAAAAGCTTTGAGGTATAAAATTATATTGTAAGCTACCCAGTAGCTTGACTTCACAAGCTTTGCAGGATTACTAAAATATATTTCAAGATTAAATCAACAACTATCTCAAATTACCGTTCAATCAAAAATCAACATTTCCAGCCATTAATATATACAGGCACCGCACTTTCTGAATTATCTATATCCTACCGTATATTTATTTTTAGTCCACTACGTACATTAATGACGTCAGCTGACCATTACTTCTTATATACGAACATGGATGCAGCCCATAGCCATCGCGATTATTTTATCTAATTGATTACATATTAATATAATTCTTTACGCGCTAGATTTTATTAGCCATTGTTATTTCATAAACGTTCAGCACAGATCTGATGGTTTTATTTTGAGTTTACCACTTCTTGTAGTAGTGACATGATATTCTTTCACCTTATTACATCATTATACACATACTCTTATACTAGCCATATTTTTATAATTTCCTTCAAACGTAGCTGGTGTTGACAGAATATCAGCACTATTTTATGGTAATAAAATAGCAAAAGCGTTTTGTTTCTCGTTCATGTTAAGTTATATCAGCAGTTTTTTTTTTGGTTCTGTTTATATTAATTAGTTTTTAACGAGAGCAAAATACATACATACATATCATAACGCCATATCCCTTGCAAGGTAGGCAAAGAGAACAGAGTGCCAGAGAACTCTATCCTTGCATACTTCACTCGCTTCCTCAACATTCATAATTCTCTTCATACACGCTCGCCGGTTTCGGAGACTCTTGACTCCACCTTCCTTCAGTACGTGACCAATCTGGTCTCGGTCGCCCCCGGTACCTACATCCTTCCACTATCGCATTGTATATCTTCTTAACCAGACGTTCGTTCGGCATTCTTTCCACTTGTCCGAACCATCGGCGCATTCCCTTTCGCATTTACACCAATACTCTCCTTCATACCTACTCGCTCTCTTACGTCATCGTTGCGAATGCGGTCGGTCAGCCTAACTCCACAGATTTTCTGTAGAGATCGCATTTATTTACCGCAGAGAGCAAAATAAATCTTTCTTTCTTTACTTTAATAGATTTTTACATAGAGAAATAAAGGAATAGTGTACCATTGTATTCTTGATTCATCACCCAACGGTACGTCTTTGATGAATTTATTAAAGAAAGCAACCCAATAAATGTATTTGACCGACAATATTCGGATTCTTACAATCATCATACGATCAACAGTAATACTTGGGCTACCGTTGAAACGATTTAAAATAAATCATGACAGATTTAAAAATAAAACTGAAATAAAGCATTTATAAGTAACCTAACCCTCGCCGGTTTATAAAGAAACAATTATAAACGGCTAACCGAAAAATATATCAAATTCGAGGTCACTGAAATAAAGCGTTGGAGTTTCGTATATTACGTCGTATTGTTAAATCGTAAGTGACCAATTAAATTGTACGAACGAGTCGTACTTACGTATAAAAGCATATATGTATGTTTTCATGTAGTGTTTTATGGGCCTCCCGTGAAGGCAAACCGACCGTAGAGAGATATAAATCAAACTTCATATTGTGATTTAGCAAGTCTCGTTAAAGTAACAATACACAGTATTTACATATATAAATATTATATATATGTATTATACATTTTTGTAGCGGTAATACAATATTTTCATAACAATACTAATAGCACCATATCAGTTTTCATTTCAATATTAATTCGTAGCCGTTTTGATTACTTATTGTTTGATTTGATTTTTGTTTTTTGTTTTGAAAATATTTCCCTGTTCTTGGGCGTATTTAATGCTGATATTGGTGTGAGCCCGCATTAGCTGCAACCACACAAGCAAGTATAGCTGCTATATTACGATATCGGAGTGGATATGATGTGAAATGATATTCATTATGATAACATTTTGTCAAAAAGATATCTGACGTTTGTGCTTGTATTACATATGTTTACTAGCTTCTGGCCGCGGCTTCGCCCGCATAAAAGATTACTTTCCTAAAAAATTTCATCCCCTATTTTTATTTTACCCCTTAGGGTACATTTTCTTACGAAATTTTTATGTCATATTTATTTATATCTATACAATAGCCTAAAAATAAGTTTCAAACTTTTGTTTTTATTAATTCCTTACAACTTTGCATCCCCCTTTACAACCCTTTTTTTGCATTAAAAAGTAGCCTATGCCCTTTATCAGGCTCTAGACTATCTCTGTACCAAATTTTATTTAGATTAGTTCAGTAGTTTTGGCTTGAAAGAGCGACAGACAGACAGAGTTACTTTCGCATTTATAACATTAGTAAGGATTCTTTTATTTCTCAATATTTTTTTTTGTAATTTTGTAATATCATCTATAATAGTTGTCAGTTTTAAAGTTTAATACCCCATTTTAAAGATTAATGCCCCCTTCCAATGATGAAAAGTAAGTAAATCCTTTATTTTGTTCTCTTCTTGTAATAAGACACCACCCTGCACTAAGGCAATTATCATTGTATTGCGGGAGACTTTGCAAACATGCAATTAACGCAGACAAATTATACACAAACTAATAATAAACGTAATGGGTGTAACCGACATAGTCCGAAGAATTAGCACGTTGAAGTGGCAATGAGCAGGCCACATCGCTCGACGAACCGACAACCGTTGGAGAAGAAAGGTTCTCGAGTGGCGACCACGAATCGGACGACGCAGCGTAGGACGACTCCCCACTCGGTGGACTGATGACATTGTCAAGATCGCAGGAAACCGTTAGATGCAGGTGGCACAGGACCGTTGCGAATGGCATTCTCGTGGGGAGGCCTATGTCCAACAGTGGACGTTTATGGGCTGATGGATGGAAGGATGGATGAATAATAACACTTTTTTGAATCGTAAAAAGTATTGTCCTGGATGGAAATCGAACCCATAGCACTAGCATGGAATATCATCTTAACCATTATGCCATCTGTGCAAATATTTTAAAATTATTTTTATTTTTCAAGAAATGTGTCATTGGTCTTGACTGTATCAAAAACGTAACTTACGTAAGTTGCTGAAAGTATATAAAGTTGCTGTTTCTCTGTAATAGTTATATACGTAATAAATTCTTTATTAACAGTGTTAAGTAATCGTATGCTTCTAGTATAACATTAAATTAAACAGCCGGGATAAGCTTAGTTTTTTTTAATGTTTTTCAACATCCATGATTATTATCACCTACCTTAGGGGTAAGATGATAGGCATATATTGAATATGTACCGTAGCAGTCTTGGAAAACCAGCTAATAAAAACACAGAATACACTATAGGAGTCAGTAGCAGCGTGCAAACTTTCATTAATTGAACAAACATAAACAATGGAAACCACATTAGGTTTTCACTTTACTTCATAAACAGTTGACAAAAGAGTTCACTTCAAATTTTAAAATGTAAGAATTAATTACATAGCCGGTAGCCGGACGCTTGCACCGATCGTGCGTCTCCATCGCTTGTTCCACGCACTCGTTTACACGCTGTCTCAGGCGGAACATGACACTTTTTTATGCGTGCACCCGGCGTTCATAGAGTTATAAAACGTTATCACGTCAAAATGATTCATTAATTTCTTAAAGCATAAGATTTCAGGAGCTAACGAAACCCAAAAAAATAATTTAATAGATTATGTAAAACGTCCAAAACGAGCGATATACTATTGTTGAATAAATCACTAAAGTCATAATCAATATTAGGGGTCCACTCAACTCACTCGAGACCTTGGTGGGAAAACATTAGTTAAACCACTACACTATATACACAGGTAAATATAGGTTACGCATATATACAATTCGTAAGTGTGCGTACACTCACATATTTACACATACAGATAGACACATTGAAAAAGTCAAGCGCTTTTACGAAAATCGCCAGCTGACTTTTCGTTAACGCTGTTATTACGAAGATAGTTTACGCCGTATGCTATTATCTATTTCTATTTTTCTACTTTCTTTTGGTACATATTTGTTACCTTTTTAAAAAAATTAAACTATAATTTTATACCAATAATAATTAAGGGCGGGGGACTTAATCATCTGTTATTGAAAACTATTTAATTATACAACGTAGCTTAATAATTTTCATACATAGATAATTGAGATGTACTTATAATTGCTTTATTTTTTTTAATTGCTTCTAGATTACTATTTTATTATATTTCATTAAGGCGGTAATTATATGTAAGGAACTTGACAATTGAAAATCTACAACATACTTTATTTCGTGTATTTAAGTGATTACGTGAATTGTTTCGATGTTTTTTTTATATTCGAGCCGAGACTATAGAAAAAAGACATTAAATGTTCACAGTAGTTTCCTTTTATGACCTAGAGTTACCATTTTTTTTTTATTGGCGGGCTATGGATGCGTCTCGCCCCGCCAAATCGGTCCGGGGTGACGGAAAAGGCGGCGCGTGGCCCCATAGACCCACCGTAAAACCTTCTCTCTTCGCCGTGCGAGCGGAGCACCGGTACTCGATTTTAACTTTGGTGGCATGACCTAGAGTTACCATAAGAAAAAAAATTGTCAAAATCAACCCTAAAACAGCTAGCAAACTTTGTATGCAAAGAGAACTGAAGCTTTACACATTGCTTGCTTGCATTTTAAATATAAAATTTGTCGATTGATTGAACAGTACTTGCAATATAAATTCTACAGGGTTTAATTTACACTCATCACAACTATACGTGTCAATAAAGGTGATTTTTTTTTTCAATAATTGAATAAGCTTTCTTTTAAAAAGGCAAAAAGAACGAGCATCCGTTCAAAAAAAGTCCAAGCGTTCATATGCCCTAAATTATTGTGCCAAATTTAATATTCACAATAAATCGTGTATAGTTTCTATATTTGTAACAACATGCCCACGACAAGCGACCTCCGAGACTCAAATATAAATAACTGTTGTATGTTTGTGTGTGTGCAAGATTTGCGTGTGTTTACAGCACACGAATTACATTTCACAAGCAAGCGAAACAATACGATGTGTTTAGGCGAGTCGCACAGCTACAGATATAGTTATAACGAGATGTAACCATGCTATATATTTTTTTTTTAAATAACTGTAGCATTTACGAATCTCTCTTTGAAACTTGAAATATCTTAAATACAAATAATTAATTATAACAAATGTATGCCGACTTTGAATTAACACTTGTGGCTTACAAAAGACTACTACGCCATACAATTTATTTCTGTGATGAATGAAAATAGCGACGTACTGATCCATTCCAATAATACTTTAATTTTAATTCTCTGTGTGGTGAAAGGGTAAGAATATAATTCATCTTTCTTGCCCATAAATGTTATATAAGATGACTAAAGGGTATATATAATATGTAAAAAGCATTTGGTTAAAAGAAGAAACTCTTGAAATAAAACTCTATAGCATCTCATCTTATCAGCTTTGTCTATTTCTCTACTGTTTAAATGCAACTTGGGCCGTGCAGTAGGAAGTAAAAAAGCTTAGATGATGATGATGATGAAATTGAATTAATGCAACTACTTATTTTTGTGAATATTTTTGTGTTTCGGGCCCAATAGCAAACTTTATAAGCTGAGTTGGAGAAGAAGGTTATAGAACTAATGTCAAGTTTACTACTTTTATATAAGATGCCAGTTTATCGTTCAGTCAATTCGGACGTTTTATGTATAGAAATTAATTCAAAAGAAATATTTTCGATGACGCCTTTTAATTTGTAACATTATTAATAAGATACCTTTGTGTTGGAAAACAATAAAAAACTTTTAATAAGAAAAATTATATGTTAATATATTTGCTTTGTATTTTTGTTAAATTAATTACCTACATGATAAGATGTAAAATACTTATTAAAATTTTGAAAAACTTTGTTCAATTTGTTCATTGCTCTTTTATTTACTAGAGATGCTACAAATTTGCAGTAAAAAACATTGCAAATTTTGACAATATTAAATAAATTTAAACAAAATTTAAATTCATTTGCTTAAGTTATATTTAGATATTAATATTTAAATAATACAATAATATTATTTGATAAACATTTTTTATATAATACAAAACATATCTATATTATAGTACCATTTCCATTTTTTGACGTAGTAAGAATTTTTTTAATTAATTGTTTTTAATTTTAAATTCACCATGCCTGCATGAATGAAAAAAAATAACGAATAACGTTACGCTAAACTGTTACACCAACTTGGATATGATAATTTATCTGCCATTGTAGAGGAGAGCCAATCTACGGATGGAACTTAAACTTAACATTGCGATATACATAAGTATATAAAAGAAAAGGTAATATTACATTAAATAGTAACTCATTAGTTACGAAACTATTTTGAGAAGTCACATTCAAGTCACATTTAAGGATGTATAAATTTAAATCCATCTAATAAAATCCTTACTAATATTATAAATGCGAAAGTAACTCTGTCTGTCTGTCTGTCGCTCTTTCACGCCAAAACTACTGAACCAATCTAAATTAAATTTGGTACACAGATAGTTTAAAGCCTAATAAAGGTAGGCATATGCTACTTTTTTATGCAAAAAAGGGTTGCAAAGGGGGATGAAAAGTTGTAAGGATGTATCGTCATTTTTAAAGCCAGAATCTTGAAACTTATTTTTAGGCTATTGATAAGATATAAATAAATATGACATTAACATGTTAAAATTTATTTTATTTAAGGGGTAAAATAAAAATACAGGATGAAATACTTCAGGCAAGTAACCTTTTACGCGGGCGAAGCCGCGGGCAGAAGCTAGTATACTATAATTTTATATTTTAAATATATTTTTTAAACTAATGCATATTATATCTATTTGTGTGGCACGGAATTAAACATTAAATGCATGAAATATGCTCTGATTTTAAACAATGGCAAAATATACATATAATAACATCAATGAATAACAATGGAGTATAAATTATCATTTAAACTGTTGTATATTTTATAAAATATAGCCCTTGTGTTTTGTTTAAACAAAAATACAGCCATATAATTTGTTTGAGTGTATGTTAATCGCGAAAATGTTGGATTGAAAGCATATCGTATATACTATACACACGTATACATTTTCACCCCAAATCTATTGCAGATTGGACGATCAATATTGTCGATCAGAATTATCGAAATATGTAATACTTACTTAGAACTTTAGCCAATGGATCATATTTTTTTTTAATAAAAAGACACCTGCTCCACACCTTTGTATTGAGAGGGACTTTACAAACATGAAATTAACACAGTCAAATTACACCTATACAAAGAACAACGCTTTATGGATCGTATAAAGCATTGTCCTTTGTGGGAATCGAAGCCGTTACGGGTTGAGAGCCCTCAGCGCTCACCCACAGTCCGGGTAAAGTTGTCATAGCCATCTGAGACTAACAACTAAGACACACAAAAAAAAAAAGGAATCGTAGCCGCGACACTGGCACTAAAGGTCAGTATCTTACCCACTATGCCATCTGTACAGTCGAAGTATTTGTCTCTAAACGAATAGAGTATAGGTTTGAGACATTAATAATTTACGATATATCTTTATACATTATAAGTGTTTGCCATATATCCATTTACAATGCATAGTTTTAGACTCGCTTAAAATTTGAAGATTCCTAATGACAAATTCAATTGCAATTTATAGCCTTTTTTTTTCTTTTTTTGGCGGCGGGCTACGGAACGATCACGCCCCGCTAATCCGTCCGGGGCGACAGGAGAAGCGGTGCACGACCCCGTAGACCCGCCCTACAACAACCTCTCTACGCATTGCGGGTGGGCCACTGGTACGCGTTCTTTAGCAATTTATAGCCTAATAACAGTTTTGTATTTTGTAATGAGGTGACTATAGCTCTCCATATTTCCCAATGTCTCTCAATTACATATCGTTTTTAGATTATCCTGTTCTTATCTCAATTACTTGAGGGTCAACGCAATATGCATAACTCCTCCATCGTACATATTACAATAGTTATAGGCAATATATTTAGGACCGACCGCCTGTCTGATGTCCATCCTTCTTGGGAATGTAATTATTGACCAAATTGACCTAGGTCGATATTTTTCAATTTCATATCATATACCTTTTTTGAATAGGAAATAGTCCTATCACGCCCCGCTCAAACTGTTTGGGACGCAGAAAATGAGATCGTGCAGAACGATAACCTACTGTAAACTAACTCTATCACCATTTAGGTGGTCACCGATACTGAATCTATACGCATAGAGAGAAAAATGCAAAGCTATAACATATCCATGTACGTAATGGGCAGGTCCAATAAATACCAATCAGAGTAGGTACACTTTATAACGGGTTGAGAGCCCTCAGCGCTCACCCACAGTCCGGGTAAAGTTGTCATAGCCATCTAAGGCTAACAACTAAGACACACAAAAAAAAAAAGTACTATTTTTTATTTATTCTTTTTACCAAAGACATAATCAAAAAAAATATCGTGATAACTATATCAAAAAAAAAAATAACGGTGAGTAAAATAGATTTAAAATAAAGTTAGTAAAAAAATAAAAAGTATGTTTAATTATCATTTTGTTGTTGTGTGGTAGCAGCTACGAATACTATCAACCCTTACTTTGCTCGTGGATGTCGTAAAAGACGACTAAGAGTCTTATAACGACCTGGGCCAACTTCATCTGATGCCGTTTGGTCAACAATTACATTCCCAAGGAGGGTTGACGTCTGGCAGGCGGCCGGTCATAAAACTATTGCCAATAACTTTTACAATATGTACAATGAAAGAAGAGTACATATTGTATCGACCCCAAGTAATTGGGATAAGATTAGGACAATGATGAGATGAGATGAGAATGAATAAAATAATTATATTTATTTTATTGTAGAATAATTTATTTCTGAGAGAATTAACTAAAATCGATGCGAGTATAATCTATATTGGAAGCCTATTGCAACCAAAACATTTACAAACAAAAGTCTCTCAATTATGTATAGGTTAACCAGAAGTCTAAATAATATTATCTCTGACCACGTTACGCCGTTGGCGATGAGCATGCAGGGATCATAAAACATGAACGGGCTGTCGTCAGCGCCGAATAAGAAGGAAGCTAAGTTGGACTCGCGACTACCTTCGACACGACTACCGTGGAAACGGCTGCACGATTACCTTGTAAGATGATTTTTTCGTGATCCAATGTTCATTGTTCAGTAGCTGTTACGCTACCATTGGTAATATTTACATCAACCACATTGGTGGTCGGATACAATGCCAATGGCTACAACACGCCAACTTCGTTCATTTATTGTGTATTTTTTAAGTGTCATTAACTTTTTATACACGTTTTTTTGATTTATCATGTACACTTAATATGCGATTATGACTACTTATATACATTACTACATACATACATACCATCACGCCATGTCCCTTGCAGGGTAGGCAGAGAGAACAGAGTGCCAGAGAACTCTATCCTTGTATACTTCACTCGCTTCCTCAACATTCATAATTCTCTTCATACACGCTCGCCGGTTTCGGAGACTCTTGACTCCACCTTCCTTCAGTACATGACCGATCTGGTCTAGGTAGGTTAGTCTCGGTCTACCACGATACCTACATCCTTCCACTTTCGCATTGTATACCTTCTTAACCAGACGTTCGTTCGGTATTCTTTCAACATGTCCGAACCATCGGAGCATTCCCTTTCGCATCCTTACACCAATAATCTCCTTCATACCTACTCGCTCTAATATCTACATATTATAATATTCATATACGTATATATTAATATTATTAATATTATAATATTCATACATTACTAATATTTGTTTTTATGCCTAAACCACAAAAAAGATTTTAAAAATTCTTTCGCCACAGGAAATTTATCTAATCAGTGAGTATAGGCTATATTTTATCCCCGCATTCCCACGGGAACGGAATTACGCGAGTGAAACCGCGAAAATTTGCTATTTAAAATATAATAATATCGCCTTTTTTATTGTTAATGGTGGCAAGTGAGCAAGTAGCACACCTGATGGTAAGCGTTACTGCCATTTATGAAACTTTGTAATACCAGGGGTACACCTAGGCTGTTTATCAATCAAAACCCACCCAGAAAGTTGGGCTTCCGGCTCTCTCACTCATTGAACGAAGCGTAATAGCATATTGCCACTGCTGACGTCGATTTTCTACGAGAGTGTTGTACTACCTCGGACGGACCGGCCCGCGGTTGTATTATATAGTTGACCCTTGTAGCACTGTCAATAAATCGCTGCTGAAAATGTCTTAATACTCGTAATACTTGTTTACCATAAAGTTTGCGCTGCTCTGCGCAACAGTGTAGGCTGACCGACTGCATTCGTAACGACGACGTAAGAGAGCGAGTAGGTATGAAAGAGAGTATTGGTGTAAAGATGCGAAAGGGCATGCTCCGATGGTTCAGACATGTGGAAAGCATACCGAACGAACGTCTGGTTAAGAAGATATACAATGCGAAAGTGGAAGGATGTAGGTACCGAGGGAGACCGAGACTAACCTACCTAGACCAGATCGGTCATGTACTGTAGGAAGGTGGAGTCAAGAGTCTCCGAAACCGGCGAGCGTGTATGAAGAGAATTATGAATGTTGAGGAAGCGAGTGAAGTATGCAGAGATAGAGTTCTCTGGCACTCTGTTCTCTCTGCCTACCCTGCAAGGGATATGGCGTGATGATATGTATGTATGTATATAAAACTATATATATACTTTAAAAATCCTTTTACTTTTTTAGCTTTGTACATCTCTCTACTTTTTCTAAGAAACTATTAAAAAAGGGTATCTCCATTAGCCTGTCGACATACCGTACTGCACGTAGCTCTCGCCATGAGAATGTCACTCCATGAGAATGGGCTTTTGCGATGTCGTCGCGCTTCCTGGTGGGAAGCGACAGTCCTACATGCGACCGATTCTTTTTACTAAGAGAAAACTTTTGTTCCCCAACCATTCTCGATTTGATAAGTGATTTGTGGAGTTATTCCTTTAGGCTTTGTCAGTTACACCTGTTTCCTATAGTTTTTAGTATTCCAAATTTTATCCTATAGAGAAATCCTGAAGGATAACCCTCTCAGTAACTCGCAGAGCAACTGTGATAGCTCATTTATATTAGACTTCGGCTTCATTTACACCAACTAGTGTTAAATGTTATAAGAAGCAAAATGTACGACACTCTTCGGAAACGAGCTCACTTGGTTGCATTTTTTAAGTTAAACAACATGAATATTTTTGCTTTTGGTGACGGAATAATAATACAATTCACCACCCTCTTTCTTATCCGTGGATGTTGTAAAAGACAACTTACGGGATATAACTATACGCGAGTAACATCGTTATACCGTTTTTTTAATGGTAGGACCACGCTGTTGATAGTCTCTGACTACAGCCGCGGACCGATCCGTCCGTTGTAGTACCACACTTTCGCAGAAAATCGACTTCTTAGTAATATACAATATGCTACTGCCCTTCGTTCGGTGAGCGAGAGAGCCATGAGCCCAACTGGGTGGGTTTGGGGTTTGTATTGGTAGGCAGTGGCCTAGCTATATCCTTGGTATTGCAAAGGTCCATGGGCGGCAGTAACACTTACCATCAAGTGTGCTGCTTGCTCGTTTGCCCACATAAGCAATAACAAAAAAAAAAAAAATTGTCTGTCCAGCGTGGTATAGTATGTCCCTCCTACAGTGGAGGAGGCCAAAACTAGTATCTACGAATGTCACAAAAAAGCAAAGTTTAAAGATTATTATGTTTTCCACAAATCACAGAAATATTTATAAACATGATCAAAAACTTTTATACTATGTCTTGTCACAAAACATATACACTATTAATACTATCATAATTGCAATAATAGCATAGAAACATATCAACAATACCAATTTTTAAGTACTGAGTAATACAGTTGGAGCCATTGAAGGACAAATGCTTCCGTAATAAACGTACATTGTATTGTACATATATTTCAGAGAATTTACCACAATAAAGTAGGTATCGCCAACGTAAAAGCCAACTGTTATAAGAAAACGCCAATATAAATTGCCCCCATACGTTATGGAAAATAAGGTACAATAGCAACAATTTGTAATACACTAAAGGAAACTATGTTCTAGATATGTTCAGGTAGGTACGAATATGGTTGCATGCGAAATACTTGGAAAGTTATTGATAAGTCCAGTGTTCTTGTATGAAATCGATGATACGAATTAGAATATTAGGGTTATTATTAAAAATCATTCCTCACAGCAATCTAATACGAATTTACCATCTTTATTTATTACTAGCTTCTGCCCGCAGCTTCACCCACGTAAAAGGTTACTTTCCTAAAGATTTTCAACCCTTATTTTTATTTTATCCCTTAAGGGTAAATTTTTACAACATTTTAATGTCATATTTATATCTATTCAATAGCCTAAAAATAAGTTTCAAGCTTCTGGTTTTAAAAATGACGATACTGCCTTACAACTTTTTATCCCCCTTTACAACCCTTTTTTGCATTAAAAAGTAGCCTATGCCCTTTATCAGGCTTTAGACTATCTGTGTACCAAAATTCATTTAGATCGGTTCAGTAGTTATGACGTGAAAGAGTGACAGACAGACAGACAGAGTTACTTTCGCATTTATAATGATTACAATGATTACATTACATTAGTAATGATTACATGTAATTTTATTGAAATATTTTTTTTTAATATTCCTTATTTTTGAATTGCTAAAATTTAGTATTCAATTGCTGGCATTTAAATTAAAAATAATTTGATATTCTAGTACTGGCGCAATAGTTAGATTATTCATTTCAGCTCATATATGTCTCATTGTTGGGCTCGAGCCTCCTTTATAATGGGAAGAAAATCGATCTACTATAACCATGCTGATCAGACGTGTTAGTATAGGATTTTGTTTCGACTTTTTCTTCTCTTGCCTATGCAAGAGATACACACATATACACATATATTTTGCAATTATAATCATTACTTCCATATTTACGAACAACATTTTCTAAAATAATAATGCCAAAAGCTATAAATTACATTAATGATATTTAACCGTATATATACATATATATTTACAATTGTGACATAAATATTCGTATAAAAAGTTAGATAATGACTTACTGAACAGGTGAATAAAAATACTAATATATAACCGACTATAAAAACTAATTGCCACTGAATAAGTAAGTATATATTTAGTTCGCCATAATATTGTAAACAGTAATTTCACACGTTGATCAAAACTCCCAATGATATTACAAAAACTCCAGGCAATTAATTTCGCACAGCCATCATTGAATTACAAATATAATTTACAATACGTTGAATATAACATCCAGAAATAGTCGGGGGCTAATGTGTCGAACGACAAAAACGTCTTTATTGCCAGCATTTACATTATTTTTACAAGACTTTTATTGCACTTTGGTAGTGGATTGTACGTGCCTTCAACGAGCCTCTTGGCCCTACACTTAATGCAGTTATGCAAAACACCGCAAATATCTCGTCTGACTTCGTTACTCTGGCCTGTTTTTACCCGTCGCTTTTTTACATTAACTATGTAAAACACATTTTCATTATCGCTTGAATGCGTGAAATTCCATTGTACTATTACACGGTCTCATTTCAAAGATATGAAATGAAAATAACAGTTATTTGATTTCTAAATTTTACATACATACTAAGTCGTATGCAAATCGTGTATTGACGGAGTAAGAATACAATAGTCCCACTATGACTTTCAACATCATGCTTGATGATAATAGGCGATTAAGTGAAGCAAACAGATAACATCACTGCTAAAGGAGGAAAATTAGAAATTAGACTCTAGATCAAACTGTCTCCCGCTCGCTCGCCGAAGAGAGGTACATGTAAGGCGGGTCTATGGGGTCCCGCACCGCTTTTCTGTCGCGCCGGATGGATTTGGATGGACCAAACTGTCAGACTAGCGTATATTAGATCAATTTCACTTTTACTTTGGAGGAGACTTGAGCCTAACTCTCTCTTACTCGTGGGTGATCGTAAGAGACGACTAAGGGATATAAAACGCATAATATATAACATCTATGTAAGGGAAGGAAAACTCGAAACAAAACTCTATACCAACACGTCTGACCAGCGTGGTATACTTGGTTAATTGCCCTCCCATTACGGAGGTGGCTGAGCACAAGAGTGGGACATACATATATGGGCTGTGATGATGTTGTTGATGTGAATTCTCAATACAAGGTTTATTTCCATACATACATATATACAAAGGTAATGCTTAAACTTATAAAAGATTTTTTTTCCGGATTTAATTACAAATAAACCGTAATAAATCTTTACTAATCCTTACTAATATTATAAATGCGAAAGTAACTCTGTCTGTCTGTCTTGCTTTCACGACAAAACTACTGAAGCGATTTAAATGAAATTTGGTACACAGATAGTCTAAAGCCTGAGAAAGGACGTAGGCATACTTTTTAATTGAAAAAGCGTTGTAAAGGGTTGAAAATGGGGATGAAATATTGAAGGAGGAATAGTTACTTTGGATTAACGCTAACTTACGACTATTCCACGCGGGCGAAGTCGCGGGCAGAAGCTACCCGACTAGAAAACAAGTATGGTTCAACCAGATCATGTATCTGGACCCGATCAGGATAGAATGAGGCATGCCGGATCCGGCAAACCCGATCAGGACCAGGTCTGGTCCTGATCAGGATAGCCTGATGTGAAATAACATCAAGTATGGTAAGGCATACCGGATCAGGACCAGATCAGGACCAAATAAGGATAGCCTGATGTGAAATATCATTAAGTATGGTAAGGCATACCGGATCAGGACCAGATCAGGACCAAATAAGGATAGCCTGATGTGAAATATCATTAAGTATGGTAAGGTATACCGGATCAGGACCAGGTCAGGACCAAATAAGGATAGCCTGATGTGTAATATCATCAAGTATGGTAAGGCATACCGGATCAGGACCCGATCAGGACAGAATAAGGCATGCCGGATCCGGCAAACCCTATCAGGACCAGGTCTGGTCCTGATCAGGATAGCCTGATGTGAAATAACATCAAGTATGGTAAGGCATACCGGATCAGGACCAGATCAGGACCAAATAAGGATAGCCTGATGTGAAATATTATCAAGGATATAGTAAGGCTTGTAGTATATCAGAACCAGAAACAGTTTTCGTAACACAAAAAAAATATCCATCAAAATTCAAAAAAGTCATATTTATGCATTATGCCACGGCGAAATTGTATTTGCATCATAGGATATTAATCTGAAATCTTTAATTAATCCATATGATTAATTATTATTTAATAATATCTAATGTTTAATTAATAATATAAAAATAATTTATATTTGAAGTAAAAAACAAAAATAAATAATATATATATATATATATATATATATATATATATATATATATATATATATATATATATATATATATAAATGTACCTAACATTTGAAAACATAGATAGATAGAAATATTATATTGTAACAACCATTCTAACATTTAATGTTTTGGGTCATAATAAATAGATGGCGTTAGTAAAATGACGTCATTATTTGAATCGCGGTGTTAAGATTCTCCGAAGCGTAATAACATGGCCTAATATTAAATTAGTTGTTATCGAATCAGATTAAAACAAATCGATCATGTCATGAATGAGAAATTCAGGCGACATTTGCAGTCGTTAGCATCTGGTGGTTGCTCCATAATCGGAACGGCTCACTGGGACTCTCTATGATAAGAATATAGCACTGCATTCGATGCCTACGTCATATATTAATTTATATTTTTACCTATTAAACATGTTCTTTAAGATGTTCATGTTTTTTAAAAGGACCGGACTGGGCATACTCGTTTTGGATCAGGCAAGATATAAAACGCAGATGATTGATTTGGTTCCGATCAGTAAAATTTCATCCGGACCCGATCAGGAACGCCTGGTCTGGACCCGATCAGGAACGCCTGATCTGGACCCGATCAGGAATGCCTGATCTGGACCCGATAAGGTTTTCCTGATCGGGTCCAGATATATCTTCTGCGTTACATACCTTATCTGGTCCAGATCGGGCATGCCCGGTCCGGTCCTGCTAAGGAAGACGAAAAAATTTCTAGTCGGGTAGTTTCATAATAATACTTCTAATTGATAAGTAAATTAATACATTTTTATTTAACATTCAAATCAAAAATAATCTACCTGCAACTCTACATGCATTCATCGTAATAATACTTTTTCAACCGTCACTTATGCAAACACTCTATTGTTTCATATCTGACGATATTTTCGCTGAGTTGATCCTCTCTCCGCCAATTTATCGGTTGGATGCCCTCACTAAGCCGTTTCTACCTCATCCGGAAGATGTTGGCTTACCACAACACGCATGTCCTAATATGTATAGATTTTTAGATAATAATGGGGCCTTATTTGTTAAATATATACCGTACTTTTTAGATGTTTATCATAATGAATTGAATGCATAGCTCGCGGAGTAGTTAAGATACTGACTTATCGTGCTTAGTATCACGAGTTTGATTCCACACAGCAAGATACTTTGTACTGTATAGTATACCGTACTCAGTGTCATGAGTTTGATTCCTACGCAGCAATATACTTTGTATAGTATATTGCTGTGTGGGAGTCAAACCCATGATACTGAACATATTAGGTCAGTATCTTAATTGTCTAATCTTATCTTACGCTATGTGGTAGCGTCTACAAATACTACCAACCCTTACTTTGCTCGTGGATGTCTTAAAAGACGCCTTATAATGACTTGGTCCAACTCCATCTGCGCGGTTCCCTCCGTCGCCCCGGACGGATCGAGCAATATGACAACACTATAGCCCGCGAAAAAAAAAAGTTTAATATACAAAAAAAAAATATTTAAAAATGAAAATTCTTTTACTTCGTGACACTTTACAAATTTATGTATGCATTAACGGACACTATTACAATTTGTGAACCCCATAAATTATTGTCCTGCGTGGGAATCAAACCGATTAAACTTAGCATGGTTTGATACCTTAACCACTACACCATCTGTATCTATATGCTGATGGATAATAAAAAGAATAAATTAGTAATACATATTCTTAGTGATTCATTCAAAAATAGACATGAGTTTCATTTGTTCAATTAAATCTAAGTTTAAGTTGTATTTTTTTAGGGTTTAAAATTACAAATATCTTGAATATTATTTTAAACTTCTCTACTTTTCATGCATATGAAATGTGTGCATTTGAAAATGTGTTCATTTTAAAATTCCTATATTTATTACTTTGTTTGCATCTGAGCAGAGTTTTAATTGATTTCTAGAGAGGTAGTTCTCTTTTTATCGTTTGTTCAGTTATTCTGAATTGTACTACTTCTAATTCACATTGTCAAATTCACTCTTGCTTGTATTTCGAAATGGAATACAAAATTTTTAAAGAAATAATATGTAAATATTAATAAAAAAATATGAAATTTCTTTTTTTATTTGTAATTTTACTACGTTCTAACAATTTAGCTTATAGAAATCAATGTATATTCTTGTAGGAGATTTAAATCGCCAAAAAAAATCCAATGTAATTTGCCGATAGACTCGTTTTAAAACTATTCAAGTTTAAATTTCAATCTCAAATATTCTTTCATATTTTTTTTTATATTTGTTTACGAAATAATGGCTCAAAAACATTAAGCTCATAAACATGTCTTTTGTGAAATTTATTAAAAGTGTTCAAGTAATATAATCATTTATGGAACTAATCATATATTATTTGAAATAGAAAGTATTGGTCAGAAATCATGTCAGACCATTTGGGCGATTGTCCAATCCATTTCATACAAGAAAATAGATATATCTCATCATCATCTTAGCTCATATATATGTCTCACTGTTGGAATCGAGCCTCCACCATAATGAGAGGGAAATTGACATACTATACCACGCTGGTCAGACGTGTTGGTATAGGGTTTTGTTTCGAGTTTTCCTTCTCTTGCATTGATGTTATATGCGTTTTATATCCCTTAGTCGTCTCTTATGAACCACGGGTAAGATAGGGGTGATGAATTATATTCTTATTCCGTCACCACACGGAATATATGAAATGAGATATATGTACATAAAAAAAATAAATAGTTTTTGTTTTTGGCCAACACTAACGTACATAATATAAATAAAATCATAATACAAAGATTTGTTATTTTCTTCTTTATAAAGAATCACAGTGTTATTAGAATTGAAAGCCATTAGATGAGGAACATGAGTGTTAGATTGAGATAGCTGTCGTTTGATGGACGGCTGGCGCCGGCTATTCGACTTGTCTCGCTAATAATACATTTTCTACATCATGTTCTAATAATGTGTAACAATACTAGATCTATTACGTGTTATACATTAACGCCATCTAACAATACATATAACTAATATAATAACCGCATAGAATCTAAGGAATTTTTTTTTAAGGAATTCTCTTAGGTAGTGAAAGTGATCCCACCGGGCTGGGCATGGATGGTAAGGAAGCGGTACCAGTGGCCGGCCGAATGGCGAGAGGGAATACGGTTAGTTATGGGGTCACGCGCTGTTCTTTCGTTGCCCCGGATGGAACGGGCGACGTGTATCCGGGTCATAGCCTACCCAAAAGAAAAAAAAAGGTAGTGAAAGTGAGCGAGAATGGATAAATGAATTAATGAATATATTAGAGGAAGTTTGAAAGTTGCGCCAGTGATGGAAGAGTTAAGGAGTGAACGGTTGACGTGGTATGGACATGTAATAAGATGGGATGAAAGTAATGTGTGAGTAAATTTTTAAGAATGAATGTTGAAGGCTTGAGGAGTAAAGGAAGACCAAAAAAGATGGACGGACTGATTGAAGCATGATATGTATAGAAAGGAAGTGATCACAGAAATGACGTCTGATAGAACTGTATGGAAGAAGAGGACATATTGCGCCAACCCCAAAGTAATTGGGATAAGAGCAAGATAATGGTGATCTCTTGGGCAGTGAATTAAAATTAAATCAAATAATAGATAACGGAGGCCATTTTCTTTTTGGCAACCCATGTTCTGGATTGACGCTGTCGATTCCATCCGGAGGGAGAAGAGTGGCACGTGGCCCTATAACCCACCGTATTCCCTCCCCATCGCCATTAGGCCGGCCACTGGTACCGCTTCTTTGACATCCGTGGCAGATAACAATGGTCTGCTTAATATCGCGTTGAGTAATAATATGGTAGGTGGAGCCACTGGTCACCTTTTTCTTCACCGCGAATGTTTCCCACTGGATACAACATGACCACAGTTTCTCAAAAGAAAAATATTTAAATAACATACTTTCTTATGAGACATTTTTAAATTGTGGTGTTTGTTATTTTATTGCTTTAGATAAAATCTTTATATTTATAGTATTGGTGTAAAGATGCGAAAGGGAATACTCCGATGGTTCGGACATGTAGAAAGAATGCCGAGCGAATGTCTGGTTAAGAAGATATACAATGCGAAAGTGGAAGCATGTAGGTACCGGGGAGACCGAGACTAACCTACCTAGACCAGATCGGGCATGTACTGAAAGAAGGTGGAGTCAAGAGTCTCCGAAACCGACGAGCGTGTATGAAGAGAATTATGAATGTTGAGGAAGCGAGTGAAGTATGCAAAGATAGAGTTCTCTGGCACTCTGGTTTCTCTGCCTACCCTGCAAGGGATATGGCGTGATGATATGTATGTATGTATGTAAAATCTTTTTATTCTTTTTTTTTATTGCTTTTGGTGGCAAACGAGCAAGCAGCACACCTGATGGTAAGTGTTACTGCCGCCCATGGACCTTTGCTATACCAGGAGTATAGCTAGGTCGCTGTCTACCAATATAAACCCCAAACCCACCCAGTTGGGCTGCAGGCTCTCTTGCTCACCGAACGAAGCACAACAGCATATTGCCATTACTCAGACGTCGATATTCTGCAAGAGTATGGTACTACCCCGGACGGACCGGCCCGCGGCTGTAGACAGACTATCAACAGCGTGGTCCTATTACTATGTAATCTTGAAAGTTGAAGAAAATACTACATACTGTTAATAGGTAACTGCCGCTTATGGACCTCTGCAAGGAAATCGTAATCTATTACATCTATCGGATATCATTGCGTAATATTCCGTCATCACCATGAGCTGATCGGGTATTCAATACGTTTCTTTCTTCTTTATATATTATATACTAAGAAAGAAGAAAAAAAGAATAACATTTATTTTGCTCTCGTTAAAAACTAATAAAAATAAACAGAACTAAAGTAAATGCCTTCTGGTATAAAATAACATTAACGAGAAGCTAAAAAGGCTATTGGCTCAGCTTTTGCTATTTTATTCTTATAAAATAGCGCTGATGTTCTGCCAACGCCTGGTACATTTTAAAGAAATTATAAAAACATGGCTGTGTGAGTGTGAGTCTGTGTGTGAGTATAATATATATAATGATGTATAATATGTAATATATATATGATATAATATATATGATGTAATATATATAATATAATGTAATATATATAACGATGTAAATAATTTTAACATAAGTATAACAATATTGCATACATATATAATATAAATAAAATTGTCAATATTTAATAATAGTACATTGATGGACGAACGTGTAAACGTAAGTCCATCAATTCTTAGTTGTGGCCAAGGCTTGTATAGTACTTTTCTTAAATAATGCGTAGAAATTAAAACTAAGTAGTAATAAGTAGAACTGTATACATAACGAACAACGAACAACATTTTTCACGTGCTAAAGGGATCATTTGCTTTTTATCATTATGAAACAGGTTTCTTTTTTAAGCCAGTTCGAAATTTAAATAAAACTCTGATTAGTTGCCTATTTGGTTGCCATGTTTTGAAGTAACAAATTGTTCCATTTTTAAAATACACGATAGATATGAAGTTACATGTATATTTATTTGGTCGCTAAAACACGACAGATATAGATTTTCATACACTTTTTGCTTTCATCAATCATTAACTTAGGTCATACAAATTCCGACTACTGATAATACAAATTCCGACTACTAATAATAGGGAAATTAACCTATTATACCACGCGGATCTAACGCCTGGTTAGTTTTATTCCGAGTTTCCCTTTTCTTGCATATATATATATATATATATGCATATTATATCCCTTAATCGTCTTTTACGACAAGTGCAAGAATACTTGTTGAATTGTATTCTTACTCCGTTAAAATAATTTTCTCATTTAAATATTCGTTTATAGATGAAACTGGAATTTTGATTCATAAATTTCCGTTTTTGCACTGTTTTTAGATATGAGACTTGCAAGTTATTTCGCCGCCGTCTCAGAAATGACAAACAAAAAAATAATTTGAAATATTATATACAGAATAAATTAATTATTAATTGTGAATTCAAATTTCTTTACTGCGTTCAATGCTCGTTACAACAACAGTACTTCGGTCCATTACACACACAAAGGAACGTATATATCTCACATTATATTTAATTATCAATTTGCGGTGAAAGCTAATGCAGTTTGTTAACTGGAAAGATAGACACCATTTAATATATAATATTTACTGTATAATTGAATTTAATTTATTTCCTTTATTGTAACCATCGTTATCATTATTATTAGGTATAATTATTTATTCAATAGTATTGGGGTTTAATTTCTGGCATAACCAATTTTACTTAGTCAAAACTTACCAACACCTTTACAATTTGAGTATGCGTTTCCAATAATATGTCAAGAGTGTGGTACCACTATTTACGTAAAATAGTGGCATTTATATAGATTGTTGACGTAAACTGGGTTGTAAAGAGAAATCATTAATGGCTGTCAAATTATTTGTGCAGTAGCTTGGGGCCCCGAGTTGATTCCCTTGCAAATCAAAATCAGTTTTATTAGGCTCTATTTGACAATTACCTTTTATGTTGATAATATTCGGAAAATTAAAAATCAAATACAAACGCGATAGAATTCGTTAAAGTAGTTTTATTTCAAATGTGTAATACTTTACGTAAACATCAGAAATCATTATAACCTAAATGTTTGATGACCTTGACTTGTAAAAATATTGAATAAAATCATTTATTAGTTTCAGAGATTAATGTGTAAGTACACAAAGCTACATATAGAGAAGCAAAAAAAAAACTCTTTTTCTGTATTATCTTTCTATATTGCCCACATTTTTGCATGCGCAAACACTACCATATTTAATTGTATACATTCAGAAACGCTAATATAAAAGAAATAGTCTTACCTCTACTTATCAAATTAGAAGAAAGAAAGAAAATCATTTATTTTGTTCTCGTTAAAAAGTAATGAAAAGAAACAGAACTAAAGAAAATAACTTCTGGTATAAAATAATAAACGAGAAACAAAAAAGGGTAATGGCTCAGCTTTGGTAATTTTTTTTTATAAAATAGCGCTGATAGTCTGGCAACACCTGGTACATTTTAAACAAATTATAAAACCATGAGTAGTATAAAAGTGTGAAAGTGTGTGTGTGATTAAATCGCGTCTTTCTTTCTAAATTCCATATATTATAGTTCTATTTCTTCTATATATAATTAAAATGTTAAAACTGACAATATGTAAGTGCCCTCACAGGGTTTATGCATAATAAATGAATTTGAATTCTAAAAATTATGTTATCTATCTGGTGATGGGCATAGAATATGAAGCGAAACTAATCTTTACGTATTTCATAGCGTTTGTATTTGATTTTACTATCTTGAATGTTTGGAATAAATTTCTGCATTCATAGTCACGGGCAAACTAAGATATTTAACGCCCCTCCAGTCATCGCTATTGCAGAGGCAAGAAAACTCTAAGGGCTCGCCGAATTCACACAGTGTAACTGCGTTCCGATGCCATATATAATATTAGATATATAATATTTTACAATAACCACTGATGATTTACACATTTGAAATTAATAATTTTTACATATTTTTCACGTTCATAGTCACGAGAGGAACATGAACGCTTAAACGTATACAAAACGATGGCAAATTTTTAAAGCAAATTGGTATTTGCTACCCTATAAACTCTTCAAATAGTAATAAATTGTAATATAAATTATCATAATTTAATATTTAGTAGTAAGTTTTATAATGGTAGGACCACTCTGTCGACAGTTATCTGTGTGCAGCCGCCCGGTCCATCCGGGGTAGTACCACACTCCCACAGAAGATCGACGTCTGAGTAATGACAATGTGCTATTGCGCTTCGTTCGGTGAGCAAGTGAACCGAAAGCCGAATTGGGTGGGTTTGGGGTTTATATTAGCAGGCAGCTGCCTAGTTATACCGTTGTTATTGCAAAGATCCATAGCCGGCAGTGACACTTACCATCAATTGTGCTGCTTGCCCGTTTGTTATCACTAACAATGTAAAAAAGTAACCAGATTTGATATAGGTATAATTATTGCCTTTTACACTTACAATGAATTTATATAAAACGTGGCTCAAATATTAATAAGTAATACTGTAGTTTGTATAAGAAAAACTTCTATAATAGCGATGACCTGTTGGACGTCAGACTTTAATCCCCCCGTGATCATGAATGCTGAATGTCCTGCGGCCATGCAGTGTCGAAACATCGAGATATAAAAACCAATACACAACACAATAAAAATAGTCGGTCAATCTTTTGGAATATCCACGAGAATGGTGATGAATCATATTCTTACTCCACGCTTCTCAAATAAAATCTATGATAAAAATGCTAGAATTGTAATTAATGGACCGCGAAAAAACCTTTATCTTTATTTATTTATTTAGCAGAAAAGCAAATAGTTTATTTTATTATATCAACTGGAACCCCTATCAATTACAGGTTCAGTATCTACCTTTAATTGGCGCTGAAAGATATCTTATTATATCGACCAATAGAGAGAAGAGAACTATATATTATACATAATTACGACGATGGAAAAAGATGATGCTTGGAAAATTCAATAGAACAGTTAATCATTATCATCTCATCATCTCAGCTCATATACGTCCCACTACTGGGCTCGAGCCTCCTCCATAATGGGAGAACAATTCCAAACCACGCTGGTCGGACGTGTTGGTATAGGGTTTTGTTTCGAGTTTTCTATCTCTGGCATAGACGGTATATGCGTTTTATATCCCTTAGTCGTCTCGTACGATCACCCACGGGTGAGAGAGGGGGTGGTGAATTGTATTCTTACTCCGTCACCACACGGACAACCAAACGAACAGATTATGTAGGCTCAAAATTATCATTTATCATATGAATAAATTGAATTAATA
Source organism: Lymantria monacha (assembly GCA_905163515.2). Lineage (NCBI taxonomy): Eukaryota > Metazoa > Arthropoda > Insecta > Lepidoptera > Erebidae > Lymantria > Lymantria monacha. Next base: position 28,629,343 of record LR991081.1, read on the forward strand.
TAGATGTATCGAAATCAGCATGGTTTTATTATCTCCATATTGATAATAAATCAATGTCTTCAAGGTAATGTGGAATAAATTTATCACCACCAATAGAGAATTATAACAGATGGTAACAACGATGCAAGAGAAGAGAAACTGTACATAAAACCCTATTCCAAGATGCCTTTTTTTTGCGGTGGGCAATGGACGTGGTCGCGCCCCGCCTTTTCGATCCGGGGTGATGGAAGAGGCGGCGCGCAACCCCATAGACCCACCCTGCAAACACCTCTCTTCGCCGTGCGAGCGGGCCACCGGTACCCGATCTTTGTCATCGGTGGCCCGCCCGGCGGTATTCCAAGACGCCTGAGCTACGGGTACTAGGCTTAATTTCCTCCTGATGTTGCTGAGACCCGAGTCCAAGCGTTAGAAATACAAGTGCTGAGGTGATAAAGACGAAATGCCACTAACCCTGAGTGCCAGCCGCTAAAGCAATATTTTGTATAATATATATATATATTAACTTGTATTTTTGATATAAAATTTTACATAAGATATTATTTTTACACATATTAAATATCCATATAATTAAAATTAATAAAAAGTAATGATGTTTTTGGTCTTGATTGAAACTGTCATACAAATGTCACAACTGTCATACAAATGTCAAATAGGTGGCCGAAAATGCTTTAGCTCCCCAAATCCCATTATACGTGATTAGCAAGAACGTGGCAACCCTACATCACATTTACATGCCATAACCAGACGTAGTCGATATTCATGTTTATTTTACTTCTGTGGCTTATTTATAATATGGCGCCTCTTATCATTGTTTAATAGTGAGTAACATATTTAAATTAACAGCAAGAAATTAAATGCACGTATTATGATTGACTTGGTTGATTTATCCGTGTGGTGACGGAGTAATAAGTCATATGAAATAAGTCCCACTTTGGGGATACATATGCTCATAAATTTAAAAAAATCTCACGTCTTAGTTGCTATTAGTTTCACCCGCGTAAAATGTAACTGTCAAAGTTGAACTATTATCTCAAGGGAATACATTACTGGGATAAAGATAATGTGTTACTCCAAGAAATGGTCTATCTATGTGTGAATTTGCATCCAAATCTGTTCAACAGTTTTCGCAGGATTGTGTAAAAAAACATTCAAACAACAACAAACTTTCGCATTTATAATATTAGTAGGATACGTTCCAGTGTTAATTATAGATGTTCCGGATATGAAATTTCGGATCTGAATACGAATATTAGAATAACACTATATTGATTCCAGAGACCGTCCAATATAGAATTATTTTGGCTTATCCGATAGTTCCGGATGGACGGATATTTAAAAGTGAAATGCTAAGTGTAACAATCATTTTTCACTTGCTAAACGAGTTTTTATAAATAACCTACGGGTTAAATGCTAAACTTAGACTAACCTACCTAGACCAGATTGGTCACGTACTGAAGTAAGGTGGAGTCAAGAGTCTCCGAAACCGGCGAGCGTGTATGAAGAGAATTATGAATTTTGAGGAAGCCAGTGAAGTATGCAAGGATATAGTACTCTGGCACTCTGTTCTCTCTGCCTACCCTGCAAGAGATATGGCGTGATGATATGTATGTATGTATGTTAAATATCATTACTATCGAAGCTATTTATTATTATATAATATTATTTTTATTGACAATTGGCAACCCTATATCTGTCGAGTGCGAGACACGAGGTGCGAGGCGCCGGCAGTTAGCGACGGCAGGGAATCTCACTGGATCCAACAAATACATAACAATAGCGTAGATGAGAGTGAGTTGCTAGATCAAAGCCCAACGTTGCCGCCAACGCGTTATGTTTACACCAACGCCGGCAAACCATCGACTAATCAACCAACTGATTAATTTAATTAAACATTACGAGAAAGTTTTGTTTATTTTACGTTTCCTCGGGCCCACATGCGAGTTCAAAGGAAATACAGCGAGATTGTAAACATTGGTTATATTGTTGAGACGCGCGTACCGCGAGAAATTTTATATTCGTTGCCACAACCAAGCGACACTTTTTAACGACTACTGTATACTCACATTTTTATTTGTCACTACCGAGAAAATATATACTTAAGCTTGACCAGCTTGATTTTAAAATGGTACATCATAAAATACAGCATTTCTTACGTTATTTTTCTAAGTTTCTTCATTCTATTGAAAAATTGTTAGTGACTTCATCCGAAATGTAATAATGTTCCTGTAATTTAACTCGCTATTGTCTTTCGAATTAGATAGATTTGTAGCCGCGTAGTGACGGAATGAAAATCACTTTATAAGAATGTGACAGGCGTGAAAATTGTTGGCCCCATGACGTGCGGTGTTCCACAGGGGTTGCACTCGAGAACCTTTCTCCCCAACGGGTGTTAGTTCGACGAACGGTGTGGCCTGTTCTTTGCCACTTCAACATGCTAATTTTTTTTAAGTCACCATACTGTGCGAAGGATATAATCCTTGTATTGCGGGGGACTTTACAAACATAATTAAAGCAAACAAATATCGCACAACATATTACCCTGCATGGGAATCGTACCATATCTTAACCACTACGCCAACTTTGCAGTAAATTCTTCAGGCTATATCGATTACATCCGTTCTTATTTGGATTGCCGTATTCTTTTCACTGCCGTAAATCGTCGCTGGTTACACACACTGGTTATATACCTTTGTTTTTAGCATTTATAATATTATATAGAATTCCTTACAAACAAAATACATATCAAAATTAATTTAATACAAATAATTAGTAAGATTTTTAACAATAATATCATAATGAATGTTTACACAAAATTTTCAATGTACCCATTAATTTTAACATGGGGGCGGTAATATTATTAATTAAAATTAATAAATAAAGAAGGTCGGACGTTAAAATAAATCGAACATTTTCAACGTAGACGACTAACGTTGAACAACTAATGGTATAAATTGAACGATAACACAATTATTAATCGTTAAGATGGTGGATGGAAGAGATTTCGCACCTTGTTTATAATTAATTTACAATATTAATATATCGTGTATTACATATGCGTCTATTGTTATGTTTTAATAATGCAAGCTAAATTATGTTTCGTTTTGTTATCATATAATTAATTTGCATGTATTTTCGTTAAATAAATTGAGTGTTGAAATGATATAATTCAAAATAATCATCTTTACCATCTCAGGCATTCAGAAAATAATATAATGTCGGTCGTGGATTTAGTTTAAGACCCTCGAGCCTATTGCTTCAAAATTTTGGTAGTGACGAAAATTTGAAATCTTTTTTAGGGTACCGTACCTTGAAAAGAAAAACGGAATCCTTATAGGATCACTTTGTTGTCCGTCCATCCATCCGGCCGTCTATCTGTCTGTCAAGACCCTTTTTCTCAGGAATGCGTGGTGCTATCAAGCTGAAATTTATATGAAATACTCGAATCTACTGTTCCTTAAAGCTGTCAAAAAATCATACTTCTAAGCCAACGCAATAAAAAAATACAGGCGTTTATGCCGCAAATTTCTGCCAATTTTCGACACTCGCAAGGGAATCAAAACTTAAAGGGTACTTCCAGTCGACGTAGAATCTTGAAATTTGGCATGAAGCAATGTTTTATATCACATACAAAGGAAAAAATCCGAAAACCTTAAATATTTAGTTACATCCCATATATTTTTTAAATAAACTCATTTGCAAAAAAAACGGGCACCTAAGCAATGAACCATTTCAAATGTTAATATTTCTTTGTTTGATAATTATAGGTAGTTTTATCCACACAATTTGGTAAATTAATAAGAAAATAATCGTTTTCATCAGTATTTCATAAAATTTAGATACAATTTATGGGAAATAATGCTAAACCTCGCTAGTAGTGTATATTCGCTAGTAGTGCATATGCTCATGAAGTAAAAATAAAAAAGTTTTTTTGTTTGTTTTTCTTTAATAAAGTAAAAGCAGATAAATGTTTAGTATCGAGTGTGACCCCCTCTAGCTAAAATCACAGCTTGAATTCGTCTGGGCATGCTAGCGAGTATATCCCGGATACTTGCTTGCGGAATACGTTCTCACTCCGCAGTAATCACATTCTTCAGCTCTCTGATGGTCTGCGGAGCCGGGTGTACTGATCTCACACGCCGTTTCAGAACGTCCCAGACATGCTCTATGGGATTGAGGTCGGGACTTCGAGCTGGCCAATCCAAACGACGAATGCCGACCTCTTGCACATACGCATTAACATCGCGGGATCGGTGGGCGCGAGCATTGTCGTCCATAAAAATCGAGTCTTCACCTAGAGCGGCCAATGCGGTTTGTGCATGAGAAATTAGAACTTCCGTTATGTATCGATGCCCAGTCAGTGAGCCGTTTTCAATGAAGACTAACTCTGTACGATCCATTGAATTTATTCCTGCCCAAAACATAACAGAGCCCCCACCATAAGGTGTGATTTCTTCGAAACATGCCTCTGCAAAGCGTTCTCCTTGTCTTCTTAGCACTCGCCGACGTCGATCTTCACCGAACAGAGATATCCTGGCTTCATCAGAGAACAAAACCCTATTCCAATCGTCTTGAGTCCATGATTCACAATTTCTAGCGAACCTAAGCCTGTGAACTCTGTGCTCACGGAGTAATTTGGGGCCGCGGGCCGGGCGGTGACTGCGTATATTGGCAGCGAGAAGCCTCCTCCTGACCGTCCATAGACTAATATGCACATTTCTTACTTCTTGGAGGTTGTTCTTAAGATCCACATACGAAGATTTGCGATTTCTCAATGCGCGACTCACAAGAAAACGATCATCCCGTGGTTGGGTACATGGTTTTCTTCCAGAACCAGGCCTTCTCTCGACGGAACCAGTCTCCTGATATCGCTGCCAGGTCCTTTGGACTGTCGAGCGACTAACATTTAGCCTCCTAGCCACGAAACATTGGCTGCAACCCTCTTCAAGCAGCGCGATAATTTTGGTAGCTTTTACCACTTTATCTACCATTTTTGATACAGCCAAACAGCATTAAATAAAGCTTTGACAGTCAAGGATATGAAATTAATCGATAAAAATTGAATAAAAGTTATGAAAGTCGATGTTAACTTCTGGAACTTCGCGCCAAAAATGTAGGATAAAAAGGGGTTTTCTGTAAAAATGAACATCAAATGAAAAATTGAATTTAGAACGTACTTTTTTAAATACCACAGCATTTTTAAAACCGGCCAGTAACGTGTACAAACGATTGAAACCTTTTTGGTATTGTATCTTTTTAAATATGAATGAAAATCAAAACCGCCCGTTTTTTTTGCAAATGAGTTTATATACTGGTACGGAACACTTTGTGCGTGAGTACAACACGCACTTGACCGATTGTTTTTATTAACTGTAAGTAAATTAATCAAACATTTTTTGCAATTTTTTTTATTGTAAATCTTTAAATAACAACATTTGAAAAGTAATATTCTTTTGTTAAATATGATTAATTATGTAATTACTAAAATTTAAAATATCTAACATATTGATACTAAAAAAGTTTTCGCTATTGTATTATATTATATATAAGAGTAGTGTTATATTATTCGGGCCTAGGACGCCATCATACCTAAATTCATTACTCCCCAAGGTTGGAGTTGTGTCTCCCCAATATTGAGACCTATTATGTATAATATAATATATATAGGCCAAACCTGTCAGAGTGTCTTCTATTATTATTATATTTTTTTTGTAGTAAAATGCAAAAAGAAAGCAAATAGGTTTTCGCTTTAGAATTCACCGAAGCTTAACGTCAACTGTCCCTCAAAACACAATAGAAAAGAGGTCGGGGAAAAATAACACATTGAAAAAGTGAGCATTGCAAACGCTCAAAAGTTTAAGCGGCAACTAATTAAAAAACAAAAGGTAAAACAAAAAGTATCTCACCCGACGTGAAGGTAACTAGCTTTCCGAATTATAAAACTTCCTTTTTTTTCGCACGCTTTTTCTTTCGTCCAGTTAATTATGGCTCAAGAGAACTCTGTTTTCAGTCATTTTTCTTTACTATTTTTATACCTATAGTAAATTAGTAATTACCCTATAGTGAATAAATGCTGTGTTGTGGCGGCTACGAATACTACAAACAAACCCTTACTTTGCTCGTGGATGTCGTAAAAGACGACTAAGAGCCTTAAAACGACCTGGTCCAACTCCATCTGATGCCGTTTGTTCAACAATTCATTCCCAAGGAGGGTTGACGTATGGCAGGCGGCCGGTCATAAAACTATTGCCAATAACTTTTACAATATGAACTATGAAAAAAGAGTTCATATTGTATCGACCCCAAGTAATTGGGATAAGAGTAGGAGAATGATGATGATGAGTGAATTAGTGATTGGGTGACAAGCGTATATTAAATATAGATTTAATTTTCACTAACTGCATTTTAACCGAATATGTCTTACCACTTATTTACGGGAGTCGTTTAAACTGGCTAAATGAGTAACAGAATCTGTTCTCTGTTACTCCTGGGTAGACGTAGTTTCTCAGATGTGCAACAACACCTGAGAAACTACGCCACTACGCCTATCAAGCACGATAATTATGACATTATTATACACTTCTTAGGGAGATTCGTGTCTAACAGTGAATATTGGTAGGGTAATGGTAATGTGATCATCACTCTACTCTTATCCCAATCTTTAAGGTCAACGCAATATATACTATTATATATAATATATACTATTATATATACTATTATACGCAGTACATATTGCAAATAGTTATTGACAATAGTTTTATGACCGCCTGCCTCACGTCAACCCTCCTCGGACATATCATTGTTGACCAAATGGCATCAGGTGCAATTGGCCAAGGTTTATATAAGGCTTTTACCCCCATTTTAGAAGACCCAAGAGCAATAGAAAGATTAATACTGTTCGTAGCCACAGCACATCCTGACGCTGCCGACCATCGCCAGGGCGATGCTCGACAGCGTCAGGAACTGGGACGCGGTCGCAACCTTCTGCAAGGCAGTAGTCTCGCGGAAGGAGGCGGCGGAGCGCGTGCGCGAGGAGCGTCTCCTCGACGGCGCGGGCCGCCGCCGGCGACTGGGGCGGCGCTGGCGCGATTACCTGCGCCTGATGCCGCCCTAGCCGAGGCCGCGGGTGACTAGATCGGGGAATCAGTCCGTCACCCGCCGAGAGGCCGACCGCGTGAGGAAAGACCGACATCCTACCCGAGGGGGGGATGTCGGTCGAGGAGAGGGTACTCCTCAGGGGTATTCCGTCGGGCCGACCACTGACGTCAAGTCACTCTGCTCCGGTGGTTGGCCCAACGACGAAGGCGACGTCACGGGTGGGTTACGGGTGTGCGTGCTTACGCCCCTCTGTCACCCCGGATGGAATGGTGCGAGGAGTGCGCCGACCGTAGCCCACCCCCAAAAAAGAAAGAAAAAAAAAGCCACGGCACATAGCAAGGTATACTGGATAAATGGATAGTAATAAGTAAACAATGTGACCGAACTATATTCCAAGAACAAATAGCGTCTTTTTTATACCTACTAAAACCTCTCCGCACTTGCGTGCTTTGCGAAGACGAATTAATGTTTTTTATCTTTATCAACCCTTATGCGAACAGCAATAAATCTATGCGATCTATCTATTCCATAATTACAGTGAAATGGATCTAATATGCCACGATATAGTTCAAACATAAATTACATATCAAACAATGCCGGGTTGATATGTGATTTTATGTTTGTTTGCTTTTCTTACAGCGATGTCAGCTTCTCTTCTTTTGGAAATCTTTTGTTACAGCTGTGGTGGTATGAATATTGTTAAATTATTATCTTACAGCGTCATCCAACCTATACTGTAATCATTTATGTATATTACAATTATTTATGTACACTACAATTATTTATGTTTATTACAATCATTTATAAATGCTGTACTTATATTTATAAATACATTTATATTACAATTATTTATGTATACTGTAATTATTTACGTATATATATATATATATATATATATATATATATATATATATATATATATATATATATAATATATATATATATATATATATATATATATATATATATATATATATATATAATATATATATATATATATATATATATATATATATATATATATATATATATATATATATATATATATATATATATATATATGTACTGTAATTATTTATGTATATTACAAATATTTATGTATGCTGTAACTATTTATGTATATTACAATTATTTATGTATACTGTAATTATTTACGTATATTACTATTATTTATGTGTACTGTATGTATTTATGTATATTACAAGTAATGTTGTGAGAAAAGTTTTAGGCATGAATATTGAAGGCTTAAGGGGTAAAGGAAGACCAAAGAAAAGATGGATGGACTGCGTGAGGCATGACATGGATAGTTTTGGAGTGACGGCAGAAATGACGTCTGATAGGATCGTATGGAAAAAGATGACATATTGCGTTGACCCCAAGTAATTGGGATAAGATCAAGATGATGATGATGATTACAAATATTTATGTATGCTGTAACTATTTATGTATATTACAATTATTTGTGTAAACTGTTGTTATTTATGTATCTTGCTGTTTATATGTTACTATGAAAAATTACCTATAAATATCAATTAATAAAATTGATGCAAATTTTATTAATTGATACGCTATTTTGTATATTATTTTGCGCTTTAAAGACGAATAATAAGTAAATATTTTAAAATTAACGTTTTCATTCAGTAAATCGGTTGATACTTTAGCTTGTATTAACTTTAAGTTCACCGAAGTGTACCCCATCCATATTTTGCAAAGTATCCGCATGGATATTCTAGTGATCCCATCGGGGTGACCACCAAGATCAGGGAATCTGTACAAATTATCCGTCCAATAGAGAACGGGGATGGGTTATGGTAGGTTATGGGCTTTTTTTGTGTGACTTAGTTGTTAGCCTCAGATGGCTATGACAACTTTACCCGGACTGTAGGTGAGCGCTGAGGGCTCTCAACCCGATATAGTAGGTTATGGGGCCACGCGCCGCCCTTATATTGTCACCGACGGATTAGGTCCCAGACCATAGCCTGCCGCGAAAAAATAGATATTCTATTACTACAAATAATAAAATCGGACATTTATAAACATTACATTAGCCAGTACTACAATAATGATTCATATAGACCTCAACCCATTCACAGGCACATGTATAATATAGAGGCTCCGCTCGTGATATTATTTGACGCATAATCAATTTACGTGTGTTGTACAAGTCTATATATTGCGATGACCCAAGTTAGCTATAGCACATCTCTACGATCGCTCATCTCTCTGGCCGCTTGATAGCTTATGTCAATAACAGACAATTAGTGTATGTGGCTACCTTTACCGAGGTAGGGCGTAAGGATTGATTCAATTTAAGCGCTACAAAGGTCATCCTAACTAAATCCCCTTGTTAGATGCATATAATTGCATATTTTGTCACTGAATATTGAAATAATAGAGAAACTTACTTGTCGTAAATACTTTAATGTTAAAATGGATATAATGATATAGAATACATACACATACATACATATCATCACGCCATATCCCTTGCAGGGTAGGCAGAGAGAAGAGAGTGCCAGAGAACTCTATCCTTGCATACTTCACTCGCTTCCTCAACATTCATAATTCTTTTCATACACGCTCGCCGGTTTCGGAGACTCTTGACTCCACCTTCCTTCAGTATGTGACCAATCTGGTCTAGGTAGGTTAGTCTCGATCTCCCCCGGTAGGTACCTACATCCTTCCACTTTCGCATTGTATATCTTCTTAACCGGACGTTCGTTTGGCATTCTTTCCACATGTCTGAACCATCGGAGCATTCCCTTTCACATCTTTACACCAATTATACAAATTATACAAAAAAAATTGTCTTGTATGGGAATCCAACCCACGATACAAGACATGGGAGTTCACTAACAAATATATATATATATATATATATATATATATATATATATATATATATATATATATATATATATTCCAATATACATTATTTCAATAATATATTCACTAATACTTAAATAGTAGGTAAACAAAAGAGATATTGTATTAAAACCAAATAAAATTGTATAATAAGACACGTATTTGCCATTTTCTCTTATTATAATCGTGAGATATCTATTGTCCTCAATAAAAGTATAAATTGAATAGTTTGAATATAAACCGTGTGGGCTTCGACTGTGTATATTAGAGAGTTTCATCATCTCAGCCTATATATGTCCCACTGCTGGGCTCGAGCGTCCTCCATAATGGGAGGGCAATTGACCTACTATACCACGCTGGTCAGACGTGTTGATATATGGTTTTGTTTCGAGCTTTCCTTTTCTCGCATAGATGTTATATGCGTTTTATGTACCTTATTCGTCTCATATGATCACCCATAGATAAGATAAGGGGTGGTGAATTCTATTCTTATTCCATCACGACACGGAAATACAATGATTATTTTTTTAGCGACAACAATCTTCAGTACGATGTCTTTTAAAAAAAATAATCTAATGTTACTCTAGTACCGAGGCTGTTAAATAAAACGATAATAGATAAAGTAAATTCAACCCCTTCACTTGAACATAATATAACTAAATTAAATAACACGCATTGAAAATATTTGCACCAAGTTCAAGAAGTTTATTTGCTTTAAGGAAACTTAAATGAACGTACGTATATTTTAAACTAACTGTGCCAACAACTTCGCTTAGTTAAATTATTTAATGTTATTATTTTGTTCAACTGTATCATCATGTAGTGACGGAGTAAGAATACAATTCACCACCCACTATCTTACTTGTGGGTGAACGTACGAGACGACTAAGGTATATAAAACGCATATAATTTCTATGTGAGAGAAGGATAACTCTAAACAAAACCCGATACCAACACGTCTGACCAGCGTGGTATAGTAGGTCAATTATCCTCTCATTATGGAGGAGGTTCGTGCCCAACAGTGGGACATATATGAGATTGGATGGGTATCCCCATGTGGTAATGAATATAATATGTCACAACCCCTTTTTTTCACAAGGGAATCGTAAAACCGACTAAAGAATCATCAAAAGAATAGGCAGCATTACTTTCCTGGGTAACATATAATACTGAATGCAATCGCCAACCTGGATAACGAGTTTATGGTACTATCTTCCCTTGGAGAAGTTTGTGTCTAAGGTGAACATTGATAGTCTAATGATGATGATGGTTTGATTAAAACACCTACGTCAATCCCGTGGCATTAAAGGAAGCATGAATTGCAAACTATTTCTTTGTAACTTAAACTTACTAGTTAAATCATAGGGTTTTTAAAAACATTTGACCAACATGGTGCCTCTGCTATTGATCAATAGTAGGTACTTGATTGACACGGGCTATCCCTGTTAAAATTTCAAGGGTAATGGATTAAAGAAGATTGCAACATTTATAGTTTAGTAGAAAATGAGATCGGGCTCCCTATGTAGCAGTAACCATATCATACGAAAATTATTTTCAAAAATCGATAAACAATTTCAAAAATCTGAAAAGCCAAATAAACTACCTAATAACGCTTTTCAAAAAAAAAAATATCTCTTCAAAACAAATAAGATGTTTTAAAATAATTATACCCCGTTTAAAGAGTGTTTTTTTTTAATCTGAATACCTTTTTAAAAAACCCTATTCCAAAGATTACAATAACAAATTAATTGATTTACACACAAAAATCGATAGTTTAAGTACTGTAGACAATGTGCTTACTTGCTTTTGAGAGTAATGAAATTCTAATAAGGGAACACCAATTAAATAAACAGCAGTGCTATCCTTTTTTTTTTTTTTTGCGGTGGGCTATGGACGTCGCTCCCCGCCAAATTGGTCCGAGGTGACGGAAGAGGCGGCGCGCAACCCCATTGACCCACCCTGCAAGCACCTCTTGTTCGCCGTGCGAGCGGGCCACCGGTACCCGATCTTTGTCTTCGGTGGTCCGCTCGGCGGTATGCCCTCTCGGGCTCCTCTCCTGTCGACGCCCCGACAGCTTTCGCCGTCGAGGCGTCGTCCTCACGCGGTGGCCTCACGTCGGGTGACCGGACAATTCCCCGGTCCTGAGAAATTCATAACATCAACTGCAACTGCGAACCTGTCTGCCAAGAATAACAATAATTGTAATATTGAAGAGGTCTAACTCTAGCAGACAATATCAACGATCTAATGAATTGATAGATAGAAATATATAGCGAAGCTTCGCTTTTAAGACTTTGACATCCCTACAATTTAAAGGCGGCAAGCGTAAATGGAGGTTATATAAGAGGGTGAAAATTAACATGTTTGTCTTGCTTACATTGTCGCCAACACTGAAACTACACCTAAGTCAAATAAATTTCCTCCCGTTTAACATAAGCACATATACTAATGTTCAAAACAAATAGAGGATGCGAAGAGGTGGGGTTGCGTCAAACGCTTTCGCTAATTAATGCTAAGAATTAAAACTTTTTATATGCACATATGATTTTATATTTGTTCCTATGTTTAAATACTATACTAATATTAAATATATAGCATATTTACAAGAGCTTTTAGCCGAGATGGAAGATACGCCACTGATATAGAACGTCTGGTTAAGAAGATATACAATGCGAAAGTAGAAGGATGTAGGTACCGGGGGAGACCGAGACTTATCTACCTAGACCAAATTGGTCACGCACTGAAGGAAGGTGATGTCAAGAGTCTCCGAAACCGGCGAGCGTGTATGAAGAGAATTGTGAATGTTGAGGAAGCGAGTGAAGTATGCAAGGATAGAGTTCTCTGGCACTCTGTTGCCTCTGCCTACCCTACAAGGAATATGGCGTGATCATATGTATGTATGTTTACAAGACTTCGTCTTAATCGTTTAAGATTACTAAGGTCACCATACTCTTCTGTGAAAGGAAAATACGGATAAGACGTAAGCATATGGCTTCCTTATAAAAAAAGCTAGTAGTAAAACCTAATCAGTATGCTCATTTCATATTGGGCTGGGCATGAGCTCAGGAGTTGAACTTATATGAGCTAGATGATGATACTGACAAGTCCTTATTCGCTTCGAGTCGAAGTGAAGTATTTTTTTTTAATTGTTATGCTGGCAAACGAGCAAACAGCACACTTGATGGTAAGTGTCACTGCCGCCTGTCCATCTTCTGCGAGAGTGTGGTACTACTCCGGGCGGAGCAGGCCGCGGCTGTACACAGAACTATCTACAGCGTGGTCCTACCACTATTAAACCGTGGTCCTATTACTATTCATCATATCATAATTATCATCATCTATCAGCTATTACCATCATATATTATCTAGAAGTCATCTATTAGCTCATCAACGTCATCATAGTTAAAGTCGTATTCGTGAATCATCCGTAATCTGATTATATCACAATTCATCTTCTAAATTTGCCATAAAAGAGCTTTTGGTAATTATTCTGCGGGTTTTATTGAAAGGGTTAGTGACGTAATATTTTCTTTCCCTATCAATGTACGAGAAAGGCAATGAAAACTCTCAGTCGATGGATTTTTTTTTTTTTTTTTTTTTTTTTTTTTAAAAAGACCCTGCACTAAGGAAATAAACCTTGTATTGCGGGGGACTTTACAAACATGCAATTAACGCAGACAAATTACACCCAGACTCAGAACAACACTTTGTGGATCGCACAAAGTATTGTCCTGTGTAGGAATCGAACCCACGGCACTGGCACGGAAGGTCGGTATCTTAACCACTACGCCATCTGTGCAGTCAGTTTTTACGTTTACCTATTATTTACAACCCTTACCATTTATTGTCTATATAATATTGACTGTACAGATGGCGTGGTGGCTAAGATACCGACCTTCCATGTCAGTGTAGTGAGTTCGGTTCCTAGACAGGACAACACTTTGTGCGATCCACAAAGTGTTGATCTGAGTCTGGGTGTAATTTGTCTGCGTTAATTGCATGTTTGTAAAGTCTCGCGCAATACAAGAATTATTTCTTCAGTGTAGGGTGGTGTCTTTTTATAACCTTATTCCCATTTATCTATATAGTTATCATCATCTCAGCTAATATATGTCACACTATTGCGCTAGAACCTAATCCACATTGGTAGGGAAATTGATCTTCTATACCACACTGATCAGACGTTGTTGTTGTTGGTATTGGGTTTTGTTTCGAGTTTTCCTACTCTTACATACTCGTAGGTGTTATTTGCGTTTTATATCCCTTAGTCGTCTCTTACGATCACCCACGAGTAAGATAAGGAATGTTGAATTGTATTCTTACTCCGTCACCACACGAAAATCTTTATATTATCCTACAAGTAAATCCACCCGAGAAGTGAATATAATTTCATAACAGATAATTAAAAACCAACAAAATAAACTTTTGTTTATTTAACTCTACAGAACTGGCAGAAGCTGATGCATAGTAATAACCTTCGCTAAATTTAAAAATAATGTCAACATATAAAAAAAAATGTACCACATAATAATCAAAACACATTACTAACATGTGTATACTTATAACGTTATTTGTATAACGTATTCAAATGTACCGCTCATATAAATAGTTTTAACAATACGATTACATTTGTAAAAATGACAAAATGAAAGGGCAATTATAGTAAAAATACTTCGCGTACTATATTTTAGTTAATAAACAACTAGAAATCTATGTACCTCCAAACAAAGCGACTCATTGTGTCCAAATTATGTAATAATATATTCTATTCACTCAATAATACAACGTATAACAATATTAATAGCAGAAAATTGTGTATCTCGCTCGTAAACAAAGTAATAATTTGACAACGATGCCTTATAAAGTAGTATATTATGTATGTAGACCATTTATCTTCAGTAATGTTTGTAATACAGGGTGCTTGTAAATAATAGTATTTTTGCGAAGCTTACGCTTTGCTTCTCAACGTAATCAGTGCTTTGATAACTATTATACCTATAATAGGAAACTTTTCACACGATTTATATATATTTTTTGAAATTTGCCAGTATTTACTCGAAATGTGTGTATACATTTGAAATAAAAATATTTTTACGTATTTCGACGTTTCGAACACTTTACAGCGCCCTCCCGTGACCAGGACCGCCGTTCTTGTCCAACAATGCAATGTGAAAGATTTACACAATAACATGATTTTAATTATTTTTTTAAACTTACGAAAGTAGTTCATTACTAAAACATTTATGAAAATAAATATATTCCTATGAATCTTATAATAAATAAATCCGTAATGTGCATTCCTCATCTTGTGCGGGTTCACCATACAGTTTCAAAACTCGATGTCGTCAAATGCCATGGACTTGACTTACATCTTAAGTCTAAACTCATAAATCATTAATTTAACATTTAAATCTATAAATACTTTGTCTTATTCATATATTTTGATATGCACTCTAATCGCACAGGTAAAGCACTGATCTAAATACCGACCACCCATACCGAGCATCTTAATTTCGATTCCCAACCAGGATTTATCTTTTAACACAATCGATCGATGTAAGTTTGGATATAATTTGTGTATCATAAATTATATGCTTATAAAATCCCCGCAATACTAATTTATTACATTTATTTCATTATATTTAAACTATTTAAAAAAAAAATCATTCATAATTATGTCAGCCAGCTCGCATATTATATCTCTAACATCGCTGAATGCTACATGATACCCTATCAATGTCAACAAACATTATAGTATGAAAGCTAAATATAGCCTCAATGAAAAAACGTGGACACGGTAACAATGGTGCATATGTGTAATAGAGAACCAAAGTGCCTATCAAGCCTTCAGACGCTGTAAACATATAAAACGAAGGCGCTTATTGTTCTTTCAGTAACAATAAGAGAAGCATTTTTCCACAATCGACTCAGGCCATTTCGAGTGAGAGAGTGGAAATAATAACCAGTGGATACCGCATCGACGCACGTTTAAACAATCAAACGGGGAACAAAAAGACAGTAATGTGGAAATGGATAATGCAGAAGCGGCTGTGAATGTGTGTGGCTACACTGCTAGCGGATAATATCTGCACCGACATAATTGCACTTATGGCATTTTTTATATTACTAACAATTTTTTTTATAAAATGTCGTTTATTTACTTTTTTCTTTACTTCAGAGTTATAATATAAAACACAGAAATCATCTGCTGAACTAATGTGAATTCCGTCTAAAACTTTCACCAATATCACTTCTCTAAACTTTCTTGGCGAGTTCGATCAGATGTGCTGACATTTTTTTTATGGTCGGTAACATGGACTAGCTATCCGGATTTGCATGATCGATAATTACAAAAACATGGTTTAATTGGTTAATAGCTAAAATAAGCAAGTGTGGTATGTCCATTTTACACCTATGTGCCTTTCCTACAGTTTTTCTATTTTTAAATACGATAGCCTCAACTGACAGCTTAACTGTGATAAATATAGTCATTAAACGTATTGATCACCTTGATTTTTTTTTTGGATTACTTCCCGCTCTCCAAAGAAAATCCTTGTAACAGAGATTATTTTTCCTTTTTTTCATCATTAAGATATTTAAGTCGTTATAAGACAAGACATGACATTTTATTTAAAATACAGCATTTAACTGCAACTTTGATTGCAAAGGCGCAGTTAAATTTCCGGCTCTATCGCTCACCAAACTAAATGCAATAGCACATTGCCATTACTCAGACATCGATCTTCTGCGAGAGTGGGGTACTACCCAGGAAGGACCGGAACGCGGCTGTAGAAAAAAACTGTCAACAGCATGGTCCTACCACTATTAACATATGGCTGACTATGGAGTCGTGCACCGCATACCTGTCGTTCCAGACGGTTCTAGGGATAACCAGACCAGAGCCTGCCACAAAAAAAAAGATTTATTGAAATACACACAAAAGTCCAAGTCATCAACATCTCTAAAGCCTCTTTGGAGGACTTCGATTAAGTACATAATATTTATATAAGGGTACCTAAGTCTAGTGTAAATACCTTAGTAAAAATGTTTTTCAACTTGATCTCGCGGGCAAAGTGACCCCACACTATCCGCTATGAAGAGGATGTGTGATTAGTTTTATCCTTCGCCCCTCGCTGCGTCACCCCCATTTCTGCCTTGCTCCATTCCCCCGGCCTCACGCGCGCCCTTCGCCCACCATTCTTCGCCAATTGTATCTCGTAACAAATGAATCAGCCTGTGTTAACGTACGAATAGCATAACCGTTATTATAGCAAATTGAAATCAATTTGAAGGATGTTATTTAAGCGAAATGAACTAAGTATAATTCAGGAAGTTATATTTTGTCACTGGTGTATTATAGTTTAAAAAGAAAATTGACCAGTCATTTGAATTTTGGGAAAATGAAGCTAGAATTGGAATTAAACATTCCTATATATTTTTTGTTTTATATTAATTTTGTTACTAATTCGAATAAATTAAAAACAAATTTAATTTAATAGTTTAATTTGTTTTATGAACGTAATATTTTATTTTATAGTTTATGATAAATACTGGTTTTTTTTTGGGACAGACACATGGTATGGTCACACTCTACCCAATCCGTCCGGGACGACGGAAAGGATAATCTGCCGTACCTATCTACGCCATGTGGACGGGTTACCGGAACCCGATCTTTGTCGTCAGTGGCCCGTCCGGCTACTTATTTAATGACATAGCCATGTTACTACTGATTGAATGGGCTATTCAATCAGTAGTAACATGGGTTCGAATCCTGACCTAATTGCTATAAAATATTTAAAATTTGTTTCATTGCGTATATACTAAAGACCTAAAGACATCCTTGTTTTAATTGAAAGATTATTTTACAATAACATAATTTATCGAAAGTATGCTTGGAAACGGTGACTAAAAATCCGTGAGAAGAGGATTTATTTAGCTTTTAAGGCATTATATATAAATATATCAACATACAATTAAAATTTACAAAATATAATAGATATGACAGTATAGATATGATACCCATATATGGTAGATTATGGTGGTATAGATATGGTTTAAAAAATGCTAAAAAAGATCACGTGATTAATGGACATCCCCTTAGCGGTAGTTAACACTTGATATCAACCACCACAGGCTGCCATGTAATTTATATAACTTTGAATAAAACTATATATATATTTTTGCCAAACTCGTGATTCGCGGTATATCAAATGATACGGACTTATTACTTCGTTGTACTCACGCATGGAGTAATTGCGTTGTACTGCGGTTTATTATTGCATTTGGTACGTAAAGTTTCGATTAGAGGGCGCCACCACCGCGCCACGCCGCCAGAATAACATAAATAATGGCCGACTAATGTGCTGGATTACGCTCATTTTCTATCTAGGAAGTTATCCTACGCAGATGGTGCTAACTTAACGTTTTAATTTGACTACGTTGATGGCGTAGCGGTTTAAAAAAATATAGATTCGATTCGCACATAAGACAATCTTTTATACGACTCATAAATATTTTGTTTATTGCTTTTGATGGCAAACGAGCAAGGAGTACACCTGATGGTAAGTGTTACTGCCGCCCATGGACCTTTAGGGCCGCTGCCTACCAATACAAACCCCAAACCCACCCCAGGGCTTCCGGCTCTCTCGCTCACTGAACGAAGCGCAATAGCACATTGCCATTATTCATACGTCGATCTTCTGCGAGAGTGTGATAGCACATGAGTAAATAAACGTACAAAGACAAACATTCAACCAACTGCGCCACGGTAGGTACATCACTACAAGTATGATGCGCGTGTGTGCGTGAGCACTGGCGGCTCATCACGTACGGAACGGAACCTGTTTAGGCTGGTTCGGCCAGTGCTCAAACAAAGGACTCGCTCACCGCTCGCTGTGTATCGCGTCGTGCGTGGTTACGTACAAACGTTTTGTGTATTTATTTTCATCCTCATGTGCCAACCCTATCAGAATAGGTAACAATTTTGCTCGCTCCTTAGAAGCTTGGTCTCTGTACGTTTATTTACTCATGTGGTGGTACTACTCCGGACGGACCAGCCCACGACTGTAAACAGAAAACTGTCAACAGCGTGGTCCTACTGCAATAGCGTGGTCCTACCACAATATTGTTTGAGTTTGTAAATAAAGTCTGTTTACACAAAATTTATTGTTTGAGTCTGTAAATCGCTATAATTTGTGTACATTAATTGTATTTTTATAAATTAAAAGATACTTATACCTATGTACGAGGCATTTTATAAAGAGAAACAACAGCCAATAATAACTACAAGACCTGTGAAAATATTTCGATTTATTAGTACAGCATCCAATGATAGATATTGCATATAGACCCTAATGACTTTTTTTTTTAATTGCCTATGATGGCAAACGAGCAAGCAGCACACCTTATGGTACGTGTTACTGATGCACAATACTAAAAGTATAGCTAGGCTGCTGCCTAACCAATACAAACCCTAAACTCACCCAGTTCGGCTCCTGGCTCTCTCACCGGTTTGTATGTAGCGTAATTTTTGAACGTGAATTTCATCCCTTTTTAAACGTCAGATTAATTTAAAGCTTTGCGCACTTATAAAGGACAGATAACAGTGCAATCATTTCGTTTCTGCCATTAACCTGTCTGAATTAGCGATTTTCGACGCGACTCGATAGATGACACTATAACCTCCTTATTTTCTGAATCGCACTTATATTTCGGTTACTTACCAAAGTGTGTTTTTAGTTTTTTATAAGGCACCTATTATATGATACTTTATAGTACATTACTGCAGCAGCCAGCAAAAGAGATATTTTGATGGACGAACGTATAAACGTAAGTCCATCAATTCCTGGATGTGGCCAAGGCTTGTATAGTGCTTTTCTCAAATAATGCGCGGCAATTAAAATTAAGTAGTATTAAGTAAACCTGTATCGTGACGAACAACATTTTTCACGTGCTAAAGGGTTCATTTGGTTTTTTGTCATTATTAAACAGCTTTTTTTCAAGCTAGTTCGAAATTTAAATAAAATTCTGATAAGTTGCCTATATGGTTACTATGATTTAAAGTAACAAATCGTTCCATTTTTAAAATACACGATAGATATGAATTTACATATATATTTATTTGGTCGCTAAAACACGACAGATATGGCTTTTCATACATTATTTACCGGCCGCTGCTCGCATGTATTTGGTCATTACAGCAATTTTGATTTATCTCGAAGAAGGTTGTTAAAATAATGCTCAAATTTCCAAGCATGTTTGAGAAAAAAATATTTTTGTTGCATACCTTGTTATAGTCAGCTATATAAGAAGTACGTGTTTCTGAGGCTTGTTCATACGTAAGTATTACATTCTCATTGGCTATCCATAGCTATTATCATCACATCATTTTAAGTAGATACTCAACTTTGTTATATTTGATTTAGACACATGGTCACTGCGCTGCTACAATAGATTGCTATTCGTTGATACATAAACTATAATTTTTCTCTATCGTTATCTATATACATAAATGAAACTGACCATTTTAAAATTCAAACATAAAAAAAATGTGTCACCACCCTTTCCGTTCCCTTGGGTCCGGCACGACTACAAGATCTATTTAGGTTTATTTAAATTATATCACTGTAGAAATTAAGAAGGAAAACTAAAAATAAAAGTCAATACAAATCCGTTTGGATAGGTTGCATGCAGTTCCCTTCCGTTATGACAAAGTCTTATTTCCAAGAGACATTTATTAGCTGACATCATCATTCTCCTACTCTTATCCTATTATTACTTGGGGTCGACGCAATATGTACTCCTCTTCTTACATATGGCAATCGTCTGACGTCAACCCTACTTGGGAATGTAATTGTTGACCAAACGGCATCAGATGGTGTTGGTCCAGGTCGAAATAAGGCTCTTAGTCGTCTTTTACGACATCCACGAGCAAAGTAAAGTTTGGTAATATTCGTAGCCGCTACCACATAGCTCAATTATTAGCTGACATGATGGTGAAATTTAAAAAAAAACGAAATTTACTTAACTTAAAAAAAACTAGATATAAATATTTTTTATTCCGTCTAAGCAGTTTTACTATTCTGAAAGAGACATTAGACTAGGAGAAGATTTATAAATTAGAAGTTAATACACATTATCACTCGCCAACAACGTCCATATACTCTGACAATTTATTCAACAAACAAATATTATATAAAGCACGACTTGTATTGTGAATATCTTTAATATTGATCGTCCAACTCGCTGTCTCCGTCGTCGTTATTTACAAATATGAATTTTTTATTTAGTTTGCATAAGAATGGCGCCAGGAGCCACCCTCGAACTCCCCCTATTAATAACCTAAGCGTCTACTAAATGATACCCCCTATTATAACGGTTCAAGCTTGCTACTCGCACCCGAACATTATATTTTAATACGATAGATAATAAACCAGGTACATTATCTTGCAGTTTCATTAATTAAATAAAATATAGATCTAATTATATATATATATATATATATATATATATATATATATATATATATATATATATATATATATATATATATATTTATTAATAGAATATAATGGCAAATACGTCACAAAAAATATTTAACTTTATCACACTGGTTAGAGAGGTTTTAAATGTCGTCTTTTACTATAGTTATAAATTATCATCATCTCAGCTCGTATATGTCCCACTGCTGGGCTGGAGCCTCCTCCAAGCTAAGAGCGTAATGACTTACTATACTACACTGGTCAGACGTCTTTCCCTTTCATAGATTTTATATATTTTTTTCATATTTTATCCCTTAGTCGTCTTTTACGATCACCCACGCGTAAGATAGGGGTGCTAAACTGTATTCTTACTCCGTCACCGCACGGAATATGAATGCACGACAATTTTTACGACACTCTCTCTCGAGAGAGAAAGTAAATGGTAATGACGAATTGCATTCATAAATCGTCACCACTAAATATCCCTCGCCTTGCGTAGGAGGCTCCTGTCTATAGGATTTCAATCTATCATGGTCACTAATACTCACGATATTATGGTTAATGGAATTTATAAAAATCTTCTGTTCTTCGTGATTTTGACGCTTGCAACAGTACTGAAATATAGGATGCTCGTAAATAATCAAATATATAATACACAAGGGCAAGACTCTCAGCAATGTGACTAGGATATCTGCGGGAGATTGTATGTGAAATGATAATCCGTTGGAAGCGCCACCGAATACTAAAACTCGCTACTACGCCGTCGCTTAAATCGCTATGAACGGTTTGACCGGATGTGATCGTACTATATCTTGTCCTCAACACAAAACGTTCCAATTCTGCCATCCTTATCATCATCTCAGCTCATATATGTCCCACTGTCGGGCTCGAGCCTCCTTCACAATGAAAGGGAAATTGACCTACTCTACCACGCTGGCCAGACGTATTGGAATAGGGTTTTTGTTTCGAGTTTTCCGTCTCTTGCGTATGTGTTATATGCGTTTTATATACCTTAGTCGTCTCATACGATCACCCACGGGTAAAATAGGGGGTAGTGAATTATATTCTTACTCCGTCACTACACGGAAAATTCTGCCATATCTTTTCATAACTCTTTATTTCATCAACAATTTAGTCAACCTATTAGTGTTAAATATAATAGCGCATTCTACAAATGATAGGTAGGTACTATAATTTATACACTCTAAAAATTCATATCTATCAATCAATCGAATGAGTATTGACATATGTATACATAAAGCATTTCAAGTATGCAATTACACCATTTAAAATTATTGCGTTTACATTTTTACATATTATCGTTTTTTTTTTGTTTATGAAAATGTATTCGACATTTTATCAAAATAAACTTGGCATATTCATTATAAAAAATATTCTTATTAAAACTATAGGATATACATACGATACGCTTTGTTTATTGCTGGATCTTATCAGTGTTCAGATCCGGTGATATTTACTTGGATTAATTTAAGATCGAATGTAATAATTGACTATATATAAGTACCCTCGTTAGGCTTATACATTACAAATAAATAAGTTTTCTTTCTTCTTCTTTCTTTTCTTTCTTTCATTACATTATTAAAATTTGAATCTAACCGATATGCCCCAAACCAGTTTCATTAAAAATGCAATAATGTAAAGGTGGCTTTAGACCACTTAAACTATGCATTAGGTCCCGATAGCTTGCGGACGCTGTCTCTCTGAAATATTTCGATTTTAAATTTGTTGAGCCTCTGTTGGTCAATAACATATAACCTTCTTTTAAGTAGTAGTCCTCAAAATCGAATCGCATCTTCTTACTTTACGTTTAGCAACGACACATTAACAAGGTTTTTCATGTTGGCAGTGCAACTACGGGTTGCATCGGTTTTATTTTTTTTTTGGGACCAATTATACCGCCCTTACGCAGTCCACCGCCTAGAGCGTGGAAAGGGCGTCGTAAATCCCCTTAAATTCGATGGCACGTCCGATGGTTTAACTTTTACCTATCGACGTTGTTTGTCGACACTCTGACTATTGCCAATTTAATCCTTGATCTACAGACTCAGATAGTTCGGCATCAATCTGGAATACCTGTTTTACACTACTGCGGTGGAGCAAGTGAACTTTGTTCAACCGAAACTCCATCTTAGAGATCCTCTCAAAAGGCAGTGATTGCTTCCCAATTTGTGTCACTACTGATCTTTATTCAATATAGGAATAGGTCAACAGTAATGATCACAGCAATTTTAAAGGGCTGCTCTGCTCATATGGTCCGTAACTTGAGCATATTCTTCTTCGATGCCTCACTACGTAGTGTTATTTAGTTGTATTTTAATTATACTTTAGTCCCTATTCTATCAATCTTTTATACAACTGCTTTCCGGATTACAGATTGGATCGCGGTTACCAGACAATGAATATCACCTGTTTGTTAAAGAAATCCAGATCGATAAATTATAGAAATAATATCTTATTTCTATAATTTACCGTTCTGGATGTCCGATAATTTGAAAAGCATATTTTCAAATTTTACGCTTAATACTATATATTTTGTATAGTCCAAAGAGAGTTAAAAATACAATAGTATTATACTTAGTTTCCTCTAAATAGTGCTTTGAAAACTTTAATATCATATACTATATACTTTCTGAAATTTTGCGATATATCTTCCACTATCTAAGTAGATATATTTCCTTTAACCTTCGTGGGTTTTTGCGGTCATTTCTGGACTCGTGCAATTTAAAGAACATATTCACTAGTCAACTAATCTTAGATGACTAGTGAATAGGTTCTTCAGGTTCTAGGTCTAGGTCTTCAGGTACCTACCTGAAGGTGCATTATTAGCCGTTTCTTTGCTATTATTCTTTAAGTGTTAGTACATGTGTAGTACGATGTGAGGGAAATTATTACAATTTGAATTATCATTGGATCGACTTAAAACTTTTTATTTCCTCCAATGATCTGCTTAAGATATAAAGGAGTTATTAAGAAACAAAGAAATAGATTTTTTCACATCATTTACACTGAATCGAAATCTTGAATTTCAATATTGCTGAAGTTTATTGTCCAGTGTACGATTTATTCGCTGCTTTTTTTCGTTTGAACTTCGGATGTTATCCCTCATATGGCTGTTACGTCCTTAAGAGAACTACTCTGTTGACTGCAAATTTTTTCTCACTTTTATGCGAAAGGGAATGCTCCGATGGTTCGGACATGTGGAAAGAATGCCGAACGAACGTCTGGTTAAGAAGATATACAATGCGAAAGTGGAAGGATGTAGGTAACGGGGGAAACCGAGACTAACCTACCTAGACTAGATCGGTCATGTACTGAAGGAAGGTTGAGTCAAGAGTCTCCGAAACCGGCGAGCGGCGGCGCGATGATATGTATGTATGCTTAGTTTGATAGATAGGTAATTTATAGTTTGATAAGAATGAGAGATTCGATAACAACAGAACCTGAAGTCTTTTGTTTTTAGTAGTTTGATACCACAGCTTGTACTTAGGCAACAGATAGATTATTAAAATTGGCGTATCTAAGCTACTAATCATCTTTGTGAGATAAATATGTGTGCGTGTGTGTGTACGTGAACTGTCCTCGTTCGCTGACCGATTTCTCCTTACATTATAGTCTTGTCCTTAATCAAATGCAATAACTGCCTATAAAATTTTAACAGATTGTAATTTAGTTGACCGAGTGTACCTAATAATATTATCGGCGAGGCGGTCGCGGGCGCCCCCGCCTCCCCGCGTGGCGCCCCTCCCGCGCCCCGTCCTCGCCCGCGCCTACATAAATCTATTTTATCGTACACCGGCAATAAATTTTATTTCGGGATCTTTAATTCTTTGTTATTGAATTGGATTTTAGTGTTTTATTCGGGTAAACAAACAATATATCGGAACGTTTCAAGCAGTACTTAGGGCACGTGTGCGTTACGTAAACATGACTAGCGGCGCGCCCGTCGTCGCTCGACTTAACTTAATAAAACATTTTATTTGTAGATTGGACTGCGTTCCGTTATTGCCGCCGTAAAATGGCCGGCTTTTGTCTGCGTTCACAATTAAAACTTCGATAATGTTTAGTTGTAACGCTGTGCACAAAGAAATGCCGCTCTTTGCTCCAACAATTACGGGGTGGACGTAAATAAACTGTCGATAGCGGCGCGGGCGGCGTACGACTCGGGGATCTACAGTAGCGATCGATAAAATGTGCAATCGTAAACTTCCTGCTGTACGAGATGGGGAAATTATAAATTAACCGACAAATTGTTCTTTTTCATCTGACCGTTATCGTTATTGTAAAGTGAATGAAGCCGACTTGTTAAACGCCCGTAGTCATTATGTCAGAGGAAGATTTAAATATGTCTTGTAAATTCTTTAAAATATTCGACATACAAATTTTATGGGTAATATCAATCTATTCGAAATTCTATTTCGTTTAATACATTTACAAACCGTCAATGATTCCTTTGTTTATAGATTTTAAAAGCTTAATATTTTTTTTATGTCCTGTTCATATCCTTGTAAACAGGTTAGCATTAAAGTTTTGCAATTTAATTCAGAAATACCAATCATCATTCTCCTACTCTTATCCCAATTGCTTGGGGTCGATAGTATTATCGATATACTTCTTTCATAGTACATATTGTAAAAGTTATTGGCTATAGTTTTATGATCGGCCGCCTACCAAACGTCAACCCTCTTTGGGAATGTAATTGTTGACCAAACGGCATCAGATAGAGTTCGCCCAGGTCCTTATAAGGCTCTTACTCGTCTTTTACGACATCCACGAGCAAAGTAAGGGTTCGTAGTATTCGTAGCCGCTACCACAGCTCAGAAATACCAATATTTATCTTAATTCAGAAATACAAATATAAGATACTATTGATATTCTCATAGAATACGAGCTAATTTTTTTAAGAGTCAGTACTGTAACACCAATTGCGGTTGGTCATGATTGCGGATTGTTCATCAATACACAAACACCGTCATCACCACTGCATATAAATCAAGGCGATTATGGCAGTATATCCTAAAACCTATGACTAAATGAAGATAGAATTATTGGTTGAAACATTTATTTTTTTATTTCTATACGTCCCTTCCCGTTCGTTGGGTATTGTAAAAGTCGTTTGTGTAGTTTTAAAAGAAAGAACTTATTTGATTAAATATTAATTATATGTTTTTTTTTTGTCAACAGGCCAAAATGATTGAAAACTCTCAGGCTTGGTTGGGAGCCTCGACTTCTGCAGCCATAGCAGGTTGGTTCACTACATTATATTCATATAAACATACATCATAAGCTGTATCTCTAAAATATCAAGTTAAAAATATGCTTCTAACGACACCGCATCCATCAATCTAATAATCTTATCTTTAATGGCGGTTAAACTACTGTCAGTTTTATTTTTATTTAGTTTTTATGCCATTTATTTATAATTTAATTATGATTTATATTTAGTTTTTTTTTATATCAATAGTGGTGTAGTATTTGTGATTTCGAAGATTGAATTTTATTTTTAGAGAGTCAGAGAGCAAAGATTAAAATTTTAATGTTATGAATTGCTATAATTACATATTTATACATAATGACGGTTAATCGTTATTAAAAAGTTGAAAAAAAAATTTGAATTATACCATACCATCAATTCATTGCCGTGCGACTGAAAAGCCAATGTGCTTTATTCAAATAAATAAAATACTTATTAAAATCCAATGAGGTAGTGTTTAATATGCCTTCTAAATTCAAATAATCTCATAACTAACAAGCAATCAACTATGAAATCAAATAAAGTTACTATTTGTGCAGGTAACTACTTCGGTATTCAGTCTTATATTTATGCTGATAACTAATTCCAAATTTAAATAAACTTATAATTCAACTTAATAATTGCTTTTACATTCAAATAATTGCATTTGGAAATCGATGTAGTTTCGTCACCGTTGTCTATAAGCAAAAATAATATACACAGTGAATTCACAAGTTTTATTTCCCATGTGTATATAAAACATCTTATAATACAGTTATAAATAACATAACAAACTGTGTCATTCTATTTATTGCAAACATTTCTCATTGATAATAAGTACTTAGAGTATTTTCTATTACAACGTGAGAAAATTATATAGAAAAACATATCTATGGTTAATTCATTGTTAATAGAATGATGAGTAGATACTATGTCATTCAAGTATGTATAAAAAATTTGATTATATTAAAATGTCTGATATCAATTTATAATTTCTCGTCACATGTCGTAACTTTCTTCATAGAATATTTTATTTACAAATACTACATCAATATTGATGTTTCTTTTAAGTTGACATTCTTCCACGTTATTAGATTACCAGGGCCCTAGCACTCGCAAGTTGAAGTCGCCAACGTGGACTCAAAGTCAGCTGCAGGAAGCCATCCAAGCTGTTGTCACGCAACGAATGAGATTCACACAAGCAGCGTCGCACTACGGCATACCTAAAGGGACTTTATACGATAATATACTCGGCAAATCCAAAAGAATGGCAGTTTTAGATGAAACGGGATTATTAACTAACGAAGAAAGGATTATTTTAGACTTCTGTTGCGATATAAACATCTCTCCTTATAATAGACGAACAAAGAAATCGTTAAAAGAGGTTTTAGCATTTGTAGAAAAACTAAAAAGAGCTAGAGAGCCGAAATTTGTTTTCATAGGTCTAACAGGATTCAGATGGTGGTGGGCATTTTGTAAGAAACACTCGATTGTCTCTCTATATTACGATGGATCGGCTAAAAGCAGAAAATTTAAAACCGAAATGAATCGCAGGGAAGAATCTTAATTAGTAATTTTTTTTTATCTAATTCATGATTGTTGATTTACGTTAATATTATATATTTTAATCGATAATGCATCTAAATCTTTTTAAAAAACCCGTTTACGTGCGAAAAATGATTGTCACAAGTGGGATAATTTTTCGCTCGTAATCGGGTTATTATAAATAATCAAGCATATTAAATGCTAAATTTCAGTCATTTAAATATTTTTAAAATTAAGGCCGCAATGTATCATTAATTAATTATCAGTAAATATGAAAACCGTGTTTCACTAAATATGAATGATATTTCAAAGAATATACCAATACCAATTATAATAACTTAATAAGAAATTAATAAACTATTCCTAAATAGCATTAATGTAGCAATAAATTTATCGAATATATGCACCAAAAATGAGAGCGAGCTAGCTATCATCATATCATATTTAATAACCAATTTATTGAACGTATTCCTGTTTCTCTGATAAGTATTCAGACATCTCGGGTTCTTATTTAAAATGCAATTAAATTGCAGACCGACATTAAGTTGAGTCTGTTTTGTATATTTAATTGAACTCTCCTTTTATGTATATTATTATATTTGAGTTTCGCACTCCTATAATATAGTTATCGCAGAATAAAGTAGTTTTGTGTGCAATATATTAAACGTCCTTTGATTACTAGATAATGCGATTGTCAATTTATAATTAACTCTAGTTAATTACTATATAATTGACAATACGAATATAAAAATTATACGGGACATATATCTCTGGTTGTTCATTCACTGTAACATACATTGTCATATTAATATAATTTGAAATATATTCTTATGATTTTTATGAATAAATAATACTTTTCATAAATGATATTTACTTTGAAAAATATTATAAAAAAAATATATACATGAACTACTTACAAGATAGAATTATTACTAAATGATGTTAAAAATAATTTATCGTTATAGAAGTTATACTTCTATTCCCGCGTTAGGGAAAAATGATGAGAGTATTTTTTTACGATGCGCGCGCACACCGTCACGAAAAGCCGACGCTCTGAAGTTAGCTATAGTCAACATTTTAGTTTTTTAACTAGATAATGCGTTATAATAAAACTTTCAATGTATTAAATACCTTTTTTTCTATTGTTAGTGTCATTTTTTCTACAAACGTAGAATAAGGCGAAAGATAAAATTTTTGAAAAGATTTTTATCTTATTACGCCAAAGAAGTATAACTTTTAACGCGGGTACATAAGTACACACACACACTTTTTTTTTAATTTTTGTAATATATAAATCATTAATCATCTGAATTCCCAAAATTGCCAAATTAAAACATAAAAAATAAGGGTATTTAGAAACCCTATGTTATACGTAATAATAAAAAATATTTCCTAAATCAGCCCGACCATTGTTTTAATATAAATATTGTTCTAATTATATTATGTCAGAGCTTATTTTATACTGATAATAATTAAGTTTTATATAAATTTTATACGATATCATTTAGGTATAATTTTCTTTTATATTTAAAATAATATAACAAACAGTTATCATTGAAATACTACTGTAAACTTTATAATTTCGATATCCTCTAAATTACGGAAGATTGGCGTTCTCTGACAAAGCTCGAAGAAAATTGATATACTTTTTAAAACTAAAAGAGCACATATTCAAGAATACGAGAATAAAATCTTTCTATATGATAAACAGCTTTAGGACTTACTTGAAATCTACATCAAAAATGTCGTATAACGGAAAGTAACCCCTTAGGATCTAAGAATAGAAGAAACTTCCTTAAAAGTTGCCGAATATTAATAGCATCATTCCATATTATCTTCATTTCATATATGTATATTTCACTTCTGAGTACAGGCTTTTCTTTTAATATGAGAGTCAATAGTTTTTTAATATGAGAGTAAATGACCTTGGTCAAATTAAGTGGTATAGTTATTTATCCCAAATTTTCTTTCTCTTGCAGTAAGTTTAATCCTTAACCGATTTTGATGATACCATAGGAAAGAAAGAAAACTTCGTCTTCGTCATTAATTGTTGCAAACTGTATTCTTGAATATTAGTTATTGACCGAGATGGTAAAACAGTTCTTCACAATGAGGCCTCTTCTAATAACAAACTAGCATTCCTATTTAATAGAGATGCCTCCCTTCACTTCATTTTATTTTCTTCATTTGTCATCGTCATACATATCTGTAGTGTGAGATAAAAAAGTCATAAAACATTGTTTGGCATTCCCTACTTCGAGAAATTATAGTATAATAGCACATGCTAGCGAGCAATCACATACCATACAGATATAACCTTAATGTTCTCACAACCTAAAGCCGCGATCTTATACAGAAATGGGCTTATACATGGCGAGGTACCACCAACTTTCCTCAGGAGGAAAGAGGTTATGAATAATACCATGTCATGCGTGAGTAATCAATAATCTTTTATCTTATTCTTGGCGGCATCAGTTGTCCAGCTCGCTAGCGACTCTACAATTTTTTTTAGTGGGCTCAATTTTATTAGTGATATCAAGTTATACTAATGCCAAAAGATATCCTTGCTCGGAGGTTTTTATAATCGTTTAGTGATTTCGCCGCTTTCGGTATCCAATGTACCCTCTGCTGGATCAGAAGGACACATGGATCCAATTTTTACGCCAACCCTTTTACACAAGCGACAGTTCCTTGAAACGTATTATTTGGATTTATCGCTAATAGAACAGAAAGGTTTCTGGTGTATATCTTAATTATTTATAAGTTATATTGTCACGCAATCGTTATTACTTTTATACTCTTTTCTTCCCCGTGAGTGTCATAAATAATAATTAGGCAATGTAAGCGGAAAATATCATTGAAGAGAGTGGAAACTCAATATAAAACCATATGTTATTTATCCAGCGTTATATAATAATATAAATATTGGAGCAGTGTCCATCAGCGGAGGTGGTGGTTCTTGGAGACTTCAACGCTCATCATAAAGAGTGGTAGGGGTCCCGAGTCACTGACCTCCAGGGTCGATATCTCTTCAATATGGTCACGGCCTATGGACTCTCACAACTGGTGACACAGCCCACCCGTGTCCCAGACATTGAGAGCCATGAGTCTTCTTTACTGGATCTTCTGCTGACTACACACCAGCAGGGATACCGGGTAGTGGCTGAAGACCCTCTTGGGTCATCTGAGTACTGCCTGATCCGTAGCAGAGCCCCTTTTGCGAGGCCTAATCGCTCTACAGCGACTGGGACTCGCAGAGTCTGGCAATATAAGTCAGCAGATTGGGATGGACTTCGTGAGTTTTACGCATCCTACTCATGGAAGCGGCTTTGCTTCGCCTCTGAGGACCCTGGCGTTTGTGCGGACTGCGTTACCGAAACGGTTATTACGGGGATGGATTTATTCATCCCGAATACCAAAATACCCGTCGGCGGCCGCAGCCGCCCTTCGTTTAACAAAACCTGCAGGACGGCTGCACGGCAGAAGCAGTCCACATATCGGGCCTGGAATAGGGCTAAAAATTGTCAAGACCCGAACATCAGAGAGGTGAAGCGAAAATTTAACGCCGCTTCTAGATCTAGTAAGAAGGCTATTGCCAGTGCCAAGGCAGAACATGTTGCCAGAACTGGCGAGCGATTGGAGAGTTATCCCGCTGGGAGTCGTGCATTCTGGTCGCTCGCCAAGGCTGCCCAAGGCAACTTCTGCCGGTCCAATCTCCCACCACTACAGAAAAGCGATGGAAGCCTAGCCCACAGCGCAAAGGAGAAGGCCGATCTTTTAGGTCAATTCTTTGCCTGTAACTCGATTTTGGACGCGGGAGCTGCCAAACCACCTACCATCCCGCGGTGTGAAAGCTCTCTACCTGAAATCCGTATCTCGCAGCGAGCGGGCAGGCGGGAACTGCGGCTTTTAGACGTCCATAAGTCGAGTGGGCCGAATGGCATCCCTGCAGTGGTCTTAAAGACGTGCGCCCCTGAATTAACCCCCGTCCTCACGCGCCTATACCGACTTTCCTACGATACTAATAGGGTTCCATCTTCGTGGAAGGTCGCACAAATCCACCCGATCCCTAAAAAGGGAGACCGGGCGGACCCATCGAATTACAGGCCGATTGCGATAACATCCTTGCTCTCCAAAGTAATGAAGAAAATTATAAACCGCCAGCTTCTGCAGTACCTTGAGGATCACCAGTTGATCAGTGATCGCCAATACGGCTTTCGACATGGTCAATCGGCTGGTGATCTTCTTGTGTACCTTACTCACCGTTGGGCAGAGGCTTTGGAGGGCAAGGGTGAGGCGCTAGCATTCAGCCTAGATATCGCAAAGGCGTTCGATAGGGTCTGGCACGGGGCCCTTCTATCGAAGCTACTTTCTTATGGAATCCCCGAGGGACTCTGTAAATAGATCGCCAGCTTCCTGGATGGTCGGAGTATAAAAGTCGTCGTCGATGGTTCTTGCTCCGATACCATGACCATTAACGCTGGTGTACCACAGGGCTCGGTGCTTTCCCCGACGCTGTTTATCCTGTATATCAATGACATGCTCTCTATAGAGAATATGCATTGCTATGCGGATGACAGCACGGGTGACGAGCGGTATACTGAGCATCAGAATATCCCTCGGAGTATATTACAGGAAAGAAGGACTCAACTTGTGTCTGAAGTCGAGCGCTCTCTGGGGCGAGCCTCGAAATGGGGTGAACGGAACTTATTCCAGTTCAATCCCACTAAGACACAAGTTTGCGCGTTCACTGCAAAGACCCCGTTTGTCATGGCGCCTCAGTTCCAAGGAGTAACTCTCCAAATTGCCGAGAGTATTGGGATCCTCGGCGTCGAACTATCAAGCAAAGTCCAGTTCGGGAGTCATTTGGAGGACAAAGCCAAATTGGCAAGTAGAAAGCTGGGCGTCCTGAACAGAGCCAGGCGGTACTTCACACCGAGACAACGTCTTGTGCTATATAAGGCACAAGTCCGCCCTCATGTGGACTACTCACATCTCTGGGCAGGCGAGCCCAAATATCAGCTAGACCTACTTGACTCCCTGCAAAGACGTGCTGTTCGAATCGTCGGTGATCCCAATTTCACGGAAAGACTGGAGTCATTGGGGAGCCGGAGAGACTTTGAGTCTCTCTGTATACTCTACAGACTCTTTCACGGGGAGTGCTCTGAGGAACTATTTAACTTGGTACCATCGTCACCATTTTATCACCGTACCACTTGACACCGCAGCAGGGTTCATCCATTTCACCTGGAAACGATACGGACATCTACTGTACGTTTTCAGCGATCATTTCTACCACGTACGTGCAAGATCTGGAATGAACTACCTTGTCCTTTTTTAAACGAGCTTTAAGAAGAGCTCTTTCTTCACGGTTGGCAGCGGCCTAGCTGTGCCCTGGTATTGCAAAAGTCCATGAGCGGTAGTGTCACTTACCATCAGGTGTGCTGCTTACTCGTTTGCAACCACCGGCAATAAAAAAAAATAGTTTCACTTGCTTTACGTGCCCAGCTGTGGGACATATATGAAAAGAATGATAAAATTAAAATGTAAGAATTTGTAGGTAATAAAACGAGATAGTAGAGAAGTAACTCTGCAATATATTGCTATTTGCAAAACCCAGTGAAACGTAACACAGAGAAGTGAACGACAAATTTTATCTACACGTGAATATCATTATTTTTTTTATTATAAAGAAATTAGAATTATTATCAATTATATAGATTGGATTTCAACTCAGATTCCAGTTAATCATTCCTTCGAATTTACTAATTAGTTTTATTGATAGTACTTTTTTTTTGCTATTTGCATACAATGTGGAATTTGTAAAAGCAAAAGTTAT
This sequence comes from Lymantria monacha, assembly GCA_905163515.2. Classification (NCBI taxonomy): domain Eukaryota; kingdom Metazoa; phylum Arthropoda; class Insecta; order Lepidoptera; family Erebidae; genus Lymantria; species Lymantria monacha. Next base: position 28,663,418 of record LR991081.1, read on the forward strand.
TAACAATTCGCAAATATAAATCTTGAATATATAAAACCTTAAGTGTTAAATGTATATGGTATTAAAAGACTTGCCAGCAAAAATACACCTTATATTTTTTTCTTCACATAGTGTCATGTTATTAGATATTTTACATTTGTTTTATTATTTAAATAATAAATGAAGTTTCCCTTATCAAGAATAAAAGCAGCATTAAATAATGAAGCCGTTTGTGATGATACAGATAATGTCTACCGGATCTTGAAATATGTAAATAATGATAATACCTAAATAGAAACTGCTGAGTCGTCTGGAAAACAACTGTAACGTGATATTTTAATTATTAAAAAGAAATATCTCGATTTCTTCGAGAGAGGGCGGCCATTAAAATGTTAAGTTTATTGTTTTCTTCCACGCCTTCGTAATTATTCGATAAAAACATTTCATTCTTAGTAAAAACTTTTTACTGTTCACTTGTTTCGCTATCTTGCAAATACTTCTACACATGTTTTGTAATATATTTGCGAGTAGTTTTAAAGTATTAATTGAATGACATCAATGACATCCAATTTTGAACAACCCACTTATCACTGAGGATTAAATTTTGGTCAAAGATTTCCTTGGCAATTTAATAATTTTGCATTTTACCAATCACGGTTATAATATTTCCATTTTTTATCAAACCTATTAACTGTACATTTATTATGATAGCATATGCTTTTCTATCCTATTTATTCAACAAAAATCCTACAGATTTAAGTAAATACAAACTCTTTTTATATAGACACCATAGTATATCGACTCAGCATACAATTCCAAATAAGTGAGCAAAAATCAATTCTAAATAAGACAGCAGTTGAGATCTTTTAAATATGCGTTCAAAACTATGATCATACGAAAAATAAATAATTACATCTCGTAGGAAAAATATATAATTACTTTGTAGGATAAATAAATCCACCAAACTTGGCACGTAAATAACTTACTTAAACTACTTAAGATTCTTACGATTAAAACTAAACTATTAGAAATATTTATATTAAATGATACTAATTATCATTAAATATAAATATCTCTAATAGTACTATTGTGATGATAAGAAAGGATCTCCAATTATATTTTACAATTGATTATAATACCTATCATTGTAAAATAAATAGTTACAGATCTCAAAAGATTTATATAAAATCGCATACATTATGTTAGTTATTTGATTTTACTTATGAAACTCTAGTCTGATTATGATTGTAACAGTTTAATACAGATCCACTGAATAGAACATAAACACAATTATTTTGTAAAACTAACACAAAAACACCATAATTATTTTGTATATTATTTATTTCTCATCATTATTCTCCTACTCTTAGTCCAATTACAATCGATTACGGTCGATACAATATGTACTCTTCTTTCATAGTACATATTGTAAAAGTTATTGGCAATAGTTTAATGACCGGCCGCCTGCCAGACGTCAACCCTCCTTGGGAATGTAATTGTTGACCAAATAGCATCAGATGGAATTGCCCAGGTCGTTATAAGGCTGGTAGTCATCTTTTACGACATCCACGAGCAAAGTAAGGGTTGGTAGTATTCGTAACCGCTACCACAGAGCTGTTTCATCTATCTATATTTCTCATCATATAATTCAGATATAAGTAACCATAACCACCTCCTTACCACGATGCGTCATTCATTCTTTCCTAACGCGCATCTATGATGGTACAAGCAGTGATAGAATAAAGTTTAATATTGTCAACACAATACGTATTCTTTCTGCAAGCCATGAATAAATGTAACACAGATTTTAGGTAAGTTTTAATGACCTGCTTGAGATGACACTTGGCAGGCCTTCCCTGGTAGAGTTAAAGGAAACATTACCAATAATCACCCCGCATTAGATACAGTTGATTGGGTTAGTGTAAAAGTCTTAATCAATTTTTTACGAAAACCATGAGCGACGATTCTATATCGATATAGTCACTACTCTATGTCATTATGTAACCTATTAATAATAATATTAGGTAACATAGCTATTATTAATTACAACGGCCAGTAAACACAGTTGTTTTTATTGTGTACCTAAATAATTTTAACGATATGTTTAATTATGTTTTATCTGTAAATATAAATTAAAAACACGCACGCATACCGCGTTTTTCTTGCATTGTTACGTTAGCCCCCACCTTGCATGTTCATTTAATATATTTTTCATTATACTTATATTTCTATGATGTAACACTGAACACATACTAGATACTTTATAAAAATTATAGTTTTATATATATGTTTGATTGAATTTTGGTTTCTAAAGTTCTCAATAGCAAGATTTGGAAATATTCAGTACCAGTTAGTAGACTCGACCCATCATTATGTGAGAATTAAAATGAAATTTAGATACACCTTGGTTGATATCTTTATCAATTGTTATTGACCACTAGACTACAAATAATTACTGATTATCATAAATACTAATGATTTTCAATAACAATTTCAAATTACATTATTAAATTACTTCATAATCAGACTTGAGCTATTTTAATTTCTGTTTTCATCCTAAGAATAAATAATTCATAATTGTAGGAATAAAATAAATGTAAGTTCATCGCCATTTAGATTAATGTTTTTTTTGTATTTAAATGTAAAATATGTAAAAAAAAATCCTAGAATATTTTTAGGTTTTTTTTTTAGATATAGTATAGAGAGACTCTATATTGTATAGAGCAATGATCAAGATGATTCATTTTTTCTCTCCGACCAAGTAAATATTTATTTTACTTAGTCTGAGTTTTTTATATAATAATATTTTCATGTTATGGAACTACTTCTTAATTAACGTTGTTTCATGTTTAAAGTTTTAAAACTGATAATGCTTAGTATTGTCGGCGAACATTGTTAGTTATTATTAAAATTCTTTTTTTGTAGCATTACGTTACTAAATGCAACTATTAGATGCATTGAATTTCTGTTCAATTCTATTTTGTAATATAATTGTTGCTGTTACTTTATAAACCTTTATGAGGTTTAAATGTACTTAAATTTAGATTTGAGACTTTTTTCGGGGAAGATAAATTTTTAAAACTAATTAAAAATTTATCTTAAAATTGAAGCAAAATTTTAATTAAATTTTGTGTCCTCTTCATTTCCTTTTTTAGTTATTAATAAACTAGTGATATAATATTTTTTATGCCAATTCATTTGGCCAGTGTTTTTAATTGCATATTAACGTATAATTTGTGCTTACTTTGATTTTTAACAATGGAACGTTATTTTCAACATAACTTGTTCCAATTTATTGTGAACCTGTTGCCAACATTTTGTTCATTTTTTTTTGTTTTCTTATGATTTTATTTTGTAGAAAATATTAAATTGTATTATTTGATAGAAAAAAAAGCTTGTAATAAAGCGATCTTTTATTTTTCCTCGCCCGCTAATCTTTCTTTTTGTTAACAGGTTTCTACCCGAGGTCAGTATTTATTTTTCCTCTTTTTTTTTGTTCTTAGAAATATATTGTATACCTAGGTATATTGCTTAAGGAGTTGATAATTTAATGAAAATGTTCACATTTTGTTTATATATATTATTACTATAAGACGCATTTTATAATTATAACGCCCATCATCGTGAATTAAATTTAATAAGTAAATATTTTGATTTTAATGTTTTCAATATATACTTCAGTGACTACGACGTGTATATTAATTGGAGGTCTGGGTTCGATTCTCAGAACAAGTAAAAGTTTCTTCAATAGCTTTTTCATCAGAGAATTTTTAAACAGCAACACGGCGTCGACCAATGTCGTCATTGGGAGTAGGTTCTTACTAAAAATATGTGCAGGAAAGACTAGATTTATAGGTTCGATGTAAAATTTTATAGAAATGCCTCATCATCATCATCACCGCCCATAAATGTCCCATTTTTTGCTCGGGCCTCTTCCGTAATGGGAGGGTAATTAACCTACTATACCGCGCTGGTCAGACGTGTTGGTATAGGGTTTTGTTTCGAGTTTTCCTTCTCTCGCATAGATGTTATATGCGTTTTATATCCCTTAGTCGTCTCGTATGATCACCCACGGGTAAGATATGGGGTGGTGAATAGTATTCTTACTCCGTCACCACACGGAAAATAGAAATGTCTACTTTGTCTTAATGTTATAGCTACGATCCTCGAATTTTGGCTGATACTTTTCAATACTTACAATAATACGAATACTTACATTTCTCGTGAATGTTGTAAAAGATGACCAATAGTTTACATCGGCCTTCAGTATACTGATTTACATACATGCATATCATCACGCCATATCCCTTGCAGGGTAGGCAGAAAGAACAGAGGGCCAGAGAACTCTATCCTTGCATACTTCACTCGCTTCCTAAACATAATTCTCTTCATACACGCTCGCCGGTTTCGGAGACTCTTGATTCCACCTTCCTTCAGTACGTGACCAATCTGGTCTAGGTAGGTTAGTCTCGGTCTCCCACGGTACCTAGATCCTTCCACTTTCGCATTGTATATCTTCTTAACCAGACGTTCGTTCGGCATTGTTTCCACATGTCCGAACCATCGGAGCACCCACTTTCGCATCTTTACACCAATACTCTCTTACATACCTACTCGCTCTCTTACGTCGTCGTTACGAATGCGATCGGTCAGCCTAACTCCACAGATTTACTTATTTCTGGTTAAAAATTATATTCTCAAGTGATAACCGCGACCGTTTATGAAGCTATTGCCAAAACTTTTACAATATGTATGGAAACAGCATACATATTGCATCGACCGCAAGTAATTGGGATAGAGGATGTATGCAGATCATAATACGGTTAATACTTAAGATTAAAACTAATTAATCGATATTGCCATTTTAAAAGACTAAAAATAACTAGAATAGAAACTCGTTTCATGAATAATGAACAATTTATCGATCATGATTGAGTTCTCCAATTATAATGCATGTTCGTATTATTCTATCGTGTAACTTATGTGCTATAATTCTTTTTTTTTTCTAGAATACAGAGAGTATTCTAATAGTCTATTCTATAAAGAATTATTAATGGGACCTTATTATATACGGTTGTAAAGCAAAAATTCATAAATTATTTTCTCAATATATATACGCCTTTTGGGTGGGTGATCGTAAAAGATATCTAAGGGATATAAAACGCATATAACATCTATGCTATGGAGCGGGCTATGCTAGCGTGCTATGGAGCGGGCTATGCTCGGGATTTCTCGCGCGAGATAGAATCTGAAATACGGAAATCCGCAGATGAACGGGTGTAACGGACATAGCACGAAGAATTAGCACGCTGAAGTGGCAATGGGCAGGCCACATAGCTCGCTAGGTGGATAGACGACCTAGTGAAGGTTGCTGGGCGTCATTAGATGCAGGCGGCACAGGACCGCACTCTGTGGAGTAACATGAGGAAGGCTTACGTTCAACAGTGGACGGCAACAGGCTGAAATGATGAACATCTATGCGAGAGAAGGAAAACTAAAGAAATCCCTATACCAACACGCCTGACCAGCGTGGTATAGTAGGTCAATTTCCTTCCCATTATGGAGGAGGCTTGAGCTCAACAGTGGAACATATATGAGCTGAGATGATGAGGATGACAAAAGTTAAAAAAATACCATTATTACCACTGTTTATTTATTATTCTTACGCGCTTTCATAAACGACAGTTACATTTTAAGTAACACCTAAAAAAAACTATATGACACAACATCAATTTGATATTATATATACCACGTGTAACGTTGCCATTTAAATTACTTTAATTGTTAACTAAGATTTAAAACTGATTGGTGATTTATAAAAACCCGATTACGGAGCGAAAAATTATGTCACAAGCGGGATTCGAACCCGCGCCTATTGGGATTCCGGCCCAATCGTGCTGCCACTACACCACCGTGAACTATTGTAGGACATGCAAATTTCGCTTCGTATCATATTTTTTACGTCTTTAAGGTGACGTATGCTATCTACCCGACAATGTTTACACATTGTTATAGGCTTAATACTTCAAACTTTGCAGTTAGAATTGTATTAAACGATGACATAACCTTGTTATTCAAATTACTGAAATTTAGCATTTAATATGCTTAATAATTTATAAAAACCCGATTACGAAGCGAAAAATGGTGTCACAAGCGGGATTCGAACCCGCGCCTATTGGGATTCCGGCCCAATCGTGCTGCGAATAATTTGACTGATTGGTGAATTAGGACATACATTTTTTTTTGTTTGTTTTAACTCTTATATTTAATTCTTAGAGGATGTACAGCATCACTTATAAGGCTGATAGCATTTATTTCTAACCCTATTATAACTTAGACCTTACAGTCAGGTAACTTATATGTTAAAACAGATTATTCCGTTAGTTAATCGACTCCACAAACGATTTTCGCATCTAGAAAGGAAACTGGGCTCATACATTAATTATCGACAGCTTAATATATGGAAGAAGTCCCTTCCAATTAAAATGCTTCTATAATTAGTTAAATAGTGATTCCTATTCTATGAGCTAAGAGTATTTTTTTTTTCAAAGCCATCATGAACTAAGGAAAGAATTCTTGTATTGCAATTTATTTACAAATTATACCCAGATTCAGAACAATTTATGGATCAAATATAGTATTGATCTATTACGGAATCGAACCCACGGCATCTGATCTGTCGAAAATTATACATCATATAAAAAAATATTACTTATTCTATAGGTTTAATTTTGTTTAGAAAAAAAATATATTAATAGTATTTTATTTTACAGTATCAGAACTTACTAAGTTCACGGGAGGAGTAAGATATTGTAGTTGAGATGTCTTATAAATCAACGTTATTATAGAGATTTTTATCTATCCTCTTCGGTATTTCTTGTTAGTTTTTTTTTACAATCATCATCGTCCTGCTCTTATCCCTATTTGTTTGGGGTCGATACAATATGTCCTCTTCTTCCATAAAACCGGCAACGTCATCTCTATGTTTACTCCTTGTCTCTCCATGTCATGCTTCACGCAGTCCATCCATCTTCTCTTTGGTCTTCCCTTAGTTAGTTTTTTTTTTTACAATAATTACAGTATTAATTTGAAACACAGATAGAAAGAATTTATTTAGGTTGCCATGTTTTAAAATTTTTAAAAGAGAGAAAAAGCAAATCCATAATTTTAATTCTTAAGTATAGAGACCTAATAAGTTAATTTCAAAACTTGATGCGTTTATTTTTTCTACAGAGCATGCCGATTCGGAATTAATTTTTGTAAATATTTTTGTGTTAATAATTTAATATTTGCACTAGTTACATAAACATAAGTTTACTACAAAAATAATACAATCTTGAACTTCATAATCATCATTATCTTAGCTCATATTAGGGCCATTGCTGGGCTCGTGGCTCCTCCACAATAAGAGGAAATTTAACCTACCATACCACACTGCTGTGTGGTAGCGGCTACGAATACTACCAACCCTTACTTTGCTTGTGGATGTCGAAAAAGACGACTAAGAGCCTTATAACGACCTGGGTCAACTCCATCTGATGCCGTTTGGTCAACAATTACATTCCCAAGGAGGGTTGACGTCTGGCAGGCGGCCGGTCATAAACTATTGCCAATAACTTCTACAATATGTACTATGAAAGAAGAGTACATATTGTATCAACCCCAAATAATTGGGATAAGAGTAGGAGAATGATGATGACGACACTGGTCAGACCAATTTGTATACGGTTTTATTTCGAGATTTCCCTCTTGCGTAGACATTTCCCTAGTCGCCTTTTACAAAACCCCGTGTAAGATAAAGAGTGGTGAATTGTAATTCCGTCAACACACGGAGTGGGTTTCGTCTATTCTCGTATTTATAGATCTGTTATAGACGTATATGTATTTAATTGTGAATACGTTCCATGATTCAATCTCTTATTACACACTTCATCATCATTATCATCCCAGCCCATATAGGTCCAACTGTTGGGCTCGGGCCTCCTCCGTGGGAGGGAAATTAACCTACTATACTGCGCTGGTCAGACGTGTTGGTATAGGGTTTTGTTCGAACTTTCCATCTCTTGCATAGATGTTATATGCGTTTTATATCCCTTAGCTGTCTCTTACGATCACCCACGCGTAAGATAGGGTTGGTGAATTGTATTCTTACTCCGTCACCACACGGATAATTAAACACTTATTCTAATATAAATATAGTTGCAAACTTTTAGTATACACTAATATTTTTTACGATACAAAGTATAATATAAGAACACACTAAAGATATATATATATATATATATATATATATATATATATATATATATATATATATATAATATATATATTATTTTACATATAAAATAATTTTCTTCAGAAATTTTATTTGTAAGATTTAAAATAAATTTTTCCTTCCTTACTTATTGGTTTATTTGTTAAGTTTGTTTATTCTTTTTTTTTTCTTTTTTATCAATACATAGGTCAATATTAATTTGTCACTAATAAAATCTATTTCCAAAGCACATAAAAAATATGATTTACTAATTTTTATCTTTATTCCATCTACAGATAGCTACCAATACCAACTGCAGTCAATGTGGCAAAAGTGTTGGAACACTCAGACCCTCGTCCACAACCTGCGCTTTAGGGAACGCGGACCGCTGAAATCCTGGCGACCAGAAACCATGGCGGAGGCAATTTTCTCCGTGCTCAAGGAAGGACTATCGCTGTCTCAAGCGGCCAGAAAATATGATATACCATACCCGACGTTTGTGCTGTATGCCAATAGGGTCCACAACATGCTTGGACCCAGTGCTGACGGCGGTGCAGGTACGATTTTAATTGTGCTATTAAAAACTGAAAATATTAGTGGTTGCAACTTTCTATAACTAAATTATGCAATTATATTATTCAAGTTTATGACGAATATTAAATATATTATTTCTAGAGGTGTAAAAATATTCCACAATATGCCATCACTGCTCGTTTAGTAGACTATGGTCTGGACACGCCGTCCGTTCCGTCCGGGGCGACGACAGGGCGGCGTGTAACCCCATAACCCACCGTATTCCCTCGCCATAGCCATTAGGCCGGCCACTGGTACCGAGTCCTTGACGTCCGTGGTCAGCGCGATCTTTTATACCTTATGGTATTATTAATATATTTATGCTTTCGTTACTTATTTTTCCAGAATTTTTTACCTATATTGTGCCAACAGATAGTACTGAAATTTATATTATTTCTTGGATAAATATTACTGTAAACATGAAATGTTAACTATCCTGACTAACGTCCAATAAATCCTTTAATCTTTGCTACAATAAATTTAAAATTATATTAAATATATAATAATATAAAAAATAACTAAATATACAACCTCTTTTGGCATCTGAGCCCTCTTCGTATTAGAATACTTAAGTAAGCCTAAACAAAGATATTTTCTTTTCAAAAATATTATAACTCGTATAATACGACTTAATAAAACAAGTTTTACTATTAAATATAATCTTAAAACATCTGTCTTCGATTAAATAATAAAAGGAAAGGGGTTTCTAGTACCTAGCTTTAATAGCATATAGCTCCAACTTTATTATAATACCAGCTCCTGCCCGCGGCTTCGCCCGCGTATAAGTTACTTTCCTAAAGTTTTCCATCCCCTATTTTTATTTTACCCCTTCAGAGTAAATTTTAACAACATGTTAATGTCACATTTATTTATATCTAATCAATAGCCTAAAAATAAGTTTCAAGCTTCTGTCTTTAAAAATGACGATACTTCCTTACAAATTTTCATCTCCCTTTACAACCCTTGTTTGCATTAAAATGTAGCTTATGTCCTTTGTCAGGCTCTAGACTATCTGTGCACCAAATTTCATTTAGATCGGTTCAGTAGTTTTGGCCTGAAAGAACGACAGACAGACAGACAGAGTTACTTTCGCATTTATAATATTAGTAAGGATTTCACCTCACGGCATTTGCATCATTCTAAATAACATTAAGATTAATTAATAAAACTACTATTAATATATACAAAATTAATGGCGATACCAATTAACTTGATTTATTTATTAACAATTATGAATATAGAAAATAAAAATTGCAATTAAAAATGGAAAGTCGCATCCACCAATCTATTTTCAGTTTAATGATCAAAGATGTAAGCAATCATTATGATAGCACACATCTTAGTTTATCACAGTATCATATCGCTGAATACTTTGCCAGTTTAATTCTCGACAATTTTATGTGTTGAATTAATAAGTGAGGCTGTTCGAAACTTGATAAAGATGAAGAAAATAATCTGTTGAAGCTTCATAACTTTAAGAATTAAGTGCCTCACTTCATTCGTATAGACATTCAAAATTATAGCGTGTGATTGGAATAAAAACTCAATTTAAATCGAACTCCCAGTATCTTTTGAGTTACTCATAAACAAGAGATCTTTCGATTTTATTGAAGCAAATCACCAATTATATTTTAATTTAATACTTATAAATTTGTATATTTTATATTAAAATTGTAAGTATTCTGCGATATAATATACTATAATATTTTTAATTATAATATATTATTAGGTATTTATGTACATAATTATTAATGATATATATACCTATATGTGCTGCGAATTTTACACAGTTGTTTTGGCATTGCGAATATTTTGCGCTGCATGATCTGAGCGTTATTATTATTTTTCTTATAAGTTATGGTGAATGTGTTATTATATATGATCATACATTTATATATATATATATTTGTTTATAGTACTCAATTATAGGTAAAAAAAACTTTTGAACCAAAGATATTAAAAAATTGAACGCGAATAAATTTCTAGTTATACAATACTCGTAGAAAAGGCAAAACCTATAAACTTTTTAAACCGTTACAATTATCGATTTAAAATAACGATAGTGTGAAAAAAACGTCTTATCTTATTCAAACTTAAATTCGTTTTTAGATTGGCCATCACATTCTTTCAAAGATTTTCAGCGGAAACATACTGGGTAACCATGGCCATATTTTATTATGTTTTTTTTTAATATATTATCTATAAAAATTACGCCTATTATTTATATAAAAATTAATACATAAAAAAATAAATTCACTTAAATAATTAAACAAATACGTTATTACGTATTTGTTTAATTATTAATTTTAATAAATAATTAATAAATTTAATAATTTATATTATTATATTAATTAAACTTGAACAACGCGTTCATATTGTCATATCAACACGTTTATGAAATAATATAATGATTAAAAAATTAAAACATGTAATTTCGAAAAAGCATTGCATGATGTTGTGATCGTAGACCAACAAGTATGTGATAAGTATGAGTCATGGATCTGAACATTATTAATAAGGGCACAGCTAGAGATCTGTCAAAATAATGTTGCACTTCTTAAGCCTTGTTAAAAGAAGGGACATATAGCGCTCATGAAACATCTGAGCAAGGAGTCCATATCAGACACATACATTAGAGAAATTAACACTAAAGACATATGTCTTTAGTGTATATAGCAACTATATAGTTGAGGGCTATATCGTTGCTAGATTATACGCTTGAATTCTCAAACATCTAATAGTACGGCGGTATAAAGGTGACGCTAGTAGCTCCTTGGTGTAAACAGTCAAACAATTCCTCAGAGAGAGTATAGAGTATACTGTAGAGTGTATAGAATACACCAAAAGACCAAAAATCTATGCGCTGCTCCATCGAATCTAGACTCGAATCACACCCATTTACTTTTTAGGAAATCGATCTGATATTTGGGCGCAAATGCTGAGAGATCTGAGCATTTCTTTACATGTGGACAAAATGTTGACTTACAATACAAGTTTCGGCGGGAAATACCGATTGCCGGCGATCCACTGTCCCGAAGGACAGTTAGTTTTTCAGTCAGATTGTAAGTAAAATAACCTTTGTACAATATTTTGACGACAAAGATCCTAATAATTTTGAACGTTTGAAGAGTTATTCCTTCGAATCTTAGTTACTTGACTATGATATATAATAAATCGATTCTTTGCAATCACCACGCGAACTTGTGTCTGTTTCATGGGATTGAATGGTATTAAGTTCCATTCAGTCCATTTCGAGTCTATGGTAGTTCATTTCGAATCCTACTATAAAGGGCTCTTGTCTTTAGACACAAGTTAAATTTGTTTATCCTCTAATATCCTTCAAGAGAAACTCTGAAGTCTGATTTGTCACACGTCACTAATGCTTTCATTCGCATAGAAACGCATATTTTATCATCATGTACATTTTACGCTATCATTATTGGATAAACGGTTTAGCCATTTACGGCAATCTTTACGGTCCGATTCGTGTACAAAATCCCTTGAGGATTCCATGTAATTAGTAGCTTCAATAGAGGAGCTCTGTACTGAGAGACTAAAAAAGCTTTCCGTAATATCTTGCTTGACGATTGCAGTCTCTGTCCAAAGATGTGCACCTTAGACAAGAAGATAACATGCCGACTGAGCGTGATGTAAGGTATTTTGGCAATCATTGATCGGCTGATAATATAGTACTCAGGGTAATATTGAAGCCGGTAATTTATTACTTACTCCATTACTTCAGGATAATATCCTTCTTATCCCTATTGGACTTTGATTCAAAGGGTTGTGAGAATTCAAACTTTTTTAGGATCGGGTAGATTTGAACTACTTTCTACAAAGAACTCTGTCTCTCTATCACTCTCACTCGGAACTCTGTTAATATTATAGAACCTAACGCTATAGACGCTTAAGAATGGAATTAACTCAAGGTAGCATATCTTCACTCCCACTACAGGAATGCCAAACAACCTGCTCTATTTATGGACATCTAAAAACTGCCACTCCTTCCTGACATCTCGTTCCGTATTCTATCTTTCAGAAACTATATCAAAAGTTTCAGCGTCCTATATATGGAACGGATGCTTTCAACACGTATCTTAAGACCGATCTTTGCATATTTTCTACATCTCAAAGTCGCCAGGCTATCTCCAAAGTGCTGGATAAGTTGCTACGCCAATGATAGGATTTATTATGCGTGCACAGGCGTCATACTTGACCATCTTAGGCAATTTGGAGTTGGTACGGTGGCTTAATACTTGTAGCCTTGAATAAGACAGACATTAACCTAGTACATTCACAAGCCCCGCAGAAGTCCATTCGATACCACTTTGATCATCATACATTCTATGGTCATTAGTCAATTCCTATTACAGTTCATCTAATCTAAGAAGTGCATTTTGACGTTTCGCACTTTTTAATACACAATAACTTTGGTCAAACGTATACACATGATTGAAAATAATAAATCTGAAATTTTAAAACATTATTGAGTTATTTACATAATTAACGTTGCACAAGAAAGTGCAAGAAAGTCACACACTTTCTTGTACAATAATCTAATGTTGAAACTCGTAAAACTAATTTATAATAAAAATAACATGGTAAATAGTAATTATTAATGACGATCTTAAAATGTCCCATCATCACGTTCTATACAGTAGTGCTTGACAACTTCCAATTCACGAATATCCAATTAATCGGTAAAAATATTAGAATAATATTATTAATCGAATAGAGATTTTGACAGAGATGTACGTTTTAACAATTTTATTGATAAAGAAATAATTATTAGGTAATGTTCGCGACGATGATAATTCAACTAATAGTAATTATTTTGAATAAATAGCTAGTTTCAGATCCAGTTTTTGTTTTTACTTAACCTAATGCTACTAAATATGATGAATAGATTTTATGCTGAATAATTAAATTTGTTTAGTATTATAATAATAAATTTGTTTAGCATTATAAAAATAATTTAGCACTTAATTTATTCATTTGAAAAAATAAATAAACCGATTATTAATTAAAAAGAATCAATATCGATTTCTCATTAAAATCGGATATTTTCGTTAGCGATTTTTTGGTTCACATACCTAGACAACTTACTCGACAGCTGTCAAAATGCACTTCTTAGATTAGATAGACTATAGCGCATATATCATCCTGTGAAGACCATGAATTATCATATTGGTTACCATATTGGTTTTTCCCACTATAGTATAATGTAGTATATGTCATAATATCTTTCGTAGCAGCATGCGCATTGCATTGCATTGCACTGCATTGCATCAGGATTGCTCCGTGAGACTCAGTGGATGTACTTACCGATTTATTTGGATTGGAGTGTTCTCCGATTGAATAGCGTCCATAGGGACATCTATTGATAGCAATGATGGCCTCGAAGCCACCTCGCCTTAATATTCATGTGTTTAAGCATAAATGGTGCCCAAAAATCATAAAAACTTTATGTAGTCGAAGACAACGTCATCCACTGGGCCCATTTGTGTCTTTTGACAAGTTACCTCACATTCTATGAGGAAAGCGCTCGACAAGAAATTTTATATAAATCTATCCCGCCGTTTAAGGAAAGTTAAATTGCCTGCCTGTACTTCTCGTAATATCCTCCTATATTTTACATACTCCATTAGAACAGAATTGATCGCTCTCGGCTATAATAATGACTGTTAAAAAATTTTGAATTTACAAACACAAAAACGATTAAAGAATCTCTTTTTTGCAAGATGATGATTAGTTTGGGACAGACGCAAATTAACATGGAACTTGCAAGGATAACATCATCTTTCTGAATATCTGTCCCTGTAATTATTAAAAACATGAACTCGTATTACAAATTCATATTGATTTTAGTCCATTGTATATATTCTTTAAAACAAAATAATACAACCTACCGTTATTCACCTAAATTAAAAGTTATATACATATACATACATACATATCATCACGCCATATCCCTTGCAGGGTAGGCAGAGAGAACAGTGTGCCAGAGAACTCAATCTCTGCATACTTCACTCGCTTCCTCAACATTCATAATTTTCTTCATACACGCTCGCCGGTTTCGGAGACTCTTGACTCCACCTTCCTTCAGTACATGACCGATCTGGTCTAGGAAGGTTAGTCTCGGTCTCCCCCGGTACCTACATCCTTCCACTTTCGCATTGTATATCTTCTTAACCAGACGTTCGTTCGGCATTCTTTCCACATGTCCGAACCATCGGAGCATTCCCTTTCGCATCTTTACACCAATACTCTCTTTCACACCTACTCGCTCTCTTACGTCATCGTTACGAATGCGGTCGGTTAGCCTAACTCCACAGATTTACCGCAGAGATCGCATTTCGACCGCATTAATTTTACTTTCATACTCTTTTCTGCATACCCAACTCTCGCTTCCATACAGTAATGTTGGGACAAGCACTGCGTTATGTATTGCTACACGTGCCTTCTGGCTGAGGTGGTGTCTTAAAAGTTATATAAAAACTTCACTTAACTTGCTTCGTGTTGGACTGTAAAAACGACGGGTGCTGCACGTTGCAATGATGTCAAATTTAAGAGTAGATCTAGTAAGGAATGACTCATATTAGGGTAAATCTGAAAGGTGGCGACTATGATTAAAAAATTGAGAGGTTGTGTGTGTAAACAGTATAAAAATAACACAGGCCTATATAAACCTATAACAGACTTAGTGAGGAAGACCAATGTTAATTACTTTAAGATAAAACACCTGAACAAGCCATGGGTTCCAAAAATGATGTGCAAATTGTATTGTGAAGATTTAAAGCATTTACTAATCTGTAGAAAAAACAAATTAAGTCAATCTATTAAAAATTGTTAAACATTCTTTTTTAAACCTGTAATTTGTGGATATATAGTACCTATTAAAAATAAGCATGTACTTTGAATCAAAGTATAAGATGTAGTTAAAACAATTTTAGTTTTGGTGGCACCAAAATCATTGTAGGCCTGTCTAATATTACAATTATAGTACTAAGCAAAAGAAGGTCAAATGAAAATGGACGTAATGTGTGAAAGAAGGATGATGTATCTACACCATCTATCTAGAAAGAATGAGCACACAGAGATAACGACTGACCAAAGTCTGTAAAAGATAAATACGTCAAATTAAGAAATTTAGAGAAAGGTTAGGTAAATATCTGCAATATTGGCACGTTGTTTTATGTATACAACTTATACAAGCAATTTATTAAAAACGAACTAATTAATTCTGATAAACGGCAAAATTTATAAAAACGGTAAAATATAGGTATTTACAATCAAATTAAAAACAAAACAAAATATTGTGATAATTAAATATAATTTTGTAATTTTCAACAATAATAAAAGAAATAAAAATAAATAGCAAATAAATTACTAAGTAATCTTTTATGCATAGACTTCTAATGTTATAACAGTAGAAGTGACCACTCCATATTATGGCCACATTGTTGACAATCTACTACCGCGGGCCGGTCCATCCGGTGTAGCACCACAGTCTAAAATCGACGCCTGAAAAGCATGTTCCGTCTCGTTTGGATATATAGCTAGCGAGCCAGAATCTCATCTTTCTGGTTGGTTTTTGATTGGTAGTCCAACTGTACCCTTAATATTATAAAGGTCTATGAGCGCCAGCAATACTTACCATCGGGTGTGCTGATGCAAAAACAAATCCTCAACAACCATATATTTCGAACCCAAAACACTTCAAAATATAATTATCAATAAAACAATACTCAAAAGAATTTTAAAATCGGTCTGAAAATAATTTCTTAAAATAAAGCCTTTAATCAAATCAATCAGACAAAAATCAAACCATCAAAAAATTGTAATATATTTTTAATTAGAGTAATATATGTATGTATATATTTAGACATATAGATTAATATTTTGTATATGAATTATTAAAATTTGACGTCGTTATTGTCTCTATAATTCGTAGGTCAATAATACCTTACATGTTCACGTTTTACTATTATGCGATTTTACAGATTTAAGACCAAAGGGAAGGGGACGGCCTCAGAGGATCTTACTGGGTGTCTGGCCTGACGAACATATCCGCGGAGTGATACGCGCGGTCGTGTTCAGAGACACACATGTGCCGTGCACCCCACAACCTACAGGCCTGAAGGAGCTTGAACTGCCAGGCTACCCTCCCATCGCAACGGTCAGTATTGTATATGTAATGAACCCATGGGTACCACTTGACTTTCACCTTTTTTTTTAAATATTACGTCCATTCTTTATACATTATCTGCCGTATATACATTTAACTGTTTAATTTTTCCAAGACATAATAGAAAGAAAAGTGAACAACCAAAAATGGAATACAAAATTAATATTGAATCTTGTTAGCTCTTAAATGGGTTTCTCTCGACTTCTATGGGTGTATTTTCGCAGCAATTGCGACTATGCTATCGCGAACACTAATGTAATTTGCCACGGCTAAAGATTATCTAGTAAAGCATCGTTTTTCTGACTCAATTTCTTAGATGATTGAGAGGATAAAATGATGTACAAAGCTGAGCACGTTGGCTGTGTTATTAATATATACATAATATATATTAACGTAAAGATTTTAACTGTATAATTATTGTGTGGTTATTGCGTTTTCCAGGACGGCATCGCAGTTCAGAACGCTTACATAGGCTGTGGAAACGGTCGCGAGGGCCGTATGTCGCCAAACGCCGCAGCCGCGGCTGCTGTGGCTGCCGTAGCCCATGGTCTACGCCGTCAGATGTGCAATATGGTGGCCGGCCAGCGTGGACCAGAGCATCCTTCACATCTCGGCCCACCAATGCAGCCATCGCCACAACTAACATCACCACTATCTACTGGTCTGGAATCGCCGCTGTGCTCACCGCCGCCACCCGGACATGCGCTCGAGCCACCCAAACATGTCGATCCTTTCCGCCCGTTTGTTTCCCCGACTGACAGTCGTTACGGCGATCGCGATACTTCCTCTGATATGACTGACATGGGACCGCCCAAAAACGGACAGGGCATCATCCGCAAGGCCCCTGGCCAGGGTGCCTCCCCCGAGATGGATCACGGGGCTGATGGTAGAGCGGATATCTGAAGGGAGGCCGCGGGCAGGACGCCGGCCCATTCACCGATCATGATGCCACCGCATTCGCCGATCGTGATGCCACCGCCGTCCATGCCCGCTTACAAATACTTCATGCCCAACGGAAACGGCTCCACATATTATTAAATTAAAGACGTAAGGCGTAATATCTGTCAGAATACTGCTGTTTTGGACACCATATGGCACTCGAAACGGCACGGTCGCCTATCTCTGAACATTTTACGTCTATTGCAGCATCATTAATTTCCGTATCCATGAATATATTGTCGATTTATTTTTATTTTTAATTTAAATCACCGCAGTACAGTTAGCATCATTTAATATAAGTCACATTCAATGCATTTAATTCGAAGCTGAAAGTTATGTGAAATGTTGCTGACTGTACAAATTGAGAGATGTTAACGCAAAACGCGTATCAAAATGCTTGAAAAATTGTATCAATCGAAAGAGGGAAAACCTTTTTTTGTTGTTTAAAATTGAAAAATAATTATAATATTTGAGAGAAAGCACGTGATACTGCGGTGAAATATACCAAATATAATCGATAAGCGTCGTGAATAGAATGATCATATAATATGATGAATATAGACGCAATCACGCGGAAGATGCAGCGTTAAAAGCATTGCAAGCAAACATATTCGAGGTTGATGCAAGCAAGGAATAATATAGTTGTGTGTGTGAGTATTTGTTATATTAGCGAACATTGAGAATGTGTGCTTCCAAGGCACATTCCATGCTGAAATAGTGCTGTTACCACTCGGGAGTCAAGGGCTTAGATCACGACGATGAAGCACATCCGGCCCGAGTTTATATTAATATTTCAAAATCGGCATTAGTTTCCGATCATATTTAATTAAATTATTTGTGGACTTGCTGTGCAATACAATGCTTTCGTTATTAGTTGACTTTTGTAACATTATTGATATATTATTATTTGTAACATATTATATTGTGTTCCATTGAGGTTAAGTTATTTCGTTGACACGCCGACGAGGCCGTTAGCGTTCATTGCGCTATCCGTCCTCGTCACAACATTAAAACTACTATTATAATCATAGGTAGAACTTCGAAATATTTTTAAGCTTAACTAATATATTATGTATGTATAACCATCTGTGAACGTAGGGTGATCAAAATTTTAAAATTATATATATATGATATATATATTTGGCCCGATTAAGAAGACTGTTCAGTATACCTATTCATTATTATTCAGCAAACATATTTAGGAAAGGATAAAAAAAAAAAATATTAGTGTTAGTTGTAATCACTATGGAAGTATGATTATATTCATAGTTTCGTGTCACATCAATGTCAGTTTCTCTATTAGCTGTTATAGTGGATTTGTGTTGTACGCTTGTGGGGTGCAACTTTACCCACGTCTAAGCTCCTATTCACTGTTCGTGCAGCGATTCACGTACATGTAGAATTAGTGATCGCCAAATGTATTATAGATGTATTGTTAGTTAGTAGTGATTGTTCCAAATGTTAGGCTAAATTAGATGTTCGCGACGGCGCCGCTCTCTGCCTTTTAACTATTTTTATTATACAAATGCCACAAAAACACATCAGTTTCAAATATGGATGATTTTTCTTTCCACCCCGCTTAAAATGATTATAAAATATTAAGCTAATTATTGCATATTGCATCAACTTAAGTACATTTTATTTTCTCGAATCCAGTTGATGTATTCAGTTTTTGTCATTTTATTGGTTAACTTTTGCAACACAATTCCTCTATCAAAATAATTTAAAAATATATACCTTTGCTATGTTCAGTTTCAAAAATCACATAACAAAAAAAAATATTATATTACCCATTTCATTTTACATTTTATATTATTTATGCCAAAAGACAAGATTAGATGTTGGGCCGAACAAAGTACTTTTAATTTTAATGTATTTCCTAAGACCATTCTTTTCTTTATATTTATAATAACAATTTTATAAAAAGCGCTGCGGCGCCGTACGGATCTCTTGCAACCGTTATTAAAGTAAGTACACGAATTCACTATAAACAAATATCTCCAAGCACTTAGTATTTGATAATAAAACAACGTATACGATATCAAAAGTAATTAATTATTATTAAATAAAGTAATTAATCACTAAATAACATATGGGAAGTTTTTCAAAAAATAATTTGAATCAATAATGTGTACCTACATTAAATTGGTTAGTCTTAAATACGTAACTTGTACCCGAGTCTAAAATTGGTATTAACTAGCTAAAAGTCTTGGCATTTTATATTCTATACAAAATTATGATATTTAAAAAATATTAACCTATAAACTTTTTTACAAATTTTGCTCCAATAAGTTTGTTAATTGGCAGCGGTGTGGCGTCAATAGCGTTAGTTTTAAGAGCACTAAAATCGCCAAGTAAATGGATGTTGTTCAACGTCTGCTATACCATCTGTGCATAGTTAGTATACATTTCAATTTACTTAGAATAACTATGTAACTCCCGTAGCGAAGAGACACAGTATTCCACACGGCATTATGAAGAACCCCGAGATACACATACAGTGTCCACGGGTTTTACTGTAGTTGCTACAATTATTAAGGTATATGTGTACAAATTTGTTTTTTTTTTCCAACAATTTCTCTGGACCATTTCGTTTCATAGTTTGGATGAAAAAGGACTAGTGTTATCTTCTTGCCGCAGGGATATACCATTTAGATGTTGTTGGCGGATATTGTTGGCGTTTACGTAATCACTTGTCGCATTGCACGGAGGCCAGGCGCGATGGTGCTGTTGGCGTCACGTCACACGTAAGCTTAAAGCACCATGGCGGCTCGCCTGGCGAGGTCTCGTCGCAGAACATGGACCACCATGTTTATAGTAAGTCTCCAAGTGGCCTTGATACTTCAAATTATTTGGTATTTGGACTATCCGGTTTGGTTGAAGTTTGGAACTAGTGTATAAAAAAAAGACCAAATTATTAAAATTGAAGGGATATTAATACATCTGCAATTCAGATCTAGTATTGAAACTTTTGGCTGTCCTTTTGGAATTAAATATAATGTAGGTAAAAAAAATTAAAAGTTATATATTGGGCCTATACGTTTCGGACGAATTGCGTATTTTTTTGGTAAATGTTACTACGCATATTTTCTATTATGTAAGTCTAGGCTAATGTGTTCAAAAAAATAAATTAAAATTTAAAATTTTTGAATAGTAGAAAGTGCCTTCCAAATTTTTGACCACAGAATGTGTTGGGGTGGATGCGACGATGAGGGGCTGGGGACGTTGGGTGGCAACGCGCATAGCTCCGGTACAGGCGAATACCGTCTGTACCTTATGTACAGTCGCGTGCACTTACTAGATACTTCAAACGGCACTTAAAAAGAGTCTATCGCGCATCTGCCACCCGTCGCTCCTAACACGCTTAACTATAAAAAAGTTAGAATAAATGAAATTCAAAATTATTATATAAAAAAAATAAATACATATGAATATTATATAGAAAAAAAAATATACATAAAATTATATATTTGGCCGATATGGTAACCCTGACAGGCAAGCGTTAGCGGAGTATTTGGCGTCAAAATTGTATCTTTATTTCTTTAAACAATGACTAAAATCCATTGAGTTTAACAATGCAGACATGCAAGTGCCATTCGTTTTGAACTGAATTATTAACAGTTCATATTTTTTTATATCACAATGTGGATTTTGTAGTTATAATTAAATGTTAATTTATTGTATTGGAAAATATACATTTCACATTACATATATAAGTACCTATGTGTTATTTTCGTGATAGATAAGTAAAATTAAAAAAAAAATACTTGTAATAACGTGTATACACCTACAGAGGCGGTTTTGGTTGATTTTTTTAATTTATATGAATAGATGTTAATTTATGATTTTTTTTTTATAATATTTAATGTAATCGTTACTGTCGACCTTTATTACAATATGTTAAAAGTGCATGCAAATTCTTAACTTTTTTGTGATAATTATATAATTATATTTTTTTTTAGGGACAATATAGTAGTATACTCAGATAATATTGCTCTTTTTGATTATTATTTTTTTTAAGCGCAACCGCCGCCGCGTTGGGCTCAAATGATACGGGTTACTTTAGTAACCAGTGAATCGTAACCAAATATATTTTATTATTATAATTCCATTGTTTATTGGGCGACTGTTTAGTTAATAAGTAGCAAGTTAGGTATCTCAATGCACCTACGTAATAAATTCGCTTTTTAACGCAACAAAAAATTTAATAAAATGATAACTTGCATATCATTACAGTTCGCCTAAAATTGATTTCGTTACCCCTAAAATATTTAAAATTGTTTATAGCAATGTACTGAATATTTATTTAAAATAATATAGGTATTATTACCTATTCTTATTAGTTTTTTCTTACAATCTAATTATTATTTAAATCACAAATTTATTTTCTAGATTCATAATTTATTTTAAGTTACCAAAAGAAAGAGTGTAATCTGTATTTGCAATCGCAAGCATTTGGGGTAACGAAGCAAGTGATTAAAAATATTATATTTATATATGTAATATGTATTTTGATTAATTAATTGAATACTATCATTTCATTTTAGATAACGATGTAAACTACCTATTAAAAATGTAGAAAAGTTATTCGTACGGTCTGACTTTGCATATTTGATCAAAGCAATATTTGCTCAAAGGCAATGGCGGACCGAACGATTATCAACTATTCATTTAAGCAGTTATTTGGTTAATAAGAATTGTTTTGATCATTTATTTTAGCTACTCTGTGTTCCTGATTATGATGTAACTGTGTTTGTATGTAGGTAAACACTTATAATTAATAGCATTAAGTAATGTTTAGGCTGTTGCCATTAAATATCAATAGGCATCTTTAGAGTAATCGTTACAATCCATTTTGTTTTCGTTACTTATTTAATTATCATTTTTGATGTAAAAAATTGATTTCATCAGATAATAATAATCTTTATTAATATTCAAAATTTTGTAAATTTTATTTCAACAACTTGTGTAATATGTTTGATTTGATTATTTAGATACTATATTGATAACTTGAGAAGTTAATTAGGTATATTTATTAATATCTTTTGAGGGGATTATAAAACGACTATTCTTTAGATAAATGGTACAGCATTGTCTATACATCCAGTGTTTATCTTAAGTACAATTTGTGGAAATTGGTGTATAATCATTCATTAAAAAAAAACTGATAATTCATGTAGATGTTAATTGAAGTGATAAATAATGTGTCGTTAATGGCCATTGATCTATTTAAATTATATGTAGTACTGTCTCAATTCATTAATTTAAGTTTGTTAATGTCACAGTGTACCGTTGTCTGAATAAATAATATAATATGAAAATAGAGCATGCAAACACTGCTGTTTTATTTTATAATTAATCCTTTACGAATTTAATTATTGTGCATCATCATTCTCCTACTCTTATGCCAACTACTTGGGGTCGATACAATACGTACTCTTCTTTCTTAATACATATTGTAAAAGATATTGGCAATAGTTTTACGACCGGCCGCCTGCCAGACGTCAACTCTTCTTGGGAATGTAATTGTTGACCAAACGGCATCAGATAGAGATGGCCTAGGTCGTTATAAAGATAAAGTTCTTAGTCGTCTTTTACAACATCCACGAGCAGCTATTATACCTGCTATATTACCGATTGTACCTGATGGATAAATATAATTACTTTTTTAAAATGATGATGATTTTCCGTGTGGTGACGGAGTAAGAATACAATTTACCATCCCCTATCTTACCCGTGAGCGACGACTTAGGGATATAAAACGCATATAACATCTATGCAAGAGAAGGGACACTAAACAAAACCCTATGCCAACACGTCTGACCAGCGTGGTATAATAAGTCAATTTCCTTCCCATTATGGAGGAGACTCGAGCCCAACAGTGGGACATATATGATCTGTGATGATGATGATATTAGATATTGGGGATTGGGCGATATATTAAGGAATAAATGCTATCTACAAAGTGTATATGAAAGTATATGATTTTAAGTAAAAAGAAAATACAGTGATCCGTATAACACGGAAGATTGGTTCCACGTTATAGAAAACGCGTTGTAAGAGTATTCTAGTGTAACACGCTTGTACGACACCTTATAACGCTTTATTTATAAATGTTTCACGTTTAACTTTTACTGATAAAAGGGATAAAAATCGAATATTAAGAAAAATCTATGTTATGAACGGAATATGTACATATAACGTGTGAAATCCCCGCGTTATATGGGGGAATTTTCGTGTTATATAAGGGACTGAAATCGCGTAATATGTAAACGCGTTATAAGAGCAACGTGTTATAAAGAGGATTACTGTATGTAATAGAATGTGAGAATAAATCTAACAAAAGTCTAATTCATAATCATCATAATCATCTCAGCCCATATATGTCTCACTGTTGCGCTCGAGCCTCCTCCATAATGGGAAGGAAATTGATCTACTTTATTGGTTTTGTTCCGAGTTTTCCTTATCTTGCATAGATATTATATGCCTTTTTGATCCCTCAGTCGTCTCTTACGATCACCCACGGATAAAATGGTGATTTGTATTCTTACTCCGTCACCACACGGAATAAATCATAATATCGTCCGCTAAAAAGAAAAGTGACATTTTCGAAAATTTTGAAAATTATTATTTTTTAAAACGTTTTTTATCAAAAATATGATATATCGGCAAATTAAATGTCAGAAATTGTGCTGACAGAAGTATTATTCTATGTGAAGCCGTACATTGGCCACCAAAGTCAAAGATCGGGTACCGGTGGCCCGCTCGCACGGCGAAGAGAAGTTTGCATGGTGGGCCTATGGGGTCACGCGCCGTCTCTTCCGTCACCCCGGACCGATTTGGCGGGGCGAGCCGCATCCATAGTCCAACGCAAAAAAAAAGCCCCACATTAGTTTTAGTGTTAGAAAAAAATCTTTAAATCGCGGCTATTGTAAAATTTGGTATTTTTGATTAATGTCACTTTTCTATTTAAGCGACGAATTGACATCCTGCTCCTATTCCAATTTCTTGTGGTCGACGCAACATGTAATCTTCGTTCATCGTACATATTGCAAAAATTTTGGTAATAGTTTTATGATCGGCTGCCTGTCTAACATCAAACATCCTTAGAACTGTAACTGTAGAGCAGACGACATCAAATGGAGTTCGTCCAGCTCGATTTCGAAAGCTCTTCGTCATTTCATGTCACTCAAGAGCAGTGCAAGGCGTAGATAATATCTACAGCTATCAAAAGTCTGCATAAGAGCATCATTGGTTTTTTTTTATTATACCACTAGGATAATGCGTCCTACTGCTGAATAAGCGTCTTCGACAATAAGAGGGAAATCGACCTATATATATACTACACTGATCAGTCGTGGTATAGGGTTTTGTTTCGAGTTTCAAAGTCTTGCATAGATTTTATATGTTATATCGCTTAGTCATGTTTTACGATAGCCACAGTCAAAATAGAATGGTGAATTGTATTCCTACACCATCCCCACACGGTAAGTTATAATAAAAATACACTAATACATAGGTACGTGTGATAAAAATAATTAAAAATCAAATAAGTTTTATTTCACCAGTCTTATTCGTATACTTACCTGCTTATTTTTGGGAACAGGCCTCGCCCTAACTACCTGGGGTGACGGTAAAGGCGGCGTACGACATGATAACCTACCGTAGACGTACCTCTCTATTGCCATTTGGGCGAGCCACTGGTACCAGTTCCTCGTGTTTGGTGGCCAATCCGGCATTCGTGTACCTACTTGCCTAAATATCAGAGATAGTGTCCTCTGTTTCACCAAATTATAACTAATAGCAGCGCTAACCATCCGATAGAATAATTGAAATTGTCAAGAAGTTTCTCAACTGGTCGCGTCAAGTTAACAAATAGTGTAAGGAATTGAAAATAGCGCCCTCTGTTCCTCTATTAAGTAACTAATAGGACCGCTAGTGAAATAGTGCCCTTTATGTTTTTGAACTCATGGTACTAGATACAGACCAAGGACACGAAATTGAAAACAGCGCTCTCTGTACCTCTAGTTCATACACTCCTATCAGTGAGTGTTAGGCAACTAGTTGAAATAGTGTTATTGCTGTTTTTAATTTTGTTGGATTCAAATGAATGACAAAGAATTAAAAGCAGTGTCTACAGTTCACAAGCCCCAATATAACTAATTCAAGCGCTCGTTAAAAAAATCAATACTGGTTTTATAGCGGCATTACTAATTTTAAACAATGTAGGATACAGACCAATTATACAGATTTATTTTTTCTAAATTTTCAAGGATTAAAAACAGCGCCCTCAGTTCCGAAGCCTATAAATAGTAGAAGCCCTAGTCAAACATTTGAATGGATGCTACTTATTACTGTTTGTGAACTTGTTGACTTCAAACTAATATTTACCTATAGATTAAAAGCAGCTCTCTCTGCAAGCGCATGTAAATAAAAACGTCAGTCATAAAATTTATATAGCGCCATTAATATATCTGAACCCTCTGGGTTCGGATATATTAAAACTCTAGTTGTACCAGGCTGAGACACCTCAGTGCGTACTGCTCATCCATAGTCCGAGTAAAGCTGTCAAATCTGTGGCTAACAGCTATATACACAAAAAAAAACAACTTACAGAATAAAGACAACGAATTGCTAACAGTGTATTAGCTTTCATCATCATCATAATCATTTCAGTACTGCTGCACGTAGGTCTTCCTTATATAACGGCACAGAGTACGGTCCTGTCCCGCTTGCATCCAACGACGCCCTTTACCAGGTTCTCTGACCACCTAGTGGGGGTCATCCTACACTGCTTCGACCGGTACGTGGTCGCCACTCTCACCTTTCTTCCCAGCGGTTACACCCGTTCTTCAGCGGATTTCCGGATTTCGGATTCTATCTCGCAGAGAAATCCCGAGCATAGCCCGTTCCATAGCACGCTGAGTGACTTTGAGCTTGATTATAAGGCTTACATTTAGGGACCACGTTTCCGTGCCGTAAGTCATCACTGGTAACACAAACTGGTCGTATACCTGTGTTTACCAGAGACTGAGGTATGTTGGATGAAAAAAGCCCCTTAAGTTTCCCGAAAGCTACCCAACCGAGTTGGATTCGTCGCCTCACTTCTTTCTCGAAATTGGATCTACCTAACTGGACTGTTTGTCCAAGGTAAACATAATGATAGGGCTCTGAACGCCCAGCTCAGGGCGGTGCTGTGGAGGCCACAGCGAGCCATGGCGGTCAGAGCCATTCGCGGGTACCGCACGGTGTCGACAGAGGCGGCGTGCCTATTGGCCGGGACACCCCCGTGGGACCTAGAGGCGGAGATGCTCTCCGACCTCTACCGGCGGGTGACCTCACTGCGCGACGAAGGTGGCTCCCCATCGCTGAGCGAGATAGCCACCTGGCGCGAGGACGCCCGCCGAGACGTCATCGCCCGTTGGGCTACGCGGCTGGAGAGGCCTAGACACGGTGTCATTACCGTTGAGGCCCTCCGGCCCGTACTGATGGAATGGATGGAGCGGTGGCACGGGGTCCTCACCTTCCGACTGATGCAGGTGTTAACGGGGCACGGGTGTTTCGGGAAATACCTGCACACGGTCGTGCACAGGGAATGGACTCCGGGCTGCCATCATTGCAGTAGTGACGAGGACACGGCGCAACATACGCTCGAGGAATGCTCGGGCTGGGACGGGCAGCGCCGCGACCTCGTCGCTATTATCGGTGCCGACCTGACGCTGCCGGCTGTCGCGAGGGCGATGGTCGACAGCGTCAGGAATTGGGACGCGGTCGCCGCCTTCTGCGAGGCTGTCATCTCGCAGAAGGAGGCGGCGGAACGGGCCCAGGAGGATTCCCGTGACCCGGGCCGCCGCCCGCGGCCGGGGCGGTGCAGGCGCGAATACCTGCGCCTGATGCCGCCCTAACCGAGGCTTCGGGTGATCGGACCGGGGAATTGTCCGGTCACCCGACGCGAGGCCACCGCGTGAGGACGACGCCTCGACGACGAAATCTGTCGGGGCGTCAACAGGAGAGGAGCCCGAGAGGGCATACCGCCGAGCGGGCCACCGAAGACAAAGATCGGGTACCGGTGGCCCGCTCGCATGGCGAAGAAGAGGTGCTTGCAGGGTGGGTCAATGGGGTTGCGCGCCGCCTCTTCCGTCACCCCGGACCGATTTGGCGGGGTGCGACGTCCATGGCCCACCACAAAAAAAAAAAAAAAGGTAAACATAATGATCGACAATTTCGAGAATCGCATTGGCAACTAGGACCGGTACAGCCGTACAGGAATGACATGGGCATTTGACATGACTTTTGTCTTGTCCATGTTCATTCGTAAACCCACTAGTTGGGATACCCTGCTGAGATCGTTGAGCATTGTGCCAAGGTACTCCATGAATTCTGCTATAGGTAAGGATGATATCGTCTGCAAATCGAAGGTGAGTAATGTATTCGCTATTGATGTTGATGCCGAGTCCGGTCCTGTCTAAGAGCTTGAAGACATCTTTCAGTGCGGTGGCAAACAGTTTCGGAGAGATAACATCTCCGTCTCACGCCTTGCACGTGAGTCGATTGGTGAATGATGATGACTCTTGAAAAGAACTTGTAGACGTGGCTCAAGAGTGAGGTGGGTCTGTAGTTCTTTAGAAGACCTTTATCGCCCTTCTTGAAGAATAGCACCACCACACTCTTGGTCCACGACTCTGGAACGTCGCCCCCGGAACGGAATTAAATGGCTTGTGAAGGGTTTTGAAGACCGGCTCGCCCCTGCCTTCAAGAGCTCTGCCGTAATTCCGTCATCTCCCGTTGCCTTACCATTTCTTAGTTGTTTGAGAGTTATTTTGATCTCGCATAAGCTGATGTCCGGGATTTCTGCGATATAGGGACGAGTTAGCTCGGATTTGGGATTTTTTCTGAAAAATCCCAACCGCGTTGACAGTTTCCACGAACCTGTTGTTCATATCGTTCGGCGATTCGCTCTCGTCTATACATGGAAGCGATTGTGTAGTTCGAGTTGAAAGCTTTCGAGGTTCTGGATTGGACAGGTGTAGGTTGGAGAGTAGACACGACATCAAGCGTGACCGCTCGACTTTTGTGTGGATATTCAATATACCTCGTACTATGCGTAAGATAGTATGTGACATAGACCACGCTCAACGAAGTCGGAATGAATCAATTGCCTCTTTATAAGCATCGATGTATGATGACTGCCCTGGGTCGTCCTGCCGGCGTCTTTACACCGGAATCGTGCGGTCCATGGTACTGTACGGTGCCCCTATCTGGTCAGAGTCCCTCACCGCCCGCAATAGGGCCCTGCTGCGAGTAATAAAGGCTACCATACAGTGTCTTGAGCTGCAGCACTACTGGTAAGCGATCCGCTTTGGCCGCTGGTGGCCGAGGTGTACCAACACCACGCCACAGCGCAGGCTAACGTCGAGCAAGTCTCCGTAAGGAGGTTGGGCAGAGCACAAGAAATGTCCCGAAGAGTAGTCAAACGGCGGTGGAGGGAAGATCTGGCGTCCTCTATAGCAGGGCGGAGGACTGTGGAGGCTGTTGCGCTATATTGCCACCGCTGGCACACCAGGAGGGATAGCAGCCTAACGCTTAGGATGGTGTAGGTGCTTATCGGACACGGGCTCTTTGGTAAGTACCTGCATAAAATTGGAAAAGGGGCTCCAGGATGCCATGAGTGTGATGCACCAATTGACGATGCGCACCGCACATCTCCCACCGCCCTGAATGACGACAGAACGTGGCCAGATACGCTGATCAAATGGCAATCCCTTTACATTGTACTTCCTGTACACTGTACCAATGTACAAGGCATTATTTCTAGTTTCCTTCTCTTCAATAACATCGATATCGATATGCATATTATATATTCGTTATTCGCATTTTACAACGTACACAGATAAGACCACTCAGACAAGACACCAGGTCGTGAATCGTATTCTACTTCCCTCATCACGCGAATAGATTATCATAGTAATTTGGGGCAGATGCTTATTATCCCAGGAAGACCTCATTGCCATGGAATGCAAACCTATTAAATATATTGGTATGCCTTATAAAAGATAATAGAATCTCAAAGGTTATAAAACTTATTATGTTTCGTCGTAAATGTTTACGATATAATTAAACTTTTTATAAAAAAAATGTAAACCGACTTCAAAATAGGATCAGCCAAAAACCATACTTATTTAAAACACTAAAAACCGAAAAATAAGATGAACTATTTAATTCTTGTCTAATTCTAATTATGTATTAATTTTTATAAAATATAATTACAATGTATGCTAGAAATCCACTAACACGATTTGAAGTCGGTGCCAAGCCAAATAGTTATACTATATCGCATTCAAACCATGCCGCGCTTGTGACTGAAGTGATCTGATCGCGCAAGCGGTTAAGCGATTTGATCCATACGGGCAGACGTCGTTGACGGTTGTGTCAAATGGTATTACATTTGTGGCGTCATAGTGTTCTGAATACATCTTTTAATTCTTATTTCTTTTAATAATTTAATTTTTGTTAATTTTTCATCCTGTGTGTATATCATTAAACTTATTGGTTTTTGTTAATTTAAGCTTGGCACCGACTTCAAATCGTGTTAGTGGATTTCTAGCATACATTGTAATTATATTTTATAAAAATTAATACATAATTAGAATTAGACAAGAATTAAATAGTTCATCTTATTTTTCGGTTTTTAGTTGTTGAGTTGATCGGCTAAAAAAATGCACATGGCACGAGGAAGATAGAGGTAGGGAATCAAAATAAAAAAATAAAGAACGTATTTCGAAAAAATGGAAACGAAATGCTATATCTCGTTGCCAATGGTTTAAATTTCACTGTTTCAATCAATTCGCGTATAACACCATATGTACTATCGATACGTCACATGAGGCAACAACTTAGGTATGAGATACTAATCCAAGTGATGTAAATAATTGTGACGGTTTGATGCAATTGTTAAAACTAGACATAGGCTCCAGAATCATAGTAGGATGCAATATCTCTGTCATTAAGGGCTTGGTAAGCGGGCAATAGGGATAATATCCAAACTTGTAGGCTTCCCCTTCGTTGTGACCAAATTGAAACAGGCTAGTTACCTGATTTGGTTATTATAAAATTTAATGACGACGCTATTGGCACGAAATGAAAGACAGTGACGGGTTAATTGCCATAGCGTCTGTGTCAACCATATATCAGGCAACGAAAGGTTACGGGATAATGAATGGAAAATGCTTCCGCTAATCCTCTGTTGGGCGGTTACGGTATATAAACTCTAGGGTACTTTACAAAGCCTTAAACAAAGCTGTCATTGATTTAGGCAAAAATAAATTGGCAATGATCAGTTTTATATTGCACTGAGTTGTGTAAAGACTCTAGAGGAACAGCTTTTTGCGACTTAGGGTCTAATAAACTACTCCAATCAAAAAAGAGTATACCAGGAGAAAGCGTAAGCCAAAGAATAAGACGGTTCTAAATAGGTACGATACAATTATCCAATAACACCATATGTACTACCAGGGGGGCATAGTCCGGAGCGTGCTCGTTCGCGTCCCCTGCCAGTCTAATTAGACTGCTAATCCGGCTCGAAATGCGTACCGCAATGCGGGTTAGGGCGTCCCCCGGAGGCGACGCGTACCGACCCGCCCCCGTCGGTACGAACATCGGCAGTTGCGGCGATGGGGGCCGCCACCCATCACGCCTTGCCCAGTTAGGCGAGTCGAGGAGAACGGAGTGCCGGGTGGGCACGTGGAATGTAAGAGGTTGTGTGGAAGGTAAGTTGCACGAGCTGATATCCGTCATGGCGGACAAACAGCTAGACGTGCTCTGTGTAACAGAGACCAAGCGAAGGGGCAGCGACGCCTGCGATCTTCCTGGTGGCGGGATGGCTCTGTGGTCTGGTGTACCACAGAGCGATCGAACCAGCATGGGGGTAGGAGTGCTGTTGTCCTCTCGCTTGGCCTCAGGTGTGAAGGATTACGGAATGTATGATCCCAGACTTCTCTGGGTCCGTATAAAACTAGGTGTCACCAAGGTATTCATGGTTGTAGCATATGCTCCCGTAGGATCCTCGGTGGCATCAGACCTAGAGAAGTTTTGGGACAATGTTAGGGAAGTTCTGGATATGGCAGAAACCAGTGAACGCGTGATTGTATGCGGAGATTTGAACGGATGGGTGGGGACCAAGCGTCCCGACTATGAGGACGTACTTGGTCCATTTGGTGATAAGAGAGTGAACGACGCAGGTAGGCTCATAGCGGATGTATGCATGGAGAGAAACCTTATTGTGTCAAACACATTTTTCCAACATAAGGACATCCATATGTATACATGGAGAAGGAATGAACAGAAAAGCATAATAGATTTAATTTTGGTAGACAGTCGCCTCCGAAGCAAAATATTGGACGCAAGAGCCTACAGGGGCCCCACAGTCGACACGGACCACTATCTCGTTATTGCGAGATTTAGTGGTCTGTTCAGAAAGTGGAGGCACTGGCGAGAGCGTGTCCACTTCGGAGGGCTTGAAAGAATAAAGGTTGAAAGGTTGCAAGAAGAGTGTGTAAGAGAAAAGTATGCAGAGGGTGTCCGAGAACGGCTGACGATGGCAAGCCAGCCGCAATCGGACATTGAAGAATGCTGGAGAGTATTGAAAGAGAGTATGGTAGATACAGCGAAAGAAGTATGTGGAAGTTCAAAGAAGCATAGAAAAACAAATGGTGATGCATGGTGGGATGCGGAAGTGGCAGCTTCCGTAGAGCAAAAGAAGAAAGCGTGGCTGGACTATGTCTCTTCTTTGAATCTGAATGACAGTATGACTGAACAGAAGAAAGAAATATATCGGCAATGTAAGAATGACACCAAGGCCTTAGTGAAAGAGAAACGTGATAGAGCAAGTATGAGTGCAGAAGATAGGCTGACTAAAAACTTCGAGGGTAACACCAAACTCTTTTGGAGGGAGGTGAAGAAGTCTCGGGGTGGTTGGTCAGCCTTCAGAATGAATAAAATAAGGTCTAAAGGTGGAGACATTCTTACACAAACACAAGACGTGTTAAGCCGATGGAGTGAATATTTTGGCGATATGTATGCGGATGCTACGGTTGGCGCCAGTGTTGGATGTGGTTTAGTAGATCAACATTCGACAACGGCGTCCTCCGATGGCATCAGTATGGATGAAGTTGAATGGGCGATAAGAAGTTTGAAAAATGGTAAGGCAGCGGGCATTGATATGGTGTCTGCCGAGATGATCAAGCTCGGTGGCTCTTGTGTCTGGGAGGCGTTCCTGTTGCTCCTCAATTTATGTTGGAGCTCGGGAATGGTTCCCAGGGACTGGAATAGCGCAGCCATCGTGCCTTTGTTTAAAAACAAGGGTTCACGTTATGACTGCGCAAATTACAGAGCCATAAGCTTGACCAGTTTGGCAGCAAAAGTGTATGGAAAAATTATTGAAAGGAGAATGAGGATGGTGTCCGATGGTTTACTGTGTGAGACACAAGGAGGTTTCAGGAGTGGAAGGGGATGCATGGATCAAGTGTTCTCTCTGCGCAACATTGTGGAGAAGCATCTGGCTCTAGGTCAGAGGGTTTTCTGCAGTTTTGTGGATCTGGAGAGAGCATTTGACACGGTTGTACGAAAGGAACTTTGGGACATTTTACCGGAGTATGGTATTAACGGTAAACTGCTGCGGGCTGTGCAGTCCGGTTACATGGGCTGTAGAGCCTGTGTGCGGCTGGATGATGGAATGTCGCCTTGGTTTGACGTCAATATCGGCGTTAAGCAGGGGTGCGTTCTGTCAGCCAGGCTGTTTATCATATATCTGGATAAATGTCTCCAAAGATTGAACGATATGAATGTGGGAGTCCAGATGGGCGACTCAGTGGTCACTGCTCTGCTTTATGCAGATGATGCAGTCCTGCTGGCACAGTCAGCGACTGACCTGCAGACCCTAGTCGACACAATGACAGAAGATTGTAAGAAAAGGGGTCTACGCGTGAATGTGAGCAAAACCAAAATAATGGTCTTTGAAAGAGATAAAACCAGAACAGATGTAAGAGTAACAATAGGTAATGATGTACTAGAGCAAGTGGATGAATTTGTATATCTTGGATGTGGATTTAGCCGAGATGGAAGGTACACCACTGATATAGAGCGAAGAGTGAATGCGGGAAATAGAGTGAACGGAGCGTTGGGGCAACTTCTCGGCAGCCACCACCTCAGCCAGAAGGCACGTGTAGCAATACATAACGCAGTGCTTGTCCCAACATTACTGTATGGAAGCGAGAGTTGGGTATGCAGAAAAGAGTATGATAGTAAAATTAATGCGGTCGAAATGCGATCCCTGCGGAAAATCTGTGGAGTTAGGCTGACCGACCGCATTCGTAACGACGACGTAAGAGAGCGAGTAGGTATGAAAGAGAGTATTGGTGTAAAGATGCGAAAGGGAATGCTCCGATGGTTCGGACATGTGGAAAGAATGCCGAACGAACGCCTGGTTAAGAAGATATACAATGCGAAAGTGGAAGGATGTAGGTACCGAGGGAGACCGAGACTAACCTACCTAGACCAGATCGGTCATGTACTGAAGGAAGGTGGAGTCAAGAGTCTCCGAAACCGGCGAGCGTGTATGAAGAGAATTATGAATGTTGAGGAAGCGAGTGAAGTATGCAGAGATAGAGTTCTCTGGCACTCTGTTCTCTCTGCCTACCCTGCAAGGGATATGGCGTGATGATATGTATGTATGTACAATTATCCAATACGGCTGGATCTGATCATCTCACCTAATATATCTCAGTGTCTGAAGGCACAAGTCTATGAACAGTGATGATTAACGACATGAAAATGTGGTCCCTAAATGTGGGTCTCGTAACAAAGATCATATATCGGCAACATAAATAATTACCTAACTCCTAATCGTTATGGAGTAGTACCTTACATTATCAGCTTACGTGATTAACTTCAAAGAATACAGTCAAAGGTCTATGCGTGCATATGATATTGAAAGAATTATCCTCCAACTCCTAACGGCTAAGGAGATGTACCTTCCATCACCAGCTCATCTAAATGAGATTATCACTGCCAGATGCAAATATTTGAATAGCTTTGAAAAATACATGAGACACGTAATATGTGCCTATAAAATTTAAGGGTTGCCCTTTATTTCCAAGAATTCCTATCATCAGATCATGATTTGGTGACAATGGTACAACCTCGGGAGTTAACTTGAAAGAATACAGCTAAAGGTCTATGCGTGCGTATGATATTAAAAGAATTATCCTCCAACTCCTAACCGTTCAGGAGATGTACCTTCCATCACCAGCTCATCTAAATGAAATGATCACTGCCAGATGCAAATATTTGAATAGCTTTGAAAAATACATGAGACATGTAATATTTGCCTATAAAATTTAAGGTTTGCCCTTTATTTCCAAGAATACCCATCATCAGATCATGATTTGGTGACAATGGGACCACCTCGGGAGTTAACTTGAAAGAATACAGCTAAAGGTCTATGCGTGCATATGATATTGAAAGAATTATCCTCCAACTCCTAACCGTAAAGGAGATGTACCTTCCATCATCAGCTCACCTAAATGAGTTTATCACTGTCAGATGCAAATATTTGAAGAGCTTTTGAAAATATATGAGACACGTAATATGTGCCTATAAAATTTGAGGGTTGCCCTCGATTTCCATGACTTCCCATCATCAGATCATGACTTGGTGACAATGGGACCACCTCTGGAGTATACCCTTTAGAAAGAAAAAAGAATTTTGAAAATCGGCCCACGATAGACAAAAATATCGCTGAACATACATAAAAAAAAAAAAAAATACATACAATGAAACATAGAACCTCCTCCTTTTTGAAGTCGGTTAAAAGTGAAGTTTGCATCACAGGCCAAAATTGTAAAAAAAATCTTAATCACTTTTGAATAGCATAGATTATGTTAACCTTTGCATAAAATTATGAAAGTGAACAAGATCTGCGTGTCACATGTATTCTCAAGTTCGCAAGAAAAATAAATATCTTACTTATAAGTATATATAATAAGTACCTACAGCGGTAGTGCTTTTGCATTCAATCTCACTAACTTTTTGTCACGCACAGAGATTCATCACCATCATCTCAGCTCATATATGTCCCACTATTGGGCTAGAGTCTTCTGCTAAATGGGAGGGAAATTGACCTACAACACCACGCTGGTCAGACGTGTTGGTATAGTTTTATTTAAGAGTATTCCTTCTCTTGCATAAATGTTATATACATTTTATATCCCTTAGTCGTCTCTTACGATCACCCATGGGTAAGATAGGGGATGGCGAATTGTAGTTATTC
Source organism: Lymantria monacha (assembly GCA_905163515.2). Classification (NCBI taxonomy): domain Eukaryota; kingdom Metazoa; phylum Arthropoda; class Insecta; order Lepidoptera; family Erebidae; genus Lymantria; species Lymantria monacha. The sequence goes on from LR991081.1 coordinate 28,699,676, forward strand.
TATCTCCGTCATCACCACACGAAAAGAGAGAGAGATAAAGTAAGAGATTACGAATCAGAATTTCAATATTCGACCATAACAACCTTCTCTTAAAAAGTATTTTGTTGGTTCCTGGATTTAGTCCCTAGTTGGTTTATCTCAAGTTACGACTAGCTTGATGTCTTTCCTCGATTTTGTGTTATATTATTGTTAAGGCCCTCTTCTTCTGTTTTCTTCTTCCAGCCTGCAAATGTCACGTAATGGCAGGGAAATTCAAATACGCTATTCAGGCGGGTTGGTATATAATATTATTTCGAAGTTTTATTCTCTTGTAATTAAGTTAAATGCCTAAGAAATATAAGTTGCCTTTTATGACATTCGCAGTTAACGGAAGGGGTAAATAAATTTCTGACCACGTCACCATACGATGCAGAACTCGATTTAAGCGATTTTGATATTTTTTAAGTTATCTTATAACTGAAAATACATGTTTGATCAAAATCTTGGGGGCGTCCATTAATCACATGAGCTTTTTTTCGTTTTGACAAAAATCACGAAACATCACAAGGTTAGTAGTAAGATATTACGTGTATTTATTTTTTCGTCAATCGCTGCGATTTCTAACTGAAAAGCGACGTGTAGTGTGACTTTGACTCGCCGTTGCCAGGTAACGAACGAAGTTTCAAGTAGGTGATCTGTATAAAGACCTTTTTGCGAAGTACAAAAAGCAAAAAACCGAAAATATAATGAGCTGCGGGCTACTTCTTTGAAGGTACTAAAAGTTCACGTGATTTTGGTGGGAGAGGGGGGTTCATAGTCTTAAACCTCACCACGTATCACCAAGTGGGAGGGGGGGTTAAAAAATGCTAAAAAAAATATTACGTAATTAATGGACGTCCCCTTTCTTGCCTGCAAGTTTCGTAGGACAATGCTTATAAGGATGTAAGCAGTTAACATCCAAGAGGCAAGAAAAGATAAAATCAAAATAAAACCAATTTCAAAACAACAATTAATAATGAATAAATAGATTGAAAAGAACTAAAAAAAAAACAGAACATGAAGAGTATTTAAATCAGCAATAACTATTACATTCAAAATATGAAAACTAAAGCCTCTAATAAAATAAACATAATAAAAAAACTTGAAAACAAAAATTTATTATTTTATAATTACACATAATAGCAAAGAATTGAAGAATGAATAATAATGAAATAATAACAACCAAACATCGTTGCATCCATTTACATACATACAATTGTGCTTATATTATTTAAAGGATACATTATGCACATACACGAACTGTGGCAGCCAATATAAAATAACTGTTAATAATGCAAGTTTATAAATACTTCATTATCACCATAACAAGTACAAAAAAGGCATACTTTTTTTGTTACTAGTATAACCTATTTAATGTATAAAAACGAACGGACACGATCTGAATCAAACTTTATTCAAATAAAAAGGAGAGGCATATCAAAATGTGTGTATATCAATTTTTAAAAGATTTTATGAGTTATGATATCATACTTATAAATTTTAATGGATTTTGTGAGTTATGACTTTATTCTCATACTTAATTATTGTAATGAATTTTGTGAGTTGCTATATTATCCTCATACCTATTTTTCCTTTATTTTTTGTGTTTGATTTTTGGAGTATGAGGTAAGGAGGTGTAATTATTCTCATACTAAATTTTTATTAGTTTTTGTGAATTACCTTCATACTTTGTAATTTTTAATAATTTTTGTGAGTTATTTACATTATATTCATACTTAATTATTCTAAGGGCATTTGTGATATGTTATATTAGCTTAAGAATTTGAAGGTAATTTGTGATCACATTATTCTTATCCCAGTCACTTCATTCATTATCTCTTCCACACCATCTTCTATAAATTTCTGTCAGATGACATTTCAGCTCATTCTTTTTATCTATATCATCTTTTACACAACTGATTTAGCTATTCTTGAGTAATATGTACTTTGCATTTCTTATCATGCCTCATACATATATAAAACCCTCAACATTATTCTCGGCTAGTCTCAAAGCATGCCAGGCAAATTCATGGCATGCCAGGAAAATTCAAATATTATTTTCAGTATACTTCAAATCATAAAATAAAAACTCATAGAAGGATAGTTCACACTACGAAACGGGCGCGTAGGGTGACATTTTCGTCACCAATTTAGTGGCACGCATTTTATGCGTGGAATAGGTGTCTATATCTTATTATTCTAAGACTTCAAATATTCTTTCCTTTATCAATTCCTCTCACTATTACACTCTCATTCCTACTAAATTCATTTATTTTATAGCATTATAATTTAAAATGACACACGATGATTCAAGTTACTACTTAAAAAAAATATATTTTTATAACTTAATGTTATATTTTTTTTTTTCAAAGTAGTAATTTTGGATTTAGCTACTTGATTTTTGATATAAATATAACACCAAATTAGTAGATCTATAAAAACATAATATTGTTGGGATATGTCAGATTGTAGAACAAAACTATTTATACAAATGTGATAGTTAATAAAAAAGATATTGACATTTATATATTATCTAATGCTCATTTTCACCAACACCTAACTTTTAGGTAACACCTAAAGTAATTGTATATTACTTGTCGAATAACATTAATGATGTGATCTGCCATTTAATATGTGATATTGATTTTTAAATTTCCTTAGCAACTATCTATAATTTGTTTTTGTGATAACTGTCATTATGGAAACACAATTATAATCGCGCCATTAGCACGTTATGGGAAAGACAGGAGTACAATATATTCCACATTTCGTTATGCCTTAATATGTACATTTAAATAAAAATATATATTGAACGTGCGAAAATTCGTCTATGTGCAAACGCAGATAACAAAAACTCAGATGTGTGATCAAACTGCCCATTTTTATTCTTCTCATCCGATTTTTGCTCAAAACAATAAACAGATAGCACAGACACACTCGCTTAACACAAGTGCGATGACATGACACATACATATATCATAAGATATGATATATATTAAATTGTTGACAGAAAAATAAAATTGAAATGCCATAGAGTATCGGGGTTAAAAACAAAAAAAAAATAAACTATGGAATACTTGAGCAATAAAAAATCGTGTTTTCATTACTTTATCAATGCGATACTGAATGACCGTTCGGATTTAGTTTGGCTTCGACGTCAATACTTATATATATATATATATGTATATAAAAAACACGGTGTCAGTAAGGCGATAAAAATAAAATCGTAACACTAAATACAGTTTATAACCCCGACATAGGAAACATTTTGGTATTAGAGAATACTTAAAACAAATAATAATTACAATCTAAAAATACTACAAATAAACCGAAACTAATTCGAATTTTTTTTTATTGATTACTGTTTCAACGTGTGTGGTTACCGCCCATGCTTATAAACTAATAACAAAAGAAGAAAAAGAAAAAAATAGTTATGAAGAAACAGAACGCTTTACAAAAATAAAATACGACGGTGTTCCAAACAAGCAAAGACATACAGCCGAGTGTGATGGTAGGTAGTACATGTGTGACTACGATTTAATACTTTAAATATTATACTATAACCTATGCTTCAGTCTTCGTTTAATTACTTATAAGATTACAGCCATTTATGAAGAGTTGCGGCTACATTTCGCGCCCTTCAATGACCACATATTTTGTATATTTATATACACAACAAAAAAAGATATATATATATATATACCATATATATCTATATATATATATATATATGTATATATATATATATATGTATATATGTATATATATATATATATATATATATATATATATATATATATATATATATATATATATATATATATATATATATATATATATATGTATATATATATATGTATAGAAGTGTGCAACGGCGGGTGTATATGTCGCAGCTAGGTAATACAAATCTGCCTTCTTTATTAGACTGAAATGAATTATGTTAATGTGTTGGCAATCACCGTCTAATCTATTGGCTGTTACAATTATCTGCTGTCGACATATATATATATATATTTATATAGTAATCACTCGCCACAAAAATTCACACAATAACGTAAAATAATTACATTGCGTACGCAACTATTACCATCATACAACGGTTAATTTATTTTAAAAAAATGTTTTAAATCTTAATTCGGTATAATTACGAGTGTGAAATGTTTAATAAATGTTTTATAATTAGGGGATACATTTATCTTATGTGACTATTTAAAAAATAGTTAGTGATAAAATTGCTGGCCATTTAATAATTGAGATGCATCTGAACAACACAATATATATATATATATATATATATATATATATATATATAAATTAAAATGTAAATAAATAACTAAACTAAAATAACTAAACATTATATTGGGAGCGGCGATGAATTAACAATAATTATTTAACTACGTACAAGAATCAAATATATTCGCCGTTTGCAATTGGACAATGCGGCTTGTCCGGTATCAATGAAATAACTGTAATCCTTAAGAACTAAATGATTTCTAAACAATTTTTTTCGTTTTACTGTATTTTTTTTAATAATAATTATATAATTATGGAAGTATCAAATGGCTCTGCGATCGCCATAGCAATAAACACAAATCACATAAATAAATAATAAAATGTGTGATCAATCATCGTTTATATTATTAATCAATCACATAATTTGATCGGATGTACATTAAAATCAATTAAAACATATATTCAATACATATTATAAATATAAAAGGACAATAATTCAATAAATTAAAATGAACCAATTTGAAATAAATGACAATAATTACGAGACTTAATCATTGTGAAAATTAAAAATTAAAAAAAATAATTAAAATCTTAAATACTAATTCCGATTATAATCTCTCTTTGGAATACAGAGTACAAAATAAAGGAATTTGGCGATATATTTATTTATATATTGACCATCATTTTTATCTACTGAACGTTTAAGAACTTATAACTAGAATAATGGTACTGTATTGATTATTATATTTATTATTATTTATTGAGTACATGATGAATACCTTGAGTTACGAGACTAAAAATAGTAAGAATAGTCCATATTATATGTTGCACATTAGTCCGGTGGGTAAACTTATCCACTTATCGACAGCACATACACATCTATTTAAATGAATGACGCAAACCTTAAGAATATAAAAAAAATACTTACAATTGATATTTATATAACAAATATTGTATTAATTAAAGAAAAAAAAATGTATATAATAAAAATGTAATAATAATACGTGGCCACTTCTAACTTGCCCAATTTTTGTGGTAAAATTGATTAAGGTAGATAAACAAATATCGGCTAAATTAGCTTATATCTAAAAATAGGAAAGTACAAGGGCATGGATTTAGATATATTATGAAGAAATTTATATTTAATTGTGAAATTATATTATTTATAATTATAATTATTTTTCATTGTTGTTGTATTTTTTTTATAATCTTAAGTTGCGACTCGACAACATTGTCATTTTTTTAGTACATCCGGCGTTCTGTATGAAAGGGTAAATAGAACTTCCGCATCCTTTGTCGCTGTTTTATGCTCCTCGGTCGTGTTTAAATTTTTAATTTAATAGAGAATCGATATCGAAAATCAAATATATTGCGATGCCATTTTTTCAATGGTAGTATATAATTCATTATTATAAATTTAATGATATATTAATAATAATGTATGCATTAAAATATTTCATGTTACATAATAACTGAAAAGTGGTTAAACAGTAGGCAATATGGTCTCTTGTATTAAATGAAATGATTTTTAACAAGATTCATAGTAATGTGTTTATAAAGCAGCATTTCTGTATCTCCACACTGGATGTTTTGTTTCATGGTGCCCGTCCGCTTATTTCTTACTACTCTCTCTCTACTATTTAATCTAGTTTTATAACTTACGGTTATGAGATTCAAAGAAAAAACAAGACTTTTTTTATGCATTTGGTTTCAAAGATTTAAGTTGTAACATTCATGTTATTATGTAATTATTAGTGTTGGTTAATATAGAGTAAGCACATTGCCATTAAGTTAAAAACAATCAGAAACAATCTTAATCGAAATAAAGTTGAAGTCGTGGTTTCACAATCCGCAGTCGGATGAATGATACATCCTAACGAGAGTCAAGAGTAATCTAAATCTAAGCTAATATTTCATTTGAATGTTTGTATATATATTAAAAAAACGTCATGTAGTGATGGAGTAGAAATACAATGGTCACTACTCCTTCCTTTCCCGTTGATATGGTAAAAAACAATCAAAGGATGTAGTTATGCAGATAACATCCACGCATTAGAGAAGAAAAGCGCGTCATAACTAATGTACTTATTCGTCTGACCGAAGTAAAGTACAGTAAGTAATTTTTTATTTTGTGGAGAAGGGTCGATCTCGGATGTGTGAAATCGGTGGAATCAAAGGTGTTCATGAAATGAGACATTGCGTTCTCGCTCGATAGTTCACTATAAAACCCTATGCCATTTGCCCTCATTTGGTGGAAAGGCTGTGTTCAACAGTGGAACGTATATGGGCTGATTAGAAGTAAGAAAAGTTACAACGGTATTAAAACTACGTAGGGTTGCTTTTACTTAAGAGAAATAGGGCTATGCCCCGGAATGACAGAACAACAAGAAGATTGCTGTCTTTAAGCAAATATTAGCCATTGAAATCCTTTATTGAACATAGTTTTTCAGACAGACTTCAAGGGGAATAGCGCCATTATCGTCATTCTTAGCGGTCGTGTTATGAATCGCAATTGGAGTTAAAGTTTCCCAGAAGAATGCTGCGGGCCTCGCCTGGTGAGCCCACTACCGCTTTTCACCCACGGGTAAATATTGACTGGTGACACATTATATTCTTAAGCCATAACCACAATAAGAAAATATTAATAATAGGTTTTATGCACTGAAGACTATCACGAATGGGTTCGATTCCCACGCAGAACAATACTTTGTGCGATCTACAAAGTATTGTTCTGAGTCTGGGTGTAATTTTTCTGCGTTAATTGCATGTTTGTAAAGTCCCCCGCAATACAAGGATTATTTCCTTAGTGCAGGGTGGTCTCTATTAACAAAAAAAAACTATACAAATGCATGAAAAGTTGATCTACCACACTATTTATTTTGACGGGACTAAGAGGTATTGTGATGACGGGTTAATATCTATCACGGGTTATTGCACCATAGATATCCTAAAAGTTAGCTGGGGGGTAAAATTATGTCACTAAATGCAATCGCCAATCTAAGTCAAACGTGATTGTAACGCCATTCCCAGCTTGGACGTATGTAGAATAGTGGACGTCGATTTGATAAAGGAATGAATCATATTGAACGAATTATACTGGCATTATAATTGCATTCGAAATTATACATACCTATATTATTATACAATAAAGTCAAACACCAATAACTATCTACATTCATAAAAAAACAATACATGTATTTTATAATAAATACATATTAATTAATTAATTCAATTAACAAATTTCCGATTGATATCAATTAAATAAATAAATAAATTGGTTTATGTATATGTAAAATAATCAATAACACAGCCCAACAAAAAAAAACTTTGGTTATGCGACGAACCAGAGTATACTTTTCTAAGGTATTTTGAACTGCTGACTCGATATTTAAAGTCAGAATTAAAATCATTCAAAATCGAAGTCAACATTTTTTACGTACTTACATTCATACATAGCCTCACGGCTGTTTCCCAGAGAGGTAGGCAGAAACTACGGATTGCCACAAACCACGATCCTGACATACCTCCATCACTTCATTCACGCTCATCACAGTCTTCATGCATGCTCTACGATTACGCGTACTCTTAATCTGACCTTTCACTAACACATCTTCAATATGATCCAGAAAAGTACGACGTGGCTTCCCCTTGTAATCGTCCCACTCACACTCGCTTTGTATACTTGTTTAGTCAACCTTTCTTCACTCAGAATGACCCACGTGTCTAAACCACCTCAGCATATGGATTAATTGTTCTGGTTATAAACTAGTATTCATACTTCAAATCTTGTGTTAATATTAAAGGGACTAAACCACACATTCCCACCACTGTAACTCGTGTCTTTATAATCCTATGTCAATATGTGAATATCAAGTATAATAAAGCTGGTGGATGGCACCCAAAACGATTCACTTGAATGTAAACGAGAATAATAAAGTTTTGAAATTATCTAAAACAATGGTACACAAAATCTTAATTCTGACTTCGAATATCGATTGAGCAGCTCAAAATACGTCGCCCAAGTATAATCTGATTCGTCGCACAACCAACTTTTTTTTGTGAAATAATTTGTCAATTCAATAAAATTATATACCAATAAATAATAATATAGGCTAAAAAAAATTCGTTTAATTCTTATTAATATATAGTACAGTTACGATATTAATGACTTTTCAGGATTATATTATTTCTTCTCATTAATTTATGACTCGATAGATATACAGGGTGCCGATTTTATTACTAGAATAACTTAAACTAGATGTAGGAATGACGTCATAAAAACATTAAAGTTAGTTGCAGACTCCTAGTTCTGCCCAATCTCGAGATAAAGTGATTTGTTTCCTATCAAAACAGTAGTTTGTCAGCGTACATTGACCTGTAGGTACATTTCGACCAGCTGTGCGGCGGTGAGCGCAGCGAGAGCAGGCCTATTTATCTACTAGTTCAGTGTCACACGCATGAGTATATGCCTACATCGAATTTTTATAGTACAAGTGTATCGACCGCTTACCAGTATGGCAATTTAATCAAAATTTAGGTACTATTTTTTTTTTACTGATTTCGATAGTGTGTCATCTGGTTCATATCATTCATGCCACATCCCTTTCTTCATTAGTAACAGATGAGTTTCAAAATAAATGCAAAGCCCTTTTCAAATTTACATAATTATGATAAAAAAATATTCCTAAATCGTGGAAAATGGAATCTCAAATACTAGAAACATCTTATTTAGTCATCACTACTATAAAAAATCTTTTAAGCACATTTCAAATCTATTTAGATTAGGCGTTTAGAGTTGTCGCAAACGCCAGTCAGATTTGAAAATTTTATATATACTTAAAACAAAACGTATTTAAATTTTACGTGAGTTAAGTCATAAAAATAATCGTGAACCACAGAAAAGGCGTGATTAAAAATATTACCCTCCTAAAAGCTAATCGAATTAACTACCGGGCGGGTTAAAGGGAATGCACAACATTCAAACATCACGAATGACGCTTACTGTGAAGACATTTTACAAACTCAATAACAAATTTGAAACTATATCAATTTCATTACTAATATTTATGCATACGGGACAAACACAAAACATATACTTCTATATATATATATATATATATATATATATATATATATATATATAGTTACAGATTATACATTGCATAGTGATTTAGATCCATTTGACTTGTACCATTTTCAACATCAGTAGCCTGTACAAACTTAACGATTAAATTGGCAGTATAAGGTTAATGGAGCACACATGTAATTTGAATGGTAACCGCAAGAGACACGACCGAGGTGAATTATTTAACACTGCCAAGGGGCATACAAATTGACACAGCGACGCAAGAGGCGTCGGTTCAGTCGTTGCTAATCATCACATTTACGGCACGCACCGGGGACGTCGAAATCTAGTACGAGAAGTTTAGTTTCCTCTGTACCGTTGCGGGAGCCGACAGCACAAATCAGCTTAGTGGCAGAGGCCCGGATACGCCACACTACACCACCTGAACCACCAGAGCCTAGCTTCACAAGATTGCGAATAAACTCGCCGGTGCGCACATCCCATAGTTTCACTGTACCGTCGTCGGAGGATGTGATAACGAATCTGTTGCTGGACTGCAGGCACGTCACAGCTGATTGATGCTTGTTGGGACCTGGAAACATTGTTATAAAAATTAGAATTATCGACTCCCAAGCCATCTCTTTATTCAACATAGCTTTTCTACTGCCGGGCACGAGGCTCATTAAAAAATAAAAGAAAATTAGACTACCATATCACGCTAATGAGCTGGCGAGTATAAGGTGTTTTTCTCTATTGATTGGTGTCTAATCACATCTCATAAATATCACAGGCTAGGAGTTAGGTAACACATAGCATATTTATCTTTTACTACTAATATCCGTATACGCTCTTTATAAAAGATATGTTTAATTTTAAAAAGTAAAATAGTTTTTACTTCACCTAGCACCTATATGAATCCAGAATAGGGATGTTCACGCAAAAAAAATATCGACATTTTTTCGATATAATATATCGTAGTGTTCTATCGATACTTTGCGACATATCGTAGAAATGTAACGATATCATCGATATATAATGTATTTTTCGAATTTACCTAATCCATAATATTAAATAATTGACAGAGTACGCTCTTTGGCTGTTGAGACGAATATACATTGTAGGTCACTTTTAACAATTTCGCTCTACATAAACAAAATTAGTTATTCAATTTAAGAGCGCTCTATGACATTCTCACGTTCCAGATTAACTTAGTCAGAATGATATAAAAGCGTGAACAGTAGATGGTTGTATACATTTCAAGTATATATATGTATATATGTATTCAATGAGGTTAGCAAATTTTAGGAAGAATACACTGTGTCATCACCACTTTCTTTTCTGTGGGCGTGATAAAAACACAGCTATAAGGACACCAAGCAAACGGGCAGCCGCGCTAGTGCCTTTCATAAGTAGTCCTATGTTTAACAATGGGTATAAATAAACGCTAAGTATTCGAAATGTCATGTTCATGTCTCAACTTACCAGACAGTGTATGAAGGCAATGGCCGGTAGTTATATCCCAAACTTTAACAGTAGAATCAGCATTGCCAGACACCAATATGTTCGAGTGCAATTCCATACCAGATGTTAGAGATTGATGGCCAGTGAGTGTATGCTTCAGTTGACCTGTTTCCACGTCCCAAACGCGAATAGACGTATCCAGCGATCCGCTGACCACGTGAATACCATCGAACTGAAATAACGTTAAATAATATATGTATAATATGTAAAATAAGTGCAAGATTGTCTTGGTATGGGACGAAAGTAGACAAGTTATTCCGTGAAACTATGTGCCAGTGAAATTCTCGTCAAAATCGGTCCGTTTTAACGATCATCCGGATAGAAACAGTCAAAAAGAAAATTAAAAATTGTTTCTTATTGTAAGTAATATATTATGATTCCCAAATTGTATTTATTTGTAGATCAAATTTGAACGTGCAATATGTTTAGCAATCTGTAATAAGTGGCAACATACTAAAAAAAAATTTTTTTTTTGCTAATTTGAATAATAAAATTTTATTAACTGACTGACGGTACAGATAGCGTAGTGGTTAAGGTATCTTAACCACTACGCGTGACTATTTGTGCCAGCGAGAAGGGTACGATTCCTACGTCGATCAAGTGTGTTGTTGTGAGTCTTTTTTTGCATTAATTACGTTTGTAAAGTCCCCCCGCAATACAAGAATTATTTCCTTAGTGCAGGATGATGTTTAAAAAAATCTATTCAATTTAAATTATTATAGTGATTGATTATGATGTTTTATTATTATTATAATAGATAATGTAAATCCAAACATTATAAAGAAAAATATCTTGTCTATCTAATCTAAGAAGTGCACTTTGACAGCTGTCGGAGTAAGTTGTCTAGGTATGTGAACCAAATAATCGCGATCGAAAATATCCGATTTTAGTGAGAAATCGATATTGATTCTTTGTAATTAATAATCGGTTTATTTTTTTATTTTTCAAAAAGGAGATGAAAAATTAAGTGCTAAATTAATAATAAAAAAAAAATATTATCTCGTCATAAGATCTATTCATCATAATTAGTAGGATTAGGTTAAGTAAAAACAAAAATTGTATTTGAAAATAGCTATTTATTCAGAATCACTACTATTACTTGAATTATCATCGTCGCGAACATTAATAATTATTTCCTTATCAATAACATTGTCGAAACGTACATCGCTGTCAAAATCACTATTCGATTAAATATATTAATCTAATATTTTTACCGATTATTTGGATATTCGTGAATTGGAAGTTGTCAAGCACTAGTGTGTAGAACGTGATGACATGACATTTTAAGATCGTTAATAATAATTACTATTTACCATGTTATTTTAATTTTAAATTAATTTTACGAGTTTCTACATTACATTATTATACAAGAAAGTCACCCGCAATGTTAATTATGTAAATATCTTAATAGTTCTTTTAAATTTAAGATTTATTGTTTGCAATCATGTGTATACGTTTGACCAAGGTTATTGTGTATTAAAACATGCGAAACGTCAAAATGCACTTCTTAGATTAGATGAACTATAGTTAGTTTATAATAGATATAAATACGTACCTGCAAACTGTACACCCTGTTGGTATGTCCAGCTAGTGTATGTAGACAGTCACCTGTCACCGGATCCCACACCTTAACGAAGTAATCATAAGCGCCGGACACGACGAGTTTACCGTTGTACTGCACGCAACGTACCGCCGCCAAGTGTCCAATAAGAACTCGAAGGCACCGTCCATCGGGGATAGACCACACGCGCAATGTCGCATCACGAGATCCCGACACGACCCTGATGACAAAAGAGATAATACGTTTAATAATAATAACGACCAATGGCTAAATAGCCAAACACCCTGACCAACACCTCAAAAGGTGTGCCTCAAAAAGTGGGATTGCTGGTTTGATGAGGAAAGCAGTGTTATTGGAAGTCTGACGTATCATAAAGTTTTATCCTGATGTCCTAACCACCGAATAACTGTTGTGTGCCATTGCGATTTTTATACTTCAAACATTATATATTTATTTTATACTAGCTTTTGCCCGCGACTTCGTCCACGCAGAAGTCATCTCTGACAGAGTTAAATAGAAAAAGCAATGCAAGGCGTTGAAGGTTTGTCGCTAGGACGATAATCAACAGCGTCAGAAACTGGGATGCGGTCGCCGCTTTCTGCGAGTTAGTTGTCTAACGGAATTAGGCAATAGGGTGGGTCTGAGAGAAAATACTCTACGTTGAGGCGCTCTACCGTCCGGCTTCGACTCGAGATGATACCCGGTTGCAGTGGCCCACCCCCACAACGTAGATGTACGTGTACGGCGCGCGTGTACGTCTATATACCATATCCGGTCACTAAAAAAAAAGGTGGTTCAAAGTTTCTATTCATTCTACAAATTATATTGCCATTAATATACTATTTACGGTATGACCATGGGATAAAAATATAATTATCGCCGCCCTTTATTTGACTGTTTTGTTTCACCAGCAGAGTTGGATATGATTTATTATTAGAGTTATAGAGTGAACATTTTTGAAGCTAAACTTAACCTGTATCTTAAACCATTAGGCAAGAACCTATTGCTGTCTACTATGTGTATCGTGTGAGCTCTCACGCCGGCACTGGTGCGGGGTTGATGGAGAGGGAGAGAGAAACACGTGTTTATTTATTTTTACCGAAGAATATTTGTACGTAATTTGGAAAGAATCGATAAAGAAATTTTATCCCCATACACACTTTGCCGCTTTGTTACACTCCCTTAGGGGCGGAATTCATAAAATCCTTTCATATTGAATCACTATGTCATAAATAGAAACGTGCTTCAAAATTTAATGTTTCTAGCTTTAATAGTTTCGGCTTGACGGTAATGAGTCGTTTAACCCGCTTCACAGGCCTAATTTACACAACCAGAGGGTGAAAATTGACAAATGCCGGCTATTACCCTAGAATATTTGATTCGAGTCGTAATTTGAAAAGAATCAATAAAGATTTTTTTCTCCCCATACAAACTTTGCCACTCTGTTCCACCCCCTTAGGGGTATAATTTCGTAAAATCCTTTCTTAGTAAATCTCTACGTCATAGAAAGAAACCACTGTCAGTCAACATTTCAAGTTGCCAGCTTCAATAATATTGACTTAATGAGTCGTCCAACCCGCTTTGCAGACCTAATTTACACCCCCAGATGGTGAAAATCAACAAATGCCGAAATACGTGTTTATTTATTTTACTGAAGAATATTTGTACGTAATTTGAAAAAAATCGATAAAGATTTTTTTCTCCGAACATTTTTTAAATTGACATAACTTTTTTATTGATAAACTAATTGACATAAAATAAGCCTAAATGTTAAGTGAAGTTTACCACAATATATTAGTGAAAACCGCGTCTAAATCCGATAAGCCGTTTCTGAGATTAGCGTGCACAAACGCACAGACAAACAGATAAACAGACAAAAATTTAAAAAATCATTGTTTTGGGTTCTGTTTGTGTTGATAAAGGTCCCGTAATATTTTTTCTCATATATCTTCCATGTACAGACAGCGATCCGTTACATTTTTATTATATGTTTAGATTTGATATTATTTTAAATTAAAATCGATAGTTTCTTTTTAGACTTCAATAAACATATGTTCTTATAGGTTCAGTGTAAATGTTGTTTATAAACGCGAGAGAGTCAACTCATTTTTCTAAATGAAAATGTTAATTTTATTTATTCTAATATTATACCACTTTTTTAAATAATGCGAGAAATAATAGACGTATTCAATACATAAATTTAATAAAAAATATATATCTCATATCGTGACGTTTCCAGTTAAATTCTCTAATATAAATGAAGGAAAAACAAATAATGATGAAAAGAAATGACAACGCACGTATATATGTGTAGTGCGAGTGAATGAAAAACGAGATTCAGATTGAGTAAATGTCGGAGTGTTTGTTTTTTTTTTTTGCTTATGGTGGCAAACGAGCAAGCAACACACCTGATACCCAAACCCACCCAGTTGGGCTACCAGCTCCCTCGATTACCAAACGAAGCGCAATAGCACATTGCCATTACTCAGACGTCGATCTACTGCAAGTGTGGTACTACTCCGGACGTACCGGCCCGAGGCTGTAGACAGTGAATCCTCGAGTTCCCCGGGGCCGAGGGCTCCAAGACGGCCGACAGCGTAGCTGACAAGCTGCGAGGTTTGTTTGCCGAGGAGGGTGGCATCAGGATCGCCAGGCCCGTCAAGTGCGCCGAAATGCGCATCGCGGGTCTGGACGACTCCGTGACGGTGGAAGACATCCGGGAGCCTATTGCCTCGAGAACCGGGTGTCCCATAGACACCGTCCGGGTTGGTGTCATCCGCCCCGGTCCGGGCGGCGTAGGTGCCGCCTGGGCGCAGTGCCCGGTGGAGTCGGTCAGGCAACTGGCCGGCTCAGGCAGGCTCCTCGTGGGCTGGAGCTCGGCGCGGGTGACCGTGCTTGAGCACCGGCCTGCGAGGTGCTATAAGTGCATGGCGGTCGGACATACTCGACCGACGTGCACTAATTGCTTCGACTGCGGCGGACTGTGTTTCCGCTGCGGTCAAACCGGGCACGTGGCGGCATCTTGCGCCGCCCCGCCCCACTGCCCCGCGTGTGCGGCGGGCAATAAGCCCGCCAAGCACCGCATGGGCTCTGGGGCGTGCAAACCTCCAGCTTCGGCCCCAAAGGGGCGGGGCGGCCCTCCGACCACGGCCGCTCCCGCTCCTAGCGCGGTCCGATCGCCCGCCGGCGAGGGGGAGGTCATGGATACAGCCCGTTAATGGCTACACCATCCATGCACCACCTCTTGCAAGCCAACACCAACCACTCCGCCGGTGCGCAGGATTTACTCCTGAAATCCATGGCGGAGTGGTCGATTGGTGCAGCCGTAGTCGCAGAACCGTACTGCGTGCCTGATCGCCCCAATTGGGTGGTCAGCCGAAACGGAACTGCGGCAATCGTCGTCTCAACGCAGCGGCACTTCCCGTCCTTGTCTCTTTTGGATAGGGGCGAGGAATTTGTCGCAGCGGAGTGGGGAGGGGTCGCGCTCTACAGCGTATACCTCTCCCCTACCAGGAGAATGGACGATTTCGGGGCCTCCCTCACCAACCTGGAGGCCTCGATACGGCGACTAGCACCGGGCCTCGTCCTGGTTCTGGGGGACTTCAACGCCAAATCCACGGCGTGGGGGTCCCCTATGACGGACGACCGCGGGCGGGCGGTCATCGAGTGGGCGGCTTCACTGGGCCTCTGTGTTCTTAACAGGGGCTCGGTGAACACGTGTGTGCGGCAGCAGGGCGGGTCGATAGTGGACTTGTCGTTCGCTAGCCCCGCTGTCGCACCACGGGTGAGGAACTGGAGTGTCCTGGAAGAGGCGGAGACCCTATCGGACCACCGGTACATCCGGATGGAGGTCTCCCCTCTCCGGGACCCCGGTAGGGGTCACAGGGCGGACGGAGCTCCCGCGTTGCCGCGGTGGGCTGTGGGTCGTCTTGACAGGGACCTACTGGCGGAGGCGGCCATCGTTCACACGTGGCTGTCCTCACCGCCCCCAGCGGACGGGGTGGACGCCGAGGCTGTCCGCATCCGCAGTGCGTTAACGCAGATCTGCGATGCGGCCATGCCCAGAGTGCGGCGGCGTCTACCTCCGAGGCAGGGGGTCTACTGGTGGTCCCCAAGATTGGCGGACCTTCGTGCGGCATGTATCAGAGCCCGAAGGTCCTACACCCGCAGCCGGCGGCGTCACCGCGACGCTGAGCGGGAGGGCCAGCTGTACGAGGCGTACCGCGATGCGCGGACGGCCTTTCGGCTGGCCATCCGAGCCGCCAAGGACGCGAGTTGGCAGGAGATGCTGGACGGTCTCGACCGTGACCTCTGGGGTCGCCCGTATCGCGCGTCGCTGAACAAGCTTCGCGCGCAGGGCCCCCCCCTCACCGAGACCCTCCAGCCTGACTTCCTCTGTAGGGTGGTCGAGGAGCTGTTTCCACGGCAGTCGGAACACACGCCCCCGGTCATGGCCTCGCCAGAACAAGACCGGGAGGCTGACGACGAGAGTGTTCCGCCCGTGACGGAGACGGAAGTGGGAGCAGCTGTGGCGCGGATTCGTTCCGCGACCACGGCCCCCGGCCCGGACGGAATACCAGTCCGGGTGCTGACGTCGCTCCTCGAGCACCTCGAGCCTCGCCTCAGACAGCTGTACAACGCCTGTTTGGCGTCTGGGCGGTTCCCTGAGTGCTGGAAGGAGGGGAGGTTGGTTCTCCTGCCAAAGCCGGGACGGCCCCCGGATTCGCCGTCGGCCTACAGGCCCATCGTGCTCCTCGACGATGTGGGTAAGCTGCTGGAGCGCATCCTCGCTGCCCGCATCGTCCAACACCTGGAGGAGGTGGGGCCCGATCTGTCGGACGCTCAATTCGGTTTTAGAAGGGGGCGTTCGACCATCGGGGCCCTGCTACGACTGAGGCAGACGGCCGCGGAGGCTGTCACCGGCGGGGGAGTGCTATTGGCGGTGTCGCTGGACATCGCCAACGCATTCAATAGTCTGCCATTCAGCTGCATCAGGGAGGCGCTCCGATTCCATGGGGTGCCCTTGTACCTGAGGCGGCTGGTGGCGGACTATTTGGAAGGGCGCAGTGTCCTCTACGCGAGTCCCGCAGGGGACATTGTGCGGACGTCCATGTCGTGCGGCGTTCCACAGGGGTCGGTTCTGGGGCCGACTCTGTGGGACATCGGGTACGACTGGGCGTTGAGAGGGAGTCTCCCCCCCGGGCTGAGCGTGATATGCTACGCTGACGATACGCTCGTCACAGCCCGGGGCAGGACACTCGAAGAGGCGGCGAGCCTGGCCACTCTCGGCACCGAGGAGATGGTCGGGCGAATCGAGGCGCTGGGGCTCAGGGTGGCCCTAAATAAGACGGAGGCCCTATTGTTCCATGGGCCACGCGTAAGGCCGCCAATCGGCGTCTCGCTAGTCGTCAACTCCGTCCACATCAGCATCCAGGCCCATATGAAGTACTTGGGTCTGGTGCTCGACGGGCGATGGTGGTTCCGGGAGCATTTTCGCCGAATTGCTCCCCGGCTGGTCGGCGCGGCGTCCGCCCTTTCGCGGCTCATGCCGAACGTGGGCGGACCCAGCTTCGAGGGCCGACGGCTGTATGCGGGGGTGATCCGTTCTATGGCCATGTACGGCGCACCCGTGTGGGCGAGGGCTCTGAACGCCCAGCTCAGGGCTGTTCTGTGGAGACCCCAGAGAGTCATGGCGGTCAGAGCCATTCGCGGGTACCGCACGGTATCGACCGAGGCGGCATGCCTACTGGCCGGGACACCCCCGTGGGACCTAGAGGCGGAGATGCTCTCCGACCTCTACCGGCGGGTGACCTCACTGCGCGACGAAGGTGGCTCCCCATCGCTGAGCGAGATAGCCACCTGGCGCGAGGACGCCCGCCGAGACGTCATCGCCCGTTGGGCTACGCGGCTGGAGAGGCCTAGACACGGTGTCGTCACCGTCGAGGCTCTCCGGCCCGTATTGATGGAGTGGATGGAGCGGCGGCACGGAGTCCTCTCCTTTCGACTGGTGCAGGTGTTGTCGGGGCACGGATGCTTCGGCTTTTACCTGCACACGGTCGCGCAAAGGGAGTGGACTTCGTTCTGCCACCATTGCAGCAGTGACGAGGACACGGCGCAACACACGCTGGAGGCGTGTCCGGGCTTTGACCGGCAGCGCCGTGACCTCGTCGCTGTTATCGGTGCCGACCTGGCGCTGCCGGCTGTCGCGAGAGCGATGGTCGACAGCGTCAGGAACTGGGACGCGGTCGCCGCCTTCTGCGAGGCTGTCATCTCGCAGAAGGAGGCGGCGGAACGAGTCCGGGAGGAGTCCCGCGACCCGGGCCGCCGTCAGCGGCCGGGGCGGCGCAGGCGCGAATACCTGCGCCTGATGCCGCCCTAACCGAGGCCTCGGGTGATCGGACCGGGGAATTGTCCGGTCACCCGACGTGAGGCCACCGCGTGAGGGCGACGCCCCGACGGCGAAATCTGTCGGGGCGTCGACGAGAGGAACCCGCGAGGGTAAACCGCCGGGCGGGCCACCGAAGTTAAAATCGAGTACCGGTGGTCCGCTCGCACGGCGAAGAGAGAAGGTTTTACGGTGGGTCTATGGGGTCACGCGCTGCCTTTCCGTCACCCCGGACCGATTCAACGGGACGAGACGCACCCATAGCCCACCAATAAAAAAAATAAAAAAAAAAAAAGGCTGTAGACAGTAAAACTGTCAACAGCGTGGTCTTACCACTATAGTAAGACTAAATTCTTGTTGAGACAGATATAGATATAGTTAGCTTTGTCATCGTTAGACTCTTCATCATTACATCACAAATTTATAAATGAAAGGAACCACATAAGGTAGAGTAAAAATTGAATTAACTATAGGCTTCTTTATCCTAACCATAGGATTTATTTCGTATCCTAAATAATAACATCATCACATCTTGCTCTTATCCCAATTAATTGGAATCGATGCAATATGTATTCCTCTTCTATTGTACATATTGCTAAAGTTATTAGCAATAATTTTATAACCGGCCGCTTGCCTGACGTCAGTCACCCTTGGGTATGTAACTGTCAATTAGACAGGCTCAGATGGAGTTCGCCAAGGTCGTAATGTAAATGTAAAGCTGTTAGTCGTCTTTTACGACACCTACAAGCAATATAAGAGTTGATATTATTTGGTAGAGGCCACCCCAAAGCACCAGCTACACCATAGCACAACCTAAACAATAACATAAATATATATATATATAAGAGATATCCACCTATGTATTGACTCATCACGATATCTCTGGAACCACAAGGCCTACAAACTTTAAATTTGGTAGGAATATACCTTTCGCCGAGTAAAGGTCAGCTAAGAATGGATTTTACGAAATTCCACCCGCAAGGGGCTATTGCTAGGGTGTAAAAATCACATTTTTATATATAGTTCCAACAGACTTGAATTTCGACAGGCATATTTGTGTTACAAAACAGAGGTAAACTAAGAACGGCTTTTTAAAAAATCCACCCCTAAGAGAGGTTTGCGGAGGTGTCAACCCAAAATATTCAAATTTTCCAATACTGCCCCTACATACTTGGAATTTGGTGTTAATCTGTTTTCTGCACTGTAAACGTCAGATGAAGTAGCATTTTAATAAAGTTCCTTCCACGAAAGGGATTCTATAGAGCGAAAGTATACTTCACAACTGAAGTGACTAATAAACCTAAGTGAAGCGAGGGTGGGTCGCTAGTAAAGTATACATACAGAACGGTACAGAAAAGGGAATACACAAACAACGTAAAACAACTACTAAATCGCCTTCTATCATATCACTAACGAAACTGTGGGCATGGAAATTATCCATAATCCATATCCTAAATAATCTAATTTTTAGTAAAATCATCATTCGAGTATTAAAATAAACATAACATATAATTAGCTCAATGGGTGTGGGCTAATTGGATTTTGGTAAGTTGAAATATAAATAGTTATATACCGCGATATATTACATCGCATTCAATTCGACAGAAGTTCTTACTATTATTTAATCAGCAGTATATTTTTATATGAAGCTTTTTAAAGAGATATTCGTATATATTGATATCTTTGTTTTTTTAGAGATTGTAATTTTATTATAAATACTCATATTTACTTAGTAACTAATAAATTCTACCCGAACTGAGAAACACCATTTACTTGAATTGTATTATAAAATGTCTTGAACGAAAATTGAACTCAAATATTTCGCGATCAGGAAGATCAATTACATTCACAAGACATGCGGAATCAGAGTATATATTGCATCAACCCCAAGTAATTAGGATAAAAGCAAGGTGATGATTATGATGATGAAAAAATAAGCTTTATACGTAGTTCGACAGACGACAGTATGTAGGCGAAGCTGCCTCTATAGCTAACGTTAATATAGTTTGCGTATAACTTTATTATTACAAGTGCGTAAACTTATTAATAATTTGGAACACATGGGTTCATCTGTGAAGTAATTGAATAAATAAACAAATGGTTCACTAATCATGTGGCATTCGGCTCGTTGTACTGATTAGCGAATATTTCAAATCTTGACTGAGTAAGAATACAATTTATCAAATGTTCTTTCCCACGGTTGTAATGCATTTGAGATTTAATGAGATTGACTACGAGAAAATCCCAACCCAACTAGAGTGCTACAGTATAATATAGGTCAAGTTATTTTTTGAAGCGAAAAGTTCTTTAGCGCCGTTGTGTAATTTTTTGGGACTCCCAAGGGAAAATATATTACAATTACTTGTCACACATGTGTACATGGCGATTCTTACCGAAAAAGATCAATACATGAATCGATTCGAATCATTATCTATAGAATCGATTCACAAAATAAAATCGAGATCTAAAAGATCAATTACCGAAAATTCTTTTTAGATTTTCCTTTAAATTTTGTAAAAAGGGACACTTTTTCACATGCCTTTGAGTGATAGAATTGCCCATGCTCGCACCCCATTAGTTTCACGTACCTATTATGTAAGTCTCAGTGCACACATTCAACTATTTGTAAATATTTATAAAAGCCGATTATAAATAATGCTAAATTTCAGTAATTTATTTGTAAATAAAATTATGGCTCAAATAAAAATTTTGATTTTTTTAGGGTGAAATATCGATTCACTGTACCAGATTAAAAAAAAATACTTTGGTTTAAAGATCAATTCCCCGATTAATCGATCTCAGATCGTCATCCCTAATTACGGGAGTCGTAAAATTTACAATAAAATTAAATAATTTTTCGTGTAGTGATGAAGAAAGAATTGTCCCCCAGTTTCACATGTGGTATCGTAAATATGAATAAGGAATATAATATGCAGATAACATCTATTCAAGGGAAAGAAAATTCGAAAGAAAATCCTATACCAGCTCGTCTGACCAACGTGATAGTTCGTTATCCTATTATCGTGGATGGTTCCAGCCTAAGCCGAGATTTTAATGGGAAAATAAGGAGCGTTAACACAATTATTTTTCAGCCACACGAGGTTCATTTTCGAAATAATTTTTTGATAGTACATATTATGTATAGTGTATGTATGTATGTGAAGGCATATCTTACATAGCAACCGATTATCCTCATGGCATACGAGTAAAATTACGTGACATAGTAAAATGAACTCTCGGTATTGTTGTTAAGTTATATTATCGTTGACGCGACTGATATTTAACCTTTGGATTGTTAATCTTAGGTTCTGTTTACATAAGTACGCTTACATGTTATAAAAATAATTTCTAATGTGTTATTATTAAAATTACAGTTGTCAGCAAATTCAGATAATTCAATATGCATGAGAACATAACATGCACGTACGTGATACAATTACAAAGATTTCCGGGTACGTACGTGTTTTTATTGTAAGCTGACTATTATGTTGTCTAGTTCTAATAAATTATATTTACGTTAAATAAATTCGTTTATTCGCTGTCAGCAATAAACAGTAACGACACGAAATTAGTTTTGATGACATTCAAAATTATCATCAGTTGAATTAAAATTTTATTTATATATACCTAGTGCTTTTAAAGTACATGGTTTCTCTATCAATCAGTATACATGAAACTAGCAAAACCAGCCTATCAGTTTGTTTGTAGAAGTCGATATATCGCAGCACCACCTGGTGAGTTATATCAATGGGGATAGCATATAAACCTTCTCCGTGAAAAAATACATACATATGCGTGGCAATTTTCATGATTGGTCAAACAGTTTCTGAGTGTAGCGATGTCATATATACAAACATACACTTTTATAAATATAGATTAGATTCATTCGAATTTATGCATTGGGCTTTAAGGTCGAATATACAGGGTGGAAGGGGACCACTCCCGAAAACAAAGACAGATAACCCTATTAGTCCTACTTGTAATGATAGGCTAGAAAAAAAATCGGTTCGGTAGAAAAAAAAAATTTTTTTTGACCACGCGAGGTCGCTGAACTCTTGAACATATGATCGTGAATTTTGAATAGATTGCGTCTTTTCTCATCTGACTAAAGTTACGTATTTTTATGGAATTATCGTTACATGGCATTGTCCTAATACGATGGAATGTGAAAAAATTTTAAATTAGTTGTGAAAAAAATTTTTTTTTCTTCCGACTCATTTTTTTTCTAGTCTATCATTACAAGTAGGACCAGTAGGGTCACCTGTCTTTGTTTTCGCGAGCGGTCCACTTCCACCCTGGATATTGATAGTCTATTGACAGTCTATTGTAGAAAATATTTCAATAATTAGATTAGATTGATTTCTAGAGCATTCGATAAGGAAATATGACGATAGCTCTCAGTGTAATATATTAGTGATAGGATACATTGTCTCTCATCACATTTGATGCAGTGGCCTCAATAATATTGTAATTGATAATTATTGAAATCGTTAATGGATCACAAACATCGCTAATTGGAATGGCGAAAAGCATTGGCTGAAATATGCAGTATATAATCTGTACATGTATTTTTATTGCTCTTTGGGACCATTTATAAATTATGTAAGGCTTTTTCGTGTTGACTGAATATTATAACTTCTTACTATAACAGGCAAGGAAGGATGTAGTGAACCTGACATTACGTAAGAGTATTAAATTGAAAATTACAAATTTTGGTCAAAACTGTGATAGATTAATAAGATTAATGTTATTGCAGTGAGTTATGTTACCTACTTGTAGTAAGAACATACATACATACATATCATCACGCCATATCCCTTGCAGGGTAGGCAGAGAGAACAGAGTGCCAGAGAACTCTATCTCTGCATACTTCACTCGCTTCCTCAACATTCATAATTCTCTTCATACACGCTCGCCGGTTTCGGAGACTCTTGACTCCACCTTCCTTCAGTACATGACCGATCTGGTCTAGGTAGGTTAGTCTCGGTCTCCCTCGGTACCTACATCCTTCCACTTTCGAATTGTATAAGAAGTATTATATATATTGTAGTAAGAAGATTGTAATAAAAGATATTTTCATATTAAACGGGGTTATATTTGACCAATAGGGCCTTTTCTTACAAAAATTCTTATTAAGGAGCAGAGGGGAGTAGTTGCTATCTTATGATGTCTTACAGTAGGGAGGGAGAGGGCCAAATTATTCTTCAAAATAATTTATGAACGGCCACTTGGTGGCAAACGTGCTAGCAGCACACCTGATCGTAAGTGTTACTACCGCTACCAACTACCTACTAATACCGCCTACCTATTAATGAAAATCCTAAACCCACCCAGAAATTTGGGCTTTCGGCTCTCTTGCTCACCGAAGGAAGAATATCAGCACAGAGTCACTGATCAGACGTCAATTTTCTATCTATCGCCGATGTCTGCACAGATGGCGTAGTGGTTAAGATACCGACCTTCCGTGCCAGTGCCGTGGGTTCGAATCCCACGCAGGACATTACTTTGTGCGATCCACAAAGTTTTGTTCTGAGTCTGGGTGTAATTTGTCTGCGTTAATGGCATGTTTGTAAAGTCCCCCGCAATACAAGGTTTAATTTCCTATGTGAAAGGCGGTGTATTTTAAAAAAAAAAAAATTTAATAATTATTTTCCTTTTTTAACTGAATCTATGGTACAAATAAAAAAGTTAAGATGAATTTTGTCCATCGTAGATGTCAAAATAATATATTATGGAAGCGTTGGAACTATTGACAGATGACTTATGAAATTTTAGTCTGTTAATTTGTTCTCGATTCACGTAAAAACTATTGAGTCAAAGTTCTTAGCATTTGGTGTAACAATATTTTACATTCTATAGTAATTTAGGATCAATAATATAGAGAATGCACCAAAAAAAAAAACTAAATTGACCGCGGAAGCTCGTCTTAACTCTTGCATTGCTTGCCAATATTTTACATATTTTAAAACAACGTCCATATGTCTTATGTATATTAAAACTTTAACAAAACTCTCTTAAGAATTTGTCATTAGAATAATGTTCAAGGTTAATGTATCAAGAATATTATAACAAATGATAATTTATGTCATGTTGATAAACGATTTTGGTCAGAATATTCATTTACAATCATTTACAATTAGATCGTGTGTTATCCTATCTACCTCTCTTTTTTAAAACAACAAACACCTTGCACTAAGTAAATAATACTTGTATTGCTTGGGTGACTTTACCAAACATATAATTAATGGACACAAATTACACCAAGACTCAGAACAAAAAATTGTGAATCTCGCAGTATTGTTCTGCATAGGACTCGAATCTATGACACCTGGAACGGTACTCATATTTAATAGCCTCAACCATACTACACCATCTGTGCAGTCAAGCCCTTATATCTTCTGGACTTAGACACGACTAAATTCACATGAGGAAAACTAATCTATTACACCATTCTGATCAGACAAGCTCATAGAGTTTTATATTAAATTGCCTCTCGTTAGCAATGATATTATCTATATCCCTCAATCATCTTTTACAAAACTCACCGATAAAGAATATATGCGTGAATCGTATTCTTACTCCATCAACACAAGAATAACTGTATGTATACAATTTAATTTTTATATAAACTCTATTTATAGACTTATTTTTTTTTATTTTTATTATCGCTATGATTGAAGGTCACGGGCATTCCACCCAAATTATCTCGTTATTGCACCATTACAATACGTTCAGTAGTTTCGCCGCGAAAACATAATTTTATATTATTTTCGCATACGTTCGTATTTATAATATCAGTAGAATCTATATCTCATCCCAGCTCATGTATGTTCCACTGTTGGGCTCGAGCCTCCTCCATAATGTGGGCGAAAATGACCTACTATATCACGCTGGTCAGGCGTGTTGGTATAGCGTTTTGTTTGGAGGTTCCATCTCTCGCATAGAAGTTATATGCGTTTTATATCCCTTAGTAGTCTCTTACGATCACCCACGGGTACGCAAGGGGGTGGTAAATTGTATTCTTACTCCGTCACCACACGGATAATACGGTGGTGACGAAGAAAGAATACAGTTCACCAATAAGCATCTAGAAACGAAGGTATTAGTTTCGCACTTGTTGATTTTGTTTAAAAAATATTTATACAAGGAATTTTATTTTACAACCAAGCATCCTAATTGACGTCATTCCTACACGGGAATATATTAAAGAAATGATTAATAAAAGTAGCTTTATACAGGCCCTTTGTGTATTGATTTGATTCAGACAAACGACAGATATCAAAGTCCAACATGGTACCACAGGCGGTGCAATGACCAAACTATCGATTGAAAGTATGTTTACTTTTAACTGCAAATATTATGACACATTCTACTATTTTCTGTTTTTGTATGGGGCTCGTCCAGATGAGCCGTTGATTTTTATTATTAGATAGCATAAAAAAAATATTACGAACTACACAAGTACTCGTCATATTCGTCAGATTTGATTTTACTCGTGTTAAAGAGTGTATTCGGGGTTAGAGATTTAGAAACAACAGCGAATTGGTGGTCGCCACTGCGACATTTTTGTAGTGTAAAGACAACTGTTGAAGAGAATGATCTATAATTTTGTTCGGAGCTATTTTTATAATAAAACTAACAGTTTTCTTAAGTACAAATAACAATTGGGCACATTAGACCGATTGGCACTTTTCACAATTTCATTACAATGGATTCACTAAGATTCATAGAATATCCACCTTGACTCCGACTATTATGTTTTTACTATAAAATTTAAAAAGGACCTACATATTTTATTAAAAAATAAACATACAGGAATATGTTTTTCCAAATTATTTATAATTTAAGGGCATTCTGGATAACTGAAAATATATGGGACTAAATATATTATTAGCTTATTATCAGGTCATGAGGATGATAAATATTTTAAGTGTTATTTTATTAGTACTTTTACGGTCTAAAATTACATCTCTAAATTAACCCAAGAGTAAGTAACGCGCATTGATGCAAGCCATTTACACCTTTTCCAGAAAAATGTTATTTTTCATTCATCCTGTCTAGCCCATTGGTATCGTAAAAGAGGACTAAGAGATAAACTATGCCTAACATATGTGCAAGATAAGGAAAACTCGAAATAAATCCCTTTTGACTAGCGCGGTATAATAAATCATTATCCCTCTTATTGAGGAGGATGTCCGAGTCCAACACTGGGCGATGTATATGAGCTGATTTGAAGATGATAATGATTAGAGCTAATAGTTCAAATTTAATTAATTTATACCGTGTCGCATCTATGATGGACCTGTCGGCCCGTAAAGGTGCCAAGTAATAGACGCCTCGAGTATATAAGGCCCGGCCAGGTTTAGGATATCCTCTTTTTCCGTGTGGTGACGGAGTAAGAATACTATTCACCACCTTACCGTGGGTGATCGTACGAGACGACTAAGTTATAAGAGAAGGAAAACTCGAAACAAAACCCTATACCAACACGTCTGACCAGCGCGGTATAGTAGGTTAGTTTCCCTCCCATTGCGGCGGAGGCCCGAGCCCATCAGTGGGACATTTATGGGCTGTGATGATGAATGTCCTCTTTGAGAAAGCTTATTTCCAAATGTGGAAATTATTACGCAGATGGTCAGATAAGCCTTTTAGAGGTGATAGCAAACCTAGTTTTTGTAAATGACCACCGCATGGAAATGAAGTTTCCTTTACATATTCCCCGTCCTATATTTACTTTGCCTGCATTTACCCCTATTCGAAGTATATAGGAAAATACCAAATTTAAAATGATTTCTGATTTAAAAGAATCTTGTATGCGTCTCGGCACAAATTCGTATGTGATAAGACATATTTCAATGCTGAAAATGCGTTAAAGCGAAAGCTTTGCAGCCTTGTGGGCGCGAATCGTCTAGATTCGCCCACAAGGCTGCAAAGCTTTCGTGCATCAAATATATGGTAGAGGAATCCATCGCTATTATAAGCGGTGTACGATGCCTTAGGCGGGTTGGAAAGTCATATTTTACGATTACTATAAACAATTGGTAAACTATATTCTTACTAAACGTGTAAAATTTTAGATAACAAGATTTTAGGATTATCGAAATTTAGCATTTAACATGCTAGGTTATTTATAGAAAGTTGATTACGAGCGAAAAATTAACGTCACACGTGGTACTCGAACCCACATCTATTGGATATCCGTTCCAATCGTCCTGCCGTCGCTATGATATTCAATTTGCGGCTCGTATTGGAACGGATTTCCAATAGGTATGAGTTCGAGTCCCACGTGTGACATTCATTTTTCGCACGTGATCTAGTTTTTATCAGATTTTGGGATTCATCATTCATTCATGGAATCAAATTTACGACAGTAAAAGTTACTGCGAGAGTAGGAGGAACAATAAGTTCGATTAATTAAAGTCATATACTGAGTCATTAATTCGAATATAACCGACATCAAGAGATTGGCACTAGGCTACGGACGCAGGTCAAATCAACATAAAACATATAAAACAAGATTTGACTCCAATGTTCAGATGTGATTATTTTAAGCGTTATTAATTTAAGCATAAAGCACAATTTTAAAAGTTCGCATCAGTTTTGTGTAATCAGTTAAGTGTTAGCTGCTGCGCAATTATTCACATTATTTATAAGATAAGTACCCAACTGTTTTGATAAGAGATCACATCATAATTAATGTCTAACAAAACAATAAACATGGAAAATTTACTGATACAGTGGCACATTAAAACAATGTACCTATTTGAAAAATCAAAGACCTAATAAAGTGACGTTGTCCAATACTTCTGTTAGGTGATTCTTAGTAAAAGTATAAAAGCGAAAGTAAGCGAGAATGTATAGTTTCTTGGTGCGAGTTTCACGAATAATTACAGAATAAATTTTGATGAAATTTCACAACAATACAACTACATTTATGAAAGTGCATAGTATTGTCTTATATATTTGCCAAAAACATATAGATATTTACAACTCTTCTAATGATATGTAATTGTTGACGCAAAATTAGACCGTCAATGCTTTCAAAACGAATAAAATTGCTATTGGAAAATACTGAGATAATTTTTGCAATTTAAAAATACTGAACTAATTCTAGCAAATTTAAAAATACTAAAATAATTATTGCAATTTAATAATGCTGAGATTATTTCTACAAATTTAAATACTGAAACTATCCTTGCAATTTAAAAATACTAAGATAATTCTTGCAATTTAAAAATACAGAGATAATTCCAGCAATTTGAAAATACTGAGATTATTCCTGCAATTTAGAAACACTTGAGATAATTATTGCAATTTAAAATACTGAGATAATTCTTGAATTTAAAAATGCTAAGATCATTCTTGCAATTTAAAAATACTGAGATAATTCTTGCAATTTAAAAATATGAGATAGTTCTTGCAATTTAAAAATACCGAGATAATTATTTTTATTTAAAATACTGATATAATTCTTGCAGATTAAAAATGCTGGTCATTCTTGCAATTTAAAAAGACTGAGATAATACTTGTAATATAAAAATACCGAAAAATTATTGCAATTTAAAATACTGGGATAAGTCTAGTAATTTAAAAATGCTGAGATAAATCTTGCAATTTAAAAATAATGAGATAATTATTACAGTTTAAAAATACTAAGATGGTTTTTGGTATTTAAAAAATACTGAGATAATTCTTGGAATTTAAAAATACGGAGATAATGCTTCTAATTTAAATATGCTGAGATAATTTTTGCAATTTAATAATACTGAGATAATTCTTGCCATTTAAATCAAATGGCTTTAAGAGCAAAATAACAAATTTATTTTATTTATTATATTATTAAAGAGATAAACAAACAGACGTTGGAATAAAAGTATGTTATAATTTATACTTTAAAGAAAATCATCTCAGTTATAATTTACAATATGAAGAATACACATGTGTGAAACTCTCACCTCGAAGGGCACGCGATATTACTATAGTTAAACTATAGTTCGTCACGAATATTTGTGATGATTGGTGTTACACCAGTTCAGCTTTTATTTACCTTTTCATATAAATGGTTGTGGTTTATGAGAAACAAAGCGATTTCTTTACTTATTTTTAATAAAATCGGTTCAGTATATTTTATATAATAAAACAATAAATCTAAATATCTGTAAATTAATATACGTTACACCCTCGGCAACTTTCGCTTGCATAAAATTTTCTTAGCATACACAACTGTGGTATTGAAAAATAAAAATAATAATATTATAGAATAAGCGCGCAGCGTTTACATTGTTTAAAAAACTAGTACATATTAATAATCAGTCTATCTATGACTGTACATATCTATAACAATATACATCGAGTATGCCCTCTATCTTACCCGTGGGAGATCGTAAGAGACGACTAAGGGATATAAAACGCATATAACATCTATGCAAGAAAAGGAAAAAAGTGACGACAATATATTTCAATTTTGATTAATAGATTTAGTGACGTCAGATAATGTAATAAATAGTATTAATTGGTCCAAATAATTACTGTTAGAGAAATAATAGCCATAGGTTGTCTCATTGTAAGCATATATTACCGCGCAGCTATATAAACATATACAGATATTTTCTTAATAATATAAACGTAAAATATTCTCTATCCGTGTGGTTATGGAGTAAGAATACACTTCATCACTCCCCGTTTCTTATCTGTGTGTGCTATAAAAGTGCTAAAGGATATTATAACATCGATGCAAAAGAAAGAATACTTGACATAAATCACTATAACGACCCGTCTGATTGAGTCAATTATTCTTCTGTTATAGAGGGGGCCCGAGCTCAATAGTGAGAAATATAAGGTCTGCGATGCGGAGAAGATAATCTAGATGCCTAATATAAAACGTCCTAAAAACGTTGCATTGACACAATAAAATTTGAATTTCATTGTAAATCTGTATATATGAATTAAAATCAATGTCTTAAATTCAATCTAGAGACTTATAGTCGAGTTAATAGACTTATAATTGTATTTATTTCTATTATAATGAAAGAATTCGTTTTGAATTTTATTTGTAGACTCAAGTTTTATTGTTGTTTTTAATATATTCATTCATCAATATGTTATATAGTAAAACACTATCCAAAATTGATTGAAATTTGTTTATTCATACCTTGTTGTGGATTACTGATTTAATCAACAATATTTTTTTAATATTTAATTACGACCTAAACACGGTTACATAGATTTAATAAAAACCTATCACTGAAAACAATGTAATAAAATGCTTTGCAATTGCACATAATAAAATATAAATAATAAAATAATTATATCAAACAAACATTATTAAATAAAAAGCAGCAAGCAAAAAATAGAGAACTTATACGTATCAAAGTAAAATATATATAATTAAAATGATAATTAAAATAAAACTATTTTTACAGATAGAATCCGTGAAAATAGTTTTATTTTAAATGTAAAATAAAAATAAACTGATTCCTTACATAAAAAATAACATGTATAAGAAATATTACAAATATTTATGTCTAAGTAGTGTTCATATAATATTTGTGCCCGAGTTCATTGACGGGTTGAACTAAATGGTGTTTTCCGTTGGAAAATCTTTAGTTGAATCGTGTTGGGTATTCGGTTACAAGGTCAACTCTATGAATAGTGTTAGATTCATATTAGGAAATTTAGTTGTTGGCTTTCTAGATAATTTGATAATAACAAAAGAAAAACATTAAAAACAAGTTACAACACTAGATATTTCATATGTATTCCTTAAACCTACGTTGAGGTTAGACATTGTTTCTTAATTCTATAAAAAATAAACAAATACTTACTTATTTTGGTATAGATGCATGCAACGCACGGTGGAAGTATGTCCCGACAGAACTTTCAAACACTGGCCGCTTTTGGCGCTCCAAACACGTAAAGTGCGATCCGTAGAACCGCTGATGACCAGATCACCGACCATCTGAGAGGACCACACTCCACCAGAATGCCCGACCAATGTGCGTAGACACTGAATAACAAAGATCCTGTTGAATTTACTTATACAAAAAATGATTATATATATTTTTTACCTAGAAATGTTTGACCGTAGATGGTATGTGATAAATCTCATCCATCCATCCGATCAGCTCATCCACGTAGAGCGTTGGACATATATCTGGTGTGATTAATTCTTGCTTGGCTCGCAGGTTGGAGATCACAATACTACTGCTCTCTTAGCTGGCCTTTACAAGTCATCATATCGGCTTATATATTTCTCACTGCTGGGCTGGAGCCTCCTCCAGAACAGGAGGGAAATTGTTCACTATACCACACCGGTGTGATGGGTTGGTATAAGATTTTACGTCGAGTTTTTCTTCTCTTGGATTGTTTTGTTACATAGAATACAGTTAAGGGTCCCTTAGTTGTCTACTACGACACCCACAGGTAAGATAGGGAGTGGTGGATCATATTCTTACTCCGTCACCACAAGAACGATTTCATTTTTCGACTATTAAGTCAAAATAAGTAAACGATACAATATGTTTTTAAATCGCCATCACACGTGTAAACGCCCCGTACATTACATTAGTATAAAAAAAGTCCATAATCAAATTACTGTCTATAGTCAAATATAACGAAATGTTTTATTACTGCTGTCCTAATTAATAATAGAATTTCCACAGAACCAGCAAATTAAAAAAGTAAGTAAAGTAAAGGTTCTCACCTTTACTAACCATTGGAGGATGCACTGAGTAGGGCATCGTAGAGGTTATGCAATATCTAGCTACTACAATTTTACTTTCGAGATTTTTATTCACCCTTGCCATCAATAACCAAGCTTGAAATTAATTTGCCAACGTAGTTATTTTCAAGTAATGAAATAAATTCTATCGCATGGTATGCTATTACGAGATATTTCTCGGGATTTTAATTAAAACCAATGATATAACTAAACGAATTATTTTATACTACCAAATTATCATTATTTAGCCTTTCGAAGGCGATAATACATTAATTGACACGCTTGAGGCGAAGGCGATAATGCCTTAATTGATGCCGTCACTAGAATATTATAAACTTGTATACTCTAATTTATATTTACTGTTTTGTCAGTGTCACTATCTCTTACTTTCTCAGCTGGGAGTATTAAAAACCGACCTAGAGATCATCAAAAGTAAGGACATCAGCATTCTTATAAGAAACCTGCCAAGCATAATGAGAATGATATTACATCTCCATCTTCGCCTGAAGAGACTTCGATAACCATCGACGTCGATGGGCTGCTACATGGATGGATATACTAGTCAGACTGCCTATATAACTCACCTTGCCCGAAATAGCAGACCACACTTTCAGTGTGGTATCGTCGCTTCCACTCAGTATACGATTGCCATAAAACTGAAGGCAGGTGATCACGTGCTCATCATGACCTCTCATCACTATGGGATTCTTGACGGACTTATGCAACCAGTTGTTTTCAATGAGATACTGACGCATGTAAGCTGCCTTCCACGGGCTGACACATCGAGGGTAAGACCGCGGCATCTTCTTTAGTGTCTTGATGCCGATACGTCGACATTGAGCCTTCCATAATAAATTGTCCTCGGCAAGGAATCTGTATAGAAATAATTAATTATCATTATTGGATAATACAGAAACAAAGCATTTTTTGTAGGCTCTTATTGTCTGAAAACACGCCGTGCGTTCCGTCCGGGACGACGGAAGGGCAGCGCATGACCTCATAATCCACCGTATTCCCTCCTCATCGCCATTCGACAGGCCACTGGGACCGCTTGCTTGACATCCCTGGCCTGTCCCGAGAGATAGAAACAAAGCTTAAAACCAAAAACAACAAAAAGTATACGTTCTTTCATTTCTTTTCAACACATAAACGTCTCAATACAATGTAAGGAAAATGTCACGGTTTCCTTCTCTTACATATATTATATTATTTATATCCTTTAGTCGTCTTTTAAGACACCCATGGGTAAGAACATCGGATGGTAATAAACTGTACGTACAAATATACTTCGCAACATAACTACAGGATTTATCAAGTATATGACTCAATATCTATCCGTGTGGTGACGGAGTAAGAATACAATTCACCAACCCCTATCTTACCCGTGGGTGAACGTAAGAGACGACTAAGGGATATGATACGCATATAACATCTATGCAAGAGAAGGCAAACTCGAAATAAAACCCTATACCAACACGTCTGACCAGCGTGGTATAGTAGTTCAATTTCCCTCCTATTATGGAGGAGACCCAAGCCCAACAGTGGGACAAATATGAGCTGTGATGATGATGATGATGATGACTCAATAGTTACTTTAAATTGACACAGACAAGGAAAATTCTTTACATTGACCTGGGCCAATTACTTCTAATAGCATCTAACTATGTCAGGCAGGCTGGCGGTCATCAAATCAAATCAAATCATTTATTATGCATAAGTCCCATAGGGGCACTTACATATTGTCAGTTTTACATTATTGTTTTTTAAATTAAATTTAATTAATCTACCACCGGATCGGCAAGCAGCCACATACTGAGAAAATACGGCAAGAAACTCAGTGAGCGCGTCATTTTCTTTTTAATTATATATTTTCATGAAATAAAATGATTGCCAAATCTTTTGCAATGTGTTCGACGAAAGAGGTACATAGCATCTATTGAGTTATTGTGATAAGAGCAAGATGCTGACGATGATAACAGTAAAATATGAAAGGCATGTTGATGCCATTTGATAACTTACGAAGGATACACGCGAAATAATGGACTGATTTTTTTTTATCCTTACAGAGGAAAATAATCATCATAATGACTTTCTTTTTCTTTTCATTCTTAATTCACCTACCAACAAAGACCATACCAATAAAAAATTTCATTTTTTTAATTCATTAAACCACTTTTTCGTTAGCCTGTGGTGACGAAGTAAGAATTTCACAATTCAATTCACCATTCCCTTTCTCATCTGTGGGTGTCGTAAAAGACGATTAAGGGATATAATATACAGACATCTATTCAAGAGAATAAAAACTCGTAATAAACTATACGAATTCGTCTGACCAGCATACTAGAGGAGGTCAAGTTCGAACCCACTGTTCAGGAAGCACTACAAGTGGGCCATACGTGAGCTAAGATGCTGAGGAAACATTTTTTTTTTTAGATTGTGCAGTTAAATTATTATTATATAAATAATGTTAATATGTCAATTAATGTCACATTCACGTACGTGACATTATAGCAAATTCAACAAAACGTGAATTGTTATTATTTTAATAATAATTCACGTACGTGATAATGAGAGTAGACACAGCAGAAACTCTTTCAACATCTCTTTAAAGCACTTGCATGTATATATGTTGACTATTTATAAAAAGTCACGTACCCCCGTGAGGTCTAGACGGAATAGAAACTTAGATGGGGAATGGTTCTAAATAAAGCAATGGACTATATTGTTCTATAACAACAAGTAACGCTAAGATATTCCTTGTGTCTTGAACGACTTTACAAACATACAATTAGGTGACATAAATAACAACTAGGACTCTGAACAATAATTTATGGGTGGCAAAAAAGATTATGCGGATTGTGCGGGGTGTGACCAGAACTTAGCATGTCATGAAAAAAAAATAAAAGGTCGTAATCTCTCATCATAGAGAAAATAAGTTTTTGTTTTAATAGTTATTGAATTATATCATCATCATCATCACAGCCCATAACGTCCTACTATTGGGCTCGGGCCTCCTCCGTAATAGGAGGGAAATTAACCTACTATACCGCGCTGGTCAGACGTGTTGGTATAGAGTTTTGTTTAGAGTTTTCCTTCTCTCGCATAGATGTTATATGCGTTTTATATCCCTTAGTCGTCTCGTACGATCACCCACAGGTAAGATATGGGGTGGTGAATAGTATTCTTACTCCGTCACCACAATTTGAATTATATACTCTTTCATAATTGTTTTTCTATTTCTATATTTGATAGAAATAGAAAAACAATTATTACCTTACATTGTAAAGATTTTATTAAATAATTAAGAGACAATAATTATTAGTGAGAAAGAAAGGATTGGCATCCGTGACAGTCGTACCCACAACACCGATCGTTATTAACCCTAAACATGTGTGCATTCTAATCATCAATGATTAATCAATAAAATATTCTTTATTTCTTACTTCCAATAGCGGCAGGTCTGAGATGCCCGGAGCAGGTCCTTTGGCTGTAGGTAGCCGAGCACTGTAAGGGCCAGCTCTTTGGGCAGCAATGATATGAAGTCACGTTGGAACAGAGGCTCGATAGCCTTCATCATATATCTAACTTGGCTCGGGTTGCAGCTGTTGATCAGTTCGTCAATCGCCTGAATCTTATCCCCGTTCGTCCATGAATGAAATCTGTATATAACAAAAATAAATATAAATTAAAATACAGATTCAACAATGAAGCAACTAACACTAAGTCCGTGTAATGACAGAATTGAAATATGTGTCATCAACCTTCCTACTACGGATGTCGTACAAAATGACTAATAACCATTTTCACCAACTGCAATATTTTGGTGGTTAGGTGTTACCTAAGACAACATAAATGACACATAACATAGAGATTAATTATATTGTTTTCATGTCAATTGATCATCATCATTCTCCTACTCTTATCCCAATTACTGGGGGTCGATACAATATGTACCCTTCTTTCACAGTACCTACATATTGTAAAAGTTGGCAATAGTTTTATTACCAGCCGCCTGCCAGATGTCGACCCTTCTTGGGAATGTAATTGTTGACCAAACGGCATCAGGTGGTGTTAGCCCAAGCTGTTATAAAGCTCTTAGTCGTGTTTTACGACATCCACGAGCAAAGTAAGGGTTGGTAGTATTCGTAACCGCTACCACACGGATTCATATAATTTAATTGATATTAAATAAAATTTTAATTTGTAATAACACCTAAGCCGATATAAATTAAACATAAAATCAAACTAATGTTTTATTTATATTACGTTAGGGGTTCCTTAAACTTTAGGTGTCGTTGATGAAAACGGACATAAGAAACGAAAATATATTAAGTTAGGCTAGATTAGACAAGCTCGAAATAAAAATCTATGTTAATCGAATAACATGTCTAACAGCGGCGTAGTATTTAATTTTTTTTTCTCTTGAGGTGGACTATCGATGTGGTCGCGCCCCGCCAAAACGGTCCGGGGCGACAAAAGAGGCGGCGCAGATATCCATAGACCCATCCTGTAAGCACCTTTCTTCGCCGTGCGAGCGGGCCACCGGTACCCCGATCTTTGTCTTCGGTGGCCCGCCCTACCTAACGTTATGTAGACGTTTCAAAGCTTTCAATTTCAATTGTGGGACGATTGTGTCCAAAAAAAATTAACTTAACACATATATAACATATTAAAATGCTTATTACTAAACAATCATAGCCTATTTTCTACCCTCTTAGGGTTAGAATTTTTGTTCAAAGGTTAGAAAGGGTTAGAATTATTATGGGTCCAGCTTCAGCGTATACTCTATCTATTAAAAAAATAATTATCAAAATTGGTCTACTCTGTAAAAAGTTATGCGTGGTCTAACATAAAAAAAAAATGTACGCGTCGAATTGAGAACTTCCTTCATTTTTGTTTTCGGTCAAAAAATCATTATATATATTTAAATCATATTATATATTTATATTTTGAACTGTCGCAAATTAATTTGCAGATAACCCTAATATTTAATGATGCGTAATCATTATCAAAAGGTTTTTCCGATTGCGTTTTTGTCACGTTTATTTTTTTGTGTGCGTCACGTTTAAGTGAAACGAATTGAGAATTATAAGAGACGTCATTCCTTTCTCCTCTACGTGTGCAATAAAAATGATTAAGAAACTAAAAATAGACTACAAACAATCGTGACAGCTTTTAAAACACTTGCTAACCTTACTAGGTACCTACTGTACTCAGTAGGTCTCTACGCCTGCTATTTTGGAGAATATTCGCACTCGATTAAGATAAATTCTTAAGATAAATAATAGAAATTCTAGTCAAAACATATTATAAAAAAAAAATTAATTCACAACAACTACTGACCTATTTAACCATTGTTTGATCTTGGTTTGTCCTGGACTCGTAGTACTGGGGCTAGTGCTGCTGGTACTAGCCACTGGCATCGCCCAAGAATCCGTGGCCCCTCCCGACATCATCGAGCCATCAACTAAAAACTTCTTTACCGGTTGCGGTGGTGGTGGTTCCTGGCGTCTCTTCCTCTGCAATTTACTGTTCATTACTAATATGCGTGGAATGAATACTGTATATGGAAGAACTAAAAAAATAAAAGCCAATGACGAAAAAAGAAAATATTCGACTGCGACCAAGATAATTGCTAGACAGAATGTGTGTTACAGATAATCGCAGTTCACAATATAATGTAAATCTAAGTTTGCTTGTTTCGCTTTTATGGGTATTCAATGGATCATCAGGTCAGCGATTTCGCAACTAGTTAATAATAACATTGCGTGTTTATAATTATAATATAACCATACAAGGTCAGAGTAAAAATATAAAATGACACAATTTTTTTTTTCCTAGCACCCAAATTAAGATAAGTAATTAAAAAAAAGGTTAAAATAAATCTATTGCGCAATAAATTTCCAAAAACAGGATGCTTTCCACCACTAGATTTTGGCACATTGGCAATATTTTCAAAAATAATAATTTGATACGCAATAAACAAAAATAATTGAAGGATTTTTTTTAATTTAAATCTCCAACACATCAACCAAGTTAAAATATTGAAAATACACCGTGGGTAATACAGTAAGCTAAATATGAAGACTACATGTCTTCTATTCTAATTATGCTTAATTTATATCAATCAACGCATGGTTTATACCAAAAAGATAGTGAAAAAATCAATGCGCTTCGAAGAACACGCTATAAACTAATATTAATTTATGACAACAAATTAAAAGCATCACCATGACACCGCAGTATATTTCGCTAGGTCTGAAACCTTCCCAATTCACAATTATTCAAATTACCAATCAATAAATTCAATATTTATAAAAATTGTCCCAAGGGTTAAAAACGAGCACTTATTACAAATAGTCCTGCGTAACTGATTCCAATAAAAATATCCAGCAAATTTAATCTTTAATACGTGGAGAACCTTTTTTTAGAACCTCCCCTGTAAAACATGTAGGTGTGTTACATAATTCAGTACAATAACGCTATTAGTTATTTTTTTTATAAAAAAAAATGTAAATCAACTATAATATTTAAATTTAATAATAACGATAAATATACTTACCGAGATAAATAATAAAAATTAATTCTCTTAATTATTAATTAATTACGTTAATTCCTTGCCAATAAAATAACAATTACTCTAATGCAGAGCGTCAAAGTAGTCAACAATAAATGATATTGTATATACTGTTTAGCAAAGTATGAGATAAATAAGATGGATATATTGGCTAAGTAAACATTCCTACGTATCTAAAACGAATAACGTACTTTCTCATCCTCGGTCAGCAAAAAATGAGATCCCTGACACAATATGAAACCCTACCCACCAGTTGCGAACATGTAGTGTTTGTTTCTAATTTCTAGATGATAACACTGCCCAACAAATTTAAACTTTTTAAAATTTTCCAAGAATATTATTGTTACATTTGAAGTATTATGGTGTGATTATTTCAAAAATCACACTAGTATTTGCGTAGCAGCTCTAGATTTCGAGATTTTTCATTCTACCCGCATTTAAGGTGACGGTACATTATTCGTCAATTTTAAACGGGTACATTAAATAATAATTTGGAAAATCCAAAAGCGCACGCCTCATAATTTTTATATTATTTATCATTTACTATTAGTCAATGCCAGAAATGAAAATAAACTAAAAGAAAAAAAATCCTTTTTTAAAAGCAAGCTGTTTATTATTTGCTAAAAGATGCAACACACTTTTAATTATAAAATTGGGACTGTGATAAAAACGGGCAGATTTAATAATTATGGTGTAAAGTTTTAGTGTTAAAAATATATAATTATGTACGATATGGAATTATTTTGTTGTTGAAGATTAATAAAAATATCGTTAAAGGTTACAATGAACTTATAAAGTGTTATATGTCTGATTAGAGTTAATTTATTTTTAACTTTTCATTTTATTATATTAGCAAATAATAAAAGCTTGTTTTTAAAAAAATATTTTTCTTTAATTTTATTTTTAACTTTTAGTATTTTTATTATTCGTATTGTTCCCACAAATATAGGACAAAAAGGGTTCATCACCCCAGAGGTCCACTGTGGAGGGATAAGTGCTTCAGTATAACAGGGTTCGCCCTGGTACTCTGAGGCGCAACGTTAGCGATATGGATATATAATTACGGAGTTCTTATGGCCAGCTTTCAGGTCCATCATCAGACCCTGGTTACCATATAGTCTCAAAAAACTCGTCAAGACGAATCAAACGAGCCCAAACTCGATGGAGTTGCGTCGCTTAATTATGGAGTTCCTATGGACAGCTTCCAGGTCCATGATCAGTCTGGTTTCCATATAGTATCAAAATACTCGTCAAGACGAATCAAACGAGCCCAAACTCGGTGGAGTTGTGTCGCTTAATTATGGAGTTCCTATGGACAGCTTCCAGGTCCATGATCAGTCTGGTTTCCATATAGTATCAAAATACTCGTCAAGACGAATCAAACGAGCCCAAACTCGGTGGGGTTGCATCTTTTAATGACGGAGTTCCTATGGCCAGCTTCCAGGTCCATCATCAGAACCTTGTTACCATATAAATAAGCCCAATTTCGATCGGGTAGCGTCGTTTAATTACGGAGTTCCTGGCCAGCTTCCAGGTCCATCATCAGAACCTAGTTACCATATAAATAAGCCCAATTTCGATCGGGTTGCGTCGTTTAATTACGGAGTTCCTACGGCCAGCTTCCAGGTCCATCATCAGGTCAGCTCCATGTCACAATAATATTGCATTGTCATCTAATTTATACATGCATGCAAAATTTCAGCTCAATCGGCAACCGGAAAGGGGATCAAATTTAACTTGCAAGATTTGATTACAGACAACGGGACAGGTGAAACTAAATAAAAGCTTGTACATACTCGTAATGAAAGAAAAATAAATACTTTAGGTGCCATTCTCGACGTAACATAGCTGTATAGGCTGAATGAGATTTACTTCCTTTGCTTGTCCGAATGGACGAACAAAAAATATAACAAACCCAATTTTCATAAAGTATACATACACTAATGACTAAGCAGTTTAGTTTTTTATTAATTGCAATTAAACGACAAAGAATTACCAAGCCATTTTCGAAAGGAAACAGCGCGTTGCGATTATGAAGCTTTTAATAAAAGAAAAACTTCGATACATTCATTTTTACGGTCGACAGAATGCCAGATACTTTACGGTAACATCCGGACGTCCTCGAATTTTTTTTTTAATTAAATTTTTTCTTACTTTAAACAAAATAATTGCTTTTTAAAAATATCAAATACGTTTAGACGAATATTTTTTCTTGACATATGTATAATAATATTATCCTATAAGTGCAATGTGAGAAAAATACAATCATTTTTAGGTTTGAAAAGTGCTTGATTTTCATAAGTCGAGAGTAGAGGCGTGCAATAATCACAATTAAAACAATGGCTACGAAGGGAAGACGTTGTTTAAACGATCCAAATAGTTTTGTGTTATTTGTGGCTTATATACCTTCGCAAAGTATCGTAAATCGATCCCGGCCTTCGCTAAATCTGCGTACTTTAACTACTTTGGAGTGAATATTTGCAATCTGCAGAAGCCATAGGTGCCAAATATTGTTTGCCATATTTGTGTTGTCTCTTTGCGACAATGGTCAAGTGGAAAAAGATCAGCCCTGAAGTTCAAGACGCCCATGATTTGGCGGGAACCTCGTAATCATAGTGATGATTGCTATTTTTGTATGGTAAATATTACGGGCATAAACTATACAAACTGGGATAAGTGAACATATCCGACGTTGTCTTCTGCTCAGAGGCCTGTCACATACACCGACCAGTCACCAGTACCAGTACCATCGACATCATCAACTTTATTGAATCGGATAACATGGAAATTGTAGAAGAAAAGCATGAATCTGTCGAAAAAATTTACTGGACTGAGCAATAAAAAGTTGAAAGCAGACATTTTCGATGGACCACAGATTAGACAACTGATAAAAGACCCAACTTTTGTCGAATCTATGAACGAACTTGAAAAGCGAACCTGGAAATGTTTCGTTTTAGTTATTCAAAATTTTCTTGTAAATCATAAATCAGATAACTATTTCCAATTAATTAATAATATGTTGTCTAGTTTGAAAGATTTAGGATGTAACATGCGCATTAAACTGCATTATTTACATTCTCATTTGGATCGATTTCCTGATAACTTTGGAGATTATAGTGAAGAGCAAGGTGAAAGGTTTCACCAGGATATTCGCACTATAGAAGAACGTTACCAAGGCAGATGGGACATACATATGGTGGCCGATTACTGCTGGAATCTTTGTCGGGATCTTATACAGGCACAACATTCAAGAAAATCTAATAAAAGACATTTTTTCTCAACCACAGTAGCTGTTCTAAATAAAGTACGTGAAAAAATCATATTTTTGTAATAATTTTTAACTTGGGTGTAAAATGAAAACTAGAGCTGCTAGAAAGAAACTAATGGTATTTTCGCAATCAGCACACTTCATTTTACTGAAAACAAAAAAATCTCTGGAAAATTTTTCAGTGTTGACCAGTGTAATAACTACGTATTCAGTATCGTAATATATGTATAGGGCCGGTATACATACTCTCAAAACATCTTTCTTAGGGTTTTGCTAAATATTTTTAATCCGTTTGCCAACCTACCGTGAATCCTCTTTGGAGTTACAAAAGTTGTACATACTCATCATTCATCATATCAGCTCAATTATGTGCCACTGTTGAACTGGAGCCTCCTCCCTAAGATGATGGACAATTGACCTACCACACAACAATGGTCGGACGGGTTGGTTTAGGGTTTTTAATGCCAGTTTTACTTGTCTTGCATAAATGTTACAGGTCTGCATATTAAAACCATGAGTCGTTCTTTATCACACCAACGGGTGAGAAAGGACGTGAATTGTATTATTACTCCGTCACCACACGGAACGTACAACAAGAGCTGTGATATAACCCAGGTTGGTGTGCAGCGCTTCTTTTCCTCCGCTAATGATATCGTAGTGGCATAATGTGACTTGGTATTGAGAATACCACACGTCATAATAAAATTTGATATTAAGAATTTCTGTACGAAATGAGTTTGATGATGATATTTATAAGTCATTATTAAGCTACCTCTATCTCATAATGTGGGGTCGGCA
The DNA here is from genome assembly GCA_905163515.2 of Lymantria monacha. Taxonomy (NCBI): domain Eukaryota; kingdom Metazoa; phylum Arthropoda; class Insecta; order Lepidoptera; family Erebidae; genus Lymantria; species Lymantria monacha. Next base: position 28,742,822 of record LR991081.1, read on the forward strand.
CATCATAACCTTCCATAGACTCCTGTCAACCGTTATCCTCTATATCCTCTATATATCCTCATTCACATATCCATCATTCTCTTTTTAGGTAACTCACTATTTTTACGTCCATCCATATTCATAATGATAACCTTCCTTGTCACATGCCTTCTTTCAATACCAAGATAATCTTACGCTTTACACTTTTCTATATCTGATGCCACTTTCAGACTGCCCCTAATATACTAATTCTTATTAAGATAAATTTATAAGTATACAATATTTTTTGTCTTAAACGTAATAGTGACATCTACCGGCTTTTAAGGTGGTACTTAACTATTAGACAAAACTAGTAGCTCCATGAATTTATTTAATAAAATTAATGTCTTTGCAGATTGCGCAGTTGACTAGAAGACTAGAACTATCGATTAAAAATCTATATTCCTTCCAATAGTATCAAATATTTACGGGACAATTTTCAATAATTCTTACTTGGAACGACTATTTGTAGATTGTGCAGAGAATTATCTTGTGTGGGAATAGAATCGCATGACCTTGACACTGAAAGTTAATTTTTAGATCATATTTAAACATAAATAACTTTTAAGTTTAACTTATAAAGTATAGCTTATTAAATAAAATTTAATATACTAATAGTACTTTGGCACTTGAATTAAGAGTTCTAGGCCAAAAAAAGAAGTATGTCGTTGTCTTGCCTTTGTCATATTACTTTATTGGATACTATATTGAATGGATGAGTTAGTATTATATATACTACCTCATCCATCCAATCTACCCCATTTTATTTCTTAGAAGAGGAAATTCTCTATGTAGACACCCGAAGCAAGCCACTATCTTCTAAATTCCCAGGGTGTTTGTTGTACCTACATGTCGTTGCATGAGAAGACTACGCTATACTCTAACATTCCTTCTATATATCTTATATGATTTTTGTCATTGCACCATCTTTCAGACATATTGCTTGATAGCTTTCGTCAATAGATGGAGAAAAGTCTTATTTAAGAGCTTTGAAGCTCATTATTAAATTGAATTCCTAACTTCTGTACGGTTTTGTTAAAAAACGCTTTAGGAATTGATTTACATTTAGTTTTGACAAGATTTAATAAATCTTGCCTAGTCTTTTAATTTTGATTAAATTTATCAAAAATTATTTATTAAACTGTAAATTATAAGATCAATTTTGTTATGAAGATTATAAAATCTAAATTGTAGGAATGATAAATAGAATCAGATAATAAATTTCCAAATTTATTTTTTTGTAGGCTGATTTAAAAACATTTCTAATCGACATTTATTAAATTAAAGAATGTGCTAATTTTAATCCTATACAATAAAATTATATTTAATTTAGATTGACAGATTGTTCTCTAAAAAATTCTATATGTTCGTTTAAGATTTATAAAACTGAGATTTTCAATATCTGCTTACAAGTAAGAGTACTACTGATCTTACTTTTAAGCAAATATGAAAAAAATATTTATTTCTGTTGAGTTACAGCTTTATTTTTTAAATAGCTTTTGGTGGCAAACAAGCAAACAGCATACCTGATGGTAAGTGTCACTGCCGCCCATGGACCTTTACAATACCAAGGGTATAGCTAGGCCGCTGCCTACAATTACAAATCCCAAACCCACCCAATTGGGCTTCCGACATCTCATACATATCATGAGATAGCATCATAAATTATTACCTTTTCAAATTTTTTTTTAATCGACAAGTACATTATTTCCTAATGTAAACTAAGCAAATTGTCATCCTCTGAACAGTTTTCAATCAACTATTCAAGATTTAATTGAAAGAGAAATCAATAGCACTCTATAATCAACAAAAGATATCCAAACACTGGCTATGATGTTTAACAGTGGTTTGAATATTCCGTTGTAAATCATCACTTAATAAAAAAATTAGGTCGCTCCACTGCTCTGATTTGGAGTAAAATAAACAAATATAGCGAGCTACATTTGCATGCAACACATGCGAATCTAATAAAAGATATAACACAACTTACCCAATGTCTTTCAGGCTCAGGTTCCGGTTCATCATCTTCATCATCATCCTAAAACATACATTACACTTTTAAAATATTTCATTCATACAGGCTTTTCATACATAAAAAAAGATAAATAAGATAATTATAACTAAATATAGAAGTGATAACAGTGTATTATTTTATTGAAATAATTATAATTTATAATATGCATATGCATCACGCAGAACTCATAGGTTAATTGAAAATGAGCCCTGTTTCGCAGACTTTTATTAAGCTGATATGATACACAAGTAACTACAGTAGTTATAGAGTAATAAAAAAAAGGTTTTTAAAAATTATATATATATATTTACCTCGTGGGAGGAAAGGCAAGTACATAAAGCTTCTTCAGGCACTTCATCATCTGAATCATCCTCGAAGTTGTATTTCTGTCAAAATAAATAGAAATTAATAATTAAAACAAATATTCATATTTTAATTACTAATTATTCTCTTATTATTCTTCCTTATGTGAAATCAATGTAGCATAGTTACTTCCTTAATACAAGGATAATAAAAGGATAACAATATGCTGCAAATTCATTATTTAGCTGAGAATACTTGTTATTAAATATAAAACTTTTCAATACAGTAATAAAATATAATTTTAGTTTAATTTACACTAACCAGTTTTGAGCTCCCAGACTCATTTTTACTACTTTTATCCAGGCCAAGCAATTTATCTGCATTAGATGTAGAAGGCACACTAAACTCCTTAGTACTATCAGAACTCGAGCTCCCAATACTTGATGCATTAGAACTCGTTCTACCTGAAGGTCCACCTACACCACTTAAATCACATCCATCATCATCACACATATTTATTTCTTTCATCATTTTATCGCCTTTATACAACTTGCCCTTTGGAAAATCTTTCTTCTCAGGAATATTACTTCGCAATAGTTTCTGCATAAAATCTTCTTCCTTTTCTTCATTCCTATATGGTTTAGAATTTATCATATTTTTAATGGTTGTATTACTATCATCTCCATCTTTGCTGCAACCAGGTAGACTATAACCATTTGGTATTATATTAGGATAACTTGATATAGTTTCAGAACTGGAAGCCAGGCTTGAATTGGCACTTGACAGATTGCCAGAATAATTACCCGCCGCAGTTATTTTCCCATTAACTATCATACCCGAACAGTGTTTTAGGATCCTATTCTCCTCATCGAAATCTGCCCTTTCTATGTCATCAATTTGCTGTCGTAAACTTCCTTCCTCAGTTGCTGGGTCCTCAACTGTGTCTAGATCATTTTCAGTCTTAATCTCTGGTAATATTTGAAAGGGGTCTAGGTCTGCCCCATCATAAACGTCACACGCATTTAGTGGACATGATAGATCCATTCTAGACTGTGGTAACTGAAAAATATTTTAGAATAATGTTTGGAGAATATTTATGACATTTTAAGTTACAGCCAGGCATATATCATTGAAATATACTCACTACTGCTTGTATTGATGGATTTACTTGTGCATGGGCAGGATTCCTGTGAGCAATAAGACAATATATTTTCACCATGTTAGTTGTAAATACGAATAATACAATTTTATCATTAGTTACAGACCTAACATCATAATTAATCTCAATTTGGATCCACCTTTTCCAAACTAATGCTGAATTCAGCATTTTCTTATAGTAGATAATTAAGTAATTTCAATAAAAATGTACATTCACAACCTAATATATTTATAGGACAAAGATTGATAGTAAATTCTAAAACATATTGACAGTAGCAAGAGTAACGATAAGACTTATATATTTATATAATATAGGAAATTCACTTGTCCATTTTTATAACACTGTAATAACACTTTTATAAGGGAATAAAAGGTCCAAATGAAATCTTATGCCAACCTGCTGGAACAATAATGTGTATATTTGAACTGGACTTTCAGAAGTATGTTATAGAAGTTTGTGCGCAATGGAACATAACAGCTAACAGTGTGAGATATAAAGGAGAATAAAAAGACGGAAGGAAAGAAGCCTTAAAACAGTGATTTTATCAATTTTTCGCTTTTTTTCGCTTCGTAATCGGGTTTTATAAATAATTAAGCATATTAAATGTTAAATTTCAGTAATTTAGATATACTAATGTTGACATGATTATATGAAATATTTGCCAAAGTAAAAAATTCTATTTTCTAGTGAAACTAACACCACTTGCTAGTGATGGTAAATTGAAAGCTTAGTGTTTGTGGTAGTATTCAATGTTATGTGTATAAAAACAAATAAATTATGTCAAAACTAAATAAATAAAATGAAGAAAACTATTCTATAATTTAGAATTACAATTTGACATAAAAAATATTTAATAAATATAACTATTTTATAGATTGCTGTTTATTCATTGATGCAGTCCATATTTGTTATGCATTCAAATAAAATATGAATTTCGAAAAATAATTGATAATCAAATAAATGCATATTTAAAAGTAAAACAGCTCATACAGATGAATGTCAATCATTTAAGAAATCCATTTCATAAACTGTTAATTCTCTCATACCAATGAATTTAAAAAGAAATGTAGTAATCTATGAAATATCCAGAAAAAAATAAAGACAAAAATGAAATAAGTTAATTAAACCAGTTAAAATTTATATTTTTTTAAACCATTGATAGGATTAATGAAAATAGAATACCAAGAGTGGAGTAACAAAAATGATAAGATTTTTTTATTTATGTAGTTAAAGTATACTTTGTTACAAAGTAACAATAAATTTATTGGTATGTTGATAATTATATACTACAGATAATGATGAAATGAGAAAGTTCATTGGACTATAAATAATAAGGTTTAAACTAAACCTTTTGGAAACAGTTTAGTTACTTTTTAAATGATTTTTAATCATGACTGTGACAGATACTCTTTCAGTCAAATACATTAAGTTAACAATCTCAATATATTAAAGATTTATATAATTTTCTTCATAACTTATAGAACAGTATTTAACTTTGTTCATATTGAGTAACTTGTCCATATTTACTACTTATCGATAAATCAAGTTATTAGCCTTAAATTGAGTGCTAGCTACTCGACTAAAGATTCCTCAAGGAATTTGAGCATAAAATAAAGCAGACCTAAATCACTGTCATATCATATTCACTAGACACACATTAGCAATATCCACATTACATAAAATGTCAAAAGAGATATTTAAAATAACACTATAGAATACTAAAGTATTAAAAATAATTATGGAACATCATATGATATTATCATGTTCCCACAAAAACTTTACTATAATATTGGGTATAGACGCCAATGAAGTTTCTATTAAGGAGATCAATGTATAACCTAAAAATTATAGCAATTACACAGTTCATCAAAAAGAAATCACCATCTTTAGTCACAATATTTAGTTGTAGCTGCTAAACCGAGAGTTTAAACAAAAAATATTCATCTCGTATTCAACCTTATAGATTTATTTTTGTAAATTAACAGCACATTAATTATATGTGATTTAAAACAAAAACAAATTGATGTTTTATTTAGCTAGCAGTTTCTTTAGGCAATAACTAAAACCAAACCTTTGTTAACAATATAACATATTATTTTTTTGATTGTTTTTTATGGTAATACTAATTTTATGTTCAAATGAAAGAAATATGTCTCCTGTCTTTTAATATTTTTATGCATGAAAGAAGATAGAACCAACAATAAGAACCACATATGCAATAATATATCTGGTACATATGAAATATCCAATAAGGATAGAATCACATAGTAAGATATACCAAACACAAACATGGTACCAATATTATCACAAAAATACGTATTTGTGGATTAATAGAATATGTGATGGATGTTATTGAATGATAAAACATTAAGGAGCAGCAAGGCACAAGATCTCAAGGCCAAATTAGTTGGATTGTTGCTACAACTCTACAATAGCAATGTCATAATCAAGGCCACCACAATCTTAACTTCAACAATTATATTTGCAACAATTTACACTTATAAGGAATCACACAATTCGTCGAAACTGCAATACAAAGAAACTGCAATGCACCGACGCGAATTATGGATCGAAACCTCTGCACACGCGGGTCTCGTGGGGTGTTACAACAGTATGCATGTATACAGGAAATATAACACATGGGCATGGCTTCCTGTAAACACAGATGCTATTGGGATAACACTGTGAGAATCCTTTTTTTTGTAACTATAACTGAAGAGTCACGGTGATCTTTTGCAATAATTATAATTTGTCATATAATAATTGTTAGCGAAATTGTCTGACCTTTGCATAATTACAATCCTAAAGTATTTAATATCTCTACACAAGTTGACCTATATGTGCAATCACTAGATGCATGCGCAGAAGCGCATCGAGAGCTATATAGCTGTCTGGATTTTGAAAGGCGTGAAAACTTGAAAAGTGGAATGGGAGAACTAATTACGTACTCAACGTCCACTGCAACATGCTCTCAATTCACTTACCTGTTTTGTGGCAGTGGGTTATTGATTTAATTTTCTTTGCATTTTACTTATCAAAAACACATAATTTAAAACGTTACACAAATAAAAAAAATATTGCAATGTGCATCAACTCTCTCATACACTTCAAACACCGTGGTCGGCCATCGACCAAAGATTACTAATAGTACCATAGACTTCATGCCATAGATTAAAATAACCATATAGGTACCATGTGTATACACATATATAGAATAAAAGTACGACCACAGACATTTTATGAACTGTTTTAATGATTTCATCAGTTTTAACAGCTGTTTTAGATTTATCGACAAAGTGGCTTATAATTAATACACACATAGGTATTAAAAATTCTAGACGAAATATATAGTCTATTGAAACTTTGTAGCATTTAATTAAATATTGTATATCTAAATTTCATTGTTATATTGTTATGAATATTTTATTTTATCTCATATTTTATTGTTATATTAACAATTATGATCAGATTTTAGAAAATATGAAATATAAATGTTTATTTTTTTAAATAGTGGTACCTCTCTGTAAGGTTACCAAAAGCAATTTAGGTCGTATATTGATGAACGAAGCTTATTTAACACTTTCCCTTGATAATTACTAAGATACTGCGGACCTAAATCAGCAACTATTTTTGTATACCTGGGTCTCGGCACTATGTTCGTCAAAATGTTTGTAAGTTTTTTTACACATTTTTTTTTCATACAGGTTTTCTGCACACGTGTCCTTCTTGGACCATTTCACAGATAAAAAAAAATTACTCAAATGTATATTTCGTACGTTCCTTTTATGTAATTCTAGATTGATTGCCAGATGATTTGCAACTTCGTTCACTTCCAAAGCGGGCATTCCCTCTTTTTTGTAAGGCGGTTATAGATTCTTTAAAGCTAATTTTCATTGTTACTATTTCTGCTTCCATCGTTGAGATAGCAACCAAGGCTTGACGTGGGCTTAGCCATATTGTGATACCTCCATAAAAATGCAACTCCAGTCTTTGACCATTCAGTCTGTTCATCTACTCCATGATCTGCATCGCTTTAGTTTTCAACGTTTCAGTTAACATAACTTTACTCTTTGCTTAAACGTTTGTATGTAAAATTATATCGTATGCCATAAGCCATAGTTATCTTAAGGTATTTAAATATCCCACCTAAGACAAAGACTGGGTTCCGATGGTACGCTCGCTCGGCGAAGAGAGGTACATTGCAGGGCCGGTTTATGAGGTCGCGCGCCGCTTCTTCTGTCACCCCGGAGTGCCCCGGACTGAATTAGCAGGATGTCACCATATAAGACCATTCCATAGCCCTCCGCAAAAAAATGGTATTTCAATATCCGATTGACTGTTTGCAACTCCACTTTGAATGGATTATTTAGATGTCAGTATGTGTACCTGTCATTAAATACATTAAAGCTCTTATAGCTGCTGTGTTTTAGTTTTATAAAAATTTAGGTACATAAAATAATGATAAATATTGTTATGCAACTGTTAACATGCATAGGCATGTCTATTTTTTAAGATTTAACTAAGTATTTATGACATTTTTCTTCATTGAAACGTTAATAAAACAACTGAATTGTAGTTTTTATTGACGTATTATTACATCGAGGAACCGCACACCATCTATACACGTTAGAATTCTTGTTATTCATTCATAATTGCACAAAATTATAGAAATTAAGGATTATAATAATCAATATAACAACACCACTTGTGAGTGTATACAAAACCGTGACGTCATAGACAGACGCCATTACTTTTGCACTTTTGTAACTACGAGGATGATAATGATGTAAAAGCTTTTGTTATAAACAAAAATAATAATACGTGTTCAAGGGAACTAAATAACTGAAAAGAAAAAATAAAAGAAGTTCTTCGTGAAAAATGTACCTATTCTTTGTGATCGCAGCCAATTAAGGAAACCTGTGAGGTTTGATGAAATAGTAAATAGGTACTGCAGCAGAAATCTTTAACAAAGAATATTTGATTATTTGGGGTTAGTTCCCCAAATAATTGTGAAGCATTACAAAGTAAAGATATGGATAAATGGATGGAAGCGATGTTAAGTGAGATCAACTCTTTAAATGAAAATTACTCATGGCAACTTGTTTTATTACCAAAGAATAGAAAACCTTTAAATTGTAAATGGGTATTCAAATTAAAGACCAACCCAATCCAACCCAAACAAGGCTTGGGGTAAAAGGCTCCCAAACACCCGGAATAGACTATGGAAAGACATACACAGCTTTCACTAATCTTACATACTTCTCAGGTATTCTTCGTTCTTTCAAAGCCCACCACAGAACTTCCCGGAGAATACGGTCGTACGTCTTCTCTAGGTCTATGAATATCATGTGCAGGTTTCTATGTACACATTGGTATCTTTCCATAAGTTGGCGTAAGACAAAAATTGCATCGGTGATACTCAGTCCTGGCATAAAACCAAATTGGTTCTGGGATATCCTACATTTCTCTCTCTTTCTTTTCTCTATTACTTTCTTCCAAATCTTCATGCTATGTGACATAAGCTTTATTACATCACATTATTCAATCACAGCTTGAATACGCTCCGACAATTTGGCATCCCCATTACAAAATTAACAGTTTAAATATTGAGAAAATACAAAATAAATTCAAAAAGCACATGGTATATAAAAATATTTTAGATGGCGATTTTCACTGTTATTCAAATAAATTAACCTCAGAAATTCTTCGCACTCACAAAGATTTAATACATACATACATACATATCATCACGCCATATCCCTTGCAGGGTAGGCAGAGAGAACAGAGTGCCAGAGAACTCTATCTCTGCATACTTCACTCGCTTCCTCAACATTCATAATTCTCTTCATACACGCTCGCCGGTTTCGGAGACTCTTGACTCCACCTTCCTTCAGTACCTGACCGATCTGGTCTAGGTAGGTTAGTCTCGGTTTCCCTCGGTACCTACATCCTTCCACTTTCGCATTGTATATCTTCTTAACCCAGACGTTCGTTCGGCATTCTTTCCACATGTCCGAACCATCGAAGCATTCCCTTTCGCATCTTTACACCAATACTCTCTTTCATACCTACTCGCTCTCTTACGTCGTCGTTACGAATGCGGTCGGTCAGCCTAACTCCACAGATTTTCCGAAGAGATCGCATTTCGACCGCATTAATTTTACTTTCATACTCTTTTCTGCATACCCAACTCTCGCTTTCATACAGTAATGTTGGGACGAGCACTGCGTTATGTATTGCTACACGTGCCTTCTGGCTGAGGTGGTGGCTGCCGAGAAGTTGCCCCAACGCTCCGTTCACTCTATTTCCCGCATTCACTCTTCGCTCTATATCAGTGGTGTACCTTCCATCTCGGCTAAATCCACATCCAAGATATACAAATTCATCCACTTGCTCTAGTACATCATTACCTATTGTTACTCTTACATCTGTTCTGGCTTCATCTCTTTCAAAGACCATTATTTTGGTTTTGCTCACATTCACGCGTAGACCTCTTTTCTTACAATCTTCTGTCATTGTGTCGACTAGGGTCTGCAGGTCAGTCGCTGTCTGTGCCAGCAGGACTGCATCATCTGCATAAAGCAGAGCAGAGACCACTGAGTCACCCATCTGGACTCCCACATTCATATCATTCAACCTTTGGAGACATTTATCCAGATATATGATAAACAGCCTGGCTGATAGAACGCAGCCCTGCTTAACGCCGATATTGACGTCAAACCAAGGCGACATTCCATCATCCAGCCGCACACAGGCTCTACAGCCCATGTAACTGGATTGCACAGCCTGCAGCAGTTTACCGTTAATACCATACTCCGGTAAAATGTCCCAAAGTTCCTTTCGTACAACCGTGTCAAATGCTCTCTCCAGATCCACAAAACTGCAGAAAACCCTCTGACTTAGGGCCAGATGCTTCTCCACAATGTTGCGCAGAGAGAACACTTGATCCATGCAGCCCCTTCCACTCCTGAAACCTCCTTGTGTCTCACACAGTAAACCATCGGACACCATCCTCATTCTCCTTTCAATAATTTTACCATACACTTTTGCTGCCAAACTGGTCAAGCTTATGGCTCTGTAATTTGCGCAGTCATAACGTGAACCCTTGTTTTTAAACAAAGGCACGATGACTGCGCTATTCCAGTCCCCGGGAACCATTCCCGAGCTCCAACATAAATTGAGGAGCAACAGGAACGCCTCCCGGACACAGGAGCCACCAAGCTTGATCATCTTGGCAGACACCATATCAATGCCCGCTGCCTTACCATTTTTCAAACTTCTTATCGCCCATTCAACTTCATCCATACTGATGCCATCGGAGGACGCCGTCGCCGAATGTTGATCTACTAGACCACATGCGACACCGGCGCCAACCGCAGCATCCGCATACATATCGCCAAAATATTCACTCCATCGGCTTAACACGTCTTGTGTTTGTGTAAGAATGTCTCCACCTTTAATGATTGATGAAAAAGATTTAATGTTATTATATAAAATTATAAATAATTTAGCTGATTCTTCGTATCTCTTAAGCCAAATAGGATTACGTTGTCAAAGGCAAACTTCTCGTTGTTTGTCTCTTTTTAATATACCTTATTCAAGAACTTCATTTGCAGTCCATTGAAATGTTACATTTTTTAGGCCTTACCTTGCGTTTTTTAGAGGACGCAATTTTATTTTTTTGATGTGTAGGGGGGGTCAGTGTAAGTCTAAAAACAAGTTTGTGGGGTCGCCGCCCTTGTCCCACGGCCGCCATCTTGAAAATAGGGGTTGAAATGGTTTTTACGATATATCTCTTAAACTATTTATTTGACAAAAAAAAAATATGTTAAAATTTTTTGTTGAAAATTAAATTCTCTACAACTTTGGTCCAGTAAATTTTTGTCGTAGAACTATAAATAAAAAAGTTATAAGTGAAAATGTTCAGAAATTCGAGAAAAAAATTATATTTTTCGATATAACTTTTTTTTTTATTATTTTACGAAAAAATGATATTAGACCATTATTGTAGATCGCTTTTAAGGAACAACTTTTATAAACAACATTTTTACATTAAGTCAATAGCTACGGTTTTACAGCGCTCCGAAGTGAGTACTATTTTTCAGTATTCTTAACTATACCTATATTATACGTGTATATTAATAATGTGTCATCAGTTATTGTTTTTTTTTATTTACTTTGTTATTAAAAGTTACTGGACCAAAGTTGTAGAGAATTTAATTTTCAACAAAAAATGTTAACAATTTTTTTTTGTCAAATAAATAGTTTAAGAGATATATCGTAAAAACCATTTCAACCCCTATTTTCAAGATGGTGGCCGTGGGACAAGGGTGGCGACCCCACAAACTTGCTTTTAGCTTTACACTGACCCCCCTACACATCAAAAAAATAAAATTGCGTCCTCTAAAAAACGCAACCCCAAATGTAACTTTTCAATGGACTAATGGACAAAATCTATATATATATATATATATATATATATATATAAGAGATTTCCACCTATGTATTGACTCATCACGATATCTCTGGAACCATAAGGCCTACAAACCTCAAATTTGGTAGGAATATTTCTTTCGCCGAGTAGAGGTCAGCTAAGAACGGATTTTACGAAATTATATCCCTAAGGGGGTGAAAAAGCAGGGTAACTTTTGTACGGGACAACGTGATTCCTTGGTCCAATCTATTTCAAATTTTGCATAAACATTCTTTAACAGAATTGATGAAAGATGTGATTCATATTTTATTGAGACTTATCTACTAACTGGGTTAAAAAGGGGTGGAAAGTTATTTTAGGGGTGATTTTCTTTAAAGTTGATATCAATACTTCTTAGTGATTTTGATTTAAAAGACATTTTATTTTGACACATGTTTGAAAACTCAATTCGATGATATTCAAAAAACCGGCTAAGAGTGACTTGGAGTCGCGCACGAAGGGTTTCGTACCATTACCTATAAATGGCAAAATAATCATGTTTGTTGTATGGGGGCTTAAATTCTCTATTTGTTTTATTTTAATTTAATTATTTATTTCTAAAGGGAATATAATACTAAATATTCTGTGAATATTTCAAACGACTACCTATTTTTGTTATCACTATCGAGCAAAAACCTTACCTTTGTTGTGTGGGAGCCCCTTAAATATTTATTTTATTGTTTTTTAGTATTTGTCGTTGTAGCGGCAAAAGAAATTCATCATCTGTGAAAATTTCAACTGTCCAACTATCACGGTTCATGAGAGCAACCTGGTGACAGACAGGCTCAGCAACGGATGGACAGCAGAGTCTTAGTAATAGGGTCCTGTTTTATCGTTTGGGTATGGAACTCTAAAAAGGTTGATGTCACATAAACGTTCTTCTTCTTCTCTTTGTGTATTGGCAATCAGCTACTTATACTAGCTATTGGTGCCAGTGTCAAGTTATAATTATTTTTACGTTTTTAGTCTTTCAGGTTAGTCATTGTCTAAGTCAAAATGTCACCATCAACAGTGCTATGGCTACACTGTTAATGGTATCTTTGAAAACGTTGTAAAGCACCGTATATGATATTCACTACATCCCAGTAGTTCCGCCGCATCATCATCACAGCCCATATATCATCCATGCACTCTTAAAGTACTTAACCGATTTTAATCAAATTTGCATAATATGTGTAGTTTGATCCAACTTAAAAGATAGGATAGCTTCCATCTCAATTTATAGTCACAATATTATTTTATTGCAAATTATTTGTCTATTATTTGACAGTCACAATTATCTGTTATCTCCAAACGATTCTAACAGATGGTGATATCGGTTGACTGGATTGAGTAAGTATTTAATAGATGGCGCTATGTTAAATGTAGAAACGTTTCATATAAGCTACAATTTATTAGCACAACCACCACGTGTTACTGAGACTACCTTAGCCACAGCAACGTGTGGCCGTGTCTGCTAGTGTATTTATAAAACGTGCTTGTAGCTGTTACAATTTTAAGTATAACAACATAGATATTTTTAATGAAACTCTTAGTACTTTTAGATCTCAACTTTCCAAATTTGCGGCATAACTTGTAATTTCATCTATTACTTTATCAACTCTTTACTTTTCATTTTATTTTATATAACATCTAATAGATTCTTAATTACTAATCTCATAATTAATATTAGAAACTTCATTGGTGACAGTGTTAATTATTTTAATATTTTTTTCTTATTGTAATATAATTATAGTACTGTATGTTTCATTGATGCAATAAGTAAATTACTCGGTAGTTGTTGTAGTCTTTCACATCACCCTTATTTTTAAAGATAGGCACCAGAGAACTGGAACACCATTCGTTCAGGTTATTCTCTTCATGCAACAACTTGCCGAATAACAAAGTCAGCCAGTTCCATCCATCGGCTTTCAGAAATTTCCATCCCTCCACAGGTATACTGTCTGACCCAACAGCTTTACCATTTTTCATACTCTGGGCAGCCTTTTTTACTTAATCTATACTTACTTCCTCTACCAAACCCAAGTTGGTCGGTAGATTCTCTATTTTACCAGTCTGAACGTTCTTCTCATTCATTAATTTCTCAAAATAACTCTTCTAACTCCCTTTTATTTCTTCATCATTCATTAAAGCTCCTCCATTACAATCTTTTATACATTTAACATGCACAACATCAGCATTCCTTTCTCTCGCTTTCGCTAGACGGTTAAATTCTTTCTGTCCATTAGGACTGTCGAGACGTTGGTATAGTCTGTCTTGAACCTTACCTCTAGCGATTGCGACACCTTACTTTCATTTTTTTCTTACATTCCACATAGGCTATTCTTTTTTGCTCTTTCGGCACCAGTTTATCATCACTCACATTTTTCCATTCTTTAAATGCATTCTTCTTTTCTTTCAATACCTTATATACTTTATCATTCCATCACCATGTATCTCTATCAATCATTCCTTTACCTTTCGTGTCACCAGAACATTCTTCGCTACTTCCCTTATATAGGAAGCTATCTCATTCCAACATTCATTTACAGTTAAGCTATTGCATATCTTTTATCGCGGGCTTTGTGCGCGGCTACCGAATCAAGAAACTCCGTAACGAAAATAAAACCTAAGATTGTATGCTTGAAAAGCAGGTCTAAGGCGCTGGTTTTAGGACCGTAGGCGCGGGTTTGAATCTCACCGCCGTCAAGTTCTTTTTGCAATTTATTTTTGCAAAATTTATTTATAATAATTTAATAATATTATAAATAAAACAATAATATTATGGACAAGAAGAAAATCATGTCTAATGCCCATGTCATTTCTGTACCGTTCCTGGTTGGGAATACGATTCTCGAAGTTGTCGATCACTATGTTTACCTAGGACAAACAGTCCAATTAGGTAGATCCAATTTCGAGAAAGAGGTCAGCCGACGAATCCAACTCGGCTGGGCAGCGTTCGGGAAACTTAGGAGGATCTTCTCGTTTAATATGCCGCAGTGTCTGAAAACAAAGGTTTATAACCAGTGTGTGTTACCAGCGATGACTTACGGCACTGAAACGTGGTCTCTAAATGTCGGCCTCATAGAAAGGCTCAAAGTCGCTCAGCGCGCTATGGAGAGGGCTATGCTCGGTATTTCTCTACGTGATAAAATCCGGCATACGGAAAACCGTAGAAGTACGGGTGTAATCGACATAGCCCGAAGAATTAGCACGTTGAAGTGGCAATGGACAGGCCACATCGCTCGACGAACCGATAATCGTTGGGGAAGAACGGTTCTCGAGTGACGACCACGATTCGGACTGCGCAGCGTAGAATGACCCCCGCACTCGGTGGACTGATGACACTGTCAAGGTCTCAGGAAACCGTTGGATGCAGGTGGCATAGGACCGTTGTGAATGGCATTCTCGTGGGGAGGCCTATGTCCAACAGTGGACGTTTATGGGCTGATGGATGGATGGATAAATAAAACAGTTTAAAAACGTGTACTTTAAATGTTTTTATAAATTAGTAGTTTTAATAAATAGGTGTAACTTGAATTAATATCAAAGATAAAATTATGCATGCGTACAAAGTACACATATCAGAAGTGAAACTTTGGCAAACTATTTTTTAAATCTATTTTACATACATCAACCAATAGCGTGTACTCTCTCTCTCTCTCTCTCTATCTCTCTCTCTCTCTCTCTCTCTCTCTCTCTCTCTCTCTCTCTATCTCTCTAGTGGGTGGCCAGATAGTGGGGATGCTACGAAGAGTCGCACAAAGAGGAGACTGAGAACCTCTAATGTGCTCTATCTCATTCTCTCGTCGGCTGAAACCTATACATTTATGTGTTTGTGTCATGTCATGTCAGTTTGAAATCACAACTATTCTAAAGAAGTTTCACTTCAAAAACTTGAATAAATATTTAAAAAAAAATACTGCATAAATAAAAAATAAATAAATAATTATAATTGCATAAGTTGATAAAAAATGCTATGCAATAGCTTTACCGCGGCAGTCCCGGAGTGCCACACGTATTTTTTCTTTTCTTTCATTCCTTTCTCCATCTCAATCATTCTATGAACTACTCTTTACTATTTCAAAATTATTTCACGCAATCTTCTTTCTCAAAATGTACAACTTAATTTTTGGTGAAAGCCTAGGTTTAAACTTAGCAGTGAGATTTTAACTTCTAGTAACAATATGCGATGTTGGGAAGTTATAAAAAGGTCAATATGATTTTGCCGGGTTGCCTATCGAATGTACACTTTACTACAGGAGCCCATGACACACCACATCGCGCTGGTAGTACGAGATCCGGCTGCAAACTGACTACGTTCATCGAGTTTTTAATCAATTTTGTTTTGTAGAGTCATAAAAAGGGCATATCATTTTGTCGGGTTGTCTATAATGTCTATCTAAATGTGCTCGCAATTATTTTATGAAATTAATAACACAGGTCCACAAAAAAAGTGGTCAGGGTATTTTACAAAGATTTTTCGAGGTTTTTTTTTCCGCTGAATACGAATCTGAAGTCAAAATTGGGGGTTAAACTGCAAAAAATGCAGAAAAACAAAAAAAAAACGATGAAATCTACGATTCTATCAGTTTTTCTGCAAGATCCACGCACATAGCACATATCCACGAAAAAAATATTTGGTCTGTGCTGGATGTTCAACAAAGATTTTCCGACGTATTTTTTACCGCTGAATACGAATATGCAGTCAAAATTGAGGTAAAACCTCAAAAACAGAGAAGAAAAAAAAACAAAATATAATAATGTTTATTAGATCGTCGATTTTAAATTCTTTTAGGGATAAAAATTACGTCGGCAAATCTTTGTCAAACACACACACACAGCACAGACCACTCCTTTTGTGGACCTGTATAATAGAATTTTCGAAAAGAATTTTTTTTTGCTAATTACTGAAATGAAAATGAAAAAGAAATATATGAAGAGAACATGGCAAAGTCATGTTTGTCGTTGCGCACTTGGCCGCAACTTCTTCGCAGCCAAGTGTATCTAATACATTCACGTGTTATACATTTATGACGTATATTAACCATTTATAGTTATTATTATAATTTAGTTATAATATATTAAAACTATTGTTTTTTTGTCCATAATAAATAACGGTTGTCTATTAAAAGTGGCCGCCGATGGGGGTTGCTAGTTGTTATTTGGGGCCAAGCGCGCAGGGGCAAGCAGGACTTTTCAAGTTTTCTACCTAGATTTCCTACGGAGTAGAGTTCGAAATACTCTATGAACACAAATAATTCTGTACTTTAATACAGTATTATCTTTATTAAATTAAACAAGTTCATCAGAATTGTCCAAATAGTGGATCTACAAATAAACATGGACAAGACGAAGTCATGTCTGACGAGCCCATATCATTCCTATAGGTACATATTGATCCTAATTGATAACGCAATTCTTGAAGGTTGATTGATTACTGTTTACCTTAAACATACAGTCCAGATGTAGCTCCAAATTAGGGAAAGAAAGACAACGAATTCAACAAGCCTTTTCTTTTTTTATAGGCTATAGTCTGGACACACGCTGTCCGTTCCATCCGGGGCGACGGAAGGGCAGCGCGTGGCCCAATAACCCACAGTATTCCCTCTCCATCGCCAATGGGCCGGCCACTGGGACCGCTTCCTTGACATCCGTAGCCAGCCCGGCTGGTTGCCCTTCCGGGTACCATCCCCCATCAACGCCCCGGTTAAGCCAGCCTCTCTGCGGGTGACGGACTATTCGCCGGTCAAGTCACCCGCGGCCTCTTCTAGGGCCAACAAGCATGTACTAGTGGTGAAACACAGCCTCTAAATATCAGTCATATAAATAAACTCAACGTCAGTCAGCGAGCATTGCTCGAGATATCTTTAGGCACATGATTAAATTCCGAATATCGGAATCCATAGAAGAGTGTGTTTAGTCAGCATACTATAAAGAATCAGCACATCGAAGAGACAATGGGCAGATTGGGCAAGCCATATCGCTCGGTGAACCGAAATCCGTCGCTATAAGAGAGACCAGCAGTGACCACGATTTCGACGAAATAGTATACGACGCGCGACGGTCACCTATCAAGTAGATTGGCGATATTTTAGGTCATAGGGAATCGGAAAGGATGCATATGACAGAAGAACATTTTGTGTGACAATTTCATGGTCAGCTACCAACAGTGGATGTTTACAGGTGGATAGACAGATGGGTTGTTGTTATTACAGTAAAAATAATGCTTTTAAAACTAAAATGATTTTATAAATCAAAATATAGTGTGCCACATCACCTTAGATTTTATTATAATTTAACAGGTACTGTGGTTGGGTGTAGCAACATGAGAGGTAAATAAACATGAAAGGAAAATATGCTACGGCAGCATTCTCTCTAACTTACTGGTTAACAACCCAATAGGTTAGAGAGAATGTACTAACTGTACATACAACAGAGAGGAAAGAAATTAGGTTAGAGAAAATAATATAAATTAGCAGTTAGCAAGCAAAAAGTTAACGTTAATTATAACAATAAATAAAATTAATATTTGCACAAAAAGCGACATCTGTTTTGTTTAGGTAAAACTTTTTATTAGAACGCCATCTCTGTTACTGTACGTAAAGTAATACTGCATGTAAAGTGAAATATGTATATATTGCATTAGTGCTACTTTTATAACGTAAAGCGACATCTGTTTTATTTAGTTAAAACAAGTATTACTTTAGAACAACCAACCAACTTTTAATTTCCATAACTAAAGCAGCTCCTGTTTTTGGGTAAAAAAGTATTTTGGAGCGCCATCTCTCCACTACTAATAAATTCTGAACGACCGTTGACTCCCTTCCTAAACATAACATCTTCCATGAGCTACCAAAGATGGCACTAACAAATGTTTTACAACTTTAATTATCTTATAAAATTCTTAATTTTAATCTATTCAATTTTCTCTTAGGTTTGTCGCATTTTACAAACAACCGTACCGTATGCACACAGTTATTTATTCCATTTTGTACACGCGACACTTGAAGTGGCAATGGCATTATTTTATTTTTTTTGCTAATCGTTTGAACTGTGTAGATCGCGCGCCACTTTATTTTGTCGATCCGGACGGATTTAGCTTAGCGGGATGTGACCACTGCACAGCCCGCCGCAAAAAAGGTGTCCAAGAAACATCCTATCACTATTCAGCAATGGTTAAGGCGGTATTAACTTTTTATTACCCAAGATTTGAATTTAGTCCGAAATATGCATAGCTTTTGCAAAAAAGAAAGCTCCTCCTTTAAGTCTTATACAATTTTCATCGCTAATTATTTAACACTTCTTCATATTGAATAGTTTATTCAGCCACTGTTTGTCAGTAAGGCGTTACCCTTTATTGGGCGTTGCAAACCACATTATGACACGTCTTGGTATTTTGGCAGTAGGTAACTACTATATGGAATAACGTGTAAACCTCTTTTATATTATATTTACTACAAAAAGCAACAAGCTGCAAGCTGTGCAGTCCAGTTACATGGGTTGTAGAGCTTGTGTGCGGCTGGATGATGGAATGACGCCTTAGTTTGACGTCAATATCGACGTTAAGCAGGGGTGCATTCTATCAGCCAGGCTGTTTATCATATATCTGGATAAATGTCTCCAAAGGTTTAACGATATGAATGTGGGAGTCCAGATGGGCGACTCAGTGGTCACTGCTCTGCTCTATGCAGATGATGCAGTCGTGCTAGCGCAGTTAGCGACTGACCTGCAGACCCTAGTCGACACAATGACAGAAGATTGTAGGAAAAGGGGTCTACGCGTGAATGTGAGCAAAACCAAAATAAAGGTATTCGAAAGAGATGAAACCAGAACAGATGTAAGAGTAATAAATAGGTAATGATGCACTAGAACAAGTGGATGAATCTGTATATCTTGGATGTGGATTTAGCCGGGATGGAAGGTACACCACTGATGTAGAACGAAGAGCGAATGCGGGAAATAGAGTGAACGGAGCATTGGGACAACTTCTCGGTAGCCACCACCTCAGCCAGAAGGCACGTGTATGTGCACGCGCAATACATAACGCAATGCTTGTCCCAACTTTACTATATGGAAGCGAGAGTTGGATATGCAGAAAAGAGCATGAAAGTAAAATTAATGCGGTCGAAATGCGATATTTTTTTTTATTTTTTTACGGGTGGGTTATGGTCGGCGCTCTTCTCGCACCACTCCGTCCGGGGCGACAGAGGGGCGTACGCACGCATAACCGCAACCCACCCATGAACCTCACCTACGTCGTTGGACCGGCCACTGGAGCAGCGTGAACTTGTCGTCAGTGGCCGGCCCGACGGAATACCCCCTGAGGGGTACCCTCTCCTTGAGTGACGTCCCCCCTCCCCGGGGTGGACGTCGGACCTTCCTCGCGCGGTCAGCCTCTCGGCGGGTGACGGACTAATTCCCCGGTCCAGTCACCCGCGGCCTCGGCTAGGGCGGCATCAGACGCAGGTTATCGCGCCTACGTCGCCCCAGTCTCCGGCGACGGTTCGCGTCGTCGAGGAGACGCTCCTCGCGCACGTGCTCGGCCGCCTCCTTCCGCGAGACTACTGCCTCGCAGAAGGCTGCGACCGCGTCACAGTTCCTGACGCTGTCGAGCATCGCCCTGGCGATGGTCGGCACCGATGATTGCGACGAGTTCACGGCGCTGTATGCTGCGCCATATCCTCGTCGCAATCGCAGTGGTGGCAGGACGGTGTACTCTCCCTCCTGACGACCGTGTACAGGTATTTGGCGAAGCATCCATGCCCCGTCAAAACCTGCATCAGTCGGAAGGAGAGCACCCCGTGCCGCCGTTCCAACCACTGCATCAGCACCGGCCGGAAGGCCTCCACGGTCCGCACACCGAACCGAGGCCTCTCCAGCCGGACTGTCCAACAAGCAATGACATCTCGGCGGGCGTCGACGCGCCAGGCGGTGAGCTCCCTCAGTGAGACCACACCGCCCTCCGCTCGCACCCCCGACACCCGCCGTTACAAATCGGCGAGCATTTCCGCCTCCAGGTCCCACCGGGGAGTCCCGGCCAACAGGCACGCTGCCTCCGTCGCCACCGTGCGGTACCCGCGTACGGCCCTGACCGCCATGGCCCTTTGTGGTCGCCACAGAAGAGCCCTGAGTCGGACGGTCAGGGACCCCGCCCACACCGGTGCGCCGTACAGGGCCATCGACCGGACGACCCCCGAGTACAGCTTTCGGCACGTAGCGCTCGGTCCGCCCACATTCGGCATGAAAGGGCGGACGCCGCACGGACGAGCCGCGGAGCGAGCCTGCTGAAGTCGAAATGCGATCTCTACGGAAAATCTGTAGAGTTAGGCTGACGGATCGCATTCGTAATGACGACGTAAGAGAGCGAGTAGGTATGAAAGAGAGTACTGGTGTAAAGATGCGAAATCTCCGATGGTTCGGACATGTGGAAAGAATGCCGAACAAACGTCTGGTTAAGATATACAATGCGAATGTGGAAGGATGTAGGTACCGGGGGAGACCGAGATTAACCTATCTAAACCAGATCGGTCACGTACTGAAGGAAGGTGGAGTCAAGAGTCTCCGAAACCGGTGAGTGTATGAAGAGAATTATGAATGTTGAGGAAGTGAGTGAAGTATGCAAGGATAAAGTTCTCTGGCACTGTTCTCTCTGCCTACCCTGCAAGGGATATGGCGTGATGACATGTATATATGTTATATTGCATAAAATACCAATATAAAATTGAAAAACACTAAAATAATGAATATAATTCAAGACCGTGATAAGACCTTTCCATATTCTCGCCAAAATACCCGTATCCATCGATAAACGCAGCGGCGGCTTGGTAAGTATAAGTAATAATTTAAAGTTTTTATCATAATCATTTTTATTGTAGACAGAGACAACGATGCAAACATTCATAACGTCATATTAGAACACACAATAAAAATATCATTTTAAAACTAGTTACATTGTAGTAAATTAGACTAACTGATTTAGAATTAACAAAATTATTTCGGTTCTATCATCAGATATCAAATTCATAGATATTATTATATGAAAGGGTAGTTTTTTTTTAAATATTCATCGTAAATCATTCACCATTGAGATAATAGATCGAAATCCGTAAGTCTCTGCATCACAAAACCGCGCTTTTTAGGTAATGTTATCTTATCTTTATCGTCATTAGTTTCTTTTGAAACTTCTGTTCTTTTTAGCTTTTTAGACGGTTTATTTTCTGTATGCCTCATCTTTTGAATTTCACAATCTATGTCAAAAGGGCATTGAACTGCTGGGTATATAGGCATCATTATCACCGGTACGTAGTTCGACTGCATTCCTAAATTCTGAAAGTAAACAAAATTACTGTTGTATGAGATTGATCGCCAGAAGTGATAGTGTAAAATATTGCTTTGCAAATGAAGCTATGCAGAATCTTATGTTATAGTATATTAACTAATAATCTGCCAATTCTGTTTGGGCATGTGCGATTGAAGATCCAATTTAAAGAGAGGGAGAGGTCCATTAATTATGTAAGGGTGTTTTGAGGACATTTATGTGGCTCACTATCTTCTGGTGAGATGTAAGATTTTTCTAAATGCTCTCACCCCCTAATCTTAAATAGCATTTCTCTACTGAATAGTGGCCGGGAATCGCGTTACATGTTGGCACAGGATCGTTCTGAGTATTGTACTCTTGGTGAAATCAAGCAGTGGACGTAGACAGGCTGATGGATTGATATACAGACTTTATTAAAGGAAATCTCATTACCTTATTTTCTAAAGCACATTGACAACAGTAACTTTGAGCCGCCGATAAAGTTTTGGAATTTACCAAATGTTGCACAACTGATTTCAATCGTTCTTCGTCTAAACAATCTGGCTTTTTACTCTCCCATTTTCCTTCAGGATTAACTTGAACTATCACAGGAGCTGACACACCCAAAGCGTCGAAACCAGGTTGTGCTAAAGGACTGATAAGAAAGTATTATAAACATTTATTAATTTAGTTACGTATTTTTTTAGTCAGTTATTTTGAAAAGACTGAAAAAGCACGTAATTTTGATTGATTATCTAGAAACTATTCTAGGCGACGGCGACGTCACAAATAGGTAGGTATATTTATTGTTCAATTTTAATCACTGCTCCGCTTTTTAAGATTGAAGCACCATATTTTAACTTATAGATAACTTTTCATAATGGTATTTCTCATGCCTTTTATATTACAGCGATTTGGGCATTCGTATTGTTCAGTTCCTTTATTTTAGACGATATTAGAAAAATTAAAGAATTTACTTGGATTGACGACATCTTGAGAGAATCGGTGGATGCGGGTGCCACATGACCATACCAAGTGGCATTCTCGTAGGGAGGCCTATATCCAATATAGAATATGGGCCTCCTAGTGACAGACGTATGGATATATTTTCTATTAATTATAACTATAAGTAATATATTAAAAATTAGGCTATTGCCTATTGTCTATGTGGTGATGGAATAAGATTACAATTGTCGTCACCACTTACTTGCAGGTGGCAGTCGTAAAATCAACTAAGAGTCTCACCATTAGAGTAGACAGCAGCTCTCTCCTGTGAAACATATAACACTTCATTGCGACTGCCAAGCCGCCTGCGAAGCGAGGCGTTTACAGTACCTACTATTCTCTCATATGATTGACAAAATATAAAGGAGTGTTACGTCCAGCAATGGACAAAGCAACGCTGAATGATGATTATAGGGTAATACGTGTGGTCATGGCTTAAGAATTCAATGCCATCCCTCTTTACGCCCCTGTCGACAAAGTATAAGGGAGAAGAGAAGCCTATGGAACACAAGGGAATTTCCTTAAATTTATAACAAATAATATTATTAGATTATATACATATAACGTATGCGATTGACTAAAACTTTCATAATTTCTGCAAACAATTCAATTATTTCAAATTAAGTTATCAGAGTGTCTTTAAATTTAAATATATATAAAATTCAGTTCGTGTTCAATATATGACCCTGTATTAGTGTTTACCCAAATTAGTAATTCATAACTTGATTCTTTTTTAATTTTCTATTTATTGATTTAATATAGGGTGCCTTTGCAGGGTAAGCAGAGAGAACAGAGTGCTAGAGAACTCTAACCTTGCATACTTCACTCGCTTCCTCAACATTCATAATTCTCTTCAAACACGCTCGCCGGTTTCGGAGACTCTTGACTCCACCTTCCTTCAGCACTTGACCAATCTGGTCTAGGTCGGTTAGTCTCGGTCTCCCCCGGTACCTACATCCTTCCACTTTTGCATTGTATATCTTCTTAACCAGATGTTCATTCGGCATTCTTTCCACATGTCCGAACCATCGGAGCATTCCCTTTCGCATCTTTACACCAATACTCTCTTTCATACTTAATCGCTCTCTTACGTCGTCGTTGCGAATGCGATCGGTCAGCCTAACTCCACAGATGTTGGGACAAGCACTGCGTTATGTATTGCTACACGTGCCATCTGGCTGAGGTGGTGGCTACCGAGAAGTTGATATGGCGTGATGATATATATGTATTGAGGGCCCCCCTATATTAAATGCTGAGATGATTGCCTATAGCTCTAAACGTTTAATCTATTGTTACTTACTAAACTGCACTGTGAAGATATTACCATACTTACACTTTAGCTAATTGCTTGCCTGCAATTTTATTTGCCATTACAAAAGTATACTTAAGCACGAAGAATTTAATAAAATAAATATAAACTTATATTTTATATTAGTTTATTTGTTTAATGTTGTTTTTTGTCTGACACAACTTTGAAATTTTATAACTGACATTTTTATTTACGACGTTTTCTTTCTTCTTTTTATGTATTGGCAATCAGCTACTTATACGAGCCATTTTTGCCAGTGTCGAGTTATAATTATCTTCACGTTCTTAATCTCTTCAGGTTAGTCATTGTCTGTCAGTCAGTCGAATTGTCGCCATCAACACTGCTATGGTGACACTGTTAATGGTATGTTGTAGGAATTTTGATGGAAAACGAAAACGTTGTAAAGCACTTTTATATGATATTCACTACATCCCAGCTGTTCTGTCACATCATATTACATAAAATACCATAAAAATTATCTAATATAACACGTTAAAACACTAAGATATCGAATATAATACAAGAGCACAACATGACGTTTTAGATTCCCGCCAAAAGTCCATTTACGACGTTATTTGTAATTTTTACTAATGGACAGTTCTATCTATTGCGTTTTTAAAGGAATTTTATGATTGGTGGTATGTGCTTAACAAACCTTTATAACTATAGTCTGTAAAATATAGTATGATTTCTGTGACAGTCCTCACTAGTGCCGCACGCTTACGATGCAATCCATATTTTTGTCGATATAATTCCTTATTTTTTAAAGTCATTTGCTACTGCAATTGAAAAACAATGTATGAAAATGTTATTGAATTTCAATCAAATGGATGGATGAATCGATTATAAATTTAAAACAATCTATGAAAATCTTATTGAATTTAAACTAATGGATTTTATTTAATTTCAACTAAAGCTGTTAATAATAATAAGAATAAGAAATAATTAATAAGAATGTTATCGATTTACGTTTATCAATTGCCCCATTTCTATCTTATTTTCAGTCCAGTATGACCTTGTACTTGCGTCCCGACTAGAAATTTTTTCGTCTTCCTTAGCAGGACCGGACCGGGCATGCCTGATCTGGACCAGATAAGGTATGTAACGCAGATGATATATCTGGACCCGATCAGGAAAACCTTATCGGGTCCAGATCAGGCATTTCTGATCGGGTCCAGATCAGGCATTCCTGATCGGGTCCAGATCAGGCATTCCTGATCGGGTCCAGATCAGGCATTCCTGATCGGGTCCAGATCAGGCATTCCTGATCGGGTCCAGATCAGGCATTCCTGATCGGGTCCGGATGAAATTTTACTGATCGGAACCAAATCAATCATCTGCGTTATATATCTTGCCTGATCCAAAACGAGTATGCCCAGTCCGGTCCTTTTAAAAAACATGAATATCTTAAAGAACATGTTTAATAGGTAAAAAATTAAAAATATAAATTAATATATGACATAGTCACTGAATGCAATGCTATATTCTTATCATAGAGAGTCCCAGTGAGCCGTTCCGATTATGGCGCAACTACCAGATGCTAACGACTGCAACTGTCGCCTGAATTTCTCATTCATGACCTGATCGATCTGTTTTAATCTGTTTCGATAACAACTAATTTAATATTAGGTCATGTCATAACGCTTCGGAAAATCTTAACACCGCGATTCAAATAATGACGTCATTTTACTAACGCCATCTATTTATTATGACCCAAAACATTAAATGTTAGAATGGTTGTTACAATATAATATTTCTATCTATCTATGTTTTCAAATGTTAGGTACGTATATATATTATTTATTTTTGTTTTTTACTTTAAATATAAATTATGTTTATATTATTAATTAAACATTATTATTATTATTAAATACATATGATTAATTAAAGATTTCAGATTAATCTCCTCTGATGCAAATACAATTTCGCCGTGGCATAAATATGACAATCATGTCACTTTTTTGAATTTTGATTGATATTTTTTTTGTGTTACGAAAACTGTTTCTGGTTCTGATATACTACAAGCCTTACTATATACTTGATGATATTTCACATCAGGCTATCCTTATTTGGTCCTGATCTGGTCCTGATCCGGTATGCCTTACCATACTTGATGTTATTTCACATCAGGCTATCCTGGTCAGGACCAGACCTGGTCCTGATAGGGTTTGCCGGATCCGGCATGCCTCATTCTGTCCTGATCGGGTCCTGATCCGGTATGCCTTACCATACTTGATGATATTACACATCAGGCTATCCTTATTTGGTCCTGACCTGATCCTGATCCGGTATGCCTTACCATACTTAATGATATTTCACATCATGCTATCCTTATTTGGTCCTGATCTGGTCCTGATCCGGTATGCCTTACCATACTTAATGATATTTCACATCAGGCTATCCTTATTTGGTCCTGATCTGGTCCTGATCCAGTATGCCTTACCATACTTAATGATATTTCACATCAGGCTATCCTTATTTGGTCCTGATCTGGTCCTGATCCGGTATGCCTTACCATACTTAATGATATTTCACATCAGGCTATCCTTATTTGGTTCTGATCTGGTCCTGATCCGGTATGCCTTGCCATACTTGATTTTATTTCACATCAGGCTATCCTGATCAGGACCAGACCTGGTCCTGATCGGGTTTGCCGGATCCGGCATGCCTCATTCTATCCTGATCGGGTCCAGATACATGATCTGGTTAAACCATACTTTTTTTCTAGTCGGGGTAAGCATCATATTTTTATAAAATGGTTACTAAGTATTTTAAAACATATTAGGTACAAGTTTTATAAATATTATTTTTTTTATATTCATAATTCAGTTGAGATATAACTGGCATGTAAAGAATGAAAATATAGGCGATACAAAATAAATTTGTAAGCATGACGCGTATTCATAATTACTTCATCGGTTTTGTCACAGAGATCAAGCTATATTTTAAGGACTATAGTTTTAATTTATCACTAGATCAGTTAATTTAAAATCATTGTCCGTCATTATGTAACGTGGTGCTGATTAATCAATTGAAAGTTTCTCTGGGAATTAAAGCAGAACATACCATCACTTTCTACTCATATTTACTACTACTACTTTCAAATCATATTTACTAAAGGGGCCGTTCATAAATTACGTAAGGGATTTTAAAGAATGATTTGGTCCCCTCGCCCTCTACCTTAAGACATCATAAAATTGCAACTACTTCCCCTGCCTCTAAATAAAAATTTTTGTAAGAGAAGGCCCTATTGAACAAATATAACTCCGTTTATTTTGAAAATATTTTTTATTACAATCTTCTTACTACAAGTATCACTAACTCACTGCATAGTCCCGTCAAGATAGGCCCAAAAACACCTTCGTGCTTGCAAAAGGTCGTGTAGTCACAAATTTTTGATATGTTGTTAGGACCCAAATGAACATAAAAATACACAATTTGCAACTTCCAAAGTGCTGTGCTAACGGTAGGGTGACCATAAAACCATATTTTTTTTGGACATTTTTCATACTTTGTTGAATATCTTAGTGGAGGAAGGGTCTGATTTGTTTAGTTGTTATAAAACATTAAAAGTACACTAAATAAGCTACAATTCGAGACTAAAACCAGCTCTATACCTTTATTAGTTCCTGAGATACAGTTCTTCAAACATAGACGATTTTTTCAAAAAAGTGGATATTTTTCAAAGTAGTCACCTATTTTGTGTAATATCTTCTATAATACGCATTTCACACCAAAACTTACTATAACAAAGTTGTAGTACATTCAATCAGCTTTCATTTAAGATCAAATTGGTACTTGTTGAACCAGCACATCCCTCAAAAACGCAGTTAACGAGACAATGCAAAAAACTGTTTTCACGTCTTTTTAAAGATGATGATGATGATTTACCGTGTGGTGACGGAGTAATAATACTATTTACCACCCCATATCTTACCCGTGGGTGATCAAACGAGACGACTAAGTGATATATAATGCATATAACATCTATGCAAGAGAAGGCAAACTCGAAACAAAACCCTATACCAACACGTCTGACCAGCGCGGTATAGTAGGTTAATTTCCCTCCCATTACGGAGGAGGCGGGAGCCCAAGAGTGGGATGTGATGGACAGTGTTTATGGGCTGTGATGATGATGATGATGATGATTTGACAAATAACATACAAATCTTCGAAAATATGCCGAAAAGTGGCTATTTTTCGTAACGGCCACAATTTTTTTTTTTTTTCTAAATTATAAAATATGCAAAAAAAATGTAAACAAAGACGACAATTAAAAAAGAAAGAAATAGAAAGAATAAGTTGGGAGTACCTCCACGCGGTGAGGGCGGTAACAATATACTATTAAATATTATATTGGCTAAAACTCCCAAACTAACAAATAATTTAACCATAGTGCTAAATTAACATGCCTTCGGGCTTATGTTGTAGTTGTCTATATTGATGCGGTGTATGTCTGGTCTGGTGTATGGATGCGGTGTATCCGGTAACGCAGGGGAGCAGCCACCAAACGAGTGAATTGTATTGTAAAAGTGTTTATCTAGAGCAGATTAAGAAATTTGCAGCGTAATGTCTATCCGTCCAGGCGTGTTTTTCGGGTGTCGTGAGGACCTCGACACAGGTCCTGTCGTAATTGTCAAAGATCGAGGAATAAAAACATTAATTGAGGTGAGCCAAAGACGTGGTCTCGAAGATAATACAAAATTCCTCAACAATTGCAATGAAATCAGCGTTCATGATGCATGCAGAAAGAGATATACAGCTTTGCATAATGTTGAAGCTTCAGTTCGCCGAGACAGGGATTCTGGTTCCCAACCGTCATCGACCAGATCATCAGCTAAGGAGGCTCCTACTTTGAAAGGAATTTGCTTTTTGTGTGGTAATGCCATCACTGAAGAATTTCTCCAGCAGCAAAACAAACTGCCCTTGGCAAGATGAAATGCGATCCATACAATTGAGAAGTTAAGAAGTAGGCAGTCTATTCTAGATGCTGCTGCTAAACGCCGAAATGACGATTGGGGAAGGTCTATTGAAGAGCGCCTCCTCGCCTTTGACGACCTGGTTGCTGCAGATGGGACATACCACAAATTGTGCTACGATATCTTGTTTTTAACAGTTGCAACTGCTTCTGGAAAAAAGAGAGGGTATCGTCCAGCCAGTAATATTGAAGAAGCAATGAAGTGTGTTTACGATTACTTATAGGAAAACCGTGACGAATGCCAGTTTTCTTTAACAAACCTTATACAGCAGATTGAGTGTGATTGTATCCCTGATATCACAACAGCATAAAAACACCTCCAAAAACGTTTTGGTGATGACATAATCATAGTGGAGATGGGTTCCAACAAAGACTCTATCGTCTGTTTCAAAAATAGTGGCCAGAAAATTTTGTATGATAATTGGTACAAAGAACAAAAAGCCAATGTTCAAGAAGAGCGGTTGAGAATTGTGAAGACAGCAGCAGAAATCATCGTAGAAGATATTCGCACACAAGTGTATGATACTAGTCGGTATCCTCCCTCGGATGATTTCTTCAACCATGTTGATTCTGTCATCCCTGAGTCTGTAAAGTTACTTTTTGAGACTATTGTTCTCAAAAACAAGAGTGCGCTACTTGACGCATGGAAAAATAGTGTGTATCGTTTTCACATGTTCTGATAGCCACTGTTCGACCTTGGTCTTTTGTTTCATCTCTTCTGCGTGGGGTCGGTCCTAACCTATCTTTACCGAAAATATGGTCCGAAACATCTAGTCAATATGTGCGCTATGCTGGGTTTCTCTTGCAGTTATTTAGCTGCTGTGCAGCTTAAAACTTCGGCGATCTTCTCGGACAGACGTGAAAGCAGTTTATTTGTATTACCCCTCAAAACCCACTTATTGGTTATTTGCCCTGGTTTTGGTTATCTGCCGTTTTTGAGGGAACTCCTGGTCCTACAGGTACCAATTTGATCTCAAATAAAAGCTATTTAAATGTTCTTCAATTTCGTTATAGTAAGTTTTGGTATAAAATACGTATTATAGAAGATATTACACAAAATAGGTGACTATTTTCAAAAAATCCACTTTTTTGAAAAAGTTGGCTATGTTTGAAGGACTGTATCGCAAGAACCAATAGCGGTATAGAAGTGGTTTTAGTCTCAAATTGTAGCTTATTTAGTGTAATTTAAATGTTTTATAGCAACTAAACATGTCAGACCCTTCCTCCACTAAGATATTTAACAAAATCTGAAAAATGTCCAAAAATTTTATGGTTTTATGGTCACCCTACCGTTAGCACAGCACTTTGGAAGTTGCAAATTGTGTATTTTTATGTTCATTTGGGTCCTAATAACATATCAAAAATTCACGACTACACGACCTTTTGCAAGCACAAAAACGTATCTTGACCGGACTAGTCCCGTCAAGATAGGCCCAAAAACACCTTCGTGCTTGCAAAAGGTCGTGTAGTCACAAATTTTTGATATGTTGTTAGGACCCAAATGAACATAAAAATACACAATTTGCAACTTCCAAAGTGCTGTGCTAACGGTAGGGTGACCATAAAACCATATTTTTTTTGGACATTTTTCATACTTTGTTGAATATCTTAGTGGAGGAAGGGTCTGATTTGTTTAGTTGTTATAAAACATTAAAAGTACACTAAATAAGCTACAATTCGAGACTAAAACCAGCTCTATATCTTTATTAGTTCCTGAGATACAGTTCTTCAAACATAGACGATTTTTTCAAAAAAGTGGATATTTTTCAAAGTAGTCACCTATTTTGTGTAATATCTTCTATAATACGCATTTCACACCAAAACTTACTATAACAAAGTTGTAGTACATTCAATCAGCTTTCATTTAAGATCAAATTGGTACTTGTTGAACCAGCACATCCCTCAAAAACGCAGTTAACGAGACAATGCAAAAAACTGTTTTCACGTCTTTTTAAAGATGATGATGATGATTTACCGTGTGGTGACGGAGTAATAATACTATTTACCACCCCATATCTTACCCGTGGGTGATCAAACGAGACGACTAAGTGATATATAATGCATATAACATCTATGCAAGAGAAGGCAAACTCGAAACAAAACCCTATACCAACACGTCTGACCAGCGCGGTATAGTAGGTTAATTTCCCTCCCATTACGGAGGAGGCGGGAGCCCAAGAGTGGGATGTGATGGACAGTGTTTATGGGCTGTGATGATGATGATGATGATGATTTGACAAATAACATACAAATCTTCGAAAATATGCCGAAAAGTGGCTATTTTTCGTAACGGCCACAATTTTTTTTTTTTTTCTAAATTATAAAATATGCAAAAAAAAAGGTAAACAAAGACGACAATTAAAAAAGAAAGAAATAGAAAGAATAAGTTGGGAGTACCTCCACGCGGTGAGGGCGGTAACAATATACTATTAAATATTATATTGGCTAAAACTCCCAAACTAACAAATAATTTAACCATAGTGCTAAATTAACATGCCTTCGGGCTTATGTTGTAGTTGTCTATATTGATGCGGTGTATGTCTGGTCTGGTGTATGGATGCGGTGTATCCGGTAACGCAGGGGAGCAGCCACCAAACGAGTGAATTGTATTGTAAAAGTGTTTATCTAGAGCAGATTAAGAAATTTGCAGCGTAATGTCTATCCGTCCAGGCGTGTTTTTCGGGTGTCGTGAGGACCTCGACACAGGTCCTGTCGTAATTGTCAAAGATCGAGGAATAAAAACATTAATTGAGGTGAGCCAAAGACGTGGTCTCGAAGATAATACAAAATTCCTCAACAATTGCAATGAAATCAGCGTTCATGATGCATGCAGAAAGAGATATACAGCTTTGCATAATGTTGAAGCTTCAGTTCGCCGAGACAGGGATTCTGGTTCCCAACCGTCATCGACCAGATCATCAGCTAAGGAGGCTCCTACTTTGAAAGGAATTTGCTTTTTGTGTGGTAATGCCATCACTGAAGAATTTCTCCAGCAGCAAAACAAACTGCCCTTGGCAAGATGAAATGCGATCCATACAATTGAGAAGTTAAGAAGTAGGCAGTCTATTCTAGATGCTGCTGCTAAACGCCGAAATGACGATTGGGGAAGGTCTATTGAAGAGCGCCTCCTCGCCTTTGACGACCTGGTTGCTGCAGATGGGACATACCACAAAT
The DNA here is from genome assembly GCA_905163515.2 of Lymantria monacha. Taxonomy (NCBI): domain Eukaryota; kingdom Metazoa; phylum Arthropoda; class Insecta; order Lepidoptera; family Erebidae; genus Lymantria; species Lymantria monacha. The sequence continues at coordinate 28,775,534 of LR991081.1, forward strand.
TGTGCTACGATATCTTGTTTTTAACAGTTGCAACTGCTTCTGGAAAAAAGAGAGGGTATCGTCCAGCCAGTAATATTGAAGAAGCAATGAAGTGTGTTTACGATTACTTATAGGAAAACCGTGACGAATGCCAGTTTTCTTTAACAAACCTTATACAGCAGATTGAGTGTGATTGTATCCCTGATATCACAACAGCATAAAAACACCTCCAAAAACGTTTTGGTGATGACATAATCATAGTGGAGATGGGTTCCAACAAAGACTCTATCGTCTGTTTCAAAAATAGTGGCCAGAAAATTTTGTATGATAATTGGTACAAAGAACAAAAAGCCAATGTTCAAGAAGAGCGGTTGAGAATTGTGAAGACAGCAGCAGAAATCATCGTAGAAGATATTCGCACACAAGTGTATGATACTAGTCGGTATCCTCCCTCGGATGATTTCTTCAACCATGTTGATTCTGTCATCCCTGAGTCTGTAAAGTTACTTTTTGAGACTATTGTTCTCAAAAACAAGAGTGCGCTACTTGACGCATGGAAAAATAGTGTGTATCGTTTTCACATGTTCTGATAGCCACTGTTCGACCTTGGTCTTTTGTTTCATCTCTTCTGCGTGGGGTCGGTCCTAACCTATCTTTACCGAAAATATGGTCCGAAACATCTAGTCAATATGTGCGCTATGCTGGGTTTCTCTTGCAGTTATTTAGCTGCTGTGCAGCTTAAAACTTCGGCGATCTTCTCGGACAGACGTGAAAGCAGTTTATTTGTATTACCCCTCAAAACCCACTTATTGGTTATTTGCCCTGGTTTTGGTTATCTGCCGTTTTTGAGGGAACTCCTGGTCCTACAGGTACCAATTTGATCTCAAATAAAAGCTATTTAAATGTTCTTCAATTTCGTTATAGTAAGTTTTGGTATAAAATACGTATTATAGAAGATATTACACAAAATAGGTGACTATTTTCAAAAAATCCACTTTTTTGAAAAAGTTGGCTATGTTTGAAGGACTGTATCGCAAGAACCAATAGCGGTATAGAAGTGGTTTTAGTCTCAAATTGTAGCTTATTTAGTGTAATTTAAATGTTTTATAGCAACTAAACATGTCAGACCCTTCCTCCACTAAGATATTTAACAAAATCTGAAAAATGTCCAAAAATTTTATGGTTTTATGGTCACCCTACCGTTAGCACAGCACTTTGGAAGTTGCAAATTGTGTATTTTTATGTTCATTTGGGTCCTAATAACATATCAAAAATTCACGACTACACGACCTTTTGCAAGCACAAAAACGTATCTTGACCGGACTAGCAATAATCTTATTAATCTATTACAGTTTTGAGTAAAATTAATAATTTTCAATTTAATATTTTACCGTAATATCAGGTTCACTACCCCAAACGTCTTACATAATTTATGCATGCCTCCATACTGCAGTGCCTACTCTGTATTATTATTTACATAAAATGTAACTAAAACTATTTTGATATAATACAATAAAATATTACCTAACAACATTGTATAAGAGAGCCACATGAAACTGCTATATTTCCGCCAAAACTCATTTAAAGCTTTTGAACGATATACCATATCTATGTATATACGATTTGACCAATTTTGGTCTCGAAATATTTGTGGAAGTTCAGGGAAGGTATATACGGTGAGAAAATATCGAAATATTGCGAAACAATAAAAAAAAAGACCCTGTCAAATATTTGACAATCGTAATTATTATTAAAACGTGGCTTAAAAAGGCACTCGGCGAACTATAAACAAGACTATGCTCGGGAAAAAGAACAGGTGTAACTGAAATAACCCAAAGAATAAGCACGTTGAAGTAGCGATGGGCAGGCCACATCGCTTGTCGAACCGATAACCGTTGGGGAAGAAAGGTTCTCGAGTGGTGACTACGAATCAGACGACCTAGTGTAGGACGATCCCCCACTAGATGGACTGACTACATCTCGAAAGACGATAGATGATATAGATGAATGGACGAAATTGCTATAAGAAAGATCTAGTACTGTGCTTTGTTCAATAGATTGTATACGATGATATTTCTTAAATACGAACAAGGTCCAAAATATTGTTGTCCAAATGCAAGACTCTTGCAAGTCTCGCAAGTCTTGCAACTCTCGCTTTAAGGGGTTAGGGGTAGTCAGAGACACGAAAAAATGAGAATTTTCAGTAATTTTTTTTTGCTATTAAATCATGTTATTTTACAAAAGTAATAGTATGGAATTATTATACAATGTTTTGACTTGAAGTCACGAAAATTTGAAAAAAAAAAAATTATAATTTCCAAAGTTATAGCTGTCTGTGTTGACCCAGTTTCAAAAAAAGGTCCTTGGGGTGACTATCATAAGTCCTTGGAGATTCATCTAAAATCAATCGGATAAAAAAAATAGTTTTATAAATATATAATCCTGGGCCTAATCGAAGCTTTTTTTTTTTCAAAAATTAACAAAATGGCGGCCTCAGGAATTTTTTTTCTAGATTTTCGGGAAAAATCAACAGTTAATTGGTCTTAAAAATCGAAATTTTTGAAAAAGAAAAAATCCTTCGATCAGGCCCGAGTTTATTATGTATTCTAAAGGCTGTATAAATTTCATTAAAATCTACTGAGCGGTTATCGAGTTACAGTTGTCACCAGTTCAAAAAACATAGTTTTGAGAAAAACGCATTTCACACTAGATTTACGTACAGAAATACGAATTATTTAATCACTTACACCGAGTCATCTATTCCTGGGCCATATAATAGTTCTTCAGCCATTGTGGAAGTGGCATTTATAAATTTAGGTACTACTACATACATCAAAGGTTTAGTTCATGGATGACAATAAAACCCAAGAAACTGGTTGCTTGCAGCTGCCGTTAGCTACCTACTCCCCAGCGTTTTGGAGTGCCCGAGCGATCTTTGTTATTTGTCGAATAACTCGAAAAGTAATTATCTGATCAACTTCAAATTTTCAGAGAATATTTTTAAGATATTACACTTAAAGAAAATGCAAAAAAAAAAATGATTTTTGACAAGCATGACTACCCCTAACCCTGGGGGGGCACACTTAAAACATTACTTATTTTTACTGACCGTCGCGCCGCCTACAGATTGGTTGTACAAACTTAACTGCTGCCATTTTGTCCTGCCTGTCAAACGTTTGACAACTGAGAATTGTTATTTTTTGTTTCTAGCGTAGGTACTTATTGTCATCGATCTATTTTCGGTTATTGATATTTTTCTGAAAATTATCTCAAGTTTCAATGTTAGGCTGATATTATTATTGTTTAATTATCAGCTGATATGTTTTTTTTATATTTCAGGGTAGTTTTCATAGTAAAAGAAAATTCTATGTAATTACACATTAGATATGTATATATATTACTCCAACTTTAGTTCACCGCCTAAACTCTGGGTGGCAGCACTTTCCATACATGCATATTTTATCATCGAGTTGCCACTCTTTTTCAATTTAATAACTTTACTCTTTGCCCTAACCCCTTAAGAATAACACAAGGGTCATTTGTTTTGATAGAAATGAAAAATCCACAAAGAAATGAAATCCAACTAAAGTAATGGAATTCTATCTATCATGAGACTGGTTAAAATGTCATCAAATTATTTCTTCTCTGTGTACTGATATTAAGAATACAAAATATTGACAATCCTTTCTTTGCCAAAGGAATCTTAAGATGCTGTCTAAAGGGGCAATTTTTTTTTGCGGTGGACTATGGATGCGTCTCGCCCCGCCAAATCGGTCCAGGGTGACGGAAGTGACGGCACGTGACCCCATAGATCCACCATGAAACTCCTCTCTTCGCCGTGCAACCGAGCCACCGGTTGTCTAAAGGAGCACTGGGAGACTCTTGCAGCGGGTCTTAGTCTTACATTTGGGCAACACTAGTCCAAAACCAAAAAAATATAACAATTCTTTAATGTCACTGAAGACGTTTGTTACCATTCATCAGCCATATATCATAATCGGTTGGAAATAGAATTACTACTCTTTGTTATGCCGTGGAAGTCGTAAAAAATGACTGATAAATTACCACTAGAACGGGCAACAGCACTTAAGTTCAAACGCCTTAGTCATCATTCTCCTACTCTTATCCCAATTACTTAGGGTCGATACAATTTGTACTCTTCTTTCATAGTAGGTACCTACATATTGTAGAAGTTATTGGCAATAGTTTTACGACCGGCCGACTACCAGACGTCAACCCTCCTTGGGAATGTAATTGTTGATCAAAATTGGCCCAGGTCGTTATAAGGCTCTTAGTCGTCTTTTATGATATCCACGAGCAAAGTACGATATCCACACAGCTTGCTCAAACTCCTTAATATGTGTACAAAATGAAATGAAACAGTTTGAATAGTAGACATTTAGAAAACATCACACTAATTTCAATGTAGCCGGCAGTGGTCTGGATTGCAAATTTCATTTTTTATTTCTATTCTCTTAATATGGCTATAAATTTCAGTTTTTATAAGCGGTTTTATAAATAATTAAAGCTGTTTGAACTATGTATTTTCGTTTATTTGATTCCTAGTTCGTTATACATATGTACAACTCATTTAATCACTGATTTACCATTGAGATAACAGATCAAAATCAGTGTGCCTACTAAGTAGCCATGGCTTTGGTTTGTTAAGAGGCCCACCTCCTTGCTTAGGTTCCGAAGATTTTTCTTTAGTTTTCTTACAGGAATGCCATATGAATCTGTAATATTATTCTCTTATTTAAATATGACCAACAAAATATGGAAAATAAAAAAAAATGCTAACTGTCACTAAAATTTCTAACATTTACAAAAAAGTAGTAGTTAGCGTAAGAAGAGAAGAAAAATAATTCCAACCTTGGAGTTCTTATTGTGTCTTTGTGGACAGGGCACTTGAATTCCCAGTCCGGCAATTGTAAAATGTAAATAATTTCGCCTTCTTGTTCACTTTTTTTTTTCTTTTCAGTTTCAGTTTGACCATATGGCTGTCAAATAAAAAGCAACCCGTGTAAATATTTTAGTTTATCTTAGAATTCTAATGTAAATTAAAATATTCTAAGGACACATAGTCATTATGTCACCTGTATAGGGGAAAAGAGAAGGGGAAGGATTTTTTAAAAATACCACGGTTATTAACAGGTGCAGCCGGTGCAGGGGAAGGGACTTGGTTTCGTAGCGTGTGCACTATTTCATCATCTCAGCTCATTTATGTCCCACTGTTGGGCTCGAGCCTCCTCCATAATGGGAGGGTAATTGACCTACTACACCACGCTCACGCTCGACGTCAGACGTGTTGGTATAGGGTTTTGTTTAGAGTTATCCTTCTCTCACATAGATATTAATGCGTTTTATATAACGTAGTCGTCTCGTACGATCACCCACGGGTAAGATAAGTGTGGTGAATTTTATTCTTACTCCGTCACCACACAGATAGTGCACTATTTACATTGATTTAATTGTAATTATCAGAATACACTCATTCTTGGTGATACGCAGCAAACGCGTATTAATAAAAAAAAGCCAACTAAATATATTTTTGAAGTTACTGTTATCAGTGAACTACTACGTAATAGGTATTTGGCGTGTAGTATAGTTGGTTACCGAAAGATGAGGGATAATAGTAGTAACAACTGGGTTCCGTAGTATGGCTACGTTTCTTAAATAAACTAATTATATTCGCACTGCATTGCGATAGTGACTTAACGCCATCTATATATTAGTTGTAGTAACGCAAGAATAAATACTCAGAGCGACGTTACTCCGAGTTAAATATGAGTATATTTACTAAAAATTGTACATAGATGACGCTTCTTTTAATTTTAAAATAAACTTACTTTTTAATGAAAATCTAACTTGCCTTATTTTATCAAAATAATTAGATTAGGTATAAGTTTAATGAACGTATATTGTTGAGAAAGTCACAGTTTATTGTTAGTTTTGTTTCAAAAAACTACAACTAGATGGCATTAGGTTACTTACAAAGACACTAGGCGCAGAAATGGCCTCGGATGCATCGAAAAAACCGTCGAGAATTTGTTGGTTTATTTTGTATTTACGTGCTAAATTGAAGTGTCGCGAGTCTTCTTGGGTCATGGGGAAGGTGATCAGCGGACGCCTATTTATTAAAAATACATTATCAGTTACCTATTAGTTATTAAAGATACCAACCAATGTAGAGCAAGATAGTGAGAGAAATATTGTTAATTAAAGAAAACTCACTGATAATGGCATGAATACTATTGAGCTTTAGCTTATTGGGACTATTACAACAATAATCATTCTTCTTGGCTTTAATTTCACGACGAAATGTATTTAATAGTGTTAGGACCACATTGTCGACAATTATGGTAGTTTTCGAATTACAGAGCATTATGCGACTCAGTGGCGCACAATGCCGAATTATGCTGATGCTTAATTGGAACGTGAATTAGTTTTTAAATGCACCAGCAGAGTGCGCTAAGTTCAGCGTTGAAAAAAAATAATCTCAGAGTTAGCAATAACCTAATTAATCTGTAAATAAAGTGGTATACATAATAATGGGTTGAAAACTATTTACGGTTATTTTAAGTAATTTAGATTTTGATTATTTAATAAAGATTTATTGTTTTGAGTAATTTTTTAAAATGAGTTCTAAAAGAATTATATTTTTTAATTGAATCATCTTACCCAGATGATGTGTACTCCGATGATGAGTACTCCGAGCTTAAATCAATCAATTAGTTCATTAACAAGTGATATATTTATTGAAGATATGTATGATATGTCAACTTAAAGAAAAAACACTTGTTAATTTTCAGTCACTAAGTTGGTATCAATTGCACGCATCAGACGATAGCACTACTTTTAAGAGTGCTCGATTGTGCGAAGCGTTGCTGTAGTTGGAACATTCAACGTTAAGCATTATGCCGCATAATGCGCTCTAGTGCTGTAATTGGAAAACTACCTATGTATGTCTACAGCTGCGGCCCGGTCCATCCGTACTATCTGTACTACATTCTCGCAGAAAATCGACGCCTGAGCAATGGCAATATGCTGATGTGCTTCATTCGGTGACCGAGAGAGCTGGAAGCCCATCTTCCGGGGTGGGTTTGCGATTATTGGTTGGCAGCGGCCTAGCTGTAACCTTGGTACTGCAAGGATCCATGGGCGGCAGTAACACTTACTATCAGGTGAGCTGCTTGTTATTTTGCCACCAATAGCAATAAAAAAAATGTATAAGCCTTTTTGATGGCACTTCAAACCATTGGGATTATAGATATAAATTAAATGAAAGTAGAGATATCTCTAGTTTCATTTAATTTATATCTATAATAACTATATAGTTATTAACTCAAAACATATATGTAGATATATATATAACCTATAAGGATCCAAATATAGTGCTCTTTTAGGTAGCTTAAAGTTTTTTTTTATGTACTCCTCATCAAGAAGGTTAATATCATTTTTATTGGACGATGCAGTAGAGGTAGGCGTGAGTCGTGAGCCATTCTGCTTGGGTGACAACCGTTCATCTCTGGGCACCAAGCATATCAGCGGTAGAGCAGACTTGTCTGCTTTATTACTGCCACCAATACCACGACAACAACAGCATCTACAAACATAAAAACAAAGTTTTTTAACTCGTCTATTATCTTCATTTTTTATAACGATCTGGGCTAACTCCATCTGATGTCGTTTGGTCAACAATTACATTCCCAAGGAGGGTTATAGTTTATATTCTGTTAGTGTAGAGTACTATATTACGTTTTCCGTATTGTGTCGGGAGTAAGAATACAATTCACCACCCTCTATCTTACTCGTGGGTGATCTTAAGAGACGACTAAGGGTTACAAACCCCTATACCAGGGTAGGGCGAACCTTTACGCATCAATGTGCCATTTTTTCTAAAAAATGTTTAATGGGGTCATTGCCGTGCAATCAAATAATTTTGACTTTCAAATTATTTGGAAAATAATAATAATAAATACTATCAAAACTCTTTATGAAATAAAGTAAACACTAAATAAACACACAATTACACGCATAAATTAAGTTACTGTAAAATTAGTGTGACTTCTGTTGCTGCAGGTTAAAATGCATGCTGAACTGGATTCATCTGTCAAACGGTTTCTAACCGAGTTTTTAATGTTATTCATCTCTGAAAATAATTACTGGCAGGCATAGGTAGATGAATTTTTTACACATGTTTTATGATCGGCGACGTGCCTAAAATATTGTGTCGCGTGCCATTGGTTCGCCTACCCTGCCCTATACCAACACGTCTGACTAGCGTAGTATGGTAGATCAATTTCCTTTCTAATAAGGAGGAGGCTCGAGACCAACAGAGAGACATATGAGCTGAGATGATGATGATCACTATGTTTATATATATATATATATATATATATATATATATATATATATATATATATATATATATATATATATATATAAGATTAGTTTAACCATGTCTGTCCAGTATTCGACGATGGCTTACTTATTTTGCTTAAATAAGAACTAGGCTTTGGCAGAAGCGTACTGTGAACATTAGATTTACTTATAGAAAAAAAAAAGTTATTTATTCCGTTAAAAAACATTCAATACGATTACAATGACATGCTCTCTATAGAGAGTATGCATTGCTATGCGGATGACAGCACGGGTGACGAGCGGTATACCGAGCATCAAAATATCCCTCGGAGTATATTACAGGCAAGAAGGACTCAACTTGTGTCTGAAGTCGAGCGCTCTCTGGGGCGGGCCTCCAAATGGGGTGAACGGAACTTAGTCCAGTTCAATCCCACTAAGACACAAGTTTGCGCGTTCACTGCAAAAAAGGACCCCTTCGTCATGGCGCCTCAGTTCCAAGGTGTAACTCTCCAAATTTCCGAGAGTATTGGGATCCTCGGCGTCGAACTATCAAGCAAAGTCCAGTTTGGGAGTCATTTGGAGGACAAAGCCAAATTGGCGAGTAGAAAGCTGGGCGTCCTGAACATAGCCAGGCGATACTTCACACCGAGACAACGTCTTGTGCTATATAAAGCACAAGTCCGCCCTCATGTGGAGTACTGCACACATCTCTGGGCAGGCGCGCCCAAATATCAGCTAGGCCCATTTGACTCCTTGCAAAGACGTGCTGTTCGAATCGTCGGTGATCCCAATCTCACGGAAGGACTGGAGTCATTGGAGAGCCGGAGAGACTTTGGGTCTCTCTGTGTACTCTACAGGCTCTTTCACGGGGAGTGCTCTGAGGAACTGTTTGACTTGGTACCACCGTCACCATTTTATCACCGTACCACTCGACACCGCAGTAGGGTTCATCCATTCCACCTGGAAACGATACAGACGTCAACTGTACGTTTTCAATGTTCATTTCTCCCACGTACACGCAAGATCTGGAATGAACTACCTGCTGCTGTGTTTCCCGAGCGCTATGACATGTCTTTTTTTAAACGAGGTTTAAGAAGAGCACTTTCTTCACGGTAGGCAGCGGCCTAGCTATGCCCTGGTATTGCAAGAGTCCATGAGCAGCAGTGTCACTTACCATCAGGTGTGCTGCTGGCTCGTTTGCCACCACCGGCAATAAAATAAAAAAAAAAAAAACGAGGCTGGGACTGCAACTTGCATTTTTAACCGACTTCAAAAAGGAGGAGGTTCTATTATTATATGAAATTAAATCTTTTCATATGACGAAATAGCTGTACTATTCCTTCGATCTCTTGTCTATCATATATATACTTTAAAACCTTCCACATAATAATTTGTGTTTGATATTAATATCTAGCGTTCTTGTATGAACAATATTTTGGTCTTCAAAGTTTATCAAATCAGGTCTCCTATTTGGAGATGTCTTCTTTAGAACTACTATTTATTTTATTTATTCTCATTTCCTAATCTAACTCAATATGATGGATATATAATACAACAGATCCTATGTTATATATTTTTATTTTACCCAAGTGTAAGGACAATTCGATGTTATATGCGGTAAACGAAACTTTTTATAATTCTATTACTTACGAGGCCATTTTAGCAGAATAGTGTTTTTCCAGATATGAAACTATTTTTTTTTTAATTAGCTTACTATTTAACACATTTCGTCCATATTTTTTAAAATTTATTTTTTAAGAATTTCTTAGGTAAAAATTCACACAACACAAGAATTTACGTTATCAATGACATTTCGTTTACTTTTTTTTTGTTTAATTAATACGCATTTAAATGTGAATCAAAGAGATTTCACTGTCGGATGGTGCATTTTTAACATTTTTATTTTTATTCTTTGGTGTCTTAGTCTCTCAATTACATCGGCTGTTGGTAAGTGGTATGAATTTCAGTGATTTTTTTTTTGGCGGCGGGCTATGGAGTTGTCAATGAATTTCAGGGATACAACTAAATCATTACCTGCCGCGAGTACCTATCGTAAAGAAATGTTGCGGAAGAGTTTTGATCTGCCGCCTCTCTTGTTCACCGAGCAAAGCGCAGAAGCAAATTGCTGACATTGACATTATGGCTGCAGGCAGAAAACTGTCAGCTGCGTGTATTAATACGACTAAAATTTCTTCTGATTTAGGTTAGCTTAAATCATCATCACCATCTCAGCTCATATATGTACCACTGCTAGTCGAGCCTCCTGCATAATCACAGGGAAATTGACCTACTATATCACGCTGGTCAGACGTGTTGGTATAGGGTTTTATTTCGAGTTTTTCTTCTCTTGCATATATGTTATATGCGTTTTACATACCTTAGTCGTCTCTTATGGTCACCCATGGGTAAGATAAGGAGTGATGAATTCTATTCTTACTCCGTCACCACACGGAAAAGGTTAGCTTAAATACCGGTGCATTAATTCCTACTTATGTCGACGGACCAATATGACATCTTCATTGATGTAATTTCAGATCAGCATGGCGTTGTAAGGTTACTTCATTCTCATCTCACATACGGGTCCTTATCTAAAATAGGAGGGAAATTGATATACTATAGCACGGTGGTCAGACAGGTTGATATTAGAATTTATTTCGAGTTTTTGTTCCCTTGCATAGATGTAATACGCATATTATAGATGTTTATTACAACACTCACGGGCAAGAAAGGGGGTGGTGAATAGTATTCTTACTTCGTCACCCCGACTCAATATGTGCTCTCTTCCTTTTGTATACATTGGGAAAGTTTTGATAATACTTTTATGACAGGCCGCCTGCCTGATATAATCCTTAGGAAAATAATTGCTGACCAGAGAGGCATCGGATGAAGTTAGCCCAGGTATAAGTCATAGTTGACGAAGAGATTTGTTTGCTTTTAGTATACTTTTACTAAATCCTCTGTAAAGGTTGGTAGTATTCGTAGCAACTAATATAGTTATTTTTATATTTTATAACACAGTAAAATTTAATAAATTAATTAACGTTATTTACACAAAATTTTATTATTGCACGCCTCATAAGCGAAGCGTTGAGGTCTTGCTCTACTCTCAACATATGAAAATCAAGCACTTTTCAAACCTAAAAATGATTGTATTTTTCTCACATTGCACTTATAGGATAATATTATTATACATGTCAAGAAAAAATATTCGTCTAAACGTATTTGATATTTTTAAAAAGCAATTATTTTGTTTAAAGTAAGAAAAGAGTTGATAAAAAAAAATATTCGAGGACGTCCGGATGTTACCGTAAAGTATCTGGCATTCTCACGACCGTAAATATGAATGTATCGAAGTTTTTCTTTTATCAAAAGCTTCATAATCGCAACGCGCTGTTTCCCTTCGAAAATGGCTTGGTAATTCCTTGTCGTTTAATTGCAATTAATAAAAAACTAAACTGCTTAGTCATTAGTGTATGTATACTTTATGAAAATTGGGTTTGTTTTCATTTTTTGTTCGTCCATTCGGACAGGCAAAGAAAATAAATCCCATTCAGCTTATACAGCTATGTTTAGCTCTACGTCGAGAATGGCACGAAATTTAATTTTTTTTTTCATCATTACGTACTCGTAACAACAGCTGTACAAGCTTTTATTTAGTTTCACCTGTCCCGTTGTCTGTAATCAAATCTTGCAAGTTAAATTTGATCCTCTTCCCGTTTGTCGATTGAGCTGAAATTTTGCATGCCTGTATAAATTAGATGACAATGCAATATTATTGTGACATAGAGCTGACCTGATGATGGACCTGGAAACCTGCTGGCTATAGGAACTCCGTAATTAAACGACGCAACCCCCATCGAAATTAGGCTTATTTAATTCGTCTTGACGAGTACTTTGATACTATATGAAAACCAGGGTCCGATCATGGATCTGGAAGCTGTCCGTAGGAACTTCGTAATTAAGCGACGCAACCCCATCGAGTTTGGGCTCGTTTGATTCGTCTTGAAGATTATTTTGATACTATATGGAAACCAGGGTCTGATCATGGACCTGGAAGCTGTCCATAGGAACTCCGTAATTAGGCGACGCAACCCCATCGAGTTTGGGCTCGTTTGATTCGTCTTGACGAGTACTTTGAGACTACATATATGGTAACCAGGGTCTGACGATGGACCTGGAACCTGGCCATAAGAACTCCGTAATTAAACAACGCAACCCCATCGAGTTTGGGCTCGCTTGATTCGTCTTGAGGAGTACTTTGATACTATATGGTAACTAGGTTCTGATGATGGACCTGGAAGCTGGCCATAGGAACTCCGTAATTAAAAGATGCAACCCCACCGAGTTTGGGCTCGTTTGATTCGTCTTGACGAGTATCTTGGTTGGCGTGAATATGCAACTCCAACAAATTGGGAAAAAAAGTTCGTTCCGCTTATTATGAATGTGGATTATGTCTGATTGATTAGATGGATGACCCAATGCCAAAGTAAGCACGTGCCGAGGGCTGAATGGCATGAGGGTGTATAAACATTTCATATAGCTAACGTTGCGCCTCAGAGTACCAGGGCGAACCCTGTTATACTGAAGCCCTTATCCCTCCACAATGACCTTGTTGTTGTGTCGTAGACTCAAGAGACCTCTGGGGTGATGAACCGTTTTTGTCCTATATTTGTGGGAAAAACACGAATAATAAAAATACTAAAAAGTAAAAATAAAATTAAAGAAATACATTTTTTAAAAACAAGCTTTTATTATTTGCTAATAGATATAATAAACTAAAAAGTTAAAAATAAATTAACTCTAATCAGACATATAACACTTTATAAGTTCATTGTAACCTTTAACGATATTTTGATTAAGCTTCAACAACAAAATAATTCCATATCGTACATAATTATATATTTTTAACACTAAAACTTTACACCATAATTATTAAATCTTCCCGTTTTTATCACAATCCCAATTTCATAAATAAAAGTGTGTTGCATTTTTTAGCAAATAACAAATGGATTTTTTCTTTAATTTTATTTTCATTTCTGGCATTGACTAATAGTAAATGATAAATAATTATTATAAATTATTCCAAATTATTTAAATAATTCTTCAGATAATATAAGCTTGATATCAAAACTAAATTAAAACGCTATATTATTTATGTTAATTAACATACATACAAACATATCATCACGCCATATCCCTTGCAGCGTAGGCAGAGAGAACAAAGTGCCAGAGATCTCTATCCTTGCATACTTCACTCGCTTCCTCAACATTCATAATCCTCTTCATACACGCTCGCCGGTTTCGGAGACTCTTGATTCCAACTTACTTCAGTACGCGACCAATCTGGTCTAGGTAGGTGAGTCTCGGTCTCCCCCGGTACCTACATCCTTCCACTTTTGCACTATGTTAATTAATTCGTAAAAATAGTTTTGTTTCATACCTACACTTTTCCTATAAAACTTTACTATAATTATATAACATTTTGAAGTGAAACTTCTTTGCGCAAATGACGATAACATTTTTAAAAACCCAAAAATGTGGGACGTTTTTGTCCAAGAAGAGGGAGAGAGCGATCGAGACCGATTGAGAAAGAGCGAACGTAGCATGAAGCACATAGCCATCGAGCGAGAGTTAGGAGCAAGCGAGTGAGAAAGATCGAGAGAGAGAGACAGTAAGATAGAGCGAACGTCGCATCACGCACAGTGGCATGGAGCGAAAGGTGAGAGACAGCTAGCGAGAAAGTTTTAGGGAGAGTAAGATAGGACGAACGTTGCCTAAGTACATAGCTATGGAGCGAGAGTAGGAGAGAGAGCGAGAGAGAAAGGGGAATCGAGAAAAATACACGCTATTAGTTGATATATATAAACGAGACATGTGTACTTTGTACGCACGCACATTTTTTTTTTGTGGCAGGCCATGGTCTTTTCGCACACCACTAAATCCGTCCGAGGAGACAAATGAAGCGGCGCCATAAATCCGCCGCGTAAAGTACCTCTCTGCGCCGTGCGTGTTGGCCACCGGACGCTGTCGACCATCGCTTTCACATATGGCCGGCAGCGTCAAATCAGTGCCGATGGCAGCGAAGAGACCTTGGTGCTGCTGATCCCAGGTCATATAAACCTCGTCATTGCCGCACTGTTAGCAGGACGGAGTCAACTCCCTCTTTGTGACCGTGTACAGGTACTTGCCGAAGCAACCATGCTCGGAGAAGACCTGCACCAGCCGGAAAGATAGGATTCCGTTTCACCAATCCATCCTCTATATCAGTACGGGTCGGAGGGCCTCAACGGTACGAACACCGAATCGAGATCTCTCCAGCCGTGTAACAAAGCCTCCTGCATAATGCGAGGGAAATTGACCTATTATACCACGCTGGTCAGACGTGTTGGTATATGGTTTCCTTTCGAGTTTTCTATCTCTTGCATAGATGTTATATGCATTTTATTTTCTTTAGTCGTCTCTTACGATCACCCACGTTTAAGATAGGGGGTGGTGAATTGTATTCTTACTCCGTTATCACACGAAAAAAACATCAGGGGTTAGTTAAAAAGTTTGTATGTAAAAGATATATATTACTATAACTGAAACTCAAAATTTGATATAAAATAATAAAAATTTGTACTGTCAAAATTTTTTAACATTTTTGAAGTTATACTTCTTTAGGCGCGCTGTGAAAAAAATATGAGAGTAAAATTTTAAGATACGCTCGCTGTCACTGTAATACAAAAATAACAGGTTGAAGTTGGCCGCAAAACCGCTCATTGAGTTTCGAATAAAAAAATATATTCAGTAGTGATTTAAATTAAATGCGGCTAAAAAAACACTTAAAAGTAATTCTATTTTAATTCAAAAATAGAAACTATTTTTGTTCATATAAAACTTTTGATACAATCGATGAATTTTGGTTCTGTGATATTAAAAAAAATAAATGTGTCATGAATATATACAATAGCACAAAATTGAACTATATGACCAGTAAAGACGCCAACAAATAGTTAGTATTTAAATATGTATATTATCTAGCCTTAGGGCATAGTCCTTTGAATCTAAGTAATTAAACTCGAAACACTATTCACTCGTCAAAGAAACTTAAATATTTAGTAATCTCCACTATAATATATTAAGGACGTATATTGAATATTGAGGGCGCGTGGATGCCACGTGCCGTTCGTATCTACCGACGAGAGATTTACCATTCTCCCTTCAACTCGTCGGGTATTTGCGCTTCGATGTTTATCCATCACCCCGGGCGACGCGAATATTGCTTTCTGCGACGACTTTTTCGTAAAGAGATGCTAGATTGCTTCGTGTGAAGTATCATAGACACTTGTTTTATTTTTAAGTTTTTAATATCCTAAGAATAAAATATTGATTTAGCAAATAGTGTTCGTAAGGTTGGGTGATAGATTGTTGTGTGTTTAAATTTTTAATATCCTAAGAATAAAATATTAATTTAGCAGATTGTGTTCGTAAGGTTGGGTGATAGATTGTTGTGTGTTTGTGGTCCAGTAATGTCTTTTTACATATAATATTTTTGTTTTTAGATTAATTAAAATGTCCTGGTTCGAAGAGCATCAGACTGAAACTAATACTTGCAAAACATGTATTTAAAAAAACCTAAAAAAAGTGGACGCCCGCTGTGTTTCTTGCTTGAACTTTTCAGATTGTGGCCGCGTTCCGAACCTATAAGATTAATTTGAAACAAAATGTAAAATTGACAATATACAAGTGTTTTTTCTGTGTGGTGACGGAGTAAGAATACGATTCATCACCCCTAACTTACTCGTGGGTGATCGTATAAGACTATCTATTTAGGGATAAAATATGCATATAACATCTATGCAACAGAAGGAAAACTCGAAATAAAACCCTATACCAACACGTCTGACCGGCATGGTGTAATAGGTAAATTTCCCTCCTAGTGTGGAGTTATAGTGTGTGGAGTGATAGTATGAGTGATATGTAGAGTATTAGATGTGGCTTGCTCTTATCTAATTTAACGTGATATTTCTACAGGCTATGTAGGTTACGCCCGTTTCTCTACGGATATCCCTATTCTGGATTATATCACGTAACACGAAGCAGCGAGTATAAACCTCCATAGCACGCTGAGCGATTTTGAGCGTAAATTCAAAGACAACATTTCATTGCCATAAGTTATCGCTTCCATAACTTATTTCCGTGTGGTGACGGAGTAAGAATATAATTCACCACCCTCTATCTTGCCCGTGGATGATCGTAAAAGACGACTAAGGGATGTAAAATGCATATAACATCTATGCAAGAGAAGGAGAACTCGAAACGAAACTTTATACCAACACGTCTGACCAGCGCGGTATGGTAGGTCTATTTCCCTCCTAATATGGAGGAGGCTCGACATATCGCTTGCCCAGAAGAATAGTGTCACAACTCTAAAAATTACAATTTTCAGTATATTTCAATTTTTGATGGTGGAAGGGTGTTAATATTATAAGTTCACCTTATCAACTCTTCATCGTCATTCTTAAGGATATTATGCTGACGTTCGTGTGTGCTCGCGTTCACTATTTTTCTGAGCAAGCGATATATGAGTTCAGATGATGAAGTTATTGCTATACATCTGGTTATTAGCTAATATGTATGTTCACTTTGGTGATTAAGGCGATATAGTATAACTAATTTGCCGCCATTTTATTCGTATGGAACACAAATTATTTTTAACTTTGCTTTTGTAATTGATGTATATAATTCATTTGGGATTATCCCCCTCGATAGCTTGTCTTGAATCCAGAGCAACCCTTGTTTATCTAGTAAACTGATGACAAATTTAATGTTATAGTTCAACTAATTATATCTAATGGTTAATAGGCATACGAAATAAAAGTATTTAAGCTGATTTTATTATATTTTAATATTGTTTTTACATTGATTTACTTTTTTTAACATGTTATGCTCTGGGAAACATCTTGCCGGAAACGTTCGTTGCGATGGAAGGTCAGAATGCGGTTCATAAACGGTCATGTTTTCTCCTTACCTTCCCATTGTCATCTCGAGTGATCGCCGGTACAGATTCCTTGATTATGGTTGCTTGGTCAGCGATTTGTCTTACGAGCATTATTCTTAGACCCCCCTCAACGCTCTACTAAAATGTACACCGCACACATGGCGTAATGGTTAATAAATTTACCTATTATACCACTGTCGTGTATTCGATTCCTTTACAGGACAATACTTTGTGCTATCCAAGATTTATTGTTCTCAATCTGGTAGTAATTTGTGTGCGTCATTTATATGTTTGTTATTGGAGTATAAGGAATTGCAGTATAAGGATTATTTCATGTGATGTTTAAAAAGGAATAGTTGTCGTCTGACGTCAGGTCAGGTGGATGTTTTTTTTTTTTTTTTTTTTAAGTCACCTTCCTGCACTATGGAAATAAACCTTGTATTGCAGGGGACTTTACAAACGTGCATTAATGCAGACAAATTACACCCAGGCTCAGAACAACACTTTGTGGATCACACAAAGTATTGTCCTGCGTGGGAATCGAACCCACGGCACTGGCACGGAAGGTCGGTATCTTAACCACTACGCCATCTGTGCATTTTTTACGCCATCTGTGATTGAGAATATACCTATATTACCTTTACTTTTTTAAAGGATATTTATCAGCATCCATTTTCCGCATGGTGATGGAGTTAAAATACAATTTACCACTCCATTCCGTTCGTCCGGTCCGTAGGTGTCGCATGCGAGAAAAGAAAATTTCCAAGTAAAGCCTTATACCAAACCGCCTCATCAGAATGGTAAAATAGTTCAATTTCCCTCGTATTGTGGATAAGGCTCGAGCCCAGGAATGGGATGTGATGATGATGACCTATATGAGCGTAATAAAAAAAAACGATTGTCACATTAGAAAGACTGAAAGAAAATATCATGTACCGCCATATTGGCGCATATTGCATTTATTTTATATTAATCCTATCATTTATTAAATTATTGATAATCAACTGTTGGCTGTATATACCGTTTTCTTTTTTGGGACGCTCAAACCGCTCGGGAGGAAAGAATGGGGATGCAACCCTTAAACTACCAAATACGCTCTATCTAATGCCGTTTAGGTGGACCACGGGTGTTTATATACAACACTTTTTTTTATGGCACGCTATGGTTTGGACTTCCTGCCCAATCTATTTTATTATCTATGAAACAAAATTAATAAAATAAAATAAAATAAAATAAAAAGGACATTGCTGAAAATCAGCGTTGTGGTGTTACATTGACATCACAACAAATGCTGAGCAATTATCCTTTTTTCTGCCGCAGCCGAGACGTTCACTCGATGTAATTATTATTATGCTCTCCTTATTTAATTTATAGATTTCATGTGTTTTCATTTATTGTAAGGTATATTGTTGTTTTTCTCTGTGTTCCTAACGTCTCTCCTATGTGGCACTAAATAAATACTTTCTTTCTTTCTTTCTTTTCTTTTAATAAGTAATGGCGTAGTGAATAAGCACTCTCCATGCGACGACTTTATAAATATGCGAAAGGCGATCCCATAGTTGCCTGTGGTAGTCATAAAAATCGTAACTAGAACAGTGGGCAGCAGCTTTCTCCCCTGGGAAACCTATAAAATCACACTGAGATTGCCGCCCGGCGCGCTGCCAGTCATGGTCACTATCTCCCAATTTACAGCTGAATGACCATGATGATGACGTAATTAGATAGATATAATCTCTTGTGATAGTAACGATGATATGCTGAACCTCAAATATCTTATCATCATCATCATCTCAGCTCATATATGTCCCACTGTTGGGCTCGAGCCTCCTCCATAATGGGAGGGTAATTGACTATAGTAGGTCAACGTCCACGCTGGGCAGACGTGTTGGTATAGGGTTTTGTTTCGAGGTTTCCTTAACTCGCATAGATGTTATATGCATTTTATATCCCTTAGTCGTCTAGTACGATCACACACGGGTAAGATAGGGGGTGGTGAATTGTATTCTTACTCCGTCACCACACGGAAAATGATGAAATATCAGTAAGCTGGAAATAAGTCTTTACTCAGAATTTTACTGATATGCGTTCAAGCTATACAGACAAAAGAAGCAACATATAGCAATAAAATTGGTAAAATTTTGTATTGATGGCTGCACAGATGGCGTATTGGTTTGCCTGTGTCATGAGTTCGATTCCCATGTAGGCCAACATTTTGTATGATCCATAAATTGTTGTTCTAAATTTGAATGTAATTTGTGTCCATTAAATTGAGTGTTTGTAAAGTCAGATTATTTCCTTAGTGTTGGGTATGGTCTGTTTAACAAAAAAAAAATATATACGTCACGAATTTTGTAATTTTTATTTTTGATGAATTTTAATTATAGATATAAAGTTTATAATTAAAATAAGCTGTATGTCACTTTGGAGTATAAAATCAAATCATTATCATTCCTATAAAGAATTTCGTGATAGAATATTACAATACGAATATATCCGAATCAGTTTATGTGTGATTCGTAAACAAATTGACAGACTGATAAAAAATACCTCCAAAAATCATAGGAATGTGTTCCGTCAATGATTCTAACATCGTCATACTAATTTTCTTTGATATAATCAATGTACTTGCCGTATGGTTACGTAATAAGAATATAATTCACCATCCCATCTTATCCGTGAATGTTGTGAAAGACAACTATAAAATAGATAGATATATAAGAAAAACTAGATATAAAACCAACATGTCTTATCACCGTGGATCGTAGATCAATTTCATAAAACAGTGACGCAGCATGGCTTTTGCTGCCTGGCACCGACCGAAAATTTGCCGCTCCCTATTTTAATTATAAGTCATTTAAAGTTTAATATTCAATGGACCTAATGTACAACGTACATCTTATTGCAAGTCAAGATAAATTACCACTCACTGCTTCAGAAGGAAAATATATCTATGAGAGGCAATGGCGAAAAAAAAACCCACAAGAAGTTTATTTTTTTTAAATGTCTAAATTTTATTATGTAACGCTAGATAACAATAAATAATAATGACAAGTATTAAAGTATTTTTCTCAAACATGTTTGGAAATTAGAGCATTATTTTGACAACCTTATTCGAGATAAATCGATATTGCTGTACTTGATGGACTTACATATATGTGCCTCGGCCCACATTTACACGTTCATCAATCAAACACTGTTTTGCTGGCCGCTGCAGTAATGTACTATATTTGCCAATATAGTGTACAATAGTATCTTAAATTAATTATACGTAGTGCTCATTGAACTTGGAAGGAATAAAATATTTACAAGTGTTACAAGGTGCCTAATATTGTTAAGTACCTATGAGACGATATAAAATATTATACAATGAATCTACAGCTTTTATCAGCATAGTGTTATATTATAAATATAGATTAAATAAAAAACTACCTATGTTAGTTATTAAAAAAAATATCATCTATCATTAAACCTTTTCTGTAGCTTTCCTAAGCCGCATTCTGGATATTGCTTACGGGAGTGGTAATAGTGGAATAATATATTGGATTAGTTCCAAATAAAAAAGAAAGTTTGCAGAATGTGATGATTATAACAATAACTTTACTACAGAAGGTAGGAATTTCTCGAAGGCAGGATACGAAAACCAGATTGGCTAATGTAAACTCATCAACTTTGGATTATTGTATGCAGCATTCGGTCTAGCTGCTTTAGCTAGAAAAATGTCTTGGACTTGCTACAAACTTGTACTGTTGGCCGTCGTTAGATCGATGATCAATAGTGTTGAGGATTGATAGGTGCATATGAGATTGCAGAAGCACATGACAGATTTAATACATAGTTCAGAGGGACTAGCGTTTACCTCGTTACTTACACCGTTTTCCTGTCATTCCTGGCACGGTGTGACCAGACAAATCAAGAAGAAATGTTTAAAATTCAAAGTAGAATTTGTAAATGAATATGTCGGATCGAGACAGAGCACATACTGCTTATGAAATGTGGTAGAAATATTATTTGTTTTAATTACTACAATACTTTGTACAAGTGAATAAATACTTGCGTTGATAAGGCCTTTTGCAAATATAGAATTTATGGGCACAAATAACACATGGATCCAGAATAATTATTTAATTCTAAAAAATCTTATACTGCTTGGGGAACTGAATTTACAATCCACGGCATGTGAATATATCACTTAGACCACTGCACCATATATGAAACCATTTTATTTCACATTTTTTCTATCAAAAAACTTAAAGCAACTAAACTTTATATTGCGCTAACACTCAAAGTCGCGAATAACAAATTGAGCAACACTTAAAAGAATTGAAAGTGTGACAGTGGAAGGGTGCAAAACGAAACATCGCACAATGATAACGAGTGTTTGATGTATACGTTCAACAGGTGTCGGATATTCCACGATGTAAACAAATTCCAAAGATAACTTTACATTAAACACAGATATATATAAAATTCAGAGGTTACATTATAAATCAAGAGTCTCCGAAACCAGCGAGCGTTTATGAAGAGAATTATGAATGTTTAGGAAGAGAGTGAAGTATGCAAGGATTGACTTCTCTGGCCTGTGGCACTCTGTTCTCTCTGCCTACCCTGCAAGGGATATGGCGTGATGATATGTATATATGTATGTATGTATGTTACATTATAATCTACTATCCTTTTTGAACATATTGATCCGCTAATCTATCCATCAGCATCATCCTATCTCAATTCGTATACCTTTTGTTGCTGGGCCCAAATATACTCTACAATGGAAGGGAAAATGACTTATTACACCACACTGCTTAGATATATTGGTATAGGGTTTTATTGCCCGTTTTCTTTTCCTTGCATAAAGGTAGATCATGCGTGAAGATAGTGATAAGTGTGAATGAACTGATTGAGTAATGTTAGGACGTGCTTGTGCAATCCGTAGACTCTGCCTAGCCCTCTGGGAAATAGGCATGAGGATATGTGTACATGTATGCTTAAAAGTTCATCATCATCATCATCATCACAGCCCATATATGCCCCACTCTTGGGCTCGGGCCTCCTCCGTAATGGGAGGGAAATTAACCTACTATACCACGCTGGTCAGACGTGTTGGTATAGGGTTTTGTTTCGAGTTTTCCTTCTCTTGCATAGATGTTATATGCATTTTATATCCCTTAGACGTCTTTTACGATCACCCACGGGTGAGATAGGGGGTGGTGAAATGTATTCTTACTCCGCCACAACACGCATAAAATACTTAAAAGTTATATGTATATTAATTATTAAAGTTTTTAGTTTTCTTTTACAACACCCACAGGTAGTGAATTGTATTTGTACTGCGGCATCACACGGAAAATACATCATATTGACGATCTACGTTAAACGTAGCTATGAGAAAATCACTCAGAAAGTTCATGCACAACTAGCATTTAGCGGTGTTTTACGACCTTTAAGATATCGTCAGTGCACTTGGTGTATTAGTTAGATTTGTGGCCAACATTTAGGAAACTTTCGTTCGTAATGATTGTCGGTTCTACTTGCCCATTGCCACTTCAGCGTGTTAAATCCATAGACTACTTTGGTTACAACCGTTCTTCTACGGATTTCCCTCCATCTTTGTATTTATGAGATATCTTCCTCATCTGTTTGCATATGGTGACGTTATAAGACTATACTTCCCCACCCCTTTTCTTATAAATCGTAAAAGGCTAACAAGGGACATAATAGGCATATAATATCTGTACATCATCATTCTCCTACTCTTATGCCAACTACTTGGGGTCGATACAATATGTACTCTTCTTTCATAGTACATAATGTAAAAGTTATTGGCAATAGTTTTATGACCGGCTACCTGCCAGACGTCAACCCTCCCTATTTTTTTTTTTTTTTTGCTGTGGGCTATGGACGTCGCACCCCGCCAAATCGGTCCGGGGTGACGGAAGAGGCGGCGCGCGACCCCATTGACCCACCCTGCAAGCACCTCTTCTTCGCCGTACGAGCGGGCCACCGGTACCCGATCTTTGTCTTCGGTGGCCCGCTCGGCGGTATGCCCTCTTGGGCTCCTCTCCTGTCGACGCCCCGACAGCTTTCGCCGTCGAGACGTCGTCCTCACGCGGTGGCCTCACGTCGGGTAACCGGACAATTACGTCAACCCTCCCTGGGAATATAATTGTTGACCAAACGGCATCAGATGGAGTTGGCTCAGGTCGTTATAATGCTCTTAGTAGTCTTTTACGACATCCACGGACAAGGTAAGGGTTGGTAATATTCGTAGCCACTACCACACAGCTATATAACATCTGTACAAGAGAGAAAAAAGCCGAAATAAAACCCTGTACCAACATTTGATCAGCGTTGTATAGTGGGTCAATTTCAATTCTGTTTCGGAGGAGGCTCGAGCCCAGCAATGGAACGTTAACTGAAATGATAATGATAATGAGATATTTCTTAATATTAAATATTTTTTTATGTTTTGATTTTTGGTATTTGATAAATAAGTTTATTACTCTATGTCACTTACGTGAAAGTTTAGTTGACACAGCAACTTTGAACAATTGTTATAACATAATACTAAAAGGAGTTAAATTCGCCAGCGTTAGATTTTACGTTCAAGCGAAATAAATTTCTATTTATCGAGGATAAGATAAATATAAATTTGGTTTCTTTTTCAGTCTCCTTTTCACGTTGTTCTGTTTTTTTTACGCGCACTTTATTAGATTCCCCTGTCTGTATCTTTGAACGTGATTTTAACCCACTTCAAATCGTCGAATTAAATTCAAACTTTACAGATTTATCAAAAACCAATAATAATACAATAATTCCATAATTCTTCTATTTTAATCTGAATTATGAGGAAAGAATGGCAATTATCTTTCTTTACAGGTTAACCTAGAGTTGGTTAAAAAAACCAACCTAGATAAACAAAGAGAATAGTTTATAATATAAAAACCTAAAAAAATGATTTTGGTTTAAAAAATAATGCATCAAGCGCTTTCTATTATATTTTTGTAATGATGTTAATTGTACAAATAAGCGAACAGTGAACTATGGATATTAATATTTGATGTTAAGCACTTCACGATTTTTAAGTAATTATAAAGTACCTGTTAAAACCAAAACCAAAATAATGGTCTTTGAAAGAGATGAAGCCAAAACAGATGTAAGAGTAACAATAGGTAATGATGTACCTACTAGAGCAAGTGGATGAATTTGTATATCTTGGATGTGGATGTAGCCGAGATGGAAGGTACACCATTGATATAGAGCGAAGAGTGAATGCGGGAAATAGAGTGAACGGAGCGTTGGGACAACTTCTCGGTAGCCACCACCTCAGTCAGAAGGCACGTGTAGCAATACATAACGCAGTGCTTGTCCCAACATTACTGTATGGAAGCCAGAGTTGTTGATATCATAACGCCATATCCCTTGCAGAGTAGGCAGAGAGAACAGAGTGCCAGAGA
Organism: Lymantria monacha; assembly: GCA_905163515.2. NCBI lineage: Eukaryota > Metazoa > Arthropoda > Insecta > Lepidoptera > Erebidae > Lymantria > Lymantria monacha. The sequence continues at coordinate 28,800,311 of LR991081.1, forward strand.
ACTCTATCCTTGCATACTTCACTCGCTTCCTCAACATTCATAATTCTCTTGACTCCACCTTCCTTCAGTACATGACCAATCTGGTCTAGGTAGGTTAGTCTCGGTCTCCCCCGGTATATACATCTTTCCACTTTCGCATTGTATATCTTCTTAACCAGACGTTCGTTCGGCATTCTTTCCACATGTCCGAACCATCGGAGCATTCCCTTTCGCATCTTTACACCAATAAACAATTAAATTATATGTATATGTGATCGTGTGCTATTGTGTATTTATATTTGTATCTATCATAACAATATATAGGTAATCAATGATGAATTTTCTTTTTATTGCTTGTGGTGGTAAACGAGCGTACAGCACACCTGATGATCAAATGATGGGAAATGTCACTGCAGCCCATGGACCTTTGGAATACCACGAGTATAGCTAGCCCGCTGCCTATTACTGCTTACCGAACGAAGCGCAGTAGTAGCAGACGTTGATCTTCTGCGAGAGTGTGTTACTATACCGGACAGACCGGACCGCCGCTGTAGACAGAGAACTGTTAACAGCGTAGTCCAACCGCTAATGATCATGAAAACCTATCCATCTATCTAATAAGGCAGACCTCAACCTTAATGCCTTTGAAATTCATACTTAATATTTTCCACACAATATAACTTTCATCCTCATAATATATGCAACTAAGAACAATTAAGCATTGTATTAATATTTATAGGTATGCAAGCGCCTAATATTGCGCCCCCCTCCTCCTCGCCCCCTATCCATTTCACTGCCCCCCTCTATCTCCATCTCAGGCTACAGCTTATTGTTGGCCTCAGTCCTACCCCACTATGGGAGTACAATTGGCAAATAAAATTGATATGTTTTTTTTTCATTTTCTTCCTTTTTTTAAAGACACCAACCACAATGCACTAAGGCAATAATCCTTGTATTCCGGCCACTTTACAAACGTATGAGAAAAATTACACCCAGACTCTGAACAACAATTTCTGGATTGCATAAAGTATTTTCCTGCTTGGGAATCGAACCCAAAGCATGGAAGGTCGGTATCTTAACCACTACGCCATCGGTGCAGTCAAGTAGTATTGGATAGAATGATAACAGATCATACGTGATACATACGTTTTACAAGATTTTATGGCGATTTTTCTAATTTTTGCACCGATGTTATCTGCATAAAATATCCTTTAGTTGTATTTTACGATAACCTTGGGCAAAAGGGAGAAGTGAATTGTATTCTTACTACGTCACCACACGGATAAATTTGTCACGCTATTTTTACTAGTTGTAGTCATTTATTTTTGTTGGAGAAAGTGTATATCAACAAACATTATCGAAAAAAGATTTATATCTTGAATGGGTTATATTGAACGTAGTTATATTACTGTCAGCACTCTCATTATACTAAGTTTACGTGTATTCAGGGTTATCTCGTCTCTGAACATTGTACGAGGGTCGTACTCAATCCCTATTTATATTAGGTATTATAAATGGGAATATAAATTTGTTTGTTATGCTTTTACGTAAAAAGTACTTAATCGATCATCATGAAACTTTTTACATAGACTTCAAGGTAGGAAAGGGTACTTATTATTAAAAAAAAAAATTAAAAAATATTTTGGCAGGCACGACTTCAACGCGAGCGAAGCCGTGGGTAAAGCTAGTACCAGTATAAATTATAGTTTAAAATTACAACACGGAAAAATTTAAATGTTTGTAGTAAACTTAGCGATCTTCGACTGCAGTATAAATTACCTTCAAGTACACTGACAAGCACTAGCTTAGATAAAAAAGAAACTGAATACAAGGTCTCGATAAACTTGACAACCCTATAGATTTAGATATGTTTCTAAATTTATAATTTTACTCCAGAGACCTATTACAAAGTAAACTGTCAATAGACTACATGGCCTGATGAATCCCTTATAATTTACGGTTTCTTAATTTATTATTAACCGCTTGATTTCAGATTAAAACTGGATCACGCAATGTATTTACCTGCCCAAAAAATAAGCTGGCAATATAATAAAATTGCTAGCGTTTTACTCAAGCTGCACCGGAATTTTGGCTAGTTGGGTAGTTGGCTCAGCTCACATAAAGCTGTATTAGTTTAAAGCTATCTCTAAATTAGCAGATCCCTCAAAGGTCAAAGGCCTATAAACCATGATGCAAATATAGCGAATAGTTTGTGCCTTTGAAACAGATTCTTGTGTTGATTAAATACTAAAATGGTTGACTTTGGCGAGCACGTACTATGCGTATATTATTGAAAATAGCGAGAATATTTTTTGAGGGTTGCAGATACATTTACTATTTGTATGATGATCACACCTTGTCTTGCTCGTGGTTAAGACAACTAAGGGATATAACACGCATGTAAATTCTATGTAAGAGAAGGAAAACTCTAAATAATACTCCATACCAACCCGTGTCCGGCGTGATATATTAAGTCACCTTTCACTCCTATTATGAAGGAGGCTCGAAACCAACAGTGGAATGTATATAACCTTATATGATATGGTACATGTATTTCTGTGTAAATCTGGTTGCATATTCATTAAATGTTGATGTTTGTCCATCTATCTATTAGTCTAGCTGCATTCACTATTGGGTTTCAAACTTTCTAAGAAGGGAAAGAGTCAGAAAAGGTTAAAAAAAAGTCATAGTCTTGGTGACATTTTCGCGCAGTTTTAACAATTTTCATAGATAAGAAAGAATGAATTATATTTATAAATTAGTCATTTTAGTATTTGCTCTTTAATTATTACTGATCGCCATTATATTTAGAGTTAATTTTATTTTTGAGGCAATGTCAGAATGACCGCTTTGAAACAATAAAGCAACATGCGAAATAAGCTCGATTGTGTCGGAAAAAATCAATTGGACCGATTTTATCACGATCAGCCCTCGAGTGGTTGTGATATGTGATGATAAAAGGTTGCGATAAACTCATGATAACGTTATACAAACTGACTGTACTTTTTTATGAGCTTAATAATCTAGGTCGCTTTGATCTACGGACCTGGTGTATAAATCCATAATATTCTCGTTTTCAGACTTTTTAAATCTTGATTCCATCATCATTACTATACAGCCTTTCGATGTCCAGTGCTGTACATGCCTCTCCATTGAAATTTACATGGCACTGTTGGTAATAGTTGGCATTATTGCCACAATAGTTACGTTTTGTAAGCGGTTTGGTGATCGCAATAAGGTTTTATACATTTCTCAGGAGACCGTTTCTGCACAATTTCTCTAGTGATCTATCGCGCGAGTTTTACGATTCCCACATGTAAATATGTATTGTCGACAGCTGTATTTCACATTCTTACGAATTCTGTAATCTTGCCATCATGCGGGTAATCCAGAATTCATCAGAGTTTTAATATACCATTCCGATTAACAGAGTTTTAGTCCTTAATCCATTAGGCACAGACCACTATGCTTTAATACAAAATTCATTAGCTCTAGCTATAACAATTTTCATTTTTTTAAAGTCGGATTAACTGGCCTAATCTCAGCACACGGATTGAAAGAGATGGCCCGCCTTGCCAACTTCGGCACCGGTCTAGGGGATCGAGGTGCTGAGGCTTAAGAAGGTTCTTAACAAGACGGAGGTCCTGTTATACAATAATCCTTGTAACGGTCTATTCAAGAGCACTTCGAGACGTTGTTTGGGCCCCATTAGCATCTAGGTCTAGATGAAATTTTTGTGATGGTGATTGTCGTCGTATTTTTACCATCTTGCTCCACACCACTTGCACCATAGTATTCTAACCATGATAATACGTAAGGACAATAAACACCAAATGTTGCCGGGTCGTCATCCCCATACGCCTCAACACTGCGGGTGACGGACTGTCCCCAATCTAATCACCCGTGCCCTTGACTAGGGGTTCTAATACCTTGAACCGCATTTGAGATTGTATTCACATATATAAAGTAGCATTTCTAAAGGAGAAAATATTCCCTTAGAAATGTGTTTAAACCACTTTTGTTTTTTTTTTTGGCGGCGGGCTACGGTACGTCAAACCCCGCTATTCCGTCCGGGGCGACAGGAAAAGCGGCGCAAGACCCCGTAGACCCGCTCTACAATATACCTCTCGACGCCGTGCGGGTGGGTCACTGGTACGCTTTAAACCACTAGAAGTTGTAGATAGAGTTTAGGTTCAAAGTCCACGTACCAAACTTTTGGAGGTTCTAAGGCCTTATCATTGCCAATCAAGGACCTTACTAAGCTAAAATTATTGAATAAATACTAGCTATATCTTTACTTCCGCTAGAATTAATATAATAAAAATGATTGAATTATACAGCTATATGTGCTATTTTTCCGTGTGGTGACGGAGTAAGAATATAAATCACCACCCCCTATCTTACGCATGGGTGATCGTAAGAGACGAATAAGGGATATAAAACGCATATAACATCGATGCAAGAGAAGGAACACTTGAAACCAAACCCTATACCAACACGTCTGACTAGCGCGGTATAGTAGGTTAATTTTCCTCCCAGAAAATACAAAAATGAAACGAAAGGAAAGTGATAGAAAAGTGTCAGAGCCAGACTGTTTGGATTAGACTACTCGATTTCCCAACTGAGCTATGTCTATTGTCAATAACAGTGGCCAAATTTGCCATCATATTTTAATATAGTTTTTAGCCAAGTAAAACGTTTTCTATAAATAAAATTTTGATCGATTTATCGCCTTGAAACTACATGTATAATTTCATGCAAATCTCTGATATTTTTTTTGGTAGGCTATCCGGACACACGCTGCCCTGTTCCGTCCGGGGCGACGGAGGGGCAGCGCGTGGCTCCATAAACCGCCGTATACCCTGCCATTGGGCTGGCAACTGGTACCGCTTCCTTGCCATCCGTGGCCAGCCCGGCATGCAAATCTCTGATACCGAGATAGGTATTGAAGTTTATAAAAGTGTGCAAGTATTTCTTATTTAAAGATATTAGATAGATAAATAATAAATCTTAATTTGTTCTTTATTTGCACAGTAATTCAAATTGTATAACTATACTTTTTACAGATAAAATTGTTTTGTTAAAATTGTTTTTTTCCGTGTGGTGATGGAGTAAGAATAGTATTCACCACACCATGTCTTACCCGTGGATGATTGTACGAGACGACTAAGGGATATAAAACGCATATAACATCTATGCGAGAGAAGGAAAACTCGAAACAAACCCTATACCAACACGTCTGACTAGCGCGGTATAGTAGGTTAATTTCCCTCCCATTAGGGAGGAGGCCTGGGCCCAACAGTGGGACATTTATCGGCTGGGATGATGATGATGATGATTATGATGATAAATATTGCTTAATAATGTTGGCATATCGTTAAAGTACACATACACTATATCTAATAATATCCTGTCCAACAATAAACTAATATTTCACTTATAGGTATATTACTTTCAAAGGAGAACTTCCATGCTGGACTTATGTGCTTTTCGCATACAGTATGCGGAAGGCACATAAGTCGGGGCTCGGACAAAATATACACAAAACGTATTTCAAATCATATGAAAATATATATTGGCCTCAAAGAGGATACCTCTTACATTACTATTATCTCTGTACATTACTTTTAAAATATGTTTTCTTGATGTTTGTGATAATAATTAAAAAAAAAAAAATGATTATGTAGTCATCAACATTTATTATGTAATGGTTATGTATCTCGCTTTTCTCTCGTAATCGCTTCTCAATCTCTTGACGATGATATTGATAATAATGATGATGATGATGATGATGGTCGTTTTTGTACTTCGTGTATATTATCGATTCCATGCAATTGAAGTCGTCGCTAATACATAATAAACAATATAAAATTCTACTTTTAATGTCCCTCACATTTAAGGATAGAAAATTTATTTGAACTTATAATATTTTTTTTTTGTTGTAAATACTTATGAAATAATTTTGTGTGATTATAATCTGTCTATATTTCTTTATTAAACGCATATCATAGACAAAAAAAAACATTTATTTTTTAAACATTCTTATTTTTTATTGCGATGGGCCATGGAGTGTTCACGCCCCGCCAAATCGGTCCGGGACGACGGAAGAGGACTCAACCCCATAGACCCACCCTGCAAAGCGCTTCTCTTCGCCGTGCAAGCGGACCACCGGTAACTTTGTCTTCGGTGGCCTAATTGTTCATACCTAAATATATATTAATAAAACGTCATATTATTTATCCATAATACTTTTTAAATAGCAGACACAATCTGTACTGGATGTAAAGTTGTAAAGAACTTAATGTGAAGAAAGAAAAAGAAATATTTACTTTAAATGTCCCTCCCTTTTTATTTTGCAATGTGTTGCAGAACACTCCCCTATTGGGTGTTACGGCTGCATCAATATGTTGCACGTCGCTGAGGGCCGAGGGTCGGGTATCAGAGAATGGTAGGAGACGTCACGGTACAATAGCTAGTCGGAATTTATGCCGTCTGTTAGGGTGTCACACGTGCGTCAGTGTAGGGTGACAATGAAATTTTTATTAAGAGATAATTAAGAATACAATTTTGAGATTTTCTTTATAAAATCTCTATTGACATGTTTTGACGGACTTTTGACGGGAATTTGAAAACGTCATGTGTGCCACATGACGTTTTCACATCTTGTATTATATTCGATATCTTAGTGTTTTAATGTGTTATATTAGATAATTTTGATGGCATTTTATGTAATGTGATACGGTGGAACTACTGCGATGTAGTGAATATCATATAAAAGTGCTTTACAACGTTTTCGTTTTCCATCAAAATTCCCACAAGATACCATTAACAGTGTCGCCATTGCACTGTTGATGGTGACAATTTGACTTAGACAATGACTAACTTGAAAGACTAAAAACGTGAAGATATTCACAACTCGACACTGGCACCAATAGCTCGTATAAGTAGCTGATTGTCAATACATAAGAAGAAGACGACATGTTTTGACAATAAAGACCGATTTATATTTCGTTTTGGTATACAATATAATATTCTCTTAAGCCATTGACTCCTTTCATACAAAATACAATTAGTTATTAATGATTTCTGATGTTTACATGACTGACATAACATCATCATCATTAATCATCATTCTTCTACTCTTATCCCAATTAATTGGGATCGATACAATATGCACTCTTCTTTCATAGTACATATTGTAAAAGTTATTGGCAATAGTTTTGTGATCTGCCGCCTGCCAGATGTCAACCTTCCTTGGGAATGTAATTGTTGACCAAACGGCATCAGATGGAGTTTGTCCAAGTCGTTATAAGTTAGTGAAATAAAACTATTTTTATAGATTTTATCGCGTTTGTACTTGTCGCGTGTGTGCTGCAGTGACAATGAAGATTAATATTTGGTACGTCGGGCAACTAAGAATCAAATATAAAGGCGATATATCCGTAAAAATAATTATACTTATTTATAGTTATTTTTTTATTCTATTTTAAAATATGCAAATTCTGTGAATATTATTATAAATCAATTAGCATTTTGCCGTCCATTGTTGGTAAGAAGTCTTCCCGACTAATGAGGTGGTAGTGCTGTGATAGCCACGCTTGGCAGACAATCGCTATGATGTTGTATATTCTCAAGGAAAGGACTTTGCCCAGCCACATAATAAATCAAATGACAAAACGAAATTACTACTCATTTTTTGTGATTTTATTAATTATAAATTTTAATAGTATCTTAAATGCGAAATGATTTTTGATGTTTATGCGAGTACTTTACGTTTGAAATAAAATACTTTGCAATCTTCATGGTCACAGGAAACCGTCCTTCTGTGACCTTGAATGCTAAAATATATTTGAAATATCGGAAAATTGAAAATTAAATTCAAACGCTATTAAATGTGTTGTCAATTAAACAACCAAAAAGTAGTTCAGCCTTAAAATCAGTTTGAAACGGCGGCTAGAGTCTAGACAGTAGACTAGACTAGTAGCTAGCTCATGAGATGAAAGATATAGGGCTTTACAAGAGATATAGGGCTTTATGGTTAATTTCTGTCACTACCAAAAATAGGGGCAAGTTGAGATCGTGCAATAAATCTGTCAAAAAATATTCGGCATTTAGTTAAGTTTTATTGTCCAAACTCATAGCCACTAGAGCGATGTCCACCTGCTACTTTGCGCGTCAGGATCGCAATAAATGCTACGAATAAATAGTTCTGTGCCTAACTAACATTTAGTACATTAAACCATTACCTGTTGTCTTCAAACTTCAATAGCTGATAATTATAAGCGGTGTTCGTCAGTGGCCTTTAATGATTCATTATCAAGACCATCCTCATCTCAGCCCATATACCTTATATATCGATCCCCTCTACAATAAGAAGGAACTTGACTATTATACCAAGCTGGACAGACGACTTAGTATAGGGTTTTATTTCGAGTTTTCCTTCACTTGGATAGATGTTAAACGCATATATCCTTTAGCCATCCTTTACGACACCTACGGGCAATATAGGGGGTAATAAATTGTACTTTTACTCAGTCACCATACGGAAAATCCGTTGATATTGAGAGAACATCGCTCAGGAAGATCCATTTGCAATCTTTATCATATCGTCAGTGCACTTAGTAGTTTGACCTACATATTAATAAAATTGTTTATTCGCGTTTAAGTAGATTTAAGAAAGGCTTAGACTAACAATTGGCCAGCGATCGATATCAAGGCAAGCCATTCTATTTTTATTAAGATTTATACAGAACAGTATCTGTTGACAGCCAAGACATACATATATGATTTTCAAACCTACATTTTTAATTATAGGCCATGCTTCTGATAGTTTTCTTCAGCCTAAAATGTAGCTTGTCCAAGATAGTACGACACTCCCATAGAAAATCTTCGCCTGAGTAGTAGAAATTTGCTAATGGGCTTCATTCTATAAACGAAAGATATGGAATCCTAAATTGGAAACCCCAAGAGGGAGGATCCTTTCTTTCATTGTTTCATTTCATTCCATCTCTCCAACTCTGCGTCTACGTTAGGCAGCGTTGGCTATAACACGTTCATCAGCGGCAGTTACCACTTAATTACCCGACTAGAAAAAAAGTATGGTTCAACCAGATCATGTATCTGGACCCGATCAGGATAGAATAAGGCATGCTGGATCCGGCAAACCCTATCAGGACCTGGTCTGGTCCTGATGTGAAGTAACATCAATTATGGTAAGGCATACCGGATCAGCACCAGATCAGGACCAAATAAGGATAGCCTGATGTGAAATATCATTAAGTATGGTAAGGCATACCGGATCAGGACCAGATCAGTACCAAATAAGGAGAGCCTGATGTGAAATATAATCAAGTATGGTAAGGCATACCGGATCAGGACCAGGTCAGGACCAAATAAGGATAGCCTGATGTGAAATATCATCAAGTATGGTAAGGAATACCAGATCAGGACCAGGTCAGGACCAAATAAGGATAGCCTGATGTGTAATATCATCAAGTATGGTAAGGCATACCGGATCAGGACCCGATCAGGATAGAATGAGGCATGCCGGATCCGGTAAACCCTATCAGGACCAGGTCTGGTCCTGATCAGGATAGCCTGATGTGATATAACATCAAGTATGGTAAGGCATACCGGATCAGGGCCAGATCAGGACCAAATAAGGATAGCCTGATGTGAAATATCATCAAGTATGATAATGCATTCCGGATCAGGACCAGGTCTATACCAAATAAGGTCAGCCTGATGTAAAATATAATCAAGTACCTATATGGTAAGGCATGTAGTATATCAGGACCAGAAACAGTTTTCGTAACACAAAAAAAATATCAGTCAAAATTCAAAAAGTATCATATCATGATTGTCATATTTATGCCACGGTGTAAATTGTATTTGCATCAGAGGAGATTAATCTGAATTCTTTAATTAATCATATGTATTTAATAATAATAATGTTTAGTTAATAATTAAAAAATAATTTGTATTTAAAATAAAAACAAAAATAAATAATTGGTATATTTGAAAACATAGATAGAAATAAATATAATAATATTGTAACAACCATTCTAACATTTAATGTTTTGGGTCATAAATTGTTGATGGCGTTAGTAAAATGACGTCATTATCTGAATCGCGGTGTTAAGATTCGCCGAACCGTAATGACATCGCTTAATATTAAATTAGTTGTTATCGATTCAGATCAAAACAGATCGATCAGGTCATGACTGAGGAATTCAGGCGACAGCTGAAGGCGTTAGCATCTGGTGGTTGCGCCCTAATTGGAACGGCTCACTGGGACTCTCTATGATAAGAATATAGCACTGCATTCACTGCCTACGTCATATATTAATTTATATTTTTATCTATTAAACATGTTCTTTAAGATATTCATGTTTTTTAAAAGGACTGGACTGGGCATACTTGTTTTGGATCAGGCAATATATATAACGCAGATGATTGATTTGGTTCCGATCAGTAAATTTCATCGGGACCCGATCAGGAATGCCTGATCTGGACCCGATCAGGAATGCCTGATCTGGACCCGATAAGGTTTTCCTGATCGGGTCCAGATATATCTTCTGCGTTACATACCTTATCTGGTCCAGATCGCGCATGCCCAGTCCGGTCCTGCGAAGGGCGGCATCAGGCGCAGGTGTTCGCGCCTGCGCCGCCCCGGCCGCGGGCGGCGGCCCGGGTCACGGGAATCCTCCCGGGCCCGTTCCGCCGCCTCCTTCTGCGAGATGACAGCCTCGCAGAAGGCGGCGACCGCGTCCCAATTCCTGACGCTGTCGACCATCGCTTGCGCAACAGCCGGTAGCGTCAGGTCGGCACCAATGACAGCGACGAGGTCACGGCGCTACCCGTCCCAGCCCGAACATACCTCGAGCGTATGTTGCGCCGTGTCCTCGTCGCTACTGCAATGGTGGCAGGACGGAGTCCACTCCCTCCGCACGACCGTGTGCAGGTACTTGCCGAAGCAACCATGCCCCGACAAGACCTGCACCAACCGGAAAGAGAGGACTCCGTGCCGCCGCTCCATCCACTCCATCAGTACGCGCGTCACACCCTGGAAGTATGTCCCGCCTGGGGGCCTCAGCGCCACGACCTGTCGACGGTCATAGTAGCGGACCTGTTTTTGTCGACCGTCATCAACAAGATGCTTGACAGCGACAGGTACTGGACGTCGATGGCCTCCTTTTGTGAGGAAGTCATCTCTGCAAAGGAGGCCGCGGAGCAGGAACGCGAAGCACTCGCGTCTGCGAACTCGCTCTGCCGGCGGCGACCAGGGAGAGGGAGGCGCTGATATGCGCACCTCCTCCCACCGCCTTGACGGCTGACTGGTCGTGGCCAGATGGCTAAGCGTAGGGGTGTCGGGGATAGAATGTCAATAGACGATCTCTCCGGCATCCCGTAAAAGCGCGGCAGGGACCGCTGTTGATTTTAGTGGGTATTCCGGCCGCCAACATCTATGGCCGGCGAGTCCTACACACCCCCCCGTCTGTCACTGGCGGGGAATAGTGCGTAAAAGTATTTCCACAGCAATAACAAAAAAAAAAGCTGCTTGCTCGTTTGCCACCAAAAGCAAAATTAAAAAAATATCTAATTTTCGATAAATTTGTGACATATACCCGATTTTTATTTTATTCTTATTATCAAGTGGGTTGCTGGCTCGTCGGTGATGATGCAATAAACAGTAATCAAAAGTTATGATGGAAAATATAATGCCTAAAACTAATTAGTTGTTTGTTTTTCTAAAGTCTTTGTTATTTTCCAGCTCTTTTTTATAATTACAAGCTTTTGTTCCATCATCTGCCTGCTCTCACTCTAATTTATATTACATACATATCATCACGCCATATCCCTTGCAGGGTAGATAGAGAGAACAGAGTGCCTATCCTAGAGAACTCTATCCTTGCATACTTCACTCGCTTCCTCAACATTTATAATTCTCTTTATACACGCTCGTCGGTTTCGGGGACTCTTGACTCCATCTTCCTTCAGTACGTGACCAATCTGATCTAGGTAGGTGAGTCTCGGTCTCCCCCGGTACCTACATCCTTCCACTTTCGCATTGTATATCTTCTTAACCAGACGTTCGTTCGGCATTCTTTCCACATGTCTCAACCATCGGAGCATTCCCTTTCGCATCTTTACAGCAATACTCTCTTTCATACCTACTCGCTCTCTTACGTCGTCGTTGCGAATGCGGTAATTAAATTAAATTTATTTATATTCATCCGCGCTATATATTTTCTAAAACACGTGGAAGCGAAAGTACTATACTACATAGGCTCTTCGATAAGTTTTACAACTACGTTTGTCGATGAAACGGCTTTTGAAATTTAAGCGTTGACCCCGAAACTTTCCACTTGGTGGAAAGACGATATTATGAAGATTGCAGGAAACCGTTGTATGCAGCTGGCGCGTTCAACAGTGGACGTCACGGGCTGATGGATGGATGGATACCTCCTGCATACTAAATAATTTGGAAATTGTTGGTGCCTTTGCTGAGGATCTTATAATATAGAAGTACAAATATCATCTATTACATTGGCAGACGGATTGGCGATCACAGATGTTGTTAAGTTTCCCTGGAGATAGCCACTGCCTGCTCTCCTGGTGAGTGCTTTCGCTGATTTAAGTCTCCTACGTGGAAGTAAGGGGTGGCGACATTTGTATTCTTTTCCCGTCACCACACGAAGAGAGATATGTGGACTGGAGAAGAATTCAAGTTAGGATACAAAGACTAACTATAAACAGAGTGCTACACATTAAGGTCACCTGATTCTGCAAAAAGTTAAACATTAATATAAAACACCCCCTATTTATAAGTTAGCCGAAAACTGTCATTGTAACATAAATTATACGGCTGTTATGCACTGTAATGAATTGCAAAGGCCCTTCCTCGCTAGGGTTGTGCTTTTTACGGTATAGGAGGCGCCGGTGACGGCGTATTCAGGCATGGCACCACAACTGGCAATGACGCGTGCGCGTCCCTAATCGTCTGTCAACCCGTAACTTCGAACGTAATGGATCACGGTAGGGCCATAAGTAATAATTAATAGAGTTTGTTTTTAATATTTTTCTTAAAAAAATTTGTTCTTCACAAATATAGCTAGCATATAGGTATATCGTAAATGTGGCATTTACCGCGTGATGACGATGTAAATAATAGGAATAATCCTTGTATTATAGAATTTATAGGGGTTAGACAAAAATACAATTAACAGGCAGAAATTATACCCAAATTCAGAACAACAAATTATGGATTGCACATAGTATTGTTCTACATGAGAATCAAACTTATAACTCTTGGTATGATGGTTTAACAACTACGAATGAAACGAACATTTTTTTTCTTGGGTCATATTTAAGAAGGAAGGTAATTATTCGTTCTGAAAATGTTGCAAGCAAATGAAAAAAAAAAACACTGTCATCATTAAAGAGTAAAATAATCTACAAAACAGTATATTAAAAAATATTATTAAAACATGCGAAAGTGGAAGGATATAGGTACCGGGGGAGACCAAGACTAATCTACCTAGACCAGATTGGTCACGTACTGACGGTAGGTGGAGTCAAGAGTCTCCGAAACTGGCGAGCGTATATGAAGAGAATTATGAATGTTGAGGAAGCGAGTGAAGTATGCAAGCTTAGAGTTCTCTGGCACTCTGTTCCCTCTGCCTACCCTGCAAGGGATATGGCGTGATGATAGGTATGTATGTAAAACATGGCCGTTATATTATACCTTTTTTTTTCTTATGCGGTGGACTATGGCGTGGTCACGCTCTACCAAATCATCCGTGGCGACGGAAGAGGCGGCGCGCGACCTCATAGACCCACCCTGCAAGCACCTCTCTTCGCCGTGCGAGCGGGCCACCGGTACCTAATCTTTGTCTGCGGTGGCCATATTATATCTACCTAAGATACAATGAAGTATATATATGTATATATATATATATATATATATATATAAAAACCTATTTAATTTTTTTACTGCTATCGCTGATCTCGTGGCCCTAATCTAATGTGTCGCGGTTAGTTAGCAATACCCCTCTATAGTAGTTAAAGTTCTGTGACGGATCAGTTTGACAAATCGAATGGTAGACATGCAACAGTATTGAAACACTTGACATAAAGGTGCAATGTTACAATCAATTCTGCTTCACGGCTAATCGAATACTAAGTGTACAACAACATACTCTTTGCTTTGATTTGAACCCCGTATATGCGAAGTTCATATTCCGATTGTTGTAATACTGACCAGACTGTATATAAAATACATCTTTGCATATTTGTTTTTTAACATTAATAGTGCTTATAAGGAACAAATTATATTCTCGCGGTAAATTTTACGAAGATACAATTCGTAAAATTGTCACGGGTACAACTTGTGATTCGCGAGTATCACTTAAATTAAAGGGAAAAATCTATTAAACTTTAATAAGGCTAACTTAATAATTAGGCTAAACTTTAATAATTAAATTGTATGGATCAGCATGTTGGGCTACAAAAGGGACGGATGAGAAACGACTTCATGTGCGAATGTTGAGACGGATGTGCGGTGTGACTAGAATGGACAAAATAAGGATTGAATGTATAAGAGAAAGTTTAAAAGTTTCGCCTGTGACGCATAAACTATAAAGAGAGAACGCTTGACGTGGTATGGAAATGTGATGAGACGGAACGAAAGTGATGTTGTGAGGAAAGTTTTTAAGTGTGAATGCTGAAAGGCTTTAGGAGTAAGGGGACACCGAAAAAAATATGGATGGACTACATGAAGCCTGCCAGACGTCAACCCTCCTTGGGAATGTAATTGTTGACCAAACAGCATCAGATGGAGTTGGCCTAGGTCGTCATAAGGCTACCGCTGGATGAAGAGAAGGCACGGCTACTTGTCCTTCAGGATGACGCAGGTACTTACCGGACACGGGGTCTTCAGTAAGTACCTGCACAGGATCGGACGGGAAGAGGCCCCTGGATGCCATGAGTGTGGCGCGTTGGTGCGCGCACTGATGATGCATGTCACACCCTAGAAGTATGTCCCGCCTGGAGGCCTCAGCGCCACGACCTGTCGGCGGTGATAGGAATAGACCTGTCGTTGTCGACTCACTCCGTAGGCGGCGGCCAGGAAGGCGGAGGCACCGTTATGCGCATCTCCTCCCGCCGCCTTGACTGTCGACTGGACGTGGCCAGATGGCCTAGCGTTGGGGTGTCGGGGATAGAATGTCAATAGACGATCTCTCCGGCATCCCGTAAAAGCGCGGAAGGGACCGCTGTGGTTTTAGTGGGTATTTCGGTCGAACCAGCTGACCGGCGAGTCCCACACACCCCCTCGTCTGTCACCGGCGACGGCTAGTGCGTAAATGCATTTCCACAGCGTGAACAAAAAAAAAAGAAAAAAAAAAAGGTCGTCATAAGGCTTTTAGTCGTCTTTTACGACATCCACGAGCAAAGCAAAGGTTGGCAGTATTCGTAGCCCCTACCACACAGCAGTTCATTTATGACTATAGGATGATAATTTAAATTATTTGCTAATGTCATAACATCTACCAAAGTATTTTTTTTATGGCAAGAGGCAATTACCGCTCATGAACCTCAATAATATCAGGTGCACAGCCAAGTCGCTGCCTATTGTAAGAAAAGAACCTCTTTTAAAACTTTCTTTAAAGAATGAAATCTTATAGCAGTCATGAAACACTGCAGTAGATATTTCATTTCAGAGCCTACATTTGCTTGAAAAAATTAACGCTGAAAACGAACAGTTAAGAAGGATAGTTTCTAGATGGAATGAGTGGACCCCTATTATCGAGGTATATATATATAGTATCCAGATTGGAGGTTTGGTATAATGATACGTATAAGTTGGTTTCAATTCAAATAGCTTCTTGTAGCCATTAGTCCATTGAGGATTCTACGGAGCACACAGAAGTCTCTGAACCGCTCTAACGATTACAATCCGTCTGTAATATTAGGATCGTCGATAGTTCAAAATTTTTATTATAAGCTTAAGTAAGATCACTACACTATTATTAATAATATAAAAGTGATATTCTTGAATTACTAGTATATTATTTAATAAAATTCTGCTGGGTAACATGAGCCAAATATACGTGTAATTGTTTGTGTATGTAAGTAATTAAACTCCCCTACTGGCTGGATTCTTATATTTTCTTTGTATGTGTTTCAAATAGCATCTTGGATAGTTTTGAATTTTACATGTTCCCCGTGTGTACGATAAAGTTCTAGATTTTTCATTAACTGAAGGCAATTTGCTTTTTTTTTGTTTTGTTCAATTAAACATAAGTTTATTAATTTCACATTTAAACAATTTTTAGTCTTTAATTATATGTGTGTTGAACGGAGAAAGTGAATTAATCGTTAATCCATATTTCTTTTACGTGAATAATTGTAAAAGACTATTAAGACACGCAAACATGACATCACTGCAAGAGAAAGATAACTCGAAATAAAACCTTACACTTTTTTTTTGTGGAGTTGGCTACGATCGTCGCGCTCCTCGCACCACTCTGTCCGGGGCGACAGAGGGGCGTAAGCACGCTCACTCATAACCCACCCGTGAATCTCGCCTTCGTCGTTGGACCGGCCACCGGAGCAGTGTGAACTTGTCGTCAGTGGCTGGCCCGACGGAATACCCCGCGAGGGGTACCCTCTTCTTGAGCGACATACCCTCCCTCGAGGAGGACGTCGGTCTTATCCTCGCGGTCAGCCTCTCGGCGGGTGACGGACTAATTCCCCGGTCCAGTCACCCGCGGCCTCGGCTAGGGCAGCATAAGGCGCAGGTAATCGCGCCTACGCCGCCCCAGTCGCCGGCGACGGCTCGCGTCGTCGAGGAGACGCTCCTCGCGCACGCGCTCCGCCGTCACCTTCTGCGAGACTTTTTTTTTTTTTTTTTTATTGGTGGGCTATGGGTGCGTCTCGCCCCGCCGAATCGGTCCGGGGTGACGGAAAAGACAGCGCGTGACCCCATAGACCCACCGTAAAACCTTCTCTCTTCGCCGTGCGAGCGGACCACCGGTACTCGATTTTAACTTCGGTGGCCTTTTGCGAGACTACTGCCTCGCAGAAGGCTGCGACCGCGTCCCAGTTCCTGACGCTGTCGAGCATCGCTCTGGCGATGGTCGGCAGCATCAGGTCAGATGATTGCGACGAGTTCACGGCGCTGCTCTGCCCAAGCGGCACAAGCCTCGAGCGTATGCTGCGCCGTATCCTCGTCGCAGTCGCAGTGGTGGCAGGACGGTGTACTCTCCCTCCTAACGACCGTGTGCAGGTATTTGGCGAAGCATCCATGCCTCGTCAAAACCTGCACCAGTCGGAAGGAGAGCATCCCGTGCCGCCGTTCCAACTACCGCATCAGCACCGGCCGGAAGGCCTCCACAGTCCGCACACCGAACCGAGGCCTCTCCAGGCAGACTGCCCAACGGGCAATGACGTCTCGGCGGGCGTGGACACGCCAGGCGGTGAGCTTCCTCAATGAAATCACACCGCCCTCCACTCGCACCCCCAACACCCGCCGATACAAATCGGCGAGCATTTCCGCCTCCAGGTCCCACGGGGGAGTCCCGGCCAACAGGCAAGCTGCCTCCGTCGCCACCGTGCGGTAACCGCGTATGGCCCTGACCGCCATGGCCCTCTGTGGTCGCCACAGAAGAGCCCTGAGTCGGATGGTCAAGGACCCCGCCCACACCGGTGCGCCGTACAGGGCCATCGACCGGACGACTCCCGCGTACAACTGTCGGCACGTAGCGCTCGGTCCGCCCACATTCGGCATAAGCCACGAAAGGGCGGACGCCACGCCGACGAGCCGTGGAGCGAGCCTGCGGAAATGCTCCCTAAACCAACCAACGCACGTCGAGCACCAGGCCCAAATAGTTCATATGGGCCCGGATGTTGATGTCAACCGAATAAATAAAACCTTACACTAACCTGTTTGACTACGTTTTCATAGTAAGTTAATTTCCCTATTATTATGAAGGAAGCTCGTCGTAGGAAGTGTATGAGCTGAAACAGTGACAACAGCTTATAAGAAATTCCTTAATTAAAACCTTATAAGAACTATACTCGTTCCAACCATTTATTTTACTTTTGGCAGGTCGAATTCTGATCAATTAGTGTTGTACCAATGTATTACGGATACTATGTTTTGTAATAATCGATTTTAGTCAGGAAGAACTTTTAATCGATTTAACACGGATATTTTATTTTTGCTTAAATACATATTTCATATTATTTAAAAACTTCGCTTCTGTAAATGCAATTTGTTATTTGGGCACATTAATTTTTGCATACGCACTAATTCAGTCCTCCCAAAATATTTTACTTTGTACTTTGCAAAATAAAAAATAACTACTTTATGAAGCATTTTTCCATTAAGCGGGGCCTGCTGCTCCAAACTTTACTTAGAGACAATGGCGCCCTCGTCTGCGGTAGTAAATCACTAATTTTCTCATCCAGACTACCCCTTTTTTTTTAAGCCGAATTGGCAACACTGAACGGCGCGCCGGCGACGCCATTTTGTTGTGTTGTCTGTCACTCGCAACAAGACTCCCGTGCTAGTCACATTTCTGTTCGCTGAGTGCTCTTTCATATTTTTCATACGCTGTGTTGAGTATTTATATTCCACCGTATTGATTTCATGGTTCTTACTTTGATTGAGTTGAGCGTATCGTTCCTCCCAGTAAGATTTTACTTGCAAAATGCCGAAAGGTATGGTGCTTAAAGGACAATCCAGAGAGTTAGTGCTGCGGCTTCGTGAATTTTTTGAAAAGGAAAGCCGCAATGGCGGATTCCTTATACCAGTAACCCAAGTTAGAGACCGTGTTGCAGCAGCATT
The DNA here is from genome assembly GCA_905163515.2 of Lymantria monacha. Classification (NCBI taxonomy): domain Eukaryota; kingdom Metazoa; phylum Arthropoda; class Insecta; order Lepidoptera; family Erebidae; genus Lymantria; species Lymantria monacha. The sequence continues at coordinate 28,819,143 of LR991081.1, forward strand.
AGGTATTAGTGCTCCAACGGTGGCGAAAATCACTAAAGAAGCCTATGGTAGTAGTGGTATTGAACAGAACAAGCTATCTACGCCTAAGAAAAAACGTCAGCCCCGTAAAGTGACAGCAATTGACAGTTTTGATACTGATGCTATTCGTCGTCATATATACAATTATTACACAAGCAAAGAGATTCCTACTTTGAAAAAATTAGTAGCGTCTCTACGAAATTGTGGCTTGTTTCGTGGTCAAAAATCTTCTTTGTCAAAGGTGCTGCACCAAATTGGGTTCTTGTATAAGAAATCCGACAAAAGAAAAATTTTAATGGAACGTCGTGATATAGCCTTGTCTCGCTGTGAATTTTTAAGACAAGCGAAGAAAATAGAAGACTGGTCGAATGTCGTTTTCACAGATGAAACTTGGCTCAATGCCAATCATTCCATACCAAAAGGTTGGACTGACGATACTGCTGCTTCTACTTCTGCAGTGCCAATGGGGAAAGGTGAACGCCTCATCATTTGCCATGCGGGAACTACAAAGGGATTTGTACCAGACGCTCTGTTAGCATTCAAATAAAAAAAAAACAGGAGACTATCATGAGGAGATGAATGCGGACGTGTATGAAAAGTGGTTCAGAGAAATGCTTACATCACTTGAAGAGCCATCAACAATATTTATTGATAATGCACCCTATCACTCTCGCCAAATTAATAAAATGCCAACACAGGCCAACAAAAAACACGAGATTATAAACTGGCTTCGTGATAATGGGGAAGATGTGGACGAATCCCTACTAAAAGTAGAATCACTTAAAATATTAAAAAGTAAAAAGCAGCCAAAACGATATGTCATCGACGAAATGGCAGCAGAATATAGGCATGTTGTAATCAGAATTCCTCCGTACCACTGTCAATATAATCCAATTGAAATGATCTGGGCACAAGTCAAAGGACACGCCGCAAGAAACAATACAACTCCTCCTTTCACAGCAAATAAAATGCTTGAACTTTTAAAAAACGCATGTGCTAGTGTGACGCCTGAAAACTGGGCGAGTGTCGTCAACAAGACAAAAAATATAATATTCTTTGATTGGGATCGGGAAATTGAATTTGACAACATATCTATACAAGAGTTAATAATAAACACTGCAGATGATTCAAGCGACGACTCGAGTTCGTATGAAGAATCCGACGATTCGTTATACTAAAATAATATTAAAATATTTTGGTTGTTTTATTTCATGTTATAGGTATGATGAGAAGATTTTTATATCTCCCTGATACAATTTTAACGTGTTGTCTATTACAACAATTCAAAACTCAGTTGTCAGCTGACTTAACTGCAAATAAGTGTAATCGATTATTTGCGATTCATTAGTTTGCACCGAATACTTTTGATCCTGTCACTAGATGCGATAGAACGTAACTTTTTTTATAACGGAAATGAATTATCACTTAAATTTTATGAATAGAGCTATTTACGGCATATTAATGTATTTAGTGGGTAATAATTAAGATATATAAATATTATTGGGCAGTTTATATATTTCTCTGTTCACTCGTTTCAAAGTTAATAATTGCGTATAATGAAACAGTTACGTCCTAAAGCATGTGTCAAAAGTAAAATAAATGGTTGGAACGAGTATAAATAGATTTTTCATTACTTTAAAAAAAAGAAATGGGTACTTATGTACGCGCATGAGAAATTATACTTCTTTGGTATTATTAAAAAATAGTTTTTAATTGCATGCAAGTAATTAACTAAAATATTAAAAGGACTGAAAAAGGATAGGATATTTTTTCACTAATATTTACGAATAGTAAATAATATTAATCATAATATTCAATTTAAATTACTACTGAATATAATTTATTAGCGCATTTATAATTTGCACTTGTATGAAACTAAAACACGTGTTGTGAATGTAGAAAGTAGAAAGAGGTTTTGTTTCCATTTTGTTGGTAGCTATTTTTGGAGACTTAATGAATGGTTTTGCCGCCAACTTCAATCTGTTTTACTTTTGTGTTACAGTGATGCACGAGCATCCTATTTGCGCATACAGTTCCTTTTTTATGGATGAGTGGTAATTTTTTCTGTATCCCTGACAACTTATATACTACATATATAAAATTTTGAAACAATCCCGTGAGCAGTAGTAAAGCTATGAAGAATCTAATAAAAAAAAACGAACTTGCAAGCAAATCAAGATTCAGTCTGTTAAACATCAGTTCGGTATGTTGGAAAGCATTAAAATGTAATTTTATTTTTTTGTTATTTGAGGCTTACAAACAAAATATACACATACGATATACACACATACGATATACCTATAGCGAAAAAAAATTATGCAGCCTTTGATGTGTCCAGATCGGCTAGTTCTATTCGTGTTTCGTTAAAGCTAGCTACAAACTATGCGACAACACTAGAAATTCTTTGCGATATTTTTGATTTTTCAAACTATAATATACTTTTTCGATAATTTACTTTTTCTCAAACATGTTTGGAAATTTGAGCATTATTCGAGATAAATCGAAATTGCTGTACTGATCAAATATATGCGAGCAGCGGCCGGCAAAAAATGTATGAAAATCCATATCTGTCGTGTTTTAGCGACCAAATACATGTAAATTCATATCAATCGTGTATTTTAAAAATGGAACGATTTGTTACTTTAAAACATATAGGCAACTTATCAGAGTTTTATTTAATTTTCGAACGGGCTTGAAAAGGAGCCTGTTTGATAATGAAAAAGAAACAAATGCACTCTTTAGCACGTGAAATATGTTGTTAGTTGTTCGTCATGTATACAGTTTTACTTAGTACTACCTACTTAGTTTTAATTTTCGCGCATTATTTGAGCAAAGCACTATACAATAGCCATGGCCACAACTAAGAATTGATGGACTTACGTATGTGTGCCTCGGCTACGCCTCGGCCTACATTTGCACGTTCGTCCATCAATGCCTCTTTTGCTGACCACTGCAGTAATGTACTATTTCTTTCTACTTTTTTTTTTGATAGTTTACTTTTCTTTCTATTTTCTTTACCTTTCGCCATGATATCATGTACCATGGGTATGTATTCTCCATAATAATTACAAATTGGGCCCACTACTAGATTTTTCCTTTCTACTTTGCGTAGTCTATTATATTATCATACATCGTTCATTACTCTAATTACATTGGCGATTGCTTTGGTTTTCCGTCTTACAGGGTAAAGTGACACATCCATTTTAATATATTTTTGCTAGAGTGCTGTGGTCTGCCAGTTAATAAGACGGCTATGGCGGCTGACACTAAGTCAACATTCAAACACAATTTCTACTACTCACAATTTCTAATCACTACATAGTATAAAACAAAGTCACTTTTTCTGTCTTCGTGTCCCCTTGTACGCTTAAATCTTTAAAACAACGCAACGGATTTTGATGTGGTTTTTTTTAATAGATAGAGTGATTGAAGAGGAAAGTTTATATGTATAATAACATCCATTAAATAGTGGAGAAATAATTAATACAATTATTTCGCGCTTACATTGCAAACGCTCGCTGAACCCTACGAAATAGATCAAAATAATGTACTACAGTATTGTACAGCTTAAAAGGGCCTACAAAAAAGTCTGCGATGGTATATACTTATCTCTTAAGGATAACATACTATATCCATTTTAATACTTTAAAAAATGGTCAATTATAAAACGATAATTGAAAAGCTATTTACACAATTACTGTATTAATCCTTATCATTTTAAATACATTAGTTGGCTTGACCATTTCACGAAGATATTTTTTTTCCTTCAGACCATGCAAATTAAATCAATACCTTAGGAGATATAGCAAAATCAAAATAATGCGCAACGAAATTATTTTCGTGTCGCCGCGCCAGGCGCGTTGTGATTCAACCGGGCCACGCGGCCGCCTCGCGTTCGAGCTCGGGGCCCAAAAGTTTTGGTAGTGTAGTGGAATTGTACGAGTATATCTTATATATGCTTACAAAAAAGTCCGCCATGGCATAAATGTTTATATGCTCAAGATGGGCGGGCCACTGAAGACAAAGATCGGGTACTGGTGGCCCGCTCGCACGGCGAAGAGAGGAGCTTTGCATGGTGGGTCTATGGGGTTGCGCGCCGCCTCTTCTGTCACCCCGGACTGATTTGGCGGGGCGACATTCATAGTCCACCGTGAAAAAAAAAATATATGCTCATGATAACATATTACCTACGTCCATTTTAATACTTTAAAAAACTAGCAATACACAAATACGGTATTAATTATTATCATCTAATACTACATAGTATAAAACAAAGTCACTTTCTCTGTCCCTATATCCCTATGTATACTTAAATCTTTAAAACTACGCAACGGATTTTGATGCGGTTTTTTTAATAGATAGAGTGATTCAAGAGGAAGGCTTATATGTATAATAACATCCATTAAATAGTGGAGAAATACTGTTATTTTTGAGGTTTTCTAATGTGATGTCGTAAATAATTAAATTTTTTCCGCTTACATTGCAAACGCAGGCTGAACCCTACGAGATTTATCAAAATAATGTACTAAGTATTGTACACATTGAAAAGGGCTATAGAAAATGCCGCGATGGTAAATGTCTATCTGTTATGGATATCCCACAATAACATTTTTTGTCATTTTCATTTTACGACAAATAATGGCTAATTTTCGAAGCGATTTTAACCAATACGGCATTTATCCTTATCCAATTAAATACCTTAAATGCATTTTTGATTTAATATAGATCTATATGGCCCTTTAGAGCATATGATTGCGCGTTCACTGCGAAGAAGGACCCTTTTATCATAGCGCCTCAGTTCTAAGGAGTAACTCTCCAAATCTCCGAGAGTATTGGGATCCTCGGCGTCGAGCTATCGAACAAAGTCCAGTTTGGGAGTCATTTGGAGGACAAAGCCAAATTGGCAAGCAAAAAGTTGGGCGTGCTGAGCAGGGCCAGGCGGTACTTCACGCCGAGTCAACGTCTTGTGCTATATAAAGCACAAGTTCGTCCTCACATGGAGTACTGCTCTCATCTCTGGGCAGGCGCGCCTAAATATCAGCTAGACCCACTTGACTCCCTACAAAGGCGGGCAGTTCGAATCGTCGTTGATCCCAATCTCACGGACAGACTAGAGTCGCTGGAACGGCGGAGAGACTTTGGGTCACTCTGTGTACTCTACCGGCTCTTTCACGGGGAGTGCTCTGAGGAACTGTTTGACTTGGTACCACCGTCACCATTTTACCACCGTACCACTCGACACCGTAGCAGGGTTCATTCATTTCACCTGGAAACGATATGGTCCTCGACCGTACGTTTTCAATGAACTGGAATTAACTACCTGCTGCTGTGTTTCCCGAGCGCTATGATATGTCCTTCTTCAAACGAGGTTTAAGAAGAGCTCTTCCTTCACGGTAGGCAGTGGCCTGGCTGTAGCCCTGGTGTTGCTGGGTCCATGTGCAGCAGCATTACTTACCATCAGGTGTGCTGTTTGCTCGTTTGTCACCGTAGACAATAAAAAAAAAAAAAAAAAATGATTTTAATGAATATTTTCGAAGATATTACAGATTGAAAAATTGCGTCGGAGGCCGCGTTTCTCCACGGGTTGAGAGCCCTCAGCGCTCACCCACAGTCCGGGTAAAGTTGTCATAGCCATCTGAGGCTAACAATTAAGACACACAATAAAAAAAAAACGCGTTTCTCCCTATAGCACTTTGAATTTAACAGCGATCGGACGCGTTTATTATCGGAGCTCTTTAGCGAGGAAAATAACAATACTTATAAAAAACGTGCTTTTCAGCGCGTAATTTTTTCGTGTCATGGAATTTCGTGGAATTTTCTATTAAGATCTTGGTTAAAATTTTAGATTTAGATCAATTTAATATTAGGGAAATTATTTTTAAAAATCGTAATTTAAGGTGAGGTATGTAAGTTCAGAAAAAGAACTTAATAGAATAGTGATTATCTTTTGTTTTTAGTCGCACCAATAGCAAATTATTTTTTAAGTATATTTAATTTAATTAAAATCGTAGTTTAAGTTGAGGTATTTCAGTTAAAAAAAAGAACTGAATAGAATAGGTATCTCTTGTTTTTTATGATTGTTGATTATCTTTTGTTTTTAGTCGCACGAATAGCATATTATTTTTTAAGTATTTTTAATTTAATTAAAATCGTAGTTTAAGTGAAGTATTTCAGTTAAAAAAAAGAACTGAATAGAATAGGTATCTTTTGTTTTTTATGATTTTGATTATCATTTGTTTCTAAATAGTAAGTAGGTATTTAGATATATTTTACTGGGGCATATACTAATAATATGGCAATTTGTGCATAGGTAATCATACATATAGAACTGAGTAAATTTTGTACAGAAATTATAAAGTCATGTCTGGAAGACGTCGTCGTTCGAACATAGGTCGTAGTACAGTGAATGCCAGAAGAGTACGTTCAGCAAGAGATGAAGAATCGTCAACGGAACGTGAGGCTCGCCTCAGTTACACTCAGAATAGATATAGAACTGAGAGAGAGAGAGAGAATCTTCAGTAGAGCGTGAGGTTCGCCGCAGCCGGGATCGAGATAGGCATACCGTTCAGAGGGACAGAGAATCGTCAGTAGAGCGTGAGGCTCGACTCAGTCAGCATAATGAAAATACTTGTTTGGTATTTCAATTTGGCAGTTATTAATTAATATATATTTAGAAATCGAGTTAAATTACTATTTTATCTGCAGTAATATATTGTGGAGTCATTGTTATGCACCCTAGATTCTCTACATTTTGCACCCCACACCATCACGACTATACTGATGCATTCCAGGGCACACGTGTTACGCTCTGACTTAAGGGTGAAAAGGCAATATAATAATTTGGTCATTATTCTTTTCGTCGTTTATTAATAATATTATAACTGATTTTACTCTAAGTGATACGAAAATACGAAATCTACTAAGGAAAATCTTTGTGTGTAATTCTATTATGATTAATATTATTCTCAGAATATCGTCATAGTGTTGGTTACGCTACAAGTAGTTCTTTTTTTAATTTTACGGGCAATCATACCCTCACTGAAGGCACGCCCACCTGACTGGCTCAGTGAATTTAGACCGCGGGAGTCGCGGGTATCAGGGGATGTCGGAGGAAGGCGAGGTGCGCGGGGAAAGAGGGCTTCTCGTATTTCACAATTAAATTTTTCTGGCGCGATCTCGCCGAGTGTGTACGCCAAGCAACGTCGCCGCATTGGTTATAGGGTGGGGTGGCACTGGATTTCAAAGTTTTGAGCGTAGTAACCCAAGTAAGATAGGAAAGGAAAGATCGCGTGACGTCTTGAATCTTACAGAAATTATAGGATTTTTTTTTTCCTAATCCTACAGATTATTGTTTTCTTTTTGATATATGTATTGTGGTGAGAAAATAAATTATTATTATTATTTAAAATTAATAATAAATTATTCTATTTATTGCCAAATGCATATGAAATAGTTCATATATGAAACACATTATTTAAGTTAGGCAATTAAAGTAGCTTAGAATATACAACTTTCTCAATATGGTGACGAAGTAAGAATACAATTCACCAACCCTTTCTTACCCGTGGGTATCGGAAAGACGACTAAGAGACATAATATGCACATAACGTCTATGCAATAGATGAAAAAATAAAAAAAAAATCTATACCAACCTGTCTGACTAGCGTAGTATGACAATTTTCCTCTTATTGTGGAGTAGGTAGGTAAATAACTAATATGAATAACATAAAATCTGTATAAGAGAAGGAAAAGTTGAAAGTAACCCTCAATATAACCAGAGTGATATAGTAGGTTAATTTCTCTCCCATTTTGCAGGAGGCTCAAACCCAACGGGACGCTGAGATGATAATGAATATTTATAATAAATAAAAAGAAAACATCGTTATGAGAAATAGAAACTTGAAGACCATTAATCACGTTTACATTTATCTAAGAAGTGCTTAGGAGTTTTGTCCACATGTTGCATTATTATTTCCTAACGCCTAAGAAGTACTGTGACATTCATGATCAGATCAGTAGCATGACGTTATAATTTCAGACTCAAATTGGAATCAGGTCTCATTTCATTTGCTAGTATTTAACAAACACAATCATCATTCTCCTACTCTTATCCCTATTACTTGGGATCCATACAATATGTACTGTTCTTTCATGGTGCCTACATATTGTAGAATTTATTGGCAATAGTTTTATGACCGGCCGCCTGCCTGACGTCAACCCTCCTTGGGAATATAATATATAGAGAAGAAGCTATAGATAGAGAAGCTTTCAAAAGAAAAATAAAACTCACGATTTTGTAATTTTCTTTGGTGTTCCGCTCTTATTGAACTTAGTGAGATAACATATAGCTTAAAGCCTTCCTCGATAAATGGGCTAACCAACACTGAAAGAACTTTTTAAATCGGACCAGCAGTTCCTGAGATTAGCGCGTTCAAACAAACAAACAGATAAACTCTTCAGCTTTATAGTATAGATTTATTATCTTTAAAAGATATATGTCTTAATCCTACACTGCATGTAACAGAACGCTATCCGTACATTATATATATAAAAAAAAACCATTGGAAATATTTTTTAGCGTAATAGAAGCTAAAATAATATTTTTTAGAATTTTTATCTATCTATCTGTATGCCTGAATGTATTACACACGCAAGAAACAAAAATTGTTAAATAAAATTGAATGCAGTTCTCATCTATGTAAGGCTAGTGTTGTAAATTAAAGCTTGGGTCATCTAAAATTAAAAAAAGTGTGTGTGTCAGCTCCGACGCACGACTGGAGTTTACTCCTTAAGTACGATTATCAAAACAGGCGTAAAAAAGCTCATTTAACTAAAAATAGTATATAGATATATTTTTATTTACCTGCATTTATTAAAACTGTTCAGTGAAGTATCATCTCACGTCAGAAAGTGAAAGGTGCGCGGAATAGGTTGCGCACCAAAAACGTAACGAGGTCATTCGATCACTAGATTTTACTCCTCAAATTTTTCTCATACCGGGCGCCCTATATGAAAATCGATTCTTAAGGTGTAAACTCCAAAAATATCTAATCAAAATAAGCAAACAGCCGATCCAATAGGCAATAATTCCAAATCAAAACAAAGTCAAATATATAATAGATAACACAGTTTTTGTTTATTGAGATCAGATTAAGAAACTTTAAGCATCGCTGTCATCTAGTTTAATATCGCAGTGGCGACGACACGGCGTCACGTGCAGTCGCAAAGATACACTTACACACTAAGATACATTTACAAATCTGTATGCACGCACACAACCAGCAACATCTTATACACGTGTAAGTGTGACCTAACTGATATCTTCGTTCTATCATAACAGCTGAAGGTGGACTTATTGGAGTTGGGGATTCAACATTAAGTCAGAGATTATTGAATAAATAATTATTAGAGTACAGATCTTATTCCAATCCATTGGACTAAAACTATTTGATATATTAATTTATAGTAACTTTAGAAACTCTATTACTAAGCTCCAAAATCTATCAATGTCTAGGTACTTAGGCATGAAATTTATCAAATTAAAATTATGTGTTATGTCAATCAGAATTGATATGTTTTTTTTTATTCCTTGTGGTGGCAAACGAGCAAGCTGCACACCTGATGCTAAGTTTCACTGCCGCCCATGGACCTTTGCAATACCAAGGTTATAGTTAGGCCGCTGCCTACTAATATAAACCCCGGCTCTCTCGCTCACCGAACGAAGTGCAATAGCACCTTGCCATTACTCATACGTCGATCTTCTGCGAGGGTGTGGTACTACCCCGGACGGGCCGGCCCGCGGCTGTAGACAGAGACTGTCAACAGCGTGCTCCTATCACAAATAACATGTAGATATGTATGTAGAAATACGTTTATAAGTTTTTTAACACCATCATCTATGCAGTCGTCGCAGAATTTAATTTTATAGTGAACTAGCTTCTGCCCGCGGCTTCGCCCGCGTAAAAGGTCACCTACTTTCCTAAAGTTTTTCATCTTCTAATTTTTACCCCCTTAAGGGTAAATCTTTTTTATTTGTAATATAACTATAGCCCAAAAATAACTTTTAAGCTTCTGGCATTAAAAATGCCGATATGTCCTTACAACTTATCATCCCTCTTTACAAACCTTTTCTGCATTAAAAAGTAGCCTATGTCCTTTTTCAGGCTCTAGACTATCTGTGTATCAAATTTCATTTGGATCGGTTCAGTAGTTTTGGCGTAAAAGAGCGACATACATTTATAATATTAGTAAGGATAATAATATAATAGTCTATAGAGATTTCATTTTTCTCAACACAAATCATCAGTACTATATAGACATCTCTTTAATAGATGGAGTACCTTTTGAATAGATGTCTTTATAACCTTAATTGTGACTTAAACTCATCCTTACTAATATTGTAAATGCGAAAGTAACTCTGTCTGTCTGTCTATCTGTCACTCTTACACGCCAAAACTACTGAACCGATCTAAATGAAATTTGGTACACAGATAGTCTAGAGCTTGATAAAAGACATAGGCTACTTTTTAATGCAAAAAAAGGGTTGTAAAGGGGGATGAAAATTTGTAAAGAAGTATCGTCATTTTTAAAGCGAGAAGCTTGAAACTTTTTTTAGGCTATTAATTTTAATGTCATATTTATTTATATCTAATAAATAAATATGATATTAAAATTTCGTAAAAAAAAATTACCTTTAAGGGGAAAATAAAAATAGGAGATGAAGCACTTTAGGAGTTACCTTTTACGCGGGCGGAAGCTAGTTATGTATATATATAATAATCAGTATTTTTGAGCAATTATGAATTGTAATTGAGCAACGAAGATTTTTTTTTTTGTAAAGTACTTAAACTTTCCTATTTTTGTTCATTACCCAGGGTCGGATGAGAGACGATTGCATGCTACTGAGATGCGTATGTTAAGATTGATGTGAGATATGACGGCTGACAGAAGATTGTGAAAGGCAGGAACGCAGGATAGAGACGATTTGGAGAGTAGCGATTGAGACTTCTTGACTGCCTATCATAACCGGTACTATAGCCCGTATTACATCTTGATTGCCTATCATAGCCTGTACTAAAACGTGACCATTTTAAATAATCTATCATCTGAGCAGTAAGTAAAAGATAATCTGCATATATAATGCGTTGCCACGAAACTGCTGGTCTCGAAATCATCTTTAAAAATTAGGGTTGATCATCCGCGTATATTACACCACCTGTTATAAACCCCTGCTGTATCACCCCTATTGGATATATACAATAAATTATATTGGACTTACAGATTTTGATTTAATAGAATTTATAACTTAAATCGTTGTGACAGAACAGATTTTATAATTACATTATGCGTATAATATCGAATTTCGTTTCCTAATCTGTGTAATGCGATTTAAATGTGTTTAAAAAAGGTAAACAAATTATACATGTGTTAAATAAATACTGTTGTTTGTTTAATGTAGCTACCCATTCCTTTTATACACTTTATAATGTCGGCTTAAGTCAATGATTTAGTATTACAATAAGCTTTTAATTTCCTTGTATGTTATGTTATATCACAATTTGCAATCAAGACAGGTTAACCAATATTGTAAATGAACCTATGATGTAAATTAACTTATGTTGTATATTTCAATTCAATTTCAATTTATTTATTTATTTCTCTTTTAAGGTTACAATACATGTTACAAGTTCTTTTTTGTTATTTTAAATAGCCTTAAAAAGAGCTGGTGTCTGTAGTAGGTACAAGACCTGTATGACAGATCACCAGGCCCTCTCTTTATATAGGTTTCATGGTTAAATATGTTACAGGTTCAAAATATACATAATTATACAATATTAACCCATGTTGTTAATTATCTTATGTTGTAATATTAAACTATGTTGTAAATAATTGCAAACGTCTGATTAAATTAATATCTTTAAATATAACTTAAATAACAATGCTTTTGTACGTTTATTTCTGTTTGGCGTGGTGACTGATTATGAATACCTACAGTTCACCATCTGTTCTTGCCCGTAAGTATTATAAAAGTCGACTTTGATTTGCAGATTATATATATCTAAGAGAAGGAAAACTCCAAATAAAATTATATACCAACATATAGAAAGAAAGAAAACTATCTTATTGACACTTAGCTTAAATTTAGATATTACAGTAAGTTGAAAGAAAGATTTTGAAGGTTTTATAAGAAAATTTAAATAATAGCTTAACTTAACTGTAAATACCTACAAAACAAAGAAGAAAAACAAAATACATATAATAAGTGTCAATGAGGTTCCCATTCAGCAATAATGCTACAGTGCAATATATGGTACACTGCAACGCTGATTTTCAATGGGTACATTAATGACGTACGAATTGTTAAAACGAACAAAAAACCTAAGCGACAAGATAGCAGTTACTTAAATATACAGATACATAAATATATAAATAAATATTAAAAATTTAATAAATAAGAAGTATATTTTAATAATAATTTGATATATAGGAAGAATGTAATGATAAGAACTAGATATATTGATTGGTATTAGCCAAAAGTATTACTATGTTGAAGATCATTTATAGTTATGATATATGAAGTATTTATTGAATCACCGAGTCCTGAACACAAGCTCAAACGCGTAGCCACATTTTTTTATAAATATATGCCTCATGTTTTGCTGCATTTTAAGAAGATACTTTTTAAAGTATAATTTAAAAGAAAATTTGCTAGTAATATCTGACCAACGGGGTATGGAAGGTCAATTTCTCTTATATTGTGGAGGAGGGTGCGATGATGTATATAGGTGACTTGATGAGGGAACCAATAGCTAATTCTAGCAATTCATTCGCAACATAAAAGTATCACTGTTGGGTTCTATCTCTTTATAATACACTCATTTGCAAAAAAAACGGGCACCTAAGCAATGAACCATTTCAAATGTTAATATTTCTTTGTTTGATAATTATAGGTAGTTTTATCCACACAATTTGGTAAATTAATAAGAAAATAATCGTTTTCATCAGTATTTCATAAAATTTAGATACAATTTATGGGAAATAATGCTAAACCTCGCTAGTAGTGTATATTCGCTAGTAGTGCATATGCTCATGAAGTAAAAATAAAAAAGTTTTTTTGTTTGTTTTTCTTTAATAAAGTAAAAGCAGATAAATGTTTAGTATCGAGTGTGACCCCCTCTAGCTAAAATCACAGCTTGAATTCGTCTGGGCATGCTAGCGAGTATATCCCGGATACTTGCTTGCGGAATACGTTCCCACTCCGCAGTAATCACATTCTTCAGCTCTCTGATGGTCTGCGGAGCCGGGTGTACTGATCTCACACGCCGTTTCAGAACGTCCCAGACATGCTCTATGGGATTGAGGTCGGGACTTCGAGCTGGCCAATCCAAACGACGAATGCCGACCTCTTGCACATACGCATTAACATCGCGGGATCGGTGGGCGCGAGCATTGTCGTCCATAAAAATCGAGTCTTCACCTAGAGCGGCCAATGCGGGTTGTGCATGAGAAATTAGAACTTCCGTTATGTATCGATGCCCAGTCAGTGAGCCGTTTTCAATGAAGACTAACTCTGTACGATCCATTGAATTTATTCCTGCCCAAAACATAACAGAGCCCCCACCATAAGGTGTGATTTCTTCGAAACATGCCTCTGCAAAGCGTTCTCCTTGTCTTCTTAGCACTCGCCGACGTCGATCTTCACCGAACAGAGATATCCTGGCTTCATCAGAGAACAAAACCCTATTCCAATCGTCTTGAGTCCATGATTCACAATTTCTAGCGAACCTAAGCCTGTGAACTCTGTGCTCACGGAGTAATTTGGGGCCGCGGGCCGGGCGGTGACTGCGTATATTGGCAGCGAGAAGCCTCCTCCTGACCGTCCATAGACTAATATGCACATTTCTTACTTCTTGGAGGTTGTTCTTAAGATCAACATACGAAGATTTGCGATTTCTCAATGCGCGACTCACAAGAAAACGATCATCCCGTGGTTGGGTACATGGTTTTCTTCCAGAACCAGGCCTTCTCTCGACGGAACCAGTCTCCTGATATCGCTGCCAGGTCCTTTGGACTGTCGAGCGACTAACATTTAGCCTCCTAGCCACGAAACATTGGCTGCAACCCTCTTCAAGCAGCGCGATAATTTTGGTAGCTTTTACCACTTTATCTACCATTTTTGATACAGCCAAACAGCGTTAAATAAAGCTTTGACAGTCAAGGATATGAAATTAATCGATAAAAATTGAATAAAAGTTATGAAAGTCGATGTTAACTTCTGGAACTTCGCGCCAAAAATGTATGATAAAAAGGGGTTTTCTGTAAAAATGAACATCAAATGAAAAATTGAATTTAGAACGTACTTTTTTAAATACCACAGCATTTTTAAAACCGGCCAGTAACGTGTACAAACGATTGAAACCTTTTTGGTATTGTATCTTTTTAAATATGAATGAAAATCAAAACCGCCCGTTTTTTTTGCAAATGAGTGTAGTAAAAATATTAGCATGCAATAAACCGACTAGTTAGATGGGTTACTATATGTTTTAATTCCAAAAGTCCTTCATCATCATTCTACTACTCTTATCCCAATTACTTGGGGTCGATACAATATGTACCCTTCTTTCATAGTACATATTGTAAAAGTTATTGGCAATAGTTTTATGGCCAGCCGCCTGCCAGACGTCAACCCTTCTTGGGAATATAATTGTTGACCAAACGGCATCAGATCAGATCAGAGTTGGTTCAGGTCGTTATAAGGCTCTTAGTTGTCTTTTACGACATCCATGAGCAAAATAAAGATTGGTAGTAGTCGTAGCCGCTACCACACAACAAATTCCAAAAGTTCTTCTCTTGTACTTTATTAGCTTACGTTTATTCGTCAATTCGTAAGATTCTCACAGGAAAGCAATGAGGGATGATGGAACACATTTTATTAAAAATTCTACCACCACATGGATAGGTCCGGTCAAGTAAATTAGTCAGACCTTTATGTAAGAGTCATATAATATCTACATAGAATACTTACTTAACAAACATAGAATTAAGTATTTGGCTATAAACATACCAATGCCAAAATCAAATTCACGTTAGAATGAGCTTTAAAATAACCTTCCAGTTGATTCGATTTCTCGTTCCTCCAATTTGAATTGCCTCCTCACTTTTGTTTATTCATTTTTTTTATTGTTTATGGTGGCAAATGAGCAAGCAGCACATCTGATGGTAAGTGTCACTGCCGCCCATGGACCTTTGCAATAACCAAGGCTAGGCCGCTGTCTACCAATACAAACTCCAAATCCACCCAGTTGGATTTCCGGCTCTCTCGCTCACCGAACGAAGCGCAATAGCACATGGCCATTGTTCAATTGTCGATCTTCTGCGAGAGTGTGGTCCTCATTACGACATTACAACACTAACTGTTAATCTGGATTGATTTGTTGGCGAAATTCTGTGATAATTAAAATAAATTTGAAAAAATAAAATTGATTTTAAAACTACAGATCCACGTGTATTTTTAATGTTTTTACGATATAGAAGCTATTTTAAAAAGCTGAATTTTAGTGATTTTTCCATTTCTATCACAGCACCTATTATAACTGTAATAATATATCCATTCAGAATTCTAATAACAATATGGATAATAAAATATAGAAAAATAGTATTATATGTAGAGAATAGTGTGGAAATTGTTTCAGCTTCAGATATTTTCTTGATGCTGCTACGTAATATTTTGCTAGCGGACATGAGAAATGTTGTGGGAAATGAAAGAAGGATTTGTAGATAACAATCTTTATTTGATGTCAGAGATGCTTAACCTTTTTGATAAAACCTAATGTCACTAATACTTACTTTACTACTTATATTTTTGTTTATTAAATGAAATGCCCATCACTTTATGTTGCATTATATAATTTCATAGAAAGCACAATTGGAACTTTATAATAAATTAGTTAAGTTAAAATTATTATTACTCTTGTATCTTATAATGTAAATATCACTATTATTATTGTATTATTTTTAAGTTTAGGCTGATAGTTCTGCCAAAGCCTCAAATAAATTTAAAAAGATATATTAAAATGTCAGTTTCATAGAAGACACTAATGAATAATTATAAGATTTGACGAATTATCATTATTTCACCCTATTTCATAATTTTTTATCAAAATTGATGAAAATCAATAATATTATATTGTTGTTACAATATCGCCAACTATTAGTACTTTCAGAAATAGAAACCAAATACATTTTTGAATACTGATCTACTTGTGTATCACTCTCACTTTAATTACATACGTCATTGGCAAATTCGTAGCAACCTTATTCCCTCTTTTGTAGCAAGTATGGTATAGTTACACATCCATAGCAACCCTACGCCGCAGAAGCCATAACAAGAAGTTCCAGACTTGGCGAATTGACTTATATTTTTAAGAGATTTATGAAACACCAAAAAAACGTACTTTTAGAAAAAATGCCATGGCTAGTACCTACAAATAAACAGCTTTGCCATTACAAAATATTACTAGCATGTCGTGAATCGAGAAGAGATCCGAACGCGTTATTACTAACAATAGGATGTATTCGTTGCTTAATTTATTAATAACTAGCTTCTGCCCGCGGCTTTGCCCGCGTAAAAGGTTACTTTCTTAAAGATTTTCACCCCATTTTTTTTTAACCCTTAAGAGTAATTATTTTTACATAATTTTAATGTCATATTTATTTACATCTAATCAATAGCCTAAAAATAAGTTTCAAGATTTTGGCTTTAATAATGACGATACTGTCTTACATCTTTTTATGCCCCTTTATGACCCTTTTTTTGCTTTAAAAAGTAGCTTATGTCCTTTATCAGGCTCTACACTATCTGTGTACCAAATTTTATTTAGATTGGTTCAGTAGTTTTGGCGTAAAAGAGTGACAGACTGACAGAGTTACTTTCGCATTTATATTATTAGTAAGGCTTGGCTGCCCCTGAAGCTCAGTTTGAGAGGATTTCTGATATTTTTATTGTTGATATATTATTTTGAGCGTCAATGTCAATTTCCGTACGAAAATCAATCGACAAACTATTAACATCACAGAACATTAAAATTATAAAAAAAAAATTAATAACCATAATACATTCAGTGTCAATTTCATTACGAATTTATTATCTCAGCAGTTGTGATGACAACAGTGAATGTATTGGTATTAAACATTGTCAAATTCTGCCATGATGCTCTGATCTGTCTATTATTAAGAACAAGGAGGAACACCGACTGAAATATGAGCAGGTGAGTAGCCAGCAGCTCTCTCCGGGCAAACTTTTAATACCAATAGCGAACGCCTACAGGCCTGCCAAACGTGGGGTTTTATTCACATTAGAAGAGTCTCGCATTGGATGTTACTAGGCTGTTTCTATGACGATATAGTTTACAACAAATTCAGTTAAATGCTTTATCATATAATTTTGCCAACGAAATGCTATAGTGAAAACTAATTTGCTGTTAAAGCGACCGACATTGCTCAGATTATAATTTAGACTAACAAATTTGACAGTAAATTAATGGGTTACTCGCTAACCCTTGCACGAACAAGTGTGCGAGACGTGATCACCAATGCGTTGGCATCATCAATTATATCGAACGAATTAGTGTCACGCTTTACGCCGCGTCGGCCCTATTTGATGCCATTTTCTATGATCTGTATTTTAATACATGATGCAAAAACTTTGCGTAGTGCAAAGTTTTTGCTTTTTAATAATATTTTTGAACGGAGAAGTATGAAATTATGTCCATTGTACTTATGTACATTTGACTTTTCAATTTTAGGTATTACCTAAGGTAATATAAATTGAAAATAACATTGAATTTAATTATTATTTCTCATGTTAAATACAATTAAAATTTTATGAAATACTGAAGGCGTTATAAATATTAATATATATATATATATATATATATATATATATATATATATATATATATATATATATATATATATATATATATATATATATATAAGTATTAGGGGTGTGCGAATAATTCGAACTTACGAATTATTCGTTCCGAATCGAATATTAATATTCGATTCGAAACTCGAATCGAATAATTCAAAATTTCGAATTATTCGAAAGTTCCCGAATAATTCGAAAAATTTCGAATAATTCGAAAAAATTCGAATTATTCGAATAATTTCGAATTATTCGAAAAATTTCGAATTATTCGAATAACTTCGATTTTTTCCGAATTATAATATTCGCAAATTTTTATTGTATTTTAAATTCGGAGTTTGTTATGTTCGATATTCAAATATGACATTCAAATTGTGGGAACAATAGAAAATCCAATGATATTTCGATAATTCGCAAATTGTTCAAATTATTCGAAATTTTTAGAAATTTTTCGAATTATTCGAAATTTTTCGAATTATTCGATTTTTTTCGAATTATTCGTCGAATTTCGAATAATTCGAAAATTCAAATTATTCGATTCGATTTTCGAATCGAATATTAATATTCGATTCGATTCAAACGATATTCGCACACCCCTAATAAGTATTCGTCGGGAATAGGATAATATATATTAAAATAAGATTTTAATCAATAAAAAAAATCCGATTACGAAAATGAAAAATTGATGTCGCAAGCGGGATTCGAACCCGCGCCTATTGGGATTCCGGCCCAATCGTGCTGCCACTACACTACCGCGACCAATTGTAGGACATGCAAATTTTCATCTCGTATTGTATTTACGTCTTAAGGTGACGGTGTGCTATCTACCCGACAATGTTTACACAATGTTATAGGCTTAATACTTCAAACTTTACAGTTAGAATTGCATTAAACGATGACACAACCTTGTTATTTAAATTTACTGAAATTTTTAGCATTTAATATGCTTAATTTATAAAATCCGATTACGAAAATGAAAAATTGATGTCGCAAGCGGGATTCGAACCCGCGCCTATTGGGATTCCGGCCCAATCGTGCTGCCACTACACTACCGCGACCAATTGTAGGACATGCAAATTTTCATCTCGTATTGTATTTACGTCTTAAGGTGACGGTGTGCTATCTACCCGACAATGTTTACACAATGTTATAGGCTTAATACTTCAAACTTTACAGTTAGAATTGCATTAAACGATGACACAACCTTGTTATTTAAATTTACTGAAATTTTTAGCATTTAATATGCTTAATTTATAAAATACATCAGTCAAGGTGTTTATTTGTTCATGGTATAACAAAACGCAACTGATTACGTAATAGTGTATGGTAGGTTTTCAAAATACCGCGAAACGTTCAAATTAAAGATGTCCGGTCGATGTGTTTGTGAGTGCTACGAGTTTTTATGTTATAATAAATTGAGTCAAAATTATTATTAACAAAGTTTTGACCAAGAAGATCTAATCTTTCCCGACAAAGACGTAATGCAATTAAGATTCGAAACATTGCGAATGAAACCACTGAAGAAGATCGACATGTAGCACGTGAAGAGCGGTTAGTAGGGCGTGACTTCGTGCTTCTGGCTGGCAGCCCGAGAAACGGGTGGGTTGAAATCGTCTGGCAAATCTCAGAGATCAACAATTAGAAAATATTCGACGTGCAAGAAGAAAAATGTCGTATATCACAAGGCGCTTCTTCGTCTTGCTGGCACGTCATTAAAAAACTTCATTTTTTAAATTTATATATTATTTATATTTATTATCGTAATAAAAAAATCAACTTAATAATTTTGAATTACTATAAATTTGTTCATTCTTTGACTGTTAGGCTGAACGAAGTGTACCGGGTCGGCTAGTAATATATAAATGTTAAATTTTGCATTAGATGTTACCTAAACTTTAGGGATCGTTGCGCTGCGTTAGAAGTAATCTTTTAGTCAATCGATTACCACTTTTGCATCTAATTTGCCTTAAGGAGAAATAACACCATCTTTTTTGACAAGTTAGTTTGATTGGGGGTGTTGTGTTATATTTTTTCACACACCACAGTAGAGATCGGAGAGCATCTCCGCCTCCAGGTCCGACGGGGGTGCTCTGAGTAGAAGGCCCACCTCAACGCGTCGTATTATGAGAGCGTAAAAAACTTACGAGAAAAAGAGAGAAGTAACAGATGTGAGAGAGAATGAACTCAAAATTTTAAACTCATCCAAATTTTATTTTCCTTAATTAAAAAATTAGGTGCAACCTATCTAGATATACAGACGGGATAATGATGATCTTTAAACTTGTTCATTTAAAACACTTGTTGTATAGCATAGATAGGGGATTGGTGTAATTCCTAATTGATCATCTCATCCACGATCGCAGATAACAAAGCATGCATTCTCCAAAGCGTGATGTCACGTAAGCCGATTAACGACATCTGTTCCTTTAGTGTGAATTAAATTCTGTATTCGTTGATCCGCTTGACTTGTGCCTGTATCTATATTTTTAATTTTATTTATATTCTAAATAACATTCTTCCCGCATGGCGACGGGATAAGAATATAATTATCAATAGTTACTTGACCATCATCATCATTTCATCCTATCGACGTCCACTGCTGGACGTAGGCCTCCCTTATGGTACGCCACAGAGTGCGGTCCTGTGTCGCCTGCATCCATCGACGCCCAGCAACTTTCACTAGGTCGTCTGTCCACCTAGTTGGGTGCGTCCTACACTGCGTCGTCCGGTACGTGGTCGCCACTCTAGAACCTTTTTCCTCCAGCGGTTGTCGGTTCTTCGAGCGATGTGGCCTGCCCATTGCCACTTCGGCGTGCTAATTCTTCGTGCTGTGTCGGTTACACCCGTTCTTCTGACTATATGTATATTGAAAATTGTCTAAGTGATCACCGGGAGAATAGGTATCGCAGCCATTTTCATAGTGGTAGGTCCACACTGTGGACATTTCACTGTCTACAGCCGCGGGCCGGTCCGTCCGGGGTAGTACCACACTCTCGCATAAGATCGACGTCTGAGTAATGGCAATGTGCTATTGCGATTTGTTCGGTGAGCGATAGAGCCGGAAGACCAACTGGGTTGGGTGTGGGGTTTGTATTGATAGGCAGTGGCCTAGCTATACCCTTAGTATTGCAAAGGTCCATGGCCGGCAGTGACACTTACCATCAGGTGATACAATATATAAAAAAAAAACATGTAGAATTTAAAATTAAAATATCATATAATGAGCAATTATAGTATAATAAAAACTCGTGAATATGTGGTATTTTATCGAAAGCAAGTTATCATTCTCCTACTCTTATCCCAATCATTTGGGGTCGATACAATATGTACTCATCTTTCATAGTACATATTGTAAAAGTTAAAATGACAATAGTTTTATGACCGGCCGCCTGCCAGACGTCAACCCTCCTTGGGAATGCAATTGTTGACCAAACGGCATCAGGAGTTGGCCCAGGTCGTTATAAGGCTCTTAGTCGTCTTTTACGACACCCACGAGCAAAGTAAAGGTTGGTAGTATTCTTAGCCGCTACCACACAGCACAAAGAACGAAAGCAAGTAGTATTAGATATTTGGGTATTACTGTGGATCATTAATTACAATGGGACGAACCTATATCTGGCCTGTGTACATATTTAAGGTTGATGATTTATATATTTAAAAATGTACAGTTGATAGCATCTATAAAATTATTAATACAAACATACAAGGCCTTATGTGAATGTATACTAAACTACTGTGTCTGCTCATAGGGTGGTGCCTCAAAGAAGTAATAGAGCTTGAGCGCGCACATCGCCCTGTACTAAAAGTTCTTATGTGCTTGCAGTACAGACACCCTACAACTGATTTATATAAACTCACTGGTGTATTTACAATACACTAATTGTATCTATATCAGATTTTACGTAGATATCATGAAATCACGTAGATATCAAGGGACATGGCGTGATGGTATGTATGTATGTATGTTATCATGAAATCCCACAGCTACCGATACTGTCTAAACGACGTTTTAGATGCCCCATACTACGTGTTCACTCTTGTTGTGCGCAACGACACTATACGATTATAAAGCGCTGCAAATATATAACCAACTAACTTCTGCCCGCGGCTTCGCCCGCGTAAAAGGTTACTTTCCTAAAGATTTTCATCCCATATTTTTATTTTACTCCGTAAGGGTAAATTTTTACAACATGTAATGTCATATTTATTTATATGTAATCAATAGCCTAAAAATAACTTTCAAGCTTCTGGCTTTAAAAATGACGATACTTACTTACAACTTTTCATCCACCTTTACAACCCTTTTTTGCATTAAAAAGTAGCCTATGTCCTTTATCAGGCCCTAGACTATCTGTGTACCAAATTTCATTTAGATCGGTTCAGTAGTTTTGGCGTAAAAGAGCGACAGACAGACAGAGTTACTTTCACATTTAGTAAGGAAGTAAGGATTATATTAAGAAACATATATACAACCTAATCAGTAATATGGACTATAACAGAACTGAATCGCTAATTGATAATCATTAATCACTATATGCATACACAACTACACGCACATGTACATCAACACGTACATGCACACGCACACGCTGGCACTGTTGGCTTAATAGCAGGGAAATTGACCTACACAACACCGCTTAACTTTTACGGGTTGAGAGCCCTCACCGCTCATCCACAGTCCGGGTAAAGTTGTCATAGCCATCTGAGGCTAACAACTAAAACACGAAAAAAAAAAAAAAAAAACCTACACAACACGTCAGGTTGGACTTGTTAGTATAGGGTTTTATCTCAAGTTTTTCAGAGATGTTATACATCTATCTCTTAGTCATCTTTTACGATGCCCACGGGGAAGACATGGGGTGAGGTAATATATTCTTACTATGTCATCACAAGGACATTATATGTATTTTTGTAATATCATTTTTATTTTTGAATAAGATTCTTATTCAGATTAAATAAGTTAAAACAAATATATTCGGCTAGTAGGTTTTTAATATCCATCCATCTTCTTCAATTTTAGTATTTTATAAGTCGTTTTGAAGTTGATTAGCCTATACATCATCATTCTCATACTCTTATCCCAATTACTTGGTGTCGATACAATATGTACTCTTCTTTCATATTACATATTGTAAAAGTTGTTGACAATAGTTTTATGACCGGCCGCCTGCCAGACGTCAATCCTCCTTAAGAATTTAATCGTTGACCAAACGGCATCAAATGGAGCTGGCCAGGTCGTTATAAGGCTCTTAGTCGTCTTTTACGACATCCACGAGCAAAGTAACGGTTGGTAGTATTCGTAGCCGCTACCACACAGTTTCAACCCTATTCGATGATGAAAAATAAATAATTATATTAAAATGTGATGATTCTTTGACGTGTAATCAACCTTTATGAGGATATTTTGTCAAAGTAAACACTATACTTATTACATTATACTAAGTAACGGATATTTAAATGATCAATTTTTTACTAATATTACGAAGTATTTCTTTGGCTCTTGTAGTTAGATTTTAACACTGACTTGTAGCGGCAACTTAGATTAATTAATCAGTTTCCATATAATGTAGCTCACACTTCTCAATAACTAAATTAACACAAAACATAACATAAGAGCCGCCATGATATTTGTTGACATTACAACTAGGGTTGCCACCTTTTTTCTTTTCAAATAAAGTACATTGGTTATTGTGGGTAAGAAAAAAAAAGTACACAGTATCAAAATAAAGTACAATTTATTTATATTATCTTATTTTTTTATTGCTTTTTGCAGCTTGCCTTTATATTTGTTGTGTGGATCATTAATTAACCAATCACCATTTTCGGTTTACCACTGATTTTGATACTTCTGAAATAGTTTAAATTACTGTTTTTTTTTAAATTTTTAAATTTTTTTCTCGGTGTAACATATATTATTCACTATCTATTTGCTCCGTTTCACTACCAAAGTTGTGTTTGAAGGTGTATGAGGAGTATTCTTGTCCATAATTTACCATGGCATAAATGTATGAAATTTTAAATCGTATTCTTAGTGCACTCAATCCGTTTCGCACAAAAACATCAAGAAATTGGAGGTTATATTGCCTTCAGAAATGATTAAAAACGAGTGTTTAAGTGATGTGGCGCTAGCGAGTGGCGGTTAATTTCGTTAATGAAAAAATACCTACCACGTAATTTTACAAAATCCCAAAGAATTCATATCATACAAAATAAAGTATTTTTGTATACTTTATTGTTCTTATAAAGTATAGATTACATTTATCAGAAATAACGTATAATACTTTATAATAAAGTACAGGTGGCCCTAATAACAACCAACGCTACACCACAAACAAAGACACCGACCATAGACATAATGAATGTCATAATTTCTTTAATTATATCAATTAAAGTTATGCAATGTTGTTAAAGTTATCGCTTATTTATTATATATTATATTTTATACAAATAGTTAAGAAACAATATGGTAATTTTAACAAAGTGCAAGGTAAATTGTTTGGCTGAAATGTTTGGCATAAATCGAACGTGTAGATTATACGGAACCTCGGCTCCGCTCGATGTTGTTCGTGACAATTCATGAACAGATGATCGGCATAAAAATGATTTTTAATTTTAACGAGATATTCACTTGTCAACTCACTTTCGAATTTTCTCATATACCTTTTTGCACGCCTCATAAGCGAAGCGTTGAGGTCTTGCTCTACTCTCGATATATGAAAATCAAGCACTTTTCAAACCTAAAAATGATTGTATTTTTCTCATATTGCAGTTATAGGATAATATTATTATAGATACATATGTCAAGAAAAAACATTCGTCTAAACGTATTTGATATTTTTAAAAAGCAATTATTTTGTTTAAAGTAAGAAAAACGTTGATTAAAAAAAATATTCGAGGACGTCTGGATGTTACTGTAAAGCATCTGGCATTCTCACGACCGTAAAAATTAATGTATCGAAGTTTTTCTTTTATTAAAAGCTTCATAATCGCAACTCGCTGTTTCCTTGACTTTTGGCTTGGTAATTCCTTGTCGTTTAATTGCAATTAATAAAAAACTAAACTGCTTAGTCATTAGTGTATGTATACTTTATGAAACTTGGGTTCGTTTACATTTTTTGTTCGTCCATTCGGACAGGCAAAGGAAATAAATCCCATTCAGCCTATACAGCTATGTTTAGCTCTCCGTCGAGAATGGCACGAAATTTCTAAAGTATTTTTTTTTTCTTTCATTACGAGTATGTACAAGCTTTTATTTAGTTTCACCCACGGAGCAAATACATGCTCCGTGGTTTCACCAGTCCCGTTGTCTGTAATCAAATCTTGCAAGTTAAATTTGATCCTCTTCCCGGTTTCCGATTGAGCTGAAATTTTGCATGTATATATAAATTAGATGACAATACAATATTATTGTGACATAGAGCTGACCTGATGATGGACCTGGAAGCTGGCCATAGGAACTCCGTAACTAAACGACGCAACCCCATCGAAATTGGGCTTATTTAATTCGTCTTGACGATTACTTTGATACTATATGGAAACCAGGGTCTGATCATGGACCTGGAAGCTGTCCGTAGGAACTCCGTAATTAAGCGACGCAACCCCATCGAGTTTGGGCTCGTTTGATTCGTCTTAAAGATTATTTTGATACTATATGGAAATCAGGGTCTGATCATGGACCTGGAAGTTATCCATAGGAACTCCGTAATTAAGCGACGCAACCCCATCGAGTTTGGGCTCGCTTGATTCGTCTTGGGGAGTACTTTGATACTATATGGTACTAGGTTCTGATGATGGACCTGGAACCTGGTCATAAGAACTCCGTAATTAAAAGATGCAAGCCCATCGAGTTTGGGCTCGTTTGATTCGTCTTGAGGAGTATCTTAGTTGGCGTGAATATGCAGCTCCAACAAATTAGGGAAAAAGTTCATTCCGCTTATTATGAATGTGGATTATTACTAATTGATTAGATGGATGACCCAATGCCAAAGTAAGCACGTGCCGAAGGCTGAATGGCATGAGGGTGTATAAACATTTCATATCGCTAACATTGCGCCTCAGAGTACCAAGGCGAACCCTGTTATACTGAAGACCTTATCCTTCCACAATGGACCTCTGGGTTGATGAACCGTTTTTATCCTATATTTGTGGGTACAACACGAATAATAAAAATACTATAGTCTATGTCTGCAATGTCTAAAAACAAAGGTTTACAGAACAAAATAAACCACTGTGTGTGACAAACGATGACTTACGGCACTGAAACGTGGTGTCTAAACGTCGGCTTCATAACAGGCTTATAGTCGCTCAGTGTGTTATGGAGAGGCTTATGCTCGGTATTTTTCTACGTGATAAAAGCCGGAATACGGAAATCCGTAGAAGAATTAGCACGTTGAAGTGATAATGGGCAGAACACATCGTTCGTAAAACCGACAACCGTTGAGGAAGAAGGGTTCTCGAGTGACAACTACGAATCGGAAGACACAGCGTTTTTTTGCCTAGGACCATTCTCATGGGGAGGCTTGGTCCAACAGTGGACGTCTATGGGCTGATGAAAATATATATTATACTAGCAGACCTGGCTACGCGTTGCTGTGGCTGAGGTAGCCTCAGTAACACATGGTGGTTATGCTAATAAATTCTATTAAGTACTTACTAAATCCAGTCAACAGATACCGCCATCTGTTAGAATCGTTTGGAGATAATAGATAAATGTGACTGTCAAATAATAGACAAATAATTTTCACTAAAATTATATTGCGACTATAAATTGACATGAAAGCTATCCTATCTTTTAAGTTGCATCAAACTACAGATGCTGTACAAATTTGATAAAAATTGGTTAAGTTCTTTAGGAGTCCATCGCGGACAAACAACGTGACGCGTAATTTATATATATTAAGAAGATATATACACATGTATTTATCCAAGAGAAGGAACATTTAGTAGACGAATTTCACCTCTACTATTGAGGAAGGAAGGAAAGGAATCCCAGAACTGGGAGATGTATGAGTTGTGAGATGATAATGATGATTACAAAAATTTTAAAAATATATATCACCGAACTAAGCTCTATCGTTCGTGTACTTATTTTATATCTGGATAATCATAGAATCCCTCATTAATTCCTAAATGGGGGGTATTACAAAGGCAGGTTATTTTAATAACTTATCGCTTTTTGCAAAGACATCATTTACATTTTATTAATCCAGCAAAAGTTAATTTTATTGAAATTAATTAATGAGATTCATATAAAATGAGTCTCAGCCGTTTTAATTCCTGATGATTAAACATGAAGCGGGATATTTTTCCACGATATTTGCAGGGAGTTTTCTTGAAACTCTGTTCTGAAGTGTTCAAGATGAAATTAATCTTTTGTGCTTCGTATTATTATGATAAAGCTATATATGAAAGTAAGCAAATCTGAAGTACTATAATGCTCACTTTCACCCCTGACACCTACATTTTAGGTAACACCTTAGCAATATATGATACATAATACTAATGATTTATGGATATTTTACGTTACTTAACATCATCATCGTTCTCCTACTCGTCCAATTCCAATTGCTTGGGGTTGATACAATATATACTCTTCTTTCATAGTACGTATTGTAAAAGTTATTGGCAATAGTTTTATGACCGGCCGCCTGCCAGATGTCAACCCTCCTTGGGAATGTAATTGTTGACCAAACGGCATCAGATGTAGTTGGCCCAGGGCGTTATAAGGCTCTTAGTCGTCTTTTACGACACCCACGAGCAAAGTAAGGGTTGGTAGTATTTGTAGTCGCTACCACACAGCTAGGTTACTCAACATATATTATATAATATTTTAATTGTGTTAGGGGTCACCTAAAATATAGGGTTTATCAGTGATTATCAAGTTTTTGTAAATTCTGTGAAATATTATAATTGTCTTTAAGATATGATTAAATCTACATTATGACGATTTCATTCACCTTTTCGATTTTCACTGCTGGACTATTAGTGATAACTCAATCGGCTTTTACGGCTACCAGGTAAGTAAGGACCGTGTGGTGACGGAGTAAGAATACAATTCAACATCCCCTATCTTACCCGTGGGTGATCGTAAGAGACGATTAAGGGATATAAAACGCATTTAACATCTATGCAACTGAATTAAACCCTATACCAACACGTCTGACCAGCGTGGTGTAGTAGGTCAAATTCCCTTCCATTATGGAAGAGCCTTGAGCCCAACAGTGGAACATATATGAGCTGAGATGTAGACATGCGCGCAACAGTACTTCGCGAAGTGATGTGATATGGCATTACATTTCGTGCCGAGTAATATTACATTTTACCATCACTTCAAACATCACAAACATCACACATGACATGAAATGTCATGTGTGATGTTTGTTGGCGGGGTCAAGAAATATAAGCCTTAACATTCTGAAAATAAAGCTCAAAATAAATATTGAATTGCCAAACACCGAACATTGCAGAAATGCAGAACAGTACACGGTTGTTCACGTCACGTTTAATGTTATGTGTGATGTTTAATGTGATGTGATATTTAGTCGCGTAATGTGTAATATGGCAGTACGCGGTCGGGTAATATTACGTGTGATACATCACCCGCATTACTTACACATGTCTACTGAGATGATGTAAGGACTGTTCGAATATTATATATTTAACTAATCTGCTACCCGGTGGTATAACAACTGGACTCGTAGGTATCTCTTCCATAGTGGGAGAGAAATTAACCTACTATACCTATGTACATTCTAGAAGTTGTTATGTTTGTAAGAAAAAAATTACATTTATTTGATAAAATTCATAGTATAAGACATAATTTGAAAATAAGTTGTCCACGTAATGTCACAACATTTCATAATATGAGCATACTGTGCATGGCTTCAAGATTGTATAACAATTTACCCAAATTGATTCTGGAAATAGAGGTAACTAAGAAGTTTAAAACTAAAATAAAGAACCCTCTATTAGAAAAACCATACTATTCCGTAAATATCTTTTTGACCAATTATGAATTCAATACGTATTTGTGAAACGTTCAAATTTGTATGTACAATAAATATTTGTGATAATTTGACATTTGTATGTAAATTTGACTTTGTAAATTTTAAAATCTCAATTATAAGTGTAATTAATTAAATGTATGTCATTTTTTTTTGTTATGTAACTCATTGCATGCCGAAAGGTTAAATACAGTGATACTAAAATAATGATGTATGTGACAACTTATGTAATTACCTGTATTTGCAATAAATCTATCTATATATATCTATATACATATAATAAATCAGTAGAAATTCTGTGTCTGTACATTTGATAAATTTATTAAAAAATGAATCTAGGCAGTAAGAAAACATTAACAGAAAACAAAAAACATTTTTTGGCATTTCTTGTCTGTCTGTATGTCTGTGTGTCTGTATGTCTGTGTGTCTGTAATCGCTAATCTCCGAAGTTACTGAACAGATTGTTTTGCAGTTTTAAGAATTAAATAGATTAAGCCCAATTCAGAGCAACATTAAGTCTTTGTTTCATTAAAATCTGATGTCTGTAAAAAAAGTTATGGTCATTTAAGTTTTTAAAATCACCGCTCACCTTTTATATCACTAGATGGTTCAATTCAAAATAATTATTTAATTTATCTATAGTGTAAGGAAAGTATTTGAAATAAAACTACTTTTACGGATTTTATCGCGTTTGTATTTGATTTATAATTTCCCGACGTTTCGAACACTTTACAGTGATCATGGTCACGGGAGGACTGAGGTGTCTTACGTCCAATATGTCATTGTTATTACAGAAATTTATTTATATCTACCCTATAAGATATTAAATTTTGACCCACATTTTTATACAAAATTAATACAATTCATTGCCAGTACAAAAATTATAGATCAAATTATAAATCAAATACAAACGCGATAAAATCCGTAAAAGTAGTTTTATTTCAAAAGGAAAGTATTTGTATTACTTAATATATAGTAGTTTCATCAATTCAGCTCATATACATGCCACTGCTGGGCTCAAACTTCCTTCAAAGTTGAAGGGAAGTTGACATAATACATAACATTAGTCAGGTAGTCAAAATAACTACTAAAAGTATTTGTGATAAAAAATAATGCTTGCCCAGGCCACGCAAACTTTAAGCGTCTGTAGCGCCGTGTCCACCTCGCAATCGCAGTAGTGGTTAGACGGTGTGCTCTTCCTCCTTGCGACCGTGAGCAGGTACACGCCGAAGCAACCATGCCCCATCACTACCAGTCACTTTAGCAATAGTGCTGTTACTGCCGCATGTTGCTGCGTATTGTGCGAGGGCCAACTTTTTTACATTTTTATACACTGTTGATAGCATAGAGTACGTTTCAAGCAGCTTGCAGAGCACTTGAAGGTGATCAGCGCTGAAATGACACCCTTGAGTAGGCCTGTAACAGTCATAGCCCCATTCGTTTGAGTCGTTTGCTTTTAATGATGTTATTGTTTTACAGTTTTTCAAATCCTTTGATATTGTTATAAAATATAAAAGATATCCATCTGAATATATTCTACGCTACTAAAACGCGACATGAACCAAGAAATTCATTTTTATTAATTCTTTCGTAATGAAAGCCATTGATTATATATTTATCCGTGCGGTTGCGCAGATAGAATATAATTCACCAACTGCTTTCTTACCCGTGGGTCGATCACCCACGAGACGACTAAAGAACATCATACATATCATACATCTATGGAAGAAAAGGAAAACTCGAAACAAAACCCTATACCAACACGTCTGACCAGCGTGATATAGTAG
Organism: Lymantria monacha; assembly: GCA_905163515.2. Classification (NCBI taxonomy): domain Eukaryota; kingdom Metazoa; phylum Arthropoda; class Insecta; order Lepidoptera; family Erebidae; genus Lymantria; species Lymantria monacha. The sequence goes on from LR991081.1 coordinate 28,849,877, forward strand.
GTCAATTTCCCTCCCATTACGGACGAGGCTTGAGCCCAATAGTGGGACGTATATAAGCTGTGATGATAGATGTCCATGTCCCCAGGTAGCCCTGAAAAGACTTATCTGAGCAGAGCAATCCTACCAAAATGAGGAGACAGCGTAAAATAACTTTGGAAGTAACTACGTCAGAAACTGCAGCTGCATTACTTCTTGGTGGTAAAAGAGCTTTGTTTAAAAACCCGATAGATTTATGCACATTGTTTATAAACCCGATAAATATATATATAAAGCAACGAAGCACCGAGATGTTCAATAACACGAAACTGCGACACATTCAAAGTGTTTTTTGTTTTATTGTGTACGGTGGTAAACGAGCAAGCAGCATGCACTTATTTTTTTGGCAGGCCATGGTCTGGACACACACCTTGCATTCCGTACGCGTGGCCACATAACCCACCGTTTTCCCTCTCCATCACCATTGGGCCTTTCGAATACCATCCTCGATGACGCCCCGAGCCATCGGACTTCACCCTCTCGTGGTCAGCCTCTCCGCGGGTGACGGACTATTTCCCGTTTCAGTTACCCGCGGCTTCGGCTAAGGCAAGTAGACGCAGGTAAACGCGCCTGCGCCACCCCGCCGCCTCTTACAAATAAAGCGGAAATAACACATTGCCACTGTTTAGACGTTGCTTTTCAGTAAGAGTGGGGTATTAGGTCCGACTGGGGATCGGACCGGCCCGTGGCTGTAGAAAGAATACTATCGACTGTGGTTTAAGCATTATTATATAGTGTTTTTATTAAGGATTGCTGTCCAATCGTTTGCGTTGATTAGACAATGATAAATAAAAAAAAATCGTAGAGGGCGACTACGAGATCGTAATGAAAAGTCAATGGTGCTTTTCTTTGGAGATTTTCGGCAAATCCTTCCAGTTAAAACTCGAGGAAATAGAACTGATGAGATCAATGCTTCACTGAAGTATTTTTATCTGAAGTATTTTAATCCCAAGTATGGAAAGCTGACCCTAACCATCAACATGCAAGCAAAGCCAAAGCCAATTCACATTAGTGTTGCCCAAATGCAAGACCAAGACTTGCTGCAAGAGTTTCGCAGTGCTCCCTTAGACATCATTTTACGATTTTCTTAGCAAAGAAAGGATTGTCAACATTTCGTATTTTTACGAGTAATACCAGTACACGGGAGAATAATAGCACCACTTCCGTTTAGTGGTATGTACCTAATTATTGATAGTAGTACAGTTATTGTCACTAGATGAATAGGTTTTTTTTAATTTAGTTGGATTTTTAATGTCTATGGGGATTTTTTATTTCTATCAAAACAAGTGGCTTTGTGTTATTCTAAAAGCAAAAATTGCAAGATTTGCGAGCCTCGCAAGAGTCTTGCATTTGGGCAACACTAATTCACATGCTTAGGAATTTGCCGATGTTTTAAAGAAAATTGGAACAAGCGTCCCCCTTGATGAAAATGGTCAAGTGGCTGCCGGAAATACTTGGTCGAGTTTGAATTTTTAAGTTTCAAATAGAGGTGCGTAGTAAAACTGAATGTCACGCGGACGAAGTCGCGGGCACCACCTAGTTAATAATAAATAAATAATAATACCAAGCGGTCAAGAGAGGTTGGTGTATGATTTTATTTCAAGTTTCCCTTCTCTTATATAAATACAGGGTGGAAGTGGACCGCTCCCGAAAACAAAGACAGGTGACTCGACTAGTTCTACTTGTAATGATAGGCTAAAAAATCGATTCAGATGATTTTTTTTTATTTACAAAGATTTTTATTTTTTTTTCATATTCCATTGTATGAGAATACCCTACTCCCTAACAAAGACAGGTAACCCTACTAGACCTCTAGTAGGGTTACCTGTCTTTGTTAGGGAGGGATCCACTTCCACCCTGTATATGTAATCTGCATATTACATAGCTTAGATTTGATAATCCATTACCATTGCAGAACGGCACTTAATTATTCATCCATCACATAATAATTTTAGGTTCATGCCATTTCTGTAATGCTAATCTAATTGCTATAGTGCTGTAGGCACAAATTTAGATCTTTATTTACTTTGTTAATATGGATTACTCACATATTTACACTTATTATTCTGTTTGAGTTTCCACACCATTCAAATAGTCGGCATTTAATACATTGAGAACTCTAAAATTATTTATAGTAAATCAGTGACTATTTAATACGAATTTGTTATATCATCAGCTGTCATGACAATGGCAATACGCTTAAAGATCGATGTATCTAAGTTACTTGTAGTATAAGTATAAAGTGGAAGGATGTAGGTACCGAGGGAGACCGAGACTAACCTACCTAGACCAGATCGGTCAGGTACTGAAGGAAGGTGGAGTCAAGAGTCTCCGAAACCGGCGAGCGTGTATGAAGAGAATTATGAATGTTGAGGAAGCGAGTGAAGTATGCAGAGATAGAGTTCTCTGGCACTCTGTTCTCTCTGCCTACCCTGCAAGGGATATGGCGTGATGATATGTATGTATGTATGTATCTAAGTTACTACCCTTATACCTAACGTCTTTATGATGACTTTAAATCTTAATTATTTCGTGTGGTGACGGAGTAAGAACACAATTCACCACCCCCTATCTTACCCGTGGGTATCATAAAAGACAATTAAGGGATATAATATGCATATGGCACCTTTGCATGAGAAGGAAAACTCGAAATAAAACCCTATACCAATACGTCTGCCCAGCACGGTATAGGTTAATTTCCCTCCTATTACGGAGGAGGCCCGAGCCTAACAGTGGGACATATATGGGCTGTGATGATGTTGATGATGATGAGATCTTAATTAGTCAATATTATTATTTATTATATTTTCTTAACTGTTACGTACCTTAAGCGTTTTTAAAATGCTCGAAATGCATCTAAGAGTCCTTACTAATATTATAAATGCGAAAGTAAATCTGTCTGTCTGTCGCTCTTTCACGGCAAAACTACTGAACTGAATGAAATGTGATACACAGATAGTCTAGAGCCTTATAAAGGGCATAGGTTACTTTTTAATGCAAAAAAAGGGTTGTAAAGGGGATGATAAGTTGTAAGGAATTATCCCCATTTTTAAAGCCAAAAGATTAAACCTTATTTTTAGGCTATTGATTAGATGTAAATAAATAAGACATTAAAATTTTGTAAAAAAACTACCCTTAAGGGGTAAAATAAAAATGAGGGATGAAAAACTTTAGGCAAGTAACCTTTTACGTAGACGAAGCCGCGGGCAGAAGCTAGTATAAACATAAATATATTAAAGTTGGTGGCTTTGTACTAAAAGTATTACTATCTAAATATATTTATATAGTAAAATGATAAAGATACCAAAATGCTAATGGCGGACTGCATTTAAATAGTTGAAGGATTAGTAAGCAGAACGTTGACAAAATCATTACTTCCCCCGGGGGCAATGCAGTCGGCTTTCCCACCGTCCGCATAATACAGTAATAAATAATTCATATACTAGGTGACAGTGCTAAGCCATTACAGAGCTCTTACAACCGCAGCACCCTATTTCAAATTAATATATTGCATTGCTATGAAGTATAATATAAACATACATTTTGATGTATATATATTTTTCTCAAACGTTCTTGGAAATTTGAGCATTATTTTGACAACCTTTTTCGAGATAAATCGAAATTGCTGTACTGACCAAATACATGCGAGTAGCGGCCGGAAAAAAAAAGTAGGTAATAAGAATATCCATATCTGTCGTGTTTTAGCGGCCAAATAAATATATATATTATGTCAATTCATATCTGTCGTGTATTTTAAAAATGGAACGATTTATTACTTAAAAATATTGCAACCAGATAGGCAACTTATCAGAGTTTTAGTTAAATTTCGAAATGGCTTGAACAAGAAAGCTGTTTGATAATGAAAAACTAAAAAACAAATGAACCGCACGTGAAAAATGTTGTTCGTTGTTCGTCATGTATACATTTCTACTTATAGTCTATCTAATCTAAGAAATGCACTTTGACAGCTGTCTGAGTAAGTTGTCTAGGTATGTGAACTAAATAATCGCTATCGAAAATATCCGATTTTACTGAGAAATCGATAGTGATTCTTTATAATTAATAATCGGTTTATTTTTTATTTTTCAAAAAGGTGATGAATAAATTAAGTGCTAAATTAGATAAATTACTGAAATTTAGCATTTAATATGCTTAATTATTTATAAAACCCGATTACGAAGTGAAAAATGATGTCACAAGCGGGATTCGAACCCGCAACTATTAGGATTCCGGCCCAAACGTGCTGCCACTACACCACCGCGACTTATTATAGGACATGCAAATTTCACTTCGTATCATATTTACGTCTTAAGGTGACGGTGCTATCTACCCGGCAATGTTTACACATTGTTATAGGCTTAATACTTCAAACTTTACAGTTAGAATTGTATTAAACGATGACACAACCTTGTTATTTAAATTACTGAAATTTAGCATTAAATAATTTTTTCACTTCGTAATCAGGTGCTAAATTAGTACTAAACAAATTTAATTATTTCAGCATAGAATCTATTCATCATATTTAGTAGGATTAGGTTAATTAAAAACAAAAACTGGATTTGAAAATAGCTATTTATTAATAATTACTACTATTACTTGAATTATCAGCGTCACGAACATTAATAATGATTTCCTCATCAATCAAAGTGTCGAAATGTATATCTCTGTCAAAATCTCAATTCTAATCTCTATTCGATTAATTGTATTATTCTAATATTTTTACCGATTATTTGGATATTTGTGAATTGGAAGTTGTCAAGCACTACTGTATAGAACGTGATGACGTGACATTGTTAGGTCGTCAATAACAATTACTATTTACCATGTTATTTTTATTTTAAATTAGTTTTACGAGTTTCAACATTAGATTATTGTACAAGAAAGTCACCCGCAATGTTAATTATGTAAATAACTTAATAGTTGTTTAAAACTTCAGATTTAGTGTTTACAATCATGTATATACGTTTGACCGAGGTTATTGTGTATTAAAAATGCAAAACGTCAAAATGCACTTCTTAGATTAGATGAACTATAGTACTAATTAGTTTTAATGTCTGAGCATTATTTGAGAAAAGCACTATGCAAGCCTTGGCCACAACTAGGAATTGATGGACTTACGTATATGTGCCTCGGCTACGCCTTGGCCCACATTTACACGACCGTCCATCAATCCCTATTTTGCTGGCCGCTGCAGTAATGTACTATATACTATAATCAATGTCTTCACACATAAGAAACGAAATTTATAACTATAGTCTGTCTAATCTAAGAAGTGCACTTTGACAGCTGTCTAGGTATGTGAACCAAATAATCGCTATCGAAAATATCCGATTTTACTGAGAAATCGATATTGATTCCTTATAATTAATAATCAGTTTATTTTTTATTTCTCAAAAAGGTGGTGAATAAATTAAGTGCGAAATTAGTACTAAACAAATTTAATTATTTCAGAATAGAATCTATTCATCATATTCAGTAGGATTAGGTTAATTAAAGACAAAAACTGAATTTGAAAATGGCTGTTTATTAAAAATTACTACTATTACTTGAATTATCAGCGTCGCGAACATTAATAATTATTTCCTCATCAATCAAAGTGTCGAAATGTACATCTCTGTCAAAATCTCTATTCGATTAATTGTATTATTCTAATATTTTTACCGATTATTTGGATATTCGTGAATTGGAAGTTGTCAAGCACTACTGCATAGAACCTGATGACGTGACATTGTTAGGTCGTCAAACTCGTCAATAACAATTACTATTTACCACGTTATTTTTATTTTAAATTATTTTTACGAGTTTCAACATTAGATTATTGTACAAGAAAGTCGCCCGCAATGTTAATTATGTAAATAACTTAATAGTTGTTTAAAATTTCAGATTTAGTGTTTACAATCATGTATATACGTTTGACTGAGGTTATTGTGTATTAAAAAATGCAAAACGTCGAAATGCACTTCTTGTATTAGATAAACTATAATTGCCAAAATCATATTTACTCTCTATTGTAATATAGATGTCGTAAATGGCATCCATATTAGCAACGACAAGTAAGAAGAGTAATTATTAGTCCATTTATCTATCCATCAGCTTTTGTATTTATTTATTACTATCGTGGCAAATGAGCAAGCAGCACACCTGATGGTAAATGTTACTACTGCCTATGGACCTTTGCAGTACCAGGGGTTTAGATAAGCCGCTGCCTACCAAATAAAAAACCTAAACCCACCCAGAACATTTGGCTTCCGGCTCTCGCTCACCAAACGAAGCACAGCATCACATTGCCTTTGCTCAGACGTCGATTTTCTGCGAGAGTGTGGTACTATCCCGGACGGACCGGCCTGTGGCTGTAGACAAAACTGTCAACTTTATGTATCCTGGTTCAAAGACGTTGGAGATAATATTTGGTAAATATATTTTATACATATATTTGATTTCATTTAAAATATGTAAGCAAATTAATGAGATTTAGCATTTAACATGCTATGTTATTCATAAAAACTTGTTTAGCGAAAAATGATTATCAGATATGGGACTTGAACCCACGGCTATTGTAAATCCATTTCCATCGTTTTACTAATTAGACAAGTATGAGCTGTCGTATGACAATCAATTTGCGGCTCGCATTACGTTGTCGTCTTTGTAAGAGACGTGTGCTACCCGACAACGATCAATTTTTGTTCTTCAATGTTTAACTCAAAAATTGACAAACCCGCTGAGTTTCTAGCCGGCCTTTTTAGCATGTGGTCGCGACAGTGGCAGTTTGTGCCGATGTGGTGATATATTATTAAATTTATTTATACAAACTGTAAAATTTATTTTATGTACAGTATAGTTCAAATTTTGCACATCGGTCTCGAGAAGGATTGAAAGAATCGGTTAATTTCGGCTTCATAATACGTTGTCTTTATCGCAAATTACGTGTACATAACGGTTGCCGTTTTTTATACAAATACAGTAGACTATAGTTACGTTCAGTGAAAAATATCTATATAGAATTTTGATTCCGAAAAAAGAAGTTGTGAAATAGTTGTATTTTATTTAGTAATAAGAAATGATTGTTTTAATAGCTCTTAATAAATACCAGCCTATAATTGCATCCTGTGACAACATACAAGCAGTGTGCTACGACAGAGAGAATGCTCTACAAAGATTTTTTTTTCCCCGCACGGTGGACTATGGATGTGGTCGCGCCCCAACAAATCGTCCGGGGCGACAGAAGAGGCAGCACGCAACCCCATGGACCCACCCTGCAAACACCTCTCTTCGCCGTGCGAGCGGGCCACCGGTACCCGATCTTTGTCTTCGGTGGCAATGCTCTACAAAGCTAAAAAATCTAAAAATAGTCGAATGTCTTTAAACAAGGCTCGACTAGTAATATTTATGGTCGGATACTTTAAGTATTTTAATATGTACCTTATACAAAATTGGTGATTTGATTTGACTGTTGGATATAAGCCTTCATATGAACAACCGTGGAGTGGTTGTAACTTCATAAACCCATGCGCTTGGCAGCTGGATTGATTGTCGTAGTCATAGTTTTTCCTACATTTGGTATAACCTTCATCAGTTTTTAATATTCTATCTCGTCGTTCGAGATGACATCCAGAGACCTTAAAATTCTGCCTATCTGCAAACAGCTATCCACGTAGCTTCTTAAATGAATGTGTTCAGACAATAGTACGCCAAAAAAGGAAGAAACCGCTTAATATATAAAGAATACAATCAATCAATTTATGTATATATTATGTTTATATATTTATATTTATATATATTTACTCGTTATTCAAATATCAAAAAAAAAGAAAGAAAGATTTTCTTTATTGTATTTCATCTGATGAACATATTTAAAAGTTGCATTGTTAATGAAAAAAAAATAAAAACAAAGAAAACAGCTGCTACATATTAAATTTAATCGTGTAATTAAAATATTGAAGGTATAATTATTTGCATAATAGATTACGACGGAAGATGACTGCATTCGTGATTAGGACGATATGTTCTGTTTTTCAAATGTCTTATACATACATATAAGGAGGTTATTGTAACCTTACTTATTCAACCTAATAAAGATTATTATTATAACCTTACTTTTTCGACCTAATAAAGATTATTATTATTATTGTAACCTTACTTATTCAACCTAATAAAGATTATTATTATTATTGTAACCTTATTTTTTCAACCTAATAAAGATTATTATTATTATTGTAACCTTACTTATTCAACCTAATAAAGATTATTATTATTATTGTAACCTTATTTTTTCGACCTAATAAAGATTATTATTATTACCATATGAAATTAAAGATAATTAAAGTGCTATAGTGATATTATTATTAACTTTAAAACGTTACTTTTGCAGCCAATATAAAGTCACCCTTATTGTATAAAACTATTGAATCGTAGGTGGATGCGCTTAGCCGCGTGCCCTGTCGGCGTGTCATAGGTATGCACGCGCCTTTAAGCCGTTGCAAACGTCGTCCGCCACTAAACGTCAAACGACGCGATTGATAAGTCGGCTGGTGTGTGTGTGCCCTTGTTTGCCCACGTTTTATTGCCCCGTGGGATGTTGCTTATTGTTGCTCACAATAAATACTATGCCAATTGACGTTCTATGGGAAATGTTTCCACTGTGATTTTAGTGTACAGCAAACATTGAATTTAGGAATCTTGTTTGCGATTCGCGTATTGTGATTTAGTTAGCGATGCAATTAAATTCCAATTTGATTAACTAGTTTTGGAAATTTACACGGAAATTGAAGTATTACCGCTAGGTTTCAGCCACAGTTCAGATCCAATCATAAAATAAATATCAAATCATGTATTTTTACTACTAAGTTCGTTTATTTAAGAAGTTTAATTGTAAAGCTATTTGTTTTTTATTTATTTAATACTGTATTATTAGCTGTTAACAAATTATGTAGGTATCTATGTTTTCTTATCGTGTGGTGACGGCGTAAGAATTCAAGTCACTAGCTTCTTCTGCTTGGGTATCGGAAATGACAACTGTGGCAACATGCACAATAATAAGCATATTACATTGCTGCAAGAGAATTAATACTCAAAATAAAGCCCTAATCTATTTGACTAGTGTGGCATAGTAATTCCATTACCCTTTAATTATGGAGGAGGCTCGAGTCGAGTAGTGGAGTGCAAATGAGCTAAGATATACCTATCTTATCATACATTAAGATTTTATAGTGATAGGACCACGCTGTTGACAGTTTTCTGTCTACGTACCACAGTACCACACTCTCGCAGAAGATCGACGTATGAGTAATGGCAATGTGCTATTGCGCTTCGTTCGTTGAGCGAGAGAGCCGGAAGCCCAAATTCGTGGGTTTGGGGATTTTATTGGTAGGCAGCAGCTTAAGCAATACCCTTGGTATTGCAAAGGTCCATGGGCGGAAGTGACACTTACCATTAGGTGTGCTGCTTGCTCGTTTGCCACCATAAGCAATAATAAAAAAAAAGACATTACAAAATATTCCCAAAACCAAAAGGGCCTTTTTGGTTAAATTCTTTATTTTTAAGAAAGTCTAGTGCTATGAATAATAAATATTAATAACATATTGAGGTATGAACTATTTATAGTCTTTCGAAGAACGATAGTAGGTATGTATATCGCACAATGTATTGTGCTGTATGGAAATCGAATCTGTGACGCTTCGCACGGTAAATATCAGTGTCATAACAAAAACGCTATTCATGCAATCAAGTAACATTTTGAAATAAAACTATTTTTACGTATTCTATCGCGTTTCTATTTGATTTTTAATTTTCTAACGTTTCAAAGTCTTGACAACCTTCATGGTTATGAGAAGACTCAATTAAAAGGAAATAATCCTTTTATTGCGCACTCACTTTACAAACATTTATATGTTTATACGGACACAAATTACATACAGATCCAGGACAACGGTTTGTGAATCGCACAAAGTATTTTCCCGCGTGGAAATTAAGCCGAAAGTATTTTTTAAGATAAAGTATTTTTTTGAAAATGAAACCATCAGCACTGGCACAGTAAGCCGGTTACTTTAACCACTACACGATCAGTGCAGTATATATTGGTTATGTAAAAATTCAGTGTGAAAATTAATATTTCCTTTATCCAAAACAATCAAAATGATAAAAACACCTGTACAAATAGTTAGGGTTTATTGACGAAATACAAATACTCATTCGTAATCGGCACGAGCTGATAAGCTAGTAGTTACAATTCGTCTATCTACATTCATATCTTTGTTAGTATGGGGACGTCCATTAATCGCCGCGATCTTTTTTTTTAATTTTTTAACCACCACCCTTGGTGATACGTGGTGAGGTTTAAGACTATGACAAATAAATACCCGTGATATCTTATTACACCCCCCCTCCCCCTTGTGATATTTCGTGATACGCTACCAGGTGGAGTTGACAGATATAGAGCTCTTATTCGTCTTTTACGTCATCCACGAGCAAATTAAGAGTTGTTAGTATCCGTAGCCGCTATTACAGAGCGCTGATATAATATGAAATAGTATTATTATCCTTAAGGAATTTATAGCGCTTGTATTTGATTTTTATATTAAAAATTATCAACTATTTTCAGCATTTGTGATTACGGGAGGGTTAAGATATTCGGCCACCGAAGGCAAAGAACGGGTACCGGTGGCCCACTCGCACAGCGAAGAGAGGCGCTTTACAGGATGGGTCTATGGGGTCGCGCGCCGCTTCTTCGGTGGCCCCGGACAGATTTGGCGGGGCGTGACCACATCCATAGTCCACCGCAATAAAAACAAGGGTTAAGATATTCCACTTCATTATTATAGAGACTTATCTACGACGTAAAGGTAAAGGTGTAGAAACACCTGCAGCTATTCTTCTATTGTCATTAGAACAAGAAAATTATCTAAATATATATATATATATATATATATATATATATATATATATATATATATATATATATATATATATATAAAAGAGCTTGTCCTGATTGACTGATTCATCATCGCACAGCCTAAACCGCTGGAGGTAATTACATAAAATTTTGACAGTTGCTGCCTTTTATATTGTAGGCGCTCACTAAGAAGGGATTTTTGGAAATCTCTCCTCTAAGGGTGGAAAATAGGGGTTGCAAGTTTGTATCTAACTTCGTCAGTTTTTAAGATAAATTCGTGAAACTTTGTATTCGTCTATTTAATATTAAATAAATAAAAACGTAATTCAACATTTTTGAAAATTTCTCCTAAAAGGGTGAAAAGTAAAGGGTTGAAAGTTTGTATGAAACTTCGTCAGTTTTAAAGTTAGATCCCTGAAAATTTGTTATTCACTATGTAATATTAATAAAAAATTTACCTGTCTCAGCATTTTTGGAAATTCTCCCCTGAAGGAGTGGAATAGGGGCTGCAAGTTTTTTTTATGAAACTTTGTCATTTTTGAAGTTAGAACTGTTAAAATTTGTATTTGCCTATTTAATATTAAATAAACAAACACCTATTTCAGCTTTTCTGGAAATTTCTCCCCTAAGGGTGAAAAATAGGACATGCAAGTTTGTATGAAACTTCGTCAGTTTTGAAGTTAGATCCCTGAAAATTTGTTTTTAGCTATTTAATATTGAATAAATAAACACGTGTTTCAGTATTTTTGGAAATTTCTCCCTTAAGGGTAAAAAATAAGGGGTTGCAAGTTTTTTATGAAACTTTGTCATTTTTGAAGTTAGAACCATTAAAGTTTGTATTTGCCTATTTAATATTAAATAAACAAACACCTATTTCAGCATTTTTGGAAATTTCTTTCCTAAGGGTGAAAAATATGAGTTGCAAGTTTGTATGAAACTTCGTCAGTTTTGCCCTTAAAAACTACTTTTTTACGTTACTAGCTATTTAATATTAAATAAAAATAAACACGTGTTTCAGCATTTTTGATAATTCTTCCCTAAGGATGTAAAAATAAGGGTTACAACTTTTTTATGAATCTTTGTGAGTTTGACATTAAATTTGCGAAAATTTGTATTTACCTATTTAATATGAATAAAGCAGTTTTGGAAATTTATCCGCTAAGGGTGTAAAACAGAAGTGGTTCCAGTGGCAGTACACGCGCTACCCTTCTGTTGCCCCGGATGGAACGAACGACGTGTGTCCATGTGTAGACCATATATTAACAAACAAAAAAATTTCCCTACAGGAGTACCGGCAGATTGTGCATTTTTGAATATTTTGCAATGGTTAGGGAATAATTTGGCAAGACTTGCTTTATTTATCAGTATAAAAGTACTATCAATATGTGGTTAAATACAATATTTATTTAGTGTGCCTGTGTGTGCCGTGTATCCTACACAAACATGACAATTTAAATTACATAAAAAAATTAACACTTCAGAACTATTACAAATTATTTTATATTAAAAAGTTTATCTCTCAGAGAAATCAACCTTCATCCATAATTTCAACGACGCTTTCACTATCATCATTACCAGCATCATCATCGCCAATCTCTAAAACTGATACAATAGGTTTATGGTAGCTGAAGCAAGAAACGAACAATTTTGATTCAAATCTATTTAAATGTCTAATAAAGACCGCATCAATAGTAGTTTTGTATTTCGATGTGCTAAGATTGCGATCATTTGACACATCGTTATACCAAATTTATTATTGAAAAATTCAATTAAGAGACAAATACGCACACTCGCGCAAATGCCCTGCGCCGCTTAAACGAAACAGCAGCAGCAGGCATACATTTTCGTCGCGCGGTAGAAAGAGCGAAGGATATTTTCGTCTTACGTCGTGCGAATGTTTGATCAGGTCACGAATCCTGATGCGAGTTTAATATTTTTTACCCATCCCAAAAAAGTGCACATCGCCGCTAAATAAGTTTTTACTTTTGAAATAAAACTACTTTTACGGATTTTACCGCGTTTGTATTTAATTTTTAATATCCCGACGTTTCAACACTTAGTGATCATGGTCACGGGAGGACTGAGGTGTCTTACGTCCAATATGTCATTGTTATTACAGAATTTTTTATCTACCCTATAAGATATTAAATTTTGACCCACATTATTAATACAAATTCATTGCCAGTACAAAAAGAAAACGATACTATATATAACATTTTATATTGTTTATGATTTATTATTATTAAAGCATTTAATTTATGATAATTATTATTGTGGCAAATTACAATTTTATAAAAACTAACAAAACTATTCAGCTACCTTTGCTAGCTTTGTTAGTTTTTCTGCAGCAGCTAGCTAGCTTTGTTAGTTTTGTATGTATTTGCAAATTTAATAATAAATAAAGAGTTACGTGTGTTAGCGTTTTTGGCAATTTCTTACCTAAAGGTGTAAAATAGGAGAATTTTTTTTTTTTTTTTCAGTTTTGTAGTTATATTCATGAAAATTTGTATTGAGCTCTTTGATATTAAAGACAAAATACGTGCTTCATCATATCTGCAATATCAACAAGGATGTGGGGTTTGACATTTGTAAGGAACTTATTTTTGTTTGTAAAATATTGTTGTATAAAAATAAAGAAAGGCATGTCTCAGTATTTTAACCTACAAGAACCAAACTAGAGGTTATATTTTGTATGAAAATCGTCACTCAAGTGTAAATAAATTCATAAGGGGCATTGACGTCAAGCAAGAAGCAAGTGGCCGATCATAAAACTATTGCCAATATTTTGTTCAATTTATATGACGGAAAAGGAATATATATTATACCGACCTGATTTTTTTACCACTAAACAACTAGCTATATTTTAATATACACATATCCACGCGAGCGAAGGCGTGGGAAACAGCTACTTATTTATAATAAATCATATTGTTTTATGATCAGTTATTATTTAGCATTAAATTTATAGTAATTATTATATTGTGTCAATTTATTAATATAAAGAGATTTATATTAGAGATGACGTCTGATAAGGTTGTATGGAAGAAGACATGTTGCGTCGAAATAAATTGGGATAAGAGCAAGTTGATGATGAATTTAGTAATATAAAACTGAAAAACCTTACATGCTAATTACCAGAAAAGCGGTCGAAAAGCGGTCACACTGAGAAAGATCCACCAAAAACCTCAGTGGGCATATTACTAATTGTTCACTTTCAAAAGGCAACTTACTTTATAAAATTTAATAAAATAACCTTTTCGCGTTAACATCAGAAATCATTATAGGCTAAATGGATTTTTTTATTCTATCTCTCGCTTGTCACTGGCTCTTATCCGAATAATAATAATAATATAGTTTTTGACATCATCTTCGTCATTTTGTGTGGTGTCTTAGGAATATAAACTGCCACTACTCTTTACTCTCTCGTAGAAATAAAATCCCGTAAAAGCGTTCCATTGCTTAAAACTTTTGAGGTATCATTAGGAGAATAAACAATAGCATTTTCTAGCAAAGCAGGAATTCGATAAGCTTATGGATAGATGGAAATTATATAAATTTTAAGCAGCAATTCAACTTATATATACCTGTAAACACTTATGACAACTCGTTTAAACTGTGTTTCGATATTTCAATTATGCGACCATTAGAGGGAGCAAGTACCTACTGCGAGAGTAAAAAATGTATATTGGCAATTACATCGATTAATGCATGCACATACAATCATGCACAGGTTTTATCATGAAGTTTGCCTTCTGCTTTAAAATTAGCTATACGTTATAACTTAACATTCTCTCAGAAAAGTTAAAAATAAGCTTCGTTCTTATAGCAGTTTAAGGCAGTTCATATTGTTGCATACACTATCATCATCATCATCACAGCCCTTAAATGACCCACTGTTGCGCTCAGGACTCCTCCGTGATGGGAGGGCAATTAACCTACTATACCGCGCTGGTAAGACGTGTTGGTATAGGGTTTTGTCACATGAGTAAATAAACGTACAGAGACCAAGCTTCTAAGGAGCGAGCAAAATTGTTACCTATTCTGATAGGGTTGGCACATGAGGATGAAAATAAATACACAAAACGTTTGTCCGCTTTTTTATGTATATTTTTACAAATTGCTTACTCTAAATAGTTTTTTTTTGTAATTTTTGATTTTTAATAATTTGTTATATCTCTTAATCGAATGAAAAATTCTAAATCTAATATAAAGTTTTTTTAAATAATCAATGGGAAAGCACTTGCATGGCATATCTAATTTACAATCTTGTATACGTTTTAGTATATCACTACCAATATTAACTATATTTATTTCTAGATCGAAATATTCTCGAAATTTCTTCTCAAGCAATTCAACAAATGTCTTTGGGATAATTAAAAAAATATATGTTTTTGTTTTTTCGATTGTTGTTCAAGCACGCAGTACAATAAACCATATTTACACTCTTTCTAATTCATTCAAATATAAATTTATACAAACACGCACGACGCGATGCACAGCGAGCGGTGAGTGAGCCCTTTGTTTGAGCACTGGCTGAACCAGCCTAAACAGGTTTCGTTCCGTACGTGACGAGCCGCCAGTGCTCACGCACACACGCGCATCATACTTGTAGTGATGTACCTACCGTGGCGCGGTTGTTTGATTGAATGTTTGTCTCTGTACGTTTCTTTACTCATGTGGTTTTGTTACGAATTTTCCTTCTCTCGCATAGATGTTATATGTGTTTTATATCCCTTAGTCGTCTCGTATGATCACCCACGGCTATGATATGGGGTGGTGAATAGTATTCTTACTCCGTCACCACACGGAAAATACACTATCAAAGATTTAATACTTAATATACCTTGTAATGTACCCTATATATCAAATTTACACTGGTACAGAGATATTAAAATACCAAAAGTAGAATAGGTAAGATATTTTAGTCGGTATTTTATAGAAACATTTATTATAAACACGGTACCTATATGCACAATGCAAGCGTGAAAATACCGTCATATTTCGCATTGTTTATTCCACAACTACACGTAGCTCAAAGGGTAAATTTAATTAGTAGCTCAAAGCTTTGCACTGTTCAAAGCGCATACGTTGCGTAGGTATTATTTCAATTGTCGGCTTGGAAGACGTGAAGTTGAAAATGGAATAAGCCATTGAATAAAGTCAGCCATTTGTGTTTTAGTTATCTAATTTATGTTATCTAAAATTTAAAATTGTTGTGTTGAATTTTATCAAAATCTCTTAATAACATTTTTGTTATGTTTAAGAATAACGTTTAAGTTAAATAATATTTAACTTTTAAATAATTATACTTTTTAACCCGTACTAAATGGGCTTTCACAATTTATGATCTAAATTTAAATGTATAATATCAAAATTACTTTCTATTTTGATCTAACTTGGTAAATTTTGTGTAGCAGTCTATGGCTGCCTTGTCTAGGCAATTAGTGATCGTGGACGAAAGCCAAAATGGTAACCCGCCGGGTTGGACATCGAGATCAAGCAATCGGTAATAGTGGCTAGTGCAATACCGATGGTGAGGGAATACATTATGTTATGAGTCGCTTGCTGCACTTTCGTTGCCCCGGCCGAGACGGGCGGGGCGTGTCCAGACCATAGCTGCTATCAAAAAAAAAATCTAGGCAAGCGCTGCCTTTTTTTATTGATTTGCTTTGCTGTGTACCTGTGTCACAAAACAGAAGAAGAGAAGTAGAGAAATGATTTAATAAATCGTTTATACCAGCATAGTATAGTAAATCAAAGTTAACACGCTTTACTTAGAATAATCGTGCCTAATGGCCTAACATATTGATTGAATAATACGCGATAGCTACTATATGTATATAAATTATCTTCCTTGTAGTGAAAAAAAAAAAGAAAGAGTAAAAATATAATTCACTCCCCATTCTCACGTTTACCTTAGTAAACAGTTAGTACCTAAGCATATTAAATGCTAAATTTCAGTAATTTAAATAACAAGGTTGTGTTATCGTTTAATACAATTCTAACTGCAAAGTTTGAAGTATTAAGTCTATAACAATGTGTAAACATAGTCGGGTAGATAGCATACCGTCACCTTAAGACGTAAATATGATACAAAGCGAAATTTGCATGTCCTACAATAAATAAGTCACGGTGGTGTAGTGGCAGCACGATTGGGCCGGAATCCCGCGGCCGGAAATAGGCGCGGGTTCGAATCCCGCTTGTGACATCATTTTTCGCTTCGTAATCGGGTTTTATAAATCAATATAATAATTTAAATAAAAAATATTAAAAAGCCACGGACAAATGTCTGTAGAGCAAAACTTTATTATATAAAAAATATATATATACTCTATATCATGTAGAGTCTTACTATAACACTAAAGTACGTTAAAATACTCTTTTGTACATTATCTTGATCTGTGTAAAGTTACAGTTAGAATGTTACCAGTCGTACATTTACTTTAAAAAAACAATGAAAACTGTTATGAGCTACAAATAGTACTAGGAAATGACTTTTAAAAATATTTAAATAAATGGTCCTTTTTTTTTGAAGTCTTTACTTTTTATTTACAGAAAGAAATAAAGACATTTATTTTGCTCGCGTTAAAGACTAATAAAAAATAAAGATAACTAAATAAAATGAAAAATGCTATTGGATCAAGTTTTGCTATTATTTTATTCTTATAAAATAGCGCTGATATTCTGCCAACACCTGGTACGAGTACATATTAAGGGAATTATAAAAACATGTGTGTGTGTGTGTGTGTGTGTGTATATATTAATTATCATTTACCTCCTTTGAAATCAGATATACTTTATTTCTTTTAACATAAGTTAGACAGACACATAAGCAGAGCATATTATGTGCAAATAACATAAATGTAAAAACGCAAGCCGTTTGAGCAGTATGGTGTAAAAGATTAGTATTCTTTCCAATGTGAAGGTTCCAGCCCAACTATAAGATGTATATAAATTGAGAAGAAGGAATAAATATTAGTAAAATAATTTAAACATATTGAAAAATCGACCGCGACTGCATGTATGATGGAGTGATCTAAGCACTGATCTCTCGTGCCGAGTAGAGAATTCCATTCGCACATAGAATTATTCTGTTTACCATCTACTAACGATTGTTCTTAGTGATCGTGTAATTTTTGTAAATTATTTGCATGTTTGTGAATCATTAGTAATATTCATGGACTCGTTTCTTTTTTAAAAAAAAGATAGTGAAGGAGTAAAGACAAACGATAGAAATAAAGCTTCTATTATCGGGTAACTTTTTAATAAATCAATCAGTTTTGAATAGAATTTATTGTGTTTATTATTAATAAATAAAATTATGAAACAGAAAAGAGCCATAGGTCTTTTCTCTGATATTCGAGGGCAAGCGAGATACTGCTCCCACTCTACCCGACATAGTGTTTTCCCTCCACAATCTCTTGTCACATAAAAAGCTTGCGATTAATAATTTCAAATCCATCTCGTAAAAAGTATCGCTTCAAATAATTACGCCTCATACCTGTTGTAACCCTCTATCACATAATGTTAATATTCAACTTTTCATTTCATTAACCCCTATGAAAGTGTAGTTGATCGCATCGCTATCACAATGAGACAAGTGCTAATATAGATAATATCTACGTAAGGATACGTTCCCACGGGCGGCACGTGCTCATGACTATATAACAACACCCTTACCTGTAATGATTAAATTATTTTTTTGATAGATACGATACTATTAATGTAGGTAGAAAAGTTAAATATCTGACTGTAAATGGTTAAAATACCAACCCACCGTTTTAGTTTTACGGGGTCGATTCCTACGCAAACAAAAAATTGTTAGTTCCTCTGAGTTTATGTGTAATTTGTATATTGTAAGTTGTTAAAAACGTTCGTAAATTGTATGTTTGTAAAGTCTTCCGTAATATAATAACTGTTACCTTAGAGAGCTAGGTGCTGTGATAAAAAAATATATCTGGATTATAGATATATTAAACCTCCCTAGTAGTCCTCCTATATTCTTTTTGATATTTTTTAGCCTGGTCGAAGTCTCACTGTGACGACATTAATGCAATATCACTTTACTACGCTACTACCTTCAACTGAACAGACCACTAGGACCGATTCCTTGGTCTCGATGGATTGTTAGTTATTCTTTCGTCAGTATTTTTTGGAGTATACTTTCCCGATGATACCTTGGCAACATTTGTTGTTACGGCGTTCACCTAAGCGGCCTCTCTGGATGTGTCTTAATCCTTAGTCTGAATCCTTATATGACTGTTATATTAATAAATATGACCTCAGTTCATATACATCCCACTGTTGGATTTAAACCTCTACCAAAATGGGAGATAAATTGATTTATTAGGTGTACAACTTTGCTGCCGCCGTTTTGCAATAGATGGCTGTAGCGGTAAGTGGTAGTCGAAATAAATAGATCTTAGATGTCATACAATAAGCTTAGGTATTTGTAAACATAACGCCATCGAAATATTAGTCTCTTTGTGTCGGCATCATAAAGTTATTCTCGATTAAACATGTCACTTTACGAGCCAAATTCTCATCATTTGCGGGAGGTTTTAATTTTTTGCTTTAATATGAAGAAATCTGCGGCTGAGGCTCATCAAATGCTCTCAAATAACTATGGTAAGGCTGTTATTAGTGAAAGAACGTGCCGAAAGTGGTTTCAATGCTTCAAGAAGGAAGATTTTGATGTCGAAGACCAGCATGGCGGTGGAAAAGAGATGGTTTTTTAAGATGCAGAATTGGAGGCATTACTTGATCAAGGCTCGTATCAAATGCAACAAGAAATAGCAGGATCATTGGTAATGACGCAAGAAGCCATTTCAAAACATCTGAAAGTCATGGGAATGATTCAGAAATAAGGAAATTAGGTGCCGTAGGAGTTGAAGCCGAGAAATGTTGAACGGCGTTTGTTTGCTTGTGAACAAATGCTTGCAAGACAAATACAGAAGGGATTTCTGCATCGCATTCTGACTGGGGATGAGAAATGGGTTCATTACGATAATCCCAAGCGCAGAAAATCATGGGGATATCACGGCCATGCTTCCACGTCGACGGCCAAACCGAATATTCACGAGTCCAAGGTTATGCTCAGTATTTGGTTGGACCAGCTCGGTGTAGTGTATTATGAGTTGTTAAAACCGACTGAAACAATCACAGACGATCGTTATCGAACGCAATTAATGCGTTTGAGCCGAGCATTGAAAGACAAACGGCCTCAATATAACGAGAGACATGATAAAGTGATTTTACAGCATGACAATGCTCGACTCCATGTTGCAAAAGTGGTCAAGACATACTTGGAAACATTGAAATGGGAAGTCCTACCCTACCCGCCGTATTCTCCAGACGTTGCTTTTCCGGACTATCACTTGTTTCGATCAATGGCACACGGCCTGGCTGACCAACACTTCCGGTCTTATGAAGAAGTAAAAAATTGGATCGATTCGTGGATCGCTTCAAAAGATTATCAGTATTTTCAACGTGGGTTTCGTACGCTGTCCGAAAGATGGGAGAAAGCAGTGGCCAGCGATGGACAATACTTTGAATCATAAATGTATAACCAGTTTTTTTTACAATAAAGCCTCGAATTTCGAAAAGAAAACGGCGGAAGCAAAGTTGTACACCTAATATTATACCAAGCTTATTAAATTGTACACCTAAATATTATACAAAGGTTAGATTCTGAGCTAGCTGAGCTTCTGAGCCTAGAGCTGGATTTTATTTCGTGTTTAATTAAGTGTTATAATTTACTATTAAGTATAATAACATTTCTAACAATATTTACTAACTAACACATCTGCGTATAATAAAATAATAATCTTTGTGATACTGTAGTATTTATATTGCAAAATAGTACATGAGTGCAGTGTATGGGAAAATGTAAGTATTTGTGAACGATATAAACAGTGTTTTATTTAACTGATAAACTGTTTGATAGAATTTATTTAAATTAGATTTTTGTGGTTTTTGCGGCGTTCAGTGATAAAATGCTGTTTTAATAGTTTAAAATTGATTCATAACTTTAATCTGCGTATTTTCTGATATTTTGATCGGAGTATTTTGTGATTCAAATAATGAAATGATACTGCATTGAATGTTGATAAATTTAATTTATATGTGATGCTTTATCGCCTTCATACGTGGTAAAAAGCTTTAAACTATTTTTTTATTATGTGTATTGTATTTATGTCCTACATTTTTAAATATATCCGAATTAAATCTTGAAGTCGATTACCGTCCTTAGATTATCCCAGAATTAGTCAAAATTATTAAGTCAGTATTTGCCGTGATATTATACGACTCTTCTCATCTTTTGGTGATAACACATTGATTTCTTTCGCTATTTTAAAACTACCTATTTTCGATTGGATTTTAAAGCAAATATTAACATAAAATTTAATTTTGTAAAGATATTTTTCAAAGTAAATTTAATAATCTGTAAACTAACTGAGTAAACAGTCTGACGCGATGATATATATTTTAATCTAAATTCTCTCTCTAATCAATGGTAACACTTAAGGTTAGGGTGTTCAAACAAACAAACAAACAAAATCATGCAAAATTAAAATTATAATACTATAAATCAATTATTATCATGAAAGAAATACTTCCATAATATCGACAAATTGAATATTAATGAAATTAGGACATAATTCTGTACTTATCCTAATAATTTGCAGTCGTTGTAATATTACTTCTTTCAGAATACATATAATAAATGTTTTGGTAATAGTTTTATGACCGACCAGTAATAGTTTTGTAACGAAAATTTAGACTGATTGAGCACAGTATCCATGTAAAATAGTTTACACTTTCCAATAACGAAATTAAACAAAACTCTACAATAATACCCGCCATTATATTTGACATTACAACAAACGCAAACAGGACATAGTGTATGTTATAATTTCTTTATTGCCAACTATATAGTAAAATTATGCAATTGTTTAAAGTTATTGTATACTAGCTTCTGCCCACGGCTTCGCCTGCATAAAAGGTTACTTTCCTAAAGTTTTTCATCCCATATTATTATTTTCCCCTTAAGGGTAAATTTTTTACACAATTTTAATATCATATTTATTTACATCTAATCAATAGCCAAAAAATAAGTTTCAACTTCTGGCTTTAAAAATAACGATACTTCCTTACATCTTTTCATCGCCCTTTACAACCCTTTTTCGTATTACTCTTTAGTAGCCTATGTCCTCAATTAGGCCCTAGACTATCTGTGTACGAAATTGCATTTAGATCGGTTCAGTAGTTTTGGTGTGAAAGAGCGACAGACAGACAGAGTTACTTTCGCATTTATAATATTAGTAAGGATTTATTACAAGAATCGAACGTGTAAATCAAAAGGAACGGACCGTAACTTCGGCTCCACTCGAAAACATATTACGTCGAACCCAAATACGAAAATTGGACGACGAACTAAACTACGATTATGATAACAGATTTGATGACTGAATATCATTTATATTTTTTTTTATACAAGTAAATAGTTAAAAAAAAAACAACGAAGATGGTACAGAATAATAATATTGTATAGTATTTAATCTTCAAGAGATATATAGTTAATATACCTCTCAGTAATATTGGATGGAGCCAAGAAATCATCGTTTAATTATCAATGACTATTATATTTGTGCGACTACTTCACAATTTTATGAATTATTCTTCTTTGATAACCTAATGTAAATAAATAGTTGCGCTGATTAGATCGCTTGCTATAGATATTTATTTCGAGATCTTCTTCTCATTTAGTTTTGTGATCTGCTTCCGTCTCTTAGTCCCTCTTTTACGGTTACCCACGCTAAAGGTAAAATAAAGGTAATAAAATGATGTTCACCGTTGTATTATTACTATAAGGATAAATAAATAATTCATAGCTTTGCCATTCTTTTATCTATATTTTAATCTTCACAATTATGAAAATATGTGAAATTAAAACAAATCCAACTATTTATTTATTAATATCATAAAAAGGGATTAGGTATATGAAAATTACGAAAACCACGCAAGAACTAAACAATATAAAACCGCGCAAGAATTTGTCAATTTATAACAATATTATTTGTTTTTTCAAATTGTATTCGTCCCATATATTATTGTAGTGTATAATTGTTATAGTTGTCATATTATTAACTATATAACGCAACACAATGTTAATTTGTTATTGTTTACCTACTTGTTACAAACGTCAAATTAGATGTTTGACATAATTGACTTTTCTTACTGTTGCGTTTCGTTCGACGCATAATATTCCTAATAAACTTTATATGTGTTATTATTGCCATCTAAAAATTGTACACCTTTTAACTGGTGGGTGATGCAGATTTTGTACAAGTAGTAATTTAGTAACGTCTTATAATATAATTTTTATATAATCATATTATTTATATCCGTATATATTTTATTACTCTGTATTTTATTCTATGGATTCAGATAATGACTCTTATTACTCTGCAAATTCTTCTTTGAATGATGATGATAGCTTCAGCTCAACGACTCTTACTCTTGGAGACTGTGTGCGACAAACACTTAACATTAACTCACAAAATTTATTAAATGTGTGCCATATTAATGCACAGAGTATTCCAAGTCATTACAGTGATTTTTTAGAGACATTCACCGATAGTGATGTTCACGCCGTCCTGATATCCGAGAGTTGGCTCAAACCTCAACTTCTCTCTACAGCCTATCCTCTTGGCAACTTCGTTCTAATACGTAACGATCGGACCGAGCGAAGAGGGGGTGGTGTTGCTATATATCTCCGCCACAATTTCTCTTACAAAATTCTTTTTTCATCTTCTATATCTTCCTCTGCTGAGTTTCTCTTTTTAGAGATATCAACAAAAGGGGCTAAAGCCATTCTTGGTGTTGTATACTGTCCTCCCAATGTCGACTACTTCGCCAGTCTCGATTCGATTCTGGCATCTTTAGGGTCAGATTATTCGCACCATATCATCATGGGCGATTTTAATACCGATCTTCTCTCATCCCAATCACCACGTACCCAAAAATTACTTGAAGTCATTGAGTCTGCCAATCTACATATTGTACCCCTACACGCCACTCACCACAATAGGGATGGCAATGACACATGGCTCGACTTAATCCTCACCTCCAGTCCTTCTCTTGTATCCTCTCATGGCCAATTTCCTGCCCCCGCCTTCTCTCATCACGATCTCATTTTCCTTTCTTACCTCCTGAAACCACCAAAGCCTAAACCTAAATATTTGTACATGCGTTGTTTTAGTAGAATTAACCAAACCGATTTACAAAGAGATGCATCAAACATTAACTGGGACCATATAGAGGAGTCTCCATCGATTGATGAAAAAGTTCGTTACTTTGGTGAAGTAGTCCACCACCTTTACGACATCCACGCACCTGTTAGAAGGATTAAATTAAAACGACCACCAGCCCCCTGGATGTCAGAATATATACGAACGGCAATGAAGCGCAGAGACCGAGCATATCGTAAATACAGAAGTAATCGGTGCCATGAACTCTGGTCTGGGTATAAAGCTGCAAGGAATCGGTGTAATCAGATGATTCGTAACGCCAAACGCCGCCATATTCTAGATAACATTAGTACATCTTCCGCTGCCAATATCTGGAAGTTTCTAGGGACTCTTGGTATTGGTAAGCGTGGTCAGTCAGATTTCCAAGTTACAGTTGGTTTGGATGATATTAATCACCACTTTACTAGTACTGTTCCAATGGACCACAATACTAAATCTCACACTGTTAACTATCTAAATAATTTACCTCCGACTAATATCTATCCTTTTCATTTTTCTCCAGTTGCGTTGGACGAGATAAAAAGAATAATTCTATCCATTAAGTCTAATGCTGTGGGCTGTGATTATATCAGTCGTCATATGATCATTACAATATTGGACCACCTTCTTCCCATTATTTCACACATTGTTAACTTTTCTTTAGAATCTGGACATTTTCCGTCACTTTGGCGTAAGGCTTATGTGATTCCATTGCCTAAAATTTCTACTCCTTCTCTTCCTAACCATTTTCGCCCTATTTCTATCCTTCCTTTTCTTTCCAAGGTGTTGGAAGCTTGTGTGCATAAACAGTTATCTCATTTCGTTTTCAAAAATAATTTGTTGAGCCAGTTTCAGTCTGGCTTTCGACCTGGCCACAGTACCACATCCGCTCTTCTCAAAGTCACTGGCGATATTAGGGCTGGTATTGAGAATGCCAATGTTACTGTTTTAACTTTAATAGATTTTTCAAACGCCTTCAATACCGTCAGTCACGATATCCTTCTCGCTATCCTATCCCATAACTTGATCTCGTCTAACGCACTGGATTGGTTCTCTTCTTATCTTCAGGGACGTCAGCAGTGTGTTCGTATTGGAGACAGTTCCTCGAATTGGTGCTACCTCGACGCTGGCGTCCCCCAAGGCGGTATTCTCTCTCCTTTGTTATTCTCTATATTTATCAATTTCATTACATATAAACTTCAGTGTTCGTATCATCTTTATGCCGACGACTTGCAGCTATACTGTCAAGCTAACGTAGAAAACATATCGTCAGCAATTGCCAAGATGAATAGGGATTTGGAAAATGTAAAAAGTTGGTGTGATCAGTTCGGTTTGTCTATAAACCCAGCCAAGTGTCAAGCGATAATTGTGGGTAGCCAGCGTATGATAAACCGAGTAGACGTCCAATCTCTCCCTTTACTATCTTACAACGGTTCTGTTGTACCTCTATCCTCCTGTGTCAAAGACCTTGGCTTGTATATAGATTCTACTCTTAATTGGAGAACTCAAGTAACCAAAATTAGTCAGCGAGTCACCAGCAGCTTGCGTGCTCTCAATCGGTTGAGACACTTTTTACCGGTTGGAACTAAAGCGACGCTTGTCCAAACCCTAATCTTTCCTCTAATCGACTATGGTGATGTGTGTTATTCTGACCTGAATGCAGATCTTCTTAATAAACTAGACCGTCTTCTTAATAACTGCATTCGATTCATATATAATCTTCGCAAGTATGACCATGTTTCTGTCTTTCGATCTCAACTAAATTTTCTAACTATTCGCCAACGTCGGAGTTTACGTGTTCTCAATTTTCTATATTCTATCCTCAAGTCACCTAATTCTCCTAATTATTTATCTTGTTGCTTTCAATACCTCTCCACCAATCAAGACAGAAACCTACGTTCTTCCACCAATTTGCGCCTACATTGTCCTTCTCATAATTCAAATTGTATTCATTCTTCCTTTCTTGTCCAAGCAGTTCTCCTCTGGAACTCGCTACCTCTCGATATCAGGATGTCTAACAGTCGACTCACGTTCAAGAAGAGAGTTCGTCTACATCTCTTGAATGAATTAGCTGAATCATCATGACCTATATAATTTAACGTAATTATGTATATGTAGTATATATATTGTATATATTATATACATGCGTATATATGTATTTTTGATATGTAGTATATATTCTTGTATGTATCTATCTTTGTTTGTAAAGTGTATTATTATAAGTTTGTAGTATATGGTGTACAAACGCTCTTTCGTTTATTGTCTAGCATTAAGTTTATACCTTGGATCATGCCCTACCTTCTACCATTTCTGCTTCACCTTTGGTTGACTGGTAGAGAATGCCTCCGGCATTAAGTCCGCCATTGTACTTGTTGCATGAAGTTTAATAAAAAAAAAATAAAAAAAAATAAAAAAAATTAACCACAAAAAACATAGGATTGAAATCGCAGATAATAATGTTATCTTGTTAAATAATTATCAATATAACGTTAAAACTTGCTACAGATTTTCTCCTACTCTTATTCTAATTACTTGGGATTGAGGTAATATGTACTCTTTTTCTATCGTGCATAATGCAAAGGTTTTAGCCATAGTTTTATGACCGTACTCTTTTGTTACTCAGCGCTCCTTAGGAATGTAATAGTTGACCAATCGATCTCAGCTGCAGTCAGGCTATGGATGTGGTCGCGCTCTGTCAAATCGGTCCGGGGCGACGGTGCGCAACCCCATAGACCCACCGTGCAAGGTATTAAGTGATGGTGGTATTCGTTGATGCCATCACACAACACTATCAGTAATATATTACTTTTATATTCAATAAGAAAACTTTTGAGTATAAATGTAATAAATGTAAGTGTATAATGTAAGTATATAAATGTAAAATAATTTTATTTGCCGGTTTAGTGGCCACGTCTATATTGATGCTAGAGACGGCGCCCTATCGTTCGATTACCTCTCGGTTGCTGGAGCAACCGTACGCTATGAGCACTTCTGCTTTACTCCAGAGCCACGTAACACGAGTTAATGGCTGAAAGGCAACCCTCTCCGTCTCTCCGTCTGATATTATACGTCCTCTCCACGAAAGCAAAGAAAAACTTAATAAAAGTGACAATATATACATTATATATATTTTTTAAGGTTTTTTATTTAATAGTAATGTTTTGTATACCAACGGACTTTCAAAATATTTATATGTTTTGTGACTCTTCATTTGAATACAATTAAATAAAACTTTATACCTACGTTCGATTTATAGTAACGTACCTACGTCTTTTTAGTATGTTAGGATGTTACATACACACACATAAATACATATCATCACGCCATATCCCTTGCAGGGTAGGCAGAGAGAACAGAGGGCCAGAGAACACTATCATTGCATACTTCACTCGCTTCCTCAACATTCATAATTCTCTTCATACGCGCTCGCCGGTTTCGGAGACTCTTGACTCCACCTTCCTTCAGTACCTGACCGATCTGGTCTAGGTAGGTTAGTCTCGGTCTCCCTCGGTACCTACATCCTTCCACTTTCGCATTGTATATCTTCTTAACCAGACGTACGATGTACGTTACGATGTTATTACTATGATTTTTATTAATTATTTTTTTTGTAAGTCTTACCATATGGAATTTAGTAGTAAGTCTTACCATGTGGATTTTAGATACTTGACATTTAAACCATAGCTCAAAAGTGTATGAAAATGTGAAAATTAAGAAAATAAAAATATGGACATTAATAAAAATAAAGTATTTAAAATCAATTACAAAATATGAATGACACACGCTAAATATAGCAGGAAATAATAATAAATAAAAATATCAATGTACTATGTTACCTTTGATTTTATAATGATTATATAATAAATATTATATACGTTTATAATATTTATTATATAATATTATAATATTATATAATAAATATTATATAATAAATATTATATACGTATACGTGTAAAGATGCGAAAGGGAATGCTCCGATGGTTCGGACATGTGGAAAGAATGCCGAACGAACGTCTGGTTAAGAAGATATACAATGCGAAAGTGGAAGGATGTAGGTACCGAGGGAGACCGAGACTAACCTACCTAGACCAGATCGGTCATGTACTGAAGGAAGGTGGAGTCAAGAGTCTCCGAAACCGGCGAGCGTGTATGAAGAGAATTATGAATGTTGAGGAAGCGAGTGAAGTATGCAGAGATAGAGTTCTCTGGCACTCTGTTCTCTCTGCCTACCCTGCAAGGGATATGGCGTGATGATATGTATGTATGTATGTATTATATACGTTGATTTCTAAGTGGTAAAGCCTGTTATTACGATTGTCTAGTTGAAATACATTACCAGATAGTCTTCTTATATATCAGTCAGCGAAGTCATCGTCTAGTGTACCTACCTATTAAAGTATTTATATATTAGTTTTTGAATACGGGACCACACCTAAATCAGCGTTATACATATTTATTAACTTGTTTGGCCTTACATTATATAAAAAGCCAAGAAATACTATATACTATACTGTATGTAATATCTTCAAACATTGGATATTGAATATTAAAATACTCTTGCAAATACTTTTGATTCTTAAATGTATAAATTGAAAATAAAATATGTGTACTTTTACGATGCATTCTTTTTACGTTCTCACTAAATACTTAATTGAAAAAAAACGGTAGATATAAAAGAGGAAGACATATCTCTTTTTACATGTAAGAGAAAGAGACAATAAGATCTCGACGAGGTATTAAATAGAAATTTCAATGATTTTTACGAATAGATATCTTTTAAACGGTTCAAGTATGATAATGGAAATCAATAAAAATAGAATTAAGGATAAATTTATGAAAATATATTTGAAACATTTTTGTAAATTGAATGTGTTTGATGATAGCAATTGATATTTAATTTCATTTTTGATGAAATTATAATATTTATTTATTACTATATTAAGCACTTTAGTTTAAAATACTAAACTTCTGGGTCTGCTTTTTCTCTCTATGAGATTAATGCAATGTATACGAGGGTCAAAATTTAATAAGTGATACTGAAGCGGGTACATATAAATCTCTGTAATAACGATGACTTCTTGGACATGAGACAGCTTCTCCCGTGACCATGAACACTATAAAATGTTCCAAACATCGGGAAATTAATAATCAAAAGACTTAATATTTATTCCTATTTATAATACCGGCTTCAAAACTCACATTGCGAGGACAAAAGTCAAAGAAAATTACTAGTAATCGCCAATTTTGTGTATTATACAAATCAATACTTAGAACTCAAAAGGTTGATTTTTTTTTAATCACATATAAAGTCGGCAAAATATATTTATATATTGACGTAAATAAAATGTGTTAATAAGATTAGATAAAAATGGTGGTATTACGCCATGCTACTAGGTAAATAGTATAAAATTTGACATTTGACCACTTTAATTTGACAATGTTTGCGATCATGTCGTGTCTAGAATGACCTCTCTTTATACGAACTCGCAATCAGAC
The DNA here is from genome assembly GCA_905163515.2 of Lymantria monacha. NCBI lineage: Eukaryota > Metazoa > Arthropoda > Insecta > Lepidoptera > Erebidae > Lymantria > Lymantria monacha. Next base: position 28,879,589 of record LR991081.1, read on the forward strand.
CAACTGGTCAATTCATTGAAGAGCGCAGCGGGAGTGCCGTCTGCTTCCCTCTGATCTTGAGTTGCTGCGATATTTTTTTATTAATTTTATTTAAAATTTTATTGATAGTGATTTCTGATATTTATTATTATTAGCGAGTATTACACATTTGAAATATAATATTTCTTACATGTCACTGAGGAATCAGGGCGACTGAGGAATTCTGTAAAGTGTCCGAAACGGGATAGAATCCGTAAGAAGATTATTAATAATCATTTATAGTCCCCATGTCTTTATTCTAATATGAGTTAGAGGGCAAATCTAAAACTTTTCAATAAACAAACAAGCAAGAAAATCATTGAGAATTGAGTAAATCTGTAGAATAATCAACAACACTTTTTTTTATTCGAGTTAGGACTTAAAATTCTTATAAAGAAAACTTGTTTCACTAATGCATGTAGTACAATTCTAGATTAAATTAATAACAAAAATCTAGTTAAAGTCGGAGTACCAGACCATAAAAGTTCTTTAGACAGCATGGTAACGTCTCCCTAAAAGGCGAGGAGCTGAACAGTAAAATTGGTCGCTACATGTAGCTAGCCACATTATCTCAATTAGTAAATTTTCGATGATAGTTATAAAAGTATATGAAAAAAAAATATTCGCCTATACAAGTTATATATGACCATCATTCCATAGATGGTTTAAGTATTGTATGTGGTATTTTTATTATTGGTCTTTTGTGTTCACAATTGAGTTTATTAATAAACTTAAAACATGACAAATATTTAATCAATAATAAGTAAAGAAAATCTATTTTGAGATTAATAGACACGGTCAGAAATGATGGAACATTGGCTGTATATCGTACAAACAATTTTTTTTTAACCTATGGCAAATTGGCGAAATATTAATTGACGTTTTTTATTTGCCACTTCTGTACTTACCCCTCGTTGCCAAGATTACAAATGGCGTCGTTGTCGCTACGTAGTATCATGTATTAATCTGTGATTAACCCGACTAGAAAAAAAGTATGGTTCAACCAGATCATGTATCTGGACCCGATCAGGATAGAATGAGGCATGCCGGATCCGGAAAACCCTATCAGGACCAGGTCTGGTCGTGATCAAGATAGGCTGATGTGAAATAACATCATGGTAAGGCATACCGGATCAGGACCAGATCAGGACCAAATAAGGATAGCCTGATGTGAAATATCATTAAGTATGGTAAGGCATACCGGATCAGGACCAAATAAGGATAGCCTGATGCGAAATATCAACAAGTATGGTAAGGCATACCGGATCAGGACCAGGTCAGGACCAAATAAGGATAGCCTGATGTGAAATATCATCAAGTATGGTAAGGAATATCGGATCAGGACCAGGTCAGGACCAAATAAGGATAGCCTGATGTGTAATATCATCAAGTATGGTAAGGCATACCGGATCAGGACCCGATCAGGATAGAATGAGGCATGCCGGATCCGGCAAACCCTATCCGGCAAACAGGACCAGGTCTGATCCTGATCAGGATAGCCTGATGTGAAATAACATCAAGTATGGTAAGGCATACCGGATCAGGACCAGATCAGGACCAAATAAGGATAGCCTGATGTAAAATATAATAAAGTATATGATAAGGCATGTAGTATATCAGGACTAGAAACAGTGTTCGTAACACAAAAAAAATATCAATCAAAATTCAAAAATGTATCATATCATCATGATTGTCATATATATGCCACGGTGTAAATTGTATTTGCATCAGAGGAGATTAATCTGAAATCTTTAATTAATAATATGTATTTAATAATAATAATAATGTTTAATTAATAATCATCATCATGTTTGAAATAAAACTACTTTTACGGATTCTATCGCGTTTGTATTTGATTTATAATTTCCCGACGTTTCGAACACTTTACAGTGATCGTGGTCACGGGCGGACTGAGGTGTCTTACGTCCAATATGTCATTGTTATTACAGAAATTTATTTATATCTACCCTATAAGAGATTAAATTTTGACCCACATTTTTATACAAAATTAATACAATTCATTGCCAGTACAAAAAGAGAATGATTCTATATATAAAATTTTTATTAGTTTTGTAAAAATTGTAAAATTGCCACAATAATAATTATCATAAATTAAATACCTTAATAATAACAAATCATAAACAACATAAATTTTATATATAGAATCATTCTCTTTTTGTACTGGCAATGAATTGTATTAATTTTGTATAAAAATGTGGGTCAAAATTTAATATCTTATAGGGTAGATATAAATAAATTTCTGTAATAACAATGACATATTGGACGTAAGACACCTCAGTCCTCCCGTGACCATGATCACTGTAAAGTGTTCGAAACGTCGGGAAATTATAAACCAAATACAAACGCGATAGAATCCGTAAAAGTAGTTTTATTTCAAATGTGTAATACTCGCGTAAACATTAGAAGTCATTAAATCATCATCATCATCATTTCAGCCCATCGCCGTCCACTGCTGGACGTAGGCCTCCCTCATGGTACACCACAGAGTGCGGTCTTGTGCCGTCTGCATTCATCGACGCCCAGCAACTTTCACCAGGTCGTCTGTTCACCTAGTGAGGGGGCGTCCTACACTGCGTCGTCCGGTACGTGGTCGCCACTCTAGAACCTTTTTTTACCCAGCGGTTGTCGGTTCTTTGAGCGATGTGGCCTGCCCATTGCCACTTCAGCATGCTAATTCTTCGTGCTATGTCATTTACACCCGTTCTTCTGCGGATTTCCGTATTACGGATTCTATCACGCAGAGAAATCCCGAGCATAGCTCGCTCCATAGCACGCTGAGCGACTTTGAACTTGGTTACGACATTATTCTCTCTTGAAATATTTATTTTCAACATTGAATCTCCATGGTCCATGGCCTATGGTCTTCTTTTCTTGGCAGCGTGCTATGGAGTGTTCATGCTCCGTTAAATCCATCCGGGGCAACAGAAGAAACGGCGCGGGACCCCATAGATTTGCCCTTCAAGTACCTGTCAACGCCGTGAGAGTAGGCTGCTGGTACCTAGTCCTTGTCTTCAATGGCCCGCCAGGAGGGTAAACCTTGCATGTATCCTCTTGAGCTTAACCTATGTCTCACCATTCTTCTGTCCTCTCCCAACGTCCATGGTCTAATGTATGGTGGAAATATATTTAAAATAAATAAACATAACATAAATTTAACCAGTTACTTATTTATAGTAAACTAGCCGACCCAGCAAACTTGTGCCGACTAACATTCAATGAATGAGCAGATTTAGATTAATTCAAAATTATTAAGTTATTTTTTTAATTTGATAGTATGAATCTCGGAAACAGCATCAACAATTTTCTTGAACTTTAGCCTGCAGAGGGTTCCAGGGATGACTAATCGAACTAGCTAAGTTTCATTTGTAGAAAATATTGTTTTGTCAATATCATCAGGCAATGAAAAAATATAATTTTGTGTTGGCTATGGTTGGCTGACAACTATTAAAATATGAAGGCAAGTTTTGACACTTTCATTAAGACACCTCAATTGGATAATAGAGCAGTCTAATCGAGGCCGGTTCGGACCCTGTTTTTCTTTTTTATTACTTTTTGACTTTTATTTTTTTTAATTATTGTTTAATTAATTATTGTTATTATATTCTAATATATCTTCAAAATTAAATATATCTATCTTCAAATTTCCGTGTGGTGACGGAGTAAGAATACAATTCACCACCCCCTATCTTACCCGTGGGTGATCGTAAAAGACGACTAAGGGATATAAAACGCATATAACATCAATGCAAGAGAAGGAAAACTCGAAACAAAACCCTATACCAACACGTCTGACCAGCGTGGTATAGTAGGTCAATTTCTCTGAATTCATCTCAATTTCATGAATGAATGAAATATCTACAAAACGCGCCAAAAAGAAAATACTGAGCAAATGCTCGGTCATCCAGATATTATAAATAATATACAAAATACATCTAGTATTTTAATGATGTGCCAGCAAGATGAAGAAGCACCTTGTGGTATACGATATTTTTCCTCTTACGTGGGCAAGAATGACTTTGTCGCGATATATTAGATTTTCTTGATCGCGGCATTGTTAATACTAATATCGGCACAATAATATTTACCATAATAGTACTCACAACCCGCCACAAAAAAGAAACACATCGACCGGTCTTTAATTTCAACGTTTCGCGGTGTTTTCAAAACAAAACTTAAACAAAATTACGTAAGCTGTCAGTTGCGTTTCGTTACATCATGAACAAATGAACAGTGCATGGATGTTGTTTAATGATAATTATTTTGTTGATATGGTATTTTCATATTTATTATCTTATTCCTGACGAAGAAATATCCAATAACTGAAAAATCATAAAAATTGGTCCAGCCGTTCTCGAGTTATAAGTGGTGTAACTAATACAACTTACATTTATATATATAGGTATATATGGTAGATATAAATTATGCCGAATGCAGACAGTTCAAATTCTACCATTTAACAGCTCAGCTCCTATAGGTCCCTCTGTTGGCCTCGAGCCTACTCCACAATAGGCGGGAAATTTAACCTACTATACCTATACCACGCTGGTCAAAGATTTTATGTCAAGTTTTCTTTCTCTTACATAGAAATTATCAACAGGTTATATCACTTAGTAGTCTTTTACCATACTCATAGACAAGATAGGAAGTAACGAATTATATTCTTATTCCATTCATCATCTGCCGATATATGTCCCACTGTTGGGTTCGAGCCTCCTCCATAATGGTAGGCAAATTGACCTACTTATATGTTTATACTACGGTGATCAGATGTGTTGTGGTGTTGCTAGGTACAGGGTTTTGTTTCGAGATTTTCTTCTCTTGCATTGATGTTATATGCATTTTATATCCCTTAGTCGTATCTTACGATCCCCCATGAGCAAGATAGGGGATGGCGAATTGTAATCTTTCTGATTCACCACACAAAAATCTTATTACCGTTACAAAACGCGTACCTCCTCATTCCTATAGTAGGTATAGGTTTTTAAATGGTAACTTGTCATTTCAATACTAAAAATGATATGTATTTATATTATATATTATACATTATATTTGTATTATTATTATAAATTATATTTGTATTAAATCTAAGTATAAATAAAATATATAATATACTTTAATAAAATCCTGCTTTTGTCTACAGCTTCCAGCTGTGATCTTTTTTAATTTCGTCGCGTTATAGCGTCGTCTGACCTCACGCTGAGTAAACACCCTCTGAATTGCGATCGCTAAGATTACCAGTGTACAGGCTGACGAGCTTTAGGGGCATCGTTCATTAAACGTACGACCAAGTATATATAGTGTTGCCACCCCCCATTCCTCCTCGCGAGAGTCATAAAAGGTGACTGAAGAAGTAAATAGTAACTATGTTATACTACAGACATTATATGTTGCAGGTAATGTTCATTACATTTTATTTACTTTTGTATGGGGTAATATATACCGTGACATTTATATCGTCTTACAAAAGAAGTGTGTTGCGAATATCGGATTGCGAATATCAGATTGGAGAAAAAGTCGTTTAAATTATTAAAGCGTTTACTGAGTACAATTACAAAGCAATTGAGCGAGTATACTAATACAGTACTGTAACTGTACTAATATAGGGTTTGGTCACTGGATCTAATATTATAATTTATAAAGCTAATATTATAATATTTAAATCTTGGCCAGCAATCCATTGTGCGAAGTTTTAAAAATTAACAATTAACGTTAAATAAATAAATGTAATTAATACACTTTTTTGGTTCTGTTCGTCCGTTTGGACAGGCAAAGGGAACAAAGCCCATACAACTAAATCTTATTTAATTTATTTACTATATTATTTAATACTTCTTCATATTTAGTACTTGTTAATAGTTATTAAACACTTTCAATAAGTAAGTCGTTATCATTAATTAAGCGCTGATAACCAAATTAATGATTGTCTGGAAAATTTGACAAAACTTGAAAATACTCGTAAACTATTATCACATCATATTCACTACACTTCAGCACTTTAACTGTATTATATTACATAAAAAAAGCAAATTTAGTCAATATGTAAATATATTATCAAAACACTAAAGAAATATAGATATATAATTTAACAGCGCGACATAAAATTTTCATATGCCCGCTAAAACTTGTAATTATAGACTATTTTAAGAGTATGTCTTCGAAGGTAGATAAATATATCATCAGCGTGTATGTAAAATTTCATAAACTCACAAAAATACAGAAAAGACTAATAATTAGCTTTAATTTTTCCCCGACATTATAATATAAATTATAAGATCGGGGAAAAAGGTTCTTCGCATTCTATATAAAAATTCAAGGCATTTCTTTCTTCAAAGTTTCTTTAGCTTTAATTATAAAATATACGAGTATGTGCCATTTTCTTCTTATCGTATGGTAGTTGGTTCATTACGTCTCAATAAAAAACCACAAATGAATAACATGGTTCATTAGGTGGTGGTTATCTTCTTTCAGTGAGTTCTTGTGGCACCCAAATAACGCGCTTTTTAGTATACCCAGCTTTCTTCAAATCAGTCAAACCTGTTTTGTGATTAATTCTCAGATCTTCAGCTACTCCATAACTACCGACATGCCGATCTTGCCCCACTTTTTCAAAATAGGCATCCATTTTATCAGTGACAGGGCGACCAGAGCGAGGTGCATCTTTGACATCAAAATTCCTGAATTGAAAACGTTTAAACAACTTTTCTTCCTTATGGTGACGGAGTAAGAATACTATTCACCACCCCATATCGTACCCATGGGTGATCGTACGAGACCACTAAGGGACATAAGACGCATATAACATCTATGCGAGAGAAGGAAAACTCGAAACAAAACCCTACACCAACACGTCTGACCAGCGTGATAAAGTAGGTTAATTTTTTGCCCATTACGGAGGAGGCCCGAGCCCAACGGTGGGACATTTATGGGCTGTGATGATGATGAAACAACTTTGTGCTACTTTTACTTGTCAGTAGAATAGATATAATAATAAATAATAAATAATATCCAGAGATCCATAAAGGTCACAAATTTTTTCGCGGCTTGAGTTGCATTTAAGCCGGTTTTTGACTACGGGATATAATATATATCACATCTTGAGCTATATATTACATCCAGCGATTGCTGTTCTCACTGTAAGATATATATTTTGGAACAGTTCAGTTTTAGTCACCATTTAAACTGAGGGCGAGGTAGGTGGAGACGTGGTGTCGAATACGATACGATATGTCATATATTTTGTACGAGACCGTTCACACTGTGCTATAATATATATTACATCCCGAACTATAAATATTTTTTCGACCAAATAAACGATATTTTGAAGAAGTATATTTTACCTCACGTACCCGGACACCGCGCCTCCCCCTGCCTCGCCCTCAGTATGAATGGTGAGCGAAACTAAATTGTACCAAAATATATATCTTACAGTGAGAATAACAATTGCGGGATGTAATATATAGCTCAAGATGTGATATATATTACATCCCATAGTCAAAACTGGCTTTATTCCTTTTTTTGGAATAATAATTTAAAATATATCGAATTTTTTCATTAGATTTACTTATTTTGACAGTAATAAAAACAAAATGAGAAACGGCGGTAAAGAACATTTTGCTAAATTGTTTGTTTTTGAAATGTAACCTTTTTAATGGTATCAAAACCAGACATTTAATACAGCTAAAGAGATATTATTAAAAGTTGAGACAGACTATCATGCGAAAAACTTTTCTCCGATCTATCAGAACCTGTATTTTAACTGACTCCGTAATTGCTGTAGTGACGGGATAAAAATACAAAGAACAGAATCTACACCTCTCTAGGTTTTGTAAAATATGACGGGAATGGGGAAGGCATTTTTTTCTTTGCCATAGAAAAAAAACTTCAAATAAAACTCTATACCAACCCGTCTGATCAGCGTAGTATAGTAGTAATATAATAATAGTCATTCGTATTGTAAAAGAAGTGCAGGGCAAGTTGTTGATAAATGAATGTAGAAAACTGAAAAACGAAAAACATTTAATATTTTCCAGTTTTATAGTGTACTTCCAAATTGCCACGGTTTCACTCGCGTAGTTGATATAAAATATAGATTATGTTACTCACTGATAAAGTAGCTTTCTATTGGTGAAAGAATTAATTAAAATCGGTTTAGTAGTTTAGCCGTGAAAGCGTAGCAAACAAACAAATATACTTTCATATTTATAATATTAGTTAGGATATTATCACCATTCTCCTACTCTTTTCCCAATTGCTTTGGGTGGATACAATATGTACTCTTCTTTCATAATACATATTGTAAAAGTTATTGGCAATAATTTTATGACCGGCCCCCTGCAAGACGTCAACCCTCCTTGGGAATGTAATTGTTGACCAAACGGCAGTAGATGGAGTTGGCCCAGGTCGTTATAAGGCTCTTAGTCGTATTTTACGACACCCACGAGCAAAATAAGGGTTTTTTTTACTAACACAAACGTCTGTTCTCACGACAATTAAACAATAGATAGGGTGTATTAATCTGAATCAGTACAAATTGCCTTATATCAATCTATTGTCAAATTTCACAAGATACATTTCATAGATTGGCAACAGCGGTACAACCCCTACAATCGGAAAGTGATCGCAAAGCTTTTGCGCCTGCGTACCCCGTCGAGAGGGCGTCCGCACGCGCCGGTCACGTGTTACGATTTAACTAAAAACTATCGTCCCTCAATTTAAATATAAGAGACAGTAATCGCTTTTGTTTTGATGTGAACGGCACCTGTTTTTATAAAATACTAGCTACATATGTCCCTATTTTTTTTCTTTTTCTCTTTACATCGGGAACAGGCTAAAGGGTGCCTTTCCTCCAGGACAAGTTTTTTTTTCTCATTTTTGTTTATTGCTTATGGTGGCAAACGAGCAAGTAGCACACCTGATGGTAAGTGTCACTGCTGCCCATGGATCTTTGCAAGACCAAGGTTATAGCTAGGCTGCTGCCTATCATTACAATCTCCAAACCCACCCAGTTGCTCGCTAACCGAACGTAGCGCAATAGCACATTACCATTACTCAGACATCGATCTTCTGTGAGACGGTGATACTAATCCGGATGGATCGACGCGTGGCTGTAGACAGAGAACTGTTTACAGCATAGTCCTACCACTAAGAAAAAGTTTCTTATATTCTTAAAACACACTGATTTATAAAAAAAAAACTCGTTTACGAGTGAAAAATTATTATCACTACCCGCGACTACTCGAACCCGCGCCTATTATAAATCTGTTCTAATCTTTCTACCATTAAGACAAGTGTGAGTATGACAATCAAATTGTGGCTCGTATTATTTTCTCCGTCTTTATGGGAGACGTGTGTCATCTACCGGACAGCGATTACACATTGTACCGATATAATACTCTAACTTTACAGTTAGAATTGTATTCATTATCCAAATTATTGAGATTTAGCGTTTAATATGCTTAGATTATTTTTAAAAACTTGTTTAGGGGAGAAAAAATATTGTTTTTAAATGTTGGTTTAATATAGAGAAATTAATGTTGTTTAGTCGAGGATATATGTATATCGGTACGAGTCCCACGCGTGACAATCATTTTTCGCTCGTTAACGAGTTTATATAAATAATATCAAATGCTCAGTACCTAATTTAGATCTTTTTGAGGTCGCAAATTAAACGTAAAATTATTCTTAAAAAAATATGAATCATTCATCATATTCCTACTCCTATCCCAGTTACTTGGGGTCGATACAATATGCACTCTTCTTTCATAATATGTATTGTAAAAGTTATTGGCAATAGTTTTATGACCAGCCGCCTGCCAGACGGCAACCCTCGTTGGGAATGTAATTATTGACCAAACGGCATCAGTTGGAGAAATCTAATGCCGTTTCGTCAACACTTACACCAGGGGCTCAGGTCATTATAAGACTCTTAGTCGTCTTTTACGACATCCACGAGCATAGTATGGGTTGTCAGTATTCGTAGCCGCTACTACACAGCTAAAAAATATTTATCATAGTAATAATAAAATTTATTATTTAATAATAAATTGTATTATTATAAATTCGTGTGGCGACGAAGGAAGAATGCAATTCATCACCCCAAATTTTGCTCGTGGGTGATCGTAAGAGACGACTAAGGGATCTAAAACTCATATAACATCTATGTAGAAGAAGAAAATCTCGAAACAAAACCCTGTACTAATATGTCTGACCAGCGTGATATAGTACGTCACTTTCCTTTCCATTATGAAGGAGGCTCGAGTGCAACAGTGGGACGTATATAAGCTGAGACGATGATTAAATTATATTATTAGGATACTTAATCCCTACTAATAGGTATATAAATGTGAATGTAAGTTTATTTGTTACGCTTTCACGCTAAAACTACTCAACGGATCATCATGAAACATTGTACATATATTCTTGGAGGTATTAAAAGTAACATAGGATACTTTTTATTAAAAAAAATCAAAATTTTTATATGAAAAGTTAAAAAAATGTGTGTCAAAAAATCTCAAAATCTAGCTTCTTCAACGCCATCTAGCAGTTCAGTAATGAAGTTCCAACCCTGAGTATTGTAATACCGTTGCACTGTATTACCGACGGACAAAAATAAAAATAGGGGATCAAAAACTTCAGGAAAGTAACCTTTTACGCAGAAGCTAGTATTTAATATTTGTTTATTTATTTTTATTGCATATGGTGGCAAACAAGCAAGCAGTATACGAGATAGTAAGTGTTACTGCCACCCATAGACCTTTCATTACCTAGGGTATAGCTAGGCTGCTGTCTACCAATACAAACCTCAATCCCACCCAGTTAGTCATCCAACTCTCTCGCTCACCGAACGAAGCGCAATAGCACATTGCCATTACTCAGACGTCGATCTTCTGCGAGACTGTGGTACTACCTCAGACAGACTGGCCCGCGGCTGTAGACAAAAAACTGTTAACAGCGTGGTCCTACTACTAATAAATAAATCAATTATACCTACCACTAATAAATAATTATTTTTAATAGAAGAAAAAATCTTTAGATAAATCCGAATACTGAACGAATCGTTTATAAAATAGAACAGAAATCGTTCGGCTCAACCTTTGCTTTATAGATTGCCAAATTGCCATGTAAAAATTCATTTTGCAACCCCAGGGGCTATTTGTCCTCCTTTCATGCAAGCTGATTGTAAACATTACCTTTTATTGCATAGCTGTTTTTTTAAACGAAAAAGGCTATTATTTCATTTCTATGGTGCTTAACTCCATATTTTGTTTAGACTGGAGACAGAAAAGCATTTTCTTTCCCTTAATTTAGCTGTTAAAACGATTGTTCGATGGTAGTATTAAAAAAGTTTAAATTTTATTTTATTGTTATCTGTGCTTCAAAAAATACTTTTGGTAATCTTTTTTATAACTTTCCGATATAGAAGACATTTTGACTGGTTTTAAGTTACATCGAAAAAAAAAACCTTGTTTATTTCTTTTCCTTTTTGGTATTTGAATATCTTGTTCTTGAATTCTAGCTTTATTTGCAGTGAAGACACTCGCTATATGATGACAGGTGAAGAATATAACTATCACCACCCTTTTCGTTTTCATAGTTGTTCCAAAAACCACTTTATTATTGTTAATGTTTTCAGATGATACCATCCTTTTTTTTTTTTTATTGGTGGGCTATGGGTGCGTCTCGCCCCGCCAAATCGGTCCGGGGTGACAGAGAAAGCGGCGCGTGACCCCATAGACCCTCCGTAAAATCCTCTCTCTTCGCCGTGCGAGCGGACCACCGGTACCCGATCTTTAGCTTCGGTGGTCCGCTCGGCGGTTTACCCTTGCGGGTTCCTCTCGTCGACGCCCCGACAGATTTCGCCATCGGGGCGTCGCCCTCACGCGGTGGCCTCGCGTCGGGTGACCGGACAATTCCCCGGTCCGATCACCCGAGGCCTGGGTTAGGGCGGCATCAGGCGCAGAGATGATACCGTCCTGGTATGTCACGATAAGACATGGGAGGTAGTTCGCATAGTTGCTGAGAAGGGATAGATGTAAGTTAGACAATGGGTTACATATAGTTTCCTGTCTTTGAATATCTCTAAGACTAAATTTACATGCTTTAGTAAATCATGACGAATATCATTTGACAAAAAGTTTTAAATTATGACACAGAAAATACAAGGAGAATGGCATAAATGATAATTGTACGACTATAGCCCAGCTCCGTTTATAAAATTTCTCAGTGTCACTATAGATGTGAGACCTGACTGGAAAGCTCATACAAAGAAACCGGCCGCTAAAATGAGGAAACCATCTACATCTTTAAAACAAAGTAGCAAATCCTTACTATCCTTACTAATATTATAAATGCGAAAGTAACTCTGTCTGTCTGTGTCTCTTTCACGCCAAAACTATTGAACCGATCTAAATGAAATTTGGCTTACAGATAGTTTAGAGCCTGACAAAGGATATAGGCTACTTTTTAATGCAAAGAAGGATTGTAAAGGGGGATGAAAAGCTGTAAGGAAGTATTGTCATTTTTAAAGCCAACAGCTTGAAACTTATTTTCAGGCTATTGATTAGATATAATTATACGTGACATTAAAATTTTGTAAAAAATACCCTTAAGGGGTAAAATAAAAATAGGGGATGGAAACTTTAGGAAAGTAAACTTTTACGCGGGTGAAGCCGCGGGCAGATGCTAGTCTTAATATATTAATTACAACATACAAGGCTCTCTGTAAGTCTCTAGTCTGTACTGTATTTGTGCCTGATAAAGTGCGGAAAAAACCTACATCATTGCAGTGTAAAGGGCGGTATTAAAGATAGTAATGCAATTAATACCCATTTCTCAAACATTAAATTTTGAACTGGCTTGAAAAAGAAACTTATTTGATAATGGAAAAAATAAAAACAAATGAACCCTTTAGCACGCGAAAAATGTTGTTCGTTATTCGTCATGTATACATTTCTACTTAGTACTAATTAGTTTTGATTGCCGCACATTATTTGAGAAAAGCACTATACAGGCCTTGACCATAACTAGGAATTGATGGACATACGTTTACGCGTTCGTCCATCAATCCCTGTTTTGCTGACAGCTGCAGTAATGTACTATAATATACATCCAACACTGAAAGTCTTTAAAAAAATGAATGTTTTAACGGTGAGGCAACCCTATATTATCGGGATCTTAAAAAGATATTATCGCATGTTAACGGTATCGGGTAAACTTTTTGATCGTTGCCTATATCGCGTGTAAACAGTACATTTGCTCAGCGACTTTTTGAAGTCTTGGCCCTAAACATATACACAAGAATTTCTCAAAAATATATAAGCCATAACATTAGAATAATGACAAATTGCCATTTTAAATTATTAGTGAAGGAAAGGATGCGGTGGTGGAGGATGATGATGCTACTGAAGGAAGGTGGAGTCAAGAGTCTCCGAAATCGGCGAGCGTGTATGAAGAGAATTATGAATGTTGAGGAAGCGAGTGAAGTATGCAAGAATAGAGTTCTCTGGCACTGTTCTCTCTGCCTACCCTGCAAGGGATATGGCATGATGATGTGTATGTATGTATGAAAGGATGAGGGAACTTAACTATAACGATGGGTGTATGATCATGAAAAGATAAAATACACAAACACACGTACAAACTCTCCTACACATACAAACCCATATGCACAAACAAGAACACAGACACATAAACGCATACATTCTATAAATTAACTATCTATATATTTAAAGGGATCATTATATATATAACTAGCGACCCGCCCTCTCTTCGCTTCGGTTACGTCAGATCCGTTGCGTAGTTTACTTTCACCACCTAGAATGCCTTTCGGAGAAGGAATTTCTTAAAATCCTACTTCATCTGACCTTGACAGGGCAGAAAAAAGTCCACACCAGATGACAAGTCTGTAGGAGCTATATTTAAAAATTTGATATTTACACTCCAGCAACCCCCGATACGGGTGGAATTTCATAAAATCCGTTCTTAGCTGATCTCTACTCGGCGAGAGGAAATATATAATAATAATATATATATATATATATATATATATATATATATATATATATATATATACAGGGTGGAAGTGGACCGCTCCCGAAAACAAAGACAGGTGAAGCTGCTACTCCTACTTGTAATGATAGGCCAGAAAAAGAAAATTTTTTTCACAAGTATTTTTCAGTTTTTTTCATATTCCATTGTATTAGGACAGTGCCATGTAACGATAACTCTGTATATATATATATATATATATTTATATATATAGGTAATTAAGTTGATATAAGTGAATTGTACACGTGCGAGATACTGATACCTGAAATACAGCATAATTAGGGCCAGAGATTTTGTCTGTCTCATATATATTTTATCAGGCAGTACTAACGTTTGTCCAGATGCTTTTAAATGTCTTGCGATCAGCAAGAATTTGAATTAGAAAAGATTAATGGAAAGAATGATTCTTTTTTAATTCCCTCCTAGGCAATGCGGGCAATAAAATTGATTATGACTATTCAGGCAATGAGTAAAAAGGTGTACAGCTTCAATAAGCGCAGCAGTACGGCACCACGAATATGCAAGAGCTTTACGGAACTTATATGTGATCCTTAGATAGATTGCTGTTGTAGGCATGGCAGAAACGCCTGAACGGTAGGAACGGATCTACTTAAGGGTTTTTTTGGGCTGCAGCTCAGGGCTCCTTGAACACAAAGTACCAAGCCCCCATTGAAAACAATAGCCGATATAATGTTTTAAAGTAAAATATGTAATTAAAATAAAATTCAATTATTTTATTGGTAATCTTGAGATCGATCAACTCTTTCATCGAAGGAAACGGAGAATTTCCAACCGCTTGTTTTCAGTCGTTCTCGAGGGTCGTATATAATAAAATACAATAGAATACAAATAGAGAACAACAATCTTATACGATCCACTAAATAATTTCTCAATTCTTTCAATAACTTGTGATTTAGCAAAGAATTTACATTATTTAGAAAATATAAAAATAATTGCAGCACAAAAATCCAGATAGGCCTCTTTAAAATTTAACTATACCTATGTCATAGCTAAGTACGATTACAATTGCTGTTTGTATAATATATTCTTACTAACATCAGAAAAGCGAAAGTAACTCTGTCTGTCTGACGCTCTTTTACTCCAAAACTACTGAACCGATCTATATTAAATTTGGTACACAGATAGTCTAGAGCCTGCTAAAGGACAGGCTATTTTTTAATGTAAAAAAGGGTGTAAAGGGAAATGAAAAGCTGCAAGGAACTATCTTCATTTTTAAAGCCAAAAGCCTGAAACTTATTTTTAGGCTATAGATTAGATATAAATAAATATGACAATAAAATTTCGTAAAAATTCACCCCTAAGGGGCAAATAAAAATAGGGGATAAAACTTTAGGAAAGTAACCCTTTACGCGGGCGAAGCCGCGGGCAGAAGCTAGTATTAAATAAATAAAATGTTCTATTGTTCATATTTTTGTATTTTTCCTCTTACTTACATCATTTTCATTAAAGAAAACAGTTTTTTAACAGAATGACAGTTAGTTGAATAATTAGTTTGCCCCTGTGTAGTATTAGCCTAGGGCTATTATTATGCAAATTCACCATCCTCCCTTGTTGATCGTACAGAAATTCTCTCGAGTTACATGTCCGTATAGTGTACTACTCTACACATGACTTGCAAACTATTTAACATAAGGCCACTATCGTTACGCCAGAGATCACACTCCTAGAGAATGTGATGCTCTGACTGTTCATACTCGTAGTCAGATGTGGAACATTGACATAATGGTGGGGAGACGACTTAAAAAGGAATATGCTTAATACTCGTTACGTTTTCAAGATACATACATACATACATATCATCACGCCATATCCCTTGCAGGGTAGACAGAGAGAACAGAGTGCCAGAGAACTCTATCCTTGCATACTTCACTCGCTTCGTTTTCAAGGTTATTATAAAAAAACTGGCTTTCCCTTTGCCTTTCGGTATAAAAGCATGCGATTAAAAAATATAAAAAAAATATAGTTTTTTGTACCACTTATCTTGTTCCTCGCCCTGACTGAGCAATTTGATTATGGTTGTAATTTAATATGGACTAGGTATTTTAGCTTCTTTTTTGTGTACTAAATTCAGTCTATATTGTCAACTTGATTTTATCCCAACCTGTGTCATTCAGATACAGAATATCGAAGGTCATACTTAAAGTAAGTGCCGTCCACTTGTATAAAGTCAACCCTATTTTGAATACAATTGGTTGACCACACTAGTGGAATTGCGGTCAACATTGATGTAGAGCGTTTAGTTGTTTCTAGTGGTACTTATGAGTCATCTGAGTTTTGGTAGTGTTAAGAGACGCTATCATGTGATGTGGAATTTACCTAGAAAGTTATTTAGGTAACTTTCTAGGTAACTTTGATAACTTTAACTTTCTAGGTAACTTTGATACATAAACATTGCATATGTATTACAATCATCAGATTTACTTAATAAAAACATTCATTTCAAAATAATGTGGTAGGACCACGCTGTTGACAGTTCTCTGTCTACAGCCGCGGGCCAGTCTGTCTGAGGTAGTACCACACTCTCGCAGAAAATCGACGTCTGAGTAATGGCAATGTGCTATTGCGCTTCGTTCAGTGAGCAAGAGAGCCGGTAGCCCAACTGGGTGGGTTTGGGGATTGGAATGATAGGCAGCGGCCTAGCTATACCCTTGGTATAGCAAAGATCCATGGGCAGCAGTGGCACTTACCATCAGGTGTGCTGCTAGCTCGTTTGTCACCATAAGCAATAAAAACAAAAAAAAAAGAAATAATGATTTTTCTGTCATTAGGAGGGCAATAGTCCTCATAATTATATTAAAATTAATACTTTATATTTGAAAATATATTTATGACAAAAAGTAATTTGAAAAAAATAATATACAGAGGTCATCCATGTCAAATTGTTTTTAAATAAAATAAGACACAAATATAAGAATGAACGATTTCGATTCTATAATTCTTTTAAATGTCGGATAGACATTAAAGTATGATTTCTACAGAGTTAACGTTTTATTTAATATTCGGCTTTATAAACTTAATCCTCAGGGCATTACGGGTTATCCAGGGTACGTGTTACGGATTTCCGTTTCATTAAGATTTATATATTTAAAAAAATAATGTGGATTGAAGTCAGCAAGCCGGCGCATAGAGTCGACCCGTTTTAAATGCTCAGCAGTCGTTTACGAGTTCACAGATTATTTTATTTTCACATTACTTTTTAGATAGCTCGATTGTACCTCAATGAGATTGAATTTGTTATGACGAAATTTTAAACCTATAAAATGTTAGCAAGCGCCAGCGACTTGGTCTGCATGGTTTGTTAATAAAAAGGTAATCTATGTCTTTCACCAGGCTTCAGTCACGTACTCGGTCTTGGCGTGTCTTTGCCTGGAAAGTCTAGGGACCGCTATTATAAATTATTTTATTCCCATTGATATAACTCGCCACCAGGCGGCGCTGCGATATATAGACTTTTTCAAACAAACCAATGGGCTGGGTTTGCTAGTCTGTTTCATATTTCTAACACAGTTTGGCACAAAAACTATCTGTACCTAGTTTTATCTCTCGACTAGGACAATAGTTAAAGACACAATTACAGATTAAAAAAGATATCAAGGACGTATTGTTGAAAACTAGTGCTATGTGCTATAAGCATTATAGCGATGCAACTTCTTATTGGGCAATGTCCTTTTTTGAAATATCTTATAATGCTCAAAGTATTTTTGCTTAGAACATTTATATATTTTTTTATTTTATACATTGTAGTTTCTATCTGGTAATTCTCAGAATAATGATTTAATCTTGTATTACTCTCAATTTTTTTTTTTACTTCAAGTAATTTTATTTAATGTTTTCCATGTGGTGATGGAGTAAGAATACAATTCACTACGCCCTATCTTACTCGTGGATGATTGTAAGAGACGATTAAGAGATATAAAAGTCATATAACATCTATGCGAGAGAAGGAACACTCGAAACAAATTTCTATACCAACACGTCTGACCAGCGTGGTATAGTAGGTCAATTTCCCTTCCATCACGTAGGAGACTCGAGTCCAACAGTGGGACATATATGAGCTGAGATGATGATGATGATGATGTTGAACTTTATGTAATACAATTACCTAAATTGCCGAAACTGAATATTACTCTTAATATATGGCTAGATGGCAATATTTTCCCCTGGGAAAATTTGTTAAGCAAATCAATGTTAATAAATTTTACAAGTGAATATAAATCATAGCGTTATTACAATGTTAACTGAATATATCAAACCAGAGGCGAGTTACCTATTTTTATGAAAGTCACTTCTGAGTAACACTGATTATATAATCTTTGACATAATACAGCCCTGTGTTTACGATGGGGGAAAGTCGGTCCCTTTCCGCGTAAGACTCTAACCATTCCATTGAAAATGTGATCTTACTTCTTCAGTGTAAGAGTTAGATTGTATCGTTTAGAATAAAACACCCGGAATTTTCCGTATTGATGGCACGTGTGGTTCACATCCTTTATTGAAGATTTTACCCCTCCCACGCAGGGAGACAAATGAAATACCACCTGCTCTAAATACTTGCCCCCGCGTTATCGGTATGCAGAAACGTCAGTCCACCCTACGTTCTTCTACGTTCAGGCAAGTAGCAAAATTTAAGTTTAAACATCTTACGTATATACTTATTCAGCACTAATGAGATTTCCGAGAAAAGTCTCAGTTGAAATACTCTCCAATGTTTTTAGACGTCCTCTCAGACTTTTTGTTCAAGTGCGTGGCGTTATATTTTTTTTTGTTTTTATATAGAATAATACCTAGGTATGTCAAATTATTTATTCTTTTTACATACATACCATCACGCCATATTCCTTGCAGGGTAGGCAGAGAGAACAGAGTGCCAGAGAACTCTATCCTTGCATACTTCACTCGCTTCCTAAACATTCATAATTCTCTTCATACACGCTCGCCGGTTTCGGAGACTCTTAACTCCAACTTCCTTCAGTACATGACCGATCTGGTCTAGGTAGGTTAGTCTTGGTCTGCCCCGGTACCTACATCCATTCACTTTCGCATTGTATATCTTCTTAACCAGACGTTCGTCCGGCATTCTTTCCACATGTCCGAACCATCGGAGCATTCCCTTTCGCATCTTTACACCAATACTTTCTTTCATACCTACTCGCTCTCTTACGTCGTCGTTACGAATGCGGTCGGTCAGCCTAACTCCATCGATTTTCCGTAGAAATCGCATTTCGACTGCATTAATTTTACTTTCATACTCTTTTCTGCATACCCAACTCTCGCTTCCATACAGTTATGTTGAGACAAGCACTGCCTTATGTATTGCTACACGTGCCTTTTGGCTAAGGCGGTGGCTACCGAGAAGTTGTCCTAACGGAGCGTTAGGACAACTTCTATATACAAATTCATCCACTTGCTCTAGTGCATCATTACCTATTTTACTCTTACATCTGTTCTGGCTTCATCCCTTTCAAAGACCATTATTTTGGTTTTGCTCACATTAATGTTTTTTCATTTTTTATTCTTTTTCTTTTCAGATAAACGCATCTACAATGATGGATTTTCGGATTAAACACGAGCCCCCTTCCTAATATATCACGTTGGCGAGACGGACTAGCATGGGTTATATTTATCTATATTTTTTTTTTCATCTAGTAGTATTTACCTGCCTGCATTTCTTAATCGTTAAATTCCCATGATATTTTTTATATTTGTAATTGTGTACATTTTTTTAAGTAAACCGCCCTGCACTAAGGAAATACTCCTTGTATTGCGAGAAACTTTACAAACACGCAATTAACGCATACAAATTACTCTGACTCAGAGCAACACTTTCTGGATCGTACAAAGTACCTATTGTTTTGCGTAGAAATCGAATTCACGGCATTGGTACGAAAGGTAGCTACTAAAGTTGTGTAGTTCCTGAGCGAGTGATATAAAAGAGCTATATCACCCACATAGACACAATCTATCACTCGCTCACTTTACCGCCGAATATAGCAGTAGCTCACTAGCCCATCGCTCACTTCGCTTCACAGAATGTTTCACTCTCATAAGGTAACGAAAAACGAGCGAGATAGGTGCGCTGCGTAGCGTGCGACGAGAATGATATTTCACACTGTTTTCGTATCGTTATAATTAAGTTTTCAAAAGAGAATACACTCTATTTCTTTAGAAATAAAATTTAATAATTAATATTTATTATTAGAAAATAGATTTTTATTTGTTTTATTATAACCAACTAGTAATGCTTTTTTGATATTATGATACTAGAGCGATAAAGTATTTTGAAATTCCTTTTATGGGTAATTAGTTGCTCCCGGGGTATCTTGGCAATACGTGACAGAGTGTTGAATAAAACTTACTTTTATAGACTGAACTGTAAATAGTCTAAATTGTGCGCGTTATTGTTTATGTAGGACTATTTTTCTCTAGTAATAGAAATCTAAATAGAATTATCTGTATGCTTAAGTGTTTTTGTAGAACATTAATATACATTAAAAATTAAGTTTTACTATCGACTGTGTGAGTAATTGAAATAAAAAGCGAAGTCCATCATGGAAAAATGAGTGATAGATTCGTATGAGTGATAGATTCGTTTGAGCGATAGATTTAAAGTGAACGAACTTTGAAAGTGAGCTAGAGGAGTGATTTAATAAAGTGATTGACTACTGAGCTAAGTGAGCTAAATGAGTGATATGTATCTTTACAGTGAAAAGATATATATAACTCTTTTCAGCGCAGTGATACATATTGCGCATGACTAGTAGCTACGGTATCTTAACCACTACGCCATTTGTGCAGTCCTATAAAAAATATCTCATTGCTATGTTGATATCTGATATACAGAAGAATGGCCAGAAGAATTTATCACAGATCGTCAAACTGTCTGTCAAGGTTAGCGATTATAGCTTTATCTAGTCCAGAATATACATCCCACAGTCGGGCTCAGGCCTCGATCCTCCACCATGGGAGAGAAATAGACCTACTATACTACACGGCTTAAACGTGTTGCTATATTGTTTTATGGTTTGCCTTCTCTTGCATCGTTTTTTTTACATATTATTTCCATTAGTCGTCTCTTTCACTCATGAGCAAGACAGGTGTTAGTGAAAGATATTTTTACTGTCACCACACTGATGTATGGTTTAGAATATTATAAATACCATAGACTTATTTTTTTAGTTCTATTCGTTAAGCGTTCGGACAGGCAAAGGGAAGTAATCCCATAAAGCCAAGTCTTATATAATTTTCTTTAAATGTCATTTAGAACTTTCTACAGCCTATTAATAGTCGATATCCGTCAGTAAGTCTAGTCATTACCATTAATTGGGCGCTCGTAACCAAATTAATTATTTATACCTATCATATTCACTACACTTTAACTATAATATGAAATACCAGTACCTAGATTTATTTAATATAACACTTCAAAACACTAAAGAAATGAATATAATGTGAGAATATGACATTTCTATATTGCCGCCAAATCTCCTAATTACCATAGATAGCATTCACGGCCAAACACTAAATTAATATTTATCCATATGACGAAAATTTTCTACATTCTGAACAGAATTGTCAAAACAAACGTATGAATGACCTAATTCGGTTAAGTAGCTACATGCACATATAACTAAACGTACATATTACAACTACGTACATATTGATCGTTCGTTATTCGACCCTTCACGGGCCTCGTTGTTCACTACCTACTGTTGATTAAATTAAACGCTCGTTTGTTGTGAGTTGAATGTAAATATTAATATCGACTAAAACATTTATCTCGTTGAATATTTTATTTTATTTATAGTTTTCACGCCTTTATATTAGTTGTGGCATACACGTGGTTATTTATTTACCAGCCCGCGGCTAATTTCACGTTTATTTATATACCACTAGGTTCTGCCCGCGGCTTCGCCCGCGTAGAAGGTTACTTTCCTAAAGTATTTCATCCCCTATTTTTATATTACCCTTTAAGGGTATTTTTTTTACAAAATTTTAATGTCACATATATTTATATCTAATCAATAGCCTAAAAATAAGTTCCAAGCTTCTGGCCTTAAAAATGACGATACTCGATACTTCCTTACAACTTTTCATCTCCCTTTACAACCAATTTTTGCATTAAAAAGTAGTCTCTGTCCTTTATCAGGCTCTAGACCATCAGTGTTTAGATCGGTTCAGTAGTTTTGGCGTGAAAGAGCGACAGACAGACAGACAGAGTAACCGCATAAACTACCGTACATGTACCTTTACTATCGTCATTTGAGCGGGCCACCTGTACTGTGCCCTTGTCTTCGATGAATGTGCATATCCTAGTCGTTATTTACAATACAAATTATTGTAATATATGAAAAAACAAATAAAACTATATTTTATAAATTGAAATCAAGAAATCTTAATTAATTATATTTTATAAAATTGATTGCTTATATTTGTAAACGGTTTTTTTTTATTATGAAAACAGTGCAAAACTTGTAAAAGTTTATTACTGTATTAATGACTTGATAAAATTAATTGCTAATAAAAATAATTCCTCAAAATAAAAAAAAATAACAATACAAGTTTGTGAGACTAATAAGATTTCACTTAAAAGGAATTCATCCTATGTCTGTTTTTTGAATGCCATCAAATCATAGCTAAGTGACATTTAGAACGTGAATTCCTATGGCTGATCATCGAGTTATAAGTACATAAGGAATTATAGCAGCTTAAACGTGACACCAATGAAAACCTAACCAATGCTCACGGGACAGACGGACCGGTGGTTATATATATATATATATATATATATACATACATACATATATATATATATATATATATATATATATATATATATAAAAGACACCGAGGTTTGACCCTCGGGAAGTCACGGGAAACGCATTTAATTGTCTTGGGCCCCGCAACAAATTTAATTAGAAAATAAAAACAGGAGGAGTTGGAATAATTCCACTTCCTTTCTATGAAAAGCGGGAGACATTAAGCAAAAATTAGCTAATAGACCAAGAGATAAGAGGATGTACCTACTAATACGTCAAGCACAGCAGTATGGCACCACGAATATGACAAAGCTTATGGGGCCTATATGTGAGCCTTAACATTGATTATAACAGTAGGTATGGCAGAAGCCCCTGAACGCACGGAAATTTTCTCGAGTTGCCACAACGTCCATATAATATGCAAGTTGTCCAGACCTTTCTGTATCGGGCATTTGTAAGTTCAATAAAACAAAAAATATATGTAAGCAATAAAAAAAAATGTTTACTAGCTTCTGCCCGCGGCTTCGCCCACGTAAAAGGTTACTTTACTATAGTTTTTCATCCCCTATTTTTACAAAACTTTAATTCTACAAAATTTTAATGTATAATATTTATTTATATCTAATTAATAGCCTAAAAATAAGTTTCAAGCTTCAAAAACGACGATACTTCCTTACAACTTTTTACCCCCTTTTACAACCCTTTTTTGCATTAAAAAGTTAGACTCTAGACTATCTGTGTACCAAATTTCATTTAGATCAGTTCAGTAGTTTTGTTTGTTTTGTGAAAGACCGACAGGCATACAGACAGACAGAGTTACTTTCGCATTTATAATATTAGTAAGGATTGTTAGCATATGAATTGGAAAATTATTTAGAAAAGATGATGTTATCCAAATGATGACCGTTACGTTGCTGGCACTCTTCTAAACGGGAACGAAAATTGGCGAAACACGCTGACATATAGCCCTCGATATTGCTGTCATTTCTGAGCTGATGTTTTGCTTCAGCCTACCGAGTCTGGGTATAATTTGTATCTATCGATAGTTAATTGTGAAACAATACAAGTACTTATTTCTTAATTGGGAATATTTAAAAAAATTGACTGATAATAAAAAAGTATACCCAAATATGCTCATCGTTCATTCTCTTTAATACGATACGTTCATAATAGGAAGCCCTAGTGAAATCTAAATCGTATCTATAGCTCATTTCGAAAATGTTAAGAATGCTAATAACGAATTAAAAAATAATTGCTTGCATAGAATTGAGTAGATTTTGTTCAAGAAATCCGTTCAAATATTTTTTGCATTGTTATTCAAAATGTCAATATAAATTACGTTTATATTGCTAAATCACATGTGCATTAGAAGATTCGAGCATATTTCCTTTTTTTTAACTGGCAACCCGTCAACCGCTCACTATTTTTCATGATCACCACACCGTTTGACTTGAAGTGGTGAACCCAACGGTGAACAATGGCGGATAAAAAATGCACGCCGAGCTATTCATCAAATTTGAGCAATGAAAACATAATAATGATTCTATATGAATGTATGTTAAGGTTTAAGATACAGATGCGGTATTGTTAAAATGGATGTATATTTTATTTTTATGAATGCTAATAATATCTGTCAAATTGTATCTTTTTTTTTAAATTTCATACTTTTGAGATAATGTATAAAGTTTATATATATGAGATCATGTATAACCAAATTATAAGGAACAGTGTATTCATGAATGCAGTTATGCAGGTTTAGTTTTCTTACTGTTGAGAATACTTGAAAGAATTTTCTATAAATCCACCATATATACACTTCTTCAATAATGCCTTTATTCACTTCTGAATTTATCATAATTTATACCATCTATCCGCCTGTCCGTGTATATCTAATATCTTCACCATAAAGAGGAATAATGCCATAAATAAAAGACTTGGCAAGCTCATTGGCGATCGCAGTTAACCTTATGAGTTTCTCCAAGAGAGCGCTGATAATCGTTCTCCTGGTGATTCATTAGTCAGTTTCTACGACTTTCAGAGAAGGTCCAGAAGTTTAAGAGAAGGTTAGGACACATTATGACACATTATTTTATTCTCTCACTTGATAGTTACCACATAAGGAGATTACTTTTAAAATTGCTTTAATTAATGACAACCGCCATCTTCTGTTCCTATCTTTTTTAACATTCCCCTTCTTCTCATTCCATATATAACGGGTCACTGCTATATTATGCTGGACATCTATCTAGATCAGCGTAGTGTTTGATTCGAGTTTTCTTCCATTATCGATCCCCGCGCCATCTACGTGAATGCAAGTATTTACTATGATGTTCCACAGATAATGTCTCAAGTATAATAGTAGATATAATAAAATAATATTTTAAAACAGATACACACCAATCATCACAGACATAAACCAATCTAATTTTTCGGGCCTCCTCTGTAATGGGAGGGAAATAAACCTACTATACCACACTGGTCAGACGTGTTGGTATAGGGTTTTGTTTCGAGATTTCCTTCTCTTGCATAGATGTTATATGCGTTTTATATCCCTTAGTCGTCTCTTACGATCACCCACGTGTAAGACAGAGGTTGGTGAATTATATTCTTACTCCGTCACCAAACGGATGATTTATTTTACTTGCCATATCCATAATACATAACTGTGCTCACTATATTCTCACATTATTGTTGTTTACACGACGGATGGTGCAAGTATGAGTTCAATGGGAGAATTGGCCTACTTGAAATACAATAGCCTCACAGGCCCCTGTCGAGATACCTCTTGTGTCTACTATCCAACCAATAACATGTTTTATGCTCTTTATAACATAATGGAGAAGAGGCTCAGCAGAGCGCATTTTCGGATTATTGTTAAGTATTTCTCTGACGTATCGTAAAATTACCTATAAAAATACATGTAACCCACTCTATACTTATGAAGAAACTACGACTATCTATGCAAAGGTTTCACGTTCAATCCTTATGGTCCGCACCGGCTTCGTAACTGGCTTTTTATAGAGCAAGCTGCTTTTAATTCGTATTTTGAATACTTATGATTTGCCTTCACTCTGTTTAGACGTTCGTAGCGACGGGAGGGTGACGTGAATCTCCATAGTTACCTACATATTTTATGTATCCTAGTATAGTTACTACCGTATGTTACTCAAAACTTGGTCCTGGTTTGGTAATCCCTACTCCACTGTAGGAACTCCGGCTTTCCGGTCTCCGTGATGACCTATCACCTAGTTAGGCCGTGACAAATTCTTTGCATTAGGACAATGAAAACGTATCTATGTAAAGCACTGTTATCTGTATCATATTCACTAACACCTCAAACCTGCGCATCAAATTACCTACATAAAAAAAAAAAAAAAAATACAGGTAACACGTTAACACTAAGATATTGAACATAATACAAGAGCACTACAAGACACTTTTTCTTTCCCGCTAAAACCGCAATTAAATTTAAATATGGAATTTAAGTAGACAAACAGTAGTCAAGTTGAATACTGTCTACTTTATCATGCTTATGAAACTGACTGAATAATTTCAAAGTTGTATATGCATTCATTGTAAATGTATTTCGATTATTACAGATATACTTAATTAAATCACGTGTAGGTATTTAAAGATTTAATTATAGCTAAGTAGAAATTTCGCGGGCAAAAATTATATTTCTATTTTCTGTAATCAATAAAAGAGCCGGCCGCAACGACCGCAACACTTTTTTTTTTCAACGATAAAAAAAAAAACAATTTGCTGCCGTTTCAGCCGAGCGGCGAAATA
Source organism: Lymantria monacha (assembly GCA_905163515.2). Taxonomy (NCBI): domain Eukaryota; kingdom Metazoa; phylum Arthropoda; class Insecta; order Lepidoptera; family Erebidae; genus Lymantria; species Lymantria monacha. The sequence goes on from LR991081.1 coordinate 28,906,240, forward strand.
TCATCACTTTAATCTGTATAATAGGTAGGTTGGGTCATGATTATGTAGGCGGGGCACCGAAAGAAGGAGCAACATTCATTGGTGGATATCGTAGAAGGGGACAGCATGTGGTATTATTCGTGGCAACACGCTGCTCTTAGTCCCATTCTAAGGTAGTACAGCGTTCTGACAGTGTCTCGCGATAGTGTGCTGTGAATTAACAATGTTAGAATTTTATACGAACATAAATTCAGGATTGATGCAGGAGGCCATACAACCACCGATCAACTGCACAGGACGTACAGGTGAGCCGATTAACTTAAATTATTAATTTCCACTTTGTATAACTTTGCGAATGGAAACAATTAATTTTGTTCAAAGTATAAGGATAGAGGAACTGCAGCATATTTGGAATACTAGTTTGTTTTTTGAGGATAAATTTAAAGAGAAAAGGTGTGGATCTATAAAAAATACATTAAATGATTGATAAATTATTAAACTTTAATAATTAAAATAATCAAACATAACAAAAACCAGGAACCTTATCAAAATGCTTATCAAACGAAAAAACTCCAAAATCGAGATTTGACTTAGGGTGCAGGTAATTTGGAATATAGTATTCCAAATTATATTCACATTTTTTTGACATTTGCTAACACTTTTCCTTAGAAACTAATAAATATATATATATCTCTATAATAGTCTTATAGTTTTTAGATCTTTAGTCATCAATATTTTTTTAAACAAAATAAACTAAAATAATCTCTAATTAAGTAATCAGTCACAATAATCAAAGATCAGTCTTAAGTTTGAACTTACAGTTTACTATTATTAGTTATTATTCTTGCAGTAATCACAAATATACACAAAAGATTCATAACCACTACAAGAACCGTGGACCCACAATTCGCACATTAAGCACTGTACCAATTCTTCACCCCTTTTATCCTCGCTATATTTACCGTTACAGAAAAACATTCGACGTCTTCGTCCGTAGGGACAGTAGTCTCATCTCTCGTTGCTACATTGTCAGAAGAGTCTGTGTTATTTGCAGATATAGCCCCAGGAATCGGATCTGATGAGTCAGTCGGTCATATTTCTTTTCTTTATCTTTCTTGTTATTTTCCTCTTGTGTTTTCCTTTTTTCTGTGTTTTGTTTTCTTTATCAGACTTTTTAAGTTGTGCATTCTCAAGGTCTTTTTTATAAGGAGAACTTGAGATTATTTCCAATCTTGATGGCTTACGGCCCCTATTGCTAGTTCTCTTTTTTATTGTGGCCACGGGAGAAATATGGGAAGGAGTAACAAGGGAGTGAATTTCTGTCCTACTACCTGACGGTCCTGGCTCTGTTTCAATAAAATTCTCCAATCGCAAGGAAGCATTTGTGGAGGAGGCGATCGTCATTGAAATTATTTAACTGTTTGGATCCTTTCCTTGACCTGGGTACGTTGAACTGTTTAGCTGCCTTTAAATATCCCATTCTCTTATCTCTAACAGCGGGAATGGCAGCGGCCATTTCCTCCTTTTCTCCTCCATCTCTTTCTCTTATTATATTTGCGAGATGTAGCCATTTCTAAAAAAAACAGAATAATTAATACTTCTCATAGAAATGTGCATATAATTTGGAATATTCCAAATTATATTCTCTTTCGGTATTCCAAATTAACAACATACCAACCTAACCTAAAATTCTATGTCACATTTTTAATGTTAGATATATTCACAAAATCATAGTAAAATCACAAACTAACAAGGCCACTTAACAGTTTAAATAATTAAGATGAAGATTTAAAGCATTACAATAAATGATTATCACCGATTGCATTCTTACCGATTTTTTTTTCAAAGCAGGCGTCACGTTCCTTTGCGATTTGTAGCCGGAATGTCAAGATGCCGTCCTGTTTTTAATACACAATAGCTTTGTGTGTCGTATGACTTCATGTTTACGCCAAAAAAATACAGATGGTGTTTATAATTATTTTGATATCGAAGTATTCCAAATTACCTGCAGTATCCCAAATATGCTGCAGTTCCTCTACTAATTACTTATTTATAATAACGATTACCTTATATCCATTTAACTTATGAATTGATCGATTAAAAGCTATAATGAAGTAATGTAAAGCTAAACGTTTATATTCTGATAACGGTTTCCCATATGAATTAAAACTTAATATAAATTAACATATTTGGCAAACAAAATTAATTGGACTAATGTAAAAATTAATAATTGGTTTAAACGTTGCTTTTATTAATAGTTAATTACAGTTATATAAGGTACATTATATTCTGTTATCAATAAAGTGCCCATTTAATATAAATGATTATTTATATTAAATAAATGGAAACACCACATACCTGATATCCTAAATTAATAAAAATTTTAACTTGTTATTTTCCTTGTATTGAAATCAGATTACGTACCTACCAAACTTTATTAAAATCGTCATTTTCCTTTGCGGTGACCAAAATTAATAAAATTAACTAAATGCGTATTAAGTTTATATGGAATTAAATTAAAATTTTAATTAGTTTAGAACAAAATCAGATTTATTTTTAAATACAATAATAGTGTGTGAACAGTATCTATGAGAAGTCACCATTCTCCTACTCTTATCCCAATTACTTGGGGTCGATACAATATGTACCTACTCTTCTTTCATAGTACCTACAGTACATATTGTAAAAGTTATTGGCAATAGTTTCGTGACTGGCCGCCTGTTATTTTTTTTTAAATTTTCATAGGTAATGTAATTTTATTTTGCCTTTGAAAAACAAATAAAGATCTTTTTCTTTCTTTCTTTCTTTCTTAGTCGTCTTTTACGACATCCACGAGTAAAGTAAGTGTTTATTTCCTAAAGGCATCTTTGTGCTTTTTAGTGGCTGCAATTCGAAATTATGTAAGTGGGTAAGTACCTAAATTAGGTAGGTACATGAGAATTAAATAATTTCTGGGAAGTTTTAGATCATATTCATTAGATAAATTCTTTTATTTTAAGTCTATTAGCAATAGGCATCAACAATTTCTGGTATAGATATTTTATTTATCATTAATTCAGCTTTATACTGTACACTGTTAGATGTAGGTAGGTTTCTTCTATAGAACGCAAGAACATGCGGTTTTGTACCGCACGCGTCCAATTATTCTCAGCGTCTTTCACCAATTTATCGGTCCATTTCGTGAGTGGTATGCAGTGTTCTTATAATTAATAAATACCAGTGTGGTATCATACGTTTCTTCAAAAAAAATCTAAAGTGAGGACAAACTAGAAACGTTAGGCCTTAAAGAAGAATATTTAACTCCATAATAAAAATGACAATTAAACTGTATCTAGTATTTCGTACGAAAAAAAAAGTAACGAACAACATTTTTCACGTGCTAAAAGGTTTATTTGTTTTCTTTTTTTTCAATATTAAACAGCTTTCTTTTTCAAGCCAATTCGAAATTTAAATAAAACTCTGATAAGTCGCCTATTTGGTTACCATGTTTTGAAGTAACAAATCGTTCCATTTTTAAAATACACGATAGATATGAATTTACATATATAAGTATTTATTTGGCCGCTAAAATACGAAAGATATGGATTTTCATACATTTTTTGCCGGCCGCTGCTCGCAAGTATTTGGTCAGTAGGTACAGCAATATCGATTTATCTCGAAGAACGTTGTCAAAATAATGTTCAAACCAACCATGTTTGAGAAAAATAATTTAAAATTATGATTTAAAATACCTATAATAGGCTGCCAACCTATAGGTAGATATCTATCTAAGTATAATATAGCTGTAAAAGTAAAGCAACGCGTCATCCATAGTTAAACGCACGAAAATTATTTTGGTCATCGTGTAAAATACCGAAGTCGCTAATGTGACCACAGTATTAGGTATCGCGATAACTTTCTAGTGTACAAAACGTACGAAGCTTTGCCACATATTACTTCGGGATGATACGCGCATGTGCGGCCCTAGCATTAGAATAATACTTTATTGATGTTTTCAAAACAATTCATTCGTTTTTATTTAATTAATTATGAATCTTATACCGTATAGGTATCTGATATTATTTCTCTTATGATATACCTACTTATATAAAAGTGACAAATAGAAATTGTTAGCTGTTATGATTGCCAAAATGTTGCTGTAAAATGCGCAACGGCAACCAATATTTTCTAATTTTTAACACATATTACTGTAAAGTGATTTATAATTTATTAAAGGATTCATTTCGTCTCAGCTCATGTATACCTACACGGCTCGAGCCTTCTCCAAAATATCAGCGAAATTGACCTACTATACCACGCTGATCAAACTGGATGGTATAAAGTTTTATTTCGAGATTTCCTTCTCTTGCATAAATGTTATCTTTATATAATATTGCTTAGTCATCTTTTAAACACGCATAGATAAAATAAGTGTTAAATTTTATTCTTACACCGTCACAGCACAAAACATTAAAATATTAATTAACATTATTTTAATTTAAAATGCTAATCACTTTTTGATACGCAATCTAGCTGAAATGTATTCTCCATTATTAATATTCTTTTTATTATTAAAACTGAACATAGTTGCACCTACCTATCTCATCCTATAGACATGTCTTGTAATTTTACTCGAATTGTATTATGTTTTATATTACTTAGTAGAGGAAAGGAAGGTAATATGGAATACCATTTTCTTTTTTGAGTATAAAAACATATTCCCCAAAGTTAAAATTGAAATACACACACTAATTTGTTGGAACATTAATTAGCTTTAATAATAATTTTATTTTCATTACAAAAATAATATAACTATATTTTCTTGACAAAAAACAACCATAAATCAAAAATATTGTAAAATGACAACCGACCCAAGGTGCAGATAATGTGGAATATGGTATTCCATATTATCTGCACCAAAATCGTACACACTTTTAACAGTTATTTTATTAACTCAAACAAAATCCTTTTTATAATAGTAATTTTATTAATCGCAGTATTTTGTATGGCCATGTCGAATTAATAAAATATTCAAAAATCAACATAACTTATATGAATAAGTAAAAATCAAACTAGTTATAAATCTAGAATAGAAATAATAATAAAAAAAAAAAAAATATAGAAAAGAATTTAAAAATATAAATTATTTGCAGTAATCACAAACGTAGTTACCAAATTCATAGCCCGCGCAGTCACAATGCACCCACAATTGGCAAATAAGGCACTGAACCCATTCTTCTCCTTTATCATCTTGGCTATACTTTCTATTGCAAAAAAAGCATTCTGAACCATTTTGAGGCGGTACCTCGCTTATAATCTCGTCATATGAGAAGAGGTCATCGTCATCTTCGTCATGAATATTAAGATTTTCATTTAAACTATTATCTGAAGAGTCGCCAACTGAGTAAACTTCCTTTGATCTCTTTTTTGACGATTTACCCTTGCCTTTCCCTTTGCTCTGTTTCTGCACTTTTTCTTTTCCTTTCACTTGACTTATAGCTATTGTGCTTTTTAAATCTCTTTTAAAATCTGCAGATTTTTTCAGAATCTGAAGGCTTATATGAGTCTTATATGTCATGGCTCATATAATTCATATAATATGGAATACTATACCATATTATATGCACTAACAGTATTTCATATTAGCAACACGGCAGCATAAGCAAAAAAAAATATTTAGATTTAGGTGTTTCAATATATGATGAAAATCAATACACATCCTTAAACTTTAGTACCCTAAGCATTGTTTGAATACCAGTTATAAAAAATAAAGTAATTATACGTTATGATAACAAAAAATTTAAAACGTGCCAAAAAAGTTTTGTTGTACAGCCTTCTAGTTGATCGTGTCTCAAAAAGAAAAGAACAATATGGCGGATTACTGTCACTTGCACAGATTAATAGGTTCATTTGACGCTTCAATTCACAACATCACGGCACCGGCGGCACGCGGCGATGGCACTACTAGTTTTAATAAAATCTCAGTATCCCATATTAACTGCATATTCTATATTACCTTCCTTTCCTCTACTAATAATTATATAGGTAATGATTTTTTGGATCCCTTCATGGGTTCCGCTTCATAATGGTGTAACAATTCTAACACCATTTCATTGCTCCACTCCATATTTATTGATTAACTGGAGATCCTCATGCGCGTCTAAACACATCGAAAATTGCCGCCGAAATGAAAAACGCTAGTCTGACCACAGAGCTCGATATATTGGCGCTAAAGTTGTGTAGCTTCTGAGCGAGTGATATAAAAGAGCTATATCACTCACATAGACACAATCTATCACTCGCTCACTTTACCGCCGAACATATCAGTAGCTCACTAGCTCATCGCTCACTTCGCATCGCAGAATGTTTCACTCTCACAAGGTAACGAAAAATGAGCGAGATAGGTGCGCTGCGTAGCCTGCCGACGAGAATGATATTTCACACTGTTTTCGTATCGATATAATTAGGTTGTCAAAAGAGAATATACTTTATTTCTTTACAGATAAAGTTTAATAAATAATATTTATTATTAGAAAATAGATTGTATTTTTTTCATTTTTTTGGCCTTTTTCCTCTAGTAATAGAAATCTAAATAGAAATCTCTGTATGCTTAAGTGTTTTTGTAGAACGTTAACATACATTAAAAATTAAGTTTTACTGTCGACAATCTGTAATTTAAATAAAAAGCGAAACCCATCATGGAAAAAATGAGTGATAGATTCGTTTGAGCGATTGATTTAAAGTGAGCGAACTTTGAAAGTGAGCTAGAGGAGTGATTTAATAATGATGATTGACTACTGAGCTAAGTGAGCTAAATAAGTGATATATATCTTCACAGTGAAAAGATATATATCACTCTTTTCAGCGCAGTGATACATATTGCGCATGACTAATTGGCGCGCTAAAACCCTTTGTTATCGCCACCCAAGCGATAACGCACACGAAGCCCGAATGTTCGCGACGATAGCCAATAATGGTCACATCTGCGTGTATCGTCTCATTGCACGAAGCTTCTTGACGATACACGCAGGTACGGCCCTAGCATAATTAAAATACAATCGTTGAGAGACAACTTAACATAAATAGGTTAGAATTTCATTATTTATAATTACCTACATAAACAATATTTTTTATTAATTCATTATATATGTAGGTACTTACTAACTTTAAAGCTGGATATTTTGTTAACAAAATGTAAAGATAAGAAAACAACTAGGTAGGTAGTAGGTAGGGTTTTTATTTAATTTTATTTACACATTACTAAACTATAACTATAATTTTCGATGGATGCAGGCGGCACAGGACTGCACTCTGTGTAGAACCATTTTTTATTTTTTGCGGGCTATGGGTTGGCCACGCTCCGCCACAAATCTGTCCGGGGCGACGGAAGAGAAGACTCTGTGGTGCACCATGAGGGAAGCCTACGTCCAGCAGTGGACGGCGATAGGCTGAAATGACGATGATGGTGATGAACTATAATTTTCACGCAGTAGTTAATATCCAATATTTAAATATTTATTAATATTAAACGCAGAAATATCCAATAAGTAGATATTTATTAATATTTTCCAGCAATAATTAACGGAGCTGTACTTAACATTGTCGATTTAATTTCATACATCCAATGTTGTAATTATTTGATTAATCTTTATGATTTGATTATGAATCTTTGCAAAAAGTACCTACCATACCATGTCTACTATATATTTAGCAATATTTTTTAATATCGGTTGCATGCTGTTGATAGTTCTCTGTTTACAGCCGCGGGCCGGTCCGTCCGTGTTAGTACCACACTCTCGCAGAAGATCGACGTCTGAGTAATGATAATGTGCTATTGCGCTCCGTTTGGTGAGCGAGAGAGCCGACAGCCCAACTGGGTGGGTTTGGGGTTTGTAATGGTAGGCAGCGGCCTGGCTGTACCCTCGGTATAGCAGAGGTCCATGAGCAGCAGTTACACTTACCATCAGGTGTGCTGTTTGCTTGTTTGCCACCATAAGCAATAAAAAAAGACCTACCTACTATCGGTTTTAGTCAATTAAACACTATTTAAAAACGTGACTAGACTTTAATAGACTCATCTAAACAATCAAACTATTAACTATTTTTACGCATATATTTAATTTATTAAGTATTTTTATGGATTTAATTGCACTTGAATTTTTTATAGATAGGCACTCTTTGACCCTTCTTTGTCTCTTCAAAGCCACAACCGTCGGGTTGCAAAAATTAAAAAAAATACTTTTAAAATTCATTACATACATAAAGGTAAGTATCTACTAGTAATAAATCATAACTCTTTATTGTTTTTTTTTATATTCCACATTAGCTTCTGCCCGCGGTTTCACTCGCGTAAAAAGTTATTTTCCTAAAGCTGAACTATTATCTCAAGTGAATACCGGGATTAAATCATCCTATGCATTAATCTGACATTTTTATTTATATCCGCTCCGATGCTATATGCTCCGATGGTTCGGACATGTGGAAAGAATGCCGAACGAACGTCTGGTTAAGAAGATATACAATGCGAAAGTGGAAGGATGTAGGTACCGGGGGAGACCGAAACTAACCTACCTAGACCAGATCGGTCATGTACTGAAGGAAGGTGGAGTCAAGAGTCTCTGAAACCGGCGAGTGTGTATGAAGAGAATTATGAATGTTGAGGAAGCGAGTGAAGTATGCAAAGATAGAGTTCTCTGGCACTCTGTTCTCGCTGCCTACCCTGCATGGGATATGGCGTGATGATATGTATGTATGTATGTATCTAAACAAAAGTCAGAGAAATTCTTTCATCGTTCTATCTACAAAAATGACCAATTTTATATAAAGTTTTATCCCATATTTTTATTTTTCCACCTTAAAGGTACAATTTTTACAAAGTTTAAATACAAATAACCTAAAAAAATGAGTTTCATGCTTCTGTCTTTAAAAATGACGATAGTGCCATACAACTTTCATCGCCGCTTTCTACCCCTTACAACCCTTTTTTTGCATTCAAAAGTGGTCTATGTCCTTTCTCAGACTAGACTAGACTATTTGTGTACCAAATATCATTTAAATTGGTTCAGTAGTTCCGGCGTGAAAGCGCGACAGACAGACAGAGTTACTTTCGCATTTATAATATTAGTAAGGATTAAACCAGTTTTTAAAGTAGAAACAGTTTGTGTATTTAAAACAATCTCACGAATATGTTACGTCGCCTTAGTGTTGGGCATAGACGGAGTTTTATACAATTAACAATTGCATTTAACTCGACAACTTTGCGCCATACAGTTAATTTACACATGCGTTGTAGTGAATTTAAAAAGAAAATACATTTAGCTTATTCACTATAGCGTTAGATCTTTAGTGTAAAAACATCAGTGCTGCACTTCCTTCATCTATGACGCAAGAAAAATATGCTTCCACTAGTGTCAGACTAAGAAGACTAAACTAAGAACACAACAATCGGTTATTACCTCATACTTTTCAAAGATTTCGTGTAAAATAACTAAGAGTCACCTAGGAGAATGATACCTTGAAACCTTATCAACCCAACTGACCAGTTATCTGAACAATAAATACAAAATAAATTTAGATTCTGGAATTCTAAAATATGTTAAATATATTTGTCATTTATTATGCACTAGCTTTTGCCCGCAGCTTCGCCCGCATAAATGGTTACTTTCCTAAAGATTTTCATCCCCTATTACTATTTTACCCTTCAAAGGTAAATGTTTACAACATGTTAATGTCATATTTATGTAATCAATAGCCTAAAAATAAGTTTTAAGCTTCTGGCTTTAAAAAATGACGGTACCTACTTCCTTACAACTTTTCATCTCCCTTTACATCCGTTTTTTATTGCATTAAAAAGTAGCCTATATCCTTTATCAGGCTTTAGACTATCTGTGTACCAATTTTCATTTAGATCGATTCAGTAGTTATGGCGTGAAAGAGCGACAGACAGACAGAGTTACTTTCGCATTTATAGATAATATTAGTAAGGATTAGACTTTTCAACACCTTACTAAATTGCGTGATTATGAATTTCTCAACGACTAGCTTGTTCGGAAACGCTTCACATGGCCGCTGTGTATAATAAGATATAATAAGACACAAAATAAACTTTAAAAATTTATTAATCTATCTCTCGACCTCTCAACAATTTATTAATCTATCTTCATCACCCTTTGCTGAATATAGATCTCATTAGTGCTTTCGAGATCTATATTAATCCCAGACATAAAATGTTACCATATTATAAATTAAATATATACAAATAACTTTTATCCAATTATAAAATTGTTTTCTTGCTTTGTTGGCAATAAGCTTTCAATAGATGAGGTATTTTAGGATTTATTTTGTAAGAACGATTAAATAACATGTTAGCTGAATTCTTGGTATTAGATATCATGAAATTTGTTTGTTGGGCTACCAGTAGCGCCAATAACGAGTATCTATAGGTATCTATATGTCCATCCATCAGCCCGTAAACGTCCACTGTTGGACATAGGCCTCCCCACGAGAATGCCATTCAACACGGTCCCGCGCCACCTGCATCCAGCGGTTTCCTGCGACCTTGATAATGTCGTCAGTCCACCTAGTAGGGGGTCGTCCTGCGCGGCGCCGTCCGATTCGGGTTCTCCACTCGAGAACCTTTCTTCCTCAACGGTTGTCGGTTCGTCGAGCGATGTGGCCTGCCCATTGCCACTTCAACGTGCTAATTCTTCGGGCTATGTCAGTTACACCCGTTCTTCTACGGATTTCCGTATTCCAGATTCTATCACGTAGAGAAATACCGAGCACATCCCTTTCCATAGCACGCTGAGCAACTTTGAGCCTTTTGACGAGGCCAACATTTAGAGACTACGTTTCAGTTCCGTTATCTATATGTACCTACTATGTAAAAGCAATGCTTAGAATCTTGCTAACTCTAGGTAGTTTACATAGTTTAACTTTGATATGTCTGTTTGTTTAAACTTGATCGTCTAAGTGGTGTTCGATATCGAGTCTTTTTACGGAATAGCTCGAAGTTCTAAATAAAACAAAAAAAATAAAGATCTTTTCTGCACATTTTCTATCACTTTAGCATTGAAATTTTTTCTAGAATTAATTACATTATTCCATTTATAAAACCCGATTACGAAGCGAAAAATGATGTCACAAGCGGGATTCGAACCCGCGCCTATTGGGATTCCGTGCCCAATCGTGCTGCCACTACACCACCGTGACTTATTGTAGGACATGCAAATTTCGCTTCGTATCATATTTACGTCTTAAGGTGACGGAATGACATCTACCCGACAATGTTTACACATTGTAATAGGCTTAATACTTCAAACTTTGCACTTAGAATTGTATTAAACGAAGACACAACCTTGTTATTTAAAAAACTGAAATTTAGCATTTAATATGCTTAATTATTTATAAACCCCGATTACGAAGCGAAAAAAAATAAATAATTAAGCATATTCAATGCTAAATTTCAGTAATTTAAATACATTATTGCAATTAAACTGTAGTTGGGCAATTACAATGGGACTGTCATCTACGCTGATGGTCTTAGGTAGGTGGGCAAATAATAGTTATTTACTTTCGCTTCTTACTCCTTTCGTCGAGAGTAGAAGAAAATGAAAGAATAGCAATATAAGGCACACTTTTATGTTATCATATTATTGGAACAAATTCAAAGCGAAATCTTATTTTCATTGTTTTTCAAAGTATTTTCTCCGTTCGATTAAACCATTTATCAACAAACACAAGGATCGCTTCTATGATGACTTTGTCCACGTGCTTGTTAAAAGCCATCATTGTTAAATCTTTGATTCTCATAAGACAAACGATGCAGCTCCTCCTCAATCATTTCTCCTGGAAACTCTTCAACATCGTGAGCAAACAAAAGTGGTACTTATACTAATCAGGTATAATAATCTTTTCCGTGAAGGAGTATGAATACAATTCACCACCCTCTATCTTACCCGTGGATGATCGTAAAAGACGACTAAGGGATATAACATGCATATAACATCTATGCAAGAGAAGGAAAACTCGAAACAAAACCCTATACCAACACGTTTGACTAGCGTGATATAGTAGGTCAATTTCCCTCCCTTGTGGAGGAGGCTCGAGCCCAACAGTGAGACATATATGAGCTGAGATGATGATGATGATGATAATAATCTATTTTAATCTTCAAGTTAGATTGTAAAAACTGAAAATGAAATTAATATAATCCTACATAGAAGCTATTTACCGCATAGTACCTATGTGGTTTTCAATTGCTGCATTCATTGTTTTAAGTATTACAGCTTAAATATTATAATATTTATGCTCTAAGCTAATTGGTTCATCTAAATGTTTATTAAAATACTTGAAGTTTTATTTAGACTCTGCATGTAGTTCATGATATAACGAATACGCAATTAGGAAATTTTATAGGATAATATCGTTTTTTATATTATTCTATAGATGCATTGTTATTTTATCTACCTATTTTTAATGAGTGTTGCCCAAATGCAAGATTCTTGCGAGTCTCGCAAGTCTTGCAACTTTCGCTGTTAGAATAACACAGAGTCACTTGTTTTGATAGAAATGAAATATCCACATAGAAATGAAAAATCCAACTAAATTAATAGAATTCCATTCATCTAGTGACTGTCTGTATAACTATGAATAATTAGGTACCTACACACTACTTAACGGTAATGGGACTATAATCATACCTATCTATTATGAGATTATTTAAAATAACATACATACATACATATACATACATACATACATACATATCATCACGCCATATCCCTTGCAGGGTAGGCAGAGAGAACAGAGTGCCAGAGAACTCTATCTCTGCATACTTCACTCGCTTCCTCAACATTCATAATTCTCTTCATACACGCTCGCCGGTTTCGGAGACTCTTGACTCCACCTTCCTTCAGTACATGACCGATCTGGTAGGTTAGTCTCGGTCTCCCTCGGTACCTACATCCTTCCACTTTCGCATTGTATATCTTCTTAACCAGACGTTCGTTCGGCATTCTTTCCACATGTCCGAACCATCAGAGCATTCCCTTTCGCATCTTTGCACCAATACTCTCTTTCATACCTACTCGCTCTCTTACGTCGTCGTTACGAATGCGGTCGGTCAGCCTAACTCCACAGATTTTCCGCAGAGATCGCATTTCGACCGCATTAATTTTACTATCATACTCTTTTCTGCATACCCAACTCTCGCTTCCATACAGTAATGTTGGGACAAGCACTGCGTTATGTATTGCTACACGTGCCTTCTGGCTGAGGTGGTGGCTGCCGAGAAGTTGCCCCAACGCTCCGTTCACTCTATTTCCCGCATTCACTCTTCGCTCTATATCAGTGGTGTACCTTCCATCTCGACTAAATCCACATCCAAGATATACAAATTCATCCACTTGCTCTAGTAAATCATTACCTATTGTTACTCTTACATCTGTTCTGGTTTTATCTCTTTCAAAGACCATTATTTTGGTTTTGCTCACATTCACGCGTAGACCCCTTTTCTTACAATCTTCTGTCATTGTGTCGACTAGGGTCTGCAGGTCAGTCGCTGACTGCGCCAGCAGGACTGCATCATCTGCATAAAGCAGAGCAGTGACCACTGAGTCGCCCATCTGGACTCCCACATTCATATCGTTCAACCTTTGGAGACATTTATCCAGATATATGATAAACAGCCTGGCTGACAGAACGCACCCCTGCTTAACGCCAATATTGACGTCAAACCAAGGCGACATTCCATCATCCAGCCGCACACAGGCTCTACAGCCCATGTAACTGGACTGCACAGCCTGTAGCAGTTTACCGTTAATACCATACTCCGGTAAAATGTCCCAAAGTTCCTTTCGTACAACCGTGTCAAATGCTCTCTCCAGATCCACAAAACTGCAGAAAACCCTCTGACCTAGAGCCAGATGCTTCTCCACAATGTTGCGCAGAGAGAACACTTGATCCATGCATCCCCTTCCACTCCTGAAACCTCCTTGTGTCTCACACAGTAAACCATCGGACACCATCCTCATTCTCCTTTCAATAATTTTTCCATACACTTTTGCTGCCAAACTGGTCAAGCTTATGGCCCTGTAATTTGCGCAGTCATAACGTGAACCCTTGTTTTTAAACAAAGGCACGATGACTGCGCTATTCCAGTCCCTGGGAACCATTCCCGAGCTCCAACATAAATTGAGGAGCAACAGGAACGCCTCCCAGACACAAGAGCCACCAAGCTTGATCATCTCGGCAGACACCATATCAATGCCCGCTGCCTTACCATTTTTCAAACTTCTTATCGCCCATTCAACTTCATCCATACTGATGCCATCGGAGGACGCCGTTGTCGAATGTTGATCTACTAAACCACATCCAACACCGGCGCCAACCGTAGCATCCGCATACATATCACCAAAATATTCACTCCATCGGCTTAACACGTCTTGTGTTTGTGTAAGAATGTCTCCACCTTTAGACCTTATTTTATTCATTCTGAAGGCTGACCAACCACCCCGAGACTTCTTCACCTCCCTCCAAAAGAGTTTGGTGTTACCCTCGAAGTTTTTAGTCAGCCTATCTTCTGCACTCATACTTGCTCTATCACGTTTCTCTTTCACTAAGGCCTTGGTGTCATTCTTACATTGCCGATATATTTCTTTCTTCTGTTCAGTCATACTGTCATTCAGATTCAAAGAAGAGACATAGTCCAGCCACGCTTTCTTCTTTTGCTCTACGGAAGCTGCCACTTCCGCATCCCACCATGCATCACCATTTGTTTTTCTATGCTTCTTTGAACTTCCACATACTTCTTTCGCTGTATCTACCATACTCTCTTTCAATACTCTCCAGCATTCTTCAATGTCCGATTTACATACATATCATCACGCCATATCCCTTGCAGGGTAGGCAGAGAGAACAGAGTGCCAGAGAATTCTATCCTTGCATACTTCACTCGCTTCCTCAACATTCAGAATTCTCTTCATACACGCTCGCCGGTTTCGGTGACTCTTGACTCCACCTTCCTTCAGTACGTGACCAATCTGGTCTAGGTAGGTGAGTCTCGGTCTCCCGCGGTACCTACATCCTTCCACTTTCGCATTGTAGATCTTCTTAACCAGATTTCGTTCGTTCGACATTCTTTCCACATGTCCGAACCATCGGAGCATTCCCTTTCGCACCTTTACACCAATACTCTCTTTCATACCTACTCGCTCTCTTACGTCGTCGTTGCGAATGCGGTCGGTCAGCCTAACTCCACAGATTTTCCGTAGAGATCGCATTTCGACCGCATTAATTTTACTTTCATGCTCTTTTCTGCATACCCAACTCTCGCTTCCATATAGTAATGTTGGAACTGCGTTATGTATTACTACACGTGCCTTCTGGCTGAGGTGGTGGCCGCGAAACTCATGCAAGCAAGTCTTGGTCTTGCATTTGGGCAACACTATTTTTAATAAGGCTTTAAAAAATTAAAGTAGGTAATATCGCGTGATATTCTACAACGCTCAACGAACGAAGCGCAATAGCGCATTGCCATTACTCAGACATCGATCTTCTGTGAGAGTGTGGTACTACCTCGGACGGACCGGCCCGTGGCTGTAGACAGAAAACTGTCAACAGCGTGGTCCTACCACTATTAAATTATATACCAATTATAATGCTGATAAAATCTATCAAGTAATCGATAATAATGAATAAACTTCAAGAAACAGGTCCTGTTTCCCCAAATTATTTTGTTGTTTTTATATAAATTTTCTATATTTATTTATTTACATCTTTCATTTCTTTTGTAGTTCATAAATTATATCCCTCTATATTTTTCTTCTTTTTGGAGTTCATGGTCTGGTTATTAATATCTTAAAGCTAAATTTTTATGTAATAAATTCACACTTCAAATTAAAAAAAATACTTTCATTGTCTGTCAGTAAATTAAATTGACGCCTTCAAAAACTGCTTTACTGTTAGAACAATTCCAGTGCTATACTGTTAACGGTATCTTCCAGGAATTTTAGTGAAAAACATATGTAAAGCACTGTTATATCATATTCAATATAATTCAGTACGTTCTGTGCATTAAATTATATAAAATCCCATTAAAATTAATTTAATATCACTTCAAATTAAAAAAAATACTTTCATTGTCTGTCAGTAAATTAAATTGACGCCTTCAAAAACTGCTTTACTGTTAGAACAATTCTAGTGCTATACTGTTAACGGTATCTTCCGGGAATTTTAGTGAAAAACATATGTAAAGCACTGTTATATCATATTCAATATAATTCAGTACGTTCTGTGCATTAAATTATATAAAATCCCATTAAAATTAATTTAATATCACTTCAAATTAAAAAAAATACTTTCATTGTCTGTCAGTAAATTAAATTGACGCCTTCAAAAACTGCTTTACTGTTAGAACAATTCCAGTGCTATACTGTTAACGGTATCTTCCAGGAATTTTAGTGAAAAACATATGTAAAGCACTGTTATATCATATTCAATATAATTCAGTACGTTCTGTGCATTAAATTATATAAAATCCCATTAAAATTAATTTAATATCACTTCAAATTAAAAAAAATACTTTCATTGTCTGTCAGTAAATTAAATTGACGCCTTCAAAAACTGCTTTACTGTTAGAACAATTCCAGTGCTATACTGTTAACGGTATCTTCCAGGAATTTTAGTGAAAAACATATGTAAAGCACTGTTATATCATATTCAATATAATTCAGTACGTTCTGTGCATTAAATTATATAAAATCCCATTAAAATTAATTTAATATCACTTCAAATTAAAAAAAATACTTTCATTGTCTGTCAGTAAATTAAATTGACGCCTTCAAAAACTGCTTTACTGTTAGAACAATTCTAGTGCTATACTGTTAACGGTATCTTCCGGGAATTTTAGTGAAAAACATATGTAAAGCACTGTTATATCATATTCAATATAATTCAGTACGTTCTGTGCATTAAATTATATAAAATCCCATTAAAATTAATTTAATATCACTTCAAATTAAAAAAAATACTTTCATTGTCTGTCAGTAAATTAAATTGACGCCTTCAAAAACTGCTTTACTGTTAGAACAATTCTAGTGCTATACTGTTAACGGTATCTTCCGGGAATTTTTGTGAAAAACATATGTAAAGCACTGTTATATCATATTCAATATAATTCAGTACTTTCTGTGCATTAAATTACATAAAATCACACATAACATAACACTTTAAATTACTAAGATATGAATAATAGTTTTATTTTTAATTTATTATGTTCACAGATCATTTAAGAAAGTTACAACACAATATCTGTGTTCAATGACATATGTAGTTAGTGGCCCAGCTCAAAAGTGCCGCAAGTGTGTACACGAGATTCGTTTGCCATGTAGTGTACCGTAGAGGCGTGATAGAATCAATAGTGTATCACTTTGTTTAACGGTCGATAAAGCCAGGGCGTGATAAAACGTAGGACCACATTAACACGTCATCAGTTCTAATCTGATATATATATAATTCTGATATAGTTTTTTTTACTAAAGTTTAGTATCATTTTATTATTTTTGGAGTTTACTCCTTAAGAATCGATTTTCATTTAAAGGCGCCCGGTATGAGAAAAATTTGAGGAGTTAAATCTAGTGATCGAATGACCTCGTTACGTTTTTGGTGCGCAACCTATTCTGAGCACCTTTCACTTTCTGACGTAAGATAATTCGTCACTGAACAGTTTTAATAAATGTAAATAAATAAATATATATATATATATATATATTACTTTTAGTCAAATGAGCTTTTTTGCGCCTGTTTTGATAATCATGCTTAAAGAGTAAACTCCAGTCGTGCGTCGGAGCTGACACACGCACTTTTATTCTCACATTCTTATTTCTCTCTTCTTCTCTTCTTCTTCTTCATTTATAGTCAATAATAACCCATTGTTAGTCAAGAATGTCCTAGATACTATAAGTGCAAGTCCGCTGATCCACCGTTTTGGGTTTAACAAGATTTTATATTCTTGTACCTACTGACTGCGATATGTCTTAAGATATTCGTTTATTATATCACTGCAGTCAGTTGAGCTTTTTCCATTCAGGTTATTTTAGTTGCAGGATTTCCATGTAGTTGCTAACTTTTTTATTTTATTTATTTATTTAAGTAGCTTTAATCCTAATGGACTACGCCGCTCAACTACGACGACTCAAAAATATATTAAAAAATATCTCTAATAAAATAATTAACTATGTTACGATGAAGCTCAATTCAAAGGGAAACTTATTGTGCAGACAGTCTGTAAGAACTTGTAAAGGAAACCTAAATAGGTATTTGTTTAATTTATGTGGCTTATACAGTACTTTACAGGCATACCTGTGCAATGCTTAAAGACGAAAATAGATTAATTATCCATTTATCAGAAGCTAAATAGAAATTAAAATGAAAATCAACTGCCAGGTGTTAATGTTGCAAGAATATCTTCATCGAGGTTTGTGAATTAATCACCGTGATCGTAGACCATACGAATATCATAGCTAGAATACTACTATCAGTCGAAGTCACTAAAGTAAGGCTAAATCGGTAGTTACCCATAGAGATATATTCTTTTCTTTCTTTAAAAAGGCACATTCGCAAATTAACTACAAAATAGGGGGGCATAGTCCGGAGCATGCTCGTTCGCGTCCCCTGCCAGTCTAATTAGACTGCTAATCCGGCTCGAAATGCGTACCGCAATGCGGGTTAGGGCGTCCCCCGGAGGCGACGCGTACCGACCCGGCCCCGTCGGTACGAACTTCGGCAGTTGCGGCGATGGGGGCCGCCACCCATCACGCCTTGCCCAGTCAGGCGAGTCGAGGAGAACAGAGTGCCGGGTGGGCACGTGGAATGTAAGAGGTTGTGTGGAAGGTAAGTTGCACGAGCTGATATCCGTCATGGCGGACAAACAGCTAGACGTGCTCTGTGTAACAGAGACCAAGCGAAGGGGCAGCGACGCCTGCGATCTTCCTGGTGGCGGGATGGCTCTGTGGTCTGGTGTACCACAGAGCGATCGAGCCAGCATGGCCAGCGGGGTAGGAGTACTGCTGTCCTCTCGCTTGGCCTCAGATGTGAAGGATTACGGAATGTATGATCCCAGACTTCTTTGGGTCCGTATAAAACTTGGTGTCACCAAGGTATTCATGGTTGTAGCATATGCTCCCGTAGGATCCTCGGTGGCATCAGACCTAGAGAAGTTTTGGGATAATGTTAGGGAAGTTCTGGATATGGCAGAAACCAGTGAACGCGTGATTGTATGCGGAGATTTGAACGGATGG
This sequence comes from Lymantria monacha, assembly GCA_905163515.2. Taxonomy (NCBI): domain Eukaryota; kingdom Metazoa; phylum Arthropoda; class Insecta; order Lepidoptera; family Erebidae; genus Lymantria; species Lymantria monacha. The sequence continues at coordinate 28,925,496 of LR991081.1, forward strand.
GTGGGGACCAAGCGTCCCGACTATGAGGACGTACTCGGTCCATTTGGTGATAAGAGAGTGAACGACGCAGGTAGGCTCATAGCGGATGTATGCATGGAGAGAAACCTTATTGTGTCAAACACATTCTTCCAACATAAGGACATCCATATGTATACATGGAGAAGGAATGGACAGAAAAGTATAATAGATTTAATTTTGGTAGACAGTCGCCTCCGAAGCAAAATATTGGACGCAAGAGCCTACAGGGGCCCCACAGTCGATACGGATCACTATCTCGTTATTGCGAGATTTAGTGGTCTGTTCAGAAAGTGGAGGCACTGGCGAGAGCGTGTTCACTTCGGAGGGCTTGAAAGAATAAAGGTTGAAAGGTTGCAAGAAGGGTATGTAAGAGAAAAGTATGCAGAGGGTGTCCGAGAACGGCTGAAGATGGCAAGCCAGCCGCAATCGGACATTGAAGAATGCTGGAGAGTATTGAAAGAGAGTATGGTAGACACAGCGAAAGAAGTATGTGGAAGTTCAAAGAAGCATAGAAACACAAATGGTGATGCATGGTGGGATGCGGAAGTGGCAGCTTCCGTAGAGCAAAAGAAGAAAGCGTGGCTGGACTATGTCTCTTCTTTGAATCTGAATGACAGTATGACTGAACAGAAGAAAGAAATATATCGGCAATGTAAGAATGACACCAAGGCCTTAGTGAAAGAGAAACGTGATAGAGCAAGTATGAGTGCAGAAGATAGGCTGACTAAAAACTTCGAGAGTAACACCAAACTCTTTTGGAGGGAGGTGAAGAAGTCTCGGGGTGGTTGGTCAGCCTTCAGAATGAATAAAATAAGGTCTAAAGGTGGAGACATTCTTACACAAATACAAGACGTGTTAAGCCGATGGAGTGAATATTTTGGCGATATGTATGCGGATGCTACGGTTGGCGCCGGTGTCGCATGTAGTCTAGTAGATCAACATTCGGCGACGGCGTCCTCCGATGGCATCAGTATGGATGAAGTTGAATGGGCGATAAGAAGTTTGAAAAATGGTAAGGCAGCGGGCATTGATATGGTGTCTGCCGAGATGATCAAGCATGGTGGCTCCTGTGTCCGGGAGGCGTTCCTGTTGCTCCTCAATTTATGTTGGAGCTCGGGAATGGTTCCCGGGGACTCGAATCGTGCAGTCATCGTGCCTTTGTTTAAAAACAAGGGTTCACATTATGACTGCGCAAATTACAGAGCCATAAGCTTGACCAGTTGGCAGCAAAAGTGTATGGTAAAATTATTGAAAGGAGAATGAGGATGGTGTCCGATGGTTTACTGTGTGAGACACAAGGAGGTTTCAGGAGTGGAAGGGGATGCATGGATCAAGTGTTCTCTCTCCGCAACATTGTGGAGAAGCATCTGGCCCTAGGTCAGAGGGTTTTCTGCAGTTTTGTGGATCTGGAGAGAGCATTTGACACGGTTGTACGAAAGGAACTTTGGGACATTTTACCGGAGTATGGTATTAACGGTAAACTACAGGCTGTGCAGTCCAGTTACATGGGCTGTAGAGCCTGTGTGCGGCTGGATGATGGAATGTCGCCTTGGTTTGACGTCAATATCGGCGTTAAGCAGGGGTGCTTTCTGTCAGCCAGGCTGTTTATCATATATCTGGATAAATGTCTTCAAAGGTTGAACGATATGAATGTGGGAGTCCAGATGGGCGACTCAGTGGTCACTGCTCTGCTATATGCAGATGATGCAGTCCTGCTGGCACAGTCAGCGACTGACCTGCAGACACTAGTCGACACAATGACAGAAGATTGTAAGAAAAGGGGTCTATGCGTGAATGTGAGCAAAACCAAAATAATGGTCTTTGAAAGAGATGAAGCCAGAACAGATGTAAGAGTAACAATAGGTAATGATGTACTGGAGCAAGTGGATGAATTTGTATATCTTGGATGTGGATTTAGCTGAGATGGACGGTACACCACTAATATAGAGCGAAGAGTGAATGCGGGAAATAGAGTGAACGGAGCGTTGGGGCAACTTCTCGGCAGCCACCACCTCAGCCAGAAGGCACGTGTAGCAATACATAACGCAATGCTTGTTCCAACATTACTGTATGGAAGCGAGAGTTGGGTATGCAGAAAAGAGTATGAAAGTAAATTAATGCGGTCGAAATGCGATATCTTCGGCAAATCTGTGGAGTTATGCTGACCGACCGCATTCGTAACGATGACGTAAGAGAGCGAGTAGGTATGAAAGAGAGTATTGGTGTAAAGATGCGAAAGGGAATGCTCCGATGGTTCGGACATGTGGAAAGAATGCCGAACGAACGTCTGGTTAAGAAGATATACAATGCGAAAGTGGAAGGATGTAGGTACCGAGGGAGACCGAGACTAACCTAACTAGACCAGATCGGTCAGGTACTGAAGGAAGGTGGAGTCAAGAGTCTCCGAAACCGGCGAGCGTGTATGAAGAGAATTATGAATGTTGAGGAAGCGAATGAAGTATGCAGAGATAGAGTTCTCTGGCACTCTGTTCTCTCTGCCTACCCTGCAAGGGATATGGCGTGATGATATGTATGTATGTGTGTAACTACAAAATTATACTAAAATATTATTTTAATAATAATAATAATTACATCCTCCGAGCCAGTCGTTACCTCACCATGAGGCTAACGCAAAACTCGGAGGAACATTATATGGCTCCTTAAGTTCTTTTGATATAAAAAAAAATGTATTACAAGATTTACAGGAAAGCCAATAAATCGCAGGGCAGCTTGTGGCGAGCTGAATGTGAGTGGCGACACTGCAGTCCTGAATACTCCAGAGAGTTGATCAGGGAATCGTCTCCAGCTGGCCTTCATTGGCTGGCTAGAATGGAAACCGAAGAGTGCCTGAAGGACTCTCAGCTCTGGCTTGCCTTAAACAGCTGGTCAGAGAGGGGTCGCCAGAGCCATATGCTCGGGGGTGGAAGTGTCATTTTCAAGAGCATAATTACGGGGAATCCAAGGGTCTGTTTATCGCAGACTCAATGGTGAAACCGGCGCCGCACCGCTCGACACCCCTAGCCACTTACACCAATGTTGCCCTCTGTTGCCCGTATGAGTAGTGTGTCTGTGGCGACTATTTAGGGGGCCCATTCAGTGAGTTGGCGAGTCACCGTCTGCCACCGTTCATCTCTTAACATGGGTTTGAAGGCAGACGACAGTTTATAATTTCATAGATATAAGATGAACCAGTCCACGAAGCACCCACTCCCATATTCATATATTAGATACCATCATCACACAATAGTTTTACACTTACTGCTGGCATTCCACGTATGTTATGTGCAGACGTGGAATGTCATCGGTAGGTGTCCCCATCCCAATATTTAGATTAAATTTCTCTAAAGGCGTCTGCGTGTTGGATCCATATCCCCATGTAAGCCTACCAAAGGACCGGGTATCTTCCCTACCGGAAGATCCCGTGAATAAATGGAGATACAATAATAATTACCTACAAAATTCTTGTAATTGTGTAATTATAGAATATTTTATTTCTCATGACTACTACCTTCAGCCGATTAACATTAGGTATTAGATATATAGGTATGTAATTTGAATATTAGTACGTCTTACGCAGTATACATACTTCTTAACTTACAAAACATTATTTCAGATTCTTCAGATTGAACATGTTCATAATCAATATTTTGCATCAAATATTACGTTTCATTAAGCACTGGCTACACAATTCAGATTCTTTTTTGCACTTGGTCAAAACATGAAATCGCACGTATAGCATTGATTAATCATATTCGCTAAAGTTAACACTTGCTCTGCATTGCATTACATAAAATGCCAATTATTTAATTCAAATCCATAAAATACTGAATATAATTTCAATGCGCCACGTGTGATATTTTGTCTCAACCCGCCAAAAGCATGCTCATGATGGTGTAATAAATATTTTGAATTTTTATTAACACGGTTATGGATAACATCCAAATAAATAATGTTCGTAATCAGATTACCTATAAGTTTAATTCAGATTTCAATGACCATGATTATCCGTATTACCAACAGACACACATATAGATAAAAGGTTGAAATTTATTGACAGTCGGATTGACGATCAAAATTATTGTACATAACTCTTATAGAGTGCTACAGCCCTCTAGGTGATCCCTTACCAGCTGATGACATATTGTATACTTAACAAAATAATATAGATATATATAACAGCTAGTAGAGAAAAAAATCTATATAAAATATCACACAAGTTTATCGGAATCTCATTATGCTAGGGCCGCACCTGCGTGTATCGTCCCGTAGTAATGTGTGGCGAAGCTTCGTACGTTTTGTACATTAGAATATTATCGCGATAATACTGTGGTCATATTAGCGGCTTTGGTATTTTACACGCAGTATCGTGCAATAATTAAAGATGGCCGAAATAATTTTAATGCGTTTAACTATGGATAAGTTGCTTTACTTTTACAGCTATATTATGATAATAATAACATAATGATTTTATTGGATCCCTTCATGGGTTCAGCTTCATAATGGTGTACAAATTCTAACATCATTACATCGCTCCACTCGATATTTATTTATTAACTGGAGATCCTCGAACGCGTCCAAACACATCGAAAATTTCCGTCGAAATGAAAAACGCTGGTCTGACCACAAAGCGCGATATATTGGCGCGCTAAAACCCTTTGACTTATAGCCACCCAAGCGATAACGCACACGAAGCCCGAATGTTCGCGACGATAGCCAATAATGACCGGTCACATCTGCGTGTATCGTCTCATTGCACGAAGCTTCGCGATACACGCAGGCCCTGCAGCCCTAGCATTATAACAACGCTTGATGCGCAAATATTTTTATAGGAACTTATCGTATTTCCTGTTTTTTTTATTTCGATGATACTAGGCATTTCGATATGAATGCTTCGCATAACAATGCAATTAATATGAACAGCGTTAAAATATGAAAATCTTTGATTTAGTTTAGTATAATCGTTTGATGTTTTTAATAATTTAACGCATTACATTTCTAATGCGTTAAATTATTAAAAACATCAAACGCATTTGCGTTAAATTTAATGCATTTTTAGTTCCAATATAATTCATTGAAAATAATATATTTACATACTACATACATATCATCACGCCATATCCCTTGCAGGGTAGGCAGAGAGAACAGAGTGCCAGAGAATCTATCCTTGCATACTTCACTCGCTTCCTCAACATTCATAATTCTATTCATACACGCTCATACTATATTTGTACTATGATATTCGACATTAAGATATCTTCGTTATTAGACAGTTGAAATCTATACATTATCGGTATTTTTATATTTATTAATTAATAAATATACCTACATTATTAATTATTAGTCAATTTTTTTTTGCTTATGGTGGCAAACGAGCAGAGCGCACACCTGATGGTAGGTATCACTGCCACGCATGAACCTTTGCAATACCAATGGTATACCTAAGCCGCTGCCTACCAATACAAACTCCAAATCCATCCCATTTGCGCTACTGGCTCTCTCGTTCACCGAACGAAACTCAATAGCATATTGCCATTACTCAGACGTCGATCTTCTACAAGAGTATGGTACTACCCCGGACGGAGCGGCCGGCGGCTGTAGACAGAGAACTGTCCACAGCGTGCTCCTACCACCATTAAAGGGGAAACAATTATAGGTAGATTCAATAATGAATTAAATGGAAAACAAGTATACATACATACCTACATACATATCATCACGCCATATGCCTTGTAGGGTAGGCAGAGAGAACAGAGTGCCAGAGAACTCTATCTTTGCATACTTTACTCGCTTCCTCAACATTCATAATTCTCTTCATACACGCTCGCCAGTTTCGGAGACTCTTGACTTCACCTTCCTTCAGTACATGACCGATCTGGTCTAGGTAGGTTAGTCTCGGTCTCAAAAACAAAAAAAGAAAACAATTATAATATAAAGTAATAAAATTTATATAATGTAATTTAAATTACTGAAATTTAGCATTTAATATGCTTAATTATTTATAAAATCCGATTACGAAATGAAAAATGATGTCGCAAGCGGGATTCGAACCCGCGCCTATTGGGATTCCGGCCCAATCGTGCTGCCACTACACTACCGCGACTAATTGTAGGACATGCAAATTTTATTTCGTATTGTATTTACGTCTTAAGGTGACGGTATGCTATCTACCCGACAATGTTTACACATTGTTATAGGCTTAATACTTCAAACTTTACAGTTAGAAATGTATTAAACGATGACACAACCTTGTTATTTAAATTACTGAAATTTAGCATTTAATATGCTTAATTATTTATAAAATCCGATTACGAAATGAAAAATGTAATTTAATTCAGAAACTCAATATTATTATATATTACAATAAAAACAAAACTATTAAATTTTGTTTCTGTTTGCTACCATTGAATCAAATAGCTTGATAGAGAAAATACGTCACGAAAACTTGGGAACTATGTTTTGAATTTTTATCTTACATATCTATGAAGTAGGTAACTAGTCTACATTTTCCGTGTGGTGACGCAGTAAGAATACTATTCACCACCCCATATCTTACCCGTGGATGATCGTAAGAGACGTCTAAGGGATATAAAATGTATATAACATCTATACGAGAGAAAGAAACCTCGAAACAAACCCTATAGGTACCAACACGTCTGACCAGCGCGGCATAGTAGGTTAATTTCCCTCCTATTACGGAGGAGGCCGGGGCCCAACAGTGAGACATTTATGGGCTGTGATGACGATGATGATAATGATGATGAACTAGTCTAAGTAGAATTATTATTGTACGTTCACATAGGCACAGCAAACAAAAAAAAATAGTAAATTGTGTCAATTAATATAGTAAAAATCTAAATATACTAGTAGAATGTAATGTAAATTGCCTCCGTTAGGTGTATTTTATACTTATTTGCAGTTTAGGCGGGACGTGGCATATCCAAAAAGAAAATAAAAATATCACTATAGATTACCTATTTGCAGTGATCTGTATTTATTTCTCAGTGCGGCTGTATTTATTTCTCATCATCTTTTCAAAAAGAAATATATATATTTCATCATCATCATCACAGCCCATAAATGTCCCACTGTTAGGCTCGGGCCTCCTCTATAATCTGAGGGAAATTAACCTACTATACCGCGCTGGTCAGATGTGTTGGTATAGGGTTTTGTTTCGAGTTTTCCTTCTCTCGCATAGATGTTATATGCGTATTATATCCCTTAGTCGTCTCGTACGATCACTCACGGGTAAGATAGTGGGTGGTGAATTGTATTCTTACTCCGTCACCACACCTAAATATATATATAGGTATATATATTTACTTTCTCTAAAGTGGGTAAAAATTCTTCGCTTTACAGTAAGGCGATGAAATATTTTTGAATTTTACTAATTTTCAATAGTGTAACAGATTATTCTAGATCATAATCAATATATTCCATTGAAATGTCTTATACCTATATCAACTTTGATATATTTTGAACATCATTATTATCAACGTTTTGACTGTCTCACTATTAGACAAAGACCTAGTATCAGCATGCTTTGGAAATCTATCAGCATTGGAATTTGGACTGTGGTGTCTACCATGCTTATACAATTGAAAATTTTTAGATGATAGTTATGACGATATGTAGCGTGATGATATGTATGTAACATACATATCATCACGCCATATCCCTTGCAGGATAGACAGAGAGAACAGAGTGTCAGAGAACTCTATCTTTGCATACTTCACTCGCTTCCTCAACATTCATAATAGATAATAGATAACATCTTTATGATAGTTTAAATTAAGTAAATTCGGCTAGAAATGAATAGGTAATTGTATATTTCTTTAGAACTTAATTTTGAAATAATAATTTTAGTCATAATTAATTATGGAATATATTACCCGTAACTTTATTTAAAAGGCTTTAATGTCTGACCGTAGATTTTCCAAACGGTTACGAGTGACGAAAGTTCGATATGGGACCCCATAAGTTGCCGTATTAATATCCCTTTAGATTATTGAGCGGGCCACTGGAACTGATGCCATGGCTTCGGGGTCAGACATTTAATATAAATACAGAAACTTTTCAAAAGCGAAAAATATCTATATAGAAGTTTTGAATTGGAAATTTCTGTGTTTAGGTAGATACTACCTATGCTTATATTTAACATAAAACCACAAAGAATGATTATTTGAAATTACCATTATTATGAAGATCATATACACAATAATAGTCAAAATTTATTGATTAAGATCGCCTGACCGTTAAGACTTCACTCGTATAAAATATTTTAAGAAATTATTCAATGTTATTTATTTTGAGTCACTCTGATGATTGTCACGAATATATGACACGTGATATAATCACCAATTGTAACCTAAAATAATACAGGTCTGTAAATTATTCTGGAGCAGAATCACAAGTGTTCGTGTGGCGACGGAATATGAATACAATTCACCACTCCCCTTTTTTGCCCGTTAGTCAACACCAACGGACAAGAAAAGATGACTAACGGATATAATATGCAGATAATATTTATACAAGAGAAGGTAAACTCAAAATAAAACGCTATACCAACCCGTCTTACCAGCGTAGTAGATCAGTTTCCCATCTGAAGGAGGATAATATGAAGGAGGAAGGAGGAAGGGAAGGATCATATGAAGGAAGCTTGCACTTTACAGTGGGGCGTTAATTAACTGCAATCATGATGAGAATAACGAGTATTCTCATGTAATATATAATTAAAGTATTGTTTTAATTTCGGCTCATATATGTCCCACTGTTGGGCTCGAACCACCTCCATAATGGGAGAGAAAGTGACCTACTATACCACACTGGTCAGGCGTGTTGGTATAGGGTTTGTTTCGAGTTTCCCTTCTATTGCATAGATGTTATATGCGTTTTATATTCCTTAGTCGTCTTTTACGATCACCCACGGGCAAGATAGGGGGTGGTGAATTGTATTCTTACTCAGTCACCACACGAAAAAGTCCGTATTAATAGTATAAAGTGTAAAGTTAATTTAGAATTTGAATGAACAACTTTCGATGGAAGTAAATCATTAAATCAACACTTAAAACCTCTTACGTGTGATGGCAGAATGTGTATCATACCTATATATTATTTCTCGTAAGTATTTATTGTAAATATTACCGATAAAATTTCAGAAACATTAATGTTTGATACCTATACCATTTTGAAGTTAATTTACCACTATAATGACGATTTCTAAGTAAATATATTAAAATTAATCTTTTCATTAAAAATACAGTTAAAACTTTCATTTTATAATGTTATTTAATTATATTTTATTCAATTTAAGTGTTTTTTATAATATCAAATAAGAAAGTCCTTTTGTTATTAAATCTTAATAAACGTTATTATTTTAGTTCTAAAATGAGTACGGAGCTTCGAGTACTTAAAAGAAAAAAAAAACACATTTTATAAGTGTACGAACTATTTGCGAGTGTTTTCCAGTCGTCCAAACCCTATGGTATAGTCAGATGGTTTGATATATCAACACGTCTGACCATACCATAGGGTTTTATTACAAGTTTTTCCTTCTCTTATACATATTATATCCATTATGGTCTTATACGGCATTCATGAAAAAAACCGGAGTTGATAAATTGTATCCTTACTCCCTCATCATATGGATTTAATCCATGTCTCCAAATCTGGTGGATAATGCCTGAATCCCTATGTCTGGCCGGTGTTAGTGACAACAATATGTCGTCGTGTAAATAAGAGATAAGGCTATGGTCTAACTGCCAGCGGGTATGATTAGCGTATATAAATCCAGAACAAAGCGATAACAATTTATAATACACTGGCTAACCCGTAGCTTTATTGACTTAAATTATTAGTAACCTTTTTTGTTATTATCTTGGCCAACCACGTATATATTTTAAATTATTGGGCTTGCAGATAATTTTAAAGTTATATCTGTAAATAACATTTCAATGACAATTTAAGAGGATCTTGTTAATACGACGACAGCGGTGAAAACAATTTTAACCTAGCAACATATAAAAAGGTATGGTTGTAACTATTTTCACCGGCATACACTTAGGTATAAAGTAATTAATTATTGCAGTGTTATTTTATAGCCTCTTGGTAGATAGATTAACTAAAATTAAGAAGTCCTGCGTATTATTACGTTTTATTTGTGATGGCTGTATTTTCTTGAATGGGTAAATACATATTTGTCATTGATACCGCATATATATATATATATATATATATATATATATATATATATATATATATATATATATATATAAGTATATATCTGTATCTAAGTCAAGTGCTACATACATATGTAGCACGAATTTGTTTATTTTTTTATTTGCCTTTAATGAAATGCTACGTGTTATATATAATCCGCAGTCAACGTAATGAATTCTTAGATACTAGAATTGTGCAAATTTTATTTAGTCATTTTGTTGCCATTGATTTTCGTACGATCGCAGCAAATTTAAAGACATATGCACATGTAAAAGTATTTATTACATACATACATACATACATACATATCATCACGCCATATCCCTTGCAGGGTAGGCAGAGAGAACAGAGTGCCAGAGAACTCTATCTCTGCATACTTCACTCGCTTCCTCAACATTCATAATTCTCTTCATACACGCTCGCCGGTTTCGGAGACTCTTGACTCCACCTTCCTTCAGTACATGACCGATCTGGTCTAGGTAGGTTAGTCTCGGTCTCCCTCGGTACCTACATCCTTCCACTTTCGCATTGTATATCTTCTTAACCAGGCGTTCGTTCGGCATTCTTTCCACATGTCCGAACCATCGGAGCATTCCCTTTCGCATCTTTACACCAATACTCTCTTTCATACCTACTCGCTCTCTTACGTCGTTGTTACGAATGCGGTCGGTCAGCCTAACTCCACAGATTTTCCGCAGAGATCGCATTTCGACCGCATTAATTTTACTATCATACTCTTTTCTGCATACCCAACTCTCGCTTCCCTACAGTAATGTTGGGACAAGCACTGCGTTATGTATTGCTACACGTGCCTTCTGGCTGAGGTGGTGGCTGCCGAAAAGTTGCCCCAACGCTCCGTTCACTCTATTTCCCGCATTCACTCTTCGCTCTATATCAGTGGTGTACCTTCCATCTCGGCTAAATCCACATCCAAGATATACAAATTCATCCACTTGCTCTAGTACATCATTACCTATTGTTACTCTTACATCTGTTCTGGTTATATCTCTTTCAAAGACCATTATTTTGGTTTTGCTCACATTCACGCGTAGACCCCTTTTCTTACAATCTTCTGTCATTGTGTCGACTAGGGTCTGCAGGTCAGTCGCTGACTGTGCCAGCAGGACTGCATCATCTGCATAAAGCAGAGCAGTGACCACTGAGTCGCCCATCTGGACTCCCACATTCATATCGTTCAACCTTTGGAGACATTTATCCAGATATATGATAAACAGCCTGGCTGACAGAACGCACCCCTGTTTAACGCCGATATTGACGTCAAACCAAGGCGACATTCCATCATCCAGCCGCACACAGGCTCTACAGCCCATGTAACTGGACTGCACAGCCTGTAGCAGTTTACCGTTAATACCATACTCCGGTAAAATGTCCCAAAGTTCCTTTCGTACAACCGTGTCAAATGCTCTCTCCAGATCCACAAAACTGCAGAAAACCCTCTGACCTAGAGCCAGATGCTTCTCCACAATGTTGCGCAGAGAGAACACTTGATCCATGCATCCCCTTCCACTCCTGAAACCTCCTTGTGTCTCACACAGTAAACCATCGGACACCATCCTCATTCTCCTTTCAATAACTTTTCCATACACTTTTGCTGCCAAACTGGTCAAGCTTATGGCTCTGTAATTTGCGCAGTCATAACGTGAACCCTTGTTTTTAAACAAAGGCACGATGACTGCGCTATTCCAGTCCCTGGGAACTACGTATTACTACTAGTATTTATTACCTACGTCCTAAATATGGATTCCGTATTATTTTTGGTGGTTATAATAGTACAGTAATAATTAACATACGCATTTATGTTCCAATAATGGATCTTCCTAATTTTAAGTAAATTAGGTTTCGATTGAACTGTATGCACGCAAAACCGTTTGTAGAAGCGCCCGCCCATTGCTCCACTGTCAACAACCGCTATCAATTGGACAGTGGACTTACGAGTTCACAATGATCAAATATGTACAAAGAAAAATACTGTGAGAGATTATTAAATCTGTAGAACTCTTTAAACTTATCGATGTGGCATCGGTTTAAGAATAAAATAGGCTTCACCCCTTCCTTTAGCTTTCATGCCAATAAGAGTCAACAAAACTTGAAATCAATTTGTATGCCTATCCGCCTGGTTAGTTTCATTAATTCACTCTATTATCTAGTAGTCTCATAGCTAATAATAGCTGTATTTTTAAAGTAACAATTTTTATATGATTAATTAATTAAGTTTGTATCAAGTTACCATACAGCCCTACCTCGGCCAGCTTGCCTCGTATGCTAGGCAATATATTTTACCGTCAACTTACAATTTTTTTTTTCTATTACCTAGATGTAAAACAGTTTAAAACAATTTAATTATACGCAATACATATTTTTAGTATGAGCTGAATGTTGTATTTGATCGTAATTATAACGATCGATTTACAAAATAACGATTGTTTTAGACCGACATTTTGTTGGGCGACTTTGACCCGGGGTGATGGGGCACGCCCTCCCCTACCCCCGGGGGCGTGTCGGCTCCCTCAACCAACAGTCTAAGGAGCGTGGTGAGACGCTTTATTTTCCTTCTAAACCTCTTGGTTTATAGGTACCTACATATTCAGTATGCCTAAATACATATATAGATAGGTACATACAGTTTATTAACTTCTCGCATTCCCTAACATTGACAAAATCATAGTTAAGTAAGTATGTATATAGATAATACAATAATTATTGATTTCTGATGTTTACGCGTGTGTTACACATTTGTAATTAAACTATCTTTACGGATTCTATCGCGTTTGTATTTAATTTTTAATTTCCCGACGTTTCGAACACTTTACAGTGATCATGGTCACGGGAGGACTAAGGTGTCTTACGTACAATATGTCATTGTTATTACAGAAATTTATATCTACCCTATATAAGATATTATATTTTGACCCACATTTTTAATACAAATTAATATAAATTCATTGCCTGTACAAAAATAAAATGATTTTATGTGTTTATGATCTGTTATTATTAAAGCATTTAATTTATGATAATTATTATTGTGGCAATTTATAATTTTAGAAAAACTAACAAGATTAGGGCATAATACTAAATAGATTTGACCCACAATAATTGCTCTTTTTTTTTAATTACACGCTTTTTATTAGCTTGACCTGTATGTTTGTAACCGACTCCTTTGGACTTGATTTTGACTCACTTCGAACAGTCAGATTTCAATTAAATTTAGTAGACTTACCTATCGAAGACCGATGACAATGCAATAATTTAATAAGATTACACCATTATCCTAATCAGTTATTGGGATAGTCAGGATTAAATTGTTGAATTTAAGTTTCCAATTTTGAATTACGCGCCTAGGGGGCGCTACCGTAAAACAGCGCCCTTTAACAATAACAATGTCTCTCTATTTCGTGACATCAAGCCACTGTGTGTTTTTCTTGTTAGTATCATATTAAATTTTAGTTTCTTTTATACCTATATTAAAGCATGTTTTTTTAGTTTTTTAAACTATTATTTATTATAATTACACGCCATATCCCTTACAGGATAGGCAGAGAGAACAGAGTGCCAGAGAACTCTATCTTTGCATACTTCACTCGCTTCCTCAACATTCACAATTCTCTTCATACACGCTCGCCGGTTTCGGAGATTCTTGACTCCACCTTCCTTCAGTACATGATCGATCTAGTCTAGGTAGGTTAGTCTCGGTCTCCCCCGGTACCTACATCCTTCCACTTTCGCATTGTATATCTTCTTAACCAGACGTTCGTTCGGCATTCTTTCCACATGTCCGAACCATTGGAGCATTCCCTTTCGCATCTGTACACCAATACTCTCTTTCATACCTACTCGCTCTCTTACGTCGTCGTTACGAATCTAGAAATCACGATCGATCAGTCTAACTCCACAGATTTTCCGTAGAGACCGCATTTTGACCGCATTAATTTTACTTTTATGCTCTTTTCTGCGTCCCCAACTCTCGCTTCCTTATAGTAATGTTGGGACAAGCACTGCGTTATGTATTGCTACACGTTAATTATAAGTCAATTAAATTACAATTGTTAATTATAAGTCTCTCGCAATACAAGGGTTATTTTATTAGACCAGCGTGTTATCTCTTAAAGAATGTAAATTAATTATCATCACTTCACCTCATATGCATTCTTCTGTTAAGCTCGAGCTATCTCCAATATAGAAACGAAATTGAGAGGGAGCCTCCCGCCCGGGCTGGGCGTAATCTGTTACGCCGACGATACACTCGTCACAGCCCGGGATGGGACGCTGGAGGAGGCGGCACGTCTGGCAACTCTTGGCACCGAGGAGATTGTCAGGCGGATCGAGGCGCTGGGGCTAAGGGTGGGCCTGGATAAGACGGAGGCCATATTATTTCATAGGCCCCGCACCAGTCCACCCACCGACGCCTCGATCACCGTCAATTCGGTTCCCATCAGCATCCAGGCGCATATGAGGTATATACGCATACTTCATGCAAGGATAGAGTTCTCTGGCACTGTGGTCTCTCTGCCTACCCTGCCAGGGATATGGCGTGGTGATATGTATGTATGTATGTACTTATAATTAACGCACATATAATTAACAAAAATAAGTTACACTCAGACTCAGAACGACAATATGTAGACCACACAAAATATTGTCCTACGTGAGAGTCGACCCGCGACATTCGGCATCATAAATGCTTTTATTATAAATTTAATCATTAAATGTAGATAGAAACCTATATACAATCATCTTTAATTACTAGTTTTATTCTAGATATTAGTCAGGGCATGACATGAGTCAATTCATCAATTTTCGTAAACAAGCTACATAGCATTACGAGTTAATCGAGAAGCTTCACTTGAACGGTTACTACTCTAATTTTATTTCAAAATCCAAAAAGACCCGTGCTATTACATACATATCATCGCGCCATATCCCTTGCAGGGTAGGCAGAGAGAACAGAGTGCCAGAGAACTCTATCTCTGCATACTTCACTCGCTTCCTCAACATTCATAATTCTCTTCATACACGCTCGCCGGTTTCGGAGACTCTTGACTCCACCTTCCTTCAGTACATGACCGATCTGGTCTAGGTAGGTTAGTCTCGGTCTCCCTCGGTACCTACATCCTTCCACTTTCACATTGTATATCTTCTTAACCAGGCGTTCGTTCGGCATTCTTTCCACATGACCGAACCATCGGAGCATTCCCTTTCGCATCTTTACACCAATACTCTCTTTCATACCTACTCGCTCTCTTACGTCGTCGTTACGAATGCGATCGGTCAGCCTAACTCCACAGATTTTCCGCAGAGATCGCATTTCGACCGCATTAATTTTACTATCATACTCTTTTCTGCATACCCAACTCTCGCTTGATAGATAGATATTCATGTTATTAGATAACTTCTTTTTCTTCTCTTTGTGTATTGGCAATCAGCTACTTATACGAGCTATTGGTGCCAGTGTCGAGTTATAATTATTTTTACGTTTATAGTCTTTTCTGGTTAGTCATTGTCTAAGTCAAATCGTCACCTTCAACATTGCTATGGCCACACTGTTAATGGTATCTTGTGGGAATTTTGATGGCACACGAAAACGTTGTAAAGCACTTTTATATGATATTCACTACATCCCAGAAGTTCCGTCGCATCACATTACATAAAATGCCATAAAAATTATCTAATATAACACGTTAAAACACTAAGATATCGAATATCATATAAGAGCACCACATGACGTTTTCAGATTCCTGTCAAAAGTCCGTTATTAGATAACAAAGATACTGCTACGCTATTCTATATTTGACACAGCATAATACATAAAATTATAACCTACAAACCTTTTCCTAATATCTTATAGATTTTTTTAATTTTTTTTATTTTAGGCTATTCCACAGGTTTTTTGTCCGTGCTCTTAAATTAAACATAAAATGTTTAATTTAATTGTTATGGTGGTTAATTTTTTTGAAGTGGCTTGATTACAGTTGGTTTAAAGCTTTAAGAGCGCAATTCATGTGTCATAGATGTTAAGTGACTACATGCCTTTTTGGGGTTTCTTTTTTTGGCGCTGGTGGTCTTGTTATTAGTGAAACCCTTCTACTTGTAGATGTTGTTGTCCTCTGTGATGTAACTACATATGTTATAAATTAAAACTTTTTGAAATCTGACAGGTAGTTAGCGAGATTAGCGTGTTCAAACAAATAAAGTATGAAATTATATAATATAGGAATCTATAGAATAATTTTCATTCATATATTGGATATTCATATAAAATTCAGACGCCAAAAGGAATATAGTTATGAACGTTTATAAAAATCTTCAAGCGATAACGGAAAAAAATATTAATTATGTATGTTTAAAAAAATATGCAGCTTCCTCAATTAGTTATTGTCCAAAAAGGTAATGTATAAATTGTTTTATGTATTTAAAATTTATGTATTATAGCAATTGCGAATTTTATTTATTGTTTAATGCGAAAATTATATCTTTATCCTGTGTATAGTAATTAATTTCTCAAAAATATTTTATTTTTGTCCTTATTTAATATTTTCTATGACACTGGATTATATTATAATGTTTGATACGCCTATTTAAAATTATATTCCTCTCTAATATCGAAATAATAACTCAAAATTTTAAAATTAATGTTTTTTATTTGTTGAATGCATAAATGTTACACTGAACTCTGTTCTGTCCCATACCATAGCGTAGTCTTCTAATTAGTTGAATTAATAACACAGGTTGATCACGTACTGAAGGAAGGTGGAGTCAAGAGTCTCCGAAACCGGCGAGCTTGTATGAAGAGAATTATGAATGTTGAAGAAGCGAGTGAAGTATACAAGGATAGAGATCTCTGGCACTCTGTTCTCTCTGCCTACCCTGCAAGGGATATGGCGTGATGATATGTATGTATGTTACATACATACATATCATACAGGTTATATAACACAGGTCCACAAAAATAAAGTTGTCTGGTGCTGAGTGTTTGACAAAGATTTGCCGAAGTATTTTTACCGCTGAATACGATTCTGAGGTCAAAATTGAGGGTCAAACTGCAACAAACGGAGAATGTAAAAAAATATTATAATAATTATTATTAGATCATAGATTCTATCGTTTTTTTTTATATTTGATCGTGCTGCCTAAGAATATCACCATGATTTATTTTTTCGTGGGAACCTCAGGAAGAAGCATGAGCAGAAGCACTTCCCTGAGAAACTTATAAGACCAACTACGATCATCAACTCTTCTAATAAGCGTAGTGATTATTACCATTATTCCTATTTGGAGAGGTCCACGTCCAAGAGAAGAAGTCGCCAGACTGCTAAATATGGACGGCACAGATAAGCCACAGCGACGTCATTGTACTCAGGCGTGATTTGGTATAGAAGTTAAGTCTGGTTTTTTTTTTTGTGTCTTAGTTGTTAGCCTCAGATGGCTATGACAACTTTACCCGGACTGTGGGTGAGCGCTGAGGGCTCTCAACCCGTCAAAGTTAAGCGACCGTTCCCGAGGGCACCCCCTGTGGGGTACGGACCTCGGCTCGGGGGGTCGCTGGCAAAGTGGGTACTCCCACGTTTAGGATTTGAACGCGACACGACTTCCGACCTCGACGGCGAGGACGGAATCG
The DNA here is from genome assembly GCA_905163515.2 of Lymantria monacha. Classification (NCBI taxonomy): domain Eukaryota; kingdom Metazoa; phylum Arthropoda; class Insecta; order Lepidoptera; family Erebidae; genus Lymantria; species Lymantria monacha. The sequence goes on from LR991081.1 coordinate 28,943,362, forward strand.
TGGATACTTATTTGTCAGGGCCGCGCGGGCTGTGTATGCCTCCGTTTGGGCGAGCGTAATAATGTCGTCGGGTTCGTCGAGTATTAATCGCGGTTGACGGATCGCGGAAATTTTTGAAGGGGTATAGCTAGAAGCCCTAACCACTATGGGATTAGGGTGAGTGGCAGCAGAGTCGAAGTAGCTGCGAGAGCACTGCTTCATGTACTGCCGGATGGTCGGCAGGCCGAGATCTATGTGTAGATCCACATTGCGCATGTACTACGGTGCTCCCGTCGCACGGCGCATGAACCTATTCTGTAATGTTTGGAAACGGTGTAACCTGAAGGGTTTCGCTTGTGTGAATACAACGCTAGCGTACGTCATGATGGGACGTACGCATGCGGTGTATACTCTACCTAACTTTGCTACTAAGTGATAGCTTGGCTTTGGCATGCAGCAAGCTGTGAAGGCGTCCTAGCACAAAAGCTGTGCGCACGCGAACTCGCTTTATGTGAGGACCGAAGGACAGACGATTGTCAAGAGTGACGCCGAGATATTTGACCTGTTTGGTCCATGGGATGGACTGGTCGGACATTGTTAAGTCTGGCAACGAACAGGACTTTATAAGTCTGATTTAGTCATTCACAGCTCAGCGCTTCACAAGTAGTTACACAAAATGCTTCACAGAAAATTACGTCTGGCTGATGACACTAAATGACTTATTCGGACTCATGTAATGTGTTTATACAGATTTATTGAAATAAATTGAATTTCATATAATAGGCCAAGTTATTTTGTATTTTGTTGCTGGCTGGCCTAATTATATCTTAAAGCTTTCTAGGATGACAAAGGAGACAGCTTTCAGCTCCAAAATCTATAGTATTATACTTTTCTGCCATTATTAAGATATATAGATGTGGTGATGACACGATGATGACAGTTTTCTGTCTACTGGCTGGTCCGTCCAGAGTAGTACCACATTCTTGCAGAAGATCGACGTCTGAGTAATTGCAATGTGCTATTGCATTTCGCTCGGTGAGCGAGAAAGCCAGGAACCCAACTAGGTGGTTTTGGAGTTTGTATTGGTAGGCAGCGGCCTAGCTATACCTTTGGTACTGCAAAGGTCCATGGGCGGCAGTAACACTTACCATCAGGTGTGCTCTTTGCTCGTTTGCCGCCAAAAGCAATAAAAAAAGACCAATGGTACCGTGGTAGGCCTGTCTGTAATTATAATTATAATTTTTACGACATCGTTAGTTTCTCTAGTGGAAGTCCTACACTGCCTCTTCCCGTTTGTAGTGACAACTAAAGAATTTTTCTCGCTGTTTGTCAACGAGTGAAAAGGTCTGTTCATTGAGACTTCAGCGTGCTAATTATTTGGGTTATCTATATAGATAAGAAAGAAAGAAGAAGAAAAGAAAGAAAAACATTTATTTTGTTCTCGTTAAAAACTAATGAAAATAAACAGAACTAAAGAAAACAACTTCTGGTATAAAATGACATTAAAGAGAAACAAAAAAGGCTATTGGCTCGGTGTTGGCTTTTTTATTTTATAAAATAGCGCTGATATTCTGCCAACACCTGGTACGTTTTAAAGAAATTAAAAAAAAAAGATAAATAAAAGTAATGTCAAAATAACTGTTTTTTGCTAAATCTATCTGAGAGTTTATGGTAAGAACCTTTATTGTCATATTGGTCTGTTGATTTGTGCCAGCTGATATCCGAAACGAACGGATCAACTTTGTTTAAACCCTTATTGCCCGACAACTAAGGTTTTAAAGAATAACATAGATAATTTGTATTCCAGAACATATGGTTTTATGTAAATAATTAGTACCTATATATCTAATTTAATACATAGATCGTGACCAGAGGGCTGGCCTATATTTTTCACAAAATGTTAGCATTGCCATTCAACGTGGTAACGCTGCCAGCCTTCTGGGCACATTACTGGTAGATAGTGATGCGTAAGAATTTTTCGATTCCTGATTGCGCCTTGTGTTTTTTGAAGTGATACTTCTTTATCGGCGTTGGAAAAAAATTTACCGTCAAATTTTTCGGTTACGCGTCACATTTTGCCGTTACGCGCCATCTTTTTTTGAAGGGAAACTTTTTGCGCGCATGAGGGTAAAATTTTTACGCGACACGAGAGAGAGAGAGAGAGAGAGAGAGAAAGCGAGAGAGAGAGAGAGAGAGAGAGAGAGAGCGCCAGCGAGAGAGAGAGCGAGCGAGAGAAACGGAATAACTGAAATAATTGGACTACAACTGGCTCGAAATAGCTCACAAAGCTCTAATAATTAAATTGTGGTTAGACGGAAGGAAAATTTAAAATAAAACCTTATGCCAATTCAGTGCACACGCCATGACTATGGGATTGGATATCATCAAAACCCGGGTCGACATGATCGATGCTAGTAGATAAGTAGATACCTACATTAGCGATTATATATAATTCTAATTACCAATCAAACTAATTAGCAATAATTTCAATACTACAATTATGGCAATTCATTGGGCTGTATAATATAATAGGCTAATTTGCATAATCTGTAGGCTTACGCAAGGGTTCTAGGTAGGCTTCTGCCGAACACTGGCGGTCCCGGATCGTCCTGCCGGCGTCTGTACGCCGGAATTGTGTGGTCTATGGCACTCTATGGTGCCCCTATTTGGTCGGAGTCTCTCACTGCCCGCAATAGAGTCTTCCTGCGACGTCCGCAGAGGGTCATGGCGGTGAGGGCCATTAGGGGCTACCGTACGGTGTCTTGGACTGCAGCGACACTGTTGGCGGGCGACCCGCCTTGACCGCATATGGCTAAGGCCTTGGCGGAGGCCTACCGGCTGCGCGTTGTGGCGCGCGCCGGCGGCGAGCAAGTCTCCGCAAGGAGACTGGGCACAGCTCTGGAAGTGGCCCGAAGGGGAGTCATCTGGCGGTGGCGGGAGGATCTGGAGTCCCCCGTAGCAGGGCGGGGGACTGTGGAGGCGGTCGCGCCGCATCTCCACCGCTGGATCAGTAGGGGGCACGGCAGCCTAACCTTCAGGGTGGTGCAGGTGCTTACCGGACACGGGGTCTTCGGTAAGTACCTGCATAAAATTGGAAGAGAAGGGGCCCCAGGATGTCACGAGTGTGGCGCACCAGTAGATGATGCGCGTCACACTCTGGAGGTATGCCCCGCCTGTGGGCCCCAGCGCCACGTCCTGACGTCAGTCGTTGGAGGAGACCTGTCGCTGTCGACCATCATCTCAAAGATGCTCGACAGCGACAGGTGCTGGGATTCGATGGCCTCTTTCTGTGAGGCCGTCATGGAGAGAAAGGAGGCTGCGGAGCGGGAACGCGAGAGGCTTGCGTCTGCTGAATCGCTCCGCCGCCGGCGGCTGGGTAGGGGAGGCGCCGTTATGCGCATCTCCTCCCACCGCCTTGAGGACCGACTGAGCGTGGCCAGAAGGCCAAGCGTTGGGGCGTCGGGGATCGAATGTCAGTAGACGATCTCTCCGGCGTCCCGTAAAAGCGCGGAAGGGGGCCGCTGTGGTTTTAGTGGGTATTCCGGTTGGACAAATCAGCCGGCGAGTCCCACACTCCCTCCCGTCACGACATTGGCGGGAAGGGGTTAGCGCGTAAATGCGTTTCCACAGCGTAAAAAAGAAAAAAAAAAACGTTTGTCATAACGATTATTATACTAAATATTTTAATCACCCCAAGACCGTGACCACTTTTCAAATATCGGCAACATGAAAATTCTAGAACTGTAAATTAATATCTACATATGTGCAAAATAATTCGCTCACGGCTGGAGAAACGCTTAAAAGTACATTTTTAATCCTCTGCAATCGTACTTTTTTCAATAAAAAGTAAGTGTGGTAGCGGCATCGAATATTACCAACCCTTACTTTGCTCGTGGATGTCGTAAAAGACGACTAAGAGCCTTATAACGACCTGTGCCAACACCATCCGATGCCGTTTGGTCAAATATTACATTCCCAAGGAGGGTTGACGTCTGGCAGGCGGCTGGTCATAAAACTATTGCCAATAACTTTTACAATATGTAGGTACTATGAAAGAAGAGTACATGTTGTATCGACCCCAAGTATTTGGGATAAGAGGAGGAGAATGATGAAATGATGATCTAATGTTAATACATCTTTTTTCGATTCATCAATTTGGAATAAGACGACCCTTTAGTCATTCTCATCAAGCTGAATACAGATAAAAAAATATTAGTCAAAGATGTGGCTTATTGTTGTGTAACAGATTGCTACGTTGCAGATAGAGTGAAAAAAAAACACATATTATAATGTTTATCTAAAATTTCATGATAATTAATGCAGTAGTTAAATATGAGAATACAACAAAAAAGTAACTAAACCCACTTTTTCTTTATAATATCTGTTAGAACAACAAAATCCCTAAAAATACTTTAGTTTCGTAACTGTGACATGTTAATAAAAGCACTGCAACGAGTTTGACTCGAAATTCAATTTAGTATCAGGTATCTCACGAACCTACAATATATATACATACATAGGTATGTCACTACACATCTATGTAATATGAGTAGTCACACCTAGTAGGTTGCCCTTTTTATACGCCCGTATGTAAAACATTTATATGTGCTGTGAATTTTACGAATAAGAGGAGGCAATGGCTCGTTTTATTTATCTTTTTTTTTTTCGTTTTACTCATCTCTCTCTCTAGTGGCACTTTTACTTTTTCTTTTCATTTTATTGACCAGTGGTTCTATCGATAGCGACGTATTTTATTTAGGCTTGACGCCAAGGACTTGTAGAATTTATTAACCTATAAATAATAAAAATTTAATGAAGCTAGATCAACGAGGCTGACTTATGTTAGATAGTTTGCAAATCGTGTAAGGCTTACTGTAATGTACTCAAGTGGATCATGTGACAAGTCGTACAAAAATCTGTACATTCAGGCGTTTCTGTCACACCTCTATTTGAATCACTCTTATGGTCTATATATCTTATGGTCTATATATGCCGTCCTATTAAGTTCTGTCTTATACATGGTGCTATGCCACTGCATCATTTTAATTATTCGCTGATCAATCAATTTTTATTTTCAGTCTCCGTCTGCATAGGAATTTAAACCCGTATTGATTGAGAAGAAACAATTTCTCTAACTCTTACTATTTATCTCTTCTAATTTAATTTTATCAGAACTCCAGACAATTATCATATGTAGTCTTTGTCGGGATTACCTGATCATTTAATCAATAGGTTTTTTTCTTTATTGCTTATGTTAGTAAAGAAGCAAGCTGCACACTTGATGGTATATCTTACTGCCGCTAATGGGCCTTTGCAATACCAAGGGTTCAAGGGTCTTCAATGGAAAGCATTGTGAATCTTAGGCTATTCTTATTTTTCTCATGAATCAATCTACTTATTATCAACAGACAACTCAAACTAGAATAAAATGGAGAATTTTTACTTATTATAAACTATACGCAGTGGGTGACCGGTGATTAGTCTGGTCGCCCCGAAGCAAGGCCATCACGTGAGGACGATAATTGCGAAAGCTACCGAGGCATCGACTCGAGAGGATACCCGCCGGGCGGGCCACCGAAGACAAAGACCGGGTTCCGGTGGCCCGCTCGCTCAGCGTAGAGAGGTACATGTAGGGCGGGTCTACGGGGTACTTTTTAATTTATGGATTTCATTCTGTTCGTCTCAAATATACTAAAGTAATTAACTTAAAGTTAACCTATTAACAAAGATGTTTTAATTTAGCCGGTTATACACAGCTTTTGCCTTGGCTCTTTAGAATGAGTAGCCTTCCTGTATGTTAATTTAAGCCTAAAATTACATAGCACTTGATTAAAATCCGTTTATCAGTTTTTTGCCTCTCAAACTTAGAAATAACTTCAATGGAGTTTTATTATGCTTATAGATAATAATAATGGACACACATATCCCATAAACAAAAGATAGAGTACCCGTCGGTAAATACTGCATATCGATCTTTGAAAAGAGAAGAGAAAATTTACTTATTTCGGCTTCGTAGAGCATTATCTCTGTCGGACTAAGCACTTATAGTCTGGTATTTATTAGAAGCGATTAAAAAAATTATGACATTTTATTGTTAAACGAATTTTTTTTCTAAATTATTGCGGTATAAACTACACTTTCTTACAATAATTGTATTGTACTATGACAAACAATACGTCATACAGATAGCATGTGACGGACAACGTTATGACGCCAAATTTAATCGTGTGATATTACCCGATTTTTCTCTTTCTAAAGATCGATGTGCATTATTTATTATCTAGTAGTGTACATATTATCAATATGTATTTATTATAATACAATTATAGCAATAAATTACAAAAATATTTATATTTTTATTAAAGTTTAAATACTAATATTTATACAATGTGAAATAATTGCAAATTAATTGATTGAAACCGTAGATCCTACTTTATATTGCTTATTGATTTGTCAACAGAACTCAACGCTAGCATCAAGCGCGAGAAGATAGTAGAAATCTGTGAAGGATGTGGACAGAAGATTCAAGATCGCTACTTGATGCGGGTTGGCGAGCTGTCTTGGCATGAACATTGTCTCAGCTGCTGCGTATGCGGATGCCCGCTTGCTCACACATGCTATACCAGAAACGCAAAACTCTACTGCAAGCCAGATTACGATAGGTAGGTAATATATACGAATTGGACATCTTTTGTTTAAACTTGCTAACGGTATTTTTGAATTTAGTTTAAGTAAATCTATATAAATAAATTTTAATATAAGATTATGTACCCTTCTGCTAAAGCACATTGGCGATTTATTTGCGAAATGCATTGCGAATATCTTTTGGTTTTTATATTTGTGTTACTATTACATTCTTTTTCCATAGATTATTTGGCGTCAAATGCACCAGGTGCGGAGATCGATTGCTGCCACAGGAGATGGTCATGAGAGCTCAGCAGTATGTTTTTCATATCCAATGTTTCGTTTGCGTCATGTGTTGTCAACCTCTGCAAAAAGGAGAACAATATGTAATTAGAGCTGGACAGATTTTTTGCCGGCAGGATTTCGAAAAAGAAATGTATTTAATGCAACACGCTGAAGATGATATGATATTAGATGACTCTGAGCGTCCTAGAGATGGAAGAAGAGGACCCAAACGGCCGAGGACTATATTAACATCAGCACAACGAAGACAATTCAAGGCATCTTTTGAAGTTAGCCCAAAACCGTGTAGGAAAGTTCGTGAGGCTTTAGCAAAAGATACTGGTCTTAGTGTTCGAGTTGTACAAGTTTGGTTTCAAAACCAAAGAGCTAAAATGAAGAAAATCCAAAGGAAAGCGAAACAAGAAGGCGAAAAGAATAATGAGAAAGAAAAAGACAAAGATGAGAAGAGTATTAAACAGGAGTCTCCATCCAGTGAACATGGCAACTATTTGGGACTTGATGGTTCTTATTCAACGTCAAGCCAACCACTCAATCCCAATTTGCCGTACTCTCCTGATGGTAATATATAGAATTTACATTCAGTATTTAATAAATAGGCATGCAATTTGCAAGACCTGTGCAAACTTGAATAAACAAAGATATTTAAAAAGAAGTTGCTATATTTGTTGGGCGTTTTACAATATTGGGTGACAATGACTACATACATATGTGTACGATAAATATACTTTCTATTAAAAAAAAAGTTAGCAAAATCTTGATTTTATTAAAATTGTTTCAATTCTGTTGCTATCTGTACACAGCAAATTTTTCATCTCCTAAAAATTTTTTTTTAAAAAAGCACCTAAACATGTTAGTTAAATTAATTTTTTATTAAACATTTGCAATTATTATATGTTTCAGATTATCCAGCGCATTCTGGCGACAGTTTCTGCAGCTCGGATATATCTCTTGATGGCAGTAACTTTGACCAGCTGGACGAAGGCACATCCGATACCATGAGCTTACAAAATTTAGAAGTTCAACATCATTCTCACCCGCATGCGACCCATTCAGCTCATGAACCACTAAACCTCGGCACAGGTTCTGTCGTCAATCCTATAGATAAGTTATACCTTATGCAGAATTCATATTTCAGTACCGATCATTGATTTACCACCAGACGTAGCGCTGACAGAAGATCAGATTCTTCGCAGCGGCTACGCCTGCCATCGGTTACGGATCTGTCCGTAAAATGCACAGAGACTAAAACTAGTAACATTTATACATATAGTAATAATAATGCACAGAGATCACCTTTCAATTTCTATAAATATTTTGCAGATCCATTTAAAATGACATAATTGTAGGTAGACAATTAGCTACATAATTATGTTACTATCACTAGGTATTAGTTCGTGTTGTGCAAGAATGTTCTTATCTGAGGTTATACACATCCATTGTAGCCCCATTAGCCACAAGCTTTCTCTAAAATGGTATTGCAATTTGCTTCCTACAGTCAGATCAGTGAGCATATGATTTTATTTCAAGTTTCACTTCTCCATGTTATCATTTTCTTCCCTACCTTAGTCATTATATAAGATCTGATGGAAAAAGAAGTAGTGGTGACACTTTGAGTTATTACCTTATCAAAGAATGATGATTCAATTTAATTACTGGTCTAAAATTAACAAATTCTAGTCTTCTATTTCTTAGTTGTCAGTCTCCATGTCCGTTGTTAGTCTCTATGTTGAAATAAAACTATTTTTACGTATTCTATCGCATGTTTTAAATGTATAATAGTCGGGTAAACATCAGAAATCATTAGTTTAAGTAAAGTTGTACGTCAACACTTGTATCTAAGTGGCATATTGTGATAATAGAATTTCATTATTACATTGACTGATTACAATATTTGAGGATAGAACGTTTTTTTTTTCACAATGCATTTCTATTGACGTTTTAAATTTAAAAAAAATATATTTAAATGATGTATCGACGTTCAGAAACACAGAATGTAGCTTCAATTTCTTCCAAATAGATCAGATTTTCCTCATCTATATCAATGTTTATTAGAATATTTATGAATTATTTTCTACATTTAATAGATGGCTGTATTGATATTTTTAAGCTGTATATTATGTAAAAAAAATATATAAAATTAGTAAAAAGTAAGTTAAAATTAATTTAGCCTATTTGGCTGTAATCATATATAGTCTAGTAGAATTTCTTTAAAAAAATACTGTTGTATCAACTGTAGTTATAATTATGAATGCTTATATTACTTTGTAAATAATAGTTAAATTATAGTATTCGTATTTAAGTAGTGAGCGTTTGAATAAAAATATTGTATGTACATGTACTTAATTATAAAGAATTTATGATTATTTTTTTCCAATTAATCAGGTGTATAAATTATATTTTATTTTACATTGAAAAAAAAAGTGTTTGTGTACTTATGTACACGCGTTAAAAGTTATACTTCTTTGGCGTAACAAGATAAAAATTTTGTCAAGATACTTTATCTGTCGCCTTATTCTACGTTTGTAAAAAAGAAACGACACTAATGGTATTTAATAAATTGAAAGTTTTATTATAACGCATTATCTAGTTAAATAAAGTTTATTTAAATATCACAAAAAAAAACTAAAATGTTGACTATAGCTAACTTCAGGGTGTCAGTTTTTCGTGACGGTGTGCGCGCGCATCGTAAAAATTTACTCTCATCATTTTCCCTAACGCGCCAAAAGAAGTATAACTTCAAAAATAATACGACGTGATATATTTTATATTTATAAGTTTTATTTGTAATATCTTTGACAATTTGTGTTAGGTTCTGTAGTATAATTACTATGGTTTATAGTCTCAACGTTTGAGACTTGAGCTAAATGAGAACTTCGGGTTTTTATGGTACGCGTATTCCAATATCACAATACATTCATACTGTTCCATTATCTTTGTGGAATTTAAATTCTTCTCTTATTCTTACCATCACTCCAAGACTATTGCTATTCATTATAAAATACGTGTATTTTTTTTTCAAATATAGGCATTCCGCGTATTTATTTTATTGGGAATCTTTTTTTAATATACGCTGTAAATGGTATACAATAACTCTTTTATGTTTTTAAAAACCCGGTTACGAAGCGAAAAATAATGTCACAAGTGGGGTTCGAAACCACACCAATTGGAAATTCATCCCAATCGTGCTGGATTTCCAATAGGTGTGGGTTCGAATCCCACTTGTAACATCATTTTTCGCTTCGTAATCGGGTTTTTATAAATAATTAATTATAAATAATTAAGCATATTAAATACTAAATTTCAGTAATTTGAACCCTTTTATGTTATTTGACAATTTGTAGATGGTTTTCTTATTTAAATACGGGCTGGATTTTTTTTTTATTTTAAAGGTTACATTGCAATAATTATCTGTAATATAATAGGTATAAATTTCTTACAAATGTGAATATGTAATTTTTAGACAATTTAACTTACCTATATGTATATGTCTTACAGAATTAATAAGATGTCACTGCAAATATAATTAAATTGAAATTCTAGTCATTCTTGTTTATATAAAAATAGTAATATATTCTCATACCTATACAAAGATCTTTCTCGGTGTGGTGACAGGTTAATAAAATAAATTGTGTCACCACCCACCTTTACTTTCACGGTGGAGTATCGTCGAGTTAATCGTCTGAGGAAACACCAGCAAGATGGGTAGCAGCTTTTGTTCTGAAACTTCCGTTAAAATGAATTCTGATCAGCTCGTGAAGAGCTATGTCTTATTGTATAATTCTCCCTCGGATTACAAGGTAAGAGCTATTTCCCACAATATTTCTAGAAATCAAATAATCTATCAATTTCCCTTGTCAGTCTCCCCGAAGGAGGGTATCATAGTTTCCACCTCTAGTAGTCGGATTATCAATTCCATTTGATATTGTTATCCTAACAGTTTTCTGCTGCCTATTTTTCTTTCGGTTTTCTTAGCTTTTTTTATGATTCTCACATTTTATAGCGACACATTATACTACTAGCCCGGCACAACCCTAAAATTTATTTAATTCTTTCTACAATTTTACATACTTAAAATTTAGAATAATTGCTGTTATACATATATATATTTTTTTACTATAGAAAGTATGTTGTCTGTAGCACATAATGCTAGTAGCGTGGCACTAACCTTCAATGACGGGTTGTACAAAGAAAAAATAAAGTGTCATGAAAGAAACCATGCCGCTACAAATTATTACAGATTCTCAATTCATGTCTATAAACTATAAAATTTCTCTATAAGTTTTCAATCCGGTATTTCATATTATAGACATTTTATAGTTGGTTGCTTTTCCATATGCTATATACCAGGGGTTCGGCTCGCGAGCCACATGCGGCCCTTTGGATGTGAAGTTGCGGCTCTTTATTTAAGTTCTATACGCAAAAAAAATATTTTATAAAAAACATTTAAAAATGGTTCTGAATTGATTAACGAGGATTAGACACAATTTATAGTTAGAAAAAAAGTGGCTCTTTAAAAACTTTAAACTTTTGAAAATTGGCCAAAAGCTTGCCGGACCTTTGCTATATACTAAAGCCGAGAAAGACTTACGAGTATGTATTCTACAATTCAATTCCTATAAAGAGCTTTGCAATTTATTGTGACATAAGAGAGAATAATCCCAATTGTATTACAGTCAATCAGTATTGATGCTAGTAAAGAAAGTGTTTGATAGAATAAGTATTAAAATTTCAATGCAATTTTTTTTTGTAAATTGTTAAAATAGGCTGATAATATTTTCATTTAACATTTTCATATATTAGTTTTATCATTACAAATATCAAACGCATTCCCGTTATGTCTGAATTTAGCAGAAAATTATTTAAATATTAAATACCTAGTATTAGTGAATGTTTTCTAGTCAAATTTATTTGAATATTTTATTTTCAAATGTAATTAGTATTGCGATAATTTTATGAACTGATGTAAATTATATGGATATCTATTATAAAAAAACTTGTTTTATTCTACACATAAGATACAAAAGGTTTTTTTTCTACATTACCAACAAACCAAGGCCGTTTTTTATGCACCACCATCCACTCAGGAAATAATCATTTTATTACGGGGGACTTCACAAACATGCATTTAAGGCAAACAAATTACATACAGACTCAGAACAAAAGCTTGTGAATCGCACAAAGTATAGTCCTGCGTAAGAATCGAACCCTTGGCGCCGTTGGATGCAGGTGGCACAGGACTGCACTCTGTGGCGTAACATAAAGGAGGCCTACATCCAGCAGTGAACGGTATTAAGCTGAAATGATGATATCGGTATGATATTGCATTATCTTAGTCGTATTATACGATACCTACGGGCAAGATGGGGGAGTGGTGAATTGTACTCTTATTTCGTTACCACATGTCATTTTTCATCGTCAAAAACATAAAACAAGAAATTGATTAAGTTGAGATCTATTTATTCGTTACAATTATTTTCTGTACCATATATACAGGGTGGAAGGGGACCGCTCCGGACCCTACTAGTCCTACTTGTAATGATAGACTAGAAAAAAATCGATTCGGAAGAAAAAAATTTTTTTTTTCATAACAAATTTTAAGTTTTTTTTCACATTCCAACGTATTAGGACAGTGCCATGTAACGATAATTCCATAAAAATACGGAACTTTACTCAGATGAGAAAAGACGCAATATTTAAAGCTGACGATCATACGTTCAAGAGTTCAACGACATCGCGTCGTGAAATATTTTTTTTTTTCATCCGAATCGATTTTTTTTCTAGCCTATCATTACAAGTAGGACTAGTAGGGTTACCTGTCTTTGTTTTCGGTAGCGGTCCACTTCCACCCTGTATATCTTATATTAGTGTAGGAAAAGCAGTATACCATCAAAAGTCTATCTTAAAACTGTTTAGAGTTATCGCGTAACACTAAAGACATATTCATTTTCTAATGTCGATAAATGAAAAAGGTGTTAACCCTAACCTAGGCAAAGTCACAAAAATTTATTCAATAAATTGCCTGACTTTGCCTATTTTAATATTTCTCGTTAAATACAGTATTTTTCCATCAATAACAATGACGCACGCTCAAGTTATTAACGCTTTATAGAATAACTTCCGCACAAGTTAGAAATATAAGTAGGTACTTGCACGCCTTATCTGAAAAGTTTTTCTAAACTATCTCCAACTTGTCGCACTTTAGTTTGAAACACAACTCTAGAAAATTATGAATATTATCAATATAATGTCACCAATTTAGTGCTTTTCTTTTTTTTTTGGACGTGAGCTATGGAGTGGTCACGCTCCGCTAAATCCGTCCAGGGCGACAGAAATAGCGGCGCGCGACCACATAGACCCGCCCTACATGTACCTCTCCACGCCGAGCGAGCGGGCCACCGGAACTCGGTGTTTGTCTTCGGTACCAATTTAGTGCTGCCACATAATAATTCTATAAACTGACAAATATGTCATAGTTTCTAAACAAATAAATTAAATAAGATATTACCATTCCTTCATTTTAGATTAACACAGGACGTGAATTTGCCTCGCGTCAGGGCAGGTGACGGTAGGTAATTTTACTTACATATTTGCTAAGAATTTGGTATACCTAATTATTTTAATACCTCATTCTGTCTTACACTATAATTATTTATTTATTTCTTTCTTTATTTTTTATTCTAATATTAGATGCTGTCTCAAACCAGAAAAATTAAAAGCAAAACAGCACTTATCGCTGGTTTTAGTAGGTAAGTCTGTACCAAGTCGAGCTTGCAGAACACGATGGCTCACTCTACTGGCGAGGGGTAAAACGGCAGGTTATAGGAACATTCGACGGTTTCGTCAGATGTGGCTAAGGGGATGTTCATTAATCACGTGATCTTTTTTTAGCATTTTTAACCCAGCCTCCCCTTTGGTGATACGTGGTGGGGTTTAAGACTATGACACAAAGATCGCGACGCTTCTTTTAATACAATGTAAGTGGCTCTATCTGTTGAATAAATGATGTACCTATTTATATGCTTTAGGCTTCAGTTGTTAAACGAAATGTATGCAATCAGTTTGATAGTATATTATAGTTACAATAGATGGCAGTGTTTTATAATTTCAAAGTAAAATATGGCGTGATGGTTGTTCTTTAATAATATGGTTAATGAAACTTCATGTGATTTTAGGCTAAGCGTATTTAACAAGAAATATATTAATAAATAAATAAATAACATTCTTATATATAAAGGCATAACATTTGCTTGGGTACTTATACTAGTAATATATTGCATTTTTCTTGTTCATCACCTACGATAATTAGCAAGTTAATTCAATTAATTACAATATTTGAATCCAGATTATTTGTGGTTGGACCACACTGTTACCAGTTTTCTGTCTACAGTCACGGGCAAGTCCGTCTGGGGTAGTACCACACTCTCGCAGAAAATCGACGTCCGAACAATGGCAAAATGTTGTTGTGCTTCGTTCGGTGAGCGAGAGAGCCGGCAGACTTTCTGGGTGGGTTTGGGGTTTTTATTGGTATGCAGTGGCCTAGCTGTACTATTGATATTGCAAAGGTCCATGGGCGTCAGTGACACTTACCATCAGGTGTGATCATAGTTTGCCACTACACACATACACACACAACAATAAAAATTTAAAAAAAATATTAATTGAAGTGACGAAATTATTTTTTTATTGTTATTAATTGATAATGAATTTAGGTGATGCAAGTTTAAAAAAAATTGCATGTATTAAGTTTGTTTTGATATAATTGATGATTTAATTAAGTAAATTTCCATCATTATAATTTCTTGGAGTTAAAATTTCTTAAGCTCAAATTTCTTTGCGTTTTATCTAAACAAATATTAAAAGAGGAATGATTTGATTTTTTTTTGTTTATTTGTTAGGAATTAACTCAAAAACTACTTGACCGATTTTAAAAATTCTTTCACCATTAGGAAGCTAAATCTTTACAAAAAAATTATTAAATTATATTTATATATACTATATTATATTTTCAATAAAGTTAGAGATACCTTTTTTTTTGCTGTGGAATGTATGTGGTCGCGCCCCGCCAAATCGGTCCGTGGCGACGGAAGAGGCGACGCGCAACCCCATAGACCCACACTGCAAACACCTCTCTTCGCCGTGCGAGTGGGCCACCGGTACCCGATCTATGTCTTCGGTGGCCATGTTAGAGGTACCTCCCTAAATCAGAACAATGTAACCCCAGATTTCAAAATATTGCCAATAACAGTCATTTTGCGTCTGCTATGAAAACTATTGACTATATATAAAATACTCTTCTATATATCAATAGTACCCGCGCTGTGTGGTAGCAGCTTCGAATACTACCAACCCTTACTTTGCTCGTGGATATCGCAAAAGACGACTAAGAGCCTTATAACGACCTGGGCCAACTCCATCTGATGCCGTTTGGTCAACAATTGTATTCCCAAGGAGGGTTGGCAGAAGGCCGGTCATAAAACTATTGCCAATAACTTTTACAATATGTACTATGAAAGGAGAGCGCATATTGTATCGACCCCAATAAATTGGGATAAGAGTAGGAAATAATAATAATAATATTAATAGTACCCATGATTGCGCATAAAAAAAATTGCGATGGTAAATGTCTAACTATTATAGTTAAGCCATAATAACACGTTTTGATTAAATTATTAAGTTCAAATACGGATGGAATCGAATAGTGATGAAATTGTTATCATTAAATTAATCCTTATCCATTTAAATGGTTTGATAATTAAAGTTAATTACGTAGGTACGTACTACGTAGGTACTCAAATCTACTTTAAATTATTCGAATCGGACTTTTTGTTTAAAAATTATGAAGAGTATGAATTGTCAGAGTTGGAACAAACTACTCAACTATTCGCCTACATTTAGTTTATTATCAAATACTAATTTATATATTTACGTTCAGTAACAGTTCTTAAATTTGAAACTACGATTATTAAGTATATTTATTTCATGCTAAAAATGCTTTATTGAGTAAAACTACAGAGAACGCAAAGTCTACCAAACGCCGACGCGACGTGCTGTGCCGTGTTGCCTGCTACCAAGAGAAGTGGATGTTTTAAGTCTACCATATGGCACGCATTTTTCAATCTAGAATATGTTACAATACAGAGATGAAATCGCAAACTCCAAGACCAAGACCCTAAATATTACACATGGGCCAATAATAAATTTAACAAAGCAAAGGGTTGTTTGTAGTCGTACTTTTATATTGTGGACTCTGGATATCTGTAGACCCTGACGATTTGCCATTATCATTCAAATGTCTTCAATTTCAGGTGAAAACATCGTTCGCTTTAACAATTAATAAGTTTGAAGTCCAAATTTTTGACTTACTAAAGATAATATACTCATGTATGATATATATACCCAACTGTATGCTGGCTTACCTCGAGTTGAAGCTGTCGAAATACAATACATATCACTACTCCACATAATATAACATCAAATGAAGAAGCTCTAAATCATTAAATATTAAAGCTCCTTACGGAATTATAAACGTGCGAGGCTGGGCAGGTTGCTACTGTTGCTCGTTTAATATATTTTAATATAATTTCAGCTCTAAGCAGTGCATAAACTTGAAAAAAGCCTTGTTAAGAGCCCATCTGGTCTTCGTACATACATACATATATATCATCACGCCATATACCTTGCAGGGTAGGCAGAGGGAACAGAGTGCCAGAGAACTCTATCCTTGCATACTTCACTCGCTTCCTCAACCTTCATAATTCTCTTCATACACGCTCGCCAGTTTCGGAGACTCTTAACTCCACCTTTCTTCAGTACGTGACCAATCTGGTCTAGGTAGGTAAGTCTCGATCTGCCCCGGTACCTACATCCTTCCACTTTCGCATTGTATATCTTCTTAACCAGACGTTCGTTCGGCATTCTTTCCACATGTTCAAACCATCGGAGCATTCCCTTTCGCATCTATACACCAATGCTCTCTTTCATACGTACTCGCTCTCTTACGTCGTCGTTACGAATGCGATCGGTCAGTCTATCTCCACAGATTTTCGGTAGAGATCGCATTTCGACCGCATTAATTTTACTTTTATGCTTTTTTCAGCATACCCAACTCTCGTTTCTATATAGTAATGTTGGGACAAGCACTGCGTTATGTATTGCTACACGTGCCTTCTGGCTGAGGTGGTGGCTACCGAGAAGTTGTCCCAACGCCCCGTTCACTCTATTTCCCGCATTCACTCTTCACTCTATATCAGTGGTGTACCTTTCATCTCGGCTAAATCCACATCCAAGATATACAAATTCACCCACTTGCTCTAGTACATCATTACCTATTATTACTCTTACATCTGTTCTGGCTTCATCTCTTTCGAAGACTATTCACGCACATTCATACGGAGACCCCTTTTCTTACAATCTTCTGTCAATGTGTCGACTAGGGTCTGTAGGTCAGTCGCTGACTTCGCCAGCAGGACTGCATCATCTGCATAGAGCAGACCAGTGACCACTGCTCACACTGCCACATCTAGACTCCCAGTCTCCCACATCCATCTCCTACAGATATATGATAAACGGCCTGGCTGATAGACCGCAATCCTGCTCAACGCCTATATTGACGTCAAACCAAGGCGACATTCCATCATTCAGCCGCACACAGGCTCTACAGCCCATGTAACTGGACTGCACAGCTTGCAGCAGTTTACCGTTCATACCATACTCCGGTAAAATGTCCCAAAGTTCCTTTCGTACAACCGTGTCAAATGCTCCCTCCAGAACCACAATACATATACTGATTCATGTTAGGGGGCGTCCATTAATCACGTGATCTTTTTTTTAGCATTTTGTAACCCCCTTTGGTGATACGTGGTGAGGTGTAAGACAATAATGGTTTTTAGAACTTCGTGATTTTTGTCAAACCTATTCCCCCCTTTCAAACATCACATGATTAATGGACGGCCACTTACACCAATATATTAACGACGTGATAATAAAATAATAATTCAGTAGGAGATACATATTATTTATAATATCTAGATTCGGTGCCGTACAGAAACTTACCTTAATATCTACTTGTCTAGGGTTGCGATCGATTTATAGAGACATTTGCTTTCATTATTTTTTTTTATTAAAATAATTATTGTCTAGAAAATTATTGAAGCATTAACTTTTGGGTTTAGATCTTGCATATGCAATAAAACAATATCATGACCACACAATACATCTTTATTAATTAATAAACAATAAACATAAACAATTTATTTATATTAATGAAAAATGTTGGTGATAGTATGAACATGTAACGAGATGAGACAACATTAATGTTACTAGGAGAATCTTAGACATGAAGATATTCTTTGAGAAAATTAAAGAAAACATATTTCGATATAGAAAGGAGGGCTAAAAGAGGATGGAGCCCAGGATTACTTTAAAAAGGTTTGGAAGACAACCGAGCACAAGTGTTTGAGATAACAAGATGATGGTGAAGATGGCAGAGATGACGATAAAGATCATGATGATGATTATGATGATGATTATGATGATGATTATGATGATGATTATGATGATGGTTATGATGATGGTTATGATGATGATGATCACGATAATAATGGTTATATTATTAATTCCTCAATGTGAGTTTTTAATAGAAATGATGATGACATTTAACAAAAAACCTAATTACACTTTCTACAACCAATTATGATATTAAAAACCTTACTGTAACTTAAAATCGATTAATATTAATTGATTAAGAAAAAAAAGAAACATCTACATCTACGGACATTGATATAATTTGTTTTAAAATTAAAGAACAATACAATAATCAGGGGTTTCCAAGCGAGGAGAAATAAGGGTAATGTTAGTCGTGAATACTCCTGGACTATTTTTAACACAATTTTTCTTACTTAATTTAGCAACTATCAACTGTCTGAATCCGCCCTTGTCAATATTATAAAATGTTTCTGTAGCTATATTACACTGTCTCTGTGGCTATATTAGCCACAGAAACAGAAGGTGCGGCAGGTGTTCTAGTTAATGAGGTGAGGGTATTAAGAGGGGATCGTTAAAAGAATATAATAAGGCGTATTGAGAACGTTACGCATTGAAACAATTACTTCTAAGTGCACTAATACGTCTCAGTCAGCTGGTACTCGTGCCTAATATAGTGTTACGTGGTGGCACTGATACTTCGTTATTACAATAAGCTACGGGTAGGCTTAATACATATCTATTGTTAGAGGTATAATCAGGCTGCCTATCATATTCTACAAGATAGTGAACTTAAAAGCAGGCGTTGGTAAGAATCTCGCTAGTATTGAATTATTCCAAAGTCGAGAACCTGGAACATTAGGTACGTCTAATTAACTGCGAAAATAGAAATTCAGGACATATAGACAGGAGGAATGAAGGCCACACAGAGATCTGTAATCTGCAGGGAGAACTATTGATATCACATATTGACCATTAACTGAATGATATAAGGCCCTCCGAGCAAGTTAAGCGTTGAAAAATTATTTCTGAATTCATTGATTCATTTCTCAATAAGCTGGTATTCGTACCCAATGTAGAGTTACGCAATGATCTTCGATATCGTAATCCGCTGTCAGATGTAGCCATTGTTACTGTAACTGTCATATTCTATGAGGTGGTAAGTTCAGAGAAGCAGGCAATGGAAGAGTCTAATAAAGAGCCAATATTGAAAAGTTTCATTGCCGGAACCTGGCAGTGAGTACAGTTGGTATATTGCGAAAATAGGAACCCAAGGCACTAATAAAAGCCAAAGAGAACTATTAGCTGCGTGGAAAACTAACACACGAATGGACTCTGTTTTCAGGGGTGAACGTTGCGTATGTATCGTGGTCAATTAGCTAACTAGGTGTCTGTCACCTTTTACGAGGTCGGGATCTCTTAGTTGAATACGATGAACAGATTCAAGGCAGCATTAGCTCGATTCTTCATTGAAGCCTGAAAAAGTTCAAGTTGTATACTTATATCCATATTTGAAAACATGCCTAGATAGACCAGCAGTGTCTACCAATCGAAACTAAATCTATTTGCGTAAATGATCAAGGTTGTGAATACACTGAATCTTGGTTCAGTTAGTTCGTATTCATGCCTATAGAGTTACGCAATGGCCTCTGCTACCGTGTTACTGAAGTGAGTTTTTTTTACAGGCTATGGTCCGGACACAGCCCATCCGAAACGTCCGCGGCATTGGAAAGACGACGTGCGACCCCATAACTTGCCGTATTAAATCTAACGGACAATTGAACGGGCCACAGGGTCTGATTACTTAACTTCTATCGCTCGCCCAGTGAGTTAACCTTTCGGTTAACCTCCCTACTGCAGTGGGCTACGTGTGGGTTTAAGATGCACCCACAGCCAGAGGTAGCCATCACCAGTATGGCTGTCATCTTTTACGAGATCGTAATCTCGCAGAAGTAGGCGGCAGAAAGAGTCTCGTCCATAGTGAATCGTTTCGTCGTCAGAACCTCGGGTGGTGGATAGCTTAACCTAAAACACTGCGAAAATAGGAACTCAGGGCAACAGTAACCCTCATAAGGATTGATTGTGCCCAATGTAGAGTTACGCTGTGTCATTTAGTTCTGCACGGTAGGTTACGGGTAGACTAAATATGTACCCACTGTCGGAGGCAGACATCCTCAGGTATGATTGTCATCTTCTACAAAATATGATTTCGCAGAGGCAGGCGATGGAAAGAGTCTCGCCAATATTGAATCCTTCCATCGTCAAAACCTGGGACAGTGGGTACTTGAGATATTGCGAAAATAGGAACTCAAGACACGAAAGGCCATACGGAAACCCGCTAGCTATAAGTCACGAATAGACTCTGTCTTCCGAGGTAGACGTGCGCATAGACCAGGATCACATAGATAATTTCGAGTTTTTAACGTTGTATGAGAATCTGCAAAGGTTCGATGAAGATTCAAGATAATGTTAGCTCCATCTTTTATTGAATAATGAGGCAATTCAAATGCAACTATTCACATAACGTTGCTTTAGTAGAATTTATGAGTAGACAAGTCAGTGGCATGAAACTTTAATGCATAAATTTGAAATCAAGGTCGCAAAAAGAAATCTGTTAGCCGAAGCTAATAATAGAGTTATATAGTGGCCTATTAAACTATGGGTACCCATAATCATACTACAAAGCAAGAAATTGGGATACGAATATCGGTGGTAATGAGATTTGTTAGCTCCCGGAGGAATTGTCACTGTCATCAATGGATTATTCTTCGAGAATGTGATATACACAAGGAGAATGTGCAGAAAAGGAAGGAATAGCGACACATTAGACTTAATAAGAGATCCGTTATATAATAGACACATACATATTATTACTGCGATATTATAATTAAAATATCACCAATTTGTGAAATTATTAATAACTTTACGATATGAGTAATATCGCAAAAAGGTGTCGTTCTTTTTATAATTTATCCGAACAATATCGTAGGAGCTAATTCATAACATTCAATGATCTTGTACAACTTCTTTTACAGATGATATACTCTGGCAAATATATGCCTCCTCGATAATGAGAGAAAAATTCTAGAACTTTCTAGAGTTTTTCTATCACCAGCTCGATATACCAAACTGGTTATAAGGATTAACATAGCATTTAATTTCGATGTTTCATTCTCTTTTATCTGCTCCATATTCTTTATCGTCTTGTACGACACCCGTGGAAATGGAAGGCGTGGTGAATAATATTTTTACTCTATCACCGCACCGAATTTTTTGATGATCTCCTATTACATGCCACTAGCAGAACCATGGTAATTATTTGTAACCATGGTTAGTATTAAGAATGATGAAATATAAGTTCTATTTGATAAAAGATCCTCGACTTATACAGAAGTAATGATGGACATGTTAGGTGATCACCATCATCTTCACATCATTCAGCCAAATGTCATCCACTGCCTGACTTTGGCCTTTCCCATAAATGAGAGGATAGTACTGTGATAGTGTCAGGCGGGTTCGCGATCCCAGTGAAATGATATGAGTTTGCCAGGAAAGATTCACATTTCAAAAAGCTTTTCTTGGTAGGCTATGTTTTGACCGCATCTCATCCAGTACTTTGGAATAATATCAAAGTGGCATGCGATCTCATAACCCACCTTGAATTCTATACTACCCCTTTGGGCAAATTATCATCACCCTGCTCTTATCTCTGGAGTCGACGCCATGTGAACTCTCCCCTTCTCCTCTCATTCTCTCACTCCTTCATCGTACATATTGCAAAAATAATTAGCAATAGTTTTTTGATCGAGCACCAGCCTGACATTAATCCTCCTTAGGAATATAATTGTTGACCTGACGACATCAGATGGAATTGGCCCAGGTCGATAAAGTTCTTAGTCGCCTTTTACGACATCCACAAGCGAAGTAAGGGTTGGTAGTATTCGTCGCCGCTACCACACAGCACCTCTTGGGCAAACCATACATATTAGCACTGTTGGGATTTAACTTCAGTGACCCAGTGGGTTATACGTTTAGCGACGCTCCAGTGTACATAGAGACGTCAACTTGAAACTATAAGCGTCATTAAGATTGATAGCCAGTTCCAGTCTATCTACACTTGGCTGGGCATAGGTGCTCGTGCCTGTGACACCCCACCCAACGTGCCAGTGTGATCAGGTTAGTGTGGATTTTTTCTAATCTACTCCGCCTCTTTGCGTGAGATCGCGAGCTCACCGAACGTAGCGACTATGTACCAGTTTATAACGCTGCTGACGTCAAATTCAATGTTTGCAGCGAGTTTATGATATAAGGTCGAATAGACCACGGCAGATTGCCCCACTGCGATCATAGTAGTGCCAGCCCGATATTCTCTAATTCCCGACGAATATTTGTAAATATTCCCCACAGCAAATATTCTCGACAGCATCTGCATCAGCCGGGAAATAATTGGAACGAAGTTCCTTATCGCGCGTTGTGAAAGGGGGCTAGACGGAAAAAATTCTTACGAAAAGTTGTCACGACACTTTTTGCTATAGTAAGCTATTGTAAGCTGTGCGGCGTCGCTCGTCGGTTCTCTTATAGAAAGCAAGCCAGATATTTTCATTTCTATTTCGCATTGAACAGTGTGGTGTCGCGACGATTTTTTTTATAGATAGAGTGATTCAAGAGGAAGGTTTATATGTATAATATATGCATAATGTACTAGAGAAACACTGATAATTTTAGAGGTTTCTAATGTGATGTCGTAAATAAACACATTATTTTGCGCTTACATTGCAAACGCTGGCTGAACCCTACGAAATAGATCAAAATAAAGTACTACAGTATTATACAGCTTAAAAAGGCCTATAAAAAAGTCCGCGATGGTATATATCTATCTCTTAAGGATAACGTACTATATCCATTTTAATACTTTAAAAAATGTTCTATTATAAAACGATAATTGAAAAGCTATTTACACAAATACTGTATTAATCCTTATCATTTTAAATACATTAGTTGGCTTGAGCATTTCATGAAGATATTTTTTTTCCTTCAGACCATGCAAATTAAATCAATACCTTAAGAGATATAGCAAAATCAAAATAATGCGCAACGAAATTATTTTCGCCCGTGACCGGGCCGCGTGGCCGGCTCGCGTTCGAGCTCGGGGCCGAAAAGTTTTGGTAGTCTAGTGGAATTGTATATCCTATTATTAATATTATAAACGTGAAAGTTTGTAATAATGTATGGATGTGAACATGTTTGTTGCTCTTTCACGTAAAAACTACTGAATGGATTTTGATGAAATTTATAGTAATATAGCTTGCACATCAGAATAACACATAGGCTATAATTTATAAAGATATTTTGCAAATTGGCTAAAATATAACGATAAAAATCGCTTAAGGCAGAAAAAAATTATATAATTAAAATAGAACTTCGTTCCATCCGGGTGTCCCTTGACACCTCCGGTTTTTTATTTTTTATTGATGATCCACTCTTCCAGCACTGGCCTAATGTTTACTTAGTCCAAGCACCGAATTGAGGAGGCATAGAATGTATTAGCCATGTCTAAAGATACCGCGAACATCATTCCTTGCCCGACGACCGCCTCCGCAACTGGAGCTCTCAAGAGCAATAATTCCACGATCATCAAGCGCTTAATGCGGCCACAGAACGGGGCGTTGGATCAGCCAGTTCACTTTGCTGAGATGCTGATTAATGTGGATCATCTTAATATAATTACTTTAGGCAAACGAATAATCTATTGACAACAATATGTAAAAATAATTGTGATCACGAAATCTGAATATTTGTTATATTGAATTGAATATAAATAAAGATGCATTTTGAGCAATCACAAATTTTTGATACGCAATAGTTTTTTTGATGCGTCATGACGTCGTTTAAAGGCATTTTAGTGTGTAATACCTGATAGTATATTATTTCTATTGCATTTAGATATTAGACAGTTGATGTATTACGTGACTCTTTGTTTGTTTAATATATAATCCATTATATGTAGGTCTGTGGCTACAGTGTAAATATAGAAATAATACAACGCGTATTATTATTTTGAGTGTTACTTAAGGCCAATTGATTTATATAATGTAACAAACCCTAATCCTTGTATGTGGCTTCGTTTACGTATGTATGTACTTAATCGGAATGATAAGATGATGGATGAGGCTGAAGATCACAAATATTTTTACTGTGTTGTGTACTATGATTATTTTATTATCTAAAGTTGTACGTAATTATTAAAATATAAAATAAATTACAGAAATATTAAGCGCATAAGTCCGAATTGAATGACGTTTGATAGTAATCAGTCTTAAAGACCATTGTATCATCATACCTAAATATCATTCACAAATACAGTTAGAGCAATCCTTAGCGAATTAAATTACAACGTATCCAAGTCCGGACTTACAGCAAATTTAACAAGAAAGCGCTCAATACTTGTTGAGTAACATATTGACAATGGCTAAATAAATATTATAGACTGTCCAAATAAAAGAGACACGCTATCATGCAACATAAATGATGATATGATAGAAGGCATTAAGTGTGAAATATTATTTGCAACTACAAACCTAATAAAAAAGTAATATTTAATTTATTTTAGAAACAGTTACTTAACAAAAATTGAATGCCAATGTATACAATAAACAAGGAATGTAAAATATTTCAACATTTTTAATACGTTCGACACAAAGTTAAATCAACGATTGGAAGCCCGAAACGAGGTATATGAATAACGCAACTACGAGTACTATAGTCAATTACAAAACGTAAAAATAACTTTGTGTCCAACGATCCATCGGCGTATTAACATCAAAATTCGAAATAAACAGGAATATTAGTAACACGACATAAAAATACACATAATGGGAGTCGTTTTAAATTATATTACGACGTACATAAACATATAATAATGATCATATTACATGTAAAATAAAATACAACAAACATTGAATCATAGAAAATTGGGAATTCGGAATAATGGTTAATGGGTATAAATACGCCTTTGGACGAAATACATATAAAAATTTTTACACAACATCAAAACTTTTGGGAGAATCGAACTGTTATTTTGTATATAAAAATATATCATATAATATTGAATTAAACTATTTAAATTTATCTTAGGTACTACCTAAGACAAATTTAATCAATTTGAGGCCATTTTGTTTCACATATACGTACTAAAATATTTTTAATGCGTTTGTTAAATTTAACCAGGAGCATATCAGGAAGATCCACTTTCCAGTTTTGATGGTTCAAGGTGTGTTCACGTGGGCTATGAATCCTCGCAGATAACTTCTAGTTTGATTTGAACATTTGAATAATCTTGTTTCTATAACAGCTCGTCATCCCCCTTTATATATAAGCACATCAAACCTGAACTTAAGAAAAATTAAAAATTGTATAGGCGGCTCGTCCTTTCTTATAATTTCCACAGTTTGCTTCTACGTGTTCTCCTTAACATTCGTTTCATTCTCAAATGTATTCAATTGATTCAGGTTTACCTAAAATAATACAACTTTTATTAGTTTTATCTTATTTACTTTATATTTTACCTGGTTGCCTTATGATAAAACTAAGTACATAACTTAGTTTAATAACTTAGTTAGTTTAGCTATCGAGTCAAGTGTCTGTATGTTGTTCAATCTCCAAACTCTAGTCAAAATTTAAATGATTGAAAATATATCTATTCCTTAAATATTGCTTGTTTTGTGAACTGTGTAGGGAAAATAAATTTTAATAATTTAACTTCTGATCTTATTCCAAAATGTGTCAAATTCTCGTTACCTCGGATTACGAGAGTGGGGAAATGTATACAACCAATTTAAACTTTCAAGTTCAACGTTGTTCATGTGGTTCATGATATATTCCAAAACTGTACCACTTAAATTAATCTTCCATAAATCAATAATTAAACTCATTAATTAGAGAAACTTCTAAATTGTACACCTTGTATATTGTAATATCAGTATTGATAGAAGTTTTTATCAAAACTATAAAGTGACCTTCATAATATAACTGAAAAAATGCGTGTAATTTATTTTCTATTTAAAAAAAAAATCTGTTTATGAAAAGAAGTAAATTTTTACAGTCTTGTCTTTGTGTTCGCAGATATAGGAATAGGTAGTAGATGACCACAATATTTTATGCGTAATAATCAGGAATCAAGTTGCATTTGCCATCTACATTACTTTGTAGGCATACCAAAGCGGGGTACTATCCCAGAAACCTCCACGCGGTGTACCCTGGGTGCGGGCGGCGGTCCCCAGTTCTTCTGTCGTACTGTCGTCCGTAGCGAATATCTGCGCGATTTCGCTCCTTACTCTACTACAGTCGTAGTAGAGGTTATAGGACGCGAAATATCGGGACGGGCTCAGTCACTCATTCATTTGAGGGCTGGGCAGGCACTTGCCACCGCCCACACATCGTAAACCTGATTCTTTGCTTGTCTTAGCTTCAGGAGCGAGGGTCTTGGCTTAACCGCCCGGACCGCGAGGAAGACAACCTCTATAAAGAGTCCGAAGTAACATTCGGACTCGGAAATCACCCAGAATCTTAAGTTCTGGCGTGCGGCGAGAAGATGCATGGCAGATGGGTTGTTCTGTTCTTAGCACGCTCCAGCCAGGGTACCGGCTGCCCCCCTGGTTGGTAAATGTAGGCTTGCCCGGGTAAAGGGATCTCTGCCCGGGTCGACGTATTGTATCTCCCATAATCGTGGGATCAATAATGGATACGCAAAAATTAAAAATAAATAACGACGGGGATCGTAGCGATCTTCACCCCAAGGCCCGGTTAAGCCGATCAAAAACTGACCTAAACGACGCCTCGTCCTCAGGACTTGAGGCGTCCGCCGAGGGCCCGGCACAAATCGTGGAGGCCCAAAAAGTGAAGCGGAAGTCGCCCAGGAAGAGCCGGGGGCAGGCTTCCAGCTACAAGAGGAGGATGGAGGAGCGGCGTGCGCGGAGAGAGGCTGCCGCCACTGAAAAGGAGGATGGTGGCAGAAATGCTGCAGAGCCGTCTACGGACGAGGGCGACAGTGACGTCGCAGAGCCGTCCGTGGATGAGGGCAGCAGATCTGCCGCTAAGATGGACGAGGGCGGTGTATCCGCAGGGCCGTCCAGAGGAGAAAGCGGGTCGGACGCTAAAGCCCCCGCTAAGTCGTCGCCGCGTCCTGTGGCGACGGCTGAGAAGACCAGGGAGGAGGCCCTCCCCTCGCAGGTGCGAAAGCGCCCCCTAAGCAAGGGAGGCAGCTCGGGCGCCGACTCCGAGGGGAGCGGGACCATCATGCCTCCACCGAAGGTGCCGGCTTCTCGCAGGGGGCGAGGGGCCGCAGTAGCAGGAAGAAGGTCGGCCACCCCTCGGCGTGAGGTGGCGCCTGCTGCGAGCGACGGCCCCCTGGACTTGCAGGCTGAAAATGCCCGCCTTAGTGGCGAGGTCTCAGGCCTGCGGGACCTGAACCGCCAGTTGGAGTCCGAGCTGGAGCGTCGGTGCGTCGGGTAAACCGCATGTTGGCCAAAGACATGGCCGACCTGCGGGCCCAGATGGCGCAGTTCCTACCGCCTGCGCCAAAGCCGTCGGCCAAGGCGCGCAAAACAGCTGCCGCGGTGAAACCTGTCCCTGCGGCGAGGAGGACGCCCCCCGCTGCGGAGGGCACGCCACCGGCTGAAGCCGTCACGGCCACCGAGCCGACACCTGTCCCGGTAGCGAGGAGGACGACTCGCGCCACGGCGACGAAGTCGCCAAGCGTCTCGGAGCGGGCCCCGGTGGAGGCTCAACTGGAGGCGCCGACCCCGCTGCCGACCCCGATGCCAAACCCTGCGGTGGGAGGATTGCCGGATGAGTCCCTGCGCGCGATAATCGACGCAGTGGGCAAAATTGTCGATGCGCGCTTCGCCGTTCTGGAGGCAAGGCTGCCTCCAGAACCACGTGTCCGGCCGCCGCTTGCCGCAGATAAGCGGCCACATACGGCACCAGCCCCCGCCCCGCTGCCTTGTCAGGGTGGCCGCGTGGGGAGCTACGCCGCGGCCGCGGCCGGGCCTAAGCCCAAAGGCCCCGGCCCCGCTCCGAAGGGACCTGCCCTGAGGAGGAAGACGGCGCCGGCTCCTGCCGGACCGCTGAAGCCGCCCGCAACGAAACCGCCGGCGACGACCAGCGAGGCTGCGACGAGGCCTTCCGCGTCTGGCACGACTGCCGTACCCGAAGAGGGTTGGCAGGTGGCCGAGCGCGATAGAAGAAGTCGCGGCCAAAGAAGGAGAGCGGAGGCCAAGCGCGCCGCTGAGGTCTCCGCTCCCAAGGCAGGAGCTGGCGACAAGAAGAAGAGGTCGCGCAAGGGGCTCAAGCCGCCAAAGACAGCCGCAGTGGTGATCACTGTGCTGCCTGAGGCGGCCGAGAAGGGCCTCAACTACGAGGCCGTCTTGAGGAAGGCCCGGCGGGAGCTAGACGTCTCCGATATTGGAGGCGTCGAAGCCAGGACCCGCAAGGCCCAGACAGGGGCTCGAATCCTCGAGTTCCCAGGGGCCGAGGGCGCCAAGACGGCTGACAGCGTAGCTGAGAAGCTGCGAGGTCTGTTCGCCGAGGAGGGTGGCATCAGGATCGCCAGGCCTGTCAAGTGCGCCGAAATGCGCATTTCGGGTCTGGACGACTCCGTGACGGTGGAAGACATCCGGGAGGCTATTGCCTCGAAAACCGGGTGTCCCATAGACACCGTCCGGGTCGGTGCTATTCGTCCCGGTCCGGGTGGCGTAGGTGCTGCCTGGGCGCAGTGCCCGGTGGAGTCGGTCAGGCAACTGGCCGGCTCAGGCAGGCTCCTTGTGGGCTGGAGCTCGGCGCGGGTAACCGTGCTTGAGCACCGGCCTGCGAGGTGCTATAAGTGCATGGCGGTCGGACACACTCGACCGACATGCACCAATTGCTTCGACTGCGGCGGATTGTGTTTCCGCTGCGGTCAGACCGGGCACGTGGCGGCATCTTGCGCCGCCCCACCCCACTGCCCCGCGTGTGCGGCGGGCAATAAGCCCGCCAAGCACCGCATGGGTTCTGGGGCGTGCAGACCTCCTGCTTCGGCCCCAAAGGGTCGGGGCGGCCTTTCGACCACGGCCGCTCCCGCTCCTAGCGCGGCCCGATCGCCCACTGGCGAGGTGGAGGTGATGGATACGGCCCACTAATGGCTGCAGAATCCATTCACCTCCTGCAGGCCAACACCAACCACTCCGCCGGAGCGCAGGATCTCCTCCTGCAATCCATGGCGGAGTGGTCGATTGGTGCAGCCGTAGTCGCGGAACCGTACGTCGTGCCTGATCGCCCCAATTGGGTGGTCAGCCGAAACGGAACTGCGGCAATCGTCGTCTCAACGCAGCGGCACTTCCCGTCCTTATCCCTTTTGGATAGGGGCGAGGAATTTGTCGCTGCGGAATGGGGAGGGGTCACACTCTACAGCGTTTACCTCTCCCCTAACAGGAGAATGGACAATTTCAGGGCCTCCCTCACCACCTTGGAGGCTTCGATACGGCGACTGGCACCGGGCCTCGTCCTGGTCCTGGGGGACTTCAACGCCAAATCCACGGCGTGGGGGTCCCCTATGACGGACGACCGCGGGCGGGCGGTCGTTGAGTGGGCGGCTTCACTGGGCCTCTGTGTTGTTAACAGGGGCTCAGTGAACACGTGTGTGCGGCAGCAGGGCGGGTCGATAGTGGACTTGTCGTTCGCTAGCCCCGCTGTCGCGCCACGGGTGAGGAACTGGAGTGTCCTGGAGGAGGCGGAGACCCTGTCGGACCACCGGTACATCCGGATGGAGGTCTCCCCCCGGGAACCCGGTAGGGGTCACAGGGCGGACGGAGCTCCCGCGTTTCCGCGGTGGGCTGTGGGTCGTCTTGATAGGGACCTACTGGCGGAGGCGGCCATCGTTCACACGTGGCTGTCCTCACCGCCCCCAGCGGACGGAGTGGACGCTGAGGCTGTCCGCATCCGCAGTGCGTTAACGCAGATCTGCGATGCGGCCATGCCCAGGGTGCGGCGTCTACCTCCGAGGCAGGGGGTCTACTGGTGGTCCCCAAGACTGGCGGACCTTCGCGCGGCGTGTATCAGTGCCCGAAGGTCCTACACCCGCAGTCGGCGGCGTCACCGCGACGTTGAGCGGGAGGGCCAGCTGTACGAGGCTTACCGCAGTGTGCGGACTGCCTTTCGGCTGGCCATCCGAGCCGCCAAGGATGCGAGTTGGCAGGAGATGTTGGACGGTCTCGACCGTGACCCCTGGGGTCGCCCGTATCGCGCGTCGCTGAACAAGCT